>BSBN01001583.1:12950000-22950000 GCA_027924645.1 Cunninghamia lanceolata
TCTCGTTTATGTGACAGTAAAATTATCTTCAATACCCCTATCCATGCTTTGTTGCATTGCTCATATGGACGCTATTTTGTCTAGGTTAGTGATCTCAAAATGGCTACAAAGCATTTCTTGATGGCTCGATCCAAAGGACACTAGTGCAGAGTTGGTAGATCACCCATACAACATCGAAGGCCAGCCTTTTGGCTTGCCCATTGGCTAGTTTCGTGGCATGGGAATTGATTTCCCTCCACCTACCCTTTGGCAACGCATTAATGGCAGTGTCTCACGTGTGCAAGTGGCCCTTTTATTGCTATTTTGAGCTCATTTGTTTTCATTCAATCTTTTTTGCAACCCATTTTCTATTAGAGCTCTACAAATTTGGCTTCTATTGTGATTTTGTGTATGGGTGGAAATTTGTTGCTGTTGAAGTATGGATTTCACGTTTTTCATCTGCCTTTCACTGTTTGTGTACATATTTCAAGTTGGTGCTACATTTTCCCTCACTGTTTGCTTTGCACACTTTGATTTTATAATTGGGGGTTATGGCCATGCTTTAGATCATCAATCAGAGTCTAAATCTGGTTTGTTTGGGCCATTTTCATTTTAACTTTGTGTTTTACAGAAGGATTTTATTTTTCCGTATTTTGAAGTTGCTAAATCCATTTTATTACTCTACATGTTTTTCAAGGTTGTTTTTAATTTATGTTTTTGAATGGTCAGAGTGTCAGAGATCAGGCTTTAGATCTTCCACCTTCCTCTTTAATAGCCTAAGGCTTTTCCTCCTGATCCAACCTGTGCCTTTGTTTTATTTAACTTTCGTTGGAGTTTGGGTGTCGGGAGTTCATCGTTTCCCTCTTCAGTTTAATTTTGATAGATGTCGCTCCTAACTCCTGCTCTGTGTTCCTTAGTAGGGCATCAGAGTTTAGGTGCCAGAGCTTCATTGTCATGGCTTCCTTTTATACTTTGTAAGAGGTAGCTTCTGAACTCCATGTGTTAGATTTTAGGCAGATTAGAGCAATAAACACTAACAATTATATGCAGATTAAATAACCCAAATATAACAATGAAGAATATCACAAAAGAGATGAACACTAAAATTTAACGTGGTTCACCCAATATGGGCTACATCCATAGAAACTCAGCCATCTAATTATTTTATTATCTAGTGCAAACAAATTACAATATCACAAATTCCATACCCACAACATACATCCCAACCACTTATAACAAGATTTTTGGAAGCTTCTAGAATTAGGGTTTTACAATGTTGTTTTTCTTTTGTTGGTTAACAAAAATTAACAACTGACTCCAAATCGGCAAAAAAGAGGGAAAAATATTTTGGGGGTTGCACCCTCGAACCCCTACTTCTCAGGGGTTGCCACCCCTAAAACCCCGCTTAGGGCCCAGCCCAGCCTGATCCCGAACCCCAGAGAGGATACATTATGAGTGTACAATACTTGCATGATCAGTCACCACATACCAACAATCTCCCACTTGGAGACTGATCAGCCTCCACACCAAATAATATCCCACTTGGAGACCGATCCTGGACAACACCGCTGCACTTGTAGCTCCCATTGGATTACATGTGTTACATCCCCAATTTTTGTCTTGCTATACTTTTACTTTTTACTTGGATATAAGTAAATTTATTATGATGTTTGGATTGGTGACAAGGAAGAACAAGGATTATATTAAATGTCATTTATTGAAATCATAGAAATGATTATGTTATTATCAATTTAATAATTGTATTATGAGATTTGATCTATTAGTTGAATTGATTGCATAATGATGCACTGATCACATATTGTTTGATGGCAAGTGAAACATGATTTCAGGTTATCAAATGACTCTCGGGGAAAAGAGAGAGAGTATCTTTCTAGGAGAGAGATATAGACCTTGGGTTACAAGTGATTTATTTGCCAAATTGAGTTATAAGTGTTTAACGAAAATGTTAATTGTGGTGTTATAAGAGGTAAGCTTTGTCTTGCCAGTTTACTTCTGAACCTAATCGACAAGTAGTCGATATTGTTTTCAAATATTTCTAAGTCGTATTAAGTCATTTTAGATGTTAATAATGTTTTCAAATATTTCTAAGTCGTATTAAGTCATCCTATCAGAAATCATACTTAGTTAGAGGGTATCCAGGGTTGTATGGTTGATAGAGTTGAGTAGAATACAACACTAAGTACTCAGGAAAGACAAATTACCACTGGTCACCTTTGGTCTATATTTCTCAAGAAGGGTAGGGCCACTTCCTATGTGGAAGATATGTGGGAGACCGCCGGTCTGTGGTTGGAGGTGAATCACTGGAAAGATACTCTCTCTCTCCAAGCAGGAAACATGCCAGTGTTGGATCTAGGGCATACAACTGAGAGGGGGGGGGTGAATCAGTTGTATAGAACTTGTTCTATTTCAAACACTTTATTCTCTGTTGTTAGTTAGCAGCATATCAAATAATCATTCATGGAAGCACAATACATAAACACAAGAGCAGATAAGTATCAACACATTGAACACCAAGATTTTGACGTGGAAAACCCGGTTAAGGGAAAAACCACGGGGTGATTAACCCAAGAATTATTCTCTGTTAGAAGAATAAGGAAAAATGAATGGCACATGCCAATAAGGGCTCACTGCCCGAGCACACTGCTCACAAAGAGGCCCACTGCCTACAAGGAGACACACTGTCTACAAAGTGATAAAAATCACAGTCTTGAACTGGAGAATGACATCTCTACCATGTCTGGATCAGTTCCAATTAAGCCCAACAATCTCTGCTCTGCCTTTCGCACCTTTCTTCGCTATATCATGCTCATCCACATGCCACACCCTGAAATGAATTCACAAATCATTATTTATACAAGACATCGACTTAGGAACAAGCATCTAAGTTGGCAAACAACCATAGGAGTATCCGCAAGATGAATAACACATCCGGTCGGCTATCACAAGAACATTCGCAGGATGAACAACTCATCCGGTCGGCTAAACAGAGCAATAACTTCATCCGGAAGAATAACTTCAATTCCGGGCTCTACCATCAATGCGGACCAACAACACAACCTAAACATGATTTCAAGAACCTTCACAAGTCTGTCTGAATGTCCGGATACATCCGCACTTCCTCTGCTTACTGGGATCTCTTGTCTTCCTCATCCGAAACTTCAAGAACACAGTCTGTCGCCACTGTCATAATGCAAGAGGTACTTCCGGACCTCCAAATCACACACAAATCAGGATGACACATCACAAGGACATCTCAAACACTCCTTCCAATCCGCAGATTATGATAATACAATTCCGGACCTCACCGGACCTTTTTGTGATCCTCTGTCACCTCCGGATACTTGCCGGACCCGGTTCTATACCGGCAGCCACAACGCCTTCAGATCTTCATGCGGACCTCTGAAATCTTAACTGTAGCATCTCAAGACTCATATCTACTAACCCTTTAATCCGCATCCTCCGGTTCTCAACCTATACAGTACATTTACCTTCTTCTCATCACTGTTCTTCACTGTTCCTGACTGAGTCTAATTTTCTCAATATCCTCAGCACACAGCTCATCAAATCCTTCTTGTCAATGCAATATGAGTATGTTGACATCAATGACAACACTGGCTCACCTCATACTTGCAACAATCTCCCCCTTTGTCATTGATGGCAACATATGATGTGAAAAACCATCAAGACAAGAACTTCTCTTTTCTGTCACAGCTCCCCCTATCAACAACAACTCTTCACATGTCTTCCTTTGCTGCTCCCCCTTTGATCATCAACCACTTGTTTTTCACATGTCTTCTCTCCCCCTTTGACATCAATGGCAAAGGGCTCATACTTGCAACTCTCATGCATCAGAATAATACCAGCTGCTCCCCCTTAGTTGCAGCTCCCCATTAGTCCGGATCACAAGATATGACTGTGATAGCCACCGGACTGATGCACATCAGTGCATCTTAGTTCATCACCGGAGGGGCCATGACCCCTAACTTCTCCCGGAGATATTCAAAAGAGTCCTTGGGAAGAGGTTTTGTAAAGATATCTGCAATCTGATCCTTGGAGGGAACATACTCCAATCTGACTTCTTCCTTGTTTACTTGTTCTCTCAAAAAGTGAAATTTGATAGATATGTGCTTAGTCTTAGAATGCAATACCGGATTCTTGGAAATATTAATTGCACTTGAATTATCACAGAAAATTGTAATAGGCTCCTCATATTCAACTTTGATGTCTCTTAGCATCTGCTTCATCCACAAGATTTGAGTGCAACTACCTGCTGCTGCAATGTATTCTGCTTCAGTTGTAGACAGAGATATTGCATCTTGTTTCTTGCTTAGCCAAGAAACCAATCTCTTCCCCAAAAAGAATGCTCCACCACTAGTGCTCTTCCGGTCATCCACATCTCCTGCCCAATCTGCATCTGTGTAAGCATGAAGAGAGAAATCCGGATCTCTAGGATACCATAGACCATACTCAACTGTCCCTTTCAAGTATCTAAAAATTCTTTTGATTGCCATAACATGAGATTCTCTAGGATCAGCCTGGAATCTTGCCACAAGACCAACAGCTTGCATTATATCTGGTCTAGTTTGAGTGAGATACAACAATCCACCAATCATTGATCTATACTTTGTCTGATCTGCCTTTGGAGAATCATCATCTTTGCTTAACTTACATCCGGTTGCCATAGGAGTGTTCATAGGCTTTGAGTCTTCCATACCAAATTTTTTTAACAATTCTTTCACATATTTGGTCTGAGAGATGAAGATCCCTTCTTTTGTTTGAGTAATTTGCAGACCCAAGAAGAAATTCATTTCACCAAGCATAGACATTTCAAACTCACTTTTCATCTGATTTGCAAAAGTTTTACACATACTATCTCTTCCTCCAAAAATGATATCATCCACAAACACTTCAACAATCAGAATGTTTTCATGATCAATTTTGAAATATAAGTTGCTGTCAGCAGTACCTTTGTTGAATCCAATCTGCACAAGATGCTTATCCAACCTTTCATACCATGCTCTTGGGGCTTGCTTCAATCCATACAAAGCTTTCTTCAACTTGCAGACCATATCATTATTATCAGACAATTGAAATCCATCCGGTTGTTCAATGTAGACTTCTTCTTCCAGATCACCATTTAGGAAGGCAGACTTGACATCCATCTGATATACCTTGAAATCTTTGAAGGCAGCAAATGCAAGAAGTAATCTGACTGCTTCAATTCTTGCTACCGGAGCAAAAGTCTCTTCAAAGTCAATTCCTTCTATTTGAGAGTAGCCTTTGCAGACCAATCTAGCTTTGTTTCTGATTACTTCACCAGCTTCATTTAGTTTGTTCCGGAAGACCCACTTGGTTCCAATTACATTCCTGTCTCTAGGTCTGGGAACAAGATCCCAAGTATGATTTTTCTCAATTTGCATCAGTTCATCTTCCATTGCTTTGGTCCAGTTTTCATCATTGCAGGCTTCATTTATTGTTTTAGGTTCAATCTTTGAAATCAGACAACATTCATTCTGATCTTGAGCAATATTCCTTCTAGTTTGTACACCTTTGCTTCTGTCACCTATGATCTGATCTTCAGAGTGATTCAGTCTTACATACCTTGGAATTTTGGGAGTATCCAGTACTGCTGTTTCTTGATCAGGCTCATTCAAACCTAACTCTTCTTCCTG
The DNA here is from genome assembly GCA_027924645.1 of Cunninghamia lanceolata. Classification (NCBI taxonomy): domain Eukaryota; kingdom Viridiplantae; phylum Streptophyta; class Pinopsida; order Cupressales; family Cupressaceae; genus Cunninghamia; species Cunninghamia lanceolata. The sequence continues at coordinate 12,955,673 of BSBN01001583.1, forward strand.
ATTTACCGGATCAGGCTGACTCTGTTTCACCGGAGAGGATTGAGGTCCTTGAACACTATCTTGGTCATCTTCATCAAATTCATAAAATCTTGAAGGCTTCTCAATTCCTTCATCAACCTTTACATTGGTGCTTTCTATCATCTTCCTCAATCTCTTATTGTAACACCGGTATGCTTTGCTTTGAGTGGAGTAGCCCAAGAAAATTCCTTCATCACTTCTAGCATCAAACTTTCCTAGATCTTCATCTCTTTTAATATAACACTTGCTACCAAATACCCTGAAATATTTCACAGTAGGAGTGATGCCAAACCAAAGTTCATAGGGGGTCTTACCGGTGTTGTTTCTGATTTGAACTCGATTGAGAGTGTAGACTGCAGTGCTGATAGCTTCTTTCCAAAACATTTGAGGAACATTTGCTTCCAACATCATTGTCCTAGCAGCTTCCTGGATGGTCCGGTTCTTTCTCTCAACTACTCCATTCTGCTGTGGAGTCTTAGGAGCAGACAACTGTCTCCTTATACCCTGTTTCTCACAAAAGTCAATGAATTCACCAGATGTAAATTCACCACCTCTATCAGACCTTAGACACTTTAGTTTCAATCCGGTTTGATTCTCCACCATAGCTTTGAAGATTTTGAACTTCTCAAAAGCTTCTGATTTTTCTTTTAGAAAGGTAACCCACATCATCCGTGAATGATCATCAATTAACAACATGAAATATCTATCACCTTGCAGACTCTTGATTCTTGTCAGACCACATAGATCAGTATGTACTAATTCCAACAATCCGGTAGAAGACTGATCTTTGCTTTTAAAAGAGACTCTGCTTTGTTTGCCTAACTGACATTCTTTACACACACTGTTTGTAGGTTTTATCAACTTTGGAAGATCTCTCACAGCCTGAGTATTGCTTATTTTGATGATGTTATCAAAATTTACATGACACATTCTTCTATGCCATAACCAACTCTGATCAATTTGAACAAACAAACAACTTTTATTTGAACCAACCAGATGAAAGATGTTACCTCTTGTCTGAGTACCGGATGCAATTTCAGTTCCGGAGCTTGTAAAGATTCTGCATTTTCCATTCTTGAACCGGAGATCATAGCCTTTGTCCACTAACTGACCAACACTGAGAAGATTGTGCTTCAATCCTTCAACATATAGTACATTACCTGTTTTGCTCTTACCATCAAAGGAAATAGTTCCCCTACCTCTGATTCTGCCAGCAGAATTGTCACCAAACTTTACCATTCCTCCTTCATATCTTTCCAAGTCTAAGAACTTATTCTTGTCACCAGTCATATGGTGAGAACATCCACTGTCAATAACCCAATCATCCTTTTCTTCCACTTGAGCAGCCAAGGCTTTTTCAACAACTTTGTGATTGACAGATTCAGAGAGCAAGGAATCTTCTTCCTTGATGGCTATAAACACCCACTCATTTCCGGATTTGCTTCCTGGATCTGATTCATCATCTGTTACTCCTTCATTGTCATCTTCTTCATGAACATAATAGCAATTTTTTTGAAACCTTTGTCTGTGAGTATTAGATCTTGCAGATCTCTCCGGACATCTTGAGGCAAAATGACCAATCTTATTGCAGTTGAAACACTTAAAAGGTAGTTTTCCTTCATACTTACCGGATCCTCTGGGCAGTCTCTTTGCAATGAGGGCTTCAAGTTGAGCTGTTTCTGCTTCTTCTTCTTCCATGTCTCTTCTTGCTTGATCATACCATGACATTTTCCTTGATGAGTTTTCACCCGGATCAAATCTCTGTTTGCCTTTCACATAGGCACTGGCTTTAAAAGCAGATTCAGTCTTGGGTGGATCATCTCCAAACTCGGTCATTTCAAATGCAGCTAGTTTGCCAGCCAGTTGTTCTCTTGTGACAGTTGTGTGGGCTCTGAATTCATCAATGGCAGCAACTTTGATTTTGTAGGCAGCAGGAAGGGATCTTAGGATTTTGCAGACAATTTCATTTTCATCTAGAGTTCCACTAGCATTTCTGATTCCACATACCAGCTCATTTACTCTTGGCATAAAGGTAGTAATGTTTTCATCATCTCTCATTTTCAATCTTTCAAATTTCCCTTTCAGACTTTGCAACCTTGCACTTTTGACAAACTCATCTCCTTCATACAGAAGTTCCAGTTTAGTTAGGATCTCATATGCAGTTGGTAGGTCAATGACATTCGAGAGATCTGAGTCATTCAATGTGCTTAGAAGAGCTTCCTTGGTCCGCAGATTGTTTTCAGCTTCTGTGGTTTCATCTGGAGTTGTCGGACCACCTTGTGGGGGTATATATGGTTTTGAAATCATAGCCAAGTATGCTTTTCCCATACATTCCAAATGACACTTCATGCGACCTTTCCAGAGAGTGAAGTTGGTTCCATCGAACTTCGGACTATCCTTCTTGTATGACGACATCCTGGATCACCTCAAGCGGTTAAGCTCCTATCAGAGGAACTTAGCTCTGATACCAATTGTTGGATCTAGGGCATACAACTGAGAGGGGGGGGGTGAATCAGTTGTATAGAACTTGTTCTATTTCAAACACTTTATTCTCTGTTGTTAGTTAGCAGCATATCAAATAATCATTCATGGAAGCACAATACATAAACACAAGAGCAGATAAGTATCAACACATTGAACACCAATATTTTGACGTGGAAAACCCGGTTAAGGGAAAAACCACGGGGTGATTAACCCAAGAATTATTCTCTGTTAGAAGAATAAGGAAAAATGAATGGCACATGCCAATAAGGGCTCACTGCCCGAGCACACTGCTCACAAAGAGGCCCACTGCCTACAAGGAGACACACTGTCTACAAAGTGATAAAAATCACAGTCTTGAACTGGAGAATGACATCTCTACCATGTCCGGATCAGTTCCAATTAATCCCAACAATCTCTGCTCTGCCTTTCGCACCTTTCTTCGCTATATCATGCTCATCCACATGCCACACCCTGAAATGAATTCACAAATCATTATTTATACAAGACATCGACTTAGGAACAAGCATCTAAGTCGGCAAACAACCATAGGAGTATCCGCAAGATGAATAACACATCCGGTCGGCTATCACAAGAACATTCGCAGGATGAACAACTCATCCGGTCGGCTAAACAGAGCAATAACTTCATCCGGAAGAATAACTTCAATTCCGGGCTCTACCATCAATGCGGACCAACAACACAACCTAAACATGATTTCAAGAACCTTCACAAGTCTGTCTGAATGTCCGGATACATCCGCACTTCCTCTGCTTACTGGGATCTCTTGTCTTCCTCATCCGGAACTTCAAGAACACAGTCTGTCGCCACTGTCATAATGCAAGAGGTACTTCCGGACCTCCAAATCACACACAAATCAGGATGACACATCACAAGGACATCTCAAACACTCCTTCCAATCCGCAGATTATGATAATACAATTCCGGACCTCACCGGACCTTTTTGTGATCCTCTGTCACCTCCGGATACTTGCCGGACCCGGTTCTATACCGGCAGCCACAACGCCTTCAGATCTTCATGCGGACCTCTGAAATCTTAACTGTAGCATCTCAAGACTCATATCTACTAACCCTTTAATCCGCATCCTCCGGTTCTCAACCTATACAGTACATTTACCTTCTTCTCATCACTGTTCTTCACTGTTCCTGACTGAGTCTAATTTTCTCAATATCCTCAGCACACAGCTCATCAAATCCTTCTTGTCAATGCAATATGAGTATGTTGACATTAATGACAACACTGGCTCACCTCATACTTGCAACAGCCAGGACTTGTGATAAAGATGTCAAATATTCAGAAGCAGTATTTATTCCAAAATTTGTTTATGATTTATTTACAATTGTAAAACATTATAAATGAGAAAGAAAATATGGTTTATGGTATTTAGTAAAAGAAATCTTGTAAATGTAGTTACTTGATTATATGTTGAATAAAAAGAAATTTTTTCTCTATCTCATTTTTACCTTGTTGAGTTACTCTATGGTAAATTTTGAGTTTTTACTATGTTTTTAGAACATGGATGTTACATATGGTATCTGAGACAAGTTCAGAACTAGGGCTTATGAGACCACTATGCTTGCCTATAGTCAACATTATGTGGTTAGCTAATGTTTGAAAATTTCTGTGCCATGACGGTATGTTTTAAGAAGATAGCAAGAAAGTCTTTTAATTTGAGCCAACATTTCCTTAAAGCTAAAAGAAAATGTGAGGACATTATCAAAACCTTTGAGGGAACCAATGATGAGAGTGACATTTGGTTGAGTGATACTGAAATTCTTGCAACTGCCTTAACTCAAATCAAACGAGTAAGAAGGGAAGACAAAGAAAGAGTTAAGATCACTACCAAAATCTTAGAGTATATGTCAGATGAGGAAATGACTATGGTTAGGCGAGATCCCCGCATACCCTTAACTATTGAGATCATAGAAGTTAGGTCCAATAGTGAGTCAGAGGGTTATATACCTCGAGATTATGTATCTAAAAATGAGTCTGAAGGATATACTCCTTTTAAGCATGACTTTTGAAGTCATTTCTTGTATTAAAGAAGAAAACTCTTTACTTTTGAAATGCAATAAATAAAAAGAGTTCTTTTTGTACCAAACTAATGTTTAAATTGAGTATTATGTTTAGATTTAATGGGTTATATTATAATCTAGAACTAATGGATAACTCAATATTATCAGGTGTGAGAAATTGATAAACATGGTGTAGACAAGAACTAACCAATGAGAAAGTGAAGAGGAGAACCACCCGCCAAATAATAAGCTGGACCAAATCATAACCATGCTTGAGGAAACCAAGAAAAGATTGGGTGATTTGGAGAAGAAAGTGGATGACAAAGGGAATACTAAGGGAGGAGATGAAAACTCTCATGGAGAAAGTGGAGAAAATAATGCAGATCAAAGTAAGAGTACCGAACCACATAAAGAGGCAAGGGATAGATTGACCTTGGAGCTCTCAAAGGATATGAAGAAGGTTGTTCCACCAAAATTTGATGGGACAGAAACTGGAGATGCTGCAGAAGCTTGGTTAACAGAGATGGAAAAGTACTTCGAGATAAGAAATTACTCGGAGGCGACTAAGGCAGTATGGGGAGCATTCCAATTGGCAAGAGAAGCATCCACTTGGTGGATGAATAAAAAGATGGAATTAAATTTAAGTTCTCTAAGGGTAACTTGGGATGAGTTTATGGAACTCTTTCGCAAGAGGTGGTTACCACAACTCTATTTTGATCAGAAACTAACTAATTTTTAGAATCTTCGACAAGGAGATATGATAGTGGTAGAGTATGGGGAAACATTCACTCGACTCCTGAAGTATGTTCCACAGTATCAAAAGGATGAGAGATTCAAGATTAAAAAATTCATCATGGGCTTAAATGCTCAAATTGGTGGTGAAGTGGATATACATTGTCCCACAACAATGTATCAAGTGTACAAGAAGGCGATCAAGCAAGAGTAAAAGCTGAAATCCATCTCAGCTTATCGTGATAGAAGGCGCAAGAGGTTTAATGGAACTCCTAACAATCAACCCTATAAGAAAAGATATGAAAAGAGTTATGATAACAAGAGAAAAGATAAAGGACCTTAGAAGAACAAAGGTGGATATGGTAATGAGAAAAAGAATGGCAACTTCAAAAGAAATGAGGATAAAAATGGGAAGACTTTAGATAAGAAAGGACCCATTGGAGGATGCTTTACTTGTGGGGGCGACCACTATGCAAATTGTTGCCCTAACAAGAATCAAAATGGTCAACAAAGAGGTATTACACTACCTACTCAGCAAGAAGCATTCCAGCAAAGGAATCATGCATCTCTCGACAATCATTAAGCTGAGTATCAAATCACACCCATTGAGATGACATGTACTTTGTTTGAAGTCCCCATATCTATTTTGATTGATACATGAGCCACATAAAACTTTGTTTCTCCTAGAATTTTAAGTAAATTTTCTAGAAAAGTAGGTTACATGTCTAAACTTTGGTCAGTAGAATATGCTAACTAATCGAAAGCTCAGGTAGAGCAATTTTTGTTTGAAGCCAAGGTTGACCTTCCTAGTTTCTCAACTGAAGTAAATTTGTATGTAGCCCCTTTAGGTTCCTATGATGTGATCCTAGGAATGAATTATTTAAGGAAACATAGAGCTAAGGTTGATTGTTTTTCAAAAACACTTGAATGCTTAGATGATTTGGGGAATCTGACCCAATTCTACGGGATTCAAAGAGAAGTTAAAATTAGAACTATGTCTGTGAAGTAATTAAGAAGGGCTAGAAGGAAAGGTTGTCAGCTATTTGCAATCAAAATAGAGCTAGTGGAAGAAGGGGTAGAAAACCCTAGTTTATCTTTTTAGGAAAAGTATCATTTTCCTCAATAATTTCAGGATGTGTTTCCAAAAGAACTTCTGGGATTACCTCCCAAGAGGGTGTTTGATTTTTCTATTGATATTAAACCAGGATCTGAGCCTATATCAAAAGCACCCTATCATATGACAACAACTGAGTTAATGGAATTGAAAGCACAATTACAAGAATTGTTGGTCAAAGATTTTAATCAGATCTAGTGTTTCACCTTGGGGTGCTTTGGTTATTTTTGTTAGGAAGAAGGATGGAACCCTTCATTTGTGTATGGATTATCGTATGCTTAATAAAACAATGGTAAAGAACAAATATCCTTTGCCGCATATTGATGATCTTTTTGATCAGATACGTGAAGCTACTATGTTTTCAAAGATTGATTTGTGGTCAGGATATCATTAGTTAAGATTGAAGGATGAAGATATTCATAAGACAACTTTTAGAACTAGATATAGACACTATGAGTTCATAGTGTTGCCATTTGGTTTGACAAATGCCCCTGCTACATTTATGAATCTCATGAATATTATATTCAGAGATTGTTTGTATAAGTTTGTTTTAGTCTTTTTGGATGATATACTCATTTATTCTAAGAATGAGGAAGAACGTCATCGGCACCTGCAAATAGTTCTACAGAGGTTAAGAGAACATAAGTTATATGGGAAACTATCTAAGTGCACATTCTTTCAGAAGGAGATCTAATACCTAGGTCATATCATATCAGCTAATGGAATATCTATTGATCTTGCAAAAATTACAGCTATTCTAGATTGGCCTATACCAACAAACGTACATGAGGTGCGTAGTTTCATGGGCCTAGCAGGATATTATTATAAAGTTTGTTCTAAATTTCTCCAGTGTTGCTAGTCTAATCACTTCCCTATAGAGGAAAGGAAAAGGATTTGAATGGACAGATAAATGTCAGGAAGCTTTTGATCTCTTAAGGGAAAAGTTAACTACAACTCCAATCTTGAAAGTTCTTGATCTCGAAGAACAATTTGAGGTAATTACAGATGCCTCGGGAGAAGGATTAGGAGGAGTGCTTATGCAAGACGGAAGAGTTATTGCATGAGTCTAGGAAATTGAAATCCTATGAGAAAAATTATGCGCCGCATGATCTGGAATTGACAACAATAACTCATGCCTTATAGATGTGGAGACATTATCTGTTGGGAAAGACTTTTGTACTTAAATCAGATCATCAAAGTCTTAAGTATATTTTCTCACAACCACATTTGAATGCTTGACAAAGGAGATGGTTAGAATTGATATCTGACTATGACTTTTAGATAAATTACATCAAAGGAAAAGAGAATAGAGTAGCTGATGCTTTGAGTCGTAGAAGACATATAGCTTCTATTATTTCTATTCACAGAAATTTCAAGGATTTGGTATAGTAAAATTTGTCTGGTGATGAGTTTTATGAGTAGGTTAAGCAGGCTCTGAAAGATAATCCTAAAGATCCAAGGTATGATGGTTTTTTGTTCGAGTCAGATGGACTATTGAGGTATAAAGATAGAATTTATGTACCTAATTTAGCTAGATTGAGGGATTTACTATGGAAAGAAGTTCATACTGCACTATATTCAGGACATCCAGGAGTGACTAAACTTCTAGCGGATGTTAAATCTCTTTATTTCTGGAAAGGAATGAAGAATGATGCTGCAAGATTTGTAGCAAGTTGTTTAGAATGTCAAAGGGTAAAAGCAAACCATCATCACCTCGCAGGATTGTTATATCCACATGATGTACCAGAGTGGAAATGACAAGTTATTAGTATGGATTTTGTTCAAGGTCTTCCTATGTCAAGAAATAGACATGATGCCATTTTAGTGGTGGTTGATAAGCTCACAAAGGTAGCACATTTCATACCAGGGAATTTGACTGATGGAGAACTTGTGTTAGCTCGTAAATTTGTGCAAGAGGTGTTTAGATTGCATAGCTTCCCTGAAAAGATTATCTTGGATAGAGATGCATGTGTAACATCAAGGTTTTGGCAAACTTTGTTTTCTGCGCTAGGGACTAAACTCAATGTAAGTACAACTTACCATCCTGAAACTGATGTGAAAATTGAGAAGGTTAACCAAGTCTTGGAAGATTTGTTTCGAATGTATTGCATGGATCAGCAATATAAGTGGGAAGAATACTTACCACTTTTGGAATTTGCTTACAACAATTCCTATCATTTTGCTAATAAGATGGTGCCATTTGAAGCACTATATGGAAGAAGATGTCAAACTCCTATAAGTTGGAATAAGCTAGAGGATAGGATTAGCATCGGGCTAGAAATGCTAGTTGAAATGGAAGAGAAAGTTAATTTGATTAGAAAAAGATTGGTAGAAGCCAATGATAGGCAAAAGAGCTACGCGGATGCAAAACATATTCCAAGGCAATATTCTGTTGGAGAAAAAGTTCTTTTGAGGGTTAAACCTTAGAAAAGTTCTATTAAGTTTGGGAAATCTTTTAAACTAGCCCCTCGATATGTGGGACCTTTTGAAGTGCTTGAAGTAGTCATTCTGGTTGCCTACAGAATTGCTCTACCACCAGTCTTATCTAAAATGCATAATGTTTTTCATGTGTCTTATTTGAAGAAATATGTTGCAAGTAATAATCATATTTTAACATGGAATTATTTACAGATGCAAGACCCAGGGGTGGTCACGATTGAGCCACTCAAGGTGTTAGAAATGTGCAAGCTCTGCTTGTGTAACAGAGAGGTCTTGCATTGCAAGGTCCAATGGGACCAATATGCTGAGGAAAATGCTACATGGGAGGATTACCATGAATTCTATCAAAAGTTTCCTCATTTATTTAATAATGTTACCAGTGGAAAATAATGAATTTGTTTTTTTTAGCTACTTTTTAATACCCTATATCATCGAGGATGATGAATCTTTAGGGGAAGGATATGTTACATCCCCAATTTTTGTCTTGCTATACTTTTACATTTTACTTGGATATAAGTAAATTTATTATGATGTTTGGATTGGTGACAAGGAAGAACAAGGATTATATTAAATGTCATTTATTGACATCATAGAAATGATTATGTTATTATCAATTTAATAATTGTATTATGAAATTTGATTTATTAGTTGAATTAATTGAATAATGATGCACTGATCACATATTGTTTGATGGCAAGTGAAACAAGATTTCAGGTTATCAGATGACTCTCAGGGAAAATAGAGAGAGTATCTTTCTAGGAGAGAGATATAGACCTCAGGTTACAAGTGATTTATTTGCCAAACTGAGTTATAAGTGTTTAACAAAAATTTGAACCATGGTGTTATAAGAGGTAAGCTTTGTCTTGTCAGCTTACTTCTAAACCTAATCGACAAGTAGTCGATATTGTTTTCAAATCTTTCTAAGTCATATTAAGTCATCTTAGTTGTTAATAACGTTAAGGATGTTGTTTGAGTTTGATTTATAACTATTTACATTTATCATAAATATTATGAGGTTTTGTCGTAAAATGATTGTCTTACTACAATTATTAAGATATTTGACGTGTTATAAACGATTCTTAAATGTTAAGATGTTTTTGTTGAAGTTATTAATATATGATTATTGTCGACGGATTATGATGGGGAGACCATCTCAACCCAATCACAATATCCTTAAACCATGGTTTAATAATATCTTATTATTGAATAAACTATATTTATCTAATGCAATAGGCGATGTTATGAGAATTATAATTGATGTAATAAATATAATTATAATTGATGTAATCAATATAATTATAATTGATGTAATTAATAAATATTATATATCGATGCCTTAGCATCGAATGAGGAGAATACCTCCCATTGAGTCGATGGTTTAGTGATGAGTAAGCCAAAGGCTAAATTATAGTAGAGTTCTCAATAGTGTTGGTGGTAGATCGAACCACTCATTGTGAATCATTTAATGATCAGTTGTGTTTAAGTGAGGTGTCGGTCACATCTTAGAAGGAGGACTATGGTTTTTAAACCACCACAACTGTTGAGTCATGGAGTAGTAATTTCCCATCGACATGTGGGATTTACAGATAAATAATGGACTTCAATTTCGATTTAATGATATAGACTATTAAAAAGTTTGTAACTGAACGTAGTAGGAGGTGGGAGATGAGGCAACTCTGTAGGATTCATGCCTCTATCATTATGACCAATGACTTAAATGAGTCACGGTTGTTTTTATTTTAAGTAGGTTTAGAACTTGTAGAACACACGGAGGGAGAATAGAAGATGATACAGAATAGATTTCAGTAGCTGTGACAAACACATTCATAGTTCAGAGGCGCTGACCCTGTGAATCATTCACCCATCGCAGCCAATTCAAGTTTGTACATTACCAGGTATTCCTCAGTGCATGTATCATAAATCCATAAGGAAATCGAATAGCTTATTTAAGACTGTATAACATAGTAATGTAGGCGACTATATGAGTCCGCCGGTAAGGATTATCCTTTTGTTTTGTGTTGTGATAGTCGAAGACTATTTAGTATCAACTTAAGATAGTTTAGTTAACATTATAGTAAACTATTTTGAACTATTTTCCTATAGTTGATGGAGACATCGAATGTTATTTACATGGTTGATAGTTTTTCATACCAGTGACTAAACTGATATAGGTAGATGGGGTCGACTACCTTCTTAGTGTTTATAATTCAATTATTATTACCAAACCAATGAATGAAAGATAAATGAATATCTTAGTAAGGGATTGTCATGAGTTGTCGTGAGCTTGAATAAATAGTCTTCTTATTGATTTAGGTTTGACGTCAGTCAATTAAGAGATTGAGAATTAACCATATGTTAGGCTCTTGAATGGATCAACCATGTTTTTATTTTGAACCATATAGTAATGAGGTTAGAATGATTTAACATTTTGTCTTGTATAGGTTATATATATAGGAATAACAGATAAACGAAGAGTTTCAGACTCATACGAATCGTTAGTAAACTTTTGTATCATATCAAATGGTAGTAACTTAGAGATATTAGGGAAAATGGAATAAGGCTTTTATGAGAATTCCACTTAAGACTAATTTCTTTATTATACATGAAGAGATCCAATTCAATGGAGTAGGCTAAGTATACTAGAGAAAGACCTAGTAGGGATATTTTTACTAGGTTATGTTGTTTATATACATTATCAAAGTTATTTTATGATTCCTTGTATAGGAGACATTATTATTTTGAGAATTATAGTATTATTAACTTTGGTTAAGTTAATAAAGGGTTATTACTGATTCTAGAACTCCTAGATATAAGATATGGTTATATGGTTATATCATATTAACAAGGAATATTAGGGTAACCCTAGAATCGACTACCAATAAATTGAATGGTTATGTCATTTAGACTTACTCAAGTCATAAGGTATTATTATTGTGACTCTTAGTTTAAACTATGGCATGAATAGGGTTGATAAGAGTTATAAAACTGCGTGAATAAGATAGTATCCAAGTCAAGTAGGGGTTGGTGAACACAATGACTATGTTCTTACGAACATTATTGAAATTAAAAACTTTGGCCAAAGTAATGCATTTGTTTTTTGCATGCATTGTTAGTTCACTGTAATCGGATTGCTCATCCTATTGGAAATAATACTTAGCTAGAGGGTATCTAGGGTTGTATGGTTGATAGAGTTGAGTAGAATACAACACTAAGTACTTAGGAAAGACAAATTACCACTGGTCACCTTTGGTCTATATTCCTCGAGAAGGGTAGGGCCACTTCCTATGTGGAAGATGTGTGGGAGACCACCAGTCTGTGGTTGGAGGTAAATCACTGGAAAGATGCTCGCTCTCTCCAAGCAGGAAACATGCCAAGAGTTGTGATAAAGATGCCAGATATTCAGAAGTAGTATTTATTCCAAAATTTGTTTATAATTTATTTACAATTGTAAAATATTATAAATGAGAAAGACAATATGGTTTATGGTATTTTGTAAAAGAAATCTTGTAAATGTAGTTACTTGATTATATGCTCAATAAAAAGAAAGATTCTCTCTGTCTCATTTTTACCTTGTTGAGTTACTCTATGGTAAATTTTGGGTTTTTACTATGTTTTTATCACGTGGATGTTACAACAGGCATGCTGGTTTCTTATGTCCATAATTTTCAATCATGAAGACCAATGGAAACTAATGAGGAAATTAGTTTCTCTAGTGTAACCACCTTTTTGAACATATCTGTAGGATTCTCACTTGTGTGAATTTTCTCTAGCTTTAATTGTCCATCCTCCAAAACTGACTAGATGAAGTGATATCTGAGTTGTATGTGCTTAGTTTTTGAATGTAGACCTAAATTCTTAGCAAGTTGAATGGCACTCTGGCTATCAGTGTACAAAGGGCTATCTTCTTGTCATTGCCCCAATTCCTCCAGAAAATGTTGTAACCAAATCATCTCCTTGCTATCTTCCATAGCAGCAACATACTCAGCTTTAGTGGTTGAAAGCACAACCTTTTGCAGCCTTGAAATTCAATTAACTGCAGTACCTCCTACAACAAAAACATACCCTGTAGTACTCCTCCTACTATCAATATCACCCACTAGATTAGAGTCAACATATCCTTTTAGAGAATAATTTGTTCCTCCAAAACATAATTTCTTTGAAATAGTACCTCTCAAATACTAGAGAATCCATTTTATGGCATTCCAATATTGCATTCCTGGATTGCTCATATACCTGCTCACAACTCCCACTGCATGTGCAATATTTGCCCTTGTACATACCATTGTATACATCAAGCTGCCAACTGCTGATGCATATGGTATCTTAGACATTTTGTCTTCCTCCTCTTGTGTCTTTGGACACATCTCCTTAGTCAACTTAAAATGACTAGGAAAAGGTGTACTAACTGCTTTTGCATTCTGCATGTTAAACCTTTTCAAAACCTTCTCTACATACTCACTTTGAGACAAAAATAATTTTCTATTTGTCCTGTCCCATGTGATCCTCATACTAAGGATTTGTTTTGCTGCACCCAAATCCTTCATAGCAAATGAATTTGCTAATTTCTTCTTAAGTGCATTAATATGCTACATGTTAGAACCAGAAACAAGCATGTCATAAACATAAAGCAACAGGATAATATAGCTGCCATTACCCAATTTCTTAAAATAAACACAATAATCAGAATGACATCTTTTGTAACCTTGTTTAGCCATAAAACTATTAAATTTCAAATACCATTGCCAAGGTGCTTGCTTCAGGTCATACAAACTTTTCTTTAACCTGCACACAAATTCTTCCTTACCCTTTACCTCATATCCTCGTGGTTGCTACATGTATATTTCTTCTTCCAAATCCCCATGGAGAAATGTTGTTGTCACATCTAGTTGTTTAAGATGCAAGTCTTCCGCAGCCACAAGACTTAGAATAGTTCTAATAGAAGTCATATTTACAACTAGAGAAAATATTTCATCAAAATATATACCTTTTTTTTGTGCAGAACCTTTTACCACGAGTTTGGCCTTAAATCGTTTCTTGCCTCAATATTCTTCCTTCAACCTGTAAACCCATTTATTTGGCAATGCTCTATTTCCTACAGGCAATTTGATTAAGACCCAAGTTTGATTCTGCAGCAAGGAACCCATTTCATCTTTCATGCCTAGCTCCCACTACTTTTTAGTATCTACCTGCATTGCTTCTTTATAATCTTCAGGTTCATCAGAATCAATTAATAATATAGAATTTAATGATGGAGAAAATCTCTCTAGAGGTCTAGTTATCCTTATATAATGTCTGACACTTGCAGGAGTCTATGGGATAACTTGTTGTTGCTAAGCATCAGGTACCACTGGCATTTTATTTTCTGGAATGTCATCTAGCACCAAATATTCCTTTTTGGCCTGTTCATACTTTTTTTCCTATAGCTGATCCTTATACATGACTTTATCATTGAATATAACATCTCTACTCCTAATGATTTTATGATTTTCATAATCCCATAATCAATAGCCAAATTCATCTACTCCATATCTAATGAAGGTACATTTTTTAGACTTAGCCTCAAGCTTGGTTCTATTTTCAATATCAACATGGACAAAAGCTTCACAACCAAAGGCTTTTAGAAATGAATAGTTTACCTTTTTACCTGTCCATGTCTCCTCTGGAATGCCACCATCCAAATGATTTGAAGGTCCCCTATTTATTAAATAAACAATGGTATGTACAACATCCACCCAAAAATGTAACGGTAGTCCAACATGCAATCTCATGCTCCTTGCATGCTCCATAATGGTCCTATTTATCCTCTTAGACACACCATTTTCTTGTGGGGTTCCAGGAATCATTTTCTTTTAGGGATTCCATTATATGAACAATAATTCTACAATTCTTTTCTGCAATACTCACCTCCATTATCAGATCTAAGACACTTCAACTTTTTTCATGTCTCATTCTCAACCAAAGCTTTCCACTTTTTAAAAGTTTCAAATACTTCTGATTTTTGCTTTAAGAAATACACCCATGTTTTCCTAGTTGCATCATCAATAAAAGTAACATAATAGAAATAGCCACCAAGAGAAGATACCTGAGATGGTCCCCATACATCTAAATGCATAAGATCTAATTTCTCACTCTTCTTCTCTTTCCCAACTTTGAGAAATCAGACTCTTTTCTATTTTTCATAAACACAATTTTTGTAGAAATCCAAGTCAATCTTCTTTAGACCTAGTTGTTAGACTTAGAGAAGACAATTGAGAGGGGGGGGGGTGAATCAGTTGTCCAAAAATTTCTTTACTTTCAACACTTATATTCACTTAGCAGTATAACAATAAATCAAACATGAAACTTAATGCATTTGATGAAGAGCAGAAGCACATCAACACAAGAGACACCAAGATTTTGACGTGGAAAACTTGGTTAAGGGAAAAACCAAGGGGTGATTAACCCAAGATTGTATTCTCTATTAGAAGAATAGAAAGAACAAAATGGCACATGACACTGCTCACAAGAGGCTCACTGCCTACAAGAGACACATTATCTACAAAAGAATGAGTATCACATACTTGAACTGGAAAATAGCATCTTCACCATGCTTGAGTCAGTTCCATTTAAGCCCAAACCTTATGCTCTGCCTTTCGCTCTTTTCCTTGCTACCACACGCTCATCTCCACAAGTCACACATTGAAATGACTTCGCAATCCCTTATTTATACATGACATCAACTTAGGAACAAACATCTAAGTCGGCACACATCCACAAGAACATCCACAAGATGCATAATTCATCTGGTCAGCCAGTCACAGAAAGAACATCATCATCCAGAAGTTATTCTTTATTTCTGGGACTCCAATTCTAATGCGGACCATAAACACAAACTGAGCATGATCCAAGGACCTCCACAAGCTTTCCTGAAACACCAAGAACATCCACACTCCCTCTACTTATTGAAACTCTTCTCTCCTTCATCTGAAACCTCAAGAACACAGTCTGCCATTACTGTCACAAAGGAATAGATACTTCCAGACCTTCAAACCATAGACCAATCAAGTTGACACACCACACAGACTTCCCCAACATTTTCTCAAATCCCCAGAACTAGAGAATGCATTTTCAAATCTCACCAGACCTATCTATATCACTCTGTCATCACTGAACATCTGCCGGAACCGGTTCCACTTGAACTACCATAGCTTCTTCAAATCTTCATGCGGACCTCTAAAATCTCTACTGGAACATCTTAAGACACATATCTACAAACCCTTTAATCTGCATCCTCTGATCCGCAACCTATCTTGGAATTTTACCTTTTTGTCATCACTGTTCTTCACTGTTCCTGATTGAGACTAACTTTCTCAATATCTTCAGCATACAGCTCATCCAATCCTTCTCATTAATGCGCCATGAGTATGCTGACATCAATGACAACACCAGTTAAACCCATACTTGCAACAAAATCCCCCTTTGTCATTGATGGCAACATATGATGTGAAAAACTGTTTTAACCATCATGACAAGAAAATCTCTTTACTGACACAACTCCCCCTAACAGCAACAACCATTCACATGTCTTCTCTTCCTTTATTGCTCCCCCTTTGATCAACAACCACTTTTTTTTCACATGTCTTCTCTCCCCCTTTGACATCAATGGAAAAGGGCACATACTTGCAATTTCACTACTTCAGAACCATGCCTTCTGCTCCCCCTGAGTAGCAGCTCCCCATCATCAGTCCAGACCACAAGATGTGACTGTGAAATCCACTGGATTGATGCACATCAGTGCACCTTAGTTCACCACCGGAGGGGCAATAACCCCTAACTTCTCTCTAAGATACTCGAAAGAGTTCTTAGGTAGAGGTTTAGTAAAGATGTCTGTAATCTAATCCTTTGAAGGCACAAACTCCAATCTGACTTCATTCTGGTTCACTTGCTCTCTCAAAAAGTGAAACTTGATAGATATATGCTTAGTCTTAGAATGCAACACCAGATTCTTAGAAATATTTATTGCACTTGAATTATCATAGAAAATTGTGATAGGCTCCTCATACTCTATTTTAATATCTCTTAGCATCTACTTCATCCACAAAACTTGAGTGCAACTACCTGCTGCTGCAATGTATTCTACTTCAGTTGTAGATAGAAATATTGCCTCTTGTTTCTTGCTTAGCCAAGAAACCAATCTCTTCCCCAAAAAGAATGCTCCACCACTGGTACTCTTTCAGTCATCCACATCTCCTGCCCAATCAACATCTATATATGAATGAAGAGAGAAATCTTGATCTTTAGGATACCACAACCCATACTCAACTGTCCCCTTTAGATATCTAAAAATCCTCTTGATTTCCATAACATGAGATTCTCTAGGATCAGCTTGCAATCTAGCAACAAGACCAACAACCTGCATAATGTCTGGTCTAGTTTAAGTGAGATACAACAATCCTCCAATCATTGACCTATATTTTGTCTGATCAACCTTGGGAGAGTCATCATGTTTGCTCAACTTGCATCTGGTTGCCATTAGAGTGTTCATTGGCTTTGAGTCTTCCATCCCAAATTTACTCAATAATTCTTTCACATATTTTGACTGAGAAATGAAGATTCCTTGCTTTGTTTGAGTAATTTGTAGAGCCAAAAAAAATTCATTTCTCCAAGCATGGACATCTCAAACTCACTTTTCATTTGACTTGCAAAAGTTTTGCACAAACTATCTCTTCCTCCAAAAATGATATCATCAACAAATACTTCAACAATTAAGATATTTTCATGATCAATTTTGAAATACAAATTACTGTCAGCAGTACCTTTGTTGAAACCAATCTTCAAGAGATGTTTATCCAATCTTTCATACCAAGCTCTTGGGGCTTGTTTCAGTCCATACAGTGCCTTTTTCAATTTGCAGACCATGTCACCATGATCAGAGAATTGAAATCCATCAGGTTGCTCAATGTACACTTCTTCCAAGTTACCATTTAGGAAGGCAGATTTGACATCCATCTGATACACCTTGAAATCCTTGAAGGCAACAAATGCAAGAAATAATTTGACTGCTTCAATTTTTTCCACTGGAGCAAAAGTCTCTTCAAAATCAACTCCTTGAATCTGAGAGTAACCCTTGCAGACCAATCTAGCTTTATTTATGATTACTTCACCAGCTTCATTCAGTTTGTTTCGGAAGACCCATTTGGTTCCAATCACATTCTTGCTTCTAGGTCTGGGAACAAGATCCCAAGTATGATTTTTCTCAATTTGCATTAGTTCTTCCTCCATTGCATTTGACCAATTTTCATCATTGCAAGCTTCTTTTACCGTCTTAGGTTCAATCTTTGAGATCAGACAATACTCATCTAAATTTTGAGGAATTCTCCTCCTTGTTTTCACTCCTTTGCTTTTGTCACCTATGATCTGATCTTCAGAATGGTTTAGAGTTACATACCTTGGAACTTTGGGAGTTTCTTGCACCGCTAACTCTTGATCAGTCTCATTGAGATTTATCTCTTCTTCCTGACTTACCGGATCAACTTGACTTGGTTTCTCAGAAGAGGCTTGGACACTTTGAATTTGAACACCATTTTGATCATCTTCATCATACTCATGAATTCTTGAGGGTCTTTCAATTTCTTCATCAACCTTCACATTTACACTTTCTACAATCTTTCTTAGTCTCTTGTTGTAACACTGGTATGCTTTGCTTTGAGTAGAGTAACCCAAGAATATTCCTTCATCACTTCTAGCATCAAACTTTCCTAGATCTTCATACCTTTTAATGTAACATCTGCTACCAAAAACTCTGAAATATCTCACAGTAGGGATAATGCCAAACCAAAGTTCATAAGGAGTCTTACCGGTATTGTTTCTAACTTGAACTCAATTGAGAGTGTAGACTGCAGTGCTAATAGCTTCTCTCCAATAGATCTAAGGAACATTCGCTTCCATCATCATGGTCCTGGATGCTTCCTGGATGGTCCGGTTCTTTCTCTCAACTACTCCATTCTACTGTGGAGTTCTAGGGGCAGACAACTATCTCTTTATTCCATGTTTCTCACAGAGGCCTATGAACTCACTGGATGTGAATTCTCCACCTCTATCAGACCTTAGACATTTCAATTTTAATCTGGTTTCATTCTCCACCATGGCCTTGAATATTTTGAATTTCTCAAGTGCTTCTGATTTTTCTTTTAGAAAGGTTACCCACATCATCTGGGAGTAGTCATCAATTAGCAACATGAAGTATCTATCACCTTGGACACTCTTAACTCTTGCCGGACCACAAAGATCAGTATGAACTAAGTCCAATAGTCTGGTAGAAGATAATTCCTTACTTTTGAAAGTGACTCTACTCAATTTGCCCAACTGACATTCTTTGCACAAGCTATTAGTAGGTTTTACTAATTTTGGAAGATCTCTTACAACCTGAGTATTTCTTATCTTGATGATATTATCAAAATTCACATGACACATCCTCCTATGCCATAACCAACTCTGATCAATTTGAGCAAATAAGCAACTTTTACCAATACAAACCAAGTGGAAGATATTACCTTTAGTTTGAGTACCTGATGCAATCTCTATTCCGGAGCTTTCAAAGATCTTGCATTTTCTATTTCTGAATCTGAGATCATAGCCTTTGTCCACCAATTGTCCAACACTGAGAAGATTGTGCTTTAATCCTTCAACATATAGTACGTTACCGGTTTTGTTCTTTCCATCAAGAGAAATAGTTCCTCTACCTCTGATCCTGCTAGCAGAATTATCTCCAAACTTTACAATTCTTCCATACTTTTCCAAACTTAAGAACTTATTCTTGTCACCAGTCATATGGTGAGAGCATCCACTGTCAATGACCCAATCATCCTTTGTTTCAACTTGGGTAGCCAGAGCCCTTTCTTCAACTTTAAGATTGACAGATACAGAGGATATTGGTTCCTCTTCTTTGATGGCAATAAACACCCATTCATTACCAGATTTGTTTCCTATCTCTGATTCATCATCTGTTACTCCTTCATTATCATCTTCTTCATGAACATAGTAACAATTCTTTAGAAACCTTGGTCTATTAGGATTTGGTCTTGAAAATCTTTCCAGACATCTTGAGGCAAAATGACCAATTTTATTGCAGTTCAAACGCTTGGAAGGTAATTTTGCTTCATACTTACTAGATCCTCTTGGCAATCTCTTTGCAATAAGTACTTCAAGATGAGCAGTTTTAGCTTCTTCTTCATCCAAGTCTTTTCTTTCTTTTTCATACCATGATGGGTTCCTTGAAGAATTTTCCCCCAGATCAAACCTTTGTTTCCCTTTTACAGAGGCACTAGCTTTGAATGCAGATTCAGTCTTTGGAGGATCATCTCCAAACTCGGCCATTTCAAAAGTAGCCAACTTACCAACCAATTGGTCTCTTGTGACTATTGTATGAGCTCTGAATTCTTCAATTGCAAAAGCCTTGATTTTGTAAGAATCAGGAAGGGATCTGAGAATTTTGCCAACAATCTCATCTTCACTCAAGATTCCACCTACATTTCTAATTCCACAAACTAACTCATTCACTCTTGACATAAAAGAGGTAATATTTTCATCATCTCTCATCTTCAGTTTTTCAAATTTTCCTTTTAGACTCTGTAACCTTGCACATTTAACAAACTGGTCTCCTTCATGCAAAAGTTCCAGTTTATTCCAGATCTCAAAGGCAGTTGGTAGATCAATAACATATGAGAGTTCTGAGTCAGAGAATGCGCTTAAAAGAGCCTCTTTGGTCTACAGATTGTTTTCAGCATCTGTGATTTTATTTAGGGTTGTCAGACCACCCTATGGAGGTACATAAGCTTTTGTAACCATACACCAGTAAGCAAATCCCATACACTGCAAGTGGCATTTCATGCGACCTTTCTAAAGAGTAAAGTTAGTTCCATCAAACTTTAGACTATCCTTCTTGTAGGATGCCATCCTGGATCTCCTCAAGTGGTTAAGCTCCTTTTAGAGGAACTTGGCTCTGATACCAATTGTTAGACTTAGAGCAGACAACTAAGAGGGGGGTGAATCAATTGTCCAAAAATTTCTTTACTTTCAACACTTATATTCACTTAGCAGTATAACAATAAATCAAACATGAAACTTAATGCATTTGATCAAGAGCAGAAACACATCAACACAAGAGACACCAAGATTTTGATGTGGAAAACCTGGTTAAGGGAAAAACCATGGGGTGATTAACCCAAGATTGTAATCTCTATTAGAAGAATAGAAAGAACAAAATGGCACATGCCAATTAGGGCTCACTGCCTGAGCACACTGCTCACAAGAGGCTCACTGTCTACAAGAGACACACTGTCTACAAAAGAATGAGTATCACATACTTGAACTAGAAAATAGCATCTTCACCATGCTTGAGTCAGTTCCATTTAAGCCCAAACCTTCTGCTCTGTCTTTCGCTCTTTTCCTTGCTACCACACGCTCATCTCCACAAGTCACACATTGAAATGACTTCGTAATCCCTTATTTATACATGACATCAACTTAGGAACAAACATCTAAGTCGATACACATCCACAAGAACATCCACAAGATGTATAATTCATCTGGTCAGCCAATCATAGAAAGAACATCATCATCCAAAAGTTATTCTTTATTTCTGGGACTCTAATTCTAATGCGGACCATAAACACAAACTGAGCATGATCCAAGGACCTCCACAAGCACCAAGAACATCTACACTCCCTCTACTTATTGAAACTCTTCTCTCCTTCATCCAAAACCTCAAGAACATAGTCTGCCATTACTGTCATAAAGGAATAGATACTTCCGGACCTTCAAACCATGAATCAATCAAGTTGACATACCACACAGACTTCCCCAACATTTCCTCAAATCCGTAGAACTAGAGAATGCATTTTCGGATCTCACCGGACCTATCTATATCACTCTGTCATCACTGAACATCTGTCGGAACCGGTTCCACTTGAACTGCCATAGCTTCTTCAAATCTTCATGCGGACCTCTGAAATCTCTACTGGAACATCTTAAGACACATATCTACAAACCCTTTAATCTGCATCCTCTAATCTGCAACCTATCTTGGACTTTTACCTTGTTGTCATCATTGTTCATCACTGTTCTTGATTGAGACTAACTTTCTCAATATCCTCAGCATATAGCTCATCCAATCCTTCTCATTAATGCAACATGAGTATGTTGACATCAATGACAACACCAGTTAACCCATACTTGCAACACTGGTAGCAACTTTTGGAGTGAAAGATCTTCATCCCTTTCTCACTCATGTGCCTAAGTCTATGGTGCCACAATTTTGTTTCTGTCCTTATAGCAAGTGCTATAATTGTCTCAGTAGCAACTAATTTTGTAGCAGCTAAGGTAGAATAAGTATTACCAGTACACAAATACAATGTGCCTACCTTTTCACCTTTAGCTACTACTAATGCACCTTTAGTGACCTTCCAAACTTTTTTTGAAAAGGTAACTATGCAACCTTCACTACCCAGTTGTCCTGCAGAGATTAAATTCCTTCTCAAATTTGGAACATGCCTTACTTCTTGTAGCAACAATTCATTTCCATTCTGCAACTTGATTTTTATCTTTCCTTTTCTAACAATCTAATAGGCTTCATCATCACCCAAATGTACCTATCCAAAATCTCCTTGGACATAATCTACAAAATATTTCGTATGGGGTGTGGCATGAAATGAAGTCCCCGAATCTATTACCTAGGAATCATTAGCATTATCTAAACACAAAATTAAAGCATCTTGTAATTTATTACTTGCAACATTAGCTTCCTTACTATCATCATGTTGTCTATCTCCTTGTTTGCCCTTTCAAGACCAGCAATCCTTCTTCAAGTGTCTTGGCTTTCCACAATGCCAGCAATCATTTCTTCCTCTAGATTTAGATATGCCTTTCTTCGACTTCCCTTGTGACTTCCCACAATTTTTTAGGTTTTTTCCTCTCTCCTTTTTTCTTCCCTTGTTCTCTACATTCAACTCATTACCTGATGTTGAACTCTTACCCATGCTTTTCTGTGGCATTTCCTCACTAAGGATAACACCAACAACATCATCAAATTTAAAAGTATTTGAACCAAAGATAGAGTTACTTACAACCATTACCAAGCTATTCCAACTTTTTGGCAAAGAACATAAAACCAAGAGAGCCCTCACCTCTTCATCAAATTTCACTTTTATAGAAGTTAGTTGACTTGTAATTGTATTAAACTCATTTAAATGATCTGACACAGATCCACCTTCAATCATTTTTAGATTAAACAAATGTTTCATGAGAAATACCTTATTAGAGGTTGAGGGTTTTTCATACAATTTACCCAAAGCTTTCATCAATTCATTTGTTGTCTTTTCTTTTGTTATATAGAATGCCATAGACGGTGCCAGGCACAACTGAATGGTTGGACCCAGTGCCTTTATGTCCAGAAGTTCCCAATCCTCATTAGTCATTGCTACTAGTTTCTTAGCTTTTCCTTCCAACGGCCTCCATAAATCCTTCTAATAGAGATAATCCTCCATCTACATCTTCCATAACTGATAGTTCTACCCATTTAATTTATCTACCTTCAATTTACCCCCATCTGCCATTGCTCCCACTTAATCGTGAGACTCCCACTCAACCGTGAGACTCCCACTCAACCGTGAGACCTTCCTACAGACAATAATCAAACACAACCTGCTCTGATACCAGTTGTTAGGGTTTAGGCATATCAGAGCAATAAACACTAACAATTATATGCAGATTAAATAACTCCAATATAACAATGAAGAATAACACAAAAGAGATCAACACAGTAATTTAACGTGGTACACCCAATATGTGCTACATCCACAGAAACTCAGCCATCCAATTATTTTATTATCCAGTGAAAATAGATTTACAATCTCGTGAATTCCACACCTGCAACATACATCCCAGCAGCTTATAACAAGCTTTTTGGAAGCTTCTAGATTTAGGGTATTACAATGTCATTTTTCTTTTGTCAGTTAACAAAAATTAACAACCCGCTTAGGGCCCATCCCGACCTCGATCCTTGACAAGGATATATTACGAGTGTATAGTACTTGCAAGATCAGTCACCACATACCAACACCATGTGCCAACCAATTTATAAAGCATTGGGGGTTCAGACACTAGGCCTCCTTGTTTCTCCCTTCCATGCTGATTAACTTCAGAATGAGTAAGCCGCACCTCCTGATTCTTGATTGTATAGACTTTGTTGAGGTTTGGCGTTTGGTCTTGTGCTTTGACAATAATCCTTTGAGACTCTATTGTCAAAGTCTTACCATCAAACCTTCCTCCTTTGCTCTTCCCATTCTTTTAGCATGTGAAGGGGGTAAGGCCCAACCCTCAATCTCTGACTTTTTCTAGAATAATGTATTTTTCACTAATTTATGGTGTTTCTAATTATGTTTGTGATGATTTAACGATGTCTAACTATGAAATAAGCTTACAACACTAGTGATTGGTGGTATGTATGATTGTAGGGAAAATGGTTGAGGCACCACCACCATCACCTCTAGTAGGAGAGAAGCTAGATGATGAGGAGCCCAAAACCCTTAAACCCTAACATACATTCCTTATTGTATGTCTTTGTTTTACTTAACATACATTCTCTGATGTATATACATGCACCTCTCACCTATCAGAAAAACATTCTTATCGGCTACCTTACAAATGATCACCCTGATGTATGTCTTCAACGCTTGTACCTGCCACAAGATACATTGCCCAATATACATTCAGAATATACATTTGCGATATACAATTGCAATATACTTTAGTTGACCTGTGATCGCCAGTTTCCTTCACCATTGCTTCCAGTCGCACTTTGTATCCAATTCAATGTATCTGCGGAATGTATATTCCAATTTACATTCGAAACATACAACCGAATGTGCATTTAGGACATGCATTCACAACATGCATTCGACCAACACTTTTACCCAATGTATGTTCTCAACATACAACCAGAACATGTTTTGCCAAATGTATATTTGATCGTTGACCCCATTTGTATATAAACCCAATGTACATTTGTGATGTACATTCACAACATGCAATTCATACATGCATTTGATGGGTTTGACCGAACCGTTGACTTCTTTGTATGCCGATTGGAAACTTCAATTTTCTTTCTCCTTTGTATGTTGATACACTTGTACATTTACAATGTACATCCACCACATGCAATGGAGATAACCAACTGCGAGATACTCACAAACATGCAACTGCGGGGTACACAGAAAATGAACCTGATATACATTAACGATATACGCATAGAATGTATATTCACAATGTATGTTTACAGTCTTGACATACAATGCCTCAATGCTTCCCAATATGCTTTGCAACATACACACTCAACAGACAACTGCGATATACACATGGAATGTATATCTGACATGCAAATGTGATATACACACAAATTGTATGTCTGATGAAACAAAGCAGAATTTCACCAATTCGAACCACTACAAACCCTTCAACTTCATAGATCCGTTTCCTTAACAATCTAACACAGATTTTAGACTTTTCCAACCTAGCACATGAGGATTCTAAGATCTCTCAATGCATTTGACACGTGATCCTGCAAACACAAAATGAACAAAACGAAAACACAGAAGCAAACTATACAGCCATTCCATCGATTTCGAAGAAATCTAACTGGTGGAATGGGTTAAGAACCCATCTCAGCTTCAAACCAAAAATTCAATTACATAATGAATTCGAATTCCAAAAAGATGTACAACATAGGATTTTTATTATGCCTTTCAGAACATGTACATGCACAGATGCTCTGCTTATGTCTACCAGCACTTTGATCAATCTTGAACTCAACTACAATTGATTGCAACTATCTATCATCATGATCACAATCAATCTGATCTTAGGGTATTTATCCACTTACCCTCAGTAGTACTGAATTGGATCCAAGCGGTTGGGAGACAATTCCAAGTGGCTGGGAGATCACAACCGACTAACTGCCTAACTGTCTAACAACCTTCGAGATTACAGCTTGACAAAAGTCCTTAGGACTTACAACATAAACCTAAATACAAACTAAATTAACATGCATTGGTCAAACAAACCTTATTACATTGAATGGTCTTTTAGGACCTTATTGGAAACAACAAACATGAACATAAAATAGTTAAATGCCTCATGGAGGCCAACATGGATTGGGTGCTCCTGTACCATACACCCCACCGTGAAAAGAACTCATGCCCCATGAGTGAATGCTTGGGTGTATTCCACCTTTACTCTTTGTTGTCTCATGTGTTCCCCATGATCTCTAAATTGCAACCTGCTTCCATGGAGTCAAAAACTCATGCCTAGCATTGTAGGCTCTACTCACACCTTTCTTTCATACTGTCATCTCTGTCTAAACACCTGCATTATAAACTTTGGGTAATGCTTCTTGTACTGCTACTATGATAGAATTTGTTTGTCTTTCAACTCTTGTTGGCTCTAGAGGACAAACAATTGTCCCTACTATGATAACATCCTTGTCTTTCTAATCAACTTGTGGCTGCTTGTAAACCTACTTTTTGACCTTCTGCTGATCCATCTAACCTCTATCAACTAAAACTGAAATTGCCTTCAAACTTTGATCCTTAGCAACTCCATGCCCTAAGGTATCCTCAATTGCCTTTATGCCTTCTGTTGCAGGCATCTCCACAAACTCTTTCTTTCCAACTAAGATGACCTTGGCTGCCTTCTTTGCTTTAGCATCCTTCTTCAATGGTGTCATCACAAAAGTTCTCCCTTCCTTCTTGATGGTGTATGTGTTAACATATCCATCATACAATGCTCTCCTATCAAATTGCCATGGCCTACCCAAAAGTAGGTGACAACATTCCATGGGCAAAATGTCACACAAAACCCTATCCTGATATTCCCCAATCTGAAAATCAACATATGCTTGTTCATATACCAAAAGTGATGGACTATCACTTACCCAAGATGATTTATAAGGAAGTTGATGAGGAATCCTTTCCAGTTTCAGTTTATCCACCATTTCCTGAGATACCATGTTGTCTGTTGAACCAGAATCTATTACTATTTTGCATACCTTACCTCTACATTTACATGTAGTTTTGAACAAGTTCCTCCTTTGGCTCAAATCTATCTGCTTAGATGTTTGCAACACTGTCCTTCTAATCATCAAACTTTCTCCCATTTCTGATTCCAAATTTACTTCAGGAGTTGTCATACTCCCCGCATTCTCTTGCACAATTTGAACTCTCTTTTCACTTCTTCTTTCATTACCACTGTAGTTAGGGTAAAATTGCAAATCAGGGCAAATGAATAAACAACAATGATAAAAACCCTAGCAATGCACAATGAAGCACAAGACAACATGAAAATCAAAATAACAAATGTAAATGCAAACCGATCTCCACGCTATGCT
This sequence comes from Cunninghamia lanceolata, assembly GCA_027924645.1. Taxonomy (NCBI): domain Eukaryota; kingdom Viridiplantae; phylum Streptophyta; class Pinopsida; order Cupressales; family Cupressaceae; genus Cunninghamia; species Cunninghamia lanceolata. The sequence goes on from BSBN01001583.1 coordinate 12,982,912, forward strand.
CGATTTATCTCCATTGCTCTTCTCCACCTCACATGAGCATGCAAGATTTTGAAGGATTATTGTTGGAGGAATGTTGGGTGCTCACTTTTGTAGCAAAACATTAAGATGAAGATGATAGAATGAATGATAGATGAAGGATGCAAAGGATCTAATGATATTTTAACAGCATGTGGATACTTGAGGATCAATGCATGCTAATGGCTTGTGAGGGGTTGATTTATAGGAAAGGCTTGGTTCAAATGGATGATTGAGATTAAAAAGCTAATTGATTGATGTGGACAGCTAGGATTGATTAGTTATTCCTACTCTTCAAGGGAGTTGTAGTCATGTGACAAGTGGAGGGAGAATAGGGCTCATGTGTGCTTGTGTACATAAAAAAGTACTACATATGAAAGATATTAAATAAAAGGTTGTAGTACCACTTATCTTTTTAAATGAAAGAGACACACATATCGGCTAAATGATAAGATAAATTAATTAAATAAATAAGGTTTATTTAATTAATTGGAAAGTTAGCTTATGATGAAATGTGAGAACTTAATTCAAATAAAATATTTGAATTAGTTGGGATATGAGTTGGATATTAATTAAATAAATAAAATTTATTTAATTAATTGGATAGTGGGATTATGATATGATGTGGAAATTAATTAAATAAATAAAATTTATTTAATTAATTAGAAAGTGGGATAAGGATGGGATTAAATGGGATTTAATTAAATAAATAAAATGTATTTAATTCAATAGCTAATAGATAAATGGGATTAAGAGTGGGATTTAGGACAAAATGCTACATGATGTCTAGGATAATGTTTTAACAAGGTGTTGGAAGACACACAAATTTGGGACAATTTTGGGTGTCTACATTTTGCCCCTCTTTGAGATGATGTTCAAGAAGATAAGCTTTATGTTGAGTAACATCATTTCAAAGAAGCTAAGGTATAGATAATCGATAGGGATGATGATGGGAAGATAGAATGAGGATGGAAAGAATAAGATGATGATGGAATGATAGGATGATGATGCCCCCTTGAGAGGATAGGCGAGTTGGACAAATACGGGTAGGCTCTCGAAATGAAAGGGATTAGACTATGAAAGATAGAGGAAATGGATAGAAGAAATGAAGGATACGTTATGCTACAATGAAAGTGAGCAACCATTATGTTTGATATAGCACTAGACATTATGCACCAAGGTATAAGGACCAACGTGACGATGTGTCTGATGCCCCAGCATAATACAAACTTGTCAAGATACAAGATATGAATATTAGCTAGAAATGATACTGATTTGATACTAATGCAAGATAAAATGATAACACACACAAGCAAGCAAACAAGCATGCACAAATGATTCAAAAAGAAATAAGGTATTGCCCCTGTCAAGTTGTAAACCAATAATTAATTGCTAATTGAGGATAGTTGAGAGTGTTGTCATTACGGGAAAAGCTATATCCCTAGATCAACACAAGGTTGTTCACTAAATTGGTTGGCTAGTTGGCTAATTGATTTGGCTTACAAAAAGGCTAGGATCAAGACCATGGATTGTGTTTGGATAAGTTGGCTTGATTGATTAACTTGATTGGTATAGCTTTAAGGATGGGCTTGCACTTGGATCATTGTTTGGAATGATTTGAAGATGATGAAATGATGGATTTGAAGATTGATTTGATGGTTGGATTGATGTGCTATAATTTTGATTGATGAAGTTATTAGATTTGTTTTGATGGTTGGCTTGATGTGCTTTGGTTGCGAGGTTTTCTATTGCTGGGTTGATTGTTTTGATGATTGGATTGTTGTGAATGATGATAGTGATGGTGTGGTGATTAGAGTGTCCACTCAATCTAAGCATAAACAAGTGTTCTTAGTGTGCTCAAAGGATATAAAACAAACAAGGTATTGCCTTTGTCAAGTCATAAACTAATAATTGATTGTTTGATTGATGATGATAGTGTTCAATCAAACTCATTAAACTTCCACAGTCCATAGTTGTTGCAATTATTGCTTCTGGATTTAACTGTGATCGAGATTTTTCCCTCAATGTTTCGGATCACACTCTGTGATCCATCATCAGTAGAAAAAAAGAGCAAGAGAAGAGGCATAAAATCTCCCACATCCTTGTGTTGATCTAGGGATATAGCTTTCCCCACAATGACAACACTATCATCATGATGATTGATTGGGTTCATGACAAGATTAGGATCAAAACCTGTTGATTTGATTGGATAACGTTCCTTGATTGATTAGCTTGCATGATATGGATTAGTGTGACTTGGATTTAAGATCATTGCTTAGATTGATTGGATTGATATGATTGGAATAAGTGATTGATTGAATGAATTTTATTGATAAGAAGAATTGATGATGATGATGATTTTCTTGAATGTTGGAGTGGATTGTGTTGGATTGATGATGGAATCGATCTTATTTCTTGGATTTTTTGTTGGATATTTGATTTTTTTGATTTTTTGACATATTTTGATTTTTTTGGGGAATATTTTGATTTTTTTGGATTTTTTTTTGAAATGTTTTGGGAAGTCAATGGATTTACAATTTCAGTAGCCTTTGTGCTAGATACCAATGATAAGGGAGAAAACCAAGTCTAGGTGCAAAGGATGGATAAAAGGATGGGCTCATAGTAAATGTGACAAAAGACTCATAAGAGTTGGATGGGATGGAAGGTTCATAGAGTTGGATGGATAGATAAGAGAGGATAGGCCATATAAGGGATGGATGCATGCCTCATGATAAATGGATAGGTAGGCTATAGTGAAAATCTCATGATAAACAAATGGGGATAAGCTATAAGAAGCTCATGATAAGGGTACGCCATAGTGGATGGATCATAAGGGAGCTAGGATGTGATCTCAAAAGGCTATGTTGCATAGGAAGAATAACTTGCCCCATTCTAAGTGGTAATGCTTAAGATTTTTACATGAAAAAGTTCATGACCAAGGAATGACATGATTGGATTGGTTTGAATGGGATGGATAAATAGTCAATGGATAGGACTTGGTTTGGAAAGAAAGTATGTCAAGAAATATCCAAACATGTTTCAACATTTTGCCCCCATGTCTTCATCAAAATCAAAAGGAGGAAGGATGGATAAATGGGTTCAATAGGATAGGCATGTTTATGTAATGGCTAAGGATGGTAGGATGGTAAATGATATAATGGGTTAGATAGTTTAGAAATGGATAGGTTGGATGAGACAATGTGCCCCAAGTGTAAGTGACATAGAAGATCAACCTACACATGATGCCTATTTGCCAGGTTTTCATCATGGTACTTATCAAGGCGCCTATTTACCAGGTTTTCACCATTGGATGAAGGGATTTCTCTTTACTTTTTTTTTTTAGTTTTTTTTTCTTTTGCCTTTTTTGTACTTTTAGATGGGTTGACAATTACACATGGTGCCTGTTTACCAGGTTTTCACCATGGTAATGGATAGGTGGGACTCAAGTGTCTAGTACTATGAAGGTTGATAGTGTCCCTTTAGAGATGGATGATGTCTTCGCATGGACCATGTCATTATGCTCATAGATGTTGATAAGGGATTGTGTGGATGGGAGATGGATTAGGTAGATAATGGATTATAATGTGGAATTATGGTAGGGTAGGCTAGTGACTTATGGTGTGGATTTATATAGGCTTATGGAATGAAGATGGATGAAAAGTTTATGCCAAAGCATGGGCCATAGGGATAGCATGGGGGAGATATGTAGGATAATGGATGTAAGATGGGGAGATGTAGTTATGTGGAGGTGCTGTGGAGTGGAAGGGAACCATGACCAACGGTTGCACACACCGTGATAAACATTGAAGATTTTGATGAGATGGTGGTGTAGGAAGCAATCGAGATGTTTGCTTAGGTGATGGTTGATGAAGTAATTTAGGAACCCACATAGATTTAGTATTTTTAGTGCTTTTGCTTTGCTTGTGGGATTTTTTAAGGGAATGAAAGTTTTGGATGGAAGTAGGCTTTTGGATGGAGATAGGTGGTTGGGATTCTTGAGATGTGGATGAGGATGCCTCATTTGACTTGCTAGCTATTTTCTTAGGAACCCAAACCATTTTGCTTTTGGAGGTATGGGCTTGGATAGCTTTGTGAATGTACTTTTTTTAGAAGATGGATGATTTAGAAACTTTTCATATTGATGCCCTAAGGCATGAGGGTCCTTAGGAGTTTTAGTTGGATTTTTGGCTTTATAGATAAAGGCATCAAATTTTTTTCTTTTGAATCCCATGGGGTGGGTGGAGTGGATGGAATGATTAGAAGTTTTATGCTTAAATGATGTGTGCTTTTGTTGGCCATGATTAGGGATGTAAGGATACTTATGAATAAGTAGATAATTAGGTGTTGGTAACAGTGGTGGAAAGGTGGATGGAGGGATATTTGGAGTTGGTAAAAGTGGAGGCAAGGTGGATGGAAGAAGGTGTATGGAATGACAACATATGTTTTGGGTAGATCATGGGGGGTATAATGGAAAGTGGTAGGTTTAGGATGCATGAAGGGATTATCAACATCTTTAGCTTGTTTATCTTGGGATGTGTATACAAGGCCATATGAGCGTGGAGGGATCTGGACATGGTTTGACTCCAAAATACCTTGTTCATGAAGGCCTAGACCTTTACCTTGGTAGTTCATGTTTTGGAGTATGTGATGGACAATGGGACTAGATGTGCTGTAAACATTAGACCTTAGCTCATTATTGGATGAAGAAGGTGAAGTGGATAAAGGTCGTTGTTGTCCTAAGGAAGAACATTCATGTATAAGGGTGGTAAGACCAATAGGACATGATGGTGGACTTGAAGTGAAATCAATGGTGGATGTGGAAGGAGGATCATTAGGATCTTGATTAGTATTGTGTTCATGTAGATCCAAGTTATTTGTCTGATCTTTTATGCTTACTTGGGGGACAAGTGTCTCATCATGACAAGTGGATGTTTTCTCATTATAGATAGGGCTAGATGGAAGATGCCTAGGAGCAATGTGAATATCTTGCTCATGGATAGATATAGGATTATGGATAGGATCAAGGTGCTCATGGATAGCTTCTTCATAGGTATCATCTTGATCATAAAGAAGGTAAATGTTATGGATAAGTTGAATTTGGATAGCTTTCTCATGAATGGTTGTTGGGAGATGGATAGGATCAAGTGGCTCATGGATAGATTCATCATTATGGCTATCATCTTGATCATGGAAAAGATACATGTTATGGATGGGTTGCATAAAAGTGATTTGATCTTGAGTTGGACTAGGGCTTAATGTTTCCACATGCTTAGGATTAAGCCTTTGACATACCTCTTGGGTAGCTTGAATGGAAGTGGATAACTCTTGGATAGGCTCTTGATCAACAACATGAGAAGATGATGGCTGTTGACTTGGATTAATAATAGGCTTGATTGTTTGTGGGTCACATGATGGGATCAAAGGGCTAGGTATGTTAATGGAGGGATCTTGGATAGACTCAAGGATAAGTGGACCACATGATGAGATTATAGGATTAGATATGACCTTTGGAAGTTCATTGGTAGGCTCATGAATGTGTGTTTGACATAGAGGTAGTTTATTCCTAGCTAGTAGCCAATGGATCACATCTTTCGCAAGGGTATGAGTGGATGGGCAATATAATGGATGGATGATAAGGGTATATGGTGTTGGATTAAGATTAGGATTAGATGGAGGGATAATGGGATTGGATGGATTAGGATTTGGACTAGATGGGGGCGACACATAGGATGGGGATGATGTGGCATGATTTCCCATTATAGGTGGGTACACCTTGTAAACAATTGGGACAAATATTGGGCATTTATTTGTATTATGGCCTTTGGTTCTATGGTATGCACAATAATCGTGTTCATCATATGGAATTTCTTCACATGGTTTGACTTCAGGAAGTTCAATAAGTTTTGCTTCAAGAATTCTTTGTAAAACTATCTCAGCTGCATCCTTTGGTGAAGGATTAGAATGACATGGTGATGAAGGTAATGGAGAGCTTGGTGGTTTGGAAGGTAGAGTGATTAATGGACTAGGAATGGGATCACATGATGGTGTTGGGATAGGACTTGTTGGCTCATGTGTTGGCATGTGATTGGATGGTGGAGGGAATTCTAGATTGGTATCTCCCTTGTCAAAGGTAATTAAGTCTTGCATAGGATAAATTGGGCTTTGATTTATGTACAAGGGGCCACTTGGATTTGGATATTGTTCTTGTGAAATTACTTGATTGCTTTGTGGATAGTTTTGGTGGTGTGTTGGAATGGTGACATGAGGGATTAGATAAGCTTGAGGTGGATGTTCATAGGTTGATGTGGAATTGACTTGGTGGATAGGTGGATTAAGTTGATAGGAAGTGGATGGATATGACATGTGGATATGAGGGGGATTGGGTTGGTATGGAGTGGCTAAGGATTGATGTACTTGTCAAGCTTGACTAGTGGCTAAAAGGTGTTGGACTTGGGCTACAAAGTGTTGTAGTTGAGGTGATTGGCTTGCATGGGTTTGAGCTCTTTGGATGAAGAATTGTAATGTTTCAATGGCGTCTTGGTTTAGGGGTTGTGATCCTTGATAAATATTTTGGAGGAATCTTTGGAATTTGATTTTTGGGTCTTCTAGTGTAGACATGTTGTCACCAAGTGTTTGTCTTAAGTCCTTTTAGCAAATGCTTGTTTAGGGATTTTGATGATTATGTGGCTTGTTTGGATGACTTGGCTATGTTTGGGATGAAAGTGATTTATTGGAAGAATGTGTAGGATAACTTGTATTTATGTGTTTGGGTGTTTATAGCTTGATGTGGCAATATTCAAACAAATGATTATGCATATACACACATGAATCATTCATGCAAGACACATAAGCAATTTTTTGACTTTGAAAATGAAATGTGATGATTAAGAAAGTACACATGGAAGACACATCAACAAGCCTTAATGTCTAGTCAAGTGGGTATGGCCAATTAGGTTTTTGGGCTATGTTTACACGAGGTTGACTAGGGATTGAAAGCAAAATCTTGCCACACAGCCGGGAGAAAGGGGTAACCAACCCTTCACCTTCACTTCCCAAAGGTATAAAGTTCTTTGGGGCTTAGCCAAGAGTAACAAGATTCTAACTCTCAATGAGGTGTCTTTCGATTCAGCCTTGATTGAGGTCATCCCTTAGAGTGGTGTGTCTCCAAGCAGGGCTCCTAGATAGGGTTTACAAAAGCAAACCAAGTGAGCTGTCACTTGATTCACACTCGCAATGGTTAATTCCCCTTTAGAAATGAAATGTTTGGAAGACAATTCAAGCACTTGTTCTTTTTAAACCCAAATCCAAATGTGTTGGAAAATAATGGTTCATTTTATGCCCACTTTTGATATGTGATAGAAAATAATGTTCATTTTAATCCCAAAATCCAAATGTGTGATCAAACAAGATTAAGAGATGAAAGATTAGAATGAGTGCACCTGATACAATTGCTTTCCAATTTGCTGTAGATGTTGATGCCAATGCTTCTCTAGCTCATTAGATGTCCCTACAAGTCACAAAATTGCAAAACGACCAAGTAAACTTGCATAGAAGATGATTATGTGAAAAAGGTAAAATCTGATAAAATATGATGAAAATGATCTGATACAGAAAAATAGATTGCATAGACAGAAAGTTTAGGAGATTCTAAGCAATTTTAAAAAAAGATTCACTGAAAATTGTTCAAAATTGCTCAAGTTATGCTCAAATGAAGTTTGAAATGAAGCTAAACTTTGACTGACAAAAAAGATGGTAAAATGATACAGCCACCTGATAAAAACTACTTCACTATGTAGTTTGTCCTCTCAGGTTTCCAGTGAGTCCTTGTTTGTACAATTTGGCCTCCGTATGTGAAAGTTATGATAAAAAGAAAAAATCTACCTCCTTATGGGATGTAGGAGGTACGGGTGAACCTTGGCGGTTAAGAAAAGTGCAGAGGTGATTTATTGTTTATCAAAAGAGATCTTTGTTTAGCCACATGCGAGCCCCTATAGATTAAATGAGATGCAAAAAACACTAGATGCGACTCCTGTAGGGTTATAAGCGATGCAGAAAAAACCCAAATCGATTGATTTCAGTCCACAAGCGACCTATATCTGCAAAATAAAAATAAGCGACAAAAACCCTAGTTCTGCAAAAGGTGATCATTGTCAAACCAAAGGTGATTCAATTATACCAAAAGTGAGCACTGTCAAGATGAAAGCGATGTAGATCAAACAAAAGGCGATTACTGTTAAAACAAACACGATGCACAAAACACTATAGGCGGCTGATTTCAATGTAGAAGTGACGCAGAGATGCAGAAAATGGTAGATTTTTGCTCAAAAGCGATGCAAAAATAGATGGAAGTGAAATGTAATAGCTCATATGCGACTAACAGAAGGCCAAAAGTGACACATAATAGTCCAAAAGTGATCTGGAAAGTTTCAGGTGACGGAATGCAAATGTTAACCATAAGCGACCAAGTTTACCAGATGCGATCAGTTTTTGTTCAAAAGCGAGCTGAATTTTACCAAAAACTAATGATTGTTTGTTTAAAAGTGATGCAAATTTGACCATAAGTGATTAGTTTTTGATCAAAGATGAGCTGATTTAGCCCAGGCGACTGCTGTTTGATCAAAAGTGACCTGAATTACCAAAGGCGAATTTCCGCAGACCGGTTGTTGTTTTCTTCGCCAAATGCTCCATTTTTCATCAAATTTAGGAAAATTTGTACTCAAAATTTATGGAAATGGCCTCCCCAACGCAATGGTGAGGTTAGATTTGGGCTAAGACATCATCTACATACATTTTTAGCCAAATATTTACAAATTAGGGTTAGAAAAATAGAAATTCTTGCTACAAAAGCTTGTAAAAATGAAAGATTGGTGCTCCAAGAGATCTAAACTTCACAAGAATAACTCAAACAAGAGAGGTTAATCAAGGACGTGAGTCCCACCGGGCGTGCCAAATGTAGTTAGGGTAAAATTTAAAAATTAGGGCAAATGAATAAACAACAATGATAAAAACCCTAGCAATGCACAATGAAGCACAAGACAACATGAAAATAAAAATAACAAATGTAAATGCAAACCGATCTCCACGCTATGCTCGATTTATCTCCATTACTCTTCTCCACCTCGCATGAGCATGCAAGATTTTGAAGGATGATTGTTGGAGGAATGTTGGGTGGTCACTTCTGCTACATAACATTAAGATGAAGATGATAGAATGAATGATAGATGAAAGATGCAAAGGCTCTAATGATATTTCGACAGCATGTGGATACTTGAGGATCAATGCATGCTAATGGCTTGTGAGGGGTTGATTTATAGGAAAGGCTTGGTTCAAATGGATGGTTGAGATTAAAAAACTAATTGATTGATGTGGACGGCTAGGATTGATTAGTTATTCCCACTCTTCAAGGGAGTTGTAGTCGTGTGACAAGTGGAGGGAGAATAGGGCTGATGTGTGCTTGTGTACATAAAAAAGTACTACATATGAAAGATATTAAATAAAAGGTTGTAGTACCACTTATCTTTTTAAATGAAAGAGGCACACATGTCAGCTAAATGATAAGATAAATTAATTAAATAAATAAGATTTATTTAATTAATTGGAAAGTCAGCTTATGATGAAATGTGAGAACTTAATTCAAATAAAATATTTGAATTAGTTGGGATATGAGTTGGATATTAATTAAATATATAAAATTTATTTAATTAATTGGATAGTGGGATTAGGATAGGATGTGGAAATTAATTAAATAAATAAAATTTATTTAATTAATTGGAAAGTGGGATAAGGATGGGATTAAATAGCTAATGGATAAATGGGATTAAGAGTGGGATTTAGGACAAAATGCTACATGATGTCTAGGATAATGTTTTAAGAAGGTGTTGCAAGACATACATAAATTTGGGACAATTTTGGGTGTCTACAACCACTTGAAGTAGTACCAAAATTTTTAGGACACTTGAAGGATGGGTGACCAAACTCACCACAAGTGTAGCACTTTCTTGAAAATGTATTAGAACCTCTTCCACCTCCAAATCTACCTCTTGTACCTTTCCATCCACCTCTGAACTCAGACTACTCCTGTCCTTTACCAGTCTCTTCTTGATCCTCATTGACTTGTCTTATTATAGGGGCTGATCCTCTCCCATTTATATTGCTTCCTCTTCCTCTCATGGACTTATCCTATTGTCTTTTCATCTTCTCCTCAATCCTGATTGCCATTTGATAACAATCTTCTACACTCCTAGGGTTAGCCAAAACTAACTCATCTTGTATGTTCAATCTCAAACCAGCCAAGTATCTAGCAACCTTTTTGACCTCATTCTCATGGTGACTAGACCTCATACTCAATTTATAGAATTCCTTAGTATATGCCTTCACATCCATTTCTTTTTTCTTTAAAAATTAAAGCTTCTTAAACATTTAAACTTTAAATCCTTGGGTAAAAATTTACCTTTGATCCTTGCTACCATCTTGTCCCATGAAGAAATCTTTGACTTACCTTGCTTTCTCTTCTCTGATTGTACATAATCCCACCATACCAAAGCATGACCTCCCAATTTGGTCTTTGCAATCTTTACCTTCTATTCCTCAGGAACTTCCTCACATTCAAAATGATTGTCTAATGTAGCAATCCAATCAAGCAACTCTTCCTCATTCAAACTTCTAGTGTACCTTGGAACATCAATCTTTACCTTAGGTTTATCATTCTGAACTATCCTTAACAGTTTTGCAAATCTCTGATCTTCAAGATTTAGATCTTCATCTACCTCTTCAAATTATTCACCATCATCTTCTTTCTCTAATTCACTGTCTTCCACTTCCCTTTTTTTGTTTCTCTCCAAGGCTACAAGCTTGGCTTGAAGGGCTTCAGTAAGCTCTTTCATCTTCCTCATCTCTTTAGCATGTTTCTCCTTCATCTCCTGCAACTCTCTAGTAGTACCATTACCTTTCGGAGGCATCTTGTCAACCTCTCAATCCTTCTACTTCTCCCTTCTCAGTGACAAAATCAACACACAACAGCCCAGACCTTTTGCTGGGTTCTGATACCAATATGATGAGGAGCCAAAAACCCATAAACCCTAACATACATTCCTTATTGTCTGTCTTTGTTTTACTTTACATACATTCTTTGATGTATATACATGCACCTCTCACCTATTGGCAAAACATTCTTATCGGCCACCTTACAAATGATCACCCTGATGTATGTCTTCAATGCTTGTACCTGCCGCAAGATACATTGCCCAATGTACATTCAGAATATACATTTGCGATATACAATCACAATATACTTCAGTTGACTTGTGATCGCCGGTTTCCTTCACCGCTGTTGCCAGTTGCACTTTGTATCCAATTCAATGTATCTGCAGAATGTATATTCTAATATACATTCAAAACATACAACCGAATGTGCATTCCGGACATGCATTCACAACATGCATTCGACCAACACTTTTACCCAATGTATGTTCTCAACATACAATCAGAGCATGCTTCACCAAATGTATATTTGACCGTTGACCCCCTTTGTATATAAACCCGATGTACATTTGCGATGTACATTCACAACATGCAATTCATACATGCATTTTATGGGTTTGACCGAACCGTTGACTTCCTTGTATGCCGATTAGAAACTTCAATTTTCTCTCTCCTTTGTATGCCGATACACTTGTACATTTACAATGTACATCCACCACATACAACGGTAACCAACTGCGAGATACTCACAAACATGCAACTGCGGGATACACAGAAAATGAACCTGATATACATTAGTGATATATGGACAGAATGTATATTCGCAATGTATGTTTACAATCTTGACATACAATGCCTCAATGCTTCCCGATATGCTTTGTGACATACACACTCAATAGACAACTGTGATATACACATAGAATGTATATCTGACATGCAAATACGATATGCACACAAAGTGTATGTCTGATGAAACAAAGTAGAATTTCATCAATTCAAACCACTGCAAACCCTTCAACTTCATAGATTCATTTCCTTAACAATCTAACACAGATTTTAGACTTTCCCAACCTAGCACATGAGGATACTAGGATCTCTCAATGCATCTGAATGCGATCCTGCAAACACAAAATGAACAAAATGAAAACACAGAAGCAAACTATACAACCATTCCACTGATTTCGAAGAAATCTAACTGGTGGAATGGGTTAAGAACCCATCTCAGCTTCAAAACAACAAATCGATTACACAATGAATTTGAATGCCAGAAAGATGTACAACACAGGATTTTATTATGCCTTTTAGAACATGTACATGCACAGATGCTCTGCTTACGTCTACCAACACTCTGATCAGTCTCGAACTCAACTACAATTGATTGCAACTATCTATCATCATGATCACAATCAATCTGATCTTAGGGTATTTATCCACTTACCCTCAGTAGTACTGAATTGGCTCCAAGCGGCTAGGAGACAATTCCAAGTGGCTGGGAGATCACAATCAACTAACTGCCTAATTGTCTAACAACCTTTGAGATTACAGCTTGACAAAAGTCCTTGGGACTTACAACATAAACCTAAATACACAGTAAATTAACATGCATTGGTGAAACAGACCTTATTACATTGAATGTTCTTTTAGGACCTTATTGGAAACAACAAACATGAACATAAAATAGTTAAATGCCTCATGGAGGCCAACATGGATTGGGTGCTCCTGCACCACTAGAATTTAAAGGGTACCTACCTGGCTCCAAGATATCTAACTCATATCTAAAGATTGGAGACACTAATATTGGATACACAGACCCTTGGACCTATTGGTAGCAGTTGAGGAATGAAGCTAACAAGTCCTTCCAAACACAATGCATGGAGAAGTCTGGACTCCTTCAAGCAGCTACATTTCTAGTTTCAGTGCATGCACCTGAGTTAGTATTGGCATGTGCTATAAGATATAAGGCTAGCATCAAGAAGGTGATTAGACAAGTAGGGAACACAGTATTGGATATTTATTTTGACATGGTGGATATAGTATTTGGTCTGCCAACATGTGCAGACTATGACAATATCATAGAGAATTTTGCACTCACCTTCTACAACAACAAGGCTACCACAGCTATAGGTTACATGAATTAGCATCTCTTGGTGACACAAAGGAAGCATGCTCTAAAAATGGACTCAATTCAACCATACAACAAGTTTAAACAATATGGGAGGAGGTTTATTGCCCTCCTAAGCAGAGTATTTAGACTGCCTGCTGCTGACAAATGGCACCCATGGATGCGCCACTTTTGCATTAAGATCGTAGATGGAAAAATGATTGATTTGGTATGCTTCATAAGTGACAAGTTGGATGAACATCTTGTCAAAGTGTCATAAACCAAGGAGTTCTACATGACCTCCTACTTTTGTTACTTGTTGGCCTATCAGGCTAGTTTTCTAGGGTTATTATAGGTGGGCTCTCTCCTATAGGCAGAAATCTGGATTTATAATCACTTTCCCCAACTAGAATTGATGACCAACTTGAAGAGCTACTGTGTTGTTAATGATGCCTTTATTTATGTAGTAATTAGAGGACTAGAGAATGATTATGCAAAAAGGCTATCCATTGAGGCAATAGAAGTGTTGGTGAACTATCGAAACCAGTATATCTAATTCCAAACATTCACACACATAAGAGTCATGGGGTTTGACAAGGCCCCTTACAAATTGCCAAGGTATTCTAGTGATAGAGTTATCTTGTCAGAGATTTACAAGAAGATATTCAAAGTATACAAACTGATTGCAGGCAAACACAAGGCCAACTTAAAATTCCTAATCAAGATTGGGGAGTACAACTACCAGAACATCATAAATGAAAAACATGTAGAGGCAGAATTGGCCTTCCTATCGTTGAGCTCATTTGACAACATCAGGAGTAGATTTGATTCCATTGGGTGGGTCAACCCCTTGATAGGAAGCTAGTATGTGCATGAATATGCCATAGAAGATCATTGGGAAAATTGTGCTGATGACCACAAGGTTAGGAAAAGAGATTACTACAAGATAGCCTTCATCTACTGAAGAGGCTAGATTGCCATGGGCTGCCCAAGGTTCCAAAGGGCATGAAATAGGATGGTGCTATAATAGACCCCTCTTATGAGAGTCATAGGATATATAATGCTCCCTTAGCTCTGATCAAATGGGATCAGACTAGAGAGACATCTATTGAGGACAGGGCTAAGGAGGTATTGAAAAGGACAAGGGATTGGATAAGAAAACCTTATCCTATGATTAATCGCAAGCCAACAAAAGGGGTAGCAAGCTCTAGAGGAGCCAAACTAAAAAAGTAAAAAGGTAGAGAAACAAACACCCATTTCCAAGATACTGAAGAAGCAGACCCTGCTACAAGCAAGAAGAACAAAAGGTAGTGGTAGTGAATGTGGATTCAAAGGAGGAAGAAGAAGAGGACACAGTGCCCTTGGCTAGTAGGACCTCCACAAGGACCTCAAGGTCTACCTATGGAGGTTTCATTGTAATAGTAGCCCCCACTTCGACTAGTATAGAAACCTCTCCTCTTATCCTCATCTCTACTGCAACTACCACTGAGATCAGGGTTAAGATATCCTCCATTTCATCACCTTCATTTCCCATTCATCAGACTTCATTACCATCTCCCTCACCACCTTCTCCTTCCATTCCACCCTGACTCTCTTTACCTCAACCTTCCATCCCATCTCCATTATCCATTCCATCTCAACCTCCACCTTTGACATCACTCCCTCCTCCCTCTTCCCCTACTCCTCCCAGTATCCAAATCTAGTAACTCTAGGCTAAACAATTGAGTAGCAGTTGGAAGAGGAAGATATCAATATTGAGGAGAAAGAGAAAGAAGAATTTACTCCTTTGGTTGTAGAATAGAGCCAAGTAAACATCCTAGAGGGAGTAAAAGACATTCTAGGAGTAAAAGATAAACAAGCCAAAGTTCTAGGTACTAAGAAAGAACAACAAATAGAGGCACATGCAAAAGAGCCTAAAGATTAAACATAACATATATTTGAAGAGATTCTAGGCAGCCATGGGCCCACTCTAGAGGAGTTGGTTGGAAACATTCCCTCTGAGCAGCAAGAAGATTATGGTGGGGAGTCTGATGATTTAAAGAAGACACAATTCTTGACTCCCTCTCCAACAAGATCACCATCTCCACCTCCAGCTCCTTCTCCACCAGAAGATGCTGCCACTGAGTTAGGCCTCCCAGTTTGGCTAAAAAAGATTGTGGAAAAGAGGAAGAGAACATATGTCAAGGAGGAAGATTTGGCCACTATTGCCCAAGTATTAGGGGCACCTCCTAAGAGAAACAGAGCTAGAACCCTCTCACACAGAGCAACTAATGGGTAAGGAATCAGAATTGCACACATAGCAATTCCATTGGTTAACAAAGAAGAGGCTGCAATGACCTCTGAAGATTACACCATACAATAGGTCATACTAGGTTCAAGAAACTGAGAGGGAGATAATAATTCCCTAACTGATGTTGTACAAGTAGTTTTGGATAGAATGTAAAAGGATGAGTTGACTAAGGAAGAACTAAAGAAGCAAGTTGCACAACTATCAAGCTATGTCACTCATTTAGTAGGGCCAATTGATTCCTTGGCTCCTACTCCTGCCCTAATGGAAGAAATGAATAAAGAAAGTACAACTCCTGATCCCTTGGGTATTTTGCCTACAGCCACTACTTGAAAAGACTCACTGGAGACCTGTGGAAAGACCACCATCAGGGAGGCTCTGATAATATATCACAACATGGAGCAAAAACTAGAGGCTGTAGATGAGATAATGAGTAGCATTGATGATGAGGCCTTGGTTTGGGAAGAATATCTTCCAATTTTGGAAAAAAGATGGAGGCTACACCTCCAAATACAAATTTACAATTAGAATTTTTGGATAAAGGAGATCCAGCAATAATACTGGAGTGGATCAAGGTCTGGAAGCTCTGAGTTAAGTTATTACAAAAATGTAAGGGCAAGCTACAAAATAGGATTGAGGTAGCCAAACAAGACACACACATGGTAGAATCCCTAATAAACTTCATTCCATGTCAACTTAAGGATAGTTCTTTAGTGATTTTGCCTACAACAAGGATAATAAAAGAATTTTTGGGGATCTTTCTACAACCAATAGAACAAGACATTGATTAACTTGATTAGGTTGAAGAACCTCTTGTCTTAGTTTCAAGAATAGTTGGTGGGATTGGAAGGAACCCAAGACAATCTCAAAGGTCATCATACTCCTAGGAAATCAAGATCAAGTATCACAATGGACCCAACATGAATGACATCCAAGAGGCCACCACCAACTTCAAAGGTCATTTTGGAGAAAAGACACAATATCCTTGTTCTTCACAACCATCTATTCTTTGATTCTTTCTTTCTTTCATTCTTTGATCAGGCAGACTCCATTTATGTCTATTGGCACTACTCTAGCCAACAAGGGCTACATTATGCATTGTAATTTGTGTGTAAAGGACACTTTTAGGCTGACTAGGGCCAAAATGTGCAAATGTAAACAAGAGAAACCTCATATATAAAGGGGAATTTTGAACATTTGTAAGGGAGGGAAACATAGACAACTGGTGCAAGTGCAAGATACACTTGTATTTTGGCATGTAAGTGGCATACTTTATATGCATACAAGGTGTGTGAATATTGCTCTTTTGTAGTTAGCCAACATTTTTCTAGTTAATGAGAAGACATCTTTGGGACCTATTCCTATGTTTCTCCCCTATGGTTGTAATGTACTTGCATTTATTTATCTTGCATATGACTTTGCATTTGTAGATCTTGTGCCCAATTAATAAATCATAAGTTTGGTAGGCGAATAAGGGTTTGAATTCTATGCATGTAATATGGTGTTTTCATGTTCCTTGTTCACCTTCTTATTTCCATAGGATCTTGCACTTGCTTTGGTAATGATTGTGTGGAATATTGATCACCGATTGCTTGTCAAATTGATCCTGCTAATGTTTGTTATATAAGTGAAAAGCCAGGTGTAGAGGTTGTCCAGGCTATTTTACATTTTCCTTCTAAACCCTAAACCTCTTTTTCCTTTTGTTTACAACTTAGGAGTAGGTTAGCATTTGCACTTAATTGAACATCCACCTATTGAAGTCTTACTTGGCATTCCATATTGATATTACCAGCATAGGCCCCTTTAACAAGCATTCACATTGTCCACTCTACTATTCTAACATTGTTGTGACCTAGCGAAATAGGAACCTTAGGATAAATGTTGATCATCTGTTTACCTTTTAGGAGTAGAGTGATCATTCATTCTACTTGCCTTGATGTGCCAAAACAACCATCAATAGAATTGGCGCTAGAAGGAGGGCCTAAACAATATGGATCCACCTAAGGTTTCGCCAACCACTACAAGGAGAAGATTAACTAGATCCATGTCAGTTGGAGAAGCTAAATTCTAAGAGCTCCAACATCATTGAAAAATGAGGAGTGATCGTGGTAAATGACTAAGGTTAAATTCTAGGTCTTTTAGCCCTGCTAGATTGGAAACCTTAGAAGCCTTCCTTGAAGAACCATTGCAGGCACCAATGGCTGCCTACTTTGAAGCAGACCATTCGCCCTTCTCCTTGGCATCTCCCTTCCATCCTATGCCTAAAAATCTTGAGAAATTCTATCCTAAGTTCATTTATGGAGAGAGTAAAAGTACCAAGGAACATATTTAGGCTTTCAAAGAAGCTATCACTAGAGTTGCCATTCCCCATATTAATGTGGTCTTGCACCTCTTCCCTTACTCTCTGGGGGAGGTTGTTTATTCATGGTATTTACATCTACACTCATGATCCATTTATACTTGGGAAAAGTTAGAAGAAGCTTTCACAGATCAATTCAAGGTATACACTGACCTTGACATCATATATCAATAGTTCACCTCTTGCAAGATCCAACCTAATGAGCCTTTGTCTATGTTTAATACCAGATTTCATAAATTCTATAAGAGGCTTACTCAACCTTATGCAATTCAAATTTATCTAAGAGCTATTGATCCTTTCACAACTATCTTAGTTAATAGTACTCAACAAACCTAGATACCCTAGCAAAAGTTAATGCCAAGGCCCTCAAGATACATAGAGAAATGTACCTTGTTGTTGCAGGGGATTTTGGAACTATGCCTTCAATGGATTTTGTGGGGATATATAATTAAATACTTGCTATCAATAATGCCCTTACTAACAACACTCCCCTAATAGATCTAGTTCCAATGGCCAATTCACTGTTTGGACCACAGATCAACTATGCTCAACCTCTTAATTAGATTGGTCCAAACCCTATTTTGCCTACTCTTAGACAGACCTATAACAATCAAGCTACAACATCACACCCTCTCCCCTCAATCTTTGATCAGCTTGCAGTGAATCATACTAACATGGTTAATTCTCAATACACTCCTCAGGCTGGTACATCTACAGTAACCTCAAAACCCTTTGCAAATCAGACTTCACAATTGGCGTCATAGTTAGAGGCTGTGAAAAAGGCACTAGCCTAGGTTACTAGTGAGCTCACCAGATATAAAATAAAAAACCATGCAGATTAAAATCAAAATAATTAGAATCAAGGACACAACAAGACTTTCAACTCTCAAAGACAAAACAGGTCTTGGAACACAAGACCAAATAATGGGGGGTGCCTTCTCCCATGGACCAAACAAATTTAGTAAATTTCACTGTGATAAAACTTTTACCATACTAGTGTAGACTACATGATACCTTAGACCATTCTGAACTCAATTGCACTAATATGTCCATGATAACACAAATCTTCTAGGCTAACATGTAGATAAAATAAGAAGAAAATGACAACCAACCTGGAGATGTAGGGACTGCTATGGAATTTGACACATATGTTTTCTCTTATGAAGAGGACAATGATCTAGAGAGAGAAGTTCAAGATTATCAACAATTTAAGAGTAACTACTACTTGAGGAACAAAGGTAAAGAGCCTCTCACTACTTCCATCCCACCAAACTATAGTAGTGTCTTGCCTGATCCTAATGCAGATAATATTCCACCTCCTCCAATGGGACTTGTGGATGGAACATTTAAAGCCAACCAATAGAGAGGACAAAATATGACAAATATCAAAGAAAACGAAAGCCAATATGTCTATACTAGATCTAGTATAGAAATACCCAAATCAATGAGAAGCCCTACTCAAGATCCTACAAAATAAAGATCAGACCAAACCACCAGAGGTGTGTTGGCAAGAGACACTATATGGCTTCATGAATGTTGTCATTGATGGCAACAAAGCTCATCCCACCCATCCACAGGGCATGATATGTCTATACCAGAAGTCAGGTTGAAGAATGTTGTGGTCCGGTAAACAAGAACAGAGCATGTGGCTAGGTCTGACAGTCAGGTCAGGATCTCTTAGAGGAAGTATCTCAGTAAAGTGTGGTTTTGGGGAAGTCAAGAGGAGTACCTTGATTGATAGATTCTAGGGATTGAGCCTTTGATGATGGAAGAGTGAAGAGACATGAGCACTTGAGTGTTGGGTTCCTGTTTGGCAGAATAGATAGAGGAAGAACTGACCAGTAGAGCATCAGACCTAAATCCAGATGAGATATTGATGGTGATAAAGCTTCCTGAGGTATCATTCATAATTCCCTGACATAATTGATGACTTCTATAAGCATCTCCTTGATATGCATCACTTGACAAGCAAGGATTCAGCTGAAAGATCAAAGTTTGGGATAATATTGACTATTCTGGATGTCGACTAGAAAGGTGTTGAAATCATTTGTGTGGATATATATACCAAATGGATTTAGATGTGAAGGTGAGTGGTGTGCGTTGTGTTGTGCGAAGAAAAGTAGAAGAGTAGTGTGAAGGCAGTAAGACAGGTCCAGAATGTGACAGGACAACAACATCAAGAAGAGGTAGAATGAAGTGCAGCAGATCAGTATTTTGAACTTAACTAGAATTGAACCTTAGCATGTGTGGATGCTTCTCATTAGTTCAAGTATCTTATCACCTTATACCTTGTAGACAGTGAGTCTCTTGTAAGGCAGTGAGCCTCTTGTGAGAAGTGTGCTCGGGCAGTGAGCCCCAATTGGCAAGTGCCATTTTGTACTATCTTATTCTTCTAACAGAGAATACAATCTTGGGTTAATCACCTCATGGTTTTTCCCTTAATAGGGTTTTCCACGTGAAAATCATTGTGTCATGTGTATTGATGTTATTTCCACTTCATGGTTATGTTTTCTTATTTGATTTAATATTGCATTAATTGTTAAGGAAGATCAGAAAGCTGGAATAATTAAGATAACTGATTCACCCCCCCTCTCAGTTATCAACAATTGGTATTAGAGCTAAGTTCCTCCAAACAAAGCCTAACAGCTTGAGGAAGATTTGGGAATCTCAATGGATATGTATGGTATGAGGGAACAACTTTAGTCTGCCCTAGATGATCTTGAGCAATCTCATTCCGAAGTCAACAACTTGAAGGAAAGACTCAAATAGGTTGATGATTTCATAAATGAGATAAAAGAGAAACTGAGTAACTCTATGAAAAAGAGAAAGGAACTACTTCAGCAATTGGCAAGTCAAGGTGAAGCCAATGATACAAATGAAGATTTGAAGGAGAAAACCAAGTTATGTGAAAAGTTATCAAAACAGGTCATTATGATAAGACATGAAATGGAATCAGGAGTTATAAGATTCACCCAAGAAATTGAAGAGAAAAGAAAAACTGAAGATGATCTAAGACAATCCCTCCAGGAGAAGTCAGAAGACTGCCACAAAATGGATAGAATAATCAAGCATCTAGAATCTGATCTTGAAGAAGCTAGAGACAATGCAGAACAACTTGAGAATCAAATTGATACTCTTAAAAGGGATCTTCAAACAACAAATGAATACAAAGAGAAATTCAAGATAAGCTCTTCTCAACTTGAAGTTCTTCAAAGCCAAAAGAGGGTAGATGACAAGCAAGGCTTGGGGTATGAAAAAGGTGAAAGCTCCGGATCCAGTCAGAAGAACTCCAGATCAGAAAATCCAAGAAACAGGCCTAGAAGACCTCCGGTAAGGAAACCAAATGCTCAAAGATATCCATCTTTCAATGGATACTGCCACAAGTGCAATAACTTTGGTCATAAAGCAAATCAGTGTAGAAGAAGAATGAATCAGACTAATACATCCTTCTCTGGTTAGTGCTTCAATTGCAAAATGTATGGTTACAAATCCCATGAGTGTAGAAACATGCAAATGAACAATTCATTCAATGGTAGATGCTTTGCATGCAATAGAATGGGACATATGGCTAATCAGTGTAGATTAAGAGGATATTAGTCAAATATGCAAAGAAATGTTGTTTGCTACAATTGCAATAGATCCGATCATATTGCCAAATTCTGCAGAAGTAAGAATCAAGACAAAAGGGGTCTTGAACAACATAATCATAACCAAGACAAAGGAAAAGGAAAAGTGAACGCGGATGAAATTCAAAGGGAGATGAATAAGATTTGGGTGAAGAGAAGCATAGAGAATGTTGGGGATGGATCCGCACCAGAATTTGGTGCTGATAATTCTTCTAGAAATTGAATAGATGAGCTCTGGCTCAAGGGGAGTCACTAAGAAAAACCAATTCCCCTAGCCAGTCAATTGGTGCATGAAATTGTCACATGGGAAGCTGTGGATTAAAGGGTTCTTAGAGAAACATCTAAAGTAGGTTTGGTAAAGATATGAAAGATCCACAAGAAGATTTGAAGAGTCTAATCTACCAAGATTGATCTGATTTAATAGTCATCTGGTAAAAAATAGGACTCTCACAATTAGATCCGGCTTGATTCAAAAATTGTGGAATCTTGATCTACGGATAGATCAAATGATTAGGGAAAGGAAGATAAATTGTCACTATTCACCAAGAATAACTCTAAGTGTATCTTAGTGATCCGAAAAAGATCTGTCTTAGAATAAGAACAAGGCTACCGGAATGACTTAAGTTGCACATTTATTGTAGTGTGGAATTAGGGCTTTCCCAAAAATAAAAAGGTTCATTCGTTCGTCATTTGCACATTTGCATTCAAGAAGAAAAGAAAAGGAGCTCTGCAACAAATTATTTCAAATTTCTCAAAGATCAACCGTTAAAGTCGATTCATCTAGCAAATTAATCCGGCTCATTCAGCAAACCCTAGAAGCATAAAAGGTATTTTTCGTTGTTGAATATCTCTCTGTAAATCTTCTGAAGATGAAAACTCCAAATGTTGTAAATATTTCTAATAGGCCTCGCCCTAAATTTAAGAAACATCCCTACAAATCTTTAGAAGTGGATCCCTTAGGCGTATTTTCTAGCATTCCTCTTGGGGTTTTACATGTTGAAGACATTAGGGCATATATTCATGCAAACATTGAGGAATTCAGAGACTCCAAACTAATGGATATTTACCACAAGAAACTGATAGATGACTCATTTGATCTCAAACCCCAATACAAGGTCATCAGGGATAAACATTTTAGTCAGTGCATTCATTTCCCCTGTTTTGCTGAAGATGAATGGGTCCGGTATGTTTTAAGTAGAATGCATGACAACTTCATGTGGTTGAACAAGCCGTTTAAGATCACTAAGGATGTCATTAGGGCAGTAACTGGATTACACTCAACTGGTGGGTTACCTACTCTAAAATCAGTCAAAAATCAAACTGTGAGTGATACTATTGGATCTAAATTTGATAAAAGAGCAATGACAGTTGAGGATATCACAGATCTGGACACCAAGTTTGCCTCCATGATTATTGGCTACAAGATATATCACTCCAATAGAGAAAATTCTATATCTAGAATAACAATCTACATTGCTTATGAAATGTTGAGAAAGAATGCAGATTATGATCTTTGTGAACTCCTTCTGAACCAACTGATGGAAAACCCACAAAAGATCAAGAAGGAAAAGAACTCTTTCAAGTATGGTGGGTTGATACTGTGTTTGTTCTTCTACTTTATGAATGAGTTGCCCAGATCCAGTGGTTGGGTATGGCAAAATGACAGACCTGTCACAATTCAAATCAGAGATTACTTGCATGGACTTGGTGATGCCAAGGCACAAAACACAGCACTCTGGGGCTACTTCAAGAACTTTCAAAATATGATGCAAGCCAGAGAGAATCCTCCAATCTCTAGTTGAAAAGTATAAGGATACAATTTGCTTTATGGTAGAAACTGATCAGTGCCTAATGGAGGCAATGGAGCCAAGGGTAGTCTGGATCATGCCAATGGGGTCTGAAGTAGATGAGAAAATAGTAGAGCTACATGTTCAACACATGCTCAGTCAACCCAAGGATCCTATGACAGAAAGGTTTGGAACCTTTGAAGAGCTGAGTGTGAAGATTCATGTGGAGTTAAGGCAATCGGAGATGAAGAGAAAAGTGAGAAAATAAGTAGAGAATGTTGTCAAAAGGTATGGCATCTCAAAAGAGGCACTTGATGCAAATAGAGAAAAGATGGAAAGGGCAAAAAAGAAAAGGAAGAGGCAGAAAAAAAAATGCTCTGGTAGAAGCCCCCTCCTGGACTAGATCCTCTAAGAGCTCTGCATCTGCCATTGCTAAGAACTCAAAGGCATCAAAACCGGAAGCAAAATCATTCGGTAAAGGAGAAAAGAGAACCAAGACAAAGGCAACAAGCTCTTATATTAGTTAGAAGGATGAAGAAGAGACAGAATCTGATGAAGAGATCAAGAAGAAGAAGAAGAAGAAGAAAGTATCCGGTGAAGACAAGGAGGCAGAGGCAGAAGAGTTTGTTGAAAGGCCCACTCTGTCCTTAGATGATGTAGTTAAAGTATCTGCTATGGATGGGAACCTGCAACCAATAACAAAATTCTATGATGCATATAATGATGCAGATAGAAAGATATTGGAGGAAGCCACAGTTAAGTACTTGAACATAAACAATAAAGCATTTATTGAAATAATTTCTCTAATTCCTAAAAGTTTATAGAAGGAACTTGAAATGAGAAAAGAAAATGCCAAGGCTAAGGACTTAGAGATTAGAGAACAGATAGCTATTCATCTCTATCCTTCAATTACTCCGAAACAAATGGATATGATCTTCAAAGATTGCAAGGATGAGTTCCGGAGTAAGGCTAGAATGAATCAGCTCATGCTTGGAGAAACTAATTGATGGTGTCAGATTGTCATTGATGTCAAAAAGGTCTTGCAGGAAGTGAGTACAAGAGTTTGATGCTTCATAGGTGTGTTCATGCTTCACCAAGGGTCAAAACATAATGTATTTGTTTATGACATTATATGTTGATAATGCTTGTGAGAACAGGTCATTTTCATTTTTGATGAAATCAGGAATTGTTTGATATCAGTGAGAAATTGTATATTCTTTATTGGAGAAGATTATGTTGAGGAATGTAATACTTTATACTTCAGTGTCTTTAGGACTTCTTCATGTTGATAAAGTGTGATGAGAACATATTAGTATATGTTGCCTTCAAGATATTCATTTATATTATCAAGGCATGTGTCCTTGATTATCTAGAGTCGGACCACTTTAATCTCTTCATAATCATACTAGTTCAATGTCAGTGGCAGAATGCTAATTATGGTCAGATGTGATTCATTTGCTTTAGTAGGTTCTCGCAGAGTTCATCATCATGAGTGGATGACAAGATGGTGTTGTTAGTGATACATGTTGTTTCATATTATGTATCAAATGTCAATTGGGGTGCTTGTTTATTTGTGGTGGTAAAGGTGCTCAGGAATATTTGATAGAGTATAAAACCTCCTAAAGATTTGATCTTTCTAAGTTGGTTCCTAAGTCCCTAAAGACTTTGTCACTCTACATATTCTGCCCATAACATGTAAAGTGTTCTTTTTGTTTTAATTTTACATTGACCTTTTGAATAGGTTGCGGGGCCACTTAAGTGGTAGAACAAAGGGTTTGGCATTGTGTAGAAACTGGCCTCCCTTTACACAATTACCGATAGCATCGGTCATTACATAAACGTTTGGGCGGCAATGATTAAATCAAAGGATATTTTTAAAAGTTTGAAAGTGCGAAAACAATGATCAACGGTGATCATTCCAACTGCCCTCGACTTCTTTCATTTATGTTTGACGGGCTCTTGGCTGTCAATGGACTGGTAAGGTTATCTTTAGAATGTTTGTTTAAAGGCAGTTTATTGAGTTTTTTAAGGAATTTTTTTGGGGAAGATTTATTTTTTAACCCGTGGCATCTAAAGGATGGTGAGATTTAAAGATTTTCCTTTTGTGGTAGTTGAAGACAAAAGAGGAAGTATTCTTCTTTTTGGAGAGAGTTTAAAAGATTTTTTATGTGAGAAGATTTTTTTTTTAAAATCATTTTAGAAGATGAACAATTTTTTGTTTTCTTTAGAAAATAAAGAGGTTGATGTAGAGAAGCATTTGAGGAGATTTTTTTGTAAAGCAAATATTTTTTTTGGATTGATTTTGAGAGGACTGCTTTGACAGAGAATATAAAAATAATGCAGAGTGATTATATTTTTTGAGAAGTTATATTATGAAATTTGTTTGGAGAACAAAATGGTTTTTGAAGAAATGTTTTATGAGATATCAGATGATTATATTGCAGATTAGTGAAGTTATTTATGCAGATTGAAGAGATTGAAGAGTCATCTTTGAAGGAATATAAAGAGATTTTGTTTATACAGAGAATATATATTTTTTGCAGGATTCAATGGTTTCAATGAAGGAGTTTGTCTTCTTGCACATGGAGATCAGATTTGAAAGAGATTTTATTTTCTTTTTCAAGAGCAAATTGAAAAATCTTATTTCAATTAAAGATTTTTATATGACTCTAATTATTGTTTTAGATGAATTGTCTGTGCAGAGAAAGTGAAAGGTTTCAAAATTTTTGAAGAAGATTTACATATTTTGCAAGGGATAATTTGAGATGTCAAAGAATATGAAAGGGCTCTAAAATGGACAGAGAAATAATTTTTTTATTACAAGAGATTGATAAGAGAAGGTGAAAAGTTTTTGTTTGCAGGTTCTTCATTGAGAGAAGATGAAAATGTTCATTTAGAAGAGGAAAGGTGAAAAGATATTCAACTTGTATAAAGTTGTTTTTTCAGGTGCATTGAAAAAGTGTATTAATAGAGAGAGGTGAAACATACAGAATAGTGAAGTGTTGTTGAGTGTGCAGATCAATAATGAAATAATTTGTTAATACAGATGAATGAAAAACCAATTTGTAATAAAAGAGAGATGTTTCCCTGATCAGGTGAATTAGAAGATTCAAGGATAAAAATATGAGAGGATTGAAATGATGAAATATATGTTGCAGATGAGTTGATTTGAATGGTGCAAATCAGATTGAGTAGCAATCACTTCTTGCACATGAGATTTTGAGTTCTGATTGATTGAGAGATGCCAGTGAGGCACAATAGTACGCCAGTGAGGCTTGTAGGTCGGTAAGACCATTTGTTAGTGAGACACTTACATCAGCCAGTGAGGCTTGTAAAGATATTTTCAATGTTAAGCCAGTGAGGCTTCTTTGTAGCCAGTGAGGCATGTTTTATCAGTTAAGCCAGTGAGGCAGTTCTGGAGTGGTTTTTCTACCCCTGGAGGGTTTTCCACTCGTGTAATTCTTTTGTCTTGATTCATATTGGTCATCTCTCTATGGTTGTATGTTTTACTCATGAGTTTTGTTTATCATTCTCAGTTATGTGCATATGTGTTTGACAAAGTTATGTGCATATGTGTTTGACAATTCAATGATTACTTTCTCTCCTTATGCTCTCCAAGTTAAAGTTTGAAAAAGATTTGAAAATTCACACAACACTGATTCACCCCCCCTCTCAGTGTTGTCCTTAACTCCTACACTAATAAAGTGGCAAAAGAAACAGAAGAAATCCTCCAAAATTCCTATAAAAGATTCAATATTCCTATTATAGAGGATTTAGGTGATGATCCCTCAGGAATGGAAAACAAAGAAGAATCTACTGTAGCAGAAGAGGTAAAGGAGACATGTGAAGAAAAAGATAAGGACTTAGAATCCTTTGCTCCGGAAGAGGAGGTCCATGAACAAGAAAACTTCTCTCCTCCAGTTTCCCTTGTAGACTCCAGATCTAAAGAAGAAGAAAGAGTAGAAGAGAAGATCAGTCAAGAAGCAGAGGAGAAGGAAAAAGAAGATGATAGTGGTAAGGCTACAAAAGGGGACAAAACCCTATCACCGACAAGAGACACAACAAAAGCAGTTGAAGAATTCTTAACCAAGGAGATGATGGAATTTGATGAACTGGAACTTCCTCAAGGACCGTTCAATTTTGACTCCCTCTCCCCGGTTCAAACCATGAAGCTAGCATCCTTTACTTCAACAAAGGCAAAAGAAAAACTTCTGAAGTCTCACATGGAAGACTACAAGCTCATAGAAACTGCATCCAGTGTATTGGAGAAGATCATGCCATCTTTTCAGAAGGATCCCTCAGCCTCTTCATCCGGTAATCTCAAATCTCCAGTTTATAGTGTTAGCACACATTTTGATTCCTTAGAGAAGTTAGCAGAAGATAAAGCTTGGAAGGAGTTTTTGGAAAATAGATTCTCTGAAGCACAAGGACTAATAACCAATGATAGGAGAAATATGGATATAGGGATAAAGAGCTCAGAAAATGCTCTTAAAGATGGTGGGGAAATGTATAAATTTTGTCTATCATGGTCCAAAGTAATAGTGGAGATTGAGAAGAAAGTGAAAGAACAGGAGGATAAACTTACAAGACTATCTCAAAATTTTGATCCTCTTACCATTGCCATAATAAATCAAGAATGTCAGACTATTGCAGTCTTGAATGAAATTAAGAAGCTTGAGAAGGAGAAGAAAAATAGAATAAGTAGGTTGAGTGAATTTAGAGGGATAGTTATCCCTAAGTTAGAGGCCATACATGAAGCCCTAAATGATGCCCAAACCACAACCCGGACCAGTGATCCGATAGATCTGAAGAGGGCAGAAGCTTTTGCATTCCTGTTGAGTGGTCACATCTCAATTTTGGATAGGATGAAGCTAAGTTGGGCGACAGAAGTTGTACAATTGAAGAATACTTTTGCAGATATACTAAAGTATATGTAAAGTATAACCAGATAATATACTTATGCAATTAAGTATAGATTGAGTTTTGCAAATTTTGCTGTACAGACCCCACCCTTTGCCATTGATGTCAAAGGGGGAGTGAGGAGTGGTGAAAAATAAGGAATCCAGCTAAGGGGGAGCTCCAGAAAATGTACATAAGAATAGAGCATTAGCCAAGGGGGAGTATAGTGTGACACTTAGTCATTTTTCACTAAGTGTTGCCATTAATGCCAAAGGGGGAGATTGTTGACAAGAGACACTATATGGCTTCATGAATGTTGTCATTGATGGCAACAAAGCTCATCCCACCCATCCATAGGGCATGATATGTCTATACTAGAAGTCAGGTTGAAGAATGTTGTGGTTTGGTAAACAAGAACATAGCATGTGGCTAGGTCTAACAGTCAGGTCTGGATCTCTCAGAGGAAGTATCACAGTAAAGTGTAGTTTTGGGGAAGTCAAGAGGAGTACCTTGATTGATAGATTCCATGGATTGAGCCTCTGGTGATGGAAGAGTGAAGAGACATGAGCACTTGAGTGTTGGGTTCCTGTTTGGCAGAATAGACAAAGGAAGAACTGACTGGTAGAGCATCAGACCTAAATCCGGATGAGATATTGATGGTGATCAAGCTTCCTGAGGTATCATTCATAATTGGATGACATAATTGATGACTTCTATAAGCATCTCCTTGATACGCATCACTTGCCAAGCAAGGATTTAGCTGATAGATCAAAGTTTGGGATAATATTGACTATTCCAGATGCTGACTAGAAAGGTGTTGAAATCATTTGTGTGGATATATATACTGGATGGATTTAGGATGTGAAGGTGTGTGGTGTGTGTTGTGTTGTGCGAAGAAAAGTAGAAGAGTAGTGTGAAGACAGTAAGACAGGTCCGGAATGTGATAGGATAGCAACATCAAGAAGAGGTAGAATGAAGTGTAGTAGATCAGTATTTTGAACTTAACCGAAACTAAACCTCAGCATGTGTGGACGCTTCTCATCAGTTCAAGTATCTTATCACCTTATACCTTGTAGACAGTGAGTCTCTTGTAAGGTAGTGAGCCTCTTGTGAGTAGTGTGCTCGGGCAGTGAGCCCCAATTGGCAAGTGCCATTTTGTACTATCTTATTCTTCTAACAGAGAATACAATCTTGGGTTAATCACCCTATGGTTTTTCCCTTAACAGGGTTTTCCACGTCAAAATCATTGTGTCATGTGTATTGATGCTATTTCCACTTCATGGTTATGTTTGCTTATTTGATTTAATGCTGCATTAATTGTTAAGGAAGATCAAAAAGATGGAATAATTAAGATAACTGATTCACCCCCCTCTCAGTTATCAATAATTGGTATCAAAGCTAAGTTCCTCCAAACAAAGCCTAACAACTTGAGGAAGATCTGGGAATCTCAATGGATATGTATGGTATGAGGGAACAACTTCAGTCTGCCCTAGATGATCTTTAGCAATCTCATTCCGAAGTCAACAACTTGAAGGAAAGACTTAAAAAGGCTGATGATTTCATAAATGAGCTAAAAGAGAAATTGAGGAACTCTATGAAAAAGAGAAAGGAACTACTTCAGCAATTAGCAAGTCAAGGTGAAGCCAATGATACAAATGAAGATCTGAAGGAGAAAACCAAGTTATGTGAAAAGTTATCAAAAGAGGTCATTATGATAAGACATGAAATGGAATCAGGAGTTATAAAATTCACCCAAGAAATTGAAGAGAAAAGAAAAACTGAAGATGATCTAAGACAATCCCTCAAGGAAAAGTTAGAATATTGCTACAAAATGGATAGAATAATCAAGCATCTAGAATATGATCTTGAAGAAGCTAGAGACAATGAAGAACAACTTGAGAATCAAATTGACACTCTTAAAAGGGATCTTCAAACAACAAATGAATACAAAGAGAAATTCAAGATAAGCTCTTCTCAACTTGAAGTTCTTCTTCAAAGCCAAAAGAGGGTAGATGACAAGCAAGGCTTGGGGTATAAAAAGGTGAAAGCTCCAAATCCGGTCAGAAGAACTCTAGATCAAAAAATCCAAGAAATAGGCCTAGAAGACCTCCGGTAAGGCAACCAAATACTCAAAGATATCCATCTTTCAATGGATACCAAATTTCATAAATTCTACAAGAGGCTTACTCAACCTTATGCAATTCAAATTTATCTCAGAGCTATTAATCCTTTTAGAACTGTCTTATTTAATAGTACTCAACAAACCTAGATACCCTAGCAAAAGTTAATGTCGAGGCCCTCAAGATAAATAGAGAAATGTACCTTGTTGTTGCAGGGGATTTTGGAACTATGCCTTTAATGGGTTTTGTAGGGATATATAATAAAATACTTGCTATCAATAATGCCCTTACTAACAACACTCCCCTAATAGATCTAGTTCCAATGGCCAATTCACTGTTTGGACCACAGATCAACTATGCTCAACCTCTTAATTAGATTGGTCCAAACCCTATTTTGCCTACTCTTAGACAGACCTATAACAATCAAGCTACAACATCACACCCTCTCCCCTCAATCTTTGATCATCTTGTAGTGAATCATACTAACATGGTTAATTCTTAATACACTCCTTAGGCTGGTACATCTACAGTAACCTCAAAACCCTGTGCAAATCAGACTTCACAATTGGCATCATAGTTAGAGGCTGTGAAAAAGGCACTAGCCTAGGTTACTAGTGAGCTCACCAAATATAAAATAAAAAACCATGCACATTAAAATCAAAATAATCACAATCAAGGACACAACAAGACTTTCAACTCTCAAAGACAAAACAAGTCTTGGAACACAAGACCAAATAATGGGGGGTGCCTTCTCCCATGGATCAAACAAATTTAGTAAATTTCACTGAGATAAAACCTTTACCATATTAGTGTAGACTACATGATACCTCAGATCATTCTGAACTCAATTGAGCTAAGATGTCCAAGATAACACAAATCTTTCAGGCTGACATGCAGATACAACAAGAAGAAAATGACAACCAACCTAGAGATGTAGGGATTGCTATGCAATTTGACACATATGTTTTCCCTTATGAAGAGGACAATGATCTAGAGAGAGAAGTTCAAGATTATCAACAATTTAAGAGTAACTACTACTTGAGGAACAAAGGTAAAGAGCCTCTCACTACTTCCATCCCACCAAACTCTAGTAGTTTCTTGCTTGATCCTAATGTAGATAATATTCCACCTCCTTCAGTAGGACTTGTGGATGGAACATTTAAAGCCAACCAATAGAGAGGACAAAATATGACAAATTCTAAATATGATCTTATGGATGACTTAAAGAAAATGAAAGCCAATATGTCTATACTGGATCTAGTATAGAAATGCCCAAATCAATTAGAAGCCCTACTCAAGATGCTACAAAATAAAGATTAGACCAAACCACCAGAGGTGAAGGATTGGTGAAGGAGCACCTAGCAAATATGACCAATTTGAGTTTGTCAATGTCATGCAAATAGGTGTCAAAGAGGTGTTTTAAGTCTTTGAGTCTTTGGATCATTGTAATAAGCTCTAATAGACCATATTCTAATGTAATAAGTCACTTTGGTCAGTTTGGGAGTCATTTTTCTAAGAGGTTGTCAAAGTTTGTAAAATCTTATAATGTTGCCATGTTCAAAATGAAAAAAGTGCAAACTTGGAATCCCAATAGTCATGGGAGTTTAATAGTCAGTTTTTGTTAGATTTGGTAGTTTTTTTGGAGTCTATAAATGGTTGTATAACCTCAAGGAAGAGGAGAGAGGATTGTAAATGAAGAAAATCAATAAGAAAACCCTTGTTTATATAGTAAATTCTATGTTTTTCTGCAAATTTGCTGTTATAGTCTATTGTATGGTCCTGTACGAAAATTTTGTGCCATAAAATTGATCTAAGGTGATAGGGCTTGGAGTCAACTTTCAAATACACTTGGTTTGAGGATTTTTTATTGAGGTTTGTGACTTTTATCAACATTTTTTTGAAACTGTCTATTTAAACTCATTTCAAGGGTTTGAGGGCTTTAAGAAATGGAAAATTAGGCCTTCCACTTATTGTTTCATACTATAGTTTAGTGGAATGGCCCAAATAATTATGGACTTTGTGTTTTCATGGTCTTAAAGAGCAGGGAAGGCCTTTTGAGGGGTATATGGTGATGCCCTAGGTGGATTTTGGCTAGTTTGCAAGCAAATAAAGAGGTATGAGAGTTGGGTTTTGACAAGATGCTATTGTGAGTGACCATTTAATGGTTTGGGAAGTAGGTGAAGACATTTTGAAAGGTTCTTGAGGTGTTGGTATAGTTTGAGAAGGTTTGGAGATTGTATTTCGATTAACCCCTCCTTGTTGCAAGCCTAGTTTGGCCTAGGGTGAGGGTTTGGCATTTTGATGGATTTTTGGTTGTTCCATTTGTTGAAAGTGGTGGATTCAATCCTTTTTTAACCTACCTAGGGCATGTGAGTTAATTTTTTGGGTTGAGGGAATATTTAAAGAGGTGTTGCTTTGTAAAAGTGGGCTAATTGAGCCCTAAAACAACAAGATATTCAATTGTTGAGGGTGTTGGTCCAAAACAACCACATTTGCAATTGAGATATGTCAAATGATGTCCCAAAGGGTATATAAAACACCCTTTGGTTTCTAGTTCTGAGGTGTAATCAGAAAGTTATGTTTAAAACACACTGTCTAGAGGGCTACAAGGCTAGTATGGTGAAATAGTGAATTAGGGGCAAGATAGTGTTTTGGTGATTGGAAAGTGGATTGAAATACCTTGGATTAGTGTCCTTGAAGGTTTTCCTCCCTCCTCTACATTAAATTGATATCAGAGCAGAGGGATTAGATCTTTTGAGGGTAAAGAGTTGAAGATTGAAGAAGAGAACAGTTAGAAGTTGAAAAGACAAGATGCATCCAAAAGATAACATGGCAAAGGAAAACAAAGAGTTGAAGGAGAAGGAAGTGGAACAAAGGAGAGTAGTTTTCAAAACCACCTACAAGTGCAATGGAAAGGTATATAAGGTTATAGTAGACTCTGGTAGCATAGATAATATGGTGTCACAAGAGATGGTTGATAAATTGAACTTGGTAAAGATACCTCATGAGACACCCTATAATGTTTTTTAGTTGAATAATGAATATTCTCTCTTGGTTAAGGAGTAAGATTTTTTTGAGTTTCATATTGGTCCCTATAAGGATAAGATCTTATGTGATGTGTTGCCTATGAGTTGTTGTCACTTATTACTAGGGAGACCATGGCAATTTGAAAGACATGCCTTATATGATGGAAGACATAACACCTATCGGATTGAGAAGGATGGGGTTTCTTTTACATTGACTCCATTGGTGGAAAATGATGAAGGACAGAGTAAGGAAGAAAGGGTGATTATGTTGGGTAAGAAGGAATTTGTGAAGCTAGAGAAAGACAAACATGAAGAGTTAGCAACCATTACAAAAGTTGAAGATGCTAGGAAAGTCAGTTTGAAGAATGATTCAAGGTTGGAAGGGAAAGATGATGGTTTGGTGTCAAAGGAAGAAATAGAGAAGGTCAAGGATGACTTAGTTGCAGGAGTACAAGATAAGTTAGGAAAGCATGATGAGATTGTGATAGGGACAATGATTTGTCCATTGAAAGAGAAAGAGGTGAAGGCGTAGTTTAATACTATCAAAATAGAGACTTGTAAGTCTGATAACATAGTGGTATTTGGGGTAGAGAACTCAGGGACAGTGATGAAGATAAAAAGGGAAGTGAAAATGGGTATTTGGCCAAAGTGAGTGGGTGAGTCCAAGCATGCAGAAAATGTGATGAAGAAGAGAGTTTATGGAGCAACTGATCAATGTTTGTTTGTAGGTGTTCAAGTAGGTTTCACATCAATCTCAGATGAGAGAAAGATAAAGGAACATTCATCAGGTCAGATTGTGAAGATGGAGTAGTACCAAGGTGATAACTAGTTCAATAGGGCAAAGGATGATGCAAAGTTTCAATACTTGACCCAGTGGAAGGGACTACCAGGTGGAGGAGCATGTGGAGAGAAAGAAGACAAGATGATCAAGCAAAGAAATGGTGTAGTATGATGGAGATTGATTTCCATTGATGTTAAAAAGGTCTTGCAGGTTTACAATGTGTTGGTTTTGTTAGGAGTTGTTCATGTTCATCTTCATGGTTTGATTTGATCAGGATATCTTCATGTTTTCTCAGGTTGGATACTTATGTTTGGTGTTTATATTGGTTCGTATTTGATCATCTTGTTTATGATAGGATCTTGGGTTCATATTTGATCATAATGCATGTTCATAGGGGTAGCAAGATGTTCAGTGTTGTTCAAGATAAAAGGTAAGTGTCATGGTGATAATGTTGAGCTTCTATGATTGTTCATCATGTTTCAAAATGTTGGTATGGTGTTGGTTCTCTGATTCTCATGGTGTTGATATTTGACATGGTATTGATATGTTGTGAGAGGTTGATACATTGTTGGATTCATGGAAGTTAGAGATATCACGCAAATGACAGGAAAATCAAGATTGTTGTATCTTAGTTGGTTTGAAGTGTTGAGGTGGTTTTTGATCTTTGGTTCTCATCATATGTTAGGAGGTATCAACATCAGTGGTAGCTTTCTAGTGTACGGTCTGACTTGAGCATTATAAATGGAATACATGATATAGTAGTGTTGATTCCAATAAAACTTCTATTTCTTGAGTTGAATCATGTTTGCCATACTTTCTTGTTTCTAGTGTTGGTCATCATGTAAGAGTTTGTGTTGATGTGATCAAATGTGCTTTAGATCTTAGTATTGCTTTTTGGTGATGTCTTCATCAGAGGAGGTATGGAGTGTTTGACTGAAGTTCTAAAACCTAGATTGAAGTTCTAAAAGTCTATATTAAATCCTAAGTGTATCTTCTTTACCCATCATTTACAAAATGCATTTTTTCTTATAAACTTAAGTTGACCTGTCGGGTAGGTCATATGTCTTTTAAGTGATATCTTGAGGGTTAATATACCATTTGGCAACCTACCCCTTCTCCTAACTCGACCGGAAGCATCGATTATCAAATGCAATGTGGAAGCCAAAAATGCATCGAATATCCTTATTTAATTTATGAAGAGCATCAATCATAAAGTTTTATGATTTATGAAGGGCATTTCATAAAATGGGTTCATGGTTTATATTCGAGGGTCTTATTTAAAGATAGAATGATCTTATAAAGTAATTCAAAAAGCATCAAATTGCTTTATTTAAATGGAGAGATCGATTTACATAAAAGCATTGAATATGCCTTAAGGTGGAAGCCCGATCATTAAGCCATTTATGGCTTTATTTTATTTTAGAAACTTGTTTATTTTTATCCTATTTCGGTGGTCCTCTTAATATCATTTTTATGATATACAAAGTGTGAAGTTATATACTATTTTTAAGGAGAGCTTTTAGGATGTACAAAGGAAGTTGGAAGATTTTTGATTTATTTCTATTCTCTCGTGCATTAAAGACATTATAGAAGGAAATTGTTTTGGGAAGTTTAAAGAATATATTTTTGGATCTGAGATAATATTTTTTAGGTAGATTGAATTTTTCTTTCTCGAGGTTTATTATGAAGAATATGAAAAGTCTTTTGTTGCAGATTGAAGAATATTTTGAAGAAGACAAAGGATATTGTTTGCAGATTATGAAGGGTCAAGATAATAAAATGGCAAGAGAGATTAACAAAATATCCAGAAGATTTTCATATTGGAATGATGGACCTTTGTAGAGGAAAGGAGATAATTTTTTATCAGATGGAAGAGGGATGTGAAGGACTTTGAAGAAGAATTGAATGATTTTATTTTGCAGGTGAAAATGTATGGTTGTGCAGAGAAGGAGATGAAATATATGATGCAGAAGATGAATAGTTTTTAAAAAAGGAGGAATAAGAAAGGATTCTTCTTTTTATTTATTTTTTGATTGCAGGTGCATTGTGTCATTAGATTTTTGGAAGATCAAGAGTTTTCATTGAGAAGTAATATAAATATGTAGGTTGTGAAAATTGTGTTGATGAATGTGTAAGATGAAGACATTATGCAAAGCATTTACAGATTGAAGACAATATACAATTGTTTATGCAAAGATAATCTAGACCAGTGTGAATTAATTGTGTATTAGGTGAAATGATTGTGATCGAACAGAGATATGTAAATTCAGGGGCTTGTATTGAAATAGAGAAACCCTCTGTATTACTTGTATTATTTTGATAATGGTGATTGCATTTTCCAGTGAGGGTTTATGTGCCAGTGAGGCTTTGTTGGTCAGTGAGACCTCTTTGTAGCCAATGAGGCTTGAATGGTCAATGAGACCTTGTTGTAACTAGTGAGGTTTGAATAAGCCAGTGAGGCATTTTTGAGAGGTTTTTCTACCCTAGGAGGGTTTTCCTCTCATATAACCTTTTGTGTCTTGGTCTCATATCTTGTGTTAATTCATACTTGTATATATGTGTTTGATAGTGAATTGATGTCTTCCTCTCTTTGTTTGTCTTGTAAATTAAAAGTTGTGAAAAGTTAAAAGTTTGCACAACACTAATTCACCCCCCCTCTTAGTTTTGTCCTAGAATCCAACAACTGGTATCAGATCCTAGGTTCCCTATTGAAGTCTAATCGGCTTGGGTAGGTCTTGAGGGTGGAGTACCATGGGTAAGTGCTAAAGAAATAAGAACATGAGAAATGTCAAGCCTCATTTTGATCAAAAGGTGCAGTCTATATCAAATTTAGATGTTGATATACAATCAGTTGATAGAAATGTCTCACAAGTTGAGACATGTATTAAATTAGAGAAAGTGTTTTTAGATGTTCCTTTCTTTGATGGTTTAGAATTCCCTATTTGGTGTTTTAGGATGCAAGTCTATCTATTTTCATTAGGTTATGGTGTATGGATGTCTGTTGAGAATGATTATTTTATTTCTTCTCTATCACCTAATGATATAAGTAATAAAGAGGCTTATGAATACAATGACACTACAAAGAAGGCTATTTTATTTGGATCTTATCTAATCAAATTTCATGTAAATTTATACATTGTGTTATAGCTCAAGATATATGGAAGGAATTGAGAAGAATTTATCAAGGTGATGCACTTGAACTAGAGGTCAGCTTGGTGTGTGAAGAAATTAACAATGATAGAAGACATTCACATGAAGGAGTTGAGGTCTAGTCTATTTCAAAAGAAGCTAATGTTATAAGTGATAATGATTAGGAATATAATGAACAAGAATATGAGGTTGATATAGAAGGAGAGCTCATATGTGCTCTGAGTGAACTCAAGAAATACGAAAAGGAAAACCAAAAATTAGAGTTGCAGCTACAACAGGAAAAAGAATTCAAAGACAACGTAATTTCAGACCTTGAAAGAGTATCTTCAAATTTTAAAGAGACAAGAAGTCAGATTGTGAGTTTAAGGACACAAATTGATGATTCAGAAAAATTGATTATCAAACTAAAGACTGAAATTGAGGAAGCTAACATGATAGATGATATATCAAAATCTAACCTTGAGGTTAAAAGGATTGAAAATCTAAAATTAGAGGGAGAAATTGTCAATCTGAGAAAATATTATGAAGGTCTTAAAGTTTTGTCCAAGAAGTATCAAGAATTTGAAGAAAGCACATACACATTACATGAGATGCTAGGTAAACAAAAGTATCATAACAACACAACTGGTTTAGGATTTGAAGGAGAGTGTTCCAAAGCTAGAGAAACTCCTAGAAAGAAAATTGATCTTCATGTTGTGGCTCCTGAAGGCAAAAAGAAGTTAGATGCTGAAATGAATACCAAAGATGAGTTTGTAATGCATAATCAAAGAAGAAATTTTAAGAGATCTGCTCCTATAAGAAAATCATACATGTACAAGTATAATTATTCATTTAATGGTTATTGTTATACCTATAATCTTTTTGGACACAAAGCAGTTGATTGCAGAAGGAATACTAACCTTGTATGTTACAAGTGCAATAATGTTGGTCACATACAAAGAAACTGTAAAATGCATAGAAGGTATGATCTTGCATGGAAGCATAACATAAATTCTCAAGGGATGTCGGAAAGGTAATATCAATCATTTGATTATCATCACAACATAATTTGTTATCATTGCAACTCTCTTGGACACAAAGCACATGGTTGCAGAAAAGCATCACCTAATTTGATAGGATGGAAATGGAAAGAGGCTAAAAAAGTTTGGAGGAAGAAAGTACCTATGAAAGCTTAGAGATTGAAACAAAGACAAAAGAGTACAGATTTTAAACTTGTACATTTTGCACAAGCTACATCATTAGTTGCATAACAGATAGCTGTTGCAAGGTGTGACCCTTGGTCTCCTTGTTCAGTGTTGCGCTGTGAAAGTTTGCGACAAGGGCTTAACCACCTCCTGTGCTTGTTAAGTCAAGTGGTTGTATCAGGAATTAATAGGTCAATCTTTTGGTGCAAGGGTAGCTAACAATTTGTATTAGAGCTAAGGTCACGGGTTCAAACCCCGCGCTTGCGCTGGGGGGATTGTTGCAAGGTGTGACCCTTGGTCTCCTTGTTCAGTGTTGCACTGCGATGGTTTGCAACAAGGGCTTAGCCACCTCCTGTGCTTGTTAAGTCAAGTGGTTGTATCGAGCATTACTAGGTCAATCTTTTGGTGCAACGATAGCTAACAATAGCATGATGTGAGGAGGAGTTGTTAATATCCTATTAATTATCCCCAAGAAGTTTCAGGAGGAGATCATTTGATGTTTGTCAATATGATGATTTTTGTTATCATGCTTTTGGATTCTTGCTTGATAATGTTTTCTACGATGCTACTCATATCAGTCTTGTGAAATGAAGTTCTTAAAGGTGTTGATGGCTATGTTGATCTTCAATGTGTGACAGTGATACAGGTGATCAGTGGTTCATGTTGATAATGTTGCAAGTATGGGTCTAACCAGTGTTGTCATTGATGTCAACATACTCCTGTTACATTAATGACAAGGTTTGGATGAGTTGTGTGTTGAGGATATTGAGATAATTAGTCTCAATCAGGAACAATGAAAAACAATGATGACATAAGGTAAAAGTCCAAGATAGGATGAGGATCAGAGGATGCAGATTAAAGGGTTTGTATACATGTGTCTTAAGATGTTGCAGTAGAGATTTTAGAGGTCCACATGAAGATATGAAGAAGTTATGGCAGTTCAAGTGAAATCGGTTCCAACAGATGTTCAGTGATGATAGAATGATATAGATAGGTCCAGTGAGATCTGGAAATGTATTCTCTGGTTCTACGGATTTGAGGAAGTGTTGAGGAGTCTGTGTGGTATGTTAACTTGATTGGTTCATGATTTGAAGGTTCGCAAGTATCTATTCCTTTGTGACAGTAATGGTAGACTGTATTCTTGAGGTTCCAAACGAAGAAAAGAAGGATTTCAGTAAGTAGAGGAAGTGCGGATGTTCTTGGTGTTTCAAGAAAGTTTTTTTAAGGTCCTTGGATCATGTTTAGTTTGTGTTGAAGGTCCGCATTAGAGTTGGAGCCCAAAATTGAAGAAATACTTCCGGATGAAGGTGTTCTTTATATGACTGGCCGACTGGATGAATTATACATCTTGCGGATGTTCTTGCAGATGTTTGCTGACTTAGATGTTTG
This sequence comes from Cunninghamia lanceolata, assembly GCA_027924645.1. Classification (NCBI taxonomy): domain Eukaryota; kingdom Viridiplantae; phylum Streptophyta; class Pinopsida; order Cupressales; family Cupressaceae; genus Cunninghamia; species Cunninghamia lanceolata. The sequence goes on from BSBN01001583.1 coordinate 13,022,616, forward strand.
TTCCTAAGTTGATGTCATGTATAAATAAGGGATTGCGAAGTCATTTCAAGGTGGACTTGTGGAGATGAGTGTGTGGTAGCAAGGAGAAGAGCGAAAGGTAGAGCAGAAGGTTTGGGCTTAAATGGAACTGACTCAAGCATGGTGAAGATGCTATTTACCAGTTCAAGTATTTAATACTTATTCTTTTGTAGACAGTGTGTCTTTGTAAGCAGTGAGCCTCTTGTGAGCAGTGTACTCAGGCAGTGAGCCCTAATTGGCATGTGCCATTTTGTTCTTTCTATTCTTCTAATAGAGAATACATTCTTGGGTTAATCACCCCGTGGTTTTTCCCTTAATCAGGTTTTCCACGTCAAAAATCTTGGTGTCTCATGTGTTGATGTGTATCTGCTCTTAACTTGTTGCATTATGCTTTCATGATTGATTTACTATTATGCTTGAGGAGTTAAGTATTTGATGAAGAAGACAGTTTTGGACAATTGATTCACCCCCCTCTTAGTTGTCTACCCTAAATCTGACAATTGGTATCAGAGCCAATTTCCTTTGAAAGGAGCTTAGCCGCTTGAGGAGATCCAAGATGTCGTCCTACAAGAAGGATAGTCTGAAGTTTGATGGAACTAATTTTGCTCTCTGGAAAGGTTGCATGAAATGTCACTTGCAGTGTATGGGATTTGCATACTGGTCCATGGTTACAAAAGCTTATGTACCTCCACAGGGTGGTCCAACAACCCTAAATGTAATCATAGATGCTGAAAATAATCTGTGGACCAAAGAAGCTCTTCTAAGTGCATTATCTGACTCAAAGCTCTCAAATGTTATTGATCTACCAACTACTTTTGAGATTTGGAATAAATTGGAACTTTTGCATGAAGGAGACCAGTATGTTAAATGTGCAAGGTTATAGAGTCTAAAAGGGAAATTTGAAAAACTGAAGATGAGAGATGATGAAAATATTACCTCTTTTATGCCAAGAGTGAATGAGCTAGTTTGTGGGATTAGAAATGCAGGTGGAACCTTGAGTGAAGATGAGATCATTGGAAAAGTTCTCATATCCCTTCCTGCTTCTTATAAAATCAGGGCTTTTGCAATCGAAGAATTCAGAGCTCACACAACAGTCACAAGAGATCAATTGGTTGGTAAGTTGGTTGCTTTTGAAATGGCCAAGTTTGGAGATGATCCTCCAAAGACTGAATCTGCATTCAAGGCCAGTGCCTCTATAAAAGGGAAACAAAGGTTTGATCTGGGAGAAAACTCTTCAAGGAACCTATCATGGTATGAAAAAGCAAGAAAAGACTTGGAAGAAGAAGAAGCTGAAACTGCTCATCTTGAAGCTCTTATTGCAAAAAGACTACCAAGAGGATTTGGTAAGTATGAAGGGAAATTACCTTTTAACTGTTTTAACTGCAATAAAATTGGTCATTTTGCCTCAAGATGTCCGGAAAGATTTTCAAGACCAAATCTTAACAGACCAAGGTCTCAAAAGAATTGTTACTATGTTCATGAAGAAGATGATAATGAAGGAGTAACAGATGATGAATCAGAGACAGGAAACAAATCTAGAAATGAATGGGTGTTTATTTCCATCAAAGAAGAGGAACTAATATCCTCTGTATCTGTCAATCATAAAGTTGAAGAAAGAGCTCTGGTTGCCCAAGTTGAAGCAAAGGATGATTGGGTCATTGACAGTGGATGCTCTCACCATATGACAGGTGACAAGAATAAGTTCTTAAATTTGGAAAAGTATGAAGGAGGAATTGTAAAATTTGGAGATAATTCTGCTGGTAGAATTAGGGTAGAGGAACTATTTCTCTTGATGGAAAGAACAAAATTAGTAATGTACTGTATGTTGAAGGATTAAAACACAATCTTCTCAGTGTTGGATAGCTGGTCGAAAAAGGCTATGATCTCAGATTCAGGAATAGAAAATGCAAGATCTTTGAAAGTTCTAGAACATAGATTGCATCCGGTACTCAAACTAAAGGTAATATCTTCCACTTGGTTGGTACTTTTAAAAATTGCTTATTTGATCAAATTAATCAGAGTTGGTTATGGCATAGGAGGATATGTCATGTGAATTTTGATAATATCATCAAGATAAGCAATACTCAGGCTGTAAGAGATCTTCCAAAATTATTGAAACCTACTAATAGCTTGTGCAAAGAATGTCAGTTGGGTAAACTAAGTAGAGTCACATTCAAAAGTAAGGAATTATCTTCTACTGGACTGTTGGACTTAGTTCATACTGATCTTTGTGGTTTGGCAAGAGTTAGGAGTATCCAAGGTGATAGATACTTCATGTTGCTAATTGATGACTATTCCCGGATGATGTGGGTAACCTTTCTAAAAGAAAAATCTGAAGCACTTGAGAAATTCAAAAGATTCAAGGCCATGGTGGAGAATGAAACTGGATTAAGATTGAAATGTCTGAGGTCTGATAGAGGTGGGGAATTCACATCTGGTGAATTCATAGACTTCTGTGAGAAACATGGATTAAAGAGACAGTTGTCTGCCCCTAGAACTCCACAACAGAATGGAGTTGTTGAGAGAAAGAACCAGACCATCTAGGAAGCATCCAAGACCATGATGATGGAAGCAAATGTTCCTCAGATCTATTGGAGAGAAGTTGTTAGCACTGCAGTTTACACTCTAAATGGAGTTCAAATTAGAAACAATACTGGTAAGACTCCTTATGAACTTTGGTTTGGCATTACTCCCACTGTGAGATATTTCAGAGTTTTTGGTAGCAGATGTTATATTAAAAGGGATGAAGATCTAGGAAAGGTTGATGCTAGAAGTGGTGCAGGAATATTCTTGGGTTACTCTACTCAAAGCAAAGCTTACCAATGTTACAACAAGAGACTGAGAAAGATTGTAGATAGTGTAAATGTGAAAGTTGATGAAGAAATTGAAAGACACTAAAGAATTCATGAGTATGATGAAGATGATCAGAATGGTGTTTAGGTTCAAAGTATCTAAGACTCTTCTGAGAAACAAAGTCAAGTTGATCCGGTAAGACAGGAAGAAGAGATAAGTCTCAATGAGACTGATCTAGAATTAGAGGCACAAGAAACTCCCAAAGTTCCAAGGTATGTAACTCTAAACCACTCTGAAGATCAGATCATAGGTGACAAAAGCAAAGGGGTGCAAACAAGGAGGAGAACTGCTCAAAATTTAGATGAGTATTGTCAAATTTCAAAGATTAAACCTAAGACAGTGAATGAAGCTTGCAATGATGAAAATTGGTCAAAAGCAATGGAGGAAGAACTAATCCAAATTGAGAAAAATCATACTTGGGATCTTGATCCCAGACCTAGAAACAAGAATGTGATTGGAACCAAATGGGTCTTCTGGAACAAACTGAATGAAGCTGGTGAAGTAATCAGAAATAAAGCTAGATTGGTTTGCAAGGGTTACTCTCAAATTGAAGGAGTTGATTTTGAAGAGACTTTTGCTCCGGTGGAAAGAATTGAAGTAGTCAAATTATTTCTTGCATTTGCTGCCTTTAAGGATTTCAAGGTGTATCAGATGGATGTCAAATCAGCCTTCTTAAATGGTAATTTGGAAGAAGTGTACATTGAGCAACCGGATGGATTTCAACTTTCTGATCATGGTGACATGGTCTGCAAATTGAAAAAGGCACTGTATGGACTGAAGCAAGCCCCAAGAGCCTGGTATGAAAGATTGGATAAGCATCTCCTAAAGATTGGCTTCACCAAAGGTATTGCTGACAGTAATTTGTATTTCAAAATTGATCATGCCAATTTCTTAATTGTTGAAGTATTTGTTGATGATATCATTTTTAGAGGAAGAGATAGTATGTGTAAAACTTTTGCAAGTCAAATGAAAAGTGAGTTTGAGATGTCCATGCTTGGAGAAATGAATTTCTTTTTGGGTCTACAAATTACTCAAACAAAGAAAAGAAATCTTCATTTCTCAGTCAAAATATGTGAAAGAATTGTTGAGGAAATTTGGCATGGAATACTCTAAGCCAATGAACACTCCAATGGAAACTGGATGCAAGTTAAGAAAAGATGATGACTCTCCCAAGGTTGATTAGACAAAATATAGGTCAATGATTGGAGGACTGTTGTATCTCACTCAAACTAGACTAGACATTATGCAGGTTGTTGGTCTTGTTGCTAGATTCCAAGCTGATCCTAGAGAATCTCATGTTATGGCAATCAAGAGGATTTTTAGATATCTAAAGGGGGCAGTTGAGTATGGGTTGTGGTATCCTAGAGATCATGATTTCTCTCTTCATGCATATACAGATGCTGATTGGGCAGGAGATGTGGATGACCGGAAGAGTACCAGTGGTGGAGCATTCTTTTTGGAGAAGAGGTTGGTTTCTTGGTTAAACAAGAAACAAGAAGCAATATCTCTGTCCACTGCAGAAGCAGAATATATTGCTGCAGTAGGTAGTTGTACTCAAGTTTTGTGGATGAAACAAATGTTAAGAGACATCAGAGTGGAGTATGAGGAGCCTATCACAATTTTCTATGATAATTCAAGTGCAATAAACATTTCTAAGAATCTGGTGTTGCATTCAAAGACTAAACATATATCCATCAAGTTTCACTTCCTGAGAGAACAAGTGAACAAGAACTAAGTCAGATTGGAGTTTGTGTCTTGCAAGGATTAGATTGCAGACATCTTTACAAAACCTCTGCCTAAGGACTCTTTTGATTATCTAAGGGAGAAGTTAGGGGTTATTGCCCCTCCGGTGATGAACTAAGATGCACTAAGGTGCATCAGTCTGGTGCATATCATAGTCACATCTTGTGGTCCGGACTGATGATGGGAAGCTGCTACTCAGGGGGAGCAGCAGATATGAGTCTAAAGTGGTAGAGTTGCAAGTATGAGCCCTTTTCCATTGATGTCAAAGGGGGAGAGAATACATGTGAAAAACAAGTGGTTTCTGATCAAAGGGGGAGCAATAATGGAAGAGAAGAAATGTGAATGGTGGTTGCTGATAGGGGGAGTTGTGAAAGTAAAGAAAAGTTCTTGTCTTGAGCGTCAAAACAATTTTTCACATTATATGTTGCCATCAATGACAAAGGGGGAGATTGTTGCAAGTATGGGCCTAACCGGTGTTGTCATTGATGTCAACATACTCCTGTTACATTAATGACAAGGTTCGGATGAGTTGTGTGTTGAGGATATTGAGAAAATTAGTCTCAATCAGGAACAGTGAAGAACAGTGATGACATAAGGTAAAAGTCTAAGATAGGATGAGGATTAGAGGATGCGGATTAAAGGGTTTGTATATATGTGTCTTAAGATGTTGCAGTAGAGATTTCAGAGGTCTGTATGAAGATATGAAGAAGTTATGGTAGTTCTAGTGAAACCGGTTCTGGCAGATATTCAGTAATGACATAATGATACAGATAGGTCCAGTGAGATCTGGAAATGCATTCTCCAGTTCTATGGATTTGAGGAAGTGTTGAGGAAGTCTGTGTGGTATGTTAACTCGATTGGTTCGTGATTTGAAGGTCTGCAAGTATCTATTCCTTTGTGACAGTAATGGCAAATTGTGTTCTTGAGGTTCTAGATGAAGAAGAGAAGGATTTCAGTAAGTAGAGGAAGTGCGGATGTTCTTGGTGTTTCAGGAAAGTTTTTTTAAGGTCCTTGGATCATGTTCAGTTTGTGTTAACGGTCTGCATTAGAGTTGGAGCCCAGAATTGAAGAAATACTTCCAGATGAAGGTGTTCTTTCTGTGACTGGTCGACCAGATGAATTATACATCTTGCGGATGTTTTCTGACTTAGATGTTTGTTCCTAAGTTGATGTCATGTATAAATAAGGGATTGTGAAGTCATTTCAATGTGGACTTGTGGAGATGAGTGTGTGGTAGCGAGGAGAAGAGCGAAAGGCAGAGCAGAAGGTTTGGGCTTAAATGGAACTGACTCAAGCATGGTGAAGATGCTATTTACCAGTTCAATTATGTAATACTTATTCTTTTGTAGACAGTGTGTCTCTTGTAGGCAGTGAGCCTCTTGTGAGCAGTGTGCTCAGGCATTGAGCCCTAATTAGCATGTGCCATTTTATTCTTTCTATTCTTCTAACAGAGAATACATTCTTGGGTTAATCACCCTGTGGTTTTTCCCTTAACTGGGTTTTCCACGTCAAAAATCTTGGTGTCTCATGTGTTGATGTGTATCTTCTCTGAACTTGTTGCATTATGCTTTAATGATTGATTTACTATTATGCTTGAGGAGTTAAGTATTTGATGAAGAAGAAAGTTTTGGACAATTGATTCACCCCCCCTCTCAGTTGTCTACCCTAAATCTGACATATAAGATATTCAAGGATTCAATGCACAAAGTGTGTGATGATGTTGAGTGACTTGGTCCTATTTATATCTTGTTCATATCATGATGTTACAGTTTAAAGTGTCCTTTATATAATTGTAAGAATGTGAAGTGTTGTTGCAAGAAGAACTTATTGGTGCAATTAGTTTGTTGATGTGCAAACTTGATGGGCTGATTTGAATAATGATTGGCATGATCTTATACTGGCTAAGGAAGTTGAAAATAGAAGAAGATAATTCATAGCATATGTCTCTTCATTTGGATTTGCAAAGGTATTGATAGTGGTTTTGTATATATATCAGAATTGACATTGTGTTGCAAAAAGGTGTCTTGTGCAGGAACAAGAGGATGATCCTTATTCTTTATCATGTCAAGATGTGTGTGTAGAAGTAAATTGGTTGTAGGATGATTGTCCATCTCTGGAGTGGTTATTATGTCATCATGAGTCAAGTTCATATATGTTAGTGGATCTCGATAATGATCTATTCTTTAGAATGTATGTGGTTCATATCAAATTGAAGAGTTGTTTCAGAGTATTGTCTACATGACTTGTTATATGCTTGCTTTAGGATTGTTCTTGATATTAATCTTCATATATTTTGATCTTGTGGTTTGAGAAATTTGTTTTTCATGAGAATTTGAGCTTTCAGGTGGATTGGAGATAGTGTCAAAAAAATATGGTGGACTAGAGATGGTAGTCATGATTATTTGAAGGAGTTCTTGATGGGATAATTTGACATGTTTCTTTGATTGTATTCCTCATTAATATGCTTCAGAAAGATATTTGCAAGTTGAAGTCCTTCAAACTATGACATTGTTAGTGGTGACTTGTATTTCATCAAGTGCAATCAAAAGTGTGTTTTGTATTAGCAATGATAGATGATAATGAATGTTAGATCAACAAATACTTTCAGAATAAGACAAAGAAGGTGTTTAAAAGTGATCAAAGATAAGACAGGGGGAGTAAATTTATCCTTTGTCATCTGATGTCAAAAAGGGGGAGAGAAAAAATTGCATCATAGAGTTTGGCCATCAATGACAAAGGGGGAGATTGATGGAGATTGATTGTCATTAATGTCAAAAAGGTCTTGTAGGTTTACAATGTGTTGGTTTTGACAGGAGTTGTTCATGTTCATCTTCATGGTATGATTTGATAAGGATATCTTCTTGTTGTCTCAGGTTGGATACTCATGTTTGGTGTTTATATTGGTTCATATTTGATCATCTTGTTTATGACAGGATCTTGGGATCATATTTGATCACAATTCATGTTCATAGGGGCAGTAAGATGTTGAGTGTTGTTCAAGATAAAAGGTAAGTGTCATGGTGATAATGTTGAGCTTCTATGGTTGTTGGAGTTGATTATGTTCTTCATGCTTCTTCACTTGATGAGGTTACTTACTTGGTTCATCATGTTTCAAAATGTTGGTATGGTGTTGGTTCTTTGATTCTCATGGTGTTGATATTTGACATGGTATTGATATGTTGTTAGAGGTTGATACATTGTTGGATTCATGGAAGTTAGAGATATCATGTAGATGACAAGAAAAGAAAGATTGTTGTATCTCAGTTGGTTTGCAGTGTTGAGGTAGTGTTTGATCTTTAGTTCTCATCATATGTTAGGAGGTATCAACATCACTGGTAGCTTGCTAGTGTATGGTCTAACTTGAGCATGAGAAATGGAATGCATGATACATTAGTGTTGATTCCAATAGAACTTCTATTGCTTGAGTTGAATCATGTTTTCAATACTTTCTTATTTCTGGTGTTAGTCATCATGTAAGAGTTTGTGTTCATGTGATCCAATGTGCTTTAAATCTTAGTATTGCTTTTTGGTTATGTCTTCATCAGAGGAGGTATGGAGTGTTTGATTGAAGTTCTAAAACCTAGATTGAAGTTCTAAAGTCTACATTAAATCCTAAGTGTATCTTCTTTGCCCATCATTTATAAAATGCATTTTTTCTTATAAATTTAAGTTGACCTATCAGGTAGGTCATAGGTCTTTTAAGTGATATCTTGAGGGTTAATATACCATCTGGCAACTTGCCCGTTCTCCTAAATCGACCAGTAGCATCGGTTATCAAATGCAACGTGGGATCCAAAAATGCATCGAATATCCTTATTTAATTTATGAAGAGCATTGATCATAAAGTCTTATGATTTATGAAGGGCATTTCATAAAATGGGTTCATGGTTTATATTTGATGGTCTTATTTAAAGATAGAATGATCTTATAAAGTAATTCAAAAAGCATCAAATACTTTATTTAAATGGAGAGCTTGATTTACATAAAACCATTGAATATGCCTTAAGGTGGAAGCCCGATCATTAAGCCATTTATGGCTTTATTTTATTTTAGAAACTTGCTTGTTTTTATCCTATTTCAGTGGCCCTCTTAATGTCATTTTTATGACATAAAAAGTGTGAAGTTATATGCTATTAAGGAGAGATTTTAGGATGTACAAAGGTAGTTAGAAGATTTTTGATTTTTTTCTATTCTCTTGTGCATTGAAGACATTATAGAAGGAATTTTTTTTGGGAAGTTTAAAGAATATATATTTTGGATCTGAGATAATATTTTTGAGGCAGATTGAATTTTTCTTTCTTGAGGTTTATTATGAAGAATATGAAAAGTCTTTTGTTGCACATTGAAGAATATTTTGAAGAAGACAAAGGATATTGTTTGTAGATTATGAAGGGTCCAGATAATAAAATGGAAAGAGATATTAACAAAATATATAGAAGATTTTCATATTGGAATGATGGACCTTTGTAGAGGAAAGGAGATAAATTTTTATTAGATGGAAGAGGGATATGAAGGGATTTGAAGAAGAATTGAATGATTTTGTTTTGCAAGTGAAAATGTATGGTTATGCCGAGAAGAAGGAGATGAAATATATGATGTAGAAGATGAATAGTTTTAAAAAAAGGAGGAATAAGAAAGGATTCTTCTTTTTATGTATTTTTTGATTGTAGGTGCATTGTGTTTGTGATAGGTAAAAAATCAGGTTAATGAGATCAAGCAAAGCCATGAAAACCTAACCCTTCCATCATCAAAGGATCTAATCCAATGAAACCAAAAGTATGCAATTCAAGCACAATATCACATAGATTGTGTGATTCCTTGTTTATGATGTGGATTGCTTCTTCAACAATAAACAATTATGAAGATAAAAGCTGCCATGATGGATGAATGATAATGATAAGCTCAATGGATGCTATGGATGCTCAATATGCTCAAGACGATAATGTAGACGCTATATGAATGCTTGCTTAGGATGAAGTATGGAATGAGAGGGTGCTTATATAGAACTCAACCAAAATCAATCAATGGTGGAGATTCGGTGGCTATGTGAATGGCTAAGATTAAAGGATAGACATAGGTGAATGTGTAGATGGCAAGTGGAGAGAAGATAGGGCTTATGTGTGCTTGTGTACATAAAAAGTACAACATGTGAAAGATATTAAATAAAAGGATGTAGCACCACTTATCTTTTTAAATGAAAGAGGCACACACGTTGGCTTATGAGATAACTGATAATATAAATTAATTAAATATATAAAATTTATTTAATTAACTGGAAAGTGGGTTTATGAAAGGAATTTTTAATTAATTAAATAAGATTTATTTAATTAAAAATAGATAGAATGAAGATTATTGAATAATTAAAGATTGTTTAATTATAGTTTAGAGGAAATAGATAATGAATTAATTAAATAAATATGAATTTATTTAATTAATAGAAGAAATATACGTGTTAGGGATATTGCTCAAGTGTGTTAGACAAATACAGATGATGTGTAATGCAATGTTTGATATGGTAATGATAATGAGTCAATTTTGGGTGTCTACAATGTCATTGGATTTTTGGAAGATTAAGAGTTTTCATTGAGAAGTAATATAAATATGCAGGTTGTGAAAATTGTTTTGATGAATGTGCAAGATGAAGACATTATGCAAACAATTTATAGATTGAAGACAATATGCAATTGTTTATGCAGAGATAATCTGGACTAGTGTGAATTAATTGTGTATCAGGTGAATTGATTATGTAGAGATCATGAGATTGATATGCAGATCAGATTGAGTGTGATTGAATAGAGATATGCAAATTCAGGGGCTTGTATTGAAATAGAGAAACCCTATGTATTACTTGTATTATTTTGATAATGGTGATTGTATTTTCCAGTGAAGCTTTGTGTGCGAGTGAGGCTTTGTTGGTCAGTGAGACTTCTTTGTAGCCAGTGAGGCTTGAATGGTCAGTGAGACCTTGTTGTAACCAGTGAGGTTGGAATAAGCCGGTGAGGCATTTTTGAGAGGTTTTTCTACCCAAGGAGGGTTTTCCTTTTGTATAATCTTTTGTGTCTTGGTCTCATATCTTGTGTTAATTCATACTTGTATATATGTGTTTGATAGGTAATTGATGTCTTCCTCTCTCTCTTTATCTTTTAAATTAAAAGTTGTGAAAAGTTAAAAGTTTACATAACACTGATTCACCCCCCCTCTTAGTGTTGTATTGGAATCCAACATAGTACAGTCCCCAAGGGACTTGAGTTCTTCTTTATCTGGGTGTATGGTGTAGGAGCACCTAGCAAATGTGATTAGTTTGAGTTTGTCAAGGTCATGTAAAGATGTGTCAAAGAGGTGTTTTGAGTCTTTGATTCTTTGGATCATTGTAATAAGGTCTAATAGACCATATTCTAATGTAATAAGTCACTTTGGTTAGTTTGGGAGTCATTTTTCTAAGAGGTTGTCAAAGTTTGTAAAATCTTATAATGTTGCCATGTTCAAAATGAAAAAAGTGCAAACTTGGAATCCCAACAGTCATGGGAATTTAACAGTTAGTTTTTTTTAGTTTTGGTAGTTGGTTGGAGTCTATAAATGGTTGTAGTTGGGGAAGAGGAGAGAGGATTGTAAATGAAGAAAATCAATAAGAAAACCCTTGTTTATATAGTAAATTCTATGTTTTTCTACAAATTTTCTATTACAGTCTACTATAAGGTCCTGTACGAAAACTTTGTGCCATGAAATTGATCTGAGGTGATAGGTCTTGGAGTTAACTTTCAAATACACTTGTTTTAAGGATTTTTTATTGAGTTTTCTGACTTTTATCAACATTTTTCTGAAACTACCTATTTAAACTCATTTCAAGGGTTTGAGGGCTTTAAGAAATGGAAAATTAGGCCTTCCACTTATTGTTTCATATTGTAGTTTAGTGGAATGGCCCAAATAATTATGGACTTTATGTTTGCATGGTCTTAAAAAGTAGGCAAGGCCTTTTGAGGGGTATATGGTGATGCCCAAGGTGGATTTTGGCTAGTTTGCAAGCAAATAAAGAGGTATGAGAGTTGGGTTTTGATAAGATGCTATTGTGAGTGACCATTTAATGGTTTGGGAAGTAAGGGAAAACCTTTTGTAAGGTGCATGAGGTGTTGGTATAGTTTGAGAAGGTTTGGAGATGGCATTTCCATTAACCCCTCCTTGTTGCGAGCCTAGTTTGGCCTAGGGTGCATTTTGATGGATTTTTGGTTGTTCCATTTGTTGAAAGTGGTGGATTAAGTCCTTTTGTAACCTTCCTAGGGCATGTGAGTTAAGTTTTTTGGTTGAGGGAAGATTTAAAGAGGTGTTTCTTTGTAAAATTGGGCTAATTAAGCCCTAAAACAATGAGATAGTCAATTGTTGAGGGTGTTGGTCCAAAACAACCACATTTGCAAATGAGACATGTCAAATGAGGTCCAAAAGGATATATAAAACACCCTTTGGTTTCTGGGTCTGAGGTGTGATCAGAAAGTTATGTTTAAAATACACTGTCTAGAGGGCTACAAGGCTAGTATGGTGAAATAGTGAATTAGGGGCAAGATAGTGTTTTGGTGATTGGAAAGTGGATTGAAATACCTTGGATTAGTGTTGTTGAAGGTTTGCCTCCCTCCTCTACATCAAGGATGCAACTGATAATATATTGGCAGCCTTATACAAAGAAAAAACATGTACACCTCCATTTTTGGTGAGCTTCAGAATAGCTGGGAAAAACCTACACAACTAATTAGTTGACTCTAGAGCCTCTGGCAATGTCATGCCTCATTATGTATGCCAGGAGCTCAGTCTTACTCCCACTAAAACTAACCGAAAGGTGGTTTAGTTAGACAAAACTGAGGTAGAAGTTGTGGGTGAAATCAAATATGTTCACATTCAACTAGTGTCTGAACCTCGCATCCAAAGTCATATTAATATCCAAGTAGTTGATATTCCTGAAGTCTATGACATGTTATTAAGTAGAGACTAGACTAGGACCTTGAATGGCTATTTTGCTACTGATTTCTCACACGTGGATTCTCTGGAAAGGAAATTCTAACCAAATTTGGGTCCTTAGCGGGCCTAGACTGAAACACTTGATCAATGAATATAATGCTCCTAATGAAGTGTGTTTTACAGATGTGGATTTGGGAGTTTATAGAGAGATTATGATGGGTTTTACTGTTGAGAACCTAGATGAGTGCTTTTTGCAAGAATTTATGTAGAAGTTATCACATGATAAAGAATTCTTGGGACCACATACTCAAATAGCAGAACTACTACTTCCAGGATGGTGTAGGTTTCATTAAGAACCCCATTATGAGCTATCTTGTTTTGAATGTCTTACAACAATAAACCTCATTAAAGCTCAAGAAAAGATAGATGCAATGACTAGAGAGAAAGAGATTGAAATTGAGGAAGTCATTTTAGATGCTCATGAGGAAACTATTAGGATCGTACATATTAAGGTTGTTGAAGAAACTAAACATATAAAGAAGGCGCCTTGTCACACAAAACTAGTTTAGAAAGCTTTCCCATGTCAAGATAATGAGTTGTGGACTCTAAGATATGATGGTTCTAAGTGAAAACAAGGATGTAGAGCTAGAGTAGAATTCATAAACCCCAAAGGAAGGTCATTCTTTGCATCATATAGATTACAATTCCCTTGGACCAACAATATAGTTGAGTATGAGGCTTTAATAAGAGGACTGTTGCTAGCCTACCAGAAGGGTGCCAAAATGCTGAAGGTGCAGGGAGACTCCTAGTTGATAACTTGAAAAGTTAGGGGAAGATATGCCTACCATGATAAAATAATGAGTGCATATAGAAATAGAGTCTGGGATCTCATTAAAGATTTTGATGCCTTTGACATAAGGTTTGTGCCTAGGAATAAGAACTAGAAAGTAGATTCATTGGCAATCATAACCAGTACACTAGAACCAATAGCAAGCTCGAAGTTGAAGAAATTCTTAGTGGAGTTAATGCCAAGTCTAGAAATTCTAGATAATGTTAGGCACTTTCAGGTATTTGATGATGATAAACATATTCTGGATTTCATTACCAACACGAGTGTTTTTGAAGCACGAGTTATTAATAAATGTGATTGAGATCCTTTTGAAATTGATGAAAAGGAGATTATCAACCTAAAAATGAACATTATTCCTAAAGGGTTGATCATACTAGAGAGACTATTTGATACAAACCAAAAGTAGAAAGAAAAAACTCAGAAGAAACTAGAGGGTGGCAAATATGATACTGTCAACCTAGGAGATGAGCAACATGCCAAGGATGTTTTCATTGGGAAAGCTTGCCAGCCAGAGGAAAGGGAAGGAATTATCCAAGCATTGAAGGACTTCAAAGATGTCATAGCATGGACTTATGAAGATCTGAAGACTTTTGACACATCCATCTTCAATCATACAATTCCTTTGAAGCCTAATTCTAAGCCATTTAGACAGAAGCTCAGACCTGTCAATGCTTTACTAGAACCGCTGATATTCAAGGAAGTACATAGGCTGCTTTCTGCCATAATTATATTCCCTGTGAGACATTCTACCTGGGTGGCCAATTTGGTTCATGTTAGAAAGAAAAAAGGAGAAATAAGGCTCTATGTAGACTTCAAAAATTTAAACCGAGCCTCTGAGAAGGACAACTACCTCCTTCCTTCTCTTGATGAAGTATTGCAAATTGTTAATGGTTCCCAAATGATGTCTTTCTTAGATTAGCTTTTAGGATACAATCAAGTCATGATAGAAGAAGAAGATTGATTGAAAACCACTTTCACTTGCAAGTGGGGTAATTATGCTTATAGGAAGAATACCCTTTGGTTTGATTAACATAGGTGATACTTTTGAGAGGGCCATGGATAATGCTTTCAAAGGTTTGATTGGCAAGTTCATTTTAATATACATGGATGATTTGACTTTTTTTCCAAGAACAGAGGTGATCATATGGGTGACCTGAGAAAGATCCTTCAAAGATGTAGGCAGTATGGAGTCTTGTTAAACCCTAAAAAGTGCATATTTGGAGTCACAGAAGGGAATCTATTAGGACACATCATTTCTAAGGAAAGGATTTCTATTGATCTAGAGAGGGTAGAAGCAATACATAATATCCCCTTACTAGGAAACAAAAAGAAACTTAAATCCTTCTTTGGTAAGATTAATTTTGTTATAAAATTAATTACTGGGTTTGTTGAGATAGTTAAGCCTTTGAATGACATGTTGAAGGAAGATGCTAAGATACAATGGTCTATGGAAACTAAGCAAGCTTTCACAAAGATAAAAAGTGCCATTGCTCAAGATCCTGTGCTAACTAGCCTAGATTACACTCTTCCCTTTTATATTTTTTCCTTTGCATATGAGATCTCTTGTGCAGCTATGGTAACTCATAATAAAGGGGAAGGGGATGAAAGATCTATTACATTCATGATCGTGCCTTTCAGAGATGCTAAGACTAGATATTCTTATATGGAGAAATAGGCTTATGCAATGGTTAAGGTTGTGAAGAAGTTTAGACATTACAAACTTAGGAGAAAGGTTATGGTCATTGTCATTGACCTAGTGGTTAAATCCTTGTTGATGCAAAATGAATTAGGAGAAAGAAGGGGCAAATGGGCCATGATCTTATAGGAGTTTGATATTGAAATACATCCTATGAAGTTAGTTTGAGGACAAGGATTATCTAAGGCTCTATCTAAATCAAATCCATCTATTGAATGTCATCATTATTAGTGGAGAGCATCATTACAGACCCCTGGTATCAATACATAGTGTTGTACCTATTGAGCAGCAAGTGCCCCGCACATATGAATTCCACTTAGAGGAGGACTTTGAAGATTAAAAGTGAGAAATACATGATCAAGTTTGGGGTCCTATATAGAAGGAATTTTGAAGGGATATACCTTAGATGTCTAAATAAATAGGAAGTAGAACATGTTTTGAGTGAGTCTCGTGATAGATTTGACATTGTTCATGGATCAAGAGATGCAATGACACATCAGATACTTAGGGTAGGTTACTAATGGCCTCATGTTTTCAAAGATGCCCATCAACATGTAAGGAAGTGCCATACTTGTCAAACTTAAGCCTCCAGAGAAAGAAATTTTTCTATGACATTGCAACTAGTATATGAGGTAAGACCATTTGCCCAGTGGGGCCTAGATTTCATCGGTATGATTAACCCAAGTTCTTCTATAGGGCAAAGGTTCATCTTGACAACTATAGAATATTACACACAATGGAGTGAAGTGTTGGCTTGCAAGGATTGTACCACCGATATAGTCATTAGGTTCTTAGAGGAACACATTATCACTAGGTTTGGCATGCCTTTTGCTCTGGTATGTGACAATGGCCTTGCTTTGTCTTCTACTAAGTTGTTACAATGGCCTTTTGAAAATGAGGTAATCACTAAATTTTCTTCCAATTACTATCCTCAAGGAAATGGTGTTTTTGAATCTACAAATAAGAATATGATAGGTGTCATCAAAAGGATATTGGAAAGGAACCCTAGGGACTAGCATAACCAACTTAAGTTTGCATTATGGGTTGATAGAACCCAGGTAAAATCCTCATTGGGCGCCTCTCCTTACCAATTGGTCTATGGAAAAAACCCAGTCTTCCCTGTGAACCTAAAAATTCCAACCTTACAATTCATTAGGGATTACCTAGGAAGTGAAGATAAGATAGAAGCCAGATTGCTAAACCTCCTAAACATGGAAGAGGAAAGAGATGTTGCCTTAGAACATTTCATTAAACATCAAAGGGGTAGTTAAGAGATAGTTTGACAAAAGGGCTACCATTAAGGCCTTTAGAATCAATGACTTGGTCCTCATGTGGGATAAAGCTAATGAAAAGAAAGGAGACCATTCTAAATTTAAAAAATTATGGTTAGGGCCTTATCAAATTGTTGAGATCCTTGGAGAAAATACATTCTGGATCAACTCTCTATTTGGGGAACTCATCCCATTTCTAGTCAATGGGTGATACCTCAAGTAGTACTTTCCAAATTAAGAGAGCCTAATTGAGAGACTACTTGGTCTCCTTGTACATAGTTAGGATAGGAGTTTTTTTGTGTTTTGGTTGTTAGTTGTAGTGTTCTAGTCAGTTTATATTGGTTTTAAGGTTTTTTTGCCTTGTTGTTTTTGTTGTTGTTTTTTATTTTTCGTTTTTGCTTTGCAATTGTCTAGTTTTGCTTTATTTATTGGTTTGAGTTGATTCTTTGTTTCCTAATCTTGTTTTTCCTTCTAACAAGCTCTGTTGACTCTAGTTTTCAAGTTGGTATGTCTCTTTTTGTCTGGTCATGAAAGACCTTTTTTTGGTTGGCAAAAAGAAAAGGGTCTCTACTTCTGGAAGTAATGCTTTGAATCATTCCTTAGTTTCATGATTGGTCTATGTCCTAAGATTTTAGTTTTATCTTACATATCATTTGTGGGTTTGCTGGTTTGGCTTGAGTCTTGGGTGAGTCTTGTGCTTGGGACAATGTTATCTTGGAATCTTACATATACTCTCACACTAATGCTTCCTTTTGTATGTTGGAATGAGTTGATTACGACTGACAATTGGGTGAAATAACTAATGATCTTGTCTTCTTAAGTCACCACCTCTCGTCTAATTTAAGAGATGTGTACCCCAGTAAGGACAACCTTGGCTCCTAACCTAGTGGTAGGCTTCAATGCTTGTGAATTGAAAATGATAATGAACATGAGGGTGAAAGAAAGAGAGTGATTAAAGGAAAGTGCCAGAAGCGAAGCAAGTAAAAAAAATCAAAAAAGAAAGAGTGATAACAAGAGAGTATGATAAAACAATATTCATACTAATACTCCAGATTATGAAATGTACAAGGCCTCACCATCTCCTATAGAGATGGACTATCTCTCTTTCCCTATGGTTACAGATTTCAAAAGTTTGTACAACAATTGCGACTATACAGGCAATAGTGGTGATGTAAATCAACAAGAAATCAAAGTACCTTTACAAGTTGCTAGATCAACTGCCTTACTTAACCCAGCTCTTAGTTTGTGATTGATGAGTCTTTGTATACTTAAGGAAGGGGAATGAATCATGTGGAAACACTTGGGTTTTAGATATATTGGATCTTGTACTTATTTATACTTCATGCTTATTGTTCTAGGCTTGGCATTCATACTTCTGCTATGGTTGATAAGGCTAGGGTCCTGGGTCCTTGACTAAACCTGTACCTTGGAATGCTCTGGAGCATTCTTTATTTTGGTTGTCATCTGTTGTGTTCCCCACATCCTACCCCATTTTATCACCAAAAATAGGGACCCCCCTCTTTTCTATTCCTTATCCTTTTTTGTGAAGTATGCTACCTTATTATAACTCGGGACAAGTTTTAGAGTTTATGGTTTTGACTTTTCATGTTTTGACTTAGCCCCTTTGCAATTTTATACTATCAAACTTTCAAACTTTGTCCTTCTAGCATTTGAGAAGGCAAAGGCCCAAGATTTGATGTTTTACCTTTTGACCTAGGCATGCTCTTGTTTCACAAGATCTCCTCACCAGGATGCCAAAGTTTGTCTCATTCGTGTAATAGTAAAATTATCTCCAATACCTCGATCTATGGTCTGTTGCATTGCTTGTAAGGATGCTATTTCATCTGGGTTAGTTATCTCAGAATGGCTGTAAAGTATTTCTCAATGGCCTGATCTAAAGGACACTAGTGCAGAGTTGGTAGATCACCCACGCAACATCAGAGGCTAGCCTTTCATCTTTCCCATTGGCTAGTTTCACGGCATGGGAATTGATTTACCTCCACCTACCCTTTGGAAGTGCATTAATGGCAATCTCCCACATGTGCAAGTAGCCCTTTTATTGCTATTTTGAGCTCATTTGTTTTCATTCAAGATTTTTGCAACCCATTTTCTATCAGAGCTTTGCGATGTTGGCTTATAGCTTATGATCTTTTGATATCCTATTGTGATTTTATGTTTGGGTGGAGGTTTGCTGTTGTTGAAGTGCATATTTCATATTTTTCAGCCCTCTTTCATTGACTATTTGCATGCGTATTTTAGGTTGGTACTATGTTTTTCCCTCCTCGTTTGCTTTGTATGCTTTGATTTTATAATTGGGGGTTATGGTTGTGCTTTCTATTAGCAATTCATTTTCATAGCTTCCTACTCTATATTCCTTAGTAGGGTGTCAGAGTTTGAGTGATAGAAATTCATTTTCATAGCTTCCTTTAATACATGGTTAGAGGTAGCTTCTATACTCCATGTCCAAACCAATTAATAAAGCATCAGGGTTCGAACAATGGGCCTCCTTGTTTCTCCCTTCCACACTAATTAACTTTAGAATGAGTAAGCCCCGCCTCCTGATTCCTGACTGTATAGACTTTGTCGAGGTTTGGGTTTTGGTCTTGTGCTTTAATGATAATCCTTTGAGACTGTGTTGTTGGATTTTTATCATCTAGCCTTCTTCATTTGCTCTTCCCATTCTTTTAGCATGCGAAAGGGGTAAGGCCTGACCCTCGATCTTTGACTTTTGCTAGAATAATGTATTTTCATTGTTTTATGGCATTTCTAATGATGTTTATAATGATTTAATGATGACTAACTATGAGATAAGCTTGCAATAGTAGTGATTGGTGGTATGTATGAGTGCAGGGAAAATGGTTGAGGCACCACCACCACCACCTCTGATAGGAGAGAAGAAGCTGGAATTTAAAGGGTACATGCTTGCCTCCAAGTTGTCTAACCCATATTTGAAGATTGGAGACACTGATATTGGACACTCAGCCCCTTGGACCTACTGGAAGAAGTTGTGGAATGAAGCTAACAAGTCCTTCCAAACATAATACATGGAGAACTCTGGACTCCTTCAAGCAGTTGCATTTCTAGTTTCAGTGCAGGGACCTAAGTTGGTATTGGCATGTGCTCTAAGATATAAGGCTAGCAGCAAGAAGGTGATTGGACCAGTAGGGAACACATTATTGGATATTTCCTTTAACATGGTAAACAAAGTGTTTGGTCCGAAAAAATACAGACTATGACAAGATCACAGAGAATTTTGCACTCACCTTCTACAACAACATGGCTACTACAACTACATGTTACATGAATCAACTTCTCTTAATGACACAAAGGAAGCATCCTCTGAAAATGGTCCTAATTCAACCATACAACAAGCTTAAACATGATGGGAGAAGGTTCATTGCCCTCCTAAGCAGAATATTTGGACTGCCTACTACTGACAAATGGCACCCATGGATGTGACACTTCTACATGAAGATCGTAGATGTCAAAAGGATTGATTGGGGATCCTTCATAAGTGACAAGCTAGATGAACAAATTGCCAAAGTGTTAGAAATCAAGGATTTCTACATGACCTTCTACTTGGTTTACTTATTGGCATATAAGGCTAATTTTCTAGGGTTATTACAGATGGGCTTTCTCCAACAGGGAGAAATCCTGACTTATAAGATTTCACTTTCTCCAATTGGAATTGATTACTAGATCGAAGAGCTACTTTGTTGTTAATGATGCCTTTGTTTATGCAGTAATTAGAGTACTAGAGAATGAATATGCAAAAAGGATATCCATTGAGGCAACCTAAGAGCTGGTGAACTGGGGAAACTCATATATCTAATTCCAAACTTTCACATACATTAGAGTCATGGGGTTTGACAATGCCCCTTACAAACTGTCAAGGTATCCTAGTGACAGAGTTATCTTATTGGAGATGTGCAGGAAGATCTCTGAAGTGTAAAAATTGATTGCAGGCAAGAATAAGGCCAACTTCAAATTCCCAATCAAGATTAGGGAGTACAACTACCAGAACATCATAAATGAAAAACATGCAGAGGGAGAATTGGCCTTCCTACTAAGCTCATTTAACAACATTAGGAGCAAATTTGATCCCATTGGGTGGGTTAACCCCTTAATAGGAAGCTAGTATGTGCATGAATATGCCATAGAAGACCACTGGGAAAATTGTGCTAATGACCACGAGGTCAGGAAAGGGGATTACCATAAGATTAGCCTTAATCTGCTTAAGAGGATAGATTGTCCTAGGCTGCGTAAGGTTTCAAAGGACATGAAAGAGGATGGTGTTGTATTAGACCCCTCTTATGAGAGTCATAGGATATACAATGCTCCCTTAGCCTTGATCAAATGGGATTAGACTGAAGACACATCTATTGAGGATAGGGGTAAGGAGGTATTGAAAAGGACAAGGGCTTGGATAAGAAAACCTTATTCTGATGATTTAGAGAATACACAAGTCTTGACTACCTCTCTAACATGAGCACCATCTTCACCTCCAACGCCTCCACCACAAGATGCCACAACTAAGTCAGGCCTCCTGGTTTGGCTAAACAAGATTGTGGAAAAGAGGAAGAGAACATATGTGGAGGAGGAATATCTAGCCACTATTGCCCAAGTATTAGGGGCACCTCCTAAGAGCAAGAGGACATATCAACCAATGAGAAAGGAATCCAAATTTCACACATAGCAACTCCATTTGTTGACAAAGAAGAGGCTGCAACGACCTCTAAAGATTACAACATACAGTAGGTCATACTGGGTTCAAGAATCTGAGAGGGAGATAATAATGCCCTAACTGATATTGTACATGTAGTTTTGGATAGAATGTGAAAGGATGAGGTCACTAAGGAAGAACTGAAGAAGCATGTTGCACAACTATTAACCTATGTCACTCATTTAGTAGGGCCAATTGATTCCTCGACTCCTACTCCTGCCTTGATGGAAGCAATGAATAAATAAAGTACATCTCTTGATCCCTTGGGTATCTTGCCTACATCGACTACTTGGAAAGACTCACTTGAGACACTTGGGAAGACCACCATTAGGGAGGCTCTAAAAATGTATCATAACATGGAGCATGAACTAGAGGCTGTAGATGAGCTAATTAGTAGCATTGATGATGAGACCTTGGTTTGGGAAGAATATCTTCCAATTTTGGAAAAGATGGAGGGTATACCTCCAAATACATCTTTACAATTATGAATTTTGGATAAAGGAGATCCAGGAATAATACTGGAGTGGATCAAGGCTAGGAAGCTTTGAGTTAATTTATTACAAAAATGTAAGGGCAAGCTAAAAAAGAGAATTGAGGCAACCAAATAAGGCACTGGCATGGTAGAAGCCCTAATAAACTCTATTGCTTGTCATCTTAAGCATAGTTCTTTAATGATTTTTCCAGTGGTAAGGATAATAAAATAATTTTTGGGGATCTTTTAGTAGCAACTCACAGAACAAGGCATTGATAACTTGATGAGGCTGAAGACTCTCTTCTCCGAGTTTCAAGAACAATAGGTGGGATTGGAAGGAACCTAGGACAAGCTCAAAAGATTATTATACTCACAACAAATCAAGATCAAGTATAACAATGGACCCAACATGAATGACATCCAAGAGGTAACCACCAACTTGAAAGGTCATTTTGGAGAAAAGACATAATATCCTTATTCTTCACAACCGTCTATTCTTTGATTCCTTCTTTCTTTCATTCTTTGATGAGGCTAACTCCATTTGTGTCTAATGGCACTACTTTGGCTGACAAGGGCTACATTGTGCATTGTAATTTGTGTGTAAAGGGCACTTTTAGGCTGACTAGGGCCAAAATGTGCAAATGTAAACAAGAGAAACCTCATATATAAAGGGGAATTTTGAACATTTATAAGGGGGGAAACATAGAGAACTTGTGCAAGTGCAAGCTATACATGTATTTTGGCATGTAAGTGGTATATTTATATGCATACAGGGTGAGTGAATATTTCTCTTTTGTAATCAACCAACATTTTTCTAGTTAATGACAAGACATATTTTTTGGGACCTATTCCTATTTTTCTACCCTATGGTAGTAATGTTCTTGCATTTATTTTCCTTGTATATGACTTTGCATTAGTGGATATTGTGCCCAATTGATAAATCATAGGTTTGGTAGGTGAATAAGGGTTTGAATTTTGTGCATGTAATATGGTGTTTTCAAGTTCCTTGTTCTTTTTCTTATTTGCTTAGGATCTTGCACTTGTATTGGTATTGATTGTGTGGAATACTGGTCACCCATTGCTTGTTAATTTGATCCTATAGATGTTTGTTATATGAAGTGAAAAGCCAAGTGCAGAGGCTGTCCAGACTATTTTACATTTTCCTTCTGAACCCTAAACCTCTTTTTCCTTTTTTTACAACTTATGAAGAGGTTAGCATTTGTTCTTAATTGAACATCCACCTATTAGAGGCCTACTTGGAATTCCAGATTGATATTACTAGTACAAGCCCCTTGGACAAATATTCACATTGTCCACTCTACTATTCTAACACTGTTGTGACCCAGCAGAACAGAGACCTTAGGGTAAAACTTGACCATCTATTTACTTTTCACAAGAAGTAGAGTGATCATTCATTCTACTTGAGTTGATGTGCCAAAACAACCATCAACAGGCCCACCATTGACAACTTGGGACACTTGGCACCAAGGTGCAACATGGGTGTTAGCAAGAGATTATGGATCATAGTTCAAGGATCTAAGCCTAATGTCCCTTATGTAGTCTTTATACCCTAGTCATAGTAGTGAGAGAAGAGTTAGATCATTTACGACATATTATATCCTAATGTTGATAACTTATGATAACACACAAAGCATCATAAACATCATAACCACTCAAATAGTTCTAAAATATCCTTATATATATATTCATCAAGTCTTAACTCAACAGGTATGTGATTTCTAATGTATATGATATTTTCCTCTATTTATCTTATCAATCTCTTACTAGTTTCACTATTCTTATACATAAGATTATGACAGGGACATGTCTGTTACAAAATAGATCTATTCCTACTAAGCCTAGTCAGCCTTATGCTCTACATTCCATTTGCAGCCAATTGTAGTGGCTTCTTATATCTTCTCTATTTATTGTCAACATCATCCCCCCTTTGAAACCATGTCTTGTTCTCAAGACATGCAAAAACTAATTGACCAGAAAAATATTTTTGTAAATGATCTTGAGCTGGGTCAATGTGGTATCCCAATGATTCTTTTCTTGCTGTAGTATCTATATATTTCCATGGGTCTAAATCAGTGTGTAGTGTATAAAAATAGAAAATTTAATGTAATCCAACTAGAATCCAATCCAATACAATTACATCTAAGATGTAACCAACCACTAGGAAGATTACACTGTTGTTGTTCAACTAGAAGGAGTAGTTTGACCCAGATAGGTCTGATTGGGTTCTTTTCATAAAATCTTCACAATTTTAATAGGAAAGAACTATAGAAGTAAATAGAAATGATAATTCCTTGAATTCAAGAAATGATTTTAACAAGCTGATAATAGAATAGGAAATAGAGGAAAGAGGGGAACCTAGCACCAAAGTAGGGAAGCCTCGATCTCAGATTCTAGTGCATGGCAAGTATGTTGTTGCATGACACTATGATCCTAGTAGCAACAAAACACAATAAGGCCATACAATATGGCTCTACAGAAACCAAAATAACCAAAATATATACAAATGAAGTATTTAACATAAAGAAGAAAGTAAATGAGAAATAGGGGAATAGAGAGAAAACTCCCATGCATTTGATCTCTTTCCACAACCTGCACAATACACAAACTAGAGAAATTTGCTGGGTTGTTTGAGAGGTTTACCTCAGTCAAACCCCCATTTTGGTTTCCCAACCTCCATGAAACAATTAATGGAATAGAAGAGGAAATATTGCATGTGTGCTCTTATCCTAAGTGCATCTGGGAGTTAAGAGGATTAGCAACAAAACAAATCTATAAGTATTACCCTGGTCTACTAGGAAATACCCTAGTATGTGTAAAATCAAATGAGTGGTGGTCTACACCACAAATATTTTCTAATGCCATAATACATTCATAAAACAATGCAATAAGAACTTCAAAGCAACATCATTTCTTGTTAAAAGAACAATGTTACCCAATTTTGCAAGATCACATAAGAGTCTATGAACTCCTTGAGGTTGAAGCTGCAAATGAACAACTTTAAAGGCCTTAGAAGATAGCTCCACATCCAAAAATGGAGAACTCACAATGTCAATGAACACCCACAATCACCAATGTCTTGTTAATGATCCAAGAGAGTTGTATCTCTTTGAAAATCTGTTCTAAAACCCTTGTAGATGTGAGAGATGAAAATATTCCTATTTTAACTAGAGAGAGTTCCAAGAGGAAGCAAGAGAGGTCTAATTTTTCCAATCTTCCACTTTTGCATGCTAAGAGGGAATCTTCTAGGGTTGAGCATGTTGCAAGGACTATTCTATTCTTGTGTGAGTGTTACTTTGATATGATTCCAAGAAATGAGTGGGAGAAGAAACATTTACAAGTTTTGGGATATTCAAGATGCTAGTGTGGTGTGAAGACAGCCATGCATAGCACTTGCATCTTGAGAATATTCGTCCAAACTTTGCACATGTTCTTAAAAAATTATAATAAACAATTGCTTCAAATGAATTTTGGAAAATATGAATAATGATGGAAAAATTAGGTTAAAGATCTAGGTTAAATGGTCCTAGAGACATGCTATGGGCATGGGCACTGAAGCGAGAAAAAAATGTCATGAAATTGTGAGGGTATGTAATTTTCTACGCTACATTTTGCCCCCACTTTAGCAGGCTAATGGTACTAGGTGATAAGCTATGCTAAAGTATATAAATGAAATTCTAAAATTAAATAAATATGTAAAGGATACCCAAAAAGATACTATAGAGGATTCTAAAATTTTCCATGCACAAGAATGATGCCCCCATACTAAATATTTGTAACACTACTATTGCAAATATGTGCCTATGATGTGTTGTCATTGATGTCAACATATTCCTTTGTCAGAAACATGGGAAACAGTGTAGATCAGTGAAGAAGATTGCTCCACATTTCCAAAGAAATGAAGATCAAAGTACACAGACCATATGGCTATGTAGAGGATTGTCTGAAGTAGCTCCAATTAAGATTTGAGAGGTCCACATGAAGATTTGAAGAAGTTATGGCCATCTAAGTAGAACCAAGTTTTGTAGTGTTCAAAAGAGACAGAGTGACAAGAAATTGGTTTGGATTGCTCCGTAATAAAAACTTATGATCTGCGGATCTACAGGCATGTTTGGGAAGTTTGTGTGTATCCTCAACTCAAGTGGTTCATGGTTTGGAAGTCTGCAAGCAATATTTCTAGTATGATAGTCATGGAAGACAGTGTTCCTAAGGTACCAGATGAAGATACAAGTGATTCTGATGATTTGGAGTAATGTGGATGTTATTGTTGAATTCAATGTGCTTGTGGAGCTCTTTGGATCGTGTGCCTTCTATGTTGGAGGTCCGCATTGAAAATTGATCTTGTTGTTGAAGATTTCTTCCTTGGTGTTGCTGTTCTTCCTAGTCTTGGCCGACCAAATGATTCAAGCATGTTGTGGATGATCTAAGAGCAATTCTCTAGAGTGTAGCATGTTGATTGAAGAAGATTCAAGTCCCAGCTATGTTTGGCCGATAGTATAGTAATCCACATTGAGTCAAGCTGACCTTAATGTTTATTCCAAGGTTGATGAAGCATATAAATACTTGTGGATGAGTTTGGAAAGTTGTCCTTTTGCGAAAATGATAAAATCCTACGAAAGGTACATAGGCAGAGAAGAGAAGAGGAGGAGCAAAAGAACAAGAGCAGTAAGGTATGAAGAGATAGTGAAGAAGTGTTTGGGGGCAGAGTAGAAGTTTTATGAGCTTTCAATGGGACTAAACCAAGCATGAAGAAGATGCTATTTCTCAGTTCATTCTTTGTGTTAAACATAAAA
This sequence comes from Cunninghamia lanceolata, assembly GCA_027924645.1. Lineage (NCBI taxonomy): Eukaryota > Viridiplantae > Streptophyta > Pinopsida > Cupressales > Cupressaceae > Cunninghamia > Cunninghamia lanceolata. The sequence goes on from BSBN01001583.1 coordinate 13,048,997, forward strand.
TCTTGTAGGCAGTGAGCCTCCTGTAGGCAGTGAGCCTCTTTGAGTAGTGAGCTCTGGGTAGTGCGGTTGAAGGTAGGTGCCTTCCCATTTCTTTTAAGTACTTTTAACAAGGTACGAATCTTGTGGGTTAACTCGCACCATGGTTTTCCCTTAACTGGGTTTCCACGTAAAAAATTTTGGTGTTATATGTGTTCCTTTTGTTTCGACTCATGTGTTGTTAATTCATGTTTTAATGTTCACTTCATTAATCTATTTTAAGTTGTGAAAGAAGAAGATTAAAAGTAGAAAAGGTTAAAGTTGTGGACAATTGATTCACCCCCCTCTTAGTTGTTAGACCTAATTCCAACAATTGGTATCAGAGCCAGTTCCTCTAAAAGAAGCTTGATCACTTGAGAAGATCCAAGATGTTGACTTACAAGAAGGAAAGTCTGAGATTTGATGGAACAAGTTACTCCCTTTGAAAGGTTCACATGCAATGTCATTTGCAATGTATGGGTGATGCCTTTTGGATGATAACTAAGGATGAGTATAAGATTCCAGAGAAAGGCCCTTCAACTCTAGACAATCTCAAGGAAGATGAATATAATATTTGAGCTAAAGAAGCATTATTGAGTGCCCTGATTGATACAGAAATGACAAATGTATTGGAATTGAAAAATGCTCATGAAATCTAGAAAACGTTGGAAAATCTGTATGAAGGTGATAAATATGTCAAATGTTCCAAGCTACATAGCCTGAAGGGTAAATATGAAAGGTTTATGATGAGTGAAGATGAAAACATTACTTCCTATATGCAGAAAGTGAATGAACTTGTGACCGGTATCAGGAGTGCTAGTGGAATATTGGAAGAATCAAAGATTGTTGCCAAAGTGCTCAGATCCTTACCTAGAGCATACAAGCATAAAGTTGTTGCCATTGAAGAGATTAGGACTATGACATATGTTACAAGGGATCAATTGGTTGGTAATCTTTCAGCATTTGAATTGAGTGAGTTTGGTGATTCTCTTCCTAAGTCTAAATCTTTATTTAAGGCCAGTGTTTATGGAAAACAAAGATATGATCTAGGTGAAATCTCTTTAGGAAGATCAAACAGATTTGAGAAGGCAAGAAAGGATCTTGAAGATGATGAAATTGAGGCTGCAGAACTTGAAGCCCTTATTGCCAAAAGATTGCCAAGAGGATCCAGTAAGTATGAAGGAAAGTTGCCTTTCAAATGTTTTTCTTGTAATAAGATTGGTCATTTTGCCTCAAGGTGTTCGGAGAGGCTTTCAAAGCCAAATCCTAATAGATCAAGGGCTCAAAAGAAATGGTACTATGTCCAAGAAGCTAAAGAAGGTGTCACTGATGATGAATCTGATATGGGAAGTAACTTAGGAAATGAATGGGTGTTCATTGCCATCAAAGAAGAAGATCTAATGTGTACTAAATCTACTAGCTGTGTGAATGTGGAAAGTGCCTTGGCTACTCAGATTGAAGAAAAGGATGAATGGGTGATTGACAGTGGATGTTCTCATCATATGACTGGTGATAAAAGTAAGTTCATAAGTTTAGAAAGATACGAAGGTGGAATTGTGAAGTTTGGAGACAATTCAGCTGGTAGAATTCGTGGAAGAGGATCCATCTCTTTTGATGGTAAGAATAACACTAATGATGTTCTATATGTAGAAGGATTGAAGCATAATCTTCTTAGTGTTGAAAAATTGGTTGACAAAGGGTATGATCTTTGATTCAAGGATGGAAAATGCAAAATCTTAGCAAGCTTTAGAACTATGATTGCATCAGGTACACAAACTAAAGGTAACATCTTTCATTTAAGTGGTACTAGCAAATGTTGTTTGATTGCTCAGATTGATCAGAGTTGCTTATGGAATAGGAGAATGTGTCATGTGAATTTTGATAATATTGTCAAGATAAGTTCTACCCAGGCTGTGAGAGATCTTCCAAAACTTGTGAAACCTAATGATAACATGTGTAGAGAATGGCAATTAGGTAAACAAAATAGAACTTCATTCAAGAGTAAAGAACAATTTTCAAGTGGACTGTTGGAACTTGTGCATACTGATCTATGTGATCCTACTAGAATTAGAAATGTGCAAGCAGATAGATATTTTATGTTACTGATTGATGATTACTCCTGGATGATGTGGGTAACTTTCTTGAAATAAAAAATAGAAGCTTTTGACAAACTCAAGGTGTTGAAGGTTGGTACAGGAGCACCAAGAGGTTCATAAAGATTCTTGTTTTGGTTTTGATGTTGTCTCATGTTTTTATGATGTAATAAGGTCCATTGGACCATTTCATATTGCAGTCAAATGTAGTCCCCTTCATATGTCATCCTCAATGTAATAAAGTCTTGTAATAAGGTCTATGTGGTCCAAGTCCATGGTAGTCATATGGTTGTAATGGTGGAGTGCATCCCACTTTCATGTTTGAATGCCATTCATGGCATGAGAAAATTGTTATAGGAGGTCATATTAAGTTTGAGTGATTATGCATAGTGTTATGCATAGTATATACAAAGTGCAGTGTAGTTAAATGATAATAAGGGCAGTTTGACAGGTGTAAAGACAATTTTCCTGCCTCCCCAGCAGCCCCAAATGCCTAACAACTACTTGTAATAGTGGTGCACATGCATAAAGAATCATGACCATGATTTTTTGTCATGTGGATGAAGTTTTGAAGAAGAAACCAATACAAAATTCTCAATTTTCTATCATTTTCTGTGTTTTATTCCTATTTCTGTCCGTACCCTGTTCCTATATAGAATAGTTGTAGACCCTGATGGTGTTGGCATGGTAGAGGGATGTGTTGAGAATCCTTTGCATCTTTTTTGAGGTTTTAAAACTATTCTACAGCAAAGTTTAAGGTGTTTTCCTGAAACTGGGTTGTTAAACCCTACCTTAGGGTTTTGACAGAAATTATGCTTTTTCACTCCATTCCACTGGCTTGACCCCCTCTTGATTAGTGGAATGGATTTGTTTTTGTTTGTTTTTGTGTGTTGTGAGAGCCTTTAGGGTAGAGAACTGAGTATGGTGGAATTTTCTTGAAGAACACCTAACAAAACCATGTGTTAGGTGCAGCCAAGAGGAATGACTTAGTACAAATCTCACACAGGTGACTGTGGAAACAAATAAATTTGGGAATCCATGTTTTTGCCATGAGATTAAAGTATCTAAATGGTGTAGAATTTTCTGTGAGGTCATTGGAGGATAGGTCCTTTGCAAATTAGGGCTAATTGGGGCTCTAGGCTTCTAGGACAATCATTATTTGGGGCACTTTTTCAAAAACAACATATACCCATTATTGAATATGTCAAAGGACTCTTAAAAGGGTACTTGAAATTGGTCTAGTCTTGTGGAGTTGAAGTCTTAATCGAAAGTTATTACTGACTATTCACATTTGGAGGGCTACAAGGAGTCTAGTGACTTAATGAAGGAAGTACATATCCCATGGTTGTAAGTGTCAAACCAATAGTCAAAGAAGGTTGTCCTAGTGGATTGGGGACCCTGTATCTATCTGTCTTTGGGAAATTCATTTGCCAAGTGTCATGTGGCAAGTTAAGCTTCTAAGTTGTCTTTTGGATTAATCAAGAAGACTGTCACAAAATAGTAAGGAGTCCTCTTTCATGGTGGGAGTTTGTTGAACAACATGGAGTGTGGGAAGACATCTATGTCCTCTACATCATAGTGGTATCAGAGCCAGAAATCTGATTAGAAAAGGGAGAAGAATAGTTGGGTCCATAAACCATCTTGTGAAACTGAGATGCCTCCAAAAGGTGGGTCAGTGATGGCTAGAAGAATGAAGGCCTTGGAAGAAGAGATTGAGGCCTTAAAGACTAGGGAGAGAAGGAAAGAAAAAGAAGGAAAAGAAGGTGAAGAGGGAGAATCTTCAGAGCAAGAGGAAGAGTTGCCCTTGGGTGAGAGAAGATTTCTAAATATCATGAAGTCACTAAAAGGAGAAGCCTCTAATGTGAGGATGGACTTGCCAGTGTATGGAGGGAAGATGGATGCTGAGGAGTTAATAGAATGGACTGATGCTTTGAACAATTACTTTGAGTACAAAGAAGTGGTAGAGGATAAGAAGGTGAAGTTTGCAAAAACCAGGTTGAAGGGGTCTATCTTAACATTGTGGAACTACACTCAAGGAGAGAGGGTAAAAGTGGGTAAGTCCATGATCCATTCATGGGATAGAATGATGAAAAAAATTAAAGGCCCAATTCCTACCTGCTAACTATGAGGTTCAGATTTACAAGAAGATGCAAAATCTGAAACAAAAAGATATGGATATGGCTGCATATATCGAGGAGTTTCACAAACTCAATTTGAGATATAGACAAGAGAAAAGTGAGAAGAGAAAGGTGGCCAGACACCTTATTGGGTTAAGGTACAATATCCAAGATGAAATCAGTCTCCTAATCCCTAAGACTATGGATGAATACTTTCAAGTTGCCTTGAGGGCAGAAGAGAAGTTGAGAAGAAAAGGTGATCAACAAAATAGGGGTAGAGGGGGAAGAAATTTTAGAGGTAGGGGCAATTTTGGGGGCAGACATTAGTCTCAAAAGAGTTAAGGGGAGTCTAGTTCCTAAGAACAAAGTAGAGAATCAGGTTCACGAGGAGGCTTTAGAGGAAGGAGACCCAATGGAAGGGCTAGATTCGGTGGACCAGATAGAGGTCCTAGTGTCTTCACAAGGAGATTCTTTAATTGCAACCAAGTGGGTCACCCAGCCTTCAAATGTCATGAGAAGCAAGCCTCAAACTCTCATGGTGGAGAGTTGGTAGAAGAAGATGATTGCCAAAGTGACAATTCTGCAATTGGAAGTGCAACCCCAATCCATGATGGAGAAAGCTGATGATGAGGAGAACCATGTTGAAGGTGCCTCAAACACAAGAACCCCTTAGAGGAAGACATTGTTTAGGACAACATGCAAGGCCTATGGTAAGCTATGTAAGGTAATTGTTGATTTAGGTTCAACTAAAAATTTAGTTTCTATTGAGATGGTAGAGAAGTTGAAATTGAAAAGACTTCCTCATTCTAGTCCCTATAATGTGTCATGGTTGAATAAGGGGCAACAAGTCTTAGTTGATGAACAATCATGGGTAGAGTTTGAGATAGGGGAGTATAAGGATAAGATTTTGTATGATATAATCCCCATGGATGCTTGTCATTTGTTGTTAGGATGTCCTTGGCAGTATGATGTGCAAGCCCAACACGATGGGAAGTCAAACTCTTTTGTCATAATCAAGAATGGTAGGAAGTATAAAATGGATCCTTTGCTGGATGAGAGTGTGGAGAATAATGTAGGGTCAAGTATCATGTTGGTGAGTGGTAGAGAGTTTCTTAACACCCTCAAGGAGGAAGGAACCCAAGGGTATGCTCTGATTTTGAAGCCTAAAAACAATATTAATTTGCATGATCCTAGTGAGGAAGAGATTCCCAAGGAGGTGCAACAATTGTTAGAGAAGTATAAGGGTATCATGGTAGAGGATATGCCTAATGCATTACCACCTATGAGGGACATAAGTCACTGAATTGATTTCATTCTTGGGTCTACATTTCCAAACAAAGCAGCCTACAAGATGACACCATCACAAAATGAGGAGATTGCCAAGCAAGTACAAGAGTTGTTGGATAAGGGTTTAGTAAGAAAGATCCTTAGCCCATGTGCTATCCCAATAGTCCTAGCCCCTAAAAAGGATGGTAAATGGAGGCTATGTATGGATTCTAGGGCTATTAACAAGATCACCATAAGATATAGGTTCCCTATGCCAAGGATTGAGGACCTAATGGACTATTTGGGAGGGGCTAGATACTTTTCCAAGATTGATCTTAAGAGTGGGTATCATCAAATTAGGATAAAGCAAGGAGATGAATGGAAGATTGCCTTTAAGACTAATGAAGGTCTTTATGAGTGGTTGGTGATGCCATTTGGTCTATCCAATGCCCCAAGTACTTTCATGCATCTCATGAATGAAGTGTTGAAGGATTTCATTAGCAAATTTGTTGTGGTGTATCTTGATGATATTCTTGTTTTTAGTAGGACAAAGGAAGAGCATTTGGATTAGGTTTTGAAGAAGTTGCATGATGAGAAATTGATGATTAACATGGAGAAGAGTGTCTTCATGAAGGAAGAACTCATCTACCTTGGTTTTGTCATTTCCCAAGGTAATTTGAAGATGGATATAGCAAAGGTAGAGGCTATTTTGTCATGGCCAACTCCTAAAACAATAGGTGATGTAAAAAGTTTTCATGGATTAGCAACCTTTTATAGGAAGTTCATAAGAGGTTTCAGCCATCTATGTGCACCCATCTTGGATACAATAAAAGGAGGACAAAAATGTAAGTTTTCTTGGACCAAGGTAGCAGATTAATCTTTTGAATATTTGAAAAAGAAAGTAGCATAGCAGCTCATTCTTGTTTTGCCCAATTTTAATAAGTTGTTCACGGTGGAATGTGATGCTAGTAACCTTGCCATTGGGGCTGTTTTGAGTTAGGAGGGTAGACCAGTTGCTTTCTTTAGTGAGAAACTAAATGATGGCAAGATAAATTAGTCTACTTATGATTTGGAGTTGTATGCAATGGTGCAAGCTCTGAAAAAATGGAGGCACTATCTTTTGCCTAAAGAGTTTATTGTTTATACTGATAACCATGCACTTAGTTTTTTGAATTCACAGGAGAAACTCAGTCACAAGAAAATGAAATGGGTTGAACAACTTCAAGCATATACATTTTCCATCAAGCATAAGAAGGGGTAGGCCAATAAAGTGGCAGATGCATTGAGTAGAAGGGTGTGCATGGTTCAAGAAATTCAGTTGCAAAGTCTAGGAATTGATTCCCTTAAACATATGTACAAGGATGATGAAGATTTGAAGGAGGTATATGAAGTTTGTTCACAGTTTTTAGACACTTATCATTCTGATTTTTCTAAGTTTTTGTTGCAGTAGGGGTTGTTGTTCAAAGGTAGCCAATTATGTGTTCCTAGGTGTTCCATGAGGGAGAACATCATAAAAGAAAATCATTGTGGTGGTCTAGGAGGTCACTTTGGGCTGGATAAAACATTGGATCAGGTGCAAAGATTTTATTTTTGGCCTAAAATGCAATCAGACATTAGAAAATTTGTTGAGAGTTGTAGTATATGTCCAAGGGCAAAGGGTACTTCATCTAATGCTGGTTTATATCAGCCACTTCCTATTCCTAATAGGCCATGTGAAAGTATTAGCATGGATTTTGTCTTAGGTCTTCCTAGGACTCAAAGAGGCTTTGATAGCATTTTTGTTGCGGTGGACAGGTTCAGTAAAATGGCTCATTTCTTGCCATGTAAATGCACTAATGATGCTTCACACATTGTTGGTTTATTCTTCAAAGAAATTGTTAGAATCCATGGTTTGCCTCTTAACTTTGTGACTGACAGGGATCCAAAGTTTGTGGGCCACTTTTGGCATACTTTGTGGAAGAAGTTGGGCACTCAATTGTCATTCAATTCAGCCTATTACCCTCAGACTGATGGCCAAACTGAGGTAGTGAATAGTTCTTTGGGAAATCTTCTTAGATGTCTTATAAAACAACATGGAGAAGCATGGGATATGATCATCCCTCAAGAAGAATTTACTTACAATGACTCCACCAATAGAAGGACAGGAAGAAGTCCATTTGAGATTTTCTATGGGATTCACCCAAGAGACATTCTTGAATTGAGGGATCTACATGGATTGGAGAGGAAGAGTGCTCAAGGTGAAGACTTTACATTGGCCATGAAGGACATCCATGACAATGTAAGAGAAACTCTTCAAGAGAACAATGAGAAGTACAAGGAGAAATCCAATGAGAGAAGGAGAGATGTGCAATACAAGGTTGGGGATTTGGTCATGGCACATTTGAAGAAGGAAAGACTTCCAAAGGGGAAGCCAACCAAACTCCTCATGAAGAAGATAGGACCTTGCCGGATTGTGCACAAGTTTGGGCCCAATGCCTATGAGATTGAGCTTCCTCAAGGCTTGGCCATATCTCCTATCTTTAATATCTTAGATTTGTTTCCTTACAGGGGTGGTAATGATGTAGATTTAGAGGTAGATGTGATTGCAATAGGAAATGAGGAATGGGTTAAGGGTCTCCCACCCAATCAACCCTTGAAATTGGAATGCATCTTGGACACCAAAGTCTTGAAGAAGACTAGAAGGAGGACTTACAAGGAGTACCTTGTCAAATGGAATGGCCTACCTGCTGAAGATGCGACTTGGATGAGTGAAGAAGACATTTTGAAGCATGGTCCCACTATTGCTGATTTGGTTCCTCAAGGGACTTGAGTTCTTTTCCACCCCCGGGAGTATGGTGCAGGAGCACCAAGAGGCTCATGAAGATTCTTATCTTGGTTTTGATGTTGTCTCATGTATTAATGATGTAATAAGGTCCATTGGACCATTTCATGTTGCAATCAAATGTAGTCCCCTTCATATGCCATTCTCAATGTAATAAAGTCTTGTAATAAGGTCTATGTGGTCCAAGTCCGTGGTAGTGATATGGTTTCATATGGTTGTAATGGTGGAGTACATCCCACTTTCATGTTTGAAGGCCATTAATGGCATGGAAACATTGTTATAGGAGGTCATATTAAGTTTGAGTGATTATGCATAGTGTTATGCATAGTATATACAAAGTGCAATGTAGTTAAATGATAACAGGGGCAGTTTGACAGGTGTAAAGACAGTTTTCCTACCTCCTCAGTGAACCTAACTTCCTACCACCTACTTGTACTAGTGGTGTACATGCTTAAATAGGCATGATCATGATTGTTTGTCATGTGGATGAAGTTTTGAAGAAGAAACCAATACAAAATTCTCAGATTTTTGTCATTTTCTGTGTTGAATTCTTGTTTCTACCTGTACCCTATTCCTGTATGGAATAGTTGCAGACCCTGATGCTGTTGGCATGGTAGAGGGATGTGTTGAGACTCCTTTTCATCTTTTTTAAGTTTTTAAAACTATTCTACAGCAAAATTTGAGGCATTTTCTAGAAACTGGGTTGTTAAACCCTACCTTAGGGTTTTGACAGAAATTATGCTTTTTCATTCCATTCCACTGGCTTGACCCCCTCTTGATCATTGGAATGAATTTGTTTTTGTTTTTTTTTGTGTTTTGTGAGAGCCTTCAGGGCATAGAACTAAGTATGGTGGAATTTTCTTGAAGAACACCTAACAAAACCATGTGTTAGGTGCAGCCAAGAGGAACAACTTAGTGCAAATCTCACACAGTCAACTGTGGAAACAAATAAATCTTGGAATCCATGTTTTTGCCATGAGATTGAAGTGTCCAAATGGTGTAGAAGTTTTTGTGAGGTCATTGGAGGATAGGTCCTTTGCAAATTAGGGCTAATTGGGGCTTTAGGCTTCTAAGACAGTCATTATTTGGGGCACTTTTTCAAAAACAACATATACCCATTATTGAATATGTCAAAGAACTCTTAAAAGGGTGCCTAAAATTGGTCTGGTCTTGTGTAGATGAAGTCTTAATCAAAAGTTATTACTAACTGTTCACATTTGGAGGGCTACAAGGAGTCTAGTGACTTAATGAAGGAAGTACATATCCCATGGTTGTAAGTGTCAAACCAATGGTCAAGGAAGGTTTTCCTAGTGGATTGGAGACCCTGTATTTGACTATCCTTGGGAAATTCATCTGCCAAGTGTCATGTGGCAAGTTAAGCCTCTAAGTTGGGTTTTGGATCAATCAAGGAGACTATCACAAAATAGTAAGGAGTCCTCTTTCATGGTGGGAGTTTGTTGAACAACCTGAAGTGTGGTAAGAAATCTATGTCCTTTGCATCAAAGGTTATGGTGGAGGATGAGATTGGTGTGAAGGTAAAGTGTCTAAGATCTGATAGAGGTGGAGATTTTACCTCCGGTGAGTTTGATACATTCTATGAAAAACATGGAATAAAAAGATAGTTATCTACTTCTAAGACTCCTCAGCAGAATGGAGTTTTGGAAGGAAAGAACCAGACCATTCAAGAAGTTGCTAGGACGATGATGATGGAAGAAAATTTTCCACAAATTTATTGGAGAGCAGCTATGAGTACTTCTATCTACACTCTTAACCAGGTGCAGATCAAAGGCAATTCTGGTAAGACACCTTATGAACTATGGTTTGGTCATCCTCCTACTATGAAATATTTTAGATTTTTTGGTAGTAAATGCTATATCATAAGAGATGAGGATCTAGGCAAGTTTGAAGCGAGAAGTGAAGAAGCAATATTTCCAGGTTACTCTACTCAAAGAAAGGCATACCAGTGCTTCAACAAGAGATTGGAAAAAGATAACTGAAAGTGCTAATGTCAAGGTTGATGAGAGAAAAGAAAGACCTTCCAAGCCTTGTGGATATGATTTAGATGATCAAGATGAAATTCAAAGTCAAGGAAAGAAAGTTCACACCTAGACTTAGATCTAGATTGATCCAGAAAATCTTGTGACTCAAGAAGTTGGTGCAGATGTTGACGAACAAGCTCAAGAATCAAAAGTTCAAGAAACTCCCAAAACCCCCAGGTATGTAAGGTTGAATCATTCTGAAGATCAAATCATAGGAGATAGGAATAAATGTGTTCAAACTAGAAGAAGAATTGCTAAAGATCAAGTAGAGTATTGTTTGATTTCAAATATTGAACCAAAAACAATGAATGAATCTTCTAATGATGAAAATTGGGTAAAAGCAATGGAAGAAGAATTAATGAAAATTGAAAAGAATCATACTTGGGATCTTGTTCCTAGACCTAAAAACAAAAATGTAATTGGAACTAAATGGGTCTTCCGAAATAAACTGAATGAAGATGGTGAAGTTCTAAGAAACAAAGCAAAATTGGTATGCAAAGGATATTCTCAAGTAGAGGGAATTGATTTTGAAGAAACATTTGATCCAGTGGAAAGAATTGAAGTAGTCAGATTATTTCTTACATTTGCTACTTTCAAAGATTTCAAAGTTTACCAGATGGATGTCAAGTCAGCATTCCTAAATGGAGAGTTAGAGGAAGAAGTCTACATTGAGCAACCAGAAGGATTCCAATTGTCTGATCAAGAAGATATGGTCTGCAGATTGACGAAATATTTGTATGGACTTAAACAAGCCCCAAGAGCCTGGTATGCAAGATTAAATAAGTATCTTCTAAAGCTAGGATTTACCAAAGGCATAGTTGACAACAATCTTTATTTCAAGATTGATCATGAGTACATCTTGATTATTGAAGTATTTGTTGATGATATCATTTTTGGTGGAAATAGAAGCATGTGTAAGAAATTTTCTGATCAAATGTAAAGTGAGTTTAAGGTGTCCATGTTTGGTGAAATGAATTTCTTTTTAGGTCTACAAATCACTCAGTCAGATAAAGGTATCTTTATATCTCAGTCTAAGTATGTGAGAGAAATGTTGAAAAAGTTTGGAATGGAGGACTCAAAACTAGTAAGTACTCCTATGATAACCAGATGCAAGTTGAGTAAAGATGATGATTCACCTAAGGCAGATCAGAAAAGGTATAGATCAATGATTGGAGGACTACTTTATTTGATTCAGACCAGACATGACATTATGAATGTAGTTGGACTTGTTGCTAAATTTCAAGATGATCCTAGGGAATCCCATGTTGTAGCAGTCAAAAGAATTTTTAGATATCTAAAGGGAACATCTGATTATGGCTTATGGTATCTAAATGATAATGGCTTCACTCTTCATGCATATATAGATGCTGATTGGGTAGGAAATGTGGATGACATGAAAAGTACTAGTGGTGGTACATTCTTCTTGGGAAGGAGATTAGTTTCTTGGTTGAGTAAAAAGTAGGAGGTAATAGCTCTGTCTATTGTAGATGTAGAGTATATAGCAGCAACAAGCAATTGTACTCAAGTCTTGTGGATGAAGCAAATGTTGAAGGATATAAGAATTGTGTTTGAAGAGCCTGTTACAATCTTCTATGATAATTCAAGTGCAATAAACATCTCAAAGAATCCAGTGTTGCATTCAAAAATAAAACACATATCCATCAAGTTTCACTTCTTGAGAGAGAAGGTAAGTGAGAATGAAGTTAGAATGGAGTTTGTTTCTTCAAAGGATCATATTGCAGATATATTCACCAAGCCTCTGCCTAAGGATACTTTTGAGTATCTCAGAGGGAAGCTAGGGGTTATTACCCCTCCTATTCAGAACTAAGATGCACTAGTGTGCATCAGTCCAGAGGAATTCACAGCCATATCTTGTGATTTAGATTGATGTTAAGGAGATACTACTTAGGGGAGTAGTAAGTATGAAAATTTTGGAGATCAGTTTGAAACAAAAAGGTGGAGAAAAGATTATAAATATTTGCCCTTTTCCATTAATGTCAAAGGAGGAGAGAAGTCATGTGAAAAACTAGTTGCTGATGAAAGGGGAGTAGTGAAGAAAGTGGTTGTAGAAGTGATAAGAGAAAGGGGGAGAAATTATTGTCTTGATGGTTGAATTAGTTTTTCACATCATATGTTTCCATCAATGACAAAGGGGGAGATTATTTCAAATATGTGCCTATGATGTGTTGTCATTGATATCAACATATCCCATTGTTAGAAACAGGGGAAACAATACATATCAGTGAAGAAGATTGCTTCACATTTCTAGAGAAATGAAGATCAAAGTACGTGGACCATATGGTTGTGTAGAGGATTGTCTGAAGTAGCTCTAGTTAAGATTTGAGAGGTCTGCATGAAGATTTGAAGAAGTTATGGCTATCTGAGTAGAATCAGGTTTTGTAGTGTTTAGAAGAGACAAAGTGACAGGAAATTGGTTTGGATTGCTTTGCAATGAAAACTTATGATCTGTGTATCTAGAGGCATCTTTGGGAAGTCAGTGTGTATCCTCAACTCAAGTGGTTTGTGATTTGGAGGTCCGCAAGCAAACTTTCTAGTGTGACAGTCATGGCAGATAGTGTTCTTAAGGTACTTGATGAAGATGCAAGTGATTTTGGTGATTTGGAGTAGTGTGGATGTTATTATTGAATTCAATGTGCTTGTGGAGGTCTCTGGATCATGTGCCTACTATGTTGGAGGTTTGCATTGAAAATTGAGCTCATTGTTGAAGATTTCTTCCTTGGTGTTGCTGTTCTTCCTAGTCCTGGCTGACTGAATGATTCATGTGTTGTGAATGATCTAAGAGAAATTCTCTGGAGTGTAGCATGTTGATCAAAGAAGATTCAAGTCCCAGCTATGTTTCGCTGATAGTATAGTAATCTGCATTGAGTCAAGCTGACCTTAATGTTTATTCCAAGGTTGATGAAGTGTATAAATACTTGTGGATGAGTAGTGGAAAGTTGTCTGTGTGTGAAAATAATAAAATCCTAAGAAAGGCATAGAGGTAGAGCAGAGAAGAGGAGGAGCAGAGGAACAAGAGAAGTAAGGTATGAAGAGATATTGAAGAAGTGTTTATGGGCAGAGCAAAAGTTCTATGAGCTTTTAATGGGACTAAACCAAGCATGAAGAAGATGCTATGTCTCAGTTCATTCTTTCTATGTTAAACATAAAATCTTGTAGGTAGTGAGCCTCCTGTAAGTAGTGAGCCTCTTTGAGCAGTGAGCTCTGGGTAGTGCACCCAAAGGTAAATGCCTTCCCATTTCTTTTAAGTACTTTTAATAGGGTATGAATCTTGTGGGTTAACCCCCACCATGGTTTTTATTAATCGGGTTTCCACGTAAAAAATTTTAGTGTTATGTGTGGTCATGTTGTTTTTGCTCATGTGTAATTCATGCTTTAATGTTCACATCATTAATCTATTTGTAAGTTATGAAAGAAGAGGATTAAAAGTAGAAAAGGTTAAAGTTGTGGACAACTGATTCACCCCCACCCACCTCTTAGTTGTTAGATCTAATTCCAACAACTACAATGTCATGTACCACATATTAGAAAATTACCATGTTAGAAAACAAATAATCCTACAAGATCAAACACATGTTAGTTCAAAAATACTAAGAGAATGATGATGAGACAAAGGATAAAATAAAAAAATAAGGGTGGATAGATCCCCCCCATGTTTATGCCAGCTTACTAAAATAAGGAGGTAGAAATAGGGAGTAAAGTCCATCACCTCAAAATTTTTTGTTAGTGATGAATATTCACTTCACAAGGTTATTGAATAAAATAACACCAAATTTTTTGACACTTACAAGTTTGGTAAGTTTTTAGTGAATGACAAAACTTGAATTGGCAACAAGGTTTCATTTTTAAGTCCCATGGCATCTAGCTAGCCTGAAACTTTAGACATTAAAATTTCCCAACCCATGATTCATCAAGAGAAATCCTTTGGTGAAAAGTTTTTATTGGTTATTAGGAGTGTGTGTGCTAGTTTGTGTTCTTCCACAATGTGTTTTAACAAGATTTTTTAATCTATCATCACTTCAAGCCTTGTCTGACGTGTCTCGTAAAAAAATTTGAATTTCTTAGTTCTTGTGATTGCCCTATTGTTTATTTGCTTTCAAATGTTTTTAGGTCTATTTTTGTGGTGATCTGAGATGTTTTTGTATGAAAATAATTTTTTTTAGAAAATTGAGCCCCGAGGGCCCAATTTACAAAGGAGGTCCCAAAAATCTTTTGGTGGTGTAAATTTTGATGATGAATATGTTCTAAACAATTGATTATGGTCCTATGCAAATTTTTGTGGCCTCTGGTTGTCCTATGTGCCCACAGTGTCGTGTCATTTGCCAGGAAGAGGAAATTAACCAATTACCATTTTCCTAGGTTGCAAAATGTAGTTTTTAAAATATTTTAATCAATTGGCAAATATGATATAATGTCTCTAGTGGTAAATATTATAAAATAAATATTGTTAACATAATGTTTATTCTTTATAAACAAAAACAAAGACATTTAGTGGGCTGAGTGCACCAGTGCACAACCCAGTCCTCTTTCCTCTCATCAGCATGCGCAGTTGCGCTAGGTTTCTCCTTGGTCAAAGTATGGAAAAAACATAAATAGAGTAGATGCAAAATTCCAATATGCAAGCACACACTTCATAATTTGATCAAACCGTGTTAGTTCCTTTGGCAATGGTAGAGAAACCCTCTAAAGATGGATATAATTGGCAGAAATAATATTCTGAATGATAAATATTTTAAAACATAAACTGTAGACACCCAAAATTGACTCATCTCATCATTTATCAATTTATTGCGTTTTCACCATTTGCATTGGTATTTAGGTAACTTTGTCCTAGCACACTTGTCTCGAAACACCTAATCACCCATCTTTCTAATTAATTAAATAAATCATATTTATTTAATTAATTTCCCTAAACTTTCATCTAATTTCTTCTATTTCTAATAATTAAATAATTTTTATTATTTAATTATTTCTTATATTTTTTTCTAAACAATTAAATAAATTTATTAATATATTTAATTATCTTTCCTCTATCATAAATAAGTAAAATCAATATTTTATTTATTTATCTTATCATCACCTCTATAAATTAAATAAATCTTTAATTTATTTAATTTATTTCTTCTATCATTTAAAATCATCCCTGATCTTATCACTTTCTTCTATGTGTACAAGTTAGCCTTGTTCATTGGAATGATCTAGATCAAATTCTAATTGGTTCTAAAATTAGCTATCCTCATCATCAAGCTCTTAAAATAGAATATCTCTCTATTTTAAGTAAAGTTATCTTATCATCAATGACAACCCAACTACAAATATTTAAAATAGGTCTTACCTATGGGCACATGGATTGTACACATTCATCTATGTTATCTTTTAATCTTAACCATTCACATAGCCACCAAATCTCTATCATTGATTGATTTTGGTTGAGGTCTATATAAACACCCTCTCATTCATACAATCAATTGAAATCCAACATTATCATAGCATCTACATTATCATCCTAAGAATATTGAGCATTTGAGCATCCAATGAGCATATCATCACTATCATCCATCTATCATGGTAGATTCAATCTTAATAATTGTTCATTGTTGAGAAGCAATCCACATCACAAACAAGTAATCATACAATCTAGGTGATCTTGTTCTTGAATTGCATGCATTTGATTTCACTTGGATTTGATTCTTTGATGGTGGTAGGATTAGGTTTTGATTTACACGTTTGATCTTATTAACCTAATTTTTACCTATCCACATTCTGGCATGCTCAGTGGGACTCACGTCCTTGATTAACTTTCCATTTTGAAGTTGTTTTGTGAAGTTCAAGTTTTTCAGAGCGCTTATGGCAATTTGCAGTCCCTTTTGAGCAAAAACTAGTCACTTTTGGTATCTTTGCGTCACTTTTGAGCTAAAAATAGTCGCTTTTAGCATTTTAGCATCTCTTTTAAGCTAACAATAATTGCTTCTAGTCTGTAGGGAATCACTTTAATTGGAAAATGGTCACTTTTGGCTGTTATAGTCACTTTTTGTAATGTAGGGTTTCTGTCAATATTTGATCTTGTAGAGTGTTTTGCAGAATTTTTGCTAATCAATCAAGGGTTTTAATCTATATTTTGCAAGATCCCAATTATCATATTATCATTTGGCCAATCAATTTGATTAGGGTTTTAATTTTATTGGGCTAACCTCCTTGATTTTGCAAGATCTCATCAATTTATCATTCTAGGGTTTTCAATTGATCAATTTGTGGTTGCAGGGTGTTCATCTGATCATATTTCATCCAATGGATTTCATATTCTAGGGATTTCAATCTCTGATAATCATTTTGTACATGATCCTAACCCTAGTTTTGTAGAAACATCTATTTTCATGCATCCAGTAGATTCAGGTCACTTTTTAGCAATAACAGACTGTCTCTGGTTTTTCTACATCACTTCTAAGTGATAACCATTTGCTTTTAGCAGAAATCACATCGCTTTTAATGAACAACTGATCACCTCTGGTAACTATGTTTCTCTTTTGGTTCTATCATTTATAGTTTGGTTTTTCTTGGCTACTAATCATCTATTTGTGTAGCATAAGTTATTGTTTGTCCAAGAAAAGGAGGTTGTGAAACTACTAACATATTTGTTGCAGCTTCGATTGGTCCAAGACATATCATTTTAATTAGTAATTTAGGAACATTTGGATTTGGTGCTTAAAAGGACCCATTATTTGCTCTGTGCTTGTTTTATCTTTCTTGATTTCTTGTTGTGAATGTGTGTAACCCAAATTTAGTAAAAAAAGTATCATCTCCCCTTGCCTATCAAATGGATCTTGGGTGCATGAGAACTCGTTATTATCTTTAGAGGGCGTGCCTTATTGGTGTGAGAAGGGGTATGACCCAAGTAGTAACAAGCTAAATCCAAGCTTTTCCAAGCCACTATATAAGAAAAATGTTTGTGTCGAAAGCCACAAACAACGGGTGTTGTTGTGTTACACCAACAAATGTTTCCCCAAAAACCTCATTGAGCATAACCTCTTTGGTTTGGGAAGCCTCCATTAACGGAGTGAATCACTACACGTGTAGCCACCCAAATGGATGCCCTTACTAGCAACCTTTGTGTAGTGGCCAAAATCCCTCTATTTATTGACGTAAAAACCAGAGACTTTGAAGCCGCCTTGATTCTCATGGTTCTTAGTAGAGATAGCAGAGACAATCCTAAGGTTTGAGAGCCTTGGGAATCTGAGAACTTGGTATGCATGAGAAGTGAGTACCATGGAGGGGAGCTAGTGCTACCAAGATCCTGAAGCTATCCTCTTTGAATAGGCACGACAAGGGGATTCAACAAATACAGACCTTTCCTAGCCTAGGTTGTACATGTTTGTGAATGTTGTGAATGTGAGTGGCTGAAGTCATTATTTTCTTGCCAAAAAATCACCAAAACACACCCTTTGTCAGACATAGATCACCTCTGAACTAAAACTGCTTGCTTTTGGCAAAATTGTATCGCTTTTAAATGGTAGAAAATTGCTTTTAAACTAAAACTTGTCGCCTTTGGTAAACTACTTGATTCTGGTTAACACTGTATTCTGTCACCTGAAACCACCCAGATCACTTTTGAGCTATTAGTTGTCACTTTTTTCCTTTTCTAAGTCACATTTGAGCTATTACTAGTCACTTATGGTCAAACATAATCAATCTGCATCAACCCAGCCTAATCTGTTGCATTTTTAGATTCCTTAGCTCTGTTATCAGCTTCTAGACATTCCTCTGATCATCTACAACCATCTGGACATCATCTCCTATTTTGAACATACCAAAACCATTGGACTTTTTGAGATTGCCATCCTCTAGAGACCCCCAACCAGCAACCAACCATTAAAATAATCAATCTAGCAACAACAAACATTATCCTTTTGGCTTCACTCAACCTTAGGAACCCCAACAAACAACATCAACAATCAAAATTTTCCTTGAGTTTGTGAGCTATCCTCTAGGGAAGTTTATCCAATCAATCAACCAACAAAGCAATCCTATCAAACTACAACCTTAGCAATCCAAGCAGCCAACCAACAACCAAACAGCTACCAAACAACAAACTATCAGCAAACCAATCAACTAGCAATCAAAACTATCAACAAATCCTCAAAAAACAATCAAAAAACCATTAACTTTTGGGTCTCAACTTTGACAAACTAGTCCAATCTCCATCATCAACCATCATGCCTCAAACTAGGAGCCAATATAGAGTTGAAATGGAAGCTAAATTGTGAGTTGAAATTAAAGCTAAAATGTGATAATCTTGATCAACTCCCTTCAAAGATGCAATTCAATTGACAACTGGTATGCCTTCTTACATGTTTGTACTCGAAGGATACACTGTTGGACTATCATCTTCACAACAAGTGCAACATCATCCATTTACAACAACCTATTAAGAGCCATCCCAAGATGATTTATCTAAATTTCAAGAGACACATGTATGGGACCATGTTGATAGGCTTATTTTATCTGATCCCGATCGCTATTTCTTGTAATTAGCTAGTATGGGAGCCAAGTTACCAAGCAAATTTGACATATCCACCATTCATAAACAGGATCCAAATACTCCTACTATTGTTGCAAAGGGACCATCTACCATATCTACACCATCTCATATCATATCTATGCCATCCCATCTACCTTCTAATCCATCTCCTTTGTTGCCTATTGCTACACCATCAAGCCCACCACGTATGGAGTACACTGTAGAATCTTTGATAACTCCAATTGAGGTACTCCCTTACCTTTCACAAAATTTGAGCTTTCCCCCTTTCCATGTCTCACAACATACCCCCACTCCTACCATGACCATATCAATGCCTCAAGTATCACAAACTCCTCAAGTATCACAAGCTGTCCATGTTTCACAAGTACCAACTTTGCAAGTTTTACAAGCTATCCCAATATCACAAACTCCATAAGTTTCACAAGCTATCCAAACATAACAAGCCACACAAGTCTCATAGCCATTACAAGTTTCTACTCATATTGCATTACATGTGGAATCCACACCCCAAACTAGTATCGCTACCACTTCTAATATGGTCTCCATGATTTCCACGAATGCATCCAACACACCATTTAATCCCAATGCTAGTCTCATTGACATGAGTGACCAATCTATTGTATCACAAGCCAATCCTAGTACCACTATCTCTTATGTTGATCAACTTGCATCACTTACTCCACCTCCATATAATCCTTCACAAAATGTCAATCTGCCTTATGCAACCCAAGCATTACCCATTGTCACCCAACATATGACATCTGCTAATCCATCTCAAGGTACTCATGTTGCCCAAAATATAAACCCAAATGTCCATATTTCTTCATCCACCAACCCTGCCATTGGTTATCCTAATGCAAATCCAACCTCCAATCCACAACCATTGATCAACATCAATCCATCCTCTAGTTCCCATGTGATGCAAAATCTTGGAGTCAATCCATCACAATATACCCAACCACCACTTGTGTCTCAAGGATAGCAATCATCAAACACATATGTGTCACATACTAATCCTTCAGAATATAATGTGAGCACTCAGCCTCAACATATGGTCATACCCTCATACATTTCACCGTGGAAACAATATACATCATACTACATTCCGGCTCCAACCCATCAACATCCTTTGCAACAACAACAACTATTTCAAGCAGATATTGAACAAATGGTTCATAAGACATTTAGAAAAAATAAGAAGACATTTTCCTTGAGAGAAATATGCCCTTATCCATTCGACGGATCACTTCACATTTCCCTTTTTGGCTACATTTTGAAATCCAACAATTTGACAAATACAAAGGGAAAGGTTATCCAGATGACCATGTTAGAGAATTCTATGTTGCATTTCTCTATGTTACTCATTATGACACATATCTCTTGAGACTATTCCCTTGAATCTTAGCAGGACAAACTCTTGAATGGTTCTCTCACTTACCTCCAGGAATCAGGACTTTTGAGGAATTAGCAAACAAATTTCGATCACATTTCTCTTTCAACATTGAACATGAGGTGAATATGAATGATCTTGTCAATAAAAAACAACACAATGGTGAAACTTTTGCATCATTTACCCAACGACGATGTAACATGGCTAGCAAATTATCATTGCAAATACCTAAGATATAGCAACTTGACATCTTTGTCCAAAATCTTCATCCCGAGCTCTCATTCCAATTGAAATTGCAAAGTTCTATCACCTTTGACAAACTCATCTCCAAAGGAACCACCATTGAGTGAGCTTTAATTGCTAAGGGCACCATCAAAATTTTCAAATACAACAAGGACAATCCTTAATCTTCAAATGACAAATCCGCTTTTGGAACAAAAACAAAAATGTCATTAATGATGACATTGTGGATGCAAAGAACATACAAATAGTAAAAGCTCCCATCAACATTCAAGCCGCATCTAGAACCAATCCACCTTTACAATGAAATCAACCAAGAATAAATACAACACTTAGATGACAATTCACTCCTTTGGGAGAACCTATTGAGGTGATTCTTTGAAGGCTAATTCAAGCGGGAGACATTACATTGCTCGAGGCTCTGCTAAATGCAAACCCTGTCTTCAAAGCTCCTTGGTACAAAAAGAGAATATTGTGAATACGATCGAGTCAAAGGACATAGCACAAATGGTTGTATTTGTTTAAAACATGTCATTCAAGATTGTATTGATCGAGGTCTTGCTAAAATCATAACACCAGCATCACAACTAACACATCAACCAACCTCGAACTATGATCTAGATTCTTTAAAAAATCCACTTCCACTTCATGACAAGGAAAGTAACCCTCATACTGGGAATGCTATCCATTACAACTATGAGTCATCTATGATTGGCTGCATTGACCATGCTTGCATTTCTACCATTACTATCCAAGGTAAAGCACTTGATTGCACCATAACTACTAGAAGAGGCCATGTTACCATTCAAGGAGCACCTATCAATCCTCCTCGATCACTTTCTAGTTAAAATATCCTTGATCACCTTGGAAAAACTCCCACACACATCTCCATCCAAGAGCTGCTATGCATCCCTCCCACTCATAAAGCTATCCTTGAAGAATCATTCCAAGAGTCTTCGATGCCTAATGATATTGATACCACACAATTTTAATCTATGATACCTAGCATTGTAGCCCCTTGCCATCTCACCTTCTCCGATAAGTATTTTAGACCATCCATTAACCCATCACATAATTAAACCCTCCTCATAGAAGTATTTGTAAACCAACACTGTATTAAACAAATACTAGTGGATGGTGGAGCTGGTCTCAATATCCGCTCTCTAAAACTAATAAAAGAATTGGGATATTCTGAGAACATTGATACTTCCAAGGTCATTACTATCAAAGCATGTGATGATGCTGAGAGAGATACTAAAGGAGTCATCTATTTGCTTATCCAAGTTAGTCCTGTCACTACTAACACCCGCTGTCAAGTTCTTGATATCGAGCTTCCCTATAACATCATCCTTGGCCGCTCGTAGCTCTACGACCTTAAAGCCATTCCTTCCACATATCATCAATGTCTCAAGTTTCCATATAATCGTGTTGAAGTCACCATCCATACCGATCCCAATCCATTTGATTTTTGTTGCACCTTTCAAGCCAAATATCAAAATCCTAACCATATCCCCATCAACACCGAAGCTTATCCATCTTCATCCTATGTTGATCCATCCGCCTTACTCAAGCCATTGTCTAGAAAAGCCATTCTAAATCTCTATATCAAGTACACTAAACAAGGTTTGGGTGAATACACACTGCAAGAATCTTGTTGTGTTGGAACTCTCCCCTTATCTCCCAAATCCCATGGTAAACCTTCCAAAAACATCAAGTGTATTTCTGATATGGAAGCTAGACCTTCTTTGGTAGGAGAGACTTCTAACTTGGATACCACCAATGACTCCCCCCTTCATATCACCAACCTTTTCTAGGAAAACTCCATCTTCATGATTTCTAACACCCCTTCTTCTCCATCTAATAATGAACTCAAGTCTAGTTCCCAAAACACCCATTGTCAATCGCATGCTTCCACAAGATAAAGATGTTGGTAATTCCTCCATCCACCCTAAGTCCACTCCTTTCAATCACAAACCACATCATATACCTAAAACATATGTAGCCATTCCACCTCCATCAACTTACAAATGCCAAAAGCATGTGACCATACACCTTCCACCATTTGATTTACCTCCACTTCTTCCAACTCCTAACATCCCACCATCTAATTTACCTCCACTTCTTCCAACTCCTAAAATTCCACCATCCACTTTACCTCCATCAACTTACAAATGTCAAAAGCTTGTGACCATACACCTTCCACCATCCAATTTACCTCCACTTCTCCCAACACCTAATTTTCCCCCTATCAATAAGTACTCTTATAATCCTAATCATGACCAACAAATGCACACATTGTTTAAACATGAAGCTTCCCCTTATTGTACCAATCTTGCTTCTATCATGTCTATGGGATTCAAAAATAAACATTTGGATGCCTCTACCTATAAAACCAAAACCCTTACCAAGAATACTAAAGATCCTCATGCCTTAGGGCATCAATGTGAAGAATCAAATCAAAATCCATCCAAAAGGCTATCTAAGCTCATAACTCCACAAGAAAAGTCCATGACCAAAATGGTGTGGGTTCCTAAGAAAACAAACAATAAATCCAAATGAGGCATCCTCCTCTACTTCTCAAAAGAAATCCCAACCATCCCATTCCACCCAAAAAATATGTTTCCATTCAAAAATTCCAAAAATCTCACAAGCAAAGAAAAAATCATAAAAATACTTTGTCTATGTGGGTATCTAAATCACTCAACCACCTATCTCCTAAGCAAACATTCCCATTACTTCCTACACCACCTCCCATCAAAAGCTTCAATGTTTATCACAATGTGTGCAACTGTTGGTCATGGTTCCATTCCATTCCGCAACATTTCCACATACCTCCATCTCCCCATCCTTCATCTATTATCCTATATATCTCTCCAATTACTTCCATATGGCCCATGCTCTTACATAAACCTTCTATCCTTTCTTGCAGAAACCTTTAATAATCTACTATCTACCTAATCCATCTCCCATCCATGCAATCCCCTACCAACATCTATGAGCATACTTGACATGGGTCTATGCGATGGCATTAATCTCTATTAGGACACTATCACCTTTCATAGCACTAGACATTTGAGTCCCACCTATCCATTACCATGGTGAAAACCTGACAAACAAGTGCTATGTGTAATTGGCATGCTATCCCATCAAAATCAAAAGAAAAAAACACATCCAATAGTGAAAACCACTTTGTGGCGCTTTGGATGACAAAAAAATAGTAAAGATAAATAATTCATCCTCTGGTGAAAACCTGGAAAACAGATGCCTTGGATAAGTACCATAGTGAAAACCTAGAAAACAAGCACTATGTGTAGAGACCAGCCTCCATCATTTAGCTAGTTTATTTGCTCATTGGTTTCCACAACATCATCTACTATCTTGCCTCCACAATCCACTAGCTGCCTTATTTAAACATCACAATCCATTAACCCTTATCCATCCATAATAAAAGCCTTTTTCACCCTTACCTCTACCATGCTCATTTTTGTAGTTTGGACTTTGTTGAGGTTAAGATATCATTTGGTACCTTATCATACTATTCACATAAACACATCCATTGCAGCATCTCCCTAATAAACTCCATCCCACACTAGGGGCACTTGTCGAACCTTATTTGGAAGTGGATATCTAAATCTTTAGCTCATATCATCTCATCCATCAAAACATATCAAAATCCAAAAAACAAACATAGCAAAATCCAAAAGAATAAAATATCACAAAAATCCAAGCAATAAAGTTGATCCTTTGTCATCAACTGGCAACACAATAAACAAGAACTACATCTCATCTCTATCATTCAAAGCCTTGATCCCATGAATACAAGGTATGTAGGTAATCTGAGATGTGAAGGAAGCACTCTGATTCAAGCATAGGCAATAAACCTTTCTCATCATCCATCTTTCATCTTTCTTCTAATCATCTTCTAATCATCCATCTCATTTTGCTCTATCTTTCCTCACTTATATCATCAATAAGCCTAGAACTACATATAATCAAATCTCATCATCATCGTAATGTGCTTTGATCTTGTGGATACATGGTATGTAGGCAGTCTAGAATACAAAGGAAGTGTCTAGTACGCAAGCACAAATGGTCCACCCCATCTTCATTTTCTTTCATCTCCCATCTTCTTCTCTTTGACTAGCTCAAGAAATAAGTAGACTATGCATATCAGAGAAAGCTCAAGCACTTTAACAAATTAGGGATAAGATGAAAGCTATTTGTCCACATGCCTTAAGCCAACATTTGCTATAGCATTTTATCAACATCTTTATCCTTTAACAAGATACAACATTCCTCTCAACATGGTGCCATCTTAATCCAGCCAAGCACTTAAATTTGGCAAGAGAACATGATGACAATATCTTATATTTTATCCTTTGGTTTATCTTTTGTCCCTTTCCTATGGCTAATCAAGACTGCTTTGATCTATCATATCTTGGTATGTTGCAATGAAGTACAGAATGGGGCATGGTCATATTGTTTTCATATGCTGTGTCTGTGGGATGATCTTATTCTCTTCCTATGCGTATTGGTATCTTATACGTGTTGGGATTAGCATCTTGCATATCAATATCTTTTGCATCTGAGAAGATAAATAGTCTCTTATGCATCAAAGACTATTCTATGCTAAGACTATTTCCATACATATAACTAGCAAGGTGTCATTATGATGCAGGAGCATCCCTGGTTCAAGAGCAACCTTGCATCAACCAAAAACATTTGCATTTGCATTTCAGTTTGTTTGCATTTCAGTTCTTTCACTTTCTAGTTCAGTTCAGGTAGTTTAGTCAGAAGCAGCTCACTTGCAGATCTAGACTTAGCATCTCAATTCTTTCATCTACATCATACCAAGAATTCAGAGCATTTGGATTAGTTAGCAGAAAGTTATCACTATCAGAAGATCCTCTATTTTTCTCAGTGCAGAGTTCTCTGATAGTCATGAGTAATCAGCTGAAGGAGAAGGATTGGGAGCATTGGTTGACTTATGGATCCTTTTGATTCATTCTACAATGTTCCTTGGTTCATGGTTGACCTTGCTTATAGGTCCACACTTCATTGTATCCATTGGAGAAGGATTTTCAAGCCGATAGGTCTGACCTATCCAAGAACACAGGTTACACCTCTTCATCAAGATTCCAGATCTCTTGTGGCTGACATAGAGGAATCTATTGGTCTAGAAATGATATATATTGATGTAATAGATCCTTAGAAAAGCACCTATTCACATTAGAATGATTTGTAGTTTATTTTTGTGCAAAGGAGCTTCAAAGCTTTATCTTGCACATGTCTGAAATCAGGCTTGTGAGCCCAAGTTGTAAGCCCGCATGTTGCCGGCTAGAGTGTATTTGAATTCTTTGATATACTGAATAACTAAATCTGCATATTTTCTATATTATTGTGTTGTTTCTATTGTGTTGACTCTTGTTGCACAGTCTGGATAGTTCATTCTATGGACCCTCCTACCATGATTGCACCAAGTGGTATCAGAGTGAAAGTTCAGTTCTTTGGAGTGAATTGACGAAGGGGATTCTGTAAGATCTTGTTGTAAGTAGATTTCTAATCTGAAGCAGGTTAATTGTGCACAACCGATCACTGATTGAGAGGCAGTTGTCACTTGTAGCCCAATCATTGACCTAAGGTAGTTTGCACTTGATCTTAGGAAGATACCACTACAAAGAGTTCCTCCTTTTGGTATAATGGCTAATAGAATGGATGAAATGATGGAATTGATGAGAACAATGTGAATTCATTTGGAGGCTATTGGAGAAGATAGGTGAAGAGGATTGACACCTTGACCTAATGTTGAAAGTGATAATTAAGAAGAATTTCAATCTGTTGAACAAAGTGGTTAAACCCTAGAAGGTCATGAAGAAGAAGAATCAGATTAAGTAAAGATGTTGCAAGCTATTTCAAAGATTGGGAAAAGACCTAGAGTGGATGTGCTGAACTATACTGGTAATTCAAATCCAGAAGAGTTGATTGATTGGATAAATGACATGGAAGAATACTTTGAATATGAGGAAATTGAAGATCCAGAGAAGGTGAAATTTGCAAAGACAAAATTTAAAGGACATGCTGCTATATGGTGGAAATAAGTTTAGTTGGAAAGAAATAGGAGAGGAAAGAAAAATATTACAAAGTGGGACCAGATGGTGATAAAGTTAAAGAATCAATTCATACCTACTGACTGAGTTAGAGCTGCTGAAGAGATTGAAAAACTTGAAACAAAAGGAGAAATCTATGAAAGAATACACTGAAGAATTTCATAAAATGATCATTAGATCAGGACATAGTGAAGCAAGCAAGAAGAAAGTGGCTAGATACATCAATGGACTGAGATTGAATATTCAAGAAGAACTAAGCCTGATAAGGATGACATCTTTGGAAGAAGCATATCAATTTGCACTGAAAGTTGAAGAGAAGTTGAATAAAAAACATGATCAGAGATAGAGAGGCAGAGGAAGTAAAATTCTAAGAGGTAGGACATTTTCCAGAGGAAACAGATCTTATCCAGAATAGAACAAGTTTGACAGCCTATTGAGGAAGGATGATAGAGATAATAATACTTACCAGAGAGATGACATAAATTTTTACCGGAGAGGAAACCCTAGTGCATACCAAAATGAAGGATATAGAAGAGAAGGAAGAGGATTTGATAAGAGAACATTTAGAGGTACTTGTTTTAAGTGTGGAGGTGAAAGACATAGAGCATTTGAATGCAATCAGGATAGTACAGGTAGGAAAACAACAAATAGTGGAAGAGCAACCTATGTTGAAGAAAAACCTGTTGAATCACCTTGTTCAGTTGGCAATCTGGAGAATGGAGAATCATTGGTAATGAGGAGAAAACTATTTCAAATAGAGACAAATGAAGAACCATCATAGAGGAAAAGTTTGTTCAGAACCAGATGCAAATCCAAAGGTAAGTGTTGTAAAGTTGTGATTGATAGTGGTAGTTTAGATAACCTAGTTTTTGAGGAGATGGTAACTAAGCTGAAGTTGGAAAGATTGAAACACCCTAAGCCTTATCAAATAGCATGGATTCAGGATGATCATAAGGTACTGGTGAGTGAACCATATTTGGTGAAATTTCATATGAGATCTTGTCATGATGAAGTCTTGTGTGATATTATGCCTATGGATGTTTGTCATATCTTGTTGGGTAGACCTTGGCAGTATGATAGAAATGCTATGCATGATGGGAGAAAGAATACATATACTATAATAGAAAATGGAAAGAGAATTACCTTGAATCCTTTGGAGGATGATCCTGAGAGTGAAGTATGTGGGAATGCTAGAATTTGTTTGGTAGATGGAAGAAAATTTCTGGATGGTTTGAGACATGAGAATATGTGTTATGCCTTGATTTCTAAGAAACTTAAAGCATTGAAGAAGAATATCCAGGAGAGATAAGAGAGTTACTGACAGAGTATGAAGACATCATATCAGATAATGTGCCTAAAGGATTACCACCTATAAGGAGTATCAGTCATCACATGGATCTTATACTAGGAGCAAGTTTGCCTAAGAAAGAAGCACATAGAATGAAGAATTGAATAGATAGATACAAGAGTTGCTGAGGAAAGGTTTGATCAAAGAAAGATTGAGTCCTTGTACAGTACCTATAGTTTTGGCACCTAAGACAGATGGAGAATCAAGAATGTGTACCGATTCCAGAGCTATAAACAAGATCATA
Source organism: Cunninghamia lanceolata (assembly GCA_027924645.1). Taxonomy (NCBI): domain Eukaryota; kingdom Viridiplantae; phylum Streptophyta; class Pinopsida; order Cupressales; family Cupressaceae; genus Cunninghamia; species Cunninghamia lanceolata. The sequence continues at coordinate 13,077,231 of BSBN01001583.1, forward strand.
GTTAAGTATAGATTTCCTTTACCTAGGATGAATGATATCATGGATTGTTTGAGTGGAGCAAGATATTTCACAAAGATAGAATTGAAGAGTGGATACCATCAGATCAAAATCAGAGAAGGTGATAAATGGAAGACTGCTTTGAAGACAAATGAAGGATTATATGAGTGGTTAGTGATGCCTTTTGGATTGACAAATGCACCAAGTACTTTCATGAGGTTGATGAATGAAGTTTTGAAGAAATTCTTGGGTAAGTTTGTGATTGTGTATTTGGATGATATTCTAATTTTTAGTAAGAAAAAAGAAGAACATTTGTGGCATATTAGACAAGTTTTTCAGAGACTGAAAGAAGATAATTTGTTGATAAACATCAAGAAATGTAGTTGCATGAAAGAAGAGTTGGTATATTTGGGATTTGTAATTTCTGTGAAAGGATTAGAGATGGACCTTGATAAAGTGAAAACAATTGTTGAATGGCCTACACCAGATAGCATTGGAGAGGTTAGATCATTTCATGGTTTGGCTAGCTTCTACCGGAAGTTCATCAAAAATTTTAGTTCAGTTTGTAACCTGATGATAGAGACAATGGGAGGTGATATAAAAGATTTCACGTGGACATCTGGAGTAGATAAAAGTTTTGAGTTGTTGAAGTAGAAGGTGATAGAGCAACCTATTTTGGTATTACTAGATTTTAATAAGGTATTTCAAGTTGATTATGATGCTAGTGGAAATGTAATTGGAGCAGTGTTAAGTCAAGAGGGTAGACCAGTAGCATATTTCAGTGAAAAGTTAAACGATGCAAGGAGAAGATTTTTAGTTTATGATCAAGAGTTCTACACCATAATTCAAGCCTTGAAGAAGTGGAGACATTATTTGTTGCCTAAGGAGTTTGTGTTGTATACAGATCATCAAGCTTTGCAATATTTGAACAATCAAGTTAAGTTGAATCAGAGACATATGAGATGGGTAGAGTTCATGCAGAGTTATACTTTTGTGTTGAAGCATAGGAGTGGAAAATCAAAGCTGCCTTAAGTAGAAGAAGAAATTTGTTAACAGAAATGAGAGTTGAAGTGTTGGGTTTTGATGAATTGAAGAACATGTATGAGGGAGACACTGATTTTGCAAAACCTTGGAAAGCATGTAAGGAACCTGTTATAGCAAATAGAAGTAAATGGTTCGATTATTTAATTTAAGAAGACATGTTGTTCAAAGGAAGTTAGCTGTGCATACCTAGCAGTTTAATGAGAGACAACTTGATCACGGAGAAGCATATTCATGGATTGGCAGAACATTTTGGCATTGATAAGATAGTGGCTTTGGTAAGTGAAAACTACTTTTGGCCTCAGATTCATAAGGATGTTCAGAGATTTGTACAAAGTTGTAGAGTTTGTCAAGTTGCAAAAAGGAATAGTCAGAACACTAGATTGTATAAACCTTTCATAGTACCAGAGAGACCTTGGAAAGATATAAGCAAGGATTTTGTAATGGGATTACCTAAGACATAAAGAGGACATGATTCAATATTTGTAGTGGTTGACATATTTTCAAATATGGCTCATTTTATACCTTGCAAAAAGATAACTGATGCAGTGCATGTAGCTGACCTATTTTTCAAGGAGATTGTGAGACTGCATGGATTACCTAGGAGTATAGTTTTAGATAGAGATACAAAGTTTGTTGGATACTTTTAGTGGACACTTTGGAAGAAGATGAAGACATGTTTGAAGTTTAGTTCAACTTTTCATCCATAGACAGATGGACAGACAGAGGTAGTGAATAGGAGTTTGGGAAACTTGTTGAGATGTTTGGTTGGAGAGAAGATGGTGCAGGAGCACCTTCTCTATGGTGTAGGAGTCATGCTTTGTTTTTATTTTAAATAAGGCTTTTTAAGCTCCTTCATGTTTGTAATAAGGACTTTTGTCAATTTGGTCACTAGACCTATGTGGACCACGTTTGGTCAATTATGATGTAATAACACAAGGAAAACATATAGTTTTCTTGTGAAGAGGAGAGCCCAATGACTAATTGTATTTCAAATTAAATTTGTATGGTTGGAGGGAAGTTGAACTAATGTCTCAAGCCTTTTATAGGCGAGAAGAAGGATGTAATGAGAGAGAAGCATGCGTGAATGAAAATCTAGATTTTGGGTGTTGAAATATTGTTCTTTCTGAATAATTCTCTGCACAGTCTATACAGATAGTTGTTCATCTAAAACTGATTAGAAATGTTCATGTGGGAAGTGGCTTTCATTCTAGGGTAGTCTGGTATCTAGAAGTGCTATAGCTTGTAAGTTTTTGTTCTTTTTGTAGAGACTGGTTTGAAAACCTAGAAACTAGGGTTCTATAAATCAATGGACTGTATCTCCTCTGTCAACTAAAAGCATTCCCATTTTTAGTGTGATGGATGAATACAATGTACAATTTGTGTTTTCTGTAGTTCTGGATCAACACCTAGGGATCCAAGGAGTTCAGGTTTGAATTGACTAGGTATCTCTATGTGACTAGTCATTGGAATGATACTGTTATGTGAGAATAGTGGCCAAATTGATGGTGATCGAGTGTCTGTAGGGGAGTGTAGAACCCCATCCATTCTGTTGAGTTTTGTTTTTGTGCATTTCTTTGGTGTTTGCATAGTCACAGAGTAACTGAAGTGTTATCGACGTGACATAACCTTCAGGAGAGTTGTTGGAAATTATACCGATCAAAGGAGTTAGACCGATCGGAGGTGTATTGGTGGAGAAGGGTTTAGGTCTCACCGAAAGTGCATTGTGAATGCATATCACAATTGTATGTGGAGAATGTATGTTGTGAATGTATCTTTCATTAGATACAAATGGTGACCGGTCGCAACAGTGGAATCTGGGTGAAGAAGCTTTTATTCACTGGCAATAGCAAGTCATGCTTTGCATATACAAGTTGGTTCATTAGCGTATCGGGGGAACGAACTAGGAGTTCTCCAACATTTTGAGTCTCACCAATGGAGGGTTGCATTGGTGCATCGGCCAAAGTTAACAAGTGTTCACCAATGAAGCAAGTCACGTCAAAGAGTCGGAAGTAATCAGGTGATGCCTATTGTATTGACATATCGACAAAGGTTCCTAAGCAGTCATCGATAATTGAAGTCTGACTGACAGGGTCACAAACAACCATTACAGTTAAGGCTAGAGGAGAGCTAACTACCATTAGGCATTAGTAGGAAGTTTGGAGACACTGCTGATAAAGGAAGTCTCACCAAAGACTAAGCGGAGTTGACTGTCGGGGAGAGTTGGTAGATCGGTTAGAGAATTTGCAAGGTGGTCGACGGGATATGTTTGATCGACAAGGTTTGGTCACCAAGACATAGGTCACATCTCACCAATCAAGTTTGGTGATCAATTTGAACACTTCTACTAAGCACTCTGCATCATATTGGTATTAGAGCCAATAGTTGAATTGGAGCAGTATATGTCAAACAAGGAGAAAGAAATCAAGGCTAGCACAATGCCTCCCAAGACTATGAGCTACGGAGTCATCAAGAAGATGGTAGAGGAGATGCTTGAAGCAAGATTGGAAGAAGAGAGGTCCAAGGGCAAGAGTAAAGAGGATGGAAGTGCTTCTGATACAAAAGAAGAAGAAGAGATAGAAGAAAACCCTCAAGAACAAGGTATGTCTGCAGACCAAAAGGTATTCCTGAATGCACTCAAAGGTGCTCAGGGAGATAATGGTGATCCAAAGATGGATGTTCCTACATTCAATGGGAAACTAGATGGAGATGCCCTCATGGATTGGATTGAAGCCATGTGCAATTATTTTGACTTCAAGGAGTATAGTGACAACAAGAAAATCAAGTTTGCTAAGACAAGATTGAGAGGTTCTGCCTTAGTTTGGTGGAACTACACACAATGTGAAAGGGAGAAAGTTGGAAAGAGCCCTATCACTAAATGAAGTAGAATGGTGGCCATGCTGAGAGACAAGTTCATGCCAGCTGATTATGAGTTGTAGACCATCAGGAGGATATGGGTTTGGCTACATATACTGAAGAATTTCATAGATTGAGCATGAGAGCCAATCACAAGGAGGAGGAGAAAGAGATGGTGGCCAGATATCTTGATGGGTTGAGGTATAACATATAAGATGAATTTAGTATGGTGGTTCCTAAAAGAGTGGATGAGTGTTTCCAATTAGCCTCTAGGGTAGATGAGAAATTGAAAAGAAAAAATGATCAAAACACCAGAGGAAGAGGTGGTAGAAATAATAGAGGAAGAGGCAATTTTGGTATAGGACAGTCAAGTAGAAATGACAATCCAAGTCAACAAGAGTCTCATTCTGATGTAGATCATAGAGGTGGTGGTTTCAGAGGTTGGAGAAGACCTGATGGCAGAGGTAGAGGTGGTGGTGTAGACAGAGGACCCAGAGTTTTCACTAGTAGATGCTATGGCTGCAATCAAGTAGGCCATATGGCGAGCAAATGCCCCGAGAAGGCAACTAGTTCCCATGATGGTGGAAGAAGGAATCAGTTGATGAGAGATGATGATTTCCAAAGTGTGAATTCACCCATTGGTAGTGCTGTACCAGTCCTTGAAGGAGAGAACATGATGATCAAGAGAACCTTGATGAAGATGTTGTTGAAGCAAGAGCCCCCACAAAGGAAGACTCTCTTCAGAACCCAAGGTAAAGCATTTGGTAAGCTTTGTAAAACCATTTTTGATTCAGGTTCTACTGAGAATGTAGTGTCTACTTAAATGGTAGAGAAATGTAAGTTGAAAACACTGCCCCATGTTAGTTCTCATAAGATCTCTTGGTTGAATAAGAATCAAAATTACATGGTAGAAGAACAAACCTGGGTTGAGTTTGAGATAGGTGATTATAAGGACAAGATACTTTGTGAGATTATTCCTATGGATGCTTGTCACCTTCTTCTTGGATGTCCATGGAAGTATGATGTGAAGGCACAACATGATGGTAAGAAGAACACATACCTCATCACCAAGAATAGAAGGAAGTTTAGGATGGATCCTATGCAAGAGCAAATTGGAGAGAAGAGTAATGACACCAATGTCATGATGGTTAGTGGCAAAGAGTTCTTACACCTCATGAAGGAGAAGGATACCCAAGGGTATGCCTTGATAATGAAGCCTAAAGATGAATCAAGCTAGCAAGACAAAAAGCAGAAAGAGATTCCACTGGAAGTGCAACAATTGTTGGATAAGTATCAAGATCTTGTGGTAGAGGATACTCCTAACTCCTTACCACCCATGAAAGATATAAGTCATCAAATTGACTTGATTCTAGTTGCCACATTGCCCAATAAGGCTACCTATAAATTGACACCACGGAAAAATGAAGAGGTGAGTAGACAAATTCAAGAACTCTTAGAGAAAGGATTGATTAGAAAGAGTCTTAGTCCATGTGCAGTCCCTAGTGTACTTGCTCCTAAGAAAGATGGGAAGTGGAGACTATGTATGGACTCAAGGGCCATAAATAAGATCACAATAAGGTATAGATTCCCTATGCCAAGGATTGAGGATCTTTTGGACTATCTTGGATGGTCATGTTACTATTCAAAGATTGATTTGAAATCTAGTTATCATCAGATCAGAGTTAGGCAGGGAGATGAGTGGAAGACTGCCTTCAAGACAAATGAAGGTCTTTATGAGTGTCTTGTCATGCCATTTAGCCTTAGCAATGCCCCATGCACATTCATGTGTTTGATGAATGAGGTACTTGTTGAATTCATTGGCAAATTTGTAATTGTTTATCTTGATGATATACTTGTTTTCAGCAGGACAAAAGAAGAACATGTGAAGCATCTTGGACAGGTGATGCAGAAGTTACATGAGAATAAGTTGATTATCAACTTGGATAAGTGTGAGTTCATGAAAACTAAACTTGTGTACTTAGGTTTTGTGATTTCTCATGGTTGTTTGAAGATGGACCCCACAAAGGTTGAGGCCATTCTCAATTGGCCTACTCCTAAGACAGTGGCAGATGTTAGAAGCTTCCATGGCTTGGCAACTTTTTATAGGAAGTTTATTAGAGGATTCAGTCACATAAGTGCTCCTATTCTCAACACCATCAAGGGTGGAATGAAGTGCAAATTTCAATGGATAAAGCAAGCAGATGATAGCTTTGAATTGTTGAAGAAGAAAGTGGCTGAATTACCTACATTGGTACTCCTAGATTTTGACAAAGTTTTTTTTGTGGAATGTGATGCAAGTCAACAAGAAATAGGTGCTATTATTAGTTAGGATGGACATCCAATGGCATTTTTCTCAGAGAAGTTGAATGAGGATAAACAAAGGTATTCTACCTATGACCTAGAGCTTTATGCAATGGTGCAAGCTCTCAAAAAGTGGAGACAGTATTTGCTGCCCAAAGAATTCATTGTTTTTACTGATAACCATGCTCATAGCTTCCTAAATAGCTAGGAAAAGTTGAATCATAGGCATGTCAAGTGGATGGAACAATTGCAGGCCTATACCTTCACTAGTAAGCATAAAAAGGGTGTTGCCAACAAAGTGGCTGATGCTTTGAGTAGAATGATGTTGTTTATACAGGAAGTATAGATGGAAAGCATGGGGATAAATTGTTTGAAGGAGTTATACAAGGAAGATGCAGATTTCAAGGCTGCTTATGAAGTTTGTGCTAGTTTGGCTAACACTTTTCATGGTGAATATTCAGATTTTTGTTGCAGGAAGGTCTCCTATTCAAAGGTAGTTTGTTATGTGTCCCTAAATGTTCAATGAGGGATAACATCAATAAAGAGAAGCACAATGGAACCTTAGGAGGACATTTTGTGTTGGACAAGACTTTGGAACAAGTCACCAAATTCTACTATTGGCCAAAAGTACAATAAGATGTCAGGAGATATGTTGCAAGTTGTACCATATGTCAAAAGGCCAAAGGTATGTCTTCTAATGATGGTTTATGCCAACCCCTTCCTATTCCCAACAAGCCTTGGGAAAGCATTAGTATGGATTTTGTACTTGGTCTTCCTAAGACAGTAAGGGGTGTGGACAGTGTTTTTGTCATTGTGGACAGATTTAGTAAGATGGCTCAATTTGTGCCATGCAAATGCACAAATGATGCATCTCACATTGCTGGTCTCTTTTTTAGAGAAGTAGTTAGAATCCATGGTTTGCCCCTTTCAATTGTCACTGATAGAGACTCCACGTTTGTTGGTCATTTTTGGAGGACCTTATGGAGAAAATTGGGAACACAATTGTCCTTCTCATCAGCCTACCATCCCCAAACTGATGGTCAGACTGAGGTTGTTAATAGGTCCTTAGGAAACCTTCTTAGATGCCTTACCAAATAGCATAGGTTGGCATGGGACTTGATTATCAGTCAAGCTGAGTATGCTTACAATGATTCGGTGAATAGAAGTACTGGGAAGAGTCCATTTGAAATTGTTTATGGTTTCCATCCAAGAGGACAACTTGAACTCAAAAATTTGCAAGGCTGGGATAAGAGGAGTGCTCTAGGAGAAGATTTTGCTGCCACCATGAAGGCAGTTCTTGATCAAGTCAAAGTTCAGTTGGAAAAGACAGTTTCCAAATACAAGGATAAGGCAGATCTCAAAAGAAGAGATGTACAATTCAAGGTGGGAGATTTGGTGATGGCCTATCTCAAGAAGGAAAGGTTTCCTAAAGGACAGCCAACCAAACTTCTAATGAAGAAAATAGGACCATGCAAGGTAGTGCATAAGTTTGGTCCAAATGCTTATGAAATAGAATTGCCATCTGATCTTGGTATTTCTCCCATATTCAATGTTTCAGACGTATTTCCATTCAGACCTCCATTGAATGCTAAAGATGGATCAGATGCTGTGATTGAAGATGAAGATTGGATCAGAGATCTACCTCCAAGTAAGCCTTTATAGTTGGAATGCATCTTAGATTCCAAGATTTTCAAAAAGACAAGAAAGGGTATGTACAAGGAGTACTTGGTCAAGTGGCAGGATCTTCCTAATTCAAAAGCTACATGGATGAGTGAGGCAAACATTTGGAAACATGGGAAGACACTCCAACAGTTGGAAACTCAAGGGACTTAAGTTTTTCCTGTAGGGGGAGTATGGGGCAGGAGCACCTTCTTTATGGTGTAGGAGTCATGCTTTGTTTTTGTTTTCAATAAGGCTTTTTAAGCCCCTTCATGTTTGTAATAAGGATTTTTTTCAATTTGGTCACTAGACCTATGTGGACCATGTTTGGTCAAGTATGATGTAATAACACAAGGAAAACATACAGTTTTCTTGTGAAGAGGAGAGCCTAATGACTAACTGTATTTCAAATCAGTTTTGTACGGTTGGAGGGAAGTTAAACTAATGTCTCAAACCTTTGATAGGTGAGAAGTAGGATGTAATGAGAGAGAAGCATGCATGAATGAAAATCTAGATTTTGGGTGTTGAAATATTGTTCTTTCTGAATAATTCTCTACACAGTCTATATGGATAGTTGTTCATCTAAAACTGATTAGAAATGTTTATGTATGAAGTGGCTTTCATTCTAGAGTAGTCTGTTATCTAGAAGTGCTGTAGCTTGTAAGTTTTTAATAAATCAATGGACTATATCTCCTCTGTCAACTAAAAGCATTCCCATTTTTAGTGTGATGGAGGAATATAGTGTATAGTTTGTGTTTTCTACAGTTCTGGATCAACACCTAGGGATCCAAGGAGTTTGGATTTGAATTGACTAGGCATCTCTATGTGACTAGTCATTGGAATGATACTGTTATGTGAGAACAGTGGCCAAATTGATGGTGATCGAGTGTCTGTAGGGGAGTGTAGAACCCCATCTGTTCTATTGAGTTTTGTTTCGATGCATTTGGTTGGTGTTCACATAGTCACAGAGTAACTGAAGTGTTATTGACGTGACATAACCTTCAGGAGAGCTGTTGGAAATTATACCGATCAAAGAAGTTAGACTGATCGAAGGTGTATTGGTGGAGAAGGGTTTAGGTCTCACGGAAAGTGCATTGCGAATGCATATCACAATTGTATGTGGAGAATGTATGTTGTGAATGTATCTTTCATTAGATACAAATGGTGACCGGTCACAACAGTGGAATCTGGGTGAAGAAGCTTTTGTTCACCGGCAATAGCAAGTCATGCTTTGCATATACAAGTTGGTTCATCGGCATATCAAGGGAATGAACTAGGAGTTCACTAACGTTTGGAGTCTCATTGACGGAGGGTTGAATCGGTGCATCGGCCAAAGTTAAAAGTGTTCACTGATGAAGTAAGTTATGTTGAAGAGTCGAAAGTAATCAGGCAATACCTATTGCATTGGCATATCGGCAGAGGTTCCTAAGCAGTTTCTAATAATTGAAGTCTGACCGACAGGGTCACAAACAACTGTTACAGTTAAGGCTAGAGGAAAGCTAACCACCATCGAGTATCGATAGGAAGTTTGGAGACACTGCCGATAAAGGAAGTCTCACCGAAGGCTAAGTGGAGTTGACTGTCGGGGAGAGTTGGTAGATTGGTCAGAGAATTTGCAAGGTGGCCGATGGGATATGTTTGGCCAACAAGGTTTGGTCACCAAGACATAGGTCACATCTCACCGATCAAGTTTGGTGATCAATTTGAACACTTCTACTGAGCACTCTGCATCAAAAGATAGGAAGTTGGGATTTGATTCTTTCACAAGCAGAGTTTGCATACAATAATTCAGTCAACAAAAGTACCAAAAGAACTCCTTTTAAGATTGTTACTAGAGTAAACCCTAGAGGAGTGGCCGAATTGAGAGATATCAGCATGGAAGAAAAGCGGAGTGCAGAAGCAGAAGAATTTGTAGATCATATGAAAATAGTGTATAATCAGGTGAAGAAGCATTTGGAGAACATGAACAGTAAGTACAAAGAGAAGGCATATGAGAAGAGAAGACACAAAGAATTTGAAGAAGGAGATGAAGTAATGGTGTATTTGAGAAAAGAAAGATTTCTAGTTGGGACATATAACAAGTTGAAGGTGAAGAAGTTTGGACCTTGTAAGATACTCAGGAAATTTGATTCAAGAAATGCATATGAGGTGGAATTACTAGAGACATTGGGTATTTCACCTATTTTCAACATTGCAGGCCTTTACCAGTATCATGAAGTAAGTTTAATGACAACATGGAAGAAGACTTGAAGAAACAATTACCATAGCAAGCACCAGAACAAATTGATGACATTTTGGATAGCAGAGTTGAAAACAACACTAGAGGAAGACAATACAAAGAATATCTTGTGAAGTGGAAAGGCAGACTAGAAGAAGATTCATCATGGATTTCTCAGGCTGAGGTGGACCATCTTGGTTCTCCCTTAGTTCCAACAAAGTGAGGGACTCACTTTTTCAATAACCCTAGATGTTTGATGTAAGAGCATCCCTGGTTCAAGAGCAATCTTGCATCAATGAAGAACATTTGCATTTGCATTTCAGTTTGTTTGCATTTCAGTTCTTTCACTTTCCAGTTTAGTTCAGGCAGTTCAGTCAAAGTAGCTCAGCTTGTGGTTCGGTTTCAGCATTTCACACCTTGCAGATCTAGACTTAGCATCTCAATTCATTCATCTACATCATACCAAGAATTTAGAGCATTTGGATTAGTTATTAGAAAGTTATTGCTATCAGAAGATCCTCTATTTTTCTCAGTGCAGAGTTCTTTGACAGTCATGAGTAATAAGCTGAAGGAGAAGGATTGGGAGCACTGGCCAACTTGTGGATCCTTGTGATTCATTCTACAATGTTCCTTGGTTTGTGGTTGACCTTCCTCATAGGTCTGTACTTCATTGTGTCCGTTGGAGAAGGATTTTCGAGCTGATAGTTTTGACCTATCCAAGAACATACATTACACCTCTTCATTGGGATTTCAAATCTCTTGTGGCCAACACAGAGGAATCTATTGGTCTAAAAATGATATATATTAATGTAGTAGATCCTTAGGAAAGTAGCTATTTTTTTTATTCATGGGTAAACGCTTTTGACCGGAGCTATGAACCGGTTACAATTATCAGGTGGGCAGGGGGGAGACTGGACCTTGTGACCATCTTTACCGCAACGGAATTACTTAGCCAATCGAGCCAGGGCCCCTGCCCAATTAGGAAAGTAGCTATTCACATTAGAAAGATCTATATTTTAGTTTTGTGCAAAGGAGCTTCAAAGCTTTATCTTGCGCATGTCTAAAATCAGGTCTGTGAGCCCAAGTTGTAAGCCCACATGTTGTCAGCCAGAGTGTATTTGAATTCTTTGATATACTAAATGACTAAATCTACATATTTTCTATATTCTTATGTTGTTTCCATTCTATTTACTCTTGCTGCATGATATGCACAGTTCATTCTGTGAACCCTCCTACAGTGACTGCACCACATTATGTGTAGTGAAGATAAGCTCAAACCTTTGCTTGAAGAGTCAAAGTCCATCTCAGGAACACTAGCTTCTATTCATATCTTGTGTATGTTGGTTTAACATTTTAACCTCATACATTTAGACAAGATTGTAGCAAGCTAGTTATGCATTGGATACCTTGACACCTTGGTCTTTTATACCCTAGTGCATAATATCCATATGCCATATCAAACATAAGGATTGCATTTCTCTACTTTTTGAGATATTATTTCAAAGCTGTCATATCATTTATCCATTCCATCACAATCTTATTATTCCTCAACCAAGATCAATCATCTTTTCATCTTCATTCCTCATTCTTCACCATCGTCAATAGTTCCCTCATCTTCATCCTACAAAACAAGTGTGTTAGAGCCAAACCCTAATTCTGAAACCTAATTTATTATAAGCAAAACCCTAATTCTTCTATACCAAAGCCTATTTTCTTCTAAACCATCCCAATTTCTCCCATCCAACCCTCATTTTCTTCATGTTAACCTTATTTCTAGCCTTTCCTTGTATCGCGAGCCAACCCAGCCCTTCCTGGTTAGCCTGGCTTACCTCTCGAGGGGAAATCACCTACCAATTACACTGGGGCATAACCTTGTTTATCAAGTGAATCATCATATCTTCTTTGACAGAATGTTCTAATGAACATTGTATCAAAGAGGGCAAAATGTAGACACCCAAAATTGACTCATCTCATCATTTATCAATTTATTGCATTTTCACCATTTGCATTGGCATTTAGGTAACTTTATCCTAGCATACTTGTCTCGAAACACCTAATCACCCATCTTTCTAATAAATTAAATAAATCATATTTATTTAATTAATTTCCCTAAACTTTCATTTAATTTCTTCTATTTATAATAATTAAATAATTTTTATTATTTAATTATTTCTTATATTTCTTCTAAACAATTAAATAAATTTCTTAATTTATTTAATTGGCTTTCCTCTATCATAAATAAGTAAAATAAATATTTTATTTATTTATCTTATCATCACCTCTATAAATTAAATAAATCTTTAATTTATTTAATTTATTTCTTCTCTCATTTAAAATCATCCCTTATCTTATCACTTTCTTCTAGGTGTACAAGTCGGTCTTGTTCATTGGAACGATCTAGATTAAATTCTAATTGGTTCTAAAATCAGCTATCCTCATCATCAAGCTCTTAAAATAGAATATCTCTCTATTTTAAGTAAACTTATCTTATCATCAATAACAACCCAACTACAAACATTTAAAATAGGTCTTACCTATGGACAAATGGCTTGTACACATTCATCTATGTTATCTTTTAATCTTACCATTCACATAGCCACCAAATCTCTATCATTGATTGATTTTAGTTGAGGTCTATATAAACACCCTCTCATTCCATACAATCAATTGAAAGCCAACATTATCATAGCATCTACATTATCATCCTAAGCATATTGAGCATTTGAGCATCCATTGAGCATATCATCACTATCATCCATCTATCATGGTATCTTTGATCTTCATGATTGTTCATTGTTGAGAAGCAATCTACATCAAAAACAAGGAATCATACAATCTAGGTGATCTTGTTCTTGAATTGCATGCATTTGATTTCACTTGGATTAGATTCTTTGATGGCAGTAGGATTAGGTTTTGATTTACATGTTTGATCTTATTAACTTGATTTTTACCTATCCACATAAACATTATTATTATAATGTTAGTGCTTTATAAGAGCCAAAACAAAAGCATTTTGTGTACTGAGCGCACTAGTGCACAACCCACTCCATCCTCTTCTCCCAAGGCTATGTTGCTGCGTTGGGCCCTCTACTAGACAACTTTTGTCAAGATTATTTCCTGGAATGCAAATTTGGTGTACTATCTTCTCAATGGAGGTGTTTATGAATCCTTTTGCCATCTTAGTGAGATACAGAAAGATATATTGTAGGATGTCTTCACGTTTTTGGCTTTGAGGCAAAGTTTTGGGGGTTTATATTGGTTCAAAATTGCTGCTCCATGGTCTAAAATCATCCACCAATCATTCCTAATGCATGGGTAGTGATTTTAGTTATGTCTAGGATATATTTTGAATGCCATAGCACTATTGAAAACACCCCTCTGCAATTTCTCATGTCTCTACTAATAACAAAGGTTTTTAAACCATTTTTCTATTGCAAAAAATGTTGTTCTATGGAGTTTAAAATTGTTCAAGCAATTGCATGAGAAAAATGGAATAGTGAAAAAATAATTTGGGAGCTTTACATCTTGATTTTAGAGTCTTGAGGATGAATTTGAGGCAATCAAATGAAATAGAATTTCACGATTTTTAAAGAAGAAAATAAATTAGAAAAGCAGTATCACTATTTAGTGACCCAGATTGATTTGGGAAAATCTGTTACAAATGGATCCAATTAGATGAAGTTATTATGTCAAAAATTGTCCTCTTGTATGGAATGGTACAATTTCCCCATGGTTTAGGTCCTTCCCTTTGGTGACCTTTCAACCTAGTTTTTATAGACCTTCCTGAAACCTGACTGACCTAGGTCTAACTGGAAGAATCTCACATTTTGGAATATTTAAAGATTGAATGAGAAAAGAAAACTTGGATTTGGGATCCCCTAACCTCCTTGAAATTGTCCTAAGTGGGAAATCAAGGCTTGGACTTGGGTACTAGTGCCCTTGTCCTGCCCTATTTCCCAGGGTCTTGATTTTTGGAGGGATGTCAACTCTTGTCAGGCATTCTGGAATTCTACTTTCAAATTTTTGTTTTTCACACAATGTCAACATCTTATTTTGAAATTTGAAATTCCTAAGGTTGGATATAAAGAGACACTTGAAAATCATTTTATCACACACAATCTTTATGCAAACTTGATGCCAAAATTGCCATTAAAGATTAGCAATTTGTTGAAGCTCTTGAAGTCATTTGAATTTACCATCATGGAGATAATGGATGGAGATTAGGAATCAAGATCTTGAGACTATCTTGCTCTTCCTAGGGTTGGTACACCTTGTTGCAAGTATGTACCTAACCGGTGTTGTCATTGATGTCAACATATCTATGTTGCCATTGGTGTCAACTGTACTCTTGATTTGATGCTTTCTTATAATGAGTTAAGTATTGAAGATAATAAGTATTCTTGATATAGCAGAATAGTCCAGTAGATTGCTCCGCATTTCCTATAGAATGAGTATCTTTATCTGTAGATTGGAATTTACTTAGAGGCATATCTGAAGATGCTATGTTCCAAGTTTAAACCTATAGTATGAAGAATTGAGTGAGTTATGTTCACTAGAGTGAAAACTGCTTTTCCTGTATATTTGGTGGTGACAAGGAGAATGTATTATACTTTGCATTCCTCTGTAGTTAGTATTTCAGTCTGTAGTTCTGGAATCAAATTTGTAATGATGACAAGTGATTTCAACTACAATGGTTCATGTTTTGGTGGTCTGCAAGTGATCTTTTCTTTATGACATTAGCTAACAGTGGTGTATATGTGCTCCAATTTGAGGAATCTTCTTGACAAATTGGTTAGAGATTGTGTGGATGTGCTTGGTGATTACAATGTGCTTGTGGATGTCTCCTGATTGTGTTCTTACCTTTGGATTGGTTTGCAAAGAGAAATTTGGATCGTGGATGAAGACTATTCTTAGAAGACTTAATGTTAACACTAGTCTTGGCTGACTTGGTTGTTTTCACTACTTGCAGAGATGCATTGAAGTTTTTGGAAGCGTGTTGTGGTGTGGAAGATTACTTTTGAGTCCCAGCTAAGGTGTAATGTGATCTGCATGCATCTTTTCCTTAGCTAGTTTTGTTTAGGTCTAGACCTATTTCTATGTATGTTTGTAATGCTGACCTTGGAGATTGTTCCAATGGTTGATGAATGTAATGCTGACCTTGATGTATATTCCAAGGTTGATGAATTATATAAAAGCATGTAATGTGGTTGCAAAAAAGGTGTGTAAGTGCAAGAATGAAAAGATAGGTGCGAAGGTGTAAGAAGAGTAGAGTAGAGGTGTTATATTGTGCTTCAATGGAACTAAACTCAGGCATGAAGTAGATGCTATCAAATTAGTTCACCAATCTTGGTAGTGAGCCACCCCTTAGCAGTGAGCCGATCTTGGTAGTGATCCCTAACATTTACAGTGAGCATTTCGGGCAGTGAGCCTTTGATTTTTGGTATTGCTACCACTTATTTATTTTTGTGGGCTAACACCCACCGTAGTTTTTCCCTTATAGGGTTTTCCAAGTAAAATTTTTGGTGTCTCATGTGTTATTGAGTTGAGCCTCTTGTTTTATGCTTTCATAATTAATATTAATAATAGTGATTAAGAGGTGGATGTGTTGATATTTATAAATGGTTAAAGGTTTGTGACAACTGATTCACCCCCCTCTCAGTTGTCCTATGCATTTCAACACACCTTTTGCATGATCAGGAGAAGGATTGAAATCTTCAACATAGAGCTTGGAGATCCTCCACAGACATTGCTGATTCACCTTCTTGTTCATGCAAGTCTTCATTGCTTTTAGCTCCTTGAGGTGAAGTTGTATTTTGTTCATTGAGTTGATACACGTTGTCAATCTTCCCTTGATCGAGACATCTAGGGTTTGATATTTTTGTATACACTTTGCTAGGGTTTGCACACACATCTACAGATCTTTATCCTTGGTTATTGTTGAGGTGGGAACACTAAAACAGGGCTTGACTGAGGCAAGCTCCTATATAGCCGCAACCATTTCTCTCCTTTTGTATGTGTAGGTCACATTTTTTGAGATCCAGTAGAAAGGAGTTGTAGGAGGGTTCATGTTGCAAACACAATTGTGAAAGAATTTGAATTTTTGGATTCTAAGAGTTTCAGAACACTATGACTAGCACCCTAGTCCAACTAGGTTATTTTTCTAGGATCCAAAAGTCTCTGGAGATTGTGAAGCAGCTAGTGTAGAAGATTCCAATATTAGGAAACTTTCGGGACATAGGGACTAGCGCCCTAGTCCAATAGCTCCTCAGTTTCCCAGTACACTATCTCTAAACTATTTATTCTACATTTCTGTGGTCTTTTCATCAATATCTATGTCAAAAATTGAGTTATTACAGTCTGAAATGCAAATTAGGGTTTTTAAGGTTAGAGAGAAAAAGTAGCTTGTAAAAACTTGATTCAAACAGTCACATAGACACAATTAGTAGGAAAAGGGAACATTGGTGATCTGGAGTTTATCCCTAAACTTGCCCTTTACTTCCCTAATGTTTTAGTGCATGTGAAAGTGTGGGACTTAGAACCTCATATCTTGCTTCCACATTTTCACCCTAAACATTTTGGTGAACCCATACTCTAAAAAATTTGCATCCTTTCACAACTCAAATTTGATTTAGTTTGCTATCGTAAAACACTTTTAGATTGTAAACCCTCTTTCATGAAAGTGCATGCTTTAAATCTTGAATGATTCTCTTATCCTTTCATTGAAAAGAATTAAAAAATTACAACATTGTGTGTTGCATAGTTTTATTTTATTTCCTTTTCACAAATTTCATGTTATAGCATTTTACATTCAAGTATTGGGTGAATTTGAGCATGTTAAAATGTTGGATTACTTTTTACAAGATTATCATATCTATGATGAGCTGTTTAGTTGTGCTCACTTCAATATGCTATATGAAGTGCTTGATGACTTTATCTCAATTGAACAGTCCACTTAGACTCTTAAACCATCACTGTTTCAAAGCTTTGTAAATGCAATTTATGTTCATAAAGCTAGAGAAGAACCTGTGAAACTAAAAATAGTGGTCACTTTGTGTTCAGATGTAGTTCAACCTCCTTCTAAACTAGTGTTCACTATTAGAGGTCATTCACCTTCTCCTCGTTCTCCTGATTACATTTACAACTATGCTAAACAGATATCATATCCAACTTCACAACAACCTAGTTCTACTATGGTTGCTCATACATACAACACTTAGAATAACAAACAAAACAAACAACAATCGAGTATTCTGATATCTTTACTAGCTTCTAAACTGATGCTTTCTCAAGCACCTCATTTAACACATAAAGTTGGTCAAGATTATGATCTTGTTGAGTAGCTTCGTGCTACTCCTACTAAGATATCTCTTTGGGAACTTTTTCAAAATTCACCTACATACCATGGAATACTCCAAGAAGTTCTACAAAAGGTTATTATACCACCTACTATTAAACCTAATGATGTAGCAGCTCTTTTGGATTGTATGCATGTGACAAAAACATATATTTTGTTTCAAAAACATGAGTTGCCATCTCTTGAAGTTTGAAATCAGTATGATCCTTTGACTATTTTCATTAGAATAAATAAGAAATTGTTTAAACAAGTTATGATTGATAGTGGGTCAGCTCTTAGTGTTTGTGGCATCAGATTATTACATAAGATTAAAGTTGATACATCTTTGATTAAACCAGATAAGATAAGTATCTGTGACTTTGATAATGTTGGAAGACAATCTATAGGTACTATAATTCTACCTATACAAGTTGGGCCTGCAACTTTGCCTACCTTGATTCATGTCATGCCTTGTCCTTTGTCTTACAATATGATTCTAGGTAGACCATGGATTCATGCACTAGGGACAGTCCCTTCTACCCTTCATCATTTAATAAAATTTATTCATAAAGATAAGCTTCATACCATTCCTGCTGATCTTGAAGCTGATCTTTGTTTATAAATTGAATCACAAAAGCAAGTTGTTCATCACAAAATCTTAAGCAATTTGAAAGTTGAATCGTTAGCTCCTCTTGCCACAAATAATGTTGTGCTAGAGTCTAAACAATCGGATGTATTTCCTGGTGATTATTGGACTTCATTAGATTTTACATCTCCTTCCATGGGTGTGTACAAAATTAATGATCCCATTCTTGAAACATCAAAGGTTGCATCAATATTATCTCAAATTTTGACTATGACACCTAAAGTCTCTTTGGTTACAAATTCAGATAATACTCTTAATTATACTATAGATTATGAAACTAATGAAGCCCCACCTTCCAAAGAAATGGCTTCTCTTTATGGTCAAGGAGTTTAGATCCTTTATAAGAACCATGACTATGTAGGTATGGGTTGCAGTATTAATCAACAAGGAATTAAAGTCTGTATAGAATCTGCTTCGTGACATTACTCAAGTGATATTTGATATAACCCTTTTAGGAAATCTAAAGCCCTTCGGCATCCTAATCTTAATGTGAATACTATTGATATGTGTTGGACAACTAAGAGGGGGGAGGGGTGAATTAGTTGTCACAAAAACTTAAACACTTTTTGCAGTTAAACATTCATCACTTATCCATAATTATTAAGATTTAACAATGAGTGCATGAAATTAGAAACTTAACCATAGATACAACATTAAACATAAGAGACACCATATTTATGTGGAAACCCCCAAGGTGGGGAAAAACCACAGAGAGGATTAACTCTCAATATATATTGCAATCTTGAAATAGTGATGTTTAGGCTTGGTCACCCTATAGGCCTAAATATACTAGCTTACTACCATGAAGAGTCTAGTAGGCTCACTGCCTCAACGCTAAACCTAGCAAGATTATAATAAGGGCTGTTAAACCCTACTAGTGGCTTACTACTAGATTCACTACCACGATCAACACCTTTCTTTATTATGAATAAACAATTCCTCAGCTTTGCTCTTCCTCTACCCTGCTCTTCCTCTGCTCTGCTCTTCCTCTTCTTTCCTCTGCCTCTTCTCTGCTCTACCTTTGGACCTTTCTTAATATCTTATCATTTCTGCTCAAGGACAACTTTTCCATGACTCAACTACAAGTATTTATACACTACATCAACCTTGGAATGATCATCAAGGTCGGCATCAACCTTTGGAACAATCTCCAAGGTTGGTTTTACAAACATTTACAAAATAGGTCTTGACCTATTGCAACATCATGCAAAGGGAATGAAATGCGAATCACACCATGCCTTAGCTAGGACTCAAACACGATCTTCCATGCCACAACACACTTCCACAATCTTCTAGAGATCTTTGCAATCACTAGGATTAACCAGGTTGGCCAAGACTGGTTACACGCTACATTATTTGGGAACAATCTTCACACACCATCTCAATTTCTTAACGTAGGCCAAAGTATAGATAGGAACATGATTAGGAGACATCCACAAGAACGCTATAACCATCAAGAGCAACTGCATGAACCTTAACTACTTTATCCATAGGAATCTTCTCACCGGAACACATGAACTTTACTGTCTTCAACTGTCATAAAAAAAAGATAGCTTATGGACCACCAAACCATGAACCATTGCAACTGTAGGCACTTATCATCATCATCCTAGAATTCCCTCTAGAACCATAGAGCAAAATACTTTATTGCGAAGGAATACTGAGCCAAATACCATCTTTCTGTCTCAACTGAACTTACAGAAAAAGTAGGCTTCACTCTGGTGAACATAACTCACTCAGATTTTTATGTGGATGGCTTAGACCCGAAGTGTAGCATCCTCAGACATACCTGTAACTTAATTCCAATAAAAAAACCACTATCTTAAGGAAGAAATAAGTATGGAGCAGTTTACCAGACTGTTCTTCAGCATACAACTCACTATTTGTACTACACTTCTTTGTAACTCACTTGTTTCTTCCGGAGAGGCTAATTTTCTCAATATCCTCAACATACAAGTCTTCTAAACAAGCAATAGAATAAGATATAGTTGACACCAATGACAACACCGATTAGGAACATACTTGCAACAATCTCCCCCTTTGTCATTGATGGCAACATATGACGTGAAAAAATGCAACAACTTTCAAGACAAGATTCTCCCCCTTTCTCTTTGCATGCTTGCACTCTTTCTTTCTCTAAAATTCTCTCCCTTTCTCTTACACATCTCCACTTAGTTTTTCACATGACTTCTCTCCCCCTTTGACATCAATGGCAAAGGGCACATACTTGCACTCTTCTGCTCTGATCTAATCTTTCCTTTGAACTCTCTGACTACTCCCTCTAAGAAGTAGCGCTAAAAAGCATCAATCTGAACCTCTAAACACTTATGGACTGATGCACTATTGTGCATCTTAGTTTAGATTAGGAGGGGTGATGACCCCTAACGTTTCTTTGAGATGCTCAACTTACAACTAGTTATCATAGGTGTACATACTGGTTTAGAGTCTTCCATCACAAATTTCTTTACCAACTCTTTCACATACTTAGACTAAGAAATGAAGATACCCTTATCTAATTGACTTATTTGCAGACCTAAAAAGAAGTCAATCTCTTCAAACATAGACATTTTAAATTCATTTTGCATTTCTCCAACAAAAACTAAGCACATACCTTCATTGCCTCCAAAAATAATATCATCAACAAAGACTGCAATAATTAGGGTTTGTTCATCATTGATATTGAAGTAGAGATTACTATCTGTAGTGTCTTTATTGAACCCAATATGTATCAGGTACCTGTCCAACCATGCATATCATGCCCTGGGAGCTTGTTTTAATCCATACAATGCTTTCTTCAATCTACATACCATATCCCCTTGTTCTAATGACTAAAATCCTTCTAGTTGTTCAATGTAGACTTCCTCTTCCAACTCTCCATTTAGGAAGGTAGACTTGACATCCATTTGATAAACCTTGAAATCTTTGTATGCTGCAAAAGCCAGAAACATCCTTATTGCTTCAATCCTTGCTACCGGAGAAAAAGTTTCTTCAAAGTCTATTCCTTCAACCATATCCTTTGCATACCAATCTTGCTTTGTTTCTTACCACTTCACCATTCTCATTCATTTTGTTTTTGAAGACCCACTTTATACCAATTACATTCTTGTTTCCTAGTCTAGGAACAAGATCTTTAGTCTGATTCTTCTCTATCTACATCAATTCTTCTTCCATGGCCTTTATCCAATTCTCATCTTTGCATGCCTCACCCATAGTTTTAGGTTCAATCTTAGAGATCAGTTAGAAATTTACTTGTTCTTTTGTACCTTTTCTTCTGGTTAAGATCCCTTTGCTCTTATCTCCTATGATTTGATTTTCAGAGTGACTAATTCTTACATACCTTAGAGTTTTGGTAGCACTTACCGGAGCTTGTTCTTCTTCATATGTGTTGTCTTCATGTTGCACCACTTCTAAAACATCTGGATCATCTGACTCATATCCACTTGATCATGAAGACCTTTCCTTACATTCATTAACTTTAACATTTGCACTTTCAATGATCTTGTTCAGCCTCTTATTGTAGTACCAATAAGCCTTACTCTTGGTGAAGTAACCAAGGAAGATTCCTTCATCACATCTAGCATCAAACTTACCTAGATCTTCTTCTCTTTTGATATAACATCTTCTACCAAAAACTTAGAAATATTTCACAATGGGAATTCTACCATGCCACAATTCATAGGAAGTCTTTGAGCTGTTACCTTTTACTTGAACTCTGTTTAGGATATATACTATGGTGTGAATTGCTTCTCTCCAATATGCATCTGGAAGATGAGCTTCCTTCATCATGGTTCTAGTAGCTTCTTGATGGTGCAGGAGCACCTACCTGACAGCTGGCCTCCATGAGGCAGTTAGTTTGTTTTGAGTCTTGTTAATGTTTCCAAGAAGGTCTTGTAAGACCAATGCATGTAATAAGGTCATGTTGACCATGCTTTGCTATTTTTAGCTAGTTTGTTAAGATAGTTGTTATGCTGTAGGTCCGGTTGGATCTCCCAGCCGCCTGGAGAGATTTCCCAGCCGCTTGGAGTCGGGTTAGTAGTACTCGCAAGAGATCCTATTTATGCATGAGGATCGGTTGGTTTTAGATCATCGAGCTAGGTTGCACAGAGTGAGACACAGAGAGAGACTGATCATTGTATTGCATCTTTTGGAATCAATAAAGATCCTACTTGTGTTCATTTTCTGTTTGATCTCCACTGTGTGATCGATTTGCTGTTTTGGTGGTTTCATGGATTCGCTGATCCATTCCACCGGTTGATTCGTCGAATCGGTGGAATGGCCATGTACAGTAGGGTAGGATTTAGTCTGCATTTTGTGTTTGTTTGCATGCAGGTGTGCAGGATCGCAGTTGAAAGGTGTTGAGAACCCTAGCATGGGTATGTGCTAGGTCGTGCTGGTTGTTAGAGTTTGGAAGATCACCCTGAAAGTGGATTGGGTCATCCCAGGAGGTTCGGCGGATCGAAAATTCGCTAAGGTTGGAAAATCCTTCGCAACGGCATCATCAGGATATTTCGGTGTATATCCTGCAGTTGCTTCGGGCGTCATCCGAGTAAGCGGAGATGAGCATGATGCAGTCGGTTGCATAAAGTGAATGTGTTTTGGGGTGATCATCATCAGGTGTTGCCGAGGAGGAGCATATCGGCATAAGGTAGAAGATCGGGTTGACAATTCCTTCGCGGGCCGATAATGTTAAGTTTGGCCGACAGCAGGATATTGAAGGAGTTGCATGTGACGTCATCGTCATCAGGATATACGTCATCAGGATATCGGGGCAGCAGGATATTGAAGGAGCTGCATGTGACGTCATCGTCATCAGGATAATCGTCATCAGGATATCAGGGTGACGTAAGCATCAAAGGAAGGGTGCATGAGGTTGTCATCATCAGGATATATGGGAGGAACCGGATGTTCTTTATCCTGCTGATGAACATGATGTTGAACATCATGATGATGAAGAAAGAGGTTGGCGGTAAGATGAACAGTGAACGTCAGGAGGATGTTTGCGCTTGCCGAATATGATGATGCTGCCGATAGTCAGATATGATGATGCTGCTGACAGGCGAAAGAGCGAAGGTTTGTTTGCAGGAGGATATCGGTCGGCGAGAGAGTAAATATGATGATGCTGACAGTGTTAAGGGAAATATGATGATGATGATGAAGGGTTGCGGACATCCATGCTGTATGTCAAGGTTTTAGTGTGGATGCCTCTGCATCATAGTGGTATCAGAGCTCAGCAAAAGGTCTGGGCTGTTGTGTGTTGATTCTGTCACCGAAAGGGTAGAGGTAGAGTTGATTCTGTCACTGAAAGGACAGAGGTAGAGGAGTGAGAGGTTGACAAAATTCCTCCGAAAGGTAGTGGTACTGCAAGGGAATTGCAGGAGATGAAGGAAAAACATGCCAGAGAGATGAGGAAGATGAAGGAGCTTGCTGAAGCACTTCAAGCCAGGCTTGTAGCCCTGGAAAAGAACAAAAAGAGGGAAGTGGAAGACAGTGAGTCTGAAGAAGATGAAGATGCTGTTGAAGAGTATGAAGAGGTAGTTGAAGATTTGGATGCTGAAGACCAGAGATTGGCAAAACTGTTAAAGGTAGTGTAGAGTGATAAACCTAAGGTAAAGCTTGATGTTTCCAAGTATAATGGAAGTTTGAATGAAGATGAGTTACTGGATTGGATTGCTGCACTTGATAATCACTTTGAATGTGAAGATGTTGCTGAGGATCAGAAGGTAAAGATTGCAAAGACCAAGTTAGGAGGTCATGCTTTGGTATGGTGGGATTATGTACAATCCGAGAGGAGGAAACAAGGGAAGTCAAAGATCACTTCATGGGATAAGATGGTAGCAAGGATCAAAGGTAAATTCTTGCCTAGGGATTATGAAATTCAGATGTTTAAGAAGCTGCAATTTTTAAGGCAGAAGGAAATGGATGTGAAGGCATATACTGAGGAATTTTATAAATTGAGTATGAGATCTGGTCATCATGAGAATGAGGTAGAAAAGGTGGCTAGGTACTTGGCTGGTTTGAGATTGAACATACAGGATGAGTTAGTTTTAGCTAACCCTAAGAATGTGGAGGATTGTTACCAAATGGCAATCAGGATTGAAGAAAAGATGAATAGAGGACAAGATAAGTCCATGAGAGGAAGAGGCAACAATATGAGGGGAAGAGGATCAGCCCCTACAACAAGGCAAACCAATGAGGGTCAAGAAGACACTGGTAAAGGACAGGGACAGTCTGATTTCAGAGGTGGATGGAAAGGTAATAGAGGCAGATTTGGAGGTGGTAGAGGTTCTACTACATTTTCAGGAAAATGTTACACCTGTGGTGAGTTTGGACATCCATTTTTCAAATGTCCAGAAAGCAAAGGTTCATCATCCAGAAATGATAGAACTAATGACAAGAGAGTACAACTTGTGCAAGAAGAGAAAGTAGAGCAAAGTGTGCAAAGTTCAAACACTTATCAAGGAGATAGAGTTCCTGATAATTATGCATATCCTGAGGAGGGAGAAGCATTGATGCTAAGGAGAATTAGTTTGCAGGCATCAAAGGATATGATGCAAAGAAGAGCTCTTTTCAAGACCACATGCAAGAGCAAAGGTAAAGTATGTAAGGTTGTCATTGATACTGGTTCAACAGACAACATGGTATCTCAGGAAATGGTGGATAAACTGAATTTGGAAAGGATTCCACACCATCACCCTTACAAGGCATCTTGGGTGAGTGATAGTCAATCACTTTTTGTCTATGAACAGGCATATGTGGATTTTCAGATTGGAGCATATCATGATAGAGTTTTGTGTGACATTTTGCCCATGGAATGTTGTCACCTACTGTTGGGTAGACCATGGCAATTTGATAGGAGGGTACTGTATGATGGGTATGCTAATACCTACACCATCAAGAAAGATGGGAAAACTATTATGCTGATGCCATTGCAGGAAGATGCTGTAGTACAGGGGGCAGCCAAAATCATTTTAGTGGGAAAGAAGGAGTTTGTGCAGATGCCTATAGGAGCAGGCATAAAGGCAGTTGAGGACACTGCAGGGAAAGGAGTTGTTAAGGACAACAGGTTGAAGAAAGTTTTAGTTGTGACTGACAGAGGTCAGCAGCAGGTGCAGAAACAGGTTTGCAAACAGCAACCAGTTGAGAGGAATGACAAGGATGTTGTCATAGTTGGGACTATTGTTTGTCCTATAAAGGTTGAAAGGAAGATAGAGTTGAACATTACAGAAGTTCAAGAGGCAGTTCAGACAGAGGTTCTGGTCAGGCAACCTGACAAACACAAGGTATGTGACAGAAAGGCCTACATTGACAGGCATGAGGATTTACTTGCCAGAAAGCAAGTTACAGTTCAGAAGTCTTGGAGCAGCCAAGAGCCAGCAGAGGACAAAGCTGGAACAGGTCAAGACACTGCAAAGGCAAAGTGTAAAGGTGGAGGACTTCCACATCCTAAACTCATGGGACATGAGTTCTTTTCTGTTGGGGAGTATGGTGCAGGAGCACCTACCTGACAGCTGGCCTCCATGAGGCAGTTAGTTTGTTTTGAGTCTTGTTAATGTTTCCAAGAAGGTCTTGTAAGACCAATGCATGTAATAAGGTCATGTTGACCATGCTTTGCTATTTTTAGCTAGTTTATTAAGACAGTTGTTATGCTGTAGGTCCGGTTGGATCTCCCAGCCGCCTGGAGAGATTTCCCAGCCGCTTGGAGTCGGGTCAGTAGTACTCACAAGAGATCCTATTTATGCATGAGGATCGGTTGGTTTTAGATCATCGAGCTAGGTTGCACAGAGTGAGACACAGAGAGAGACTGATCATTGTATTGCATCTTTTGGAATCAATAAAGATCCTGCTTGTGTTCATTTTCTGTTTGATCTCCACTGTGTGATCAATTTGCTGTTTTGGTGGTTTCATGGATTCGCTGATCCATTCCACCGGTTGATTCGTCGAATCGGTGGAATGGCCATGTACAGTAGGGTAGGATTTAGTCTGCATTTTGTGTTTGTTTGCATGCAGGTGTGCAGGATCGCAGTTGAAAGGTGTTGAGAACCCTAGCATGGGTATGTGCTAGGTCGTGCTGGTTGTTAGAGTTTGGAAGATCACCCTGAAAGTGGATCGGGTCATCCCAGGAGGTTCGGCGGATCAAAAATTCGCTAAGGTTGGAAAATCCTTCGCAACGGCATCATCAGGATATTTCGGTGTATATCCTGCAGTTGCTTCGGGCGTCATCCGAGTAAGCGGAGATGAGCATGATGCAGTCGGTTGCATAAAGTGAATGTGTTTTGGGGTGATCATCATCAGGTGTTGCCGAGGAGGAGTGTATCGGCATAAGGTAGAAGATCGGGTTGACAATTCCTTCGCGGGCCGATAATGTTAAGTTTGGCCGACAGCAGGATATTGAAGGAGTTGCATGTGACGTCATCGTCATCAGGATATACGTCATCAGGATATCGGGGCAGCAGGATATTGAAGGAGCTGCATGTGACATCATCGTCATCAGGATAATCGTCATCAGGATATCGGGGTGACGTAAGGATCAAAGGAAGGGTGCATGAGGTCATCATCAGGATATATGGGAGGAACCGGATGTTCTTTATCCTGCTGATGAACATGATGTTGAACATCATGATGATGAAGAAAGAGGTTGGCGGTAAGATGAACAGTGAACGTCAGGAGGATGTTTGCGCTTGCCGAATATGATGATGCTACCGATAGTCAGATATGATGATGCTGCTGATAGGCGAAAGAGCGAAGGTTTGTCTGCAGGAGGATATCGGTCGGCGAGAGAGTAAATATGATGATGCTGACAGTGTTAAGGGAAATATGATGATGATGATGAAGGGTTGCGGACATCCATGCTGTATGTCAAGGTTTTAGTGTGGATGCCTCTGCATCACTTGAACTATTCTATTTTTCCTTTCAACAACACCATTTTGTTGTGGAGTTCTGTGCGTAGATAGTTGTCTCTTTATTCCATGCTCTTCACAAAAGAAATTGAATTCATTTGATGTGAACTCTCCTCCTCTATCGGATCTCAAACATTTGATTTTCAAGTCCTGTGATAGGTGAAAAATTAGGTTAATAAGATCAAGTATAGCCATGAAAACCTAACCCTACCATCATCAAAGAATCTAATCCAAATGAAAACCTAAAATATGCAATTCAAGCACAACATCACCTAGATTGTGTGATTCCTTGTTTATGATGTGGATTGCTTCTCTAACAATGAACAATTATGAAGATAAAAGATGCCATGATAGATGAATGATAATAAAAGCTCAATGGATGCTATGGATGCTCAAGTGCTCAATATGCTCAGGATGATAATGTAGATGCTATGAATGCTCGCTTCCTCAGAATTATGAAATGAGAGGGTGTTTATATAGAACTCAACCAAAATTAATCAATGGTGGAGATACTGTGGCTATGTGAATGGCTAAGATTAAAAGATAGACATAGATGAACGTGAAGATGACAAGTGGCAAGAAGATAGGGCTTATGTGTGCTTGTGTACATAAAAAGTACTACATGTGAAAGATATTAAATAAAAGGATGTAGTACCACTTTATCTTTTTAAATGAAGGAGGCACACATGTCGGCTCATGAGATAAATGCTAAGATAAATTAATTAAATAAAGAAAATTTATTTAATTAATTAGAAAGTGGGCTTATGAAAGGAATTTTTAATTAAATAAATAAGATTTATTTAATTAAAAATAGATAGAATCAAGATAATCAAATAATTAAAGATTGTTGAATTATAGCTTAGAAGAAATAGCTAATGAATTAATTAAATAAATATAAATTTATTTAATTAATAGTAGAAATATGTGTTAAAGATATTGCTCAAGTGTGTTAGACAAATGCAGATAATGGCTAATGTGATATTTGAATGTTAATGATAATGAGTCAATTTTGGGTGTCTACATTTTGCCCCTCTTTGATACAATGTTCGATAGAATGTTGTGTCAAAGAAGATACGATATGCGTTTGATAAACAAGGTTATGCCTGAGTGTAACTGGCAGGTGATGCCCTCTTGAGAGGTAAGCCATGTTAGATTTAGGGTAGACAACTGAGAGGGGGGGTGAATCAGTTGTCAAAAACTTTCTTGCAATTTAATCACTTAAATACTTTTCTTAATTCAGCAGCATAATAATAATTCAATCATAGAAACATAATGCAACAATTCAAGAGCAGAAACATATTAACACATATGACACCAAGATTTTGATGTGGAAAACTCAGTTAAGGGAAAAACCACAAGGTGACTAACCCAAGATTGTATTCTTTGTTAGAAGAATAGAAAGAACAAAAATGGCACATGCCAATTAGGGCTCATTGCTAGAGCACATTGCTCACAAGAGGCTCATTGCCTACAAGAGACACACTGTCTATAGAATAAGTATCACATACTTGAATTGAAGAATAGCATCTTCACCATGCTTGAGTCAGTTCCATTTAGGCTCAATACTCCTGCTCTTCTTTTCGCTCTGCTCCTCTCTACCACACTCTTATCTCCACAAGATACCCTTTTGAAATGACTTTAAAACTCCTTATTTATACAAGACATTGACTTAGGAATAACCATCTAAGTCGGCATACATTACAGAGAAAATATATAAATGCAACATGACTAATTACAAAAAGACTTCATACAGATCAACACACTGTCAGCCACATAGATCTGAGACTCCAATATTCCTTTAGGAACACGCCATTCTTCACAGAACATCTCCAAGATCATCTACAGGATGTGTAACTCATCCGGTCAACCAGACTCAAGAAGAACATCATCATCCAGAAGTAATTCTTTATTTACTAGCTTTGATCTTCAATGCGGACCACCAACATGAACTGGACACAATCCAAAGACCTCCACAAGCTTGCCTAAATCACCAAGAACATCCACATTACTACTATCTATTGAAATCATTCTCTCCTTCATCCAGAATCTCAAGAACATAGTTTGTCATCATTGTCATATTGGAATAGATGCTTACGGACCTCCAGATCATGAACCAATTGAGTTGTCACTTCACATTGACTTCCAAAACACTCCACCAAATCTGCAGAACAAGATATTTCATTTTTGGATCTCACCAGAGCTATCTGTATCACTCTATCACCTCTGAACATCTGCCAGAACTGGTTTTACTTAAGTGGCCATAACTTCTTTAGATCTTCATGCGGACCTCTAAAATCTTTACTAGTTCATCTTGAGACACATATCTACAAACCCTTTGAAGTGTATCCTTTTATCTTCATCTTATCTGGGATCTTTACCTCATTGTCTTCACTGATCTTCTCTGTTCCTGATTAGGACTAATTTTCTCAATATCCTCAGCACACAGCTCATCCAATCCTTATCATCAATGCAACAGGAGTATGTTGACATTAGTCACAACACTGATTAGGCCCATACTTGCAACAATCTCTCCCTTTGTCATTGATGGCAACATGTGATGTGAAAAACTATTATAACTATCAAGACAAAAACTTCTCCTCACTGTGACAACTCCCCCTATCAACAACAACCATTCACATATATTCTCTTCCTTTCCTGCTCCCCCTTTACTTGTTTTTCACATGTCTTCTCTCCCCCTTTGACATGAATGGAAAAGGGTACATACTTGCATTGCTTTCAGAATCATACCAGCTTCTCCCCCTGAGTGGCAGCTTCCGAAACATCAATCCAGATCACAAGATATGACAGTAAGATCCATCGGACTGATGCACATCAGTGCACCTTAGTTCATAATCGGAGGGGTAATAACACCTAACTTCTCCTTGAGATACTCAAAAAATTCCTTAGGAAGAGGTTTAGTAAAAATATCTGCAATCTGATCCTTGGAAGGCACAAACTCCAATCTGACTTCATTCTTGTTCACTTGTTGTCTCAAAACGTGAAACTTGATGGATATATGTTTGGTCTTTGAATGCAACACTAGATTCTTAGATATATTTTTTGCACTTGAATTATCATAGAAGATCGTGATAGGTTCCTCATACTCCACTTTGATGTTTCTTAGCATTTGCTTCATCCACAAAACTTGAGTGCAACTTCCTGCTACTACAATATATTCTGCTTTAGCTATGGATAGAGATATTGCCTCTTGTTTCTTTCTTAGCCAAGAAAGCAATCTCTTCCACAAAAAGAATGCTCCACCACTGGTACTCTTCTAGTCATCCACATCTCCTGCCCAATCTGCATCTATATATGCATGAAGAGAGAAGTCATGGTCTCTAGGATACCACAAACCATACTCAACTATCCCTTTTAGATATCTAAAAATCCTCTTCATTGCCATGACATGAGATTCTCTAGGATCAACTTGGAATCTAGCAACAAGACCAACAACATTCATAATGTCAGGTCTAGTTTGAGTGAGATACAATAGTCCTCTAATCATTGACCTATACTTTTTTTGATCAGCCTTAGGAGAGTCATCATCTTTGCTCAATTTACATCTGGTTCCCATGGGAGTATTCATTGGTTTTGAGTCTTCCATCTCAAATTTCTTCAACAATTCTTTCACATATTTGGTCTGAGAAATGAAGATTCCTTTCTTTGTTTGAGTGATTTGCATACCTAAGAAGAAATTCATTTCCCCAAACATGGACATCTCAAATTCACTTTTCATTTGATTTGAAAAGGTTTTGCACATACTATCTCTTCCTCCAAAAATGATATCATCAACAAACACTTCAACTATCAAGATATTTTCATGATCAAATTTGAAATACAAATTACTGTCAGCAGTACCTTTGTTGAAACCAATCTTCAAAAGATGCTTATCCAATCTTTCATACCAGACTCTTGGGGCTTACTTCAGTCCATACAGTGCTTTCTTCAACTTGTAGACCATATCACCATGATCAGACAATTGAAATCCATCCGGTTGCTCAATGTATACTTCTTCTTCCAAGTCACCATTTAGGAAGGTAGATTTGACATCCATCTGATATACTTTGAAATCCTTGAAAGAAGTAAAAGAAAGAAATAATCTGACTGCTTCAATTCTTGCCACCTGAGAAAAAGTTTCTTCAAAATCAACTCCTTCTACTTGGGAGTAACCCTTATAGACCAATCTAGCTTTGCTTCTGACTACTTCACCATCTTCATTTAGTTTATTCTGGAAGACCCATTTGGTTCCAATCACATTCTTGTTTTTAGGTCTGTGAACAAGATCCCAAGTGTGATTTTTTTCAATTTGCATCAGCTCTTCCTCCATTGCTTTAGTCTAGTTTTCATCATTGCAAGCTTCATTCACTATCTTAGGTTCAATCTTTGAACTTAGACAATACTCTTCTTAATCTTGAGCAATCTTTCTTCTGGTTTGTACACCTTTGCTTTTATCACCTAGATCTGATCTTCAGAGTGATTCAGTCTTACATACCTAGGAACTTTGGGAGCTTCTTGCACTTCTAATTCTTGAATAGGTTCATTCAAACTTATCTCTTCTTCCTTATTTACCGGATCACTTTGAATCTAAATTTCAAAGGGGGATTGAACTTCTTGAATAAAAACATCATTCTAATCATCTTCATCAAATTGATAAAACCTTGAGGCTTTTTTAATACCTTCATCAACCTTCACATTTGTACTTTCCACAATCTTCCTTAATCTCTTGTTATAACATCGATATGCTTTGCTTTGAGTAGAATAACCCAGGAATATTCTTTCATCACTTCTAGCATCAAATTTTCCTAGATCTCCATCTCTTTTAATGTAACTTTTTCTACCAAAGACTTTGAAATACCTCATAGTGGGAGTGATGCCAAACCAAAGTTCATAAGGAGTCTTACCGGTATTGGTTCTGATTTGTACTTGATTGAGAGTATAGACTGTAGTGCTTACAACTTCTCTCCAATAGATCTGAGGAACATTTGCTTCCATCATCATGGTTCTAGATGCTTCCTAAATGGTTCGGTTCTTTCTCTCCACTACTCCATTCTGTTGTGGGGTCCTGGGAGTAGACAACTATCTTTTTAATCCATGCTTCTCATAGAATTCTATGAACTCACCGGATGTGAATTCTCCACTTCTATCAGACCTCAGACATTTTAATTTTATATAGGTTTCATTCTCTACCATAGCCTTGAATATTTTGAATTTCTCAAGAGCTTCTAATTTCTCTTTCATAAAAGTAACCCACATCATCTGGGAATGGTCATCAATTAATAACGTGAAGTATCTATCACCTTGCACACTCCTGATTCTTGTCGGACCACATAGGTCAGTATGACCTAGGTCCAATAATCCAGTAGATGATTATTCCTTACTTTTGAATGTGACTCTGCTCTGCTTACCCAACTGACATTCTTTGCACAAGCTATTAGTAGGTTTCACAAGTCTTGGAAGATCTCTTACAACCTGAGTGTTGCTTATCTTGATGATATTATCAAAATTCACATGACACATTCTCCTATGCCACAACCAACTCTGATCAATTTGAACAAATAAGGAACTTTTACCAGTACCAACCAAGTGGAAGATATTACCTTTAGTTTGAGTACCAAATGCAATCTCTGTTCCAGAACTTTCAAAGATCTTGCATTTTCCATTCTTGAATCAGAGATCATAGCCTTTGTCCACCAACTATCCAACACTGAGAAGATTGTGCTTTAGACCTTCAACATATAGTACATTACTGGTTTTGTTCTTTCCATCAAAAGAAATGGTTCCTCTTCCTCTGATTCTGCCAGCAGAATTATCACCAAACTTTACCACTCCTCCTTCATACCTTTCCAAATCTATGAACTTATTTTTGTCACCTATCATATGGTGAGAGCATCCACTGTCAATGACCCAATCATTCTTTTCTTCAACTTGGGCAGCTAGAGCTCTTTCCACAATTTTGTGATTGACAGACTCAGAGAGCATTGGATCTTCTTCCTTGATGGCAATAAACACCCAATCACTTTTGAATTTGTTTCCTGTCTCTGATTCATCATCTGTTACTCCTTCATTATCATCATCTTCATGAACATAGTAACAATTCTTTTGGAACCTTGATCTGTTAGGATTTGGTCTTGAAAATCTTTCCGGACACCTTGAGGAAAAATGACCAATCTTATTGCAGTTAAAACACTTAAAAGACAATTTTCCCTCATGCTTACTATATCCTCTTGGCAGACTTTTTGCAATAAGGGCTTCAAGTTGAGCAGCTTCTGCTTCATCTTCTTCCAGGTCTTTTCTAGCTTTTTCATACCATGATAATTTCCTTTAAGAGTTTTCTCTCGGATCAGACTTTTGTTTTCCTTTAACAGAGGCACTAGCTTTTAATGCAGATTCAGTCTTGGGGGGCATCTCCAAACTCAGTCAATTCAAATGCAGCTAATTTACCAACCAATTGATCTCTTGTGATACCTGAAATAGATCTGAATTCTTTAATATCAGCAACCTTGTACTTGTAATAATCAGGAAGGGATCTAAGAACTTTGCCAACGATCTCATCTTCATCCAAGACTCCACTAGCACATCTAATGCCACAAACAAGCTCATTTACTCTTGGCATAAAAGTAGTGATATTTTCATCTTCTCTCATCTTTAGATTTTTGAATTTTCCTTTTAGACTCTGTAGCTTGGTACATTTAACATACTTGTCTCCCTCATGTAGAAGTTCCAGTTTTTCCCAAATCTCAAAAGTAGTTTGTAGGTCAACAACATTTGTCAGCTCTGAATTAGACAAGGCACTTAGAAGAGCTTCTTTAGTCCACAGATTGTTTTTAGCATCTCTGATTTCATCTATAGTTCTCAGACCATTTGAAGCCATAGTCTAATACTGCATTCCCATACATTGCAAGTGACATTCTATGCGAGTTTTCCAAAGAATTAAATTGGTTCCATCGAACCTCAGGTTATCCTTCTTGTAGGATGACATCCTGGCTCTCCTCAAGCGGTTAAGCTCTTTTAGAGGAACTTAGCTCTGATACCAATTGTTAGATTTAGGGTAGACAACTGAGAGGGGGGGTGAATCAATTATCAAAAACTTTCTTGCAATTTAATCACTTAAATCCTTTTCTTAATTTAGCAGCATAATAATAATAATTCAATCATAGAAACATAATGTAACAATTCAAGAGAAGAAACACATTAACACATATGACACCAAGATTTTGATGTAGAAATCCCAGTTAAGGGAAAAACCACGGGGTGACTAACCCAAGATTGTATTCTCTGTTAGAAGAATAGAAAGAACAAAATGGCACATGCCAATTAGGGCTCACTGCCCGAGCACACTTCTCACAAGAGGCTCACTTCCCATAAGAGACACACTATCTACAGAATAAGTATCACATACTTGAATTGAAGAATAACATCTTCACCATGCTTGAGTTAGTTCCATTTAGGCTTAATACTCTTGCTCTTCTTTTTGCTTTGCTCCTCTCTACCACACTCTCATCTCCACAAGATACCCTTTTGAAATGTCTTTACATTTCCTTATTTATACAAGACATTGTCTTAGGAATAACCATCCAAGTTGGCATACATTACAGAGCAAATATGTAAATGCAACATGACTAATTAGAAAAAGACTTCATGCGGATCAACACATTGTCGGCCACACAGATCTAAGACTCCAATATTCCTTTAAGAACACGCCATTCTTCACAGAACATCTCCAAAATCATCCGCAAGATGTGTAACTCATTCGGTCGACCAGACTCAGGAAGAACATCATCATCCGGAAGTAATTCTTTATTTACTAGATTTGATCTTCAATGTGGACCACCAACACGAATTGGACACAATCCTAAGACTTCCACAAGCTTGCCTGAATCATCAAGAACATCCACATTACTACTGTCTATTGAAATCATTCTCTCCTTCATCTGGAACCTCAAGAACACAGTCTGTCATCACTGTCATATTGGAAAAGATGCCTGTGGACCTCTAGATCATTAACCAATTGAGTTGTCACTTCACATTGACTTCCAAAACACTCCACCAAATCCGTAGAATAGGATATTTCATTTCCAGATCTCACCAGAGCTATCTGTATCACTCTGTCACCTCTAAACGTCTACCAGAACTGATTTTTCTTAAGTGGCCATAACTTCTTCATATCTTCATGCGGACCTCTAAAATCTTTACTGGATCATCTCAAGACACATATCTACAAACCCTTTGAAGTGCATCCTCTAATCTTCATCTTATCTAGGATCTTTACCTCACTGTCTTCACTGATCTTCTCTATTCCTGATTAGGACTAATTTTCTCAATATCCTTAGCACACAGCTCATCCAATCCTTATCGTCAATGTAATAGTACTATGTTGACATCAATGACAACACCGGTTAGGCCCATACTTGCAACAAGCCAGGCTAACCAAGAAGGGTTGGGTTGGCTCACGATAAGATGAAAAGCTAGAAACAAGGGTGACACGAAGAAAATAGGGGTTCGGGGGGAACAAATGGGATGAAGCAGCTGAAAATAGGCTTTGGCATAGAAGAATTAGGGTTTGGATAGGGCTATAACTAAGTTTGACAATGGCAAATAGGCTTATTTGTGCTCAAAAAACTATAGAGATCTAGAGCTCCTTAAAGTTGGTGTGCGATGAGAGTTAGAGAGCTATCAGGATGGTTATTTCACATAGAGATTATCATGCCGAGCGAGTGAGGACACATGGGCGACCAGAGGGATCAGACATACCGATATGTATTGAAACTTTTGCTAAAAGCATGATGTTGATAGGCTAGAAGCATCATAAATGCACACACTTCACCAGAAGAGACTAGATCTTAAGATAGGCAGTTCAGGTCACTTAGGTAGAAAAATAGGGCACTTAGGGTAGTTTAGATCGCTTTTAAGCATGGCTTGGTCACATAGGGTAGGAATAGGTCGCTTCCAGTCATCTAGCAAATGAATAGGCTAAATGCGCATATAGTTAAAAATAGGTCACTTTTAGGCTAAAAGGAAGAGCATGCAGAGGTGCAGCTTGCACAGAAAGGAAAATTACTTGCTTATGAGATATGGCTTACGTATAGACTAAAGTTAGGTGCATAAGGAAATAAAGCTCGCATATGGTCAAAAAGTGATTGTATAGGGAGAATAAGTCACATATGGGCAATAGATAAATACAGATGGTAAAATGGGTCGCTTTTGATCAACAAATAGGTGCATATAGAAAATTGAACCTATTATGGTAGATGAAAGCTAGGATAGCAATAAATGGGCAAATTTTTATAGCATTTAAGTAGCGGAATGGACTGACATGATGAATAAAATGATGCAGGATATACTACCGCCTTTGTTATCATGGGAGCCACATCCTAGGGATTTATGATTGGTGTGATTACTAGATGCAGAGGAGCGGCTAGTGTTAGAGATCCTCAGATTGGACCATGTATCAACATTGGAGCCAGTGCAGGCACATCGAGGACTGATGACGGCGATGGTGAAGTGATGGATGAGCGAGCATAGTTCGTTCTTGTTACCAACAGGAGAGGCGATGATTACACTAGAGGATGTGTTTCAGATTCTGTGGATTCCTATAGATGGGGATTGAGTTGATTATGATCCTGATATGGGTCCAGATGCATTTAGAAGATTATTTGGGACACCAAACATTGGAGTAGAGGGCTCACAGATCCTAATGGCGAGGATGGAGGAGCTATGTGATAGGTTGCAGTGAGTGGTAGTGGCTATCATCAGATGGCTAGTGGGAAATAGGCGAGCGAGAGGCTTTCTGAGAGAATGGGGGACAGTGATGGAAGGGATGTTCTCTTATGGTACGAGATATATCTGGGCAGAGTGGGACAACTCTATCATTACCTGCATGATTGCGCATATATGTTTGGAGCTAGTATGTCAGAAGGAGTTACATTTTTGCACGTATAGGCGTATGAGCACATCCTAGTTACTAGACCTGAGGGATGGGTGGCGAGAGTAGTAGGAGAGCCTTATGCTAGGATGTACAAAGGATCTTTGACATACCGGCAGCGTTGAGGAGTGACATACTGGTGAAGGAGATTGGATGAGGTGGATAGCTTTGTATGGAGGCCATGGCTAGGATGTGAGAGATGGGATGAGGAGGATACTGAGCTTGTCTATGCTAGGCAGGTGAGATACATTTTTGGATGCAGCATAGACATTATAGAGCGCTATTTGCCAAAGAGGGTTTTGAGACAGTTCAGGTTGCCACAGGCAGTACCAGTTGGTGATGCCATTTTTGGGAGGACTTGGCAAGAGGTTTTTGATTGGGGACTAGAGGTTGTGGTTGAGATGGCTTTGGTGGAGAGAGATGGGATACAACCAGTTGTATGGTAGTGGGGATAGGGTCTTGCAGATCCATACATGCTACCAAACTATGATGCATACTGGGCGACAGCTAGACCAACCCAGTTGATGAGGGTTGGTGAAATAGGGGAGATTGGGATGGAGAGACCAGTTAGGAGGAGACGATGATGGGCTCCACTAGTGAAGGCTATTATACCAGCAGTGCCAGGGATATAGATGCCAAGACAACCTCATATACTTGCACAGCCTCAGGGGCAGATATTAGTGGGTGATGATGTTGGGATTCAGTAGCTGCAAAGGCAGATTAGGGAGAAGAGGAGATGGAGGTAGCGAGCACAGATGCGGTTGAGGAGGGTGGAGATAGATAGGCATCAGGTAGTGATTGTCTTGCAGCACACTAGGGCTCAGGCATGAACTTATCAGGCTCAGTTACAGTTGAGAGCACAGGCAAGGGATGGATAGGATGATGGTGCACTTGCTAGAGTTATAGGAGAGAGAGATGTAGTGAGACAGAGTGAGCAGATGATGAGGCTAGAGTGAGATACAGTGGTACAATAGGTGCAGGCTATGAGAACTAAGAGAGATGGTCTGTGGGCAAAGAGAGATATGGCTGTGCAGCAGCTACAGGGGATGACTAGTGAGTGTGATAGAGCCATGGCTGCATTAGGGATAGATGGGGCTATGATGTACTTGGCCACACCATTGACACAGGTGTAGGCAGAGCTACAAAGAGTACAAGATGAGGTTGAGTACTATAGAGGCTTATACTATGGGGCTGTGCTAGCAGAGCAGAGGAAGCCTAGCTTTAGGAGCAGGTTAGGGGCTTTAGGTTCATAGAGGTCAGGTGGATCTCAATCAGTAACCTTAGTGATGGGGCCATTGAGAGATAGAGGGGCATGTGCAGGACCCAACGATGGTGGTCAGGGTGAGGGAACTTCTAGTAGTCACTAGGGCTACTTTGTTGTATATTATTGTATCATGATGAGGCCTAGAGTCAATTGTACATACATTCTTTTATGGCTCAGTTAGCATATGTAGACACTTGTATATTGACACATGTATATGTATATGATGGCATATTATTGATCTATATGATGTTGAGATGGATGCATTGTTGGTATTATGATGGTTATGCATGTTGTATTGATTTTTATGGATTATGTATGGATGTTTATGCAAATGATATGGATGGAAATGGTATGATAATGCAAATATATAAATGGTAATGATATGGTTGGACTTATGCATATAGATAGATGGTAATGAGATGATATGTGATAGAATTATGTCTGTCTAACACACTTGTTTTGCAGGATAGAAGATGTGGACAAAAGATGATGAAAAGGATTGATCTTGGTTGAGGACTATATAGGCGAATAATAGGATGAATAGAGGGGATGATAGACAACTTTTTAAGTAATTGCTCAAAATAAAAAGAAATGCAATCCTTATGTTTGATATAGCATGTGGATGTTATGTACTAGGGTATAGAAGACCAAGGTGTCAATATATCCAATGTGGAACTAGCATGCTACAATCTTGTGTGAACACATGAGGTCAAGATGTTGAGCCAACATGCACAATATATGAATAAAAGCTAGTGTTGTGAGATGGACTTTGACACTACAAGCAATGGTTTGAGCTCATCTCCACTACACATAGTGATAGCTTGCTGGTTATATTTATGGAGTTAGTCTTAACATAGAATAGTCTCAAGTGCATAAGAGACTGTTTAACTTCTCAGATGCTAGAGATATTAATATGTAAGATGCTAATCCCAACACATACAAGATACCAATACGCTTAGGAAGAGAATAAGATCATCCTGCAAACACGACATATGAAAGCAATATGACCATGCCCCATTCCTTACCTCATCGCAACATACCAAGATATAGATAGATCAAGGCAGTCTTGATTAGGCATAGAAAAGTGATAAAAGATAAATCAAAAGATAAAACAAAAGATACTGTCATCATGTTCTCTTGCCAAATTTAGGTGCTCTTAGATGGATTAAAGTTTGTGCCTTGTTGAGAGGAAAGTTGTATCCTGTTGAAGCCTAAAGATGTTGATAAACTACTATAGCAAATGTTGGCTTAAGGCATGCGGACAAATAGCTTCTGACTTACTCTTGATTGGTTGAAGTGCTTGAGCTTTCAATATACGCATAGTTTTCTTCCTGCTTGAGCTAACCAAAGAGAAGAAGATGGAGGATGAAAGAAGATGAAGAAGATGGGGTGGATCATCTGTGCTTGAGCACTGGAAACTTCCTTCATATTCCAGACTGCCTACATACCCTGGATCAAAGGGATCAAAGCACATTTACGATGAAGATGAGACATGATGAATATGTAGTTCTGGGTTTTATTGATGATGTGAGTGATGAAAGATAGAAGAATGTGATATGAAAGATTGAAAGATGATTCGAAGAAAGATGAAAGATGGATGATGAAAAGAAGGGGCTATCATCTTAGCTTGAATCAGAGTGCTTCCTTCGCATCTCCAATTGCCTACATACCTTGTATCCATGGGATCAAGGCTTTAATGATAGAGTTGAGATGTAGTTCTTACTTATGACGCTGGTTGCTTGAATGCTTGTGTTGGCGATGTTTTAAGATGATTGAATGTCAGATGGTCACAAAGATGTGAATCCTGGTTACAAATGATTGGGACACATTTGTCGTTGGATGAACACTATGGTTGAAATTTAAAAGTTCGCTGTGTTGTGAGCTAAGGTGTTTGATGTGTTATGAGCTAGAGATAGTGGTATACACTTCCAAATAAGACTCAATAAAA
Organism: Cunninghamia lanceolata; assembly: GCA_027924645.1. Lineage (NCBI taxonomy): Eukaryota > Viridiplantae > Streptophyta > Pinopsida > Cupressales > Cupressaceae > Cunninghamia > Cunninghamia lanceolata. Next base: position 13,117,313 of record BSBN01001583.1, read on the forward strand.
TGCCCTTAGTGTGGGATGAGGTTTATTATAAAGAAGCGACGATGCATAAGGCATGTGGTCAAGATGCTAAGGTGCCAAAAGAGATAGTTATCACAACAATGTTGCAAGTATGATAACTAGCATTGACAGAGGTGAAGATGGAAAAGCTGTTTATGGCGACGAGATGTGGATTATGATATGGACTATGTAGGATAGAATGGTGAAATGTGGTATGAAGAGTGATGATCAAATGAACCAAGCAGACGATGGAGGCTGGTTACTACACATAGTGCCTATTTGCTAGGTTTTCACTATGGTACTTATCCAAGGCACCTGTTTACCAAGTTTTCACCAGAGGATGGATTATTTATCTTAAACTAATTTTTTAGGATAGCTAAGATTCAAGGATAAAACTTCTTGAGATGAACACTGTTGACTGGTTCATCCAAGGGAATGCCTTCAGGTGTTGAGAGAGTGTAGGTGCCTGATCCATAAACTGTTGTGATGATGAAAGGACCAAGCCAATTTGGTTCAAACTTGCCCTGTTTCTCCTGGTGTTGTTGATTCCTTTGATTTTCTTTAAGGACAAGATCTCCAAATTGAAATCTATGTTCTCTGATTTTCTTGTTGTAGCTGTGGCGTAGATGGTTTTGATAGACTTGGAGATGATTGAGTGCTGTAAGACACTGTTCATCTAGAATCTCAAGAATATGGAGTCTGGATACTCGATATTCTTCCTCTGAGATAGTATGCTATAGAGATATTCGCAGTGAGGGGATCTCAACCTCAATAGGTAAAATAGCTTCAGTGCCATACACAAGAGCATAAGGTGTAGCTCCAGTGGGAGTTCTGATACTTGTTCTGTATGCCCATAATGTAGGATGGAGTTGTAAATGCCAATCATGACCATCTTCATTGACTATCTTTTTGAGAATCTTGATGATTGTTTTGTTAGAAGCCTTAGCTTGGCCATTGCTCTGAGGATAATAGGGTGTAGAGAATTGATGTTGGATATGGAACTTGTTGCAAAGACCAACTAACCTCTTGGTTCTTGAAAGGATGACCATTATTAGTGACAATAGCTTGAGGAACTCCATAGTGGCAAATGATATAGTGTAGGATGAACTTGGCTATTTGCTTGCCAGTAATATAAGTCAATGGTATGGCTTCCACCCACTTTGTGAAATATTTAGTGGTGGTGATAGTGAACTTATGACCATTTGATGAAGTAGGATGGATTTTACCTATGAGATCAAGCCCCACTGCGAGAAGGGCCATGGAGTAGTGATAGGCTGAAGTTCATGTGCTGGTGCATGTATTAAATCTCCATGTTTCTGACATTGTAGACATCTCTTTGCAAATTATTGTGCATCTTTTTCCATAGTTGGCCAATAGTATCCAGCTCATAGAAGTTTCTTAACAAGACCAGGGCCAGCAAAATGTGAGCCGCAGAAACCTTCATGTACATTGCGTAAGGCCACTTTTGCTTCCTCAAAATCAAGACATCTAAGAAGGATACCATCAAGAGTCTAGTGATAAAGGGTATCTCCTAGGATAGTATAGCGAGAGGCTCGGTGGATAAAGGTTTTGCATTTGTTGTTAGAGAGTTGAAGTGGAAAGGTTTGATTATGGAGATACTTGTATAGATCCTTGTACCACGGTGAATTGGGACCAACAATGACACATATAAGCTCAAACTATGGAACTTCAAATGCTGGAATCAAAAGTTGTTTGACCAAAAACTCACATTTATGTGTATTAGATGGCATATCTAGAAGAGACCCATTCATTGCCATGGCATTTGCTGCTATGTTCTATAGTCTTGGGATTTGTTCAAAAGTAATATTATCAAAATACTTCTTGAAATCATCAACCATTAGCTTGTATGGAAGAAGCTTCTCATCTTTTGTTTGATATTCATCTAGGACCTATTTGATAACTAGTTGAGAATCACCAAAGACATATAACTATTTGATAACCCATTGTACTGCCATGCACAATCCTGTGATCAAAGCTTCATACTCTACTATGTTATTGGTACATGGGAATGCAATTCTATATGACTTGGGTATACAATCTCCCTAAGGGGTAACAAACAAGATGCCTACTCCTGATCCGTGTTGTGTGTACGAGCCATCAAAGTATAGTTGCCATCGTGTTGGAGGAGTTAAATTGAACAATCCTTCATTAGGAAACTCTAGATATATTGGATGAATATCTATGATGGGTGCTGTCGCTGATTGATCAGCGATGACTTGTCCTTTAATGGCTTTTTGATCCACATATTGTATATCAAATTCAATTAAGATCATGACCCATTTTGCTAATCTTCTCGTAAGAATTGCTTTAGAATGAAGATATTTGAGTGGATCAACATTAGATATGAGCTTGGTTGTTTGGTTCAGCATATAGTGTCACAACTTTTGGGAAGCAAACACTAATGCTAAACATGCTTTTTCCATAGATGAATAATTGAGTTCATATGCCACAAGAGTTTTGCTGATGTAATAGATGGTTTGTTCCTTTCCTGAATCATCATGTTGAGCTAAAAGGGCACTCAATGCTATTGTTGTTGATGATATGTAAAGCAATAATGGACAATCAAGTACAAGAGGTACTAACACAGGAGGTGTTGCTAGGTATTCCTTTATATTATCAAAAGCTTGTTGACATTTTTCATCCCACTTAAAAGGTTCACCCTTGCGAAGAAGATGCTAAAAAGGATGACATTTATCTGCTAGTTGTGAGATAAATCTGTGGATGGACTGTAGCCTGCCTTGTAGACTGTGGAGCTGCTTGAGATTTGTTTGTGGAGGCATTTCCATGATAGCTTTTACCTTAGCTGGGTCCACTTCTATCCCTCGTTGAGACACAATGTATCCCAACAGTTTTCCTGATGTTACACCAAATACACATTTCTTTGGATTCAGTCTGACTTGGTATTTTTCTAATTGATCAAAGATTTGTGCTAATACCTGTAGATGTCCTTCTCTTGTCTTAGATTTTCCCAGGATGTCATCAACATAATCTTCCATGATAGTATGAAAAACATCTTGAAAAATAATTGTCATGGCTCATTGATAAGTAGCTCCAGCATTCTTGAGACCAAAAGGCATTACAACCTAGCAATATGTGCCCCATGGACAAATAAAAGATGTTTTATCTTGATCTTCCTCTGTTATTCTGATTTGGTTATACCCTAAAAATCCATCCATCAAAGATAGCATTTCATGTCCGACTGGAAGATCTACAATGTTGTCTATGCTTGGTAGTGGAAAGTCATCCTTAGGACATGCTTTGTTAAGATCTCTAAAGTTTGTGCAACAACAAACTCATCCATCAGGTTTTACTACAGGTACCAAATTTGAAACCCATTCTAGATAATCAATAGGCTTTATGAACTTTGCTTCTAACAGTTTTTGAATTTCTTCTTTGACCAATAAAGCTACCCATGGATGCAGTTTGTGCAGTTTTTGTTTGACAGGTTTTGCATTAGGTGATACTTCTAGATGATGTACCACAAGTGATGGATCTAGACCCGACATGTCAGCATAAGTCCATGCAAAATTTATAGCTCTTCTCATAAAAAATGCTATGAAGTCTCTTCTTTCTTGCTCTGATAGTGATGCTGCCAAAAAAGTGATCTTTGGATTCTGCTCTGTACCCAAGTTCATGTCTTGTGATTGTTTAACTAGCATTGTTGATTTTTCATGATAGTCAGTGGCAACAGGAAGATCAAATCCCCCATCCTCAAGTGCTTCAGAGAGGTTTTCACCTTCGGATACATCTTTTATTTTTACTTTTTCATGGTCAAGAGGTGCCTTTCAGTTTTCACCTGGTGACCTATTTTGTTTGATTTTGTTTATCTCACTTTTGTGACTAAAGGATTTGATTCTTCTGCCAAACTATGCTAGTTTAGGTAGGTCCATCATGAAACCTACTTTATGATCACCCAATGGAATACCTTTTCGTAAGCCCATGAGTTCTACAATAGCTTCATCATTTTCAAATGTGTCTAATATCGGTGCCTCCTATTGGTCCCAATTGACGAGGTTAGGATATATGAGTGAAAGGTTAATAGAGGAATTGTTATGGCTAAAGGAGGCTATGGAAATCATGAAGATGGAGTGTTCTTGGAAAAGGTAAGTAATATGAAAGGAAGAGTCATTGGTAGTATCCAAATTAGAAGTCTCTCTTGCCAAGGAAGGTCCAGCGTCAGTATCAGAAATACACTTAATGTCTTTAAGTCGTGGTACCTCCGGCTGATAACCAAGGCCTTGCTTATTAAACTTCTAAGACACAATAATGGGTTCTGTAGGTCCTTGTTCCTGTGATCCTAATCCACCATGTCCTTTGTAACCCATGTTCTTTATAATTGGGAACCCATTGTTGTATCACTCTACTTCAAGGTGGACTTGGTCATTTTCATCAAAGAATATCCAAGAGTCTATGTATCATCAATGTCTTCATCATCCAAGAATCTACCTTTAATGAATACTATGGGGGGAGCTTTGATGACAGTGGGGGATGAAGTTGGTTTGGATGTAGAAGGCTTACCATAGGATTTAGGAGACATTGGAAGGGTGCCAACGCAACAAGATTCTTGCAGTGTGTACTCATGAGGGTCATGTTCGGTGTACTTGATACGAAGGTTGGAAGCGGCTTTGCTAGATGATGGCTTGAGTAGGTTAGATGGGTCTACATAGGATGAAGATGGATATGCCTCAGTGTTGATAGGAATGTGGTTTGGACTCTGATATTTAGCTTGAAAGGCATGACAAAACTCAAATGGATTGGGATTATCTTGGATAGTAATCTCAACACCGTTGTGTGGAAATTTAAGACATTGATGGTATGTGGAAGGAACTGCCTTGAGGGCATGTATCCATGGATAACCAAGGATGATGTTATAAGGAAGGTCAATATCAAGAAACTAACAACGAGTTTCTATGGCGACTGGCCCAACTTGGATAGGCAAGAAAATAATCCCTTTAGTATCTCTCTCAGCATCATCATATGCTTGAATAGTAATAATCTTGGAGGTGTCAACATCTTTCTCAGAATATCCCAATTGTTTTATTAATTTCAAAAAACATATATTAAGACCAGCTCCACCATCTACCAAGATTCATTTGATACGACGTTGTTTAAAAAATACTTCAATGTGGAAGGCTTCGTTGTGTGAAGGATGAATGGAGGGTTGAAGATCTTTGTCAGAGAAGGTTAAGTGACAAGGGGCTGCAATGCTAGCAACCATAGATTAAAATTGTGTGATATCAATATCATTAGGCAGCAAAGATTCTTATAGGGCTTTGTCAAGGATAGCTTTATGAGTAGGGGATATGTGAAAAAACTCAAGAATGGATATGTGCGCGGGTGTTTTGCCAAGGTGATCCAAGATATTATAGTTAGAGAGGGGTTGAGGAGGATGGATAGGTGCTCCTTGAATGGTGACTCGACCTCTTTGAGTGGTTACAGTGCAATCAGGTGCTTTGCCTTGGATAGTAATGGTGGAAATGCGAGCATGCTCAATGCGGCCAATGGTAGATGATTCATAGTTGTATTGGATGGCATTCCCAACATGAGGGTTATTTGGTTTGTCATGAGATGGAAGTGGATTCTTGAAAGTCTCTAGATCATAGTTCGATGTTGATTGTTGTGCAGGTTGAGTTGTTGAAGGTGTGACCTTGATTAAACCTTGATCGATACAATCTTGGATAACATATTTTAAGCACATGCAACCATTTGTTTTGTGTCCTTTAACTCGATGGTAATCGCAATACTCATTTTCTTTGTACCAAGGAGCTTTGAAAAGTGGTTCACCATTGGGTGGTACATTCGGTAACATAATATCGCCCGCTTGGAGAAGCTTTCAAAAGATAACTTCCATAGGTTCCCCTAATGGTGTAAATTGTCGGTGCGGATTGGAAGTTTGTCGTTGTCGCATTCGTTGAAAAGGTTGCTAGAAGTTGCTTGAATGTTGATGGGAGCTTTCATAGTTTGTATGTTCTTTACGTCTACAACATCATCGTTGACAACATTATTATTTTTGTTCCAAAAGCGAGACTTATCGTTGGAATTTTGAGGATAGTCTTTGTTATCATGATAGATCTTGATAGTTCCTTTAGCAATTAAAGCTCGTTCAATGATGGTTCCTTTGGAAACAAGTTCATCAAAGGTGCTAGCACTTTGCAATTGTAATTCGAATAACAGCTCGGGTTGAAGATTTTGAATAAATATATCAAGTTGTTGCTTCTTAGGTATTTACCATGATAGTTTGCTAGCCATATTATGCCATCATTGAGTAAATGAAGAAAAGGCTTCACCATTGTGTTGTTTATTGTTGACAAGGTCGTTCATGTTTACCTCATGTTCAATGTTGAAAGCAAAGTGTGATCAAAACTTATTCGCTAATTCTAAAAAAGACTTAATTCCCAGAGGTAGATGAGAGAACCATTCAAGAGCTTGTCCTGCTAAGCTTCGAGGAAATAGTCTCAAAAGATATGTATCATCATAAGCAACATCGAGACATGCCACAAAGAATGCTCTAAGATGGTCTTCTGAATTTCCTTTTCCTTTGTACTTGTCAAATTGTGGAATTTCAAAGTGTGGCAGAAAAGGTATCATATGAAGAGATTTGTCAAATGGATAAGTGCATATGTTTTCAAGAGAAAATGTTTTCTTGCCTTGTCCTACCGCTTGATTGATCATTTGTTGAACATTCACTGAAGATAACTGCTATTTTTACAAAAGGGGTGAAACATGGTATGGTGTATATGAGGTTGCTGTTGTGGTATATATGAAGCCATGACCGTTTGTTGAGGTTGTATACTCACAATAAATGTCAAAGGATTGGGATGTGACACATATGTGTTTGAGGATTTCTATTCTTGAGACACAAGTGGGGGTTGAGTATATTGTGATGAATTGGCACCAAGATTTGGCATTGCATGGGAAGTGGAAGATGGATTGACACTAGTTAGTGGTTGGGAAGTTGGAGTTGGATTTGTGACATGGTAAGGGATGGAAGGATTGGTAGATGCAAAATAAGGATGGACACTTGGATTTGTATTTTGGACAAAATGGGGATTGGTATGTGTCATGTGTTGGGTGATAATAGGCAAGCCTTGGGTAGCATAAGATGGATTGATGGTGTGTGAAGGATCGGAAGAATATGATGGAATGGATGTAAGTTGCTCAACATAAATGACCGTATTGCTAGGATTGGCTTGAGAAATGATAGGAGGATCACTCATGTCAATAAGAATAACATTGGGATTATATGGTAAAATGGAAGTATTAGTGGAGGTGGTGGAAAGCATATTGGTAGTCAGTATATGGGATATGGTATTCATTTGTGATGGTCGTGAAGCTTGGGCTATTGGTGTTGTTGGGATAGTTTGGGAGGCTTGCACATTAGGGGATATGGGAATAGCTTGTGATGCTTGGAGCACTTGCGCTTGGGCCACATGGATAGCTTGTGTTACTTGAGGCATAGAAACGGTCATGGTAGGAGGAGGAGTATGTTGAGGAACATGAAAAGGTGGAATGTTGAGATTTTGTGACATGAGAGGGAGCACATTGGTTGGTATGATCAAAGGTTCTAAAGTGTGCTCTGAGCATGGTAGATCAAATGAAGCAACAATAGGCAATGAAGAAGATATGTTGGCAGAGGGAGCTTGTAATATGATGGGAGATGACATGACTATAGTGGATGGTCCCTTTGCAACAACAGCGAGGGTGTTTGGATCTTTCTCTTTAATAGCAGATATGTCAAAATCTTTTGGTAGTTTAGCACCCATGCGAGCAAGTTTCATGAAATAGCGATTAGGCTCAGATATAATAAGTCTCTCAACTTGATCCCACACATGGGTATCCTAAAATTCTGATGAGTCATCTTGATATTGTTCTTCAAAAGTCTCCAAAGCTATTTGAGGTTGCATTTGTTGGGAAGATGATTCTCCAATGGTATATCCTTGAGGCGTAAACATATAAGGAGGTATACTAGTCATGAATTGAGTTGTGTCCTTAAGAGGTGTCAATTTAAGTTGTTGCATCTCAGCTTGCAATTTGGCTTCCATTTCAGCTCTATATTGACTCCTAGTTTGAGGCATGATGTTGATGTTGAAAACTAAAGTTTAGCTTGTCAAAGTTTTGAGACCCAAAAGAAAGGTGATAGTTTGCTTCTTGGTTGGTTGGTTGCTTAGTTGGTTGGTTGCTTGGTTGGCTGGTTTCTTGCTTAGTTGGTTTGTTGGTTGGTTGGTTGGTTGCTGATTTGTTGTTGGCTGGTTTTCCCTAGAGAATAGCTCACACACTCAAGGGAAAGGTTGTTTGCTAAAAGTTGCTGATGTTTGTTGAAGCTAAAGCTGATGTTTTGCTGATGGATCAAAACGATTGAATTGCTGTTTGGTTTGCTAATTGGGATCTCAAAAGGATGAAAAGCTCATGAAATGTGGTTGATTGATAAGCTCAAAATAGGAGACAAAGTCTAGGTATCTGCTAATGATCAGAGACAAGTCTGAAAGCCAATGTTGAAGCTAAGCAAGCTAGATTTGTGGCTAATTTGGCTAATTCACTAAGATTTGCTAGTATTAGACCATAGGAGACAAGTGATAGCTCATATGCAACTCAGAGAAGACTAAAGGTGACTAGTAATAGCTCAAATGCGAACTAGTTTAGTTTCTAATGCAGGTTACGGTGTTAACCAGAGGTGATCAGATTGTTCACAGGTGATAACTGTTGGCTCAAAAGTGATTTACTACTGATTTAAAGCGACTCAGGTTAAGCTAAAAGTGACTAATTATTCTTTAAAGGTGACTTGATTTAGATAAGATGTGACTGACTGTTGTTTAGATGCAACTCTATTTATGCAAAAAGTGATTAACTGCTGTTCAAAGATGATTCAATTCAGGCAAAAAGTGAATAACTGTGGCTTAAAAGCAATTTTGTTGTCTGTATGAAGGTAGTTTAGGATTAAAAGTGACTATGTCTATCAGGAAAGATGTCTGATTTGTGATTTTTTGACAAGAAAATAGTAATTGTAGTCACTCACACTCACAACAATCACAAACTTGTACAACCTAGGCTAGGAAAGGACTGTATTTATTGAATCCCCTGGCCGTACTTATTCAAAGCGAATAGATTCAGGATCTTGGTAGCATCAGCTCCTCTCCATGGCACACACTTCTCATGCATACCAAGATCTAGGTTTCCTATAAGGCTTGTCCCTCACCAAACCTTTGGATTGTCCCTGCTAGCTCTTCTAAGAACCACATGAATTGGGGTGACTTCAAAGGTCCCACCTTTTGTGTCAACAAATAGAAGGTTTTTGGCTACTACACAAAGTTGCTAATAAGGGGATCCGTTCAAGTGGCTATACATGCGGCAGTGCTACTCTCCATTGTGGAGTCTTCCAGCCTTCAAGGGTTGCACCTTGGAGGGTTTTGGGGGAGGTCGGTTGTCGGTATAACATAACAACACCCGTTGTTTGTGGCTTTTGATACAAACACTTTTCTTATATAGCGGCTTGGATGGACTTGGCTTTAGCCCGTTACCACTTGGGTCGTATCCCTTCTCACACCGGAAAGGCCGGCCCTCTAAAGATAATAACAAGTTCTCATACACCCAAGATCCATTTGATAGGCAAGGGGAGAGGATACTTTTGTTATTAAATTTGGGTTACAATTAATCACATGCAAGCAATCAAAAAAGAGATAAATCCAACATGAAGCAAGCAATGATTCATTTTAAGCACCAAGCCCAAATGTTCCTAATTTAGTGATAAACCATAAATATTGGACTGATCGAAGCTGCAATAGATATGTTAGTAGTTTGATAACCTCCTTTTCTTGGATAATTGATAAGATGTTGCACAAATACCCAATTAGTAACCAAGAAAAACAAACTGCAAATGATATAGACTAAAAGCGACATAGTTTACCAGAGGTGATCCACTGTCAATCAAAAGTGAGCTCCATTATGTCACAGGCAAACTTCTGTAGATCAAAAGTGATTTTGAAAACACCAAATGTGAATTGTTGAAGTTCAGAAGTGATACGAAAAAGCCTAACGTGATTGGTTATCCCTCAGAAGTGACCTAGATCTGTAAAAGAGACAATATGCAACAAAAGCCTTAATTCTACAAAAAGTGATTCAATTATCTAAAAGCAGCCACTGTTAGATCAAAAGCAATTAGGTTAAATGCAAAGGCAACCATTGTTAGTCTAAAGCGATGCAGAATAAATAAAAAGTCATCACTGTCTACTTATAAGCAATTTGGAAGTTGCTAGATGCAATAGATTTCAGTGTAGAAGTGATGCGGATATGCAGACAACAATGATTTTTTGCTCAAAAGCAACAGGAACTTGCCATAAGTGCTAAAAAAAATGATCTTCATAAAACAACTTCAAACAACAAAGTTAATCAAGGATGTGAGTCCCACTGAGCGTGCCAAAATGTGATAGGTAAAAAATTAGGTTAATAAGATCAAGCATAGCCATGAAAACCTAGCCCTACCATCATCAAAGAATCTAATCCAAATGAAAACCCAAAATATGTAATTCAAGTACAACATCACCTAGATTGTGTGATTCCTTGTTTATGATGTGGATTTCTTCTTCAACAATAAACAATTATGAAGATAAAAGCTGCCATGATAGATGAATGATAATGAAAGCTCAATGGATGCTATGGATGTTCAAGTGGTCAATATGCTTAGGATGATAATGTAGACGCTATGAATGCTCGCTTCCTTAGGATTATGAAATAAGAGGGTGTTTAGATAGAACTCAACCAAAATCAATCAACGGTGGAGATTCGGTGGCTATGTGAAAGGCTAAGATTAAAAGATAGACATAGATGAACGTGAAGATGACAATTGGCATGAAGATAGGGCTTATGTATGCCTGTGTACATAAAAAGTACTACATGTGAAAGATATTAAATAAAAGGATGTAGTACCACTTTATATTTTAAAATGAAGGAGGCACACATGTAGGCTCATGAGATAAATGATAAGATAAATTAATTAAATAAATAAAATTTATTTAGTTAATTGGAAAGTGGGCTTATAAAAGGGATTTTTAATTAAATAAATAAGATTTATTTAATTAAAAATAGATAGAATGAAGATAATTAAATAATTAAAGATTGTTTAATTATAGCTTAGAAGAAATAGCTAATGAATTAATTAAATAAGTATAAATTTATTTAATTAATAGAAGAAATATATGTGTTAAAGATATTGCTCAAGTGTGTTAGACAAATGCAGATAATGGCTAATGTGATATTTGAATGTTAATGATAATAAGTCAATTTTGGGTGTCTACAAGTCCATCTCATTTTCAACCATTGCCTTAAATACCTTGAATTTATCTAGAGATTCAACTTTCTCTTTCAAAAAGGTGACCCAATTCATTCTAGAATAATCATCAATGAGCAGCATGAAATACCTATCTCCTTGCAAACTTCTTACTTTGGTAGGTCCACACAAATCTGTATGCACTAGCTCAAGTAGTCCTCCAACTAATTGATCCTTGCTTTTGAAGCTTGTTCTCGTTTGTTTCCCAAATTGACACTCCTTGCAAACCAGATTAGTAGGCTTCACAAGCTTAGGCAAATCTCTAACAATCTGTGCAGTACTTATCTTCATAATATTATCAAAATTTATGTGACACAACCTTCTATGCCATAACTAACTGTCATCAATCTGAGTCAACAAGCAATAGTTCTCAGTTCCTTTTAAGTGATAGATATTACCTCTGGTCTTCTTACCAGTTGCAATGACTATTTCAGAGCTTTCCCTAATCTTGCATCCATTCTCCTTGAATCTTAAGTCATAGCCCTTGTCACACATTTGACTCACACTCAAAAGATTGTGCTTTAATCCTTTCACATAGAAGACATCTTTAGTATTATGCTTGTGATCAAAAGAAATAGATCCTTTTCCACAAATCCTACTAGCTGTATCATCTCCAAACCTAACCAATTCACCATCATATCTTTCCAAACTTAAAAACTTACTTTTGTCACCAGTCATGTGGTGAGATAAACCACTATCAATAACCCATTCATCTTTGTCCTTAATGACCTAAGTAGCCAAAGCACTTTCCACTGGTTTTTCTTCCTTCATACAACTAGAAGAATTAGTAGACACAAGATCTTCCTTAATAGCAATGAACAAGCATTCATTTATAGAGGGATTAGCATTATTTGGATCACCATTATCTAATACTACATCATCATCAAAATCTTCAACATAATAACACTTATTTTGGGTCCTAGGCCTAGTCTCATATCTTCTTCTATTTCTTTCAATTCTTTCAGGACATATAGAAGCAAAATGACCTAATTTACCATAGGAAAAATATTTGAAAGGTAATTTGTCGTTATACTTACCTGATCCTCTTTGCAGCCTATCCACAAAGTTGGCTTCAACTTCATCTATCTCATCATCAGATTCTACCTTATACTTTTTTGATCTAGAAGTACTTTCAGGAGTATTGGCTTTGAAAGGAGTCTCAACTTTTAGTAGAGCATCATCTAATTCCCTCATTTCAAAAGTAGTAAGCTTACCAGGCAACTGATCCCTATTAACTATTTTTACTTGCATGAATTCTTTAGTCGTGGCCACCTTGCGACAGTAGGACTTGGGTAGAGATCTTAGTATTTTCATAACAATTTCCTTTTCTTCAAGAGTTCCACCTATGGCTTTTATCCCTGTAACAAGTTCATCAACTCTTTACATAAAAGATGATATGTTTTCATCATTGTTCATCTTCAAGCTTTCATATTTCATTTTCAGACTTTGTAACTTGGCTTCCTTCACAAAATCATCTCCTTCATACAGATTTTTCAAATTTTTCCATACCTTATTTACAGTTTCAAGATCCACCACTTTTGTTAGAATTGAGTCAGTTAATAAGCATAGCAAAGCATCCCTTGCCTTGATATCTATCTCATATTATTTGATTTCATCTTTAGTCATCAGACCATTTTGAGGTATGGTGTATTTTGTTTATGCATCTTTCCAAACTTTGACACCAAGAGAAAGAAGATGGCTTTTCATCCGAGCCTTCTAGAGAACATAATTAGTTCCATCAAAATGTGGCACTTCCTTCTTGTAAGACATTTTGGATCTTCCTCAAGCTATTAAACTTCTTCCAAGGAACTTGGCTCTAATACCAATTGTTGATATGAACTGGACAACTGAGAGGGGGGGTGAATCAATTGTCACAAAAACTTAAACACTTTCTATAATTAAACATTCATCACTTATCCACAATTATTATGATTTAACAATACATGCATGAAATCAAAAACTTAACCATAGATACAACATTAAGCACAAGAGACACTGAATTTATGTGGAAAACCCCAAGGTGGGGAAAAACCACGGAGAGGATTAACTCTCAATATATATTGCGATCTTGAAATAGTGATGTTTAGGCTTGGTCACCCCACGAGCCTAAAGATACTGGCTTACTGCCATGAAGAACAACTAGGTCTAGCAAGATTACAATAAGGGTTGTTAATCCCTACTAGTGGTTTACTGCCAGATTCACTGCTACGATCAATACCTTTCTTTATTGTGCATAAACAATTCCTTAGCTCTACTCTTCCTCTACCCTGCTCTTCCTTTGCTCTGTTCTTCCTCTTCTTTCCTCTACCTCTTGTCTACTCTACCTTTGGACCTTTCTTAATAGCTTATCATTTCTACTCAAGGAAAAAATTTCCATGACTCAGCTACAAGTATTTATACACTACATCAACCTTGGAATGATCACCAAGGTTGGCATCAACCATTGGAACAATCTCCAAGGTTAGTATTACAAAAATTTACAAAATAGGTCCTGACCTATTGCAACATCATGCAAAGGGAGTCAAATACGGATCACACCATGCCTTAGATGGGACTCAAACACGATCTTCCATGCCACAACATGCTTCCACAATCTTCTAGAGATCTCGGCAATCACTAGGATCAACCAGGTCGGCCAAGACTGGTTATACACTACGTTATCTGGGAATAATCTTCACACAACATCTCAATTTATTAACACGGACCAAATTCCAAATAGGAACATGATTAGGAGACATCCACAAGAACTCTATAATCATCAGGAGCAACCACACAAACCTTAACCACTTTATCCATTGGAATCTTTTCACCGGAACACATAAAATTTACTATCTTCAACTGTCATAAAAGAAAGATAGCTTGTAGACCACCAAACCTTGAACCATTGCAACTGTAGGAACTTATCATCATTCCAAACTTCCCTCTAAAACTACAGAGCAAAATACTTTATTGCAGAGGAATGCGGAGCCAAATGCTATCTTCCTATCTCAACTAAACTTACAGAAAAAGTAGGCTTCACTTTGGTGAACACAACTCACTCAGATCTTTATGTGGATGGGTTAGACCTAAAATGTAGCATCCTCAGACATACCTCTAACTTACTTCCAATCCACAAAACACTATCTTCAAGTGGGAATAAGTGCAAAGCAGTTTACTAGACTTTTCTTCAGCGTACAACTCACTGTTTGTACTGCACTTCTCTGTAACTCACTTGTTTCTTCTGGAGAGGATGATTTTATTAATATCCTCAACATAAGTCTTCTAAACAAGTAATAGAATAAGATATAGTTGACACCAATGACAACAAGAATATGTTGACATCAATGACAACACCGATTAGGCACATACTTGCAATAAATACAATATCAACACTCAATTTGATCTTCCCTAAGATGATTGACACCAATTGGCCTCCAGGAGAAATCCCTTTAGATGTATTTTCAATAGATGAAGCAATAATTGAATTCTTGGGTTCTTATGACAATATTCCTTGCTACCATCATAAATGTGGATTGCCTTATTATCTGAATAATGATGCATATTTTGGAAAATTTGCTAGCATGATAAGTAATGCTTTGATATCTGAAGATCAAACTGAAGAATTGCCACAATAACTTGATCTCCTAGACCAAAGTACTCTACTTAATTGAAAGACTGTTGACGTCTTCATGGAGAAAGATAACACTAAAATGTTATTCCTATTGGTAATTGTTTGAGTGCAGAAGAGAAAGAAGAAATGACCAAGTTATTACATGAATTTTTTTGAATTATTTGCTTGGAATTATTTGGATATGCCTAGTATTGATCCTCAAACTGTGACACATAATATCATCCTAAACTAGATGCTAAGTTGTTTAACCAAAAGATTCATACAATGAATTCTAAAGTTGCATTACATGTAAAAGTTGAGATAGAAAAGCTCTTGCAAGCCAGTTTTATCCCCTCTATTGACTATTCACTATGGATTTTGAATGTCATTGTTGTCACCAAACCTAATGGTTGCCTTCGAATGTGTACCAACTTTAGAGGTTTGAATCTGGCATCTCTAAAAGATGATTTTCAACTCCCAAACATTGTTATGTTTGTTGATTCTATAGATGGCCATGAACTACTTTCTTTCATGGATGAATTTTTAGGATATAATCAAATTTTGATAAACCCACAAGATCAATATAAAACAACTTTTATAACACCTTAGGGAATGTTTTGTTGGGTAGTCATGTCATTTAGACTTAAGAATGCAGGAGCTACTTACCAATGTGCCATGATCCTTATATTTCATGACTATATGCACAATATCTTAGAGGATTATGTCGATGACAACCTGGTGAAGTCTATTCATCACTGAGATCAGACCATGACCTTTCGACAAATCTTTGAATGAATAAAGAATAATAAAATGCAATTAAATCCATGTAAATGTGTATTTGGTGTAGACAATGGAAAACTATTGGGGTTTATAGTTTCAAATTGTGGTATTGAAGTAGATATGAAAAAGAGTGATGCAATTGTTAACATGCCAACAACTAAGAATGTATCTCAACTTCATAGTTTCTAAGGGAAGATACATGCCATTCACTAATTTGTTTCACAACTCACAGATAGGACTCATCCTTTTACTCAACTACTAAAGAAGGATTCAAAATTTCAATGGAATTCGAATTGTCAGAAGGCTTTTGAGGACTTAAAAATTTACCTTGCTAGACCTCCTATTTTACAACCTACTGTGTCTGGTAAACCTTTTATCCTTTACACCTCAGCATCTAATCATGTTTTGGAAGCTTTATTATCACAACATAACACTGAAGGTAAAGAATGTGTTGTATATTCTATCAGTCAAACCTTGCTTGATTATGAAGTGCGATACACTGTTATTGAGAAGCATTGTTTGGCTTTAGTGTTTGCAACACAAAAGCTTAGACACTACTTTTTAAAGGATGAAATACATGTCATGATGAAATTCAAACCTTTGAAACATCTTTTCGCTAAAACTAATTTATCAGGGCATCTTGCTAAATTGGTTATGTTGTTAACTAAATTTGATCTTAAGTTTATTTCTCAGAAGGCAACTAAAGAACAAGTATTAGCTAACTATTTAGCTAAAGCACCCTCTCCTTTTACTGTACAAAGTGAGGATACATTTCCCTATGACCAAATTTTAGCCATTAATAAAGAAGACGAATGGGAATTGTACTTTAATGGATCAAGATGTTGAACCGGCTTTGGTGCTGGTATCATATTGGTACCCCCTTCATGTAAGTTGATCCCTATGTCTTATCATCTCAACTTTTCATGCATGAACAATATTACTGAGTACAAAGCCCTCATCACCGAACTTCATGCTGATTTGGCTTTAAACATCAAAAACCTCACTATATATGGTGATTCACAACTTATAGTGTGACAAATAAATAGATCATACCAAGCTAAACAAGACAAATTATCTCAATATTGTGATCTTGTTGTATCTCTATTAAAACTGTTCACATCATTTTCAATAGATATTGTTCCCAAGAAAGATAATCAACATGCAGATGCAATGGAAAGCACAACTTATCTTATATCTCCTGATGATTCACTTGATGAATTTATCTTTATTATCCATAATCTAAAAACCCCAGCTATAGAAGATTCTATAATTGTGAAATCAGAACTATGCGGTAATATAAATCAAGATGAATGGTTCTCCTATATATTCAATTATTTGCATGATGGAACTATTTCTAATTCAACATCTAAGAATGCCTGAATTTTCTTACATAAGATTGTGGCAAGTTATATCATATTGTTGAATGTTTTTTTATAGATGAATCTATAATGGTGTTTTGCTCAAATGCTTAAGTAATTCAGAGATTCTGATAGCTTTAGAAGAAGCTCACTCTGGTGCCTCTAGAGGGCATTTTTGAGGCAAATCACTGGTACATAAACTAATACATATGGGATATTATTGGTAGTGCATGGAACAAGATTCCTTCACTTATGTCAAAAAATGCCAGCAATGTCAACAACATCAACACTCAATCTAAGCACCTGCCCAGGAACTTCATGCCCAAGTCTCGCCTTGGCAATTTTCTATTTGGGGCTTGGATCTAATTGGTAAAATATCTCCACCTTCTTCTCAAGGACATACTTTTATAATAACTTCTACTGATTACTTTACAAAGTGGGTCGAAGCTGTCCCTTTACGATCCATGATGACTGAAGGAATTTGTCAATTCATACAAGATAACATTATCTCTCGATTTGACATACCTTCCTCCATTTCTGAAAATGGCATGCCATTCAAGAAAGAGGATGTCAAGAAATTCTTGGAAAAACATCATATTCAACATCACTTCTCTACACCTTATTACCCTCAATCAAATGGCCAAGAAGAAGCTTCAAACAAGGTTATAGGACAAATCCTATGAAAAACTATTAACAAGCATAAAAAAGACTGGCATACTCAATTGTCATATGCATTATGGGCCTATAGAAAAAGCATTCGTATGGCTACTGGGACCACCCTATATAATCTTCTTTATGGCACTGACATGATAATGCCCTTAGAACTCAAAATTCCTTCATTAAGAGTCTCCTTAAGAGATGTTATTGTAGACACCCAAAATTGACCTTATTATCATTAGCATTCAAACATTGCATTAGCTATCATTTGCATTTGTCTAACACACTTGAGCAATATCCCTATCACCTATTTCTTCTATTAATTAAATAAATTTTATTTATTTAATTAATTCATTAGCTATTTTTTCTAAGCTATAATTAAACAATCTTTAATTATTTAATTATCTACTTCTATCTATTTTTAATTAAATAAATCTTATTTATTTAATTAAAATCCTATCCATAAACCAACTTTCCAATTAATTAAATAAATTTTATTTATTTAATTAATTCTTCTCATCATTTATCTTCATGAGCTGACATGTGTGCCTCTTTCATTTAAAAAGATAAGTGGTACATCTTTTATTTAATATCTTTCACAGGTGGTACTTTTTATGTACACGGTCACACATAAGCCTTATCTTCCCTCCACTTGTCATCTACACATTCATCTATGATAATCCTTTAATCTTAGCATTTCGCATAGCCACCAAATCTCCACCGTTGATTGATTTTGGTTGAGTTCTATATAAACACCCTCTCATTCCATACTACATCTATCGAGCATTCATATTGCATCTACATTATCATCTTGAGCATATTGAGCATTTTAGCATCCATCTAGCTTATTATCACTATCATCCATCCATCATGGCATCTTTTATCTTCATAATTTTTTATTGTTGAAGAAGCAATCCACATCATAAACAAGGAATCATACAATCTAGGTGATATTGTTCTTGAATTGCATGCTTTTGATTTCATTTAGATTAGATTTTTTGATGATGGTAGGGTTAGGTTTTCATGGCTATGCATGATCTTATTAACCTAATTTTTACCTATCACATTTTGGCATGCCTGGTGGGACTCACATCCTTGATTAACTTTGTTATTTGAAGTTATTTTTGTGAAGATTAGATTTTTCGAGCGCTTATGGCAAGTTTTAGTCACTTCTAAGAGAAAACCAGTCATTGTCTGAATATATGCATCGCTTTTAAGCCAAAACCTATTGCTTACAATATTTTCTAGATCACTTTTGAGCAAATAGTAATCGCTTATTGCCTTTTTTGCATCGCTTCCAAGCTAACAATGTTTGCTTATGTCCTGATTTGCATCGCTTTTAATCTGACAGTGATCCTGTTTAGCTATTTGGATCACTTTTTGCAAAATTATGGTTTTCTATTATGTCTTGTTTTGTCACAGATCTAGATCATTTATGATCTATAAGTAGTCGCCTAGTGCCATTTTGCATCACTTATGAGCTTCATCAATTCGCATATGGTTTTACTAGCATCGCCTTTGATCTATAACAGTTCACTTTCAGCAGAATACAGGTCACATCTGATCAACAGTTGATTGCCTTTGGGAACTGGAGTTGTTTTCAGTTTGCATCATTTTGAAGTTTAGTTTTCTTGGTTACTAATTGGGTATTTGTGTAGCATCTTATCGATTGTCCAAGAAAAGGAGGTTATCAAACTACTAACATATCTGTTGTAGCTTCGATCAGTCCAAGACTTGTGGTTTTTCACTAATTTAGGAACATTTGGGCTTGGTGCTTAAAATGAATCATTGTTTGCTCCGTGTTTGATTTATCTTTCTTGATTGCTTGAATGTGCATGTTTGTAACCCAAATTTAATAATAAAAGTATCCTCTCCCCTTGCCTATCAAATGGATCTTGGGTGTATGAGAACTTGTTATTATCTTTAGAGGGCCTACCTTCCCAGTGTGAGAAGGGATACAACCCAAGCAGTAATAGGTTAAAGCCAAGTCCTTTTGAACTACTATATAATAAAAGTGTTTGTGTCAAAAGCCACAAATAATGAGTATTGTTGTGTTATAGCAATAGTCAACCTCCCCTAAAAGCCTCCAAGGTGTAACCCTTGAAGGCTGGGAGACTCCATAATAGAGAGTAGCATTGCCACACGTATAGCCACCCAAATGGATACCCTTATTAGCAACCTTGTGTAGTATCCAAAAACCCTCTATTTGTTGACGTAAAAGGTGGGACCTTTGAAGCCACCCTAATTCATGTGGTTCTTAGTAGAGATAGCAGGGACAATCCTAAGGTTTGGTAGGGGACGAGCCTTGGGAAACCTGGATCTTGGTATGCATGAGAAGTGTGTGCATTGTAAGGGGGAGCCGACGCTACCAAGATCTTGAAGCTATTCACTTTGAATAAGCATAGCTAGGGGACTCAACAAATACAGTCCTTTCCTATCCTAGGTTTTACAAGTTTGTGATTGTTGTGACTATGAGTGACTGAAATCACTATTTTCTTGTCAAAAACAATTCAGACATATTTCCTGACAGACACATATTACTTTTGAGCCTTAACTACCTGCATACAGATAGCCAAATCACTTTTAAATAATAGTCAGTCACCTTTTTCTTAAACTCCAATCACTTTTGAACAACAGTCGCTTGCCTTTGACCCAAACTGAGTCACCTTTAAACCATAGAAAATTGCTTTTGAACCAAAACTACTCGCTTACAGAAAAATGGCTTGCTTCTAGCTGATACTATATCTAGTTACCTGTACTGAAACTAGATCACTTCTGAGCTATTATTAATCACCTTTGGCTTTTTCTATATCGTATTTGAGCTATTTTATATCGCCTCTGGCTAAATATCAGAAAAACCTAGCAATTCAACCAAACCAGCTACCTTTTCAACTTGCTTAGCTTCAACACTAGCTTTCAGACCTACTTCTGGGCATTTATAGACACCTAGACTCTATCTTTTATCTTGAGCATAGCAAACCATTGGAGTTTGTGGACTTTCCATCCTTTTGAGACCTCAAACCAACAAACCAAAACAACCAACAATCAATCTAACATCAGCAAAACATTTTTAGCCTTAGTAACATCAATAAACAACAACATCAACCAACTTTTTCCCTTTGAGTGTGTGAGCTATCCTCTAGGGAAGTTTGTCAACCAATCATCAAACAACCAACAACCCAACAACATCAACAAACCAGCCAAGCAACCCAACAACAAAGCAAACCAACAACCAATCAACCAACCAGCAAACCATCATCTTCAGGTCTCAACCTTAGCAAACCAAAAAGTCCAACTTTCAACATCAACAATCATGCCTCAAACTAGGAGTCAATATAGAGCTAAAATGGAAGTAAAATTGTGAGTTGATATGGAAGCCAAGATGTGACAATCTAGATCAACACCTCTAAGAGACGCGACTCAATTTACACTTGTCTTGCCTTCTCATATGTTTGTGCCCAAGGGGTATACCATTGGAGAATCATCTTCACAACAAGTACAACATCAAACATTTTCAGAGACTTATGAAGAAAAATCCCAAGAAGACTTATCAGAATCTAGAGATACACATGTATGGGATCAATTTAAGAGACTTGTTTTATCCGATCCTAATTGCTACTTCTTGCAAGTAGCACGTATGGGGGCTAAATTACCAAGAGACTTTGACATAACTGCTATTTGGGAGCACGATCCAAGCACTCCCACTATTGTTGCAAAGGGACCCTCTACCATAGCCACACCATCACATACCATGTTGTAAAATCCATCTTCCAACCCATCTCCTTCATTGCCCATTGTTACTACCTTTGACCCACCACGTTCAGAGTACACTTTAGAACCTTTGATCACACCAACTAATGTACTCCCCTTCCTTTCACAAAATCTAAACATTCCGCCTTTCCATGTTTCACGACATACTCCTCCTACCAAGACCATATCCATACCTCAAGTAATGCCAGTTGTCCATGTCACCCAAGAGCAAACTCCTATCATGTCACAAGCTATCCCCGTATTCCATATTCCACAAGTTTCCCAAGCTATTCAAACAACACAACTTGTCCATGTCTCGTAACAATTGCAATCTGCTACTCCTATTGCATCACATGCGGAAACCACATCCCATATCCCTACCACTTCTCATATCATCTCCATGATTTCTATGAATCCACCCAACACATCATATAATCCTAATGTTAGTCTCATTGACATGAGTGACCCGCCTATTGTTTCACAAGCCAATTTGAGCCCCACAGTCTCTTATGTTGACCAACTTACATCAATTCCACCATCTTCTTACAATCCTTCACAAGCCATCAATCCATCTTATACCACTCAAGGATTGCCCATCGTCACTTAATATGCGACATATACCAACCCTCATGTTGTCCAAAATACAAATCTAAATATCTATCCTTCTTCTGCATCTACCAATCCTCCCATCACTTACCATGTCACAAACTCAACTCTAAACTCACAACCATTGACCAATTCCAATCCATCCTATACTTCCCATGTGATGTAAAACCTTGGTCCTAATTCATTGCAATATACTCAACCACCGCTTGTGTCTCATGGACAGCAATCTTCAAACACATATGTGTCACATACTAATCCTATGACATACATTGTGAGTTCGCAACCTCAACAAACAATCACAGCTTCATATATCCTGCTACAATAGCCACAATATATATCATATTACACTCCACCTCTTAACCAACAACCCCCTTTGCAATAACAACAATTGTCTCCAACGGATGTTCAACAAATGATTAACAAAGTGGTAGCCCAAGGCAAGAAATCATTTTCCTTGGAAGACATATGTGCTTATCCTTTTGACAAGTCATTACATACGACACCTTTTCTGCCACTCTTTGAAATTCCATAATTTGACAAGTACAAAGGAAAAGGAAATTTGGATGACCATCTTAGAGCATTCTTTATCACATGTCTCGATGTTTCTCAAGACGATACATATCTTTGAGACTATTTCCTCAAAGCTCAGCAAGACAAGCTCTTGAATGGTTCTCTCATTTACCTCCAGGCATTAAGTCTTTTGTGGAACTAGCAAGTAAATTTTGATCACATTTCATATTTAACATTAAACATGAAGTGAACATGAATGACCTTGTAAACAATAAACAATGCAACGGTGAAGCTTTCTCTTCATTTACTCAATGATGGCATAGTATGGATAGCAAATTATCATGGGAAATACTTGAGAAGTAATAGCTCAATATTTTTGTTCAAAATCTTCATCCTGAGCTTTCATTCCAACTACAATTGCAAAGTGCTAGCACCTTTGATGAACTTGTTTCCAAAGGAACCATCATTGAATGAGCTTTAATTGCTAAAGGCACTATCAAGATTTTTTGAGATAACAAAGACAATACTCGAAACTCCAACAATAAATCTAGCTTTTGGAACAAAAACAAGAATGTTGTCAATGAGGGAGTTGTAGACACAAAGAATATACAAACAATGAAAGCTCCTATTAACATTCAAGCCACATCTATAGCAACTCAACCTTTTCAACAAACTCGACAATGACAAACTTCAAATCCTCGATAACAATTTACACCATTAGCGGAACCTATGGAAGTTATCTTTAGAAAGCTTCTCCAAGCACCCAATGGAGAACCACTCTTCAAAGCTCCTTGGTACAAAGAAAATGAGTATTGTGATTATCACAGAGTCAAGGGACATAAGATAAATGGTTGTATGTGCTTAAAGCATGTTATTCAAGATTGTATTGATCAAGGTTTAATTAAAATCACACCTCCAACGACAACCTACACAGCAACCAACATTGAATTATGATCTAGATTCTTTCAAGAATCCATTTCCATCTCATGACAAACCAAGTAACCCCCACGTTGGGAATGCCATTCAATATAACTATGATTCATCTACTATTGGCCACATTAACCATGCTCGCATTTCTACTATTACTATCCAAGGCAAAGTACCTGACTACATTGTGACTACCCGAAGAGGTTACATTACCATTCAAGGAGAACTTGTCCATCCTCTTTGACCACAATATCCTTGACCACCTTGGCAAAACACCTGCGCATATTTCCATCCTTGAATTGCTTTGCATATCCCCTACCCATAAAGATATCCTTGATAAAACTTTACAAGAATCTTTGGTGCCCAATGATATCAATACCGCTTAATTCCAATCTATGGTAGCTAGCATTGCAGCCCCTTGCCATCTCACTTTTTTTGATAAAAATCTTTAGCCTTCCATCAACCCATCCCATAATGAAGCCCTCCACATAGAAATGTTTGTTAAACAATGCCATATCAAATGGATCTTAGTGGATGGTGGAGCTAGTCTTAACATTTGTTCTTTAAAATTAATAAAATAGTTGGGATATTCTGAGAAGGATGTTGATACTTCTAAGGTCATTACTATCAGAGCATATGATGATGCCGAGAGAGATACTAAAGGGATTATTCACTTGCCTATTCAAGTTGGACCAGTCACTACTGACACATGCCGTCAAGTCCTTGATATTGAGCTTCCTTATAACATCATTCTTGGCCATCCATGGATCCATGCTCTCAAAGTTGTTCCTTCCACATACCATCAATGTCTCAAGTTTCCACATAACAGTGTTGAAATCACTATTCACGCTAACCCTAATCCATTCAAATTTTGTCATGCTTTTCAAGCTAAATATCAAATCCCTAATCGTATTCCTATCAACACCGAAGAATATCCATCCTCATATGTCGATCCCTCTACCCTACTCAAACCATCATCCATTAAATCTGCTTCCAATCTCCATATCAAATATACTGAACACGGCCCGGGTGAGTACACATTGCAAGAATCTTGTTGTGTTGGAACTCTTCCCTTATCTCCCAAATCACATGGTAAACCTTCTACATCTAAGCCATCATCATCCACAACTGTCATAAAAGAACCTCCAACAGTATTCATTAAAGGTGGATTCCTAGATGATGAAGATATTGATGACATCGACTCTTGGATATTCTATGATGAGAACGACCCAATCCAACTTGAAGGAGAACAATATAACAATGGGTTCCACATCATTAAGAACATGGGCTACAAAGCACATGGCGGATTGGGATCTCAGGAACAAGGATCTATTGAACCCATTGTTGTGTCTAAGAAGTTTAATAAACAAGGCCTTGGCTATCAGCCGGAGGTACCACCTAGACCTTCTTCCATAGGAGAGACGTCTAATACAGATACCATCGATGAGTCCTCCCTTCACATTACTGGCCTTTTTAAAGAAAACTCCATCTTCATGATCTCCATAACTTCATCTAACTGACACCCTTTGTCCCTTACCCTTTCACTCATAAATCCTAACCTCATCGATTGGGACCAACAGGGGGCACTGATATTGGACACATTTGAAAATCACGAAGCTATTGTTGAATTCATGGGTTTATGACAAGGTATTCCTTTGGGCGATCATAAAGAAGGTTTCATGATGGATCTCCCTAAACTAGCATATTTTGGTGGAAGTATCAAATCCTTTAGTCACAAAAGTGAAATAAATAAAATAAAAAAAGATAGGTCATTAGGTGAAAACCGAAAGGTGCCTCTTAACTGTGACAAAGTAAAAATAAAGGACATATCTGAGGGTGAAAACCTCTATGAGGTACCTGAGAATGGAGGATTTGATCTTCCTGTTGCCACTGAATATCATGAGAAATCAATAGTGCTAGTTGAAAAATCAATACTGCTAGTTGAAAAATCACAAGACATGAATTTGGGTACAGAGCAGAATCCAAAGATCACATACTTGGCAGCATCACTATCAGAGCAAGAAAGAAGAAATTTCACAACATTTTTCATAAAAAGAGTCATCAATTTTGCATGGACCTATGCTGACATGCCAGGTCTAGATCCTTCACTTGTGGTACATCATTTAGCAGTATCTCCTAATGCAAAACTTGTCAAACAAAAATTGTGCAAAATGCATCCATAAGTAGCTCTATTGATTAAGGGAGAAATTCAGAATCTCTTAGAAGAAAAGTTCATAAAGCCTATTGATTATCTAGAGTGGGTTTCAAACTTGGTACTTGTAGCAAAACCTGATGGACGAGTTCACTGTTGTACAGATTTTAGAGATCTTAATAAAGCATGTCCCAAAGATGATTTTTGATTACCAAGCATAGACAACATTGTAGATCTCACAGCTGGACATGAAATGTTATCTTTGATGGATAGATTCTCAGGATACAACCAAATCAAAATAGCAGAGGAAGATCAAGACAAGACATCATTCATTTGTCCATGGGGTACATAATGTTGGGTTGTAATACCTTTTGGTCTTAAGAACATAGGATCTACTTATCAACGAGCCATGATAGTTATTTTCCATGACCTCTTTCACATTATCATGGAAGACTATGTTGATGATATTCTAGGGAAATGCAAAACAAGAGGACATCTACAGGTATTGGCACAAATATTTGATCGACTAGAGAAGTATCAAGTTAGGCTGAACCCAAAGAAATGTGTATTTGATGTAACATCTAGAAAATTGTTGGGAGACATTGTATATCACCGAGGAATAGAAGTGGATCTAGACAAAGTAAAAGCCATCATGGAAATGCCTCCCCCAACAAATCTCAAGTAGCTCCATAGTCTACAAGGAAGGTTAAAATCCATTCGTAGATTTATCTCACAACTAACAGATAAGTGTCATCCTTTTCAACACCTTCTTCACAAGGGCAAACCATTTAAGTGGGATGAGAAGTGTCAACAAGCCTTCAACAAAATAAAAGAATATTTAGAAACACCTCCTGTGTTAGTACCTCCTGTACTTGATGGCCCACTATTGGTCTTCATATATTCAACGACAACAGCATTGGGGGCCCTGTTAGCTCAGCATGATGATTTGGGAAAGGAACAAGCCATTTATTACATTAGTAGAACTCTTTTGGGATATGAACTTAATTGTGTCCCTATGGAAAAAGCATGTTTAGCATTGGTGTTTGCTTCCCAAAAGTTGCGACATTATATGTTGAACCAAACAACAAATCTCATATCTAATGTTGATCAACTCAAATATCTTCTCTCTAAAGCAATCCTTATGGGAATACTAGCAAAATGGTTTATGATTGTTGACCTATTTTTCCTCTAATAGGAGTTAAATAGTTCAAGCAGCATCAATCAGTGTGCATATCCACAATGTAAGCTATGTTTGTGATCTTGATGTCTGAAATCCAAATCTCAAAGTATGAAGCTTGCCTAAGGAGGCTTATCATGTGAAAGAGCTTGGAAAAATAGGTAGGTTTGTTTTTTACATCACCTTGAAATCCGCTAAGATGAGGAAGTTATGGAGGGTCATGATCGGGTCATCTTCTTTCCATAGGGTCATATTCCAAATATCGGGTCATATTTCGAACATCAGGTGATATTTCTCAATATCACCCTATATTTGAAATATCGCTCGATATTTCAAATATCACCTTCTTGCGAAATATCTCCCCATGGCCAATATGATGATGATGTCATGATAACTCCAGCTATAGACTAGGTCATCTACCTGATGACATCATCTAGACTTTTCCAAGGTAGGGGTCATTTTTCTCGCAAGGGTCATGTTCTGAATATCACCCTAATCTTAAAACATGACTCAATATACAAAATCTGGACATCATCATCCTTCATCTTGCGGAGGTATGTTTTCTACATCACTTGATCTTCGAGCATCATCCCCCCTTCTTCTCAATATCACCTTCCTCCGAATATCACCCTGATATTTGTAATATCACCCTTCCTCCAAATATCACCCTGATATTCGTAATATCACCACCGTCCATGATGGTGGCGTCACCATCATATCCCTCATAAGCAGAGCATATACAAAGGAGATTTCAGCATGACTTTATACATCGGTGGCTCGATTGAAGGTCATTCAGATAGCCCGATGCAGCACGATACAGGGCGCTTTGCACATACAGATGCAGTTTTTAGAGGTCGATATATACATAGATGCAAAGCGATATATACAGACAGTTGACCAAAACTTTGACCACTTGTATCTCCTCCATCCTGGTGAATTTCAACATGCGACAAGAGGCAAAGATGCATATTTTTGTCCCCTCTTTCATTTGGCAGGGTTTTTAGGGGTTTTTTTTTGTCGCCATTCATTTTCATGATCTGGATTTGCATATTTGGCCAAAGGGACGTTTCAGCGACCTTTTGGAGCAGATGCAGATATTTTGTACATTTATTGCTGCAGGTAGAGGGAGCAGCTCACATTGATGATAAGGGATATTTCTCCACCACCTTGTTCTAGGTGTTGCATATAGTCATGGTGGAGGATAGACTCGCTAGCTGCTCACATTTAATATCAAAATATCTCCCACCTGCCCTTGTTCTAGATCTTTTCGTGCCATTACTCCTGGCAGTTGGGACGTTCTTCCCGAGGTATTTTCAGGATGCAGCTCTCTTGAAGAAAATTTTTGTAACCAACTTAGGGCATCATTTTTGAATGCTATATAAGCTAAGGCTTATGATGTAAATGTGGTGGGAACTTTTTAGCATATATCTGTTTTCCAAATAGAGCTTTTCATACACTGTAACCCTACCTCCCTACTGAATATATGCAACTTATCATACCTCTTTTATTGATCTGCTAGTTCTGTGTGAATCTGCATATGGTTGTTTGTGAATGTCTTCCTTCCTCTCAATCATATTGCTTCTTGCCTCTGCTAGGATCATTTAAATCTATGTATACATTCTTGCTATATCCATATGTGTTGTGCATATATTTTCAGTCCTGTGAAAGTCTCTTTTAATCTGTCTGTGCATCACCCTTTTATGTTTTCTTTTTAAGTTTAGCTGTTTCATCCTTATTTCAAAGCATTCCTTCTCCCTTTCCCCCCCAAAATCTAGTAGTTTTAGGTGATAATTAGGCAAGGAAGTTGGCCTTCTCCAAAGGTCTGATCTCTTCGAGTAGGGTCCCACACCTGGAGATCATTCCCATTGTGTCATTGGAATGCTTGGAAACTCTTCCAAGAAGGGTGTAATTTCACGTGACAACAATGATATTAAGTGAATTTGACATACAATATCTGGATCATAAGGCCATAAAGGACAAGTTATTGCTAATCAGTTAGCCATATCACCTATTACAGATATTCAACCGATACATCCAAAGTTCCCTGATGAAGAATTGTTCAATCTAACTTCACCAACACTATGGCAGCTATACTTTGATGGATCTTACACACACCATGGATCAGGAGCAGGGATATTGTTTGTTACCCCTCAAGGAGATTGTATCCCAAAATCATACAAAATTGCATTTCCATGTACAAATAACATAGCAAAATATGAAGCTTTAATCACAGGATTATGCATGGCAGTACAATGGGCTATCAAACAACTACAAGTCTTTGGTGACTCTCAATTGGTTATCAGACAAGTTTAGATGAATATCAAACAAAAGGTGAGAAACTCCTTCCATATAAGCTAATGGTTGATGATTTTAAGAAATATTTTGACACTATCACCTTTAAACAGATCCCAAGGATACAGAACAAAGCAGCAGATGCTATGGCTATGATTAGATCTCTTCTAGATATGCCATCTAATACACATAAGTGTGAGTTCTTGGTTGAATAGCTTTTGATTCCAACATTTGAAGTACCACAGTCTGAGCTCATTTATGATATTGTTGATCCCAATTCACCTTGGTACAAGGACATATACGATTATCTCTGTAATCAAGCCTTTCCACTACAACTATCTAATACACAATGCAAAACCTTCATCCATCGAAACTCTTGCTATACTATCTTAGGAAACACCCTATATCATCAGAGTCTTGATGGTATCCCTCTTAGATGTCTTGATTCTGAG
Organism: Cunninghamia lanceolata; assembly: GCA_027924645.1. Classification (NCBI taxonomy): domain Eukaryota; kingdom Viridiplantae; phylum Streptophyta; class Pinopsida; order Cupressales; family Cupressaceae; genus Cunninghamia; species Cunninghamia lanceolata. The sequence continues at coordinate 13,146,901 of BSBN01001583.1, forward strand.
GAAGCAAAGGTCGCCTTATGTGAAGTACATGAAGGTGTCTATGGATCACATTCTACTAGCCCTAGCCTTGTTAAGAAACTTCTACGAGCTAGATACTATTGGCCAACTATGGAGAAAGATGTACATCAATTTGCAAAAAAGATGTCTATAGTGTCAGAAACATGGAGATCTAATACATGCACCAGCACATGAACTTCAGCCTATTACCATTCCTTGGCCATTCTCACAGTGGGGAATTGATCTCATAGGTAAAATCCATCCTACTTCATCAAGTGGCCATAAGTTTATCATAACTGCCATTGAATATTTCACAAAGTGGGTGGAAGCCATACCAATGACCTATATTACTGGCAAGCAAATATCTAAGTTTATTCTCCACTATATCATTTGCTGGTATGGAGTTCCTCAAGCCATTATCATTGATAATGGTTGTCCTTTCAGGAGCCAAGAGGTCAGAGATCTTTGTAACAAGTTTCATATTCAACATAGATTGTCTACACCTTATTATCCACAAAGTAATGGCCAAGCCGAGGCTTCTAACAAAACAATCATCAAAATCCTTAAAAAGACAGTCAATGAAGCTAGTCGTGATTGGCATTTACAACTCAATCCTGCATTGTGGGCTTATCGAACAAGTATCATAACTCCAACTAGACCTACACCCTATGCCCTTGTGTATGGTATTGAATCTATCTTGCCTATTGAGGTTGAGATCCCCTCACTGCAAGTATATTTATAGCATACTATTTCAGATGAGGAATATCAAGTATCCAGACTCCATGATCTTGAGCTATTAGATGAATGACTTCTTTTAGCTCTCAACCATCTCCAAGTCTATTAGAACCGTCTATGCCGCAGCTACAACAAGAAAATTAGGGAATGTAAATTTCAAGTTGGGGACCTTGTTCTTAAAGCAAACCAAAAGAATTAGCAACACCATGAGAAACAAGGCATGTTTGAACCTAATTGGCTTGGTCCTTTTGTCATCACATCAGTTTATGGATTGGATGCATACACTCTTTCAACACTTGAGGGTATTCCCTTAGATGAACCAATCAACATCATTCATCTCAAAAAGTTTTATCCATGATTCTCAGCTATAAAAAAAAAAGAGAAAAAAAAATCTGTCCTTTGGTGAAAACCTGATAAACAGGCACCTTGGATAAGTACCATAGTGAAAACCTGGAAAATAGGCGCTATGTGTAGTTACTAGCTCCCATCATCTGCTTAGCTTTGTTTCAGTACTAGTTTTCATAGCATACTTCACCATATAATCCATATCATAATCCACATCTCGCCTTGTAAGCGATTATCCCTTATAATCCTTCACACACCATTTTTTGTCCTCCCATCTTCCTTGCTAGCTTTCATAGTTTGGAGTGTGATGAGGTACTTACATCGTTTGGCACCTTAGCATCTTGTTCCCACACCTACTTCTACCACAACTTCTCCATAATAAAATCCCATCCTACACTGGGGGCAGTTGTTGAGCCTTATTTGGAAGTGGATACTATAGCTCTAGCTCATAACACAACAAACATCTTAGCTCAAACACAACAAATAATCAACTTCAAGCAAAACACCCATCCAACTTCAAATGTGGCAAACATTTGTAACTAGAATAAAAGAATAAGAGTCATCCCAAAGAAAAACACAAAAAAAATCAAAATATTCCAAAAACATCCAAAAAAAAAAAAAAAACATCGCAAAACTCCAAGCAATAAAGTTGATCTTTTGACATCAACCAATGTAATAAGCAAGAACTACATCACCAACTCTATCAATAAAGGCTTAATCCGATGGATACAGGGTATGTAGGCAATCTGAGATGTGAAGGAAGCACTCTAATTCATGCAAAGATGATAGCCTTCCTTTCATCATCCATCTTTCATCTTTCTTCTAATCATCCTCCAATCTTTCATCTCATTTTCTTATATCTTTCTTCACTTACATCATCAATAAAACTAGAACTACATATTCATCATGTCTCATCATCATCATCATGTGCTTTGATCCCATAGACACATGGTATGTAGGCAGTCTAGAATATGAAGGAAGTATCCAATACTCAAGCACAGACGATCCACCCCATCTTCTTCATCTTCTTTCATCTCCCATTTTCTTCTCTTTGACCACCTCAAGCAAGAAGCATAATATGTGTATCAGTGAAAGCTCAAGCACTTTAACCAATCAGGGATCTGCTAGAATCTATTTGTCCACATGCCTTAAGGCAACATTTGCTAAACATTTTTTTATCAATATCTTTAGCCTTCAACATGATGCAACTTTCCTCTCAACAAGGCACCAGTTTAAACTGATCAAAGAGCACTTAAATTTGGCAAGAGAACATGATGATAGTATCTATTGTTCCTTTCTTATGCCTAATCAAGACTACCTTGATCTATCATATCTTGGTACATTACGATGAAGTAAGGATTGGGGCATGGTCATATTTATTTCATATGTTGTGTCTACAGGATGATCTTATTCTCTTCCTATGCGTATTGGTATCTTGTATGTGTTGGGATTAGCATCTTACATATCAATATCTCTAGCATCTGAGAATCTAAACAGCCTCTTATGCACTTGAGACTATTCTATGTTAAGCCTAACTCCATACATATAACCAGCAAGGTATCACTATGTGTAGTGGAGATAAGCTCAAACCATTGCTTGTAGCATCAAAGTCCATCTCGGAACACTAGTTGCTATTCATATCTTGTGTATGTCAGCTCAACATCTTGACCTCATACGTTCAAACAAGATTGTAGCATGCTAGTTTTGCATTGGATATCCTGACACCTTGGTCTTCTATACCTTGGTGAATAACATCCACATGCTATATCAAACATAAGGATTGTATTTCTTTTAAATTTTGAGCAATTACTTAAAAATTTGCCACGCCATTTATCCATTCCATCTATCTATTTCATCATACGCCTATGTAGTTCTCAACCAAGATCACTCCTTCCCTCCATCATCTTTTTCCATGTTTTTTATCCTACAAAACAAGTTAGACATATCATTATCATTACCATCTATATATTTTCATTATCATTAGCATAATATTATTACTATCTATCCATTTACAGATTCATTTCATTTGTGTAAACATTCATATAAACCATGAAATTACAACTATAACATGCATAATCATTATAATACCACAAGTGCTTCCATAATCACATAGAACCAAGACCATCATATATATACATAAATGTGTCAATATACAAGTGTCTACAAATACAATGTGGGCTATCCATGAGCCATCAAAAATGTATGTACAATCAGCTCTAGGCCTCATCATGATACAACATAATATACATAAACAATGTAGCCCTAGTGACTACTGGCAGGTCCCTCGCCCTGACCACCACCATAGGGTCCTACACCTATCCCCCTATCTTTCTATGGCCCCATCCCTGATGCTACAGATCAAGACCTACCTATCCTTTGTGAACCAGAAGCTTCTGCCCTGCTCCTGAAGCTAGGCTGCCTCTGCTCTGCTGGTATGGCTCCATAGTATAAGCCTCTATAATACTTAGCCTCACCCTATACCCTCCTTAGCTCTCCCTATACTTGTGTTAGCTATGTGGCCAGATACATAGTATCTCCATCTGTACCCAAGATAGCCACTGCTCTATCCCGCTCGACAACCATCACCTGTAACTGCTAAATAGTTGTATCCATCTCTATCCGTAGACCATATCTCTCAACTCTCATCACCTACATCTACTGTGTGGTAGTGTCTCGCTCTACTCTCATCATCTGCTCATGCTACCTCACTGTGTCTCTCTCCCTTGTCACTCTAGCCAGTGCACCATCATCCTACCCATCCCCAGCCTGTCCTCTAGCCTATAGTTGAGCCTGGTATGTCTGAGCCTGTGCTCTCGCATGCCGTAATCCTATCACTGCCTGATGCCTATCTATTTCCACTCTCCTCAACCTCATCTAAGCCCCTACCTCCATCTCCTCTCCTCCCTAATCCTCCTTTGTAGTTGTTGAATCCCAACATCATGACCTCCTAATAACTAACCTTGAGGTTGTGCTAGTATCTGAGGCTGCCCCTATACCTATCCCTGTACCTGTATCCCTGGAGCTTCCAACACTATAGCCTATGGTGGTGGAGCCTGTCATCACCTCCTCCTAACTAGTCACTCCATCCCTATATTTCCTATCTCCCCAACCCTCATCAGCTGAGTTGGTCTCACTGTCACCTAGTATGCATCATAATTTGGTAGTGTGCCTGGATTTGTAGGACACTGTCCCCACTGCCATACAACTGGTTGTAGCCCCTCTCTCTCTTCCAAAGATGTGTCAACCACTACCTCTGGCCCCCAATCAAACACCTCCTATCTAGTCCTCCCAAAAATGGCATCACCAATTGGTACTGCCTGTGGCAACCTGAACTATCTCAAAACCCTCTTGGGCAAATAGCACTCTATAATATATATCCCGCATCCAAAAATATATCTCATCTATCTTGCATAGACAAGCTCTCTATTCTCCTCATCCCATCTCTCACATCCTAGCCATGGCCTCCATATAAATCTATCCACCTCATCTAATATCCTCCACCAGTACACCAGTCCTCTACGCTACCAATATGTCAAAGCCCCTCTATACATCCTCACATAAGGCTCTCCTATTGCTCTAGCCACCCATCCATCTAGCCTAGTCACTGGAATATGCTCATAGGCCCATACATGCAAAATTGTGACTCCAGCAGACATACTAGCCCCGAACATATAGGCATAGTCATGTAGATAATGATAGAGCTGTCCCAACACACACTCTGTCCATGCATATCTTGTCCCATAGGAGAACATCCCCTCCATCATTGTCCCCCATCCTACTGGGAATCCTCTAGCTCGTCTGTCTCCCACCAGCCATCTGATGATCACCACCACTACCCGCTGTAGTCTGTCACACAACTCCATCCTTGCCATAGGAATCTTTAAGCCATTCACTCCTATATCTAGTGTTCTGAACAATCTCTTGAATGCAGCTGGACCCATTTTAGGATCATAATCCACCCTATCTCCATCAATAGGAACAAACAAAATCTAAAACACATCCTCTAATGTGATCATGGCCTTTCTTGTCGATAACAAGAATGAACTATGCTCACTCCTCCATCACTCCACCATCGACATCATCAATCCTCGATGTGCCTGGACCGACTCCAATCTAGATACATGCTCCAACCTGAGGATCTCTAACACTAGTGGCTCCTCTGCATCAAGTAGTCTCACCAACTGCAAATCTCTGGGATGTGGCTCTCATGATAACAACGGTGATAGTATATCTTGCATCATTCTACTAACTGTATCAATTTTTGTGCTATCAAAATTACCTTTTGCATGCTATACTTAACTATACCTGCTATAAGTGATGCACTTTTCTACATGTGACTTCCTTTTGATCATAAGCAATTTATTTTTCTACATGTGCATGCTCTTAGCTTAAATGCGATCTACTTACTCTATGCATGTGACTATTGACTACAAATGAGCTAAACATCTATATGCGTGTGCTCTTCACCTATAAGCGACCTATTTGCCACATGTGTTCGCCTATCCTTCACATGTGAGCTATAATCCTACATGCATCTATTTTTCCTCCATAAGCGACTTTCTTCTAGCCATACGCACATTTCACCTACCTATTTCCGCTAGCTAACCATAAGCGACTCACTTTCTCCATATGTGACTAAGACGCAACTATATGTTAGCTCAACTACCCTAAGTGACCGCTTTTAGCCCGCAAGTGACCTAAACTGCCTAGCCCCTAACCTAGTCACTTTTGGTGACATGTGTGCATTTATGATGCTTCTAGCCTATTTAATTCACACTTTTAGCAAAAGTTTAGAAACATACCGGTGCGCCTGCTCCCTCTGGTCATCCATGTGTCCTTACTTGCTCGGCATGATGATCTCTACGTGTAATAACCATCCTAAAAGCTCTCGAAACTCCAAACATTTTCACACTCCTAAGCTCTAGATTTCTACTCACAAAAAGCATAAATGAGCCTATTTTCCCTTGAAAGTCCTACTTATAGCCCCATTCCAACTCTAATTTTTTCTATACCACAGCCTCTTTTCTTCTATACCATCCCATTTTATCCCCTCCCAACCCCCATTTTCTTCGTGTCAGTCTTGTTTTCTAGCCTTTCATCTTATCACGAGCCAACCTAGCCCTTCCTAGTTTGTTTGGCTTATCTCTCGAGGGGGCATCACCTGCTAGTTACACTGGGCTATAACCTTGTTTATCAAGCGAATACTGCATCTTCTTTGACACAATGCTCTAACAAACATTGTATCAAATGGGGCAAAATGTAGACACCTAAAATTGACCTAATTATCATTAGCATTCAAACATTGCATTAGCTATAATTTGCATTTGTCTAATGCACTTGAGAAATATCCCTATCACTTATTTCTTCTATTAATTAAATAAATTTTATTTATTTAATTAATTCATTAGCTATTTCCTCTAAGCTATAATTAAGCAATCTTTAATTATCTACTTCTATCTATTTTTAATTAAATAAATCTTATTTATTTAATTAAAATCCTATCCATAAACCCACTTTCCAATTAATTAAATAAATTTTCTTTATTTAATTAATTCTTCTCATCATTTATCTTCATGAGCCGACATGTGTGCCACTTTCATTTAAAAAGATAAGTGGTACTACATCTTTTATTTAATATCTTTCACATGTAGTAATTTTTATGTACACAGTCACACATAAGCCTTATCTTCCCTCCACTTTTCATCTACACATTCATCTATGATCATCCTTAATCTTAGCCATTCACATAGCCACCAAATCTCCACCATTGATTGATTTTGGTTGAGTTTTATATAAACACCCTCTCATTCCATACTACATCTATCTAGCATTCCTATGGCATATACATTATCATCTTGAGCATATTGAGCATTTTAGCATCCATCTAGCTTATTATCACTATCATCCATCCATCATGATAGCTTTCATCTTCATAATTGTTCATTGTTGAAGAAGCAATCCACATCATAAACAATGAATCATACAATCTAGGTGATATTGATCTTGAATTGCATGCTTTTGATTTCATTTAGATTAGATTCTTTGATGATGGTAGGGTTAGGTTTTCATGGCTATGCATGATCTTATTAACCTTATTTTTACCTATCATAGTTATAGATGATGACATGGAAAGAGAAAAGAGATTACAACAACTTGAGATGTTGGACGAACAATGTATCAATTCTCTTGAACATCTTAAGGTCCATAAAAAAGTATACAATGATTGTACAATGAACACGTTATACACCGTTCATTTGACGTTGGAGATTTGGTACTTTATGAGAATCAACGCAATGTAAATGCACCTCCTAGAGAAAAAGGAAAGTTCAACCCTAACTGGTTCGGACCCTATGTTGTTACTTAAGCCTTCAGATTAGGAGCATATAAGTTAGCCGATGAACAAGGTACGCCGCTTAAAGAACCTATTAATGTATCACACCTCAAGAAGTTTTATGCTTAAGATTATATGTTAGATGTTACTTTAGACAAAAAATATTAGTTAGTTTATCTTCAATTTTAACCTTGAGATATGATTATTTTGTCCTAATTCATTTAACATAGAATCATTTTTAGTTAATCATTGTTGTATCTTTCTTAAACATGTTTTATTGAAAGATCACCTTTGTATTAACTGATTCAAGCATAGAATATTGGTTATGTGTGAAATTCATTAGTCATTATTCTTTTACTACATGTTTTGCAAAGAATTGTTTAGTATCACATTAGCATTAATCATATTTCAACATGAGCATTTAACATTTTTCACTAGTTGCATTTTACATAAATCACATGTGATAGATTACACAACTAGAAACAATAACAAGAGAACATCATATATATATATACCATCATTTTCAAATATACATTTGGGTTAACTATCTCGTATAGCAAAATGGGATGTCGTAGTACAAAATATATACATCACATAGTTGAACCCTTGTAGCTTGTACCCTCATAACCTTGTGGTGTGCGTGTGACGAAGGGCTAACCATTTGTGGCTATGAATCACGAGTGACTCCTAGAGACACTCTGTGCTCGTAACCCCTTGATCTCTCCTCTCAGTCCTAGCACCTTGTCATGTGTATCCTGGTACATTTGCTGATAGCAATCTCTCTCCAAGATAGCTCTCTCTAGATCTGCTTGGATCATGTCCCTATGCGCTCCCATCTGGTGTAACTCTGTCGATGAGGTCTCATCAGTGATAAGGTCTCTCTCAGGTGCAAATGTTGTTGTAGTCTACTCCCGTAGTGCCTAGAGATATACCTCAACACACTTGAATCTTTGAGTAGACTAGTCTAGAATTACCTCTACTAACAATCTGTAGCAGACAGACAACATGAAGATCTGTGCATGTGACCCTACAGATGGCTATGGTAAATACCCCGTCCACACTCACTACTCAGCTGCATTAGATGGTACTATCTCTTCTATGAAACAACTCACAAAGTCACGCCATGCATCTGTCCCAACTACAAAATAGAAACAAAATAGATATCAGTACCTCATATAGACATCATAAATAATCAAACAATCACAAACAACTACATCAAAATACATAAAGCATCCTACAAGGATCTCCATCTCACCAAGATAGATCTTAGATAATTGATGGTGTGATAACCTCTGTGGTTGATGCTGAAGGTGTTGGTATGCACCTACTGGACTCTACCTCCTTGCGCTGACTTGATCTCCTCACATTCGTAGACATGGGAACTTGAGCACTCTACTGAGATTGGAAATCACTCTCCTCATTGAAGTTTGGCACCTGCTGTTCTCACCGTGGTCTCATCCTGAAGATGTACTATGATTTGACCTCTCCCTCGTCATCATCCTCATCCTCCTCATCATCGTCTAAGTCATAATGGCCAACCAAACCATTGATGTCATCCTCCATCTCTATGTCTATCCCCTGACCGGCCCAAGCTTGAGGATCACCTATATGGTGACTAGGTGGATAGTTAGGAGCAGGTCGCGTTGTCCACCACTAGGTCTAATATGATCTGGTTACTCTAATGTCATCTACATCAGATATCGATTCTGCATCCTCTGAATCATGATCATCACTAACTGTCACATTTTCTATCATCAATCATCAGGCACTATTCACCCTGACTGCACTGTGCACAGAGCATGGATAGCTCAGATGGATCATGGGAACATCCTGTCGGCATCCAAATTGTCAGGATACCCAATCAAAATAAAAGCATGAGACAACATGATCGAGGTGACCGGCCATTAGTCAATCCCTCTGCATCCTCGCTAGCTAACTTTGCTCATCTGGCCATGCTATGCAGTTGTGATATGGTCTCCAAATGATATTGCAAGGCCGTAATCTATCAAATATAACCCTCTAGTATAGTAGATCACTGTGTCTCCAGTACCTAATAAGCGGATAGGCATGGACCCGTGGATAAGACAACACTAGCTCTATAGGAAAACCTATAGGCCACGTACAATTGATATGCTCAAAGGCCTAGATCTATAGTAGTGTACAACACATTAGGCTATGAACCTCATAATAAACATACTAGCCTAACTCGTGGTGGAGGTGCGCAAGCATACTATGCCCCAATGCGTACACTATCCTGTTCTCCTCCATCGCCCTGATTGTGTGAACAAGGACCTCATGAAGGTGAGTACCTCGACGATCAGGTGCGACTACTAGTGCTATCGTGATCATCATAATCCGCTGAATCAGTGGAATGTTGGTGCACCCCTGCTCTAACAAGTGAAGCTGAATGTGCGCATGCTCTGCCTGAGAGACCATGTTACCCAAATAATACATCTGACCCTGTTGAGTGTACTCTGATGAGTGACAATCTATGATCCTCACTATCTCTCCTCGTATGGGTAGTCGAAGGATTTGGAAGACATCCTCTAGTGTAATGGTCATCTCTCTTGTAGGTAGATGGAATGTCGATGTATCTACATTCCATCTCTCTGTCAATGTCATCAGTATGCTAACATAGAATCTAATCATGGGCATATCGAAGACCCACCAGAGCCCTAATGACTATAAATGGCTCCTCTCTGCATCCATCATGGTAGTAATGTGATCACGTAGAAGTGACATCAAGCGACCACTTATGTGCTCTCACATCCCCAGAACGACCTGCATGACACAAATATGTAGAGATTAAATCAGTTTCTAAGAAGTAAAATGTAACTTCATGATCAAACTATGGAATAGTTCCTGGTCCTTGGGGCCTTTGTCCTTTGTGGACTTGGGTGCCCTAGGCAGATCTGGGTGTCCAAGTCAGACTAGGGTGCCCCAGGGCTCCCAAGGAGGACTTGGGCACCCTAAGTGGACTCGGGTGCCCTTGATTGGGACCCTTGTCCATTCTCACCTAAAAGGTACTAAAAATGACAAAATTCTAACAAATGAAGAGTGCAAGATAGAACAAGCAAGGATCAGGGACCTAAGTCGTCTCTCTGCCACTCAGGCTCAGAGCATCTCCAGTTGCGGAAGTTGGTATGGACATCGGGTCAGCATCGTCGATCTCCTCTTCCTTCTCCTTCTCTCCTCTACACAATGATGACAAGTAACAAATGAATAGTGAAAAGTGATGACTCCCTTTACATATAGTAAAGTAGATGAGAAATCCTATCACTATCTAGGTGCAAAAATAAAAACATTGACAAGTTTCAAACTTGAGCTTTTATCTTGAGCTGTTGAACTTGGATTTTTGCATTGTTCATTGCATCAAAATCCTAGCTCCACTCTCCATCTTACTAAATGTGTTGTGTTTTGGTGTTGTCTCTTTAAAAAACCCTCACAATGAATTTCTCATCAAGTTTCCCTAGAAATTGACGCGTGTAGATATCTCCTTGTTTCTACTTTTCAGAATAAGCAACTAGAAACAAGTGGGGCACATATCTCCCTTGATTTCCTCCCTCATCATGTCTCATCACTCAACCGCCTTAGTGTTTATGAACTGACTTATTGATGGTGGTTACAAGTTGATTTGATTTGATTTTGGATTCTTCCTCTTCTGCGATGATACTTTGGCTTCCTCTATAGTATCCTTTTCCTAATTGATGTATTTAATTTCCATTAGTTGCATATGCACGTAGTGTCATATGACCACTAAAGTGGGGGATAAATGTTATGTCATAAATTGTGCTCATGTATAGAATGATATAATTTCCCCATGGTTTAGCTCCTTCCCTTTGGTGACCTTTCAACCTAGTTTTTATAGACCTTCCTAAAACCTGACTGACCTAGGTCTAACTGGAAGAATCTCACATTTTGGAATAACTAAAGATTGAACAGGAAAATAAATATTAGATTTGGGATCTCCTAACCTTCTTGAAGCAGTCCTAAGCGGCAAATCAGGGCTTGGACTTGGATGCTAGTGCCCTTGTCCTACCCTATTTCTCAGGGTCTTGAATTTCAGAGGGATGTCGGCTCTTATCAAGCATTACGAGATTCCACTTTCAAATTTTTGTTTTTTGTGCGTTGTCAACATCTTATTTCAAAATTTGAAATTCCTAAGGTTGGATATAAAGAGACACTTGAAAATAATTTTATTACACAATCTTTATGCAAAATTGATGCCAAAATTGCCATTAAAGATCAGTAATTTGTTGAATCTCTTGAAGTCATTTGAATTTGCTATCATGGAGACAATGGATGGAGATTAGGAATCAAGATATTGAGACTATCTTGCTCTTCCTAGGGTTTGTATACCTTTTGCATGATCAGGAGAAGGGTTGAAGCCTCCAACATTGAGCTTGGAGATCCTTTGTGGACATTGTTGATTCACCTTCTTATTCATGCAAGTCTTCATTGCTTTCATCTCCTTGAGGTGAAGTTGTGTTTCGTTCATTGAGTTGATACAAGTTGTTGATCTTCCCTTGATTGAGACATCTAGGGTTTGATATTTTTGCATACACTTTGCTAGGGTTTTCATACACATTTGCAAATCTTTATCCCTGGCTATTGTTGAGGTGGGAACACTGAAACAGGGCTTGACTGAGGCAAGCTCCTATATATCCGCAAGCATTTTTCTCCTCCTTTTGCATGTGTAGGTTGCATTTGTTGAGATATGGCATAAAGGAGTTGTAGGAGGGTTCATGTTGTAGACACAGTCATGACGAAATTTTAATTTTAGGATTCTGATAGTTTCAGGATACTAGGACTAGTTCCCTAGTCCAACTAGGTAATTTTTCTAGGATTCAAAAATCTTTGTAGATTATGAAGTAGTTGGTGCAGAAGATTTTGACATCAGGAAACTTTCAGGACACAGGAACTAGCGCCCTAGTCTAATAGCTCCTCAGTTTTTGAGCACACTATCTCTAAACTATTTATTCTACATTTTGTGGTCGTTTCATCAATATCTATGTCAGAAATTGAGTTATTACAGTTTGATATACAAATTAGAGTTTTATGGTTAGAGAGAAAAACTAGCTTGTAAAAACCTTATTCAAACAATCACATAGACATAATTAGAAGGAAAAGGGAACATTGGTGATCTGTAGTTTATCCCTAAATTTTGCCTTTGCTTCCCTAATGTTTTAGTGCATGTGAAAGTGTGGGACTTAGAACCTCATATCTTGCTTCCACATGTTCACCCTAAATAGAAGGATACAAGTTCCCATGTCACAAATATTAAATGAAAAGTTAAAGAATGTAATAAAAGAATTTGTAACATGGAAGTCTTGGCTAACATTGTTTTTCTTGATATAGAGCTTGTAAAATTGTAAAAGGGGGATTCTGGACTTTGGATACAAGATATCCACAATTTTGGGGAGTAGTTGCTTTTGCAAAGTAAGTTCATTTTGTCAAGTTTGTAGAGAAAAATATTGCCTATAGGTGAATAAAGTGTTGTATGACATTTTTTTAGTTTAAATTGTAATATATGAATAACACTATATGTGTGTGTTTCTTACAATTGTCTCCTTAAATGTAATCATCTATTTTGTTAGTGAAGGAATCAAGGGTTTTGGAGTTCATCTATGCACACTTGTTGTATTGAATGTCTTATTTATTACTTCTATTCAAGTAATAGATTAACCATGCTTTGAGTAAGATATAGGGAGCAATGTGTTACATTAGAGATACTTGAAGAAGAGTTGTAGGAAATACTCTTTCTTGGGTGTGTCGTTGTAAGTCAGTGATACAAGTATACCCTCTTAGTTTGAAGTTTTTGATGTCAAAAAGGAAACATCTAAATTGTAGCATTTGACTCTGTTGCCCTTATAAAGCATTGATCTAAGGATTTATTTGCCCAAAGGTCTAGAAGAAAACTAAATTTAAAGACAAATCATTTGAATCAATTTATGTTTTATTTTGTTTTATTTTAGTTTACCTGTGTTGTATGTTCTCAGGTTTAGATGGTGTAGATAATCCAAGAATATTGCTAGTCTGAGGTCAATCTTACACATATTGGTATAAAAATATGAGAACATATCTATGTTGTTGTAATTTAAAGATACATTTGATGATGTTATGATAAGGATTATCCCCTAGGTTTGGTACAACCTAAAGTGTAGGGTAGATATGTTGCAAGTATGTGCCTAATCGATGTTGTCATTGATGTCAACATATTCTTGTTGTCATTGGTGTCAAGTGTATCTTATTATATTACTTGTTTAGAAGACCTGTATGTTGAGGATATTGATAAAATTAGCCTCTCTGGAATAAACTAGTGAGCTACAGAGAAGTGCAGTACAAATAGTAAGTTGTATGCTGAAGAACAATTGGATAAACTACTCTGCATTTACTTCTACTTGAAGATCATGGTCTACAACTTGGAAGTAAGATAGAGGTATGAATAAGGATGCTGCATTTTAGGTTTGAAGCCTCTGCATGAAGATCTGAGTGAGTTGTGTTCACCAGAGTGAACCCTGCTTTTTCTATAAGTTCAGTTGGAATAGGAAGAAAGTATTCTGCTCCGCATTCCTTTGCAATAAAGTATTTGGCTCTATAGTTCTAGAGGGAAGTCTTGGATGATGATAAGTGCCTATAGTTGTAATGGTTCATGGTTTGGTGGTCCATAAGCTATCTTTCTTTTATGACAGTTGAAGATAGTGAAGTTCATGTGTTCCGGTGAGAAGATTCCTATGGATAAAGTGGTTAAGGTTCATGTGGTTCCCCCTACTGATTATAGTGTGCTTGTGGATGTCTCTTAATCATGTTCCTATCTAGACTTTGGTCTACATTAATAAATTGAGATTGTGTTTGAAGATTGTTCCCAGATAATGTAGCGTGTAACCAGTCTTGGCCGACTTGGTTAATCCCAGTGATTGCGAAGATCTTTGGAAGATTGTGGAAGTGTGTTGTGGCATGGAAGATTGTGTTTGAGTCTTAGCTAAGGCATGACATGATCCACATTTCATTCCCTTTGCATAATATTGCAATAGGTCGGGACCTATTTTGTAAATGTTTGTAAAACTGACCTTGGAGATTGCTCCAATAGTTGATGATTGTGATACTGACCTTGATGATCATTCCAAGGTTGATGTAGTGTATAAATACTTGTAGTTGAGTCGTGGAAAAAGTGTTCTTGAGAAGAAATGAAAAGATATTAAGAAAGGTCCAAAAGGCTGAGCAGAGAAGAGGAAGAGCAAAGTAGAGGAAGAGTAGAGCAAGGGAATTATTATTCTTCAGTCGCAAATATAGAAAGGTGTTGATCGTGGTAGTGAGTTTGGCAATAAGCTGCCAGTAGGGTTTAACAGCCCTTATTGTAATCTTGCTAGGTTTAGGGTTGAGGCAGTGAGCCTGCTAGACCTGTTGTTCTTCATGGCAGTTATCCAGTATGTTTAGGCCTGTGGAGTGACCAAGCCTAAACATCATTATTTCAAGATTTCAATATATATTGAGAGTTAATCCTCTCTGTGGTTTTTCCCCACCTTGGGGTTTTCCACATAAATCTGGTGTCTCTTGTGTTTGATATTGTATCTATGGTTAAGTTTCTGATTTCATGCACTCATTGTTAAATCATAATAATTGTGGATAAGTGATGAATGTTTAATTGTAGAAAGTGTTTAAGTTTTTGTGACAACTGATTTACCCCCCTCTTAGTTGTCTGACGCATATCAACAATTGGTATCAGAACCACATCCCTTTGGAAAGAGTCTAACAAATTGAGGGAGATCCTAATGGAAGGAAAATAGATACTCTCTGATGCACCTAAATGCTCATCAAGAGATATCAAGAACAGATTGTGCAAAAAAGTGATTCACGAAGAACAGAATGTCAACCATCAAATATACTCTAAAGCATGTACTAGTGATGAAGACTATTGGGTTACTAATAGTACCTACTCAAACCATAGGACTGGTGACAAAAGTAAGTTTGTTAGTCTGGAAGAATACAATGAAGGGCTAGTCAAGTTCAGAGATGACTGCACTACTAAAGTTTGTAGAATAGGATCGACAAATTTTGGCAACAGACAAATTTCTAAAAATGTTCTTTATATAAAAGGTTTGAAACAAAATCTCTTAAGTGTCAGATAGTTATGCAGGAAGGGATTTAAGTTTGTGTTTGAAAATGATTCTCTTGAAATCAAAGAAAAATCTGGAGCTACAATAGCAATTGCAAAAAGAATAGAAAAGAATCTCTATCATCTCAGAAAAGGTGACTTTATTGGATACACATCTTAGACCAATAAAAGCTAGGTTTGGCATAGAAGACTTTGCCATACAAACCTTGATGATTTAACAAACTCAGTTCATATTGTGAAGGACCTACCATAGATTGATTATTCAAGAAACAACAGTAGCAGGAAATGTCAAAGATTGTCAAGAAACGGATGGCAAGATAAAGAAAGATCCTCCACTAAATGATTGGAATTGATTCATGTAAACTTTTGTGGTCTGACAAGAATACCAAGCCTCCATGGTCATAGGTACTTTATGTTTTTTATTGATGATTTTTCTAGAATGACTTGGGTCAATTTCTTAAAGGATAAAATAGAGATTCTAGAGGCACTCAAAATTTTTAAAGAAACCCAAGTGAAATTTAGCTAAGCATGGACATCAAAGGCTTGAGAATTGGCAAAGAAGAAGAACTTATCTCCAATGATTTCAATATATTTTGTGAAACCTATATGATAGAAAAAATAACTCTTTGCCAAAATTAAGATAATGGAAGAAGCAAGTAGAATTATTTTGGAGAATGCAAAATTAATGATGGAAGAAGCAAATTTACCAGATGTATTTTGGAAAGAGGCAATTCAAGCCACTGTCTATACATTAAACAGAGTTTAGGTAACAACCAAAGAAGGAAAGATCCTTGCTGAGTTATGGTGTGGATCAATACCCACTGTGAGATATTTTAAAAAGCTTTGGAAGCAAATGCCTCATCAGAATAGAAAAGGACAATGCTAAGTATGAGGTAGGCATTTTTCTTGGATACTCATCTTGGACAAGAGCCTACCAATGTTACAACAATAGATTGGGAAGGATCGTGGAAAGTACAAATGTTAAGGTTATTGAAAACATCCAGGAGAATTTAGTCTCAACCAACAAGGATTTATAAATTGAAGAACAAGAAGGTTCCCAGACCACCAAATGTGATGTGGAAGATGACAAAGCTACTATGAATCAAGTGAATATGTGCCTAATTTCTAGTATTAACATAGATAACTTAAGAACTGTAGATGAAGACATGGATTTGAAAGAAGATTTAAGAAGGCAAATTAGGTAGTTATAGAAAACTCTAAAAGAGAACAATGAAGAAAAGACAAAAATTGAGAATTGTCTGAAAGACAAGATTAAAGACTGCATGAAGCTTCAAGAATAAGTTGAAGACTTTAAATTTGATTTGAAACATGTACGGGCTCAAAGAGATCAATTCAGTGTGAATGCTGTCGGATATGATATGTCAATAGCATAATAGAAAGATGGTAACAGAGAAGGCATAACAATTGGAAAAGACAAAGGACTCAGAACAAGTCAGGAAGAGGACACGATCAGACAGACTTAGAATCAAAGAAGCATAAGACTATCAATTAGACAGCCAAACACTCAAAGGTACTCTTCTTTCAACGGTTATTGTAATTTATGTAACAAATTTGGTCACAAGGCAAATTGGTGTAGAAATAGGGTGAATCAAAATACCCCATCCTTCTCTAGTCAAAATTCCATTAGATGCTATGCTTTCCATAGAATGGGACATAGAGCTAATGAGTGTAGAAGCCAAGTGAGAAAAGGCTATGAGATAAATAGGACAATGGAATCCTTTAGTGGTTATTGTTATGCATACAATAATTTCAGGCATAAGGCTAACTTAAGCAGGTCAAGGATACATGGAAGAAACATTGATCAGAAAAATACTATGTGCTTCAATTGCAACAAGGATGGACATATTGCAAAGTACTATAGAAATAAGAAGGATAACCAAACAGAATCAAGGAAATTGATTAAAAAAGTTGATCCAACACAAATCAAGGAAGAGTTGAACAAGGTTTGGGTCAAGAAGGAAACAAATGAAGGAAGAGATGAGTCTGCTCTAAGCTCCAAAGTAGCTACTTCCTCCAAGAAGTAGATTTTGAGTCATGGATCAGGGGGAGCCTTATTAAAGATTCTAAATCCCCCAGCCAGATAGTTAGTGTTGGGATCTAACACAAAGATACATGTTCTGGAAGTCTGCTTGAAATGGGTCTAATTTAGAAAACTAAAATGACCAAGTATGATCATATACAAAGTGACAGAAATTGGATCAGTATGCCTCTGCCATTGAAGATCATTATATAAATATCTGGTGAACATATTCTAAAGTCACATGGTGAATTGTCTAAGTCCGGATGAATAGAGTTAAGCTTGAGACAACGTAAAGCATCTGAAGTATTTTGGTCTACATTCTTTAGCTATTGAGTATCTCAACTAGCGTTTCTGAAGGTATGTTAAGATGTCAATGATAATTGTTGGATATGAATTCTATAGTCTCATATGGTCCACATTGGGAGTTATGATGTGATAGATGAATTGGTCAAGTATGTACTTAAGGGACAAACTAACAGGTCATGAATTTTGGTTAAGTATCTAGCTAATAAAATCTAGTAACAAGGCTTTGGTATTTTGGTCTGCTTTGGTCTACTATTGAAGATAATGCTCTGGAGTTCTAGCATATGGTTATTAATCAGTGATTACATCTACATCCATAAATTCTTGATAATTGGCTTGAGATTAATGAGCAATAGAAGCTCAAGATTGTTTTTAGTACATAGTAGTTTTCAAGCAATGTTGTGTGTAAAAAGCACTCACAAGTGGAAAATGTTGCTTCGGCGGCACAAATGGAAACTATTAATTTGGTTCTAGTTTTTGTAACACATAAAGACTTCAAATTAAATGTGAATAACCCCTGCTTGAATACCAAGTTGAAGAAGACATTGTTTCAACTAGACTGATGATAAGAAATCCTTGCAGAAGAAAACTTACAGACTGAGTCAAGTTTGAAGTTTTGAGAAGACAAAATATGTTACTCCAGAAGTGATAGCATGTGAAGGTTCTAATATGAGCTAGATATGGTCTGATGTGTACTCCTAAGGGGAGTAGTCAGAACAATAAAAGGAAAAGGTGTAGCAGTGCAAGTAGTAATCAGAGATGGTTGTTGAAGTCAAGAGGATTATGAAGTTACCTCTTAGGAGAAGCAAATAGATGATGTTGATATGAGTTTTTGATAAAAAACAGTAAGTATTGTAGTGCTACTGATAGAGGAAATAGTGCATCAACAACAAGATCCTAAGGAAATAATTGATAACCAAAAAGTAGAAAACTTCACATGAAAATCCAAAGTTGTAGTCAGGAAAAGCATCAAGTAAGGAGGAGCACTTAGTTGAAGAGAGTTTAGAATAGAGATTAGATCAGAGTAGAACAGTGCAAGTATGTGCCCTTTTCCATTGATGTCAAAGGGGGAGAGAAGTCATGTGAAAAACTTAGAGTGCAAATGTGTAAGAGAAAGGGGGAGAATTTTGGAGAAAGAAAGAGTGCAGGTGTGTAAAGAGAAATGGGGAGAATCTTGTCTTGATGGTTGTTGTAGTTTTTCACATCATATGTTTCCATCAATGACAAAGGGGGAGATTGTTGCAAGTATTTGCCTAATCAGTGTTGTCATTGATGTTAACATATTCTTGTTGTCATTGGTGTCAACTGTATCTTATTCTATTACTTGTTTAGAAGATTTGTATGTTGAGGATATTAAGAAAATTAGCTTCTCTAGAAGAAACTAGTGAGCTATAGAGAAGTGCAGTACATACAGTAAGTTGTATGTTGATGAATAGTCTGGTAAACTACTCTGCATTTATTTCTACTTGAAGATCGTGGTCTACAGATTGGAAGTAAGTTAGAGGTATGACTAAGGATGTTGTATTTTGGGTTTGAAGCCTTCGCATGAAGATCTGAGTGAGTTGTATTCATTAGAGTGACACCTACTTTTTTTGTAAGTTCAGTTGGGACAGGAAGAAATTATTTTGTCTCCACATTCCTTTGCAATAAAGTATTTGGCTCTATGGTTTTAGAGGAAAGTCTAGGATGATGATAAGTGCCTACAGTTGCAATGGTTCATGGTTTAGTGGTTTGCAAACTATCTTTCTTTTATGACAATTGAAGACAGTGAATTTTAAGTGTTCTAGTGAGAAGATTCCTATGGATAAAGTGGTTAAGGTTCATGCAGTTTCTCCTAATGATTATAGCATGCTTGTGGATGTCTCCTAATCATGTTCCTATCTGGACTTTGGTCCGCATTAAGAAATTGAGATTGTGTTTGAAGATTGTTCCCAGATAATGTAGTGTGTAACCAGTCTTAGCTGACTTGGTTAATCCCAGTGATTGCAGAGATCTCTAGAAGATTATGTTTGAGTCCCAGCTAAGGCATGGCATGATCCACATTTCATTCTCTTTGCATAATGTTGCAATAGGTCAGGACCTATTTTGTAAATGTTTGTAATACCGACCTTGCAGATTGCTCTAATGGTTGATGATTGTGATGACAACCTTGATAATCATTCCAAGGTAGATGTAGTGTATAAATACTTGTAGTTGAGTCATGGAAAAAGTGTCCTTGAGTGGAAATGAAAATATATTAAGAAAGGTCCAAAAGGCAAAGTAGAGAAGAGGTAGAGGAAAGAAGAGGAAGAGAAGAGTAGGGGAATTATTATACTTTAGTCACAAATATAGAAAGGCATTGATTGTGGCAATGAGTTTGGTAGTAAGCCTCTAGTAGGGTTTAACATCCCTTATTGTAATCTTGCTATGTTTAGGGTTAAGGCAGTGAGCTTGCTAGACCTAGTTGTGCTTCATGGTAGTAAGCCAGTATGTTTAGGCCCATGGAGTGACCAATCCTAAACATCATTATTTCAAGATTGCAATATATATTGAGAGTTAATCCTCTCTGTGGTTTTTCCCCACCTTGGGGTTTTCCACATAAATATGGTGTCTCTTGTGTTTGATGTTGTATCTGTGGTTAAGTTTCTAATTTGATGCACTCATTGTTAAATCATAATAATTGTGGATAAGTGATGAATGTTTAATTGTAGAAAGTGTTTAAGTTTTTGTGACAACTGATTCATCCCCCCTCTCAGTTTTCTGGAGCATATCAATAAGATAAGTGCAAACAATCTCCTGTTAGTTGGCCAAGTCTCCCATCGAACTTGATCATAAGAACTGGCAAATATTTAGAGTTTGATGTGTGCAGATTTGGGAACCAACAAGAGTGAAACCTTTGATGGTGAGAATGGAGGTGGAGCTAGGATTCCAACATAACCAATGTAAAAATTCAATTTTGTAGGCCCAAGTTATGAAAATTTGAATGAAAAGTGCTTCAAAATGTTTTTTCTATAAATAGTAAAAATTTTTACTTTTTTTTACTATTCATTTGAATTATCCTATTATAGAATTTTGAGCACCTAATTGAGTCTTGAGAGCTAAAATACCACGTGAATGAGCCTACTAAGCACCATGGATAGACACATTGAGGCAGCGCATGGAGTAGGGGATCACCATTCGTGAGGTAGGATAAATTTATTTATTTTTGTTAATTTTCTCCTTGTTTTTCATGTCGGGAAGGTTATCACAAAGTTCTAGCATCCTTTTTAGGTGCTAGTGTCTGAGTAGGGTGCTCACATCTTCCTTGTGCATAGGCATCCTTTGGATGTCCTAGCATCTTAAAAGGGCATTGACTTCAAAAAAAGGTTTTGGCATCTAGAAAGGGTGTTGGCATCCTGAAAAATTAGAACAAATAATAAATTTTGAATTTGTAAAATTTGAAAGTGGATGGATTTTGATAGAGAATTGACAAAATCATTGCTTTATGATCACAGTACCCTCTAACTATATGGGAGCATACTAGCAACCTATTTTATGCATTATTGAGGGACCAACAGAGCACACTATCATTGGAGGAGGTAGTGCTACTATGGGTTGTTGGATTGTGGTGGGTGTACATGATGCTAGTTATGCAGTTCCATGATCACATACTCATGGCACTGATGGAGTGGTGGGATGCATACACCTTTGTCTTCCGTCTTTCGACAAGAGAGATGACGGCCATACTAGAGGATGTGTACTGGATTCTATGACTACCAATAGGAGGGCAAGACATATCCATAGTTGAGAAGAGATGAATGAGCTATGTAAAAGAAGGGTAGATGTATGCTCTTAGGTACACTATCCTTAGGGATTCCTCAGTGAACATAATCTATAATGGTTGGTACATAGAGGAGATGAGATCGCACTAATTCATCACATTTTGATTGTTGTCATTGTCGTTCATGTCTCTATTGATGGATGAGGTAGGCAATTCCATGGTGACCTCATGCACACAATTAGGACAATGGAGGGATAGAAGATGACATTTGTGTGGGGTTGAAACATACTTGCATAGTTGTACCATGATCTAGGACTATAGGTTCATTATGAGAGTGGGAGCCTCATGATTTGTACTTTACTATAGGTGTGGGTGTTTGAGCACATCACATGTATGTGGCCATAGGTGTAATTATGGTGATGACTTGGATGGAGTCCTGAGCCCACGCCTATGGTCTTAGGAGACCATGGAAGTTAAGGAATCTATTATATTGGAGACAGATATTTGATAAAGTGCAGGGCACATACATTGTATATCAGTGGCCCTATAGATAGATGCACATAAAAATGGTGCATGAAGGGTAGTTAGCGAGGATGTAGAGGGACCATTTTATATTTGGTCACCTTGATCACATTGTTGTACCCTTTTACTATGACCAAGTCATGAGTTAGTTTGAATAGGTGTAGGGCATCCTGAGGGTGCCTTTGATGTACATGCACTCTCATTGTAGTGCAATGAGACCAAGTGATTACCCTCATTCCAGTATCGTGGATGTGGAGATTAGTGATCCCTAGGCTGAGGATATAGACCATGCACCAGCAACTCACATAGATGATGTGGGGGTGACCCCAAGATTTACAACATGGTGGGCCACTTCAAGAATAGTACCTATCTTTCCTAATGATGCTCCTGCTGGAGATTCTCACATTGACAAAGAAGGGTCTAGAGGAGGAGGTAGGAGAGAGGATAGAGAGTGAGAGGGTGAGTGAGGATGAGGAGGAGTTAGAGGAGGAGGAATAACCTACACTAGTAGTGGGGAGGTGATGACAGTGAGGTGTGAGTAGTGTGAGTGCATAGGAGAGGTTGAGAGCTTAACCTCGGGTAGCACAAGCCACACCCTCATCTAGCACAGTACCGGACTAGGGGGAGTGAGGGCCCTTGTCATGAGTATTGTCAAACCTCTAACTCTGATCCCTATTTACCCCTATCTTTGTCTTTATTAGGATTGTCCTCGCAATGTCTCACTTAACAAAATTCTTTCCTTAGGGTCCCAAGGTAGGAGTCACCCTCTATCCTTGACCCTCGACAAATTACCTTGTATGAATTTACTAGAATCAGATTCACAGTTTATCCCTTTTATCCTTTACAAGTTAGAAGTCAAGAGAGTCAAGTTATCCCCAACCCCAATCCCTGATGATTACCTTTGTATTACCTTAGAAGGGTTGGATTCACGGTAGTTCCACTTAGTCTTTGCAAGTTAGGAGTTAAGAAGTATTACCTTAGAAGGGTTGGATTCATGGTAGTTCCACTTAGTCTTTGCAAGTTAGGAGTTAAGAATAGCAAGTCATCCCTAACCCCTGATCCTAGATGATTACCTTTTAATAACCTTAGTGGAGTTAGATTAATGGGAGTTCTACTTAGTCTTTGTGAGTTAGAAGTCAAGGGTACCGAGTCATTCTCGATCCCCAACCAATTACCTTTGTATATCTTTAGAGGGGTTAGGTTCGTGAGTTTCCTATTTACCCTTTACTCTTTACTAACTTTAAAGATGAAGAAGGGATCAATCTTGATGCTCGATCTTGGATATATTATTTTATTTAGTTAGAATAAGTTTATTTGATGTAAGTTGATTGTACAATCTAACTACCACCTTAATTTTGATTCTTTTTAGAACTACAACCATGGAGGAGGATGCACCAATCAAAGAAGTCAAACATGATTACAAAGGGTACGTCCCTCCATCTAAAATGTACAGTCAGTTCTCCAAAATCAGGGGCACGAACATGGGGGTTCCTGATATACATGCTTTCCTTAGCAAAATCAACACAATAGAAGGGAGATCCTTCTAGGCCCAACATATGGCCATATTGAGACTGATTCAAGAATCAACATTCCCCATTTCTCTCCAATCACTAGAACTAGTCCTAGCTTGTGCCAAGGCCTACAAACTAGGGAGAAAAAAGATCATTCGGTTAGTTGGAAAAGTCATTGTGGACATTTCTTCTGACATGATTGATATAGTCTTTGGAATCCCAATCTTTGAGAGGTATGAGAAGATAACAGTCACTTTGGCAGGGACCATTTACTCTACTAAGTCCAAGACTGCGACCACCTATATCAATCAATAGTTACTGGCAACACAGAGAAAACACCCTATGAAGATGGCTGCAGTGCAACTGAGAGGTAAGTTCAAGGAAGATGGAAAGGAGCTCATCTCACTTCTTAGTTGGCTGTTTAGCCTCCCCTCCTCAAACAAGTGGCACCCCTGGATGTGTTACTTTTGCATGAGGGTGATTGAAGGGAAGCACATTTATTGGGGATCCTTCATAAAAAATAAGATAGATAAGAAACTATCCACAGTTGAGAAGACAGGGAAGTTCTACATGACCTCATATCTTGTGTATTTATTAGCTTGTCAAGATAGCTTCCTAGGGGTACAACAGGTCAAATCTCTCCAAAAGGGAAAAGTTTTAATTTATCAACATTTTCCATAGATGGAGCTCTTTGGGAGCCAAAAATATTATAAGATAGTCAATGATGCCTTCATCTATAGTATTGTTAGTGGAGAATGACTACTCTCAAAGGCTGTCTCCAAAGGCCTGTGATGAAATGGCTAATTGGGGACATTGGTACATACAATTCAAGACCTTTTCATACATTAGAGTGATGGGCTACTCAAAGCCTCCATACAAGCTACCCAAGTACCCTAGTGACAGAGTTGTGTTGCTAGAAATTTGTAGACAGGTGTTAGAATTTTATAAACTCATTGTCAGCAAACATAAACCCAATTTTAAGTTCTCTATTAAGATAGGAGGCTATACTTGTCAAAGCATCACAAGGCCAAGTTTGTAGAGTTGGAAATGGAACCATGGGCCTTGGATTTTTTTGATGTTGCTAGGGTCGAGTTTGATTCGATTGGATGGGTTAACCCTCTCATTGGTACTTAGTTTAACCATAAAGATGTTGTCGAGGACCATTGGGTTGGAGATCATTTTAGGCTATATTTGCACTTGGTGAAGAGTTTGAATCTACTTGACCTCTGAAAGGTTCTCAAGAGAGTGAAGGAAGCTGGAAAGGTTTTAGACCTAATATATGAGAAAAACAAAGTTTATAACTAGCTCCTAAATGATGTAAACTAGGGACAGGATGGGATTGCTTCTTTGGAAGATGGGGCCCAAGTAGTCCTTGTTAGAACTAAAAAATGGCTACTTAATCCATTTCCCATGTTAGATCCCTACCCTTCAAAGAAAAAAGACAAATATAAGAAGAATGAATCTTCATAGGCTACTAAGGGGCCCAAGGTGATTCCTCCCATCACTGAAGAGAAGAAGAAGAATAATAGAGATGATGCCACTGCTAAGGAGAGGGAAAAACCTAAGACAATACTAGAAGAATCTAGTGAAATAGAGGAGGAAGACAATATCCCCTTGGTGAGGAAAGTTAGGGGAAGAACCCACATTTCCACTGAAGGAGTAACAATTTCTTCTATCTCTGTAGTCAAGAAGCCTATTCCTCCTCCTCTATAAGATACTCACCAAGCTTCACCTTCTCCCTTGCCTCCTTCTATGGTTGCTCCTTCCCAAGGGCCACTGCCCACATCAACTGCATAACTACATGCACAGGGGGGTGGTGATCAAAAGGAATCATCTCTATCTTTGCAAGGGGATGGAAGATTGCAGGACACACTAGATGTGGACAAGATAATTGATCTAGCCACCTCTTCTCAATCATGAGGTGAGGCATCTAAGGGATTAGGGAAAATAGTGGTGTTAACATCATCACCAACCAGGTCCCCACCCCATGTGCTATCACCACCACCAATTGATAATGTAGGTCAAGGTCTCCCCACTTGTTGAATGCAGTGGTGGTGAAAAGAAAGAAGGTATATAGTGAGGATGAAGACCTAGCCACTATTACAGAAGCAATTAAAGAACAACTGAAGAAAAATAACACTAGGGTCTTATACCATGTCACAGTTGATCAGCAGGGTGTTAGGATAGCTCATATAGCTACATGTATGGAAGACAAAGAGGAATCAACCATGACTCCTACTGATTACAATGTACAACAAGTGGTCTTAGGGCACCAAACTAGGGAGGAGAAAAAACATGCCCTCACTGAGTCTGTCTCAGCCATCTTGGCTAGGACGAAGAAAGATGAAGACACCAAAGAAGAACTCATAGGGAAAATTGCTCATCTAAGTGCCTACATCAAGTACCTGATTGGGCCTACTCCATTAGAGACCCTTGGGGTAGACACCATCAAGAAGGCCATGAAGGCCTATCATATTTTAGAGGCTGAGAGTGAAGAAATGGTAGTATTAGAGAGCTCCATTACCAATGAATTGACAATGTGAGAACAACATCTCCCCATCTTATAGAAGATGCAAAGTACTGCTTCCACACAACTCATCCAGATGGGTGTAGTCAGCAGCAATACTATAGGGTTGCCCAATGAATGGCTAATTGTAGGGAAACTCAAGGGATAAGGTGTTAGGGAGTTGTAAGGAGAAGATGAAGGCTAGGATACAGGTAGATGAAGAAAAGTTGGATAAGGTGGAATCATTGATTTCATCCATCCCCCACACCTTCAAAGATCCTTTGCCATTATTTTTCCTACTTCCCACTTAATCAAGGAGTTTCAGGGATTGTTGCAGCATCCCCTTATTGAATAGGGGATTGATGGCTTGATGAAGATGAAGGTCCTATTTGTGGATTTCTAGGACCAACTAGTTGAGATGTGAAAACTAAAAGAAAAAAATTAAGAAATCCCATCTTTCTATTAGGATGAAGGATAAGTACCATCAGGGACCTGCCACAAGAGAGGTTACTGGCGCCATCCATATTTTTCAAACTTGTGCCAACAAGCAATTGATTTTTATGTAATAAAAGGTATTGTGTTTTTTGAGGCTAACCTACATAAGGGATTTTTGTCTGACATAGGTAAATTTCATATTGTAATTTTGAGAGGCTCCCTATAAAAGAAGGGAAGCCGTGTCATTTGAAAAAGGAGGTAAACATAGAGTACTTGTGCTTGTGCAAGCAATTTTATAATTCTGATGGCATGTAAGGGGCATATTGATATGCATTTAGGGTGTGGGAATCTTTCTCATTTGTAATCTACCAATATATTGCCAATTAATAAGGAGACATATTTGATGGTAGTAGATTGTCATTGATGTCAAAAAGGTGTTGGTATTGATAGGAGTTTTTCATGCCATCAGAATCAGTGATTGATAAGAGATGTCATCAGGATATATTCATGGTTTGGTGTTCATATTGTTTCTTTCTTAATCATACCTAGTTTATACTTGTTTGTGTTGGGTCATCTCATGCAGTGGTGTTTGAAGGAGTTGGGTAAGTGATGTTTGATGCTAACTTGTTTGTGTTAATCATTTCAAGAAGTTTAAGCATTGTTCGTGCTCAGGTTATGTATCAAAGGTATGATGTACTGAATGACAGTGTATTATCATTTCAGAGAAATTATATTAGTCTTGGCAGATATATTATGGTGCTTTGATAAATCATATGTATTAATGTGATAAAAGTTTTTTGAATTAAGTTTAAAAGACTTAATTCTCTAGACTCCACTTTGCCCATCACAAAAGTCATACACTTTTCTTTTAACTTCTAGTTGACCTGCTAGTATAGGTCATGGGTTACCTGCTAAAGGGGTTTATAACATTTGTGACCTGCCCCTTTACCTTTCAAAGAGGTCACCTCTTATAAATTTGTGAGCAGCAAAAAGAAAAGAAAAAATCATATCAAAATTTAATATTTAATATTTGTGAGCAGCAATAAATATCATATCAAAATTTAATATTTATTATGAGTGAGTGGGCTTTTTATTATCAGCAAATACTTTATAAAAGTTTTTTTTTTGCCTTAAAATAAGGAAGTTTTAAGGAGATTTAAAAGCCTATTTTTAAGGAGATTTTAAGGCAAAATTGCTGAGATTTTTAAGGATTTTTTTTGTGGAGATTTTTGTGGATTTTTTTTGGAGATTTTTGTGGATTTTTTTGGTGGAGATTTATTTCTATTCTCAATGGCATATAGTGGCATATTGGAAGGCTATTATGAAGGAGACTTATAAGTAAACAAAAATTGCTTTATAAAAGCTTTGATTTTTTTTTTGGAAAGTTTAAGAGATGTATAAAGCTTTTTTTTGATATTATTTTTATGAGGATTTTTTTATGAAGAAGACTTTTGAGCTACATATTGGAGAAGATAAATTGAAGTTTTGTTTTATTTTCAAAGGTAGATTGGTCATATTATTGAAGATTTGAAGAATCTTTTTGTGAGGAGGTTGAAGAGTTTTTATTGCAGAAAACTGATTTTATTTTTACACATGAAGATGAAAATGATGGAGATCATGCTAAAAAGAGATTTTATTCTCTCTAAGGGCAAATTGAAGAGAAACTTTTTATTTTTTTGACAGGGACAAAAATTGATTAGAATTTATTGAAGATGAAAATCATTGAAGCTGAAATAAAATGATAAAAGAATTTGAAGAATATTTATTGATTTTGTTATAGGGGAAGATGAAATTGAACAGGTGGCACATATTTTTTTGAAAATTCATTTGATGCAGATTGAAGAATTTTTGAAGAAGACAGAGATTTTTTACAGATTATGAAGGGTCAAGATAATAAAATGGCAAGAGAGATTAACAAAATATAGAGAAGATTTTCATATTGGAATGATGGACGGAAATTGTTTTGCAAAGATTGATTTTATTTTTGCACATGAATATGAAAATATTTTTGTAGATGATTTTTATAGATTGAAAGGAAATGGAAAGACAATTGAAGAAGATGAATATGTAGAGGAGAGGAATTTCAAGAGATTTTTTGTTTATAATTTTATTGCAGGTGCTTTGTGAAATAATGGGATTATAGGAATATGAAAAGACATTCAACTTGTATATAATGGTTATTCAGGTACATTGACGAGTGTGTGTTGATGAAGAAAACAGAGATGAGCAAATAATGTTATGTATGTTATGAAGTTATGATATGCAGAGAAAAACCTTTTTGAAAAGGAAGATGAGTTGATTTAAATGGTGCAAATCAGATTGAACAGCAATCACTTCTTGCACATGAGATTCTTATTTTGATTGATTGAGAAAAGCCAGTGAGGCACAGTATGCCAGTGAGGCTTATAGGTCAGTGAGACCATTTGTCAGGGAGACACTCGCATCAGCCAGTGAGGCTTGTAAAGATATTTTTTAAGGTTAAGCCAGTGAGGCAGTTTTGGAGTGGTTTTTCTACCCCAAGGGGGTTTTCCACTCGTGCAATTCTTGTGTCTTGATTTATATTGATTTTCTCTCTGTTTGTGTGTATGATTTATTCATGAGATTTTAATCTCATCATTCATTCTCAGTTATGTGCACATGTGTGTAACAAATGATATCTTTCTTTCTTCATGTTTTGAAAGTTAAATTTGTAAAATGTTAAAATTTATACAACACTGATTCACCCCCCCCTCTCAGTGTTGTCCTGAACTCCTACAATATTGACTATTCCTATGTTTTTGCCCATTGGTGGTAATGTATCTACATTTTATTTTCCTTGCACATGATCAAATGTTGATGAATCTTGTATTTGATTGATTGCTAAATCTTCAATCTAGTGGCTGGATATGGTTTGTGTTGGAGTACAATACAACACTGAGAGGGGGGTGAACTAGTGTTGTATAATTTTTAACATTTCAAAGCATGATTCAAAAAGGTTATGCAAAGGTGTTCATTGAAGAACATAATCATCATGATATACAAAAATAAAATAAAGATGATCAAATAGGTGCAACATAATCAACCACCAGAAAAAGACATGACAAAGGTTTTGATGAGTGGAAAACTCTCTAGGGGAAGAAAAACCACTCTGAAATGCTTCACTAGCTTAATCAAGAACCTCACTGGTTACAAACAGGTCTCACTGACCATACAAGACTCACTAGCTACAAGGAGGGTCTCACTGACCATACAAGCCTCATTGGCACATAAAGCCTCACTGGAAAATACAATCACGATCATCAAAACATAATGCTTAGTGTGCAAAAAATGATTGCAAGTCAATCTAATTTGCACCACTACATAACCTGTGATTCATAACTCACACAAAGATTCAAATACAATCACTATACATTAACTTTCTTCCCTGAGTTTGCATATCCCTTTGCAATTAGACTCAATTCAATCTGTATATCAGTCACAATCTCTGCACAATCAATTCACTTGATGCACAATGAATTGCATATTATCTTCATAATTGGCATGGTTCAATCTGTAAGTTCTTTGCATAGTGTCTTCATTCTTTGTTTGATTCATTCCTGCAAAAACATGATCTCACATAAACAATATCATGATTCATCTATATTTTCTCTTCAAAAGAATCTTCACAAAAATGTCTTCACTACATATTTGTCCACACACAAATTCATTCACAAACATCTGCAATATAAATGAAATGACTTTGATATTCCACTCCTCTACATATTCATCTTCACCATTCAATCAATTCACATACAATAAAAATAACTTGACCTTTCATATTCCTTTCTCAAATATTTCAATCTGAACATTTTTGTCTTCAAATAAAAATCACAATGAACTTGCAATACTTTTCTCTTCAATACACTTCAATCTCTCATCTTCCCTGTATAAGATATTTCTTTCGCTATTCATTAAATGTTTGCCCTTCGTAGAGAAAATAAAATCTCTCTCATAATTGGATCCTCTTCAATTATCTTTTCATTTTCCTTTTCTCTACAAACATCGACAAAAATAATATCTGCATACATTCCATAATCACCATTCTAAAAAATAGGATCTCCATAAAGTGATTTTCTCACATTTAGAAAAAGCAATAAATACTCCTTTATTTATGCCTTCAATAGAACGAGAGGATTTAGAAAAATAGAAATAAATCTTCAAAAATATACTTTAAAACCTCACAAAAATCTATCTGTTTAAAATGGCTAAAAATAGTCTTTTAAACTTTAGCTTTGTAGTCTTATTTCCAATAGTCACATTTGATTGACGGTTAAAGACACATGAAAGTTCATGCTCGAAGGATGGACGTCAAGTTTAAATATTGGCCTTCGATCTACCATCTCACACTCCTCATGTTTTAAATATTATCCTTTGATTTGCATTTGTTTCCCTTCACAAAAAGAAGTAAACTGGTGCAGATGGTAGAGGAGAGAGGAGGGGCCAGTTTTCCATGGTGTTTATACCCTTAAGACATGACTTTAAGTTATGTTTTAACCTCACAACCAAGTCACCTTAAGAATAGAAATAAAGTAATGATGGGAGTATTAGGGCATAAGAAATATTCTTTAAGGCCTTTAAATTAGAGTTTTGATCCCTTAGCAATATTAGTACACCAAACCCTAATAGGATGAAATGATAAAATAAACATTTTAAGCACCTCAAAAAGAATAGAGATGACTTAGCAGCGAGAAAAAAATAGAAAGAACCTTATCAACCATTGAAGTTTCTCTTCTCTTCTGCATACTATCAAAACATCATGTTACCACTATATGATTTTGATCCTGACATGAAGACATCAAGAACCAATGTAACTCACATGAATCAGACCAATACCAACTCATGAACAATTGCCTCCACATTTGCATATCTAACTTCACTGATCTTGATGACATCAATTAGACTGAGAACTCAGACCTTTTTGACATCAATGACAATCATCCTCTATTAGTTTGAATTCTACACAAGTAATATGGTGTTTTCATATTCCTATTATTCTGCTCTCTTTCCTTCGAATCTTGCACTTGCAATGTACATGATTCTATGGAATATTGGTCATTCATTTCTTGTTTAATTTGATTTCTTGTTTAATTTGATCTCATTAACTTTGTCATGTGAAGTGAAAAGCTAAGTACAAAGGCTATCTGATCATTTACATTTTCTTTTCCTTCTAAACCCTAATCTCCCTTTTTCCTCTTTTTATATACACATATAGTTAGCAGTAGGTTTTAGAACCCTAAACTCCAAAGAAACATATATCTATCAGAGATTACCAAGCATTTAGATTGATTCTACCAGCACAAGCCCCTTGAACAAACAATTACATTGTCCACTCAGTTACTCCAACACTACTACGACCTAGCTTAACAAGGACCTTGGGGTAATCATAACATCATTAGGTTTCCTTTCAGGAGAAGTAGAGTGTCATTTGTTCTACTTAGAGTTGATGTGCAAAAATAACCATCAACATAAGGGGAAGCACCATGTGGATGTATTGGCCAACTTTAATATCAATCATGACATGGGGCATATTGTTGGTGATAAATTAGATTGTTGGATGAGTCGATTATCCTCTCTATTTAATAATGATCTTTTATCATTGAGAGTAAATGCTTCTCCTAGTACCAACGCAAATTAATTTAGTTTGTCCTCTCAAGTTGTAGTGCCGATGAAAATAGACCATTGATAGATGTGATGAGTGCATTATTAAAGTGTTTAAATTTTATTATTTTCCAAACACCTTGAATTGATACTTAATGGATACTAAATTGAGATTATATGCTAAGAAGCAACAAATCTCCTTCATTAGGAAGACTTATAATATATGGCTAAAGAAAATTTTTAAGGTGAAAGTGGTGATTATGATCCATGTTATTCGAATGGTGTTGGGGTAATTTGTTCCTATCTACCACATAGGTATCATGTCAATATTGAAATTGCTTCTATGTTTAGAGCCTTTCTAGAGGTGGGGGAGTCTATTGACATAGTGAGGTTGGTATCCATGGATTTGATCAAGCCTTATTGGTGTTTGGGTCTCAACATTGTTTTGGACATGGTTGTTCCTAGGTCAGGTTTTCATATTGACAATAAGCTATGTCCCACTTTCAACACTTTTGCAAAAATGTCATGGATTCCTTTTGTCATATCCACTTATGGATACAATGATGGATTGCATAAAAAATAGGCAAAATGGGGCATTTCCTTTCTTAAATTTTCTATTGGATTCATGTCATCTGTTGGAGTCGATGGGGCATTTATTGTGGATGAGGATATTTTAGAGAGTGATGGAGATGTAGATGATGACAATGGGCTACAAGGATTGATAAATAGAATACTAAGTTTTTATATTTCGATGTTAGGGTAGAACATAAGACATAGACTATTGAATATGTGAATGCATACTTTCTTTGAGGTTTTTGTTCCTATTCCTCAAGCTTTTTCATTATAGACCCTCCATTTATGTAGCAACCTCTTCATGTAAATTTTTCAAATAAGTATATGGGTAATGCCCCCCAAGGCCAATTTTATCTAGCAAAAAAATATAAATGTTTCATGTGAAAAGTAATTGTTAGGAATTACATGCAGAAGATATCAATTAAACACAAATAAAGATTAAACAACTTTGAGGAATGAAAAATACACATAAATAATAAAAGTGAGAGACAATTTTTAACGTGGTTCACCCAAACTTGGGCTACATCCACCAATAGAGTCCAATATTATTATCTAGCAAATCAAACCAATTACAACTAGCAATCCTTGTAACTCAATACCACTGCAAATGCTATAATACAATATCAATAGAAACCCTAACCCTTAGCCATTTTTATCAATACTTATGTCGGTTACAAAATAGGGTTTTTTTATGTCAGCCAATAGAAAAATAACTGCCGACACCTTTATAAAATAATAAAAATCATTTGAGGTCCCCTCGACCTTGCCCTGTATCGCGATAAGGAGCACTCTAGGGGCGTTGCCCCTTGACCCTATCTTGGGGGTGCTGCCCCCAAACCGCCGTTAAATAATTTGGGGGGAAATTGTGCAAAGTTGGGAAAATTTAACCTCTGAGTCTGATTAGGCTCCATATAACAACAGTAATAGGTAATGAAAATTTAAAGTTGTCATGACTTATGGTTCATTAAAATAATCTTAAAAATTAGTTGATGTGATAGACAATAGGTAATTAAAATAGAATTACCTCAAGTGGCTCAAACAACTTTTATACATGTGATGCCTCGGGTGTAGTTTGAATGATTAACTTGAACATGAGAGACACAAATGATAGATATATGTTTGA
The DNA here is from genome assembly GCA_027924645.1 of Cunninghamia lanceolata. NCBI lineage: Eukaryota > Viridiplantae > Streptophyta > Pinopsida > Cupressales > Cupressaceae > Cunninghamia > Cunninghamia lanceolata. The sequence continues at coordinate 13,180,794 of BSBN01001583.1, forward strand.
AATCCCAATAAATATTGCTATCATAAGATAAATCATCAACACAGAGGTTATAAGAGGATTATCCATTACAATATAAGATTCTTGGGGGTGTAGGTTTACTCTCAATCCACTGTTAAGGCCTATTAATTTGTGCTAAATAGATTATTAAGGCCTAGGAAGACAAGTATGCTTGGAAAGTCTTCATTCAACATTGTATTTCATTTGGAGTACCCTCTAGGAATCTATCTTGGAATGGCCTTGGGATTCATACTCTTTTCAATATAAAGGAACCATTCATATATAGAGCACATTTGTTATCAAAAGCATTTGGAAGACTTGGGAATCCATCAAGCCTTGGATTTTGTGGGCTAGAAATGATTTTTGTAATGGCCTTTCCATTAATCAATAGTCTATTTGGTGGTCTTTGGTCATTTCTTGTCAAGACATAAATTCAACCAAAGCCCCTTAGGTTGACGTTGTGAGGTTTTTGTTGCAAGTATAGGCCTAACTGGTGTTGTCATTGATGTCAACATACTCCTGTTACATTAATGATAAGGTTGGATGAGTTGTGTGTTGAGGATATTGAGAAAATTAGTCTCAATTAGGAACAGTGAAGAACAGTAATGACATAAGGTAAAAGACAAAGATAGGATGAGGATTAGAGGATGCGGATTAAAGGGTTTGTAGATATGTGTCTTAAGATGTTGTAGTAGAGATTTTAGAGGTCTGCATGAAGATATGAAGAAGTTATGGTAGTTCAAGTGAAACCGGTTTCGACAGATGTTCAATAATGACAGAGTGATACAGATAGGTCCGGTGAGATCTGGAAATGCATTCTCCGGTTCTGCAGATTTGAGGAAGCATTGGGGAAGTCTGTGTGGTGTGTTAACTAGATTGGTTCATGGTCTGAAGTTTCGCAAGTATCTATTCCTTTGTGACAATAATGGTAGATTGTGTTCTTGAGGTTCCAGATGAAGGAGAGAAGGATTTCAGTAAGTAGAGGAAGTGCAGATGTTCTTGGTGTTTTAGGCAAGTTTGTGGAAGTCCTTGGATCATGCTCAGTTCATGTTTATCATCCACATTAGAATTAGGGTCCTGAAAATGAAGAATAACTTCCAGATGATGGTGTTCTTTATGTGACTGGTTGACCGGATGAATTATACATCTTGCGGATGTTCTTGTGTATGTTTGCCAACTTAGATGTTTGTTCCTAAGTTGATGTCATATATAAATAAGGGATTGCGAAGTCATTTTAGTATGGACTTGTGGAGATGAGTGAGTGGTAGCGAGGAGAAGAGCGAAAGGTAGAGCAGAAGGTTTGGGCTTAAATGGAACTGACTCAAGCATGGTGAAGATGCTATTTACCAGTTCAAGTATGTGATACTTATTCTTTTGTAGATAGTGTGTCTCTTGTAGGCAGTGAGCCTCTTGTGAGCAGTGTGCTCGAGCAGTCAGCCCTAATTGGCATGTGCCATTTTGTTCTTTCTATTCTTCTAATAGAGAATATTATCTTGGGTTAATCACCCTGTGGTTTTTCCCTTAACCGGGTTTTCCACATCAAAAATCTTGGTGTTATACGTGTTAATGTGTATCTGCTCTTAACTTGTTGCATTATGCTTTCATGATTGATTTACTATTATACTTGTGTGGAGTTAAGTATTTGATTTAGAAGAAAGTTTTGGACAACTGATTCACCCCCCTCTTAGTTGTCTACCCTAAATCTAACAATTGGTATCAGAGCTAAGTTCCTCTGAAAGGAGCTTAACCGCTTGAGGAGATCCAGGATGTCATCCTACAAGAAGGATAGTCCGAAGTGTGATGGAACTAACTTTGCTCTTTGGAAAGGTCGCATGAAATGTCACTTGCAGTATATGGGATTTGCATACTGGTCCATGGTTACAAAAGCTTATGTACCTCCACAGGGTGGTCCAACAACCCTAAATGAAATCACAGATGCTGAAAACAATCTGTGGACCAAAGAGGCTCTTCTAAGCGCATTATCTGACTTAGAGCTCTCAAATGTTATTGATCTACCGACTGCCTTTGAGATTTGGAATAAACTTGAACTTTTGCATGAAGTAGACCAGTATGTTAAATGTGCAAGGTTATAGAGTCTAAAAGAGAAATTTGAAAAACTAAAGATGAGAGATGATGAAAATATTACCTCTTTTATGCCAAGAGTGAATGAGCTAGTTTGTGGGAATAGAAATGCAGGTGGAACCCTGAGTGAAGATGAGATCGTTGGAAAAGTTCTCAGATCCCTTCCTGCTTCTTATAAAATCAAGGCTTTTGCAATTGAAGAATTCAGAGCTCACACAACAGTCACAAGAGATCAATTGGTTGGTAAGTTGGCTACTTTTGAAATGGCCGAGTTTGGAGATGATCCTCCAAAGATTGAATCTGCATTCAAAGCTAGTGCCTCTGTAAAAGGGAAACAAAGGTTTGATCTGGGAGAAAACTCTTCAAGGAACCTATCATGGTATGAAAAAGCAAGAAAAGACTTGGAAGAAGAAGAAGCTGAAATAACTCATCTTGAAGCTCTTATTGCAAAAAGACTGCCGAGAGGATCTGGTAAGTATGAAGGGAAATTACCTTTTAAGTGTTTTAATTGCAATAAAATTAGTCATTTTGCCTTAAGATGTCTAGAAAGATTTTCAAGACCAAATCCTAACAAACCAAGGTCTCAAAAGAATTGTTACTATGTTCATGAAGAAGATGATAATGAAGGAGTAACAGACGATGAATCAGAGATAGGAAACAAATCTGGTAATGAATGGGTGTTTATTGCCATCAAAGAAGAGGAACCAATATCCTCTGTATCTGTCAATCATAAATTTGAAGAAAGAGCTCTGGCTGCCCAAGTTGAAGCAAAGGATGATTGGGTCATTGACAGTGGATGCTCTCACCATATGATAGGTGACAAGAATAAGTTCTTAAATTTAGAAAAGTATGGAGGAATTGTATAATTTGGAGATAAATTTGCTGGTAAAATCAGAGGTAGAGGAACTATTTCTCTTGATGGAAAGAACAAAACAGGTAATGTACTATATGTTGAAGGATTAAAGCACAATCTTCTTAGTGTTGGACAGCTGGTGGACAAAGGCTATAATCTCAGATTCAGGAATAGAAAATGCAAGATCTTTGAAAGTTCCACAATAGAGATTGCATCTGGTACTCAAACTAAAGGTAATATCTTCCACTTGGTTGGTACTAGTAAAAGTTGCTTATTTGCTCAAATTGATCAGAGTTGGTTATGGCATAGGACGATGTGTCATGTGAATTTTGATAATATCATTAAGATAAGCAATACTCAGGCTGTAAGAGATCTTCCAAAATTAGTGAAACCTACTAATAGCTTGTGCAAAGAATGTTAGTTGGGCAAACTGAGCAGAGTCACATTCAAAAGTAAGGAGTTGTCTTCTAGCGGACTGTTGGACTTAGTTCATACTGATCTTTGTGGTCTGGCAAGAGTTAGGAGTATCCAAGGTGATAGATACTTCATGTTGCTAATTGATGACCATTCCTAGATGATGTGGGTAACCTTTCTAAAAGAAAAATCAGAAGCACTTGAGAAATTCAAAATATTCAAGGCCATGGTGGAGAATGAAGCTGGATTAAAATTGAAATGTCTGAGGTCTGATAGAGGTGGGGAATTCACATCCGGTGAGTTCATAGACTTCTATGAGAAACATGGAATAAAGAGACAGTTGTCTGCCCCTAGAACTCCACAGCAGAATGGAGTAGTTAAGAGAAAGAACCGGACCATCCAGGAAGCATCCATGACCATGATGATGGAAGCAAATGTTCCTCAGATCTATTGGAGAGAAGCTATCAGCACTGCAGTTTACACTCTCAGTTGAGTTCAAATTAGAAACAATACCGGTAAAACTCCTTATGAACTTTGGTTTGGCATTACTCCCATTGTGAGATATTTCAGAGTTTTTGGTAGAAGATGTTACATTAAAAGGGATGAAGATCTAGGAATGTTTGATGCTAGAAGTGATGAAGGAATATTCTTGGGTTACTCTACTCAAAGCAAAGCATACCAGTGTTACAACAAGAGACTGAGAAAGATTGTAGAAAGTGTAAATGTGAAGGTTGATGAAGAAATTGAAAGACCCTCAAGAATTTATGAGTATAATGAAGATGATCAGAATGGTGTTCGGATTCAAAGTATCCAAGCCTCTTCTAAGAAACAAAGTCAAGTTGATCTGGTAAGTCAGGAAGAAGAGATAAGTCTCAATGAGACTGATCTAGAGTTAGAGGTGCAAGAAACTCCCAAAGTTCCAAGGTATGTAACTCTCAACTACTCTGAAGATCAGATCATAGGTGACAAAAGAAAAGGAGTGCAAACAAGGAGGAGAATTGCTTAAAATTCAGATGAGTATTGTCTAATTTCAAATATTGAACCTATGACAGTGAATGAAGCTTGCAATGATGAAAATTAGTCAAAAGCAATGGAGGAGGAACTAATGCAAATTGAGAAAAATCACACTTGGGATCTTGTTCCCAAACCTAGAAACAAGAATGTGATTGGAACCAAATGGGTCTTCCAGAACAAACTAAATGAAGCTGGTGAAGTAATCAGAAATAAAGCTAGATTGGTCTGCAAGGGTTACTCTCAGATTGAAGGAGTTGATTTTGAAGACTTTTGCTCTTGTGGCAAGAATTGAAGCAGTCAGATTATTTCTTGCATTTCTGCCTTTAAGGATTTCAAGGTGTATCAGATGGATGTTAAATTTGTCTTCCTAAATGGTAATTTGGAAGAAGTGTACATTGAGCAACCGGATGGATTTCAATTGTTTGATCATGGTGACATGCTCTAGAAATTGAAAAAGGCACTGTATGGATTGAAGCAAGCCCCAAGAGCCTGGTATGAAAGATTGGATAAGCATCTCTTGAAGATTGGCTTCAACAAAGGTACTGCTGACAATAATTTGTATTTCAAAATTGATCATGACAATATCTTAATTGTTGCAGTATTTGTTGATGTTATCATTTTTAGAGGAAGAGATAGTATGTGTAAAACTTTTGCAAGTCAAATGAAAAATGAGTTTGAGATGTCCATGCTTGGAGAAATGAATTTCTTTTTGGGTCTACAAATTACTCAAACAAAGAAAGGAATCTTCATTTATCAGTCAAAATATGTGAAAGAATTGTTGAGGAAATTTGGGATGGAAGACTCTAAGCCAATGAACACTCCAATAGCAACTAGATGCAAGTTAAGCAAAGATGATGACTCTCCCAAGGTTGATCAGACAAAATATAGGTCAATGATTGGAGGACTATTGTATCTCACTCAAACTAGACCAGATATTATGCAGGCTATTGGTCTTGTTGCTAGATTCCAAGCTGATCCTAGAGAATCTCATGCTATGGCAATCAAGAGGATTTTTAGATATCTAAAGGGGACAGTTGAGTATGGGTTGTGGTATCCTAGAGATCATGATTTCTCTCTTCATGCATATACAGATGCTGATTGGGCAGGAGATGTGGATGATCGGAAGAGTACCAGTGGTGGAGCATTCTTTTTGGGGAAGAGATTGGTTTCTTAGTTAAGCAAGAAACAAGAAGCAATATCTCTATCCACTGCAGAAGCAGAATATATTGCTACAGCAAGTAGTTGTACTCAAGTTTTGTCGATGAAACAGATGTTAAGAGACATTAGAGTAGAGTATGAGGAGCCCATCACAATTTTCTGTGATAATTCAAGTGCAATAAACATATCCAAGAATCCGGTGTTGCATTCAAAGACTAAACATATATCCATCAAATTCCACTTTTTGAGAGAGCAAGTGAACAAGAATGAAGTTAGATTGGAGTTTGTGCCTTTAAAGGATCAGATTGCAGACATCTTTACTAAACCTCTACCTAAGGACTCTTTTGAGTATCTCAGGGAGAAGTTAGGGGTTATTGCCCCTCCAGTGGTGAACTAAGATGCACTGATGTGCATCGGTCTGGTGGATATCACAGTCACATCTTGTGGTCCGGACTGATGATGGGGAGTTGCTACTCAAGGGGAGCAGTAGGCATGGTTCTAAAGTGGTGGAACTGCAAGTATGTGCCCTTTGCCATTGATGTCAAAGGGGGAGAGAAGACATGTGAAATACAAGTGGTTTCTAATCAAAGGGGGAGCAATAAAGGGAAGACATGTGAATGGTTATTGCTGATAGGGGGAGTTGTGACAGTAAGGTGATTTTCCTGTCTAGATGGTTAAAACAGTTTTTCACATCATATGTTGCCATCAATGACAAAGGGGGAGATTGTTGCAAGTATGGGCCTAACTGGTGTTGTCATTGATGTCAACATACTCCTATCACATTAATGATAAGGTTGGATGAGTTGTGTGTTGAGGATATTGAGAAAATTAGTCTCAATTAGGAACAGTGAAGAATAGTAGTGACATAAGGTAAAAGACAAAGATAGGATGAGGATTAGAGGATGCGGATTAAAGGGTTTGTAGATATGTGTCTTAAGATGTTGCAGTAGAGATTTCAGAGGTCCGCATGAAGATATGAAGAAGTTATGGCAGTTTAAGTGAAATCGGTTCTGGCAGATGTTTAGTAATGACAGAGTGATATAGATAGGTTCAGTGAGGTTCAGAAATGCATTCTTCGGTTCTGCAGATTTGAGGAAGCGTTGGAGAAGTCTGTGTGGTGTGTTAACTAGATTGGTTCGTGGTCTGAAGGTCTGCAAGTATCTATTCCTTTGTGATAGTAATGGCAGACTGTGTTCTTGAGGTTTCAGATGAAGGAGAGAAGGATTTCAGTAAGTAGAGGAAGTACAAATGTTCTTGGTGTTTTAGGCAAGTTTGTGGAAGTCCTTGGATCATGATCAATTTGTGTTTATGGTTTGCATTAGAATTGGGGTCCCAGAAATGAAGAATAACTTCCAGATGATGGTGTTCTTTATGTGACTAGCTGACCAGATGAATTATACATCTTGTGGATGTTCTTGTGGATGTTTGCTGACTTAGATGTTTGTTCCTAAGTTGATGTCATATATAAATAAGGGATTGTGAAGTCATTTTAGTGTGGACTTGTGGAGATGAGTGAGTGGTAGCGAGGAGAAGAGCGAAAGGTAGAGCAGAAGGTTTGGGCTTAAATGGAACTGACTCAAGCATGGTGAAGATGCTATTTACCAGTTCAAGTATGTGATACTTATTCTTTTGTAGACAGTGTGTCTCTTGTAGGCAATGAGCCTCTTGTGAGTAGTGTGCTCAAGTAGTGAGCCCTAATTGGCATGTGCCATTTTGTTCTTTCTATTCTTCTAACAGAGAATATTATCTTGGGTTAATCACCCTATGGTTTTTCCCTTAACTGGGTTTTCCATGTCAAAAATCTTGGTGTTATATGTGTTAATGTGTATCTTCTCTTAACTTGTTGCATTATGCTTTCATGATAGATTTACTATTATGCTTGTGTGGAGTTAAGTATTTAATTTAGAAGAAAGTTTTGGACAACTGATTTACCCCCCTCTCAGTTGTCTACCCTAAATCTAACAGTTTTATAATTGATGAGTTAAAACCCTGCCATATATTTTCAACAAAGTCACCAAGAATTTTTTGATTCAACTTAAGGATAAGCTAAATTTTGGTTATCCAACCAGGATCATGAGACATACCAAATAATTATTGATGCCATTCCTCCCCACATGGTTTAAAAACTTAGGGCAAGGTTCTTTCAAGCAAAAGGATTGGAAATGGTATTTAGATACACCATTTCACAATTGTAGTCTCCATAAGGGATATTTGTAGATTATGCCTCATCTCCCCATGCTAGCCTAGTTAAATATTTGTTGGCACCTCTAGTCCTCTCTAAGCACTTGGAACCACATATTCTAGACTATTTGGTTAGCTATTCTTTAGCTCAAGCTAGCTCATTTTGCCTAGTGCATTATTTTGTTGACAACTTGAGACTCTCAAGCACCTTTTTTGGTTTTAGACTAGAGCCTAGGAAGCTTGGACTTGGATTCTTGACTTCTTCAATCCATGCAATCCTATCCCATTCTCATGACATATGGTTTTTTAGGGAGATTGACCTTACCTCCCTTTCAAATTTACCTAGATTTGGTAGGCTTTCAAGGTGGAGATTCTTTTTAGAATCTAGAAATATAGAAATTCTGCTATTTTTATTATTTGTGTAATTAATATTTATTTTTTTCTTTAGACTAAACCTATGATTTTCTCTAACATGTTTATATAGATTTAGTTGCAAGAAAACAAAGTTGCACTTGAAGTTTCCCATTTGCAGGTGCTTTTAGATCATTGGGGTAATGTCCCTTGTACAGTTGCCAAAGTGTCATCTCCGTCTACCTTGCACCAAGGTCACTCCCCTCCACATGGGCATAGACGTGGACATAGCCAACCTACCAAAAGGGATCATGTCTCCTAGTCACATGGCTTTCAACCTCCTATAAGAGATAGAGATTGTGTTTCCTATGTATGATCTTTGCCTTTTTAGTTGCCATTAGCCTCTTCACATGGATGTGGTACTTTTGGTTGGTTGGATTCTTGTAAGTTTATTCCTCACCAGGATCTAACCATTTCTCTTGTTTATTCTTAAAGCAACTTGTAGATGAAGACCACAAAGAAAATGGTACTCTCATTGGTTGGGAATGATTGATGATGGTTCCATCGTCACTAATGTATGGGGAAAACCAGATGATTATGATCCCCTTGATGGTGTAGCTCTTGTTGCTTAATGACTTTCTTGTTGATTGGGCTTGGCTCCATTAGACTTTGTTTTAATCTGTTGTCTTGTTGTTTGGACTTGACCTTGCTTAGATTTTAAAGGTGTTCCTTCTACTAGCTGCCTCTTTCTTGTGAATGATGTATTTCTATCTTTTTAGTGTATAGAAAATTATAATTATAATTATATATATATATGTACATACTAAGAACTTCTTGGAAAGGAGAAAAACTTTTATATGAGATGATTTACATGCACTCCAAGCCCTCAGGAATGAATCCTAACCTATTTTATTGAATTGGAATTTCATGAACTAGGCAACACTCCCACCAGGGGTTAAAAATTCATCCTTTTGATGTTGTCATACAACCTGAGTTGGCTTGTTGGTGAAAAACTTGCCCTCTTTAAAGAGAGGTCACAAGTTTAAATCTTGTAGGGGGTAGGGTATGCATACCTCATATTAGAAGCCTAGACTACAAAAAGATCCATTTCCATTTCCATTGTGACATTCCATATTTTATTTATTGGTGTCTTTTTTCTTATCGTCACTTCTCATTTTTCCTTTAAATTGATGGACACTTACAATTTTCTCTGTATTAAAGTAAAATATTTGTAAATCTATTCTGCTTGTTTTTAGTAAATATTTGTAATTCTATTCTGCCTATTTTTAGTAACAAGACCTATCTGAATTGGTGTGATATATATGCCAAAATTACACTTAAACAATACAAAGTGTCTATGTTTTCATGAAAAGCATAAAATCTTCTCACTTTTACAGTTATATTTTAGCAGGTCAGAAACCTTTCTACGTACTCTCTTACTTATCTCATCGGAGTGAAAACTGTATGTGTGTACATGAATGAAGGGCGACAAAAAATATGATTGATCACGGTACTTGGTAGAAAAATTTAAATCACATTTCCACAGTCTACTCATGTTTAAAGCATAGTGAGTCTAGTAAATCTACGGAAAAATTCTTATCATGTTGGCCATGTGTGTATATATAACAAAGCAGAGAATAATTTTTACATAAAGAAAAAGCAGTCAAAAGGCCTACACATCTCAGAGAATTATAAAAAGCATGAGGCAATGGAAACATTACATGGCAGACAAATTTAAATCCCTTTTCCACCATTGTACCTTTTCCATAGTCTAGTCATGTCTGAAGCATAGTAAGTCGAGTAAATCTATAGAAAAGATCTTATCTTGTTATAGCGAAGGAAGTGGAGCACATGATTTGTCAAAAGTATTTCTAATTAATTGAATTAAGGTTAAAGGTTTTTTTATTTAATGATGGATGGGATCTTTCAGAGGACACTTTGGACTCTGTTGATGTATGGGGCAAACCAGATGATCACCCTCTTCCTCCTCTTAGTGCTATAGCTCTTGCCGCATAGTAGCTTCTTGTTGTTTTTCTGTTTCTAGATGTTGGTCCCATTAGAATTTTGGCATGTGACTTCCACCTTTTTTTTATGAATATATATAATATTATTTCTTAATTAAACAACTTTTTTGTATTTTTTCCATATATATATATGGAAAAAATACTAAAAGGTTGTAGTTTAATTAGGGAGGGTGATGGTATATTCTTTGATTATGTCATCTATCAAGCTTTAAATTTCTAAAGGTACAATTGAGCCATGGATGACTTTGATGATTCCCCTACTCAATAACTTAGGCAAAATAAAATTTCTAATTTAAATGTATGCTAACTCATCATGTTATAATCTCCTTAAAAAATAGAAATAAAAATATTTATATAATCTTAGTTATTGCAATACTAAGGAAAAATGTAGTGATTTTTTTTTTATGAAAATGCCAATCTATCTATTATAAGTAAAAAAAAACATCTTCACAAAAAATAGATGGGTGGTATAAAGGCACACCTTGAATGTCAAATGGGCCTAGCCTAGAAACTTCTAGAGTATCAAAGTATCAAAGCATAAAAGCTTAACAGAAATTACGAAACATAATAGAAAGCATATTTAAGCTGCCAAAGCCACACCTACAAATGGTGGATCTCTGTCATCCAGATTCCCCCATATTGCTGCGGGGTCCGGGGTGACATCTGGTGGTGCCCAACCATCATCATTCTCCTAGTTTTCATTCTGCACATTTGGCTCCTCATGCTGAGGTGAGATAGCCAAATTTAACCATGGAAAAACTTTAGTATTGTCCCAACTAGTGTTGGTTGGATTGGAAGGACCAGGAGCATTCCATCCTACATTATCACCTGAAGGCCAACCAACATTATCTCCAGTAGGCCAACCCGCATTATCCCCAATAGCACTGGCAGGACGGCTTGAAGTCCATCCATGATTTCATGGAGAGGCCGAATGTCTGCGATAGTGAGTTCCACAACACAAAGGAGGCTGGGAGTGGAGCTGAGAGCCTCTGGCCGATCCACTTCTTCATATGTTTCCCTGAGAAGGAGAATGGGCTTTGACAGAGGAAGTAGAGGGAGGAATCTGTGCCACAATACAAGGGGTATTTCTCCAATGATCCAATAATCCCTGTAAGTGAGCCACTTCCAAGGCAACCTTATTTGCTTGAACTTGTATCTGTAGAAGAACATTAAAATAAATAATATTTTTAATGTAAAGAGAAATAGATGTTCCAATGTGGTTGTCTAAAAATATACAAGAATTACAATCTTTCCATAATGTAAAAAGAATCTCTACCCTAAATATATGCCAAATCTTGCAGGAAACCTGGGAGAATCATCCAGAAGGATAATTTGCCATGATAAAGGCTCTGGTCTGAAAGGGCGAAAGAAATCATGAATCCATAGCCAGAATTGTTGGCCTCTAGTGCAATACCAGAAGAGATGTTGAAATGTCTCAGGTTGCCCACAAAAAGGACATCGAGGATCCTAAACCCCAAGATGAAACAACCTAGCTCTGACTAGCAGCCCTTGAAAAAGAATGCACCATGCAAAATGAGCTAACTTTGGCTCAAGAATGGCAGATGAAATAGTTTTAAATCTATTATGCCAAAGAGACATTGAACTATGAATGAGCCATCACTTATTAAGCGTATCTATCATTGGAAAATGGGGTGAGAGCCATCTGTAAACAAGCCTTGGCTTGTAATGATGCATTGGTGTTTCTAGATACCATTTCCAGTCCTTCCACCAAGGCTTGGTGGATTGAATTCCAACTTTGTGTAGCATTTCTGCTAGAATTTCTATTATAACTCCATCATAAGTAGCTTGATCAGTTCTCTGAAGGCCAAATTTGACATGAAATGGCTCCCATGCCATGAGGCTCATTGTGGGCTAATGAAACATATCTTGTAAGGTTTGAATACCCTTTTTATGAAATCTAAGAGCTTTTAACCCATGCAATTTGGCCAAAGGCTGGTCTAGAGTGGATAAAAGAGGTGACCACCAGATATTAAGGTGATTGAAGGAAAGACTAGCGCAAAATCTATGACCAAACCAGTATAGCTAAGGTTTAACTTTCTCCCAGGCTTTCCAAATGCTTTTAACCACAAATGTGCCTAAGATATGAATTGGCTCTCTCATGACAAGGAGAGTAGAAAATCCAATCCCTTTTCAAGTAGGCTTGTGCAAATGATGTCCCATTTCAATGTTGTTCCTAAGTAAAACTTTCCATGCCTCATTGCTAGTGAGAGCACAAATGATCCACTTGACAGCCAAGGTAATGCCTTGGCGTTGAGTAGAAAGAATACCAAGACCTCCAAAATCTTTGGGTAAACAACAAAACTCCCATGCAACATGGTAAAAGCCATGGCGAGTGTCAGAAAAGGTCTAGAGAAAATCCCTCAATAGTTTTTCTAGCTTGGCATATGAAGCTTTTAATGGTGCCCAACAAGAAGAGTAATAAACATGGGTTGCTACCAAGACTTTAGAACAAATCTAGAGTTTACCAGCTAGAGATAGTGGCTTAGTAATCTAGACTGCAAGCTTCTGTTCCACATGGGTAAGAACAACTTGCCAATGATTAGCAAAATTGCCCTGGAAGGCAAAAGGACTACTGAGGAACTAGAAAATTTCACCATGAGCAACCTACCACCAACCATATTGTTGGAACCAATGAGGAATAGGAAGAATTGATTGCATGTAACATAATGTTTTGTGCCATTGGATGGAAGAACCTGAGACTAGGCAGAAGGTCTTCAGACATCCAAGAGCATTTTTTGACAGCATTTTCTTCTTCTAGTAAAGTTAAAAAGGAATCATCAGCAAAATGACCATTAACCAACTGGCTAGAAGAATTGAGCAAATAAATTCCATGAACAAGCCCATTGGATACAAAGTGTGCAAGAAGGTATCCAAAACTTTCTGCTGCACTAGAACATACAGGGCTGGAGCAAGCAGACAACCTTGCCAGATTGAGTGAAAAAGGACAAAGGTGTGTGACTATTGGCCATTGATAGTGATACATGCAGAGGCATTTGAGCAGAGCATGTTGACAAATTAGATAAAAGAAGGCCCAAACCTAAAGCAGCAAGCATTGCAAGAATAAAGCACCATTCAATGCGATCATATGCCTTGACAAAATCAATTTTTAGGAAAATGGCTTTTTGATTTGATTTTCTTGCCCATTCCATTCCCTCCCAAACCTCAATGATATTATCTAAAATATATCTAGATTTAATAAAACCATTCTGTTCAGGGTGCACAATCAAAGGAAGTAGGTTGCAGAGTTTGAGCGAAAGGGCTTTAGCAATGATATTGTAGGAGACATTAAGGAGCATAATGGGTCGCTAGTTACAAATATCATCTAGATAGCCAGCTTTAGGTATGAATTTAATTTTTCCTTGATTAATAAGATTTTCTAAAGAATTTGAATGAAAATCTTCAAGATAAACATTATGCAAATCCTTTCCCAAGCAATCCCAAAGGGCTTTGTAAAACTCACAAGGAAAACCATCAATTCTTGGAGCTTTGCCATTAGCCATAGAACATACAGCTTCCTTAAGGTCTTTAATGGTCAATAGTTGATCATAGAAGCGAGTTTGGGTTGAGGAGAGTTGTTTTGGAACAACTGCAAGACAATCCTGCAGTGCAGTCTGTCACTTAGGAGTATAATCTTGGGTTGTGAAAACTTTTTCATAATGCCTTACAAAAGCCTGGAGAATGTCTAGCAGTTTAGTATGAACAACAATATCTTCTTTGATTTGCTTAATACCGTGTGAGGAATGTATAGCTCAAAGAGTGAGAAAGAATTCCTTTGAAACATGGTCTCCAATCTTTAGCTAGTGCATCCTGGATTTGAGTTGTGCTCCTTTGGAAGCATGACTATCAGCCTTTTGTTTTTGATGCCTTAAATTGGTGACATTGATTTGCATAGAAGGAGAAAAAGGGTTAGTTGCTAAGGCCTTTGAGGTAGATTTCAAATTAGTAATTGTAGCCTCATAAGCCCATCTCCTAAAAGTGACAAGCTGACAGCCATAGATGCAAAGAAACCTCGTAGTTTGGGTGATAGCATCATTCCACCACTTTATCTAGCTGGTAGAATGCAAATTGCAGCATTCTAAATTCCTTATAGTTGCAATGTGTGCTAAGGTGGGTTGGTGAGCAAGCAAGGAGATGTTTAGGAAAAACTCAGATTTAATGGGGCATGGCTATGTGACTTTCCATTCAATGGAAACTCAATTGGAAAGTGGTTTGACAATGTCACATCCACTAATGGTTGAATAGGAAGGGTGGATGACGTGGCAAAATTAAAGAAAAATTGAGCCAAGATCATTGCACGATCAAGGTGTTTAAAGACCCTATTAGATCCTGTTTGAAAATTACACCAAGTATGCCAAAAAGGATGGGATTAATGGTGGTCAACATTGGGATAAAAAAAGCCCAATTTATTACGCATACGAAACCATTCCTCTCTTTTGCCAGATGGCCAGCAAAAAAGCAGAACACCATCTTTATCATGCACCATTTCAACCATATTAAAATCCCCACAAATAAGGTAGGTGGCAACTGGCAAAGAATCTACAATCCACTACCACAGAGCAGATCTTTCTGTCGCATCATTCGATGCATAGACATTAATAATCCCAGAGGAATGATTATCAATGTTAAGAAGAGTCCAAACTAAATGGTTGGTGGGGTCCACCCCATGAGCCACCACCGAATCATGCCACTAAGGGGGCAAAAGGATAACAACAACACCTTTGCCAACTTCATGGGCAGTGGAGTACAATTTATTAGCTGGCCAAATACAACGACAAGCCGAAGATAAGAGAAACCCTGTAACTTTAACCTCTTGCAGACATAGAACATCAAGAGAAGCATAGTGTTGGAGAGTAGCTCACATAGAGTACTTCCTAGCGAGGTAAGTTAGACCTCAAACATTCTAAGATAGAAAATTCACTTAAAATCCTCCACCATTTCCCTAGAATCCATGTTTTCAAACGAAGTAAAACTATTTTGCAGGAAGTCAGTGGGGTTTGACCCAAATTGGAGAGGAACAATTTCACCCTCCTTAGGGAGATCTTGACTATGAGAGTGCCTACTATGAGGACCACCCTTTTTACTTCTGTTCTTGTGACTATTTACATTACTGTTATTGATACTTTTTATATTTGTGGGATAGTAGTTCCCGGATTTGTCAAACTATTAAACTTTATTATGATAACGGAAAAACTAATTGGGTGATGTTTGGATAAGTTACATTTCAGAAAAGTTAATTAGGTGATGATGGAAAATTGTAATATGATTTCATTTATGCTATTTAGAACTATGTCATGGTAATGCATGTTTTTAAGCTGCTTCGGCTATGATGATTAAATGTGAAACTGATCTTGTCATTTAGTGTGCAGGATTTACTAATCAAACCACAGATTCCAGAGATCATTTCGCACCTTGTTATTGTTCTTCCTTGTTAAGCCGATCTGGTTCCACGAGGAACCAAGATCACTCTGTGTTTGATGTGGTGTTGTAATGTGGTCTTTCATAAGGTCGAATGGGTAGGTCTACCCTCTTGTAACACTGACTTATGATTTGTGTTGTGAAAAGATTGAATTTGAATTTCTTTTCTTTTATTTAAATCTTTGAGGCCTTTTCTTGTATTTTAACATGACCCCGGGTGTCCTGAATAGGTTAAAGTTGACCCTGGGTTATACCCCATGGGTCCAGGGTCCCATTTGGCATGGGTAACCCTTGGGTAACCTCCATAAGGTCATCTTAACTTCACCCTAAAGTTAGGTGACGAAAATTGGAGGTATGGGGGGGATAGGATGGGTTGTACAAACACCCAAACCCATCCCTCTTCAATCCCCAAGGTAAGAGATGACTACAAACCCATCACTTAAAGAGGAATTGACTTGAAGTCACCCTCACCATTAGTGAGATTCCCCATGAGTTGTGTGGTCATCCACAATGAAGGAAGGAAGAAGAGGCATGGGTCACCTATCTTTTCCTCCTTTAACTCCTTTTATTTCTCCCATGCGTAAGAGAAATGACATGAGGTAAGGGTTAAGGAGGACTTTAGGGATGGGTGAGTGACATAAGCCAACACTCATCCCTTGGGACATAATAGTGGTTTGGGGAAGAGTGAGGAGGTGACAAGTGTCACCTCCCCATTCCCCTAAACTGGGAGGATTTGGGTTATTTGAATCTCATTTTGGGAGGGGGAGGGAGTTAGTTGAATTTTTTGGAGAGTTTATTTTATTTTTATTTTTTACAAGGAAATTTGCTTTAGAGAGGAAAAGGGAGAGGGAGTTTGGTGGCTTAGGTTGGAGAAGATCTCAGTGGAGCTCTACAACAGCTTCATCCTTGAAGGGCTTTGTAAGGTTGGTTTGTTATTACCTTTCTTTCGTATATCTGATTGTTGTATGAAAAGTGTGTGAAAGTTATTTATTTGCTTGTGTCTTAGATTTGTTTTTGTGGGAACTGTTGTCAGGTTGTTGACAGAGCTTCTCCCACTTGGGAGAAATGCTCATCAAGTGTGGGGTAGGGGAGGAGTTGTTGGTTTTTGCTTCTAAATCAGCATTAGGGTTTGCCACTTCTAATGCACAGGCAGATTCAACCAACTAAATACAGGAGGTTGCGTGAGCTCCTCCCCTTCACTTCTAGTTCTGCCGCACCAAGGGGGGTGTCCCTATTTGATAAAAGTATAACCTTGACTAGCTCAATGACAGAAGGATTTAACTTGATAGCAACAGGCAGAATACTCTCATATATGGACCAAGATTTGTGTAACAAATCACAAGGTTGGCAACATTCTTGGACATGATGTCTGGTTGGGTATGAGAGCATGCAGGGATCCTAATCCTACTCCTACAACTAACAGGTGGAAGGATGAAATGGTTTGATTTAATTTTTGGATGCAAAGCTGGACATGGTATATAACCTCAACACAGAGCTAGATTGGTGCCTATCCAGGGCTTGGAGTCGGTAGACATACACCTGTGAATGATCAGCATGAACAACTAAAACTAGATTTCAGGGGGATATACATGATATCTACCTTACAGATATCTCCCAATACAGAGTGTTAAGCTGTCTATACTTATGGCATCCCTATTGTAGTATACCCTTCCCAATATTCAATCTGAAAACAGTTTAATCTACCCCTTGAGCAGAAGTTAAAAGATTAAACATTCAACATAGGAATTCTATGTTCTAGAATCTCAGACATTCCTTGAATGCCTGGACTCAGAAGAAAGATACATGCAAAACTGGGGACAGAATCAGCATAACACATGCAAACATAGCATTATTCATATAAAATTGACCATGAAATCAGTGGATTCATGCACAAACATACAACAGGAGATACATAAACTCGCAAGTTTTGCTGCACAGAGCAACCAAAACCAGTTGTATCTTATTACAGAGCCAAAATGTCTAGTTTTCAACAACGTAAAAAATGGTAACACAGTCTGCCTATATTGGCCAGAAAGTGTACCCGCAGCAATTAATTACATGGTCAAAAATCAAAGATCCGCCAGATACAGACTCCACAAAGGAATGGCGCTCAGAAGTTATTGCAGCAACAGGCAAGAGCAGCGTCGAGCCCTGCGCCGCCATCTGGGAGTCTTCACTCAAAAATCAGGCAACATGATCATGTGTACCATTGCCCATACCTCTGCACCATCACCATTAAAGGCCTCAACCACCCGCGGCCTACCTAGAAACCGTCGCTGCATTCAAACAGAAGTTCCCGCCAAAATGCACTTTACTAAAGTTTCAAATGTGCAGGAAGAATAGTCCCACATTGGTGCCGCAGAGACTCCTTCAATACCTTAAAAACATGGTCGCGAGCATAATAGGTGTTGAGTGCCTTTTGCCACACTCGACGTATAAGCCTTCTCCAAAAGCCCATCGCCAAAACCCAAGCCATCGGCACACCCCAGAATTCTCCTTCCGATCTCAACGGTCTCGCCGACCGCTACCTTCGCTTCCCCATCGGCCAGAGATGCATCATCGGGCCAACCATCCAAACCTTTGCCAATCTCATCAGTTACACCGATGAAGCCACCGCAATCCCCTATCGGCCAGACCAATACTGTCGGCCAGGCAAAAGATCCCTTTGTCGATAGACCACACTCTCACCGATGCACTAACAAATTATACTCTGCTCTTTCATCAGCGAGACCTCCCACTGTCAGCCCACCACAATCCATCCTCACCGACAACACAAGTCATGCCGAAGACCATACACAACACTTCCCTTCATCGGCCAAAGATTAGTCTATCGGCCAACCATTTCACCGTTCACCCGACAATACAACCCATGCTGATAGACCCTGGCTCTTCCCCTTCTGTCGGTGTAACACACACCATCGGAGCATCCAAAAAGCTTCCTGCCGATCTCAAAGGTCACGCTGACGACATCTTCGCCAGCCACACACTGCTCCTCCATCGGCCAAACTCCTTACATCGGCGGGCCACAAATTTGCTTCGCCGACAGCCAAAACACACGCCGATGGACATCCATCGGCTAGACCAAAACAATCGGAGCACTCAAGAAATCTTTCGCCGATGAGGCCGATCACTCCGATAAGACCAAAAACGTAAAGCGCTGAACTATTGAATCATTGAACCACGAACTGGTTCAACCCGATGGTTCAACTGAGAAGTTCAATGCCGAACGGAGCACTTCAAAAAGAACATTCGCCGAACACAAACACAAAGCCTCAAACGGTTGAACCCTGAACCAAAAGGGTTCAACACTAGGGTTCAACGTGACGATTCAAACATCAAAAATAATACTCCATAGGCAAAAAAGCTTCGAACCATTGAACCTTGAACCAAAACAAAAAGGTTCAAGCGGGAGGTTCAACGATGCAATATTTGCGCAAGGCAAATGCATAATGCGACCTGTTATAAGAAAAATGAACCTCAAACCGCTGAACCATTGAACTTAGAGAAAAAGGGTTCAAGTTCAAACCAAAATGTCAAAGACACAAAAACGAATGCATGCCGATGGAGAAAAGACAAAGACCCCTCCTCAAGAAATGAGATGCAGATGCTGAAAAACACTGAAGGGGTGCCAAAACTTAGAACCTTTTGGATATTTCGGGATGGCGCCTGCATGAAAATTGCTAAATTAACTGACAGTGAATTTAGGCACCAACAGTGGCTCTGATTGGGGACGTGCAGGTGCAAGACTGCAGCGAGAACCCCAGATCTCTAGGATGCAGACCAGTGCCTTATCCATTGGGCATAGTGTCATGAAGTTACCATGATCTGCATCACCAATCAAACTTGATGGCCTAAGGCCACCAAGAAAAGGAAAACCAATATTTCCCCTTGTCAAACACCTTGTTCTCATCTGCATACACTGGGTCAAGCGTGAGAGTGCTACCATGATCTGACCATAAGCTACCTTGGTCATTTGCATGTTCAACCTTCTGATTCAGTTTGTCACTGTCACCCTTATGCAAACAACCCTCAGCATCAGGCAACAAATGGATGCAGAATATATCAAGCAATGCATACTCAAATGGCATAGAACACAGGTTATCATCACTATGCATTGCAAAATGATCTCCTAGCTGGACTGAAAATTGAAAGCACTCGAAGTCCACCACACAACTAGGAAAAATAGGGCTCTCTTTATACGTTGGCCTCTCAAAAGAAAAGCTTT
The DNA here is from genome assembly GCA_027924645.1 of Cunninghamia lanceolata. Classification (NCBI taxonomy): domain Eukaryota; kingdom Viridiplantae; phylum Streptophyta; class Pinopsida; order Cupressales; family Cupressaceae; genus Cunninghamia; species Cunninghamia lanceolata. Next base: position 13,200,529 of record BSBN01001583.1, read on the forward strand.
CAAATTCACAATTGTGCACATCATGCACACAACCAATAGCAGCACCAAACTGGAAAAGATCAGGCTCTGGCATCTTTTTACAATCTGGCACATCTTTACAATCACTTACCTGATGTATGTTGTTTCCTCTTTCATCAGGATGAGAAACAGAATCCAAGTCAAAAACAATGTCTAGATCCTCACCATACTCAGACAGATCCTCATCATCACATGTGTCATAAATGGGTGACCCAGGTGCATTAGTTTCATCGTAGTATGCCATTGGTTCATGGGCAGTAGAGCATGCATTTTCATCACCAATGGATTCACTCTGTGGAGGAGTATTAGCCTGTGTGTCATAAGCAAAACAGCCATCGAATGAAAAACAATCATGCTCTGCACTAGCACTTATTTCAATTTCTGACTGCTCTTCATGATCTCCATGTGTTTGAAAGGTAGGCAATGGGTCACACATGGGACTGTTTTTCTATTTGCTTATACCTTCTCTGTCTTGAGTACAATACTCGCAATTGTCTCCATAGGTCCATTCCAAAAGTTGCTCATTACTATCCACAACCTCGTTGTGGTTTTCATGGCCAGCTGCCTCATCATTGCAATGGGAGTCTTCATTAGTTCCTTCATTGGCATCCTCAACTGGTGAACAATCCAGTTGAGCTGTATTGTTAGCATTATGTTTAAATACAATAGTCTCAACCTCTATGCTTTCATTTTCATTTTTATCTGCACATGATGCTTTAATTATTTGGTCATTTGCAGCTTCACAACTATTTTTCACACCAAAGCCTGTGGACAGGGGTTTCAACAAGTGCTCATTTCTAATTTTTTCTATATTTTCTATGAACTTGTATGCCATCTGCATACTTGTCACCTTGAAATCCCTCAGTAATGCACTAGAGCCTGTTGACACTCATTTTGACCAGGGGTTGATTTATCATGATCAGGAGGTTTCTTCATTTGAAGCCTTTATCTTCTTGCCCATTTTTTCTAAGTGTTGGACCTCCTCAGCATTTTTCAACTGCAGCATCATGTTTTCCTGAGGAGGAGGTCATCATCATCATCTTGTCTTCGTTGGTCTGCATCATCATGTTCTTCGTCGACTGGGTTTTTCATCGTCATCATCATATTCAGTCATCGGGTGATGTTTGGTTTTTATCATGATGATGTTGCCGAGCTACAGTGCACCCGCATCTGCTTGCGAGGGTGATGTTTCAAAGTCTCCGGTGATCTTCCATTTATCACCTTGCGCGAGCATGATGATGATGTTGCTTATTCTTTGAATTGCTCGACCTAACTTGTTTTTTTTTCCTAAGGGTCGTGTTCATCATCATCATATTTCCAGTTATCATCCTGCTGCTTGCGGAGGTCATCATATTTTCTGCCTTCATGATATTTCGCCGGGGTGATATTTTTATCATCGGGTGATCTTGGTTAACATCATCCTGATGATGTTGTTGAAGAGTTGTAATTGCGACCCGATATTCACTAGGGTCATCATATTTTGGAACGTCAGGATGATCTTAGTCAATATCATCCTGATGATGTTGTATCACTTCTTGTTCTTTGTTTCTCATCCTGATGATGCTGACGTCATCCGTATATCAGGGTGATATTTTTCTTTCTGCCTATCTGCATCATGATATTCGCGAAGGAGGGGGTGATATTTTCATATCACCCGGATATATGTTTGTTCGAACATCATGATGATGTTGATATCAAGGAGATATCCGCCTGCTAGTTTCACGTGTTATCTATTGAGGGTGATCTTTTCAAGCAGCATCATCACATTCAGTTATCGCCCCGATCTTATAGAGGAGCTACAGTGCAACCTGATATTTGAACATCAGGAGGATATTTCCAAATATCCGGTTGTCTTCCGAATATCATGATGATGTAAATATGATGATGACGTCATCAAGGTCCGCGGGGGTCATATTTCTAACACTGATCATCTTGAAGAGACCTCCTGATATTTACAAACATGATGATGACGTCATCCGGATATGAGGAGGTGTGCAGTAGGCAGATATGATGATGACGTCAGCAGGATATGATGATGACGTCATCAGGATGATCATCGGCCAGACTTTTGTTATAAGCTCAGCAGGAGGATGTTCCTCCGAAGGATCAGGTTGTGCCGATTATCATGAAGGTTATATTTCAAATATCATGATGACGTCAGGGTGATTTTTCGAACAACAGGATATCATGCTGCTGGAAGATGATGATGATGAAGTCTATACTAGTGTCGTCAGGAGCAAAAGCACCGACATGATATATGCTCATGACCTAGTATATAAAGTGTTATTGAGGTCATCGCGGGGTGCATGTGGGATATTGTTATCCTGCATTTTCAAATATCATGATGATGAGTCTCGGCGGGAAAAGCTTGCGATGGTCTGTATGATGATTTTCCCTAGGCCGCGGGTTGGTGCGCCATTAATGGCGATTGTTGCAGAGGTATGGGCGATGGCGTGGGTCGATCTTGTACCCGACTGGAGGTGTCAATCAACGGATGATGGCGCAGGGCTCGAGAAATCTTCCTGTCTCCTCCCCTACCTGCTGCATTCAAGTTTGGGCGCCAATCCGGTTGTGTTTGAGCGCCATTTTCATGATACCGTGTATCTGGTGAGATTTTGGTCAACATTGTAATTAATTGCTGAGCACCTACCTGGCTGTTATAAGCAGGTTGTGTTGCTCGTTTGAAGGGTTGTTGAAAGTTGATGATTTTGGCTCTGTAATGCATGACAAGCTGATCTGGTTGCTCTGTACAGCTTACCTGTGAGTTTATGTATCTCTTGTTGTTTGTTTTTGGCATGAACCCACTGATTTCATAATTAAACTTATATGAGAAATGCTGTTTGGCATGTGTTGTGTTAATTCTGTCTCCAGTATTGCATGTATCCTTCTTCTGAATCTGGATGTTTGGTAATGTTTAGATTCTAGAGCATAGAATTCCTGTGTTGAATGTCTGATCTTTTAACTTCTATTCAAGGGGTAGATTAAACTGTTTTCAGGTTGAACATTGGGAGGGATATACTGCAGTAGGGATACCATAAGTAGAGATAACCTAACACTTTGTATTGGGAGATGCCTGTAAGGCAGGTATCACATATATCCCCTTGAAATCCAGTTTTAGTTGTTTATGCTGATCATTCACAGGTGTATGTCTATTGACTCCAGGCCCTGGATAGGCACCAATCATGCTTTGTTTTGTGTTATAACCATATCCAGCTTTGCATCCACGCTTAAACTCCAAAGCAAAATCTAAAACCAACATTAGGACATTAGAGTTAGTTTTAGGAACCTCAGTCCTCTGTCTACAACTGCAAATAGGCCCAAAGCTAGCCCCTTTGCCCTTATCTTTCAGTTTTGGTCTACTTACAGGAGGACTATCTGCTTTCTGTCAACATCCCAGCCTTGCATGCATATCCTCATGGATGTTGAGTAGGGAATACCCCCCTAGGTCTTGCAGAGCCTGAAGAAGAAGAGGAGATAAAATATAGAGTCTATCTCCTACACTGTTGACCCCCTGGCCCAGAGATCCTGTTGATCACTGATGGCTACCTTGTAGGGACTCCGGGAATAAGCATCCAGTCTGGGAAAAAGTCAACAGAAATTGGCGACTCCGCTGGGGAATGAGGAGTAAAAGTGCTATCTAATCATCTCCAGTGATATATATGTGACCCATCTGAATCATCAACAGAAGAAAACACCCTGGGGAATCTTGTGAAAGAACCCTGGTTTTCAGAAGAAAACAGTTCCTAGAAATAGGTGGCGACTCCGAAGTAATCTCCCAACCGGTCAAAGTAAAATTATATGCAGGGGAGAAGATCCCAACAAACTCCTTTATTTGAAGAGTTACCATTAACAAAAAGAATGATGTATAGAAGAAAGGGAACTGTCTCAGCTAGTCATGAGAGCTCCCCCAGAAAAAGTGATGATGTACAAGATAACCCTAGGCCATCAGGACAGCATGCTCCTTATTTTTCAAGTGCAGAAGCTGATATCCAAGGTGCATATGAGAGGCAACAGGGTGGTAGTATGAGAATGAGGTCAGAGGTTTTCCAAGAACGCCCTTTTCTAGACCCAAGTGAGAGGTTTGAAGAGGCAGAGTCCCTAAGGGATGATGAAGATGATGACCCAAATGGTATGAGACCATCTACCTCCAGACCTAAGGATGAACAATTGGCAGAAGAAATCAAAAGCCTAAGAGCAGAACTAGAATACCTACAAGCCATGAAAATCAGAGATGATATACAGCAGAAAGTGCAAGCCTTGAGAACTGCTCAAAATAATTCAGTTCCTACTCTAGAGAATGCAAATATGCAAAGACATCAGCAAAGATATGAAGTGCATCATCAGCATCATGATGACAGACAAAATGTGAATGATGCTAGGATACCACTAAACAATGCAGGAAACCAAAATGCAAATAGAAATGTTAATGTTAATCAGCCAAACAGATAGCCCATGCAGTTAGATAGATTCAGGCAGCTGGTGTTTGATGGTATTCCTGGGTATCCTAACCCTATTGATAAGCATCTGAGGCTGCAAGTGCCTAAGTTTTCAGGAAACAACACAGTGTCAGGAGAAGATCATCTAAAGGCCTTCCAAAATGTCATGGACAATTTTGAGGTTGAGCATGAGGATGTTTTCATGAAGTCATTCATGCAATCCTTAATAGATGAGGCAAGAGAATGGTACAGGAATCTGCCTGACCGGAGTATATCATCATGGGATGATTTTAAGAGGATGTTCAAGGAGCAATATGGTGATAAAACTGACCCTAGCTTCTTTGTAAATGAGTTCACCAGCATCACCAAAGGGTCAAATGAACAGGTTGCAGACTTTAATGCAAGATTTACTAAAGTGTTGAACAAATTGCCACATCATATGAGGCCAAATGAACCAATGTGCATAATTTTGTACATCAATGCCTTTGATGCAAAGACTGCATATGGACTGAGAGATAAAGGTCCTGCCACTCTCAGGGATGCTTTCAGGATTGCAGTAAATATTGAAAACAATAGGAAAGCATCAGGCAAGACAAATAGAAGGGATGATGTAAAGATTCTGCAGAATCCAAATAAGCCTCAGAACACTCAAGGTAGTACATCTGCTCCTGAAGATAAGATAGACAAACTGGCAAATGTTGTTAAGGACCTGAGCTATAGATTAGCTAGAAGTGAAAAAGGGATGGGTCCTGATAGGCAAGTCTATCAAAGACAGGAAAAGAGGCCATCATTACATGATATGCCTTATAACACCAATTGGCATGATGGTAAGCCTGTATTTTCACGTAACAACACAAATCAGAGGGCTCAACATGCCAAGGAAACTCCTGATCCCCTGAAGAAAACTATAAATATTGCTGATGATACTCCGTGGTGTATAATCTGTCAGATGCCACATTCACAGTCACAGTGCATGATTGCCCAATCTTTGTATGATAATGCTACATCTTGTAATGAGTGCAATGAGCTACATCATGTGCAGGATGATGATGTTAACATGATGTCCATAGGTAATGGATATACTCTATATGGTGCTGATGAGAAGACAGATGATCAGGTTCAGGCCTGCCAACAGTCCCCATATGATGAAGATCATGAGGATAATTATGTGTATGCTCAGAACTCACACAATTTTCTGAGTAGCTTACACCGACCTTCTGATGAGGAAATCAGAGCCTTCACAGCTGCAGCAGTTGCTTAGGTCAAGAGTAACTACAATCTCAGAGGTAAAAATCAGGTTGGCAGCTCACATCAGCCAGAGGATATTTCTGCAGGTCAGCTGATGCATGGTCATAAAGGAACTGAACCACAAAAAAGGCAGTGGGTAAATAACAAGCAGAACTTTAGATACAGAACAGGTCATGATTTCCAAGGACCAGAAAACAAAACCCCTCAGGCTGAAGATCAAAGTAGAGGTTCCCAAGACAGGAATGATGATCAGGGAACTATGAGAATGAAAGCTAAGTCAGCTCAGGATAAAAGCAAGATTGTGGAGCAAGCTACAACTGCTGTACAAAACTGTGCTCCATTTGATATAGCCCAGATCCTCACTCAGGTAAAGGTCTCTGTTCCACTTATGGAACTCATGAAGGTGGAAGAGATCAAGAATAGGACAATATCCCTAATCTCAGGGGTACCTTTTCAAGCTAAGCAAAATGATCAGACCCAGGGTGAGAAACAGGTCATGTGCAATGAAGAAGATGAGACTCCTGAAGTCTATTTAGGAATGACCATGACAAAGTGTCCTTCACAGGTGGAACCATTTTATGTTTCCATGGTTATAAATGGTAAAATAATTAGAAATTGTATGCTTGACTCTGGAGCATCCACAAATGTCATGCCTTTGGCTATCATGCAACAAACAGGATTAAAGATTGACAAGGCATGTGGGAAATGTTATGCTATGGATGCCAGAGAGGTACCAGTTATTGGAATCATGAAGGATGTAGATTTCAAACTGGCAGCATTTCTTGAAAAGAAATATAAGATGAATATAACAGTGGTTGACATCAAGCCACAGTATGGTATGCTGCTGTCAAGAAGATGGGCAGCACTAATTGGTGGAAGTATGCAGCTGGACCTATCATATGCCATGATTCCAATGAATGGTAGGGATGTCAAGCTAATTAGAGAGCAAAGATCATCAGAGACAGTGGAAGACCAAGAAGCAAATGAACAGGTGTGCTTTGTAGACACTGACTGTGATAACTTCAAGGTTGTCTCAGATGATGCAGAAGACAAAAAGAAAAATGCCTGTGTTGGAGAGCTAGATCAGCAAGGGTTATGGACCATGTTTTTTGATGGAGCTTGTGCAAAAGAAGGCTCTGGAGCTGGAGTTGTTTTCCTGTCTCCAACTGGTAAGCTCCTCAAATCCTCTTTCTTGCTGAGGTTTGATTGCACAAATAATATTGCAGAATATGAGGCTTTACTTTTAGGCCTGAATATTGCTCTCAAACATGGAATTAAGATGTTAAGAGTATTTGGAGACTCTGAGCTGATTGTATCCCAAATCAGAAATAAGTATGCTGCAAAGAATAAAAGACTGAAGCAATACAAGCATGCTGTTTGGGATACTATTGAACTTTTTGATGCATTTTCAATTGGCTGGGTAGAAAGGTCAAAAAAATGTTATGGCTGATTTCTTATCCAATGTTGCAATAAGGCTAGATGACATCACTCTGTCAGGTGTCACAGATATAGAAGTTAAAATTAGGCCTGCCATACCAGAAAACATATGCAGTTGGCAAGTTTTTAATGATGATAGGGATTTGCTGAAATTTTTGCACTGCATAGATGAGTATGAGAATCAACAGATTGATTTCCAAGCTTTTGTAGAGACTGTAAATGGAAAAGAGACCCTTGTGGGAAAAGAGATCATCCAGTTGAAGACTAACAAGATCCCTAGAGGGTTAGTGGCTTTGGAAAGAGCCTTTGATAGTAGAGACAAAATGGTCACAAGGACATCCCCCACAAATAAGGAGGATTTAGAAGAAATAAATTTGGGGACATCTCAGGCCCCTCAGAAGGTATATATTGGCAAACAGCTCAAACCACACATAAGAAGTATGCTGATTGCATTGCTAAAAAGGTATAAACATGTTTTTGCTTGGTCATATGAGGACCTAAAAGCTTATAGAGAAGACTTATTCCAGCATGAGATCCCACTGAAGCCTGAAGCTAAGCCATTTAGACAGAGGCAAAGGCCTATAAATCCTACCTTAGCTCCCAAGATGCAGGAAGAACTCAAAAGGCTCAGGGATGCTGGAATAATTGTGCCCATCAGACATTCAACTTGGGTGTCTAACCTTGTCCCAGTCAGGAAAAAGAATGGTGATATTAGGCTTTGTGTGGATTTCAGGAACTTGAATGTATCCTCTTTGAAGGATAACTATCCATTGCCTAATATGGAAGCTATGTTGCAGAAAGTGACTGGTTGTGAACTCCTATCCATGATGGATGGATTTTCAGGATATAATCAGGTAAAGGTAAAGGAATCAGAACAATATAAGACTGCCTTTACCACTCCATGGGGAACATATGTGTATGTTAGAATGCCATTTGGACTAACAAATGCAGGTGCTACATTTCAGAGAGCAATGGATGTTGCTTTTGCAGGGCTAATTGATTCAATCCTGGCAGTATATCAGGATGACCTGACTGCCTACTCAAAGAAAGAAGAGCAGCATTGTATGCATCTGGAGCAGATCTTCATAAGAGCACTAGAATATGGTATTTCTTTAAACCCAAAGAAGTGTGCCTTTGGAGTAGTTGAAGGAAAGCTTCTGGGACATATTGTTTCCAAGGATGGAGTCAGGATAGATCCAGACAGAGTGGCAGCCATTGACAGGATCCAGATGCCAAAAACTGTGAAAGGAGTTCAGTCCTTCTTTGGACAGGTAAACTTTGTCAGAAGATTTGTTCCCAACTTTGCAGAGATCACAAGGAACATTTCCAAGATGATGAAGAAGGATGCAACTGTCAACTGGGAAAGGGAAGCAACAGAATCATTTCAGAATATCAAAGAGGCAATAAAGATGGCCCCTGTTCTTAAATCTCCTGATTTTTCTAGGCCATTCCAGGTGTTCTCATTTGCTTCCTTTCATACTGTAGCTGCATGTTTGTTACAGAAAAATGAAGATGGTTTTGAACAGCCCATCGCCTTCTTCAGTATGTCCCTGCAGGCCTCTGAATTGAAGTATGATATTATGGAAAAGCAGGCATATGCACTTGTTAGAGCCATTAAAAGTTTCAGACCATACTTGGTAGGGTCACATATAATTGCATATGTACCTCATGCTGCAGTCAAAGACATATTCACTCAGCAGGAGGTGACTGGAAGAAGGTGCAGATGGATAAACAAACTGCAGGAATTCAACATAGACATACAAGTTACTAAGTTGATAAGGGGACAAGGACTAGCCAAGATGATGGCACAGTCAAACTTGGAAGCATGCCAAGTTAATGCAGTCCAAGATGAGAATGTAAATGTATCAGGATCTGAATGGTACAAGGATATTGTCTATTATTTGCAAAATCTGAATTGTCCTTCCCATTTCAGTGACAATCAAAAGAGGACTCTAAAGCTACATGCAATCAGGTATGTCATTGTTCAAGGTGAGCTGTACTGGAAAAATCCTGATGGTGTGCTGCTGAGATGTGTGGATAAGAACATGGCTAACAATATTTTGACTGACATGCATAAAGGATCATGTGGTGGCCATTATACTGCCCAAACAACAGCTCATAAAATTCTCAGGGCAGGATATTGGTGGCCCACTCTCTTTTCAGATGCACAAAAGTTAGTAAGGAAGTGTGACCCTTGCCAGAGATTCTCAGGAAAGCTGAAATATCATGGTGCTTTACCCCTCAGAACTGCACCTGTGGATGCTCCATTCCAGCAATGGGGAATTGATTTTATAGGGGAAATTGCAGACAAATCAAGTGGGGGACACAGTTGGATTTTGGTGGCAACTGACTACTTTACCAAATGGATTGAGGCCATTCCAACTAAAAGAGCTACAAGTAAGGTGGTGACAGATTTCATACTAGAGAACATCATCATCAGGTTTGGAGTACCATCTAAAATAATCACTGATAATGCTATGTGCTTCAGATCAGGTGAGTTTGTTGATTTTTGCAACAGGTATGGGATAAGCCTGTCATATACATCACCATATCACCCACAAGGAAATGGTCAAGCAGAATCAAGCAACAGGAGCATCATGAAAATTGTCAAGAGGATACTGGACAGGAACAAGAGAGCTTGGGACTCAAAGTTGAATTTAGCAGTATGGGCTGACAGAGTGACTGTGAAAAGGGCTATTGGGAAGTCACCTTTTGAGCTAGTATATGGTGCATCAGCTAGACTGCCCATAAATAATCTCCTACCAGTTTACAGATTCATTCAAGAGTATGATGAGGACATTGAAGATCCCATGACAGAAAGGGTGAATCAGCTGGTTGCATTGGATGAAGACAGAAGGAGAGCCCACCAGATCAATCTCAAAAGACAACAAGGGGTGAAATATCAGTTTGACAGGAGAGCTACAAAAAGGAAGTTTCAAGTTAATGATCTGGTGCTCATTTGGAATGCTAAAGATCAGGAAAAGGGTAAACATGGTAAGTTTCAACCCTTATGGATGGGCCCATATCAGGTTTGCAATACTCATGGGGAGGATTCTTATTTCCTCCAGGCCCTAGATGGTGAAATTCTGGAATTGCCTGTGCATGGCCAATTCCTTAAGTTCTATTTTGCATAATATCTGGTTGCTGTGCACATTTGTAAAATATGTATGTAGTGTAAATGCCTTGTACAGCTCGCGTTTTTTGGCTTTTTGTCAGGTCTGCCCGGAGATCTGGTTCTCGCTGCAGGTTTTCACCTGCACGTCCCCATTCGGAGCCACTGTTGACACTCATTTTGACCAGGGGTTGATTTATCATGATCAGGAGGTTTCTTCATTTGAAGCCTTTATCTTCTTGCCCATTTTTTCTAAGTGTTGGACCTCCTCAGCATTTTTCAACTGCAGCATCATGTTTTCCTGAGGAGGAGGTCATCATCATCATCTTGTCTTCGTTGGTCTGCATCATCATGTTCTTCGTCGACTGGGTTTTTCATCGTCATCATCATATTCAGTCATCGGGTGATGTTTGGTTTTTATCATGATGATGCTGCCGAGCTACAGTGCACCCGCATCTGCTTGCGAGGGTGATGTTTCAAAGTCTCCGGTGATCTTCCATTTATCACCTTGCGCGAGCATGATGATGATGTTGCTTATTCTTTGAATTGCTCGACCTAACTTGTTTTTTTCCTAAGGGTCGTGTTCATCATCATCATAATTCCAGTTATCATCCTGCTGCTTGCGGAGGTCATCATATTTTCTGCCTTCATGATATTTCACCGGGGTGATATTTTTATCATCGGGTGATCTTGGTTAACATCATCCTGATGATGTTGTTGAAGAGTTGTAATTGCGACCCGATATTCACTAGGGTCATCATATTTTGGAACGTCAGGATGATCTTAGTCAATATCATCCTGATGATGTTGTATCACTTCTTGTTCTTTGTTTCTCATCCTGATGATGCTGACGTCATCCGTATATCAGGGTGATATTTTTCTTTCTGCCTATCTGCATCATGATATTCGCGAAGGAGGGGGTGATATTTTCATATCACCCGGATATATGTTTGTTCGAACATCATGATGATGTTGATATCAAGGAGATATCCGCCTGCTAGTTTCGCGTGTTATCTATTGAGGGTGATCTTTTCAAGCAGCATCATCACATTCAGTTATCGCCCCGATCTTATAGAGGAGCTACAGTGCAACCTGATATTTGAACATCAGGAGGATATTTCCAAATATCCGGTTGTCTTCTGAATATCATGATGATGTAAATATGATGATGACGTCATCAAGGTCCGCGGGGGTCATATTTCTAACACTGATCATCTTGAAGAGACCTCCTGATATTTACAAACATGATGATGACGTCATCCGGATATGAGGAGGTGTGCAGTAGGCAGATATGATGATGACGTCAGCAGGATATGATGATGACGTCATCAGGATGATCATCGGCCAGACTTTTGTTATAAGCTCAGCAGGAGGATGTTCCTCCGAAGGATCAGGTTGTGTCGATTATCATGAAGGTTATATTTCAAATATCATGATGACGTCAGGGTGATTTTTTGAACAATAGGATATCATGCTGCTGGAAGATGATGATGATGAAGTCTATACTAGTGTCGTCAGGAGCAAAAGCACCGACATGATATATGCTCATGACCTAGTATATAAAGTGTTATTGAGGTCATCGCGGGGTGCATGTGGGATATTGTTATCCTGCATTTTCAAATATCATGATGATGAGTCTCGGCGGGAAAAGCTTGCGATGGTCTGTATGATGATTTTCCCTAGGCTGCGGGTTGGTGCGCCATTAATGGCGATTGTTGCAGAGGTATGGGCGATGGCGTGGGTCGATCTTGTACCCGACTGGAGGTGTCAATCAACGGATGATGGCGCAGGGCTCGAGAAATCTTCCTGTCTCCTCCCCTACCTGCTGCATTCAAGTTTGGGCGCCAATCCGGTTGTGTTTGAGCGCCATTTTCATGATACCGTGTATCTGGCGAGATTTTGGTCAACATTGTAATTAATTGCTGAGCACCTACCTGGCTGTTATAAGCAGGTTGTGTTGCTCGTTTGAAGGGTTGTTGAAAGTTGATGATTTTGGCTCTGTAATGCATGACAAGCTGATCTGGTTGCTCTGTACAGCTTACCTGTGAGTTTATGTATCTCTTGTTGTTTGTTTTTGGCATGAACCCACTGATTTCATGATTAAACTTATATGAGAAATGCTGTTTGGCATGTGTTGTGTTAATTCTGTCTCCAGTATTGCATGTATCCTTCTTCTGAATCTGGATGTTTGGTAATGTTTAGATTCTAGAGCATAGAATTCCTGTGTTGAATGTCTGATCTTTTAACTTCTATTCAAGGGGTAGATTAAACTGTTTTCAGGTTGAACATTGGGAGGGATATACTGCAGTAGGGATACCATAAGTAGAGATAACCTAACACTTTGTATTGGGAGATGCCTGTAAGGCAGGTATCACATATATCCCCTTGAAATCCAGTTTTAGTTGTTTATGCTGATCATTCACAGGTGTATGTCTATTGACTCCAGGCCCTGGATAGGCACCAATCATGCTTTGTTTTGTGTTATAACCATATCCAGCTTTGCATCCACACTTAAACTCCAAAGCAAAATCTAAAACCAACATTAGGACATTAGAGTTAGTTTTAGGAACCTCAGTCCTCTGTCTACAACTGCAAATAGGCCCAAAGCTAGCCCCTTTGCCCTTATCTTTCAGTTTTGGTCTACTTACAGGAGGACTATCTGCTTTCTGTCAACATCCCAGCCTTGCATGCATATCCTCATGGATGTTGAGTAGGGAATACCCCCCTAGGTCTTGCAGAGCCTGAAGAAGAAGAGGAGATAAAATATAGAGTCTATCTCCTACACTGTTGACCCCCTGGCCCAGAGATCCTGTTGATCACTGATGGCTACCTTGTAGGGACTCCGGGAATAAGCATCCAGTCTGGGAAAAAGTCAACAGAGCCCTCCTCAAAAGCCTCAAAGAATATGCCTACACAGGCTGAAATATCAGGTCTGAAGACTTCTGGGATCTGTGAAAAGGCTACTGCAAACCTATGACTGAAATCAACACATGGCTCTTCATCTTGTTTTCTGATTCTCATCAATTCTGCAACAAGATCAGCCGGTTCTTTTGCAAATTCTTCCTTGAAATAGTCAGCAAGCTCATCCCAACAGGCAAAGGATCCTTTTGAAAAGCTCAAATACTAGTCTTTTGCTTTTGCATCAAAGGACCTAACAAAAAACCTCATCCACATATCCTCATCTCTGAATGAATGCTTTCCCATGAACTCATGAAAATTTTGGATATGTGCATTCCCATCACATACACTGTGACCACTAAATCTGGGCATCTGACAGTATATCCTAGCAGGCATAGTTTCTACTTTATAGTCAACCCATGACAAATCTAATTGGTCATACAAAGGATCAAAAGGGGTGGCAGGAGGTTTAGCTTTCTGACTGGCAGACACAATAGGGTTATTGTTTTTTAATTGGGCCTGCTCAGCCTCTAAGAATATCAACCTATTTCTTATCTCTTCTATTCTTTTATCCAACATTTCACCACTGAGTATGGGATAATTCATACTTGGATTCATAAAAATCTTACTCTTAGACATCCTTTGTCTGCCTAAGACCTAAGGTTTCCCCTGGCATCTAACTTATGCAGTAAAATAGCAAATATAAAAGGGAAGGAACAAGGTACCTTTTCTCATACAGATGTTGAAGTCTGAACAGCACATTTTTGTCACAACACACATCAACTTTTCATGTGCATTTAGATCTTTTGCAGAGTCGCCACCTCTCCAAAGAGGACAAAATTTACAGCAGTTGAAAGCACAACACATATTTTTCTGAGTTCATACCACCAGCAGAGCATCATTATTCACATGAAAGACTCCCCATCGGAGTCACCATTTTTGTTGGTGACTCAGATGGGCACACAGATATTTCACCAGGGAGGACAAAAATAACAATTTTCAAATCACCATCCCCAGCGGAGTCGCCTTTTTGTTGGTTTTTGCTTCTGAATCAGCATTAGGGTTTGCCACTTCTAATGCACAGGCAGATTCAGCCAACTAAATACATGAGGTTGCGTGAGCTCCTCTCCTTCACTTCTGGTTCTGCCGCACCAAGGGGGGTGTCCCTATTTGATAAAAGTATAACCTTGACTAGCTCAATGACAGAAGGATTTAACTTGGCAGCAACAGGCAGAATACTCTCATGTATGGACCAAGATTTGTGTAACAAATCACAAGGTTGGCAACATTCTTGGACATGATGTCTGGTTGGGTATGAGAGCATGCAGGGATCCTAATCCTACTCCTATAACTAACAGGTGGAAGGATGAAATGGTTTGATTTGATTTTTGGATGCAAAGCTAGACATGGTATATAACCTCAACACAGAGCTAGATTGGTGCCTATCTAGGGCTTGGAGTCGGTAGACATACACCTGTGAATGATCAGCATGAATAACTAAAACTAGATTTTAGGGGGATATACATGATATCTGCCTTACAGATATCTCCCAATACAGAGTGTTAAGCTGTCTATACTTATGGCATCCCTATTGCAGTATATCCTTCCCAATATTCAATCTAAAAATAGTTTAATCTACCCCTTGAGCAGAAGTTAAAAGATTAAACATTCAACACAGGAATTCTATGTTCTAGAATCTCAGACATTCCTTGAATGCCTGGACTCAGAAGAAAGATACATGCAAAACTGGAGACAGAATCAGCATAACACATGCAAACATAGCATTATTCATATAAAATTGACCATGAAATCAGTGGATTCATGCACAAACGTACAACAGGAGATACATAAACTCGCAAGTTTTGCTGCACAGAGCAACCAAAACTAGTTGTATCTTATTACAGAGCCAAAATGTCCAGTTTTCAACAACGTCAAAAATGGTAACACAGTCTGCCTATATTGGCCAGAAAATGTACCCGCAGCAATTAATTACATGGTCAAAAATCAAAAATCCGCCAGATACAGACTCCACAAAGGAATGGCGCTCAGAAGTTATTGCAGCAACAGACAAGAGAAGCCTCGAGCCCTGTGCCACCATCTGGGAGTCTTCACTCAAAAATCAGGCAACATGATCATGTGTACCATTGCCCATACCTCTGCACCATCACCATTAAAGGCCTCAACCACTTGCGGCCTACTTGGAAACTGTCGCTGCGTTCAAATAGAAGTTCCCGCCAAAATGCACTTTACTGAAGTTTCAAATGTGCAGGAAGAATAGTCCCACATTGGTGCCGCGGAGACTCCTTCAATACCTTAAAAACATGGTCGCGAGCATAATAGGTGTCGAGGGCCTTTTGCCGCGCTCGACGCATAAGCCTTCTCCAAAAGCCCATCGCCAAAACCCAAGCCATTGGCACACCCCAGAATTCTCCTTCTGATCTCAACGGTCTCGCCGACGGCTACCTTCACTTCCCCATCGGCCAGAGATGCATCATCGGGCCAACCATCCAAACCTTTGCTGATCTCATCAGTTACACCGATGAAGCCACCACAATCCCCTATCGGCCAGACCAATACCGTCGGCCAAGCAAAAGATCCCTCTTTCGATAGACCACACTCTCACCGATGCACCAATGAATTATACTCTGCTCCTTCATCGGCGAGACCTCCCACTGTCGACCCACCACAATCCATCCTCACCGACAACACAAGTCACGCCGAAGACCATACACAACACTTCCCTTCATCGGCCAAAGATTAGTCTATCGGCTAACCATTTCACCGTTCACCCGACAATACAACCCATGCCAATAGACCCTGGCTCTTCCCCTTCCGTCGGTGTAACACACACCATCAGAGCATCCAAAAAGCTTCCTGCCGATCTCAAAGGTCACGCTGACGACATCTTCGCCAGCCACACACTGTCCCTCCATCGGCCAAACTCCTTACATCGACGGGCCACAAATTTGCTTCATCGACAGCCAAACACACGCCGATGGACATCCATCGGCTAGACCAAAACAATCAGAGCACTCAAGAAATCTTTCGCCGATGAGGCCGATCACTCCGATAAGACCAAAAATGTAAAGCGCTGAACTGTTGAACCGTTCAACCATGAATTGGTTCAACCCGATGGTTCAACCGAGAAGTTCAATGCCGAATGAAGCACTTCAAAAAGAACATTCACCGAACACAAACACAAAGCCTCGAACCGTTGAACCCTGAACCAAAAGGGTTCAACACTAGGGTTCAACGCGATGGTTCAAACATCAAAAATAATACTCCATAGGCAAAAAAGCTTCGAACTATTGACCTTGAACCAAAACAAAAAGGTTCAAGCGGGAGGTTCAACGATGCAATATTTGCGCAAGGCAAATGCATAATGCGACCTGCTATAAGAAAAATGAACCTCAAACCGCTGAACCATTGAACTTAGAGAAAAAGGGTTCAAGTTCAAACCAAAATGTCAAAGACACAAAAACGAATGCATGCCGATGGAGAAAAGACGAAGACCCCTCCTCAAGAAATGAGATGCAGATGCTGAAAAACACTGAAGGGGTGCCAAAACTTAGAACCTTTTGGATATTTCGGAATGGTGCCTGCATGAAAATTGCTAAATTAACTGACAGTGAATTCAGGCACGAACAGGAGTGATCCTCCTCGGGTGCATACCGGGTTCTTTTGGGATGTTGAAAGCCTTGAGGGTATGTATTTGTGACTGGTTCTTTGGCTTGAGAGTCAAATACGGATTCCATGGAAAATTTTGTGATCAAACTTGGTTTGAGGCCAAGAGAAATTGTGTTGGTTATATTATCTGTAAGGGTGACACTCTAGAGTTGAGTGTGTCCACTCTCCTACCCCTTGTGAAGCTCACTGTAGTTGAGTTTTCGTGTTGTGTAATTTACCCACGGGTGTTTGCGTGTTTTGGGTTTGTTGTTGTTCCCTATTGTGAAGTGGATTGCTTGAGTTACCTAGGTGTGAGTATGATCTCCCTAGCTCGGGGGTGACCCTCTTGCAGGTCTACGGTAGGGAGGAGAGCTAGATGAGTGGTGTTTTCTTCCTTGTTTTGTGTGATATGCAGGTTTCCTCTTGAAGCTTATTGATGGAATTGGGGAAGTTCTGTAATTAGGGAGAAAGAATTTCATCCTTGCTATAAGAAGAGTTTGGTTCATTGAGCTACATCCTGTTTAAGTTCATTGTGGAGGGATTTTCTTCCTCTGAAGTTGTAAGATTTATTGTTTGGGGAAAGAGAGACATTCTTCCCTTCAGTAGTGGTTGTTAGTTATGAATTTTGATAGTCTATGTTTACTTGGTGTATATATTTGCGAAGTAGTGAAATGTATGATTGATTAAGACAAAGGTGTTAAATTTATCTCTAGTATTGTTTGGAGGTGGTTGGAGGAAACTATGTATTTTGTTAATGTTTAGATATTGTAATTTGAACCAGTTGTGAGCCAATGCAATATTAATTATTCTTTCCATTCCCATTTTAAACTAATATGCATTAAATTAAAATTAGCAAGTTAGAATAAAGAGAAGAAAAGCAAGGAAAAATCAATCTTAACATTATGTGTATGAAGTCTAATTCTTATATTTGCATTTATACATATCTTAATAAAATTATAAATGGCAGATTAAGAGATTTAACTTTAATTCCTTTTATTTATATTTTCAATTTTTAGATGAACTGGAATTGTTAAATAGAGATATAATTCAATCTCTGCATTTAAGAATTTCAATTCTTAAAGGAGCGGTAATTATAAATCACATTTAGAAAAGATTATAATTTGTTCTCTGTATTTGAAATGTTCAATTATTATATGAAATTGTGATTACCAGATAAAATAGCTTTAATTGTTTTTGTTTCTTA
Source organism: Cunninghamia lanceolata (assembly GCA_027924645.1). Taxonomy (NCBI): domain Eukaryota; kingdom Viridiplantae; phylum Streptophyta; class Pinopsida; order Cupressales; family Cupressaceae; genus Cunninghamia; species Cunninghamia lanceolata. The sequence continues at coordinate 13,218,548 of BSBN01001583.1, forward strand.
TTTTTCTGTAGTTATAAGATTGAAAGAAATTTATAAATAGGATTGTGGATGGTAGTTAAACAGAGTTGTAATTAATAGCCTTATTATTTTAATTCTCTGTATTTTAGCTTTATTATTTTAATTCTCTGTATTTTAGCTTTATTATTTTAATTCTTTGTATTTTATTTTCTCTGTGGAAGAAATAAGTCTGAGAATATATATATATATATCTCTATCTCATGATAACTGGAGATTTTATTAAAATGACAGAAAGAAATTATATTAAAAAAAAAATAAAAATACAATGAATTGCAGATGTTCGCTGTGTATTCATACACAGCACACAAAAAATAATGGGAAGTGGTGGTGGGAAGGGTTTGAACCTTCCCACCACCCCCGTCGATGCCTATTGGGTGTGGGGAGGGGCGGAGCCCCCACCCACACCCCTCCCCCCGTTCAAACACCACACTGTGACCGTGAGACCGCGGGCTCCCACCGCCCCAAAACTCTGCCTCCTACTTTCCATTACGGGCGGTACCTCCCTTGCGCCGGCTCCCCGTGCTCCCTGTCTGCGGCCCCAACGTGGCTTCTACCACCTCAAATCCGCCGCCTCACACTTTGAAAAAAAAAAACCCTCCTCCCTACTGTTATCTCTGGCCGACCCTCCTCCATGGCCGCTGCCATGAGTATAACTTGCCACACACAAAAAAAAAGGGGGGTTAGGGCACCAATGAAATGGCATAAGGAAATTAGGGCTTCAGCCCTTCATTGAAAATACAATTGTAGGGGTTTTATAAAAGGGAGACTTAATATTGTTTATATAAATATAAAAATAAAATAATAACAATAGAAATAATAACAATAGTAATAATAATAATAGTAATAAAAATAATAGTAATAAAAACAATGGTACTAATAACAACTAAATAAATATATTTATATATATGTAAATTTATAATCCCCTATATGTATATATATAGATACATATATATATTATTATTTGATATAAATTTATTAGAGAGGTCATTTTTCTTTTCAACAATAAAGGAAAAGATATAATTATAATTTGAAGAGAGCATAATTAAATATACTTTAATACTTCTGTAAGAATTTCTCGGCAGTTTCAACTATCAACACAAATTATTAACCAGGAAAATGAAGAGGAAATTATGATCCTTCCACTTATAAAGGACACTGGAAATAAACGTAAAGAAGCCATCACAGGCATTCCACGTGTGGCCATTTTAATCTCAACTGTAGTTAGTAAACGTCCAATGGAGAAAACATGCAAGAGAGAAAGAAGAAGAAAAACTAACATTGGAAAACACAGAGGAGAAAATGCGCGGCATTTCCCACCTGGGATAAGAGAACTAAGTAGATGTACCCTTCCACTAATTTTGCTTAGGAACAAGATTGATGCTCAATTAATACAAACGAAGAGGTGAATCCGAGATCGGAGAAAACTAGGAGACTGAGTCTAGTGAAGTAGTAAACCAGCCTATGTGATCTGGACCATCCGAAAGTTAGGAATAATGTTAAAAATAGATACAGTGATAACTCTAATTGATGTAGAATATGAAGAAAGGACAGGATAAACATAAAGAAAACGTAGAAACCAAAAGAGAGAGACCGAAATATAAACAAACTAAATTTTAGAGAAATAGTTAAGGTGAGCGCGATAGAAATACAATCAAAATTAAGATCCAGAGAAAAGGAAGAGAGGGCAAACGAACTGCCTCATTGAGAACGCTAAGTTTGAAGGAGGAGTATATTTCAGGAAATGAGAAAAGAGGCAGATAATCGTGCTTTGTTGAAAAATGACCCAATAGGGAGATCAAGTGTAAGTTCATTATGAACATGGCATTGTGGGAAGTTGTTAATCTATCAGGGAATCTCGTAAGAAGTTTAGTGTTGAATAATTCCCACTTACGCCATGAGGCATTATGCTGCCGGAATCTGCCAAGATTTAGGCTTGGGAACCTTGAAATTTCTAACCTTGTAGCGACGTTAACTACGCCGTGGAGACCCCCTTGTTGGACTGTGTGCGTCTGGATGATCGCAATTGTACTTGTATCCCACCGACAACTGTAGTGTTTTCACCTCAAGCGTACACCACCAAGCATGCTTACGCATGCGAGGGGGTTTCTAGGGAAGCATGGGAAAATTTTTAATATTTCATGTCATGACCACATGACAGATGTGGACATGACACGTGTGATGCGTGTTGTGACCACATGGAAAATGTGGGCATGACATTTGGTATCAGAGCATCGGTTTAAACACTGGGCATATTTGGGCACGTTATTATTCCGCAACTTTGATTAATTAGTCTGTACCTTGTTTTGTAGGATGCCTCCCCGTCGTGTTCGACAAGCGCGATCACGCAACACAGCATCCACCAAGGTGCACAGTGATTCCTCAGCTGAGGGATGGGCACCCGCAGTTACACCAGCACCACCTGTACCACAAGTACTACTAGTATCACAGGCACCACCAGTATTAGATATAGGTCCACAGATCTTACAGGCACTGCAGGCTATGTTAGAGAGGTTACCGCTAGTGATTCCTGAGCCACGTAGGGAGCCACGTGCTGAGTCATGGGTTGAGCCACGTGAGGAGCCCCGCGTTGATCCACGAGAGGTGCCACGTGTGGAGCCTCTCATTGAGATCCCTGACACTACAGTAGAGGAGGTAGGGTCAGTCTACTGTGCATGGAGTAGGAGTCCTCCGAGACCTTTGAGACGAGATGAGACCCAGAGGGCAGAACAGGTACATCATGGATTGTATGAGGATGGGGTGGAAGAGCTAGTTGTGGGACTTAGAGATAGAGGGGACCCCATCAGAGATCTACTTAGGCTCAACCCACCCACTTTCGCAGGTGCTATAGAGGGAGCTGTGGCTGAGGCTTGGCTGATTAGTTTAGACAGGTGTTTCGCGTTGTGACCATATGGAAGCAACATGAAAGCATGAGTGGCAGTCCATCTTCTGAGGGATGTAGCAGCTACCTTGTGGCGCACTGAGGAGTGCAAGCACTGACTTTCTGTGGATACACTCACTTGGATATCTTCATTGAGTGTTTTAATGCGCGATATTTTTTAGAACATTACAGATAGCGCAGGATCGATGAGTTCCATGATTTACAGTAGAGGGGACTCACTGTTACTCAGTATGAGAGCTGATTCATTGAGCTTTCTCGTTACGCAGAGTACCTCCATGACGAGAAAATCTTAATACACAAATTCATCAGAGGGCTGAATCACAGGATAGTAGGACCAGTTCGTATGGCAGATCCCCAGACCATGAGCAAGGCCGTTGAAAAGGCCCTTATAGTAGAGGAAATTCAGGGACGAGGGCAGAATTCACGCCCGTAGTATCAGGATCGTAATCCCCAACAACAGCAGAACTTTTGAAGGCCTCAAAACACAATACAGAGAGGAGGATATAACTCTTCATCATTACCTCCTAGGCCTCCACAGCAGCAGCAACATCAGCAAAAATCTAAATTCCAACAGAGGGGACAGGGAGGACAGAACCGTGGTTGGCAGCAGCAGGGTCCACGCAGAGATCAGAGACAATAGGGATCATCGGCAGGACCCGCGAGGTCTCAGCAGTCTTACAGAGGCTCACAGGGGTCCATTGGACAGACTGGATAGCAACAGTCGGGCAGGACACAGTCAGGGCAGTTACAGGCTAGAGGATCGTGTTATGTGTGTGGTGGGGCAGGGCATTTGGCTAGAGAGTGCCCGCAGGGATTTACAGTAGGGGGATAGCCCCGATCAGGAGGATCTGGGCAGACCGTAGGTGACGTGGGCAGATCCCACCACATATTTGCAGCGTTTAATAACTGCCAGGTTGATTTCCAGGCCTCAGTCATCGAGGCAGCAGGTACAATTGGGGACTTCCCCATCTCTATCCTTTTTGACTCGGGAGCTACTGACTCCTTTTTGTCTACATCGTTAGTGGAGCGTTGCAGGCTGGTGGCTTCTAGGCAAGACATTAGGTGGGAGGTTAAGTTGGCATCTGGGGCTAGGATGTTAGTAGATACTTTGGTTAAAGACTGCGAGATCACATTAGGATCCTTTACTACATCATGTGACCTTAGGGTTATGCCATTAGGATCCTACGATGTAGTTCTGGGTATGGATTGGCTTGCGGCACATAGAGCCAAGCTAGATTGTCACCAGAGGATGATTAGCTATTTAGACGATCATGGTTTGCCGGTTGAGATAGTAGGCATTCAAAAGCCCATGGCTGTTCGTATGATATCCACTCAGTAGCTTAAGTGTTGTATGCGGAAGGGATGTCAGATGTTTGCTATTACGGTCAATGATAGAGCAGAGGATGAACTTGAGGCTACTTTAGATGATCACCCTGTCCTTAGAGAGTTTGCCGATGTATTTCTGCCAGAATTACCAGGTATGCCTCCACGCAGAGAAGTTGACTTCCACATCGACTTAGTGCCGGGTGCAGAACCGATATCCCATGCACCTTATAGGATGACTACATATGAACTCACCGAACTTAAGCTGCAGTTAGAGGAATTACTTAAGAAGGGGCACATCCGACCTAGCGTTTCACCATGGGGCGCACCGGTTATCTTTGTGAAGAAGAAGGATGGGTCTCTTCGATTATGCATGGACTACAGGCAATTGAACAAGGTGACGGTGAAGAACCATTATCCTCTGCCTAGGACTGACGACCTTTTTGATCAGATGCAGGGAGCCAGAGTGTTCTCAAAAATTGATCTAAAATCTGGGTATCACCAATTGCACATCATAGAGGTAGATATTCATAAGACTGCTTTTTGAACCAGATATGGCCATTACGAATTTACAGTGGTACCCTTTGGGTTGATGAACGCCCCTGTAGTGTTCATGAGTCTCATGAACGGGGTGTTCCGTACTTACCTAGATCGGTTCGTGATCATATTTCTAGATGATATTCTGATTTATTCGCGGACCAAGGAGGAGCATGTGGAGCACTTGCGTCAAGTTTTGCAGCGATTATGAGAGCAATAGCTTTATGGCAAGTTGGCGAAGTGTGCCTTCTTCAGGACAGAGGTGCAGTATTTGGGACACATTTTATCAGGCAATGGTATCTCCGTAGATCCATCTAAAATCAGAGCAATTCAGGAATGGCTAGCACCCACCAATGTGACAGAGGTCAGAAGCTTTATGGGATTAGCCGGTTACTACCGTAGGTTTGTTGAGGGCTTTTCTAGGATAGCACATCCCATCACTTCCCTTCAGCGAAAAGGGAAGGGTTTCATTTGGACTGAGCAGTGTGAAAAGGCCTTTAGAGTCCTCAAAGAGCATCTTACCAGTGCTCCTATTTTAGCGGTTCTAGATCCTATAGAGGAGTTTGTTGTTTGCACAGATGCATCATTAGAGGGCTTGGGAGCCGTGCTTATGCAGGGTGGTAGAGCGATCGCATACGAATCGCGAAAACTGAAGACACATGAGTTAAACTACCCTACTCACAACTTAGAGCTCACAGTAGTTATTCATGCCCTGGTCCACTGGAGACACTTCCTCTTAGGTTGACGCTTTGAACTCCATTCGGATCATCATAGCTTATAGTATATTTTTAAACAGCCAAACTTGAACGCCCGCCAACAGCGTTGGATGGAATTCCTATGCGAATACGACTTTGATGTCCACTACTTCAAAGGGAAGGAGAACGTGGTCGCTGATGCTTTGAGTCGAAGGTGCCACGAGATCCTGACCCTGACTTTGAGGGTGGACTTGAGAGATCGCATCTTACAACATTTGACAGAGGATGAGTGGTTTCTTGAGGTGCAGCAGGAAATTCTAAATCAGAAGGCCCTTGAGGGAAAATTTGCAGGATATACCCTTAAGTCTGATGGTTTGCTTCGACATCAGCAGCGCATCTATGTACCCCTTGCGGGAAATCTTCGTACCGTGATTCTATCAGAGGCTCATAGAGCACCCTACGCAGCACACCCAGGAGTGAAGAAGATGCATGCTGACTTACGACAGCTTTATCATTGGGCTGGGATGAGGTGTGACATTGCAGAATATGTTGCTCGTTGCCTAGAATGTCAGAGGGTCAAGGCAGAACATCAGCATCCAGCAGGACTATTGTACCCTCACAAGATACCTGAATGGAAATGGGACACCATTTCTATAGATTTTATCGTTGGTCTACCTATGTCATCACATCACCATGATGCTATTATGGTGATAGTTGACAAGCTGACCAAAGTGGCGCATTTTTCACCGATTTGCACAACGTACAATGCACCATCAGTGGCAAAGGTGTTTCTTGATCAGATTGTTAGACTTCATGGGGTACCTCGCCGCATTATATCTGATAGAGACTCCGTATTTACTTCATCGTTCTGGAGAGCCTTACATCAGGCATTGGGCACGAGCTCAACTTCAGCTTAGCTTACCATCCGAAGACTGACGGACAAACAAAGAGAGTTAATCAGGTTTTAGAGGACATGCTCTGCATGTATGTAATGGATCATCAGTCTAGATGGGAGGAGTACCTGTATCTAGTTGAGTTCACCTAAAATAATGGGCATCACAGCTCGTTTGGTATGCCTCCTTTCCAGGCCTTATATGGCAGACCATGCAGAACACCATTGAGTTGGGATCGGATAGAGGACAGAACGGCCATTGGCCCAGAGATAGTTCAGAATATGGAACAGTAGGTCAAACAGATTAGACAGAGACTTCAAGAGGCACAAGACAGGCAGAAGAAGTATGTCGATGCTAAGAGGATAGACCGAAGCTTCTCTATGGGTGACAGAGTATTTTTGCGAGTGCAACCGCACAAGAGTCCAATCCGTTATGGGAAGGACCTGTAGCCTATCGTCTAGCCTTGCCACCTAGCCTGTCACGTATCCATGATGTATTTCATGTCTCAATTTTACGTCAATATATCTCTAACTTATCTCACATCTTGGATTGGAGTGCTCTTCAGGTAGAGGCAGATGGACAGCTGGCGTTGGAGCCAATTCGCATATTGGCTCGTCGGACACTGGCCCTTCGAGGTTGAGAGCTGGACTAGGTTAGGGTCCAGTGGGACCTATACGACGAAGTCACAGCGACATGGGAAGATGCAGAGAGATTGAAGACCCTTTATCCTCACCTTTTTGATGACTTCCAGGAGGAAGTACAGTCTTAGGGGGAGAGGATGTGAGGACCACCCTTTTTACTTCTGTTCTTGTGACTATTTACATTACTGTTATTGATACTTTTTATATTTGTGGGATAGTAGTTCCCGGATTTGTCAAACTATTAAACTTTATTATGATAACGGAAAAACTAATTGGGTGATGTTTGGATAAGTTACATTTCAAAAAAGTTAATTAGGTGATGATGGAAAATTGTAATATGATTTCATTTATGCTATTTAGAACTATGTCATGGTAATGCATGTTTTTAAGTTGCTTCGGCTATGATGATTAAATGTGAAACTGATCTTGTCATTTAGTGTGCAGGATTTACTAATTAAACCATAGATTTTAGAGATCATTCCGCACCTTTTTATTGTTCTTCCTTGTTAAGCCGATCTGGTTCCACGAGGAACCAAGATCACTCTGTGTTTGATGTGGTGTTGTAATGTGGTCTTTCATAAGGTCGAATGGGTAGGTCTACCCTCTTGTAACACTGACTTATGATTTGTGTTGTGAAAAGATTGAATTTGAATTTCTTTTCTTTTATTTAAATCCTTGAGGCCTTTTCTTGTATTTTAACATGACCCTGGGTGTCCTGAATAGGTTAAAGTTGACCCTGGGTTATACCCCATGGGTCCAGGGTCCCATTTGGCATGGGTAACCCTTGGGTAACCTCCATAAGGTCATCTTAACTTCACCCTAAAGTTAGGTGACGAAAATTGGAGGTATGGGGGGGATAGGATGGGTTGTACAAACACCCAAACCCATCCCTCTTCAATCCCCAAGGTAAGAGATGACTACAAACCCATCACTTAAAGAGGAATTGACTTGAAGTCACCCTCACCATTAGTGAGATTCCCCATGAGTTGTGTGGTCATCCACAATGAAGGAAGGAAGAAGAGGCATGGGTCACCTATCTTTTCCTCCTTTAACTCCTTTTATTTCTCCCATGCGTAAGAGAAATGACATGAGGTAAGGGTTAAGGAGGACTTTAGGGATGGGTGAGTGACATAAGCCAACACTCATCCCTTGGGACATAATAGTGGTTTGGGGAAGAGTGAGGAGGTGACAAGTGTCACCTCCCCATTCCCCTAAACTGGGAGGATTTGGGTTATTTGAATCTCATTTTGGGAGGGGGAGGGAGTTAGTTGAATTTTTTGGAGAGTTTATTTTATTTTTATTTTTTACAAGGAAATTTGCTTTAGAGAGGAAAAGGGAGAGGGAGTTTGGTGGCTTAGGTTGGAGAAGATCTCAGTGGAGCTCTACAACAGCTTCATCCTTGAAGGGCTTTGTAAGGTTGGTTTGTTATTACCTTTCTTTCGTATATCTGATTGTTGTATGAAAAGTATGTGAAAGTTATTTATTTGCTTGTGTCTTAGATTTGTTTTTGTGGGAACTGTTGTCAGGTTGTTGACAGAGCTTCTCCCACTTAGGAGAAATGCTCATCAAGTGTGGGGTAGGGGAGGAGTGATCCTCCTCGGGTGCATACCGAGTTCTTTTGGGATGTTGAAAGCCTTGAGGGTATGTATTTGTGACTGGTTCTTTGGCTTGAGAGTCAAATACAGATTCCTTAGAAAATTTTGTGATCAAACTTGGTTTGAGGCCAAGAGAAATTGTGTTGGTTATATTATTTGTAAGGGTGACACTCTGGAGTCGAGTGTGTCCACTCTCCTACCCCTTGTGAAGCTCACTATAGTTGAGTTTTCATGTTGTGTAATTTACCCATGGGTGTTTGCGTGTTTTGGGTTTGTTGTTGTTCCCTGTTGTGAAGTGGATTGCTTGAGTTACCTAGGTGTGAGTATGATCTCCCTAGCTCGGGGGTGACCCTCTTGCGGGTCTATGGTAGGGAGGAGAGCTAGATGAGTGGTGTTTTCTTCCTTGTTTTGTGTGATATGCAGGTTTCCTCTTGAAGCTTATTGATGGAATTGGGGAAGTTCTGTAATTAGGGAGAAAGAATTTCATCCTTGCTATAAGAAGAGTTTGGTTCATTGAGCTACATCCTGTTTAAGTTCATTGTGGAGGGATTTTCTTCCTCTGAAGTTGTAAGATTTATTGTTTGGGGAAAGAGAGAAATTCTTCCCTTCAGTAGTGGTTGTTAGTTATGAATTTTGACAGTCTATGTTTACTTGGTGTATATATTTGCAAAGTAGTGAAATGTATGATTGATTTAGACAAAGGTGTTAAATTCATCTATAGTATTGTTTGGAGGTGGTTGGAGGAAACTATGTATTTTGTTAATGTTTAGATATTGTAATTTGAACCAGTTGTGAGCCAATGCGATATTAATTATTCTTTCCATTCCCATTTTAAACTAATATGCGTTAAATTGAAATTAGCAAGTTAGAATAAAGAGAAGAAAAGCAAGGAAAAATTGATCTTAACATTATGTGTATGAAGTCTAATTCTTATATTTGCATTTATACATATCTTAATAAAATTATAAATGGCAGATTAAGAGATTTAACTTTAATTCCTTTTATTTATATTTTCAATTTTTAGATGAACTGGAATTGTTAAATAGAGATCTAATTCAATCTCTGCATTTAAGAATTTCAATTCTTAAAGGAGCGGTAATTATAAATCGCATCTAGGAAAGATTATAATTTGTTCTCTATATTTGAAATGTTCAATTATTATATGAAATTGTGATTACTAGATAAAATAGCTTTAATTGTTTTTGTTTCTTATTTTTCTATAGTTATAAGATTGAAAGAAATTTATAAATAGGATTGTGGATGGTAGTTAAATAGAGTTGTAATTAATAGCCTTATTATTTTAATTCTCTGTATTTTAGCTTTATTATTTTAATTCTCTGTATTTTATTTTCTCTATGGAAGAAATAAGTCTGAGAATATATATATATATATACATATATATATCTATATATGTATATATATATACATATATATACATATATATACATATATATATACATATATATATATATGTATATATACATATATATATATGTATATATATATACATGTATATATATATGTATATATATATACACATATATATCTCATGATAACTGGAGATTTTATTAAAATGACAAAAAGAAAGTATATTAAAAAAAAAAATACAATGAATCGCAGATGTTCGCTGTGTATTCATACACAGCACACAAAAAATAATGGGAAGTGGTGGTGGGAAGGGTTTGAACCTTCCCACCACCCTCGTCGATGCCTATTGGGTGTGGGTGGGGGCTCCGCCCCTCCCCACACCCCTCCCCCCATTCAAATGTCGTGCCGCGACCGTGAGGCCGCGGGCTCCCACCGCCCCAAAACTCTGCCTCCCACTTTCCATTACGGGCGGTACCTCCCCTGCGCCGGCTCCCCGTGCTCCCTGTCTGCGGCCCCAACGTGGCTTCTGCCACCTCAAATCCACCACCTCACACTTTGAAAAAAAAAACCCTCCTCCCTACTGTTATCTCTGGCCGACCCTCCTCCATGGCTGCCGCCATGAGTATAACCTGCCACACAAAAAAAAAAGGTGTTAGGGCACCAATGAAATGGCATAAGGAAATTAGGGCTTCATCCCTTCATTGAAAATACAATTGTAGGGGTTTTATAAAAGGGAGACTTAATATTGTTTATATAAATATAAAAATAAAATAATAACAATAGAAATAATAACAATAGTAATAATAATAATAGTAATAAAAATAATAGTAATGAAAATAATGGTACTAATAACAACTAAATAAATATATTTATATATATATGTAAATTTATAATCCCCTATATGTATATATATAGATACATATATATATTATTATTTGATATAAATTTATTAGAGAGGTCGTTTTTCTTTTCAACAATAAAGGGAAAGATATAATTATAATTTGAAGAGAGCATAATTAAATATACTTTAATACTTCTGTAAGAATTTCTCGGCAGTTTCAACTATCAACACAAATTATTAACCAGGAAAATGAAGAGGAAATTATGATCCTTCCACTTATAAAGGACACTGGAAATAAACGTAAAGAAGCCATCACAGGCATTCCACGTGTGGCCATTTTAATCTCAACTGTAGTTAGTAAACGTCCAATGGAGAAAACATGCAAGAGAGAAAAGAAGAAGAAAAACTAACATTGGAAAACACAGAGGAGAAAATGCACGGCATTTCCCACCTGGGATAAGAGAATTAAGTAGATGTACCCTTCCACTAATTTTGCTTAGGAACAAGATTGATGTTCAATTAATACAAACGAAGAGGTGAATCCGAGATCGGAGAAAACTAGGAGACTGAGTCCAGTGAAGTAGTAAACCAGCCTATGTGATCTGGACCATCTGGAAGTTAGGAATAATGTTAAAAATAGATACAGTGATAACTCTGATTGATGTAGAATATGAAGAAAGGACAGGATAAACATAAAGAAAACGTAGAAACCAAAAGAGAGAAACTGAAATATAAACAAACTAAATTTCAAAGAAATAGTTAAGGTGAGCGCGATAGAAATACAATCAAAATTAAGATCTAGAGAAAAGGAAGAGAGGGCAAATGAACTGCCTCGTTGAGAACGCTAAGTTCGAAGGAGGAGTATATTTCAGGAAACGAGAAAAGAGGCAGATAATTGTGCTTTGTTGAAAAATGACCCAATAGGGAGATCAAGTGTAAGTTCATTATAAACATGGCATCGTGGGAAGTTGTTAATCTATCAGGGAATCCCGTAAGAAGTTTAGTGTTAAATAATTCCCACTTACGCCATGAGGCGTTATGCTATCGGAATCTACTGAGATTTAGGCTTGGGAACCTTGAAATTTCTAACCTTGTAGCAACATTAACTACGTCGTGGAGACCCCCTTGTTGGACTGTGTGCATTTGGATGATCGCAATTATACTTGTATCCCGCTGACAACTGTAGTGTTTTCACCTCGATCGTACACCACCAAGCATGCTTACGCATGCGAGGGGGTTTCTAGGGACGCGTGGGAAAATTTTTAATATTTCGTGTCATGACCACATGACAGATGTGGACATGACACGTGTGATGCGTGTTGTGACCGCATGGAAAATGTGGGCATGAGACCTACAAGGTGATAAAGACGGATTGGCACATGCTCGTGCCTTGGGTGGAGACCTTTGCTGTGATGGCAACATAGTAGAACTCTTAAGTTTGTCCTTCCTACCATTTGCAGAAAGCTTTGAAATATCCTTAGCTCACTCAACAGATTTGAGAGCATCCATAGATGCCTTAGCTTTGTGTTTGTGAGTGGTAATAGTGGCCCAAGTGTCCAATGGTTTGGAAACCACCTCATTGGACACAGTTTCCACTAGACGTGGCTCAACAGTTTCCCTGGGTGGAGCCCAGGTTCGAGGCACATCAAGAGGGCAATCCTTAATTTTATGCTTTGTTGACTTATAGCGGTAACAAGTATTTGACAAATTAAAGTATGACTTTCTGAGTGTACCAAAGGGGACCAATTTGAATGCCAATAAATTCCTTGAGGTCTTTGGAAATATCCACCTCAACATAGACACATTTTTTAGGACACACTTGAAAGAACCTATTGTGATGTTCACAACACGCCCCATTTTACTTCTTAGCAAAATGAGGACCCCTACTATGCTGTGGCTTTTTACTTGTGTGTGGGTCTGCTTGGTGATAAAGGGAAAAAGAGGTAAAGATTACAAACCTTGTTGAAAATTGAAGAAATTAGCATTAAGTACCAGAGAAGAATAGAGGTGAATTCTTGGTCAAAAATGAATAAGGGTTGCTTTTTGAACTATTTCAAAATTCCCAATATTTTGCAAGATATGCCTGTTTTTTTTGGTAAAATGCATTATAGGAATATTTGTATGTTGCATGTACAAGGCCATTTGTATATGGAGTCATTTTATTAGTCGCATAGAGTGGTCAGGTTTATGAATCATGGTATTTTGTATGCATGTGGTTAGTGTTTTATTCTTTACATACAAGTCGGATCCGATGTGATTCAAAAGTAAAATGGATAATTGGTTAAGTCCACATTGTATCTTGAGTTGTATGATTGTCAAAAAGAGAAAAATACAAGGTGATATACAACGTGATATACATGTCATGGACCCGAGGAGAGTATGAAATTTGGTTTTATCAAGGTATGTTTCGTTGTTTGTATGTTGCATGTTTCAAGTTTGTACCTTTCAGTATACATACAACGCGGATGTCAAAAGGGAATTAAATCGTATGTAAGTGATGCATCGTACCTTAATATATATGGAAAAGATGCATTGAATTTATATACATATGGGGAGCCGAAAGGTTATGCAATATGGTTTAGAAAAGATGGGGAGTTCAGGATGATTATACAAAGGAGTTTGCGTGTATGAAAGTTTGTATCTAAGAGTAGATACAAGTGGGAAGGTAAAGTGGGTCCCATAGGTTGTATCTCGAGGTTGTATATTGTACCAACAGACAGATATATGAGAGTATATACAAACTGATATACAAGCAAAGATACAAGGAGTCACGATACAAGATGAATTTCAAAAAGAAATTAAATAAAGGTAAGGCTTTGCATGTTTGGGCGATTGTATGTTAATGATATACAATCCCAATATACAAGGAAATGAAAGACATCGCCAGAGAGATAAAAGGTAAAAAGGGTTTGTATGGTTTGTTTGTATGTGCGCTTGTATCTATTTTACCTACATTACGATATACAAACAAAATATACAAGTGTGGATGTAAAGGAAAAGGGATAAAATTGTTTATAACTCATTGCATATAGGATTGTATATTGAAAAGATGCAAATGGACATACAAGGAACAATATACAAGGAAAGATACAAGAAAATGTGATGTATGCAGAAAGTAAACTAACGGATAGAAGGTTTAAAATAAAACATTGAAATAAGAAGCCAAAGCTGTAGGTGCATTAATTGCTATAATCAATGCTGATCTAACACTGAAAATGGTAAAATTTAACAGGTTAGGGTAAATTAAAAGTTGTTTTTCTTTCAGATTTGCATTGTTAAGATTCAAAATTGCAGAAAGAAGTGTTGTTGAGGAAATTGAATGAAAAATTCATCACGAAACAAAATTCTAGAAGTGAGAATAGAGTGGAGAATGGTAAAGTAAGTCAACATTGAAAGGTTGAGCTATCAAAAGATACAGGTATTTATCTTAAACACCATTATAGTTCAGTTAGTTAAAATGCAAAGTAAATTTCAGTAATTTCATTTTGAAATGTAAGCAAGCATTAAATTACCGTGTTTGATTGTTAATTAGTTGGTTTGGGTTAAACAATGCAAAAATTAAAACTACAAAAGACAAATGGGGGTTTAGGGTAAATGTAAAAAAATAGAAAATTCATAGTAAAACCCTAGGTAAGAAGGTAAAACGACCAGTTAAAAAATGCATGTTTTTACAGGATGGCCCCAAAACAAAAAAAGGTGGATACAGGGGGTGAAGAAAAGATAAAAAAGGAAAGAAAGCCCCATAAAGAAACTGAGAAGGAGAAGTTGCCAATATACAGAGGGTATCCTTCGTTGCTAAGCACAAGCGGAGTGGGGACGGACACCAACATAGGGAGTTATGGTGCGAATGATGTTTTGCAAAAGATTATAGCAGCTAATGCTACACCTGATATGACATGTTTATGGGAGAGTGGATTATATAGAGCTGTAGGTTTCTCATTATCTATGGAAGCTAAGGATCTATGTCTAAATTGCATATACTTATATGACCCAGCTACCAAAAAAATAATGTTCCATGATAGGCTCATTGCAGACTTATCTATAGAGGGGATTGCAAGAACATTTGGTCTAGAGATACATGAAAAAGTGGTAGATATTGATACTGACCAGTACAATGAAGATTTCATTGAAAATGAGAAGGATTGTAGAAGCAAGATCTTCTACAGCTGGTATAGTGTAGAAAATAAGCCCAAGGCTATGGCAAGAGTACATAAGAATCTGCAAAGAATATACTTGAAGGAAGAGATATATTTGATGATTACAATGTTAAGCAGACTGGTGGGATTGAGGGATGGCACTAAGTGTAAGCCTTGGATGTTCACTTTTATACAATTCATGAGGTAAGCAAAGAAGGAACAAGGACAAATTCACTAGGCTAAAGCTATTAGCACAACCATATGGAGGCAGACAATGTCAAGAAAACAAAAATTGATGCCTTTCTATTTGTCATTGTATGTATTATATTCATGTGCAGCAATGGTTCAACCATACATACATGGGATTGATAGAGTTGGAACCCTAGGGAGTGGCCTAGATTAGAAGCTTGTATATGAACATTATCCTAATTTATAGGAGGAAAATGTATTGATAAAGTATGCGTTAATGAATGATGTATTTTATACATACATGGTCAGAATTTTAAGAGAAGAGCCGGATAAGAGATTGTCTAAAGATGCAGAGGATACAATTGGTCTGCATAGTTCATGGTACATTCAATTCCAAAAATTTACTTATATCAGAACTGAGGGATTTGAAGGAAAACCTTTCATGCTGCCTAGGTATCCTTCCAACAAGTTGATTGTTCTAGAGTTCTTAAGACAGAACTTGAATGCTTTTAGAATGTACAAAAAGAAGTATAGCAGGGGAAATCTCAAGCTCCCTTGGTAAATTGGTAGATATACTTGTTCCAGCAAAGAAGTGGCTGGTTACTTAGAGAGAGAGTTAAGGTTTTATGGGTTTGAGGAATTCGAGTTAGCAAGAAGATTTGATCCTTTTCACAGGATCCAAAATACCATTGATTCTAAATTTAAACATCAAGTACACATTGAGGATTTCTAGTCAGATTGTGAGAATGATAGAGAAGTGAGGAAGAGAGCTCACAAGAGGCTGATAGTAGATCAAATGAGGTCCATGGGAGACATCTATGCCCCCCCAGAAGTTGAAGATGATGGAAAATTGTTACATCATAGTTATGAAAGTGCCAGGCTTGCTCCCATTGGAGGGCCTGATTGGTCACAACCATGGAATATATCTTTGGACACATTGTCCACACCTGTTATTTTATTCTCCAAGACATGGTTGAAGGACAGAATTGAGGAGCTTAAGGATAAGGTAATTGAGCTTACATATCTAAAGAAAGATAAAAAGAGAGTGAGAAAGCATCAAGATGATCTCCAATGCTTTTATGAAAAGAAAAGGAAGATTGTAGAAGCAAAGATTATTGAGAAAGACAAAAATGCTACATTGATGGATCCTTATGCAATAGGGGTGACAATAGCGGTATCATCAGGTACATTTGTAGAAGCAAAGTCATTGAGCCATGATACCAGTGCAGAGCAAGAATAGGTTTCTAAAGAATTAACAGAGTAGAAGGTTATGAGGGCAATACCAATAGACATATCCAAAGGAGAAACTTCAAAACAAAGTGAAGTTATAGGGGCACAATAGGTAGGTGCTAAATTGAGTGACATACTTGGTGCATCTACCTCAGTAGAGAAAAGACAAGTATATGCTAAGGTAAAAACAAAATTGGCTGAAGAAATGCTGCATGGGTCAAAAATGCATGAAGCCAAACAAGTTATTGAGACTGTCAACATTGAAGATGATAGCAGTGGAAGTGAAGAGAGAGAAATGGATTTAGGAAAAGTTGGCATGGGAGAAGAAGAATCCAGTGAATATTTAAGTGAAGAAGAGGAGTAAGACACTCAAGCTGATATGGAAGTTGAACAAGGTCTAGTGTCTGAACAAGAAAATGTACAAGAAGAATCAGGGGCAATAGATCTATTTGATACATTGGTATCTCCTAAAATAATAAGGGATGTGCAAGATGTAGCACATCAAATTGAAGAATCTAAAAAAGAGGATGCACCTGAGGAAGCAGTAAAGGAAATACTTGCTTAAACTAAAGAAGAAATAGGAGCTGGTACTTCTGGTGTAGATGTATTAAATATTCTGAACATGTATGGGGACCAAAGTGAAGAAGAAAGGAATGTAGAAAGCAAAAAGGAATAGGGAAAAGAGACAAAAGAGGCTGATAAGATAGTAGGTTCACCTTCACATATAGAGCAAGTTGACATGACTGAAAAGGTATAAAAGGAAGGTGAAACTATAGAGGAAGCAGGAAATATACTTGAATGCAAAGAAAACATAGAAAATATTGGTGGAGATAAATCTGAAAAGCAAACGGAGGATAAAGACATGAGAAATGTTAAAGAGGAATAAGAAAATAAATAGGAAGACCAAGAGAAAGACTCATCAAGAAAAGGTCCAGAGGAAGAGGATGAAGGTGGAGGAGTTACAAAAATTTAAGAAGAGGATAATGAGGGTGAATCTAAATAATAAAATGATCCAATGGTACAAGAACCAGCCCCTCAACAGTAGCCTCCTCCATAGCAACAACAACAACAACAATAGAAACAAGAACAACAACAACAACAACAACAACAACAAGGAGAAGTAGAAAGGCCTCAGGAAGAGGTAATCAATGAAGAAAAGGCTATTGAAAGCACAAAAGAGGCTCCAATCTGGTTGAGTGTAGAAATAAGGAAAGAAAAGGTGGAGGTACAGTTAGTACCTATAGACATCAAAAGTCTATTAGGTGATACAATGCCAAGAAAAGAAAAGAGGAAGGTCAGAACCATGTCAGCAATACAAAGGGGTCCAGATGGATCTAGGACACTGAACTTGGCCATACCATAGAAGGAGAAAGATAAAGGAGAAATAACATTGGATGACTATAAAATACTTAATTTTGACCTAAGACACACAACAAGGGAGCAACACATAATTGAATGGGAAGATATGCACCAGGCTACAATAGAAATGTTAAAGAGGGACAAGGATAAACATGAATATTTGAAAGGACACATTGTCTAGTTACAACAATTCATTAGGGGGATATTTGATCCCAAGACTACAATACCCAAGTTGCCTAGTGAAATAGCAGTTTTGTCTAAAGATGAAGTGAAAGATATGGAAAATAAGAGGCTTAAGGCCAATATTTTTGAAGAGTGGTTCAGGGCATTCATGCAAGAAGGAGAATAGGTAATCAAACAAGCAGTGGTAGGATGAGAATTGGCTGCAATAGAAAAGAATAAATGTAGTATACTTATATATAATGGTTAGTTTAGAAAAGAAGAGTGCAAGTTTGAATTAGAATAGCTGGAAGAATTGAAGAGAGAGTAGATGGATTAATAAATGGAGTCATTACTCCTTCGATGGAAAATCAAGTGCCACAGGCAAGATTGGAGTTAAGATTTGAATGATGATAATCTCAAAAGGTGTATTGCAGCAACTCAGGGTTTAGAGGAGAAAGATGACAGAATGATCAGGATGCATAAGAGGATAGTTGAAAGGCTCTTGGATCATGAGTGTATGGATGTACCAACATATGAACTTCAAAGGGCATTAAAAGAATTCAAGGCCATCTTTGCACCATGTATGGAGAATCCAGAGGCATATTTAAGTAAACAAATGATTGATTCAATAATGGAGGCAAGTGCCAAGATGAAGAAATATAAGAAGAAGAGTGAAGGTTTAGGTAAAGAAGAAAAGAAACTGAAAGAAGGGGTCACAATGCAAGAATATATATGGACAAGGAGTCTAGGAGAAAATCACACCTTCATAGAAGGTGTAACAAATAATTTCAAAGCATATCTGAAGGAGTGGGAAAGTGTAAAAAGGGAGCAAACAATACTAATAAAAGAGTCAATTGAAAGGTATCTGCGAGCAGGGTCAACAGGAAAGAAGAAGTCAAAGGAGGGGAATCCTATTTTGAAAAGATTCCAATGGCATCCTTTGAGGTAGAAAAGATACCATAAAGATATTATTAGAAACGGTTAGAAACAAATGTACACTCTTGATCAAGGAAGTATGAGTACTAACTGCAGATTTGGTTTTGTAGCCGTAGCAGTATGGAGCTTCAAATTCTATATAAGAAGCTCTACTACTTGTATATTACTTACACAGGGATTGTAGAATTGTAGCTTGCACTTATAATTTGTCAGAGTATTGGAATAGAGAAGATATTTCTTTTAGTTTAGAAAAGGAGGTCACCTGTGTCTGCATCAAGGAGTACGTGGAATGTCTGGTCTCATTGGTGTAGCTGTAAAAACATCTGTAAGTTGTTTAGTAATTTGATTAATGAAACAAAGGTCTTTCTTACATTGTAAATCTTAATGACTTGGTGCTTTGAATACAAGTAAACTCAGAATTTTGCATCTATTATAGAGTGTTTTGTAACTCTTACTGGTATCTAAAGAATTATTCCTTAAAAGCTTGCAATCTCTAGTGTATGTTCATGAAAAATGTTCAGGACTTTACATTTGAAGATTTAAATGTGTTGATTTGATAAATTTACTGTATGCTTTAGGATGTGAGTAATAGAACATTTAAATCTTGTATTGAAATGATACTTAGTTTGAGTTTGTCTAACTTTTCTCCAACAACTAAAAATAATTAGCTTAAACGCAGAAATCTTAAGGAAATTGTCTTACATTTGAAAGAAGCAGGAAGAATTTGTGTTAATATTTGGAAAATTTCATATTAATTTGAAGGACAAAGTTTGTTTCATAGGAATTCATACAAAGCTTTGTATTACAATAGTGAATTTATGCAAAAGAATGAATACTTTGTTGATATTTGCAACAATTTGCATAGTTTGAGTCCATTAAGTCACTGATCATCTTAAATCAAGTAAGGCCCCTTGAATATTACAGTTTCACATCAACCTACTGAATTGTCCACAAGGTCAAGACCTGACCATACAAAAACTTGGGATTAAGAACTCTTAAGTGATTTCTTCATATCTTTCAAAACAGTTTAGTTTCATTTTGTGAATTTTAACTTTTGTTTTGAATGTGTAAAAACAATCATCAACATAACCTATCTGGTTCAACACAAATGACTCTTCTTAGAGAAGAAGCAATATCATGCAAGAAATGCAAGAAGGGCAAAGGCAAGCTAGGGAATTTAATCCACATAGGGACCCAATGTTTGGTGTCATTAGAAGCCACAAAACCACATGTCCACTTTTGGAAAACTAACAGGGAAGACTGAACATACAAAGGACCATGGTTCAAAATTGCCTGAACATGGCTAACTTCTGCAAAGTGGAAAAGGAAAAATCCTTTGGTCAGATTCTAGACCATATCAAGGCAGACCCCATGAGGGACCCAAGACTTTTGAACCCATTCCTTGAGCATAGATTTAGGGGGAGTTCTCCCTACAAAGTAACCAATAAGAGTATGATGTTCTAACCATCAACAAGCATTATCAAATTCCTACGTGGCCAAAATTATATCAGTAGGAGAAACTGAGGGCTTACCTCATGAAAAATCTTTGGAACAAACTTCCAAGGATGCTTGGTCGGTGGAGGAGCCATTGTACAGATCCATGAAACTGCCAACACCAGCAACAAGTGTTGGGTCAGTAGCGGTAGGAGACATTTAAATGGCCAAAAAGTTGCAATAAATGCGGGCATATAGAAGGAAAGCCTATATTTCGTGTGCCTAGAGCATGGTATGTCGCCTAGAGAGAACAATGGTGAGCAGCTTTAGAGAAACCCTAGCAGAGCAAAAAAGTTTCCCAAATTTTTTTTTTCTCAATCTTGAGATTTTGAGTTTGTTCTCAATCCCCTAGAAGTGAAATTACACATCAATCATTATTTGGATACATTTCCCTACGAAACTATAATATTTACATGTCTTTAGGCATCAAAAAGAAAAAAAAATCAACTAGTAATTACATAACATCTTTAAAATTTCTACCAATTATAATTGTTTGACAGTTTTTTCCCTTGGAAAAAATTATAATTTTATTATAATATAACAATATTACATTTTGAATATGCGATTTCACATTCAAAGAAGACCGCACCACGAGGTGAGCAATATAGAACATCAATATATGATACTAACTATAAAAAAGATCCAGTAGAACCTCAGGAATGTCCCAAAAGGGATACAAGAAACCATTTAAAAGGGAGACCAAGAAAGAATCTACTACCAAACTAGAGCAAATAAAACAACAAAGAAAAATATATCAATCATCTCTAGACCCATAAAAATACAAAGATGATGCCAACAAAATAAAATAGAAAAATTAAGCATATAGGGCATAAGGTTCAGAGGAATGTCCTTTCCTTCCACAATCTCGTAGATGTGCCAAATGTTTGTCACTAGTTGTAATCCATCTTTAGAAAGAACATCAACTTCCTCATTTCTTTCTTTGTATACATGATGGAAATATATTGTTTTAAATGTTGATCAAGTAGCCTATATCTCCTCATAGAGGGGCCTCAACAAATAATTATCCAATCTATATATCTATTCATCCAATTAACCACATCCAAATAGTCTCCAAAAATCTAATTTTTTTATAACATGAATTTCAATTGAAAGCATTAAGAGTTGCTTTAAATCTAGAATTTTAGTGTAGTTATTTGTGCCCTTGCCTAGAACAACTTTCAACTTTATAGAATGCACTTCATTTAGGAAAGTCACACCCCAAACACCACTTACTAGTAGGTCACCTTGACAAGCCCCATCAAAATAAACCCAAGATTCATTTGTGTCAATCTACTCAACATAAATATTTCTTTGTGATTTTTCCTTAACAATATTCTTGAAACCATGAAGAATGGACATTGTCTAGACAACACATTGAAAAGGTGGGATACACTAAAAAATAAGACCATTGCAAGCCAACCATATATCCCATGTAGTGATCAATGGGGAATATTTAATCTTGTTAGTAGTAGAATTGCTACACCACATGTTTAAACCTTCACCTATAGAACTTCCTCTCCAAACCTCCCTAAAATGAAAATGTGTCTAGCCAATTATTTCCATATTTGTGGTGCAGGAGCACCTACCTGACAGCTGGCCTCCATGAGGCAGTTAGTTTGTTATAGGTCTGGTTAATGTTTCCAAGAAGGTCTGATAAGACCAATGCATGTAATAAGGTCATGTTGACCATACTTTACTATTTTTAGATAGTTTGTTAGGACTGCTGTTATGATGTATGTTCGGTTGGATCCTCCCAGCCGCTTGGAAGCTCCCAGCCGCTGGGAATTGAGTGGTAGTACTCGCAAGAAATCCTATTTATGTAGTAGGATCGGTTGGTATTGGATATCATCGATCATCGATCAGACTGTGCAGAGAGTGAGACAGAGGGAGAGACTGAATATTGTATTTGCATCTTTTGAAATCAATAAGGAGATCCTATTGTGTTAATTCTCTATTTGGATTCCTTTGTGTAATCGAGTTGCTGTTTTGGTGGTCGCATGGATTCGCTGATCCATTCCACCGGTTGATTCGTCGGATCGGTGGAATGGCTGTGTACCATAGTTTAGGATTTAGTCTGCATTTTGTGTTCGTTTGCATGCAGGTGTGCAGGATCGTCGTCGAAAGGTATTGAGAACCCTAGCATGGGTATGTGCTAGGTCGTGCTGGTTGTTAGAGTCTGGAAAGTTGTCCAGGAAGCAGATCGGGTCACCTCAGGAGGTTCGGCGGATCGAAATTCGCTAAGGTTGGAAAATTCATCGCAACGGCATCATCAGGATATTTCTGTGTATATCCTGCAGTTACTTCGGGTGTCATCCGAGTAGATGGAGGTGAGCATGATGCAATAGATTGCATAAGGTGAATGTGCATTGGGGTGATCATCATCAGGTGTTGCCGAGGAGGAGTGTATCGGCATAAGGTAGAAGATCGGGTTGACAATTCCTTCGCGGCCTGATAATGTTAAGTTTGGCCGACAACAGGATATTGAAGGAACTGCATGTGACGTCATCGTCATCAGGATAATTGTCATCAGGATATCGGGGCAGCAGGATATTGAAGGAGCTGCATGTGACGTCATCGTCATCAGGATAATCGTCATCAGGATATCGGGGTGACGTAAGCATCGAAGGAAGGGTGCATGAGGTTGTCGTCATCAGGATATATGGGAGGAACCGGATGTTTTATATCTTGCTGATGAACATGATGTTGAACATCATGATGATGAAGAAAGAGGTTGGCGGTAAGATGAACAGTGAACATCAGGAGGATGTTTGCGCTTGCCGAATATGATGATGCTGCCGATAGCCGGATATGATGATGCTGCTGACAGGCGAAAGAGTCGAAGGTTTGTCTGCAGGAGGATATTGGTTGGCAGAGTAAATATGATGATGCTGACAGTGTTAAGGGAAATATGATGATGATGATGAAGGGTTGTAGACATACATGCTGTATGTCAAGGTTTTAGTGTGGATGCCTCTGCATCAATTTGACTAGTGAAGAAGAAAAACATTAAAAGATGCAAAATAGAGTCTTCATTTTCCTTACAGTGTATTTGTAATGCCCCCTCATCATTGGCTTGTGATAGCGGTGGTTCTGCATTACTCTCTGTCAATCGGAGATAGTTGCTAGTTGTTCATTGCATTGATTCAGTTCCTAGTCAATTGATTAGTAGGTTATGATTTATGTTTATTTTAATGGACTATGTTTGATTGATAAAATTTAGACAGGTGTTATGAGTTTATGATGGCACTGCTATTATTTCAGTTATGATGCAAATTAGTATCATCATGTGTCATTTGACTTGTGGTATATGAATTCAGATAGAAGTTGTTATGATTTTGTTTCAAGAGCAGAGACAGTGCAGTATTACTCGCTTCGAGTACCCTACTATGCCATGACTCTCTGACTCTCTGTGTGTAGACTTATATGTACTTGATTGTATATAACCAATTGTGTAAATGCAGGCTGCAGGTACCGAACCTCGACTCCACCTGATATAGTGGGTTCGAGCGGGTTCTTACTCCAATGGGTATTAGTGATGGGAGATAATGCGAGGTCTATTCCACTAGGTCGGTCCTCATTTTCTATTGTTGTCTCGAGTCGTGGTCTTGATGGTCTTGCCTTTTTATGTTGGGCATCTCGTGTCGTGATGTATAGTCGAGTCATGTTAATTATGAGCATGTATGTGGTCAGAAATACTTTTATGAATTATTATTTATAATAATACTTCTTTGATGTTTATTGGATAATATCTATGTTGGCTTAGAGCTTGGTTGGACACCTTGGTTTAATCCCAAAATAGCCCAGAATTAATGGTTTGCTGTCCAAGAGCATTTATGACATATATTGGAGTTATGAGTAATTAGTATATATATATATTGTGTAGAATAATTTTGATAGGGGAAATAAATGCTTTTTGCCGATTTCCATTTCTAATCAATATGCATGGAGAATACTTAGAAACATGCTAAGTTGACAAAGATAGCTTGAACTTGATTTCGGTTGTTGCATATCTCATTTTCTTGTGAATCTTGAGATATTGTGCTGTGTGTCTTCAGTTTTCTAGAGATGTTTTAGTAGGTGTTTGCAAGGGAAATAGCTCAGGTACCGGGACCCATTGCATACTTTTATGTATCCTGCAATCATTGTTTCCCATGCAGTGGCATCTTAAACCATTTTGTCCAACTGTTAGTGTGCAGGTCTGCACTTCCATTATGGTATGCATGTCTAGCGGGGAGTCTCTACGTATCATATCATATGATAAAAATAGTGCCTTGCAACCAACTCATTTTATGTGTATCTAGCGACCGTTACTTTCTGAATCTCATTTTGATTTCTTAAAGATTCATCTATTTTTAGATACCGGAATGTGTCATACCATTTCTTTATGGTGTCAAATGGTCCTTCTTTCTTTTGGGGGGGAATGATTAAGGATCGGTGTGTTGCTGAGTTGTCCCCATTACCTGAGTTCCTATTGTGTGTATTTGCATTATTCTGTAATCCTTGCATTTCTGTTGCACCAAGATCATCGGATGAGAACCCTATATTCCTTCCTTATCTGGTTTAAGTTGAGTCGTATCCTCTAACCATGGCATTTTTTAGGAGGACCGCTGCTTGTCCACATTTCTGTGTACCCTCTCCATTAGAAATTATTCTTATGCACGACTTTTGTCAGAGGAAAGATTTTGAGGATTTTCTCTGGCTATTTTTAGAGAGGTTGAAGTTCATATCGGGGATTTCAAAATATATTTATGATAACAACCATTTCTTTTCTGGAAGAAGACGTTTTATTCATGTATAAGGAGGTTTGGGGGTTGTGAGCAGTGGGGGGGGCGAAGATTTGAAGATGGGATTCCTTGGAGCAAGAAAGAGGGCAGAGGCCATCGTGTGGAGACTGTCGGTGTCTTTACCTCCTCACGCATGCACACTACCCATGCCTATCTTCCTCATTGTGTCAACTTAGAGTATTGAAGATGATCTAATAAAATTGTGAGTTTTGAGGGGAGCTGAAGGGGTCTGCGAACAGAAACACATACGAATCGCCATTCGAGGGGTTGTTCCAAGGCCGTGGAGGTTATCTTCCATTTAAAGAGAGGTATTTGCATCAGTTCTCTTCTTCTCTAGTGCAAAAAAAAAAACTAGAATTTGTTTGTTACCATTTCTCACGCTGCTTCCCATTCATTCATCATTTCATGAGGATGCTTGTGTTACTAACGCCTTCTTAGCAGCTGATGGCCTTTAACTTGGTAACAATCAATCAACCATTTGTTTCAAACATGTAGTTGGCCCGCTAGAGTTCATCGACTGAGTAACCTTCTCATCTAGGAAATTTGTCTGCATAATCACCTAGGGGCAAATGACGCCTAAGAAATTTTCTAGGTAAGCATTAGAGTGCTTAGAGATGTCCCACACATTAAATATTTCAACAAGTATCTATGTCAAGCATAGTTCTCAGTCAACTTATATGACTAACATGCGCATTCCGCAATTATTCTTGCTCAGTTTATTTACCAGTCACCTTTGTATACATTTATTGTGTGCCTTCTATTTTCCCTGGCAAGTTGTGATAAGGCTGCGATGGAAGTTTTTGATCATACGATTGCAATTTTGCAATCGCCAACTCTTCTCATCATCTTCTAAACTGTAGTAGTCCATTTTTTCATCGCGGTGTAATCACTTTTGCTTAGAACCCAATTGTCCACTTCTACGTTTATCAAGGATGAGCCGATCACCAGAAATTTCATCATTACTGGACTCTCTCCTTTAAGATGAACACTTACTAGATGGGACGCCTAAAATGTTTAGTCTATTCAATAAATTCAGAGTTACATTTCTTGCTGAGGCAACCAAACCTTTTTTTTCTATCGATCAGCCCTCCGAGGCAAATTGTCAATCTCATCATAATTTCCTCAATCGCTCTCTAATGATAGACTACCCTTGTGATGCATTGTTCACCTTTATCTGATGCATTAAGATCATTCTAACCTCCTTCGATGAATAGGATTAATGAATTTATCTGGTAACCTAATCTAATCTACTTCTAGCCTTAATCAATTTAGGTTTTTCTTGCAAATAAGGTAGGATTTGGTCGTACGGCCTCTGTAGAGAAGGGTAAACCAGAGCATTATGGATAATATGATTAAATCACTCTGCAACCCTTTGTTCTAGTCCACCTTTAGTGTTTATGGAAGTCCGTTCTCTTTAACATGTTCTTTTATTCTAAATTTTCTACTAGTCGACGGTTTTAGAGAGTTGCCATGCATAGCAAGTCTTGCCTTTATTCTTGTTACAAGATTTAAGTATGTGGAAAGTTTCTTAACTAAACTCTAGTGCCATCTATGAGAGTTAGATATTCATTATAACTTATTTTATTTTATAATGGATTCTTAGTGAAGGTCATTAGTATATAAGTATATTTCTTTTCATGTAATAGGAGTTGGTAATTAGATATTAGCGCTACTCCAATATTATGATTGTGAATTTCTAATCTTCATCTGTTATGAACATTTGTAATTATATTTTGGAATATAAGTAATTTCTTTTATGAAGAAATAGGTTGTGGTGTAATAAGATTAGTTAAGTGTATTGCATAAGCCGATAAAATCTTAGATAGTAGTTCATTGGAAACTTGTTGATTAGGAGATAGAGTATAAGTATTTCCTTATAGAAAGGTTCTTTAGTAATTCTCTATGTGATAACATGTTAGTCGGGAATCCTTGATATCGAGAATTGAAAGTGGTAAGTTGAATATTTTTAAAGATCGTAGTCTTAGAAGTTTCAATGGGAAGAAGTCACTTGTTAGCGTAAGAATCTTATGGTAGTTAGGAAGCTTATGTGATAAAACAATAGATGGAGGTCCATGTTCAGGGGAAAATGCTTAAGGTTGTTTTGAGTGTGTAAGTTGATTAACTGCTAATGGAGTATGGTGTGGTAGGGAAGTAGTTATATGTTGTTCTTGTCCTTTTGTATCGTCATGTTTACAGTTTGCACTCTTGAGGCTTATAGGATTGACCTTACTTTCTATGTAAGGCAAATTGTTTCTTTAAGCTAGGAAATTATTAATTTGTTATTGAGACTATTCGTAATAGCGATGGTTAAATTTATTAGATGAAAGAGTTATGCTTTTAGTGAAGTTATAGATTCATATATTTATAGTTGTTCAATTTAAAATTATAGTTGGATAAAACGATTTAACAGGGTTTCATGCTCTTGGTAAACAAATGATTATATTTATAACTTGATTTTGTTGGTAGTCAATAAAATATTAGATAGGGAAGTTATACTTGGAGTTGTTTAAGATTACTCTTCCATAAGCTAGACGTTCGATGAAAGAAAGTTTAATCTCATGTCCGTTTTCATGATTATAGTATATGTTAAATTATTGCTTTCCGAAGAGAGTATAAGCTTTGTTAAGATCGACAATTTTTATCCTCCTTTTAGAGTTATGTTATGTTGATTTCAAATATGGTCTAGTTTGGCAACTTACTGGTTGGGAGCAAGGATGTCATTGGGTAGATCTTTCATGGTGCATTGTGTGTATTGTTATAGTATTTGAGGTAACATTATTGTGATAATCAAGTATTATTTACCTTGTCAAATCTTAATTTATTAGTCATGGTTGTAATGTATTATTCCATGCTTTGGGTATGCTTATAGTGTTTACTTTAGAATTTGTTATTGTTAAATGTTAATTGGTAGGCAGATTCATGCGGGCGAATATTCTTTAATGATGGTAATAGTTAGGAGGCTCATTTTGGAATCGTAAGGAATTTTGTTCCATAACTTGTATGTTATTTGAGATAAGTTTAAAAAAAAAAAACTTCATGGTCTATTTCATGTTTGTTTAGGAGTTCATTGATTTTTGTATGCGAGATTGTCTCCTTGTCGCATCTTTACACTTGTGTTGGATCTTTGTGTCTATCCTAGGGATCTTGTGAGATGTATTTATGTTGTTGCTATAACCTGATGCCAGTGGTTATCTTGTCTGAATTTGGAGTCCATTGAACCTCCTTGTCGATCTTCTCCTTGGTCATAGTTTTTTGTTGTATTGGAGCATTATGTTACCTTGGGTGGAGTTTGGTCTTTGTTTTGATTAATTATGATGGGGGACTCTTGAGGGATGTCATGTGTGTTTGGTGTTGGATGCGGAAGCGTTCTTGTCAGATATTGGTCATTTTATCGTTTACTTTACTCTAGAGGCATAGTTCTTGGTGTTGGTTTATAATTCTGGCATGTCATAATTCACTAGATTTTCATACCTTGTTATGGTTGGGGATGGTCTCTTGGATACTGTACTTGGATTCTTGATGGTATTGCTTCAATTTGGAAGAGATTATATGGAGTTATTATTGTGGCCTAGTGAATGGTGTAAGTTATGGTTTGAATCTGTTTGGTGAGTTTTCCCTACATGTTGTGGTATGTTTGGTTGATTAGAGAACGCTAAGGGAGTGGCTTTCATGGTGGGGCCGGTGCCTAGTTAGAGGCCGCCTGGGTAACCCCATGGAGGTTGTAGTATGTGGAAAACTTAATAACTTAATCAAGAGGGTTGGGGTATTAAAAAAAACACTTAACAAGATAAATAAGAGACCTCACCCATGCCTTGAGTGCTCTCACAGGCTAAGGATGGGATGAGAAGGCCTGGTTGGCAAGGTCGACCTCCTCGTCTCCATGAGAGGACTTGTCAGCTCCGCATGTGTCACCCTATGGGGCCGGTGCCTAGAGAGAGGCTGCCAGGGTAACCATAGATGGGGGCCGGCTTCTGGTGATAGATAGCCTGGGTAACCCATGTTAGGACCATGCGATGACACTCCCCTTATGTAGTTCTATTGTTTCTTGATGGTACCTCTGGAGTGATGTCTTGGCTTGAGTGGTATTGTTGGTATGGTCGGTTGTTTCATGTTTGTTGTCATTCTGTTATTGCTTGTCTCCTTGGCTTAGTGGAATCCTCGTCGTTATCTCCTAGCTCGGAGGGGTGGGCCTCAGGGTTCCACATGGTTGGGTGGTAAGAGCTATCCATTGGTCTTTTTTGGAGATATAGTTCAAGGTCTGCGCAGAGGTGTTCCAGTTCCAGTTTGCTTTCCTCCTTCAGAGTTTTTGTATGCTTTCTTATTTATTCAGTTGTAAATCGACACGATCGGTCTTGTAATCTTGCATTGTAATTTTGTGAATAAACTATCTGGCAATGATAAGTTGATCTTTCTGTAGCAGTAGTAATTGATTATCTCTTATGTGGTTTTTACTTTATATTCTCTAATGCAGTTATGTTTCCCTAGAAGAGTTAGAAGTGCATTTTTTCTTTATGTTATGATATCATTGGTTACTGTTATTGCATGTACTCACTTCAAATTTTTTTTTTTGTAAGTTTGCACTTGTTGATCTATCACTCTAGGGTTGGATGACGGGGCATTACATTTGGTATCAGAGCTAGGTTTAAACACTAGGTACTCTAGTTACAATTGAGCCCATTATGTGACCTAGTGCTTAAACTTTGTAGATTAACTGTATCCCAGGTTGCAACCCTGAGACCTCTGGATTGTTGTTGTATCCCTAGGTTAAACAATTTTCTCATTGTAGTGAGTTGGTAATAGTATCCCCCACCTATATGCATTAGTATGAAGGTTGATAAGTTTATAGACTTGTTCTTTAGGAAATGAATGATTTATGCTACTTATGAGTCTGCTATGTTCTTTCTCCTTCTTCTCTAGAAATGTGATTTTACATCTACAATATGTTCTCCCTGTATGTTAATCATCTGGTGGCATCATACATCATGAGATTATGTGGTTATGTGATGTTGACATCTTTACATGGTTGCTTGAAAATCTATATCTAACCCCTAGATGGTCATGATCTCTTATGGAAGAATTGTTGCAATTTATGGATGTTATCATTGTATATGCCCGTGTAAGAACTGCATGCAGGAAATCAAATGAGAGCTTGTGTTGGGCCTATGAGATCACGTATGTGATAATGTAAGTCAATCATAGTTTGTGTTATTCTTGTATGTGATATCAAATATTTCTTTTATATCTTCTTGTGTAAGGAAGCAATTGCCTATCTGCGTAGTGTAGTAGAAAGAAATTGTATTGTATTAAGATAGAAGTTGTTTTGATAAGAAGATGTAGTTAACATAATTGTTTGAGTATTGGTGTACATTCTCTAACACATTCTGGACCTTGTGTCCTTGAGTGTCGTGTAGCGGATATTCCCTTTTTGCGGCTAAAATTAGTCGCATTGTGATGTGAAATTGTCGTAAGTTGGTTGTTTTAAAAATTTTGACAGTTGTTTCATGTGTTTTGAGAGGGGTTAACAGCGAGTTTTCTTTCCTTGAACCTTCTTATGTCAGGAATGGTCACCACGACTCTTTTCTTTATTCTTGATTTATTGAAATTTGCCGGCACTTTGTGACTTAAGGTTGTAATTTGATTGTTTTTCCATGTGGGTTTGTAATTATTTTTTTAATTTTCTACGGTGGAACTTCTAAATGTTGGATGCTGTTGGCCCTAGTTGTGGTAAGTGTTTTTCTATCATGTTCATTTTGAACCTCTGATAGTATGTTCAAGGGAGGACTCTGCGGAGAATTGCACTCTGCATGACTTGTAAATTAGTGAAAATAAGAAATGAGATATATTCCTTGGTTATATGTGACTAAAATTGTTTGGATTGTGTGAGATTGCTGAAAAGTGTAATCAGATATAAGTAGATCACATGATGCGCCATAAAGGTAAAGAATAGATGTTCTTCTTGTCTTTTATTGAACTGTTGTGTATGTTTTATGAACAAATCATTTTATATGGATGAGTATGTTAGCAATGGAATATGACAATATTAATATATGATGTTTCTACCCTGATTTGTGACTTCTAGGAGTAAGTCAAGTTTTAGGGGGGGAGGATGTAATGCCCCCTCGTCGTTGGCTTGTGATAGTGGTGGTTCTGCATTACTCTTTGTCAATCAGAGACAGTTGCTAGTTGTTCATTGCATTGATTCAGTTCCTAGTCAATTAATTAGTAGGTTATGATTTATGTTTATTTTAATGAACTATGTTTGATTGATAAAATTTAGACAGGTGTTATGAGTTTATGATGGCACTGCTATTATTTTAGTTATGATGCGAATTAGTATCATCATGTGTCATTTGACTTGTGGTATTTGAATTCAGATAGAAGTTGTTATGATTTTGTTTCAAGAGCAGAAACGGTGTAGTATTACTCACTTCGAGTACCCTACTATGCCGCGACTCTCTGATTCTCTATGTGTAGACATATATGTACTTGATTGTATATAACCAATTGTGTAAACGTAGGTTATAGGTATCGAACCTCGACTCCACTTGATATAGCGGGTTCGAGCGGGTTCTTACTCCAATGGGTATCACTGATGGGAGATAATGCGAGGTCTATTCTACTAGGTTGGTCCTCATTTTCTATTGTTGTCTCGAGTCGTGGTCTTGATGGTCTTGCCTTTTTATGTTGGGTATCTCGTGTCATGATGTATAGTCGAGTCATGTTAATTATGAGCATGTATGTGGTTGGAAATACTTTTATGAATTATTATTTATAATAATACTTCTTTGATGTTTATTGGATAATATCTATGTTGGCTTAGAGCTTGGTTGGACACATTGGTTTAATCCCAAAATAGCCCAGAATTAATGGTTTGCTGTCCAAGAGCATTTATGACATATATTGGAGTTATGAGTAATTAGTATATATATATATATTGTGCAGAATAATTTTGATAGGGGAAATAAATGCTTTTTGCTGATTTCCATTTCTAATCAATATGCATGGAGAATACTTAGAAACATGCTAAGTTGACAAAGATAGCTTGAACTTGATTTCAGTTGTTGCATATCTCATTTTCTTGCGAATCATGAGATATTGTGCTGTGTGTCTTTAGTTTTCTAGAGATGTGTTAGTAGGTGTTTGCAAGGGAAATAGCTCAGGTACCGGGACCCATTGCATACTTTTATGTATCCTGCGATCATTGTTTCCCATGCAGTGGCATCTTAAACCATTTTGTCCAACTGTTAGTGTGCAGGTTTGCACTTCCATTATGGTATGCATGTCTGGCAGGGAGTCTCTACATATCATATCATATGATAAAAATAGTGCCTTGCAACCAACTCATTTTATGTGTATCTAGCGACCATTACTTTTTGAATCTCATTTTGATTTCTTAAAGATTCATCTATTTTTAGATACCAAAATGTGTCATACCATTTCTTTATGGCATCGAATGGTCCTTCTTTCTTTTGGGGGGGAACGATTAAGGATCGGTGTGTTGCTGAGTTGTCCCCGTTACCTGAGTTGCTATTGTGTGTATTTGCATTATTCTGTAATCCTTGCATTTCTGTTGCACCAATATCATCAGATGAGAACCCTATATTCCTTCCTTATCTGGTTTAAGTTGAGTCGTATCCTCTAACCATGGCATTTTTTAGGAGGACCGCTGCCTGTCCACATTTCTGTGTACCCTCTCCACTGGAAATTATTCTTATGCATGACTTTTGTTGGAGGAAAGATTTTGAGGATTTTCTTTGGCTATTTTTAGAGAGGTTGAAGTTCATACCGGGGATTTCAAAATACATTTATGATAACAACCGTTTCTTTTCTGGAAGAAGACATTTTATTCATGTATAAGGAGGTTTGGGGGTTGTGAGCTGCGGGGGGGATGAAGATTTGAAGATGGGATTCCTCGGAGCAAGAAAGAGGGCAGAGACCATCGTGTGGAGACTGCCGGTGTCTTTACCTCCTCACGCATGCACACTGCCCATGCCTGTCTTCCTCATTGTGTCAACTTAGAGTCTTGAAGACGATCTAATAAAACTGCAAGTTTTGAGGGGAGCTAAAGGGGTCTGCGAACAGAAACACATACGAATCACCGTTCGAGGGGTTGTTCCAAGGCCGTGGAGGTTATCTTCCATTTAAAGAGAGGTATTTGCATCAGTTCTCTTCTTCTCTAGT
Source organism: Cunninghamia lanceolata (assembly GCA_027924645.1). Lineage (NCBI taxonomy): Eukaryota > Viridiplantae > Streptophyta > Pinopsida > Cupressales > Cupressaceae > Cunninghamia > Cunninghamia lanceolata. Next base: position 13,251,829 of record BSBN01001583.1, read on the forward strand.
GCAAAAAAAAAAACTAGAATTTGTTTGTTACCATTTCTCACGCTGCTTCCCATTCATTCATCATTTCATGAGGATGCTTGTGTTACTAATGCCTTCTTAGTAGCTAATGGCCTTTAACTTGGTAACAATTAATCAACCATTTGTTTCAAACATGTAGTTGGCCCGCTAGAGTTCATCGACTGAGTAACCTTCTCATCTAGGAAATTTGTCTGCATAATCACCTAGGGGCAAATGACGCCTAAGAAATTTTCTAGGTAAGCATTATAGTGCTTAGAGACATCCCACACATTAAATATTTCAACAAGTATCTATGTCAAGCATAGTTCTCAGTCAACTTATATGACTAACATGCGCATTCCATAATTATTCTTGCTCAGTTTATTTACCAGTCACCTTTGTATACATTTATTGTGTGCCTTCTATTTTCCCTAGCAAGTTGTGATAAGGCTGCGATGGAAGTTTTTGATCATACGATTGTAATTTTGCAATCGCCAACTCTTCTCATCATCTTCTAAACTGTAGTAGTCTATTTTTTCATCGCGGTGTAATCACTTTTGCTTAGAACCCAATTGTCCACTTCTGCATTTATCAAGGATGAGCCGATTGCCAAAAATTTCATCATTACCGGACTCTCTCCTTTAAGACGAACACTTACTAGATGGGACGCCTAAAATGTTTAGTCTATTCAATAAATCCAGAGTTACATTTCTTGCTGAGGCAACCAAACCTTTTTTTTTTCGTCGATCGGCCCTCTGAGGCAAATTGTCAATCTCATCATAATTTCCTCAATCGCTCTCTAATGATAGCCTACCCTTGTGATGCATCGTTCACCTTTATCTGATGCATTAAGATCATTCTAACCTCCTTCGATGAATAGGATTAATGAATTTATCTGGTATCCTAATCTAATCTACTTCTAGCCTTAATCAATTTAGGTTTTTCTTGCAAATAAGGTAGGATTTGGTCATATGGCCTCTGTAGAGAAGGGAAAACCAGAGCATTATGGATAATATGATTAAATCACTCTACAACCCTTTGTTCTAGTCCACCTTTAGTGTTTCTGGAAGTCCATTCTCTTTAACATGTTCTTTTATTCTAAATTTTCTACTAGTCCAGAGTTACATTTCTTGTTGAGGCAACCAAACCTTTTTTTTTTCATCGATCGGCCCTCTGAGGCAAATTGTCAATCTCATCATAATTTCCTCAATCGCTCTCTAATGATAGCCTACCCTTGTGATGCATCGTTCACCTTTATCTGATGCATTAAGATCATTCTAACCTCCTTCGATGAATAGGATTAATGAATTTATCTGGTATCCTAATCTAATCTACTTCCAGCCTTAATCAATTTAGGTTTTTCTTGCAAATAAGGTAGGATTTGGTCATATGGCCTCTGTAGAGAAGGGAAAACCAGAGCATTATGGATAATATGATTAAATCACTCTACAACCCTTTGTTCTAGTCCGCCTTTAGTGTTTCTGGAAGTCCATTCTCTTTAACATGTTCTTTTATTCTAAATTTTCTACCAGTCGACAATTTTAGAGAGTTGCCATGCATAGCAAGTCGTGCCTTTATTCTTGTTGCAAGATTTAAGTATGTGGAAAGTTTCTTAACTAAACTCTAGTGCCATCTATGAGAGTTAGATATTCATCATAACTTATTTTATTTTATAATGGATTCTTAGTGAAGGTCATTAGTATATAAGTATATTTCTTTTCATGTAATAGGAGTTGGTAATTAGATATTAGCGCTACTCCAATATTAAGATTGTGAATTTCTAATCTTCATCTGTTATGAACATTTATAATTATATTTTGGAATATAAGTAATTTCTTTTATGAAGAAATAGGTTGTGGTGTAATAAGATTAGTTAAGTGTATTGCATAAGCCGATAAAATCTTAGATAGTAGTTCATTGGAGACTTGTTGATTAGGAGATAGAGTATAAGTATTTCCTTATAGAAAGGTTCTTTAGTAATTCTCTATGTGATAACATGTTAGTCGGGAATCCTTGATATCGAGAATTGAAAGTGGTAAGTTGAATATTTTTAAAGATCGTAGTCTTAGAAGTTTCAATGGGAAGAAGTCACTTGTTAGCGTAAGAATCTTATGGTAGTTAGGAAGCTTATGTGATAAAACAATAGATGGAGGTCCATGTTCAGGGGAAAATGCTTAAGGTTGTTTTGAGTGTGTAAGTTGATTAACTGCTAATGGAGTATGGTGTGGTAGGGAAGCGGTTATATGTTGTTCTTGTCCTTTTGTATCATCATGTTTACAGTTTGAACTCTTGAGGCTTATAGGATTGACCTTACTTTCTATGTAAGGCAAATTGTTTCTTTAAGCTAGGAAATTATTAATTTGTTATCGAGACTATTTGTAATAGCGATGGTTAAATTTATTAGATGAAAGAGTTATGCTTTTAGTGAAGTTATAGATTCATAAATTTATAGTTGTTCAATTGAAAATTATAGTTGGATAAAAAGATTTAACAGGGTTTCATGCTCTTGGTAAATAGATGATTATATTTATAACTTGATTTTGTTGGTAGTCAATAAAATATTAGATAGGGAATTTATACTTGGATTTGTTTAAGATTACTCTTCCGTAAGCTAGACGTTCGATGAAAGAAAGTTTAATCTCATGTCCGTTTTCATGATTACAGTATATGTTAAATTATTGCTTTCCGAAGAGAGTATAAGCTTTGTTAAGATCGACAATTTTTATCCTCCTTTTAGAGTTATCTTATGTTGATTTCAAATATGGTCTAGTTTGGCAACTTACTGGTTGGGAGCAAGGATGTCATTGGGTAGATCTTTCATGGTGCATTGTGTGTATTGTTATAGTATTTGAGGTAACATTATTGTGATAATCAAGTATTATTTACCTTGTCAAATCTTAATTTATTAGTCATGGTTGTAATGTATTATTCCATGCTTTGGGTATGCTTATAGTGTTTACTTTAGAATTTGTTATTGTTAAATGTTAATTGTTAGGCAGATTCATGCGGGTGGATATTCTTTAATGATGGTAATAGTTAGGAGGTTCATTTTGGAATCGTAAGGAATTTTGTTCCATAACTTGTATGTTATTTGAGATAAGTTTAAAAAAAAAAACTCATGGTCTATTTCATGTTTGTTTAGGAGTTCATTGATTTTCGTATGCGAGATTGTCTCCTTGTCGCATCTTTACACTTGTGTTGGATCTTTGTGTCTATCCTGGGGATCTTGTGAGATGTATTTATGTTGTTGCTATAACCTGATGCCAATGGTTATCTTGTCTGAATCTAGAGTCCATTGAACCTCCTTGTTGATCTTCTCCTTGGTCATAGTTTTTTGTTGTATTGGAGCGTTATGTTACCTTGGGGTGGAGTTTGGTCTTTGTTTTGATTAATTATGATGGGGCACTGTTGAGGGATGTCATGTGTGTTTGGTGTTAGATGCGGAAGCGTTCTTGTCGGATATTGGTCATTTTATCATTTACTTTACTGCAAAGGCATAGTTCTTGGTGTTGGTTTATAATTCTGGCATGTCATAATTCACTGGATTTTCATACCTTGTTATGGTTGGGGATGGTCTCTTGGATACTGTACTTGGATTCTTGATGGTATTGCTTCAATTTGGAAGAGATTATATGGATTTATTATTGTGGCCTAGTGAATGGCGTAAGTTATGGTTCAGATCTGTTTGGTGACTTTTCCCTGCATGTTGTGGTATGTTTGGTTGATCAGAGAACGCTAAGGGAGTGGCTTTCATGGTGGGGCCGGCGCCTAGTGAGAGGCTGCTTGGGTAACCCCATGGAAGTTGTAGTATGTGGAAAACTTAATAACTTAATCAAGAGGGTTGGGGTATTAAAAAAAACACTTAACAAGATAAATAAGAGACCTCACCCATGCCTTGAGTGCTCTCACAGGCTAAGGATGGGATGAGAAGGCCTGGTTGGCAAGGTCAACCTCCTTGTCTCCATGAGAGGACTTGTTAGCTCCGCATGTGTCACCCTATGGGTCCGGTACGTAGAGAGAGGCTGCCAGGGTAACCATAGATGGGGGTCAGCTTCTTGTGATAGATAGCTTGGGTAACCCATGTTAGGACCGTGCGATGACACTCCCCTTATGCAGTTCTATTGTTTCTTGATTGTACCTCTAGAGTGATGTCTTGGCTTGAGTGGTATTGTTGGTATGGTCGGTTGTTTCATGTCTGTTGTCATTCTATTATTACTTGTCTCCTTGGCTTAGTGGAATCCTCGTTGTTATCTCCTAGCTCAGAGGGGTGGGCCTTAGGGTTCCACATGGTTGGGTGGTAAGAGCTATCCATTGGTCTTTTTTGGAGATACAGTTCGAGTTCTGCGCAGAGGTGTTCTAGTTCCAGTTTGCTTTCCTCCTTTAGAGTTATTGTATGCTTTCTTATTTATTCAGTTGTAAACCGACACGATCGGTCTTGTAATCTTGCATTGTAATTTTGTGAATAAACTATCTTGCAATGATAAGTTGATCTTTTTGTAGCAGTAGTAATTGATTATCTCTTATGTGGTTTTTACTTTATTTTTCTCTAATGCAGTTATGTTTCCCTAGAGGAGTTAGAAGTGCATTTTTTCTTTATGTTATGATATCGTTGGTTACTGTTATTGCATGTACTTGCTTCAAAAAAAATATTTCTATAAGTTTGCACTTGTTGATCTATCACTCTAGGGTTGGATGACGGGGCATTACAGTATTCACTATCCAAGTTCATGTTTACCTCTCTTCTAAAGCATATCACTAGTGAGTGCCCATTTTTCAAGATCCAACCACATAAAAATATGAGATTTTAATAGACATTTAAAATTCTATATTCTTTTCCACCACCAAACACCCCCCACCCTTTCAACAACACTTAAAACTTAATATCTCAACTTTGGGGAATATATCCCTCCAATAAGTTTTTTTTACCCAAATGAGCTCATCTTTAACTTCTTTCATTCTCACATGCAATGTCCTTAGAGAAGTAATACAATTCTCCTAATCATCCGCCTCTCTACCTTCTAGCCCAATCAATGTAGTTGATTACATTATTATCTCCAAATTGTATTTAGATATGGGTAAGTTATTTTATTAGGAAAGAATAGACCATATCTATGAAGAATCATAATCATCCCTCCAATCAACTTGTAATCTTCCCCCTTGCCCACCTAGGGCTCTAAACCAATCATAACTGTTATCCTGTTTCCAATCATCCAAACACAATACTTACCAATTAAAGGGAAGGATAAAACCATAGCCTTCCATATTATAGAGGTATTTTTCCATTTTTATTTGGATTCCTAACCCAATCTTCCATAGAGGTTGGCTCAATATATGTTTGGATTATAACCTAGCACCAAAGACCTTTACCAATAATCAATCTCCAAACACATTTTTTTTGCTAATGCTTTGATAGAAATATGTATATTCTTCAATCCATACCCACCTTGATCTTTTTGAAAAGAAATGTGCACAACCATTTAACTAATGAAATTCCTTTCCAAAAATAAGAGCATTGCAAGCCAACAAAAATTTGAAGCATAATTTTTGAATCTTTTCCAAGATCCCGTTTGGGATGAAAGGTAATGTCATAAATGATAAACAAGAATTGTCTTAAGAACATATTTGACTAAAATGATCCTTCCACCTCAAGATAGCCATCAATTACACCATACAAATATATTATTTTCTATGTTTTCTATAAGCCAATTCTAGTCCCTTATACCATAATCATTGGGCTTGAGAAAAAACCTAAATTATTTAACCCATGTCTTGAAAATCAATTTGTTGATAAGGAAATAATTGAGAGAAATATATAATATAATTTCTATCTAAATAAAAAAAGAGGTCAACGACTCTTCCAATTTTAATGCCTAAAAAAGATCCAGTTCTTTATCCTTAATGAGATCCCTACTTAAATTTTTAGCTATAATAAGAAATAATAGTGGGGATAGAAGGAATCCCTACTTCAATCCTCTATCAGTTTTGAAAAAGCATGAGGCAAATCCATTTATAATAACAACAAAAGATACAAATACACACAACTAAGAATCTAGTTGATGATGTGTAGGAGGAAACCCAAGTGTACTAACACCATCCTTAAATATGGCCATCTTACCCTATCATAAGCTTTGGAAAAGTCCAACATGATAACCATTGAAGATGGATGTTTGTTTTTATGATATGGAGTCCCTTCTATGCTACACCAATTGCCTCATGAATATGTCTTCCTTCTAAAAACCCAAATTGCTCATTTTAGAAAGAATTTGATAATATCTACTCTTTAACCTTGTAGCAATAACATTGGTAACAATTTAGTATATACAATTACATAGAGAAATAATATTGTAATCATCAAAAGAATCAGGATTATTAAACTTTGGGATTAAAGTAATGAAAGTGGCATTGAAAGAAACCATAGTCTAGTCATGTTTGAAGCATGGTAAGTCGAGTAAATCTATAGAAAAGATCTTATCTTGTTATAGCAAAGGAAGTGGAGCACATGATTTGTTGAAAGCATTTCTAATTAATTGAATTAAGATTAAAGGTATTTTTATTTATTGATGGATGGGATCTTTATGAGGACAATTTGGACCCTATTGATGTATGGGACAAATTAGATGACTAGCACCCTCCTCCTCCTCTTAGTGCTATAGCTCTCGCCACGTAGTAGCTTCTTGTTGTTTTTTTGTTTCTAGATGTTGGCCCCGTTTGCACTTCAGGGTGTGACTTCCACCTTTTTTTATGAACATGTATAATATTTTTCTTAATTAATGATATAGACACTTATTCATCATATATATATGGAAAAAATACAAAAAGGTTGTAGTTTAATTGGGGAGGATGATAGTATATTCTTTGATTAGGTCATCTATCAAGCTTTAAATTTCTAAAGGTACAATTGAGCCATGGATGACTTTGATGATCCCCCCTACTCAATAACTTAGGCAAAATAAAGATTCTAATTTAAATGTATGCTAACTCATCATGTTATAATCTCTTTAAAAAATAAAAATAAAAATATTTATATAATCTTAGTTATTTTCATAGTAAGGAAAAATAAAGTGAAATTACAGATCAATCATTATTTGGATACATTTCCCTAAGAAACTATAATATTTACATGTCTTTAGGCATCAAATAGAAAAAAAATAAATCAACTAGTAATTACAGAACATTTTAAAAATTTCTACCAATTATAATTGTTTGACTTTTTTTTCCCTTGGAAAAAAATTATAATTTTATTATAATATAACAATATTACATTTTGAATATACGATTTCACATTCAAAGAAGAGCCCACCATGGGGTGAGCAATATATAACATCAATACATGATACTAACTAGAAACAAGCTCCAATAGAACCTCAAGAATGTCCCAAAAGGGATACAAGAAACCATTCAAAAGGGAGACCAAGAAAGAATCTCCTACCAAACTAGAGCAAATAAAACAATGAAGAAAAATATATCAATCATTTAGACCCATACAAATACAAAGATGATGCCAAAAAAACCAAATAGAAAAATTAAGCATAATGGGCATAAGGTTCAAAGGAATGTCCTTTCCTTCCACAATCTCCTAGATGTGCTAAATGTTTGTCACTAGTTATAATCCATCTTTAGAAAGAACATCAACTTCCTCATTTCTTTCTTTGTATACATGATGGAAAGATATTGTTTTAAATGTTGATCAAGCAAGCTATATCCTGTTGGTCATGATGTTATTCATTCACAAACATAGAATAAAAGTTACACAACAACCTTTACTCATCTTGAAAGATACGATGAATTCAAAGAATTCATGATCCCAAGTCTCCGTTGATTAGGTCTTAATCTACTGACGTTACTCAGTGGTTGATGTGTGTTGCTGTTTTCCATTCAGGGGCCTTACGTGTTTCTGCACTGTTCATCATCATTATCTTCAAATATCCTGCTCTGGATGTTCGCTCTGCATAAGTCTTCAACAATTCTACCTCTGCACTGTAAATTTAGTCAAATAATGTGCATACAGGCTGATATTTGCATGATTTCTACCATTATTTATGATTCTTTGCATGATATTTTCAATACTACATGCATTTAACTCAAATATGCTAAGGATCTTCAGTTACCTACGGGATTTCAGCATATTTCACTGTTTCTGCTTGTTATTTATCATGATTTGCAGTTATGGTGATGAATTAATGAAATTGAAAAAAAGGAGAAGGGTTAGAGAGTGAGATTCCTAAAATTACTGGACTTAGATCACTGATTCACATACAAGCTCCCATACTTGCAATGAAAAGAAGGAAAACTAGAAATCATACTTCACCAGGACACTCCACAAATCCGCATGATCTAGTGCAAAGCTTCAAAGGAAAGCTGACAACAATATGTAATGAAATGAAAGCGCTTCCAGTTGAACACAGCATTCACCAGTACATATCTAGAAATCAACAGAAGATTACGTAAAATTTGCAATTAGGATGTAATCTGGAACTTCATATTCATTCAGTATGCTCAAGAACAGGTACATTTACAGTGATCTGAAGAAAGAACCTTGACATTTCAACAATTCTATCCTCATTAGTCTCAGCAATCCGATCTCCTAACCTATTCTACAGTAATTGACTCTTTGCGCTAGATGCGTCTATGTATTCTAATGTATTTCTCTCCCCTTTTAAAATGACAAGCTCTGGATGTTATATAGAACAACTGCCAGAAAACGGTTACAATGATCCAAGGATCAGGATCCTCTCACAGCAAACAACGGCCCAGATGAAAAGCACATGCTTTGTCAGTTAGCAAATGTACAGCTGGCACAGAATATTCCAGCATCTTCAACTTGATTCGGCCTCCAGCTGGCGAACAACATATTTGACAATATCCTCCTCCTGTCTGGTCCATGTTGACTCCATGCGCAACTTTGTAATGCTCAGCTTCAGCAGCATCATCATGATCTCAACGCTCAGCTTCAGCAGCATCATCATGATCTCAATCGTTCAGCTTCAGCAGCATCATGACTTCAATATTCAGCCTCAGCAGCATCATGATGATTTCCTGCAAGTAAACAGACAAACATAAGGTTCATCATCATCATGATAAACAGCAGGAAGTAAACACTTTATTTAAACATACCTCCCCATGTGCAGCTACAGGCAAACAGGTCTTACCTGTGAAAATATGCACTAAATGCATAAACAGCATGAAAACAACCAGGTCAACCCCGTTGACCAAAATCAGGCAGTCGGGCTTTCAAATTTCTATCGCTTCATGCTTTTGCCCATTTTCTTGTATATCGGGTTCAAAATATGATGATGATGACCTCAGATAAACAAGGAAATAATCGCCCTTCAACCACCCTTAGAAACCGGCACTGCATCATCATCATATTTGCATCGGCGTGACTACATATGATCAGGGTGACAATTTTACCTTAGGCCGACGGCAACAGTTATACCGACGCCAAAAATCATGATGATGACCAACTGTATACTTCAAAGCGGCCGCAGGATATCATAAAATATGATGATCCTCCCTTCCTAATGCTCTGATGAAAAGCACATCAGGATGTTCTGTTTTTGCACACTCGGGAAAGAAAGACATCGTCATCATCATGATGATGAAGACAAACAGGAGGACTCGGAAAATGATCCTGCCGCTGAGGAAAAACATGATGACGTCATCGTCATCATCAGGCTTCACTAAAATGCAAAGGGATGACGTCATCGTCATGTTTCGTTAAGATCAGGAGGTAAATGGAATATCGGGTTCCCTCTAAGGAAGATGATCAGGTCATGAAAGCAATATGACCCCATTCGGCCAAGGCAATCCGCTCGAAAGATCAGGATGATGAAGATCATCATCATCATATACGCACTGGGCGATCAAAAATATGATCCTGCTGAAAGTCCTGAGGACGTCATCAGGATATCCGGGGCTTATGTTAATCCTCGAAGATGACGTCATCGTCATCATCATATTGGCGAAATGGATCATGCCTTGGAAAATATCCTGCCGAAGGACAAAGGTGATGATGACGTCATCGTCATCATCATATTCGCAAAAGTTTATACTTCTTGGCAGGAGGATATTACGAACTGCTGGGAGAGACAAAGATCATGATGATGATGTTCAACATGACCTAAGACATGAAAAACACCCTCCGCTTCGAAAGATAAGGTGATCATCATGATCACGCAAAAGGAGGTCAGGAGGATATTAGGAAATGCCGGGTCTCGAAATATCATGATGATGTTGATCACCAAGACTTGGTCGTGCGCGCAAATTATGCAGATGGCAGATTTCTCTAAGTAAGGTGACGATGAACATCAGCATGATATTATCACATCGGGTGATTTTGGAATATCATGATGATGTTCGCAATGCGAGAATATCATGATGCTGACAATGTTTCTAAGGTTACTCGACGGGTAAAACACACTAGCACTTAAGATTGACGTCCGGATGTTTCGACCTCAGGATATTATCGGGGGGCTTTTCAAATATCATGATGATGATGTTCACACAGCAATTATCAGGTTTGACCAAAACTTTGACCGCTCACAACTCCCTCATATGGACGAATTTTCAAGTGATGCAAAAGGCAAACCTGCATGAAATTTCAAGCTCTTTCTAACCATGAAGTCATAGAAACAAAATATGAACTTTGAAAAACTAACCTCATGATGATGACCTACCTCATCCTGACCTTCATGATGATGATGCACCTGACCTAATTTTACCGAAACCGCCAGAAACAGACAACACAAGCCAAAACAAAAGCTGGGTCCCTGTTTTGCCAAGTCAAAATGGGGCGTGTTGTGTAACCACACAACAACTTGCCACCAAAGAAAAACAACAAAATTCAAATAATTCAAGTGATATGATCATATTCATCTATAGTATTCTAATTCTGTCTAAGTAAATCATCATGATCTTTGAATGATAAAATTTCATTACGGTGATAAAGCTAACAAAGGATCAGGTGTGTGCAGATGATTAATTATCCTCATCTTGAAAGCAAGTTGAAAACATAAGTAACTGGTGTTAAACTACATAGTTGGAGATCATCCCTCATAGCCAACCTGGATAGAGCCTTGCTGCCAGCAGGTGTCTATAACCCCGGCAAGGTTATCTATACAATCTCCCTAAGTAGAGCCCCACTGCCAGCAGGCGTCCATAGCCCCGGTAGAGTTACTTAGATGGCCTAATTTTATTTAGTTTCTGATTTTCTTTTAAAAATTTAAATTTGATATCATCATGTCTGCTCATTTGTACAAGGTGTAGTCACTTGCAGCTTTAGGTTGGAGATTGTATTGGTAGCAAGGGAGTCCCTTTAGATTTTTCACTTAACACCTATACTCATATCTTCAACAAACCCAAGGCTGTTAGGTGTTTCATTGTGTTTGATTCACTTTGGACAAGAAAAAGTACCCTGATGAAAAGACATCATAAACCTGATCATGAGTATTTATCAGAATGAATTACAATCTATATCTAAATCTGATCTCATCACTTGAATCTTAACAATTTAGTTATTTTCTTAGGTGATGAAGTGCATCATCCTGACTTACCAGAACAAGGTCTCAACCAACAAAACAACAACAACAACAAGCAAACACTGTACAAACAACTATACAAATATACAATATGATACACAGGACTGCCATGAGGTCACTCAGGCCTGGAAATAATGTTTGAGGAATTGTCCATTGACTGGCAATGGGACATCCTCACCTGTCAGGTTCTTAAGCCTATAAGTGCTGTCTCCTAAAATTTCAGAAATCTGAAAGGGACCTATCCATAGTCTGTCAAACTTACCATGATCACCTTTCCTTTCATGGGCTTTATCCCACATCAGGACTAAATCCGATATCCTGAAAGCTTTAATTTTGGCTCTCTTGTCAAACCAACGTTTGACAACAGCCTGATGTTTTGCAAATTGGTCAATTGCTTGGCTTCGTTTTTCTTCCAGATGCATCAACTGAAGCAACCTGACTTCTTGTTTATTATCTATGCCTAGGTAGTCTTGGGCAAACTGCAGAGTAGGAATTTTCAAGTTTATAGGGAGGATAGGATCTACCCCATATACTAGATGGAAAGGTGAGTTTCCTAATGCAATTTTCATTCTAGTTCTGTCTACCCATAAGGCATACTTCAGAAGTGAATTCCATTCCCTGGGATTTTTCTCTATCAATTTTCTTATGATACTCAGTAAATTCTTATTGGTGGATTCTGCTAATCCATTTCCCTGGGGATAGTAATTGGATGAGAACTTAAGTATGATCCCATGATCAAAAGCCCAACTTGACAATTTAGTGGAAATGAAGGCAGAACCATTATCACTTACCAACGCATAAGGAGTTCCATACCTGGTGACAATGTTGCTTTCCAGAAATTTAATGACATCATCAGCAGTACAAGTTTTGCTGCTGATAGCCTCAGTCCATCTGGTACAATAATCAGTGATTGTTAGGACATACCTCTGGCCTGAAGAAGATGGAGGATTGATTGGTCCTATGAAATCCATGCCCCATTGTGCAAATGGGCGCTCCTCCATCACCGGCTGCAATGGTTGTGCAGCATATTTTTCTCTGTTGGCAGCAACCTGGCAAACATGACAACATTTAACATGATCATCTGTGTCTTTAAAAATTGTAGGCCAGTAATATCCTGCTCTGAGGATTGCATGTGTGGTGGCCAACGCTGATCCGTGGGCAGTTCCAAACTTGTCATGTAGCTCTGTCAAAACTTTATTAGCTTCTGGTTTCTCTAAGCATCTCAGGTATATCCCTTCATAATTCTTTTTAAACAGGGCTCCTCCCTTCATCATATATTTCTGGGATCTCATCTTCAAGGCTCTTCTCTGTGAAGCCTGCATCCTCAAAGGACATCTTCCAGTGATCAGGATGTGCCTGATGTCTGAATACCATTCATTATTGTCTTTCTCATCTATCACATACTGCTGACTGATGATGTTTGGATCAGTTTCAGATATCATCTGGCTCAGAGCCTGTCCTCTTACTAGCTTCATGGGTGTGATCTCCATGTCATATTCTTGTAGTACCGTAATCCATTTGGCCCTTTTTTCACCAGGTTCACTCTGCATCAGCAGCATCTTTACTGCTGCATCTGGTACCACAGCAATCACTTTGCTCCTCAGTATATAATGTCTGAACTTTTTTACTGCTCTGACTAATGCAAGTGCCTGTCTTTCAACATCTACATATCTCAACTCAGCATCCCTGAAAGGACAGCTCATGAAGGCAATTGGTTTCTCTTCTTTATCTTCATTTCTTTGAGTTAACACTGCTGCAGAAGTATGTTCTGAAGCAAATGAGTAGATGTAGAAATCTTTGGTATAATCTGGACTAATGAGGACAGGAGCATCTGAAATGGCCTTCTTTATATCTTCAAAAGCAGCTCTGGCTCCTGGTGTCCAGTCAATTTGTGCATCCTTTTTCAACATGGCATTCAGTGGTCTGACAATCTCAGCAAAGCCAGTGATGAACTTCCTCACAAAATTTATCTTACCAAAATAAGATTTAAGCTCCTTTTTGCTTCCTGGAAGTGGTAATTTCATAATAGATTCCACCCTGTCAGGATCAATGATAATCCCATCTTCTGTGATTAGGTGGCCTAGTAACTTTCCTGTTGTTACCCCGAATATGCACTTCTTGGGATTCAAAGATATTCCATATTCTTCACACTTCTTTAGCACACTTCTGAGGTCAGCAACATGATTTCCCCTCTCTTTGGAGAACACTGTCAAGTCATCCATGTAGATGACTATACATTTTCCTATTAAGCCTCTGAAGGCTATGTCCATTGCTCGCTGGAATGTAGCTCCAGCATTTATCAATCCAAACGGCATACGTCTATATGCAAATATCCCCCATTTTGTGGTGAAGGCAGTCTTTAATCTGTCAATTTTGTCAACCATCACTTGGTTGTATCCTGAAAACCCATCCAAGAAGGACATCATCTTGGCTCCATTTACCATCTGCAGAACCTCATCCAAAGAGGGCAAAGGATAGTTATCCTTTTCTGATGCTCTGTTCAGGTTCCTGAAATCCACACACAATCTGATGTCTCCATTCTTCTTCCTGACTGGTACCAGATATGCCACCCAAGTGGAGTGCCTTACTGGAAATATTATCCGGGCATTCAACAACTTCTTGACCTCTTCAAGGATGATGGGCTCAAGCAAAGCATTGACTGGCCTCTGCTTCTGTCTGAAGGGTTTTGCATCTGGCTTGAGGGGTATAGTATGAGTTATGACAGAAGTGTCATACGTCTTCAGCTCGTCATAAGTCCATGCAATTACATGTATATAATCCTTAAGGGCTTGAGTTATTCCATCTAACTCTTCAGGTGTACAAATCCTACCCAACAAGACATTCTTCTTGTCATCAGCTTGTCCAATATTCACCTGTGAATATTGACCTCCATCTGCCTTAGGCAGATCCTTATGCTTGAGCATATTATCCAGATCAAAGGCTCTTTCTAACTCAATCATACCTTTGGGAATTGTGTTGCCAGGCAACTCTAAAATCTCATCTTCTTCCCAGACATGATCTTCCATACCATTTTCATCTATGATCTGAGCTTCAAATACATCTCTGTTTGATATGAAGTCCAGGATGTGTTGATCATCATCAAACACTTGGAGATTGGTCACATTGTCAGGTACCGAAGGTACTGACACCAATTCTACTGAAAATCTCTTCAGGCCAGATATAGACAGTGGTTCCAGCGTACTGGCGGCCTGAGCAAGTGCATCCGCCCTTTGGTTCTGCTCTCTTGGCACGTGAACGATGTTGAAGGCATCAAAGTCTTCAATCAGGTCCCACACACGATGTCTGTAATTTGACAGCTTTCTGTAGTTACAAGAGTAAATTCCTCGTACTTGTCTCACAACTAGTTCTGAATCTCCAAAGACATGCAGGATCTTCACCTTCTTCTTATGTGCAAACAACAGTCCATGAATCAGAGCTTCATACTCTGTGACATTATTAGTGCAGGGGAACTGCAATCTGTAAGCTGCTAAATGGGATTTCCCTGATGGATCAGTAAGGTCAATCCCTACTCCAGAACCTTGCTTGGATTTGGATCCATCAAACCTCAGGATCCAAGGCTTATCTTCAGCAGGACATTTATTTGAACCTTCCTTTTTCTTTGCAGCTCTGGCTGCTGCTCCGCCTGATATCCACCTTAACTTAGGTGTGTCATCTTCAAGCTTCCTCTTTCCTTTATCTGATGAGCCTGATGGCTTTTCTGTTTTCTCTTCCATCCTAGCAGGAGGATGATGCTCAGCACATACAGCTGCATGCTTCTTCAAAATGTGCAAGCACAGTGAGCAAGTGGTTTCTGAGTGAGGCGCCTCATGCAGCCTACACCAACTTTTGATTAAAACCTCCTGGGGAGATCTACACTGTTGTGTCATTTTTTCTATTTCTTTGACCAGAAATTCTTCGAACTTCGTCAGGTCACTGCCTTTGTCCTCATCAGACAACTCGTAATCTGGTTCCATGAAGCAATCACTACCAGGAGTGATCTTTTCTTTTCTCGCATCATTTGTCTGATTGGACACCAGGATCTCTTCTGTTTTTCGGATATGATCTTCATCAGGATCCATCGACTCTTCTGTTCCTGCAGAAGACAAATAAAAATTAGTATCATCATCATCATCAGATGTAGCACTCACCTCGGAATATGATGATGATGCTTCACTATACGTCTGCTCCAGCATGATCATGTCTAAGCATGGTTCGCAAGTCTTTTCCGAGTGTGCTTCTCCATGCAATCTGCACCATCCGTCAATCAAAATATCGTTAGCAGGTATATTTAATAATTGACAACGTTTTATCTGAGTAGATAAATGCATCTGAAAATCCCTGAAGCGATCTATTTCATTCTCATTATCAGGATCATTATTAAGTTCTACAACTGGCATATCCTCATGATAATCATCATCATGATGATGATGAACATCAAGCATCAGGACCTCTTCTATTTGGACAGTTTGCGGCCTGATGTGATAAACTCCAGGTTCTACGTTTACATACATGATCTCATTTGTTCTGTTATATTCGGTGATCATATGTTTCATCCTAGGCTCAGCATCAATCCTGATCTGATTAGGTATACCTTTCCATGGCAACCACATGTGACTGAAGTCTGTTGACATGTATCCGTTAAGCGTTTTAGACCAGTCCCGGCTAAGCAACATCCCATATGTATCAGGTATGTCAACTACCTGAATGTCAATGTAATACTGGATCCTAGGATCAGACGCTAGCTGCATGTGAATATGAGTGAGTTCTCCTACGACACTTACTTCTGTCTTGTCCAGTTGAGTGACCTTCTTTAAGGATTTAGCAGGATGCAGTCCTAATGCGTTGCATATTGACAAAGGCATAACGTTAGTTGAGGCTCCTGAATCAACTAAGCAGTTGTGCAAATTCTTACTGAACATTCTTATGGTGAGGAGAAACGGAGGTGATTCAGTTTTGTCTCTGTACAAGGTCATGTGAGAGGTTTCAGCAGCCTGGACTGTGGCTGACACTTTGGGCTTGACAGTGTTATCTTTAGCAGTATGATCTCTGCTATTGGATTGACTCGAAAGGTGATTATCCTCTTTAGAAGCAGGATCATCCAGCGACTTCATGAATGCCCTTTTGATGGCAGGAGTTTTCAGTAACTCAGATAGGGACAGGCTGATCTTGATTTTCTTCATTTCATCAGCCAAATAGCTGACTAACCTGTCAGACTCATGAGGTGCATTTGCAACTTTTGTTCCTGTGTTTTGAGGAGACAAGTACTGAGCATTCACCTTAGGGAACCCAGGGTTATTGCTAGCCTTAGGATCAGGAGGTGTGTTGAAGTTATTTGGAGGTAGAGATGATGTCAATGGACCGGCAGGTCTGTTGGCATTACTCCTCAGGTTATAATTATGCTTACCAGGGTATTGCTGCTGGTATGCATGTACTTCCTCATGCTCTCTTGTAGGTTCATTTTCATCCTCAAAAGGGAAGACATATTTTGCTTCAAAGGTTAAGGCAGATTCTTCACAGGTCTGATTATAATCCTGATGAGGCTGATTAGTGTATGTTTCCAGCACAAAAGCTGAGTCATATCCACAAGGAACTATTTCATTTCCTTCTGCCTAAGGTGGATTTCCAGAAGTATTAGACACTTCAGTCTGAAAGATGCTGGCAGCAATCCTAAATTGTGGACAATCTAATTCTGCATGTGCATTGGTGTTGTGGATCCTGCACCAATTGGTAAGGGCTGCCTCAGCAAGATTGACTCTAGTAGTCTGTTTGGCTTCACCAGGAGGCTGATTGTCTAGGGGTGATGGTAATGAACCATTATTTGGCCTGGAGTTCCACACTCTAGGCTGCCTAGGAGGATTATTGTTATTTGCAGCATTACTGTTGAAGTTATTGTTGTATCCTCTGTCATTGTAATTTGGTCTGTCATTAGAATAACTCCTATTCTGACCTGACTGTGAATAAAACCCTTGATTTCTCAAGTGTGTTACTTCTGTGGTGAGCTTTCTCAACTGAGCAGCAATTTCTTTGATTTCCTCTTTCTCCTCTTGAGCTTTGGCCACTACATTTTCAGTCTGAGGCTGGAAAAAGGAAGATCCATGGTTACTGTGGGATAGGTCTGTACCCTGAGGTGTCTGAGTATGTGCAGGATATTGTGGCAATTGGCCATTTCCATTAGGAGGAGGCATGATACTCAATGGAGGTACTTGCAAAGGTGCAGGCATGATTGCTGGGGGCATCACTGCTCCATTTGGATATTGTGCAGGATATTGTGAAGGATAAGCTGCAGGATACTGTGCTGGATATTGTGACTGCATGCCAGGCAAAGCAGGGAATGCTATATTTGGAGTAGGAGCAGGTATCAGCTGTTGATTTACCTTGATAGCTTCTTGAAAAGCTCCTGTCAATGTGGTGATCGCAGGATGTGTTCTCCTGATGAACATGGCGGTTAATGGATCCAAGGATGAATAATAAATACTTCTAGCAGCATCATCAGCCACCACATATGGGGTAACTAGCTTGGACAACATTTTCTGGAACCTAGCATTGAAATTTGCAATAGGTTCATGCTCCAATCTCTTGATTGTGGCAAACAGGTGGTAATTCATGGATGGATCAATAGGGACCTTGAATCTGTCAAGAAAGGCCTTCTCTAAGACAGCCCACGAACCTACAGAAGATTGACCAAGACTGATGAACCAATTATAAGCCTCTTCTCCTAAGGAAAAAGGGAATAATCTGCACACCACATCCTGATGCTCTATTCTGGCTCTGCAGCAAGCTTCTTTAAACGTCCTGATATGATCATCCGCATCCTGATAAGGATGGTATTTTGGACAAAGCTTGTCCGGATACTTTGGTAACTCATGATACGCAGTAAAGGTCAATGGTGATTCTGCTGCAAAGAACGACATTGCAACCCGAGGGAGCTGAACTGGTGGTGCAGTTGGCTGAGGTTGGACTAAAGGTATACCCTGAGGTTGAACAGGAGGTGTCACTGGTATACCTGAAGGTATTTGCAAACCAACAGGAGTTACAGGAGGAGATCCTGGTGAAGTTCTAGACGCACTAGACTCTGGAGTATGGTGAACATCTACAGTCTTAGGTCTAAAACCTCTGACAGGCAATTCTTCGAAAATTTCACTATGTCTAGACCTGGTATTTATCCTGTGAGCCAGGATTTCTCGATTTGGAGGCCAATTAGCTGAAACTTTGCAAATATTGGCTGGATTCCACCGGACGAGGTGATATTTGCGGTCAACTTGCAAATCAGACTGAATATTTGTGCAATATTTGCGAAGATACTGCAAATATGACAGGATATTGGGATATTTCGACCAGTAGCACCAGATCTCACGCGTCTAAGGCTCAAATCCTCAAAGCTTGAACAAATTTATGCATCTTTGGCCAATATTTAGTGAATTTAAAGAAATCTACTGCAAAGCTTGCAATATTTATGTGAAATTTGGAAATCTTTACACAGAATGTGCAAATACAAACTTGTCGCAGCAAATATTTACGCAATTTGATGAAATTCACAAACGATCTGAAGTTACCTTACTCTGAGCGTTATCAAACCTGGAAATACTGATGATGAATGTGATCTTCAATCCTTGGCCCTCCTTCTAGCGCCAATTTATGTTGGTCATGATGTTATTCATTCACAAACATAGAATAAAAGTTACACAACAACCTTTACTCATCTTGAAAGATACGATGAATTCAAAGAATTCATGATCCCAAGTCTCCGTTGATTAGGTCTTAATCTACTGACGTTACTCAGTGGTTGATGTGTGTTGCTGTTTTCCATTCAGGGGCCTTACGTGTTTCTGCACTGTTCATCATCATTATCTTCAAATATCCTGCTCTGGATGTTCGCTCTGCATAAGTCTTCAACAATTCTACCTCTGCACTGTAAATTTAGTCAAATAATGTGCATACAGGCTGATATTTGCATGATTTCTACCATTATTTATGATTCTTTGCATGATATTTTCAATACTACATGCATTTAACTCAAATATGCTAAGGATCTTCAGTTACCTACGGGATTTCAGCATATTTCACTGTTTCTGCTTGTTATTTATCATGATTTGCAGTTATGGTGATGAATTAATGAAATTGAAAAAAAGGAGAAGGGTTAGAGAGTGAGATTCCTAAAATTACTGGACTTAGATCACTGATTCACATACAAGCTCCCATACTTGCAATGAAAAGAAGGAAAACTAGAAATCATACTTCACCAGGACACTCCACAAATCCGCATGATCTAGTGCAAAGCTTCAAAGGAAAGCTGACAACAATATGTAATGAAATGAAAGCGCTTCCAGTTGAACACAGCATTCACCAGTACATATCCAGAAATCAACAGAAGATTACGTAAAATTTGCAATTAGGATGTAATCTGGAACTTCATATTCATTCAGTATGCTCAAGAACAGGTACATTTACAGTGATCTGAAGAAAGAACCTTGACATTTCAACAATTCTATCCTCATTAGTCTCAGCAATCCGATCTCCTAACCTATTCTACAGTAATTGACTCTTTGCGCTAGATGCGTCTATGTATTCTAATGTATTTCTCTCCCCTTTTAAAATGACAAGCTCTGGATGTTATATAGAACAACTGCCAGAAAACGGTTACAATGATCCAAGGATCAGGATCCTCTCACAGCAAACAACGGCCCAGATGAAAAGCACATGCTTCGTCAGTTAGCAAATGTACAGCTGGCACAGAATATTCCAGCATCTTCAACTTGATTCGGCCTCCAGCTGGCGAACAGCATATTTGACAATATCCTCCTCCTGTCTGGTCCATGTTGACTCCATGCGCAACTTTGTAATGCTCAGCTTCAGCAGCATCATCATGATCTCAACGCTCAGCTTCAGCAGCATCATCATGATCTCAATCGTTCAGCTTCAGCAGCATCATGACTTCAATATTCAGCCTCAGCAGCATCATGATGATTTCCTGCAAGTAAACAGACAAACATAAGGTTCATCATCATCATGATAAACAGCAGGAAGTAAACACTTTATTTAAACATACCTCCCCATGTGCAGCTACAGGCAAACAGGTCTTACCTGTGAAAATATGCACTAAATGCATAAACAGCATGAAAACAACCAGGTCAACCCCGTTGACCAAAATCAGGCAGTCGGGCTTTCAAATTTCTATCGCTTCATGCTTTTGCCCATTTTCTTGTATATCGGGTTCAAAATATGATGATGATGACCTCAGATAAACAAGGAAATAATCGCCCTTCAACCACCCTTAGAAACTGGCACTGCATCATCATCATATTTGCATCGGCGTGACTACATATGATCAGGGTGACAATTTTACCTTAGGCCGACGGCAACAGTTATACCGACGCCAAAAATCATGATGATGACCAACTGTATACTTCAAAGCGGCCGCAGGATATCATAAAATATGATGATCCTCCCTTCCTAATGCTCTGATGAAAAGCACATCAGGATGTTCTGTTTTTGCACACTCGGGAAAGAAAGACATCGTCATCATCATCATGATGAAGACAAACAGGAGGACTCGGAAAATGATCCTGCCGCTGAGGAAAAACATGATGACGTCATCGTCATCATCAGGCTTCACTAAAATGCAAAGGGATGACGTCATCATCATGTTTCGTTAAGATCAGGAGGTAAATGGAATATCGGGTTCCCTCTAAGGAAGATGATCAGGTCATGAAAGCAATATGACCCCATTCGGCCAAGGCAATCCGCTCGAAAGATCAGGATGATGAAGATCATCATCATCATATACGCACTGGGCGATCAAAAATATGATCCTGCTGAAAGTCCTGAGGACGTCATTAGGATATCCGGGGCTTATGTTAATCCTCGAAGATGACGTCATCGTCATCATCATATTGGCGAAATGGATCATGCCTTGGAAAATATCCTGCCGAAGGACAAAGGTGATGATGACGTCATCGTCATCATCATATTCGCAAAAGTTTATACTTCTTGGCAGGAGGATATTACGAACTGCTGGGAGAGACAAAGATCATGATGATGATGTTCAACATGACCTAAGACATGAAAAACACCCTCCGCTTCGAAAGATAAGGTGATCATCATGATCACGCAAAAGGAGGTCAGGAGGATATTAGGAAATGCCGGGTCTCGAAATATCATGATGATGTTGATCACCAAGACTTGGTCGTGCGCGCAAATTATGCAGATGGCAGATTTCTCTAAGTAAGGTGACGATGAACATCAGCATGATATTATCACATCGGGTGATTTTGGAATATCATGATGATGTTCGCAATGCGAGAATATCATGATGCTGACAATGTTTCTAAGGTTACTCGACGGGTAAAACACACTAGCACTTAAGATTGACGTCTGGATGTTTCGACCTCAGGATATTATCGGGGGGCTTTTCAAATATCATGATGATGATGTTCACACAGCAATTATCAGGTTTGACCAAAACTTTGACCGCTCACAACTCCCTCATATGGACGAATTTTCAAGTGATGCAAAAGGCAAACCTGCATGAAATTTCAAGCTCTTTCTAACCATGAAGTCATAGAAACAAAATATGAACTTTGAAAAACTAACCTCATGATGATGACCTACCTCATCCTGACCTTCATGATGATGATGCACCTGACCTAATTTTACCGAAACCGCCAGAAACAGACAACACAAGCCAAAACAAAAGCTGGGTCCCTGTTTTGCCAAGTCAAAATGGGGCGTGTTGTGTAACCACACAACATATCCCCTCGTAGATGGGCCTCAACAAATAATTATCCAATCTATATATCCCATTCATCCAATTAACCACATCCAAATAGTCTCCAAAAATCTAATTTTTATAACACGAATTTCAATTAAAAGCATTAAGAGTTAATTTAAGTCTAGAATTTTAGTATAGTTATTTGTGCCCTTGCCTAGATGACCTTTCAACTTTATAGAATGCACTACTAGTGACTCACCTTGACAAGCCCCATCAAAATAAGCCCAAGATTCATTTTTGTCAATCTGCTCAACATAAATATTTCTTTGTGATTTTCCCTTAACAATATGCTTGAAACCATCAAGAATGGACATTGTCTAGGCAACACATTGAAAAGGTGGGATATACTAAAAAATAAGAGCATTGCAAGCCGACCATATATCCCATGTAGTGATCAATGGGGGAGATTTAATTTGGTTATTAGTAGAATTGCTACACCACATGTTTAAACCTTCACCTATAGAATTTCCTCTCCAATCCTCCCTAAAATCAAAAGTGTCTAGCCAATTATTTCCATACTTGACTAGTGAAGAAGAAAAAAATTAAAAGATGTAAAATAGATTCTTCATTTTCCTTATACTGTATACACTATCCAAGTCCATGTTTACCTCTCTTCTAAAGCATATCACTAGTGAGTGCCTTATTTTCAAGAGCCAACTGTTACACATATGAGTCCTATGGTTGTCATTGATGTCAACACTATCACAAGGTTATCATTGATGTCAACACTGTTATGGATGTGTAATAAGTGGTCATGGTTGGATGTCATTCTCTTGAAGAAAGAAGACACATTAAGATGGATGTAGAAGTATTGACATGGTCAGATGGTCAGAATGATCCTTTATACTAAGGTCTAGTCTTTGGAAGTTGGTGACATTTTCTACCTCAAGATGATTATCCTTGAAGATTGTCTGGGAGACTTGAAACCGACCTGGGAGATTGCTCCACACTTTCATTCCATTGATATTGAGCCTCTACAGTTTGGAACATAGTTTCATAAAATATCATATTATGTATGTTCTAAGTTTCATGATGTGTGAACTACTGGAAGTATGTTTTGCAAAAGATAGAGTGAAAACAATGTTGGTTTTGTGAAGACAGTCACTACATGGAAGTAGGATGCTCCACATTCCTCCAAAATTGAATATTTGGCTATGCAGTTCTAAAGGTATGTTAATATTGTAGTGAAGATGGTAATTCTAGAGATTCAGATCATTTACTCTTTCGCTATGAAAGATGTGCATGACAAAGTACTGACATGTGTTCTAGCAAAATAAGCTAGTATTGAAGGTTTGATGGAATGCACTGCATTCCTCCACAAATGAATGATTGCCCTTGTAGTTTTGAGGACATGTTTCTAGATGAGCATTATATGTTTCCTTTCAATTTAAAGGTTCTTGGTGGTCCGCAGCTTAGTTTTTCAAATGACAATATGTTGCAGTGTGTTCCAGATGGTAGAGTGTTCTAAGAGTTAATGATTGAAGCTGTGTGACACAATTCTTTGATGTTTGGTGGAAAATGAGTGCTTAGGGCTATTTTATGAGTGATGTGAACTCATCTGGAAAAGTTTCATAAAGATCTTTCTTGTTTCCAGTACCGCACAAGGTTTACAAGTTGATATGGCCATTATACTTCAAGTCTTCATGTGTTTTCCTTAAAGCTATCCTATTTCCAAATGAACAGAGTGTGTGGATGTAATTCCTTGAGGTTTGAAGCTATGAAGGATGTTTTGGACCTGGTTAAGCAATTGTTGGTGTCCACAAGGCTTGATCTTCTGTTGGTGTAACGTGTGATTTCAATTAGGACCTATGTTCTACACATTTCATATTGTGTGTTGTCTGGTTGACTTGTGGGTAAAAGCACAAAGCTGTGTCACACTTTGATAAAGGAAACGACTAACGCTGATCCAACTTTTAAACTTGAATCACTAAAAAGTTACATATATGTTTTGAATTTTGAAATGATGTAAACTAATAAAATATTTATTTTTTAGTATATTTTATGTTTGTATTTTTTGAAAAAATTTAAAAAATTATTTGAATATAGTTTTTAATAAATTGACACTATAATTTAGTTGCTGGTAAAATGCTGAAAAATGAAGTTAAATGAGATGTCAATCTTTATATAGTAAATTTTATTGTTTTTTCTTCAATTTTTTGTGTATTTATAACTTGAAACTTTAGTGCATGGATATATTTTTTTCCAATTTTGATAAATATATATTTTTAAATAAATAATAAAATGTAGTTGTTTCCATTTGACGTCAACTTTCATATTAACTATTTATCTAAAATAGACAAAAAATTATACCATCTTGATATAGATTCTTTTATCTAGTGCATCATTTTTTTTCAATTTTTTTAATAAGTTTTACTATTTTTCCTTACATGGTAATCGATCTAATGTTTTGTGCTGATAACCTACTTTTAGTAAAAATAGAAAGGAAAATATAAATAATAATTAAACTATATATATATATATATATATATATATATATATTAAAAAACTAAACTTATAGATCTACAAAAGGGTATTTTTATATTTTTTTAAAAATGTTATTTACATGAGTAGAAGTTGTTGAAATATCAAGTTTTTCAAATATATTTTTTTTTTTGTAAATTGGCCTCATAGTGGTGCTACATATGCATTTAGCCAACAATTTGAGTTGGAGAAGTTGTGGACATATCTAACTTAGCTAGAATTAATCTTACAAGATCATATGTTTGACCAAAATTGACTTTTAGTTAGAAATACTTAAATTCACTTGTGCTGATAAGTCAACTAAAAGTTTGACACATCTTTGTGCTTTTACCTTTGTAAATGTATTATTTATGTTGTATCTGGCCAACAAGCAATGTAATCAATGTAATATCACGTATAAATAGTAAATCAAATTGAGTGAGGTGAGGTATGATTACAATATGATTGAAAATGTTCGCAAGCAGATAAAAGTAGAATAAATGCATTATTGATGTGTGACTATAGGAGAAAGAGAAGATGTTGTTGGTGTTGTCTAGATTCATCTTGAAGACATATTTGTGATAGTGATCAAGTATAGAGTATGCCTAACTGATCAAATCTTTAGAAGAAAGTGTGAGGAGGTAAAAGTACAATCATCAAAGGTGTGAGCTTCAATGTTAGTCTTGATTATGTCATCTATCAAGATTTAAATTTCTAAAGGTACAATTGAGCCATGGATGACTTTGATGATTCCCCCTAGTCAATAACTTAGGCAAAATAAAATTTCTAATTTAAATGTATGCTAACTTATCATGTTATAATCTCATTAGAAAATAGAAATAAAAAATATTTATATAATCTTAGTTGTTTTCATAGTAAGGAAAAATGAAGTGAAATTACACATCAATCATTCTTTGCATACATTTTCGTAAAAAAACTATAATATTTACATGTCTTGAGGCATCAAAAAGAAAATAAATAAATCAACTAGTAATTACACATCTTTAAAATTTCTACCAATTATAATTGTTTGACTTTTTTTCCCTTGGAAAAAATTATAATTTTATTATAATATTGTTGAGAAAGTATGCCTCAAGCTCATTGATGAAACTCTAGTTGAGCTCCTAGCAAGCTCAAACTTTCTGAAATGTTGCATCTATTCCTTTACCGCAATACCGTTGGGTTCATTTGATAGAGGTGTGGGCTAGTAGTTCATACCACCACCCCATGGAAGTACATGATGTGGTGTGCGGTGGTGTGGTTCACACCGCTACCCCACGCCAGTCTACTTCTAAGCATGCGGTAGAGCGGTAGACACCGCCATACCATGATAGACTTTTTTGGACATAGCAGTGTAGCGTTGGATGGTGAATGGTGAGTCTTGTGGCAGTACGAGATTATCGCCACCCCGTGATAGCAAGTAGAAAGGCTTGCAAGTGTGTGGGTCTTACTGTCACCCCGCAACATTCTATTAAATGGCTTGTGGTGGTGCAGTATAGATCCTACCACACCATGATGGATAATGAACATGCCTACAGTAATGCAGGTCATACCACTATTCCACAAATAGTTTGAAATATTTCCTGCGGCAATGCGTTATAAACCGTAGCCCCGCGGCTAGTCAGAAATAGTCTTGCAGTATGGCGGTAATGGCTAGAAAGTTACAGGTAAAGATGGTTAAACTTCCTATGATGGTTAGTCTAGTATGGAATTTGGAGCAATGGTTTTCCTAGAATGTTTTGTGAAGTCTGTAATATAACAGAATGCAATAATACATTAAAAATGTAGTGTGTGTGGATTGATGGAATTTTTGATCTGAGCAAGTGAATGGAAATGTAATGCTGCTGGATTCAATTTGGGAATCAACACCTGAAAGAGCATAGCTCTGTAACTTGTATGTAATTTATATTTTTTTTGTAAATCAAGAGATCTTTTCTTTGGTGTGTGGGTTTTTCTCCCGTAAGGGTTTTCCCACGTAAATCTGATATTCATTCTGTGTGATGTTTTAATTCTCTACTCTATTATTTTTCATGTGCATCTTTAGTGAACTGTAATTGTGTAAATTGTTTGAACCTTCTATATCTCTCTCCTAAAAAAATGGCATTACGATGGTGTTTCCACACTTTTCTTTCCTTACAAGTGGTATCGAAGCCTAGCCAGTTATGTTATCCTTGTGGGTGAGTTGGATTTTTTTTTGTGCTGATTTTGTTTAGTAGGAGTTTTGCAGAGAAATCTAGTTTGAAGTCTTATTGTAAATTTAAGATGGCAATGACATCCAAAAGAGTAGAGGTTAAGAAGTTCAACGATGGCAATTTTAAGTTGTGGAAACTCAAGATGGAAGATTTGCTTGTGGATCCTGAGTTATGGGCTATAGTGTCCTCTACCAAACCATTAGCAACCTCACAAGATGAGTGGGATACACTAGACTAGAAAGCCAAGGGTTTGATCAGACTATGCTTGGCTGATTTAGATCTCTTGAATGTCCATGAAGAGAAGACTATGAAACTTCTATGGAAGAAGCTTGGTGACATTTATTAGGGTAAATCTCTGGTAAATAAGTTATTCTTGAGGAAGAAGCTATACTATTTGAAGATGGAGGAAGGAGTGTCCATTGCAGATCATTTGAATGCATTTAACATGATCATTGTGTAATTAACATTTGTTGGTGTGAAGATAGAAGATGAGGATCATTGCATGCTCTTGTGTTCATTACCTGACACATGGGATCATCTGGTGATTGCTATTGGGAGTACAACAACCACTTTCAAGATGGAAGATGTGGTTGCTTCACTATTGTCAGAGGAAATGCAGAGGAAATCTTTTGAGATGGCTAAGGAGGCCCTTTCTATTTGAGGCAGATCAAAGGAGAAAGGTAAGAAGAAAGATAAGAAGTCTAAATCTAAGTCAAAGGGGAGATTAAAGTCTCCTAGTAAAAAGTCCAAGGTGAAGTGTTGGAATTGTGGGTAGACTAGACATATCCAGAAAGATTACAAAGAGGAGAAGAAGAAGAAAAAGAATAAAAAGAAGAACAATTGTTCTAATAATGATTCTTCTCAAGTGATGTAGATGCCTTCATAATAGCCTTGGCAACTCAGGCATCAAATGATGTTTGGTTAATTGACTCAGGTGCATCCTTTCACATGACCTCTCATAGGGATTGGTTCTCAAAGTACAAAAAGTATGCTGGTGGAAGGGTGTATCTAGGCGATGATTCTCACTTGGAATTTGTTGGCCATGGAAGAGTGAAGGGAATCGATGGTATAATGCATATACTAGGTCTGTCTCGAAATTTGCCTTCTGTGGGTAAGATAAATGATGTTGATGTGCAAGTCTCTTTCTTGAATTGTGCTTGTAAGATGACTAGAGGCTCAATGGTGTTGTCTAAGGGTGCACGAATCGGCACTTTATATAAGCTGGATTCACATACAGTTTAATATAATAGTGCTTCTGCAAAGTCAAGTAAATTTAATCATGTTGAGAAGGAGGATGTTGTACCTATGGGTGCTAATTCTTTGGAGATGAAGCTCCCAATAGAGAAAACAATGTTGTGGCATCATAGACTTGACCACATTAGTGAAAAAGACTTAAAAGCCTTGAAAAATAAAACTTGGTTAAAGGGCTTGATGATTGTAATCTTAAGTTCAATTTTTGTGAACATTGCATGTATGGAAAGCAACACCATGTTTCTTTTTACTCAAGTCCCCATAAATCTTCTGGCATACTGGATTATGTTCACTCTGATGTTTTTGGTCTAGTTAACATTCCTTCGATATTGAAATTTATGTACTTTGTTTCATTCATTGATGATTATTCGAGAAGGACATTTGTTTTTTTTCTCATAAGTAAAACTAAAGTTTTCAATCGGTTTAAGGAATTTAAAACCTTGGTAGAAAATCAGACTGGTAGAAAAATTAAGTGCTTGAGAACAAATAATGCGGTGAGTTTTGTTCTACAGATTTTGAAAAGTATTACAAAGACCATGGAATCTCAAAAGGTATAAAACAACTCCTTACACTCCACAACAAAATGAAGTTGCAAAAAGGATGAATAGAATGCTAACGGAAAGGGCAAGAAGTATGCTGAGTAGTGCTGGTCTAGAACAGAATTTTTGGGATGAGGCTGTAGCTACATCATGTTATCTAATTAACAAATCTCCCACTTCAGCACTCGTGGAGCCCACTTTGAGACACATTAGAGTCTTTGGTTGTAAGGCATATGCATATGTGCCTAGTGAAAAAAGATCTAAACTGGAGAACAAGGCTATAAAATGTATCTTCATCAGTTATGGAATTGGTGTGAAAGGGTACAAGCTTTGGAACCTAGTTGCTAAGAAGGTGCTGCATAGCAGAAGTGTGATCTTTTGTGAGATGAAACCTTCTACAATGGATCTATGGCCAGAGATGAAAGAAAAATAAAGGAGGTAGTTGAAATCCCTTACTCTAGAAAAGGATGAACTACGTACTCCTAATGGACCTATTAGTGAGGAGAGCTCAAGTAGCTCTAAAAATTTTGAACAGGATGAAGAACCTTAGCCTCAACTAGTGAGGAGGTCTACACGAGAGAAGCAACAACCTGAAAGGTTTGGTTATTCTATGTTGGATTCCAATTGTGCCTATGCTTTGATTGCTAACACTAATGAGCCTAGGACCGTGAAAGAGGCTATTAATATGTCTTATTTAGATTCCTAGATGGAAGCCATGAATGAAGAAATGACATCATTGAAAAAGAATGAAACTTGGGATTTGGTACCTTTGCTTAAAGGTCGAAAGCCTGGTGGCTGTAAATGGGTATTTGAAAAGAAGATTGGTCTAGATGGTAGTGTTGAGAAGTATAAAGCTAGGTTGGTTGTGAAAGGTTATTCCCAGACCTAGAGGGAATTGATTTGTTAGAATTAGGCTAGACAACTGAGAGGGGGGGTGAATCAGTTGTCCCACAAATTTAACTTTTTTCTGACTTTAATCTTCTTTCACAACTTACAAACAAATTAATGATGTAAACATTAAAGCACGAATAAACAAAATATGAACAGCAACAAAATGAACACACTTGACACCAATATTTTTAATGCAAGAACCCGGTTAAGGGAAAACCACAGTAGGGGTTAACCCACAAGATTCATACCCTGTTATAGTACTTGAAAGAAATGGGAAGGCACTTGCCTTTGGGTACACTACCCAGAGCTCACTTCTCAAAGAGGCTCATTGCCTATAGAAGTTTGTTTAATACAAAAAGATTTAACTAAGAAATAGCATCTTCATCATGCATGGTTTAGTCTCATTGAAAGCTCACAAAAACTTCTGCTCTGCCCCCAAATACTTCTTCACTATCTCTTCATCCTTTACTTCTCTTGTTCTTCTACTTTTCTTCTCTTCTGCTCTGCCTCTATACCTTTCTTATGATTTTATCATTTTCAAACAAGGTCTACTTTCCACAACTCATCAACAAGTCTTTATACACTTCATCAACCTTAGAATGAACATCAAGGTCAGCTTGACTTAACGCAGATCACTATACTATCAGCCAAACATAGCTAAAGACTTGAATCTTCTTCCAACAACACACTACGCCCCAGAGAATTGCTCTTAGATCATCTGCAACACACTTGAATCATCCGATCGGCCAAGACTGGGAAGAACAATAGCATCAAGTAATAAATATTTAACACAACGAGCTCAATCTTCAATGCGGACCTTCAACACAGTAGTCACAT
The DNA here is from genome assembly GCA_027924645.1 of Cunninghamia lanceolata. Taxonomy (NCBI): domain Eukaryota; kingdom Viridiplantae; phylum Streptophyta; class Pinopsida; order Cupressales; family Cupressaceae; genus Cunninghamia; species Cunninghamia lanceolata. The sequence continues at coordinate 13,282,301 of BSBN01001583.1, forward strand.
GATCCAAAGACCACCACAAGCACATTGAATTTAGCAAAAACATCCGCACTCCTCCAAACCATTAGAATCACTTGCATCTTCATCTAGAACCTCAAGAACACTATCTACCATGACTGTCAGACTAGAGATATTGCTTGCAGACCTCCAAACCATGAACCACTTGAGTTGATGATACACACTGACTTCCTAAACATGCCTTTAGATCTATAGATCATAATACTTCAATGCAGAACAATTCAAACCAATTTACTATTACATTGTCTCTTCTAAACATAGCAAAACCTGGTTCTACTTAGATGGCCATAGCTTCTTCAAATATTCATATGGACCTCTCAAATGTTAACTGGAGCTACTTCAGACAATCCACTATGTAGCCATATGGTCTGCATACATTGATCTTCATTAATTTTCTTAATATCCTCAACATTTTAGTCTTCTAAATAGGCAACAAAATAGGATACAATTGACACCAATGGAAACAAGGATGTGTTGACATCAATGACAACACCGATTAGGTGCATATTTGTAATAATCTCCCCCTTTGTCATTGGTGGCAACATAGGATGTGAAAAACTGATTCAACCATCAAGACAAGAACTTTTCCCCCTTTCTCTTATCACTTCTGCAACTACTTTCTTCATTGCTTCCTGTTTCATCAGCAACTAGTTTTTCACATGACTTCTCTACCCCTTTGACATCAATGGAAAAGGGCACATATTTGCAATCTTGTCTCCCCCTTTTTGTTTTAGACCAATCTCCAAAATTTGCATACTGACTACTCCTCCTCAGTAGTATCTCCTTAACATCAATCCAGATCACAAGATATGACTGTGAATTCCACCGAGCAGATGCACCCTAGTGCATCTTAGTTCTAATTAGGAGGGGTAATAACCCCTAACTTCTCTCTGAGATACTCAAAAGTATCCTTGGGTAGAGGCTTAGTGAAAATATCTGCAATCTAATCCTTTGAAGAAATAAACTCCAATCTGACTTCATTATCATTAACCTTCTCTCTCAAGAAGTGAAACTTGATTGATATATGATTTGTCTTTGAATACAACACCAAATTCTTTAAGATGCTTATTGCACTTGAATTATCATAGAAGATTGTAGTGGCTCCTCAAACATAATTCTAGTATCTTTCAACATTTGCATCATCCACAAAACTTGAGTACAATTATTTGTTACTGCTATATACTCTGCCTCTGCAATAGACAGAGATATTGCCTCTTGCTTTTTTCTCATCCAAGAAACTAATCTCCTTCCCAAGAAGAATGCACCACCACTAGTACTTTTCCTATCATCCAAATCTCCTGCCAATCAGCATCTATGTATGTATGAAGAGTGAAGTTATTATCCTTTGGATACCATAATCCATAATCAAGTGTCCCTTTGAGATATCTGAAAATTATTTTGACTACTACAACATGGGATTCTCTAGGATCAAATTGAAATCTAGAAACAAGTCCAATGACATTCATGATATCAGGTCTGGTCTAAGTTAGATAGAACAATCCTCCAATCATTGATCTATACCTTTTCTAATTTGACTTAGGGGAGTCATCATCTTTACTCAACTTACATCCGGTTACCCCACTATCTTTGAATCTTCCATTCCAAACTTTTTTAACAATCCTCTCACATACTTAGATTGAGATATGAAGATACCTTTATCTGACTAAATGATTTGCAGACCTAAGAAGAAACTCATTTCACCAAACATGGACATCTCAAATTCACTCTGCATCTGATCAACAAATGTTTTGCACATACTCTCATTTCCACCAAAAATGATATCATCAACAAATACCTCAACAATTAGAATGTGCTCATGTTCAATCTTGAAGTAAAGATTACTGTCACTAGTGCCTTTGCTATATCCTAGCATTAGCAGATACTTATCTAATCTTACATACCAAGCACTTGGGACTTGTTTGAGTCCATACAATGCTTTTCTAAACTTGCAGACCATATCTCTCTGATTAGACAACTGGAATCCTTCTGGTTGCTCAATGTAGACTTCTTCCAATTCTCCATTAAGGAATGCTGACTGGACATCCATCTAATAGACCTTGAAATCTTTATAAGCAGCAAATGCAAGAAATAATCTAATTGCCTCTATTCTTGCCACTGGAGCAAAAGTTTCTTCAAAATTAATTCCTTCCACTTGAGAATATCCTTTACATACTAGCCTTGCTTTGTTTCTTACAACTTCACCATCTTCATTTAGTTTATTCCAGAAGACCCATTTAGTTCCAATCACATTTTTGTCTTCAGGTCTAGGAACAAGATCCCAAGTGTGATTCTTTTCAATTTACATTAATTCTTCTTCGATGGCTTTTACCCAATTTTCATCATTGCAAGCTTCACTTACTGATTTTGGTTTAATCTTTGAAATTAAACAAATCTCCTCTTGATCTTCAACAATTCTTCTCCTAGTTTGAACACTATTATTTCTATCTCCTATGATCTGATCTTCAGGATGATTTAGTCTTACATACCTAGGAGTTTTGGGAATTGCTTGAACCTCTGTTTCTTGAGCTTGTATCTCAATGTCTTCACTATCCTCTTGAGTCACTAGATTTTTTAGATCAATCTAGATCTGAGTCTAGGTTTGAACTTCCCTTCCTTGATTTTGACTTCCATCTTGATCATTTGAATCATATCCACAAGACCTGGAATGTCCTTCTTTGCTCTCATCAACTCTAGCATTTGCACTTTCAACAATCTTTTTCAATCTCTTGTTAAAGCATCAGTATGCCTTGCTTTGAGTAGAGTAACCCATAAATATTCCTTCATCACTTCTTACATCAAACTTGCCTAGATCCTCATCTCTTTTGATATAGCATTTACTACCAAAAACTCTAAAATATTTCACAGTAGGAGGATGACCAAACCATAGTTCATAAGGGGTCTTATCAGAATTGCCTTTGATTTGCACCCGGTTAAGAGTGTAGACAAGAGTACTCACAACTTCTCTCCAATAGGCTTGATGAACATTTGCTTCCATCATCATGGTCCTAGCAACTTCTTGAATGGTTTGGTTCTTTCTTTCCACAACTCCATTCTGCCGAGGAGTCCTAGGAGCAGATAACTGTCTTTTTATTCCTTGCTTTTCACAGAATGAATAAAACTCACTGGAGGTAAACTCTCCACCTCTATCAGATCTTAGACACTTTATCTTCACACCAATTTGATTCTCCACCATGATTTTGAACACTTTGAATTTTTTAAGAGATTTTGATTTTTATTGTAGGAAGGTTACCCAAATCATCTGGGAGTAATCATCAATTAGCAACATAAAATATCTGTCTCCTTGCACACTTCTAATTCTAGCAGGACCACAAAGATCAGTATGCACAAGTTCCAACAATCCACTTGAAGATTGTTCTTTATTCTTGAATGAAGTTCTATTCTATTTACCTAATTGATATTCTTTGTACATGCTATCAGCAGGTTTCACAATTCTTGGAAGATCTCTTACAACCTTAGTGGAACTTATCTTGACAATGTTATCAAAATTCACATGACACATTCTCCTATGCCAAAGCTAACTCTAATCAACCAGATCAATCAAGAAACTTTTACTAGAACTACTTAAATGAAATATGTTACCTTTAGTCTGAATACCAGATACAATTTTAGTCCCAGAGCTTTCCAAGATTCTACATTTTCCATCCTTGAATCAGAGATCATAACCCTTGTCAACCAACTGTCCAACACTAAGAAGATTATGATTCAATCTTTCCACATACAAAACATCATTAGTGTTATTCTTAGCATCAAAAGTGATGGATCCTCTGCCATGGATTCTACCAACTGATTTGTCTCCAAACTTCACAATTCCACCTTCATATTTTTCAAAGCTTACAAACTTACTTTTATCACTAGTCATATGATGAGAACATCCACTATCAATTACCCATTCATCTTTTTCTACAACCTAAGTAGCCAAGGTACTTTCCACATTTGCATAGCTAGCAGATTTAGTAGGCACTAGATCTTCTTCTTTGATATAAATGAACACCCAATCACTTTCTGTGGAACCTCCATGATTAGATTCATCATCTATAACTCCTTCACTAGCTTCTTAGACATAGTAGCATTTCTTTTGAACTCGAGGTCTAGTAGGGTTTGGCTTTGAACCTCTCTCTAGACACCTTGAGGCAAAGTGACCAATCTTATTACAAGCAAAACACTTGAATGACAACTTTCCTTCATACTTACTGGATCCTCTTGGCAATATTTTAGCAAAAAGGGCTTCAAGTTCATCGAACTCAGTTTCATCATCTTCAAGATCCTTCCTTGTCTTGTCAAATCTGTTTGATCTTGTTGGAGAGTTTTCACCTGGATCATATTTTTGCTTTCCATGGATATTGGCTTCAAATGTAGATTTAGACTTAGGAAGAGAATCACTAAACTCACTCATTTCAAATGTTGAAAGCTTACTAACCAACTGATCCCTTGTAACAGTTGTCATAGTCCTAATCTCTTCAATGGTAGCAACCTTATGCTTGTAAGCTGGAGGTAAGGATCTGAGCACTTCGGAAACAATCTCTAATTCTTCCAATACTCCACCAACACTCCTAATACCAGCCACAAGTTCATTCACCTTGTGCATGTAGGAAGTAATGTTTGATTGAGATTGATTGTCATTGATGACAAAAGGGTGTTGAATTTGATGGTACAAAGTTGCCATTGTTTATCAGGATATCAGGAGATTAGTTGTTCTTGTGTTTGGTCTTCATATGATAGGATGCCATCTTCATATGTCTTTCATTGATGATGCAAAGGATACAAAAGAATCATTAGGGTGCTTACTTTTGTGGCTCATGTTAGCAGGATGATATTGCAAGTTATGGTTAAAATTGATGATATCTTCATGTGGTTTTGATGTCAATAGAGTTGATGTGTTTCAGATGAGTTGATGTTGCACTTCATCATATGGTTGTCTTCTTCTCTTTTCATAAAAGATGCCTTCATTGATCTTAAGCTTGAAAGTATGATGCCATACAATAGAGGTCACATCATGTGGGTTTAGAGGTCACAAAATGCAGTGATGGTGGTTAAAATTGCCAGAAGGATAGTGGTGAATTCATCATTAGGAAATCAAATCAGGAGAATAATGTCAAGATTCTTATCATTCATTCCTTGGTATCATTGGCAAGGAATTATCATTGATGTCTTCACAACATGACAGAGTTCACATTTCATTTTATCTCATGTTCATCAGGTTCATTAGCAAGATGTTGAGGTCATTTTTAGTATCATCTAGGGAAGTTCATACTTGGTTCTTATTGCTTCACAATGGCTCTTGTTAGATCTTGCTTCAGGAGGTGTCATCATGCTATCACATTCTCTTTCATACATCTTTTGAAGTCTATTAGGAAGTTTTGTGGTCCATTCATATAAGTGGGTTCTCATATGTCACCTTTATGTTATAATCATGATTGTTTGTTGGACATAAGTGAATTAGGGTTCTGAATTTTCTATCATATTAATATGAAAATCCTAGTCTAAAATCTAAGATTCTATGTCTTGTAGAAACCCTAAACTAAGCTCTTATTACCTATATGTGCCCGTCATACTAGAAATCACTTTTTGTTCTATTTGGTTGTTAACATGCAAGCATAGGTTACCTCACTTAAATATCACATACTAAAGGGAACCTAAGTCATTGTCTTGGCTGGCCCCTTTGACCCTTTACCTTTTGCATCAATCTCTTCAATATATGTGATGGGTGGTTAATATAAACCAATGGTTTTGTTTGAATTTTCAAGGAGCACGAAATCCTTAATCAGTGGGAGTGTTTTAAAATTAGAAACCTTTCATGTGTTCTATTTTTGATGGCTTTGTAACCATCAAGTTAGTATTACTACAGAGTTAAAGCTTCTTGAAAGGGTATTTTTAGTATCTTTCCAAAAGGTAGATTTTGTGAGATTGAAAGGAGATTTTTTTGTGAGTTTTTAAAGCATTTTATTAGAAGATTTCCTTTCTTATTTTGACTCATTTTGAAGTGTTGAAGGCATCAAATGAAGAATACTTTTTAAAAGAAGAAGATTAAAAGTTTTTTTGCAGGTGTATGATTTTATTGGAGCCTAAGAGTTTTTGTTATTCAGATGGACCTTTGTAAAGGAAAGGAAATAAATTTTTATGCAGATGATTTTCTTGTGAAGGCAGATTTCATTATGAAGACAAATTTTTTTTTTTTTAAAGATGGGCTTGAATATGAAAGATATGGAAAGAATTTTTAACAAGAGCTAAATGAATTAAATTTATTGAAGAGACATATTTTGGAGAATAAGGATTCCTATAGGGAATATTAATGAATTAGAGAAGATGATTTTGCAGAGGAAGATAATATAATTATCATTTTTGTAGAATGAATATGATTATGCAGAATGTGAAAGGTCATCTCTTATTTATTGGATTCACATGTGCATTGATGGTGTGTGAGTGGTGTGAATCAATATGTAGGATTGAAGACAAATTTGTGAAGATTCTCTTAAAAACAAAATACAGATGAATGAGTGTATAAACCAGTATGCAGTGTAAAAGACAATTTTTTGGAGAAATGTTCATAGGTGAATTAGATGATTTAAAAGAATGAATTGTTAGAGGATTGATAGAGATGATTGAGATATATGTTGTAGATGATTTGATTATGATGAAACATAGAGTATATAATGGTGCAAATCAGATTGAGTTGCAATCATATCTTGCACACTATGTTTTGATATGGTAATTGTATTAACCAGTGAGGTAAATCTATGCCAGTGAGGCATCTTGTAAAGCTAGTGAAGCTTCTTTGGTCAGTGAGACCTTTGTGTAACCAGTGAGGTTCTGAATAAGCTAGTGAGATAGTTTTTGAGTGGTTTTTCTACCCCAGGAGGGTTTTCCACTCATGAAAAACTTGTGTCATGCTTCATGTTATTTTTCTCTATGTTTGTATATTAATGTTTTTCTCATAAGATTTTGTTCACATCTTTCATTATTAGTCTCGTGCATAAGTGCTTAACAAATCATTGATGTCATCCTCTCTATTTGTCTTCTAAATTAAAAGTTGTAAAAATATTTGAAAATTTATACAACACTGATTCACCCTTCTTCTCAGTGTTGTCCTGGACTCCAACAATGTTTTCATCTTCACTCATCATCAATCTTTCATATTTACCCTTCAAGCTCTGTGGCTTGGTACATTTTACATATTTATCACCTTCATAGAGAGTTTCTAGATTATTCTAGATTTCATGAGCAATTTGAAATTCCAAGACATTTGTCATTTCTGCATCAGTCAGGGCACTTAACAATGTTTCTTTACCTTGAATGTTGTGTTCAGCATCCTTGAGTTTGTCTAGAGTTGTAGGGCCATTCTTCGGAACCTTATACTCATCCTTAGTTATCAACCAAAAGACATCATCCATACATTGCAAGTGACACTCCATGCACTTCTTCCATAGAGGGTAATTTGTTCCATCAAACCTCAGACTGTCCTTCTTGTAAGTTGACATCTTGGATCTCCTCAAGCAGTCAAGAGTTTTCTAGAGGAACCGGCTCTGATACCAATTATTGGAATTAGGCCAGACAACTAAGAGGGGGGGTGAATTAGTTGTCCCACAAATTTAACTTTTTCTGACTTTAATCTTCTTTCACAACTTACAAATAGATTAATGATGTAAACATTAAAGCATGAATCAACAACACATGAGCAAAAATAAAATGAACACACTTGACACCAAGATTTTTAATGTGGAAACATAGCTAAGGGAAAACCATGGTAGGGGTTAACCCACAAGATTCGTACCCTATTAAAAGTACTTGAAATAAATGGAAAGGCACTTGCCTTTGGGTGCATTGCCCAGAGCTCACTACCTACATAAATTTGTTTAAAACAAAAAGATTTAACTGAGAAATAGCATCTTCATCATGTCTGGTTCAGTCTCATTGAAATCTCACAAAACTTCTGCTTTACCCCCAACCACTTCTTCACTATCTCTTCATCCTTTATTGCTCTTGTTCTTCTGCTTCTCCTCTCTTCTGTTATGCCTCTATACCTTTCTTATGATTTTATGATTTTTACACAAGGACTACTTTCCACACTCATCAACAAGTATTTATACTCTTCATTAACCTTGGAATGAACATCAAGGTCAGCTTGACTTAATGCGGATCACTATGCTATCAGCTAAACATAGCTGAGACTTGAATCTTCTTCCAACAACAAGCCATGCTCTAGATAATTGCTCTTAGATCATCCGCAACACGCTTGAATCATCCGGTCAGCCAAGACTAGGAAGAACAACAACATCAAGGAAGAAATCTTCAACAACGAGCTCAATCTTTAATGCGGACCTCCAACACAATAGTCACATGATCCTGAGACCACCAAAAGCACATTAAATTCAACAAAAACATTTGCACTCCTCTAAACCATCAAAATCACTTGCATCTTCATCCAGAACCTCAAGAACAATGTCTGCTATGACTGTAACACTAGAAAGATTGATTGCAAACCTCCAAATGATGAACCACTTGAGTTGATAATACACACTGACTTCCCAAACATGCCTCTAGATTGGTAGATCATAATATTTCAATGCAGAGCAATTCAGACCAATTTACTATCACTTTGTCTCTTTTGAATGCAACAAAACCTAGTTCTACTTAGATGGCCATAGCTTCTTCAAATCTTCATGTGCATCTCTCAAATCTCAATTGGAGCTACTTCAAACAATCCTCTACATAGCCATATGGTCCACATACATTGATCTTCATTAATTTTCTCAATATCCTCAACATTTTAGTCTTCTAAATAGACAACAAAATAGGATACAGTTGAAACCAATGGCAACAGGGATATGTTGACATCAATGACAACACTGATTAGGCACATATTTGCAACATGATTATAGAGAAATATTTTCTTCTGTAGCTAAGCTGACATAAATCAGATTTCTACTATCACTTGTAGTAGCATATGACTTAGAGATTGAGTAGATGGATGTGAAGACAACGTTTCTTCATGGAGATTTAGAAGAAGAAATTTACATGTCCTAGATAGAGCACTTTGTTGAAAAAGGTAAGGAAAACTTGTTTTGCAAATTAAAGAAATCTCTGTATGGTTTAAAGAAATCACCTAGAATGTGGTACAAAAGTTTGATACCTATGTGTTGTCTTTGGGGTTTGTGAGATCAAAGTCTAATCATTGTGTTTATTTTAAATCTGAAAATGGCCGTCTCCTTATTATTGTCATGTATGTGGATGATATGTTGTTCATTGGAAATGGTATGGGTATGATTTCAGAATTAAAATCTCAATTGTTAGCACAATTTGAAATGAAAGATTTAGGTGCAACAAGGTATATTTTGGGGATGGAAATAAGAAGGGATAGGGGAAATAGAAAACTTTGGCTCAGCCAGAGAAGTATATATATGTTGTCCTTGAGAGGTTTAATATGACAGATTGCAAGCATCTAGTTGTTCCAATGTTGTAGGGAACAAAGCTATTTGTTGAAGATTGTCCAAAATCTCCTACTGAGATGGAGGACATGACTAGAGTGCCTTATGCAAGTGAAGTTGGCAGTTTGATGTATGCAATGGTCTGTACAAGGCCAGGCATTGCCCAAGTAGTGGGAGTACTTAGTCGATTTATGGCTAGTCTAGGAAGGTTGCATTGGGATGCTGTGAAATGAGTTTTTAGATAGTTGAAGGGTACTTCTGAGTACACCTTGTGCTATCATGGTTACTCTACTAGATCTCAGAGTTCAGTTAGCATTTGTGGATATGTGGATTCTAATTGAGTAGGGGACATTGACAATAGAAGATCCACTAGTGGATATGTATTCACGTTGTTTGGTCATGCAATTAGTTGGATGAGCAAGTAGTAGGCTGTAGTCACTTTATCTATTACTAAGGCAGAGTACATGGTAGAAACTCGTGCCTATAAGGAAACTATTTGGCTTAGACATTTGTGTTCTAATGTTGGTTTCGATGTAGGGCAGATTATTATCTGTTGTGACAGTCAGAGTGCTATTTGTTTGGTGAAAAATCCCACTTTCCATGCTAGGATGAAACATATTGATGTGCAGTATCATTTTGTTCATGATATGGTGGAGGATGGAAAGGTTAATCTAGAAAAAGTGGATACTCTAGAAAATATTGCTGATGCATTAACAAAACTAGCAATCACAAATAAGTTCAGATGGTTTTCCAGTTCAATGGGCTTAGGGGCTTATGATTTATAGTAACTTCAAGTGTTGGAAGGGGTTCAATGAGTTCTTCATCAAGTGGGAGAATGTTGAGAAAGTATGCCTCAAACTCATTAATGAAACCTAGTTCAGCTCCCAGCAAGCTCAGACTTTCTTAAATGTTGCATCTATTCCTTTACCAAAATACCACTAGGTTCATTTGATAGAGGTGTGGGCTAGCAGTTCATACTGCCACCCCATGAAAGTACATGATGTGGTGTGCGATGGTATGGTTCACACTACCCTGCGATAGTCTACTTTTGAGCATCCAATAGAGTGGTAGACACCGCCATACTATGATAGACTTTGTTGGACATAGTGTTGTAGCATTGGATGATGAATAGTGACCTTGACTTGTGGCGGTATGGGGTTACTACCACCCTATGATAGCAAGTAGAAAGGCTTGCAGGTGTGCAGGTCTTACCGCCACCCTATGATAGCCCATTAAATGGCTTGCGGTGGTGCAGTATGGATCTCACCACACTGTGATGGATAATGAACATGCCTGTGGTAATGTGGGTCATACCACCATCCTGTGATAGTTGGAAATATTACTTGTGGCAATGTGTTATGAACCACAACCCTGCAGCTAGTAAGAAATAGTCTTGCGGTATGGAGGTAATGGTTGAAAAGTGATAGGTAAAGATGGTTAAACTTCCTATGATGGTTAGTCTGGTATGGAAGTTAGAGTGATGGTTTTCTTGGAACATTTTGTGAAGTCTATAATATAACAGAATGCAGTAATGCATTAAAAATGTAGTGTGTGTGGATCGATGGAATTTTTTATCTAAGCGAGTGAATGGAAATCTAATGTTGCTGGATTCAATTTGGGAATCAACACTTGAAAGAGCATAGCTCTGTAACTTGTATGTAATTTATGTTTTGCTATAATACAAGAGATCTCTTCTTTGGTGTGTGGGTTTTTGTCCCATACGGGTTTTCCCATGTAAATCTGATATTCATTCTGTGTGATGTTTTAATTCTCTGCTCTGTTATTTTTCATGTGCATCTTTAATGAATTGTAATTGTGCGAATTGTATGAACCTTTTGTATCTCTCTCCTAAAAATTTAGCATTAGGAAGGTGTTTCCACACTTTGCTTTCCTTACAAATATAACAATATTACATTTTGAATATGCGATTTCACATTCAAAGAAGACCCCACCATGGGGTGAGCAATATAGAATATAAATACATGATACTAACTAGAAACAAGCTCCAATAGAACCTCAATAATGCCCCAAAAGGGATACAAGAAACCATTCAAAAGGGAGACCAAGAAAGAATCTCCTACCAAACTAGAGAAAATAAAACAATGAAGAAAAATATATCAATCATTTAGACCCATAGAAATACAAAGATGATGCCAACAAAACCAAATAGAAAAATTAAGCATAATAGGCATAAGGTTTAGAGGAATGTCCTTTCCTTCCATAATCTTCTAGATATGCTAAATGTTTGTCACTAGTTGTAATCCATCTTTAGAAAGAACATCAACTTCCTCATTTCTTTCTTTGTATACATGATGGAAAGATATTTTAAATGTTGATCAAGCAAGCTATATCTCCCCATAGATGGGCCTTAACAAAAAATTATCCAATCTATATATCCCATTCATCCAATTAACCACATCCAAATAGACTCCAAAAATCTAATTTTTTATAACACAAATTTCAATTGAAAGCATTAAGAGTTAATTTAAATCTAGAATTTTAGTATAGTTATTTGTGTGCTTGCCTAGACCAACTTTCAACTTTATAGAATGCACTTCATTTAGGAAAGTCACACCCCCAACACCACTTGTGGGTCAACTTGACAAGCCCCATCAAAATAAGCCCAAGATTCATTTTTGTCAATCTACTCAACATAAATATTTCTTTGTGATTTTCCCTTAACAATATGCTTGAAACCATCAAGAATGGACATTGTCTAGACAACACTTTGAAAAGGTGGGATATGTTGCAAGTATGGGCCTAACCGGTGTTGTCATTTATGTCAACATACTCCTATTGCATTGATGATAAGGATTGGATGAGCTGTATGCTGAGGATATTTAGAAAATTAGTCCTATCAGAAACAAAGAAGAATAGTGAAGTCAGTGAGGTAAAGATCCTAGCTAGGATGAATATAAGAGGATATGCTTCAAAGAGTTTTTAGATATGTGTCTTAAGATGATCTAGTAAAGATTTTAGAGGTCTGCATGAAGATTTGAAGAAGTTATGGCTGCTTAAGATAAACCGGTCTGATAGATGTTCAGAGGTGATAGAGTGACATAGATAGGTCCGGTGAGCTCTGGAAATGCAATATCTTGTTCTACAGATTTGGTGAAGTGTTTAGGAAGTTAATGTGAATTGACAACTCAATTGGTTCATGGTCTGGAGGTCCATAAGCATCTATTCCAATATGACAGTGATGACAGACTGTGTTCTTGAGGTTCCAGATGAAGGAGAGAATGATTTTAGTAAGCAGAAGTAGTGTGGATGTTCTTGGTGATTCAAGAAAGCTTGTGGAGGTCTTTGGATTGTGTCTAGTTTGTGTTGGTGGTATGCATTGAAGATTGAGCTTGTAATTCAAGAATTACTTCCGGATGATGATATTCTTCCCAAGTCAGGCCGACTAGATGAGTTACACATTCTGCTGATGATCTTGAAGGCATTCTATGAAGAATGGCATGTTCTTGAAGAAAGATTGAAGTCTCAGATCTATGTGGCCGATAGTGTGTTGATTCGCGTGAAGTCCTTTTGTAATTAATCATGTTGTATTTATGTGGTTGCTCTGTAATGTAATGCCCACTTGGATGATTATCCCTAAGTCGATGTCTTGTATAAATAAGGAATTGTAAAGTCATTTCAAAGGTATGATGTTGTGATGAGAGTGTGGTGGAGAGCAGAGGAGCAAAAGGTAGAGTAGAAATATTGTGCTTAAATGGAACTGACTCAAGCATGGTGAAGATGCTATTCTTTAGTTCAAGTATGTAATACTTATTATTCTGTAGACAGTGTATCTCTTGTAGGCAGTGGGCCTCTTGTGAGCAATGTGCTCGGGTAGTGAGCCCTAATTGGCTTGTGCCATTTTGTTCATTTTATTCTTCTAATAGAGAATACAATCTTGGGTTAGTCACCCCATGGTTTTTCCCTTAACTAGGTTTTCCATGTCAAAAATCTTGGTGTCATATGTGTTAATGTGTTTTTGCTCTTGAATTGCTGCATTATATTTCCATGTTTGATTTATTATTATGTTGCTAAATTAAGGAAGGATTTAAGTGATTAATTGGAAGAAAGTTTTGAATAACTGATTCACCCCCCCTCTCAATTGTCTGTCCTATATTTAACAATTGGTATCAGAGCTAAGTTCCTCTAAAAGAGCTTAACCGCTTGAGGAGATCCAGGATGTCATCCTACAAGAAGGATAGTCTGAGGTTTGATGGAACCAATTTCACTCTTTGAAAAAGTTGCATGGAATGTCACTTGCAATGTATGGGAATGCAGTATTGGATCATGGCTTCAAAGAAGTATACTCCTCCAAAGAATGGTCCAAGTACTGTAGATGAAATCAGAGATGCTGAAAACAATCTGTAGACTAAAGAAGCTCTTCTAAGTGCCTTATCTAATTCAGAGCTGACAAATGTTGTTGACCTAAAAACTGCCCATGAGATTTGGGAAAAAATGGAACTTCTGCATGAAGGAGATAAGTATGTTAAGTGTGCAAAGCTACAGAGTCCGAAAGGAAAATTTGAAAACCTAAAGATGAGAGAAGATGAAAATATCACTACATTTATGCCCAGAGTAAATGAGCTTGTTTGTGCCATTAGATGTGCTAGTGGAATCTTGGATAAAGATGAGATTGTTGGCAAAGTTCTCAGATCCCTTCCTGATTCTTACAAATACAAGATTGCTACCATTGAAGAATTCAAATCCTATTCAAGTATCACAAGAGATCAATTGGTTGGAAAATTGGTTACATTTGAATTGACCAAGTTTGGAGATGCCCCCCCCAAGACTAAATCTGCATTCAAAGCTAGTGCCTTTGTAAAAGGAGAACAAAGGTTTGATCTGGGAGAGAACTCTTCAAGGAAACTATCATGGTATGAAAAAGCAAAAAAAGACTTGGAAGAAGATGAAGCAGAAGCTGCTCAACTTGAAGCCCTTATTGCAAAAAGACTGCCAAGAGTATCCGGTAAGTATGAAGGGAAATTGTCTTTTAAATGTTTTAACTGCAATAAGATTGGTCACTTTGCCTCAAGGTGTCCAGAAAGATTTTCAAGGCCAAATCCTAACAGATCAAGGTTGTAGAAGAAATGTTACTATGTCCATGAAGATGATGATGAAGAAGTAATAGATGATGAATCAGAAATAGGAAACAAATCCAGAAGTGACTGGGTGTTTATTGCCATCAAAGAAGAAGATCCAATGCCCTCTGAATCTGTCAATCATAAAATTGTAGAAAGAGCTCTGGCTACCCAAGTTGAAGAAAAGGATGATTGGGTCATTGACAATGGATGCTCCCACCATATGATAGGTGACAAAAATAAGTTCATAGATTTGGAAAGGAATGAAGAAGGAGTGGTAAAATTTGGTGATAATTCTGCTGGTAGAATTAGAGGTAGAGGAACTATTTCTTTTGATGGAAAGAACAAAACTGGTAATGTACTGTATGTTGAAGGCCTAAAGCACAATCTTCTCATTGTTGGACAATTGGTGGACAAAGGCTATGATCTCTGATTCAAAAATAGAAAATGCAAGATCTTTGAAAGTTCCAAAACAGAGATTGCATCTGGTACTCAAACTAAAGGTAATATCTTCCACTTGGTTGGTACTGGTAAAAGTTGCTTATTTGTTTAAATTGATCAGAGTTGGTTGTGGCATAGGAGAATGTGTCATGTGAATTTTGATAATATCATCAAGATAAGCAACACTCAGGCTGTAAGGAGATCTTCCAAGACTTGTGAAACCTACTAATAGCTTGTGCAAAGAATGTCAGTTGGGTAAGCAGAGCAGAGTCACATTCAAAAGTAAGGAACGGTCTTCTACTAGATTATTGGACTTAGTTCATACTGATTTATGTGGTCCGACAAGAATCAGAATTATGCAAGGTGATAGATACTTCATGCTATTAATTGATGACTACTCCCAGATGATGTGGGTGACTTTTCTGAAAGAGAAATCAGAAGCTCTTGAGAAATTCAAAATATTCAAGGCTATGGTAGAGAATGAAATTGGATTAAAATTAAAATGTCTGAGGTCTGACAGAGGTGGAGAATTCACATCCAGTGAGTTCATAGAATTTTTTGAGAAACATGGAATAAAAAGACAATTGTCTACTCCTAGGACTCCATAGCAGAATGGAGTAGTGGAGAGAAAGAACTGGACCATCCAGGAAGCATCTAGAATCATGATGATGGAAGCAAATGTTCCTGAGATCTATTGGAGAGAAGTTGTAAGCACTGTAGTCTATACTCTCAATCGAGTACAAATCATAAGCAATACTGGTAAGACTCCTTATTAACTTTGGTTTGGCATCACTCCCACTGTGAGGTATTTCAGAGTCTTTGGTAGCAAATGTTACATTAAAAGAGATGAAGATCTAGGAAAATTTGATGCTAGGAGTGATGAAGGAATATTCTTGGGTTATTCTACTCAAAGCAAAGCATACTAGTGTTATAACAAGAGATTAAGGAGGATTGTGGAAAGTACAAATGTGAAGGTTGATGAAGGTATTGAAAAACCCTCAAAGTTTTATGAATATGATGAAGATGATCAAAATGCTATTTTTGTTCAAGAAGTCTAAGCTCCCTTTGAAATTTAGATTCAAACTGATCTGGTAAATTAGGAAGAAGAGATAAGTTTGAATGAACCTGTTCAAGAATCAAAAGTGCAAGAAACTCCCAAAGTTCCCAGGTATGTAAGACTGAATCATGCTGAAGATCAGATCATAGGTGATAAAAGAAAAGGTGTTCAAACAAGAAGGATTGCTCAAGATTCAGAAGAGTATTGTTTGATTTCAAAGATTGAACCTAAGACAGTGAATGAAGCTTGCAATGATGAAAACTGGACTAAAGTAATGGAGGAAGAGCTGATGCAAATTGAGAAAAATCACACTTGGGATCTTGTTCCCAGACCTAAAAACAAGAATGTGATTGGAACCAAATGGGTCTTCTGGAATAAACTGAATGAAGATGGTGAAGTAGTCAGAAACAAAGCTAGATTGGTCTGCAAGGGTTACTCCCAAGTAGGAGTTGATTTTGAAGAAATTTTTGCTCCGGTGGCAAGAATTGAAGTAGTCAGATTATTTCTTGCTTTTTCTGCCTTCAAAGATTTTAAAGTATATCAGATGGATGTCAAATCTGCCTTCCTGAATGGTGACTTGGAAGAGGAAGTATACATTGAGCAACCAGATGGATTTCAATTGTCTGATGATGGTGATATGGTCTGCAAGTTGAAGGAAGCATTGTATGGACTAAAGCAAGCCCCAAGAGCCTAGTATGAAAGATTGGATAAGCATCTTTTGAAGATTGGTTTCAACAAAGGAACTGCTGACAACAATTTGTACTTCAAAATTGATCATGAAAATATCTTGATTGTTGAAGTGTTTGTTGATGATATCATTTTTGGAGGAAGTGATAGTATGTGCAAGACTTTTGCAAATCAAATGAAAAGTGAATTTGAGATGTCCATGTTTGGGGAAATGAATTTCTTCTTGGGTCTACAAATCACTCAAACAAAGAAAGGAATCTTCATTTCTTAGACCAAATATGTGATAGAATTGTTGAAGAAATTTAGGATGGAAGACTCAAAACCAATGAGCACTCCCATGGCAGCTAGATGTAAATTGAAAAAAGATGATGACTCTCCTAAGGCTGATGAAAGAAAGTACAGGTCAATGATTGGAGGACTATTGTATCTCACTCAAACTAGACCTGACATTATGAATGTTGTTGGTCTTGTTTCTAGATTCCAAGTCGATCCTAGAGAATCTCATGTCATGGAAATCAAGAGGATTTTTAGATATCTAAAACGGACAATTGAGTATGTTTTGTGGTATCCTAGAGATCATAATTTCTCTCTTCATGCATATATAGATGCAGATTGGGTAGGAGATGTGGATGACCAGAAGAGTACCAGTGGTGGAGCATTCTTTTGGGGAAGAGATTGGTTTCTTGGCTAAGCAAGAAACAAAAGGCAATAGCTCTGTCCACAGCTAAAGCAGAATATATTGCAGCAGCAGGAAGTTGCACTCAAGTTTTGTGGATGAAGAAAATGCTAAGAGACATTAGAGTGGAGTATGAGGAACCTACCACAATCTTCTATGATAATTCAAGTGTAATAAATATATCTAAGAATCCAGTGTCGCATTCAAAGACTAAACATATTGTGATGGGGAAAATGGATTAATCAATTAAGAATAATAAAACCCAATACATCTATGGAAATGTGAAGGAAAAAGGAGATTAAAATAACAAATTAAATGATACTCACACCTTTACCTTTCATCTTCCATAGTTCACCAATCTCTTCTTGACCTTGGTGATGATGAAGCCCTCAGAAGCGAATACTCCCTTGCTTGTTGAAGGTGACAAGAATGGAATGGCTAGGATACTTGTGTGATTGAAGATGAGCTTCAACACACACTAACAATGGAGTATATGAAATGCTTAATAAAGTGGGGTGCCAAAAGCACACTTGTGTTTCTGTAGCATAAGTTTGCTCAAACGATGGATGATGTCAATGAAGAGATAGAGGGTTGTATTTATAGAGATAGGTAGAAGAAGATCAATAGTTGAGAAGAAAAGAGAAGATCAATGGAGGATAGTTGAGGAACATGCAACAAATGGAAGAAAGACATGTGTCATTCAAAAAGTAGCTTTGTTGAGTTAACTACTCTATTGATGAGGATGAGTTTTGATTTTCTTAAATTAGAATTTATTTTTCTAATTTAAGGGAAAGTTTGCTTTAAAGATGCTTTAAAACTGATTTTGCTTTTTTAACTCAGCATTTTTTTTTTAGTATGACAAGAGGAATTTTATTTTTAGAAGATAAGAAGGATTTTTGAAGATAAGAAAGCATAATTAAATAAATGAATTTATTTAATTATTTTGTAGATAATTGAGAGGAATAAATAAAATATAGAAATATATTTTATTTTGTGGAGATTTTAGATTTTATTTAAATAAAATTGCATTTTATTTAAATTTTGAAGAATAAAAGATTTTAATTAAATAATTGAAATTATTTAATTATTTGGAAGAATGAAGTTGATGTAGATGAATTTAATTAATTAAATAAATGTAATTTATTTAATTAAATGCAAGGGAATGAATCAAATAAATAAATAAATATATTTATTTATTGATAGAGGAATGTGAAGATGAAATAAATATTTAAAATATTTATTTAAGTAGAGTCGTGTCATTTTTAGGTGTATACATTTTGCCCCTCTTTGATGCAATGTGTTTTATCACATTGTTTTGAAGAATAAGATTGTCTAAAAATGATACATGCCCCAGTTTTCCCCTGGGATAAGTTTAACGACAGGATGCCCCCTCGAGAGATTAGACGAGGAGAAGGTAGAAGGTGTGAGATGGACAATCTCACGATGAAGAAAAGGAGAAATAGGAGAAGAAATGGTTGGATGCAAAAGAAAGATGGTGAATGATATGTGATGCAAGATAAAATGATAACACACACAAGCAAGAAATTATGCACAAATGATACAAGAACAAACAAGGTATTGCCCCTGTCGAGTTGTAAACCAAGGATATAGATTGATGATGTCTGGTTTCAAGAATGAAACATGTTGTATAAGACTCCGGGTCTGGTTTCGACAATGCAACATCCTGTCTAAGACATTTGATATGATAACAATATATGATAGTGTTGTCATGGCGGGGAATGATATATCCCTAGAGCAACATGAAGGATAGTTATGACTGTTTGATATGGTTTACAACAAGATTAGGATCAAGACCACTAATTGCGATTGGATAATTCGACAAGATTGGCTTGACTCGATTGGTATGGATTAAGGATAAAATTTCATTTTGATCACTACTCGGATTGACAACTAGAACTGTTGATGAGAGACATGAAGACAAATAGAAATTTGATCAATAGAAGGACTTGATAGAAGAAATTACAAGCTTTTGTAAATATTGATTCACTACATTTTGGATCTTTATTGGATGGAATATTGAGAAATGCAATTGGATATGGATACAACTATGAGACATAATTGGATACGTTATGGATATGGATATGGATATGAATTGCAATTGGATACGGTATGGATATGGATATGGATATGGATATTTGTCATCTTGATATAGCAAGTATTTTGAAATGCTTATTTCATCATTGGGCTTTTAAAATGTTGTAAGAAAATACAAGCATCAAGGTATAATTAAACCAAGATGACCTGAGTATTACTTACATGGATTTTGATATAGCAAGTTGATACAAGCATCTAGTCAAACTTGAATCTAGATGACCTGAGTACTTCTTGCATTTCAATAGACAAGGATTGTCCCTTTTCATGTTCAGAACTCGGAAGTCCTCGATGATCTTTTGCTGATTAGGTCGTTAGACAAAAGTCATCACATTACTAAAGTTTAATCCACAAGTAGCAGACAAAGGAAAAGATTATGCCCCCATCATAGCATCTCTAGCTTTTGGCATCCTTGAGTAGCATAGGAAGACATAATGACAAAAATCTAAGACTTTGTTAAGTTAATTTGTTCACAAAAGCATTCTTGCATTAGATGTACCTTTTTGCCATAATTGATATAGGATCAGTTTGAGTGTTTTGGTATGGTGCTCTGCTTTGGATAGGTTGATGTTCTGCATCAAGATTTTTGTTTTGGGAGGCTAGCTTTACTGCGCGTACTCGTCTAGTGAAAGGTATCTCAATCCTTTATTGGTATCCTCTTAGAACATGTGGCATTCAAGAATCCAAATCCACAACTAGGTCGAGGAGTTGCCCCCAGTTTAGACAAGGATTGAATTATTATGGGTGACAGGATAAACATACATGGAGAGATGGACCCTAAGGGACTGACCTAGTGCCTCAGGGGCTCATTTACTAAATGGCCTTGCCTACGTGATGACGTAGAGGTAACGTAGTTCAAGAATAACCCTGATGGACCTAAGATATGGATTGGATGAGACATGATATGGGACAGATATGGATCAGATATGGAATAGATATGGATTAGATAGGGATCAGACATGGAACAGATATGGATCAGATATGGAACAGATATGGATCAGATGATACTAAGGACAAGGAAACACCACAGATAGGTAGATGTATGGGTGATAAAGAATGGAATGTGTACGTATGGAGATGGGCAATAGTGGATAGAAGGAATCAAGGATGTGATCTCCAAGGACTATGTTGTTGATAACTGAGAGGGGGGGTGAATCAGTTATCTAGATTAATTTAACTTTCTATTCTTCTTTAGCCATTAGTACAGTATCAAAACACATAAGCTTAAATGAACATGAAAGTAGAAATAAACTCAGTACACATGACACAATATTTTTGACGTGGAAACCCTATTAAGAGAGAAAACCACAAGGTGATTAACCCAAGAATGTATTCTCTGTTAGAAGAATAAGATAGAACAAAATGGCACTTGCTAATTAGGGCTCACTGCCCGAGCACACTACTCACAAGAGGCTCACTGCCTACAATAGATTATACAAGGAAACTAGATACTTGAACTAATGAGAAGCATCTACACATGCTGAGGGCCAGTTTCGGTTAGGCTTAATATACTGATCTGCTGCACTTCATTCTTCCTCTTCTTTGATGCTGTTGTCCTGTCACATACTAGACCTATAGTACTGCTGTTATTTTGCTTTCTACTTTTGTTTGCACAACAACACACACAAAACAACCTTCACATCTAAATCCATCTGGTATATATATCCACACAAAGGATTTCATCCTCTTCCTAGTTGGCATCCGGAATAGTCAATATTTTCCCAAACTCTAGTCTGTCAGCTGAATCCTTGCTTACCAAGTGATGCAAATCAAGGAGATACTTATAGAAGTCATCTAACATGTCAGCCAATCATGGATGATACCTTAAGAACCTTGATCACCATCAATATCTCATCCAGAATAATTCTGGTGCTCTGTTGATCAGTTCTTCCTCTCTCTACTCTGCCAAACCAGACCTCAATACTTAGATGCTCATATCTCTTCACTCTTTCATCACTGGAGGCTCAAACCCTGGAATCTATCAGTCAAGGTATTCCTCTTGACTTTCCCAAGTCTGCACTTTAGAAAGATACTTCCTCTAAGAGATCTGGACCTGACTGTCTGACCTTGTTGCATGCTTTGTATCCTTCAATCTAACTTCCGGTAAAGATACACCATGTCCTCTAGATGTGTTGAATGGTCTTTGTTGCCATCAATGACAACACCAATGAGGCCACAAAGTGTCTCTTGCCAACAATCTCCCCCTTTGGCATTGATTGCAACACTTAGTGAAAAATGACTTAGTGTTATACTGCACTCCCCCTTGGTTGATGCTCTGTTCTATTGTACACTTTACCGGAGCTCCCCCTTAGCTGGAGTCCACATTTTTCACTACTCCTCACTCCCCCTTTGACATCAATGGTAAAGGGTAGGGTCCATATACCAAAATTTCCCAAAAATAAATCTATACTTGGCCGTAAAAACATGTATACAAGTTTTACTTACATATACTTAACTATATCTGCAAAAGTGGTTTTCAACTGTACCACTTCTGTTACCCAACTCTTCTTCATGCTATCCAAAATTGAGATGTGACCACTCAACAGGAATGCAAAGGCTTCTGCTCTCTTCAGATCTGTTGGATCACTGGTCTGGGCTGTGGTTTGAGCATCATTTAGGGCCTCATGCATGGCCTCTAACTTAGGGATAATGATCCCTCTAAGTTCACTCAACCTACTTATTCTATTTTTCTTCTCTTTCTCAAGCTTCTTAATTTCATTCAAGACTGCAATAGTCTGACATTCTTGACTTATTATGGGAGATGAGGGAGGATCAAAACTTTGAGATAAGCTTAGTAGTTTATCTTCTTGCTCTTTTACTTTCTTCTCAACATCTTTGGTCACTTTGGGCCAGGATAAGCAAAATTTATAAATATCTCCACCATCTTTGAGAGCATTTTCTAGACTCTTTATCCCAATATCCATAACTCTCCTATCATTTGAGATTAAGCAAAGTACTTCAGAGAGTCTCTTATCCAAAAATTCTTCCCGACTTTCTCTTCTGCTACTTTCTCTAAAGAATCAAAATGTGTATTAACAGAATTTACAAGAGACTTTAGATTACCGAATTCCATCAGGACCACCCCATCAGTAGGGTACCTTGGTAGCATAAGGGGTTGTCCCTCAAATCCTTCTATTCTTATATATGAGAAGGTGGCATACTCGATGAACCAGGTGCCATGCCTGTACACAACTTCTTGAGCTTCCATGCTCAATCTCTTGGTTTTGTCTTCCTCCATGGTTCTAACTAGATGCATAGAGAATGCATCATTCACCAATTTGTAATTGAAGAGGTAGTTCTTTCTTTGTAATTGAGGATAATGATCCCATATATGGGCATCATCTACATCACTGCCAGCCTTGCCCATTGTAGTCAAAGCATCAAATGTTCCTTTGAAGGCACATGAGTAGACAACATACGAAGTCATATGGAATGAGCATTCCTGACCTCCCAGATTTCTCATCTCTTCATCCAATGCATCACTGATGAGATTGGCCCATAATGGCTTATTATCTGTATAAAGGATCTTTTGGATGATCCCAAACATTCAATTCTTAATATTCCTAGCATGGGGCTGGCCTATCATCCTGCTGAGCAGTACAATCATGTATTGATACTCATCATAAAAATCAAACTTGTATAGGTGGACAGGCAACTTAGCAGAGGCAGTGTAGGTGCTGCTCTTAGACCTCCACTGGTACATCCTCTTCCTTGCATTTTTCTTGTTGTTATTATACTCTATTTCTAGTTTCTATAGATCCACACTAACCACCTTCTTTCCAACTGGCAAATATAAAGTCTATGTGATGCCCTTAATTGAAAAGTCAGCTTATACCCTTCCATGCTTCTCCACCTGCCTGGTCTGAGGGTTATAGTTTCTAGCACATTCTACTACCAGTTCTAGGGTTTCCATGGCATAGGGGAATCTAGTGGCATGCCACATTCTGGAAACATATATTGCATCCAGGAGGGTGTTGTCTTTATCATGATCTATTCTAGATGACCATGCCGCCAAGTCTGTATCTCCCTAGTGAGTATCCCTAATAATGCCATACTTGAATTGCACCCCCTCGGGATGAACATACATAGGCTTAAGAAATTCAGAATTAGATATGTTCCATCTGAGGTCCACCATGGGCTCCTGCAATAAACATGATCTATCTTACTATACAATATCCACATGCCCTCATACAATAATTATGTATAGTCCTACAACATTATTTATACTTTATTCATCATCTTTACTACATCATGATATGCATATTCTTAAATTCAAACCACAAGAAAGAACATAGTACTTGGACATGCAGAAAATGACAACAAGAGGGTTTTTAATTACTTACCTGATAATGCTTTCCTCTTGGCTTAGATGGGTGATTACAGAAAAGGGCCGCAAATGCTGATGATCAGTCATTTTGTTATGTTGGAAGATCTTTTCCATTCACAGGTAGCCCATATGAGGGTTTGACTTCTTTACTCTGTAATTTCTTGTTTTTTCTCAAGGTAAATGAAAATAACCTTGGAAAGTTACCTTTAAACTCATCCTTAGGGCAGATTAGGGTAGAATTGTGTTAAATCGATCAAATCCGTCGATCTTCTGCAGAGAATCCATGGATGATGCCAAGTGTTTGAATTGTATTCGCAGTCAGCGAGAATCCATCTACTACATTTATGTCCATTTAATGTTAGGGAATAGGGGGGAGGGGTGATCTTCGAAAGATCAGGTGATATTCACAATATGACCCCCTCGGTATAAAATGACCTTCCGCCTTTGAGCGGCAAAACTAATGCAAAGGAATATGGTGATGTGGTCAAAGGTTGACCATATGTATATCGGGTCATGAATTTAAGATCAGGGGTTGTTCAAAATATGACCCCCATAAAGTAAAATGACCCCCTTTGGAAACGATCGGGGTGACGTCACCGTATCGGTGACCTTGTTTAAGCATTGTGTTGTAATGATGTCACCATCATATTTTTGAATATGGTATGCATCAGATATACACCTCTGAGGGGTAAAATGGAATGATGATGTCACCACTAGGGTGATTTTCTTTGTTCGTTGGGTTTGGATGACATCATTGTCATATTGGCGTAGGGTGATATTTTGCGACAAGGGTGATATTCATAAGATGACAGATATTAAAAATATGACCCCCGAAAAATATATGAAGTTGTTTAATGGGTAGATATAGCTATCACGTAAAATTGACATCTAGACTTTGCAGACGAAGTGATTATCAAGTGATAAACTTATATCGGGGTGATCTTATATAATGTGACTGATGTTTGAAATATGACCCCCCCTGAATATCAGGTTTGACCGAAACTTTGACTTAACATAACTTTTTCCCCTTAAGGAATTTCGGGATGATCCAAAAGGCAAACCTGCATGGAATTTTATGCACTTTCCAACCATGAGGTTAATAACATGAACACTGACTTTGACAAACTAACCTCATCAAGGTGACCTATCTACTCCATATGCAGACTAACTTGCATGACTTACTTTTACCAGACCGCCCAAAGCAAAAAAACAACTAGCCAAAGCAACAAAAAGTTAGGTCCCTATTTTGTCAAGTCAAAATGTGGTGTGTTGTATAACCACACAACACTAAGTTATTTTGCTCTGGAATAATTTTCCTGTTGGGATTAGGAGAAATAGTTTGTAGAGGTGTAGGGACTGAAACCAGCTGGTTTGAAGGCTAAAGATTAGATTGCCTTTGAGGGCCTTGATATTAATTTGGCTGGAAGGGAGGCCTATTTCCTTGATAACCTTGATAAGGAGACTTTGGATAGGGATTTTGTTATCTCTTTAGATTAATTATCTCATTTGAGAAGGTCCTTAAAATGTTCTTGACATCATCCATTTCAGACAGTTGAGTAGAGGTGGTTGCCTTAGCAAGTTGTTGAGGAACTAGAAATGAATACATAGACACAGGCGGAGCTGTAAGATTAGGAGCTTCTTGTGGCAAAGGTAAGGTAATTTCTGGGAACATAGGCATAGGAGGCCTTGGGGGCAATTTTCCAGCATCTATTAAGTTATTTTCAACCTTGACTGCCAACTCATATGCTTCTGGTAGTGTCTGACCTCTAAGAGACTGAATCATTACTGATATATTAGAGTTTAAATCTTTGAGGTAGAAGATAATAGCCATACCTGATAATGGTCTTGCTATAGCAGGAATTCTATCCCAGGTCTTTTTAAATCTTGAGTTGAAATCAGTCATGGCCTCCTGTGGTGCCCTTTTGATAGTGATCAATTATTGTAGCAAGGAGGATTTATCACCTTTTTCTTTAAATATTGCAAAGAAAGCATCACCAAGCTGATCCCATGTAGATATTGTGTTTGGAGTGAGAGATCTAAACTAGTCTAGAGCCTTTCCTTTGAAAGAGGCTACTAACAGTCTTATGGCCACATTCTATTGAGTGATAACATGTACTGCACACACATCAGATACATCTTGCAGATGCTCTTCAAGTGTCTTGAAATCTTCACCACTGAACTTAGGTAGAGCCTTCAGAGCATTGACTGGAATAGCATCCCAAGTTGATGGTGGTAATGGGAGAATTAGAGGACTGCTAGTGTTTCAATTTGTATAGTTTCTTGGGGCTATAGGTGCTCCCATATTTACTCTTTGTGCTGCTACAAACTAATTCACCCTTCTCCTTAGAGTAGCTACTAATGGTGGCAAAAGAATGCCTAGATTAGCAATAGACTGAGCTCTTGTTGTAGGTCCATAGCTCTGGCTCCTTATTGCTCTCTGGCTCATACAATCTTGATGGAAACTTCAAGAAAGGTCCCACTGGGCATGCCAAAATTGTTGATCTATAAAATTACGCAGGTTCTAACAACATGGGAAGTTTCAAGAATGTGAGACTTGCTACTTGAAACAACCTCCAGATTTTAAAGAAGCTGGCTCTCCTCTATTTTAAATAGGTTTTAAGCAAAGGATAAGAAACTAATAGGATTACAGATACAATTAAGCAAATCTAACTATGGCGATGCGCTTGCGTACAAGTATTCCTTTCAAATTAAGCACAGTGAAACTATTCTCAAGATTTAGTTATATTAAAGAGCATATACTGCATGATTAACATAAACAGATGGAATGAATATAATCAAAGGCTCATAATCAGACACTTTGCAATGACATAGATAATATCAACCAAGGCACAGAACTGAGTTCTTATTAATTTTTCAGCAACATAAAAGGCACAGATACATGCATAGATACATTAACTTTCTTATCAAGAACAACAAAATAAAGGCAAAATGATATAAACTGGCCATAGCAAAGTCTCCGACTTCTTTTTTTGATTCTGACAAAACTTATCAAAAATAATAAATCTCTGTCTGTATTCTATGTGTATATCTCATGATCTATTACAAATATTACATATTTATAGCCTAAGATCTAACTCATTATCTGCAACAACTAAATCCTAACGGCCCAACAGAACTGAAGATAACTGGAAGTCTCTAGCAGTTATGATCCTTCAAATCTATAACAGTCTTCTCTTTCCCGCGAGCTCATTGGCTGGGGCAAAATATATGTGGCACAAATCCTTTATAAGACATTGACACATGGCAAGATCTGCACACTTAAAAATTGAAGTATACTGTGATAGATGGTAGTGTCTGCAGCAAAACAAGAAATTCCTTCATTTCTCAGAAGTCAATAGGAAAATGACACTTGTCGCATTCTGCATCTTTCAAAACTTTCTACGTGTCTTCCTTTGCTAAGCCCTCAAAACTATGTATTTATGCTTGGGTGACCTCTGTATATGACATCTATTGCAGCTCGCATCACTTCTTATGAAATACATTAAAAATGGAACCCATAGCCTTTGGCGTTCACTAGCCTTCAAAGGGAGAAAACTGGGACAGATGGCATCTTCAGCGCGCACGCCAGCTAACATGTGGTGACCTCCGCATTACTACTTGAAACTTATAAAACATTTGAAACTCCTCGAGGAAGCTGACACTTGGCACAACCCACATCACTTCTTAAGCTTTAAGTTTCTCACTGATAGGGTCATAACTAAAAATAACTCTGACTCTATGACCACCACGTGGCACTCTCTGTAGCTTGGAACTTGAAATAGATTGTGGCCCACCATCCATCATTACTAGCAATAACATGATACAGAAAGAAACATGTGGCATCCTTTGCCGCAAAGCTAAAGAGACACGCGGCAAACTCTGCACAAAACAAAGATCTTTAGGGACTGGCTCCGCATGCTACACGTGGCGACCTCCACATTAAAGCTAAAACTTGAAATATTGAAACAATTTGCTATGTGGCTCACTCTGCTCAAAGGTTAATATTAGAAACAATACTGAGGCTTTAACTGTGGCTTGACACTTGGCAGCTTCTATACAAATCATTAGAAACCCGTGCACTTGCTGTGATTGAAACAAAATGTAGAGTCTTGACACTCCATTAGAAACCCATGTAGCGATACCTTTGAAACTCGTACAGAAACAAAAGAGACCCGTGCACTTGGTGCGACTAAAACAAAATGTAGAGTCTTGACACTATACAGTTCTTGGTGGTCATGGAGATAGAGTTATTTTTGTTTATGACCCTTTCAGTGAGAAACTTAAAGCTTAAGAAGTAATGTGGGTTGTGCCAAGTATCAGCTTCCATGGGGAGTTTCAAATGTTTTATAATTTTTGAAGTAGTAATGCAGAGGTCGCCACGTGTTAGCTGGCGTGTGCACGGAAGATGCCATCTGTCCCAGTTTTCTCCCTTTGAAGGCTAGTGAATGCCAAAGGTTGTGGGTTCCATTTTGAATGTGTTTCATAAGAAGTGATGCGGGCTACGACAGATGTCATAAGCAGAGGTCACCCAAGCATAAATACATAGTTTTGAGGGCTTAGCGGAGGAAGACACACAGATAGTTTTGAAAGCTATGAAACGTGACAAGTGTCATTTTCCTGTTGACTTCTGAGAAATGAAGGAGTTTCTTGTTTTGTTGCGGACGCTGCCATCTGTCATAGTATACTTCAAGTTTCAAGTGCATGGGTCTTGCCATGTGTCAGTGTCTTATAAAGGAGTTGTGCCACATATATTTTGCCCTAGCTAATGAGCTCACAGGAAAGGGAAGACTATTATAGATTTGAAGGATCATAAATGTCAGAGACTTCTAGTTATCTTCAGTTCTGTTGGGTCGTTGGGATTCAGTTGTTGCAGACAATGAGTCAGATCTTAGGCTATAAATATGTAATATTTGTAATAGATTGTGAGATATAGATAGAATACAGATAGAGATTTATTATTTTGATAAGTTTTGTCAGAATCAAAAAGAGAAGTCGAAGACTTTGCTATGGCTAGTTTATATCATTTTGCCTTTATTTTTTTGTTCTTGATAAGAAAGTTAATGTACCTATGCATGTATCTGTGCCTTTTATGTTGCTGGAAAATTAATAAGAAGAACTCAGTTCTATGCCTTGGTTGATATTATCTATGTCATTGCAAAGTGTCTAATTATGAGCCTTTGATCTTACCTTTACATTTGTACCTTGTGTGGAATAAACTCTTCCTTTGATTTGGTTCTTTCTCCTCATTCAACAAAGTTCTTCTGACAAATAGGGTTTCTCCCCTTTCAACATCTTTAGAATTCTTAGATTGTGCATCTTCATCAACATGTGCAACTTGTGCATTACCTTCAAGTCTTCTATTCATCCTTCTTTGATGTTGTGGGCACTCGTATTCTCGATGTCCTTCTCCACATTGAAAATA
The DNA here is from genome assembly GCA_027924645.1 of Cunninghamia lanceolata. NCBI lineage: Eukaryota > Viridiplantae > Streptophyta > Pinopsida > Cupressales > Cupressaceae > Cunninghamia > Cunninghamia lanceolata. The sequence goes on from BSBN01001583.1 coordinate 13,311,556, forward strand.
GGTTCCTCTAAAATATCCTCTTCTAGGCCCTTGCCTAGGTTTGCCTCTTCCTCTTCCTCTTTGCTCACCATTATTTTGGTCACGAGGGCAGTAGGTATTATCTCCTCTCTAATTTCGACTGGTGCCAACTTCTTCATTATTCTTTGAATCTTGATTTTGCCCTCCATATGATCTTCCACCAATCCTTCCACCTTGACCTCTTCCCCTTTACTTGCTTTCGAATCTTTTGTTTAGTTTCTCTTCCACCTTCAAGGAAAACTGGTATGCATCTTCTATGGTGGTCATTCTGACTAAGCTCAACTCCTCTTGAATACTTGGCCTCAACCCATTAATGTAATAGGCTACCTTCTCCTTGTTGGCCTCTACATGGCTTGTCCTAATAGTAATCTTATAAAACTCTTTTGTATACTCCTTGATAGACTTGTTACCTTGCTTCAATCCTTGCGACTTCTTCAACAACTCCATCTCATAGTCCATAGGAATGAACTACTTCTTTAGTTTCTCCACCATCTGATCCCATCTGGTAATCTTTCCTTTTCCTCTCTTGTTCCTCTCTAACTGAACCTCCTTCCACCAAATATTTGCATGGCCCTTCAACTTTGTTTTTGCAAACTTGACCCAATCTGGGTCCTCCATGTCATTGATCCAATCAATAAGCTATTTCGGATTCAAATCTCTAGAATATGTAGAAACTTTGATCCTAGGCCTCTTTCCAATCTTAGAAATGGCCCTCAATAATCTAATTTCTATAGGATCTCCTACAGCTTCTTGTTCTTCCTTAGATAGCTCTTTTTCAGCTTCATCTTTACTTTCTTCTCTTGTTCTTGGCTCAAACCCTCTTTGCAGCTCCTCTTGCAATGCATCAATTTGTCTTTGTGGGGTTCTAAAACCCTCTTCCATCAAAGCATTCCTCCCAATATGATTTCTTCATGGAGGCATCTTGACCTCCACAGCAAACCCACTATTGGGATAGGAAAATTCAAAATTTTCTTATATTCCTACCCATCCATGTCCAACCAAATCAAAAAAACATTACGCCCAAAATCTTAATAATAACTGGTATATCCCATAAAAATCATATAATTTTCATCACAAATGGGTGTCTCGCCCCTTAAAATGTAATATAATGAAGGGCCCCAATTCCTTAATTTCAGTGAGACCTCCCTTTTGTTATACCGATCCATGCTCTACGAGAAACTAGCTGAAATGAGTATCGACATGAGAATAATGATCAAGGAGAAGATTGTAGGAACCATCGATGAAGAAAGTAACACCAATGATCTTTCATCGGGGAGAGAATTTGTAGTTATGCCGAGTTGATCAGTAATAAGGACTATTAGCATAAGAAAACACTATCAGGGAATACTAAAAAAAAACTCCCAACAATATAGATCACACCGATGAAGGAATTCGGTATGACTCTTGCCGAGCTACCTATGGAACCGGCGAGACCAATGATCATTGAGGAGAAATGCACATAGGGACGAGAAATTAAAGTATCTCTGACTTCGCAATGTCTTAGCGATAAAGCAGTGTTATTTCGGCTTAAGTCACACTAATGTCTAGAAAGAATAACTACCATTGACAAATGTAAACAAGTTGGAAGAAGAGCTTACAAGTCTTGCTAAACTAATGGTCACAACGATAAAGATGTCAGTGACATATTGTGGATGGTCATGACGATGAAGGATATCAGTAACATACTATAACAATCACTCCAATGAAGGCTATGAGAAAGGTATCAGGGAAACAACCGTGATTGGGTAAATTGGATTAAGTCATCCCAATAACATGTGTTATTCTAATGATGATAGTAGCCACACTCATTGACAAGACTCATGTCGATAGTCATATCAGAGACACTCGAGATATCAGAGTAAGATGTTATTCCCACGACGATAACATAAGTCAGGCTGATGATAGCCATACCCATTTGTATATGGAGTAAACCTCTAGAATATCTTTCCGATGTAAACTTATATGTGTCTTTATAAAAGATGACATCAAGGAGATAGATGGAGGGTCACCGTGATTGATCCATATGCAAATGTTCACGCCATAAGAAGATATTAAATCACCCTGACATTACAAAAATCATACTGATGAAGGGAGTTATGATGATGTGACATCTCACAACGATCACGAAAATTGAAACGTTGGAACAATTAATTGCAGACAAGGAAGAGATCCTTTAAAATGCCATTTGAAATCACTACAATTAAGTTTGAAAGAATTGTCTAAAAGGAGCACGCAAGCGGGGACTTGGAGAAGAAAATAGGGGAATTTGATCATCGCCTCCGACAATAGGTACATATATACAAACCTCTGTGCATTAGCTTGCAATTTGAATTTGCTATCCAGGATTGTAATGGAGACTCTAGTGAAAGGAAAGGGTAGAAAACAACAGGGTGAGACTAGTAAACCTAAGAAACAAAACTTTGACAAAATTCCTGATGAGAAAACAAAAAAAGGAAATTAAATAAGGACCTAATTGACCAATTTCTTGGATCGACTCCCAAAGCCTGAAGGTCTAAACAACTTAGGGCAGAGATAGAGAAGTTGGAAGACAAGTGCAAATACCTTGGAAGTGTCTGGACACCGATAAGAGGCTATGAGCTTTTCAAATTCCATTACAACAGAAGATTCAGAAATTTCCCTGTGTCAAATCCATGGCACTTGAATCTGGGCAAATTGGTTATTCTTGATGTCTTTGTGAATGTAGAACTCCTTAGACTCCTAGCTAAACATTACAACCCTAGCCTCAAAACCATATGCAATCTGCAAGGAGAGCCAGTTGTACATTTATCTAAAAATGTTGTTTGTGAAGTGTTTGATTTAGATGATCTATGCACTATTCCTATAGTCTATGAAGATTTGAATAAAGAGTACTGGAGAATGGATGCCACATATAATGGATGGAGATTACCTATTCATAGGCCTAGGGTAGAGGGAGAAATGGTGCCTCTCAATGAGAATGATGGACCTCCATTTCATGTGCCATTATTTGAAACATACATACAATACACATACTACTCTATGGGCCAAGTCCTAGGATCAGAGGTCCCTAATTTCATGACAATTCCTTTGATGCTGATAGCCATATACATCTAGTGCCACAATGCTAGGTAGTTTGACTATGTTGCCTATGTTTTTGGTAGAATTGATTCTAGTTTGAGTTTGCATTGCATGAATTGATAAGCATCCAAAAATATCAAAATGAGTCAGTGTATGATTTCAATTTGAAATTTTCCAAGTTACACAACAAAATACCACATGGATCTAAACTGACTGATCTAGTAGCATTGAGCATTTATCTGAAAGCATTTGATCCCAAGACAGGGTATGGACTTAGAAATTGGTGCCCTATGACCCTAGCTGAAGCACAAAAAGTGGCATTAACTATTGAGAACAACAAGAAAGCTGCAGTTATGGTTAACAAAATAGATAAGCCTAGAAATCCTCAAAACCCAAACATTTAGTAGACTAAACAAGAAGGCCAACATAGACATGAAAGGCCCAGGTTACATGATATGCCATATAATACAAATTGGAAAGATGGGAGACCCATTGAAAACAACAGAAAGCAACATTATGGAAAAGATACTCTTGACCCTCTGAAAAGAAATGGGGCACATATGGTAGAAGATAAACCTTAGTGTCTGGTGTGCAATTTGCCACATTCACCTAAATACTATGTGGTGGCTAAAATAGTACAAAAAGAAGAAATATTATACAATTATATAGAGACAATCACACAATAAACATGATGCAAGATACACCATATTTGTTGAGCGAAGACTATTCTTCTACAGAGGAAGAGGGATATGAATATGATGTGGGAAACCAAAAACATCATATCAATATGGGAAAACAAGAAGTATTCTCAGATCAGGAGGATGGTTACGAGGAACCTACCTATTATAACAATTCACCATATGATCAGTGGAGAAAGCCCACTAAAAATGAAGAGAAGCTCTTACAATAGCTACAATAGCTCAAGCTAAAAATGCCTATAACTTAAGGAATAGGATAGTGAATGTTGAATAAGGAACACCTAGGAGTATCTTTATAAAAGATCAAAATCACAAAAAGAATAATGCAAAGTCATCATTCAAAAAACTAGAAAAAGATGATAAAAATAAAACAAAAGATAAATCACAAAATCAAGAAAAAGAACATATGAAGACAAAAAGGAATGATCAAAATATGGCCCATTCATTTGACATTGCTCATGCAATATCTCAGGTAAAGATATCAGTACCACTTTTGGAGATGATGAAGATAGAAAAATACAAAAATACAGTGGTTAAACTGATTTCATATATACCAAATCAACAACATAAAGGATCTGAGAATAGAACAAACAATGTTCACCAAGAAACATTCCAAATTCTTGAGGTATACCTATGTGATACCTTGACAAAGAATCCCTCATAGGCGGACCCTTTCTACACAACCTTATTAATCAAAAATAGGATAGTAAGGAACTACATGATTGATTCTGGCACGGCCATAAATATCATGCCAATAGCAATCATGAAAGAACTAGGAATCTGGGTTGCCACTACATTTGGTAGGTGTTATGCAATTGATAATAGATCCATCCCAGTCGTTGGCATTATGAGGGATGTGGAACTTAAACTGGCTTCATATCCTGAAGCAACCTATAACATTGATATCACTGTGGTTGATATTCCACCATATTATGGAATGCTCTTATCAAGCCAATGAGCTACAATGGAAGGAGGGAATGTTCAATTAGATTTATCATATGCCACGATACCAATGGGAGGCAAAGAGATCAAGCTATGTAGGGAGCCAAGATATGAGAACATCATAGAATGCTTGGATCAAAATCAAATAAACTTCTTTTGTGATACATATTTGGGAGCCTTCAATGTTGAAAAAAGTCAGCCAGAATTGCATAATACTGATCTGATACATGTTGAATCTAAGAAAGAGGAGAATGATGTGTGGAAGATGTATTTTGATGGTGCATGTAGCAAAATGGGAAATGGGGCCAAAGTGTTATTTATCTCACCAGTAGGTAAAACTTTCAAATACTCCTTTGTACTAACATTTGAATGCACAAATAATGTAGCAAAATACAAGGCTTTGCTCATTGGTTTGAATATAGCCACCAAGCATAAGATAAAAAAGTTAGTTGTATATGGTGATTCAGAATTAGTTACTTCCCAAGTGAGAGAGAAATACTTGTCAAAAAGTAAGAGGTTGAAACAATATAGAAATGTTTTCTAGGATGATATTGAGTTGTTTGATGCCTTCTCAATCAACTGGATTGATAGATCAAAAAATATCATGGCAAATTTTTTAGCAAATATCGCATTAAAAAGGGATGATATCACATTAGGAGGTATTACAAAAGTTAAATTCAAAACTAGACCCACTATCCTAGATAATGTACATAACTAGCAAGTGTTTGATAATAATATTGATATAATCAACTTCCTACATTGTGCTGATCATTATGAAAACCAAGAGATTGATTTTAATGCGTTTGTAGAACATGATGGGAAGGAAACCCTTTTTGGTCAAGAGATAGTTCAACTAAAAAAAAACAAAATATTTAAAGGACTTATAGAGTTGGAAAAGGCATTTGATGGACATGATAGGTTTAAAATGAAAGACACACCAGTAGTGTTGAATGACCTTGAAGAGATTAATTTGGGGACACAGGCAGCCCCAAAGAATGTATACATTGGAAAGAATCTCAATCCCAAAATTAGAAGCATGATCATCAACTTACTCAGGAAGTATAGACATGTATTTGCATGGTCATATGATGATTTGAAAGCATAGAGGGAGGATCTTTTTCAGCATGAAATACCATTAAAATCAGATGCTAAACCATTTAGGAAAAAACAAAGGCCTATCAATCCTACATTGGCCCCTAAGATGCTTGAAGAACTCACAAAACTAAGAGATGGAGCTATCATTAAACCCATTAGGCATTCTTCTTGGGTTTCTAATTTGGTGCCTATCAGAAGAAAAATGGTGATATTAGTTTATGTGTGGACTTCAAGAATCTAAACAAATCTTCTCTTAAGGACAACTTACCCCTTCATAATATGGAAGAAATATTACAGAAGGTTACTAGGTGTGAACTGTTGTCAATGATGGATGGATTCTCAGGATATAATCAGGTGAAAGTTAAAGAATCAGAACAATATAAGACTACATTCACCACACCATGGGGAATGTACGTATATTTAAAGATGCCATTGGGACTCACGAATGCTGGAGCAACGTTCCAAAGAGCAATGGATGTGGCCTTTGCAAAATTGATTAATAAAATAATGATAATATATTAGGATGACATGACAACATATTCTAAAAGGGCTGAGGATCATTGTGCACATTCAAAACAAATTTTTATTAAAGCCCTAGAATATGGAATTTCATTGAATCCTAAGAAGTGCCATTTTGCAGTAACAAAGGGAAAGTTGCTTGGTCACATAGTCTCAAAAGATGGAGTAAGAATAGATCCTGAAAGAGTGAAATCCATTGACCAAGTTCCCATTCCTAAGAATGTAAAAGCTATACAATCATTCTTTGGCCAAATCAACTTTGTCAGAAGGTTCATATCAAACTTTGTAGAAATTGTTAGTCCCATATCAAGAATGTTAAAGAAGAATTCAGAAGTGAAGTGGACAATAGAAACAATAGAGACATTTGCCACCATTAAGAAGGCAATCAAAGAAGCCCCAATTCTAATATCCCCTAATTTTAGTAATCCATTCCAACTATTCTCATTTTCCTCATATCATATAGTTGCAACAGTACTATTCTGGAAAAATAATGAGGGGCATGAATAGCCCATTTCTTTTTTTAGCAAATCTCTTCAAAATGCAGATTAAAATATGACATAGTTGAGAAACAGGCATATGCATTGGTGAAGACAGTTAAAGCTTTCAGGCCATACTTAGTGGGAGCTGAAATAATAGCATATATGCCTAATGTTGCAGTAAAAGATGTATTGGTCCAAACTGAGGTCACAGGTAGAAGATGCAGATGGATCAATAGAATTTAGGAGTTCAATATTGAAATCCAAAGCACAAACTAGTGAGAGGACAAGGTCTTGCTAGATTAATGGCTGAAAATAATCTCGAGGCTTCTCAGATATGTAGTGCTAATGATGATAACACAAGTTCTAGCATTGAGCATACTCCATGGTATGCTGACATCATATATTATTTAAAGCACATGAAATGTCTTGAAGGGTATGATGATAACAAGAGAAGGACACTTAAGTTACTGGCCTCAAAATATGTATTTATTGATGGAGATCTTTATTGGAAGAATAGGGATGGTATTCTACTACTATGCCTAGATGAACATCAGTCAAAACATGTCATGAAAGAGTTACATGAAGGTATGTGTGGAGGGAAGTTTTTGGCAAAGACTACAACCCACAAGATCCTAAGGGCTGGATACTATTGGCCTAGAGTTTTTAATGATTCATATCATTACACGAGGAAATGTGAAGCATGTCAGAAATTTTTAGGAAAGTTAAAATATCAGGGAACGTTACCCTTGAAACCTATGCAGGTGGAGGCTCCATTCTATTAGTGGGGCATTGACTTCATAGGAGAAATTGCATAAAAGTCAAGTGGAGGGCACAAATGGATTTTAGTGGCAATAGATTACTTCACAAAATGAGTGGAAGCAATCTTGACTAAACAAGCAACAAGTAAAGTGGTGATCAACTTTTTGATGGAGAATATTATATTTAGATTTGGCAGTCTAGTGAGGCTACTTACAGATAACAGAATGTGTTTTAGGTCTAATGAGTTCAAAAATTTCTATAGTACACATGGTATCACTGTGTCCTATGCTGGCCCTTATCATCCACAAGCAAATGGGCAGGCCGAATCCAGCAACAAAAATCTTCTAAAAATTATAAAGAGAATGTTGGAGGGAAACAAGAAAGCATGGGATTCAAAGTTGAGAATGGCTGTATGGGCTAATAGGATTACTGTGAAGAGAGCAATTGGGAGATCTCCTTTTGAATTGGTGTATGGAACACAAGTAAGGATACCAATAGAAAATCTTTTACTAGTGTACAAATTTGTTCTTCACGAGGATTTAAGAATCCCTGAACCAATGGAGCAAACATTAGAACATCTTGCAAAACTTGATGAGACAAGAAGACTGGCTCAAAGGTAGAATATCAAGTTGCAATCACAAGTGAAATACCTTTTTGACAAAAAGGCCAAATACAAGAAATTTGAGATGAATGACTTAGTAGTGATGTGGAATGCTAGGTACAGGAGAAAGGAAAGCATGGAAAGTTTGAAGCATTGTGGTTAGGTCCTTTTGTTGTAACTGGCAAAGGAGGTGATGATTCTTACTATTTGCAAAATATGTCTAGAGAAGAGCAGGAACTGCCTATGCATGGGCAATTTCTAAAGCCTTTCTTTTCATAAAATATCAAAATCATGCACATAGAGAATTAAGTGTTGCCAGTGCATGGACAACCCTTAAATAATTCTTGAAATAATTTTATTCCATGCACAGTAGTTTAGGGCAATCAAGAAAGATTAAGATCTGCCAGTACATGGACAATCCTATGAATCTCTCAAAGATTACAAAAAACATTTCCATGTACAGTAGTATAGGATCATCCCCGTGCCTCATTATTATCACTTCCATCTCCCATTCTCATTTCATCCATATAATTCTGTGAAGCCATCATCCCCAATAAATAAAATATATGGTCTACTCCCCCAAAAGATCTGAATTCTTGTTATTCCCACAAGGGGTATACATCCCAGACAGAGCCATTGTTGAGACAGGAAAATTAAAAATTTTCTTATATTCCTACCCACCCATGTCTGACCAAATTAGGAAAACATTATGCCCAAAATCATAATAATAACTAGTATATCCCATAAAAATCATATGACTTTCATCACAAATGGGTGTCTCACCCCTCAAAATATAATATAATGAAGGGTGCCAATTCCTTAATTTTAGTGAGACCTCCCTTTTGGTATACTGATCCATGCTCTACAAGAAACTGGCTGAAATGAGTATTGACATGAGAATAATGATTGAGGAGAAGATTTCAAGAACCGCTGATGAAGAAAGTAACACCGATGATCTTTCATCAAGGAGAGAATTTGTAGTCACGTCAAGTTGATCAGTAACAAGGACTATCGGCATAAGAAAACACTATCAGGGAATACTCAAAAAACCCCTTCCGACAATATAGATCACACCGATGAAGGAATTCGGTATGACTCTTGCCAAGCTACCTATGGAACTAGTGAGACCAATGATCATCAGGGAGAAATGAACATTGGGACGCAAAATTAAATTACCTTTGACTTCTCAATGTCTAAGTGATAAAGTGGCGTTATTTCAGCTTAAGTCACACAAATGTCTAGAAAGAATAACTACCATCGGCGAAAGTAAGCAAGTTAGAAGAAGAGCTTACAAGTCTTGCCAAACTAATGGTCACAATGATAAAGATGTCAATGACATATTGTGGATGGTCACGACAATGAAGGATATCGGTAATATACTATAATAATCACTCTAATGAAGGTTATGAGAAGGGTATCGGGGAAACAACCGTGATCAGGTAAATTAGATTAAGTCATCCCAATAACATGTGTTATTTCGATGATGATAGTAGCTACACTCATCGACAAGACTCATGCCGATAATCATATCAGAGACACTTGAGATATCAGAGTAAGATGTTATTCCCATGATGATAACATAAGTTAGACCAATGATAGCCATACCCATTTGTATATCGGGTAAACCTCGATAATATCTTGCCAATGCAGACTTATATGTGTCTTTATAAAAGATGACATCGAGGAGACAGATGGAGGGTCACAACGATTGATCCATATGCAAATTTTTGAGCCATAAGAAGATATTAGATCACCCTAATATTACAAAAATATACCGATGAAGGGAGTTATGATGATGTGAGATCTCACAATGATCATGAAAATTGAAATGCTAGAACAATTAATTGCAAACAAGGAAGAGATCCTCTGAAATGCCATTTGAAATCACTGTAATTAAGTTTGAAATAATTGTCTGAAAGGACCACACAAGTAGGGACTTGGAGGAGAAAATAGGGGAATTCGATCATTGCCTTTGAAAATAGGTACATATGTACAAACCTTTGTGCATTAGCCTACAATTTGAATTTATTGTCTAAGATTGTAATGGAGACTCTAGTGAAAGGAAAGGGTAGAAAACAATAGGGTGAGACTAGTAAACCTAAGAAACAAAAATTTGACCAAAGTCCTGATGAGAAAACAAAAGAAAGGAAATTAAACTAAGACTTAATTGACCAATTGCCTAGATCGACTCCCAAAGCCTAAAGGTTTGCACAACTTAGGGCAGAGATAGAGAAGTTGGAAGACAAATGCAAATACCTTGGAAGTGTTTGGACACCGATAAGAGGTTATGAGCTTTTCAAATTCCATTACAACAGAAGATTCAAAAATATCCCAGTGTTGAATCCATGGCACTTGAATCTCGGCAAATTGGTCATTCCTGATGTCTTTGTGAATGTAGAACTCCTCAGGCTCCTAGCTAAACATTACAACCCTAGCCTTAAAGCCATATGCAATCTGCAAGGAGAGGCAGTTGTACATTTATCTAAAATTGTTGTTTGTGAAGTGTTTGATTTAGATGATCTATGCACTGTTCCTATAGTCTATGAAGATTTGGATAAAGAGTACTGGAGAATGGATACCACATATAATGGATGGAGATTACCTATTTACAGGCCTAGGGCAAAGGGAGAAATGGTGCCTCTCAATGAGAAGGATGGACCGCCATTTGATGTGTCATTATTTGAACCATACATACAATACACATACTACTCTATGGGCCAAGTCCTAGGATCAGAGGTCCCTGATTTCATGACAATTCCTCTGATGGTGATAGCCATAGACATCCAGTGCCACAATGCCAGGTAGTTTGACTATGCTGCCTATGTTTTTGGTAGAATTGATTCTGGTTTGACTGCAATCAAGAACAATGCCCCATCAGTTTCCTTAAACACTACTCACTCCTCATGCACATGGTGCTTTATTATGGCCAAGAAATAGGATTATGGCCAAGTGAATTCAAAGTTGTTCCAGTGGATTAGAGGGGGCAAAAATCACCCATGAAAATGTGGATGAGAATATGGGATAGTAGGTATGCCCATTCAAATTATATTCATTTTGAAGAATATTGTGTGAAAGTGTTGTATAGACATTTTAATCATCCTTGTGAATATTCACTGTCAAATGAAATAAAGTGGTTTCTTAGACCTAAAGATTTTGGTTGCCCTCCTACTGTTACCCACAATTGGGGAGACTGGTATTGTTTTGAGGATGTTACCATGGCCAAAGTTTATGGTTTTGTGGACAATCCTTTTATATTACCCAAGATAGTTCCTAATAAAATTGCCTATTTAGAGATAGTTAGGCAAATGAACTACTCTAATATTATGCACTTGAGCTCCTATGACAAATAATTATTCATGCCTAGTACTCTGTGTTTTGGAGATTTTACTATTGTGTCAAAAGAGGGTTATGGTCTCATTATGGATAAACTGAAGCATTACAATATGAGATGTGCAGATGCAAGAAAAGGATTTGATCCTGAGGGTTTCATTGATCTTGCTAGGAGAAAACAAAACCTTAGTGGATATACACATGTCCCATATCCACATGATGATATCATTAGGAATTTGGAAGAGACTAAAGCTAAATTAGTGGTTGAGAAATATAAATGGACTTAGATGAGAAGAGGAGATAGCTTGTAGAGATAGAGTTGTTGTCCTCTGGTGATGAAGGACCTATAGAAGAAGAAGAACCACATCAACAAGCAACTATGATATCTAAAAGAAAAATGCAATGCTATCAGTCTCCTGGTATAGAACATGATGAGGAGGGGTCTGTTGATGAGGATCCAAGACAAGTAGCATATGATTCTTTTATTTCAGATGATAAATTTATTCATTCTAAAGAATTTAAATCATTTTTATATAAATGTAAGGGGAAAGAGATCAGGGATTCAGTTGATAATGCCACGACTGATAATGAAAAATAATTAGTTGATATGTTAAAAATAACGGTGGATAATGAAATGAAAGATATGACTTCTGGTAAAGGTAGACAACTGCTCATAGAAGCAGGTGTTATGATATTCCCTGGTCTTGATTTGATTTCTGCTTTGGTATTTGATAGTTTTTGTATAATACAGATGACAAATATAACCTCACTCCTGAGGGTGTCACAAAAGTGTATATGGGCACCAAATATAACAATGATAAAAATTCACTAATGATATGGGCCTTGTACCTGCCTCATAAGAAGACAACCATCATAGATACTAAAAAGGCTTTTGGGCATGTCATGACTTTGAAGACAGGGGAGACTGACCCCTTGATCATTGCAGAAATTGGTATAAATATTGCAAAATTAAACAAAGTGTAGGCTCAGATGCTGATTAAAGAACGGGATGCATATAAATTGAGCTGTGAGAGATTAAAAAAATAAAATGATTTCTTAAAAGATATTGTTAAGAATACCTTTAGAGGGTTAGTGAAAAGGCTAACTCAAGGAGACAGCTCACAAAGCACCTAATCACCATCTATTGACTAGATAGCTTAGGTCCAGATTGATACACTGCAATGGTGCTCCAGAATAGGTATGTTAACATGATGCATTGGATGAACAAATTTTGGGATGTTTATTCTAAAAACTATAAAGTGACCCAAGATGATGAGAGGCTTGACAATAGGCTGCAGGAAAAACTCCATGAGATATAGGGAAAGGATGATTCTGACACTATAGGCATTTCTAGTGCAAAAGACTTAATTGCGCAGCATCAGAAATATTATGATCAGCTTAAGAACAATGCCAAAGAATGTACTAAAACTTCAAAAGCAAGAGTGCCCACATTATTCAGAAACAATAAAGAATTGAAGAGCAAAGAGGAATGTAGTAAAGACTATCAAGTGATGTTGCATGAAGCCTTAGGAGCTCTCAAGGACAAAGACTCTACATTTGGGGAAGCTTATAAGCATCTTGAGAAGATGGTAACGATGGATGTGATCACAAGAAATGCTATTGAATTCACTAATACACATCATAGCTAGGAGTACTTGGATCACATTGCTTAGATATACCTGTGGTTGAATAGAGCTTAAGCATCATTATCTTTATTGTTGTTATGTTAATCATGTTAATTCCCAAAAGGCATTTTGAAGAGTTATGTCTCTTCATAAATATTTCTATATAAGTTGAAGATATGATGCTGAAATATCATCAGCAGTAGGATATAATACATGAAGTTTACAATGTTTTAAAAGACCATGTTGCAAGCATTATACTGAAGAAGAAAATTGAAGTTCTCTAATTCTGTGGTTTCATTTTGGCATTAATTGTTTGTTAAGATTATTCAATTATATGGTTGTCTCTAGTTTAGTATTTCCTTGTTATTCAAATTAATATATCAAGTATATATTTAATTTGTCAATGCACATTTGTTGTATTTGTGTGATCAGATTAATTGGTTTCCATTAGAGGAATTAAAATCCTTCTGATCAGTCATAGTAACCTTGAAGTGTTAGTTTGGATTACTAAGAAGAATCATATAATTAAGATTGTCATTATGTCTCCAAGTTGATATTTTCTATTATTCTTGTATATTTCATTCAATTGGTTCCTTCAAGAAAGGATTAAACTTCCTTTTGGTGAATAACAAGAAATCTAATTTTATCTATTGGATTATTAAGAAGAGTCTGTCAGTCATTTCCCTGCACATTTATACAAGTTATAAACCAAAGTATTGTGCCAAACAGTTAGAGTTATTGCCCAATATAATCCATTGGTCTTTGTCTTCCATTTGACTCTGTTTACCCAACAAGGCACCGGTCTTATCTCAATTCATCATTTAAAATCCCTTTACTAGTTCAGCACAGTTGTAAAATTTACCTTGATATTGCTTATACAATTTATACCAATCATCCATCAGATATTAGATATAGGATTAATTAGTAAGCTCTCATCTATTCTACACCATTTTCCATTATAGGTAGATCCATTTACTTAGTCAAAATACTTACACTCAATCTGCTTTAATTTTCAAGGTTCACCCACCTAGGTTTAGCAGGACCTAAAGTGCAAGGAGTCATCAAACCCTAAAGGTTAATTCTGTCGTGTTAGTTCAAAAACATTGTAAATCTAAGCATAGAGCCTGGTATCCTCTTAGAATTAGCAACCTTCATTTTTGAGACATAACACATACAATCTCAGGTCCTAGTGCAAACTGCCTTATAGTCGGTGATTTGTCTACACACTCAAGAACCCTTGCACTAATACCACTTGATGAAGGGGGTAAATGATAAAACAAACAATAATAGAAATTGCATATAGAAAATAGAATGATATTTTATTGATTTGGATAACTTATTACATTACAGAAGCTCAAATACAATATGAGGAATCAATCCTCCACAAGTTGCGACACATTACAGCTTCGTATCTCAAGACTCTGGAATCTTTAGCCTTCTATAACCCCAAATCAGCTAGGGTTTCTATTTTCCCACCTTTTATTGACTCTACACATTCCCGCTTATCTCGACTATTGCCCAGGGTTCCCAAAAATAGTCATAAATAGCCCTTTTGGTGGCCTCTAGCTAAATTTCAAAATTTGCAACTCCCTCCAAAAGCAGGTCAACTTCCGGGAAGTATAACTTTTGATCTGGGCGTCCGATTGAGGCACTGTTTGAAGCGTTGGAAATATCGTGAAGTGAAATATTGTGATAGAAATCTATAAATGGATTTCCATCAACTTTTCAAGATATTATGGAATGTTTTAGTGCCTCATATTTAGTTTTAGAAATTTTTAGGGGCTTTTCAGAAAATAAAAACTTTGATATCTTTCATCTCACAAATGATCTTTTCTTGATTCCTTCACCAAAGGTATTATATTTCAATTATGAAGCTTCCTATAAATTTTCACTTCAATTCGTACCCAAATGCAAACTTTCCTAAAATGGCAGTTAAACTTTCTAGAAATAGCAGTTTTGAAAAACTGAAAGTCCTACATCAATATTCAAGCAATTATGGAACCAGAAATAGTAATTATGGAAAGAAATGAAAACAACTTCGATGATTTTGAATCAACATCTTTTTGGGTGATATAAGATTGCCTTTATACCACTAGATGCTCCTGCATCATAATTAGTCGTATAGTGCATGACCATTTATTATACTTGAGAAGAGAGCTTACACTTTTGTCAAGGGTGAATGCTTATTTTCCATCCATCATTTAAAGATTGAAAGAATGTAGTAATATGTTTTGTTGTCCTACATTAGAAAATAAATGTAGTATATTAAATATGTTGACATGATTCATAGTAAATTTAGTTTTGATTAGTGGTGGGTAAAGGTAGGTATGAGAGCAACTTATGGGCTTTATTTCATGTGTGCATATCTTTAGAATGTGAAGCTAGGGCATATGCAAAGACTTGCAAGGTTCCGCACCCTTGATATAGCTATGAATGTCAACTCCTGACAATCAATATCATTGATGTCGATTGTTTACCTTTGAAGTGTTAGACCTTGTGATTTGTGTATTGTTATGCCCATGCCATTTTAAAGGGGATTTGGTGATGCCCACTATGGCCTAGTAGAATAATAGGCACATTTTTGGTTTGTTGTGATCCCAAAGTAGGCCTATGTAATTGCTTTAACCTAGCCAATTGCACAATTCACTAGGCCTACTTGTGCCCAAAAATTAGAACATAGAATAACTTATTGGCTAATACATGAGAGGATCTTAGCTTGAAGTTGTTCATCCTCTAGAGTTGGGAATGATGTTCCCTTAATTTTCTCAACATTAGACATGGCAATTGGCACTACCAAAGATTGGAGTGTACATTTATTATGTAGTGGTACCAACTGATTTGTTGGAAATAAATGTATAGAGGATAAAAAACATGATTTCTTAGTAGAGGTAGGTGAAGAACTTGAGTTTGACAATAGAACTTTCCAATTTGCAATTGTTGGCTCTATTTAGTGGAAAATTGGTTTCATTAATTTTTTGTTGTTTAGGTGTTTAAATCCACCTCTCCACTATACATTGAAGGATCTAGGTTGAATGGGAAGCACTATCATACCCTAGAGTCACTTTCAGATGTAGGGAAACTTGGATTAGGGAATTAATTATCATTTTTTCCTTCTATGCTCAATTGACCATTAAAACCCTAATTATGTAAATACGACAACAAATTGATGAATTACAAAAAATGCTCTTGCAGATGGGAGTAAAATAGCAAATTATAGAATACATGTTTTTGGGGTTCCGAAGCGGAATAGTCAGGGACACTGGAGCGGGCGCCCAAGTTCAAGGTACCTACTTTTTCAAGGAATCTGGACCTCCTTCGGACACTGATCAACCCTATAACTTCTATTTTATGGAATCTATCTGTGGAGGACATTGGAATGAGCACCCTAGTCCTAGAAGTGTTCCTTTGTCTGCCTTTCCTTCAGATCTTGAATCCCTAAGGTCTTCCCAGCCTTCTTGCAACTCCGCTTTTTCTGAATACGACACCTGTAACCTACAATCACAAAACTTGGTTTGGGGGTTGTTGTGTTTAGAGGTTTGCCTTAGTCAAAGACCAGAGGACACTTAAGTCTCTGAATACCATTGTCAGATACAGAGGGTGTGCCCTTATGAGGTAGAGGCCAAAAACCAAAGGAAACAATAATGAAAACACAATATTATGTCGCCTTGTAGTGAAGCTTTCATGGAGGAAGATGCTCTTCATGCCATAAAGGAATTGATGCTCAAATCTGTAAATATCAACACATAAAACACACAAGTCTTCTCTTGCAACACAATAGAAAGCCTTGAATCACCTTGAGAACACAATAGCTTGCTAGTAATCATCTAATTGAAATCTAGTTTACAAATGAATGCCTACACATTCTTATATATGCATCTACAAGCACTCTTGCCAATATATTTGAAATTTAAACTTACCGTGTCGGTAAAAGGATCTAATAATGGTCACTAACTGACACCCAGAAATTGGAGCTGCCCTAAAATAGGGTAGGACTAGGGCATGGGCTCCCAAGTCCTCCCCCTATTTTAGGTAGGGTACATCTCAAGGGGTCCTCCTAGGTCCTATTTGCCATGGGACTTAGGTCTCATTCCATCGAGATGCTAAAATATGAACTAAAATGTCCTAAATGCACTCTGAAGACCCGGGAGCTAAACTTTATGAGGGAAAAGCCCCCAAGGGGACATTTTTTGACGTTACATTTAGCCCCCACTTTAATGTATGTATGAACACGAGGCCCATACATGCATTAAAGTAAGGTGACAAACACAACAAACACACCATGCATGGAGAAGACATGCCAATCACATAGAAGACAATAACAGGCACACAAAACATGGAGAAGATAGTTACAGTCACTCAGAACACAGAGCAGATAGTCAATGCATGGAAGACACATTAATGCATGGAAGACATAAATGATATATTTTCTTTTCTTTTTCTCATATATGTGAAATGGAAATGCAAATACTGGAAAGTAAACACACCTCCCATAATACACGATGCACATCCTAAGGGCACAAGTCTCTGTATATGGGGCCACACACACACAAGACATGCAAAACCTCCCAAAATGTACGAAGCACTCCCCAAGAGCACTGGTCACTACATATGGGGTAACAAACATGCCATACGAAAAAAGCATGCCAAAACACACACACTTGAAGACATAGAGAAAACACAGCAGACAAGCGATGGTGGGTTCCCTATTTCTAGGCTCATCACCATCTCAAGCACATTACAAGCACACACCAACGATTGGGCTTCACCACAACAATCACCAAAGACACGCTTAAGGGTTGAGTTAGTCACATAACTGCTCCCCGCCTCCGTAGAGGACTTTTGAAAATGATAGGATGATGTAATCTCCTCTGAGAAATACACCATTCCCACCTCTACAGAGGGCTTAAGAAAAGGGATATGCTCGATATCTCGCCTCTGCAAAGGGCTTAGATGATTGATTGATTTATTGCAAACAAACTCAAGATGCATGATGCACTACTCAAGAGCGTAGGTCACTGCATCTGAGGTCAAACACATTGCTAACATCTATAACAGATAGCTTACCTTATATGCCCCCACCTTAAGGTGGTTGATATTAGTTATCCATATCAATCACGTTAAGGTAGGAAGAAAACACACAAGGGAACACTGACTTTAGCAAAGTCTATGCCCCCCAGAGGTGACATGATCTTTAAGATCACCAAATGTTCCCACAAACACATCCTTGCAAGAAACATGTTAGTGTCTACATCATCATGATAAACAACATCAATGCATATGATTAACCACACAAAGAGCCAATGTTATACAATGAATTCAGAGTTCGAGGATAACTAGGGGATATATCATGAAGCTCTCCAAATTAAGTACTGCCAAGGCTAGATTCAAAGGCAAACAAAAGGTGCACAGCGCAGTAGTGTTGTTAAGGTTTGTAAATACGACAGAAACATCATAAAATTCACTACACATAAAGTACAAGTGCTTCCACTAGCCAAGCGTCAGATAAGATATACAACCCCATCATCATATTAGGAACTATAGTCCAATTTTTAATTGCTCTCAAAAGGAACACTAGGTCTACATCAATATAAATTTTTGTCATCATCCACCTGCTAGATGGAAACACTAGAGGAAGGGAAACAATAAATAAGAGAGGAGAAAACAAGTGTCTTAGGGACAGTCATGTAGGAGGGTGCCCCCAAGTCACCAACTGTAACGCTATGTCCGTAAGACACAACACACAACAATGAAATTAGAGAGAGGTAATATAGAAGAATGTTGATACAAATAGGTCATAGTAGAGGTGGTCTCCTAGTATCCCAAACCTTACAGGAGCATCTGAGGTCATCCCAAGAGGCCTAAACAACACATAACACATCACGAGGGAAGCACATCATGAGAGGGATTAAAGGGTTAGAGATGCTAACCTGTAGGTTCTTGATATTATATATTGGAGCTCTCAAACCACTTAAAGAGGTACTCGGTCATGTTTAATGCAAAATTTGAGTGGTTATTATGAAAGTATTGTTCATTATCATATGATGGTTGTTCTTTAAATCCTTGTTTAAATGAGGCTTTTTGTTGCTTATAAGGGGGAGAACCACTATTATTTCCAACTATTGATTTTCATCTTGCTCTTGTCCTATTTTTAGCAAGTTTTCATTGGTGAATCCTTCTAGAATAGTAGTAGGATTCATCCTGTACCATCTTGCTCATCTGTATCGGTTGTTGTTCTTTCTTTTCAAAGGTATTTTGGTTATCTCCTAATCTATATAAGGATAATGGAGGAGGAACCTCAGCATAAATTCCATTTCTTCATGGATGAGGTGGGTTATCCACTTGTTTCTTATCTAGTTCAATCATTCCCACGATACTATCATAGTCCAAGTAATCATCCTTGTCTACTTCCACTAGATCTTGTTCCACCATATTATTTCCTGTATACTTAGGAAAAGGATTAGTGAAGATTTGTAAATTCTGATTTGGCAAAGCAATTGACTTATTTCCATTATCATTCACACCTGATACCTAGATGACATTTGAATCAATAATGTCCCGTATCTTGTGTTTAAGACGCATACATCATTCAGTGTCATGTCCTTGTGTTCGATGATAATGACAAAAGGCATTATCATCAAAGTAAGGTCTTTGTTTACTAAGATCAACAAGCTTAATTGGGGGAAGCTTCAGAATGTTATTACTCATAGCTTGATTCATGATAGAATGATAGGACTCATATATTGGAGTAAACTTCCTCGGTTGATATGATTGTTTCTTTGGATTGTTTATAGTAGATACATTTGTATTTGGTCCATTGATCTTAATGAAACTTCTATTATCATTTCTTTTAAAGTTCTTTTGTGATGATCCACCCATCAATTCTCCAACTTGAGTAGATGAGTTTTAGTTTTCATATTAACTAGATGAAAGTTGATAATCATGAAGGGCGGTGCATACATATTGAAAGGAGTTTTACTTCATAAAGAGAATCTTATCACAAATATTAGTTTGTAGATTTGTAATGAATATCTTTTGAACATCCTCATCTTTCATCGGATATTGAATCTAAGCATAAAGGTCTTGATATCGACTAATGAATTCAATCAAATTTTCTTTTGGACCTTGTTTGCATTGAACCAAGTCAATAAGAGTGACTTGGGGTCTAATATTTGCTTGAAAATGTTGTAAAAATTGATCAATCAACTACGAAAAGGAATGAATTGAATTTGGAGGCAATGAGTAAAACCATTCTAAAGCAGTATCTTTGAGAGATCGTAGGAAAAGTTTTGCTAACAAATCCTCTTCAAAATAGAAATCACTACACATAGCTGTGAATGCTGCCACATGGATATTAGGATCTCCTTTTGCACCATATTTTTCAAAGTGAGGAGTCTCAAACCTCTCAGGCATAGGGGTTCTCAAGATTGCATATGATAATGGATTACGGGCATGATATGATGGTAGACTAGGTTGCGAAGAATTTGTCAAGTTTGTTACCTTTTGTTGCAAAGCAGTCATGCCCTGTAAAAGTTGGTTTAGGATGGTATCATTTGGGGATGCGCTTTGTTGTTAGGAATTGGAAGTGAAGTGAGGAGGTGAATGAGATTGAGACACAATATGTGGAGGTTGAGAATATGTTAACAGTAGTTGGCCATATTCATATGTGGAGTTATGTAGTTGGAAATGAGTGGAATAGATAGGAGGTTGAGAACAATTATTCATAGAAGATGTCCTTTTAGGAATCAAATTCTGATAATTAAATCCCATAGCTTTGTAATTAGTGCCATTAGATACTCCAATACTAGTGGTAGAATTACTACAAACATTCGCATTAGTTGTTAAGATCATTGATGTAAACGTTGATATTCTCATAGACGATATAGGTGCCAAAACTTGAGTATGAGATAGCGATAAAGTGTTATTTATCATTTGTACACATTTGGTTATCAGAATGATATTAGTTTGTACAATATGTACTAGACCACAAAGTGCATTAACACCATCTTGTCCTTTTATCAATTCTCTTATGAATTGTAGGAACAACTTCTTCAACTATTCTCTCATTTTCCATAAATGATTGAAATTTCGCTGTCTTTATCCATTTTTTCTATTTGCTCATCAGATACATATCCTATTACCTCAATAGTATCATTAACATCATGAAAATTTTGTTCTTCCATTGTACTTGTAATGGGTGGAATGTCTTGTAATGTTTGGGTTTCTCCTTTTGTAAAGAAGGTATTCAAAGTACCAACTTCTTCAAGAGCACTAGATCCCATGTGTCTTATGCTTCTTCTTAAAGGAATAATTCTCTTAGGGAAGTGATTTATTAAGCTCATGTAGCAATATACTCACTCTCAACACACTCTTGATGCAAATTTAAGATAATGTCAAGTCGATTATAGTGAAAATATGTCAAAATAGGCAATTTTTTCACCAAAATTCAATGTAAGATAGCATAACAAAGGGTGTTGTGAGGAAAATGATGATGGAAAGAAAATAATATCAATAATAACATCCACTTGGTGCCAAAATACCCAACACAACATGATTTTAGTGCAATTTAAGGTCAGACCCTAGTGAAAATATAGCAAAAATAGGTTATTTTTCATAGTTTTTCAACTCAAAGACCTAGCAAAAGAGGTGTTGTAAGAAATTTTAGGAGGGACAGAGAATAATATCAATAATATCAGTCACTTCAATCCATAAAATTGATCACAACACACTTGGAGTGCAAACTAGGTCAAACCCTAGGGCCAAAATAGCCAAAATGTGTAGTTTTTTTGCAAAATTTTCACTACAAGAGCCCGTTAAACACTCTTGTGGTGCAAGTTTGGATAGTCGATAACGCTGATTTTAGTGAAAATTGTCATTTTTGAAGCACTAGGTTTGAAGTTTTTGGAACAAAATGCTATGTGAATGGTTTGAAGTCTGATTTTTGATGGAAATTACATAATCTTAGATATAAAAATGATTTTCAAGGTTAAACATGCAAAATGCCCATGCAAATTTAATGAAAATGCACCAAAATTGCTAGTTTTTTGTTGAAAATTTCTATGCAAAATTGAAAATAATTTAAATATAAATGTAAATTCACACTAAAATTCAAGACTAAATCCAAATGCAAATTTGAATGAGCCTCTAAAATTAGTAGAAAAATCTGATAAAAGATTTTGCCTACAAACCCTAGATTTTGAAATTGCTAGGTTATATAAAATTGACAAAATTTCCACAAAACCCTAGCAATTAAATGATGAAAATGCAAAACAAGATTTTGAAATTTTGTATTTTTCTATAGTTTATATTAGATCTAATGCAAAAATCATGAATTAGGAAAATTTAGGAAGAATTGACACAATTTAGTAAGCCCAATAATGCAATTTTTTTGTATTTTTCCAGTTTTTTTATTTTTTTGAAATTTTCTCAATACAATAAATTAAATAACCAAATGTATGAATGAAATCACACCAAATCTGCAGACAAACACTCAAAAATTTGTAATTTAAGTTCAAAGACATGGGTTCACCAAAATGTTTAGTGGAAAATTGGTTTCGTTAATCTTTTGTTGTTTAGGTGTTTAAATCTGCCTCTCCACTATACATTGAAGGATCTAGGGTTGAATGGAAAGCACTATCATACCCTAGAGTCACTTTCAGATGTAGGGAAACTTGGATTAGGGAATTAATTATCAATTTTTCCTTCTCATATGCTCAATTGACCATTAAAACCCTAATTATGCAAATACGACAACAAATTGATGAATTATAGAAAAAGCTCTTCTAGATGGGAGTAAAATACCAAATTACAGAATACCTATTTTTGGGGTTCCAAAGAAGAATAGTTGGGGACACTGGAGCAGGCACCCAAGTCCAAGGTACCTACTTTTTTAGGGAATCTGGACCTCCTTCAGACACTGATCAACCCTGTAACTTCTATTTTATGGAATTTGTCTACGGAGGACACTGGAGCAAGTGCCCTAGTCTTGGATGTGCTCCTTTGTCCATCTTTCCTTTAGATCCTGAATCCCTGAGGTCTTATCATCCTTCCTGCAACTCCACTTTTTTCAGATACAACACCTGTAACCTACAATCACAAGACTTGGTTTGGGGGTTGTAGTGTTTAGAGGTTTGCCTTAGTCAAACCCTGGAGGACACTTAAGTCTCTAAACACCATTGTCAGATAAAGAGGGCATGCCCTTGTGAGGCAGAGGCCAAAAACCAAAGGAAACAATAATGAAAACACAATATTATGTCACCTTGTAGTGAAGCTTTCATGGAGGAAGATGCTCTTCATGCCATGAAGGAGTTGATGCTCAAATCTACAAATATCAACACATAAAACACACAAGTCTGCTCTTGCAATACAATAGAAAGCCTTGAATCACCTTGAGAACATAATAACTTGCTAGTAATCATCTAATTAAAATCTAGTTTA
Organism: Cunninghamia lanceolata; assembly: GCA_027924645.1. NCBI lineage: Eukaryota > Viridiplantae > Streptophyta > Pinopsida > Cupressales > Cupressaceae > Cunninghamia > Cunninghamia lanceolata. The sequence goes on from BSBN01001583.1 coordinate 13,335,113, forward strand.
CAAATGAATGCCTACACATGCTTATATATGCATCTACAAGCACTCCCGCGAAGATATTTGAAATTTAGATTTACTGTGTCAGCAAAGGGATCTAATAATGGTCACTAACTGACACCCAGAAATTGGGGCTGCCCTAAAATAGGGTAGGACTAGGGCACAGGCGCCTAAGTCCTTCCCCCCTATTTTAGGCAGGTTACAGCTCAAGGGGTCCTCCTAGGTCCTATTTGCAATGGGACTTAGGTCTCATTCCATTGGGATGCTAAAATATGAAATAAATTTCCTAAATGCACTCTAAAGACCTAGGAGCTAAACCTTATGAGGGAAAAGCCCCCAAGGAGACATTTTCTAACATTACAGGCTCTACATTTCTTATATTTGAGAGGAGAGCATGGAAAGCAACTTGTTTTGGGTCTTGACCAGTTTGATGAAATATCTTGCATAATTTAACTAGTATGGAGAAAGTTCACCAAAGTGTTTCCCCATATGATGGTGCATCATACATGGAAATACCATTGATTGGTGGGAGCTGGCAAAGGTCACCAAAGAGGATGATTGAACAGGTTCCAAAAGGGATATTATTATGGTAGGGAGTGCTTCACGCAAGTTGATATCATTGTTTTGGAATAATTTTAGACTAATGAAGCTCATTTCAGCTAATAGAATGTATCAAATGAAATACATGCTTTCCAAGAATGTTGATATTGTTTTCCCTTGTAGGGTGCTTATTTTTTTATTGGTATTCAGAGAATATAATGAATGATTAGTGCATGTGTGTTGAAAGTTGTAAATCTAGTTGGTACAAGTAGCAACACTAGTGACTTGTAGAATATTATAACATAATTATGTAATAGGATTTTTGTTGCTCAATAGATAACTTGTTTGGGATAGGTTGATTCATAACATGGGGGACATGAAAAGTTGGATGGTTAGATTCAATGAAATCAATAGTAGACACTTTTAACAATGGATTGGAGCTTGTTTCTACCTAATTAGCTAAGCATGTTGAGCCTATCTAGTTATAATGGTAGGCCTAGGTATAGCTTAGGGTGCAATGGGTACATTAAGACAACATGTAGAAAATAATTAATTAGTGATATAGTGCATAACCATTTATTATACTCTAGAAGAGAGCATACACTTTTGTTTAGGGTAAATTCTTGTTGTCCATTTTGTTGGGAATTAAGGTGTCTCAACCTTTGAAAGTTTCTAGCATTTATTATTTAATTGTATTTATTATTTTGCCTATTATTGTAATTTGAATGCAAATCCTATTTCATCACTTTGTGGGAGTTGGCACAGTGATGTGTCATCCTACATGGAAGGTGACCACATGTACTTTTGTCCTCATATGAGGAGATAGGCATTCCACCTTGTGGTAGAAGAGTTTTTCCATGTGTCGGCATCTTTCGGGTGTTGTAAGAGGTTTATGACACGTAAGAGTTATGACAGATTCCTATGATAGAATCTATGACATGTAAGGGCCAAAAATGGAAGATTATATGACAGGTGAAGCCAAGTGTCTGAAAGCATCTTGCATGGGGAGGTAGGCACCCAAGTTTGACTATGACAAGGTTGTAAGAGAATTTGCTATTAATAGACAGTTATGATAGATTCTCTTACAACTGTAAGAGTTGTCATATATGACATATTTTATGACATTGTAAGAGCATCTGTCATACCTTAATTGGGTAAATTTGGGGTGCCCAAGTTGGGAGGTTGTAAGGGATGAAAGAGAATCACTTACATGTGTCATACGCATGTTTTATGGCCTTAGAAATTGGGCCACATGGATTTGGACGAGTTCCTTGTGTGACTTGCTCTAGAAGCTACCTCCATTTGTACTACTTCTCTTTATATATAGGTTTTTGGAGATGGAGTTTGTATCACAGGTTCACATGTACTATTATACTAACGGATTGACTCCAGACATGAGTGTTGAAGACTATTGAAGCTTGCATTGCAAGTGTATTATAAACATTCTTTCAAATTTGTTAATACATTATGCAGGTTTCTAAGTGTGGGGTTTTTCACCCAATAAGGGTTTTCCCCACCCTAAATCTTTGTCTCTCTTCTTCTGTCTACATTCTGGTTCTTGTGTTTTTCTACAATATCATATGTTAATGGTTTAACATTGCTGTAATGGCTAGGATAAATTTGAATTTGCATAGCCCTCTCCTCATTAGATTAGTGTAGGAAACAATTTTCGCACACCTAGCTTCCTTTCAGTTGGTATCAGAGCTTGATCACCTTTGGTCCTAGTTGTTGGGTACGGGTTTTTTGAGCTAATATTAGGTTGAGTAGGAGTCTGTGTAGAGCATTCTGTATCTTATTGCAGCAAGGAGATGGCAGGTACATCAGGAAGGTTTGAAGTAGAGAAGTTTAATGGTAGTAATTTGGAGCTATGGAAGCTCAAGATGGAAGACATGCTAGTTGACTAAGACCTTTGGGGTAGTGTGAATGAAACTAAACTAGCTACAATGTCACAAGCTGACTGGGATCTTAAGGATCGGAAGGCTAAGGGTCTCATAAGACTTAGTCTTGCTGATTCTATGTTGTTAAATGTCTATGAGGAGACTACTGCAAAACTCCTTTGGAAGAAGTTGGGGGATGTGTATCAAGCCAAATCCCTATTTAATAAACTTTTCCTGAGAAAGAATTTGTATTCTCTTTGAATGGAGGATGGAGGATCTGTTGCTAAACATATGAATGCCTTCAACATGCTGGTTGGACAATTAACATCTATTGGTGTAAAGATGGAGGAGGAGGATCGATGTCTGACCCTGCTTTGTTCTCTACCGGACTCATGGGATCATCTTGTCATGGCAATCGAAAGCACCACATCCACATTCAAAATGGAAGAAGTGGTTTCTTCACTGTTGCCTAAAGAGATGTGAAGAAAGTCTTCTGAGGTAGCCAAAGAGGCCCTTGCAGTTTGTGGAAGACCTAAGGAGAAAGGGAAGAAGAAGGACAAGAAAGATGAGAAGGGTAGATCCAAATCTCTTGGAAAGTCTAAGGCTCTTTGTTGGAACTGTGACAAGACCGGGCATTTCTAAAAGGAATGCAAAGAAGAGAAAAAGAAAAAGAAGAAAGCTCCTGATTCAGATTATGATACGTCACAAGATGACGGTGATGCTTTCATCATAGCCCTAGCAACCCATGTATCTAATGATGTGTGGCTAATCAACTCTGGTGCATCATTCCACATGACCTCACATTGAGACTGGTTTACTAAGTATGAGGAGTTTGATGGTGGAAAGGTGTATCTTGGTGATGACTCTCATCCGAAGATAGTTGGTTGTGGAAGAGTCTCTATTCGATTCCCTGATGGTCAAGTGAAGGGGATCTCTGGGGTTATGCACATCCCAGGCTTAGCACGAAACCTGCTTTCTGTAAGTAGTTTGAATGATGCAGGTGTGTAGGTTATCTTTTTAAAAGAATGATGCAAGATGACTAGAGGATCTATGGTGCTTGCTAAGGTATTCAGAGAGGTACTATGTTTCAGCTGGAGGCATGCATTTCACAATGCAATAGTTCTTCTGACTCAAGGAAGAGGGCAATAGTCACTTCATCCCCACCATCTGAACAAGCACTGAAGAAATCTATTGTTTCTAGTCTTGATGGTTGTAATTGTGCATTGGAAGTTAAACTTCCCGCTGAAAAGACAATGTTATGGCATAAGAGATTTGGCAACATTGGTGAGAAGGGTCTGCGTACCTTGAAAAATAAGAACCTCGTTGAGGGGTTAGATGATTGTAATCTTGAGTTTGACTTTTGTGAACATTGCATTTATGGAAAACAAAACCGTGTTCATTTTTACTCGATTTCTCATAAGTCTTCTGGTGTGTTGAACCTTATTCATTTTGATGTGTTTGGTCATGTTAATGTTCCTTTGTTATCAAAATCTATATACTTTGTATCTTTTATAGATGATTACAATAGAAGGACATGGATTTATTTTCTTAGAAAAAAATCTAAAGTCTATAGCAAGTTTAAGGAGTTTAGAGCCTTTGTTGAAAATCAGACTGGTAAAAAGATTAAATGTTTGAGAACTGACAATGGTGGTGAGTTCTATTCTATAGAATTCAATAAGTATTGCAAGGAACTTGGGATTGAAAGGCACAAGACAAATCCATACACCTTGCAGAAAAATGGAGTTGCAGAGAGGATGAATAGGACACTGATGGAGAAGGCTAGGAGTATGCTTAGTGGAGCTGGTCTAGAACAAAAGTTTTGGGCTGAAGTTGTTGCCACTATTTGCTATCTAGTAAATAGATATCCTACATCATCTCTTGTTGGAAAGACACCCATGGAGGTGTGGTCTAGTAGAAAGCCTTCAATAAGTCATCTTCATGTTTTTGGTTGTGAGGCATATGCACATGTGCCTAGGGAGAAGCGGTCAAAGTTGGAGAACAAAGTTGTTAAGTGTATCTTCATCGGCTATGGTGTTGGTTTGAAAGGATACAAGCTTTGGGACCCCTTGGCTGAAAAAGTGTTGTATAGCAAAAGTGTCATCTTCAAAGAGCTTACACCTTCTTCCACTGTTTTGCAACCAAAAGAAAAAGAAAAGAAAGAGGATGTTGTTCAGTTTCTTCTCACCCTTGAGAAGACTAAATAGAAAGACAATGTTGGACCTGATGATGAGGAGAGCTCTAGCAGCTCTGAAATCTCAGATGAAGAAGCTAAACCTCAACCTTAGCTCTTGAGGAGGTCTACATGGATAAGAAAGCAACCTGAAAGGTTTGGTTTTACATTTCTTGATTCTAGCTGTGCTTATGCTTTAATCACTAATAGTGATGAACCTAGAACTGTATCAGAGGCTTTAGAAATGAAGGATGTAGGTTCTTGGATGGAGGCCATGGAGGAAGAAATGGCTTCTCTGGAAAACAATCAAACTTGGGACTTGATGCATTTGCCTCCTGGATAGAAACCTGTTGGATGCAAATGGGTGTTTAAGAAGAAAATTGGTGCAGATGGCAGTGTTAAGAAGTATAAGGCCAGATTGGTTGCGAAGGGGTATTCATAGGTGGAGGGTATAGATTATGGTGAGATCTTCTCTCCTATTGCAAAGATGACATCCATTCGATTCCTATTGTCACTCGCAACAACTTATGATTTGGAGGTAGAATAGATGGATGTGACGACAACTTTCCTTCATGGTGACTTGGAGGAAGAAATCTACATGTCATAGCCAGAACATTACATGGTAAAAGGTAAAGAAATTTTGGTTTGCAAACTTAAGAAGTCTTTGTATGGTTTGAAGCAATCCCCTAGGAGATGGTACTTGAAGTTTGATGCCTTTGTGTTGTTAATTGGATTTGTGAGATCGAAATCGGATCACTGTGTGTATTATAAATTTGATAGTGATCATATTCTCATTGTTGCACTATATGCTGATATGTTTCTCATTGGGAAGGGTAAGAATATGATTTCTAATTTTAAATCTCAATTGTCAGCACAATTTGAAATGAAAGATTTAGGGGCAGCTAGGTACATTCTAGGAATGGAAATCAGAAGAGACAGAACCAACAGAAAACTTTGGTTAAGCTAGAATAAGTATGTGAAGACCGTGTTGGACAAATTCAACATGGCAGATTGTAGACCATTGTGTGTTCCCATTTCTTTGGGGACAAAATTGTTTGTTGAGGATTGTCCAAAATCTCCTAGTGAGGTGGAGGACATGAGCAGAGTACCTTATGCTAGTGTTGTTGGAATTTTGATGTATGCTATGGTCTGCATAAGACCAGACATTTGCCCAAGCAGTGGGAGTCCTTAGTTGATTTATAGCTAATCCTAGATGGGTTCATTAGGATGCAGTTAAATGAGTGTTTAGATATTTGAGGGGTACTTCCGAGTATTCCATTTGCTATCATGGCAATGTTTCAGGACCTCCGCATTCTGTTGATATTCATGGATTTGTGGATTCAGGTTGGGTAGGTGACATTGATGGTAGGAGATCCACCAGTGCTTATGTGTTTACACTGTTTGGTGGTGCTATTAGTTGGATGAGTAAGTGACAACCTGTTGTTTCTTTGTCCATGACAAAAGCTGAGTACATGGCAGCAACTCATGCTTGTAAGGAAGCCATTTGGCTTAAGAGATTATGTTCTGATATTGATGTTGATGTAGGTCAGATCACGATTAGTTGTGACAGTCAGAGTGTAATTTGCCTTGCAAAGAATCCAACTTTCCATGCTAGAAACAAGCACATTGATGTTCAATTACACTTCATGAGAGACATGGTTGAGGATGGAAAGGTAAATTTGGAGAAGGTAGATACTTTGAAGAATGTTGCAGATGCATTGACGAAACCAGTGAGCACAGAGAAGTTCAAATGGTGTTTGGAGTCTATGGGCCTCTTGGCCTATAGTAGTTAAACCCTATTATTTCCATTAGCTCTTGAAAGGTGTTCGACAAGTGGGAGAATGTTGGGAATTAAGGTGTCTCAACCTTTGCAAGTTTCTAGCATTTATTATTTAATTGTATTTATTATTTTGCCTATTATTGTAATTTGGATGCAAATCCTATTTCATCAATTTGTGGGAGTTGGCACGGTGATGTGTCATCCTACATGGAAGGTGATCACATGTACTTTTGTCCTCATATGAGGAGATAGGCATTCCACCTTGTGGTAGAAGAGTTTTTCCATGTGTCAGCATCTTTTGGATGTTGTAAAAGGTTTATGACGTGTAAGAGTTATAACAGATTCCTATGACAAAATCTATGACATGTAAGGGCCAAAAATGGAAGATTATATGACAGGTGAAGAGAAGTGTTTGAAGGCATCTTGCATGGGGAAGTAGGCACCCAAGTTTGACTATGACAAGGTTGTAAGAAAATTTGCTAGTAATAGATAATTATGACAGATTCTCTTACAACTGTAAGAGTTGTCATATATGATAGATTTTATGACATTGTAAGAGCATCTGTCATACCTTAATTGGGTAAATTTGGGGTGCCCAAGTTGGGGGGTTGTAAGGGATGAAATAGAATCACTTACATGTGTCATACGCATGTTTTATGGCCTTGGAAATTGGGCCACATGGATTTGGACGAGTTCCTTGTGTGACTTGCTCTAGAAGCTACCTCCATTCATACTACTTCTCTTTATATACAGGTGCTTGGAGATGGAGTTTGTATCATAGGTTCACAGGTACTGTTATACTGTCGGATTGACTCCAGACATGAGTGTCAAAGACCACTGAAGCTTGCATTGCAAGTGTATTGTAAACATTCTTTCATATTTGTTAATACATCGTGCAGGTTTCTGAGTGTAGGGTTTTTCACCTGATAAGGGTTTTCCCCATTGTAAATCTTTGTCTTTCTTCTTCTGTCTACATTCTAGTTCTTGTGTTTTTCTACAATATCTCATGTTAATGGTTTAACATTGTTGTAATAGTTAGGATAAATTTGAATTTGCATAGCCCTCTCCCCATTAGATTAGTGTAGGAAGCGATTTCCACACACCTAGCTTCCTTTCACATTTGAAGATTGAAAGAATTTAGAGATATGTTTTTTTGTCTTGCATTGGAAAAGAAATGAAGTAGATTAAATATATTGACATGATTCATAGTGAAGTTAGTTTTGAATAGTAGTGGGTAAGTAGGTATGGAGATGGTAAACTTCCTTTTCTTTTTTTGTTTTGGTCAACTATTTGCATGTGATAGAGCCCTTAATCAGTCCTCATCTTGTTTCTTAAGAGCAACATATGTTGCATGTGTGTATATGTTTGGAATGTGAAGCTAGGGCATATGTGAAGACTTGCTAGGTTGCACGCTCTTGATATACCTGTGAATGTCAACCCTTGACAATCAATGTTGTCAATGTCGATTGTTTCCATTTCAAGTGTTATACCTTATGATTTGTGTATTGTTAAGACTCATGTCATTTTAGGGGGATTTGGTGATGCCCACCATAGATTAGTAGAATAATGGGTAGATTTTTTGGTTGGTTGTGATCCCAAAGTGAACCTATGTAATTTCTTTAACCTAGCCAAGTGCATGGGTGAAAGTACAAAGATGACTATACATTTCACGGAAGTCTCCTGTAAATGAAAAATTCCGCTTGGAACGGGTACCCGTTTTGAAAAAAAATGGGTACCCATTTAGGATCGAGCACCCAAAGCAAAACAGGTACCCATTTGAAATGAGTACCCATTTCATAATAAGTAACCATTTTATAACAGGTACCTGTTTTCAAAAAAATAAAAAAAATAGCCATATGCATATAAAAAAAAAAACTTTTTGAAAGTGGGTACCCATTTTCAAAAAGTTTTTTTTTTTTAACATGCCTATTGCTAATTTTTTTATTTTTTAGAAATGGGCACCTATTATAAACGGGCACCCATTTATAATGGGTACCCATTTCTAAAATCTTGAAATTTCAAACCTGCCAATTTGCATTTGTTTTAGGCTTGGAAACCCAAGCCTTAGCTTTGGACCTGCAACTAGGAGACCATGAAAACAAGAGAAAAAACTAGTTTCACCACTATGGCCGACGACTTTTTTATCAGAATATTTTAATGAAATTAAAACCCATTATAAATTTCAAAGTCTATTTTTCAAATATGTAACTTTTTTTGCTATTGAACATAATTTTCTATTTATTATTTATTTTCCAAACAAACTAACTCACAAACTTGAAATAACACAGGTTACTAATTTTTTAATAATTTTTTATTTTGAAAGTTTCTTGCAAAAAAAATTATGTTTGACCAAACTAGACATCATTCTCTACATGATGAAAAAAAATTAGTGAATTGATTAGTTTATCTCAAATTATGTTGGTCGTACATGAGTGGTTTTAAAAAACACTAATTAGGGCCATTAAAAAATTAACAAAAAAGAAATATTTACCAAAAAATTACAAAAAAAAAATCCTGACCAAAGTTCAACATCTTGAGAATCTTTCCACAAAAGGAATTAGAAAAATACATTTATTTAGATCAAATTATGTTGGTCGTACACATGCATGTTTTTGCAAAAAATAGGGGACTTTTAAAAAATCACTTTTTGTACATCCAATAAAAAACCAACTTGCATCATCTGGGTATTAGAAAAAAATACATATTTGAAAACTAGAAACAAAATCCTGCATTTCTTATTTCTACATCATCTTAATATTTTATGTACAAGTGCTTCAAATTGTCACTCCAAGTATGAAAAAATTTTAAAAACAAGAAAAACACTTCCACTTTTTGTCCAAAAAGTGAACTCATCTTCTTGCACTTACCCGCATGGTTCACAAGGCTTGCCTACACCCACAAATTAGAACATAGGATAACTTATTGGTTAATAAAAAAGAGGATCTTAGCTTGAAGTTTTACATCCTCTAGAGTTGGGCATGACTTGTCCCCTTAATTTTCTCAACATTGGGCATGGCAATCGACACTACAAAAGATTGGAGCATACATTTATTATGTAGTGATACCAACTAATTTGTTGGAAATAAATATATAGAGGATAAAAAAGATGATTACTCAGTATAGGTAAATGAAGAACTTGATCATGACATTGGAACCTTCCAATATGTAACTTTTGGCTCTACATTTCCTATTTTTGAGAGAAGAGTACAAAAAGCAACTTTTTTTGGGTCATGTTTGATTTGATGGAATATCATGCTCAATGTAACCATTATGGAGAAGCTTGGCTAGATTTTTTCCCCATATGACTAGAGGCAGTTGGCATAGGTCACTAAAAAGGATGATTAAATAGGCTCCAAAAGGGATTTTATTATGGTAGGGAGTGCTTCATGTAAGTTGACGTCAATGCGTTTGAACAATTTTGGACTGAGGAAGCTCATTTTGGCTAGTAGAATGTATTGAATGAAATACATGCCTTCCTAGAATGTTGCCACTATTTTCCCTTATAGGGGGCTTATTCCTTTTATTGGTATTCGGAAAGAAAAATGAATGGTTGATGCATGTATGTTAAAAGATGCAACTCCAATTGGTGCGAGTAGCAACAATGGTGATTGTCCATGTAAGGCTATTAACATGAGGGTAGACTTGATGTTTGTTATCCAGTGTGACTTTTCAGTACCTGTAATTCCTTGTATGATGATTTTCAGAGGTGGTTATAACTCATGATTCCATGGTAGAAGATTGTGACATTATTATGGCATAGACTTTTTGTTGCTCAATAAATAACTTTTCTTGGGTAGACTAATTCATAACATATGGGACATGAAATGTTGGATGGTTGGAGTCAATCAAATCAATAGCAGACACTATTAATAGTGGATTTAAGCTTAGTTCTTCCCAATTATGGTTTTCACCAATCCTACATTAGCCAATCATGTTGAGCTTGTCTAGTTGTAATGGTAGGCCTGGGTAAAGTCCAATGAAGACTTGCCATTCATCAAGACTATCTTCTTGCATTGCATGTCTCTTGTTAGAAGGAGTTTCATCATCAATGTTTGTTAATATTCTAGAGATGCACGATGCATATGCCATGGATTCCACCTATTATCAAATCAAAACCTCAAATTAAATTAATTTGAAAATTATATAGGAATGATCTCTCTCTCTCTCTCTCTCTCCATAAATTCTACACATCTTCCATCTTAATCAATTTACCCTTTTGATGTACTTTTATCACCCATCTTTTGAGGATAAGCTGTTTTCTTTACAATTTTTTGTAGATACAACATAATTGAGTGGTATACCCAAATGATGCAAAGAAACTTTTGCACCCCCAATTCTAGAGAACAAAGATAGGATATTGATCCCCTCTAAATAAATAGGCTTCAAAATAGAAATATGGTATCCTATAATGAATAAATCATAGCAATACATTTACTTCTTCCTTTTTTTACATCTATGAAAGCTAGTTGACTCGTTATTGTGAGGCCTATTTATTTCACTTCCCTATTTTGATCATTTCATATGACAGTTGGAGACATTTCTAGGCAGTTAGAGACTATTGATTTCCATTATGCAGATTTAGACTATATCTCCTGATTTTGGATTAGCTTTGATTAGTTATGTGGTGATTTGAATAGATCCTATTTTGATGCTCTTATGATGTTAGACATGTGAGATACATTTGAGGATTATTAGTGATGTTGATTTTGAGCTCATTATATGATTTACTATGTGATTCTGATTTTGTGATAGTATATAGAAAAATGCAATTACGAATCTTAATTATGATGTGATTTGTTTAATGTTGTGTATGAATTATGCGATGACATGATTATTACATTATGTTGCTTCAGCTATGATATACCTATGTTGGATTGACCATTTGTTCAAGTGCGCAGGTGATTTTCCAGGCCACGGAAAATTGGAGGCCGATCTCACACTTATGTGTTTCCTTGTTAAGTTGATCCATTCTAAAGAGGGATGAGTATCATGTATGATTGAATGATGTTTTTGTGAATGCTTGTTTTTAATTAATTGGCCTAGTTCACCCTTTTATTTAATTTAATTGATGTGTTCTAAAACTTGTGTTTTAATTTACACCAATTAGTGTTCTTTTTATTTTTGGGCCATTTAATGTGATTTTACACCTCCTTATGTGTTTATTATGGATCCAGACTAACCCTAGGTGGTACCCCTAGGGTCTAGGGTCTATTTGGGCTTACTAAACCCTAAGGTAACTCCCATCTAGTCACCCTAAATTTAGGTTTAGTAAAAGTGACGAAATTTTAAAATGGCTAAGGGTGGGAGATGAGTCATCCCTTGAAAGAAGGCACATCTCCCTTCCCAAGGCTTGGGGATTCCTCCACCTTGAAGACTTGGGGAGTCTTCAAGACCCACAAGTATGTGGAACCTCCCTCCAAGACTCTCACACATTTGTGAGAGCATCTGGGAGTGAGGGGGCTCTCTTGGAGGATAAGCGGATGACATGTGTCATCCCTTATCCTCATGGAGCCATGGGGAGAGATGCCACATCTCCACTTTTAATCTTACATGTGTGAGAGCACAAATGGAGAGGACGAGGGTTTGAATGGATAAGAGGGTGATACATGTCACCCTCACATTCCTTCTCCCTTGCAAGTGGCATGGGATGAGGATGGAGAAGGTGACATGTGTCACCTTCTCATTCATCAAGGCCTAGATTGGAGGCCTATTTTATCTCCTCTTGGAGAGGAGTTGGGGGTTCTTGCTTTTTGAAAATTTTCTATCTTTGGAGTTTTTTGGGAAGGAGTTAGAGGAACTTGGAGGATTAGAGGCTTGGAGAAATCTTGTGGGCTCTTCTTCAACTTGCATCCATTGTTGGGCTCTTAAGGTAAGCCCCATGGCATTTAGCCATTCCTTATGCTTGTTTCATTTTTGCTTATGTGCTTGAAATTGTGTTGGGTGTTATTTTATTTTGTGTGGGTTTTGGGTATTTGTAAGAGCATCTCCATTTAGATAAAATTCTCAACATGTGTGGGGTGGGGGAGAGTGAACCTCCTCGAGGTCACTCTCCTAGTGTTGGTTTATTTATGGCCTTGAGGGCATTATTTGGAGTATGGGATTATCTTGATTGGCATGAGTGCCATGGTGATTTTGTGTTTCATGGAGATATCATTTTTTGGCTTGAGGCCTTATGATGTTGAGACTATGAGTTTTGGAGTGACCTCTTGAGTCGAGGGGTCCACTCCCCTACCACTCTAAACTCAGTTCTATGAGTTTTGTATTGTGCATCAACTATGGGTGTTTTTGTGTTGTGGGTTGTGATTTAAAATTTGTTGTGGAATGAAAGAATCAATGTGAAATCAACCTCCCAGCTTGGGGGTGACCCACTAGTGGGTCTATGGTAGGGAGGAGGGTGGTTTTCATGTCTTGGCTTCCCCTTCTTTGTGTTAAAATTAATTGTAGGTCTTGGAGCTTGAAGAAATAATCATTGTGGCTTTATTTGCATTATTTTTGTGAGCCATGGCCTTGGAGGCCTTATTGAATTTGGTTGACAAAGTTGGGACTCTCAATGTTGTAGTTGTGTAAAAATATTTTCCTTATTTATGCTAGTGTTTTCTTCAATTTTTGGTAATGTTATAATGGTTGGTGTAAATTCCTTTTCACTGTCATAAAATAGATATTCATTTCTTAGTATTATTTTGTTGTGCATTTGTATGGAAAGGAAGAAAGGCTTAAATATTGTGGTTAAATTTATTTGAGTGTAAATGCAACAGTTTCTATTTAAATGCTAAGATAGAAAAGAAAATAGATAAACTCTATTTGATATGGTTCTTAGAAAAAAGTTTACTTCCTCATAATATGTATTGTTTTAATGGAAGGAGAAAAATAATGTGGCTAGAAAAATAATATGACTGTTATATTTATTTTGTTGTCAAAAGGAAAGAGATAGAGAGAAATTTGTTTTCAACAAAAAAATAGGTATTCTGTCATATTTTATTTTTGTAAAAGAAAAATATATATATATATATATATATATATATATATATATATATATATATATATATATATATATATATATATATATATATATATATATATATATATATAATTGTTCTTGCAAGTATTCCTAGGCTTATATTTTTAAGTAGTTGATTTTGCTACTCATCTATGTGTGTGTGTGTGTATTGTTAAAGATATATTTTAAAAACATACTGTTATGATTCATGTTAAAACTATTGAGTCTATATCTATATACATTATAGATTTTAATATCAATTAAGAATGCATTTAAAAAAAGCACCGAATGATATACATTATTCACTATTTTTGTTACAGTTAATAAAAAAAGAAAAGTGTTTTAAAGCTCTGTTTGGCCACCCCAGTAATTGGGGATTGTTTTATTTTTTTCAATAAAAAAAAGGTCTGAGTTGGGACGGCGCCATGGCCGCCACCCCAACCCTTGTGCGCTGAAGTGGGAATGGTGGGGGATGGTTCCCCCACCCACCTCCTAGCATATGGTGTGGAGTGGGTGGTTGAATTACCCCCCACCCCAATCTCCATTTTAAGCTCTTCAAAACAAACAATCGGTGGCATTTAAAAAGGATCGTCAACGCTGCTAAAACCCACGGCACCTGCGTCTATCTTTTTTCCTATACATTCTAGTTTTTATTTATAATATATGTAGAACAAATATATATGTATATGTATATGTATATGTATATGTATATATATATATATATATATATATATATATTAAAACCAAAAAGAACCCCTATGCATATACAAAGTGAATATATACCTAGAGGCAGTATATCCATGGCTGCCCTTGTGCAAAAACCCTACCTGCAAAACAAGAGAAAATAAAATGGAGTAAAATAAAATGAAAAGAAAAGAATAGAAGAAAAGAAAGTAATTAGGGTAAGGGTAGACAAAAGAAACAAATAAAATAATAGGGTGATTTTAGGGTTGAGGAATGAGAGGGAAAATTAAAACAAATTTATTTTATTCCTTTTTCATTTGCACGTGAGTTTTATTTCCCCTCTTCCATTCTTTTGAAATTTATCTTTTAGGAATTTATTGTTTATCACTCTCCTTGGGGTCATTTTCATATGGACGACTTTATTTAATTTTGATAGATATTTTTGTTACTTAGGGATTTAAATATTATTTATGTGGGGTTTTAATTTAAGTGTCTATTTAAATTGGGGTATGGTAATTAGGGATCTTAGTTTGATTTTTAATTTTTAGACTTTGTATTATTATTTTCCTAGTGGATTTTAATTTAATTAGGTTAGAGACCCCATTTATTAATTTAATATTGTTAATTAATTTTGTTGGGTTGGGTAAAGTCATCTTAATTATTTCTTGAAAATTTTACTTTTAACTTTTTAATAATTACTATAATTGTTGGAATTATATTTATTGGAGGACTTTATTACTTTGGGGTTAATTATTTTATAGTTTCACTTAATTTGATTTTTGATTATTGGGTGGGTAATTTTTATAATGTTATTTAGGTGAATTTAATTTAATCTTTTTTTTTAATTTTCTCTTAAATGTACGCGAGGGAGACCTTTTTAAAATAATTATTTCAAACGTTAATAACATGTTATGTTGCTGAAATTTTTGAGACTTAGGGCAGTTGTTTTAAGTGAAATTCCTTGGCATTAGTTAACATCTATTTTTCCTTGTGATTAATATTTTTAACGTTAGTGTATTTTAATCTATTTTGTGCTCTAGAAATTAGGGTTGGATTTTGATTCCAGTCGAAATCATATCACTCACTTAGGAAACTCAGGGTTTGGGTCCACTCAATCCTAACCCTAGTAGCGATGCTCCTCGTGTCACATAACCCCTTAGTTGGCTATCATCACACAGGGGATTGTGCATGTAATTTCTCTTGCCTAAGTTTGATTGACATGTTTACGGCTTATGCATTTTGCCACTGAGCACGCTGACATTTGCAAGGGGGTTTCTAGGGACACGTGGAAATTTTTTTGATATTTCGTGTAATGACCACATGACAAATGTGGACATGACACATGTGTTGCATGTTGTGGTTGCATGAGAAATGTGGGCACGACAGTTACTACATGTAAAACATTTAAATATTTGGTTACAAAGTCTCCATGAATGATTTATTTCCCCCAAATTGAAAAGGTTAGTAAAGACAAGTACTGAAATGGAATTATTTTGATTATATGGAGCAAATTTCTTTGCATAATCAACATGGGACTAATTACAAGCTTGTATGTTGCCAATTACAATCCTAGGGTTATTAGTCATGTAATTTGTAACCTTAATTAAACATAGAAGAATAAGTGAAGGAGATAGAGAAGATAAGATGACATATATACTTGGGAAAACCCTTTTAAATAAGAAACCCACCACCAAAAGTAAACCTTAATAAATTCCCTCAAAATAAGCTTACAATAGATTGAAAAACTCCACTAATGTTGTAGCCCATGTGTTAACACTTTAATAGCATGTTGATACTACTACATGAAAAGCATTTATGCATATAAAACATGACCATGAGATTATAAAATAAAGAGCACATCCTATTTTAATAATCCATAAAAAAATACGCTTCATGTATTGCATTCAAAAGATACTTTGAAAAGGATTTATAAATAGTTTTCAACATTCTATGATGATAAACTAATCAAATACAACACTTAAATTAGAAAATGAAATGAGAGGGATAACCAATCATTCCTAAAAGTATATCTAACCTTCATGTGAGCAGTCATACACTTAACACCATGTATTCTATTACAAAATGGAGTTCAAACTCAAGCATACAAATTTATAAACCTTCCCTACAGTTGTTATAGAACAAATAACACCCTTTACTATAAATTCTCTCTCTCTCTCTCTCTCTCTCTCTCTCTCTCTCTCTTATGGTTAATTCACCTACAATAATTACATTCAGAAATCTAGGCATATAAAGCTTAAAAGGTCACACATTCTAGCATTAATAGCACATGAGCATGCACCTATAATCCATCACTTTAGGACATGCCCCTATTCATCCAATAGATTACTACAAGGCTTTGAGAGATTTACATCACCATAAGGGAAAAATCCATATCAAATTAACCAATTGTATCAAATGCCAAGGGAGGACATCATTGCATTAATACTAATGAATAGAGAAAGATTTAAAATGACTTGGAACACCCTAATATACATATAACACCACCTTAATCAGTACCTTACACAAATATGTTTCTAAGGACATAATAAAATCACCCACAACCATTGAATTCAAATCACTACTAGCAAGAGGAAGAAAGCACTAAGTTTAGGATGCATAAGGCATGAATAAGGCATGGGAAAAAATATTGCATAAAAAGAAAAAAAACCTACATTAATTCCTTCAAAATCTTGGAGACACCATACATGACCTTCATATTATCACATTTGAGTTCTAGTAGAAATCTATGGTCATGTTGGTGTGGGAGAATAACAATATAGATCAATGGTCTCCATGCATCCATGTGGAAAAGATAAGCATGTTAATATATGTATTGGAGGTGTTGAATAATAGAAACCTTGGATTTTCCATATTCAAAATTATCACAAGGCAATGAGAAAAGTCTTAGCATGCCATGTCAGAGAGGGGACCAATAAATAATACATGTGGCATCATGATCTAAGTAGCCACAAGGACATAAAGAAACCAGTCACAAGCATGAAACATGAATACTTTCATGATGAAGAGACCTTTCTAATAAAATTAGGCCTATAGATTAAGCAAAGATTAGGACAAATATAACACTAAGGTACACTTAAGACATGCTTAGATAAAGATGGACCTTTATGACTTAAATGGAACAAAAATTCACAAATATTACATATAAACAAGTACACCCTAGACCTAGAACCAAAATATTAACTATAGAGAGCAATAAAAAAGACATTATTATAAAATTAGAACACACATCATGGTAACACAAGCTATTAGGGGCACAAATCCACATCAAAATGACAATACTTAAAATAGTGCTAATAAGGTGATGAAGGATCCCTACATTTTAATAAAAGAAGTAGTGATGAGAAGGAATTAGAAACTAATTCCTTTTAAATTTACTTCTTTTTCATATGGAAAACTTTCTTTAATACAATGTTTGATGAGCTCATCTTCTAGAATTTAGACCATCAATAGCCCTAGTGACTAACTTAGCACAAATAACAAGACTATTTTTGAATACTAATAACATTAATGTCACCTTCATCTTGAGGTAGACAATAAATATCCCAAGTGAACCTATGGAAGCCATAGGGCTACTGTTGATTAGCCTACAAATATCCTTAAAAAGTTGAGGTAACTTTGCACAAGTGATTTTCTATGGAGTGTAGAAGGAGTAACACATGTGGGTTGTATTAAGGGATTTCACACAAATATGAAATTTACTTTCTAAAGAGAGTGGTTTAGATATCTACACCATTTTAATAACATATTGTGAAAGGGTGGTAAGTGAACTATCAAATGTAAAGATAATCATTCCATGAAACTTAAACATAACCCTTGGTTAATCCACTTCCACTAATAATCCTTCTACCATGAAGGTAAAGTGATGTAGGAGCATCCCTGGTTCAAGAGTAATCTTACATCAACCAAAAAAAAACATTTGCATTTCAATTTGTTTGCATTTCAGTTCTTTCATTTCCTATTTAGTTCAGGCAGTTTAGTTAGAAGCAGTTTAGCTTGTGGTCCAGTTTTGGCATTTCACATCTTGTAGAACTGGACTTAACATCTACATTCATCCATCTACATCATATCAAGAATTCAGAGCATTTGGATCAGTTACCGAAAAGATATTGCTATCAGAAGTTGACTATTTTCTGAGAGCATGGCACTGTAGCAGTTCCTGATAACCAGCTGAAGGAGAAGGCTTGTGGATCATTCCTTGACTTGCAGATCCTAATGACACATCATTCAATGATCCTTGGTTCATGGCTGTCCTTCCCTAGAGGTCTACACATTGTTCCATTCATTTGAGGAAGTGTTCTATGCATTTAGGTCTGACCTATCTATGAACATGTTACGGCTCTTCATTGGAGTTTGTGATCTTCCTTGGCTGATGCAGAGGAATCTATTAGTCTGGAAAAGATATATATTGATGTAATAGATCCTTAGGAAAGTAGTTGATGATTTTTAGATTGATGATAATATAGATCTTGTGTGAAAGGAGCTTCAAAGCCTTATCTTGTGCATGTATATATTCAGGCTTGTGGGCTGAATTATAAGCCCGCATGTTGTCATCTAGAATGTATTTGAATTCTTTGATATAATAAATGACTGAATCTGTATTTGTTCTATTTCTTTGAGTTGTTTCCATTATGTTTACTTTTATTGTACGGTCTGGATAGTTCATTTTGTGAACCCTCTTGTCGTGACTGCACCATAAAGGAAAAGGACTTTGCCTATAACTGTCCATTTTATACCACTATAGGTTGGGACCAAAAGTACCATAAAACATGTTGAGACAAGACATGGCTTCCTTGAAAGAATCTTTCTTATTGGCTAACATAAGAACAATCATTTACAAAGTGGCCATTAATAAGATATTAGGAGGAAGGAACAAAAATTCCTTAACTAGCCCAAGTGAGGCTTTACGTGAAATCAAGTAGACAAATTATTTTGTAATAAGAACATATAGAAAAGATTCCAAAGGGAAATGTAATGCCCTGCCATGAACACCTTAGAAAACAACACATCTATGCTATGCAATGCAGAATATTTTTTTTTTTATATAAAATAACAAAGTAATGTTTAGCAAATCAATACACATCATTAACTAACAACTTGTCTTCTAAGGTCCCATGGTTGCATTACTTGACAAATTAATCAACATAATTTACATGCATTACTAACTAATATCGGTAGAACATTCTAAATCTATTACACTAATGATTATACATATACATCTCCATTTCATGACATCAGTTAGATAATCAACTTGATCAAGATTACATGTACATTTTCAAAAGTCTATACATATGAGTACATCACTATGTAGTTACATTATCAACATCCTGATTACATCTGAATATATACAATGTGATACAGTTGGTACACAAGGCTAGTACATGAATATAAATCACTTCCTTCATAACTGGTATAAGATCTGATGCCTGATACACAAGATATATCCTCCTCACACATGAACATCAGCAAGGGAAAAACCAATGGATAAAGCTCTTCCATCCGACCATGTGGAACCCTAAGGTCCACCTCCTAAGCTAGGAGTTAACATAAGGTTCCCACTACAACATATAGTCAGGTAGACAATAGACTATAAGACAACACACGACTCCAACATCGCAAGTCAATATCACAAACAACACAACAGAACTTCCAGAGGCAAACACTTAACAAAAGGGGAGACTACAACTAGGGAATGCTAGGCTACAGTAAGGAGAGTGTCATCGCATGGTCCTAACATGGGTTACCCTGACAGTCTCTAGCTAGACGCTGGCCCCCATCCATGGGTTACCCTGACAGTCTCTCGCTAGGCACTGGCCCCCATCTATGGTTACCCTGACAGTCTCTCACTAGACGTCGGCCCCATAGGGTGACACATGCAGAATCAACATTCCTTTCATGAGGACAAGGAAGTTGATTTTGCCAACCACGGCCTTCTCATTTCATCCTTAGCCTGAACGAGCACTACAGGCATGAGTGAGGCATCCAATTATCTTGATTAGTGTGAAAACTACCCAACCCTCTAAATTTATTATTAAGTTATCACTGGATTAACAACTCCCAATGGGTTACCCTGACAAGCCACTTTGGGCACCGGCCCCACATTGGAAGCCACTCCCCTATCTGTACCTAGGAAACCCCATCCATCAAGCTAAACATATATCATCACAACAATAAAACCTTTCATACACATTGCAAGACATTAACCATCTTGCATAACAATTATCCTTATATCAACATGTATATATAACAATGCAAGGCATTGACCCTCTTGCATAACAAAACATAATGATAAGGGCAGAACTCCTAATCTATTGCCCATAACAACACATATTCATTACATCTTTATGATTTTCATGTATCTCCATTCCACAACTCACCACCAAACTCAATACAAGACAAATACAACCAAATGGACAGCAATACATCCACAAGAAGTACATTTATCATTCACCTTGTCTTTTAATCCATACATAACTAGAGACGACATGCTTCTTAAAACATCATGATCTCAAGACATCTACCAACACAATACATGGAATCAAGACATCCCCTGCTAAGCCTCTGGAACACTAGCCACATAGGTAGATACCAAATCAGAAGACTATATGCACTAGTTCATGACCCACACATTGAATTTACTAAACATATTCCAAGCATTCAATTACACTTATAATTAAATTATGCCTTCTTTACAACTAATCCACTATAGTAGATTGCAATTGACTAAGTTATTACAATAGTATATTAACATTAAAATATAGCTTATCATCTGATTGTATTCTTATTAAGGAATAAATCTATAATTACAATAAAGTTAACTACATGTAAATATTTATTAAAATAATTATTTAATTGATTTACAAAGATACAAATATCATTAACCTAACTAAAGTAAACCATTATTGTCACTGTTAAAAATTAAATAAATTAAATAATTACAATGTAATCTAAATTCAATTCTTGAGGATAACTTGAGGGTTCCTATTTATTTTATAACCATATAAAACCCCTAAATCTTGAAATAACATATTAACTTAAAGGTGAAAAGAAACAATTTTAATTACTTCTACATAAACATCGATTACAAATACCTATAGATCAAATATTATTGGTCTAACTATCACAACATTCACGAGTAATCAAAGTGCATATACAAAAAAAGGATCTAGTTCAACAAGTCATTTATAAAGAGAAAGTGATAGATTTCAATACCACATTAAATTTCATTTATCCACTCTACTATTCAACATATCAAATTTTCATTTATTCCAATCTAATATACATGTTCCATTTACCTTCTAAATTTAATAAACCTAATAATTTGATGATATAAATTTTGATAGCTTGATTTAAATAAATCACGTGACCAATATAATAATAATAATAATAATAATAACAATAATAATAAAATTCCACAGATCATTTGATAACAAATATTTTTCATCTAAGGTCATTAAATAATTAACGTTACACTCTATTAACAAATCTACTATGAATAAATAATCATATCAATAGAGTTATAAAATTACATCAATACAATACGATTTATATCAACCACATTTCATGACAGTTCAGTAATCTAATAATTTAATCATGTAACCTTCAAAACTTGATCTAATTGTATCAAGTAAATAAATTATAATATTCAACTTATATTTGATTTGAATTACTAACAAAATACTAATAAAACTCAGGTAAGACTCCAAAAGGGATCAATTTGCTACACTTACGTTGTCCTACATATAAGAATGAAGTATGTAGAGAATTGAACATTTATTTAAACCTGGGGAATATGACAAGACAGATTTACTCATGACACGGGAAATTTACTCATGAATGAGCAACATGAAACTCTCCTTAGTGAGTAAATCCTATGCATTAGAATATAAAGTTGAAAATTAACTAAAGATCATTATTGTTTAGGGTGCCTACACCATTCTTTCTAGGTTTTGGAGAAAAATTTTAGGATGAATAGCGCAGCCTCCCAATAGGTTCGATGGGATAATTACCTGAGCAACCAAACCTAACCCTAAAATACCATTGGCATCCACTACTCATCTCAATCTCAGAGTATTATGTAGAGAGGGGCAGTTGAGGAATGAAATCAAACAGAATTCCTCAAAAGGGCGTAATCTCCAGGAATGCAATGAGGTGCAAGATATGTACGCAATGGATTTGGTGAAACAACTTTAGAAACTTTAAAGCAAATCAATTCACAGGTGTAAGGCCAAATGCTAAAACCTTTGCCGATATTTTGTCAGATATTATAGTGGAAATGCTCTGGTAGACATGTACGCAAAATGGAGAAGTATAGATAAGGCACGCGACTATGGGTATGACGTCTCAACATGAGGCAAAGGAAACTCTTGAAAGAATGAATTGCCTTTATTGTTGCTGCACCTGAGAGTCGTTGTGTTTATCACATGAAATGCAATGCTTGTAGGATATGAACAACAGCGATCACTCTAATGTCAACTTTAGCCGTGCACACCATAGTATATCGAATCTTTTAAGTCGTACATGTAATTGTCCATCGAGCAAGCATATTATAAGGAAGGCAGTTTGATAAGTTCTCAAATAAAATAGTTAATACTGCTCATGATACTTTAGTCATAAGCAATTATTAGATGAACAACTATGGGTGAGAGCAGATTGGACAACTTCTACAGTGATAAATGTTAGGCTGCATGATTGACCTTCTTAGCCACACTGGCTATTAAAAGACACCCTAACTTTATGATTGATAAAATTGTTAAATCTACGCTGGCTATATGGGTGCGCTTTCTTAGAGACTGTATATTACATATGAATATACATATGATGCACAAATAGCACTCACCAGAATATAATTCAACTTTTAAATATTGGTTTGTGGATATATAGTATTTTTGCTCGTCATTCAGCTTTTCTGAATATATTGAACAGATTTAAAATAAAAAGGCAAATGGATAATATACATAATTATCCCCTACCATTAAAAATGATTACTACCCACCTCTACGGCCCATGAAAATCTATAAATATATTTCATTGCCCATGAGGCATAGAACGATTAGGGTTGCAATAACTGGCACTTGTTCAACCTGAACACAACATCATGTCAAAAACATCACTAAGGTTCTAGATCATATGTCTTAATCCATGGTCAAGTATAATGGCTTCAATTTTGTAATTAACTTTATTATCAAGGAAATATAGCAAAGGCGAGGTGAATATTTGCCAAGGAGAGAAAATTCCTACGAGTAAACTATATATCTACATCAGAAGTTTGAATGGGTGTTACTTACCATGATGAATGTTGTGGCCAAGTCAATGTATAGAGACACATTTTACAAATTTCAACTCTCATAACCCTTCGGAATAAGTTAAAATAGGATATAATTATGTATACCTATGGTAGATACAGTGCCCTACTGCTTTGCAAGGATTTTATTAGTGTTGTTTATTTATGGCAATTGCGAGAGGGCTTACTTAGCTTTTGGGTTTTATTATCGATTTAAAGCTATCTTCCACCACCTTTGATCACATCTTCCCTGTGCATGCCAAGATGGAAGCTTTGAATCAGGTTATGGACACCCATTGACGCTCACGGAGGGGCAATTTGCAAGTATAATGCTGATGCAAGATAGGAAAAGTGAAGAGTTTGATAGATGCCTCAAGAGACATGATCTCATGGTTTTTCAATGATTACCGGCTACACACAAAAAGAATTTGATGAAAATAAATTGTTACTATAATGAGACTGCCTAAATCCATTAACAAGGTGCATTGATGGCCAATACATATGACTAGGAGAATTCATGTAGCAACAAATGAATTGACATATTTATTAAAAAAAAAAAATTCAAAGAAACAGAGATAAAATTCAGAAATGAATGAAACTTGGATCTGAACACTTGATTATCAAAAGGTAGATGTTACTCCCAAATCCTAGCCACTAGCTCTAGCCTCCTAATTAATCCTGTTCAATCCTTCCATAACTACCTCTTCCCAAACCAGGACTCAGCTCCTCGAATAAATGCAGGAGACATCCTCTCTTCCCAACAACCCACTTTCTCAAAACAAGGGTTGAACTCCTTGAGTAAATGCAGAACCATGCCTCTCTTTTCCCAATAACCCACTCTCTCATGGGATTCAGAATTAACTATACCAAGGGATTCCCAAACCTCCAATTTGCAATTGCCGGCACACGGCATTAAATTTGCACATCCCCAAAATACTGAATACATGATACAAGGCGACAACCCTATTTTTATCCTTAAAAATATTATCTTTATTACTATCAATTTATTTTATCAAAATTATAATTGTTTATTCATCTTTACTTATGTAATTTGTTTTCTTTTTAATTTTATCCACTAACAACTTGAAATTTATTATTTCATTTTAATCATTTATCAATTTTATTTATTTACTTACTATTTCATGATAATTTTACCAATTATCAAACAATTAAATCATTTATAATTAATAAACAACACCTAATTTCCCTAGCAAATGTTTATTTAACTTTGCTTAAATTTAACCTTATCTTAATGAAGTACTAACCAGGCTTAAGTCAACACTTTAAATTGGATAAACCCAACTTACTGGATGATACCTGCCCCCATGTAAAACCATAGGACATGAAAACCAAAATAATGATAGATAGTCCAACTGATGGTGACAACAGGATACAATACTAAGAACTCATCCTCTTTGAGGATGTTGACTGAGTAGGGAACCTTATGCTAACTTCAATCAACAACTCCATTGGCTAGGGCATGCTCAGACCTAGTAGTTTAGGTGGAGTCGATGCCCGGTACCTGCATCCTGCAACAAACAACAAGGTTGTACACATATCTATATATATATATATATATATAAACATGTAGTCATAGACACAATGAACGGAAGTCGCATCATGGCAGGGTACTCAGACACGAGTAATGTGACACTGTTCCGTTCATGTAAACACATCATTAAATAACTACATCCATTACCAGTAATGCATCATAATCATGATCGAATAATACATTAAACTCGGAATAACATTAGTCTATAATCATCAAATATGTCTATCAAGATCAAGGAGAACATAAACCATAACATACTAGTCCAAATGTCTCGAAACTATAAATATGCAATATAAGACTATCAACTATACCAGAACTATCATAGGAATTATGAAAATAACATCTATCAGAAGCCAAAAGCGAGGGGCATTACAGGAAATCCTACTGAAAAGATAAAACTAGACTGAAGATGTTAGATCTTCTATTATTGCTAGATAACCAAGCAAAAAATAGAACAAACATGGTGTGGAAATCATGGGGAAAAGAGTCTTCAAAGCCATGAGATTTAAGAATAGCAAGGATGAATTACCACTCAAAATAATTGTAGTCTTTCTTAAAATCAAGATTTAGAAAAAAAAATTGGGAGGCCTTCACCTATTCCATCTTTTCTCAAATGATAACGATATTATCTAATATATATTGGCTTTTGATGAACCCCATTTTCTTAGATGACACAATGGAGTGTGGGTGAAAAGTGGATAGAGTGAGTGCTTTGGAAAGAGCCTTATATGAAACTTTCAACAAGGTGATAAATTTCTAAGGTTGATTATCTCTAGATCCTCAACTTTGGGATTAAATTTATAATTCCCACAGTTGATCAAAGATCCCAAATAATGGTTGTGGATAGCTTCCTTATAAGTATAAAGTAGGATCAAAGAACCCCACAAATGGTTCTGGATAGCTTCCTTATAATTTTTGAGTAGGTTAAGTCTTGTGAAGTGCTAAGTGGCCTTATAAAACTCTAAGTAAAAACCATTCATTCTTGATGCCTTATTATTAGCCACATGCATTAATAACATATCATGCTCCTCCAATGTGAGTTGAGAATAAAAAATCATGCTAGTCATGTGACTAAGCTAGGTTAGCACCGCCTCTATGCATAACTAAATTGTATAATGACATCCACACAAGTTATTTTGTGCATAAAACAACCAACTTATCATGTACATGAAAGGCATGAGATATCTAATGAAGTGAAGAAAGGATCCTAGTAATAGTCTTAATCACCTTTTAATATGAAAACACAATTTCTTGAGATGCAAGAATTTGGAGGTAATTCAAGGCTTTATCTCCCATCTTAATCTAGAAGAGGTGAGATTTGATCTAGCCCTTTGGCATGCTAAGTTTTAGCAATATTGATATTATGTCACAATTAGGAAACCTAATTTTACAAGTGTATGTTAAAGGGATCAAGTTTAAGATCGTAAGTGATGTGATTTGATTTTTTAGTAGCAATAATTTTAACTCATTTGAAAACATAGTTATATTTATTGCCAAATCTTTGAATGAAGGTTATGGTGTAAGTAATCACAAAATTCCACTAGTCAATCCAAATAATATCAAAAAGGAAAATGTAGCATCAAGTTCCACACATGGGTGATGAAGTAGATGCTCCCCTAATGAATACGAGTGATGTGTTAAAAAAAAAAAGTACAAGGAATTTTCACCAATGTGGAAACCCATTTTACCTTAAAGATGATAGGATTATGATAAAAGATAATAGTCTTCTAGGATGCACTTCCATATATATACCTTTGTGGATGATTATATAGAACATGTGTTGCTTAAAAATCATAATATGAACAACTCATATGACCACTCCATCTTTACTAACCCATAAGTTAGTTTTTGTATATCACATATTTGATGTGGCAATCCATTACTAAAATCCAAATCCACCAACCCCCAATAGGTTTTGAAATAATCCTAAATATCCCTTTGTCTAATGCACCATCTCATTGGCAACATGCTAATTTTATTCTCAATAGACTCCACCATATTAAAATGACTAGAAAAAAGCTAGCTAAAAAATTCTAATTTCTCATCCAAACAACACAATAACACTACTTTTTAGGGACCATCATTAGGATCATAAATATCGAAAACCCCCACTACCCTCCCATCAATGTCAAAGGTCACTCACATGACACAATGGTTGGGATTTTTTTCTAAAGGCAATACTAGTCAAGGTTAATCTAGGAGCAACCATAATGCATGCATCACCATTTCCTTTGTCATATGAGGTGACAAGGTTAAAATCTTGAGCCAAATAGCCCTCAAGGTGGATTGAAACAAAAATTTTATAGCATCAGTTACTTGTAAATAAAAGTTGTCCAACATGCCAAGTTGTTGACAAACAACCCATATAGAAAACTTAAGGGAAGATTTTGTAAGATTTCTAACATTATAAGAGATAAAATTCTCATGGAGGGTTCCTACATAGATTACTATAATAGATCACCATTATCATATCTTAATTCCTCAAATTAGTTATCCAACAAAGGACTTTGGTTTAGGAAAAAAATAATGAGTGAAATAAAGAAACATTTTCTACTAAATCTTCCCCTTGGTGACTTGTTGTCGCTAGATAGATAATGTGGATACTTAAGGGTTGAGAATTATTAAGTGATATCCTAATGTTCACACATTGCCTTTGACTAGAGTTGCTATTCATAATTTGGGAAGATGAACTAGGGTATGATACCTTGTTGGGAATAATTGCCTCATTTTTAGTCACTAGATGGATCTAAAATTTATAGACATATTGGGGTTTAGGTTGCGGGTAATTGGATTTAGGATGTCTAGCAGCTAAAGGTTTTCCTACTGCAAATTTTTGACTAACTAGCCTCTTGGCTTGGGGAAGAAGACAACTTGGGTATAAGTGGGCAATGCCTAGCAAATAACTTGGGCAAAAGTGAAGAATCTTTGATCTTGTGATCTAGAGCCTCACATTGGAAATAGGTACATTTGGTAAGTTAATTTATGTGACCTATTAAAATGTTACGTAGTTCTTGAATCTCAATGGATTCTTTAAGGTTGGACGTGAGGTCCATCTCCGCATATACCTATTTGTGAGGTTGAGTCATAAATTTTCTTTGGTTCATTGCAAATAAAATGTTTGAGTGACTAGATAATATGTGCCAAAATGCCCATAGTGGGGTGGGGAGCTTAGACAACTCATTCCAAATAGGAACCTAGAGGGATGCTTTCCTAGAAACTTTAAAGTCTTGGGTCTAGGGAGAAAGTGCCAACAAACTTTTTCTCATGTACCAATAACTACATAGGTTAAGAAGAATATCAACCTACTAGGGGTCATGAAAAGTAAATAAGAAAAATCCCTTGTACAAATACCTAACCTGAGATAACTTAATGCCATCGGGTTCCCAAGAATTATTGAACTTAGAGTCCAAGTACCATTGTGAGTAGATACTTCCCACCTAAGAAACAATAAGGCTAAAAGTCTCATTCTAATTTCAAACATATTTTACAACATCAAGGGGTAAAATAATATCAAATTTGAAGGCTAAACGTTATTTTATAGCTTTAGTTAAAAAAATTAATCATATTTTGGAGCCATCCTCACCATCAAATATACCATTGGTTGTAGAAGACGTGACTTTGGCCATTAAAAATGATAGAGCTAAGGGTGAAAATATGTATAAGAATTCTTAAAAAATCTAAAAAAAAGTTTGACACAAATTGAATGAAAGCTCTCAACCATATAAAAAACAAAAATCTATAAAATAATAAACTAGACCAAAACAAGTATGCTAAACCATACTAAATACCTTCTAAGATAATAATGTTTTGAAACTAACATTTTAATATTTTAAATAAATATTACAATACCTAATTATTATGAATTTAAAATATCATTAATTCACTCAAAATTAATTAATAAAACAATTAAAATTTATAATCCAAACTTAAAATATATTAATACAATTCAACCACAACGTAATATGTATTGATGTCCAAATGTATTGATAGATAAAACAAAAGTTACAAGGTAGCCCTTAAATTTCATCCCTTGTAACTTATTAATAAAAATAACATGAACCCTAGTTAATATAGTAAACATGAAACTATAAAATGTAATATATCTACTAAGGAATGGACTTACTAAGATTAAAAAAAAAATCCTTTCATTGCATATATGGTTTTCTACAAAAGAGACAATATACCATTACCAAAAGAAGTACAACTGCCACAAAAGAGACAATATGCTATGGCTTTGAAAAATGCTCTTTCCTAAAATCAGTAATCCACACATTTAGTTAGTTATAATTTTTGTTGACATTTCTTAGAACATGCTTAAAATCATCCATGTAAGTGATTCTGATACATAAATAATTGAATATTCAAACTACTTTGTCATCAGTTCGTAGATAATTTTTTATAACATGTACTCTCTCAAATATCCCAATATCCTCCTTAGAGTCAATTAAGTTATCCATTATATTCATGTTGCATAAAATTACTTGCTTAATTTGGGAGTTTTCTTGCCTTTGACACTCTTCAAAATCCATGAGGTTTCTTGAGAATATTTATTTTTAATCCTCAACAATGGTTTGAGGGAGGTAAAGTGTACTTCATTGAAACATCTGCGTTTAAAATGGGATTTTACTTTAGTTCTTTCCTCCAATTTAATTTCAAATTCTTGCAACTTTTCTTCTGAAGGTAATGTGCTTTCAACTACTGTAGAAGATTAAAGAAACCAACAAATTACAACCACCCAACTTGCCCCTCTAAAACAAGCAATGCCATTCAGAGTAGCAATGCAAGTAAAAACACATTCTACTTAAACATCATCCACTTCAATGTTTAAAGAGTCAATAGAAATTTTACACCTCATCCACAACAAAAAGTGGTAAATATTTTTCCTTATTTTATTGGCTAAAATTGACCTTTGACTATTGAGGTGGATGATGTTTAAAAAATTTTTTAGTGAATGTTTCAACTACAACATTTAACGAGGCTAAAATCTGATGTGGTGTAATGTCCCCTTCTAGCAAGCCAAAATTTTTGCACCCTTGCAAACATTTTCAACTTACCAAAAGAGAACATTAGTATTCCATTTTTCATTTCCTTTTAACCTTGATGATAATCATAAACATAACCATATACTATTTGCCATTTCATAAATCCATTTTTCCATACATCATGATTCTCCTTGGGTGAGATAATCCTTAGGCCTCTTATTAACCTCACCTTCCACCTTGTGAGAGAAGATTCGTTAGGTAGGTGATGTCATCTCAATCCTATGGGTCCATTAATATTATTCCTTAGTTTGTCAACCAATGCCCATAATTCCTTAGTTCGTCAACTAAGGCCTATAATTCCTTAGTTCATCAATCTAAGGCCCATTCCTTCGATACTTAAATCAAAGGTCTATAGTAATATCCTTGATTCGTCAATCAAGGCCCATTCCCATGGAATGATCAATACCTACCATAACTATCTACCCCACCTTCTTAGTGTTAGGTGGTTAATTAGGAAGTCTCGTATCTACCCTTAGGAATTCATGTCTTTATTAATCTTTAGGTTTTACCCTAAAGCCTTCATTAATCTTTAGGTTTTCTCCTAGAGCCTTCTCCTTAGGTTTTACCCTAAGGCCTTAATTAATCTTCATCTATACATATACATACTTGTTATCTCTCATACGTCATTTATTAACAACTTATGTGAAATGAGATGAGAGTTGCCATTATCCACCATGGGGATCTAATGTCTCCCATCCTTACTCAAGAAGTACCTTTGTACTCTTGGAGCTAAGGCCTCTGTGAGACTCCTTGGTACTCTAGGTAGCCAAGGCCATTAATTCACAATCCTTGCACTATGGGTACCTCATACCTCATGTGACAAGGCCTCTATGTGATAAATATCCATGAATGGACTCTTGGCACTTTCTACTCTTTCACACATATGGTGTTAATAAATCACTTATGAATTCAAATCATACAAGATACATATTTAAAATATAAATTTCAGACATAAATGTATATATCACATATATCAGTTTCTACTTAATAACCTTATTATTTATATCTTTCAAGTTAAAAATTGAACAAGTAATTATAAATTCTTACAAATCATAAATTGAATAAGTAAATATAAATACTTACTTACTTGCTTTACCTGGGATTCCTTACCTATGCTGCGGTAATATAGTCTTTATTGTATTGCTGTTATAAAATGTAGATCTAAATATATGTATTTATCCCATACTCTTTTTATATTTTCTCCCGATGATCTTTTCCTTCTATTTCACAATATTTATTTATTTCCCTTTCAAGAGATATGTTCAAAGAGGCACATCTCTTATTATGCTTGGTGGTAAAAGACATACTTAACCCTCTTATAATTTCTATTACTTTATATTAATTCCCTTTTGTGGTAAAACTAGTTCTAACCATACGTAACTCTCTTATCATAAGAGGATAGGTTAAAAGATGTTTATTTATATTATATCATTATAATAAATGATATATTATTTATATTATATCACTTATATCATAATAAATGATATATGATTTATATTTATATTACAATTTAAGATAATAATAATAATACTTGTATTTATATTATTAGATATATTTATAATATATTATTTATTAATATGATTGCTGGTGTCAACCAAGTACTCGCTGCACTTATAAATATCCTCCTTCCTTACATATTAAGGAGTGATTAATTTGAATAATATATACATATATATAGCATATTATTTATATAATATACTATATATTATATTATAAATATATATTAAAGTATATTATTTATATAGTATAAATAAATACATTTGTTATTAAGTACTGCGAGCTCTTTTATCTTGTTTTATTCACATATATCATGGGATAATATTTTTGTCTTAGTAGACAATTATCTTTATATGTTACTTTGCCTTATTGTAAATTATTTTACTTTCAAGTTTTAATGGATAAGACTCTTCATTAATATTTGTAATATTTATTTTATATATAATAATATATTTTATTAATTATTCATATAAATATTATATTAAAGTATTTATATTTATAATATATCTAGTTAATTTATATATTTCATATATTTTATAATATTTAAATATTTATATTTATAAGATATTTAATTATATCAAATTAATAATATTATTTAAATAATACATATTAATAATATATTTTAAATAAATATATTATATATTCTATTTTAACTAAACAATTCAATTATAAATCATTATAGGGACATGACAACCCTCCCCACTCAAGATTGCTTGTCCTCAAGAAACTATAATTAGGTATCCTAAACTAATATTTAATAACATTATAATTTATTTGGTTTCCCTTATATCAAATAACATTACACTCACCAATAAAAATACCACTATAGAATGTAACAAATTAATATAGCTAATAAACTATAGTGCCATAAAATAATAATTTAAATTTAGGTTTTTTATAACTAATTTATTTTATAACTATATTTTATTGAGGTTTATGTGCACCATAAATACTTTGGGTTAATTTGTTTGTTTGTTTGTTTGTTTGTTTGTTTGTTTTTTAATAATAATAATAATAATTTATTTATTTATTAACTTGACTACTATTACAATATATATATATTCAATAAACTAAATTTGTATAAAGGCATTTCTATTTATTTAATTATCAAAAATGTTTTAATGACTACTAATATTATTTTAATGCCATGATTAACCAATAGCATCAAATGAACAATCCAAACCAAATAACCAAATGTCAAACATACCTGTCACAACCAAAGTTAAAACGGAGGGGCACTACATCCTCCCCCCCTAAAACTTGACTTACTCCTGGAAGTCACAGCTAAGGTGGAACATTACAAGTTAGTAACAACATTAAAGCTGATTCATTTCATACAATAATACACACTAAAATATCAACTCTATATAATCCATTTAAAAAATAATCTACACAATCAAAGCTTGCAATTTCAAAAGTGGTCTCATAATGCATAAACCACTCCCAGTCCTTACAAGTTAGCATCGACACCCAACTAGTTTCTTCAGAACAAGGAAAACATTGTACCTTTTTATTCCTAACATGTAAAAATTATCATATCATAAACATATGAAACATTCTATTTCAAATACACCACCATTGTAATTTCTCTACCAATATGCTGATAAGCAAACCATAGGTCAGAATGCTACATTTTCACAAAATATCAACATATTCATACACCTAAAACACACCTTTTTTACTAAATCTCATAGCATCTTCAACAAGATCATGAATTTCTTTCACCTTTTGAAGCATGGAAACACACTTTATCATTTCATAAATCCATTTTTCATGATTTACCATATATTCTTCACATACACACAAATTAACATTACCAGGATTCACATCACAAGGATACACAAGGGTTCATCTGGATATCAGAAACAACATACTAATCCATGATACATAATCCATGAGCTAAGAGCCAAAATCTATCTCACCTAATCCATACCTCACACTCAGTGGTTTGTTGGTGTTAGGCCACACACACATGATGAGACCATCCAAACAAGACCACAATGACCTCTCTTTTGTTGTATAAGGTGGTTAGCCTCCAAGAGAGGGTCATCGCACATAGGTGGGTAGTGGGTCCTAGCTATATAATAGCCTCACATACCCCCATCCTCAAGGTTCCCTGCGTCTACTTCCTCACATACACTCACCAAGTCTGCCTCATGCATCCTTGGAGAGGAATCACAATACGACACATGGCCGACATAAAAAATAATAAGAATAACTAGTTTAGCCTCCAAATTCATAAAGAAAGATAAAAAGTTTAATTTCAACAATAAAGTAAGAAATGCGTGCCATTTTCAACACTAAATCAAATGTAACCACAAGGGCTACAAGCAAGTGAGATCACAAAGTGTGGCTAAACCATCAAAATTAAATAGCAATAAAGTGTCAGCCTTCACGATCATTAGAAAACTATCAATAACCATAAAGAAAATCCACAATCTATGAAATTGCACTGTACATCACTATGTGACTAGATACTAGCCACCAAATGAAGGAGGGAACAATGTCAGGCTATAGCAGTAGCCATCATGTGGTGCGGAGTAAGCATGCCATACACATGGCTCAGGGTGTACTCCTCGGCTACACCCTGCATCGTGTCGTCACACAGCATGGACTAACCAAGTGGCCCACACACTCCTTGGCTGCCTGCATGGGATGTGCACCTCAACCACATCCTGCATCGCATCTCAGTGCGGCATGGTCATATGCCAGCTGAAGAAGGCACGTACTGGCCATATGCCACATGGCAGTGTGTCTGTGGCTTCGCAGAAGTAGGCACGTGCATAACACACCCCACATAGCGATACCTCAAGGAAAAGGCACACACAGGTACTCGCTGTAGCTAGAGGTATACATGGCTAGGACCTACCCATATGCTAACTGACCCAACACTGTTGAAAGCAAACATGGGTATTCCTCTACATGTGTGCAAGGCACCATTACGCTCATCACACAAGTAGGCTATGACACAATCTCATAGTGCACCTTCACGTGGCTATGCACATGGCATCATGTCCTCGAGCCCAGCTCGCTACCATTAGCAACATAGCACCATCACCAACACTATGTTGGAACATCAGTGGGGTGTGGCATCGTACCTATTGCATCATGTCAGAACATGTACAAATACGGAATCAGGTCTCAACATGGGTAACAAATCTCCCTCCACATGTTGGACCTAAAATATACATGGGGCACATGGTCTCACTTGGGTTATCCATGCAGGTCCTAGACCCTGGCCCCCAAATGACGACTCATGTAATCGCATAGTTCCAGTTGGGTTATCCTTGCAGGTCCTAGACCTCGGCCCCCAACTGACAACTCATGTGGCATATAATACCTTTCGTGAAGACAAGGTAAATGATCCTCCAAGAAATACCATCCAGATGCTCAGAAATTGTGGGGATTAGGCTAACACATATGAATCAAGTACCCTGATCCATCATAAGGGAAAGTAGTGAGTACATTTCCTCAGGTTCGGTTGAGCGAGGGACCACTCTGCATTGTCATAAGCATATGCTGTACACTCTGCTCAAGGAACTTTGTGGCTGCAACTACCCCTTCACAGATTGAGGGACTAGTGAACCAAAAGAAGAGAATATATGAATCTAACTTTTGGCTACTCTTTTATATATATATTTTCAACCACGCAAGGGTTGGCCCTCAATCGGGTAACAAACATACAAACACACATAATGGTATGGTTGATTCCACACCTAAAATACACATTTCCCCATGGATGAGTACCCAGTATCACCATCTGAAGGGCACACAAGTCAAGTACGGGGTATTCACAACACTCAACTAATGCACAGTTACTGGTTTCACACTTTTACATGGGAAGATTACTTTTATATACACAATTCCATTACTACCAATATGATTCCTATTTACAAAATCATAACATTACCTATTATCCACTTCCCTATTCCAGTTTCCTTCCACTCTACTTTTTTGCATATCACACGATGCTAAACCTCAATCTCATGATTATCTATCCAATACATCAATCTAGGTGTATAGATCAAGCATAGTATCCTACTCAGGAGTTTCCTACCACTTGCATAAAAAGTACTACTATAGCTAAACATGGGTGACAACATTAATCCCGAGGTCCCAGTGTTGAAACTTGGCTTTGATACCAAATGTAATGTCCCTTTCTAGCAAGCCAAAATTTTCGCACGCTTACAAACAATTTCAACTTACCAAAAGAGAACATTAGCATTCCATTTTTTATTTCCTTTTAATCTTGATGATAATCATAAACATAACCATATAGTATTTGCCATTTCATAAATCCATTTTTCCATACATCATGATTCTCCTTGGGTGAGATAATCCTTAGGCCTCTTATTAACCTCACCTTCCACCTTGTGAGAGAAGATTCGTTAGGTAGGTGATGTCATCTCAATCCTATGGGTCCATTAATATTATTCCTTAGTTTGTCAACCAATGCCCATAATTCCTTAGTTCATCAATCTAAGGCCCATTCCTTCGATACTTAAATCGAAGGTCCATAGTAATATCCTTGATTCGTCAATCTAGGCCCATTCCCATGGAATGATCAATACCTACCATAACTATCTACCCCACCTTCTTAGTGTTAGGTGGTTAATTAGGAAGTCTTGTATCTACCCTTAGGAATTCATGCCTTTATTAATCTTTAGGTTTTACCCTAAAGCCTTCATTAATCTTTAGGTTTTTTCCTAGAGCCTTCTCCTTAGGTTTTACCATAAGGCCTTAATTAATCTTCATCTATACATATACATACTTGTTATCTCTCATACGTCATTTATTAACAACTTATGTGAAATGAGATGAGAGTTGCCATTATCCACCATGGGGCTCTAATGTCTCCCATCCTTACTCAAGAAGTACCTTTGTACTCTTGGAGCTAAGGCCTCTGTGAGACTCCTTGGTACTCTAGGTAGCCAAGGCCATTAATTCACAATCCTTGCACTATGGGTACCTCATACCTCATGTGACAAGGCCTCTATGTGATAAATATCCATGAATGGCCTCTTGGCACTTTCTACTCTTTCCCACATATGGTGTTAATAAATCACTTATGAATTCAAATCATACAAGATACATATTTAAAATATAAATTTTAGACATAAATGTATATATCACATATATCAGTTTCTACTTAATAACCTTATTATTTATATCTTTCAAGTTATAAATTGAACAAGTAATTATAAATTCTTACAAATCATAAATTGAATAAGTAAATATAAATACTTACTTGCTTTACCTGGGATTCCTTACCTATGCTGCGGTAATATAGTCTTTATTGTATTGCTATTATAAAATGCAGATCTAAATATATGTATTTATCCCATACTCTTTTTATATTTACTCCCGATGATCGTTTCCTTCTATTTCACAATATTTATTTATTTCCCTTTCAAGAGATATGTTCGAAGAGGTACGTCTCTTATTATGCTTGGTGGTGAAAGACATACTTAACCCTCTTATAATTTCTATTACTTTATATTAATTCCCTTTTGTGGTAAAACTAGTTCTAACCATACGTAACTCCCTTATCATAAGAGGATAGGTTAAAAGATATTTATTTGTATTATTATTTATATTATATCATTATAATAAATGATATATTATTTATATTATATCATTTATATCATAATAAATGATATATGATTTATATTATATTATTTATATTTATATTACAATTTAAGATAATAATAATAATACTTGTATTTATATTATTAGATATATTTATAATATATTATTTATTAATATGATTGCTGGTGTCAGCCAACGTACTCGCTGCACTTATAAATATCCTCCTTCCTTACATATTAAGGAGTGATTAATTTGAATAATATATATATTATATTATATATATAGCATATTATTTATATAATATACTATATATTATATTATATAGTATATTATTTAAAGTATATTATAAATATATATTAAAGTATATTATTTATATAGTATAAATAAATACATTTGTTATTAAGTATGGGAGCTCTTTTATCTTGTTTTATTCACAAGCATATATTGTGGGATAATATTTTTGTCTTAGTAGACTATTATCTTTATATGTTACTTTGCCTTATTCTAAATTATTTTACTTTCATGTTTTAATGGATAAGACTCTTCATTAATATTTGTAATATTTATTTTATATATAATAATATATCTTATTAATTATTCATATAAATATTATATTAAAGTATTTATATTTATAATATATCTAGTTAATTTATATATTTCATATATTTTATAATATTTAAATATTTATATTTATAAGATATTTAATTATATCAAATTAATAATATTATTTAAATAATACATATTAATAATATATTTTAAATAAATATATTATATATTCTATTTTAACTAAACAATTCAATTATAAATCATTATAGGGACATGAGAACCCTCCCCACTCAAGATTGCTTGTCCTCAAGCAACTATAATTAGGTATCCTAAACTAATATTTAATAACATTATAATTTATTAGGTTTCCCTTATATCAAATAACATTGCACTCACCAATAAAAATACCACTATAGAATGTAACAAATTAATATAGCTAATAAACTATAGTGCCATAAAATAATAATTTAAATTTGGGTTTTTTATAACTAATTTATTTTATAACTATATTTTATTAAGGTTTATGTGCACCATAAATACTTTGGGTTAATTTGTTTGTTTGTTTGTTTGTTTTTTCAATTTTTTTTAATAATAATAATATTATATTTATTTATTAACTTGACTACTATTACAATATATATATTCAATAAACTAAATTTGCATAAAGGCATTTCTATTTATTTAATTATCAAAAATGTTTTAATGACTACTAATATTATTTTAATGCCATGATTAACCAATAGCATCAAATGAACAATCCAAACCAAATAACCAAATGTCAAACATACCTGTCACAACCAAAGTAAAAACGGAGGGGCACTACATCCTCCCCCCTAAAACTTGACTTATTCCTAGAAGTCGCAGCTAAGGTGAAACATTATAGGTTAGTAACAACATTAAAGCTGATTCTTTTCATACAATAATACACACTAAAATATAAACTTATATACTCCATTTCAAAAATAATCTACACAATCAAAGCTTGCAATTTCAAAAGTGTTTTCATAATGCATAAACGACTCCCAATCCTTACAAGTTAGCATCGACACCCAACCAGTTTCTTCAGAACAAGGAAAACATTGCACCATTTTATTCCTAACTTGTAAAAATTATCATATCATAAACATATGAAACATTCTATTTCAAATACACCATCATTGTAATTTCTCTACCAATCTACTGTTAAGCAAACCATGGGTCAAAATGCTACATTTTCACAAAATATCAACATATTCATACACCTAAAACACACCTTTTTTACTAAATCTCATAGCATCTTCAACAAGATCATGAATTTCTTTCACCTTTTGAAGCATGGAAACACACTTTATCATTTCATAAATCCATTTTTTATGATTTACCTTATATTCTTCACATACACACAAATTAACATTACCAGGATTCACATCACAAGGCTATACAAGGGTTCATCTGGATATCGGAAACAACATACTAATCCATGATACATAATCCATGAGGCAAGAGCCAAAATCCATCTCACCTAATCCATACCTCACACTCAGTGGTTTGTTGGTGTTAGGCCACACACACATGATGAGACCATCCAAGCAAGACCACAATGACCTCTCTTTTGTTGTATAAGGTGGTTAGCCTCCAAGAGAGGGTCATCACACATAGGTGGGTAGTGGGTCCTAGCTATATAATAGCCTCACATACCCCCATCCTCAAGGTTCCCTGCGTCTACTTCCTCGCATACACTCACCAAGTCCGCCTCATGCGTCCTTGGAGAGGAATCACAATATGATACATGGCCAACATAAAAAACAATAAGAATAACTAGTTTAGCCACCAAATTCATAAAGAAAGATAAAAAATTTAATTTCAACAATAAAGTAAGAAATGCGCGCCATTTTCAACACTAAATCAAATGTAACCACGAGGGCTACAAGTAAGTGAGATCACAAAGTGTGGCTAAACCATCAAAATAAAATAGCAACAAAGTGTCAGCCATCACGATCATTAGAAAATTATCAATAACCATAAAGAAAATCCACAATCTACGAAATTGTACTGTACATCACTATGTGACTAGATACTAGCCACCAAATGAAGAAGGAGGGAACAACGTTGGGCTATAGCAGTAGCCATCATGTGGTGCGGAGTAAGCATGCCATCCACATGGCTTAGGGTGTACTCCTCGGCTACACCCTGCATCATGTCATCACACGGCATGGACTAACCAAGTGGCCCACACACTCCTTGGCTGCCCACATGGGACATGCACCTCGGCCACATCCTGCATCGCATCTCAGTGCAGCATGGTCATACGCCAATCAGAGAAGGCACGTACTGGCCGTATGCCTCATGGTAGTGTGTCTGTGGCTTCGCAGAAGTAGGCACGCGCAGAAAACACCTCGCATAGCGATACCTCATGGAAAAGGCACATGCAGGTACTCACCATAGCCAGAGGTATACATGGCTAGGACCTACCCATATGCTAACTGACCCAACACTGTCGAAAGAAAACATGGGTATCCCTCTACAAGTGTGCGAGGCCCCATTACGCTCATCACACAAGTAGGCTATGACACAATCTCATAGTGCACCTTCACGTGGCTATGAACGTGGCATCGTGTCCTCAAGCACAGCTCGCTACCATCAGTAACACGGCATCATCACCAACACTATGTCAGAACATCAGTGGGGTGTGGCATCATACCTATTACATCATGTCGGAACATGTACAGATATGGAATCTATCTCAACATGGGTAACAAATCTCCCTCCACATGCTGGACGTCAAATATACATGGGGCACATGGTCTCACTTGGGTTATCCATGCAGGTCCTAGACCCTGGCCCCCAATTGATGACTCATGTTATTGCATAGTTCCAGTTGGGTTATCCTTGCAGGTCCTAGACCCCGGCCACCAACTGACAACTCATGTGGCATATCATAACTTTCGTGAAGACAAGGTAAATGATCCTCCAAGAAATACCATCCAGATGCTCAGAAACTGTGGGGATTAGGCTAACACATATGAATCAAGTACGCTGATCCATCATAAGGGAAAGTAGTGAGTACGTTTCCTCAGGTTCGGTTGAGCGAGGGACTGCTCTGCGCCATCATAAGTGTAGTGCCCCTCCATTCTCACCTTGGATGTACAGGTGAACTAATCAAGGTGCATGAGGATGAAGGTAAAATAACAGGAATAAATATGGTAAGGTATACAATTGATGTTGTACAATATAGATAGATGTTTCATCCATGTGAGGTTTCATATGATAGTTAATGTGTTTTATTGACAATCTCTATTACGACACTGATAATGCAGGCTTCGACATTATTTTGTATTCCAATGATCAAGATGTCGATCTTACTACAATTGTTATGGATCTCATGGACTGATTCTATTAGATTTATTTGTTATGATAATGCTTCTCGGACTTATTCAATGTCATGCACCTATATGTTTAGTGTATGGTTCTGTTCAGATAATGGGGTAGATTTGAGTGGTTATGATCACGTGTTATCTAATCTAGATTGATATGATGTGGAGAGGACGATGTCACATCACTTGCTTGCGAGTGCCCTGTGATATTGTGATTCCTTTTTCACCTAGTGATAGCTTTTGTGCATTTATATATATGCTTAACTGTGTCATTTGCTGCAGGATGCAGGTATCTGGCATCGACTCCACCTGAAATAACAGGTCTGAGCATGCCTTGAACCCAATGGATAAGTTGTACCAGAGATAACTTAAGGTCCCACATCCCAAGTCATCATCCTATATTCTTGATGCATGACATGTCTAGTTAAATTGTCAGTTCTGTCAGTATGTCGGGTCTTGCAATTGAGGTATATTTGATGGAGCTTGCTTGGTTAAGTGTGTTTTGGCCTGGCTTGTGAACATGTTTGATTTGGCTTTTAACGGCTATTCTACTCAGTGGGTTATGTTATATGCTTTGATTACGTTATATAGTCATGTTATTATTTGATCCACTATAATACTTAACAGGATTACATCAATTATCATTATTAATAATAAATAAGGTTAAAATGATAACTGATAATTACCTAGCTCAAGGAAATTACCCTAAGTTGTTTGAATGTGAATTACTGTTAGTAAATTGAGTTATTTGGGGGTAATTATAGATGTAAATAAGTTTTAGTATCTTAATATGTTATTATGATTTCGTAATATTTATTTTAGTTTAGGGAATAATATTTCTCATAGTTATGTTTGTAAAAAGGTTCAGATTATTACTCGTGTTATACTAAATAAAATACATAAATTAATGTGTCTTGGTTCAAAGGTTATAAAAATAAGGTATAAGTAATTATACATATATGATAAATATATATATATCTATAGTATAATACTAAAATAAAA
This sequence comes from Cunninghamia lanceolata, assembly GCA_027924645.1. Taxonomy (NCBI): domain Eukaryota; kingdom Viridiplantae; phylum Streptophyta; class Pinopsida; order Cupressales; family Cupressaceae; genus Cunninghamia; species Cunninghamia lanceolata. The sequence continues at coordinate 13,377,037 of BSBN01001583.1, forward strand.
CATTATAGTGTTAGTTGGAAATTAAACTATGAGCTGTAAGGAGATAAATTTAATTAATAGTTGTATAGTTGGCATTGGATCGTGTGCCAAGCCTTCTACAAAGGTGGGAAAAATCTGGAAATAAGGGGCAGAACTCTCTCTCTCTCTCGGGCTCTCGGGGGAAAAGGGGGAGGAATGGAGGAGAAGGAACAACATGCAAGGGAGATTGGGTTAGGTTGCAGCCGGAGATGTTTCGGCATCAAATCCAGAGGGTTTGGACAATCGCAGGAAGAGGAATAAAACCAAACCAGGTATGCGTTCTGATCATTTCTTGCAGTAGAATACAGATTTATATTTATTTGCTCCCGATTCTGCTCTTGTTTTGGTTTGTGATAACTGTCTTTAGAGCTCTTGACATTGCAATCGTGCGATTAAAATATGATTTGATCGCCATGTTCCCAAGATCCTGAAGATTTATCTGCATTGAATTCGATAAGGGCAAGGGCGCGGGGTTTTCGTTATGTATATGTGTGTGCGCAGCCTAGTTACCGGATTTGTAGGTCAAGATGGAATTGTTTGATGGAAAATTTTGTTAAAGAGTCGGTAGGCCTAGTTCAGAAAACAATTCATTCAAATTTGTTATCATAGAAATGAAAATTTATTTTAATTTTGTTTAGCAGAGTAAATGGCTTGGTTTGTTTAAACTCGGGTCAGTCGGGAGTTGAGGAAGACCTTTTACGGAAAGGCAAAGGTTGTGTTTTTATATAAGAGCTTAGCTCCCTTTCTGCAGCTCAAGGTTTTTTTTTTAAATTGATCCAGACCTAGTAGGATTTGGGAACAATAACACTTTTGTTACGGCCTAGGTGACGCCATATTTGCATGCGAGACATTAACTTCTTTTTGTGGAGCATGGGATTAGATTTGTCTCCTATCAGATCGGGCAGGAACTGCTTAGCTTCATACCAAGGTCAAATCGAAGGCTGTGATGTTTGTTTGTAGCCGTCAAGTTACATGGGAAACCTTATTTGCCGTTGAGGGAGAATACATAAGGGTTGCAATTTTAGGTTTTTTGTCAAGGATGTGATTCTAGATTAAGAAAATCCCTGCACACAGTTCTAAACCTCCCAGACCAAGCTCATAGTAAATCGTAGGAAAACTATCAACTCCAGAGTTTCAAAGATCAAGCCTAGGATTTGTTTCACATTATCTTATGAGCGGCAGGAACCCAGATGTCATAGTAAGAAATGGGCAAACTGTGCAGCTACATTTTTATCATATCTTTTGATCCTGCATGGTAATGAATATATCTTTTCCCGTCATCAGCGTGGTGGACAGTAATATACAGATTTAGGGTTCCAAATCAGCGAAGGAAGGCGGTTAATTATGAAGTTCATCGTTTGAAACTAAAATAGTGTCTAATATGTATTCGAGTGTTTAATGGTAGGCAGTTCTAGGGTTTCAAAATTAGCAAAGGAAAGCTGTCAAATATGAAGTCCATCGTATGAAATTAAATTAGCATCTTATATGTGTCGAGTGTTAAATAGTAGATAACTCACACGATTTCATCTGCATTGGAATCATACGTCCCATTGTCTCAGCATCTCTGCAAGACAAATATGAGTGATATGATGTGCTCTTATATATGAAGGACGATGGAATTTGATGCTCATGTTACGAGGTATGAAAGGAACACTAGATAATTATATCTCTTGGCTGAATGAAATGGCAGGCTCATTGTGGCGAGATTGTTGTAAGGTTTGTTTTACATCAAAATTAGATGCGATGTCATTTTGGCATTTGAAATATCAAACTTGAAGCAACTTAATAAGCTGGCATAACAATATTTTAAGTGAATGTTCTTGATATGATTCTTGACTTGAAATAATTAGAATACCTATTTGGATATTTATGCAGTGTTTGTTTAGGTAAATCTATCGGGTCTTAATTGGATTGTAATATTTCCACATCAAAGAGCCTATATTTGCCTTTTTAGTTTATTCTAATCTACCTATAGGATAGACTGGCAAACTATGGTGGCGCTACTGATTTGCACATTGAAGTAATTTTTCTTGCAACGAAATTTGTTTCAGTATTCAACTGTCTGTCATGATCCGGGGCTACCACTTTTGGTTTATAACTTATATTGCCCTTTTCATTGGAACTGTATGTGAAGTCGGTTTAGCACTTCTGGAGTTTCCCTACAGACAAATTACGAACTGGGTCAGGTGATTAGTGGGTTTTTCTGTGTACCAGTTCCTTGCAGTACTCCTACGCATAATATAGCTATTGCTTGCCAACCCAGGAAACTAGCTTGATATAAGTTGCCGCCTCAGTGGTGTGATGTTATCTCCAGATACAAAGCTTCATGGGTTATTGCTGGTCAATAGTTGAGGACCTCTAGTTTTGTTGCAAATCGTATCCTTGCATAGCTAAGTCCTCACTTTAGCTAAGTTTCTTTACCCCTCGGTGGATGTCCATACGACCTTCCAAAGCTCCCATTTTGACGTATGTGGAATGGACGCAGGCTTGGGGCAGGGAATAGGGTTCACCTTGCCATTTCAAAAGCTTTCAAAATCTTTTTTTTCCTCGGCATAGTTTCGGGTGCCTAACACTTAGGGCCGGCCAAGCTGGTATTTGATCTTCATTAAGATTTAGGGTTGCCTCTTCCCATAAATTATGATTAGATCTGCAAATATTTCTATGTCTATCATTTATTGGCAATAGGTAATTAATATATATATATATCATTATATCTTCCTGCACATGCCAGGGCAGTGTCGTATGCATTCCGTTACTTGCGCTCTCATCTCTCTTGGGCACACTACACTCTCAGCACCAGCTTCAACGATGGCCTTTCCATACTTGGAAGCAGTTGTTGGTTTCATGATCTTCATGTACTTTGTTGAGACATACCTTGATCTACGGCAACATGCAGCTCTTAAGCTTCCCCATCTGCCTAAGCCTATAGAAGGAGTGGTGAGCAAAGAGAAGTTTGAAAAGTCTAGGGCCTATAGTATTGACAAGAGTCGTTTTCACTTTGTTCATGCTGCAGTGACAATCATTGGAGACGCTTTAATTTTACTTTTTAGAGTATTACCATGGCTTTGGCAGAAAACAAAAGTTGTAGTTTTAAAGTTGGGATTGGATCCTCAAAATGAAATCATTCATACGTTGGGATTTTTGGCAGCTGTTACTCTGTGGTCTCAGTTCAAACCTGTGCACCAAGTTCAGTGTCACACTGTGGGAAATTAGTTCTGCATGCATGTAGGTATGCCAAAACCTTGTGTCCCATCAGTTTAGGGTTGATATCATGATCTTTCCAATTAAAGAGCTATATAATGATTGTTTTATTATATTGGAATAATTTATTAAGATAATTATAATGCATATGCTCTAGATAGATAAATTATGTTTGATGCATGTAATATTCAGTTGCTAATAAATTTAATTTAAATTGTTATTGAATTTATTATGATTTCTTGATAAAGATTTTTTAAGATTGGGAAATGGATTGGTAGGTTGGAATTAGAGGTATAATCATTGTAAGAAGTATTTGATTTATAAGAATTTTGTAACTAATATTACCTATGCTTTTGTTAGGTGAAGGTTATGTTTATATGTAATTGATGATTGGATTATTATATCAGATAGGATTAACATTTATTAAACTAGATCGAAGATATATGAATTCTTGTGGAGATATTACTTGTATTTGGTTGTTAATATGATTAAATGTAAATTGATATGATTAAATAATTAGTGTGGATGAAATTTAATTTAGGTTGATTGGTTTGGTAAGATCATATCATAAGGCTTTTGTTAAGTTGAAGTTGGGTTGAAAGCTTGGAGTTAGGTGAAACAACATTGGACTTGAAATTTTAGCCTTATAAGTGAAACCTATAGGTAACTGAATGACTAAGAGATTGAATTGCTTTTGTAATAGAAATTTATGTTGTCAGTGAAGTTGATTAGTTGAAATCTCTTACTGCAAGCAAAATTTTTATGAGAGTGAGTCTTTGTGTAAATTGTTAGGTTTAGGTTCCAGAGGCATAAGGTAATAGGATTAGTTCGTATGTATTCTATTCGTAGTTGTCTTGAAATGAAGATGTTGTAAGAACATGATGTCTCTTGTCGGTGTATGTGGATCTTGATGATGTACTTATTGTGTCATGAATTTATTTCAATGGGTTTAAATTTTCCTTCATGTATGTGTTGAAATCAAGCTTGTGATTAGTATGGAAATGGGGAGATCTTGTAATTGTAATGAGAAACTATTTGGTTCATATCTGTGATTGGAAGAGCAAGATGACCCATACCTTGCTCTAGATATGTGTTATGATTATTGCGATTGATGACTAAAAGTTTTCGGACAATGATCTAAAGGTTGGTTATCGTGACTATGTTTTGTATGCAAGAAGGGAAATGCCTTGCATTGTTTATGTATACTTATTAGTATGAAAGTGATTGTCTTGCTTGATGGTTCGGGTTTCTAGATGCAGGTAGGGGAGTGGCTTTCGATGTGGGGCCGGCGCCCAAAGTGGTTGTCAGGATAACCCATTGAAAGTTGTTAATTAAGTGAAAACCTAAAAATAAACTGGGGGAAAAAGGGTAAAATACACATTAACAAGATAATTGGATTTCCTCTCCCATGCCTGTAGTGCTCGTTTAGACTAAGGATGGGTAGAGAAGGCCTGGTCGGCAAGATCAACTTCCTTGTCCTCACGAAAGGAAGGTTGATGCCGCATGAGTCACCCTATGGGGCCGGCGCCTAGTGAGAGGCTGTCAGGATAACCATAGATGGGGGTCGGCGCCTAGTGAGAGGCTATCAGGATAACCCATGTTAGGACCGTGCGATGACACTCTCCCTACTGTAGCCTAGCATTCCCTAGTTGTATTCTCCCCATTTGTCGTGTGTTGCCTCTGGAAGTGATATTGAGTTGTTTGTGATGTTGTCATGTGTTGTGATGGAGTTATGTTTAGTCCTTGTTTCTATTAGGCACTTGTCTACCTAACTATATGATGTGGTGGGACCTTATGTTATCTCCTAGCACGGGGGGTGGACCTCAGGGTTCCACATGGTCGGGTGGATGTGCTTTATCTCCATTGGCTTTTCCTTGCCATTATTCGTGTACCAGAAGGTTGTAACTCCTATAGTAGATTCAGATCATGTACCAGTTTATGAAGACAGTAATTATTGCTCATGTACCATCCTATGTATCTGGTTATTAATAATGTTTGTAATTCTTTGAAATCGAAAGTTGGTGATGAAGACAATATTATGTTGTATCCTCATATGTATGAAAAACTGTAGTTGTTTTTGCTATGGATGATTATTTATTTGATGTCATGGAAATGTATAAGGTTATTCTACTAATGTAATAAATTTAGAATGATTCATTGTTGTCAAGTTAATGTGTGATGTGTGAGAAAACATGATAGTAGGTTTTGTCAGTAACACAGCCATGGAACCCTGAGAGAATGTTACTTAGTATAGATAAGTTAGATGTTACCTTGTTATTCCTTGTATTTAAAAAAAAAATTTGTCCGATTTATTTAGTGTAATTGTGTTGTTCTCTAGTGTTTCATGGTGGGGCGTTACATCTGGTATCAGAGCCAAGTTTGCAACACTGGGATCTCTGGATTCTTGTCATTGTTCTAGGTTAGACATTTTTCTCCTTATGGTGAGTTAGTAATAGTACCTCTCACCTAAGAACCTTAGTATGGTATTAGAAAGATGATAAGCTTACAGATTTGTGGTTGACTGTAGAAGAAATAAATCCTTTATGCTTTGTTCTACTTGTGTGTCTGTTATGCGAAAATGTGATGATATATCTAACAATATGTATTCCCTGAACACTAGTGCTTGCCGATTGTTGAGGCCTCCAGTTCCTCTTGTGGTCTTTGGTGCTTTAGAACCTAGAAGCACGGTTACTTTTAGTGCATGGAATAAAGAGAGTGGAATTTATCCTCTCTAGTGAAGTATTGCAAAAGTACAATGGTTCCTTGTTTTCCCTGGTTTGCTAAATGACCATACCTTGGGAGGTTATGTTTAGGACGGGGAAGCACCATAGTATCTTTATGATTTGTGTAAGTATTGGAATGATTTGGAGGCATCATGCATTACAAGATATGTGGTTAAGTGGTATAGTCGTAGTTCGACATCTATTTTATTTTAGTGGCCATGACTTCATGTGGAAGTTCTTTTGTGGATTATGAAGGTTATCATTGTATAAGTATGTAAAAACCAAATGCAGGAGATCAAATTGGAGCTTGTGTTAGACCCATCTCATATAGATATGATACTTAAAGTAAAATGTAGCCTTGATTAAGTATTTTCGTGTGTGCAATATTATCTATTCTTTCTCACATAAAGAAATTGTATTACATATAAGGTAGAAATTATTGTAAATAAATAACGAATTGTTTTCCTTAAATCCTAGTATAAAAGTTGTTTAGGTACGAGGATGTAAATAACCTAATTATTTGTGTTCTTGTACATTCTCTAATGGATTCTGGACCTGATGTCCTTGGGTGTTGTGTAGCAGATACTCCCTTTATGTGGCCAAAATTAGCCACTTTGTGATGTGGGTTTGTTTGCAATTTGGGTAATTTGAGAATTCTGATGGTTGTTTCATGTGTTGTTAGGGGCTATCAGTGAATTTATTTTCTTTGAAATTTCTTATGTCAGGGATGGTCACTAAAACTCTTTTCTCTATACTTGAGTTATTGTTGGAAATTGCCGGCGTTTTGTGATTTAAGATTTGATTTGGTTATTTTCCCACTTGGGTTTTTATCTCCTTTAAAATTTTGATGGTGACTATTCCGAATGTTTGTTTGTTAGCCCTGTACTGTGTCAAGTATGGTTTCTATCATGTTCATGTCGAACCTCTGATAGTGTGTACAAGGGAGGATTATGCGGAGAATTGTACTTGAATGCAGGTAATTAGTCAGAACCATGGTGGAAATAAGAAATGAGATGTAATTTTTCCTTGATAATATGTAAACACAAGATCTTTGAATCGGATGAAATTCTCAAAATACGTGTGAATGGATGTAAGTAGATCACATGATACACCTTAAAGGTAAGGAATTGATGTCTTTTATGCCTGTATTGAACGATTGTGTTTGGCTTGGGAACAACTGCTTAATGTGAATGCTTATGTTGGCAATAGAAAATTGTAATACTAATGTGTTATGTTTCCACCCTAGTCTGTGACTTCCAGGAGTAAGTCAAGTTTTAGGGGGGGAGGATGTAGTGCCCCTCCGTTCTCACCTTGGATGTACAGGTGAACTAATCAAGGCGCATGAGGATGAAGGTAAAATAACAGGAATAAATATGGTAAGGTATACAATTGATGTTGTACAATATAGATAGATGTTTCATCCATGTGAGGTTTCATATGATAGTTAATGTGTTTTATTGACAATCTCTATTACGACACTGATAATGCAGGCTTCGACATTATTTTGTATTCCAATGATCAAGATGTCGATCTTACTACAATTGTTATGGATCTCATGGCCTGATTCTATTAGATTTATTTGTTATGATAATGCTTCTCAGACTTATTCAATGGTATGCACCTATATGTTTAGTGTATGGTTCTATTCAGATAATGAGGTAGATTCGAGTGGTTATGATCACGTGTTATCTAATCTAGATTGATATGATGTGGAGAGGACGATGTCACATCACTTGCTTGCGAGTGCCCTGTGATATTGTGATTCCTTTTTCACCTAGTGATAGCTTTTGTGCATTTATATATATGCTTAACTGTGTCATTTGCTGCAGGATGCAGGTATCTGGCATCGACTCCACCTGAAATAACAGGTCTGAGCATGCCTTGAACCCAATGGATAAGTTGTACCGGAGATAACTTAAGGTCCCACATCCCAAGTCATCATCCTAAATTCTTGATGCATGACATGTCTAGTTAAATTATCAGTTCTGTCAATATGTCGGGTCTTGCAATTGAGGTATATTTGATGGAGCTTGCTTGGTTAAGTGTGTTTTGGCCTGGCTTGTGAACATGTTTGATTCAGCTTTTAACGGCTGTTCTACTCAGTGGGTTATGTTATATGCTTTGATTGCGTTATATAGTCATGTTATTATTTGATCCACTATAATACTTAACAGGATTACATCAATTATCATTATTAATAATAAATAAGGTTAAAATGATAACTGATAATTACCTAGCTCAAGGAAATTACCCTAAGATGTTTGAATGTGAATTACTGTTAGTAAATTGAGTTATTTGGGGGTAATTATAGATGTAAATAAGTTTTAGTATCTTAATATGTTATTATGATTTCGTAATATTTATTTTAGTTTAGGGAATAATATTTCTCATATTTATGTTTGTAAAAAGGTTCAGATTATTACTCGTGTTATACTAAATAAAATACATAAATTAATGTGTCTTGGTTCAAAGGTTATAACAATAAGGTATAAGTAATTATACATATATGATAAATATATATATATCTATAGTATAATACTAAAATAAAACATTATAGTGTTAGTTGGAAATTAAACTATGAGCTGTAAGGAGATAAATTTAATTAATAGTTGTATAGTTGGCATTGGATCATGTGCCAAGCCTTCTACAAAGGTGGGAAAAATCTAGAAATAAGGGGCAGAACTCTCTCTCTCTCTCTCGGGCTCTCGGGGGAAAAGAGGGAGGAATGGAGGAGAAGGAACAACATGCAGGGGAGATTGGGTTAGGTTGCAGCCGGAGAGGTTTCGGCATCAAATCCAGAGGGTTTGGGCAATCGCAGGAAGAGGAATAAAACCAAACCAGGTATGCGTTCTGATCATTTCTTGCAGTAGAATACAGATTTATATTTATTTGCTCCCGATTCTGCTCTTGTTTTGGTTTGTGATAACTGTCTTTAGAGCTCTTGACATTGCAATCGTGCGATTAAAATATGATTTGATCGCCATGTTCCCAAGATCCTGAAGATTTATCTGCATTGAATTCGATAAGGGCAAGGGCGCGGGGTTTTCGTTATGTATATGTGTGTGCGCAGCCTAGTTACCGGATTTGTAGGTCAAGATGGAATTGTTTGATGGAAAATTTTGATAAAGAGTTGGTAGGCCTAGTTCAGAAAACAATTCATTCAAATTTGTTATCGTAGAAATGAAAATTTATTTTAATTTTGTTTAGCAGAGTAAATGGCTTGGTTTGTTTAAATCCGGGTCAGTCGGGAGTTGAGGAAGACCTTTTACGGAAAGGCAAAGGTTTTGTTTTTATATAAGAGCTTAGCTCCCTTTCTGCAGCTCAAGGTTTTTTTTTTTAAATTGATCCAGACCTAGTAGGATTTGGGAACAATAACACTTTTGTTACGGCCTAGGTGACGCCATATTTGCATGCAAGACATTAACTTCTTTTTGTGGAGCATGGGATTAGATTTGTCTCCTATCAGATCGGGCAGGAACTGCTTAGCTTCATACCAAGGTGAAATCGAAGGCTATGATGTTTGTTTGTAGCCGTCAAGTTACATGGGAAACCTTATTTGCCGTTGAGGGAGAATACATAAGGGTTGCAATTTTAGGTTTTTTGTCAAGGATGTGATTCTAGATTAAGAAAATCCCTGCACACAGTTCTGAACCTCCCAGACCAAGCTCATAGTAAATCGTAGGAAAACTATCAACTCCAGAGTTTCAAAGATCAAGCCTAGGATCTGTTTCACATTATCTTATGAGCGGCAGGAACCCAGATGTCATAGTAAGAAATGGGTAGACTGTGCAGCTACGTTTTTATCATATCTTTTGATCTTGCATGGTAATGAATATATCTTTTCCCGTCATCAGCGTGGTGGATAGTAATATACAGATTTAGGGTTCCAAATCAGCGAAGGAAGGCGGTTAATTATGAAGTTCATCGTTTGAAACTAAAATAGTGTCTAATATGTATTCGAGTGTTTAATGGTAGGCAGTTCTAGGGTTTCAAAATTAGCAAAGGAAAGCTGTCAAATATGAAGTCCATCGTATGAAATTAAATTAGCATCTTATATGTGTCGAGTGTTAAATAGTAGATAACTCAGAAGATTTCATCTGCATTGGAATTGTTAGTGCCTGAATTGACGGGCAGTTTTTGAGCAATTTTCATGCAGGCACTTTCCCTAAGTATCCAGAAAAATGTTCTAAGTGTTGGACCTCCTCAGCATTTTTCAGCTGCATCATCATATTTTCCTGAGGAGGAGGTCATCATCATCATGTTTGCTTCGATGGTGGTCAGCATCATCATGTTTGCTTCGACTTGTTTTTCATCGTCATCATCATATTTCAATATCGGGTGATGTCTGGATATCATCCTGATCCTGCTGATGAGCTACAGTATGCCCTGATTTACTTGCGGGGGTGATTTTTCAAGTATCCGGTGATCTTCTAATTATCACCTTGCCCTTTTATGATGATGATGTTACCCCGATCTTCTGAAGGGGTTATTCTCTGAGTTGTTCGACCTGACTTGTTTTTTCCTAAGGGTCGTCGTCATCATCATCATATTTCCAGTTATCACCGTGTTGCTTGCGGGGGTCATCATATTTTCTGCCTGCATGATATTTCGCCGGGGTGATATTTTTATCATCGGGTGATCTTGGTTATGATCATCCTGATGATGTTCTTGAAGAGTTCTAAGTATGACCCGATATTCACTGGGGTCATCATATTTTGAACGTCAGGATGATCTTAGTCAATATCATCCTGATGATGTTGTATCACTTCATGTTCGTTGTTTTATCATCCTGATGATGCTGACGTCATTCTTATGTCAGGGTGATATCTATTTCTCTGCCTATCTGCATCATGATATTTTCGAAGGAGGGGGTGATATTTTCATTTTTGAATATCACCCGGATGTATGTTTGTTCTAGCGTCATGATGATGCTGATATCAAGGAGATATCTGCCTGCCGGCTTCGTGCATTATCTAGTGGGGGGTGATCTTTTCAAGCATCATCATATTCATCTATCGCCCCGATCTTATAGTGGAGCTACAGTGTAACCTGATATTTGTGCATCAGGATGATATTTCTAAATATCCGGTTGTCTTCCGAATATCATCCTGATGTCAATATGATGATGACGTCATCAAGGTCCGGGGGGGTCATATTTCTAACACAGATCATCTTGTGGAGATCTCCCGATATTTGCAAACATGATGATGACGTCATCCGGATATGAGGAGGTGCGCAGTAGGCAGATATGATGATGACGTCAGCAGGATATGACGGTGACGTCATCAGGATGTTCATCGGCGAGACTTTTGGTATAGGCTCAGCAGGAGGATGTTCCTCCGATGGATCAGGTTTTGCGGATGAAGGCGATTATCATGCAGGTGATATTGCGATATGATGCTGACGTCAGGGTGATATTTCAAGCAACAGGATATCATGCTGCTGGAGGATGATGATGATGAAGTCTTATACTAGTGTCGTCAGGAGCAAAAGCACCGATATCATATATGCTCATGACCTAGTATATAAAGTGTTAAAGAGGTTGCTGCGGGGTGCATGTGGGATAATTGATATCCTGCATATTCAAAATATCATGATGATGAATCTCGGTGGGAAATGGTTGCGATCGACTGTTTGATGTTTTTCCCAAGGCCGCGGGTTGGTGCGCCATTAATGGCGAAGGTTGCAGAAGTATGGGCGGATCTGGTACCCGATTGAAGGTGTACATCAGCAGACAGTGGCGCAGGGCTCGAGATTTCTTCCTGTCTCCTCCCCTACCTGCTGTATTCATGTTTGGGCGCCAATCTGGTAATGCGTTGAGCGCCATTTTGCTGATACTGTGTATCTGGCAGGATTTTTGGTCAACCATGTAATTAATTGCTCTGGTACACTACCTGGCTGTTATAAGTAGGAAGTGTTACTCATTTGTGGTTGTTGAAAGTTGAAGATTTTTGGCTCTGTAATTCAAAACAAGCTGATTTGGTTGCTCTGTACAGCTTAAACTTGTGAGTTTATGTATCTCCTGTTGTACGATTTGGCATGAATCCACTGATTTCATGGTTAATCTTATATGAGTAATGCTATCTTAGCATGTGTTGTGTTAATTCTGTCTCCAGTATTGCATGTATTCTTCTTCTGAATCTGGATATTTGGGTAATGTTTAGATTCTAGAGCATAGAATTCCTATGTTGAATGTCTGATCTTTTAACTTCTGCTCAAGGGGTAGATTAAATTGTTTTCAGGTTGAACATTGGGAAGGGTATACTGCAGTAGGGATGCCATAAGTAGAGATAACTTAACACTCTTTATTGGGAGATATCTGTAAGGCAGATATCATGTGTATCCCCCTGAAATCCAGTTTTAGCTATTCATGCTGATCATTCACAGGTGTATGTCTACCGACTCCAAGCCCTGGATAGGCACCAATCTAGCTCTGTGTTGAGGTTATACACCATGTCCAGCTTTGCATCCAAAATTCAAACTAAACCATTTTATACTTCCACCTGTTAGTTGTAGAAGTAGGATTAGGAACCCCCTGCATGCTCTCATACCCAACCAGACATCATGTCCAAGAATGTTGCCAGCCTTGTGATCTATCATACAGATCTTGGTCCATACATGAGAGTATTCTGCCTGTTGTTGTCAAGTTAGATCTTTCTATCTTTGAGCTAGTCAAGGTTACATCTTGAGTTATAGGGATACCCCCCTTGGTGCAGCAGAACCAGAAGTGAAGGGGAGGCAGCTCACGCAACCTCCTGTATTTAGTTGGCTGAATCTGCCTGTGCATTAGAAGTGTGGCGCAGGAGCACCCGGACATGATCAGGATATAGGTCCGCATGATGACGTACATGATCAGGATATCGGATAGTTATCCGCATGATGACAGGGCAGTAGGTTATTTTTAGTATGTTTGACTTATCATGTAATAAGGTCCACTGTGACCGATGCTATGTATTAGTTCAGCCTAGGAGTATGTGTAGGCAGTTAGAGATCGGGTTAAGAGAGTCTGAGTTGTCCTCTCTCCCAGCCGCTTGGAAGCTCCCAGCTGCTGGGAAGTGATGTTAGTAGTACTCGAAGGATTTGTTATATATACCTTCGATCTGTAGGGTTTAGACATATAGTTTGATATTGATGTTGCTAGATGTACTGGTGTTGTGTTGAGTTGATATTCAGGAGAGCAGTTCAGACATTGTGAAGCTGTATTCTGGACATTGAATTTCAATTGAATAAGATCTCGTCTTTTGCATTATCTGTTTGCATCTGTGTTGATTTCCTTTCCGTTTTGCAAGTTAATGGGCACTTTCAACCCTTCCACCGGTTGATCCTGCAAATCGGTGGAATGGTCCTGTATCATAGCTTAGATTGCATTTGTGTTTTCTGTTTATGCATTGCATTGTCCAGGAGATCTGTTAGGAGCATGCTGTAAAGCAGCCTAGCATCCTCATGTGCTAGGTCTAGAAGATAAGTTGTTAGATTTCGGTTTGAAGGTGATCCGGCTCGGTCGTCACATGATCTCTGTGAAAGTATGCGGTTGTGAGTGTTTTCATGCAGTGGAAGGATACACAGGAGTCTGCATGTGCGTTTCCAGTCGGAACGAGCCGCATCATCATCTGCGAATCCATCGCCATCAGGATCGGGTCATGAAGTTGTTGAAGTGTGCATGTTGCAGGTGCATCATGATGTTTTGAGTTGGATATATACTCAGTGTATATATCGCAGTCAGGATCATCTCTCGGGGAAGGTCATCATCCGCATATCGCTAACGGATGCGGGTGTGAAAGTTAAGTTTTTTTGGCTAAGTGTTGAAGAGTTCATCAGGATGATGTGTGACGTCATCGTCATCAGGATATGACGTCATCGTCATCAGGATATTAAGAAATCCCTCTATGCGTGTTTATACTGTTGTCACTTAGTGGTAAGGTATCGGCGTAGGCAGAAAGTTGTGAAACATCATCAGGAGGTTTCGAGGAACCGGATGTTTAATATCATGATGCTGTTGCTTGTATCGTTAGGCAGTGGAACATCGAAGGCAAATTGTTGAAGTGCAACGTCATCAGGATATTAGAAGCAACCGGATATTTGGATATCCTGCTGACGAAGGTGATATTGAATATCATGATGATGCCGTTTGTATTTGGCACCCGATGAACAGTGTAACCGGAGGATGTTTGCGCCCGTTGATTATCATGATGATGATGATAGGCGACAGACGGAGGAGGTAAATAGTAATCGACAGGAGGATATTTGCGATCATCCGAAATATGATGATGCTGTTGAAATGTGATGATGCTGTTGGCGTCCTTAGGAAATATGATGATGATGTTCAGCCGATAGACATTTTTATCAGGCTGTTTGTTTAATTGGCTCTTCCTTCCTGTTAGGTTGCCTCCGTTGCGTCCCACTCTGCATCATAGTGGTATCAGAGCAAAGGTTAGAATCTTTTGGAAAAGATAAGCAGGATGTCAGACGAAGAAGGAACATCTGAGTTCCCAAAAAAGATGACCAACGCTGAGTTGGCAGTTCTGGTGAAGAAGCAGATTGCGGAAAGCAGGGCCGTGAAGGCTCAGAATCAGGAGTTCAAAGATGAGTTAGCAAAGTTGAGGAGCAGAGTAGGTTCTGGTAGAGAAGATGATAGGGAAGAAGAGGATATCCCTAATTGGAGCGAGGAGGTCGTTCCTGCAGACCAGAGGCTGCTGTTGAATGCCCTCAAGGCCATGGAGAGGAGAACCATGGATGTGAAGTTGGATTTGCCAGTGTTTACAGGTAAGATGGACCCTGATTCAGTAATGGAATGGATAGATTGTTTGAACAATTTCTTTGTAACAAAGGAGATACCAGAACAGCAGAGAGTGAAGATAGCACAGTCAAAGATGAAAGAAGCTGCCTTGACATGGTGGAACTTTGTTCAGGATGATAGAGTGCAGGAGGGTAAGCGTAGAGTTGCCACATGGAAGAAGATGATGGAATTGGTAAAGGAGGCTTATATTCCTTTGGATTACAGTATCCAGTTACACAAGAGGAAGCAGAACCTGAAGCAGAAGGAGCTAGATGTCAGCTCATATACAGAAGAGTTCATGAAACTCTGTATGAAGACCAAGGTGAAAGAAAGTGAAGAGGAAAAGGTAGCCAGATACCTTAATGGACTGAGGTTTAATATTCAGGAAGATCTGAGTCTGCATAACCCAGATACAGTGCAGAAAAGCTTTCAGTTGGCACTGAAAGTGGAAGAAAAGCTGAAGAGAAAACAAGATCAGAACAACAGAGGAAGAGGAAGACAACAAAGAGGTGGAAGAAGTCCTTTCAGAGGCAGAGGACATGGACAGGGATATCAAGGAGAGTCCAGTCAGGACAATAGCAAGGGCAACAATAGTCAGAATCAGAGAGAGAATTTCAGTCAGCAAGGAAACTTCAGAGGCAGAAGACCTTACAGAGGAAGATCCCAGGGCAGAGGATCCATCAGGTGTTACAACTGTAATAAAGAAGGCCATATAGCCAGCAGATGTCCAGACAAGGCCACTAGCTCAGCAGGCGAAAGGAGGACAAATCTGGTCAATGAACCTGATAATCAAAGTAGGACAAGCTCTAATGATTTTCAGAGTGTGAATGGTCCTGAGAATTATGGATATCCAGAAAGTGGAGAGTCCCTGATGATGAGAAGGACAGTAACTACCATGAAGGTACCTGATCAAGAAGCCCCTCAGAGGAAGTCCCTTTTCAGAACCACTTGCAAAGCAGGAGGTAAGGCATGTAAGGTTTTGATTGATTCTGGTTCTACTGAGAACTTTGTGTCTGAAGAAATGGTGGTAAAGCTGAAGCTTAGGAGATTGCCTCACCCAGCTCCATATAAAGTCTCATGGCTTACTCAAGGTCAGCAGACAACTGTAGAAGAGCAGGCTTGGGTAGAGTTTCAGATTGGTGGATATAAGGATAAGTTGTTGTTTGATATCACCAAGATGGATGCTTGCAACCTTTTGTTTGGAAGGCCATGGCAATATGATCTAAAGGCACAGCATGATGGTGTTAAAAACACCTATAAAATCACTAAAGATGGTAAAGATGTAACACTCTTCCCATTGAAGGAGAAAGAGGAGAAGTCTAAAGGCAAAGAAGTGAAGGTCATGCTGATGGAAGGCAAACAGTTTATGAAAGAAGTAGCAGCAGAAGGTGCAGTTGCATATGCCCTAATCCCCTGTATGAGTGTGAATAAGAAACAACAGCAAGAAGCCAAGAAGGAGAAGAAGCCAAGGTTGATAGACCCAGCTGTGCAAGAGTTATTGGATAAGTACAAAGGTGTTATCTCAGAGGGAATGCCAAGATCCCTACCACCTGTTAGAGATATCAGTCATTGCATAGACTTGATTCCAGGGTCTACACTTCCAAATAAAGCAGCTTATAAGCTTACCCCAGAACAGAATGCAGAAGTAGCCAGGCAGATTGAAGAATTGATGAATTCAGGTCTGATTGGGAAGAGTTTGAGTCCATGTGCAGTACCAGCTGTACTAGCACCAAAGAAGGAAGGCACTTGGAGACTTTGCACCGATTCCAGAGCCATCAACAAGATCACAATCAGGTATAGGTTTCCAATCCCCAGAATTGAGGATTTACTTGATTGTTTGGGAAATGCTAAGTACTTTACAAAAATAGACTTGAAGAGTGGGTACCATCAGATCAGGATTAGACCAGGTGATGAGTGGAAGACAGCATTCAAAACAAATGAAGGATTGTATGAATGGAGGGTTATGCCATTTGGTTTGTCTAATGCCCCTAGTACTTTCATGAGGCTGATGAATGAGGTTCTGAAGAAATTCATTGGTAAGTTTGTCATAGTCTATTTAGATGACATTCTGATTTTCAGTAACACCAGAGAAGAACATCTCAGGCATATAGAGCTGGTTCTCAAGAGGTTACATGAAGAGAAGCTGATGATAAACTTGGACAAGTGTCTGTTCCGGAAACAGGAGATCACATATTTAGGTTTTGTCATCTCACAAGGAAAGCTGCAGATGGATAAGGAGAAGGTGAGTGCCATATTGAATTGGCCAACTCCACAGACCATGAATGAAGTCAGAAGTTTCCATGGGTTAGCAACCTTCTACAGAAAGTTCATCAGAGGGTTCAGTCATATTTGTGCACCCATGTTGGATACTATAAAAGGAGGACAGAAGTGCAGGTTTGTTTGGACTCAAGGAGCAGATGATTCCTTTGAGGCATTGAAGAGGAAGGTGGCACAGCAGCCAGTCCTTGCACTTCCAGATTTCAACAAGATCTTTCAGGTAGAGTGTGACGCCAGTCACATGGCCATTGGAGCAGTACTCAGTCAAGAGGGTAGACCAATTGCATTTTTCAGTGAAAAGCTCAATGATGCTAAGAAAAGGTATTCATCATATGATCTGGAAATGTATGCTTTAGTTCAGTCCCTAAAGAAATGGAGGCATTACCTGATGCCAAAGGAGTTCATAGTCTTCACAGATAATCAAGCTTTGAGTTTCATCAACAGTCAGGAGAAGCTGAACCACAGACATATGAAGTGGGTAGAGACCTTACAGGCTTTCACTTTTACCTTGAAGCATAAGAAAGGGGTCAAAAACAAAGTTGCAGATGCTTTGAGCAGAAGAGTTCTCACAGTCAATCAGATTCAGTTAGAGAGTGTTGGTATTGATTCACTCAAGACCATGTATGAGTCTGATGCTGATTTTGGAGAGATATATCAGGTCTGTACTTCTTTTGGGGAGAAATACCATGTTGAGTTCTCTGAATTCCTGATACAGGATGGATTGTTGTTCAAGGGTGGACAGTTGTGTATCCCAAGGTGTTCTATGAGGTTGAATATAATCAAGGAGAAACATTGTGGAGCCATGGCAGGTCATTTTGGTCTAGACAAGACTCTTGATCTGGTCAGGAGGCATTATTTCTGGCCTAAATTGCAGTCAGATGTCAGGAAATTTGTAGAAACCTGTGTAATTTGTCAAAAGGCTAAAGGCAGGTCAACTAATGCAGGGTTATATCAGCCCTTACCCATTCCTTCCAGACCGTGGGAAAGCATCAGTATGGATTTTGTTTTAGGTTTGCCAAGGACCAGGAGAGGATTTGACAGTGTCTTTGTTGTAGTGGACAGGTTCAGTAAAATGGCACATTTCTTGCCATGCAAAACCACTGCAGATGCCTCATATATTGCAGATTTATTCTTCAGGGAAATTGTCAGAATTCATGGGTTGCCTTTGAGCATAGTTTCAGACAGGGATGTGAAGTTTGTGGGTCACTTCTGGAGGACCCTATGGAGGAAGCTGGGAACCAATTTATCTTTTTCCTCTGCATATCATCCTCAAACGGATGGACAAACTGAGGTTGTGAACCGTTCCTTGGGGAATCTACTTAGATGCTTGACAAAACAGCATGGCGAGAAGTGGGACAATATTCTGTCTCAAGCGGAGTTTTCATATAATGATACTGTCAACAGGAGCACAGGAAAATCGCCTTTGTGTTTTCTGTTTATGCATTGCATTGTCCAGGAGATCTGTTAGGAGCATGCTGTAAAGCAGCCTAGCATCCTCATGTGCTAGGTCTAGAAGATAAGTTGTTAGATTTCGGTTTGAAGGTGATCCGGCCCGGTCGTCACATGATCTCTGTGAAAGTATGCGGTTGTGAGTGTTTTCATGCAGTGGAAGGATACACAGGAGTTTGCATGTGCGTTTCCAGTCGGAACGAGCCGCATCATCATCTGCGAATCCATCGCCATCAGGATCGGGTCATGAAGTTGTTGAAGTGTGCATGTTGCAGGTGCATCATGATGTTTTGAGTTGGATATATACTCAGTGTATATATCGCAGTCAGGATCATCTCTCGGGGAAGGTCATCATCCGCATATCGCTAACGGATGCGGGTGTGAAAGTTAAGTTTTTTTGGCTAAGTGTTGAAGAGTTCATCAGGATGATGTGTGACATCATCGTCATCAGGATATGACGTCATCGTCATCAGGATATGACGTCATCGTCATCAGGATATTAAGAAATCCCTCTATGCGTGTTTATACTGTTGTCACTTAGTGGTAAGGTATCGGCGTAGGCAGAAAGTTGTGAAACATCATCAGGAGGTTTCGAGGAACCGGATGTTTAATATCATGATGCTGTTGCTTGTATCGTCGGGCAGTGGAACATCGAAGGCAAATTGTTGAAGTGCAACGTCATCAGGATATTAGAAGCAACCGGATATTTGGATATCCTGCTGACGAAGGTGATATTGAATATCATGATGATGCCGTTTGTATTTGGCACCCGATGAACAGTGTAACCGGAGGATGTTTGCGCCTGTTGATTATCATGATGATGATGATAGGCGACAGACGGAGGAGGTAAATAGTAATCGACAGGAGGATATTTGCGATCATCCGAAATATGATGATGCTGTTGAAATGTGATGATGCTGTTGGCGTCCTTAGGAAATATGATGATGATGTTCAGCCGATAGACATTTTTATCAGGCTGTTTGTTTAATTGGCTCTTCCTTCCTGTTAGGTTGCCTCCGTTGCGTCCCACTCTGCATCAAAGTGGCAAACCCTAATGCTGATTCAGAAGAAAAACCAACAGGAATCATACGTCCCATTGTCTCAGCATCTCTGCAAGACAAATATGAGTGATATGATGTGCTCTTATATATGAAGGACGATGGAATTTGATGCTCATGTTACGAGGTATGAAAGGAACACTAGATAATTATATCTCTTGGCTGAATGAAATGGCAGGCTCATTGTGGCGAGATTGCTGTAAGGTTTGTTTTACATCAAAATTAGATGCGACGTCATTTTGGCATTTGAAATATCAAACTTGAAGCAACTTAATAAGCTGGCATAACAATATTTTAAGTGAACGTTCTTGATATGATTCTTGACTTGAAACAATTAGAATACCTATCTGGATATTTATGCAGTGTTTGTTTAGGTAAATCTATCGGGTCTTAATTGGATTGTAATATTTCCACATCAAAGAGCCCATATTTGCCTTTTTAGTTTATTCTAATCTACCTATAGGATAGACTGGCAAACTATGGTGGGGCTACTGATTTGCATATTGAAGTAATTTTTCTTGCAGCGAAATTTGTTTCAGTATTCAACTGTCTGTCACAATCCGGGGCTACCACTTTTGGTTTATAACTTATATTGCCCTTTTCATTGGAACTGTATGTGAAGTTGGTTTAGCACTTCTGGAGTTTCCCTACAGACAAATTACGAACTGGGTTAGGTGATTAGTGGGTTTTTCTGTGTACCAGTTCCTTGCAGTACTCCTACGCATAATATAGCTATTGCTTGCCAACCCAGGAAACTAGCTTGATATAAGTTGCCGCCTCAGTGGTGTGATGTTATCTCCAGATACAAAGCTTCATGGGTTATTGCTGGTCAATAGTTGACGACCTCTAGTTTTGTTGCAAATCGTATCCTTGCAGAGCTAAGTCCTCACTTTAGCTAAGTTTCTTTACCCCTCGGTGGATGTCCATACGACCTTCCAAAGCTCCCATTTTGACGTATGTGGAATGGATGCAGGCTTGGGGTAGGGAATAGGGTTCACCTTGCCATTTCAAAAGCTTTCAAAATCTTTTTTTTTCCTCGGCATAGTTTCGGGTGCCTAACGCTTAGGGCCAGCCAAGCTGGTATTTGATCTTCATTAAGATTTAGGGTTGCCTCTTCCCATAAATTAGGATTAGATCTGCAAATATTTCTATGTCTATCATTTATTGGCAATAGGTAATTAATATATATATATATATATCATTATATCTTCCTGCACACGCTAGGGCAGTGTCGTATGCATTCCGTTACTTGCGCTCTCATCTCTCTTGGGCACGCTACACTCTCAGCACCAGCTTCAACCATGTCCTTTCCATACTTGGAAGCAGTTGTTGGTTTCATGATCTTCATGTACTTTGTTGAGACATACCTTGATCTACGGCAACATGCAGCTCTTAAGCTTCCCCATCTGCCTAAGCCTATAGAAGGAGTGGTGAGCAAAGAGAAGTTTGAAAAGTCTAGGGCCTATAGCATTGACAAGAGTCATTTTCACTTTGTTCATGCTGCAGTGACAATCATTGGAGACGCTTTAATTTTACTTTTTAGAGTATTACCATGGCTTTGGCAGAAAACAGAAGTTGTAGTTTTAAAGTTGGGATTGGATCCTCAAAATGAAATCATTCATACGTTGGGATTTTTGGCAGCTGTTACTCTGTGGTCTTAGTTCAAACCTGTGCACCAAGTCCAGTGTCACACTATGGGAAATTAGTTCTGCATGCATGTAGGTATGCCAAAACCTTGTGTCCCATCAGTTTAGGGTTGATATCATGATCTTTCCAATTAAAGAGCTATATAATGATTGTTTTATTATATTGGAATAATTTATTAAGATAATTATAATGCATATGCTCTAGATAGATAAATTATGTTTGATGCATGTAATATTCAGTTGCTAATAAATTTAATTTAAATTGTTATTGAATTTATTATGATTTCTTGATAAAGATTTGTTAAGATTGGGAAATGGATTGGTAGGTTGGAATTAGAGGTATAATCATTGTAAGAAGTATTTGCTTTATAAGAATTTTGTAACTAATATTACCTATGCTTTTGTTAGGTGAAGGTTATGTTTATATGTAATTGATGATTGGATTATTATATCAGATAGGATTAACATTTATTAAACTAGATCAAAGATATATGAATTCTTGTGGAGATATTACTTGTATTTGGTTGTTAATATGATTAAATGTAAATTGATATGATTAAATAATTAGTGTGGATGAAATTTAATTTAGGTTGATTGGTTTGGTAAGATCATATCATAAGGCTTTTGTTAAGTTGAAGTTGGGTTGAAAGCTTGGAGTTAGGTGAAACAACATTGGACTTGAAATTTTAGCCTTATAAGTGAAACCTATAGGTAATTGAATGACTAAGAGATTGAATTACTTTTGTAATAGAAATTTATGTTGTCAGTGAAGTTGATTAGTTGAAATCTCTTACTGCAAGCAAAATTTTTATGAGAGTGAGTCTTTGTGTAAATTGTTAGGTTTAGGTTCCAGAGGCATAAGGTAATAGGATTAGTTCGTATGTATTCTATTCGTAGTTGTCTTGAAATGAAGATGTTGTAAGAACATGATGTCTCTTGTCGGTGTATGTGGATCTTGATGATGTACTTATTGTGTCATGAATTTATTTCAATGGGTTTAAATTTTCCTTCATGTATGTGTTGAAATCAAGCTTGTGATTAGTATGGAAATGGGGAGATCTTGTAATTGTAATGAGAAACTATTTGGTTCATATCTGTGATTGGAAGAGCAAGATGACCCATACCTTGCTCTGGATATGTGTTATGATTATTGCGATTGATGACTAAAAGTTTTCGGACAATGATCTAAAGGTTGGTTATCGTGACTATGTTTTGTATGCAAGAAGGAAATGCCTTGCATTGTTTATGTATACTTATCAGTATGAAAGTGATTGTCTTGCTTGATGGTTCGGGTTTCTAGATGCAGGTAGTGGAGTGGCTTTCGATGTGGGGCCGGCGCCCAAAGTGGCTGTCAGGATAACCCATTGAAAGTTGTTAATTAAGTGAAAACCTAAAAATAAATTGGGGGGAAAAAGGGTAAAATACACATTAACAAGATAATTGGATTTCCTCTCCCATGCCTGTAGTGCTCGTTTAGACTAAGGATGGGTAGAGAAGGCCTGGTCGGCAAGATCAACTTCCTTGTCCTCACGAAAGGAAGGTTGATGCCGCATGAGTCACCCTATGGGGCCGCCGCCTAGTGAGAGGCTGTCAGGATAACCATAGATGGGGGCCGGCGCCTAGTGAGAGGCTATCAGGATAACCCATGTTAGGACCGTGCAATGACACTCTCCCTACTGTAGCCTAGCATTCCCTAGTTGTATTCTCCCCATTTGTCGTGTGTTGCCTCTGGAAGTGATATTGAGTTGTTTGTGATGTTGTCATGTGTTGTGATGGAGTTATGTTTAGTCCTTGTTTCTATTAGGCACTTGTCTACCTAACTGTATGATGTGGTGGGACCTTATGTTATCTCCTAGCACGGGGGGTGGACCTCAGGGTTCCACATGGTCGGGTGGATGTGCTTTATCTCCATTGGCTTTTCCTTGCCATTATTCGTGTACCAGAAGGTTGTAACTCCTGTAGCAGATTCAGATCATGTACCAGTTTATGAAGATAGTAATTATTGCTCATGTACCATCCTGTGTATCTGGTTATTAATAATGTTTGTAATTCTTTGAAATTGAAAGTTGGTGATGAAGACAATATTATGTTGTATCCTCATATGTATGAAAAACTGTAGTTGTTTTTGTTATGGATGATTATTTATTTGATGTCATGGAAATGTATAAGGTTATTCTACTAATGTAATAAATTTAGAATGATTCATTGTTGTCAAGTTAATGTGTGATGTGTGAGAAAACATGATAGTAGGTTTTGTCAGTAACGCAACCATGGAACCCTGAGAGAATGTTACTTATTATAGATAAGTTAGATGTTACCTTGTTATTCCTTGTATTTAAAAAAAAAAATTTGTCCGATTTGTTTAGTGTAATTGTGTTGTTCTCTAGTGTTTCATGGTGGGGCGTTACAATAAGCGTACGCTGTACACTCCGCCCAAGGAACTTTGTGGCTGCTACTACCCCTTCACAGATTGAGGGACTAGTGAACCAAAAGAAGAGAATATATGAATCTAACTTTTGGCTGCTCTTTTATATATGTTTTCAACCATGCAAGGATTGGACCTCAATTGGGTAACAAACATACAAACACACATAATGGTATGGTTGATTCCACACCTAAAATACACATTTCCCCATGGATGGGTACCAATATCACCATCTCAAGGGCACACAAAGCAAGTACGGGGTATTCACAACACTCAACCAATGCACAGTTACTAGTTTCACACCTTTACATGGGAAGATTACTTTTATATACACAATTCCATTACTACCAATATGATTCCTATTTGCAAAATCATAACATTACCTATTATCCACTTCCCTATTCAAGTTTCCTTCCACCCTACTTTTTTGCATATCACATGATGCTAAATCTCAATCTCATGATCATCTATCCAATACATCAATCTAGGTGTATATATCAAGCATAATATCCTACTCTGGAGTTTCCTACCACTTGCATAAAAAGTACTACTATAGATAAACATGGGCGACAACATTAATCTAGAGGTCCCAGTGCTGAAACTTGGCTCTGATAGCAAATGTAATGTCCCCTTCTAGCAAGCCAAAATTTTCGCACCCTTGCAAACAATTTCAACTTACCAAAAGAGAACATTAGTATTCCATTTTTCATTTCCTTTTAATCTTGATGATAATCATAGACATAACCATATACTATTTGCCATTTCATAAATCCATTTTTCCATACATCATGATTCTCCTTGGGTGAGATAATCGTTAGGCCTCTTATTAACCTCACCTTCCACCTTGTGAGAGAAGATTCATTAGCTACGTGATGTCATCTCAATCCTATGGGTCCATTAATATTATTCCTTAGTTTGTTAACCGATGCTCATAATTCCTTAGTTCGTCAACTAAGGCCTATAATTCCTTAGTTCATCAATCTAAGGCCCATTCCTTCGATACTTAAATTGAAGGTCCATAGTAATATCCTTGATTCATCAATCAAGGCCCATAATATCCTTGATTCGTTAATCAATGCCCATTCCCATGGAATGATCAATACCTACCATAACTATCTACCCCACCTTCTTAGTGTTAGGTGGTTAATTAGGAAGTCTCGTATCTACCCTTAGAAATTCATGCCTTTATTAATCTTTAGGTTTTACCCTAAAGCCTTCATTAATCTTTAGGTTTTATCCTAGAGCCTTCTCCTTAGGTTTTACCCTAAGGCCTTAATTAATCTTCATCTATACATATACATAGTTGTATCTCTCATACGTCATTTATTAACAACTTATGTGAAATGAGATGAGAGTTACCATTGTCCACCATGGGGCTCTAATGTCTCCCATCCTTACTCAAGAAGTACCTTTGTACTCTTGGAGCTAAGGCCTCTGTGAGACTCCTTGGTACTCTAGGTAGCCAATGCCATTAATTCACAATCCTTGCACTATGGGTACCTCATACCTCATGTGACAAGGCCTCTATGTGATAAATATCCATGAATGGCCTCTTGGCACTTTCTACTCTTTCCCACATATGGTGTTAATAAATCACTTATGAATTCAAATCATACAAGATACATATTTAAAATATAAATTTCAGACATAAATGTATATATATCACATATATCAGTTTCTACTTAATAACCTTATTATTTATATCTTTCAAGTTATAAATTGAACAAGTAATTATAAATTCTTACAAATCATAAATTGAGTAAGTAAATATAAATACTTACTTACCTGCTTTACCTGGGATTCCTTACCTATGCTGCGGTAATATAGTCTTTATTGTATTGCTGTTATAAAATGTAGATCTAAATATATGTATTTATCTGATATTCTTTTTATATTTTCTCCCGATGATCTTTTCCTTCTATTTCAGAATCTTTATTTATTTCCCTTTCAAGAGATATGTTCAAAGAGGGACATCTCTTATTATGCTTGGTGGTAAAAGACATACTTAACCCTCTTATAATTTCTATTACTTTATATTAATTCCCTTTTGTGTTAAAACTAGTTCTAACCATACGTAACTCCCTTATCATAAGAGGATAGGTTAAAAGATGTTTATTTGTATTATTATTTATATTATATCATTATAATAAATGATATATTATTTATATTATTCATTTATATCATAATAAATGATATATGATTTATATTATATTATTTATATTTATATTACAATTTAAGATAATAATAATAATAATACTTGTATTTATATTATTAGATATATTTATAATATATTATTTATTAATATGATTGCTGGTGTCAACCAACGTACTCGCTACACTTATAAATATCCTCCTTCTTTACATATTAAGGAGTGATTAATTTGAATAATATATATATATATATATATATATATATATATTATATTATATATATAGCATATTATTTATATAATATACTATATATTATATTATATAGTATATTATTTAAAGTATATTATAAATATATATTAAAGTATATTATTTATATAGTATAAATAAATAGATTTGTTATTAAGTATTGGGAGCTCTTTTATCTTGTTTTATTCACAAGCATATATCGTGGGATAATATTTTTGTCTTAGTAGACTATTATCTTTATATGTTACTTTGCCTTATTCTAAATTATTTTACTTTCAAGTTTTAGTGGATAAGACTCTTCATTAATATTTGTAATATTTATTTTATATATAATAATATATCTTATTAATTATTCATATAAATATTATATTAAAGTATTTATATTTATAATATATCTAGTTAATTTATATATTTCATATATTTTATAATATTTAAATATTTATATTTATAAGATATTTAATTATATCAAATTAATAATATTATTTAAATAATACATATTAATAATATATTTTAAATAAATATATTATATATTCTATTTTAACTAAACAATTCAATTATAAATCATTATAGGGACATGACAACCCTCCCCACTCAAGATTGCTTGTCCTCAAGCAACTATAATTAAGTATCCTAAACTAATATTTAATAACATTATAATTTATTTGGTTTCCTTTATATCAAATAACATTACACTCACCAATAAAAATACCACTATAGAATGTAACAAATTAATATAGCTAATAAACTATAGTGCCATAAAATAATAATTTAAATTTGGGTTTTTTATAACTAATTTATTTTATAACTATATTTTATTGAGGTTTATGTGCACCATAAATACTTTGGGTTAATTTGTTTTTTTTTTTTTTTAATAACAATAATAATATTATATTTATTTATTAACTTGACTAGTATTACAATATATATATTCAATAAACTAAACTTGCATAAAGGCATTTCTATTTATTTAATTATCAAAAATGTTTTAATGACTACTAATATTATTTTAATGCCATGATTAACCAATAGAATCAAATGAACAATCCAAACCAAATAACCAAATATCAAACATACCTATCACAACCAAAGTGAAAATGGAGGGGCACTACATCCTCCCCCCCTAAAACTCGACTTACTCCTAGAAGTCGCAGCTAAGGTGGAACATTACAAGTTAGTAACAACATTAAAGCTGATTCATTTCATATAATAATTGACACTAAAATATAAACTTATATACTCCATTTCAAAAATAATCTACACAATCAAAGCTTGCAATTTCAAAAGTGGTCTCATAATGCATAAACCACTCCCAATCTTTACAAGTTAGCATCAACACCCAACTAGTTTCTTCAGAACAAGGAAAACATTACACCTTTTTATTCCTAACTTGTAAAAATTATCATATCATAAACAGATGAAACATTCTATTTCAAATACACCACCATTGTAATTTCTCTACCAATCTGTTGTTAAGCAAACCATAGGTCAGAATGCTACATTTTCACAAAATATCAACATATTCATACACCTAAAACACACCTTTTTTACTAAATCTCATAGCATCTTCAACAAGATCATGAATTTCTTTCACCTTTTGAACCATGGAAACACACTTTATCATTTCATAAATCTATTTTTCATGATTTACCATATATTCTTCACATACACACAAATTAACATTATCGGGATTCACTTCACAAGGCTACAAAAGGGTTCATCTGGATATCGGAAACAACATACTAATCCATGAGCCAAGAGCTAAAATCTATTTCACCTAATCCATACCTCACACTCATCAGTTTTTTGGTGTTAGGCCACACACACATGATGAGACCATCCAAACAAGACCACAATGACCTCTCTTTTGTTGTATAAGGTGGTTAGCCTCCAAGAGAGGGTCATCACACATAGGTGGGTAGTGGGTCCTAGCTATATAATAGCCTCACATACCCCCATCCTCAAGGTTCCCTGTGTCTACTTCCTCACATACACTCACCAATTCCACCTCATGCTGTAATGCCCCACCATGAACACCTTAGATAACAACACATTTGTGCTATGCAATGCAGAATTTTTTTTTTTTTTTTGAATAAGATAACAAGGTGATGTTTAACAAATCAGAGCACATCATTAAACTAACAACTTGTCTTCTAATTTCCCATGGTTGCATTACTTGACAAATTAATCAACATAATTTAACATACATTATTAACTAACATCGGTAGATCATTCTAATCTTTTGCACTAATGATTATACATATACATCTCCATTTCATGACATCAGTTAGATAATCAACTTGATCAAAATTACATGCACATATTCAAAGTCTATACAAATTAGTACATCATTATGTAGTTAACATTATCACTGTCCTGATTACATCTGAATACATACATTATGGATCAACTGATACACAGGCTAGTACATGAGAATAATATATGTCTTCATAAATAGGTACAAGATCTGATGTCTGATACACAAGGTATATCCTCCTCACTCATGAACAACGGCAAGGGAAAAACCAATGGATAAAGCTCTTCCACCCGACCATGTGGAACCCTGAGGTCCACCCCCTGAGCTAGGAGTTAACATAAGGTTCCCACTACAACGTACAGTCAGGTAGACAGTAGACTATAAGACAACACATGACTCCAACATCACAAGTCAATATCACAAACAACACAACAGTACTTCCAGAGGTAAACACTTAACAGCAGGGGAGAGTACAACTAGGGAATGCTAGGCTGTAGTAAGGAGAGTGTCATCGCATGGTCCTAACATGGGTTACCCTGACATTCTCTAGCTAGACGCCAGCCCCCATCTATGGTTACCTTTACAGTCTCTCACTAGACACCGGCCCCATAGGATGACACATGCAGAATCAACATTCCTTTCATGAGGACAAGGAAGTTGATTTTGCCAACCACGGCCTTCTCATCTCATCCTTAGCCTGAACAAGCACTATAGGCATGAGTGAGGCATCCAATTATCTTGATTAGTGTGAAAACTACCCAACCCCTAAATTTATTATTAGGTTATCATTGGATTAACAACTCCCAATGGGTTACCCTGACAAGCCACTTTGGGCGCCGGCCCCACATTGAAAGCCACTCCCCTATTTGCACCTAGGAAACCCTATCCATCAAGCCATGCACAAATCATCATAACAATAAATTTTGCATACACATTGCAAGGCATTAACCCTCTTGCAAACTATGGCATAATCACAAGGACATACTCTCAATACATTATACATGGCATCCAAATGAAGTAACACATGAAAAATTTCTTCTTTATAGATGACAAGGTGTCCCCATGGTCCTAACCAACACGATATCTTATAACATACTCAAAACAAGTAAATAATTGCAACATCCATGAAGGACTTAATTATCACACCATGAGGCATTCTCAACATACCATGTACATGAGGACAAACGTTATACCCTATGCCTTTGAAACTAACCACTCAGGTAGATGTAATAGCATAGGGACCATGATTCACTTCCCACAAATCAAGTTTCATGACCCTATTATGTAAGCAAATAGTACTCGACAAGAAGCCATTTAGAACAATAATTTATGTTTATTTTAAATACTAATTGACTATATTAGGTTTCAATTAATAATGTCGATTAAATAATTTAACATTATCAAATTCAAACATAGCTTGTAATAAGATTATTGGCCATGTATATATATTCAGTTATATCCTATAAGACATAACACAATCTAAATATACTTCTCATTGTAACAGAATATTTAAATTTCTCTGGTATAAACTTTGATATCCAGTTTGAGGGCTCCTTAATTTTGCCTTAGATTTAATTAAAATACGAGGGTAGAGATATAATTACCTACCAAAATGTATAGCTATAAAACTATAATACATGTAAATTGGGTAAATATCTACTGTAATTTAAATCCCAACCCTAACGTTCATAATAACATTATTCCATATTTGATTTGCAAAGGAAACTATTATATTAATATTAAAACATAGTGTATCATTGATTGTATTTCTCGTTAAGAATAAATCTACAATTACATTAAAATAACTACGTGTAAATATTTATTAAAACCATTATTTAGTTGATTCACAAAGACACAAATATCATTTACCTAACTAAGGTAAACCACTATAGTCCGTGTTGTAAATCAATAAATCAAATAATTGCAATGTGATTCTAAATTCAAATCTTGCGGAGTTTCCTATTTATTTGTAACCATAATAAACCCCTAAAACTCGTAATAACCTATTTAACTTAAAGGTGAAAAGAACAATTGTAATTACTTGTACATAACATCGATTGCAAATACCTATGGATCCAATATTATTGGTCTAACTTCCACTACATTCATGAATAATTAAAGTATATATATATATACAAAAAGAAGGATCAAATTCAACAAGTCATTTATAGAGTTCAAAACCGCATTAAATTTCATTTATCCACTCTAATACACCGTCTTTCCTTATCACGATCCATTTACATTCTAAATTCAATAATTTGATCATATAAATTTCATTAACTCAATTTAAATAAATCACGTGACCGATATAATAATAACAATAATAATAATAATAATTAATAAAAAAATTCCATAGATCATTTGACAACAAATATCTTTCATCCAAGGTCATTAAATAATTAACGTTACACCTTATTAACAAATCTACTATATATAATTAATCACCTCATTAAAATTATAAAATTGTATCATTACATTTCGATTTATATCCACCCCATTTCATGAAAATTCAATAATCTAATAATTTAAATCCTGTAACCTTCAAACTTGATCTAAATGTATCATGTAAATAATTATAATATTCAACTTGTATTGATTTAAACTAATATCCAAATACTAATAAAATTCAAGTAAGACTCTAAAACATAATATTATCACTCTTATTTCTACTTGAATTTTCTATGGAGAATGAAAGATCAAAGAGGAGATTTAATACTAGCCTCCATAATGGAGAATTCATAAGCTAATCCATAACAACCTCCTATAATTTAGTTATTTATAAATGGGTCAAGAAAATATTCAAACTAATAACAATATTAAATCATAATCCTCTTTTGTATTACAATTAAGAACATTTCTAAATATAAAAAATGCACTATATACAGGTTACATACCCTAATTTTTCATCTAAAGATTGAATGGAAACATTCTAAATCTGAACCTCATTCCTTTCCAATCTTATAAGAAATTCTTCTAAAAAAATAATAGAAACCTACAGGTTTCATACTTTAACAATCCTATCAAGTATAG
Organism: Cunninghamia lanceolata; assembly: GCA_027924645.1. NCBI lineage: Eukaryota > Viridiplantae > Streptophyta > Pinopsida > Cupressales > Cupressaceae > Cunninghamia > Cunninghamia lanceolata. Next base: position 13,408,290 of record BSBN01001583.1, read on the forward strand.
AAGGCTCATACTTTATCATCACAAGTATGCAATCATGAAGATGCATGCACAAAGAAGAAATACAGAAACTTTTGAGCAATGCAATTTGCAGGGTTATAGCCAATTGATTATGCTCGCATGCACAAAGCAGAAATACAGAAACTTTTGAGCAATGCAATTTGCAGGGTTATAGCCAATTGATTATGCTCGGTAGACAAGAGTGCAAAATGTGAAAGCATAAATAAGGCACACGGCTCTTTTGACTGAAACCTTTAAGGGATGCAAAGACTACAGGTTAAGCACAAAATGGGTTTATTGTTAAAGGTGCCCAAAACCTAAGCAATTGGTCGACGTTATGGCAGAATATTATATCCTATGGATGATGGGATTTTAGCATGATCAACCAAAAACAGTTAGGAATTGCCCTCAAGAGGTTAATGATTACCATCAAGTGAGTTGCAAGAAGATATGAACCATATCCACATTTGCCAGCATGGTCCCAGCTTGCGTCAGAAAGGAAGGTTTGGGGGAGTAAATCAATTGATTCCAACGAATGTTACAAGGTAAAAGCGAAGTAGCAACAAAGGAGGCTGTGCTGAAGGAAGTTTGATCAAGTACTACCAAATTGTTACAAAAGATTGCTAAGACATAACAAATATGTGTCTGCATAATTTGATTAAGCAACTTAATACATTCTATGTAGATCGAACGAGTTGATGAACTTTAATTGCCAAATCCCCACTACAGGGTCATATTGCTTAATACCACAATTGCAAGAGGGGCAACAAAATGGATCTAAATGTTGGGTGACAAAAAAGAAAAGTTCTTTACGGGACCATCACATGATGACGACAAGGCTGAATTAATGTTAATAGGAGAACGACCAATCTCAGATAGACGTCTCACAAAATGATTAAATGCCACAATCTCTGCTCTATAGTTGGAATATCCATTGAGGTGTTTAAGCCACATTCAATTATGAAACGATTGGATTGCTAGGGTCAAAATACTTATATGTTTGTTTCAGTGCAAACTGCCCAAGGTTGCCAGCATACAGGAAAAAGGATTTGTTATCTGCATAACTCACATGATTAGCAACGCCATGTGACTACAAGAATTGGTAGTTTGATGTATAGGCAGGTTCAAATGGGTAATCCACAGATAAAGACTAGGGTTCCCTCAATAAGGCTTAAATGGCTACGAGGACCACCATTCAAAGAATATAATTAATGGTAGGAAGTAAGTATTAAGGGTTTTCAACAGATCTGATCACAATCTTGAATGGACAGGTTCCCACATATGCAGATGATTGCCAGAAAATAGATTAAGAGGAATCCTCAGATACAGATGGCTATAGATTAATGCTCATGACAATGGAAGGAACAACCAAATAATGAATACCAAATAGAACATATATATAGGGTTTAATGAGTGGCATTAAACATCTGTAAACAAACTATGAGGATAAATCATAGCACTACCATAACAGCTAAAGTTCCAAATTTAATCCTACACTCCAGTCCCCTTATTAGAATTAATGATGAATCTGCAAATGTAAACATTAATCTGTAAAATAAGGTACCCGTTCAAAATATTCGAGAGTTGCCCTGTTGATTCCTGTAGCTGCTTTCTCCCTCTCAAATTTCTTCAGACCTTCCTCTTCCTAGAAATCTTTTCCTTCCCAAAACTAGGACTCACTTCTCGGACAAATGTACGAGACAACCTCTCTTCCTGACAACCCATTTTCTCAAAACACGGTTGAACTCCTCGAGTAAATGCAAAAAAAAACATTCCTCTCTTTTCCCCACAACCCACATTCCCGTGAGGTTCAAAAGTTTAACTATATCAAAAAATTCCTAAACCTCCAATTTGTAATTGACGGCACCCGGTATTATTTTTTTAACCTTGAGATATTATCATTATTACTATAAATTTATTTTTTCAACATTATAGTTGTTTATTCACCTTTACTTATGCATTTTGTTTTCTATTTAATTTAATCCACTTACAACTTTTAATTTAATATTTCATTTAATCATTTATCTAATTTTATTTATTTATTTACTAATTCCTGTTAATTTGCCAATTATCAAACAATTAAATTGTTTATAAATAATCACAACACATAATTTCCCTAGCACATGTTTATTTAACGTTAGCTTAATTTTAACCTTATTTTTAATAAAGTACTAACCAAGCTTAAATCAACACTTAAATTGGATGGACCAAACTTACAGGATGATACCTGACCCCATGTAATGCCACAGGACATGACGACAAAATAACGATAATCAGTCCAACTGATGGTGATGATAGGATATAATACTGAGTACTCATCCTCTTTGAGGATGTTAACTAAGTAAGGAACCTTATACTAACTCCAATCAACAACTCCATTGGCTAGGGCATGCTCAGACCTGGTAGTTCAGGTGGAGTCAATGCCTGGTACCTGCATCCTGCAACAAACAACAAGGTTGTGCACATATATATATATATATATATATAAACATGTAGTCATAGACATAATGAATGGAAGTCATAGCGTGGTAGGGTACTCAGACACAAGTAATGCGACACTGTTCCATTCATGTAAACACATCATCAAATAACTACATCCATTACCAGTAATGCATCATAATCATAATCGAATAACACATTAAACTCAAAATAACATTAGTCTATAATCATCAGATATGTCCATCATGATCAAGGAGAACATAAACCATAACATACTAGTCCAAATGTCTTGAAACTATAAATATGCAATATAAGACTATCAACTATACTAGGACTGTCATAGGAAATATGAGAACATAAACCATAACATACTAGTCCAAATGTCTTGAAACTATAGATATGCAGTATAAGACTATCAACTATACCAGAACTATCATAGGAAACATGAAAATATCATCTATCACAAGCCAAAAGTGAGGGCCATTACATCCTCCCCCCTAAAACCAGGCTTACTCATGGAAGCTTGCAAATAAGTGAGGATATAACTCCCTCATCCTGAAAGCATCTTCCTAGGTAGTAGAGGTCTCATCATTAGGATCCCACTGGATCCTGACCTACTCCACATCTCTGCCCCTGAGAGCGAGTCTCCTGTGCTGAAGAATGCCTACGGGCTCCAAAGCCAGCTACTCATCCTCTACCTGAAGAGCAATCCAATCAAGAACATGAGCAATATCCAGATAGTAAGGTCTAAGTATAGAAACATGAAACACGTCATGGATGCGTGAAAGACTAGGTGGCAAAGCAAGACGATAAGCAACTGGACCGATCCTCTCCAACACCTCAAAAGGTCCAACAAAGTGCGGTGCTAGCTTAGAGCCCTTTCCATAGTGGATTGGACTCTTTTGCGGTCGCACACGCAAGAACACCCAATCCCTAATAGAAAATTGACGATCGATCCTATGAGCATCTGCATACTTCTTCTGCCTATCCTGAGCTGCCACCAAAAGCTCTCTAATCCTCTCAACCTGCTGCTCCATATCTCTAAGCATATCTGGACCCAGAAGAACTCTATCCTCCAAACGATCCCAGCTCAAAGGGGTCCTACAAGGATGACCATACAAGGCCTAAAAGGGAGACATGCCAATAGAACTATGATAACCATTATTATAGGAAAACTCCACTAGGTAGAGGTAATCCTCCCAATGGCTCTGCTGATCCATAACATACATCCTCAACATATCCTCGAGGACCTGATTAACCCTCTCAGTCTGACCATCAGTCTCAGGATGATAAGCTGAACTAAAGTTCAGCTGTGTCCCCAAGGCATGCTGCAAGGAAGTCCAAAGGGCGGAAGTGAACACTGGATCCTTGTCAGAGATGATCCTACGAGGAATCCCATGAAGTTTGACGATGTCCTCCATGAACACTCTAGCCACCATAGAGGCATTGTAAGAAGCACGGACAGGAGAAAAGTGAGCTACCTTCGTCAACCTATCCACAGTGACCATAATAGCATCGTGTCATTGAGAGGACATCGACAAACCAACTATGAAGTCTATTGAAATGATATCCCACTTCCATTCTGGAATCAAATGAGGTTGCAAAAGACCTGTAGGGTGCTGGTGCTCCATCTTCACCCTCTAACACTCAAGAAATCTCGACACAAAATTAGCAATATCCCGCTTCATACCACTCCAAAAGTATAGTTGACACAAATCTGCATGCATCTTCTTGACACCCGGATGAGTAGAATAGGGTGCCCGATGTGCCTCAGACAAAACTAGGGTGCGAAGACCCTCAGAATTAGGAACATAGATACGACCCAACTATCGCAAAAGACCATCTGACTCAAAAGAGTAACTGGAGAACCTACCAGCTAAAGGTCTACCAGACTCAATCTCAGATCTCACCTCCTGGCACCAACTGTCAGTAGGAAGAGCAGCAAGAATCTGACCTCTCAAATCAACTGTAAGTGAGACTGCTGAGATCTCATGCCTCTGACGACTAAGAGCATCTGCTACCACATTCTCCTTGCCCTGAATATATCTGACCTTGAAGTCATACTCACACAAGAACTCCATCCAACGTCTCTGCCTTGCATTCAAGTTTGGCTACATGAAAATATATTGCAAAGTACGATGATCACTGTGCAGCTCAAATCGATGCCCTAACAGAAAATGCCTCCATCTCACCAAGGCATGCACAACTACTACTAACTCAAGGTCATGAGTGGGATAGTTCAATTCGTGATCCTTGAGTTTGCGAGACTCATAGGCAATCACGCGACCATCCTGCATCAAAATTGCTCCCAAACCCTCCAAGGAAGCATCGGTACAAACAACAAAGTCCCTATCAAGATCAGGAACTGCTAATATAGGTGCACTGGTCAGCTATTCCTTAAGAGTCTGAAAGGCTTCCTAACACTGCTCTGACCAAATAAACTTCTCCCCTTTCCTCTGAAGAGTAGTAATGGGGTGAGCAATTCTTAAAAACCCCATGACGAAGCGACGATAGTAACCTGCCAACCCCATAAAACTACTGACCTCAGAAACATTAGTGGGTGTAGGCCAATCCATAATAGCCTAGATCTTCGAGGGATCCACCACAATACCCTCTCTAGAGATGACATGACCCAAATACTTAACCTGTATCTGGAAGAACTCATATTTTGACAAATTAGCATAAAGCTAATTTTCTCTCAGACACTGCAACACTTGACGCAAGTGCTCCTCATGTTCCTCCATAGTCCTCGAATAGATCAATATATCATCAATAAATATGAGGACAAATCAGTCGAGATAAGTGTGAAACACACCATTCATTAAGCTCATGAAAAACGATGGTGCATTCGTCAACCCAAATGGTACCACTGTGAACTCATAATGTCCATAACGGGTGCGAAATGTTGTTTTGTGAATATCTGCCTCAAAAATCTGCAACTGGTGATATCCTGACTTAAGGTCAATTTTTGAGAATACCTTTGCTCCCTTAATCTGATCAAACAAATCATCGATCCAAGGCAAGGGATACCTATTTTTCACTATTACCTTATTGAGCTGCCTATAGTCAATACATAGCCATAGAGATCCATCCTTCTTCTTCACAAAGATCACAGGTGCTCCCCAAGGAGAAACACTAGGTCGTATGAACCCTTTGGCTAATAGCTCCTCCAACTGCAGTCGAAGCTCCTTGAGCTCCTGAGTGGTCATCCTGTATGGAGCTCGTGAGATAGGCTCTACACCAGGAATTAGATCAATCCTAAAATCGATGTCACACTTAGGTGGCATCCCTGGAATATCAGAAGGAAAAACATTTGCATACTCCCTCAAGAGTGGGTGATCATCAAGAGATGCCTCTCAACTCTCCTCCATCTCCAAATCACTAACAGTCACTGCAAAAAGCTGACATCCCTGATGCATGCATCTCTTGAGTTGCATAATATAGATCATACGTAGGGAAATAGGTCTCTAAACTCCTACAACCTCAACCATAGCACCCGAATCATCCACACATCTAATAGACTTATGCCGACAATCTATCACTGCCTGATGGGCCTCCAACCAATCAATCCCCAAAACTATGTCATATGAACCCAGGGGTAAAATGCGAAGGTCCACAGAAGTAGATAGAGAGCCAATCATCAAGTCACACCCTAGAACTAGAGAATCAACTGCAATCTTAGCCCCGAAAGCTAGCTCAACCTACCACCTATCATCTTGCTTTGTTGCCTCTAAGCCACAATGCTCCACAAGAGAAGGAGATATAAATGAATCAGATGCACCAGAATCAAATAAAACAGAAAAATCAATACCTTGCATGTGACCAGAAGTCTCCACCACGGTGCCTTGATGCTCCACCTGCCAGTCATCCGCCACTGCAAAGACTTGGTGTGACCTGCCTGCATCACCAACCATTGTCTCAGATGCCGCCGATCGATGTCCAAATCCTAATGCACCCTTTTGCGGGCACTGTCTGGCAATGTGGCCCTGTTGGCCACAAGAGAAGCACCCGGTGCCTCTACCAAAACCACCGTTACCCCGAAAAGTACTAGACTACTAGAAACTGCCCCTGCTCATTGAAGACTATGTACTCTGGGCTGGCTGATCAAAACGATTGTGCTTATTGCACTGCCAAGTGTGGTCCTTCCTATTTTGGAACCTATTACCATGCTGATGCTGAGAGTTCTTCGACTTGGACTGCGAAAACTACTTCTGCTGACCACCCTTTAAGGGTGCATGAGAACCTGATGCCTGGGTGTGACCACCTTGAGAACCATATCCTGATGAAGGTGCACTGCCAATGTGCACACCTGTATGTCCACTGAGGCCCATAGCCAAATTCTCCTCCACAAGATGGGTTTTCTCCACGGCAATCTCCATAGTCTTAGGTTCGAATACATGAACCCCTCCACTAATCTGGGCATTCAAGCCCCTGATAAAATGCTGCACCAACATGGACTCGTCATCCCCGATACCTGCATACTTTTTGAGCTCATAAAATCTACACTCATATTGCTCAACTGTCATGGCCATCTGCCTTAGCTCATGAAACTCATCTGCTCGATGTTGCCTCCAATGGTGAGAAAGAAAGCGGCCTCTGAATCTCTCTACAAATAACTCCCAAGACACAGTGCTAATGTCCAAATGCAGCTTCTGCTCCTCTAGCCCCCACCAAGTCGAAGCAAACCCTTGGAGATACAAAATGGCACATCTGGCTTTTGTATTGCTGTCATACAGATGTATGGTGAAACACCTACCTAAGTCTAATAGCCAGGTCTCTGTCTCAAGTCCTCTACCAGCTCCGTCAAAGGTGGGAGGGCGTGCTCTTAGTAAATCCATCATATGGCTAGCTAGTGTGGCCTCCTGCTCAGCTGTCAACTCCCTATGTCTGGGAGACCTCTCTCTCTATCTAGGACCTGACTGGTCTACCTCTTGACCTCCTCTGGATTACTCACCTTCCTGTCTAGGGACTAACCGGGCAAGGGCTTCCTTAAGGATCTGTCTCAATTGGGCTCCATCAGGTTGACCCTGACCCTCCATGTTTTGACCACCGCCTTCATGGCCACTCCCATGAGGAGAACTGGGAGGAGGAATACCACCTCCACCTCTTCCATGACCCCTACCTCTACCCTGACCTCGGCCCCTACATCTAGGCATCTACCCTAGACACAAAAGGGCAAATTATCACATTGAGAAAAAGGGTCGCAACAGGAGTTAAATCATTCTATAGAGTTTAAGCACTAGGTTACATAATGGGCTCAAATATAACCAGGGTACCCAATTTTTAAGCCTAGCTCTGATACCAGATGTAATGCCCCACCATGAACACCTTAGATAACAACACATTTGTGCTATGCAAGGCAGAATTTTTTTTTTTTTTTGAATAAGATAACAAGGTGATGTTTAACAAATCAGAGCACATCATTAAACTAATAACTTGTCTTCTAAGGTCCCATGGTTGCATTACTTGACAAATTAATCAACATAATTTAACATCCATTATTAACTAACATCAGAAGATCATTCTAATGCAGTGCACTAATGATTATACATATACATCTCCATTTCATGACATCAGTTAGATAATCAACTTGATCAAGATTACATGCACATATTCAAAGTCTATACAAATGAGTACATCATTATGTAGTTAACATTATCACTATCCTAATTACATCTGATTACATACATTATGGATCAACTGATACACAGGCTAGTACATGAGCATAATATCTGTCTTCATAAACAGGTAAAAGATTTGATGTCTGATACACAAGGTATATCCTCCTCGCTCATAAACAACGGCAAGGGAAAAACCAATGGAGAAAGCTCTTCCACCTAACCATGTGGAGCCCTGAGGTCCACCCCCTGAGCTAGGAGTTAACATAAGGTTCCCACTACAACATACAGTCAGGTAGACAGTAGACTATAAGACAACACATGACTCCAACATCACAAGTCAATATCACAAATGACACAACAGTACTTCCAGAGGAAAACACTTAACAACAGGGGAGAGTACAACTAGGGAATGCTAGGCTATAGTAAGGAGAGTGTCATCGCATGGTCCTAACATGGGTTACCCTGACAGTCTCTAGCTAGACGTCGGCCCCCATCTATGGTTACCCTGACAGTCTCTCACTAGACGCTGGCCCCATAGGGTGACACATGCGAAATTAAAATTCCTTTCATGAGGACAAGGAAGTTGATTTTGCCAACCATGACCTTCTGATCTCATCCTTAGCCTGAATGAGCACTACAGGCATGAGTGAGGCATCCAATTATCTTGATTAGTGTGAAAACTACCCAACCCCCTAAAATTATTATTAAGTTATCACTGGATTAACAACTCCCAATGGGTTACCCTAACAAGCCACTTTGGGCGCCAGCCCCACATTGAAAGCCACTCCCCTATCTGCACCTAGGAAACCCCATCCATCAAGCCATGCACAAATCATCATAACAATAAACTTTGTGTACACATTGTAAAGCATTAACCCTCTTGCAAACTATGGCATAATCACAAGGACATACTCTCAATACATTATCCATAGCATCCAGATGAAGTAACACATGAGAAATTTCTTCTTTATAGATGACAAGGTGTCCCCATGGTCCTAACCAACACGATATTTTATAACATACTCAAAACAAGTAAATAATTGCAACATCCATGAAGGACTTAATTATCACACCATGAGGCATTCTCAACATACCATGTACATGAGGACAAATGTTATACCCTATGCCTCTGGAACTAACCACTCAGGTAGATGTAATAGCATAGGGACCATGATTCACTTCCCACAAATCAAGTTTCATGACCCTATTATGTAAGCAAATGGTACTCAACAAGAAGCTATTTAGAACAATAATTTATGTTTATTTTAAACACTAATTGACTATATTAGGTTTCAATTAATAATGTTGATTAAATAATTTAACATTATCAAATTCAAACATAGCTTGTAATAAAATTATTGGCCATATATATATATATTCAGTTACATCCTATAAGACATAACACAATCTAAATATACTTCTTCTCATTGTAACAAAATATTTAAATTTATCTGGTATAAACTTTGTCATCTAGTTTGAGGGTTCCTTAATATTGCCTTAGATTTAATTAAAATATGAGGGTAGAGATATAATTACCTATCGAAATGTATAGCTATAAAACTATAATACATGTAAATTGGGTAAATATCTACTGCAATTTAAATCCCAACCCTAAAGTTAATAATAGCATTATTCCATATTTGATTTACAAAGGAAACTATTATATTAATATTAAAACATAGTGTATCATTGATTGTATTTCTCATTAAGAATAAATCTACAATTGCATTAAAATAACTACATGTAAATATTTATTAAAACCATTATTTAGTTGATTCACAAAGACACAAATATCATTTACCTAACTAAGGTAAACCACTATAGTCTGTGTTATAAATCAGTAAATCAAATAATTGCAATGTGATTCTAAATTCAAATCTTGTGGAGGTTCCTATTTATTTGTAACCATAATAAACCCCTAAAACTTGTAATAACCTATTTAACTTAAAGGTGAAAAGAACAATTGTAATTACTTCTACATAACATCGATTGCAAATACCTATGGATTCAATATTATTGGTCTAACTTCCACTACATTCATGAATAATTAAAGTATCTATATATATATATACAAAAAGAAGGATCAAATTCAACAAGTCATTTATAGAGTTCAAAACCGCATTAAATTTCATTTATCCACTCTAATACACCATCATTCCTTATCACGATCCATTTACATTCTAAATTCAATAATTTGATCATATAAATTTCGTTAACTCAATTTAAATAAATCACGTGACCGATATAATAATAACAATAATAATAATAATAATTAATAAAAAAATTCCACAAATCATTTGACAAAAAATATCTTTCATCCAAGGTCATTAAATAATTAACATTACACCTTATTAACAAATCTACTATATATAATTAATCACCTCATTAAAATTATAAAATTGTATCATTACATTACGATTTATATCCACCCCGTTTCATGAAAATTTAATAATTTAATAATTTAAATCCCGTAGCCTTCAAACTTGATCTAATGTATCATGTAAATAATTATAATATTCAACTTGTATGGATTTAAACTAATATCTAAATACTAATAAAATTTAAGTAAGACTCTAAAACATAATATTATCGCTCTTATTTCTACTTGAATTTTCTATGAAGAATGAAAGATCAAAGAGGAGATTTAATACTAACCTCCATAATGGAGAATTCATAAGCTAATCCATAACAACCTCCTATAATTTAGTTATTTATAAATGGGTCAAGAAAATATTTGAACTAATAATAATATTAAATCATAATCCTCTTTTGTATTACAACTAAGAACATTTCTAAATATAACAAATGCACTATATACAGGTTACATACCCTAATTTTTCATCTAAAGATTGAATGGAAACATTCTAAATCTGAACCTTATTCCTTTCCAATCTTATAAGAAATTCTTCTAAAAAAATAATAGAAACCTATAGGTTTCATACTTTAACAATCCTATCAAGTATAGAAGGCACATATTTTATCATCACAAGTATGCAATCATGAAGACGCATGCATAAAGCAAAAATACAGAAACTTTTGAGCAATGCAATCTGTAGGGTTATAGCCAATTGATTATGCTCGCATGCACAAAGTAGAAATACAGAAACTTTTGAGCAATGCAATCTGCAGGGTTATAGCTAATTGATTATGCTTGGTAGACAAGAGTGAAAAATGTGAAAGCATAAATAAGGCACATGGCTCTTTTGACTGAAACCTTCAAGGGATGCAAAGACTACAAGTTAAGCACAAAATGGGTTTATTGTTAAAGGCGCCCAAAACCTAAGCAATTAGTCGACGTTATGGCAAATATCATATCCTATGAATGATGGGATTTTAGCATGATCAACCAAAAATAGTTAGGAATTGCCCTCAAGAGGTTAATGATTGCTGTCAAGTGAGTTGCAAGAAGATATGAACCATATCCACATTTGCCAGCGTGCTCCCAGCTTGTGTCAAAAAGGAAGGTTTGGGGGAGTAAATCAATTGATTCTAGCGACTGTTACAAGGTAAAAGTGAAGTAGCAACAAAGGAGGCTGTGCTGAAGGAAGTTTGATCAAGTACTACCAAATTGTTACAAAAGATTGCTGAGACATAACAAATATGTGTCTGCACAATTTGATTAAGCAACTTAATACATTCTATGTAGATCGAACTTGTTGATGAACTTTAATTGCCAAATCCCCACTACAAGGTCATATTGCTTAATACCACGATTGCAGGAGGGGCAACAAAATGGATCTAAATTTGGGTGACAAAAAAGAAAAGTTCTTTACGGGACCATCACATGATGACAACAAGGCTGAATTAATGTTAATAGGAGAACGACCAATCTCAGATAGATGTCTCACAAAATGATTAAATGCCACAATCTCTGCTCTATAGTTGGAATATCCATTGAGGTGTTTAAGCCACATTCTATTATGAAACGATTGGATTGATAGGGTCAAAATACTTATATGTTTGTTTCAGTGTGAACTGCCCAAGGCCGCTAGCATACAGGAAAAAGGATTTGTTATCTGCATAACTCACATGATTAGCAGCGCCATGCGACTAGAAGAATTGGGAGTTTGATGTATAGGCAAGTTCAAATGGGTAATCCACAGATAAAGACTAGGGTTCCCTCAATAAGGCTCAAATGGCTATGAGGACCACCATTCAAAGAATATAATTAATGGTAGGAAGTAAGTATTAAGGGTTTTCAACAGATCTAATCACAAGCTTGAATGGACAGGTTCCCACATATGCAGATGATTGCCAGAAAATAGATTAAGAGGAACCCTCAGATACAGATGGCTACAGATTAATGCTCATGACAATGGAAGGAACAACCAGATAACGAATACCAAATAGAACATATATATAGGGTTTAATGAGTGGCATTAAACATCTATAAGCAAACTATGAGGATAAATCACAGCACTACCATAACAGCTAAATTTCCAAATTTAATCCTACACTCCAGTCCCCTTATTAGAATTAATGATGAATCTGCAAATGTAAACATTAATCTGTAAAATAAGGTACCCAGTCAAAATATTTGAGAGTTGCCCTGTTGATTCCTATAGTTGCTTTCTCCCTCTCAAATTTCTTCAGACCTTCCTATTCCTAGAAATCTTTTCCTTCCCAAAACCAGGACTCACTTCTCGGATAAATGCAGGAGACAACCTCTCCTCTCGACAACCCATTTTCCCAAAACACAGTTGAACTACTCGAGTAAATGCAAAAAAAAACATTCCTCTCTTTTCCCTACAACCCACATTCTCGTGAGGTTCAAAAGTTTAACCATATCAAAAAATTCCTAAACCTCCAATTTGTAATTGACGGCACTCGATATTATTTTTTTAACCTTGAGATATTATCATTATTACTATAAATTTATTTTATCAACATTATAGTTGTTTAGTCACCTTTAGTTATGCATTTTGTTTTCTGTTTAATTTAATCCGCTTACAACTTGTAATTTAATATTTCATTTAATCATTTGTCTAATTTTATTTATTTATTTACTAATTCCTGTTAATTTTACCAATTAATCATTTATCTAATTTTTTTATTTATTTACTAATTCCTATTAATTTGCCAATTATCAAACAATTAAATTGTTTATAAATAATCACAACACATAATTTTCCTAGCACATGTTTATTTAACGTTAGCTTAATTTTAACCTTATTTTTAATAAAGTACTAGCCAAGCTTAAATCAACACTTAAATTGGATGAACTGAACTTACAGGATGATACTTGACCCCATGTAAAGCCATAGGACATGATGACAAAATAACGATAATTAGTCCAACTAACGGTGATGACAGGATATAATACTGAGTACTCATCCTCTTTGAGGATGTTGACTAAGTAAGGAACCTTATGCTAACTCCAATCAACAACTCCATTGGCTAGGGCACACTCAGACCTGGTAGTTCAGGTCAAGTCGATGCCCGGTACCTACATCCTACAACAAACAACAAGGTTGTGCACATATATATATAAACATGCAGTCATAGACATAATGAATGGAAGTCGCAGTGTGGCAGGGTACTTGGACACGAGTAATGTGACACTCTTTTGTTCATGTAAACACATCATCAAATAACTACATCCATTACCAGTAATGCATCATAATCATAATCAAATAACACATTAAACTCAGAATAACATTAGTCTATAATCATCAGATATGTCCATCATGATCAAGGAGAACATAAACCATAACATACTAGTCCAAATGTCTCAAAACTATAAATATGCAATATAAGACTATCAACTATACCAAGACTGTCATAGGAAATATGAGAACATAAACCATAACATACTGGTCCAAATGTCTCAAAACTGTAGATATGCAGTATAAGACTATCAACTATACTAGAACTGTCATAGGAAACATGAAAATATCATCTATCACAAGCCAAAAGCGAGGGCCATTACACATGCGTCCTTGGAGAGGAATCACAATACGACACATGGCCGACATAAAAAACAATAAGAATAACTAGTTTAGCCACCAAATTCATAAAGAAAGATAAAAAAATTAATTTTAACAATAAAATAAGAAATGCGTGCCATTTTCAACACTAAATCAAATGTAACCACGAGGGCTACAAGCAAGTGAGATCACAAAGTGTGGCTAAACCATCAAAATTAAATAGTAACAAAGTGTCATCCTTCACGATCATTAGAACATTATAAATAACCTTAAAGAAAATCCACAATCTACGAAATTGTATTGTACATCACTATGTGACTAGATACTAGCCACCAAATGAAGGAGGGAACAACGTCAGGCTATAGCAGTAGCCATCATGTGGTACAGAGTAAGCACGCTGTCCACATGGCTCAGGGTGTACTCGTCAGCTACACCTTGTATCACGTCGTCACATGGCATGGACTAACCAAGTGGCCCGCACACTCCTTGGCTGCTTGCATGGGACGTACACCTCGCCCACATCCCACATCGCATATTAATGCGGCATGGTCATACGCCAACCGGAGAAGGCACGTACTAGCCGTATGTTGCATGGAAGTGTGTCTGTGGCTTCGCAAAAGTAGGCACGCGCAGAACACACCCCACATAGTGATACCTCATGGAAAAGGCACACATAGGTACTCACCGTAGCCAGAGGTATACATGGCTAGGACCTACCCATATGCTAACTGACCCAACACTATCGAAAGCAAACATGGGTATCCCTCTATAAGTGTGCGAGGCCCCATTACGCTCATCACACAATTAGGCTATGACACAATCTCATAGTTCACCTACACATGGCTATGCATGTGGCATCATGTCCTCGAGCCTAGCTCACTACCATCAGCAACATAGCATCATCACCAACACTATGTCAGAACATCAGTGGGGTGTGGCATCGTACCTATTGAATCATGTCGGAACATGTACAGATACGAAATCTATCTCAACATGGGTAACAAATCTCCCTCCACATGCTGGACCTCAAATATACATGGGGCACATGGTCTCACTTGGGTTATCCATGTAGGTCCTAGACCCTGGCCCCCAAATGATGACTCATGTCATCGCATAGTTCTAATTGGGGTATCCTTGCAGGTCCTAGACCTCGGCCCCAAACTGGCAACTCATGTGGCATATCATACCTTTTGTGAAGACAGGGTAAATGATCCTCCAAGAAATACCATCCAGATGCTCAGAAACTATGGGGATTAGGCTAACACATATGAATCAAGTACCCTGATCCATCATAAGGGAAAGTAGTGAGTACATTTCCTCAGGTTCAGTTGAGCGAGGGACCGCTCTGTGCCATCATAAGTGTACGCTGTACACTCCACCCAAGGAACTTTGTGGCTGCGACTACCCCTTCACAGATTGAGGGACTAGTGAACCAAAAGAAGAGAATCTACGAGTCTAACTTTTGGCTACTCTTTTATATATATTTTCAACCACGCAAGGGTTGGCCCTCAATCGGGTAACACACATACAAACACACATAATGGTATGGTTGATTCCATACCTAAAATACACATTTCCCCATGGATGCATACCCAGTATCACCATCTCAAGGGCACACAAAGCAAGTACAGGGTATTCACAACACGCAACCAATGCACAGTTACTGGTTTCACACTTTTACATGGGAAGATTACTTTTATTTACACAATTCCATTACTACCAATATGATTACTATTTTCAAAATCATAACATTACCTATTATCCACTTCCCTATTCTAGTTTCCTTCCACTCTACTTTTTTGCATATCACATGATGCTAAATCTCAATCTCATGATCATCTATCCAATACATCAATCTAGGTGTATAGATCAAGCATAGATAATCCTTAGGCCTCTTATTAACCTCACCTTCCACCTTGTGAGAGAAGATTTGTTAGGTAGGTGATGTCATCTCAATCCTATGGGTCCATTAATATTATTCCTTAGTTTGTCAACCAATGCCCATAATTCCTTAGTTCGTCAACTAAGGCCTATAATTCCTTAGTTCATCAATCTAAGGCCCATTCCTTCGATACTTAAATTGAAGGTCCATAGTAATATCCTTGATTTGTCAATCAAGGCCCATAATATCCCTGATTCGTCAATCAAGGCCCATTCCCTCGATACTTAAATCGAAGGTCCATAGTAATATCCTTGATTTGTCAATCAAGGCCCATAATATCCTTGATTCGTCAATCAAGGGCCATTCCCATGGAATGATCAATACCTACCATAACTATCTACCCCACCTTCTTAGTGTTAGGTGGTTAATTAGGAAGTCTCGTATCTACCCGTAGGTTTTACCCTAAAGCCTTTATTAATCTTTAGGTTTTACCCTAAAGCCTTCATTAATCTTTAGGTTTTATCCTAGAGCCTTCTCCTTAGGTTTTACCCTAAGGCCTTAATTAATCTTCATCTATACATATACATACTTGTTATCTCTCATATGTCATTTATTAACAACTTATGTGAAATGAGATGAGAGTTGCCATTATCCACCATGGGGCTCTAATGTCTCCCATCCTTACTCAAGAAGTACCTTTGTACTCTTGGAGCTAAGGCCTCTGTGAGACTCCTTGGTACTCTAGGTAGCCAAGGCCATTAATTCACAATCCTTGCACTATGGGTACCTCATACCTCATGTGACAAGGCCTCTATGTGATAAATATCCATGAATGGCCTTTTGGCACTTTCTACTCTTTCCCACATATGGTGTTAATAAATCACTTATGAATTCAAATCATATAAGATACATATTTAAAATATAAATTTCAGACATAAATGTATATATCACATATATCAGTTTCTACTTAATAACCTTATTATTTATATCTTTCAAGTTATAAATTGAACAAGTAATTATAAATTCTTACAAATCATAAATTGAATAAGTAAATACAAATACTTACTTACCTGCTTTACCTGGGATTCCTTACCTATGCTGCGGTAATATAGTCTTTATTGTATTGCTGTTATAAAATGCAGATCTAAATATATATGTATTTATCCCATACTCTTTTTATATTTTCTCTCGATGATCTTTTCCTTCTATTTCACAATCTTTATTTATTTCCCTTTCAAGAGATATGTTCGAAGAGGCACATCTCTTATTATGCTTGGTGGTAAAAGACATACTTAACCCTCTTATAATTTCTATTACTTTATATTAATTCCCTTTTGTGGTAAAACTAGTTCTAACCATACGTAACTCCCTTATCATAAGAGGATAGGTTAAAAGATGTTTATTTATATTGTTTGTATTTATATTATATCATTATAATAAATGATATATTATTTATATTATATCATTTATATCATAATAAATGATATATGATTTATATTATATTATTTATATTTATATTACAATTTAAGATAATAATAATAATACTTGTATTTATATTATTAGATATATTTATAGTATATTATTTATTAATATGATTGCTGGTGTCAACCAACGTACTCGCTGCACTTATAAATATCCTCCTTCCTTACATATTAAGGAGTGATTAATTTGAATAATATATATATATATATATTATATATATAGCATATTATTTATATAATATACTATATATTATATTATATAGTATATTATTTAAAGTATATTATAAATATATATTAAAGTATATTATTTATATAGTATAAATAAATACATTTGTTATTAAGTACTAGGAGCTCTTTTATCTTGTTTTATTCACAAGCATATATTGTGGGATAATATTTTTGTCTTAGTAGACTATTATTTTTATATGTTACTTTGCCTTATTCTAAATTATTTTACTTTCAAGTTTTAATGGATAAGACTCTTAATTAATATTTGTAATATTTATTTTATATATAATAATATATCTTATTAATTATTCATATAAATATTATATTAGAGTATTTATATTTATAAAATATCTAGTTAATTTATATATTTCATACTTTTTATAATATTTAAATATTTATATTTATAAGATATTTAATTATATCAAATTAATAATATTATTTAAATAATACATATTAATAATATATTTTAAATAAATATATTATATATTCTATTTTAACTAAACAATTCAATTATAAATCATTATAGGGACATGACAACTGATGCAGGAGCATCTAGTGGTGTAAGGGCAATCTTGCATCACCCAAAAAGAAGTTAATTCAAAATCATTATAGTTGTTCTCATTTCTTCCCATAATTAGTGTATTTGGTTCCATAATATCTAGAATAATAATGTAGGACTTTCAGTTTTTCCAAAACTGCTAAAAATAGTGACCTGCCTAATTAGGAAAGTATACCTGCTATTTTTAGAAAGTTTGCATTTGGGCACGTAATGAAGAAAAAACTTCCAGAAAGTTACATAATCGAAATATAAGAACTTTGGTGAAGGAATCAGGAAAAGACCATTTGTGAGCTGAAAGATATTAAAGTTTTTGTTTTCTGAAAAGCCCCTATAAATTTTTGGAATGAGATATGAGGCACTAAAACTTCCCATAACGTCCCAAAAAGTTGATGGAAATATGTTTATGAATTTCTGGCGTGATAGTTCACATCGCGAGCTTTCCGGTGCTTAAAACGGTTTGTCAATCGGACACCCAGATCAAAAGTTATGCTTCCCGGAAGTTGACCTACTTTTGGAGGGAGTTGCAAAATTTGAAATTTAGCTGGAGGCCACCAAAAAGTGCTATTTATGACTATTTTGGGAACCCTGACAGTAGTAGAGTTAAGGGGGCCAGTGTAGAGTCAAGAATAGGTGGGAAAATAGAAACCCTAACTAATTTGCGGTTACAGAAGGCTGAAGATTCTAGAGTCTTGAGGTTGGGAAAGCTGTAATGTGTTGCAGCCAGTAGAGGATTCATCCTCTGATTGTAATTGAGCTTCTATAATGTAATGAGTTGCCCAGTTCAATAAAAGAATGTTCTATTTGCTGTGTTCAATATCTGTTATTGTGTGTTTTGTGATTTACCCCCTTCATCAAGTGGTATCAGAGCGAGGGTTCCTGAGTGTGTAGACAGATCACTGACCGTGAGGCAGTTTGCACCAGGACCTGAGGTTGTGGGTTTGCTGCGGAGACCAAGATGCCTCCACGAAGAAATCGCGTTGGGAGGAATGATTTGACAGAAGAGGGTTTTAGAGCCCTACAAAGGCAAATCGATGCATTGCAAGAGGAGCTACGAAGAGGGTTTGAGTCGAGGATGAGTGAAGAAAGTGAAGGTGAAGATGAAGAAGAGCTATCTGAGGAAGAACAAGAAGCTACTAGAGATCCTGCAGAAGTTAGGTTGTTGAGGGCCATTTCGAAGATCGAAAAGAGGCCCAGGATCGAAGTTTCTACATATTTTGGAGATTTGAATCTAGAACAGCTTATTGATTGGATCAATGACATGGAGGAGTATTTTGAGTATGAAGATGTGGAGGACCTAGATCGGGTTAAGTTTGCAAAAACAAAGTTGAAGGGCCATGCCAATATTTGGTGGAAGGAGGTCAAATTAGAGAGGAATAGAAGAGGAAAAGGAAAGATCACTAGATGGGATCAGATAGTGGAGAAACTAAAGAAGCAGTTCATTCCTGTGGACTATGAGATGGAGTTGCTGAAGAAGTTGCAAGGACTAAAGCAAGGTAACAAGTTTGTTAAGGAGTATATAGAAGAGTTTTATAAAATTACTATCAGGACAGGCCATGCAGAGCCCAACAAGGAGAAGGTAGCCCATTACATTAATGGGTTGAGGCTGAGTATTCAAGAGGAGTTGAGTTTGGTCAGAATGACCACCATAGAAGATGCATACCAGTTTTCCCTGAAGGTGGAAGAGAAGCTGAATAAAAGATTTGACAGCAAGGAAAGGGGAAGAGGTCAAGGCAAAAGGACTAGTGGAAGACCCTATGGGGGCTGAAATGAAGATGCAAAGAAAAGTGAAGAAGCTGGTACCAATCGAAATTAGAGAGGTGATAATACCTACCACCCTCGTGACCAGAACAATGGTGAGCAAAGAGGAAGAGGAAGAGGTAGACCTGGGCAAGGACTTGGAAGAGGAGGTTTCAGAGGAACTTGTTTCCAATGTGGAGAAGAAGGGCATCGAGCATACGAGTGTCCACAACATCAAGGAAGGATGAATAGAAGACTTGAAGGTAATGCATGAGTTGCACATGTGGATGAAGATGCACAGTCTGAGCACTCTGAAGATGGAGAAAGGGGAGAAACCCTAGTTGTCAGAAGAACTTTGTTGAATGAGGAGAAAGAACCCAATTAGAGGAAGAGTTTATTCCGCACAAGGTGCAAATGTGAAGGTAAGTGTTGTGATATTATTATTGACAGTGGAAGCACTGATAATCTTATTTCAGAGGAGATGATTGACAAGTTGAAGTTGATAAGAAGAAAGCATCCACATCCATACCAGATTGCATGGTTGCAGAAGGACCATAGAGCTTTGGTCAATGAACAATGTTTAGTGAAGTTCAAGATTGGTGACTACCATGATGAGGTGCTATGTGACATCATACCGATGGATGCATGTCATATGTTATTAGGGAGGCTATGGCAATATGATAGGAGCGCTGTCCATGATGGCCGTGCAAACACATATTCCCTAACAAAGGATGGAGTTCATCATAAGTTGAAGCCCTTGAAGGAGGTGGAAGAAAAGGTATGTAGCACTGCCAGAATTTGTTTGGTAGATGGTAGGAAATTTTTGGAGGGTATGAAGCATGAGCGTCATTACTTTGCATTGATTCCTAAGATTAGTCAAGAGAAATGTGAAGATGTACCAGCAGAAGTTTTAGATATGTTGGAAGAGTTCCAGGACATTATCTCTGATAATGTACCAGAAGGTTTACCACCAGTAAGGAAGACAAGTCATCAAATGGATTTGATACCAGGAGCCAGTTTGCCAAACAAGGTAGCCCACATAATGACCCCTGCAGAGAATGAAAAGCTAAACAGACAAGTTCAGGAGTTGTTGAGGAAGGGACTGATAAGGGAGAGCCTAATTCCATGTGCAGTACCTACAGTACTAGCACCAAAGAAAGATGGAGAATGGAGGATGTGTACAAACTCTCGAGCCATCAATAAGATAATGATCAAGTATAGATTTCCATTGCCAAGAATGGATGACATCGTGGACTATTTGAGTGGAGCAAAGTACTTCATGAAAATTGACCTGAAGAGTGGGTATCACCAGATCCGTATCAAAGAAGAGGATGAATGGAAGATAGCCTTCAAGACAAAGGAAGGTTTGTATGAGTGGTTAGTCATGTCATTTGGGCTAACCAATGCACCGAGCACATTCATGCGGCTCATGAACGAGGTACTAAATTTTTTTTTGGGAAGTTTTGTTATTGTTTATTTGGATGATATTTTGATTTTCAGTAAGACTTGGGATGAGCATTTGATGCATATCAGAAGAGTTCTAGAGAAGCTGAGGGAGGAGAAGCTGCTGATTAATCTGAAGAAATGTAGTTTTGCAAAGGAGTTGGTATACCTGGGATTTGTTGTCTCAGAGGAAGGTCTTAAGATGGACCTATAAAAAGTAATGGCTATCATTGAATGGCCTACACCAAGGAGTGCAACAGAGGTAAGATCTTTTCATGGTTTGGCAAGTTTTTACAAAAAGTTTATCAGGAATTTTAGTAGCATTTGTGCACCCCTAACTGAGACAATGAGAGGGGATAGAAAAGAGTTTAGATGGACTAAAGGAGCAGACAAGAGCTTTGATACATTGAAGCAGAAAGTTGTAGAACAACCTGTTTTGGCACTTCCAGATTTCAATAAGGTATTTCAGGTAGATTGTGATGCTAGTGGTAGTGGTATAGGAGCTATTTTGAGCCAAGAAGGTAAGCCCATTGCCTATTTTAGTGAGAAGCTTAATGATGCCAAGAAAAAGTATTCTATTTATGATCAGGAATTTTATGCAATAGTTCAAGCTCTAAAGAAATGGAGACATTATCTGTTACCAAAAGAGTTTGTTTTATATACTGATCATCAAGCTTTATAGTATCTTAATAGTCAAGGGAAGTTGAACCGAAAGCACTTAAAATGGGTTGAGTTTTTGCAAAGTTATACCTTTGTTTTGAAGCATAGGAGTGGGAAGTCCAATAGAGTTATAGATGCCTTGAGCAGAAGGCAAAATTTGTTGATAGAAATGAAGATAGAGGTTGTTGGGTTTGATGAGCTCAAAAGTTTGTATCCTGAAGATCCAGATTTTGCAAAGGCTTGGAAAGCTTGTCTGGAGCCTGTTACTTTAGACAGGATAAAATGGTTGGATTTCATAATCCAAGACGGCATGCTGTTTAGAGGAAGCCAGTTGTGCATTCTGAGGAGTTTCATGAGAGAGAACCTGATTAAGGAGAAGCATAGTGGAGGATTGGCTGGACATGTTGGTCGAGATAAGACCATTTCTATTGTTGGTGAAAATTATTATTGGCCACAGTTGCGGCAAGATGTGAGGAAGTTTGTGCAGAGTTGCAGAGCATGTCAGATGGAAAAAGGAACAAGTCAGAATACAGGGTTGTATCAATCATTACCTATACCAGAGAACCCATGGGATGATATTAGTATGGATTTTGTTCTTGGTTTACCGAGGACACAGAGAGGGCATGATTCTATTTTTGTGGTGGTGGACAGATTCTCAAAAATGGCACATTTTATTCCTTGTAAGAAGACTAATGATGCTGTTCATATTGCAAAGTTATTTTTTAGGGAAGTAGTATGACTACATGGTCTACCAAAAAGCATAGTTTCAGACCGAGATACCAAGTTTGTTGGTTATTTCTGGAGGACATTGTGGAAGAAGTTAAAGACAAACTTGAAGTTCAGTTCTGCACACCATCCACAGGCTGATGGACAAACTGAAGTGGTGAATAGAAGTTTGGGTAAGCTGCTACGATGCTGAGTAGGAGATAAACCCAAGGGATGGGATTTGATTTTATCACAGGTAGAATTTGCTTACAACAATTTTGTCAATAAGAGTACTGGTAAATCACCATTCCAAATTGTATATGGGAATAGTCCAAGAAATGATTCAGAGTTAAGGAACCTAGACAAAGGAGAAAAGACAAGTGCTGAGGCTAAAGACTTTGCAGAACACATGAAGAATTTGCATGAGGAGGTGAAAAAGCACATTAATAAGATGAATATTCAGTACAAGGCTAAGGCAGATCAGAAGAGGAGATATAAGGAATTCCAGGTGGGAGATGAAGTCATGGTTCACTTGAGAAAAGAAAGGTTCCTAGTTGGAACATATAATAAATTAAAAATGAAGAAATTTGGACCATGCAAAATTTTGAAGAAACATGATTCAAGAAATGCATATGAGGTAGAGCTGCTAAGTGGGATCAATATTTCTCCTATTTTCAACATTGCTAGTTTATCAGAATATCATAAAGGTGGAACAGAGGATGGACCAACAACAGTGTAGTGGAGTATTTCGACATCTACTTCAACATAGGAGATAGAAGAGATTTTGGATAGCCGTGTGGGAAGGAGCACTCGGAACAAGCAATACAAAGAATATCTAGTGAAATGGAAAGGAAGGCCTATTTAAGATTCTTTTTGGTTGTCTAAGGTAGAGGTTGACCATTTGGCTTTCCTCACACAAACTCCTGAGACGTGACAGGGTCACTTCTCAAATTACCCTGGGTGTCTGATGCAGGAGCATCCAGTGGTGTAAGGGAAATCTTGCATCACCCAAAAAGAAGTTAATTCAAAATCATTGTAGTTGTTCTAATTTCTTCCCATAATTAGTGTTTTTGGTTCCATAATATCCAGAATAATAATGTAGGACTTTCAGTTTTTCCAAAACTACTAAAAATAGTGACCTGCCTAATTAGGAAAGTGTACCTGCTATTTTTAGAAAGTTTGCATTTGGGCACGTAACAAAGCAAAAACTTCCATAAAGTTACATAATGGAAATATAAGACCTTTGGCGAAGGAATCAGGAAAAGACCATTTGTGAGCTGAAAGATATTAAAGTTTTTGTTTTCTGAAAAGCCCCTGAAAATTTTTAGAACGAGATATGAGGCACTAAAACTTCCCACAACATCCCAAAAAGTTGATGAAAATTTGTTTACAAATTTTTGGTGTGATAGTTCACATCGCAAGCTTTCCGGTACTTAAAACGGTTTGTCAATCGGACACCTGGATCAAATGTTATGCTTCCCGAAAGTTGACCTACTTTTGGAGGGAGTTGCAAATTTTGAAATTTAGCTACAGGCCGCCAAAAAGTGCTATTTATGACTATTTTGGGAACCCTGGGTAGTAGTAGAGTTAAGGGGGCCAGTGTAGAGTCAAGAATAGGTGGGAAAATAGAAACCTTAACTGATTTGGGGTTAAAGAAGGCTGAAGATTCTAGAGTCTTGAGGTTGGGAAACCTATAATGTGTTGCAGCCAGTAGAGGATTCATCCTCTGAGTGTAATTGAGCTTCTGTAATGTATTGAGTTGCCCAGTTCAATAAAAGAACATTCTATTTGATGTGTTCAATATCTATTATTGTGTGTTTTGTGATTTACCCCCTTCATCAACAACCCTCCCCACTCAAGATTGCTTGTCCTCAAGCAACTATAATTAGGTATCCTAAACTAATATTTAATAACATTATAATTTATTAGGTTTCCCTTATATCAAATAACATTACACTCACCAATAAAAATACCACTATAGAATGTAACAAATTAATATAGCTAATAAACTATAATGCCATAAAATAATAATTTAAATTTGGGTTTTTTATAACTAATTTATTTTATAACTATATTTTATTGAGGTTTATGTGCACCATAAATACTTTGGGTTAATTTGTTTGTTTGTTTTTTTTTTTTTTTAATAATAATAATAATATTATATTTATTTATTAACTTGACTACTATTACAATATATATATTCAATAACCTAAATTTGCATAAAGGCATTTCTATTTATTTAATTATCAAAAATGTTTTAATGACTACTAATATTATTTTAATGCCATGATTAACCAATAGCATCAAATGAACAATCCAAACCAAATAACCAAATGTCAAACATACCTGACACAACCAAAGTGAAAACGGAGGGGCACTACATGTGGCAAGCCACTATTGAAAATCTACATCTGCTAACCCATAATGGTTTTTAAATAATACCATGCCTCCCTTTCTTCAATGTACCATCTCATTGGCAACATGCCTACTCAAGAGATTCCATAATATTAAAATCACTACAAATAAGATAAATAGAAAAAAAGCAAGTTGTCAGCCAAACAATGCCACAACACTACTTATTTGGGACATCATTACGTGTGTAAATATTTTCAAACCCCACCAACCTCCAATTAATGTCAAAGGTCATCAAGACAACACAACAATTATTTTCTCTTCCTCAATGGTAGTACTAGTCAAGGTTAAGCTATGAGGAATTAGCATGCATGCACCACCATGTAATTGTCATGTGAGGCGATGAGATGAGTGGCTTGAAGAAAAAATCCTCTAACTTTTATTTATCATAAATAAAAGACATCAAACACGCACCAAGTTGTTGCCATGCAACAACTTATGGAAAGATTTTATAAAACCTCTAACATTCTAAGAGATAAAACTTCATGTAGATGGATCCTCCATAGAGTTCTCTAGCTTGTCACCATCATCATTTTCCAATGCCTCAAATTGGTTATCCAACAATGGATCTCAGTCTAGAAAAATATAGTCTTTGAGTGACATAACGTCATATTTATCACTAAATTCTCACCTTGGTGATTTGTTGTCTCTAGAGGCAATGCATAAAATGTTGAGCACTCTTAAGAGATACCATAATCTCTACATGCTTCCTTTGATTAAAGAGATGCTAATCACAATTTGAGAAGATTAAATAGGGTGTGATCCCTTGGTGAGAACAATCACCTCATTTCTAGTCACTAGAACAATCTAAAACCCAATGGACATACTAGGGTTTAAATAAAGGGTTTTTTGGTTCTCAAATTTATAGTATGCAAAAACCTAAAGGGATGCCAAGATTTATGATTAGGTTAAGCAACCAATTTGGCCAACTGACAGAATCAACCAAGATGGTTGGGATTCCTAGCACTTTAGGCTCTGCTTCACCTAGGTGGGTATTACCTTATGTTCATGAGTGAATAATTACTCCTCAAATTTGTTGGTGAATTATAAGCGGATTATGGATTTTATAAAATTTTATCAATTAAGTCATCCAATGTAACCTAATTTAGATTGGCATGTGATTTGAATAGGTTATTTTTTCTATTCTACACACTACTCCTACTCCTACAAATAGAAAATTAAAATTGGATTTTTAAATATAATACAAGGAAATGATCTTGGAAAAGAATTGATCGGTGCCTCTTTCTCCATAGGGCAATGGAGTCTAATCATAGATGGATTTGTTCTTACTTTCTAGTCACAACTTGAATTACTTGGCATAGTATTGTCTATGACTGGCATAAACATGCAAGATTGTTTTTATCTGGTTCTACTTAGCAATCCAACTTGGATCCTCCAAATTACAGTGACCCATTTAAGGGAATTTAATTCCTACTTGAGGAAACCCTATCAGATAAATCACCCAAAACATTAAGTATGATTTGAAAAATTAGACATATACTTGATATACTAATTCAAATAAAATCACCCAAAACATTAAGTATGATTTGAAAAATTAGACATATACTTGATATACTAATTCAAATAACAAGGAGAAAGCAATTCAACAAGCAATTGAGATAGATTTCAAGCACTAGAGAAATACAGTTTTCTTTTATTGATATGCTTCAGAGAGCAGGCCTTACAATGTCTCTTTCCAAAATCAATTTCCCAGAGAGCTTTCCTAAGGTCTTGGTTTCCTTCTTATAGAGATGAAGGAAGAAACAAGCTTCATACCTTTCACATTCCAAAAATGACTTTTCATATGCCTACCCTTTGATATGACATATTACAAGATTTAATTTTTGAGAAGTCTTAAAAAGACTACCAAATATATTTTAAATGCATTTTGAAAAGTATAAAATAAGAAAGAGACAAAACAAGAGGATGTCCAAAATTTGTTGATGAAGACCTGGTGCCTGTTGATGCCAACTTGATGCTCACATAGGTCCAAAGTATACTTTTCCTGTTCAATCCTTAGTCGAAAGATATTGCTGCTCCCATTAATACAAAGTGTAATCACTAGGTCATTTGTATTCTTGAATCTAGAGCAGATTGGCCTGGTGATCCTTCCATCTTTTATCAAACAACACTTTGACTTCAATGATGAATTTTGCATACTCAACATCTAGTGCAATCACTCTATCTAGAATCAAATTGAAACTGTGAATGCTTATGTCTTCATCCTTTTTCAAGGGATTAATCACTTGAGGAATTGTTTGATCAAACTCATTTTTCCATTCTTCAAAGCTTTTGATTTGTTTTCCTTCTATCAAAATTAGAGGAATGAATTGATGCTTTAAATTGGAAAAAGAGTCTATCTTTGCTTGCATCTTTTGACTCTCTCTATTCACATACTGAAACTCATCCAAAATCATCATGACCATTTTTTCTGTTGGTTTGAGAGCAACAAGAGCACCTGGACTTCTTTGTAGAATGTTGCATAGGGTAATCAATGTATGATGTGTTGGCTGCCATCTCTTGTATACTGGATCCAAAATAGAAAGATGAACTTTCATCTATTTAATTGCTTGAGACAAGGCACTGTAGCAATCATGTACATCTCCCAACTTGTCAACAACCAATTTTACTCTATACTCCAAAATTTTCTCAAACATGTCAAGAATTTTCAATCTTGCTTCTCCTTTTGTTATCTCATTTTGCTTTTTCAAGTCCTTAATTTCCTTTTCAAACTTCAACTTCAAAGTATTCAACTGATCAACATGCACTATGTCACCAACATCTTGAGCTTGTGAAGATTGATAGGGTACAATTTATTTATTTTCAGACTCACCAACTCCTTTGAGTTGCTTCTTCAATCTGACATTCTCCAAAATACAACATGTTGACTTCTTCATTCATTTCAATATAAGTCTTTTCATACTCAAGCAACTTTTGCTTCATGTTTTTAATAGAAGCTCTAGTGAACATGGATGAGTGCATGGTGAGGTTGGACACTTCCAAGGTTGATGTATCTTTCAATGTTTTGAACATTGTTGTCCCCCTCATCTCTTGAACTACATCAATCAATCTTGGTTTCTATGTGCTCTTTTGCATGATCCATATGGATAAAATTTCAATTTTGGGATTATATCCCATGCCACTCATTCCATTCTCAAAGTCAAATTTAGACACCATCATAGAATCATTCTAGTTTCTTACTTGATCAAGCAAGAACATTGTCTTAAAGTCCATCGCTAGAGTGATCATCATATTGCTTTTCAAAACAATTTGTCTAGTCTCCTCAGGACTAACATTTATTTCATCAATTTTCATATCTTTGAATGTTTGAGCAATAATTTTCTCATGTTGGGATTCATCACTTCCCATTTTATTGATTTTCACCTTCTCCTCAAATTCTTTCATATTCAATTTCATCCAAAAGCCCTTGAATTTGAGAGTGTTTATGAACTGATCATCCTTAATGAATCTCAAAGAATCGACTATTCTTTCATCCTCATGCATGCCTGCTCTTTCCTGTTCCTAATCTTCCTTTCTTATCTCAGGAATATGAACCTCTACATCTTGTTTGGGAGGTTGATCAACTTCTACATGTTCATTCATGTGTTGCAGTGTACTAGCCACTTCCTCTGTATCACCCATCCCTTTAGTTATTTCATATGTTACTAATGGAACAACATCATCAACTTTTTCCTTTTTAGAAGGTTGTTGATCAGGGAATGAGGGATCTTGCACTAACATGGCATCAGTAGCAGATTCTATAATTAGAACTAGAGTTGACCTCTTAAATGGGAGCTTAGCAGCCTTAGTAGACTGGCTCTCTACTACTTTTCCATATATCCTCTCAAAGTTATTAATGACCAGATTTATTCTATTTGGAGGATCATTTTCCTCAACAAAAAATCCAAGTAAATTAGGATTATATTTATTTTCTCCATCCTCAATCTCTATTAGGATGTCCTATTTTATTTTTCTACTATACACTTCTTCTGGAGTGAGGCAATTTTTGATGACATCTTATTCATAATTGACTTAATGAGCAATCCCAAATTTTGTAAGGATTACTTATCTGACAAAATTCACATGACCCTCTAGGTCAAAGACTCTCTCTGTAGCAAACTTCAAAGAATATCTAGTTTTGAAATATGTTAGATTCCCAAAATCATCTACAAGAAAACTTCTACAAGAGAGAGTTGCAAGAAAATATTGCAAAAGCCAAATGCATGAATTAGTGCTACACATTCCCCTTACATTATTCAGATATAAATAAAAATGATATACACAACCATTATCCAAGAATAGACAAAGTGGGGAAAGAAAGCATAAAGAAAGCCTATGATACATGTCATGAGGCTCAAAATAGAAAAAGAATCTCCCTAATTAACTTAGTAAAAGTGAAAATATGATTTTTCACCAACACCCCCCCATAAGTACAACTTAGGGAGATTACACAAGCTAAAAAGAAAGAAAAAAAGATGGGTCCCAGCAACAAAGCCATGTTAGGTACCCATGAACAACAAGGATCTCTCATAAGGTGGAGAAAAGGAAAAAAACCTAGTGGGAGAAAACTCCTCTCCAAAAGAGAGAAAAAACAAAAAGTAAGTACAAGAACATGTGATGGAAGAAGGACACTAAGACCCCCTATGGAATGAATCCATCACAAGAGTACAATC
Source organism: Cunninghamia lanceolata (assembly GCA_027924645.1). NCBI lineage: Eukaryota > Viridiplantae > Streptophyta > Pinopsida > Cupressales > Cupressaceae > Cunninghamia > Cunninghamia lanceolata. The sequence continues at coordinate 13,438,054 of BSBN01001583.1, forward strand.
ATGAGTGCCCCCCATAAGAGAGAGCGAATAGAGAATATGAATCCCCTCCAAGAAGAAGCTCTAGAACCAATGAAGAGATATTGAAGACAAAATCCAATCCATTGCCTACAAACAACATTTCTCCCTTTCAGAAGAAATAAATCCACTGGTGAATTTAGAAGCCATTCCCACATCTTAGATGAATAGGGAATCCATATTGAAACGTGTGCCTTTGAATGCAACTCAAGTGACCTCATATTGGGAAAATATGTCTTCTCCAAAATAGAAATTGTCTGCCCAATTAGAGAAGAAGAACCAAGAGAAGATATGATCTAAACTGCATTTGGAAACACAGAAGATGAAGGTGGTGATGGAAAGCCACCTAAGATAGCATCAAACAAGAGAGATAAACCCTCAAATGTGTCCTCCAAATCAGCAATGTGAGACTCCACAAACAGAGATGATATGTCTCCAAGATAAAAGTCCTAATGAGGTGGATTTGAAAGATTGACATTGACCTGCTGCATAGAATTACTAGAAGCCAATGATGATGCAACACTAAATTTTGAAGTAGCAATAGGTGATGAAGATGTGATCTCAATAGGAGGAGAAGAGGGAGCAAGAGACGTCTCTATCTCTGAACATTCAAGACATGTCATATACTCAAGCTCCTCTAAAGTATCATCATCATAAGGTATATTATCTACATCATCACGTGGAATGAGACAATCTATTGTAGGATCATTTGGAAATGGTGAGACATGAAGGTCTCCATACAACTCCCAAATTTTTGTCCAAAGTGTGTGTGGGCTCTCATAGATGGGAAGGTCACACGCAATATCATAATCAACAGTGCTACAAATTAAACCTACAACATGATCTTGATTGTTACCCCCAAACAGATTTCTTCATACGTGTCTCTGGTTCAGGTATGAGCCCATAAAGATGAGGCAAAAAATGCAGCCACCTGAGATGTGTCAGGATGCCTCTTTGCCAGGAATCATAATTGTCCTTAGTCAGATTGACCATAGAAGGATGAGTGGAAAAACCCATGATGCCTCCTCAAAATGATAGAGATCAAAACATGAAAATAGATTTATGCTGATAATAGAAGCCTATCAAAGTAAATAGAACCTTTCCAGGAGACAGCATGTCCAGGATATCTAACAGAAGCCATAAAATCGACAAACTAAATAAAAGATACCTGGGACTAAATCTAAAAAAATTATGTAGATGGTTGTGTAGAGCTTACTGATACCTTTCGAATGCCTATTCATTTTTGAAAAATGGAGATTCTGGGCGCAAGAATGGAGCTCAGAAGCCAAAAATGATGCTTTGACTTTAAACAACAAAAATAGGTTTCAAATAGAAAAATCTAGAAAAAAGACCAGCATTACTGGATAGTTCTTAGAACTAGCTTTCTAATGCTTTTTCGTTTCCCAATTTTTGAGTCAGTATACTCAAGTTATGGCCTTTGGAAGAAAACTACCTTTTTAGGCTTGCACATGAACTTGGCACAAAAATTGAGGCAGTTTCAAAGATTAAGTGGCACAGAAATCAAGGTAGAAGAAATCAAGTGGCACGAAAATTGAGGGAAATTCAAAAAAAATTGGTGCACAAATCAGGGCATCTCAAAAATCAAAATAAGCTCAAAAAATTTTGTCACAGAAATCGAGGTAGCTGTACAAGAAATTTGGCACGGAAATCGAGGCAGTCGTATAGATTTTTCTTGCATATAAAAAACCAAAACCCCAAAAATGCCCAAAACATTTTTTATAGAAAAATATAGAGTGCCTTATATGAAAATATGGGTTTTGACACCTTCTGAGCACAACCGTGAGGTCTATTTGCTCTAGGATGCATAGATTATCTACTCATGGATAAAACCCTCTCTGATTTGAGAAGAAATTGATAGATCTAGAGCTCTGATACCATGTTAGATTCCCAAAATCATTTGCAGGAAAACTTCTACAAGAGAGAGTTGCAAGAAAATATTGCAAAAGCCAAATGCATGAATTAGTGCTACACATTCCCCTTACATTATTCAGATATAAATAAAAATGATATACACAACCACTATCCAAGAACAGACAAAGTGGGGAAAGAAAGCATAAAGAAAGCATGTGACACATGTCACAATGCTTTCAAGAGAAAATAAAGCCTATGATACATGTCATGAGGCTCAAAATAGAAAAATAATCTCCCTAATTAACTTATGTAAAAGTGAAAATATGATTTTTCACCAACAAAATACTCTTGCAATTCTTCAAGCATGTCAGTACCAACAGACAATCCTTCAAATACAACTATATTTGGAAAAAATGTCCCTTTTTTTGTTTCTTCATCAAGTCTCTCTCCATTCAAAGCATCTGCCACATGAATTCTCAAAAGGCTAACCTAGAAGGACAAAGTTTTGGCAAAATATGTGGGACCTGGGTGCACCGAAAAACTCTTATCATTGTGTGGTTTGGAAAGAAGAAGAAATCACCAAAATTATGAGTATGCCCCTTCTCTATCTTCATTGCATGTTGTCTCAATAATTCCCTTACTTCTGATGTCAGTATTGGTACAACATGCCCAAGGGAAGCCATGATTCTAACAACAAAATCTTCATGAAAAGAAACATAATCACCTTTGTTGCAATTCATATCCCATTTGTAACGCGAACACTATATAGGCAACTTGTATCCATTGTTATCAACCATGACCAAATCCATCCATGGACTCCACCTCTTCCTATTTTGAAACAAAATAAAATGACACAATAGAGAATAATTCATGAACATGAGTTGTCCCCTATTCTCTAGTATTTGAAGGAATCCCTCATGCAATAGTTTCTCTAGGTATGAAGCAAAATCATATTCATTATTGAGCTCATAGTTCTATATCCTCATTGCCATAATCATTATTCCCATTGGCATTTTCTCTTGTGCATCTATCCCTAGAACTTGACATAATGCAAAGTATGTTTTCATGAAGTAAACTATGAAACTATCCACAGGGAATGGCTCAATAGAAGTAGCAGGGATGGGAATTCTTCTATTGTTGTCCCCCTTTCTCATATACATGGGAATTTCATCACTTCTATAGGTTTTTATCAATTTCTTATAGTCTTCCTCACTTTTTTGAACATCCACAACAATCAGAGCTTGCTTGTTTAACATGTGAAACAATTGATTATGGCATTCCTTGTAATTGTTACTAGTGCTGAACCATCAGGCAACCTTACTATCTTTGTAGCTCCATGATAACAATGTGCCATAATTGTAATGAGCTCAATGTCCACAAAAACATTAGGCACAATCAGCTTTTCCAGGTCTAAAATCCATGGATTGTACACAAGAGATTGTTGATCCTTCTTGTCATAGAAATACCAAAATAAACTCCAACCTAAGACAGGGATTATTGCATCTCTACAACCTTGGAATTCAACCTTGAAAACCTTTTTGAATCCCTTATCCACTGATTGTGGCAATATATCTAGAATTGATTGGTGCAGAGGTCTTTTCTTGTCTTTTGGAGTAGAGGATTCAACTTTTTTACTAGACTCAGTATTTTTTGGGGCCATATTGAATTTAAGATTGACCTAGGGTTTTGAATGCTACTTGTATATTTCACCAAACTATTTGATAGCAATGAGAATTCACTTAATTTTACAGAGATGGAACTGAATGACTAACATGTGAATTTTCCACACAATGTGTATAAACACTACAACTTTATCACCCTTCAAATGCTCCATGCTACTCTCTGAATTGCTTTGCTATGAATGATGAAAATGATATGACAAACTAAAATTTATCAGGCTCCCATACCAAACCGCTCTGCCATTAATTCTACTTTGTTCTGAGTGACAAGCTTTGGTCACTGTGATCCAGTTTTGAATATCCACCGTTGATGAAGGATGATCCTATGGTGAAAATTCCTTGCATTAATTATAACCATAGCTATATTGCAATCCTACTCAAGTGGTTAAGAAACTCCAAGGTGTAGCGGGTTAAAAAACCCTGCCTTTTCTCCCCTTTACTGCATTATCGTAGACCATGTTTGATTTCATCACGGGACCATGGGATCAATTGAGAGTTAAATCTTATGTTTACAACTATCCTACAAACCTTTTATGTTGTCACTGTGTGACTGTGGTATCAATTTTGATCCTTTTAACTCCTACCGCTCTACTGTAGGTTAGACTAAACTCAGTTGCAGGAACGCAGTGACCTTAGGCATTATCATTTTTATTTACCACATAATCACAAGCCCTTCATTTGATAGTTACAAGACTACAGTGACATTTCTCATTGACCCAACCTTTACCATGTTCTCGCAAGTCCACATCTTAATTGTTGTGGGGCTGCCGTGTACAATAAACATCATTAAGATTTATATTGCCAACCCGCAAGATGACTTTAAAATCCATGCTGGGTCATGAGACATATCTTATGTTACCTGAGACTGCTTACCGCAAGACCTCCGTTTTGCTTTGAAGTTGTCACAAGACTGCGGTGACACTTTTATGTAACCTTGAACTTTATATCGGAATACCACCAGTCAACATTGTCATCACTATGGGACTGTGGTATATAATATATATTGCTTGAAACCATTACCGCTAGCCTGCAAGATCATCTTGGAACTATTGCAGGACCACGAGACACTTGATCTTGACTTTGCTTTCACTTCAATACCGCAAGTCAACTTTTCTTAGGCTACGGGGATGCGGTAAACAAAACATTTGACTCCTTAGACTCCCTCTCACCTACAAGGGCTATTAGGGCATGTTGCAAGATTGTAGTAATAGACAAAAACACCTATGTGGACAAGAATACAAGGATTTTACACATGAATATGATATGAAATGCACATGAAGGATTGCCAGGTGATTATTGGTATGATTAGAAAAGGAATATAGACTCCTAGGATAGACTTGTGGAATTGAAAACTATGAAATTAAATGGGATTAAGTGAATTTTGAATAGTCCTAATAGGGTCATTAGATTTAGGCTATCTAGAAACTACATGTATTTTATGATGCGGGAGCATCTTGTGGTGTAAGGGAAATCTTGCATTACCCAAAAAATGATGATTTTTTTTTTTTTTCAAATTTTGTATTTTTGGACACCCAATTGCTTGAATAATGATGTAGAACCTTTAGTTTTTCCAACTTGCTAAAATTAGTCAATTGCTATTTTTAAAAAGTTTGCATTTGAGCATGTATGGAAGAAAAAATTTACTTGAGGCTTCAAAATTGAAAATATGACTATTGGTGAAGGAATTGGTTAAAGATCACTTGTGGGCTCAAAGATATTAAAGCTTTTGTTTCTTTAAAAACCCCTAAAAAAATTTCAAAGTCAAATATGAGGCACTTAGAGGCCCTGTACGAACCTAAAAATAGGTGGAATTAGTAGAGAAAATTCTTAGCACATAGAGCAATTCATGATCTTTCCAATTCATCAAATGGTTCATCAATTGGATGATCGGATAAAAAGTTATGGCTCCTGAAAGTTGACCTATTTTTGGAGGGAGTAACAAAATTTGAAATTTTGGCTAGAAGGCACCAAAAAGGGATATTTATGATGATTTTTTAGAATCCTTTGCAATAGTGGAGAAAAGGGAGAAATTTGAGAGTCAAGAAAAGGAAGGAAACATAAACCCTAGTTTATTTGAAGCTACAGAAGGCAGAATGTTCCTGATTCTAGAGAAAGCAAGTTATAGTGTGTTGCAACTTGTTGAGGATTAATCCTGTGATTTGATTTTAGTTTTTGTAATGTAATGTGTTGTCTAAATAAATAAAAGAACATTCCTACTTTCTATGTGCAATTTGTGTTATTGTGTGTTATGGGATTGGCCCCCTCATCATTGTACCATGAACTATTGACTAACCCGCCTCTTGGGTAGGAGAGGAGAAGACTTAGATATTTAAGTGGAAAATGCCTAGTAGGTGGCTTGGGCACAACTAGACAATCTTTAATGTTGTGTTCTAGAGCTTGGCATTACAAACATGTGTTTGGTAATTTAATTTAGGTTTTCTATAAAAAATGTAGGCCATTGTTTAAATCTCAATGGATTCTTTAAGGTTGGAAATAGGTCCACCTCACCACAAACATTCTCGTGGAGTCGAGCCATACATTTTTCTCTAGATCATTGTAAATTAAATGGATTGTCAACTAGACAATATGTTTCATAAATACCCGCAACAAGATGGGTGTCACAACCCCTATTTTTCAAAAATTAATTTTCAATTTAATATTACTATTTTTGACTCATGTGTGCGACAAGAATACACTCTCAATGGAGAGGTATCAGAACATACTTGAAACTTATTTATTAATTATGATATTTTATTGAGAATAATTAATATTTATTTATAGTTTCAAGTTAGTGGAGCTAATTCTAGATTTTTTTATGAAATTATGATATAAATTATAAAGAGAAAAGAATTTAGCAGTAAGGTCTTGATATGGTTTAGTTAATTGATTTAAATTAATTATTCTTGTGTATTGTGGGGGGATAAGAGCTCTTTTATCATTATTTTTGGTAAAATTAAGACCATAGGTCAATCACCTATGGATAGGGTACTTGTTTATTCACAAAAATTATGTTTTAGAGTTGTTTTAATGTATTTTTAGTGCACAAGAAAATAGGTGACGAAATTGGAAGATGTAGAGTCTTCTTCTCTCAAAGAGTCTTTGAGCATTCAAGTCATCAAGAAAAGAAATAAAAGGAAATCCAAGAATCACATTTCTTAAAGAAACTAATGCCACAAGTAAGAAGAGGAATACAAGGAGTCATTGAAGCCCAAAAGAAGAATATGAAACTTGGCAAAAGGAGATATTATAAGGAGATGGAAGTTTGGCTTCAATGGGAGGAAAAGAAGAGAAGAGCTCAAGTTTATTTCTAATTTTTGCATGTTATCAAGAGGACATTCATAGATGATGTTGAAGATAATTCTTAAAGGAAATTACAACCATTTCGATGAGGCAAAGAAAACATACATCCACAGTAACTTATTAGATGAAAAAGTTCAAAATTTCATGAGGGCATTAGAATCCTAGGTAGAAGAAAGGAAGCTCTCAACTAAATAATATGAAAGCTCTCACATTAAGGAATCTTGGAGTCTTTCTTGAAATGCATTTGGAGGTATTCTTCATTAATTAAATTCTTGAGGTATTTCCTTGAAAACTCACCATTATTTATGTTAAAATTATTCTGAAAATTCTTTTATGAAAACTTGTTGTTGTCTCATGAAATTAATCTTATCATATGAATTAGTTTATAAAAAGGTTTCTAGGTTTAGAGAATCACATTTTCAACTTTCCAAAATAAATTACTTTTTAAAATTTTGTTAAGTATTTTGAAAGTTATTGCATTTTTACCATTGCTGTAGAAATGATTGAAAATCTAGGGTTTTATTAGTAGTTTACTTTGTTGGAAATGTATTATTCTCATCACATAAGTGTGTTAGATGAATTATCATATTTTCTTTCTTGGAATGAGTATGATTAGACAATTTTTCATATATTTAGTTCTATCCAAAAATTAGATTGAATCAAGAATATTCTTGTAGTGCAAGAAGGTCAAATTAAATCCTTATGTTGAATAGTTTATAAAAACAATTGTTAGATCAGACATATATATATATATATATATATTGCATAGTTATTTGAAATGTCAAAATTAAAGAAAATAGATGATCTTCAATCTTTTAGTATTTCTATCATTTATTATAATATAGGGAATACTTTTGAGTAATCAATTCATTCTCGATTTATAATCAAGTTTGGGGTAAATCAAGACTTGAGGGAAAGGGATGATTGCAGTAAACACTACCTCCTCATCTTATAGAAATTTTCTAATTGTGTTCTAGGTTTTATTCACCTTATTCTTACCTTTCCAAAACATGTTTAATTTTAGAATTACACTAAGAAATAAGAAAGTTATGATAGATTTACTACTGGATGGTTTTTCATGTTAAGGCTATTTCTATTCAATTAATTCATTTTTCCAATCATCTAGAATGTTTTGTCAACAATTGAAATTGATTATATAGGCCAATAATTGAAAATAAGAATCTCATTTAAGTAAGTAGAGTGAATTATTTTCTTAGAATCTTTAATGTGTAACTAGCCATGTTTGAAAGAATAGAACTCTTGAGATACTTGTGCATTGCTCTAATGACTTAGGAATTGGAGGTTTTCTTATTGAATGGAAAATTTAGTAGGCTCTTCATGAATTACCTTAAGCTATATTTTACTTTTGTTTGGATAATATAAATGTAGATTAGAATTTAGGAATGAGGCTAAAACTTTAAATTATAGTATAGACGAGGATGATAGAAATATAAAAGAAAGTATGTTTCATATCAATATCCAAGAATGGTTGGAATATTTTTGTTGTTATAACTTCCCTATTTTACCTATAGAGAATATTTATAAATTTAATTGTTGCATGCACTTTTTAGAACTTGAATGATTTAATCATCATATGGAACAATATGGATGTGTATATTAATTGAATTATTAATTCTAGAAAATATTATGTAATGAACTAGATCCCTTGTGAGTTAAAGTATCTAAGTCAACCTTATGGTTGCAAGACTAGTTACCCCAAACTATGAAGTCTTTGAGTTTTGCATACGTAGGCAAGGCCATCTTGAGCCCCCGAGACATTAGGTCAGCCCTTTAGGGCCTGTAGGTTCGTCATCTTGTGCATTGATATCTAATATATTGTTCATTGATTTTGTTGGACTAATGTTTATATCTAGTTGTGCAAATTCATGCTGAAGGATTTGTGCAGTTACTATTACGAAGACAAGCATTATATGAATGGTGTAGGTAACTGGACAATTTGAAAGTGATTATTAATCATTCTATAAATTGTACTTCTCATTATGTATCACCAATGTATTGGGAACAATTATAAAAGATGATCTTTGCTTATTATGGAAACTTGCTAAATATTAAACATTTATGGATATTCCACTAATGAATTGATTTCCTTTCCATTTTTGGATTGAGTTGCTTTTCAAATGTTATTTTGAGTAAGTAATATTTCCAGACTTTACATTTGGTATCAGAGCCAAGTTGCAACACTTGGGAGCTTTGGGGTAAAAGTACTAGTGTGAAACATGGATGATTTACACTATAGAAATGATTAAGATGATTTCAATTATAAGATATTTTAAAAGAACTAATGTTTTAATAAGATGCATTGTAGGAAGAGTGGATCAATTATTTGTTTTATGAAAAGAAATGCAATGAGTTTTAATAAAAAGGGAAAAGTGAGTTATTTTTCGTAAAAGAAAGAATTGTCATTTTCTCTAACTGAAATCTTTTGGAGTTGAGGTTGATGTGAGTTTACTGGATTGTTTGAAGAGTGGAAGGTTGAAAGGTTAATAAGCTGACCAGACATGAACAATCGAGGTATGATAATGTTTCTTCTATAACATGATCATTAATGAAAGATATGTTGTATAAATGGGTAATAATTTGATTGAGGAAATGAATTGTGTTAGTCTATTTGGTTACTTGAATAAATTTTAGTGATAATATTGTGAATGATAATTATGGTCATATAGATGAATGGGTGTTGGAGAAATAGGGGATTGATATTATAAATTTTGGGAATTACTGGAGTTTTTCTTTCAAGGGAGTTTGCTGATATGATATTGGAGTTACTTAAATCTTAAACCCCCATAAGAGAATCTCTTTCTCTTATTTTCTTACTGGAAAATTGTGAAATAAAATGTTTATTTAATGATTGTAAATTGTTTATTGTTATTGACCAAGAAAATATTTTATTTGTATATTTTACAAGGATACCATATGCTATAGAAAATAACTTCTGAAAAGATTTGTATTTTTGGATATTATTAGTGCCTCTAAAAATAAATCTTGATTAGAAAAAGTTTATGAAAGAAATTGTGTAAATTGCAAAGATATCAAAAGAGTTATAGGACAGGCTGGAGAAAAGAGGGGAGTATTGAAAAATTCTGAAATAGATTCTTGGAAAGATCAAGAAAAGCTAGTGGGTAAAGGCTGAAAGAAATGGCAAAAGGGATTCAAATATGGAGAAAAGAAGTAAGGGTAAGTGCAAGAAGATGGGGGGCCAAAAAGAGGTCTTAAGTGGCCACTTTTTTTCTAAAATCAGGAAATACTGGCCTTGGATGAGAAATTGAGCATAGTTACACTCAAAATTTGGAGATGCAACCAAAACAATGTTCGTAGTGCTCCGAGTCTACTTTCTAAACTACTATTTTTTTTTAAAAATGGCATAGATTAAGGGGTTCAAAAGAGGGAGCCATAGAAATTGGTCTTGTTTCTGTCAAAAAAACATAACATAGCATGTTTTGTGGCTCCCTCAAAAGGTCAACTTTTTTTTAGTATTTTTAAAATCGCTTCAGTGAGAAATTAGCTAATAGCATGTAGTTTATGCCCAATTTTTATAATAATTTTTTGATGAATATTTGATTTTTTAGTAATTTTCAAAGTGGATACATCCTAAAAAATAAAATTTTGGCCGTGCTACCCCTATAAATTTTGAAAACTAATTGAAAATCATTTTTTTCTTTTTTTAATATTTGTAGAATGGAGTCTAGTTTCTAAATATGTAATTTTTTTGAAATTTCAATTAATAGTTAATTTACAATGAAAAAAAGACCAAACAGTGGTTTTTGCCCAAAAACAGACACACAAACAAAAGAAATTAAAGATGAAAGACTTAACATTGTTAAAATGTGAAAAAAATCACATCGTCAAATAGCTAAGAGAAATCCTAACATTAACCAGGTGTTTGATTTGTTTGACGTTGAAACATGTGCAAATTTGAGGGTTAGCACGAATGAAATTATGTGAAATCTTGAAGAATCTAGAAAAACACGTCTGTGACTGTTTAAAAGGCACTCCAAGCCTTTGGGTTGGAAATCCAAAGAAAATCCAAAGCCCAAGGCTTGGGATTCCCAAAGCAAGACATAATGCGCTCATGTTATGGTTTGCTTTGCATTTTTCCTTTTCCGCAAGTTTGTTGTTTGTCATGTTTGACATAACGCGAGCGCGTTATAACGCGCTCGCATTATGTTCTCCTCAATTTTTTTTATGTTCAAGGCCATTAATCATGTATGTATATATGTATACCTAAATGTATGTATGTATGTATGTATGTATGCCAATATGTATGTATGTATGTATCTATGTATGCCTATATGTATGTATGTATAGTGTCAAGGGTAGAGGAGGGTAGAGATGGGAGTGAGCCAAATAGGGGAGGAGAGGGGTGGATAAAGATTGAGTGATTAAGGTTTAAGGTTGAGGGTTGAGCATTTAGGGAAAGGATTTCATGTTTAGGGATAAGGGATTAGAGTTTAGGACCTTGAGGGATTAGGGCTTAGGGTTGAGGCTTTAGGGATAGCGTTTAGGGTTACGAGTCGAGGGATTAGGTTTAAGGTAGAGTGTTAAGGGTAGAGGGATTAGGGATTAGGGTTTAGGGTTGAGGCTTTAGGGATAGCATTTAGGGTTAAGGGTCGAGGGATTAGGTTTAAGGTAGAGTGTCGAGGGTAGAGGGATTAGGGATATGGATTAGGGTTGAAGGTTTAATGATTTAGGGTTGAGGCTTTAGGGATGAGGGTTAAGGGATTAGGGTTTAAGATATAGTGTCAAGTGTCAAGCGTGTAGGGATAGGTTTTAGGGTTCAAGTTTTAAGGGTTAAGGGTTGAGGGATTAGGGTTTGACGTTGAGGGTTGAGTACATTGAGGTTCGAGGGTTAAGGGTTTTGGGATAGGGTTGAGGGTCAAGGGATTAGGGTTAAGGGATATGGTTGGAGGGTTTAGGGGTAAGGGATTAGGGTTTAAGGTATAGTATCGAGCCCATTGAGGGTCTAGGAATAGGGATAGCATTTAGGGTTTAGGGATGAGGGATTAGAGTTGAGGGATGACGGATGATGGATTAGGGTTGAGGGATTAGGGTTTAGGGTTAGGGTTGAGGGATTAGGGTTTAAGGTATAGTGTTGAGGGTTTATGGATAGGGTTTAGGGTTGAGGGATTAGAGTGAAGGGTTGAGGGATTAGGATTTGACGTTGAGGGTTGAGGGTGTAGGGTTTAGGGTTTAGGGATAGGGTTGAGGGTCAAGGGATCAGAGTTAAGGGTTTAATGTTGAGAGTTGAGGGTTGAGGTTGAGGGATAGGATTAATGGTCAAGGGATTAGGGTTAAATAAGAGTGTCAAGGGTAGAGGGATTAGGGTTTAAGGTATAGTATCGAGTATGTTGAGGGTTTAGGAATAGGGATAGCATTTAGGGTTTAGGGATGAGGGATTAGAGTTGAGGGATGACGGATTATGGTTGAGGGTTGAGGGTTGAGGGATTAGGGTTTAGTGATAAGGTTTAGGATTGAGGGATTAGGGTATAAGGTATAGTGTTGAGGGTTTAGGGATAGGGTTTAGGGTTGAGGGATTAGAGTGAAGGGTTGAGGGATTAGGATTTGACGTTGAGAGTTGAGGGTTTAGGGTTTAGGGTTTAGGGATAGGGTTGAGGGTCGAGGAATCAGAGTTAAGGGTTTAATGTTGAGAGTTGATGGTTGAGGGTTGAGGGTTGAGGTTGAGGGATAGGGTTAATGGTCTAGGGATTAGGGTTAAATAAGAGTGTCGTGGATAAGGGATTAGGGTTTAAGGTATAGCATCAAGTCTGTTGAGGGTTTAGGAATAGGGATAGCATTTAGGGTTTAGAGATGAGAGATTAGAGTTGAGGGGTGATGGATTAGGGTTGAGGGTTGAGGGATTAGGGTTTAGGGATAAGGTTTAGGGTTGAGGGTTGAGGGATTAGGGTTTAAGGTATAGTGTTGAGGGTTGAGGGTTTAGGGATAGGGTTTAGGGTTGACGGCTTAGCATTTAATATCGAGGTTATGATTAGAGTTTTGAGGGTAGAGGGATTAGGGATAGGGTTTAGGGTTGAAGGTTTAAGGATTGAGGGTTGAGGCTTTAGGGATGAGGGTTTAAGGCTTAAGATATACTGTCAAGTGTTGAGGGTGTAGGGATAGGGTTTAAGTTTTAAGGGTTAAGGGTTGAGGGATAGGGATTAGGGTTTAAGGTATAGTGTTGAGGGTTGATGGTTTAGGGATAGGGTTTAGGTTTGAGGGATTAGGGTTTAGGGTTGATGAATTAGGGTTTAATGTTGAGATTTGAGGATTGAGGCTTGAGGTTGAGGGATAGGGTTAATGGTCAAGGGATTAGGGTTAAATAAGAGTGTCGACGATAAGGGATTAGGGTTTAAGGTATAGTATCGAGTATGTTGAGGGTTTAGGAATAGGGACAGCATTTAGGGTTTAGGAATGAGGGATTAGAGTTGAGGGATGATGGATTAGGGTTGAGGGTTGAGGGATTAGGGTTTAGGGATAAGGTTTAGGGTTAAGGGATTAGGGTATAAGGTATAGTGTTGAGGATTTAGGGATAGGGTTTAGGGTTGAGGGATTAGAGTGAAGGGTTGAGGGATTAGGATTTGACGTTGAGGGTTGAGGGTTTAGGGTTTAGGGATAGGGTTGAGGGTCGAGGGATCAGAGTTAAGGGTTTAATGTTGAGAGTTGAGGGTTGAGGGTTGAGGTTGAGGGATAGGGTTAATGGTCAAGGGATTAGGGTTAAATAAGAGTGTCAAGGATAAGGGATTAGGGTTTAAGGTATAGTATCGAGTATGTTGAGGGTTTAGGAATAGGGATATCATTTAGGGTTTAGGGATGAGGGATTAGAGTTGAGGGATGACAGATTAGGGTTGAGGGTTGAGGGATTAGGGTTTAGGGATAAGGTTTAGGGTTGAGGGATTAGGGTATAAGGTATAGTGTTGAGGGTTTAGTGATAGGGTTTAGGGTTGAGGAATTAGAGTGAAGGGTTGAGAGATTAGGATTTGACATTGAGGGTTGAGGGTTTAGGGTTTAGGGATAGGGTTGAGGGTCGAGGGATTAGAGTTAAGGGTTTAATGTTGAGAGTTGAGGGTTGAGGGTTGAGGTTGAGGGATAGGGTTAATGGTCAAGGGATTAGGGTTAAATAAGAGTGTCGAGGATAATGGATTAGGGTTTAAGGTATAGTATCGAGTCTGTTGAGGGTTTAGGAATAGGGATAGCATTTAAGGTTTAGGGATGAGGGACTAGAGTTGAGGGATGACAGATTATGGTTGAGGGTTGAGGGATTGGGGTTTAGGGTTGAGGGATTAGAGTGAAGGGTTGAGGGATTAGGATTTCATGTTGAGGATTGAGGGTTTAGGGTTTAGGGATGAGGGATTAGAGTTGAGGGATTGCAGATTAGGATTGAGGGTTGAGGGATTAGGGTTTAGGGATAAGGTTTAGGGTTAAGGGATGAGGGATTAGGGTTTAAGGTTTAGTGTCGAGGGTTGAGGGTTTACGGATAGGGTTTAGGGTTGACGGATTAGGGTTTAGTGTTGATAGATTAGCATTTAATGTCAAGGTTAGGGTTAGAGTGTCGAGGGTACAGGGATTAGGGATAGGATTTAGGGTTGAAGGTTTGAGGATTGAGGGTTGAGGCTTTAGGGATTAGGGTTTAAGGCTTAAGATATAGTGTCAAGTGTTGAGAGTGTAGGGATAGGGTTTAAGTTTTAAGGGTTAACCCCTACTATTTATGCTTGGATAAGGATTTCTCACAAACTAGAACTTCTGCTTCCAAAGAAGATCTGTCTTTCTTCCTCGATGGGCATTTTCTATCAAGAACTTGATTATGAGGGCTTGCCCCTTCATTGTTATGCCTATCATATGGCGGAGCATCTGGCAAGCTCTTGCAGGAAACAGGAAAAGTTATCCCTCAAAAACCTTGTGGTCATTCAAGTCTGAAGGAGAAGGTTTGGAAAGAGATGTGATCAATGCAAAGGATGTGATCACTCTATAGAAGGACAAAACGCGAGTGTGTTATAACGTGCTCGCATTTTGTCTTACTATTGAAATAGTAAAAAAGTGTTGACCCCCATGATCCAAGCCCACATGCTTTGTTTTCTTACTGATTCTGTGTGTGCTCTGACAAAAAAGAAGTGCTTTCATGCTATTGGGAAGTTCACATGCACATTTGACACATTGTACCACCTTTGCATGATCTTTCCACCACCTTTTCTGCTTTTCCAACTTGAGAAGGAGGAAATAACATAGTTTTCACACCAAGTTTGATATATATATATGCAAGAAGATAAAAACACTACATAATTGGGTACTCTCTCCATTCAAATCTTTATTTTTTAGGTATGTCAAGTCTTTAAATGCATGTTCTTTACATTTTCCTTATTTCAGATTGAATTACTTTATCATGCTTTATCATACATGTTTAAAATAGACACATTCCCAATCAAAAAAGTAGCCTACAATCTCACATGATGCCATGTATATTTCTTATCATGGTATGTTAAGGTCTATTTATTACACATAATTATTAAAGAGCCCAAGTGTAGAAAATAAAAATACAATCCCACTATTATCTTGTATTCATTTCTTAGGAACTAATATTGGTCTCTTTATCATGCTACAGACAAATGCTCCATCATGCCGAGGAAATGATCAAGAATTAAACCAACACAGGAAGAGATAGAAGCTAAGAATGCAAAGAAAGCAGTGGTTATGAGGGAACTTTGTGAGAAGAGGAAATTGGACACGATAAATGAAGACATACCAATTGAAGAGGAACCACAACAATTACAAAGAGATATGGTATTGGCGGCACAAAGAGAATGAATGAAAAAACTTTGTGGTACGAGAGATTTGAATACCATAGTTGGAGACACATCCTCTACTACAAGTCAACATGTAGGGACACCATCTACCACATCTCAAGTTGAGAGTATGTCATCGCTCACATGTGATGAAGGAGGTACGCCATCATTCCCACCTCAACCTCAAGGTATGTCATCTATTCCATCTTCGATCGAAGGTATGCCATCTAATCCATCTCATTTAAATATTGGTGAAATTCCTAATGTTGAGATGAATTTACCTAACTTAACACCACCTAGAATTTTGCATAGAAAGCCAAAGTATTTGATTGATATTGATGAGAATATTTTGCAACCAATGGAAGGTAAGATTCTAAAACACACTTGTAGAAGATATGCTAATAAGATTTGGAGATTGTTCTTTGAAAATTTAAATGAGACTGCAAGATGTTGACTATTCATTGAAATGATGCAAAGTATAAAGTATAGGTCTATCATGAAGATTCTTGGGTTGAGAACATCAGAGGCTTCAAGTGAAAAATTTATTGTCAAGAATCTAATGAGTGCATATGAGAGTGTGGGTAACACCTCATGCACAAAATATAGTAATGCAACACGGCATGTGATTACATCGACTATAGTAAGTAGTCAAACGAGGAAACCTCATCTCATTAGAAAGACGAGTCAACAATTGAGAATTAATAGGAAAACTTTATCAAGAGCCGTTGGAAGACACCAAAGAATTGAGGACACTAATGCCAATGAATTATGGGCATTCTCAGGGAGACTACCACGAAAAGATAAACCAATTGTTGAAGCATTGAGATCACTAATTGAAGAATTTTGGAAGAATTACACAAGGGTATCTATAAATCAAAGGGATGTGGTAAGAAGGAGAATCAGTAGTCAGAACCGCAAGCCACATCCAAAGTATTTTTTGGATGAGACTCAAATACAGTTTTATGGTAAATTTCTAGAGAAGTATCCTAAAATTAAAATTTGTCAAAGATATTTTGAAATGCTAAAACATTTCTATGTTAAGATAAATCACACACGCACTACTTGTTGTTGTAGATTACATATTGAATTTTCTAACCATTTTGATGCTTATAGGTCTATATGTTTAGATATGCATACTAACAATGATTTGTAGGGTTGTGCCACAAACATCTTCAAAAGACTTCATATCAATAATTTTATGTGAAAGAGAGGAAGGTCAAATATTCTACAAGAAATTATGCTTGGATGGCACATGTCATCGTTGTGGTGGCTTGCAACATTTGCCAATATGTGAACATATGGAAAGAACACATGCGGTTGGAAATGAACTAGTAGAGTTTGGCAAGTATAAAATAGTGGCATATAATACAAAAGATGGTAAAGAAGCAAAGAGGTGTGAGTTGGTTATTGAAAAGATTCCAGTGTATTAGTTTATGCCTATATTTCATGACAACATAGTGTATGAGTATGCAAGACATGCCCATAGAGCTTGATGGTTGGACTTGCAATTCAAGTTATACAAGGACACATTTCCGGTTGGTATCATTATTTCAGTTGTCAACTTTGCAGAGAACTACAGTCTACAGCCACAACATGAGGTGCAATCACAATATTACAACTCCACACAGGTTTCTATATTTGTGCACATCGCATTCATTCATGCGAATGATAGTATGGAGGATGACAGAAAGATCATAAGGGAGTATAATTTCTATATTAGTGATGATCTCATGCATTCTATGAAGTTTGTGCAAGGTTGCTTTCAGGTGTTCTACAATGATTTGGCTAGAAGGGGCATATCGTTTAGTCAGCATATCATATGGTCGGATAACTACGTGTCACAATTCAAGAACTCGTGGAATTTCTATTGGCTGAGTAGGAGGCATAATTTTATAGGTATTCAGCATATGTGGAACTTTTGTGAGACTGGGCATGGAAAGGGGGAGCATGATGGTGTAGGAGCATGTATCAAAAGAGCCATAGCATGAGAAGAGTTAAAATATAAAGACAATGCAAAGTTGACAAATGCAAAATCGATTGTCGAGTGGTGTAATGCTTCCATGGGTCCAAGTAATGAAGGTAAGTCTTCAGTTTGTAGATTTTTTTTTTTGATAGATGATACTAACATTGCACCATATGAGGACTGTTGTACAGTGACAGGATCAAATGAGATGCACTCTTTCAAAAGCTCAATTGGAGGTTCATGGAGTATCCATACATGAAAGATGTTATGCTTTTGTTCTTCCTGTACAATTCAAGTCTAGGTTGAGTGCGAGTCAAAGGAGTGGGTTGACGAATGGCAGTTAAGTTATCTTAGCCCACTTGACACATATTGACCCCCGACGGCACTGGAACTAACACAAATGGAATCATTAGTTGACTTTGACCACATATCAGATTTAGTTAAACCAGGTAATATAGGGCACGTATATGCATCTAATTTCATCTAGTTCAACTAGGTAATGTCATCTTACTTTGTAGTGTTTTTGTAATGTTTGACTAATTTCATCTAATTTGCTACACATATCAATGTAGGGTACGCATATGTAGTTATTGCAGATGAAGATAATGAAGAGGGAAAAATTTATTACTTATGTCGTTGTGTTGAGGCCAAAAAAAAATTAGAGGCCCCTATTACAAATGGAGAAAACATCTAATACCCTACAGGCTCAGTGGTTATTACTGGAACATGGCTTAGAAGGTACCCACATAAGAGTGTTAATATTTGGCTATTTCAAGACTTTGACATGCATCAGAAGATTCTTCATTACTCAAACCTTGTCATGGCATCCAATGTTCATTTGATAAAGTATGGGGGTAGACCTTTGAACAAAATCTTGTGGAATGTGCGTGAGTCTGACCATGAAGCAATACTTGACACAATAAAGAGTAGAGTAGACCTGAATGGTTCATTGGATTAATTTGTAAGTATTCACATTGATTTTGTAAAGTCATGTTACATTGAGTTGTAAGTATGCACATTAATTTGTAAGGTTTGTCGTTTTTTTATTTCCTCCTGCATTTTTACACATATACACATTTTTACATCGTCATGTTATGCATTTTTGGTGTTCTACTCCTGATGCGACCAAACTCATAACTCACCCTACTTCCTCTAGACACCATTTGATGATCTCTCCAACACTCTGGATCCAGGGTGCCCAATCATGATGATGACCTATATACCATTCTCCCAAGGTGCTCATAATGAATCGTCAGAAGGAGGCAATGTAAAGTTGCAAAGGGGTGTAACTATCATCCTACTCCTAATACGACCAAACTGACTGTTCCAACGCATCCAGATGGGTACATTTACACTAGGCATGGTCCTATTTTTCACCCAAACATGTCAAAACAGTCTGAGCTACATTGTACCGATGATATCCCTGAAGAGTCCAAATGCAAAAAGGCAGCAATCTTTGATGAGATGTTACTCAAAAACTGTATCACTTAGAAATATTTCTTCTAAGGCACCGCAATCACATAGAGTGTCTCTACAATAACATCTCTTGGTTTTTTATATCTCTGAGTCATTTGCCCGTGGTGAAAGGTTTTCTGCTACCCCAAAAATCATCAAAAGGAGGCAGTGTAAAGTTGCAAAGGGGTGTAAGTTTTGTCCTACTCCTGATGCGACCAAACTAACTATTCCAATGCATCCAGATGGGTACATTTACACTAGGCATGGTCCTATTTTTTACCCAAACATGTCGAAACATTCTGAGCTACATTGTACCGACGATATCCCTGAAGAGTCCAAAGTGCAAAAAGGCAGCAATCTTTGACGAGATGTTACTCAAAAAATGTGTCACTTAGAAACATTTCATCTAAGGTAATGCGATCACGTAGAGTGCCTCTACAATAACCTCTCTCAGTTTTTTATGTCTTTGAGACATTTGCCCGTGGTGAAAGGTTTTCTGTTGCCCCAAAAATCGTCAGAAGGAGGCAGTGTAAAGTTGCAAAGGGGTGTAACTTTCATCCTGCTCCTGATGCGACCAAACTAACTATTCTAACGTGTCTAGATGGGTACATTTACACTAGGCATAGTACTTTTTTTCACCCAAACATGTCGAAACAGTTCAAGCTACATTGTACCGACGATATCCCTGAAGAGTCCAAAGTGTAAAAAGGTAGCAATCTTTGATGAGATGTTACTTGAAAACCGTGTCACTTAGAAACATTTCATCTAAGGCAACGCGATCATATAGAGTACCTCTATAATAACCTCTCTCAATTTTTTATATCTCTGAGACATTTTCCCGTGGTGAAAGGTTTTCTATTGCTCTAAAAATCGTCAGAAGGAGGAAGTGTAAAGTTGCAAAGGGGTGTAACTTTTATACCAAATTGACTATTCCAACGAATCCGGATGGGTACATTTATGCTAGGCATGGTCCTATTTTTCACCCAAACATGTTGAAACATTCTGAGCTACATTATACCGACGATATCCCTGAAGAGTCCAAAGTGCAAAAAGGCAGCAATCTTTGACGAGATGTTACTCAAAAACTGTGTTAGTTAGAAACATTCTATCTAAGGCAATGCAATCATGTAGAGTGCTTCTACAATAACCTCTCTCAGTTTTTATATCTCTGAGACATTTGCTTGTGGTGAAAGGTTTTCTGCTACCCCAAAAATCGTCAGAAGGAGGTATTGTATAGTTGCAAAGGGGTGTAACTTTCGTCCTACTTCTGATGTGACCAAACTGACTATTCCAACGCATCCAGATGGGTACATTTATGCTAGGCATGGTCCTATTTTTCACCCAAACATGTCGAAACAGTCCGAGCTACATTGTACCGACGATATCCCTGAAGAGTCCAAAGTGCAAAAAGGTAGCAATCTTTGACGAGATGTTACTCAAAAACTGTCACTTAGAAACATTTCATCTGAGGCAATTGAATCACATAGGGTGCCTCCACAATAACCTCTCTCAGTTTTTTATATCTCTGAGACATTTGCCTGTGGTGAAAGGTTTTCTGCTACCCCAAAAATCGTCAGAAGGAGGCAGTGTAAAGTTGCAAAGGGGTGTAACTTTCATCCTGCTCCTGATGCAACCAAACTGATTATTCCAATGCATTTGGATGGGTACATTTATGCCAGGCATGGTCCTATTTTTCACCCAAACATGTCGAAACATTCCGAGCTACATTGTACCGACAATATCCTTAAAGAGTCCAAAGTGCAAAAAGGTGGCAATCTTTGATGAGATATTACTTGAAAACCATGTCACTTAGAAACATTTCATCTAAGGAAACACGATCACGTAGAGTGCCTCTACAATAAATTCTCTCAGTTTTTTATATCTCTGAGACATTTGCCCATGGTGAAAGGTTTTCTACTGCCCCAAAAATCGTCAGAAGGAGGCAGTGTAAAGTTGCAAAGGGGTGTAACTTTCATCCTGCTCCTGATGCAACCAAACTGATTGTTCCAATGCATCCAAATGGGTACATTTACACTAGGCATGGTCCTATTTTTCACCCAAACATGTCGAAACATTCTGAGCTACATTGTACCGACGATATCCCTAAAGAGTCCAAAGTGCAAAAAGATAGCAATCTTTGATGAGATGTTACTCGAAAACTATGTCACTTAGAAACATTCTGTCTAAGGCAACGCGATCATGTAGAGTGACTCTACAATAACCTCTCTCAGTTTTTTATATCTCTGAGACATTTGCCTGTGGTGAAAGGTTTTTTGTTGCCCCAAAAATTGTCAGAAGGAGGCAGTGTAAAGTTGCAAAGGGATCTAACTTTCATCCTGCTCCTGATGTGACCAAACTGATTGTTCCAACACGTCTAGATGGGTATATTTATGCTATGTATGGTCCTATTTTTCACCCAAACATGTCGAAATAGTCCGAGCTACATTGTACCGATGATATCCCTGAAGAGTCCAAAGTGCAAAAAGGTAGCAATCTTTGACGAGATGTTACTCGAAAACTGTATCACTTAGAAACGTTCCATCTAAGGCAATGCAATCATGTAGAGTGCCTCTACAATAACCTCTCTCAGTTTTTTATATCTCTAAGACATTTGCTCGTGGTGAAAGGTTTTCTACTACCCCAAAATCCGTCAGAAGGAGGTAGTGTAAAGTTGCAACTTCTTCTATTGCTCATTCCTGGAGGCTAATTCAGAATGATGAGCGAATGAATTGGTTTTTGACTAACTCAATCTCATTGTTTTGCAGGAACAAAGTCAAAAACTCAAAATTTGGCTAAGTCTGGAAAGCATAAAGTTGACTCTTGGAGTCTAGGCACCAATTTCACATCAAATTGTCCAAATGAGCACCCAAGGATGTGGAGTCTTCAATCAAGGCGCTCTGGCAGGAAAAATTGTTTGGCCTTCAAGATAAGGTTTCCTTAGTGAATTAAGTCAGGATGAAAGCCTATTCACTCTAGGCACCAATCTCAAGTTGCACAATCATGAATGGGCGCCTAGAGCAATAAGGCGCTACATCATGGTTCCAGGACCTTGAAATGGCACCCAAGCATGTAGGAGGAATTTTCAAGGAGCCAGAATGTTTTTGAAACTCTAAGGAACTAGTCCAAAGACTCTATGGCACCATCTTCATACCATTGAGTCAACTTTTGAACTCAAACATATTGAAACAAGGTCTAGGAAGCTAGGCGCCATCTCTTGCCAGTTCAACCTCTCAAATGCACCAACATTGGAAAGACTCTTAATGAGTGCCTAAGTTTGACTTGATCTTGTGATTGAAAGTTTGGTGATGTATTGGTGCAAGATGATCTTCAGTTGAAGTAATCTAAGTTCCAGGAAGGGTTTAGAAGTTATCAACCTCTTCACTAAGTTAGGCGCACTTTACAAGCTTTCTTACCCAAGAGTTGCACCTCATTAAGACAAGGCACATCTTAACCTCTAGGACTTTCCATTAAGACTCTAAGCAAGAAGGCACATTTCCATGGAGTAGCATACTCTAGATAGTGCCTAATGCCATCAAGGCACAATTTCACCCTCACTTTGGTGGCCTATCATCAAGAAGGGGCATTGGGCATTCCTTGAACAGTTCTGAGCGTTTGAAGTTTCTGAAATCACCAAGGAATGTTTGGCGCCATGTGTATCCTCAACAAGCTTGAGTTTGCACCTAGACAAGTTTGTGCTTATTCATGTTTTAACTTCCCTCTTAAAGTGCCTAACTTGGGAAAAAGTTATCTTGTTGTTAGTCAAGTGTTTGATGTGTTTTGGAGACTCCAAAAGACTTCCTCTTGCTAGGTGCTCTTCTTGGCAACTACAACCTTCAACTGGCACCTAGATCCTAAAGAAAAACACTTGCAAGTGTGGGTGCACTTTCCTTGTGAAGGAACATCAAACTGGCACCTAGAAATCATAATGCATGAAGTGAGCACCTAGGATCCTATTGGACCAATAGGTGGTTTTGGGATCCATGTCAAGTCATCAGAGATAGATATTTTAGCTTATTTGATGGTCTCAAGTCTCTCTACCATGGCGCATTTTGATGATGTTCCTATTTAAACTCTTATGAAGACTATCTCATCCCTAAGCGCTCATCCTCATGATTTTCATGCATTTAGACTTCAAGGTGCCAAAACTAGTAGGAAAAATTTGGGGGGAAACCACGCTGATAAAAGTTGGGTAAATTTAACCTCCGAGTCTGATTAGGCTCCATATAACAACAATATTTATATCATGTCCCTTTGCTTTATGAAACAAGCAGTATGTGTCAATTCATAGGGATAACACTATGGTCCTTAGAAATTTCTTTGTGACTTTTGATAAGATTATCTACTATTATGTGGATGCTTGATAGTATTAAAATTATTGGGCATTAAGTTGAGGTGACCATTCTTGTTATGATCATCACTTTTCACAAGGGGTATGTCAGTTATCCCATATATCATTACATTATGATTATTTTTTAATATCCTGATGGTGGAAGGATTGTTTTCACTATTATCTCTAGCTGGGGAAGTCATTGACAATCCAACTCTTGATGACGATACAAGGTTCTTTTGAAGGTAAAAGGCACCTAGGCTTATGGGGCTCAATTTGATGTATTTATTGAAAGCTCAAGGTGAATTGATGCTTATTGAAAATGCCACTTAGTCCTTCATTTGCATTCTAGGCGCCATTTCCTATTGACTTATATACTCCTCCTCATGCTAGGGTGCCATAATGAAGTGGTTTAGACAATAGGTGCACTTCACTTACTAGTGGCTTGTTCTCCTTCCACCTTAGGCGCACTTTTATGGTGGAATAGGTGTCAATGGGTGCCTTGTCTTAAATGAATTCTCTCTCTAAGTTGGGTGCCCTTTTGAAGCTTTATGAGTTACAAATTGCGCCTTAACCCTTCATGCTTTTTGCTCAATGTTTGAATGTTTAAGAAAGTCTCCTTTAGGCTCTCATCTTAATGACTTTTTCTCAAGGTGCAATCATCTTAATGACTTGGATATTCATCCTAGTGTTTTAGGATATCAAGCTACCAGACTTAGTCATTTTCAGGATCTCAAACATAAAGAATACCATGATGATTCATTTTTTTGTATTGCATATAGTTGACATTCTATGCTACTCATAAAGAATATTAATATTTTCTATTCAACATGATGATTCATTTTTTTTAAAATACAACTTTTATCTTTTAGTTCCAAAATGCGGTTTAGGTGATACTTGAATAACAATAACTAGCTTATTGGATCAACAAACATCCTATGTAATACAATTGGACTTTAAATATTTGAAGTAGTCATCTACAAATATCCTTTCAAACGTGGATTTGTAATGCAAGTATGGACACCATCAATAAAAAAGATTTGTATTAACCAAATATCCATATAGGCATACATCAATATCTGTCAATATAAGTATAACATATATATAAAATAGCCATATAGGCTTACACGAATGCCATATAGGCATACAATGTCAACTATGTACAATACAAAATATGTGTCCACAAATGCCATATAGGCATACAACAAAGGAACACAATAAAAAGTCATTCCCCTCTAGTTGGTGAAGAGAATAAATCATGGGCAGCCTTTGATCTTCTAGGGGATGGAGACGCACATGTAGGTGGTCTACTATGAACCCGAGGGCTACTCCTATTTAGTTCTTCCTGCATCTTTAGCTATTACAATAAAAAATATAGACATTAATATATAGAAATTACATGTTATAAAAATGAAACATTTAACAAAATAATCACTTACCGCTAACATATAATCTATCTCCTCGCTTGCCTCAATAGCAAGAATAGGCCCTGGTGATGTCAAGTCCTATAGAAACCATCCAGATAGAAATTAAACTTCAAATCAATAATCTTTTGATTATTCAAAAATAGACAACTATAACAATGAATGTAAATTAAAATTTACTAATCTACCTCATACCCCTGTCAATGCCATGGAGCTATGAATTACAGAGGCCACACCATGCTCCATTGCCCTCTGAACATGGGGAGGTGTCTCCGCAGCCTGCATCATCTACAAATAAAACAACATTATTCAATTACGAAAACTATAATAGTGATGCAAATCATGGCTCCTAACATACACACATGTTCATCTAAACATGGAAGTACACACAATAAAGCACACAAGTCACATACAAAAATCTAGTAAGTACAATTCATTCATTAAACTATTTATTTTATTACCTCCGTAAAACTTTGAAGGCCACCACCACTGGCAGGTGTTGCGGTGAAATCTACAATATTACCCTATTCAACATCCAAAATTAGATATTAGAATACCATTCATATAACGATGCTATTCACATGTAATATTTATAATTGTTTACTAGTTACATACCCTGCCAGTAGATGATCTAGTGTAAAATGCAGGTGGTGAACCACTAAAAACTGCATCGATGCTATGACCTTGAAATTTTATTAAAATCATCAATTTAAATTAGTTAATCTTACATTTCAAAAATGAAATTTAATAAATTAAATTCAATAAACTTGCTAATATTTACCTGAGTATCAAGGCTGAAAGTCTCACTCAGGAGGGTATCTGTTATCACCATCTGCTCAGCTGCAAATGTAGCCTATGCACCTACATCTTGACTATCCATGGAGTCATAACCATAGGCTGACCCACAAGTCTGACAAGTATGGGGTGGGACCCTACTCCTCGCACTGTCTCCCAACCCACTCTGTGTTGTAGGATTGGCATGCACTATGATGCTCTGGGTCAAGGCACTAATGGATTGAAGTGTATCAACCTCAACACTCTCCTTCACAATGGAAGGGATAGAAACATGCTTGTGGGCTGGTCTGCTGATTACTCATCTCACTGGCTGCTGTGGGTCAACACGTGCCCCTAGTCTATCTTGTGCTGACCCCCCACCTCTACCCTGGAAGTCCCACATATCAAAATAGTTTGGCAATTTATTGAGGACAAACTCACAGTAGAGTTTCCTCAAAAAATATTGCGGGACTTCATTATTATTGCATGGAGGATGGTCAAAAACCATCCACCACCTCTGCCCAAAATTGTCCCTTATCGCTTGGTTGTTACACTAATGGAAAGGGAACCTCTTGCATGTAATGGGTGGAGGCTGATTTGTTTGTGGGTTTGTGGAAATGGAACACAAGTCTAATTTTGTGACTTGTAATTTCTTCACATCTTGGTATGATAGCTTGTCTGCATAATAATCTCTAAACTCTCTCATCTTATCTGTCCAACTAGTTATTTTCTTGCTAATTGAATCTACATTTGATAACATAGATTCAAGAGATTCAACAAGCGTGGACCTATGCAAGGTTGAAGTGGAAGGATCTTTCAACCTTGCAATTATATCTTCAATTTCTTTATTGTTATTTTTAATTTGCCCCATTATATTTTCTTGTGTTCTAGGGGCATGTCGAGGAATGGATGGAGGAGGTTGTTGTTCTGCAAGTATTTCCTCCTCAGGATTTTGTAGATTTTGAGGAGGAGGAGGAGGTGCATTAACATTTCCTGACAATTAATGAAATATACATCAAAAATCAACTAAAACCTACCTATTTAGAAACAAATTCAAACAAAAAATATATATAACTCACTCCTTTGGTGTGCTCGACGTCGTGGTGGCATATTGGTGACGAATCGATAAGGTTTTTGTGTTGAATGGAGTTTTTCAAAACGCGAGTGTGCTTTCGAGGGTTTGCAAGCCGCGGGCATAGAGGAGAAGAAAGAAAGAAATAAAATGACAATAGAAACCTTTTTTTTTAATTTATAGAAAGTCATAATGTGAGCGCATTATAACGTGCTCACATTATGACTTAATTTTTTTTGAAATTAATTTGGCCACTTTTTGGTCCCCCATCTTTTTACACTTACCCGTAAGCAATTTTTTTTATCTATTTTGTTGTTTTTCCCAGATTAATAATGAAATTCAATGATTTATTATGATACTAACATTATTTGCTCTGTGTCAGCCTTGCTCTATGTGAGATATTATTTTCTCTGTGTGAGCCATTTATATTGCTCTATGTGAGCTATTGGGAGATATTGTGCTTTGTGTGAGCTATTTGATGGTGATAAGGGAGCTAAAAAAGTGATAAAGGAGCTACATTGTGAAAAAGGGAGTTTTCTAAACCTTGATTACTCATAATTGTTGAATGTTATAACTGCATAAATTTCATGGTCTATTTCTTTTGTGGTATATGTTGGAGCTCTATGTGGTTTGAGACCACCACATTCCTCTCCTCCCCTTAGGTGGCTCATTTGAAGTCATGTAGTAATTGGGATATTTAGTTTTGTAAGAAGATTTAAAATTTTTATTTTCTTATTTGTTGAGAGAGCCAACAGTTTGAAGATTTATTAAGATATTTGGTTGTTTATTATCTTTTTTTCCTCAAGGACTGTTCTATTAAGGATTTTGGTTTTGATTTGAATTGTTGTGTTTCTGTTAATTAATTTTTTTTGTATATGAATTTTTATTTATTGATTTATTGATTTTTATTTAAAATCTTTACTCATTGAAACTTTTGTATTTGAAGGTTTTATTGTTGCTGGCTTGAGTGAAGTAATGTGAATTGTCTAGATTGTCCTGACAGGTTGTATAGGGGAGAGATGCCTTGGGGAATTTATATTGTGAAATTGTATAAGGTCTAATTTATGGCATTATGGTTATATCTGGAACTAATCATTTCAATCTCATTAAAGTATATATAATGAATGAAACTAATATTTGTGATGTTTTGCAATGAATTTGATTATTAGTAATTTATATTGATGCTGTTAGTGCCTGAATTGACTGGTAGTTTTTTGAGCAATTTTCATTCAGGCACTCTCCCCAAGTATCCAAAAAATGCTCTAAGCAATGGACCTCCTCAGTATTTTTCAGCTGCATCATCATATTTTCTTGAGGAGGAGGTCATCATCATCATGTTTGTTTCGATGAAGGTCAGCATCATCATGTTCTCCGTCGACCGGTTTCTCGTCGTCATCATCATATTGAAATATCGGGTGATGTTTGGTTTTTATCCTGATGATGCTGACGAGCTACAGTGCGCCCTGATCTGCTTGCGAGGGTGATTTTTCAAAGTCTCCGGTGATCTTCCATTTATCACCTTGCCCAGACATGATGATGATGTTGCCCCAGTTTTCTGAAGGGGTTATTCTCTAAGTTGTTCGACCTGACTTGTTCTTTCTTAAGGGTCGTCATCATCATCATATTTCCAGTTATCACCGTGTTGCTTGCGAGGGTCATCATATTTTCTACCTTCGTGATATTTCGCCGGGGTGATATTTCTATCATCGGGTGATCTTGGTTATGATCATCCTGATGATGTTGTTGAAGAGTTCTAAGTGCGACCCGATATTCACTGGGGTCATCATATTTTGAACGTCAGGATGATCTTAGTCAATATCATCCTGATGATGTTGTATCACCTCTTGTTCGATTGTTTTGTCATCCTGATGATGCTGACATCATCCTTATATCAGGGTGATATCTTTCTTTCTGCTTATCTGCATCATGATATTTCTGAAGGAGGGGGTGATATTTTCATATCACTCAGGTGTGTGTTTGTTCCAGCATCATGATGATGCTGATATCAGGGAGATATCCGCCTGCCGGCTTCGTGCGCTATCTAGTGGGGGTGATCTTTTCGAGCATCATCATATTCATCTATCGCCCCGATCTTACAGAGGAGCTACAGTGCAACCTGATATTTGCACATCAGGATGATATTTCCAAATATCCGGTTGTCTTCCGAATATCATCCTGATGTTAATATGATGATGACGTCATCGAGGTCCCGGGGGGGGTCATATTTCTAACATTGATCATCTTGAGGAGATCTCTCGACATTTGCAAACATGATGATGACGTCATCCGGATATGAGGAGGTGCGCAGTAGGCAGATATGATGATGACGTCAGCAGGATATGATGATGATGTCATCAGGATGTTTATCGGCCAGA
The DNA here is from genome assembly GCA_027924645.1 of Cunninghamia lanceolata. Taxonomy (NCBI): domain Eukaryota; kingdom Viridiplantae; phylum Streptophyta; class Pinopsida; order Cupressales; family Cupressaceae; genus Cunninghamia; species Cunninghamia lanceolata. The sequence goes on from BSBN01001583.1 coordinate 13,467,102, forward strand.
CTTTTGGTATAGGCTCAGCAGGAGGATGTTTCTCCGATGGATCAGGTTGTGCCGATGAAGGCGATTATCATGCGGTTGTATTGCGATATGATGATGACGTCAGGGTGATATTTTGGGCAACAGGATATCATGCTGCTGGAGGGTGATGATGATGAAGTCTTATACTAGTGTCGTCAGGAGCAAAAGCACCGACATCATATATGCTCATGACCTAGTATATAAAGTGTTAAAGAGGTCATCGCGGGGTGCATGTGGGATAATGTTATCCTGCATATTCAAAATATCATGATGATGAATCTCGGCGGGAAGTGGTTGCGACTAACTGTCTAATGTTCTTCCCGAGGCCGCGGGTTGGTGCGCCATCAATGGCGATTGTTGCAGAGGTATGGGCGATGGCGTGGACGGATGTAGTACCTGATTGAAGATCTGAATCCCTAGGCGGCGGCGCAAGGCTCAAGATATCTTCCTGTCTCCTCCCCTACCTGCTGCATTAATGTTTTAGCGCCATTTCTATGATACTGTATATCTGGCGGGATTTTTGGTCAACCTGGTAGTTAATGCTGAACACACCCTCCTGCTATATAATGCAGACGGTGTTATTCATTCAAGGTTGTTGAAAGTTGAGGATTTTTGGCTCTATAATCCATAACCAGTTGATCTGGTTGCTCTGTACAGTTTATCTTGTGAGTTTATGTATCTCCTGTTGTACGACTTGGCATGAATCCACTGATTTCATGGTTGATCTTATATGAGTAATGCTATCTTAGCATGTGTTGTGTTAATTCTGTCTCCAGTATTGCATGTATTCTTCTTCTGGATCTGGATATTTGCGTAATGTTTAGGTTCTAGAGCATAGAATTCCTATGTTGAATGTCTGATCTTTTAACCTCTGCTCAAGGGGCAGATTAAACTATTTTTAGGTTGAACATTGGGAAGGGTATACTGCAGTAGGGATGCCATAAGTAGAGATAACTCAACACTCTTCATTGGGAGATATCTGTAAGGCAGATATCATGTGTATCCCCCTGAAATCCAGTTTTAGCTATTCATGCTGATCATTCACAGGTGTATGTCTACCGACTCCAAGCCCTGGATAGGCACCAATCATGCTGTGTTCTTGTGTTATACACCATGTCCAGCTTTGCATCCAAATTCAAACTAAAACATTTCATACTTCCACCTGTTAGTTGTAGGAGTAGGATTAGGAACCCCCTGCATGCTCTCATAGCCAACCAGACATCATGTCCAAGAATGTTGCCAGCCTTGTGATCTATCATGCAGATCTTGGTCCATACATGAGAGTATTCTGCCTGTTGTTGTCAAGTTAGATCCTTCTATCTTTGAGCTAGTCAAGGTTACATCTTGAGTTATAGGGATACCCCCCTTGGTGCGGCAGAACCAGAAGTGAAGGGGAGGAGCTCACGCAACCTTCTGTATTCAGTTGGCTGAATCTGCCCGTGCATTAGAAGTGGCAAATCCTAATGCTGATTCAAAGAATGTCAACAGAATGGCGACTCCGCTGGGGAGATCAATGTCATATCCATGAAAGTTTGAGTCTACAAGATTAAAAAATTAGACCTGGAAACTGTTTGTTGCAGCAGAGAAAAAAGGTTGTATATGTGACTCTGCTAGTGGATGACCCAGAATGAAAGAAATCAATCTGCAGCTTCAGCTTGTTTGAAGCTCATTCCTCTTCAAGGAGGTGGTGACTCTACATCAAAGAACCTGATAAAAGAACAAAATCAGCCAGAGAAGAATTTACAGCTTCTGTAACATATCCAGGTATTTCATATTGTTTGACAGATTCCCTATTTGGTGAGAAAGCACTGGTTAAAAGGGAACATTGGTGAAAGCAGAGCTTGCATGTTTTTATTAGAACTTACACTGTATTTCAAAGGGCATGCAATGTTGTTCAAAAGACTCATTTAAAGGATTTTAGGAAAGTTTGAAAAAACAGTCAAAATTTTGAGTGCCTAAAGTCATTGTTAGTAGAAAATCTGAGTAGAGAGGAGGGTTGCAATAACATAAAGGATGTATTATCTACCTATGCACCCTTGTGAAGTGTCAAATGCAAAAATGTATAGTAGTCAGTCCCAACAATGTAATAAAAGAAGTTTCAACATAGACAGATATAAGCCCATAGATTTCAATGGCATTTGTGGCTATCCAAATGCCTTTCCACCTAAAATCAGAAATTTTTTGCCTAAATTTAAGGGTATAAAGGATGAATCAGCTGAGAGACACTTGCAGCAGTTCATGAATGTGATAGATGACTTTGAGATTGACCATGAGGATGTGGTTATGAGATTATTTGTTCAATCTCTAGATGAAGATGCAAGGGACTGGTTTTCCTACCTTCCAGCTCACTCTGTCAACTCTTGGCATGGTTTTAAATCTGCATTTCTAATACAGTATGGTGAAAGAGTTTCTGAATATGCAGCTATTAGTGACTTCATGTACATCCATATTGAAGAAGATGAGTTGATCCCAGCCTTTAACCTCAGATTTATGAGGGCATTGAATAGAATTCCAGAATGCATGAGACCTAATGATGCACTGTGCTTAGTTACCTATTTGGGAGCCTTTGATAAGAAAATGAGTTACAGATTAAGAGACAAGGAGCCCACCTCATTGCATCAGGCACATCAGTTTGCATTGGATATTGAAAACAATTGGAGGTATGGAATACAAAAGGGTTATTTCTCTGAAAATTTTTGTTGTCCTGCAGCCCCCAGTGTTAATGAAGGATTTAATTCAGGTATTGACATTGAATGTCATAGCACTCACACCCCTGTTGTCCCAGTTTTTGCATCATTCCAAGTAGATGATGTTTCTATCATAGAGGAGGATGTCCTTTTTTGCCCAGCAGGTGAAGTTGAAAATAATAAATTTTCAAGTAATATTTGCATACCAGTCCTAAACAAAGAGCCTTCCTGTTTAAATGATCCGGTTGTGCAGAGTTGTGATCATGTGGATCAAGAATCAATATCAGTTTCATCAGGAAGCATTGGAGGGCTGGAAAATGATGCAGATTGTTCAACTTCAGAGTGCATTGAAACAGTAGCAACCTTGTATATGGGGCAATCGGTTGATAAAAATGATATCCATGACCAGTGCATGGATCAGGTTTGTTTTTCTTATGACTCTGGATCTGATAGTAATGAAGAAGAATTGGAATGTCATGAAGAAGAAGCAGAGGCCTTTGCAGTGAGTGTTAATCCCCTTTATGATGAGCCTGCTGATGTATATGATGTTGTGAGTCTTGACTTTCAGTGGTGCAGGATTAACCCTTTGTTTGAGGATGATGATACTGATTTGCAAACTGTGAATAATGAATGTTCATCATCACCTAATTCAGACATGTGCAACATTGGGTGTGTGGATCAGGATTTGTTTTCAAAATCAGTAGGTATTAGGGGTCTCATATTTTCTGAGTATTTTGAATTGTTGGATCAGCTGGATGAGTACCTGATAATGTGCAACAGCCAGATAAATGATAAAGAATGCCAAGAGCAATATGATGTACTGTCTGAGGGATATAACATACATGTGTTGCCTAATGTTGAAGAATATTATGTGTATGGTTATATGTCTACTTCTGAAATCCAAAGTGACAGAGCTGAAAATGATGGTGGCAGGCTTTCAAAACTGGTGGAATATCTTTTTAAGCAGGTGACATTATGGGCAGATTATGCCAATCTTTTCAGTTGGGATTGGGATCTTTCAGCTTGGAATCAGGCATTTGACAAGAAAAAATTATGGTTCTTCCTTTTTGGTTGCCCGGGGCCGCCAAAATAATGTTTAAAAATATTGTGTTTGGTGATGCAGATCATGATAACTTCATGACTCTTTGCCCAATGGATAAGGGACTGGTCTGCATCCCAGAGATCTGGGGTTCTCGCTGCAGTCTTGCACCTGCACGTCCCCAGACAGAGCCACTGTTAGTGCCTGAATTGACTGGTAGTTTTTTGAGCAATTTTCATTCAGGCACTCTCCCCAAGTATCCAAAAAATGCTCTAAGTAATGGACCTCCTCAGTATTTTTCAGCTGCATCATCATATTTTCTTGAGGAGGAGGTCATCATCATCATGTTTGTTTCGATGAAGGTCAGCATCATCATGTTCTCCGTCGACCGGTTTCTCGTCGTCATCATCATATTGAAATATCGGGTGATGTTTGGTTTTTATCTTGATGATGCTGACGAGCTACAGTGCGCCCTGATCTGCTTGCGAGGGTGATTATTCAAAGTCTCCGGTGATCTTCCATTTATCACCTTGCCCAGACATGATGATGATGTTGCCCCAGTTTTCTGAAGGGGTTATTCTCTAAGTTGTTCGACCTGACTTGTTCTTTCTTAAGGGTCATCATCATCATCATATTTCCAGTTATCACCGTGTTGCTTGCAAGGGTCATCATATTTTCTGCCTTCGTGATATTTCGCCGGGGTGATATTTCTATCATCGGGTGATCTTGGTTATGATCATCCTGATGATGTTGTTGAAGAGTTCTAAGTGCGACCCGATATTCACTGGGGTCATCATATTTTGAACGTCAGGATGATCTTAGTCAATATCATCCTGATGATGTTGTATCACCTCTTGTTCGATTGTTTTGTCATCCTGATGATGCTGACGTCATCCTTATATCAGGGTGATATCTTTCTTTCTGCTTATCTGCATCATGATATTTCTGAAGGAGGGGGTGATATTTTCATATCACTCGGGTGTGTGTTTGTTCCAGCATCATGATGATGCTGATATCAGGGAGATATCCGCCTACCGGCTTCGTGCGCTATCTAGTGGGGGTGATCTTTTCGAGCATCATCATATTCATCTATCGCCCCGATCTTACAGAGGAGCTACAGTGCAACCTGATATTTGCACATCAGGATGATATTTCCAAATATCCGGTTGTCTTCCGAATATCATCCTGATGTTAATATGATGATGACGTCATCGAGGTCCCGGGGGGGTCATATTTCTAACATTGATCATCTTGAGGAGATCTCCCAACATTTGCAAACATGATGATGAGATCATCCGGATATGAGGAGGTGCGCAGTAGGCAGATATGATGATGACGTCAGCAGGATATGATGATGACGTCATCAGGATGTTTATCGGCCAGACTTTTGGTATAGGCTCAGCAGGAGGATGTTTCTCCGATGGATCAGGTTGTGCCGATGAAGGCGATTATCATGCGGTTGTATTGCGATATGATGATGACGTCAGGGTGATATTTCGGGCAACAGGATATCATGCTGCTGGAGGGTGATGATGATGAAGTCTTATACTAGTGTCGTCAGGAGCAAAAGCACCGACATCATATATGCTCATGACCTAGTATATAAAGTGTTAAAGAGGTCATCGTGGGGTGCATGTGGGATAATGTTATCCTGCATATTCGAAATATCATGATGATGAATCTCGGCGGGAAGTGGTTGCGACTAACTGTCTAATGTTCTTCCCGAGGCCGCGGGTTGGTGCGCCATCAATGGCGATTGTTGCAGAGGTATGGGCGATGGCGTGGACGGATGTAGTACCTGATTGAAGATCTGAATCCCTAGGCGGCGACGCAAGGCTCGAGATATCTTCCTGTCTCCTCCCCTACCTGCTGCATTAATGTTTTAGCGCCATTTCTATGATACTGTATATCTGGCGGGATTTTTGGTCAACCTGGTAGTTAATGCTGAACACACCCTCCTGCTATATAATGCAGACGGTGTTATTCATTCAAGGTTGTTGAAAGTTGAGGATTTTTGGCTTTGTAATCCATAACCAGCTGATCTGGTTGCTCTGTACAGTTTATCTTGTGAGTTTATGTATCTCCTGTTGTACGACTTGGCATGAATCCACTGATTTCATGGTTGATCTTATATGAGTAATGCTATCTTAGCATGTGTTGTGTTAATTCTGTCTCCAGTATTGCATGTATTCTTCTTCTGGATCTGGATATTTGCGTAATGTTTAGGTTCTAGAGCATAGAATTCCTAGGTTGAATGTCTGATCTTTTAACCTCTGCTCAAGGGGCAGATTAAACTGTTTTCAGGTTGAACATTGGGAAGGGTATACTGCAGTAGGGATGCCATAAGTAGAGATAACTCAACACTCTTCATTGGGAGATATCTGTAAGGCAGATATCATGTGTATCCCCCTGAAATCCAGTTTTAGCTATTCATGCTGATCATTCACAGGTGTATGTCTACCGACTCCAAGCCCTAGATAGGCACCAATCATGCTGTGTTCTTGTGTTATACACCATGTCCAGCTTTGCATCCAAATTCAAACTAAAACATTTCATACTTCCACCTGTTAGTTGTAGGAGTAGGATTAGGAACCCCCTGCATGCTCTCATACCCAACCAGACATCATGTCCAAGAATGTTGCCAACCTTGTGATCTATCATGCAGATCTTGGTCCATACATGAGAGTATTCTGCCTGTTGTTGTCAAGTTAGATCCTTCTATCTTTGAGCTAGTCAAGGTTACATCTTGAGTTATAGGGATACCCCCTTGGTGCGGCAGAACCAGAAGTGAAGGGGAGGAGCTCACGCAACCTCCTGTATTCAGTTGGCTGAATCTGCCTGTGCATTAGAAGTGGCAAATCCTAATGCTGATTCAAAGAATGTCAACAGATGCTTCTATGACAAGTAATGAAGAAATTTTTGTATAAGCATTGTTATGTTGGTTGGTTGCTCTGTGTGAGCTATAGTTGCTCTGTGTTAGCTATGGTTGCTCAGTGTGAGTTATGGTTGCTCTGTATGAGCTTTGGTTGCTGCAAGTTGTTGGATCAATAGAGGAAGGTATATGGATAGCCAAGGTAAGAATGATTGATATTGTGAATCATGTATGCTTATTGTTATTAGTGAGAGTACTTATACATATGTACTATATGAGAATGACACTTTTCTGGTGCAAGTAACACATTGTACAGTAATACACCTCTAATGCTTTGTGTAAATGACCCATCTATATGAAATTGTTTCCTTAATGCACTTATCATATTTATTATATTTATTATATTTATACTTGAATGAGAAATGTTCACTATACTTATCCTAATGTGAGTGATGCATATGTAATATTATTTTTGTCTTTGTGTGAGTGATGCACTAGAATGAGTTATTGATTCCTCTATGTGGATACAACATTTGAGTAATGATTACATTCATAATTTGTGTGTGAGATACACCTTTTATAGTCATTATGTTTTGGAATGAGTAATAATCACTATAATTATACTACTACAATTTATGCATATTTCATATTTTGTGTGAGCGATGCACTTGTGTGAGAGATGAACTTACCATATTTATTGAACAAAAATTTGAGCAAGAAATACTTATTGTGTGCGATGCATTTACCATATTTTGTGCAAGTGATGCACTGCAAGTAAATTATGTATTTGTATCCTGTGTGAATTATGCACCAAAGGATTCATACTTTCTTATTATTCATTTTATGTGCACTAGTACGAGTTATGCACTATCATATTTATTTGGTATATATTTTATGCAATTTAAAATAGATTATTCTTGTTGAATGTATATGGTAAAGCTTACCTTCCAGAACATGATGCGGAATGTGGAATAATAGAGAAGGCAGATCCGCTTTTCTGGATTTGACCAATTTTTTTAAAGTGCTTTGGCCAAAGCCATGTACCATTGAATAGATGGATAAGAAATGCATAGAAAAAAATATATTATGTTTCTCTACCACATCCTACAAGCAAGAAATATGTTCATTCTAGTATAGAATGTGTTGACGCCTGAATTGACTGGTGGTTTTCTGAGCAATTTTCATTCAGGCACTCTCCCTAAGTATCCAAAAAATGCTCTAAGTAACGGACCTCCTCAGTATTTTTCAGCTGCATCATCATATTTTCTTGAGGAGGAGGTCATCATCATCATGTTTGTTTCCATGAAGGTCTGCATCATCATGTTCTTCGTCGACTGGGTTTTTCATCGTCATCATCATATTCAGTCATCGGGTGATGTTTGGTTTTTATCATGATGATGCTGCCGAGCTACAGTGCGCCCTCATCTGCTTGCGAGGGTGATGTTTCAAAGTCTCCGGTGATCTTCCATTTATCACCTTGCGCAATCATGATGATGATGTTGCTTATTCTTTGAGTTGCTCGACCTAACTTGTTTTATCCTAAGGGTCGTCATCATCATCATTTTTTCCAGTTGTCATCCTGCTGCTTGTGGAGGTCATCATATTTTCTGCCTTCATGATATTTCGCCAGGGTGATATTTTTATCATCAGGTGATCTTGGTTATGATCATCCTGATGATGATGTTGAAGAGTTTTAAGTGCGACCCGATATTCACTAGGGTCATCATATTTCGAACGTCAGGATGATCTTAGTCAATATCATCCTGATGATGTTGTATCACTTCTTGTTCTTTGTTTCTCATCCTGATGATGCTGACGTCATCCGTATATCAGGGTGATATTTTTCTTTCTGCCTATCTGCATCATGATATTCCGAAGGAAGGGGTGATATTTTCATATCACCCGGATATATGTTTGCTTGAGCATCATGATGATGCTGATATCAAGGAGATATCCGCCTGTTGGCTTCGTGCATTATCTCCGGGGGGTGATCTTTTCAAGCAGCATCATCATATTCAGTTATCGCCCCGATCTTATAGAGGAGCTACAGTGCAACCTGATATTTGAACATCAGGAGGATATTTCCAAATATCCGGTTGTCTTCCGAATATCATGATGATGTTAATATGATGATGACGTCATCAAGGTCCGGGGGGTCATATTTCTAACATTGATCATCTTGAAGAGACCTCCTGATATTTACAAACATGATGATGACGTCATCCGGATATGAGGAGGTGCGCAGTAGGCGGATATGATGATGACGTCAGTAGGATATGATGATGACGTCATCAGGATGTTCATCGGCTAGACTTTTGTTATAAGCTCAGCAGGAGGATGTTTCTCCGAAGGATCAGGTTGTGCCGATTATCATGAAGGTTGTGTTTCAAATATCATGATGACGTCAGGGTGATATTTCGAACAACAGGATATCATGCTGCTGGAAGATGATGATGATGAAGTCTATATTAGTGTCGTCAGGAGCAAAAGCGCCGACATGATATATGCTCATGACCTAGTATATAAAGTGCAAAGGAGGTTGCTGCGGGGTGCATGTGGGATAATGTTATCCTGCATTTTCGAAACATCATGATGATGAATCTCGGCGGGAAGCGGTCGCGACTGTTTGTCTGATGTTCTTCCCGAGGCCGCGGGTTGGTGCGCCATCAATGGCGATTGTTGCAGAGGTATGGGCGATGGCGTGAACGAATGTTGTACCTGATTGAAGATCTGAATCCCTAGGCGGCGGCGCAAGGCTCGAAAAATCTTCCTGTCTCCTCCCCTACCTGCTGCATTCAAGTTTGAGCGCCATTTCTATGGTACGGTATATCTGGCGGGAATTTTGGTCAACCTGGTAGTTGATGCTGAAGACACCCTCCTGCTATATAATGCAGATGGTGTTATTCTTTTGAGGTTGTTGAAAGTTGTAGATTTTTGGCTCTGTAATCCATAACCAGCTGATCTGGTTGCTCTGTACAGTTTTTCTTGTGAGTTTATGTATCTCCTGTTGTAGGACTTGGCATGAATCCACTGGTTTCATGGTTGATCTTATATGAGTAATGCTGTTTAGCATGTGTTGTGTTAATTCTGTCTCCAGTATTGCATGTATCCTTCCTCTGGATCTGGATGTTTGCTTATGTTTAGATTCTAGAGCATAGAATTCCTATGTTGAATGTCTGATCTTTTAACCTCTGCTCAAGGGGCAGATTAAACTGTTTTCAGGTTGAACATTGGGAAGGGTATACTGCAGTAGGGATGCCATAAGTAGAGATAGCTCAACACTCTATATTGGGAGATATCTGTAGGGCAGATATCATGTGTATCCCCCTGAAGTCCAGTTTTAGCTATTTATGCTGATCATTCACAGGTGTATGTCTACCGACTCCAAGCCCTGGATAGGCACCAATCATGCTGTGTTTTTGTGTTATACACCATGTCCAGCTTTGCATCCAAATTCATATCAAAACACTTCACACCTCCACCTGTTAGTTGTAGGAGTAGGATTAGGAACCCCCTGCATGCTCTCATACCCAACCAGACATCATGTCCAAGAATGTTGCCAGCCTTGTGATCTATCATGCAGATCTTGGTCCATACATGAGAGTATTCTGCCTGTTGTTGTCAAGTTAGATCTTTCTATCTTTGAGCTAGTCAAGGTTACATCTTGAGTTATAGGGATACCCCCCTTGGTGCGGCAGAACCAGAAGTGAAGGGGAGGAGCTCACGCAACCTCCTGTATTCAGTTGGCCTGAATCTGCCTGTGCATTAGAAGTGGCAAACCCTAATGCTGATTCAGAAGAAATGTCAACAAAATGGCGACTCTGCTGGGGAGAAAATTGATGAAAAAGTGTTATATCTTGTGGCCATCTGAGTCATCAACAAAATGGCGACTCTGTTGGGGAAGGATTGATAAAATAAAGAATAATACTTGTGACCCATCCGAGTCACTAACAAAATGATGCTCTGCTGGTGGAATGAACCTGGAGAAGTAGCTTTCAGCTGCTGTAAATTTTGTCCTCTCTGGAGAGGTGGCGACTCTGCAAAAAAGATCTAAATGCACATGAAAGATAGATGTATGTTATTGGTTGAAAGATGTACATATTTCTGCATCTGTATGAGAAAAGGTACCTTGTTACTTCCCCTTTATTTGCTGTTTTACTGCATAAGTTAGATGCCAGGGGAAGCCTTAGGTCTTAGACAGACAAAGGATGTCTAAGAGTAAGATTTTTATGAATCCAAGTATGAGTTATCCCACACTCAGTGGTAAAATGTTGGATAAAGGGATTGAAGAGATAAGAAATAGGTTGATACTCTTAGAGGCTGAGCAGGCCCAGTTAAGAAGCAGTAACCCTGTTGTGTCTGCCTGTCAGAAAGCTAAACCTCCTGTCAGCCCTTTTGATCCTTTGTATGACCAACTGGATTTGTCATGGGTGGATTATAAAGTAGAAACTATGCCTGCTAGGATATACTGTCAGATGCCTAGATTTAGTGGTCACAATGTATGTGATGGGAATGCACATATCCAAAATTTTCAAAGTTTTATGGGAAAATATTCATTCAGAGATGAGGATATGTGGATGAGGTTTCTTGTTAGGTCCTTTGATGCAAAAGCAAAAGATTGGTATTTGAGCTTTCCAAAGAAATTTTTTGCCTGTTGGGATGAGCTTGCTGACTGTTTCAAGGAAGAATTTGCAAAAGAACCGGCTGATCTTGTTGCAGAATTGATGAGAATCAGAAAACAAGATGAAGAGCCATGTGTTGATTTCAGTCATAGGTTTGCAGTAGCCCTTTCACATGTCCCTGAAAGTTTCAGACCTGATATTTCAGCCTGTGTTGGCATATTCTTTGAAGCTTTTGAGGAGGGCTCTAGTGCATTACTGAGGGATTTCAAGGTGACAAGTATGCAGATGGCATACAAATTTTTAGAAAATGTAGAAGCAATGAGAAATGTGCACCTGCTGAAACCCCTGTCCCCAGGCCTTGGTGTGAATAATTGTTGTGAAGCTGCAAATGACCAAATGACTATGGCATCATGTGCAGATAAAAATGAAAATAAAAGCATAGAGATTGAGATTGCTGTATATGAACATAATGCTAACAATACTGCTCAACTGGATTGTTTACCAGTTGAGGATGCCAGTGAAAGGACTAATGAGGATTCCCATTGCAATGATGAGGCAGCTGACCATGAAAACAATAATGAGGTTGTGGACAGCAATGAGCAATTTTTAGAATGGACCTGTGGAGAAAATTGTGAGTATTGTACTCAAGACAGAGAAGATATAAGCAAACAGAGAAGCAGTCCTATGTGTGACCCATTGCCTATCTTTCAAGCACATGGAGATCATGAAGAGCAGTCAGAAATTGAAATAAGTGCTAGTTCAGAGCATGACTGTTTTTCATTTGATGGCTGTTTTGCTTATGATACACAGGCTGATACTCCTCCACAGAATGAATCCATTGGTGATGAAGAGGTATGCTCTGCTGCCCATGAACAAATGGCATACTATGATGAAGCTGATGTACCTGGGCCACCCATTTATGACACATGTGGTGATGAGGATCTGTCTGAGTGTGGTGAAGATCTAGACACTATTTTTGGCTTGGATTCTGTTTCTCATCCTGATGAAAGAGGAAACAACATACATCAGGTAAGTGATTGTAAAAATGTGCCTGATTGTAAAGAGGTGTCAGAGCCTGATCTTTTCCAGCCTGGTGTACCAGATGGTTGTGTACATGATGTGCACAATTGTGATTTTGAAAGCTTTTCTTTTGATGAGCCAGCATATAATACAATGAGCCTTGATCTTCCTAGTTGTGTGGTGGACTCTGAGTGTTTCCTATTTGCAGTCCAGCTAGGAGATCATGTTGCAATGCATGATGATGATATAGGTGATAAGTGTTATATGCCATTTGAGCATGCATTGCCTGAAACATTCTGTACCCACATGTCACATGATGCTGAGGATTATTTGCACAAGGATGATGACAAGCCAAATCACAGGGTTGAATGTGCAGATGACAAGATTTGTTTGTGGGTGGATCTTTGTAGTATCTCCAAGCTTGACCCAGTGCATGCAGATGAAAACAAGATATTTGACAAGGGGAGATACATGTTTTTCTTTTCTTGGTGGCCTTAGGCCATCAAGTGTGTTGGGTGATGCAGGTCAGTGTAGTATTTGACTCTGTGCCCAATGGATAAGGGACTGGTCTGCATCCCAGAGATCTGGGGTTCTCGCTGCAGTCTTTCACCTGCACGTCCCCAGACAGAGCCACTGTTGACGCCTGAATTGACTGGTGGTTTTCTGAGCAATTTTCATTCAGGCACTCTCCCTAAGTATCCAAAAAATGCTCTAAGTAACGGACCTCCTCAGTATTTTTCAGCTGCATCATCATATTTTCTTGAGGAGGAGGTCATCATCATCATGTTTGTTTCCATGAAGGTCTGCATCATCATGTTCTTCGTCGACTGGGTTTTTCATCGTCATCATCATATTCAGTCATCGGGTGATGTTTGGTTTTTATCATGATGATGCTGCCGAGCTACAGTGCGCCCTCATCTGCTTGCGAGGGTGATGTTTCAAAGTCTCCGGTGATCTTCCATTTATCACCTTGCGCAGTCATGATGATGATGTTGCTTATTCTTTGAGTTGCTCGACCTAACTTGTTTTATCCTAAGGGTCGTCATCATCATCATTTTTTCCAGTTGTCATCCTGCTGCTTGTGGAGGTCATCATATTTTCTGCCTTCATGATATTTCGCTGGGGTGATATTTTTATCATCGGGTGATCTTGGTTATGATCATCCTGATGATGATGTTGAAGAGTTTTAAGTGCGACCCGATATTCACTAGGGTCATCATATTTCGAACGTCAGGATGATCTTAGTCAATATCATCCTGATGATGTTGTATCACTTCTTGTTCTTTGTTTCTCATCCTGATGATGCTGACGTCATCCGTATATCAGGGTGATATTTTTCTTTCTGCCTATCTGCATCATGATATTCCGAAGGAAGGGGTGATATTTTCATATCACCCGGATATATGTTTGCTCGAGCATCATGATGATGCTGATATCAAGGAGATATCCGCCTGTTGGCTTCGCGCATTATCTCCGGGGGGTGATCTTTTCAAGCAGCATCATCATATTCAGTTATCGCCCCGATCTTATAGAGGAGCTACAGTGCAACCTGATATTTGAACATCAGGAGGATATTTCCAAATATCCGGTTGTCTTCCGAATATCATGATGATGTTAATATGATGATGACGTCATCAAGGTCCGGGGGGTCATATTTCTAACATTGATCATCTTGAAGAGACCTCCTGATATTTACAAACATGATGATGACGTCATCCGGATATGAGGAGGTGCGCAGTAGGCGGATATGATGATGACGTCAGCAGGATATGATGATGACGTCATCAGGATGTTCATCGGCCAGACTTTTGTTATAAGCTCAGCAGGAGGATGTTTCTCCGAAGGATCAGGTTGTGCCGATTATCATGAAGGTTGTGTTTCAAATATCATGATGACGTCAGGGTGATATTTCGAACAACAGGATATCATGCTGCTGGAAGATGATGATGATGAAGTCTATATTAGTGTCGTCAGGAGCAAAAGCGCCGACATGATATATGCTCATGACCTAGTATATAAAGTGCAAAGGAGGTTGCTGCGGGGTGCATGTGGGATAATGTTATCCTGCATTTTCGAAACATCATGATGATGAATCTCGGCGGGAAGCGGTCGCGACTGTTTGTCTGATGTTCTTCCCGAGGCCGCGGGTTGGTGCGCCATCAATGGCGATTGTTGCAGAGGTATGGGCGATGGCGTGAACGAATGTTGTACCTGATTGAAGATCTGAATCCCTAGGTGGCGGCGCAAGGCTCGAAAAATCTTCTTGTCTCCTCCCCTACCTGCTGCATTCAAGTTTGAGCGCCATTTCTATGGTACGGTATATCTGGCGGGAATTTTGGTCAACCTGGTAGTTGATGCTGAAGACACCCTCCTGCTATATAATGCAGATGGTGTTATTCTTTTGAGGTTGTTGAAAGTTGTAGATTTTTGGCTCTGTAATCCATAACCAGCTGATCTGGTTGCTCTGTACAGTTTTTCTTGTGAGTTTATGTATCTCCTGTTGTAGGACTTGGCATGAATCCACTGGTTTCATGGTTGATCTTATATGAGTAATGCTGTTTAGCATGTGTTGTGTTAATTCTGTCTCCAGTATTGCATGTATCCTTCCTCTGGATCTGGATGTTTGCTTATGTTTAGATTCTAGAGCATAGAATTCCTATGTTGAATGTCTGATCTTTTAACCTCTGCTCAAGGGGCAGATTAAACTGTTTTCAGGTTGAACATTGGGAAGGGTATACTGCAGTAGGGATGCCATAAGTAGAGATAGCTCAACACTCTATATTGGGAGATATCTGTAGGGCAGATATCATGTGTATCCCCCTGAAGTCCAGTTTTAGCTATTTATGCTGATCATTCACAGGTGTATGTCTACCGACTCCAAGCCCTGGATAGGCACCAATCATGCTGTGTTTTTGTGTTATACACCATGTCCAGCTTTGCATCCAAATTCATATCAAAACACTTCACACCTCCACCTGTTAGTTGTAGGAGTAGGATTAGGAACCCCCTGCATGCTCTCATACCCAACCAGACATCATGTCCAAGAATGTTGCCAGCCTTGTGATCTATCATGCAGATCTTGGTCCATACATGAGAGTATTCTGCCTGTTGTTGTCAAGTTAGATCTTTCTATCTTTGAGCTAGTCAAGGTTACATCTTGAGTTATAGGGATACCCCCCTTGGTGCGGCAGAACCAGAAGTGAAGGGGAGGAGCTCACGCAACCTCCTGTATTCAGTTGGCCTGAATCTGCCTGTGCATTAGAAGTGGCAAACCCTAATGCTGATTCAGAAGAAATGTCAACAGAATGCATATAAGGCATCAGACATGCATCGAGATTTTCCCTCCTACCCTTTTGTTATAGGTATCTAGGTGCCGCATGTAGGGCCTTGTATTATTTGAGTTAGGAAGAATTCTAGTGTAGTGTAGTGCTTCATGGTTGGGTGGAAAAGCACCTTAACCATACTCTTAACCTTCATCTTACAGAAGACCAGTGGGTCATGGTGGCTGAAGATAGATTAAATATTTGATTTTCTTTATGTTAATCAGAAATGGATATAACATGTATTGAACCTTTGTATTGCTGATATTTTTTGTATGCTGAGATTTTTTCTTCTGTTAGAATCTTTACTTGCCAATGATGATAACAAGTAGTATAGGATGCTTGTTTTCAATCGTAAGGGCAATTGTTCTAATGTCTCATGCAAGTAGGCATGTTGACAAAAAGAACATAATTGATTACTTTCTATAAATATCTTGGAATATGAAAAAGATTTGATTATGCTATATAAGATTGTATGAAAGAAATGAATCTCCTTGCATTCTTTTACTTGTATGAAAGTATAGAAATGAAGTTAATTTGATGAATAGTGATGTGCTAACAATATGTGCAAGTGAATGAATGTTAGATAGAGGAAATTTTGTTGTAATGAATGTAAACAGGGACTTGGAGTAATGATATATTTGTTAGGTGGGCCAATTTTGACATTGAAATAAAAAAAAATTTAAGAGTTACGAAACCTTATCTTTAGTTAAGTTGATATGATCATCAGGACGATGATTCTTTAAGGGGGAAAGGATGTCACAACCCCTATTTTTCAAAAATTAATTTTTAATTTAATATTACTATTTTTGACTCATGTGCATGATAGGAATACACTCTCAATGGAGACGTATCAGAACATACTTGAAACTTATTTATTAATTATGATATTTTATTGAGAATAATTAATATTTATTTATAGTTTCAAGTTAGTGGAGCTAATTCTAGATTTTTTTATGAAATTATGATATAAGTTATAAAGAGAATAGAATTTAGCAGTAAGGTTTTGATATGGTTTAGTTAATTAATTTAAATTAATTATTCTTGTGTGTTGTAGGGGAATAAGAGCTCTTTTATCATTATTTTTGATAAAATTAAGGCCATAGGTCAATCACCTATGGGTAGGGTACTTGTTTATTCATAAAAATTATGTTTTAGAGTTGTTTTAATGCATTTTTAGTGCACAAGAAAATGGGTGACGAAATTAGAAGTTGTAGAGTCTTCTTCTCTTGAAGAGTCTTAGAGCATTCAAGTCATGAAGAAAAGAAATAAAAGGAAATCCAAGAATCACATTTCTTAATGAAATTAATGCCACAAGCAAGAAGAGGAATACAAGGAGTCATTAGAGCCCAAAAGAAGAATATGAAACTTGGCAAAAGGAGATATAATAAGGAGATGGAAGTTTGTCTTCAAGGGGAGGAAAACAAGAAAAGAGCCTAGGTTTATTTCTGATTTTTGCAAGTCATCAAGAGGATGTTCATAGATGATGTTGAAGATAATTCTTAAAGGAAATTACAACCATTTTGATGAGGCAAAGAAATCATACATCCACAGTGACTTGTTAGATGAAAATTTTTTGAATTTCATGAGCAGGGCAATAGAATCCTCGGTAGAAGAAAGGAAGCGCTCAACTGAATAATATGAAAGCTCTCACATTAAGGAATCTTGGAATATTTCTTCAAATACATTTGGAGGTATTCTTCATTAATTAAATCCTTGAGGTATTTCCTTGAAAACTCACCATTATTTATGTTAAAGTTATTCTAAAAATTCTTTTAAGAAAACTTGTTTTTGTCTCATGAAATTAATCTTACCATATGAATTAGTTTATAAAAACGTTTCTAGGTTTTGAGAATCATGTTATGAGATTTCTAAAACATTTTACATTTTTAAATTTTGTTAAGTATTTTGAAAGTTATCACATTTTTACCATTGCTGTAGAAAAGATTGAAAATCTAGGGTTTTGTTGGTAGTTCACTTTGTTGGAAATGAATTATTCTCATCACATAAGTGTGTTAGATGAATTATAATATTTTCTTTCTTGGAATGAGTATGATTAGATAATATTTCATATATTTAGTTGTATCCAAAAATTAGATTGAATCAAGAATATTCTTGTAGTGCAAGAAGGTCAAATTAAATCCTTATGTTGAATAGTTTATAAAAACAATTGTTAGATCAGATGCATGCACACACGCATGCATGCACACACACACACACATTGCATAGTTATTTGAAATGTAAAAATTAAAGCAAATAAAAGATCTTTAATTTTTAGTATTTCTATCATTTACTCTAATATAGGGAATACTTTTGAGTAATCAATTCATTCTTGATTTATAATCAAGTTTGGGGTAAATCAAGATTTGAGGGAAAGGAATGATTGTAGTAAACACTACATCCTCATCTTATAGATATTTTCTAATTTTTTTCTATCTTTTATTCACCTTATTCTTACCTTTCCAAAACATCTTAAATTTTAGAATTACACTAAGAAATAAGAAAGTTATGATAGATTTACTACTGGGTGCTTTTTCATGTTAAGACTATTTCTATTCAATTAATTCATTTGTCTAATAATCTAGAATGTTTTGTAAAAAATTGAAATTGATTTATATAGGTCAATAATTGAAAATAAGAATCTCATTTAAGTAAGTAGAGTGAATTATTTTCTTAGAATCTTTAATGTGTAACTAACCATGTTTGAGAGAATAGAACTCTTGAGATACTTGTGCATTGCTCTAATGACTTAGGAATTGGAGGTTTTCTTATTGAATGGAAAATTTAGTAGGTTCTTCATAAGTTACCTTAAGCTATATTTTACTTGGGATAATATAAATGTAGATTAGAATTTAGGAATGAGACTAAAACTTTAAATTATAAGATAGACGAGGATGATAGAAATATAAAAGAAACTATGTTTCAGATCAATATCCAAGAATGGTTGGAATATTTTTGTTATTATAACTTCCCTATTTTACCTATAGGAAATATTTATAAATTTAATTGTTGCATACACTTTTTAGAACTTAAATGATTTAATCAGCATATGGAACAATATGGATGTGTATATTAATTGAATTATTGATTCTAGAAAATATTATGTGATGAACTAGATCCCTTGTGAGTTAAAGTATCTACGTCAACCTTATGATTGCAAGACTAGTTACCCCAAACTACAAAGTCTCTACGTTGCGCATATGTAGGCAGGGCCATCTTGAGCCCCCAAGACATTAGGTCATTCCCTTAGGGTCTGTAGGTTCATCATCTTGTGCATTGATATCTAATATGTTGTTCATTAATTTTGCTGGACTAATGTTTATATCTAGTTGTGTGGATTCATGTCAAAAGATTTGTGCAGTTACTATTACGAAGAAAAGTATTATATGAATAGTGTAGGTAATTGGACAATCTGAAAGTGATAATTAATTATTCTATAAATTGTACTTCTCATTATGTATCACAAATGTATTGGGAACAATTATAAAAGATGATCTTTGATTATTATAGAAACTCACTAAATGTTAAACATTTATGGATATTCCATTACTAAATTGATTTCCTTTCCATTTTTGGATTGAGTTGCTTTTCAAATGTTATTTTGAGTAAGTAATATTTCTGGACTTTACAATGGGGAGCATAGACAACTCAATTTGAACAAGTACCTTGAAGGATTATTTTTTAGAAACTTTAATGTATTGGGTCTAGCAAGAAAGCACCAATAAGGTGTTTCTCATGAACCAACAACTACACTAGTTAAAAAGCATATTGACTTACTAGTGGATATGAAAAGTAAATAAGAAAAATTCCTTGGACAAATTCCTAACTTGAGACAGCTTAATGTTATTGGGTTCCCAATAATTATTTACCCAAGAGAGAAAGTATAATTATGAGGGTATACTTCACATAATAAGCAATAAGTGAAATTCTCATATCAACTACAAACATATTATACACCATCAACAAGAAAAATAACATCAACTTTGGAGGCTAAACCTTTCCATAAACCTTTAATACAAAATTTTGAATGTAATTTGGAACCATCCTCACCATCAAATCAACCTTTTGCTATTAAAAATGGTGGGGCTAGGGAAAAGTTAAAGTGTAAACACTCTAAAATTTTTTATAAAGTAGTGACATAGGGAAAGTTGAGGGGAAACCCTAAACCATATAGAGAAACAAACCGTATAATGATAAACTAGACAAAAACTTACTCTAAACCATATTAAATGTTTTAAATTAGTGATCCTCCATAACTAACAATTTATTCAAATTAATTAACAAAACATTTAAAAGTTACAATCCAAACTTTAATAATATATTTGAGTTACAATACATCATGTATTAATTCCATATATAGTGACAACTATTTTTTTAATTAAAACAAAGGTTACAACATAGCCTTTAAGTTCAGTCCCTCATAGTATTAATACAAATACTATGAATTCTACTAAAAGTAAATGATGAAACTCTAAAATGCAATATATCTACTAAGAATGGTCTTACTAACCTTTCATTGTATAGATGGTTTGCAAAAGGGTCATTACTAAAAATAGTATGGCTACCACAAAAGAGACAATATACCATGGCCTTCAACAATTTTGTTCCCTAAACTCACTAATCCACACATTTAGTTTAATTTTATAATGGTGGTTAACCATTTTCAAAACATTCTTATAATTATCCTCAGCAGAAACTCTGATACACAAATTATTGAATATTTTAGCTACTTCATCTTCATTCCTCGGATAATTTTTTATAATATCATCTCTCTCAAACAACTTAACATCCTCTTTGGAGTAAATTAATTCATCCAGTATCCACATGTCTCTTGAAATTACTCACTTAATTGGAGAGCTGTGGTGGATTTGACACTTGTAATCTCCCTTACCTAATCTGCCCTAGAAAATATCAAATGTCACATGTTAGGGTTATGGTTTTGGAATTACCATTTAGACTATCTTCAAACTACATCATTTCTGTGCTCTAAATATGCAATTATGACATATAATCTACACATAAATGAAATATAGATATACAAACATACCTCTTGAAATATTAGTGTTATATAAGATTTCCCTACATTCAAATTCATAAACAATATTCATATAGACATATCATCTATTTATTATTATGCAATTAACTTAGTTTATTCACTCAACTCAGTCCTAGTAGGGGATTGTTGTTATATGGAGCCTAATCAGACTCAGAGGTTAAATTTTCCCCACTTTTATCAGTGCAGTTTCCCCCCAAATTATTTAACGGGGGAGTGCAGGGGAACAGAGCCCCTCCTGTGGGTTCAGGAGTTTTTTTTTCATTGGTAGACATAAAAAACCCTATTTTTGTAACCGATAAAAGTCATGATAAAAATGGCTAAGGGTTAGGATTTCTGTTGATATTGTATTGTAGCATTTGCAGTGGTATTGAGTTGCAGGGATTGCTAGTTGTAATCAGTTTGATTTACTAGATAATAGTATTGGACTCTCTGTGGTGGATGTACCCCAAGTTTGGGTTAACCACGTTAAAACTTGTCTCTCGCCATTATTATTTATGTGTATTTCTATTCCTCTTTTAATCTCCAGCTAACCCTAACAAGTGGTATCAGAGTGGGTTGTGTTTGATTATCATCTGTAGGAATGTCTCATGATTGAGTGGGAGTCTCACAGCTAAGTGGGAGCAATGGCAGACGAGGGTAAATTAAAGGTAGATAAATTCAATGGGTAGAACTATTAGTTATGGAAGATGCAGATGGAGGATTATGTTTATTAGAAGGATTTATGGAAGCCATTAGAAGGAGTATCCAAGAAACTAACAGGAATGATGGATGAGGATTGGAATCTTCTGGATAGAAAGGCACTGGGAACCATTCGGTTGTGCCTAGTACTATCGATGGCATTCAATATAACAGAAGCGAAGACAACAGATGGTCTAATGAAAGCTTTGGCTAAATTGTATGAAAAACCCTTAGCCTCAAATAAGGTATTTCTCATGAAGCATTTGTTTAATCTGAAAATGATTGAAGGTGGATTTGTGACAGATCATTTAAATGAGTTTAATACGATTATCAATCATTTAACTTCTATAAAAGTAAGTTTTGATGAAGAGGTGAGGGCTCTCTTGATATTATGTTCTTTTTTAGAAAGCTAGAATGGCTTGGTAATCACTGTAAGTAACTCTATCTCTAGTTCAAACACTTTGAAATTTGATGATGTTGTTGGTGTTATCCTTAGAGAGAAAATATGATGGAAAATCTCAAGAGGGTCCACATCAGGTAGTGTTTTGAATGTAAAAAGCAGGGGTAGATCAAAGGAGAGAGGAAAATGTTATGGAGATCATGGGAAGTCATGAGGAAAATCAAAGGATAAGATATCCCAATCTAAAGGACATAAGGATTGTTGGTAATGTGGGAAACTAGGTCATCTGAAGAAAGATTGCTGGTTTCAGAAGAATAAAGGAGACAAAAAAGAAGGCAATAAGGAGGCAAATATGGTAAGTAATAAATCTAAAGATGATGCTTGGATTCTTTCTCTAGATAATGCTGATGATGCATGGGTTTTAGATTCAAGGGTCTCATTTCATGCTATGCCCCATAGAAGTTATTTTCTTGATTATGTCCAAGGGGATTTTGGGTTGGTTTATTTGGGAGATAACGAACCCTGTGAGATTGTTGGAAAGGGAAGAATCAAGATTAAGTTGCAAAATGGGAATCATTGGCTACTACAAGAGGTAAGGCATGTTCCAAGGCTCAGTAGGAATTTAATTTTAGTAGGGTAGCTAACTAAGGAAGGTTGCATTGTTACATTTACTGATAAAAATTGGAAGGTTTCAAAAGGTGCCTTAATAGTAGCAAAAGGTGTGAAATTAGGCACCTTATATCTTTGTACAGTTCATATTGTTCCTTCTACTTTAGATGTTGTAGAGAAAAAACAAATAGGTTCAGAAATAGTTGTTGTAGGTTCGCAGGAAGAGACTGAAATAGTTGCTGCAGGTTTTGAGACAACACTGTGGTATAATAGACTTGGGCACATGAGTGAAAAAGGTATGAAGGTACTTCATTCTAAGAAAGTTTTACAAGGTTTGAAATGTATTAATATAGATTTCTATGAAAGTTGTGTGTATGGAAAACAAAAGAGAGTTAGTTTTCTAAAGAATGAGAAGCAAAAGAAAGATGAAAAGTTGGAGCTTGTGTATATAGATGTATGGGGACTGGCTCAGGTATCTTCTCTTGGTGGCTCTTGATATTATGTTACATTCATATATGATGCAACTAGGAAGGTTTGGATTTATTTCCTCATGCAAAAATTTGATGTATTTGAAACATTTAAGAAATAGAGAAGCTTGGTTGAGAATGAGACAGGTAAAAGATTAAAATGTCTCAGATTTGATAATGGTGGTGAGTACTGCAGAAAAGAATTTGAGGATTATTGCTCCTTTAATGGAATTCATAGGCAGGAAATCATTCTAGGGACTCCACAGGAAAATGGAGTGGTTGAACGCATGAATAGGACAATAATGGAGTGTGCGAGGACCATGAGATTGCATTCCTGGATGCTTTTAAATATGTGGATAGAGGCTGTCAACACCATTGTATATTTAATTAATAGAGGTCCTTCAGTTCCTTTGGGCTATGGTATTCCAGAGGAAGATGGATAGGTAAGAAGGTGAGTTATTCTTTCCTCAAAACCTTTGGATGTCAATCATTTGCACATGTAGATTCTAAAAATAGAACCAAGGTGGATACAAAATTAAAAAAGTGTACCTTTGTTAGATATGGCATTGATGAATTTGGTTATAGGCTTTGGGATTTTAAAAATCAGAAAATTGTCAGAAGTAGGGATGTTGTATTCAATGAGAAGGTGCTGTACAAAGATTAGTTTCAGTAGCATGAGAAGAAAGAAAAGGATTATGTGGTTCTAGATGATACTCCAAATAGTGATGTTCAAGTGGTTCCTCATGCTCTGCAACAACAACTAGAAATACCACAAACTCTAGTGAATGTTAGATGGTCAACAAGGCTAAGTAGACCTCCTAAAAGGTTTTCTCCCTCTTTGTATTCTATTTTTTTAATAGATGTTGGTGAACCATAAGGGTATGATGAAGCTATGCAAGTGGATACAAAGGTTCAGTGGGAGCTTGCAATGAAAGAAGAAATGGACTCCTTGCTGAAAAATTAGACTTGGGAATTATGTAAGTTGCTTGCAAGTAAAAAGGCTTTACCAAACAAATGGGTTTATAGGCTGAAAGATGAAAATGGAAGTAAGAAAAGATTTAAAGATAGGTTAGTTGTAAAAGGATTTGCACATAAAAAGGGCATTGATTTTGATGATATTTTTTCTCCTGTAGTTAAGATGACTTCTATTCATACTGTTTGAAGTATTATGGCTACTAAAGATTTGCATTTGGAATAGATGGATGTAAAAACTACCTTTCTCCATGGTGATTTGGAGGAGGAGATATATATTGAACAACCACAAGGATTTGAGGTCAAAGGTAAGGAGAAATTGTTGTGTTGATTGAAGAAGAGTTTGTATGGCCTAAAACAAGCACCTCGACAATGGTATTTGAAATTTGATAGTTTTATGGCTGAGCAAGGCTACAATCGATGTAATTCTAACCATTGTGTTTATTTTAAGAGGTTAGATAATGACAGTTACATTATTTTATGTTTATATGTTGATGACATGCTTGTAGCTGGGTCTAACATGGATCACATAAGAGAGTTAAAATAGCAGTTAGCACAGTCATTTGCTATGAAGGATTTTGGGGCAGCAAAACAAATCCTTGGTATAAAAATTTGTAGAGATAGGAAGAATAGAAAATTGACTCTATCTCAGGTTGATTATGTTGAAAAGGTGTTGCAGAGATTCCATATGGAGAATGCAAATTCTATCAGCACACCTTTGCCTAGTCATTTGAAATTGACTAAGGAGATGTGTCCAAAGACACAAGACGAGGAAGAAAAAACATCCAAGGTACCATATGCTTTAGTTGTAGGAAGTTTAATGTATGCCATGGTATGCACGAGACTAGATATTGCACATGTTGTAGGAGTTGTAAGTAAGAACAAAAAATTGAGTCTATCTTAGGTTGATTATGTTGAAAAGGTGTTGCAGAGATTCCATATGGAAAATGCAAAAGCTATCAGCACACCTTTGCCTAGTCATTTGAAATTAACTAAGGAGATGTGTCCAAAGACACAAGAGGAGGAAGAAAAAATGTCCAAGGTACCATATGCTTTAGCTGTAGGAAGTTTAATGTATGTCATGGTATGCATGAGACCAGATATTGAACATGTTGTAGAAGTTGTAAGTAGGTATATGAGTCATCTCGGATTGGAGCATTGGAATGTGGTAAAATTGATTCTCAGATATTTGAGAGGTACATCCAATACACATTTATGTTTTGGGGGCTCTAATACTGATTTAGTAGATTATGTAGACTCAGATTTGGCAGGGGATATTGATACCAAGTGGAGTACTACAGGTTTCATTTTTATTGTAGGTGGGACAGCAGTGAGTTGGATCTCACAGTTGCAAAAGTGGTTGCTTTATCCACCACAGAGGCAGAGTATGTAGCTCCAACAGAGGGAAGTAAGGAGATGATATGGCTGCAGTCTTTCATGGAAGAATTGGGAAAACAATAGGTTAACAGTTATTTGTTTATAGATAGATAGAGTGCCATACATCTTGCAAAGAATTATGCCTTGCATTCAAAGACTAAACACATATAGTTGAGGTATCATTTCATTTGATCAATATTGGATGATGGACAGTTATGGCTGGAAAAGATACATACAGATGAAAATCCAGCAGATATGTTTACAAAGGCAATGACAAGGGAGAAGTTGAACTCCTCTTCAGCTTTAGTTGATCTTCAAGATTGAAAACAAAAAATTAGAACATTGGGAGTTTATTTTTTCATTGGCCGACATAAAAAAACCCTATTTTTGTAACTGACAAAAGTCGTGATAAAAAATGGATAAGGGTTAGGGTTTCTGTTGATATTGTATTGTAGCATTTATAGCAGTATTGAGTTGTATGGATTGCTAGTTGTAATCAGTTTGATTTACTAGATAATAGTATTGGACTCTCTGTTGGTGGATGTAGCCCAAGTTTGGGTGAACCCTGTTAAAACTTATCTCTCACTATTATTATTTCTATGTATTTTCGTTCCTCTATTTAATCTTTATTTGCATTTAATTGATATCTTCTTTTGGCTAAACCTAACAAGGATGGTGCTAAGCAACATGGCAGGACATAGATGAGTCAAAAATATCTCCATGCAGGCCCCTCAAGGAGGCATCGCAAGGTGTTACTTAGTTCTCCCTCCATATAGGCCTTAACGAGGGGCTTGGCAGAATATAGGCTGTCAACAAGGTCTCCATAAGGCCCCTTCAGAGAGTTATGGCAAGGGTACTAATCAAACCTTCCTCTAAATAAGCCCTTAGGATGGCATGGTAGGGTTACCTCCACATAATCCCCTCACCATCCTTCTATAATTGGTGAGTCTTATGAAAAATATATATATAAATGACAGTAGTATAAATAAATCAATCAATAGTCACTGCTCTGACCTATTAAATAATGTTTAGCAATGTATCCTTTGTTGTCTCAACAGTCTATATAACTATGTATAAATATAATCTTCTACAAATCCAATGCCTACTCCTTTATTAATGAATATTATTACTTATGATCTATCCATTGTAGATCTCATGAGCCTATTGTATATATATGTATGTTATTCATTTTATTCTTCAGAAAAATCTTATTCAATGCCCTCCTTTTGACGTCCACCTCCTTTTTATATTTCCATATCCAAGTGAAATGACACACCTCTTTGAATCCAAAGAGTAATCACCCTGTTTAAAGAAGTGATCACATCCCTTTTGAAACTATTTTATAATTTTTGTTACTCAAGCGATGCCTTCTTCATATCAGACTTGTTAGCTCTAACAAATAGTAGTTGCTACCTTTATTGACAAAACACATCTTAAGATATTATTGATCTTTAACTAACTCTTTTACACACTTCTTATCATATATGAAAGTTGCATCTATTTCTAGGAGACAACTTATGATGCCATCTGTAGTCCTATCCCCCTTAGACTCTTGATTCCCTTCTTGGTCATGTGAAGAAGTGGAAAGAGGGACCTATTACCTAATTTAGCTTCTAGCTCAATCAAGTAGAGCTGAGATAGTTTGTTTGAAAAAAGAATGAAAAGGTACACATTATTTTCTGCTAAATTTTCATTCATATGCATAGAAGTATTATCAAATAAATTATAGTTTAGTTTGCAAATGTATACAACAGAAAGATTACACAGATTTTGCATAGTTGTTGTCTTTTATTGATAATCATAAATGTATGGTGTCTCACACAAGCCATGGGAATAACTATCTCAATGCAATATAAGAATAAACTATACATTTGAAGAAAATAGAAAAGGAAAAGCATATGGAAAGAGTAGGAATCCAACATTGCCTGAATGATGAATCCCAAGTTGAACTGCCACATCCTTGCTCTAGTCTCTCCTGCTTGGTTGCTCCAGAAGTTGACTTGTTGTTGCTTGAAATGCCTGCAAGGGATGATAAAAGTTGTGTTAGAGCTTGAGATTCCTATTCCTTGCATATACTATATCAACAAATATATAGTTTATTCTCCTAAGGCATTGAAATAGCTTTGCAACATCACAAATATCAAGAAAAGAAGAGAAGTATCATCAATCATCATGAGCACCATTAGAAGCTTTTGTTTCACTATTTTATCTAACATGTTTGTTCACTGTGTAGGTATAGGAGAAATTTTTATTGTTAGATCATCTTTTATTTGACATCATAGCATGTGGAGTAAAATGGGCTCCCACAAGGGTTGAGCCCAGCATGCTGCCCTCTTGTGTTTTAAGAGGGATGAGTGAAAAGGGTGCCATACTTGTCATGAATTGTGCAGGTATTCATCACTCATGAGAGTGAGTTGGTAGATCACTGTCCTAAATGACAAATATCTACTCAATGAATAGTCAAATTGCATGATTAATTATAATGAACAACCAATACATGAACATAGATGGAAGATTGAATAAGATACATGCCATTACTATCCAAAGACAATCATAAATGAACTGAAATAGCAATAGAGATAGTGACCATATTTGTAATTGTGAAGTTCAATCATAACCTTGAAATAGTAGTCCCAACAATGAAGAGGTCAAGAGTTATCTCTAACAATTTAGTGCACAAGCTCCATGTATGGCTGTAACATCAGAGATGACTTTCAAATCATGTGGAGTCATGTTTTATTGATTATCATGCTATGACAGAGATGAAAGCAAATCAACTTCTACAAAATGACTCAGGTCTAACAAAGTTTAAGGTAGAGATTGTAAGAAGACATCACAATGAAAGGAGGGTCTAGACACCAACAAGGAGTCTTATACAAGTTCCATGTTGATGAAGTAAATAAGACTAAGAGAATACTATGAAGGAAAACAATCCCGCTAATAGTCATGAAGGTACAAAGCAGTCAAGGCTATTAGGAAGTAGTCCTTCACAACAAGAAGACAATCCTAAAAGTTGAAGAACATCAGTTTGGATAGTCTGGAACAATAGCCTTAGTATAGTAAAGGAGACTGTGTAAAAGTAAACAGTGGTATATGCTAGAGGTTGTAGAGGAATGAAGTTTGAAGGTACTTATACCAAAGTTTTGACAGTGCAAATACATATAGAAACAAAGGGTCTATAGTATCTTTATAATAGGTCAAAAAGCTTCATGCATGGATAAAGGAGATAGTCATCAAGTCATACCTACACTTGGGACATGGAGTAATAGTGAGCAGTTAGAGGTTTTGAGTGCTCAAACAACAAGTACAAGAACTTTGTTAGGGGTTTCAAGAGCTCTATCCCCATAGACAGTCAAGGGATAGTCTACAAGGTCAACAAAGAAAGCATCCCCCAATGGAAAGAAAATGTTACAAGATCAACATAGCCTATATAATGAAGACATGCAAATACCAGACCTTTTTAAACCCTGTAAGGTAATCTTAGCGAGAAGGATAGTCAATGTGGAAATAAGAAGGTCTGATTAACACATTGACAGGGGTGATAACAACATGATGATGGTAATGGGAGTTTAAAAGACTGTCAGAAAAGAACAACAGTTTGTATGGGGAGAAACTACCATGCAAACTCTGTCACAAGGATGCAACAGGAGTTTTTGATTGACAAGTTAGTAAGATGTTTAAACAGGGGTATTGAAATCTATGCTAACCTGTTGAACATTGACAATAAGGAAGATTTTGTTTGGTACCTTGATGTTTTGAATGAGAGTTATTGTTAAAGTCATTATGACAAGACTATCCAGAACAATCATCTAGAATGACTATATTTCAATCATAAAATAGTCAAAGAGGATTTGACAGGGTTTCACGAACAGTAGGTTTAAATATTCATGCCCTCTAAAGACTCTTAAAGGTTAATGATGATTGGTTCAACACCATAGTGCTACAAAGGGAGGTTTTTGACAATTTAAAGTTTCTACAAGGTAAGATCAAAGAGGTCAGCCATGGGTAATTAACAGCAGCAGTCAGCAATGAGAAAGGAGCAGTCTGTTAGGAGTTTCTTAGATCACAATGAAAAAGGATCAGTATAGAGATGTTCAAACAAAGTGCAAGGGTCTAAGATAAGTGAGTAGTAAATATGTGCCAGCGATAGGAAAAACCTACAAACACAATGGCCACTTGTTAGATCACTTTCTCCATAGAAACCTTAATGAAAATAGATGGTTAGAAGAAACATCAGAGATATAAATGGAGATATAAACATTGCACACGAGAGAGAAATCAATAGATAATAGAATAGATAGTTCATAATGAAATGCAATGGACTCAGTACCAGAGGACAACCAAACTAACAAATGCATTGTCACAGTATAGTCAAAGAAATCGAGCTTGAATGAAAACATACAATCATTTCTACAGAAAAGGATCTTGAAACAACATATTTCCCACATATTTTGAAAAGAAATACAAATTTTACACTGACACAGGGCTTACCAAGCTCAGTTGTGATGTGTTTTACACAGAATCTACATGAAATAGCTCCAGTAAACCCTCAAAACCTCCATGGAAAATCAGTCAAAACTTTGTGTCAGCTAATCTCATAGCTCTTGAAGGTTGCAATGCAAAATGAAAATGCATTGAAGCATTTTCCCTAGCTTTTGTCTTAGGGTTTTGAAAACCCTAAGTATGTCAATAGCTCAAAGGCATTTTTTGCCTTTCTTTAAACATTTGCAATGTATTTTTAATTTCCCTTTGTGTTATTGTTTTATATGAAAAGGGAGTTTTGGGGGTTGTTTTTTTAGTTTGAATCCTCCTTTCCATAAAAAATTCCAAGGGCTTTTCAACTGAGTGCTTCTCCCATCGAGAGGAAAGTCATCTATCAGATTGGGTTGCCATTTGGTTTTTTGATGGGAAATTCAGAAGTTATCATAGAATGTTGCCAATTAATGCTTTTACGCTCTTAAAACCCTAATTTAAGAAAAGCAATAATTAAATTTGTGAATTATGAAAAATGCTATAGGAATTAGACAAAGGGCAGAGAACCTTAACTCACTATTTTTCATAGTCTAGAAAATAGAAAAGTCAAGGACAACAGTGATGGCGCCCTAGTCCAAGGTATTGATTTTTCTGTGGATTCCTGATCTCCTTTCGAAATTGATCTCTTCTATATCTTATGTTTTTCATGATCCAATAGTGGAGGACAATGGTGATGTCACCCTTGTCCTGAAATCCTGCATAGTGTCTGCTTCTTTTTAGATCCTGAATCTTTAATGTTTCCCTATCTTCCTTGCAACTCCACTTTCTCTAGATCTGATACCTATAACTTGTAATCACAAGGAGTGTGAGAGGGGGTTTTGGTGTTTAGAGGCCTGCCTCAATCAAGCCCTGGAGAGACATTCAAGTCTTCTGAACACTGTTGTTAAAGAGAGTGTGTATCCTTGTGGGATAGAGGCAAAAATCCAAATCATAACGATGATAAAGCACAATAAATGTCACCTTGATGATGAAGCTCTCATGGAAGGAAGAAGCTCTTCAATTCCATGAGGAGAAGATGTAATCCAACCTACCAAAAACAAACACAATAACAATGCTATACTCTACAACACAATGATATCATAAAAATCTCAAGTATGCATAAAGTTCCCAATCATATTCTAGTTTACAAATGATAACCTAAACATGCTTATATATGCAACTATTAAGATTCCCACCAAGAATTTCATATTTAAAACTTATGATGTCAGCCTGAAAACCAAATAATAGGGCTGGACTAGGGCGCTAGTGCCCTTGTCCACCCCCCTGTCTTTATTTTGAGATCATCAACATAGTCCCCCTTAGGTCCTATTTATCACAAGACCCAAGGGTTTTCTCATCGAGATTCTGAATTATCATGCAAAATGCTCTAAATGCAATCTAAGGAGTCAAGAGCTAAACCTTAAAGGAAAAAATCCCCAAGGGTGCATTTTTCTGACATAACATTTAGCCCCCACTTTAATGTATGTATTAAACGCAAGGCCAATACATACATTAAAGTAAGGTCAACAGACACAACAAACATGCCAAGCACAAAGAAGACACACCAAACACATTGAAGACAATAATAGGCATGCAAAACATGGAGAAGATAGTTACAGTCACGCAAAACATGGAGAATACAACATTGAAGACATGTAGAGCACAGAGAATACAATGAATGTAGTGATTAATTTCTTTTTTATTTTTCCATATGAAATGCAAGATGCAGGTACAAGGAAAGTAAACAAACAAATCCCAAAAAGTGTAGAGGAGTTGTTCACCACTGATCTTGGACTTTTTGAGAATAGACATGCCAAACAAAATCCCAAGGTGTAGAGGAGTTGTTCACCACCGGTCTTGCACCTTGAGAACAAACACACCAAACAAATCCCAAAGTGTAGAAGAGATCATCACCACTGGTCTTGCACTTTGAGAACAAATGTGCCATACACACAAATGTTGAAGACATGGAGAAAACACAGTAGACAAGCAATGGAGTGAAATTATTGCTAGGTTCATCACCATCTCAGGCACATTACAAGCACACACTGATGATTGCGCTTCATCACAACAACCACCAAAAACACACTTAAGGGTTGAGTGAGTCACAGAACTACTCCCCACCTCGTAATGAGGACATTTTGAAAATGATAGGATAATGCAATCTCTCTAAGAAATACACCATCCCCGCCTCACAATGAGGGCTTAAGATAAAAATATATGCTCGATATCCCGCCTCTGCAAAGGGCTTAAGTGATTTTGATTGATTTTTAGATTGTTCAAACATGCTTTACTATGATCTAAATAAGACAAATTACCTTATATATTCCCCCACCTTAAGGTGGTTCATATCACATATTTATATGAAGCACATAAAGGTAGGAAGAAAAGGCACAAGGGAACAAGAGCTCTTGCAAAGCCTATGCCCCCTAGAGGTGACATGTACTTTATGATCACCGAATGTTCCCACAAACACATCCCCGCAAGAAAAGTGTTAGTGTCCAAATAATCATGATAAACAACAATGCATATGATCAACTACATGAAAGAGACAAGCAAGGTGATATTCATGATAAATAAAGTGTACAGAGCAACAATATTGTTAAAGTGTTGTTAGCAAGATAAGATAACATCGACATCAACATCAAGATAGAAAGATCATGGAGTGATTCCACTAGTCAAGTGATGTCAAAAAAGGTATACTGATTACAAACTCCTCAACAAACCACTTTGCAAGTTAGGAGAACTTAGGATTATGGGTTTTCTTGTTTAGCCCTCCTCAAGCCTTGTAGCCCTCCTAGAGAGGTTTTTTCAACTTATTTTCATGTAGGGATCATAAACCTAGAAAAGAATTACCTTTTTGATCACCCATTATGCTTTTACACAACATATCAAGGACTTAGGTATGGTTGTTTTAGACCAAAACACCAAACAATTCACTATTCCACTACTACAAAAGGGGCAATTAGCCCTATTTTACAAAGTAAGTACCCTCTAAACTTGATGTCAAGACAAAATTCCTATGGAAAGTCTTATAAAATCTCCAAAACCTCTAATTAACTAACTTTTAGGGTTTGGAACACTCATTTAAGCCCCAAACTACTAATCCCTTGTTTTAGGCCTTTCTAGGCTAGTTTCAAGAGGGTTTATTGAAAATCCACACTCCACTCTTCTTCAAACTTTCCTAATAGCTCAAACATATCTTATTAGATCTTCCTATGCTATGAAAAACTTCACAAGTCTCTTACCAATGCTTTTTATGCAAACTCACACTCTTAGCCTCACTTGTCAAGCCAAAACATAAGAAAAATCAATCTAGGGCATCACCAAATCTAAACCAAAACTCTACCTTTTGCAAAATAACCATTGGAATATTGAAATACATCTTATTTCCCTCCATTTCAATCATTTTGAGAAAATTTCATTGGTGGAATGAGGCCCAAATCATTATTTTTGTACTCAAACCCTCAACTAGGGTTTCTCAAACCTGTTTTCACAAAAATGACTATAACTTTTGTTTAACCCAATGAAAATTAATGAAACAAACTTCAAATGAAATATACTTCACTCCTCTTTCAAAAAAACTCATATTATTTCCATTTTCAATCCATACAGGGCTGTACCAAATGTGGGAGCATCAGAAAATGGTGAAAATTTAGAAAAAAAATAGGGTATTTTCAATATTATTTGCATTCAACTGTCTTCCACTACTATTCCCAACATGGATACATATTTTTAAAGGCCTATTACACCTTCCCAACTGAAAATAACTGATTTTTGAACTTCCCTTTTAAAAAATGACCTTTCAACTCCCTAATTTGCAACTTTTACAATTTTGCCATGACAACTTTTGGCATTTTTTGCAACTTTTTACATTATTTCCCAAATGAACTCAAATGACCTCCTAGATGACTTCAACATTACAAATGGTCTATAATGACCTTATTTACTTTACAAAATAATTAACATACCAAAATTTACCAAAAGACCTTATTTACAAAGCTTGACATGGTGCTCTTGCACCATACACCCGGCCTAAAGAAAACTCATGTCCCATGAGGACTATACTGCCTTAGATCATGTTTGTTCACTTTGTCCTCTTGTTCTCTAGATTCTCCTCCAGTTGGTATTCCCTTGAACTAGGTTAGATATTGAAAATTTGCATCATGCTTTGCTCTCTTGTACTTGATATCACCTAGACCTTGCTTCACCTTCACAAACCAATCTGCTGAGGATCCTCTAACCTTTTTATTATCATGAATTGATGTTGTATCTACTACACACTATTCACTACCAACCTTTCCTTGTGTTGTCTTCATCTTCACTCTTGGAACAAACGCAACTCTTTGTCTTTGTTTGACACCTTGATATAGCTTCCTTTTTGGTAACTGATCAACTACATCTCCTCTAACTATCCTCTCATCAAAACTTGATGGCATACCTATCCTTACACCTACAAATAAACATTTATCCAATGCTCCATGAATTCTCTATTTCATCATCTCAACTTCATGCTTGAACTCATCTAATTGTCTTTGCCAAATACCCATGTTTACTTCACCCTTTGTCTTTTCACTCTCCTTCAGTTTCTCTTATCTAGGAACCATCATGTAACTAGGTTTAGGAATCATTGTCATGGCAAAATCTAACTGCTTATCCACTTCTCTTTCCATTAAAGGACATAGCATTGTCCTAACCATGCCATCATCACACTTCTCCAACTCATATGAAGTCTTCTGAAATAAACTTTCCTTAGCCTTCTCTTGGCCTATCATTGCCAACATCTCATTCTTGATCTCTACCATCATTGAGACCCTCTTCACACTCTTTATCTTGACCTCTTCACCTCTTGACTGCCCATTATCTGCTTTCATCTTCAAGGGACAAGGCACTACCCCTGTCACAATTTCTTCATGCTTCACAAGCCCATATTGGCTTTCTACTTTACTCACTTCATCTTTTCTTCTATTCTCTGCCATTAGGGTCTTTGCCCCTTCTTCCATTGCGCTATCAAACTTGCACATCATTGTTTTGATAGTATATGACTGCCCTTGAACCTCCTTTACTTTGAATGGATAAAACTTCATCCCTCTCTTGTCTTCATTATGTCTTTCAAGCTTGTATTGAGTCTTCAAGGTCAATTCATCCTTGACCTTCTCTATTTTAGACTTCATCACCAACTCTTCATCCTCTTTACTCTTCAACATTGCATCCTTCTTTACACTTGTTGTCTCAGCAACTTCTTCATTTGAAATGGCTGCACCATCTTTGCCTTTGTCTTCCTCTTGCCTTATGAATTCTTTCTCGCCAACCATGACTATCATTTCTATCCTTTCTTGTGCCTTATCATCCTCCTAAAATGGTGTTAGTGGGAACTTGATTCCATCTTTCACAATATCATAGCTATTCTCCATACCATCATATATGGCATGTTTGTCAAACTGCCATGGTCTTCCAAGTAACAAATGATAATAACTCATTGGTAACACATCACACAATACCCTATGCTTGTATGGACCAATATGAAACTCAACATAAGCTTGTTCTTTAACCACTATTGACTGATCATTATTCAACCAAAATGCAATATATGGTGTTTCATGAGGTATCCTCTCTAAATTCAACTTATCAACCATTTCACTTGAAACCAAGTTATCAATTAAACCTGAATCTATCACTACTTTGCATACCTTGTTTTTGCACATGCATTTTGTTTTGAATAGGCTTCTCCTTTGTGTCATCTCCTTCAGCTTAGCATACCATTCTTGGAACTCTCTGATCTCTCTTGCCATATTGTCTTCTAGATGCATCTTGTCTTTTCATCTTCCAACTATAAATCTGTAACTTCTCACCTTCAAAAGATCTACTCCATGTAGCTCTGATACCAATTTGATGTCAAATAATGTAGACTGATTATAGACTCCTCAACAAACCACTTTTCAAGTTAGGAGAACTTAGGATTATGAGTTTTCTTGTCTAGCCCTCCTAGAGAGTTTTTTTCAACTTATTTTCCTGTAGGGATCACAGACCCGCAAAAGAATTACATTTTTGAGCACCCATTATGATTTTACACAACATATCAAGGACTTAGGTATGGTTGTTTCAGACCAAAATACCAAACAATTCATTGTTCCACTACTATGAAAGGGGTAATTAGCCCTATTTTACTATTGAGGGTAAAAATTGGATTGTTTTAGTTTAGTGTTTGAATCCTCCTTTCACCCTACTATATTTAAGGACCTTCGAATCGAGTGGCAGAGCACTATTAGGTCCTTAGTCACTTACAAATGTAGGGAAATTTGGATTAGGGTATTTGATTATCAATTTTCCTTCTCTTATGCTTAATTATCCATCAAAACCCTAATTATGCAAATACAACAATAAACTGACGAATAAAGGAAAATGCTTCTGTAGAAAGATGTAAAATTACAAATTACTGTGCACCTATTTTCAGGGATCCAAGGCAGAAAAGTTGGGGACATAGGAGCGGGTGCCCAAGTCCAAGGCCTTGTTTTTTGTCAAGATCTGGAAACTCAGTCTGCAACCTATTTCTGTTGCTTCGAAGTTTTTCCTGTCATAGAACTTCAGGGACTAGGGAGCAAGCACCCAAGTCTAGGGTGTCCTTTTCTTCACTGATCTATAATTTTGACACTCCAATATGCCATCCTACAACTTCACTTTATCTACATCATCAACCTATAACCTGCAATCATAAAACTTTGGGAGTGGGTTGTGGTGTTTAGGAGCTTACCTCAGTCAAGCCCTGGAAGGACACTTAAGTCTTCCAAACACCTTTGTCAGATAAAGAGTGCATTCCCTTATGAAGCAGAGGCAAAAACCAAATGAACAATGATCACAAAGACAATAAATATCACCTTGTTGTGAAGATCTCATGAGAGAAGAAGCTCCTCATTCCATGAGGAAATGGATGCTCAAATCTGCAAACACAAACACATAGACAACACCAATCTACTCTTGCAACACAATGAAATCCTTGAATCACCTTGAGAATGCATAAAGATCACAATAACCATCTAGTTTACAAATGAATGCCTAAATATACTTTTATATACAACTACAAACACTCCCGCCAAGATTTTGTAAATTCAAACTTACCGTGTCTTCATAGGACCCAAATAATGGTCACAAACTAACACTTCAAATTTGGGACTACCCCAAAATAGGGTAGGACTAGAGCATGGGCGCCCAAGTCCTCTCCCCTATTTTGGGTAGGGCTAAGCTCAAGGGGTCCCCCTAGGCCCCATTCGTCATAATACCTAGGGTTCATTCCATTGGGATGCCAAATTATGATGTAAGATGTCCTAAATGCACACTAAAGACTTGAGAGCTAAACCTTATGAGGGAAAAGCCCCCAAGGGGACATTTTTCTGACGTTACATTTAGCCCCCACTTTAATGTATGTATAAACACAAGGCTAATACATGCGTTAAAGTATGGTCAACAAATACAACAAACACACCAAGCACGAAGAAGACACATCAATCACATAGAAGATAGTAACAGACATGCAAAATGTGAAGAAGGTAGTTATAGTCATGCAGAACATGGAGAAGACAGTAAATGTTTAGAAGACACATTAATGCATAGAAGACAGGCATGATTCTTTTCTTTTCTTTTTCTCATATATATGAAATGCAAATGTAGGTATTGGAAAGTAAACAAACCTCCCATAATATAGGATGGACTCATCGTGCAAGTCTTTATACTGTATA
Organism: Cunninghamia lanceolata; assembly: GCA_027924645.1. Classification (NCBI taxonomy): domain Eukaryota; kingdom Viridiplantae; phylum Streptophyta; class Pinopsida; order Cupressales; family Cupressaceae; genus Cunninghamia; species Cunninghamia lanceolata. The sequence goes on from BSBN01001583.1 coordinate 13,504,484, forward strand.
TATGGGGAAACACAAATGCAAGACACGTAAAACCTCCCAAAATGTAGGATGCACTCGTTGTGCAGGTCTTTAGACTGCATATGGGGAAACAAACACACCATAGAAAGCAAGCACACCAAAATACACACACTTGAAGACACGGAGAAAACACGACAGACAAGTGATGGAGTGTTCCTATTTCTAGGCTCAACACCATCTTAGGCACATTACAGGCACACACCGACAATTGGACTTTGCCAGAACAATTGCCAAAGACATGCTTAAGAGTTGAGTTAGTCACAAAACCACTCCCCACCTCCGTAGAGGACTTTTGAAAATGACAGGATGATGCAATTTGCTCTGAGAAATACACCATCCCTGCCTCCATAGAGGGCTTAAGAAAAAGGATATGCTTGATATCCCATCTCTATAGAGGGCTTACATGATTGATTGATTTATTATAAATAAACTTAGGATGCAGGATGCAATCATCGCACACGTCTTTAAACTGCACTTGAGGACAAATACATTACTAATATTTACAATAGACAACTTACCTTATTTGCCCCTACCTTAAGGCGGTTGATATCATGCATTGATATCAAGCACGTTAAGGTAGAAAGAAAACACACAAGGGAACATAGACTTTTGCAAAGCCCATGCCCCCTAGAGGTGACATGTACTTCACGATTGCCAAATGTTCCCACAAACACATCCTTGCAAGAAACATGTTAGTGTCTACAACATCATGATAAACAACAACATCAATGCATATGATTAACCACACAAAGAGCCAAGGTTAGACAATGAATTCAGATTATGAGGATAACCATGGGGCTATATCATGAAGCTCTCAAAATTGAGTACCACCAAGGCCAGATTCAAAGACAAACAAAGGTGCACAGAGTAGTAGTATTGTTAAGGTTTGTAAATGAGATAAAAACATCATCAAATTCACTACGTAGAAAGCACGAGTGCTTCCACTATCCAAGCATCAAATAAAATATACAAACCCATCATCATATTAGGAACTAAGTCCATTTTTTTATTGCTCTCGAAAGGGACACTAGGTCTGTATTAGTATAAATGTTTTTTCGTCATTTACCTACTAGATAGAAACACTAGAGAAAGGGAAACAATAAATCAGAAAGGAGAAACAAGTGTCTTAGGAACAATCACATAGGAGGGTGCCCCCAAGTCACCAACCACAATGCTATGTCCATAAGACACAACACACAATGATGAAATCAGAGAGAGAGCCAATATGGAAGAATGATGATACAAATAGAAGGTCACAACAAAAGTAGTCTCCTAGTATCCTGGACCTTACAAGAGAATCAGGGGTCATCCTAGGAGGCCTAAAAAACACATAACACATCACAAGGGAAGTACATCATGAGAGAGATAAAGGGTTAGAGACACCTACCTGGAGGATCCTCCAGGCCCAGTCTCATCATCAAGTAATCATCAAGGAGGTCATCATCTTCCCAAGTTTAAATGCTAGAAAGGGGTATAGGTTGTTCTATTTGTCTATCTAGTGAATTTTGATCACCTCCTGATCCCTGAGGGGATAATGAAGGGTGGACCTCAAGATGAATATCATCTCTTAATGGACTAGGTGGGTTTTGAAATTGTTCCTTATCCACATCAATCATTCCAAATATGTCAGGATAATCAAAAGAGTCTTGTGTTGTCATGATGTCATCCATTAATGCTTCATTTTGGTTAAGAGGATTATTTGAATTACTAGAGTTGTCCCTAGTCTTCTCATGTGAGTTATCTGAATGCTCAGATGTAGGAGAAGTGGGTGTCTTGTGAATTCATCATCGCTCTCATAGTCATTGTCAATATCATCTCCATATGTTTCAACTATCATTCCAAACTATTAAGAGGAGTGTCGTACTCTTCATTCAAAGTGTGTTTTATCAATTCTTCTACCACCCAAGGGTATGTATTGATGAGAGATATGAAGTTGTTAAGATTAGATATAGAATCAAGGATTTTGAAGGAAGAGGACAAGAATATATCCTTGTTGTAGATAGCTTGTATATAGGTAATGACATGAGGATGCATGCTAGGAAATTTGTAGAGATTTTCAAATTTTGTGACATATGCATGTAAAGATTCCAAAGAGCATTGATAAGATGAGGCCATGAGTGGTAAATTGTAATGTCCCCTTTAGGGTTATCCTTGTTCTTAACCTCTTGATTGATAAATATAGTTTAGTTCAAGGATGGCAACATAGCTTATTGCTGTGTCTTGATTGATTAATGATTCCAATCTATTGTTATATATATATGTGAATATGACTAATTTATATTTCCATATACCTTTCCCTTACTTATGTAAATTTGAATATTAATTTAGATATATATATAATTCTGACATATATTCTTCTTCTTTATACTCACACTTAGAAAATATTCATTCTAAACTCATAATTACATATGTATGTATATCATTCTTATATATATATAGTATGTTTCTTCTTTTCTTAGCTATATATATAAAATCAAGAAGTGTTCCTTCTATGCCTTTATGTAGATCTGTTGATCTGTATATTGTTTCTGCTCCAATACTCAAGGAATATTTCTTATTTTATTCCTTACTTCGATAATCTCTATTCACAATGTAAACCGCTACCTTTAATTCAATTTCCATCCCTCCTAAATCTGCTTGAGATTCGAGTGATATTGTCTTGTTTTATCTATTAAATGATGATTCAATGATATGTGGCCCGTTCCCTTATTCCTTTCATCAATGATGAGTTTCCAATCTTTGATAAAGATATGTGTTGTCTGATTTGAAGATATGGTAATTGTTGCTCTTCCTTCATGTTTTTATATTCTAATTAGATTGTGTATTGAGATTGCTCGGTCCTCCCTTTTCCTATTCACTGCTGCCTTCCTTAAATATGGATCTCCTATGTAGGAGTCACCACTTTTGGTGAATTGCACCTTTACTCATAATTATTAATTATATGAGACTAATCATATTTGTCTTTATGGTTGTCCGTTGCCTTAAGACTTATTAAATTGCTTCATTTATTCCCTCTTTCTATTAATCGATGCCTTAATGCTTATTTTAAGAATATTTGGTTTGAGATATTAAATTGAGATTTTATTCTAACTTAACAATCTTGTCCCCCACCAGCCCTACACATAGTAAAGTCTTGGGGTCTATTAATCCTATATTATTATATAATAAGAATCATAATTATAATAATATTTATATTGATAATTGTATTTATATCATTATATAATAATATTTAATATTTGTATTTGTCTATATATATTTATAGTTATAATAATATTTAATTATTAATATTTATATTTATATTTGTTATTGAATAATATATATTATATATTCATATTTATATGAATAATATTTACTCAATCTAATGAACGGACATGACACAAATCAGATTTTAAAAGTTTTTCCAAAAGTTATGTACAAGTCAAGTGCAAAATGATATGCAAAAATGACTTAAAATGCTTGTTTTTTTGTACTTTTTCAATGCCAATGAATGAAATACAATGTGTTATAAGGATTTTTCTTAGGAGTAGAAAATAGTATGTCTAATATCAGTCCAATACAGCAATAAGATCCTTCACAACACACTCTTGATGCAAATATAAGGTGATGACAATTCAAAATATAGTGAAAATATGCTAAAATATGCAATTTTTTCACCAAATCTTGATACAAAGGAGCATGACAAAGGGTGTTGTGAGGAAAATGATGCTGGATAGAAAAATATATCAGTGATAACAGCCACTTAATGTCAAAATATCTGTCACAACATGCTTTTAGTGCCACTTAAGGTCAAACCCTAGTGAAAATATAGCAAAAATAGGCTATTTTTCATGGTTTTTCAACTCCAAGACCTGGCAAAAGGGATGTTGTAATGAATTTTAGGAGGTGTAGGAAATAAAAGTAATGATATCATTCACCTCAATCATAAAATTTGTCACAACACACTTGGAGTGCTAACTAGGCCAAACCCTAGGGCTAAAATAGCAAAAATGTGTAGTTTTTCACCAAATTTTCAATATAAGAGCCTAGTAAAGGGGTGTTGTGAAGATTTTTAGGAGGGGAAAAAATAATTACCCTGATAAAAGCTAATTAGTGCAAAACTACCCTTCACAACATGCCTATGGTGCAAATTTAGAGAGTTGATAAGGCCAAATCTAGTGAAAATCAATGTTTTTCAAGCCCTAGGTTTGAGATCTTGACACAAAATACTATTTGAATGTTTTTAAATCCAATTTATGATGAAAATAAAGTGTGATCAGATCTGAAAATGAATTCCAATCTCCAAGATGCAAAATGCAAGTGCAAATTTAATGAAAATGCATGAAAATTGCTAGTTTTTTGTTGAAATTTTCTATGCAAAAATGCAAATATTTGAAATTTAAAAAGAAATTTACACTAGAATGCAAGACTATAGACAATTTAAATTTTTAATGAGTCTCTAAAATGAGTATGAAAATCTGAAAGAAGATTTTGCCTACTAACCCTAGATTTTAGAATTACTAGGTTATATGAAAATTGTCAAAATTTCTACAAAACCCTAGCAATTATATGATGAAAATGCAATGCAAATTATTGAATTTTTGTAATTTTTAGTATTTTATATCAGATATGAAGCAAAAATAATGAATTAGGAAAAATTAGAATGAATTGATGCAAATTAGCAATCCTAACAATGTAATTTTTTTAAATTCCTCAAATTTTTTAATTTTTTTGAAATTTTCTCAATGCAATGAGATGAATGACTATATGAATTAATGAAATCAACCCAAATCTAAATACAAACACTCAGAAAGTTGCAATTAAGTCCAAAAAACTTGGGTTCACCAAAATGTTTAGGGTAAAAATTGGATTGTTTTAGTTTAGTGTTTGAATCCTCCTTTCACCCTATTACATTCAAGGACCTTTAGATCGAGTGGCAAAGCACTATCAGGTCCTTGGTCACTTACAAATGTAGGGAAATTTGGATTAGGGTATTTGATTATCAATTTTCCTTCTCTTATGCTTAATTATCCATCAAAACCCTAATTATGCAAATACGACAATAAATTGACAAATAACAAAAAATGCTTTTGTAGAAAGATGTAAAATTACAAATTACTGTTCACCTATTTTTAGGGTTCTAAGGCAGAAAAGTTAGGGAAATAGGAGTAGGAGCCCAAGTCCAAGGCCTTGCTTTTTGTCAAGATCTAGAAACTCAGTCTACAACCTATTTCTGCTGCTTTGAAGATTTTCCCTTCACGGAACTTTGGGGACTAGGGAGCAGGCACCCAAGTCCAAGGTGTCCTTTTCTTCATTGATCTACAATTCTGACACTTCAATATGCCCTCCTACAACTTAAATTTGTATGTATCATCAACCTGTAACCTGCAATCATAAAACTTTGGGAGGGGGTTGTGGTGTTTAGGAGCTTGCCTCCGTCAAGCCCCAGAAGGACACTTAAGTTTTCCAAACACCTTTGTCAAATAGAGAGTGTGTGCCCTTATGAGGCAGAGGCAAAAACCAAATGAACAATGATCACAAACACAATAAATATTATGTTGTAATGAAGATCTCATGAGAGGAAGAAGCTATTCATTCCATGAGGAAATGGATGCTCAAATCTGCAAACACAAACACATAGACAACACCAATCTACTCTTATAATAAAATGAAATCCTTGAATCACCTTGAGAATGCATAAAGATCACAATAACCATCTAGTTTACAAATAAATGACTAAACATTCTTTTATATGCAACTACAAACACTCCTGCCAAGATTTCTTAAATTCAAACTTACCGTGTCAGCATAGGACCCAAATAACAGTCACAAGCCAACACTTCAAATTTGTGATTGCCCCAAAATAGGGCAAGTCTAGGGCGTGGGCGCCCAAGTCCTCTCCCCTATTTTGGGCAGGGCTAAGCTCAAGGGTCCCCTAGGCCCCATTGGTCATAATACCTAGGGTTCATTCAATCAGGATGCCAAATCATGATGTAAGATGTCCTAAATGCACACTAAAGACCCTGGAGCTAAACCTTATGAGGGAAAAGCCCCCAAGGGGACATTTTCTAACATTACATTTACAAAGCAAGTACCCTCGAAACTTGATGCCAAGCCAAAATTCATATGGACAGTCTTAGAACAACCTCCAAAACCTCTAATTAACCAAATTTTAGGGTTTGGAACACTCATTTAAGCCCCAGACTACTAAACCCTTGTTTTAGGCCTTTCTAGGCTAGTTTCAAGAGGGTTTATTGAAAATCCACATTCCACTCTTCTTCAAACTTTCCCAATAGCTTAAACATGTCTTATTAGGTCTGCTTATGCTATACAAACCTTCACAAGTGTCTTACTAATGCTTTTTATGCAAACTCACACTCTTAGCCTCACTTGTCAAGCCAAAACACAAGAAAAATCAATCTAGGGCATCACCAAATCTAAACCAAAACTTTACCTTTTGCAAAATAACCACTGGAATCTTGAAATAAATCTTATGTCCCTCCATTTCACCTATTTTCAGCAAATTTCACCAGTGCATTGAGGCCCAAATCATTATTTTTGTACTCAAATCCTCAATTAGGGTTTCTCAGACCTGTTTTCACAAATAAGACTATAACTTTTGTTTAACCCAATGAAAATTAATGAAATTGACTTCAAATTAAATAAAATTCACTCCTCTTTCCAAAAAAACTTAGATTATTTCCATTTTCATGTCATACAAGGTTGTACCAAATGCGGGAGCGGTAGAAAACAATGAAATATTCAGAAAAAATAGGGCATTTTCAATATTATGTACATTCAACTATCTTCCACCACTATTCCCAACGTGGATACATGTTTTTAAAGGCATATTACACCTTCCCAACCAATAACATCTAATTTTTGAACTTCCCTTTTACAAAATGACCTGTCAACTCCCTAATTTATAACTTTTACAATTTTGCCATGACAACTTTTGGCAAATTTTTCAACTTTTACCATTATTTGCCAAATGAACTCAAATGACCTCCTAGATGACTTCAACATTACAAATTGTCTATAATGACCTTCTTTACTTGACAAAAGACTTAATACACCAAAATTTACCAAAACACCTTATTTACAAAGCTTGACATGGTGCTCCTGCACCACCAAGCATCGGATAATTTGTTACTATTATCTCTGAAAGTTGCACCCTACCAATTTAAAAAATATTAGTACTCTAGAGGAACATGGAAACACTCCTATGGCTGTGGGTCACCTAGAAATTAGAGTGAATCTTTGGAGAATGCCAGCTTCCTAACTTTATATCACCTAAGATTGACTATTCTATGGCTTTGACAAGGAAAAAGGTAAGAAACATATGCATTAAAAATGAAACTAAACTCTAATGGGTGATACACCTAACTGAATGAGGAACATGAAAATACCATATTTAGACACTTGTTATAATGAAAAAAAAAATTATTCACAACCTATCACTTATACTTGTGCATAAATATTTCACAAGTAGGTTTATGTATGTAGAGTTCTTAAGAGGAAAAACTAATTTCACACTTAAGGGAAATACACACTTTTAACACAACTTGCAACCTGCATTAGTATTTTCTACATAAAAGGTTCTAAATTCTGAGACAAAAGCTAAGAGGAAATAAAACATACTCCACAAATAACTCTATCAAATCAGCTGCTAAGCACAATGATACAAAGGACAAGTAGGCACAATCTTCAATCAGTAGCATTCAAGGTCTCCATTGTATTCCATATCAAGTAAACTAAAAAATGAGTCACAAATTGTCAAAATTTTGAGCTAGGATTGTCAAAATCACAAGTCTCCAAAAGTTGCATAAACAGAACTGGTTACAATAAGTCAATCAAAGTGACTATACCCATCTCTAAGGAAGTTGCATCAAAATAGGGTCTCTAACTTTTTTGGGTCAGATGCCTCCAAAAAGCCCCCAAAATAGCAAGAAGAAACTCTCTAAAAGGAGTCTCTCATGTGGAAAAAGTCAAGTCATGAATTAATCTACCATAAACACTCCTAAATCTACTCCAAACTTGGTCAAACCACTCTCCAAAAAGGAAAATGATCCCCTATATGCTTGGCATGTGTTTGGCAACCTCCTTCAATCTCCCTATATGCTTGGAAAGGCATAAAGACTCCACTAAATCCCTTTAAAGACATTTATAAAGCATTACCTTACTTTTTGCATTTGAAATGGCAAATTGATTTAATGATTTATATCATCATCAATTAAACCAAATGCTTTATAATTACAAATTAATGCAAAAAATAATAATAAAGTGTTCGACCATATAGGAGGGTGAAGGTAACTGTCTTAAGTCTAAAAGAGGATGCCACACTATGTATTTATGATCTTATTTGACATAAGAAAAACAAAAAGGGACAAGTCTCCCTCGCTGGCCTCTTAGTCAAGCACTAGGTATGATGATTATGTGTCTTGACCTTGAGGTATTTAGGATAACAATGATTTTTCTTTAAACAAAGTCAAAAAAGAAACATCAATCAGATAAGGCTTTCGAGTGAAAAGAAAGTTGAACCTTAAAAAACCTTATCATTTTGCATTATGCCCTTGTTGTTGTTGCACTGCCATGAGGACTTTGGAGCTTACTGTGTAGATTCTTGAGGAGGTTCACTTGCTTGTTTTGAAGGTTCTCTACTACATTTGATGGTGACTAGGCTTTGATAGCCACATACAAGTAAGAACTTACCTTTTTTAAGCCAAAATTGTAAAAAACTGTGTTACTTTTGCTATTATTTCTGCACAATATATGATAATTGTCTTAATCTCTTTCATGGTGCAGCCATACACTATATTTTATGCTCAAATGACTGTATATTTCAGGTGAAAAGCTACAGGAATAGTGAATAGGGTTAAGTTGTTTTTGTGTATGATATACTTTTGCAGCTGTTATATTTTCATGCTTTTCTTTTTATTCTGCTATCGGCTTTCATTGTTGGACAAGAATGAAATATCTCATAGTTTGTCTTCATTAGGGTTTTGTTGTACAACTATTAGTCTCCTATTTTGAAAACTCAATCATGGAAGCATGTTTTACTACTTTGAAGAAAGCTGAGAATACCATGTAATACCTTATTTTATTCATGACAGTGAAGAAACACTATCATTTCTCCTGATTTATCTTAGGGTTTTATTTGAAACAAAACCTCATTATATGCATACATGGGTTTCAAAAGCAAGTCTCCTCCTTTCACTATATACAAGCTTCTCTGTATCTTTATATTAGCCATGTGCATTCTGTATTTCCATAAGGGTTTTATTAGAACAAACCCTAGCTTCCCTTTTCAACACTCAGTTATGAAAGTATAGCTTTGTTGCTCTTAAAAGGTTGAAAATGCCTATTGATCTTTTACTGAAATTCTTTTAAGCACTAATAGCCTTTCTTATAACTATCTCTCATGAACTCCACATTTGATTTGTAGCTTTACACATTGTACCTTCTATATCAGTTATTCTTTTGTTTTGTAGTAGCAAATCATTGACAATACTTCATTTTCATCTCTATATACTTTGATCATTGACAATATTGATATCACTCAGAAATAATTCTCTGTATCTGTCATTGGGTTCTAAACGAAAGATTTCATGTTTAATATATACCTTTTCTATATTACTAAACCTCTCATGGCATTCTGTGTTATTACATAAGTTTGCAAATCACTCCTGTAGTTATGACTTTTGATGATTGGAATTTAAAAAAGACTAAGGTTATACAAACTAAACCCTTCCTTAACAAGTTTAACATGTTCTGTATCTTTCACAACTATGGATGTACTTATCATTTTTGCATATCTGTAACAACATATATGTAAGGATTACGCTGTAAATGATACAACCCACTCATCCATGTATGTCTAAAACATATTTAATGATTCATCTACTCAAGCATCTAAAACATAAACTGCATCCTGGCACTTACACTTGTATCATTTGAACTCTTTCTAGTTGTCATAACTGATGATTGCTCTTGTAGATTTAGATCTTATACATCTGTTCTATAGAAGCATAGAAATAATTGTAGCTTCTTCATTTGATTTGCATTGTTATATTTCACTAGCTATAGTTATGACTCCTCATGAGGCCTTCTATAGCTTCACGCATATTGTTGAGACTTATGGGATGAATCCTCTTGATGTGATATCTAATGTAACATGAGTTACATAAGATACTTTCTAGTGTGTCTTGTTATCTCCTCTCTATGACACTATTACAACCATATTTGACACACTTTAAACTCTTGGAATTGTATCTTTGTGACTTCCATGACTATGATTGCCTTGGAATGTATGGACTGTCCCTTTGGCAGTGTTTCTATATCATAATATTTTTGTTATAAGAGATGTTTCAATTAATGATGACATGTTCCTTGTATATGATGGAATGCTTATTATATAATGCTCTCATGATATGTGACACTCATGACATGTGATAGTCATAAATGTCTGTCCCAAACTAGATTATTTCTCCAATCATATCTACCTCATGTTTCTTGTGTGATCCATCATGATGAGCAATAATATGCTTCATTTGTCCTCTATCATGACAATTTACTATTCTCATACAATATGTGGGCATTGTTTATCTCTTAACTGCTACAATCATCAACAATTTATATGTGACTTCTCTTAATGACAATTTACAAATGCTTGGCTATCTTCAAAATGTTCTTGTGATTGTCTTTGGCAATAATATCATGTTGTCCTTATCAGATCTTGTATCTGTAGGTTATGTTTACCATGAGCAGCTAGAGGATAATTTTTGCACTTCATTTTCTACACCTGTATCTCTTTCTTTTATAATGTTTGAAAGCATTAATGGCTCTCTATTAGACATGCTGGGCTCAACCCTCGTTGGAGCCACATTTTCTTCACATGCTAAAATGAAATGAGTGTTAAATGACACCTGTATCTACACATGAAACAAACATGTTAGCAATAAAAATTCATGTGATTGATGTTCTTGATTATCCTATTGCATTATTGAAGGTCCATGTGATACTAACAGGTTTATTGCATTTGAAAATCAGACTGTATATTTGTATATATATGTCATATGTTATATGATGCCTTGTCATTTCTCTATTATCAATTTTCAGCCTCTAATGCGGATAACTAGGGGTAGCAAGGAGATAACAACTGGATGCGGGACATGCAGACAAAACAGATGACACAAGACATGACAAATAGTACCAAGACTCATCATTCAGGCAATGACGAGTCACCCTATAACATCTGTATATTTATTTCTTTAATTTTCTATAAATGTATAGTCTTTATTTTCATTTGCAATGAATCAGTTAGTCTCACAACTTGTATGAAACCTTATACATTTATTTTTCAAATAAAGATTACTTTTCATCTAAAAGATTTGTATAGCCTTTCAAATAAGCTATGTATCTAAAATGTAAATTGGTACTATAATCTAAATTTGTTTTATTTGTGCACATGAATATGATACAACAACAATAAAATGTCCCTTTCTCTTCCTTAAAACTTTGATAGCTCTACCTGATTGAGCTAGTAGTGAAATTAGGTAAAATTTTTGGTGACCTCTACTATATGTTTGCCTGCTAAACAGCAGACCAGTTGCCTAGAACTTTTCCATTGGGCATGGAGTCACTTAGAGACTTCTAAAACACTTGGAAAATAGATTTCTAACTGTTGTAACTCATTGGAATGCTACATGATACCTTGGAAACTTATTTGAACACTATGAAAAATTCAGAAGGAAAACTACCTAACTGTGCCAAACAACACTTAGGGAATTAAAAACTATATCTGGAAACCTATTCTAACCTACCCTAACTAGAAAAGAAGATGGTCAAACAAAACCATCGACTAGCTTTGCAAAATAACACCCCTTTCTAATCAACAATTGATGCATTACATGATTATACATTGTTGAAAGAACATGAAACACATGCAAATATTCAATAGATTGTTGCAATGTTTCATGAAAGGTGCAAATAAAACCACTTACACCTTGATTTTGATCATGCCTATTGCTATCTTGGACTAGACAAGTGAGCTGAATTTGATCACTTTCAGTCCAAAATTAATTTCTTCTTCAATTACATCCCCATACTTGGGTGCAAGCATGACCTCTGGTACTTCAGTGGCCTCCATACTAGTCAAATATCTAATTGGACAACCCTAGAATGGATAAAACTTGGACTCCCATTGTTGGTTGCTTCACATTCTTCCTGCTTTTCATGGTTGTCCTACTTCGTGGCTAAGTTTGGACTATAGAGAAAATAATCTAGATGCTTAGAAAAACAACATTACCTTCACCTTGCATAATAAGTTGCAATGTTGATTCCTCCTCCATGGTCAATGGACAATCCTCCTCCACCAGGGTGTCTAACAACTCATCAAAGCTATCAGCTCTTGGAAGGCTCTTAGGTACAACTGGTTCAAGCTCAAAATCCTCATTATGACTCAAGGAAGTACCCTTCAAATTAGGACTTTCTTCTTCAATGAAGGAAGGCAAAAACTCAAAGATTGAAGTAGCCTCACCTTGATGCAAACTTTTAATTGATATATCAGCCTCAAACTCTTCAGTACAGTAGAAAGGAAGCTCCTCCAACTAGCTAAGACCTTGCAAATCAGATTCATGAGAAGTTTCTTGACTTGATAGAATGAACTCCTCTCTATCAGGACCATATTCCTCCTATTGCTTCAACACTTGTTCAAGCTTGTGAACTTACTATTCTAGTTCATCATGATTGTCAACCTCTCATAAAAGATCTGATTCCTTTCCATCCAACATTGAACAAAACTATTCAATTATGCCTATGCACAACTCTTCAAAAAACTCAACATTAGCTTTCTCATACATAACATGCTCAAATATATCAAAGCTCATAACTTGGAAAATGGTGTCAAGTTTAGATTTATGTTCTTCATGGTCCAAGGCTCCATTTTCATACTGATTTTGGTCAATTAGCAACTCCTTAGATTGTTTGATGTCCACTTGTTGTTCTAAAACTGCTATTAGAGTGAAACAACTCACACCTTCTTCATTCCAAATTGTAAACTGCTCTTCCTGATCAGCCTCTTTCACCATTTTACCTTGCTGTCGTATTGGAACATTTTCACCATCTTTTACAAAACAAGGAAGTTGATAAGTTAGAGCATTCAAAGACACTTCTTGAAAGATCTTTTCCTATCCAATATTGTTTTTTTCTAATCTATTTTCCTCCGTAGAAAAATGCAACAAGTTTATATTTCTATTTGCCTCCATGTTGAGTGAGCTATGTTGGTCAAGAGTCTACTCTTCTTTTGCTTTTTGGATGTTAGAGCATGGTTCCATTTGCATGATAGGTGGAGGAACATCACAGGGTGAAAAAGATGACCCTTCCCAACTTGGAATCTTAAGGGTAGAAGGCTCATTGGTAGGCTCACTAAAGGGCTCAAAAGGTTTCTCTTGTTTAACACTGGGGAACTTGTACTTGGAACACTCTTCATTCATAGGATGATTCAACTTTACAGGAAGAGTTGAGCTAAAACTAAGAATGGAAAGGGCTACCTCGATTTCACACCCTTTTTGGCATTGATAATCTGAGTAAGCTTGACTACTTTGCACCTGAGCAAACAAAAAATTCATTTGCTCCTTTTTAGCATCTATCTCTCCTTCAGGACTTCCTTCAAACTGTATTCTTTTTGTCACCCACTCTTGATCATAAACAAAGGATTGCTCAGCCAACTCTTACTACTACAAGATAATTTTTTTCTGCTTCTCGATGTCAACCAACATCTAATACAAGTGTGAGAAATCCTTACTAATGTCACTATTCTTCATATGTTCAAGCTTTTGGCTCAAAACCCACAAAACACAATCAAACTTTTGGATCAGATCCAACACATTCTGGTAAGGGTACTCTTGAGGTTGATTATGTGAATAATCATGCTAGTTGGCATCAAAAACCTCTTCTTGGGGTTGAATTTGATCATATATTGGATGATATTGAGATTGAGCAGGGATGGGAGGGTGGAAAACATGATAGGACTATGTTGGTTCCCAAAAAATGTAGGTTGCTAACCCTAAGAGGATGCCAAACTCTATGTTTGGATTTGCAATGTTTTTGGACCAATTGACAGAGCTATTAGCTCCCTACACTTCAGGTCCTGCAAACCTAGGCGGGTGTACCTTTGTAACTAAAGCAGAATGAACACTATATGACTTGATTGGATTAGTAAATCTATCACAATGGCATAAAATGTAATAGATGCAGTCTACAGATTATCTCCTACTCCTAATGTACTAACTTGAAATAGAAATATTTTGAATATGAGTTTGGATAGTAATGGCTAGTGCCTACTTCTATTGGGCTATGGAGTCGGTAAAAGGATGAAGATTTAATGGAAACGGATGTATGAGGTAAGTTGATCTACTTCACAGTTTAACTCGAACTTGTAAGGCACATGGGATGTTTACACCTTATGCAAACGTGCAAGAATGTTAGTTATAACACTCTTCTTATACTATCCCAATGATATTCCCCGTATTACTGTGAACAACTGAGAGGATGTTTAATTCTAGTGAGAAGGGAATTTAGACCAGATTTGTTTTGTAGAAAGGATTTACCTCTTGGCAGAGACCTTATGACAATTCTGATTCAACTTCTTTATAGAAACCAACCAATTCGAACACACTGAATCAGCAAATGTGACCAGATAAATCAACAATATTCTTGATACGATAATTTAAATAATACGGAAAAACCATTCTGGAGACAACATTACAACATTTAGGATTTAATATTAACATTACAGTTGAACACTGAAAATAGATAACTGAATTGAAGCATTCCGTTCCATTAATGAAAAAATATGTATATAACAGTTCTGATGAGGCGAATGGGTGGAGTGGAATTAAATAATTTCCTACTACTACCCTAAACCTACTGCTCTCTTCTAATCTACTGATGATGTTCCTCTGTCCTCCTTTGATTTCACCTTTATACATACTATGTATTTTAGGGTTGTGACCCTTCGCTTACCATCCCGTGCATCTCTTCATTTCCATGAAGGACAACAATTTTTATTAACGCAAAATATTAGCCTTCGGCCCTTTAAAATTCAATTATTTCTTTTCATCTTTGTTAGGGTTTACTTTCATGTATCTTGATTCTTTATTTAATTAATCTTCATGGGACTTGTATTCTCATGAAAATAATTTTTCAATATGAATATGATTGTTTGTTATATCCTCTTGCTCATATTTTCTCCCACTAGAAAATATATTTTACCCTTCAAGTAAGAAACAATTTCTGCTCATGAAATCTTGTTTTTAACAACCTTGTGAAAATATTTTACATCCTTTAGTGAAAATATCTTATCTCCTACAACTTCCTCGGTGAAATATTTTGCATAAAATGTTCTCTAGTAAAATAATTACTTCGCTTGTGAATTGCTCGGTGAAAATGTTTTCTCACCTTTTGCATATACTTTCTCAAAATATTTTTAGGTAATTACTATACTTTCTCAAAATATTTTTAGGTAAAGTAATTACCTATCTCGTGAATTCGTTGGAAAATATTTTTCTTTCATCCTTATAACCCCTTTGGTAAAATATTTCATATTGCATTTTAATATTTTTCCTTGGGCATGCAGCTCACATTTAAAATATTTACCACTTTTAATTAAATGACATCTCCCCAAAGAGGCATCCATCGGTATGAGGCATAAACTCGGTGTGTTTTAAAAATTTCTCTCTGATTTGCTTGGTCTTACCGATGAGATTTTCATGGTGCAGTGACTTTAATAATATTTTTTATTGTCCTGCATAAACTCATTTTTTAAGTGAAAATATTTTCACGGGCCATTATACACATTTACACAAAATCTTCAATTAACGGCTTTGTGGAAATATTTCCCATCTTTATTTCAAAAATATTCTACATATTTCTCATTGCTTCCATATCCCCTTTTCCATTGTTTTACCTCATTACTTTATTTATATAATACTTGGGCCCACAACATCGGTGTGACACATCAAATCGGTATGATTTACAATTTTTACTCCGATTCATTTTCTTCTGCTGATGTATTTTTATGCCTTGATTTTTATTTAGCATTTTACACATTCATATGTTAGGGTTATAACCCTTCTGATGCATCCCTTTATTTAATCAACTATCTTTAGTTTGATTAAATTAATTTCAACCTTTCTAAGCTTTGTATTCCTGTGCAAGATAATTTAATAATAATTATTTCCATCTTTGGCTGGCAATCTTCACGCTTTCATTTATTTGTGTGCTTTTTCACCTTCACCCGGCTAGAATAATCATTTTTGTGAAAATAATTACCCCTTCTGGTTTTACTGGCCATCTTATGCATTCTCGCATAAAAATATTATTTAGGTAAAATAATTACCTATTTGATTAACTCTTCAGAAAGCATTTCTCTTTTGGAAAAAATATTTTCAAATAAATTTTCACCTTATACCCCTTCCACAAAATACAGAATTTAGATTTTATTTCACTATAATCTCATATCATTTAATTTTTTATAAGTGGACCTTGCATTTTAAATCCTATTTTTTCCTCCTCATCGGAGAAATACCTATAGTCGGAGAGAAAAAGGAGTTGAGCCTAATTATATATGTCTACCCGATCGCTGAGAGTATAAATATTTCTCACCGAAAAGTATGCATCGATGAAAGGCATAAAATCAGTGTAATCTAAAAATTTTGCTCGACTAGTTTTCTTTCACCGATGATTTTTTAGGGTTTTTTGCTTTCAACTCTCACAGAAAAAGTATTCATCAGCATGACTCATAAAGGTCGGTATCATTTAAAAATCTCATTGCGATTGGTTTGCTCTCGCTGATGAGTTTTTATTTGTGCAACATCTGTTGGGTATTAGTGTCCCAGCTGACTCATCATCTTTCATTGAAAGAGCTACTCTGACTATTTACTCTCCCTCACTGAGCATATCATTGAGATCCTTAGGCATAGAGTAGTCACATGGATCATCATCTGCATGCCTCACAATTAGGCACTATCACTGTGTCTCTTGTCTTCTGAAGGAAATTCTTAAGCAGCACGCACAAAGCACCTGAAACTTTTCCTTATATATGTGTAGATAGTTTAATTTCCATGATTCTATTGCTAAGGTGGGGAGTTATTTCCCACCTCTAGATGGTTTTATTCCAAACATGAAATGTATTTGGCATCTTTTCCAAACTTAAACCTAGCATTTTCATTCAATGTAGAAATGTGACCTTCAGTTGTATAAGTAATATCCGTCTTGCAAATGGCATCAGTTGGTTGTAATGAACTCGCTTCTGGCCAGACCCAACATCCTTGGTAAGAAAACAAAGCAATGGAAACCATATCACCAGGAGCTACCACGGTCTCCTCAAAACCATATGCATATAAAATGCACATTTGTGCTGAATGGTAGATGTGCAAAAATTTTGGATTGTCCTGACACTGCATTTGTGTGTTCATGAGGTGTGAAAATGAAATGGTTTTTCATCAGAATCTTCTTTCTGGCACTTTGTACAGTGAGCAAAATAGGCCAGGTAGCCTCCAAAATTGCCCTGGAAAACTGTTCAAAACCTCTCCCGGAGCCACGAAAATGCACAAACTTGTAGATTTTTGACCCGAGAATTCAACACAACAAACTATTCGGTGTGAAGTTATTGGGATTAAAAGATGCTTGCAATCAAAGTAGCTCACTCAGTATGTTTTGCACGTGTTTAAACTCAATTGGAACTTATCATTTTGCCTCTTTGGAAAAATATCAAATCTAATTTTGAGAAGCTACCATCCTGGGGATTAGTTCATTTAGGTCACATGAACATGTGTGAAAAATAATTTTTCATCATTCCTCTTCCTTCATAAGGTATCGGGTGTCAAAGTTGACCTTTCTGAAGCTGCCTAGGAATGCAGTCACAGAGCTGTGTAAAATCCATTGGATTTGCTTTTGAAAAAATATCAAACGAAGTGTTGGGATCTTGAGAATTGGCATGTAAGCACATTAACATGGGAAGAATTTGAGACATCAATTGGTTTTTATGAACACAACCCGATTGCTAGATATTATCTTCCAAATTAACCTCCTTGAAAACTGCCCCTGTCAAAACCTGATTTGAGCTCACCAACTTGCAATTTTAAAAACCCATTAAATCTCTTCCTGGGAAGTTGTAACTAGAAAGTTGATTTCATTTAGGCTTGATGAGTGCGTGTGTAAGAGGATTCTTGACCATCCATCTTCTGTCATGAAATGTTAAGGGCCAAAGTTGACCTCTCTGCAACTTTCTGGAAATGCAGATATGGCAACTAAACTTTTTACATTTGCTTTTGATTTTGAAAAAATAGTAAACAATATGTTGGGGTCCCAAAAACTGGTATGAAGGTACAGTATTATGAGGGGAATATGGAAAACTGATTAGTTTGTCAGGATCATCATTTAGCTGCTAGATATCAACCTCCAAAGTTGGCCTCTCGGGTTGATTTCACATTATACAAGTAGCAAATTTTACCAGAACCCTTCAGCTTGACTTCTCAAAACTCAGTTAAATTGTGTCACAGGAAGCTGTAATCAGATATGTGTGTTCACATATGATAAGTAATCATGCTTGCAAAGTGATTTTGTAAGAAAATGAATAGGCTTTGAATTACAATGCTTCAAAGTAGGCCACTTGAGCACATTGTGCAGGTGCATTTCTGAGTGTTGAAATTGATTTTTCACATATGGGAACTTAAAATTTTGCAAAAATTGGTATGAAATTTTAGGTCCCAACAGACTATTGGTAATCTACTATTACAGGATCATTTGGAATAAAACCAACAAGTTGTTTTGTGTGATATGGTTGGTAAGAGGGCACATATGCATGATTTTCATGGAATGGAGGTGAAAAACCATCATAGTGCTAATAACTAGAAATTGCAAGAGTAAAACATGAAACATAGCTAAGCCTAGATAACTGATTTGGAATGAATATATTTAAAATAGTCTCGAAACACTGGAATATGAGTTAGAACACCAAATAGAGTCACTAAGTGCTAGGAAAATACTTTCAAATGGTAGAAAACTAACATGTTGCTCTAACCTCGTTAGTTGCATGTTCCTGGACTGTTAAAACTAGCTGATTCTTCACTTGTAGATTCACCAAGTGTGTGAATATTTCCTCCAAAGGCTAATGCTGTTGACATACACACCAAATATCAACAATGAATAGAGGACTTGTGGACTATGATAGTCCAATCGATCCCACCAAGCATGCCAAAAACTATTATCTTTGAAAGTTGCACCCTACCAATTTACAAAAAATTAGTACTCTAGAGGAACATGGAAACACTCCTATGGCTATGGGTCACCTAGAAATTAGAGTGAATCTCCAGAGAAGGTTGGCTTCCTAACTTTATATCACCTAAGACTGAGTATTCTATGGCTTTGACAAGGAAAAGGGTAAGAAACATATGCATTAGAACTAAAACTAAACTCTAATGGGTGATACACCTAACTGAATGAGGAACATGAAAATACCATATTCAAACACTTGTTAGAATGACAAAAAAAATTCACAATCTATCGCTTATACTTGTGCATAAATATTTCACAAGTAGATTTATATATGCAGAGTTCTTAAGAGGAATAAATGATTTCACACTTAAGGGCAATACACACTTTTAACACAACTTGCAACCTACATTAGTATTTTCTACATAAAAGGCTCTAAATTCTAAGACAAAAGCGAAGAGGAAATAAAACTTACTTCACAAATAACTCTATCAAATCAGCTGCTAAGCACAATGATATAAATGACAAGTAGGCACAATCTTTAATTAGTAGCATTCAAGGTCTCCGCTGTATTCCATATCCAGTAAACTAAAAAATGAGTTACAAACTGTCAAAATTTTGAGCTAGGATTGTCAAAATCACAAGTCTCCAAAAATTGCATCATCAGAACTAATTACAATGAGTCAATCAAAGTGGCTATATCTATCTCTAAGGTAGTTGCATCAAAATAGGGTCTCTAACTATTTTGGGTCGGATGCCTCCAAAAAGCCCCCAAAATAGCAAGAAGAAACTCTCCAAAAGGACTCTCTCATGTGGAAAAAGTCAAGTCATGACTTAATCTACCATAAACACTCCTAAATCTGCTCCAAACTTGGTCAAACCACTCTCCAAAAAGGAAAACAATCCCCTATATGCTTGGTATGTGTTTGCCAACCTCCTTCAATCTCCCTATATGCTTGGAAAGGCATAAAGACTCCACTAAATCCCTTTAAAGATATTTATAAAGCATTACCTTACTTTTTGCATTTGAAATAGAAAATTGATTTAATGATTTATATCATCATCAATTAAACCAAATGCTTTACAATTACAAATTAATGCAAAAAAATAGTAAATTTTTCGGCCATATAGGAGGGTGAAGGTAATGTTGATCATGATGTTAATCATAAACAAACATAGAATAAAAGTACACATTAATCCTTATTCATCTTGAAAGATACAATGAATTCAGAGAATTCATGATCCCAAGTCTCCGGTGATTAGGTCTTAATCTTCTGATGTTACTCAGAGGTTGATGTACGTTGCTGTTTCCATTTTGGGGCCTTACCTGAATTTCATCATCAGGATTCTATTTCTGTAAGATTCTTCATAGAAAAGTCATTTTACACAGTAATTTGATCAAATGATACAGTTATATTCAAATCTTTGCATGATAATCATCTGTTATACATGCTTTATCTCCAAATATGCTAAGGATGTACAATTATCTATGACATATCTGTATATTTCATGTATTTGCTTATGATTATCAGTTGCTTGCAATTATGATAGAAAAATGTTCTAAAATTAAAAGAAATGGAAAGAAAAGTTTCAAATTAAAGTTGAATCTTCAGCTATTGAGCCACATATACATCAAATACATTCATGAAGAGAAGAAATCAAACCATATGTTCACCAGGACATTCCACAGCTAGATATAGTTGATGCTAACTTCAAAGGAACGGTATGAAAACAACACATGTAAGTAGATATGCACTCCAAGGGACGCAGCAAATCACAACATATACCAATAATTCATACACTGATTACTCAAGATTTATTATGAATTGTAATCAAAAGGGTCTTCTCATTCATTAGGTATGCAAGAACATATGTGTATACAACAACTTTGAAATAAGCCCTGAATATTTCAGCAAATAGATTTCAATTAAGCTTCGAATGTTTTAAAATGAAACACCCCTGCACCTTTTAAAGAGTAAGGTGAGGGAGCCTTACAAAAATGATCTATGATCAAGATTTATCTATGAATATCTACGGTGAATATTCTTCTTTGACTTTGTCAACTTCATCATGTGGCACAAGTTGCCAATTGGCAACCATCTGAGATACTTATTTTCAATAAGTATCGGATGCTTATGCTTCTTTGTGGTGCATCCTCATCTATCTTTTACTTTTCAGATTCCTCATCATCATCATCATTAGGTACATCACTTTCTATATCTTCATCATCCTGCTGATGATCTCCCTGTATATGGACCTATATAGATGTCCAGATATTCTCATATAACTGCAATATTCTCTCTACTTCACCATCTTGAGTTTTTGCTTTAATCATGGCGTGCTTGTGTGTTTGATATTTACCTCAAATACTTTCTAACTTATTTCTCCTGCTGCTAGATGTTTCATTATATTCCTCCATCTTGACCCTGATCCTCATGATTTTATCCATAGTATCCTCTATCAGGTGATTTAGTGGGTTGTCAGTTACCTATTGGAAATTGCTATGTAGAGCTTTAATGGCAAACTCCTCATCTTGATTTTCTATTTTGCCTTCTACCTTTCTTTCCAGAGTTTCCAAAATTTTTGCTTCAAACGATATCATATCATGTAGCTTCATGCTGATATCTCTTAGTTTACTGTTGCATCTTTTAAGTACATCACATTCAAATCTGATGTCCTTGTACCATATGTCTACCAATGGTGCATTATTGTTATTTAACACGTGTCTGCTTATGATGACTTGAGGATCAATCCTCCTTATTTCTTCTAAGACGTTCAAAACTTTCTCTAACTGGAAGGACCTTTTGTCAATCTCCATTTGCAATTTATCTACTTTTCTCTCAGAGATAGCTAAAGAATTCCACCTCTTCAAAGATGCTTTTACTACCTCTTCTGCTCCATCAAATGTGGATAACATCCACTTTCTCATTGTGGATGACTCATGCTTCATGATATCCAGTTTATTTACTTCACCCTGAGAAATAGCAGTCAATGGGACTGCATGAATAGTAGATGTATCATTAGGGTTAATTAACCTTTTTATATAGGCATGCAACTGAGCAATGTGCTCTTTATGTTGCTTATTTTTCTCTTTCTCTCTTTTTACCTTTTGAATCAATGAATCTATGATATCCTTGCCTTCTTGGCCTTCTTGATCTTCATTAGAAAACCCCAAATCTATTGTGTTAATCTGGAATTCTTCCAGAGTAATCTTACCTTTTTCTTTATCTACAGTAGGGAGTGCTACCTGAGCTGTTCTTCTACCTGTTGTAGGATCTCTTCTTATTGTAGAAGTTATTCTATCTTTCCTCTTTGTCTTTATCAGGGTGTCTAAAAACAAAGTAGATACATCAAATTCTTGTATTTCTATACCTGTTTCTATGCCAATTTCTGTCTTGAGCCATTGAGGAATTGGATCCTTTGACTATTGATCTCCAGTATCATCATGATGATCACCCTGATCTCTTGTATCCACCATCATGTTTGATGGGGAGGGTGATCTTTCTTTCTCCTCCTCATGAGGCTCTTCATAAGGGTGATCTTTGGGTATATCCTCCTACTGAGGAATTTCTTTCTTTGGAGGGTGATCCTGTTGAACATCTGCATCTTTGTCATCATCCTAATCTTTTGCTTCCTCCACTCTAACTTCATCCACCTTAGTATTATCCTCATCTTGAGGCATGTCAGTATCCATGGATATTACTTCATCTTTTTTCAATTCATCTACCTATTCTGTAGCCACATCTTGTTTTGCACTTGTGATGATTGCTTCTTGAGCCTTGGGAGTCGGATCAACTAATGCATTCTTTTCTTCTTCTCCCTTATCTTATACTTCTACTATTTTGGGTTCAGCTGATGTATCATGCTATTGCTGACCCATATTTGGAGCTTCTCTCTCCACTTCTTTCTATTTAAGTTCATCAATATTTTCTGCCTTTTCATGTGCAGCTGCCATATCTTCAGGGTTTACATCCTCTTCATATGTCAAATCTATAGTTGCAGGATTTGTCACCTGATCAACTAAGGTATCTAGCCCTATTTGTTGTGCAGTGTTCTCTGGGCTCTCTTCTTTTTCTATTTCCACTTGCTTCATCTCCTCTAACATTGTTTGTATTGATGGAGTTCCATGAGGAGTTATCCGAGTGCCAGCAGCAAGGCTTTCCATTTTCTGTGAAGCTACATCCTTCACTACCTCATCATCGGATAGGTCTACTATTTCATCCAATGAAACAATACCACTTTGGATTATCCTAGATGTTTCTTTTACCTGTTCTTCTACTAATTCAGTTTTGAATTTTACAATGGTGGGGATTGGAACATTATGCTACAATTCCTTCTTGAATACTTCCCCGCCTGCTCCCCTCAGCATTATGGGAGTTTGTTTTATTTCACCTCTCATAGAAGTCCTCGGTTTCTTAGGTGTAGTGGTTACCACCTGAGGTGCTTTTCTCTTTCTGGGGAATGATATAGGACCTTCCTCTTCTTCAGGCTCATCCTCTAGAGGAATATCCTCTTCCACCTTCTTATGTGAGGCTTGACCTTCCTCATATGTTTTAGTAGGTTGTGCAACTATTTTTTTCTTAGCCTTTTGTTTATTCTTAGGAGGTGGTGCTGATGATGCTTATGCTTGTTCTGATCCAGTGCATCTTCAGTTGGCATTATTACTTTTTCAATTATGACTCCTTTGGGTTCATTATCAATTTTCTTACCCCTTGGAGATCTTTTGCTTTTATCGGGAGGTGGTATTCTTTCTCCTTTAGTCTTTCTCTTCTCCATTAAGAAATCATCATATTCACCCTCAGCAAGTTCTTGTCTTTTCTTCTTGTTATCAACCGTAATAGCAACACCCTTTTTCTTCAGTATGTTTATTTGCTCATCCACCCAAGCTTGGGTCAGCTATAATATCCTTCCACTGAATGGATCCAAGGAGATATCCTCCTGTATGGTGAGATCTAGTGCAAAGATAGTATCATTGTATATCTTTTTCTCTTTGTATTCCTCAGCCATTATCATTCCATCATTTTTCTTCAGTTGTGCTAGGATGGAGATGCAATCAAAGATCCTTATTTGGTTAAGTGTTAACCTTTGATATCTTCTTCTTCGGGCTTCAGCTTCATCTTCACAATCTGCCCAGAAGTCTTCTAGATGCCTTTGGTGGATGGGTTTCCCCATGATCTTCTGCATCTTCCCATATGGATCATATGACCTTATTAATGGAAAAGGCTAGAAATTCATCATTTTCAAGCCAGCTATAGCTTTCTTTATATTATCATAATCTGGGCACATGTACCAGCCCATTGTAACTGGAAACAATATTGGTGGAAGTTTGTTATTTGCTTTATAAGCATTCAGTATTGTAGAGATTTGTCTTAAAAACTCCATTAAGACAACAACATCTATAGGGTACCTTGGGAGCATGAGGGGCTCCTCCTCAAAACCTTCAACCCTTATGTATGAAAAAGTTGCAAATTGGATAAACCAGGCTCCATGTCTATATATAAGTTCTTGAGCTTCCATGCTCAGTCTCTTAGTTCTGTCCTCCTCCATTGTTCTTACTAGATGCATAGAGAATGCATCATTTACTAGTTTGTAATCTTAGAGGTAATTCACCCTTTGCAGTTGGGGATGATGATCCCATATGTGTGCATCATTGGTGGTGCCACCAATTCTTCTGACTGTAGTTAAGGCATCAAATGTACCCTTGTAGGCACATGAATAAACAATGTATGAGGTCATGTAAAAGGAACAATTTGAACCTTCCAAGTTCATCAACTGCTCATCTAAAGCGTCACTTATCATTTTTGACCACATGGGTTTGTTATCAGTGAATATGCACATCAAGATGACTGCATACATCTAGTCCTTAAAGCTTCCAGCATCAGGCTAGCCTGTCACTCTGTTCAATAGTGCTATCATGTACTGATACTCATCATCAAAGTCATATTTATACAAATGTACTGGGAGCTTGGCTGCTACAAGATAGGGACTATTCTTTGCCCTCCATTGGTACATTTTCTTCTTGGTAGACTTTTTGTTATTCTCATATTCTATTTTTGATTTCTACAAATCTATGTTGGCCACCTTCCTGCCCAATGGCAAACTGAAAGTAGTAGCAAGGCCTTTGATGGACAGATCAGCATACACTCTGCCATGCTTCTCTACTCTCCTGGTTTCCAGGTTATAGTTTCTTGCACATTCTATCACCAGCTCAGGGGTTTCCATAGAGTATGGAAAACCAGCTGCATTCCACATCCCTGACGCAAAGACTGCATCCAATAGGGTGCTGTAACTTTTCTCATCGCTCATTTTGGCTGACCATGCAGCCAGATCTATATTTCCCTGATGTGTATCTGTAATGACTCCATACTTGAATTGGACACCTTCAGGATGAGCAAACATCAGCTTCAAAAATTTAGCCTCTGACTTAGCTAATCGTTTATCTGCCATGAGTGCCTGCAATTGAACAAGACCTATCTTACAATTGGATAACACATGCATGCTTATAACATTATATTTCATTAATCAATGTGCATATTACAATTTTTTAACGCTTAGTTTTATCCAGATATGCATAATTTCAAACCAGCACTCACCATGATACCTATATAAGTAGAACATGACAACAAGAGGGTTTCAATTACTTACTTGAAGCACTTATCCTCTTACTTATACCAAAGATTATCTGAAAGTGATCTTGATACTACTAATAATCAATTTCTTCATTCTGCTACAAGCAGCGTGCATCAGGATGTTGTTTGTCTAAAGGTTTGGAAGCTCTGTTCTCTGTAAAAACTAGTTTATCGCAATGTAAATGTGAAATAACCTTGTAAATTCACTTTTAACCTCTGAATCGGGTCACTTAGGGCAAATCTGGATGAATTTGATCTTAATGGTCGATTTCCAAAATGGGAACTCGAGATCTCACCAGGTGTATGTATCGGGTTCATAATCGGTGGGAACCACCTACCCCTCTGCACATAATTAATGTAAATGGCAGCAAAAGGAGCGGGGTCATCTCTGCAGGATAGGAGGATATCCAAATATCAGGTGATATTTGGATATCAGGTGATGTTCAAATATGATCCCCTTGGGCTAAAATGACCCTTCATCGAAATATCAAGATGACGTCACCATGATATTGATTTAGTCTATCGTCGAAACACTATGACGTCATCATCATGTTTTGCAGGGAGGGTCATGTTTGGAAATATACCTCCGCGAGGTAAAATGATGATGATGTCATCAGTAGGTTGATTTTCTTTGTTATCGAGATCAGATGATGTCATCAGGATAATGGCTTTTAGGGTGATACTTTGTGATAGGATGATATTTAAATATCAGGGTGATATTCAAATATTGGGTGATATTCAGAATTATGACCTTCATGAAAATATGATGTTATTTGACGGGTAGATATCTCTATCACCTAAATTTGACGTCTGGATGTTTAGAGAAAATGATTTTATAGGGTGATAATTTTATATCGGAGTGATCTTTTATAAGATGACTGATATTAAGAAATATGATCCTCCCCCTTTTTAGGAATATCAGGTTTGACCAGGATTTTGACCATTCATAACTTTCACATCTTAAGAAATACTAGGATGGTGTAAAAGGCAAACCTTCATGATTTTTAATGTTCTTTCCAAATATGAGGTTAATGATATGAAACATGAACTTTGACAACTGACCTCATGGTGATGACTTACCTCATCCTCGTATGGAGGGCTATTGGCATGACTCACTTTTACCAGACCGCCAGACAACAGGAAAACACAAACAAAGCCAAACAAAAGGTTGGGTCCTTGTTTTGCCAAGTCATTTTGTATTATGCCCTTGTTGTTGCGCTGCCATGAGGATTTTACAGCTTGTAGATTCCTGAGGAGTTTCACTTGCTTTTTTTGAAGGTTCTCTACTACATTTAATGGTGACTAGGCATCGACAGCCATAGACAAGTAAGAACTTACCTTTTTTTAAGCCAAAACTGTAAAAAATGGTGCTACTTCTATTGTTATTTTTGCACAATATATGATAACTGTCTTAATCTCTTTCATGGTGCAGTCACATACACTATCTTTTATGCTCAAATGATTGTTTATTTCAGGTGAAAAGCTACAGAAATAGCAAAGAGGGTTAAGTTGTTTTTATGTATGATATACTTCTGCAACTATTATATTTTCATGCTTTTCTTTCTATCCCACTCTTAGCTTTTGTTGTTGAAGAAGAATGAAATATCTCATAGTTTGTCTTCATTAGGGTTTTGTTGAACAACCCTTAGTCTCCTTTTTTGAAAACTCGGTCATGGAAGCATGTTTTACTGCTTTGAAGAAAGCTGAGAACACCATGTAATATCTTATTCTTTTCATGACAGTGAAGAAACACTGTTGTTTCTCTTGATTTGTCTTATGGTTTTATTTAAAACAAACTCTCACTGTATGCATACATGGGTTTCAAAAGCAAGTCTCCTCCTTTCATTGTATACAATATTCTCTACATCTTTATATTATCCATGTGCATTCTATATTTCCATAAGGGTTTTATTGGAACAAACCCTAGCTTCCCTTTTCAACACTCAGTTATGAAAGTATAACTTTGTTTCTCTTAAAAGGTTGAAAATACCTATTAATATTTTATTGGAATTCTTTTAAGCACTGGTAGCCTTTCTTGTAACTGTCTCTCATGAACTCCACATTTGATTTGTAGCTTTACATCCTGTACCTTCTGTATCAGTTATTCTTTTGTTCTATAGTAGCAAATCATTGACAATACTTCATTTTTATCTCTGTATACTTTGATCATGGACAATATTGATATCACTTAGAAACACTTCTTTGTATCTATCATTGGGTTCTAAAAGCAAGATTTTATTTTGTATATATACCTTTTCTGTATTACTAAACCTCTCATGGTATTCTGTGTTATTGTATAAGTTTACAAATCACTCATGTAGCTATAACTTTTGATGATTGGAATACAAAAAAGACTAAGGTTATACAAACTAAACCCGTCCTTACCAAGCTTGAACATGTTCTGTATCTTTCACAAATATGGATATACTTATCTTTTTTGCATATCTGTAATAGCATATATGTAAGCATTAGGTTGTAGATGATATAGGCCACTCATCCCTGTATGTTTGAAACATATTTAATGACTCATGTACTTGTACATCTGAAACATAAACTATAGCTTGGCACTTACACTTGTATCATTTGAACTCTTTCTAGTTGTCATAACTGATGATTGCTCTTGTAGCGTTAGATCTTGTACTTCTGTTCTATAGCAACATAGAAATAACTATAGCTTCTTCATTTGATTTGCATTGTTATTGCACCAGCTATAGTTATGACTCCTCATGAGGCCTTTTGCAGCTTCATGCATATTGTTGAGACTTACAAGATGAATCCTCTTGATGTGATATCTAATGTAGCACTAGTTATATAAGATACTTTCTAGTGTTTCTTGTTATCTCCTCTCCATGACACTATTACAACCATATTTGACATACTTTAAACTCTTGGAATTGTATCTTTGTGACATCCACGACTATACTTTCTAGTGTTTCTTGTTATCTCCTCTCCATGACACTATTACAACCATATTTGACATACTTTAAACTCTTGGAATTGTATCTTTGTGACATCCACGACTATGACTATCCTGTAATGTATAGACTGTCCCTTTGGTAGTGTTTCTATATCACAGTCTTTTTGTTCTAAAAGATGTTTCAATTAATGATGACATGTTCCTTGTATATGATGGAATGCTTATTATATAATTCTCTCATGACATGTGACACTCATGACATGTGACAATCATAAAGGTCTATCCCAAACTAGACTATTGCTCCAATCATATCTACCTCCTATTTCTTGTGTGATCCATCATGATGAGTGGTAATATGCTTCATTTGTCCTCTATCATGACAATTTACTATTCTCATACAATTTGTAGGCACTGTTTATCTCTTAACTGCTATAGTCATCAATAATTTAGATGTGATTGCTCTTAATGAAATTTTACAAATGCCTGGCTATCTTCAAACTTTTCTTGTGACTATATTTGGAAATAATATCATGTTGTCCTTATCAGATCTTGTATCTGTAGGTTATGTTTGTCATGAGCAGCTACAAGATAACTTTTGCACTTCATTTCTGCACTTGTATCTCTTTCTTTTATACTATTTGAAAGCATTAATGGCTCTCTGTTAGACATGCTGGGCTCAACCCTCATGGGAGCCATATTTTCTCCACATGCTAAAATAAAATGAGTGTTAAATGACACCTGTATCTGTACATGAAACAAACATGTTAGCAATAAAAATTCGTGTGATTGATGTTCTCGATTATCTTGTTGCTTTCTTGAAGGTCCATGTGATACTGACGGGTTTATTGCATCTAAAAATTAGACTATATATTTGTAGATATATGTCATATGTTATATGATGCCTCGTCATTGCTCTAACATCAATTTTCAACCTCTAATGTAGATAACTAGGGGTAGCAAGGAGATAACAGCTAGATGCGGGACACGTGGATGACATAGATGACACAAGACATGACAAACAGAACCAAGACTCGTCATTCAGGCAATGACAAGTCACCTTATAACATCTGCACATTTATTTCTTTAATTTTCTACAAATGTATAGTCTTTATTTTCATTTGCAATGAATTAGTTAGTCTCACGGCTTATGTGAGATCTTATACATTTATTTTTCAAATAAAGATTACTTTTCCTCTAAAATATTTGTACAACCTTTCAAATAAGCTATGCATCTAAAATGCAAATTGGCACTGTAATCTGAATTTGTTTTATTTGTGCACATGAATATAATACATAAACAATAAAATGTACCTTTCTCTTCCTTAAAACTTCAAAATCTCTACCTAATTGAGCTAGTAGTGAAATTAGGTAACAGTTACAACCCCATTGTCATGTATGGACTAGGTCCATTTTTTTATCACTCACGAAAGGGGCACTAGGTCCACATCAGTATAATATGTTTTTTGTCATCCGCCAGCTAGGTGGAAACACTAGAGGAAGGTAAACAATAAATTAGAGAGGAGAATAAGTGCCTTAGGGATAGTCACATAGGAGGGTACCCCCAATTCACCAACCACAATGCTATATCCGTAAGACACAACACACAATAATGAAATTAGAGAGGAGATATAGAAGAATGATAATACAAATAGAGGAAGGTCACAACAAAGGAAATCTCTTAGTATCCTTTACCTTACAAGAGAATCAAGGGTCATCCTAGAAGGCCTAACAACACATAACACATCATGAGAGATAGAGGGTTAGAGATACATACCTATCGGTGAAATCATGCTTGATCTTGGAACTTGTGAACCTCTTGGAGAGGTAATCGATCAAGTTTTGTGAGAATCTTGAGTGGTTCTTATTAGGTTGTTTCCTGTTATTAGAGAGTCCATGTGGTACATTCTTGACACTTCCTTGTTTATATGAAATCTTTTGTTTCTTGTGAGGAGGAGAACCATTGTTGTTTCCAACTGATGATAATTGTCTTGCTCATTTCTAACTTTTATTTCTCTTGTTTTGTTGGTTCTGTCTATCATAATGACAAGGATTGTCTTGTACTATTTCAACCTTTTCTATTGTCATAATCTCTTGCTTCAGTGGTTCCATTTGTCTTTTTGGCATATGTTGATTCTCTCCTGATCCCTGAAGGGATAACAGAGGAGGAACTTCAGAGTAGATACCTCTTCTTCGTGGATGAGGTGATACTTGAGTATTTTCCTTATCCACTTCAATTGTAGCAATTATCTCATCATAATCTAAATAATCCTTTTCTACCTATATTGTGTTTTCTTCCATCAAATTGCTATCTATATGCTTAGGGAAAGGATTAGTGAAGATCTGTAAATTATGATTTAGCGGAGTAATTGACTTATTCCTATTATCATTCACACAAGATACTTGTATAACATTCAAGTTGATGAGGTCTTGTATTTCATGTTTAAGATGCATACATCATTCAGTATCATGTCCTTGTGTCTAATGATAGTGACAAAAGGCATTAGCATCAAAATAAGGTCCTTGCATTCTATTAGGATCCACTAGTTTAATCAAGGGAAGCTTCAAGAGATTATTACTCAGAGCTTGATTCATGATAGAATCATAGGACTCAGATATTGGAGTGAACTTTCATTGTTGGTATGGTGCCTTCTTCAGATTAGTGATAGATGACACTTGAGAAAAGTTATTTGGTCCATTAACCTTGACGAAACTCTTATTATTCCTCTTAAAGTTTTTTTGTGATGACCCACCCTCGGATTGACCAACTTAAGATGATGAGTTTTGATTTTCATACTGACTAGAAGAAAGTTGGTAGTCACAAAGGGCAGTACATAGGTGTTGAAAAGAGTTATATTTCATCAAGAGGATCTTATCACAGATGTTATGCTGCAAATTTGTTATAAATATCTTCTAAACATCATCATCTTTCATCTGATATTGGATTTCTGCATAAAGTCCTTGATATCGGCTAATAAACTCAGTCAACTTCTCTTTCAGACCTTTCTTGCAATGAACCAAATCAATCAGAGAGACTTGGGGTCTAATGTTTTCTTGAAAATGTTGTAGAAATTGATAAATTAATTGTGAAAAACATTGTATTGAATTCAAAGGTAATGAGAAAAACCATTCCAAAGACATATCTTTTAGAGATCATGGGAAAAGCTTTGCTAACAAGTCCTCTTCAAAGTAGAAATAACTACACATAGCTATGAATGCCACCACATGAGTATTGAGATTACTTTTTCCACCATATTTTTCAAAGAAAGGAGTTTCAAACTTCTCAGGCATAGGAGTTCTCAAGATTGCATAGGATAATGGATTACGAGCATGGTAAGTTGGTATATTAGGTTGTGAACCATTTGACAAGCTTGTCACTTTTTGTTGTAAAGAGGTCATGCCTTGCAGAAGTTTATTTAGAATGGTGTCATTAGGAGATGTAGCTTGTTGTGAGGAATTGGAACCAAAGTGTGAAGGAGATTGAGCATGGGTAGTGACAAGTGGAGGTTGTGAATAATTGAGTGGTGGTTGGATATAACGATAGGTGGAAACTGGTTGACAATAAGAAGATTGAATGGGTGGTTGAGAGTGATATGAAGACACCTTAGGGGCAAGGTTTTGATAGTTGAATTTGATAGCTCTATAATTTTTTGAATTAGTGCCATTAGATACTCCAATATGGGTGGTGACATTACTACAAGCATCTGCATTAGTTGTCAAAATATTTGATGTAAATGTAGATATTCTCATGGGTATAGGTACCAATACTTGCATATGAGATGGTGAGAAAGTGTTAATCATCACTTTTGCACATTTAGTCACTGGCATAATATTGGTTTGTACAATGTGTGCTAAACTATAGATCACATTAACACCATCTTGTCCTTCTTTTATCAATTCTCTTATGTTATGAATTACAAGAATAGCTTCTTTGGCTATCCTCTCATTTTCTATAAACACTTGGAACTCGGCTAATTATTTATCAAGTTTATCTATTTGTTCATCAGATACATATCCTACCACCTCAATAGTATCATCAACATCATGAAAAGTTTTCTCTTCCATTGTAATTGTGATAGGTATAGTATCTTGTAACATTTGTGTCTCTCCTTTTGTAAAGGAGGTGTTCAGTGTAGCAATTTCTTCAAGAGCACTAGATCCCATGAGTCTTATGCTTAATATTAAAGGGATATTTATATTAGGGTAGTGAGTTACAATACTCATGCAAGAACATGCAGAAACTAATAGAATAAACCTTAGAAGCAAGATATGTTTCAAGGTAAAAGTGCTTGATTTTTTTAACTCTTCACAGTGTAAACCAGTGAAAGAAGAGGTGTTGTGAATATTTTTAGGAGGAAAAAAAAATTATATACCTAATAACAGTCCATTAATGCAAGATTAATTTTCACAACACGCTTTTGAAACAACTCTAGAAAGTTGATAAGTTAAAACCTAGTGAAAATAGACCAAAATATGCGATTTTTCACCCAATCTCAATGCAAACAAATAAAAGAAGAGGTGTTGTAAATATTTTCAAGAGGGAAATAAAATTTTATGCCTAATAATAGTCCACTAATGCAATAATACCTTTCACAACATGCTTTTCAAGCAACTCTATAGAGTAGATAAGCTAAAACCTAGTGAAAGTAAGCCAAAATATGCGATATTTCACCAAATCTCCATGCAAAAGAGTAGGGAAAAGGGTGTTGTAAGGAAAATGATGATATAAATCAACTTATAACAATAAAAAAGTCTACCTAATTCCAAAAAATCCATTACAACATGCTTATAGTGCCATTCTAGATCAAACCCTAGTGCAAAAATAGCAAAAATATGCAAATTTTCACAAAATTTCAATGCAAAGGCCCAAAAGAAAGGGTGTTGTAAGGAAATTGAGAAGGGGAAGAAGATAATAAATATAATAAAATCCAATTATTACAGAAAAATTCCTTACAACATGCTTGGAGTGCAAGTCTAGCAAGACGATAAGGCCAAATCTAGTGAAAAATGCAAGTTTTTAAACCCTAGACATGGAATTTCACAAGAAGGCCACTATGATGCAACACTAAAATTTTAGATCAGACCTAATGAATGTTTTAACAAGGTAGTAAAACATGGAACAAGATTTTGACTACAACCCTAGTTCATGCAAAACTAGGTTTTCATGAAAAATGCATAATTTTCAAGCAATTTCCAACAACTCAAGCATGCAAATGTAATGCCAATGAATTGTAAATGCTGAGTTTCTATATTTTGGATCAGATCTAATGAAAATAAAAGAAATTAGTTGAAATTAGATGCAAATTAATTCAAATTTTACAAAAAAGCAAGCCTAATATGCCAATTTTTTCAAATTTTCCAATTTTTTAATTTTTTTTGTAATTTTTCTCAAATACAATATTGAAAATAATGAATTGAATGATAATGAATTTCAGATCTGATGTAAAAATCAGAGAATTAATGAAATATAATTGAATGCATGCAAACTATGTCAAAAATCAAACCCTAGAATGTAATTTTTTCAATTTTTCTAAATATATCATTTTTTTTGTAAATTTTTGAATGCAATGAAATGAATGAATGCAAATCTATGAAACAACACTCGGAAAGGTGTCAAAAAGTTCAAAACATGGGTTCACCAAAATGTTTTATATGACAAGGGGGTTTTGGGGGTTGTTGTTATAGTTTCAATCCTCCTTTCCACAAAACATTCCAAGGGCTTTTCAATCGAGTGCTTCTCCCATCGAGAGGAGAGTCGTCTATCAAATTGGGTTGCCACTTGGTTTTCTACTAGGAAATTTAGAAGTTATCACACAATGTTGCCAATTAATGCTTTTATTCTCTTGAAACCCTAATTTAAGTGAAATAGTAATTAAATCTATGAATTATGACAAATACCACATGAATTAGACAAAGGGCAGAGAACCTTAACTCACTATTTTTCAAAGTCCAAAAAATGGAAAAGTTGGAGATAACAGTGATGGCACCCTAGTCCAAGGTATTGGATTTTTTATGGATTCCCAATCTCCTTTTGGCACTGATCTCTACTATGTCTTTTATTTTCTGTGATATGATAGTGGAGGACAATGGTGATGGCACCCTTGTCTCAAAATCTCGCATAGTGTCTGCTTCTTTTTAGATCTTGAATCTTCAATGTTTCCCTATCTTCCCTACAACTCCACTTTCTCCAGATCTGATACCTATAACCTACAATCACAAGGAGTGTGGGAGGGGGTTGTGGTGTTTAGAGGCTTGCCTCAGTCAAGCCCAAGAGAGACATTCAAGTCTTTTGAACACCATTGTTAGAGATAGAGTGTGTATCCTTGTGGGATAGAGGTAAAAATCCAAATGATAATGATGATAAAGCACAATAAATCTGACCTTAATGATGAAGCTCTCATGGAAGGAAGAAACTCTTTAATTCCATAAGGAGAAGATGTAATCCAACATGTCCAAAAAAACACAATAACAATGCTATGCTCTGCAACACAATGATATCATAAAAATCTCATGTATTCATAAAGTTCCCAATCATCTTCTAGTTTGCAAATGATAACCTAAACATTCTTATATATGCAACTAAAGATTCCCACCAAGGATTTCATATTTGAAACTTATGATGTCGGCCTAGAAACCAAATAATAGTCACAAATCTGACATTTAAAATTAGGGAAGACCCAAAATAGGGTTGAACTAGGGTGCTAGCACCCTTGTCCACCCCTTGTCTTTGTTTCAAGGTCATCAACATAGTCCCCCTTAGGTCCTATTTGTCACAAGACCCAAGGGTTTTCTCATCAAGAGTCTGAATTATCATGTAAAATGTTCTAAATGCAATCTAAGGACCTTGGAGCTAAACCTTAAAGGAAAAAGCCCCCAAGGGCACATTTTTCTGACATAATAGTTATGTATTATGCTAAATACCTAAGGGTTCCCTTTAGGACTTATGAATTATTGCATTGACTCCCAGCTTGGTTGAGTCATGATGTCTTTGTTTTGCACCAAAAGTATAATGTAAAACATGTTTGAAATGGTAGTTTATGAACCATTTTAATTAATGTTATTTATTGTGCAAAAAGGAGATAGGATCATGTGTCTTCTAGTTTGAGTCAAAGGGGGATATTATTGAGGTTTGATGAGTTATGCCAAGCATATAGGGGATGTTAGAGGAAGTTGACAAACATGTGGAGGGAATATAGGAGTGGTTTTGACTTGGTTTTGCAGGGAAATGAGAGAATCTAGAAGAAGTTTTTGATGCCTTTATGGTAGGAGAGGTCAAGGCTTGACCTTTTCTTCACCTTTGAGCCTTTTTGAAGTCTTTTAATGGGATTAAAAATAGGCTTTTTGGTTATACATGACTAATGGAGTTGTAGTCCCTATTT
The DNA here is from genome assembly GCA_027924645.1 of Cunninghamia lanceolata. Taxonomy (NCBI): domain Eukaryota; kingdom Viridiplantae; phylum Streptophyta; class Pinopsida; order Cupressales; family Cupressaceae; genus Cunninghamia; species Cunninghamia lanceolata. The sequence goes on from BSBN01001583.1 coordinate 13,540,675, forward strand.
TTGTGCAACTACTTGGAAAGCATATAGTAACTTCAATTCTCATTTTGGAGTGAGTTCTTTTCATTTCTCAAGCAGGTATTGTAACTCACTTTTGGAGTTCTTTTAGCAGGAGATAGCATTGTAACTCATTTTTGCAAGCATTTACAATAGTGCAACACTTTTTTCAAATCAATAAGGTTAAGAAATTTTACCTTCTCAGAACTATTTTATTGTGTGAGGTTAAATGATTGATGCAATTTTCTTGTGATACATGTGATCCTTGTTATTGTGTCTCATTATTAGCACATTTAGGTAGAAGATATATGTAGGATTGCAGCTTGTAGGTTGTGTTGGTGATAAAATCAATTCAAAGTTGTGAAGAGAATACATTTTCTTTCTAGAATTGTAAGTGTCAAAGCCTTCCTATGAAATATTAATGCAAGAGAACATGAACCTTTGAGTTGTGTATATCAAAGTCTTGTTGTTTGTTTAATTGTGTGTGCAATAGTAGCTATGCATGTCTCAACATAATCATTTTGGTGGATCACCGTAGGAATTAGTTTTCAGTTTATATTTCTTCCTTACTCTTTCCTCTACAAGCATTAGAGTTGTTAATTAGGTGAGTACCTTAAGAACTAGCTTCCTCTGGAGGTTCTTTTTTTTTTCTAGGTGACCCACAACCTTAGAAAAGTTCCCATGTTTCACCAATAGGCCAAGTTCACTCAGTAAGGGTGCACTATTAAGAGATAACAATTTTTGGCATGCCTAGTGGAACTGTTTGAATCAAAATAGTCCAAAGAAATACACCTTATTACTGGTTTTGATATTCAACTAATAATTTTTAGGCCTTTAAGAGGTTGAAATCTACATATCTGGTGACTCTGAGTGCGGAAATTTAGCAAAACCAGTGCTGTAACAACTTATGAGAAAATTACAAACAAGGAGTGCAAGATCATTTGAGTACTTGTAGCTATCTCCACAAGGAGGCAAGGCAGATCTAGTAGGAGAACTCATCCTTCAGCAAGGAAAACACAGTCAACTCCACCTCCTATGAGAGTGGCAACTCATCTTGCAAGAAATTGGACTTTTGTTGCTTCAATGGTAGTTCCTAGGAATCAAGTTTTTGTACCTTTTGATAAAGGCAACCCTTTGAACTTGGCCCAACATGATGATATCCCAATGGCTTCTCTTAAAATTTTGCCATTTTTCTTAGGAGAGGACCAAATTACACCCATTGAGCACATCCAAGATGTGGCAAACTTATGTGTTGTGCATCATATTACCATAGAAAATGTGGCTCTCAGATTGTTGACAACATCCTTCAAAGGCAAAGCATTACAATGGTTTGGAGGTTTGGCAGTGAACTCAATACGCTTATGGGATCAACTTGGAGAGCTCCTTTGCAAACATTTTGAAGACAAATCTGATCATTTGTCTTTGGTAGAACAATTGAGCACCATCAAGAGAGCTCCTCAAGAGCAAATGACCGATTTCAACTTTTGTTTCAAAAAGACATAGAATAGAGTTCCTGCTATGGTAAGGGCTTCTACAGATCATACTTTTCTTTATTATTTGAAGGCACTTAATAATGACATTTCTATTATGATACAATCCATGGGAAGCACTTCATTACTAACTGCATTTGACATTGCAAGAAGGGCTGAAAACAATATTATCCAAGCTGGTAAGATAGCACCTATACCCCCTATGCCTATTCCTAGAGATTCAGCCTTCCATGCCTTTACAAATACAACCTTTAGCTTCTATACATGTTGTTCCAGTGTTACCAACACCAAATAACCAGGCTTTAAGTCATGAAATAACTGTCCCAGCCTAATCTCTTGAGCTACAAGAGATAAAGGGATTGCTTCAGTCATTTGGAAATGAGTTGGTGAATATGAAGAAGAAGCAATTTCAATCTACATTATCATATTTGAATGTGTCAAGTGAAGTTCTAGTTAGGTGATATAGGAGCATCCAGTGGTGTAAGGGCAATCTTGCATCACCCAAAAAAAAATGTGTTTCAAAATTATTGATGTTCTACCCATTTCTTCTCAAAATCTATGGTTCTGGTCCCATAATCACCTGAATAATAATGTAGAACTTTCAATTTTCTCAAACTGCTAAAAATAGTAAACTGCTATTTTTAGAAAGTTTGCATTTGGGCACGGAATGAAGTCAAAATTTACAGGAAGTTACATAACAGAAATCTAAGACCTTTGGCGAAGGAATCACATGAAGATCATTTGCGAGCTGAAAGATATTAAAGTTTCTGTTTCCTGAAAAATGCCTGAAAATTATTCAATCTCAGGTTTGAGGCACTAAACGGCCCTTTACGGGCCCAAAAATAGCCAAAACTAGTAGAGCTAGTTCTTAGCATGTACAGCACTCTGCGAGCTTTCCAACGCATAAAACAGTTTGTCAATCGGAGTCCTGGATCAAAAGTTATGGCTCCCGGAAGTTGACCTATTTTTGGAGGGAGCTGCAAAATTTGAAATTAGGTTGTTGGCCGCCAAAAAGGCTATTAATAACCATTTTTGGGAACCCTGTGTAGTGGGAGAGTTAAGGGGGCAAGTGTAGAGTCAAGAATAGGTGGGAAAATAGAAACCCTAGCTGATTTTAGGGTTACAGAAGGATGAAGATTCAAGAGTCTTGAGGTTGGGAAAGCTGTAATGTGTTGCAGTCAGTAGAGGATTCATCCTCTGATTGTAATTGAGCTTCTGTAATGTAATGAGTTGCCCAGTTCAATAAGAGAAAGTTCTATTTGTTGTGTTCAATATATTTTATTATGTGTTTTGTGATTTACCCCCTTCATCATTAGGCAAGATCAATCTGTATTTACTAATGCATCCCAAAATGGTAGTGAACAACCAAGTAAAGAGGTCAAACTAAACTTAAAGCCACCACCTTTTTATGTGTCTTTGATCATAGGAGATAAGCTGGTCCATAATTGAATGATTGATTTAGGGGATAGTATTTCTATTATGCCCAAGCAAATTGTTGATAAAGTATTAAGGATTTGAGTCTTACTTTACATGCTTGCCCCAATTTTTCCATTCCCCAAGACATATTTGTTATTGACTTGCCACCATATTTTACCCTTTGTCTCTCAAGGAATTTTACTACTAAAGTAGGTGGTTATTTATCTTTAGATTGGTCTCATGTGCTATTTAGGACAAGATATGGAACTAAAGTGACCATTAAGTCTGAGTCAATAGAAAAAGATCACATAGAACCTTATGTACCAAGTCCAATCAATGCCAATTATGTTGTTTTTGATAGTGATGAACATACTGTTGCCGAAGAGCAAAATACAAAAACTAAGAATATTCCTAACATCCTTTTGGATGAGTGGGTAGAAAAAAAACATTGAAGATGATCCAAGTAAAAACCTTGAAGGGGTACGCTTAGGTGTTTATATGATGCATGAGCTAGATTCTATTATTCCTAACCTTGAAAAGAAGGATGAACAACAACAAAATAAAGTTTGGAAAATGTTTTTTGATGGCTCAAGAGCTAGAAATGGAGCTGGTAGAGGTGCTATACTGGTATCTCCACAAGGTGACAAGTACTATTCATCTTTTTGTTTCACTTTTAGTTATACTAACAACACAACTGAATATGAGGGTCTTATACAGGGTTTAGAATGGGCAAGAAAAAGAAAGATAAGCTGCCTACAGGTGTTTGGCGACAATGAATTGATTATAAATTAGGTAAGAGGCTTACATGTAAGTAAAAATGATGTTCTTAGGTCATATAAGCATAGGGTATGGGATATGATAGAGGAATATGATGCTTTTAATCTACTATCTATACCTAGAAGTCAAAACAAGCATGCTGATAGGCTAGCTGCCATAGGTGTTTAGTTTGACATCCCAAATGATATTAAAAAGGGTAAGGTACATCAACATATTAAAGTTGTAGTGAGGCCATATATTCCTGATAACAATGTTCATTAGCAAGTTTTTGAAATTGATGAACAGGTGTAGAATTTTTTACTTGAAGAAGTTGAGTTTTTAGTGGGAAATCAAGAAAAACTACTACAACAGTATAAAGATCAGATTATATAGCTAAGGACAAATAAATTACCAAAAGGTTTGGTCACCTTGGAATCTATTTTTAGTTCTGATGATCAACTTAAAAGGGGGGAAAATAGTGTGCAGATCAAGGAAGAATATTATGAAGAGGTAGAAATCTTCAAGGGTAAGCTTCTAAATATTGGTAAGATTTATTCTCTAAAAGATAAAGAAGCTTTTGTTTTACTTTGTCAAAAATTTCATGATATCTTTGCATGGGAATATTCTAATTTAAAAGTCTTTGATCCCAAAATTGCCCAGAACACCATTGAACTTGAGCCAAATGCAAAACTAGTTAGGCAGAAACAGAGGCCTTTAAACCCCAAGCTTGAACCTCTCATGATGAAAGACTTGACTAAGTTGATTGAGGGTAATATTATTTTCCCAATCAAGCATACCTCATGAGTTTCTAACCTTGTCTTGGTGTAATGCCCCGTCATGCAACCCTAGAGTGTTAGACTAACCAGAGCGGAAAATGGAACTATTTTTTTTTTAAAGCAATAAAGTACAAAAATAGGATCCAAAGATATTATAAAACACATAAAAAAGGAAAAGTACACTTCTAACCACTCTAGGGCTACATAACTGCATTACGAAATTAAGTAAAACCATAAAAGTGATAATCATCAATCTGTAGAGATAACTAACCCAATAGCTTTTATAACAACAATATAATTTGATTACATAGTCTCAGATCCAAATTACATGATTACAAGAATACAAGATTGCAAGATCGATCTCGACGATTTACATAAGAAGGTATACAACATTGTTGAAGAATGAAAGCCACCTGAAACTGGAACATCTCCGCACAAGGCTCAAACTGAATCTCCAAGAAAACCAATGGATAGCTCTACCTCCCAACCATGTTGAACCCTGAGGTCCACCCCATCGAGCTAGGAGATAACAAGAGGATTACCACTAGGTCAAGGTTGCAGTCAAGAACACAACTATCAATACCAGACTCCATGAAGACAAACATGATGAAAGGACTGCACACACCCGACAGTACTCAACCAGACAGATCAAAACATCAGACTAGATCAATCATGAAGACCAGACCACACTCTAGAGGTACCAACAAGGATGAAGAGAAAATAACTGTACCGCATAAGGAGAGTGTCATTGCATGGCCCTAGCATGGGTTACCCAGGCTATCTCTCACCAAAAGCTGGCCCCCATCTATGGTTACCCTGGCAGCCTCTCTCTAGGTGCCGGCCCCATAAGGTGACACATGCGGAGCTGACATGTCCTCTCATGAAGACGAGGAGGTCGGCCTTGCCAACTAGGCCTTCTCATCCCACCCTTAGCCTATGAGAGCACTCAAGGTGTGGGTGAGGTCACATTAATTATCTTGTTAAGTGTATTACTACCCAACCCTCCTAAGTACATTTTTAGGTTTCCACTTGCTTACAACTTCCATGGGGTTACCTAGGCGACCTCTCACTAGGTACCGGCCCCACCATGGAAGCCACTCCCTTAGCGCTCTCTAACCAGTCAGTCAAACCACATCAAATAAGAATAAGGGTTACAAATCAGTTCTGACACAGAACATATTTCATTCACCAAGTCACAACAATATGAGTTCCCATAACCCTTTCAAAAACATTTGGGAGCAATACAACAAGAATCACTATGGCACAAGTATCAAGAAGAATATCAAACAATTAGCCTCTGGAGTCAGTAACCGAACACATTACCAAGATACAACAATACCTTTCTGATATGGAACTAGGCTTGGATGATCATGACAATGGCAAAGAATCACAAGAAAAAAAGAGAACAAAAATATCACAACCCCAATGTATTCATGACACTATAACACACTGGATTCCAAGGTGACTAGATCCAGGAGTCACACAGATATTAATATGACTATCAATAATCAATTAGACGAAACATGATGTTTACCAACTTGATCCCCTATGAAACTCACATGTCCACCATTGTAAGACATAACAACAAGACTCAAAAACCAAACGACATGCAATCACCCACTTGCATCGGTGATACTCATTAGTAACCAACAAAATTTCAGAAAACCATTCAAGGCCTAAGGACACATTACCACACAACAACATTTAACACACTAACATTTATACAGCACACCTCAATCTCCCAAATTAAGGAAATGTATAGTAATAATTACATTGTGATCACAAGGTTATAATTGCCAAGAGAAGTCGATATTTCACCAACTACTAGATTATTAAATAACTTCAATAAAGCTTGATTTAAAACAAGAATCTAAGATGGAACCAAGTATAAATAACAAGAACTTGTAGCTAACGTTCAAGATCAACACGTGTCCTGCTAGTTATCTAAACTAACCACTTAAACTCCCAATTTGCTACATAGTGATCTATTTAACACTGGAATGTGAGATTCCACATCCTAAACCAATAGACCACACTACTATTTCAAAACTACGTTATATATTCCCTAATATCAATTTGCTATTCCAAACAACAAGAATATATTATAAGAGCACAAAATCAAACTAAACCTTCCTTAAGAAACTCTACTATGTTAGCCCGAGTCCCCACTTAGTTCCTGTCCAATTACTTATCTACTACACAAGACTAGAAGAAGCTATTTAGAAAACCTATAGATAAAAGACAAAAGATCCTTCTAAGAGGAATGCTAGCTCACACACTCACCACGATACTACCCATGCATCTCTCTAAAACAACTACTATAATATAAGCAAATTTCCTAATATTCTGGTATTTCCAATTATCCATCAAATCAAAAAGAAAGGTCTTAAGAGTATAGGCTTCTAATATATATAGGTTATCCCTTAAAGTTATTAATATACCTATCTACAAGAAAGACATTATTTTCTGCCGTAAAAAAAAAAACCTTTCTTACTAACTTCTAAGATCCAACAAGCCATTTGAATAACAAAATGGGGTTCGCTAGGTTTTTATCGGGGGCAAGGAGTTAAAAGCATGTCAAAAGGCTTAAAAAGCATGTAAGAAATATGAAAAGAGACTATTCGACTTGGTGAAAAGATATGGTCTCGCCTAGCACGTGATTTTATTTAGTGCAGGCAGTTTTAGAGTTACTACTATGGTCGACTAGACGCTGAGACACTGTCAGACTGGATAACAGCGACATCAATCAAAGAAAGCGCATCTTTCCTTAAGCGTTCACCAGTACAGACTGCTGGTTTACTGAGGATGTTCGCAGGTGAAGCTAGATCTTTCTAAGCAAGAACTACCAGTCTACCTAAGTGATGCACGCTGACCCCCACAAGGAAGAGTTGTGTAAGGGTGGCTCTACAGAATAAAAAGCTAGGAAATGAATCAACTCTTATTCCCCACCAAAAGTAATAAGGCAAACAAATGACAGTGACTCTCAATGAAATCAATAGGCAGAAACTGTGGTTAAGTTCATTCAGCAGCACAAGACTAAGAACGAAGTACAAAACACACGCTGGGAAAAATAATGATGAGGTCGAGGGTCAATTTTGGAGGTTAGAAAGCTCCAGTAACAGTTTTTCCATTCTCACAGTATCATCCTTAGAAACAAGAAGGTTAGGTTTAGCACGGATGAAGCTCATCAAAGTTAGGGACTCCATCGAGTGGTGCAAATCGGCCAACAAATACTAGACTCGCAGCCTGGCTAGTGTTAAAATGTATCAGAAGACCACTCCATGGGATGTGATAATTGCCAGACCCACATAAGCACGCCAGAAGGTTCAAAAGATAGTAATCATCAGGTATATGCAGAGAGGATTATAGAACAGTGTTAGATTAACATTATAGCCAAGGTTTATTGCAGGTGTAGAGCCAATCTCTCCAACCTTTACCATCCTCCTCCCTACCCGAGCCTAAAGAAGAGGGACGACCTGGAGAGGTAAGGTTATTCTTGAAGGATGGTGGTGGATGTCTAAATAGATATACAACAGGAAGGCTCGTCAAGGTTAAACTCATGGAATGCAACAGACACCAAAGTATTGATTAGGTTCCACTGCTTAGAGACAGAGGCACACACTACATCAAAGAAAGGTTTAATACATTTAGCTTGTTTTGTTCACAGATCTTAGAGTGAAAGAACAAAAATGTACATCAAGAAGGGACCCTTGCAAGGCAGAAAAATAGAATGGTTTGAAATGTTCTCAATGACAAGCATGCAAAGCACAGAGTGACAAGAAGGTCTGTCGGCAGAGCAAGGACTATAACAAGGTTCATAAAGCAACAAGCTACAAGGACAAGGGAGAAAAAAAATAGAACAATTCCATGCCAAAACCCTCCACGAGAAAACTAATTCTTCTGAGCAAATAGAGACAAGGAAAAAAAATACAAAATTCACAAGACATACCCGTGAAATTCACGCTCCGAAACTTCTTTCAAAATTTTCTTTTCCTTTCTCCTCCCGATATTTTTTTGAAACCTCCTCTCTTCCAGAAACCAACCAAAAAAAAACTCCCTGAACCAAGCATAATCACAGACACAAAAACCCCCTCACGCCAATTACTCCCTGACCAAAAATAGGAAACCGCCATTAAAACTAATAACTCCCAATCAGTTACACAATTCCTCTCCATAAGGGAAATTTGAAATTTTTTTCTTTTCATAGGGATTCTCAAATCTCCAAATGTACCCGACAACTATCAACATTAAATTACTCACCCAAAATAAATTTAAATCAAGTATGTACTAATTACCTTCAAAAATATTTACAACATTACAATAACTAATTTTGTCAATAAAAGGCTTTACACAAACAATATTCCTATTTTACGACTATACCAATACTGTAAGGTCATAACAAAAAAATACAAGGAATACATAAACAAGTATAACCACTTAACAACACTCCACAACCTGCGACAACCAACCACAAGAATCAAGGGACAACTACGCATCACAACACAAGACTACGACAAGGACTAAAATTGACCTAGCGGTAAAGACCTCATATTATCTCCATCACCTTATCCATGGTGTAGGGCCTGCTTAAACCTGCTAAATCAGGTGGAGTCGAGGCCTGGTACCTACAACCTGCATGGAAACTAATGGGTTATATATAATCAACTGTAAATGTATATATATCACACACACCGAGACAGAGAATCGCGGCGTAGTAGGGTGCTCGATCTGAGTAGTACTACACTGTCCCCGCTCCAAAACAAGACTATAATCAGAAGCACAAACATGATATTTTCTAACCATCACTAAGCATATCCATCTCATCATAACTGAAGTAATCATAAAGTCATCAAAACTCATAACACATGTCTCAATACATCCATCGAACATAGTCCATCAAGATTAAGGAGAACATAAACCAATACATACTAGTCCAAATGTCTCAAAACTGTAATTATGCAATAAAAAAACTATCAACTGTTCCAGAATTGACAGAAAGCAATAATAGAAATAAAATCTATCACAAGCCAAAAAGTGAGGGGCATTACATCCTCCCCCCTAGATCTAGGCTTACTCCTAGAAGCATGCAAATAAGTGAGGATATGACTCCCTCATCCTGGTAGCATCCTCCCAAGTAGCAGAGGTCTCATCATTAGGGTCCCACTGGACCCTGACCTGCTCCACGTCTCTGCCCCTGAGAGCAAGTCTCCTATGCTAAAGAATGCCTACGGGCTCCAAAGCCAGCTGCCCGTCCTCTACCTGTAGAGCAATCCAATCAAGAACATGAGCAATATCTGGAAAGTAAGGTCTAAGTACTGAAACGTGAAACACATCATGGACATGTGAAAGGCTAGGCAGCAAAGCAAGGTGATAAGCAACAAGACTGATCCTCTCCAACACCTCAAAAGGTCCTACAAAGCATGGCGCTAGCTTAGAACCCTTTCCATAGTGGATTGGACTCTTTCACGGTCGCACACACAAGAACACCCGATCTCCAACTGAAAACTGACGATCAATCCTATGAGCATCTGCATACTTTTTCTGTCTATCCTGAGCTGCCACCAAATGCTCTCTAATCCTCTCAACCTGCTGCTCCATATCTCTAAGCATATCAGGACCTAGAATAACTCTATCCTCTAGACGATCCCAACTCAAAGGAGTCCTACAAGGATGACCATACAAGGCTTGAAATGGAGACATGCCGATAGAACTGTGATATCCATTACTATAGGCAAACTCCACTAGGTATAGGTAATCCTCCCAATGGCTCTGCCGATCCATCACATACATCCTTAGCATATCCTCGAGAACCTGATTAACCCTCTCGGTCTGACCATCAGTCTCAGGGTGATAAGCTAAACTAAAGTTCAGCTGTGTCCCCAAAGCATGTTGCAAGGAAGTCCAAAGGGCGGAAGTGAACACTGGAACCTTGTCGGAGATAATCCTACGAGGAATCCCGTGAAGTCTGACAATGTCCTCCATGAACACTCTGGCCACCGTAGAAGCATTGTAGGAAGCACGGATGGGAGAGAAGTGAGCTACCTTCGTCAACCTATCCACAGTGACCATAATAGCATCATGTCATCGAGCGGACATCGGCAAACTGATAATGAAGTCTATCGAAATGATATCCCACTTCCACTCTGGAATCAAATGGGGCTGCAAAAGACCTGTAGGGTGCTGGTGCTCCGCCTTCACCCTCTGACACTCAAGACATCTCGACACAAAATTAGCAATATCCCACTTCATGCCACTCCAAAAGTACAGTTGACGCAGATCTGAATACATCTTGACACCCAGATGAACAGAATAGGGTGCCCGATGTGCCTCAGACAAAACTAGGGTACGAAGACCCTCAGAACTAGGAACATAGATACGACCCAAATGTCACAAAAGACCATCTGACTCCAAAGAGTACCCAGAGAACCTCCCTTCTAAAGGTCTACCAGACTCAATCTCAGATCTCACCTCCTGACACCAACTATCTGCAGGAAGAGCAGTGAGAATCTGACCTCTCAAATCAACTGCAAGAGAAACTGCGAAGATCTCATGCCTCCGATGACTAAGAGCATTAGCTACCACATTCTCCTTGCCCTAAATATACCTGACCTCAAAGTAATACTCGAACAAGAACTCCATCCAACGCCTTTGCCTCACATTCAAGTTTGGCTGCATGAAAATATACTGCAAACTACGATGATCACTGTGCAGCTCAAACCGATGTCCTAACAAAAAATGCCTCCATCTCACCAAGGCATGCACAAATGCTACTAATTCCAGGTCATGAGTGGGATAGTTCAATTCATGATCCTTGAGTTTACGAGACTCATAGGCAATCACGTGACCATCCTGCATTAGAACTGCTCCCAAACCCTCCAAGGAAGCATCAATACAAACAACAAAGTCCCTATCAGGATCAGGAACTGCTAATATCGGTGCACTAGTCAACTACTCTTTAAGAGTCTGAAAAGCTGTCTGACACTACTTTGACCAAACAAACTTCTTCCCTTTCCTCTGAAGAGAAGTAATGGGATGAGCAATTCTTGAAAACCCCATAACAAAACGACTATAGTAGCTTGCCAGTCCCATAGAACTACGGACCTCAGAAACAGTAGTGGGTGCAGGCCAATCCATAATAGCTTGGATCTTCGAGGGATCCACCGCAATACCCTCTCTAGAGATAACATGACCCAAATACTTAACCTCTGACTGAAAGAACTCACACTTCGATAAGTTGGCATAAAGCTGATTTTCTCTCAAACACTGCAATACCTGACACAAATGCTCCTCATGCTCCTCCATAGTCCTTGAATAAATCATTATATCATCAAGAAACATAAGGACAAATCAGTCAAGATAAGTATAGAAGACACCATTCATCAAGCTCATGAAAACTGAAGGTGCATTCGTCAACCCGAATGGTACCACGGTGAACTCATAATGTCCATAATGGGTATGAAATGCTATTTTGTGAATATCTGCCTCAAATATCTGCAACTGGTGATATCCTGACTTAAGGTCAATTTTAGAGAATACCTTCGCTCCTTTAATTTGATCAAACAAATCATCAATCTGAGGCAAGGGATACCTATTTCTCACTGTTACTTTATTGAGCTGTTGATAATCGATACATAGCCACAGAGATCCATCCTTCTTTTTGACAAAGATCATAGGTGCTCCCCAAGGAGAAACACTAGGTCGTATGAAACCTTTGGCTAACAGCTCCTCCAACTATAGTCGAAGCTCCTTGAGCTCTTGAGTGGTCATCCTGTATGGGGCTCGTGAGATAGGCTCTGCACCAGGAATTAGATCAACCCTGAAATCGATGTCACGCTTATGTGGCATCCTCGGAATATCAGAAGGAAAAACATCTGCATACTCCCTCAAAAGTGGGTGATCGTCAAGAGATGCCTCTTGACTCTCCTCCATCTCCAAATCACTCACAGTTACTGCAAAAAGTTGACATCCCTGACGCATGCATCTCTTGAGTTGCATAGTGGAGATCATACGTAGGGAAATGGGTCTCTGAACTCCTACAACCTCAACCTCAGCACTAGAATCATCCACACATCTAACAGACTTATGCTGGCAATCTATCAGTGCCTGATAGGCCTCTAACCAATCCATCCCCAAAACTATGTCATATGAACCTAGGCGTAGAATGCGAAGGTCCACAGAAGTAGATAGGGAGCCAATCTTTAAATCACACCCTAAAACTAGAGACTCAACTGCTATCTTAGCCCCGGAAGCTAACTCAACCTGCCACCTATCATCCTGCTTTGTTGCCACTAAGCCACAACACTCCACAAGAGAAGGAGATATAAACGAATTAGATGCATCGGAATCAAATAAAATAAAAAAATCAATACCTCGCATGCGACCAGAAGTCTCCACCATGGTGCCCTGATGCTCTGCCTGTCGGTCATCTACCACTGCAAAGACTCGATGTGACCTGCCTGCATCACCAACTGTTCATTCAGATGCCGCCGGTCGATGTCCAAAACCTGATGCACCCTTTTGCGGGCACTGCCTAGCAATATGGCCCTGCTGGCCACAAGAGAAACACCCGTTACCTCTTCCAAAACCATCATCAACCTAGAAAGCACTAGACTACTGGAAGCTACCTCTACTCACTGTGGACTATGAACTCTGAGCTGGCTAATCAAAACAGTTGTGCTTGTTGTGCTGCTAAGACCGATCTTTCATTTTTTGAAATCTATTACCTTGTTGATGTTGAGAACTCTTCAGCTTAGCCTGCGAAAACTGCTGTCGACCACCCTTTGAGGGTGCATGAGAACCTGATGCCTGAGTGTGACCACCTCGAGAACCATATCCTGAAGATGGTGCACTACCATTGTGCACACCTATATGCCCACCAAGTGCCATAGCCAGATTCTCCTCCACTAACCGGGCTTTCTCCACAGCAACCTCCATAGTCTTAGGTTTGAATACACGAACCCCTCCACTAATCCAGGCATTCAAGCCCCTGATAAAATGCTGCACCAACATGGACTCATCATCCCCAATACCTGCATACTATTTGAGCTCGTAAAATCTACGCTCATACTGCTCAACTGTCATGGTCAACTGCCTCAGCTCATGGAACTCATCTGCTCGACACTGCCTCCAATGGTCAGAAAGAAAGCGAGCTCTGAATCTCTCTAAGAATAACTCCCAAGACACAGTGCTCATATCCAAATGTAGCTTCTGCTCCTCTAGCCGCCACCAACTCGAAGTGAACCCTCGAAGATGCAGAATAGCATTGGTGTTGCTGCCATACGGATGCATGGCGAAACACTTGCCTAAGTCCAAAAGCCAACTCTCTACCTCTTGTCCACCACCAGCCCCATCAAAAATGGGAGGGCGTGCTCTCAGTAAATCCCTCATATGGCTGGCTAGTGTGGCCTCCTGCTCAGCTGTCAACTCCCTAGGTCTAGGAGACCTCTCTCTCTCTAGGACCCCGCTGGTCTACCTCCTGCTCTCCTTGGGTCTGCCTGCCCTCCTATCTAGGGCCTAAACGGGCAAGGGCCTCCTCCAAAATTTGTCTCAACTGAGCTCCATCAGGCTGACGTTGACCCTCCATGTTCTAACCTTCGCCTTCATGGGCACTCGAATGAGGAGAACTGGGAGGGGGTGTACTACCACCACCTCTCCCATGACCCCTACCCCTACCCCAACCTCGGCCCATACCTCTAGGCATCTACCTACAACACAAAAGAATTTTATTACATTTAGAAGAAACATCAATAGGGATAAAAACATTCTACAGAGTTTAAGCACTAGGTTACATAATGGGCTCTAGTATACCAGGGTACCCAGTGTTTGAACTTGGCTCTGATACCAAATGTAATGCCCCATCATGCAACCCTAGAGTGTTAGACTAACCAGAGTGGAAAACAGAACTATTTTTTTTAAAGCAATAAAGTACAAAAACAGGATCCAAAGATATTATAAAACACATAAAAAAGGAAAAGTACACTTCTAACCAATCTAGGGCTACATAACTGCATTAGGAAATTAAGTAAAACCAGAAAAGTGATAATTATCAATCTATAGAGATAACTAACCCAATAGCTTTTATAACGACAATATAATTTGATTACATAGTCTCAAATCCAAATTACATGATTACAAGAATACAAGATTGCAAGATCGATCTCGTTGATTTACATAAGAAGGTATACAACATTGCTGAAGAATGAAAGCCACCTGAAACTGGAACATCTCCGCACAAGGCTCAAACTGAATCTCCAAGAAAACCAATGGATAGCTCTACCTCCCAACCATGTGGAACCCTAAGGTCCACCCCACTGAGCTAGGAGATAACCAGAGGATTACCACTAGGTCAAGGTTGCAGTCAAGAACACAAATATCAATACCAGACTCCATGAAGACAAACATGATGAAAGGACTGCACAGACCTGACAGTACTCAACCAGATAGATCAAAACATCAGACTAGATCAATCATGAAGACCAGACCACACTCTAGAGGTACCAACAAGGATGAAGGGAAAATAACTGTACTGCATAAGGAGAGTGTCATCACATGGCCCTAGCATGGGTTACCCAGGCTATCTCTCACCAGAAGCTGGCCCCCATCTATGGTTACCCTGGCAGCCTCTCTCTAGGTGCCGGCCCCATAGGGTGACACATGCAGAGCCGACATGTCCTCTCATGAAGACGAGGAGGTCAGGCTTGCCAACCAGGCCTTCTCATCCCACCCTTAGCCTATGAGAGCACTCAAGGTGTGGGTGAGGTCACATTAATTATCTTGTTAAGTGTATTACTACCCAACCCTCCTAAGTACATTATTAGGTTTCCACTTGCTTACAACTTTCGTGGGGTTACCCAGGCGACCTCTCACTAGGTGTCAGCCCACCATGGAAGCCACTCCCTTAGTGTTCTCTAACCAGTCAGTCACACCACATCAAATAAGAATAAGGGTTACAAATTGGTTCTGACACAGAACATATTTCATTCACCAAGTCACAACAATATGAGTTCCCATAACCCTTTCAAAAACATTTGGGAGCAATACAACAAGAATCACTATGGCACAAGTATCAAGAAGAATATCAAACAATCGGCCTCTGGAGTCGGTAACTGAACACATTACCAAGATACAACAATACCTTTTTGATATGGAACTAGGCTTGGATGGTCATGACAATGGCAAAGAATCACAAGAAAAAAAGAGAATGAAAATATCACAACCCCAATGTATTCATGACACTATAACACATTGGATTCCAAGGTGACTAGATCCAGGAGTCACACAGGTATTAATACGACTATCAATAATCAATTAGACGAAACATGATGTTTACCAACTTGATCCCCTATGAAACTCACATGTCTACCATTGTAAGACATAACAACAAGACTCAAAAACCAAATGACATGCAATTGCCCACTTGCATCGGTGATACTCATCAGTAACCAACAAAATTTCAGAAAACCATTCAAGGCCTAAGGACACATTACCACACAACAACATTTAACACACTAACATTTATACAGCACACCTCAATCTCCCAAATTAAGGAAATGTATAGTAATAATTGCATTGTGATCACAAGGTTATAATTGCCAAGAGAAGTTGATATTTCACCAACTACTAGATTATTAAATAACTTCAATAAAGCTTGATTTAAAACAAGAATCTAAGATGGAACCAAGTATAAATAACAAGAACTTATAGCTAACGTTCAAGATCAACACGTGTCCTACTAGTTATCTAAACTAACCACTTAAACTCCCAATTTGCTACATAGTGATCTCACTATTATTTAACACTGGAATGTGAGATTCCACATCCTAAACCAATAGACCACACCACTATTTCAAAACTACGTCATATATTCCCTAATATCAATCTACTATTCCAAACAACAAGAATATATTCTAAGAGCACAAAATCAAACTAAACCTTCCTTAAGAAACTCTACTATGTTAGCCCGAGTCCCCACTTAGCTCCTGTCCAATTACTTCTCTACTACACAAGACTAGAAGAAGCTATTTAGAAAACCTATAGATAAAAGACAAAAATCCTTCTAAGAGGAATGCTAGCTCACACACTCACCACAATACTACCCACGCATCTCTCTAAAACAACTACTATAATATAAGCAAATTTCCTAATATTCTGGTATTTCCAATTATCCATCAAATCAAAAAGAAAGGTCTTAAGAGTATAGGCTTCTAATATATATAGGTTATCCCTTAAAGTTATTAATATACCTATCTACAAGAAAGACATTATTTTCTATTGTAAAAAAAAAAAACCTTTCTTACTGACTTCTAAGATCCAACAAGCCATTCGAATAACAAAATGGGGTTCGCTAGGCTTTTATCGGGGGCAAGTAGTTAAAAACATGTCAAAAGGTTTAAAAAGCACGTAAGAAATATGAAAAGAGACTATTCGACTTGGTGAAAAGATATGGTCTCACCTAGCATGTGATTTTATTTAGTGCAGGCGGCTTTAGAGTTACTACTATGGTTGACTAGACACTGAGACACTATCAGACTGGATAATAGTGACATCAATAAAAGAAAGTGCATCTTTCCTTAAGCGTTCGCTAGTACAGACCGCTAGTTTACTAAGGATGTTCGCAGGTGAAGCTAGATCTTTCTAAGGAAGAACTACCAGTCTACCTAAGCGACGCACACCGACCCCCACAAGGAAGAGTTGTGTAAGGGTGGCTCTACAGAATAAAAAGCTGGGAAACGAATCAACTCTTATTCCCCACCAAAAGTAATAAGGCAAACAAATGACAGTGACTCTCAATGAAATCAATAGGCAGAAACTGTGGTTAAGTTCATTCAGCAGCACAAGACTAAGAACGAAGTACAAAACACACGCTAGGAAAAACAATGATGAGGCCGAGGGTCAGTTTTGGAGGTCAGAAAGCTCTAGTAATAGTTTTTCCATTCTCACAGTATCGTCCTTAGAAACAAGAAGGTTAGGGTTAGCACAGATGAAGCTCATCAAGGTTAGGGACTCCATCGAGTGGTGCAAATCAGCCAACAAATACCAGACTCACGGCCTGGCTGGTGTTAAAATGTCTCAGAAGACCACTCCATGGGATGTGATAATTGCCGGACCCACACGAGCATGCCAGAAGGTTCAAAAGATAGTAATCATTAGGTATACGCAGAGAGGATTGTAGAACAGTGTTAGATTAACATTACAGCCAAGGCTTATGGCAGGTGCAGAGCCAATCTCTGCAACCTTTACCATCCTCCTCCCTGCCTGAGCCTAAAGAAGAGGGACGACCTAGAGAGGTAAGGTTATTCTTGAAGGATGGTGGTGGATGTCTAAATAGACATACAATAGGAAGGCTCATCAAGGTTAAACTCATGGAATGCCATAGACACCAAAGTCTTGATTAGGTTACACTGCTTAGAGACAGAGGCACACACTACATCAAAGAAAGGTTTAATACATTTATCTTGTTTTGTTCATAGATCTCAGAGTGAAAGAACAAAAATGTACATCAAGAAGGGACCCTTGCAAGGTAGAAAAATAGAATGGTTTGAAATGTTCTCAATGACAAGCATGCAAAGCACAGAGTGACAAGAAGGTCTGTTGGCAAAGCAAGGACTATAACAAGGTTCGTAAAGCAACAAGCTACAAGGACAAGGGAGAAAAAAAATAGAACAATTCCATGCCAAAACCCTCCACGAGAAAACTAATTCTTCTGAGAAAATAGAGACAAGGAAAAAAAATACAAAATTCACAAGACATACCCGTGAAATTCACGCTCTGAAACTTCTTTCAAAATTTTCTTTTCCTTTCTCCTCCTGATATTTTTCTGAAACCTCCTCTCTTCTAGAAACCAACCCAAAAAAAACTCCCTGAACCAAACATAATCACAGATAGAAAAACCCCCTCACGTCAATTACTCCCCGACCAAAAATAGGTAACCGCCATTAAAACCAATAACTCCCAATCAGTTACACAATCCCTCTCCATAAGGGAAATTTGAAATTTTTTTCTTTTCATAGGGATTCTCAAATCTCCAAATATACTCGACAACTATCAACATTAAATTACTCACCCAAAATAAATTTAAATCAAGTATGTACTAATTACCTTCAAAAATATTTACAACATTACAATAACTAATTTTGTCAATAAAAGGCTTTACACAAACAATATTCCTATTTACGACTATACCAATACTGTAAGGTCATAACAAAAAAATACAAGGAATACATAAACAGGTATAACCACTTAACAACACTCCACAACCCGCGACGACCAACCACAAGAATCAAGGGACAACTATGCATCACAACACAAGACTATGACAAGGACTGAAATTGACCTAGCGGTAAAGACCTCATATTATCTCCATCACCTTATCCATGGTGTAGGGCCCGCTCAGACCTGCTAAATTAGGTGGAGTCGAGGCCTGGTACCTGCAACCTGCGTGGAAACTAATGGGCTATATATAATCAACTGTAAATGTATATGTGTATATGGAAAAATTGATCTATTCTAAACTAATAAAACCAAAAACCCAATAACATAAAGGAAACGAATTTAAATAAAAGCCATAACAAACACTCAATGAAATAAAGACTTTTACCGAAATCTGTGTTGTTTCCTTTGGATTGAATGTGGATTGCTCAATGGAATTGCGAAGCCATAGATGCAACAAGCAAGTAGTGTGCTCAAGAGATCAATGTCAAATGATCGTAAGGTTGCTCAATCGACGCGTTGTGTATGCTCGAAGCGCTGTTAAGTATGCCTGAGAATACGATCGAAGAGAGAGAGGTAATGAAGGAGATGAGGGGGGTTTATATAGATTTCATCAAAGATCGATCAATGGTCCAGATAATTCAGAAGAATCAATGGAGGAGATAAGTTGAGGAATGTGCAACGAATGAGAAGAAGACATGTGTCTTGCTTTCTTTTGCATGAGAGGAGTTATCAAGAATAGAAGAATGAGTTAACTGAAGAGATAAATCAATTAAAAGAATAAAGCAATCAGTTAAGTGATTTAAAACAAGAAGAAGGGATTTGCATGAGAAAAGAAGATATTTTGCTTTATTAAATATAGAAATATTTAATTGATGAGCAAAAAAGCTTGAGTTATTTTAGAGATAACTTAAATTAGAAGAAAAAGCAATTTAAATAAATAATTGATTTATTTAAATTTAGAGAAGATATTTTGGAAGAAATAATTAAATAATTAGAATTATTTAATTTAGAAGATTTAAAAGCAAATTAAATAAATAAATTTATTTAATTGTTGTGCATGATTTTGGAAGAATAAAGATTATAAATAAAATATTTGATTTTATTTATTTTTAGAGGATTGAGATAATTTAAATAAATTTGCATGATTTATTTAAATTTAGAAGAACAATTGATTTAATTAAATAATGTAAATTATTTAATTGTAGATAAGAGGGAATTTGTTGAATTAATTAAATAATTGGATATATTTAATTAATGTAGATGTGAATTTTGGAAGGTGACAATGATTAAATTAAATAATTATAATTATTTAATTGTGGAAGAATAATAGAGGAATTTAATTTAATTAATTAAATAACGAGGATTTATTTAATTAATGTTGAATTTAGGAGATTTAGAAGAATTTGATGATAATTAATTAAATAATTAGATTATTTAATTAACATTGTAATGCAGGTGATTAGGAAGAAATGACGAAATGCAAGTGATGCGACGACTTGGTCATTTTAGGGTGTCTACAGTATATATCACACACACCAAGACAGAGAATTGCGGTGTAGTAGGGTGCTCGATCTGAGCAGTACTACACTGTCCTCACTCCAAAACAAAACTATAATCAGAAGCACAAACATGATATTTTCTAACCATCGCTAAGCATATCCATCTCATCATAACTGAAGTAATCATAATGTCATCAAAACTCATAACACATGTCTCAATAGATCCATCAAACATAGTCCATCAAGATTAAGGAGAACATAAACCAATACATACTAGTCCAAATGTCTCGAAACTGTAATTATGCAATAAAAAAACTATCAACTATTCTAGAACTGATAGAAAGCAATAATAGAAATAACATCTATCACAAGCCAAAAAGCGAGGGGCATTACACTTGGTTAGGAAGAAAAATGGAGAGATAAGGCTTTGTGTGGACTTTAGAGATTTGAATAGGGCCTCACTCATAGACCATTACCCACTGCCCTCTATGGAGCAGATCCTACAAGTTGCAGGTTCAAAGAGATTTTCCCTACTTGACGGTTGTTCTGGGTATAATCAAGTGTTAGTAAAGGAGGAGGATCAGTATAAGACAACATTTACCACAAAATGGGGAACAATGGCTTACAAAAGAATGCCTTTCAGTTTGTCCAATGCCGATGCCACCTTTCAGAGGGCAATGGACATGGCATTTTAGGGTTTCATTTACAAATTAGTGCTCATTTACCTTGATGATATAACAATTTTTTCTAAAAATGTTGATGAACATCTTTCTCATTTGAGACAAGTGTTTGAAAGGAGTAGGGAGTTTGGCATATCCCTTAACCCCAAAAAATGTGGTTTTACTATTCATGAAGGAAAGATCATTGGACATGTGGTCTCAAAATAGGGAATGACCATTGATCTAGAATGGGTGAGTGCCATTCTTGATTTACCTTTGCCCAGTCATAAAAAAGGGCTATAGAGTTTCCTTAGTAGAATTAATTTTGTAAGAAGGTTTATACCAGGCATAGACAATCTCTTGAAACCTCTAATTGCAATGTTGAAAAATAATGCAAGTTTCAGCTGGACAAGAGAGAGAAAACACAGTTTTGAGGCCATCAAAGAAGCATTAACAACAACTCCTACATTGGTACATCCTAACTTTGCAAATGAATTTATCCTTTATGATTTTGGTAGCATAGATATTATATCTGTTATGTTAGTACAATAGAATGATGATAATTTGGAATAGCCAATAGTATTTTTCAATCAACACTTAGAGGGTTATGAAAAGAGATATTCTTTCATTGAAAAGCATGTGTTGGTTGTAATTAGAAGTTTGAAGAAGTTTAGAGATTTAATTTCTAATAACAAAGTTCATCTATTGGTCGCCCATCCTAGTGTCAAGGAGTTTCTTTTGAGTAAAGATTTGAATGAGAAAAGAGTAGGATGTATTACTAAGGTCATGGAGTATGATATAAATATCATAGTCACAAAGCTGGTTAGAGGTAAGGGGCTATGTGAATAGCTAGTAGCTAGGTTAGAAACTGACCAAGAGACTCAAAAGGAAACTATCCTTGTTACTAATGATGAACCTCAAACTACTGCACACTAGCATTGGGTGCAAGTTGGATGCAAGGAATGATCCATTTTTTGTAGACTGTGAATGTCCACTTGGTTTGGACAAAGCAAAGAGGAGGTACTTTAGGTTACAGTCTATTCCCTATGTTCTTGTTAATGGTATTCTATTTAGGAAAGATCATAATGGAGTTTTACTAAGATGTATTGATATTGATCAAATTGACAAAACACTCCATGAGTTTCATGATGGAATAGTTGGTGGACACTTTGCTCCACGGACCACAACTTGGAAAATTATGAGGGATGGATATTATTGGTGAAGCCTCTTGAAAGATACCCATGCATGGTCAAGAAAATGTGTTAAGTGTGCAATGTTTATAGGCAAAGAGAGGTTAGCTTTTCCTTTGCAGCCTATACAGGTTGAGTAGCCCATTATGAGGTGGGGCATTGATTTTATAGGAGCTATTAATCCACCTTCAAGTGCAAGTCATAGGTGGATTCTCACTGCCACATATTATTTTACCATATGGATTGAGGTGGTGGCATTAAAAGAAGTCAGTGAAAGTGTTCTTAATTTCTATGATGATTTGATAACAAGGTTTTGGTGTACCTGAGTCTGTACTTTTTGATAATGCCTTAGCTTTAGTTGGAATTAGGTTTACTGACTGGGCTATTAGGAATGGTATCTATTTGAAAAATTCATCAAACTATTACCCTCAGGATAATGGTTTGGTGGAGTCAACAAATAAAAACTTGATAAAGATCATTAAGAGGACCATTGAAGATAACCAAAGAACTTGGCATGCCAAGTTAAAATTTGCATTATGGCCAGATAGAATGACACCAAAAAGGTCCATTGGAAACTCCCCTTATATGTTGGTATATGGAAAAGAAGCAAGGCTACCCTTGTCTACTGAGCTTCCAACACTTGACATTGCAAACCATCTTGAAATGTTTGAAAAAATGGATCCAATGGTAGTTAGATATGTACAACTCATAGAGCTTAAAGAAGCAAGAGATAAAGCTGTGAAAACCATGGGGTTTCATCAACTCCAAGTGAAGAAAGATTTTGACAAAAGAGAAACACCAAAAGTATTTAAGGAAGGAGAGGTAGTGCTTATATGGGATAAATTAAACATAAGGCATAGAAAAATACTATGTTTGACAGCATGTCGAGTAGCCCATTCATCATTGTAGGGTGCAAACAATACAATGCTTTCTAGCTATAAAAAATGGATGGTGAATTACTACCTATCCCAGTCATTGGGATACACCTCAAACTCTATTTTGAGGTATGATCAACATTGTACATATTAATTTAGGAGTTTTGATTCAATAAGTGTTGCTGCACATAGTTTAGATGTAGTTTTCCTTTCCCCTAAGTGCAGTTTTGCACAGTTAGTTTGCTCTGAGTTTTTCTAGGTGGTATAAAATTTGAAGGTGTTATATGCTTTTTTGGATGAGTTACATCAGTAGTGCAAGATGTTTTCTCAAAGTCTTGTTGAGTTCCTTTTGACTTCGTGCCCAATGGATAAGTTCAGGAAACTAGTCAAGATGTTTAGCAAGAAAACATATAGCATATATCACCAAAAATGTTACCTAATTTAGCTTCTAGCTCAATCAGGTAGAGATGAGATAGTTTATTTGAAAAAAGAATGAAAAGGTACACATTATTTTATGTTAAAGTTTCATTCATATGCGTAGAATTATTATCAAATAAATTACAGTTTAGTTTGCAAATATATACAAGAGAAAGATTACATAGATTTTGCATAATTGCTATCTTTTATTGATAATTGAATAAATGTATGGTGTCCCACACAGGCTGTTGGAATAACTATCCCATTGTAATATAAGAATAAACTATACATTTGAAGGAAACAAAAAAGGAAAAGCATATGGAAAGAGTAGGGATTCATCATTACCTAAATGACGAATCCCAAGTTGAACTGCCTCATCCTTGCTTCAGTATCTCCTACTTGGTTGCTCCAGAAGTTGACCTAATGCTGCTTGAAATACCTGCAAGGGATGAGAAAATTTGTGTTAGATCTCAGGATCCATATTCCTTGCATATACTATATCAACAAATATATAGTTTATTCTCCTAAGGCATTGAAACACTTCTGCAACATCAAAGATATCAGTAAAAGTAGAGAAGTATCATCAATCATCATGAGCACCATTGTAAGTTTTTGTTTCATTATTTTATCTAACATGTTTGTTCACTATGCATGTATAGGAGAAATTTTTATTGTTGGATCATCTTTCATTTGACATCATAGCATGTGGAGTAAAATGGGCTCCCACAAGGGTTGACCTTGACATGCTACCCTCTTGTGTTTTAAGAGGGATAAGAGTGAAAAGGGCACCATACTTGTCTTCAATTATGCAGGTATTCATCACTCATGAGAGTGAGTTGGTAGATCACTGTCCTGAATGATAAATATCTGCTCAATGGAAAATCAAATTAAATGATTAAGTGTAAGGAACAACCAATACCGGAACATAGATGGTAGATTAAATAAGATACATGCCATTATTGTCCAAAGATAGTCATAAATGAACTAAAACAACAATAGAGATAGTGACCATATTCATAATTGTGAAGCTCAATCATAACCTTGAAATAGTAGTACCAATAATGAAGAGATCAAGTATTATCTCTAACAATCTAGTGCATATGATTGTAACATTAGATATGACTTTCAAATCATGTGGAGTCATGTTTTATTGATTATCATGTATGATAGAGATGAAAGCAAATCAACTTCCATGAAATGACTTAGGTCTGACAAAGTTTAAGGTAGAGATTGTAAGAAGACATCACCATGAAAGGAGGGTCCAGACACCAACAAGGAGTCTTATACAGGTTCCATGTTGATGAAGTAAATAAGACTAAGAGAATACTATGAAGGAAAACAATCCTGCTAACAATTATGAAGGTACAATGTAGTTAAGGCTATTGGGAAGCAATCCTTCATAGCAAGAAGACAATCCTAAAAGTTGAAGAACATCAGGTTGGATAGTCTGTAACAACAGCCTAAGCATAGTAAAGGAGATTGTGTAAAGGTAAATAGTGGTATATGCTAGAGGTTGTAGAGGAATGAAGTTTGAAGGTACTTACACCAAATATTTGATAGTGCAAATACATATAGAAATAAAGGGTTTGCAGTATCTTTATAACAGGTCAAAAAGACTCATGCATGGATAAAGTAGACAATCATCAAGGTATACCTACACCTAGGACAATGAGTAACAGTGAGAAGTCAAAGGTTTCAAGTGCTCAAGCAACAAGTATAGGAACACTGTCAAAGGTTTCAAGAGCATTGTCCCCATAGATAGTCAAGGGACAGTCTACAAGGTCAACAAAGAAAGCATCCCACAATGGAAAGAAAAGATTACAAGATTAGTATAGCATGTACAATGAACACATGGAAATACCAAACCTTTTTAAACCCTGCAAGATAGTCTTAGTGAGAAGGATAGTCAATGTGGAAATAAGTAGAAGGATTGATTAACACATTAACAGGGGTGATCACAACATGATGATGGTAATGGGAGTTTGAAAGACTGTGAAACAAGAACAATAGTTTGTAAGGGAAGAAACTACCATGCAAACTCTGTCACAAGGCTACAACAGGAGGTTTTGTTTGACAAGTTAGTAAGATGTTTAAATAGGGGTATTGAAATCTATGTTGACCTATTGAACATTGCCAATAAGGAAGATTTTGTTTGGTACATTGAAGTTTTAAATGAGAGTTATTGTTAAAGTCATTATGACAAGACTATGGAACAATCATCTAGAATGACTATATTTCAATCATAAAATAGTCAGAGGATTTGACAAGGTTTCAAGAATAGTAGGTTTAAATATTCATGCCCTCTAAAGACTCTTAAAGGTTAATGATGATTGGTTCAACACCATAGTGCTACAAAGGGAGGTTTCTAACAATTTAAAGTTTTTACAAGGTAAGAACAAAGAAGTCATCCATGGGTAATTAACAACAGTAGTCAGCAATGAGAAAGAAGTAGTCTATCAGGTGTTTCTTAGATCACAATGAAAAAGGGTTAGTATAGAGATGTTCAAACAAAGTGCAAGGGTCTAAGATACAATGAGTAGAGTAAATATGTGACAGTGATAGGAAACACCTACAAACACAATGGCCACTTGTTAGATCACTTTCTCCATAGAAACCTTAATGAAAATAGATGGTTAGAAGAAGCATTAGAGATGTAAATGGAGATATAAACCTTGCACATGAGAGGGCAATTAGCAGATAACAAAATAGACAGTTCATAATGAAATGCAATGGACTCAGTACCAGAGGACAACCAAACTCACAAATGCATTGTCATAGTGTAGTCAAAGAAACCGAGCTTGAATAAACATATACAATCATTTCTATAGAAAAGGAGCTCGAAACAACATATTTCCCATAGATTTTGAAAAGAAATGCAAAGTTTACACTGACACAGGGCTTACCAAGCTTGACTGTGATGTGTTTAACATAGAATCTGCACAAAACATCTCTAGTAAATCCTCAAAACCTCCATGGAAGATCAGTCAAAACTTTGTGTCAGTGGCTCCCATATCTCTTGAAGGTTGTGATGTGAAATGAAAATGCATTGAGGTGTTTTCCCTAGCTTTTGTCTTAGGGTTTTGAAAACCCTAAGTATGTTGATAGCTCAAAGGTATTTTTACCTTTCTTTAAACATTTGCAATGTATTTTTAATTTCTCTTTGTGTTATGTATTATGTAAGTTCCTAAGGGTTCCCTTTAGGACTTATGAATTTTTGCATTGACTCCCAGCTTGTTCGAGT
Organism: Cunninghamia lanceolata; assembly: GCA_027924645.1. Taxonomy (NCBI): domain Eukaryota; kingdom Viridiplantae; phylum Streptophyta; class Pinopsida; order Cupressales; family Cupressaceae; genus Cunninghamia; species Cunninghamia lanceolata. The sequence continues at coordinate 13,567,199 of BSBN01001583.1, forward strand.
CATGATGTCTTTAGTTTGCACCAAAAGTACAATGTAAAACATGTTTGAAATAGTATTTTATGAACCATTTTAATTAATGTTATTTATTGTGCAAAAATGAGATAGGAGCATGTGTCTTCTAGTTTGAGTCAAGGAGGGATATTATTATGGTTTGGTGAGTTATGCCAATCATATAGGGGAAGTTAGAGGAAGTCGACAAACATGTGGAGGGAATATAGGAGTGGTTTTGACATGGTTTTGGAGGGAAATGAGAGCATCTAGGAGGAGTTTTTGATGCCTTTATGGTAGGAGAGGTCAAGGCTTTACCTTTTCTTCACCTTTGAGCCTTTTTGAACTCTTTTAAGGGGCTTAAAAATAGGCTTTTTGGTTATACATGACCAAGGGAGTTGTAGTACCTATTTTTGTGTAACTACTTGGAAAGTATATAGTAACTTCAATTCTCATTTTGGAGTGAGTTCTTTTCATTTCTCAAGCAAGTATTGTAACTCATTTTTGGAGTTCTTTGAGTAGGAGATAGCATTGTAACTCATTTTTGTAGCCATATACAATAGTGTAACACTTTTTTCAAATCAATAAGGCTAGGCAATTTTACCTTCTCAGAATTTGTTTTATTGTGTGAGGTTAAATGATTGATGCAATTGTCTTGTAATACATGTGATCCTTGTTATTGTGTCTCATTGTTAGCACTTTTAGGTAGAAGATATATGTATGATTGCAGGTTGTAGGTTGTGTTGGTGATAAAAACAATTCAAAGTTGTGAAGAGAATATATTTTCCTTCTAGAATTGTGAGTGTCAAAGCCTTCCTATGAAACATTAATGCAAGAGCACATGAACCTCTGAGTTGTGTATGTCATAGTCTTGTTGTTCATTTAATTGTGTGTGCAATAGTAGTTGTGCATGTCTCAACATAATCATTTTGGTGCATCACTGTAGGAATTAGTTTTTAGTTTATATTTCTTCCTTACTCTTTCCTCTATAGCATTAGAGTTGTTAATTAGCTGAGTACCTTAAGAACCAGCTACCTCTGCAGGTTCTTTTATGTTCTAGGTGACCCACAACCTTAGAAAAGTTCCCATGTTTCACCAATAGGATGAGTTCACTCAGCAAGGGTACACTATTAGGAGATAACAGGACCCACCATATGCTTTTACATATTTCATAATATATTAAATAGAACTCATCTCTTCATCTGTTGTTCATTCCTCTCATTAATACTCTTAATAATGATCACAATCTTTTCTTAATGCCAACGTCTCACTTCACAATTTTTATCTTAAATAAGATAATATTTTATGATTTCAAATTTTTGTGTTATTTAACATATCTTTATACAATATGTTAGTTGGTCCTTATATGTTTCTAATTTGTTGCTTTGTCATCTATGAATAAGACTTGTATAATTTGTAACTTGAGTCGACTCATAGGGTAGGGGACATGATAGTCCACCTTACCTGAGATTTCTTGTCCCCAAACAATCATAACTAGGATGCTTCTAAAATAATCAACATCCCAAATTGATCCTCATTGAAGAGTTGTTAGTCTATTTGTCTTTGCCCAACCGCCAATATAACCCTTTCTAAAATATGAGGATAGTGTATTGTCCCTTATTCTTCTTATTCATATACTTGTATTTCTTAATATCTCTCAACAACCATACCAAGAGTTGGCAAATGGTAAGGTCTATGATTTAAGACAAGTTTTCTTTCATTCTCAAAGAGAAGAAACTAAAGGACATTTTCATTTGTATAGTTTTGAAGCCATGTAAAGAAAGCTTCAATCAAAAAATCAACTTCTTCTTTAGTTTCAACTATAACTTCCAAGAATCAATTGGGTTGGATAAGTCTTTGTGAGAAGTACATTTTCTAGGATTTGGGATCATTGTGAACAACAATATTTACTAAATTTTGTACCCTTTTTCTTATACCATCATCTGGAGTAAGTATCTTTTATCTCACCCAATCATTCAAAATGAGTTTGAGACAAGATTGAGGGTGTAATCGAAACTATCTTATATCTTAGTTCCATCTTTTTTCAAAATATATCATCTTGTCATAGACTCATTAATAACATGCTATAACCTTCTAATTATATATTCCCTAAATAATCCTCAAGTATAATTTATTGGATGTGCCAAAGTCTTAGACTCCATAGAAAATAGTTATCTCTTATGAACACTTCATAAAATTTGAATTTATAGATTAATACTAACACCCAATTTTTATATCAATGGGAGGTTGTCACTTCTTTGTATAGATTTTACATATCCACATGTTAATACTAGGATGATTTTCATATCTCAAGAAAGTATTATTTTGTTCCGTCTAGTTCAACAATCTTAGTTTTTTCCAAAGTTTAAGAGGTCAAAATGATCCTGGGATTTGTGGGTTATGGGCCCATAATGTAACAAATTTGGTATAACTTGATGTGTATCAAATTTATCTAAGGTACTTATGTGCCTAATACTAATGTGCTTGATCTTTAATCATGAATGAAGAGTTACTCTAATCAAGAAAAAGAACCTAGGAGAAGAAGACCCTTGGATGAAATGATCTACTCTAGATATTACATATAGAAGTTAATTTGGTCCACAAGACAAAGTTTACTAGATCAATTTTATAGGTTACAAGGTAGATCCTATGTAGTATGGACTATATTGTATCACCGTTGTTTTAATGAGTGTGGGATAGATCACTTGATTGCATATTTGATCTTGTCCAAAGGAATAGAATAATTTATTCTTAATTATGTTCCTCCTCCATGAAGCTTGTTGAATATATCTTACGATAGATTTCCAACATTTGTATTAAGATTTCTTGAGAATCTAGATTTGTAGGTTCCTAAAGAACCAAGTTTTCTTTGTTACATTCTCTCAAAATATCATTTTGGCTTTTAAGGGATTGACCGTCCTAGGTCAATATGATACTTCAGTGCACCTAAAAGATAATCTTAATTCATATTTGTATCTTTAGTTATAGCATGATTGTTCCTTCCTTGGGAACTTTTTATATTTTGATTGTGTGATTTCTTGATGACTAGATAAGTGATGATTGCTAATGAATTGATTTATCCTTTATATCTATTTCCTGAAGGAGTCACTACTCTTCTCGGCTTTTTTTTTTTTAGGAATAATACTTTTCCTTTTATTTGATTGTTAGATTTATTTCCTATTGATGGTTTCTTCACAAGGAAATGATTCCCTTTTATATTTTTATAGTTAAGGAAGTCCTACATTTGCATGGTCACACTTTTTTGTATTTGGGTTTTCATCCTTTCTCATTTCATCATTATTCTTGAGAACCTAATTTGATTTACTTATAAAATCACTTAGGGTTCTATTCTCAATTGAATTCTTCAATGATGTTTTGGATGTCTTTTCCAAATGAAAATTTCTCCCCTTTTATATCTCAAGTTTAAGGGAGTCGCACTCTTTTGATTCACTGGTTACAACTCTTCCTTATTGCATAAGTTATTGTCAAACACTTCTTGGGTTGAGAAGCACTAACAAATTAAGGGAGTTGCACTCTTTTGATTCACTGGTTACAACTCTTCCTTATAGCATAAGTTAATTTGTTAGTGCTTCTCAACCCAAGAAGTGTTTGACAATAAATCTTGATAGATTTGGCATTTTCATAATTTTTTAAGCACAAAGTAATATTAAATAGACATAGAGTAAACTTGTGGAGAAACATTAGATGTGAAGCAAACACATAGATGTACATAATACATGAAGCATACGTGATACACAAAGTATACATGTAAGACACAAAGCATGAAATATATGTAATATGCAAAGTATACACATAAAGACATTTGGGTCATAAAGAATATAAGTACACTTGATACTTGAACTATATGTAAGACACAAATTCTAAATACACCTAATACATAGGGAATGACACATATATGCACTACATGAACTATGTATATCTACATGTAATGCATGAAGTATATGCATAAATACATGTAATCCAATAAGCATAAAGAATAAATGTAATACATGAAGTATACGCATAAGTACATGTAATACAAGAAGGATGAGGCATACACATAATACGCATAAACATACATAATACACGAAGCATGAAGCATACATGTAATACATGGAGTATGCACATGAATACACGTAATTCATGGAGTATACATTGAATAGATGAAAGCCGTGAATCAAACACTTGAATACATGTAAGTCATGAAGTATACACTTGAATACATGCAAGTCATGAAGTATACACTTGAATATATGTAATTCATGAAGTATACACTTGAATACATGAAAGTCATGAAGTATACACTTGAATACATGCAAGTCATGAGGTATACACTTGAATACATGTAAGTCATGAAGTATACACTTGAATACACATAAGTCATGAAGCATATAATTGAATACAAGAAAGTCATGGTATACACTTGAATACACGTAAGTCATGAAGTATACACTTGAATACACACAAGTCATGAAGTATACACTTGAATACACTAAGTCATGAAGTATATACTTGAATACACGTGAGTCATGAATTATACACTTGAATACATGTAAGTCATGAATTATACACTTAAATACACGTAAGTCATGAAGTATATACTTGAATACATGAAAGTCATGGTATACACTTGAATCCACACAAGTCACGAAGTATACATTTGCATACACGCAAGTCATGAAGAATACACTTGTATACACAAGTCATGAAGTATACACTTGTATACACATAAGTCATGAAGTATACACTTGAATACAAGTAAGTCATGAAGTATATACTTGAATACACATAAGTCATGGTATAGACTTGAATACACATAGGTCATGAATAATGTAAGGCATGAAGTATACACATGAATATATGTTGCATCAACTATCATTCACAGGATGGCAGGAAAGTTGCTCTAATACTAATTGTAACGTCCTTACCTAATCTGCCCTAGAAACTATCAAATGTCACAAGTTAGGGTTAGGGTTTTAGAATTACCATTTAGACTATCTTCAAAATGCATCATTCATGTGCTCTCAATATGCAATCATGACATAGGAAACACATATAAAAAATATAGATATAAAAACATACCTCTTGAAATATTAGTGTTAAATAAGATTCCTTGCATTCAAATTCATAAAAATATTCATATAGATAGATCATCATTTTATTATTATGTAGTTAACATAGTTTATTCAATCAACTCAGTCATATTAGGGGATGGTGTTGAGCAAAATGATAGGACATAGACAGGTCAACAATACCTCCATGTAGGCCCCTCAAGGAGGCATGACAAGGTGTTACTTAGTTCTCCCTCCATACAGGTCCTAAGTGGGGATTGGTAGGATATAGGTTGTCAATAAGGCCTCCATAAGGTCACTTCAGGGAGGTATGACAGGAATGTTGATTAGACCTTCCTCCAAATAGGCCCTTAGGGAGGCATGGTAGGGTTGCCTCCACATAATCCCCTCACCATCCTATGAATGGTGAGTCTTATGACAAATATATATATATATATATATATATATATATATGACAGTAGTATAAATAAATCAATCAATATTCACTACTCTGACCTATTAAATAATGTTTGGCAATGCTTCCTTTGATGTCTCAACAATCTATATGACTGTGTATAAATATAATTTCCTACAGATCCAACGTCTTCTCCTTTGTTAATGAATATTATTCCTTATGATCTATACCTTTTAGATCTCATGAGACTATATATATATAGGTATGTTATTCCTTTTATTCTTTGGAAAAATCATATTCGATGCCCTCCTTTTGACGTCCACCTCCTTCTCTTTATATTTCCATATCCAAGTGAAACGACACAGCTCTTTGAATCCAAAGAGTCATCATCCTTTTTAAAGAAGTGATCACATCCCTTTTGAAACTATTTTATAATTTCTATTACTCAAATGTTGCCTTCTTCATATCCTACTCATTGCCTCTAACAAATACTAGTCACTACCTTTGTTGACAAAATACATCTCAAAATATTATTGATCTTTAACTAACTCTTCTACATAGTGCATATCATATATCCAAGTCACATCTATTTCTGGGAGATAGCTTTTGATGCCATCTATAGTCATGTCCCCCTTAGACTCATGATTCCCTTCTTGTTCATGTGAAGAAGTGGAAAGAGGGACCCACCATATGCTTTCACATATTTCATAATATAATAAATAAAACTCATCTCTTCATCTGTTGTTTGTTCCTCTGTTTAATACTCTTGATAATGATCATAGTCTTTTCTTAATGCCAATGTCTCACTTCATAGTTTTTATCTTAAATAAGATAATCTTTTATGATTCTTGTCTTTTGTGTTATTTAACATATCTTTATACCATATGTTACTTGGTCCTTATATGTTTCCAATTTGCTGCTTTGTCATCTATGAATAAGAGTTGTATAATTTGTAACTTGAGCTAGATAATAGAGGAGGGGACGTGACAGTCCACCTTGTCCAAGATTGCTTGTCCTTAAACAATCATAACTAGGATGCTCCTAAAATAATCAACATCTTGTTGATGATTGTTTTGATGCAATCATAACAATTAGTTAAAATTCACATAAAATGAACCAAAACTGACTTGAAAGATATGAAGGAATTAGTTAAGATTCGCTTAATCCCAAGTTTAATATGGTCAGGTCTTGACCTATTGGGGAAATTTAGTTGGTCGATGTGAAGCTGTAATGTTCAAGGGGCCTTACATAGTTTAGGGTTTCTTGTTGGTTTACTGGACTCAAACTATGCAAAAAGATCATAAATATCAGCAAGTTGTTCATTCCTTTTGCATAAAAATGTTACTGTGCTACAAAGCCTTAAATGGTTTTCTTAAATTATTGCAGCTTTCTCTTCTTAAATATTATGAAAACTGTCTACTTTCAACTTATGCAAGTTTCTTTCAAATATGAGACAATTTCCTTTAAATTTCTACATTTCAGCTAAGTATTTTCAGATGGGTTGGGAAAAGTTAGAAAGATCTAATCTAAACTTCATTCATTCTACCAAAGGATCTAATTATTTTGTTATGCACTTTATAAGTATTGCAGCAAATTGATCAAATCCACAGACAAAACCCTAAGTGTAAGTTCTGAGCATTTTCACAAACATACACTTAAGATTGCAAGCTCTAAGAGAAAATGTTTCAAACACAATGAAGAGCAAGAAAACACTCAGAAGATAGATGCAGAATTCTAGGTTCAATTGTATTAGAAACAGATAGTCATATAAGATTTATAATGTCTGAATGACTCTTAGCTTCAATGATCAAACTACAGCAAACTTACAAGCTTTACAGATATAGTAAGGATGCTAGATGTTCCATGCAATCCTTATTACAGACACAGGTGACCTTCTTCTACTCCTAAATGCTATGCTAAATACTACTTTTATAAATTCTTGCTGCTACAAATACCTATGTAGCCTCTGTGTAAAGTTTTACAATGTAAACAGGCACAATATATAGACTTTGATTGTCCTCAATACAGCTCAAAACCCTAGGCTAACAATGGTTCAAACCTCTGGTTATAGCAATAAATCCTAGAGAACAAGTCTCCCAAAATATCTCTGAGCATACATCCAATCTAGGTGAAATATGCCATTCTAGAAACCCTAGCAGCTTAATAATAACTTCTATGGTCTGCTGCAATAATGTCTTCAGCTACATTTTGTCTTCATCATTGAAGACCCTTGACTTCCTCACCCCTCATCCTTATCTTCCTCTGCTCCTAAAATTAGATTTCCTCCTCCGTGATGTCATTGTCATTAAGTTTCAGCCCCTTCCTCAATTGCAAACTTGCAAAAATGGATAAGCAATAAGTATCATCATTTAATAAACCTGCAAAAAAAAATAGTGGCTAAATTTAGTCATAACTATGTGAATCACAGAAATCGGGCCCCAAATCCATGAAAATCGCAAGTCAAAAAAATGCATATACAATGCTAAAACCAGTCGGGTCAACTATCGTTGACCAAAAATATGCATTTAGGCCTCAAAATCAACCTCAAAATTCCAATCGCTTAGCCTTCCTACCCATTTCTTCATTTAAATCCATGCATATTACAATATACAAGTCGAACGTGATGCCCCCGTTAAATCGGATTTCAATCTTCCTTTAGATTCTGCGTTGTATGTATGCAACGTATATCAGTTTGTATATCGCAATATACAAACGCGAAATATACAAGCCCTTAACTTCTATTTATAATTTTTCAAGTCCACCTGATGCAATGTATAAAGTGTTGTATGCAACCATCAGACCTATTGTTGTTATAAACGGCAATTTATAACCTACCGAATCCGCAATGTATCTCTTGATATGCAAATCGGATGTGATACATAGGATAAATCTGCTTTATTATCGTTTGGATTCCAGCTTGTATGTGGTGCCTTGTATGTTTCAAAACATACAAGCCACAGAATATACAACGAATTAACTCCATTTCGTAACCTTTTGGATTCCACGTGATGCATATTTCGTTGTATGTTATAGTGTATGTATGAAATATACATTGCACCAAATATACAATGATTTAACATTGTGTAATAACTTTTCAGGTCTATCGCATGTACATAACCCTTGTATCTTCCGATATACATTTGGGTTTGATACAAGCATTAAATCAGTTTTGATTTTCTCTTTGATTCCATTGTATAAGCGCAATGTATATCGGCTTGTATATAAGAATATACAAAGCCTGATATACATTGAATTAACTCTACTTCATGAAATTTTGGTTCTAGGCAATGTATCTCTGCTTTGTATGTTTCAGAATGTATGTACATCGAAACATACATACAAGTTGAAACATACAAAGACTTAACTCAAATTTATAAATGCCTCGGGTCCGGTCCTTGTATAAAGTGTTTGTATCTCGCCAATATACAAGCCGAAAACATACAAGGACTTAAGCTGTTTTAATAGACCTTTCGGGTCCGACGCTTGTATATTACGAGCCTTGTATCTTTTTACCTGCCAAACATACAAATGTGAGATACAAAGCGGATTTAAAACATCAATTTATTTTAACCTAAAACCACTTCGGGTCCATCTTGTATGTGTATTTCAAAACTTTAACCAAATGCATACAAGGAAAAAGAATATACAATTGCCCTTGTATATGAAAGCGATGTATAAAGGACATTGTATGTGCAATATGCAAGCAACCCATTATGCATTTAACCTTGTATATGGACCCAATTGCAAAAAGAAAATGCGACTAAGTACAAAAACAAAACCCTTTGCATATACAAATGACCCTGTATATGCAAAGCGATATACAAACCTAAATGTACATTTTACCAAAATGATCATAACTTGCAAAATATGGCAAATTTTAAGATGGTTCAAAAAGAAACCCTAGCTCATTTTTCACAAGGAATCCAACCATATCATGCCTTGGTACTAAAATATCATTTTTTCTCTATTTTTTTTTAGCAAAGTTTGCAATTTTAACCCCTCTTTTTCCCTTTACAACCAAGCAAAACAACACACACAAAAGCAAAAGCAACAGCCACAGCAGGGGTACTCATTTTGCTAAGGAGTAAAATGGGGCGTGTTGTGAACATCAAAACAACTAGCAACCAAACAAAACAATTAAATTCAAAGCATTTAAGAAAACTAAATGAAATAAATCCATAACTTCCAACTATCCTTCCTGCAAATTATTATTCAACTTGAGACCTAAGGTATTCAATAAGGGTGCATGATTTTTTATTTTCAATTAGAGTGTGTGCAAGTGATTAATTATCCTCATCTTGAAAATCGGTTGAACGAACTAGTGACTGATATTAGCTTACGTAGTTGAGGATATTCCGTCATAGCCAACCGGATAGATCCTTGTTGCCAGCGAGCGTCTATAGCCCTGACAAGGTTATCATTACAATTCTCCTAAGTAGAGCCCCACTGCCAGCGAGCATCCATAGCCCCGGTAGAGTTACTTAGATGGCTTAATCTAGATTTTTAGTATAATCCTCTTTATTATATTTTTATATTTTTATACTTTATTAATTTTGATGCTTGATAGAAATTTCACAAGATATAGAAATTTCTAACTTTATGATGCAAGGAATGAGCACTTGCTGAAATTAAGCTAAGAATTGTAATGGTAGCAAGGGTGACCTCAGATTTTTCACCTAATATCTACACTGGTAGGTTCAACAAACCCAAGGATTTTAGGTGTGCCATCATGAGAGACTTCCTTTGAATTCTCCATCACTATTATTGAATACGAAATTTCAGAAGCTAAACAACTCTACATTTATGACAGTCACAACAAGTTATGCATAAATTGCAAATGGTTAACTTGAATATTTTGAATTTTATACTATTTTCAATGGTTGTTAGCTTGCTCCTTTAATACTCTAAAGTAAAACAAAGATCCCTGCTAAGGAGAAAACAACAAACCAAACAACAGACTGTACAAACAAAACAAGACAAAGCAAAAAAAAGATGTACAAAAAACAAAATAGAAACAAAAATGGAAAAATAGAAAGAAACAAAAAAATAAAACTATACAAACAACTAACCTACAAAAGAAAACAACAAAAAGAAAATAGAAAACAAAGCAAAGAAAACTGTACACTACCCACACTATATTACACAAAAATGGACTGCCCTTTACCTCAAGCCTGGAAGTAGTGTTTCGAATGTTGGCCATTAACTGGTAATGGCACATCTTCTCCAGTCAAGGTCTTAAGTCTAAATGTGTTGTCTCCTATTATTTCTGAGACTTGTAATGGACCTAACCATAGTTTATTGAATTTTCCATGGCTCCCCTTCTTTTCATGTGCTTTGTCCCAGCACAGCACTAAGTCTGATATCTTGAATGTCTTGACTCTTGCCCTCTTATCAAACCACCTCTTAACTACTGCTTGGTGTTTGGCAAATTTCTCGATGGCTTGACCTCTTTTCTCTTCTAGTTGTAGCATTTGTACTATCCTGGCTTCCCTATGATTATCAAAGCCTAAAAACTCATTGGCAAACTTCCAGATTGGTATTCTCAGATTTACTAGAAGTATGGGATCAGTCCCATAAACTAAATGATAAGGTGTACTACCTAAAGCTATTTTGAACTTGGTCCTATCTACCCATAGTGCGTATTTTAACAGGGTATTCCACTCTCTAGGACTCTTTGCAATTAGCTTTTTGATTATGTCTAATAAAATTTTGTTCGTAGACTCAGCTAATCCATTACCTTAAGGATAATAATTTGAAGAAAAATTTAAAACAATCCCATATTCAAATGCCCATTTAGAAAACTTTAAAGAAGAGAAAGCAGGGCCATTGTCACATACCAATGAATAGGGAGTTCCAAACCTGGTGATGATGTTCTCTTCAAGAAACTTGATAACTACCTCAATTGTGGAGAATTTGCAGCATGCGGCCTCAATCCACCTTGTACAATAGTCCATCACCGTCAGTATGAACTTGTGTCCTGTAGAAGATGGAGGATTGATGACTCCAATGAAATCTAGGCCCCATTGTGCAAATGGTTTTGATTCAATCACAAGTTGTAATGGGTTGGCCTGATTCTTTCCCTTATCTACTACAGTCTAACAGGTGTGGCAACTCTTGATGTGACTCTCTGTATCTTTGAACATCGTGGGCCAGTAGTAGCCTATCTCAATATTTTTTGCATTGTAGCTAGATGGGAACCATGACCAGTTCCGTACTTGTCATGTAGTTTTGTTAACACCTTATCTGCTTCAATTCTATTTAGACATCTTAAATAAATTCCCTCATGGTTCTTCCTAAACAAAAGACCTCCTTGCACCATATATTTTTGTTCTTTAATCTTCAAAGCTCTCCTCTGAGAAGCTTTCATCCTATTTGGGTACGTTCTAGCTATTAGAAGAGTCTTTAAATCGCCATACCAATCTGATGCATCTTGGGAATTCAGTACATACTGTTGTTTTATCAAATCTGGGTCTATGTTTGCTATTGTTTGCACCAACACCTGCCCTCTAACCAGCTTCATTGGAATGATTTCCATGTCGAACTCTTGCAGTGTGCTGATCCATTTGGCCCTCTTTTCTCCAGGTTCATTCTGCATCAGCAACATTTTTATTGCTATGTCTGGCACTATGGCTTTGATCTGGCTGAGCAGAATATAATGTCTAAATTTCTTCACAGCCCTCATTAACACAAATGTTTGTCTTTCGGTATCTAGGTACCTCAGTTGTGCGTCTTTCAGAGGTGCGCTCATAAATGCAATGGGCCTTTCCTCATTATCTTCACCCTTCTGTGTTAGGGTAGCTGCGACTGAATGGGAGGATGCAAAAGAGTAGATATAGAATGGCCTTGTGTAGTCTGGGCTTGCCAGTACAAGGGCATCAGAAATGGCCCACTTGATATCTTCGAATGTAGCCTTAGCCACAGGCATCCACTCCATCTATGCATCTTTCTTTAACATGGCATTTAGCAGCTGCACGATTTCTGCAAAACCCATGATAAACTTCTGAACAAAGTTTATTTTACCAAAAAATGATTTCAACTCTTTCCTACTGTTTGGTATTTGCAAATTTCTTATTGATTCTATTCTATCAGGGTCAATCAATATTCCATGTTCAGAAATGACATGCCCTAGTAATTTACCTTCAGTTACTCCAAATGAACATTTTTTAGGATTAAGGGAAATTCTGTACATCTCACACTACTTAAGGATTTTCCTGAGATCTTCAGCGTGTGTGGATGCATCTTTAGAATACACAGTTAGATTGTCCATATACACGACAATGCACTTACCTGAAACCCATGGAATGCAATGTCCATGGTTCTTTGAAAAGTGGCACCTACATTAATCAGACCAAAAGGCATTCTCCTATATGCATAATTTCCCCATTTACAAGTGAAGGTGGTTTTTAATCTATCATCTTTATCAATTAAAACTTGGTTATAGCCCGAGAAACCATCTAAGAAAGACATCATCTTTACCCCATTTACTGCTTGTAGCACTTCGTCTATTGGAGGTAGAGGATAATTATCCTTTTTAGATGCTTTGTTCAAATTTCTAAAATCTACGTATAATCTGATGTCTCTATTTTTCTTCCTTACTGGTACTAGGTTAGCTACCTAGACTGAATGTCTAACTGGAAAAATTATTCCAGCAGACAGCAATTTTTTAACTTCCTCAAAGATTAAAGGCTCTAGGATGGCATTCACAGGCCTTTGTTTTTGCCTAAATGGTTTAACCTCTGGCCTCAACGATATCACATGAGTTATGATAGACGTATCATATGTTTTCAAGTCTTCATATGTCCATGCTATTACGTGTTTATAATCTTTCAGGGCATCAATAATTTCTTTTCTTATTTTCTCAAAACAAGCCTTCCTGATCGGCACATTTTGTGGATTTTGCTTTGTCCCTAAGTTGTATAAATCACACTTACCCCCCTCTATTTTGGGTAAGTCCTTCTGTCTTATTACTCCATCGAAGTCAAAAATATGTTATAATTCAATTACCCCTTTAGGTAATAAGTTTCTCTTCAAGTTGATTATATCCTCCTCATCCCATGTTATCTCAGGTGTTTCTTGTTCATCAATGATTTGAGCTTCGAATACCTCATTGCAGGTCAGAAAGTCAATAATTTGCTGATCCCCTCCAAATACTTGAAAGTGTGTAACATTGTCTGGGATACTGGGAACATTAACTAACTCAACAACAAATCATCTCAATCCTGACAGTGCCAAGGGTTCTAATGTGCTAGCAACAACTGCTAGTTCATCCGGCCTGTGGTTCAGCTCTGTAGGGATGTGCTCTATGTTGAAAGCATCAAATGAATCTATTAAACCCCATACTCTATGTCTGTAACAAATCATTTTCTTGTAATTGCAGGCATATAGTTTCCTTACTTGTCTAACTACTAGTTGAGAGTCTGAAAATACCTTAATCGTTTTCACCCTTTTCTTAACGGCCATGACAAGTCCCAAAATTAAGGCTTCATATTTAGCAGTATTGTTAGTACAGGAAAACTGTAGTCTATATGCTACTAGGTATGACCTACCCTGAGGATCTATGAGTTCAATACCTGCACCCACACCCTGCTTTGATTTGGACCCATCACATTTTAGTGTCCATATGCCATCTTTATCTTTCAGACCTTTTATTTTAGCACGCTTTGTTCCTTCTATTACTTGTGAGGTGCTGGTCTATTTATTCATGGGTGTTTCTGTTTGGTCAACTTGCATATATGTATTTTCAGCTTACAAATCAGAAAGACAACTACCCTTGTCCTTTATTCTCTCTTCTAAATTTGAAATTAGAGCATCTACATCACTCTAAACGTATCTCTGTGGTTGATCGGAATTCATATTTCCCTCTTGTAACCCCACCCTCTTCATGCATTTTTTGTATTCATATTTGATGATGTCTTTGCACATCCCACAACTCTCCTTAGAATGTGGCCTATCGTGAACTCTACATCTATTTTTATACAATTTACATTGGACTGGTAGATTTTGTTTAATGCACTCTTCCACCTCTTGTCTAATGGCATGACCAAATTTGTCTATTGCACTGTTTTCTTCATCCGAAGAATTTCCATCAGACTTAATGAATAATGTTGTCTCCTTGCTGGCACTTTTTTCTCTAATGTTTAACATCATAATCTCTTCAGTTTACACCCCATTGTTAGTAATCTTATAAACACCAGGTTCAACAGCAGCATATAGTATTTCATTTGTTCGATTATACTCTATTATCATATGTTTCATCCTGGGTTCTGCCTCTATTCTAATCTAGTTTGGGACACCTCTCCAAGGTAGCCACATATGTGAAAAATCAGTGGCCATATATCCATTTAATGTCTTGGACCAATCCCTACTTAGAAACATCCCATAATTCATGGGTATATCCACTATTTGAATGTCAATGAATTGGCTTACCCTAGGGTCTGAAGCTAATTGCATCTTAATGCTCATCAATTCTCCTATCACACTAACCTCATTTTTATCTAACTGTGTGACAACCTTGGCAGATTTGGTGGGAGTCAGCCTGAGAGTTTTACATATCCCTAAGGGCATTACATTGGCTGATGCACCAGAGTCAACCATGCAATTGTGTATGTTCTTCCCACACAATCTAATAGTTAACAAGAAAGGAGGAGCATCCTTCTTATCAGCATACATTACTACATTTGTATTGGAAGGTAGCTCAACTTTCTTACATTTCTCTTTAGGCAGTGAATCTCTATTAGGAATAGTTATATCAGTAGCACCCTCATCAGTCATGGATGTATCCAAATATTTTATAAAAGCCTTTCTAATCCCTAGAGTTTTCAATAATTCATTGAGAGGTATACTGACCTTAATTTTCTTTATTTCTTCTGACAAGTAACTCATTAATCTTGTTGTCTCGACTGTTTCAGCTTTACTTGTTTGGGCCTTTTGTACTACTGTTCCAATGTTTATATGGTGATTAGCTTTAAGTATGGCAAGATTGTTGCTAGCATTCTAATCTAGGGGTGTATTGAAGTTGTTAGGAGGAATGGAAGTGGTGAAAGGTCCTCCTGGCCTAGTGTTGTTCCTTAAATTGTAGGTGTGGTTTTTATTTGTCTGTTGAAAAGCCTGCACCTCTTCTGTTTTAGTCAATACTTCATTTTCAGTTTCAAAGGGAACCTAAAAAGAATTTAACACAGAGGCTGATTCAGGATAAAGATTTTCACAAAAGTATGGTTCATCTTCTAACAATTCATCCTCTTCCTCTTCTGTAGTTACAAAGGTAAAGGTTTCTAAAACTAAAGTTGTATCATACCCTGAAGGTACTACCTCATTACCTTTGGGAATGAGAAATTTAGAAGTAGGAGGCTGCACCTCTATATTAAATATGTTGGCTGCTAAATGAAACTGTGGACAGTCAATCTCAGCATGGGCATTGATATTGTGAAATCTGCACCAATTTTTTAGTGATGTATTGGCCATTTGGATGCTAGCCGTTTGTTTTGCATCATGATTATCTATATTCTCAAAAGGAGAAGCTAGAGTACCATTGTTTGGTCCAATGTTCCATGTCTTGGGTGGCCTAGGTTGATTCTGAATTTTGTTATTGTTACCCCAAGCCCTATTGTGTACCACTGGCCATCTATTTTGCATTGGTTGCCCTTGGTTATGACTTTGATGTCGATTATAGTTTTGGCTCTGATTTGAACATTGGCCTTGGCTGTTATTTTGGGTATGGCTCTGATTATAGTTTTGATTGTAATGTTGATTTTGATTTGAACTATAGTTTGGATTTTGGCCTTGGTTATAATTCTGATTTTGATCATATCCTTGGTTGCTTCTTCCATAAAGATTCTCATTTCTTAATTGTGTCACTTCGGTGGTTAATCTTTTCAAATGTGCAATGATCTCTTTGATATCTTCCTTTTCCTCTTGTGCTTTTGCCATAGTTGTATCTCTAGGAGGTTGGAAGAAATGCTGACCATTATTTTGACTGTTATTAGAAGTGTTACCCGTGTAAGGAGCTATGGCTTGGATTGGGGTAGGAC
Source organism: Cunninghamia lanceolata (assembly GCA_027924645.1). NCBI lineage: Eukaryota > Viridiplantae > Streptophyta > Pinopsida > Cupressales > Cupressaceae > Cunninghamia > Cunninghamia lanceolata. Next base: position 13,583,680 of record BSBN01001583.1, read on the forward strand.
TATACATAGGTGTGTATGTAGGAACTGGATTTAATAAGGGAGTGTGATGCATAGGGACTCCATTCCAAGGTTGTGCCTAATTTTGCACCCCAAAATTTCCTCCATTAACAAATGGAATATAAGTTGTATGCCTCATCTCTTGATTTACTGAGGCCGCCTCTTTATAGGCTTTGGATATTGAATCTATGTCGGGTTTTCTTTTGACAAACATGGCAGTTAAAGGATCCAAGGAAGCATAGTACATAGCTAACAAGCTATCATCATCCACAGTGTAAGGAGCTACTAGCCTAGAGTAGGCCTTTTGAAATTTTTCATTGAAATTATCAATCAGCTCTCCCTCTCCTCTTTTTATAGTAGCCAATTTATGATACAAGATACAAGGATCAATGGGTCCTCTAAATCTAGATAGAAATGCTTCTTCCATAAGCGACCAAGAAGAAATATAGCCATTGGGTAAGTTTACATACCAGTTAGAGGCTTGTTCATTAAAGGTGTAGGGAAACAATCTACACACCACGTCCTCATGTTCTAATCTGGCCCTAAAGCATGCCTCCTTGAATATTCTAATGTGGTCTTCTAGGTCTTGGTGTAACTGGTATTTGGGACATATTTTTTCCAGATTTTTGGGCATCTCATTATAATCAGGGAACGCTATGGAAGAATGGACATTGAAATAAGCCATTACAGGTACTTGTGTTTGACCTGAGCCTGTAGGAATACCTAGATTTCCTGGGGGATTGGGATTTTTTGGAGGACTAGGACCTCTAGAAGTACCTAAACCAAGATTTAAAGATCTAAATGAAGATCTGTCAGGACTCACAAAGTTATGAATGCCAAAAGGTGAGCCAGGTGGTGTTCCAGATGAGCCTCCTACTTGCAATATTTTAAGATTCCAAATCAAAGGGATCTTACTTCACCTTATATCAGGTAATTGCACAAATATATCCCTTGAACTAGATTTAGATCTGGTCACTCTATCGCTGTTATGAGCCAGCTCTACTTGAAACAAACCCTAACTCAAGTTGGACCCTCCTTCTAGCGCCAGAAAAACTGTTGATGATTGTTTTAATGCAATCATAACAATTAGTTAAAATTCACATAAAATGAACCAAAACTAACTTGAAAGATATGAAGGAATTAGTTAAGATTCGCTTAATCCCAAGTTTAATATGGTCAGGTCTTGACCTGTTGGGCAAATTCGGTTGGTCGATGTGAAGCTGTAATGTTCAAGGGGCCTTACATAGTTTAGGGTTTCTTGTTGGTTTACTGGACTCAAACTATGCAAAAAGATCATAAATATCAGCAAGTTGTTCATTCCTTTTGCATAAAAATGTTACTATGCTACAAAGCCTTAAATGGTTTTCTTAAATTATTGCAGCTTTCTCTTCTTAAATATTATGAAAACTGTCTACTTTCAACTTATGCAAGTTTCTTTCAAATATGAAACAATTTCCTTTAAATTTATATGTTTCAGTTAAGTATTTTTAGATGGGTTGGGAAAATTTAGAAAGATCTAATCTAAACTTCATTCGTTCTACCAAAGGGTCTAATTGTTCTATTATGCACTTTATAAGTATTGCAGCAAATTGATCAAATCCACAGACAAAACCCTAAGTGTAAGTTCTGAGCATTTTCACAAACATACACTTAAGATTGCAAGCTCTAAGAGAAAATGTTTCAAACACAATGAAGAGCAAGAAAACACTCAGAAGATAGATGTAGAATTCTAGATTCAATTGTATTAGAAACAAATAGTCATATAAGATTTACAATGTCTGAATGACTCTTAGCTTCAATGATCAAACTACAACAAACTTACAAGCTTTACAGATATAGTAAGGAAGCTAGATGTTCCACGCATTCCTTATTGTAGACACAGGCGACCTCCTTCTTCTACTCCTAAATGCTATGCTAAATACTACTTTTACCAATTCTTGTTGCTATAAATACCTATGTAGCCCCTGTGTAAAGTTTGACAATGTAGAGAGGCACAATATATAGACTTTGATTGTCCTCAATACAGCTCAAAACCCTAGTTAAACAATGGTTCAAACATCTAGTTATAGCAATAAATGCTGGAGAACAAGTCTCCCAAAATATCTCTAAGCATACATCCAATCTGGGTGAAATATGCCATTCTAGAAACCCTAGCAGCTCAATAATAACTTCTGTGGTCTGCTATAATAATGTCTTCAACTACATTTTGTCTTCATCATTGAAGACCCTTGACTTCCTTGCCCCTCATCCTTATCTTCCTCTACTCCTGAAATCAGATTTCCTCCTTCGTGATGTCATTGTCATTAAGTTTCAGCCCCTTCCTCAACTACAAACCTACAAAAACAGATAAGCAATAAGTATCATCATTTAATAAACTTGTAGAAAAAAATAGTGGCTAAATTCAGTCCTAACTATGTGAATCGTAGAAATCAGGCCCCAAATCCGTGAAAATCATGAGTCAAAAAAATGCATATACAATGCTAAAACCAGTCGGATCAACTATCGTTGACCAAAAATATGCATTCGAGCCTTAAATTGACCTCAAAATTCTAATTTCTTAGCCTTCCCACCCATTTCTTCATTTAAATCCATGCATATCACAATATACAAGTCAAACGCGATGCCCCCATTAAATCAAATTTCAATCTTCCTTTAGATTCCACGTTGTATGTATGCAACGTATATCGGTTTGTATATCGCAATATACAAACGTGAAATATACAAGCCCTTAACTTCTATTTATAATTTTTTAATTCTGCCCGATGCAATGTATAAAGTGTTATATGCAACCATCGGACCTATCACTGTTATAAATGGCAATTTATAACCTACCGAATCCACAATGTATCTCTTGATATGCAAATCGGATGTGATACATAGGATAAATCCGCTTTATTATCGTTTTGATTCTGGCTTGTGTGTGGTGCCTTGTATGTTTCAAAACATACAAGCCATAGAATATACAACAAATTAATTCCATTTCATAACCTTTTGGATTTCGCGCGATGCATATTTCGTTGTATGTTATAGTGTATGTATGAAATATACATTGCGCCAAATATACAATGATTTAACATTATATAATAACTTTTTGAGTCATAACCCTTGTATCTTCTAATATACATTTGGGTTTGATGCAAGAATTAAATCAGTTTTGATTTTCTCTTTGATTCCATTGTATAAGCGCAATGTATATCAGCTTGTATATAAGAATATACAAAGCCTGATAAACATTGAATTAACTCTGCTTCATGAAATTTTAGTTCCGGGCAATGCATCTCTGCTTTGTATGTTTCAGAATCTATGTACATCGACACATACATACAAGTCAAAACATACAAAGACTTAACTTAAATTTATAAATGCCTCGGGTCTGGTCCTTGTATGAAGTGTTTGTATCTCGCCAATATACAAGCCGAAAACATACAAGGACTTAAGCTGTTTTAATAGACCTTTCGGGTCTGACGCTTGTATATTACGAGCCTTGTATCTTTTTACCTGCCAAACATACAAACATGAGATACAAAGTGGATTTAAAACATCAATTTATTTTAACCTAAAACCACTTCGGGTCCATCTTGTATGTGTATTTCAAAACTTTAACCAAATGCATACAAGGAAAAAGAATATACAATCGCCCCTGTATATGAATGCGATGTATAAAGGACATTGTATGTGCAATATGCAAGTGACCCATTATGCATTTAACCTTTTATATGGACCCGATTGCAAAAGGCAAATGTGACTATGTACAAAAACAAAACCCTTTGCATATACAAACGACCCTGTATATGCAAAGCGATATACAAACCTCAATGTACATTTTACCAAAATGATCATAACTTGCAAAATATGGCAAATTTGAAGATGGTTCAAAAAGCAACCCTAGCTCATTTTTCACAAGAAATCCAACCATATCATGCCCTAGTACTGAAAATGCATTTTTTCTCTATTTTTTTAACAATGTTTGTAATTTTAACCCCTCTTTTTCCCTTTACCACCAAGCAAAACAACACACACAAAAGTAAAAGCAACAGCCACAGCAGGGGTCCTCATTTTGCTAAGGAGTAAAATGGGGCATGTTGTGAACATCACAACACATCCCAAATTGATCCTCATTGAAGAGTTGTTAGTCTACTTGCCTCTGCCCAACTGCCAATATAACCTTTTCTAATATATAAGGATAGTGTATTGTCCCTTATTCTTCTTATTCATATACTTGTATTTCCTAATATCTCTCAACAACCATACCAAGAGTTGGCAAATGTTAAGATCTATGATTTAAGACAAGTTTTATCTCATTCTCAAAGAGAAGAAACTAAAGGGCATCTTTATTTGTATAGTTTTGAAGCCATGTAAAGAAAGCTTGATTAAAAAAATCAACTTCTTCTTTGGTATTGACTAAAACCTCCAAGAATCAATTGGGTTGGATAAGTCTTTGTGAGAAGTATATTTCCTAGGGTTTGGGATTGTTGTGAACACGAAAAATCTTTAGTATAGTTTGTACCCTTTTTCTTATACCATCATCTAGAGTATCTTTTATTTCACCCAATCATGCAAACAGAGTTTGAGACAAGATTGAGGGTGTAATAAAAAATATCTTATAGCTTAGTTCCAACTTTTTTCAACATATATCATCTTGTCATAGACTCATTACTAACATGTTATAACCTTCTGAGTATATATTTCCTAAATAATCCCCAAGTATAATTTATTAGATGTGCCAAAGTCTTAGACTCCATAGAAAATAGTTATCGCTTATGAACACTTCATAAAATTTGAATTTAGAGATTGATACTAACACCCAATTTCCATATCAATGGGAGGTTGTCACTTCTTTGTATAGATTTGACATATTCCCATGTTAATACTAGGATGATTTTCATATATCAGGAAAGTATTATTTTGTTCTATGTAGTTCAACAATCTTAGTTTTTCCCAAAGTTTAAGAGGCAAAAATGATCTTGGGATTTGTGGGTTATGGGCCCATAATGTAACAAATTTGGTATAACTTGATGTGCATCAAATTTATCTAAGGTACTTATGTGCCTAATACTAATGTGCTTGATCTTTAATCATGAATGAAGAGTTACTCTAATCAAGAAAAAGAACCTAGGAGAAGAAGACCCTTGGATGAAATGATCTACTCTAGATATTACATATAGAAGTTAATTTGGTCCACAAGACAAAGTTTACTAGATCAATTTTATAGGTTACAAGGTAGATCCTATGTGGTATGGACTGGATTGTATCACCATTGTTTCAATGAGTGTGGGATAGATCACTTGATTGTATATTTGAACTTGTTCAAAGGAATAAAACAATTTATTCTTAATTATATTCCTCCTCCATGAAGCTTGATGAATATATCTTATGATAGATTTCCAACATTTCTCTTAAGATTTCTCAAGAATCCAAATTTGTAGGTTCCTAAAGAATTGTGTTGTCTTTGTTACATTCTCTCAAAATATTATTTTGGCTTTTAATGGATTGACCATCCTAGGTCAATATGATACTTCAGTTCACCTAAAAGATAATATTAATTCATCTTTCTGTCTTTAGTTATGGTTTCATTGTTCCTTCCTTGGGAACTTTTGATATTTTGATTGCTTGATTTCGTGATGACTAGATAAGCGACGATTGCTAATGAATTGATTTATCCTTTATATCTATTTCTTGAAGGAGTCACTATTCTTCTCGGTTGTTTTTTTATAGAATAATACTTTTCCTTGGAGTTGATTGTTAGACTTATTTCTTATTGATGGTTTCTTCACAAGGAAATGATTCTCTTTTATATTTTTATAGTTAAGGAAGTCCTACATTTGAAGGGTCACACTTTTTGTATTTGGGTTTCATCCTTTCTTGCATCATCATTATTCTTGAGAACCTAATTTGATTTACTTGTAAAATCACTTAGGGTTCTATTCTCAATTGAATTTTTCAATGATGTTTTGGATGTCTTTTTCAAATGAAATGTTTTCCTATTTTATATCTCAAGTTTGAGGGAGTCACACTTTTTCAATTCACTGGTTACAACTCTTCCTTATTGCATAAGTTAATTTGTTAGTGCTTCTCAACCCAAGAAGTGTTTGACAATAAAGCTTGATAGATTTGGCATATTCATAATTTTTAAGCATAAAGTAATCTTAAACACACATAGAGTAAACTTGTTGGAGAAACATTAGGCATGAAACAAGCACATAGATGTACATAATACATGAAGCATACATGATACACGAAGTATACATGTAAGACACAAAGCATGAAATATATGTAACATGTGAAGTATACACACAAATACATGTGGACATGAAGCATATACACACTACACAAAGTATGCATAAATACATGTAATAAATGAAGCATGAAGCATACATGAAATACATGAAGTATATGCATAAATACATGTAATCCAATAAGCATAAAGCGTACACGTAATACATGAAGTATACACATAAGTACATGTAATACAAGAAGCATGAGGCATGCACATAATATGCATAAATACACGTAATACATGAAGCATGAAGCATACATGTAATACATGAAGTATGCACATGAATACACATAAGTCATGGAGTATACACTTGAATACACACAAGCCATGAAGTATACACTTGAATACATGTAAGTCATGAAGTATACACTTGAATACATTCAAGTCATGAAGTATACACTTGAATACATGTAATTCATGAAGTATACACTTGAATACATGCAAGTCATGAAGTATACACTTGAATACATGCAATTTATGAGGTATACACTTGAATACACATAAGTCATGATGTTTACACTTGAATACACATAAGTCATGAAGTACATAGTTGAATACTCGCAAGTCATGGTATACACTTGAATACACGTAGGTCACAGAGCATGTAAGACATGCAATATATGCATGAATATACATTGCATCAATTATCATTCATAAGATGGTAGGAAAGTTCCTCTAATACCAATTGTAATTTCCCTTACCTAATATGCCCTAGAAAATATCAAATGTCATGTTAGGAACCCGTGTTTAACCCTTTTCTTTACTTGTTAGTATATTGTTGTTGGACACATATGCTTTGTAATTCATCCCGTGAATATATTGTATTATCCCACATTCATGGGAAGTAATAGTTGTTTAGATTAGACTTAGTATATAAGTATGTGTTGAGGCCAATGAAGGCATCCACAAATTTATTGTATTGAGCTTGCTCAAAGGAGGTTTCCCCATCAAAGCGGCTTGCGATGAATAAATTCCTTCTATGTTTTGCTCTTTTTTTTATTTCATGCATTTTTCATTATATTGTTGTAGGAGGTTCCTCTCATCCGGTATCAGAGCACTTTCTTGGACTCGTTGGGTGGAATTTCTGCCAAAAAAATTTTCTGCAATGGCCTCCAGGCGCTATGATTATTGCAATAGTTCTTTTTTTGTATCTATATTGTTTAATTCAATTGTAGGTTCAGATCAGGGAATAATCCCTATCCACTTAACTGTGAGAAGTGCCTGGGCATAGCCCTAAAACTCATTGTGATGAGTACCATAGGAACCCCAAAGTAGCTGGCCCATTGAGAGGACTTACTAGTGAAAAGGGTAATGGCCCCTACCTGATTGACTAGTTCTTATCTGTGAGGTAAACCAAGAGTTGTCATTTATGGCAAAGCAGTTATTAGTTTTACCTAAGCCGTGGACTGAGGGGTACTACCCCAATACGCAAGTCGTTAGATAGCATTGGTAGCCAAGTGGTTCCCCTGAACCTTTAGGAAGCCAAACATACCTGGGGCCCATATCTATTGCCAACTGACAAATTGCAGATTGAATCTATCCATAGTTGTTTGTAGATCCTATTGTAGATAGTTTCCAGAAAAAAAAAATCTATTTTTTTCCATATCTTCCTTGCTTTAGCTCTGTTTCCTCTCAAAATTCACTGGAATCCCTGAAATTTCATTTTGCATATTTCCTTCCTTAAGGACCCTATCCCAAATTCCACTTATTGAAGCCAAAAATCCCATATTTGTCTATTTTTAGGGTTTGCCATAACTTCTTCGATTCTTACCCAATAGCCTTCAAATTTTGCCATAGTGTTCATTTCCTATTTCTGCTCCTTTGTCCCTCTTGGACAACTTTTCCCATTCTTTCACCTCGCTTCTAAAATCCCCATTTTTTGCTTCCTTGTTCCTCAAAAAGTGTCCAAAACCTAGTCAAACCCCAATTACCCATCAGAGTTTATCCCAAATCCAAATTTTCCTTTACTAAAAAAGTTTCTATTTTTTTTTTTCCTACCCATTCCAAAAAAAAAAAAAATCTCCTGGCTATGGTTGTCACCTGCAAAGAAGAAAAAAATATGGAGGATGAACTTGCACCCTCCAAGACTAAACTCCAAGAGCTAGATGAAAAAATTCTTGGCCTCAATCTTCAGCATTTAGCCATGAACAATAGATGGCAGCCAAATTCTTTTGCAGACACAGGGTTCTCTTCCAAAAATTTTCGTGGGCCGAAGCTTGATTTTCCTTGCTTCAATGGTGATGATCTGACTGGATGGATATACTAGGTAGAACAATATTTTAGTCTGCATAATACTTTTGATGTCAACAAAGTCCCACTTGCATCCTTTCATTTGGAACATGAAGCCCTTCAATGGTTCCATTGGTACATCAAGGCTCATGAAGAGCCAAAATGGACAAAATTTTGCAAACTCATTTTACAACTATTTGGCCCTAGTGCTTTTGATGACTTCATAGGAGCACTCACTAAACTTCACCAAACTTGCACTATGAGAGAATATCAGATAGAATTTGAGAAACTAGCCAATCGCATAGAGGGATTGTCTGATGAATTCTTTAGGAGTTGTTTTGTTAGTGGTTTGAAGGATGCAGTCCAATCTGAGGTTAAAATGTTATGTCCTAGCACAATGATGGAAGCCCTAGGGTTGGCTAAGCTGGCGAAGCACAAGATCACAGCTCAATAATGCTCTTAATCCACTTTTGTTGCATTTAGAAATATGGGTTCCAAAAGACTCCCAATCATGCCAGCTCCTAAAACAACTCCTATCAAGCATTTATTTGAAGCAGAGATGCGGGCATGTAGAGAAAAAGGGCTTTGTTATAATTGTGATGAGAAATTCACTCAGGGACATAGATGTGTTGAGAAAAATCTCTATCTATTGGATGTGGATTCTCCACCTGCAATTGATGTTTATGAAGATGCTTAGGATATAGTAGATGATCGGTTCGAAACTCAACAGCTGCCTATTGACCCTACTTTTCAAGAAGACCACCCAGAGATCTCTCTCCATACTTTAACATGAGTCACTACCCCACAAACCATGTAAGTCAAGGGTTACTTCAAGAAGTTCCCTCTTAAAATACTCATTGATTTTGGTAGCACTCATAACTTCATTGACCCTCAGATTGCCAAATAGGCTGATTGTTTTGTCCATCCTTGCTCCAACTTTGAAGTCATGATTGCCAATGGGGGCACATTACATTCCAAAGGGAAGTGTCACAATGTGTGTATCTCTATTGGAGATTATAACCTATGCTTTGACATGTTTTCCTTTCCCTTAGGCAGATGTGATGTGGTTTTGGGTGCTCAATGGTTACGCACACTTGGACCCATCTTATGGGATTTTGTTGAAATTTGGATGCAGTTTTCAGACAATGGGCAAAAAGACACATTGAAGGGATTACAACCAAGGTCTCTCAGCATCATTAGTTCACATCACATGGAAAAGCTCCTCAAGAAGAATTCACATGGTGTCATGACTTAGCTCCATTCCATTCAAATGCAACCATCAACGGTCTCCACTACTCCTTCAGATCTACAATGAATTTTGGATAGATATGCATGTGTCTTTGTTGAACCAGTTGGATTGTCACCTTCATGACTAGAGGACCATCATATTCATCTCCTTCCTAGAAGCATTCCTACCAACATCAGGTGCTACCGCTACCCATTTCACCAAAAGACAGAGATTGAGATGCTCATTCGAGACTTACTGAAGCAAGGTATTATTCGCCCTAGTACTAGTTCTTTTTCTTCACCAGTTCTTCTTGTCCAAAAAAAACATGGGTCATGGCACCTTTGCATTGACTTCTGAGCACTTAATCACATCACAATCAAGGATAAGTTTTTGATTCCTGTTGTTGACGAGCTTCATGGTGCTCATTTTTTCTCCAAGTTGGATCATCGTTCTGGGTATCACCAAATTTAGGTTCATGAGGATGATATCCCTAAAATGGCTTTCCACATGCATGATGGCCACTATGAGTTTTTGGTCATGTCCTTTGGCCTCACTAATGCTCCTTCCACATTCCAGGCATTGATGAATAAAATATTCCGGCCCTACTTGTAGAAATTTGTTTTGGTCTTCTTTGATGATATCCTCATCTATAGTAAAACATGGGATGAGCATCTCCAACATTTAGATCTTGTACTACAACTTCTCTCTGATCATCATCTCTGTGTAAAACACTCTAAATGTGTTTTTGGGCAGGAGGAAGTGGAGTATCTTGGGCATATTGTTTCAGCCCAAGGGGTTCGAGTGGATCCTGCCAAAATAGATGCCATGAAAAATTGGCCACATCCTTAGACACTCAAGAGCCTCTATGGTTTTTTGGGACTGACTGGCTACTATCACAAGTTTGTCAAGGATTACGGGAAGATTGCAGCTCCATTAACAACTATGTTGAAAAAGGATGCTTTTACATGGACACATTCTGCTGAGTGTGCATTTGAAAAACTAAAACAAGCTATGTGTACTACACCTATTCTAGCTATGCTATATTTTTCCAAGACCTTCACTATTGAGAGTGATTCTTATGAAAATGGACTTGGTGTTGTTCTCCTTCAAGATGAACATCCCATTGCATTCACCAGCAAAGCTCTTTCTAGTAAACATTTAGTACTCTCTACATATGAGAAGGAAATGATGGCTATTTTGCATGCAATATAGAAGTGGTGGCCATACCAACTAGAGAATCATTTCTGCATCAAGACTGATCACCAGAGTCTAAAATGTTTCCTGGAACAAAATATCTCCTCCCCAACACAACATAAATGGGTTAGCCAACTCATGGGTTATGACTATGAGATCACTTACAAGAAGGGTGAGGACAATCTTGTGGTGGATGCTCTTTCTCACACATTTGATGACCAAGCTTCTCTTTTAGTTATTTCTATGCCTATTCTAAATTGGTTGGAATCTATCCAGTAGGGCTATTTCAATGAGTCTGCATTATCTCAAATCATCCAATAGTTGGCCAATAACCCTTCTATTGCACCGCATTACTCTTGGGATGGTGTTTCTCTGAAATAAAAGGGTTGGCTAGTGCTTCCCCAGAGCATAGATCTTCACCAAGCCATCTTCTATGAACTCCATGCTTCTCCATCGGCAGGGCACTCTGGGTTCCTCAAAACTTATGAGTGGGCATGGTGTAACTTATTTTGGAAGGGAATGAAGAGGGCAATTCAATAGATGGTGGCTGAATGTGATACTTGCCAATGCAACAAGGGTGAAATGACACTCCTTCCTAGATTGCTCGAACCTTTGCTCATCCCTACATGGCTTTGGATAGATATTTCTATGGATTTCATTGAGGGGCTCCCTAAATCTAGAGGGAAGATAGTGATCTTAGTTGTGGTTGATTGCCTCTCCAAATATAGTCATTTTTGTGCCCTCATCCATCCCTATACCACCTCCTTAGTCACACAAATTTTCATGGACTAGATCTTTTGTCTTCTTGGCTTCCCTTCTTCCATTGTCTTAGATCATGATGCAACTTTCACCAGTCATTTTTGGACAAAACTATTTCGACACACTGGCACCAAACTGAAGATGAGTTTAGGGTATCACCCACAAATAGATGGTCAGACTAAAATTATCAACAAATGTTTGGAAACTTATCTTTGTTGCTTTAGTTCAGAACAACATCATCAGTGGGAAAAGTGGCTCCCGCTCGCTCAATGGTGGTACAATACCTCCTACCACACTACCTCTAAAATGACTCCATATGAAGTAGTCTATGGTCAGGCACTGCCAATGCTTCTTTCATACACCCCCAGTAGTTCACCAGTTCAAGTAGTCGACATGATTCTTCGAACTTGAGAACAAATTCTTCACATTTTGCAAGAAAATCTTCACATGGCCAGAAATTGAATGAAACAATAGGCCAATTAACACCATTCTGAGTGCACTTTTCAAGTAGGTGATATGGTTTTTCTTTGTCTACAGCCATACAAGCAATCATCCCTAAAAATCAAAGGGCATCATAAGCTAGCTCCAAAGTTCTATGGGCCATATAAGGTTCTTCAAAAGATTGGGTTAGTTGCTTATAAATTGGAGCTTCCTCCTTATTCCCACATTCATCCAGTATTTCTTGTCTTTTATCTAAATGAAAGTTCTTGGCACCAACATTAGAGCACAAACTATTTTACCAAAACTAGATAACAAAGGATCCATCATTTTGGAGCTAGAGGCAATCCTCGATAGGCACACTCGTCAGCTTTTCTCTCAATCGATCATAGAGGTATTAATTCAATACTACAGAATGCAACTAGAGGATGCTACATGGGAACCACTCCTTGAGATTCAGCAACAATTTCCACATCTTAAGCTTTGAGGACAAAGCTTTTCTAAGAGGGAGGGGATGTTAAGAACCTGTGTTTAACCCTTCTCTTTACTTGTTAGTATATTGTTGTTGGACGCATATGCTTTGTAAGTCATTCCATGAGCATATTGTATTATCCCACATTCATGGGAAGTAATAGCTATTTAGATTAGACTTAGTATATAAGTACGTGTTGAGGCCAATGAAGGCATCCACAAATTTACTGTATTGAGCTTGCTCAAAGGAGGTTGCCCCCTAGAAGTGGCTTGTGATCAATAAATTCCTTCTATGTTATGCTATTTCTGTTATTTCATGCATTTTTTATTATATTGTTGTAGGAGGTTCCTCTCATGTCACAAGTTAGGGTTAGGGTTTCAGAATTACCATTTAGACTATCTTCAAACTGCATCATTCTTGTTCTCTAAATATGCAATCATGACATAGGAAACACATATACAAAATATAGATATACAAATATACCTCTTGAAATATTAGTGTTAGATAAGATTTCCTTGCATTCCAATTCATATAGACGGATCATCTATTTATTATTATGTAGTTAACTCACTTTATTTACTGAACTCAGTCATAGTAGGGGATGGTGCTGAGAAACATGGTAGGACATAGATGTGTCAACTATACCTTCATGAAGGCCCCTCAAGAAGGCATGGTAGAGTGTTACTAACTTCTCCCTCCATATAGGACCTAACGGGGGGCTTGGCAGGATATAGGTTGTCAACAAGGCCTCTATAAGGTCACTTCAGGGAGGTAGGGCAGGGGTGTTGATCAGTCCTTCCTCCAAATAGGCCCTTAGGGGGCATGGTAGGGTTGCCTCCACATAATCCCCTCACCGTCCTTCTATGACTAGTGAGTCTAATGACAAATATATATATATATATATATATATATATATATATATATATATATATATATATATATATATATATATATATATATATATGATAGTACCATAAATAAACCAGTCAATAGTTGTGATTGATAATTTGAAAGAACTGTAAGAACCTAATAAGATGCCACAAATACCCTAGAATTCCTACTCAAATTTAATACGTCAATGAAACTAAGAAAAATACAGAAAACATGAATTATACCTTGCAAATTGATTTATCTCGTGTGTTCCATTGTCTCCTATCTTCTCAATGATCTTGTTAGTAATGATGTTTCTCTCATAATTGTACTTATTTTCTTTTCAAGATGACAATGACCTGGATGGAATTATGGATTCAAATGCAATGTGAACAATGCAACTATGCTAATGATAATGGTATGGAGCTAATGATAAAATCCATAATATTAATAATGATATGAATATAATGATATGTAACAATGGAGATTATGCAAATGGGTGACCAAAGGCATGCTTGGATATTTCATGGAATTTCTGTAGTGTGTAAGTAGTATAGCTCTTGTGATGCAAAATGAAGGTGAGGAGCTTGCTTTTATAGGCCAAGGGTGACTCAAATCTAAGAGTCAAAAGATCCATGATGGAGGAATAAATCTTGTCACATGTATGGTCAAGATCAAATTGGTTGGGATGAGGGAGATAAAGGTGGAAGATGTTCCTACTACAATGACAAGGTGGAGGAATATGTGGAACCGTAAGCTACATGTCATGATGCTCATAAGGACCAATGAGATAAAGGTGGATGATACAGGAGCATCCACTGTCAATGACAATCTTGCATCACCAAAAATATTGTTATTTTAAGTTGGTTTGTTTTCAATAAGGTTTGTGGGCTTTGGGAAATAATATTTTTAATTTGCAACAAATATAATTTCCCTTGGGTGCAATTATAAATGTAATTTTGGTCGGATTTGATTGATTTTGTCATAAGTGAGGCTGCCAAGAATCTTGGAATTAATATTGTAACTATCATAGTTGTAAGGAATCTGTAAGTTGTCATAGCAACCCAAAATTGATTGGGCAAATGCTAGGTGTCCATGTGAAGGTGGATTGTACAAGATTTTATCTTTATTATTTTTAAATTGTAACCTCCAAGAAGGGTGTGGATTTTCAAGAGGTGGTTGCATGTGGGCCACAAAGATTTGCATGTTGTTGCATGTCTGGGTTGAAATTATGAGACCCAGTCTCAGTAAAATAGGCAATTAAGAAATTAAAAAAATGTTTTGGAAATCTAGGAATGAGTCACACAGAACCTAGGAACATTTTTTGAAAATTTGGAAAAATGTAGGAGTAGTGATAGGAAGAAGCGACAGGATTTCTTAGAGCAGATTTTGAAGAGAAAAACTTTAGATACCCAGATGCTGCTAGGAGTCAAGAATATGGAGAACTTATTTGTTTTAGGTGTTGAATGTGTAATTTCAAAAAGCTCATAAGATTCATGTTGATGTAATGAAATTTTAGATTGAAATAAATTAAGTGTTGTAGATTTCTCTTCCATTTTCTGTTGTTTCACTTCATTTGTAGCCTTCTTGCATAAGCTTTTGTGTATGTTTGTGTTGGTATTTGTTGAAGATTTGAAAGGGAGATTATTTCCTCTACATCAATTGGTATCAGAGCTTAGAAGGTCTGGGCAAGAGAGTTTTGTGTTTGTGGGTTTTTATTTGTGCATATTGAACAGAGAACCTAGTTGCCAAAAGACTAGGTAGATGAAAAGAAGAAGAGACCTAGGTGAGGCAAAGACAACAAGAAGAAAGGTTAAAGGGACTTGTTTGAAGAGAATATGGATTTGTTGAAAAGGTACTTGTAGGCTGGGGGTTCACAAAAGAAGAAACAAGAAATAAAAAAGAGGAAAAAGAGATGAAGAAGGAAAAAGAAAAGGCAAAACAAATGGAAATTGACCAAGAGATAAAAGAGTTGAGTCAGGCTATGGAAGAACTAAAAGAGATGAGAGAAAGAATGGAAAAGAAATGGAAGGATTTGCTTAAGCAAGAGCAAAGTTGTCACTTATTAGTGAGCAAGAGGGTATCATGGCCTATTAAGAAGATTATTCAAAGAAGAAGAAGACAAGAAAGGACAACATCATTAGAGGAAGAACAAAAGCAATATCAGATAGAGGAAGAGGTAAGAAATGAAATGGTGAGTATACTTATGACTGTTTTAACATCAAGCATTGAAGAAGACATGGTAAACACAATTGTGGATGAGTCTCCATGTCATTTTCAGTTATTTGAGTCTAATGTTCAAGATGAGCAAGTGGAAAGGCATGTTGATGATCAAGTTGTTGATAATAAGGTTGCTAATGAAGATGTTGCAGATTTGTTTGTTAATGAGGTATATGTAGATTTGCAAGGGTATTATGCAACTTGTGGTAATGGTGAATATGCTTCTATATTGTATGATGAAGATATAAATGATGATGCTACTGAGGTATATGCACACGAAATGGAATTTTGGAACCTGAAAGCTAAGACGATGTTGAATAGGAGATGGTATAAGAAAAAGAAGAGGAAGGACTCAGGGACAGTTACAAAGATGAAGGATAAATTGTAGAAGAATTGGAAGACTAGGAAGAAGAAGCAACTAGCATTCAATGGGACTTGAATTCTCTTTTCTCTAGGAGTCTGATGCAAGAGCATCCATGGTCAATGACAATCTTGCACACCAAAAATATTGTCATTTTATTTTGGTTTATTTTCAATAAGGTTTGTGGGCTTTGGGAAATAATATTTTTAATTTGCAACAAATGTAATTTCCCTTGGGTGCAATTGTAAATGTAATTTTTTTGGGATTTGACTGATTTTGTCATAAGTGGGGCTGCCAAGAATCTTAGAATTAATATTGTAATAGTCATAGTTGTAAGGAATCTGTAAGGTATCATAACAACCCAAAATTGATTGGGCAAATGCTAGGTGTCCATGTGAAGTTGGATTTCACAAGATTTTATCTTTATTATTTTCAAATTGTAACCTCCAAGAAGGGTGTGGATTTTCAAGAGGTGGTTCCATGTGGGCCACAAAGATTTGCATGTTGTTGCATGTCTGGGTCGAAATTATGACACTCAATCTCAGTAAAATGGGCAAAACTTTCTCATTTTAGATCTAAATCAAGAAATTAAAAAAATGTTTTGGAAAGCTGGTAATGAGTCACACAGAACCCATAAACATTTGTTTGAAAATTCAAAAAAATGCAGGGGCAATGATAGGAAGAAGAGATGGGATTTCTTAGAGCAGATTTTGAAGAGAAAATTTTTAGATACCCAGATGCTGCTGGAAGAAGTCAAGAATATGGAGAATTTATTTGTTGCAAGTGTTGAATGTGTAATTTCAAAAATCTCATAAGATTCATGTTGATGTAATGAAATTTTAGATTGAAATAAATTAAGTGTTGTAGATTTCTCTTCCATTTTCTATTGTTTTACTTCATTTGTAGCCTTCTTGCATAGGCTTTTGTGTGTGTTTGTGTTGGTATTTGTTGAAGATTTGAAAGGGAGAGTATTTCCTCTACATCAGTGGAAGACCATGAGAACATGGAGGAAGGAGTCCTTGGTTGTTGGAATGTGAGGGAATATAGGAATTAGGAGACAAGTGTCTTTAACCATGTTTGATGGTTGAGAAGATATAGGGCACATGTTTGAGAGGATAAATGACTAATTAAATATTAAGAATATTTAATTATTGGAGCAACATGGTGAGGTGTGTAATGATGTGAGATGGCAAGGATGAGATGATGTGGATTTAGACATATGACTTTGTCTTAGAGGAAACAATTAAATAATTTAGGATTATTTAATTAGATATGATATTACAGGGATTTTAGAATACTTAATTATTAGAAGAATATAATGAACGTGAACCAAATAAATAAATTAAGATATTTAGTTATTGATAGAAGAATAAGAATAAAATAAATATTAAATATTTATTAATTTGTCTCGAGCCATTTTTATGTGTATATATTTTGCCCTTCTTTGAGACAATGTATTTTATCACGTTATTTCAAAGAATAAAAATTTTATGAGTATGATACATGCCCCAATTTTCTCTTGGTACAAGTTTAATGATGGTAGGTTACCATATTAGGAGATTGGTCAGGTTAGATTTGGCAAAAGGATTTTGAACGATCTCACGATGAAGAAGAATGAACAACATGATCCATGCATGAAAAATTTGGGTGATGGAGAATGAGAAATGGATGAAGAACATGGTATGCACATGCAAGGTCAAACATTTCTAGTTAGGGTTCACTTGGCTATAAATAAGGATGTGGGGTCTCTTTTCTATTCATTTGCACACTTGTCATTTGAGGAGAGATTATAGGGAGCCCTAGTGCATAGCAGAGTAGAACAGTCAGTGAAGATGCAATAGATTTCGATAGAGAACCATAGGTTCAAGAGGATTCGACAATTAGTGCAGCTAGCAGAGTACGGACCCCTCGTATGTATGCATTTAATTTCAGTCAAAGTGCATTTATGACAGTCAAAATTTGGGGTCAAAGTTGTCATTTTTGAATGCATCATTTTGTTGTTTTTGCACATATGATAATTATTCCCATGCATATTTCCCATTTTCACACATATGAGCACTAAATTGGTACATCCATGATTTTATTCACATGAACTAAATAGTCTTGCACATATGAGTTAATCCTGTGCATACAATTAGGGGTTCGATGCATATGTGTGATTTAGCACATTCAATGAACAGCCCTGCATATACAATTAGGTCTTGCGTATGTAATTAGGGATTTGGTACATATGTGTGATTTAGCACATCCAGTATAAAACTATTCATATGATGCCTGATTCTGCACATATGCTTGAAATCACGCAAATGATAAGGTCTTTTATGCATATGACACAAAGTTGCACTTTTGATAAATAGAGCTACACATCTGAGTTAATTGGTCAAATTACTTAGCTAAATTGATTAAGTCAGCATCGTGATCGATGTTGGCCAACTAATTTGTCATCTTTGAGATTGATAGAATCTTAGAAGAGATGATAGAATAGGTTTTACGATAGGTTAGCTAAGTAACTAGTTTGATAGATTTGATAGATATGCAACTTAGTTGGTTACTTAATTAATGCACATGTGTTAATGATTGCAAGAGGAACTAGATGATGTTTTGATGTCATGGGAGAGATTTCCCATGACACAACTGCTACCACTGTATTTGATCAAGATCGATCACTTGGTTCTTGGATCAGTTGGATTATGGTATGTTTCCTTTATGCTTGAGATTCAGGTAAATCTAGGGCTGCTAACTATGCTTGTGGAGAGATTTCATAGTGAGCACAACGCATTTCACTTGCCAACTGGAGATATTGTAGTGACATTGGAGGATGTACATCGAATTCTACAGATTTCAATATAGGGAGAGCTAGTGGAGTATGAGCCACATACGAGAGATGGATTGGTGGAGTGTTAATGAGTGTTTGATGATGCAAATATTGAGGGGATAGAGATTAGCTGGGCTGATATGGTTGATGACTATGAGCCCCTACGACCCATACTAGCAGGGTTGATTGGAGGTGTGTTCTACCTGGATTAGAGATCACATGGATTTCTAGTTGGATGGGGGAGGACTCTAGAGAGGATGATATCTGAGGGGACCTACTTTGCCTTGGGTGTTTGTCTTCTTGCACATTTATATCATGATCTTCATTAGTTTATATATGATGGAGCTGCTAGTTTGTCTATTGCAGTGTCCTTGTTACAAATTTAAGCATGGTTCCACATAGCGATTACATGACTGATAGGGATGGGAGTTAGAGGTAGAGATAGACCTTACTCCTGCATGTTTTAGGAGAGTCTTTACTAGCCCAAGCTGGGAAAAATTGAGTATTAGAGACATGCATTGGATAATGTGGACATAGTTGAGTGGTAGCCTTACCTAGACTATGAGGCATGGGATGAGGATGCTTTTGAGCTACCATATTGTTTTTAGATGTGGTGGTTGATAGGGAGAACTCCCTATGTTTTACAGTGATATATCATTTCTCATGTGTACCGACAGTTTGGCAGGGTCTAGGTGATGCCCTAGGGTACTGCTATATTTTCTCAGCCGCACAAGGAGCATCCATTGTGGGGTCTTGTTGCCTCATATGAGTAGGTGAAAGCTATTTTTTACAGATTCCATACCAGTCCTGGGATTTGTGGCAACACATTGTGGATGAAGGGATGGCAGATGATTACTCAACACATTTCACAGCTCATCTCTTTCCTAGATACTCTAGACTTGGGGAGCGGGCTCCTAGAATGGAGGATAGAGATGAGGAGGATGATGACACTCCACAATAGAGAAGGAGGCAACAATGAGGTAGGAGAGGTCGAAGAGGTGGCAGAGTTGGTGGGGATGATGATGGAGGAGATGATGGAGATGATGGGGGAGATGATGAAGTATAGAGGAGATTGAGATAAAGAGTTGGGGGGGACCATAGGTAGAGGTTCAGCCTTAGGTGTAGGCACAGGTGCAGGCTCAGGCTCAGGTGCAGGCACAGGGCCAAGTGCAGGCATAGGCATAGGATGATGGGACAATGGAAGCATTGTGAGCCCAAGCGGCTCATCTTTAGGGCTAGGTTGGACAAATGCATAGGAAGATTACCCAGTTGTAGGGGGATGTGAGGACTGCGATACTAGAGCGGGATACCGCTATACAAAGATACACTAGGGCAGAGTCCCTACTTCAATAGGTAAAATAGACTGTCGCATAGGGTCCCACTGGATAGACTATTTTAGAGATGGTTCAAGCAGGTTAGAAGATTTTCTATTGGAGATCTCTGTATGAGCAGGCAATGTCCCCAAAGTAGAGAGCAGGTAGCTTTCATCTAATTCCGTGCAGTATATCCAAGAAAACACTATTTGAGAGTGGAGGAGTTATTGGGCTGTCACCTCCTTAAGGGCCACTAAGGATAGGGCCTTCAGGTCCTCAACCTTAGTAGCTAGCACCTTCTAGAGGTAGTATTGCATAGACATTTCTGAGACATGTATCATTTTTTATCATTTGTATACACATTATTTTTTTTTATAGCTCGAGATACACTTTCATGATATCATTGTATACTTAGACATTTATTATTTTTTGATGATGATATATATGAGTTTGATGGACTATATGCATGTGTACTTATGGATGGATGTTATACATATCATGGATGTTATGATTATGTTTCTATTTTAATGATTCTAACATGTTGATTCTATGATGTTCATGACATTGATTTTATGATGCTCTTATAGTTCACATGATGACTAATATCTATGTGCATTGTTATGAGTAATGATCCTACATGCTTATAATTTTGTGATGACCTAATGCATATTTTGATGATTTTTTACATGCAATACATGGTGTTTAATTTTCTATGTATGATGATCTAATGTGGAAATGCTATGACAATGATATCTATGTTTTTTCAATTTGTTGATGATAAATGTTATGTATGCAATATATGTGGATAAATGACATCACTATCATGAATGATCTAGATGTTCAAAGATTTGTTTTTGTTATGGAAAGTATACTTAATAATGAATGAAAGATCACTTAGAGGAATTAGACTAATGACTTAGGCAAATAAATAACTTAGAAGAATAATTTGGATGAATGAAAGAAATGTTTTGGATCTTAAGCCACTTGGTAAATGATAATTATGGAATGCTTACTAATGAAATGAAATGTAATCCTAATATGTACAAATGAGATTTAGTCATCTTGTATACAAATATTTGAAGTACTTTTTTCATCATTGAGCTTTTAAAATATTTTAAGGAAATACAAGCATCTAGGTATAATTAAACCATGATGACCTAAGTATCTCTTACATGGATTTGGATTTAGCAAGTTAATACAAGCATCTAAGTATAATTGAACTAAGATGACCCAGGTATTGCTTGCATGTATCAATAGACAAGGATTGCACTCTTTCATGCTTAGACCCATAATGTCCTCAATGATCTTTTGCTGATCATGTTGTTAGACAAGTTGTCACATTACTAAAGATAAACCCACAAACAACAAACAAATGAAATAATCATGCCCCATCATAGCTCCTCTAGTCTTGGACATCCTCGAGTAGCATAGGAAACATGATAATGAAAATCAAGACCTAAGATGTAAACTTATAACAACCATCAAATCTTCTTGCCATGATAGAAAATATAACCATCTTGATAGTTTAGGTACATTGTTGTCTAATGATAGGTTAATGTATTGCATCAAGTTTTTGTTGAAAAGGTTTTTTTATAGCACAACATGTTGTCTGAAGATAGTATCGTGATCCTAATTGTTATCCTCTTAGGTTATGACATTCAAGAATCTAATTCTATAACTAGGTCAAGGATTTTGCCCCCAGTCAAGTAAAGGATCAATTTATTATGGATGAAACATATGGAGGAATGGATGGGAAACTCAATGTGATGGGCCCCAAGGGACTAACCTAGTGCCTCAAGGGCTCATCGATGATGGCCTTTCCTACGTGACGACACAGAGGCAATGTAGTTGGGGAATGATACTGATAATGAAGTTGCAATGGAGGACACGATGGATGAAGGATTGGATGGATAGGTTGATTTGATAAGGTGATAAGGGCAAGTGAACAACAAGCCATTTTAAGTATGTTTGTGCATTTTGATGGATGTTGAAGGAAAGACGGATAAAAACTAAAATCCTACAAGATGGAGGAAGCAATTTTATCACAAATAGCACTTGTTTCCAGGCTTTAACCACTTTCTTTTATTGCACCATTTTTTTATTCCCTTGCATTAGGGTTTTTAGGTATAAACTTGTGAAGATGCATGATGTTGATGGGATCATCAAACAACTCACCTTCTAATGTTGCTAGCTGATAGCCTCTTGATCCATAGGCAGCGATGATTACATAAGGGCCAAGCCAATTGGGTTCAAACTTACCTTTCTTTTCCCTGTCCTACTAATTTATGGGGTTTTCCTTGAGAACTAGGTTGCCGACTTGAAAGACTAGGGGTTTTACTCTGTGGTTGTAGCTCCTTGACATCCTTTGTTGATATGCTCTAAGATGATTAAAGGCATTTTTTCTTCTTTCCTCCAACAACTCTAACTCTTGAAGTCTAGAAACTCGATATTCTTCATCAATTATTAATCCCTTCAATGAGACTTGTAAGGATGGTAACTCGACCTTGATGGGCAAGATTGCTTCAGAGCCATAGACTAGGGTGTAGGGTGTTGCACCTGTGGGTGTGCAAATATTGGTATAGTAGGCCCATAGAGTAGGATTTAGTTGGATATGCCAATCATGGTTCTGCATCATTGATAATCTTCTTCAAGATTTTCAAGATTATTTTGTTAGATGCCTCTGCTTGATCGTTTCCTTGGGGGTAGTATAGGGTGGAGAAGTAGTGTTAGCTATGGAATTTGTTATAGAGCTTTTTGACATCCTAATTTTTAAATAGTCTTTTGTTATCAGTGATAATAGATAAGGGAATGCCATAGTGACAGATGATATAGTTTAGAATGAATGAGGCAGTTTGCTTTCCTGTGATATTGGTTAAAGGTATAGCTTTGATCTGCTTAGTAAAGTACTCTTTGGTGGTTATTATGAATTTATGGATGTTGGATGATGGGGGATGAATCTTTCCCACAAGGTTGAGTCACCACTAACAAAATGGACATGGAGTAGTTAAGGGTTGCAACCCTTGTGCCGGTGCGTGTATGAGGTTTCCATGAATTTGACACTTCTTGCACCTTTTCACAAAATGGTAAGAGTCTATTTCCATACTTGGCCAATAGTATCCCATAAACATAAGTTTCTTAGCCAAGGTAGGACCGCTAGAGTGCATTCCGTAAATACCTTCATGAACTTCCCTTAAGGCGGTTTGATATTCCTCACTTTTTAGACACCTAAGGAGAGTACCATCAAGACCTTGATGATAAAGGGTATTGGCAATTATGGTATAGTGAGCAGCTTGAGGGATGAAGGTTCTTCATTGATTATTAGATAAACTAGGTGGTAAGGTATTCTCTTTCAAATAGGTATAGATATTTCTATACAAGGGGGAATCGGATCCTACTATGTGACATATGATTCTAGTTTTAGGGATATCATAAGCTGGATTAGACACTGGCTCCACTAAGAACTCATAACATGACTAATTTTGTAGTATATCTAGGAGTGATGCAAGGGTTGCCATGGCATCTACAACTTTATTCTTTAGTCTTAGTATTTGTTCAAAGGAAATCACAACAAAATATTCTTTGAAGTCATCTACCATATGCTTGTAAGGTATTAACTTCTCATCCTTTGTTTGATAGTCATCATTTACCTAATTAATGACTAGTTGTTAATCTCTGTACACATGAAGCTCTCGGACTTTCCATTCTACAGCCATTTTGAGACCAATGATTAATGCCTCATATTCTACCACATTGTTGGTACAAGGAAAAAGTAGTCTATATGATTTTGGGATTGTATCTCCTTGAGGTGTGACCAACAAAATACCTTCTCCTAACCCATGATGTGTATAAGATCCATCAAAATAGAGTTTCCATGCTTGGGTTGTTATGTTGAAGATAGCTTCATCTGGAAACTCAAAATGTAATGGATTGTCATCATTCAATGGTGCATCCGCTAACTGATCTGCAATCACTTCGCCTTTTATTGTTCTTCTATCCACATTTTCAATGTCAAACTTGCTGAGACTCATTACCCACTTTGATAATCTACTTGTCAAGGTTGCCTTACTAAGAAAATACTTCAATGGATCTATTTTTGCTACCAACTTGATTGAATGGGTGAGCATATAATGTCTTATCTTTTGGGATGCAAAAACTACGGCAAGACATGTTAATTCAATAGGCATGTATTATATCTCATTGCCTACCAATGTCTGACTGATGTTGTAAATAGCCCACTTCTTTCCTTCAGTCTTGTTGTGCTAGTAGAGCTCCTAGAGCAGTTGGTGTAGCTGAAATATAAAGAAAAAGTGGTTTGCCTTGGATTGGTGGCATCAAGATAGGTGGATTCATCAGATACCCTTTGAGGAGTTCAAAGGCTTGTTCAAACATCTCATCCCATTTGAAAGGAATGTTCTTGTGCAATAGATGAGTGAAAGGATGACATTGTCAGTTAATTGTGATATAAACTAATGGATAGATTACAAATTTCCTTGCAATGACCTTAGTTGATTGATATTTCTAGGTGGTGGCATGTCCATTATTGCTTTCACATTAGCTAGATCCACCTTAATTCCATTGGCTGAAACTATATATCCTAAAAGTTTACCAGATGTAACTCCAAACACACACTTCTTTGGATTCAAGCGGACATTGAATTGCTCCAATCTATGAAATATTTTATCTAATACTTGTAGGTGTTCCTCTTGTGTGAGTGACTTGCCTAGGATATCATCTACATAATCTTCAATAATGGTATATATCATATCATGGAAAATTGTGGTCATTGCCCTTTGGTATGTTGCTCTTCCATTTTTCAGTCCAAATAGCATCACGTTCCAGTAGTATGTGCCCCATGGACATGTAAAAGTGGTCTTGTGTTGGTCTTCTGGTGCTATTTTAATCTGATTGTAGCCAGAAAATCCATCCATGAGAGATAGCATAGTATGCCCCACTGTCAGGTCCATAATGATGTCAATGTTAGGTAAAGGAAAGTCATCCTTGGGGCATGCTTTATTAAAATCCCTAAAATCATTGCAAAGTCTGATCCTTCCATTTGGTTTTGAGATAGGGACAATATTGGAAATCCATTCTAGATAGTCAATTGATCTAATAAACCCAACATCTAACAATTTCTTCAATTCTTTTTTACTAACAATGTTATATGCGGATGCATCTTCCTTAGATTTTGTTTAACTGGTTTAGCTCCTGGAGCTAGTGATAAATGACGCATTATGATATTTGGATCAAGTCAAGGCATATTCACATAGGACCAAGAAAAATTTATCTCTCTATTTGAGGAATTTGATGAATTCTATCTTTTCTTGCTTAGATAAAGATTCTGCTAGATGGATTATCTTTTGATTGTCTTCTGTACCAATGTTGACAGGTTCTATTGGTTCTATCAAAACTAATGACCTCTCTTAATGTGTAGGGTTGGGGAGTGTGTCAAGCCTTTCATCATTTCCACCTCAAAGAGGTTTTCACCATTGGATTTGTCCTTTATTTTTTTACTTTTTTCACGATCTAATACTACACAGAGTAGTTTTCACCATTAGATCTATTTTTTATTTTTACATTTTGTGAAGCTAAAAGGCTTGGCACACTCTCCAAAATAAGCCACGTCATTGAGTTCTATAGTAAATCTGGTTTACGATCTCTTTAAGGGTAAATAATCCCTTAGTTCTAGATATTCAATAATAGCATCGTCATTTTGAAAGGTATCTAGTTTAGGGGATTCTTGTAGTTCCCAATCTATAAGTTCATGATGTACTAATGATAGAGGATCATTAGGTTGTTATGACTCAAGGGTAATGATGGTTAGGATGGAAGAGTTGTCTAGGTTTGTGGGGTATTTACAAGGTCTAAAACAATACTCTCCTCAGTATTATCAATCAAGTGTGGCATCTGACCTTCCTCTTGGGACTCAGTCTCGATATTTTGCGAATTGAACTCTAGTGGTCTAGGCCTTGAGATTTGACCCTCATGGTATGTATTTGTTGAGTTATATGTTTGAACCACATCAATATCTTTATCTTCACAAGATAGACCAGAAATACTTTCTCATTCCCATTTGTTAGAGTTTGTTTCACTCCCCTCTTGTATTTTGTGAATTTTCTCAACTAGATTGGTGGTAACCTTTTCCATGTCTTTTCCTTTGTACCCTAGCCCTGTAGTGTCTCGAGATGATAAGGAAGAAGGTTGTATGGGTTCAATGATGCCTTCTTTTCTCAAGCCTATTGGACTATGACCATCATATCCCATTCTCTACAAGATAGTAAAACCTGGGCCATATTGATTAGTTTGTAATTAGGGTTGTTGATCTTGTGGCTTGGACTCCATATCTTCTTTGTATAGCCATTGAAGGACATCTTTCTCATCACTTTCATTTGATAGATTACCCCATTTGATAAAAGGACCTTTAGGAGTCTTTAATGACTGTGGTTTGTTCATAGATGGTTTGTCATAAGACTTGGGTGATAGGGGTAGTTGTGCAAGACAAAAGGTTTGCTCAATGGAATACTCTCCTATCCCTTTAACTTTGAGTTTGATTTTTAGTTCGATCATTTTAGATATAGAAGGTATTGAACTTGGGTCAACAAGGGCTGTAGAGGACGAGCTTACATGGTTGGTAGGTATGACAACTTCCAGATTTGGTTTAATGGTGTTGCAGTACTGAAAAGGATCGAGATAACCTTGGATAGTAATCTCTTGGTAGGTCTAACAACTTTATACATTCATGATAGGTGGATGGTACAACCTTCATCACATGTATCCAAGGTTGGCCAAGGAGAATATTGTAGGCTAGTTCCATGTCAAGCACTTGGCAAACCACGTCTTTCTCTACCGGTCCAACTCGTATTGACAAAACAACAGTGCCTTTAGAGGTTCTTTCTTCCTCATCATATGCCTTGATTGTAATCTTCTTCTTTAGATCAACAACATTCTCAAAGAACCCCAATGCAAGGATTAATTTTAGTGTGCATATATTTAAACCAGCCCCTTCATCTATAAGGACCCATTTTATTCTGTGTTTATGTATGAGGGATTTGATGTGAAGAGATGCATTGTGAGGTTGAGTAATGGACATGTCATCTTTTTTGGTAAAAGATAGGAAATGGGTTGTAGTAAGATGTCCTACCATGGCTTGAAATTACTCTTGGTCAAGATTTGTTGGCAGGGTGGTTTCCAATAGAGCTTTTTCGAGGATAAACTTATGAGATGGTGAAAGATGCAAAATCTCTAATATAGTTATATGTGCGGGTTTCTTTTAGAGTTGGTCTAGGAGATTATACTAATTGGATATGGAAGATGGTTTAGCTAGAGCCCCTTGGAATATAATATTTCCACGACAAGTGGTTACAGTACAATCGGGCTTGTTATTTATAGTAATCACATTTATATGTGAGTCACTTTTGGAGATGTGGTTAATGGTATATTCATATGATACATTCATGTAGTTGGACTTGTTACTACCATTATTATTTTGTTTAGAGGGATCTCCCTTCTCATAGTTAGGGAGTAGATTCTCAAATCCCATATGTTCCTCATTGGATGTAGGTCCATCAATTGATATATCTTTGTGATCTATCAAGTCTTGGATGGTGTTTTTTAGTCATTGGCAATCGTTGGTTTTATGGCCTTTGCTTCTATGGAATTCACAAAAGTCAAAATCATACCACCAAGAGGGTTTAAACTTGGATTCATATTCTCTTACCATAGGAAGAGTTATGAGGTTGTTTTCTATGAGCTTCCTTAGGGTACATTCAATTGATTCCCCCAATGGGGTAAATTTTCTACGAGGAGGAAAGTTTGTTGGTCTTGGTTCATTGTTTGTGGCTTTGTTTGGAGTAGTATTGTTGTGGGGACTTGATAGATTTAGAATAGGTTGTTTTGGTGTCACATGTTTTGCATCTACAACTCTATCATTGACAATGTTCTTGTTCTTAGTCCAAAACCTTGATTTATTTGTGTTGTTTCTTGAACTAGGGACATCCTTATATATTTTTATTTGTCCATTTCCTATGAAATTTTTCTCAATAAGTAATCCCATTTCAATGACCTTACTAAAAGAAGTAGGACATTGGATTTGTATTTGATATCTTAACTCCATGTTCAAGTTATGGACAAACATTTCAATCATTTGCTTTTTGGGAATATGATAAGGAAATTTACTAGTAAGTTGTCTCCATATTTGCAAGAAAGTGGTGAAGGATTCTCCACCCTTTTGTTTTTTGTTGCATAGATCTAACATTGAAATTTTGTGTTTAATGTTATAGGAGAAGTGTGTCACAAACTTGTCCACTAGTTCATTGAATGTTTGGATTCTGGGAGGTAGACGGGAGAACCATTCCATAGCTTGAGCTCCTAGGCTACATGGAAAGAGTCACATAAGATATGTCTCATTATGGGTGACTTCTAAGCATGGAGCACAGAATTCTCTAATGTGGTCACGTGGATCACCTTTCCCCACATATTTGTCAAATTTAGGGACTTCGAATATTGAAGGGAAAGATGCCATGACCAAGCTTTTGTCAAAAGGATATGGAGATATATCCTCTAATGAGTAATGCTTTGTGGAAGTTCTAGTTTGTAGGTCCACAAATTGTTTTTGTAAGGTTTGGATTTGTTGTGTGAGTGAATCTAAAGGATTTGACATATCCTTAGCCTTTTCATTTTTGGGAGCTTCTTTTTCATTCTTGGAAGCTTTTGTTTCATTTGATGAGGTTGTTTCTCTCAATTTTGAAATGTCAAAATCAGTGAGTAGTTTAGCTAATTGTTGTGCTAGTAAGAGGAAGTATTTGTGAGGGTCTATTGATACAACCTTATCCATCAATTTTTGGAACTTTGGATCTTCTTGGTTGATTTATTCCTCCCCATCACTAGAAGAGTGTTCACTATTGTTTGTGTAATCCATTTCTTTTCTTCTTTTGGCTTTGAGATCTAGTTTCAACCACATGCAAAGTTTGATATGAATGGAGTTGGCTAAGAGACTTGTGGATGTAAGTGATAGTTGTGATGGGATATAGTTTGGGGTGAAAGATTGATTAAATGTGTTGGAGATAAGATATTCTAAAGGTGATGTTTTGATTCATTGTTCAGACAAATGGTCTTAAACTATGATGTATAGCTATCAAAGTGTTGATCCAAAGTGAGTCAAATAGGGATGATTGAAATTGCTATTGTTGTAGATTAACCTTGTCAAGATGTTTAGTGTATTTTCTAGATAGAGGATGATTGATCCTGATAGGGAAACTAACCAAATTGTTTGTTTGAATAGGAAGATCTCAATGGCACCTTGGGAATTTTTTTTTTGTTTTGTGGAAGACTAGATATGCGATGTAAGTGAAATGTTTTGAAAATGGGTATTGGACAAATTTGTATGGTTCAAATGACTTCACTAATGGATTATATGCAGAAATGGGTATCCAAAACTAATTTTGTTATTTTCTAAAAACCTTAGGAATAGCTCATTGTTATGGATGTGTAGGTTTATATACGCAGGTATAGGGTGCAAATGTGTAGTTTCGTTGATTATATGCGCAGATCTAAATGTGTAGCTCTGTTTTTTGTATGAGAGACATAATTGGTATGCATAGTAGGACATTTTAAATGCACAACAAATGTTTGAAATGCGTGATAGAAGTGCATGCACAAAAAGATTTATCAAATGCACAGCAAGAAGTTACAAATGCATAGGTCTGCTAAAATTCTTGGACTTTGTTCAAGTTTGAATGTTTTTGGTACATTTTTTCAAGATAACCTAATGTTTTTCTTGTGATGATTTTCTTTGTTTTAGGCAAGAAAACACAGTAGATAGTACAATTTTATGTTTCTTTATGACATTTAGTGTTTAATACAAATTTGAAGACATGTACAATCCTAGACGAGAAAGGATACTACTTATTTAATCCCAACTTGGATTTCTCCAGCCACTTAAACAAGGCAGATAGCTAGAAGCTTGGTGGCACTGGATCCCCCTTACACAGAACATGAAAGGAAGCTAAGTGTGCGGAAATCACTTCCTACACTAATGTAATGAGAGGAGGAGAGTGCAAATTCAATTTTATCCTTACTATTACACCAATGTTAAACCATTAACATAGATATTGCAGCAAACACATAAACAAGAAACAGAAGAAGAGAGACACAAGATATGCATGGGGAAAACCCTTACCGGGTGAAAAACCCCACACTCCAAAACCTACACAATGTATTATCAAAACTAATATGGTTTACAATACACTTGCAATGCAAGATCTCTAGAGTCTTCGACACTCGTATCTGGAGACAAACCAACAACATAACAATACCTATAAAACTTGTAGTATATCTCCTCTCAAAAGCACCTATTTATATAACAAATATAAAGAAAATATGGCTCCACATAGGGATGGGCGTCCAACATGGCCTCATGGCCCAAATTCCATGCCTATGGACACTTGTCCAACTCTATAGGATGCTTCTGATACTTGTCAAGTCACCCCATCCCAAGGAGGTTGCCTATTTCCAAAATGGGCTATGACAGATGCTCTTACGACTCTTACGATCATCATAGAATTTGTCATAGTTGTCATAACTTACAATTGTAAGAGAATATGTCATACACAGGCTATACATAGCATATTCTCTTACAACATGTCATAGTCCACCTTGGGGTGCCCAAAGATGCTCTTTGACACATGTCTTCACCTATCATAGAATCTTCTATTTCTAACTCTTACATGTCATAACTTTGTCATAGGAATTTGTCATCACCATTATGGTCAACATTCCCTTACACAACATCCAAGATGTCGACACATGGGAAAATATTCCTACCACTAAGTGGAACACCTATCTCCTCATGTGAGGACAAAATTACATGTGGTCATATGCCATGTAGGATGACACATCACCATGCCAACTCCCACAATATGACAACATAGGATTTGCATCCAATTAATACAATATGCAATAAATAAATAAATACAATGTAAAATTACAAGGAATTACCAAGCTTGAGACACCTTAATTCCCAACATTATCCCACTTGTCGAACACCTTATAAAAGCCAATAGAATCAATAGGATTTAACTACTATAGGCCGAGAGGCCCATAGACTCCAAACACCATCAAAAGTTCTCTGTGCCCATTGGTTTTGTCAATGCATCTGCAACATTCTTAAAAGTATCTACCTTCTCCAAATTTACCTTCCCATCCTCTACCATGTCTCACATGAAGTGAAACTAAACATCAATATGCTTTGTTCTGGCATGGAATGTTGGATTCTTCATAAGGAAAATGACACTCTGACTGTCACAAGTGATTGTAATCTATCTTGCATCAACACCAATATCTAAACACAATCTCTTAAGCCAAATGAATTCCTTGTAAGCATGAGTTACTGCCATGTACTCAGCCTCTATAGTGGACAAAGAAACCCCAGGTTGTCTCTTACTCATCCAACTAATTTCACCACCAAACATAGTGAACACATAGGCACTAGTGGATCTCCTGATGTCAATGTCAACTGCCCAATCATAATCCACAAATCCATGAATACAAACTGAATGTGGAGGTCCTGTAGCATTGCCATGATAGAAAATGGAATACTCAGAAGTACCCCTCAAATATCTGAACACTCGCTTAACTGCATCCTAATGTTCCCATCCAGGATTAGCCATAAATTGACTAAGGACTCCCACTGCTTGGGTAATGTCTAGTCTTGTGTAGACCATAGCATACATCAAATTGCTAATAGCACTAGCATAAGGTACTCTACTCATGTCGTCCACCTCACTAGGAGATTTTGGACAATCACTAATAGACAACTTTATCCCCAATGAAACAAGAACACACAATGGTCTACAATCTACCATGCTAAACCTATCCAACATGGTCTTCACATACTTACTCTAGCTTAACCAAAGTTTTCTGTTAGCTCTGTCTCTTCTAATTTTCATTCCCAGAATGTACCTAGCTGCCCCAAGATTTTGCATCTCAAACTACGCTGATAATTAAGACTTCAAATCAGAAATCATAGTCTTACCATTCCCAATCAACAACATATCATCAATAGATCATTATCAAACTTGTAATACACACAATGATCTGATTTCAATCTCAGATATCCGATCAAAAACACAAATGCATCAAACTTCAAGTACCACATCCTAGGAGACTGCTCCAAACTATAAAAAGACTTCTTAAGCTTGCAAACCAAATTTTCTTTACCTTTCTCTATGTAATGCTCTAGCTGTGACATGTAGATTTCTTCCTCCAAATCACCATGAAGGAAAGTTGTCTTCACATCCATCTATTCTACCTCTAAGTCATAAGAAGTTGCAAGAGATAATAGAAATCTAATGGATTTCAGCTTTGCAATGGGAGAGAAAATTTCACCATAATCAATTCCCTCCACTTGTGAGTACCCCTTTGCAACCAATCTAGCCTTGTACTTTTCAACACTTCCATCTACACCAAATTTCTTCTTGAACACCCCTTTGCATCCAACAAGTTTTTGTCCATTAGGAAAAGACACCAAGTCCAATGTTTTATTCTTTTCCAAAGAAGCTATCTCTTCTTCCATCGCCTCCTTCCAGGAACCTGCATCTTTCATGCCCATAGCCTCTTTCACAATTCTAGGCTCATCAGTGTTAGTAAGTAAAGCAAAAGCACACCTAGAATCAAGTAATGAATAACCAAACCTATGAAGTTGCTTTCTTATTCATGTAGACCTACTCAATGGCCAAGGTTGAGGTTCTTCTTCTTCTGAGCTTTTAGAGCTGCTAGAGCTCTCCTCATCATCAGGTCTCACTGGGTCTATCTATTCAGTCTTCTCGGGGGTAGAAAGAAACCGAGCTGCGTCCTCTTTCTTTTCTGTCTATTTTGGCTATAGAACAATGAAAGATGGTGTTAGCTCTTTGAAGATAACACTTCTACTATACAACACCTTTTCAGCCACAGAATCCCAAAGCTTGCATCCTTTCACATTGACACCATAGCCAATGAAGATATACTTAACATTATTCTCAAATTTAGACCTTTTCGCCCTAGGCACATGTGCATATGCCTCACAACTAAAAACACAAAGATGTCTAGTTGAAGGATTCTTACCAAACCACACCTCCATTGGTGTCTTACCAACAAGAGCTAATGTAGGAGATCTATTTACTAGATAGCAAACAGTGGCTATAGCTTCAGTCCAAAACTTTTGTTCGAGGCTTGATCCATTAAGCATACTCCTAGCCTTCTCCATCAGTGTCCAGTTCATCCTCTCTACAACTCTATTTTTTTGTGCGGTATAAGGAGTTGTCTTATACCTTTCAATCCCTTTCTCTTTACAGAACTTATCAAAATCTACTGAACAAAACTCACGACCATTGTTAGTTCTCAAACACTTAATCTTTTTACTAGTCTAATTTTGAACAAAGGCTTTAAACTCTTTAAATCGACTAAAGACTTCAGTCTTGCTTCTAATAAAATAAACCCATGTCCTTCTACTGTAATAATCTATGAAAGATACAAATTATATAGATTTTGAAATCGAAGGAACATTAACAAGACCAAACACATCAGAATGAATAAGATCCAATGCACCAAAAGACTTGTGGAAACTAGAGTAAAATTGAACACAGTTTTGCTTTCCATAAATGAAATGTTCGCAAAAGTCAAACTCAAGATTACAATCATTTAACCCCTCAATGAGGTTTTTATGTTTTAGGGTACGTAGACCCTTTTCACTAATGTGGCCATATCTCAAATGCCATAACATAGTCTTTTCAGCAGGAAGTATAACTTCTAAAGCATGTGCACTACCATCAGAACTAGTTACAATAGATTTCTTCACTACTTGTTTAGATGGTGGGGATGAAGTGACTGCAGCTTCAAGTCAGAAGAACTATTACACTATGAAGTACATGCCTCCACCTAAAATAGAATACCTCTTTGAGTACCCTTAGCAAGAACCATAGATCCTCTAGTCATCTTGTATCCATCCTTCAAAAAGACAACTTGCACACCTGTATCATTCAACATACTTAGAGAAAGCAGGTTCCATGCAAGGCCTAGAATGCACATAATTCTAGTGATCCCCTTCACTCATCCATTAGGGAATTGGATTGAGACTCTTCTATTACCAACAATCTTTAGATGAGAGTCGTCACCTAGGTACACTCTTCCACTATCAAACTCTTCATACTTTGTGAACCAGTCTTGATGCGAGGTCATGTGGAATGATGCACCAAAATCAATCAACCACACATCATTAGATGCCTAGGTTTCTAGGGCTATGATAAAGGCTTCACCATCATCTTGTGACTTGTTAGAATTTGAATCAGGAGCTTTCTTCTTCTTTTTCTTCTCATCTTTGCATTCCTTCCAGAAATGCCCAGTTTTACCATAGTTCCAACAAAGAGCCTTGGACTTTCCAGGAGATTTGGAGCTCCCACGAGATTTGGATTTGCCCTTATCACTTTTCTTATCCTTCTTCTTCCCTTTCTCGTTGGGTCTTCCATGAACTGCAAGAGCTTCTTTGGCTGATTCGGATGTCTTTCTCTGCATTTCTTCAGATAACAACAAAGATACTACTTCATGAAACATGAAGGTAGTGGTAATTCTTCTAATAGCCATGACAAGATGATCCCATGAATCTAGCAAAGAACAAAGTAGGGTCATGCACTGATCCTCCTCCTCCATTTTCACACCCATGGATGTCAATTGTGCAAAAATCATGTTAAAATAATTTAAATGGTCTACAACAGATCCCCTATCTTCTATCTTCAGAGAAAACAACTTCTTTTTCAGAAAGAGCTTGTTCACCAGGGACTTGGCCTAATAAACAAATCCCAGCTTCTTCCAAAGTTCTTTAGCAGTCTTCTCTTCATGGACATTCAATAAGATAGAATCAGCTAGGCAGAGTCTAATGAGACCCTTAGCCTTCCAATCTTTGAGGTCCCAATCATCTTGTGACATTACCATAGGTTTAGTGCCATCAACGGTTTCCCATAGATCATGATCAACTAGCAGGTCCTCCATCTTGAGTTTCCACAACTTGAAATAGTGCCATAGAATTTCTCAACCTCTAACCTTCTGGATGTGGTTGCCATCTCCTTTCTACAACAAGATATAGAATACTCTACACAATACTCCCACTCAACCTAAGATTAGCTCAAAAAACCCCTACCCAACAACTAAGACCAAAATTGGCCAGACTCTGAAACCAACTGAAAGGAAGCTAGGTGTGCGAAAATTACTTCCTACACTAATCTAATGAGGGGAGGAGAGTGCAAATTCATATCAATGTTAAACCATTAACAAAGATATTGCAACAAATACATAAACAAGAAAGTGAGATAGAAGAAGAGAGACACAAGATATACGTGGGGAAAACCCTTATCAGGTGAAAAACCCCACACTCCAAAACCTGCACAATGTATTATCAAAACTAAGATGTTTTACAATACACTTGTAATTAAATCTCTTAGGAGTCTACCACACTTGTATCTGGAGATAAACCAATAGCATAATAGTACCTATAAAACCTGTAGTACATCTCCTCTCAAAAGCACATGTTGATATAACGAATATAAGGCAAATATGGCTCCACATAGGGATGGGCACCCAACAAGGCCTCATGTCCCAAAACCCACACCTATAGACACTTGTCCAACTTTGTAGGATGCTCCTAACACTTGTTAAGTGACCCCATCCCAAGGAGGTCACCTATTTCCAAAATGGGCTATGACAGATGCTCTTACGAGTCTTACAAGCATCATAGAATCAATTATAACTATCATAACTTACAACTGTAAGAGAATCTGTCATACATAGGCTATAAATAGCATATTCTCTTACAAGATGTCATAGTCCACCTTGGGGTACCCAAAGATGCCTTTTTCAAAGATGCTCTATGACACATATCTTCACCTGTCATAGGATCTTCTATTTCTGACTCTTACATGTCATAACTTCATCATAGGAATCTGTCATGACCATTACGGTCAACATTCCCTTACACAACATCCAAGATACTGACACATGGAAAAATATTCCTACCACTAGGTGGGACTCCTATCTCCTCATGGGAGGACAAAATTACATGTGGTCATATGCCATGTAGGATGACACATCACCGTGCCAACTCCCACAATATGACAACATATGATTTGCATCCAATTAATACAATAGGCAATAAATAAATAAATACAATGTAAAATTACAAGGAATTACCAAGGTTGAGACACCTTAATTCCCAATAGAATACACTTCTTAGGCACACCAAGTTTTATTCCCCAAAAGAGGAATTTCTGCCTCTACACATGAGTAGTGAAGATGTTGGGAAGCTTCGGAGGTCAGGCCTCCTATGTCAATAAGTAAATAGATTTTCATATCTAAAACAAATGGTTCTTAGTAACTTTGAGGGACCAATGCCTTGCGAGCATGTGGCAAGCTACTAAAAGCTATGACCAATCCTACTAAGAGTATCAAATACTTTACGCAATATGAAAATCATTTCCACAAAGTGCTAGTACACCTCTTTTTGATTTGGCACAGAAAGGCAAGGCTGACACTAGTTAGGACTTGGCTTTCGCCTTATCCCATTTATATATTGGGTCAAAGGAAAGCTTCGCTTAAGGTCATCCATCTTGGTGAAGTGCAATCCAAGAGCAAGCCTTTCTAAGGGTAAACAAGAAAAGGGTAGATGAGTTAGGCTTTTTGATCACCCAAGATGTTGCAAGGGGAGAGCATATGCCTATCACCTTTACAAGCACAACAAACACTTGTTTATTGACCGCCTAGATTAAGCTAAGTGTGACTAATCTAACAACACAAAATGCCATATTTGCATGATAACATAAGAGAAAAGATAGTCAAATTTAGCCTCTTAATTAAACTAAGTGATGATTTGTATGCAAGATTGGATGAAATTGCTTCCCCCTATTTATGCTATGTTTAGATTGTATGCAAGATCGTATGCAAGATTGTCCAATTAATAACCCCTAATTTAGACTATGTGATGATTTGTATGTAAGATTGTATGCAAGATTGTAATGCAAAATTGTATGATTACTCTTCCTATTTTAAACTAGGTGTCACTTGATTAATAATGTATGAGTAACTGATGCCTAAACCAAGCTCTAACCCTACAAAACCAATTGTCAGTAGTTTGAATACACTTCTTTGACGATCGATGACAGCTGCAACAAGAGTTAGCATCAAAATCTCTGAAAAAGACATACTAAAACTAACTAATTTCAAATGCACAGAAATAGACAACAAATGTGTGGTAGGATGAGTTATATGCGCAGAAAGACAAATGTGTAGCATAAAGTGTGAGATGTGTAGCATAATGTGGCATATGCATAGGACTGATATTTTTCTTCACAGATGTGCATGATGTTGAATGTAAGGAACATTGAGAGGGGGGATGAATCAGTGTTCTAAAAATATTTTGACACACTTTAACTTTCTACCATTTTCCAAATTAATTAAACAGAAGCACAACAGCCATATGAACATCAACCATAAAAACATGACACATAGACACCAAGATTTTTACGTAGAAAACCCAAAATGGAAAAACCAAAGAGAGGATTAGCTCTCAAATATATATTGCAATCTTCACAAATAATGATGTTTAGGCTTGGTCACTCCACGGGCCTAGAACATTATGGCTCATTGCCATGAGGTACAACTAGGTTTAGAAGGCTTACTGCCTCAACCTTAAACCTAGCAAGATTACAATAAGGGCTATTAAACTCATAGCATTGTTAAACCCTAATGGAGGCTCACTACTAGGCTCACTTCCTTGATGAAGAAATCTCACTATCAAGTACAAAACAAATTGCACATGAATATTGAATACCACAAAAGCATCTATCACTATGCAAGGGTGCAGTCATTTAGCAACTGAATTATGAATCCCAATTCTTCATCACTGCTAATCTTCTAACTCTACTTTTCTATTCACATGCTCACATCAATCACACCACCTCTCACATCTCATGACTAAATTTCATCACCTTTAGATATTTGCACCATGATTTGATCCACAATCAGATCGGCATCCAAGAAATAAAACATATACATAAAAAGATGTAGCTTGTCAGCTTAATCTAATGCACTATATATTGTACGGACCTAAATCTTTCATCAAACATGTTCATATAGGTCAGCTCTAATCATTCAATCACTTACATAGATCCTTCAAACATTATCTCTTCACCACACAATGATTTATCATACTAGTCGGCCTGTTCCTCAAGAGCATGCTTGACATGTTCATCTGCTAACTTACAACTTTTACTGTGAATCACCAAACACCTCAAAAACCATATCAAGGACCCTATACACCTTTCCAAACTTACCCTCAGAACTGCAAGGCATGATATCATCTTGTGGAGAAATGTGGACCATTAGATCTCAAACTGTGTCTTGGTCAAACTCTATCAA
Source organism: Cunninghamia lanceolata (assembly GCA_027924645.1). Lineage (NCBI taxonomy): Eukaryota > Viridiplantae > Streptophyta > Pinopsida > Cupressales > Cupressaceae > Cunninghamia > Cunninghamia lanceolata. The sequence goes on from BSBN01001583.1 coordinate 13,622,285, forward strand.
ACACTATACCGATACTTAGTAGCTTGTAGCTATCCTTCTAGTGGACTTCAAATCTACCAACTCTAGAATTAGACACTTCACATACATGTTTACAACTCAAAACTGCATAGCACAATACTCATTTGCGGAAGAATGTGGACCGTTACAATGTGCCTTGTTCATTGTCTCTGCTATACCTCTATTCAATCGGACTTAGATATTTCTTCTAAGTGACTTTCAAAAGAATTCAAGACTTAGTCTCTGAAGTATGACACCACCAAACAATTACTAACATCATACCTAAACTGCATTACCATACCATCATCTACATAAGTATATTGACCCACTTACTGTGTTCTATTATGTACATACTCATACTTAGCCACTTCTGCCAAGCTAACCTGAAATCTGATGTGATCTTCTAGAGTTGTGTCTCCCTATCATGCTATTGAGAACTTTGAGCCTTGTTTCCATCAATGACAACATATAAGTCCATACCAGAGTAGTGTCTCTTGGCAACAATCTCCCCCTTTGGCATTGATGGCAACACTTAGTGAAAAATATTTGAGTGCTCCACCTTACTATATACACTTCATTCTCCTAATCCCCCTGAGATGCTTATCCATTTTTCACTGATATTCTTCTCCCCTTTTGATATCAATGGAAAAGGGTGCTACCTGGAACCAAAATTTGTCAAAATTTCAAAAATTTATGTACTCAACTGCATATTTACAAGTACAATCTTCATCTTAGTTTGTGACTGAAGGGAAAATGTCACTATAGATAGTCTTTATCAGAGCTATTTCTTTGTTCCATCTATTCATTGCACTTTCTAGAATATGGATGTAGCCATTCATAAAAAATACTAACTTTTTTTCCTTCTAGACATCTGATGGTATATCAACTTGTGCTTGAGATTTCAAGGCCTCATCTGCCAAATTGGTCATGGAATCAAATTTTGGACTTATTAGTCATTCTAGCTAGCACAACCTATCTTTGGCTTCGACCCTCTTTTTTATTAGAGTGTTCAAATCATTATGGATATTTATAACTTGTGTTTCTTTGGTATTTATTGACTCCACTGCTAGATTATGTCTTAGAGATATTTAGTAGTTTGAGTTCCAAGTCTTTGATTTTATCTTCTAGCTCCTTTGTGATCTTTGGCCAAGATAGCCAAAATTTGTACAAGTCACAATATTCTTTTATGGTACTTTGTATACCTCTTATTCCTTTCTCTAAAGGGATTTTATCATTGATAAACATGGTTTTGAACTCAGCTAATCTTTTCTCATCAAATTCTTTTCTGACCTTTATTTCTGCAGATTTTTGAAAGGATTCAAAATTACTGCTGATTGATTTTATCATACCTTTTAGTTGATTAGTAGATGATATCAAAGTGTCTTTTTGGTATTTAGGCATCAAATCTCCTAGTATATTAGATATTGTTGTAATGAGCTTATTGTCATGTGTTGTTATATGGAGCCTAATCAGACTCAGAGGTTAAATTTTCCCCACTTTTATCGACATGGTTTCCCCCCAACTTGTTTAATGGGGGAGTGTAGGGGGAAGAGCCCCTCATGTGGGGCCTAGGGGGCTTAACCCCCCAGTAGGGGCCTGGGGGTAGAGCCCATGGTGGGGGTCTAAGGGAAACGCCCCCAATGGGGGCTACTTGGGGGGGGGGGGCTCGGGGGCAGAGCCCCTGAAGCAAAAATTGCCTATTATTTTATAAAGGCGTCGATAGTTATTTTTCTATTATCCAACATATAAAAAAACCCTATTTTGTAACTAACATAAGTCTTGATAAAAATGACTAAGGGTTAGGGTTTTCGTTGCTATTGTATTGTAGCATTTGTAGTGGTATTGAGTTGCAGGGATTGTTGGTTGTAATCGGTTTGATTTATTGGATAATAATACTGGACTCTCTCTATTGGTGGATGTATCCCGAGTTTGGGTGAACCATGTTAAAACTTGTCTCTCTATTATTATTTCTTTGTATTTGCATTCCCCTGTTTAATCTTTATTTGCATTTAATTGATATCTTCTGCATACAATTCCTAACAAGTGGTATTAGAGCAGGTTGTGTTTGATTATTGTCTATAGGAAAGTCTCATGGTTAAGTGGGAGAAATAGAGGACAAGGGTAAATTAAAGGTAGATAAATTAAATGAGCATAACTATCAATTATGGAAGATGCAGATGGAGGATTATCTCTATCAAAAGGATTTATGGAGGCCATTGGAAGGAATAACCAAGAAACTGATAGCAATGACTAATGAGGATTGAAATCTTCTAGACAGAAAGGAACTGGGAACCATTAGGTTGTGCCTGGAACCATTTGTGGCATTCAATAGAATAGAAGTGAAGACACTAGATGAACTGATGAAAGCTTTGGCTAAATTGTATGAAAAACCCTCATCCTCAAATAAGGTATTTCTCATGTACCATTTGTTTAATCTAAAAATGATTGAAGGTGGATCTGTGATAGATCATTTAAATGAGTTTAATATGATTACCAGTCAGTTAACTTTTGTAAAAGTGAAATTTGATGAAGAGGTGAGGCCTCTCTTGATTTTATGTTCTTTGCCAGAAAGTTGGAATAGCTTGGTAATGGTTGTAAGTAACTCTGTCTTTGGTTCAAATACTTTAAAATTTGCTGATGTTGGTAGTTTTATCCTTAGTGAGGAAATGCGACAGAAAATCTCAAGAGGGTCCACATTAGGTAGTGTTTTGAATGCAGAAAGTAGGGGCAGATCAAAGGAGAGATGAAAAGGTTCTGGAGGTCATGGGAAGTCACGAGGAAAATCAAAGGACAAGAGGTACCAATCTAGAGGATAGAAGGACTACTGGTACTGTGGGAAACCAGGTCATTTGAAGAAAGATTGCTAGTCTCGGAAGAATAAAGAAGGAGACAAACAAGAAGGAAATAAGGAGGCAAATGTGGTAATTAATAAATCTAAAGATGATGCTTTGATTCTTTCCATAGATAATGTCGATGATTCATGGGTTTTAGATTTAGGGGACTCATTTCATGCTACGCCCCATAGAAGTTATTTTCTTGATTATGTCCAAGGGGATTTTGGGCTAGTTTATTTTTGAGATAACAAACCTTGTTAGATTGTTGGAAAGGGAAAAATCAAGATTAAGTTGCAGAACGGGAATCATTGGCTACTACAAGAGGTAAGGCACATTCCAAGGCTAAGTAGGAACTTAATTTTACTAGGGCAACTAGCTAATGAAGGTTACATTGTTACAATTACTGATAAAAAGTAGAAGGTTTCAAGAGGTGCCTTAATAGTAGAAAAAGGTGTGAAAGTAGGCACCTTATATCTTTGTATAGGTCATACTATTCCTTCTACTTTAGTTGTTGGAGAGAAAAACTAAACAGGTTCAGGAACAGTTGTTGCAGGTTCACAGGAATAGACTGAAATAGTTGCTACAAGTTCTGAGACAACACTATGGCATAATAGACTTGGGCATATGGGTGAAAAAGGTATAAAGGTACTTCATTCTAAGAAAGTTTTACTAGGTTTGAAATGTATTGATATAGATTTCTATGAAAGTTGTGTGTATGGCAAACAAAAAGAGAGGCAGTTTTCTCAAGGATAGGAAGGAAAAGAAAGATGAAAAGTTAGAGCTTGTGCATATAGATGTATGGAGACCAACTTAAGTATCTTCTCTCAGTGGCTCTTGACATTATATTACATTCATAGATGATGTAACTAAGAAGGTTTGGATTTATTTCCTTAGGTAGAAATTTGATGTATTTGAAACATTTAAGAAATGGAGAAGCTTGGTTGAGAATGTGACAGATAAAAGATTAAAATGTCTCAAATCTGATAATGGTGATGAGTATTGCAGCAAAGAATTTGAGGATTATTGTTCTTTTAATGGAATTCATAGGTAGAAAATAGGTTTAGGGACTTCATAGGAGAATTGAGTGGCCGAACGCATGAATAGGACAATAATGGAGCATGCAAGGACCATGAGATTGCATGTTGGGCTGCCTTTACACATGTGGGTAGAGGCTGTCAACACCTCTGTATATTTAATTAATAAAGGTCCTTAAATTTCTTTGGGCCGTGGTATTCTAGAGGAAGCATGGACATGTAAGAAGGTGAGTTATTCCTTTCTCAAAACCTTTAGATGTGAAGCATTTGCTATAGATTTTAAAAATAGAACCAAGATGGATGAAAAATCAAAAAATGTACTTTCATTAGATATGGCATTAATGAACTTGGTTATAGGCTTTGGGATTTTGAAAATTCGAAAATCGTGAGAAGCAGGGGTGTTGTATTCAATGAGGTGTTGTACAAAGATTAGTTGCAGCAGCATGAGAAGAAAGAAAAGGATTATGTGGTGCTGGATGATACTCTAAATAGTGATGTTCCAGTGGTTCCTCATGCTCCACAACAACAACAAGAATTACCACAAACGCCAGTGAATGTTAGATGATCAACAAGGCTAAGTAGACCTCCTAAAAGGTTTTCTCCCTCTTTGTATTTTATTTTGTTAATAGATGCTAGTGAACTAGAAGGGTATGATGAAGCTATGCAGGTGGATACAAAAGTTCAGTGGGAGCTTGCAATGAAAGAAGAAAGGGACTCCTTGCTGAAAAATCAGACTTGGGAATTATGTCAGTTGCCTATAGATAAAAAGGTTTTACCAAACAAATGTGTTTATAGGCTAAAAGAGGAAGATGGAGCTAAGAAAAGATTTAAATCCAGGTTAGTTGTAAGAGGATTTGCACATAAAAAAGACATTGATTTTAATGAGATTTTTTCTCCGGTTGTTAAGATGGATTCTATCCATACCATTTTAAGTATTGTGGTTATTGAAGATTTGCATTTGGAATAGCTAGATGTGAAAACTGCCTTTCTCCATGGTGATTTGGAGGAGGAGATCCATATGGAACAACCACAGGAATTTGAGATCAAAGGTAAGGAGAAACTGATGTGCAGATTGAAGAAGAGTTTATATGGCTTGAAACAAGCACCTCGGCCATGGTATTTGAAATTTAATAGTTTTATGGCTAAGCAAGGCTACAACTGGTGTAATTTTGACCATTGTGTTTATTTTAAGAGGTTGGATAATGACAGCTGCATTATTTTATGTTTATATGTTGATGACATGCTTGTAGCAGGGTCTAACATGGATCACATAAGAGAATTAAAACAACAATTAGCACAATCATTTGCTATGAAGGATTTGGGGGTAGAAAAACAAATCCCTGGTATGAAAATTTGTAGAGATATGAAGAACAAAAAATTGACTCTATCTCAGGATGATTATATTGAAAAGATGTTGCAAAGATTCCATATGGAGAATGCAAAAGTTGTCAGAACACATTTGCCTAGTCATTTTAAATTGACTAAGGAGATGTGTTCTAAGACACAAGAGGATGAAGAAAAAATGTCCAAGGTACCATATGCTTTAGCTGTAGGAGGTTTAATGTATGCCATGGTATGCATGAGACCAGATATTGCACATTTTGTATGAGTTGTAAGCAGGTATATGAGTAATCCTGGATTGAATGCGGTGAAATGGATTCTGAGCTATTTGAGAGGTACATCCAATAAACACTTATGTTTTGGGTGCTCTAATATTGAGTTTGTAGGTTATGTAGACTTAGATTTAGCAAGAGATATTAATACTAAGTAGAGTACTATAGGTTATATCTTTATTGTAGGTGGGACAGTGGTGAGTTGGATCTCGAGGTTGCAAAAGGTGGTTGATTTATCCACCACGGAGGTAGAGTATGTAGCTACAACAGAGGCAAACAAGGAGATGATATGGTTGCAATCTTTCACAGAAGGATTAGGCAAATAATAGGCTAACAGTTATTTGTTTATGGACAACTAGAGTGTCATACATCTTGCAAAGAATTTTGCCTTGCATTCAAAGACCAAACACATACAGTTGAGGTATCACTTCATTCGATTGGTGTTAGATGATGGATAGTTGAGGCTGGAAAAGATACATACAGATGAAAATCTAGCGGATATGTTTACAAAGGCAGTGACAAGGGAGAATTCAAGCTTCTCTTCAGCTTCAGTTGGTCTTCAAGACTGAAAACAAAAAAAATAGAACAACAAAGTCTTGGGTGCTTTTTTCCAGTGGGAGCTATAGGGTCAGTAGTGTTATGATTAGTCTCCAAGTGAGATGATATGGTGTGGAGTCTGATTAGTCTTCAAGTGGGAGATTGTTGTTATATGGAGCCTAATTAGACTTAGAGGTTAAATTTTTGCCACTTTTATCGGTGTGGTTTCCCCCCAACTTATTTAACAAGAGAGTGGAGGGGGGTAGAGCCCCTCCTACAGGGCCCAGAGGGATTATCCCCCTAGTGCAAGCCTAGGGGCAGAGCCCATGATGGGGGTTTGAGAGCAACGCCCCTAGTGGGGGTTGCTGGGTGGGGCCTCTTGATGCAGAGGAAAACGCAACAGAAGCTTACAAATGGGAAGGAGGAGTCATTAACACAACCAACATGTTAAAATCCTAGACATGCAGTATGTGATACCTATCGGCTTATCATCATCATCATATTTCTTGCTAACATAGACAGCATCATCCTATTTCGAAGAGGCATGAAATATCCTCCCACTAACTACTGTTCACTTCCTTATCGCCTTTCGCCTTTCGCCTGTCAGCAGCATCATGATACTCGACTATCACAATTATCCTCCTGATGATCACTATTCACTTTACCGCCAAACTCTATCTTCATCATCATGATGTTCAACATCACCTTCATCAGCAAGATATAAAATATCCGGTTCCTCTCATATATCCTGATGACAGCAACTTCAAGCACCTTTCCCTCGATGCTTACGTCACCCCGATATCTGACTACTCAAACAACAGCATCAGGATATGACTTATCCGGTCATATTGAAACATCCTGATGATGTTAACCAAACTTTATGCCGATGACTTACGCTGATGCCAAAACACTTAGCGACAGCAGGATAAACTTGCATAGGGTGATATTCACAATATCCTGATGACGATGATGTCACTTGCACCCGATGACGATGTCAATAGGATATGAGACACTTATATCCTCCGCAACATGATAATGAATATCCGGTGATCTTTTCAATATCCTGATGATGACCTCTCCAGTCCTTAGCCAACAAATGAACTTTCCCTCCTGCATGCGATAGCGATATGCGGACGAAAGATTATCCTGACGATGATATACACACTGAGTATATATCCGATTTATATCATCCTGATGCACTTGAAACATACAGTCTTTGTCAGCTTCATAACCTAATCCGGATAGCGATATACTCATAGATGTCGATGCGATTCACTCCGTCTGGGAAAGCACATGCAGATCCCTGTATATCCGTCAGCTGCATGCAAACTCACAGAACCGCACAATTTTACAAAGAAAACATGATGATCGGGCCGAATCACCTTCAGATCAAAACTTAACAGTTTATCTTCCTAAATCCTAGCACCTGAGGATGCTAGGTTGATTCACAGCATGCTACCAATCGATCTCCCACACAATGAAATGCATAAACAGAAAACTAAAATACAACCTAAACTAACATGCATGACCATTCCACCGATTCACAGAATCAACCGGTGGAAGGGTTGAAAGAATCCATTGACCTGTAATCAGAATAGAAATCAAAACATAAACAGCTGATAAACCAGATAATGCAATTGATGAGATCTTATTTAGATGAAACACAAATGTCCTGTTTCTACAACAATGTTTCACAATGTCTGGACTGATCTCTGGATCTCACTCAATCACCATAACACAACTACTACTCTTCTCTCTCTGATATTATTGATATCAAACCCTAACTGATCTGAGTTATTTATAGCAATATCCTACGAGTACTACCAACTCGGTTCCCAGCGGCTCGGTTCCCAGCGGCTGGGAGCTTCCAAGCGGCTAGGAGAGGATAGCTCAGACAACCTGATCATGAGCTCTAACTGCTTGCACACTCTCCTAGGCTGATCTAATACATATGCATTGGTCTAATGGACCTTATTACATTATGAAGTCAAACATGCTAAAAATAGACTAATGTCCTGTCATGCGGACAATGAACCTATATCCTGTCTTGTAGGGGTGCTCCTACACCATACTCCCCAGAAGAAGAAATCTCAAGTCCACTTGAGATGAGAGTATGAAGATCTGCACCATGTTTCTGGATCTGCTCTTCAGTCATCCAGACTGCTTCAGAATTAGGTTTTCCCTTCCAAGAGACTAGATACTCCAAGTACTGTTTGTTCCGGGTCTGTTTGACCACTCTGGTGTCCAAAACCTTCTGCAACTGTGGAGGATCATGCTGGGGAATGTTATCATGGACTGTATCCTATAGGAGTTCCTGATCTGCATCTGGATAAGACTTGTATGGAGTTAAATCACATACATTGAATATAGGGGACAAACCAAGATCAGGGGGGAGTTGTATCTCATAAGCATTCTGTCCATGCTTGTGCAAGATCTGACATGGTCCAACTTTTCTCTGCATGAGTTTAGTATATTTTCCCTTAGGAAGTTTGTCCTTCTTCAAATGAACCCATACCAAATCTCCAACATCAAACTGTACATCCTTCTTCTTTTTATCAGCATATTCCTTATACCTCAAGGTGGTTTGCTGTAGTTGGGTCTTGACTTGATCATGAACCTCTTTGATGGCTTCTGCAAAAGCTTCTCCTTCTGCACTAACAGGGTCTACTGTAGGTAGATCTCTTAATTCCAAAATTCCTCTTGGATGCATACCATAAACTATCTGGAAAGGTGATTTCCCTGTGCTCCTATTGACAGTATCATTATAGGAAAATTCAGCTTGAGATAGAATATTATCCCACTTTTCTCCATGTTGTTTTGTCAAACATCTAAGCAAATTTCCTAAGGAACGGTTCACTACTTCAGTCTATCCATCTATTTGAGGATGATATGTAGAGGAAAAAGACAAATTTGTTCCAAGTTTCTTCCAAAGAGTTCTCCAGAAGTGACCAATAAACTTCACATCCCTATCGGACACTATGCTCAATGGCAATCCATGGATCCTGACAATCTCCCTGAAAAACAAATCTGTAATGTATGAAGCATCAGCCGTGGTTTTGCATGGCAAGAAATGTGCCATTTTGCTGAATCTATCCACTACAACAAAAACACTGTCAAACCCTTTCCTTGTCCTTGGTAAACCCAAGACAAAATCCATACGTATGCTTTCCCATGGTCTGGAAGGAATGGGTAAGGGCTGATATAAACCTGCATTAGTCGACCTGCCTTTAGCTTTCTGACATATCACACATGTCCCTACAAACTTTCTGACATCTGATTGTAACTTAGGCCAAAAGTAATGTCTTCGGACCAGATCAAGAGTCTTATCTAGACCAAAATGACCTGCCATAGCTCCACAATGTTTCTCCTTAATGATGTTTAACCTCATAGAACACCTTGGAATACATAACTGTCCACCTTTGAACAACAATCCATCCTGAATCAAAAATTCAAAGAATTCAGCATGATATTTCTCTCCAAAAGAAGTACATACATGATATATCTCCCCAAAATCTTCATCAGTCTCATACATGGTCTTTAGTGAATCAATGCCAACACTTTCTAACTGAATCTGGTTGACTGTTAGAACTCTCCTACTCAAAGCATCTGCAACTTTATTCTTGGCTCCTTTCTTATGCTTCAATGTAAAAGTAAACGCTTGTAAGGTTTCTACCCATTTCATGTGTCTGTGGTTCAGCTTTTCCTGGCTATTTATGAAACTCAGAGCCTGGTTATCTGTGAATACTATGAATTCCTTTGGCATCAAGTAATGCCTCCATTTCTTGAGTGACTGGACTAAAGCATACATTTCCAAATCATATGAGGAATACCTCTTTTTAGCATCATTGAGCTTCTCACTGAAAAATGCAATAGGTCTACCTTCTTGGCTGAGTACTGCTCCAATGGCCATGTGACTGGCATCACATTCCACCTGAAAGATTTGGTTAAAGTCTGGAAGTGCAAGGACTAGCTGCTGTGCCACCTTCTTCTTCAATGTTTCAAAAGAATCATCTGCTCTTTGAGTCCAAACAAATCTGCACTTCTGTCCTCCTTTGATGGTATCAAGCATGGGTGCACAAATATGACTAAACCCTCTTATAAACTTCCTGTAGAAGGTTGCTAACCCATGGAAACTTCTGACATCATTCATAGTCCTTGGGGTTGGCCAAGACAATATGGCACTTACCTTCTCCTTATCCATTTGTAACTTTCCTTGTGAAATGACAAAACCCAAATATGTGATCTCCTCTTGCATGAACAAACACTTGTCTAAATTTATCATCAGCTGCTCTTCATGTAACCTCTTAAGAACCAAATCTATGTGTCTGAGATGTTCTTCTTTTGTGTTGCTGAAAATCAGAATGTCATCTAGATATACTATGACAAACTTACCAATGAACTCTTTCAAAACCTCATTCATCAACCTCATAAAAGTACTAGGTGCATTAGATAAACCAAAAGGCATAACCTTCCACTCATATAACCCTTCATTAGTTTTGAATGCTGTTTTCCATTCATCTCCTGGCCTAATCCTAATCTGATGATATCCACTCTTTAGATCTATTTTTGTAAAATACTTAGCACCTCCCAAACAGTCAAGTAAATCCTCTATCCTAGGGATTGGAAACCTATACCTGATTGTGATCTTGTTAATAGCTCTGGAATCTGTGCAAAGCCTCCAAGTACCTTCCTTCTTTGGTGCTAGTACAGCTGGTACTGCACATGGACTTAAACTGTTCCCAATCAGACCTGAATCCAATAATTCTTCAATTTGTCTGGCTACTTCGGCATTCTGTTCTGGAGTTAGTTTATAGGCTGCTTTGTTTGGAAGTGTTGACCCTGGAATTAAGTCGATGCGGTGACTAATATCCCTGGCAGGTGGTAGGGATCTGGGCATTCCTTCTAAGATGATACCTTTGTACTTATCCAATAGCTCTTGGATAGCTGGGTCTATGAACCTTTGCTTTTTCTCTTCCTTGACTTCTTGCTGCTATTCTTTATTCACCCTCATACATGGGATTAGGGCATATGCAACTACACCTTCTGCTGCTACTTCTTTCATGAATTGTTTACCTTCCAACAGCATTACCTTCACCTCTTTTCCTTTAGATTTCTCCTCCTTCTCCGTCAATGGTAGTAACTTTATATCCTTACCATCTTTAGTGATTGTATAGATGTTTCTAACACCATCATGTTGTGCCTTCAAATCATACTACCATGGTCTACCAAATAAAAGATTGCAAGCATCCATCGTGGTAATATCAAACAACAACTTATCCTTATATGCTCCAATCTGAAATTCTACCCAAGCCTGCTCTTCTACAATTGTCTGCTGACCTTGGGTAAGCCATGAGACTTTATATGGGGATGGGTGAGGCAATCTCCTAAGCTTAAGCTTTGTCACCATTTCTTCAGACACAAAATTTTTAGTAGAACCAGAATCAATCAAAACTTTACATGCCTTACCTCCTGCTTTGCAAATAGTCCTGAAAAGAGACTTTCTTTGAGGGGATTCTTTGTCAGGTACCTTCATGGTAGTCACTGTTCTTCTCATCATTAGAGACTCTCCACTTTCTGGCTATCCATAATTATCAGGAGCATTCACACTCTGAAAAGAAGTAGAGCCTGTCATACTTTGATTATCAGGTTCTTGGACTAGATTTGTTCTCCTTTCTGCTGTTGAGCTTGTGGCCTTTTCTGGACATCTGCTGGCTATATGGCCTTCTTTGTTACAGTTATAACATCTGATGGATCCTCTACCCTAGGATCTTCCTTTGAAAGGTCTTCTACCTCTGAAGTTTCCTTGCTGACTATAATTTTCCCCCTGGTTCTGACTATTGTTTCCCTTACTATTGTCATGACTGGATTCTCCTTGATATCCATGTCCATGTCCTCTACCTCTAAAAGGACCTATTCCACCCCTTTGTTGTCTTCCTCTTCCTCTATTGTGTTGTTCTTGTCTTCTCTTTAACTTCTCTTCCACTTTCAATGCCAACTGAAAGCATTTCTGGACTGTATCTGGATTATGCAGACTTAAATCTTCCTGAATGTTAAACCTCAATCCATTAAGGTATCTGGCTACCTTCTCTTCTTCACTTTCCTTTACCTTTGTTTTCATACAAAGTTTCATGAATTCTTTTGTATATGAGCTGACATCTAGCTCCTTCTGCTTCAGGTTTTGCTTCCTCTTGTGTAATTGGATACTGTAATCCAATGGGACATAAGCTTCCTTTACTAATGCCATCATTTTCTTCCATGTAGTGACTCTATGCTTTCCTTCCTGTACTCTATCATCTTGGACATAATTCCACCATGTCAAGGCAGCTTCTTTCATTTTTGACTGGGCTATTTTCACCCTCTGTTGTTCTGGTATCTCCTCCGTTTCAAAGAAATTGTTCAAGGAGTCTATCCACTCCATCACTGAATCAGGTTCCATCTTTCCTGTAAACACTGGCAAATCCAGTTTCACATCCATGGTTCTCCTCTCCATGGCCTTGAGGGCATTCAACAGTGGTCTCTGGTCTGCAGGAACGACCTCCTCGTTCCAACTAGGGATCTCTTCTTCTTCCCTATCTTCTTCTCTACCAGAACCTACTCTGCTCCTCAACTTCTCTAACTCATCCTTCAATTCCTGATTCTGAGCCTTCACGGCCTTGCTTTCCGCAATCTGTTTCTTCACCAGAACTGCCAACTCAACGTTGGTCATCCTTGCCGGAATCTTAGATGTTCCTTCTTCATCTGACATCCTACTATATCCTGATCTTTTCCAGAAGATCCTTCCTTCGCTTTGATACCACTATGATGCAGAGGAAAACGCAACAGAAGCTTACAAATGGGAAGGAGGAGTCATTAACACAACCAGCATGTTAAAATCCTAGACATGCAGTATGTGATACCTATCGGCTTATCATCATCATCATATTTCTTGCTAACACAGACAGCATCATCCTATTTTGAAGAGGCATGAAATATCCTCCCGCTAACTACTGTTCACTTCCTTATCGCCTTTCGCCTTTCGCCTGTCAGCAGCATCATGATACTCGACTATCACAATTATCCTCCTGATGATCACTATTCACTTTACCGCCAAACTCTATCTTCATCATCATGATGTTCAACATCACCTTCATCAGCAGGATATAAAATATCCGGTTCCTCTCATATATCCTGATGACGGCAACTTCAAGCACCTTTCCCTCGATGCTTACGTCACCCCGATATCTGACTACTCAAACAACAGCATCAGGATGACTTATCCGGTCATATTGAAACATCCTGATGATGTTAACCAAACTTTATGCCGATGACTTACGTCGATGCCAAAACACTTAGCGACAGCGGGATAAACTTGCATAGGGTGATATTTGCAATATCCTGATGATGATGACGTCACTTGCACCCGATGACGATGTCAACAGGATATGAAACAATTATATCCTCCGCAACATGATAATGAATATCCGGTGATCTTTTCAATATCCTGATGATGACCTCTCCGGTCCTTAGCCAACAAATGAACTTTCCCTCTCGCATGCAATAGCGATATGCGGATGAAAGATGATCCTGACGATGATATACACACTGAGTATATATCTGATTTATATCATCCTGATGCACTTGAAACATACAGTCTTCGTCAGCTTCATAACCCAATCTAGATAGTGATATACTCACAGATGTCGATGCGATTCACTCCGTCTGGGAAAGCACATGCAGATCCCTGTATATCCGTCAGCTGCATGCAAACTCACAGAACCGCACAATTTTACAAAGAAAACATGATGATCGGGCCGGATCACCTTCAGATCAAAACTTAACAGTTTATCTTCCTAAATCCTAGCACCTGAGGATGCTAGGTTGATTCACAGCATGCTACCAATCGATCTCCCACACAATGAAATGCATAAACAGAAAACTAAAATACAACCTAAACTAACATGCATGACCATTCCACCGATTCACAGAATCAACCGGTGGAAGGGTTGAAAGAATCCATTGACTTGTAATCAGAACAGAAATCAAAACATAAACAGCTGATAAACCAGATAATGCAATTGATGAGATCTTATTTAGATGAAACACAAATGTCCTGTTTCTACAACAATGTTTCACAATGTCTGGACTGATCTCTGGATCTCACTCAATCACCATAACACAACTACTACTCTTCTCTCTCTGATATTATTGATATCAAACCCTAACTGATCTGAGTTATTTATAGCAATATCCTATGAGTACTACCAACTCGGTTCCCAGCGGCTCGGTTCCCAGCGGCTGGGAGCTTCCAAGCGGCTGGGAGAGGATAGCTCAGACAACCTGATCACAAGCTCTAACTGCCTGCACACTCTCCTAGGCTGATCTAATACATATGCATTGGTCTAATGGACCTTATTACATTATGAAGTCAAACATGCTAAAAATAGACTAATGTCCTGTCATGCGGACAATGAACCTATATCCTGTCTTGTAGGGGTGCTCCTGCACCACCTCTAGGGAAGCACCCTCAAAGAAAAAATTGCCCATTATTTTATAAAGGCATCGGGAGTTATTTTTCTATTGGTCGACATAAAAAAAAAACTATTTTTTAACCAACATAAGTCTTGGTAAAAATGGCTAAGGGTTAGGGTTTTTGTTGATATTGTAGTGTAGCATTTGTAGTGGTATTGAGTTGCAGGGATTGCTAGTTGTAATTGGTTTGATTTACTAGATAATAATATTGGACTCTCTATTGGTGGATGTAGCCTAAGTTTGGGTGAACCACATTAAAACTTGTCTCTTGCTGTTATTATTTATGTGTATTTTCATTCCTTTGTTTAATCTTTATTTGCATTTAATTGATATCTTCTGCATGCAATTCCTAACATTATGCATGTGAGTTTTCATCAATTCTTCCTGAGCTTTTGCTTGAGCAAATGATGCTAATTCAAATTTTTGTACTGAAGACAAGGAATTTAGATTTATTGGTTCTTGAAGAAACTCAGGTGGATTTAGGATTTGTGCATTTTATAACTTCTCCAAGGTTTTTGAAACAGTGTCTCTTGCCACTTTATCTTCACAAAGTAAGACTTTCTTTTTCTTGTTTCCTTCAATTGTGGCTTTTGTAATGAATGAGGTCCTTATTCTTTTTCTAGGAATAGATGCTAGTCTCTCCTCTTTAGATCTCTTATCTTTCCTTTCTAGAGTGCTTGATGCCCATTCTACCAGAGTACTTTTGAACTTGGATCCTCCTTATTTGGTTTGTATCTTACTTAATTGTTCATCTAATGTTCTCTCTGACTACTCAGGTTCCATCAACATTTTGGAAGATAATTCTAAGAATGTCCCAAATATGTCCTATTTGGGATCAATAGGTTTACTTAGTAGTACATTAGCTAATTTAGTCAAGACATCTTCTGTAACTTTATAACCTAGTGCAGGGAGCCATACAGTTCTTGGTTCCACATCTTCCATAAAGCATTTGTATTTATCCACCATGAATATAATATCCTTTTCATACTTTATCACTACTTTTTTAGGTATCTGGAACCTTCTTACCATTTTCTATTGAAAATCTCTAGAATATTTCCATATGATTTCATTTTGCATATCTACATTACCCAAACTCTGTAAGTGATTTATTATTTGAGAAGCTACAAATATGTGATCAAGCTGGATAATATTTCCTACACTAGGTAGCTCTTTTAGGAAGTAAAAGAGTAAACATGTAATCAATATTCCATATTTGAAAGGATGATTAGTTTCTTTTATCCTTTTCAGGTTCTCCATAAGTTCACTCCAGAGCAATTCATACAGGTCATAATCCATATTGTTTTTGATCATGTCATATGTTGTGTATATAAGTGATGTAGACAAAGAATTTTCCTTGTTGGAGAAGTATACTTTGTATCCAATAAACATTGATGCAAATATGATAGCCAGATCCCTGATATGATTCACTACAAGGCCATTCTTCTCAAATTTGGCTCCTATTAGTTGTATTACCACATTGTTCTTCATTTTCTTTATGCTTGGAACCCTTCCGGAGGAGCCCATACTGGTTACAACATTAATGGCTTCTTTTGTTATCAAATAGGTTTCATCAAGCCATAAAGATTTGCCATGAATTTTGCTTAGAATAAGCTTGACCCATGCATCAATCAGAATTGTAGGAAAGTCTAACTAGGTGTTAAATTTCTTTTCTCCTAGAACTTTGTAATCATCTTTCAGCACAATGTCCAGAGTAGTTAGTTCATCCAAATACAGTTTTCCTAACTTCATATGATCATATTCTTCTAAACTGGTATGAATGTATGCCATGATATCTTCCATATGTATGACCCCATGTGGAGTAATTGAGAATTCCCCTAACGGATTGTTTTTTGGCAATTTGAAGAATTGTTTCTTAAACTTGGGACGAGGTAGTTTTCCTATCTTGATTGTATGAGGAGTAAACATTTTCCTAGAAAAATTTAATTTTCACATTAGGGTTTCAAGTTATAAATACCTCTTTCATTGGAATAGGGTTTCCTTGATCTCAATTTGAAATCCTTTGGAGAATACTGTAGTTGCTTTGAATTTTTCTTTGGTTCACCTTAGTCACTTGAGTGCAAAGTGTTTTTGAAACCAAACAAGTTCCCTTTTATCCTTCGCATGATTTAACCTAAGTCATCATAAATGCTTATTTCTAAAAAGCTATTAAAACCTTTTATTGTAGAATACAGTTGATTGGGATTGCTCCACAATATGCCGCACTGACCCATTTCATTTTAGTTTTTCTTTTGAGAGATGTGTTGCATCATATTTCATCATGCACCTTCGTGTCAGATTCTGGCGCCCACTTTCTGGTAGGGGGATTTGGATTTTCAACATTGCTCCCCCTGAGTCAGAGCTCTCAATTCACTTCCCAAAGGAATTATCTAGACCGAATACTAGTGTGGATCCATCCATGACTTCAATTACTTCTTTCTTGATCCATACCTTGTCCATTTCTTTCTTGGTTTCAATCGGCTCAACTTTCTCTTTTCCCTTATCATTTCTTTGCTCTGTCTTTCTTTCTTTAGAATAGTAATTTCTCTTCATATTCTTGCTTCTACAAAATCTTGCACTATGTCCAAATTTTCTGCAATTGAAGCACACCACATTCTTTTGACCTTGATTCCTTTTATTTATTGGATTTGATCTACATTGATTAGCCATATGTCCAAATCTATTGCATGCAAAACACTTTCCATTGAATGATTGATTGTTCCTTATATTTTGAAAAACATCTCTTATCAAACTTCTGCATTCATTTGATCTGTGTCCCATATTATAGCATGCATTGCACCTAAAAGAATTCTAACTCACTTTACTTTTTCACACAACTACTCTATGACCAATTTTATTGCAAGTGAAGCATTTACATTTGAGGAATCCATTGTTGAAACTTTTCTTGATATGATTTTTACATTCATTTGCTCTATGACCAATTTTCTTGCAATTGAAACACTAGCAAGAGAATGATGGAACCTTTTGATTTATTCTTCTCCTACATTGAGTAGTCTTATGACCAAATTTATTACATGAATTACAATAACCATTGAAAGATGGGTACCTTTGAGTATTTGGTTGTCTGACTGGAGGTCTTCTAGGTCTTCTTCTCTGATTTATGAACTAGTTTCCTCCATTTTTCTTTAACTCAATGTTTATTTGACCAGATTTTAAACTTTCACATTTCTCAAATCCCAAATCTTTCTTATCATCATCACTCTTCTGACATGCAATCATTTAATCAAGCTTTGCAATAATAATCTTAAACTTTTCATCATAGCTCTTGGCATTTTCTAGGTCTACTTTTAGACTCATAATTTCTTTTTCAAATTTAGCACAATCTTTTGATTTGCTTTTCATTAATAAATTTAGGTCTTCTTCTACTTTTGTTCTTTCTATAACTTTTATTTCTAAATCATTCAAGACTTCATTTACTGGTATCAATTGATCACTAACTTCTTTGTATTTATCTTTGAATTTCTTGACTTGTTCTTTTAACTTTGAGATACATTCATTAGGTTGTTGCAGGTTATCCTTCAAATACTTAACTTCTACTTCTAGCTCCTCATTGTTTTCATAATTTTTGAATCTTCTTACTACCATGATTACACTATCCCAAATCTTCCTTAAGTTGTTAGACTTTTTCCAAGGAACCTTGCTCTGATACCAATTGTTGAATGTTAAGAACACTAAGAGGCATGGTGGTAAATCAATGTTCTAAAAGTCTTTTGATGCACTTTAACTTTCAACCATTTTCCAAAATTAATTAAATAGAAGCACAACATGCATATGAATAGTAACCATTAAAACATGACACATAGACACCAAGATTTTTACGTCGAAAACCAAAAATGTGAAAAACCACAGAGAGGATTATCTCTCAAATATATATTGCAATCTTCTCAAATAATGATGTTCAGGTTTGATTTGTCCCCTTTATTTAATCAGAGTGTTCAAATCATTATGGATATTTATAACTTGTGTTACTTTGGCATTTATTGACTCCACTGTTGGATTATATGTCTCAGAGATATTTAGTTGAAACCTCGTGGCTTTTGAAAAGTGTTGTCATGTCCCCTCCCCTATTAGCTGACTCAAGTTACAAATTATACAAATCTTATTCATAGATGACAAAGCACTGAATTGAAAACATATAAGGACCATGTAAGATATGGTATAAAGATATGTTAAATAACACAAAAGACAACAATCATAAAAGATTATCTTATTTAAGATAAAGACTATGAAGTGAGACATTGGCATTAAGAAAAGAATGTAATCATTATCAAGAGTATTAAAGAGAGGAACAAGCAATAGATGAAGAGATGAGTTCTATTTATTATATTATGAAATATGTAAAGGCATATGGTGGGTCCCTCTTTCCACTTCTTCACAATGGAATCATGAGTCTAAGGGGGACAGGACTGTAGATGGCATTAGAAGTTGTCTCCCAAAAATAGATGCGACTTGGATATGTGATAAGCACTGTGTAGGTAGAAGAGTTCGTTAAAGATAAATAATATTTTGAGATGTGTTTTGTCAACAAAGGTAGTGACTACTATTTGTTAGAGGCAACAAGTATGATATGAAGAAGGCAACACTTGAGTAATAGAAATTACAAAATAACTTCAAAAGGGATGTGGTCACTTCTTTAAAAACAGTGATGACTCTTTGGATTCAAATAGGTGTGTCATTTCACTCTGATATGGAAATATAAAGAGAAGGAGGTGGACGTCAAAAGGAGGGCATCGAATAAGATTTTTCTAAAGAATAGAAAGGAATAACATACATATATAAACAACAGTCTCATGAGATCTACAAGGGATAGATCATAAGGAATAATATTCATTAACAAAGGAGCAAACGTTGGATCTGTAGAAGATTATATTTATACATAGTCATATAGATTGTTGAGACATCAAAGGAAACATTGCCAAACATTATTTAACAGGTCAAATTAGTGACTATTGTATACACATAAGAATGGCTTGAGTCAAATTAAATAAACATTTAATATTTATTTTATTCTTATTCTTCTATCAATAAATAAATATCTTAATTTATTTATTTGCTTCTTGTTCATCATATTCTTCTAATAATTAAGTATTCTAAATTCCCTCTAATGTCATATCTAATTAAATAATCCTAAATTATTTAATTGTTTCCTCTAAGACAAAGTCCTATGTCTAAAATCCACATCATCTCATTCTTGTCATCTCCACATCATTGGACACCTCACCATGTTGCTCTAATAATTAAATATTCTTAATATTTAATTAGTCATTTATCCTCTCAAACATGTGCCCTATATCTTCTCAACCATCAAACATGGTCAAAGACACTTATCTCCTAATTCCTATATTCCCTCTCACTTTCCAAAAACCAAGGACTCCTTCCATGTTCTTCTCATGGTCTTCTACCTTTATCTCATTGGTCATTAT
This sequence comes from Cunninghamia lanceolata, assembly GCA_027924645.1. NCBI lineage: Eukaryota > Viridiplantae > Streptophyta > Pinopsida > Cupressales > Cupressaceae > Cunninghamia > Cunninghamia lanceolata. The sequence continues at coordinate 13,642,249 of BSBN01001583.1, forward strand.
GAGCATCATGACATGTGGCTTATGGTTCCACGTATTCCTCCACCTTGTCATCATAGTAGGAACATCTCCCACCTTTATCTCCCTCATCCCAACCAATTTGATCTTGACCATACATGTGACAAGACTTATTCCTCCACTGTGGATCTTTTGACACTTGGATCTGAGTCACCCTTGGCCTATAAAAGCAAGCTCCCCACCTTCATTTTTCATCACAAGAGCTATAGTACTTACATGCTGCAGAAATTCCATCAATTATCTAAGATTGCCTTTGGCCCCACATTTGTATAATCTCCATTGTTGCATATCATTATCAATATCATGGATTTTATCCATTAGCTCCATATCATTATCATTAGCATAGTTGCATTGTTCACACTGCATTTGAATCCACAATTCCATTCATCTCATTATCATCTTGAAAAGCAAAGAAGTACAATTCTAAGAGAAACATCATTACCAACAAGATCATTGAGAAGATAGGAGACAATGGAATGCATAGGATAAATTAGTTTGCACTGTATATTTCATGTTTTTTGCATTTTTCTTAGTTTCATTGATGTATTTAATTTGATTAGGAATTCTAGAGTACTTGTGGTATCTTATTAGGTTTTTACAATTGTTTCAAATTATTAATCACATTTTGGTGCCCACCATGGGGCCTTGCCCCATTTTTAACTTTCAAATTTGAGTTTTTGGTGTACTTACAATTGTAACAGGTCGTGCCTATGCATTTGATTTCTAGTCCTATGTTGGCAAGAGATACTACTCTGATATGGACTTGTATGTTGGCATTGACGGCAACACTTAGTGAAAAATGTTTGACTGCTCCCCCTTACTATATACACTTCATTCTCCTACTCCCCCTGAGATGTTTATCTATTTTTCACTAATCTTCTTCTCCCCCTTTGACATTAATGGCAAAAGGTGCTACCTGGAACCAAAATTGTTAAAATTTCAAAAATTGATGTACTCAGTCACATATTTACAAGTACAATCTTCATCTTAATTTATGACTGAAGGCAAAATTTCACTATAGATAGTCTTTATCAGAGCTATTTCTCCATTCCATCTATTTCTTACACTTTCTAGAATATGGATGTGGCTATTCATAAAAAATACTAACTTCTCTGCCTTCTAGACATATGATGGTGTATCAATATGTGCTTGAGATTTCAAGGCCTCATCTTGTTGGTAATGATGTTTCTCTCAGAATTGTACTTCTTTGCTTTTAAAGATGATAATGAGATGAATGGAATTGTGGATTCAAATGTAGTGTGAACAATGCAACTATGCTAATGATAATGATATGGAGCTAATGGATAAAATCCATGATATTGATAATGATATGCAACAATGGAGATTATACAAATGAGGGGCCAAAGGCAATCTTAGATACTTGATGGAATTTCTGCAGCATGTAAGTACTATAGCTCTTGTGATGAAAAATGAAGGTGGGGAGTTTGCTTTTATAGGCCAAGGGTGACTCAGATCCAAGTGTCAAAAGATCCACAGTGGAGGAATAAGTCTTGTCACATGTATGGTCAAGATCAAATTGGTTGGGATGAGGGAGATAAAGGTGGGAGATGTTCCTACTATGATGACAAGGTGGAGGAATACGTGGAACCATAAGCAACATGTCATGATGCTCATAATGACCAATGAGATAAAGGTAGAAGACCATGAGAAGAACATGGAAGGAGTCCTTGGTTTTTGGAAAGTGAGAGGGAATATAGGAATTAGGAGATAAGTGTCTTTGACCATGTTTGATGGTTGAGAAGATATAGGGCACATGTTTGAGAGGATAAATGACTAATTAAATATTAAGAATATTTAATTATTGGAGCAACATGGTGAGGTGTCCAATGATGTGGAGATGACAAGAATGAGATGATGTGGATTTTAGACATAGGACTTTGTCTTAGAGGAAACAATTAAATAATTTAGGATTCTTTAATTAGATATGACATTAGAGGGAATTTAGAATACTTAATTATTAGAAGAATATGATGGACAAGAAGCAACTAAATAAATTAAGATATTTATTTATTGATAGAAGAATAAGAATAAAATAAATATTAAATGTTTATTTAATTTGACTCGAGCCATTCTTATGTGTACACAGTAGTCACTGCTTTGACCTGTTAAATAATGTTTGGCAATGTTTCCTTTGATGTCTCAACAATCTATATGACTATGTATAAATATAATCTTCTACAGATCCAATGTTTGCTCCTTTATTAATGAATATTATTCCTTATGATCTATCCCTTGTAGATCTCATGAGACTGTTGTTTATATATGTATGTTATTCCTTTCTATTCTTTAGAAAAATCTTATTCAATGCCCTCCTTTTGACGTCCACCTCCTTCTCTTTATATTTCCATATCAGAGTGAAATGACACAGCTATTTGAATCCAAAGAGTCATCACCATTTTTAAAGAAGTGACCACATCCCTTTTGAAATTATTTTATAATTTCTAATACTCAAGTGTTGCCTTCTTCATATCATACTCGTTGCCTCTAACAAATAGTAGTCACTACCTTTTTTGACAAAACACATCTCAAAATATTATTTATCTTTAACGAACTCTTCTACTTACACAATGCTTATCACATATCCAAGTCGCATCTGTTTTTGGGAGATAACTTCTAACGCCATCTACAGTCCTATCCCCCTTAGACTCATGATTCCATTGTGAAGAAGTGGAAAGAGGGACCCACCATATGCCTTTACATATTTCATAATATAATGAATAGAACTCATCTCTTCATCTATTGCTTGTTCCTCTCTTTAATACTCTTGATAATGATCACATTCTTTTCTTAATGCCAATGTCTCGCTTCATAGTCTTTATCTTAAATAAGATAATCTTTTATGATTGTTGTCTTTTGTGTTATTTAAATATCTTTATACCTTATCTTACTTGGTCCTTATATGTTTTCAATTCGCTGCTTTGTCATCTATGAAAAGGATTTGTATAATTTGTAACTTGAGTCAGCTAATAGGGGAGGGGACATGACAACACTCTTCAAAAGCCATGAGGTTTCTTAGGATTATTTTTTTGTCATCGTGAATATGGATTTGAGGGAGGAAAAGTGCACTTCCTTTGGAACATCTACATTTATAATAGAATTTTGCTTCAGTGCTTGCCTTCAACTCAATTCTAGCAATTTTCAACTTTCTACTTAAGGTATCAAACTTCCCTCTACTACAGACTCTTCTACTACCTCTACTGCAGATGTGGAATCATTACTTGAACTTAATAAGAAATCTACAATCACTTGCCTTGACAAATCAAATAGATGGTGGGGACCTCCTTCAATAACTTCAGGTAGATTTGAACTTAATTTTATATTTTTACGTAAAAATGGATAGCCTTGAAAATACATGTAGATGTTGAGTAAATTTTTGGCTAAGATGGTTACTCAACTCGTTACACAACTCTAGGATGCTCTTTAGAATGAAGAAAGGAATCTGATTTTCTAGCTTCATAATGTCTGACATAATCTCTTGTCTTTTAATGTTTTTCTTTCTCTCTGAGTGGAAAACAAGGCTGGAATTGGGTAAGTCCATTAGAAGGAACTCAAGAATAAAGCATGCATCCATGATCATTATCTAGACAACCGTATCTCCATCCCATTCAACGGCCGAGTCCTCATAACAAGCTTGTATCTCTTTTTCCAACTTTTTATCCTCTGAGACTAACAGTTCTATGTTCATACTAGGGAGCCTTTGTAAGGTTCTGTCTACTACTGGGAGCTTATATTTGTCCACTACAATAAGATGCTAGTGTTCCTTATGATGTTAAGGTCCAAGACACACAAGGCACCCAATATATAGACACAACAACACATGTTTTTTGGTCTTTGTACTTTCCAGATTGATATGTGCATTTAACTTGCTTAGTCCATAGGTGGTTAGGAAATTATTTAAGGGGATACAAATATAGTATATTTGGATATCCTCAAAACTATTTACTAATAATTTCTGGTATTTTGTCATTTTGAAAGCATACAAGGCTGTCATGACATATAATCTCAGAGAAACATTGACTGTGATCAGTTCTGACAAACTAGAAGTATATTTCAATTCTTATCTTGTATTTTATTAAACCATTTGAATGTTTAAAATTAAAAAAAATGGGTAGATTTAGGAATATACAAAAACCCTATCAAATACTATAAAGTTGGTACAACATTGTGTAGTGCTCTCTTTTTTTGGTGGGTTGTGTAAAACTATGTTGAAAAATAATTGTATAGGTTCGAAATGACTGTGGTGGTATGACTAAACTAGGTGAATGACCGTCAAGTGACATGACTGGTTATTACAAAGATCAAAATTTATTGGTTATATAATGAGTGATAACTAGTATAATTTCATGTATATTACGTATATTAATTATAAATTATGATGGTGTCATAATATATAGGGAATTACATCACCGTATTTTAGATGTGTTGTCAGTCTTGAAGAGGTATTGCAACAACTATCTATCGATATGTGTAGACACCTAAAAATTTCTTCACCATCTAATCAACCTCTAACATCACTAAACACATCAATTCCCCTTTCAAACAATTAATTAAATTTTTATTTAATCAATTATCCTTTCCAACACCTAGTTTCCAATCATTTCATCCTTTAAAATTGAATTAATTTGATTAATTCAATAGTCTAACATCACCAATTAATTAAATAAATGTGCAAATATTTATTTGATTAATTTCCCCTTTTTCCTAAACCTAATTAATTAAATAGATCATGTTTATTTAATTAATTTAGTCTACTAATTACCTTATCCCTACCCTAGTTAATTAAATATCAATTATTTAATTACCTACCATAACCTACATGATCATAGACCTAGGGTTAATTAAATAAAACCTTATTTAATTAATCCTAGCCCCTCATTAACCCTTTCCCTAATTTTTTCCAGCCATATTAATTAGGCTAATTACCTAATTAAGGTGTTCAAACCTACCTTATCACCCTTCCCCACATCCTCCAAATAAAAAATTAAAATATATGTCACATAAATCATTTTTTTATACACACATGTCATCATTTTCATTGAATACCTCTTACACCCCTTACACATGTCATAGCCCATTTATTTCCACTCTTCCCAAATGAATTTTTAATTCATTTTCTCTTCCCCATGTGAATTTTTAATTCACATCTAATCCATCTCACCCAACCTCATTTATTTCACCCCTTTCCCAAGATCAATTTAAAATTTATCTTTATTCACAACCCTCTATTTTTGGAGATTAAATCTAGGCCCTCCACATCACATTCATCCTCATCCATTAATATCTCAAATGAATCTCAACCCTTGGATCAATTTCATCTCCAAAAATTATATAAATACACCATCTCTCAAGCCATTTTAACATCCACAAATTGAGCAAAGTTACCATGTCAAAATCTCTCCTCTTGAGTTAGTTATACTTAGTGATTTGCATATATTAAGAGCACTTCACATTGTATTTGATCATCTTGGGTGAAGCTAGAGTGTTTGGGTGCAACACTCTCCACCTTATCTTAGATTTGTGAGTCATTTTGGAGGTATAACACTTGTTTTATGCATTTGTTCATGTTTTCACTCTCATTTTGATTTCATAGATCACATTGGCACACCCGGTGGGACCCACAAGGTCCAAAACTAACATTTTTTTGTAAATTTTTGTGCTTGAAGGAGTATTTTGTAGATCATAGCACTAAGCACTCGTTGTTTGGCACCATCTTCCCATGCAACAATGCCATTTCTGTGTATTGTGGCACTATTTACAACTGCTTTAGCGTCATCTCTACACGATAATCTCATTCACACATAGGCTTATATCTTTTGTTCCTTTTCTTGTTTTCTACTATTTTGGCACCTTTCATTCTCATTTTTTGTAGAAAACACATGCAGATAAGGGAGACTATGGCAAAATTTATTTAAAATATATCCAACATTTTGTCCTTTAACTCTTTGTTTGTAGGCTTGATTAGACCTTTTTGTCTCCCTTACTCTAATGCTTTAGTGTTATTAAACTAGAAAGTGGCTATTCATCTTGTTCTAACAAACATTTTGAGACTAAGAGTGTATTTTTACAGCCTCCTTCAAAGCACTGTGACATATTAGTGCTATTTGTGCCCAGATCAGTGCCTTTTGACCCTACAGATAGAAGAAATGACGTTTAACCCCAGCTTGGCACCATCTGCATCTTGTGTAGCACTTTTCAATCCTATGACGCCATCTCTTCAGACATTGGTACTATTTTCCTATGTAAAGAATAGTAGAATATTGTGTTGCTATTTCTGTAAATCGTAGTGCATTTTGTATTATGGCACCATCTTGTTATTATGAAGTGCCATATTATGTAATAGTTAGGAAATAGGGTCTTCTAATAGTAGAGCCATTTAGAGGCTTTATAGTGCGGTTTCACATTACTGTGGCGCCTTATATTTCTGTTGTGGTGCTATTTTCTGTACTGACTTTGGGGTTCGTGTAGGTGGTTGACTGTGTTCTGTAGGTGAAAATCATTTGTCCAACCAACATCTGAAAACTACTAAAAATCTTGCAGTGGTTTTAGTAGTATAGAAAAAACACTTCATTTGGTGCACTTAAAAAGAATCCTTGTTTTTGTTTGGCTCAAATGTTTGGAATTGGTGCACAAAAATTAACACTTGCTTGCCAAATAATCTTTAAAAAATATTTCATTTTGGTGTACCTAAAAAGAACCTTTGTTTTCTTAGCATAGACAACATTTGAAATTGGTGCATTCAAATTAACAAGTGCTTGCAAACAATCATTAGGAACATTTCATTTGGGCTTAAAAAGAACTTTAGCAATTGTTTGTTGTGTTTGGTGCACTTGCACATCTTTGTCACCCAAGGGACAGAATCAAAGTATCCTCTCCCCTCACCTTCAAAAGGATCTTGGGTGAAGAGAAATGGTTCTACTCTCTTTTTGTTTTTAGAAAGTGGGCCTGCTCTTGAGACACATCCGTAAGGAGAACTCATTTGTGACCCTAAGTAGTACTTTCATCTGGTTTGCTATATAAAATAGGATAAGGTGAAAGCCAAGTCCAAATAGGTGTAAAAGCTTACCATATGGTGCTATCTCTAAAGGAAGTCATACCTAGTGTATATGAAACTCCTAGTGGAGATAGTTAAAACCTTAAGTGGTTTACAAGATGCTTGTAACGTACCAATCCCTGGGATGTACCCCCACTACAAACCATTGTTTGAGGCCAAAATACTTCTACTTGATGGTGCAGGAGGTCAGACCTTTGAAGCCATCCCACATTCTCACAGTTCTTAGAAGAGATAGAAAAGTACCTTAAGATCTATGCATTGTAAGGACTTGGAACTTGGTGTGCCTGAGAAGTGAGTGCACTGTAAAGGACAACCCATGCCACCAAGTTTTTGGAGCTATCTGCTTTGAACAAGTGCGACTGGAGAAATCCAAGTGGGAATTCAACAAGTATTGTCCTTGCTTCACCTTAGGATTGTGCATGCTTGATAAATCTTTCAAATTTTTCACAAAAAAAACCTTTGGCTATTGTGATCTCTTTGTTTGAAGTATTTTCAATACTTACCAAGAAACAACATCATTGAACCATCATTCCAACATTTGACAAACATTTGACCTCCACAAAATCCAAATTTGACATCAAAACCTACCTTTATGAAAGCATTGTCAACCACTGACATGTTTTGGTGCCATTTCACAAATCCCTGGCATCATTTCTATCTGTTTTGGCACCATATACCTAAGTTTTGGTTCTATTTGTAGATCAACTTACCCACGGCTTTAGAAAATTGTTTTGGGACCTTTGAGACTTGCATACCCATAATCCATATTCATCTTTTCTAAAATCCCTCAAAACCACAACCATTTCGACCCAAAATTTTTATCCATATTCCCATTTTGACCTTAGAGAATAATCATTTCCACTATTGGATCCCTCATCATACTATTGAGCCCAACCATAAACTATCTGCTTCCATAGTTTTCCATCCCCTTTGATTTTTACTTACTTTTGGACCTAATACTTCATCCTACAATTTCATCCCCAATCCATCAATCTCTTCTACATCAAACACATCCAAAAATCTCATAATCAAAACATCAACCAATACCAAAAAATCATACCCAAAATCAACCTTTGAGCAAAAATTGAATATGAGTTTTATCTATTTATACCCTATTTTGCTTGTTGGTCATTAGTATACCTTCAAGTAGAATAATCATCCCTTTTTTCTTAAGGTCATAAGTCTACCTTGAGTAAGAAGAAAACATCCATTTTACAAATCTAGACCTATTTGAACTCATTTGTTGATTTGAACATCCTTTCTAAACATCATCAAAATCTATCCTATCAAAACATCTAAATCACCTAAGATTTTCCTTAGTCGAGACATCATCCAACTCAAACTCCAAATCTCTCTCATCAAATTATCCTTTTCAATTCATTCCATCCTCCATCCTTTTGGTCCAAATTTTTGAAAATTAATATCCTCAACATTTACCATCCTTAGGTTACTATGTTTTTGAGACTTATCTCCCAAAGGTTGGAACCTATAATCAAAATCATACCATGACCTTTTTATCCTTAGATTTAGATTATAGGGAGTATACTCTCTTGATCCTAAATCTTTAGCCCATCTCATCACCATATACCCTTTGGGTCCAACAAATCAAACTAGTTCTCTAAGGTCTCAACTTTCATCCACCCCACAATCAAATCCACATCCTTGCATGCCCATAACAAGACCCTAATATAAGAAAAATAAAGAAATGGCCAACCTTGGAAACAAAATGGGCATAGGAATGCCTCCAACCGATCAAAACAATGTCCCCATTATCCAACAAGTGCCCACATATGATACCAACATAATGTTGAATCCCATCTACTTTTTACAATTGCAACTGCCACTACCACCTACCCAAACCACCACTATCAACCAAGTAGACCAAGATGTCCTCAATTTCACACAAGATCCCTATAACATGGATATGCTTGATAGAGTCCTAAAATTGGATCCTAGTAGATATCTTGATTTTCTCCTCAAAAATGGTGCGCAAATACCCAACAACACTACCTCATCCCAACCATCCACATCCAACACCAACCCTACCATATCTCAAACCTCAAACACCACCATATCCATGGTTCCCACAAACTCTAATGTTACCACATCCATCGTCCCCACCAATAGATTGACCACCCCTAATGTCTCAACCATCACAGATTATAACATCGCCAACCATGTTGTCACATTTGCCACCACCACAAATGTAACCATATCCATCCCACAAATCACCTTGGGCATCCCAAACAACCCCACACACACAAGTGCTTCCACAAGTGCGCCTCCATACAACACTAACACCATAGCCTTCATGAACCAATTTCTCTCATGACCACCTCGCAACATGATCAATCCATCTAACACCAACCCATCTTGTATACCCCAACCTTATAGATTGGGACCAATAAGGACCTCCCGTCCTTGATATGGCACAAAATGATGAAGCAATAGTAGAAATGATGGGGGTCAGAGAACACTTCCCCCTTGGAGACCATAGAGTCAGGTATCTCATGGAACTTGACACATCTACCTATATTAGTGAAACCACCCCTGCTCTTAGTCATAAAAATATAAGAATTAAAACAACACCCTCTAGTGAAAACCACTCTGTGGCACTTTTAGGTGAAGAAAAAGTCAAAATAAAGGATGTATCACCTAGTGAAAACCTCCCTAAGGCGCTAGGCAATGAGAGCATGGGCATTCCTGAGATAGATCAAGTATATCCTGATAGATCACCAATCCTAGTGGAGCCATCGCAAGAGATGAACCTTGGAACTGAGGAAGCACCAAAAATAACCTTCAGAGAAGAATCTCTTACAATAGTGGAACAAGAAAACTTCCTAACCTTCTTCAAGAAAAGAAGCTGCAACTTCGCATGGACATATGCTAACATGTCAGGACTAGATCCTGCATTAGTTGTTCGTCACCTTGTAGTTCGTCTTGATGTGAAGCTTGTAAAACAAAAGTTAAGAAAGATTTATCCTTAGATTGTGCTCCTGGTTAAATCATAGGTAAAGAAACTCTTGGATGTTAGGTTTATTCATCCAATAGATTATCTTGAATGGGTATCTCACATTGTACCTATTGCTAAAGTCACTGGAAGCATCCGGTGTTGTACAGACTTTAGAGACCTTAACAAAGCCTACTCAAAAGATGACTTCCTACTACCCAACATTGACATCATAGTGGATCTCACAACATGACATGAGATGTTGTCTCTAATGGATAGTTTCTTGGGATACAATCAGATCAAAATTGCCAAAAAGGATCAACATAAAACATCCTTCATATGCCCATGGGAGATATACTATTGGGTTGTAATGCCTTTTGGCCTAAAGAATGCAAGAGCAACTATCAATAGAAAATGATAGTCATCTTCCATGACCTCTTCCACCACATCATGGAAGACTATGTAAATGACTTGTTGGGAAAATCCAAGACCAGAGAGGAACACCTGGACGTGTTAGCTAAGATCTTTGATAGATTGGAATAATACAATGTGCGGTTGAATCTAGAGAAATATGTTTTTGGGGTCACTTCTGGTAAACTCCTAGGATACATAGTGTCAAGGAGAGGAATAGAAGTGGACCTTGCCAAAGTCAAAACTATAATAGAGATGCCCCCTCTGAAGACACTGAAGTACTTGCAAAGTCTACACAGGAAGCTCCAATCTATTCACCAGTTCATAGCCCAACTTGCAGATAAGTGCTAGCCTTTCCAACATCTCCTCCACAAGAACATGGCCTTTGTGTGGGACAATCAATGTCAGGGATCTTTTGAATAGTTGAATAAGTACCTCGCTAACCCACTTGTCCTTGTGCCACCAAAAAAAGGGGAACCCCTCCTCTTATATATTCCAGCAACAGAAACAACTATAGGGGCCTCGTTAGCACAACATGATGAACAAGGGAAAGAAAGAGTGATATACTATATCAGCCACACCTTGGTGACCTATGACATGAACTATACTCCCATTGAGTGAGCATGCTTAGTTGTCATCTTCACCTCACAGAAGTTGAGATACTATATGATTAATCATAAAACTAAGCTCATTGCCAAGATTGATCTGCTGAAGTATTTGCTAAATAGGGATGCCCTTATAGGACGGATGGTTAAATGGGTAATGATCTTAGGCAAGTTTGATGTTGAGTACACAAAAAGAAAATCCATTAAAGGACAAGTCATCACTGATCAATTAGCCAAGGCACCCATCCCAACAAAGCAACCCACACTTGCAGAGTTTCCTGGTGATTCTATATTGACTGTAGCACCAACAAAAGAACCATGGAAGATGTATTTTGATGGATCTTATATGCATCAAGGCTTGGGGTTAGGCATTCTATTTATTACCCTTTAAGGAGATACCATCCCTAAGTCATACAAGATTACATTTCCATACACGAACAATGTAGTAGAGTATGAGGCTTTTATCACAAGACTCCACATGGCAATTTAGTGGAGGATTGAGAAGATAATGGTCTACGAAGATTCCCAACTAGTAATCCAACAGGTGAACAATGAATATAAGACTAAAGATGATAAGCTTTTTCCCTACAAGAGAATGGTGGACAATTTTAAAGGTTATTTTTATAACATCCATTTTGAACAAATTCCAAGGCTAAATAACAAAGCAATAGATGCCATGGCCACGATAGGATCCCTGGTGGACATGAAGAAAGATAGCAAGAAGTGTGAGTTCCTAATTGAAGAGCTCCCTATACTAGCCTATGATGTTCCCCAATCAGAACTGGTATGTGAAATTGTTGGTCGCCTATCCCCTTGGTATCAAGAGACATACATGTACCTCCATGACAACATTATACTTCCCAACCTTTCATTCTCACAATGAAAAAGCTTCATCTATCGAGCCTCCCGCTTCACTCTTATAGGAGATACTCTCTACAAAAGGAGTCTTGATGGTACACTTTTATGATGTTTAGACTCTACAAAAGTTGAAGTGGCCTTACAAGAGGTACATGAAGGCATTTGTGGGGCACACCTGATTGGACCTATCCTAGATAAAAAGATCTTGACGACTGGATACTACTGGACGACCATGGAGTGAGATGCCTATCAGTTTGTGAAAAAGTGCTTGCCATGTCAACAACATGGAGACCTCATCCATGCACCATCACAAGAATTGTAGCCGATAACAACTCCATGGCCCTTCTCACAATGGGGACTTGACCTCATAGGAAAGATTCATCCACCATCATCTAATGGTCATAAGTTCATCATCACTGCCACTGAATACTTGACCAAGTGGGATGAAGCAATTCCACTCACTTTCACCACCAAAATCCAAATATCCAAGTTCATTCTTCACTACATAATATGTCATTATGACATCCCTCATTCCATCATAACAGATAATGGGAAACCATTCAAAAACTAGGAAGTCTGCACCCTGTGTGAGAAATTCAAAATCTTCTCCACTCCATACTACCCCCAAGGTAATGGTTAGGATGCAGCTTCAAACAAAACCATCCTACGCATTTTGAAGAAAATAGTTAATGAAGTTGGCCAGGATTGGCACCTCCAACTCAATCCCATCCTACGGGCCTACTGCATGAGTATTTACACAACTACAGGAGCCACCCCATACTCCATAGTATTTAGATCTAAATCCATCTTACCTATTGAGGTCAAGATCCCATCACTCAGAGTATTCCTACATAACATAATCACTAATGAAGACTACCGAGTTGCAAGGTTGCATGAGCTATAACTATTGGATGAGAAACACCTGGATGTACTCAACCATCTGTAGGCATACCAAAACTATCTATGAAGAAGCTACAATAAGAAAATCAAGAACTACAAATTTGAAGTAGGCAACCTTGTCATCATGGAAAACCAGAAGAATCTGTAAGAACACACTAAGAAAGGAAAATTTGAGACCAATTGGCTAGGACTTTATGCTTGAAAGGAAGCTAGGTGTGCAGAAATTACTTCCTACACTAATCTAATGAGGGAAGGAGAGTGTAAATTCAAATTTATCCTAACTATTACAGCAACATTAAACCATTAACATGAGATATTGCAACAAACACATAATAGAGAAGGTGAGATAGAAGAATAGAGACACAAGATATATGTGGGGAAAACCCTTATCGGGTGAAAAACCCCACACTCTAAAACTTGCATAATGTATTATCAAAACAAAGAATGTTTACAACACACTTGTAATGCAAGCTCTCAAGAGTCTTCGACACTCGTATCTGGAGACAAACCGGTAGCATAATAGTACATGAAAAACATGTAATACATCTCCCCGTCCAAGCACCTGTTTATATTGAATATACAAGACAAAATTGCCTCTATCTTGGAATGGGCGTCCAAATTGGCCTCATGGCCCAAAACCCAAACCTAAGGACACTTGGTCAACATTGTAGAATGTTCTTGACACTTTTTCACTACTCCCATTCCAAAGAGGTCACCTATTTCTGAAATGGGCTATGACAGATGCTCTTACGACTCTTATGACCGTCATGGAATCTGTCATAGCAGTTACAACTTACAGCTGTAAGAAAATCTGTCATACATAGGCTATAAATAGTATATTCTCTTACAACATGTCATAGTCAACCTTGGGGCACCCAAATATGCCTTTTTCAAAGATGCTTCATGACACATGTCTACACCTATCTTACAAGCTTCTATTTCTTACTCTTACATGTCATAGAATCTATAGTAGGAATCTGTCATAACTGTTTTGGTCAATATGCCCTTACACAACATCCAAGATGCTGACACATGGAAAAATACTCCTACCATAAAGTGGGATGCCTATCTCCTCATGTGAGGACAAAATTACAAGTCAACTTCCATGTAGGATGACACATCACCGTGCCACATCCCACAATATGATAATATGGAATTTATAATTAATTTACACCATAGTCAATTAATAAATAAATACAATCAAATAATGCAAGGAATTACCAAGGTTGAGAAACCCTTAATTCCCAACATTCTCCCACTTGTTGAACACCTTGTAAGAGCCAATAGAATAACAGGATTTAACTGCTATAGGCCAAGAGGCCCATAGACTCCGAACACCAACTGAACTTCTATGTGCCCACTGGCTTCGTCAATGCATCTGCAACATTCTTCAAAGTATCTACCTTCTCCAAATTTATCTTCCCATCCTCTACCATGTCTCACATGAAGTGAAACTGAACATCAATATGCTTTGTTCTGGCATGGAAAGTTGGATTCTTTGCAAGGCAAATTGCACTCTGACTGTTGCAACTGATCATAATTTGACCTGCATCAACACCAATATCTGAACACAATCTTTTAAGCCAAATGGCTTCCTTACAAGAATAAGTGGCAGTCATATACTTATCTTCTGTAGTGGACAAAGCAACCACAGGTTGTCGCTTACTCATCCAACTAATCACACCACTAAACATTGTGAACACATATGCATTGGTGGATCTCCTACTGTCACTACCACCTGCCTAATCAGAATACACAAATCCATGAATACAAACTAAATGCAGAGGTTCTGTAGCATTGCCATAATAGCAAATGGAATACTCAGAAGTACCCCTCAAATATCTGAACACTCGCTTAACTACATCCAAATGTACCCATCCAGGATTAGCTATAAACTGACTAAGGACTCCCACTGCTTAGGCAATGTCTAGTCTTGTGTAGACCATAGCATACATCAAACTACCAACAACACTAGCATAAGGTACTCTTCTCATGTCCTCCACTACACTAGGAGATTTCAGACAATCATTAACAAACAACATTGTCTCTAATGAAACATGAACACTCAGTAGTCTACAATCTGCCATGCTAAACCTGTCCAACACGATCTTCACATACTTACTCTAACTTAACCAAAGTTTTTTGTTAGTTCTATCTCTTGTGATTTCCATTCCAAGAATGTACATGTCTGCCCCTAAATCTTTCATTTCAAAATGTGCTTTCTCTATGTAATGCTCTAGCTATGACATGTAGATTTCTTCCTCCAAATGACCATGAAAGAAAGTTGTCTTCACATTCATCTATTCTATCTCTAAATCATAAACAACTACAAGAGATAACAAGAATTTAATGGATATCAGCTCTGGAATGGGAGAGAAAATTTCACCATAATCAATTTCGTCCACTTGTGGGTACCCCTTCGCTGCCAATCTAGCCTTGTACTTTTCAACACTACCATCTGCACCGAATTTCTTCTTGAACACCCATTTGCAACCAACAAGTTTCCATCCATTAGGTAAAGGCACCAAGTCCCATGTTTTGTTCTTTTCCAAAGAAGCCATCTCATCCTCCATGGCCTCCTAGGAACCTACATCTTTCATGCCCATAGCCTCTTTCACAATTCTAGGCTCATCAATGTTAGAAAGTAAAGCAAAAGCACAACTAGAATCAAGTAATGAATAATCAAACCTATCAGGTTACTTTCTTGTTCATGTAGACCTCTTGAATGACTAAGGTTGAGGTTCTGCTTCTTCTTCTTTGCTTATAGAGCTGCTAGAGCTCTCCTCATCATCAAGCCTCACAGGGTCTGTTGGTTCAGTCTTCTCAGGGGTAAAAGGAAACTAAACCAAATCTTCTTTCTTTTCTGACTGTTCTAGCTATAGAATAATGGAAGAGGGTATTAGCTCTTTGAAGATAATACTTCTTCTATACAACACTGTCTCAGTCACAGGATCCTAAAGATTGTATCCTTTCACACCAACACCATAGCCAATGAAAATACATTTAACAACCTTGTTCTCCAACTTAGACCATTTCTCCCTAGGCACATGTGCATATGCCTCAACCAAAAACATGAAGATGACTTACTGAAGGCTTCTTACCAAACCACACTTCCATAGGTGTTTTTCTAATAAGAGCTGATGTAGGAGATCTGTTTATTAGATAGCAAGCAGTGGCAAGAACTTCAGCCCAAAACTTTTGTTCTAGGCTAGTTCCACTAAGCATACTCCTAGCCTTCTCCATCAGTGTCCTGTTCATCCTTTCTGTAACTCCATTTTGTTGTGGGGTATATGGAGTTGTCTTATACCTTTCAATCCCTTGCTCTTTGTAGAACTTATCAAACTCTACCAAACAAAACTCACCACCATTGTCAGTTCTCAAAAGCTTAATCTTTTTACAAGTCTAATTTTTAGCAAAGGCTTTAAACTCTTTAAACTGACTAAAGACTTCAGTCTTGCTTCTAATAAAATAAACCCGTGTCCTTCTACTATAATCATCTATGAAAGATACAAAATATATAGATTTTGAAATTGAAGGATCATTAGCAGGACCAAACACATCAGAATGAATAAGATCTAATACACCAGAAGACTTGTGAGAACTAGAGTAAAATTGAACACGGTTTTACTTTCCATAAATGCAATGT
The DNA here is from genome assembly GCA_027924645.1 of Cunninghamia lanceolata. Taxonomy (NCBI): domain Eukaryota; kingdom Viridiplantae; phylum Streptophyta; class Pinopsida; order Cupressales; family Cupressaceae; genus Cunninghamia; species Cunninghamia lanceolata. The sequence goes on from BSBN01001583.1 coordinate 13,658,706, forward strand.
TCGTAAAAGTTGAACTCAAGATTACAATCATTCAACCCCTCAACAAGGTTTTTATTTTTTAGGGTACATAGACCCTTCTCACCAATGTGGCCATATCTCAAAGGCCATAACGTAGTCTTTTCAGTAGGAAGCTTAGCTTCCAAAGCATGTGCACAACCATCAAAACTAGTTACAACAAATTTCTTCACTGCATGTTCAAATGGTCAGGATGAAGTGATAGTAGCTCATTTCCTTGATTCATAAGAAATATTGCACTATGAAGTGCATGCCTCCAACTAAAACAATGTACCCCTCTGAGTACCCTTCGCAAGCACCATAGATCCTCTTGTCATCTCGCATCTATCTTTTGAAAAGACAACCTACACACCTACATCATTCAACATACTTGTAGAAAGCAGGTTTCATGCAAGATCTAGAATGTGGATAACTCCAGTGATTCCCTTCACTTGTGCATCAGGGAATCGGATTGAGACTTTTCCATGACCAACAATCTTTAGATGAGAATAGTCACCAAGGTACACCCTTCCACCATAGAACTCTTCATATTTGGGAAACCAGTAAAGATGTGAGCTCATGTGGAATGATGCACTAGAATCAATCAACCACACATCATCAGATGCATGGGTGGCTAGGGTTGTGATGAAGGCATCACCATCATCTTGTAACTTGTCAAAATTTGAATTAGGAGCTTTCTTCTTCTTTTTCTTCTCCTCTTTGGATTCCTTTTAGAAATGCCCAAATTTACCACAGTTCCAACTATTGGTGTCTGCATGAGCAGTCAGTTTTCAAGCATTTGAACATGCAGACACCTTCCCAAAAAATCCAAAGAAGTTCTAAATCCATGGACCTCCTCAACATTTTTCAACTGCAGCATCATGTTTTCTTCAGAGGATGTCATCATCATCATGTTTCCAGTCATCACCCTATTGTTTCTCGTGGGGGTCAACATCATATTTTCTGCTGGCCTGATCTTTTGCTCGGGGGTGATATCTTAACAGCGGGTGATCTTACTTAAGATCATCCTGATGATGTTGCTGCAAAGTCCTAAGTATGACCCGATCTTCTGCAGGGTCATCATATTTGAACATCGGGTGGTCTTTGTTAAGATCATCTTGATGTTGTTTCATCACTTCATGTTTGTTGTTTTATCACCCTGATGATGCTGACGTCATTCTTATGTCAGGGTGATATCCACTTTTCTGCCTATCTGCATCATGATTTTTCTGAAGGTGGGGGTGATATTTTCAAGTATCATATTCGTACATCACCCTGATCTTACAATGGAGCTACATTGCACCTTGATATTTCTGCAGGGGGTGATATTCTAAAATATTGGGTGATCTTATGAATATCACCCTAGCGCCAATATGGTGGTGATGTCATCAGGATCCGAGGGGGTCATATTTCTAACACTAGTCATCTTGTGGAGATCCCCTAATATTTACAAATATGACGACGATGTCATTAGGATATGAGGAGGTGCGCAATAGGCAGATATGCTGATGACATTAGCAGGATATGATAGTGACGTCATCAAGATGTTCATCGGCCAGACATTTCGTATTGGCTAAGCAGAAGGATCTTCCTCCGATGCATCAGGTTGTGCCGATGAAGGTGAATATCAGGTTGATATTTCACATGAAGGTGAGGGTGAACTCATGCAGATGATGATGCTGACATCAGGGTGATATTGAGTATCTGGATATCATGCTAGAGGATGATGATGATGAAGGTCTTATACTAGGTGCTGTCGGGAGCAAAATCACCAACATTATTTATGTTAATGGCCCAGTATATAAAGTGTTAAGGAGGTTGCCGCGGGGTGCATGTGGGATAATTAGTTCCCACATGATTCAAAATATCAAGATGATACATTTTGGTGGGAAAGATTTGCGATGCACAGTGTTCTGCATTTCCCAAAGCCGCGAGTTGGTGCGCCATTAATGGCAGATCTTACAGGGTATGGGCGATGGCGTGGACGGATCTAGTACTTGACTGAAGATGTGAATCCCTAGGTGGCGGCGCAAGGCTCGAGAACCTCTCCTATCCCTTCCTCTACGTGCTGCATTGAATGTTTGAGTGCCAATCTGCTGATGTGTTGTATCTGGCAAATTTTGAGTTTACCTAGTGGTTAAGGCTGAGCACCTCCTTGCTATATAAGTGAGGCTGTGTGGCTCATTTTCAAGGTTATTGAAGGCCTAGGGCAATTTTTGTGTAAATAATGAAAGACAAGGCATGACCCTAGTTCTTCTATCCCATTTTGGAGTTTATATGTTGCAACATGAGTGTATTTTGCACATTTACTTAGTTTCATGTTGATATATATGAAAAATGCTCTTATGCATGTGTTTATCTGACTATCTCCTTTGTTGCATGCTTTCCTTCTTTTGAATCTGGTTGCCAAGGGTTTCATAGATTCTAGGATACAGGGTTCTGTATCACATGCATGATCTCTAACCTCCATTCAAGGAGTGGATTAAAATGTTTAAGGTTGAGCATGGAGAAGGTTGTATGTCTGTAGGGATATCTGTAAGCAGAGGCAGTTGAATACCCATTCTTGGGCAATGCTTGTAAGGCAGGTATCAAATCCAACCCCTTGAAACTTGAATGTCAGTTGCAAACCATCTGTTGTATATGTCTAGTTGACTCCTTGCCAAATGGATAGGCACCAGTCTGCTCCTGGGTCAGTAGTTATGAGCCAAAACCCCTTGTCTTGCATCTAGGACATTATGTCCACCCATTTCATCACTTCAACCTGTTAGTTGTAGGAGTAGGATTAGGAACCCCCTGCATGCTCTCATACCCACTAAACACATATGTCCAAGAATGTTACCAGCCTTGTGATCTACCATGCAGATCTTGGTCCAGACATGAGAGTATTCTGCCTATTGTTGTCAAGTTAGATCTTTCTATCATTGAGCTAGTCAAGGTTACATATTTAGCTATAGGGATACCCCCTTGGTGCGGCAGAACTAGAATTGAAGGGGAGGAGCTCACACAACCTCCTATATTAGTTGGCTAAATCTGTTTGTGCATTAGAACTGGCAAACCCTAGTGCTAATTCAGAAGAAAAACCAACACCAACAAAGAGCCTTGGACTTTCTAGGAGATTTGGATCTCCCACGGGATTTGGATCTACCCTTTTCACCTTTCTTGTCCTTCTTCTTCCCTTTCTTTTTGGGTCTTTCCACAAACTGCAAGAGCCTCTTTGGCTGCCTCGGAAGACTTTCTCTGCATATCTTTAGATAATAGTGAAGATACCACATCTTCCATCTTGAAGGTGGTAGTGGTGCTTCCGATTGCCATTACAAGATGATCCCACAAATCTGGCAAAGAACAAAGTAGGGTCATGCATCGATCCTCCTCCTCCATTTTCACACCCACAGATGTCAACTGTGCAACGATCATGTTGAAAGCAATCATGTGATCTGTAATAGATCCTCCATCTTCCATCTTTAGAGAAAACAATTTCTTTTTCAGAAAAAAGTTTGTTTACCAATGACTTGGCTTGATAAACATCACCCAACTTCTTCCAAAGATATTTCATGCTCTTCTCCTCATGGACATTCAACAGGACATAGTCAGCTAAACAGAGTCTTATGAGACCCTTAACCTTCTAATTTTTGAGGTCCCAATCAACTTGTGACATTGCTGTAGGTTTCACACTAGATACTGTTTCCCATAGATCGTGATCAACAAGTAGGTCCTCCATCTTCAATTTCCACAACTCAAAATTAGTGCCATTGAATTTCTCAACTTCTAACCTCCCGGATGTGGTTGCCATCTCCTTGCTGCAATAAGATACGGAATACTCTACACAAGACTCCCACTCAACCTAAGATTAGCTCAAAAAACCCCTACCTAACAACTAAGACCAAAACTAGCTAGGCTTTGATATCAACGAAAAGGAAGCTAGGTGTGCAGAAATTGCTTCCTAAACTAATCTAATGAGGGGAGGAGAGTGGAAATTTAAATTTATCCTAACTATTACAGTAACATTAAACCATTAACATGAGATATTGCAACAAACACATAACATAGAAGGTGATACAGAAGAAGAGAGACACAAGATATATGTGGGGAAAACCCTTATCAGGTGAAAAACCCCACACTTTAAAACATGCACAATGTATTATAAAAAAAAAGAATGTTTACAACACACTTGCAATGCAAGCTCTTAGGAGTCTTTAACACTCGTATCTAGAGACAAACTAGTAGTATAACAGTACCTGTCAAACCTGTAATACATCTCCCCCTCCAAGCACCTGTTTATATAGAATATACAAGGCAAAATTGCCTCTATGTTTATTATCATAGTGGTTGTCAAATAACATGCAATTCACTTTGTTTGTATGGGTGAAATAATTACTAAGTATCGTCAATCATTTCGCTCTCTTTCTTGTTATTGTATGCTATGCTTGTGGGTAGATTTCATTGCTCCAAGAATAGTATTCATATCTTGAAGCTTGGGTTGGTTCTAGCATGATGCATCTCATTTGAATATACATGTATTCATACCTTCTATGTACTATGAACACTCATGGCTATGAGTCCCCTTCCCTCAACTAGGCAAGTTTATACTACCTTGGGCATGCATTAAATCAACCTATTGTTTGTGAGTCTAGTCCATGCAATTGTGGGATAAATATCATCACCTAGGTCATCTCATACCTTAGTGAAATGTATCCTACATTTCTATAATAAATCAATAAATGCTCTCAATTAGTCTAATGCAAATACTATAGCTAGCTCAAATCATCTTTCAACACTCATCTAACCATATTATCTAGGCCTAGAATGTTAAACCCCCAAACCACCTACTCCTCCCCCCAACCTTCCAACTAACCCCCCCTTCTCACCTACCTCTCAACCCATTCAACCAACAAAATATCCCCTCCCCTCAATCACATGGTATATCATGATCTAGCATCCCCAATTCCCTCCATTCCATACCTCTCGTCAACCAAAAACCATACCTGACAAAACCCCCACTCCTCTAGTGATGTGGTATCTAATTACCTAGCACTCCCTAAAACCACCCCCATAAACCGACTTTCCCCCCAACATAACCATACCCAATCTAACCTTACCCAACCCATAAACCATTCCCCCCTCCCTACCTATCCCCCTACCACCAAGCCCCATCACCCACAGTAGTAAAAAAACATTACATGTGTCATTATTTGATCACTTCATTAGGTTATTAGTTGCATTATCATAATCACATAAATCATTGCATTTTCATTTCATTCCAATTGCATACATAATATATGTTTATTAAGTTGAGCATATATTTCCATTCCATTACATTTTACATCCATAATAAATGTTTATTAATTTGAACATTTATTTGTAGTCCACATCCACATCATAATCCATAATCAAAACATGCATACATAATATAAGCAAAACATAACATCATCATATAACATACATAATCCATCATCATCATAAGCATCACATTCGCAACATTATTCATCCATGAAATAAAATCAACTCATAGCATGATAATGAAGACATGAGGGAAACAACCTGCCAAGTACCACCTGCACAAAGCATGATATCATAATAAAACATCCATCCATAAGCCAACAATATCACAATAGATATTAGCCACATCAGAAAATTCTTACAATAATTAATATCTGAATTGAATTACCATTAATAAGGGCTTGCCAACAAGGCCACTAAGTACCATCAATGTAATCATTGCTCATAACATCACATAATGCAACATAAACTAAAACATCCATCACATCATCATAATACATAAACCATAACATCATATAATCATTTGCATCACCAATATATCCATCACATGTCATAAATCATTGCATATTGAAAGGAAGCAAGGTACGCGGAACACACTTCCTATGCTAATCTAATGAGGAAAGTAGAATGCAAATTTAAATTAACTTTTCTAGTTACAGTGTTATTAACATAATAACGGAGATATTACGACAATACACATACACACAAAAAGTAGATAGAAGAGAGAGAGAGAGAGAGAGAGAGAGAGAGAGAGAGAGAGAGAGAGAGAGAGAGAGAGAGAGAGAAGATATACGTGGGGAAAACCCTTACGAGTGAAAAACCCCACACTTCGAAATAGAGCTCAAATATATTATAGTAAGCAATGATAGATTACAATACAATTTCAGAGCCAATGCTCTATCAGGAGTCTTTGAATATCAAATCTGGAGATATTCTGGCAGCATAACAGTACTTGTACAAAAACTATGTATCTCCCATCCAAGCACCTATTTTTATAGAGTTTACAAGGCAAATATGGAACCTTCTAGAGATGGGCATCCATCTTGGAATCATGCCCCAAAACCCATGCCTAAGAACACTTGTCCAACATGCCATCCCAATGTGGGTGCCTTGTCCCAAGATAGGCTATGACAGATGCTCTTACACACCTTACAACTATCATAGAATCTATCATAACTGACAACACTTACAACTGTAAGAGAATCTATCATACACTGACTAAAAATATCATATTCCTCTTACAACATGTCATAACCTCCCTTGACCAACCAAAGATGTCATTCTCTCATGTAAAGATACTCACTGACACTTGTCATTAAATAAAATTCATTTGAGGTTTTGGGGGCGTTACCCTCGAGCCCCCATGGGGGCACTGCTCCTCCACCCCGCCCTGTACCACGACAGGGAGTGTGCCAAGGGCACTGCCCCTAGAACCTCGCAAGTGGCTATGCCCTTGACCCCGTCTTGGGGACACTACCCAAAAACCCACATTAATTATTCAAGGGGGAAACCACGGCTGCCAAAGTCACCAAAATTTATCCTGCTGCATGTACACAAGGTGCTGACTATGCCAGCTCAACATGGGATAAATAAATACAACATTAGGAATTTACAAAGTTTGAGGCACCTTAATTCTCAACATTCTCCCACTTGTCAAACACTTTGCAAGGGCCAAAAGCAATGACAAGATTTAACTGCTAGGGGCCAAGAGGCCCATAGGCTCTGAACACCATTTGAACTTCTTTGTGCCCACTGGTTTCATTAATACATCCGCAACATTCTTCAAAGTATCTTCTCCAAATTCACCTTCCCATCCTCTACATGTCTCATATGAAGTGAAACTATACATCAATATGCTTTGTTCTGGCATAGAAAGTTGGATTCTTTGCTAGGCAAATCACACTTTGACTATCACAATAGCTCGTAATGTCCTGCATCAACACCAATAACTGAACACAATCTCTTAAGCCAAATGGCTTCCTTGCAAGCATGAGTTTTTTCCATATACTCAGCTTCTGTCATGGACAAAGCAACCATAGGTTGTCATTTACTCATCCAACTAATAGCTCCACCAAACATAGTGAACACATAGGCACTGGTGGATCTCCTACTGTCAATGTCACCTGCCCAATCTGAATCCACAAATCATTGAATACTAACAGAATGCAGAGGTCCTGTATGATTACCATGATAGCATATGGAATACTTGGAAGTACCCCTCAAATATCTGAACACTCGCTTAACTGCATCCCAATGTACCCATCCAGGATTAGCCATAAATTGACTAAGGACTCCCACTGCTTGGGCAATGTCTAGTCTTGTGTAGACCATAGCATACATCAAACTACCAACAACACTAGCATAAGGTACTCTGCTCATGTCCTACACCTCACTAGGAGATTTTGGACAATCATTAACAGACAACTTTGTCCCCAAAGAAATAGGAACACACAATGGTCTACAATCTGTCATGCTGAACCTATCAAACACGGTCTTCACATACTTACTCTGGCTTAACCAAAGTTTTCTGTTACTTCTGTTTCTTCTGATTTCCATTCCTAGAATGTACCTAGCTGCCCCTATTCTTTCATTTCAAAGTGTGCTACCAACTGAGACTTAAAATAAAAAATCATATTCTTACCCTTCCCAATGAGCAACATATCATCAACATATAATGCAACAATGAGAATATGATCACCATCAAACTTATAATATACACAGTGATCCAATTTCAATCTCACAAATCCAATTGACAACACAAAGGCATCAAACTTCAAGTACCACATTCTAGGAGACTGCTTCAAACCATACAAAGAATTTTTCAACTTGCAAACCAAATTTTCTTTACCTTTAACAATGTAATGCTCTGGCTGTGACATATAGATTTCTTCCTCCAAATCACCATGAAGAAATGTTGTCTTCACATCCATCTGCTCCACCTCTAAGTCATAAGCTGCTGCAAGAGATAACAGGAATTGAATGGATGTTAGCTTTGTGACATGAGAGAAAATTTCACCATAATCAATTCCCTCTACTTGTGAGTACCCCTTCGCAACTAGTCTGGCCTTGTACTTTTCAACACTACCATTTGCACCAAATTTCTTCTTGAACACCCATTTGCATCCAATTTTCCGTCCTTTAGGAAAAGGCACCAAGTCCCATGTTTTATTCTTTTCCAAAGAAGCCATTCCATCTTCCATGGCCTCCTTCCAAGAACCTGCATCTTTCATACCCATAGCCTCTGACATAGTTCTAGGTTCATCAGTGTTAGCAAGTAAAGCAAAAGCACAACTAGAATCAAGCAATGAATAACCAAACCTATCACGTTGGTTTCTTGTTCATGTAGACCTCCTCAATGGCTGAGGTTGAGGTTCTACTTCTTCTTCAGAGCTTTCAAAGCTGCTAGAGCTCTCCTCATCATCAAGTCTCATAGGGTATATCGGTTCAGTCTTCTCAAGGGTAGAAGGAAACTGAACTACATCCTCTTTCTTTTCTGTATGTTCTAGCTATAGAACAACAAAAGATGGTGTTAGCTCTCTGAAGATAACACTTCTATTATACAACACTTTTTCAGCCATAGGATCCCAAAGCTTGTATCCTTTCACATTGATACCATAGCCAATGAAGATACACTTAACAACCTTGTTCTCCAATTTAGACCATTTCTCTCTAGGCACATGTGCATATGCCTCACAACCAAAAACATGAAGATGTCTAACTGAAGGCTTCTTACCAAACCACACCTTCATAGGTGTTTTATCAACAAGAGTTGATGTAGGAGATCTATTTACCAGATAACAAGTAGTGGCTACAACTTTAGCCCAAAACTTTTGTTCGAGGCTTTCTCCACTAAGCATACTCCTAGCCTTCTCTATTAGGGTCCTGTTCATCCTCTCTACAACTCTATTTTGCTACGGGGTATAAGGAGTTGTCTTATTTCTTTCAATCCCTTGCTCTTTACAGAACTTCTCCAACTCTGTCAAACAAAACTCACCACCGTTATCAGTTCTCAAACACTTAATCTTTTTACTATTCTGATTCTCAACAAAAGCTTTTAATTCTTTGAATCGACTAAAGACTTCAGTCTTGCTTCTAATAAAATAAACCCATGTCCTTCTATTGTAATCATCTATGAAAGATACCAAATATACAGATTTTGAAATTGAAGGATCATTAGCAAGACCAAACACATCAGAATGAATAAGATCCAATACACCAGAAGACTTGTGAGAACTAGAGTAAAACTGAACACAATTTTGCTTTCCATAAATGCAATGTTCTCAAAAGTTGAACTCGAGATTAGAATCATTTACCCCTCAATGATGTTTTTTATTTTTCAGGGTATGTAGACCCTTCTCACCAATATGGCCATATCTCAAATGCCATAACATAGTCTTTTCATCAGGAAGCTTAGCTTCCATAGCATGTGCAGTACCATCAGAACTAGTTACAACAAATTTCTTCACTGCTCATTGAGATTGTGGAGATGAAGTGACTAGAGCTCTTTTCTTCAAGTCAGAAGAACTATTACACTGTGAAGTGTATGCCTCTAGCTGAAACGGAGTACCTCTCCAAGTACCCTTAGCAAGCACCATAGATCCTCTAGTCATCTTGCATCCATCCTTCAAAAAGACAACTTGCTCACCTGCATCATTCAACATACTTACAGAAAGTAGGTTCCATGCTAGGCCTGGGATGTACATAACCCCAGTGATCCCCTTCACTCATCCATTAGGGAATCAGATTGAGATTCTTCCATGACCAACAATCTTCAGACAAGAATTGTCACCTAGGTACACTTTTCCACCATCAAACTCTTCATATTTTATAAACTAGTCTCGATGTGAGGTCATGTGGAATGATGCACTAGAATCAATCAACCACACATCATTAGATGCATGAGTGGCTAGGGCTATGATGAAGGCATCACCATTATCTTGTGACTTGTCAGAATCTGAATCAGGAGCTTTCTTTTTCTTTTTCTTTTCCACTTTGCATTCCTTTCAGAAATGCCCGGTTTTGCCACAGTTCCAACATAGAGCCTTGGACTTTCCAAGAGATTTGGATCTCCCATGGGATTTGGATCTGCCCTTCTTAGCTTTCTTATCCTTCTTTTTAAGTTTCTCCTTGGGTATTCCATGAACCACAAGAGCCTCTTTGGCTGCCTTAGAAGACTTTCTTCGCATCTCTTCAGATAACATCAAAGATACTAATTCATCCATTTTGAATGTGGATGTGGTTCTCCCAATAGCCATAACAAGATGATCCCATGAGTCTAGAAAAGAACAAAGCAAGGTCATATAACGATCCTCCTCCTCCATCTTCACACGAATGGATGTCAATTGTGCAACTAGCATGTTAAAAGAAGTCAGGTGATTTGCAACTGATCCTCCATCCTCCATCCTCAGAGAAAACAACTTTTTTCTTAGAAAAAAGTTTGTTCACCATGGATTTAGCTTGATAAACATCACCCAACTTCTTCCAAAGGTCTTTTTTGCTCTTCTCCTCATAGACATTTAACAAGACAGAATCAGCTAGACTAAATCTTACGAGACCCTTAGCCTTCCTATCTTTGAGATCCCAACCTGCTTGTGACATTGTGGTGGATTTTACACTGGATACAGTTTCCCATAGGTCATGACCAACAAGTAGGTCTTCCATCCTGAGTTTCCACAACTTGAAATTAGTGCCATTAAACTTCTCCACCTTGATTCTTCCAGATGTGTCTGCCATCTCTTTCTTGTAACAAGATTATAGAATACTCTGCATAGGACTCCCACTCAAACTAAGATCAGCTCAAAAAACCCCTACCCAATGACTAGGACTAAAGGTGATCAAGCTCTGATACCAACTGAAAGGAAGCAAGGTATGCGGAACACACTTCCTATGCTAATCTAATGAGAAAAGTAGAGTGCAAATTCAAATTAACCTTTCTAGTTACAGTTTTATTAACATAATAATGGAGATATTGCAGCAATACACATACACACAAAAAGTAGAGAGAAGAGAGAGAGACAAGATATACATGGGGAAAACCCTTACGTGTGAAAAACCCCACACTCCAAAACATAGCTCAAATGTATTACAGTAAACAATAACATATTACAATATAGTTTTAGAGCCAATGCTCTTTCAGGAGTCTTTGAATGTCAAATCTGGAGATATTCTGGCAGTATAATAGTACTTGTACAAAAACTATGTATCTCCCATCTAAGCACCTATTTTAATAGAGTTTACAAGGAAAATATGGAACCTTCTAGAGATGGGCATTCATCTTGGAAACATGCCCCAAAACCCATGCCTAAGGACACTTTTCCAACATCCCATCCCAATGTGGGCACCTTGTCCCAAGATAGGTTATGACAGATGCTCTTACACACCTTACAGCTATCATAGAATCTGTCATAACTAATAGCACTTACAACTGTAAGAGAATCTATCATACACTGACTAAAAATATCATATTCCTCTTACAACATGTCATAACCTCCCTTGACAAACCAAAGATGCCTTTCTCTTGTGCAAAGATACTCACTGACACTTGTCATTAAATAAAATTCATTTGAGGTTTCGGGGGCGTTGCCCCTGATCCCCCATGGAGGCGCTGCCCCTTGACCCCGCCCTGTACTGCGACAGGGAGTGCACCAGGGGCACTACCCGTGGAACCTCGCAAGGGGCTATGACCCTTGACCCCGTCTTTGGGGTGCTGCCCACAAACCCCCGTTAATTATTCAAGGGGGAAACTGCGGCTGCCAAAGTCACCAAAATTTATCCTGATGCATATACACAAGGTGTCGACTATGCCAACTCAACATGGGATAAATAAATACAACATTAGGAATTTGTAAAGGTTGAGACACCTTAATTCCCAACACATATGTCATAACTACATACATCAACATGATCCATAATACATCACATCACATAATAACACCCATAGCATCATATTATGCATAACCATCCATATATATACCATCATCATGTATCATCATCATAAATACCATCATACATCGTTGCAAAATAAATATACAAGTCATGACATAAAATGCCTCCAGGGGCTCAAAAATGTACCTCAATATATGTCAGCCCTAGGCTGATGATCCCCTGCTTGACTTAGTTGGAGATCCTAGCTGTCACTACTGTTGCTGTAATGGTGGCTGTAGTGGCTACTAGGAAACTTGTGGTGGGGGTGTGGTAGGCTGCTGCACTGACTGAATCGATCTGGATCTGTGTGACACAAACATCCTTGACCTACTCTACTGACTATATCTAGGCATCCACTGACCCTCAGGCATGGACGAACAATAGGCTGCATGATAATACTCCTTCCGCCTACTCTGATCAAGGAGCTAAATCTATGCCTGTGCAAGTTGTCCCTGCAGCTGAGTAATCTAAATCTACATCTATGAAATTATTGGGCCCATCCTTGTGCCTTCCACCATCCCCTATAATCCAACCACCTACCCCTTTGCCTAGTGAGCATGGGCCACTGTGACATCTTATTCTCTAGTCAATGTGACCACCTGAGCCTGAACCTAAGCCAGTTGCACCTATAGTGCACTCACCTCTTGTTGCTACCTCCCTACAGTCTCCTATAAACTAGAAACTTGGCCCCGCAGAGTCTTTATCTCCTTCTCCATATCTGCACGGGTGCGTCGATGTGATGTACGTACCCTGGGGACCACATATACCTTTCAAGCTGGGGTATCCCTAGCTCTCTATTGCTTCGTCTTTGCCCAGGGAGAGGGCATAAGCTCCTTATCTGCCCTCTATCTCTATTGCCTTGGTGCCTTATGACGAGGTGCCCTCTGTCTTGGCACCTCCCCTAGCTGAACCTGATGTTGATGTTTCTCTCCATCCTGAGAAAGCCCCTATGCCTCCTAATCTCCTTGGGTCTCGGCCTGCTGCTCAACCTATAGTGACACCTCTAATGGTGGGATCACCACTTGCCCACATCTGGCTCTCCTCCTACCTCACCCCCTCCCAACCTCCACCTTCTCAGATGTTGTTGCAGCCAACACCACAATTGGATCATCATCATCCACCTCAACCTTCTCCATCATGATCTCCTCCTCCACTATGTCCCACTCATCCCCTAGCTCCACTATCATATCTAGCTCCTCAGTTAGATCATTCATCCGAGTCATTCACCATGTGTACCACCACTAGTCATATGTGGGTGTGGTCCCCGCATCCACCGTATCACTCATCCAATCCCACTGCACTGGCTGCAATGTCGTAAGATCTGCTCTCACAACCTGTGGGTCCATGGTTGGTGGCCATATAACATCCTGCCCTGTCTGGGCAAACAATTCCATTTGTTGTGGGATATCCTAATCCATCTCGAACTAGCGCATAACTTGAGATGGTGGATACATGATGATGTTGTGAACACCCCAACCCATCAGATACCACAGTTGAAATGTATAAGGTATATGAACATCATCATTTGGCCATGACGCACATCCAATATATGGCCTCTAGGTAACATGAATCAAGTCATCAAGTACTCACCGCCAATACCGTAGTTGTCTAGAGTGAGAATACTCCACAGGCTACTGATATAGAAACACATAAGCCTTGAAGGGTCATCAATAGTATCCTCCCCATGACCTTGTAATGCAGGAGCATCCAGGGTGTAAGAGCAATCTTGCATCAACCAAAAAAAATGTTGTTTCTTTTCAATAAGGGCTAAATTTGGCAGGATTACTATTTTTAGTAAGTTTGCATTTGTGCACGGTTGGATACAAAATCTTACATGGACCTCCAAAATGGTGAATTGAAGCTAATGGTGAAGAAATCACTTCAATATCATTTGTCATTTGTGAGATATTAAAATTTCAAATTCCAAAATCGTATTGAAATATTCAAATTCAAATTTGAGGCACTTAGAGGCTCTGGATGGGCCTGGAATTTGTTGGGAAACCCAAGCAGTCTACCTTTAGGTATTGCTTGGGCACAACCGTCTTTTCAAGAGCTTTCCGAAAAGGTATTATAATTGAAAATCTAATGGCCAGATCAAAAGTTATGGTGCTGCGAAGTTGAGCTATTTTTGGAGGGTGATGCAAATTTCAAAATTAAGTTGGTGGCCACCAAAAAGGGCTATATATGACCTTTTTGGGAAGCCTTGAGGTAGTAGAGTTAAGGGGGAAGGTGTAGAGTCAAGAAAAGGCAAGAAAATAGAAACCCTAGTTGATTTGGGGTTACAGAAGGCTGAAGATTCCAAAATCTTGGGAGAGGGAGCTGTAATGTGTTGCAGCCTATAGGGGATTCATCCTCTGATTATATTTGATCTCCTGTAATGTAATGTTTTGCCCATATTAATAAAATATCATTCTATTTTCTGTGTGCACTTTCTGTTATTGTGTGTTTTATGATTTACCCCCTTCATCACCTTGTGATAACAATGTGCTCAAATGCCCACACATGTAAAAGTGTAACCCCTGCTGATAGTGCTAAATCATAAAGATAAACTACTGTATGCATCTCATGGTATAGTTGCGCTAACATGCATGGCCCCCAGGCATAGACAGTCTCTCACACCATCCCCTCTATCATCTCTCCCCACCCAATTGAGAAACCTCGTGCCTGCTAATCCAACATCACCACACCTCCAATCTAATCTACACCTAGTGCTAACATCTCATCATAGCTCATATTCTGCTCATCTCCTAACAACACAGGAGCACTTGGAGTAAATGCTCTGCGTAAAGCCACCTATCCTCTCCTCACATGATAGACTACTGGCTCACCATGAATCAGTAGCTTGAGGATGCGATGGACATCCTCAAGTGTAATCATGGTCTCTCTTATCGGTAGATGAAATGAACATGTCTCCGACTGCCACCGCTCCACAATTGTCGTCATCAATGCCTTATGTGCTCACAAGATAGGCATATATGCGACAGTTGCTAACCCCAACCTTGATAGTCATGCCTCCGCAGCTCCATCACCGAAGGCATCACTCTTGGTAACCCACAATGAAGGACTCAGTCACCTACAACCATCAATGTTTGTTAAAAAACTTACATTTTACCTAAGTTAATCTTTCCCACTCATTTATTTTCATTTTAGGCCCAAACAAGTTTTGGAGCCACTAATTATCCCTTTGGTACCACTTCATAAAATGGCACCACCTTCACCACGGATGGGGCCATGACAGAACATGGCAATACCAACCCATCATTTCACGCTACTTTAGAAATTGGTGCCACTGCCAACCCCTTTTGTGTCAACCAAGAGGATGGCGCTACTCTGCCAAAAGGCACCCATCCACAGGAAGTGCCGCATCACCCAAAGGTGTCCATCTGCAGGATGGCACTGCATTGCCAAATGGTGCTATCTATAGGA
Source organism: Cunninghamia lanceolata (assembly GCA_027924645.1). NCBI lineage: Eukaryota > Viridiplantae > Streptophyta > Pinopsida > Cupressales > Cupressaceae > Cunninghamia > Cunninghamia lanceolata. The sequence continues at coordinate 13,674,327 of BSBN01001583.1, forward strand.
TGGCACCATGATTCCAAATGGCACCCATCCGCAGGATGACGCCACCAAACCCTAGCTTGGCATTGATAAGCCAAATTCTCTACCCATGTGAAATCATGCCAAACCAGAACAAGGTGCCAAAATGCTAGGTTTTGGCACCACTTCCCCTACTTTTCTAGTTCAGCAAATGGCACTGATCTAGATGATGGCACCAATCTGGCTTGAAAATGTGCCAAACCATCCTCAAATGGTGCCAGACCCTAAAAAACCCTAATTTTTCTCGGCAAAATTACAAAAAAAAAAAAATGTACAAAGACAGGATCGACAACCTACCTGAGTGCCAGCCTCTGGAGATCTCCCATAGGCTCAGACTCGCTATGCTAGGTAGTAAAACCAAAGGTAGAGTGGGTTAGGGTTTGCCATTTCTCTCCTTCTCCTTCATCTAGGTGGCTCAATGAGTGCAAATGTGGCACTTTAGGGCCCACTTCTTATATTTATAGGTGGCCATGTCATCCAACAAACACACTTTTTCTTCCCTAGGGTGCAGATCATAACCTTTTTCACCTATTTTTCTTCCTGTCAACCTACTTGTCCATCCTCTATCCATTTTCACCTTCATTTCCTCCTTTCACCCAACCTCTTGAGGAGGCATCCCTTACTCATTTCATTCCTTCCCGGTAGCTCCAGGGAATTTTTTTTCTTTGACTTGATGCCACTTCCCTGCTAGGTCATGACGCCACATAAAAGAGGGGCAAACGTAGACACCTAAAAATGTCTTCACCATCTAATCAACCTCCAACATCACTAAACACATCAATTCCCCTTTTAAAGAATTAATTAAATTTTTATTTAATTAATTATCCTTTCCAACACTTAGTTTCCCATCATTTCATCCTTAAAAATTGAATTTATTTGATTAATTCAATAGTCTAACATCACCAATTAATTGAATAAATGTGCAAATATTTATTTGATTAATTTCCTCTTTTCCCTAAACCCAATTAATTAAATAAATCATGTTTATTTGATTAATTTAGCCTACTAATTACCCTATCCCCACCCTAGTTAATTAAATATCAATTATTTAATTACCTAGCCTAACCTACATGACCACAGACCTAGGGTTAATTAAAAAAAACCTTATTTAATTAATCCTAACCCCTCATTAACCCTATCCCTAAAATTTTTCAACCATATTAATTAGGCTAATTACCCTAATTAAGGTGGTCAAACCTATCTTATCACCCTTCTCTACATCCTCCAAATAAAAAATTGAAATATATGCCACATAAATCAATTTTTTATACACACGTCATAATCCTCATTAAATACCTCTTACACCCCTTACACATGTCATAGGCCAGTTATTTCCACTCTTCCCAAAATAAATTTTTAATTCACATCTAATCCATCTCACCCAACCTCATTTATTTCACCCCTTTCCCAAGATGAATTTAAAATTCATATTTATTTACAACCCTCCATTTTGGAGATTAAATCTAGCCCTCCACATCACATTCATCTTCATCCATTGATCTCTCAAATGAATCTCAACACTTGGATCAATTTCATCTCCAAAAAGCCTATAAATACACCATCTCTCAAGCCATTTTAACATCCATAAATTGAGCAAAGTTACCATGCCAAAATCTCTCCTCTTGAGTTAGTTATACTTAGTGATTTGCATAGATTGAGAGCACTTCACATTGAATTTGATCATCTTGGTTAAAGCTAGAGTGTTTAGGTGCAACACTCTCCACCTTATCTTGGATTTGTGAGTCATTTTGGAGGTATAACACTTGTTTTATGCATTTGTTTCATGTTTTCACTTTCATTTTGATTTCATAGATCACAGTATGTTTGATATATTTCAATAGATATTTTTACATGTCCATCGAAGGGAAAAAAAGATCATGTTAGGGGAGAGGGGCCAGTAGCCACCCAACCTAACTTCTCGCACATCAAGCACATAGCTAGACATATTGAATTTTGACAATTTTTTTGGGTTTCTCTGTATACGACCGAAGAGATTAAAGCTATTATTTCATCTTGTGGGCACTTATACATTTCACTGCAAGACGCATTATGTGCACATGGGTCAAAAATTGTCATTTCAACATGTCATCCCATACATATGCACCGATGTGTTGGTAATCGCTCACCATCCCCCCAATAAAAATACACCCATCTACTAAAAGGTAACACACTTGATCCCTTTTGCAGTTAGGGTAAGTTTAAAATATGTTTATTAACACCCCACCATAAATCAAGTTGGTAGGACCTTAAAACTTACCCGCCCCTTTCCTAAACCTAGTGACACCCCTTTGATGCGATTAATAACATCTTTGAAAATTAAACTGACACCTTTTTATTTCACTTATCCATGCTAAGGTGAATGCATTGGTGTGGACCGGAAACACTACGTGTTCCAATTTAATTTACATTGGGTCCGAATACATATTCAACTACACACTGAAAACCTAATCATTTTAACAAATGTTCTGGACAGTGTGATGGTTTCTATAATGTTTCTAGTGTGTCCATCGGTTGTTGCCCTCCATGCAGGTCACTCTCCATGTAGGTAATGATAGATGTCATTTATCCATGTGATTTTAGCACTACTTTCTTCCATTCTTTTAGTTTCATATGATGTTATTTATACAATCATTATACATTCATTTACCTTTGTGTTTGTCTCATGCAACCAGTGATTTTAGTACTGGTATGTCATTTTGTTATTCACATCCAAATACATATTTAACTACCTACACACCGAATGCCTAATCATTTTAGAGAAGGTTCTACTCATTATACAGTCATTTACCTTCATTTTTGTCTCAAACAACCCCTAATTTGAGTAGTGGTATGTAATATACTTTTGGATTTTTACCTATTTTCTCTCATAAAACCATTGTGTTGTGATTACTTTGATGTATAGAAGAATATACTGGTATATAATGAGGGTTTTTTTTATGCATACAAATGGGTTCATATATTTTTAAGGGTATATATTTTTGAGGGTTCATTGTCAACGGTTAAGGGTTTCATCATATCATTGTCAATGGTTAAGGGATTCATTATATCAGGGTTCCAAATATTTTGAATCCTACGGCTTTGTCTCTGTAATAATTTTATAGTCAGATTATTCCCAGTTTTGACCAAATACTGTTTTTTAATTATTGTCACATTTTAAATATTTGTACAATTGTTTTCCTATTTTTTAATATAATATAATGAGGGTTTCATTTTATACAATCTATTCACAGTTTATATAAAAAGATCTATACATTCAAACGGGTTCTTATATTTTAAGGGTATTATTTTTTAGGGTTCATTGTTAATGGTTAAGGGTTTCATCAAAGCATGGTTTAATCATATCATTGTTAACGGTTAAGGGTTTCATCATTGCAGGGATTCATCATATCATTATCAATAGTTAATGGTTTCATTATATTAGGGCTTCGAATGTTTTGAATCCTACGCCTAGGTCTCTGTAATAATTTTACAGTTGGATTCTTCCTAGTTTTGATTGAACACTATTTTTTAATTATTGTTACATTAAATATTTACAATTTTTTCCTACGTTTTTATATAATATATTGAGGGTTTTATTTTATATAATCTATTCCAGGTTTATATAAAAAGCTTATAAATATGAATGGTTTCTTATATTTTAAAGGGTATATATATATTACAGTGGTATTCTTACCTATTTTATCTAAGACAACCATTTCAGGTTGACACTTAATATTTCAACATCTATTAATGTCTATATAACCATTGCATATCTATTAACATTTCAAGTTGGCACTTAACATTTAATGGGAAGCTTCATTCAATGGATTAAATCATGTCTATTAGTGTATTGTGTATATATATATATATGCTGGTATTTAACATTTCAACATTCAAACTCAACAACCAAATTTAATTCTGCATATCATATCATCAAATACAATAGCTTCTACACCTTTGTTCAAATTCAAACTTAACAACCAAATTCAATGGATTCCCTTTTCAAATTTGGATCCATTATAAGAGGAACATTATGCAACATATACAATGTTAACATTTCAAGCTGGTCCTTCACATTTCATAATTTTACAATTGCATATCTATATTCAATTTTAGGGTAAGTGCACAAAGATGAGGGACCAAAATGGGGTCTTAAGATGCCACTTTTTTTCTAAAATTAGGAAACATTGATGTTGGATGAGAAATTGAAGATAGCTACTCTCAAAATTTGAAGATGGAACAAAAACAAGAGTCATAATGCTCTGAATCTAGTTTCTAAACTACTATTTTTTTCCAAAAATAGTTGAGATTAAGGGGTTCAAAAAGGGGGAGAACACAAATTGGTCCTATTTTTCTCAAAAAAACATAACATAGTGTCTGGTGTACTCCCCCTAAAATATTAGTTACTTTTTTTAGTATTTCAATAATTGCTCTAGTGAGAAATTAGCTAACACCATGTAGTTTATCCTTGATTTTTCTGATAATTTTTTCATGAATAATTGATTTTTTAGTAATTTTTAAAGTGGAAACATCCTAAAAAATAGAAATTTGAGCATACTCCCCCATAAAATGTTTGAAAACTAATTGAAAATTGAATTTTTTTTTGAATATGTGTAGAATGGAGTCTAGTTTCTAAAAATATAACTTATTTGAAATTTTAATGACTGGTTAAAAAAACAAAGTCAAAAATACTAGACACTGGTTTTTGACAAAAAATGGATACACTAACAAAATAAATTCAAGATGAAACCCTTGACGTACTCAAAACGTGAAAAAAATTATATGGTTAGATAGATAACAGAGAGATTAAGATTATGGTGGTATTTGTTTTGAGTTTTCATCAAAATAAGTGCAAACCTAATGGGGAGCACACTCCAGATTATGTGGTTTTTGATGCAATATGTAAAATAATGTCTTTGGACATCCTAGACACAGTCCAAGGCTTTGGGTTGGAAGCCCAAGACAAATCCAAGCCTTAGGCTTGGAAATAACCAAGGCAATTCATAACATGAGCATATTATAATGCACTCACATTTTGTGCATTCACATAATGTGACTCGCATTATAACGTGAGCACATTTTGCAAAAGCAAAACTCTCTCTCTGAGAGGTAGAAAGAGATAGGGAAAAAAGTGATATATAGGAACTCTCTCTCTCTCTCTCCCTTGCTCTCACTCTCCCTCTCTCTCTCTAAGAGGCAGAGAGATAGGAAGATAGGGAGAAAGTGATATACATGAACTATCCCGCTCCCTCTCCCTCTCCCTTGCTCTCCCTCTCCCTCTCTCTCTCTTTGAGAGGAAGAGAGAGATATGGAGATAGGGAGAAAGTGATATTTAGGGAGAGAGAGAGAGATAGAAAGAGAGTCATAGTTTTCTCTTTTCCATTTCCTTCATCGATAAGGGAGAGGGAGTGATAGGGAAAAGAGGATTGATAGGGGAGAAGGAGGTAAGAGATATGGAGATAGTGAGAGATAGATAGGTAGAGAGAGAGGAGATAGATAGGGAGACGTAGAGGGGAAAGAGGGGAGAGCTAGGGTCATAGAGAGTGAGTGAGATGTCCAGAGAGATAGGGAGATAAGGGAGATATAGGGATATAGAGGTTTGAGGTTTCTTGGGTTTAGGGTTTAGGGGTTAGTGGTTATGATTTAGGGGCATTATTTAGGGTTTAGGGGTTTAGAGAGAGAAATTGCTTTTGACATGCAACCCTTAATCCAAGCAACCCTAAACTCCTAAACCCTAAATATTGCCCCTAAACCCTAAACAAAAGAAACCCTAAGCCTATAAACCCTAAATAATTCCTCTAAACCATAACCTCTAAACCCTAAACCCAAGAAAGCCTGAATCTCTATCTCTCTATCTTTATCATCCCTCTACCTCTCAATCTCTCTCCCTAAACTTGAGCAGCCCTAAACTTATAAACCCTAAATAATGCCTCAAAACCATAAACCTAAGAAACCCTAAACACCTCTCTCTCTAGATAGAGAGTGAGAGACATGTCCAAAGACATAGGGAGAAAGATTGAGAGGTGGAGGGATGATAGAGATAGGGAGATAGGGGAGAGATAGGGATATAGAGGTTTAAGGTTTCTTACATTTATTGTTTAGGTGTTTGGGGGTTTAGGGTTGCTCAAGTTTAGGGCTTTGTTTTTAGAGCTTAGGGGAATTATTTAGGTGTTAAGGTTTGGAAGTTTAGGGTTTAGGGAGAGAGGACTGATAGGGAGATATAGAGGACATTGAGAGGAGAGATAGGGAGATAGAGAGTGATGGACATGGCTAAAGACATAGGTAGAGAGATTGGGAGGTAGAGGGACAATAGAGATAGGGAGATCAGGGAGAGATAGGGAGATAAAGGTTTAGGGTTTCTTGAGTTTAGGGGTTGAGAGAGAGATGTGTTTAGGGTTTCTTAGGTTTAGGGTTTAGGGGCATTATTGAGAGATTGAGAGGTAGAGGGATGATAAAGATATAGAGATAGAGATTAGGGATTCTTGGGTTTAGGGGCATTATTTAGGATTTAGGGTTACTTGGGTTTAAGGTTTAGGGTTGCATGTCAAAAGTAGCCTCTCTCTCTCTCTCTAAACCCCTAAACCATAAATAATGGCCCTAAATCATAACCCCTAACCACTAAACCTTAAACTTGAGAAACCCCAAACCTCTATCTCCATATCTCTCCCTTATCTCCCTATCTCTCTGGACATCTCACTCACTCTCTATCACCCTATCTCTCCCCTTTTTCTCCTCTATCTCTCCCTATTTGTCTCCTCTCTCTCTCTAACTATCTATCTCTTGCTATCTCCATATCTCTTACCTCCTTCCCCATCATTCCTCTATTTCCCTATATATGTCTCTCTCCCTTATCGATGAAGGAAATGGAAAAAAGAAAAGTATGACTCTCTTTCTATCTCTCTCTCCCTATATATGACTTTCTCCCTATCTCGCTATCTATCTCTGACTTAGAGAGAGAGAGAGATTAGGGTTTAGGGGTTAGGGGTTAGGGGTCACAAGCATTATTTAGGGTTTACGAGTTTAGGTTTTAGGGGAATTATTTAGGGTTTCTCAAGTTTAGGGTTTCTCATGATTAGGGTTTAGGGGTTAGGGTTTAGGTTTTAGAAAGAGATAGAGAGAGGAGACCCATAGTGACTAGGAGAGATAGAGGAGATAGAGGGGAGAGATAGGGAGATAGAGAGTGAGGGACATGTTCAGAGACATAGGGAGAGAGACTGAGAGGTAGAGGGATGATAGAGATAGGAAGATAGGGGAGAGATATGGAGATATAGGTTTAGGGTTTCTTGGGTTTAGGGGTTTGGGGTTAAGTTTTAGTGGCATTATTTAGTTTTTATGGTTTAGGGGTTAGGTGTTAAGGTTTAGGGTTTAGGAGAGAGAGAGAGAGAGAGAGAGAGAGAGAGAGAGAGAGAGAGAGAGAGAGAGAGAGAGAGAGAGAGAGAGAGAGAGAGAGAGAGAGAGAGATTAGGGATAGGTAGGGAGATAGAGGTTTAGGGTTTAGAGGCATTATTTAGGGTTTAGGGGTTTAGGGGTAGAGAGAGAGGGATTTAGGGTTTAGGGGTTAGGGGTTAGGGGTCAGGGTTTAGGGAATTAACTAGGGTTAATAAGTTTAGGGTTTAGGGTTTATGGGTTAGGGGTTGGGGTTTAGGGTCCAATTATTTAGGGTTTAGTGTTGCTCACATTTAGGGTTGCATGTCAAAAACAATCTATCTTTATATCTCTCCCTCCCCTCTTTACCTCATCTCCTATATCTTTGTCTCTCCTAGGGTTGCTTAGGTTTAGGGTTTAGGGTTTAGAGGTTAGGGGTTAAGGTTTAGAGGTTTAGGGTTTAGGGTTTAGAGAGAGAGGACCGATGTAGAGATATAGAGGAGATTGAGGGGAGAGATAGGGAGATAGAGAGTGAGGGACATAGCTAGACATAGGGAAAGAGATTGAGAGGTAGAGGGATGATAGAGATAGGGAGATAGGGGAGAGATAAGGAGATAGAGGTTTAGGGTTTAGTGATTTAGGGTTTCTCAAGTTTAGGTTTTAGTTTGTTAGGGGTTAAGGTTTAGGGACATTATTTAAGGTCTAGGGTTTATGGTTTTATGGGTTAAGGATTACAAGTATAGGGTTGAGAGTTTGGAGAGAGAGGACCGATTGGGAGATATAGAGGAGATTAAGGGGAGAGATAGGGAGATAGAGAGTGAGGGACATAGACAAAGATAAAGGAAGAGAGATTGAGAGTTAGAGGGATGATAGAGATAGAGAGATAGAGGTTTAGGGTTTAGGAACATTATTTAGGGTTTAGAGGTTTAGGGTTGCATGTCAAAAGTAGTCTCTCTCTCTCTGAGTTGAAGAGAGAGATAGCGAGATATGGAGAAAGTGATATATAGGGACAGAGATAGAAAGAGAGTCATACTTTTCTTTTTTCCATTTCCTTCATCGATAAGGGAAAGGGAGAGAGGGAAATAGAGCAATGATGGGGGAGGAGGTAAGAGATATGGAGATAGTGAGAGATAGATAGGTAGAAAGAGAGAGGAGATAGATAGTGATAGATAGAGGGGCAAGAGGGGAGAGATAGGGTGATAGACAATGAGTGAGATATCCAGAGAGAGCTCTCTCTCTCTCTAAGTTAGAGAGAGAGATAGCGAGATAGGGAGAAAGTGATATATAGGGGGAGAGAGAGATAGAAAGAGAGTCATACTTTTATTTTTTCCATTTCCTTCATTGATAAGGGAGAGGGAGAGATAGGGAAATAGAGGAATGATGGGGAAGAAGGAGGTAAGAGATATGGGGATAGTGAGAGATAGATTACTAGAAAGAGAGGAGATATATAGGGAGAGATAGAGGAGAAAGAGGGGAGAGATAGGGCATGATAGAGAGTGAGTGAGATGTCCAGAGAGAGAGGAGAGAGAGAGAGTTTTACTTTTGTAAAATGTGCTCGCATTATAATGCGATTGTGTTATAGGCTCGGTAACACTGAGCCATAACACAAGCGCATTTTAACGTGCTCATGTTATGACTTGTATGGGACTAAAAAGTCATGTGGAAACTTTTTGGTCCCTCATCTTTGTGCATATACCCTTTAGTCAAGTTTGTTTGAACTAAACTTTGTAGTTTCATTCAATTGGTTAAATCATGTCTATCAATGTACTATATATGTATAAATGTATGTACACTGCTCTATCTATATGTACATATGTATATCTATATACATATGTGTATATCTATACATATGTATATCTATCTGTACATATCTATATATCTATGTATATATATACACATGTATAGAGAATATACATATGCAGTGTAGACAATGTTAAAATTTTGGTTTAGTACTTCACATTTCTGCATTCTACAATAATATGCATCTTCAATTCAAAGTCTGTAGGGAATTTTAGTCCAATTTGTTTGCTAAACTTTGCTACATATTTTTGAGTTTCTTGCTACAAAATAATGAAACCCTCAAATGTTTATAATGCACCATCGAGAATGGATGCATATGCCATATAATATATATATATATATACACACACACACACACAAATATATGAATACATGTATATTTTATACATGTATTTCTATATGTGTGTGCATTAATTATATAAATTAGAACAAGTTATGTTTGCCATATGTGCCACCACATTCACCTTACCATGGATGAACTAAATAAAAAGGTGTCGGTTTAATTTGCAAAGATGTACTTAAACACATCAAAGGGGTGTCACCAAGTTTAGGAAAGGGGCCTGTAAGTTCCAAGGCCCCACCAACTTGATTTATGGTGGGGTGTTAATAAACATATTTTAAACCTGCCCTAACTACAAAAGGGATCAAGTGTGTTACTTTTTAGTGGAGGAGTGGATATATATGATATATACATATATATGGATACATGTATATTTAATCTTATGTATATGTATCACTATATATGTGTGCAATAAATAGTTGTATCATTACACATTGATTCTATTACATTTTTTTCTATTATGTGAATGTCTTAAGATGGATTTACATCCAGTGCTTGAATTTATTTGGATAATTTGATGTTTGTTCATTACTACCTAGATGACTACCCAACATATGATTTCTATGATTATAGGCATGTGAGAGGTTTATACAGCACCTTGCATTCCGAGCACTCACTGAAGATAAAGTCTTATAAGATTTTACTTACATCACTGGTTGTTGAATTGTACTATGCATTTGTGTTTGTTAACACACTACTAATGGAATATTTTTCTCTAATGGCCCCTACTTGGATTATATACATTCTTCTTTTGCAATTGCACGTGACTATTTTCTCTCCTCGATTAAGTGAAAGTAAATGTATACATATGTGAACATGTAATATAAATTGCACATTGCATTTACCTTTTCCAATCAATCTAAAGTTTAAATGTCTTGATATAATTTAATGAATTCATGAATATGTGTATGTATATCTATATGTATACATCTATATTTATATGTATATTTGTACATATATATACATGTATATTTATATGTATATGTCAATCTATATGTCATTCTGATTTAATTGGGTGTGGTTCAGATTTATACCAGGTGTTAATGTATTAATAAAACAACTATTAATGAACTAGCAATTCCATGTGAGGAAAGGTGTGACATTTCGCAGAGCAACAAAATTCAGAGCGGCAAAACTCAGAGCTGGAGGGAAGCCTTGAGGAGAAAAACCAGAGGAGAGATTGGTGAAGGTTTCCTTGAAGGGAGCATGAGCATGCTTGGTATCAAGAGAATAGGGACAGAGGGGACGCCAGAGCTGGTGAAAATTTCCTCCATCTGGAAGAAGAACCATGGAGAAGGCATGGTAATTGATTTCCCCAAGGAAGAATGCACCAACAAAACAGGGGTCCATGCTGTCCAAGACAATGGGATCAAAGGCAATATGATAATCCTCAACAAAGAAATCCAAATGCACACTGGAGAGGCAAAAGAAACCCTATAGGTAGAGGTCAGCATATAAATTTTTAGAGACAAAATCTACAACCCAAGAACCAAATGCCTAGAAGGAGGGAAGAAAATAGAGAGGAAGAATTGACAATTGCTCTTGGCGCAAATTGGATTCGGGACCAAGTCATGAAACTGGAAAATATAACCCTAATAATCAAATGGCACAATAAAGATTTAAATTGGGAAAGTTTGGAAATGTGGTGGTATGGAAAATGGGGAAAGGATCTAGAATTTAAGAGGTTGGAGAATGATTTTTTTGTTGTCATTTGTCCTTTCGTTGCTATTAGGGTTCAAATAGAAGAAGGGGTGAGGATTCTGGACGGTTGCGACTTTTACATATGCCATTGGAAAGCTAGTTTTGATCCAACTTCGCACCGCATCAATAAATTTTAGGATTGGTATATCATGCCCAATCTACCTCTTGAATACTAGTATCCTAGGATTTTGGAAGAAATTAGAAATGGAATGGGAACTTTCCTGTGTGCTAAAGAAAGGACTAACCTAGAAGGATCTAGCACGTTTGTTAGGTTGGGCATAGAGAACAATCCAAACTGAAGAATCCTAAGAGAAATCAAGATTTCGTTAGGATTAGGTATTTGAATGCAAAACCTTATCCACAACCCCCTCACTACTTACACTTTGGTCAAAATTCTAGGTTGGAAAAGTCATAATCTTCCAGGGGAAAATTTGGAGCAATCTTCAAACAAGAAATCTCTTCTTCCTTTTGGTAAGGACAAAATTTTTGATGAAGATGGCCTCTTGAAATGGTACTACAAGCTGAATCCAAAATGGGGGAGAGATTTGGAGATAACCAAATCATTAAATCCTTAGATCAAAACTTGTTTCAAGTTATTGAGATGATTGGCAATCAAGTGAGTCAGGAAGATTTGGACTCCCTAATAGATGTGGATAACAAACTAGGTGACATAGAAAATGTGGCTAAAAAAGGAGAGATCAACATTGACAATTTTGAAGGCAAAGGTTGGTTAGTAGAACAAGAGTTAGAGAATGTGGGAAATGAAGCTTTTTTGGATGAAGAGGAGATTCCAAGTAATGTCATGAATACTCCCGCTCCAAAACCCTTAGAACAAGGGGTGTTTGGGTTGAGAACTAAGGAGTCAATTAAAACATCTCTAGATTGTGGGGAACATAGGGGAAAAGGTAGAATCCCATATAAGGAAAAGCTTAAATGGGACGGGGAAGCTTCAGGCCAACTAAAAATTGAAACAATGTTGAAAGTAGGGAAGGGAGATCCCCTTCCTGAACAACAATGAGGATCATTACTTGGAATGTTAGGGGCTTAAATGCCCCTAACAAAAGATACCTACTTCGACAGCACTTAAATAACTAGCAACCGGATATCTGTCTAGTCCAAGAATCTAAATTAGGAGAACAAGAAAGAGAAAAACTAGGTTTAAAATTGAAGAACTGGAAAATTTGTGGAGTTAATTCAGAAGGAGACTCAGGAAGTCTGTTAACTCTATGGAAACCTCAATCAGTACTGGTCGAAGAAGTGGCTTCAAGAAAATCCTAGCAAGCTTGTAAGGTAAGGAGTCTAGCCTCGAATCTAAGCTTCCTTTTGATTAATGTTTATGGACCTAATAATTGCATCCAAAAAAGAATTTATGGATTAGATGGACATAGTTTGCAAGCTCCCAGACTCTGAGGTGTGTATTCTAGGAGGGAACTTCAATGCTATTTTAACAGGAGTTGATAAAAAAGGGGGAGTTGGAAGAAAACTTCAATCACAGCTTGATTTTAAAAATTTTGTTGAAAGGAACGTGCTTTGTGATATCTAGATGGGGGGTGGGCAATTCACATGGAAAAATAGAAGGTTGGGTTTCTATAACATAGCAGAGAAGTTGGATAGGTTTCTATTCAAAGGCAATCTTAGCAGTTTCCCCTTCTCTCTTGATAGTCAACTATTACCTTTACCAGGGTCAAATCATTATCCTGTTTGTTTAGAAATAATGGAAGAAAGGGGCCCAACAAGATGCCCTTTTAATTTTGAAAATATGTGGTTTAAGCATAATGATTTTTTAGATTTGGTCCAAGAATCATGGAATTCAACACAACCAATCGGATCCAAAATGTTTTGCATTGTAGCCAAGTTGAAAGTAATTAAGCAGAATCTAAAAACATGGAACAAAAGCACTTTCAAAAATATTTTTGAGGAGAAAAAGTAGTATGAATCAGAACTGAAAACCCTCTTAGAAAAGAAAATCAGAGAAGGAATGGACAATCAAAGTTATTTAAAAGAAAAAGCATTGATGGCTAAACTAAATGATATTCTTTCCAAGGAAGAATCGTTCTAGAGACAAAAGTCTCGGGAAGTATGGCTGTCTGCTGGTGATAGAAATACAAAATACTTTCATAATGCAACAAAAGTAAGAAGAGAGGTGAACATAATAACAAGGGTAAGAGATAAAGATGGAAGACTTTTGGAGAAAGTGGAAGAGGTGAAACAAGCTGTGGTGGTACATTTTTAGAACCTGCTAAATGATTCAGATGGCTCCAACCTTACAGTCTAAAAAGATCTCATGAACTACATTCCAAAGTTGGTAACATATGTCCAGAATGACATGCTAATCAGCAAATTCATGGAAGAAGAAGTTAAGACTGCACTCTTCCAACTCCACCTAGACAAGGCGCCTAGTCCAGATGGCTTCCCAGTTGGCTTTTTCCAAAAATGTTGGGACATAATTAGCAGACATTCTGGAGGCCCTAGAGAAATCTAGGACCTCTAGACAGATTCTAAAAGAAATCAATAATACCTTTTTAGCTTTGGTCCCAAAGAAAGAAAAGCCTGAACTTTTGGATGACTTCAGGCCCATTTCTCTCTGTAACACCCTTTACAAAATTCTAGCCAAAACAATGGCGAATAGGCTAAAAAGACTTCTCCTAGATTTGATTTCAGAAGAACAGATAGGGTTCATCTCAAATAGATCTATCCTAGATAGGGTAATAATTGCCCAAGAGGCCATTCACTCAATCCAAAGCCTAAGAAAGTAGGCAATGCTAATAAAGTTAGACATTAAAAAGGCATATGATCGTCTCAACTGGTATTTTCTGTTGAAAGTGCTGGAAGGGTTTGGCTTTAATAAGACTTGGCTGAACTAGATTTTCACTTGGATTGCAAGCCTGAGATACTCAGTTTTGGTGAATAGCACTCTGGAAGGTTTCTTTAATGTCTCCCAGGGGCTAAGACAGGGAGACCCAATCTCCCCCTTTCTTTTTATACTAATGGCTGAAGCCCTCGGTAGATCTATCTCCTGAGCGTGGCATTTAAGGAAGATTGTTGGCATCCAAGTCACAAGTGGTGTTCCAAATATCACCCATCAGTAGTTTCCTAATGACACCATGTTGTTTGGGAAAGCCCAAATCGGGGAGGCTCGTTGCTTCAAGACAATTCTCCAAAAATACACAATTGCTTCAGGACAAGAGGTTAGCTAAGAAAAATCAGAGGTTTTTTTTCTCCAACACTGCAGAAAGATTGGAAGCTCAGATTTTGAGGATCCTTAGATTTAAGAAAGGATCTCTCCCCTGCAAATATCTAGGGATTCCGTTGGACAAAGGCATTCGCCCAGGCAACACTTGGAATATTTTGTTGGAGAAAGTTAGTAATAATGTTGTTTCTTGGAAAAATAGTTGGCTCTCGTGGGCAGGTAGGCTCACTAAACTCAAGTCAGTTATCTCCACCCTCCCAACTTACCCAAGAAAAGATCTAAACAAAAAGATGAAGAACTTCTTTTGGTAGGGGTCATCTGAGCAGTTCAAGTACCTCTAATAAAATGGAAGCAAATATGTGAATCTAAACAAAGGGATGGAACGGGAATAAAAAAATTGCTGATCAGAATAAAGCCCTTGGAGACAAATTGTTGTGGACAATATTCTCCAACCAAGAACTTAAATGGGTGAGAATTGTGAGGGCTCAATATTTGGATGAAGTAGACAACATTTTCACTTCAAGGGAGCTACCCTCTGGCTCCAGAATTTGGAATTTCATTCTGTAGTTGCAGAAACCTCATTTCAAATCACCTTTCTTGGGAAATTAGGAGTGGGGATTTAGCTAATTTTTGGGACAATTCTTGGCCAGGTTTACCTAAATTGGCCAATAGAGATGATTTGGCAAATGTAAAAAATATTACAAATCAGGCATGGGGAGATAAGGTAAGAAATTATTTAACTCCATTTTTTCATAATGGCTTGCTAATAACCAAATGGAAGAGCCCACAAAATCTTGGTTTAAGTCAGGCAGAAGTGGAATTATTTGAAAAAGTTCTAGTTAATAGACAGACTAGCTATAAGCAGGGCTAGGACACTCTCCGACAGATAGGAGCTCCAAATGGAGCCTCTAGTGTCAAAGAAGGATATAAAAAGCTGTCAAAAATCCATGAGGAAGCCTTTGCAATCCCAAGGGAGTTGTGTTGGAAACCTAACTGTTTACCAAAGGTAGGGGTATTCTTGTAGATAGCCTCACAAGGCCAAGCCCTAATAGCTGACAGGTTAGCTAAACTAGGAATAAAGGGCCCCTCAAGATGTTGTTTGTGCAAAGAAAATTCAGAAGATGGTGATCATCTCTTTCTTAATTGTCCTTTCTCCAAACTTTGTTGGAATTGGCTAATGCACAAACTTCTCTGGAAATCTGCTTTGCCAATAGGATTGTTAGAATGGCTCTCAAGTTGGCCTAGTTTAAATAAAAAAGTAGTCTATCACAAACTGTGGTCAATTTGCCCCTCAATGCTAATTTGGGAGCTTTGGAAAGAGAGAAACAAAAGACTCTTTCAGGAAAAAGAATTGCCTCTTCCCACTTTACTCAATAAAGTTGAAAGCAGTATAGTCGAAGTCTTCAACTCAAATTTGGGTGACTCAAAACCCTCATAGCAGTTTTTTCTCAGCTTGGGATGCAAAGATAAGACAAGGATGGCAGGGTCTTAAATTGCCACCTATCAGTTTGGAAGGTGGTCAACATATAGCTCTCAAAAGAAAACTCTCCAAATGGTCCCCCCCGGATCCTGAGTGGTTCAAATTAAATTTTGATGGGGCTTCACAAGGGAACCCTAGCAAATCAGGAGCTAGTTGCATCATTAGAAATTAGGAAGGTAAAACAATTGGTAGTTTAGCTAAGCCACAGGCAGATGGAACTAACAATGAAGCAGAGTTGGAGGCTTTAATCTTAGGCTTAAGGCTATGCCATGAACTTAAGCTTAGGAAAGTTGCCATTGAGGGAGATTCCCTATTGGTAATCAATGGGCTACGATCGAGGAGAATGTAAAACTGGAAACTTGCCGCAAAATTGGAACTAGCTCTGGGTCTGATGGATAGGTGCGAACTGACAACAATTAACCACATCTTTAGAGAGGCCAATTCAGAAGTTGACTCTCTTTCTAATCAGGGGGCGGATGGAATAAGAGCCAAATTTTTAATCCCCACTGAGTAAGTGTTTGGGTGGTAGGGTGGTAGGGTGGGCACCCAATCCAAGAGAACATGGATGGGTCATAGCCATAAGATAACATTATGGCTAATTCATTCTTCTCTGATGGGAACAACTAATCATCTTATGTTATGCGGCCTTTTCAACCCCGTTTGAGATGAGCATTCACATGCTCCAAATCTCATTGATGATCCTCCTTCCTTGCCTTTTCTGGTGTTAATGAATGATGACAAAGTAGGGTTTCTGACAGCGAAGTCTCTAGAATTTCTTCCTCGCCTATTTCAGTTTTAGATAGTCTTTTTGACTGGAGTTAGTAATTGTGGCAAAGACAATCATGGTTAGAATGGTAGAGGGTTCTGGCTTCATTGCTAAGATATCTGTAGTTGGTATGGTAAACTTGGGAATGGCAACTCCAATTCAACTGGAGAGCTCCGTTCGTCAGATGGCTTTCAAGCGAGCCATCACGGACCAAAGGCTTAAAAGGGTCCTGTGGAGGCATTATGGTCTTCTACTTCCAACAGTGAAGCTCATTCTAGGGAAAGATTTCCTACTCGTAGATGAATTCTACCGGGTAGACACTCATTTCTCCTCTCAATTTCTTGCCTCCATCTTGGATGTAGGGGTGGCAAAAAGTGCGGCGAAGGGCTTGATGACAAAGTTATTCAAATTAGAAATTCTTGGTGGCCTTGATCTCATACTAGGAGCAGTCATTCTAGGGGTAGGCATCCCCCATCCAAAAGACTTCTCTGCCTTGAAGGATCTGCTGGTGGTGGTGAAAGTCTTTCCCCTCATTCTGGATTTGAGGGGTCTGGCATTGATAGAGCACCAGGAGCGAGTGGTTTAGGCCTTTGGCTTTCTTCAGAAACTGCTAAGTGTGGATAAAGTCTTGGGGGATGGGGAGTGGGTTGGCGAGCTCCAAAACATGGCTAGGGAGCTCAGTTTTCTGTAACCTCAGTTCACTATGATTCCTATGTTACTCTATCTAGTAGCCTAGGTGATACAAGTTTCAGTATATCTGTCTATGTAAAATCCTTGATGGTCTAGTAAGCCATAATGGCATTTTGGTAAAATATGGCTCTGTGAGGCTTTTTTTGGCTTAACCTACAAAGTCAGTTTTGGAAGGTCTGTAGGGAAACAACTTATAGGCACCTACTTGTTATTTTCTACTTCTAATTAATACAAATCTATCTTTACAAATTAAAAAAAAAACTATTAATGAACTAAATATATCTATGAATGGACGAATGAATATATGCTTGGATTAATAGACATTACGATATGGCATGATTTAAAAGCAAAAGGATAATGATGGACAGATTAATATATGCTCAAATTAATAAACATATATTATTAATGGATTTAAATGCAAGACGATAATATGAATGTGTAAAGGAACAATGCATTTTCCTTTTGGTGTGAGATTAAAATTAAAATGTTTGAATGCAGTTTATATTTACAATCTTATCTTATCTATTTACAATAATCTACATATATATGTATATGTATATATGTGTGTGTGTGTGTATGTGTATGTATTTATATATAGTTATATGTATGTATGATTATATATATGTGTATATATGAACTTGTATATCTATATACATGTACATGTGATAAGTAATATAAATGGAACAATGCATTTACCTTTTTATGTTTATATATACTTATTTTTGTTGTGTTTCTCAACACAATTACATATAAGATGGCAGTTTAATGAAATTGTGTTTGTTAACACACCACCACTATTGGGATATTTTTCTGTGATAGACATTACTTGAGTTACATTGTTACTAAATGTGTTTAGATAGATGCACTTGTAGTTCAATTTAATTTATTCAGTTATTCAGTATGTTTATTACTTCCCTGATTATCATTTATATGTTTGTAGGCATACAACCATGGTCAATACTTTCTAGAACACCTTCGATCGGGAGCAATCAATTCAGGTAAAGTCTTATAAGACTTTACTAGGGCAATGACCCACTAGCTTTAGGTTTTTCTTCATAGTTGTTTTAGGTTCTTTACAATCAATTTCCTTTACTTTACTTTGAATCAATCAATCATTTTACTTTACTTTACTTTAGGTTCTTTTCAATTAATTTAATTTACTTTACTTTCAATGAATCAATCAATTTACTTTACTTTACTTTACTTTAGGTTCTTTTCAATCAATTTAATTTACTTTACTTTCAATGAATCAATCAATTTAATTTACTTTACTTTACTTTACTTTAGGTTCTTTTCAATCAATTTAATTTACTTTACTTTCAATAAATCAATCAATTTACTTTACTTTAATTTAGGTTCCTTTCAATTAATTTACTTCTTTGTTGCTTAAATTGAACTGCATTTAAATGGATGCTTGAATCAATTCAATTAAGGTATAATTATGTGAACAAAATGCTAAAACAACATGCTACTACAAGAAAATTATGTAGAGAAATTGTAGTAACATGTTGATTTAACTATTCAAGTCTTTCTTTTTTTCCAAAATAGTTAGTCATACAAATATACAAACAGACAAATATGAGATCAACGCATATATATTTCAGAAATAACCATTTAACTCTTTCTTTTTTTCTAAAACACTTATAGTCATATAGACATACAAACATACAAACATGAGATCAACACATACATATGCTAGAAATAATATGAGATCTATGCATAGAAACACTTAAAAAATGTTATTACAAAACATTTTGACAAATGAGATGTACGCATAGATATTTTAGAAATATCAAATATCTCCATCCAAAATACAACCTTCTTCTTCAATTCATCATAAATCCAGGAAAAGGAGTAGGTTGTTCACCATCTCTAGTAGGACATTCATTTGCAGTCTGAGTTAAACCATGTGGCTCAGTTATAGTCTATAGCTATGTAGAAATATGGACAAGCAAAGCCTAATTCGATTCTACATTTACAAGCAAGTCATTTGAGCTTCCAGGGCTAGACCCTACCTGCAGATTACTTAGAATTGCAAAGGCTGGGCTCAAGATGGTGAACATGCCCATTAGAACGGGATGTTGCACTGTTAGAGGAGAATTTGGGGTACCTACTCAATCATTTTTCATTTACTGATTGGTCCACTTTCTTTTTTGTTGTATTCATCCTCCGAGCAATCCTTGTCTTCTCACGCTGAATTTCTTTCTCTCATTTTTCCTCTACCACTCTCTATTTTTTAATAGTTTTTCCAATCTTTTTCTCTCTTTCTCTTGTTGCATGACTTATTTTTTAGATTTCCTCTCCTTCATCTATTCCCCTTTCCTCAACTGCAACTCGTCCTGACAAAATTTCTCTCTTGTTTGTTGAGCATTTCCATATATATGCATCAGATGTTAAGATCTGGGACTACCTACTTAAACATAGTACCCCAGTCCTATTCTTACCACCCCTTGCCTACACCCTTTGAACCAGGAGCTTGAGAAATTGAGTAATTGGCTTTGGATGCAATTGATTATCTTGGGTACATGGCACATAATCTTCTTCCAGATCACCTATACATTCTTCTTCTTTTGCACTGTCCTCATTCAGTGGATCCCAATTTGATGCAATAGTGAAGTAGTGTACAATGTTAGCTAGATCATAATCTGGTGGTGAAGGCATTGAAAGGCTAACATCCACTTGACTAAAATTTATTTCCATCCCCATGTTTCTAACAGCTTCAGCCATCCATTTTGGTTGGGTAACTTGAGTTGGCAAACTAAGACCATCCAAATTATAAATTGTATCAACAACATTAGAAATTGTATCAGTAGCATTAGACACTATATCTACAACATTAGGAATCACTTTAGCATCATTAGGAATTGTATCAGTAGTATTAGGAACTGTATCAGCATCATTACAAATAGTTTCAACAGCATTAGGAACTGGCTATAGAATATCAGCAGTATTAGAAACTATTTTACCAACAGGCATTTTAGTGCATTCTTCTTGTACTGCCATTAGATTTTGCTGACTTCCACTTCCATTGTATGTGTGGATGAATTCCACAATTTTTTCATCTATATATCCATTGAATTGCAAGAAGTTTCAACTGTAATTATCTCAGGATCCTCATCCACATTGAAGGCCCGATTCTCTATTGTAGTGACCATAGGTTCTTATTTTCCTCTACCACTCTCTATTTTTTTAATAGTTTTTCCAATCTTTTTCTCTCTTTCTCTTGTTGCATGACTTATTTTTTAGATTTCCTCTCCTTCATCTATTCCCCTTTCCTCAACTGCAACTCTTCCCGATGAAATTTCTCTCTTGTTTGTTGAGCATTTCCATATATATGCATCATATGTTAAGATCTGGGATTGCCTACTTAAACATACTACCCCAGTCCTATTCTTACCACCCCTTGCCTACACCCTTCGAACCAGGAGCTTAAGAAACTGAGTAATTGGCTTTGTATGCAATTGATTATCTTGGGTACATGGCACATAATCTTCTTCCAGATCACCTATACATTCTTCTTCTTTTGCACTGTCCTCATTCAGTGGATCCCAATTTGATGCAATAGTGAAGTAGTGTACAATGTCAGCTAGATCATGATCTGGTGGTGAAGGCATTGAAAGGCTAACATCCACCTAAATAAAATTTATTTCCATCCCCATGTTTCTAACAGCTTCAGCCATCCATTTTGGTTGGGTAACTTGAGTTGGCAAACTAAGACCATCCAAATTATAAATTGTATCAACAACATTAGAAATTGTATCAGTAGCATTAGACACTATATCTACAACATTAGGAATCACTTTAGCATCATTAGGAATTGTATCAGTAGTATTAGGAACTGTATCAGCATCATTACAAATAGTTTCAACAGCATTAGGAACTGGCTATAGAATATCAGCAGTATTAGAAACTATTTGACCAATAGGCATTTTATTGCATTCTTCTTGTACTGCCATTGGATTCTACTAACTTCCACTTCTATTGTATGTGTGGATGAATTCCACAACTTTTTCATCTATATATCCATTGAATTGCAAGAAGTTTCAACTGTAATTATCTCAGGATCCTCATCCACATTGAAGGACCGATTCTCTATTGTAGTGACCATAGGTTCTTGACTACCTTCATATGATACTTGGAAGTCATCACTTAACCTCATGTCTTCTTGAAGCAAAGACCTATTTAATGGCGAAATGCCTATCCTTCAAAACCCACTAATTATATTGCATGGGGTCAAGGCTTCCTTGAATACCTTGCTAGCAAGAGTGGCCAACTCTTCTCTTTCAATTTCAATTTGTAGGTGGCTTATCATCCATGCAGACCTTTGATGTTTGAAATAGGTTTTGAATGGTGAAAAAATACTGACATCTAGTGGCTACAATTTGTGTCTTGTATGTATTGGGAGGGTGATTAGGTCAATCCCTAAATGTCACCCTTTCTCTATGGCCTTGAAGGCAACATGACTGCCATGACCATCAAATATTAGAAGAGCTCTATTGGTTGGTGAAACCCCTCTAGGGATAGATGTAGAAAAATGTTTTAGCCAATTTAGAAATAGTTCTTTCATCATCCATGCATGTTCATGACTTGCCATGCATGCACCCGACTCATAGTTTGCTATGTAGTTTTTGATATGCCTTTTGGATTTAAATAGATAAAAACTAGGTATACTGTAGCGCAATGCACTAACACATGCCAAAATAGTAATCCACTCCCTGATTTTCAAGATGATGTGGGGCACACAGTGGGATCCCAAATTTTCTATTACCTGCATTCCACAATTCATGTCAGCTTGTACCCTTGTTTCATCACAGTTCCATATTCTGTTGGACCCATACTCATGTGTCTTGTAAATATTTTCTAGATTGTCATAGAATGAAGCCACTATGCTTGGCCTTATCATAATTGTTCTATCGGTGTCCACACCCTTTGGCATAGTGTGAATAGTTAGATCTAGTTGCCTTTTCCTAAAATCCTCCAACCATGACCACCCCAGCATCCCATCTGTGAATGGATTTGGCCTAGACTAAATGATTCGTGCCATAGTAGATTTCAGCTATGCAATTTGAAGCCCATGGCCTATGTTAGCCATGTCCTTGCACCACTAAAGTATTTGTGCCTCCTCATTAGTCAGGATAGTCCATGGCCTCCTGCATTTGGTGTTCATGATACCTAGCAATAGGCCCTCAAACTTCTAGGAGGCACTCCCCACTTCTTTGTAGTTTCTGTGACAGACATATTCTTACCCTTGACATCAGCCATAACACTTTAGATGTCATTGTTTGTCCATATACTTTTGTTCAACCTTGAAGAACTCATTTTCACATCTATAGTTTGAAGGTAATCTATATTCATTTCCAAATCCTCCATATGTGCAGGGGGAAATATACATTCCATAGTAGCTTGTTCTGGTTCTGTGGTATGTGTATCTTCTTCCCCATATAGCACAATGAGAAACTTGACCCCTCGAGGTACTTTGATTGTCCTTCTTCAACAAGTACTCCTCCCCTTTTTACCTCTAGCCATAAGTATCTATACACCTACAAGAAATGCAAACATAATCAGTGCCAGAAATGATTTATAGAAATGATGACATCCTTAGTGCAATGACTCAAAATAGATTGAGGCATCTCTATTTCATAATGGCATTAATAGGTGAATGCAGTGGCATAGACAACAAACATAATGTGTTCCATTTTATAATGTTCCATTGTGTTATTACATTTTGGATTGTGCATTATCAATTCAATGAAGCTGCCCATGTAGCAAACAAGTGGAAAAGATGTAGCAAAGTTCAGTAAACAAATAAGACTAAAATTCCCTACAAACACGTATATAATTGTAAAATGCTAACATGGTAAGTACCAGCTTGAAATGTTTCCATTGTCTAAGTTGAACATGTCTATAGTTATACATATGTCTATAGATCTACATATGTCTATAGATATATAGATATGTAAATAGATATACATATATGTATACAGATATACATATGTCTATGATATACATATGTAGATAGATATACATATGTATATAGATAGCCATGTATATATACAGTACATTTACAGTCTAACCCATTTGTATGTAGAAGCTTTTTATATAAACCCTAGATAGATTATATAAAATGAAACCCTCAATATAGGAAAACACTTGTAAATATTTAGAATTAGAAAATAGTATTCAGTCAGAACTAGGAAGAATCTGACTATAAAATTATTATAGAGACAAAGTTGTAGGATTCAAAACATTCAAAACCTTGATACAATGAAACCCTTAACTATTGACAATGATATGATGATAACCCTGATATGATGAAACCCTTAATCGTTGATAATGAACCTTTGAAAATATATACCCTTAAAATCTATTGAATGAAGCTGCCCATTATATACTAAGTGCCAACCTGAAATGTTATATAGACATTAATAGATGTTGAAATGTTAAGTGCCAACCTCAAATGGTTGTCATAGATAGAATAGGTAAGAATGCCACTACATAATATAAACCCTAAAAAATATATGAATCCATTTGTATGCATAAAATAAAACCCTAATTATATAATAGTATATTATTCTATACAGTGAAATAATCATAGCACAAGGGTTGTCTCAGACAAAACAGGATATATATTATGGTCTAGGGAAGATTGCACCATCGAGAACATTCTCTAAAATGATTAGGTTTTTGGTGTGTAGTTGAATATATTCTGAAATAGTTTGAGTATATATATTTGGTGTGTACTTGAATGTGTATTTGGACGTGAATAACAAAATTACATACTGGTACTCAACTCATGGGTTGTATGAGACAAACACGAAGGTAAACGACTATTTAATGATTGTATAAACAACTCCGTATGAAACAAATAAAATAGAATGAAAGCAGTGCTAAAATCACAAGGAGAAATTATATATGTTTCCAATAGAATTTTTGTAAATCATGCCTGTTAATGTAGGAGATACATACTGCAAATAGATATATGTTTGTATGTAGCAATATTTGCATAAAATCAAAGCCTTTATATATAGTTGTTTTTTTATCATATTACAACACTGCCTATCAAATAATACAAAAAAGTAATGCTAAAGTTTGACCACCCTAGACTTTCACTATGGCTTCCAGTAGATCAATACCCAAAGGACTTGAGCCACTTCACTTACTCTCTCAATGTGTGTAGGAGAGAGCAAGTCACCATAATTACTCAGATAAAATTGAAATGTTTCTAGATTGTTTTTGAGTATTCCTTCTTGGAATAGTGGCAGAGCTATTGTTGCCAGATTGTTTTTTGACAGCGTCAACTTCAAACACACCTCCAACCATACCTTCTTCTAGAAACTCGTCAAAATAGGAGATTGCATTGGTCACAGTGTTTTTGTGTTCATCCTTCACAAACTTGTTGGCTAGGTTATTTTTGTGACTTTTGTTGCCTAGGATTTGAACAATTGTGGAGAAGAATTTGATGCAGGAGCATCCAGGGTGTAAGAGCAATCTTGCATCAACCAAAATAATAATAATAATAATAATAATAATAAAATGTGTTGTTTCTTTTCAATAAGGGCTAAATTTGGCAGGGTTACTATTTTTAGTAAGTTTGCATTTGTGCACGGTTGGATACAAAATCTAACATGGACCTCTAGAATGGTGAATTGAAGCTAATGGTGAAGAAATCACTTCAATATCATTTTTCATTAGTGAGATATTAAAATTTCAAATTCCAAAAATCCTATTGAAATATTCAAAGTCAAATTTGAGGCACTTAGAGGCTCCGGATGGGCCCGAAATTTGGTGGGAACCCCAAGTAGTCTACCTATTAGTACTACTTGCCACACCATTATCTTTTCAAGAGCTTTCCGAAAAGGTATTATAATTGAAAATCCAATGGTCGGATCAAAAGTTATGGCCCCGCAAAGTTGACCTATTTTTGGAGGGAGATGTAAATTTTGAAATTAAGCTGGTGGTCGCCAAAAAGGCTATATATAACCATTTTTGGGAACCCTTAGGGTAGTAGAGTTAAGGGGGAAGGTGTAGAGTCAAGAAAGGCGGGAAATTAGAAAACCTAGTTGATTTGGGGATTACAGAAGGCTAAAGATTCTAGAGTTTTGGGAGAGGGAGCTGTAATGTGTTGCAGCCTGTAGGGGATTCATCCGCTGATTGTATTTGAGCTTCTGTACTGTAATGTTTTTCCCATATTAATAAAATATCATTCTATTTTCTGTGCGCAATTTCTGTTATTGTGTGTTTTACGATTTACCCCCTTCATCAGGATTTTTCATAGATCACATAGTCACATATATGGCCTCCCTGGAATTGTTGCATTCCTACAAATTGCTAGATTGCAGTGACCAATTGGTCTGAACCAACATTGAACAATCTCTTGATTTGGGTCTTTTGATCTTCTTGTAGGAAACCGTATCCACTAGCCACCTCCATTACTTTGTGTGTTTGGAGAGTTCATCCTGTCCAAGGGATTCTATAGGAGGGATAGGCAGTTGGTTCACGAGTGCCAATTCAATTGGCATGAGACTATCAAAAAATATCTGATGATAGTGTTTATAGGATGATCTTCTTGGGTGAGAATTGTTAGATTTAGGACAAACAACTGAGAGGGGGGTTGAATCAGTTGTCCAAACCTTTATTGCAAATAATCACTTAAATCCTTTTCTTAATTCAGTAGCATAGTAAGAAATCAATCATGGAAACATAATGTAACAATTCAAGAGAAGAAACACATTAACACATATAACACCAAGATTTTTAATGTGGAAAACTCGATTAAGCGAAAAACCATGGGGTGACTAACCCAAGATTGTATTCTTTGTTAGAAGAATAGAAAGAACAAAATGACACATGCCAATTAGGGCTCACTACCTGAGCACACTACTCACAAGAGGCCCACTACCTACAGGAGACACACTGTCTACAGAATAATAAGTATTACATACTTGAACTGAAGAATATCATCTTCACCATGCTTGAGTCAGTTCCATTTAAGCCCAATACTTTTGCTCTGCATTTTGCTCTGCTCCTTACTACCACACACTCATCTCCACAAGATACTTTGAAATGACTTAACAACTCCTTATTTATACAAGACATCGACTTAGGAATAATCATCCAAGTCGGCATATATTACAGAGTAAATACACAAATACAACATGACTAATTAAAAAAAAAGACTTCACGCAAATCAGCACACTGTCGACCACATAGATCTAAGACTTCAATCTTCATTTAGGAACATGCCGTTCTTCACAAAACATCTTCAAGATCATCCATCGGATGTATAACTCATCCGGTCGGCAAGACTTAGGAAGAACATCATCATGTAGAAGTTATTCTTCAATTACAAGCTCAATCTTCAATGCGGACCACCAACATGAACTAGACACAATCCAAAGACCTCCACAAGCTTGCCTGAATCACCAAGAACATCCACACTCCTTTTGTTTACTAAATTCATTCTCTCCTTCATCTAGAACCTCAAGAACATAGTCTTCCATCATTTTCATATTGGATTAGATGCTTGCGGACCTCCAGACCATGAACCAATTGAGTTGTCAATTCACATTGACTTCCTAACCACTCCACCAAATCCGCAGAACAAGATATTACATTTCCGGATCTCACCGGACCTATCTATGTCACACTGTCACCTCTGAACATCTACTAGAACTAGTTTTACTTAAGTAGCCATAAATTCTTTAGATCTTCATGCAGACCTTTGAAATCTTTACTGGATCAACTTAAGACATATATCTACAAACCCTTTGATGCGTATCCTCTGATCTTCATCTTAGTTGGGATCTTTACCTCACTGTCTTCACTATTCTTCTCTGTTTTTGATAGGACTAATTCTCTCAATATCCTCAACATACAACTCATCCAATCCTTATCATCAATGCAACAAGAGTATGTTGACATTAATGACAACACCGGTTAGGCCCATACTTGCAACAATCTCCCCCTTTGTCATTGATGGAAACATATGATGTGAAAAACTTTTTTATCCATCAAGACAATAACTTCTCCTTATTGACATAACTCCCCCTATCAACAACAACCATTCACATGTCTTTTCTTCCTTTACTGCTCCCCCTTTGATCAGTAACTACTTGTTTTTCACATGTCTTCTCTCCCCCTTTGAAATCAATGGCAAAGGGCACATACTTGCATCACTTCATAATCATACCAGTTGCTCCCCCTGAGTAGCATCTTCCCATCATCAATCTGGATCACAAGATATGACTGTGAGGTCCACCAGACTGATGCACATCAGTGCACCGTAATTAGAACCAAAGGGGTAATAACCCCTAACTTCTCCCTGAGATACTCAAAAGAGTCCTTAGGTAGAGGTTTAGTAAAAATATGTGCAATCTGATCCTTGGAGGGCACAAACTCCAATTTGACTTCATTCTTGTTCACCTGCTCTCTCAAATAATGAAACTTGATGCATATATGTTTTGTCTTTGAATGCAACACTAGATTTTTTGATATATTTATTGTACTTGAATTATCACAGAAGATTGTGATAGGTTCCTGATACTCCACTCTGATATCTCTTAGCATTTGTTTCATCTACAAAACTTGAGTGCAACTACCTGCTGCTGCAATATATTCTACTTCTGCAGTGGACAGAGATATTGCCTCTTGTTTCTTGCTCAACCAAGAAACCAATCTCTTCCCCAAAAAGAATGCTCCACCACTGGTACTCTTCGTGTCATCCACATCTCCCACCCAATCCACATCTGTATATGCATGAAGAGAGAAATCATGATCTCTAGGATACCACAAACTATACTCAACTGTCCCTTTTAGATATCTAAAAATCCTCTTGATTGGCATGACATGAGATTCTCTAGGATCAGCTTGGAATCTAGCAACAAGACCAACAACATTCATAATGGCAGTTCTAGTTTGAGTGAGATACAATAATCCTCCAATCATTGACCTGTACTTTTTCTGATCAACCTTAGGAGAGTCATCATCTTTGCTCAATTTACATCCGGTTACCATGGGAGTACTCATTGGTTTTGAGTCTTCCATCCCAAATTTCTTCAACAACTCTTTCACATATTTGGTCTGAGAAATGAAAATTCCTTTCTTTGTTTAAATGATTTGCAGACCCAAGAAGAAATTCATTTCCCCAAACATGGACATCCCAAATTCACTTTTCATTTGATTTGCAAAAGTTTTGCACATACTATCTCTTCCTCCAAAAATGATATCATCAACAAACACTTCAACAATCAAGATATTTTCATGATCAATTTTGAAGTATAAGTTACTGTCAATAGTATCTTTGTTGAAATCAATCTTCAAAAGATGCTTATCTAGTATTTCATACCAGGCTCTTGGGGCTTGTTTAAGTCCATACAATGCTTTCTTCAACTTGCAAACCATATCACCATGATCAAACAATTGAAATCCATTTGGTTGCTCAATGTATACTTCTTCTTCCAAGTCTCCATTTAGGAAGGCAGACTTGACATCCATCTGATATACTTTGAAGTCTTTGAAGGCAGCCAAGGCAAGAAATAACCTGACTACTTCAATTCTTGCCACCGAAGCAAAAGTTTCTTCAAAATCAACTCCTTCTACTTGAGAGTAACCCTTGCAGACCAGTCTGGCTTTGTTTTTGACTACTTCACCAACTTCATTCAGTTTGTTCCAGAAGACCCATTTGGTTCCAATCACATTCTTGTTTTTAGGTCTAGGAACAAGATCCCAAGTGTGATTTTTCTCAATTTGCATCAGCTCTTCCTCCATTGCTTTAGTCCAGCTTTCGTCATTACATGCTTCATTTACTGAATTTGGTTCAATCTTTGAAATCAGACAATACTTTTTTGAATCTTGAGCAATCTTTCTTCTTGTTTGAACACATTTGCTTTTATCACCTATGATCTGATCTTCAGAGTGATTTAGTCTTACATACCTGGGAATTTTGGGACTTTCTTGCATGTCTATTTCTTGAACAGGTTCATTCAAACTCATCTCTTCTTCCTAATTTTCCGTATCAATCTGAATCTAAATTTCAGAAGGGGCTTGGACTTCTTGGATCAAAACATCATTCTGATCATCTTTATCCTAATCATAAAACCTTGAGGGTTTTTCAATACCTTCATCAACCTTCACATTTGTACTTTCTATAATTTTTCTCAATCTCTTGTTATAACACTGGTATGCTTTGCTTTGAGTGGAATAACCCAAGAATATTCCTTCATCACTTCTAACATCAAATTTGCCTAGATCTTCATCTCTTTTAATGTTACATTTTCTACCAAAGACTATGAAATACTTCACAGTGGGAGTGATGCCAAACTAGAGTTCATAAAGAGTCTTACTAGTATTGCTTATGATTTGTACTCGACTAAGAGTATAGACTACAGTGCTTACAGCTTCTCTCCAGTAGATCTGAGGAACATTTTCTTCCATCATCATGGTTTTAGATGCTTCCTGGATGGTCTGGTTCTTTCTCTCCACTACTCCATTCTGCTGTGGAGTCCTTGGAGAAGACAACTGTCTTTTTATTCCATGTTTCTCGTCGAATTTTATGAACTCACCAAATGTGAATTCTCCACCTCTATCAGACCTTAGACATTTTATGTTCAATCCAGTTTCATTCTCTACCATAGCCTTGAATATTTTGAATTTCTCAAGAGCCTTTGATTTCTCTTTTAGAAAAGTCACCCACATCATTCAGGAGTAGTCATCAATTAATAGCATGAAGTATCTATCACCTTACACACTCTTGATTATTTCTAAACCACATAGATCAGTATGAACTAAGTCCAATAATCGAGTAGAAAACTATTCCTTACTTTTGAATGTGACTCTACTCTGCTTACCCAACTGGCATTCTTTGCACAAACTATTAATAGGCTTCACCAGTCTTGGAAGATCTCTCATAGCTTGGGTGTTGCTTATCTTGATGATATTATCAAAATTCACATGACACATTCTTCTATGCCACAACCAACTTTGATCAATTTGAACAAATAAACAACTTTTACCAGTACCAACCAAGTGGAAGGTATTACCTTTTGTTTGAGTACCGGATGCAATCTCTATTTTGGAACTTTCAAAGATCTTGCACTTTCCATTTTTTAATCAAAGATCATAGCCTTTGTCCATCAACTGTCCAGCACTGAGAAGATTGTGGTTGAGTCCTTCAACATATAGTATATTACTGGTTTTGTTCTTTCCATCAAAAGAAATCGTTCCTCTACCTCTGATCCTGCCAGCAGAATTATCACCAAATTTTACCACACCTCCTTCATACCTTTCCAAATCTATGAACTTATTTTTGTCCCCTGTCATATGATGGGAGCATCCACTATCAATGACCCAATCATCCTTTCTTCAACTTGGGCAGCCAGAGCTCTTTCTACAATTTTATGATTGACAGATTCAGAGGGCATATGATCTTCTTCCTTGATGGCAATAAACACCCAGTCACTTCTAGATTTGTTCCCTATCTCTAATTCATCATCTGTTACTCCTTCATCATCATCATCTTCATGAAAATAGTAACATTTCTTTTGGAACCTTGTTCTGTTAGGATTTGGCCTTGAAAATCTTTCTGGACACCTTGAGGCAAAATGACCAATCTTATTACAGTTAAAACATTTAAAAGACAATTTCCCCTCATACTTACCAGATCCTCTTGGTAGTCTTTCTACAATAAGGGCTTCAAGTTGAGCAGCTTCTGCTTCATCTTCTTCTAGGTCTCTTCTTTCTTTTTCATACCATGATAGTTTCTTTGAAGAGTTCTCTCCCAGATCAAACTTTTGTTTTCCTTTTACAGAGGTACTAGCTTTGAATGTAGATTCAGTCTTGGGGGGTGCATCTCCAAACTTGGTCAATTCAAATGCAGCTAATTTACCAACCAATTGATCTCTTGTGATACCTGAATAGGATCTGAATTCTTCAATAATAGCAACCTTATATTTGTGAGAATTAGGAAGGGATCTAAGAACTTTTCTAACAATCTCATCTTCATCCAAGACTCCACCAACACATCTAATGCCACAAACAAGCTCATTTACCCTTGGCATAAATGTAGTGATATTTTCATCTTCCCTCATCTTCAAGTTTTTGAATTTCCCTTTCAAACTCTGTAGCTTGGCACATTTAACATACTTGTCTCCTTCATGCAGAAGTTCTAGTTTTTGCCAAATCTCATATTTTGTTTTTAGATCAATAACATTTGTTAGCTTTGAATTAGATAAGGCACTTAGAAGAGCTTCTTTAGTTTGCAGATTGTTTTTAGCATCTTTGATTTCATCTACAGTACTCAGACCATTTTGTGGAGGAGTATACTTCTTTGAAGCCATGATCCAATACTGCATTCCCATACATTGTAAGTGGCATTCCATGCAACTTTTCCAAAGAGTGAAATTGGTTCCATCAAACCTCAGACTATCCTTCTTGTAGGACAATATCCTGGATCTCCTTAAGCAGTTAAGCTCCTTTTAGAGGAACTTGGCTCTGATACAAATTGTTAGATTTAGGATAGACAATTGAGAGGGGGGTGAATCAGTTATCCAAAACTTTCTTGCAAATAATCACTTAAATCCTTTTCTTAATTTAACAGCATAGTAAGAAATCAATCCTAGAAACATAATGCAACAATTCAAGAGTAGAAACACATTAACACATATGACACCAAGATTTTTAACGTGGAAAACCTGGTTAAGGGAAAAACCATGGGGTGACTAACCCAAGATTGTATTCTCTGTTAGAAGAATAGAAAGAACAAAATGGCACATGCTAATTAGGGCTCACTGTCCCAGCACACTACTCACAAGAGGCCCACTACCTACAAGAGACACACTATGTATAGAATAATAAGTATTACATACTTGAACTCAAGAATAGCATCTTCACCATGCTTGACTCAGTTCCATTTAAGTCTAATACTTATGCTCTACCTTTCACTCTACTCCTTACTACCACACACTCATCTCCACAAGATACTTTGAAATGACTTAACAACTCCTTATTTATACAAGACATCGACTTAGGAATAATCATCCAAGTCAGCATACATTATAGAGCAAATACACAAATACAACATGACTAATTTAAAAAAAAAGACTTCACGCGGATCAACACACTGTCGGCCACATAGATCTGAGACTTCAATCTTCATTTAGGAACATGCCATTCTTCACAAAACATCTTGAAGCTCATCCGCAGGATGTATAACTCATTTGGTTGGCAAGACTTAGGAAGAACATCATCATCTGGAAGTTATTCTTCAATTACGAGCTTAATCTTCAATGCAGACCACCAACATGAACTGGACACAATCCAAAGACCTCCACAAGCTTGCTTGAATCACCAAGAACATCCACACTACTTTTGTTTACTAAATTCATTCTCTCCTTCATCTAGAACCTCAAGAACACAGTCTGTCATCACTGTCATATTAGATTAGATGCTTGTGGACCTCTAGACCATGAACCAATTGAGTTGTCAATTCACATTGACTTTCTAACCATTCCACCAAATCTGCAGAACAAGATATTGCATTTATGGGTCTCACCAGACCTATCTGTGTCACTCTGTCACCTCTAAACGTCTGCTAGAACCAATTTTACTTAAGTGGCCATAACCTCTTCAGATCTTCATGTAGACCTCTGAAATATTTATTGGATCAACTTAAGACACATATCTACAAACCCTTTGATGTGCATCCTCTGATCTTCATCTTAGCTGGGATTTTTACCTCACCATCTTCACTGTTCTTCTCTATTTTTGATAGGACTAATTCTCTCAATATCCTCAGCATACAACTCATCCAATCCTTATCATCAATGCAATAGGAGTATGTTGACATCAATGACAACACCAGTTAGGCCCATACTTGCAACAAGAATATCTAAAAAATCTGGTGTAATTAGATTTTGTGTACTTAAAATATCTGAATATCTAGAATTTCTTAAGACACATTTTCTAATGCAAGCAGACTTAGTAAGGAAGGACCATCAATTTTCCAAGAAATCTAATATCAAAGAAGATAGTGAAATGTCAAGTCCATATTTTGGAGGGTGTGAGAATATATATTCCAGAAATCAAATCTTTATATTGGAAAATGTGGTCTTTGAGAATCTTAGTACACTAAACCTAATTAGACATCTACACTAAAGTTTAAACCTATGTAGACATCTACACTAAGGCTTTTAGTCACAATAAGTGAAAAAAATAAATATATAATGCAGTATATACACCTACACTAATATGTATATACTGCATTATATATTTATTTTTTTCACATATTGTGACTAATATATATATATATATATATATATATATTGCAATTTTCATAATATATATTTTTGGATTCACTAAATTAACCAACATATATACATTTTTGGATTCACTAAAAAATAAACCTATACTCAAACTATTTCAGAATATATACTCAAATTGTTTCCTAATGCTGCTGAAACTATTTCTAATGCTACTAAAAATGTTTCTCCATATATTTAATGTGGTATCTATACACACTTACACTAAAAAATAAACCTATATATTTTTGGTTTCACTAAATTAACCAATAGTATTATTAATATATTTCTGAATGGGGTTAAAAATATATAGAGGGGTTGAAGCTATATATATACTCAAACCCTTAATATATTTTAAAACACAGAGAAATGTAAACTCTACATTAATATTACTCTTGATTAGAATGCTGACAATTCTAATATATAGGTTTAATTTTACCGTAGACGTGTATAGTGTAGTGAGTATATATTGAAGAATCATAAAATATTTAAATATATATCTAGAAACCCTTGGTTTATTTTTAAAACATAGATTTATATATTTAACAGATTTAGATAAATGGCATTTGAACAGATTTAAAATTAATATTTACAGATACATTTACTTCATATTAATATATTTAATGATGGCATATGAACAGATATTACATTTGCTTCATATGAAAAAATTTAACATTAATATAGATGACACATGTGTATATCGAAAAATTTGGATTTATAAATGGAAATGATCAAACAATTGAAATGCATAACCTAAACCCAAATAATTCAATACCTCGAAGATGCAAAATGAGCTCGATTGATTGATCGCTTTGTTGTGTTGATTGCTCGATTCCACAGCATAACGTTGATAAGGAGATAGATGATGGATGCAAAGGCTCTAATGATATTTCAACAGCATGTGGATATTTGAGGATCAATGCATGCTAATGATAATTTGGCAGAATAAGAGTACTTAAGGCTCAATGCATGCTAATGGCTTGTGAGGGGGTTGATTTATAGGAAAGGCTTGGTTCCAATGGATGGCTAGGATCAATTAGGGCTTTAGATGAAATGGATGGATAGGATTGAGTTAGGTTTCCTTGCACATCAAGAAATTGTAGTCAATTGACATGTGGCAAAGGAGGATAAAGCTTAGGTGTGCTTGTGTAGATAAATACTAAAATTAGGTCCATTAGTTGTGCATGTGAAAGATAAAAGTTGTAACACAACACATGATTGACTAGACAAGTGTTGGAATGTGATGAAAGATAAGTGTTTAATTCAAATAAAATATTTGAATTAGTTAGGATATGAGTTGGAAATTAATTAAATAAATAAGATTTATTTAATTAATTGGATAAATGAATAGGATGGGATAAGATATAGAGGACTTAATTCAAATAAAATATTTGAATTAGTTGGGAAAGTGGGATTTGAAAATTAATTAAATAAATAAGATTTATTTAATTAATTGGAAAGTGGGATTATGCATGTGAAATTAATTAAATAAATAAAATTTATTTAATTAATTGGCTAAGTAGGATGAGGATGGGATTGAATGGGATTTTAATTAAATAAATAAAATTTATTTAATTAATTGGCTAATGGATAAATGGGATTAAGAGTGGGATTTAGGACAAAAATAGCTTATGATGTTTAGGATAATGTTTTAACAAGGTGTTGTAGGACATGGACAAAGTTGGGACAAATTTGGGTGTCTACAACATGCATAAAGAGGGAGTAAAAGACAAAGAAAATAAACATGAACACAAACATATGCATGAATATTAATCTAGATTTAACATGAACATAAACATATGCATAAAGAGGAAGTAAAAGACAAATAAAATAAACATGAACACAAACATATGCATGCACATTAATATAGATTTAACATGAACAAAAACATATGTATAAAGAGGAAGTAAAAGACACAAAAAATAAAGGAAACATAGCATAAAGAGGAAGGAATATAAGAAGGTGATGTACCAACCTAAACCTAATTGCAGAAGTTTGGAAGTCTACAAAATTCCTCTTGGTAGTAGACAGGGTTTACAACGCTCCTTCAAGAAATTTATATTCTACACTGCATAATGTTCATCTTATAATGAATTCAAATTTTAAAAAAGAATGCATTGAATTTGGTTGTTGAGTTTATATTTGAATAAATATGTAGAAGCTATTGTATTTGATGATATGATACAGATAATTGAATTTGGTTGTTGAGTTTGAATTTGATTAAATGCATAGAACCTATTGTATTCGATGATGTGATTTATAAATCTCACAATTTTTCATATAATTTTGTAATTAAATAGGTTTAATTTTTTTATTTATTTAATTTATGTCTAGTTGGGGAGATTGACAACATTTTGTATTTGTGCAGGTGTTTAATGTAAATGGATAGCTACTTATTCTAAATGGAGTTGGTGCAAGTGAATATGATAGCAAGTATGAGAGAATGTGTGATTGACAACCACTTGGGATTGGAGTGTTGTGTGTTTATGGTAGCTTAGGTACCAATAACTATACACAAAAGTATGTCAATGTGACCAGTTTGACTTTATTTAATGTCCAAGTGGGTGGTTTTTATAAACATTACCCATTGTAAGGTAATCAATAAAGTGTATATTTAAATTGGAGCATCAAGTTGCCTTGTAAATGCAAGTGGAAGAGTATGTGTGTTGGTTTTTTCAAATGGTGAACTACACATGGAGTTGTGAACATGTATTGGTGCATTTGTGTTAATTTACTAGGTCAAGAAACATACATGTATTGATTCTTCTTAAAAAAATTATTGGGGTGTCAAGTGCACAAAAACATAATGGTTATTTGGCCATGGGTAACAATAGGCCCCTTTCCCCTAGTACACATCATCAATGTTTCTTGTGGTTCAATGCCATGATACCATGATGGCCAATTGGTAAAGGAACATTTTGTGGCAGATGTTTTGTTTTGCTTATTTGAGATAGAAGCAATTAAAATGGTGAATGTCATTAATGTGTTAGTTTTACGTATGTGACAAATTTTGATATTAAATGACCAATACTTAGTTTTCATTTGATTCCATGATGGAATATGTGTACTTACACGATGAATTTTCATGTTTTTTGTTAGATGGCATAATTGTAAATTTTCCATTGACTCAGTCAAATGTGTGTTTATGAATGATTGAGTATGATTGGTTATGTGTCATACCAAGATATCTTAATGTATGTAGTTGTATAGCAAGTTCCATGGCTTGTATTTGTATTGCCTCATGTTTTAGGTGGTAAGGGACACTGAATGGTTGGGACCAATCTTCCACCAATGTTTTGAATGATATACCTTAGTGATGAAGGGGTAAATCATAAAACACACAACAACAGAAATTGTACATAGAAAATAGAACTTTCTTTATTGATTTGGACAACTTATTACACTACAGAAGCTCAAATACAATCAGAAGAATCAACCCTCCACAGGTTGCAACACATTACAACTTCCTATCACAAGAATCTAGAATAATCTGCCTTCTGTAACCCCAAATCAGCTAGGGTTTTGATTTTCCCTCCTATACTTGACTCCACACTTGCCCCCTTAACTCTACTACTACCCAGGGTTCCCAAAAAATAGTTATTAATAGCTTTTTTGGCAGCCAACAACCTAATTTCAAAATTTGCATCTCCCTCCAAAAATAGGTCAACTTCTGGGAGCCATAACTTTTGATCCGGGTCTCTGATTGACAAACCGTTTTATGTGTCAGAAATCTCGTAGAGTGCTCTACATGCTAACAACCTGCTCTATTAGTTCTAACCATTTTTAGGACTGTACGAGACTGTTTAGTGCCTCAAACCTGAGTTTGAATAATTTTCAAGTATTTTTCAGGAAACAAAAACTTTAATATCGTTCAACTCGCAAATGATTTTTGTGTGATTCCTTCGCCAAAGGTCTTATATTTCTATTATGTAACTTCCTGTAATTTTTCACTTCAATCCGTGCCCAAATGCAAACTTTCTAAAAATAGCACGTTGTTACTTTTAGTAGTTTGGAAAAACTAAAAGTTCTACATCATTATTCAAGTGATTATGGAACCAAAACCACAAATTTTGAAAAGAAATGAAAAGAACACAACAATTTTAAAACACATCTTTTTTTGGGTGATGCAAGATTTTCCTTACACCACTAGATGCTCTTGCATCACTTAGGGTCTTCCTAGGGAAACCTTACATGGTAGATGTTATGATTGTTAGTGTAGGTTTTTTATTCCTTATTATAAGGTTTTTCCTACACATTTATTTAAGCTTGCTTAGGTTAATAAAACATGTCTTATTATGTGAGTGGTTGCGAGGTGTCACCTTCCTACATGTGAGCATCCATTAGCTATCTTGGGAAGATACTTTGCTATCTTTAGTCCGATAGATGGTTGCTCCTCATTGGTCGGTGTTGCCACTGTTGATAACTGAGAGGGGGGGTGAATCAGTTATCCTAATTATTTCTTCTTTTGAACTTTCTTATTAATCAATGCAGCATTGAATCAAACAAACAAACATTACCATGAAATGAGAAACACATGACATAGTATTTTTGACGTGGAAACCCTGTTAAGGGAGAAAACCATGGGGTGATTAACCCAAAGATTATTCTCTGTTAGAAGAATAAGGAATTACAAAATGGCACTTGCCAATTAGGGCTCACTGCCCGAGCACACTGCTCACAAAGAGGCACACTGCCTACAAGGAGACACACTGTCTACAAAAGAAGGTTATACAAAACTTGAACTGGTTGGAAGCATCCACATATGCTGGAGTTCAGTTTCGGTTAGGCTCAGTACACTGATCTGCTACACTTCATCTTTCCTCTTCTCTGAATTCTGCTTCCCTTTCACATACCAGATCTTTCTTACTACTTCTACTCTGCTCTGCACTTATTCGCATACACCAGCACACAACTACACCTCTCACAGCTAAATCCATCGTGCATATATATCCGCACAAGTAATTTCATCACCTTTCTAGTCGGCATCTAGAATAGTCAATCTTTTCACTAATTCTAATCTGTCGGCTGAATCCTACCTCATCAAGTAATGCGGATCAAGCATATACTTGTAGAAATCATTAATCATGTCGGCCAAACTTAATCCATGTCTTCATAACCTTTACCACTGTCAGAAACACATCCGGAAAGCAATTTGATGTTCTGTCAGTGAGTTCTTCCTCTGTTCATACTGTTACTCAGGAATCCGGTATTCAACTGTTCATATCTTTTTCCTTGTCCATCACCGGAGGCTAAATCCTTGGAATCTATTACTCAAGGTAGTCCTCTTGACTTTCCCAAATTTGCACTTCACCAAGATACTTCCTTTGAGAGATCCGGACCTGTCTGTCGGACCTTGCCATATGCTCTATTCTTGTTTACCGGACCTCAACAATCTTTATTCTGACTTCTAATAGAGACACACCATGACTTGCGGATATGTAGGATGACCTTTGTTGCCATCAATGACAACAACCATGAATCCATATAGTGTCTCTTGCCAACAATCTCCCCCTTTGGCATTGATGGCAACACTTAGTGAAAAATGACTAAGTGTTTACACTATGCTCCCCCTTGGCTGATGCTCTATTTTTATATAAATTTTTCGGAGCTCCCCCTTAGTTGGATTCCTCATTTTTCACT
Organism: Cunninghamia lanceolata; assembly: GCA_027924645.1. Taxonomy (NCBI): domain Eukaryota; kingdom Viridiplantae; phylum Streptophyta; class Pinopsida; order Cupressales; family Cupressaceae; genus Cunninghamia; species Cunninghamia lanceolata. The sequence goes on from BSBN01001583.1 coordinate 13,713,585, forward strand.
GCTCCTCCCTCCCCCTTTGACATCAATGGCAAAGGGTAGGGTCCACACACCAAAGTTTTCAAGAATTTTACTCTACACTTGGCTATATATTACATATTCACAAAAGCTAAAGAATGTCTGCAAAGGATGTCTTCAATTGGATGAGTTCTGTAGCCCAACTTTGCTTCATTCTATCCAAAATTGAATTGTGACCACTCAACAAAAACGCAAAAGCTTCTGCCCTCTTAAGATCTGTCGGATCATTGGTTTGGGTGGTAGTCTTGGCATCACTTATGGCCTCATGCATGGTTTCTAACTTAGGGATAATAATCCTTCTAAGTTCTCCCATCCGGTTAATTATATTCTTCCTTTCCTTCTCAAGATTCTTTATTGCATTTGTGATTGCAATAGTTTGACATTCTTGATTTACTATGGAGGAAGAGAGAGGATCAAAACTTTGAGACAAACTCAGTAGTTTGTCCTGTTCCTCTTTGATTTTCTTCTCAATTTCTATTGTTGCTTTTGACCAGGAAATACAAAATTTTTAAATGTCACCACCATCTTTAAGAGCATTTTCTAAGCTCTTTATTCCAATACTCATATTTCTCCTATCATTAGAGATTAGTCCTAGTACCTCTGAGAATCTCTTATCCAAAAACTCCTTCTGGACCTTTTCTTCAGCTGATTTTTCTAGGGATTCAAAATGTGTACCAACACTGCTAACTAAGGTTTTGAGATTACCGGAAGAGGAGGCTATGGGATCTTTCTGTACCAATGGCATAATCTTCTCAAGCACTCTGGAAGCAGCCTCTATCAACTCACAGTCTTCCATATGAGACTTTAGGAGTTTTTCATTTGCCTTAGCATTTGCAAATGAAGCTATCTTATGGTGTCTGCACCGGAGAGAGGGAATCAAAGTTGAATGGACCTTGTAGAAGCTCCGGTTCATCAATCTCTATTGCTTCTTTGCTCAGAAATTTTTGGACAGTTTATGCAGTGTCTCTTGCCGGAGACAGATGTTTCTTCTTTTCTGCAGTCTTGGAGCTGTCCTTTGGAATTTTCTTTCCCTCTACATTCCCACCACTGACAGTTGTGGTTTTCTCTGGTGAAGTCTTCTATCCTTCTGCAATCTTTGCACTGTCACCTTCTTTTTCCCTTACCGCTACTCCTTTCTCTTGTAATTTCTCTTCTTCTTTGGATCCAGAGACTGTAGGGGAAACCAGAGGAGAGATGTTAGTCTGTTCAAGGGCCACTTCTTCCGGAGTAGAAGATTCCAAGTCCACAGCTATTTCTGTACCTAAGTCCTCTACAATAGGAAGATTAAACCTTTTGAAGGCCTTCCAGAGGATCTCTTCTGTATCCATGGCTACCTTGTTAGTCTCACCAAGCATGAGTTTATTCATCCTTGCTTTACTTCTGAACTCATCTTTGCAGTCTTTGAATATTATGTTCATTGTCTTGGGATCAATTTGAGGATATAACTGAATAGCTATCTACTCCCGGATCTCAAGATCTTTTGCTTGGGCATTGTTCTTTCTTATTTCTAATTCCTTCTCTAGACTCTTAGGAATTTCGGAGATAATCTCAATAAAAGCTTTATTGTAAATGTTAAGATACCTGATAGTAGCTTCCTGCAGGATCTTTTGGTCAGCCTCATTGTAGTCATCATAGAATTCAGCCACTGGTTGAAGGTTCCCATCCACAGTGACTGATTTGATTACACTGTCTAGAGACAGGGTGGGATTTTCAACAAATTTCTCTGCCATTTCTTCCTTGTCTTGGCCTGTGGAGGGTTTACCGGATCCTTTCTTCTTCTGCTTCTTTATTTCTTTTACTCCCTCATCTAATTCAGTTTCCTCTTCATCTCTTTGATTCTCATAAGCCCTTGTGGCTTTCGTCTTGGATCTTTTACCAGATGCCTGGACTTCCAGTTTTGAGCTTTTGGTTGTGGGAGGTGCAGATCTTTTTGATGATCTGGTCCAGGTGGAGGTTTCAACCAGAACACTTTCTTCACTTTTCTTTGCTGCCCTCTTCTTCTCTTTCTCATCCCCTTCCTTCTTCTTTCGGTGAGCATCAAGTGCCTCCATGGAGATCCCAAGGCCTTGTGCTATGTGTTCTACTTCTTTTCTAACCTTCCTCTTGATCTCCGGTTCTCTGAGTTCAACATGAATTTTTATACTCAGTTCCTCAAATGTTCTGAACTTTTCTACCTTTGGATCTTTGGGCTGACTTAGCATGTGTTGAACATGCAGCTCCACAATCTGTTCATCCACTTCATACTCCATGGGCATGATCCACACAGTTCTTGGTTCTACTGCCTCCATTAGGCACTGATCTGTTTCTACCATAAAGCATACTATGTCTTTGTACTTTTCAACAAGAGACTGGGGTATTCTTTCTCTTGCATGCATCATGCTCTAGAAGTTCTTGAAATATCCCCACAGGGCTGTTTTTCTTGCTTTAGCATCCCCAAGTCCATGCAAATAATCTCTGATTTGGATGGCAACTGGTCTGTCATTCTGCCATATCCATCCACTGGATCTGAGAAGCTCATTCATGTAATAAAAGAAGAGACAAAGGATCAAATTGCCATACTTGAAGGAGTTTTTCTTGTCCTTCTTGATCTTCTGCAGATTTTCCAAAAGTTGGTTTAGAAGAAGCTCACACAAGTCATAGTCTGCATTTTCCTTTAGCATTTGATAAGCTGTGTAAATTGTAGTTCCTAGTACTGAATTTTCCCTACTAGAGTGATAGATTTTGTAACCAATTATCATAGATGCAAATTTGACATCCGGTTCAGTAATGTCTTCAATTGTCATAGCTCTCTTGTCAAATTTAGATCCGGTTGCATCACTAACTATCTGATTTTTGACAGACTTGAGAACAAGTAATCTACCGGATGAGTGTAGACCGGTTACAGCCCTAATTGCATCTTTGGTGATCTTGAAAGGCTTGTTCAACCATAGGAAATTGTCATGCACTCTACTTAGTACATACTGGACCCATTCATCTTCTTCAAAACAGGGGAAATGAATGCATTGTGCAAAGTGCTTATTCCAGATGGCTTTGTACTGAGGTTTAATCTCAAAGGAGTCATCTATCAACTGTTTGTGATAGATATCCATCAATTTTGAATCTCCAAAGTCTTCAAAATTCGCATGTATGTAAACCCTAATGTCCTCCGTATGCAATATACCATGCGGAACACTAGAGAAGGCTCCTAGGGGATCTACCTCCAAAGATTTGTATGGATGTTTCTTGAATGTGGGGTGAGGTCTATCAGAGATCTTAACTATATTTAGAGTAGCCATTTTTCAAAGATTTGCAGTGAGATATTGAAAACGGAAAATACCTTATGCGCCTTTGGTTATACGGAGTGGTAGGATTGATTTCTGTGTGTAATAACTTCTGTAAGTGATCTTCGGTGAACTTGATGAATTTTGTTGCAGAGCTCCGCTTTTCGCTTCTTCTTGAGTGTGGAATGAACAAGTGATTATTGAGAAATCCCTTATATTGTTTCACAGACCCTAATATCTGTTTGCAATAAATGCTTGACCTACATTATTCCGGTTTGCCTTATTTGAATGACTTGAAGAACCAAATCAATCCTGATCTATGAACATCATACGGATCTTCCAACCATGAACAAATCAAGATGACACATCACAAGGACATCCCAAACACTCTATCTAATCCGCAGAATAAGACAATGCACTTTCGGATCTCTCCGGACCTTTTTGTAATCCTCTGTCATTCCGGAGCATCTCCCGGAACAGGTCTTACTTGATCGATCACAACTTCTTCACATCTTCATGCGGACCTCTGAAATCTTATCTCGATCATCTCAAGACTTATATCTACAAACCCTTTACTCTGCATCTTGTGCCACATCCAGCACCACTTGATTGGTTGGGGGAACAGGATTTTCTTTGAGTCTCCCCCTGAGCCAGAGCTCACCTTTTAATTTCTGGAAGGATTATCAGCACCAGAGTCTGGTGCGGATCCAACCTCTACATTCTCTGAACTTTTCTTCACCCAAATCTTGTTCATCTGATTCCTAACTTCATCCGCATTCATCTTTTGTTTACCCTTGTCTTGATTCTGATTATACACCGGACCTTTTTTGTCCTGATTCTTGCTTCTGCAGACTTTTGCATTATGACCGAACCTATTACAGATTTGGCAAATAACATTTCCTTGCATATTTGACTGATAACCTCTTGATCTGCATTGATTAGCCATATGACCTACTCTATTACATGCAAAGCATCTACCATTGAATGATTTGTTTATTTGCATATTTCTGCATTCATGAGACTTGTGTCCATACCTTTTGTAGTTAAAGCACTGTCCAGAGAAGGATGAATTAGTCTGATTCATTCTCTTTCTGCACTGATTAGCTTTGTGACCAAAGTGATTGCAGTTGTGGTAGTATCCATTGAAGGATGGATATCTTTGAGCATTGGGCTGTCTTACCGGAGGTCTTCTAGGGCTATTCCTTGGATTTTCTGATCCAAAATTCTTTTGACCAGATCCAGAGCTTTCTCCTTTCTCATATCCCAAACCATACTTATCATATGCTCTCTTTTGACTTCCAAGAAGAACTTCAAGTTGAGCAGAACTTATCTTGAATTTCTCTTTATATTCATTTGCTGTTTGAAGATCTCTTTTGAGAGAGACAATTTGATCCTCAAGTTTTTCTTCATTATCTTTGGCATTTTCAAGATCAGATTCAAGATGTCTGATAATCCTGTCCATCTGGTGGCAATCTTCTGATTTCTCTTTAAGAGATTGTCTTAGATTGTCTTCAGCTTTTCTTTTCTCTTCAATCTCTTGAGTAAACTTTATAACTCCTGATTCCATTTCATGTCTTACCATAATGACTTCTTTTGATAACTTTTCACATAACTTGGTTTTCTCAATCAATTCTTCATTTGTATTACTTTCTTCACTTTGTCTTGCCAATTGTTGGAGCAGCTCCTTTCTCTTTTTCATAGAGAGACTTAATTTTTGCTTTAGTTCTCTCATGAACTCATCACCCTATTTGAGTCTTTCCTTTAATTCATTGACTTCAGAGTTTGACTGTTCAAGATCCTCAAGGGTAGTCTTGAGTTGCTCTCTTAAACCATATGCATCCATTTGAACTCCCAGATCTTCCTCAAGTTGTTAGGCTCTATTAGGAGAAACTTGGCTCTGATACCAATTGTTGATAACTGAGAGGGGGGTGAATTAGTTATCCTAATTATTTCTTCTTTTGAACTTTCTTATTAATCAATGCAGCATTGAATCAAACAAACAAACATTACCATGAAATGAGAAACACATGACACAGTATTTTTGACATGGAAACGCTGTTAAGGGAGAAAACCATGGGGTGATTAACCCAAAGATTATTCTCTGTTAGAATAATAAGGAATTACAAAATGGCACTTACCAATTAGGGCTCACTGCCCAAGCACACTGCTCACAAAGAGGCACACTGCCTACAAGGAGACACATTGTCTACAAAAGAAGGTTATACAAAACTTGAACTGATTGGAAGCATCCACATATGCTGGAGTTCAGTTCTAGTTAGGCTCAGTACACTGATCTGCTGCACTTCATCTTTCCTCTTCTCTGAATTCTGCTTTCCTTTCACATACCGGATCTTTCTTACTACTTCTACTCTGCTCTGCACTTATTCGCATACACCATCACACAACTACACCTCTCATAGCTAAATCCATCGTGCATATATATCCGCACAAGTAATTTCATCACCTTTCTAGTCGACATCCGGAATAGTCAATCTTTTCACTAATTCTGATCTGTCGGCTGAATCCTACCTCATCAAGTAATGTGGATCAAGCATATACTTGTAGAAATCATTAATCATGTCAGCCAAACTTAATCCATGTCTTCATAACCTTTACCACTGTCAGAAACACATCCGGAAAGTAATCTGATGTTCTGTCAGTGAGTTCTTCCTCTGTTCATACTGTTACTTAGGAATCCGGTATTCAACTATTCATATCTTTTTCCTTGTCCATCACCGGAGGCTAAATCCTTGGAATCTATTACTCAAGGTAGTCCTCTTGACTTTCCCAAATCCGCACTTCACCAAGATACTTCCTTTGAGAGATCCAGACCTGTATGTCGGACCTTGCCATATGCTCTGTTCTTGTTTACCGGACCTCAACAATCTTTATTCTGACTTCCGGTAGAGACACACCATGACTTGCGGATATGTAGGATGACCTTTGTTGCCATCAATGACAACAACCATGAATCCATATAGTGTCTCTTGCCAATAGCCACCTCCTCCCTCTCTCTAGTCTATATGAGCATGCTACCTAGCTTGTATTTTCATTCGATATTGGAGATAGTTATCTGATGCTATTTTGCCATTCAAGCATTTCACATCAATCTCATGGTATTGTTGTTATTATTTTTTGCATTTACAACTTATGTTTCTAACTCTTTCAATTGATTCTGGGTTATAATCTATTTTACAGAGTTTAACATGGTATCAGAGCAAGTTTTGTAAGGTTAGTTTCTTTGTAGAGATCTTGTAAAATCCCGTATGCTCTTCTCTTGCATTTTTTGAACGATCTGGAGAATCAGAAAGGATTTATGAAGATCCGGTAAATCTTGATTTGCTCAAATCTATCAATCGGCTTGCATATTTGGTGTTTTAATTAGTATTGCAGGTTGCAACATGCCTTTACTTGACTTAGGTAGCTGATTCTACCTTTGCATGCCATTTTTGGTTGATGGGGTCATTTTTTGTAGCTAAAGGCATCTGTTTTACACTAGATGTACATCAGCAAGAAAAATGCCTTCTGGGTTTTGTTCGCAGCGTAGAAAAACTATCTGGGTATCTTTTAGTTTTTGCATGCAAACTATATATTTTACAGAAAAAAACTCAAAAAAGCTACAGCAGACCCCCTCTCTATTGACAGTTACAGATTTGAATGCAGTTTTCAAATGCTCCGTTCTTGCTCATACGAACTCTATTTCTCACGAAATTTTTTTGATCTTGGCTATTTTTTTGTGCTCTATGTACTAGTGTAGTCATTTTTTTATTTTAGTGCAAAGAATTTTTAGAAATTATAGATTCTTAGTCGGGACACTGCGCAGTCCTTGTTTTGGGAACTCTGAAGAGGCATAACTTTTGCATAAAACCTCAGATCGAGGTGATTCTTTTTTTGAAAGTAGATTTTTTTTCATGTAGTTTGTAGTGGTGCTATTTATTTTGCTAGGTATTGGCCCTAAGTATTAGTTTCAGCATATACTCTTTTTGAGGATTTGTAATAGCATTGAGATCAAGTCCACTCAGTATTTCTTGCTGGTGGAAATTGTAAATGCACTAAATATAAAGTGCTAAATCAAATTTTCTTGGGGGGGTTCTTTGATTGAGTGGAAAAGGGGGGTGTCTTGTGTATTCTTGCATCTTTTCTTTCCTCACAACAACAACAACAACAATCTAATTCTGCATTAAGATGGATCAATTAACAGTGCCTGTTCTAACACCCTACAACTACTATGAGTGGAAGTCCAAGATGACTATCCAACTTAAGAAGTTAGGACTATATAGAGTAACAGTGGGTCTAAAAACTGAACCAACCTTAATTGCAGAAAGGCCTAAATTTTATAACAGGCTAGATGAAGCTTTTGGAACTCTATGCATGTCTGTATCTCCTGATCTTCTTTTTCATGTTGAATCTACTACAACACCAAATGATGTATGGACTACTTTAGAAAATCTCTTTGGTAAACAAGATGAATTAAGGGGACGTCAATTGGAGAATGATCTAATAGGGTTAAATCCATGTAATTTTGATACAATACAAGACTTATTCACAAAGCTAAAGGCCATTAGATTATAGTTGAAGCAATGTGGGATTGAAAAGAAAGATCCATAATTGATCTTAAGTATTCTTTCTAAGTTTGGTCCTAACTACTCAGTGTTTGTTTCTACATTTTATGCCACCAAAAGTGCTCTTGGGACTACTTACAAAATGCCTTCTTTAGATGAATTTGCTGAACTCACTAAAGAACAAGATAAATTAGTTCACATGGGCACTATTAAGCCTTATAAGTCTCATGCCTTGGCTGCAAATCAGGGCACTAAAGATCAGAAAGGCAATGGAAAGAAAAATAAGAAACAAAAGGATCAAGGAAAGAAGAAACAAGGTCCAAAACAAGCTGCAAACAATGCAGCTCCTAAGTCTTCCTCTAAAGACAACATGTCTAAAAAGGAGAAGACAAAGTGTGCCTTTTCTAAGAAACCTGGTCACGATGAGCATAAGTGTTTGAAAAAGCAAATAGCTCATCTCACTTATCTTCTTGAGAAGAATAATATCAAAGTGCTAGATTTAGCTAAGGAAGATTCTTCACAATCTTCAAAGGACATGAAAAATAGTAAGGGGAAGGGCAAGGCCCTTGTTGCAGTTGCTACACTACCAAATAGTTGGGTAATTGACTTAGGTGCTTCTCACCACATAGCCAATACAAAGGAAAGTTTCTCATCCTTGGAGTCATGTTCTATGCCTGATATTCTTATAGGTAATGATACATCAAAGGGAGTTCTTGGGAGAGGATCTGTTGACGTTGGTGATGGGACATTCCATGATGTTCTTTGTGTGCCTTCTTTGTCAACTAATCTCCTATCTGTCTACCAGATCACCCATACAGGTTCTGGCAAGAGAGTTGAATTTACACCTGACTCAGTGGTTATTAGTGATCTACACAGTGGGTCTACAGTTACTGTAGGAAAAGTTGATAACCATTCTCAGCTCTATCACTTTTCTCATTTTGTTCCTGATTCTCCTTCACTTTCATTACTCACTCACTCAGATGAGGTGAGCCATTTGTGGCATCAGTGGTTTGGCCACTTGAACTATCGCTACTTGCAGTGGCTCAGTCAGCATGACATGGTTACAGGGTTGCCTTCTATTTGATTCTCTGATGGAGTTTGTCAAGGTTGCATTCTTGGCAAGCATTGTTGCAAGTATGGGTTTAACCAGTGTTGTCATTGATGTCAACATACTCATGTTGCATTAATGAGAAGGATTAGATGAGTTGTATGCTGAGGATATTGAGAAAATTAGTCTCAATCAGGAACAGTGAAGAATAGTGATGACAACAAGGTAAAAGTCTAAGATAGGTTGCAGATCAGAGGATGTGGATTAAAGGGTTTGTAGATATGTGTCTTAAGATGTTCTAGTAGAGATTTCAGAGGTCCATATGAAGATATGAAGAAGTTATGGCAATTAAAGTGAAACCAGTTCCGGTAGATGTTCAGTAGTGGTAGAGTGATACATATAGGTCTGGTGAGATCCGAAAATGCATTCTCTAGTTCTGCAGATTTGAGGAAGTGTTGGGGAAGTCTGTGTGGTGTGTCAACTTGATTGGTTCATGGTTTGAAGGTCCGGAAGTATCTATTCCTTTGTGAGAGTAATGGTAGATTGTGTTGTTGAGGTTCCGGTTGAAGGAGAGAAGGGTTTCAGTAAGTAGAGGAAGTGCGGATGTTCTTGGTGTTTCAGGCAAGTTTGTGGAGGTCTTTGGATCATGCTCAGTTTGTGTTTATGGTCTGCATTAGAATTATGATCCCAGAAATGAGGAATAACTTCTAGATGATGGTGTTTTTTCTATGACAGGCCAATTGGAAGAATTATACATCTTGCAGATGTTCTTATGGATGTTTTCCGACTTAGATGGTTGTTCCTAAGTTGATGTCATGTAAAAATAAGGGATTGCAAAGTCATTTCGAAGTGCTGTGTAGAGATGAGTATGTGATAGCGAGGAGAAGAGTGAAAGGCAGAGTAGAAGGTTTGGGCTTAAATGGAACTGACTCAAGCATGATGAAGATGCTATTTACCAGTTCAAGTATGTGATACTTATTCTTTTGTAGATAGTGTGTCTCTTGTAGGCAGTGAGCCTCTTGTGAGTAGTGTGCTTGGGTAGTGAGCTCTAATTGGCATGTGCCATTTTGTTCTTTCTACTCTTCTAACAGAGAATACATTCTTGGGTTAGTCACCCTGTGGTTTTTCCCTTAACTAGGTTTTCCACGTCAAAATCTTGGTGTCTCATCTGTTGATGTGTTTCTGCTCTTGATTAAATGCATTAAGTTTCATGTTTGATTTATTGTTATACTGCTAAGTGAATATAAGTGTTGAAAATAAAGAAAGTTTTGGACAACTGATTCACGCCCCCTCTCAGTTGTCTGCCCTAAATCTAACAATTGGTTTCAGAGCTAAGTTCCTCTGAAAGGAGCTTAACTGCTTGAGGAGATCTACGATGTCGTCTTACAAGAAGGATAGTTCGAAGTTCGATGGAACTAATTTTGCTCTTTGGAAAGGTTACATGAAATGTCACTTGCAGTGTATGGGATTTGCATACTGGTCCATGGTTACAAAAGCTTATGTACCTCCACAGGGTGGTCCGACAACCCTAAATGAAATCACATACGCTGAAAACAATCTGCGGACCAAAGAGGCTCTTTTAAGTGCATTATCTGACTCAGAACTCTCAAATGTTATTGATCTACCAACTGCCTTTAAGATTTGGAATAAACTAGAACTTTTGCATGAAGGAGACCAGTATGTTAAATGTGCAAGGTTATAAAGTCTAAAAGGGAAATTTAAAAAGTTGAAGATGAGAAATGATGAAAATATTATCTCTTTTATGCCAAGAGTGAACGAGCTGGTTTGTGGAATTAGAAATGTAGGTGGAACCTTGAGTGAAGATGAGATCATTGGCAAAGTTCTCAGATCCCTTCTTGAGTCTTATAAAATCAAGGCTTTTGCAATCAAAGAATTTAGAGCTCACACAACAGTCACAAGAGACCAATTGGTTGGTAAGTTGGTTGCTTTTGAAATGGCCGAGTTTCGAGATGATCCTCCAAAGACTGAATCTGCATTCAAAGCTAGTGCCTTTGTAAAAGGAAAACAAAGGTTTGATCTAGGAGAAAATTCTTCAAGGAACCCATCATGGTATGAAAAAGCAAGAAAAGATTTGGAAGAAGAAGAAGCTAAAAGTGCTCATCTTGAAGCTCTTATTGCAAAAAGACTGCCAAGAGGATCCGATAAGTATGAAGGGAAATTACCTTTTAAGTGTTTTAACTGCAATAAAATTGGTCATTTTACCTCAAGATGTCCGGAAAGATTTTCAAGACCAAATCCTAACAGACCAAGGTTTCAAAAGAATTGTTACTATGTTCATGAAGAAGATGACAATGAAGGAGTAATAGATGATGAATCAGAGATAGGAAACAAATCCGGTAATGAATGGGTGTTTATTGTCATCAAAGAAGAGGAACAAATATCCTCTGTATCTGTCAATCCTAAAGTTGAAGAAAGAGCTCTAGTTGCTCAAGTTGAAACAAATGATGATTGGGTCATTGATAATGGATGCTCTCACCATATGACAGGTGACAAGAATAAGTTCTTAAGTTTGGAAAAGTATGAAGGAGGAATTGTAAAGTTTGGAGATAATTCTGCTGGTAGAATCAGAGGTAGAAGAACTATTTCTCTTGATGGAAAGAACAAAACCAGTAATGTACTATATGTTGAAGGATTAAAGCACAATCTTCTTAGTGTTGGACAGCTGGTGGACAAAGGCTATGATCTCAGATTCAGGAATAGAAAGTGCAAGATCTTTGAAAGTTTTGGAATAGAGATTGCATCCGGTACTCAAACTAAAGGTAATATCTTCCACTTGGTTGGTACTGGTAAAAGTTGCTTATTTTCTCAAATTGATCAGAGTTGGTTATGGCATAGGAGGATGTGTCATGTGAATTTTGATAATATCATCAAGATAAGCAATACTCAGGCTGTAAGAGATCTTCCAAAATTAGTGAAACTTACTAATAGCTTATGCAAAGAATGTTAGTTGGGCAAATTGAGCAGAGTCACATTCAAAAGTAAGGAATTGTCTTCTACCAGACTGTTGGACTTAGTTCATACTGATCTTTGTGGTCCGGCAAGAGTTAGGAGTATCCAAGGTGATAGGTATTTCATGTTGCTAATTGATGACTATTCTCAGATGATGCGGGTAACTTTTCTGAAAGAAAAATCAGAAGCACTTGAGAAATTCAAAATATTCAAGGCCATGGTGGAGAATGAAACTGGATTAAAATTGAAATGTCTAAGGTTTGATAGAGGTGGAGAATTCACATCCGGTGAGTTCATAGACTTCTGTGAGAAACATGGAATAAAGAGATAGTTGTCTGCCCCTAGAATTCCACAATAGAATGGAGTAGTTGAGAGAAAGAACCAGACCATCCAAGAAGCATCTAAGACCATGATGATGGAAGCAAATGTTCCTCAGATATATTGGAGAGAAGCTGTCGGCACTGCAGTCTACACTCTCAATCAAGTTCAAATTAGAAACAATACTGGTAAGACTCCTTATGAACTTTGGTTTGGCATTACTCCCACTATGAGATATTTTAGAGTTTTTGGTAGTAGATGTTACATTAAAAGGGATGAAGATCTAGGAAAGTTTGATGCTAGAAGTGATGAAGGAATATTCTTGGGTTACTCTACTCAAAGCAAAGCATACCAGTGTTACAACAAGAGACTGAGAAAGATTGTAGAAAGTGTAAATGTGAAGGTTGATGAAGAAGTTGAAAGACCCTCAAGAATTCATGAGTATGATGAAGATAATCAGAATGATGTTCAGATTCAAAGTATCCAAGCCTCTTCTGAGAAACAAAGTCAAGTTGATCCGGTAAGTCAGGAAGAAGAGATAAATCTCAATGAGACTGATCAAGAGTTAGTGGTGCAAGAAACTCCCAAAGTTCCAAGGTATGTAACTCTAAACCATTCTGAAGATCAAATCATAGGTGACAAAAGCAAAGGAGTGCAAACAAGGAGGAGAATTGCTCAAAATTCAGATGAGTATTGTCTAATTTCAAAGATTGAACCTAAGACAATGAATGAAGCTTGCAATGATGAAAATTGGTCAAAAGCAATGGAGGAAGAACTAATGCAAATTGAGAAAAATCACACTTGGGATCTTGTTCCTAGACCTAGAAAGAAGAATGTGATTGGAACCAAATGGGTCTTCCAGAACAAACTGAATGAAGCTGGTGAAGTAATTAGAAATAAAGCTAGATTGGTCTGCAAAGGTTACTCTCAGATTGAAGGGGTTGATTTTGAAGAGACTTTTGCTCTGGTGGCAAGAATTGAAACAGTCAGATTATTTCTTGCATTTGCTACCTTTAAGGATTTCAAGGTGTATCAGATGGATGTCAAATCTGCCTTCCTAAATGGTAATTTGGAAGAAGTGTACATTGAGCAACCGGATGGATTTCAATTGTCTGATCATGGTGACATGGTCTGCAAATTGAAAAAGGCACTGTATGGACAGAAGCAAGCCCCAAGACCCTGGTATGAAAGATTGGATAAGCATCTCTTGAAGATTGGTTTCAACAAAGGTACTACTGACAGTAACTTGTATTTCAAAATTGATCATGAAAATATCTTAATTGTTGAAGTATTTGTTGATGATATCATTTTTGGAGGAAGAGATAGTATGTGTAAAACTTTTGCAAGCCAAATGAAAAATGAGTTTGAGATGTCCATGCTTGGAGAAATGAATTTCTTTTTGGGTCTACAAATTACTCAAACAAAGAAAGGAATCTTCATTTCTCAATCAAAATATGTGAAAGAATTGTTGAGGAAATTTGGGATGGAAGACTCAAAGCCAATGAACACTTCAATGGCAACTGGATGCAAGTTGAGCAAAGATGATGACTCTCCCAAGGTTGATCAGACAAAATATAGGTCAATGATTGGAGGGTTGTTGTATCTCACTCAAACTAGACCAGACATTATGTAGGCTATTGGTCTTGTTGCTAGATTCCAAGCTGATCCTAGAGAATCTCATGTTATGGTAATCAAGAGGATTTTTAGATATCTAAAGGGGAGAGTTGAGTATGGGTTGTGGTATCCTAAAGATCATGATTTCTCTCTTCATGCATAAGAGATGCTGATTGGGTAGGAGATCTGGATGACCGGAAGAGTACCAGTGGTGGAGCATTCTTTTTGGAGAAGAGATTGGTTTCTTGGCTAAGCAAGAAACAAGAGGCAATATCCCTGTCTACAACTAAAGTGGAATACATTGCAGCAGCAGGTAGTTGCACTCAAGTTTTGTGGATGAAGCAAATGCTAAGAGATATTAAAGTAGAGTATGAGGAGTCTATCACAATTTTCTATGATAATTCAAGTGCAATAAATATTTCTAAGAATCCAGTGTTGCATTCTAAGACTAAGCATATATCTATCAAAATTCACTTTCTGAGAGAGCAAGTAAACAAGGATGAAGTCAGACTAGAGTATGTGCCCTCCAAGGATCAGATTGTAGATATCTTTACTAAATCTCTTCCCAAGGACTCTTTTGAGTATCTCAGGGAGAAGTTAGGGGTTATTGCCCCTCTGGTGGTGAACTAAGATGCACTGATGTGCATTAGTCCGGTGGATATCATAGTCATATCTTGTGATCTGGATTGATGATGGGGAGCTACTACTTAGGGGGAGCAGCAGGTGTGATTCTGAAGTTGCAAGTATGTGCCCTTTTCCATTGATGTCAAAGGGGGAGAGAAGACATGTGAAAAACAAGTGGTTGATGACCAAAGGGGGAGCAGTACAGGAAGAGAAGACATGTGAATAGTTGTTTTTGATAGGGGGAGTTGTGACAGTAAGGCGAAGTTCTTGTCTTGATGGTTTTTCACATCATATGTTGCCATCAATGACAAAGGGGGAGATTGTTGCAAGTATGGGTTTAACCGGTGTTGTGATTGATGTCAACATACTCATGTTGCATTAATGAGAAGGATTGGATGAGCTGTATGCTGAGGATATTGAGAAAATTAGTCTCAATTAGGAACAGTGAAGAACAGTGATGACAACAAGGTAAAAGTCCAAGATAGGTTGCGAATCAAAGGATGCGGATTAAAGGGTTTGTAGATATGTGTCTTAAGATGTTCCAGTAGAGATTTCAGATATCCCCATGAAGATATGAAGAAGTTATGGTAGTTCAAGTGAAACCAGTTGTGACAGATGTTTAGTAGTGACAGAGTGATACAGATAGGTCTGGTGAGATCCAGAAATGTATTCTCTGATTCTGCGGATTTGCGGAAGTGTTGGGGAAGTCTGTGTGGTGTGTCAACTCGATTGGTTTGTGGTTTGAAGGTCCAAAAGTATCTATTCCTTTGTGACAGTAATGGTAGACTGTGTTCTTGAGGTTCTAGATGAAGGAGAGAAGGGTTTTAGTAAGTAGAGGAAGTGCAGATGTTCTTGGTGTTTCAGGCAAGTTTGTGGAGGTCCTTGGATCATGCTAAGTTCATATTTATGGTCTGCATTAGAATTGGGATCCTAGAAATGAGGAATAACTTCCAGATGATGGTGTTCTTTTTGTGATAGGTTGACTAGATGAATTATACATCTTGCGGATGTTCTTATGGATGTTTGCTAACTTAGATGGTTGTTCCTAATTTGATGTCATGTATAAATAAGGGATTGCGAAGTCATTTCGAAGTGTTGTGTAGAGATGAGTATGTGATAGCGAGGAGAAGAGTGAAAGGCAGAGTAGAAGGTTTGGGCTTAAATGGAACTGACTCAAGCATGATGAAGATGCTATTTACCAGTTCAAGTATGTGATACTTATTCTTTTGTAGACAGTGTGTCTCTTGTAGGTAGTGAGCCTCTTGTGAGTAGTGTGCTCAGGCAGTGAGCTCTAATTGGCATGTGCCATGTTGTTCTTTCTATTCTTCTAATAGAGAATACATTCTTGGGTTAGTGACCCCGTGGTTTTTCCCTTAACTGGGTTTTCCACGTCAAAATCTTGGTGTCTCATATGTTGATGTGTTTCTGCTCTTGATTAAACGCATTAAGTTTCATGTTTGATTTATTGTTATACTGCTAAGTGAATATAAGTGTTGAAAATAAAGAAAGTTTTGGACAAATGATTCACCCCCCCTCTCAGTTGTCTACCCTAAATCTAACAAGCATCTTGAAGAAAAATTTGACAAAGGCAAAGCACAGAGAGCCACACAGCTCTTGGAGTTAGTACACAGTGATTTGACTGGTCCATTTCAACATCCTTCATTCAGCAGAGCTAGATATGTATTGACCTTCATTGATGATCTTTCCCTATAAACCTTTATATACTTTCTCAAACAAAAGTCTGAAGTCTTTGAGTCTTTTTAGGACTTTAAAGATTTTGTAGAGAAACAATCTAGGAAGGTTGTCAAGATTCTGCGCACCGATAATGGTGGGGAATATGTTAGCCAAAGGTTTGAGTAGTTTTGTACCTCAGAGGGCATTGATCTTCAGCACACAGTTCCCTACAGTCCATAACAAAATAGAGTTGCAGAATGAAAGAATCGGTCATTGAAGGAAATGGCCAATTACATGATTCACTCCAAATCATTGGCACCTTAGTATTGGGCAGAGGCCATCAACTGTGCGTGTTATATCCAGAACTGGGTTCCTCACCAAGATGTGAAGGGGGTAACTCCTTTTCAAGCTTGGACCGGTTAAAAACCCACAGTCAAGCACTTCTAAGTATTTGGGTCTCCTGCATGGGCCCACATTCCAATAGAGAAACGCAAGGCTATGGATCCGCAGAGTAGGCCTTGCATATTTGTTGGCTATCCAAATGGTGTCAAAGGCTATAGGCTACTCCACCCTACCACACATGATCTCTTTATTGAGATGAGTGTTTGGTTTGAGGAGGATACTTCTTCTACTACTTCTCCATCTTTCATTCCCATGGAGACACTATGACTTCATGATGATAGTTCTTCTAAGGACCTTAATCCTCTTGAAGAGTCTTCTTCCTCCACTTCAGATGGTGATGATGAGGGTTCATCTTCCTCCTCTCTTAGTCATCATTTAGAAGATGTTGATTCTCCTCTAGATTCTCCTACCATTGGGCCTCTTTGGGCTCGTCAGACTTTGGAGTCAGCAGGTGATTGGGTTGGTGATCCTTTAGATGCGAGAAGAACAAGGTCACAATTCGAGTAGGCTCCTCATCTCTTCTTTGCTTCAACTTCTGATCCATAGTCCTTTAGGGAAGCTTCTGGTGTCCCCGAGTGGGATGCTGCTATGCAGGAAGAGTTTAGTTCCTTGGAAAGGAACCATACATGGGATTTAGTCCCACTCCCTAAGGGAAGAAAACTTGTTCGATGCAAGTGGGTCTATCGAACAAAATTTGCTGCAGATGGGTAAATCAATAAACATAAGGCTCGCTTGGTCGCAAAAGGATTCTCCCAAGTTCCTAGGATTGACTACTCTGAGACGTTTGTGCCAGTTGCCAAGATGAATTCTATCTGACTTATCCTTGCCATTGCTGCAGCCCATTGCTAGGAAGTTCATTAGATGGATGTGAAGAGTGCTTTTCTTCATGGTGACCTTCAGGAGGAGATATATATGGAGCAGCCACAGGGGTTCATCCAGGATCCTTCACTTGTCTTCCAACTTTAGAAGTCTCTCTATGGCCTTAAACATGCCCCTCAAGCCTGGTATGCCAAGATGGACTCCTTTCTTCTATCAGTTGGGTTCACTCAGTGCCATTCTAATCCGAACGTCTACATTTTGTAGTAGGATGATACTCTCACTTTCCTTGTTCTCTATGTTGATGACTTGCTAATTACAAGGAGTTCCTCATCCACCATCAAGGTAGTGAAAACTACCCTTCATGATCATTTTCTGATGTCTGACTTGGGTCTTCTTCACTATTTCTTAGGCATTGAGATTACATAGTCTTCGGCTGGTATCTTTCTTTATTAGCCCAAGTATGCTCTTGATATGCTCTCCAGATTTCACATGGCTAACTGTAAGCCTGCGCCGACTCCCTTTTTGTCAAGAGTCAAACTTGAGGATTCTTATTCTTCACCTTTGGTAGATGCTACCTTGTATCGCCAATTGGTTGGGAGTCTCATATACTTGACTCACACAAGGCCTAATATTTCATATGCCATGGGCCTGGTCTCTAGGTTCATGCAGGAGCCACATGAGCTGCATTGGAAAGCAACTAAGAGGATTCTTCACTATGTACAGGGCACTCACAATTATGGGATTCATTATGCAGCACGCATGGATATTGACTTGGTGGGATATACAGATTCAGATTAGGTAGGCGATTCTCAGGATCGCAAGTCTACTTCAGGGTATTGCTTCTCTCTTAGTTCTGGTCTAATTTCTTGGTCGAGCAAGAAGCAGTTTGCTATTGCTCTTTCATCTACAAAGGCTAAGTATTGAGGAGCAGCTAATGCTACTACTAAAGTCATTTAGCTTCAACACATTCTCACTGAGTTTGGTATTTCCTTCAAGAAGCCTACGGTCATCTTTTGTGACAACTAGAGTGCTATTCAGATCTCTCGCAATCCACTCCATCATCAGCGGACCAAACACATTGAGATTCACATGCACTACATTCGGGAGCTGATTCATGAGCAGGTTCTTGATCTTCAGTATTTTCTGACATCAGATCAGACAACTGACATCTTCACCAAACCCTTCACTGAGAGCAAGTTCATTCATTTTCAAGCTTTGCTTGGGGTGCAGCAGGTGTCCTCCTTTTAGGGGGCTTATGAGCTCCTTCTTTCTCTCTTTATTCAGGGGGTGTACTCTCTTTTGTGGGGGGGCCTACTTCTCTTTTGGGGAGGAATTCATTGTACATGGGTACCTCATCAGGATTGATTTGCCTGGACCCATCTCTTTACCCACCTAAGCTACGCTTAAGGGGGGTGTTAGTGTAGGTTTTTTATTCCTTATTATAAGGTTTTTCCTACACATTTATTTAATCTTGCTTACGTTAATAAAGCATGTCTTATTATGTGAGTGGTTGCGAGGTGTCACCTTCCTACATGTGAGCATCCATTAGCTATCTTGGGAAGATACTTTGCTATCTTTAGTCCGATACATGGTTGCTCCTCATTGGTCGGTGTTGCCACCTCCTCCCTCTCTCTAGTCTATATAAGCATGCTACCTAGCTTGTATTTTCATTCAATATTGGAGATAGTTATCTAATGCTATTTTGCCATTCACATCAATCTCATCGTATCGTTCTTATTATTTTTTGCATTTACAACTTATGTTTCTAACTCTTTCAATTGATTCTGGGTTATAATCTATTTTACGGATTTTAACAATGATAAGTGATTTCTTAACAAAATTTGTAATGATTAATTGGTGTTGACAATTATTGAATGGAACTTTTTTAATAGGTTGGAACAATCATAAAGCTTCTATTGTGTTAACCAAGTGTAAAACTTTATAAAATATTGAATTGATAATTGTAAAAAGAACTACTTGCCAACCCTCACCACTCCATCCAAATGACAAAGTTTTAGCCCAAGTACTAGAGTTAATTGTCTTGATTCAAGATAGGCTAAGAAATTAGGAAGCTTGTATGCTAGGAATAGAAGTAGAAAGGAATGTGGAACTTGTAGGTCCTAAGATAGAGATAAAAAGAACCTCTAAAACCTAAAGTGTTATTTCCTAAAGGAGAGGCTAAAGATCAATCTTTAGTCAAAGATAGACCAGTTAGACTAAAGATAGAGGTTGGGAATTTTCTAAGAGAGATGAAAAGATAACCACCTCTTAATTTCACCAGTAAGGAAGCCGGGGATCTAGCTAAAGCTTAACTTATTATCATCGATAAGTACTTTGGACTACAAGAATTGTCAATCAATACACAAGATAGGATTGGAGTATTCCAACTCAACTTAGAGGCCTCACTATGGTGGAACCACTTAAGTGAAAAAAAGGGTTGTTCAATTGGGAATCTCACTTGGGAGAAGTTCAAGAAGAAATTTTAGAAGAAAATGTTACACACCCATTGGTTGGGAACATTTGGATAATATAGTCATGAATGGACCTAATCTACTTCAAGAGTGTGATACCAAGATGGCTATAATTAAGTAGTGTTTGAAAGAGACTTTAGATATGCATAAATCTAATGAAGATTTAAAAAGATCACCTAGAGAGTTTTTTTGGGAGTAAAAGTGTGGTTAAGGGTTCACCCTCAAAATATTTCTATCAAGTTTGATAAATTTTCTAGGTTGGATTTTTGGTTTGTTGGGCCTTTCAAAACTCTAGGAAAGATTAATGTTGCAACCTATTGGTTGGCTTTGCCTCCTCTCTCTAAAATTTGTGATGTGTTTCATGTAGCATTTCTTAGAAAGTATATTATTGATCCTTCTCACGTTCTAGATTGGACTAATCTTCAAGTGGAAGATGAGGGAATAATTTAGTTGGAATGAGTGGCAATATTGGGACAATGCAACATTAAGTTGTATAACAAAGATATTAAAGAAAGGTGATATTCAAGTGGGATCAACTGAGCAAGAGTAATACAACATGGGAAGATGAGCTTATCTTCTATAACCACTACCCTATTTTATTTGATGACACTAAGATAGAGCATATCTAAGGGAGAGAGGATGTAACATCCCTCTCTTTGGAGAAGTATTGCTAGACTATTTTATCAAATTACTGTTACTGTTGATGTTACTTTTGTTGTCTTTTTATATTACTGTAATAACTTGTTATCCTACTCTTCTTAATGAGTTGTGATGGAACTTTATTTTTGGACACTATGTTATTTGATAAATTTTGTTATAATGATGAAATGGATGGCTCTTGTGAACTAGTAATAATTATAGAGATATTATTTTGTTATACATTTAGTTTTTGTTTTTGCAACTAATATTTGAGAAAGATAATACATAGAAAAGAAAATTGGTATAAAACTAGTTACATTGAGATGGTATGATATGAGTATAGGTGTTTGAATGGTTTCTAAATTGTTTCATGTGTGTTGTTAGTTGCCTTTACTAGTTGATACAATGCCAATTTGTTATTAGTATATATAGTAGAAGGCTATCATATCAATAACCATTTTTTAACTAATCATCTTAAACATTGTGGTTTGTTTTATCTTCTAAACAATTTAACATGTTTATGTATATACCTACATATATAATTCATTTTAATGAAATCACATTACAATGAAGGTATATACTTGCACCTTCTTGAGTGTCATATCAACCTCTTAATCCACTCTATATGTAATTTCTACATAAACTATGTCTTAATTATAAATTGTTAGAGTCTCTAAGTTGTGAAATGTATGATTCCTTTTGGGAGCATTACAAGAATTAAGTATTGTTGTAAACCTTATTCATGTGTTGAAATTGTTGATGTTCTATAAGGATCAAGGATCTAAATTTATTTGTAGTGTTATGGCCAAGCTAATGGCTTGAAGCCATAGCTAGCTTGATCTATGGAATAGTTATGGGAACTAAATTACATAACATTATTGGTGAATGGGGTGATAACCTATGTTTAAGTCCTAGAAAAACAACTACAAAGTGCATGTGATGTGCAACTAATATTAAGTTGTAGATACAAAGAGACATTTGGAAGGTGGAAATTGTGGTTATTTAATTAAATGCCACCATGATAAAACAAAAATCCTTTATCCTGCTCACAACTCACAATTCACAAACTCAAGAGACATAGGCAATACTCTGCCTCAATTCAAATACTTAGGACTACAACACAAAATCTGATTTTATTGGATTCAAAATATTTCTATGACAAAATTACAATATGGTTTATTAATGATCTCTTTCCTACACACAACCTTCAATTTTATTCCTTTACAGCAGCTATGTTCTCCTACACCAATTCCTAGTCCAAGGCCACACACCCTTGGAATGTTTCACTTATTTTTTTATCTTCTTTCACTTGCTCAGCAGCCTCCTTCACTACTTCTCAATGCTCAAATTTCTTCTCTTTTTAAATGGCTTTTCACTGTGCAAATGAAAAAGGAGACTGATGGAAGTTGAGGCAACCTTCCTTACTATCTTCAAATTTCTACACTATTCCCTGTATAATCTTCTCTCTATCTTTTCCCATGCAACAACATGGATTTTCAAATTCTTTGCAAAGTTTTTGTTTTGACTATTCTTTTCTCAACAAATAGTGCCAAAACTGAGTGACCACATGCTATTCTTTAATTTTCTATTTAAAATTTATCAAAAGTGGCCTCATTTAGGCTCTCAAACACATACACATCCTACACATCCTACACTCTACAATCTACAAAACACTTTCCTTCATGGCTTCAAGCTCTCTCGCTTCTTAGGACTTCTCCTACTTGCAAAATACCTCATGCGAGCTTCTCCTCTACCATTTCACTCTCCCACAAATCCTGGTGGATCCTCTCCACACTCAAGATCCCTTGCTTTGATACCATTTGATGAAAACAAAAATCCTCTATCCTACTCACAACTCACAATTCACAAACTCAAGACACACAGGCAATACTCTACCTCAATTGAAATACTTAGGACTACAACACAATAATTGATTTTATTGGATTCAAAAGATTTCTATGACAAAATTACAATATGGTCTATCAATGGTCTCTTTCCTACACACAACCTTTAGTTTTATTCCTTTATGGCAGCTATGTTCTCCTACACCAATTCCCAGTCTAAGGCTACAAACCCTTGGAATGTTTCACTTATTTTTTATCTTCTTTCACTTGCTCAGCAACCTCCTTCACTACTTCTCAGTGCTCAGATCTCTTCTCTTTTTAAATGTCTTTTCACTATGCAAATGAAAAAGGAGATTGATGGAAGTTGAGGCAACCTTCCTTACCTTCTTCAGATTTCCACACTATTCCCTATATAGTCTTCTCTATTTTTTCCCACACAACAACATGGATTTTCAAATTATTTGCAAAGTTTTTTTTTTTGACTATTCTTTTCTCAACAAATAGTGCCAAAAATGAGTGCCCCCACACTTTTCTTTAATTTTTTGTTTAGAATTTATCAAAAGCAGCCTCATTTAGGTGCTTAAACACGTGCTTGGAATTCTGCTAGCCACTACTTTTCCCCTCATGAGCTGCATTTTAATATAGCTTCATAAGAAGTGTTTAGTCTTCTCTTATGCACCTTCATGCCTATGTTTGCTTTAATTTTTGCTTTCTTGATTATAATATACTTTTAAATAAACATTGAGTATCTTAATGATGGCTTCATAGTTCTGCATAACGTTATTTTTTTAAACTCTATGATTTACCTTTCCAATCCATTGTCCATAAATACATTGTATCATTCAAACTCTATTTCCAAGCTTCTTATAATGGTGGTGACCATAGATTGTATACCAAACAATGAATAAGAGAGAATATTGTTTTTTAATCATCACACATGTAATTAATCACATACAGAAGTAAATATGTAGGTTATACCAAACACCATCATTCATCAATTGCCCAACAAGATGAAAATTAAATTTTGTGATAACTCTGCATCAGGTGCTCAGAATCTCATGAAAACTGACAGGGATGAGTGTCTTAGCTTTCCTAAGACCTCCACCAAACTGTTCAGCCTCAAGTGCTATAGAACTCCAAAAACTATGCTTCTACCAAACTACCAACACAAGTAAAAAAAATTTAAAATATTCAAAACTTGAAGGCATTTGCTGATGAAAACTATGCATATAATTCTAGGATGGAATCAACAATCTACCAGTAGAAGTATTGACCATGAAACTTCACCAAGCTCCTAGAATATTTGTTTTATGGAAACTAACTTCACGCACGTTGGGACTGAATTCAAGCAACACTACCAAACTACCTCCCTAACTGTACCAAACACACATAGTGCCGAGAAAAGCCATTAGAACCCAACAAACCAAACAAAATTGAAAATAAAACCTGCAATTGTTTTTGGTTGATGATGGATTTCCCATTCGCCCTAATGCTCTTGCATCACACCATGGGTGGGAAAAGGACATGAAAGTTCATAGGAGTTAAGGGATTTCCAATTGGCCTATGATGACATTAATGTAGGTAAGAATTGGAACTTGAGGTGATAAGTTTTGATGATGTTGAATAATTATTCTTGACATTGATATTTTCTTGTGGCAAAGCACTACCAATTCATGCTAACCTTTTTGGATTGTTAGATGTTCTTGGAAAAAAACATCTTAGGAGCTGAGAAGCATGGAGATAACACTGGAAGTAGGAAGGAAGTTTGGGTGTCTATAGAGTTGTATTTTGAAAATAAATTAGAGATAGAGACTCAGATTGTGGTATTCTTATTAAGTAGAAAAAGGAGCAAGTGGGTTATAATAGGTTGGGTAAAAGTTCTTGAGTCATTCTTCATCTCTCCTCATTAGTCTACATAGTCCTAACAAGTAACTATCTAAGTCTTCTGTATAGTATTTTAATGGTTGGAAAAAATGAATTATATAGTTATAATGGTATGCATGTCAACTGTGTTAACATATGCTTTCATGGATCAAATAATAATGAACCCTTTAGTTATGTCTATTTTGGGAAAGTGTGTAGGCATTTTTGGTTTATGTCAAACACAAGGGAAATGATACATGTTTTGAATGATATATCTTAGGGTCTTCATAGGGAAACCTTATGTGGTAGATGTTACCATAAGTGATTTCATAACAAAATTTGTAATGATTAATTGGTCTTGATGATTTTTAAATGGAACTTTGTTAATAGTTTGGAACAACCATAAAGCTTCTATTATGTTAATCAAGTGTGACACTTTGTAAAAGATTGAATTGATCCTCTATTGTGTTAATCAAGTGTGTAGCATGTTGAGGATTCATCCTCTGATTTGATTCAAATTTATGTAATGTAATGTGTTTTTTAGTTCAATAAAAGAACATTCCTATTTTCAATGCACAATCTATGATGTTGTGTGTTTTGAGATTAACCCTCTAATCAAGTGGTGTTGGAGTAGAAGTTCCTAAGTGTGTAGGTAGATCACTGAACATGAGGCAGTTTACACTAGGATTTGTGGTTGTTGGTCAGACTACCTCCATGAAAACACCATGGTGGTGGGAGAAATTCTTTGATAGAATGGGGTTTTAGAGCCTTGCAAAGGCAAATTGATGCATTGCAATAGGAATTGTGAAGAGGGTTTGATCTAAGAAGAGGAGAAGAAAGTGAATATGAAGCTGAAGATGAAGCTAAAGAAGAAGAGTTATCTGAAGAACAAGATGTTGCAAGAGATCTTGTGCAAGTTATGTTGTTAAGGGTTGTTTCGAAGATTGGAAAGAGACCTAGGATTGAATTTCCTACCTATTCTATGGATCTGAATCAAGAAGAGATTATCAATTAGATAAACGATATGGAGGGATATTTCAAGTATGAAGAGGTGAAAGATCTACAATGGGTAATGTTTACAAAAATGACATTGAAGGGCCATGCTAGTATTTGTTGGAGAGAGGTCCAATTAGAGAGAAATATAAGATGAAAAGGAAAGATTACCAGATGGGATTAGGTGGTGGACAAACTAAAGAAGCAGTTCATTCCTATGGATTATGAGTTGGACTTGTTGAAGAAGCTATAAGGATTGAAACAAGGAACAAGTCCTTTAAGAAGTATACATAAGAGCTTTATAAGATATTATTAGAATAGGCCATGTAGTAGCCAACAAGGAGAACTTGTCCTGTTACATTAATGGGTTGAGGCCAAGTATTCAAGAGGAGCTGAGCTTGGTCAGAATGACCACCACAGAAGATGAATACCAGTTTGCTCTCAAGGTGGAAGAGAAGCTAAATAAAAGATTCAAAAGAAAGCAAAGAGGAAGAGGTCATGGTGGAAGGAATCATGGAAGATCCTATGAAGGCTAAAATGAAGATCAAAATAAAAGTGAAGAAGTAGGCACCAGTCAAAATAAAAAAGGAGATAATGCCTACCACCCTCATGACCAAAATAATGGTGAGAAAAGAGGAAGATGAAGAGGTAGACCTAGGCAAGGACCTGGAATAGGAGGTTTCAAAAAACCTCTTTCTAATGTAGAAAAGATAGACATCAAGCCTACAAGTGTCCCCAACATCAAGGAAGGACAAATAGGACACTTGAAGGTAATACATGAGTTGCATATATAGATGAAGATGCATAGTTTGAGTATTTTATACTAAAAGGGGAGAAACCCTAGTTGGAAGAAGAACCTTGTTAGTGAGGAGAAAGAACCAAATCAGAGGAATAATTTATTCTACACAAGGTGCAAGTGTGAAGGTAAGTGTTGTGATATTATTATTTACAGTTGAAGCACTGATAATCTTGTCATAAAAGAGATGGTGAACAAGTTGATGTTGAAAAGGAGAAGGCATCCACATCCATATCATATAGTATAGTTGTAGAAGGACCATAAATCTTTGGTCAATGACAAGTATTTAGTCAAGTTTAATAATGGAGACTACCATGATGAGGTGTTGAGTAACATCGTACTGATGGATGAATATCATATGCTATTAGGAAGGTCATGGCAATAGGATAGGTGTGCTATCCATGATAGTGATGCAAACACCTATTCCCTGACAAAGGATGGAGTTCATCATAAGTTGAAACCCTTGAAGGAGGTGGAGGACAAGGTATGTAGTACTACTAGAATTTGCTTGGTAGATGGAAGGAAATGTTTTGATGGTATGAAGCACGATTGTCACTACTTTACATTGATTCCTAAGATCAACTAGGAGAAATTTGAAGTTGTACTAGTAGAAGTCTCAAATTCGTTGGAAGAATTTATGAAAATTTTCTCTAATAATGTATCAAAAGGTTTACCACCGGTGAGGAAGATAAGTAACCAAATAGATTTGATACTAGGAGCCATCTTTCCAAATAATTTAACCCATATAATTACTCTTGCAATGAATGAGGAGCTGAACAAACAAGTTCACAAGCTACCTATAGTACTAGCACCAAAAAAGAATGGAGAATGGAGGATGTGTAAAGATTCTTGATCCATCAACAAGATCATGATCAAGTATAGAGTTTTATTTCCTAGAATGGATGACATAATGGATTGTCTAAGTGGAGCCAAGTACTTCACAAAGATACATTTGAAGAGTAGATATCACCAAATCAAGATCTGAGAAGGAGATGAGTGGAAAATAGCTTGAAACACCAAGGAGACTTTGTATGAGTTGTTAGTCATGTCATTTGGACTAACCAATGCACTGAGCACATTCATGTGGCTCATGAATGAGGTATTGAAAGAGTTTTTGGGTAAATTTGTCATTGTTTATTTAGATGATATTTTTATTTTTAGTAAGACTTTAGAGGAGCACCTAATGTATCAAGTATACACATGAATATATGTTGCATCAACTATAGTTCATAAATTAATTATTTCACACTAACTCTATAGCTGGTACTAGTATGCCTATAATTTCTTATATTAACCTTGATTGATATATCAGACTTACACATGGTGGCTTCAATTTAATATACAAAAGATATTAATATGGGCTGATGATTTGACAATAGAATTATAGAATGATAGAATAATAGAAGGATCAAATGGTAGAATGATAGAATAATAAAGGAATAGGATGGTCGTATGATAGAAGGATAGAATGATGAATAAGATGATAATAGAATGATGGAATGATAGAATGATGTTAGGAACTTGTGTTTAACGCTTCTCTTTACTTTGTTAGTATATTACATTTGGATGCATATGCTTTGTAAGTCATCCCATGAGTATATTGTATTATCCCACATTCATGGGAAGTAATAATTGTTTAGATTAGACTTAGTATATAAGTATGTGTTGAGGCCAATGAAGGCATCCATGAGTTTATTGTATTGAGCTTTCTCAAAAGAGGTTGCCCTCTCGAAGTGGCTTGTGATCAATAAATTCCTTCTATGTTTCTATTATTTATGTTATTTCATGAATTTTTCATTATATTGTTGCAGGAGGTTCCTCTCATTTGGTATTAGAGCACTTTTTTGGGCTCGCTGCGTGGAAATTATGTCAAATTTTTTTTTCTGCAATGGCCTTTAAGCGTTGTGATTATTACAGTAGTTCTTTCTTTTTTTGCATCTGTATTGTTCATTTCAAATGCAAGTTTGGATCAGGGAATAACCCTATCTTCTTAACTATGGGAAGTGCCTGGGCATAGCCCTAAAACTCATTATGAGGAGTACCATAGGAACCCCAAAGTAGTTGGCCCATTGAGAGGACCTGCCAATGAAAAGGGCAATGGCCCCTACCTAATTGACTAGTTCCCATCCATGAGGTAAACCAAGAGCTATCATTTGTGGCAAAGTGGTTATCTGTTTTACTTGAGCCATGGAGTGAGGGGTACTGCCCCAATACGCAAGTTGTTAGACAACATTGGTGGCCAAGTAACTCCCCTAAACCTTTAGGTAGCTAAACATACCTGGGGCCCATATCTATTGACAACCAAAAAATCATAGATTGAACCCATCCAGAGCCATTTGCAAATCATTTCTATAAAAAAAAAAAATTTAAAAAAAAATTGGTTTTTTCACCATATCTTCCTTGCTTTAGCTTCGTTTCCTCTCAAAATTTACTGGAACCCTTGAAATTTTATTTTGCATATTTCCTTCCTTGAGGACCCTATCCCAAATTCCACTTATCAAAGCCAGAAATCCCACATTTGTCTATTTTTAGGGTTTACCATAACTTCGATTCTCACCCAATCACATTCAAATTTTTGCCCTAGTGTTCATTTCCTCTTTTTGCTCCTTTGTCCCTCTTAGACAAATTTTTCCATTCTTTCACCCCGCTTCTGCAATCCCCATTTTTTATTTCTGTCCCTCAAAAAGTGTCCAAAACCTAGTCAAACCCCAAATACCCATTAGAGTTTTTCCCAAATCCCAATTTTCCTTTACTAACAAAGTTTCTATTTTTGTTTTTCTACCTATTC
The DNA here is from genome assembly GCA_027924645.1 of Cunninghamia lanceolata. Lineage (NCBI taxonomy): Eukaryota > Viridiplantae > Streptophyta > Pinopsida > Cupressales > Cupressaceae > Cunninghamia > Cunninghamia lanceolata. The sequence goes on from BSBN01001583.1 coordinate 13,742,285, forward strand.
CCCCCCAAAAAAAAATCTTAGAGCAAAAAACATGGAGGATGAACTTGTAGCCCTCAAGACCAAACTCCAAGATTTGGATGAAAAATTTCTCAGTCTCAATCTTCAGCATTCAGCCATGAACAATAGATGACATCCAGAGTCTTCTGTAAATACAAGGTTTTCTTCTTCTGGCAATTTTTGTGGGCTGAAGCTTGATTTTCCTCACTTCAATGGTGATGATCTTATTGGATGGATATATCGGGTAGAACAATATTTCAGTCTGCATAATACTTTTGATGTCAACAAAGTACCACTTGCATCCTTTCATTTGGAACATGAAGCCCTTCAATGGTTCTATTGGTACATCAAGGCTCATGATGAGCCAAAATAGATAGATTTTTGCAAACTCATTTTGTAACGATTTGGCCCTATTGCTTTTGATGACTTCACATGAGCACTCATGAAACTGTGCCAAATAGGCACTATGCAAGAATATTAGACATAATTTAAAAAACTCACCAATCACACAGAGGGATTGTTTGATGAATTCTTTAGGAGTTGTTTTGTCAATGGTCTAAAGGATGCAATTCACTCTGAGGTTCAAATGTTCCATCCAAGCACAATGATGGAAGCCTAAGGGTTGGCTAAGTTGGCAGAGGACACGATCATAGTACAACGGCGCTCCAAATCTAATTTTGTTCCATTTATAAATATGGATTCCCAAAGACCTCAAATAATGCCATCTCCTAGAATAACTCCTATCAAGATTTTGACTGAAGCAGAGATGCAGGCCCATAGAGAAAAAGGGCTTTGTTATAATTGTGATGAGAAATTCACTCAGGGACATAGATGTGTTGAGTAAAATCTCTCTCTTAGATGTGGATTCTCTACCTAAAATAAAAGTTTATGTAGATGCTTAGGATATAGTAGCTGACCAGGTTGAAACTTAGCAGTTGCCTATTGACCCTACTTCTTAGGAAGACCACCCAAAGATCTCTCTCCATGCCTTAGCAGGAGTCACCACCCCACAAACCATGCAGGTCAAGGGTCTCCACTACTCCTTCGGATCTACAATGAATGATGGCTATTTTTTATGCAGTATAGAAGTGGTAGCCATACCTACTAGGGAATCATTTTTGTATCAGGATTGCCCACCAAAGTCTGAAATAATTCTTGGAACAATGGGTCTCCTCCCTAGCACAACAGAAATGGATCAACAAAATCATGGGTTATGACTATGAGATCACTTACAAGAAGGGTAAGGACAATATTGTGGCAGATTCTCTTTCTCACACATGTGATGACCAAGTGTCTCTTTTATCTATTTCTATGCTTGTTCCAAATTGGTTGGAATTTGTCTAGCAGGTTGTCTTCTATGAACTCTACGTTTCTCCATCGGTAGGGCACTCTGGGTTCCTCAAAACTTATGAGCGAGCACGACGTAACTTCTTGTGGAAGGGAATGAAAAGGGAAATTCAATAGACAGTGGTTGAATGTGATACCTGCTAACACAAAAAGGGTGAAACGACACTCCTTAGATTGCTCAAACCCTTGCCCATCCCTACATGGATTTGGACAGATATTTCTACAGATTTCATTAAGGGGCTCCCTAAATTTGGAGGGAAGATAGTGATCTTGGTTGTGGGTGATCACCTCTTAAAATATAGTCATTTTTACGCCCTCAGCCATCCCTATACCACCTCCTCAGTCACACAAATTTTCATGGACTAGATCTTCTATCTTCATGGCATCCCTTCTTCCATTATCTCAGATTGTGATGCAACTTTCATCAGTGATTTTTGGACAAAACTATTTCACTACACTGGCACCAAATTAAAGATGAGTTCTGGGTATCACCCATAAATAGATGGTCAGACTCAAATTATCATCAAATTTTTGGAAACTCATCTTCGTTGCTTCACCTTAGAACATCAACATTAGTGGGAAAAGTGGCTCCCTCTCATTGAATGGTGGTACAATACCTCCTACCACACTGCATCTAACATGAATCCATATGAAATAGTCTATGGTCAGGCACTGCCAGTGCCCCTTCCATACTCCCCTAGTAGTTCACAAGTTCAGGCAGTCAACACGGTTCTCTGCACCCAGGATCAGATTGGGCATCATAAGCTGGCTCCAAAGTTCTATGGGCCATATAAGGTTCTTCAAAAGATTAGAGCACAAATCTTTTTACCCCATCTGGATAATGAAGGATCCATCCTTTTGGAGATGGAGGCAATCCTCAACAAGCACACTCATCATCTTTGCTCCCGAACCATCATAGAGGTATTAATTCAGTGGCATGGAATGTACCTAGAGATTGCTACATGGGAACCACTCCTTCATATTCAACAACAATTTCCACATCTTACACTTTGAGGACAAAGCTTTTCTAAGAGGGAGGGGATGTTAGGAACCCATGTTTAACCCTTCTCTTTACTTTGTTAGTATATTACATTTGGACTCATATGCTTTGTAAGTCATCTTGTGAGTATATTGTATTATTTCACATTCATGGGAAGTAATAGTTGTTTAGATTAGACTTAGTATATAAGTACGCATTGAGGCCAATGAAGGCATCCATGAGTTTATTGTATTGAGATTGCTCAAAGGAGGTTTCCCCCTCAAAGTGGCCTGCGATCAATAAAGTCCTTTTGTGTTTCTGTTATTTCTATTATTTCATGCATTTTTCATTATATTGTTGCAGGAGGTTCCTCTCAAATGATAGAAGAATAGATTGATAGAATGATAGGAAAATAAAATGAGAGAATGATATAAAAATTGAATAATAGAATGATAGAATGATGGAGTTATAGCATGATAGAATAGATGTAATAAATATTTCTCTATTGTTATCAATTATATATCACTATTAATCTACAGGTTTATCTTTGTCAAACATATATATTTGTTTTCCCTTCTTATTTCTACTCTTTTTTTGCTTCTATCTCCAATATTTTTCATTCTCTCCTTTATACCATATTATGTCCTTACATCTCTATGAAGAGCCACATCCTTTTGAATATAAGCATCTTTCTCAAAAGGCTTGGTTGGCCTTGATCGTTACCTTTGTAAGCTAATTTCCATTTATTTATCTTTTACAAATTTCTGCCTTTAAATATATCTCATTCATATAAATCCTTGCCTTCTCACAAATATAATCACTGCTCTATAAAATCATGCCCCTTCTTATTTTAATTGCACCTACTTCAACAAATTATAATCCTTTGTCTTATATTTAGTTCACCTTTCCTAGGGGAAGTCGACCAAGATAAAATATAGTTTTAACTTCCAATGAGTTGCATTGTGGGAGTTGACCTTCAATATGGGGAAGTTGACTCAATAAAAGAGTTATCTTTTTTAAGGAGGTCAACCATTTTTAATTTAAATCATTAATCCTGATCTTCTACATATGAGTTAGCCTGCATAAATAATATGGAACACGACAATCTCACCCACTCAATTTTGCTTGTCCTCAAGCAATCATAAACGAGCATGCTCCAAAAGTAATTAGCATCCCAAACCAATCCTGCTTGAAGAATAGTATTTAGTATACTTGTCTCCATCCAACTGCCAACATAGACCTTTAAGATAATATGGTTAATAACCTTTTCTCAAGTATGAGAATAATGTCTAGTTCATATACGTGTATTTCCCAATATCTCTCAACAACAAAACCAAGAGCTGGTAACAAGTAAGGTCCTTAAGACAAGTTTTCTCTCATGTCATAACCACAAGGATCCTAGGCAATGATACAAATCCTTCATTACCCTTTGTTGAAATCTACAATGATAGAAAAATGTTGTATCTTTCATCAAGAGTGTTGTGGATAACAAGATCCTTTACTATGGTTTGTACCCTTTTTATTATACCATCAACTAGGAGTAAGTATAATTTATTTCACCTAATCTTTCAAATAGGGCTTGAGCCAAGATTGAGTATGTAATCAAAAATATCTTATAGGTATTTCAAACATCATCTTATCATAGACTTATTAATAACATGTTATAACCTTCTGAGTCTATATTCCCTAGATAATCCTCACATTTTAGACTCCATAGCAAATAGTTATCACTCACGAATACTTCATAGAATTTGATTATAGATTGGCACTAACATCTAGTTTCCATATCAATAGGAGGTTGTCACTCCTCTTGTAAAGATTTGGCATATTCCCATGTTAATACTAGGATGATTTTCATACCTTAGAAAAATATTGTTTTATTCCATCTATTTCAACAATATTAATTTTTCCCAAAGTTTAAGAGCTGAAAATGATCTTGGGATTTGTGGGTTATGGGCCCATAATAAACTTATGTAACAAATTTGGTATAACTTGATGTGTATCAAATTTATCTAGGTTACACTAATCAAGAAAAAGAACTTAGGAGAAGAATCCCTTTGGATGAAATTATCTACTCTAGATATTACATATAGAAATGAATTTGGTCTCTAGACAAAGTTGCTAGACCAATTTTATAGGTTACAATGTAGATCACATTTGGTATGGAATAGATTACATTACCATTGTTTTAATGAGTGTAGGATAGATCACTTGATTATACATTTGATCTTGTTCCAAAGGAATAGAATGATTTATTCTTAATGATGTTCCTTCTCCATGAATCTTGATGACTATATCTTGCAATGGATATCCAACATTTCTCTTAAGATCTCTCAAGAATCCAAATTTGTAGGTTCCTAAAGAATTGATTGGTCTTCATTAAATTCTCTCAAAAATGTTCTTTTAGATTTTAAGAGATTGACCATCCTAGGTCAAGATGATACCTCAGGTACCTAAATCTTGAAGTTTGAAAGATAATCTTAATCCATCTTTTCATATTTAGTTATGTCTAAGTTTCCGTGACAACTAGTGATGGTAATGTGTGGATTTCCCTTTGAGAATTGGAAGTCAAATTATATCATCAGATTCAACTATGTTGAGTGGTTATGATTGATTGTTTCTTCTTTAGGAAACTTTTGATATTTTGATTGCATTATTTCATGATGAGTGACTATTTCTTATGTCAATGAGTTGATTTATCCTTTATATCTATTTCTTGAAAGATCCACTACTCTTCTTGGCTCCCTTTTTCAAGAATAATACTTAATCTCTAAGTTGATTATTAGATTCATTTCCTATTTCACAAAGAAATGATTCCCCTATTTATATTTTATTTTTAAGGAAGTCCTACATTTGAAGTCACACTTTTCATATTTGGGTTTCACTCTTTCTTGTGTCATCATTATTCTTAAGAACCTAATTTAATTTACTTGTAAAATTACTTAGGGTCCTATACTCAATTGAATTATTCAATGATTTTTTGGATGTCTTTCTCAATGAAATGCACTCCCCTTTTATATCTCAAGTTTGAGGGAGTCATACCTTTTCACTTCACCAGTTACAAATCTTCATTATTACATAGTTAATTTGTTAGTGCTTCTCAAGAGTTTGACAAATAAAGCTTTGATAGATTTGGCATTTTCATAATTTTTAAGCATAAAGTAATATTAAACACACATAGAGTAAACTTGTTGGAAAACATTAGACATGAAGTAAACACATAGATATACGTAATACGTGAAGCATATGTGATACACGAAGTAGACACGTAAGACACAAAGCATGAAGCATACGAAGTATACACATAAATACATGTGAGCCATGAAACATCTAAGTACATGTGATACACGAAGTATGAAGCATCCACATAGATACACATAATATACAAAGTATACACATAAGTACATGTGAAGTATGAAGCGTACACATAAATTCACGTGATACATGAAGTATATGTAAGATACAAAGTATACACATAAATACATGTAATACACAGAGCATGAAGCATACATGTAATGCATAAGTACATGTAATAAAAGAAGCATGAAGCATACACATAATACACAAAGTAAATGCATAAATACATGTAATACAGGAAGCATGATGTAGACATGAAGTATGTGCATAAGATACGAGGCATGAAGCATGTTGGAAATTAAGGTGTCTCAACCTTGGTAATTCCTTGCATTATTTATGTTTGTATATATTAATTAATTGCCTATGTTGTAAATATTTTTAAATTTCATATTATCATACTATGGGATGTGGCATGGTGATGTGTTATCCTACATGGAAGATGACAAATTGTAATTTTGTCCTCACATGAGGAGATAGGCATCCCACTTTGTGGTAGGAGCATTTTGCTATGTGTCGACATTTTCATGTTGTGTAAGGGAATGTTTGACTGAAACAGTTATGACGGATTCCTATGACGAATCTATGACATGTAAGAGTCAGAAATAGAAGCATGTAAGATAGGTGAAGACATGTGTCATGAAGCATCTTTAAAAAAGGCATATTTGGGCACCCCAAGGTGGACTATGACATGTTGTAAGAGAATATGCTATTTATAGCCTATGTATGACAGATTCTCTTACAGTTGTAAGTTGTAACTGCTATGACAGATTCTATGATGATCGTAAGTGTCGTAAGAACATCAGTCATAGCCCATTTTTGAAATAGGTGACCTCTTTGGGATAAGAGTTGTGGACAAGTGCCAGGAATATTATACAATGTTGACCAAGTGTCCTTAGGCATGGGTTTTGGGCCATGGGGCCAAGTTGGATGCCCATCCCAAGATAGGTCCAATATTGCCTTGTATATTCTATAAAAAATAGGTGTTTGGAGAGGGAGTTGTATCACCAGTTTACAGGTACTGTTATGCTGCTGGATTGACTCCAGACATGAGTGTCAAAGACCATTGAAGCTTGCATTGCAAGTGTATTGTAAACAACTTTCAGATTTGTTAATACATTATGCAGGTTTCTGAGTGTGGGGTTTTTCACCCGATAAGGGTTTTCCCCACCATAAATCTTTGTCTCTCTTCTTCTATCTTTCTTTCTGGTTCATGTGTATTGTTGCAAATATCTCTATTAGATGTTCTATGTTTCTATAGTTGTAAGGATTAATTTGAATTTGCATTGCCCTCTCCTCATTAGATTAGTGTAGGAAGTGATTTCTGCATGCCTAGCTTCCTTTCAGTTGGTATCAGAGCCTAGCCAGTTTTGGTCTTAGCTGTTGGGTATGGGTTTTTTGAGTTGATCTTAAGTTGAGCGGGAATCTATGAAGAGTATTCTGAATTCTATTGCAGCAAGGAGATGACAAGCACATCCAGAAAAATTGAAGTGGAGAAATTCAATGGCACTAATTTTGAGCTGTGGAAGCTTAAGATGGAAGACATGCTTGTAGACTGAGACCTTTGGGAAAGTGTTAATGGAACTAAACCAACCTCAATGTCATAAGATGAGTGGGATCTCAAGGATCAGAAGGCTAAGGGTCTCATAAGACTTAGTCTTGTTGATTCTGTGTTGTTAAATGTCCATGAGGAGAAAACTACAACCTTGCTTTGGAAGAAGTTGGGAGATGTGTATCAAGCCAAATCCCTGGTTAATAAACTTTTTCTAAGAAAGAAGTTGTATTCTCTTTGAATGGAGGAAGGAGGATCCATTGCTAAACATATGAATGCTTTCAACATGTTGGTTACATAATTGACATCTATTGGTATAAAGATGGAGGAGGAGGATTGATGTATGACCTTGCTTTGTTCTTTGCCAGACTTGTGGGATCACCTAGTCATAGCTATTGGAAGCACCACATCCACATTCAAAATGGATGAAGTGGTTTCTTTGCTATTATCTGAAGAGATGTTGAGAAAGTCTTCTGATGCAGCTAAAGAGACTCTTACAGTTTGTGGAAGACCCAAGGAGAAAGGAAAAAAGAAGGACAAGAAAGTTGAGAAGGGTAGGTCCAAATCCCATGGGAGATCCAAATCTCCTAGAAATTCCAAGTCTATCTATTAGAACTGTGGTAAATCTAGGCATTTACAAAAGGAATGCAAAGAAGAGAAGAAAAATAAGAAGAGGACCCTAGATTCAAATTCAGACAAATCACAAGATGATGGTGATGCTTTCATCGTAGCCCTGGCAACCCATGCATCTGATAATGTGTGGCTGATTGAATCTGGTGCATCATTCCACATGACCTCACATCGAGACTAATTTACTAAGTATGAGGAGTTCGATGGTGGAAACGTGTACTTGGGTGATGACTCATCTAACGCTTGTTGGTCATGGAAGAGTCTCTATCTAATTCCCTGATGGTCGAGTGAAGGGGATATTTGGGGTTATGCATATCCTAGGCTTAGCACAGAACCTACTTTTTGTAAGTAGTTTGAATGATGTAGTTGTGTAGGTTGTCTTTAGAAAGAAGGATGCAAGATGACTAGAGGATCTATGGTGCTTGCTAAGGGTACTAGGAGAGGTACTCTGTTTTAGCTAGAGGCATGCATTTCACAATGCAATAGTTCTTTTGATTCAAGGAAGAGGGCATCAGTCACTTCATCCCCACCATATGAATGAGCAGTTAAGAGATCTGTTGTTTCTAGTTCTAATGTTTGTAATCATGCCTTGGAAGTTAAACTTCCTGCTGAAAAGACAATGTTATGGTATAAGAGATTTGGCCACATTGGTGAGAAGGGTCTATGTACCCTGAAAAATAAAAACCTCATTGAGGGGTTAGATGATTGTAATCTTGAGTTTGACTTTTGCAAACATTGAATTTATGGGAAACAAAACCGTGTTCAGTTTTATTCAAGGTCTCACAAGTCTTCTAGTGTGTTGGACCTTGTTTATTCTGATGTATTTGGTCCTGTTAATGTCCCTTCATTATCAAAATCTGTATATTTTGTATCTTTCATAGATGATTACCATAGAAGGACATGGATTTATTTTCATAGAAGCAAATCTGAATTGTATAGTAAGTTTAAGGAGTTTAAGGCCTTTGTTGAAAATCAGACTGGTAAAAAGATTAAGTGTTTGAGAACTGACAACAGTGGTGAGTTCTATTCTGATGAAGGGGGTAAACCACAAAACACACAATAATAGATATTGAACATAGCAAATAGAATGTTCTTTTATTGAACTGGGCAACTCATTACATTACAGAAGCTCAATTACAATTAGAGGATGAATCCTCTACTGGTTGCAACATATTACAGCTTTCCCAACCTCAAGACTCTAGAATCTTCAACCTTCTGTAACCCCAAATCAGTTAGGGTTTCTATTTTCCCACCTATTCTTGACTCTACACTGGCCTCCTTAACTCTACTACTGCCCAGGGTTCCCAAAATAGTCATAAATAGCACTTTTTGGTGGCCTCCAACTAAATTTCAAAATTTGCAACTCCCTCCAAAAGTAGGTCAACTTCCGGGAAGCATAACTTTTGATCCGGGTGTCCGATTGATGAACTGTTTTAAATGCCGAAAAGCTCGCGATGTGAACTATCATGCCAGAAATGCGTAAATGGATTTCCATCAACTTTTCAGGATGTTATGGAAAGTTTTAGTGCCTCATATCTTGTTCCAGAAATTTTAAGGGGTTTCTCAGAAAACAAAAACTTTAATATCTTTTAGCTCACAAATGGTCTTTTCTTGATTCCTTCACCAAAGGTCTTATATTTCCATTATGTAACTTTCTGGAAGTTTTTGCTTCATTATGTGCCCAATGTAAACTTTCTAAAAATAGTAGGTACACTTTCCTAATTAGGTAGGTCGCTATTTTTAGCAGTTTTAGAAAAAACTAAAAGTCCTACATTATTATTCTGGGTATTATGGAACCAAAAACACTAATTATGGGAAGAAATGAGAACAACTACAATGATTTTGAATTAACTTCTTTTTGGGTGATGCAAGATTGCCCTTACACCACTAGATGCTCCTGCATCAGACACCCAGGGTAATTTGAGAAGTGACCCTGTCACGTCTCAGGTGTTTGTGTGAGGAAACCCAAATGGTCAACCTCTATCTTAGACAACCAAGAAGAATCTTCAATAGGCCTTCCTTTCCATTTCACTAGATATTCTTCGTATTGTTTGTTCCGAGTGCTCCTTCCCACACGGCTATCCAAAATCTCTTCTATCTCCTCTATTGAAGTAGATGTCGGAATACTCCACTGCACTGCTGTTGGTCCATCCTCTGTTCCACCTTCATGATATTCTAATAAATCAGCAATGTTGAAAACAAGAGAAATATTGATCCCACTCGGCAGCTCTACCTCATATGCATTTCCTAAATCATGTTTCTTCAAAATTTTGCATGGTCCAAATTTCTTCATTTTCAATTTATTGTATGTTCCAACTGGGAACCTTTCTTTTCTCAAGTGAACCATGACTTCATCTCCCACCTAGAATTCCTTATATCTCCTCTTCTGATCTGCCTTAGCCTTGTACTAAATATTCATCTTATTAATGTGCTTTTTCACCTCTTCATGCAAATTCTTCATGTGTTCTGCAAAGTCTTCAGCCTTAGCACTTATCTTTTCTCCTTTGTCCAAGTTCCTTAATTCTAAAGCATTTCTTGGACTATTCCCATATACAATTTGGAATGGTGATTTACCAATACTCATATTGACAGAATTGTTGTAAGCAAATTCTGCTTGTGGTAAAATCAAATCTTATCCCTTGGGTTTATCTCCTACTAAGCATCATAGCAGGTTACCCAAACTTCTATTCACCACTTCAGTTTGTCCATCAGTCTGTGGATGGTGTGCAGAACCAAACTTCAAGTCTGTCTTTAACTTCTTCCACAATGTCCTCCAGAAATAACCAACAAACATGGTATCTCGGTCTAAAACTATGCTTTTTGGTAGACCATGTAGTCACACTACTTCCCTGAAAAATAAATTTGCAATATGAACAGCATCATTAGTCTTCTTACAAGGAATAAAATGTGCCATTTTTGAGAATCTATCCACCACCACAAAAATAGAATCATGCCCTCTCTGTGTCCTTGGTAAACCAAGAACAAAATCCATACTAATATCATCCCATGGCTTCTCTGGTACAGGTAATGATTGATACAACCCTATATTCTGACTTGTTCCTTTTGCCATCTGACATACTCTGCAACTCTGCACAAACTTCCTCACATCTTGCTGCAACTGTGGCTAATAATAATTTTCACCAACAATAGAAATGGTCTTATCTTGACCAAAGTGTCCAGCCAATCCTCCACTATGCTTCTCCTTAATCAAGTTCTCTCTCATGGAACTCCTCAGAATGCACAACTGGCTTCCTCTAAACAGCATGCCATCTTGGATTATTGAATCCAACCATTTTGTCCTGTCCAAAGTAACAAGCTCTAGGCAAGCTTTCCAAGCCTCTGCAAAATCTAGATCTTCAGGATACAAACTTTTGAGCTCATCGAACCCAACAACCTCTATCTTCATTTCTGTCAACAAATTTTGCCTTCTGCTTAAGGAATCTGCAACTCTGTTGGACTTCCCACTCCTGTGCTTCAAAACAAAAGTATAACTCTGCAAAAACTCAACCTATTTTAAGTGCCTTTGGTTCAACTTCCCTTGACTATTAAGATACTGCAAAGCTTGATGATCAGTATATAAAACAAACTCTTTTGGTAACAGATAATGTCTCCATTTCTTCAAAGCCTGAACTATTGTATAAAATTCCTAATCATAAACATAATACTTTTTCTTGGCATCATTAAGCTTCTCACTAAAATAGGCAATGGGCTTACCTTCTTCGCTCAAAATAGCTCCTATACCACTACCACTAGCATCACAATCTACTTGAAATACCTTATTGAAATATGGAAGTGCCAAAATAGGTTGTTCTACGACTTTCTGCTTCAATGTATCAAAGCTATTGTCTGCTCCTTTAGTCCATCTAAACTCTTTTCTATCCCCTCTCATTGTCTCAGTTAGGGGTGCATAAATGCTACTAAAATTCCTGATAAACTTTCTGTAAAAACTTGCCAAACAATGAAAAGATCGTACCTCTATTGTACTCCTTGGTGTAGGCCATTCAATGATAGCCCTTACTTTTTCTGGGTCCATCTTAAGACCTTCCTTTGAGACAACAAATCCCAGGTATACCAACTCCTTTGCAAAACTACATTTCTTCATATTAATCAACAGCTTCTCCTCCCTCAGCTTCTCTAGAACTCTTCTGATATGCATCAAATGCTCATCCCAAGTCTTACTGAAAATCAAAATATCATCCAAATAAACAATAACAAAACTTTCCAAAAATTCTTTTAGTACCTCGTTCATGAGCCGCATGAATGTGCTCGGTGCATTGGTTAGCCCAAATGGCATGACTAACCACTCATACAAACCTTCCTTTGTCTTGAAGGCTATGTTCCATTCATCCCCTTCTCTGATATGAATCTGGTGATACCCACTCTTCAGGTCAATTTTTGTGAAGTACTTTGCTCCACTCAAACAGTCCATGATGTCATCCATTCTTGGCAATGGAAATCTATACTTGATTATTATCTTATTGATGGCTCGAGAGTCTGTACACATCCTCCATTCTCCATCTTTCTTTGGTGCTAGTATTGCAGGTACTACACATGGACTTAGGCTCTCCCTTATCAGTCCCTTCCTCAACAACTCCTGAACTTGTCTATTCATCTCTTCATTCTCTACAGGGGTCATTCTGTGGGCTGCCTTGTTTGGCAAACTAGCTCCTGGTATCAAATCCATTTGATGACTTATTTTCCTTACTGGTGGTAAACCTTCTGGTACATTATCAGAGATAATGTCCTGGAACTCTTCCAACATATCTAAAACTTCTGCTGGTACATCTTCACATTTCTCTTGACTAATCTTAGGAATCAATGCAAAGCAATGACGCTCATGCTTCATACCCTCCAAAAATTTCCTACCATCTACCAAACAAATTCTGGCAGTGCTACATACCTTTTCTTCCACCTCCTTCAAGGGCTTCAACTTATGATGAACTCCATCCTTTGTTAGGGAATATGTGTTTGTACGGCCATCATGGATAGTGCTCCTATCATACTACCACGGCCTCCCCAATAACATATGATATGCATCCATCGGTATGATGTCACATAGCACCTCATCATGGTAGTCACCAATCTTGAACTTCACTAAACACTGTTCATTGACCAAAGCTCTATGGTCCTTCTACAACCATGCAATCTGGTATGGATGTGGATGCTTTCTTCTTGTCAACTTCAACTTGTTAACCATCTCCTCTGAAACAAGATTAGCAGTGCTTCCACTGTCAATAATAATATCAAAACACTTACCTTCACATTTGCACCTTGTGCAGAATAAACTCTTCCTCTGATTGGGTTCTTTCTCCTCATTCAACAAAGTTCTTCTGACAACTAGGGTTTCTCTCCTTTCTGCATCTTCAGAGTGCTTAGACTGTGCATCTTCATCCACATGTGCAACTCGTGCATTACCTTCAGGTCTTCTATTCATCCTTCCTTGATGTTGTGGACACTCATATGCTCGATGCCCTTCTTCTCCACATTGGAAACAGGTTCCTCTGAAACCTCCTCTTCTAAGTCCTTGCCCAAGTCTGCCTCTTCCTCTTCCTCTTTGCTCACCATTGTTCTGGTCATGAGGGTGGTAGGTATTATCACCTCTCTGATTTTGACTAGTACCAGCTTCTTCACTTTTCTTCATTTCAGCCCCCATAGGTTCTTCCACCAATCCTTCCACCTTGACCTCTTCCTCTTTGCTTGTTGTCAAATCTTTTATTCAGCTTCTCTTCCACCTTCAGGGAAAACTGGTATGCATCTTCTATGGTGGTCATTCTGACCAGGCTCAACTCCTCTTGAATACTCGGCCTCAACCCATTAATGTAACGAGCTACCTTCTCCTTGTTGGGCTCTGCATGGCCTGTCCTAATAGTAATTTTATAAAACTCTTCTGTATACTCCTTAATAGACTTGTTACCTTGCTTTAGTCCTTGCAGCTTCTTCAGCAACTCCATCTCATAGTCCACAGGAATGAACTACTTCTTGAGTTTCTCCACCATCTGATCCCATCTGGTGATCTTTCCTTTTCCTCTTCTATTCCTCTCTAATTCGACCTCCTTCCACTAAATATTGGCATGGCCCTTCAACTTTGTTTTCGCAAACTTAACCCGATTTGGGTCCTCTACATATTCATACTCAAAATACTCCTCCATGTCATTGATCCAATCAATAAGCTGTTCTGGATTCAAATCTCTAGAATATGTAGAAAATTTGATCCTGGGCCTCTTTCTGATCTTTGAAATGGCCCTCAACAACCTAACTTCTGCAGGATCTTTGGCAGCTTCTTGTTCTTCCTCAGATAGCTCTTCTTCATCTTCACCTTCACTTTCTTCTCTCATCCTCGGCTCAAACCATCTTCGTAGCTCTTCTTGCAATGCATCGATTTGCCTTTGTAGGGCTCTAAAACCTTCTTCTGTCAAAGCATTTCTCCCAACATGATTTCTTCGTGGAGGCATCTTGGTCTCCGCAGCAAACCCACAATCTCAGGTCCTGGTGCAAACTGCCTCACGGTCGGCGATCTGTCTACACACTCAGGAACCCTCGCTCTGATACCACTTGATGAAGGGGGTAAATCACAAAACACACAATAATAGATATTGAACACAACAAATAGAATGTTCTTTTATTGAACTAGGTAACTCATTACATTACAGAAGCTCAATTACAATCAGAGGATGAATCCTCTACTGGCTGCAACACATTACAGCTTTCCCAACCTCAAGACTCTAGAATCTTCAGCCTTCTGTAACCCCAAATCAGTTAGGGTTTCTATTTTCCCACCTATTCTTGACTTTACACTAGCCCCCTTAACTCTACTACTGCCCAGGGTTCCCAAAATAGTCATAAATAGCACTTTTTGGCAGCCTCCAGCTAAATTTCAAATTTTGCAACTCCCTCCAAAAGTAGGTCAACTTTCGGGAAGCATAACTTTTGATCCGGGTGTCCAATTGATGAACTGTTTTAAGCGTTGGAAAGCTTGTGATGTGAACTATCACACCGAAAATTCATAAATGGATTTCTATCAACTTTTTGGGACGTTATGGGAAGTTTTAGTGCCTCATATCTCGTTCCAGAAATTTTCAGGGTTTTTTCAGAAAACAAAAACTTTAATATCTTTCAGCTCACAAATGGTCTTTTCCCAATTCCTTTGCCAAAGGTCTTATATTTCCATTATGTAACTTTTTGGAAGTTTTTACTTCATTATGTGCCCAAATGCAAACTTTCTAAAAATAGCAGGTACACTTTCCTAATTAGGCAGGTCGCTATTTTTAGCAGTTTTGGAAAAACTGAAAGTCCTAAATTATCATTCTAGATATTATGGAACCAAAAACACTAATTATGGGAAGAAATGAGAACAACTACAATGATTTTGAATTAACTTCTTTTTGGGTGATGCAAGATTGCCCTTACACCACTAGATGCTCCTGCATCATATTCTATAGAATTCAATAAATATTGCAAGGAACTTGGGATTGAAAGACATAAGACAACTCCATACACCTCGCAATAAAATGGAGTTGCAGAAAGGATGAACGAGACACTGATGGAGAAGGCTAGGAGTATGCTTAGTGGAGCTGGCTTAGAACAAAAGTTTTGGGCTGAAGTTGTTGTCACTACTTGCTATCTTGTTAATAGATCTCCTACATCAGCTCTTGTTGGAAAGACACCCATGGAGGTGTGGTCTAGTAGAAAGCATTCAATAAGGCATCTTCATATTTTTGGTTGTGAATCATATGCACATGTGCCTAGGGAGAAGTGGTCAAAATTGGAGAACGAGGTTGTTAAGTGTATCTTCATTGGCTATGGTGTCGGTGTGAAAGGATATAAGCTTTGGGACCCTATGGCTGAAAAGTGTTGTATAGGAGAGCTTACACCTTCTTCCATTGTTTTATAGCTAGAAGGAAAAGAAAAGAAAGAGGATGTTGTTCAGTTTCTTGCTACGCCTAAGAAGATTGAATAGAAAGACAATGTTGGACCTAATGATGAGGAGAGCTCTAGAAGCTCTAAAAGATCAGATGAAGAAGTTGAACCTCAACCTCATCTCTTGAGGAGGTCTACACAGATAAGAAATCAACTTGAAACATTTGGTTTTACATTGCTTGATTCTAGTTACACTTTTGTTTTGCTTACTAACAATGATGAACCTAGAACTGTATCTGAGGCTATGGACATGAAAGATGTAGGTTCCTAGATGGAGGCATGGAGGATGAAATGACTTCTTTGGAAAAGAATCAAACTTGGGACTTGGTTCCTTTGCCTCCTAGATGGAAACCCATTGGATGCAAATGGGTGTTCAAGAAGAAATTTGGTGTAGATGGTAGTGTTGAGAAGTATAAGGCTAGATTGGTTGTGAAGGGGTATTCACAAGTGGAGGGTATAGATTATGGTGAGATCTTCTGTCCCGTTACAAAGATGACATCCATTCAATTCTTGTTGTCTCTTGCAGAAGCTTATGACTTAGAGGTAGAACAGATGGATGTGAAGATAGTTTTCCTTCATGTTGATTTGGAGGAAGAAATCAACATGTCACAGCTAGAGCATTACATGGTGAAAGGTAAAGAAATTTTAGTTTGCAAACTTAAGAAGTCATTGTATGGTTTGAAGCAATCCCCTAAGAGACGGTACTTGAAGTTTGATGCCTTTACGTTGTCTATTAGATTTGTGAGATCGAAATCATATCACTGTGTGTACTTTAAGTTTGATAGTCATCGTATTCTCATTGTTGCACTGTATGTTGATGATATGTTGCTCATTGGGAAGGGTAAGAATATGATTTCTGATTTTAAATCTCAGTTGTCATTATAGTTTGAAATGAAATATTTAGGGGTAGCTAGGTACATTCTAGGAATGGAAATTAGAAGAGACATAACCAATAGAAAACTTTGGTTAAGCCAGAGTAAGTATGTGAAGACCATGTTGGAAAGGTTCAACATGGCAGATTGTAGACCATTGTGTGTTCCTATTTCTTTGGGGACAAAGTTGTCTATTAAGGACTATCCAAAATCTCCTAGTGAGGTGGACGACATGAGCATAGTACCTTATGCTTGTGCTATTGGTAGTTTGATGTATGCTATGGTCTGCACAAGACTAGACATTGCCCAAGTAGTGGGAATCCTTAGTTGATTTATGGATAATCCTAGACGAGTTCATTGGGATGTAGTTAAGTGAGTGTTCAGATATTTGAGGGTAACTTCTGAGTATTCTATATGCTATCATGGCAATGTTACAGGACCTCCGCATTCCATTGACATTTGTGGATTTGTGGATTCAGATTGGGCAACTGACATTGACAACAGGAGATCCACCAGTGCTTATGTGTTTACACTATTTGGTGGTGCTATTAGTTGGATGAGTAAGTGACAACCTATTGTTGCTTTCTCCATGACTCAAGCTGAGTATATGGTAGCAACTCATACTTTTAAGGAAGCTATTTGGCTTAAGAGATTGTGTTTAGATATTGGTGTTGATGCAGGTCAGATCATGATCAATTGTTATAGTTAGATTACAATTTGCCTTGCAAAGAATTTGACTTTCCATGCTAGAACAAAGCATATTGATGTTTAGTTTCACTTTGTGTGAGACATGGTTGAGGATGGAAAGGTAAAATTGGAGAAGGTAGATACTTTGAAGAATGTTGCAAATGCATTGATGAAACTAGTGGGTACAGAGAAGTTCATATGGTGTTCGGAGTCTATGGGCCTATAGCAGTTAAATCCTATTATTCTATGGCTCTTACAAGGTGTTTGACAAGTGGGAGAATGTTGGGAATTAAGGTGTCTCAACCTTGGTAATTCCTTACATTATTTATGTTTGTATATATTAATTAATTGCCTATGTTGTAAATATTTGTAAATTCTATATTGTCATATTGTGGGATGTGGTACAGTGATGTGTCATCCTACATGGAAGATGAAAACTTGTAATTTTGTCCTCACATGAGGAGATAGGCATAACACTTTCTGGTGGGAGCATTTTTGCATGTGTCGGCATCTTTCATGTTGTGTAAGGGAATGTTTGACCGAAACGGTTATGACGGATTCCTATGATGAATCTATGACATGTAAGAGTCAGAAATAGAAGCATGTAAGACAGGTGAAGACATGTGTCATGAAGTATCTTTGAAAAAGGCATATTTGGGCACCCTAAGGTGGACTATGACATTTTGTAAGAGAATATACTATTTATAGCCTGTGTATGACATATTCTCTTACAACTATAAGTTGTAACTGCTATGATAGATTCTATGATGGTCATAAGTGTTGTAAGAGTATCTGCCATAGCCCATTTTGGAAATAGGTGACCTCTTTGGGATGGGAGCTGTGGACAAGTGTTACCCACATTTTACAATATTGACCAAGTGTCCTTAGGCATGGGTTTTGGGCCATGAGGCCAAGTTGGATGCCCATCCCAAGATATGTTGGCAAGAGACACTGTGTGGCTTCATGAGTGTTGTCATTGATGGAAACAAAGTCCATTCCACACATCCGCATCACATGGTATGTCTATACCAGAAATCAGATTGAAGAGTATTTTGGTCCGGTGAGCAAGAATGGAGCATGCAGCAAGGTCCAATAATTAGGTTCGAATCTCTCAGAGGAAGTATCTTAGCAAAGTGTGGACTTGAGGAAGTCAAGAGGAGTACCATGACTGCTACATTCTAGAGATTGAGCCTCTGGTGATGAAAGAGTGAAAATATATGAGCACCTAAGTGTTGGGTTCCTCTTTGGCAGAGTAGACTAAGGAAGAACTAACCGGAAGAGCATTAGACCTTAATTCAGATGAGAAATTGATGGTGATCAATTTTCTTGAGGGATCATTCATTGGTGGCTAACATGATTGATGACTCCTATAAATATATTTTTGATACACATCACTTAGTAAGCATGGATTTAGCTGACAGGCTAGAGTTTGGAAAAATCTTGAGTATTATGGATGCCAACTAGAAAGATGTTGAAATCCTTTGTGCGGATATATATACCAGATGGATTTTGATGTGAAGGTGTGTGTTGTGTGTTGTGAAGTGTGAAGAAAAGAAAATAGCATTGTGGAAGCAGCAATACAGGTCCAGTATGTGACAGAACAACAACACTAAAGCAAAGGAAGAATGAAGTGTAGTAGATCACTATATTGAGCCTAACCAAAACTAAACCTCAGCATATGTGGATGCTTCTTATCAGTTCAAGTACCTGGTTTCTTTCTATAAACTATTGTAGGCAATGAGCCTCTTGTGGGTAGTGTGCTTGGGTAGTAAGCCCTAATTGGCAAGTGCCATTTTTGTTCATTCTATTCTTTTAACAGAGACTACAATTTTGGGTTAGTCACCCCATGGTTTTTCCCTTAACTGGGTTTTCCACCTAAAAATCCTTGTGTTATGTGTGTTGATTTCTTTTCTGCTCTTATGATAATGTATGGTTATATGTTTTGATGATGTACTAATTGTTAAAGAAGAAAATAAAGTTGAATATTTAAGATAACTGATTCACCCCCCCTCTCAATTATCTACTTTGTTTCCAACAATTGGTATCAGAGCTAAGTTCCCTCAAATAGAGCCTAACAGCTTGAGGACGATCTAGGAATCTCAATGGATATGTATGGTATGAGGGAATAACTTCAGTCTACCCTAGATGATCTTGAGCAATCTCACTCTGAAGTCAATAACCTAAGGGAAAGACTCAAACAAGCTGATGATTTCATAAATGAAATCAAAGAAAAACTAAGTATCTCAATAAAGAAAAGAAAGGAACTACTTCAATAATTAGCAAGTCAAAGTCAAGCCAATGATACTAATGAAGATCTGAATGAGAAAAAGAAGTTATGTGAGAAGCTATCAAAGGAGGTCATTATGGTAAGACATGAAATGGAATTAGGGGTTATGAAATTCACCCAAGAAATTGAAGAGAAAAGAAAAATTGAAGATAATCTAAAACAATCTCTTAAGGAGAAATCAGAAGACTTCCACAAAATGGATAGAATAATTAGGCATCTGGAATCTAAACTTGAAGAGGCTAGAGATAATGAAGAACAACTTGAGAATCAAATAGACACTCTTAAAAGGGATCTTCAAATTACAAATGTATACAAAGAGAAATTCAAGATAAGCTCTTCTCAACTTGAAGTTCTTCTTGAAACCCAAAAGAGGATAGATGATAAGCATGGCTTGGGGTATGAGAAAGGTGAAAGCTTCAGATCTAGTCAGAAGCACTCTGGATTAGGTAATCCAAGGAACAAACTTAGAAGACCTCCAGTAAGGCAACCAAATGCTCAAAGATACCCATCCTTCAATGGATACTTCTACAATTGCAATAACTTCAGTTATAAAGCAAATCATTGCAGAAGAATGAATCAGACTAATTCATCCTTCTCCAGACAATGTTTCAACTGCAAAAGGTATGGTCACAAATCTCTTGAATGCAGAAATAGGCAAGTAAACAATTCATTCAATGGTAGATGCTTTGCATGCAATAGAATAGGGCATAAGGCTAATTAATGCAGATCAAGAGGATATCAGACAAATATTCAAAGAAATGTTATTTGCTACAATTGCAATAGATCCAGTCATATTGCCAAATTCTACAGAAGTAAGAATCAAGATAAAAGGGGTTTGGTGCATCATAATCAAAATCAAGACAAAGGAAAAGGAAAAGTAAATGTGGATGAAATTCAAAGAGAGACTAAAAAGATTTGGGTGAAGAGAAGTACAAAAAATGTTGGGGATGGATATGCACTAGAATCTAGTGTTGATATTACTTCTAGAAATTGAATAGATGAGCTCTGGCTTAGGGGGAGTCACAAAGGAAAACAAATTCCCCCAGCCAATCAATTGGTGCCTGAAATTGGCACATGGAAAGTTGTAGATAAAAGGGTTCTCATAGAAATATCTAATTAACCCTTGGTAAAAATATGAAAGATCCACAAGGAATTTTGAAGAGGTTAATTATCCAAGATTGATCCAGTTTGATAGTCATCTGGTAAAAGTGGGATTCTCATAGTTAGATCCGGTATGATTCTAAATTGAAATATCTTTGATCTACAGATAAATAGGATGATTCAAGGAAGGGAGATACATTGTGAATTATCATTTTGAGTACATCTCAGTGATTTGAAAAGATCTCTCTCAGAACAAGAAGAACAAGGCAACCAGAATGACTTAAGTTGTGCATTTATTGCAATATGGAATTAGGGTTTGTGCATAAATAAAAGGGTTCTTTTTTTCATCATTTGCACATTTGCATTCGAGAAGAAGAAAGAAAGATCTCTGCAACTAAATTGCTTCAACCCTCTTGAGGATCAACTGCAGAATTCGATTCAACCAGCTATCTTTTCAGCTCCTATCGTGAACCCTAGAAGTGTAAAAAGGTATTTCCTCTCTTGAATATCTCTCTCTGACTCTTTTGAAAGATGACTACTCCAAATGTTGTTAAGATCACTGATAGGTCGCACCCTAAGTTCAAGAAACATCCTTACAAATCCCTAGAAGTTGATCCCCTAGGCACATTCTCTAGCATTCCACATGGGGTTCTGTACGTAGAAGATGTTAGGGTTTACATACACGCAAATATTGAGGAATTTGGTGAATCCAAACTGTTGGATATCTATCAAAGGAATTAATAGATGAAACATTTGAACTTAAACCCCAATACAAGGCCATCTGGGATAAGCATTTTGGACATTGCATCCATTTCCCCTATTTTGTAGAAGATGAATGGGTCTGGTATGTTCTGAGCAGAATGCATGATAATTTCATGTGGTTGATGAGGCCATTTAAGATCACAAAAGATGGCATTAGGGTGGTAACCGGATTGCATTCATCTGGTGGGTTGCCTGCTCTCAAGTCAGTCAAAAACCAAACTATAAGTGAGGCTATTGGATCAAAGTCTGACAAGAGAGCAATGACATTAGAATATATCACAGATCTGGATATCAAATTTGCATCTATGATCATTGGCTACAAAATATACCACTCTACCAGGGAGAATTTAGTATCTAGAACTGCTATATAAACTGCATATTAGATGCTAAGGGAAAATGCAGACTATGATCTATGCGAGCTTCTCTTGAGCCAACTACTAAAAAACCTACAAAAGATCAAGAAGGATAAGAAGAACTCATTCAAGTATGGTGGGATAATACTGTGTTTACTCTTTTACTTTATGAATGAGCTACCCGGATCAAGTGGTTGGGTATGGCAGAATGACAGACGGGTTGCCATACAAATTAGAGATTATATGTATGGGCTTGGTGATGCCAAGGCACAAAGTATAGCACTCTGGGGTTACTTCAAAAACTTCCAAAGTATGATGTAGGCTAGAGAAAGAATTCCCCAATCCATGGTTGAAAAATACAAGGATACAGTGTGCTTATGGTAGACACTGATTAATGCCTAATGGAGGTAGTGGAGCCAAGGATAGTATGGATTATTCCAATGGGGTATGACGTAGATGAGAAAATCCTAGAGTTACATATCTAACACCTGTTGAGTCAGCCTAAGGACCCTGAGGCAGAAAGGTTTGGAACCTTCCAAGAGTTGAGTGTGAAAATTCATCTTGAATTGAGACAACCTGAGATCAAGAGAAAAGTGAGAAGGGAAGTAGAAGAAGTTGCCAAGAGATATGGGATATCAAAGGAGGTAGTTGATAACAATAGAGAGAGGGTAGAAAGGGTAGAGAAAGAAAGGCAAGAAGTAGAAAAAGAAAGTGCTCCAGTGCAAGCCCCCTCCCGGACTAGATCCTCAAAGAGCTCTACACCTGCCACTACTAAGAGCCCAAAAGCCTCAAAACTGAAAGCAAAGACATCCAGAAAAGGAGAAAAGAGAACAAAGACAAAGGCCACAAGGTCATACATAAGTCAAAAGGATGATGAAGAGACAAACACTGATGAGGAGGTCAAGAAAATGAAGAAGAAAATAAAAACATCCATGGAATCCTCTGCTGGTAAACATACAGAAGAAAAGCCAAAAGAATTTGTTGAAAGGCCTACTCTCTCCATTGATGATGTCATCAAGGCAGTCACTGTGGATGAAAATCTGAAACCAATGACAGAATTCTATGATGAATTTAGTGAAGCTGACCAGAAGCTCTTGCAAGATGCTACAGTCAGGTATCTAAACATCTATAATAAAGCATTCATTGAAATCATATCTCTAATTCCCAAAAGCCTAGAGAAGGAACTTGAAATGAGAAAGAACAATGCCAAGGCAAAGGACTTAGAGATCAAGGAAAAGATAGCTATTCATCTCTACCCTTCCATCACTCCAAAACAAATGAACATGATCTTCAAAGATTGCAAGGATGAGTTCTGGAGCAAAGCCAGAATGAACAAGCTTATGCTTGGAGAGACTGATCAGGTGGAAAAAGAAACTAAAGACATCCTCCAGAATGCATATAAAAGATTCAATCTTCCTATTATAGAGGATATAAGTGATGAACCTTCTACCATGGATGTCGAAGGATCAATGCATCAAAGGAAGATTCTACTAAGAAAATTGCAGAAGAGTCAAAGGAGATAGGTGAGGAGAAGACTAAGGACTTGGATTCCTCTATTCTGGAAGAGGAAGTTCATGAAGAAGTAAACATCTCTCTTCCGGATCCCTCAGCAGACTCCAAAACTAAAGGAGAAGAAAGAAAAGAAGAGAAAATTAATCAAGGAGAAGAGGTAAAGGGAAGAGAAGAAGATCAAACAGATAAGATCCTGAATGATAGTTCTGAAGTGGGAAAAGAAAAGAAGACTTTGTCTTTGGCAAGAGACACTACAAAAGTAGTTAAAGACTTCTTGACCAAGGAAATGATGGAATTAGATGAACCAGAGCTATTTCAAGGACCACTCAATTTGACTCTCTCTCTCCGGTCTAGACAATGAAGGTAGCATCTTTTGCTCAATCCAAAGCAAAAGAAAAGCTTTTGAAGTCTCACATGGAAGACTATGAGCTTATAGAGATTGCATCTGGTGTGTTGGAGAAGATCATGCCATCCTTCCAGAAGGATCTTTCGGCCTCTTCATCTAGTAACTTGAAATCCCTTGTTAATTCTATTAGCACACATTTTGATTCTTTAGAGAAATCAGCAGAAGAGAAAGTCCAGAAGGAGTTTTTAGAAAAGAGATTCTCCAAAGTACAGGGACTTATAGCAAATGATAGGAGAAATCTAGATATTGGGATAAAGAGCCTAGAAAATGCTCTTAAAGATGGTGGAGATTTATACAAATTTTGTCTATCTTGGTCCATAGTGATAGCAGAACTTGCCAAGAAGGTGGAAGAACAAGAGAGTAAACTGTTTATCTCAAATATTTGACTCTCTCACCTCTTCCATAATAAATCAAGAGTGTCAGACTATTGCCACTATTAAGGAAATAAAGAGGCTTGAAAAGGAGAAGAAGAATAGAGTAAGCAGGCTAAGTGAACTAAGAGGGATAATTATCCCTAAGTTAGAGGCAATGCATGAGGCCCTAACTGATGCTCAGACCACAACCTGGACTAGTGATCCGTTAGACTTAAAAAGGGAAGAAGCTTTTGCATTTTTGTTAAGTGGCCACATATCAATTTTGGATAGGATGAAGCAGAGTTGGGAAATAGAAGTTGTACAGTTGAAGAATACTTTTGTGGACATACTTAAGTTTATGTAAGTATAACTTATATATATGCGGCTATGTATAGGCTAGTTTTTGCAAATTTTGGTGTGTGGATTTCACCCTTTGCATTGATGTCAAAGGGGGAGTGAGGAGTAGTGAAAAATGTGGGATCTAGCTAAGGGGGAGCTCCAGTAAAAATGTGCATAAGATAGAGCATTAGCCAAAGGGGAGTCTATTATGACACTTAGTCATTTTTCACTAAGTGTTGCCATCAATGCCAAAGGGGGAGATTGTTGGCAAGAGACACTATGTGGCTTCATGAGTGTTGTCATTGATGGAAACAAAGTCCATTCCACACATCCACAGCACATGGTATGTCTATTCCAAAAATTAGATTGAAGAGTATTTTGGTCCCGTGAGCAAGAACAGAGCATGCAACAAGGTCTGACAATCAGGTCTCGATCTCTCAGAGGAAGTATCTCAACAAAGTGTAGACTTGGGGAAGTCAAGAGGAGTACCATGACTACTACATTCCAGAGATGAGCCTCCGGTGATGAAAGAGTGAAAAGATATGAGCACCTAAGTGTTGGGTTCCTGTTTGGTAGAGTAGACTAAGGAAGAACTGACTGGCAGAGCATCAGACCTTAATCTGAATGAGAAATTGATGGTGATCAAGTTTCTTGAGGGATCATTCATGGTTGGCCGACATGATTGATGACTCCTATAACTATATTTTTGATATGCATCACTTAGTAAGCATGGATTTAGCCAACAGACCAGAGTTTGGAAAATACTTGAGTATTCCAGATGCTGACTAAAAGGATGTTGAAATCCTTTGTGCAGATACATATACCAGATGGATTTTGATGTGAAGGTGTATGTTGTGTGTTGTGAAGTCTGAAGAAAAGTAGAGAGCAGTGTGGAAGTAGCAATACATGTTTAGTATGTGATAGAACAGCAGCACTCAAGTAGGTGAAGAATGAAGTGCAGTAGATCAGTATATTGAGCCTAACTAGAACTAAACCTTAGCATATGTGGATGCTTCTCATTAGTTGAAGTATCTAGTTTCTTTCTATAAACTATTGTAGGCAGTGAGCCTCTTGTGAACAGTGTGCTCAGGCAGTGAGCCCTAATTGGCAAGTGCCATTTTTGTTCTTTCTATTCTTTTAACAGAGAATATAATCTTGGGTTAGTCACCCCGTGGTTTTTCCCTTATCTGGGTTTTCCACGTAAAAATCCTTGTGTCATGTGTGTTGATTTCTTTTCTTCTCTCATGATAATGTATGGTTCTATGTTTTGATGTTGCACTAATTGTTAAAAAAAAAAAGAAAGTAGTTGAATATTTAAGATAACTAATTCACCCCCCCCTCTCAGTTATCTACCTTGTTTCCAACAAGATAGGTCCAATATTGCCTTGTATATTCTATAAAAATAGGTGTTTGGAGAGGGATTTGTATCACGGGTTTATAGGTACTGTTATGCTACCAGATTGACTCCAGACATGAGTGTCAAAGACCGTTGAAGCTTGCATTGCAAGTGTATTGTAAACAACTTTTAGATTTGTTAATACATTGTGCAGGTTTTTTAGTGTGGGGTTTTTCACCTGATAAGGGTTTTCCCTACCATAAATCTTTGTCTCTCTTCTTCTATCTCTCTTTTTGGTTCATGTGTATTTCTACAAATATCTCTATTAGATGTTCTATATTTCTGTAGTTGTAAGGATTAATTTGAATTTGCATAGTCCTCTCCTCATTAGACTAGTGTAGGAAGCGATTTCTGCACACCTAGCTTCCTTTCAAAGCATACACATAAATACATGTAATGCATGAAGTACGCACATGAATACACATAAGTCACGAACCATACACTTGAATATACATAAGTCATGAAGTATACACTTGAATACACATAAGTCATGAAGTATACACTTGAATACATGTAAGTCATGAAGTATACACTTGAATACACATCAGTCATGAAGTATACACTTGAATACATGTAAGTCACAAAGCATATACATGAATGTACATAACACATGAAGTATACACATGAATATACGTTGCATCAACCATCATTCACAGGATGGTAGGAAGGATGCTCTAATACCAGATCAAAAGTTATGGCTCCCAGAAGTTGACCTATTTTTTGAGTGAGTTACAAATTTTGAAATTTTGGCTGGAAGGCGTCAAAAAGGGTTATTTATGATCATTTTTGGGGAATATTTTGGGTATTAGAGAAAGGGGCAAAGTGAGGAGTCAGGAAAGGAGGCAAAATAGAAACACTAGTAGATTTGAAGCCACAAAAGGTAGAAGGTTCCAGAATCCATAGGAAGGAAGTTGTAATATGTTATAACATGTTGAGGATTCATCATCTGACTTGATCCTTCTTTCTATATTATAACATGTTGAGGATTCATCATCTGACTTGATCCTTCTTTCTATATTGTAATGTGTTTTTTAGTTCAATACAAGAATATTCCTATTTTTGTTGTGCAATCTGTGTTGTGTGTTTTGGGATTAACTCCCTCATAAAGTTGTATCAGAGAAGAAGTTCTTGAGTGTGTAGGTAGATTGTCAAATGTGTGGAAGTTTACACCAGGACTTGTGGTTGTGGGTTAGGATGTCTCCATGAAGAAATCATGGTGGTGGGAGAAATACTTTGACAAAAGAGGATTTTAGAGCCTTGCAAAGGCAAATAGATGCACTGCAAGACGGTTTGAGCCAAGATGAAGAAAAGAAAGCAAAGGTGAAGCTCAAGAAGGAGAGCTACCTGAAGAAGTACAAGAAGTTGCAAGAGATCCTGCATAAGTTAGGTTTTTGAGGGCCATTTCTAAGATTGGAAAGAGTCCTAGGATTGAAGTTTCTACCTATTATAGGGATCTAAATCTGCAAGATCTTATTGATTGGATAAACAATATGAAGGAATATTTTACATATGAAGAGGTGGAGGATCCAATAAGGGTAAAGTTTGCAAAAATAAAGTTGAAGGGTCATGCCAGTATTTGGTGGAAAGAGGTCTAGTTAGAGAGAAATAGAAGAGAAAAAGAAAATATTAATAGATCTGATTGGATGGTAGACAAACTAAAGAAGCAGTTCATTCTTGTGGACTATGAGTTGGAGTTGTTGAAGAAGCTAGAAGGATTTCAAAGCAAGGTAACAAGTCTGTTAAGGAGTATACAAAAGAGTTTTATAATATTATTATCAAAATAAGCCATGTAGACACCAACAAGAAGAAGGTAGATCATTACATTAATGGGTTGAGACCAATTATTCAAGATGAGCTAAGGTTGGTTAGAAGGACCACCATAGAAGATGCATACCAGTTTTCTCTAAAGGTGGAAGATAAGATAAATAAAAGATTTGAAAGAAAGAAAAGGGGAAGAGGTCATGGTAGAAGGACTAGTGGAAGATCCTATGGAGATAAAAATGAAGATCAAAAGAAAAGTGAAGAAGCAAGCACTAGTGGAAATTAGAAATGAGATAATGCCTACAACCCTCATGACCAAAATAATGCTGAGCAAAGAGGAAGAGGAAGAGGAAGAGGAAGTTTAAGAAGAACATGTTTCCAATGTGGAGAAGGACATCAAGCCTATGAGTGTCTCCAATATCAAGGAAAGAAAAATAGGAGACCTGAAGGTAATGCATGAGTTGAACATGTAGATGAAGATACATAGTCTGAGCATTCTGAAGATGCACAATCTAAGCATTCTAAAATGCATAGTCTGAGCATTCTAAAGATGCTGAAAGGGGAGAAACCCTAGTTGTCAGAAGAACCTTGTTAAATGAGAAGAAAGAACCATACTAGAGGAAGAATTTATTCCACACAAGGTGCAAGTGTGGAGGTAAGTGTTGTGATATAATTATTAATAGTGGAAGAACTAATAATCTTGTCTAAGAAGAGATGGTTAACAAGTTGAAGTTGAAAAAGAAAAGGCATCCACATCAATATCATATTGCATGGTTGTAGAAGGACCACAAAGCATTAGTCATTGAGTAGTGTTTAATCAATTTAAAGATTGGAGACTACCATGATAAAGTGTCATGTGACAATCATATTGATGGATGTATGTCATATGCTATTGGGAAGGCCATGGAAATATGATAGGTGTGATTTCCATGATGTTAATTTACATATTAATTCCCTAACAAAGGATGGAGTTCATCATAAGTTGAAGCCATTGAAGGAGGTGCAGGAAAAGATATGCAGTACTGATAGAATTTGCCTGATAGATGGTAGGAATTTTTTGGATGGTATGAAGCATGAGCATTTCTGCTTTGGGTTGATTCCTAAGATCAACCAAGAGAAATGTGAAAATATACTAGAAGTCTCAGATCTATTAGAAGAATTTCAAGACAATGTCTTTGATAATATACTAAAAGGTTTACCACTGGTGATGAATATAAGTCAAAAAATAGATTTGATACTAGGATCCAGCTTGCCAAATAAAGTAGCCCATAGAATGACTCCTGCAGAGAATGAGGAGTTGAAAACACAAGTTCATGAGATGTTAAGGAAAGGACTTGTAAGGGAGGGCCGATCTCTGTGTACAGTTCCTGGAGTACTAGCACCGAAGAAGGATGGAGAATGGATGATGTGTACATCTTGATCCATCAAAAAGATCACGATCAAGTACAAATTTCTATTTCTTAAAATGGATGACAAAATTGATTTCCTATGTGGAACCAAGTGCTTCACGGAAATATATTTGAAGTGTATATCACCAAATCTAGATTCTAGAAAGAGATGAGTGTAAATAGCCTTCAAGACAAGGAAGGGTTGTTATGAGTGGTTAGTCATCCATTTAGGCTAATCAATGCACCAAGCACATTCATGCGGCTCATGAATAAGGTATTGAAATAGTTATTGGGTAAATTTGTCATTGTTTATTTAGATGATATTTTAATTTTCTATAAGAGTTTGGAGGAGAACCTAATGCATGTTTGAAGAGTTTTTGAGAAGTCAAGGGAAGAGAAGTTATTGATTAATCTGAGGAAATATAGTTTTGTGAAGAAGGAGTTGGTGTACTTGGGATTTCTTATCTCAGCTGAGGGTCTTAAAATGGATTCATAGAAGGTGAGGGCTATAATTGAATGGCCTACCCCAAGGAGTGTTACAGAGGTATGATCTTTTCATGGATTGACAAATTTTTATAGAAAATTTCTCAAGAATTTTAGTAGCATTTGTACACCCCTAACTAAGACAATAATAGGGGATAGAAAAGAGTCTAAATGGACTACAAGAGAAGCCAAGAGTTTTGATACATTGAAATAGAAAGTTACAGAGCAACTTGTTTTGGAACTTCCAGATTTCAATAAGGTGTCTCAAGTAGATTGTGATGCTAGTGGTAATGTTATAGGAGTTATTTTGAGTCAAGAAGGTAACCCCATTGCCTATTTTAATGAGAATCTTAATGATGCCAAGAAAAAGTATTTTATTTATGATAAAAAAAAAATTATGATGTAGTTCAGGCTTTGAATAAATGGAGGTACTATTTTTTTCTAAAAGAGTTTGTTTTATATACTGATCATCAATCCTTGTAGTATCTTAGTAGTCAAGAAAATTTAAATCAAATGCACTTCAAATCAATTGAGTTTTTGTAGAGTTATACTTTTGTTTTGGAGCACAAGAGTGTAAGGTCAAATAGAGTTATAGATGATTTAAGGAGAGGGAAACATTTGTTGACCAAGATGAAGATAAAGGTTGTTGGGTTCAATGAACTCAAGAATTTGTACCCTAAAGATCTAGACTTTGTAGAGGCCTGAAAAGCTTGTTTGGAGCCTATTACCTTGGATAGGGAAAGATGGTTTTATTACATAATCTAAGATGGTATGTTGTTCAAAGGAAGCAATTTGTGCATTCTGAGGAGTTCTATGAGAGAGAACTTGATTCACCCCCCTCTCAGTATCCTGGTGTGTTCAACAATTGGCATCAGAGCCAAGTTCCTTTGAGGGAATCTTAACCACTTGAGGAAGGTCTAGGATGACACAAAATGGATCTAGAAAGATACTTAGGTTTGATCGAACAAATTATGATTTCTAGAATCTAAGGATGGAAGCTTTTATCAACTGTCTAGGGTGTGGTGTTTGGGAATTTGTCAAGTTAGGTTACACTATTCCTACTACTATTCCTACAAAAGTAGATGAAGTTAAGAATTATCATAATAATGCTAAGGAAAATTTTACTATCATGAGTGAGTTAGTTGATTCATAACTTTCAAAGGTAATGAGTTGTAGTTCTACTCAAGAAGTTTGAGATAAACTTCAAACCATTTAGAAGGAGATAAGAAAGTAAAGCAAGCCAAGATGTAGAGCTTCAAGAGCAAATTTGAGAACCTACAAATGTCAGAGGATGAAGACATTGTTGGATACACATGCTCTGGGTGAATGAAGTGTTTAATGGCATTAAAGGTCTTAGTGGAGAAGTGAAAGAAGATGAGGTTGTAAAAAAGGTTCTGAGATCTCTTCCCAAATCTTATAGTCATAAGGTATCTTCCATTGAGGAGACTATAGACTTGGATACTTACACCATAGAAAACTTGTTTGGCACCCTTACATCCTTTGAAATGAGAGATTTTGGTAGTGATGCTCCAAAGAAAGAAGTTTCTTTCAAAACCAGTGTGAAGACCAAAGAAGAAGTTACTGATGAAGATGAGATCTCTAATGAAGTTGGAGCTAATTTTGTAAGAAGACTAAAGAAAGGTACTAGAAAATACAAAGGTAAGTTACCCTTTAAATGTTTTAATTGTGGAAAGGTTGCTCATTTTGCTTCTAAATGTCCTTTCAAAGAATCAAGGGGTAGTAATAGGAGAGGCAAGTTCAAGAGAAGTCTGTATTCCATAGAAAGTAATTATTCCTTAGAAGATGAGGATTATGATGACTCAAATGAGATGAAACAGTTTTCATGGCCCTGAATGTTGGTAACAAAAAGGATGATGCTAGAACTTGTGAGAAGACTGATACCTTCCAAACAAATCAAAATAATGAAAGATCAATGGTTGTATGGACTGCCTTTCATGCAAAATAAGAATCCAAGGATTGGGTTATTCACAATGGATGCTCAAATCATATGATTGGTGACAAGGAGAAGTTTATCATCCTTGAGAAGTGGGATGCTGGTGTTGTCCAGTTTGGTGGTGACGAGTTAGCACATATTTGTGGAAAAAGTACTATAACTATTGATGGGAAAAATAATACTGAGGATGTCCTCTATGTCAAATGGATAAAAAACAATCTTCTCAGTGTTAGTCAAATGTGCAGCAAAGGGCATAATCTCACCTTTCATGCCAAAGTTCGTGAGATCAGGAAGGCAGGATCTAAAAAACTAGTTACAGAAGGTATCAAGACATATGGTGACATCTATCATCTGAATGAGGTAAATGGAAGAACACATTTGTTGGATCAATCTAGTGAGTGTTAGTTGTGGCACAAGAGAATGGGACACAACAATTTTGACAATATGGTAAAGATTAGTTCTACTCATGCAGTGAGAGAGATGCCAAAGATAATCAAGCCTACAAATGCATTATGTAGGGAATATCAAATGGGAAAGCAGACAAAGACAAACTTCAAAAGCAAGGAGTACTCTTCTTCAAAGCAATTGGAACTGATTCACACTAATCTATGTGGGCCTACAAGAATAAAGAGTCAACAAGGTGAGAGACATTTCATGTTTCTTATTGATGATTATTCTAGAATGACTTGGGTTACTTCCTTAAGAGAAAATTAGATGCCCTTAATAAATTTAAAGTGTTCAATGCTATGGTTGAGAATGAAGTAGATGCCAAGATTAAATGGTTGAGGTTTGATAGAGGAGGTGAGGTTACTTCAAATGAATTTAAAAAGTTCTATGAACATAATGGTATTAGGAGACATTTGTCAGCTCCTATGACCCCTCAGCAAAATGGAGTAATGGAAGAAATAATGAGACTATGCAATAGATGTCTAGGATAGTGTTGAAAGATGAAAATCTATCTGATATGTACTAGAAGGATTTAGTGCATACCATTGTCTATATAATTAATAGAGTGCAATTGAGGGTCAACAACACTAAGACTCCTTATAAGCTATGGTATGGAAGACCTCCCACAGTTAGATACTTCAGGATCTTTGGTAGCAAATACTATATCAGAAGAGATGAAGAAGACCTAAAAAAGTTTGATTCAAGAAGTGATTAAGGAATCTTTATTGGCTACTCAACTAGAAGCAAGGCTTATAGATGCTACAACAAAAGGTTGGGAAAGATGATTGTAAGAACTAATGTGAAGGTAGATGAAGACTAGTATTAGATCTCACATGAATTAGAGGACTCTAAAATTGATATCTTTCCATGCATTATAGATGAAGAGGAAGAAGTAAAAGAAGAAAAGGAATAAGAATCAAAGTAGATGCCTAAGACTCCAGAAAACTATGTTTAAAAGAACCACTCAGCAAATCAGATCATTGGAGATATGAATGAAGGTGTGCATACAAGGAGAAGGCTTGCTAAGACACATGAGCAAGTAAACTTGTGTTTGTTATCAAGAGTGGAACCCAAAAACTTTGATGAAGCTAGCAAGGATGATGGATGGATAAAATCCATGGAAGAAGAATTTGATCAGATTGAGAAAAATAAGACATGGGCATTGCTTCCCAGACCAACAAACAAGAATGTTATAGGAATAAAATGGGTGTTCTGAAACAAACTGAATGAAGAAGGTGACATTGTAAGGAACAAGGTGAAGTTGTATGCAAAGGATACACACAAGTAGAAGGTATTGATTTTGAGGAGACTTTTGCTCTAGTAGTAAGGATGGAGGCAATTATAATGTTCCTTGATCTTTCTACTCATAAGAACTTTGAGGTATATCAATTGGATGTTAAGTTAGCATTTTTGAATGGTGACCTAGATGAAGAGGTTTATATTGAACAACTAGATGGTTTCTAGATATAAAAAAATCCAGACATGGTGTGCATACTCAATAAGGCTCTATATGGTCTTAGCAAAGCACCTAGAGCTTGGTATGCTAGGTTGGACAAGTACTTACTTCAGTAGGGCTTCAAGAAATGTACTACATATAGCAATCTTTACATCAAGGAAGAAGGAGACATGATATTGATAGTTTCACTTTCTGGGACATCCTAATTCTTAATAAAATCACATATTTTTAGAAAATATAATGATTTAAGCCTTCAAAGGTTCCAATAAAAAGATTTTAATTAAACAAGGTTTGATCAAACCCCCTTGGATAGAACCTCGCTAGTTTTAAACCATACCTATAATGGAATCTCCTCTACACCTATCAAAATGCTAATAAAAAACCACTTTTGATTTACCTTTTGGGGGATCAAATAAATTCATTTAAAATTTATGTTTTGTAAGTATGTAGTCCTTATTATAAGCTTCCCAAAAAGTATAATTTTAAATATATTTAATTTGATTATTATATTTATTTTTATTTCTTGTGAATGTAGGTTTTTCAATGAACATCAATGTCTTTGTTTCACATATGAATAGATCTAAAAAAATTCTAAAATATACATGTCCTTTAGGTATTTATGTCCTTACTCCAACAAAAAGAAAATTCTCATACATACAAAAAATGTTATGTTGGACATAATATGCCTATGTCTAAATTATAATTGGTTTGACTTCAAAACTTAATTAAAAAAATATTCAACAAAACATGATGAAACCAAATGCATCCTCTAGATATCGGTGTTACCAATCTAAATTTAAAAGAATCAAAATTTTATCCTTTGTAGAAAAAAAGTTATGTGCGATAGAATACACATCGCTTTAAAAAATTGTTGTTTACTATTAAAAACTAGTTATCAAAGGAGACACAAGAAAATTTACAATTTAACTCCAAAATTTTTAAAAAATCTATATTTAGAATCTACAAACAAAATCTCACAAATCACTAGTTCGCATGATCTTCAAATTGCTAACGATTTAGCGGCTATAGGTGTTAGAAAGTGAAATTTTAGTTCAAAATGTTGATTTCAATGTCATGTTTGGCCAAAAAGTGTAACCCATTATTGTGGGATGACCCCAACATATGTTAATGACATCATCTATGGTGGAGATGATGATATGTGTAAGAGATTTGTAGAGGAGATGCAAAAAGAGTTTGATATGTCTATGATTGGTGAAATGTCTTTCTTCCTTGGACTTCAAATTTCTCAGCTAGAGGGTGGTATCTTTATTTCTCAAGCTAAGTATGTCAAAGAGTTGTTGAAGAAGTTTGGTATAGATGATTCAAAACCAATTAGTACTCCCATGGTCATTGGATGTCACTTGAGCAAAGATGATGAGTCTCTCGAGGTGGATCAGACTACCTATAGATCTATGATTTGAGCATTGTTATACTTGACTATTTATAGACATGATATTATGCATGCAGTATCTGTGGTTGCTAGATATCAAGCCAATCCAAAGAAAACACATGTGAAGGCATTGAAAAGGATATTCAGATACTTGGAAGGAACTCTAGACTATGGCCTATGGTATCCAAGAGGTAATGACTTTGGGTTAAGTGCTTACATCAGTGATGCTAACTGGGTTGGTTGTGTTGATGATAGAATAAGTACAAGTGGTGGTGCTTTATTTCTAGGAAGCATATTGGTTTCATGGCATAACAAGAAGCAAGATTTAGTGTCCCTATCTACTGCAGAGGTAGAGTACATTGTAGCAGCATCTTGTTGTACACAAGTGTTGTGGATGAAGCAAACCCTGAAGGACATCAAGATATTGTATGATGAGCCTATTCCTATCTTGTGTGACAATACAAGTGCTATTAATATTTCCAATAATCTAGTGATTCATTCTAGAACCAAGCATATAGCAATCAGGTATCACTTTTTGAGAGAGAAGGTTGCAAATAAGGAAGTGAAGTTGGAATATGTTCCAAAAAAGGACCAAATAGCAGATATTTTCACAAATACACTTGCAAAGGATACTTTTGAGGATCTCCAGCAAAGGTTAGGGGTAATTTCCCCTCCTTTCTAGATGCATAGTGGTGCATCTGTGCAAGGGGAGTTCATACTATATCTTGTTCTTGGACTGATGGTGGCTACCTCTTAGGGGGAACAAGTAGTGGTTGCTAATGTTAGGGGGAGCTTGTTTGTTGCAAGAAAAGGTCATGGCCTAAGAAAGAATGTGTAGGTATGTGGTCTCTGATTGAAGCAGTGATTTCCCTTTGTCCTTGAAGTCAAAGAGGAAGAAATGCAGAGATGTGTTCCCATCAATGCGAAAGGGGGAGATTGTTACACATATGGTTCTTAGGGTTGTCATTGATGTCAATACTGTCACTAGGATGTCACTGATGTCAACACTATCATGTTGGTGTGATGGTGTTCATGGTTGGATTTCATGTCCCATCTAGTAAGAGAAGAAGATTCAGTGAGAAGAAGAGAAAAAGAAGAAGATACAATTCCTGGTTGGATGCCATATCCCATCCAGTAAGAGAAGAAGATACGGTGAGAAGAAGAGAAAGAGAAGAAGATACAATTCATGGTTGGATTTCATGTCCTATCCATCAAGAAAAGATGATATAGCTCATGGTTGGATGTCATGTCCCATCCAATAAGAGAAGGGAGAAGATATAGTTCATATTAAGATGGGAATTAGAAGTACAGTGATGATAAAATGTGTTGTTGATGCTACTGATAGCCTATAGTATGCATATTCCAAGTTCCATGATGATTACATTACCAGAAGAGTGTTTTTCTATTAATTATTTTTAAAGACAGTGTCACCTCTGTGAAGATGTTCTATACAGGACAATGGAATTCTCTGCATTCCTCTGCATTTGCAGATATGGCCATATAGTTTTGTAATTGTGTTCAGGATACAGTGAAGATGATAATTCCAAGTTTTTAGATCATTTATCCTTCTATTGTGAAAGTTATGCATGATAGAGTATCGACATGTGATATGGTAGAGTACACTAGTGTTGAAGACCTGTTGGAATGCTCTGCATTCCATTGGAAATGAATGATTTCCCTTGTAGTTTTGAGGACATGTTTATGGATGTGTATTACATGCTTCCTTTCAGTTTCAAGGTTCTTGGTGGTCCATAGTTCATTTTTTCAAATGACAACATGTTGCGGTGTGTTACAGATTGTTCTTAAAGTTAATGATTGAAGTTATGCAGCACAATTATCTATTGTGTAGTGGAAAAGTAGTGTTTGGAGATGTTTTATGAGTCATGTGGACTCATCTAGAAAAATTTTCACAAAGAACTTTCTTTTTTCCAGTATTGCACAAGGTTTTCAAGTTGATATGGTCATTATACTTCAAGTCTTCATGTGTTTTTCTTAAAGTTGTCATATTTCCAAATGAGCAGAGTGTGTGGATGTAATTCCTTGGTGTTCAAAGCTATGAAGGATGTTTTTCACCTGGTTAATCAAGTGTTGATGTTTGCAAGACTTAGATCTTCTGCTGGTGTAACGTGTGGCTTCACTTAGGACTTATCTTATACATGTTTCATATTGTGTATTTTTTGGTTGACTTGTAAATTTATTTTTCATGTTGTATCTAGTCGACAAGAAATATAATCAATATAATATCAAGTATAAATAGGGAATCAAATTGAGTGAGGAGACGTGTGATTGCAAGTTTATTGAAAAGTTTGCAAGCAGATAAAAAGTAGAATAAATGCATTATTGATGTGCGACTGAAGGAGAATGAGTAGAAGTTATTGATGCTATCTAGATTCATCTTGAAGACATATTTGTGATAGTGATCAATTATAGAGTGTACCTAACTGATTAGATCTTCAGAAGAAAGTGTGAAGAGGTAGAAGCGCAATCATCAAAAGTGTGAGTTTAAATGTTAGTTTCCAGACAGTAGAAAGACTATCATATTATAATCTTTTGTAAGTGTGTTCTCATTTTAAGAAGTAGTGGATTCCTTGGGAGTAACCCTAAAACAAAGTATTCAAGGAGTAGAAGCTTCCTTGGGAGTGACTCTAAAACAAAGTACTTCAAGGAGTAGAAGCTTCCTTGGGTTGTAGCCCTAAACAAAAGTTATTATTTGAGCTTCATATATTGTGAGTTAATTCTCACCATGGTTTTTCCCTTCTAGGGTTTTCTATGTATATCTAGTCTTATGTGTTGATGTGCATTGAGTTGATGTTCATGTAAATGTTGTGATGCTTAAGTTTTAAATCTACTCTGGATAAGTTGAAGTTGTTAAAGTTGAAGATTGTTTAGATACTGATTCACCCCCCCTCCCAATATCTTGGTGCACATTCAACATAATCACCTTAATATGAGAATAATTGTTTTTAGATGCAAGAATTTTGATGTCATTCAAGGATTTATCTCCCATATTAATCTAGAAGAGGTGATCTTTGATTTAAGCCCTTTTGCATGTTGAGTGTTAGTAATTTATTGATACTATCTCACAATTGGGAAACCCAATTCTACAAGTGCATGTTAAAGGAATCAAGTTTAAGATCGCAAGTGATGGTAGTGAATTTCTTAGTAGCGATAGGTTAAAATCACTTAAAAACATGGTAACACGCTTGCCAAATCTTTGAAAGAAGGTGATATTGTAAGTGATCATAAAATTCCACTAGTGAATTGAAATAACAGAAAAAGGTAAATGTGGCATCAAGTTCCATTCTTGGGTGATGAGGTGGATGCTCCCCTAATGAAAATGAGTTATGTGTTTAAAAATGAAATGTGCAAGGAATTTTCACCATTGTGGAAACCCAGTCAACCTTAGAGATGATGGGATTAAGGTAAAAGTGAATGGTCTTAGGATGCACTTCCATAGATCTACCTTTGTAAGTGATTATATGGAACATGTGTTAGTCAAAAATCATAATATGATCAAGACAATTGAGCACTTCATCTTTACTAACCCATAAGTTAGTCTGTGTATACCACATATTTGATGTGGTAACCCACTGCTAAAATCCAAATCCACCAACCCCCAATAGTTTTTAAAATAATACAAAATCTCCCTTTCTCTAATGCACCATCTCATTGCTACACATGCTAATTTTATTCTCAAAAGACTCTACCATATTAAAATCACTAGAAATAAGCTAGTTAGAAAATGCTAATTTTTCAGCCAACCAAAACCATAACACTACTTTTTGAGGACCATAATTAAGATCATAAATATCAACTACCCCAACTAACCTCCCATCAATGTCAAAGGTCACTCACATGACAGGATGGTTGGGCTTTTTGCTAGAGGAATACTAGTCAAGGATAATCTAGGAGAAATTAGCATGCATGTATCACCATATCCTTTGTCATATGAGGTGACAAGATCAAAAGCTTGAGATAAATAGCCCTCAAGGTGGCTTGAAGAAAAACATTTACAACATCAATTTCTTGTAAATGAAAGTTGTCCAACATACCAAGTTGTTGACAAACAAACCATATAGAAAACTTAAGGGAATATTTATAAGACCTCTAACATTCAAAGAGATAATGTTATCATGGAGGGTTCCTCCATAGATTTCTCTAACAGGTCACCATGATCATCTCTTAATGCCTTGAATTAGTTATGCAACAAAGGACTTTGGTTTAGAAAATAAAAACTAATTGAAATAAAGCAACCTTTTCTACTAGATTTTCCCCTTTGTGACATGTTGTCTCTAGATAGACAATGTGGATACTTAAGTGTTGAGCATTCTTAATAGCTATCCTAATATCTACACATCACCTTTGACCAAATTTACTAATCACAATATGAGAAGATGAACTAGGGTATGATTCCTTGTTGGGAATAATCACCTCATTTTTAGTCACTAAAGGAATCTAAAATTTATGGACATATTGGGGTTTAGGTTCAGTGTCATTGGATTTAAAATGTCCATCAACTAAAGGTTTTTCTTACCACCAATTGTTAACTAACTAGCCTCTTGCCTTGGGGGAGAAGACAAATAAAAGTGGGTAATTCCTAGGAAATGGATTTAGCACAAGTGAAGAATCATTGATCTTGTGGTTTAGAGCCCCACATGAGAAATAGGTACATTTTGTAAGCTAATATAAGTGACCTATTAAAATGTGAGCCACCGCTTGAATCTTAATGGATTTTTTAAGGTTAGATATGTGGTCCACCTCCACACAAACCTACTTGTGAGGTCAAGTCAAATATGTTTTGGTTCATTGCAAATAAAGTGGTTGAATGACTTGACAATATACCAAATATTCCAATAGTTGTGTGGGGAGCTTAGATAAGTCATTCCAAATAGGGACCTTGAGGGATGCTTTCCTCGAAAATTTAAATTCTTGGGTGTAGTGAGAAAACACCAACAAAGTTTTTCTCATGAACCAATAACTACATAGGTTAAGAAGAATATTAACCTACCAGGGGTCGTGAAATGTAAATAAGAAAAATCCATTGTACAAATTCCTAATTTGAGACAACATAATGCCATTGGGTTCCCAGTAATTATTGAACTAAGAGACCAAGTACTATTTTGAGCAGATTCTTATGACATATGAAGCAATAGGGCTAATATTCTTCTTCCAATTTCTAACATATTCTACAACATCAAGGGGGCAAAATAATATCAAGTTTGAAGGCTAAACCTTATTATATAGCTTCAGTAAGAAAATTGAAGTGCACTTTGGATCCATCCTCACCATCAAATATACCATTAGTTGCAGAAGACAAGACTTTGGCCATTAAAAAGGATGGAGCTAAGGGTGAAATTAATGTGTAAGAATTATAAAAGATTCTACAAAATAGTACGAGACAAAGTTAAATGAAAGCCCTCAACAAAATTTAAAAAACAAACAAACCATAAAATAATAAACTAAACCAAAACCTACTCTAAACCATATCAAATACCTTTTAAAATCATAATCTTCCATAAATAATATTTTAATATTTTAAATAAATAGTACAATACCTAATTATTATGTATTTAAAATACGATTAATTCACTCAAAAAATAATTAATAAAACAATTAGAATTTATAGTCCAAACTTAAAATATATTAATAAATTTGAGTGACGATGTAATATGTATGGATGTCCAATTGTATGAGAGCTATTTTTCAATTAAAATAAAGTAAAATGTTACAATATAGCCTTTAAATTCGATCCCTCATAATATTAATACAAATAACATGAAACTCTAAAATGCAATATATCTACTAAGGAACGATCTTACTAAGATCGGATATAACCTTTCATTGTATAGATGGTTTACAAAAGGGTCATTGCTAAAATAAGTATGGTTTCCATTGAAGAGAATAGATACCATTGCATTGAATAATTCTATTTCTTCAACTCGGTAATCCACATGTTTAGTTGTCTCCTATAATGTTTGTTGAAATTTTTCAAAACATTCTTAAAGTCATCCTTATAAGAGATTCTAATGCACAAATCATTGAATATTCAAGATGCTTTGTCATCAGTCCGTAGATAATTTTTGTAATATTTTCTCTCTGGAATAGCCCAACATCCTCCTTGGAGTCAATTAAGTTATCCATTATATACATTTTTGTGCAAAATTACTCACTTAATTTGGGAGTTTTCCTTCCTTTAACACTCTTCAAAAGCCACGAGGTTTCTCAAGAATATTTCTATGGACAATTGTCAACAATGATTTGAAGGAGTTAAAGTGTACTTCATCAAAAACATCTGCATTTAAAATGGAATTTTCCGTCATTGCTTATCTTTAATTTAATTCCATCTCTTTGCAACTTTTTTTCTGAAGGTATCATGCTTTCATCTACTATAGAAGATTGAAGTAGCCAATGAATTATAGTTGCCTAGCTTGCCCCTCTAAAAGAAGAAACACCATTTGGAGTAGCAATGCAAGTAGAAGTGTCGCAATGAACATTGCAACTACAACATTTAACAAGGACAAAATCTGATGTGGAAAGCTACCATTGAAAATATAGATCCACTAACCCCTAATAGTTTTTTAAATAATAGCAGGCCTCACTTTGTCAAATGTACCATCTCATTTGGCAACATGTCTACTCAAGAGATTCCACCATATTAAAATTACTACAAGTAAGCTAGTCAAAAAAATGGCAATATTACCAAGCCAACCAACACCACAACACTACTCTTTGGGACATCATTAGGGGTGTAAATTATGTTAAACCCCATCAACCTCCCATCAATGTCAAAGGTCATCAACACAACATAATGATTACCCGCTCTTCCCCAAAGGATGTCCTAGTCAAGGTTAAGCTATGAGCAATTAGTATACATGCACCACCATGTCCATTGTCATGTGAGGTGATAAGATGAGTAGCTTGAGGCCAAATTATCTTCAAGGTGGATTGAAGAAAAAACCCTGAACCTTTGATTTACTATAAATAAAAGACATCAAACATGCACCAAGTTGTTGACACACAACAACTTATGGAAAGCTTTTGTAAAACATCTAACATTCTAAGACATAAAATTCATGTAGATGGATCCTCCATAGACTTCTCTAACTTGTCATGATCATCATTGGCTAATGCCTCAAATTGGTTATCAAAAAATAAATTTTGGTCTAGAAAAACATAGTCTTTGAGTGACATACAATAATATTTACCACTAAATTTTCACCTTGGTGATTGATTTCCTCTAGAAGCAATGCATAAACATTGAGCACTCTTAAGAGATATCCTAATGTCTACATGGTACCTTTGACCAGAGGTGTTAATCACAATTTGAGAAGATGAAATAGGGTGTGATACCTTGGTGGGACCAATCGCCTCATTTTATCACTAGAACTCAGTCTAAACCTTATGGAGATAGTATGGTTTAGGTAAAGGATCATTAGATTCAAGCTATCTAGAAACTAAACGTTTTCTACCATGAATTATTAACCAACCTACCTCTTGGGTAGGGGAGGAGAAGACATGGATATTTAAGTGGAAAATGCCTAGAAAGTGGTTTGGGCACAACTAGACAATATTTAATCTTATGTTCTAGAGTTTAGCATTGAAAACATGTGTTTGGAAAGTTAATTTAGGTGACCTATGAAAAATATAGACCACTGTTTAAATCTCAATGGATTCTTTAAGGTTGGAGATGAGGTCCACCTCCCCACAAACCTTCTTATGGAGTCGAGGCATAAATTTTTCTCTAGATCATTGCAACTAAAATGGTTAATCAACTAGAGAATATGTTCCAAAAATACCCACAACAGGGTGGGGAGCCTAGACAACACAATTTGAACATGTACCTTGAGGGATTCTTTCTTAGAGTCTCTAAAGTCTTGGGTCTAGCATGAAAGCACCAATAAGGTGTTTCTCATGAACCAAAAACTACACTAGTTATGAAGCATAATGATTTACTAGTAGTTATGAAAAGTAAATAAGAAAAATTCCTTGGACAAATTCCTAACCTGAGACAACTTAATGTTATTGGGTTCGCAAAAATTATTGACCCAAGAGGGAAAGTATAGTTATGAGGGTATACTTTACATAATAAGCAATAAGGAAATTCTCATATCAATTACAAAAACATATTCTACAACATCAACAAGTAAAATAACATTAGGTTTGGAGGCTAAACCTTGTCATACACCTTCAATACAAAATTTTGAATGTGCTTTGGAGCCATCCTCACCATCAAATAAATATTAGTTGTAGAAAACACAACTTTGTCCATTAAAAAATGTGGAGTTGAGGACAAAAATAACATGTAAACACTCTAAAAAATCTTATAAAGGAGTGACATAGGGATAGTTGAAGGGAAACCATAAACCATATACAGAAACAAACCATATAATGATAAACTAGACAAAAATTTACTTTAAACCATATCTAATGCCTTTTAAAATAGTGATTCTCCATAACTAACAAACTAATATTTTAAATAACTATTACAATACTTAATTATTATCAATTTAAAATATCAATAATTCACTCAGAACATTAAAATTTACTATCCAAACTTTAATATTATATTTGAGTTACAATATATCATGTATGGATGTCCATATATAGCCACAACTATTTTTTTTAATTAAAACAAAGGTTACAACATAGTCTTTAAATTCAATCGCTCATAGTATTAATACAAATAATATGAATTCTAAAACGATAAACTCTAAAATGTAATATATCTACTAAGAACGGTCGTACCAACCCTTCATTGTATGGACGGTTTGCAAAAGGGTCATTACTAAGAGTAGTGCGGCTATCACAAAAGAGACAATATACCATGGCCTTGAACAATGTTGTTCCT
This sequence comes from Cunninghamia lanceolata, assembly GCA_027924645.1. Lineage (NCBI taxonomy): Eukaryota > Viridiplantae > Streptophyta > Pinopsida > Cupressales > Cupressaceae > Cunninghamia > Cunninghamia lanceolata. The sequence goes on from BSBN01001583.1 coordinate 13,785,856, forward strand.
TGAACTCGCTAATCCACACGTTAAGTTGACTTTTATAACGGTCGTTAACCATTTCCAGAACACGCTTATAGTCATTCTCGGGAGAAACTCCGACCAACAAATCATTGAATACTTTAGCTACTTCATCTTCATTCCCCAGATAATTTTTTATAATATCAGCTCTCTGAAATAGCTTAACAGCCTCTTTGGAGTTAATTAATTCATCAATTATGGACAAGTTGCCCGTAATTACTCGCCTAATTGGAGAGTAGGTGTGCAATTGACACTCTTCAAAAGCCACGAGGTTTCTGAGGAATATTTCTGTGTCATCGTGAATATGGATTTGAGGGACCAAAAGTGTACTGCCTTGAGAACATCTGCGTTCAAAATGGAATTTTAATTCAGTGCTTGCCTTCAATTCAATTCCAGCCTTTTTCAACTTTTCTGCCGAAGGTATCAAGCTTCCCTCTTCTGCAGAAGATCGAAGCAGCGGACGAGATGTAACCGTCCAGCTTGACCCTCTAAAAGAAGCAACGCCATTTGGAGTAGCAATGCAAGAAGCGCCGTAGAAAACAGTGCAACCACAACATTTAACGGGTATAGCAGACTCGGAATCAGTACTTGGACTTAAGAATTTCTCAATCACCCGTCTTGACAAATCTAATAGATGGTGGGGACCTTCTTTAATAAGGCCGGGTAGCTTTGAACGAACTTTTTCAATTTCGATTAAAAACGGATAGCCTTGAAAATACAGACGGATGTTGAGTAATATTTCGGCTAAGAAGGCCGGCACTGCTTGAGGGTCGTTGAACAACTCTAGGATCTTTTTCAGAATGAAGAAAGGAATCTGATTTTCTAGCTTCATAATGTCCAACATAATCTCGTCTTTTAATGTTATCACCTCTCTGGGAGTGGAAAACAAGGCTGGAATTGGGTAAATCCATTAGAAGGAACTCAAGAATAAAGCATGCATCCATGGTCATTATGCAGGCAAGCGTATCTCCGTCCCAGTCAGCGGCCGAGTCTTCATAACAAGCTCTGATGTTTGTCTCTACCTCTTTAACCTTCGCGACTAACTCTTCTCTGGTCATACCAGGGACCCTTTGCAAGGTTTTGTTTACTGCTTGGAGCTTATAATCGTCCATTGCAGTCCATTGTTTCTTGTGATGACAAGGTCCAAGACACACAACCACAGGATCATATGCTTCCCGTTTGGTTTTCTTTATGAATTCAGGCACCCGATATATAGACACATCTGGTGATGTTATTCGCCTTCTGTACTCATCAGATTCATATCGGCTTCTAACTTGCTCAGTCCACGAGTCAGCTTCTCTGTTCACTTCCACTATACTGTTTTCGTCTCCCATATTATAGTTCGTGGAAATCAAACAACGTGATCAACTTCACCTACGCACCCAAAAAAAAACAAGTTAGGGAAAAAAAAAAACGTAAAGTTTTATAAACTTTGCAAAAAAATCCAAAAATTTACCACTAAAAAAATAATAAACATACATTACCTAGAAATGACGATAATCAAAAGTTACATTAAAAATAAAATCTTTAAGCTGGATTTTAACAAATCGTTTGGCCTAGATGCTATGTATTATCTAATCCTATTGCTCAGGGACCATAACAATTATAGGAAAATGATATTTTAAAAGAAGTCAGTCTATTAAAGTAGGTTTTGGCAGAAAGGAAGCAGCAGAGACTGGTACAATAGTATTGGTTACTCAAAATTCTATGTAATGAAACTAGGAAGAAAATAAAGAAAAAATTAAAAAAAATGAATAGTTCTTATGAGTTTTCTACATATGGAGTTGTTAGAGGATTTATTGTATAAATTATTTTCTTTCAAAATAGGAGCAGCTACTTTTTAGGTTGTTCAATTTAAATCAGGTGGGGCTGAAACTTTCCCCCACCAGTTAAGTTTAAAAATTTATTATGTGACCAAACTTTCTAGAAAATCTTTGCTAAATTATTTAGCATTAAACTATATTAAGAAAAACCTCACGAGACCACCAGCTTCCACAAATTTTGGAGCTTATAATTTTAAGCATACCTGCAACTACAAAAATGCTCCTAAAAAATCTCAGCAGCACCACTGGGATAATTTAGAAAGCCCCCTACATGGAACCACACCAATAGTTTAGTGTATAAACTATAAAGTGTTTTTTTTGTGTTTTTAGATCACTCTAAACTTTTTTAATGATAGATTATTGAGTGATAATATCATGTAAAAATATAAATAGTTAAATCCACTATACATTAAAAAAAAGAGAACTTATTTTTCTTTCATTCAACACATTCCATGAAATAATAAAATAAATCTATAAACAAAAGGAGACAAAGCCAGATGCTAAATTATGGGACAGCCTAAAATAAATCTCCTAAAGTTGCTCTACTGGAAGGAAAAAGTTAGATATAGCACTTGTCAAATAAGACAATTCTTCTCTTTATGTGGCACTTAGCATACATAAATTAGTGACTTTGCTAACATTTTTAGTGAAGAACATTCGAATGGTGTGAAGGAAACCCCAATGGTTGATATATTGTCTAAAACATATATCATTGCATGTACATATGTATTTCAAGTAGAAATTACAACTTCCTAATTCCAAAATACTACTATATCTTTGTTTTTTGTCCCTCTCCAAATAGCCTATTGATAAATTCGTTGCACACATACCGTGCAACTGCTAGTTATAAGTTCTGATGGTGTCATAATGTATAAGGAATGTACATCTCCATATTTCAGATGTGTTGTCAGTCTTGAAGAGGTATTGCGACAAATCTCTATCGGTATGTTTGATAGATTTGAATAGATATTTTTACACGTCCATCTAAGGAAAAAATGATCATGTTAATACACATCAATTTTACTTGTGGTTCAATGCCATGATACCATGATGGCCAATTGGTAAAGGAACATTTTGTGGAAGATGTTTTGTTCTTCTTATTTGAGATAGAAGCAATTAAAATGGTGAATGCCATTAATGTGTTAGTTTTAAGTATGTGACAATTTTTTTTATTAAATGATCAATGATTAGTTTTCATTTGATTCCATGATGGAATATGTGTGCTTGCATGATGACTTTTCAAGTTTTCTGTTAGACTGCATATTTGTAAATTTTCCATTGACTTAGTCAAATGTGTCTTTATGAATGATTGAGTGTGAGTGGTTATGTGTCATGCCAAGAGTTCCCAATATAAGTAGTTGTATAGCAAGTTCCATGGGTTGTATTTGTATTGCCTTATGTTTTAGGTGGTAAGGGACACTGAATGGTTGAGGCCAATCTTCCACCAATGTTTTGAATGATATATCTTAGGATCTTCCTAGGGAAACCTTATGTGGTAGATATTATGATAAGTGATTTCATAAGAAAATTTGTAATGATTAATTGGTGTTGACGATTTTTGAATGGGACTTGTTTAATAATAGGTTGAAACAATCATTAAGCTTCTATTGTGTTAACCAAGTGTGATACTTTACAAAATATTGAATTGATAATTGTGAAAAGAATTAGGCCAACCACTCCCTCCAAATGACAAAGTTTTGGGCCAAGTACTAGAGTTCATTGCCTTGATTAAGGATAGGCTAAGCGATTGGGAAGCTTTTATGCTAGGAATGGAAGTAGAAAGTAATGTGGGACTTGTAGGTCCTAAGGTAGAGATAAAAAGAACGTCTAAAACCTAAAGTGTTATTTCCTAAAGGAGAGGCTAAATATCAATCTTTAGTCAAAGATAGAGCAGTTAGAAAAAAGATAGAGGTTGAGAATTTTCTAAGAGAGATGAAAAGATAACTGCCTCTTAAGTTCACCAATAAGGAAACTGGGTAGCTAAAGCTTATCTTATTATCCTCAATAAGTACTTTGGACTACAAGAATCATCAACCAATACACAAGATAGGATTGGAGTATTCCAACTCAACTTAGAGTCTTCACTATGGTGGAACCACTTAAGTGTAGAAAAGGGTTGTTCAATTGGGACTCTCACTTGGGAGAAGTTCAAGAAGAAATTTTAGAAGAAAATGTTACACACCCATTGGTTATGAACATTTGGATAATACAGTCATGAAAGGACTTAATGTACTTCAAGAGTGTGATACCAAGATGGCTGTAATTAAGCAATGTCTGAAAGAGACCTTAGATAGGCATAAATCTTATGAAGATTTAAAAAGATCACCTAGAGAGTTTTTGTGGGAGTAAAAGTGTGGTTAAGGGTTCTCCCTCAAAAGAGTTCTATCAAGTTTGATAAATCTTCTAGGTTGGCTTTATGGTTTGTTAGGCCTTTCAAAACTCTATAAAAGATTAGTGTTGCAACCTATTGGTTATCTTTGCCTCCTCTCTCTAAAATCTGTGATGTCTTTCATGTAGCATTTCTTAGAAAGTATATCATTGATCCTTCTCATGTTCTAGATTGGACTAATCTTCAAGTGGAAGATGAGGGAATAATTTTGTTGGAACGAGTGGCAATATTGGGACAATGCAACATTAAGTTGTATAACAAAGATATTAAAGATAGGTGCTAGTCAAGTGGGATCAAACGAGCAAGAGTAATGCCACATGGGAAGATGAGATTATCTTCTATAACCACTACCCTCTTTTATTTGATGTCACTAAGATAGAGCATATCTAAGCAAGAGAGGATGTAACATCCCTCTTTTTGGAGAACCATTAGTAGACTAATTTTTCATATTTCTACTACTGTTGATGTTACTATTGTTGTCTTTTTAGATTACTATAATAACTTGTTATCCTACTCTACTTAATGAGTTCTGATGGAACTTTATTTTTGGACACTATGTTATTTGATAAATTTTCTTATAATGATGAAATGGATGACTCTTGTGAACTAGTAATAATCATGGAGATATTATTTTGTTATACATTTAGTTTTTATTTCTACAACAAATATTTGAGAAAATAATATTGATGTTACAATGTGTTTTCAAGTACCTAGAGGGGTTCGTTGAAGATCATCTAGGGAATCCAAAGATAATACATAGAAAAGAAAATTGGTATAAAATTAGTTACATTGAGATGGCACGATATGAGTATAGGTCTTTGATTGGTTTCTAAATTGTTTCAAGTGTGTTGTTGGTTTCCTTTACTAGTTGATGCGATGCCAATTTGTTATTAGTATGTATAGCAGAAGGCTATCATATCAATAACCATTTTTTAACTAATGATCTTAAACATTGTAGTTTGTTTTATCTTTTGAACAATTTAACATGTGTATGTATATACCTACATATAGTTCATTTTAATGAAATCACATTACAATGAAGGTATATTCTTGCACCTTCTTTAGTGTCATCTCAACCTAGTAATCTACCCTATATGTAATTTCTATGTAAACTATGTCTTAATTATAAATTGTTAGAGTCTCTAAGTTGTGAAATAAATGATTCCTTTTGGGACCATTACAAGACTTAAGATCATTATAATCCTTATCCATGTGTTGAAATTGTTGATGTTCTATAAGGATCAAGGGTCTAATTTTATTTGCAGTGTTATGTTCAAGATCATGGCTTGAAGCCATAGCTAGCTTGATCTCTAGAATAGTTATGGGAACTAAATTACATAACATTGATGGCGAATGGCGTGATAACCTATGTTTAAGTCCTAGAAAAATAACTACAAAGTGAATGTGGTGTAGAACTAATATTAAGTTCTAGATACAAAGCAACCTTTGGAAGGTAGAAATTATGGTTATTAATTGAATGTCACCATGGGTGGGAAGAGGACATGAAAGTTCATAGGAGTTAAGGGATTGCCAATTGGCCTATGATGACAATAATGTAGGTAAGAATTGGAACTTGAGGTGATAAGTTTTGATGATGTTGAATAATTATTCTTGACATTGGTATTTTCTTGTGGCAAAGCTCTACCAATTCATACTGACCTTTGTGGATTGTTAGATGTTCTTGGAAAGAAAAAGCATCTTAGGAGCTAAGAGGCATGGAGATAACATTGGAAGTAGGAAGGAAGTTTGGGTGTCTATGGAGTTGTATTCTAAAAAAATAATAAAGATAGATTGGAAACTTAGATTGTGGTATTGTTACTCAATAGAAAAAGGAGCAAGTGGGTTGTAATAGGTTGGGTGAGAGTTCTTGAGTCATTCTTTATCTCTCCTCACTGGTCTACATAGTCCTAACAAGTAACTATGTAAGTTTTGTGTATAGTATTTTAATGGTTAGAAAAAAGACTTATATAGTTACAATGGTATGCATGTCAACTATGTTAACATATGCTTTCATGGATCAATAATAATGAACCCTTTGGTTATGTCTATTTTGGGAAAGTGTGTAGGTATTTTTGATTTATGTCAAATACAAGGGAAATGATACATGTTTTGAATGATATATCTTAGGGTCTTCCTAGGAAAACCTTACGTGGTAGATGTTATCATAAGTGATTTCATAACAAAATTTGTAATTATTTATTGGTGTTGATGATTTTTGAATGGGACTTGTCTAATAGGTTGGAACAATCATAAATATTCTATTGTGTTAATCAAGTGTGACACTTTCTAAAAGATTGAATTGATTCTCTATTGTGTTAATCAAGTGTGCAACATGTTGAGTATTCATCCTCTGATTTGATTCCAAATTCTGTAATATAATGTGTTTTTTAGTTCAATAAAAGAACATTCCTATTTTTAGTGTGCAATCTATGTTGTTGTGTGTTTTTAGATTAACCCTCTCATCAAGTGGTGTTGGAGTTGAAGTTCTTGTGTATGTAGGTAGATCACTAAATATGAAGCAATTTACACCAGGACTTACGATTGTTGGTTGAGCTATGTCCATGAAGAAACCATGGTGGTGGGAGAAATGCTTTGACAGAAGAGGGTTTTAGAGCCATGCAAAGGCAAATTGATGCATTTCAAGAGAAGTTGTGAAGAGGGTTTCATCCAAGAAGAAAAGGAGAAAGTGAAGCTAAAGATGAAGAAGAAGAGTTATCTAAAGAAGAACAAGATGTTGCAAGAGATCCTATGCTATTTATGTTGTTAAGGGTCATTTCGAAGATTGGAAAGAAGCCTAGGATTGAAGTTTCTACCTATTTTATGGATCTAAATTGAGAAGAGCTTATTCATTGGATAAATAATATGGAGGAATATTTCAAGTATGAAGAGGTGGAGGATCTAGAATGGGTAATATTTGCAAAAATGATGTTGAAGGGCCATTCTAGTATTTGGTGGAAAGAGGTCCAGTTAGAGATAAATATAAGATGGAAAGGAAAGATTACTAGATGGGATTGGGTGGTGGACAAACTAAAGAAGTAGTTCATTCCTATTGACTATGAGTTGGAGTTGTTGAAGAAGATACAAGGATTGAAGCAAGGTAACAAGTCTGTTAAGAAGTATACATAAGAGTTTTTATAAGTGATACAGAAGCATCCCTGGTTTAAGAGAAATCTTGCATCAACCAAAAGCATTTGCATTTCAGTTCTTTCATTTCCCAGTTTAGTCAGAAGTAGTTTCTATCTTGTGGTTTGGTATTGGCATTTCACACCTTATGGATTTGGACTTAGCCTCTACATTCATTAATCTACATCATATCAAGAATTCAGAGCACCTGGATCAGTTACAGAAAGGTTATCACTATCAGAAGATCCTCTATTTTCTCAGTGTAGAGCTTTCTAATAGTCACGAACAATCAACTGAAGGAGAAGATTTGTGAGCATTGGTCGACTTGCGGATCCTAATGATGCATTTCATAATGTTCCTTAGTTCATGGCTGACCTTCCTCATAGGTCCGCACTTCATTGAATCTGTTGGAGAAGGATGTTCAAGCCAATAGGTCTGACCTATCCAAGAACACACGTTACACATCTTCATCGAGATTCTAAACCTCTTGTAGCTGACGCAGAGGAATCTATTGTTCCGGATAAGATATATATTGATGTAATAGATCCTTAGGAAAGTAGTGAACATTTTCTCATGATTTAGATGATAGGTAGTTGGCTCCTTCGCAAGAGGACTTCAAAGCTTTATCTTGTGCATGTATGTAATCAGGCCTGTGAGCCCTAATTATAATCCCGCATGTTACCAACCATATTATATTTGAATTTTATGATATACTGAATGACTGAATATGCATTTGTTCCATTTCCTTGCATTGTTTCCATTGTGTTTACTATTACTGCCCAATCTGGATAGTTCATTTTGTGAACCCTCCTACCGTGACTGCACCAAGTGGTATCAGAGCGAAAGCTTGATTCTTTGGAGTGAATTGGTGAAGGAGATTCCATAAGATCTTGTTGTGACTAGATCGTCGATCTAAGGCAGGTTACTTCTGTGCAACTAATCGTTGATTGAGAGGTAGTTGTCACTTGTAGCCTGATCGCTGAACTTGAGGTAGTTTGCACTTGATCCTAAGAAGATGCCACCGTGAAGAGTTCCTCCTGTTGGTATAATGGCTAATAGAATGGATGAGATGATGGAATTGATGAGAACAATTTCAATTCATTTGAATGTTATCGAGGAAGATAGGCGAAGAGGATTGACGCCGAGGCCTAATGTTGAAAGTGATGTTGGAGAAGAATTTCAATCTGTTGAACAAACTGGTGAAACCCTAGAAGGTTATGAAGAAGAAGAATTAGATCAGGTAAAGATGTTGCGAGCTATTTCAAAGATTGGAAAGATCTCACCTTGAGTTGATGTGCCAAATTATACTAGTAATTTAAATCCTAAAGAACTGATTGACTAGATAAATGCCATGGAAGAATACTTTGAATATGAAGAGGTTGAAGATCTAGAGAAGGTGAAATTTGCAAAGACAAAGTTGAAAGGACATGCTGCTATATGGTGGAAAGAAGTTCAGTTGGAAAGAAATAGAAGAGGGAGGGAAAAGATTACAAAGTGGGACCAGATGGTGACAAAGTTGAAGAATCAGTTTATACCTACTGACTATGAATTGGAGCTATTGAAGAGATTGCAAAACCTAAGACAAAAGGAGAAATATGTGAAGGAGTACACTAAAGAATTTCATAAGATGATCATAAGGACATGACATGGTGAAGCAAGCAAGGAGAAAGTGGCTAGATACATCAATGGACTGAGATTGAACATTCAAGAAGAAATTAGCTTGGTAAGGATGACATCTTTGGAAGAAGCATATCAATTTGTCTTGAAAGTTGAAGAGAAGCTGAATAAGAAGCATGATCAGAGACAAAGAGGCATAGGAGGTAAATTTTAGAGATGAAGATCATTTTTCAGATATGATAGATCATTTGTGGAGCAGAACAAGTTTGATAGCCCATTGAAGAAGGATGACAAAGATAACATTGCTTATCGGAGAGATGACAAAAATTTTTATTGGAAAGGAAACCCTAATGCATACCGGAATGAAGGATATAGAAGAGAAGGTAGAGGATTTGATAAGAGGACATTTAGGGGTACTTGTTTCAAGTGTGGAGGTGAAGGACAGAGCATTTAAGTATAATCAGGGTAGTACAAGCAAGAAAATAGAAAATAGTGGAAGAGTAGCCTACATTGAAGAAGAACCTATTGAACCACCTTGTTCAGTTGGCAATCCGAAGAAAGGAGAATCATTGGTGATGAGGAGAGCACTATTTCAAGTAGAGACAAATGAGGAACCATCACTAAGGAAAAGTCTATTCAGAACTAGATGCAAATCAGGAGGTAAGTGTTGTAAAGTTGTGATTGATAGTGGTAGTTCAGATAACCTAGTTTCAAAGGAGATGGTGACTAAGCTAAAGTTGGAAAGATTGAAACACCCTAAGCCTTATCAGATAGCATGGATTCAGGATGATCATAAGGTATTGGTGAGTGAGCAATGTTTGGATAAATTTCATATTGGATCTTATCATGATGAAGTCTTGTGTGATATTATGCCTATGGATGTTTGTCATATCTTGTTGGGTAGACCTTGGAAGTATGATAGCAAAATTATGCATGATGGGAGAAAGAATACATATACTATAACTGCAAATGGAAAGAGATTTGTTTTGATTCCTTTAGAAGATAATCCTAAGAGTGAAGCATGTGGGAATGCTAGAATCTGTTTGGTAAATGGAAGAAAATTTTTGGATGGTTGAGACATGAAAATATGTGTTATGCCTTGATCCCTGATAAACCTAAAGCATTGAAGAAAGAAATTGAAGAATCACAGCCAGAGGAGATAAGATAGTTGCTGAAAAAGTATGAAGACATCATATCAGATAATGTGCCTAAAGGATTACCACCTATAAGGAGTATCAATCATCACATGGATCTTATACCGGGAGCAAGTTTGCCTAACAAAGGAGCACATAGAATGACACCGGCAGAGAATGAAGAATTGAATAGACAGATACAAGATTTGTTGAGGAAAGGTTTGATTAGAGAAAGTCTGAGTCCTTGTGCAGTACCTGCAGTTTTGGTACCTAAGAAGGATGGAGAATGGAGAATGTATACTGATTCTAGAGCTATAAAAAAGATCACAGTTAAGTATAGATTCCCTTTACCTAGGATGGATGATATCTAGGTTTGTTTGAGTGAAGCAAGATATTTCACAAAGATAGACTTGAAGAGTGGATACCATCAGATCAGAATCAAAGAAGGAGATGAGTGGAAAGCTTCTTTTAAGACAAATGAAGGATTGTATGAGTGGTTAGTGATGCCTTTTGGATTGACAAATGCACTGAGTACTTTCATGAGATTGATGAATGAAGTTCTGAAGAAATTCTTGGGTAAGTTTGTGATTGTGTATTTGGATGATATTTTGATTTTTAGTAAGACAAAAGAAGAACATTTGTGGCATATTAGACAAGTTTTGCAGAGGTTGAGAGAAGAGAAATCGCTGATAAACATCAAGAAGTGTAGTTTCATGAAGGAAGAGTCAGTATATTTAGGATTTGTGATTTCTGCAGAAGGATTGAAGATGGACCCTGAGAAAGTGAAAGCAATTGTTGAATGGCCTACACCGAAGAGCATTGGAGAGGTTAGATCATTTCATGGATTGGCTAGTTTCTATCAGAAGTTCATCATAAATTTCAGTTCAGTTTGTAACCCTGTGATAGAGACAACAAGAGGTGACAGAAAAGATTTCAAGTGGACATCAGGAGAAGATAAAAGTTTTGAACTATTGAAGTAGAAAGTGACAAAGCAACCTGTTTTGGCATTACCATAATTCAATAAGGTATTTCAAGTTGATTGTGATGCAAGTGGAAATACAATTGGAGCAGTATTAAGTCAAGAAGGTAGACCAGTAGCATATTTTAGTGAGAAAATGAATGATGCAAGGAGAAGATATTCAGTTTATGACCAAGAGTTCTATGCCATAATTCAAGCCTTGAAGAAGTGGAGAAATTACTTATTGCCTAAGGAGTTTGTGTTGTATATAGATCATCAAGCTTTAAAATATTTGAACAGTCAAGGTAAGTTGAATCAGAGACATATGAGATGGGTAGAGTTCATACAGAGTTATACCTTTGTGTTGAAACATAACTGGAAAATCAAATAAAGTTGTTGATGCCTTGAGTAGAAGAAGAAAGATGTGATCTCTCTTTTCCTCAAGAAGTTCCTCTTGTATTAACCTTATTGCTTCTTCTAATATCTCAGCTCCTTCAATTTTTTGTTGCAAAATTTCTTGTCTGGATGAGGACTGTTCAAAGTATATCTCAAAGTTGCAACTTGTGAAGTGGAGATATAGTGGACAAGTTAACTTGTCCATCTAACATAGGCAACTATAACAATTGCGGAGTGACCACCAGTTGGATTTGCATTTGTTGGGATATGAACTTCTTTAATAGAGACATCTAGAGGGGAGGAGGAAGATGTATATTGTTCCTTTTCTAAGTTCTCCCATGTATCAACATTTGTCTACCCCTCTTATTGTTCAGGATTTCCTTATTGTTCTGTATTCACTAGAAGGTGACCATCATGCATAACATTATGATCTAGAGAAACATTTTCTTCTCCATGTGCAACTTGTTCTTACTCTTGTGTTGCTTGCTTGTCTTTCACCTCTTGAGGTAATTGATGTTCAGTGTTGTGGGGAGGAGATGCTACCATGTGAGGTGGAGAAGTAGTGTTATCATGTGGTGGAGATACTTGTGGTTGCTCCACATTCTTAGTTCCTTTTACCTCATCCAATATTTTATTTGTCACATCCTCAGTCTCCTTCTAGATTTTCTCTTTGTCACCTTCCTTCATGCTCATAAGAGTGTCCACTCATTGCTTTGTCCTTAAGAGCCATTTTATCCTTTTCCTCTTGGAACATAGAAGACCCAGCCTTTTCAAGAGCTTGTTGCCTCATCTCATCATCCATTTTAATGGCTTCTTCTCTTCTCTTCCTTAGAGCTTGAGCTAGGCTTTCTAGAACCTTTTCAATGACATCAATCATGGGATAATTGTATTTAAGAATATACATAACTACAGACTTTATAATGGTGCTATGGTCCTTAGGAGGAACATACAAATACAAATCAGCTATGCGATTTAACAACCCATGTTTTTTAATTCCATTGAAGACAACTTATAATTGAAGAGTGCCTTCTGTAGGAGTCATCAAAGGATTTTGGTTAGATTTCATCCCTTTTCTTTTAAGCCTAAAAATTTCCTATTCTCCTTCTTCTTCCTCTTCAATCTCTTCTACGTTAACCTTCTTTCTTTTGGCATGTGTTTTGGGTCTCGCATGCTTCTTTTCACCAATCTTCTTCTGTGCTAGCGTTTCATAAGCTACCCTTCTTCTAGTGGACACTATTTGTGTAGATCTGGAGGGTTGTGATGCATTTACAATAGCAAAAGTAGATTTGCTAGTTCTTCTTAACCCTTGTGTAGCTGGTAGAACAAAAGAGCATGATGTGTTTCCTTTGCAGAAGCTTCTAATGTGGTTTTGGATGAGATGCCCCATATCTTATGCAACTCACCTTTCTTCTTCTCAAGTTGTTCCTCTCCATTTTTCATATGTATCTTGTTTATAATCTCATCGTATAGGTTCCAAACCTTTCAACAGTGGTGGCTTTGGGTTTGTTGAGTAACATATCAGCATGGACCTTCATTTCTTCTTCAGAGACTTCATATGGCAATTTAGGGATCCATCCAGTTCTAGGCTCAACAACCTCCATAAAGGTATAATCCTTGTCAACTAAAAAGGTGATCTTATTTTCTTGTATAGAATTCTAAGGGACTCTTTCTCTAGCGTGCATGTTGGTTTGAAGGGTTTTGAAGAAACACTCTTATGTGACTTTAATTTGAGTGACAATAGGGATATGTTGTTGCCATACCTTTCCACTAAAACCAGGTAGCTCATTTAGAAAATAGAATGGAAGATACATAATTAAGGTGCCATACCTAAAAATGTATCCAGTTTCTTTTGTCCTTAGATTCTCTAGGAAATGTTCTCTCATGACCTCAAAGAGGTCAAAATATTTACCTTCCTTAACCATCTAGTAGGTAGTATGAATGATAGTACCAGTGGTGGATCCCTCTTTATTTGTGAAGTAAACTTTATATGCAATTCCCATTGTAGCATAACAGACACAGATCAGTTATGTCATTCATAGTTAGAGTCCTCATGTAAAACTTTGCTCTAGTTAGTTCAGTAACCTTCTCATTCTTAATTGATTTCATCACCGGTACATATCTAATGGAACCCAACCTAGTAACTACCTTGATTGCATCTTCAGTAATCTAGTAGGGCTTATCCAGATACATGAACTCATTGTGAATTATGCTAAATATGTATCTCACCCATTCATTCTCATCACAAAAACTATGGTAATATTTCCAAATGTCCAAATGCTTGGTCCCAACATTTGCATATTCTGATTTATATGTAACATCATCATCCAGAAGTTGATCTCTGAGCTCCTCAAATTTTACATGATTAATCTCATAAAACTTTAAGTGAATGTAAAACCTAACATCTTATGTATTAACATCTACATATCATCATCTACATCATATTCAAAATTCAGGTGATTTGAATTTGTCTGCTAAGAGATATCGCTATCAGAAGAATATTACCTATTTTCACAGAACAGAGAAGTGAATGTTCAGTTGAAGCCTAATGGGCTTGCAGAGTAATTTGATGACTTATGGAGCCTAATGGAACATCACTCAAGGTAATTCAGGACCTACCTAACCTTCATGGAGAACCGCATCAAGTTTCATTCATTTGTGGAATAATACCAGATGATTAAGGCTGACCTACTTATTTCCTACATGTTTCATATGGCAAGTTACCTTTAGGCTGAAAAGATATTGTTTTGAAGGTTTGTGGAGGGTATAAATGAGAGATGGAAGATTGTTTCAAGGAAGTGAACAAGTGTGTGGAAGAAAGTGTGAAGAAAGTATGTGAAAAGAGGAATGGTTTTGATCTTGGAAGGGAGCAAAGCAGAAGCATAGAAGATAGAGTAGAGAACAAAAGAAGATATAGAAAAGAGGAAGAAGACATAGAAGAATGTTGTTGTATGAATATTTTGTAAGTTTGAGCTGTAGCCTAGCACTTGAAAATCCATAGAGGCATATGTAATGTGGTATGAAATTCTAATATAATGAGAAGTGATCTTTGAAGGCTAGGTTTTTTCCCTTTTAGGGTTTTCCCAGGATAAATCCTATGTCATGTACGACCTATGATTATCTCTTATCATTTCATTTTTATCTATATGTGGTTGTTACATTTATGTTATGATCATGAATTTGGTTGTTTAAGGCTGTAAGGCTAGACAATCCTTCATTGGACCCTCCTACCTTGACTGCATCAATTTTTCTCCTCTATTTTCTCATATTGTTTATGTTTTTTATTTATTTTTTATTTTCCTCATTTCCCCTTTTATTTTCCTTATTTTTCTTTGTTCCCTTTTGACCAGGTTTCATTTAGAATTGAGATTTGGGGTTTTCTACCATTTTTTAGATTTAGTTGTTAAATTAGGCCTTTAGGGTTAAATTTTTATTACATTTAAGTTTTTCTTGCTAGGTCTAGTTTGTTTAGCTTTATTTTTTGCCCTCAAAACTTTGTATGGGTTTTGGGTTTACTTTTAGACCATTTAACTAGTTCTTGAATCCTTTGGTCCTTCCAAATCCTAAATTTCTACCTTTTAGCTATGATAATTTTAATGTTTTAGGTTTTTGGGGATCGCATGCAACTTGAAACTTTATCCCAAGATCCTTGATCCTTCTAGTTTCCTAATCCATGCTATTGATGCCTTGTGATTATTTATCCTTTTGGATCCAAAAGAATCATCGAAACACACGGTAAGTATTTGAACATTATAGAAATCAGGTTCTAATGAGGATCATGGGCTTTTGTCTAAAAATCCTTCGGTTCCCCAAATTCTCTTATCTTGTTTAAAGGAATGAAGACATTCCCTCAGAATTTTAGGCCATGGTAGAACTTTTACACTTTATCCTCAGATCTATGATACTTTTGGATTCTTAATTTCCATTGACTTAGAGAACACTTCAAAAACCTAGGTTTCTTTGGTAGTCGAGAAAAAAGTCCCAAATTATTTTGTCCTCCTTAAACCTGATAACTTGTTAGAGACTAAAATATTGAGAATTTCATAGATATGATGAAATTTGTTGATACAAATGGACTAATGTATGTTTTCCTGATTTTGTGGGAACTTCTAATGCTTGATAAACTAGAAAAACTACTTGTTGGTACCATGAAGTAATTTAGACACTAAGTTAGGCCATGTTAGCCTAGAGCAATTGAACAAGGATATTTTTTGAGATAATCCTACTCCTAGAGCAAGAATCCTAAGAAATTTTAGCACTGGCACATATAGTTGGGTTTCCCTTATTAGTGCAATGTCCAAAGTTGATACTATCTTGTTACCATCTAGTAGACAAAAGATGCTATGATTCTAAATGAATACTAATCCTAGGTATTACAATAGCCATGATCAAGATGACTTTTTCTTTTCCACACCATGCAATTGTAGAAATATTGATAGAAGAAGTAACACAAACTTCATTTGAAGACCATCATGTGGACAAATCTAAATATTTGAATAGACATAGGCTATAGAAAGAAATGAAGTCAATTACAAAAATTCCCAAGAATCTTACTAGATCAGATTTCCAATCAAAATTGGAGATATGATCACTTTTTTAAATAGAGCCTTTGGAAAATCTAACTCAAGGGCATACTCTTCTTGAATGTTCCAATTCATCAACATTTTTCTTAAGAATCAAATCTTTCTTGACTGGTACAAACTGTATTTGACCAATTGCAAGTATAACTTACAAGTGTTGTTAATGATAAGAAGTTCTATATGACTTCTTATAGAGCCTATATGTTAGTAGGAAAGCTCAGTTTGCTTGATTGACTACAAAGGGACTGAGGGGTGAAGTTGTAGGACAAAGTAAAATATGGGATTTCTACCCTCATATAGAGCTCAAGGAAGCTCAAAAACACTTCAAAAGAGTCAATGATGTATTTTATATGATGTCATTAGGAAACTAATTGGAGATCCTACTAAAAGGATGTCACCTCAAGCAATGAAACTTATAAGGGGATGGGAATGTAGTGGTTTATATAGTTCTAGAGGTTCAACTACATTAGAATATCAAGATTTAATAAGGCACCATACCTATTACAAAGATGTTGTAGTGATAGTGTGATCCTGTTGGAATTCTCCTTGTAAATGCTAGAGGTGCATTTGAAATTGAAAATTAAGCATAAGACAAGTGTACAATTTCCTTTTTATTTGGGATTTTGCTCATTCCCCTCCAAAAATGCTATCAAAGCTACAAAAGAGGAGTTAGAAGCTCTAAAGTTGAAGCTTTATGAGCCTAGGTCAAATTTTGACCCAAATGGCAGAATTAAGAAGTTGCTTGGTACAATAGCTAATCATGAAGAAACTTTAGAATACTTCTAGGAAAATTGTAAGGATGAATTCAAAGGAAAGAGGAGAATCTATTGTAGACTAACTACTTACTAGCTAAGAGCCTTTGAAATCAAGGACAATGTCCCTGAAAAATTGTCAGATGATGCCAATGTACTTAATCCAAAGTATGAGATTGAGATAATTAACAATTATCCTTTTCTTGATATAAAGTAATACCTTAAGGAGATTTTGTCCCTAGAATCCATTAGCCAACTAATTTTAGTTTTTATCCATTCTTGTCTTGATGCAAGGATTGCTCAATTGAGTAAAACCAAGGGCAAACAAAAGAAAGACAAAAGACCCAGAACTGAAAAACCAACTTCTTTAGGAACTAAAGTTTATAAAAAGAGTAAGAAAGATCTTAGCACATCTAGGATGGGAGGATCTCCAAACACTACCACCATAGAACAAATAGTAGAAGTGGTTAATGAATCCCACCACAGAGCAAAGTTTACCTATGATGTTGTAGAGGAAGGGGTAGTAGCAGGTTTAGGAATGACTCCAATGACACAAGTTCTACCAACTAGGGATGCATTAGGCTAATTCCCAAGTCATGGAGTAGAACAGGAACCACAAGTTTCCCAAGAGCTAGTGGAAGAAACTAGGCCACTAATGCATGTTGTTGCACTCCCTCCTTCAACATAGGGTCATCCCACAATAATGGGTTACAGTTTTTGTCCAAACTTGACATTGAAATCAACATTTTGAACTAAATATTCACTTTTTGACACCTATAGCTGCTAAACCATTAGGAATTTGAAGATGATACGAACTAGTGATTTGTGAGATTTTGTTTGTAGATTCTATATATATATATATATATATATATATATATATAATTTGGAGTTAAATTGTAAATTTTTTTGCATCTCCTTTGATATCTAGTTTTTAATAGCAAACAACATTTTTTTAAAGTGTTGTGTATTCTGTAGTGCATAATTTTTTTTCTACAAAGGATAAAATTCTGATTCTTTTGAATTTAGATTGGTAACACTGATATATAGGGCATGCATTTGGTTTCATAATGTTTGGTTGAATATATTCTTTTTAATTAAGTTTTCAAGTCAAACAAATTATAATTTAGATGTGGGCATATTCCGTAAAACATAACTTTTTCTGTATGTATTGACATTCAATTTTTTTTCTTGTTGAAACAAGGACATCAATACCTAGGGCATAAGTATTTTTAAAAAAAAAATTTCACTAATTTACTAATTTTACATGTGTGTAGAATAGAGAACTTGATGTTTGGTGAAAAACCTACATTCACAAGAAATAAAAAAATAAATATAATAATCAAATTAAATATATTTAAAATTATACTTTTTGGGAAGCTTATAATAAGGACTACATACTTACAAAACATAAATTTTAAATGAATCCATTTGATCCCCCAAAAGGTAAATAAAAGTAGTTTTTTTATCAGCATTTTGATAGGTGTAGAGGAGACTCCATTATAGGTATGGTTTAAAACTAGCAGGGTTCTATCCAAGAGAATTTGAATCTAAGGGAGTTTGATCAAACCCTCTTCAATTATAATCCTTTAAATGCAACCTTTCAAGGTTTAAATCATTATATTTTCTAAAGATGTGTGATTTCAACAAAAATTAGGATCTCCCAGAAAGTGTAACCCATTATTGTGGTAGCACCCCATAAGAAGAATGAAAAACAACTAGGGTAAGCCATGAAGAAAAGGTTGGAGAGCTAGGGGATGAAGAAGTCTAAATTATGCATCCTCTACCAATAAACCCTATCATTATTATCCTTGAAGATTCTCCTAAGAAACATGTCACTCCTCTTGAGAAGGATGAAGAACAAGAAATCTTTGAGATGGAAGAGGAACGAGAACATCAATAAAATCTTCAAGATTCAACAAAACCTTGCTAGAAAATGTGGTTCTAGAGAAAGAAGAACCCATTCCTCAAAAAGATCAATAAGAAATCACAATGAAGGAAGTACATGGAGATAAAGAAGTAAATGAATAAATGGAGTGATGTCACGTCTCGTTTTTAAGGACTATAATAATAATAATCTAGATTAGAGAACAATTACTATGATTGAATTTTACTT
Source organism: Cunninghamia lanceolata (assembly GCA_027924645.1). Lineage (NCBI taxonomy): Eukaryota > Viridiplantae > Streptophyta > Pinopsida > Cupressales > Cupressaceae > Cunninghamia > Cunninghamia lanceolata. The sequence goes on from BSBN01001583.1 coordinate 13,804,749, forward strand.
TAAGTAATTTTATATGTGTAAAGGTAATTAGCATGGAATTAGATATGCAAAAATTGGATAATTGATTTAGATATTAGATATTATCGATATGATTATAATGTTGCTTCAGCTATGTTTTTGAGGCACTAACCTATTGACGTCAAGTTGAGTGCGAATGAATGTAGGTACTCATCAAAGATGAGAACATGGTTGAGGTAGAGATGTTCTAGGCACTTGGCAGGAACTGATGGGATGGTTAACCCTAACGCAATCACACACTCACCTAGTTTCATATGCATTGTTTTGAATGGCTTATTTTTATGCATCAATGTGTGGTTAATGATCATGATTGATGATTTGATGTTTAGAAAATTATTGTGTTTTTCAATTATTAATGAAAATCCTTTTTGAATGCATGATTTGATTATAATAGTTAAATATTTTTTCGGATTATATATTTTAATTGGTGTATTGTATTTTTAAATAGTAAATATATATGGTTGTATTTTATATATGTTAAATAAATAATAATAAATGTTTTCTATAGATGTTTGGAAAACAATATGTAAAATAGATTCAAATAATTATATTAAATTATAATGGATATATATATATATATATATATATATATATATATATATATATATAATTTTATTATTTCACTTCTTGATTTATTTAAAGTAATTGTGTCTATTAGAAATAGTTAAATTATATTGAAAATAGTATTATTATATTTAGGAAATGAATAGAAGAATTAAGATTTACTTAATTGTACTAAGTTGTGAATTTGATATAGATTATCCATCATGAATACTAGAAACCCAAGAATTGAGTAGAGAAGGATGTTTTGTAGTAGTACAGAGAAAGACGACGTGGTTCTGGTTGGACATTGACAGGAGATAGAAGGTAACTGTGACTAGGTTGGCAAGATCAACTTCCTCTCAGGAAAATCTATACAGGCATTTTCCTTATATTTATGCAATATTAGATGTTGGTTTGGATGCTTAAACATAGTATAGAAATCAGCATGGGCGTGTATGCTTTTCTTGCCTGTGTTGACTGCCAATCGACCTGCTAAAATCAAGCTTGTTGTAAACTCCTTCTGGCCACTAAATGACAAACCTGACCTGCATGCCTTTTCTATTTTATACTCTCTCTCTTTATCTTGAAATTTATCTCTAATGCAGCCTTAAAATGAAGACCATGGCATTTGGTTTAGAACGACCTACCTTTATATGTCCACAAGCCGTCAGATGCTTATTTTTTTGTTGTTATCTTTTTGGCATCAACCCATCTCTCCCGACTGCTAAGATCTAAAACCAATCTTATGTTTTATTCTTCTTCCTATGAGTCAACCTATGTGTGGTGTCTAGATTCTTTTCTGTATGACCAAAATGGGATCGACCTCCTATTGAAGCATTGGGTCTTTTCTTGCTTCTGACCCACCTTTTTGTTTATTCTCAGTCATCCAACTCTTCAAACCATGGCATTATATCTCAGTTTCTATGCCTAGCAAATTGCCTTTCCCAGATCTTAATTTTTTAACCATTGGAACAATAAATTAACTAAATTCCCAATTACTGTTAGAATATTCTTTGTCAGACATATATGACTGTATCTTTCTTTATGTTGTTTTGGAATCAGTTCATGTTATAAATCAACCTACTTTATTGAGAAAATAATGTGATCATAACCCCTCAAAAATTGTTAAAAATATTATATTCCTATAGACATATTCCACTATTGATTTGTTGTTCAAACATATTCATAAACATTATTTTAAAATGAGTGAAATCTGATTAAAATCTGTTCATTTTATTTCAATTCTGCCACAACTCCTATTACTGAAATGACAAGAAGGTTACTGCATGTTATATATAAACTTATTAAATAAATTGAATAGTTCTTGTCATAGAAATGATAGTAGGTTTGAATAAAACTAAAAATAAATTTTATATAGTGAATTATGACTGAAATATGGATTGGAAGTTATATAAAATTTGATAACCTTATGAATGCAATTGTATGAACAAAAGATGGATTATTGATTGGAAAGTGTATTTCCTTGATCGATGTTTTGGGGAAAGGGAAATTTTATTGATTTATTGGTAAACTTAAATTCTTGATTCTTTATTATTTATTTATTTGCTTCTTGGGGAAAGAAGTAGTTTTTATATAGGAATGCATTGGGTTACTTTCTAGGCTAGGATGCCAAATGTGGATTTTCAGAGATGGTTTTTCCTCTTTTCATGAATTGAACTAGGTTACTATTTAAAGGATTAGATCTTATCGAGATGACATTGAAATAGATGTTTATTTTGTCTAGCAAACTTATTTATATATATCTCTGCCACATCGTGTTGTGAGACAATCTGCCTTTCATTATTTAGAATTGCACATTCAGACATTAGGGTTGCATCAACTGTTCCCTCATGCCAATTATTTCTAGGTAGCTAGACATTTAGTGCAGGATTAGGTTTCCTTCATTTCATGAAGGGATCCGGGGAAGTGTAATTACTTCATGGTTGGGTGGAAAAGTTCCTGGGCCATGTTCCCATCTTTCAGGTCGTAGGTGGTGGACCACTTGGTTCATGCGACTAATGAGTGTATTGATTTATTTATTCTTATTGCACATGATTATTGTAACTTAAAATTGGATGTAATATGGCATGAATGCCCATAGATTTTGTATATTATTTATAGTGTTTTTACCTAGATTAAGCACATGAGTTTGAAAAACTTAATGACATTTGATGTAGGGGCTGTTGGTGCCTGAATTGACTGTTAGTTAATTTAGCAATTTTTCATGCAGGCACCTTCCCAAAAAGTCCAAAAGGTTCTAAGTTTTAAGGCCCCTCAGTGTTTTTCAACATTTGCATCTTAGTTCAACGGAGGTGGTCTTCGTGTTTTCTCCATCGGCATGAGTTCATTTTTGTGTCTTCGACATTTCGGTTTGAGGTTCATTCTTTCTTCTAAGGGATCACTTCATGCATTTACCTTGCGCAAATATTGTATCGTTGAACCTCCCGCTTGAACCCTTTTCTCAACAGTTCAAGGTTCAATGGTTCAATGCTTTGTGATTTTGGTCTCAGCCGAAGTGTTTTGCCTATGGAGTATTGAACTTCTTGTTTGAACCTCGCCATTGAACCATCGGGTTGAACCGGTTCATTGGTTCAATGGGTTTGGGGGTTGCATTTTGTGCTGCCGACAGAGGAACTATCGGGTTGAACCTCGCGGTTGAACCTTTCTTTTGAACTTAGCCAATGGTTCAACCCGACGGAAGGATGAGTAGGAGGCCAATGTGTTATCGGCAGGAGTATGTATGTCAGCAGGCGGATTTTCAGCTAGGCCGATGGTGATAGTCTTGCCGAAGAAGGTATGTTTTGTTCGGCCATCGGAGTGACTTTGGTTGTCAGGAGCAGCGTTTTGTGGTTCGCCGATGGGGGAAGTCACCCCGATGGGGAGTGCCATTGGCATGAGTTTGTGTATCAGGTTAGCTGTTGGAGGGTCCGCCAATGGAGAGTGTTTGGCCGATGGGGTGTCATCGGCGTGGGTCTGGCCAATGGAGGAGCAGTATGTAGCTGGTGAAGGTGTCATCGGCGTTATCTTTGAGATCGGCAGGAAACTTTTTGGATGCCCTGATGGTGTGTGTCACACCGACGGAGGGGAGGATGCCAGGGTCTATCGGCGTGAGTTGTATTGTTGGGTGAACTGTGGAATGGTTGGCCGATAGACTAATCTCTGGCCGATGAAAGGAAGTGTAGTGTAGCGGTCGGCTAGACTATGGAGGTCGGCAGGAGGATTTGGGAGTGAGCTGATGGCTTGGGTTTGGTCAATGGGCTTTAGAGAAGCAGCATGTGTCGAGCATGGCAAAAGTGCTTGACACCTATTATGCAAGTGACTATGCTTTTAAACTACTAAAGGGGTCTCCACATCGTGCATGTGGGATTAATCTTCCTGCATATTTTAAACCTGCAACGAAACATGTTTTGGCAGGAGGCTTCATTTTGAACGCTGCGTCAGTTTTCAAGTAGGCCGCGGGTAGTTGAGCCATCAATGGCGACAGTGCAAGGGTATGGGCGATGGGACAAGCGATCAGGCTGCCCGATTATGGATGAGGACTTCCAGATGGCAGCGCAAGGCTCAAGGTTTCTCCCTTGTCTGCTGCATTGATGATTTTTGAGCGCCATTTCTGATGGATGTATCTGGCAGATTTTTGACTTCTGGCCATGTAATTAATTACAAAATGTACACGGTTCTGTATAAATGGTCTAGCTATGTTACTTTTTAGAGGTTAGATGTTTTTGGGCTTTCAGCTCTGGCTCTGAACATAAGGTGTTCACATTTTGAAAGGCATTTTTTTTGCTACAGACTCGGTCCTTAGTCTGGTGTACTAGTCTATTTTGGCTTGTAAATGATGATTTTCTCTATGATGACTTTCTATGCAAATTGATTTTAAATGAAAAACACCTGTGTGTGTATTGTTTCTGATTGTCTCGTGTATGTCATTTGTTTTCCTTTCAAACAAGGTTGTCAAGGGCTTCCAAGTTTTTCAGTATATGCATACTGTGTGTCTGCTCAAGGAGTGGTTAAATAGGCTTTTGATCAGATACAAAGGAAAATAGATTGCATCATAGGATCTGTTAAGTATGATCATACGTAATACTCTTTCTTGGACATGTTGCTATTAGGCAATAGCATTCTTCTCAGGTCCTCTGGATATGAATTTGTGTTGTCATGGGGAGACATTTACATTCTTAGATATGACTCTGCTGCCCAGTTAAGGCACTGGTTTGGGAATCTATCTGTTCAATGGGTCTAGGAAAGTCCCATAACTCCAAACATCATTTCAAACCATTTCATCCTTCCATCTGTTAGTTGTAGGATTAGGAGTAGGAAACCCCTGCATGCTCTCATCCCTAACTAGACACATATGTCCAAGAATGTTGCCAATCTTGTGATTTGTTACACAAATCTTGATCCTTACATGAGAGCATTCTGCCTATTGCTGTCAAGTTATATTCTTCTGTCATTGAACTAGTCAAGGTCATGCTTTTATCAAATAGGGACACCCCCTTGGTGTGGCAGAACCAGAAGTGAAGGGGAGGAGCTCATGCAACCTCCTGTATTTAGTTGGCTGAATCTGCCTGTGCATTAGAACTGGCAAACCCTAATGCTGATTCAGAAGAAAAACACCAGCAGGGGTGTCCATTTAAAATTCAAAAATTATCTTTAACAATGAATTTTTGGTTTGAATAAGTGGGTCAGGTGACAGAAGATGAGAAAGAAAGCTCATGTCACTAAGAACAATAATGTTTAATTATTATATGCTAGGAAGTGGGATAATGGAGATAATGGTGATTCTATCCTAAAGAGGATGCGTGAAGGATCATTGGCTAATTTGAGGAGGTGCCAGCCATGTTAGTGGGATCATAAAAAAAAGAAATTCTATATTTAACTAGAAGGTGGCAAAAGCCAAAACGAGACTAAAAAAATAGATAAAGCAAAGTAAATAAAGCAATCTGCATGCAGTAGTCGAAGGATGATACAGATCAGGCCAAATAAGTAGTAGCAGCCAGAAATAGGCCAATGGACATTAGTGGAGAGAGAGGGAAGAGTTGTACAGACCACAGATAATAAGGAGGTGATAGTTATTAATGAAGGTGGTGGCCATATTCCAGAAGACTACATATGTAATGGAGAGGTGGTTGATAATTGAAGCGGTTCCATATAGATTCAGACAAGCCGTTAGGGAATACAGGCTGATAACCAAAAAGGAGGCCATATATAGTAAGAGAGGTTGTTATAATAGAGGTTGCATATATTGATGAAGGGGGCCAAATACCGAAAGGCAGATAGGCCACGTATATTGAAAGAGGCTGAACCATATAGAGGGAAGTAGCAGAAGTGAGGCTGAGAGGCCAAATAAACAAAGGAAGACAGAAGGCCAAGCATGACGATAAGGGAAGATAGAAGGTGGCAAACAGGTCGTCGATGTGAAGTGGTCGATAAACTAAAAGGAAAGGTTTATCAATGTAGAAGCAAGAGACCGAAGGGCATCAGAGATCAAGAGGTCTAACTGTGAGGAACAACAGGAGCATCCATTTAAAATTCAAAAATTATCTTTGACAATGAATTTTTGGTTTGAATAAGTGGGTCAGGTGACAGAAGATGAGAAAGAAAGCTCATGTCACTAAGAACAATAATGTGTAATTATTATATGCTAGGAAGTGGGATAATGGAGATAATGGTGATTCTATCCTAAAGAGGATGCGTGAAGGATCATTGGCTAATTTGAGGAGGTGCCAGCCATGTTAGTGGGATCATAAAAAAAAGAAATTCTATATTTAACTAGAAGGTGGCAAAAGCCAAAACGAGACTAAAAAAATAGATAAAGCAAAGTAAATAAAGCAATCTGCATGCAGTAGTCGAAGGATGATACAGATCAGGCCAAATAAGTAGTAGCAGCCAGAAATAGGCCAATGGACATTAGTGGAGAGAGAGGGAAGAGTTGTACAGACCACAGATAATAAGGAGGTGATAGTTATTAATGAAGGTGGTGGCCATATTCCAGAAGACTACATATGTAATGGAGAGGTGGTTGATAATTGAAGCGGTTCCATATAGATTCAGACAAGCCGTCAGGGAATACAGGCTGATAACCAAAAAGGAGGCCATATATAGTAAGAGAGGTTGTTATAATAGAGGTTGCATATATTGATGAAGGGAGCCAAATACCGAAAGGCAGATAGGCCACGTATATTGAAAGAGGCTGAACCATATAGAGGGAAGTAGCAGAAGTGAGGCTGAGAGGCCAAATAAACAAAGGAAGACAGAAGGCCAAGCATGCCGATAAGGGAAGATAGAAGGTGGCAAACAGGTTGTCGATGTGAAGTGGTCGATAAACTAAAAGGAAAGGTTTATCAATGTAGAAGCAAGAGACCGAAGGGCATCAGAGATCAAGAGGTCTAACTGTGAGGAACATAAAGGATGGATTGGAAGAAGTGGCAAAAGATAATCTACTAGCTGCATAAAGAAAGCTCAAGTATATCTAGAGAGAGATCGAGTATAGTTGGAGAGAGTCCATACGATTAGTAAAAGAGACCGATAGGCCAAGAAAGTGGAGGCCATTGAATAAGGTAGATAGCATTAGGAGGAAAATGGGAGATAATAGGAAAGACTGGAATGGACTGTTAAGTCAAATATGGCCATAGGCCAAATATTATAAAGTTGTAAGGACAAGAAAGAAGTAGGGTCATGGGCCTAGTATATGCATCAAGTTTTTGTAGGAATGTTATTGCAGAAATTTTGATATTATATAGAAGTTGATTTTGGCTGCATGAATGGAAATCATAGTATTTCACTCTCATTATTTCTGTAGTTTGTTGATCATTTCTCCTATAGCATGTTAGAATTGATTTAGTCTCCTATCACCTTGTAATGTGGTGATGAATATTATTGTATGAATGGTTGTGTTTAAATCTTTTATGGTGACTATCCAAGTTCTTGTGATTATACTATTAGAAGGGATGTGTAAGCCCCTTTAGAAGGGTAGAGACTTGATTCTCACCTTTAGATTGAATGGATATTTGTTCATGTTCATGGAACTGTGCTATTAGATTGGTGTCAGAGCTAGTTTGGTCTTGAGTGTTGAGTAGATCGTCGAAGGGAGGCAACTTAGCCAGGACAAGAAAGAAGACTGTAAGTATTGCGGTGTGTAGCACCAAAAGACTAGGCAGAGTGGGAAAAGAGAGAAGCCCTAGGTGAGGTACCTGAAGATGAAAGAAGATAGAAAGATGCAGAAGCAAATGGGTAAAGAGAGTCTCACAAAAAGAGATAGAAGAAAAGAAGGCAAGAGGATGGAGGATGAAGAATTCAAAAGAGAATTGGCAGCATTGAGGAGATATGTAATGTTGGTAAAATAATGGTATGAAGAACAAGACCAAGGATATTATTGGGTTTGGCCAATGGATAAGAAAGTGAAATGGCCAATAAAGGAGATTATTGAGAAGAGATTAAGGCTAAATATAAAATCCTTAAGAGGAGAAGATAAGAAGATGAGAGGGTTCTCGAAAAGATGGGACAACAGAAAGTTGCCATTGGAGCAACATAGACTGGAAGAGGTCAAGATAGTTCTCATTGAAGAGAACATGAGAAAAGAGAAAAAGGAAAAGGTGCAGTAGTTAGCACTTGAGAAAATGAGAAATGAAGAAGGAAGAATGTCCATGAGGAGGGCATTGACAAAGACATTGTGGTCTCTCATTTTGTTTGCTAATGTTATGTTTGTAGATTTGTATGCAGGAATGAAGAAAGTGATGAAGAAGGTCAAGGATGAGACCTTGAAGATGATGAAAGATGGAGAAAGAATAGGTCCTAAAGAAAGAGATAAATATGTGAACAAGTAAAGATTAATGGCAGTGAAATGCCAAGAAGAGTTTGCAGCAGAGGTACATTACAGAGTACCTGAGAATGCAGAGGAAATTGATGCTGAAAATGTATAGACTGATTATGAAGATGAAGAGGAAACCATAGAGTTTCATGATGATTGTGAAGATGTTGCAGTAGTAGCACAAGAGGCTTACGAAGGAGAAATGTTGAAAAGTCAAGAAGTTGAAGGTGGATGCAAGTTGGGACATCAGATCCTTGCACGAAAGAATGGAGGTAAAAATGTTATTTTTGATCATGAATGTAGACATAAGAATATGGATAGGTAATTTGATAAGGAAAGGAATTTAGAAGGTGTAAATATGATTGGGAATCATGGATATGTAGTGCCATAGTGGTAAAAGAAAAAGATTGCTAGAAAGAAACAATTGGGTTGTAAATAAGTGAATGCTTTTGATTATGCTAACAAGCAAGTGCAGAGAAAGAGAGAGAAGTAGCTGAATAGGTGGTAGTATGATGTAAGAAGGAGTTGGCCATAAAAGAGGCCTAGAGAAAATGATTGGAGGATGAATACAGAGCAAGTGAAGAGAAGTTTGAATGTAGCAAGGAGAGGACAACAGTCTAGTGACATACTATGGGTAGTAAAGCAAGCAGCAATAAATAAATGTGTTGCAAAAAAGACAAAGGATTGGAGGCATGACAAAGAAAGCAAACTCCAAGAAATTGGAAGCATGAGGAATGTAGGAGAAGATGGAAGGAAAGAGGAGAAGAATACAGTGAAGTGGCAACAAGAGAAGCCAAGTGTGTGGAAGGTAATGTTGTGATGCTCACAACATTCCCCATTTTTCTTCTTATGCAAAATGAGGACCCTTGATGTGGCTGTGTTGGCTTGTGTGTGTGAGTTTGCTCAGTGGTAAAAGGGAAAAGGAAATTAATGTTACAAACCTTGTTGAATAAAGAAAAAATAGCATTAGGTACCAGAGCAGAATATAGGTGAATTCCTTGTAAAAAATGAATAGGGGTTGTTTTTGGAATCATTTTAAAATTCCCAATATTTTGCAAGGTATGTGTGTTTTTGGTAAAATGCACTATAGGAGGGTTTATATGTTGCATATATAAAGTATTTTGTATGTCAAGTCATTGTATGAGTCAAAAAAGGGTTGTCAGCTTTCATACATCATTATACTTGTATGCATTTCACTAACACTTTATCCTTACATATAAGTCGGACCTGACAAAGTTTAGAGTTTAAATGAATAGTTGGTTAAGTTCGTTGAATGTATTTTAAGTTTGTATGTTTGGCAAAAAATGAAACATACAAGGTAATATACAATGGTATATGCATATCATGGAACCAAAAAGAATATGAAATGAGGTTTTATCGAAGTATGTTTCGTGCCTTGTATGTTGTATACTTTGGATACATACATCTCGGTATACATGCAATGCAGAACTCAGGAAAGATTAAAATCTAGTTAAAATGATGCATCATGACTTAACGTATATTAAAAGATGCATTTCACGGTATATATAAGTTAGAGTATGAGAAGTTATGAAATATGGTTTATAAAGATGAGAAGTCCGAAAGGGGGATACAAATGAGTTTGTATGTATTAGGCCTTGTATCTAAGAGATAGATACAAGCATTGTTGTATCACAGATATACAAAGGAAGGGTAAAGCGGGTCCCACCGTTTGCATATCAAGCTTGAATAATAACAATGTATATCTTGGATATACAAGTCATGGTACAAGAAAGGATGCAAATAGGAGATACAAGCCGGATGCAAAAACGAAGTTAAATACAAAAAAGCCCTTGTATGCTTGGAGTGCTTGTATGTTTATGATATACATATCCAAGATACAAAGAAGTAAAAGCATCGCGAGAGATAAAAGGTAAAGGGAGGTTTGTATAGGGTGTTTGTATATACACTTATACAAGATAACATACAAAAGGTGATATACAAAGCAAAGATACATGTACAGGAAAAGAGACAAGGGAAGGAACTTTAGTTTGATTTCTTGCATAAATGTTTGTATGCTAAAAGATACAAAGATAAGATACAAAGACAACATAGAAATAAAACATACAAAGGAAAATATAAAGAAAACACGATGTATGTAGAAATTAAACTAACGGTAAGAAAGTTTAAAAATGCAAACACTGGAATAGAAGGCCAAAGTTTTGGTGCATTAATTGCTGTAATTAGTGCCGATCTAACACTCAAAAAAGAGTAAAAATTCAACGAGAGTTAGGGTAAATTTAACGTTATTTCACTTTTAGATATACATTGTTGAGAATTAAAATTGCAGAGAAACTGAGCTAAATTCACCAAGGCGAAGGAATTACAGTAGCTCGACAGAAGCAAAATGGTAAAGTAAGTCAACAATGAGTTGAGTTGTCAAAATATACAGGTATTTATCCTCAAAACGTCATTACGGTTTAGTTGATAAAATACATGCTATTTTCAGTATGAAACATAAGCATTTGTTAAATCCTTGTTTTAACTATTAATTAATTGGGTAGGGATTAACAAATTTAAAAGTCAAAAAAATAGAAAGGACAAACTGGGTGGGGTTAAAATGGTGAAAAAATGGAAATTCATAGTAAAACCCTAGGTAAAAGGTAAAATGGAAAATTGAAAAATGCATTTTTTTTACAGGATGGCCTTGAAGCAGAAAAAGGTAGATATAGGGGGCGAGGTGAAAAAGGAAAGGAAACCATGAAAGGATATAGAAAAAGAGAAATTACCCTTGCACAGAGGTTATCAATCTCTAATCAGTACGAGTGGAGTGGGGACAGATACAAGCATTGGAAATTATGAGGCAGATGATGTTTTACAGAAAATCACTATTGCAGATACTTCACCGGATTTGAAATGTATATGGGAGAGTGGACTGTACAAGGTGATAGGTTTCCCATTGGATATGGAGGCCAGAGATTTGTGTTTAGATTGTGTAACTCTATATGATCCAGGTACCAGGAAGATTATGTTGTATGACAGACTTATTGCAGATTTAACCACAAAGGGGATTGCGAGGACATTGTGGATTAGAAATAAATGAGAAAATGAGAGATATTGATATAGATCAATATAATGAGGATTTTCATACAAATAAAAGAAATTGCAGAGAAGAGATATTCTACAATTGGTATAACCAAGAAAATAAACCCAAAGCTGTAGCCAGAATGCACAAGAAGATAATAGAAAGACTCTTAAAACATGAATGCATGGATATACTAGTATATGAATTGAAAAGAGCCTTGATAGAATTTAATGCCATTTTTACACCATGCATAGAAAATCCTGAGGCATATATGAGCAAACAAATGGTAGATTCATTAATGGAAGATAGTGCTAAAATGAGGAAGTACAAGAAAAGGAGTAAAGGATCAGAGAATAGAGAAAGGAAATTAAAAGGAGTTGCACTACAGGAATATATATGGACAAAGAGTCTAGGAGGGGACCATACTTTTGTAGAAGGTGTGACCAATAATTTCAAAACATACTTAAAGGAATAAAAAGATAAAGGAAGTAACAATTTTGGGAAAGTGAAATAAAGAGTATCAATGGCCAAAAGTCAAAGAGAAGGGGAATCTCATTTTCTAAAAGATTCCAACAGCATCTTTTGAGAGGGAAAAGATGCCATTTAGATATTTTGGCGGACGATTAGAGATGAATGTGCACCTTTGATTAATAATGGAGGAATCTCAACTGTAGATGAAGTTTGTAGCCGTAGCAATGGGAAGTTTCAAAATCTATATAAGCAACTTTGCTACATGTACATAATTTACACAGGGATTTTTAGAAGTAGCTTGCAATTATAGTTGTTTAAACATTTTGAGTAAAGGAGTATTTTAGTTTAAAGGAGGTCACCTGTGTTTGCATTAAGGAATGTGTGGAGAATCTAGCTTCCTTACTATATTTGTAAGACATTTTGTAAGTTTTCTGTAAGTTGATTAATGAAGAAAAGAGTCATTCATACATTGTAAATCATATGTGACTATATTTTGAATACAAATACATTTGGAATTTTGCATCTACTTTTGAGTGTTTTCTGGCTCTTGTTTGTATTTGAAATATTATCTCTTCAAAAGCTTACAATCTTGAATGTATGTTTATGAAAATACTTAGGGCTTACATTTAAAGGTTTAGTCTATGGATTTAATCAAGTTTGTTGTACTTCTTATAACATGAATAACAGAACATTTAGATCCTATAGAAGAATGAAGTTTAATTCAAATTTCTCCAACTTTTCCCAAACATTTGAAATACTTAGCTTAAACGCAGAAATTTAAAGGAAATTGTCTGATATTTGAAGGAAACATGAACAATTGAGTTAATATTTGACAATTTTCATAATATTTGAAGAGAAAAGCTTGTGTTAAATATAAATCATATAAAGCTTTGTGATACATTAACAAAGTTATGCAAAGAAATGAATAAAATGTTGATATTTGTGATATTTTGCATAATTCGAGTCCAGTAAGTCATTAATAACCTTAAATCATGTAAGGCCCCTTGCATATTACAGCTTCATATTAATCTACTAAACTGTCCGCAAGGTCAAGACCTGACTATATGGAAACTTGGGATTAAGTAATCTTAATTGATTTCTTCATATCTTTCAAGATAGTTAGGTTCATTTTATGAATTTTAACTTTTGTTATGAATGTGTAAAAACAATCATCAGTAGTTTTTGGTGCTAGAAGGAGGACCTGATTGGAGTTAAGGTTGAATTTGAGTAGAATTGGCTCATAACAATGGTAGGGTGACCAGGTCTAGATCCAGTTCAGAGGATATTTTTGTGTAGTTACTTGATAAAAGGCAAAGTAAAGGTCTTTTGATTTGGAATCCTAAAATATAAAACATAGGAGGTTCATCTAGAATGCCTCCAGGATCACCTTTTAACATCCATAACATTGGGAATCCTGATAGTTCTTTATTTAGATCTTTAAATCTTGGTTTGGGTCCTCCTAGAGGTCCTAATCCTCCAAGAAATCCTAGTCCTCCTAGAAATCCAAGTCCACCTATAAATTCAGGTATTCCTAGAGGTCCAGGCCAAGCACAAGTACCTGCAATGGCTTATTTTAATGTCAATTCTCCTATAACATTCCCTGATTATCATGAGATGCCAAAGAATCCTAAAAAGATATGTCCTAAATATCAGTTGCATCAAGATCCAGAAGATCACATTAGGATATTCAAGGAGGTGTGCTTTAGAGCTAGGTTGGAATATGAAGATGTTGTGTGTAGGTTATTCCCTTGCACCTTTAATGAATATGATTCTAACTGGTATGTTAACTTGCCTAATGGTTACATTTCTTCTTGAACACTTATGGAGGAAGCATTTTTGTCTAGGTTTAGAGGACCAATAGATCCTTCCACCTTATATCACAAATTGGTCGCAATTAAAAGAGGTGAAGGAGAACTGATTGATAATTTTAATGATAGGTTTCAAAAGGCTTATTCTAGGTTAGTAGCTCCTTACATAGTAACTACAGATGCATATTGGCCATGTATTATGTTTCCTTAGATCCGCTAACAACTATGTTTGTCAAAAGAAAGGTTGACATAGATACAATATCTAAATATTATAAGGAAACAACCTTTGTAAACTAGGAGATGAGACAAACAACTTATAATCCATTTCTTAATGGCGGAAATCCTGGGATGCAAAGTCAAGCACAACATTGGAATGGAGTTCCTACACATAACACTCCACTGTTGAATCCAGTTCCTACATACACACCTGTGTATAATCCTGCCCCAATCTAGGCCATAGTCCCTTATTCTAGTAACACTACCAATAATAATCAGAGTAATGGTCAGTCTTTCTTCCAGCCTCCTTAGGATACATTTGTGGAAAAAGCATAAGAGGATAGGGAAGAAATTAAAGAAATTACTGCACACTTGAGAAGATTGACCACTGAAATGACACAACTAAGAAATACAAATTTCTATTGTAGAAATAACCAAGGGTACAGTCAACACTATAACCAAAGTCAAAACCAGAACCATAACCAAAATCATAATTAGAATTACAACTAGGGTCAGGGTTCAAATCAAAACCAGAATTACAGTCAAGGTCAAAATCATAATTGAGGACAACCAATGCAAAACAAAGGACCTACTGTAGATAACAGAGCCTGGGGTAATAACAATAGAAATCAAAATCAACCAAGGCCACCTAATACGTGGAACACAGGGCCAAATAATGGCACCCTAGCTTCTCCATTTGAGAATTTGGATAACCAGGATACAAAGCAAACAACTAGAATTCAAATGGCCAACATAGCATTAAAGAATTGGTGTAGAATTCATAATACTAGTGCCCATGCTAATTATATTGCCCTTAGTTTCATCTGGCATGAAGTATTTTCAATGTAGATGTACAGGCTCCTACTTCTAAGTTTCTCATTCCTAAAGGTAATGAAATAGTGCCCTCAGGATATGATACTGCTTTAGTCTTAGAGACTTTTACCTTTGCAACTAGGGAGGAGGAGGATCAATTGTTAGAAGATGAACCTTATTTTTGTGGGAACTTATATCCTGAAACAACCTTAGTATTAAATGCATTTCAGTTTCCCTTTGAAACTGAAAATGAAGTGTTATATGAGATAGAGGAGGTACAAGATTTTCAACAGTCAAACAAAAATCATACTTACAATCTGAGAAGTAACACTAGGCTAGGAGGTCCTTTCACTACTTCCACTCTAACAATTTCAATACTCCCCCAGATCAAAACTTTAGTAACAATCCTGCTATACTTAAATCTAATCATCATGTGAATAATGGAACAATAGCACAAAAGGTCCAAACATGTAAAATAGAGACAGTAGAAACCATGAGATTGATGAGTTACTTGTCTGAAGAGATAAATAAAATTAAGGTCAATATACCTTTATGTGAATTATTGAAAAGTCTAGGGGTCAGAAATGCTTTCATAAAATCCTTGGATACATCTGTGACAGGTGAGGTTTCTGCTAATATGAATGTTCCTAGTAGGGATTCACAGCCTAAAGAAAAGAATAAGAAAACTGAATAGCCTTCCAACACCAATGTGGTCATGTACACAGATAAGAGGGAAGCCCCTCCTTTCTTGCTAACCATTAGGATCTTTGGAAAGAACATACATAATTACATGGTAGATTTTGGTGCATCATCCAATGTAATGCCTTTAGGGATATGCAAAACTTTAGGGCTGACCCCTACCAAATCTGCCAAGATTGTTACACAGTTGGATAAAATTGAGGTTAATGTGATAGGAGAACTAATGCATATTCAAATGCAGTTAGCCTTAGATCCTAGGGTGAGTCAGTTTATTGACATTCAAGTAGTAGATATACCTATGAATTATAGGATGTTGTTAAGTAGAGACTGGTCCAAAACACTGAATGGATATATGGCCACTGATTTTTCACACATGTGGTTACCTTGGAGAGGTGTTCCAAATCAAATCAGGATAGAAGCTAAACCCAGGATGAAACACATGATTACAAAATATAACAGGACTAATGAGATATTGTATGCTTCTATTGAGCCTAGTGTTTATAGAGTCACTAACAAAGGGGTACAAATTGAAGAAATCCTAATGCTGAATTTTAAAGAAAAAACTGTCAGTAAAGAAACAATATTATTCATTGAGTCTGATGGATATTCTTCTGATGAAGAAGACAATGCAATAAATAGTTTCAGTTAGATCATTAGGCAAGAAATGGAAAGGTGGATTGAACAAAATATTCTAGTTTAGTGTAAATTATACAAAAACATGTGTAGAGTCCATGATAAACCTCATTCTGAAGAGAATTGTGGAATGTGCAGATATATTATTGAATATCAATACATACAATGCACCAAGGGAATGGAACTGCAAGAAGGAAAGGTTAATCCTAATAAACTAGAGAGATACTTTCAGAACAACATAGAGGTATCAATTCCAAGTTTAGAAAAGGAAATAAAAGACAAAAGTGTCTAGCATTCTAATTTACAAACTGAAAGGATAAATGTGCAAGTAGATCAAAATGAATTACCCAGAAAGAAGTAGGGTAATACCTCACATGTATTAGAAAAGGCAAAACATGCCAAAATAAAAGGTCAAAAGAATAAAGATGTCATGTGGACACTAAAATGTGATAGATCTAAATCTAAACAAGGTGCAGGTGCAGGTGTAGAGCTTATAGATCCTAGTGGTAAGTCATATTTAACAGCATATAGGATACAATTTTCTTGTGCTCACAATGTGGCAGAATATGAAGCTTTGATTTATGGACTTGTTATGGCTATTAAGAAAAAGGTAAAATGATTAGAGTGTTTTCAAATTCTGAGTTAGTGGTCAGGCAAGTAAGGAAATTGTATGCATGCAACTATAAAAAGATGGTTTGTTATAGGCATAGGGTGTGGGATTTGATAGATTCATTTGATGCCTTTAACATAGAACATATCCCTAGAGAATTAAATCATAGATCAGATGCATTAGTAGTTGCTGCTAGCACTTTAGAACCCTTAACATTGTCAGGATTAAAACAATTTGTTGTTGAATTAGTAAATGTTCCTAGTGTACCAGATAATGTTACTCATTTTCAGGTATTTGAAGGGGATCATCAAATTGTAGATTTTCTAACTTGTAATGAGGTGTTTGAGGCTCAAATTATTGATGAACAAGAAAGGCCTGATGTGTCTTGGGATGAAGAAGACATAATCAACTTGAAAAGCAATTTCTTACCTAAGGGAGTGATTGAGTTAGAATAGATTTTTGACTTCGATGGGGTAGTAAGACAGAAAGATTTGACCAAACCTAAGGGAGGTAAGTGTGATCCATATAACCTTGGAACATAGAAGAGTCCACAAAATGTACTGATTGGAAAGGCTTTCTCTGAAGAGTTGAGAAAAGAAATTGTGGATGTTCTGAAAGAATATAAACATGTCATAGCATGGACATATGAAGATTTGAAGACATACGATACGTCCATCATCACTCATGTAATACCTTTGAAACCAGATGTTAAACCATTCAGGCAGAAGCAAAGGCCTGTGAATGCCATTTTAGAGCCTTTGATATTTAAAGAAGTGAAAAAATTGTTGTCTGCCAGAATAATTTTCCCAGTTAGACACTCAACTTGGGTAGCTAATTTAGTACCTGTGAGAAAGAAAAGTGGAGACATTAGGTTGTGTAGATTTTAGAAATTTGAATAAGGCATCTGAAAAGGATAATTA
Source organism: Cunninghamia lanceolata (assembly GCA_027924645.1). NCBI lineage: Eukaryota > Viridiplantae > Streptophyta > Pinopsida > Cupressales > Cupressaceae > Cunninghamia > Cunninghamia lanceolata. Next base: position 13,822,330 of record BSBN01001583.1, read on the forward strand.
TCCTCTGCCTCCAATAGATGAAGTGTTGCAAGCAGTAAATGTGATGCAGAGTGGCACAAGGGAAGCAACACACAAGGGTTTACTCTATTGTCCTTTGCCCACTCACCCACTTCAACTAGCCTTCAACCAACCAACCAACCAAAGGCACATTCAAGGCATATGAAGGATTTGATGTCCAAACTATTGTCCAACCCCTAAGGCTTCTCCAATACCTTAAGATAGATCAACAAACACCTTCTATGTAGTTGGTTTGATCCCCAACTTCCCAAAACTCTCCAACCTATACCTTGACTAGTAAGGCTACTAGCCCTCCAAACTAGGTTTTCTCAACAAAACTTGACAAATCCCAAATGACCAGGTAAGTGAATGATGGTTTTAGATACCCCTTATAGGACCCTATCAAACTCCCAAGTCTCCTGTTCCAACTCTACTCCAGCAATCCAAAACACTCATTAGGTCTCTAGGCCTAATTGATCAATTTATGCTAGGTTACAAAGCAAGTGCTCAAAATTGGGTGCATAGGTCAAGGGAAGGAATTTGGAATGCTTCTACCATGTCCCTACAACACAAATCCATCATTTATTTGCTCACCCTATTAGGATTCTATCATCTACAACCTCAAATAGCATGAATTTGGCCAAATACAATGAAATACTTGACCTAGGGCATCACCTTAAAAATAGAAGACTGCATTTCCCGACAAAAAGCTTTTGGAATCTTATAGTACATATCCCTAGCCTACATTTCACCAGTTTTTATGAATTTTCACCAGTGGAAATGCATTCTAGGGCCGGATTTCTATGGCTGCCCTAGAAAACAGGGTTTCTGGACCTGTTTTGAAAGAAAAATCTATAACTTTTGATCCTGACCACTTCAGGACCTCAAACTAGTTTCATTGGAACCCTGACTCCAAGCCTTTTCAGAAAAAGTATATTTGCACCCCTAGAAAATCCGTATAGGCTGTACAACAGTGAAAATGCAGCAAAAAATAGTCAGTTTCTTTGATTTCTGTGCACAAATTCTATACAAAAACTTCCTCTTCCATACTGGAGCAAGATGTTTACCATATTAACCCATCCCATTTGGTATGCAACTTGAAAAATCAGTTTGAACTATCCAAAATGAGTTGCAATTGCCCAATGTGTCATAATACATTGACAATATTTGACACTATGGTTTTTTTGCATTAACACTATGGTTTAGCTTGTCCAAAGGAATCAAACCATCCTCCATACTCCCAAAACATGATAAAACACACAAACAATAAAAAAAAACTCAAAAACCAATCCTTTAGACCTTCTAGGCCTGATTGGCACAACAAGGATCCAAGTGGACTAAGCATGATTGAGGTTTATAGGGTCACCTCAATCATCTTGACCACACAAAAGGGACCATACAAACATGGTTAAAGCCTTATTACCAGACATACAATCAAAACAAAACATAGCTTATCAAAATGCATCAAAAATGCTTGAGGTGTCAGACTGCTCCTAGGTGCCCTGCACCATACACCCACTGTCAAAGAGAACTCAAGTCTCTTGAGTTGGAATACTGTGAAATGTGAAACCTATCTTCTCAATGTCTACCCTACTGATCCAAGTGGCATCCTCCTGAGGTTTGTTTAGCCACTTCACCAAATAGTCATGATAGGTGTGCCTTCTAGTTTGTTTTGCAATCCTCTTGTCCAAAATGCAGTCAATCTGATTTGGAGAGGAAGGAATGATTTCCTGGAGTGTTTGATCAGTTTGATCTTCTTCAACAGCAGTCTGAGGATTAGATCCTTTATAGGGATAAAGGTCTGAAACATTAAAAATTGGAGACAAAGCAATGCCATCCAGAAGTCTGATTTTGTAGGCATTGTCTCCACATTTCTTGAGCACTTCACAAGGCCCAATCTTCTTCACGAGTAGCTTAGTGTGTTTACCTACAGGGAGCCTCTCCTTCTTCAGATGAACCATTACTAAATCACCTTCCTTGAACTACAAATCCCTTCTTTTTCTGTCAGCAAATTGTTTATATTTCTGAGAAGTGGACAGCAATTTCTGTTGTACATGTTCATGGACATCTTTCATGACTTGAACAAAGCCTTCAACCAAGGCACTGCTATTTTCCAATCCTTTAACCTCCCTAAGTTCCAAAATACCCCTTGGGTGAGTGCCATAAACAATTTGGAAAGGAGACAGGTCGATGCTTCTATTGACAGTGTCATTGTATGAGAACTCTACCTGAGCCAAAATTGAATCCCAACTAGCACCCTGCTCCTTTGTTAGGCATCTTAGGAGGTTGCCAAGTGACCTATTAATCACCTCTGTTTGTCCATCAGGCTGAGGGTGATAGGCAGATGATAAGGACAAATTTGTACCTAGTCTCTTCCATAGTGTCCTCCAGAAGTGTCCTATGAACTTGGGGTCTCTGTCTGAGATGATTGACAAAGGTAAACCATGTAATCTGACTATTTCCTTGAAGAAAAGACCTGCTATGTGTGAGGCATCATGTGTGGTTCTACATGGGATGAAGTGAGCCATTTTTGAGAACCTATCTACAACCACAAAAATGCTGTCATACCCATTCTTTGTCCTAGGCAAACCAAGTACAAAGTCCACGCTTATGGAATCCCAAGGCTTTGAAGGAATAGGTAGAGGAGTGTATAACCCTACATTGGATGTATGCTCCTTTGCTCTTTGGCAAATTTGACAAGTTTCAACAAACTTCCTTACATCGGTTGGCAATTTGGGCCAAAAATAGTACCTCCTAACCAATTCTAGGGTCTTATCAATACCAAAGTGACCGGACATGCTGCCATAATGTTTGCCCTGATTATATTCTCTCTAACAGATCCTCTTGGGATGCACAACATGCTACCCTTGAAAAGATATCCATCTTGCAACAGAAAATTAGAAAAATCAGTATTATACTTCCTATCATGGCCTTGCAAGATAGGTATGGCTCTTTGAAGTCTTCATCTATTGTATACTGATCTTTAATGGCATGAATACCTATACTTTCCAACTGAATAGTTTGCACAACAAGATTTCTCCTGCTTAAGGCATCAGCTACCTTATTGGCCACTCCTTTCTTGTGTTTTATGGAGAAGGTGTATGCTTGGATGTACTCCATCCACTTGACATGTCTGTGATTCAACTTTTGCTGCTTGTTTAAGAAGCTTAATGCATGGTTGTCAGTAAAAACTATAAATTCCTTTGGCAATAAGTAGTGTCTCCATTTCCTCAGTGACTGAACCATGGCATATAACTCTAGATCATAGGTGGAGTAGTTTTGTTTTGCCTCATTTAACTTCTCACTAAAGAATGCTACAGGCCTCCAATCTTGACTTAGGACTCCTCCAACAGCCCTCTTACTTGCATCACACTCTACCACAAAGACCTTGTCAAAATTAGGTAGCACTAGGACTGGTTTTTCTGAAATTTTTTTCTTTAACAGTTCAAAGGCTTTGCTAGCCTCATTTGTCCATACAAACACACATTTCTTGCCCCCTTTTATGGTGTCAACAAGTGGAGCACAAATGCCACTAAACCCTCTAATGAACTTTCTATAAAAGCTGCATAAACCATGGAAACTCCTTACCTCCGAGGCTGTTGTAGGTGTTGGCCAATTAAGAATGGCTACAACCTTACTTGGATCCATTTTTAGGCTGCCCTTGGAGATGACAAACCCTAAAAATATCAACTCTTCTTGTAGGAAGACACATTTGTCAAGATTGATTCTCAACTTCTCCTCTTGAAGCCTCCTGAGCACTTGATGGATATGCCTTATGTGGTCTTCCATGCTGTCACTAAAAATTAGTATATCATCCAAATATACAACAATAAACTTATTAAGGAAAGGTTTTAGCACTTCATTCATCAATCTCATGAAGGTGCTTGGTGCATTTGACAAGCCAAAAGGCATGACAACCCATTCAAATGGTCCTTCATTAGTTTTGAAGGCGGTTTTCCACTCATCCCCTTCCCTTATCCTGATTTGGTGATAACCACTTTTTAGATCTATCTTGGTAAAATACTTAGCCCTACCCAAGCAATCCATTAAATCTTCCATTCTAGGCATTGGAAATCTATACCTGATAGTGATCTTGTTGATGGCCCTGGAATCAGTGCATAGTCTCCATGTTCCTTCCTTCTTGGGTGCAAGCACTGCAGGTACTGCACATGGACTAATACTCCTCCTGATAAGTCCACTATCCAACAAGTCTTGGATTTTTCTTGCCACTTCAGCATTTTGCTCTGGAGTCAACTTGTAGGCTGCTTGGTTTGGTAGGGTGGATCCAGGGATGAGATCAATGCAATGACTAATCTCCCTCTTTGGTGGAAGGGCATCCTTGCCTTCATTGGCTATCACATCCTGAAACTTCTCCAATAGTTCTTCCACTTCCTTTGGTCCAATCCTCCTAAGAGGTTGCTACACTTTGACCTTCTTGGGATTCACATCCTTGGGCTTGATGACTACTGCAAAACATGGCACTTTCTCTTCCTTGATGTTAGCCAAAAACTCTTTTTCACCTACCAACATAACTGAACTAGAAATGACTTTCTCTTTGCAATCATCAATCAAAGGAGTCATTGTAAACTTTTCACCATTCTTGGACAAATGAATCACATTGTTCTTACCATCATGTTGGGCACTTGTGTCATGTTGCCAAGGCCTTCCAAGAAGAAGGTGGCATGCATCCATATCCACTATCTCACAAAGAACCTTATCATGATATTCACCTATCTTGAATTCAACCCAACATTGCTCTTTCACCACAATTTGTTGTTTCTTAGTTAGCCAAAAGACTCTATAGGCGTTAGGATGAGGCATTCTTTCCAATCCTAACTTAGTCACCATTTCATTAGAAGCCAAATTTTCAGAGGAACCTGAATCTACTATTACCTTGCAAACTTTTCCTTTCACCTTGCAAGTGGTTCTGAACAAGTTGTTTCTTTGGGGCTGCTCCTTGGTGGCTGGCATGATGAGGGATCTATTAAACATGATGCATTCTCCACTCTCAGGTGCTGTAGACTTGGAAGAGGCTGTTTGGTAACTTGTAGTGCTTTGACAGTCCTCTTCTTGAAGGAGTTGTACTCTTCTTTCTTTTTGATTTACAGCAGTGTTTCCAATCTTCTCCGGGCACCTAAAGGACTAATGTCCAATCTGATTGCAAGAGAAACACCTTCCAGTAAACACATTGGGACCTCTGCCCCCACTTCTTCCTCTGCCATTTCCTCTGCCCCTAAACTAACCCTTATCAGCACTATTTTTATCAGCTTGCCCTTGGCTGCCTTCTTGTGATCCGCCACCTTGGAGTCTAGAGAAATTATCTCTGTTTTGAAATTTGCCCCTGCCCCTAAAATTCTGATTTCCTCTACCTCTACTGCTGCTGCCAAAATCCCCTTTTCTTCTCTGCTTATCCTCAATCCTCAGTGCCATTTGGAAGCACTTATGGACTGTCTCTACGTTAAAGAGAGTTAATTCATCTTGAATGGAGAACTTAAGGCCATTGAGATACCTTGCAAGCTTCTACTTTTCATTCTTAGGCATCTTGGCTTTCAATGTCATCTTGTGAAACTCCTCTGTGTAGGTGCTCACGTCCATGTCCTTTTGTCTCAAGTTGTGCAACTTCTTGTTCAAGTTGACCTCATAATCCTCAGGGACAAATTGCTTCTTGATTTCAAGTACCATCTTATTCCATGTAGAGATAGGATTCCTATCATCTTCTATCCTCTCATTTGGAATAAAATTCTTCCAACTCAAGGCTGGCCCTTTCATTCTTGACTTGGCAATCATCACTTTCTGATTTTCTGCCACTTCTTCACATTCAAAATAGTTCTCCATTGCCTCAATCCAATCAAGGCACTCCTCTGGATTCATCTTACCAGGAAACATAGGTAAGTCTGCCTTGGTGTCCTTCCTACTCAACTTTCCAAGTGCATCTAGGAATTGTCTCTCTGACATGCCTCCTTGTGGCTCTTCCATAGGCACTTCTTCTTCTTCATATTGATCCTCTTCATCTGAATCCAAGATGACTTCTGACTTCTTCTTCTTGTCTTTGTCTTTCTTCAACTTTTCTATCTCAGCCTCCATCCTTTTGTTCTTGGCTGCTTGCTCTCTCACTATTTTTGCCAACTCGGCATTAGTCACTCTTGAAGGGACTTCCTCCTCTTCTTCTCTATCTCCCATCTCTTTGATGGCTCTGATACCACCTGATGCAGAGTGGCACAAGGGAAGCAACACACAAGGGTTTACTCTATTGTCCTTTGCCCACTCACCCACTTCAACTAGCCTTCAACCAACCAACCAACCAAAGGCACATTCAACGCATATGAAGGATTTGATGTCCAAACTATTGTCCAACCCCTAAGGCTTCTCTAGCACCTTAAGACAGATTAACAAACACCTTCTATGTAGTTGGTTTGATCCCCAACTTCCCAAAACTCTCCAACCCATACCTTGACTAGTAAGGCTACTAGCCCTCCAAACTAGGTTTTCTCAACAAAACTTGACAAATCTTAAATGACCAGGTAAGTGAATGATGGTTTTAGATACCCCTTATGGGACCCTATCAAACTCCCAAGTCTCCTGTTCCAACTCTACTCCAGCAATCCAAAACACTCATTAGGTCTCTAGGCCTAATTGATCAATTTAGGCTAGGTTACAAAGCAAGTGCTCAAAATTGGGTGCATAGGTCAGGGGAAGGAATTTGGAATGCTTCTACCATGTCCCTACAACACAAATCCATCATTTATTTGCTCACCCTATCAGGATTTTATCATCTACAACCTCAAATAGCATGAATTTGGCCAAATACAATGAAATACTTGACCTAGGGCATCACCTTAAAAATAGAAGACTGCATTTCCTGACAAAAAGCTTTTGGAATCTTATAGTACATATCCCTAGCCTACATTTCACCAGTTTTTATGAATTTTCACCAGTGGAAATGCATTCTAGGGCCGGATTTCTATGGCTGCCCTAGAAAACAGGGTTTCTGGACCTGTTTTGAAAGAAAAACCTATAACTTTTGATCTTGACCACTTCAGGACCTCAAACTAGTTTCATTGGAACCTTGACTCCAATCCCTTTCAGAAAAAGTATATTTGCACCCTAGAAAATCTATACAAGCTGTACAACAGTGAAAATGTAGCAAAAAATAGTCAGTTTCTTTGATTTCTGTGCACAAATTCCGTACAAAAACTTCCTCTTCCGTACTGGAGCAAGATGTTTACCATATTAACCCATCCCATTTGGTATGCAACTTGAAAAATCAGTTTGAACTATCCAAAATGAGTTGCAACCGCCCAATGTGTCATAATACATTGACAATATTTGACACTATGGCATTTTTGCATTAACACTATGGTTTAGCTTGTCCAAAGGAATCAAACCATCCTCCATACTCCCAAAACATGATAAAACACACAAACAATAAAAAAAACTCAAAAACCAATCCTTTAGACCTTCTAGGCCTGATTGGTACAACAAGGATCCAAGTGGACTAAGCATGATTGAGGTTTATAGGGTCACCTCAATCATCTTGACCACACAAAAGGGACCATACAAACATGGCTAAAGCCTTATTACCACACATACAATCAAAACAAAACATAGCTTATCAAAATGCATCAAAAATGCTTGAGGTGTCAGACTACTCCTAGGTGCCCTGCAATAAAATGGAGCTAAGATGATGTCTTTTCTAGATGGATTTTTAGGATATAAGCAAGTCTTAGTTGATAAAGAAGATAGGTTGAAAACCACTTTTACTTGCAAATGGGGTAATTATGCGTATAGAAGAATGCCTTTTGGTCTAATCAATGCAGGTGCCACTTTTCAAAGAGCCATGGACATTGCATTCTGTGGATTGTCTGGTAAGTGCATTGTAATTTATATGGATGATTTAACTATTATTCCAAAGATGTATCCACTCATGTTGACAATCTGAGATGAGTACTTAAAAGATGTGAAAGGTATGGGATTTCTCTCAACCCTAAGAAATGTTCATTTGGTGTAACTGAAGGAAAACTATTAGGGCATGTCATTTCTGAGAATGGGATATCCATTGATCTTGAAAAAATAGAAGGAATAAAGAAATTGAAATTACCAAATAGTAAAAAGGAACTAAAATAATTTTTTGGTAAAATTAACTTTGTCAAGAAGTTTACTACAGGGTTTGCAAAAATTGTACAACCATTGAATGGCATGCTTGAGAAGGATGCAAAGATAGAGTGGACACCGGTGGCCAAAGCTGCATTTGAAGATATTAACGAAGCCATTTATGATGCTCCTGTGTTGACAAGTATGGATTATACAAAGCCATTTTACATATATTCTTTTGCATCCTCACATTTAGTTGCAGCTGCTTTGACACAAAAGGGAGAAGATAACAGAGAGAAACCCATAGCTTTTATGAGTGCACCTCTGAAGGATGCACAACTTAAATATCTTGATATAGAAAGATAGGCATTTGCATTAGTAAGAGTAGTGAAAAAGTTCAGACATTATATCTTACGCAGTCAAGTTAAGTCCATAGTACCAGATGCAGCCATGAAGATGTTGCTGATGCAGAATGAGCTTGGAGAGAAAAGAGCTAAATGGATTACAACACTGCAAGAGTTTGATATGGAAATTAGTCCAATGAAGTTGGTCAGAGGACAAGCTTTAGTATAGACCATAGCTAACACATATCCAAATTTGGTAAAGCAGTAGTATGTGTTGAATTCTAGTGATGCATCAGGGTGGTATGATGATTTGAATACTTTTCTGATATCTGGAAAATACCCAAGTAAGATGAAATCTTCTCAGAGAAGAGCTTTAAAGATTAAAGTGTAGAGATACATGTTTATTTAAGATGTTTAAATAGAGCTAAAGTAGTTAAGGTATTGTTAGAGCTACATGATAAATATGGAACTACTCATGGTTCCCATTTAGCCAATACTCATAAGATTTTGAGAGCAGGATACTATTGGCCGACAATGTTTAAAGATACTGAGAGTCACAATCTAAGTTGTCACACTTTTCAAACTACAGTAGATAAGGGAAGGAATCGGGCTAATCCATTATACCCAGTCATTGAGTCTAGGCCATTTGCATAGTGGGGCTTAGATTTCATTAGAGTCATAAATCCTCCATCATCTGCAAAACACAAGTTTATACTGATAGTAACTGACTATTGTACAAGGTGGACTGAAGCCACATGTTGCAAGTTCTCTACTACTGAGGTAGTCATCAAATTCCTTGAAGAAAACATCATAACCAGGTTTGGAGCTCCCTATTCACTGGTATGTGATAATGGTCCCACATTTTCTTCTTTGAAATTTTCTAAATGGGCTTTTGAATATGGGATAGTTTTAAAGTTTTCTTCAAACTATTATCCTCAGGGGGATGGATTAGCTGAGTCTACAAATAAAATTTATTGGATATAATCAAGAAGCTAATTGAAAAGAATCCTAGAGAGTGGAACACAATACTGAAGTATGCGCTATGGGTAGATAGGACTAAGGTTAAGTTAGCCTTAGGTAATGCACCTTATCATCTAGTTTATGGGACTAATCCCATACTTCAAGTGAACTTAAGAATACCTATTTGGAAGTTTGCTAATGAATATTTAGGCTTTGATGATCACAGAGAGGTCAGAATAATCTAACTGTTACATTTGGATGAGAAAAGAGATCAAGCCATTGAGAAATTTGCTAAGCATCAAGAAGTAGTCAAAAGATGGTTTGACAAAAGAGCAAGAGTTAAAACATTTATAATATCAGACTTAGTGTTGTGTTGAGATAAAGCACATGAAAAGAAAGGAAATCATGTAAAATTTGACAAATTATGGTTAGGTATATTACAGGTCTCGAAGATAATAGGAGACAATACTTTCAGGCTCAAGACCTTGACTGGAGAAGATGTGCCATTACCAATTAATGGCCAACACTTGAAACATTACTTTCAGGCTTGAGGTGAGGGTAGGTTGTATGTTCTGTATCATAGTGTAAATAATGTATAGTCTTGTTTGGTGTTGTTTTGTTTTGTTTTGTTGTGTTGGTTTTGTGTGTTGTGTTGCCCTAGTATGGATGTTTATTTTGTTTTGAGGTATACAAAGACAAACTAACAACAACTGAAAACAATAAGAAATTTAGAACATTCAGGTTAATTATTTGAAATTTATGCATAATTTTTTGTGACTGTCATGAATGTAGAGAGTTGTATAACTTGTGAAATTTTGTATTCAATAACTGTGGGTTAAGTATTCAAAGAAAGTTTCTCACAATGACACACCTAAAATCCTTGGGTTTGTTCAACATACCAGTGTAGATATTAGGTGAAAAATCAAAGGTCACCTTTGCTACTATTACAATTCTCATCTTAATTTTAGCAAGTGATTATGCTTTGCATCATGAAGTTACAACTGTAATATCTTATGAAATCTTTATCAAATATAAAATATAAAAAATATATATTATAAAAAAATACTATGGATTTTACTGAAAATCTAGATTAAGCCATCTAAGTAACTCTATTGGGGCTATAGACACTTGCTAGCAGTAGGGCTCTACTTAGGAGAATTGTAACAATAACCTTGTCAAGACTATGGACGCCTACTGGCAGCAAGGCTCTATCCGGTTGGCTATGAGGGAATCACATCAACTATGTAGGTTAATATTAGTCACTGATTTGTTCAACTAATTTTCAAGATGAGGATTATTAATCATGTGCACCTAATTAAATTGAATGGAAAATTCATGCACCTTATTAAATACATTAGCTCTCAAGTTAGATAATGATTTGCAGAAAAGATAGTTGGAAATTATGAATTTATTTCATTTGGTTTTCTGAAATGGTTTAATTTAATTGTTTTATTTGGTTTCTAGTTTTTGTGATGCTCACAACATGCTCCATTTTACTTCTTATGCAAAATGAGGGCCCCTGCTATGGCTGTGTTGGCTTGTGTGTGTGAGTTTGCTCGGTGGTAAAAGGGAAAAGGAAGTGAATGTTACAAACCTTGTTGAAAATAAAGAAAAAATAGCATTAGGTACCAAAGCATAATATAGGCAAATTCCTTGTCAAAAATGAATAGGGGTTGTTTTTGGAATCATTTTAAAATTCCCAATATTTTCCAAGATATGTGTGTTTTTGGTAAAATGCACTATAGGAGGGTTTATATGTTGCATATACAAAGTCTTTTGTATGTCAAGTCATTGTATGAGTCGTAAAAAGGGTTGTTGAGTTTAATACATCATTATACTTGTATGCATTTCGCTAACACTTTATCCTTACATACAAGTTAGACCTGACAAAGTTCAGAGTTTAAATGAATAGTCAGTTAAGTTCATTAAATGTATTTTAATTTTGTATGTTTGGAAAAAAAGGAAACATACAAGGTAATATACAATGGTATATGCATATCACGGAACTGAAAAGAATATGAAATGAGGTTTTATCGAAGTATGTTTCCTGCCTTGTATGTTGTATACTTTGGCTACATACATCTCGGTATACATGTAATGCGGAACTCAGGGAAGATTAAAATCTGGTTAAAATGATGCATCATGACTTAACGTATATTAAAAGATGCATTTCACTATGTATACAAGTTAGAGTCCGAGAAATTATGAAATATGGCTTATAAAGATGAGAAGTCCGAAAGGGGGATACAAATAAGTTTTTATGTATTAGGCCTTGTATCTAAGAGATACAAGCATCGTTGTATTGCAGAAATACAAAGGAAGGGTAAAGTGGGTCCCACCATTTGCATATCAGGCTTGAATAATAACAATGTATATCTTTGATATACAAGTCGCGGTACAAGAAAGGATGCAAATAGGAGATACAAGCCGGATGCGAAAACAAAGTTAAATATTAAAAAGTCCTTGTATGCTTGGAGCGCTTGTATGTTTATGATATACATATCTGAGATACAAAGAAGTAAAAGCACTGCGAGAGATAAAAGGTAAAGGGAGGTTTGTATAGGGTGTTTGTATATATGCTTATACAAGATAACATACAAAAGCTGATATACAAAGCAAAGATACATGTACAGAAAAAGAGAAAAGGGAAGGAACTTTAGTTTGATTTCTTGCATAAACATTTGTATGTTAAAAGATACAAAGATAAGATACAAAGAGAACATACAAAGAAAACATACAAAGGAAAATATAAAGAAAACATGATGTATGTCGAATTAAACTAACGGTAAGAAAGTTTAAAAATGCAAACACTGGAATAGAAGGCCAAAGTTTTGGTGCATTAATTAGTGTAATTAATGCCGATCTAACACTCAAAAAAGTGTCAAAATTCAACAAGAGTTAGAGTAAATTTAATGTTATTTCTCTTTTAGATATACATTGTTGAGAATTAAAATTGCAGAGAAAGAGAATTGCTACAAAAAATAAGCTGAATTCACCAAGGCGAAGGAATTACAGTAGCTCGACAGAAGCAAAATAGTAAAGTTAGTCAACAATGAGTTGAGTGGTCAAAATATATAGGTATTTATCCTCAAAACACCGTTATGGTTCAGTTGATAAAATACATGTTAATTTTAGTATGAAATGTAAGCATTTGTTAAATCCTTATTTTAATTGTTAATTAATTGGGTAGGGATTAACAAATTTAAAAGTCAAAAAAATAGAAAGGACAAACTGGGTGGGGTTAAAATGGTGAAAAAATAGAAATTCATAGTAAAACCCTAGGTAAAAGGTAAAATGGAAAGTTGAAAAATGCATTTTTTTTACAAGATGGCCCTAAAGCAGAAAAAGGTAGATATAGGGGGCGAGGTGAAAAAGGAAAGGAAACCACGAAAGGAGATAGAAAAAGAGGAATTACCCTTGCACAAAGGTTATCAGTCTCTAATCAATACGAGTGGAGTGGGGATGGATACAAACATTGGAAATTATGAGGTAGAGGATGTTTTACAGAAAATCACTGCTGCAGATGCTTCACCGGATATGAAATGTATATGGGAGAGTGGACTATACAAGGTGGTAGGTTTCCTATTGGCTATGGAGGCCAGAGATTTGTGTTTAGATTGTGTAACTCTGTATGATCCAGCTACCAGGAAGATTATGTTGTATCACAGACTTATTGCTGATTTAACCATAGAGGGGATTGTGAGTACATTTGGATTAGAAATCAATGAGAAAACGAGAGATTGATATAGATCAATATAATGAGGATTTTCATACAAATGAAAGAAATTGTAGAGAAAAGATATTCTACAATTGGTATAACCCAGAAAATACACCCAAAGTTGTAGCCGGAATGCACAAGAAGATAATAGAAAGATTCTTAAAACATGAATGCATGGATATACTAGTATACGAATTGAAAAGAGCCTTAACATAGTTTAATGCCATTTTTACACCATGCATAGAAAATCCTGAGGCATATATGAGCAAACAAATGATGGATTGATTAATGGAAGACAGTGCTAAAATGAGGAAGTACAAGAAAAGGAGTAAAGGATCAGAGAATAGAGAAAGGGAATTAAAAGGAGTTGTACTACAGGAATATATATGGACAAAGAGTCCAAGAGGGGACCATACGTTTGTAGAAGGTGTGACCAATAATTTCAAAACATACTTAAAGGAATAAAAAGACAAAGGAAGTACCAATTTTGGGAAAGTCAAATAAAGAGTATCAGCGACCAAAAGTCAAATAGAATGGGAATCTTATTTTTTAAAGATTCCAATAGCATCCTTTGAGAGGGAAAAGATTGCATTTAGATATTTTGGTAGACGGTTAGAGATGAATGTGCAACTTTGATTAATAATGGAGGAATCTCAATCGTAGATGAAGTTTGTAACCGTAGCAATGGAAAGTTTCAAAATCTATATAAGGAATTTTGCTACAAGTACATAATTTACACATGGATTTTTAGAAGTAGCTGGCAATTATAGTTGTTTAAACATTTTGAGTAAAGGAGTATTTTAGTTTAAAGGTCGCCTATGTCTACATTAAGGAATGCGTGGAGAATCTAGCTTCTTTACTATATCTGTAAGACATTTTGTAAGTTTTCTGTAAGTTGATTAATGAAGCAAAGAGTCATTCATACATTGTAAATCACATGTGACTGTATATTTTGAATACAAATACATCTGGAATTCTACGTCTACTTTTGAGTATTTTCTGGCTCTTGTTTGTATTTGAAATATTATCTCTTCAAAAGCTTGCGATCTTGAATGTATGTTTATGAAAATACTCAGGGCTTACATTTAAAGGTTTAGTCTATAGATTTAATCAAGTTTGTTGTATTGCTTATAACGTGAATAACAGAATATTTAGATCCTGTAGCAGAATGAAGTTTACTTCAAATTTCTCCAACTTTTCCCAAACATTTGAAATACTTAGCTTAAACAAAGAAATTTAAAAGAAATTGTCTGATATTTGAAGGAACATAAACAATTGAGTTAATGTTTGACAATTTTCATAATATTTGAAGAGAAAAGCTTGTGTTAAATATCAATCATATAAAGCTTTTTGATACATTAACAAAGTTATGCAAAGAAATGAATAAAATGTTGATAATTGTGATATTTTGCATAATTCGAGTCCAGTAAGTCATTAATCACCTTAAATCAAGTAAGGCCCCTTGCATATTACAACTTCATATTAACCTACTAAACTATCCACAAGGTCAAGACCTGACCATATGGAAACTTGGGATTAAGTAATCTTAATTGATTTCTTCATATCTTTCAAGACAGTTAGATTCATTTTATGAATTTTAACTTTTGTTATGAATGTGTAAAAACAATCATCAATAGGTAAGAGAAAAGAAATCTAATTTTTAAGATGATAAAGCTTTGAATGAAATTCATAATGATGAGGAAAATATGAGGAGATTGTTAGATGAAAAAGAGATAAGTAGGAATAAATATATGAGAAGACAAGAATGTAGGCAAAGGCAAAGTGATAGATTCAAGTATGACAAAAGAGAGGAAAAGTGGAATAGAAGATTTGTTTGGAAAAAGAAGACATCAAAAGTATGTGTTGAAGATGTTAATTTGAACATGAGAATAGTTGCAGATGAAGAGGATGATAGTGGAACAACCATAATTCCAAAGGAAGAGGACAAGCAAAAGAAGAATGAAAGCAAAGGAGAAGATGGAGCAGCAATAAATAATGTTGAAGAAGATTTAGGGAGGCAGTTAGAAGCCATTGAGAAAGAATGGGATGAGAAGATCAAAGGTGTAATCTTGAGTATGACAGCAGAGAAGAATAAAGACAAGGATGCAGAAGTAGTTGTAGAAATAAAGAGTGAAGATGATGTAGATTTGGAAGGAAAGATGATAAAAGATGAAGCTGAAAATGATGTTGTGTTGCAAAAGTTGATCGTGAAGGAAGAATGGTTGGAAGACATGACAACTGAACATGTTGAGTATGATGAAGGTATAATAAGTGGTGATAATGTATTGGATGTTGTTATAATTTTTCCAATTGATTATGATCTGTTTAATGAAAGAAGAATTGGAGTAGGGAAGTGGATTGTAAGTGTTACAGACAACCATGTGAGAATAGCCCACAGGGTTGCACAAAAATGTTGGAAGAGAGACATATGAGACAGAGAAGTTATAGAAAAGGTTAAAGAAAAGATTTGATTAATTTTGTAGAGGAACACATGCCAGAGCACATCATCTTTGTCCCTAGGGAGTTTGATGCAAGGGCATTTGTATAAAATTTGAAAATTGTCTTTAACAATGAATTTTTGGTTTGAATGAGTGGGTCAAGTGACATAAGCTTAGAAAGGAAGCTCCTATAGCCAAGGTGATAGGAACAATAATGTTTAATTATTATATGCTAGGAAGTGGGATAATGGAGATAATGGTGATTCTATCCTAAAGTGGATGTGTGAAGGATTGTTGGCTAATTTGAGGAGGTGCTAGCCATGTTAGTGGGATCATAAAAAAAAAATTCAATATTTAACTGGAAGGTGGCAAAAGGCAAAAAGAGGCTAAAAAAAAAAGACAAAGAAAAGTAAATAAATTAATCCACATGTAGGAGTGAAAGGCCGATACAGATCAGGCCAAATAAGTAGTGGCAACCAGAAATAGGCTGATGGACATTAGTGGAGAGAGAGGGAAGAGTTGTGCAGACTACAGATAATAAAGAGGTGACAGTTATTAATGAAGGTGGCAACCATATTCCAGAAGACCCCATATGTAATGGAGAGGTGGCCGATAATTGAAGGGGCCGCATATAGATTCAAACAGGCCAACATGGAATACAGGCCGATAACCAAAAAGAAGGAGGTTGTATATAGTAAATGAGGTTGTTATGAAAAGAGGTAGAGGTCGATATAATAGAGGCCGCATATATTGATGAAGGGGGTTGAATACCAAAAGGAAGATAGGCCACGTATATTGAAAGAGGTTGAACCATATAGAGGGAAGTGGCAAAAGTGAGGCCGAGAGGCCAAATAAACAAAGGAAGATAGAAGGCCAAGTAGGCCGATAAGGGAATATAGAAGGCGATAGACATAGGGAGACAGGTCATCGATATGAAGTGGCTGATAAACCAAAAGGAAAGGTCGATCAATGTAGAAGCAAGAGGTCGAAGGGCATCAGAGATCAAGAGGTTCGACTGTGAGGAACATAAAGGACAGATTGGAAGAAGTGGCAAAAGATAATCTACTAGTTGCATAAATAAAGGCCGAGTATATTTGGAGAGAGATCGATTACAGCTAGAGAGAGTCCGCATGATTAGCAGAAGAGGCCAATAGGCCAAGATAGAGGAGACCATTGAATAAGGTAGATAGTGCCAGGAGGAGAATGAAAGATAATAGGAAAGACTAGAATGGACTGTTAAGTCAAATATGGCCATAGGCCAACTAGTATAAAGCTATAAGGATAGGAAAGAAGTAGGGTCATGGGCCTGGTATATGAATTGAGTTTTTGTAGGAATGTTATTGTAGAAATTTTGATATTGTATAGAAGCTGATTTTGGCCGCACAAATGGAAATCATAGTATTTCACTCTCATTATTTATGTAGCTTGTTGATCATTGCTCCTGTAGCATGTTAGAATTGATTTAGTCTCTTGTCACCTTGTAATGTGGTGATGAATATTATTGTATGAATGGTTGTGTTTAAATCTTTTATGGTGACTGTCCAAGTTCATGTGATTGTACTATTAGAAGGGATGTGTAAGCCCCTTTAGAAGGGAAGAGACTTGATTCTCACCTTTAGATTGAATGGGTATTTGTGCATGTTCATGGAACCGTGCTATCAACATTTTGATTCATATTTATGAGATTGCTCATTTTGCTTGTGATATTGTAATTAAGTTGATTAATTACATCTCTTTTACTTTGGATATTGTGATACATTGTATTTAAGTGGATTATTTACTTCATTACATTTATGATGAAATAGAGGGCTTTACATTTTGTTATCAGAGCTCTAGGTTGAACATCTCTAAAATAGCTTTTAGGACTCGATATGGTGACTATGAATTCATAGTGGTACCATTTGGGTTGACTAATGCTCCAACAACTTTCATGAATTTGATGAATAGCATTTTTAGAGATTGTTTCGATGATTTTCTGTTGATCTTCCTCGATGACATATTGATATACTCTAAATTGGTGGAAGAGCATGAAAGGGATTTGAGGATAGTTTTGTAGCATTTGAGAGAGTGAAAGATTTATGGTAAATTATCTAAGTGTACATTATTTCTAGATAAAGTACACTATATTGGTCATGTGATCTCGACAGAGGGGATTACAGTTGATCCTGAGAAGATAAAAGCAATAATGGAATAGTCTACACCTTAGAGTGTGATAGAAGTCAAAAGTTTATGGGACTTGTAGGTTACTATAGAAATTTTGTGGAAGGTTTCGCAACTATAGTAGCACCAACTACTTCACTTCAAAAGAAGGGTAAGAAGTTTGAATGGACTAAAAGGTGTGAACAAGATTTCCAAGTGCTAAAGGAAAGGCTCACAATTGCTCCTATCTTGACCATACTAGATCCTAATGGTCACTTTACAGTTATAAATGATGCTTTAGGAGAAGGAGTAGGAGTGTTGATGCAGAATGAGCAAGTGGTTGCTTATGAGTCAAGAAAGTTAAAACAACATGAGTTCAACTATGTGCCGCATGATCTTGAGTTAGCTACCATTGTTCATGCACTTTAGATGTGGAGGTATTACCTTCTAGGTAAGGCCTTTGAGTTGAAGATAGATCACTTAGGGCTCAAGTACATATTTACTCAACGTAACCTTAATGCACAACAAAAAAAAGTGGTTAGAATTCCTTAGCGAGTATGACTTTGTAATTGAGTATATAAAAAGAAAAAGAGAATAGGGTAGCAGATGCTCTTAGCAGGAGAAGACATTTGGCTGCCATAGTTACATGAGATCCAATTTAAAGTAGAAAGTAATTCAAAATCTTTAATGGGATGAGCATTATGAAAGAGTAAAGCAAGCTTTTGAAGTGGACCCCTTAGATCACAGGTTTGATGGTTATGTGATTGAATTGGATGAACTTTTGATATTTCAGGGAAGAATGTATATTCCTAACTCAAGAGAGTTGAGGAAGTTAGTGTTTGAGGAGATCCACAATGCACCATATTCAGGGCATCCTAGAGTGACCAAGATGGTTGAAGGTTTGAGACCTTTATACTTTTGGCCTAGACTTAAGAAGGATGTGACAGAATTTGTGGATTGATGATTGGAATTCTAGCGAGTCAAGGTTGAGAATATGCATCCAGCAGGATTGTTGTATCTGCACAATATTCTTGATCATAAGTGGTAAGTAATAAGTATGGATTTTATTCAAGGGTTGCCCATGTCTAAGAATAGGCATGATGGCATTTTAGTGGTTGTGGAGAAGTTGACAAAGTTAGCACATTTCATTCTAGGAAATATTTTAGATGGTTCTATGATTTTAGCTAAGAAGTTTGTTCAGAAGATTTTTTGATTGCATGGAGTACCTAAGACAATCATTTTAGATTGAGACACTCACACGACATCCAAATTTTGGACAACTCTTAATGCATCTTTGGGTACAAAGTTAAATTTCAGTTTGGCATATCATCCTCAAACAGATGGTCAAACAGAAAGACTTAATCAAGTTGTAGAAGACCTTCTCAAAATGCATTGTATGGATCAACAGTATAAATGGGAGGAGTATCTTCCATTGGTAGAGTTTGCATACAACAATTCATATCATGCATCTTTGGGAATGACACCGTTTGAAGCTCTTTATGGGCGTAGGTGTTGAACACCTATCAGTTGGGATAAGGTGGAGGATAGAATAGTAATTGGTTTTGATATGTTAAGAGAAATGGATGATCAGATGAAGTTGATTAAGGAGAAGTTGAAGCAATCTTTAGATCGTCAAAAGAGTTATGCAAATAGAAATAGAACACCTAGACAATTCTCAGTGGGTGATAAAGTCATTTTGAGGGTCAAACCTCATAAGAGTTTAGTTTCATTTGGCAAAGCATCCAAACTTGCTCCTCATTTTGTAGGACCATTCGAAGTTATGGAAGTGATTAATCCTATAGATTATAGACTTTCTCTACTGCCTGCACTTGCTAGAATCCATAATGTTTTTTTATGTGTCTTTACTTAAGCTTTATCATCTTGATGCATCACATATTCTTGATTGGCATGCTTTACAGGTTTGGGATCCAGGAGTGGTGCTGGTGGAGCCCACTCAAAATTTGGGGAAGAACAACATTAAGTTGTGTAGCAGAGATGTGGTGCAATATAATGTCTAATGGGATTAGTATTGAGAGGACAGTGCCACATGGGAGGATGCAAAGGAGATTGATAGATCTATTCCTCATTTGAGGAGGACTTAGATTTCCTATTCATGCATGGATTATGATACTTGAGTTTTATTAGTATTTTGAGATACTTTGAGTTGATGATATTGATTTATGATACTTTGATACTTTATTGGTGGTTGATTGAAACCTTATTGTAATAAGACATCGGGAGGATGTCTCTTCCAAGTGGGGAAGGATGTCACATCTCATTTTTATAAACTATAATAATAATCTAGATTAGAGAACAATTATTGTGATTGACTTTTACTTTAAGTAATTTTATATGCGTGATGGTAATTAGTGTGGAATTAGATATGCAAAAAATGGATAATTGATTTAGATATTAGATATTATCGATATGATTATAATGTTGCTTCGGCTATGTTTTTAAGGTACTAACCTATTGACGTCGAGTTGAGTACGAATGAATGCAGGTAACTGTCGAAGACAAGAACATGGTTGACGTAGAGATGTTCTAGCCACTTGGCAAGAAATGATGGTATGGTTAACCATGACACAATCACACACTCACATAGTTTTATATGCATTGTTTTGAATGGCTTATTTTTATGCATCAATGTGTGGTTAATGATCATGATTGATGATTTGATGTTTAGAAAATTATTGTGTTTTTCAATTATTAATGATAATCCTTTTTGAATGCATGATTTGATTATAAAAATTAAATGTCTTTTCGAATTATATATTTTAATTGGTGTATTGTATTTTTAAATAGTAAATATATATGGTTGTATTTTATATATGTTAAATAAATAATAATAAATGTTTTCTATAGATGTTTGGAAGACAATATGTAAAATAGATTCAAATAATTATATTAAATTATAATGGATATATATATTATTTTACTATTTCACTTCTTGATTTATTTAAAATAATTGTGTCTATTAAAAATTGTTAAATTATATTAAAAATAGTATTATTATATTTAGGAAATGAATAGAAGAATTAAAATTTACTTAATTGTACTAAGTTGTGAATTTGATACAGATTATCCATCATGAATACTAGAAACCCAAGAATTGAGTAGAGAAGGACATTTTGTAGTAGTAAAGAGAAAGAGGACATGGTTTTAGTTGGACAATGAAAGGAGATAGAAGGTAGTTGCAACTAGGTTGGGAAGAACGACTTCCTCTTAGGCAAATCTATACAGGTATTTTCCTTACATTTATGCAATATTAGATGTTGGTTTGGATGCTTAAACATAGTAAAGAAATCAGCTTAGGCGTGTATGCTTTTCTAGCCTGCATTGACTACCAATCGGCCTGCTGAAATCAAGCTTGCTGTAAACTCCTCCTGACCATTAAATGACACACCAAAAGTGCGTGCCTTTCCTATTTTATACTTTCTCTCTCTCTTGAAATTTATCTCTGATGCAGACTTAAAATGAAGACCATGTGCTTTGGTTTAGAATGACCTGCCTTTATATATTAACCAGTCGTCAGATGCTTGTTTTATTGTTGTTACCTTTTTGGCATCGATCCATCTCTCTTGGCTGCTAAGATGTAAAACTAGGCTTATGTTTTATTCTTCTTCCTACGAGTCAATGTTTGTTTGGTGTCTGACTTCTTTTCTGCATGACCAGAATGGGATCAACCTCCTGTTGAAGCATTGGGTCTTTTCTTGCTTCTAACCTGCCTTTTTGTTTATTCTTAGCCACCCAACTCTTCGAACCATGGTGTTATATCTTAGTTTTTATGCCTAGCAAATCACCTTTTCGAAATCTTAAATTTTGAACCATTGGAACAATAAATTAACCGAATTCCCAATTACTACTAGAATATTCTCTATCAGACATATATGACTGTATCTTTCTTTATGTTGTTTTAGAAACAATTCATGCTATAAATTGACCTACTTTATTGAGAAAACAATGTGATCATAACCCCTCAAAAATTGATAAAAGTATTATATTCCTGTAGACATATTCTGTTATTGATTTTTTGTTCAAACATATTCATAAACATTATTTTAAAATGACTAAAATCTGATTAAACTATATTCATTTTATTTCAATTCTGCCACACCTCCTATTACTGAAATGATAGGAAGGTTACTGAATGTTGCATATAAACTTATCGAATAAACTGAGTAGTTTATGTCACATAAATGATAGTAGGTTTGAATAAAACTAAGAATGACTTTTATATAGTAAATTACGACATCAATATGGATTGGAAGTTATATAAAATTTGATAACCTTATGAGTGCAATTGTATGAACAAAAGATGGGTTATTGATTGGAAAGTGTATTTTCCTGGTTGATGTTTTGGTGAAAGGGATTTTTGATTGATTTATTGGTAAACTTGAATTCTTGATTCTTTATTATTTATTTACTTTGTTCTTGGGGAAAGAAGTAGTTTTTATCTAGGAATGTATTGGGTTACTTTCTGGGCTAGGATGTTGAATGTAGATTTTCAAAGATGGCTTTTCCTCTTTTCAAGAATTGAACTAGATTACTATTTAAAGGATTAGATTTAATTGAGATGACATTGAAATAGATGTTTATTTTGTCTAGAAAACTTATTTATATATATCTCTACCACATCTTGTTGTGACACAATCTACTTTTCTACTTTTCATTATTTAGAATTGCACATTCAGACATTAGGGTTACATCAGGTGTTCCCTCCTGCCAGTTGTTTCTAGGTAGCTAGACATTTCGTGCACGATTGGGTTTCCTTCATTTCATGAAAGGATCTAGGGAAGTGTAATTACTTCATGGTTGGGTGGAAAAGCACCTGGACCATGTTCCTATCTTTCAGCTTGGAAGTGGTGGACCACTTAGTTCGTGTGATTGATGAGTGTATTGATTTATTTATTCTTGTTGCACATGATTATTGTAACTTGAAATTAGATGTAATATGACATTAATGCCCATGGATTTTGTATATTATTTATAGTTCTTTTACTTGGATTGAGCATGTGATTTTGAAAGATTTAATGACATTTTGATTCATATTTATGAGATTGCTCATTTTACTTGTGATATTGTAATTAAGCAGATTAATTACATCGCTTTTTATCTTTTATATTGTAATTAAGTGGATTAATTACATCTTTTTACTTTGGATATTGTGATGTTGTATTTAAGTGGATTATTTACTTCATTTACTTTTATGATAAAATAGAGGGCTTTACATTTTGGTATCAGAGCTCTAGGTTGAACACTAGTGCCTTTGTTTTCTTTGGGACTATTGTACTAAGCTGTGAATTTGATACATATTATCCATCATGAATACTAGAAACCAAAAAAATTGAGCAGAGAAGGACGTTTTGTAGCAGTAGAGAGAAAGAGGACGTGGTTTTAGTTGGACGACGAGAGGAGATAGTAGGTAGCTATAACTAGGTTGGCAAGATCAACTTCATCTCAGGCAAATCTATACAGGTATTTTCCTTATATTTATGCAACATTAGATGCTGGTTTGGATTCTTAAACATAGTAAAGAAATTGGCCTAGGCATGTATGCTTTTTGGCCTACATTCACTGCCAATTGACCTGCTAAAATCAAGCTTGTTGTAAACTCCTCCTGGCTTCCAAATGACAAACCAAACCTACTTGCCTTTTCTGTTTTATACTCTCTCTCTCTTGAAATTTATCTCTGACGCAGCCTTAAAATGAAGACCATGGCATTTGATTTAGAATGACGTGCCTTTATATATTCACCAGCGATGCAGGAGCATCCAGGCTCACAGGTAGTCCTCCATCACCAAAAAAATATTGTATTTTTATGTTTAGATTTCAACATTTTTTTGTGTAGGTTTGAGCTTCAAGAGCAACTTGTGAACTGTTGGGAGGATAAAAATATTCATTTGTGAGGACTTGGTTTTCATTTAAAATATCAAATGCAACCAATATATTCAATGTGATTTTAAAAATTATTATATTTCACAAATTCAAGGTCCTAGGCATTGACGGGGTTCATTTACCATGATAGAAGGGGCTTGTGAAGAAAAATAAAATAAATTTATTTTATTTACTCAACTTGGACAACTTGGGAAATGTGAAAAAAATTCTATTGTTTGTATTCCCTCACTTGTAATTTAATATTGTATTTATTCATTGAGCAGCAAAAATGGAGGAAAAAGCTAGTGATTTTTGGGCAAACAATTAATGACTCTTCAATTTCCAATTTTGGGGAGATAAGTATGGATTTATTTATGATTTTATTTATTTTTCAAAGGCATCTACAGAAGAAAAATGTTGAAGAGGGAGAAACAACTTTGAATGCCACATTTTGGAAGAATAAATTAAGATTTTCTTCATTTTCTGTAGGAATCTCAAAGGACACTTTGGGGAAAATAAAAGAATAGATTTGAGTGCCACATTTTGGTGCTTCATGAGGGTTTTGGATTGAATAAAATGAAGCCATTAATGGTGTTATGGGGAAGCAATCAATAGCAGCAAGGTTGAGGAAAGAAAATTGCAGGTTGTTCAAGATAATGGCATGAAGAGATGTAAAAACTAGCTTGCTAGAAAAGAGGAATGAAATAAGAAGAGAAGAAGAGATTTGCAGGCATTCAAGGAAACCAAGAGATCTATAGGATGAAGGGAAAAAATAGATTTTAAAATAATACTGATGCCAAGAAAGTGGGAAGACATGAGGGTTTGAAGATTTGAAGGCATGAAGTGCCTGAAAACCCTTGAAATTTATGAACTTTATTGTTCATTTGAATTTGGAATGCATATAATTGATTCATCAAGGATTTGTTAAATGTAAATACATATGAGGGTTTTAAATTAGATGTGTTATTATATTTTCATTATCAAGATTTTTATTGATTTGTGTGCAAAAGTGTGGGTTTTGATTCTTTAGCTATAAGGTTGGGCAGTTTGATAAAACCCCCTTATCTTTCTTGCATCAACCAGTCATCAGATGCTTGTTTTGTTGTTGTTATCTTTTTGGCATTGATCCATCTCTCCTAGCTCCTAAGATGTAAAACTAGGCTTATGTTTTATTCTTCTTCCTATGAGTCGACCTTTGTGTGGTGTCTGACTTCTTTTCCGTGTGACCAAAATGGGATTGACCTCCTATTGAAGCGTTGGGTCTTTTCCTGCTTCAGACTTGCCTTTTTGTTTATTCTCAATCACCCAACTCCTCGAACCATGGTGTTATATCTATATTTTTATGTTTAGCAAATCACCTTTTCTAGATCTTCAATTTTGAACCATTGGAATAATAAATTAATCAAATTCCCAATTACTGTTAGAATATTCTATGTCAGACATATATGACTGTATCTTTCTTTATGATGTTTCAGAATCAATTCATGTTATAAATTGACCTACTTTATTGAGCAAACAATGTGATCATAACCCATAAAAAATTGATTAAACTATTATATTCTTGTAGACATATTCCATTATTGATTCATTGTTCAAACATATTCATAAAATGTATTTTAAAATGACTATAATCTGATTAAACTCTGTTCATTTTATTTCAATTGTACCACAACTCCTATTACTGAAATGACATGAAGGTTATTGAATGTTACATATAAACTTATTGAATAAACTGAGTAGTTCCTGTCATAGAAATGGCAGTAGGTTTCAATAAAACTGAGAATGACTTTTATACAGTGAATTATGACTAAAAAATGGATTGGAAGTTATATAAAATTCAATAACCTTATGAATGCAATTGTATGAACAAAATATGGATTATTAATTGGAAAGTGTATTTTCCTGATTGATGTTTTGGGGAAAGGGATTTTTAATTGATTTATTGGTAAACTTGAATTTGTTGATTCTTTATTATTTATTTACTTTCTTCTTGGGGCAAGAAGTAGTTTTTACCTATGAATACATTGGGTTACTTCCTGGGCTAGGATGTTGAATGTGGATTTTCAAAGATGGCTTTTCCTCTTTTTGGGAATTGAACCAAGTTACTATTTAAAGGATTATATCTAATCGAGATGACATTGAAATAGATGTTTATTTTGTCTAGAAAACTTATTTATATATATCTCTACCACATCCTATTGTGAGACAATCTGCTTTTCATTATTTAGAATTACACATTTAGACATTAGGGTTGCATCGAGTGTTCCCTCCTCCCAGTTGTTTCTAGGTAGCTAGACATTTCATGTAGGGCTGGGTTTCCTTCATTTCATGAAGGGATCCAGTGAAGTGTAATTACTTCATGGTTGGGTGGAAAGGCACTTTGGCCATGTTCCTATCTTTTGGCTCGCAGGTGGTGGACCACTTGGTTTGTGCGACTGATGAGCATATTGATTTATTTATTCTTTTTGCACATGATTATTGTAACTTGAAATTGAATGTAATATGGCATAAATGTCCATGAATTTTGTATATTATTTATAGTGCTTTTACTTAGATTGAGCACGTGATTTTGAAATATTTAATAACATTTCGATTCATATTTATGAGATTGCTCATTTTACTTGTGAAATTGTAATAAAGCAGATTAATTACACCCCTTTTTATCTTTTATATTGTAATAAAGTGGATTAATTACATCATTTTACTTTGGATATTGTGATGTTGTATTTAAGTGGATTATTTACTTTATTTACTTTTATGATGAAATAGAGAGCTTTCCAAGCAAGATCACACTCCTCTTAGCCCACCAAAGACTACCTCTATAGAATAGCCATAGGAACATGAATAGATGGAAACAAAAGAGAGGGAAGATGAACTCTTGTGCGAGATGAATTAATCAAGACTATTGAAAAGGAAACCATCCCTATTGATGCTCCTTTGTTGGATGTATCTACAGAGTAGGAAGTAAACAAATAAAATCCTCAACAAGAAGCTTATCAAGAAGAGAAGATATTGGAACAGGGAGCCTCTAATCACAAAGAGTAACAACATAAAGAAAAATAATTTGAAAAATAAGAAGATTAGACTTCACATGATGACCCTACTATCCCCCAATGGCTAAAAATAGACTTAGAGAAAAGAAAGAAAGTGGTGGTGAACCCACTGAGTCTTCAAGACATGACAGTTTAGGTGGGGAATGTAAGAACCCCAAAGAAATCAAGAACCCTCTCCACCATTAGGACAAATGAATTTTGAGAAGTAATTGTAGAAATAGCCACATCCCTAGTGGAAAAGGATGACAATGTTGCAAATATGTGCCTAATTAGTGTTGTCATTGATGTCAACATATTCTTCTTGTCATTGGTGTCAACTGTATCCTATTTTGTTGCCTATTTAGTAGACTAGAATGTTGAAGATATTGAGAAAATTAAGGAAGATCAATGGATGTAGACCATATGGTAGTATAGAGGGTTGTTTGAAGTAGCTCCAATTAAGATTTGAGAGGTCCGTATGAAGATTTGAAGAAGCTATGACCATATGAATAGAATTGGGTTTTAATGTGATAAGAAGAGATAGAGTGGCAGTAAATTGGTCTGGATTGCTTCGCATTGAAATACTATGATCTATGGATCTAGTGGTATCATTGGAAAGTTAGTGTGTATCATCAACTCTATTAGTTTGTGGTTTGAAGGTCCACAAGCAATCTTTCTAGTGTGACAGTCATGACAGACAGTGTTCCTAAGGTTCCGAATCAAGATACAAAGTGATTCTGATGATTTGAAGGAGTAGAGATGTTTTTGTTGAATTCAATGAGCTTACGGAGGTTTCTAGATCATGTGACTATTGTGTTGGAGGTCCACATTGAAGATTGAGATCATTGTTGAAGATTTCTTCCTTGGTGTTACTGTTCTTCCCATTCTTGGCTGACTGGATGATTCAAGTGTGTTGTGGATGATCTAAGAGCAATTCTATGGAGTGTGGTGTGTTGATCGAGGAAGATTTGAGTCCTAGTTATGTTTGGCTAATAGCTTAGTGATTCACATTAAGTCAGATGTTTGTGGTGCTGACCTTAATGTTCATTCCAAGGTTGATGAATCATATAAATACTTGTTGATGAGTTGTGGAAAATTATCCTTGTGCAAAATAATAAAATCTGAAGAAAGGATTAGAGGCAGAGCAGAGAAGGGGAGGAGTAGAGAAACAAGAATAGTAAAGGATGAAGTGATAGTGAAGAAGTATTTGGAAGAGGAGTAGAAGTTTGAGCATTCAATGAAAATGAACCGGGAATGAAGAATATGTTATTTCTTAGTTATTTCCTTTTGTATTAAACATAAATTTATGTAGGAAGTGAGCCTCTTTTGAGTAGTGAGCTCTAGGTAGTATGCTCGAAGGAAAGTACCTTCCCATTTTTAAGTATTTTTAACAGGGTATGAATCTTGTGGGTTAACCCCCACCGTGGTTTTCCCTTGACCAGGTTTCCACATTAAAAATCTTGGTGTCAATTGTGTTAATTTTATTTCTGCTCATGTGTTACTATTTCATGCCTTAATGTTTATATCATTAATCTGTTTGTAAGTTGTGAAAGAAGATTAAAAGGAGGAAAAGGTTAATTTTGTTGACAACTGATTCACCCCCCTCTTAGTTGTTTGGCCTAATTCCAACAATTGGTATCAGAGCCAAGTTCCTTTGAAAGAAGCTTGACCACTTGAGGAGATCTAGAATGTCAACTTACAAGAAGGACAATTTGAGATTTGATGGAACAAATTACACTCTGTGGAAGATGTGCCTGCAGTGTCATTTACAATGTATCAGTGATGCCTACTAGTTAATAACTAAGAATGAGTATAAGATTCCAGAAAAATCTCCTACAACTCCAGATGAAATCAAAGATGCTAAGAACAAAATCTGAGCTAAAGTATCCTTGTTGAGTGCCTTGTCTAATACAAAAATGACAAATGTACTTGTAATGTCAGAAAATGTCCCCTTGGGGGCTTTCCCTCATAAGGTTTAGTTCCCAGGTCTTTACCATGCATTTAGGACATTTTAGTTCATATTTTGGCATCTTGATGGAATGAGACCTAGGTTTCATGGCAAATTGGACCTAGGTGGACCCCTTGAGTTGTACCCTACCCAAAATAGGGGGGAGGACTTGGGTGCATGTGCCCTAGTCCTACCCTATTTTGGGGTAGCCCCAATTTCTGGGTGTTGGTTAGTGACTATTATTAGGTCGCTTTGCTGACACGGTAAGTTTGAATTTCAAATATCTTGGTGGGGTGCTTATAGTTGCATATATAAGCATGCTTAGGCATTCATTTGTAAACTAGATTTCAAGGAGATTTCAATTAGATGATTACTAGCAAGCTATTGTGTTCTCAAGGTGATTCAAGGTTTTCATTGTGTTGCAAGAGCAGACTTGTATGTTTTATGTGTTGATATTTGTAGATTTGAGCATTAATCTCCTTATGGCATGAAGAACATCTTCCTCCATGAGAGCTTCACTACAAGGTGACATAACATTGTGTTTTTATCATTGATTCATTTGGTTTTTTCCTCTGCCTCACAAGGACATGGACTCTTTGTCTGACAACAATGTTTGGAGACTTAAGTGTCCTCCGAGGCTTGACTAAGACAAGCCTCTAAACACCACAACCCCCAAACCAAGTCTTGTGATTGTAGGTTATAGGTGTCGTATCTAGAAAAAATGGAGTTGTAGGAAGGCTTGGAAGGCATCAAGGATTCAAGATTTGAAGAAAAGTAAGACACAAGAGCACTTCCAAGACTAAGGTGCTCATAACAGTGTCCTCTGTAGACAGATCTCAAGAAACAAAAGTTACTGGGCTGATCAATGTCAGAAGGAGGTCTAGATTCCTCAAAAAAGTAGGTACCTTGGACTTTGGCACCCACACCTTAGTCCTCAACTATTCTGCCTTGAAACCTCAAAAATGGGTATTCTCTGATTTGCCATTTTACTCCCGTCTACAAGGGCTTTTTCTGTTATTCATCAATTTGTTGTCGTATTTGCATAATTAGGGTTTTAATGGTCAATTGGACATAGGAGAAGGAAAAATTGATAATTAATTCCATAAACCAAGTTTCACTTCATTTGTAAGTGACCTAGGGTATGATAGTGCTTGCCACTCGACTGTAGATCCTTCAATGTTTAATGGACAGGAGGGTTTTAACATCTAAACAATAAGAGATTAACAAAATCCAATTTTACCCTAAACATTTTGGTGAACCCATGTTTTTGGACTTAAATTGAAACTTGCTAAGTGTTTGTCTTCAGATTTGGATTGATTTCAGTCATTCATTTGGTCATTCATTTTATTGCATTGAGAAATTTTTTTAAAAAAATTGAAAAATTGGAAAAATACAAAAAAATTGCATTATTTGGCTTACTAAATTGCATCAGTTCTTCCTAAAATTTTCTAATTCATGATTTTGCATTTGATCTGATATAAAGTACAGAAAAATCCAAAAAAATTAGAAATTTACATTGCATTTTCATCTTTTAATTGGTAGGGTTTTCTGGAAATTCTGACAATTTTATATAACCTAGTAGTTCCAAAATCTAGGGTTTGTAGGCAAAATATTTTATTATATTTTTCTATTGATTTTATAGGCTCATTCAAATTTCATTTGGTTTTAGTCTTTCATTTTAATGTGAATTTGCATTTAGATTTAAAATATTTGCATTTTTACATACAAAAGTTTAACAAAAACTAGCAATTTTGATGCATTTTCATTCAATTTGCATAGGCATTTTGTATCTTAAGGCTTAAAAATAATTTGTAGATCTGATATTAAGTCAATCTCATCATAAATCAGACTTCAAAACATTCACATAGAATTTTATCCCAAGATTTCGAACCTAGGGCTTCAAAAACAACGATTTTCGCTAAATTTGGCCTTATCGACTCTATAAAACTTACACTATAGGTGTGTTGTGAAGGATATTTTTGAATTAATTTTATTTTATTAGGGTAATAATTTTCTTCCCTTCATAAAAAACTTCACAACACCCTTTTATCAGGCTTTTGTAGTGAAAATTTGGTGAAAAAACTACACATTTTAGCTATTTTTGCATGAGGGTTTGACCTAGTTTGCATTCCAGATGTGTTGTGATCAATTTTATGGATTTATATGACTGATATTATTGATATTCTTCTCTATACCTCCTAAAATTCCTTACAACGCCCCCTTTTCTAGGTCTTGGAGATGAAAAAACTGTGAAAAATAGCCTATTTTTGCTATATTTTCACTAGGGTTTGATCTTAAGTGGTTCTTAAAGTGTGTTGTGTTGGGTATTTTTACACCAAATGGCTATTATTACTGATATTATTTTCTTTATATCATCATTTTCCTCACAACACCCTTTGTTATGCTCTTTTGCATTGAATTTTGGTGAAAAAAGTGCCTATTTTGACATATTTTCACTATATTGTGACTTGGCATTATCTTGGATTTGTATCAAAAGTTTGTTGAGAGTGATTATATTGTTTTTTTGGACTGATATCAGACAAATAAATTTATTCCCTTGACTTAAATCCTTACAACATCCTTTGGTTCATTCATATGCATTTGAAAAGTATCAGAAAATCAAGTATTTTAGGCTATTTGTGCTCTTATCTTTTGCACCAATTTTGAAAATATTTCAAAATCTGATTTGGAATTGATTTTAGCATATAAACATGGCCTCTAATCACAATGGCAACAATAGGTTCCCTCCTAAACCTTACATGAAAAGAAAGGCTCTCGAACATGAAATTGTCTTCACTCCTCATGATAGAACAATCGGTGATTCTGAAGGACCTCTTTACATCACCATAAAGATCATGGAAAATAATGTAGAGGGAACTCTGATTGATCCTAATTTCATGACTAATGTTGCTACTAAAAAATTCCTCTTTTCAAATCAATTAATACAAGGTCCTTATAGCCCTTCGAGCTTGATGATTAACACACATACGGGAGCTTTAAAGAAACCACTAGGTAAGATATCATTGATAGTAATTATATTTGAGAAACATGTTGAAGAATGGTTTGATATTACTCCCGACTCTGATACCTTTGACATAAAACTTGGAATCCCTTGGTTAAAAGTTATGATAGCGGTCCCTTCAACTATTTATAAATGTGTTAAATTTCCTTTGAATGGACAAGTGCATGCCATTCATCGAAATACATACAAACCTTCAACTACACAACAACACTTCACATTGGATTGCTTTTGCAAAAAAAATACTAGTGACAAATTAGAGCTACGAATAGACTTTACATTTTTGAGCTATAGAAATTGTAAAGAAAAATTGTTACATCCAACACCTAATCCTCCTACACAAGAAATGACAAAAGATAAACAACCCACATGTGAAGAGAACTTCAGACCAAAAGGACAAGGTCCCTATGCTGAGGTTCCTCTCCTGAAATCCTTACAGGGATCGGAAGATCGTTGTCAAGAACAAAGTGTTCCACTATGACAAATGAGATTTGATCCTGGTGCTTCATCTTCTAATTTGCACAAGTCTATGAAAGAGGATAGTGCTATCATACAAGAGATAAGTGGTAAAAGAAAAAATAGAAAAGCAAGAGAAAGAAGAAAAAGAAGACAAGCTTATGCTATAAACCTTGCCTCTCAACAAGAAAACATTGATCCTAACATTCAACCAAAAAAAGATTATCCTAACAATGAATAACATGATGAACAAGATTTGAACTTGGCTATGATACCATATGTCCCACTATCCTCCAATATTAGGGAGTGGGAAGATGACGACGATGATTTGCTTATAGACAACTTCTAGCCTAGAAGGGGCATTACAAATAAGTATCTCTAACCCTTTATCTCTCTCATGATGTGCTTCCCCTGTGATGTTTTATATGTTGTTTAGGCCTCCTGGGATGACCTCAGATTTTTCCATAAGGTTCAGGATACCAAGAGACCACCTTTGTTGTGACCTTCATCTATTTGTATCATCATTCTTGTATATTGCTTTTCTCTCTGATTTCATTGATGTGTGTTGTGTCTTACAGACATAGCATTGTGGTTGGTGACTTGGGGGTACCCTCCTATGTGACTTCACCTAAGACACTTATTTCTCCTCTCTTATTTATTGTTTCCCTTCCTCTAGTGTTTCCATTTAGTGAGCAGATGACGACAAACATTTATACTGATGTAGACCTAGTGTCCCTTTTAAGAGCAATAAAAAAATGGACTTAGTTCCTAATATGACAATGGGGTTGTATATCTTATTCAACGCTTGGCTAGTGGAAGCACCCATGCTTTCCATGTAGTGAATTTTATGATGTTTCTATCGCATTTACAAACTTTAACTATACTACTGCTCTATGCACCTTTGTTTGTCTTTGAATCTGGCCTTGGCGGTACTCGATTCAAAGAGCTTCGTGATATAACCTTTATTGGCAAGAGACACTATGGATGCATGATTTTTGTCATTGATGGCAACAAAGTGCATCCCACACATCCGCAGGACATGGTATGTCTATACCAAAAGTCAGAGTGAAGAATGTTGTGGTCCAGTAAATAAGAACAGAGCATGTGGCGAGGTCTGACAGTCAGGTCCAGATCTCTCAGAGGAAGTATCTTGGTGAAGTGAAGATTTGGGGAAGTCAGGAGGACTATCTTGAGTGATAGATTCCAAGGATTTAGCCTCCGATGATAGATGAGGAAAAAGATATGAATACTTGAGTATCGGGTTCCTGATTGGCAGTGTGGACAGAGGAAGAATTGACCAGCAGAACATCAGATATTATTCTGGATGTGTTACTGATGATGGTAAAGATTCTTAAAGCATAAGTTATGATTGGCTGACATGATTGATGACTTCTACAAGTATATCCTTGATCCGCATTACTTGGTAAGCAAGGATTCAGCCGACAGATCAGAGTTTGTGGAAAATATTGACTATTCCCGGTGCCGACTAGAAAGGTGATGAAATCACTTATGCACATATATATACAAGATGGATTTAGTTGTGAAGGGTGTTGTGAGTGTTGGTGATGTGCGAAGAAAATAAGTAGATCTGAATAAAAGTAGAAAGGAAGGTCTAGTATGTGAAAGGAGTGTAGCACAAAAGAAGAGAAAAGATGAAGTGCAACAGATCAGTAGACAGAGCCTAACTGGAACTGAACTCCAGCATATGTTGATGCTCTTTATCAGTTCAAGTATTGTATTACACTCTTTATAAATTGTAGACAGTGTGTCTCTTGTAGGCGGTGTGCCTCTTGTGAGCAGTGTGCTCAAGCAGTGAGCCCTAATTGGCAAGTGCCATTTTGTATTTCCATTCTTCTAATAGAGAATACAATCTTGGGTTAATCACCCCGTGGTTTTTTCCCTTAATAGGGTTTCCACATCAAAAATATTGTCATGTGTATTTCTATTTCATAGTCATGTTTGCTTATTTGAATTAATGTTGCATTGATTATTAAGAAAGTTCAGAAAGCAGAAATAATTAGGATAACTGATTTACCCCCCCTCTCTGTTATCAACAATTGGTATCAGAGCCAAGTTCCTCCTAATAGAGTCTAACAGCTTGAGGAAGATCTGGGAATCCAAATGGATGCATATGGTTTAAGCGAGCAACTCAAGACTACCCTTGATGATCTTGAGCAGTCAAACTCTGAAGTCAATGAATTAAAGGAAAGACTCAAACAGGCTGATGATTTCATGAGAGAACTAAAAGACAAATTAATTCTCTCTATGAAAAAGAGAAAGGAGCTGCTTCAGCAATTGGCAAGTCAAGGTGAAGCAAATGATGCAAATGAAGAGCTGAAGGAGAAAACCAAGTTATTTGAAAAGTTATCAAAAGAAATCATTATGGTAAGACATGAAATGGAATTAGGAGTTATGAAGTTTACCCAAGAAGTTGAAGAGAAAAGAAAAAACTGAAGATAATCTAAGACAATCTCTCCAAGAGAAATTAGAAGATTGCCACAAGATGGATAGAATTATCAGACATCTTGAATCTGATCTTGAAGATGCTAAAGATAATGAAGAAAAACTTGAGGATCAAATTGTCTCTCTCAAAAGGGATCTTCAAATAGCAAATGAATATAAAGAGAAATTCAAGATAAGTTCTGCTCAACTTAAGATTCTTCTTGGAATTCAAAAGAGGGTAGATGACAAGTGTCGTTTGGGATATGAAAAAGGACAAAGCTCCAGATCTGGTCAGAAGAATTTTGGATCAGAAAATCCAAGGAACAGGCCTAGAAGACCTCTGGTAAGACAGCCTAATGCTCAAAGATATCCATCTTTCAATGGATACTGCCACAACTGCAATAACTTTGGTCATAAAGCTAATCAGTGTAGAAAGAGAATGAATCAGACTAATTCATCCTTCTCCAGACAGTGTTTTAACTGCAAAAGGTATGGTCACAAATCTCATGAATGAAGTATGCAAATGAACAAATCATTCAATGGTAGATGCTTTGCATGCAATAGAATAGGTCATATGGCTAATCAATGCAGATCAAGAGGATATCAATCAAATATGCAAAGAAATGTTGTTTGCCAAATCTGTAATAGATCCGGTCATATTGCAAAATTCTGTAGAAGCAAGAATTAGGACAAAAGAGGTCTGGTATATCATAATCAGAATCAAGATAAGGGAAAACAAAAAGTGAATGCGGATGAAGTTCAAAGTGAGATGAACAAGATTTGGGTGAAGAAAAGTACAGAGAATGTAGAGGATGGATCCACACCAGACTCTGGTGTTGATATTCCTTCCAGAAATTAAAAAGTGAGCTCTGGCTCAGGGGGAGACACAAAGAAAACCTTATTCCCCCAGCCAGTCAATTGGTGCCAGAACCAGCACAAGAAGAGTTGCAGATTAAAGGGTTCATAAGGGAAACATCCAAATAAACTATGGTTAAGATTTGAAAGATCCACAAAATGTTTAAAGATCAGGATTGATCTGGTTCTTCAAGTCATCCAAATGAGGCAAACTAGAATAACTTAGGTCGAGCATTTATTACAACCTGACATTAGGGTTTGCAGACCAATATAAGGGTTTCCTCATTAAGCATTTGTTCATTCTGCATTCAAGAAGAAATGAAAAGTGAAGCTCTGTAACAAAATTCTCAAGCTCATCAAAGATCATTTGCAGAAGTCAATTTATCCAGAAATCGATCCGGCTAACTTCGTGAAATTGAAAGGTGCAAAAGGTATTCTCCATTATCAAATATCTCTTTATAAATCCTTGAATGATGGGTACTCCAAATATTGTGAAGATCTCTGATAGGCCTCACCCCAAATTCAAGAAACATCCATACAAATCTTTGGAAGTAGATCCCCGGAGCTTTTTCTAGTGTTTCGCATGGTGTGTTGCATACAGAAGACATTAGGGTTTACATACACGTGAATATTGAAGAATTTGGGGAATCAAAGTTAGTGGATATCTATTACAAATAGTTAATAGATGATTCTTTTGAGATTAAACCTCAGTATAAAGCCATCCAAGATAAGAATTTTGCACAGTACATTCATTTCCCCTGTTTTGAAGAAGATGAATGGGTTCGGTATGTGTTGAGTAGAGTGCATGACAATTTCTTATGGTTGAATAAACCATTTATGATCACTAAAGATGCAATCAGGGTAGTAACTAGTCTACACTCATCTGGTGGAATACCTGTTCTCAAATCTATCAAGAATCAGACAGTAAGTGATGCAACCGGATCAAAATTTGACAAGAGAGCTATGACAGTTAAAGACATCACTGAACTAGATGTCAAATTTGCATCCATGATAATTGGTTACAAGATTTATCACTCCAGTAGGGAAAATTCAGTACCGGGAACTGTAGTTTACATAGCCTATCAAATGCTAAAAGAAAATACTGACTATGATTTGTGTGAACTTCTTCTAAGACAACTTTAGGAAAATCTGTAAAAGATTAAGAAGGATAAGAAGAACTCCTTCAAGTATGGTAGCTTGATACTGTGCCTATTCTTTTATTACATGAATGAGCTTCCCGGATCCAATGGGTGGGTATGGTAGAATGACAGACCAGTTGCCATCCAAATCAGAGACTATTTGCATGGGCCTGGGGATGCTAAAGCAAGAAATACAGCCCTGTGGGGATACTTCAAGAATTTTTAGAACATAATGCAAGCAAGAGAGAGAATTCCCCAGTCTCTTGTTGAGAAATACAAAGACATAGTATGTTTTATGGTAGAGACTGATCAGTGCCTAATGGAGGCAGTAGAACCTAGAACTGTATGGATCATGCCTATGGGGTATGAAGTTGATGAACAAATTGTGGAGCTGCATGTTCAATACATGCTAAGTCAGCCAAAGGATCCAAAGGCAGAAAGGTTTGGAACCTTTGAAGAGCTAAGTGTAAAAATTCATGTGGAACTCAGATAACCAGAGATCAAGAGGAAGGTAAGAAAAGAAGTTGAAGATGTTGCAAAAGGTTTTGGCATATCAAAGGAGGCACTTCATGCCAATAGGGAAAAGATGGAAAGGGCTGAGGAAGAGAAGAAAAAGGTAGAAAAGAAAAGTGAGGAAAGTATTCCGATAAAATCTTCCACCCAGACCAGATCATCAAAGAGATCAACACTTGTCACTGCTAAAAGCTCAAGGACATCAAAACCGGAAGTCCAGGCATCCAAAAAAATAGAAAAGACAACAAAGAAAAAGGCAACAAGGCTCTATGTTAGCCTAAAGGATGATGAGGAAACCGTATCAGATGAGGAGATAAGGAAACTGAAGAAGAAGAAGAAATCATTTGGTGAACACTCTGTTGGTCAAGAAGAAGAAGAGAAGGAAGAGGAATTTGCTGAAAACTCCAGTCTATCCTTAGATGTTGTAGTGAAAGTAGTCACTATGGATGGGAACCTGCAACCCTTAAGAGAATTCTATGATGCATATAATGAAGCAGATAAAAAGATTCTAGAGGAAGCCACAGTTTAGTTTTTGAACACTTACAACAAAGCTTTTATTGAAATTATCTCTCTAATTCCCAAAAGCTTAGAGAAAAGGCTTGAAATGAGGAAGAACAATGCTCAAGCAAAAGATCTAGAAATTTGGGAACAGATAGCAATTTAGCTATACCCTTCAATCACTTCACAACAAATGAACATGATCTTCAAAGATTGCAAGGATGAGTTCCGGAGCAAAGCCAGGATGAATCAGCTCATGCTTGGTGAAACCGACAAAGTGGCAAGAGAAACTCAAGAGATCCTCCGAAATGCTTGTAAAAAATTCAACATTCCAATTATAGAGGACTTGGGTACTGACCCCTCGACCACAAGTGTTGAAAAAGAATCAACTGAGCAAGTCATGGACACTAGTGCAGAAAAGGATAAGGACTTGGAATCTTCCACTCCGAAAGAGGTGGCTCATGAACAAACAAATATCTCTCCTCCGGTTTCCCCTACAGTCTCCAGATCTAAAGGAGAAGAAAGAATACAAGAGAAAGAAGCAGAGGTGAAGGAAAAAGAAGATGACAGTACCAAGGTTGCAGAAGAAGAGCAAACTTCAACAGAGAAGACCACAACTGCTAGTGGTAAGAATGTAGAAGGAGAGAAAGCTCCAAGAGATAGCTCTAAGAATGTAGAAGAGAAGAAAAATTTATCTCCGGCAAGAGACACTACAAAAACTATCCAAGAATTCTTGAACAAAGAAACAATGGAGATTGATGAACCAGAGCTTCTACAAGGACCATTTAATTTTGACTCTCTTTCTCTAGTACAAACAATGAAGATAGCTTCATTTGCTAATGCAAAGGCTAAAGAAAAACTCCTAAAGTCTCACATGGAAGACTGTGAGTTGATAGAAGCTGCTTCTGGAGTGCTAGAAAAGATTATGCCATCATTTCAGAAGGATCCCACAACCTCCTCATTCGGTAATCTCAAAACTCTAGTCAATAGTGTTAGCACAAATTTTGATTCCCTAGAGAAGTCAACAGAAGATAAGGTCCGGAAGGAATTTCTTGCAAAAAGATTATTAGAGGTACAAGGGTTGATAATTAATGATAGGAGAAATATGATTATTAGGATAAAGAGCTTAGAAAATGCTCTTAAAGATGGCAGAGAAATATACAAATTTTGTTTATCATGGTCCAAAGCAACAGTAGAGATTGAGAAGAAAATGAAAAAACAGGAAGATAAACTGATAAAACTTTCTCAAAATTTTGATCCACTTACTACATCAATAATAAATCAAGAATGTCAAATGGTTGCAGTTTTGAATGAAATTAAGAAGCTTGAAAAAGAGAAGAAAAATAGAATCAATAGGTTGAGTGAGCTCAGAGGGATAATTGTCCCTAAGTTAGAGGCCATGCATGAGGCCATCAAAGAAGCTCAAATCACTGCCCAGACCAATGATCCAACAGATCTAAAAAGGGTAGATGCATTTGCATTCCTGTTGAGTGGCCATATATCAATTTTGGATAGAATGAAGCAAAGTTGGGCTACATAATTCATTCAATTGAAAACAACTTTTGTAGATATACTTCAGTATATGTAAGTATTCCCTAAGTATATACCTGTGCGGACAAGATTTTAAAAATTTTGGTATGCGGACCCTACCCTTTGCCATTGATGTCAAAAGGGGAGTGAGGAGCAGCGAAAAATGAGGAATCCAACTAAGGGGGAGTTCTGGAAAATGTATATAAAAACAAAGCATCAGCCAAGGAGGAGCATAGTGTAAACACTTAGTCATTTTTCATTAAGTGTTGCCATCAATGCCAAAGGGGGAGATTGTTGGAAATAGACACTATGGATTCATGATTGTTGTCATTGATGGCAACAAAGTTCATCCCACACATCTGTAAGACATGGTATGTCTATACCGGAAGTCAGAGTGAATAATGTTGTAGTCCGGTAAACAAGAACAAAGCATGTGGCGAGGTCCGACAGTCAGGTCTGAATCTCTCAGAGGAAGTATCTTGGTGAAGTACAGATTTGGGGAAGTCAAGAGGACTATCTTGAGTGATAGATTCCAAGGATTTAGCCTCCGATGATAGATGAGGAAAAAGATATGAAAACTTGAGTATCAGGTTCCTGATTGGCAGTATGGACAGAGGAAGAACTGACTGGCAGAACATCAGACATTATTCAGGATGTGTTACTGATGATGGTAAAGATTCTTAAAGCATAAGTTATGATTGGCCGACATGATTGATGACTTCTACAAGTATATCCTTGATCTGCATTACTTGGTAAGCAAGGATTCAGCCGACAGATCAAAGTTTGTGGAAAATATTGACTATTCCCGGTGCCGACTAGAAAGGTGACGAAATCACTTATACACATATATATACAAGATGGATTTAGTTGTGAAGGGTGTTGTGAGTGTTGGTGATGTGCGAAGAAAATAAGTAGATCCGATTAAAAGCAGAAAGGAAGGTCTAGTATGTGAAAGGAGTGTAGCACAAAAGAAAAGAAAAGATGAAGTGCAGCAGATCAGTAGACAGAGCCTAACCAAAACTGAACTCTAGCATATGTTGATGCTCTTTATCAGTTCAAGTATTGTATTACACTCTTTATAAATTGTAGACAGTGTGTCTCTTGTAGGCAGTGTGCCTCTTGTGAGTAGTGTGCTCGGGCAGTGAGCCCTAATTGGCAAGTGCCATTTTGTATTTCCATTCTTCTAACAGAGAATACAATCTTGGGTTAATCACCCCATGGTTTTTTCCCTTAACAGGGTTTCCACATCAAAAATATTGTGTCATGTGTATTTCCATTTCATAGTCATGTTTACTTATTTGAATTAATGCTGCATTGATTATTAAGAAAGTTCAGAAAGCAGAAATAATTAGGATAACTGATTCACCCCCCTCTTAGTTATCAACAACCTCACGATTATCCTTGAACTCTGAATTCGTTGTATAACCTTAGATCTTTGTGTGTTAAATCATATGCATTGATGTTGTTATTTATCATGATGTTGTAGACACTAACATGTTTCTTACAGGGATGTGTTTGTGGGAATATTTTGCAATCATAAAGTACATGTCACCTCTGGGGGGCATGGGCTTTGCAAAAGTCAGTGTTCCCTTGTGTGTTTTCTTCCTACGTTAACGTGCTTGATATCGATAATTGATATCAACCAATTTAAGGTGGGGGCATATATAAGGTAAGTTGTCTGTTATAGATGTTAGCAATGTGTTTGACCTCAAATCTAGAGACTTGCGCCCTAGGGTAGTGCATCCTGAGTTTGTTTGCAATCAATCAATCAATCATGTAAGCCCTCTGTAGAGGCAGGATAATGAGTATATCCTTTTTCTTAAGCCCTCTGCAGAGGCGGGATGGTGTATTTCTCAGAGCAGATTACATCATCCTATCATTTTCAAAAGTCCTCTATGGAGGTGGGGAGTGGTTCTGTGACTAACTCAACCCTTAAGCATGTCTTCAAAGATTGTTATGGCGAAGCGCAATCATCAGTGTGTGTCTATAATGTGCCTGAGATGGTGTTGGACCTAGAAATAGGTACACTTCATTGCTTGTCTTTCGTGTTTTCTCCGTGTCTTCAAGTGTGTGTGTTTTGGCGTGCTTCTTTTGTGTGGCATGTTTGTTGCCCCATATGTAGAGACTGGCACCCTTGGGTAGTGCTTCCTACATTTTTGGGAGGTTTTGTGTGTCTTGCATGTGTGTTGCCCCATATATATAGACCTACACCCTTGGGTAGTGCATCCTGTATTATGGGAGGTTTGTTTACTTTCCAGTACTTGCATTTACATTTCATAGATATGAGAAAAAGAAAAGAAAAGATATCATTTCTGTCTTACATGCATTAATGTGTCTTCTATGCATTGACTATCTTCTCCATGTTCTGTGTGGCTATAACTATCTTCTACATGTTTTACGTGCCTGTTACTATATTCTATGTGATTAGTGTGTCTTCTCTGTGTTTGGTGTGTTTGTTGTGTTTGTGACCTTACTTTAATGCATGTATGGGCCTTGCGTTTATACATACACTAAAGTGGGGGCTAAATGTAACATCAAAAAATGTCCCCTTGGGGGCTTTTCCCTCATAAGGTTTAGCTCCTAGGTCATTATTGTGGATTTAGGACATTTTAGTTCATATTTTGTCATCCTAATGGAATGAGACCTGGGTTTCATGCCAAATTGGACCTAGGTGGACCCCTTGAGCTGTACCCTGCCCAAAATAGGGGGAGGACTTGGGCACCCACACCCTAGTCCTGGCCTATTTTGGGGCAGCCTAAATTTCTAAGTGTCCATTAGTGACCGTTATTAGGTCCCTTTGCTAACACAGTAAGTTTGAATTTCAAATATCTTGGTGGGAGTGCTTGGAGTTGCATATATAAGCATGCTTAGGCATTCATTTGTAAACTAGATTTCAAGGAGATTTCAACTAGATGATTACTAGCAAGCTATTGTGTTCTCAAGGTGATTCAAGGCTTTCATTGTGTTGCAAGAGCAGAGTTGTATGTTTTATGTGTTGATATTTACATATTTGAGCATCAATCTCCTCATGGCATGAAGAGCATCTTCCTCCGTGAGAGCTTCACTACAAGGTGACATAACATTGTGTTTTTACCATTGATTCCTTTGGTTTTTGCCTTTGCCTCATAAGGGCATGCACTCTTTGTTGGACAATGGTGTTCGAAGACTTAAGTGTCCTCCGAGGCTTGACTGAGGCAAGCCTCTAAACACCACAACCCCCAAACCAAGTCTTATGATTACAAGTTATAGGTGTTGCATCTGGAAAAAGTGGAGTTGCAGGAAGGCTTGGCAGACATCTGGGATTTAGGATCTGTAGAAAAGCAAGACACATGAGCACTTCTAGGACTAGGGTGCTCACAACAGTGTCCTCCACAGATGAATCTTGGGAAACATAAATTATAGGGCTAATTAGTGTCAGAAAGAGGTCCAGATTCCTCGAAAAAGAGGTACCTTGGACTTGGGCGCCCACACCTTAGTCCCTGACTATTCTGCCTCGGAACCGTGAAAACAGGTATTTTGTGATTTGCCATTTTATTCCAGTCTGCAAGGGATTTTTCCATTATTCATCAATTTGTTGTCTTATTTGCATAATTAGGGTTTTAATGGTCAATTAGACATAGGAGAAGGAAAATTTGACAATTAATTCCCTAATCCAAGTTTCCCTTCATTTGAAAGTGACCTAGGGTATGATAGTGCTTGCCACTCAACCCTAGATCCTTCAATGTTTAGTGGAAAGGAGGGTTTTAACATCTAAACAATAAGAGATTAACAAAATCCAATTTTACCCTAAACAATACTAGATATGAAGACCGCATATGAAATCTAGGAGAAATTGAAAACCTTGCATGAAGGTCATGAATATGTCAAATGTGCCAAGCTAGAAAGCCTAAAGGGTAGATATGAAAGCTTAAGGATGAGTGAAGATGAAAATATCACCTCATACATGCTAAAAGTGAATGAACTTTTGAGCAGTATAAGGTGTGTTGGTGGAGTATTGGATGAATCAGAGATTGTTGCCAAAGTGCTCAGATCCTTACCTCCGGCCTACAAGCATAAAGTTGCTACCATTGAAGAAATCAGGACTGTGACAACTATTACAAGGGATCAATTGGTTGGTAAACTTTTAGCATTTGAAATCAGTGAGTTTAGTGATTCTCTTCCTAAATCTGAATCTGCATTTAAAGCCACTATTCATGGAAAACAAAGGTATGATCTGGATGAAAGCTCTTCAAGAAGATCAAATAGGTTCAACAAGACAAGGAAGGATCTTGAAGATGATGAAACTAAGTCTGATGAACTTGAAGCCCTTTTGCCAAAAGATTGCCAAGAGGATCTGGTAAGTATGAAGGAAAGTTGCCATTCAAATGTTTTACTTGTAATAAGATTGGTCATTTTGCCTCAAGATGTCCAAAGAGGGGTTCAAAGCCAAACCCTAATAGATCTAGAATTTAGAAGAAATGCTACTATGTCCAAGAAGCTGGTGAAGAAGGAGTCACAGTTGATGAATCTAATCATGGAGGTTCCACTAAAAATGATTGGGTGTTGATTGCTATCAAAGAAGATTTTGTACCTACTAAGTTTGCTACCTATGCAAATGTGGAAAGTGCGTTGGCTACTCAGGTTGTAGAAAAAAATGAATGGGTAATGACAGTGGATGTTCTCATCATATGACTGGTGATAAAAGTAAGTTTGTAAGCTTTAAAAAATATGAAGGTGGAATTGTGAAATTTGGAGACAACTCAGTTGGTAGAATCTGTGGTAGAGGATCCATCTCTTTTGATGGTAAGAATAACACTAATGATGTTCTATATGTGGAAGGATTGAAGCATAATCTTCTTAGTGTTGGATAGTTGGTTGACAAGGGTTATGATCTCTGATTCAAAGATGGAAAATGTAGAATCTTGGAAAGCTACGTAACTAAAATTACATCTGGTACTCAGACTAGAGGTGACATATTTCATTTAAGTGGTTTTGGAAAAATTTGTTTGATTGCTCATATTGATCAGAGTTGGTTATGGCATAGGAGAATGTGTCATGTAAATTTTGATAACATTGTCAAGATAAGTTCTATTGAAGCTGTGAGAGATCTTCCAAAACTTGTGAAACCTGTTGATAGCATTTGTAGA
Organism: Cunninghamia lanceolata; assembly: GCA_027924645.1. Classification (NCBI taxonomy): domain Eukaryota; kingdom Viridiplantae; phylum Streptophyta; class Pinopsida; order Cupressales; family Cupressaceae; genus Cunninghamia; species Cunninghamia lanceolata. Next base: position 13,866,452 of record BSBN01001583.1, read on the forward strand.
GAATGTCAACTTGGTAAACAAAACAAAATTTCATTCAAGAGCAAAGAACAATTTTCAAATGGATGGTTGGAACTTGTGCATACTGATCTATGTGGTCCTGTTAGAATTAGGAGTGTGCAAGGAGAAAGATATTTTATGCTGCAGATTGATGATTACTCCGAGATGATGTGGGTAACCTTCTTAAAAGAAAAATCTGAAGCTCTCGACAAGTTTAAAGTGTTCAAGGTTATGGTGGAAAATGAGATTGGTGAGAGAATAAAGAGTCTAAGATCTGACAAAGGTGGAGAGTTTACCTTCGGTGAGTTTGATACATTCTGTGAAAAGCATGGAATAAAAAGAGAGTTATCTACTCCTAGGACTCTTCAGCATAATGGAGTTGTTGAAAGAACGAACTAGACCATTCAAGAAGTTGCCAGGACCATGATGATGGAAGAAAATGTTCCTCAAGTCTATTGGAGAGAAGTTGTGAGTACTATTGTCTACACTCTTAACCAGGTGTAGATCAAAGGAAATTCTGGTAAGACCCCTTATGAACTATAGTTTGGTCATCCTCCTACTGTAAGATATTTTAGAGTTTTTGGTAGTAAATGCTATATCAAAAGAGATGAGGATCTAGGCAAGTTTGAAGCAAGAAGTGATGAAGGAATATTTCTGGGTTACTCTACTCAAAGCAAGGCATACTTGTGCTTTAACAAAATATTGAAAAAGATTGTTGAAAGTGCAAATATTAGAGTTGATGAGAGCAAAGAAGGACATTCTAGGTCTTGCAGATATGATTCAGAAGAACAAGATGAAAGTCAAATTTAAGGAAGGCAAGTTCAAACCTGGACTCAGATCTAGATTGATCCAGAAAATCTAGTAACTCAAGAGGATAGTGCAAAATTTGAGGAACAATCTCAAGAAACAAAAGTTCAAGCAAATCCCAAAACTCCCAGGTATGTAAGGATAAATCATCTTGAAGATCAAATCATAGGAGATAGAAAAAATGTGTTCAAACTAGGAGAAGAATTGTTGAAGATCAATAAGAGATTTGTTTGATTTCAAAGATTGAATCAAAATTAGTAAGTGAAGCTTGCAATGATGAAAATTGGGTAAAAGCAATGGAAGAAGAATTAATGCAAATTGAAAAGAATCACAATTGGGATCTTGTTTCTAGACCTGAGGACAAAAAATGTGATTGGAACTAAATGGCTCTTCCAGAATAAACTAAATCAAGATGGTGAAGTTGTAAGAAACAAAGCAAGGTTGGTATGCAAAGGATATTCTCAAGTGGAAGGAATTGATTTTAAAGAAACATTTTCTCTGGTGACAAGAATAGAGGCAGTTAGATTATTTCTTGCATTTGCTTCTTATAAAGATTTCAAGGTCTATCAGATGGATCTCAAGTCAGCATTCCTAAACAAAGAATTAGAAGAAGTCTACATTAAGCAACCGAAAGGATTTTAGTTGACTGATTAGAGAGATATGGTCTGCAAGTTGAGAAAAGCATTGTATGGACTCAAACAAGCCCCAAAAGCCTAGTATGCAAGATTATATAAGTATCTACTAAAACTAGGCTATAGCAAAGGCACTACTGGCAATAATCTTTACTTCAAGTTTGATCATGATCACATTTTGATTGTTGAGGTATTTGTTGATGATATCATTTTTGGTGGAAATGAGAGTATCTATAAAACATTTCCTGATCAGATGCAGAGTGAATTTGAGATGTCCATGTTTGGTGAAATGAATTTCTTCTTAGGTCTGCAAATCACTCAGTTAGATAAAGGCACCTTCATATCTCAGTCTAAGTATGTGAGAGAATTGTTGAAAAAGTTTGGAATGGAGGAGTCAAAACTAGTAAGTACTCCTATGGTAACTAGATGCAAGTTGAGTAAAAATGATGATTCACCTAAGGTAGATAAAAAAAGGTATAGATCAATGATTGGAGGACTACTTTATCTGACTTAAACCAGACCTGATATCATGAATGTAGTTGGACTTGTTGCTAGATTTCAAGTTGATCCTAGAGAATCCCATGTTGTAACAGTTAGGAGAATTTTTAGACATCTCAAAGGGACACTTGATTATGGCTTATGGTATCCAAAGGATAATGAATTCACTCTTCATGCATATACAGATGTTGATTGGGTAGGAGATGTGGATGACACAAAAAGCACTAGTGGTGGTGCATTCTTCTTGGGAAGAAGATTGGTTTCTTGGCTGAGCAAAAAGTAGGAAGCAATATCTCTATATATAGTAGAGGCAGAGTATATAGTAGTAGCAAACAATTGTAGTCAAGTTTTGTGGATGAAGCAAATACTGAAGGATATTAGAATTGTGTTTGAGGATCCTGTCACAATCTTCTATGATAATTCAAGTGCAATAAACATCTCAAAGAATCCAGTGTTGCATTCAAAGACAAAGCACATATCAATCAAGTTTCAATTTTTGAGAGAGAAGGTTAATGAGAATGAAGTCAGATTGGAGTTTGTTTCTTCAAAGGATTAGATTAAAGATATCTTCACTAAGCCTCTTCCCAAGGATACTTTTGAGTATCTTAGAGAGAAGCTAGGGGTTATTACCCCTCCTGATCAGAATTAAGATGCACTAGAGTGCTTCAGTCAGGTAGAATTTACAATTATATCTTGTGATCTAGATTGATGTTAAGCAGGCACTACTCAGAGGGAGTAGTCTGTATGCAATTTTTGAGTTTGGTCTAAAATAAAAAGAAAGAGAAAAGATTGCAAATATGTGCCCTTTGCCATTGATGTCAAAGGGGGAGAGAAGTCATGTGAAAAACTAGTTGCTGATGAAAGGGGAAGCAATGAAGATAGTGGTTACAAAAGTGATAAGAGAAAGGGGGACAAATTATTTCCTTGATGGTTGAATTAGTTTTTCACATCATATGTTTCCATCAATGACAAAGGGGAGTTTGTTGCAAATATGTGCCTAATCGGTGTTGTCATTGATGTCAACATATTCTTGTTGCCATTAGTGTCAACTGTATCCTATTTTGTTGCTTGTTTAGTAGACTGGAATGTTGAGGATGTTGAGAAAACTAATGAAGATCAATAGACTTGGACCATATGGTAGTATAGAGGGTTGTTTGAAGTAGCTCCAGTTAATAATTGAGAGGTCCACATGAAGATTTGAAGAAGTGATGGCCATTTGTATAGAACCGGGTTTTGCTATGATTAGAAGAGATGGAGTGACAGTAAATTGGTCTGGATTGCTCCGCATTGAAATATTATGATCTGCAAATCTAGAGGCATCATTGGGAAGTTAGTGTGTATCATCAACTCTAGTGGTTTGTGGTTTGGAGGTCTGCAAGAAATCTTTCTAGTGTGATAGTCATGGCATACAGTGTTCTTGAGGTTCTAGATGAAGATGCAAAGTGATTCTGATGATTTGGAGGAGTGCAGATGTTTTTGTTGAATTCAATGTGCTTGTGGAGGTCTCTGGATTGTGTGACTGTTGTGTTGGAGGTCTGCATTGAAGATTGACCTTGTTGAATATTTATTCCTTGGTGTTGCTATTCTTCCTAGTCTTGGCCGACTAGATGATTCAAGTGTGTTGCAGATGATCTAAGAGCAATTCTATGGAGCGTGGCATGTTGATCGAGGAAGATTTGAGTCCTAGTTATGTTTGACTGATAGCTTAGTAATTTGCATTAAGTTAGATGTTTGTAGTGCCGACCTTGATGTTCATTCCAAGGTTGATGAAGCATATAAATACTTGTTGATGAGTTGTGGAAAATTATCCTTGTGCGAAATAATAAAATCTGAAGAAAGGATTAGAGGCAGAGCAGAGAAGAGGAGCAGAAAAACTAGAACAGTAAAGGATGAAGTGATAGTAAAGAAGTATTTGGAAGAGTAACAAAATTTTGAGCATTCAATGAGACTAAACCAGGTATGAAGAAGATGCTATTTCTCAGTTATTTCCTTCTATATTAAACATAAATTTCTATAGGTAGTGAGCCTCTTTTGAGTAGTGAGCTCTAGGCAGTGTGCCCAAAGGCAAGTGCCTTCCCATTTTTAGGTACTTTTAACAGGGTACGAATCTTGTGGGTTAACCCTCACCGTGGTTTTCACTTAACTGGGTTTAAAAATCTTGGTGTCAAGTGTGTTAATTTTGTTTATGCTTATGTGTTATTGTTTCATGCTTTAATGTTTACATCATTAATCTATTTGTAAGTTGTTAAAGAAGATTAAAAGGAAGAAGATGTTAATTTTATGGACAACTGATTCACCCCCTCTCAGTTGTCTGGCCTAATTCCAATAGACAATGATCTATTCCTCTTATTGCTTGATATCCATGGTAAATTTAGGTAAGTAGACTAGGACCAAACATATTGCTTTATTAGGGTTTGTAGTAGATTTAGTTGTCTCGCAAATACACAAGGACAAATAGACTAAGGAGGAACTGAAGCTACATCCTAAAAAATGAAGACATCTATTAAGAATCTTCTTACTCCTCTTTCCCAATAACAATCAATATCTTCAGGGAGATCAATTTTAATGACAAAATAAGAGGTTGATTCTTTGCAACAAATAAAGAAAAGGTTGGATGCTATTGACCAATGGATTTCTCAAAATTTTGAACTAAATAAGGTCTTAAACTAGGGTTATTTATACTATGAACATGCATGCTAGTTGGAGAAGAAAATTGATTCTTTCGTAACAAACGTCAATACTAAAAAAGGTAAAAATGAGCATTTAATCTCATAGTCCTAAAGGAGCTAAGTAAAATGAGTCCATCAAAACTAATGGCTGGAGGCGTTTTACAAGATTATGAACTAGGTTTTTAAATAAATCCATTAGTATACTTATCTTAAGATTTGATGTGATGATAGAATATAAGCTTAGGATTTCGAAGGTTCAAAGACATATGTATCAAGATTTGGGAAATTTTGAAGATTTTTTAAAAGATATTATTAGTCCTAAGTTATACTTAGAAGATAAACAAAGATTGGATACATTAGTAGTAATGAAGGAGGCCCTAAGAAGGAAAATGGAAGAAGAGCTAAATGGCTCTCTATATTTTGATAAAACTATCTTGAATAAATGTATGGAGACTATATCCAACTTTAGGATAATTGAAGAGGACATTAAATTATTGAAGAATCAGTTAGATTTTCTCAAAAGAATTTTTAGGAAACCAAATTTGGATTGGAATGACTTGATGGGCCTAATCAAGATCAACTAGAAAAATGCTTGGCATACTTCGTAAGTTGGAAATAGAGACAAGCTGCCTAGTGGTCTTCCATTTTGGGAGTTTCAAATTGATTTCTATTTTTGACATAATGATTTATTTAATTCAATTTATTATCTCCAATGCTATAAAAAGAGTCCCACTAAAACTATAAAGTGGTCCCTAGTTTTGGATGAGGTGTATTTTTTCATTTCTTAGATAGGAAATTTGCATGGTTTTAGATCTAAATTTGAAAAAGAATGTCCCATTTCTTCATCTCACATGAGGAGAGGTAAAAATAGAATATTGCATGTATCCTTTACATATAGTTAATTGCATGTTCTAAAGATAGATCCTTAAGGTTCTTAGACTCTATAAAATGGATAGCACCTATATTGTAAATTCTCTTGAGAATTTGAGTTAGAGGAGATAGTCTTTTGCATTTTTTGCATTTTATTTTATCATTCAGTAGAATAGAAGGAGACAATTTGGTGGAAGGAACCAAAATTCCAATGTATCATGTTGCTGGATTTGTATATATTGTAAATCAAGAAAATAAATAGAATGGTTTTTATTTCTTCAATTTTATCTATTCATATGTTGTGTAGTGCCTAAACTCTCTCTTGATTCTTTTATTTGCTTGACAAAATATTGTGTTTCACTAATAAATCTTAGACAAATGAATAGTGGATTAATATTTTAACTTGCATGTGTAATATAGTGGTTGAATGTTATCTTCCACTTCTCATTTAAATTTCCTCAAAATATTGCAATACTAATGTGAAAGATAGGTTTAATAACTAATCTTAGCATTACCATGTGGCACACTTCGTCGCAAGGTTTCGGTAGCATCGCTTGAAGGTAGATTCCGTCACTTTTTTCACTATCATTTTGCTATGTTAAGCCACTTTTGTCATAGCAATTTGATTAGTTTTCCTTTCTACTTGTTTTCATCTCTTGAAGATTTCATTGTGTCTACTATTGACTTGCATGCCAATGACCCTAACAAGCCCCTTATCTCGCTCCATTAGGGGCTCATTTTCAAGCTCTACAAGTTTCATTTGGCTCTCTGCCCCCCTAAGGCCCTCACAGCTACTCATGTTGACCCTCCATTGTCACCTAATCTTAACCTTGACAAGGTTAGCCCAGTGATAATTATTGAAATCACCCCAGAGAAATACACCCAATCCCTCAAGGTTGGGAAGAAGAAACTTCCAACTGGTAAAATCCCTAAGCCTAAGACTAGAGACCAACCATATCTAAGGTGTCTGCCAAAAGAAAGATTATCTCTGGTGATTCCTCCCATGAGACTCCTTAGAAGAAGAATAAGGAGGGTATGGAGGAGGGAAGTGTCTCAGACAGTGGTGATAGGGCTAAAATTGAAATTTTGGAGGTGGATGAATTTATCTCCGAGGAAGGTGAAGGTGGGAGTGACAACACCAAAGATGAGAAATTTACCTTACCTAAAACTAAACCCCAGGTTCCATCAACCAAAAGGTCAACTAGGCTTGTTGCAAAACCTAGTCTCGCTCAAAATGTTGTTGCTGAGTCAGTGGGGGGAGAGGTAGACCTAGTGGGTGTGGATATTATTGGAAACAAAGATAATAAAGATGAGACGTTTGAGGGTGAGGTAGACCAGATGGGTGTGGACAGTACTAGAAACAAACAAAACAAAGATGAGATGGTGGCAGTTGAGGTTGATGATGGCCCCAATAACTTTTAGGAGCTCAATGTCTAGGGGTTTGACTTTGTGAGTTCTAAGAAACTGGTGAAGAATAATAGCAAGAAAAGTAGGGATGGTAGGAAAACTATGATAGACAGGGAGATGGAAGCCCTCATTGGCAAAATGTTTGAACTAGAGAAGAAGTTTAAGATTCTGACAAGGTTCACTGCTAAAGTCATGCATCGGGCAGCCACCACTCTTGCAGTCCTACATGACATTGAACTTACCAGACACGAGATCAAAGATAAAGAGCTAAAGGAGTATGAAGATCTTTACCAGTTACTGAAGGATGACTGGGAGCAGTTGTTCAATCATCCCTAGGGGCTTTTCTATGCTTTCTATTGTTTGACTATTGTTGGTCTGCTATCAGTTTGTTGTGTTTGGGTCTATGGTTTTTTGGTTGTTACTTTTTTCGTAGGTCTGTTTCTTTTTGATGGATGTTTAGTGTGCCTTTATGGCTGATGTGTAATGGGATAGACAGCCTTTTTTGCCACTTACTTTATCAAAAACCAATCTTAGAATTACAATTAGTTGAACTTATCAAGTTGTTAATGATTAGTGAATGATTTGAATGCCCCCACTACATTTTAATGCATCACCTTAAATATTTTTATTTTTTTTATACATCAATAAAGTAGGAATATGTTTGAAACAATCCAAATTAGTTTAGTTAAAAAGGCCCTTTGTACAAATAGTCCACATTAACTGCTTAGTTTGGACAGCATATTTGTGACCCAACTTTCAAGACCTTGGAGGTAATTTATTCAAAGATCAATTATCCTTTTTAGTAGAGGTAAGGTGATCATCTCTCTACCTATGTTGAATGTGTCAATTTGGCCATCAACAAAGTGGTGTTAGGAGGGACCTCAATATTAAACTAGAGTGAATAATTTCCTTTTCCTCTGAGAAATTTAGAAGGATACTCAAATGTACACCTAACAAAGGGCATTTTTAAGAATTAAATCACCCTTGGAGACGAAGAAGTGACAGAGGGAAACACAAAGAGAAATCATCTACCTCTTCACCTTCTATACCTAGCCCCTAGCCTATAGGTAGCCCTACTATTGTTGTTTTTTTACCTATTCCACCACCAATGGATTTCTTCATAGCTACAAACTTACCTTTAGGTTCCATTCAAAGTGGTATCAATGAGATGCCAAAAAGTCTTGAAAAGTACTACCCGAAGTTCATCTATGGAGAAACTAAAAGTGTTAAGGAACACATTGAGGCATTTAAAGATACTCCCATCTAGGATAATATCAAACGTGAAGATTTCATTTGTAGTTTGTTCCCTTACTCCTTAGGATATTTGCCTTATAGTTGGTACTTAAGTTTGATTGTTGAATCAATTACTAATTTGTATGATCTATAAAATGTTTTCATCAATTAGTTTGGGATTTATGTTGACCCAAAAATCTTAAATCACCAATTCACCACATGCAAAAAAGATCCCAATGAACCCTTAAGTATGTTTAACACAAGGTTTCACAAGCTATAAAAAACCTCAAGCACCATATGAAGTAGATGAAGATGTAGCCATACAAGTCTATTTGAAAACTACATATCCATTGACTAGCTTATTCTTGAGAAGAACTAAAGTCAATTTAGATAAGTTATCCAAGGCTTACAATGAAGCAATTAAATTACAATAAGAGATTAATCTAACTCTTGGGGGATTAGTAACTACTTTGCCATCTTTAGGTCAAACTAGGGTGATGAACCAAATCCCAACATTGAATCACACTCTACTAAATAACACATCAATGTTAAATCCAATACTTGAAATTCCTATCCCTCTAGCTGTGTAACAACCCATTAATCAAATTTATCCTACATTTATAATTAATTGGACAAGGCATGTTCAAATTAATCCTATTTTTCCTACACAATCTAATGGAAATACTTTCTTCAAGAGGAAGGCCCAAAATTAGACACCACAGGTTAATGTATAGTCAAAATAGATAAGTTTATCCAATGTGAGTTGTTTGATCAAGCTTCACACTTGTCATCAGAAATAGAAGCTACCTTGAAGAAGACCCTCTCATAGGTTTCCAATGAACTCACACATTTTATGATTAATCATCCTTAGAACCAAAATATGATCAATTATTAAGGTTGAGGTAACTTTCAGAATCAGAACAAATGATATAAATAGAGACCTTTAAATTGGAAATAGAATATTGAACCAAATATTGGAGGAAGAATCAATATAAATGAAGGGACCTAAGGATCCTCCAATGTCTCCAACACTGTCAACTTAGCAGAACTGAACCTCTTGACAAATTGGTGCAGCTTGCATAACACTATTGTAAACTTTGAGTTAAATTTCCCACAAATGGAAAATATAGCCATAATTTCTTAGGTTGACTCACAAAACTCTTCTATTAACAATGGGGATAACGTAAGTACAACTATGGTATTGGACACTTATGTATTTCCTTTTGAGGAAGACAATGAGTCTTTTTTAGACTTCCATGATGTTCAATCCTTAAAATCATTTACTTTCTTAGGAATAGAAATAAGGGATGCTTAACTAATTCAATCCCACCCAATAATGGACCAACATCTCCACTTCCAAATGCTAATATTATTCCATTACCTCCTAAGGGGTTTGTTGAAGGGCAGGGTAGGTGAATTCCAACTATAGTCACTAAAAGTCACCTACAAATGGACGTTAGTTATGACAAAACTAAGGAGTTGAAGAAGATAAAATCTAACGTGTCTATTTTTATGTTCTATAAAATTTTACTTTATTAAGAGAAGATTTGATCAGATCCCTAGACAAATCTAAAGATTCTTCAAGCATACAAAAGGATAAAGTGGCTACTAGAAATGATTTTTTCGCTACTTACAAAGTGAAATTGGATGCACCCCTATTCTTACTTAGTGTTTGGGTTTTGGTAAAAACCTACACAATTGTCAGGTAGAGTCTAGTGCATCTGGAAATGTCATGCCTTATTCCATTTGCTAGAAATTGGGAATGACTCCAAAAAAAACATAGAAGAAGGTCATCTAGTTGGAAAAGAAAGAAGTAAATATTGTTGGGGAACTAAAAGATGTTCACATTCAACATGTATTTGACCCACATGTCTAGCAACATATCAATATTCAAGTGGTAGATATTCCAAATATTTATGAAATTTTGCTCAACAAAGATTGGTCCAAGAGCCTAAATGGCTATTTTGTCACAAATGTTTCCCTCTTGTGGCTTCTATGGAAAGGTAACCAAAAGTAGATCAAAATAGATAGTGAGCCTAGATTGAAGCACATGATCACCACATACAAGCATTGAAATGAAATTGTTTATACAGGAGTGGGAGAAATTGTATATAGGGTTGATGAAATCTTGACTACTTTTGTGTATCCTCAAGTTCCCATTAAAGAACAACTAGAGATTACTCATGAGGATATTGGTAATTCAAATCCTTCTTTTCTTGATCATAGGTTTCATCAATTTGTACAAAGGTTGAACTTTGATAAAGACATCATAGGTGAGGAATTATGTATCATGGATTTGATGTTACCTAATTGGTGTAGAATCCATGGAACTAATGATTTTGAACTGACATGTGCATTATGTTTAAAATCCCTTAAATAAATTGATGTTGATATGATTGAATTAGAAATCTCTAAATCAAATTATATAACTACTTCTAAAGCTTCTTATGATGCAGAATATACTTCTAATTAACGAAGTGTATCAAATGATAAACTAATTGAAAATCTAGAGGACCAAAAACACAATTTGGAGGGGGTCAATGAGTTATAACTAGAGTTCACTCACATTCAATGCAATCTTATTATGGTGCAAGATAATAAAATACTAGATTTGTCAAATGGGGCTTTGAGTCATCTTGCAAGTTATCTTGAGTAAGTCTACTGGAGACCCTTCTACTTTAATTGAAGAAATTAATGATTTGGATGAAGAACATATAGATGAAACTTTGAAAGAATTAGCAATTAATGGATTGACCCAACCAAAATATATCCTCAATATGTTATTGCCTAAACCAAAATATGACTATAAACATAATGGCCTTCAATATGATCAAATCTATATTCTTAGATTCGATGGTTCTAAATCCAAACAAGGTAGTGGGACTAGGATACAATTGGTGCTCATCCAAAAGGTAAAGACTTTTTAGCTTTATATAGATTACAGTTTTCCTGCACTAACATTATTGGAGAATATGAAGCCTTGGTAAAAGGACTTTTTTTGTCCATGAGAAAGGACTAAAATATTTACAAGTGTAAGGAGACTCAGAATTCGTAATGAAGCAGGTGAGAAGCCAGTATGTCTATCATGATAAGAGATTGGATGCATAAAGGAGTAGGGTCTAGAGTTTGATCAAGGATTTTAGTGCATTTAACATTGAATTAATCCCAAGAAGAAAGAATCATATTTTTTATGCATTCGTAGTGGTAGCCAACGCTTTAGAACCAATGGCTTCTCATTTGAAAAGGTTTTCAGTAGAACTAGTGTCTACCCCAGTAGTCTTGGAGTGTTTGAGAACTAGATTATTGATGAGATAAATAGAGAACCATTTGAATAGGATAGGGATGGAGTCATAAATCTAAAGACAAATAACATCCCAAAAGGTATGGTGGTGTTAGAATGGATTTTTGATTTAGATCCTTGAGTGATACATAATGTACCTTTTGACACTGAAAGAGGGAAGTGTGAAGCATACAACTTGGGGGATGACAACTAGGTAAGAAATATTTCCATTAGTACAACATGTACTCATAAATAAAGAAAAGTTATAATTAAATTTTCTAAAGATTATGAGGATGTAATAGATTGGGAGGATGAGGATTTGAAAACTTTCGATACTTCTATCATCACCCATATTGAAACCAAATGTAAAACCTTTTCAGAAAAATAGAGACCTACCAATGCTCTTCTAAAACTGTAATTTTTAAAGAAGTCCAAAAGATGATATCAGCTAAGATTATCTTTCTTGTGAGACATTCCATGTGGGTTACTAAATTGGTCCCGGTGAGAAAGAAGAATGTAGAAATCAAACTCTGTGTAGATTTCAAAAACTTAAACAAAGAATTAGAGAAAGATAATTATATTGTACCCTCCTTGGATGAGGTACTCCACATTGTTAATGGATCCCAAATGATGCCATTTATGGATGGGTAGTCAAGGTACATTCAATTTCTTGTTCAATATGAAGACCGAATGAATACTACCTTTACTACCAAATGGGGACTTTAGCTTGCATAAGAATGTCATTCAGGTTAATCATTGCAGGGGAAACCTTTTAGAGAACTATGGATACTGCATTCAAAGATCTAGTAGGTAAGTGTATGATTATCTATATGGATGATTTGATGGTATTTTAAAAAAATTAGAGTTGAACATGCTACCAATTTAAGAAAGATACTTTAAAGATGTAGACAATGTGGCATTTCCTTAAACCTGAAGAAATGCATTTTTGGTCTGATAGAAGGAAAATTTCTTGACATGATTTTTTAGAGAAAGAAATATCTATAGATTTAAAAAGAGTTGAAGCAATATTAAAATTGCCCATGCCAAGCAACAAAAGGAGATGAAATCTTTATTCAGGAAGATTAATTTGTTAGGAAATTTATTATAGGCTTTACTAAAATTAGAAAATCCTCTAAATGATATGATGAAAAAGGATGCTAAAATTGAACGGGGCAATGAGGTGAAGTAAGCTTTTTCCTAGATAAAGTAGTCTTATTTCTGAAGCTCTTGTCTTGATTAGCCTAGATTACACATAGTTGCTTTATATTATTTGTTCTCATATGATCCTTCTTGTGTAGTTGTCTTAATGAAAAGAAAAAAAGTTTGTGATGAAAGGCCAATAGAATTCATGGGTTCTCCTTTTAAGAATTAAAAAATTAAGCATCCTTATCTTGAGAAACAATATTTTTCTTTGGTAAGAGCAGTCAAGATATTTAGACACTACATTCTAAGGAGAAAAACGTTTTCTATTGTTTAAGACCAAGCCATGAAATCCTTGTTAATGCAAAGTGATTTAGAAGAAAGGAGAGGCAAATGGATGGCTATATTGTAGGAGTATGATTTGGAAATTCAGTCCATGAAACTTGTTAGAGGGAAAGGGCCCTCCTAGTCCATTATTGATTTGGATCATCACCTCAATTGCCAATAATATACAGTTGACTCCATCACAAAAGATGAATGGTACAAAAATATAGAATATTTTCTCCTGAATAACAAGTGCTTAGACAATCTAAATTCTACACAACGAAGAGCACTAGGGTTGAAAAGTGACAACTACATGGTCAAAGGTAGAGCTTTATTTAGAAGAAATTTTGAGGGAATTTACTTGAGATGCTTGAGTCACCTTGAAGCAAAATAGGTTCTCTCAGAGTTTCATGGAAAATATGGGACTGGACATGGTTATGGAGATTCCACTACACATTAGATCCTAAGATAAAGATACTATTGGCCCCATGTTTTCATAGATGCTCATCAACATGTGAGAACCTATCACACTTATCAGACTCCTACCACTAGAGAATAAAATATTACAATGTCCTTGTAACCTATATATTAAGTAAGACCATTCATCTATTGTACACTTCATTTTAAAGGTATTATTAATCCCAATTCTTTTATAGGTCACAAGTTTATCTTAACAACAACAAATTACTACACTCACTAGATAGAAGCTCAAGCTTGCAATAATTTTACCTCAGAAGTCATAACCAAATTCTTGGAGGAATGCATCATCACGAGGTTTGGAGTACCTTTTTCTCGGGTATGTCACAATGGTCTTTCCTTTTTATCTACATAATTAATGCAATGGTCTTTCATGAATAAGGTAATTTTGAAATGTTCTAATTATTATCCTCAAGGAAATGGCATATCTGAGTCCACTAATTAAAATTTACTTGAGGTCATTAAGAAGTTGTTAGTGAAGAACCCTAAATATTGGATCACTCAAATTAATTTTTCCTTATGGGCGGACAAAATCAGGATTAAAGCTTCCTTAGGAACCTCACTATAATAGCTAGTTTATGTGCTAAATCTGGTGTTCCCGATGAACTTACAAATCCTAGTCTTAAAGTTTATAAGAGGAAGATGAGGACAAAGTAGAAGCTAGGTTGATGAATTTACTAAGTCTAGAAGAAAAGAGAGATACTACCCTCCAACATTTTTTTAAACACCAGGTAGTAGTCAAATTATGGTTTGATAAGAGATCTAAGGTTAAGGCCTTTAAAAAATCTAATTTAGTTCTCCTATGGGATAAAGCTAAAGAAAAGAAGTCCCGAGATCATCATACATTCGAAAAAATTTATTTTGTTCCATTTCAAATCTCTAAGATTCTCAGAGAAAATACATTTAGAATTAGTTCTTGGACTGGAGAGTTTTTTCCATTGCCCATCAATTTTGACAATTTCTCAAACATTACTTTGGTCCTTGATGATGACAAGAAAACCTTATATTATAGTTAGATTAGATTTGTGGTTTGTTTATTTTATCTTTTCTTTGTGTTTTCTTTATTTTTTAGTTTCTTTTTTAGTTTTCTTTTAAGAGGGGTCTTCTCTATTCGATGAAGTAGAAGGTTGTAGTTTGTATGCAAATATTACCAAAGGGGATCTTTTCTAGGACTATGTTAATTATTTTTTTATATTTGATCAACTATTTATTTGGAACCCTTAGTTTACTTTTATTCATTAAAAAAATTGGAGCATAGTCTTCCATAAAGAGTTTGGCTATTATGGAATTTATCGGATTTTGTTAAAATTCTACTATCATCTATCACACCTTAATAATTCTAGGAACTAGCTCAAATTAGATGCAATGATTCCTTTCTAAAGAAAGAAAAATAAAGGCTACATTTCTATCATGAAAATTACTCAGGTTCTTGATTACTATTTAGACCTTCATTTCAACCATATCAAGGAGAAAAATATAATTGAGAATTTGATTGGATATATGTCAAGCATGAATATAGGGTGAAAGTAGACAAACAAGATATCATGTTGACTAGAATCGGATTTTCTCACAGGTAAAACAATGACCAATTATAATGGTCTTCTAAGCCATTTACCAATGAACTAATGATAATATAGGTATAGGATCAACAAGGCATGAATTCACTAGCAAGAAGGATTGGACATTTATAATCAGAATATCTTAGAGTCCATCCTAGATTCATAGTACAATAACACTTCAAGCATCAGTGACATTTCTTCTAGAACAACAAAAGGTATGTGTAAAACCTTAAATGATAGTTGGGGTAACCTTATCTAATGGAAGCATCAAGATAGGGTTATTTGTCATCTTTATCACCACTATGTCTCCATTAACCACTCTATTGTTTCATTTCCATTTTTATGTCACCATCATTTCACTTTCATAAAACTATGACATCAAGATTTTATTCTCAATATTCTTAGTTTGACCAATAAGGTCCACAAAATTGTGAAGCATTCATGACAAAATCTAAATAAAATCCATGGTGCATGAGTATAAAAGTCAAATAAAAATTCTAGAGAATAATTGGATACTAAGAATGTGAAGTAGATTTGTTTGGTTGACTAGAGCATAATATTCAAATCAGAAATCTATTTAGGTATGGAGCCACTATCAAGATGATCCAAAAAAAGTGAATCTCCATCATCTGTGAGATTATGTTCACCTCTGATGCCTAAGTCATATTTATGTCAAGCCCAATCACCTTTCATTTTTCATAACCCATTATCCATCAATTTTAGAAAATTTGAAAAATCCCCAAGCCAAACCTGATCCTTCACTCATTTAGATTACATATATTAGATTTCAATTTATTATCCATAATTACACTATGAATCTCAACCAACATTGCATTCATAGCTAGTTTTAACCTTAAGGACTATAATGACACTTTACGACAATGTAACCATTTGGGTTAGGCTAACTTTGTTGTCACTAAAGAATCACCCTCATGATAGAATATCAACACTTTGATTCTAGCAAAAAAGTAGTTATGAAATTTGTTGATAGTAATAGGTCTAGTCACATAGTATTTATATCAATCATACCAAATGAAGTAGAATAGTAATAATTTGTGAAGATCGAAGTTTCATTACCACTCAATCAGTTCAGATTTAATAGAGACACAACAAAAAAGAAAAAGGAAAAGAAAAGAAAAGTTAAAAGTAAATAAAAATTGTCCTATGGTGAAAATAATTTCTATGGCACCTTGGACAAGTACCATGATGAAAACCCATTTATGGGAATCATGTGTAAAGTGCAGCTATAACCAAGTAGCTTGAGGAAGGCTTTATTGTGTTACAATTTTAGCAACACTTCTAGAATGGAATGAGTCAATTGCACACACTTGTAGCTTTCAACCTTATCCTAAAAGCTTTGTAATAATTATCCCTTTAGTAGAGTTTAAGTTTTACTCATTGTTTAAATGAATTAAAAATCTACATTCTAAGAAAGTGGGGGGATCTATTTCTTATATTACTCAAGAGTATTTTTTTAGCAAAGTTACCATTTGTTATGCCTTGCATGCATGTCCCATTATTTTGCTCTGGCAAATAGGGACCCCCTCTTTTGATTTTCCTTTATTTCTTAGGTTTCCTTTTGATTTTGAGTGATTTTCTACCTCTTTTAGGTCTTCTTAATTTTTCCTTTGCTTTAGTTTAGGATCCTTTTTTCTTTCATTTTAGGGCCTTTTCTTTAAGTTCTAGGATTTTTCAAATCCCCAAGATCCTAGGTCCTTGTTCTTTTCCCAACCTGTCTTTTGTCCCTAAAGTTTAGACTTCGAGAGTTTTTTGCACATTAGAACTTTGTCCCATGTTCCTATTGGGTTCTAGTTGCTATAATCCATTCTTTTATTCTCTTTAATTTTGTGTTCAAGATCTCCCTATTCTAGGGAACTTGTTATTCTTGGGACTCGATTCCACAATTTGTGTTCCACCCAGACATTTGGTTCTCAATTTGTTAGAATTAATGGCACATGAATTAGTTTAATATGTTCATATAAAACTAATTTTTGTGTCTTCTTTTGTAGATTGCTTTAAAATTTTTGAATTTCTGATCTTAGTGAGTTCCCTAGTACTTCCTCCAACCCAGTGCACCAGATTTAACACAAAGTTCATGCAATTTGTGAAAAGATTCCACATTTAGGTTTTCAAAGTAATGCAACACCCATTCTTGTCTTCTATATTCCTTACTCTATGATTTTGAAGGACGTTTTATTTATTTTTCCTCTCTATTTGCTCATTTTGTTTATGTTTTTAATTTGTTTTTTGCTTTTCCTCATTTCCCCTTTTCTTTTACTTATTTTTCCTTTGTTCCCCTTTTAACTAGGTTTCATTTAGAATCAGGACATAGGGTTTTCTTTCATTTTCTAGGTTTAGTTGTTAAATTAGGCCTTTAGGGTGAAATTTTAGTTTGCATTTAAGTTTTTCTTGCTAGGTCTAGTTTGTTTAGCTTTAGTTTTTGCCCTTAAAACATTGTACAAGTTATGGCTTTACTTCCAAAACATTTAACCAGGTCCCGAATCCTTTGGTCCTTCCGGATCCCAAATTTATACCTTTTGGCTAAGAAAACTCAATGTTTCAGGTTTTTGGGGATCGTACACACCTTGTAAATTTGTCCAAGATCATTGATCCTTTTGTTTTTTTGATCCCCATGATCAATTCCCTATGATTGTTTATCCTTTCACATCCCGAAGACTCATCGAGACACGTACTAAGTATTTTAACATTGTGAAATCTAGTTTCCGATGAGGATCATGGACTTTGGTTTGGAAATCCTTTGGTTCCCTAGATTTCCATTTTCTCTCCTTAAGGAAAGAAGACATTCTCTTGGACTTTTGGGTCCCTTAAACACTTTTACACTTTATCCCTGGATTCACGATCCTTTTAGATTCCCAATTCCCACAAACTTAGAGAATAACTTAGAAACCTAGGTTTCTTTGGCACTGAAGCACCTAGTCCCAAATCCTTTTATCCTCCCAAAACCTAATAACCCAGTAGAGACCAAAATACAAATGGAACAATGTATATGTTTTCCTAATTTTTTAGGAAATTCTAATGCCTAAGAAGCTATAGAAACTACCTACTACCATGAAGTATGAATATCAAGGGGCTTCAAAAGCCTCAAAGTTCACATCAGATTTGTAGAGTATCATAATGACTAACCTAGGCCATGCTAACCTAGAGAAATTCAACAAGGATGTTTTTGGAGATAATCCTACTCCAAGAGCAAGAATCCTAGCAGGTTCAAGATTGGCACATATAGTTGTGTTTCCCTTATCAATGCAATGTCAAAGTTTGATAATAACTTATGCACAACATTACCATCTAGTAAAGAAAAGATGCTATGATTCTGAAGGAAACATAATCTTGGATATTACAACAACCATGATTAGGAAGATTTTTACTCTTCCACACCATGCAATTGTATCAGTTTTGATAGAGGAAGCAACACAAACTTCATTTGAAGACCATCATGTGGACAACTCCAAGTATTTGAATAAACATTGGTTGTAGTAAGAAAGGAAGTAAATTACAAAAATTTCCAAGAATCTTACTATATTAGATTCCTAATAAGAAATCAAAGATATGATCACTTTCATTAATAGAGCCTTTGGAAAATATGACTCAAGGACATACTCTTCTTAGATGTTCCAAATCATCAACATTATTCTCAAGAATAAAAAATTTCTAGATAGGGAACACATTGTATCTAACTAATTGCATGCACAACTTACAAGTGTTGTTAATGACAAGAAGTTCTATATGACTTCTTACATATTCTATCTCATAGCTAGGCAAGCTCATTTTCTTAGATCGACTACAAAGGGACTAAGGCGTAAAGTTGTAGGACAAAGTAAAATATGGGATTGGGGCGAAAGTTCAAAGTTGTGTCACACTTTTATAAAGGAAACAACCAATACTGATCTAACTTTTTAACTTGAATCACTACAAAGTGACTTATATGTTTTGAATTTTAAAATGATGTAAACTAATAAAATGTAGATTTTGAATGAATTTTATGTTTGTATTTTTAAAAAAATAAAAAAATTACTTAATGTAGTATTTTATAAAATTGACACTATAATTTGGTTGCTGATAAAATGCTTAAAAATAGGGTTGAATGGGACATCACACTTTATATAGTAAATTTCATTTATTTTCCTTCTATATTTTTAATGTATTCATAACTCCAAACTTTAGTGCATGGATTAAGTTTTTCCCCAATTTGATAAATATATGTTATTAAATTAATCTTGGAAGTTGCATGTAATTAAAACACAACTGTTTCGATGGGACATCAACTTTTGTCTTGATTATTTATCCAAAATAGGAAAAACATTAGATCATTTTGATTAGTAATCTCTCCTCTAGTGCATCATATTTTTTTCAATTTTTTTTATAAAATTGACTATTTTTTCTTGAGAGGAAAATCAACACCATATTTTGGTGTTGATGACCTACTTCTAGTAGAAATAAAAATAAAATATAAACACTAATTAAATTTTTTTTAAAATTATATTTTTACAAAGTAGACTTATGTCTATCTACAAAAGGGTATTTTTAGATTCTTATAAAATGATTATTTACATGAGTAGGAGTTGTTAGAACATCAATTTTTTCAAATTTTTTCATTTTTTTAGTAAATGAGCCCCAAAGTGATGTTGCATATGATTTCATTGGATGGTTTCAATTGGAAAAGTTGTGAACTAGATATATTATAGTGAGAATGAATCTAGCTAGAACATAAGTTTCAACAAAATTGAATTTTAGTTGGAAATACTTAAATTTGTTTATGTTGATAAGTTGGACAAAAGTGTGACATAGATTTGAAATTTTATCCATTTCTACCCTCAACTAGAGATCAAGGAAGCTCAAAAACTTTTTAAAAGAGTCAATAGTGCATATTTATATGTTCTCATTAGGAAACTAACTAGAGATCCTACTGAAAGGATGTCACCTGAAGTAATGAAACTTGTAAGGGGATGGGGATAATGGTTTATACAGTTCCAAAGGACTACCCACATCAAAATATTAGGATTTAATAAAGCACCATACCTATTACCAAGATATTATAGTGATAAGGTGATCTTGTTGGAATTTTTTTGATAAATACTAGAGTTGCATTTCAAACTGCATAGTAAGCATACACCAGTCATGTATTCTCCTTTTGATTTGGGATTCTAGTCATGTCTCTCCATCAATGTTTGTAAAGGTACAAAAGAGAAGTTAGAATCCCTAAACTTGAAGGTTTATGAGCCTAGGTCAAATTTTGACCCAAATGGTAGAGTTAAGAAGTTGCTTGGTACTATAGTTGATCATGAAGAAACTTTGGAATACTTTTAGGAAAATTGTAAAGATTATTTTGAAGATAGGAAGAGAATCTATTATAGGTTGACTGCATACAACTAAGATCCTTCAAAATCAGGGACAATGTCCCTAAAGAATTGTCAGATGATGGAAGTGTACTTAATCCAAATATGAGATCAAGAGAGTTGATAATGATCTTTTGCCTAACATAAAGTGGTCTCTTAAGGAGAATTTATTCCTATAATTCATTAACTAGCTAGTTTTAAATTTTATCCATTCTTGGCTTGAGGCAAAAATTGCTCAATTGGGTAAAACCAAGGAAAACAAAAGAAAGACAAAAGACCTAGAAATAAAGAACCAACTTCTTCAAGAGCTAAATTATATAAAAACGGTAATAAAGATCACAACACATCTAGGATGAGAGGATATTTGGACATTGTCATCCTAGAGAAAATAGTAGAGGTGGTTAATGAGGCCTAACATATAGCAAAGATTACCTATGATGTTGTAGAGGAAGGGGTAGTAGCAGATTTAGGAGTGACTCTAATGGGACAAGTTCTGCCAACTAAGGTTGCATTAGGCCAATTCATAGGTGAAGGAGGAGAACATGAACCACAAGTTGCCTGAGAGCCTATGGAAAAAACTAGGCCATTGATGCATGTAGTTGTACCCCCTCCTTCAACACAAGAAAAAATAACAATAGTTCAGGTAATCCAAAAAAAAGGTTGGAGAGGTAGGGGATGAAGAAGTCCAAATTATGCATCCTCCATCAATTGCCCCTATCATTAATATCCTTTAAGATTCTCTAGAGAAACATGCCACTCTTCTTCCTGAGAATGATGAAGAACAAGAAATACTAGAGATAGAAGAGGAATGAGAACATCAAGAAAATATTCAAGATTCACAAGAACCCTTGATTGAAAATGTGGTTCCAAAGCAAGAAGATTCCATTCCTCAATATTATCAAGAAGAAATCATAATAGAGGAAGAACATCACGAGGAAGAAGTATATGAAGAAATGGAGCAGGATCACACTCCTCTCAGCCTAGAAAACACTACCTCTATAGAATAGCGACAACAATAGGAATAGATGGAAACAAAAGAGAGGGAAGAGGAACTCTTAACTCTGAGTGAGAAAGATGAATTAATCAAGACCATTGAAAAGGAAATTGGCCCTATTGATTCACCTTTGCTAGATGTCTCTTTAGAGCTAGAAGTAAATAGAGAAACTCCTCAAACAAGAATGTTATCAAGAAGTGGAGATCTTGGAACAAGAATCCTTTAATCATGAAGAGGAACAACATATAGAAAAATAATCTAAACAAGAAGAAGATCATAATTTACATGATGACCCTACTATCCCCACATGGCTTAAAAATAGACATATAGAAAATACATAAAGTGGTGGTGAAACCAATAAGTCTTCAAGACATGACAATTCAAATGGGTAAGGTAAAAACCCCAAAGAAATCAAGAACCCTCTCTACTATCAAAATAAATGAATTTGGAGAAAGAATTATAGAAATATCCACACCCCTAGTAGAAAATGATGACAGAGATCTATCCAGATCTCTAATTACCATATATCTAGGGTAAATTTATGTAAGTAGACCAAGGTCAAAGAGATTGCTTCATTAGGGTCTACAATTGATTTAGTTGTCACATGAATGCACAAGGACAAACATACTAAGGAGGAACTAAAGTTGAAATTGGAACAAATGAAGACATTCATTAAGGAGCTTCTTACTCCAATTTCCCAACAATACTTAATGTCTTCAAGTACACCAATTTTAATGACAAAACAAGAGGTTAATTCTTTACAAAAAATAAAGAAAAGGTTAGATATTATTGACCAATGCATTTCTCAATTTATGGAGGAAGCAAATAAGGTATTAGACCAAGTCTATGTATTCCATGAATAGGCATACTATTTAGAGAAGAAAATTGATTCTTTCATGACCAACATCAAGACTGAAGAAGGTAAAAATGAGCAAAATATTAAATTCCTCAAGGAGCTAAGTAAAATGAGTCCATCAAAACTAAAGGCTAAAGGCATTTTGAAGAATGAGGAATAAGATTTTTTAAATAAATACATTAATATACTTAACTTTAAAATTGATGTGATGATAGAATATATGCCTAGGATTTTGATGGTTCAAAGAAACATGTATCAAGATCTTGGAAAATTTTAAAGATTTTGTAAAATATGTTATTGGTCTTGAGTTATACTTAGAAGATAAATGAAGACTGCGTACTTTAGCTCTAATGAAGGAGGATCTGAGAAAGAAAATGGAAGATGACCTGAATGGTGCTCCATATTTTCATAAAACTATCTTGGATAAATGTATGGAGACTAAATCCAACTTAGGGATAATTGAAAAGGACATTCAATTATTGAATAATTAGTTAGATTTTTCTCAAAAGAATTTTTATGAAACTAGATTTAGAATTGAATGGCTTGATGGGCTTGATGAAGATCACCTAGACAAAAGATTGGTAGAGTTTGCAAGATACAAACATAGACAGGCCACTAAAGGTCGGGGTCTTCCATTTTGGAAGTTTCTAACTGATTTCTATTTTTGGCATGATAATATTTAATTCAATTTATTCTTTCAGGTGTTGTAAAAAGGGTCCCATTGAAATTATAAAGTGGTCCCTAATTTTGGATGAGGTGTATTTTTACATCATGTCTTAGATAGGTATTTCATGGTTTTAGATCTAAATTCAAAAAAGAATGTTCCAACTCTTGAGCTTGCATAAGGAGAAGTAGAAAATAGAATAGTTTTTTTTTTTAATGTGCCTAGTAAACTTTTTAACGTGACTAGTGACGTTGGTGCAACACGCCCTCTAGCTCCACGTGAATGCTTTTGCCTAAAGCAATGAACCAGTGAGGTCACAACATGGGGGACCTCATCCCCTAGCAAGAACACTTCAAACCCATGAGCTCATTGGCCCAACGAAGGCATAAAGCCTTGCGAGCTCATTGGCCCAGTGGGGGTTTGAACTCTCATGGCCGCCACTAAAACCGAGTGACTTAACCACTGAACCACGCCGTCATCAGCAAGTAGAAAAAAGAATATTGCATGTATCCTTTGCATACAATTAACTACATGTCCTAAAGCTAGATCATTGAGGTTTTTTGATAAAATGGCTAGAACCTGTCTTGTAAACTCTCATGAGAGTTTGAGTTAGAGGAGATAGTTTTTTGTATTTTTTGCATTTGTTGTTATCATTCAGTAGAATAGGAGATAATTTGAAGGAGCAACCAAAACTTTAGCATAGCACCTTAATGAATTTGTACTTTATATTTCAAGAAAATCAATAGAATGGTTCTTATTTTTTCATGTTTATCTATTCATATGTGGTGTAGTGCCTAAACCCTCTCCTAATTCTTTGATTTGCTTGAGAAAATATTGTGTTTCATTAATAAATTTTAGACAAGTGAATTATGGATTCATATTTTAACATGCATGTGAGATACAGTGGTTGAATGTTATCTTCTATTTTTCATTTACATTTCCTCATAATATTGCACTGTTAATGTGAAAGATAGGGTTAATAACTAATCTTAGCATTATAGTTAATGAATTTCTAAGGTTGTTATTGATTCAAGATTATTTCAAAGCACCAGCTACATTTTCTTGCATTACCTTAAATCTTTTGATCTTTTTTTAATACATCAATAGAGTCAGAATCTATTAGAAACAATCCATATTAGTTTAGTTAAAAAGGCTTCTTGCACAAATAGTCCATATTGACTGTTTAGTTTTCACAATGCAATTATGACCCAACTTTCAAGACCTTGGAGGTAATTGATTCAAAGATAAATCATCCTTTTCAAGAGAGGTAAGGTGATCACCACTCTACTTGTGTTGAATGTGTCAATTTGGCCACCAACACCCAATTCCACTTTTATTGTTCACCATTTCTATAATTCATTCTATAAAATCCCTGGTGGTTGTAGTTCAGTGGTGAGAATTTCAAGTTGTCAAACATGGTGGCCATGTTTCCACTGATGAAGTTTTGGGTTCCTTTGGTTGCATAGTTTTTGTATAATTAAAGTTTGTGGACATACAGAGTGTCTTGGTGGGCCATAAATTTGCACCTACAAAAAGTTGAGAGATTATTGTCCACTCGTATTGCTTGCATACTCCAACAATTTGTTGTCCACTTGGACCACTTGTATACTCCAAAAATATGTCATGAGAAGTTGAGGATGATGTCTCTATTAATGGGGACATTCATAGAGCTATGTTGGTGTTATATGTGTTAAGGGAATCTACCATGTTGAGAGTTTTATTTCTCAAATTAGTGGCATAATCAATGCTCCATGTTGGGACCTAGATTCATTGTTCCCAAAAAATGTAAAACTCTTTATTCATATACCTCATTACTATATTTCCCCTTCCCCATGCCTTGGTCATGTTCTAAGATTTCCCATAAGTCCAAATAAAATCTTAAGTTTTGCTTCCCCTTAGACATTTTCTTTCATTTGTGAGTGTTAGGTTTTTCCTGATAATATAAATAGGGATATTATCAAACTAGTTATCTCTTAACCTATCTAGGAGAGTCCTATTGGTAGTAGTTAAGTATCCACTAAGCGAATTTTAGAATTTTGTCTCACTTTATGAGGATAAGACATGTGTACTTAGCATTTGAGACACCTAGTGCTTGCATACTTTCTAGATACTCAAACACATGTCCTTTGAGTTCACAAGTGTTGCACCTTTGGAGGAGTAGTCAGTTGTTATGTTCTACCTTCCTACCTCCTCTTCCTTTCCTATTTATTCAAGGCTCTATTGTACATTTTAATCAACTTTTGAGTAATATAAATTTGGATTTTTGTGTGCTCATATCTTGTGGAAGTCTATTATGGTCTTTTCTTTCAAACCTTGGCAATCCCACATGGTATCAAATCCATGATAGAAAACCATTCCTTTCTCAAGTAAATCCCACACATATCCTTGTCAAAATTCCCTCATAGAACCAAACAGACCTCACCATTGAGTCTGAAAGGCCCAAGACAGTTAAAAAAAGCCTATTGTTTCATCAAATTTTGACAAGTAATGTTTAAAAATAAAATTAACCTCTAGGGCCTTGGTCAAGTCTAGGAAACCAATCACTGGTCTCTGGAGGTATTGATTGCATTCATAGGTCAAGTTTACCTTGGTTGAGCCTTGAAAACTAGTAACTATCGATCCCAATCAACCATTGCTTAGAAGCTATGTTGAATCCATAGTTTAAATCCTCCATACATAAGAAAAAGGTCCCACCATTATTCACCTAGTCACCACCACACATGGTAGGTCCACCAGACCACTATCATTCATCAATCACCAAGCCTCCACTCCCATGTTACTTGTCCAATTTCATTTTTGGGTCGAGGTTTAGCATATCTGTTGGATCAACATTTGATTATAGCTCATTGCTTGAATGATCTCTTCAAACCGACAAGTTTTGGTCAATGTTTGGGTTGCCAGTCTTCGACGAAGCTTCCATCATTATCCCTACAAGTTTCTATATCTAATATCACTCATAGTCATCATTTCCTGTAGTTACACCAACACCTAGTTCATATCTCCCTTATCTGTAGTACCTCTACTAGTAGAAATAATTATGTTTTCCTAAGATTTGGGTAAAGAACAAAGAAACAAGATACATTTATCTTCCTCATTTGACTTTAACATCTATTGAACTTAGCTAAATTAAAATCAAACTAAATGCATTCAAATGTTCTACAATGAAATCAACTTTCTTCATTTTTAAAAAGTACAAATTTATTTTGAGGTATAACTTATTAGTAAAACATTTAGTTTGATAAATATCACCTATCATCTTCTACAGTGTGAATGTAGTGGTCTCCTCTGAGACATTCAAGAGGACATAACCTACAAGACAAGATAAAATAACTCATTGTTCTTGATTTTCCAACCTTTTATAATCTTCATCAACCATACCATTAGTTTTCCTTCCTTTTGTACTACTCTCCATTGATCTCTTTCTTCCAAGAGATCCTTCATCTTCAATATCCACAACTTGTACCCAATGCCATTAAATTTCTCAATATTTGAATAGAAGTGGATGTCTTGGCTACAACCACAAATGGGTCTACAAAACCCATTAAACTAAATACTCCTACTATGAAAAAAACCTCAAAAATTCTAAAAAGGTATCCCTCTCTAATCATAATCATAGGTTTTGATATCAAATGTTGAGAAACATGGAAACAAATTTAATGATAGCATAATAATTGTTTAAGTCTTATTTAGATCATGTGGCAAACCATTTTCAATCTAAAAGAGAATATGTAGAATCGTGTAGGAATTCAAAGAAACATATTAACATCAAAAAGCATATATAATTAAGCACTAACACAAGATGTATGTGGAGAAACCCTATTAGGGAGAAACTCTACCATCAAAAAGTAGACAAGTTTGTATTAATCCAATAGAATTGTTTCATTAATACACCCAACTCTCTCTCTTCAATTTGACTAAATTATAGAAATCTAATAGCACTTAACCTACAAAAGATCCATAATACAACTATCTAGTGCATCCAATTTATAGAGGAATAGATAGATGAAACCACAAGTTGATTCACCAAAACCAACTACCATATAATCATGGTATGAAAAAAAATAATGGCCCCATTTGATAAAAAATATCAATACACCATAAATATGTTGGCAACATATGCATGATGATGAAGAGGCTAATGAGCATGATAGTGAGTAGTGTTTTTGTTGATGGCAACAAAGTGTAAGGATACAGTTGTGTTGGTCCAAGGAATGATATGGAAGAGAATAAACCTAATTGTTTTGATCTAGAGAAGTTACCAAGTGAAATGTGGAGAAGAATAAACCTAATCATGATATCCTTCCATTTTGGTGTTCCGTAGTTAGGCACAATTGCTAATTATTTTTCCAAGGCATTTGTAGTACAAAACCTATGATAGGGTCACAATATTTCAGTTCGCATTCCTTCGCTATGAAGAATTTTGCCATGTGGTTGTAAGGTATTTTTGGTGCATACTAAAGGAGTCTAAATCCAAAGATTCAAGTCTTGAATCCCTCCACATTGAAAAATAGAGCTGACAGAGTATCAGACTCTATAACAATAGTGTAATGACTATACTAGTGGTATATTAGAATGATCCACATTCCACCACAGATGAATATTTCTCTATGTGAATTTGAGGATACATTTATGGATGTAAGAAGTATGTTATCTCCAAGTGGTAATCATTTTTGTGGTCCACATGTTGAGCTATGAGCAAACTATTAGTTTATGTTATTGTTACTTCACTAGTTGAGCTGACCTATAAGTGTTGAGGTTGTGTGGAGTTGATTCATGAATGGAACCAAGTCATGGGAGTAAAATTAGGTTATGCTGACCTATATCAATGTGTTACATGCTTTGGTTCTCTCTGCAAAGTGCATAGAGTTGAGTTTTGGGTTGATAGGTCAGGAAGTCACACAATATATCTATTATGCCAATCTGATTGATGGTTTATTTGATTGTGGTATATAAAGAAGATTGAATTATTGTGTGGAAGTGTGTGTGTGTATGTGAAGGAACTAAGTGTGTGTATGTGTGAGTGAAATTTGATGTAGAGAAGGATAAGATTGGTTATGGTAAAGATGAAGTGTGTTAATTTAGTATATTAAGCTTTAGTCAAACTCTATCTCCAACATAAGTTAGATGCATTAAGAGCAATTCATATTTGGCAGTGAGCCACCCCTTCTTCTATGTCTTTTGTTCGGGACAATGAGTCATTTAGTAGTGATCCACCTACAATGAGCATTCTCTTTTGGACAATGAGTCCACCAATTGTATCAACTTTAACTAGTTGCATTATTATTATATTATGAGCTAATCTTCACCATGGTTTTCCCTTTTTAGATCTTCCATGAAAAAAATTGGTGTTCATATGTTATGTGTTTTAATGGTTGATTTCATACTTTCCTTTCTTACTGCAAATTAAATATACTATGTGGAATGAATGTTTAAATGTATAAGTGGTTTTAGAGAATACTGATTCACCCCCTCTCCATATTTTAGGTGTTCAACAATTGGTATCAGAGCCTGGTTCCTTGGAAGAAGCTTAACCACTTGAGGAAGATCTTGAATGTGAACACATAGCAACTAGGAGATATCCTATCCCACCAAAGTAAATTCCTACTATTAGATTTACTGAAGAAGACTGCATAGTTGACATGAATGGAGAACTTAAATTAGCCCTTGAAGATCTAGAAAAAGAACAATGTGAGAATATAGATCTAGAAGAAATATTAAGGAAGTAAATGAATGCATGAAGAAGTTGAGAGAGAAAAACAAGAAAGATACAAGGAAGTAAATGAACAACTTAATCAGTCAAATGAGACAATCACCAATCTGAAAATACAAGTTGATGAAGACAAAAGAATTGAAGAATGCCTAAATGAAAAACTAAAAAGAAATTCTAAAGATTGCTCAAGGCTTGAACAAGAAATAGTGGACTTAAAGATAGAGATGGAAAAAGAAAAAATTCAAGAAGAGAAATTCAAGAAAATATGTATACTACTTGATGACACGATTTCAAATCAAAGGGCTCCTAAGGATAAAGAAGGATTAGGATTTGAAAATGGTGAAAGTTCAAAGGTAAATCAGACTTCAAACAATGTTGAGAAGAACAATAACCAAAAGAAGACTACAGTAAAGAAGGGTAATAATTGACAAGTCTAGAACTAGAAGAAAAACTTCAAGAGGCCACCTATTAGACAACTAGCTGCACAATGGTACTCTGGCTATTGGTACTCTTAAAATAAATTTAGACATAAGGCTACAAAATGTAAAATTAGGATGAATCAGAATGTTCAATCATTCTCTGTCAATGTTTTACATGTCAAAGAATTTGTCATGGAGCTAGTGAATGCAGAAAACAGATGATGAATGGTTACAATAAGGGTATGATGGTTTCATCTTTCAATGGTTACTATTATACATGCAATGGATTTGGGCATAATGCTAATCAATGAAAATCTAGAATGGATGGAAGTAAGTTTGTTCAAAACGTTAGACGTTATCAATGCAATAAATTTGGTCACATTGCTAAATTTTGCAAAAGTAAGAATGTGAAGGTTGATCCAATAATTAAGAGTGATCCAGTGAAAAAAGTGGATCCGGTAGAGATAAGGAAAGAAATAGATAAGGTCTAGAAAAGGAAATAAGAAAATGAAGTAAAGGATGAGGCTGTGCTAGTCTCTGCTACAGATGTTTCCTCTGAAACTAAGTAGATTGCTTTGGCTTAGGGGGAGCTTTCACAAACTTCAAGCCCCTCCCAAAGATATGGTGCTAATGCCTACAACATATGGATATGAGGTATAGGTTGACATGCTTGACCTATTGGAGAAAACAACAATGAAAATATCATGTTGTGAAAGATCGTAGAGCAATTGATGGTGACTTTGTATTACAGTTGATGTTTTGACAACTTTACCACTCTTAGCATTGAATGCAATTTAGGTTTTGCAAAAGAGGTTTTAAGCAATCTGACTTCACAAAAGATCATTTACAATCAAACTTTGAAGAAAGAAGAGTAGTGAAAGAGAAAGGATAAATTAATCAAGATTCTTGTGCACAAAGCCCTAACTAGAAGAAATCAAAAGTTATTTACAAATTTCTTTCCCTAAGTTTTTTGGTGATTTTTTGAAGATGTTCACTCCACAAGTTGTAGAGGTAGTAGACCGGCTCTACCCTAAGTTCAAATGACATCCATTTAAATCTATGGAAAATGATCTGGATGGTTCTTTTTCTAACATTACATATGGTGTTTTACATATAGAGAGTGTGATGATATACATCCACACAAAGATAGAAGAGCATAATCATGTGAACTTGGGACAACTATGGGTAAATGACCTAAATGATGATGACTTTGAGACAAAACATGAATACAAGGGTTTGATAGAGAAGAAGCTAGATGTATGGAACAACTTCCCCATGTTCTATGAGGATGCTTAGGTTAAATATGTATTGAGTCATATTCATGGAAAGTTCATGTGGTTGGATTTGCTGCACATGATCAACAAAGAGGCAATTAGGGTTGTAATAGGGTAATGTTTCTTTGGAACAGTTCCAGCATTAAAGTCTATGAAAAATGATGTGGTATAGAGCTGACCAGAGAAAAGTTTGACAAGCAAGCTCTTACTATAAATGTTATTAAGGATCCTGCAGTGAGGTATGCATCAATGGTGATTGGATACAAGATATTCTTCACAAACAGAGAAAACTCTATGTCTACCATAGTGATACATACTGCATATCAAATGGTAAAAGAAAACATAGACTTTGACTTGTGTGAATTATTAAGACAACATCTAATGGAAAACCTTTAGAAAACTAAAGAATCCTAGTACCCTTTTCGGTATGGATCCCTGATCATATGTCTACTATTTTACTTTCTCAAAGAGATTCCTAGAACAAAGAACATGGTATGGTTCAGAGATATTCTTGTTGCCGTACAAATTAGAGACCATCTAAGAAGGTTGGGCAATTTAGAGACCCAGAATGCTACATTATGGGGTTTCTTTAAGAGTTTCCAAGAGAAAATGCATGCAAGAGAAAGGATTCCTAAGAAGGTTGTAGGGAAATATAAGAATGATATCATTTTCATGGTGAGTAAAGATGACTGTATAATGGAAGTAGTGGAACCCAAAACAGTTTGGATTTTGGAAATGGGTTATGAATTTGCTGAAGACATAGTCATTGGGATTGCAGACCTAATGTTGAGCAAACCAAGAGATAGCTCTATAGAAAGATTCAGAACATATGAAGAAAAATCCATTGAAGTGCATTTGAAGCACATGGAGAAAGAAAGAAAGAAAAATGTTGAGAAAATGAGGACCAAATTAGAAGAGATAGCATCACCAAAGAACTCTATGAGAAATCAAAAGATATATCTGCTTCACCAAAAGTATCTCCTTGCATTAGAAGGTCAACTAGGACCTCTACCTCCTCTCTTGTTGCTCCAAAATCCTCTAGAACCGTGTCTACAACAAGTTTAGAGAAGAAAGTAGCATCCATTGCTTCTACTCATCAACAACCTCCCAAGAGGAGAAGAATAAAGGAAAAAGCTACAAGAGAAAATACATCAGCCATGATGATGATGAAGAAGAGGAAGAAGAATAGAGAGACTCAAACCTCTGAAGAAGAAACAGGCACCTAGAAAGCAAGAATTTGTACTGTTGATATAGGAAGTGAGGAATAAGGTGAAAAGGAAAAGGAAGGTTTCCTATTTAAAGGAAGAGAAGTGAAATCTGATAAAGGAGTCGAATCTCCTAAGGGAAAAGGATAGAAAAAGAAGTCAAAGAAAACAAGTCTTTCACCCTCACAACTTGAAGCTACTATTAGTGCCATAACAGAATACAAAAATATAAAGGAAGTAGCAGAACTCTATGATGAAAGATCCTCAAATGACAAATAAATCATTGAAAATGCAATAATCAGGTACATGGATGCTTTCAATGTTGCTTTAATAGAGATTATTGATCAATTACCTAATAGCCTTTCTAGCTTATTAACCAAGAGAAGAGATGAAGCCACGAACAAGGATTTTGAGATGAGAAGTAAGGAAATTGAGAAGATTTTGTTGGCAAGAGACATTGTGTGGCTTCATGATTGTTGTCATTGATGGCAAAAAAGTCTATCCCACACATCTGCAGCACATAGTATGCCTATACCAGAAGTCAGATTGAAGAGTGTTCTGGTCTGGTGAACAAGAACAGAGCATGTAGCAAGGTCCAACAATTAGGTTTGGATCTCTTAGATGGTGTAACTTCGCAAGTTGCAGACTTGGACAAGTCAAGAGGAATATCATGACTACTATATTCCAAAGATTAAGCCTCCTGTGATGAATCATGGAAAAGATATGAGCATCTGAGTGTTGGGTTCCAGACAGGCAGAGCAAACTAACGAAGAACTGATTGACAGAGTATCAGACTTCAATCTGGATGAGTAATTGATGTTGATAAAGCTATTTGAGGGATCATACATGGTTGGCCAACATGATTGATGACTTCTATGTCTATGTTTTTGATACGCATCACATATTAAGCATGGAATCAGCCAACAAATCAGTGTTTTGTAAATATCTTGAGTATTCCGGTTGCCAACTAGAAAGATGTTGAAATCCTTGGTGCAGATATATATACCAAATGGATTTCAGTATGAAGGTGTCTGTGTGAAGTTATAGTGTGCGAGGAAAGGCAAAGATAAGTGTGGAAGCAACAATTCAAGTCCAGTATGTGATAAAATAGTAGCACTAAAGCAGAGGAAGAATGAAGTGCATTAGATCAGTATATTGAGCCTAACCAAAACTGAACCTCAACATATATGGATGCCTCTCATCAATTCAAACACCTGGTTACCTTTTATAAACTTTGTAGATAGTGAGTCTCTTGTAGGCAGTGTGCCTCTTGTGAGCAGTGTGCTCAGGTAGTGAGCCTTAATTAGCAAGTGTCATTTTGTACTTCTTATTCCTTTAACAGAGAATACAATCTTGGGTTAGTCACCCCATGGTTTTTCCCTTAATAGGGTTTCCCACATTAAAATCCTTGTGTTATGTGTGTTGATTTCATTTCTGCTCTCATGATTATATATGTTTATGTGTTTTGATGCTGCAGAAATTATAAAGGGAAAAATAAAGTAAAGTTATTAGAGATAATTGATTCACCCCCCTCTCAGTTATCTACCTTGTTTCCAACAATTGGTATCAGAGCTAAGTTCCTCTAAATAGAGCCTAACATCTTGAGGAAGATCTGGGAATCTCAATGGATATGTATGTTATGAAGGAACAACTTCAGTCTGCCCTAGATGATCTTGAGCAATCTCACTCTGAAGCCAATAACTTGAGAGAAAGACTCAAACAAGATGATGATTTCATAAATGAGATAAAATAAAAACTGAGTATCTCTATGAAAAAGAGAAAGGAACTACTTCAAAAATTGGCAAGTCAAAGTGAAGCCAATGATACTAATGAAGATCTGAATGAGAAAAACAAGCTATGTGTGAAGCTATCAAAAGAGGTCATTATGGTAAGGCATGAAATGGAATCAAGGGTTATGGGATTCACCCAAGAAATTGAAGAGGAAAGAAAAATTGAAGATAATCTAAAACAATCTCTCAAGGAGAAGTTAGAGGACTACCACAAAATGGATAGAATAATCAAGCATCTAGAATATGATCTTGAAGAATCTAGAGATAATGAAGAACAACTTGAGAATTAGATAGACACTCTGAAACAAGATCTTCAAACAACAAATTAATACAAAGAGAAATTCAAGATAAGCTTAGGTCAACTTGAAGTTCTTCTTGAAAGACAAAAGAGGGTAGATGACAAGCATGGCTTGGGATATGAGAAAGGCGAAAGCTCTGGTTCCAGTTAGAAGAACTCTGGATCAGGAAATCCAAGAAACATGCCTAGAAGACCTCCAGTAAGGCAACCAAATGCTCAAAGATATCCATCCTTCAATGGATACTGCTACAGTTACAACAACTTTGGGCATAAAGCAACTCAGTGCAGAAGAAGAATGAATCAGACTAATTCATCCTTCTCCGGATAGTGTTTCAATTGGAAAAGGTATGGTCACAAATCTCATGAATGCAGAAATATGCAAATAAACAATTCATTCAATGGTAGATGCTTTGCATGCAATAGAATGGGACATATGGCTAATCAATGTAGATCGAGAGGATATCAGTCAAATATGCAAAGAAATGTTGTTTTCTACAATTGCAATAGATCTGGTCATATTGCCAAATTCTACAAAAGTAAGAATCGGGATAAAAAGAGTCCAGTGCATCATAATCAAAATCAAGATAAAGGAAAAGGCAAAGTTAATGCAGATGAAGTTCAAAGGGAGATGAACAAGATTTGGGTGAAGAAGAGTACAGAAAATGTTGGGGATGGATCTACACCAGAATCTGGTGTTGATATTCCTTTCAAAAACTAAACAAATGAGCTCTAGCTTAGGGGGAGTCACAAAGGAAAATAAATTCCCCCAGCCAGTTAATTGGTGGCTTAATTTGGCATATGGAATGTTGTGGATTAAAGGGTTCTCAGAGAAATATCTAAATAACCCTAAGCAAAAATATGAAAGATCTGCAAGGAGGTTTGAAGAGTTTATTCATCCAAGATTGATCTAGTTTGACAGCCATCTGGTAAAGCAGGATCTTTATAGACAGATCCGGTATGATTCAAAATTGAAATATCTTGATCTACAGATTCATGGCATGATTGGAGGAAAGAAGATACATTGTTAATTATCACTGAAAAAGATTCTAAGTGCATCTCAGTGATTTGGAAAGATCTCTCTCAGAACAAGGCAACTAGATGACTTAAGTTGTGCATTTATTGGAAAAAGGGAATTACGGTTTGTGCAGAGATAAAAGGGTTCTTTTACTCATCATTTGCACATTTACATTTGAGAAGAAGAAAGGAAGAGCTCTGCACCTACCACCTATAAGAGCTCAAGAGCCTCAAAACCAAAAGCCAAGATATCCGGAAAGGGAGAAAAGAGAATGAAAACAAAGGCCACAAGGTCCTACATAAGCCAAAAGGATGATGAAGAAATAGAGTCTGATGAGGAAGTTAAGAAAACGAAGAAGAAGAGGAAAACATCCGGGGAATCCTCTGTCGGCAAAAACAAAGAAGAAGGGGCAGAAGAATTTATTGAAAAGCCCACTCTTTCTATTGATGATATCATCAAGGTAGTCACAGTGGATGGGAACCTACAACCAGTCACTAAATTTTATGATGAATATAGTGTTGCTAACAAGAGGATCTTGGAAGATGCTATAGTCAGGTACCTGAACATTTATAATAAAGCATTCATTGAAATCATTTCTCTAATTCCCAAAAGTCTAGAGAGGGTACTTGAACTCAGAAAAGAGAATGCCAACGAAAAGGACTTAGAGATCCGACAACAGATTGCTATTCAACTCTATCCTTCCATTACTCCAAAGAAAATAAACATTATCTTCAAGGACTGCAAGGATGAATTACGGAGCAAAGCAAGAATGAACAAACTAATGCTTGGAGAGACTGATCAGGTAGCAAGAGAAACAGAAGACATTCTTCGGAATGCCTTCAAAAGATTTAATCTTCCTATCATAGAGGAAATAGATGAAGAACCTTCTACCATGGATGTCGAAGGATTAAATACATCAAAATAAGAATCTATTGAGAAAAATGTAGAAGGGTCTAAAGAGACAGATGAGGGGAAGTCTAAAGACTTGGATTCCTTTGTTCCGGAAGAGGAAGTTCATGAAGAAGTTAAAATCTCTCCTCCGGATCCCACTGTAGACATTCCAGACTCGGGAACTAAAGGAGAAGGAAGAAAAGAAGAAAAAGTGAGTCAAGAAGAGGAGGTAAAGGGAAGAGAAGAAGAACAAATAGAGAAGATCTCTGATGATAGTTCAGAGATTACAAAATAAAAGAAGACTCAGTCTCTGATAAGAGACACTATTGAGGAAGTGAAGAAATTATTGAACAAAGAGATGATGGAGATAGATGAACCAGAACTTTTTCAAGGACCACTAAATTTTGATTCCCTCTCTCCAGCCTAGACAATGAAGATAGCATCTTTTGCACAAGCTAAAGCAAAAGAAAAACTTCTAAAGTCTCACATGGAAGATTGTGTGTTGATAGAGATTACATCTAAGATGCTGGAGAAGATCTGCCATCCTTCCAAAAGGATCCTTCAACCTCTCCATTAGGTAATTTAAAGTCTCTGGTTAACTCTGTTAGCACCCATTTTGATTCTTTAGAGAAATCGGCAGAAGAGAAAGTCTAGAAAGAGTTTTTGGGAAAGAGATTCACTGAAGTATAGGGACTCATAGCTAATGATAGGAGGACCCTAGATATTGGGATAAAGAACCTTGAAAATGCTCTTAAAGATGGTGGGGAAATGTACAAATTATGTTTATCTTGGTCCAAAGTGACAGAAGATATTGAAAAGAAGGTGGAAGAACAAGAGGGTAAACTGTCAAGTTTATTTTAGAATTTTGATCCTCTCACCACATCCATAATGAATCAAGAGTGCTAGGATATTGCCATCATAAATGAAATAAAAAGGCTTGAAAAGGAGAAGAAGAATATAATAAGCAAGATGAGTGAACTTATAGGGATAATTATCCCTAATTTAGAGGCAATGCATGAGGCCTTAACTGATGCTCAGACGTAAGCCCGGACCAGTGACCCGACAGACTTAAGAAGGGCAGAAGCTTATGCATTTTTGTTGAGTGGTCACATCTCAATTTTGGACAGGATGAAGTAGAGTTGGGCAACAGAATTTGTATAGTTGAAGGCCACTTTTGCGGATATACTTAAGTATATGTAAGTATAACATGTATATTGTTGATGATTGTTTTTACACTTTCACAACAAAAGTTAAAATTCATAAAATGAACCTAACTGTCTTGAAAGATATGAATAAATCAATTAAGATTACTTAATCCCAAGTTTCAGTATGGTCAGGTCTTGACCTTGTGCACAGTTTAGTAGGTTAATATGAAGCTATAATATGTAAGGGGCCTTACTTGATTTAAGATGATTGATGACTTACTGGACTCGAATTATGCAAGCTATTGCAAATATCAACAAATTATCTATCTCTTTGCATAAAATTGTTACTATATCATGAAGCTTTATATGATTTATATTAAAACATAGTTTTCTTTTCAAATATTTATGAAGATTGCCAAATACTAACTCAATTGTTCCTATTTCCTTAAAATGTTAGACAATCTCCTTTGAATTTCTACGTTTAAGCTAAAGATTTCAAATGTTTGGGAAAAGTTAGAGAAAAATGAATTCAACATCATTATCTCCAGCTAAATGCTCTCTTGTGCATGTGTTAAGAAATATAGTAAATTTAATTAAATCAACAGACTAAATCGTTAAATACGAATGTCCTGAGTATTTTCACGAACATGCATTCAAGATTGCAAGCTTTAAGAGATACTATTTCAAATACAAAGAAGAGCTAGAAGACACTCAGAAAATAGATGCAGAATTCCATATTCATTTGTATTGAAAACACACAGTCATATATGATTTACAATGTATGAATGACTCTTAGCTTCATTAATCAAATTCACAAAAAACTTACAACGCTTTACAGATACATTAAAAAAGCTGGGCATTCCACGCGTTCCTTAGTGCAGACACAGGTGACCTCCTCTAAACTAAAATGCTCCTTCTACTCAAAGTCTTAGAACAAATTGCAACAACTAGCTATTTTCTAAAAATCCCTATGTAAATAATGTATAGGTAGCAAAGTTCCTTATATAGATTTTGAATTTCCTATTTCTACAGCTACAACTCCATCTATGTTTGAGATCCCTCCATTATTGATCAACGGTGTATTTTTGCCTCTAACCATTTGTCAAAATATCCCAAATGGCATCTTTTCCTTCTCAAAGGATGCTATTGGAATATTTCAAAAATAAGATTCCCCTTCTTCATTGACTTTTTCTCACTGATACTCTTTATTTAACTTCTTCTCAAAAGCACTGCCCGTGTTTGTCTTCTCACTCTTTCAAATATGTTTTTAAATTACTGAGTACACCTTCTACAAAGGTGTGGTCCCCTCCTGGACTCTTTACCCATATGTATTCCTGCATCACAACTCCTTCCCTCAACTTCTTTTCTCTATTCTCTAAGCCTTCTCTTCTCTTCTTATATTTCTTCATTTTAGCGCTTTCTTCCATTAATGTATCCATCATCTGTTTGCTGAGATTTGCATCAGGATTCTCTATGCATGGTGTAAATATGGCATTAAACTCTGTTAATGCCCTTTCTAACTCATATGCTGGCACTTCCATACATTCATGCTCTAGGAGTCTTTCTATTATATTTTGGTGCAACTTTATCATTTCATCTACTTTCTCCCCTAAATCTTGTATAACTGTTATGCATTTTCTGAGGTTATCCTCCTCAAATTTAAGCTCTAATCTTGTCTGTGGCACTTGATTTGCTAGTGAAGGGGTAATTTCTCCTTCATTAATCAACTATTTTGTTCTTTCTTCTATTTATGTCAGTTGTTTCAGTTCAGACTTACATTCTTCCTTTCTAAATTGGCAATTATGTACAAGTATATTGCACTTATTCTTTTCTTTTACAACTACCTCCCAGCTTTTCATAGCCTGCATTATTTTCTGCTCACCTTCCTATATAAAATCTTTGAACCATTCATCAAGAATATTGGCCTTAAGCCTTTTATTTTCCATGTCCCTTATTTCTTCTTTGGATACCACTGCTATGTTATTAGGCAGTTCAGGGACTGTTGCACTAGGATCAAATATCCCTTTAATAAATTAGTGAAGTTGGACAATGTGTCCTTTTAAGTATTCCTGTTTATCCTTATCTTTTCTTAGCATCTCTACTGTCACTTGGTGCATATCTTCCCATTCATTAATGTGTTGTTCTCTTGTAGAATGCCCAAGGTCAAAATTTAATATCTTTTACTCCTCCAAGGCTATTTCACCTTTTGCCTTTTCCTTCTATGCAATGGCTAGCTTTAGCATTCTAGATCCATCTGGACCTCTCTATATAGATGACATTGTCCTATCTTTTCTTTTTTCTTTTCTTGGAGTGGTACCACCCAGCAAACTCTTAATGTCAATTAATATTAATTGTACCTCTTCCTTCTCCTTTCTTATTTCTCCTCTCAGCCATGCAGGAATTTCTTTTATACCTTCTATAGTCTTATCTTCATCAATCACCTCTTCATGAGGCTTCTCTGTTTCTATTTCTTCCTGTTGTTATTGTCCTTGCTCTTCTTGTTGTTCTTCTTGTTTTTGTTGTTCTAGAATTTGCTGCTGAAGTGGAGGCTCCTGTTCCATGGGTTCATTTTGCTATTCTTTTGATTCACCATCATTTTCCTCTTCTTCTATTTCAGTATCCCCTCCATCGTCAGCTTCTTCTTTAGGACCTTCCTCTTCTGATGGTTCCTTTTCTTGATCTTCTTCTGCATGTACTTGCTCTACATCTGGCATATTAATATCTTTTGTTTGTTCTTCAACTTTATTTTCATCAACCTTTTATGTTTCTTCTTTACCTTCAGGCCTCTTGGCTTCATCTTCCATTTTGTCTATATCTACTGTCTGTACCTATTCTATATAAACAGGTGAACCTACCTTTGCATCATCTTTCTTTACTTCTTTTTCTTGATCCTACATATTTTCTATGTTTTTCTCTTCTTCGCTTTGCTCATCATACATGTTCGGCATGTTTAAGGCATCTACACCTGAGGTGTCCTCTTTTGTTTCTTCTTGTACTGAATCATGTCTTTCTGTGATTATTTCTTCAGGGGTTCCCTCTTTCTCAGCTTCCTCAATCTTGTGTGCCTCTTCCTACACATCTTTAATGATTTGAGGAGAAACTAAGGTACCAAATGGATCAGGTGATCCTATTTCTTCATGTACCTTTTCCTCTTCATGTTCTAGGCCTTGTTCAATCTCCATTTTAGCCTGAATGCTTGGTTCCTCTTCTTCACTTAGGAAATCACTAGAATCTTCTTCTATTTCAATCTCCTTCCCCTTATACATTTCTCTTTCTTCACTGTCACTACTATTAATGTTCTCAATCTCAATAGTTTGTTTGGCTTTGTGAGTTTCTGACTTTTGCAGCATTTCTTCAGCCAACTCTATTTTTACTTGAATATATGTTTGTCTTTGTTCCAAGGAGGTGGGGGCACTAGATATATTGCTCAACTTTTCACCTACTTCCTGTGCTCCAATTACACCACCTAGTTCAGAAGCTTCACCCCTTGAAAAACTTATTGGTATTGCCTTTCTAATTTGTTGTCCTACTGCTTCCTTAGTAGTCTGTGCCTTTTCTGCACTAATTTCATGACTTATTGATCTTGCATCTACAAAAGTAATTGATGCCACTGCTACTATTATTCCTAGTGCATATGGATCCATTAAAGAAGCATTTTTATTCTTTTCAACAATCTTGGCCTCTACAATCTTCCTTTTCTTCTCATAAAAGCATTGCAAATCCTCACCAGGGTCTACTTTTCTTTTTGTTCCTTTCTTTGGATAGGTGACCTCTTTTCCTTCTACTTTAAGATCATCAATTCTATCTTTTAGCCATGTCTTTGAAAATAATATCATTGGCTTGGACAATATGTCCAATGATGTGTTCTAGGGCTCTGACCAATTAGGCTCTGTAATAGGAGCCAACCTTGCCTCTGCATAACCATGATGTAACAATTTATCATCATCCTGAACCTCTAGAGGGACATATATGTCACCTATAGACTTCATTTGCTCAATGGTTAATCTTTTATGAGCTCTTTTCCTCACGTCCCTGTTATTTTTGCAATCAGCCCAAAAATCCTCAATATGTATTAGGTGTTTATACTTTTTATCAACAAAGTTCTGGATCCTATGGAAAGGATCAAATTTCCTAACTAAATCAAACTCTTGAAAGTCATAATATTTTAGTTCTTTCTCTGAACACCCTACACCTTCTTGACTGTAGCAGGAGTATCTACCAATAGCCCAAGACAACTTTAGATTCCCTCTATTGAAATTCCTTTTACACATCTTAAAGACATTCAAATTCTGTCTTAAAAATTACAAAACAATCACTTTATCAGGAGGATACCGAGGCAGTATAAATAGTTTTCCTTCAAATCCCTCAGTCCTGATATAAGTAAACTATTCAAACTGAATGAACCAAGAACTATGCAATCCAATTGCATCTTCTACACTTTTAGATAATCTTTTGTTAGGTTCGTCTCTCAAAACTCTTACCATGTAAGTATAAAAGACATCATTAACCAAAGCAAAACTTTTTCAATGCATTCTCTTCTTGTAACTCAGGGTAGTGTTCATACACTAATTTCTGATCAGGACCA
Organism: Cunninghamia lanceolata; assembly: GCA_027924645.1. Lineage (NCBI taxonomy): Eukaryota > Viridiplantae > Streptophyta > Pinopsida > Cupressales > Cupressaceae > Cunninghamia > Cunninghamia lanceolata. Next base: position 13,907,545 of record BSBN01001583.1, read on the forward strand.
TTTCCTAGGGCACCAACCCTTCTTATTCCATGTAAGTATGGTTTAATTTCTGTAGCACATGAATATCACACATAAGAAGACAAATAAAAGGGCATCATCTTTTGTTTTCTCAGCATGGCCTACTTCCAAATAGCTATGCTTATTGCTTTGGCCCAATGGATTTGTCCTTGCTCTTTTTCTCCTACTCTTATGAACTCAATAACAGTGAACATCCATGGTTCACATTTGGTGCCATCTCTCAGTCCAACTAACCTACTCAGCATGGTGATCATCAAATAAATTTCCTCTTTAAAGTCTATCCTCATCAAGTTCTTGTGTACCTTGGCTACAACCTTAGGTTTGTTTTCTGGGTTATACCAGTTGTGGAATATTTTACCCTTGCATTCTCTTTCATTTGTATGAAAGTCTTCATTATGTTGATCAATATCAATATCCCTCTTTTTTTCATTGATTTCTAATCCAAATGTCCTGGCAATCCCCTCTGTAGTTAAATCAGGAATAAGCCTGTCATACATCATAATCTTCTTGGTGGATGGATCATATAAAGTCACATAGTTCAAACACAAATCTCTGTCCTCCATTGCCAGTGGGAAACCTGCAGCCCTATATAATCCACTCTCCCAGATACATTTCATATCTTGTGAAGCATCTTCAACAGTGATTTTCTTTAACACATCATCTGCATCATAATTTCCTATGCTCGTATCAGTTCCAACTCCACTCATACTGATTAGAGATGGGTAACCTCTGTGCAAGGGCAATTCTTCTTTCTCTACCTCCTTTCATGGTTTCCTTTGTTTTTTACCTCACACCCTATATCTTTCTTCTATTTAGGGGCCATCCTATAGAAACATGCATATTTTAACTTTTGTTTTACTTTCATGTCTAGGATTTTTTTACTATGAATTTCTGGTTTTACCAATTTACCCTAACTCATTTATCCTTTCTGTCTTTTGACTGTTAAACTTGTTAAGCTCTACTCAGCTAATTAATAGTTAAAACAGTAATTTGACAAATGCTTACCTTTAAAAATGAAATTACTAAAATTAACAGCTACATTTTACCATTCAAAAAATGTAAAGGAGTTTTGGGATAAATACCTATATTTGTGACCATTTAACCATTGTCGTTGACTTACTTTTACCTTTTTTGCTTTTATCCAACTACTGTAACTCTATCACCTCAATGAGTTCTACTCAATCCACTGTAATAGTTCTCTTTTTTGCAATTTTTAACTCTTAACAGTATATCTGAAAGTGAAATAAAATTAAAATTACCCTAACCCTCATTAAATTTTACTTTGCTTGAGTGTTAGACTTGCATTAATTACAACAATTAATGCGCTACAACTTTGGCTTTTATTTGCAGTGTTTATGTTTTTAAACTTTCTTACGTGTAGCTTAGTTCTGCATACACACATTTTCTCTTGTATATTTTTCATTGTATGTTTTCCTTGTATATCCTAGTTGTATCTTTAAACATACAATCACTTTATGCAAAGAATCAGGCTACAACTCCTTTCCCTTTTTTGCTTTTTCTGTACTTCTTTGTATTTTTTTATTTGTATATCGCGCTTGTATATTCCTTTGTATAAACAAACATACAAACACCTTATACAACCATCTCTTTACCTTTTATCTCTCGTGATGCTTTTTCTTTCATTGTATATCAGGTATATATGTCATAAACATACAAGCGTTTAATCCTACAACGACTTTTCTATTTTTAATTTCTCTTTTGCATCTGGTTTGTATTTTTGCTTTGCATCTTTCAACATACATCAGCTTGTACATCTAAAATATACATTGTTATTATACAATCGAAATGTGCAATCAGTGGGTTCCACCTTACTTTTTACTTGTATCTCCGCGATGCATATGACTCTTGTATCAAACCTTTAGATACAAGCCAAAATGTATACAACCTCTTTTGTATCACCTTTCGGACTTGTCCTTTTTTATAAACTACATTTTACTCACTTTCGGTTCCACAATGTATATAAATTGCAATGCCTCATTAGATATACTTTAAGTTCCGATGCATCATTTATATCAGATTTAAACTTTCCTTGAATTCCACATTGTATGTATATCACAATGCATGTCTCCAAACTATACATAAAAAGTTTGACATATACAATCATTATATCTTATTTCATATCTTTTTCAGTTCCGCCTTGTAAGTATCTTGAATGTATGTAGCCGAAATATTCATATATAAAGTGTGAAACATACAACAATTATATCAACTTTAGTACTCCATTCGGTTCCGCGCTATGTATAACCTATTGTATATTTACTTTTTATGTCTTCCATTTGCCAAATATACAAACAAAACATACATTCATCGGACTTAACCTTTTATTCATTTCAACTTTAACTCTGTCAGGCCCGACTTGTATATGAAGATAAAGCATTGGCAAAATGTATACAAGTATAACAACATACATAAACCCAACGACTTCCCCTTTTTGTGACTAACACAAAGACACAACATACAAACAACTTTGTCTATGAGCGAGCTTGTATACAAATGAATTTGTATATACAAACAGTTTTGTATATGCAACATACAAACCTCCTGATTGTACATTTACCATAAAACACTTATAACTTGCAAAATATTGGGAATTCTAAAATGGTTCAAAAAGCAACCTTTACTCATTTTTGACAATGAATTCACCCATACTCTGTCCTGGTACTTAATGTTATTTTTTCTTTATTTTCACCAGGGTTTGTAACTTTCACTTCCCTTTTCCCTTTTACCACCAAGTAGACCCACACACACAAGCAACAAAAGCCAACCACAGCAGGGGTCCTCATTTTAATAAGAAGTAAAATGGGGCGTGTTGTGAACATCACAACAACTAGCAACCAAATAAAACAATTAAATTAAAACCATTAAAGAAAACTAAATGAAATAAATTCATAATTTCCAACTATATTTTCTGCAAATCATCATTTAACTTGAGACTTAATGTATTCAATAAGGTGCATGAATTTTCCTTTTTAGTTTAAGTGGGTGCACGTGATTAATAATCCTCATCTTGAAAATTAGTTGAACAAACCAGTGACTAATATTAGACTACTTAGTTGATGTCATTCCCTCATAGCCAACGGGATAGAGCCTTATTGCCAGTAGGTGTCTATAGCCCCGACAATGTTATTGTTACAATTCTCCTAAGTAGAGCCCCACTGCTAGCGAGCATCTATAGCCCCGGTAGAGTTACTTAGATGACTTAACCTGGATTTCAGTAAAATCTATTTTATTTATTTATTTATTTTATATTTTGGGTGAGATAGAAACTTCATAAGATATTTTAGTTGTAACTTCATGATGCAAGGAATGATCACTTGCTAAAATTAAGCTGAGAATTGCAATGGTAGCAAGGGTGACCTCTGATTTTTCACCTAATACCTACACTAGTAAGTTCAACAAACCCAAGGATTTTAGGTGTGTCATTGTGAGAAACTTGCCTTGAATACTCAACCCACAGTTATTGAATACAAAATTTCACAAGTCAACTAACTTTATACATTCCTGATAGTCACAACAAGTTATGCACAAATTTCAAATAATTAACCCAAATGTTCTAAATTTTCTATTGTTTTCAGTGGTTGTTAGTCTGCTCCTGTATACTTTAAAACAAAACAAACATCCCTGCTACAGCAACACAACCACATAAAAAAAACTAAAACAAAACAAAAATAAACAAAACAAAACTGTACATTATTCACACTATGATATAGAACAGACCAACAACCCTCACCTCAAGCTTGAAAGTAATGTTTCAAGTGTTGGCCATTAACTGGTAATGGCACATCTTCTCCAGTCAAGGTCTTGAGCCTGAAAGTGTTGTCTACTATTATTTCTGAGACCTATAATGGACCTAACCATAACTTGTCAAATTTTCCATGATTTCCTTTCTTTTCATGTGCCTTATCCTAGCACAGCACTAAGTTTGATATTCTAAACGTTTTGACTCTTGCTCTTTTGTCAAACCATCTTTTAACCACTGCTTGATGTTTAGCAAATTTCTCAATGGCTTGATCTCTTTTCTCATCTAATTGCAACATTTGAATTATTCTGGCTTCCCTGTGATCATTAAAGCCTAAATATTCATTAACAAACTTCCAGACTAGTATTCTTAAATTCACTGGAAGTATGGGATCAGTCCCATAAACTAAGTGATAAGGTGCATTGCCTAATGTTGATTTAACCTTCGTCCTATCTACCCACAGAGCATACTTCAACAATGTGTTCCACTCTCTGGGATTCTTTTCAATTAGCTTTTTGATTATATCCAATAAAATTTTATTTGTAGACTCAAATAACGCATTCCCCTGACGATAATAGTTTGAAGAGAACTTTAAAACTATTCCATATTCAAACGCCCATTTAGAAAATTTTAAAGAAGAAAATGCAGGGCCATTGTCACATACCAGTGCATATGGAGCTCCAAACCTAGTTATGATGTTCTCTTTAGGGAATTTGATGACTACCTTAGTAGTAGAGAATTTGCAACATGTGGCTTCAGTCCACCTTGTACAGTAATTAGACACTATTAGTATAAACTTGTGTCATGCAGATGATGGAGGATTTATGACTCCAATGAAATCTAAGCCCCACTGTGCAAATGGCCTAGACTCAATGACTGGCTCTAACGGATTATCTTGATTCTTTCCTTTATCTGCTATAATTTGACATATGTGGCAACTTCTAATGTGACTTTCTATATCCTTAAACATAGTAGGCTAATAATATCCTGCTCTCAATATCTTATGCATTGTGGCTAAATGGGAACCATAAGTAGTTCCATACTTATCATGCAACTCTAGCAATACCTTATCTGCTTCATCTCTATTTAAACATCTTAAACATATTCCTCCATGTTTCTTATTGAATAGAAGAGCTCCTTGTACCATATACTTATGTGCTTTAATCTTCAAAGTTGTCCTTTGTGAGGATTTCATCTTTCTCAAATATTTCCCTTGTATTAGAAAAGTGTTCAAATCATCATACCACCCTGATGCATCATTAGTATTCAACACATATTGTTGTTTCACCAAATTTGGGTCTGTATTGGCTATAATTTACACTAAAGCTTGTCCTTTGACCAACTTCATTGGAATAATTTCCATATCAAATTCTTGCAAAGTTGTGATCCACTTAGCTCTTTTCTGTCCAGGTTCATTCTGCATCAGCAGCATCTTCATGGCTGCATCTGGTACTATAGCCTTAACCAGACTATGTAAGATATAATATCTGAAGTTTTTTACTGCTCTTACTAGTGCAAACAACAGTCTTTCTATATCAAGATATTTTAGTTGTGCATCCTTCAGAGGTGCACTCATAAAAGCTATAGGTTTCTCTTCATTATCTTCTCCCTTCTGTGTCAAAGCAGCTGCAATGGAATGTGAAGATGCAAAAGAATAAATGTAAAATGGCTTTGTATAATTGGGACTTGTCAATACAGGAGCATTAGAAATAGCCTCCTTGATATCCTCAAATGCAGCTTTAGCTACTGGTGTCCACTCTATCAATGCATCCTTCGTCATGATAGTGTTCAGTGGTTGTACAATCTCTGCAAACCCTGTAATAAACTTTCTGACAAAATTAATCTTACCAAAAAATGATTTTAATTCCTTCTTAGTGTTTGGTAATTGCAATTTCTTTATTCCTTCTATCCTATCAGGATCAATAGATATACCATTCTTAGAAATAACATGCCCTAATAGGTTTCCTTCTATTATGCCAAATGAACATTTCTTAGGGTTGAGAGAAATCCCATACCTCTTGCATCTTTTGAGTACTCTTCTCAGATCTTCAGCATGAGTGGACGCATCTTTAGAATAAATAGTTAAATCATCCATATAAATTACAATGCACTTACCAGAAAATCCATGAAATGCAATATCCATAGCTCTCTAAAAAGTGGCACCTGCATTGATTAGACCAAACAACATTCTTCTATATGCATAATTACCCCATTTACAAGCAAAAGTGGTTTTCAACCTGTCTTCTTTATCAACTAAGACTTGGTTATATCCTGAAAATCCATCTAGAAAAGACGTCATCTTAGCCCCATTCACTGCTTACAACACTTCATCTATGGGAGGTAGAGGATAATTATCTTTTTCAGATGCCTTATTCAAATTTCTAAAATCTACACATAACATGATGTGTCCACTTTGCTTTCTAATAGGTACTAAATTAGCTACCCAAGTCGAATGTCTGACTAGGAAAATTATTCTAGTAGACAATAGTTTTTTCACTTCCTCAAATATCAAAGGTTCTAAAATGGCATTCACAGGCCTTTGCTTTTGCCTAAATGGTTTAATATATGGTCTTAAAGGTATCACATGAGTGATGATGGACATATCATATGTCTTTAAATCCTCATATGTCTATGCTATGACGTGTCTGTAATATTTCAGAACATCTATAATTTCTTGTCTCAACTTTTTAGAACAGGCTTTTCCAATCTGTACATTCTGAGGATTTTGTTCTTTTCCTAAGTTATATGGATCACACTTACCTCCCTCAGTTTTAGGCAAGTCTTTCTGTCTTACTACCCCATCAAAGTCAAAGATCTATTCTAACTCAATCACTCCTTTAGGCAAGAAATTGCTTTTTAAATTGATTATGTCTTCTTCATCCCAAGACACATCAGGTCTCTCTTGTTCATCAATAATTTGAGCCTCAAATACCTCATTACAAGTTAGAAAATCTACAATTTACTGATCCCCTTCAAATACCTAAAAATGAGTTACATTATCTGGTACACTAGGCACATTCACTAATTCTAGAACAAATCTTTTTAATCCCGACAGTGTTAAGGGTTCTAAAGTGCTAGCAACAACTACTAGTGCATCTGGTCTATGGTTCAATTCTCTAGGGATATGCTCTATGTTGAAAGCATCAAATGAATCTATCAAATCCCATACCCTATGCCTGTAACAAACCATCTTTTTATAGTTGCATGCATACAATTTCCTCACTTGTCTAACTACTAGCTTAGAATCTAAAAATAATCTGATCATTTTTACCTTTTTCTTTATAGCCATGACCAGTCCATAAATTAAAGCTTCATCTTCTGCAACATTGTTAGTACAAGAAAACTGTAGCCTATATGCTACTAAATATGATTTACCACGAGGATCTATAAGTTCTACACCTACGCCTGCACCCTATTTAGATTTGGATACATCACACTTTAGTGTCCACATGCCTTCTTTATTCTTTTGACCCTTTACTTTGGCATGTTTTGCTTTTTCTATCACATGTGCAGTGCTATCTTGTTTATTCATAGGCAATTCATTTTGGCTTACTTGTACATTTATCTTTTCAGTTTGTAGATTAGAATAACAAACACTTTTATCTTTTGTCTCTTTTTCTAAATCTAGAGTTGATCCATCTATGTTGTTCTGAAAGTATCTCTCTAGTTGATTAACCTTTCCTTCTTGCAGTTTCATCCCTTTTGTACATTTTATGTACTGATACTCAATAATATCTCTACACATTCCACACTTCTCTTAAGAATGTGGCTTATCATGGACTCTACACATTATTTTGTACAATTTGCATTGAACTAGAATATTTTGTTCCATGCACTTTTCCATTTCCTATCTAATGACCTGACTAAAATTATTTAGTGCATTGTTTTCTTCATCAAAAGAATTTCCATCAGACTCAATGAATAATACTATCTCTTTACTAACATGTTTTTCTCTAAAATTCAGCATTAAAATTTCTTCAATTTGTACCCCTTTGTTAGTGACCCTATAAACCCCAAGTTCAACAAAAGCATAAAATATTTCATTAGTCCTATTATATTCTTTGATCATGTGTTTCATCTTGGGTTCAACTTCTATTCTGATTTGATTTGGCACACCTCTCCAAGGTAACCACATATGCGAAAAATCTGTGGCCATATATCCATTCAATGTTTTAGATCAGTCTCTACTCAACAGCATCCCATAATTTATAAGTATATCTACTACTTGGATGTCAATGAACTGACTTACCTTGGGATCTGAGGCTAACTACATTTGAATATGCATTACTTCTCCAATCACATTAACTTCAGTTTTATCCAACTGTGTAACAACCTTAGCAGATTTGGTAGGGGTCAGTCCTAAAGTTTGACATATCCCTAAAGGCATTACATTAGCCGAGGCACCATAATCTACCATACAATTATGTATGTTCTTTCCAAACATTCTAATGGTTAACAAGAAAGGAGGGCCCTCCTTATTTGCATACATTACCACATTGGTGTTAGAAGGTTGTTTAGTTTTCTTACTTTTTTCTTTGGGCTGTGTATCACTACTAGGAACATTTACCTCAGCAGAAACCTCACCTGTCACAGATGCATCCAAGGATCTTATGAAAGCATGTCTAACCCCTGGACTTTTCAACAATTCATAGAAAGATATATTGACCTTAATTTTCTTTATCTCCTCTAATAGATAACTCATCAATCTCATTGTCTCTATTGTCTCTGTTTTACTTGTTTGGACCTTTTGTACCACTATTCCATTATTTGTATGATGATTGGCTTTCAGTATAGAAGGATTATTGCCAGCATTCTGGTCTGGGGGAGTATTGAAATTGTTAGGAGTGGAAGTAGTGAAAGGACCTCCTGGCCTAGTGTTATTTCTCAGGTTGTAAGTATGATTCTTATTTCACTGTTGGAAGGCTTGCACCTCCTTTGTCTCATACAACACCTCATTTTCAATTTCAAATGGAAATTGAAATACATTTAGTACTAAGGTTGTTTCAGGATATAGGTTTTCACAAAAAAAAGATTCATCCTCTAACAATTGGTCCTCCTCTTCTTCTCTGGTTGCAAATGTAAAAGTCTCTAAGACTAAAGCAATATCATATCCTGAGGGTACTATTTCATTACCTTTGGGAATTAAGAACTCAGAAGTAGGAGCCTGCACATCCACATTAAAAATACTTGCTGCCAGATGAAACTGAGGACAATCTAATTTAGCATGGGCACTAGTATTATGAATTCTACACCAATTCTTCAATGCTACATTGGCCATTGGAATCCTAGCCATTTGCTTTGTATCCTGGTTATCCACATTCTCAAATGGAGAAGCTAAAGTGCCATTATTTGGCCCTGTGTTCCATGTTTTAGTTGGCCTTGGATGATTCTGATTCCTGTTATTATTACCCTAGGCTCTATTATCTATAGCAGGTCCTCTATTTTGCATCTGTTGTCCTTGATTATGATTCTGATTTTAACTGTGATTTTGACCTTGATTAGAAGCCTAACCTTGGTTATAATTCTGATTCTGATTTTGGTTGTGGTTGGGGTTGTAGTTCTAGTTTTGACTTTGGTTATAGTTCTGATTATATCCCTAGTTGTTTCTACCATAGAAATTTTCATTTCTCAATTGTGTCATCTCAGTGGTCAATCTTCTCAAATGTGCAGTAATTTCTTTAATTTCTTCCCTTTTCTCTTGTACTTTTTCCACAAATGTATCATGAGGAGGTTGGAAGAAAGATTGGCCATTATTCTTATTACTATTGGTAGTGTTACTAGTGTAAGGTACTATAGCTTGGATTGGGGTAGGATTATACATAGGTGTGTATGTAGGAACTGGATTTAACAATGGAGTGCTATGTGTAGGAACTCCATTCCAAGGTTGTACTTGATTTTGTATACCAGGATTTCCTCCATTGAGAAATGGATTATAAGTTGTCTGCCTCATCTCCTGGTTTATAGAGGCTGCCTCTTTATAGGCTTTAGATATTGTATCTATGTTAGGCTTTCTTTTGACAAACATGGTTGTTAATAGATCTAAAGAAACATAATACATGGCTAACAATGTATCTACATTTACTATGTATGGAGCTACCAACCTTGAATAAGCCTTTTAAAACCTGTCATTAAAATTGGCAATCAGTTCTCCCTCACCTCTTTTAATTACAGCCAATTTATGATATAAGATGGAAGGATCTATTGGTCCCCTAATTCTAGACAAAAATGCTTCCTCCATAAGTGTCCAAGAAGAAACATAACCATTAGGTAAATTCACATACCAGTTAGAAGCTTGTTCATTAAAGGTGTAAGGAAATAACCTACACACAACATCTTCATATTCTAGCCTGGCTCTAAAGCATGCCTCCTTAAATATCCTTATATGGTCCTCTAGATCTTGATGCAACTGGTATTTAGGACATATTTTCTCAGGGTTCTTTGGCATCTCATGATAATCAGTGAACTGTATGGTAGAGTTGCCATTAAAATAAGCCATTGCAGGTACTTGTGCTTGGCCTAGACCTGTAGGAATACCTAAATTTCTAGGTGGACTTGGATTTCTGGGAGGACCTGAACCAAGATTTAATAATCTAAATGAAGCACTGTCAGGACTCACAATATTATGGATGTTAAAAGGTGAACCAGGAGGCATTCCATATGAACTTCTTGTATTTGATATTTTAGGATTCCAAATTAAAGGACCTTTACTCTGTCTCCTATCAGGTAATTGCAAAAATATGTCTTCAGAACCGAATCTAGACCTAGTAACTCTACTGCTATTATGAGCCAATTTTACTCAAATTCAACTTTAACTCCAGTTAGGCCCTCCTTCTAGAGCCAAAAATTGTTGATGATTATTTTTACACATTCACAACAAAAGTTAAAATTCATAAAATGAACCTAATTGTCTTGAAAGATATGAAGAAATCAATTAAGATTACTTAATCCCAAGTTTCTGTATGGTCAGACCTTGACCTTGTGGATAGTTCAGTAGGTTAATATGAAGCTATAATATGCAAGGCGCCTTACTTGATTTAAGATGATTGATGGCTTACTTGACTCAAATTATGCAAACTGTTGCAAATATCAACAAATTATCTATCTCTTTGCATAAAATTGTTACTGTATCATGAAGCTTTGTATGATTTATATTAAAACATGCTTTTCTTTTCAAATATTTATGAAGATTGCCAAATATTAACTCAATTGTTCCTATTTCCTTCAAATGTCAGACAATCTCCTTTGAATTTCTGCGTTTAAGCTAAATATTTCAAATGTTTGGGAAAAGTTACAGAAAAATGAATTCAACATCATTATCTACAGGATCTAAATGCTCAGTTGTGCACGTGTTAAGAAATACGTAAATTTAATTAAATCAGTAGACTAAATCGTTAAATGCGAATGTCCTGAGTATTTTCATGAACATGCATTCAAGATTGCAAGCTTTAAGAGATACTATTTCAAATACAAAGAAGAGCCAGAAGACACTCAAAAAATAGACGCAGAATTCCAAATTCATTTGTATTGAAAACACACAGTCATATATGATTTACAATGTATGAATGACTCTTAGCTTCATTAATCAAATTCACAAAAAAACTTACAACGCTTTACAGATACAATAGGAAAGCTAGACATTCCACACATTCCTTAGTGCAGACACAGGTGACCTCCTCTAAACTAAAATACTCCTTCTACTCAAAGTCTTAGAACAAATGGCAACAGCTAGCTATTTTCTAAAAATCCATGTGTAAATAATGTACATGTAGCAAAGTTCCTTATATGGATTTTGAACTTCCTATTGCTATGGCTACAACTCCATCTACAGTTGAGATCCCTCCATTATTGATCAACAATGTATCTTTGCCTCTAATCGTTTGTCAAAATATCCCAAATGGCATCTTTTCCTTCTCAAAGGATGCTGTTGGAATCTTTCAAACATAAGATTCCCCTTCTTCATTGACTTTTCCTCGTTGATACTCTTTATTTAACTTCTTCTCAAAACCACTAACCATCTTTGTCTTCTCACTCTTTCAAATATGTTTTAAAATTATTGAGTACACCTATAAAGGTGCGGTCCCATCCTGGACTCTTTGCCCATATGTATTCCTGCATCACAACTCCTTCCCTCAACTTCTTTTCTCTATTCTCTTAGCCTTCTCTTCTCTTCTTATATTTCTTCATTTTGACGCTTTCTTCCATTAATGTATCCATCATCTGTTTACTGAGATTTGCATCAAGATTCTCTATGCATGGTGTAAATATGGCATTCAACTTTCTTAATGCCATTTCTAACTCATATGCTAGCAGTTCCATACATTCATGCTCTAGAGTCTTTCTATTATCTTTTGGTGTAGCTTTATCATTTCATCTGCTGTCTCCCCTAAATCTTGTACGACTGTTATGCATTTTCTGAGGTTATCTTCCTCAAATTTAAGCTCTAATCATGTCTGTGGCACTTGATTTTCTAGTGAAGAGGCAATTCCTCCTTCATTAATCAACTCTTATGTTCTTTCTTCTATTTCTGTCAACTGTTCAGTTTAGACTTACATTCTTCCTTTTTGAACTGGCAATTGTGTACAAGTCTATTACACTTATTCTTTTCTTTTGCAACTGCCTCCTAGCTTTTCACAACCTACTTTATTACCTTCTCACCTCCCTATATAAAATCTTTGAACCATTCATCAAGAATATTGGCCTTGAGCATTTTATTTTCCATGTCCCTTATTTCTTCTTTGGATACCACTGCTATGTTATTAGGCAGTTCAGGGACTATTGCACTAGGATCAAATATCCCTTTAATAAATTAGTGAAGTTGGACAATGTGTCCTTTTAAGTATTCGTATTTATCCTTGTCTTTTCTTAGCATCTCTGATGTCACTTGGTGCATATCTTCCCATTCATTAGTGTGTTGTTCTCTTGTAGAATGCCCAAGGTCAAAATTTAATATCTTGTACTCCTCCAAGGCTATTTTACCTTTTGCCTTTTCCTTCTATGGAATGGCTAGGTTCAACATTCTAGATCCATCTGGACCTCTTTGAATAGCTGACATTGTCCTAGCTTTTCTTTTTTCTTTTCTTGGAGTGGTACCACCCAACAAACTCTTAATGTCAATTAGTACTAACTGTACCTCTTTCTTCTCCTTTCTTATTTTTCCTCTCATCCATGTAGGAATTTCTTTTGTACCTTCTGTAGTCTTATCTTCATCAATCACCTCTTCATGAGGCTTCTCTATTTCTATTTATTCATGTTGCTACTATTCTTGCTCTTCTTGTTGTTCTTCTTATTTTTGCTATTCTAGAATTTGCTGCTAAAGTGGAGGCTCATGTTCCATGGGGTCATTTTTCTATTCTTTTGATTCACCATCATTTTCCTCTTCTTCTATTTCAGTATACCCTCCACCCTCACCTTCTTCAGGACATTCCTCTTCTAATGGTTCCTTTTCTTGATCTTCTTCTGCATGTACTTGCTATACATCTGGCATATTGATATCTTTTGTTTTTTCTTCAACTTTATTTTCATCAACCTTTTCTGTTTCTTCTTTACCTTCAGGCCTCTTGGCTTCATCTTCCATTTTGTCTATATCTTCTATCTGTACCTATCCTGTATGTATAGGTGAAGCTACCTTTGCATCATCTTTCTTCACTTCTTTTTCTTGATCTTGCATATTTTCTATATTTTTCTCTTCTTCACTTTGCTCATCATATATTTTTAGCATGTTTAAGGCATCTACACCTAAGGTGTCCTCTTTTGTTTCTTCTTTTGCTGAATCATGCCTTTCTATGATTAGTTCTTCAGGGGTTCCCTCTTTCTCAGCTTCCTCAATCTTTTGTGCCTCTTCCTACACATCTTTAATGATTTTAGGAGAAACTAGGGTATGGAATGGATCCACTAATCTTGTTTCTTCCTATACCTTTTCCTCTTCATGTTCTAGGCCCTATTCAATCTCCATTTCAGCTTGAATACTTGGTTCCTCTTCTTCACTTAGGAAATCACTAGAATCTTCTTCTATTTCAATCTCCTTCCCCTTATACATTTCTCTTTCTTCACTATCACTATTGTCAATGTGCATAGTCTCAATAGTTTGTTTGGCTTTGTGAGTTTCTGACTTTTGTTGTATTTCTTCAGCCAACTCTATTTTTACTTGAATATATGTTTGTATTTGTTCTGAGGAGGTGGACGCACTAGATATATTGCTCAGCTTTTGACCTACTTCCTGTGCTCCAATTACACCACCTGGTTCAAAAGCTTCACCCCTTGACAAACTTATTGGTATTGCCTTTCTAATTTGTTGTCTTGCTGCTTCCTTAGCAGTCTGTGCCTCTTTTGCACTAATTTCATGAATTATTGATCTTGCATCTACAAAAGTACTTGATACCACTGCTACTATTATTCCTAGTGCATATGGATCCATTGAAGTAGTATTTTTATCCTTTTCAACAATCTTGGCCTCTACAAATTTCCTTTTCTTCTCATAAAAGAATTACAGATCCTCACTAGGCTTTTCTTTTCTTTTTGTTCCTTTCTTTGGATAGGTGACCTTTTTTCCTTCAAATTTAAGTTCCTCAATTCTATCTTTTAGCCATGTCTTTGAAATTAATATCACTGGCTTGGACAATATGTCCAATGATGTGTTTTGGGGCTCTGACTAATAAGGCTCTGTAATAGGAGCCAACCTTACCTCTGCATAACTATGATGTAACAATTTATCGTCATCCTAAACCTCTGGAGGGACATATATGTCACCTATAGACTTCATTTGCTCAATGGTTAACCTTTTATGAGGTCTTTTACTCACTTCCTTGTCATTTTTGCAATTAGCCCAAAAATCCTCAATATGTATCTGGTGTTTATAATTTTTATCAACAAAGTTCTGGATCCTATGGAAAGGATCAAATTTCCTAACTAAATCAAACTCCTGAAAGCCATAATATTTTAGTTCTTGCTCTGAATACCCTGCAACTTCTTCACTGTAGTAGGAGTATTTGCCAATAGCCCAAGGCAACTTCAGATTCCCTTTATTGAACTTCCTTTTATACATCTTAAAGACATTCAAATTCTGTCTTGAAAAATCCAAAAGAATCACTTTATTAGGAGGATACCGAGGTAGCATAAATGGTTTTCCTTCAAATCCCTCAATCCTGATATAAGTAAACTGTTCAAACTAAATGAACCAAGAACTATGCAATCCAATTGCATCTTCTGCACTTTTAGATAATCTTTTGTCAGGTTCCTCTCTCAAAACTCTTACCATGTAAGTATAAAAGACATCATTAACCAAAGCAAAACTTTTTCAATGCATTCTCTTCTTGTAACTCAGGGTAGTGTTCATACACTAATTTCTAATCAGGACCATTTCCTAGGGCACCAACCCTTTCTATTCCATGTATGTATGGTTTAATTTCTACAACACATGAATATAACACATATGAAGACAAATAAAAGGGCATCATGTTTTGTTTTCTCAGCATGGCCTGCTTCCGAATAGTTGTGCTTATTGCTTTTGCCCAATGGATTTGTCCTTGCTCTTTTTGTCCTTGCTCTTTTTGTCCTGCTCTTATGAACTTAGTAATAGTGAACATCCATGGTTCACATTTGGTGCCATCTCTCAGTCCAACTAACCTACTCAACATGGTGATCATCAAAAAATTTCCTCTTTAAAGTCTATCCTCATCATGTTCTTGTGTACCTTGGCTACAGCCTTGGGTTTGTTTTCTGGGTTATACCAGTTGTGGAATACTTTACCCTTGCATTCTCTTTCATTTGTATGAAAGTCTTCATTCTATTGATCAATATCAATATCCCTCATTTTTTCATTGATTTCTAATCCAAATGTCCTGGCAATCCCCTCTATAATTAAATCAGCAATAAGTATGTCATACATCATAATCTTCCTAGTGGATGGATCATATAAAGTCACATAGTCCAAACACAAATCTCTGGCCTCCATTGTCAGTGGCAAACCTGTAGCCCTGTATAATCCACTCTCCCAGATACATTTCATATCTTGTGAAGCATCTTCAGCAGTGATTTTCTTTAACACTTCCTCTGCATCATAATTTCCTATGCTCATATCAGTTCCAACTCCACTCATACTGATTAGAGATGGGTAACCTCTGTGCAAGGGCAATTCTTCTTTCTCTACCTCCTTTCGTGGTTTCCTTTCTTGTTTTGCCTTGCCCCCTGTATCTTTCTTCTGTTTAGGGGCCATCCTCTAAAAACATGCATATTTTAACTTTTGTTTTACTTTCCTGTCTAGGGTTTTTTACTATGAATTTCTACTTTTACCAATTTACCCTAACTCATTTATCCTTTCCGTCTTTTGACTTTTAAACTTATTAAGCTCTACTCAGCTAATTAACAGTTAAAATAGTAATTCGACAAACTCCTACATTTAACATTGAAATTACAAAAATTAACAGCTACATTTTACCATTCAAAAAATGTAACAGTGTTTTGGGATAAATACCTATTTTCGTGATTGTTTAACCATTGCTGTTGAGTTACTTTTACCTTTTTTGCTTTTGTCTAGCTACTGTAACTCTGTCGCCTCAATGAGTTCTGCTCAATCCACTGTAATAGTTCTCTTTTCTGCAAGTTTTAACTCTTAACAATATATCTGAAAGCGAAATAACATTAAAATTACCCTAACCCTCATTAAATTGTGTTTTGCTTGAGTGTTAGACTTGCATTAATTACAACAATTAATGTGCTACAACTTCGGCTTTTATTTGCAGTGTTTATGTTTTTAAACTTTCTTACGTGTAGCTTAGTTCTGCATACAAACATTTTCTCTTGTATATTTTTCATTGTATGTTTTCCTTGTATATCCTCATTGTATCTTTAAACATACAATCACTTTATGCAAAGAATCAGGCTACAGCTCCTTTCCCTTTTTTGCTTTTTCTATACTTCTTTGTATCTTTTGTTTTGTATATCACGCTTGTATATTCCTTTGTATAAGCACACATACAAACACCTTATACAACCATCTCTTTACCTTTCATGTCTCGTGATGCTTTTTCTTTCATTATATATTGGGTATGTATATCATAAACATACAAGCGTTTAATCATACAACGACTTTTCTATTTTTAATTTCTCTTTCGCATCTGGTTTGTATTTTTGCTTTGCATCTTTTAACATACATCAGTTTGTACATCTAAAATATACATTGTTATTATACAATTAAAATGTGCAATCAGTGGGGTCCACCTTACTTTTTACTTTAATCTCCGCAATGCATATGACACTTGTATCAAACCTTTAGATACAAGCCAAAATGTATACAACCTCTTTTGTATCACCTTTCATACTTGTCCTTTTTTATAAACCACATTTTACTCACTATCGGTTCCACAATGTATATAAATTTCAATGCCTCCTTAGATATACTTTAAGTCCCGATGCATCATTTATATTGGATTTAAACTTTCCTTGAATTCCACGTTGTATGTATATCGCAATGCATGTCTCCAAAACATACATACAAAGCCTAACATATACAATCATTATAGCTTATTTCATATCTTTTTCAGTTCTGCCTTGTATGTACCTTGAAATGTATGTAGCTAAAACATTCATATATAAAGTGCGAAACATACAACAATTATATCAACTTTAATACTCCTTTCGGTTCCGCGCTATGTATAACCTGTTGTATATTTACTTTGTATGTCTCCCATTTGCCAAATATACAAACAAAACATACATTCATTGGACTTAACCTTTTATTCATTTCAACTTTAACTCTGTCGGGCCCAACTTGAATATGAAGATAAAGCATTGGAAAAATGTATACAAGTATAACAACATACTTAAACCTGACGACTTCCCCTTTTTGCAACTAACACAAAGACACAACTTACAAATGACTTTATATATGAGCGACCTTGTATACAAATGACTTTGTATATACAAACAGTTTTGTATATGCAACATACAAACCTCCTGATTGTACATTTACCAAAAAACACTTAAACTTGCAAAATATTAGGAATTCTGAAATGGTTCAAAAAGCAACCCTTACTCATTTTTGACAAGGAATTCACCCATACTCTGCCCTAGTACTTAATGTTATATTTTCTTTATTTTCACCAAGGTTTGTAACTTTCACTTCCCTTTTCCCTTTTACCACCAAGCAGACCCACACACACAAGTAACAAAAGCCAGCCACAGCAAGGGTCCTCATTTTTCTAAGAAGTAAAATGGGGCATGTTGTGAGCATCACAACATATATATACTTATGCGGCTATGTATAGGTTGATTTTTTTAAAATTTGGTGTGCGGATTCCACCCTTTTCCATTGATGTCAAAGGGAGAGTGAGGAGTAGTGAAAAATGTGGAATATAGCTAAGAGGGAGGTCTGGTAAAATAGTACATAAGACAAAGCATTAGCCAAGGGGGAGTTTGCTATGACACGTAGTCATTTTTCACTAAGTGTTGCCATCAATACAAAAGGGGGAGATTGTTGGCAAGAGACACTCTGTGGCTTCAGGATTGTTGTCATTGATGGCAACAAAGTCTATCCCACACATTTGCAGCACGTAGTATGCCTATACCAGAAGTCACATTGAAGAGTGTTCTAGTCCGGCGAACAAGAACAAAGCATGCAGCAAGGTCTGAGAATCAGGTTCAAATCTCTTAGATGGTGTAACTCAGCATGTTGTGGACTTGGAAAAGTCAAGAGTAATATCATGACTACTATATTCTAGAGATCAATCCTCTAGTGATGAATCATGGAAAAGATATGAGCATCTGAGTGTTGGGTTCCAAACAGGCAGAGTAGATGAGGAAGAACTGACCAGCAGAGTATCAAACTTCAATCTGGATGAGTAATTGATGTTGATCAAGCTATTTGAGGGATCATACATGGTTGGCCAACATGATTTATGACTTCTATGTCTATGTTTTTGATACACATCACATATTAAGCATGGAATCAGTCGACAGATCAGTGTTTTGTAAATATCTTAAGTATTTTGGTTGTCGACTAGAAAGATGTTGAAATCCTTGGTATGAATATATATACCAGATGGATTTCACTATGAAGGTGTGTGTGTGTGAAGATATAGTGTGTGAGGAAAGGCAAAGATAAGTGTGGAAGCAGTAATACAAGTCCGGTATGTGATAGAATAGTAGCATTAAAGTAGAAGAAGAATGAAGTTTATTAGATCAGTATATTGAGACTAACTGAAACTAAACCTTAGCATATATGAATGCCTCTCATTAGTTTGAACACCTGGTTACCTTCTATAAACTTTGTAGACAATGAGTCTCTTGTAGATAGTGTGCCTCTTGTGAGCAGTGTGCTCAGGTAGTGAGCCGTAATTAGCAAGTGCCATTTTGTACTTCTTATTCTTTTAATAGAGAATGCAATCTTGGGTTAGTCACCCCATGGTTTTTCCCTTAACAAGGTTTTCCACATTAAAATCCTTGTGTTATGTGTGTTGATTTCATTTCTACTCTCATGATTATATATGCTTATGTGTTTTGATGCTGCACAAATTATAAAAGGAAAAATAAAGTAAAGTTATTAGAGATAACTGATTGAGCCCCCTCTCAATTATGTACCTTGTTTCCAATAGATTTGTCCCTCAATTTCTTCTCAAGATAACACTAAGGTTATTCAAAGGTTAGCTAAAGAATTTAGAACAAAAAGGAGATTGAACACCTTAATATCTAATAACAAAGAGGAAATAATGAGGCTAGAAAAGGAGACCCTGAAAATAATAGTAGATGTCTTCAAGGAAATGAAAATTAATACAATTGAAGAATGGTCCTCTTCTTAGGAAAAAGAAAAGGATAATGACCATCCTGAGAAAAATGAAGGGACTAGAGCAACACGTATAAATCAAGTTATTCAAACTAAGTAAAATGTGTCACCTCCTCTAGTAAACACTGATACAACTAATGATGAGGATTAGGATGTTGGAAATTTATCTCCTACAGAATAGGTTAATCCTCCTCTAGAGAATGTTGAAGAGATGAAGGAGATTCTAGAAGAGAAGAAAGATGAAGAAAAAGGCTAACAGAGTGAGACAATATTAAAGAAAAATGAACAATTAGAATACACTGTGTATAATGCCTCTATTCCTCCAGAGAACAAAGAAGATGAAGAGATACATGAAGAAATTTGTCCTCAGGAGATCTCTGGTTCACTCATGGTCACCACTTTTGAAGAGGAGAAGAAAATTACAAAAGGTGAGAGTTCTAGAGTCTCTCCAATAGACTCCATCAGACACTTCTTGGCTTAGTAGAGACAAATATAGTCAATTGCATCCCCTCAGTTATTTAAATTTCCATCTTTGGATGGACAAATCAATTTGTCAAATATCTCTCTACTGAAGAAATTGCAACTAGGAACCATCTTTCAAGCTACTATTCAAGAATAAATACTATAGTCACAGGTAGAAGGAAATGAGCTTCTAGAGGAAGAAATAAAGGCTTTTGAGAAAATTTTACCAGATACTAAGAAGGATACTTTTTTTACCCCTACACAACAAATGAAACATCTACTGGAGTCTTTCAACAAACATTTTACATCTTTAGAGAAGGAAGCTAAGAAGAAAGTAATGGAACAGATTAACAATAAGAGATTAATAGATCTGTTAGAGAAGTGTTCTAAGGCACACAACCTATTGGGAATTAGTTTAAAGAGTATTCAAAATGCCAGGGAGAAGCTAAAGTAATCTATCAGTACTGCTTATCATGGCCTATTACTACAAAAGAGATAAAAGGCAATACTGAAGGTCCTGAAATGCAAATAGCCAATATCTCTCTAACATATGAGCCTTTAAAGGATAACAATGGAGATATGAGGGCTGAAATTTAAAAGACTCACGCTATCATTAAGAAACTATAGAATCAAAGAGAGTTAATCAAGGATCAGATGAGTCACTTGAGAGAAATTGTTAGTTTTAAGATAGAAGCACTGATAGGGATGTTAAAGGAAGTTGATAAAATTGGTTAGATGACAACTACAACTGCATCAGTTGAAGAAGAAAAATAATTTCTTTTGTAGATTAATGGGAAGATACATGTACTCAACTCTGCCAAAAAGCATTGGGACTCTGTAGTGTTACATCTGAAGAACATATACAAGGAGATTCTTCCCACCAAATAATCAAGTTCATATTTTGATTTCTTGTACATATGTAGAAAGGTAGAAGAAAATAATTTTGCTACTTTGATTTACATATTAAAGTATAGGAGTAAAACAATAAGGGGAGTATGTACATAGAAAAGTAAGATCATTTTTGAGATAGGGGGAGAGGTTTTGATTTGTAGATGTAAAGGTAGTTCCTTTGTCATTGATGACAAAGGGGGAGAGGTTTTAGTACATGTTGCCATCAAGGACAAAGGTTCAATGACAAAGGGGGAGAAGTTTGGGTGCATGTTGCCATCAAGGACACAGGGGGAGATTGTTGGAAACATATGCATGATGATAAAGAGGCTGATGAGCATGATAGTGAGTAGTGTTGTCATTGATTGAAACAAAGTGTAAGGATATAGTTATGTTGGTCCAGATAATGATATTGTAGAGAATACACCTAAGTGTTGATTTGAAGAAGCTACTAAGAGAAATGTGGAGGAGAATATGCCTAAGCATGATATCCTTCCATTTTTTTGTTCCGTAGTTAGGCACAATTTACTAAAGATTTTCCTAAGGCATATGTAATACAAAACCTATGACAGGGTCACAATATTTCAGTCCACATTCCTTTGCTATGAATAATCTTGCCATGTAGTTGTAAGGTCTTTTTGATGCATAATAAAGGAGTCTAAATCCAAAGATTTAGGTCTTGAATCCCTCCACAGTGAAAGAGCTGACACAGTGTCAGATTTTGTAATGATAGTGTAATGACTATACTAGTGGTATATTGGAATGGTCCACATTCCACTGCAGATGAATATTTTTCTATGTGGATATGACGATAATTTTATGGATGTCAGAAGTATGTTGTCTCCAATTGGTAAGAATTTTTATGGTCTTCATGTTGAGCTATGAGCAAACTGTTAGTTTATGCTATTGTTACATCACGAGTTGAGTTGACCTAAAAGTGTTGAGTTTGTGTGAAGTTTATTCTTGAATGGAACAAAGTCATGGGAGTAAAAATAGGTTATGTCGACCTATCTCAATGTGTTGCATGCTTTCGTTCTCTCTGTAAAGTGCATAGAGTTGAGTTTTAGGCCGACAGGTTAGGAATTCACACAATATATCTATTATGCTTACTTGATTGATGTTTTGTTTGATTGTACTATATAAACAAGATTGAATTCTTGTGTGGAAGTGTGTGTGTATGTGAAGGAACTAAGTGTGTGTGTGTCAGCAAAATCTAATGTAGAGAAGGATAAGATAAGGTTATGGTGAAGATGAAGTGTGTTAAGTTATTATATTGAGCTTCAATGGAACTATATCTCCAACATAAGTTAGATACATTATTAGCAGTTCATATTTGGCAGTGAACCACCCCTTCTTCTATGTCTTTTTGTTCAAGACAGTGAGCCCTTTGGCAATGAGCCACCTACAGTGAGCATTCTCTTTTAGACAGTGAGACCAACAATTGTATCACCTTTAACCAATTGCATTATTAATATATTGTGAGTTAATCCTCACCATCATTTTTTGGTCCAGGAGCATTCACGGTCAATGGCAATCTTGCATCATCAAAATATTTTAATTTTTAGTTGTTTGGTTTTTTTCAATAATGTTGGAGCTTTGAGAAAATCATATTTTAATTTGCAAAAAATGTAATTTACCTTAGGTGCAATTGTAAATGTAATTTTAGTGGGATTTGACTAATGTTTTCATAAGTGGGGCTGCCAAGAATCTTGGAATTAATTTCCAAGAGGTGGGGCTAGAAGCTTTGCATGTTGTTGCATGTCTAGGTCA
Source organism: Cunninghamia lanceolata (assembly GCA_027924645.1). Taxonomy (NCBI): domain Eukaryota; kingdom Viridiplantae; phylum Streptophyta; class Pinopsida; order Cupressales; family Cupressaceae; genus Cunninghamia; species Cunninghamia lanceolata. The sequence continues at coordinate 13,930,218 of BSBN01001583.1, forward strand.
TTATTATGAAACCCAGTATTGGTACAATGGGCATAAATTTCACAGTTTAGATCAAAATTACAAAATTTGAAATGTTCTAGAAATTTGGGAGGGAGAGACATGAAACCCAGAAACTGTTTTAGAAAATCTCCAAAATTGAGGGAGAGATGACAGGTTAGAAGTGATGGGTTTTTATTGATGGTTTGTAGAGGTTGTTTTGAGAAACCAGTAGTGGTTTCTTCTCAGGCAAGATATACATATTAAGGATTGCTCATTTGTAAGAAGGGGCTTTTGGATGAAGATGTGTTTGCATATCTAGATGCTACTAGAATAAAGACAGAAGAGTTGCAAATTTATGTATGTTTGAAGCCTATGTTGTATGAGAGAATATGAGCTCAATGTTTATGTATCTCATTTTCAGATTTTCAATATAATACATATTGCAGATTTCTCTTCTATTTTATGTGTTTCAAATTACTTTGCTACCCTCTTGCATTGTGTTCTATGTGTGTTTGTGATCAGATTTGAATGGGAGAGTTTCCTCCTTTGCATCAATTGGTGTAAGAGCTTAGAAGGTCTAGGAAAAAGAGAGTTTGGTGTTTGTGGGTTTTTTGTTTGTACAGGTTGAACAGAGAACCTGGTTGCCAAAAGACTAGGTAGAGGAAAAGAGAAGAGACGTAGGTGAGTCAAAGATAAAGAGAAGCAAGGAGGAACTTGCTTGAGGAAAGATGGATTTGTTTAGAAGGTACTTGCAGGCTGGAGGTTCACAAAAGAAGAAGCAAGAAGTAAAAGAGGGGAAGAGGAAAGAGGAAAGAGGAAAGAGGAAAAGATGAGGCAAATAGAGGTTTAGAAAGAGATAAGAGAACAAAGTTAAGCTGTGGAAGAGATAGAAAAAGATATGGAAAGAATAGTTCAGTAGTTGCAAAGTTGGCACTTATCAGTGAAGAGGAAGGTTACATGGCCCATCAAGAAGAATGAGACAAGTATGGACAATAGCAAATGAGGTAGAGGTAAAGTTTGAATCTACTGTTGGAGTTGAGAAAGCTAAGTTACAAGTTGAGATGCATGATATTCTAGTTGTGTTTGAAGATTAACAAACCTCTTCATTTAATGATGAACCAATAGAAGGGCATATTGATGTTGAGATTAATGATATGATTACTATTGGTAATCAAGTGGTTGATGAAATTGTTGCTGGTGAACTAGTAGGAAGGGATGATAATGTAGGGGTTAATGATAAGGTTGATATTGAGAATCAAGTTGCTACTAATAATGAAGTTGTTGATAAGATTAGTGTTATAGAGTTGCACACCAAGTTCTTATAGTTGGATGTTGTTATATTGGAAGGATCACCAAAGCAGTGTGAGAAGCAAAGTAAAGAATGCATTGTTGGTAATGGTACTGACCAAGTTGTTTTGATGAATGAAGTTGTTATTATTTAGGTATAGGTATCCAAAGCAGTAGATAAGAAGAAGTTATTTCCATTTGACAGGCCTAAGCACATGAGCAAGAATGTAGGAAAACCAAGAGTGAAAATGAAGTGGACATTACTTTGTTTCAAGAAAGTTGGAATGTAGGTAATGCAAGACATCAGTCAGAGACTATCAAACATATTTTTCATGATTATATTCCTTATTCTAGTGGACTTGAATTTTGTTTTCTTTGGGAGTATGGTGCAGGAGAATTCACGGTCAATGGCAATCTTGCATCATCAAAATATTTTAATTTTCAATTGTTTGGTTGTTTTCAATAATGTTGGAGCTTTGAGAAAATCATATTTTAATTTACAACAAAATATGTCTGGGTCATTATTATGAAACCTAGTCTCGGTAAAATGGGAATAACTTTCTCATTTTAGATCAAAATTAACAAATTTAAAATGTTCTAAAAAGATGGGGAGGAGAGGCACGAAACCCATAAACTGTTTTAGAAAATCCCAAATATTGAGGGAGTGATGATAGGTTGGAAGTGATGGATTTTTATTGATGGTTTGTAGAGGTTGTTTTGAGAAACCAGCAATGGTTTCTTCTCAGGCAAGATATACATATTGAGGATTTCTCATTTGTAAGAAGGGGCTTTTAGATGAAGATTTGTTCGCATATCTATATGCTACTAGAATAAAGCTGGAAGAGTTGCAAATTTTTGTATGTTTGAAGCCCATGTTCTATGAAAGCATATGAGCCCAATGTTTATGTATCTCATTTTCAGATTTTGAATAGATTACATATTGCAGATTTCTCTTCCATTTTATGTGTTTCAAATTACTTTTCTGCCCTCTTGCATTGTGTTCTATGTGTGTTTGTGATCAGATTTGAATGGGAGAGTATAATCTCCCATCTTTGTTGGCCAAGTCCTAAAGTAAACCTGATCATAAGAATTGGCAAACCTTTAGGGTTTACTGTCTGCTAATTTGGGGACTAACAAGAACAAAAGATACTAATAAACAATGAGGAAGGAATGGGATTACACATTGGGTTTCCAATATATCCTACTAACTAAGAATGGTAAATTATAGCCACTAGGGGTTAATAGCTCAAAATAATTAAGTGAAACTTATTGTGGTTTTTGATCCTTTTTCTTCACCCCATTTAAAAAAAGGTCCCTGACCTTAAATTCTTGCATTATGACCCACTTGTGAAAATATCATTTGATTGCTTCTTGATGATTAGTCATTCAATCCTTGGTGAATTCACCTCAATATTCAAATTATAGTAGCTTGGCCATACTCATATCCATCATGGTGTTCTGATATATTTCAAATTGGTGGATGGTTTCCAACACCAAAATCTTAATTAATGTAGGCAACTTTGCTTCTTTTAAATAACAAAGGTGTAATGGGTGGTTCATATAGCTTGTGTAGGAGTAATTATATCCACCTAGAGAGTTTTCCTTAATTGAATATCCCATTCCCTCTAGAAGTTTGAACCAATCTCCTTGATGATTCTCAACAAGTTCTTGTTGGTTAATTTTTCAAGTCCATTTCCTTAAGGATAGTAATTTGATGAATATTTCAAGTAGATGTCATATTTCAAGGTAAACTTTATTATGCTTACCTTAATAAAGGCTTTAGCATTGTTAATTATGATAGTACCAAGAATTGTAAACCTAGTGATTATGCCTTCTAGATAAAATTAGTGATAACCACCTCAGTTTATTCCTTCAAAGCTACTACATCAATCCACCTTGTGAAGTAATCAATAGGAGTCAATAAAACATATGTACAACATTTGAAGGATGATTGATCATACCAACAAAATCCAATGCCCATTGGATAAATGGTTGATCAATAGAGATGGGCTTTAGGGGTAGGGGTGATTTTTTATTCTTTTTCCTATATATAATTGGTACTCTTTGTAATGTTTCACCCACTTTTGAGCATAAAAAAACATATTAGACTAATAATAACCAACTCTCATTATTTTGGTTGTTGTGGTTTAAGATGAGTAGTGTCTACTTGGAAGGCTCTAATGGATTTATTTAGCAATAATGAGACTCTTCCATTATCTACATGTCTTAGTAGAACACCATCAAAATTATTTCTTAAAAAGGATTCATCAATTAGCTTGATTGGTACTGCTTAAAATATAAGACCTTCATTTGGGTGAGTTTAGACTAGTAGGGTATTTAAGGCTATCTCTAATTATCTTATTCTATCTTTAATCTAACCAATGCCATGTTCTTCTAGTTCATTTACCATGCATGTTTCTTCTTCCTTTTATTGCATATCTTCTACCTCTTTTGGACTAAGAAAATCTTCACTCAAATGTTCACATAAGGATCTACCCTTCATAAACATTTTTGGCTTAGCATCAGCATCATACTCAAGGATATTTATGATCTATCTAGCCCTTTTTTCACTAACAAGTTCACCTATAATATATTTTCTAATGCTATAGTGGACTACAATGGTAGCGATCTTACTAGAAGAGACTAAATGCATAAAATTATTTAAACCTTTTAGTATGTCATAATCTTTCTTTTCAACAAAATTATAGTTTACTTATTTTCTGTTAGGATTTAACTAAAAAATACAATGGGGTCTTTGATCATATCAACATCCCCCTTTTGATTGACCATAATAGCAACATTGGACTGTCCTCCATAGGCATAATGTAAAAAATGAAATACTTGTTGAAGTCTAAATTTTTAAACATAAGATCCTTAGAAAAAGCTTTTTTGATCAGTTCAAAGGCCTCTTTTCCCTCCTCTATCCATTTGAAAGATTGGTACTTTTTAGCATTATAGTGATGGGTATCACTAAAAGTTAGATATGGTCTTTCTCATAAAATTTATCTTCCTAAGGAAAGATTATAGACCATTATGTTAGGATTATGTTGATATATCCTATGTAGTAATGCTAAATCTCCAACATCTTGAGAATTCATTCTTGGATGCCCATGTAGGTGGTTGAAACATATTATTTTACTAATTGTCCTTGTAAGTTGGAAATAAGAGGGGAGGTTACTTATGATTGTGATAGTTGTAGAGTGTTTTAAGGTGATTTTATGCACTATCCCATTCCCAAGTCCTAGGAGGAAGAGTTGAGAGTTTATTAGTTATTGATTGAGAGTTTATTAGTTATTGATTGTGTGCATCATACATAATGGATCCTATTTTAGAGCACCATTTATAGGTAATTGTGCCATAAATTATGAGTGGTCAAAGATGCTTATTGGAGTGGTGTTATTTTGTTGAACACCCAGAATACTGAGAGGGGGGTGAATCAGTATTCTCTAAAACCACTTATACATTTAAACGTTCATTCCACATAGTATATTTAATTTGCCGTAAGAAAGGAAAGAATAAAAGCAACCATTAAAACACATAACACATGAACGCCAAATTTTTACGTGGAAAACCCAAAAACAGAAAAATGATGCAGAGGAGGATGCTCTCCACTTAGAAATCTACAACAAAATAGTTCACAAGCCTTTGAAAGAAGGCTGAAAATAAAATGGAACAACAAATAGAAGAAGAGAAATATGCACAATAATATTTATTCAATCTTAAATTTCATTATAAAATATGGAAGCATATGAGCTTCTGAGAGATACAATCCACACTTGCAACAAATTGTTGTTTTCATCAATTTGGACTCATACTGTAGCATCTGGCTATGCAAATATCTTCATCCAAAATCCATCTCTCCCAAATGAGCAATCCTCAATATGTACATCTTTCCTTAGAAGAAACCACTACTAGTTTCTCAAAACAACCTCTACAAATCATCAATAAAAATCCATCACTTCCAACCTGTCATCGCTCCCTCCATTTTTGGGATTTCCTAAAATGGTTTCTGGGTTTCATGCCTCTCCTTCCCATATTTCTAAAACATTTTAAATTTATTAATTTTGATCTAAAATGAGAAATTTATTCCCATTTTACCGAGACTGGGTTTCATAATAACGACCAAGACATGCAACAACATGCAAAACTTCTGGCCCCGCCTCTTGGAAATCAATTCCAATATTCTTGGAAGCCCCACTTATGACAAAATCAGTCAAATCCCACTAAAATTACATTTACAATTGTACCTAAGGGAAATTGCATTTGTTGCAAATTAAAATATGATTTTCTCAAAACTCCAACATTATTGAAAAACCAAACAACTGAAAATTAAATATTTTGATGATGTAAGATTGCCATTGACTGTGAATGCTCCTGCACCACTGCACTTTAGGTTCTACCACACCTAGGGGAGTATCCCTCATTCACATCAAAAATGATTTATCTTTGATTAACTCAGGCAAAATGCTCTCATGCATGGACCAAGATTTGTAAGATAAACCCTAAGGGAAATTACATTTGTTACAAATTAAAATATGATTTTCTCAAAACTCCAACATTATTGAAAAAACCAAACAACTGAAAAATTAAAATATTTTGATGATGCAAGATTTCTATTAACTGTGAATGCTCCTGCACCACTTGCACTTTAGGTTCTACCGCACCTAGGGGGTATCCCTCATTCACATAAAAAATATTTATCCTTGATTAACTCAAGCAAAATGCTCTCATGTGTGGATGAAGATTTGTAAGATAAAACCTAGACTGACAATATTCTTGGACTATCTAACTGGTTAAAACTAAGAACATATAGCACCTAAACCTAAATAAAACAAAACATAAAATGGTTTAAATGATTTTTAATTATATTCAATGAGTTTCTAGATCTTTGGGAAAATAGATTCCAGATCGATGCCTTGTTTGGGTAATAGAGTCATACATTCAACCTATGCAAATGTTTTCTAATGACATCACAACTTCATAAGTAGAGGGCTTAATACAAATCACTATTGTCTTGCAACAATGGCCCAAGAGAAAGTATTTTCTACAACTCTACTTACAAATCCCTAAAAGAATACACAGTCCTCCATATCCCATCTAAAGCATCTTTAATTCATTTCTTGAATGAAAGAAACACATGGAACATGCAAATTCAACAAATGTGAATTAGATAAACTCAAAGATCCTCAATCCTTTTGCTTAAGAGGAAAATGCATGTATTCATGGAGACAATTACAAAAAATACACACTGCAAAGTGTTTTTCATAGATTTCAACTTGAATAGAAACACCGCCATATAGAAAATGGTTCACTTACAAAGCAAGAATGCAATTTGCAACCCAAAATCAGACATCTGCTCCTACGGAATGATATTTCCCCAACATGTGAACACCTTGTGTTCAAAGTCAGGCCTGCTTACAAAGTGGAATAACATGCTCTTATAAAAAACAAGAGCATGTTGCCCTAAAATTTACTACCATATGGAGGTAGGTGAGATATTTCCTTACATTTTGCCTCCAAAAATACATTGGGAAATATTAATATTTTACATTAAAAGAGGAGAAGAATTGGTAATAAATAAAAAATATTTTAATTTTCCCCCTTTTAATTTTTACATTTTTCACCTATTCCCAAATTTACATGGTAGTTGAAGACTACTCATTCCTCTAGATTGATGCAAAATGAACACTGAGACCTCCCTTCCAGCATCCAATTGCAATTTCTTACCCAATCAATCTTTTTGGGTCTTTTTTGGCAGAGAAGAGGCATTTTTCATCTTGCTGGCAGCCAAAAATCAATGCAAATGATCCTAAAACCTCTGCCAATGCCTTAGGAACGATCATAGGATGAATTTGAAGGATAAAATAGCATTTTTTGGCTAAAAAATGCCCTAAAAAACTAGTCTAAAACCAAAAAACGTGAATATCTTTTAAATCTACAACAAAACTCATTTGGCGCTGATGAAAACCCATTGAAAATGCCATAGCAGTGAAGGAGATGCATCATATTTACCTGTAGATGAGAAGGAGGGGCAGAAAATGCCCTGCGATGGGCATTTCACACCATCATAGGGGTTCCTGTATGCACAATAGATAGGGTTACGATGGTGTGAAATGCACCATCATGCCTTTCTTTTCCTTTCATAAACTTTATCCAAATTTTAATAAACCTTTCTGATAATATTGCTCCAAAATCACTTTCATTCAAACTTTATTAAAATGCTTTTTAATATTTCATTTTAATATTAGCATTTTAAACCTTAGACTTAGGCAAATTTTTAATTCCTCCTGTTGGGCAATTGACATTTTTTCACCGCAGGCAAACCAGAGATCCGATGACCACGACAATTTGTACAGGGGCATCATTAATTATTTCAAGCAAACTCATTTCCTCAGAATTTGCATTACTGAATTATTTTAGGGACCTCCTTTGTAAACTGGCCTGTCAGATGCCTTCACTACAACTTAGATGCATTAAAATAATGCACCATATGGTCTTTGATTTTGATGAAATTGGAACTAGAAAGGTTTGAGACCAAATTGAGAAATGGTTTGCCCTTAGATTTGCGTGATTTGTAACTTTCTGGAATGCCAATTTCAGCTCGATCATAGTTAGAACAAAATTAAATACCCCATCAAAACTCACCCCGGGAGCACGAAGCTAAACAAGCATGCCACCATATGTGCCAAAAAAATTTCTAGCAAATTGATTTGCAACATGACTTTTTACTTGAAAAATTTTAATCGGGGAAGGTGGCCTTCGGGGTAGATTGAGCAGCATGTTGGCCTAGCCTTTGTCGACACCTAGAAAGAGTATAGACACTTCAAATTTGCAAAATTTGAAGGTCTCAACAATAGATCTGATTAGGGATGTATGCCCCTTGCAGGCATAGAAAGAATCTAGATCTCTAGTGAGTAGACCAAGTGTCTACTCCATTGGGCTCCTTAACCATTGTATGTTTTATTTTGCCAATCAAACTTTAAACTTGATTTGGTGGCCCCGGGATACAAAAATGGAGAACTAGTACCTTCCCTTATCAAACACCTAATTTTGATTTGACTAAGCCAAACACAATCTAAAAACTTGACTAAAATCTACCTGATCATATACACTGTCACTAACATCTCTGACCATTTCTTTGAGCCTATCATTGTCAATGTAATCTTTGTCATTCTACATCTTAAAATCAGGCATATAACCACACTTATTTTAATACCCTTCACCATCAAGTAATGTATATGTAACATATTCATCAAACAATGCATTATTATATGGCATGCCCAACTGCTATGCATTACCAAGCATTCATCCAACTAATCCAGACACTTAAAATACTAAAAATCAATCAAGTGGATGGGATTATCAGGTCTGATTTCATCATAGATTTGCATAGAAAATGCAAAATCATCATAGGAACTTTGAGGTAAACCAAATAAACAATTCTCAGAAAAACAATCATAATCATTTATATTGCTCATTGATGGTGATATCAATTTCTGATCCACACACCCATCATTATCACCATTATCATTCTCACATGGGCCAAATATCTCTAATTCTGACTTACATATCCCCTCCTCACAAACTAATGCAACCCCTAGGTCATCTAAAAATATAGTTGTCTCTTCATATATGATGGAAATAGGATAGACAACTGAGGGGGGGGTGAATCAGTTGTTTCAAAACTTTGGAACTTTATGTAGGTAATTCATTCTTTTACCGCTTAATAACAATTCAATAACTCAACCATAAAAATAACAATCATAAGTGTATGAGCAATAATACAAAAACACACTACCCAAATGGAGGCTCACTGCCTAGAGAAAGATTACAAGAGAATAACAAAGATTTTGAACTAATAAATAGCATCTACCCATGCAAGAGTTTCAGTTCCAGTTAAGTGTAAAAACTAATCTTACACATTTCATGTCTTTACTTTCTCTTCTCATTGCTCTACCTTCATTCGCACTTTAGATTTTTTGCTCTTCTCACATTTACACTTTTATTCATAAACTAGAAAAAACATCCAATTCCATTATATATATATATATATATATATATATATATATATATATATATATATATATATATATATATATATATGTATGTATGTAACATGACCTATAATCATTTTATCAGTCGACTTCAAGAATATTTAGAACTTTGTTGAGTACTCTGCTCTGTCGGTTAGATCCATACATAATGTGAGATGTAGACCAAAACTTGCACTCACAAATCATCAACCATGTTGGCTACCATCACCGATCATCACCAATTGCCCAATAAACAACTTCTATACATCTAGAATTAAGATCATTCACAAGGTCAGCTTGGTCTTCTTCTATCTATTCTTGTCAGACTAAAACCTGATACTCAGAAGCTAATATCTTTTGAGTCCTTCATGACTAGAGGACAAAACTCTAGATTTAGAGTGTCTTGACAATGCTTTGAACTAATTTAGATCCACAGCAAACCATGCCTTTCCACTGGAGAGATCTGGACCAAGATACCAGACCTTGTCACCTGTTCTATTCCTAACTACCCAGATTTAGACAAATTCTGATTCTGACTTCTGGTGTCAACAAATTGTGTTAAGAAGATGATTGGGATGATCTTAGTTGCCATTAATGACAACACCTATCAATGTGAAGTAGTGTCTCTTGCCAGTAATCTCCCCCTTTGGCATTGATGGCAACACTTAGTGAAAAATGACTAAGTATTAGAATAACTCCCCCTTTGTTTGTGCTCCATATTGCTGTTCATACTTCTTTCCAATGCTCCCTCTTTGCTGGATTCCTCATTTTTCACTGCTCTTCACTCCCCCTTTGACATCAATGACAAAGGGTGGGCTTCGCAAGCCAAAATTTTCCAAAAATTTTGTATACAATTCCACATATGTACAAGTAATCTTTAAGTTCTATTCACATGAACTTGAGAATGTCTGCAAAGATGGTTTTTATCTACACAAGATTAGAGGCCAAAGTACTCTTCATTCCATCCAAAATTGAGATGTGCCAACTCAACAAAAATGAATATGCTTATGCCTTTGATAGATCTGATAGATCACTAGTCTGAATTGCAGTCTGAGCTTCAGATAGGGCATTATACATTATCTCTGACTTAGGGGCAATCAATCCCTGGAGCTCACACATTCTCTTCATAAAGTTGCCTTTTTCTTTAACAAGTCTCTTTATCTCATCAGTCAAGTTAATTACTTGACATTCCTGACTTATGGGTGAGATAGTTAGAGGATCAAAAATATTGGATAGATTTGACAATTTTAGTTCTTGTTCTTTTATCTTCTTTTTAATATCCTCACTTACTTTGGGCCAAGATAGACAAAATTTATATATATATCACTTCCATTACTTAGAGTATTTTGAACACTTTTTATACTGATAGCAAGTATAGTCCTATCATACCCTATCAGACTCTTTAGTTCACTAAATCTCTTATCCAAAAAGTCATTTCTGACTTTTGTCTCAGTAGACTTCTCAAAGGACTCAAAATGAGTATTTCAGAACTTACAAGATTTTTTAGATGTCCAGAGGGGGAATCAGATGGACTCTTCTAGTAGGAAGGAATTAACTTTTCCAAAATCCTGGTTGCAAGCCCTATTAGTTCATTGTCCTCCATGTGGAACTTTAACACCTTTTCTCTAGCCTTTACTTGGGTGAATGATGCTATTTTCATCAATTGAATTGGAGAGAGAGCATCTAGATTGGCTAAACCTTGGAGTAGTTCAGGCTCATCAAGCTCAATCATCTCTTTTTCAAGAAGACTTTTCACTGCATCTACAGTGTCTCTTGCAACATTTTTTGAACCATCCTTTTATTCATTAGATTTCTTAGTATCTGCTTTAGGTACTTCAACATTTGCACCATCTTCTTCTACTTTGTCTTTCTTTCCTTTTTCTTCCTCTTTCTTTGCTTTACTTTTCTTTGTGTTCTCTATAAAGGAACTCTTTCCTGTTCATTCACCATATGCTACCTGATCCAGAGGGCTCTGTGTAGTAGCAATATCCTCTTCTTTTCTAGAATGATCAGGTGGAGGATTTACTTTTGCATCAATTATTTTGTCTATCAAATCTGTGTCTTGATTGACTTGTTTCTCTTCCTGAACTTCTCCAACATTCATATCTGATGAATCAAATCCAACATTAATCTCTTCATAGGTTAACTCTGGAGGATCTAAATTAACACCTTTGTCATCAATTCTTATGTTAATCTATTCTTCTAGAGCTTCATGTTCTGGAAATGGAGGATTGACTTCTTCTACTTGTTTCTCTAAAATAATATAATATTTATATTTGTCTAAAGCCCTTCTCAATATTTCTTCTATTTCTTTTACAATTTCCTCAGTTTCACCAAGCATTAGTTTGTTCATCCAGACCTTGCTTCTAAAATTATCTTTAACTTCTCTGAGGATTTTATCTTCTTCTCTTCTAGTCATCACAGGACACAAAGCGGAGAGAACATACTCTCTGAGTTCTATGTCTTTATCCTTAGCTGCTTCTTTCCTTATTTCCAGTACTTTCCTTAAACTTTTAGGAAGTTCTTGTAAAATTTATAACAAGGCTCTATTGAATTTATCCCAATATATGATAATGGCATCTTCCAAAATTTTCTTATTTGCTTGATCAAAATTATCATAGTAAACTCTGATAGGCTTTAAATTTCCATGAAAAGTGATTATTTTTATAATTTCATCAATACTCATAGCGACCTTACCAGTTACTTGCTTTTTATTGGCCTTATTGCTTCCGGAAGGATGGTCTTTAGAAGTCTTTGAAGTTCTGGCTTTCTTGGATCTTATTTCTTTCACTTCTTCATTTGTCTCTGCCTCCTCATCATCTTTTGTGCTCTTGTGGGTTCTTGTGGCCTTGTTTTCTTTCTTTTCCCTCCATCACCGGATAGAGTGGCTTTCGGCTTCTTAGTGGAAGTGGACTTGAGTTTCTCAGCAAGTGTAGCAAAACTCCTTGTCTTCCTTAAGGAGCTTGGTGAGACTTCTAGAGCAACTGCCAGCTCACTTTCTACTTTTTCTTTTGTAGTCTACTCAGTTCTTTTCTTCATCTTTTCAATTCTTTCTCTGTTCTACTTTACTACCTCCTTGGTTAGGCCAATGCTCTCAACATACCTTTCAACTTGTCTCTACACTTTCCTCTTGGTCTCAGGTTGTCTGAGCTCGACATGCAATTTTAGACTTAGTTCCTTGTAGGTTCCAAACCTTTCCACAGAGGTATCTTTATGTGTGCTCAGAAGATGCTGACCATACATATCCAAAACTCTTCCATCCACCTCATAACCCATAGGCATTATCCAAACTGTCCTTGGTTCTATAGCTTCCATCAAGCACTAATTTGTGTCAACCATGAAACATATGTCATTTTCATACTTCTCCAGAATTGTTTTAGGGATTCTCTCCTTTTCTTGCATTAAACTCTAGATGTTTTTGAAGTGGCCCCAAATGGTAGTCTTTTGGGCTTGGGAGACACCAAGGTTGAGAAGGTGACTCTTATTTGCCATGCTACTGGTCTGTCAATTGTCCAATGCACACCTTGAATTCCAAGTATTTCATTCATAAAATAGAAGAACAAGCATATAATCAAGGAACCATATTTGAAGGTATTTTTCTTATCTTTCTCTATCTTGCTCAAATTCTCAATCAAATGATTTTGTAATAGTTCACAAAGATCATAATTAGCATTTTCTTTTAACATCTGATAGGCTACATATATTGCAGTTTCAAAGACAGAGTTTTCTCTGCTGGAGTGGTAAATCTTGTACCCAATCACCATGGAGGCAAATTTAACATCTGGTTCTATGATATCATTGATGGTCATTGCCCTTTTGTCAAACTTGGCACCGGTAGCATCAGTCACTATTTGGTTTTTCACGGCTTTCATCATGGGTAATCCACCAAAGGAGTTTAACCTAGTTACAATCTTGATAACATTCTTTGTAATTTTGAATGGTTTCAATAGCCATATGAACTCATCATGTATTTGCCTTAAGATGTATCGAACCCATTGATTTTCATCAAATATCAGAAACCTAATGACTTGCAGAAAACGTTAGCTCTCTAGGGCTTTGTATTCCGATTTCAATTTGTGGCTATCATTCGTTAAGTAGTTGTTAAGCAAATCCAAGAGTTTCAATTTTCCAAATTCATCCATGTTATAGTGGACGTATGCCCTAATATCCTCAACATGTAGTACACCATGTGGAACCTTAGAGAATGTGCCCAATGGTTGAACTTCAATTGATTTGTATGGATGCTTCTTAAATATTAATCAGGGCCTTTTAGTTACATTAACAACTAGAGGTGTAGCCATTTGCAGAAATTGAGAACTCAAGATTTCGCAGAAAAATAGAAAATACCTTGTTACGTCAATTAGGGTTTTTCCTTGGAAATCCTTTTCTCACTTCCAAATCTTGAGAATTCTCAGCTCTAAGCTCGTCCACTTCTTTCTTCTTGTTTTCTCCTGATGCAAAGTGTTCCAAATGAGGAATGGATAACCTTTTTAAGCTTCACATCACCTAATTTGTCTTTATAATAAATACTCTACCCTAATACATCTGGTTACTCTGTTTGTTGAACAGTTTCTCATAAATTACTCCACAATTTTCCATATCCACCTCTTTTCTTCTAGAAATCCTTCCAAATGAGATGAAACAATCCAAAGTCTTTTTTCTCACTGTCCTAGATTTAGGCACTTATTGGCTGGGGGAATTTGATTTACAATACTACTCCCCCTAAGCCAAGGCTTCCAAATCAATTCCTAGAGTAATTTTCAGCACCAGATTTCGGTACGGATCCATTACTGTCATTCATAATTGTTTTCTTGACCCATATCTTGTTTGATTCATTCTGAGTCTCATTCGCATCAATTTTTCTTTGCCTTTGTCTTGTCTCTGCTCATCAGGTTTTCTATTTACCGGACCACTTCTTCTATTGTTCCTACTTATGCAGAATCTTGCAATATGACTAGACTTATTGCAGTAAAAGCACACAACATTTCTTTTCTTATAAACCTGATTTTCTCTTGATATGCACTGATTAGCCATGTGTCCAAACCCATTGCAAACAAAGTAGTAACCATTAAAATAATTGCCAATTCTTCTATTGTTAGCATTACTCATTATCATACTTTTGCATTCATTTGAACTATGACCATACCTCTTACACCTAAAGCATTGACCAGAGAAGGATGGACCCATTTGATTTACTCTGCTTCTACACTAAGTAGGTCTATGACCAAATTTGTTGTAGTTGAAACAATTTCCATTGAATGATGGATATCTTTGAGTATTAGGCTATCTTACCAGAGGTTTTCTAGTTCTATTTCTCCCATTCCTAGGTTGAAAATTTATTTGTTCAGATCCGGAGCTTTTACCTTTCTCATATCCAAGACCATGCTTGTCATCAACATTTTTTTGTCCTTCGAGTAGTGCTTCAAGCTTTGCTAAGTTTATCTTGAACTTCTCCTTATATTCATTTGCAACATCTAGGTCATGTTTAAGAATGACAATTTTCCTTTCAAGTTCTCTCTCATTGTCTCTACTTTCTTGTAGATCAAACTCTAGATGGCCAACTATTCCATCTAATTTGCAACATTCTCTAGTTCTTTCTTTTAGTTTTTGATTCAGATCTTCTTCAATTTTCTTCCTATCTTCACTTTCTTTGGTTTGCCTTATCACCCTAGATTCTATTTCAATTTTTAGAACAACAACTTCTTTTGACAACTTCTCACATTCCTTTGTCTTTTCTTCCAAAGATTCATTCATGCCATTTTCTTCAGGTAAACTGGATAGCTGCAGAAGTAGTTCCTTTTTCCTTTGCATAGATTTCTTTAATTTATCTTTTAACATTTCAATGGTATCATCAGTATCTTTAAGTTCACCTCTCAGATTACTAATTTCTATTTTAGACTGAACAAGCTCTTCTAGGGCCAACTGAAGTTGATCTTTGAGTGAACCCATTTAAAACTTCTTCCAAGATCTTTTCCTCAAGCTGTTAGGTTTCTCCAAGGAACCTTGCTCTAATACCAATTGATGGAAATAAGACAGACAACTAAGAGGGGGGGTCAATCAATTGTCTCAAAACTTTGGAACTTTCTATAGTTAATTCTTTCTTTTACCACTTAATAACAATTCAATACCTCTACCATAAAAATCAGAATCATAAGTGTAAGAGTAGAAATACAAAAACACAGTTGACACCAATATTTTTAACATAGAAACCTAGTTAAGGGAAAAACCATGGTGGGGGTTAACCCACAAGAATTAATACCCTATTAAAAGTATTTTTACAAATGGGAATGCACATGCATTCGGGCTCATTGCCCAGAGCTCACTGCTCAAATGGAGGCTCACTACCTAGAGAAAGATTACAAGAGAATAACATAGATTTTGAACTGATAAATAACATCTACCCATGCAAGAGTTTCAGTTCCGGTTAAGTACAAAAATTGATCTTACACATTTCACCTTTACTTGCTCTTCTCACTACTCTTCCTTCATTCGCACTTTAGATTTTCTTCTCGAACTCACATTTACACTTTTATTCACACACCACAAAAAAAATCCAATTCCATTGGATATATATATTTGCAAAATGATCTATAATCATTTTATCAATCAGCTTCAAGAACATTTAGAACTTTGTTGAGTACTCTGTTTTGTCAGTTAGATCCATACATAATGTGAGATGTGGACCAAAACTTGCACTCGCAAATCATCAACCATGTCAGCTACCATCACTGATCATCACCAATTGCCCAATAAACAATTTCTATGCATTGAGAATTAAAATCATTCACAAGGTCAGTCTAGTCTTCTTTTGTCTATTCTTGTCAAATTGAAACCTGATACTCAGAAGCTAATATCTTTTGAGTCCTTCATCACTAGAGGACAAAACTTTGGATTTAGAGTGTTTTGACAATATTTCAACTACTTTAGATCCACAGCAAACCATGCCTTTCCACCAGAGAGATCCAGACCAAGATACCGGACCTTGTCACCTGCTCTGTTCCTAATTGCCCAAATTTAGACAAATTATTACTCTGAATTTTAGTGTCAACAAATTGTGTTAAGTGGATGATTGGGATGATCTTAATTGCCATCAATCACAACACCTATCAATGTGAAGAAGTGTCTCTTGCTAACAATATAAGGGATTTGAAATCTCATGTAGCCCACCTTTGAATATATCATGACAAGACACCATTTGATCCATCTCTATTGCCTCATCATATAATGGATTTGAGAATCCTTGAAAACTATTTTCAGCTGGTAATGATATAAACTCTTGACTCACAGAATCATCATGATGCACATTAAAATGAGCCAAGGCTAAAAATAAATCAGTTGTAGTGTGGACACCAATATCATCTTCACAAAGAGAAAAATTCTCAGATTCAGTGACATATATGTCACTTGAAAAATTAGAATAATAATCATTACCATCAATCTCATAAGTTGGGCAATTTTGGACATGTTTTTCCTTGGCAGGGTCATCATTACCTAAATCTTTCACATTGTCAAAGCTATGCTCGAAACCACACATTTCCCACATACCACATGATGGAGACATCCCTTCATAATCAGTTGATTGCTTATGGATAGTAGACTATAATTCACTTAAGATATTGCTTTCAACATAATGCTTCTTGGCTGATCATATGCATTCTCTAGAGTTCTATGAGGTATAATCTCAGCCTTAAACATATTTACTTCATTCAAATGCATTGTATCATTTTTTGGCTCAAATCTCACACTAGGATAAACATAATCAACACCTTGGAATGATGTATAAACTGGGGCAGCAGTAACACATTCCTCTTAAAAATTATTTTGAAAACATGCGGCCATGTATCCTATGGGCATTCCATACTTTTGATTATTTTGAATGTTTGTAGCAAATTTATAGGCCTGAAGCAATGTGGAAGGCTCTTTATCCCTTAAGAGGTAGCTCATTTCTTCATCAAATGCACCAAAGTAAGCAAACAAACATAAAGCATCATTAGGTCTCATATATTTTGGAATGCCTTTGACTATTTTTGAAAGCCTCAAGTTAAAAGATGAAAGCAATTCATCTTCTTCTTTTTGGATATTCATAAGTTTTTGTATCGCTAAGCCTGGATCAATTCTCTCACCAAATGCTCTATGAATGCTGTCATAAACTCACTCCAAGTATGGATGGAGCATGCTAGTAAACAAGAGAACCAGTCCCTTACATCTCCTTTCAGAGACTGTACAAACAACCTTATGATCACATCCTCATGATCAACTTTGTAATCATCCATTAAATTTCTAAACTGCTGCAAGTGTTTTTATGTTGATTCACCCTTTATAGCAATAAATGTTTGTATCTCTTCTCTGATCTTAGGTAGAATGACATTTGGGTAGTCACAAATGCCATTAAAATTTATGGCTCTATATCTGTCAGTGCTGAAATTTCTTTTATTACATGGCTGAGACTGATTATTATACATTGTTGCATTTGACACCATACTAGGATGAATGGAATACATATTCATATGCTTTCACAAGTGTCACACTTCAACGAAGCATTCACTCATTTATAGTCTAAACTCATATCATTATGCTTAATACATATTTTCTATGAATCATTTCAACAATTATGCATACTACACCACAATATATGAGCTGAAATGTACAACATAAGAGTGTGCAACCTTATTTCCACTATTTCCCTTTTAACAAGTGCTAAGTTCACCTAATAGGGAATTATTTAAAACTCATACACCATGGTTTTCACATAAGATCTTTTTTTGAAAACCAAAATAGGAATACTTGGACAACTGCAGCAGTTTCTAACCTTTCTTCTGGACTGAAAATATGCTGATCTAGAAGTTTTTTACATCCTTTATCATGTTCTTCATACACAGAGTCACCACCTCTTTTGTAGAGGAATGAGTCTTATATAGCTAAAAACTCCTTACAACCTTTCTTTCATTCTGTGTTCTCCCCAACATTAGAGTCACATGAAACCTCTTCAAAATATGCTGCAACCAAACTTTTCCAAGTTTGAAACCCTCTTAAAATCTAAAACAAATATCCAGGGTCATTAAATTATTTGACTCTTTACTCATATATTTATCACTGTCCCCAGTAGATTCGTCAGTTTTGTTGGTCCCCAAATCAGCAGATAGTAAACCCTAAAAGTTTTTGAATTCTTATGATCAGATTTATTGTAGGACTTGGCCAACAAAGATGGGAGATTGTTTGCACTTGTCTCCCCTACACTTTAGGTTCTACCGCACGTAGTGGGGTAATCCACATTCACATCAAAAAGATTTATCCTTAACTAACTCAGGCAGAATGCTCTCATGTATGGACCAAGATTTGTAAGATACACCCTAGACTAATAATATTCTTGGACTATCTCACTGGTTAAAACTGAGAACATGCAACACCTAAACCTAAATAAAATAAAACATAAAAGGGTTTAAATGATTTGTCTTTATATTCAATGAGTTTCTGGACCTTTAGGAAAATAGATTCCAAATCGGTGCCTTGTTTGGGTAATAGATTCAGACATTCAACCTATGCAAATGCTTCCTAATGAAAGCACAACCTCATATCTAGAGGGCTTAATACAAATCACTACTTTCTTGCAGCAATGGCCCAAGAGAAAGTATTTTCTGCAACTCTACTTACAAATCCCTAAAACAATACACAGTCCTCCATATCCCATCTAAAGCATCTTTAATTCATTCCTTGAATGAAAGCAACAAATGGAACATGCAAATTCAACAAATGTGAATCAACTAAACTCAAAGATCCTCAATCCTTTTGCTTAAGAGGAAAATGCACGCATTCATGGAGACAATTACAAAAAATACATAGTGGAAAGTGTTTTTCATAGATTGCAACCTGAATAGATACACTGTCATACATAAAATGGTTCACAAGTATAAAGCAAGAATGCAATCTATAACCCAAAACCAGACATTTGCTCCTATAGAATGATATTTCCCCAACATGTGAACACCTTGTGTTCAAAGTCTAGCCCCCTTACAAAGTGGAAAGACATGCTCTTATAAAAAACAAGAGCATGTTGCCCTAAAATTTACTACCATATGGAGGTAGGTGAGATATTTGCTTACATTTTGCCTCCAAAAATACATTGGGAAATATTAATATTTTACTTTAAAAGAGGAGAAGAATTGGTAATAAATGAAACATATTTCAATTTTCCCCTTTTAATTTTAACATTTTTCACCTATTCCCAAATTTGCACGGCAGTTGAAGACTATTCATTCCTCTGGATTGATGTAAAATGAACGCTAAGAGCCCCCTTCTAACATCCAATTTCATTTTCTTGCCCAATCAATCTTTCTGGGTCGTTTTTGGCAGAGGAGGGGTGTTTTTCATCTTTGTGGAAGCTAAAAATCAATGCAAATGATCCTAAAGCCTCCGCTAATGCCTTAGGAATGATCATAGGATGAATTTGAAGCATAAAACAACATTTTTTGGCTCAAAAATGCCCTCAAAAACTGGTTTGAAACCAATAAACGTGAATAGCTTTTAAATCTGCAACAAAATCTGTTTGAGGCTGATGAAAACCCATTGAAAATGCCATAGCAATGAAGGAGATGCATTATATTTACTTGCAGATGAGGAGGGGTAGAAAATGCCTTGCGATGAGCATTTTGCACCATCGCAGGGGTCCCATGTAGAGCAGAGAGGGTTGCAATTGTGCGAAATGCACCATCGTGCCTTTCTTTTCCTTTCATAAAATTTATCCAAAGTTTAATAAACCTTTCTCATAATATTTTCTCCAAAATCACTTTCATTCAAACTTTATTAAAATGCATTTTAATATTTCATTTTAATATTTGCATTTTAAACCTTAGACTTAGGCAAATTTTTAATTCCTCCTGTCGGGCAATTGACATTTTTCACCGCAGGCAAACCGGGCATCCGATGACCATGAAAATTTGCGCAGGGGCATCATTAATTATTTCAAGCAAACCCATTTCCTCAGAATCCGCATCGTCGAATGATTTCAGGGACCTCCTTTGTAAACTGGCCCATCAGATGCCTTCGCCGTAACTGAGATGCATTAAAATAATGCATCATATGGTCTCTGATTTTGATGAAATTGGAATTGGAGAGGTTTGAGACAAAATCAAGATGTGGGTCGCCCTCAGATTTGCGAGATTTGCAACTTTCTGGAATGCAAATTTCAACTCGGTCGCAGATAGAACAACATTAAATACCCCATCAAAACTCACCTCAGGAGCACAAAACTAAATAGGCATGCCACCATATGTGCCAAAAAACTTCCCACCAAACGGATTTGTAAGATGACTTCTTAGTTGAAAATTTTTAATTTGCGAAGGTGGCCTTTGGGGTAGATTGAGCAACATGTTGACCTAGCCTTTGTCTACACCTAAACAGAGTATAAACACTTCAAATTCGCAAAATTTGAAGGTGTCAACAGTTCCCATGTGTTTTTATTTTTTGCTTCCTATGTGTGTTATTTCATGTAAATATATATCATAGTTCATTCCTCCTACCCTATCCTACATCTCTTTTTGATTCAAAAACTGTAAAAATCCTAAATAACAAAGAATTTTTGGTTCACTGAATCAAAATCAATGTCCAAGTTTCAAATCTAGTTATTTTGATACATGTTGAAGTACCCTTTATATGGAATAATTGATTTCCCATGTGTGAAAATTGGTGTTTTGTGTGAGAAATTGGATAAAATTAAGTATATAAAAAAAGAAAAGCCTTGTATTTTATTTTTTTCTAACAATGAGTTCAAGCCATCTAATTGTGCCATATCAACTTGGTTTGACAAATTTTACAACTTTGAAGAGTTCTAATCTCACTACCAAATTGTAAAACCCTAGTGACTTTCTAATCAACTTTAGGTTATAATTTGGTCTATAGATCAAGTTTAATAAAATCTTTGTCAAAAAATGAAACAAGTTCACTTGTCCCATCACCCATGCACATGTCATGGCAATAAGGAAAGTATAAGAAAAAGGTGAATGCCAAAACTATGAATCATTTTCACTAGTTTACGTTAGCAAAGGTGGCCAATCAAAATTTAAATTAAAAAATCAGGATGATTTACTTTCCAATGGTGGAATTAATGCTAGGGTCTTTCTAACCATTTAAACTCATAGAAATAATATGTGTAATGCCTCTTCATTATCTTCTCATTATTTCATCAAATGAAACTATATTTGTAGTGTAAAAAAGGTGAAAAAGGATATAAGTTCTCACAAGAGTCAAAGGGGATGGAATAGTTCCTACAATATCTAAAGGCCATGAAATATCTAGCATGAACAAAATTCAAGGGTAGTGAAAATATATAATTAGTAAAAATGAAGAGAGGAAAAGGAAAGAGTTCATTGAAGTTTATAGCATCACTAAGAGAAAGAAAATGAAGCAACCCTAGACTTCACCCTCTCACACTCATCTTTCACAACCATGTATTTCAATGAACTAGTTTCTCAACTAGGTAAATGTAGGCATTTCTCCAATTCTATTAAAACCAAATTTGCACAAGATGAGGAATATTTTATCTATAATCCCATTTTTAAAGACCACCATGTCACTAAGAGAATGGACTTAAAATAGGATGAAGATAACATATGATAAATACCCTTATAGGGTTGAGAGTGGCCATGATTTTAGAATATGGATGGCCAAGCTAGCTAGGTATATGGTTCCTATTGTCTGCTATTCCCTCGAAGTTATCCTAGATGATGCTAGCAAGTATAATCGTATGAATAGAACCATTAAAGTGAAGGGGAAGGATAAGCAAATCAAATTCTAAATTAGTACTAGAAAAATTAGGAAGAAGTTGGGTGTTCAACTAGGCTTCCTACACTTGAACTCTAAGGGTCTCCAATTCTTGTGGGACACTAAAATTCTAGATAAAATAAATTTCTTGAGTGAGATCCACCCTCATGAGGATATTTGACATCCCATCAAATTATCCATCTTAAAATCCTTCAAATATGATATTATTTACCTATTTAATATAATGACCTTCATCCTAGGCATGAAAGATGATAAAAATATGTACCAAGACAAATTATCTATATCCTATAGGCTAATGAGGACCCCCAAGAGTGAATATTTAAGGTTGGAATTCTCACATTTCTCAAAAGACCAAATTTATGATTAATTTTCCAACTTATCCTCTTGCACGGTCTCTAATTACTCTACTTTCCTCATCCATATAATTATGCGCTAGTGCTAAAAGTTTTATCTAGGCCTAGAGCCCAAAAGTGCGCATACAATCAAGTGTTATGACCTAGTAATAGTTTTCTCTGTACCTTATTGTTGAGAAATTCATGGTTCCCATGGTTTTTCACATCATAGGGGAACCCACCACTACATTGTCCAAATCAAGCATAGTGGTGACTAAAATTAGACTCTATGGCTTCATGGGGGGTGACTAAAAGCTACCAAAATATGTATCAAGTCTTTTCTTAGACTATATGAGGTAGGGTGTACATATCATTCTCATTTAATATGATAATGATAGAGAAAATTAGAACTATGACTTAGTTCTCAACCACTATAAAACCATTTCCATTAACAAGAGGAGGTCTATGGACTTCCTATAAGTGAACATGTACGACCCACAATTAGAGCTAGTGGGTGAAAAATGGAACTATGACTTCATGGGGTGGTTCATTAAATGGATTAAGAAGATTTGTATTACCGAGGCAAACATGTTACCTATGAATGTAGACTACAAATATAATAAAAGAAAAATCCGAAGGATGAGGAAGTAGATAAATATATATATTCTTGGGCAATTTTAGAATTATTTCCTAAGGATTTGCAAAATTATGAAACCTTATATAAAAGGATAGAAAATTTAAGACCTAACCTCAAGAATTAGTAGAATAAAAATTAAAAAATTAGGTTTGGGTTAATCATGAAATAGATTCTTGATAGAAGTTATAGTAGGAAGTTAGACATCCCTTAAAAATTTCCACGGATGAGTAATTTAAAGAGTTGTAAGGTTTAGCTCACACAAGCCCAAGGCCATCATTTACCCCTGAGGCATCTCTAGTGATCTAAAAAGGGACAATAGTATTATAAGAGGATTAACCAAAAGTGAAATTAGGCCTCTAGGTTTCCAACAAGTGTAATAATAAATTCTTAGTATCTTATCCTACTCATTAGCCTCTAGTATATGGGAGTAGTAAGGGTATGAACAATAGAAACAAAAAAATAAGAGTATTAGGTCCTCACTTAGGGGATTCCTACCCAAACATAGGCCCCCATATAAAGTAGGATGAGGGAACAAATCCCAATCATATAAATAGTAGGTAGCCTTTATGAATCTAGCAACCAACAAGAAAATCACTAAGAAATAGAAGAGGGAAAGTTTCTTGCACTACATCATCCCAAGGCTCCTACTAGTCAACAAGGTTAGTCTTAGGGAGTTGAAGGTGGTGATTACGATTTAGAGGGCTAGAAGAAAAGAAAATTGGAGAAGAGTAAGAACCCTCTTATAAAGAAACAATAGAGATAGGATGAAATTAGTCATAAGTCACCAAACAAAAGTACAAACACAAGAACCGGTGATAGTTCCCACTATGAGTGTATCTTCTCCCCTTCATCTTTCTTCTAAATCTACCATCCAAAAATTTTCCCCTTTCACTCAATAATTTGCACCCCTCAATTCACCCCACAATAAGAGAGCTCCTTGTTAAATTTCACCTAGATGCCTATGTAGAAATATATGTAGCTCCCTCCTTAGTATCAATATCACCCTCATTTCTTTCCTCCCCATTCTATTCCTCCTCTCGTAGGACATTATTAAATTCCCATCCAACCATTTCCCCTCTAGAGTTTACCAGTTGGCATGTTTCCAAGTACCTCCCCCTCCAACAATTATACACCCCTTAGCTTCTCAAGTTATGTTTCATTCTCCCACCTCCTCACTTTCTAGATCTTTATAGGTTTCCATTTCCCAAACTATCACCACTCCTTATCTTTCACAACAAGTGACACTGACCTACTCCTTCTCCTTGGGGACCACCCAATTCCCTTACAACATAACAATCTTGAGAGATTCATATTCTCATAAAAATTAACATGTCCAAGTAGAGGTGTAGAGGAAAGAGTATAGGAGAAAACAAAAATACGCTACTACCCTCGCAACTAGGAAGGTCCAAACCAAATATGACCCCATCAAAGAAGAGATCCATTTTACACATTTTACACCTCAAGTGGACAAGTCTAAAGGTAAAATTCTAACAATAGATGATGACATGCAAATAATTAGTGAACGCATAAAAAAAACCTAAGAAAATGATCAAATTGAACTATTATATGAGAACAATAATGTGACATCATTGAAGTTGAAAACCATGGAGAGAAATATCAAAAAGAATGTTAATTTGGATTAATTTAATAAAATTTTAAAGGTTGTTTAGGTCAAAGATATATCATTATAATTTCAATTAACTACCATATTAGAGAAAACATCCAAAGTGTGGGAATCATAGGCCAATACCACTATTGATAAAGTGTAATAGGTGTAGGATAAATCTACTAAGGATAAAGTAGAAATGACATTAGTGAAGATCCAAATGACCTCGTAGAGAAATCTAGAAAATAAGTCTTGCAAGAAAGATAGAGTTATTGTAAAATGGTAGAGATATTGTGAGAAAGGGCCAAACAATGTGTCATAAATGTGGAGATCAAATCTCTCAAATAGAAATCCTTCATGAAGGATTATGATCTCACCAAGCTTAAGAATCAACTAAAAAATTAGAAACATATAATATTAGGCCTAAGAGAGAAATAACATGACCTAGAGATTAGATTGGATGTCTCCAAGGAAGAGATTTAAAATTTAAAGATCTAATTAGAGGAAATAAAATGTTATGCAAGATCCCTTGAGTTGATCAAGGCCCTATATAAGTCCTACTATAATATTATCATGGAGGCAACAACAATTATGGTCTTGTTCAAAACTACAATTCATGAAGGTGGGTCGAATTTTGAATGTAGAAGTCAAAGAAAGTGTTAGAAAAGTGTCAAGTTTATATATGATTGCAAGTGACAAGGTGTATGTGAATAAGATTTACAACATGTTGCATTAAAAATGGTCTCAGTGGGTATAATGAGAAAAACCAATACAACCTACAATATTAATGATATCCTAGACAAAGACAAAGTTTCCTAAATGTGTAAGGATTACTTAGACATTCTTGCAAAAATAGTAGCAAGAATGAAGATTCACATTGATCATTTAGTACAATAAGGTTTTCCCTCACTACTTGATGTCAATCAATGGTTGTTGCTCCATGATCAATTTTATGAATGATGAAAGAAAAACTATAGGATGAGTTGGTATTTCAAGGATGATCTCAATCACCATTTGTTATCAATATTTAAGGGGTTGTCAAGCCCACCATCGTAGAGTTGGAGGCACTCATTTAAATGGTTGTAGCTAAAGTTTAGGGACTTTCATATATGGATATCATTGTTCTAGAGTGTTTCTTCAAATCCCTAAAGTGTATTGAAGTACTTTTTGATTAGAAATGGGAAGTTCTCTAGGCCTCATTGGAGATTTTCTAGTAGTGAAAGTATCTTTCTAGTTTTAAAATTTTGATGTTTTACTATAGGACCTATATGCCTAAAGGAAATAATTTTAGGTTCCTTCCTCCATCTTAAAAAAGTGAACCCTTATGAGTCACTATAACTATAGATAATTTTCACTACAAAGGAAAATTATTTTTGCCTTAATATAATTTTGATAGAAATAGCTTCAGGATTAGGTAAAACCTTTATTTACCATAGTGCATTAAAATTCCATGTGTAGTGCTAGAGTTTTGGAAACCTTTAAAATCATGGGGTAGAATGTGCCACATCATTTTGATCTAATGGTGTGCAACAATCTAAGGTATAATGGTTGGAATTTCACATGGTAAATACCTAGCATTGAAACACATCAAAATGGTATCTCATTAGCACTAATAGGCCTTTGTTGTGGTGGCTCCACTTTTATTCTTCTTTGTTTTTTTGTTGCAAGGATTTTTGACATATGACACATGGTGTGCTAGTAGGGTTTTAGGCCAATAAGGTAGAGTATTTCTCTCTAAAATTGGTAAGAAGTGTTTGATGTGCCATGTTGACTCAAATCTAATTCTCATGATGAATGAGGCCCATTCCTTAACAAATTTTGATATTGATGAAGATTAACAAGTAATGTTTGAAGCCTACAACATCCAGGGGAAGTTTCCAATAACATTTTTGTTACAAATATTCATATCAAGTGGGAACTGATTGACTATTCTTGAATCTCCACCACCATGTGTGCACATGTAGAGGATAATTCAAATCCCAACCACCTCTCTAAGTTCTATCCATAACAAGACACATAATTACCCTTGATTGTTACTAATATAGAGAAGAGAGCAAAGGACTCAAAGACATGTACCATGAACTAGTTATGAGGTATTCTAACAACCAATAGGGGCATTTATGTCCACCAATATTCTCAATCTTAGTTTATTTTTCCACCTAGTTTTTAGTAATATTTCCTTCCCTTCCATGTTCATATTTTGAATTATTTATATATTTTTTAGGGGAGAGAGGGGAATTCTATTATGGGTTATGGTTCTCATATAAATAAAGGCATGTGTGCCAATTTGTAATTAAAATTTGCCTTGTACATACATGAGCTCCATGAGCCTTACATATAATTTTAATTTTTTTATAATTAGGTTAGGCTCTAGAGGGGAGCCTCAATACATGTGTTTGGAAGCATTAGATTTTCATGTTGAATGTATCTAGAAAATATATTTTGAAGCATTCAATATAAGATGTTGTGATACCTACTATCCTATTTATGATGTGTTTGCTTATAAATAAATTGATTCATGTTATGATTGTTCTTCCATTATTTTTGTAGACTATTATTTAGTGTTTTGCATTTAGCCTTGAGAAGGATTGCAAAGAGATATATTTTTAATGTGATTCTCTTGATTTAAGTTATTTTCTATTTGTATTTCTCTCCTTTTTCCATTTGTCAATTAGGCTTGGAGATAGATGATATAAGAAGCCAACATTTCAATCTTAGAGCTTGGCTTATATATTAGTCTCACATTTGAAAGAGATTTTCCATGGTGGAATTTCTTGTGAAAGATAGATCTAGCCATCAATAGTTTCCATGAACCCTTAAGGAATATGTTATTCGATGGTTTTATTCATTGCCACCAAGTTAAATTAATTGATTTAATGGTCTTTCCACTACATTATTACATCACTTTCATATAAACATGGGATTGCATATTATTGTTAATGATCTTACTAGATGCATACAAAAAAGCAATGAGCTTATCAATGACTATTATTGAATTTCAATATTTGTGTGGAAAAATAAAACACCAATTTAAATTTGATGAATTATAAACCATGATTTTATGAGGATTAAATTTGGTGATAAAGAAAAGAGTGTACCTAAATATCTTTCAATATTTTTAAGAAATTTGCACACATTTGACGAATCTCAAGAGGTTAAATTGTTAACATCAAATACATTGAAATATGGATCATCATCATCTTAGTCTTCTTACCCTTCTAAGTTTTAATAAAGTATAATATTTAAAAGGGTGATGTTATGAAGGAAAATGTGAAACAAGTTGCTACTAATTCTCCATTCCTTCATTTAAAAAAAATGCATATCATAATTTCATTAAGCTTAAAAAATATATGGATGATATGCTTCAAATTTTATTGAGTGCTAATCTACTTCCACTCCCTCCTATCTATCCATTAGATTCTAAAAAACCACTTCCTAAAACATATTATAATCAAGAATTTTATAATTAGCATAGAGTTAAAGGTCATTACACTTAAGCTTGTATAGGTCTAAAAAACAAGGTTCAAGATGTTATAGACAACAACACAATGAAAGCTAAATTAGTAAATGATACTATAAATCTATCTATTACATTAGCCAATAGTAGATTGCCAATTAATATAAATCCATTTCCACATCAAATTCAAACAATGTTGAAGCACATGGTATAGATGGTAATGAAGATAATGTGTAACATTAAAACATACCACAAGGTCACTCATTTGTAGGAAATGTCGAATCTAATGCTACATATTCTTCTCCTCCTAATAAATTTATCTTTGATTTTAGATGAGGAGGTCCCACAAGATAATTATTATGGTCCATAATACATACATAAAAATATTAATTACGAATCACCTACTCAATTCCTTATTGATCCAATATGCCAATATAATATATTTATGGAGCAAGAATAACTCAATCATCATATTATGTACATTGATAAACACTATGTATATTTAGGAATCTTATTAAAGATCTAATTAATGTTGATTAATATATTAGGATGCATCATTTTACAAATATGGGTAGGTCCTAAATATATATGTATGATTTATGTCACATGATGCCATCTTCAGATAGATTTGGTGTATTACGTGGTAGATCTTGGATAGAAAATTTTGAGGTTGTTCCTTTAGTTTTGCATTAATGTGTTAAATGTATACATGAAATACAAAATTTCAAGCTTAAAAGGGACCATTACAAACCAATATTTGATGCTAGCTATTACACATTGGATGCATTTGTATAAAAGCCAAAATATGTACTATATGAGTGAGATGATACTATGCTTGACCTTTATAGAATACATTTGGAAGAATTGGAAAGATTCAAAAGAAATTAGATCAAGAATATTCAAAATCAAGAGGGCCCTAAGTTGAACAACAAAAATTTAATCTTCAAAAGGCCTTGATATATCCATGCCTTCCAATGATCCATATGAGGAACAAACTTCTAATGTACTAAGAAAGAATATAAAGAAATTTCAAAAGAAAGATACAAGAGTAAAAGAAACACAAGTACTTAAATTTCATGAGTCAAAACCCATGTGGAAACTAAAGAAAGAAGTTGTGGTGCATCAAATATCTAGCATTCCACCACAAAAACAAGATAAAAAATGAGAATGGGTAAGAAAAGAACTACCTTATGTTACACCTATTGAACACATGATTATTCCTAGCATGAAGGTATATCAAGAATAAATGCATCATTTTAAAGGAAAGGAAAGAAGAGAAAAAGGAAAAAGAGAAGAAGATAAATTAGACAATTTATTTTGGGAGAATGATGATATAATGGATGAGTAAAAACTAGAGGTATGAAAGGTGATACCTAAAAAGAAGTCTTTTTAATTATTGATGACCACCAATATAGAATGTATACACATATACCTATAGCATAGATATAAATTTTATCTCTTGATTTTTTAAAATTTGCTTTTACAACTTGGCATTTTTATTATGCCTTTCTTTTTGTGCTTAAATCCACACCAATTTTGTCTTCCATATTTGGTGTAAAAAATAGAAAATGTGTATGAAAGAGAACAAACTAAAACCATATTAGCCTATTCTACTCATAATCTAATGCAACCACAAGATTGAGAAAGAGGAATGCATAATGGAAAGGAAGATTTTTAATAATTAACTACCATGCAAACCTTGATGTTTTGATGTTCTCAAGGTTGATGTTGGATGTATGTGATTGCTTCTCAATTTGACAGCATAATAATGTACTTCGTGGAGTCTTGAAAATTGCTTTGGTGATGTGTATTTATAGATTTTTGGGATGGTGGATGAAGGTATAGGATTGATTAGGGAGATCAATGGTTGACGATGATTGAGAGACTTGGATTAATGAGAGCTTGCCAAGTGGGAAGATAGGATTCAAGAATAACGATTGTCCATGGATAAAGGAAAGATGAAAGGTGGAGGATTTCAAAGGGACAAAAGAACCCTTTTTACAAAGGACGTGCCCATGCCTTTGTAAGAGATCCATGTGGTCATGTACAAAAGTCCATACCTTTGTACACTTGGAAAGATGTGAAGGATATGAATGGATTAATGAGGGGTTAGAATTGTGCAATCTTGTGATTAAGTTGACTATGTGAATTAGGCAACTTAATCAAAAGTGCAAAAAATAGGGAATTAAATAAAAAGAAATATATTTAATTCATGGGATTATGAATGTATATTAGATAAATAGAAATATTTGTCTAAAGTTGGACTATAGAAGATAGGTGATAAATGATTAAATCGTTTATGCGAGGATGAGGTAAAAATAAGAGTATAAATGAATAGTGATGAATAGTGAATGGTACATGAATAGTGATTTTAATAATGAAATATTATTTAATCCTGTCGAAACATGAAATAGATAATTAATTGAATTAATGGAGATTTATCTAATTAGGTGGTTGAATGATTCCCTGATTAGGGTTGAATAGTGTCAAGATGATGAGTGGACAATTTTAGGTGTCTACATTTTTCCCCTCTTTGAGATGGAGTTGTGAAGCAACATCATTTGAAAGAAAGATAAAACATAACACTAGGTTTAATAGAAGAAGACAGTTGGATGAGGGATGATGATGCCTCAACCACTTGAAGTGAGAATGACAAGGAGGGATGATGGTAAGGATGATGATAGAGATGATTCCCCCTTGAGAGGGAAGGTGGGTTCGAAGAACACGTGTGCTCTTAAAAGTACAAATATAGTTGGATTAGAATGATGACAGTGAAATTTAAATAAAAATGGATTGGGAGGATAGAAGACATTAGATGCAATGGATTGACGGAAAGGGGGGATGGTCACTAAATGAGTGGGTGAAAGGATAGGGGGATGCAAATGGATGTGGTGATAGTTATGCATTATGTTGTACTGTAAATGAGATCAATATTATTTGAAAAGGAATGAGACATTATGCACCAAGGTATAAAGAACTAGGGCACGATAATGTGTCCCATGCATAAAAGGATTCCCCAGAACATCACAAGGCATTTGACGACCTTGAGGGGTACTATGATGAGACAACTGATAAGGTCATAAGCAACCCTATGCCATATAACACCATGATATGGAAGACCATGATACCATTGTGGCAGGTAGATTATAGGGACTAATATAGATGCAAGATAAAATATAATGCACACACATAAAAAAGAATACATGCACAAAAGGATGCAAATACAAACATGATGTTTCCCTTGGTCAAGCTAAAAAGCCAAAGATTTATGGATTGATGATGTTGGATGATGTTGTTGATGATAAGAACAATATGAGGATTAGGAACAATATATCCGAATGATAATGATGGATGTTGGATTAAAGGCTTGTAGCAAGGTTGGGAACATGACCATGGATGTGATGAGATGATTTTGTGTATATTTCTTAGCTCAATATGTGCATTGATTAGGATCTTCTTGTGATGTTGGATGTTGGGAGATTTTGATTTTTGGGGATTTAGATTGAGATGAGGGGATGGCATTGGTTTACATGTAGGTAGCCTTTAGATAGACACCAATGACAAGGGAAAGCAAAGTCTATTGATAAGGGATTCGTGGGATGATTTGGGTGAGATGATAAGAGGATAATGGATAGTTGATAGTAAATGGAAGGAAATAATGGATGGAGATAGATAGGGAAGCTAGGATAGAGGATTTAGGAGAGATGGATGGTGGGAGTTCAATTTTGTCCTCCAAGGACTATGTTGCATAGGAATAAGATGCCCCACTATAGATATATGTGTCACTCATGACAATGTGTTATGATGTGTGGGGGGAATGGAAATTTGTAGGATATGCATGGAAATGGATGTATGCCAAGAGGTGTCCAAAGCATGTTTTAGATATTCTCCCTTGTCCGTATTAGGATAGAAAGTGGGAAAGGAGGAAGGGTAGGAAGACTATAGGATGGTGATAGGATAGATATGGAGATAAGGGATGATAAGAGGAAAGACGATAGGGTAAGTATATACAATGGATGGGAGATGATAGGCTAGGTGAGATTTGCCCCCAGGTGTAGGATGTAAATGGATGGGGGATTACATATCTTGCCCACAATGGGTTTTCATCATGGCACTTTCCTAATGCTCCACAAGGAGCGGTTTTCACCATTGGATGAATGTTTTTATAGTCTTTACTATTTTTTATATTTTATATTATTTTCTTATTTGACAATTTTCTTTTTTATATATTTGGATTGGATCAGTGGATTTTGATTGAGGATTTGGAATCAAGCATCGGTTTACATACAAGGTGATAGTGTCCCATGGTGTTTGGTTGTTGCATGTGCTCCATGTTAAGTGTGATTATGCACATGTATGTTGGTAGATGGGGGCATGTAGATGAAGTAGATGGAAGAGATGGATGGTGGATGGATAGATGGAAGGTGGATGAGGGATGGATGGAGCATTAATGAGGTATGGATGTAAGGTGGATGGATTATGCAAAAGCATGGATGTTAGGGATGTGATGGAGGATATAAAGCACGGATGAGGGATATACAATGGAAGGATGGAGACCTATGTGGGAATGTGATGCTAAGGGGAACTATCACCAATGTTTGCACACACTATGGTGGATTTTGAAGCTTATGTTTGTGATGGGGAGTGGGGAGTAATGGGGATGTGGGATTCATGGTAGATTTTCAATTATGGGATCGGGATGGGGTATATGGGATTGTTGATTTGGGGACTTAGGGACCTAAATGGACATATGATTTTTAGGATTTTGTATTGGGTGTGGGATGAGGGAGATGGATTTGGGGATTTGGGAATTTTTGGATGGAGTTTAATGTGGATTCTTCACTTGGATTTAATACCTTTTTCTTAGGGACCCACACCATTTTTCTGCTTTTGGAGGTGTGGGCTTGTGTAGACTTTTAGATGGATTTTTCTTGGATTTTGTGCATCGATGCCCTATGGCATGATAGCCTTTAGGAATTTTTTGGATTTGTAATTTTATGTGTGGAGGAATCCAAAGTATTGTTTTTTAATCCCATTGGTTTTGTGATAGTTTCATGTTTAGACGATGTGTGCATTTGTTGGTCATGAATGGGAATTTGGGGAAGAGGGGATTGGTCTATTTAGGGTGATGGGATTTATGGATGGGGGTGTTAAGAATGTGAGGATTAGGGGATGGGAGGATGGGATATTAGGAGTTGGGATGAGTGGAGGAAGAGTGGATATAGGGATCGGAGGATGTTTGGATTTAAGGATGAAATAAGATGGAAAAGGGATAGTGTTATGATTTATTGATTTGTATGGCAATGGAGGATGGATGGTGACATATGATTTAGAAGTATGATGAGATGCACCTATGTTAGGATTCAAAGAATGGATTTTAGAAGGTACGAAAGTGGTACCAACATTTCTAGATTATTTTCCTTTAGATATATAACCAAGACCATGTGTGCGTGGATGGATTTTGACATGGATGGGCTCTAATATTTCTTGTTTGTGACGGCATCAACTTTTTCATTGACATTGCCTATGTGGGATCATGCGATGTGCAATGGTATGTTTGTGATTTTTGAAACAAGAAACAAGTCTAGTATTAGATGAGGGAGGATGGGTGGTGGATAAATGTTGTTCACCTCTTCTGAGAGAACCACCATAGATGAAAGTAGTGGGACCAAGGGGATAGGATGATGGATGTAGGATGGAGTCTATAAGAGGTGGTACAAGATAAATAGGGGATCATGGGTGATCAACAGTAGATGGTGTGGGATTGGGAAAGGATGATTTGGGATGCTTGGATTTTAATTAGGATGAGGGTTTGATGTTTCAACATGCTTTGGAATCGGCTCTTGACATAGCCTTTAAATTTGTGTGGATGGTGTGGTGGGTGAGGAGTGTTTAACTTCATTTGGAATTTGAATAGACTTCTCATATTGGGTGGATGGAGAAGTGGGAGATATCTAGGATAGAACTTTGGATAAGAGGGAGGGAGAGGATGGGTTGGTTTTGATGGGTACTAGGTGGGTAATGGGGTCATCAATAACACATTTGGAAGGATTTGGGGAAGTGAGGTGGCATAACTCCACAAGTAAATGGTTTTATAGTTTTGCTCAATGTTCTTAGCTATGAGTCCTTGGAGAAAATTTGAAAAGGATTATTTACATTTAGTAAAGGAATTAGATGGTGGGTAAGATGTGGATTGGATAGTTGGGTTGGTGGATAATGATATGATAGATTTGGATAGGTGAGAAAAGGGGATGAAGGATGTAGATGAGAGGTGAAAGTGATGGGGACCTCATACATGGATGGATGTTGGGATATGGATGAAGGATAGAGTCAATTTCCCTTGTCAAGGGTAGCATATAAGGATGACAATAAGGCATGCAATTAGGTGCAAGGGCAGAGCTTGTGCTAGCCAATGCATGATACAAGGATTCTTACATGTTTATAGATTGGTGAGGGTAGTTTATGGTAAGCTTGTTTTCAATGATTTCATCAAGATTTTCAATTTCATATTGGTCAACAAGACTATATTGTCATTCGAATTGTAAGATGGATTCATGATGTTTGACTTTGATTTGGGATGATGTGATGTAGGATGGCTTGATGATTTTGATCTTCAATCTAGATTACATGGGATTTCAATTGATTTGGATTAATTGAGATTTTGATTGATCAAGGTTAAGGATTCATGACACTTGATACTAGGATGGATTTGATTTGATTTGATTTTGTTTAATCAAGGTCAATGATGTATGACACTTGATCTTGGTTGGATTTGGATTGGTAGGGTTTATTTGGATTATTCCTAAGGTCCCTAGATGGTTGGATGATGATTTGGAGAGAAGATGATTAAGTTTGGATTTAAGGATGAAATAAGATGGAAAAGGGATAGTGTTATGATTTATTGATTTGTATGGCAATGGAGGATGGATGGTGACATATGATTTAGAAGTATGATGAGATGCACCTATGTTAGGATTCAAAGAATGGATTTTAGAAGGTACGAAAGTGGTACCAACATTTCTAGATTGTTTTCCTTTAGATATATAACCAAGACCATGTGTGCGTGGATGGATTTTGACATGGATGGGCTCTAATATTTCTTGTTTGTGACGGCATCAACTTTTTCATTGACATTGCCTATGTGGGATCATGCGATGTGCAATGGTATGTTTGTGATTTTTGAAACAAGAAACAAGTCTAGTATTAGATGAGGGAGGATGGGTGGTGGATAAATGTTGTTCACCTCTTCTGAGAGAACCACCATAGATGAAAGTAGTGGGACCAAGGGGATAGGATGATGGATGTAGGATGGAGTCTATAAGAGGTGGTACAAGATAAATAGGGGATCATGGGTGATCAACAGTAGATGGTGTGGGATTGGGAAAGGATGATTTGGGATGCTTGGATTTTAATTAGGATGAGGGTTTGATGTTTCAACATGCTTTGGAATCGGCTCTTGACATAGCCTTTAAATTTGTGTGGATGGTGTGGTGGGTGAGGAGTGTTTAACTTCATTTGGAATTTGAATAGACTTCTCATATTGGGTGGATGGAGAAGTGGGAGATATCTAGGATAGAACTTTGGATAAGAGGGAGGGAGAGGATGGGTTGGTTTTGATGGGTACTAGGTGGGTAATGGGGTCATCAATAACACATTTGGAAGGATTTGGGGAAGTGAGGTGGCATAACTCCACAAGTAAATGGTTTTATAGTTTTGCTCAATGTTCTTAGCTATGAGTCCTTGGAGAAAATTTGAAAAGGATTATTTGCATTTAGTAAAGGAATTAGATGGTGGGTAAGATGTGGATTGGATAGTTGGGTTGGTGGATAATGATATGATAGATTTGGATAGGTGAGAAAAGGGGATGAAGGATGTAGATGAGAGGTGAAAGTGATGGGGACCTCATACATGGATGGATGTTGGGATATGGATGAAGGATAGAGTCAATTTCCCTTGTCAAGGGTAGCATATAAGGATGACAATAAGGCATGCAATTAGGTGCAAGGGCAGAGCTTGTGCTAGCCAATGCATGATACAAGGATTCTTACATGTTTATAGATTGGTGAGGGTAGTTTATGGTAAGCTTGTTTTCAATGATTTCATCAAGATTTTC
This sequence comes from Cunninghamia lanceolata, assembly GCA_027924645.1. Lineage (NCBI taxonomy): Eukaryota > Viridiplantae > Streptophyta > Pinopsida > Cupressales > Cupressaceae > Cunninghamia > Cunninghamia lanceolata. The sequence continues at coordinate 13,966,439 of BSBN01001583.1, forward strand.
AATTTCATATTGGTCAACAAGACTATATTGTCATTCGAATTGTAAGATGGATTCATGATGTTTGACTTTGATTTGGGATGATGTGATGTAGGATGGCTTGATGATTTTGATCTTCAATCTAGATTACATGGGATTTCAATTGATTTGGATTAATTGAGATTTTGATTGATCAAGGTTAAGGATTCATGACACTTGATACTAGGATGGATTTGATTTGATTTGATTTTGTTTAATCAAGGTCAATGATGTATGACACTTGATCTTGGTTGGATTTGGATTGGTAGGGTTTATTTGGATTATTCCTAAGGTCCCTAGATGGTTGGATGATGATTTGGAGAGAAGATGATTAAGTTTGGATGAAATATGGGATTGAAAGACGTTAAGTCCTTGACAATTTTTTATTTTCAAAGAATGATTTTTTATGATGGATGAGGGATTGGATTTTGATTAGGGATGGATAGAGGAATGATAGATGATTGATTTTGGATGAGGGATACTTGGATTAGATGAGGACTTGGATGGAATAGGAATAGATGGGATTAGATTAGGATAGAGGTGGATGAGATTAGATTAATGAAGGTATTGGATTATGGTAAATGATGAGATTGGGATGATAGGTTTGATTAGAGAGGTAGACAAATAGATTAGGAATGAATAAAATTGATTTAGGGATGATAATGGACCAAGGGATAAGTCGATGAAGCAATTAGGATGGGATGATGAAATTTGATAAAAGAAAGTGGATTATGATGTGGATTAGAATGATGAATGGCTTAATTAATCTCAAAGATAAGGTTTGATTAAGCTGATGCAGGAGCATCTATAAAGCATTCCAATCAATTGGGACAGTTAATATTAAGTTCCACAGTTGGAGATGTTGCAAGTATGGGCCTAACTGATGTTGTCATTGATGTCAACATACTCTTGTTGCATTGATGTTAAGGATTCGATAAGCTGTGTGCTGATGATATTGAGAATATTAGTCCTATTAGAAATAGAGAAGAACAGTGAAGACAATGAAGCTCTATGAAGTGAAAATCCTATCTAAGATGAAGATTAGAGAATACACATCAAAGGGTTTGTAGATATGTGTCTAAATATGATCTAGTAAAGATTTGAGAGGTCCACATGAAGATTTGGATAAGTTATGGCCATATGAGTAAAACTAGTTTTGGCAGATGTTTAGAGGTGACAGAGTGACACAAATAGGTCTGGTGAGATCTAGAAATGCAATATCTTGTTCTATAGATTTGGTGGAATATTTAGGAAGCCAATGTGAATTGACAACTAAATTGGTTCATGGTCTGGAGGTCCGCAAGCATTTATTCTAATGTGACAGTGATGATAGACTATGTTCTGAAGGTTCCAAATGAAGATATGAATGATTTCAGTAAGTAGAAGTGGTGTGGATGTTCTTGGTGATTCAGGCAAGCTTGTGGGGGTCTCTAGATTGTGTCTAGTTCATGTTGGTGATCTGCATTGAAGATTAAACTCATAATTGAAGATTTACTCTCAGGTGATGGTGTTCTTCCTAATCATGGCCGACTGGATGTTTTACACATCTTGTGAATGATCTTGAAGATGTTCTGTGAAGCATGGCATGTTCCTCGAAGAAGATTGAAGTCCCAGATATGTGTGGCTGATAGTGTGGTGATATGCATGAAGTTCTTGTAACAAATCAAATTATATTTGTGTATTTTTTCTATAATAAAATAAAGTATGTATTGTGCCAACTTTGATGATTATCCCAAAGTTGATGTCTTGTATAAATAGGACTTGTGAAGTCATTTCAAAGTATCCGTGTGGTGATGAGAAAGTGGTAGAAAGGAGAAGAGAAAAAAGCAGAGTAGAAGTGTTGAGCTTAAATGGAACTGACTCAAGCATGGTAAAGATGCTAATCTCGAGTTCAAGTATGTAATATTTATTATTCTGTAGATAGTGTGTCCCCTGTAGGTAGTGGGCCTCTTATGAGCAGTGTGCTCGGGCAGTGAGCTCTAATTGGCAAGTGCCATTTGTTCTTCTTATTCTTTTAACGGAGAATACAATCTTGGGTTAGTCACCCCATGGTTTTTCCCTTAACCAGGTTTTCCATGTTAAAATCTTAGTGTCATATGTGTTAATGTTTTTCTGCTCTTGAGATATTGCATTATGCTTCCATGATTAAATGATTATTATGCTATAGAAATATAAGAAGGATTTAAGTGTTTAAAGAAAAGAAAGTTTTGGTGACAACTAATTCACCCCCCCTCTCAGTTGATTGTCCTAAACTAACAATTGGTATCAGAGCGAAGTTCCTCTAAAAGAGCTTAATCACTTGAGGAGATCCAGGATGTCTTCCTACAAGAAGGATAGTTTGAGGTTTGATGGAACTAATTACACTCTTTGGAAAAGCCGCATGGAATGTCACCTGCAATGTATGGGAATGCGGTATTGGACCATAACTTCAAAGAAGTATGTTCCTCCAAAGAATGGCTCGACAAATGTAGATGAAATTAGAGATGCTGAAGATAATCTTCAAGCTAAAGAAGCCGTACTAAGTGCCTTATCTGATTCAGAGCTGACAAATGTTATGGATTTAAAAATTGCATATGAGATCTGGTCAAAGTTGGAACTTTTGCATGAAGGAGACAAATATGTTAAATGTGCCAAGCTATAGAGTCTGAAAGGAAAATTTGAAAACCTAAAGATGAATGAAGATGAGAATATCACTACATTTATGCCAAAAGTAAATGAGCTTGTTTGTGGCATTAGGTGTGCTGGCAAAACCCTAGATGAAGATGAGATTGTTGCCAAAGTTCTTAGATCCCTACCTCTTGCTTACAAACACAAGGTTGTTTCTATTGAAGAATTTAGATCTTTATCAAATATCACAAGAGATTAATTGGTTGGAAAATTAGCTGTATTTGAATTGGCTAAGTTTGGAGATGCACCCCCCAAGACTAAATTTGCATTCAAAGCTAGTGCCTCTGTAAAAGGCAAACAAAGGTATGATCTAGGAGAGAACTCCTCAAATAAACTATCATGGTATGAAAAAGCAAGAAAAGATCTGGAAGAAGATGAGGCAAAAGCTACTCAAATTGAAGCCCTTATTGCAAAAAGACTGCTATGAGGATTTGGTAAGTATGAAGAAAAATTGCCCTTTAAATGTTTCATCTGCAACAAGATTGGTCATTTTGATTCAAGGTGTCTGGAAAGATTTTCAAGGACTAATCCAAATAGATCAAGATTTGAAAAGAAATGTTACTATGTTCATGAAGATGATGATGATGAAGGAGTAACAGATGATGAATCAGAGCCAGGAAATAAATTTAGAAGTGACTGTATGTTTATTGGCATCAAGGAAGAAGATCCAATGCCCATTGAATCTATCAATCAAAAAATGGTAGAAAGAGCTCTGGTTGCCCAAGTTGAAGAAAAGGATGAATGGGTCATTGATAGTGGATGCTCCCACCATATGACTGGTGACAAAAATAAGTTCATAGATCTAGAAAGATATGAAGGATGATTTGTAAAATTTGGTGACAATTCTACTAGCAGAATCAGAGGCAGAGGAACTATTTCTTTTGATGGAAAGAAAAAAACCAGTGATGTACTGTATGTTGAAGGTCTGAAGCACAATCTTCTTAGTGTTGGATAATTGGTGGACAACGGCTATGATCTCTGATTCAAAAATTGAAAATGTAGAATCTTTGAAAGTTCTAGAATAGAGGTTGTATCCGGTACTCAAACAAAAGGTAACATCTTCCACTTGGTTGGTACTGGCAAAAGTTATTTATTTATTCAAATTGATCAGAGTTGGTTGTGGCATAGGAGAATATGTCATGTGAATTTTGATAATATCCTCAAGATAAGCAACACTCAGGCTGTAAGAGATCTTCCAAGACTGTGAAACCTACTAACAGTTTGTGCAAAGAATGTTAGTTGGGTAAGCAGAGCAGAGTCACATTCAAAAGTAGGGAGCAATCTTTTACCAGATTGTTGGAATTAGTACATACTGATCTATGTGGACTGGCAAGAATCAGGACTTTACAAGGTGATAGATATTTAGTGTTACTAATTGATGATCATTCCTGGATGATGCTGGTGACTTTCTTGAAAGAGAAATATGAGGCTCTTGAGAAATTCAAAATATTCAAGGTTATGGTAGAGAATGAAACCGGGTTAAACATAAAATGTCTTAGGTCTGATAGAGGTGGAGAATACACATCCGGAGAGTTCATAGAATTATGTGAGAAACATGGGATAAAAAAATAGTTATCTACTCCAAGGACTCCACAACAGAATGGAGTAGTGGAGAGAAAGAACTGGACCATCCAAGAAGCATCTAGAATGATGATGATGGAAGAAAATGTTCCTTAGATCTACTAGAGAGAAGCTGTAAGCACTGCTGTCTATACTCTTAATCGAGTACAAATTAGAAGCAATACTAGTAAGACCCCTTATGAACTCTAGTTTAGAATCACTCCCACTGTAAAGTATTTCAAAGTCTTTGGTAGTAAATGTTACATTAAAAGAGATGAAGACCTTGGAAAATTTGATGCTAGAAGTGATGAAGGAATATTCTTGGGTTATTCTACTCAAAGCAAAGCATACCGATGTTATAATAAGAGATTGAGAAAGATTGTAGAAAGTACAAATGTGAAGGTTGTTGAAGGCATTGAAAAACCCTCAAGGTTTTATAAATATGAAGAAGATGATCAAAATGATGGTTTGGTCCAAGAAGTTCAAACTCCTTCTAAAATTTAGATCCAAACTGATCTAGAGAATCTTGAAATATAGGAAGAAGAGATAAGTTTGGATGAACCTGTCCAAGATATAATAGTACAAGAAATTCCCAAAACTCCCAAGTATGTAAGACTGAATCATTCTAAAGACTAGATCATAGGTGATAGAAGAAAAGGTGTTCAAACAAGAAGAAATATTGCTGAAGATTAAGAAAAGTATTGTATGATTTCAAAGATTGAACCAAAAATACTAAGTGAAGCATGCAATGATGAAAGATGGGCTAAAGCAATGGAGGAAGAGTTGATGCAGATTAAGAAAAATCACACTTGAGATCTTGTTCCCAGACTTAGAAACAAAAATGTGATTGGGACCAAATGGATCTTCCAGAATAAATTGAATGAAGATGGTGAAGTACTCAGAAACAAAGCCAGATTGGTCTATAAGGGTTATTCTCAAGTAGAAGGAGTTGACTTTGAAGAAACTTTTGCTCCGGTGGCAAGAATTGAAGCAGTCAGATTATTTCTTGCTTTTGCTACCATCAAGGATTTCAAAGTATATCAAATGGATGTCAAGTCTGCCTTCCTGAATGCTGACTTGGAAGAAGAAGTATACATTGAGCAACTAGATGGATTTCAATTGTCCGACCATGGTGATATGGCCTGCAAGTTGAAGAAAATACTGTATGGACTCAAACAAGCCCCAAGGGCCTGGTATGAAAGATTGGATAAACATCTTTTGAAGATTGGTTTCAACAAAGGTACTGCTGATAGTAACTTGTACTTCAAGCTTGATCATAAAAATATCTTGATTGTTGAAGTATTTGTTGATGATATCATATTTGGAGGAAGAGATAGTATGTGTACGACTTTTGCAAATCAAATGAAAAGTGAATTTGAGATGTCTATGTTTGAGGAGATGAATTTCTTCTTGGGTCTACAAATCACTCAAACAAAGAAAGGAATCTTCATATCACAGATCAAATATGTGAAAGAACTGTTGAAGAAATTTGGGATGGAAGATTCAAAACCAATGAATACTCCCATGGCAACCAGATGTAAGCTAAGAAAAGATGATGAATCTCCTAAGGCTGATCAGAAAAAGTACAGGTCAACGATTGGAGGACTACTATATCTTACTCAAACTAGACCTGACATTATGAATGTTGTTGGTCTTGTTGCTAGATTCCAAGTTGATCCCAGAGAATCTCATGTCATGGTAATCAAGAGAATTCTCAGATATCTAAAGGGAATAGTTGAGTATGATTTATGGTATCCTAGGGATCATGATTTCTCTCTTCATGCATATACAGATGCGGATTAGGCAAGATATGTGGATGAATGGAAGATTACCAATGGTGGTGCATTCTTTTCAAGGAAAAAATTGGTTTCTTGGTTGAGCAAGAAATAAGAGGCAATATCTCTGTCCACTACAAAAGTAGAATATATTGCAGCAGCAGGTAGTTGCACTCAAGTATTGTGGATGAAGCAAATGCTTAGAGACATCAGAGTGGAGTATGAGGAACCTATCACAATCTTCTATGATAACTCAAGTGTAATAAATATATCAAAAAATCTAGTGTTGCATTCAAATACAAAACATATATCCATCAAGTTTCACTTTTTGAGAGAGTAGGTGAACAAGAATGAAGTCAAATTGGAGTTTGTGCCCTCTAAGGATCAGATTGTAGACATTTTTACTAAACCTCTACCTAAGGACTCTTTTGAATTAAGGTGTACTGATGTGCATCAGTCCGATGGATCTCATAGTCATATCTTGTAGTCTGGATTGATGATAGGAAGCTGCTACTCAGGGGGAGCAATCTGTATGATTCTGATTGATGCAAGTATGTGCCCTTTGCCATTGATGTCAAAGGGGGAGAGAAGACATGTGAAAAACAAAAGTGGTTGTTGATCAAAGGGGGAGCAGTAAAGAAAGAGAAGACAAATGAATGATTGTTGTTGATAGGGGGAGCTATGTCAATTAGTGAGGAGAAGTTCTTGTCTTGATGGTTAAAACAATTTTTCACATCATATGTTGCCATCAATGACAAAGGGGGAGATTGTTGCAAGTATGGGCCTAACTGGTGTTGTCATTGATGTCAACATACTCTTGTTACATTGATGTCAAGGATTGGATGAGCTGTGTGCTGAGGATATTGAGAAAATTAGTCCTATCAAAAATAGAGAAGAATAGTGAAGACAGTGAAGCTCTATGAAGTGAAGATCCCAGCTAAGATGAAGATTAGAGAATGCGCATCAAAGGGTTTGTAGATATGTGTCTAAAGATGATCCAATCAATATTAGAGAGGTCCGCATGAAGATTTGGAGAAGTTATGGCCATATGAGTAAAACTGGTTGTGACAAATGTTTAGAGGTGATAGCGTGACACAAATAGGTCTGGTGAGATCTGGAAATGCAATATCTTGTTCTGTGCATTTGGTGGAATGTTTAGGAAGCCAATGTGAATTGACAACTCAATTGGTTCGTGGTCTGGAGTTCCACAAGCATTTATTCTGATGTGACAGTGATGATAGACTGTGTTCTTGAGGTTCTAGATGAAGATGCGAATGATTTCAATAATTAGAAGTGGTGTGGATGTTCATGGTGATTTAGGCAAGCTTGTGGGGGTCTCTAGATTATGTCTAGCTCATGTTGGTGGTCCACATTGAAGATTGAGCTCGTAATTGAATATTTACTCTCGGGTGATGGTGTTCTTCCTAATCATGGGCGACCAGATGTTTTACACATCTTGTAGATGATCTTGAAGATGTTCTATGAAGCATGGTGTGTTTCTCAAAGAAGATTAAAGTCCCAGATATTTGTGGCCGACAGTGTGGTGATACGCATGAAGTTCTTGTAACAAATCAAATTGTATTTGTGTATTTTCTCTGTAATAAAATAAAGTATGTATTGTGCCAACTTTGATGATTATCCCAAAGTTGATGTCTTGTATAAATAAGACTTGGGAAGTCATTTCAAAGTATCCATGTGGTGATGAGAAAGTGGTAGAAAGGAGAAGAGCGAAAAGCAGAGTAGAAGTGTTGAGCTTAAATGGAACTGACTCAAGCATGGTGAAGATGCTAATCTCCAGTTCAAGTATGTAATATTTATTATTCTGTGGACAATGTGTCTCCTGTAGGCAGTGGGCCTCTTGTGAGTAGTGTGCTCAGGCAATGAGCCCTAATTGGCAAGTTTTAATTGTTCTTCTTATTCTTTTAATAGAGAATACAATCTTGGGTTAGTCACCCTGTGGTTTTTCCCTTAACTGGGGTTTCCATGTTAAAATCTTGGTGTCATATGTGTTAATGTGTTTCTGCTCTTGAGATATTACATTGTGGTTCCATGATTAAATGATTATTATGCCGTAGAAATATAAGAAGGATTGAAGTGTTTAAAGAAAAGAAAGTTTTGGTGACAACTGATTCACCCCCCCTCTCAGTTGTTTGTCCTAAACTAACAAGAGATTACCACATTATCACATTAGAGCTTGCAGAGATGGATTTTGTTTCTATAACATGTCATCTACATCATATCCAAAATTCAAATCATTTAGGTTTGTTTCTGGAAAGATGTCGCTATCAAAAGATTACTTGTTTCACATAGCATAATAGTTAGTGTTTAGTGAAGTCTAATTGGTTTGCAAATCAATTCCATGACTTGCAGAGCCTAATGGAACATCATTCAAGGTAATTAAGGACCTGACCGACCTTCATAGAGATCCGCATGAAGTTCCTTTTACCTGCGGAGCAATACCATATGTTTAGGTATGACCTATTTGTGTCTACACATTTCATACTAGTCGTTACAATTAGGCTGACTTGATAATGTTGTAAAGGCTTGTAGAGGATATAAATGAAGGATAAATGTTTGTTTCAAAGCAGTAGTGAGTGAGGAAGTGTGTGAAGCAATAAAGTAAGAAGATATAAATTGTTTTGATCCAGAGTAGTAGCAGAACTAAGCAGAATGTAGAGCAGTGAGTAGAAGAAGATACAATGCAGGGAATTGAGAAGAAGTAAGGAGACATGAAATTGTGTTGTACAAATCTTTTGTAAACCTAAGCTACGGCCTAGCATCTGAATATCCCTAGAGGCATATATAATTAGTTTTGAGATTCTAATATAATGAGAAGTGATCTAGAAGGTTGGGTTTTTTCCCTTTTAGGGTTTGCCTAGGATAAATCTTGTGTTGTGTGTTCATAAGCATTTCCATTCATTCTATTGTTATCTCTATGTTTCTGTTACATCTTGTTATGATCTTGTTTTTAGTTGTTTAAGGCTATAAGGTTAGACAATCCTTCATTGGACCCTCCTACCTTGATTGCATTATAATCTCAATGATGCCCAGACCTTAAGATGAGGGTGGTTAATGGATGAGATGATTAAGCTAATGGGGTTGGATTAGGGTGGAGGTGATTAGGATAGGTGGATTAAGATGTTGATTATGGATGCTAATGGATGAAGGAGGATAGATTAGGATTTGGAATAGGGAGTGGCTAGAATGATGGGGGAGTTGATTAAACTCAAAGAGGGGAATTAATTAAGCTCAAATGATGGGATTGATTGACAAACTGATAGTGATTAGGGAAATGATTACATGGAGATAGAATGTATGGATTGAATGGGTTAGGACCTTAATTGGACTTGACTAATTAATTGGGATTAGGGTCCTAAATGATGGATTAAGGATTGGATTAAAATGGATTAGTGTGAAAATTGATGATTAGGATAATTGGATAAAGGATTAGGTGGAAATTAGATGGGGATGATTAAGAAGAAGTTGGATTGGATTTGGATTAAGGTAAGCTAGATGACTTGGATTTGTATGAGGATGTGGTACAGAAATGGGATTTGGATGAAGATGGATGATTAGAAGGTGATTAGGATGATTTGATGCTTAACCTTGGGAAAATTTGCAAACAAATTTCGAATACAATCATGCACAAATTTTCAAAGTATTTGGATTTTGGATTAATGGAGTGCATTGGTTTAAATGATGAAGAACACCAAGCATAATAACACCCTAGATAATTCAAGTGGGAGTGTCAATCCTTGTGGGCCCACAAATATACTATTTATCAAGTGTTGGATAGACAGGGCATGCAAGGTCATGTACCACCTAGGCACTGATTACCTTGGGGAAAAATGCCTTACCCAAAGTGACTTCTATCTCCCCACTATGAAAGTATAGTGTGAGTGACTTCTCGGGCCTTTTCAGTATCGATGCACCACAAGGATGAACAATTGAAGGGTCTTATGCTAGGATGAAAAAAGTGACTACATGTATCCTAAATACACTCAAGGTGCCTGAGACCTAAGTCTATGACATGAAGGATGTTATCAAGGCATGGTTTTAGAGGGTAACCTAATTTCCACCTTCATATTGAAAGGTATAAAGATCTTGCAAGCTATCCTTAAGTGACAATGTCCCCCAATGGGAAAGTATTTCAATTCTCTCCCAAATTTGTATACCTCCTATCAAAACACGAGGGTTGAGGTTATCCCCTTGGTGATGAAATCTAAGGCAGCCCCCTAGAGGAAAGAAAAACTAGGTGTTTTTGATCTCCAAGATCGCTAAATGGCACAAGGAGAGAGCATACACACACTAGTCTTCTTGAGATTGAACAAAGATAAACAAGATTACATCAAGTCAATGTTTTTAATCTCTAAGATCATCAACTAGCATGAGGAGAGAGAAGACACTTTGACTTGACCCCAAGCAAAGAATACAAGATTCTTTAACCCATGTTAGAAAATGAAGTGTTCCTAAAGATTAGTGCAAAAAAGAGATGGATCCTTTAACAAGAATGCTACAAAACACAAGTTAGTAGTTTGATTTATGTCTTGGACCAATCATAGTTGCACAAGGAGAGGTTAGAAAACTAGGGACATGAACATGATGATCAAATTAACGGGTCAGATGTTAGAAATCCTCATAAAAATGATGAAAACTTTAGATAGAACAAAACCACTAAAAGATAGTATGGGGTTTCTGAAACGGATATAGAACTACTAAAACAAAGTTAGAGATAAAACATATTCTAGATAGGGCCACTAAAATAGGTGACAGGGTCACCAAACTAAAAAAACAAGTTGTTGAAAGGTGTTCAAGTGTCAGAAATGACTAATTCTACAAGAAACATGACCATATTTTGCACAAAATAGGATGGTTAGGGAAAATTTAGAAACATAACCCCCTGTCAGAAAATAAAATGTTAAATATGATGGAAAATGCTAGAAATGTGTTTTGGACATGCAAGACATAATTATCAATCCTCAAGACATAACTACCACAAGATAGGACAGAGCCTCCTAAGCAGAACAAAATTGCTAAAAGGTGTGATATCTATCCTCCAAACTAATACAAACTACCCAAGCAGGTGACAAGGCTATTGAAACAAGTATAGGGCTTCCAAGCTAGGACATAAATGTTAAAACAAAGCATTCACCTTAAAAACAAGGTTTGAACAAAAAAGATAAGATTGTTAGATTAGGACCTTAGGGGATCTTGTTGGGCATGGAAAAATGTGTACAAGAAAGAATGAGCATATAAGAACAAATTAAAATAATATTAGCCTATTCTACTCATAGTCTAATGCAACCTCAAGATTGAGTAGAAGGAATTCATAAAAGAAAAGGAAGATACACTAGTTATCTAACATGCAAACCTTGATTTGATGTGCTCCTTTGACGATGGTTGTATGTCATTGTTCCTCAATTTGATAGTATAACATTACACTTCATGGAGTATTGATAATGACTTGGGTTGATCGTTATTTATAGATTTTTGGGATGGTGCATTAAGGATAAGGATTGATCAGGGAGATCAATGGTTGAGGATGATTGAGAGTCTTGGATTGATTAGAGATTTCCAACTAGCAAGATAGTCCGATTAGAGGATAAGGATTGTCCTTGGATCAAAGAAAAATGAAGGGTGAAGGATTTATTGAAAGAAGTGGATGAGGAGGATTGAAAAGGGATAAAATGACCCTTTTGTACAAAGGAAATGCCCATGCCTTTGTAAGATGCCCATGTGGTCATGTAAAAAATGCCATACCTTTGTACACTTGGAAGGATGTGAGGGATTTGAATGGATTAATAGGATTGTGCAACCTTGTAATTAAGTTGACTAAGTGAACTAGGCAACTTAATCAAAAGTTCAAAAAATAGGGAATTAAATTAATATAAATATAAATATTTATTTAATTCATTGGATGGGGAATGCATATTAGATAAATATAAATACTTGTCTAATGTTGGACTATAGAAGGTAGGTGATACTTGATTGAATAATCATTTATGCTAGAACAAGGTACGGATGAGGGTACTGATGAAGAGTGAATAGTACATGAATAGTGATTTTAATAATGAAATATTATTTAATCACCATTGAAAATGGAAATGGCTAATTAATTGAATAAATAGAGATTTATCCAATTAAGTAGTTAAATGATGTCTTGATTAGGGTTGAATAGTGTCACGATGATGAGTTGATGATTTTAGGTGTCTACATTTGGTTTTCTATTTCCCCTTCCCACTTGGGGGCATAGTTTATTTCCAATCCCCCTTCACTTATCTTTCCTCTTTTCCTCCCTCACTTATGGGTAAATTTTGGCTTCCATTTTTTCTTTTCCTTTGAAATCATCTTTATGCCTATTATTTTCTTACCTTTACCTTTTCTTTCTTTCCTCAATTAGGATGCTTATCTTTCTTTGTTATCATTTTCCTTTATGTCTTTATTTACTTTTTTTGTGGTCCTTTCTTTTCATAGGCAAAGTTATCTATTTTCCTTCTTACATTTTATACATATATGTTGCCTTAGTGCCTATTTGTTCCTTATTTTCTTATGGTTTTATAATCCTCTCTTTCCATTGATTTCTCATTTTACCTTTTCATCTTATATATGGTTGTCTATACTTATGACATGACTCTTAGTGCTTCACCATTGTCTACATGCCATGTGATATCATATTACTATACCTTGCTTTCTAGAGCATATACGTTAAACTTACATTGGTACATCACACTTTTATAGTTACTTATTGATATTACCTTACTATATCATGCCTCTAGAGCATTTAAAGCATTTATAATTCTCTTACCATATCATTAGTATTCACATATTGAGAGCATCATGCTTTCCTCCTTATACATTGTGCCTTCATGGTCACATCTTTTACACTAGAGGAATCATTCTTTCCATACTATAGATTTTGTATTCATGGAAACCTTTTTTACATAGGTAGCTTCATGCTCTTTCCTTATATCCATTTTCCATCATCACGACACTCTTTACACTAGGGGCATCATGCCTTTCCCCAAACAATATGCATTGTTCCTACCTACACCCACTAGAAACTTGCTACCTTACCTAGACCTTTATGTGGTCATGTTCTTGGGTACGATATGGGGAGATATTCCTATCCTAGTTCCTTAGATACTTGAATGGTTATTTTGACCATTAATGACCACATCAACATTTCATATTACCCATGTTGAGGGTAATCTATCTTCCTTTATGTTATCTCTAGCCTGTATGTACTTACCATGCCTTATCATTATAGATACATGATGCATTCATTATTTCTATTATTTGACCTAATTACACGCATACATATTTCTCTAGATCACATTTAATTTAATGTACAATTTGCCCTCTCCTTCAATTCCTTGCATCCTAAGGATTCAAGCAATTGAAGGGGGCATATAGTGTCACTAACATTCCTATGTTAGCTTTTCGGTAATAATGGGTGCTAGAGATGCTTGTCACCATGACCATAAGGATTGATATCACATGACACACCATGAACTTCATGTGCCTTGTCATCATAGGGCCACCAAGATAGACATACCATTTTCATTTTTTTGAACAAGTATAATTTTCTACATTTACTTAGTTCCTATTATTCCTATTTCCTAGATAGTTGAGTGGGTTCGTATTTTAAATCTAAATTTTACTTGTGAGATTGAAGATACTCATTATACATTTTTTCTCTAATTCATAGATTCTCAATGTGAGTGCATAGAAACGGACATAATCACATCCTATATGGTCCATTGCTTTATAAAAATCCTTGGTGATATCCTTTGATGTCTAAATATTTATTTTAAATTTATTCTTGTGAATTCTACATATTTTGATATGTATAAGAAGTTTAGGATTCACATGCACCTCAAAGTAGGAAAAATTTAATGGTGAAATTAGCATACCCATGCCATTTCACATTTATTTTTGTGCCCATTTTGAGGAAATGTACTAATACTTGTACATGATGACAAGTAGTGCAATTTTATGCAACTTTGGGCTCATTCCTCTAGTCTTTAACCATTCATACACACACTTATTTCTACCCATTTAGCCCCCATTTTATGTTTATAATGCTCCCATACTTTTATCTTATCTCAGTATTTATGACACTTGTCCATAAACTTAGCTTCAACTAGCTAGTGTTTTTCTAGATTTGATTATTCACCCACCTAGGATCATTTATGTGGTCACAAATTAGTGCTACAATATTAGACATGATCCCTATCTTTCCAAATTTTAAAATTCAAATTTGGTTTGTTGGTCCCCTTTATTTTCTCACCCTAGGTTGACTAAGTACACATTATGCGATTTGGTGCTATGTGCTAGTATTTAAAGACATTTAATTATATTATTTGATATCATCTAGATGTTAGATTTAGGACAAATAACTGAGAGGAGGGGTGAATTAGTTGTCAAAAACTTTCTTATAATTAATAACTTAAATCTTTTTCTTAATTCTTCAGCATAATAATAAATCAACCATGAAAACATAATACACCAATTCAAGAGCAGAAACATATTAACACATATGACACCAAGATTTTTGACGTGGAAAAATTGGTTAAGGGAAAAACCATAGGGTGATTAACCCAAGATTGTATTCTCTATTGAAACAATAGAAAGAACAAAATGGCACATGCCAATTAGGGCTCACTACCCGAGCACACTACTCACAACAAGCCCACTACCTACAAGAGACACACTGTCTACAGAATAATAAGTATTACATACTTGAACTGAAGAATAGCATCTTCACCATGCTTGAGTCAATTCCATTTAAGCCCAATACTTCTGCTCTGCCTTTCACTCTCCTCCTCTCTAGCACACTCTCATCTCCGCAAGATACTTTTGAAATGACTTTACAACTCCTTATTTATACAAGACATTGAATTAGGGATAATCATCCAAGTCGGCATACATTACAGAGAAAATACATAAATACAACATGACTAATTACAAAAAGGACTTCACACAAATCAATACGCTGTTGGCCACACAGATCTGAAACTTCAATCTTCCTTTAGGAACATGCCATTCTTCACAGAACATCTTCAAGATCATCCATAGGATGTGTAACTCATCCGGTCGGCCAAACTTAGGAAGAACATCATCATCCGGAAGTAATTCTTCAATTACAAGCTCAATCTTCAATACGAACCACCAACACAAACTGGACACAATCCAAAGACCTCCAAAAGTTTGACTGAATCACCAAGAACATCCACACTACTTCTGCTTACTGAAATCTTTCTCTCCTTCATCCAAAACCTTAAGAACATAGTCTGTCATTACTGTCATATTGGAATAGATGCTTGCGGACCTCCAGACCACGAACCAATTGAGTTATCAATTCACATTGACTTCCTAAACACTCCACCAAATCTGCAAAACAAGATATTGCATTTCTAGATCTCACCGGACCTATCTGTATCACTCTATCACCTCTGAACATCTGTAAGAACTGGTTTTACTTAAGTGGCCATAACTTCTTCAGATCTTCATATGGACCTCTAAAATCTTTACTGGATCATCTTAAAAGACATATCTACAAACCCTTTGATGCGCATCCTCTGATCTTCATCTTAGCTGGGTTTTTGGCCTCACTGTCTTTACTGTTCTTCTCTGTTCCTGATAGGACTAATTTTCTCAATATCCTCAACATACAACTCATCCAATCCTTATCATCAATGCAACAGGAGTATGTTAACATCAATGACAACACCAGTTAGGCCCATACTTGCAACAATCTCCCCCTTTGTCATTGATGGCAATATATGATGTGAAAAACTATTTTAACCATCAACACAAGAACTTTTCCTCACTGACACAACTCCCCCTATCAATAACACATGTCTTTTCTTCCTTTACTGCTCCCCCTTTGATCAGCAACCACTTGTTTTTCACATGTCTTCTCTTCCCCTTTGACATCAATGGCAAAGGGCACATACTTGCATCACTTCAGAATCATACCAGTTGTTCCCCCTGAGTAGCAGCTTCCCATCATAATCCAGACCACAAGATATGACTATGAGATCCACTGGACTGATGCACATTAGTGTACCTTAATTCAGAACCGGATGGATAATAACCCCTAACTTCTCCCTAAGATACTCAAAAGAGTCCTTAGGTAGAGGTTTAGTAAAAATATTTGCAATCTAATCCTTGGAAGGCACAAACTCCAATCTGACTTCATTCTTGTTCACTTTCTCTCTCAAAAAGTGAAACTTGATGGATATATGTTTAGTCTTTGAATGCAACACTAAATTTTTTGATATGTTGATTGCACTTGAATTATCACAGAAGATTGTGATAGGTTCTTCATACTCCACTCTAATATCTCTTAACATTTGCTTCATCCACAATACTTGAGTGCAACTACCTATTGTTGTAATATATCCTGCTTCTGTAGTGGACAGAGATATTGACTCTTATTTCTTGTTCAGCCAAGAAACAAATCTCTTGCCCAAAAAGAATGCTCCACCACTGGTACTCTTCCAGTCATCCACATCTCCTGCCCAATCTACATCTGTATAAGCATGAAGAAAGAAATCATGATATTTAGGATACCACAAAGCATATTGAACTGTCCCTTTTAGATATCTAAAAATCCTCTTGATTGCCATGACATGAGATTCTCTAGGATCAACTTGGAATCTATCAACAAGACCAACAACATTCATAATGTCAGGTCTAGTTTGAGTGAGATACAATAATCCTCCAATCATTGACCTGTACTTTTTTTTATCAGCCTTAGGAGAGTCATCATCTTTTCTCAATTTACATCTAGTTGCCATGGGAGTACTCATTGGTTTTGAGTCTTCCATCCCAAATTTATTTAACAATTCTTTCACATATTTGGTCTGAGAAATGAAGATTCTTTTCTTTGTTTGAGTGATTTGCAGACCCAAGAAGAAATTTATTTCCCCAAACATGGACATCTCAAATTCAGTTTTCATTTGATTTGCAAAAGTTTTGCACATACTATCTCTTCCTCCAAAAATGATATCATCAACAAACACTTCAACAATCAAGATATTTTCATGATCAATTTTGAAGTATAAATTACTGTCAGCAGTACCTTTGTTAAAACCAATCTTCAAAAGATGCTTATCCAATCTTTCATACCAGGCTCTTGGGGCTTGCTTGAGTCCATATAGTGCTTTCTTCAACTTGCAAACCATATCACCATGATCAGATAATTGAAATCCATTTGGTTGTTCAATGTATACTTCTTCTTCCAAGTCACCATTTAGGAAGGCAGACTTGACATCCATTTGATATACTTTGAAGTCCTTGAAGGTAGAAAAGGCAAGAAATAGATTGACTACTTCAATTCTTGCCACCAGAGCAAAAATTTCTTCAAAATCAACTCCTTCTACTTGGGAGTAACCCTTGCAGACCAATTTGGCTTTGATTCTGACTACTTCACCATCTTCATTCAGTTATTCCAGAAGACCCATTTGGTTCCAATCACATTCTTATTTTTAGGTCTGGGAACAAGATCCAAAGTGTGATTTTTCTCAATTTGCGTCAGCTCTTCCTCCATTGCTTTAGTCCAGTTTTCATCATTGAATGCTTCATTCACTGTTTTGGGTTTAATCTTTGAAATTAGACAATACTCTTTTGAATCTTGAGCAATCCTTCTTCTGGTTTGGACACCTTTTCTTTTATCACCTATGATGTGGTCTTCAGAGTGATTCAATTTTACATACCTGGGAATTTTAGGACTTACTTGTACTTCTATTTCTTGCACAGGTTCATTCAAACTTATCTCTTCTTCCTGATTCACCAGATCAGTTTGAATCTGAATTTCAGAAGGGGCTTGGACTTCTTGGATCAAAACATCATTCTGATCATCTTCATCATATTCATAAAACCTTGAGGGTTTTTCAATACCTTCATCAACCTTCACATTTGTACTTTCTATGATCTTTCTCAATCTCTTGTTATAACACCAGTATGCTTTGCTTTGAGTAGAATAATCCAAGAATATTCCTTCATCACTTCTGGCATCAAATTTTCCTGAATCTTCATCTCTTTTAATGTAACATTTGCTACCAAAGACTCTAAAACACTTCACAGTGGGAGTGATGCCAAACTAGAGTTCATAAGGAGTCTTACCAATATTGTTTCTAATTTGGACTCGATTAAGAGTGTAGAGTGCAGTGCTTACAGCTTCTCTCTAGTAGATTTTAGGAACATTTTCTTCCATCATCATTGTTCTAGATGCCTCCTGAATGGTCTGGTTCTTTCTCTCCACTACTCCATTCTGTTGTGTTGTCCATGGAGCAGACAACTGTCTTTTTATCCCATGTTTCTCACATAATTCTATGAACTCACCAGATGTGAATTCTCCACCTCTGTCAGACCTTAGACATTTTATGTTCAATTTAGTTTCATTTTCTACAATAGCCTTGAATATTTTGAATTTCTCAAGGGCCTCAGATTTCTCTTTCAGAAAAGTCACCCACATCATCCGGGAGTAGTCATCAATTAATAGCATGAAGTATCTATCACCTTGCACACTCCTAATTCTTGTCGGGCCACATAAATCAGTATGGACTAAGTCCAATAATCTGGTAGAAGACTGTTCTTTACTTTTAAATGTGACTCTGCTCTGCTTACCCAACTGACATTCTTTGCACAAACTATTGGTAGGTTTCATCACTCTTGGAAGATCTCTTACAGCATGAGTGTTGCTTATCTTGATGATATTATCAAAATTCACATGACACATTCTTCTATGACACAACCAACTCTGATCAATTTGAACAAATAAACAACTTTTACCAGTACCAACCAAGTGGAAGATATTACCTTTAGTTTGAGTATCAGATGCAATCTCTATTCCAGAACTTTCAAATACTTGCATTTTCCATTTTTGAATCAGAGATCATAGCCTTTGTCCACTAACTATCCAACACTAAGAAGATTGTGCTTCAGGCCTTCAACATATAGTACATTACTGGTTTTGTTCTTTCCATCAAAATAAATAGTTCCTCTACCTCTGATTCTGCCAATAGAATTATCACCAAATTTTACCACTCGTCCTTCATACTTTTCCAAATCTATGAACTTATTTTTGTCACCTGTCATATGGTGTGAGCATCCACTGTCAATGACCCAATCATCCTTTTCTTCAACTTGGGTAGCCATAGCTCTTTCTACAATTTTATGATTGACATATTCAGAGGGCATTAGATCTTCTTCCTTGATGGCAATAAACTCCCAGTCACTTCTGGATTTGTTTCTTGTCTCTGATTCATCATCTGTTACCCCTTCATCATTATCATCTTCATGAATATAGTAACATTTCTTTTGGAACCTTGATCTATTAGGGTTTGGCATTGAAAATCTTTTTGGACACCTTGAGGCAAAATGACCAATCTTATTACAGTTAAAACATTTAAAAGGTAATTTCCCCTCATACTTACTAGATCCTCTTGGCAGTCTTTTTGCAATAAGGGCTTCAAGTTGGGTAGCTTCTGCTTCATCTTCTTCCAAGTCTTTTCTTTCTTTTTCATACCATGATAGTTTCTTTGAAGAGTTCTCTCTTGGATCAAACTTTTATTTTCCTTTTACAAAGGCACTAGCTTTGAATGCAGATTTAGTCTTGGGGGGGCATCTCCAAACTCGGTCAATTCAAATGCAACTAGTTTACCAACCAATTGATCTCTTGTGATACCTGAAAATGATACGAATTCTTCAATAGCAGCAACCTTATATTTGTAAGAATCAAGAAGGGATCTGAAAACTTTGCCAACAATCTCATATTCATCCAAGATTCCACCAGCACATCTAATGCCACAAACAAACTCATTTACTCTTGGCATAAATGTAGTGATACTTTCATCTTCTCTCTCTTTGAGTTTTCAAATTTTCCTTTCAGACTTTGTAGCTTGGTACATTTAACATACTTATCTCCTTTATGCAGAAGTTCCATATTTTCCCAAGTCTCATGAGTAGTTTTTAGGTCAATAACATTTGTCAGCTCTGAATTAGATAGGGCACTTAGTAGAGCTTCTTCAATCTAAAGATTGTTTTTAGCATCTCTGATTTCATCTATAGTTCTTTGACCATTCTGTGGATAAGTATACTTCTTTGAAACCATGATCCAATACTGCAATCCCATACATTGCAAGTGACATTCCATGTAACTTTTCCAAAGAGTGAAATTGGTTCTATCAAACATCAAACTATCCTTTTTGTAGGACAACATCCTAGATCTCCTCAAGTGTTTAAGCTCTTTTAGAGGAACTTAGCTTTAATACCAATTGTTAGATTTAGGATAGACAACTAAGAGGGGGGGTGAATCAGCTATCAAAAACTTTCTTGTAATTAATCACTTAAATACTTTTCTTAATTCTTCAGCATAATAATAAATCAATCATGGAAACATAATGCAGCAATTCAAGAGAAGAAATATATTAACACATATGACACCAAGATTTTTGACGTGGAAAACCTAGTTAAGGGAAAAACCATGGGGTGATTAACCCAAGATTGTATTCTCTGTTAAAAGAATAGAAAGAATAAAATGGCACATGCCAATTAGGTCTCACTGCCCGAGCACACTGCTCACAAGAGGCCCACTACCTACAGGAGACACATTGTCTATAGAATAATAAGTATTACATACTTGAACTAAAGAATAGCATCTTCACCATGCTTGAGTCAATTCCATTTAAGCCCAATACTTCTGCTCTGCCTTTCGCTCTCCTCCTCTCTACCACACTCTCATCTCCGCAAGATACTTTAGAAATGACTTTACAACTCCTTATTTATACAAGACATCGACTTAGGGATAATCATCCAAGTCAGCATTTATTATAGAGCAAATACATAAATACAACATGACTAATTACAAAAAGGACTTCACGCAGATCAACATGCTGTCGGCCACACAGAATTGAAACTTCAATCTTCTTTTAGGAATATACCATTCTTCACAGAACATCTTCAAGATCATCTGCATGATGTGTAACTCATCTGGTCAGCCAAACTTAGGAAGAACATCATCATCTAGAAGTAATTCTTCAATTACAAGCTCAATCTTCAATGCGGACCACCAACACGAACTAGACACAATTCAAAGACCTCCACAAGCTTGCTTGAATCACCAAGAACATCCACACTGATACTTGCAGACCTCCAGAAACAAACCAATTGAGTTGTCAATTCACATTGACTTCCTAAACACTCCACCAAATCTGTAGAACAAGATATTGCATTTCTAGATCTCACCGGACCTATCTGTATCACTCTGTCACCTCTAAACATCTGCTAGAACCGGTTTTACTTAAGTGGCCATAACTTCTTCAAATATTCATGCAGACCTCTGAAATCTTTACTGGATCATCTTAAGAGACATATCTACAAACCCTTTGATGTGCATCCTCTGATCTTCATCTTAGCTGGGATTTTTACCTCACTGTCTTTACTGTTCTTCTCTATTCCTGATAGGACTAATTTTCTCAGTATCCTTAGCATACAACTCATTCAATCCTTATCATCAATGGAACATGGGTATGTTGACATAAATGACAACACCAGTTAGGCCCATACTTGTAACACTATAATCCACAAGTCCTCTCTCATTTTAGAGTATTAAAGGAGAAATCAATAGTAAAACATTTAAATTTTCTAGACTAAAAGAAGTAAAAAAAATGCATACATAATTTGAAGAGGCTTGCTTTTTTCCTTCTAGATTTTGTACAAATTTCCAAGAGTTGGACTAGTAGAATTTGTCTTGTTCCAATATAATGAAAACAATACCAAGGTATTATAAAATATTTCTAGCCCTTAGATTAGAAAGAAGAAAAGTAGATGAAGATCTACGAGGCAAGTAAAGGAGCATAAATTTAAAATGAGAGGGGTCATGTTTGGAGATAAAGGGGAAATCTATTATTGTAGACTGGTTCTAGATTAGTGGACTTGACCCTTGATAGAAGAATCAACATAGAATCTAAACAATTGAGTTAATAGAGAGATTGCACTTTCAAAGTAGAAAACAAGAATACTCTAGAATTTCAGCAAAGACAAACATTCTTCAATCAACAAACTAAATACCTTTATGTTTATTTACATTCCACATTTATTATAATAATCAAATATCAATAAGGCACAATTTGTCCACTCTTTTAGACCTAAATTAATATATGCTTATACATATACTTTATATTAAACTAGCATAGGTCTCACTTAAAGAAACCTTATTTTCCTTTACAAGTACAAAGGAGTAGCTAATGTCCCACTAAACGAAATTAGGGTTAACTATGTGCTAGCTTACTTGCACCAGGAAGAGATAAAAAATAGAATTGTAACTATCTTCTAGAAAATTGAAGAGCAATGACAATTCAGAGATACATAGAAATATATTTTTCTTGAATTTTCTGTGTAACTCAGGTTAAGTGCATAAATTCTTTCCACTAACTGGAAACACAAGGAATGCTTATAGGACTTACTATAACTCAAGTCACATAACATCTTTTCAAGAGTAAGTAAGTTGAACTAATTTGATAAACTTTTTGATTATTTAAATTTTACATTTAATCATTTACAGAAGTTAATTTGTATAATTTTTATGGAAGTGATAAAATTAAATAAATGTTTTTTATAAGAGAACTTTTGATGGAGGGATACTCCACCCAACATTCACACACAACACAACAACACATTTCCATAGGCAATGCAAGGAAAGAAATCAAACAAATTTTATTTCTTCAATAAAATGAAGTACAAAATTAGGAAAATAGAATGCTATATCAACATGGGATGTTTCACCACAAAGAAAATTAACCCTATCAAAATTCCTGCAAGCTTGAACCACAATATGCACTGATGGAGATGTCCTCCATAACCTCCTCTTTACCTCTTTATTTGGCACCAGTAACTCCCACACCACTTCTCCACTACCCTTCAATGTTCTAGAAAGTGTAACTCACTTTTTTTGGGCATCCAAAGGTCTAGTGGTCCCTTTTCCTACTCAAGAAAATTCTTATTTGAAGTTTAAATTTTTAAAATCTCGTAACACAAATTCTAGGAGCCATAACTTTTGAATCGGACATCTGATCAATGAATTGTTTGATGTGTTGAAAATATTGTGAGGTGCTCTACGATATACTCATTCTAGGTCATGAAATGATAATTTTTGACCATCTAAAAGATCATTTAAAGGTCCAAAATTCAAGTTGAATTTTTATATAGGATTTTTAAACCTTGAAATTTTAATATCTCACTATCTACCAATTATCTTGAACTTATTATTTCACGAAAGGCTAGAATTTACAACTTCAGATCCGTATGAAAAAATTCATGTCTATACGTGCACAAATGCAAACTTATTAAAAATAGCAGGTTACTATTTTTAGCCCTAAAAAATTGGGACAGTCTTAAACCAATGGAAACTTAAACCTATGCTCCAACTAAACTAAGAAGAATACAAAAATCAAAATTCAAAGCAACATAAAATATTTTTGGGTGATGTAATGTTGCTCTTACACCCTAATGCTTCTACATCAACTTTAAATATATGTTTTTTTGTAAAAGGACTTTAAATATTTGATAGGAAGTACCAAAAACTTCACAAATAGTCACACAATAAGTCCACTAATGCAACTTAGTTTATAATTTAAATGTTGAGGCTAGCAATTAAATTATACTTTTAAAAAAATTCAAAGGTAAAATTTTGATAGAAAGTGTTGAGAAGAATTTTCATAGTGAGAAAATAATCTCATTTTAAATTATTATAACAATTTTCTTTAGATTTTTAATAGATATGAATGTTTTGAATTATATTTAATTGTACACTTTATTAAATTAGTTAGTGTTATTGTGGGCACAATTAATATTGATAGATTTTATATAATAAATGTGAATTAAAATTTGATATATAAGGAAGCATTTTTTTTAGTTCGTAGTTTCCATCTTTGTAGATTGAAAGAAGATTAATTCTTTTAGGTTATTACTCTAGATAATGTTTAGATGTTTTATCATTACAAGAAAAAATAAACTTATCATATATAATAATGAATGTTTTATTAGATATAATGAACAAGAAACATACTATTGGTGTATTGCATTGATCTAGAATTCCATTTTGTGTTTAATACTTTTTTTTCTTATTAATGGAAATAGAGTTATGGAATCGGTTTCATTAATAGATAGGTCAACATTCAATGAGTGACTTGTTAATGGGAGATCGTTTGTTCAAAACCCATACCCCTAACAAGTAGCCTATGTCATAAGGAAAGTTAGAGGGACAACCTCAACAATCAAAACCTTAAATCTTTAAACAGGTGCAAGATAATGAAGAAGACTAGGGGAGAGGAGCTAGTAGTCATTAGGGATAACTTTGCAACCATAATGTAGTTACATGGAATATCATAGGACCTCCATTTTTTTAGAAATGTGATACGGATTCTTATCTATCTACAAATAAGGTTTGGAGGTGTGACTTATCATGCAACTCGCCACATTAACATGTCTAGTGAGAAGTGTCCTTAAAATGAATTTTTATAGAATTGACCAAAACTTTATCCTAGAATTCCTAGTAGTTGAACAAAAAAATACCATTTGTTGTTAGAACAACATCATATTCTTATTTAAAATATAACTTATATGCAATCTTAATGATATCAATATCTTTTGATAAGCATGAATCTTGTTATCTCTAACCTTTATATCCAACACAAATGATCCAATAGTTGAACACAAAATACTATTTATTGTTATAAAAACATCACATTCTTATTTAAAATACAATTTATATTCAACTTTAAATGATCATAAGACATTTTGACAATCTTTTGTTGTTCTCACATTTTAGGTTTGTCATACAACAAACATATAATATGAAGTATTCCAATGCATGTACATTGTCCTGAGTAGTTATACACATAAGAATAGTATTTCTCAGCATAACAAGAATACATATTTAGATAAGCACCTTATTGAATACTTATGATATTTTATATAAAACAAAAATATATTTATTATACTTGCTAACAAATTTAATAATTTATTAATGACATTCATAAGTTTTGTATCATAATTTGTATCCCAACATGAATGAGAGTTTAGTTTTGTTAAAAAGAAAAGAGAGAAAAAAAGAGAGTTTCTTAAATAAAAAATTAGGGATTTTCATAGTATTTTTTTGGTGGGTTTTCCCATGCATACACTTGCTTTTATACGTTGTATTCTACATTCCATAAGCTTACTTTTTTAATGAATAACGTGAAGAAAAAACAAGATTCTACGTAACAAGTGCATCCGGATTTCCCCTGCACAGATCTGTCTAATCTGGTGGCCATCCATTCAAAGCAGTTTCAAAAACTAATGAAGCTCACGGCGGAGTCGTACATTAAAATCAGAAAAACGGAGGCAACTGTCTTTTTGATCGAGACTCTAGAAATTCCAAACTAATTGTTGCTAATGCAATCTATGCACGAAATGAAAATGCGAAGCCACAGAATTAATTAGGTATAGATGGTCGAGTCTTTTTTTTTTTAAAATTTTTTTTGACAACAATGACATAGCAGTGAAGATCTTGCAATAAGCCGAGAGATTGTGGCATACCTGGTGAAGGAAGACAAATAGTGGCGCTCGAATCACAGGTGTTGGGGATTGTTAAGCTTCCACAGCTCAACTTATCTCTGCAATTTTCCTTACACCACTAAGAACCTTTTCCTTCCCCTGTACCCTAAAGAGTATAGATTTTTACCATTAGGTCAACTAAATTTGTACTTGCAAAAACTTTGAGAATATAAAAATAACAGTAAAAATCAATGAAGTTCGTGGCGGCCTCATACATGGAGAAAAAGGAAGGAAAAAAGCAAACAGATTCCAAAACTCCTTAAAAAATTCATACCATTGCAATCTAGGCAAGCACATTAGAGGTCAAATGCCGCAAGAAATGAAAAAGTGAAGACATGAAATTAATTGTTGAAGTTGGAAGTATTTTCCAGATCTATGGCATAACAGTCTAAATCTTTTACTGAGGAGAGAGATCGTGGTGTACCTGGTTAAGACAGACAAATCAATGGAGATGCAATTTGAAGCTTTAGCAATCACAGGTGTTAGGGAGTGGTAAGCTTCCAGCGCTCAGCTTATCTCTGCAACTTTCTTTCACCTCCCACGAACTCTTTTTTTAGAGATGTGTGCCATAGCTACGCTTTCTAATAATTGTGCCAGCAACTTTACCGTGCAAACTTGACCCAATCACGTACATCAGTTTGGTCGTTGCCATAATTATCAGCAAATGTCTTTCAATTTCAAGGACACCAATAGCTTTCGATCCCGTCTTTTAATATTCTTATAGAAAAAGACTACATTAGTTTGGTCGTTGCCATAATTATCAGCAAATGTCTTTCAGTTTCAAGGACACCAATAGCTTTCGATCCCGTCTTTTAATATTCTTATAGAAAAAGACTATAGAAGCAGAAGTTATTCTTAAATATCATTTATTTCAACAGTCTAACTTTTCTTTTGGTCAATAAAAATACGATAAATATCTATCACTTTTTGTTGTGAAAGTAACTAAAGAAGATAGTATACATAGTTCGATAATCAAAGACTGAAGTCCTATGATGAAGATTCTAGAACATTCTTTGACTTCACTCTAAAAATGCGATATTTTGTTAGATGAACATCTTGTATTATGCTTTGTATTTGTGCTCTATTAGAGGATAAGTCAGTAGGTATGGGACAAGTTTGCAATCACAAACTAGTCCTCTAAGCCTAGGTTTGTCCCTATGCACAATAGAAAACTACTCTAACTTTCACTTGATGGAAATCTATCTACTATGTTCTTCTTGAAGATTTGGGGATTAAGGGGATTTAAAAAAAAAAACCTTAAAGGACTGACATTACAGCACAAGGAGACAAGTTTTCCTAGATCAACCCATAGAAAGTATACAAAGATTGAATAAATCATGCAAGGGCCCTAGAATGCAAATTCATTACTCTTTTTAATGCATCAAATCTTAATATGTCACCATTGAATGCTTCTTTAATTCTTTAGGATGGGAGAGGATACTTAAGAGATGACAGATGTGAAATAAATGTAATTACATGTCTTTAAGGGCTAACAAATGCATCATCAAATCATGTAAATGTGTACATAGTCAACTAAGGCAAGAAAGATAAACAAATTGTCTATTCAGCACTCTGGATGCACATTTGACCGTATTTATTAATTAATTGAAATTCACAATATTGTTGTATTGTGAATTTCAATTAATTAATATATACGGTAAAATCTATTGGCATAATAGCCACAATGGTATTACATTGTTACCTAAATAAATGTTAGTTTATAAGTTCGGTTTTGGGAAGTTACTTTCCCGTAAGAAGTTATATACGGGAATAACAAGGCTTTAAAAAGCCAATGTACTGCATTGTAAAATCATCCAAAAGACAATAATATATTATTCTATAGTTTTTATTTTACTGTGCAAAGATGGTTTGACCAGATGTATGTTTGCTCATCCATTTTAATATGGTATCAGACCATTGTTGATTCATATGCTTGTGTGTTGAGGTCAAGAATATTTTTAATTAGGTGATGGTAGATTTGGAAGAAGATTTTCACTGGAATTGAATGGGGCATGAAGATCCTCTATTTCATGAAGCTTTCTTGCTGTAAGGCATGGAGCAAAGGCGTGAATAATATGAAAGAGGTATTTTAATTATCTATTGGTATGTTGTTTTGATAACAGTTCAGTAAATATTCGATATCTTTTTTGTTTCTTGACAAATTTTCAACATTCAAAATATTTCGGAAAGTAGAAGAATAGGAGCATAAAACCTAGAAACGTTTTAAATAATTTGATAATATTTCATGAGTTGAAAGTACAAGTTTGGCATCTAAATCTGTTAAATTTGTATTGTGAATTTCAATTAATTAATAAATATGCTAAAATGTGGATCCAGAGTGTTGGATAGACGTTGCCAAATATAAAGGGGGCTGGTTGACCAAATTTGAGTTTAAATTTTTTTAAAAGGGGTGGTGACAAGTATATGATTGTAAATGTCTTAGAACTTGAGAAAACTTGGTTAGATTGGTTGGTGGGTTTTTTGTGCTATCTTTTGTTCTAAGGTGTTTTTTTAAGTATCGAAACTAGGGAGAAACCTATGCTCAAGCCAAAGATCAAAAAAGGCCAATGAGCAAGACTACACTTCAAGCTCTATGAGACTATTCAAAATATCACCACATTACAACAATATTTGATCAGTATAAGTAATTTGTTCATATAACACCGTTCTTAATTATCTTTCACTAGTGCTATCATTCTAGTTACCTACTTAAATAGACTTCTTATATTCCTTGAGTTTCTATTCAAGATAAGAAACACATTCAACAAGTGTGAACATAGAGACAAATTATCCTTGATAATGTATCTTCAACAATAACAACATAGTAAAAGAGATAGTGTCAACAAAATGAATCATTTCTCATTTATTTTATTTAGACAAGATGAATCAATACAAATTCCCATGTACACAGAAAGTATTTGTTATTTCACAAAGAAATCTAGCTAGTTACAAAGTTCTTCTTTTCAAATCCCCCCCTTTACAATGAAGATGCATCCCTAATATATAGAATATTATAAGGAAAATTAGATGGCCGATGAATGACAGTTGTCCAAAGAGCATCAAGGTTGAATAGCCCATGGTTGGGATTCACATTAAAAATCCACAGGCCTCTATCACTAGTGGAAATCCATCAGAGAAGGAAGCAAGGACTATGTTCTCCACAACTAGGGTGTTACAGATGATAGCTAGGCATCCAAATTCATTTCTCATGACATAGCAATCGAGACTACTTCTTTGTAGTAGATACAACTACCAACATGAAAGAAGAACATGATAGGAAATCATAAGCTAGACTAGAACACCTTGAATACAGTATGTGTCTCCCCACCTAGCATTGATTGGAGGACACATGGAGAGATAGTGGAAATTAGTATTGTTCAAAGAAGAAGAATACCACATTCCACCTTAGCAACTATAGATGAATGGTGGTTCAAAATGGTTTGAACCCTTGACTAATCTTCCCAACTATCACAACCAACCTTCTCACCACCAATTTTGTTTTAACTACTAACCACTAGGAACTATAGAAGATGAGAAAATCTCCAAAATGTTGCAATCAACTCACAAAAGACAAAGAAAAATTGATGGGATTTCAATACTTCAACATTGAATACACAAAAAATAGTATACCATCACAGGAATTACACCAATTTAAATAACCAAAAGATCCTTCATTTTTATGTGAACTGATCAACCAACTGATTGTCTCAACAACCAAAAAGTTGTCCAGCACATGGGTACACATGTTAGAGTGATATTATAAACTATTAATGGATTTGGTTGCAATATTCAACAAATTAGTAATTGTAAATTATAGTTGTTAATTAAGGCAAAACACATTTGGCACACATCACCTCAAGCAGTTTTGGTATGTCATATACCTAGCATCAAGTGCCACCTAGATATCATGGATAAAATTATCTCAAAGTTACCCTCTAACTTTAACAACTTATCAGTTCTTGTATTACATGCAGTAGAGTCAATTCATCTTGTATAAGTGACTTCACAATTATCAATGTAATTTTTTGGAATTCTTCCTTCCACACACTCAAATCTTGCATGCCCCTCCTACTCAAAATTTTAGGCAACCCCATCTCTTCTATTGATTAAAATTTACTTCTCTTTTCTTTAGTAGCCACTCCTAGTCTGATTCTATTTGAGGATACTTCATTTAGTAGGTCAGCCACCTCATAAATACAAAAAATATAGGGAGAGGATTCAGGGTTATATTCAACATTAGAATGAAAATGCCTCAATTGCAAAACCTGTGGGATCTGCATACTCATGATTTATGTCATAGCCATCTTGTTGTTGTTGCATATGTGTTGTCATTGATATCAACAATGGTATGGAGTGCTGATCAATGATGTCAATAGAGATGCCAAAGGGAGATTCTAGTAGAGTGATGATCAATGAAGACAATAGAGTAAGTGATCTGAAGTGTTGTGAGGTAGAAAGCAAAGTGATGATGTGATGATTAAAAGTAGTAGACAAAGAAGAAGTTCATAGGAGTAGACATAGGAGTGAAGATTGGAGAAGTTGTGAAGTGAAGGAGATGGATCAATATCATTTGTACACAGTTGTACCCTTTCTATTGAAGTTCATGGAAAGATGAAAGTTGTGCCAACATGAAGATTCTTGTATTTGATGAAAAGTTCTATGCTTATTGTCTCTGATGTGTTGAATGGTGTATTCATTATTTTCTTGATGTAAATCATAGCATAAGATATGAAAGAAAGTGTAAAAAGTCTCAAACAATCTAAGGAACTGGAAGTTGCACTGAAGAAGCTCAGGAGAATGCTCTGCATTCCTCTACATTTGGAGGTATGGCCTTTCAATTTGAATGTTAGATAGAGACAGGTGTGAAGCATGTATATTTCTGATTTCAGAGCATAGAAGTTACCATAGAAGTTTCTAGAGCTTATAGAATGAAGACAGTGGTTATGTGTTGTAGTAGTTAGAATGAGTCTGCATTTGAAGATTTGGGCTGTGCAACTTGGAGGATAGGAAAATGCAAAACTACACCTAAACTCAATTGAAAGGAGAAAATATTTGGACACTTGGGGCTTCATCTTGACTATCCTAAAACTAAACCCATAAAATGATGCATAGAATCCACATAACAAAAATTCTAATCACTAAGTAAACTCTACAACTCACTGACAAGTTTATGTCCCATACCCATGGTTTCATAAAGAAGTAAAGCATTTGGCTTATGTAATTCCATAAGCCTATGGAGGGCCTATTTTTTAGGGGTGCTACCTAATATTTTTATATTTAAAGACATAAAAATCATGATAAACATTTATCGGGGGTATGGGATGTTTTAAGGACCCCTTCAACAAAATGTTTTTTACCAACTAGAATTTCCTTCTTTGTTTTTTCTTGAACCAATGATATAAAGGACTTTCTACCTTTCCATACTCAATTTAACCATACTATCATACATTTTCAACCATCCATTATTCCCAAGAAAGACAACCTAATTCCTAGGTTGTTTAGGTCTAAGAAAATATCTGGGAGAACCCATAATAACACATCTTCCTTTAGATGAAAGAAGAAAAGAATATAGAGTCCCTTTACACTCACTTTTGATAATATCCTCTATAGGAAAAGGCTCCTTTTCTAAGTGCAATCCTTTAACATCTAGAGATGAGGCCACTTGAACAAACCTTTCCTCCTTATAGCTCAAATCCATGGAAAGCTTATAATCAAATTTTAGTCTCCTCTTCCTAATAAATTCTAAATGATCTTGAATTTCCAAATTAACTAAGGAAACAACAAAATTTGAACCACCCTTTTCAATGGAAGTTTGAATGAGTGGCAATGCATCCTTAATTTCCTCCAATCCTTGTTCCATGTAAAATAGAGAAGTAGAACACAGAGATCATAAAAATTCATTGTCCCCTAGATCTTCTCTTTGAGGCATTTGTAGCCCTGCATCCCTTGGAATTTCTAATGTCCCTTCATTCAAAACTTGCCCATCTTTTGGGCAGACCCAATGTTCAATGTGTCTATAGATTCAAAATCCCAATCTAGCTTCTCACCAATCTTTGTACCATTTCTCCTTAGCCACTTTTTTGAAGTGAATTTAATCTCACAATCTACAACAAGATGTCTATACTAGTGACACATAACACACTAAAAAGGAATTATCTAAAGTTTGGGTATGAGAGATGCTACCACATCGTATAATCACCTTCATTGCTAAACCCTCCCAAAGGTCTAGACCCACACAAATATGACCTATAGTCATGGTCCCTATTTTAATGAAGCTTAGATCCACCTCCATACAAGTGCCTATGGAATTTCCAATTACCCAAAAAGCATGTGGTGACCAAAACTCTAATGGAAAACTAGGTAGCTTAACCCACACCAACTTGATATAAGATTTCTCTAGTTTTGCATCAAATAATAAACACTATTTCTTGAGGACTAAAGGAGTAGAGTCCCATCTCCAACTTTCCCCCCAAATATCCTCTACATCCAATTCTAAAAATAAAATCTATCCACCGTTTGGATAAAGTATTAAATAGTGGATAGTAACTAAGACTTGACTCCAATTACAGACTCAACCACTTGTTTAGTGTTTTATGATTAATTCTTCTACCATGAAATTGACCAACCAACACCTGTGTAGCCAATCCCACAATGTGCTACAATTTTATTTCATCCCCCAAGACTAGATGAATTGGATTCTCTTTTTTACACACACACTACATCTCTCATCTCAAGAAAGGAATACTACCATCCCTTTATTGATCCCCCATGCAATCACCACATGCAAGTGGAGGCCTTTAGAAGTTCTCCCATTCAAAAGACATCCTGAAAATTTCATCTCAACAAAGAAAAGAGTTTTTATCTTTTATGTTGGAGGAATCAAAAGGAGGAAAGATACAAAATGATTCATCCTTTTCAATATCTGATCCCAAAAAGGTGTGTTAGAACACATTGATATACTGAGTGCCCGGATAATTAGTATATATTAAAACTTAATCTAGGTTAACTTTATCAACCAAATCTTTTACTACATTAAATAGATGATAAAAAATTAAGCAATTCAAAGCACAACACATAAGCACACATCAATAACACCATATTTATGTGGAATTCACCCTAGGAGGGAGAAACCACGGTGAGCAAACTACTTGGATCTACTATCCAAATCTAGCCTCCCAAATAATAAAAATAGGTTTACAACAAGTTTTATGGGCTACAACCCAAAGGAAGCTACAACTCCTTGAATTACAATGGAAAAATACTTACAAAAAGAGGCTACAACCTTAGTCTAGAACACTTGACAAATTCCACCAGGATCAATCACCTCTGCAATATCAACACCTTTCACACTGACCTGAAACTTTAACACTTCTGCTCATACAAACACTGCTATCTTCACCACACTTCCACACACATACATACTCACTTCCACATTCATACAAACATCCTTGCACACTTGCAGTCACTCACCAACCTCACACCAAAACAAGATCTTTCATTTATATCTTGCCTAACCTTCAAAATATTTCTCCTTCATCGACCAAGATGAAACCTGTAACATGAAATGTGCAATGGCCACACAAAGTCAGCTCCCAAATGATGTAGAAATTTAAAACAGTTCAAACCAAGTGATAACCAGGACCTATTTTTCCTTAGCACATTCTTCCACGTTGGCACACACTTCCAAATATCATGTGCAATCATCAAAACACCAGCAACACTTATTCTTCCACAAATCAAATCCAGACCCAAAAAGGTATCGGAGAGACCACTTAGCATCATTTGAATCACTTCACAAACATTATATGACTTGTAAGAATCTTCTCAAATATTTATTTCATAACTTCAAGTTACTTCATGCTAGTGCTTGCAAACAAACAAATACTAAACTTAATATCACTTGCATTTATACTAAGCACACAGTCTTGACATAGAAAATTAAAAAACAGACTTGCGGTGCACTCCAACACCAGAAAACTGTAACTAACAAACATACAGGTACTTTGAACTTATCCTCAAAACAACAATAACACATAATATAATGTGGTGAAATGCAATGGCTTTTACTTTCTCCTTCTGGCACATCTAATCAGCAACATGATATGTCTTTGTTATGCTGACTCGAGAGATCTGAACTGAGGTACATCATATCATCTAAAACTTGAAATTATCATACCTCTCATCTGTATCTGCTTCTCCTCCAAGCTGCAAGATCACATCTTCAACTACGGAGAAATGCAGAGCATTTCCTAACTCTTTCTGAATACACCAACATAGAATCTTTGTCTTCACTTTGAACACTCTAAAATCTTCTGTGGTAACTCTCATGCTCTAAAATCAGGAACATACATACTTCACACTTATCTTTGTCTAACCTCCCAACCATAGGGCTATACCTTCGAATGCAGAGGAATGCAGAGAATTCTCTTGAGCTTCTTCAGTGTAATCTCTAGTGCCTTGGACTTTCTGAAGCTTTCTTTCAAAACTGAAGTAATACTTTTCATCAGTAACCAAAGAATACAACATTCACCACATTAGAGAGTTCATTCACAACATCATACATGTAACAATCACGACCCTTTGCAACATAAACAAGAAATGACAATTTCTTCATATCAGAATACTCATCAACCTATCAACTTTCATGTGTCTATGAAATTAAGTAGGTAAGGTACCACTATGTATAGATGATACTAATCCATCTCCTTCACTTCATAGCTTCTCTGACCAATCTCACACCTTTGTCTTCTTCTTTGATCATCACAGCATATACTCACCACTTTGCTCTTTGTCTCACAACAACTTATGATTACTTACTCTATTGTCTTCACTGATCACTATACTACATCAATCTCTCTTTGGCGTCTCTATTGACATCATATGCAACCTTCCACGACATAACTCTATTGACATCATTGATCAACACTCCACACTGCTGTTGACATCAATGAAAACACATATGCAACAAGGTGTACTAGTTTCACTTTATATCTCCCATCCCCTTGACTGGTTTGGCCCATCTCATTCATGATGACAAAAACACAAGACAAGCCCACAACAACCTACCATACACTGCTTAGATAACAAATTTGCTACAAATCTCGACTTTCAACCCAAATGTCATATTTTGTATGTCAGATACCAATGGTCTTGTTGCAAAAAGAAACTATGGCAAAGTTGTTTGACCGAAGATCTAACCATATGTCCTTAGCTTTGCAAACACTTCTTTGGCCATTATTTATGGAGGTAATCCATGGAGTAGTTACAAGGGGGTGTCAATCCATTAGGCCCTTCTTCATACTTTTCAAGCTCTAATGAGAACCATCCTCCATCAAATTTGTGACTCATTTGAATATATCTACAAAGTCTTGAACAATATTTTGTATGGAAATGAGCTTAGAAGTAGATTAGGGTTGTGTGAGATATAATCCCTAGTTAACCAATAATCCTTAGTTAACCAACATTCATTGCATTAGTTGACTTATTCTTATCATTTATAAATTGCTAAAGCAAAAATGGCTGTGAAGCAATGCCGTTATACACTTGAAACACTTTAGTGAATGCTATAATTATATCCCACTTTCCAAGGCTCATCTAACTTTACATTTGATGGTCACCTTTAGCTATCAAACAATTTTATTTCATGGTACTCTTTTGATACTTTACGTAGAGCTAATTTTTTTTAATATATATGAAGGGGTAATCACCACTCATTTTCATTATTTATATATATTTTTAAACATATTATCTATAAATCACATATAAAATAGACTTAACAGTCAGTATATATGCAACACTCACTGATATAATATTTGAGTGGTGTGCCTTGTTCGATCATAATCACACAGTACACTTACATTCCTGGCTCGTCATTGGCTCAGGTTAAATTGTGTTTTGAAGGAAAGCGTAGACAACCGGTGAGTTGTAAGACATGGCAGTTAGACTGTCTTAACTAGCCTTTCTCAAAATAAGGCCGACAACCTGGAAGTCTGACGCCATGAAACAAATTCCATGCAGATGTGAAAAATAGCTTTATTTTGAAAATGAAAATTCCCTCATGCTCCTTCCCCTAAAAGTTTAAAGAATAGAGAGAATCAATATGGATGCAAATGCAATGTATAGTAGATTGATGGTTGCAGTGAGATGATCTAAAAGTAAAGGCTTCTGTCGTTGTTCGCTTACTTAAGCTTGACATTCACTGTAAGAGCATTTAACTTATATATAGTTTAAATTTCACAGTCCTCCAAACATTGACCACACATTTTAATTCCTCTGTTGTTGCATTAAATTCTAAACTTTCTTCGGTTAAACTTCACTAAAAGTGGTATTTTATGAGATGGAGTTTAGATCACTCCTAAATAGTTGAAGTGTAATGAGTTCCTTATTTCCTTTCAGCAAGTAAGGTTGAGCTAATGAACCTTTTGGGCATCATGATAAGATGCATTAAATTGTCTTATGTTGTTTTTAATATCTGTAAGAGCAGAGGAAACATTCCAATAGGCATCACAATCCTGTAAAATTAGTCTTTTTCTTTTTTTTTTTTTAACTTTCTTTTCTGGTTTTTTTTTAAAACTTATTTTTTGGGGTCCTTACTTTTCTGGGTTTGTGCTTCATCATTATCATCCTATGCAAACTTCTTGTTGGCATAGCGACTATATCGACAATGAGATCCCTCTCCACCACTAGTACATGCTTTTGGTGTGATGGAAAATTCTTCATGGTATCAAAGCGCAGGTCATCAGTTTAAGTCCCTCAAGCCCTTGACCCTTCGTTCACGTAAGCTCAGCTTATCGACGTGGTATGTAGTGGGTATGAATCCCACATGGTACGTGGTTGTATCCATCTCTATCATGTGGGGAGGGAGGAGGGGGTGTTGGCATAGTGACTATATCGACAATGAGATCCATGTCCACCACTAGTATGTTCTTTTGGTGTGATGATAAATTCTTCACTTCTCATGGTGTTTCTTTTGCCATTAATAGAGTGGGGGTAATATTAGTTATAACATTGGACTGCAGTGTGCACAAATCGATGTGAAGCCACTTCAGATGAGGAGTCATTCTTTTTTAGCTCCTTCATCGGTAGAGAAAAATCCATGTAAACAAAAAGTGGAGACGTCGAAGTTGGACCCAAATTTGTCTTGGCGATGGATGTAAGTGTTTTATGTTAAGATTAGGTGTGTCACACACATGGCTTAAATTTGACAGTCAATGAATTTTTTTCCTACAGTTTAGTCTTCATTATTGCCTTTCACATGACAATTAATTTTTTTTAATGCAAGTCAAATTTTATATATTATGTTGGTGTCATGGAGCTTGAACAACATGTAAATAGTGTAGGAAATCTGAAAATCTGGAAATAGAGTCATCATTGCATCAACACATTGTTTAATGGCATATTTAGTACCATATACATTGTCAAAATTCTTAGATTTATTACATATGCATAAACTTCTTAATTTATGGGTTTGCAGGGATAATTTTTGTATAAGAAATTGATTACATAGCTTAGCCCTGATTGCAAGGCTCTTTGAGCTTATGAAGACAATCTTTGATTTTGTATAGTAGTCCTTGATACTGTTTGCATATGAAAAAATATTGGTAGAGGTTACGGAATTAGACTCTATTTCTAAAGCCTTTTTAATGTATCTATTTTGTTGCGAATACTCTATAGACTATGATCATGGTGTCATGAGACCACACTTCTTTTGAGGCATCATTTTAAACAATTCATGTGCCTTGCACATGGTTCCATGTTTTGCATAAACTATAGTATTTATTTCCTTCAAGCTATATTGCTAACATTTTTCTTCAACACTCCTCCCCATTGGGATTTCAATAACCTTATATTGATTATCCCTTGCTCTGAATGTTCTCAAGGATTCTCTAGAAAATAGACTAAAGGAATGATTCTAGAGAATATGGTGAACTTGGTTCATATTATTCATCCTTTATTTATACCAATTTCTTCCTACTTGCCTTGGTTTTCCTTCATTCTATTTGTTGACTTGGTCTACCTATTTATTTCTAAGACATTTCAAATTTATTTTGACCTTGGTTATTTGGGAAATTATCTGATCACTTTTTCCTTGTTAGCATTCTATTTCTACTATTGAGTTTTATGCTAATTGGGATGCCAGATTGGACTTCACCATTACTCATTGACTTCAATTAATTTGTTCATTTCTTATTGTACAAGGCTTAGAGAAACTCTAATTTACAGGTGATCATAGCTGTATTATTTTAGAGACTAATTATTTATATGGAAGGCTGAGACAAGATCGGTCTTCCTAGTTGTAAAGTGTTTCAATACACATGCAATATGAAAATTATACCGCCTTAACCAATCACCTTGACATACATCATTTCTTGTAGTTTATAAACATGAACAAAATATACTTTATTTGAAATTTGGACTTTAATTAAGAGATTGAAATTATTTCAGCCATCTAGTAGTAGGCACATAGGACGCAAAGGAAGAAAAGGAAAATTCCCTTAGATAAATAAACACAACAAAAAAAATTTGGAATGTTCAAAACCCAAACCTCTAACAGCTTCTCCCTTCATGAGAGTTGTGTAGCTTTCCATCTGATCTTGACGATTTGAAAATATCGACTATAGTGATAAGCACAAAACAAGGAAAAAATACAAATCTAAGAAATTCTTTCTTAAATAATAGAAATTGCTATTAAAAAATTTAAAAATAAAAGAAAATATATATATTATATAATTTAGAATGAATATATTCATAAAAAAATCTAAAAATTTTGGGAAATTTTTTCTTAAATAATAGAAGTTCCTATTAAAAATTTTAAAATAAAAAGAATATATATATATATTAGAATGAATATATTGTAAAAAAACAAATCTAAAAATTTGGGAAATTTTTTCTTAAATAATAGGAGTTCTTATTAAAAATTTTAAAATAAAACATACACATACATATACATATATATAATTTGGAATGAATATATTCTTAAGAAACAAATCTAAAAATTTGGGAAATTTTTTCTTAAATAATAGAAGTTCCTATTAACAAATTTAAAAATAAAAGGAATATATATATATTCAAAATTTCATATTAATTATACTTTTTACAATTTTTAAAATAAATTGTATGTATTTTAATATAGTAAAATATTTATTTTAATTGTATTTTACAGTTAAAATCTTGAAATACAACTATACAACTATCAAATTTGATTTAGTTGTATTTATTATGCATGCACATAATTTGGGCATCACACTTGGAGTGGCACTATGTGTTACTTGTAGTTTGTATTTTGACAATTTGATTTTTATCACTTAGTGTCATGGAAGTTGCTAAATGCAACTATGACAACTTGTAAGGTGTGTAAGAGTTGCTAAAACAAAAAGAGCTTGAAAAAAAAATACCATTGGAAACTTGACAAGCATGATTTTAGGAGATTACGAAAGCATGATTTTAGGAGCCAAAGATAGAGTGCCATATTTGGAGAGTCAGCTATGATTTGAGTAACTTTCTATATTACAGTGGATTTGATTCTCCATGACTAGGCATTGTAACTCATGGTTTTGAATTTCCATTTTGGTGGTTTCTTATATTGGAACTCCTATAAATTGAATGCTTGAAGAGTCATTTGTGAAGAGAGTTTTATGGAGGGTTATGCTATTAGTTTCCCTCCGAAGAAGCAAGATGTAAAACTCCATGTTAAGGCTTTGAGCTTGCAAGTGTACTGTAACATTGTTGTTGCATATTAACACATTGGTTCGATGCTTTGGAGTGTAGGGTTTTTTACCTGAAAGGGTTTTGCTTACGTATATTGGTGTTTCTTCTTTTCTCTTGATTTTCTTCTTCTTTCATGTTCTTAAAGTGTTAATTTACATGTCATTATGTTGTTGAAT
This sequence comes from Cunninghamia lanceolata, assembly GCA_027924645.1. Classification (NCBI taxonomy): domain Eukaryota; kingdom Viridiplantae; phylum Streptophyta; class Pinopsida; order Cupressales; family Cupressaceae; genus Cunninghamia; species Cunninghamia lanceolata. The sequence continues at coordinate 14,005,944 of BSBN01001583.1, forward strand.
TTTTCTTAGATTTGTAAGCTACATTATCTTTCCTCTAAGCGTTAACAATTGAGATTAAGGAACACTGAGAGGGGGGGTGAATCAGTGTTTTACAAAACTTGTTATTATTTTCCTTTATTAGTTTACCACATACATTCAAAAGAAAGAAGCATGAACATAAGAACAACAACAATAAGATCATCACACATGAACACCAGGATTTTTATGTGGAAACCTAGTTAAGGGAAAAACCACGGTGGGGGTTAATTCACAAGATTTTATTCTCTATTAAAAGAATTGCATGTGGGAAGGCAGATGCCTTCGGGCACACTGCCTAGAGCTCACTACTCAAAAGAGGCTTACTTCCTATAGAAATGATTACAAAAGTTTACAGAATATTTGAACTGATGATTTGCATCTAACAATGCAAAATTACACTTCTGATTAGGTACAATATACTGATTTCACACTTCATCTTTCTCTACCCTATTTCACTATTTTGCCATGATCCGAACTTAGATCTCCTTGCTTCGCACTTGATTCTGCCTTTCTTCACACCTCATCCAATATCTTTGCACCATCACACACCAAAAGACTTAAGTCCATCGACCTTATATATTCGTTTCATGAGATTTCATCAACTACAGTCAGCTTCAAGAAAGCTTAGAACCTTTTTCAAGAACACTATTCTGTCGGTTGAATCCATGCACAAATACCAATGTGGACAAAAAATTATGTATTCAACTCATTATACATGTCGGCCATACCACTGGTTCTCATAAATTACTCAACCAACAACTTCTCTTAATTCACATAAGGATCAAACTCTAGGTTAGCCTGTTCCTCAGCGGATTGCATTTTCTATCCAAAACCTGATACTCAGATGATTGCAACTTTCAATCCCTTCATCACCTAAGGCTAAATCATTGGATTTAGGTAGCTCTGACATCCCTTATCATTCCCTTAGATCCTTAGCAGAATATGATTTCTTGTGGAGAAATGCGGACCAAAATGTTGAACCTTGTCATATCCTCTATTCCTATCTATCCAGACTTGGACAAATATGCAATCTGACTTTCGGTATGATCAGATGATGTAATACGGATGTATAGGATAGATTTAGTTGCCATCAATGACAACACCTAACATGTCTAGTAGTGTCTCTTGCCAACAATCTCCTCCTTTGGCATTGATGGCAACACTTAGTGAAAAATGACTAAGTGTTAGAACAACTCCCCCTTACTATATACATGTGATTTTCAATGCTCCCCCTTAGATGAATTCTTCATTTTTCATTGTTTTTCCTCTCCCCCTTTGACATCAATGGCAAAGGCTGGGATTTGCATATCAAAATCCATAAAAAAAAATATGTACATGGGTGAAAACTCTAAGGATATACTTCTGTATATGAATATACAATCCTTAAGCCTTGTTCATCAACAAAAAGATATCACCAAACATGTCTTTCAACTTTGTCAATTCATTGTCCCAGTTATTTTAATGCTGCCCAAAATAGATATATGCCCACTGAACAAAAATGCTTGTGATTTTGCCTTTTAAAGATCAGTAGGATCACTCGTAGCAGTAGCAGCTTGTGATTCTACCAATAGATCATACATAGTTTCTAACTTGGGAGAAATCAATCCTCGGAGCTCATCCAATCTACCCAAAACTCTAACCTTCTCTTTCTCCAAGTCACTCAATTCATTCTGCAAACTCACTACTTGGCATTCTTTGGTAGTTACAGACTCAGTTAAAGGACTCTGTGACTGAGAAAAGTTAGACAATTTGAGCTCTAAGTCCTTAATCTTCTTCTCAATATCTTCAACAACTTTAGATCTATTTAGACAAAACTTATAGATCTATGCACCTTCAGATAGGGAATTTTGAATACTCTTTACACTAGTGTCAAGCCCTGATCTATCATAACTAATTATTTTCTTTATTTCAACAAACCTCTTCTCATTAAATTCATTTCTAACTTTCACTTCTACTAACTTCTCTAAGGTTTCAAAATGAGAACTTACAAAGTTTATCAAACTCTTTAACTGGCTGGAGGGAGATGCTGATGAGTCCTTTTGAAAGGTTGGCATGATTTTCTCCAAAATCCCAAATGCAAGGCCAAGCAATTCACTATCTTCTATATGAGACTTTAAGATTTCTTCTCTGGCCTTAGCTTGTGCAATAGTGGCCAACTTTATTTTCTGCACCGGTGATAAAGTGTCAAAATTGATTGGTCCTTGAATTATAACCTGATCTTTTTCAATCTGTTTGTCTCTCTCCAAAATTTCTTTCATTGCTTCTACAGTGTCTCTTGACCAAAATGATGTTTCAGATTTATACTCTTCAGGGCTTGCATCTTCTCCCCTTTCAAAGTCAGTCATAATGTTTTTCTTATCATTTTCTTTCTCTTTCTCTACTTTAGCTTTCTCTATGTCATCACCATGGGCATCCTTCTCTTCATCTTCACTAGTAGTGTCTTTTGTAGTTATTACCGAAGGATTTTTGTGTATCCTCAGTAGAAGCACTTTCATCATTCTTATCAAATTCTTCAGTGTCCGGAATGGGAGAATCAATCCCATCATTAGTCTCTTCTTCAACAATGGGAAGATTATGCCTCTTTAATGCATTCAGAAGAATCTCTTGTGTATCTTCAACTATCTTATCAGTCTCACCAAGAATATCTTTATTCATTCTTTTCTTACTTTTGAAGTCATCTTTCACTTCTTTGAATATCATGTTCATTTGATCTGGAGTAATTTGAGGACATAGTTTTATTAACACATGCTCCCTAAGATCAATGTCTTTAACTTTTGTATTTTCTTTTCTTAATTCTAGAATATCTGCAAGGCTTTTTAGAATTTTAGAAGTTATTTCAATTAAAGCCTCATTGTAGATATTCAAATATTTGACTATTGCTTCCTCCAAAACCCTCTTATCAGTATCACTGTAATGATCATAAAATTCAGTCATTGGTTTCAAGTTCCCATCTATAGTGACTGACTTAATGATGTCATCCATAGAAAAAGTGGGCTTCTCAACATAAGCCTCTGATTTATGCCTTTTACTCTTCTTTTTGCTTCCAAGGGGCTTCTCCTTAGACACTTTAGCAACTTTAGTGCCTAAGGCCTTCAACTCTTTAACTTCTTCATTAGAGTTAGTTTCTTCTTCATCCTCCTTCTCTAGACTACCATATGACCTCTTGGCCATTACTTTTGATCTTTTTCTTTCCTTATCGGTAGGTTTTTCTTTGGGATTTTTTGTTGCAGGGTAAGATGATACACTGGAGGTTGAACTAGAACTCATGGTAGTCCTTGACTTAGGGGGCTCTACCAGAAGACTTTCCTTTTCCCTGTCTTGCTTCTCCTTCTTAGCCTTTTCTATTCTTTCCCCATATTGCCTCACTGCTTCCTTAGTAAGACCCAAATTCTCTACCAACTACTCAACTTCTTTCCTTACTCTCCTTTTGGTTTCAGGAGCCTTGAATTCAAGATGCAGTTTTAGTGAGATTTCTTCATAGGTTCCAAATCTCTCTTCACCCGGATCCCTAGGCTGACTTAACAAATGTTGTGCATACTATTCCAACACACACCCATCCACTTCATACCCCATGGGCATGATCCACACAACTCTGGGCTCCATTGCTTCCATTTGCACTAATCAGTAGTAACCATAAAAAAATGGTGTCCTTGTATATTTTGACAATAGTCCTAGGTATTCTAACTCTAGCTTGCATCATACTATGGAAGTTTTTGAAGAAACCCTAGAGTGCAGTCTTTTGTGCATCATGACTGCCCAAATAACTCAAATGATTCCTAATCTAGACTGCTACCGGTTTGTCACTTGACCAAATTATATTTTTGTTTCTGGAAAGCTCACTCAAGAAATAAAAGAAGAGACATACAATTAAGGTACCAAACTTGAATGAGTGTTTTTTGTACTTCTTTATATTGTTTAGGTTCTCCATGAGCTGCTTCAACAATAGCTCACAGAGATCATAGTTTGCACCTTCTTTCACCATCTTATAGGCACTATAGATGGTTGTTTCAGAAACTAAATTTTCTTTGCTAAAGTAATATATTTTGTATCCTACCACCATTGATGCAAATCTGACCCCATGATCTCTATATCATTTATAGTCATGGGTCTGTTGTCAAATTTCGATCCAGTTGCCTCTATAACTTCTTAATTCTTCACCGCCTTCAATTAAGGCAAGGTACTAGTCGAATTCAGTCCTGTAACCACCCTTATTACATCATTTGTGATTTTTGAATGGATGGTTCAGCCATAAAAATTCATCATGAACTTGGCTTAAGACGTACCGAACCCACTCATCCTCTACAAAAGTTAAAAACTCAACAAATTGTATGAATTTCTTGTCTTCTAGTGCTTTGTACTCTAGTTTGAGCTCAAGATTATCACCTTTTAAAAGACCCATGAATAGATCAGTAAGCTTGTAGTTGCTATGCTCCTTCAGAGGCGCATGAATGTAAGCCCTAATGTCCTCTGTGTGAAGAACTACATATGAAACGGCAGAAAATGCTCCCAACAGATCGACTTCGATGGATTTGAAAGGATGCTTCTTAAACTTCAGCCTAGGTCTCTCAGTGATATTCACAACTAGAGTTGTAGCCATTTCAAAAGATTACAAGTTCAAAGCTTCATAGAGAAATACCCTTTTCTTCACAGAATTAGGGTTAGCTGTCAAATTCATTCTTCTTCAAATCTTTGAAATTACAGCTCAAGCACTCTTCTCCTTATTTTCTTTGAATGCAAAGTGATTCAAGTGTTGAATGAATGACCATTTTATGCTCTGCAAAAGCTAATTCATCATTGTAATAAATGCTCTGCCCTAATACATCTGGTTACACTATTTTTGCATACAGTCAATCTTCAATTGCTCTGCAATCAATCGCATTAGCTTCTTTTCTTCCAAAATTTGCTTCCACAAATATGCATTAGGCTTTTTTATCTTCATTCATCATGCCAGATTCAAGCACCCACTTATTGGCAGGGGAATTAGATTTTCAATGTAGCTCCCCCTAAGCTAGAGCTCCTATTTTAATTCCTGGAGGAACTTTTAGCATTGAATTCTGGTGCAGACCCATCTCAATTATTTATTTCACCTTTCTTCACCCATGTCTTGTTCATTTCATTCTGGACTTCATTCATATCTACTTTACCCTTGCCTTTATCTTGTTTATGCTCATTTTGGTTTTTGTTTATCGAACCTTTTCTATCAACATTCTTGCTTTTGCAAAATCTTGCAATATGACCAAACCTATTGCGGTTATAGCACACAACATTTCTTTGATCATTTACTTGATTTCCCCTTGATCTGCACTGATTATCCATGTGACCAAATCTATTGCATGCAAAATAGTTGCCATTGAAAGAACTGACATTTCTTGTATTCTTAGAGTAGTTCACCATCATACTTCTGCACTCGTTGGATCTATGACAATACCTTTTACAAATGAAGCATTGACTGGAGAAGGATGGATCACTTTGATTCACTCTACTTCTACACTGAGTAGCTCTATGACCAAATTTATTGCAATTGAAATAATTTCCATTGAAAGATGGATAACTTTGAGCATTAGGTTGTCTTACCGGAGGTCTTCTAGGTCTGTTTCACTAATTCTTTGATGCAGAATTTCTTTGACCAGATAGAAATCTTTCACCTTTCTCATATCCAAGATCATGCTTATCATTTGCCTTCTTCTGACTATTAAGCAACACCTCAAGTTTAACTGAGCTTATCTTGAAATTCTCTTTATATTCATTTGCAACTTCTAGGTCATGTTTGAGAATGACAATTTTCTTTTCAAGGTGTTCCTCGTTATCCCTAGATTCTTGTAGATCAGATTCTAGAAGGAAAATAAATCTATGCAATTTACAACACTCTTTTGTTCTTTCTTTCAGAGACTAAGTCAGGTTTTCTTTAGTCTTCTTTCTTTCGTCAATTTCCTTGGTTAGCCTCATCACCCTGGATTCCATCTCATGTTTTAGGACAACATCTTTTGCTAGCTTTTCTGTAATGCCCCTCACCTTTTGCTTGTGATAGATGTTATTTTCATGTTTTCTATGACAGTTCTGGTATAGATGATAGTGTTATATTGCATGTTTATAGTTTCGAGATATTTGGACTAGCATGTTATGGTTTATGTTCTCCTTGATCATGATGGACATATTTGATGATTATAGATTCATGTTGCTCTGAGTTAATGAGTTATTCGATCATGATTATGATGTATAACTAGTAATGGATGTAGTTTAATTAATGATGTGTTTACATGAACGGAACAGTGTCACATTACTCATGTTCGAGTACCTTGTCACACTGCAATTTCCGTTCATTGTGTCTGTGATTACATCATTATATATGGATATATGCACAACCTTGTTGTTTGTTGCAGGATGCAAGTACTGGGCATCAACTCCACCTGAATTACCAAGTCTGAACGTGCCCTAGCCAATGGAATTGTGGATGAGAGTTAACATGAGGTTCCCTATTTAGTCAACATCCTCAAGGAGGATGAGTTTCCAGTGTTGTGTCCTATCGTCACCGTCAGTGGGACTATTGTCGTCATGTCCTATGGCTTCACTTGGGGTCAGGTATCATCCTGTAAGTTAGGGTATATCCAATTTAAGTGTCAATTTATGCATGATTAATATTTCATTTAAATAAGGTTAAATTAAAGCTTAAATTAAATAAACATTGTTAGGGAATTATGTGTGGTTTATTAATTATAAATGATGTAATTATTGATAATTGGTAAAACTAATATGAAAAATAGTAAATAAATAATAAACTAGATAAATGATTAAATTGAATAATAAGTCCTAAGTTGTAAGTAGATTAAATTAAAAAAAAAAGATTCATAAGTAAGATGATTAAACAATTACCATTTTGATTAAATGAATTGGCAGTAATAAGGATAATTATTCTAAGGATTAAATATTAGGGTTGTTGCCTGGTTTTATGTGTTCAATATTTGGAGATGAGCAAAATTATTGTCTTCTACCATCAATTGCAAGTTTGAGGTGTGGAATCCCTCGGTAAAGTGAAATTGAAGAATCTCACGAGAATGTGGGATGTTGGAAGAAGAAAGGCATGTCTCTTGCAATTACCCGAGGAATGGACCCATGTTTTGAGACAGTGGGTTGTCAGGAAGAGAGGCAAACCTTCTGCATTTATCTGAGGAGATAGAGTCTTGGTTGTAGAGGGAAAAAGAATTCTGGAAGAGAAGAGAAGGAGGTTGGATTCAGAGAGAAAAGAAGACTCTTGTAAAAGCTTAAAAACTTTAGGTATGCACTATGAATATGCTTATTTCTTATGAAATTGTAATAGAGCTAGATTAACTATGTTTTCCTCCATTGATGGGAGTTATTCAAGAATTGGTATTTAAATTCTTTCTATCTCTAGTTTGAGACCTGTCACAATCCTCCATGTGCCTCAGATACAATCGAATGTCTTGAATCTGACTTGTCCATTTACCCCTGTTTGTATTCTAGAATGCTAAGTTAAATCCTTCTGTGGAAACTGAGTATGCACCCCTTCTGTTGGAAACCTCTTGCTGTGTTTTGTAATTCTTTACCTAACATTCTATCGAACAAAACAAATTGCACCTGTGCATCTGATAGGGAGCATAGACTAGTGCTTAAACAGAACTTTGCTTTGTCTTTGTTGATTTCTGTCTTAGAACCCTGGTGTATTGCTCATGTTGGCCCTGTATATTCATATAAATATATAAAAAGGTATGCAGAGATACATATGCATAAACTTCTATCAATGAAATTGCTTTTAGATCCTTGAGCCTAACAATATATTCTCTCTACGAAATTCTACATCCATGTTGTAATCCTATGTCTACCTGTGGAATCAAAGTAATGGAGGAAGAACCTCCTACCTTTCAGAATCCTATAGCTATCTGCATCCGTGGGTCTTTCATCACCTTTGTGAAGTGTTATGCTAGCTGCAACCTATCGATTCTTCCCAGTTGGTATTTGCTTTAAATCTCATTGAGCGATCATGCCATTTTTAAGTTTCTAGTTTGGCTCTTGGCTATGGTTGCAATTTATCTCCTAACCGGTTGATATATTTGTGGACATTCTAATCTTGGCCTCAAAAAAATGTCATTCTTAAGTCTACAAATTAGAAATATTGGGGGCAACTTTAGGGTGGTCAGTTGTCAGACACTTGGAACCTTGGATGTGTTTCCCTACTCACTGGCTATTAGCTATCCACCCTAGCAGTTCTCATTTTGGAAAGATTAACGCCTTGAGTTTTAGGCAGAATCCCATACAATGCTGTGAGTTCTTATCTGTCGCAGTTGCTCAGAAGTTTCTAGTCCTCCTTCTTGCGAACTTAGTCTAGTAATCCTTGCATTCGCTTTAACAAACTAAAAGGTGAAGATTCATTATAAGCCTAATGCCTATCTTGGCACCCATTGTGTGCTTTCTATAGTCTTCACCATTATTTGGTGACAACCTATCAACCATAGCAATGTATTGCTATTATCCTCTGGCATGTTGTCACAAATCCTCATGATTAAAGCTGGTTTCATTCCATCAGTGAATGCCTTGTGTTGCACAAAGTTCTCTGGGGTCTTATCCATGAGCCGATTACATCATTATGCAAGTATTGTCTCTGACAATCAATGCAATCATTCTTCGCATTTTGCCATTAACGTTGTTATCAGTATTGCTACGTCTATCCAACAGTTATGCGCTCTGCCAATGCCTCTACATTATGTTCTGAGCATTTCCAAACATATTATCTAAAAGAGTTGCCTTAGACCTTGCAGCTGTGGTAATGCTTGGACGCTATCCTTTAGTAGTGAGTTGTCCCACCCAAATCCGTCTTGTACATATCCTGCACTCGTTGCTTTCTGGGAGATTACACCCTTTGAAGAGATCAGTCTGGTCTCATTCCTCCATTGCCTCTCTACATATTACTCTGTGATTGAGAGTAGTGGATGTCAATGACATGTTGGGGATTCTTCGAGAAGGTCAGCAGCCAATTGTGGGCCTATGTAAATAGGGTTTCCCATAATAACTATTAATTAGGGTTCCTTAATAATTCGTAGTTAGGGTTTTGGTGATGAAGAGTAATATTAGAAGATACAAAATTAATGTATTTAGGTAGGCTTTGTAATTATTTTCCTTGTATGATGTTATATATATTGCTCCATATGCATAAATTTAAATAGGTTTAATGGAGGTTCAAGTTGAGTGATAATGTTAGGTTTTGAGTCTTACTTGATTTCTTTATTAGTATTGAAATTTAGTTCAAATCAATATGAGATGAAAATTATAACTAATTACTTGATGCAAATAGATCAAGTTTTGAAATATTACGGGATTCTATTTATTAGATTATTGTTTTGTCATGGAATTTGGTTGTTATAATTATGTTGTGTTGACACAATTTTATAATTTTATTAGTTGGATTATTTAAATATAGTAGATGTGTTAAAAAGGGGTAACGTTAATTATTTAATGATCTCGGATGAAAATAATTGTTACCAAGTGATTTGTGGAATATTATTATTATTATTATTAATATGTTGGTCACGTGACTTGTTTAAATAAGTTAATGGAATTTATGTGATCAATTATTAGGTTTATTAAACTTAGTATGTAATTAGATCATGATAAGGAAGATGGCATATTAGATTGAAATAAATGGAAACTCGATATGTGGAATAATAGTTTGGATAAATAAAATTTAGTGTAGTATTAAACTCTATCACCTTCTCTTAAAAAAAAAATGACTTATTGAACTAGAACCTGTTCGTGTGTTAATTCCTCATAAATGTTATGACAATTAGACCAATGTTATTTGATCTATATGCATTTGTAATTGTTGTTACGTAGATGCGATTAAGATTGTTTCTTTTATTTTTTATATATGGTTATAAATTGGATCGGAACTCTCAAATTTATCCGTATGAGTTAAATTCAAAATTATATTATTATCATTTAATCAATTTGATTTATAACACTGGCAATAGTTGTCTACTTTAGTTATGTTAACGATATTTGCATCTTGTAAATTAAATTAAATGATTATTTAATAAATATTTACTTTATTGTAAATATAGATTTATTTCTTAATACGAATACAATCAAATGACAAGCTAAATTTTAATGATTAGTATACTATTGTAATAACTTAGTCAATTGTAATCTGCTTTAGTGGATTAGTTGTAAAGAAAGTAAGATTTAAATTTCTCGTAATATGTTAATTCTATCTGTGGGGCATAATCCCGTTCATATGGTCTTTTGAGTCCATATCTACCCGTGTGGCTAGAGTTCCAGAGGCTTATCTTGGGATGTCTTGATTTCATGTGTTGTGTTGATTGATGTCTTGAGATCATGATGGTCTATGAAGTATGTTGTCCCTAGATATGTATAGATTAAAAGTAAAGGGGAAAGATAAATGCACTTCCTTATGGATGTATTGTTATCCAACTAGTTGTATTAGTCTTGTATCCAGTTTTGTGGTGAGTTATGGAACAGGGCGACATGGAGATCATAGAGTTGTAATGCATATGTGTTGTTATGGGAAATGCTCTAGGAGTCCTGCCCTTATGTTTATGTTATGGAGGGTTGATGCCTTGCATTGTTATATACATGTTGATATAAGGATAGTTGTTATGCAATATGGTCAATGCCTTGCATGGTTCCTGTACCCTCGTTGTTGTGATGTCTGCTATGCTTGTTGAGTAGGGTTTTCTAGTTGTAGGTAAGGGAGTAGCTTTCATGGTGGGGGTCGGTGCCAAGTGGTTAGCCAGGGTAACCCACTGTGAGTTGGTAATTCAGTGATAACATAATAATAAACCTAAGGGTTGGGTAGTTCTCACACTAACAAGATAATAAGATTTTCCTCACTCATGCTTGTAGTGCTAGTTCAGACTAAGGATGAGGGGAGAAGGCTGGGATTGGCAGATTTACTTCCTTGTCATCACGAATGGAAGGTTGATTCCGCATGCGTCATCCTATGGGGCCGGTGTCTAGAGAGAGACTGCCATGGTAACCATAGATGGGGGCTGGTGTCTAGAGAGAGACTGCCTGGGTAACCCATGTTAGGACCATGCGATGACACTCTCCTTACTACAGCCTAGCACTCCCTAGTTGTACTCTCCCCATTTGTTAAGTGTTGCCTCTGGAAGTACTGTTGTGTTGTTTTGTGATGGTGACTTGTGATGTTGGAGTCATGTGTTGTCTCATAGCCTACTGTCTACCTGACCGTATGTTGTAGTGGGGACCTTATGTTAACTCCTAGCTCGGGGGGTGGACCTTAGGGTTCCAAATGGTTAGGTGGAAGAGCTTTATCCATTGGTTTTCCCTTGCCGTTGTTCGTGAGCGAGCAGGATATATCTTGTGTATCAGACTTCAGATCTTGTACTTGTTTATGAAGACAGTTCCTATGCTCATGTACTAGCCCATGCAGCAGTTGATTCATAATGTATGTATTTAGATGTAATATGGATAGTGCTAATGTAAACTACATGATGATGTACTCTTATGTATAAACTTTTGATTATGTACATGTAACCTTGATCAAGTTGATTATCTAACTATGGCATGAATTGGAGATGTATCTGTATAATCATTGTGCAATAGTTTTAGAATGAACTGTTGATGTTAGTTAACAATGTATGTTAGATTAGGACAAGTAATGCAACCATGGAACCTTAGTAGACAATGATGTGTATTAAATTGTTCAACATTACCCTATTACTGTTACAAAAAAAAAAAAATCTTCTGCCTTGCATAGCATAAATGTGTTGTCCTCTAAGGTTTCCATTGCGGGGCACTACACTTTGGTATCAGAGCACGGTTTAAACACTGGGTACCTTTGTTAAATTTGAGCCCATTATGAAACCTTGTGCTAAAAACTCTGTAGTACAATTTAACTCCTGTTGCGACCCTTTTTCTTAATATAACAATTTGCGCATTTGTGTGTAGGGTAGATGCCTAGATGTAGAGGCCAAGGTCGGGGCAGAGGAAGGGGTTGTGGGAGAGGTGGTGGCAGTATTCCTCCTCCCAGCTCTCCTCATGGGAGTAGTCACGAAGGTGAGGGTCAGAACATGGAAGGTCAGGGTCGGCTTGATGGAGCCCAGTTGAGATAGATTCTTGAGGAGGCCCTTGCCCATTTAGGTCCTAGATAGGTGGGTGAGCAGCCCAGAGGTGGTTAGGAGGTAGACCAGTTAGGTCCTAGAGAGAGGGAGAGATCTCCCAGGTGTAGGGAATTGACAGCTGAGTAGGAGGCCACACTAGCCAACCATATGAGGGACTTACTGAGAGCACGTCCTCCCATCTTTGATGGAACTAGTAGAGGACTGGAGGCAGAGACTTGGCTATTGGACCTAGGCAGATGTTTCACCATGCATCTGTTTAGCAGCAATACAAAGGCCAGATGTGCTATTCTGCACTTTGAGGGTTTGCTTCGACTTGGTGGAGACTAGAAGAGCAGAAACTGCATTTGGACATTAGCACTGTGTCTTGGGAGTTGTTTGAAGATAGATTCAGAACCTGCTTTCTCTTTGACCATTGGAGGCAGCGTCGAGCAGACAAGTTTCATGAGCTAAGGCAGTTGGCCACGACAGTGGAGTAGTATGAGCGCAGATTTTATGAGCTCAAACAGTATGCAGGTATCGGGGATGATGAGCCCATGTTGGTGCAACATTTTATCAAGGGCTTGAATGCCCGGATTAGTGGAGGGGTTCGTGTATTCAAACCTAAGACCATGGAGGTTGTCGTGGAGAAAGCTCAGCTAGTGGAGGAGAACTTGGCTATGGCCCTCGGTGGGCATACAGGTGTGCACATTGGCAGTGCACCTTCGTCAGGACATGGTTCTCAAGGAGGTCACACCAAGGCATCAGGTTCTCATGCACCCTCAAAGAGTGGTCAATAGCAGCAGTATTCACAATCGAAACTGAAGAATTCTTAGCATCAGCAAGGGAATAGGTTTCAAAACAAGAAAGACCGGTCTTGGCAGTGCAATAAGCGTAATTGTTATGATTAGTTAGCCCAGAGTGCGCATTCTATAGTAAGCAGGGGCAGTTTCCAGTAGTCTAGTACCTTCCGGGGGAACAGTGGTTTTGGTAGAGGCACATGGTGCTTCTCTTGCGGCCAACAAGGCCATATTGCTAGACAGTGCCTGTAAAAGGGTGCATCAGGATTTGGACATCGACCAGTGGCATATGAGCCAACGATTGGTGATGCAGGCAGGTCACACCGAGTCTTTGCAGTAGTGGATGACCGCCAAGAAGAACATCAGGGCACCATGGTAGAGACTTCTAGTCGCATGCGAGGTATTGATTTTTCTGTTCTATTTGACTTTGGTGCATCTGATTCATTTATATCTCCTTCCCTTGTGGAGCATTGTGGCTTAGTGGCAACAAAGCAAGATGATAGGTGGCAGGTCAAGTTAGCTTCTGGGGATAAGGTAGTAGTTGAGTCTCTAGTTTCAGAGTGTAAATTGAAGATTGGCTCTCTATCTACTTCTGTGGACCTTTGCATTCTACCCCTGGGTTCATATGACAGTTTTGGGGATGGATTGGCTAGAGGCCCATCAGGTAGTGATAGATTGTCGGCATAAAATAGTTAGATGCGTGGATGATTCTTGTGTTGAGGTTGAGGTCTGTAGTTTTATGGGGTTGGCAGGTTACTATCGTTGCTTTGTCATGGGGTTTTCGAGAATTGCTCATCCCATTACTTCTCTTCAGAGGAAAGGGAAAAAGTTTGTTTGGTCAGAGAAGTGTCAGGAAGCCTTTCAGACTCTTAAGGAACAGCTGACTAGTGCACCTATATTAGCAGTTCCTGATCCTAACAGAGACTTTGTTATTTGTACCGATGCTTCCTTGGAGGGTTTGGGAGTAGTTCTAATGCAGGATGGTCGCATGATTGCCTATGAGTCTCGCAAACTCAAGGATCACGAATTGAACTATCCCACTCATGACCTAGAGTTAGTAGCTGTGGTGCATGCCTTGGTGAGATGGAGACATTTTCTACTAGGGCATCGATTTGAGTTGCACAATGATCATCGTAGTTTGCAATATATTTTCACACAGCCAAACTTAAATGTAAGGCAAAGGCATTGGATGGAGTTCTTGTGTGAATATGACTTTGAGGTTAGATATATTCAGGGCAAGGAGAATGTGGTAGCAGATGCTCTTAGCCATCGAAGGCATGAGATCTCAGCGGTTTCTCTTACAGTTGATTTGAGAAGTTAGATTCTCGTTGCTCTTCCTACCGATAGATGCTGCCAGGAGGTGAGGACTGAGATTGAGTCAGGTAGACCTTTAGAAGGTAGATTATCTAGTTATTCTTTTGAGTTAGATGGTCTTTTGCGACATTTGGGTTGTATCTATGTTCCTAATTTTGAGGGTCTTTGCACCCTAGTTTTGTCGGAGGCACATCGGGCACCCTATTCTGCCCATCCGAGTGTCAAGAAGATGCATACAAATCTGCGTCAACTGTACTTTTGGAGTGGTATGAAGCAGGATATTGCTGATTTTGTGTCGAGATGTCTTGAGTGTCAGAGAGTGAAGGCGGAACACTGGCACCCTGCAGGTCTTTTGCAACCTCATTTGATTCCTGAGTGGAAGTGGGATATCATTTCGATAGACTTCATTGTTGGTTTGCCGATGTCCTCTCAATGACATGACACTATTATAGTCACTATAGATAGGTTGACGAAGGTAGCTCACTTTTCTCCAGTCCATGCTTCTTACAATGCCTCTACGGTGGCTAGAGTGTTCATGGAGGACATTGTCAGACTTCATGGGATTCCTCGTAGGATCATCTTTGACAGGGATCCAATATTCACTTCCGCCCTGTGGACTTCCTTACAGTGTGCCTTGGGGACACAGCTGAACTTTAGTTCCGCTTATCATCCTAAGACTGATGGTCTAACTGAGAGGGTTAATCAGGTTCTCGAGGACATTTTGAGGATGTATGTTATGGATCAGCAGAGCCATTGGGAGACTACCTTTACCTAGTAGAGTTTGCCTATAATAATGTTTATCATAGTTCGATTGGCATGTCTCCCTTTTAGGCCTTGTATGGTCATCCTTGTAGGACCCCTTTGAGTTGGGATCGTTTGGAGGACAGAGTTCTTTTGGGTCCAGATATGCTTAGAGATATGGAGCAGCAGGTTGAGAGGATTAGAGAGCATTTGGTGGTGGATCAAGATAGGTAGAAGAAGTATGCAGATGCTCTTAGGATCGATCATCAGTTCTTTGTTGGGGATCAGGTGTTCTTGTGGGTGCGACCGCGGAAGAGTCCAATCCGCTATGGGAAGGGCTCTAAGCTAGCACTGCGCTTTGTTGGACCTTTTGAGGTGTTGGAGAGGATCGGTCCAGTTGCTTACCATCTTGCTTTGCCGCCTAGCCTTTCTCGCATCCATGATGTGTTTCATGTTTCGGTACTTAGACCTTACTATCCAGCTATTGCTCATATTCTTGATTGGACTGCTCTACAGGTAGAGGATGGGCAGCTGGCTTTGGAGCCCATAGGCATTCTTCAGCACAGGAGACTCACTCTCAGGGACAAAGACGTGGAGTAGGTTAGGATCTAGTGGGATCCTAATGATGAGACCTCCGCTACCTAGGAGGATGCTACCAGAATGAGGGAGTTATATCCTCACTTATTTGCAAGCTTCTAGGAGTAAGCCTAGTTCGAGGGGGGGAGGATGTAATGCCCCTCGCCTTTTGCTTGTGATAGATGTTATTTTCATGTTTTCTATGACAGTTCTGGTATAGATGATAGTGTTATATTGCATGTTTATAGTTTCGAGATATTTGGACTAGCATGTTATGGTTTATGTTCTCCTTGATCATGATGGACATATTTGATGATTATAGATTCATGTTGCTCTGAGTTAATGAGTTATTCGATCATGATTATGATGTATAACTAGTAATGGATGTAGTTTAATTAATGATGTGTTTACATGAATGGAACAGTGTCACATTACTCATGTTCGAGTACCTTGCCACACTGCGATTTCTGTTCATCATGTCTCAGATTACATGATTATATATGGATATATGCACAACCTTGTTTTTTGTTGCAGGATGCAAGTACCGGGCATCGACTCCACCTAAATTACCAGGTCTGAGCATGCCCTAGCCAATGGAATTATGGATGAGAGTTAACATGAGGTTCCCTATTTAGTCAACATCCTCAAGGAGGATGAGTTTCTAGTGTTGTATCCTGTCATCACCGTCAATGGGATTGTTGTCATTTTGTCGTCATGTCCTGTGGCTTCACTTGGGGTCAGGTATCATCTTGTAAGTTAGGGTATATCCAATTTAAGTGTCAATTTATGCATGATTAATATTTCATTTAAATAAGGTTAAATTAAAGCTTAAATTAAATAAACATTGTTAGGGAATTATTTGTGGTTTATTAATTATAAATGATGTAATTATTGATAATTGGTAAACCTAATATGAAAAATAGTAAATAAATAATAAACTAGATGAATGATTAAATGAAATAATAAGTCCTAAGTTGTAAGTGGATTAAATTAAAAAAAGAAAATAAGATTCATAAGATGATTAAACAATTACCATTTTGATTAAATGAATTGATGGTAATAAGGATAATTATTCTAAGGATTAAATATTAGGGTTGTCACCTAGTTTTATGTGTTCAATATTTCGAGATGAGCAAAATTAATGTCTTCTGCCATCAATTGCAAGTTTGAGGTGTGGAATCCCTCGGTAAAGTGAAATTGAAGAATCTCATGAGAATGTGGGATGTTGGAAGAAGAAAGGCATGTCTCTTGTAATTACCTAAGGAATGGACCCATGTTTTGAGACAGTGGGTTGTCGGGAAGAGAGGCAGGCCTTCTGCATTTATCTGAGATAGAGTCTTGGTTGTAGAGGGAAAAAGAATTCTGGAAGAGAAGAGAAGGGGATTGGATTCAGAGAGAAAAGAAGACTCTTGTAAAAGCTTAAAAACTTCAGGTATGCACTGTGAATATGCTTATTTCTTATGATATTGTAATAGAACTAGGTTAACTGTGTTTTCCTCCATTGATGGGAGTTATTCAGGAATTGGTATTTAAATTCTTTCTATCTCTAGTTTGAGACCTATCACAATCCTCCATGTGCCTCAGATACAATTGAATGTCTTGAATCTGACTTGTCCATTTACCCCTGTTTGTATTCTGGAATGCTGAGTTAAATCCTTTTGTGGAAACTGAGTCTACACCCCTTCTGTGGGAAACCTCTTGATACCTAACATTCTGTCGAACAAAACAAATTGCACCTGTGCATCTAATAGGGTGCATAGACTAGTGCTTAAATAGAACTTTGCTTTGTCTTCATTGATTTCTGTCTCAGAACCCTGGTGTATTTCTCATGTCGGCCTTGTATATTCATATAAATATATAAAAAGGTATGCAGAGATACATATGCATAAACTTCTGTCAATGAAATTGCTTTTACATCCTTAAGCCTAACAATATATTCTCTCTGCGAAATTCTGCATCCATATTGTAATCCTATGTCTACCTGTGGAATTGAAGTAATGGAGGAAGAACCTCCTGCCTTTCAGAATCCTATAGCTATCCACATCCGTGGGTCTTTCATCACCTTTGTGAAGCGTTATACTAGCTGCAACCTATAGATTCTTCCCAGTTGGTATTTGCTTTAAATCTCGCAGAGCGATCATGCCATTTTTAAGTTTCCAGTTTGGCCCTTGGCTATGGTCGCAATTTATCTCCTAACCAGTTGATATATTTGTGGACATTCTAATCGTGGCCTCAACGAAATGTCATTGTTATGTCTAAAAATTAGAAATATTGGGGGCAACTTTAGGGTGGTCAGTTGTCAGACACTTCAAAACCTTAGATGTGTTTTCTTACTCACTAGCTGTTAGCTATCTGCCCTGGTAGTTCTCATTTTGGCAAGATTAACGCCTTGAGTTTTAGGCAGAATCCCATACAATGCCGTGAGTTCTTATCTGTCACAGTTGCTTAGAAGTTTCTAGTCCTCCTTCTTGCGAACTCTGTCTGGTAATCCTTGCATTCGCTTTAACAAACTAAAAGGTGAAGATTCATTATAAGCCTAATGCCTATCTCAGCACCCACTGTGTGCTTTCTACAGTCTTTGACATTATTTGGTGACAACCTATCAACCATAGCAACGTATTGCTATTATCATCTGGCATGCTGTTGTAAGTCCTCATGATTAAAGCTGGTTTCATTCCATCAGTGAACGCCTTGCATTGCACAAAGTTCTCTGGGGTCTTATCCATGAGCCAATTACAACATTATGCAAGTATTGTCTCTGACAATCAATGCAATCATGCTTCGCATTTTGCCATTAACGTTGTTATCAGTATTGCAACGTCTATCCAATAGTTATGCGCTCTGCCAATGCCTCTACATTATGTTCTGAGCATTTCTAAATATATTATATGGAAGAGTTGCCTTAGACCTTGCAGCTGTGGTAATGCTTGGACGCTGTCCTTTAGCAGTGAGTCGTCCCACCCAAATCCATCTTGTACATATCCTGCACTCGTTGCTTTCCGAGAGATTACACCCTTTGAAGAGATCGGTCTGGTCTCATTCCTCCATTGCCTCTCTACATATTACTCTGTGATTGAGAGGAGTAGTGGATGTCAATGACATGTTAGGGATTCTTGGAGAAGGTCAGCAGCCAATTGTGGGCCTAACTAAATAGGGTTTCTCGTAATAAATATTAATTAGGGTTCCTTAATAATTCATAGTTAGGGTTTTGGTGATGAAGAGTAATATTAGAAGATACGAAATTAATGTATTTAGGTAGGCTTTGTAATTATTTTCCTTGTATGATGTTATATATATTGCTCCATATGCATAAATTTAAATAGGTTTAATGGAGGTTCAAGTTGAGTGATAATGTTAGGTTTTGAGTCTTACTTGATTTCTTTATTAGTATTGAAATTTAGTTCAAATCAATATGAGATGAAAATTATAACTAATTACTTGATGCAAATAGATCAAGTTTTGAAATATTATGGGATTAAATTTATTAGATTATTGTTCTGTCATGGAATTTGGTTGTTATAATTATGTTGTGTTGACACAATTTTATAATTTTATTAGTTGGATTATTTAAATATAGTAGATGTGTTAAAAATGGGTAACATTAATTATTTAATGATCTCAGACAAAAATAATTGTTACCAAGTGATTTGTGGAATATTATTATTATTATTATTATTATTATTATTAATATGTAGGTCACGTGACTCGTTTAAATAAGTTAATGGAATTTATGTGATCAATTATTAGGTTTATTAAACTTAGTATGTAATTGGATCATGATAAGGATGATGGCATATTAGATTGAAATAAATGGAAACTCGATATGTGGAATAATAGTTTGGATAAATGAAATTTAGTGTAGTATTAAACTCTATCACCTTCTCTTAAAAAAATATGACTTATTGAACTAGAACCCGTTCGTGTGTTAATTCCTCATAAATGTTATGACAATTAGACCAATGTTATTTGATCTATATGCATTTGTAATTGTTGTTACGTAGATGCGATTAAGATTGTTTCTTTTATTTTTTATATATGGTTATAAATTGGATCGGAACTCTCAAATTTATCCGTATGAGTTAAATTCAAAATTATATTATTATCATTTAATCAATTTGATTTATAACACTTACAATAGTTGTCTACTTTAGTTACGTTAACGATATTTGCATCTTGTAAATTAAATTAAATGATTATTTAATAAATATTTACTTTATTGTAAATATACATTTATTTCTTAATACGAATACAATCAAATGACAAGCTAAATTTTAATGATTAGTATACTATTGTAACAACTTAGTCAATTTTAATCTACTTTAGTGGATTAGTTGTAAAGAAAGTAAGATTTAAATTTCTCATAATATGTTAATTCTATCTATGGGGCATAACCCCATTCATATGGTCTTTTGATTCCATATCTACCCGTGTGGCTAGAGTTCCAGAGGCTTATCTTGGGATGTCTTGATTTCATGTGTTGTGTTGATTGATGTCTTGAGATCATGATGGTCTATGAAGTATGTCATCCCTAGATATGTATGGACTAAAAGACAAGGGGAAAGATAAATGCACTTCCTTGTGGATGTATTGTTATCCAAACGGCTGTATTAGTCTTGTATCTAGTTTTGTGGTGAGTTATGGAACAGGGTGGCATGGAGATCATAGAGTTATAATGCATATGTGTTGTTATGGGCAATGGTCTAGGAGTCCTGCCCTTATGTTTATGTTATGGAGGGTTGATGCCTTGCATTGTTATATACATGTTGATATAAGGATAGTTGTTATGCAAGATGGTCAATGCCTTGCATGGTTCTTGTACCCTCGTTGTTGTGATGTCTACTATGCTTGTTGAGTAAGGTTTTATAGTTGTAGGTAAGGGAGTGGCTTTCATGGTGGGGGCTGGTGCCAAGTGGTTAGCTAGGGTAACCCACTGGGAGTTGGTAATTTAGTGATAACATAATAATAAACCTAGGGGTTGGGTAGTTCTCACACTAACAAGATAATAAGATTTTCCTCACTCATGCCTGTAGTGCTAGTTTAGACTAAGGATGAGGGGAGAAGGCCAAGATTGGTAGATTTACTTCCTTGTCATCACGAAAGGAAGGTTGATTCCGCATGCGTCATCCTATGGGGCCGGTGTCTAGAGAGAGACTACCAGGGTAACCATAGATGGGGGCTGGTGTCTAGAGAGAGACTGCCTGGGTAACCCACGTTAAGACCATGTGATGACACTCTCCTTACTACAGCCTAGCACTCCCTAGTTGTACTCTCCCTATTTGTTAAGTGTTGCCTGTGGAAGTACTATTGTGTTTTTTTGTGATGGTCACTTGTGATGTTACAGTTATGTGTTGTCTCATAGCCTATTGTCTACCTGACCATATGTTGTAGTGGGGACCTTATGTTAACTCCTAGCTCAGGGGGTGGACCTCAGGGTTCCACATGGTCGGGTGGAAGAGCTTTATCCATTGGTTTTCCCTTTCCGTTGTTCATGAGCGAGGAGGATATATCTTGTGTATCAGACTTGAGATCTTGTACTTGTTTATGAAGACAGTTCCTATGCTCATGTACTAGCCCGTGCAATAGTTGATTCATAATGTATGTATTCAGATGTAATCTGGATAGTGCTAATGTAAACTACATAATGATATACTCTTATGTATAAACTTTTGATTATGTACATGTAACCTTGATCAAGTTGATTATCTAACTATGGCATGAAATGGAGATGTATCTGTATAATCATTGTGCAATAGTTTTAGAATGAACTGCTGATGTTAGTTAACAATGTATGTTAGATTAGGACAAGTAATTCAACCATGGAACCTTAGTAGACAATCATGTGTATTAAATTGTTCAACATTACCCTGTTACTGTTACAAAAAAAAAAATCTTCCGCCTTGCATAGCATAAATGTGTTGTCCTCTAAGGTTTCCATTGCGGGGCACTACATTTTCACATTCCTTTGTCTTCTCCTTCATAGAATCATCCATGCCATTGTCATCCTTTTGATTTGTTAACTATTGAAGTAGCTCTTTCCTCTTTTCCATAGTTTTTCTCAGTTTCTCTTTTAAAGTCTCAATGAAATCCTCAGCATCTTTAAGGTTCTCTTGTAGTTCTTTTACTTCTACTCTAGACTAATCAAGATCTTCTAAACTAGTTTGAAGTTGTTCATTGATGCCATACTTGAATGAATCCATTGAAACACCTTCCCAGATCTTCCTCAAGCTGTTAAACTTTTTCCAATGAACCTTGCTCTAATACCAATTGTTGAGATTAAGGAACACTAAGAGGGGGAATGAATCAGTCTTCTACAAAACTTGTTATTATTTTCTTTTATTAGTTTACCACATACATTAAAAAAAAAACATGAACATAAGAACAACAATAATAAGATCATCACACATGAACACTAGGATTTTTACGTGGAAACCCAATTAAGGGAAAAGCCACGGTGGGGGTTAACCCACAAGATTTTATTCTCTATTAAAAGAATTGCAAATGGGAAAGCAGATGCCTTCGGACACACTGCCCAGAGCTCACTGCCTATAAAAATGATTACAAGAGTTTGCCGAATATTTTAACTAATGAGTCGCATCTAACCATGAAAAATTATAGTTTTGATTAGGTACAATATACCGATTTCACACACTTCATCTTTCTCTGCTCTGTTTCACTGTTCTACCATGATCCGAACTTAGATCTCCTTGCTTCACACTTGATTCTACCTTTCTTCGCACCTCATCCAATATCTTCACACAATCACACACTAAAATGCTCGAATCCATCAATCTTATATATCTGCTTCATGAGATTTCATCAACTATAGTTAGCTTCAAGAAAACTTAGAACATTTTTCAAGAACACTGTTCTGTTGGTTGAATCCATGCACAAATATCAATGTGGACCAAAACTTATGTATTCAAGTCATCATACATGTCATTTAATACCATTGGTTCTCATAAATTACTCAACCAACAACTTCTCTTAATCCGCATAAGGATCAAACTCTAGGTTGGCCTATTCTTCACCGAACTACACTATCTATCCAAAACTTGATACTTAGATGCTTGCAACTTTCAATCCATTCATCACTGGAGGCTAAATCTTTGGATTTAGGTAGCCCTGACATCCCTTATCATTCCCTCAGATCTGTAGCACAATATGATTTCTTGTGATGAAATGCAGACCAAAATGCTAAACCCTATCATATCCTCTGTTCCTGTCTATCCAGACTTGGACAAATCTGCAATCTAATTTCTGGCATGATTAGATGATGGAATGCAAATGTGTAGGATAGATTCAATTGCCATCAATGACAACACTTGACATTCCTTGCAGTGTCTCTTTCCAATATTAACATGATGGGAAATAAACTATGTATGTTTATGCTTTAAGGGCATATTAGTATGTGCTTGCATCAAGTTATTGAATATTTGTTTAAGTAAAAGGGTAAAAGCATGAAGTTGAGTCCACTTCTTGTGGAATTTTTAGACTTAGCCAAAAACCTGAAATTGGGCAAAACCAAAACAGGATCCTGTTTTGTACATAACAGGATCTCATTTTGTATAGAATGGGATCCCATTATGGATTGGGATCCCAAGCATAAAATTCAAAATGGGATCCGCTTCCATAGTGGGATCTTGAACCTAGGAACAAGAAACAGGATCACATTTCAAAAAATTATTTAATTATTTAAAAAATGCTTGCGAGCTCATTTTTCAACGAAAGCCAAAGGAGAACCAGAACGGGATCTCGAGTTGTAGAGCACTATTTCCAACCATCTAAAACTCCAGGTCAATGATTTTTTCCCCTTTTTTTCATTTTTTGTATTTTGTAATTTGTATTTTAAGTTTATTTTATGTATTGTTGTAAATTAGGTTTTAAATTTGGTTTGAATCTTCCTACAAAATTGTATAAACCCTACATTCAATTAAAACTAAAAATAGTTGCCCTACACACAAAAAAATGACCCTAAACTAAAATGAAACAAAAATATTTACCCTTCAAACAAAAATATGAAACCTAAAATGAGATACAATCATGCCTACAAATTGAAAAACAAGTTTTAGTTACCATTTAATTCTAAAGAGAAAAACTAGTTTTTTCATTTGCAAATCGTTTTATGTTTTAAATTTGTATGAAAATATTTCAAAATCAATAATTCTTAATTTCTTTGAGAAAAAATCTAGATTTGTCCAAGTTTATTTCCTTGCATTATTTATCACTTATTATTTACAGTTTAATCTAGCCACATACAATTAGAATTTGTAGCGCATGGCATCCATGTGCACTCATGCAGAAACACCTACTCTCTAACATATTAACATGTACATATAGTTTTCTATCGACGTAATCCTTGACCCTCCTTTAGGTGCAAGTGCTAGTATATATTCCTTTTTTATAATCATAATTCCTATGAGGTTTCTAGATAATTTCAATTACAAATAAGATATAAATTAGTCAAACCTATAGACTAATTACTTAGTTTTACATTCAAATATAAAATTAGAATCACACACTTCCATAATCTTATCGTTCCCTACACATACCTAGTCCATATCATTATGATCACACATTAGATCCAAGATAGAAGAATAAAATTGATAGAAACCATGATCTAGGAATATGTTAGGACTCAATCATATTGATAATGGAGCATCTAATACTCCCTCCTAAAATATGATTGTTCATTGAGTTTATCCTTCTCAAATGGCTTAAGGGGATTAAGTTTACCTAGAAATTTACATATTTAATGTTCATGTCAGATATTTTATTTCATGTCATTAATGCAATATATCCATGTGGTTCAATTTGAATTATAGAAATAAAATATCAGTCCATGGCTAACCAAATTTCATCTTAAATGAGCAACTATAATGTATTTATAAAATTTATATTCACTTTATGAATCATATATGTATCTTTTAAAACTTGAATATAAATCTACCTTTAATTGTAATTACTAGATAAGGAAACATTCATCCTAAATATGTAACAACCAAAAAAATAATACTAGATATTAATAACTTCAAATGAATAAGAGCAAACATTCAAAATATAACTATCTTCAAATAATTAAATTACTTTGACTCTTGAGTGAACATTCAAAATATAGCTATCTCATTTGCAAAATCCACAATTTGATTAGAGTGATTTATTTCTTAGGGCATATCTACAAATTTAATTCCCATCATATAATTTATCTCATAGATATCTTCCCTAGTGTGCCTAATCCCTACCACCCAATGTATAAATTCAATTCTCACTTGTGAGGACCTTAAGAGTTTGGAGGATTCGAATGAGTTTGTAAAATTAATCCATTCTAATATAGATTATTATTTTAAAGTCTCAATGGTTCAAACGAATTCATAAAATGGTATTTCATTGAGAGTAATAGGATAAATGTGAATTTTTATATTTTAATGGCAATCAACCCCTTAATGATCGTCAATTGCCTAAGGAGGTAGATGTAGGAATGTTTTAGATACGAGAATGATTCTAGATAAGAATAAGTAGATTATGGGGGGAATAGAAATAAGTTACGATAAAATCAATAGCATCGAAGGACCTCTATGTGGACCAGTATACTAGAGTATAGGGAAATAATTGTGAAACTTTAGTAGGAATTTAAAATGTGGCCCTACAACCAATAATTAACCTACAACAATAGTTCATAAAAATGTGGCCCTACAAACCTAGATTTCACATCACATAACAATTATTTGTTTTTTAAAGGTAGACAAACCACATGTCATTGTCAAGGGATGATCATAAAATCCCCTTAAGCCACTAATAATAGCACTAATCCCCTTGAAATCTACTCACTAATCCCCTTAAGCCACTAATAATAGTTGAAAATTGATCATTCACATTTGATCAATTTGTATAATGTTAGATGCTTGAAGTTTTTACAAACTTCTTGTTTAATGTAAAAAGAGGGAAGATGATGTTTGAAGTGATTTTAAGGGTTTATCACGATCCTCCTTTCACCACTAAAAATTCAAGGACATTCAAATGAGTAGATAACTCTACTACAGATCTCCTATCACTTGGAACATAGGGGAAGATTGGAGTTGTGTGAATTTGTTGTTTAATTAAGTCCAATTATGCTTAAAACCCTAATTTCATAAAATCGTAAACAAATGGACAAATTATAGAAAATGGTCATAGAAAGATATCAAATGACAACCAAATACATACCATATTTCAAAGTTCGGTGTGTAGAAAAGTCAGGGACTAATGAGCGGGTGCCCTAGTCCACTATACCTTCTTTTTTTAGGATCTCTAAAGAATGTCTACAACCTACTCCCAGTATCATAGAGATTTCACCGCTTTGGAATCCAGAGGACTAATGAGCAAGTGCCCAAGTCCAAGCCCTAGTTTTTTTCTTAGATCTACAATTCTGACAATCTACACTACTCTCCTGCTTGACTCCACTTCTTTCACTTCTGAAACCTGTAACCTGCAATGACAAAAAAGTGGGTTGGGGGTTGTGGTGTTTAGAGGCTTGCCTCAGTCAAGCCCCAGAGAGACATTCAAGTCTTCCAAACATTATTGTCAGATAAAGAGAGCGTATCCCTGTGGGATAGAGACAATTAATCCAAATGATAAATGATTAAAAAAAATAGATATCACCCTATAGTGTAGATCTCATGGGAGGAAGACACTCTTCATGCCATCAGGAGATGGAGTCAAATCTACAACAAACAAGCACAATAACAACACAATACTGCTCTGGAACACAAAGAAAGCCTTGAGTCACTTTAACATAAGCTCATAGGTCAAAAATGCCATCTAGTTTACAAATGAATCACTAAACATGCTTATATATGCAACTAAACAACTTCCCTCCAAGAAATTCATAATTCAAACTTGAGGTGTCACCATAGGACCTAATAACAGTCATACAATTGACACATAAAATAGGTCTTGACCTAAAATAGGGTAGGACTAGGGTGTGTGCACCCAATTTCTCCCCCATATTTTAGGCATGATTCATGTTAAGCACATCTCCTAAGTCTCGAAACTTTAGGGTTTTCTCATCGGGAGTCACCATTAACATGCAAGATAACCTAAATGCATTCTAAAAGACCTAAGAGCTAAACCTTAGGAGGAAAAAGCGCCCACTTTAATGTATATATGTATAAACGCAAGGCCAATACATGCATTAAAGTAAGGTCAACAAACACATCAAACACGCCAAGCACAGAGAAGACACACCAATCACAATGAAGATAATAATAAACATGCCAAACACGAAGAAGATAGTTATAGTCACATAAAACACGGAGAAGATATCATTGAAGAGACACAAAACATAGTGAATACAATGATTATTTGTTTTTTTTCATTTTCTCATATATGAATGCAAATGCAAGTACAAGGAAAGTAAACACATAACCCAAATACAAGAGGAGCTCATCACGACCATTCTTGAAACTACATAAAGGGCAACAGACACGTCAAGCAAATCTCAAAGTGTAGGAGGAGCTCATCACCACCAGTCTTGATACTACACTTGAGAATAAACATGCCATACATATCCTAAAGCATAGAAGGAGCTCATCGCCACCAGTCTTGAAACTATGCTTGAGAACAAACACACCATACACACACATGGAAGACATAGAGAAAACATGACAGACAATCAATGGAAGAAACCTATTGCTAGGTTTGCAGCCATCTCAGGCACATTACAGGCACACACCAATGATTGGGCTTTGCCACAACAATCACCAAAGACACGCTTAAGGGTTAGGATAGTCTCAGATCTGCCTTGCCTACTTGGAGGACTTTTTGAAAATGACAAGATGTGCAATCTCCTTGAGAAATACACCATCCCCACCTCGCACAAAGGGCTTAAAATAGAAATGATATGCATGATATCCCACCTCTACAGAGGGATTAAATGATTGCAATAGATTTCAAAATTTACAAACACACTTTGCTAGCATCTAAATCAGACAGCTTACCTAGTATGCCCCCACCTTAAGGTGGTTGATATCATGTACCAATATCAAGCACGTTAAGGTAGGAAGAAAACACATAAGGGAACACAAGCTCTCGCAAAGCCCATGCCCCCCAAAGGTGACATGTACTTTACGATTGCCAAATGTTGCCACAAACACACAATTTCCTGCAAGAAAAGGTGTTAGCATCCATATAATCATGATAAACAACAACGTAAAGCTAGATCCAAGATAGACAACGTGCATAGAGTAGTGGTATTGTTATGTTTTGTAAGTGTGATAAGACAACATCAAGATATCACACGGAGTGATTCTACTAGCCAAGCATTGGATAATATATAACAACCCCATCATCATGTATGGACTAGGTACATTTTTTGATTTCTCACTGAAGGGATACTAGATCTGTATTAGTATAATATGTTTTTCATCATCTGCCAGCTAGACAGAACCACTAGAAGAAGGTAAAAATAAATCAAGAGAGGAGAAACTAGTGCCTTAGGGACAGTCATGTAGGAGGGTGCCCCCAAGTCATCGACTGCAATGCTGTCTATAAGACACAACACAGAACAATGAAAATAGAGGAGAAGCAATATAGAATAATGATGATACAAATAGGAGGGTCACAACAAAGGTGGTCTCCCAATAGCCTTGACCTTACGAGAGTGTCAACGGTCATCCTAGGAGGCCTAAACAACACATAACACAGTATGGGGGAAACACAACATGAGAGGGGAGGTCACATAAACAAGCCAATGATGCTACAACATAGGTGACCACCAAGGTTAGAAATACTTACTTGTAGGGACAATTGAACTAACAATTCTCATCAAGTAAATCATCATCTTCCCAATCCTGAATGTTAGAGGAAAGTGGGACATAAGGTACCATAGCCCAACTGTTATTCTTATCTTCAAGTTGTCCATTCTTAAGATCTTCTTGGTTTGATTTAATGTTAGGTGAAATGTTTTCTTGTTGAGATGTGTTTCATTGGGAAAAATCGTGTATTTGCTTCCTTCTTTCTCTTGCTTGTTTATTCCTTCTTGTCTTACTATTTATCTCTTTTAAAATAGTGTCTTATTCTTCCATAGGTTTTTGTGTTTTAGAGGAGGAAGCACCATGGTTAAATCTCATTTGTCTGGGTGGCATATTTTTCTCTTTAAGACTACCTCCTGATCCTTGTAAGGATGGTGGGGGAGGAACCCCAGCATGGGGTCCTTTTCCTTTCGGTCTAGGAAGCTCTTCAAATGCGGGTTGTTTGTCTCTTGTTGTTTATTGAATAGAAGTACCTGCCACTTGATGTAAGAATTGAGTTTTGTATTTTCTATAGCTCAAGAAGTAAAATATGTATGTGGCTCCGGTTCCAATTCAGATCATTCCCAAAAGTAATCAAGGATAAAGTGTTGTCTTGTAACCAAAGGTTTATACCTATTGCGAGGGATAGTATGCACTTGCCCATTCAAAGGAAATTTTACACAATTATGAATTGTTGAAGGGACAGCTTTCATAGCCTTTAACCATGGGTGTCCTAATTTTATGCGAAAAAGGTCAGATATGTTGACAACATCAAATAATTGTTCCATGTATTTCTTAAATATAGTAACCAATAAAGATATCTCCCTAGAAGTGTTTATAAAGGTTCCCTTATGTGTCTTAATCATCATATCTGAAGGGTCATAGAAGCCTTGTATCAAACCATGTGAATAAAGGAACTCTTCTGTTGCCACATTAGTCATTAAATTAGGATAATTAAGGGTTCCATCCACAGAATTTCCCATTATCTTGACAGTGATATAAAGAGGTCCTTTAGTGTCTCCAATTCTTCTATCATGAGGTGTAAACACAATTTTGGGTTCGGGGTCCTTTCTTTTCATGTAAGGCCTAGGAGGGAACCTAGTGTTGTTATTGTGATTAGAAGCCATGTGTATCTATTTTCAAATCAATGTAAATTCATATTTTTAAAATCTTTTCAAAAGTTATGCAAGAAATAAGTGCAAAACTATATGTGAAAATGACCTAAAATGCTTAATTTTTTCAAATTTTTTCAATGCAAATAAGTGAGAGAAGAGGTGTTGTAAATAAATTAATGAGGGAAACAAAATAATATGTCCAATATCACTTCAATAAATCAACAATATCCTTCACAACACACTTTCGATGCAATCCTATAATGATGATAAGCCAAAACCTAGTGAAAATACACTAAAATATGCAATTTTTCACCGATTTTCAATGCAAATGTCTAATAGAAAGGGTTTTGTAAATAATTTTAGGATGGAAAGAAGATTATAACCCTAATAATAGCCAATTAGTGTAGAAAAATCATTCACAACACGCCTATGATGCAAATCTAGAGAGACAATAAGGCCAAATCTAGTGAAAATGCAAGGTTTTCAAACCCTGACATGAAATTTTGTAAGAAAACCAATATGATGCAACACTACAGTTATAAATCCATCTTAATGAGTGTTTTGAAAGGTTAATAAAATATGAAACAAGATTTTGACTACAAACCCTAGCTAATGCAAAACTAGGTTATATGAAAAAATGCACAATTTCAAGCAATTTTTAACAATTTAATCATGAAAATGCAATGTAAATGAATGATGAATGATGAATTTCTATAATTAAATCAGATCTGATTATAATGACAAAAATTTACTGAAATTACATTAAACTAATTCAAATTATTTGAAAATGCAAGCTAAAAATGCCAATTTTTTCAAATTTTTTGTAATTTTTCAAATGCAATAAGATGAAAATGAAATGAATGAATGAATGTATGAAGTATAAAAATCAGCAAGGTACAAAATTCATTAAAAAAATGGGCTCACCAAAATTTTTAATGTAAAAAGAGGGAAGATGATGTTTGAAATGATTTTAAGGGTTTATCATGATCCTCCTTTCACCACTAAACATTCAAGGACATTCAAATGAGTAGACAACTCTACTATATGTCTCCTATCACTTGGAACATAGGGGAAGATTGGAATTATGTGAATTTTTTGTTCAATTAAGTCTAATTATTCTTAAAACCCTAATTTGATAAAATCGTAAACAAACGGACAAATTACAGAAAATGATCACACACAGAGATATCAAATGACAACCAAATACATACCAGATTTTGAAGTTTGGTGTGTGAAAAATTAGGGACTAATGAGTGGGCGCCCTAGTCCACTGTACTTTCTTTTTTCGTGAACTCTAAAGAATGTCTGCAACCTGCTCCCATTGTCACAAAGATTTCACCGCTTCATAATTTGGAGGACTAATGAGTGGGTGCCCAAGTCCAAGCCCTAGTTTTCTTATTAGATCTACAATTATGACATATTGCACTACTCTCCTACAACTCCACTTCTTTTTCTTCTGAAACTGGTAACCCGCAATCACAGAAAATTAGGTTGGGGGTTGTGGTGTTTAGAGGCTTGCCTCGGTCAAGCCCGAGAGAGACATTCAAGTCTTTCAAACACCGTTATTAGATAAAGAGTGCATATCCCTATGGGACAGAGGCAGATCCAAATGATAAATGATAAAAAAACACAATAGATATTACATTGTAGTGTAGATCTCATGGGAGGAAGATGCTCTTTATGCCATGAGGAGATGGAGTCAAATCTGCAACAAACAAGCACAATATCAACACAATACTACTCTACAACACAATGAAAGCCTTGAATCACTTTAACATAAGTTCATAGGTCAAAAATGCCCTCTAGTTTACAAATGAATCACTAAACATGCTTATATATGCAACTAAACGACCTCCTGCTAAGAAATTTGTAATTCAAACTTGAGGTGTCGGCATAGGACCTAATAATGGTCATACAACTGACACATAAAAATAGGGCAGGACTAGGCCATGGGTGCCCAACTCCTACCCCCTTATTTTAGGCAGGATTTACGTTAAGCACATCTCTAAAGTCCCATTTGTCATGAAACTTTAGGGTTTTCTCATCGAGAGTCACCATTAACATGCAAGATAACCTAAATACATTCTAAAAGATCTGAGAGCTAAACCTTAGGAGGGAAATGCCCCCAAGGGAACATTTTTTTATGTAACAACATAACACTTGCTAAAGATATATATATATATATTAAACTTGGTTAACTTAGACAAAATCATTCCATTAGCATGGTTTATGGACCTAGGGAAGATGACATGGATTAAGGAGATTTAAGAAAATTTATTAAGGGCTATCCTAAGAGGATGTAGATGGTTAAGGATTTAGAGTTTAAGGTTTAGGGTTTAGGATTAAAGGTTTAGGGTTGAGGGTTTAGGGTTGAGCATTTATGATTTATGGTTGAGGGTTAAGGGTTAAGGGTTGAGGGTTGAGGGTTGAGGGTTTAAGGTTGAGGGTTAGGGTTTAGGGTTTAGGGTTTAGGGTTAAGGGTTCAAGGTTGATGGTTTAGGGTTAAGGGTTAATAGTTAAGGGTTTAGGGATAAGGGTTAGTGCTTAGGGTTAGGGTTTAGGGCTAAGGGTTAAGGGTTTAGGGTTAAATGTTTAGGGTTTATGGTTTATGGTTTAGGGTTAAGGGTTAAGGGTTTAGGGTGTAGGGTTTATGGACCTAGGAAAGATGACATGTGGATTAAGGGGATTTAAGTAAAATTTCTTAAGGCATGTCCTAAGAGGATACATAGATGGTACAACTTGAAATCTACTCATTTATACCAAGACACAATGTTTTATATGCCTAAGACATAAATGGATAGAAATCAATAATATCTCATCAAAATGGTAAGTTTATAGTTATTAATTAACAACAGGAGGCCATCATATATTATTAATTATGTCCTAAATACATTTTAAAAAATAGGATATGTGAAATGAAAAGTGTACTATCAATTAATTATAGGTAGGGGTTGAAACAACCAATAGTTAACCTATAACAATAGTTCATCAAAATGTGGCCCTAGAAAACTAGACTTCACATCACATTAACAATTATTTGTTTTTCAAAGGTAGACAAACCACATGTCATTGTCAAGGGATGATCATAAAATCCCCTTAAGCCACTAATAATAGTTGAAAATTGATCATTCACATTTGATCAATTTGTATAATGTTAGATGGTTGAAGTTTTTACAAATTTGTTAAAGATATAAATATTAAACTTGGTCAACTTAAGACAAAATCATTACATTAACATGGTTTATGGACCTAGGAGAGATGACATGAATTAAGGGGATTTTAAAAAATTTCTTAAGGTCTATTCTAAGAGGATGTAGATGGTTAAGGATTTAGGGTTTAGGGTTTAGGATTTAGGGTTAAAGGTTTAGGGTTTATGATTTAGGGTTTAGGGTTGAGGGTTGAGTGTTTAGGGTTAAGGGTTAAGGGTTTAGGGTTAAGGGTTAAGGGTTGAGGGTTGAGGGTTCAAGGTTTAGGGTTAAGGGTTAAGGGTTAAGGGTTTAGGGTATAATTTATTACGTCCTAAATACATTTTGAAAAATAGGATATGTAAAATGAAAAGTGTACTATTAATTAATTATAGGTAGGGGGTTGAAACAACCAATACTTAACCTACAACAATTGTTCATCAAAATGTGGCCCTAAAAAACTAGACTTCACATCACATTAACAATTATTTATTTTTCAAAGGTAGATAAACCACATCTCATTGTCAAGGGATGATCATAAAATCCCCTTAAGCCATAACAATAGCACTAATGGGCCCTTGAAATCTACTCATTGTCAAGATTTGATCTAAGAGGATGTAGATGATCTACAACTTGAAATCTACTCATTAATCCCCCTTAAGCCACTAATAATAGTTGAAAATTAATCATTCACATTTGATCAATTTGTATAATGTTAGATGCTTGAAGTTTTTACAAACTTTTTAAAGATATATATATTAAACCTGGTCAACTATGGACAAAATCATTCCATTAGCATGGTTTATGGACCTAGAAAAGATGACATGTGGATTAAGGGGATTTAATAAAATAGGATTTAAGGGGAAACTTCACTATTCCTTGTAAACACTTTAAAGTATGTATTGAAATCCACAAAATTTTATATGCCTTAGACATAAATGAGCCTTACACATTTTGTTAGAAATTTACCCTTTTTTATGTGCATGTTTTTAGTTTATTTTTTAGTATGTACATGTATTAAGATTACATAGAACTTGAATCTCTTAAATTTTGAAATTTGTATGTATGCTCAAGTTGAATGATGTATGTATTTGTATGTAGATACTAATTTTTATTTTAAATGTAGTCATGGACGTTTAATTTAAATATTTCTTATAATTTCTCAACATGTATAATATCTAGTTTTTGATATGTTTATTTATAATTTATATATAGATTCTTGAAAGTTAAATTTGTACTTGTTTGTATATTTATGTATATATGTAGGTTCATAGTATTTACATCATGGATATTCACTTTGATGTTGAGGATTTCATCAATGTGCCACCTCTACCCCCATCACCTGAACACCATGATCCACCTCCATCTCCACCTTAAAATCCCCCACCTCCACCCCCACCTCCACCCCCACTAGATCTGATGAGGATCACTTGTGAGCTAGAATTAATGAAAATATCAATTCCATCGAAGAAAAAATCAATTCCATTTGAAATGAACAATTTATGCCACCTCACTTGATGCATTTTGCATCTTTGATGCAAAACGTTGTTTATTCTGTTAGGTCCATTGATGTGGACTTGGACACTTTTTGATTATGGAGAGAGGAGAGGCACCCATTTTATGTTGATGCCCTCTCTTATAGGGATATCCTAGATTTGAAAATCACAAAAGCCCATTTAGCTCAATAATTTAGGAACCCCATCACCAATGAACCAATTCCCTCAAACAAGAAAAGAATATCAATTAGGTGGTGTAGACATGCAGAGATGTTTGCAATTTTTTTGGATCAAAGGTGGATGGTATTTGATTATCCACCTCATGCTAATTGTGAGGTTCCTCTATATTTTTTGAGAAAATTATATGCAAACTTTGTGATGAATAGGAAACCCAATTATTTTGATTTTAGATCATTACTTTAGATGATATACATGTATTAGTTTTGATGCTATTTGAGATCATGTAAATCAACAATATACAAGAATTTAAACTATGCTTAAGGGGATCAAAGAATTCAAAATTTGCGTAATGGGATCAAAGAATTCAAAGTATGTCTCATATTCAATCACAATTGATATAATTAATTAGGATATATATGAATTAAGGGGTCCTAATAGGATGTCTTAAGGGGATCAAAGAATTCAAAGTATGTCTCATGTTAAATCACAATTGATATAATTAATTAGGATATATATGAATTAAGGGGTCCTATGAGAAATGATGGCTTAAGGGGTCCTAATAGAATGTCTTAAGGGGATGAAAGAATTCAAAGTATGTCTCATGTTCAATCAAAATTGATATAATTAATTAGAATATACATGAATTTGGTAAAGTTGCCCAAGGCAACCAAATTTAACAATAATATACATGACAAAGTGATTATGAGAAATGATGGCTTAAGGGGTCCTAATAGGATGTCATAAGGGGTCCTAATAGGATGTCTTAAGGTGATCAAAGAATTCAAAGTATGTCTCATGTTTAATCACAATTGATATAATTAATTAGGATATATATGGATTAAAGGGGTCCTAGGAGAAATGATGGCTCAAGGGGTCATAATAGATTGTCTTAAGGGGATGAAAGAATTCAAAGTATGTCTCATGTTCAATCATAATTGATATAATTAATTAGAATATATATATTTGGTGAAGTTGCCCAAGGCAACCAAATTTAACAGTAATATACATGACAAAGTGATTATGAGAAATGATGGCTTAAGGGGTCATCATAGGATATCATAAGGGGTCCTAATACAATATCTTAAGGGGATCCTAATAGGATGTCTTAAGGGGTCCTCATAGGATGTCTTAAAGTGATGAAAGAATTCAAAGTATGTCTCATGTTCAATCACAATTGATATAATTAATTAGAATATATATAAATTTGGTGAAGTTGCCCAAGAATACAAAATTTAATAGTAATATACATGACAAATTGATTATACATTCAAAATTTAATAAGTTTCAAAGTAGGAAAACATGCACGTAACGAACAAAATATATATCAAATATTGATTTTTATATATAAAAGTGTAGAGTAATTGTGTATGTACATATAAAAATTTGGCATATATGCCAACTCAAAACAATATTTACAAAATGTGTCTATGCCATCTCAAGGAAATCCAAAACTTGTCGCTGATCACCAAAATGTAGCCTCTTCACACCACCTAATATCAAAATGACAATAAATCAATTTTAACAATGTATATATAAGTAATATCAATATATCATCAAAACATGTATTTTAATATATATATATATATATATATATATATATATATATATATATATATATATATATATATATATATATATATATATATATATATATATATATATATATATATATATATATATATATATATATATATATATATATATATATATATATATATATATATATATACTTGTATTTATAAGTATTCCATGTTGTAGGTTGAATCTGCATCCTCTCTTTTTTGTCCCAAAGTATGTGATGAATGTGATGATGGCTTAAGGATACAAAATGACAATAAATAAATTTTAACTATGTATATAAGCATAAAATACATGAGTCAATACAAATTTTAAGATAAAGGGAATAATATAAAAGGTGAAATGAGAATGAAATAATATATCAAAAACACAAAAAATTCATGCAATATGTAACTACATAGCATGTTCAATATGAAATATATGAGTATATACACAATTACCTAATGTGTTCACTTTTAGTTGAAGACTACAAAATTGATTTTAAAAAATTGTATGGTGAAAACTTGTAGTGAAATTCATGCAAAAATACTTATAGGGTACACCTACAAAAATAATGAATGTAAGTAAATTAACTATATATACATGAGTCAATACAAATTTTAAGTTAAAGAGAATAATATAGAAGGTTAAATGAGAATGAAAGAATATACAAATGTTCATCGATACAATCAACAAGAAGACATACAACCACTATATATATACTTACCTATATTTACAAGTATTCCATGTTGTATGTTGAATTTGCATCCTCTCTTTTTTTGTCTCAAAGTATGTGATGAATGTGATGATGGCTTAAGGATACAAAATGACATTAAATAAAATTTAACTGTTTATATAAGCATAAAATACATGAGACGATACAAATTTTAAGATAAAGGGAATAATATAGAAGGTGAAATGAGAATGAAATAATCTATCAAAAACACAAAACATGGATGCAATATATAACTAGATAACATGTGATATGTAAGATATGAGTATATATACAATTACCTAATGCATTCACTTTAAGTTGAAGACTACAAATTTGTATGGTTAATACTTGTAGTGACAAGCATGCAAAAATCTACTTGTAGGGTACACCTGCAAAATATTTAATGTAAGTAAATAAACTATATATACATGAGTTGATATAAATTTTAAGATAAAGAAAATAATTTATAGGTCAAATGAGAATGAAAGAATATACAAATGTTCATCGATACAATCATGCAAGATCTCTAGACTTGTAGGGGACCTACAAAAATATTGAATGTAAGGGGAGGTAAGAGGATGGATTAAGGGGAGCTACGATGATGACTTAAGAGGATGTAAGAGGATGGCTTAAGGGGATGTAAGAGGATGACTTAAGGGGATGTAAGTGAGGGGGTGTAAGGAGAGAAAATTATGCGTCATGTGAGAAAATTAGTTCTATATTTATAGGAAATTGATTAAGGGTATGTAAGAGGATGGCTTAAGGGGAGTTAAGGGGATGACTTAATACAACTATATACATACTTGAAAATTTATTCCATTGTACCATCTGCATCCTCTATTTTTTGCAATGCATCTATGATTGTCTCATGCTCCTCCATGGAAATTATCCATAGCTCTTTATTAGAAGATCTTCCACAATACCTCACTAGTTTTATATTTTTTGCCACCACCAAATGCGAGTAGTGTATAATCTTCTTATATGTTTTATAATCTTCGAATGCATGCAAACCATTCTTCCTTGTTAAGTATTTTTGTAGCCAAGTGCCAACAACCACCACCAAACCTGTTGGATAATGAAAGCCATCATCATCTTCGGTGCTATTAACTTCTTTTTAGTCTCCACACATTGATCCAACCAATGTTTGATTTCCTCTTCATTCTCCTTAGGTGCAACAACATCATACACATGTCCTACAAACAAGATTTAATTCAATAACTTGTGTGACATATAATTTGACCAATTTCTACATACATGCATCCATATATAATTAAATATATTAAAAAATAGTAATAAAGTGAAATAAAATGAAATAAATTAAATTAAATTACCTTCTTGTACAAGGTCTGAAACATGATCATAGTCATTCGATGCAAACACTCGATCATTATCTTCAATTGTTGTTTCATGTTGATCATGTGTTTGTGCAGGTGTCAACAATTTTTGCTTCCACTCTTCAACCCATTCTATATTCTCACATGCTTCCCAATCTCCTAAAATACAAAACTGACAAAAACATGCAAGCTCCCTTGTCCATATAGTCCATGTGTTTTCATTCAAACTCTTAAATGAATGCCATTTAGTAGATCCACTGATTGTCTCACAATCAAGTCTAGGTAGAATGTTCTCTTCTTCAACCAACCAAAAGAATTGTCAAACTATAGAGTACTTGCTTGATCCTGTACATAATTTTGTATTGCATAATCCACAATCACACATGTGCATCTTTAAATTTTACTGCATCCTCAAATTTCAATTGCCCTCTAGCAAGAATTCTTTTAACACATGTACCATCTCCATCATGTTCTCTTTTATGATGTCTAGCTTAAAAAAACTCCATATATGTTGGACATTATTTTCCTTGTGAACCCTACTTAGCCAATAAAAAATTTGAGCATCCTTCAACTATCCCACGGTACAATTATCTAACCATATGAGATGTTCTGTCATCTGGATTCCTCTTTCTCTTAAATTTGTATAAAATATATTGAAACAATATTGAACAAACTCTGACGAGTGTAACCGATTGTCGCTCAAATAGAAATGATATCCCCTCAATTTTTTTCTATCATCCTCTATACTATCATCTATATGCCTATATACAATATGAACAAACATAGCCACCGACACTGAATTGTAATATTGTGATTGGATTTTCTCTTATGGAGGAAGAGTATAGTTTTCTACAAAATTAACCACAGATAGTATAGTTCCAACTAGAAATGTGTTTCTACATGTGCAAAATTTTCCATCAAGCCATCGAGCATGTTGAGAGTGTTTGACATATGTTGGTACAATCTTACTCTTAAATTCTGATATGAATGCATGTACACTAATTTTTTATGTGATTAAATCTCAATGCTTTCCAAATTTTCCATCCTTTAAAGAATACTCAACATTCTTAAATCTTTTAACATCCACTAATTGTTGTCCAAAATTATTTTCAACACTTTCATGCATACAAACTCTTAAGAATGAAAGATTACCACAACTAGTACATTGTCGAGAAATACATGAACTTAAATAAAATAAATGCCCATTAGATCTTTCACAAAACAAACCTGCTATAAACTCCTTGATTGTTTCAGGTGGCATATTAATACCACATTCCTATGTAATCATATTTTATGTAAAGTACAACATATATATCAAAAAACTTCATAATAATACCAAAATTGCACATGTGTTTTACAACAACAAGAGATTCGTTGCTTATTAATTTTGACATACCAAGGTTTACATTTTTCAAATGATCTTTGACTTATGGTAATATTTGCATGTAACACTGAATCATCTAAAAATTTTCTATAAAATTTAGTTTGAGTTGTGTCTAATAGGTGTTTTGGATGAGGATCACAAATTTTGGACCCCACTCTTAATTTCAAAACAACTCTAGTATTACATGAAACCCAAGTATTCTCATGCCAATATTTTTTAACCAACGATTTGATTTCAAGATTCAATTTCATGTCAAACCTTGGGAGTCAACCTGTAACGCCGGCCTTGAACACCTTAAAGAAATGCACTCTTATGCTATATGAAACAGGGAATTTTTTTTTTTTAAAATGATTAAGTAATGATAACATAATCAATTACGACATATTCTCTAAGGGTTCAAGGCTGCATCACTTAACAAATCGACTAACACAATTTAACATACATCAACAACTGTTCCAAAACCATTCTCAATTAAATAACTTATTCCTATTCATTGCAAATCATCAAATAACAGAATCTGCATGATTAAATACATAACTGAAATGCTTTCATATAAGTACATCAAGACATCATTACATTGCCACTTTTAGTCTACATCAAAGTTACATACATAAAGAATGTTCTGTTACACAAATCTGGTACAAGGTTATGCACTTACATCATCATCATTGGAACAAGTACAACTAGAACAAATCCTTTCTGCATATGATCTTGACAAGAGTAACCAATGGATAAAATAGCTCTTCCACCCGACCATGTGGAACCCTAAGGTCCACCCCCCGAGCTAGGAGTTAACATGAGGTCCCAACTAATGGCAGTCAGGTAGACGAAAGACAATCAAGCAAAAAAGATGACCAAACGCCAATACAACACATGGCAATAACAATACAACACAACATAACTTCCAGAGGCGACACAAAACAAATGAGGAGAGACCGAACAAGGGATGCTAGGTTGTAGTAGGGAGAGTGTCATCGCACGGTCCTAACATGGGTTATCCTGACAGCCTCTCACTAGGCACCGGCCCCCATCTATGGTTATCCCCTCTCACTAGGCACTGGCCCCATAGGGTGACACATGCGGAATCGACCTTCCTTTCATGAGGACAAGGAAGTCAATCATGCCGACCAAGCCTTCTCTACCCATCCTTAGTCTAAACAAGCACTACAGGTCATGGGAGAGGAATCCAATAATCTTATTAATGTGAAGACTACCCTTAACCCCCTAGTTTATTTTACTTAATTAATCTACTTCCAACGGGTTATCCTGACTGCCACTTTGGGCGCCAACCCCACGTTGAAAGCCACTCTCCTTCCTAACACCTAGTAACCTTAACATCATACAAGACTTATAACAATACACGTATATGTACACTGCAAGGCATAAACCCTCTTGCATCAAAATAAAATCATAACATCAATTGTTATTCAACACTTTTAACATTACAATACTTTATTCTTTTACAAATTTCAGGTCTCTCCATACGACAAAACGGTACAATAAGATCACAAGTGGTTAACATCCTCACAGGAAAATATTACTTTCCATACACACAAATAACTTGACATTATCTCAATATACTTCATACTATATTTGATCCACATACTTGTTATTACGTCGTAAACACAAAAAACAGCAATACACAAGTTGTAAATACTCAACTTAGCCTTTGGAAATTGAGTTTGAACAACCTCAATTCGACTCATTACAACAACCCAATCATTCCAATTCAGATTCCAGAGATGAAATACTACAATTCATTCTCGGCTTAATGTAAACAACTTCTGAAATAAAATCAACATTAAATTACAACAATTAAATTAATATCTTGCAACTAAATCTCTAACTAATCTTTCTTTCAAACTTGTCTAATTAACTTTATTCTATCAAGGATGAAATGAATAATAACGCTAGGAGAGATGTCTTACGACTGAACGGTAATTACATGAGGTGAATTCAATCACGAAATGTTTGTTATCCTTCATACGGTCTTTCAGACATTCTAGCGAGCTCAACCAAATGAATTCTTTTATGATGATTTGAAGATGTCTCTGAAATTGATCTTATCCATGGTGATGTAATTTGGCAAGGAGAACGATCGTAAATGCGCCCTGTGCGAACAGCTTGGGATATTTTACTACTGAGGTGTAAAATTGCTATTGACTGTTTTACCACTGATGTGAATGATATGCATCCGATCTGACGACTTCCAGCTATGTTCACTAAACTTGCAAATTTACTGCGTTGACGGTATCCACGTAAATCGTTTGCTCATTTTCTAACGAATAGCAATAATCACAAAAGACGGTGAAAATCTGGAAAAGACAAACTGGAGTTGTTGCAAAGACTACTTACGACTTCTAACAATGTCCTTCTTACCGTTATGCAGATTTCCAATTACAAAAAGGTGTGGATATAGTGTTACATACTGAAGGAAGTTTATCTCTGACGGAAGGTCGCAGATTGCAAATCTTCTGTAGATTTCGACTGCTGTTTACTGTGTGAAGACAGAACCATCTTCCTTGGCAGCGCATGCCTTTCTATGTGCTAACTCAGTTATTGAGATATCTGTTAACTCTGCACTGATTGTACGAATCATTTTCAAGAAAATAGTTGAATAAGGGTAAAGGTGAAACTTGAGCGCTCAGCTGAGTACAACTCTCCAAATAAATGGATCGATTGCAGGACAAACAAAACTGGATTTGTTGCAAGAACTTTAAAACTTGTCATAGGGCGATCTGTGGTTATAAAACTGGATTCTACAGAAATACTTTTTGGGATGCAATCATATGGTGATCCTATTGTTGTGCTAGATCGCTGGTATACACAGAATGGGTTTGCTGACAAGGTATTAGATTCTTTTTTTCTTGACAGGGTGGCCTTTTAGTTTTCCGATTTGCAACCCTACAGCAGCTAGGAAATCGTGATTACTGAGTTTAGAAGTGTTAGTGACCATTGACCCGCACCATGTAACTACCACTTCACCACAAGAATAAGCACCAAAACAGACCAACAACGAATCACGAATCGCCTATCTCATGTCTTACATAACTAGCATGCATCTATATCATCGATTCTCAAACCTTGAATATTATTCCATTTTCTTTCAAGAACAAACCGTAGAACTGGCAATACAAGGTGCAATTTGCAAAAAAACAACCCTTTCCAGGTATGCGCCTAGCCCAAATGGCTTAGGGAGACAATGGAACAAGGCAGAGTAAGTATCCAACATGAAGAACTCCCATAATCGATAATGAAAGGGTTTGATAGCTCCAGCTATGGAGTAAGCTTAGACAACAGATCATAGCATAATACTCAGAAAATGGCGGATAACAGGGATTCGGGACTTTCATTCAAACGAATGAAAGCAAGGTAGAAATGAATGAAAGCAAGGCAACGGCTACCTAATACCGTCGGTCCACAAAATAATAATACCAAACACACAAAAATAGTATACCAACCATCTGCAGGCCATCCTCCCTCTGGCAGGTATGCGCACAACCCATTCGGCTAGGAAACAAGGGACGAGTGCAGAGTTGGTATCCAACAGAAGAACCTTCAATAATAAAAAATGAATGGGTTTCAATGACTCCAACTAAGGCATAGGTTAGTCAACGGTACATAGTATAATACCTAGTAAATGGCGAAAGAAGAGGCTCCGGAACTCTCATTCACCACGAATGATAGCAAGGCAACGGACACACCGAATAATACTAGGTAATTAGCTAAAGAAGGGATTTGGACTTCCATTCAAACGAGTGATAACAAGGCAACGAACTACCTATTATTACCGGTCCGCAAAAGAAATAGAACCAAACACAACGAAACAGTATATAAACAGAGCCTTTAAATATAACGGATGAGTCAAGGTATATGAAAGGTATGTTCGCTGACCTGATAAAAGTGCGACTAGCTGATGCCAAGGCGATCCATGACGGTTTGTTTGTTCCGTCCGCTTTATCAGAGACCCTTATCAATGGACGCACGAAATGGATCTCGGGCCGCATTTGCTAGAATGGTCGATCCACTATTATTATTTTTTTTTTTAAACTATGATGGAAGAAATACAATCTGTATATGCCCGACTACTGCCTGCTAATGCTCCCTCTCTAAACTAGGGTTCAAAGACTGTAAGGAAGAAAAGAACAGAATTGTTTTCACACAATCAAATCGCTTGCCCCGAGGTGTTATGGGATTTCAGTGTGGAGAAGAAACCATGGTCAACTAATGACTAAGAGAGAAGGTGAGCTACAGAAAACACATCACGGCATCTATGAATTGGAACCCTCATAAGGACGATCTCCCTTGAATGTAACTTGGAAAAAAAGTTTCTAATCTGTTGGAGGACGGTAGGAGAATGGTAAGGCAATTTCATTTATTACAGACCCAAAGGTTTTCATCTAAAACCATCTACAGAGAATACACATTTGCAGAAATGACAGAAAGTCCCGACAGAAACCATTGAACCAAAACCATTTCATTTGCAGACAAAGACGCAAACAATCAACATGCTCAGATTCAGAGAAAAGAAACAGCGAAAGAAGGCAAGTATTCCAAGGAACCTGGCTACGATGTCGGTTCAACGAGTCTGCTTCAATTGTTGCAGATCCAAGCCGCCTATTCCAGCCTTCTTCTCCCTTCGTGTACCTATAATGCTCTCCTTAATGCCTCTACCACTCTTTTAAAACACAGCCTCTCTCCTCTACCAAGGGCTTGGCACGCGATCCCGTGCATATCTCCTTTAAAAATATATATTTTATTTAATTTAATGATCCCCAAATATTATTTATTTTATTTTATTATTATATCTCTTTATAGCCGACCCAATATATTGTTATTAATAGAGTAGTACTATTTCGACAATCTATAATTTTGTACTGTACTTTAATTTATTTTATTAATCAAGTTGTGAATCACAATTTACAACATGATTACCACTATTTATTTATTTAAATATTTATTATAAATAATATTAT
The DNA here is from genome assembly GCA_027924645.1 of Cunninghamia lanceolata. NCBI lineage: Eukaryota > Viridiplantae > Streptophyta > Pinopsida > Cupressales > Cupressaceae > Cunninghamia > Cunninghamia lanceolata. The sequence continues at coordinate 14,050,188 of BSBN01001583.1, forward strand.
ATTGAACAATACAAATTTCTTACAACTTTATTTAACAACAACACTCCTCATAAAATAATAATTTATTTATAACGATAATCGACAACTAACGACATTATGCCCATTTAACAACATTTATACTCTTTCGTAGAATGATTCTAATTAAAGCACAACACTACCACACATGCTTAGACACCTTCGAACTTAATTAGACTCCAAGGTACAGTATTACCTGATAGCAAGACATGATCGAACGACAACCAACAACCACAAGGGTAAATTGACGACCAAGGAGCACTAACTAGGGACCCCACGTTAACTCCAACCAACTAATCCATTGGCGAAGGCACGCTCAGACCTGGTAATCAGGTGGAGTCGATGCCTAGTACCTACATCCTGCAGTAACGCACGGTTAACCATGACAAGATATACATATACATCACATGCAGTCCTATCATGAATGGAAATCGCAGTGGGGTAGGGTACTCGAGAACGAGTAATACGACACTGTTCCATTCACATTTATGAATAACAATCAACTATATTGAACAAGGTATCAGATTACTAATCTACGACATAAAATGATCGACTAACTTCCAATCCCATATAATGAATAACATCAAAGCATCTAAAACATCAGTTCATTTATCAAATTGTAAAGCATAAAATGACATAATCCATCATCAACATCTATTATCATAACAATTAGGTTCATACTGAAATAGCAAAATAACTAGAAATCCATCATCAACGATCTAAAATACTGTCATAATGTCCAGTACTACTAAGCAAACATCAGTCCAAAAGACGGCAAGTTGAGGGGCACTACACAACCACTAAAACTCCAACATTGGTTGATTGGATCATTTTCTATATTTTTTCCTTTCATTGCTGATCTTACCAATGTTTTAGGATGCATGTAAACTAGAATTCCACTTTGCTTAACATTCTTTTATTTAAATTTGTTTTATTAACTATAGTAGTTGTTATAGCTCGTCATGTCACATTCTTATCTTTAGATCAACTCTTCTTTCCAATAGACTCAATAGCACTAGCAACAATACATATAGCATATTTAAGTGATTCATCTTTTCTTGTTGGTTTCACAAAAATGCCTAACTTTTTCATTAATTTTCTCATTTTCCACATTCTCATCAATTGTATCATGAGTTGACATTGAAATGATAGTCTTTTTTGATAAAAAAATTGTTTGTATAATCTATTGGCATATGTTCTTATTTTTCTCCAAGAAATCTTACTAGGAAGATTATCCAAAATAGTACTTTCAATTTTTTAAAAAATATTTTTCATTTTCAACAACACAAGGATTTTCATTTTCAACAACAAAAGGATTTTCATTTTGACCAACATAAGGGATCTCATTTTCAATATTTGTTTCTACAACTTGTCTACAAATTAAATCGATCTCAACATTGTTATATTCAGCTTCTTTTAAATGATTAATATGAATATCATCTATAATCACATTTTACATATCATTAAAAGGTGGATTTGAAGACGTACCTAGATTCATGCCTATTGTCACATTCTCCATAGTATTGAAAGGTGGATTTGAAGACATACTAGGATTAGTTTCTATAATCGAATTATCTTCTACATTCACCTCTTACAAATTTGCATTGTCCATATCCATGTTCTCTTCAATGTTTTTATCTTCAATAGTCATGGAATCAAATGCTTCAACATTATTCATTGCTTGAATCCTCACTCTTCTATCTCTTTGTCATTTTACCTCCTGTCTATTTGCTTGGATTTCTTTAGGGTTCAATACAAGCCTACCTTTCCTCTTTTGACGATGATGTGATACCATGATCACAAAATTTTGAAGTACAAATGAATTTCAATAGTAAAAGTCTCTTTTTTATTTCTCCATCAAATGAGTAGAAAATGAACACAATTCCACTTCAAAAGTGTCCCAATGTTGCCTCCTTCAAAATTTTAAATGAGCCTACAAGTTTAAGAGCATGTAGAAGACAAGATTTGATAAAAAAATTGTAGAAAAAGTCATTGTTGGTTGTACAGAATCGTGTAAGATGCAAGCTGCAGACTTGACAATACTTTTTATCAGTAAATTTTAAAAAAATGGTCGAAAACTAAACGGGATCCCATTGATCCCATTTATGAAATGGGATCCAATTTGCTACAGTATCACGTATCCTAAACGAGATACTGTTTTATTTTGCATCATTGGAATTAATAAAAAAATAAAACGGGATCCCATTTCGTGAAATTATAAATCTAGGTGTGGTTTTTGCTATGGGTTTTGAGTCAGGAAAAGGCTTGGGAACTCGACCCTTGGCTTTGGACCTACTTTGACCTGCAACTTGAAGGTCATGTCAATGTCACTAAAAAAGAGTGACTTTGGACATATGTCTAAAGACGTTTTTTATAGAATTTTTTGACATAATTAAAACCCATTATAGAGGAGATTATGTAGATTCCAAATATCTAATTGTTTTTACAATTTGATTATTTTTTCTATTTTTCAAATAATTTTTGATGAAACTAGTCCATAAACTTGAAATATTAGGTTTTCTTATTATTTTAATAACTTTTTATTAAAATAATTTTTTGACAAAAAAATTATACGTCAAAAATCTTTAGACAATTATTTTCAATTTGAAAAAAAATAAAAAAATGATAAGTTTAGGTCATCTTATGCGTGACACACATAAGGGATTTTCAAAACAACAATTATGAGCAATAAAAAACTAATTAAAAAAATATTTTAAAAAAACTACAAAAAAATATCATCAACAATCTTCAATGTGTTATAGATCTTTTTCCGAAAGGATTCATAAAAATATAATTATTTAAGTCAAAATATGGTTGACGTACATGTGCATGGCATGGTAAAAAAAGTGACTTTTAAATAGTGGTTTTTAGACATGCCTATTGAAAATCAATTTTTATCATCTGGGTATTAAAATAAATTACATATTTGGAAACTAGACTTCAAGTACTACATTTCTTATTACTGACTTTTTTAAAGATTTGATCTTTAAGTGCTTCAAATTTTTAGGTTAAATGTGACAAATTCTTAAAATCAGAGAAAACACTTCCACTTTTTGGCCAAAAAGTGGACTTAACTTCTTGCACACACCCAAAATATAGGATGCTATAAGGTGCATGTTGGGTTCTCTTTTCCCTTTCAATTGGTATCAGAGCTACGATGGTTCCATGGTTGCATGAGATTGCATGTGTTGGTTCCATGGTGTTTAAGGTTCTCGGTATTTCTTTTGTTGTGATTTCTTAGCTTGGCAAGCTTGAGAGAGTCTATAGGAAGGAATTGGTTGATTATTAATACTTGTTTGAGTGGAAGTATTACAGTTGATCTTTTTTTCAGGTTACAATAGGCATTTGAAGGATGGAGAAGATGGAGTATTATGGAGTTGATCATGTGCTTACATTTAATATGAGATTGATCTCTTGTTTGATAGTATGTAATAACCCTCATGCATGGTGGTTATGTTCTTTCATTCTATAGTCATTTGAAGCAAAGTATTCATGTTGGGTGTTTTTTTCTTGGCTCCCTAATCAAATGGAGAAACTTGGGTTGTCATGACTATGGTTTGATGTTCTTATGTTGGGTGCTTGGTATTAGTCCCTAGCATTGGAAGACACTATTTTGTTAACCTCAAATGCATGTAGGCTGTGAAGTTGGTCATTGGATGATCTAAAAGCTTTTGGAATAGCCTAGCTCCTCCAGATGCTTGTGCATGGTGGTTGTGGAGTTGTCCTACAACTGGGCCTGGAGTTCCTAGACATCTTTTTTTTGGTTGGTTGTACTTGTATATCTCAGTTTCATATTGGTTGGATCTGAGGGTTTTGTATATTTTCCATTCAAGATCTATGATTGTACTTATCTATGCTATTCCATTTATCTGGTTTAACTATTTTGTTGGTTTTTAGACTTGTGGGTCTTCCAGATGATAAGTGGATATGGATTTGCATCTATGTCAATCACATGGTGGTTTTGTAGGTTTTACATGATTAATCAAAACTTGTAGTTTTGTAGATTTGTAGACTATTTTTCAGATTATGATTCCTTGGGGTCTTTCTAGATGTAAGATAGTTGCAGATTTACATGTATGCTTTGTGTATGGTGTGAGGAGGTTTTTAGCCTTCTTAATGTGGAGATGTTGGTATGTGATTAGTCACTTATCATTTCTATAGTGCTTGCTTGATGAGTTCCTTGAATATGGTTACTCATTGTGGATTTATTTGGCAAATCAGATTAGGAGTTAATCTGATGTTTGAGTCTTGAAATCTACATGTTATCTTCTTTGATATCTCAGTTTGCATGTTTCATTTGTTTTGGATCATCGAGTTATGCATTTTTTTTGGTTTGGCCACTCATTGGTTGTAGTGAGATAACTTGGATGTGGACTATCTATATCCACGAGATTGATTTAGTGTTGATGAAAACTTTGTTAGTTGGCCTTGTCTGTGGTCATTTGTGCATTGGTATGTTGCATTGGGATGAGAAGATGGATGATTAGAGTATTTGGATAGTCAGTTGTTGGGAGTTGTAGAATGTTTATAACAATGTCATGGATAACTTTGATACATAGTTATGTGTGAGCTTTTAACAGTGATGGTTTTATCTTCTTGTTTTGGAGATCTTGGTTCTACTTTATTATTTTATGTTGTTGGTATTGCAAGTGAATTATTAGATGTTGTTACAGCCATGGATGATCTTCATCCAAAGGGTAGTTATCATGAGGCCTTGGTAATCCAGATATTATAGTTTCAGTGGGAGCTTTGGCAGTGATGTCGATCTATCACTTGGTGATGAATGTTCTTCTATAGTGATTGTAGGTGTCATGGTAAGGCTTTTGGATTATGGTTCTTGAATGCTGTGAAGCTATTTTGACATCTCAAGTTCCACTGTTAGAGGATGGTTATCCTGATGTGATTGGAGATGGTATTATGACTTGGTTTTAATAGAAAAATTGCAATTTAGTGATTATTTGGTATTGTGCCATGATGGACTCTTTTTTCTAAGATTTGAGTTTTCACATGATGGTACCCCTTTGGCAAGATATGTTCATTGGAGTAGGAAGTGATCTCCTAGGAGGAGATGTTAGATCATCATGTCATGTGTGTTCCTAGATTTTGCAGACATGCAGTGGGAGATTTGACAATGGTTTAGTGAAGTTTTCTTTAGTTTTGAGTATTAATCATTTTCTTGAAGCTTCATGATTTTGCAGGATGCATTTGAAGTTGGTATGAATTGGTTGATAGATGTTCATGGATACTAGAGAGACTTGAAGTGAGGATAGAGATCTCTTGCTATAGGGATCATGTGTTGGAATGCTGAAATTTCAACACAAAGACTGAGGATCCTTCACCTAGGTATGGACACGAGTTCATGTTTGGAGTTGAGAGGAGATTGTTCTTGGAGAGAGTCTATGAGGCTTGGTGTATCCCACTTGAGCATTCTCATTCCCCACTCTCAGTTCACTCGTAGAAAATGATCTGATAGAAAATGATCTAATAGGTATTTTCCATGTTTCAAATTCATTTTGTTGTATGCTTTGATTTCTCATGGATATGGACCTTGAGCTATAGTTTCCAGTTTTGGTGGGTTCATTTGAGTACTTGGCATGGCTATCTCTTTAGGTATGTGGTTTAATTTGTGAGAAGTTTTAGAGATGTTATTGGGTTGAATTTCTATTTATGGAATGATTTTTTGTTTTAATTTTGACCTTCCTTGGTTAGAGAAGCTTACATCCTTTTTTTATTAAATGAGATATATATGTTTTGTTTTATCTAATGAGATTGAACAGTTGGGTGTTGTTAAGGCTTTTCAGTTGGGATTTTTTGAAGGAGATATTATTTGGCATAGCTTAGCACTTGGTAGTGTTAGATCAGAAGGACATGATATGGTTTGCAATTTCTCTTTCTGGTCTCATGTTTCTTCCTAGAGGTTCTTATTCATCTAGTATGAACATTGGTTTTGTGGCCATCTACTATTGTTGTACTTTATTATTTTTTAGCAACAACATGTGTTCCTTTAATGTAAATAATTTGAGATGTGGAAGACTTGGGAGAAGAGGAGGAGATCAAAGGTGAGAGAGTGAGTAGAAAATTGTTTTTACAAGTATGCTTTGTTTTGCAGTAGGTTGGTTGTACTTTGAAGATCATTGTGATTGTTCTTTGTATTACATAATTTGTGTTATGGAACTTTTCCCCAAAATGGAAAAGAATGTTATTTTATTAATAAAACTTTGAAATTATAAGAGGTTAAAGTTTATTTACCCTTTATAATTAAAAGGGAGATGAAAAAATAAAGGATATTATGATCCTTTGGTTAAAATAGAGATAAATAAAGAATAATTATGAAAACCCCTTTTAAAAGGGAGGAATTATTAAGTTTATTAACTAATTGTTAATGATAACCTTTGTGAAAGGGTGTGATGGTTTAGAAACCACCCCTTAAAATGTTATATATGGAATTTGTGTGAGACTTGGAATGGGCATGAAACATCACTCAAAGAAAGAAGAAGATGGAGAACACTAAAGGAAGATAAGGAAAGAAAGGAAAGAAATCACAAAGAAGAAGGATTATAGATATGATAGGCAGTGAGCATTGGAGAAGGGGCACATAAAGTGTGTCAAACTCGGGGTACATAGTACACATGGGATTGTCCTAGCCAGGGCTTGTGTGTGCACTTTTGTTGAGCATGTTTTGTTGAAAATGGCTCTAAAACACTTTTGTGTGTGTGTTTTCTGAAGAAGAGTTGAATGCTTGGGAAACACATGGTTGGTTCTGAATAAGAACTAGGTTCCTCCTGGAAGTGCTCACTTGCTGAAAGGGGGTTGAATCTATAATCCATTCTCTAGAGTGACATTTGCAAGAACTTCCAAGATCTAAAAGATACATATTTATTCTTTTCTTTGATGGAAATTAATGAAGTACTAAACTTATTGTTAATAAAATATATTAATGGGTTTTGATGTTAATATGATTATGTGATTATGTTATCTGATTTGTTGTTTTAATGATTTACTTAAGAGTTCTTATTAAATTATCACATGTTGTAATTTACATTTGTGTTTACATATATTTTAACATCAGTGAATATATTATTCTATCTTAACTCTATATATTAATCATAACAAATCCGTTGCAATTAATTAAATAACTATGGGGAAAAGTAGCATTCCATTTAGTATTAGAGCTTAATGATTAATAGCCCTTCCTATCTAAAGTGTGCTATATGCTTTCAAATTTCATATTGACCAATCTTTAATATACTCTTTGTGTATATCCAAGCTTGTATATTCACCCTAACCTATAAGACAACAAACCCAAACTTACAAGTTCTAAGGACTTACCTATTACCAACGACCCATTTACTTTATAAAATCACAATCAACATACAACATCCAAATTGGATTGAAATATGATAAGATGCATATAACAGACACATTCTACCTGTAACAATATCAAATACATTAAAATATTTATAGAATTTTCCTAGATATATGATTTGAATTATAAGATGTCTTCAACCATTTTTTGATCGCAGCGCTATATAAGCCCTAAACAATTTAGTGCCTATGGGAATGTTCCTTCGAGACTTGTGGTTATGAGATTAAATACTAACATTTTAAATTACCAATTTACAAATCAATTAAAAAAAAATTCTAACCCTATAACAAAAATTTTAAAATTTTTGATACTTATATTTTATTGAAATTTAAACAACCAAATAGAAAAATTATGTCATGCCCACATTTTCCTTGTGGTCACAACACACATCACACGTGTCATAGCCACATCTGTTATGTGGTTATGACACGAGATATGAAAAACTTTTCTCACACTGTCCTACAAACCCCCTCACATGCGTAAGCATGCTCGGCGGTGTTCTCTCATGGCGAAAATACTACAGCTTTCGGCGGGATATAAGTACAATTGCGTGCAACCAGACGCAAGCAGACCAACAAGAGGATCTCTACGATGCCGCTAATGTCATTGCAAGAGTGAGATTACCAAAGTTCCTAAATCTAAACCTCGGCAATTTCCGGCAGCATAACGCCTTACGGCGTTAGTGGGAATTACGCAGCACTCATTTATGCACGTGGTTCACTGATAGATTAACAACTTCCCATGACGCCTTGTTCCGACTAAACCGACTAGTGATCTCCCTATTTAGTCAATTTTCAGCAAGACACGGTTGTCTGTCTCCTCTCTTGCTTCCTGAAACATACTCCTCCTACGACTTAGCATTCTCAACAAGGCGGTTTGTTTGCTCTCTCTTCCCTTTTCTCTGGGTCTTAATTTTGATTGTCTTTTTATCGCACTTACCTTAACTATTTCTCTGATAATTTAGTTTTCTTATATTTCGGTCTCTCTCTCTTTCGTTTTCTATGCTTTCTTTATGTATATCCGGGCCTTTCTTCATGATTTACATCAATCAGGGTTATCACTGCAGCTATTGTTGATATTAAACCTAACTTCCGGATGGTCTAGGTCACATAGGCTGGTTTACTACTTCGCTGGACTTGGTCTCCTAATCTTCTCCGATCTAGGTTCCTCCTCTACGTATGTAAATTTTAGCGGAAGGGTCCATCAACTTAGTTCTCTTATCCCATGTGGGAAATGTCACACATTTTCTCCTTTGTGTTTTCCAATGTTAGTTTTTCTTCTTTTGACTCTCTTACAGGTTTACTTATATGGACATTTACTACAGTTAAGATTAAAATGGCCTCACATGGAATGTCTGTGATGGCTTCTTAAGTTTATTTCTAGTGTTTCTTTAAGTAAGGTGGCGTGTAATTTTCCTCTTCATTTTCCTGGTATTGAATCGCGTTGATAGTGGAAACTTCCGAGAAACTCTTTCCGGAGTAATACAGTATATTCCTTTACGCTCACTTTAAATTATAATTTTATTTTCTCTTATTTATACTTACTGTTGTTATTCTTACTACTAATTAATATTAATACTCTTAGTGTGAATCGTATACCATTGTTAATAGATATAGGAGGCTCTCCTCTTTATAAAACCCTAATCATGGAAACATAACTTCTTTGGTTGTTGTGTTCAACACTTAAATAAACCTAACTGTGAAAATATATTTTGTTTTTAATTAATTTTGCACATCTCCTTGTTATGAATGATAGAGAGGGCCTCATAAAATGGCCCAAGACACCTCTTCTATGTATATATATACCATATATATAAATATATATATGTAATATATATATACATATAGAACTATATAACTAACTATATCTATATTTATTTATAATTCCCCTTCAAAACATAATATATATATATATATATATATATATATATATATATATATATATATATATATATATATATATATATATATATATATATATATATATATATATATATATATATATATATATATATATATATATATATATATATATATATATATATATATATATATATATATATATATATATCTATATATATATTTGTTTTGTTATTTAATGAATCAGGCATATATATATATATATGACATTTATTATGCCAACATATATATATATATATAAATATATATATTTTTGCTTTGTTATTTAAATGATCCATTGCATGTATGTCAGGGCTAAATAGCCCTAACATTTTTTTTTACTTAACATTTTATGTTTTGTTGTGCAGGGGACTGGCGGCAGGGGTCGGCCGCACAGAGGGACGGAGGCCGCAAGAGACAGCGGCGGCAAAGCGCTGCTGTGGGCGGAGTTAAGAGCTTCGTGGGGGTTTAAATGGCAGGGGGATGTGGGGAGGGGCAGAGCCCCACCCACATCCCAAGCTTTGTGTATGTTGGGCGGTGGGGAGTAATCCCCACCGCAGTCCCTATATATTAAACACAGAGGTGTGGGGAGGGGCGGAGCCCCACCCACACCCCATGATGTGGGGTGTGGGTGGGGCTCCGCCCCTCCCCACACCTCTGTGTTTAATATATAGGGACTGCGGTGGGGATTACTCCCCACCGCCCAACATACACAAAGCTTCAACTGTGTTTTCAACACAGCGTTCTCAAATGACGCCAGTCTTAAAATGAGATCCATTTTTATTGCATTCGATGATACTAAAACATCAATAATATATATATATATATTTATTTAAGTCTCTTTAAATCTGTAAATCTTGTTTTTGTTTTACTACACAATTTATTCAGTTACTATTATTCTATTTAAATATATATATATATATATATATGTATATATATATATATATTTATATATATGCAAATGTATATATATATTTTATTACCATTCAAATTTGTCCATTACAATTAAATAGTTAGTTTCTCATATTCGGTAAAAAAAAAATGGTAATTAAATAACAACTAATATATATATATATATATATATATATATATATATATATATATATATATATATATATATATATATATATATATATATATATATATATATATATATATATATATTCCATTTTCATAAAACATTTAAGTTTCTTAAATTAACGAACAGAAATATATACATGCTAGATTTCCTCTAATCTTTGCAAATTAACTGAAACCACTATATATGAAGAATAAACTTAAACATTTAAAATTGTCTTTTCCATTAGAACAATGAACCATAAAACTAACATTTCAACTAGTTAAGCAATTCCAATCTTTCAATTACGTAAACAAACTCAGATTAGATTGCAAATAAGAGATGAACTCTTCCTTTCATTAACATATTAAACACTATTTTTAAAAAGGTTTCCAAAACAACATAACTTGAAAACCACATTCATATTCCAGAAAAGATAACTTTTCCACTACATAAAGCAAGAGATTATTTTAAACCCTGGATACAAACAACTAACTTCCCAGATATGAATTTCCTTCTCCCAAACAATATACAACTGATAGCTTGTGACAACCAAGTAAAAGTCCATCAATAACAAGATCAGGGAGGTGATTTCCTTCACTCCCAGGGTAACAATAAATTACAGCAATAACAAGAGAGGTGCTCCCTCCTCAACTCTTATGAAATGACCCAGGCCTAATTCTCATGACAAAGAAGAATAAGCTGTTTCTTCATAAATATCCAACCAGAAGCTCCAAGAGAAAACCTGCCTATCAAAGACAAACAAAGAAGAAAACACCACTCATCTAGCTCTCCTCCCTTCCGTACACCCGCAAGTGGGTCACCCCTGAGCTAGGGAGACCATACTCACACCTGGGTAACTCAAGCACTCCACTTCACAACAGTAACAACAACAATCCCAAAGCACACAAACACCCGTGGGTCATTTACACAACACGGAAACTCAACTACAGTGAGTTTCATAAGGGGCAGGAGAGTGGACACACTCGACTCTAGAGTGTCACCCTGACAGATAAGTTAACCAATACCATTTCTCTTGGTCTCAAACCAAGTTTGATCTCAAATTTTTAAGAAAATTGTATATGACTCTCAAGTCAAAGATACAGACACAGATACATGCCCTCCAGGCTTTCAACATCCCAAAAGATGGAAACAGGTATGCACCCGAGGAGGATCTCTCCTCCCCTACCCCAAACTTGATTAGCATTTCTCCCAAGTGGGAGAAGCTCTGTCAAACAACCTGACAACAAACCCCACAGAAAACAAATCTAAACACAAATTCACACACTTTACATACACATTCAGCTATACAAAACAAGGGTAAAATTTAAACCAACCTTACAAAGCCCTCCTGGAATGAAGCTGTTGCAGAGTCCACAGAGTTCTCTTCCAACCTTAGCCACCAACTCCCTCTCCCTTCTCTCTTCTGCAAGCTAACTTTTCTATTATTTTTTTTTTTTGGTGAAGCAGAATGAAAGTTTTCCCCAAAATTCAACTAACTCCCTCCCATCCCAAAATTGGAAACAAATAACCAAATTCTTTTCAGTTTTGAGGAATGGGGAGGTGACACTTGTCACCTTCTCACTCTCCCCCAAAACCACTATTCTGCCCTGTTGGCTTATGTCACTCACCCTTCCCAAGAGTACTCCTTATTCCTCTCCTCATGTGATTCCTCTTACGCATGGGAGAAATAAAAGGAGTTAATGGGGAAGAAGACAGATGACCCATGCCCCTTCTTCCCGTCTTCACATGGGTGTCCCCACAGCACATGGGGGAATCTCACTATGGAAGGGGTGACTTTAATTCAATCCTTCAATAATGGATGGCATCTCTTACCTTGGGGAATGTAGAGGGGATGGGTTGGGTGTTGGTACAACCCATCATGTCCCCTCCTACCTCCAATTTTCGCCACTTAACTTCAGGGGGAAGTTAAGATGACTAGATGGAGGTTACTCAAGGGTTACCCATGCCAAATGGGCCCCTGGACCCATGGGGTATAACCCAGGGTCAACTTTAACCCATACAAGACACCCCTGGTCAAGGTAAAGCACAAGAAAAGGCCTCATAACTTTAAATTAAATAAGGAAATTCAATTTCAATCCTTTTTACAACACAAATTATAAAATAATGTTACATGAGGGTAACCTAACCCACTCGACCATACGAAAGACCACATTACATCATTACATCAAACACAAAGAGATCTTGGTTCCTCGTGGAATCAGATCGGCTTAACAGGGAATAATAAATAACAAGGTGCGGAATGATCTCCGAATTCTGTGGTTCGATTAGTAATTCCTGCACACTAAATTACAAGATCAGTAACCACATAAAATCATCATAGCCGAAGCAACTAAAAACATGCATTATCATGACATAGTACTAATTAACATAAATGAAATCATATTACAATTTTCCATCATCACCTAATTAATGTTTTTCTGAAATGTAAACTTATCCAAACATCACCCAATTAGTTTTTCCGAAATCATAATAAAGTTTAATAGTTTGACAATTCCGGGAACTGCTATCCCACAAATATAAAAATAACAATAACAGTAATGTAAATAGTCATAACAACAGAAGTAAAAAGGGCGGTCCTCACAAATTACCTCTAAACATATTTACTATTTATTATTTTGAATACCTAAATAAATAATATTTTTCATAAATATTTCTCCTCTAAATTCACTCTATCTACGCTTCTCTATCCCATGGACTTATGTCCCTAAACTAATGTTTTTGTTCTTTTATTCGACCAAACCAAATCAAAGCTTAACTACCCCATATACTTGATGCCCTTTAAAAAAAAATTATTGTCTTGTTTGTTTATTGAACCAGCGTTCATGATATGAAGGCATTCGACCTGATTTTATTTTGAAGGTCGCGTCTCTCCCTTCATAGCACATTAGATAAGATAAACAACATAAAAACAATGAAATCATAAAAAGCATGTGTTACCTATATGCGAGCCTTGTTGAAGTTTCGAAGGGAAGCATAGAGCATGTGTTCTACATTGAAGATTTCGTAAGAGACTAAGTCCTAAGGGAAAGCCTATGGAATATTAGTTAAGGATAGGTATGTCACACCTGATTTAGACCAAGTGTTTACTATTAGAAATAGGAATATTTTCCAAAGTTTATCATTAAAACTCTATACTTTGGGGTTAGGATAAATAATCGTAAATACTTTATATTTATTAACTACCAGACTTTGAAAATTACGATGATATTATTTATAGTAATAATATTTAATATATAGTTGGAGATCCAATTATATTTATGTCTTAGTGATGATGATTAAACATGATTAATATTTATTTGAGTTATCTCATGTTAAAAATTGATGTCTTCATAAATTGGTATAAGTATATGTAGCATTATGTTGATTAGGATAAGAGTAAACAAAGTTAAAGGGATATTCTATTCCATTAAATAATTATGAGTATTCAATGATAGCACCAACAAAGTATCTATCAAATTTACAAAATGGTGATAGAATTATTTTTAGTGCAGAACTACTACTCACATGGGAGTTAAATGTAGAAACAGGTCTATTATACAAAGCATCCATTCTAACAACTCATCTCATATGATTTAAAACTCTTAAATTGGGTCCTCATAATAAATGCGACCTCTTTATCACCATAAATATTTTCACTATCATGAAGGATGCCCTCATCACCTTTATTATAAAGAAGATGATTTCTTAATCACTTTCGTATCATAGAAATCAAGGTTTAAGGCATAAGAATTCATTTAGAGAGTCGTGTTTAACTTATTCCATTTGAAATACAACTTAAAAGGTTAACATTTTATAATGAAAAATATCTCTCTTATAAATTGCAACAAATTTGTATCCACACTCACAATGTTACCCTCACTTGAGATATATACATATTATAACCCTTAATGATGGTGTCCTATTGGGTGTTACTTGTAGATGTTTTATGGTTGAGTGGGTCTTTTGACCTAATAAAATTATAGTTCAAAGGGGGTGCATCCTTATCCAAGTAGCTATGGGAATGAATTCTAATCATAGGAAAATTAGTAAAAATATAAATAGTCCAATTATTTCTTAAGATATCTTAGTAACTCCTTGAATCTTTTATTAAAGAGCATAATAGACTCATGTTTATTTTTTTGGGAGGTGTAATTTTAGTGGCAATCATGTTACAATCATGTTCTCTCTAATCAATTTAAATTCTTTTTCAAAATGATTGTGTAGTTTTCTAAGTTGCTACATTCATCTGATAATGTGTTCATATACCAATGATTGTCGTTCCTCATAAGAGTAGTTGGAGATTACTACAACTAATGATATGCATTTGTTCATCTCATGACTATTTAAATTTGGATGCACATTCTATAGTATTTAACATGTTATTTTGTCTCATCCCTAATAAACATGAACATTGTCTACCTCTTTTACCTAGTCCACTCAAAGGATAAGCCATCACTTTTAGACTTTCATGTTCCTTTGTATGGGTTACTAGACTTTGTATTTCCTATGTGTGTATCATGAACATTCCTATCCTCTCTTAGCACTTTCCAATATACCTTGACCTTTAAACTTTCCTTCTATTAAGAAACCTGACCTCTAAATGTTCTCAAACTTTACTTTTATCATTGATTAGTTAGTATGCCTCATGTTATCCATATATGCAATTCCCTCCTTGATGTAGGAGCATCCCTGGTTTAGGACAATCTTGCATCAACCAAAGACATTTGCATTTTAGTTTGTTTGTAGTTCAGTTTGTTTCTTTTCATTTTTCCAGTTCAGTTCAGGAAGTTTAGTCAATAGTAGTTTCAACATCTTGATCAACACTCTATCGCAGTAGCATCTCAAGCATTGTAGATCTAGATTTAGCATCTAGACATGTTCATCTACACCATACTAAGTTTGCAGAGCATTTGGATTAGTTACCGGAAAGTTATCGCTATTAGAAGATCTTATGTTTGCTCAGTGTAGAGCATTCTGACAGTCATGGACAATCAACTGAAGGAGAAGACTTGCAAAGAATTGGCCAACTTACAGATCCTAATGATATATCCTAAAATTTTCCTTGGTTCCTAGCCAACCTTCCTTAGATGTCAGCACATCATTTCATTTGTTTGAGGAGGATTTCAAGCCAATAGGTCTGACCTATCCAAGAACACACATTACACCTCTTCATCACAATTCATAGCTTCTTGTGGCTGACGCGGAGGAATCTAATGATCTGGATATGATATATAATGATGTAAGAGATCCTTAGGAAGGTAGTGAGTTAGAAGTAAATGATTTAGGAAGTTCTAGATTGATAGCTTATTCATTTTCTAGCAAAAGAGCTTCAAAGCTTATTATTGCGCATGTATGTAATCAAGCCTATGAGCCCAATTGGAAGCCCACATGTTGCTGGTGGATCTCTATTTTGAATTCTATAATATACTGAATGAATAAATTTACATTTGTTCCATTTCCTTGAGTTGTTTCCATTGTGTTTACTCTTGCTGCACGGTTTGGATAGTTCATTCAGTGAACCCTCCTGCCATGACTACACCAAGTAGTATCAGAGCGAAAGTTTGTTTCTTTGGAGCACAGTGAGCAAATTGGAAAGGGAGATTCTATAAGATCTTGTTGTGAGCTGATCACTGATCCGAAGTAGGTTACTTGTGTTGGAACCTATCACCAATTGAGAGGCAGTTGTCGCTTGTAGCCCGATCACCAAATTTGAGGCAGTTTGCACTTGATCCTAGGAAGATGCCGCTGCAAAGAGTTCCTCATGTTGGTACAATGGCTAATAGAATGGATGAGATGATGGAATTGGTGAGAGCAATGCGAATTCATTTGGATGTTGTTGAAGAAGATAGGTGAAGATGATTGACACCTAGACCTAATGTTGAAAGCAATGACGAAGAAGAATTTCAATTTGTTGGACAAGTTGATGAATCCCTAGGAGGAGATGAAGAAGAAGAATCAAATCAAGTCAAGATGTTGTGAGCTATCTTCAAGATTGGAAATGGACCTAGAGTTGATGTGCAAAATTATACTGGTAATTTGAACCCTAAAGAATTGATTGATTGGATAAATTATATTGAAGAATACTTTGAATATGAAGAAGTTAAAGATCTGGAAAGGGTGAAATTTGCAAAGATAAAGTTGAAAGGACATGTTTCTATATGGTGGAAAGAGGTTCAATTGGAAAGAAATAGGAAAGGAAAAGAAAAGATTACAAAATGGGATAGGATGGTGACAAAACTAAAGAATCAATTTATACCTACTGACTATGAGTTGGAACTATTGAAAAGATTGCAAAACCTAAGACAAAAGGAGAAATCAGTGGAGTATACTGATGAATTCCATGAGATAATCATAAGAACAAGACATAGTGAAGCAAGCAAGGAGAAAGTGGCTAGATACATCAATGGACTGAGATTGAACATTCAAGAAGAACTAAGCTTGGTAAGGATGACATCTTTGGAGGAAGAATATCAATTTGCCTTGAAAGTTGAAGAGAAATTGAATAAGAGACATGATCAGAGGCAAAGAGGGAGAGGCTGTAAATTTTAGAGAAGTAGGACTTATTCTAGAGGAGACAGATCACATCCAGAGTAGAACAAGTTTGACAGCCCATTCAAGAAGGATGACAGAGATACTAATGCATACCAGAGCAATGACAAAAATTTTCATCCTAGAAGCAACTATAATTCATACGGGAATGAAGGGTACAGAAGAGAAGGCAGAGGAATGGATAAGAGAACATTAAGAGGTACTTGTTTCAAGTGTGGAGATGAAGGACATAAAGCATTTGAATGTAATTGGGGTAGTACAAGAAAGAGGACAGAGAATAGTGGAAGAGCAACCTATGTTGAAGAAGAACCTATTGGATCACCTGATTCAATTGGTAAACCTGAGAAGGGAGAATCACTTATGATGAGGAGAGCACTTTTTCAAGCTAAGACAAATGAGGAACCACCGCAAAGGAAGAGTTTGTTCAAGACAAGATGCAAATCTGGAGGTAAGTGTCATAAAATTGTGATTGACAGTGGTAGTTCAGATAACCTAGTTTCAGAGGAGATGGTGACTAAGCTGAAGTTGGAAAGATTGAAACACCCTAATCCATATCAGATAGCATGGATTCAGGATGATCATAAGGTATTGGTGAGTGAACAATTTTTGGTGAAATTTCAAATTAGATCTTATCATGATGAAGTATTGTGTGATATTATGCCTATGGATGTTTGCTATATCTTGTTGGGTAGACCTTGGCAATATGATAGGAAAGCTATACATGATGGGAGAAAGAATACATACACTATAACAGCAAATGGAAAGAGAATTACTTTGATTCCTTTGGAAGATGATCCTAAAGATGTGGTGTGTGGAAATGCTAGAATTTGTTTGGTAGATGGAAGGAAATTTCTAGATGGTTTGAGACATGAGAATATGTGTTATGCCTTGATTCCTAAGAAGCATGAAACATTGAAGAAGGAGACTGAAGAATCACAATCAGAAGAGATAAAGGAGTTGTTGATAGAGTATGAATACATTATATTAGATAATGTACCTAAAGGATTGCCACCTATCAGGAGTTTCAACCATCACATGGATCTTATACCTGGAGCAAGTTTGCCCAACAAAGTAGCACATAGAATGACATAGGAAGAGAATGAAGAATTGAATAGACAGATACAAGAGTTGTTGAGGAAAGGTTTGATTAGAGAAAGTTTAAGTCCTTGTACAGTGCCTGTAGTGCTAGCACCGAAGAAGGATGGAGAATGGAGGATGTGTACTGATTCCAGAGAAATAAACAATATCACAGTTAAGTATAGATTCCCTTTACCTAGGATGGATGATATCATGGATTGTTTGAATGGAGCAAAATATTTTACAAAGATAGATTTGAAGAGTGGATACCATCAGATTAGAATCAGAGAAGGTGATGAATGGAAGACTGCTTTCAAAACAAATGAAGGATTGTATGAGTGGTTAGTGATGCCCTTTGGATTGTCAAATGCACCAAGTACTTTCATGAGATTGATGAATGAATTCCTAAAGAGATTCTTGGGTAATTTTGTTATTGTATACTTGGATGGCATTCAGATTTTTAGTAAAAGAAAAGAAGGACATTTGTGGTATATTAGACAAGTTTTGTAGAGGTTGAGAGAAGATAAATTGCTGATAAACATCAAGAAGTGTAGTTTCATGAAGGAAGAGTTGGTATACTTGGGATTTGTGATTTCTACAAAAGGATTGAAGATGGGCCCTGAGAAAGTGAGAGCAATTATTGAATGGCCTACACTGGAAAGCATTGGAGAACTGAGGTCATTTCATGGATTGGCTAGTTTCTACTAGAAGTTTATCAGAAATTTTAATTTAGTTTGTAACCCTATGACAGAGACAATGAGAGGTGATAGAAAAGATTTCAAGTGGACATCAGGAACAGATAAAAGTTTTGAATTGTTGAAGTAGAAAGTGATTGAGCAACCTGTTTTGGCATTATTAGATTTCAATAAGGTATTTCAAGTTGATTATGATGCAAGTGAAAGTGTAATTGGAGTAATGTTAAGTCAAGAAGGTAAACCTATAGCATATTTTAGTGAGAAGCTAAATGATGCAAGGAGAAGATATTCAGTTTATGATCAGGAATTCTATGCCATAATTCAAGAGTTGAAGAAGTGGAGACATTACTTGGTGCATAAGGAGTTTGTGTTGTATACAAATCATCAATCTTTGCAATATTTGAATAGTCAGGGTAAGTTGAATCAGAGACATATGAGGTGGGTAGAGTTGATGCAGAGTTATACTTTTGCGTTGAAGCATAGGAGTGGTAAATCAAACAAAGTTGTTGATGCATTAAGTAGAAGAAGGAATTTGCTGACAGAGATGAGAATTGAAGTATTAGGATTTGATGAATTGAAGAACATGTATGAAGGAGACACTGATTTTGTAGAACCTTGCAAAGCATGTAAGGAACCTGTTGTGGCAGATAGGAGTAAGTGTTTGGATTATTTTATTCAAGAAGATATGTTGTTTAAGGGAAGTTAGTTATGCATACCTAGAAGTTCAATGAGGGACAATTTGATCAAGAAGAAACACAGTGGACGACTAGTAGGACATTTTGGCATTGATAAGATAATGGCTTTGGTAAGTGAGCACTACTTTTGGCCTCAGATTCATAAGGATGTTAGAAAATTTGTGCAGAGTTGTAGAGTTTGTCAAGTTGCAAAAGGGAATAGTCAGAACACTAGATTGTATAAACCTTTGATAGTACCAGAGAGACCTTGGGAAGACATAAGCATGTATTTTGTAATGGGATTGCCTAAGACACAGAGAGGACATGATTCAATATTTGTAGTGGTGGATAGATTTTTAAAGATGGCTCATTTCATACCTTGCAAGAAGACAACTGATGCAGTACATGTAGTTGGCCTATTTTTCAAGGAGATTGGGAGATTGCATGGATTACCTAAGAGTATAGTTTTAGATAGAGAGACAAAGTTTGTTGGATACTTTTGGAGGACACTTTGGAAGAAGACGAAGATAGATTTGAAGTTCAATTCAACTTTTCATCCACAAACCAATGGACAAACAGAAGTAGTGAATAAGAGTTTGGAAAATTTGTTGAGATGTTTGGTTGGAGACAAGATAGGAAGTTGGGATTTGATACTTTCACAAGAAGAGTTGCATTTAATAATTCAATGAATAGAAGTACCAGAAGGATGCCTTTTGAGATTGTTACCGGAGAAAACCCTAAAGGAGTCACAAAATTGAGAGATGTCAGTATGGAAGAAAAGAGAAGTGCAAAAGCAGAAGAGTTTGCAGATCACATGAAGACAGTACATGATCAGGTTAAGAAGCATTTTGAGAATATGAATAGTAAGTACAAAGAGAAGGCTAATGAGAAGAGAAGACATAAGGAATTTGAAATTGGGGATGAAGTGATGGTATACTTGAGAAAAGAAAGATTTCTAGTTTGGACATATAACAAGTTGAAGATGAAGATGTTTGGACCTTGTAGGATACTTAGGAAATTTGATTTAGGGAATGCATATGAAGTAGAGCTATCAGAGACATTGAGTATTTCACCTATTTTCAACATTACGGACCTATATCAATATCATGAAACAAAGTTCAGTGACAACATGGAAGAAGACTTGAAGAAGTAGTTACCACAACAAGCACCGGAGCAGATTGAAGATATTTTGGACAACAGAGTTGGACACAACACCAGAGGAAGACAATATAAAGAATACCTTGTGAAGTGGAAAAACAAACTGGAAGAAGATTCATGTTGGATTTCTCAGGCTGAGGTGAACCATTTTGGTTTTCCTCTAGCCCCAGCAAAGTGAGGGACTCACTTTTCGAATAACCCTGGGTGTCTGATGTAGGAGCATCCCTTGTTCAGAATAATCTTGTATCAACCAAAGACATTGTATTTTAGTTTGACTACAGTTCAGTTCAGGCAGTTCAGTCAATAGCAGTTTCGGCATCTTGATCAACACTCTATCGCAGTAGCATCTCATGCATTGCAAATTTAGATTTAGCATCTAGACATGTTCATCTACATCATAGTAAGTTTGCAGAGCATTTGGATTAGTTACTGAAAAGTTATCGATATCAGAAGATCGCCTATTTTCTAAGTACAAATCATTTTGATAGTCATAAAAGATCAACTGAAGGAGAAGACTTTTAGAGCATTGGCCGACTTGTGGATCCTAATGACACATCCAATAATGTTCCTTGGTTCCTAGCCGACCTTCCTTAGAGGTCCACACTTCATTTCATTCGTTTGAGGATGATTTCAAGCTGATAGGTCCAACCTATCCAAGAACACATGTTACACCTCTTCATCAGAATTCATAACTTCTTATGGCCGATGTGAAGGAATCTAGCAATCTAGATATGATATATAATGATGTAATAGATCCTTGGGAAGTTAGTGAGTTAGAAGTAAATGATTTAGGAAGTTCTAGATTGAGAGCTTATTCATTTTCTGGTAAAAGAGCTTCAAAGCTTATTGTTACGCATGTATGTAATCAGGCCTGTGAGCCCAATTGTAAGCCCGCATGTTGCCAATGGATCTCTATTTTGAATTCTATAATATACTAAATGACTGAATCTGCATTTGTTCCATTTCCTTTATTTGTTTTTGTTGTGTTTACTCTTGCTACATAGTTCAGATAGTTCATTATGTGAACCCTCCTACCGTGACTGCACCACCCATGATGAAACTATAAAGTTTTATATCAAGATGAGGACTTCATTTTTGTCAAGGGGGATTATTATTAATCCTTGACTCCTTTGCAAGTTTTTTTTAAATAGATTGATGAGAAAGGTCTACATCATCTTTATCAAGAGTGGATAGTTGTATAATAATCTTTGGTCACCTATTTTCATGGGTGATAAACTACTTCCTAGATTTAGCTCTCTCAAATTCAAGTTTTCAATTTAGGATTGAGGTTGATGATTTGCTATTAGATTATTTTCTTTCATTAGCTCCTCCATTTGTTAGTTCATTACCTCTTGTTGTATGCATCCATTTTAGTGTGTTATTTTAATACTTATTGCCAACAAACTTTATAGTTGAGATAACCTTATACAATCAACATCATAAAAATTCTTATGAAAAGAAGGGATCCTACAACAATCAAGAAATAACTAATAGACTAAGGGTTATAGCTATAGTTGAAAATTAATACTTTTATTTGTTTAACGTAAGTTACATTGTGGGCCCATAACTCACAGGTCCCAGGATCGGGTGAATGCACCAAGTTCTTGGACCAAAAAGTTGCCACTTTGGCTTTTTGGTCCCATGCAAGCTATAACGCAAGTGCATTATAATGTGCTCATGTTATAACTACCATTTAAAGAAAAAAAACACACTTCATACTCACATCCATTTCTGCAATTTGTCAAGGAAAAAATTAGTCAAATAGCACAAGCACATTGGAGGAAGGAGAATTCAAGCAAAGGAGAAGAGTAATCAATGTTTTTGCAATGCCACCTCACCAATCTCGCTCCCGAAGATGTCGTGAAGGAAATGTAGAGGGTACAATAGCTGAATAAGGTAGGGTTTGCTTAATTTTTATGAGTTTGAAGAAAAACATTTTTTACTTTTGCAATTTTTGATTGATTTTTAATATTAAATTTATAGTTAATGAGGTAGCACAAAACACAAATCCAGCAGAGGATGGTCAAAACAACCCCCAAAACCCCCAAAACCCCCAAACCCTCAAAACTCCCACCTTTATGTCTTCACCATGAAAGAGATACATAGGAAAACTATTTAAGGCAAATAGAAGAAAATAAAAAACATCTTCAAGCCCTAATTGAAATGTTAAATAATCCAAGTGCAAGCACTGATCATAGGAGAGCACTTGCAAAGTCATTAGAGATGATTGTTTCTCACACTAAATTGGTGACAACTCAAATCACTAAATTTCCTGACTATAGGGAGAGGTGTCAGAAATACTATGCTGAGAAATTGTCTTACGAACAAGTGAAGGACCTAAAAATTACAAAATCTACTTAATGTTCACAATTTATCAATCCTAAAGCTAGCCAAAGATTAGAAGATACTTACAAACACTTCCCTTTTCATTGGTGTAGGAATGAAGATATATCACAAAACTTTTGGGATAGATGGTACATGGTGTTTGATGAGCATCCATGCAACAATAATGAGGTGCCACAATATTTCTTGAGGAAACTCCATGGCGAGTTCGTCCTCAAGAAGATTCCTAATTATTTTGACATTCAAGAGTTCCAGGGCAAAGGTGGTGGCTTTGCCCAAGATAGAGAGAGGGTACAATGAGATGAAAAATATGTACCTAGACCCCTGATGAGGCCAACACATGTGTCACTCTCTTCAACTTTGAAGGAGAGTGTTGAGGTGGAGACACTGCATTCATTGAGTGCTCTCATGCAGTCTTGAGCACAACATGGTGATGATCTCACCTAGGCTGATGAGGGTGAGAGAAGTAGGCATCAGTTTTCCCCACATATATGTAGTTCATGTGGGAACCTATGTGATGATGGGATGCATGACTCACGGTGGGACTCTCGATAGGATGTTGTGACATAGGAGCAACATCTAGTGATGGACTCATCCATATTCGATGATCTTGTTCTCACATATGATGTCTTACAACATAAATTTGGTATTAACTCCTAGGTAATTTTTTACAAGTTTCATCTTGATTTAATATACTCTTATTTGAAATTTGTAATTAATTTTGTATGACTAGATCTATATTATAAGTCAAAATTAATGTATGTAATTGTCTACTTAATGAAATTGTAGGGTTAGAGTCTTCATCCTGCCTCTATTAGTTGTCTAGTGGCGAGTTATGAGAGGAGGTTGAGTCAACAGGTATGTAATTTATCAAATGATCATAAATATATAGTACATATATCAATGGTAATCATATCTAGTGACAATTTGATAATTTCATTAAGGAGCTTCACCATGACTTCCATGATTTCCTTGGGCCCTTGGATGTAAAACCACTTATATAGAGGTAAATTTAACCATTTGTAATAATTATGCATGTAAATAATGTTATGTATCTATTTTGGTCAAATAACCATGAACTCTATATTCAGATGTTGAATATGAAGTCTCCTCCTCATCTTTGTGAGTCAGCGGAGGTAGGCATTGTTGCAGTCATGTTGTCTTCAAATCCTTTGACCAAGGTATGAGCCAGTAACATGTAAATTTTATTTTTTATTTCTTGTTTTATCTCATATCATTTGATGTACATAAATGATATTTGTGTTTAGTCAATTTTTCTTCTTGATGCTTCTCACAGGAGGTCACAATTCGAACCCATCTAGCTATGGATGAAGGGAGAGAAAAGATGATCGAGAGGGATCATGAACTAGTAGTAAGTGATTGATTACATATGTGATGTTATATATTTCATGTTTTCTATATTAATGTGCATATTGTATGATTGTATTAATAGGTTGAATTGCAAAAATCTCTGTCAAGGAGGTCTAGTCGATGAGAGAGAGAGACAGGATGAGTCACTGATTAGCTCTCCATCTTTATGGCCAAGCAAGGGCTAAAGATTATTTCATAGTAGTTCATAGGAAACTAGATTTTGGGACATTTTTTTGTATGCCTAGATGACTTTGTATACATACTTTTGTATGTTACCGATGTATATCTTTATCTATGCATGTATGGATTTGTTTGTACATGCCTATATGGATTTATATATAGACTAGATGTTATGTTCATGACATTATGTATATGATAGTTTACATTAAATATTTAATATGATGATCAATTATCACTACATGAATTTGGTTTTACATGTGCCAATTGCCTTTTCTTGAAAGTTTATAAATCATTTTCAAATAATCCATATTCTGCATATCTTGCAATCATTGCACTCCATGAGACAGTGCATTTCTTTGAGGCATCATGTCAAAATGTGCACATGCCTTGTCTATGCTTCCACACTTTGCATACATGTCTACAAGGGCAGCTGCCAATACAACATGTGAGAAAATTCCTATATCCTTTATGCTTTGATGGTTTTCCACACCCTGTTCCTAGATCCCATTTTGGCATAGGCAAGGACGATGTTGGATAAGGTTGTGCAATTTTGTTTTAGACGTGCCAATTACATTTGGCTGAAAGTTTATTTTGTGCATTTTCTTGAAAGTTTCTAAAGCCTTACGAAAAATCTATTTCATGCATATCTTGCAATCATTGCATTCCATGAGACAACCTTTCTTTGAGCCATCTTTTCAAATAGTTCATGTGCCTTGTATATGCTTCCACACTTTGCATACATGTCTCGTAGGGTAGTTAAAACTACAAAATTTGACAAAATTCCTATATCCTTTATGCTTTGATGGATGTCTATACCGTGTTCCAAAGATACCATTTCTAAGATTTTGGAATTTGGCTATACAATTGCCAATTGCATTTTGTTGAAAGCTTCTAAAGCCTTATCAAAAAATCCATTTTGTTCATATATTGCAATTATTGCATTCCATGAGACGACATTTCTTTGAGGCGTCATGCCAAATAGTTCACACGCCTTGTCTATGCTTCCACACTTTGTATACATGTCTCTAAGGGCAATTGCAACTATAACATCTAACAAAATTCCCATATATTTAATTATTTGATGGATCTCCATACCATGTTCCAAAGATCCCATTTTGGCATAGGCAAGGAGGATACTGGCTAAGGTTGGGGAATTTGGCATTACACCTACCAATTGTATTTGCTTGAAAGTTTATAAATCGTTATTAAAAAAAATCCATTTTTTGCATATCTTGCAATCATTACATTCCATGAGATGACATTTCATTGAGGCATCATGTCAAATAGTTCACATACATTTTCTATGCTTGCACACTTTGCATACATGTCTACTCTAGGTAGTTGCAACTACAAGATCTGACATAATTCACATATCCTTTATGCTTTGATGGATGTCTATACCATGTTCTAAAGATCCCATTTTGGCATATGAAGGGAGGATGTTGGCTAAGGTTGTGGAATTTGTCTTTACACCTCTCAGTTGCATTTTCTTGAAAGTTTCTAAAGCCTTATTGAATAATCCATTTTTTTCATGTATCTTGCAATCATTGCATTCCATGAGACAACATTTCTTTGAGGCAACATGTCAAACAGTTCATATCCTTTTATATGCTACCACACTTTGCATACATGTCTCTTAGGGTAGTTGCAACTACAACATTTGACAAAATTCCTATATCCTTTATGCTTTGATGGATGTCCATACTGTGTTCCAAAGATACCATTTCTAATGTTTTGGAATTTGGCTTTACACCTGCCAATTACATTTGCTTGAAAGTTTCTAAGGCCTTATTAAAAACTCCATTTTGTTCATATCTTGTAATCATTGCATTCCATGAGATGACATTTCTTTGAGGCATCGTGCCAAACAATTCATGTTCCTTGTCTATGCTTCTACACTTTGCATAAATGTCTCTGAGGATAGTTACAATTGTACAACATCTAATGAAATTCACATATCTTTTATGCTTTGATGGATCTCCATACCATGTTCCAAAGATCCATTTTGGCATAGGCAAGGAGGATATTGGCTAAGGTTGTGGAATTTGTCTTTAGACCCGCCAATTGCATTTGCTTGAAATTTTATAAAGTGTTATCAAAAAAATCTATTTTTTGCATATCTTGCAATAATTACATTCCATGAAATGGTATTTCATTGAGGCATCATGTCAAACAGTTCACATACCTTGTCTATACTTCCACACTTTACGTACATGTCTACTAGGGTAGATGCAACTATAAGATCTGACAAAATTCCCATATCCTTTATGCTTTGATGGATGTCCATACCATGTTCCAAGGATCCCATTTTGGCATATGAAGAGTGGAAATTGGCTAAGGTTGCTGAATTTCGATTTACACCTCTCAATTGCATTTTCTTGAAAGTTTCTAAAGCCTTATGAACAAATTGATTTCATTTATGTATCTTGCAATCATTGCATTCCATGAGACAACATTTCTTTGAGGTGTCGTGTCAAACAGTTCACGTTCCTTGTATATGCTTCCACACTTTGTATACATGTCTCGTAGGGTAGTTACAACTAAAACATTTGACAAAATTCCTATTTCCTTTATGCTTTGAAGGATGTCCATAACGTGTTCCAAAGATACCAATGCTAAGGTTTTAGAATTTGGCTTTACACCTACCAATTGCATTTTCTCAAAAGTTTCTAAAGCCTTATCAAAAAATCCATTTTGTTTGAATATCATGCAATCATTGCATTCCATGAGACAAAATTTCTTTGAGGCCTCATGCCAAACAATTCACATGCCTTGTCTATGCTTCCATGTACTTTGCATACATGTCTCCAAGGATAGTCACAACTACAACATCTAATAAAATTCCCATATCTTTTATTCTTTGATGGATGTCCATACCGTGTTCTGAAGATCCCATTTTGGCATAGATAAGGAGGATATTGGCTAAGCTTAGGGAATTCAGATTTACACCTGCCAATTGTATTTGCTTGAAAGTTTGTAAAGCATTATCAAAAAAATCATTTTTTTGCATATGTTACAATCATTACATTCCATGTGATGGCATTTCATTAAGGCATCATTTCAAACTGTTCATGTACCTTGTCTATGCTTCCACACTTTGCATAGATGTCTACTAAGGTAGTTACAACTACAAGATCTGATGAAATTCCCATATGCTTTATGCTTTGGTGGATGTCTATACCATGTTCCAAAGATCCCATTTTGGCATATGAAAGGAGGATGTTGGCTTAGGTTGTTGAATTTGGCTTTACACTTGTCAATTGCAATTGATTGAAAGTTTCTAAAACCTTATCAAAAAATCCATTTTGTTCATCTATCTTGCAATCATTGCATTCTATGAGACATCATTTCTTTGAGGCATTGTGTCAAACAGTTCACGTGCCTTGTATATGCTTCCACACTTTACATATATGTCTCGTAGGGTAGTTGCAGCTACACCATTTAACAAAATTCCTATATCCTTTATGCTTTAATGGATGTCCATAGTGTGTTCCAAAGATACCATTTCTAAGGTTTTGGAATTTAGCTTTATACCCGCCAATTGCATTTTCTTGAAAGTTTTTAAAGCCTTATCAGAAAATCCATTTTGTTCATATCTTGCAATCATTGCATTCCATGAGACAACATTTCTTTGAGGCATCATGCCAAATTGTTCACGTGCTTTGTCTATGCTTCCACACTTTGCATACATGTCTCTGAGTGTAGTTGCAACTACACCATCTACCAAAATTCCCATATCTTTTATCCTTTGATGGATGTCCATACCGTGTTCCAAAGATCCCATTTTGGCATAGGCAAGGAGGATATTGTCTAAGGTTGTGAAATTTGGATTTACACCCACCAATTGTATTTACTTTAATGTTTATAAAGCATTATCAAAAAATCCATATTTTGTATATCCTTTAATCATTGCAATCCATGAGATGGCATTTCATTGAGGCATCATGTCAAACAATTTATGTACCTTATCTATGCTTCCACACTTTGCATACATGTCTACTAGGGTAGTTGCAACTACAAGATCTGACAAAATCCCCATATCTTTTATGCTTTGATGGATGTCCATACCATGTTCCAAAGATCCCATTTTGGCATATGAAGGGAGGATGTTGGCTAAGGTTGTGGAATTTGGCTTTACACTTCTCAATTGCAGTTGCTTGAAAGTTTCTAAAGCCTTATCAAAAATCCATTTTGTTCATGTATCTTGGAATCATTACATTCCATGAGATGTTATTTCTTTGAGGCATCATGTCAAATAGTTTGCATGCCTTGTATATGCTTCCATACTTTGCATACATGTCTCACAGTGTAGTTGCAACTACAACATTTGGCAAAATTCCTATATCCTTTATGCTTTGATGGATGTCAATACTGTGTTCCAAAGATACCATTTCTAACATTTTGGAATTTGGCTTTACACCTACCAATTGTATTTTCTTGAAAGTTTCTAAAGCCTTATCAAAAAATCCATTTTTTCATATCTTGCAATCATTGCATTCCATGAGACGACATTTCTTTGAGGCATTATGCCAAACAATTCACGTGCCCTATCTATGTTTCCACACTTTGCATACATGTCTCCTAGGGTAGTTGCAACTACAACATATAACAAAATTGCTATATCTTTTATCGTTTTATGGATGTCCATACCATGTTCCAAAGATCCAATTTTGGCATAGGCAAGGAGGATACTGGCTAAAGTTGTGGAATTTGGCTTTACACTTTCCAGTTGTATTTGCTTCAATGTTTATAAAGCCTTATCAAAAAATCTATTTTTTGCATATATTGCAATCATTGCATTCCATGAAATGGCATTTCATTAAGGCATCATGTCAAACAGTTCATGTACCTTGTTTATGCTTCCACACTTTGCATACATGTCTACTAGGGAAGTTGCAACTACAAGATCTGACAAAATTCCCATATCCTTTATGCTTTGATGGATGTCCATACCTTGTTCCAAAGATACCATTTTGGCATATGAAGGGAGGATGTTGGCTAAGATTGTGGAATTTGGATTTACACCTCTTAATTGCATTTTCTTGAAAGTTTCTAAAGCCTTATTAACAAATCCATTTTGTGTTGTCTTGAAATTATTGGATTCCATGTGATGGCATCTCTTTGAGGTGTTATGTAAAATAATTCATGTGCTTTGTCTATCCCTCCACACTTTGCATACATGTCTATGAGGGTAGTTTCAACTATAATAGATCTAACAAAATTCCCATGTCCTTTATGCTTGGATGGATGTCCATACCCTATTCCAAACTTCCTATTTTGGCATAGGTAGGGAGGATGTTGGCTAAGGTTGTGGAGTTTGGATTTACACCTGCCAATTGCATTTTCTTGAAAGTTTCTAAATCCTTATGAACAAATCCATTTTGTTCATATCTTGCAATTATTGCACTGGACATGAGATGGCATCTCTTTGAGGTGTTCTGTCAAACAATTCACTTTACATTTGGACTTACACCTACCAAATGCATTTTCTTGAAAGTTTCTAAATCCTTATCCTTCATTTGACTAGTATGATGTGACACTAATCAAGACTCCTTGCCTTTAATAGATATGTTTAAAATGTTAAAACATAAAA
The DNA here is from genome assembly GCA_027924645.1 of Cunninghamia lanceolata. Taxonomy (NCBI): domain Eukaryota; kingdom Viridiplantae; phylum Streptophyta; class Pinopsida; order Cupressales; family Cupressaceae; genus Cunninghamia; species Cunninghamia lanceolata. Next base: position 14,080,167 of record BSBN01001583.1, read on the forward strand.
TACTAACATTAGAAACTAGCTTTATTATGCAAGACTTGAAGAAAATCATGGTGAACACAAAGAGTATCAATTATAGTTTGAATTAGCTATTCAAGATAGCCAAGAGGTGAAATCATCAAGAAATGAGTAATTCTAAGGCTAATTATGATGACAGATTTGTTGATGATCTTTTGACTGAGTTTTATGATCACAAAAATACTAAAATATAGAGTTTAATGTAGCCTAACCAGTTTGATTTCTTGGAAAAACGTAGAGATGGCAGTCCAAAAAATTTAAAGGGTACTCAAACAACAAAGAACATATCTAGTATAGTTCCAACAAATGAAACTCAAACTAATTTTTTTGAGGTAAATGGCCAAAAGGATGATAGTTACAGATCATTACTAAATGAGTACCAATTATATCAGATTTGTAGCATCAATCTTGCAAAATTTTATGTTGATACAACTAGTTACATTAGAGAGAATGATTATAATACTTTATTATAGGGAGGTATCAATTCCATAGTTCAAATTGAGAGAGTACAAAAGAGTCTTGAATTCGTGATGTTGTTTATAAAGGTCATGGTTCACTTCCACATTGACAAGAAGAAGAATCAGAGATGTGTACTTACAATTTTGACAATATTTAAAATTCTTTAGGGTTAACTAATCAAGATACAACAAATTCATGTATATCATATTTTAATGATTCTAATTCAATTAATGCACATAATGATGACTTTTTAACTTAGATAGTTACACTGTTAGTTAACAAGAAAACTAGGACTCTCTTTCTATCTCTCTCTCCCCCTATCACCTGATCTCTCCCCTCTCTCTCCCCCCTCTCTCCCCTCCATCTCCACCCTCTCTCCCTCTTCCTCCCTCTCCCTCTCCCTTATCGACAAAGAACATGGAAATAAGAAAACTAGGACATGCAAAGAGGGATGAGGATATAAATTGGGAGGATGAAATGGAAATAAGGTAAAATTAAAGTTAATTGGATGGGAATAATGATGAGGAGAGGTGGAAACTAGTAAAAAAGGGAAAAATTTGTGAGATCTAAAGGGAAATTGGAAAGGAAAAGGAAAACTAGGAAAGCTAGAAAAAGAAACCAGGAGGTAGATAGGTCAGAGATAGAGAGACAAGGAAGTAGATAGGTTAGAGAGAGAGAGAGAGAGAGGTGACAGAGAGAGGAGGGGAGTGAGAGACATAGAGGGGAGGAAGAGAGAATAATAGAGAGATGAGTAAGAAGAATATGCGAGTGACGTGTTCTATTTCACCATAACACAAGTGCATTATAACACAATCATGTTATGCTTTACCTTGGTATTTCCAAGCCTTAGGCTTGTATTTGCCTTGGGCTTCCAACCCAAAATTTTGGACTATGTTTAGGATGCCTAAAGACATGTTTTTCTAGATTGTAACAAAAATCACATTATCTGGAGCATACTTCCCATCAGGTTTGCACTTTTTTCAATGACAAGTTGAAAAAAATACCACCATAATCTTAATCTCTTTGTTAGCTTTCTTACCGTATAATTTTTTCACATTTTGAGTATGGTAAGGATTTCATCTTTAGTTTCTTTGGTTAGTGTATCTGTTTTTTGTTAAAAACTAGTGTCTGGTATTTTTGACTTTTTTTAACCATTCATCAAAATTTTAAATAAATTACATTTTTGGAAACTAGACTCCATTCTACATGTATTCACAAAAAAAATTGATTAGTTTTCAAAAATTTTAGGGGGAGCATGCTCAATTCTTTTGTTTTTCAGGATGTGTCCACTTTGAAAAATTAGTAAAAATTCAATTATTCATCAAAAAATTATTAAAAAAATCAGGGATAAACTACATGGTGTTAGCTAATTTCTCACCAAAGCAATTTTTGAAATACTAAAAAAAAGTCAACATTTTAGGGGGAGCACACTAGACACTGTGTTATGTTTTTTTGAAAAAATAGGACCAATTTGTGTGTTCCCCATTTTTTAACCCCTTAATATCAACCATTTTTGAAAAAAAATAGTAGTTTAGAAACTAGATTCAGAGCACTACTTTTAGAAACTTTTAGAAACACATCAAGGTTATTAACATTCATATCAAGAATAGAATTCTTGAGCTCATTATTGTGAGTAAAAATCTAATCATTCTACACATACTCGACACATGGATAAATATTAATTAGAATTCCTATGAGCTTACTATATAAGATTAAAATATAACCCCAAGGAAAGACACAAGATGAAAAAAATCCATGATCATAGCTACTAAAATTTAAAGAAGGGCATAGAAATATCGATAACCCATCTTCTGAAATATTGAGTTTTTAAACATTGTTTGGGGATTTAGGTTTGGAAAATCAATCAAAAGATCTTGAAATGTGTCTTTAATTATTTTAGGAAAAGATGGAGAAATATATTCAATTAACCTAATTACTTAAAGGAAATATTAGACCTAGTTTTTCTCTATGAAGTACTTTATGATGGTAATAGTTGTTAATGTTTTGTTGCTTAAGTTGCCTTGTAAGATTGTTTTATACCATCTTTTTTAATTGTACTTTATTATTGGACTTGATCAACCCAATAACCTTGTACATGTTTTTGTATAGGACTGAGGTCCAGGTTAGGTATTATAAACACCCTGTTGATAGTAAACATTTGAATCCTTGCAAGATTTAGACCTGTCCCAAAGATCTATTTGAGTGACTAGGAAATTATATAAACATTGATGTATTGTTTCTATTAAATTGTATTTAGTATATGAAAAGAGGATATTGATGTAGTCCGAAATGCATGAATATCATCGTTGAATTAGTTTTGAGTATACAATACTCAGTGATGAGTGACTACATAGTATGGGATATGCATGCCATTCACTAGGTAAGTACTATGTGATTAGATGATAATAATTTTGTATATTTTATGTTAAAGTGACACATAAAAGATTAAAATATCTATATTAAAGACAAGGTTACACATTAATGACCAAATTTAAAAGATTATTTGATAGGAGATTTATTGTATACACTTGTATTAGCTTCTCAAGTACAAATTCTTGAACTATTTCATGTGAAAATGTACTTATAGTTCTAATCCTATTATTGATTAACAAAGTACTTCTATGTGATCTCATTTTGGTTTTAGTTAGATGTAGAAGAGTTATTGAAAAGATCTAGAAATTTGAGAAATATAATTATAGATGAAGTTAAAATGAACTAGATTCATTGAGATATTGATAGTGTTACATCCACACTCAACTAATTGTTTTTGGTGAATTATGTTGTAGATTCAACTTGAGCTACTAAAGACAACAACTAATTTATAGGGGGAGAATCGTTATGGAACTTTTTCCCCAAAATAGAAAAGAAGGCTATTTTATGAATAAGACTTTGAAATTATAAGAGGATAAAGTTTATTTACCCTTTGTAATTAAAAGGGTGATGGAAAAATAAAGGATATTGTGATCCTTTGGTTAAAATAGAGATAAATAAAGAATAATTATGAAAACCCCTTTTAAAAGAGAGGAATTATTAAGTTTATTAACTAATTGTTAATGACAACCTTTGTGAAAGGGTGTGATGGTTTAGAAACCACCCCTTAAAAGGTTATCTAAGGCATTTGTGTAAGACTTGGAATGGGCATGAAGCATCACTCAAAGAAAGAAGAAGATGGAGAACACTCAAGGAAGATAAGAAAAGAAAGGTAAAAAATCATGTAAACAAGAAGGATTATAGATTTGATAGGTGGTGAGCATTGGAGAAGGGCCATATAGAGTGTGTCCAACTTAGGTATAGAGAAAACTTAGGATTGTCTTGGCCAGGGCTTGTATGTGCACTTGTGTTGAGCATGTTTTGTTGAACATGGCTCTGGAGCACTTGTATGTGTGCGTTTTCTGAAAAAGAGCTTAATGCTTGGGAAACACATGGTTGGTTCTAAATAATAAATAGATTCCTCGTGCAAGTGCTCACTTGCTGAAAGGGGGTTGAATTCGTAATCCATTCTTCGGAATGACATTTGGAAGAACTTCCATGATTCAAAGGATATGTATTTATTCTATTTTATGATGGAAATTAATGAAGTACTAAACTTATTGTTCATAAAAGATACTGATGGGTTTTGATGTTAATATGATTATGTGATTATGTTATCTAATTTGTTTTGTTAATCATTTTTTGGATTGAGAATCAAGCACAAATATCATTCAAAAATTAACCAAGTATTACATCATAGTGGTTGAAGATACCACAACAAAAAAGACTGCTTCATACTTCAATCCAAAAACAACTATTTTCCTAATACATACTAAAAGTTTTATAGTTCAAAAACTAAAGTATATATTAGAAAAGATAATCCACTTCTATTGTTTGCATATATAATGAATTATTAAGTCAAATTGCTACCTTTGAATTCCCTAATTTTCTTTTTACCTTAATTTTTAGCATAAGAACTTTCTATGTTTATGTCCTTTAAGGTCTTCACTTGAGAGGCCTGCCCCTCTTCTCTACCTTTGAATTCCTCATTCATGGTTTCCTCCATTGAAAGTCTTGTTTGATCTGCTACCTATGAAACTCTTGCTACTTCCATATATTAGTAATACACACCCTAACTATCATCAAGTTTAGTTCCATGCCTGGAATTTTCCATCTTGACTTTCTTAAATTCCATCCTTGGGTCTTCATGCCACTCATTTTCTTTGCCCCAACTGTGCATCCTGTTATCACTACTGTCATATGAATCTAAACCTGGAATAGCCCCAACTTTGGGTGAATTTCTAAGTTGATCTATGTTGAGGCTGTAATTTTGACTGGACATTTCCAATTGTTTGTAAAGTTCACTTTCTTCTTTCAACATTCTCTTCAATTTACTGTATAGATTTTGGAAGTCTATGTAGGAGTTAAAGAGCTTCTCATCAAATTTCCTAGGGCTTCTTGCACAAAAGTCTATTTCTTTGATATCATCTTTATAGAATATTCCACCAGTTGCAACTAGTTCTTTGAATTTGCCAAGAGACATCTCCATAGTTACAATAACCTGTTCAAAGAGATTAAAAGTTGTGACATCCCAGAGAATCCCAGCGAGTCATCTTTCCTTGCCAAGAAATCTTTCTTCGTTCCTTTTTTTCCACAAGAAACACAAAATTTTAGATGACAAGACAACCAAAAATAGTGTGCTTCTGCATTTAGACCATTTACTATACCACTAAATATTTCTTTCTTAATCACAATGACTGTAGGACTCCACTTTTCAACATTACCCATAAAAAATACCAGACATACTTAGCATATAAACATTCAAAGAAAATATGAGACACAGACTCAGAAATATTGCATAATGGACAAACCACAACCTCAATTCCTAGACACAATTTGTGAAGTAATAGTAGCCATTTAAAGGAAGCTTTTTTTGGTTCTAGAATTTTTGACCATAGCGACTTAAAAGTTCTAATGAGTTTCTTATCGGTTATGGTGTCACCCAAGTAAGGTTGATATGATGGAGAATGTCTTGTGATTTAGTCATCATTTTATATAGCAACTTTGGTTTTATCTAAACAAAAGGAGTTCCATCTTTCCATTTCAAATCTCTTATTCTTTCTTCCCCTATTAGTTCAATCTTGTTATTCAGTTTATGCACCATTGCCTTATGAATGGTGGAGGAGGTCTTATAATACCTATCATCTAACTGAAACTGGCATTCAATTTGTTTCCAGTCTTTCAACATTCCTTGATCAAATAGATCTATTAATTTAAAGAAACTTTTTTCATTACATTTTCTTGCTGAGCAATCTTGTAACTATGCTAAAGGTTTATTCTTGTGTATGACATTCCACCTTATTGATCTTTGTCCCCAAATGACTCCTTTATTCCAATTGATAGATTCTCTATCCAAAATAAAAGGTTTCACCACTTCTGAAGCCTTCCATATACTTCTAAACACTATAGATCCCCCTAGCTTAGACTGAGAATCCCCTAACAAGGCATCATAAAAACTAGTCTTGCCCTAGTTTTTCTTTTTTAAACAAGTAGCATTATCAATATTATGTCTAACAAAAACCTTCCAAGGTTCCTCCCCTATTAGGGCATTGGTGATCCATTTAGTGGCCAGGGCCACACCTTTAATTTGAAGATTTTTAAGACCCACGCCTCCTAATTCCTTACTAACACAGCACCAATCCTACTTTACAAGATGCTTTTTTTATTTTCCTTTACCATCAGACCACAATAAATTTTTGATCAATTTATGGATGACATCGAACTGGTAATTAGCAAATAACCACATCGATGAATAGAATATAGAATATGCAGAGAGGATTTTTTGGTAGACCTATGTTCTCCTAGCTAAGGACAAATGAAATCTGTTCCAATTTTTTAATTTTTTTCAATCTTAGTAAAGAGCCAATGCCACATTACATTCATAGAGAGGCAAACAACAAAAGGGATTCCAAGGAATCTCACTTACATTGATGGACCTCCCCACTGCCATTTTCCCTTCTTGATCCAATTAGGAATAGTATCATCCCAAGTCAAAAGAATGGATTTAAAGAAAGATATTGTTGCCCATGAGGCTAAGCAAAAATGTTAGGTCTTTTCTCTAGGTTTTCTACCTCTTTTTCCTCTGCTCTTGGAAAGAGGGTAGTATCATCTGCAAACTGTACATTCAAAATCCTATCCCCATTGGGCAATACTATACCTTCAATTTTGCCTTCCACTATATTTGATCTCAAAATGTAATGAAGGGATTATGATGCTATTACAAAAAGGGAGGGGGCAAGGGGGCATCCTTGCTTGATTGATCTTCCCATTATAAAAGGAGCAGAGAGTTCCCCATTCACTTCCACCTGAGCTATAGCATCCACAAAGAGCATCATAACTGTCTTGTTAAAGAATTCAGGGAAACCAACATCTCTAAGAATCTTAAAAATAAAGGACCATTCTACTCGATCATATGCTTTTTCAAAGTCTAGTAGTTGGATACCCACATTTTGTTTGGAGTCCTTAGCCCACTAAAGGGCTTCCCAACTTGTTATAATGTCTTCAAGAATGTACCTTACCTTAATAAAGTTGGTTTGAGTTGGACTAATTATTTCCAAGAGAAAATCTTTAAGTCTCAGAGCTAATACTTTAGCAATAATTTTATATGAGACATTTAAAAGCATTATGGGTCTCCAATTCTTCATTTCTGTCCTATCTCCTTCTTTTGACAAAAAAATTATTATGCCCTTATTTATATCTTTTCCTATTTTAAAGTCCCTTTCGCTATTGCTTCATTGTAAAGCTCAAATAGGTCATCAACAATCCAGTCAATATTGGTCTTATAAAATTCTAGTGGCAGCCCATCAGCCCTGGGGGACTTATCATTGCTCATGGATTTGATAGCATTTTTTATTTCTTCCTTAGTGATTTTTTGATCTAGCTTCTTACTCATCTCAGGGGTCAATTTAGCCTTACAAACTCTGTAGCATAAGTCTTGAGCCTCCCCACAGCCTTCCCTTCTATCATCTGCCTTAAACAAAATTTCATAATACCTTCTGAATGCCTCCAGTATTTGCTCTTGAGAGTTCAAGATGACTCCATTTTCCATTATTAACTGAATATTTTCTTTTATATTTTTTTGCTTCAACAAATTAAAGTACTTGGTAACTTTGTCACCATCTTGTAGCCAATTAAGATTGGCTCTAATTCTAGCACCTTGTGCTTTCCTTAAATTTGTATTTTCCTTAGCTTGTGTTTTACTTCCCCCAATTTGATATTTAACAATTCATCCTTTAGGCTGTCTTGTAGTTTTTCTTCAACTACAAGGAATTTTTCTTGCAACAAGAGTTCTTTCGTTCTATCTAAAGCATATTTTTTTCCTACAATTTGGAAGACTACTTTGCAAGTTTTAATGAGCTTAGACTAATAATATGTATGACCTTCACCTCCATACTTAAATTTACGTATATTTCAAAGTATCTTGATTCATTCTTTGTAATCTTCATCTTTTAGTAATTCATAGTTCAGTTTAAACAAGGATCCCTTTGGAGTTCTTATGGATTGCTTTTACTCCTTGATTGACACTATAGATTTAATAGGATGGTGATCAGATAGTGGGTTTAGGATGACTTGGGTTTTGTTTGTGTCATTTTTGTGACTAACAGAGAAGTAGTCCTTATCCAAGTAGAATCTATCAAGTCTACAATATATCCTTTTGTTTTCTTTCTGACAATTTGACCAAGAGAACCAAATGCCTTTGCTGTTATTTGTTCCCCCTTCTAGAGGGTCTACTAGATTAAATGATTTTTTAAACCTTAGCTAAAAGAATTTCTCATTCCCCTTCCATTCTAGAGGGTTCCCACCTTTTTTGTCCTTTGAATATTCAATCATGTTGAAGTCTCCTCCAAAGATCCAAGAGACCTTGGGAAGATCCGAGGTTAACCATTTCCATAATTTAGTTCTATTCAAATGGTCAATGGGGGCATAGATTGAGCAGAGCCCTATGTCCACCCCACAAAATTTAGAGTGATCCATACACACTTGTTGCATGGAGAATGACCATATTCTTTAAGATATTTTTCTATTTTTCTGCTCAAAAGAATAGCATTCCCCCTACCTTTCTCATGACTAGATGTAATGGCAATTGAATCTTTACATACAAATCTCAAAGTATTTTCTAAAGTGAATCCAACAACCTTAACTTCTTGAATGAACAACACATCCATATCTTTGTTCTTATTACAAAACTCTTTCACTACATATTTCTTGTCAGGGGACTCCACACCCCTTACATTCCAACTACAATAGTGAATGGATCTCATTCCTTGGGAGATTAAGGGGGTGGGGGATTTATTTACTAATTTTTGTTATCCAAAAATATTTCTGGATAGATTCATCTTTCCCCTTCTTTCCAGGCTTGATGTTGTTGATGGATCTACTCATTTTCTTTCTTTTTTTACCTTCATCCTTAGTTTTCATGATGTCTTGTTTAAGGATACTCTGCTCTAGTCTAGAGGGATCTACCTTTTCAAAAAATCCTCTTTAAGTTTGTCAAGTTTATTCCTTTGCTTTGCAACTTCTCTTATTTTGTCTAGTGCCAGCTGCTATGCATTTTTTCCTCACTGAAATAAACCCATTGTCAGAGGTGTATCCCATTAGAATTCCACCATGATTATCCTTAGGATCTACTTTGGGAGGGGTACTATTCCCCGGGGTACTAGGGTTATTATTGACTTGTATCTGAGTGTCAGCAATTTGTGATACTAATGCTGGGTCTTCTTCCATCCATCCCTCGGATTCCCTATCCTCTGAAGAGAAAACGCTGAGGGTTCCATCTTGGGTGGTTTTTGAATCATCTCCAGCTAGATGAGATTCCTCTATGGCCTCTGAGTCCAAGCCATCATCAATAGACATAGACTGATTCATGGCCTCTTCTACTAATGATGACTTGGCACCTGAGTCTATATTATGGATTAAAGTCTTATTTCTCATGGTTTTCTCATCATTTGGTGGGTGAGACACACTATTACCCTTTGGGGGGGCCAACCCACCACCCTTAGAATCCATCTCCTTTTCATCAATGTTATTTTCTACAAATCCCATCTTGCCCTTGTTTAAATTCTTCTTGAGGACTAGGTAGGTTTTTTATGCCCGTCCTGTTTAAACAGGAAGCATGAGTTGAGCCAACCCAAGCTTATTAACTGACATTAAAATTTCTTTATCTCACAATTAATTTCTAAAACTTCTAGAATTTGTACCCCTGTGTCAAATGAAACTAGCATTCTCACACCGAGATGGGTAGGATGGCTCTTGTTTCGTCAATTTTTAAGATTTTCCCAAAGGGTTCAAAAATTTGAGGTAGAAAGTTCCAGAACTGGACCGGGATATCCTTTATCAGTATCCATCTTGGTATTGAGTAGAATTGGATTTCTTTATGAGGTGTGTTCAACTTCCAAGGAAATGCCTTGAAGAGAGCCGGCCCAAGGTTCCAATAAGCCTTTTCAACCACCCTTTTCTACATACTATGTGATTTAAAGAATAGTACAAAAATTCTGGATTGAATCATAGGACAAAAAGAATAATGAATTCTCAATTTTTTTGCCCACACTATAATCAACCAATTATCAAAGAATTTTCTAGATGATAGTTTTTCCATATTAACACAGGTAAAAAAATTTGCTACATTCATTAGTCTTACTTTTTCATTCTTAATAGCTTTTTCTAGTTCTTCATTAGGTTTTAAAGAAACCTTTCTTGCCAGCGAAAGAGGCTCACCTTGTCTTTGTCCCAGAGGCTCACCTCCTTCAGCTTCCTCCTCAACACTTGTACTGTGTCATCTGACACTACCCATGATCGCAAAGCAAGCATCTTTGGGCACAGCTTCGACATCTTTTGCATTCACAACTTCCTTGAAGGATTTTGATAGATCCTTAACTGCTTGGGCGTTCCTTCCCAAGTTATCTTCAATAGGCATTAAAATCACTGAAGGCAGAAATTAAATCCTTCCACCACCCTGTACTTCCCTCACAGACTCCCATCCACCAACCCCCTAGGCTGACACCAAGATGACATAACGAGGAGGGCAGGAGACGCCAAAGGAGGAATTTGAAAATTTGAAAATAAAAATCATACAACAATGGGTTCTATAATCAAAACCAAGACAAGACACAAAGCAGAAAATGTAATAAAAAGAACAAGGAATTCGAAACATTTCAAAGTAGGAAGAGAAACCCAACTAGGAAGCACATGGAGGAATTGCAAAAAAACCCTCGTGCAATCCTTGGGAGCCTCCCTGATTTTCATTTTGTTAATCATTTACTTAAGAGTTCTTATTATTATATCACCTATTGTAATTTACATTTGTTATCACATCTATTTTAACATCATTGAATATATTATTTTATCTTAACTCTAAATATTAACCATAATAAATTCGTTGCAATTAATTAAATAACTATGGGGAATAGTAGCATTAGAATTTGATTATAAGCCACACTTTTATGTAAGTGCTGATTGGTAGACTTGAGTTGCTTTGGTTGGCATTTCTCATATAGTATGATTCCTAGGATTGCTTTTCATTAGACTGTAGTATCAAGGGTCTCCAGATTTTTTGCACATCAATGGTTTTGGTGTGTTTTTATCATAGGATATGGTAACTTTGAGCAGGATAGTGGATTATACATGGATGAGAGTTGCATTATGGGTTGGATATGTCGTGTACAAAAGTTCTATCAATTATGGGTTTTTTAGTTGGATATAAGAAATTAGTTGTGGTTGTTGTTATAACTATTCTAGAGCATTAGTGCTTGATCTTGTTTTAGAGGTGTTTGGACTTTAGATTTGTGCTCTGGTAATGGGTTTGAATTTGGATACATTGGTGTGTCTATGTGACATGTAGTGTTTCATCATGTTTTTTGGATTCTAATATTTTTTCATGTTGGTGATCACATCCAGAAGATGTCACATGTGCTTTTGAAAATCTCATGAGCACAGTGGAGTTCAATTGAGATAGTATGGTAACCTTGGTGTTACACACATTGGTTGTGTTTCCCTTTGTCTTTTACAAGGTATACGACAAGTAGGAGAATATTAGGATTAGGTGTGTCATACACCTTGCAAGTCCTAATTTTTGATTTAATTGTATTTATTATGCATGCACATATTTTGGGCATCCCACTTGGAGTGGTACTATGCGTCACTTGTAGTTTGTATTTTGGCAATTTGTTTTTTATTAGTTAGTGTCATGGAAGTTGGTAAATGCAACAATGATAAGTTGTAAGGTGTGTAGTAGATACTAAAATAGAAAGAGTTTGAAAAAGGAAATTATCACTGGAAACTTGACAAGCATGATTTTAGGAGATTACATAAGCATGATTTTAGGAACAAAAGATGGAGTGCCATATTTGGAGAGTCAATTTTGATTTGAGTAATTTTTTATATTACGGTGGATTTGATTCTCCATGACAAGGCATTGTAACTCATGGTTTTGAGTTTTCATTTTGGTGGTTTCTTATATTGGAACTCCTATAATTGAATTCTTGAAGAGTCATTTGTGAGGAGAGTTTTATGCAAGGTTATACTATCAGTTTTCCTCTCGAGAAGCAAGATGTAAATCTCCATGTTAAGGCTTTTAGCCTACAAGTGTATTGTAACATTGTTGTTGTAGATTAATACATTAGTTCAATTCTTTGGAGTGTGGGATTTTTTACCCAAAAGGGTTTTCCCCATGTATATTGGTGTTTCTTCTTTTCTATCTATTTTCTTCTTCTTTCATGCTCTTATAGTGTTTATTTAGATGTTGTTATGCTACTAAAATTTTCTTAGATCTATAATCTATATTATCTTTCCTCTAAGGGTTAATGTGATGGGAAATCAACTATGTCTATTTTTGCTTTAAGGGCATGTAGTAGTATGTGCTTACATCAAGTTATTGAATATCTGTTTAATTAAAATATTGGATGTTGTAAGGTGCATGCTGTGTTCTCTTTTCCCTTTAATTTTGGAAGATGATGTTGGTGAGAATAAAGAGACACCATCCTTCTTGTAATTCACTCACTAAGCTTCTGCAAGATGCTAATTTATCACCAATGATTGTAATCATCTCATAAGATGATGTGCAAGCCCTAGATAATGACCACAACAATGCGATTCATCTTATATTCAAGTATGTGGATCATGCCTATCAAGTTCTCAATTTTAACTCTAAATTGATCCTTGAGCTATTATGCCTTTTGCACAATTTCATTAATAGCAATCAGAGTACAGCCACCTCGATCATGTAAATAAAGTGTCCTTGATAGGATTGTTGTTAGTGGAACAATTCTATTAAACATCTTTTTGTGTGATATTATTACAAAATTTTATTAATATAGTGCATATTAAGTTTTAGAGTGTCAAATTAATCAATTTAGGGGAGAGGGGTTAGTAATCATTAGGGATAACTTTGTGACCATGTAGCAGTTACATGGAATATCATAGGACCTTTGTTTATATACAATCTTATTTATCTACTTGTACTAAGATCTGGATCTGTGACTTGTCATGCAACTCACCACATCAGCATGTCTAGTGAGAAGTGTCCTTAAAATGATTATTTAAACATTTGACCAGAAATTTATCATGGAATCCCTAGTAGTTGAACAAAAGAACATCATTTGTTGCTAGAGCATCATATTCTTATTTAAAATAGAACTTATATGCAACCTTAATGATATCAATACCTTTTAGTAACCATGAATCTTAATATCTCTAACCTTTTACTCAATAGTTGAACATAAAATACTATTTATTGTTATAAAAAGAACACATTCTTATTTAAGATACAACTTATATTCAACTTTAAATGATCATAGAGATTTTTGACAACCTTTTACATTTCATGAAAATATACAAAGTATTTATTATACTCACCTTTTACATTTGTCATTGGACAAACATATAATTTATGAAGTAATCACATGCATGTATATTGCCACCCTAGTAGTCATACACATAAGAATAATATTTGTCTACATAACAACAATATGTCTTTAGATGAGCACCTTACTTTATAAATGATACACTTATAGTGGATAGTTATAATATTTTGTATAAAGCAAAAACATATTTATTATACTTATTAATGAATGTATTTATGATTTTTATATGACACTCATAAATTCTCATGTGTTCATGTAAGGGTCCATATTGATTAAAATTTAGTCATTTATTGATTTACATGTGGAATAATTATTGACAATATATTGTATAAATATGTTGCAAGACTAAATCCTATAACCACAAGTACTATATCAATAATATGACCCTACTCAACTACTCACCCCTCTCCCCTATTTTTCATGGCTTTTTTCAATTTGATTTATCTTATATTTTGGCTATTGTCCACTAAATAATTAGCCTAAATTATGATCACTAATAGCCTCCTTAACAATATTTAAATGACTTACAAGACAATGTTAATGAATGCACCATTAGTAAACAATTTCTTAGTCATCTTAACTATAACTAGCTTAGGTGTAAGATTATTAAATGGTGATATAGAATTCAATTGATGTGCTAACCATTCAACATGCCACTTGTATTGAAATTGGTTATAATGCACTTACAAATTTGTACATGAGAAACAAAACAATTAAATATAGGTGTAGTTATTTTATGTTTTACTTGATTTTTTTTGTCAACCAAATTGATCTTTGGTGAATGAAGCCCACTTTTTTCTATTCAACAAAGATTATAAGCAAACCTTACTTTTGCTAAATATTTCAATGATGTTTGTTGTATAATATGTATGATGTGACTTTAGTTTTGGACATGAACCATTCAATTAGTAATGACCAACAATATCTTTTTACTTACAGACATTTCTAATTTAGGATTTCAACATATTTAAAGGTAAATGTTAATTAACTTTAAAAATTAGATTTTATTTTATTTATTTATTGAGTACACTTTAGTAAATCATATGTTGAATATTATATTATATAAATGAAAGTACATATAATAGAAAGTTTATAATTGTAAAGGTGAAAATTGCATACCTTATACTTTTCATTTTTGTTTTCAGTTCACTTTCACATGGTTTCCCTTAATGTAATGGCAAATGTATCAGTGGCACAATTTCTTCTAAAACATTACATTTAATTCTAGTCTTACCTAATCTCGTGTACACTCATTCCTAGGAGTCATTCTTGATTGTCATTTTATCTATTTCTCATCCAAGTTTAGGTTCTAATCCTCATCTCATTAGCACTTAGCTCTAACCTTACGTTATATCATTTGTACTCATTCCTAGGGTAATTCTTGATCCTTAGTTTATCCATTAGTTGTGGGTTAAATTCCCTATTGTGCAAAAAAATTTCATGAAAGAGTAAAACAATGCATGCACGATTGTCTTTGATTTTTCCTATGGTTTTATTACATTGATAGGCATACCTCTCTAGAAAGTAGTGAGTATAATTTTTGCACAACACTTTTGAATCATGCAATGAAACATAAATATATCATGCAACTATTCTCATTCATGTGTGGTGCCCACTTGATGACTAGAGTACACATGGGCACTACCTTACAATCTTGTAGATTGGTTTGAAAGACCAATAAAAATTAGTCTAAAGTGCCACATGTCTAGTGCCAACTCCTTTTATCCTGAAGACTCAAGATCCCCATTTGGTGTAGGGCACCTAGGAGCACCTTGGTTCCTAAAGTCACTTTGTTTGCATTTTTTTTGAAAGTTGTGGTTTTGATTGTAATAAGGCTTTAGCCATGAGTATATGGTCCTTTTTGTGTGGTCAAGATGATTGAGGTGACCATATAAACCTCAATCATGCTTAGTCCATTTGGATCCTTGTTATGCCACTTAGGCCTAAAAGGTCTAAGGATTGGTTTTTGAGTTTTTTTTTTATTGTTTGTGTGTTTTATCATGTTTTGGGAGTATGGAGGATGTTTTGATTCCATTGGACAAGAAAAACAAATCACCATCCTTTGGAAAATGAAAAAAAACTCCATAGTGTCAAGTGTTGTCAATGGTGTCAATCACACATTGACCGGTTGCAACTTCATTTTGGTTATTAAAACTATTTGGAAAAGTTGTAAACTGACCTAGATAGGTTGATATGGAGGACATCTTGCTCCATTACGGAGGAGAAAGTTTTTGTACGGAATTTGGGCACAAAAATCAAGAAAACTGACTATTTTTTGCTATTTTTCTTACTGTGTATGACCTGTATGGATTTTCCAGCGGTGCAAATGTACTTTTTCTGAAATTTCTTGGAGTCAAGGTTCATATGCAACTAGTTTGAGGTCCTAAAGTGGTCAAGATCAAAAGTTATTGATTTTTCTTTCAAAACAGGTCTAGAAACCTTGTTTTCTAGGGCAGCCATAGAAATCCGGCCCTAGAATGCATTCCCACTGGTGAAAATTCACAAAAACTGGTGAAATGCAGGCTAGGGATATGTACTATAAGATTCCAAAAGATTTCTATTGGAAAATGCAGTCTTCTATTTTTAATGTGATGCCCTAGGTCAAATATCTCTATGTATTTGATTGAATTTATGCAATTTACTGTTGTATTTGACAAAACCCTGAGAGGATGAGTGAATGAATGGTGGATTTGAGTTGTTTGGGTATGGTAGAGTCATTCCAAATTCCTGCCCCTGATCTATGCACCCAATTTTGAGCACTTGCTTTGTAACCTAGCCTAAATTGATCAATTAGGCCTAGAAGACCAAATGAGTGTTCTGGATTGCTGGAGTAGAGTTGGAATAGGAGACTTGGCAGTTTGTTAGGATCCCCTAAAGGGTGTTCAATTCCATCATTTGTTTGCCTAGTCCTTTGGGATTTTGTCATTTGGTGTGAAGAAAACTAGTAGAAGAGGACTAGTAGCCTCACTAGGCCTAGTCAAGGTTAGAGGGTTGTGTGAAGTTGGGAACCAAGCCAACTATCAAAAAAGGTGTTTGCAGACCTGCCTTGAGGTGTGAAAGAAGCCTTGGAGGTTAGACAATAGCCTAGACCACTAATCCATAATTTGCATTTGGTGAGTGGCTTTGCTTGGTTGAAGGCTAGGTGAGTGGGTGAGTGGGTAGTAAACCATTTTGTTGTTGCTTCCCTTGTGCCACCTCTACATCAGGTGGTATCAAAGCCATCAAAGAGATGGGAGATAGAGAAGAAGAGGAGGAAGTCCCTTCAAGAGTGGCCAATGCCGAATTGGCAAAGATAGTGAGAGAGCAAGCAGCCAAGAACAAAAGGATGGAGGCTGAGATAGAGAAGTTGAAGAAAGACAAAGACAAGAAGAAGAAGTCAGAAGTCATCTTCGATTTAGATGAAGAGGATCAAGATGAGGAAGAAGAAGTGCCAATGGAAGAGCCACAAGGAGGCATGTCAGAGAGATAATTCCTAGATGCACTTGGAAAGTTGAGTAGGAAGGACACTAAGGCAGACTTACCTATGTTTCCTGGTAAGATGAATCCATAGGAGTGCCTTGATTAGATTGAGGCAATGGAGAACTATTTTGAATGTGAAGAAGTGGTAGAAAATCAGAAAGTGAGGATTGCCAAGTCAAGAATGAAAGGACCAGCCTTGAGTTGGTGGAACTTTATTCAAAATGAGAGGATAGAAGATGATAGGAATCCTATCTCTACATGGAGGAAGATGGTACTTGAGATCAAGAAGCAATTTGTCCCTAAGGATTGTGAAGTCAACTTGAACAAGAAGTTGCACAACTTGAGATAGAAGGACATGGACGTGAGCACCTATACAGAGGAGTTTCACAAGATGACATTGAAAGCCAAGATCCCTGAGAATGAAAAATAGAAGCTTGCAAGGTCTCTCAATGGCCTCAAGTTCTCCATTCAACATGAATTAACTCTCTTTAACCCAGAGACAGTCCATAAGTGCTTTCAAATGGCACTGAGGATTGAGGATAAGAAGAGAAGAAAAGGGGATTTTGGCAGAAGCAGAGGAAATCAGAACTTTAGGGGCAGGGGTAGATTCCAAAACAAAGATAATTTCTCTATACTCCAAGGTGGCGGATCACAAGAAGGCAGCCAAGGGCAGGCTGATAAAAATAGTGCTGATAAGGGTCAATTTAGGGGCAGAGGAAATGGCAGAGGTAGAAGTGGGGGCAGAGGTCCCAATGTGTTTACTGGAAGGTGTTTCTCTTGCAATCAGATTGGACATCAGTCCTTTAGGTGCCTGGAGAAGATGGGAAACATTGCTGCAAATCAGAAAGATAGAAGGGTGTAACTCCTTCAAGAAGAAGACTGTCAAAGCACCACATTATACCACACAGCCTCTTCCAAGTTTGCAGCACCTGAGAGTGGAGAATGCATCATGTTTAACAGGTCACTCATCATGCCAGCCACCAAGGAGCAGCCCCAAAGAAACAACTTGTTCAGAATCACTTGCAAGGTGAAAGGAAAAGTTTGCAAGGTAATAGTAGATTCAGGTTCTTCTGAAAATTTGGCTTCTAATGAAATGGTGACTAAGTTAGGATTGGAAAGAATGCCTCATCCTAACCCCTATAGAGTCTTTTGGCTAACCAAGGAACAACAAATTATGGTGGAAGAGCAATGTTGGGTTGAATTCAAGATAGGTGAATATCATGATAAGGTTCTTTGTGAGATAGTGGATATGGATGCATGCCACCTTCTTCTTGGAAGGCCTTGTTAACATGACACAAGTGCCCAACATGATGGTAAGAACAATGTGATTCATTTGTCCAAGAATGGTGAAAAGTTTACAATGACTCCTTTGATTGATGATTGCAAAGAGAAAGTCATTTCTAGTTCAGTTATGTTGGTAGGTGAAAAAGAGTTTTTGGCTAACCTCAAGGAAGAGAAAGTGCCATGTTTTGCAGTAGTCATCAAGCCCAAGGATGTGAATCCCAAGAAGATCAAAGTGCAGCAACCTCTTAGGAGGATTGGACCAAAGGAAGTGGAAGAACTATTGGAGAGGTTTCAGGATGTGATAGCCGATGAAGGTAAGGATGCCCTTCCACCAAAGAGGGAGATTAGTCATTGCATTGATATCATCCCTGGATCCACCCTACCAAACCAAGCAGCATACAAGTTGACCCCAGAGCAAAACGCTGAAGTGGTAAGACAAATCCAAGACTTGTTGGATAGAGGGCTTATCAGGAGGAGTATTAGCCCCTGTGCAGTACCTACAGTACTTGCACCCAAGAAGGAAGGAACATGGAGAATATGCACTGATTCCAGGGCCATCAACAAGATCATTATCAGGTATAGATTTCCAATGCCTAGAATAGAAGATTTAATGGATTGCTTGGGTAGGGCTAATTATTTTACCAAGATAGATCTAAAAAGTGGTTATCACCAAATCAGGATAAGGGAGGGGGATGAGTGGAAAACTACCTTCAAAACCAATGAAGGACTATTTGAATGGGTTGTCATGCCTTTTGGCTTGTCAAATGCACCAAGCACCTTCATGAGATTGATGAATGAAGTGCTAAAACCTTTCCTTAACAAGTTTATTGTTGTATATTTGGATGATATACTAATTTTTAGTGACAACAAGGAAGACCGCATAAGGCATATCCATCAAGTGCTTAGGAGGCTTTAAGAGGAGAAGTTGAGAATCAATCTTGCCAAATGTGTCTTCCTACAAGAAGAGTTGATATTTTTGGGGTTTGTCATCTCCAAGGGCAGCCTAAAAATGGATCCAAGTAAGGTTGCAGCCATTCTTAATTGGCCAACACCTACAACAGCCTCGGAGGTAAGGAGTTTCCATGGTTTATGCAGCTTTTATGGAAAGTTCATTAGAGGGTTTAGTGGCATTTGTGCTCCACTTGTTGACACCATAAAAGGGGGCAAGAAATGTGTGTTTGTATGGACAAATGAGGCCAACAAAGCCTTTGAATTGTTAAAGAAAAAAATTTCAGAAAAACCAGTCCTAGTGCTACCTAATTTTGACAAGGTCTTTGTGGTAGAGTGTGATGCAAGTAAGAGGGCTGTTGGGGGAGTCCTAAGTCAAGATGGGAGGCCTATAGCATTCTTTAGTGAGAAGTTAAATGAGGCAAAACAAAACTACTCCACCTATGATCTAGAGTTATATGCCATGGTTCGGTCATTGAGGAAATGGAGACACTACTTATTGCCAAAGGAATTTATAGTTTTTACTGATAACCATGCATTAAGCTTCTTGAACAGGCAGCAAAAGTTGAATCACAGACATGTCAAGTGGATGGAGTACATCCAAGCATACACCTTCTCCATAAAACACAAGAAAGGAGTGGCCAATAAGGTAGCCGATGCCTTGAGTAGGAGGAGTCTTGTTGTGCAGACCATACAGTTGGAAAGTACAGGTATTCAAGCCATCAAAGATCAGTATGCACTAGATGAAGACTTCAAAGAACCATACCTCTCTTGCAAGGCCATGACAGGAAGGTATAATACTAATTTTTTTGATTTTTTGTTGCAAGATGGATATCTTTTCAAGGGTAGCATGTTGTGTATCCCAAGAGGGTCTGTTAGAGAGAATATAATCAGGGAAAAGCATTGTGCCAGCATGTCAGGTCACTTTGGTATTGATAAGACCCTACAATTGGTTAGGAGGTACTATTTTTGGCCAAAATTGCCAACTGATGTAAGGAAGTTTGTTGAAACTTGTCAAATTTGCTAAAGAGCAAAGGGGCATACATCAAATGCAGGCTTATACACTCCTCTACCTATTCCTTCAAAGCCTTGGGATTCCATCAGCATGGACTTTGTACTTGGTTTGCCTAGGACAAAGAATGAACATGACAACATTTTTGTGGTTGTTGATAGGTTCTAAAAAATGGCTCACTTCATCCCATGTAAAAGCACACATGATGCCTCACACATAGTAGGTCTTTTCTTCAAGGAAATAGTCAGATTACATGGTTTACCTTTGTCAATCATCTCAGACAAAGACCCCAAGTTCATAGGACACTTCTGGAGGACACTTTGGAAGAGACTAGGTACAAACTTGTCAGTATCATCTGCCTATCACCCCCAGTCTGATGGACAAATAGAGGTGATTAATAGGTCACTTGGCAACCTCCTAAGATGCCTAATAAAGGAGCAGGGTGCTAGTTGGGATTCCATTTTGGCTCAGGCAGAGTTCTCATACAATGACACTATTAATAGAAGCACCGGCCTGTCTCCTTTCCAAATTGTTTATGGCACTCACCCAAGGGGTATTTTGGAACTAACGGAGGTTAAAGGACTATAAAATAGTAGTGCCTTGGCTGAAGACTTTGTCCAAGTGATGAAAGATGTCCATGAACAAGTACAACAGAAATTGCTGTCCACTTCTCAGAAATACAAACAGTTTGCTAACATGAAAAGAAGGGATTTGCAGTTCAAGGAAGGTGATTTGGTAATGGTCCATCTAAAGAAGGAGAGGCTCCCTATAGGTAAACATACCAAGCTACTTATGAAGAAGATTGGGCCTTGTGAAGTGCTCAAGAAATGTGGAGAAAATGCATATAAAATCAAACTTCCGGATGGCATTGCTTTGTCTCCAATTTTTAATGTTTCAGACCTTTATCCCTATAAAGGATCTGATCCTTAGACTACTGTTGAAGCAGATCAAACTGATCAGACACTCCAGGAACTCATTCCTTCATCTCCAAATCAGATTGAGTGCATTTTAGACAAGAGGATTGCAAAACAAACTAGAAGGCACACCTATCATGACTATTTGGTGAAGTGGCTAAACAAACCTTAGGAGGATGCCACTTGGATGAGCAGGGTAGACATTGAGAAGGCCAGTTTCACCTTTGATAGCATTCCAACTCAAGAGACTTGAGTTCTCTTTGACAGTGGGTGTATGGTACAGGGCACCTAGGAGCACCTTGGTTCCTAAAGTCACTTTGTTTGCATTTTTTTTTAAAGTTGTGGTTTTGATTGTAATAAGGATTTAGCCATGAGTATATGGTCCTTTTTGTGTGGTCAAAATGATTGAGGTGACCATATAAACCTCAATCATGCTTAGTCCATCTGGATCCTTGTTATGCCACTTAGGCATAAAAGGTCTAAGGATTGGTTTTTGAGTTTTTTTTTTATTGTTTGTGTGTTTTATCATGTTTTGGGAGTATGGAGGATGTTTTGATTCTATTGGACAAGAAAAACAAATCAC
Organism: Cunninghamia lanceolata; assembly: GCA_027924645.1. Classification (NCBI taxonomy): domain Eukaryota; kingdom Viridiplantae; phylum Streptophyta; class Pinopsida; order Cupressales; family Cupressaceae; genus Cunninghamia; species Cunninghamia lanceolata. The sequence continues at coordinate 14,101,728 of BSBN01001583.1, forward strand.
CATCCTTTGGAAAATGAAAAAAAACTCCATAGTGTCAAGTGTTGTCAATGGTGTCAATGACACATTGACTGGTTCCAACTTCATTTTGGTTATTAAAACTATTTGGAAAAGTTGTAAACTAACATGGATAGGTTGATATGGAGGACATCTTGCGCCAGTACGGAGGAGAAAGTTTTTGTACGGAATTTGGGCACAAAAATCAAGAAAACTGACTATTTTTTTGCTATTGTTCTTGCTGTGTATGGCCTGTACGGATTTTCTAGGGGTGAAAATGTACTTTTTCTAAAAGTACTTGGAGTCAGGGTTCATATGCAACTAGTTTGAGGTCCTGAAGTGGTCAGGATCAAAAGTTATTCATTTTTCTTTCAAAATAGGTCTAGAAACCCTGTTTTCTACGGCAGCCATAGAAATCCAGCCCTAGAATGTATTCCCATAGGTGAAAATTCACAAAAACTGGTGAAATGTAGGCTAGGGATATGTACTATAAGATTCCAAAAGATTTTTGTTGGAAAATGTAGTCTTCTATTTTTAATGTGATGCCCTAGGTCAAATATCTCTATGTATTTGACTGAATTTATGCAATTTACTGTTGTATTTGACAAAACCCTGAGAGGATGATCAAATGAATGGTGGATTTGAGTTGTTTGGGTATGGTGGAGTCATTCCAAATTCCTGCCCCTGATCTATGCACCCAATTTTGAGCACTTGCTTTGTAACCTAACCTAAATTGATCAATTAGGCCTAGAAGACCAAATGAGTGTTCTAGATTGCTAGAGTAGAGTTGGAATAGGAGACTTGGGAGTTTGTTAGGGTCCCCTGAAGGGTGTTCAATTCCATCATTTGTTTGCCTAGTCCTTTGGGATTTTGTCATTTGGTGTGAAGAAAACTAGTAGAAGAGGGCTAGTAGCCTCACTAGGCCTAGTCAAGGTTAGAGGGTTGTGTGAAGTTGGGAACCAAACCAACTATCAAAAAAGGTATTTGCAGACCTGGCTTGAGGTGTGAAAGAAGCCTTGGAGGTTAGACAATATCCTAGACCACAAATCCATAATTTGCATTTGGTGAGTGGCTTTGCTTGGTTGAAGGCTAGGTGAGTGGGTGAGTGGGTAGTAAACCATTGTGTTGTTGCTTCCCTTGTGCCATCTCTGCATCACCATTGGATGTGAGACTTCTCACAAAACTCCTTACAAATATAATTCCAAGACTATGAGCATCTTTGAACATGGAATAAGCTTGTCACTATGAACTTGAAATTGTCAATAGGACAAGATATATATAGGAGCTCAAGTCTATTGGAGAACATGCAAGACATCAATTGACACAAAAAGATTGATAAACATTACTAATGTAAAATCTTGGTTTCTAAACATCCAAACCTTCTAAACATGAAACAAAATTTTATTAAGTGAAGTCTACAAAGATTTTTACATCTTGTATTCACTTGTCTTATTTCTTGTAAACTTGAACTACCTTGTATAATCGAGTTGAGTGGATTATTGGATGTTTTAAACCTAAAATACTAATTTGAATTCTATGGTACCATATTTGGCAGTCCTAAGAGTTTTAATAAATATATTTAGAGGGGGTATTGCATCTGATGTTCACTTTTCTTCATGCTTGTTTTCCCTATAGACCCCCAAAAACCTTTGCAATAGAGTTCAATGATTGGTCTTAGATATGTGGTAATTATATTCTCAAGTCCATAATTCTAAGGTGGTGCTCAAGTGAATAAAAATTTGACATGTTTCTTGGTGGTGACATGGATTATGGCTTGATGGAATTAGAAGTAGACATGTGGCAAGCTCTATCAATTTTTATTGATCCTTAGGCCAATTTGTGAGTTCCCCAGGTGTGATAAGGTAGATAAAATGTAATTGATCATATGAGTCTGGGTGCACTATGGTTTATAGATTCATCACTTTAAGGTCTTCGATGTGGATTTAATATAAGCTTTAGCCTAAGGTGCTTCCAAGTCCATCTAGTAGTCTCCTCGACCCTCCAAGTTTCATAATGTTTCTTGCAATATAGAGACTTAATCAAGATTTATCACATTTTTTAAGTCTACAAGGAACATACATAACATCAAGATTAAACACATAAAAATTATGTTCATATCTCTAAAATAGCTCCACAAAATTAAAATTTTGGAATCCTCGAGTGTGGAAAAGTGAGCAAACTATGACTAATAGACAAACTTTTATTAAGTAAAATCTATAAGACTTTCCATGTTCTTTCTTCTTAGTGAACCAAGCCACTACATATAGTTGAGTTGAGAAGTAGAATATCAAGTTGATTTCCATAGGGCTTGAGTTTGTCATAAATGTGCATTTACCTATCCTTCAACTACCAATAGTATGCTTTCATATGTCTACCTTAAGTAGAAAGGAGGATCATATCAACGTAATCACAATCTCTTATTGCTAGGCATTTCAAATAATAATGTACTCTAAGCCCTTCCTAAATACACTTTGTACCATACTTTCTATTGCCGTAATATAACAAAGGTTGTGTTTCTTTCATATTTCATATCTACTTACATAGTACATGCTCATTGTAAAAACCTTTTGGCATGCCATTGCACAGTAACTATGATTGCTAGTTTATGTTGTTTAAATTTCACACTTCTATTTGAATAATGCTACAGCTAATAAATACATTTAAATTATAAGTTCCATAAGCACAAGAAAGTATATATTTTAATTCCTCTATTTTTACATTAAACTCCAAACTTTATTTTGTTCAGTTTGTAAATAAATTAGAAAATTCATGACCACTTCTTTTAACTTTCTTCATAATCCTCTCATGCTTTCTCAAGACTTTATATAGGGAAATCATTTTGGTACACAATATAAGTATTCTTTTTTATTCAAAGAGTCAAACAGGGCAGGTGCAAAAAGTTGGGGGGCAAAAAGTTGGGGGGCCAAAAAGTGGCCAAATTATTTTTAAAAACTTCTAAGACATAACGCGAGTGCGTTATAACGCAAGTGCATTTTGTTTTAGTATAAAAAAACCTGCGTTGAGGCTCATTTCTTCATTTCATTTTCTTGTACCCATGGTCTACAAACCCTAAGGAGCATGCTCGCATTATTGGAGACCAATTTCGACACCAAATTCTTGTTGATTCATCACCAAAATGCTGCCACGACATTAGAGAGACCAAAGGAGTGAGTTGTATTTGTTTTTTGTGTGAATTTGTTTCTAAATAGGTAGGTTTAAGTTGATTTTTTATGTAAATTTCCTTAATTGATAGGAATTGATAATGAACCTCCTCCTTCTCCTGAAAATCCACAAAATACTGAATCACCTGAACATGAAATACCTGTTGAAGAACAAACACAATAACAAACACCTCCATTCATTCCTCAACATACCCTTAGAACACAAGAAAATCTAATGGGGCATATTGAAAATAATAAAAAACAAATTGAGGACATAATTGCAAGGTTCAAATATCCTACAACTTCAACCTCGCATAGATCCATGCTTGCTCATTCTCTTGAATCTATGTTATCAAACATAGATTCAATTAGAAAGAAAATATCTAGTTGGGCAGAAAAGAGTAGAGAATTTAGAGAGTACTATGTAGACAAGTTGTCATATGAGCAAGTAAAAAGTGAACAAATTACAAAATTGGACTTGTGTTCCATTTTTACAGACCCACAAACAAATCAACCACTACCCCTTACATGCAAGATGTTCCCTATCCATTGGTGCAACAACCAAGTGATAAGGGACAGTTTTGGGTAGAGGTGGTGGATGGTTTTTGACCATCCTCCATGCAATAAAAATGAGGTCCCACAATACTTATTGAGGAAACTCTACTGTGAGTTTGTAAAAAACAAAGTGCCAAACTATTTTGATATTGGGGACTTCTAGGGTAGAGGTGGGGGGTCAACACAAGGTAGACCAAGGGCACATGTTGACCCACAATGGCCAGCGAGACGAGCACTTGCGAGACCAGCCCATGAACTTGTGTTTATCCATTCCATTTGTGAAGGAAAGTGCTAAGGTCAAGACACTTCAGTCCATTAGTGCCTTGACCTAGAGCATCATAGAGTAGGCCAGTCCTGCAGCACATGGGCCGGTGGAGAGTTCAAGGAGTAGGTTTCTACCCCATACTTGTCAGGCTTGTGCGTCAGCCTATGGTTATGACCCCATGGATAGCCAGGATGCAGGTGCGCAGGCTACATCTATAGCTGAGCAGATGGTGATGACAGATACCCTCCTGAGTGAGACTTTCAGCCTTGATACTCAGGTAAATGTTTGCAAGTTCATTGAATTTAATTTATTAAATTTCATTTTTGAAATTCAAGATTAACTAATTTAGTTTGATGATTTTAATAAAATTTCTGAGTCATTGCGTTGATGTAGTTTTAAGTGGTTCTCCACCTGCATATTACACTACAACACCTACCGTCGGCGTATGTAACTAGTAAACAATTATAAATATTACATGTGAATAGCATCGTTATATGAATGGTATTCTAATATCTGATTTTGGATGTTGAATAGGTCAATATTGGAGATTTCATGGCAACACGTGCTAGTGGTGGTGGATGTCAAAGCTTCACGAAGGAAATAAAATAAATAGTTTAATTAATGAATTGTACTTACTAGATTTTTGTATTTTATATTGATATCATTGGTTACATTTCATTGCACATCTTTCAAACTCAAAGCATTCTAGACATTGCATAACTAATAACTAGATGTTGATAGATGACAAAATTTCAATTACAGTATAGTTATTTTTAAAAATGCCTCAAAGAAATGTGGTCTCATCGAATGTCATGGCAAGTAGATGCATAGACAAGGACATCACCATGAGACCTCATTTCCTTCAGGCATCTTTTCAATTAGCTCACTACCTTGTCTATGCTACCACATTTTCCATCCATGTCTACCAAAGCTTGTTGATCCCCTCCACACTATTCTTCGACAAATTCTCTCTAATAAACTCATCCAGTTACCACCAATTAGACCCTAGGACATGACACTATAGAGGGGTATGAGCCTACGACATCTTATATAGCATATGATTGACTCCAACATCATTGAGGTCCCTCCTTTGTTGACTCTAAAATTCCCCATGATGGTAATGTCTTCACCATTTCTCATAGCCCATACCAACTAGTTGTTACCTTAAGAAACTTCTCCTTAGATTATGTTTTTTTCAACCCCTTCTAGTCCACCTCAACCTAATACCAATTCCCTCTTTCACCTTTACCTATCTTATGTCTTTAAATGCATTGCTGCCCCAACCCCACAACCTCTTTCTATTACTTCACCTACTCCACTAGCTATGCCCCTATCTTCCCCACCATATATCCTCCTATTACTACTTCACCTTTCTCATTGACTTCTATCTCCCCTCTAATACCCCTCCAAGATAAAGTAAAAGAAAAAGTGTAGGACCTTTACCCATCCACTTCTAAAAGTAGGCCTAAGAAACTTCCCCAACACTACAGCCAACCTACTAACCAACCCATATCGACCCTACCTATTTCCTAATATACCCCTACCAGACATCCCAAACCTAGTTTGCTTCCAACCCACCCCCTGACAAACCTCAAGACAAATAAAATGATAAGAAATTTTTAAAATAAGGTTTTTCTTCTCCTATCTAGTATCTTTCCTCCCTCCTATTATCCCACAAACACTTGATATTCCTCCTTCTTGTAAACCCATAAACTTACCTAATGTCTATGTGATTTCTAGTTTAGGCATTGTCCTGTAAACCCACAAATTTTATCTTAGGCATTGTCCTACCTCCATGACTACCAAACAAACTTAAATTTGAGCACAACCCTACCCCACCCTACCACCAACCTAAACCTAAGCTAACACCTTCACTCCCTCTTTGACTTCTTAAACCTAAAATTTGATGCTACTATGGTCCCTCCTTTGTTGACTCTTATACCACACAATAGTCATGAATCTTTGTCTAATTTGTATATATGCATGTGACTTGTGTGCTTTATTGTGTGTACTTCCATGTTTAGGTGAACGTGTGCATATGTTAGGAGCTATGACTTGTATCACTATTATAATTTTTGTAAATGAATAATGTTGTTTTATTTTTAGATGATGTAGGATGTAGAGATACCTCTCGATGTTCATAGGGCAATGGAGCATGGTGTGTCCTCTGTGATTCATAGCTCCATGCCTTTGACAGGTGTATGAGGCAGATTAGTAAATTTCAAATTACATTCGTTGTTATATTTGTTTATTTTTGAAAAATCAAATGATAATTGATTTGAAGTTTAATTTCTATTTGGATGGTTTCTATAGGACATGACATCACCACAACCTAATCCTGGTATCGAGGCAAATGAGGAGACAAATTTTTGGATAGCGGTAAGTGATTATTTTGTTAAATGTTTCAACTTTTATATGTAATTTCTATATATTAATGTCTATACTTTTTATTATAAGAACTACAGATCCATGAACAACTAAATAGGAGCAGCCCTTGGGTTCATAGTAGACCACCATCATACATGTCTCCATCTCCTCGAAGATCAAAGGTTGCCCATGATCTATTCTCTTCACCGAATAGAGAGGAATGACTTTTTATTATGTTCCTTTGTTGTATGCCTATATGGCATTTGTGGACATATATTTTGTATTGCATATAGTTGACATTGTATGCCTATATGGCATTCTTGTAAGCCTATATGACTATTTTGTATATATGCTATACTTATATCGACAGATATTGATGTATGCCTATATGGATATTTGGTTAATATAAATCATTTTTGTTGATCATTATGTAATATGGATAGGTGCAGTGTAGATCATTTTTGTATGCCTCTAGGTTTTAAAGTTTAATTGTCAAAGAATCCATCCCAATTAATGATAAGAGAATTTGAGTTTTGGGTTGAAATTTTGTCTCTCAAAACTAGACATGCTCAAGAAAATAGAGAAAGGAAGATTGGTTAAATGGATAAATAGAAAGACAATTTTTTTGTGATCTACATGCTGTTGCACAAGCTTGCATGTTATCCTTAGTCATGCACATAGCAATGTACAACCTCATCCATAAGTCCTTGCATCATGTGCCACCTAAACAATACCATTTGATCCAACACAAAGTTCATGGTTCCTTTCACCATGCATAATTCACATAGTGATAGGAATAATTTTGTGCAACTCAAAAGACACCCTATAAATCTTACACAACCCTTTGGATCATGTGCCATTTGCACAACACTAAGGATCATGTCTCATAGTTTCACAAACAACTCTATCTAATTTTTCAAGTGACCAAGGGGATATTCTAATAATATTTATATGATAATTTTAGCATGGGACAACCCATACCTTGTGAGTCTAAATGGTCTCTACACTTATTTTAGCTTGGACTTTATGGACATTCAACTCATGAAGGACTTGTGTTAGAGCTTGTAAAATGATTTTATTTTGAGTGTATATGCTTAAGTTTTAATATTGTTGTAGAGGACTATATGGGGAATGAAATAAATGTATAAAAACACCTTCTATGGTTTTCCCTAGCAATCCCATTTTACAAAAATGAAACCATATTCTTTTGGCTATTTTAATGCATCTTTTTTTAGTAGTTTTATAATTATTGCATTCTATGTTTTCAAACTCTTACATGAAACATCTTTGTGCTTATTGTTTTATTTCAATGACCAAAAGGCATGATAATACCATGATTTGGTCTTGCTAGCCCACTTTGGGTGCATCATATAACCAAAATAATACTCTACAAATATCTCATGTTGGTATATTAAAAAGAGGTTGATTGTTGTAACATAGATATTTGCAATTCCCTATGTTCCAAAAGGATGTTCTTATGGTTGCTCCTTGGTATGCTAATCCATATTCTTTATGAGTTGTTCAATTGAAAATATTTCTTAATTATTTGTTATTATACCATATTGGGATGCAAAGAATATGTTTGTTGTCTTGAATAAGATAGTCAAAATCATATGCTTATGAGCATCTGATGACCATTGTGGTTGTTAAATGTAATTTCTTTTGCATATAAGGCATGGTTATGAGAGTATATTGAGTCTTACCTAATTTGAGTATGCAACATAACATTGGGGCTATAGAATTCCATAAGTTATCAACAATCCCTTTGAGAATGTGGTTAATATTATAAATGTATACTTTGCATCTCACTATGTTAATATGTATCATGTCTTCACATTTACCAATTTGACTCTAATTCCATAAAGCAATTCCCTACCCAAAAACTTGTTAATCTTGAAAGCCTTGTTACGACATTGTATTGATCTTATAGAAGATTGCATACCACTACCCCAACTCTTTGCAAGATTGCTATGAAATATGATAAGAAAGATAAGTGCAGTGTAGATTTTTACATAATGATAGTGTAGATCATTACATAATGATAGAGACTTGAAGTGTAGAGGGTTTCTAATATCACAGAAGTCTAAGTTCAAGCCTAATAACATAGTGACCTAAAGGTGGAAGAAGATGAGGGTTGACTGTGTTGACTTCTAGAACAAGTATGTTAATAGCCATAAGATGCATGTTGACATGTGAAGACTATAACAATTATAGTAAAGGCAATGTGTGAGGATATCACTGGTACAATGTAGCTCAGACTATTTCAACATGTTTGGGTGTGAAACAGGACCATGCCTAGCCTAAATGTATCCATCCTAACATGTTTGAATAGTCAGTTTGGCTGCACAAGGAGCAAAATAAAAGTTACACCCCTTTGTAACTTTACACTGCATGCATCTAACCATTTTTTGGGCAATGAAAAAACTTTCACCATGGACAAACGCCTTAGAGATATAAAAACTGAGAGAGGTTATTGTAGAGGGACCCTACGTGATCTCGTAGCCTCAGATGGAATGTTTCTAAGTGACATGGTTTCTGAGTAACAACTCATGAAAGATTGCTTCCTTTTTGCACTTTGGACTCTTCAGGGATATCGCCGGTACAATGTAGCTCAAACTATTTCAGCATGTTTGGGTACAAAATAGGACCATGCCTAGCCTAAATGTACCCATCTGGATGCATTGGAACTCTTAGTTTGGTTGAATCAGGAGTAAGACAAAAGTTACACCCCTTTACAACTTTACACTACCTCCTTCTGATGGTTTTTGGGGTAGCAAAAAACCTTTCACCACAAAAAAACACCTTAGAGATATAAAAAATCAAGAGAGGTTATTGTAGAGGGATTCTACGTGACTGTGTTGCCTTAGACATAATGTTTCTATGTGTCATGGTTTCTGATTAACAACTTGTCAAAGATTGCTAACTTTTTGCACTTTGGACTCTTCAGGGATATCGCCGGTACAATGTAGCTTGAACTGTTTCAGCATGTTTGGGTGCAAAATAGGACCATGCCTAGCCTGAATGTACCCATCTAGATGCATTGGAACTCTCAGTTTGGTTGCATCAAGAGCAAGACAAAAGTTACACCCCTTTACAACTTTACACTACCTCCTTCTGATAATTTTTGGGGCAGCAGAAAACCTTTCACCACGATAAAATGCCTCAAAGATATTAAAAACTAAGAGAGGTTATTGTAGAGGGATTCTACATGATTGTGTTACCTTAGATAGAATGTTTCTAAGTATTGTGGTTTCTGAGTAATAGCTCGTTAAAGATTGCTACCTTTTTGCACTTTGGACTCTTCAGGGATATCATTAGTAAAATGTAGCTCAAACTGTTTCGGCATGTTTGGGTGCAAAACAAGACAATTCCTAGCCTAAGAATACCCATACAGATGCGTTGGAACTCTCAATTTGGTCGCATCAGGAGTAGGATGAAAGTTACACCCATTTGTAATTTTACACTACCTCCTCCTGATGATTTTTGGGGCAGCAAACCTTTCACCACGGGTAAACGCCTTAGAGATATCAAAAACTGAGAGAGGTTATTGTAGAGGGGTTCTACATGATCACGTTTCCTTAGATGGAATGTTTCTAAGTATCATGGTTTTTGAGTAATAGATCATCAAATATTGCTTCATTTTTGCACTTCGAACTCTTTAGGGATATCACTGGTACAATGTGCTCGAACTATTTTGGCATGTTTGGGTGCAAAATAGAACCATGCCTAGCCTAAATGTACCCATCCATATGCATTGGAACTGTCAATTTGGTCGCATCAGGAGCAAGATGAAAGTTACACCCCTTTGCAACTTTACACTACCTCCTGACAATTTTTGGCAGCAAAAAACCTTTCACCACGGGCAAATGCCTTAGAGATATTAAAACCTAAGAGAGGCTATTGTAGAGGTGCTCTATGTGATTGTGTTGCCTTAGACAAAATGTTTCTAAGCATCATGGTTTCTGAGTAACATCTCGTCAAAGATTGTTGCCTTTTTGCACTTTGGAATCTTTAGGGATATCGCCAATACAGGTGTAAGGTATTAACTTAGATTTTAGGTAAAAGTAAAGACTAGGGTTTTTAGGAGGTTGAGGACTAGATAACCCTAAACATAATACAACCTAAGTGTGGAAGACCACATGAAGAACACAAAAAGTTATCTAAGTTAGATTAAATAGAACAAACAAAACTTACCAAACTAGGTCTTTAATCTTGATATGACATGAGTGAAACATGAGTGAACAAGATTAAGACCAATAAGGATCAACTTCATCCATCACTTAGATCTAACCCCATGAAGCATAACATGATGACGATGCAAACATCAAATGTATACCATAGCAAACAAACCAAGTTCATACCACTGCTTGAGTGAGATATTCACTATTCAAGTTCATGCCTTGTCTTGAAGCACTACAACTGTATGCATCACATCACATATTCTATGAAGAAGCGTCTTTATATCACAAAACCCAACAACATATCTGTTGATGATTTTTTTTACACAGTCATAACAAAAGTTAAAATTCATAAATGAACCTAACTATCTTGAAAGATACGAAGAAATCCACTGGATTACTTGATCCCAAGTTTCCTTATGGTCAGGTCTTGACCTGTTGGACAGCTCAATAGGTTATTATGAAGCTGTAATATGCAAGGGGCCTTACGTGATTTAAAGTGAGTTTTGTAACCTACTAGACTTTAACTATGCAAAGAAACATAAAGATCAACTTTCTAAGCATTCATTTGCATAGGATCTTTACTGTAACTCAAGGCTTTGTATGATTTATATTCAAAGATGCTTTGCTTCTCAACTACTTATGAAGATTATCAAATATCAACTTACTGCTCTTAGTTGCTTCTAATGTCAGATAATCTCCTTTAGATTTAAATGTTTAAACTATGTATTTCAGATTGTTGGCAAAAGTTAGAGAGATTAAAATCTACCATCATTCACTACAGGATCTAAGTGCTCTGTTAAACACCTAGTAAGAAATATAGTAGACTTGATCAAATCAGCATACTAAATCATTAAATGTAAATACCCTGAGTATTTTCACAAATATTACATTCAAGATTGCAAGCTTTAAGAGGAAATGTTTTGAATGTAAGGAAGAGCTAGAAGACACTCAGAAAATAGACGCATACTTCTAGATTCACTCATATTCGAAACATAGTCATACAAGATCTATAATTTAGGAATGACTCTTAGCTTTATTGATCAAATATACCAAAACTTACAGTACTTTACAGATACATTAAGAAGGCTAGATGTTCCACGCACTTCTTAATGCAGACAATAGGCAACCTCCTCTGGAACTAAACTATTCTACTCAAAACTCTCAGAAAGAATTACAACTTCTGGCTAAAATGCTAAAATCCCTGTGTAAACTAAAATACAAGTAGCAATGCTTATTATATAGAGTTTGAATGTCTTCCACTTGCTATGGTTACAACCTCCATTTTATAGTTGCAAACCACTTTCTTATGGTTACAGGTCCTTTTCCTCTTGACCAATGATGTGCCTTCATTTCATAACCTCCTACCAGTCCACCACTTGGTAGTTTTTCTTTCCAACGGATGCTCTTGGAATCTTTCCAAACAAGATTCCCACTTTGTGCTGCCTTTTCCCACCAAAATTCTACGTTTGATTTTCCTTCAAAATTTCTTACTCCTAATTGCTTTTTTCCTCATGTTTCTTGTATTTTCTAAAGTTATCAATTACATGTTGTATGAAGGTACGGTCCCTTGCTGGACTCTTTGTAAAGATAAACTCTTGCATCGTTACCTTTTCTTTCAATTCCTTCTCCTTGTCTCTGGAATCCTCTGTTCTTTTCTATTATTTCTTCATTTTGATTCTTTCTTCCATGAGGGTGTCTATCATCTGTTTGCTGAGAACCACCTCTAGATTTTCTCCACAAGGTGTGCATATAGCTTTGAATTCTATCAATGCTCTGTCTTCAACATATGCAGGCGTCTCGACACACTCATGATGTAGGAGTCTTTCTACAATTCTCTTATGCAACTTTAGCATCTCCTCTATTTTCTCTTTTAAATCTTGTGCAACTGTTGCACAACCTTTAAGGATATATTCCTTTTCAAATCTTAATTCCATTATTACCCCTGGCAATCCATTTGCCAATGCAACTGTGAGTGCTCCTTCATTTATCATTTCATCTGCTCTTTTCTCCATTTCCATCAGCTGCTCAATTTCAGACTTACACTCCTCTTTTCTAGTTTGGTAGTTATGTATGAGCATCATACATTTATTCTTTTCTGCTGCAGCCACCTCCTAGCTGTTCACAGCTTGTTTTATTATTCTTTCTCCCTCCTTCACAAAATCATCAAGCCACTCATAAAAAATGTTAGCCTTCAATCTTTTATTTACCATATCCTACACTTCCTCCTTAGATACTATTGCCAGATTGGTAGGCAAATCAGGTGCTATGGCATTGGGGTCAAATATCCCTTGAATAAACCGTTGGAGTTGGACAATGTGTCGTTTCAAAACCTCCTATTTATTTTTGTCTTTCTTTAACTTTTTTGTTGTTACTTGGTGCATATCATCCCACTTAGCAATGTGTTGTTCTCTTATGGAATGCCCAAGGTCTAGATTTAACAACTTATAGTCTTCTAAGGTGATTTCACCTTTTTCTTTCTCCTTTTGAGGTATGACCAGGTTGAGAGTTCTGGATCCATTTGGACCCCTCTGTATTGTTGACACTGTCCTGGCTTTACTCTTTTCTTTCCTCAGAGTAGCTTTGCCACCTAGTAGGCTCTTAATGTCAATAGGAACAAGATGTATTTCTCATTTCTCCTTCCTTATTTCTCCTTCTAGCCAGGTAGGCACCTCCTTTATGCCTTCTGTAGCTCTTTCTTCATTGATTACCTCTTCATGAGGTTTATCTACTTCTGCCTCTCTCTGATGCTATTGCTCAGGTATTTGTTGTTCTTCTCGAGCTTGTTCTTGTTGCTCTTGTTCTTGTTACTCTTTAGGAGGCTCTTGTTCTTCCTCTGGAGCCTACTGCTACTGTGGAGGTTCCTCTTCTTGTGGGTTCTCTTCTGGCTCTTTCGACTTAGCCTCATTTCCTTCTTCTTCTATCTCTGTATCCCCTCCATCTTCAGCCTCTTCTTCAGGAATTTCCTCCTCAGGAACCTCTTCTTCTTGTCCATCTACTTTTTCTTCATTAGCCTTTGTTTCCTCTTTGCCTCCAGCCTGTGCCTACTCTACATTTTCAGGCTCTGTATGTATAGGAGAATCTTCTTCTATATTTTTCTCCTCTTCTCCTGACTCACTATACATACCTAACATACCCAAGGCACCTATACCTGAAGTGTCTTCTTTTGCCTTGTCTTCTTCGATTTCTTCAATTTTTTGTGCTTCTTCCTACACATTTTGTATAATTTCTGGAGGGACCAAGGTACCAAAAGGATCAGTAGACTCTGCTTTGTCTTGTACCTTTTCTTCCTCAGGCTTTGTGTTGTGCTTTGTTTCTGGTTCTGCTTACATGTTTGGCTCCCCCTCCTCACTCAGGAAACTATTGGAGGCTTCCTCCAAGTCAATCTCCTTTCTTGTAAACATTGCCCCTTCTTCACTACTATTGCTTACAATGTTTACCATTTCTACATTTTGCTTTGCCTCATGAGCCTGTGACTCTTGCAACATTTCACTGGCCAATTCTATTTTCACCTTAATGAATGTTTGTTTAGGATCTGCTGAAATGGAAACACCTTGTACATTGCTCATCTTCTCTCCAACTTCCTATGCTCCAATCACATCCCTTGGTCTTGAAGACTCACCTCTAGACAAATTGATGGGGATTTCCCTCATTAGTTGTTGCCCTACTGCTCCACTAGCAGCCTATGCCTCTTCTGCAGTCATTTCATGACTTATTAACTTTTCGTCCACAAAAGTCTCAGATGCAACAACAACTGTTATTCCTAATGCATAGGGGTCCATTAGTGTAGCATTATTACCCCTTTCTACTATCTTTGCTTCAGCTATTTTTCTTTTCTTCTCAGAGAAGCATTGCAGATCTTCAGTGGGTTCTATCTTTCTCTTTCTTCCCTTCTGTGGGTAGGTGACCTCTTTGCCCTCAACTTTAAGCTCTTCAACTTTATCTTTTATCCATGTTTTAGAAAATAGAATCACAGGCTCAGACACATCATCAAAAGATGTAGTCCATGGCCTTGACCAATTAGGCTCTGTGATGGGAGCCCTCTTTGCCTGTGCATAGTTGTGATGTAAAAGCCTATCATCCTCTTGAACCTCTGGAGGTACATAAATATGACCAATGGACCTCATCTGCTCCAAAGTTAATCTCTTGTGAGTTCTCTTCCTTACTTCTCTATCATTCTCGCAGTTGACCCAAAAGTCTTCAATGTGGACCTGATGCCTATACCTTTTGTCAACAAAATTCTGAATTCTACAGAAGGGGTCAAACTTTCTTGCCAAATTAAACTCCTTAAAACCAAAATACCTCAACTCTTGTTCAGAATAACTGGCTATCGCCTCACTGTAGCAAGAGAATCTACCAACTGCCTAAGGCATCTTTACATTACCAGTTCCAAATTTTCTCTTGTACATTTTGAAAATACTTTGATTTTGTCTTGAAAACTCCAAGACAATGAGCTTGTCAGATGGATACTTGGGAATCATGAATGGCCTTCCCTCAAAACCTTTAGTTCTTATGTATGAAAAACATTCAAATTGAATAAACCAAGAACTATGTAATCCTATTGCACATTCATCATCCTTTGACAGCCTTTTGTCAGGCTCTTCCCTCAACACCCTAACCATATAGGTGTAAAAAAAATCATTTACCAAAGCAAAATTCCTCATGGCATTATCTTCCTCTAAGATGGGATAGTGCTGATACACTAACTTCTGATTTGGTCCATTCCCTAGGGTATCTACCCTTTCAATTCCATGGATGTGAGGCCTAACCTCCATAACACATGCATACAATACATAAGAAGATAGGTAAAATTGGGTGCCTTTGTTCTGTCTTAGCATGGCCTGCCTCCAGATGGTGGTGCTAATGGCCTTAGCCCAATTGATTATCTCTTGGTCCAGTTTCCATGACCTCATAAACTCTATAACCATAAACATCCAGGGCTCACACCTGGTGCCATCTCTTGCCCCAATCAACCTGTTTAGCATGGTAATCATTAAGTAGATTTCTTCTTTAAAATGAATCCTCATGAGGTTTTTAGGCACTCTGGCCGTAGCCTTGGGTTTATTCTCTGGATTGTACCAATTATGGAAGATCTTCCCTCTGCACCCTCCTTCATTTGTGCAGTAATCTTTAGTGTATTGATCAATGTCAATGTCCTTCATTTTTTCTGTAATCTCCAGACCAAATGTTCTGGCAATCCCCTCTAGTGTCAAGTCAGGGATTACCTTGTCATGTAACACCACCTTCCTGATCTTGGCATTGTACATAATTATGCAATCCAAGCACAAGTCCCTAGCCTCCATTGCCAGTGGAAACCCTGTAGCCTTATACAGCCCACTATCCCAGATGCACTTCATGTCTGGCATATCTGCAGCGGTGATCTTTTTTAGGACATCATCTACATCATATGTGCCAATATTGGTATCTGTCCCTACTTCGTTTGTACTAATCAAAGTTGGATAGCCTCTATGCAAAGGCAACTCCTCTTTCTCTATCTCCTTCCGAGGCTTTCTTTCTTTCTTTTCTTTGTCCTCTGCATCCTGCTTTTGTTTCAGGACCATCCTATGGAAACATACATGTCTTACTTTTCATTTTCACCATGCCTAGGGTTTTACTTACTATAAATTTTCATTTTACTTAGCTTCAACTATATTTTTGTTTTCCACTTTCAAATCCTAAGCTCTTTTAGCTAATTATAGTCAAAATAGTAATCCTAAGGAATGCATGCCCTTTTGTAACAGGATTACTGAAACTTTAATAGTATTCTATCAATTGAAATTTAAATGGCGTTTTGGATAAATACCTATTTATTGCAACCGTTTATCATCGACTTACTTTACTATTTTACCCCTTTCAACTGCTATAACTTTGTCGCTTTCTACCGCTCTGGTAAATTTCTGCTAATCATGGCAACAACTCCTTCTCTGCAATTTTAGTTTCGACAGTCTATTTTGAAAGCAAGACAACATAAAAAAATGCCCTAATCTTTGTTAAATTTCCTTTTGTTTGGTTCTTCGGCATGCATTAATTGTAGTAATTAATGCGCAACAACTCTCAGTTGTTATTACTGTGCTTGTGTTTTTTGAACTTTTACCGTTAGTCGTTTCTATGCATACACTGCTTTTCTATGTATATTTGTTTGTATACTCCTCTTGTATCTTTCATTGTATAAGCGCATATACAAACACTTCATACATTTCTTTCCTTACCTTTCTTTTGTTTCCCGCGATGCATATGATTCTTTGTATATCGGCATTGTATATACAACGCCGGGATATACAAAGGCTTTCCATTATTTAACTTTTCTTGACATCCGAACCATGTATATTAGCTTGTATGTCAAATATGCATTACAATTATATGAAACTGATATACATCCAGTGGGGTCTAGTTTCCGCTTTCAATTTTACCTTTTCGCGTTGATTTTACCTCTTTGTCTCATTCAGACTTCAACCTCCTAATAATCACGTTGTATTTATCTTTTGAATCTGTGATGTATAATACTAAATGTATTTCCTGATATTACACTCAAACACGATGCAATGTATTTCCCATGTTTCACTTTTCTTGAGTTCTAGTTTGAATGTGTAAAGGGATGTTCATTTCAAAACATAAATATAAACATGGAGACATGTACTAGTTTAATTCCATCTAATAACCCTTCAAATTTGTATTGTATAAGGCGTAATGTGTATCAAATTGTATATAAAAATATACAAGCGGACATACATTGACTTTACTATCTTTTATAATTCCTCAGTTTCGGGTTATATAAAATGTATGTATATTTTGTTGTATATTTGACACTTGCCAAATATACAAGCCCAAAATATACAATAGCTTAACTCTATTTCATAAATGTTTCGGTTACGGCCTGTATAAAGTGCTTGTATATTTCGTTGTATATTTGGTTTTATCCAAATATACAAACCAAAATATACAACCTTTATATTATGCTTCATGACCTTTGTAGTTCCGTTTTGTATAAAGCGCAATGTATATTTCACATCTGCCAAATATACATTGCGAAAGATACAAAGCGGACCTGAACATATATCTACTTAAACCTAAACACTCCTTGGGTCCGTCTGTATGTATGTATAAAATAATTCTTTCTTTGTGTATACTTAACACTTTCGAACCTTCAAACCCTAACATCTAAAGACTCAATGGAATTCAATTTTCCTTTAGTTCCAGCTTGTACAAAATACAATGTATATTTGATATTCATTAAGTCGAGATACATTGTACTTACCCAAAATTTGTCTTACCTTCGAACTTGCATTGTACAAAAGCGGAATGTGTGCCTCGCGATGCCTACCAAACTCAACATATACAACCATTACGCATTATTTGATAGTATTTCAAATCCACGATGCACCTAACTCATTGTATCCTTTGATTGTATATTTCACATCTGCCAAATATACAAGTGTCAAACATGCATCAAATATACCAACCTTAATAAACCCTTCGGATCCGCACTATGTATAATCCGTTGTATATTTACTTGTATATTTTCTATTTTGCCAAATATACAAACTAAAATATGCATAGCAGACTTCAGTACATATCAACTCCAATTTAATTCCTTCTCGGGTCCAACCGATGCACATTATTAATGCGCAGGATGTTGACAAACATGACCCTTCCGAATGCAACCAAAACAAAGCCCGACATGCAAATGGACTTGTACATGAAACGACTTTGTATATACAAAGAACCTTGTATATGCAAAATCTAAATCCTCTAAATGTACATTTATCCAAAATTTCAATAACTTACAAAATACAGCGAATTTTCAATTAATTCAAAAAGCAACCCCTGTTTATTTTCAACAAGGCATTCACCTGTACTTTGGCTGGATACTCAAATGCAAATTTTCTCTTATTTCTAACAAGGTTTGTATTTCAACTCCTTTTCCCTTTACCACCAAACAAACCACACCAACAAGCAAAGCAAACCAACTTCAGCAGGGGTCCTCATTTTGCTAAGGAGTAAAATGGGGCATGTTGTGAGCATCACAACAATATCCTTAAAGCATAATGGTATCATCAAACAATAGACAACCAATAGACCTGCACAATTATGCATTCCTTACTCAATTACTAACATCCAAGCACTTTGACATCAATGACAAATATATTCATCACAATATTCACTGTATATGTGTAAAAATGTAGCAGTAAATAATAAAAAACAAACCTATGTAAGCTTGCAAATTAATGTGCATACTGACAAATCAATGTAATATGTCTTTACAAAATCAATGTGAATACTTACAAATTAATCTAACGAACCATCCGGGTCTACTCTACTCTTTATTGTGTCAAGTATTGCCTCATGGTCAGACTCATGCACCTTCCACAAGGTCTTGTTCAAAGGTCTACTCTAAAATTGTATCAAATGAACATTGGATGCCACGACAAGGTTTGAGTAATGAAGAATCTTTTGATGCATGTCAAAGTCCTAAAATAGCCAAACATTAACACTCTTATGTGGGTACCTTCTAAGCCATGTTCCAGTAACAACCACTGAGCTTGTAGGGTATTGGATGTTTTCTCCATCTGTAACTGAGGCCTCCAATTTCTTTTTAGCCTCAACACAACGACACAAGTAATAATTTGTTCCCTCTTCATTATCTTCATCTGCAATAACTTCATAAACATGCCCTACATTGATATGTGTAGCAAATTAGATGAAATTAGTCAACAGTACAAAAACACTACAAAGTAAGATAACATTAGGAATTTAAAAAACTATGCAAGTAGATATATTACCTGGTTGAAATAGATCTGATATGTGGTTAAAGTCAACTGATGATTCCATCTCTATTAGTTCTAGTGCCTTTAGGGGTTGATACATGTCAACTAGGTTAAGATAACTTAACTATCATTCGTCAACCCACTCCTTTGACTCGCACTCATTATATTTAGGGTAAAATTGCAAATAGGGTAAATGAATAAACAACAATGATCAAACCCTAACAATTGCACAATGAAGCACAAGACAACATGAAAATCAAAATAACAAATGTAAATGCAAACCAATCTCCATGCTATGCTTAATTTATCTCCATTTCTCTTCTCCACCTCGCATGAGCATGCAAGATTTTGAAGGATGATTGTTGGAGGAATGTTCAGTGCTGACTTCTGTAGCATAACATTGAGATAAAGATGATAGATGAAAAGACAATGGATGAAAGATTGAAAGGCTCTAAAGATATTTCAGTAGCATAAGGATACTCCAACTCAATGCCTCCTCCAAATGGCTTGTGAGGGGGTTGATTTATAGGAAGGGCTTGGTTCAAATGGATGGTTAAGATCAAAAGGCTAAATGATTGATGTGGATGGCTAGGATTGATTAGTTATTCCCACTCTTCAAAGGAGTTATAATCATGTGACAAGTGGAGGGAGGAGAATAGGTCTCATGTGTGATTGTGTACACAAATCCTTTTATTTAATAAGTTTATATGTGACGTTGTACACAAATACTAAAATTAGGTCCCATTAATTGCACATGTGAAGGATTTTAAATGAAGGTTGTACTACCACACATGATTCAATTGAGAAATGGACAAGTGTCAAAATGTGATGAAAGGTGAGGACTTAATTCAAATAAAATATTTGAATTAGTTGGATATGTGGGGGAAATTAATTAAATAAATAAAATTTATTTAATTAATTGGGAAGATGATTAGGATAGGACTGGGATATGAATGGGAAATTAATTAAATAAATAAAATTTATTTAATTAATTGGCTAAGTGGGTTAAGGATGGGATTAAGATGAGATTTTAATTAAAGAAATAAAATTTATTTAATTAATTGGCTAATGGATTAAGTGGGATTAAGAGGGGGATTAGGACAAAATGCTACATGATGTCTAAGTGATGTTTTTGACTAGGTGTTGCAAGACATGGACAAATTTGGCTGTCTACATTTTGCCCCTCTTTGAGATGATGTTTGAGATGATAAGATTTATGTCGAGTAACATCATTTCAAAGAAGCTAAGGTGTGGATAATTGATGGAGATGATGATTATGTAGGATAGGATTAGGAAAAGATAGGATGATGATGGAATGATGCCCCCTTGAGAGGATAGGTGGGTTGGACAAACACAGGTAGGCTCTCGAAATGAAAGGGATTCGTTAAGAAAAAAAATAAGGGAATGGATAGAAGAAATGAATGATGAGTTATGCTGCAATGAAAGTAAGAAACCACGATGTTTGATATAGCACTAGATGTCATGCACCAAGGTATAAGGACCAGGGTGACGATGTGTCTTATGCCCCAGCGTAATACAACCTTGTCTGGATACAAGATATGAATATTAGCTGGATTGCTATTGATATGATGCAAATGCAAGATAAAATGATAACACACACAAGAAAGAAAGGAAGCATGCACAAATAATTGAAAAACAAACAAGATATCGCCCCTATCAAGATGTAAACCAATGATTAATTGTTTGATGATGATAGTTGAGAGTGTTGTCATGGCAGGGAAAGCTATATCCCTAGATCAACACAAGGTTGTTTGTTGAGTTGGTTGGTTGGTTGGCTGATTGATTTGGCCTACAACAAGGCTAGGATCAAGACCATTGATTGCACTTGGATAACTTGGCTTGATTGATTAACTTGATTGGTATAGATTTAAGGATAGGCTTGCATTTGATTTTACTGATGATGACATGATTGGATTTGAAGGATGATTAGATGAAGTGATTGATGAATTGATTTGAAGAATTGATTTGATAGTTGGATTGATGTGCTTTGATTTTGATGATGATGGATTGTTGTGAATGGATTTATTGAATGATAAATTGATTGGAAGAAGTTGTTTATTGATGATGTAGAAGATAGATGATAGAAGAAATGATGAGAGGAGAAAGAGGAAAATTGCCTGTTCCTAAATCTGGGCACTTCCTTCGTACTCCAGACTGCCTACATACCCTATATCCACGGGATCAAGGCACTTAATGATGGAAATGAGATGTAGTTTTGATTTGTGTTTTATTGATGAGATGATGAAAATGGATTGAATTGATCATGTTATGGATTGATGAAATGTTGATGATGGGATGATATGTGGTGGATTGACCTACTTTTGATTTGTTGAAGTGATTGGATTTGTTTTGATGGTTTGCTTAATGTGCTTTCATTTTGATGTTTGTTATTGTTGGGTTGATTGTTTTGATGATTGGATTATTTTGAATGATGATAGCAATTGTGTGATGATTAGAGTATCCACTCAATCTTAGCATAAGCAAGTTTTCTCAGTGTGCTCAAAGGATGTAAAACAAACAAGGTATTTCCCTTGTCAAGTCATAAACCAATGATTTATTGTTTGATTGATGATGATAGTGTTGTCATTGCGAGGAAAGCTATATCCCTAGATCAACACAAGGATTTGGAACACTATATCCCATTGATGATGATTGATTCAATTTATGACAAGATTAGGATGAAAAACTTCTTGATTTGATTGGATAATGTTCCTTGATTGATTAGCTTCCTTGATATGGATTAGTGTGATTTGGATTTACGATAATTGCTTAGATTGATTTAATTGATATGATTAGAAGAATAATTGATTTGAAGAATTGATTTGATTGAGGTGGATTGATATTAATGTGATTGATGAATTTGATGGATTGATTTGATTTGAGTTTGATGTTATTGATGGGATAATATGGATTGGAATAATATGATTTTGATTTATTGATGGATTGGCTTCATTTGATGATTTCATTGGATTTGATTTGTTTTGATGGATTTGAGATTTGAGGGTTGGTTTTATTGCTTGGATTCTTTATGGATATTTGATTTTTTTTTGTGTTCTTGGAATATTTGATTTTTTTGTATTTTTGGGATATTTTATGTTTTTTTTTTGGATATTTTTATTTTTTTGTGTTTTTTTTGGGATATTTTAATTTTTTTGGAGTTTTTGAAATGTTTTGAATGTCAACGGATTTACAATTTAGGTAGCCTTTGTGCTTGATACCAATGACAAGGGAAAACCAAGTCTAGATGAAAAGGATAGATAAAGGGATGGATATGATGGATGGATAAAAGGATGGGCTCATAGTAAATGTGACGGCAAGATCATGAGAGTTGGATGGGATGGAAGGTTCATGAGAGTTGGATGGATAGATAAGAGGATAAGCCATATAAGGGATCAATGCATGCCTCATGATAAATGGATAGGTAGGCTATAGTGGAAAGCTCATGATAAACAGATGGGGATAAGCTATAAGATGGAAATCTCATGATAAGGATATGCCATAGTGGATGGATCGTAAGGGAGTTAGGATGTGATCTCCAAAGGCTATGTTGCATAGGAAGAATAACATGCCCCATTCTAGGTGGTAATGCTTAGGATTTTTACATGACAAAGTTCATGACCAAGGGATGACATGATTGGATTTTACATGGTGCTTATGATGATAGGATGACATGATGGATTGGTTTAAATGGGATGGATAAAAGATCAATGGATGGGACTTGGTTTGGAAAGAAGATATGTCAAGAAATATCCAAACATGTTTCAACATTTTGCCCCTATGTTTATCCATCCTTCAACAAGGTGGAAGGATGGATGAATGGGTTCAATAGGATAGGCATGTTTATGTAATGGCTAAGGATGGTAGGATGGAGCATGATATAATGGAAAATGATAAGTTCAAAATGATAAGATGGATGAGACCATGTGCTCCCAAGTATGAGTGACATAGAAGATCAACCTACACATGACACCTATTTGCCAGGTTTTCATCATGGTACTTATCCAAGGTGCCTGTTTGCCAGGGTTTCACCATTGGACGAAGGGATTTCTCTTTACTTTTTTTTTTATTTTTTTATTTTTTGATGGGGTGACAATTACACATGGCACCTGTTTGCCAGGTTTTCACCATAGTAATGGATAGGAGGGACTCAAGTGTCTAGTGCTATGAAAGGTGATAGTGTCCCATTAGAGATTAATGTCATCGCATGGACCATGTCATTATGTTCATAGATGTTGGTAAGGGTGATGGAGTAGGTGGATAGTAGATTATGATGTGGATTATGGAAGGCTTATGCATGGAAGGATAGGGGATAATGGATTATGATGTGGATTATGAAAGGTTCATGCAAGGATGGATGGATGGGGATAGTGGATTATGATGGGGATTATGTCAAACTTAGGATGAAAGGCTTATACAAAAGCATGGACCATAGGAAGGTGATGGGGAAGATATGTAGGATAATGGATGAAGGATGCGGAGATGGAGGCATGTAGGAATGTTTTGGAATGCAAGGGAACGATGACCAATGGTTGCACACACTGTGATAAACATTGAAGCTTTTGGTGAGATGGTGGTGTAGGCAGCAATGGAGATGTTTGCTTAGGATATGGTTGATGAAGTGATTTAGGAACCCACATAGATTTAGTATTTTTAGTGCTTTTGTTTTTCTTGTGGGATTTTTGAAGGGAATGGAAGTTTTGCATGGAAGTAGGCTTTTAGATGGAGATAGGTGATTGGGATTCTTGAGAGGTGGATAAGGATGCCTCATTCACTTTGCTAGCTGTTTGCTTAGGAACCCAAACCATTTTGCTTTTGGGCTTTGCATTTGGAGGTAAGGGTTTAGATGACTGCTTATATGAACTTTGCTTTGAGTTTGATTCTTTATGTCCTAAGGTATGAAGACCTTTACAATTTTTGGTAGGATTGTTAGCTTTATAAGTAGAGGCATCAAAATTTTTGCTTTTAAATCCCATGGGGTGGGTGGAGTGGATGGAATGATTGGAAGATTTATGCTTAAACGATGTGTTCTTTTGTTGGCCATGATTAGAGATGTAAGGATACTTATGAATGATAGGTATGTTAGGTGTTGGAAGCAATGGTGGCAAGGTGGATGGAGGGATATTTGGAGTTGGTAAAAGTGGAGCCAAAGTGGATGGTGAAAGGTGTATAGTCACATGCTTTTGACATTTATAGGATGATGGAGGTGGAATGGCAACATATGTTTTGGGTAGATGATGGGGGGTGCAATGGAAAGTGGTAGATTTAGGATGCTTGAAGGGATTACCAACATCTTGGCCTTGTTTACCTTGGGGTGTGTATCCAAGGCCATATGAGCGTGGGAGGACCTTGACATGGTTTGGCTCAAAAATACCTTGTTTATAAAGACCTAGGCCTTTACCTTTGTAGCTCATGCTTTGGAGGATGTGATGGACAATGGGACTTGATGTAGTTTGGGAACTAGACTTGAGCTCTTTATTGGATGGAGAAGATGAAGTGGAGGACAAAGGTTGTTGTTGTCCTAAGGAAAAACACTCATGGAGGAAGGTGGTAAGACCAAGTGGATATGATGGTGGACTTAAAGTGACATCGATGATGGGTGTGGAAGGATGATCATTAGGATCTTGATTAGCATTGTGTTCACTAAGATCCAAGGTATTGATTTGATCTTCTATGCTTATGTGTTCTTGGGAGGCACATGTCTCATTATGACAAGTGGACGTTTGCTCATCATTGGTTGGGCTAGGTGAAGGATGGATAGGATCAAGGTGCTCATGGATGGGGATGGGAGTAGGGATAGGATCGAGGTGCTTATGGATATCTTCTTCATAGGTATCATCTTGATCATAAAGAAGGTAAATATTATGGATGGGTTGCATGAAAGTTTTTTGATCTTAAGTTGGTCTAGGGCTTAATGTTTCCACATGCTTAGGATTAAACTCTTGACATACCTCTTGGGTTTCTTGAATGGAAGTGGATAACTCTTGGATAGGCTTGACATGTTCTTGAGGGTTATTGACATGAAGGTACAATATCTCTTGACTTGGGTTCATGATTCACTTGATTGTTTGTGGGTCACATGATGGGCTTGAAAGGCTATGCATGTTAATGGAGAGCTCTTAGATAGGCTCAAGTACATGTGGACTATGTGAATAAGTTGTAGGATTGGGTATGGCCTTTGGAATTTATTTGGTAGGCTCATGAATGAGTGTTTGACATGGGGGTATTCTTTTCCTAGCTAATAGCCAATGGATCACATCCTTTGCAAGTGCATGTGTAGATGGGGAATATAATGGATGAACAATAATAGAGGATGGTGTTGTAGGATTATGATTAGGACTTTGATTGGATTGAAGGATAATGGAGTTTGATAGGCTAAGATTTGGATTGGATGGGAATGATATGTGGGATTGGGATGATGTGACATGATTTCTTATTGTATGTCGATACACCTTGTAAACAATTGGGAAAAATATGGGGCATGTATTTGTATCATGGCCTTTGGTCCTATGATATGCATAATAATCATGTTCATCATATGGAATTTATTCACATGGTTTGACTTCGGGAAGTTCAATGAGTTTTGCTTCAAGCATCCTTTGTAAAACTATCTCAGCCGCATCCTTTGGTGAAGGATTAGAATGACATGGTGATGAAGCTAATGGAGGGCTTGGTGGTTTGGAAGTTAGAGGGATCATATGGTTGTGTTATGATAGGACTTGTTGTGTCATGTGTCGACATATGATTGGATGATGGAGGCCACTCATAGGATGAATTAGCTAGGCTGGTATCTCCCTTGTCAAAGGTAATTAAGTCTTTTTGTATTAGGCTCGCATGGTTTATATACAAAGGGGCACTTGGAGTTGCATATGCTTCTTGTTGTAAAGGTGGATTTGGGCTCACTTGTGCTCATTGGGGATGCCATTGATAGTCTTGGTAGCTAGGTGTAATAGTAGGATATGTAGACAAAAAATCTTGCGGTGGACTCAAAGTTCAAGGAATTTGATCTTGTTGGCAAGGTTGACTTGTGGTCACTTGATTTATGTACAAAGGGCCATTGGGACTTACATGCTGAGAAATCACTTGATTGCCTTGTGGATGGGCTTGGTAGTGCATTGGAATGGTGGCATGAGGGATTGGATAAGCTTGAGGTGGATGTTCATAGGTTGATGTGGCATTGACTTGGTGGATAGGTGGATTAAGTTGATAGGAAGTGGATGGATATGACATGTTGCTATGAGGTGGATTAGGTTGGTATGGAGTGGCTAAGAATTGATGTACTTGTCGAGCTTGACTAGTGGCTAAAAGGTGTTGGACTTGGGCTATGAAGTGTTGCAGTTGAGGTGATTGGCTTGCATGGGGTTAAGCTCTTTGGATGAAGAATTGTAATTTTTGAATGGTGTCTTGGTTTAGGGGTTGTGATCCTTGATAAAGATTTTGGAGGAATCTTTAGAATTTGATTTCTCACTTCTCTGGTGTAAACATGTTGTCACCCAAGTGGTTGTCTTAAGTTATTTTACCAAGTGCTTATTTAGAGATTTTGATGATGTGGTGGAAGTGATTTGGCTAGGATAGGGATGTGACTAGGATAAGTTTAGGATGGTTTGAATTACTTGGCTATGAAGGGTGGGATGATGACTAGGCTATGTTTGGGATGAAAGTGATTGGGTTTAAATGTTATTAGAAGGTGTAGGATGACTTGTCTTTATGTGTTTTGGTGTTTAGAGCTTGATGTAGTGATATTCAAACAAATGATTATACATATACACACATGAATCACTCACACAAGACACATAAGCAAGTTGTTAGTTTGGAAGAATGTGATGATGGTTAAGAAAGCATGTGAAGACACTTCAACAAGACCTAGTCAAGGCAAGGCCACTATCACAAGGAGGTTCTACTGAAAATTTGAGGGACCGGCACCCCACGAGCATCCAACAAGCCACTTAAGACTTTAACTAACCCTACTAGGAGTTTAATATACACAAAGGTACACCTCCTTTCAAGTTAGTATTGTATGGTGAGAGCTAATACTGGATAGACTTGGCTTTTGCCTTATCCTCTGATTTTTATAGTGGACCAGATGAAAGTACTGCTTGAGGTCATTCCCTTAGGGTGAGTACCTCTTTTCCCACCAAGGCAGGCCTCTCTAAGGCTAAATAAAAGTAACAAAAGTAAATATTTTTGATCTCCAAGTTTGTGTTAGGGCGTGAGGAGAGAGAATACACATTTACTTGGTCACACTCACATGGGGTTCATTAACCTTAGAAATTCAATGTGTGGAAGACAATGCAAGAACTTGTTTATTTTAAAGCCCAAATCTAAATGTGATGAAAGACAATGGTTCATTTTAACCCAATTTTTGATGTGATAGCAAACAAGTTACTCATTTTATGCCCAAATCAAAATGTGTTTGTAAACAAGATTGATTGAAATGAAAAGATGAAAGATAGAAATGAATGCACCCAGATTATTTGTACTTTCCAAGTTGTTGGATATGATTGATATTGCTACAACTAAAGCTCCTTATGATCACCTACAACATCAAAAAATGATATTATAATGCAGGCATAAAAAATAAGCTCATCAGGCAAGGAAAATTGTAATTTTAAATACATAGTTGAATTAGATTTGATTATTTCAAGACATTTTTTGGTTTGAAAATTAAAAAATCAAAGAAGAGACCCCTGTTAATTTTCTAATAACTTTCCAAAAATGTAAAGAAATCATAAAAATTCCATGTTTTGCACCCAAAAATGGGGATTTATGGAAAAGCTAGAGTCGGCAAAGATCTATTTTTTCCGCACTATATATGACCTCGAAATTAAATTTGTAAAACATAGACCCCTATTAAAATTTCAAGAGATTTCTAGAAATGTAAAAATTTCTAAAAAAATTGCCAATTTGCACCCAGAATTGTGATTTTATGAAAAAACATAAAAACATGATAACTCCCACAAAAATGGTGATAAACAATTTTTCTGTTGTAGCTTTCTTATATCATGGAAAAACTTCTGTAAAAATCTTGTACAAAAATTTGCAGCCATTTGGAAGATACGATGAAATCTTTAAAACCTAAGGTTTTGTCCAAAAAATACTAGATCTGCAACAAAAAGTTAATTAAACCTGTGAAACTTGATAATGGGAGTTACATGAATGCAAATTTTAACTACAAAAACCTGCAAAAATGATCTAGTGAAGTGAGTCCCACCGGGCATGCCAAAATGTAGTTAGGGTAAAATTGCAAATAGGGTAAATGAATAAACAACAATGATCAAACCCTAACAATTGCACAATGAAGCACAAGACAACATGAAAATCAAAATAACAAATGTAAATGCAAACTGATCTTCAAGCTATGCTTGATTTATCTCCATTGCTGTTCTCCACCTCGCATGAGCATGCAAGATTTTGAAGGATGATTGTTGGAGGAATGTTGGGTACTCACTTCTATAGCATAACATTGAGATAAAGATGATAGATGAAAAGACAATGGATGAAAGATACAAAGGCTCTAAAGATATTTCAGTAGCATAAGGATACTCCAACTCAATGCCTCCTCTAAATGGCTTGTGAGGGGGTTGATTTATAGGAAAGGCTTGGTTCAAATGGATAGTTGAGATCAAAAGGCTAAATGATTGATGTGGATGGCTAGGATTGATTAGTTATTCCCACACTTCAAGGGAGTTGTAGTCATGTGACAAGTGGAGGAAGGAGAATAGGTCTCATGTGTGATTGTGTACACAAATTCTTTTATTTAATAAGTTTATATGTGATGCTATACACAAATACTAAAATTAGGTCCCATTAATTGGGAAGATAATTAGGATAGGACTGGGATATGAATGGGAAAATAATTAAATAAATAATTTTAATTAATTGGAAAGTGAGATTATGAATGTGAAATTAATTAAATAAATTAAATTTATTTAATTAATTGGCTAAGTGGGTTAAGGATGGGATTTTAATTAAATAAATAAAATTTATTTAATTAATCCACTAATAGATTAAGTGGGATTAAGAGTGGGATTAGGACAAAATGCTACATGATGTCTAAGTGATGTTTTTGACTAGGTGTTGCAAGAGATGGACAAATTTGGGTGTCTACACTCATCCCAAGCTTTAATTGTACATGAAGAACAAACGCATGCCATCTTTTACATATGGACACTCCATGAACCTGCAATTGAGCTTTTGAAAGAGTGTATCTTACTTAATCCTATCAATGTACAATAGTCCTCATATGGTGCAATGTTAGTATCATCTATCAACAAACTAAATACTTACCTTCATTACCTAGACCAATCAAAGCATTACACCACTCGATGATTGATTTTACATCTCTCAACTTTTCATTGTCTTTATACTTTAACTCCTCTTGTGCTATGGCTCTTTTGATACATGCTCCTACACTATCATGCTCCCCCTTTCCATGCCTGGCCTCACAAAAGTTCCGCATATGACGAACACCTATAATATTATGCCACCTACTCAGCCAATAGAAATTTTGTGAGTTCTTGAGTTGTGATGCATAATTATCTGACCATATGATAAGCTAACTGAACTATATGCCCCTTCTAGCCAAATCATTGTAGAACACCTAAAAGTAACCTTGCACGAACTCTGTAGAATGCATGCAATCATCACTAATATAAAATTGATACTTCCTTATGATCTTTCTGTCATCCTCTGTACTATCATTCGCATGAATGAATGCAATGTGAACAAATATAGAAACATGTGTAGAGTTGTAATATTGTGATTGCTCCTCACACTGTGGCTATAGAATGTAGTTCTCTGCAAAGTCCATGACTGAAACAATGCTACCAACTAGGAATGTGTCCTTACATGACTTGAATTTCAAGTCCAACCATCAAGCTCTATGGCCATATCTTGTATACTCATACACTATACTGTCACAAAATATAGGCATAAACTGATACACTAGAATCTTTTCAATAACCAATTCACACCTCTTTGCTTCTTTACCATATTTTGTATTGTATGTGACTATTTTATACATTCTAAACTCTACTAGTTTGTTTCCAACCACATGTGTTATTTCCATATGTTCACATATTGGCATACGTTGCAAGCCACCCCAATGCTGACATGTGTCATTTAAGCATAATTTCCTGTAGAATATTCGGCCTTCCTCTCTTTCACATAAAATTCTTGATATGAAGTCTCTTGAAGATGCTGGTGGGGCATGTATGCCACAATCCTACAAAACATTGTTAATATGCAAATCTAAACATATAGACTAATAAACATCAAAATGGTTAGAAAATTCAATATGTAATCTACAACAAGTAGTGGTGTGTGATTTATCTTGACATATAAAGGTTATAGAATTTCAAAATATCTTTGACAAAATTTAATTTGAGGATACATCTCTAGAAATTTACCAAAAATTTGTTTTGAGTCATATCCAAAAAATGCTTTAGATGTGGCTCACAATTCCGACTACCAATTCTCCTTCTTACCATGTCCCTTTGATTTGGAGATACCCTTGTGTAATTATTCTAAAAGTCTTTAATTAGTTATCTCAATGCTTTAACAATTGGTTTATCTTTTCGTGGTAGTCTCCCCGAGAATGCCCATAATTCATTGGCATTAGTGTCCTCAATTCTTTGGCACCTTCCAATGGCTCTTGATAAAGTTTTCCTATTAGTTCTTGATGCTTGACTCATCTTTCTAATGAGATGATATTTCCTCATTTAACTACTTACTATAGTCGATGTAATGACATGTCGTGCTACATTACTATCTTTTGTGCATGAGGTGCTACCCACACTCTCATATGCACTTATTAGATTCTTGAAAATAGATTTTTCACTTGAAGCCTCTGATGTTCTCAACTCAAGAATCTTCATGATAGACCTATACTTTATACTTCACATCATTTCAATGAATAGTTGACATCTTGCGGTCTCATTTAACTTTTCAAAGAACAATATCCAAATCTTATGAGCATATCTTCTAGAAGTACATTTTGGAATCTTACCTTCCATTGGCTGCAAAATATTCTCATCAATATCAATCAAATACTTTGGCTTTCTATGCAAAATTCTAGGTGGTGTTAAGATAGGTAAATTCATCTCAACATTAGGAATTTCATCAATATTTAATTGAGATGGGCTAGATGCCATACCTTTGATTAAAGATGGAATAGATGACATAGCTTGAGGTTGAGGTGGGAATGATGGCATACCTCCTTCCTCACATGTGAGTGATGATGTACTCTCAACTTGAGATATGGTAGATGGTGTCCCTACATGTTGACTTGCGGTAGAGGATGTGTCTCCAACTATAGTATTCAAATCTCTCATAGCATGAAATTTTTTGCATTCATTCCCTTTGTGTTACCAATACCATATCTTTTTTTCATGGTTACAATTCCTCTTCAATTGGCATGTCTTCATTTATCATGTCCAATTTCCTCTTCTCACGAAGTTCCCTCATAACCTCTGCTTTCTTTCTATTCTTAGCTTCTATCTCTTCCTTTGTTGGTTTAATTCTTGATCTTTTCCTCGCCATGACTGAGAATTTATGTATAGCATGATAAAGAGACAAATATTAGTTCCTAAGAAATGAATCCATACAAATAACTGAAATATATGTCATTCAGCCCTTCATACAAAATGTACATGCAATCATCATGTAGAAGAGTAAATGTCACTCAACCAAAATAGCTACAAAGCATACAAAGCATTATTGCACAATGTTATTATAGCCATACAAAGCATTATGGTACAAAGTTCACTTCATTCCTATGAGGATAAGGACAAAGGAGAGTCACCTATTGAGGCTACAAGTGAACATGATTGGATTAAGCCTATTGGGATTTACTTGTATGATCTTAGCACCTATTCATTTATATTATAACTTGTTATGACAAGATAATAGTATTTCATTATGCTTAAGGGATTGTATATTTATATGTTGTAAGGATTTATTCTTGTATAGTTTGACATCACGGTATGTTAAGGTCTATTCAATTCATTATTGCACATAGTTATTAAAGAGCCCAAGTGTAGAAAATATACATGGCACCATGTGAGATTGTAGGCTGTTTTCTTGATTGTGATTGTGCCTATTTTAATTAATGTTGACCTTTGAAATTGTAGACACCCAAAATTGACCTAATCATGAATGTCATAACATTGCATTATTTACCATCTACATTTGTCTAGCACACTTGGGCAATTTATCAATTTTCTTTAATCACTTATTTCTTCTATTAATTAAATAAATTTATATTTATTTAATTAATTCATTATCTATTTTGTCTAATCTATAATTAAATAATCTTTAATTATTTAATTATCTTTATTTCTATCTATTTTAATTAAATAAATCTTATTTATTTAATTAAAATTCCCTTCATAACCCTGCTTTCTAATTAATTAATTAAATTTTACTTATTTAATTAATTTTGCTTATCATTTATCTTCATGAGCTAACATGTGTGGTACTACATCTTTATTTAATATCTTTCACATGTAGTACTTTTTATGTACATGATCACACATGAGCCTTAGCTTCCCTCCACTTGTCATTTACACATTCACCTATGACTATTAATTCATCCAAGATATTTAGATAGCCACCAAATCTCCACCATTGATTAATTTTGGTTGAGGTCTATATAAACACCATCTCATTCCATACTATATGGATCCAACATTTTTCATATAGCATCTACATTATCATCTTGAGAATATTAAGCATTTTAGCATCCATTTAGCCTATTATCATTATCATCCATCCATCATGGCAGCTTTGATCTTCATAATTGTTCATTGTTCAAGAGCAATCCACATCAAAAATAGGGAATCATACAATCTAGGTGATATTGTTCTTGAATTGCATGCTTTGATTTCACTTGGATTTGATTCTTTGATGGGGGTAGGATTAGGTTTTCATTTGTAATGCTTGATCTTATTAACCTGATTTTTACCTATCACATTTTGGCATGCCTAGTGGGACCCACATCCTTGATTAACTTTGTTGTTTGAAGTTGTTTTTGTGAAGTTTAGATTTTTTGAGTGCTTACAGTAGATCACAATCACTTTTAAGTGAAAATTAATTGCCTTCAGGACACTTACATCAATTTTGAGCTATGAGTAACGACTTTCAGTATTTTCAGGATCGCTTTTAAGCCTACAGTGGTCACTTCTTGTCAAATACGCATCGCCTTTAATCAAATCCTAGTCACATCTGTCATTATTTGCATTACTTTTAATCTGAAACTATTCACTTTCGGTTGTCTAGGTCGTTTCCTACAACTTAGTGTTTTTCTACTAACATCTAATTTTTTGTAGGATTTTACGCATCTAGTAGGAACATGTCTCTTTTGAGCATTAACGGTTCACATCTGGGTTTTCAACATCACTTTTGAGGATTAACATTTCACTTTTAGAAGAATTTAGATTGCTTTTGAGCAACAGTTAGTCGCCTCTAGTAACCAGTTGGGTTTTCTTGGTTATTAATCATCTCTTTGTCCAACATTTTATCAGTTGTCCAAGAAAAGGAGGTTGTGAAACTACTAACATATCTATTGCAGCTCCAATTGGTCCAAGACATTTCATTTTCATCACTAAATTAGGAACATTTGGACTTGGGGATTAAAAAGAATTATTGTTTCCTCTGTACTTGTTTTATCTTTCTTGATTGCTTGATTGTGCATGTTTGTAACCCAAATATAATAGAAAAAGTATCCTCTCCCCTTACCTATCAAATGGATCTTGGGTGCATGAGAACTTGTTATTATCTTTAGAGGGCCTGCCTTCCTAGTGTGAGAAGGGGTATGACACAAGTGGTAACAAGCTAAAGCCATGCTCTTCCAAGCTGCTATACAGAAAAGTGTTTTTGTTGAAAGCCACAAACAACTAGTGTTGTTGTGTTATACCAATAGCCAACCTCCCCCAAAACCCTCCAAGGCATAACCCTTGAAGGTTGGGAGACTCCAGAATAGAGAGTAGTGTTGCCACATGTATAGCCACCTGAACAGATGCCCTTACTAGTAACCTTATGCAGTAGCTAAAAAACCTCTATTTGTTGATGTAAAAGGTGGGACCTTTGAAGCCACCCCAATTTTTGTGGTTCTTAGTAGAGATAGCAGGGACAACCCTAAGGTTTGGTGGGGGGACAAGCCTTGGGAAACCTAGATCTTGGTATGCATGAGAGGTGAGTACTATGGAGGGGAGCCAGTGCTACCAAGATGTTGAAGTTATCCACTTTGAATAAGCATAGCAAGGGGACTCAACAAATACAGTCCTGTCCTAGTTTAGGTTGTACAAGCTTGTGTATGTTGTGAGTGTGAGTGATTGAAATCACTATTTTCTTGTCAAAAACCTCATTCAAACATATCCTCTGTCAGACATAGATCACCTTTGAACCTTAATTGCTCACCTTCAGAAATTCAAATCACTTTTAAACAACAGTTGTTCACCTTTTGCAAAAATTGGATTGCTTTTAACCAATAGTTGCTCAGTTCTAGCGAAAATCGCGTTGCTTTTAAATAATAGTAAAGCACTTTTGAGTTGTAACTGATTGCCTCTTATAAAACTGCTTGCATCTGGTCAACGTTCTAATCTATTATCTATTACTTTTGGCCTTATTTGATCACATTTAATCTATTACTTGTTGCTTCTGGTTGATTATTAGCAATAGCTAACAACTCAGCCAAATTAGCTGCATTTCCAGACTAGTTCACTTCAACACCAGCTTTTAGACATTCCTGTGATCTCCTACAGCTACCTAAACATTGTTTCCTATCTTGAGCATACCAAACCTTTGGACTTTGTGAGTTCTCCATCCTTTTGAGACCCCAAACTAGCAACTAAACACCAAAACAAATCAACCCAACAACAACAAAACATCATCCCTTTGGCTTTACTTAGCATTAGCAACATCACCAAATAGAATTAGAAATTAGCTTTTCCCTTGATTTTGTGAGCTATCCTCTAGGGAAGTCAACCAACAAAGCAACCAAACAACCAACAAAACAACCCAAAAACAACAACCAAGAAACCCATTAGCAAACCAAATAACCAACAAAGTAGCAAGACAAACCAACACCAAACAACTAGCCACACATCACCCTTTAGGTCTCAACCTTGAAAAGATAAGTTCATCTTTCAATATCAACCATCATGCCTCAAACTAGGAGCCAATATAGAACTGAAATGGAAGCAAAATTGTGAGTTGAGATGGAAGCCAAAATGTAACAATCCCAATCAACGCCCCTTTGAGATGCAACTCTATTCACAACTAGAATGCCTTCTTACATGTTTGTACCTGAAGGATACACTGCTAGACCCTCATCTTCACAACAAGCACAACCTCAACCATTCACAAAGACATATGAGGAACACTCCCAAGAGGATTTATCTGAATTTAGAGACACACACATATAGGACCAAGTTGAGAAGCTTATTTTATTTGATCCAAATCGTCATTTCTTGTAATTAGCCCATAAGGGAGCCAAATTATCAGGTGACTTTGACATATCTATGATTCTTAAACAAGATCCAAATACTCATGGTGTTGTTGCAAAGGGACCATATACCATAGCCACACCATCTCATAGCATACCCATGCAATATCACCCATCTTCTGAGTTATTTCCTTTGTTTCCCATAGATATAACACCAAGCCCACATCACACAGAGCATTGTCTAGGTCCTTTGATTACTCCAAATAACACACTCCCATCCTTTTCATGAAACATGAGCTTTCTAGCCTTACATGTTTGACAACATACTCCCACTCCTACCATGACCGTATCCATGCCTCAAGTATCACAAGTTGTCCATGTTTCACAAGTACAAACTCCTCAAGTATCACAAGCTATTCCAACAACACAAAGTCTGCAAGTTTCACAAGCTATCCAAACCTCACAAGCCATACAAGTCTAGCAACCATTACAAGCCTATACTGGTATTGCATCACATGTGAAAACCACACCGCACACTCATATCCCTATCACCTCTAATATGGTCTCCATGATTTCCATGAATCCATCTCACACCATATAATCCCAATGTTAGCCTCATTGACATGAGTGACCTGCCTACTATATCACAAGCTAATCCTAGCACTGTTGTCTCTTATGTTAATCAACTCACATTACCTACTCCACCTCCATATGATCCTTCACAAAAGGTCAGTCCATCTTATGCAACCCAAGGATTACCCTGTTAGATTTAGGGCAGACAACTGAGAGGGGGGGTGAATTAGTTGTCCAAAACTTTCTTCATTTTCAACACTTATATTCACTTAGCAGTATAACAATAAATCAAATATGAAACTTAATGCATTTAATCAAGAGCAGAAACACATCAACACATGAGACACCAAGATTTTGATGTGGAAAACCTAGTTAAGGGAAAAACCATGGGGTGAGTAACCTAAGATTGTATTCTCTATTAGAAGAATAGAAAGAACAAAATGGCACATGCCAATTAGGGCTCACTGCCCGAGCACACTGCTCACAAAAGGCTCACTGCCTACAAGAGACACACTCTCTACAAAAGAATAAGGATCACATACCTGAACTAGTAAATAGCATCTTCATCATGCTTGAGTCAGTTCCATTTAAGCCCAAACCTTCTGCTTTGTCTTTCGCTCTACTCCTCGCTATCACATACTCATCTCCACACAACACACTACGAAATGACTTTGCAATCCCTTATTTATACATGACATCAACTCAGGAACAACCATCTAAGTTAGCAAACATCCATAACACCATCCGCAAGATGTATAATTCATCTAGTCGGCCTATCATAGAATGAACACCATCATCCGGAAGTTATTCCTCATTTTTGGGATCCCAATTCTAATGTGGACCATAAACACAAACTGAGCATGATCCAAGGACCTTCACAAACTTGCCTAAAACACCAAGAACATCTGCACTTCCTTTACTTACTAAAACCCTTCTCTCCTTCATCTGAAACCTCAAGAACACAATTTACCATTACTGTCACAAAGGAATAGATATTTATAGACCTTCAAACCATGAACCAATCAATTTGACACACCACACAAACTTGCCCAACACTTCCTCAAATCCGCAGAACTGGAGAATGCATTTCTGGATATCACCAGACCTATCTGTATCACTCTGTCACTACTGAACATCTGCCGGAACCGGTTTCACTTGAACTGCCATAACCTCTTCACATCTTCATGTGAACCTCTGAAATCTCTACTGGAACATCTTAAGACACATATATACAAACCCTTTAATCTGTATCCTCTGATCTGCAACCTATCTTGGACTTTTACCTCGTTGTCGTCACTATTCTTCACTGTTCCTGATTGAGACTAATTTTCTCAATATCCTCAG
The DNA here is from genome assembly GCA_027924645.1 of Cunninghamia lanceolata. NCBI lineage: Eukaryota > Viridiplantae > Streptophyta > Pinopsida > Cupressales > Cupressaceae > Cunninghamia > Cunninghamia lanceolata. Next base: position 14,139,392 of record BSBN01001583.1, read on the forward strand.
CATACAGCTCATCCAATCCTTATCATTAATGCAACATGATTATGTTGACATCAATGAGAACACCGGTTAAACCCATACTTGCAACAATCTCCTCTTTGTCATTGATGGCAACATATGATGTGAAAAACTATCAAGACAAGAACTTCTCCTTACTATCACAACTCCCCCTATCAACAACAATTATTCACATGTCTTCTCTTCCTGTACTACTCCCCCTTTGGTCATCAACCACTTGTTTTTCACATGTCTTCTCTCCCCCTTTGACATCAATGGCAAAGGGCGCACACTTGCAACTTCAGAATCACACCTGTTGCTCCCCCTGAGTAGCAGCTCCCCATCATCAATCTGGATCACAAGATATGACTTTGATATCCACCGGACTGATGCACATCAGTGCATCTTAGTTCACCATCGGAGGGGCAATAACCCTTAACTTCTCCCTAAGATACTCAAAAGAGTCCTTGGGAATAGGTTTAGTAAATATATCTACAATATGATCCTCGGAGGGCACATACTCCAGTCTGACTTCATCCTTGTTCACTTGCTCTCTTAGAAAGTGAAACTTGATAGATATATGCTTAGTCTTAGAATGCAACACTAGATTCTTAGAAATATTTATTGCACTTGAATTATCATAGAAAATTGTGATAGGCTCCTCATACTCTACTTTCATATCTCTTAGCATCTGCTTCATCCACAAAACTTGAGTGCAACTACTTGCTGCTGCAATGTATTCTACTTCAGTCGTAGATAGGGATATTGCCTCTTGTTTCTTGCTTAGCCAAGAAACCAATCTCTTCCCCAAAAAGAATGCTCCACCACTGGTACTCTTCCGGTCATCCACATCTCCTGCCTAATCAGCATCTGTATATGCATGAAGAGAGAAATCATGATCATTAGGATACCACAACCCATACTCAACTGTCCCCTTTAGATATCTACAAATCCTCTTGATTGCCATAACATGAGATTCTCTAGGATTAGCTTGGAATCTAGCAACAAGACCAACAACCTGTATAATGTCTGGTCTAGTTTGAGTGAAATACAACAACCCTCCAATCATTAACCTATATTTTTTCTAATCAACCTTGGGAGAGTCATCATCTTTCCTGAAATTGCATCTGGTTGCCATTGGAGTGTTCATTGGCTTTGAGTCTTCCATCCCAAATTTCCTCAACAATTCTTTCACATATTTTGACTGAGAAATGAAGATTCCTTTCTTTGTTTGAGTAATTTGTAGACCCAAAAAGAAATTCATTTCTCCAAGCATGGACATCTCAAACTCACTTTTCATTTGACTTGCAAAAGTTTTACACATACTATCTCTTCCTCCAAAAATGATATCATCATCAAATACTTCAACAATTAAGATATTTTCATGATCAATTTTGAAATACAAGTTACTGTCAGCAGTACCTTTTGTTGAAACCAATCTTAAAGAGATGCTTATCCAATCTTTCATACCAGGCTCTTGGGGCTTGCTTCAGTCCATACAGTGCCTTTTTCAATTTGTAGTCCATGTCACCATGATTAGACAATTGAAATCCATCCAGTTGCTCAATGTACACTTCTTCCAAATTACCATTTAGGAAGGTAGATTTGACATCCATCTGATACACCTTGAAATCGTTAAAGGCAGCAAATGCAAGAAATAATCTGACTGCTTCAATTCTTGCCACTGGAGCAAAAGTCTCTTCAAAATCAACTCCTTCAATCTGAGAGTAACCCTTGCAGACCAATCTAGCTTTATTTCTAATTACTTCACCAGCTTCATTCAGTTTGTTTCAGAAGACCCATTTGGTTCCAATCACATTCTTGTTTCTAGGTCTGGGAACAAGATCCCAAGTGTGATTTTTCTCAATTTGCATTAGTTCTTCCTCCATTGCTTTTAACGAATTTTCATCATTGCAAGCTTCATTCCCTGTCTTAGGTTGAATCTTTGAAATTAGGCAATACTCATCTAAATTTTGAGCAATTCTCCTCCTTGTTTGCACTCCTTTGCTTTTGTCACCTATGATCTGATCTTTAGAATGGTTTAGAGTTACATACCTTGGAATTTTGGGAGTTTCTTGCACTACTAACTCTTGATTAGTCTCATTGAGATTTATCTCTTCTTCCTGACTTACCAGATCAACTTGACTTTGTTTCTTAGAAGAGGCTTGGATACTTTGAATCTGAACATCATTCTGATTATCTTCATCATACTCATGAATTCTTGAGGGTCTTTCAACTTCTTCATCAACCTTCACATTTACACTTTCTACAATCTTTCTCAGTCTCTTGTTGTAACACCGGTATGCTTTGCTTTGAGTAGAGTAACCCAAGAATATTCCTTCATCACTTCTAGCATCAAACTTTCCTAGATCTTCATCCCTTTTAATGTAATATCTGCTACCAAAAACTATGGAATATCTCACAGTGGGAGTAATGCCAAACCAAAGTTCATAAGGAGTCTTACTGGTATTGTTTCTAATTTGAACTCGATTGAGAGTGTAGACTGCAGTGCTAACAACTTCTCTCCAATAGATCTAAGGAACATTTGCTTCCGTCATCATGGTCCTAGATGCTTCTTGGATGGTCGGGTTCTTTCTCTTAACTACTCCATTCTGCTGTGGAGTTCTAGGGGCAAACAACTGTCTCTTTATTCCATGTTTCTCACAAAAGTCTATGAACTCACCAGATGTGAGTTCTCCACCTCTATCAGACCTCAAACATTTCAATTTTAATCCGGTTTCATTCTCCACCATGGCCTTAAATATTTTGAATTTCTCAAGTGCTTCTAATTTTTCTTTCAGAAAAGTTACCCACATCATCCGGGAATAGTCATCAATTAGCAACATGAAGTACCTATCACCTTGGATACTCCTAACTCTTGCTGGACCACAAAGATCAGTATGAACTAAGTCCAACAGTCTGGTAGAAGACAATTCCTTACTTTTGAATGTGACTCTACTCAATTTGCCCAACTGACATTCTTTGCACAAGCTATTAGTAGGTTTCACTAATTTTGGAAGATCTCTTACAGCTTGAGTATTGCTTATCTTGATGATATTATTAAAATTCACATGACACATCCTCCTATTCCATAACCAACTCTGATCAATTTGAGCAAATAAGCAACTTTTACCAGTACCAACCAAGTGGAAGATATTACCTTTAGTTTGAGTACCGGATGCAATCTCTGTTTCAAAACTTTCAAAGATCTTGTACTTTCTATTCCTGAATCTGAGATCACAGCCTTTGTCCACTAGTTGTCTAACACTAAGAAGATTATGCTTTAATCCTTCAACATATAGTACATTACCGGTTTTGTTCTTTCCATCAAGAGAAATAGTTCCTCTACCTCTGATTCTGCTAGCAGAATTATCTCCAAACTTTACAATTCCTCCTTCATACTTTTCCAAACTTAAGAACTTATTCTTGTCACCTGTCATATGGTGAGAGCATCCATTGTCAATGACCCAATCATCCTTTATTTCAACTTGGGCAGCCAGAGCTCTTTCTTCAACTTTATGATTGACAAATACAAAGGATATTTGTTCCTCTTCTTTGATGGCAATAAACACCCATTCTTTACCGGATTTGTTTCCTATTTCTGATTCATCATCTGTTACTCCTTCATTGTCATCTTCTTCATGAACATAGTAACAATTCTTTTGAAACCTTGGTCTGTTAGGATTTGGTCTTGAAAATTTTTCCGGACATTTTGAGGCAAAATGACCAATTTTATTGCATTTAAAACAATTAAAAGGTAATTTCCCTTCATACTTACCGGATCCTCTTGGTAGTCTTTTTGCAATAAGAGCTTCAAGATGAGCAGTTTTAGCTTCTTCTTCTTCCAAGTCTTTTCTTGCTTTTTCATACCATGATGGGTTCCTTGAAGAATTTTCTCCCAGATCAAACCTTTGTTTTCCTTTTACAAAGGCACTAGCTTTGAATGCATATTTAGTCTTTGGAGGATCATCTCCAAACTCAGCCATTTCAAAAGTAGCCAATTTACCAACCAATTGATCTCTTGTGACTATTGTGTGATCTCTGAATTCTTCAATTGTAAAAGCCTTGATTTTGTAAGACTCGGGAAGAGATATGAGAACTTTGCCAACGATCTCATCTTCACTCAGGGTTCCACCTGCATTTCTAATTCCACAAACTAGCTCGTTCACTCTTGGCATAAAAGAGGTAATATTTTCATCATTTCTCATCTTTAGTTTTTAAAATTTCCCTTTTAGATTTTGTAACCTTGCACATTTAACATACTGGTCTCCTTCATGCAAAAGTTCCAATTTATTCTAAATCTCAAAGCCAGTTGGTAGATCAATAACATTTGAGAGTTCTGAGTTAGATAATGCGCTTAAAAGAGCCTCTTTGGTCCGAAGATTGTTTTCAGCATCTGTGATTTCATTTAGGGTTGTCGGACCACCCTGTGGAGGTACATAAGCTTTTGTAACCATGGACCAGTATGCAAATCCCATACACTGCAAGTGACATTTCATACGACCTTTCCAAAGAGCAAAATTGGTCCCATCAAACTTTGGACTATCCTTCTTGTAGGACCACATCCTGGATCTCCTCAAGTGGTTAAGCTCCTTTCAGAGTAACTTAGCTCTGATACCAATTGTTAGATTTAGGGCAGACAACTGAGAGGGGGGGTGAATCAGTTGTCCAAAACTTTCTTCATTTTTAACACTTATATTCACCTAGTAGTATAAAAATAAATCAAACATGAAACTTAATGCATTTAATCAAGAGTAGAAACACATCAACACATGAGACACCAAGATTTTGACGTGGAAAACCTGGTTAAGGGAAAAACCACAGGGTGACTAACCCAAGATTGTATTCTATGTTAAAAGAATAGAAAGAACAAAATGGCACATGCCAATTAGGGCTCACTACTCAAGCACACTGCTCACAAGAGGCTCACTGCCTACAAGAGACACACTCTCTACAAAAGAATAAGCATCACATACTTGAAATGGTAAATAGCATCTTCATCATGCTTGAGTCAGTTCCATTTAAGTCCAAACCTTTTTCTCTGGCTTTCACTCTTCTCCTCGCTATCACATACTCATCTCCACACAACACACTACGAAATGACTTCGCAATCGCTTATTTATACATGACCTCAACTTAGGAACAACCATCTAAGTCGGCAAACATCCATAAGACCATCCGCAAGATGTATAATTCATCTAGTCGGCCTATCATAGAATGAACACCATCATCCAGAAGTTATTCCTCATTTTTGGGATCCCAATTCTAATGCAGACCATAAACACGAACTGAGCATGATCCAAGGACCTCCACAAACTTGCCTAAAACCCCAAGAACATCTGCACTTCCTCTACTTACTGAAACCCTTCTCTCCTTCATCTGAAACCTCAAGAACACAGTCTGCCATTACTGTCACAAAGGAATAGATACTTCTAGACCTTCAAACCATGTACCAATCAAGTTGACACACCACACAAACTTCCCCAACACTTCCTCAAATCTCCAGAACTGGAGAATGCATTTCTGGATCTCACTGGACCTATCTGTATCACTCTATCACTACTGAACATCTGTCGGAACTGGTTTCACTTGAACTGCCATAACCTCTTCATATCTTCATGTGGACCTCTAAAATCTCTACTGGAACATCTTAAGACACATATATACAAACCCTTTAATCCACATCCTCTGATCTGCAACCTATCTTGGACTTTTACCTTGTTGTCATCATTGTTCTTCACTGTTCCTGATTGAGACTAATTTTCTCAATATCCTCAACATACAGCTCATCCAATCCTTCTCATTAATGCAACATGATTATGTTGACATCAATGACAACACTGGTCAAACCCATACTTGCAACAATCTCCCCTTTGTCATTGATGGCAACATATGATGTGAAAAACTATCAAGACAAGAGCTTCTCCTTACTATCACAACTCCCCCTATCAACAACAATTATTCACATGTCTTCTCTTCCTGTACTGCTCCCCCTTTGGTCATCAACCACTTGTTTTTCACATGTCTTATCTCCCCCTTTGACATCAATGGCAAAGGGCGCATACTTGCAACTTGAGAATCACACCTGCTGCTCCCCCTGAGTAGCAGCTCCCCCTGAGTAGCAGCTCCCCATCATCAATCTGGATCACAAGATATGACTTTGATATCCACCGGACTGATACACATTAGTGCATCTTAGTTCACCATCAGAGGGGCAATAACCCCTAACTTCTCCCTAAGACACTCAAAAGAGTCCTTGGTAATAGGTTTAGTAAATATATCTGCAATATGATCCTTGGAGGGCACATACTCCAGTCTGACTTCATCTTTGTTCACTTGCTCTCTTAGAAAGTGAAACTTGATAGATATATGCTTAGTCTTACAATACAACACTAGATTCTTAGAAATATTTATTGCACTTGAATTATCACAGAAAATTGTGATAGGCTCCTCATACTCTACTTTAATATCTCTTAGCATCTGCTTCATCCACAAAACTTGAGTGCAACTACTTGCTGTTGCAATGTATTCTACTTTAGTTGTAGACAGAGATATTGCCTCTTGTTTCTTGCTTAGCCAAGAAACCAATCTCTTCCCCAAAAAGAATGCTCCACCACTAGTACTCTTCTGGTCATCCACATCTCCTGCCCAATCAGCATCTGTATATGCATGAAGAGAGAAATCATGATCATTAGGATACCACAAACCATACTCAACTGTCCCCTTTAGATATCTACAAATCCTCTTGATTGCCATAACATGAGATTCTCTAGGATTAGCTTGGAATCTAGCAAAAAGACCAACAACCTGTATAATGTGTGGTCTAGTTTGAGTGAGATACAACAACCCTCCAATCATTAACCTATATTTTTTCTGATCAACCTTGGGAGAGTCATCATCTTTCCTTAACTTGCATCTGGTTGCCATTGGAGTGTTCATTGGCTTTGATTCTTCCATCCCAAATTTCCTCAACAATTCTTTCACATATTTTGACTGAGAAATGAAGATTCCTTTCTTTGTTTGAGTAATTTGTAGACCCAAAAAGAAATTTATTTCTCCAAGCATGGACATCTCAAACTCACTTTTCATTTGACTTGCAAAAGTTTTACACATACTATCTCTTCCTCCAAAAATGATATCATCATCAAATACTTCAACAATTAAGATATTTTCATGATCAATTTTGAAATACAAGTTACTGTCAGCAATATCTTTGTTGAAACCAATCTTCAAGAGATGCTTATCCAATCTTTCATACCAGGCTCTTGGGGCTTGCTTCAGTCCATACAGTGCCTTTTTCAATTTGCAGACCATGTCACCATGATCAAACAATTGAAATCCATCTGGTTGCTCAATGTACAGTTCTTCCAAATTACCATTTAGGAAGGTAGATTTGACATCCATCTGATACACCTTGAAATCCTTAAAGGCAGCAAATGCAAGAAATAATCTGACTGCTTCAATTCTTGCCACCGGAGAAAAAGTCTCTTCAAAATCAACTCCTTCAATATGAGAGTAACCCTTGTAGACCAATCTAGCTTTATTTCTGATTACTTCACCAGCTTCATTCATTTTTTTCGGAAGACCCATTTGGTTCCAATCACATTCTTGTTTCTAGGTCTGGCAACAAGATCCCAAGTGTGATTTTTCTCAATTTGCATTAGTTCTTCCTCCATTGCTTTTAACGAATTTTCATCATTGCAAGCTTCATTCACTGTCTTAGGTTCAATCTTTTAAATTAGGCAATACTCATCTAAATTTTGAGCAATTCTCCTCCTTGTTTGCACTCCTTTGCTTTTGTCACCTATGATCTGATCTTTAGAATGGTTTAGAGTTACATACCTTGGAATTTTGGGAGTTTCTTGCACTACTAACTCTTGATCAGTCTCATTGAGATTTATCTCTTCTTCCTGACTTACCAGATCAACTTGACTTTATTTCTTAGAAGAGGCTTGGATACTTTGAATCTGAACATCATTCTGATTATCTTCATCATACTCATGAATTCTTGAGGGTCTTTCAACTTCTTCATCAACCATCACATTTACACTTTCTACAATCTTTCTAAGTCTCTTGTTGTAACACCGGTATGCTTTGCTTTGAGTAGAGTAACCCAAGAATATTCCTTCATCACTTCTAGCATCAAACTTTCCTAGATCTTCATCCCTTTTAATGTAATATCTGCTACCAAAAACTCTAAAATATCTCACAGTGGGAGTAATACCAAACCAAAGTTCATAAGGAGTCTTACTGGTATTGTTTCTAATTTGAACTCGATTGAGAGTGTAGACTGCAGTGCTAACAACTTCTCTCCAATAGATCTGAGGAACATTTGCTTCCATCATCATGGTCCTGGATGCTTCCTGGATGGTCGGGTTCTTTCTCTTAACTACTCCATTCTGCTGTGGAGTTCTAGGGGCAAACAACTGTCTCTTTATTCCGTGTTTCTCACAAAAGTCTATGAACTCACCAGATGTGAATTCTCCACCTCTATCAGACCTCAGACATTTCAATTTTAATCTGGTTTCATTCTCCACCATGGCCTTAAATATTTTGAATTTCTCAAGTGCTTCTAATTTTTCTTTCAGAAAAGTTACCCACATCATCCGGGAATAGTCATCAATTAGCAACATGAAGTACCTATCACCTTGGATACTCCTAACTCTTACCAGACCACAAAGATCAGTATGAACTAAGTCCAACAGCCTAGTAGAAGACAATTCCTTACTTTTGAATGTGACTCTACTCAATTTGCTCAACTGACATCCTTTGCACAAGGTATTAGTAAGTTTCACTAATTTTGGAAGATCTCTTACAGCTTGAGTATTGCTTATCTTGATGATATTATTAAAATTCACATGACACATCCTCCTATTCCATAACCAACTCTGATCAATTTGAGCAAATAAGCAACTTTTACCAGTACCAACCAAGTGGAAGATATTACCTTTAGTTTGAGTACTGGATGCAATCTCTATTTCAGAACTTTCAAAGATCTTGCACTTTCTATTCCTGAATCTGAGATCATAGCCTTTGTCCACCAGTTGTCCAACACTGAGAAGATTATGCTTTAATCCTTCAACATATAGTACATTACCGGTTTTGTTCTTTCCATCAAGAGAAATAGTTCCTCTACCTCTGATTCTGCTAGTAGAATTATCTCCAAACTTTACAATTCCTCCTTCATACTTTTCCAAACTTAAGAACTTATTCTTGTCACCTGTCATATGGTGAGAGCATCTATTGTCAATGACCCAATCATCCTTTATTTCAACTTGGGCAGCCAGAGCTCTTTCTTCAGCTTTATGATTGACAGATACAGAGGATATTTGTTCCTTTTCTTTTATGGCAATAAACACCCATTCATTACCGGATTTGTTTCCTGTCTCTGATTCATCATCTGTTACTCCTTCATTGTCATCTTCTTCATGAAGATAGTAACAATTCTTTTTAAACCTTGGTCTGTTAGGATTTGGTCTTGAAAATCTTTCCAGACATCTTGAGGCAAAATGACCAATTTTATTGCATTTAAAACAATTAAAAGGTAATTTCCCTTCATACTTACCGGATCGTCTTGGTAGTCTTTTTGCAATAAGAGCTTTAAGATGAGCAGTTTCAGCTTCTTCTTCTTCCAAGTCTTTTCTTGCTTTTTCATACCATGATGGGTTCCTTGAAGAATTTTCTCCCAGATCAAACCTTTGTTTTCCCTTTACAAAGGCACTAGCTTTGAATGCAGATTTAGTCTTTAGAGGATCATCTCCAAACTTGGCCATTTCAAAAGTAGCCAATTTACCAACCAATTGATCTCTTGTGACTATTGTGTGATCTCTGAATTCTTCAATTGTGAAAGCCTTGATTTTATAAGACTTAGGAAAGGATATGAGAACTTTGCCAACGATCTCATCTTCACTTAGGGTTCCACCTGCATTTCTAATTCCACAAACTAGCTCATTCACTCTTGGCATAAAAGAGGTAATATTTTCATCATTTCTCATCTTCAGTTTTTCAAATTTCCCTTTTAGACTTTGTAACCTTGCACATTTAACATACTGGTCTCCTTCATACAAAAGTTCCAGTTTATTCTAAATCTCAAAGCCAGTTGGTAGATCAATAACATTTGAGAGTTTTGAGTTAGATAATGCGCTTAAAAGAGCCTCTTTTGTCTGAAGATTGTTTGCAGCATCTGTGATTTCATTTAGGGTTGTCGGACCACCCTGTGGAGGTACATAAGCTTTTGTAACCATGGACCAGTATGCAAATGCCATACACTACAAGTGACATTTTCATGCGACCTTTCCAAAGAGCAAAATTAGTCCCATCAAACTTTGGACTATCTTTCTTGTAGGATCACATCCTGGATCTCCTCAAGTGGTTAAGCTCCTTTCAGAGTAACTTAGCTCTTATACCAATTGTTAGATTTAGGGTAGACAACTGAGAGGGGGGGTGAATCAGTTGTCCAAAACTTTCTTCATTTTTAACACTTATATTCACTTAGTAGTATAACAATAAATCAAACATGAAACTTAATGCATTTAATCAAGAGTAGAAACACATCAACACATGAGACACCAAGATTTTGACGTGGAAAACCCAGTTAAGGGAAAAACCACAGGGTGACTAACCCAAGATTGTATTCTCTGTTAAAAGAATAGAAAGAACAAAATGGCACATGCCAATTAGGGCTCACTGCTTGAGCACACTGCTCACAAGAGGCTCACTGCCTACAAGAGACACACTCTCTACAAAAGAATAAGTATCACATACTTGAACTGGTAAATAGCATCTTCATCATGCTTGATTCAGTTCCATTTAAGCCCAAACCTTCTGCTCTGCCTTTCGCTCTTCTCCTTGCTATCACATACTCATCTCCACACAACACACTACAAAATGACTTCGCAATCCCTTATTTATACATGACATCAACTTAGGAATAACCATCTAAGTCAGCAAACATCCATAAGACCATCCTAAAGATGTATAATTCATCTAGACAGCCTGTCACAGAAAGAACACCATCATCCAGAAGTTATTCCTCATTTCTGGGATCCTAATTCTAATACGAACCATAAACACAAATTGAGCATGATCCAAGGACCTCCACAAACTTGCCTGAAACACCAAGAACATCCGCACTTCCTCTACTTACTGAAACCCTTCTCTCCTTCATCCAGAACCTCAAGAACATAGTCTGCCATTACTTTCACAAAGGAATAGATACTTTCGAACATTCAAACCATGAACCAATCGAGTTGACACACCGCACAAACTTCCCCAACACTTCCTAAAATCCACAGAACTAGAGAATGCATTTCTAGATCTCACTGGACCTATCTGTATCACTCTGTCACTACTGAACATCTGCCAGAACCAGTTTCACTTGAACCACCATAACTTCTTCATATCTTCATGTGGACCTCTGAAATCTCTACTGGAACATCTTAAGACACATATCTACAAACCCTTTAATCTGCATCCTCTGATCAGCAACCTATCTTAGACTTTTACCTTGTTGTCATCACTGTGCTTCACTGTTCCTGATTGAGACTAATTTTCTCAATATCCTCAACATAAAACTCATCCAATCCTTCTCATTAATGCAACATGAGTATGTTGACATCAAAGACAACATCGGTTAAACCCATACTTGCAACATACCCATTGTCACCCAACACATGATGTATACCAATCCTCATGTTGTCCAAAACACAAACCCAAATGTCCATCTTTTTTCCTCATCCACCAACCCTTCCATTGCTTACCATAACACAAATCCAATGTATAATTTGCAACCATTAGTCAACAACAATCCATCCTATAGCTCCCATGTGATGCAAAATATTGGAGTCAGTTCATCACACTACACTCAACCACCACTTGTGTCTCATGTATAGAAATCCTCAAACACACATATAGTACATACCAATCCTTCAATGTATAATGTGACTACGCAACCTCAACAAACGGTCATATCCACACACATTCTACAATAGCAACCACAATATACCTAATATTACCAACAACCCCCTTTGCAACATTAACTATCATAAGCAGATGTTGAACAAATGATAAACAAGGTAATAGGGAAAAACAAAAAGACATTTTCCTTAGGATATATATGTGCTTATCCATTTGACAGGTCACTTTGTATGACACCTTTTCTACCACATTTTGCAATTCCACAATTTGACAAATACAAAGGGAAAGGAAATCTTGATGGCCACCTTAGATACTTCTATGTTGCATGCCTTGATGTTTCTCAAGATGACACATATCTTTTGAGATTATTTCCCTGAAGCTTAGTAGGACAAGCTCTTGAATGGTTCTCCCACTTATCTCTAGGAATTAAGACTTTTGCAGAATTAGCAAACAAATTTTGATCCCATTTCACTTTCAACATTGAACATGAATGATCTGTTCAACAAAAAATAATGCAATGGTGAAGCTTTTTCCTCATTTACCCATTGAAGGCATGATATGGCTAGAAAACTATCATGGAAAATACCTGAGAAATAGCATCTTGATATCTTTGTCCAAAATTTTCATCCCGAGCTTTCATTCCAACTACAATTGCAAAATGCTATTACCTTTGACAATCCTTTATCCAAAGGAACCACCATTAAATGAGCTTTAATTGCCAAAGGCACCATCAAGATTTTTTAGAGATAACAAAGACAATCCTCAATTGTCAAATGATAAATCTTGCTTTTGGAACAAAAACAAAAATGTTGTTAATGATGGTGTCATGGATGCAAAGAACATACAAATAGTGAAAGCTCCTATTAATATTCAAGCCACATCTACATCAAATCAACCTTATCAATAAAATTGACCAAGAACAAATTCAACACCTCGATGACAATTTACTCCCTTAGAGGAACGCATGGAGGTAATCTTTTGTAAGCTTCTCTAAGCAAGAGATGTCATATTTCCTAAAGCACCACCCAATGATGAACTGGTCTTCAAAGATCCTTGGTACAAAGAGAATGAATATTGTGAATACCATAGGGTCAAAGGGCATAAAACTAATGGTTGCATGCACTTAAAACATGTCATTCAAGATTGCATCAATCAAGGTCTAATTAAAATTACACTGCCAACATCACAGCCGACACATCAGCCAACTTCAAACTATGATCTAGATGCTTTCAAGAATCCACTTCCACTTCATGACAAGACAAGTAATCCTCACACTAGGAATGCTATTCATTACAACTATGAATCATCCATGATTGGCCACATCAACCACACCCACATTTCTACCATTACAATCCAAGGCAAAGCACCTGATTACACTATAACTACTAGATGAAGCTATGTTACCATTTAGGGGGCACCAGTCAATCCTCCTTGACTGTCTTCTAGCTATAATATTCATGATCACCTTGGCAAAACTCCCACACATATCTCCATCCTAGAATTGCTTCGCATATCCCCCACCCACAGAGCTATCCTCAACAAAGTATTGCAAGAATCTTCAGTGCCCAACAATATCGATACCACACAATTCCAATCTATGGTAGCTAGCATTGTAGACCCTTGCCATTGTTGGAACAATGCAGATACCTGAGAGGGGGGTGAATCAGTTATCTTATAACTTTTCTATTTCTTTCTTTCTTTTCTTATCTTAACATTTAGTGCTTTACTAAAACATGGAAGCAAAGACAACCATAAGAACTGAAAATGAAATCAACACATAACACAATGATTTTTATGTGGAAACCCTGTTAAGGGAAAAACCACGAGGTGACTAACCCAAGATTGTATTCTCTGTTAAAAGAATAAGGAGTACAAATTTGCTACTTGCCAATTAGGGCTCACTGCCCGAGCACACTGGTCACAAGAGACCCACTGCCTACAAAAGACTCACTATCTACAAATGCTTATAGATTGTACTAATGAGTTTGAACTGATGAACAACATCCACATATGTAAGAGTTTAGTTTTGGTTAGGCTCAGTATACTAATCTAGCACATTTCATTCTTCCTCGGTGTAGTATCTCTCCTTTGTCACATTCCAAGCTTGGAGTACTATCTTTTCACTTCCTTCTACTCTTCTTCACACTTCCTTTATTCACATATTCATCACACACCCTTACATGCTGGAATACATTGGGTATATATATATCCACATCAAGGATTTTCATCAACTTTCTAGTTAGCAACAAGAACACTCAAGATATTTGCAACTTATTGATCTATTGACTGAATCCATGCTTGATTTATGATGCATATCAAAACCTTAAGCATAGAAGTCATTAATCATGTCGATAACAATGTAAAATGCCATAAATTGCTTGATCAACACCTTTTCCACATCTAGATTGAAGTCTGATACTCACCCAGTCAGTTCTTCCTCTGTCTTCTCTGCTTGACTGGAACCCAACACTCAGATGCTCATAGCTTTTTCATGCTTTATCACTGGAGGCTAAATCTCTAGGATATAATAGTCATGATATCCCTCTTGACTTGTCCAAGTCCACAACTGACTAAGTTACACCATCTACGAGATCCAGACCTGATTGTCAAACCTTGTTACATACTCTTATCTTGTTCACCAAACCAAAACAATCTTCAATCTAACTTCCAGTATAGGCATATTATGTACTGTGGATGTGTGGGATAGACTTTGTTGCCATTAATGACAACACTAATGAGTCCTAGCAGTGTCTCTTGCCAACAATCTCCCCCTTTGTCATTGATGACAACACTTAGTGAAAAATGACTAAGTGTCACAGTGAATCCCCCTTTGCTTGTGCTCTGTTTCTTTACACTGCTTTACTAGAGCTCCCCCTTTGCTGGATTCCTCATTTTTCACTGATCTTCACTCCCCCTTTGACATCAATGGCAAAGGGTGGAATCTGCATATCAAAATTGTGCAAAAATTATTATATACATGGTCGCATATGTACATACAATCCATAAGATAAACTTACATATACTTGAGCATGTCTGCCAAAGTTGTCTTCAACTGTATAGTTTTTATGGCCCAACTCCTCTTCATTCTATCCATAATGGAGATGTGACCACTCAAAAAAAATGCATATGCTTCTACCCTTCTCAAATCTGCTAGATCACTCGTCTGGGCTGTGGTCTGAGCATTTGTTAAGGCCTCATGCATTGCCTCTAACTTAGGGATAATTATCCCTTTGAGTTCACCCATTATGTTCATTATATTATTCTTTTCTTTGTCTAGCTTCTTTATTTCACTTATTATAACAATAGCTTGGCATTCTTGACTCATTAGAGAGGAAGAAAGGGGGTCAAAATTCTGAACTATGCTTGACAACTTTTTCTTCTTGTTCTTTCACTTTCTCCTCAATGTCTTTTGTCACTTTAGGCCAGGTCAGACAAAATTTGAATAAATCCCCACTGTCTTTGAGAGAATTTTCAAGGCTCTTTATTCAATGCCTAGGGTCCTTCTATCATTAGCAATAAATCCTTGCACCTCATTGAATCTTTTCTACAAAAACTCTTTCCAAACCTTTATTTCTACTGATTTTTCTAAAGATTCAAAATGAGTGTTAACAGAATTGACTAAGTTTTTCAGATTACCAGATGGTGAGGCTGAAGGATCCTTTTGATAGGTTGGCATGATCTTTTCCAATATCCCAGATGCACTCTCCAATAGCTCACAATCCTCCATGTGCGATTTCAAAAGTTTCTCTTTAGCCTTGGCCTAAGCAAATGATGTAATCTTCATCATCTGTACTGGAGAGAGAGTGTCCAAATTTAGAGGCCCTTGTAGCATCTCCAGTTCATCTAACTCCACAACCTCTTTGTTTAGGAAATTCTACACTCTCTCTATAGTGTCTCTTGCTAATGAATCAGTTTTCTTTCCTTCAGAAATATTAGGGCTGTCCAGTTTGGATGTGTCATTGTAAACCTTTTCTACTTGTTCTTCTTCTTTTGCTTTGTCCTCCTTTTCTTGCATCTCCTTTTCTTCTCTTCTTCCTTCCTCTTTTTCTCTAGTGCCTAGAAGATTTGTCTTGCCAATTGTGGGATCTAGAGGAGTGATATTACCAGTGTTTGTTGCTTTATGAACTTCCTCTACCAGAACAGAGGAGTCTAAATCCTCAAACTTCTCTTCATCTATTTTATTTAATCCGTAGACATCCTTGTAAGAAGGTTCTTCATTGATTAATCACATCCATGGTAGAAGGTTCTTCAACTATTTCCTCTACAATAGGAAGGTTGAATCTCTTTAAGGTGTTCCAGAGAATTTATTTTGTTTCATCAGCTATTTGATCAATTTCTCCAAGCATGATTTTGTTCATTCTAGAGTTGCTCCAGAAATCATCTTTACTACCTTTGAGAACCATGTTCATTTGATTGGGAGTGATAAAAGGACATAGCTATATCATTGTCTACTCCCTGATCTCCAAGTCTTTTTCTTTTGTATTCTCTTGTCTTAGCTCCAGTACTTTTTCTAGACTTTTAGGAATTATTAAAATTATTTCAATGAATGCTTTGTTATAGATATTCAAATACCTTACAGTAGCTTCCCCCAGGATTCTCTTGTCAGCATCATTGTATTCATCATAGAACTCTGTCACTGACTGTAGGTTCCCATCCACAGTAACTGCCTTGATGATGTCATCAATAGAAAGAGTAGGCTTTTCAACATACTCTTCTGACTTCTGCTCCACATCAACCTTGCAGGGTTTAACTTTTGCTTTCTTCAATTTTCTAATCTCTACATCTGACTCAGTCTCATCATCATCCTTAAGACTCCCATAAGCTCTTGTGGCCTTGGATTTCTTTCTCTTTTTCCCTTTTTCAGATGAATGGGCTTCCTTTAGAGCTCTCAAAGGCAGAACTTCTAATAGTTCTAGTCTAGGTGGAGGTTTCTACTAGAACCTTTTCTTTCTTTGCTTCCACTTTTTCTTTCTCAAATTTCTCTATTCTTTCTCTATTTGCAATAACAACTTCTTTGGTAATGCCAAATTTCTCAGCCAATTCTTCAACTTCTTTCCTCACCTTTCTTTTTGTCTTAGGCCTTCTTAGTTCAACATGCAATTTTATGTTTAATTCTTTAAAAGTGCTAAACCTCTCTACTTTGGGGTCCTTGGGTTGACTCAGTAAATGTTGAACATGAGCCTCCAATATGTTTCCATCAACTTCATATCCCATGGGCATTATCCATACTATCCTTGGCTCAACTGTCTCTATTAGGCACTGATCAGTATCAACCATAAAGTAGACTGTGTCTTTGTACTTTTCCACTATTGTTTTGGGAATTCTTTCTCTTGCTTGCATCATGCTTTGGAAGTTTTTGAAGTATCCCTAGAGAGCTATCTTTCAGGTTTGAGTGTCACCAAGTTCATACAAGCAATCCCTGGTCTGTATAGCAACCAGTTTGTCATTTTCCCATATTAGACCTTTTGAGCCTGGTAACTCATTCATGAAGTAGAAAAACAAGCATAACACCAAATCACTATGTTTGAAAGAGTTCTTTTTATCTTTCTTGATCTTTTGTAGGTTCTCCATAAACTGATTTAATAGGAGTTCACATAGGTCATAATCTGCATTCTCTCTTAGCATCTGGTATGTAGTGTAGATGGTAGTACTAGATACAAAGTTTTCTCTACTTGAATGGTAAATCTGATATCCAATCACAATTGAGGCAAACTTGACATCCAGATTAGTGATGTCATCAATAGTCATTGCCCTCTTATCAAATTTTGAACTTGTGGCTTCAGATACTGTTTGATTCTTCACAGACTTAAGAGTAAGCAACCCACCAATGGAGTGTAAACTAGTTATAGCCTTGATGGCATCTTTAGTTATTTTGAAAAACCTCATTAACCACATGAAGTTATCATGGATCCTGCTTAAGATATACCAGACCCATTCGTCCTCTCCAAAAGATAGAAAATGAATACAATGTGCAAAATGCTTATCTTTTAGGGCCTAGAATTCTGGCTTAAGATCAAAGTTCTCACTTCTTAACTAATTGTGGTAAATTTTGATCAATTTTAGGTCTCCAAATTCTTCAATGTTTGCATGTATATAAACCCTAATGTCTTCTACATGGAGAATGCCGTATGGGGTATAGGAAAATGCACCCAAGGGATCAACCTCAATAGATTTGTGAGGATGTTTCTTGAAAATTGGCCTTCGTCTCTCAGAAACATTTACAGCCATAGGAGTAGCCATTCTAATCAACTAAGATTGGAGAGATTACAAAAAGAAATACATCTTCATGCCTTAGGGTTTGGAGTGACTATCGGAGTAGATTGCACTTGGATTTGATCTTTAGCTGAGTTTGAGTTTTCTGCTAGATTTCTTCTCAGAGCTCTTTTCTCTCTTCTTCATGAGTGCAAAGTGTTGCAAATGATGGATAAGAAACCTTTTATCCTTGCCCAAAAACCTAATTTCCCTTTGTAATAAATGCACAACTTAAGTCATCTGGTTACTCTCTTTTGAGAGAGATTTTCTTGAATCACTGCATGGATCTTAAAATCATTGCGTATGAGGGTTAACAACATATATTCACCTTTTTTGAACATCTCATAGGTCCGCAAATGAAATCATTTCAATTTTGGATCATACCAAATCTATCTGTGAAATTATGTTTTACCGAATAGCTGCTGATACAGGATCTCATAACTTGCTCAAATCTGCATGCAGATTTGCCAAATTTTGATTGGATGAATTTCAGGTGAATCTCCTCAAACCCTTTAAACTGCAACCTCTTATTCTGACTTAATGTGTTGAGGTCAGGCACTCACTAGCTCACTGGGGGAAAAGGATCTTCTCTGTAGCTCCCCCTGAACCAGAGCTTACCTTTTAGTTTCTAGAAGGAATATTAGCACCGGATTGTGGTACGGATCCATCCCCAGTATTCAATGTACTCTTCTTTACCCAAATCTTACTCATCTCCTTTTGAACTTCATCCGCATTCACTTTACCTTTGCGCTTATCTTGTTTCTAATCATGTTCTACCGGACCTTTTCTATCTTGATTTCTGCTTCTACAGAATTTGGCAATATGACCGAATCTATTACAATTGTAACATACAACATTTCTTTGCTTAATTGATTGATATCCTCTTGATCTGCATTGATTAGCCATATGTCCCATTCTATTGCATGCAAATCATCTACCATTGAATGAATTGTTTATTTGCATATTTCTACATTCATGAGATTTGTGACCATACCTTTTGCAATTAAAACATTATCTGGAGAAGGATGGATTATTTTGATTCATTCTCCTCCTGCACTAAGTTGATTATGACTGAAATTGTTGCAATTGAAGCAGTATCCATTAAAAGATGGATATCTTTGGGCATTTTGTTTCCTTACCAGAGGTCTTCTAGGCATGTTTCTTTTATTCCTTGATCCATAGTTCTTTTGACTGGATCTAGAGATTTCGCCTTTCTCATATCCTAAGCCATGCTTATCATCTACCCTCTTTTGGCTTTCAAGAAGAACCTCAAGTTGGGCTAATCTTATCTTGAATTTTTCTTTGTATTCATTTGCAAACTAAAGATCTTATTTGAGATAATCAATTTGGTTCTCAAGTTGTTCTTCATTGTATCTGGCTTCCTCAAGATTAGATTCAAGATGTCTGATTATTTTGTCCATTTTGTGGTAGTCTCTATTTTCTCCTTGAGAGATTGCTTCAAGTTATCTTTATTCTTTCTTTTCTCTTCAATTTCTTGGGTGAATTTCATAACTCCTGATTTCATTTCATGTCTCATCATAATGACTTCTTTTGAAAGTTTTTTACATAGCTTGGTTTTTTCATTCAGATCCTCATTAGTATTATTGGCTTCATTCTGATTTGCTAGTTTCTTAAGTAATTCCTTTTCTCTTTTTCATAGAAATACTGAGTTTCTCTTTTAGCTCATTGATGAAATCATTAGCTTCCCTAAGTAACTCTCTCAAATTATTGACCTTAGAGTGAGATTTCTCAAGATCATCTAGGGCAGACTGTAGTTGTTCTTTCATACCATATTCATCCATTGAGATTCCCAGATCTTCCTCAAGTTGTTAGACTTTTCAGAGGAACTTATCTCTGATACCAGTTGTTGGAACAATGCAAATAACTAAGAGGGGGGTGAATCAGTTATCTTATAACTTTTCTCTTTCTTTCTTTCTTTTCTTATCTTAACATTTAGTTCTTTATTAAAACATGGAAGCAAAGACAACCATAAGAACTGAAAATGAAATCAACACATAACACAATGATTTTTACGTGGAAACCCTATTAAGGGAAAAACCATGGAGTGACTAACCCAAGATTGTATTCTTTGTTAAAAGAATAAGGAGTACAAATTTGGCACTTGCCAATTAGGGCTCACTACTTGAGCACATTGCTCACAAGAGCCCCACTACCTACAAGAGACTCACTGTCTACAAATGCTTACAGATTGTACTAATGAGTTTGAACTGATTTACAACATCCACAAATGCAAGAGTTTAGTTCTGGTTAGGCTCAATATAATGATCTAGCACATTTCATTCTTACTCGGTGTAGTATCTCTCCTTTGTCACATTCTGGGCTTGGAGTACTATTTTTTCACTTCCTTCTACTCTTCTTTGTACTTCCTTTATTCACATATTTATCACACACCCTTACATGTTGGAATCCATTGGGTATATATATATCTGCATCAAGGATTTTCATCAACTTTGTAGTCGGCAACAAGAACACTCAAGATATTTGCAAGTTATTGATTTGTCGGCTGAATCCATGCTTGATTTGTGATGCATATCAAAAGATTAAACATAGAAGTCATTAATCACGTTGGCCAACAATGTAAATTGCCACAAATTGCTTGATCAACACCTTTTGCACATCTGGATTGAAGTCTAATACTCTGCCAGTCAGTTCTTCCTCTGTCTACTCTACCTGACTAGAACCCAACACTCAGATGCTCATATCTTTTTCATGCTTTATCACGAGAGGCTAAATATCTAGGATATAATAGTCATGATACCCCTCTTGACTTGTCCAAGTCTACAACTTACTGAGTTACACCATCTATGAGATTCAGACCTGATTGTCGGACCTTATTACATACTCTATTCTTATTCACTAGACGAAAACAATCTTCAATCTGAATTCCAGTATAGGAATATTATATACTCCAGATGTGTGGGATAGTCTTTGTTGCCATTAATGATAATACTAATGAGTCCTAGTAGTGTCTCTTGCCAACAACCATCTCACTTTCTCTGATAAAGATCTTCGACCATCCATCAACCCATCACATAATGAAGCCCTCCACATAGAAGTATTTGTAAACAAATGTCGTATCAAATGAATACTAGTGGATGGTGGAGTTGGTCTCAATATATGCTCTCTAAAACTAATAAAATAATTGGGATATTATGAGAAAGGCATTGACACTTCCAAGGTCATTACCATAAAAGCATATGATGATGCTGAGAGAGATACTGAAGGAATTATCCATTTGCCTATCCAAATTGGTCTTGTCACTACTAACACCCAATGTCAAGTTCTTAATATTGACCTTCCTTATAACATCATCATTGGCCATCCATGGATTGATGCCCTCAAAGAAGTTCCCTCCACATACCATCAATGTCTCAAATTTCCCCATAATAGTGTTGAAGTTATTATCCATGTTGATCCTAATCCATATGAGTTCTGTCATGTTTTTCAAGATAAATATTAAATCCCTCACCATATTCCTAACAACACTGAAGCATATCCATCTTCATCCTATGTGGACCCATCCACCCTACTCAAGCCATCATCTAGCCAAGCCACTTCAAATCTTCATATCAAGTACACTGAACATGGCCCAGGTGAGTACACATTGCAAGAATCTTGTTGTGTTGGAACTCTTCCCTTGTCTCCCAAATCTCATGGAAAACCTTCTACATCGAAGGCATCTTCATCTACAGTTGTCACAAAAGCTCCACCAGTAGTGTTCATCAAAGGTGGATTCCTTGATGACGAAGACATATATGACATTAACTCTTGGATATTCTATGATGAGAACAACCAAGTCCAACTTGAAGTGGAGAGATATAAAAATGGGTTCTATATCATTAAGAATATGGGCTATAAAGGAAATGGTGGATTGGGATCATAGGAACAAGGACCTCTTGAGCCCATTGTTATGTCTAAGAAGTTTAATACGCAAGGCCTTGGCTATCAGTTGGAGGTACCACCTTCCAAAGACATGAAGTGTATTTTTGATATGGAAGCTAGACCTTCTTCAGTAGGAGAGCCTTCTAATTTGGATACCATCGATGACTCATCATCCCTTCATATCATAGAACTTTTCCAAGAAACCTCTATCTTCATGATTTGTACCACCTCATCTAGTCACGACCCTTCCACCGTCACCCTTCCACTCAGATATCTTGACATCATCGATTGGGACCAACAAGGGGCAACGATATTGGACATTTGAAAATGATGAAGCTATTATCAAATTCATGGGCTTACAACAAGGCATTCAATTGGATGATCAAAAAGTAGGCTTCATGATGGATCTCCCTAAACTAGCATATTTTGGCTAAAGTATCAAATCCTTTAGTCGCAAAAGTGAAATAAATAGAATAAAAAAAGATAGGTCACTAGGTGAAAACTAAAAGGTGCCTCTTGACTGGGAAAAAGTAAAATTAAAGGACATATCCGAGTTCTAAGGTGCCTGAGTATGGGGGATTTGATCTTCATGTCACCACTGATTATCATGAAAAATCAACAGTGCTAGTTGAAAAATCTCAAGAAATGAACTTAGGCATAGAGTAGAATCTAAAGATCACATATTTGGAAGCATCACTATCAGAGCAGGAAAGAAGAAATTTCATATAATTTTTCATAAAAAGAGCTATCAATTTTGCATGGAATTATACTGACATGCCGGGTCTAGATCCATCACTTGTGGTACATCACCTAGCAATATCTCCTAATGCAAAACCAGTCAAACAAAAACTACACAAAATGCACCTGCAAATATCTCTTTTGGTTAAAGTAGAGATTTAGAAGCTATTGGAAGAAAATTTCATAAATCCCATTGATTATCCTGAATGGGTTTCAAACTTGGTACTTGTAGTGAAATCTGATGGATGAGTCTATTGTTGCACATATTTTAGAGATCTTAACAAAGCATGCCCTAAAGATAACTTCCCACTCCCAAGCATTGACAGCATTTTAGATCTTATATCAAGACATGAAATACTATCCTTGATGTATGGATTCTCAGGATATAACCAAATCAGAATAGCAGAGGAGGATCAAGATAAAACATCATTCATTTGTCCATGGGGTACATACTACTAGTTGTAATGCCTTTTTGTCTCAAGAACGCTGGAGCTACTTATCAACGAGCTATGACAGTCATTTTCCATGACCTTTTCCACACTATCATGGAAGATTATGTTGATGATATCTTAGGAAAATCCAAAACAAGAGAAGGACATCTACAAGTACTAGCACAAATCTTTGATCACCTAGAGAAGTATCAAGTTAGATTAAATCCAAAGAAATGTGTCTTCAGCGTAACATCTGGTAAATTGTTGGGGTACATTGTAACTTGACGGGGAATTGAAGTGGATCCTGATAAACTAAAATCCATCATGGCAATGCCTATGCCATCAAATCTGAACCAGCTTCGTAGTCTATAAGGAAGGTTACAATCCATTCACAGATTTATCTCACAGCTGGCAAACAAGTGTCATCCTTTTCAGCATCTTCTTCGCAAGGGCAAACCTTTTAAGTGGGATGAAAAATGTCAACATGCCTTCAACAAAATCAAGGAATATCTAGCAACACCTCTTGTGTTAGTACCCCCTATAATTGATTGACCATTATTACTCTATGTATCTTCAATGACAACAGCATTGGGTTCCCTCTTAGCTCAGCATGATGATTCAAAAAAGGAACAAGCTATTTACTACATCAATAGAACTCTGGTTGGTTATGAGCTCAACTATTAATCTATGGAAAAAGCATGTTTAGCATTAGTGTTTGCTTCCTAAAAGTTGCAACATTATATTCTGAATCAAACAAGAGAGCTCATATCTAACTTTGAACCACTCAAATATCCTCTTTCCAAAGAAATTCTTACGGGAAGACTAGAAAAATGGGTTATGATCTTAATTGAATTTGACATACAATATGTGGATTGAAAGACCATAAAAGGACAAGTCATTGCTGATTAGCTAGTTGCAACACCTATCACAAATATTCATCCAATACGTCCAAAGTTTCCTGATGAAGAATTGTTCAATCTAACTACACCAACATTGTGACAACTATATTTTGATGGATCTTACACACAACATGGATCAAGAGTAGGGATATTATTTGTTACACCTTAAGGAGATTGTATCCCAAAGTCATATAGGATTGAATTTTTGTGTACCAATAACATAGCAGAATATGAAGCTTTAATCACAAGATTACGCATGGCAGTGCAATGGGCTATTAAACAACTATATATCTTTGCTAATTCCTAACTAATTATGAAATAAGTCTTAGATGAGTATTAAACAAAAGATGAGAAGCTCCTTTCGTACAAAGTAAGGGTTGATGATTTTGAAAAATACTTTGATAGCATTACCTTTCAGTAGATTCCAAGGGTACAAAATAAAGAAGCAGATGCTATGGCTATGATGGGATCTCTTCTTGACATGCCTTCCAATGCACATAAGTGTGAGTTTTTAGTTTAAAAACTTCTAATCCCAGCATTTGAAGTACCACAGTTTGAGCTTATATATGAGATTGTTGGTCCCAATTCACCTTGGTATGAGGATATATATGGGTATCTCTGCAATCAAACCTTACCATTCCAATTATCAACCACCCAACTAAAAACCTTTCTCTGCTGAGCCTCCCACTACACTATCATAGGAGACACTTTACATCGTCAATGTCTCAATGGTATCCTTCTTAGATGTCTTGATTTTGAGGAAGAAAAGGTTGATGTACGTGAGGTACATGAAGGTGTCTATGGATTGCATTCTGCTAGCCCTAGTCTTGTTAAGAAACTTCTACAAGTTGGATATTATTGGCCAACTATGGAGAAAGATGCACAACAATTTTCAAAAAGATGTCTACAATGTCAGAAACATGGGGATCTCATACATGCACTAGCACATAAACTTCAACCTATTACTACTCCTTGGCCATTCTCAGAGTGGGGACTTGATCTCATAGGGAAAATCCATCCTACCTCATCTAATGGTCAGAAGTTCATTATCACCATCACCGAGTCTTTCACAAAGTGGGTAAAAGCAATACCAATGATATACATCACATGCAAACAAAAATCCAAGTTTATTCTACATTATATCATTTTCCATTATGGAGTTCCTCAAGCCATTGTCACTGATAATGGTCATCCTTTCAAGAATCAAGAGGTTGGAGATCTCTGTAATAAGTTCCATATCCAACGCAGGTCTCTATGCCTTACTATCCCCAAAGTAATGGCCATGCTGAGGCTTCCAACAAAGCAATTGTCAAAATTCTTAAAAAGATAGTCAATGAAGCTAGCTATGATTGGCATTTATAGCTCCATCCTACATTGTGGGCCTATAGAACAAGTGTCTGAACTCCCACTGGTGCTACCCCTTATGCCCTTGTGTATGGCACTGAAGCCATTTTACCTATTGAGGTTGAGATTCCTTCACTGCAAGTATCCTTACAACATACCATCTTAGACGAAGAATATAGAGTATCCAGACTTCATAATCTTGAACTATTAGAGGAACAACATATTATAGCACTCAACCATCTTCAAGTTTATCAAAATTGTCTACACCGTAGCTACAACAAAAAGATCAAAGAAGAAAGATTTCAAGTTGGAGATCTTGTACTTAAAGAAAATCAAAGAAATCAACAACATTGTGAGAAACAGGGCAAGTTTGAACCCAATTAGCTTGATCCCTTTGTCATCACATCAGTTTAGGGAATAGGCGCATACACTCTCTCAACACTTGAAGGTATTCCATTAGATGAACCAGTCAACAACGTTCATCTAAAGAAATTCTATCCATGAGTCTTAACATATTTCCAAGAAAAAAAATCCATCCAATAGTGAAAAGCACCTTGTGGCACTTTGGATGAATAATAATAATAATACAAGATAAATAATTCATCCTCTGGTGAAAACCTGGTAAACAGGTGCCTTGGATAAGTACCATAGTGAAAACCTGGAAAATAGGTGCTATGTGTAGAGACCAGCGTCCACCACTTACTTCGTTTGTTTGATCATGACTTTCCATAATATCATCTACTATCTATCCTACATAATCCAAATCATAATCCACTATTGCCCCTATATAAACATCATAACCCATTATCCTTTATCCATCCATAATAAAAGCCTTTTCGCCCTTACCTCTACCATGCTTGCTTTCATTGTTTAGACTTCGTTGGGTTGAGATATCATTTGGTGCCTTGGCACATTCTCTGCATTAATACATCCATTGTAACATCCTTTTGATAAACTCCATCCCATACTAGGGGCACTTGTCGAGTCCTATGTGGAAAGGAATCTTTCTAGCTCTAGCTCATATCATTTCAAACACAACTTCAAGATAGCATAACATCAAAAACAAATCCAAAAACCCAGCAAAACCTGGAACAAAACATTAAAACCACCAACACAATAAAACAAGAACTACATTCATCTCTATCATAAGTGCCTTTATCCAATGGATACAGGGTATGTAGGAAAATTTGAGATGCGAAGGAAGCACTCAGATTCAAGCATGGGTGATAGACCCCCCATCATTGTTTCATCTTTCTTCTAATCATCCTTTGATCTTTCATCTCATTTTCTTCTATCTCTCATCACTTACATCATCAATAAGCCTAGAACTACATATCATCATGTCTCATCATCATCGTTATGTGCTTTGATCTCATGGATACAGGGTATGTAGGCAGTCTAAAATACGAAGGAAGTATCCAATACGCAAGCATAAATGATCCACCCCACCTTCATCTTCTTTTATCTTCCATCTTCTTCTCTTTGATTAGCCCAAGCAAAAATGCAGACTATGTGTATCAGAGAAAGCTCAAGCACTTTAACAAATCAAGGATAAGCCAAAATCTATTTCTCTACATGTCTTAAGCCAACATTTGCTATAGCATTTTTTTTAACATCATTAGCCTTCAACAGGATGCAGCTTTCCTCTCAACAAGGCACCATCTTAATCTATCCAAGAGTACCTAAATTTGGCAAGAGAACATGATGACATTATCTCTTGTTTTATCTTTTGTCCCTTTCTATGCCTAATCAATACTACCTTGATCTATCATATCTTGCCATGTTATGATGAAGTAAGGAATGGGGCATGGTCATATTGCTTTCTTATGTCGTGTCTGCGGGATGATCTTATTCTTTTCCTATGCATATTGGTATCTTGTACGTGTTGGGATTAGCATTTTGCATATCAATATCTCTTGCATCTGAGAAGCTAAACATTCTCTTATGCATTTGAGACTATTCTATGCAAAGACTACTTCCATACATATAACCAACCAGATGTCAGTATGTGTAGTGGAGATAAGATCAAACCTTTTCTTGTAGCGTTAAAGTCCATCTTGGAATGCTAGCTGCTATTCATATCTTGTGCGTGTTGACTCAATATCTTGATCTCATGCATTTAGACAAGATTGTAGTATGCTAGTTATGCATTGGATACCTCGACACCTTGGTCTCTTATACCCTGGTGCATAACATCCATATGCTACATCAAACATAAGGATTGTATTTCTCTACTTTTTGAGCAATTACTTTAAAAGTTGTCATACCATCTATCCATTCTATCATATGCTTATATAATCCTTAACCAAGATCAATCTTTCCCTCCATCTCTCTTTTCTGCATTCTCCATCCTATAAAACAAGTGTGTTAGACATACATAGGTTCATATCATTATCATTGTCATCTATATATTTGCATTATCATAATCTCATTATCATAATTACGATACGTTACCATTAGCATAAGATATTTCCATTATTACTATTTGCATATTCATATCATTTGCATAACCATCCATATAGACCATGAAAATACAAAAATGCATATCATCATAACATAAGTGCATCCATAATCATTACATCACATCAAACCAAAACCATCATATATATATATATATATATATATATATATATATATATATCATGTGTGTTAGTATACAAGTGTCTAAAAATACATGGGCTATCCATGAGCCATCAAAGAATGTATGTATAATTAGCTCATAGGCCTCATCATGATACAAAAGATACACAACAAGATAAGCCTAGTGACTATTGGCAACTCCCTCACCCTGTCCACCACTGGGACTTGCACCTGGTCTACCATCTCTAGGAGGCCCCATCACTGAAGCTATAGAATGTGATCCTCTTGTCCTCTGTGAAGTTAAAACCCTTGACCTGTTCCTATAGCTATGTTCTCTCTGCTCTGCAGGTACTGCTCCATGATACAAGTCTCTGTAATACTCGGCCTCACCCTGTGCCCTCCTTAGATCTCCATGTGACTATGTCAATTGTGTAGCTAGGTACATCATGGATCCATATGTCCCCAATGCAGCTACTACTCTATCTCTCTCCACTATCATAGCCTATAACTATTGTACATCCATATCCCTCTTAGCCCTTACTACCTGCACCTACTGCATGACCGCACCCCTCTCTGCTGTGATACCCTAAACCTGTTGTATTGCAATATCTCTCTTAGCTATCACTACCTGCACCTATTGTGCTACTGCATCTCTCTCCCTAGTAAATCTCACTAGTGTCCCATCATCTTGTCCATCTCCTTCATGTTCCCAAGCCTGCAGCTGTGCCTAGTAAGCTTGAACCTAAGCTCTAGCATGCCACAACCCTATCATCACCTGATGTATGTCAATCTCAACTCTCCTTAGCCTAAACTAAGCATGTTGTCTCCATCTCCTCTCTTGTCTAATCCTCCATCTCAACTATTTGATACCCACATCATCTCCTCCTGCCACCTGAACCTGTATCTGTGCCTATGGCTAAGCTAGAACCTGTGGTAGTGCATGTCCCTATCCCTGAATCCCTAGTGCTATCAGTACCACTGCCTGTGCTCCTAAAGTACATACTCTTCATATGACTTGCCTCTCCATCCCAATCTCTCCTATCTCCCCAAGCTGGGTCAACTGAGTCAGCCTAGCTGTGGCCCAATGTGCATCATAATCTAGTAAAGTCCCTAGATTTGCAGGACCCTGTCTCAACTGCCATACTATTGGCTATAACCAGCCCCTCTCTGCCAGTGTTGTATCCACCACTATCTCTGGCCCCCAATGAAAAACCTCCTATTGAGTCCTCCCAAAAATCATAACACCAACCAATACTCCTTGTGGTAACCCAAACTGTCTCAACACCCTCTCGAGCAAATAGTGCTCTATAATGTATATGCCATGTCCAAAAATATATCTTGCCTACCTAGCATAGACAAGCTCCTCATCCTCCTCCTCCCATCACTCGCATCCTAAGCATGGTCTCCATATAAAACTATCTGTCTCATCTAATGTCCACCTCCAATACACTATCCCTTGCCGCTATCGATAGGTAAGAGTTCCCCTAAACTTCCTAGCATATGGCTTTCCTGCTACCCTAGCCACCCATCTATCTGGCCTCATCACTAGAATATGCTCATACACCCATACATGCAATACTATGACCCCAACTAACATACTAGCTCCAAACATATATGCGTAGTCATGTAAGTAATGATATAGTTATCCCAGTACACACTCTGTCCATGCATATCTGGTACCATGGGAAAACATCCCGTCCTTCACTATCCCCCATCCAATCAGAAAACCTCTAGCTCATCTATCTCTAACCAACCATCTGATGATCACCACAAATACTCATTGCAGTCTATCACAGAGCTCCTCCATCTTCACCATCAAAATCTTTGAGCCCTGAGCCCCAATGTTAGGAGTCCCAAGCAACCATCTAAATGTAGTCGGACCCATGTAAGGATCATAATTCACTCTCTCCCCATCGATGCGTACCCGCAGAATCTGGAACACATCCTCTAGGGTAATCGTCACCTCTCATGTCGGCAACAAGAATCAACTATGCTCACTCGTCCATTGCTCAACCATACATGTCATCAGTCCTCGATGTGCCTACACTAGCACTAATCTTGATACATTCTCTAAACCAATAATATCCAAAAACAACTGCTCCTCTACATCTAATATCCTGACTAATCGCAAGTCCCTAGGATGTGGCTCCCAAGACAATAAGGGTTGTAGTACCTCCTGCATCATTCAGTACACCTTGTCAGTTTCTTGCATTCACAATTTGACCTTTGACTCCTAGTAGCTGATTATTTTTTGCTAAAAGTGACTCCCTTTTCTATGTGCGCCAGCCTTTTGACCATAAGCAAGCTATTTTACTGTAAGCACATAGTTTTTTTCTCATACACAATATCTTTACCATACACGAGATACTACTAGCTAGAAGTGACCTGAATTCTCTATGTGATAACTTTTCACTTATAAGCGATTCATTTTCCATATGCAACTCACTGTTGCTCACAAGCGAGCTCTATATCTATATGTAGTCACTTTTTGTCTAAAAGTGACCTGAATTGACACTATGCACATTTCGCCTATCCATTCACCTTAGCCAACTAGAAGTGACCTATTTTTGCTATAAGCAGTCTCTTTGAGCCTATAACCGACCTATTTTACCCTAAGCGATCTTTTTTCCTACACAAGCGACCTGAACTACTTATCCTAAAACCTTGTCGCTTTTGGTGAACTGTGTGCATTTATTACACGTTTAGCCTACAAAAATCATGCATTTAGTAAAAGTATTGATACATACTACTGTACCTACTCCTGTTGGTCACCCTTGTGTCCTCACTCTCTTGACACGATGATCTTTTAGAAACACCATCCTGATAGCTCTCCAACACTCGAAGCACCAACTCTCTAGGGAGCTCTAGATCTCTATAGCTACTAAACACAAATGAGCACAAATGAGCCTCTTTTCCCTTGAGGGACCTACTTATAGCCCATGTCCAAACCCTAATTCTTCTATACTAAAGCCTCTTTTCTACTGCATCATCCCATTTTCTCCCACCCAATCCTCCTTTTCTTCATGTTCATCCAGTTTCTAGCCTTTCATCCTATCGAGCGTCAACCCAACCCTTCCTGGTTCACATCACTTACCTCTTGAGGGGGCATCAGATCCTACTTACACTAGGGCATAAACTTGTTTTTTGAGTGAATTATCATATCTTCTTTAACACAGCGTTCTAATGAACATTGTATCAAAGAGGGGAAAAATGTACACCCAAAATTGACCTAATCATGAACATCATAACATTGCATTATTTACCATTTGCATTTGTCTAACACATGGGCAATTTATCTATTTTCTTTAAATCACTTATTTCTTCTATTAATTAAATAAATTTATATTTATTTAATTAATTCATTATCTATTTCCTCTAATCTATAATTAAATAATCTTTAATTATTTAATTATCTTTATTTCTATCTATTTTAAATAAAAAAATCTTATTTATTTAATTAAAATTCCCTTCACAACCCCACTTTCTAATTAATTAAATAAATTTTACTTATTTAATTAATTTCTCTTAACATTTATCTTCATGAGCTGACATGTGTGCCTCTTTTATTTAAAAACATGTGTGGTACTACATCTTTCTTTTAATATCTTTCAAGTGTAGTACTTTTTATGTACATGATCACACATGAGCCTTATCTTCCCTCCACTTGTTATTTACACATTCACCTATGACTATCAATTCATCCAAGTTGTTCACATAGCCACCAAATCTCCACCGTTGATTGATTTTGGTTGATGTCTATATAAACACCCTCTCATTCCATACTATATGGATCTATCATTTTTTATATAGCATCTACTTTATCATCTTGAGCATATTAAGTATTTTTGCATCCATTTAGCCTATTATCATTATCATCCATCCATCATGGTAGCTTTGATCTTCATAATTATTCATTGTTGAAGAGCAGACCACATCACAAACAAGGAATCATACAATCTAGGTGATATTTTTCTTGAATTGCATTCAATGATTTCACTTGGATTCAATTCTTTGATGGGGGTAGGATTAGGTTTTCATTTGTAATGCTTGATCTTATTAACCTAATTTTTACCTATCACAGAGATATATTTTAATATGCATACCATGAACTAATTTAAAACATAGTCTATAATAAGGACATTTATGTGTGATGACTAAGCTCTTTGGGTAGTAAGAACTATGATGAACTATAAATACAAAATGTAAGAGATGTATACAAAATGTGGAAGCATATACAAGGTAGATGAACTATAAAATCAAAAAAGTGAGACTGATATAAACACAAAATATGTAAAGCATACAAGTGATATAAACATGTATGGTAAAGAATGATAAAGTAATTCAAATAGAATTAAGGAAAATGTAAAGAACATGGATGTAAAGACTTGACATACCTAAGAAATGGAGATTCGAATGGAGAGAGTACCCAATTATGTAGTGTTTTTTTTTCCTTACATCACACTCCTCAACAATTTGAGTTTTTCACCACTTACTTTCTTTTCAACGTTGAATTGAATAACACTCAAATGGAATTGGTAATGACAATACTATTAACCAATCTATAATGTTAAATTCCTACAATTCAATGACAATTAACATTGCAACACTACAAATATTGAAACTTGAATTGATATATATCAAATTTGATGTAAAAACTATGTTATTTCCTCCTTAAGTTGGTAAAGCAGAAAAAGGTGGTGGAAAGTTCATGCAAAGGTAGTAGAATGTGAAAAATGTGTATGTGAACTTCCCAACAACATGAAAACACTTTTTTTGTCAGAACACACACATAAACAAAGGAAAATAAAGTATGTGGGCCTGGATCACAGGGGTCCATGCCTATTTACCATTTCTATAGCAATACAAAACATGCTCGCAGTATAATGTGAGCGTGTTTTGGCCTGCTATAGAAAAATCCATATTATTCATTTCTCCATGTATTTCTTCTATCTCTCACCTATCTCTCCCCCTCACCTCTCTACCTCTCCCTCAACCTTAAACCTTAATCCGTCAATCCTAAATCTTAATCCCTCAACCATCAACCCTAATTCCTTATCCCTAAACCCTAAACCCTGATCCCTAAACCCTAAACCCTAATCCCTCAAGGTCCTAAGCCCTAATCTCTTATCCCTAAACTCTAAACCCTGTCCCTAAACTCTAAACCCTAAACCTTAAACCTCAATCCCTCAACCCTAAACCTTATTCCCTTAACCCTAAACCCTATTCCCTCAACCCTAAACCCTAAACGCTATCCCTATTCTTAAACCCTCAACCCTCAACACTATACCTTAAAACCTAATCCCTTATCCATAAACCCTCAACCCTAAACCCTAATCCCTCAACCCTAAACCTTCAACCCTAAACCCTATCCCTAATCCTTCTACCATCAACACTCTACCTTAACCCTAATCCCTCGAACCTCAACCTTAATACCTCAACCATAAACACTATCTGTAAAGCCTCAACCCTAAACCTGAATCCCTCAAGGCACTAAACTCTAATCTGTTATCCCTAAACTCTCAACCCTCAACCCTCAACCTTAAACCTTAATCTCTCAACCTTAAACCTTAATCCCTCAACCCTCAATCCTAATATCTTATCCCTAACCCTATTCCCTTAATCCTAAACCTTAAATGCTATCCCTATTCCTAAACCCTTAACCCTAGACACTATAACTTAAACCCTAGTCCCTTATCCCTAAACCCTCATCCCTAAACCCTAATCCCTCAACCCTAAACTTGCAACCCTAAACCCTATCCCTAATCCCTCTACCGTGAACACTCTACCTTCACCATAATCCCTCAACCCTCAACCCTAATCCCTCAACCCTAAACCCTAATCCCTCGAGGTCCTAAACCCTATTCCTTTGTCTCGAAACTCTAAACCCTATCCCTAAACCCTCAACCCTCAACCTTAAACCTTAATCCCTCAACCCTAAACCTTAGTACCTCAATCCTCAACCCTAATCCCCTATCCCTAAGCCCTAAACCCTAAACGTTATTCCTATTCCTAAACCATCAACCCTCAAAACTATACCTTAAACCCTAATCCCTTATCCCTAAATGCTCAACCCTAAACCCTAATCCCTCAACCCTAAACCTTCAACCCTAAACCCTATGCCTAATCCCTCTACCTTCAACACTCTACCTTAACCCTAATCCCTCGACCCTCAACCCTAAAGGCTATCCGTAAATCCTCAACCCTAAACCCTAATCCCTCAAGGTCCCAAACCCTAATCCCTTATCCCTAAACTCTAAAACTTGTCCCTAAAACCACAACCCCCAACCCTCAACCTTATAACTTAATCCCTCAACACTAAACCTTAATCCCTCAACCCTCAATACTAATCCCTTATCCCTAAACCCTAAACCTTAATCCCTCAACCCTAAACCCTAAATGCTATCCCTATTCCTAAACCCTAAACCCTCGACACTATACCTTAAACCCTAATCCCTTATCCCTTATCCCTAAACCCTAAACCCTAATCCATCAACCCTAAACCCTATCCCTAAACCCTCTACTGATGCAGAGTGGAACGCAACGGAGGCTAAACTAACAGGAAGGAGTAGCCAACAATACAAACAGCATGATAAAAATGTCTATTGGCTCAGCCTCATCATCATATTTCAACAGCATCATCATATTTCGGATGATCGCTAACATCCTCCTGCCGACTACTATTCATCTCCTCCGCCTGTCGCCTATCATCATCATCATGATAATCAATGGGCACAAACATCCTCCGGTTGCACTGTTCATCGGGTGCCAAATACAAGCGTCATCATCATGATCTTCAATACTACCTTCGTCAGCAAGATATCCAAATATCCGGTAGCTTCTAATATCCTGATGACGATCTCCTTCAACTGCTTCCCTTCGATGTTCCGATAGCCGTCTATACAAACATCAGCATCATGATACGAATTATCCGATTGTCTTGGAACATCCTGATGATGTTAACCCAACTTTCTGCCGAGAGCCTTCGCCGATACCTAAACCCTTAGCGACGACAGGATCAATATGCATAAGGGGATATCTCAATATCCTGATGACGATGATGTCATATCCTGATGACGATGACATCACACATCATCCTGATGAACTCTTCAACACTTAGACAAAAAACCAAACTTTCACACCCGCATCAGCTAGCGATACGCGGATGATAAACTTCTCCGAGAGATGATCCTGACTGCGATATATACACTGAGTATATATCCAACTCACAACATCATGATGCACTTGCAACTTGCAAACTTCAACAGTTTCACGACCCGATCCGGATGGCGATGCATTCGCAGATGACGATGTGGCTTGCTCCGGCTGGAAACGCACATGCAAACTCCTGTGTATCCGTCCACTGCATGTAAACACTCAGAACCGCATAATTTCACAAAGACAATGTGACGACCGGGCTGGATCACCTTCAA
This sequence comes from Cunninghamia lanceolata, assembly GCA_027924645.1. NCBI lineage: Eukaryota > Viridiplantae > Streptophyta > Pinopsida > Cupressales > Cupressaceae > Cunninghamia > Cunninghamia lanceolata. The sequence continues at coordinate 14,174,879 of BSBN01001583.1, forward strand.
CCCAAAATCTAACAACTTATCTTTCTATACCTAGCACATGAGGATGCTAGGCTGATTCACAGCATGCTCCTAACAGATCTCTTGAACAATGCAATGCATAAACAGAAAACACAAATGTAACCTAAGCTATGATACAGGACCATTCCACTGATTTGCAGGTTCAACCGGTGGAAGGGTTGAAAGTACCCATCAACTTGCAAACGGAAAGGAAATCAACACAGATACAACTGATACAACCAGATACTGCAAAAGATGAGATCTTATTCAAATGAGATTCAAATGTCCTGCTTTTACAATTCTGCTTCACAATATCTGGACTGATCACCAGTACAGCATATCACCAGTACTACTCTCCTGAACATAACAACTATCAAAATCAATATGAACTACTAATCTGTCTAAACCCTAACAGATCGAAGGTATATATAACAAATCCTTCGAGTACTACCAACTCACTTCCCAGCGGCTGGGAGCTTCCAAGCGGCTGGGAGAGAGGACAGCTCAGATAACCTTATCCCGATCTCTAACTGCCTACACATACTCCTATGCTGAACTACTACATAGCATCGGTCCAATGGACCTTATTACATGATAAAGTCAAACATACTAAAAATAGGCTATCCTGTCATCATGCTGATAATTATCCTATATCCTAATCATGTTATCCTATATCCTGATCCTGTATGTCATCATGCGGACCTATAACAAACTAACTGCCTCAAGGAGGCCAGCTGTTAGGTAGGTGCTTCTGCACCATACTCCCCAAAAGAAAATAACTCATGTCCCATGAGTTAGGATATGGAAGTCCTCCACCTCTACACTTTGCCTGTGCAATGTTCTGCCCTGTTCCAGCTTTGTCTGCTGCTGTCTCCTGGCTGCTCCAAGACTTCTGAACTATAACTTGCTTTCTTGCAAGTGAACCCTCATGCCTGTCAATGTAGGCTTTGCTCTCACATACCTTGTGTTTGTCAGGTTGCCTGACCAGAACCTCTTGCTGAACTGCCTCTTGAACTTCTGAAATGTTCAACTCTATCTTCCTGTCAAGCTTTATAGGACAAGCAATAGTCCCAACTATGACAACATCCCTGTCATTCTTCTGAACTAGTTGTTGTTTACCATCCTGTTTCTGAACCCGCTGCTGACCTCTGTCAGTCACAACTGAAACTTTTTTCAGCTGGTTGTCTTTAACAACTCCTTTCCCTGCAGTGTCCTCAACTGCATGCATGCCTGCTCCTCTAGGCATCTGCACAAATTCCTTCTTTCCCATTAAAATGACTTTGGCTGCCTTTTGTGCTGCAGCTGCTTCCTGTAATGGCATCAACTTAATAGTCTTTCCATCCTTCTGGATGGTGTAGGTATTAGCATACCCATCATATAGTACTCTCCTATCAAATTGCCATGGTCTACCCAACAGTAGGTGACAACATTCCATGGGCAAAATATCACACAAAATCCTATCCCGATATGCTCCAATCTGGAAATCCACATATGCCTGTTCAGAGATAAAAAGTGAATGACTGTCACTCACCCAAGATGCCTTGTAAGGGTGTGGATGTGGAATCCTTTCCAAATGCAGTTTATCCACCATCTCCTGAGATACCATGTTGTCTGTTGAACCAGTATCAATGACAACCTTACATACTTTACCTTTACTCTTGCATGTGGTCTTGAAAAGAGCTCTTCTTTGCATCATATCCTTTGATGCCTGCAAACTAATTCTCCTTAGCATCAATGATTCTCCACTCTCTGGATATCCAACATTAGCAGCCTCCTGATCCTTTTGATAAATGTTTGGACTCTGCACACTTTTCTCTTCTTTCTCTTCTTGCACAAGTTGTACTCTCTTGTCATTAGTTCTATCATTTCTGGATGATGAACCTTTGTTTTCTGGACATTTGAAGGATGGATGACCAAACTCACCACAGGTGTAACACTTCCCTGAAAATGTAGTAGAACCTCTACCACCTCCAAATCTTCCTTTATTGCCTTTCCATCCACCTCTGAAATCAGACTGTCCCTGTCCTTTACCAGTGTCTTCTTGACTCTCATTGGTTTGCCTTGTCTTATGGGCTGATCCTCTTCCTTTATTGTTTTGCTCTTGTTTTCGCTTCAACTTCTCTTCCACTTTCAATGCCAACTGGAAACATTTCTGCACTGTATCTGGGTTATGCAGACTTAGATCATCCTGAATATTAAACTTCAATCCATTAAGGTATCTGGCTACCTTCTCTTCCTCACTTTCTTTCACCTTTGTCTTCATACAGAGTTTCATGAACTCTTCTGTATATGAGCTGACATCTAGCTCCTTCTGCTTCAGGTTTTGCTTCCTCTTGTGTAACTGGATACTGTAATCCAAAGGAATATAAGCTTCCTTCACCAATTCCATCATCTTCTTCCATGTGGCAACTCTACGTTTTCCTTCCTGCACTCTATCATCCTGAACAAAGTTCCACCATGTCAAGGCAGCTTCTTTCATCTTTGACTGTGCTATCTTCACTCTCTGCTGTTCTGGTATCTCCTCTGTTACAAAGAAATTGTTCAAACAATCTATCCATTCCATTACTGAATCAGGGTCCATCTTACCTGTAAACACTGGCAAATCCAGCTTCACATCCATGGTTCTCCTCTCCATGGCCTTGAGGGCGTTCAACAGTGGTCTCTGGTCTGCAGGAACGACCTCCTCGCTCCAATTAGGGATCTCTTCTTCTTCCCTATCATCTTCTTTACCAGAACCTACTCTGCTCCTCAACTTTGCTAACTCATCTTTCAACTCCTGATTCTGAGCCTTCACGGCCTTGCTTTCTGCAATCTGTTTCTTCACCAGAACTGCCAACTTAGCGTTGGTCATCCTTGCTGGAACCTCAGATGTTCCTTCTTCGTCTGACATCCTGCTTATCTTTTCCAGAAGATCCTAACCTTTGCTCTGATACCACTATGATGCAGAGTGGAATGCAACAGAGGCTAAACTAACAGGAAGGAGTAGCCAACAATACAAACAGCATGATAAAAATGTCTATTGGCTCAGCCTCATCATCATATTTCAACAGCATCATCATATTTCGGATGATCGCTAACATCCTCCTGCCGACTACTATTCACCTCCTCCGCCTGTCGCCTATCATCTGTTGGCAAGAGACACTATATGGATTCATGGTTGTTGTCATTGATGGCAACAAAGGTCATTCCACATATCCGCAAGTCATGTTATATCTCTACCGGAAGTCAGATTGAAGATTGTTGTGGTCCGGTGAACAAGAACAGAGCATGTGGCAAGGTCCGACAGATTGGTCCGGATCTCTCAGAGGAAGTGTCTTGGCACAGTGCGGATCTGGGGAAGTCAAGAGGACTATCTTGAGTAGTATATTCCAAGGATTTAGCCTCCGGAGATGGACAAAGAAAAAGATATGAATAGTTGAGTACCGGATTCCTGAGAGACAGTGAAAACAGAGGAAGAACTGACTGACTGAGTATCAAACTACTTTCCGGATGTGTTACAGATGATGATAAAGGTTGCGGAGGCATGAATCATGTTTGGCCGACATAATTGATGATATCTACAAGTATATGCTTGATCCGCATTGCTTGGTGAGCAAGGATTCAGCCGACAGAACTAAGTTTGTAAGAAACTAGACTGTTCCGGATGCCGACTAGAAAGATGATGAAATTACTTGTGCGGATATATATAGAGGATGGATTTAGTTGTAAAGTGTGTGAATGTGTAAAAAAAGGATATGCGAACAAGTCCAGAGTAGAGCAGAAGTAGCAATAAGGATCCGGTATGTGAAAGGATAGCAGACTAAAGAACAGAGGAAAGATGAAGTGCAGCAGATCAGTATACTGAACCTAACCGGAACTGAACTCCAGCATATGCAGATGCTTCCAATCAGTTCAAGACTGTGATTCTTATCACTTTGTAAGACAGTGTGTCTTCTTGTAGGCAGTGAGCCTCTTGTGAGCAGTGTGCTCGGGCAGTGAGCCCTAATTGGCAAGTGCCATTTTTGTAATTTCCTATTCTTCTAACAGAGAATAATTCTTGGGTTAATCACCCCGTGGTTTTCTCCCTTAACAGGGTTTCCACGTCAAAAATACTGTGTCATGTGTTTCTTATTTCATGGTTAATGTTTTGTGTTTGATTTTATGCTGCTTCAATTAAGAGGAAAGTTCATTAAGGGAAATAATTAGGATAACTGATTCACCCCCCCCCTCTCAGTTATCAACAATTGGTATCAGAGCGAAGTTCCTCCTAATAGAGCCTAACAGCCTGAGGAAGATCTGGGATTTCAAATGGATGCATATGGTTTAAGGGAGCAACTCAAGACTGCCCTTGAGGATCTTGAACAGTCAAATTCTGAAGTCAGTGAATTAAAGGAAAGACTCAAACAGGCTGATGAATTCATGAGAGAATTAAAAGACAAATTAAGTCTCTCTATGAAAAAGAGAAAGGAGCTGCTTCAACAGTTGGCAAGACAAAGTGAAGAAAGCAATACAAGTGAGGAATTGACTGAGCAAACCAAGTTATGTGAAAAGTTATCAAAAGAAGTCATTATGTTAAGACATGAAATGGAATCAGGAACTATAAAGTTTACTCAAGAGATTGAAGAAAAAAGAAAGGCTGAAGACAATCTAAGACAATCTCTTAAAGAAAAATCAGAAGAATGCCACCAGATGGACAGGATTATCAGACACCTTGAATCTGATCTTGAAGATTCCAAAGATAATGAAGGAAAACTTGAGGATCAAATTGCCTCTCTCAAAAGAGACCTTCAAACAGCAAATGAATATAAAGAGAAATTCAAGATAAGTTCTGCTCAACTTGAAATTCTTCTTGGAAGTCAAAAGAGGACAGATGACAAGTATGGCTTGGGATATGAGAAAGGAGAAAGCTCCGGATCCGGTCAGAGGAATCTTGGATCAGAAAATCCAAGGAGCAGGCCTAGAAGACCTCCGGTAAGACAGCCAAATGCTCAAAAATATCCATCCTTCAATGGATACTGCCACAGCTGCAACCATTTTGGTCACAAAGCTAATCAGTGCAGAATGAGAATGAATCAGATTAACTCATCCTTCTCCGGACAGTGCTTCAACTGCAAAAGGTATGGACACAAATCCCATGAATGCAGAATTATGCAAGTAAACAAATCATTCAAAGGTAGATGCTTTACATGCAATAGAGTAGGTCATATGGCTAATCAATGCAGATCAAGGGGATATCAGTTAAATATGCAAAGAAATGTTATTTGCCAAATCTGCAATAGGTCCGGTCATAATGCTAAAGTCTGCAGAAACAAGAATCAGGACAAAAGAGGTCCGGTGTATAATCAGAATCAAGACAAGGGTAAACAAAAGATGAATGCGGATGAAGTTAGGAATCAGATGAGCAAGATTTGGGTGAAGAAAAGCTCAGAGAATGTAGAGGTTGGATCCGCACCAGATTCTGGTGCTGATATTTCTTCCGGAAATTAAAAAATGAGCTCAGGCTCAGGGGGAGACTCAAAGAAGATTCTGTTCCCCCAGCCAAACAAGTTGTGCCGGATGTGGCACAAGATGCGGATTAAAGGGTTTGTAGATATAAGTCCTGAGATGCCTCAGTCAAGTTTTCAGAGGTCCGCATGGAGTTATGAAGAAGCTGTGTTCGACTAAGTTAGACCTGTTCAGGGAGGTGCTCCGGTATGATAAAGGATTACAAAAAGGTCCGGAGAGATCCGGAAGTGCACGATCTTGTCTTGCGGATTGGACAGAGTGTTTGGGATGTTCTTGTAATATGTTACCTAGATTTATTCATGATTTAAAGATCCGGATGATATTCAGTGATCAGGACTAATCCGGGATACTCCAAGCTGTCCAGACATGGTAAACCGGAATAATGCAGGTGAAGCATTTATTGCAGACAGATATTAGGGTTTGCGGAGCAATATAAGGGATTTCTCAAAAGTTATCTGCTCATTCTACACTTGAGAAGAAGCGAATAGTGGAGCTCTGCAACAAGGTTCATCAAGCACACCAAGGATCTCCTGCCGAAGCTATTGCATAAAGAAATCAATCCAACCACTCCGTGCAAACCGAAGGCGCATAAGGTATTCTTCGTTTTTCATTGCCTCACTGCAAATCTTTGAAGAATGGCTACTCCAAACATAGTTAAGATCTCTGATAGACCTCGCCCCTCATTCAAGAAACATCCCTACAAATCTTTGGAGGTAGATCCACTAGGAGCCTTCTCTAGTGTTCCCCACGGAGTCTTACATACTGAAGATATTAGGGTTTACATACACGCAAACATTGAGGAATTTGGGGAATTCAAATTAAGAGACCTCTATCACAAGCAACTGATAGATAATGCTTTTGAGCTCAAACCAGAGTATAAGGGTATCCAGAAGAAACAGTTTGAGCAATTCATTCATTTCCCTAGCTTTGAAGAAGATGAATGGGTCCGGTATGTACTGAGCAGGATGCATGACAACTTCCTTTGGCTAGATAGACCCTGTAAGATCACAAAAGAAGCAATTAGAGCAGTAACTGGTCTATACTCTTCCGGGGGGGTACCTATCCTCAAATCTGTCAAGAACAACGTTGTAACTGAGGCCACCGGATCAAAATATGATAAGAGGGCAATGACCATTGAAGATATTTCGGATCCGGATATCAAATATGCATCAATGATAATAGGATACAAGATCTATCACTCCAGCAGGGAGAATTCTGTATCCGGAACTGCAATATACACAGCATATGAAATGCTAAGAAAGAATGCAGATTTTGATCTTTGTGAACTACTACTAAGCCAATTGATGGAAAATGTACAGAAAATCAAGAAAGACAAGAAGAACTCCTTTAAGTATGGTACTCTCATTGTATGTCTCTTCTTTTACTTCATGAATGAGCTACCCGGAACAAGTGGATGGGTATGGCAGAATGACACACCTGTTGCAGTCCAGATAAGAGACTATCTGCATGGACTTGGGGATGCAAAAGCGAGGAATACAGCTCTATGGGGATACTTCAAAAACTTTCAGAGCATGATGCAAGCAAGAGAGAGAATTCCCCAGTCTCTCATCGAGAAATACAAGGACTCAGTATGTTTTATGGTTGACACTGATCAGTGCCTAATGGAGGCAGTGGAGCCAAGGACTGTCTGGATCATGCCCATGGGGTATGAAGTTGATGAACAGATAGTAGAGCTGCATGTTCAACACATGCTAAGTCAGCCCAAAGATCCTAAGGCAGAAAGGTTTGGAACCTTTGAGGAGCTGAGCGTGAAATTACATGTAGAACTCAGGGAACCTGAGATTAAGAGAAAAGTGAGAAAAGAAGTAGAGCACATTGCTCAAGGCCTAGGCATCTCAAAAGAGGCACTTGATGCCAGTCGGGAAAAGAGGAGAAAGGCTGAGGAAGAAGAGAAAAGCAAAGAAAGTGCTCCGGTTGAAACCCCCACCCGGACCAGATCATCAAAGAGATCTGCACCTTCCACAACCAAAAGCTCAAAACCGGAAGTCCAGGCATCCGGTAAAAGATCCAAGACAAAAGCATCAAGGGCTTATGAAAGCCAAAAGGATGAAGAGGAGACAGAATCAGATGAAGGAGTAAGAGAAGTAAAGAAACAGAAAAAGAAAGGATCCGGTAAGCCCTCCACAGGCCAAGACAAGGAGGAAATGGCAGAGGTAACTGTTGAAAAGCCCACTCTGTCACTAGAGAGCATAATCAAGTCGGTCACGGTGGATGGAAACCTTCAACCAATGACTGAATCCTATGATGACTTCAGTGAGGCAGACCAAAAGACTCTGCAGGAAGCCACAGTTAAATATCTGAACACATACAATAAGGCTTTCATTGAGATCATATCTCTCATTCCTAAAAGCCTAGAGAAGGAAATGGAAGTAAGAAAGAATAATGCTCATGCCAAAGATCTTGAGATCCGGGAGCAGATAGCTATTCAGCTATATCCTCAAATTGATCCCAAGACAATGAACATGATCTTCAAGGACTGCAGAGATGAGTTCAGAAGTAAAGCCAGGATGAATCAGCTCATGCTTGGTGAGACTGACAAAGTGGCACAAGAGACAGAAGAGATCCTCCGGAAGGCCTTCAAAAGGTTCAATCTTCCTGTTGTAGAGGACCTAGGTGCAGAAACAGCTGCTGATTTGGAATCTTCTGTTCCGGAAGAAGTGAGCCCTGAACAGACAAGTGAGGACTTGGGACCCTCTGCTCCAGAAGAAGTGGCCCATGAACAAGCAAGCATCTCTCCTCCGGTTTCCCCTACAGTCTCCGGATCCAAAGAAGAAGAGCAATTGCAGGAGAAGGAAGCAGTGGTGACAGACAAAGAGGTTGACAGTTCTAAGACTGCAGAAGAAAAGAAACATCTGTCTCCGGCAAGAGACACTGCACAAACTGTTCAACAATTTTTGAGCAAAGAAACTCTAGAGATTGATGAACCGGAGCTTCTAAAAGGTCCATTTGATTTTGACTCTCTCTCTCCGGTACAAACAATGAAGATAGCTTCATTTGCAAATGCCAAGGCAAATGAAAAGCTCCTGAAGTCTCATATGGAAGACTGTGAGTTGATAGAGGCTACTTCCGGAGTACTTGTAAAGATCATGCCATCAATCCAAATAGATCCGACAGCCTCCACTTCCGGTAATCTAAAAACCTTAGTCAGCAGTATTGATACACATTTTAATTCTCTAGAAAAATCAGCTGAAGACAAGGTCCGGAAGGAATTTTTGGATAAGAGATTTTCTGAAATATTAGATTTAATCTCTAAGGATAGGAAGATTGTAAGCATTGGAATAAAGAGCTTAGAAAATGCTCTTAAGGATGGCGGTGACATCTACAAATTTTGTATATCTTGGTCAAAGGCAACAGCAGCAATTGACAAGAAAATAAAAGAGGAACAGGACAAGCTTCAAAGCTTATCTCAAAGTTTTGATCCTCTCTCTTCCTCTATAATAAATCAAGAATGTCAGACTATTGCAGTCTTGAATGAAATAAAGAATCTTGAGAAGGAGAGGAAGAACATTACCAACCGGATGGGAGAACTTAGAAGGATTATAGTCCCTAAGTTGGAAACGATGCATGAGGCCATCAGTGATGCCCAGACCACCGCCCATACAAAAGATCCGACAGATCTCAGGCGGGCAGAAGCTTTTGCATTTTTGTTGAGTGGTCACATTTCAATCCTGGACAGAATGAAGCTTAGTTGGGCTACTGAAATGGTTCAACTGCAGACATCCTTTGCAGACATTCTGCAGTATATGTGAGTATGTAAATATGCGGCCATATATAGAAAATTTTTGAAAATTTTGGTGTGCGGACCCTACCCTTTGCCATTGATGTCAAAGGGGGAGTGAGGAGCAGTGAAAAATGAGGAATCCAACTCAGGGGGAGTTCCGGAAATTGTATATAAAGACAGAGCATCAGCAAAGGGGGAGTATAGTGTAAACACTTAGTCATTTTTCACTAAGTGTTGCCATCAATGCCAAAGGGGGAGATTGTTGGCAAGAGACACTATATGGATTCATGGTTGTTGTCATTGATGGCAACAAAGGTCATTCCACATATCCGCAAGTCATGTTATATCTCTACCGGAAGTCAGATTGAAGATTGTTGTGGTCCGGTGAACAAGAACAGAGCATGTGGCAAGGTCCGACAGATTGGTCCGGATCTCTCAGAGGAAGTGTCTTGGCACAGTGCGGATCTGGGGAAGTCAAGAGGACTATCTTGAGTAGTATATTCCAAGGATTTAGCCTCCGGAGATGGACAAAGAAAAAGATATGAATAGTTGAGTACCGGATTCCTGAGAGACAGTGAAAACAGAGGAAGAACTGACTGACTGAGTATCAAACTACTTTCCGGATGTGTTACAGATGATGATAAAGGTTGCGGAGGCATGAATCATGTTTGGCCGACATAATTGATGATATCTACAAGTATATGCTTGATCCGCATTGCTTGGTGAGCAAGGATTCAGCCGACAGAACTAAGTTTGTAAGAAACTAGACTGTTCCGGATGCCGACTAGAAAGATGATGAAATTACTTGTGCGGATATATATAGAGGATGGATTTAGTTGTAAAGTGTGTGAATGTGTAAAAAAAGGATATGCGAACAAGTCCAGAGTAGAGCAGAAGTAGCAATAAGGATCCGGTATGTGAAAGGATAGCAGACTAAAGAACAGAGGAAAGATGAAGTGCAGCAGATCAGTATACTGAACCTAACCGGAACTGAACTCCAGCATATGCAGATGCTTCCAATCAGTTCAAGACTGTGATTCTTATCACTTTGTAAGACAGTGTGTCTTCTTGTAGGCAGTGAGCCTCTTGTGAGCAGTGTGCTCGGGCAGTGAGCCCTAATTGGCAAGTGCCATTTTTGTAATTTCCTATTCTTCTAACAGAGAATAATTCTTGGGTTAATCACCCCGTGGTTTTCTCCCTTAACAGGGTTTCCACGTCAAAAATACTGTGTCATGTGTTTCTTATTTCATGGTTAATGTTTTGTGTTTGATTTTATGCTGCTTCAATTAAGAGGAAAGTTCATTAAGGGAAATAATTAGGATAACTGATTCACCCCCCCCCTCTCAGTTATCAACATCATCATCATCATGATAATCAACGGGCGCAAACATCCTCCGGTTGCACTGTTCATCGGGTGCCAAATACAAGCGTCATCATCATGATCTTCAATACTACCTTCGTCAGTAGGATATCCAAATATCCGGTAGCTTCTAATATCCTGATGACGATCTCCTTCAACTGCTTCCCTTCGATGTTCTGATAGCCGTCTATACAAACATCAGCATCATGATACGAATTATCCGGTTGTCTTGGAACATCCTGATGATGTTAACCCAACTTTCTGCCGAGAGCCTTCGCCGATACCTAAACCCTTAGCGACGACAGGATCAATATGCATAAGGGGATATCTCAATATCCTGATGACGATAACGTCATATCCTGATGACGATGACGTCACACATCATCCTGATGAACTCTTCAACACTTAGACAAAAAACTGAACTTTCACACCCGCATCAGCTAGCGATACGCGGATGATGAACTTCTCCGAGAGATGATCCTGACTGCGATATATACATTGAGTATATATCCAACTCACAACATCATGATGCACTTGCAACTTGCAAACTTCAACAGTTTCACGACCCGATCCGGATGGCGATGCATTCGCAGATGACGATGCGGCTTGCTCCGGCTGGAAACGCACATGCAGACTCCTGTGTATCCGTCCACTGCATGTAAACACTCAGAACCGCATAATTTCACAAAGACAATGTGACGACCGGGCCGGATCACCTTCAACCCAAAATCTAACAACTTATCTTTCTATACCTAGCACATGAGGATGCTAGGCTGATTCACAGCATGCTCCTAACAGATCTCTTGAACAATGCAATGCATAAACAGAAAACACAAATGTAACCTAAGCTATGATACAGGACCATTCCACCGATTTGCAGGTTCAACCGGTGGAAGGGTTGAAAGTACCCATCAACTTGCAAACGGAAAGGAAATCAACACAGATACAACTGATACAACCAGATACTGCAAAAGATGAGATCTTATTCAAATGAGATTCAAATGTCCTGCTTTTACAATTCTGCTTCACAATATCTGGACTGATCACCAGTACAGCATATCACCAGTACTACTCTCCTGAACATAACAACTATCAAAATCAATATGAACTACTAATCTGTCTAAACCCTAACAGATCGAAGGTATATATAACAAATCCTTCGAGTACTACCAACTCACTTCCCAGCGGCTGGGAGAGAGGACAGCTCAGATAACCTTATCCCGATCTCTAACTGCCTACACATACTCCTATGCTGAACTACTACATAGCATCGGTCCAATGGACCTTATTACATGATAAAGTCAAACATACTAAAAATAGGCTATCCTGTCATCATGCTGATAATTATCCTATATCCTAATCATGTTATCCTATATCCTGATCCTGTATGTCATCATGCGGACCTATAACAAACTAACTGCCTCAAGGAGGCCAGCTGTTAGGTAGGTGCTTCTGCACCATCTACCCTCAACACTCTAGCTTAACCATAATCCCTCAACCCTAAATGTTATATGTAAATCCTCAAACCTAAACCCTAATCCCTTAAGGTCCTAAACCCTAATCCCTCAAGGTCATAAACCCTAATCCCTTATCCCTAAACTCTAAGCCCTATACCTAAACCCTCAACCCTCAACCCTCAACCTTAAACCTTAATCCCTCAACCCTGAACCTTAATCCCTTAACCCTCAACCCTAATGTCTTATCCCTAAACCCTAATCCTTAATCCCTGAACTCTAAACCCTAAATGCTATCCCTATTCCTAAACCCTAAACCCTCGACACTATACCTTAAACCCTAATCCCTAAACCCTCAACCCTAAACCCTAATCCCTCAACCATAAACCTTCAACCTGAAACCCTATCCCTAATCCCTTTACCCTCAACACTCTACCTTAACCCAAATCCCTCGACCCTCAACCTTCAACACTGTCCCTAAAGCCTCAACCCTAAACCCTAATCCTTCAAGGTCCTAAACCCTAGTCAGGTAAGTGCAACAAGTTGGGTCCACATAGAAGGGAAATCACGGGCAAATAAAACATCCTGATAGAAATGGGTACCCATTTTAAAAGAAATAGGTACCTATTTAGGAATGGGTGCCATAGCCTAAATATGTACCCACTTAGAAATGGGTACTTTTTTAGAAACAATTGCCTGATCCTAAACAGGTACCTGTTTCTATAAAGATATTTGAATTTGAAAAAAAATCCTGTGTGCTTTTTTTTCCTATACAAAAGGAATGCATACCCATTTTAAAATGGGTACCTGTTTTATAATGGGTACCCATTCATAAAATCTTAGGCTTGGGAAAGGCATGGTAAGCGAACCCCTTGCCTTGGACCAGCAATTTTTTTTCTAAGTATAGAACAAGAGAAAAGACTAAGTTTACCTATATGGCTGACAATATTTTTTTCTAATTTTTTTTACAAAATTAAAACCCATTACAAATGACAATGTCTAGTTTTCAAATATGTATTTTTCTATTGGACTTGTTTTTCTATTTATTATTTAATTTATGAGCAAAATAGTCCATAAACTTGAAATGACAGGTGTTTGTATTTTTTTAATAACTTTTAATTTTTAAAGTTTTTTGAAAAAAAAAAACTATATGTCATCATTCTACACATCATTCTTTACACAATGAAAAAAAAAAATCATTTTATGATTAGTTTTTCTCAAATTATGTTCGTTGTACATGAGGGTTTTTGAAAACAGCAATTAGGGTCAATAAAAAATTAATAAAAAAAATATTTGGAAAAAAATTATTAAAAAAAATCCTCATTAAACATCATTATACTACACATATTTCCCCAAAAGGGTTTATAAAAATACTTTTAGTTAGGTCAAATTATGTTGGCCATACACGTGCATGGTATGGTAAAAAAAGTGACTTTTAAACAGTGGTTTTTAGAAATGCCTATTGAAAATCAATTTGTGTCATCTGGGTATTAAAATAAATTACATATTTCAAAACTAGACTCTGAGTACTACATTTCATATTACTAACTTTTTTTAAGATTCAATTTTTAAGTGCCTTAAACGTTCAGGTCAAATGTGACAAATTCTAAAAATTAGGGAAAACACTTCCACTTTTTAGCCAAAAAGTGGACCCAACTTCTTGCACTAACCCAATCCATTATCCCTAGACTCTAAACTCTATCACTAAACCCTCAAACCTAATCCATCAACCCTAAACTCTATCCCTAAAGCCTCAACCCTAAACCCTAATCCCTCAAGGTCCTAAACCCTAATCCCTTATCCATAAACTCTAAACGCTATCCCTAAACCCTCAACCCTAAACCCCAATCCCTCAAGTTCTTAAACCCTAATCCCTTTTCCTAAAACTCTAAACCCTATCCCTAAACCCTCAACCCTCAACCTTAAACCATAATCCCTTAACCCTAAACCTCAATCCCTTAACTCTCAACGCCCTTATCCCTAAACCCTAATCCCTCAACCCCAAACCCTAAACACTATCCCTATTCCTAAACCATCAACCCTCGACACTATACCTTAAACCCTAATCCATTATCCCTAAACCCTCAATCCTAAACCCTAATCCCTCAACCCTAAACCCTATCCCTAATTCCTCTACCCTCAACACTCTACCTTAACCCTAATCCCTAATCCATCGACCCTCAACCCTATACTCTATTCCTAAAGCCTCAACCCTAAATCCTAATCCATCAACTTCTTAAAACCTAATCCCTTATCCCTAAACTCTAAAACCTATCCCTAAACCCTCAACCCTAAATTCTATCCCTAAAGCCTCAACCCTAATCTCTTATCCCTAAACTCTAAACCCTATCCCTAAATCCTCAACCCTTGACCCTCAACCTTAAACCTTAATCTCTCAACCCTAAACCCTAATCCCTAAACCCTAAACCATAAATTCTATCCCTAATCCTAAACCTTCAACCCTCAACACTATACCTTAAACCCTAATCCCTTATCCCTAGGCTCTCAACCCTAAACCCTAATCCCTCAACCCTAAACCTTCAACATACATACATACATACAACCATACATACATACATACATACATACAACCATACATACATACATACATGCAAGCATACATACATACATGCATACATACATACATACATACATACATATAAGTATACATACATACATATAGGCATACATATATACATCAATACATACATACATACATATAGGTATACATACATACAAGTATACATACATACATGCTTAATAACCTTGAACATAAAATATTCCAAGGGAGACATAATGCGAGCATGTTATAATGCACTCACGTTATGTCAAACATGACAAACATCAGGCAAACTTTTGCGAAAAGGAAAAAAATGCAAAACAAAACATAATGTGATCGCATTATAACGTGCTCGCATTATATTTTGCTTTGGAAATCCCAAGCCTTAGGCTTGGGATTTGCTTTGGATTTCCAACCCAAAGGCTTGGAGTGCCTTCCCAATGTCCAAATATGTGTTTTTACATATTCTACATGATTTCACATTATTTTGTTCATGCTAACCCTCAAATTTGCATGTGTTTCAAGGTCAAACAAATCGAACACCTAGGTAATGTTAGGCTTTCTCTTAACTATTTACCGATGTAATTTTTTTCACATTTTGACAATGTTAAGCCTTTTGTCTTTAATGTCTTTTGTTTGTGTCCGTTTTCGGGAAAATAACTAGTGTTTGGCCGTTTTTCATTGTAAATTAACCATTCATTGAAATTAAAAAAAAAACATTTTTAGAAACTAGACTCCATTCTACATATATTAAAAAAAAAATTCAATTAGTTTTCAAAATTTATAGGGGTAGCATGGAAAAAATTCTATTTTTCAGGATGTGTCCACTTTAAAAATTAGTAAAAAATCAAATATTCATTAAACAATTATCAGAAAAATTAGGCATAAACTGCATGTTGTTAGCTAATTTCTCACTAAAGCGATTTTAAAAATACCCCAAAAAAAGTTAACCTTTTGACAGAGCCACAAAATATGCTATGTTATGTTTTTTTGATAGAAACAACACCAATTTCTATGGCTCCCTCTTTTGAACCCCTTAATCTATACAATTTTCGAAAAAAATAGTTGTTTAGAAAGTAGACTCAGAGCACTATGAACATTGTTTTCATTGCATCTTAAAATTTTAAGTGTAACTATGCTCAATTTCTCATCCAAGGCTAGCATTTCTGAATTTCAGAAAAAAAGTGGCCACCTAAGACCCCTTTTTGGCCCCCCATCTTCTTGCACTTACCCAAAACGTTTTTCTCATTTTTAATTTTTTTACTCATATTTCCCCTACAATCATATAAGTGAGTTTATTTTATTAATTGGCATATAATTTGTAATAGATATCAAAGTAGAAACTAATGCACAAAGAAAACCACCACAAACAAAACTAAGGAACTTTTAGCTTCACCTACTACCTAAAGACAATCCCAAGACAAATTTTCATTGTTGTTCAATTCACAATGATGAAGAAAACTACTTCTCCTATATACCATACAAGAACAAGTATATGGTAGTTTTTATATCTCTTGGGTACTGCACTAAAAACATAATGGAAACTAGATGAACCCTTAGGGTTTACATGCCCCAAAAGCTATTAATTTTCTCTAGAGTTTGGCATTTACCTAGATTTCTTGTAGAAACTAAGCTTGTTGCAACTCTAATTTTCCCATCTCCATGAAGTGATTTTATTTTGAGAGGTAGGCCTTTCCATTCATCAATTATATTTTTTGAATTAAGAAATAAATGGTGGTCAACGTTCTTAGTCCCACATGAAATCTCTCTATAACGAGATCATCATTCCAAAAAATGGGAATTTGTGAATTGATTTTAAACTTCATTTAGTTTTATTTTCACAAAAAAAGTCTCAGGAGGCAAAAATCATTGAACACCATTGAATGAAGGTTCTTTTTTTGAAAGCATAGGACCTATCACATGTTATTGGGATTTGAATGAAAGTACCTTTTAATGAAAGTTATGGGGGTTCGACTAAAGGTGTTTTTTTAATTGATTTTTTATTGTTTTAAGCCAAAAGAACCCATGGGAAAGGGCATTCAAATGAAGGGCATTTGATCTAAAGTCTTCCATTTGAATCCCCTTATGTGACCCTTGAATTTTTGGTCACCTTATTTTTGAAAAAAAATGTTTATTCAAGACAAGTTTTTGATAATCAAATGAAGTTGCCATGGCACAAGATTTTGTACGATTGTAGCCCTACGAGTAAGTTTTTTCAAAAAATATAATTTGTAATATATTTAGTTTAATTATTATATTTATTTCCTATTTTTTGGTGAAGATAGTTTTTTTTTCCAAACATAAAAGTCTATGTTTGATACACATGGAAAAAAGAAAAAAATCTTAAAAATATTACTTTCATTTTTGTTTTCAACCAAACGAATAAAATAATTTAGATTATATACAAAAATGTTATGTGATATGGGGAAACACGTGTTTAAATTATAATTAATTTAATTAAGAAATTAATAATAAATAAAATATACAACAAAAAATTTAAAATAATGCATGCCCTAGATATCAGTGTTAATGGACCATATTTAAGAAAATATGAATTGATTTTATTCCTAGCTCAAATTATGTGATATGAGAAAATATTACTCATTAAAATACTATGAAGCATAAGAAACAATTTATTAACAAATATTTAAAAATGAGAAATATTTTTTAAAATTTGAAGAAGTATGTATTCAGAATCTACACATAAAATCTCAAAACTGCTAGTTTGCATTGTTTTCAAATTCTTAAAAGTTTTCCTTCTATAAGTGATAGAAAATTTGGCTAAAAATGTTATTTGACTGTCCTACTTAGGCCAAAATGTGGGAGACACATTTCTACTTCTACCATAAAATTTTGAAAAGAATATTATGTTAACATGTTAAATTTATTAGATTGTAAGCTTCTGGAAAATCTGTATTGTTTTTCTTGCATTGATGTTTTGGATCACACTCCGTGATCCATTATCAGGAAGAAAAGAGAAGAATGAGAAAGATTAAAATTGTAAAGATAGATGTGATTAGTGAATCCAAATCAAGGTAAAACATAAATTAAATGCGTTCAAAACAAAGATTTATACCTCAATGTGAAGACCCAATCCAAAGAGGGTGGAGGAGCTTGCACCCAATACTCCTAGATATACCCTAGATGCTCAAATGAGATTTGAAATTCTCTAAAACTATGCAACTCACACTTAGGCTACCTCAAGATTTTAGCATAATAACACTACTCAAATTGTGGATGATCAAATGGCTTGAGAGATGGTGTATTTATAGGATTTTTGGAGAGATTTTGATCGAACAGTTGAGATTGATTTGATAAATCAATGGTGGAGGATGAAGATGATATGTAGGGCCTATATTTAATCTTGAAAAATGAAGGGATGAGAATAAAGATGAATTTTTAATTCATCTTGGGAAGAGGGGTCCATAAATGAGGTTGAAAGAGATGGATTATTTATGAATTAAAAATTCACATGGGGAAGAGTAAAATGAATTAAAAATTTATTTAGGGAAGAGTGGATATTAATGAGTTATTACATGTGTAAGGGGTGTAAGAGGTATTTAATAGAGATTATGACAAATGTGTATTTAAAATTGATTTATTTGGCATGGAAATCAATTTTTTCTTCATGGGATGTGGGGAGAAGTGTTAATGAGGGTTTGACCCAATTAACTAGGGTGAGTAGCCTAATTAATATGGCTGGAATAAATTAGAAAATGGATTAATGGGAGGATAAGATTAATTAGTTAATGATTTACTTAATTAATCTTAAGGCTAGGATCATGTAGGTTAGGTTAGGTAATTAAATAATGAGTATTTAATTGCCTAGGGTAGGGAAAGGTTAATTCATAGGCTGAATTAATTAGTTAAACATGATTTAACTAATTAATTGGGTTTAGTGAGAAGGGGGAAATTAACCAAATAAATATTGCATATTTATTTAATTAATTGGGTAAGGTTGAACTATTGAATTAATTAAATTAATCCAATTGTAGGCGTAAAATGATGAAAAATTAGGTGATGAAGGGATAATTAATTAAAATTTAATTAATTAATTAGAAGGGAAATTGATATGCTTAGGGATGTCAGGAGTTGGTTTGATGATGAAGACATTTTTATATGTCTACAATAGACATCCTTAAAAGGAGAGAGAGGGGAGTAGTGGCACGGAGTACTAGAGTCTAGATTGACAAGAGGTGAAGAGATAAAAGGAGGAAAAGAAAGTAAGAGTACAAAGAAACTAAAGTTACAAAGACACTAAAGTAAGATTGCTATGTTTCTTATCTTAATTTTCTTCCTTTCCTCTTTTCTCTCTTTTGATGTAGACACTCTATGTTTGTTTTTTTGTTATTATTGCTCTTTCTAATTATTTTTCTACGTGTTCTTCTATTCCATTCCTCGTCATTTCTTCTTTATAGGTTTCTATTTTATACTCTTTATCTTCCTAATTTTGGTCTTCTTTGCCTCTTCTTTACTGGTTTCTCCCTTTCTCTTTTTATTTTCTCCTTGCCTTTTTTCATCTTCTGGGTTGGTTGTTTGTCTCCTTTTTCTAACTTTAATATCTTTGTAATCTTACTTTCTTTTCCTCCTTTTATCTCTTTACCTCTTGTCAATCTAGACTCTAGTACTCTGTGCCACTACCCCTCCTCTCTCTCCTTTTAATGATGTCTAGATCTCTAAAATTTTAATCTTTCTCATTCTCCTCTTTTCTTCCTGATGATGGATCACGAAGTGTGATCTGAAACGTCGATGCAAAAAAAGCAACACAGTTTTTCCAGAAGCTTACAATTTAATTATCATGGACTGTGGAAACTTCATGTCTACTATGTTAAATTCATGCTAAAATATTTAATTCTACACTCCTTAGATCATTGGTGTTGTAAACACACTGTGTAGATTTCATTTTTACATCTTTAGCATCACTCATTAAATCTCATCAAGTTACATTTTCATGGATAAGAAATAGTTACTATAAATTATACTAGATATGGTTTTTATTAAATAAGTATCATCAACATACAAGGTATTATAATATGTTTATATTACTTCTTGCTTATGTAATGCTAGGTGTTTTATAGGATTCATAATATGGAGAAGAAATTCATAGTGTGCATTGTAATTTCCCCTAAGCCATGTTCAATGTAATGAAGTATTTTTTTTTCATTTTATATGGGCCTAACAAAGATGTTATGACATTTAAAGGGGATCTTGTAACCAATGTGTTGACAAGTCTTTTAGCATTATATGTTTACACAACAAACATGCTATTTAGAACTATCAACAGTGGAAAGATAAGTTTGTCTAGGAAAAACAACAAATCAATCTTTAGGTTACAAGTTGCCTTCCTTCCTATTTGGATCACAATGATTTTAGAGAAAAGGGAGAAAGATAACTTAAAGAAAACTACCAAATTAAAATGTTCATAAGCCAAAGGAGAATTCTTCACACACTTAACTATGAACAAGTAACTTACCGTAAGATAATCAATAATGGTGAAATTGAAACTATCAAAGTAATTGCAATACTTCATGCACAACAATAATGAGTCAAAATATCTTAAATTAATAATAATAATAATAATGAGTCAAAATTTCTAGAATAATAGCCTCATAATAATTGGTCACTATATTGCCATTCAAAATCATAAGGATAGAAATTAGTTCATTAAGAGAAATAATCATAGAGGTCTTCTAATGTTAAATAAGAAAAGGGAGAAGCTAATACATCAAACTCATAGGCTAAGATAAAAAGCTATCTCTTCCTCTAAAGGAAAATTAACAGTATATTCTATCCTAGTGTTGAAACATCATCCCCTCAAAATATATGCCTTGAAGACATTAAAGCTAGTTATGATTGATGCACACTATCACTAATGGAGACCATGACCTATTTAATTCACCTAGAATGATCTTTTGGAAGATTTTAAGTGTCACAATAATGCCTTTCATCACTATTGAATTATGAAAGTGATCTTTGGTAGGTGAGATATTCAATTTTGAGAATTCTAAAATTTAAGCAACTGCACTTATCATTGCAGTCATCAAACTTGACCAAGATGCCTATAGATTAAACACCATGTCAATATGCTTTGTCATTAGTTGGCCATGTTTTAATATGTTTGTATTTATTAGCTCCGTTATGAGCACATGATCACATGGGTCATTGGATGGAAGTTAGAAATTGGTAAATTGGATGGTATGTGAGGAAGCATGATATCAATTC
Source organism: Cunninghamia lanceolata (assembly GCA_027924645.1). Lineage (NCBI taxonomy): Eukaryota > Viridiplantae > Streptophyta > Pinopsida > Cupressales > Cupressaceae > Cunninghamia > Cunninghamia lanceolata. The sequence continues at coordinate 14,195,698 of BSBN01001583.1, forward strand.
CTTTTGATACTTTGTGAACTCCCATGGTAATGTCATGTGTTTAGTGCCTTTTTCACTTTTGCATTAGAGATTTTGTGGGTCCCACCTTGGGGTTAGGACAACTCCAACTTTCAATTCTAACCTTTCAACTGATGAGTTGGACCAATGGTGGGTGCCTAATGTGCTTACATTTGATTCTTTTGTTATAAGCCCCATGAATTGTTGGATAAGATCTTTGAATCTCATAAGATTGTATGGCAAGAGGAAAGACCAAAAGCTTTCCATCCTTACAAACTTAATGTCACTCTTCGAACAAAACAATATTTTGGAAAGGAAAGACTAAAGTGCATAAACAAATATGAGCATGCAAACTACTTTATCCAACATAAGGCTAAAAATACCATCAGTTGCGTGTAGTGGAAAATCCACTACAATTTATGTGACTCAAAGGGGCTCTTTTGATAAGAAAGAGAATTGATCCTAGATTTCTATATATATCCATTAGGCATTAGAGTCCAAGACTCAAAATTTTAACACACAAAACTTTTAAAATGTTCATAGTTTTTTAAGACAAGAAAATAAACTTTCTAGTGCTTCTATTGCTAGGGCAGCAAATCATTTTAAGAGTTTGAAATGTCTTTCTAATTCCAAGGTAGGTTGATAGGAGATTCTTTACATATAATTTGTGCTAACCTTTGATAATGGCTCTAAATTAGCCCATTCTTTGACCATTGCTCACCCCTGCTCTAGAGATAGTATAACAATTACCTCATATTTATTTTCTACTTTATGTTGTATCTATAGACACTTAAAAATTACGAGAACCTAATTCACTCAAAACCAAGTTATAATTCTTTGAATCATTTAAATTATCCCTAAATTAGCCTAATTATCCTAATCCTGATCAAATCCTCTAATCTTGATCAATTATCCCCTCATCTTCCTGATCACTAAATTATCCTAATTAGCCCAGTTATTAGGTCTTGATTCCATAATTATCTTAATTATTTAGTGTTACCTTTTGAGTCACCCTTGTTTATTTATGTATCGGTAATTTTTTCTTAAGCAAGAGTTGGTTTACCGTATTATATTTTTGGTCATATCTTTGCTTTGTAAATTGACTCTTAGTCCTTCAAATTTTACCCGTGTGTCGTCTTTGTATAAAAGGTTTGAACCTTTGAACCCGAACCATTCTCAAAGTTCAAGGTTCAGTGGTTCAATATGTCTGAAGTGTCATATAAAGCAAGCTATCTTATTGTTTGTCTTAAGCGTCTTTGTACTTTCGGGTTGAACTTGAACCTTCCGCGCGTACTCTATAGCAGGGCTCAAGGTTCAATGGTTCAACGGTCTTAAGGTTCAACACTCATTGTCTTCCTATGAGTCGGGTCACATAGTTTCCGTGTCTACTAATATATCGTTGAACCTCCCGCTTGTACTCTGCCGCGGGGTTCAATGGTTCAAGGTTCAATAGTTCACTGTTTTATAATTGGCAACCTTTTACCGAAGCCACGTAACTTTTTGTTGGTCTACATAACCCTTGCGTCGTTGAACCTTCGTATTGAACCGTATCTTCACAAGTTCAACGGTTCATAGGTCAAGTCCCTGTTTTAGTAAGTCAATCTTTTGCCCACCTACAAAGTCCAGTTGACATGATTGAACCATCACATTGAACCATCGCATTGAACCATGTCCTAGAGGTTCAATGGTTCAATAAGTTCGAAGATTTGGCAATTTTGGTCCCGTTTGTTCCCGCAGCTTTCTAAGTCAAACTTAGCGGGAAAGTTGGAGGAAAATTTGTCAGAAACCCATCATGAAACTGAGAGCTCTAATTTAGTGGAGACTATGGATAATCATTGTACTTCATGATGGCGCATGAACATTACTTGCTATTAATGAAGAAATTAGAGTTCACGTCTTTTCAAATATTTTTGGCACGTATTGTTCCAAGCGATGATTATTCATTCTGGTAAGTGCCATTATTAACCAAGAACAAGCTAATTTTAGCAAGAAAATATACTATGCAATGCGGAGAAGGATAGCGCTGGAAGTGTAAGGCTCTCGTTTTTCAAGTTTCTGCAGTGAATTCAAATATCCTGAAGGTGAGTCCTGTTTCCCCTGTGCTATTCCGAATTCTTATACTGGAAAGAAGAGCCTCTGGAATTTCTGTTATTTTTGAAATTCGAAGTGTTTTATTATAATCATCCAAGTATGTCTTTGAAATCTACATGTTTGGGAGACGAACATGGCTCTGGTCTCACTTACTCTCACTCAGAATTTGGAGATACTGCATTAGTTCAATATGATTTAGTGGAATTCATAGGAAGAACTAGAAACCCTGTCCAAACCCCCACAATGAAGAAAATTGTGGACAGTGGTTTAGTTGAAGCCACAGCCTTTCCTCAAGCTATATTCTACCCAGAGTTGGTTCAAGAGTGTATAAACAGATACGATCCCCAACACAGGTGCATCAGAAAAGTAGACGGGGATGTGTTATTCCATGTTGATAGACAAACCCTCATGTCTGTGATGAAGATACCGCCTAAGGAGGCGTATTCCAGTCTTGACATTACTTCCCCCAATGGGTATTTCTCAGAAAAGAGACCAACTTACAGAAGTGTAATAGCAAGGAACTGGCTGCTAAAATTTCAAAAGGGCGGTTCAAGGCTGCCTAGACCCCTTACTAGAGATCATTTAATACAGGAAGTAAGGGATATTGTGGTGTTGTTGCATAGACTGAGAGGCAATCAGCATGCCTATTACTGGGAAGACTGGATGTACTTTTTCATACAAGTCATCCTTCAAGGTGAACAATATTTGGATTGGGCTGAGATAGTAGCTGATTGTCTACATCAGAGTTTAAATAATCATCTGGGTAACAGGGATTTCTTTATGTCTTCATATCTGTTCTACTGTTTAGCATCCACAAGAGATTGGTTTGACCTGCCTCATGAGCCTTTAGATGAGAGCAGTAAGATTTATGAATATTATTCACAGTTGCAAAGAAGAAATTGTTATGAAAATTATAAAATGATTAATGATGTCTTCACTGGAAAAATGACCTATGAACTGGCAGGCAATCTAGGTAAAAGAATGACTAGTGAAGCAATGCAACTGATCAGTATCTACGGTAGCTTTTTCATCCAATTTTCTGAATTCACTTATATCAGAGTTGGAGGGTTTGATGGTGAACCCCTAAAGTTGCCTAGATATGTATTCGATCATTTTGCATTGATGGAGGTATGTCGGCAATTGGCACATGTTGATAACAAATTCCCATCAAAAAAAGGTTGTGGTATTGCTTTTCCTATTGAACTTGGGCATTATCCATGCCATTCAAAATCTGATGCCTTAAATCTGGAGGTTAACCTCAAAAGGTTCAATTTTCAATTTTTCACTGCCAGGGTTCAATTCGATAGTAAATGTTTTGTTAAAGATAACCTAGATTCTGGAACAGGGCACTCACATCTTCCTAAGCTGGAGGATTACTGGGGGGACTGCCCAGATGAATTGGAAGTTAGGAGGAGGTTATGGTGTAGATTTTCTTTGGGGCAAATAATTACCCTTAATTTAAACATGGACGTTTCTGGAATTTTTTTTGATGATGAACAAGTGGTTGATCCATAATTTGAGAAAGTAGAACACTTACCCATCCTAGAGGTGGACTGGAGCAAGAAAGAGGAGGACAGAATTGAAATTAAAACCCTTCCTATGATAAGGAGGACTGAAAAATGGTTAAGAGAAAAAAGACGGGAAGGGCTTCAGAGTAAAACTGTCCAACAATTCTCTTCAGTGGTCACATCATCACTTCCCATGGACTCTTCTAATCAACCCCTTGCTATTTGCGGTGCAGGTGCATCCAAGCCATCGACTGAGAAAAGCCCTATCTCCAAGAGATCCAGAAGGGTCCTCATGGATATTCTTCCATCTCGTGTTACCAGATTGAGGACAAAAGGGAAAAGAAAGAAGCAAACTTCTGAGACAATAATTGTTGACTTAAATTTAGAGGAAGAAGCAGAAGAGCCTATGGGGGACAAAGAGGCAAGCCGAAACAGAACAGAGACAGCTGACACTGGTTCACAGTCAGAGGCCTTTCTAGAGACCCCTGAGGTGTTAATGATTTCAAATGAACCCTCTGATGGAGAGAAGCCCAGGAAGACAGTCTCGGCCCCTGCACCTAAGTGGCTAGAGAGCTCTATATTTGACAAAAAGAAGGTGATTCCTTTTGTTCTCCCTCTAGAGGACATGGTAAGTAAATGTCTGGGGAAGACCCCCAAGTCCAAGAGACTCAAAACAATGTCCAGAATAAATGTTGACCCAAAGACTGGTAACTGGAGTGCAAAAATAGCCAAGCCAATGACCGAGGAAGAGGTTCAAGATCCTACAGTGCATGATTTCACTATGGAGAGGATAGATCTCAGTATTGCCTCCAGAGCTACAGATGTGCACCATCTTGAAGCTTCCACTAAGAGAATGGTCAGTCAAACAATGAAAGATGAGAAGGACAAAAGAGAGTTGAAACAAGATCTGCGTTCAATGGCAGAGTACATTAAGGCCATTAACAATCCTAACCCACAGCCGATCTCACAAGTCCCCTTGTCTTTCGACCCGAAGTCACCTGTCAATCAAAAAATGTTAGATCAAGTTCATAGAAGCAAAATGGTCTCAAAAAATTTTGACAGTTGGTTAGACAGCATCGAGCAAAAAGGAACTGAATATATTTATGAACTCAAAGGCATATATGATCTAACTACTACTACCATTGAAGATCTTAAAACATAGGTTGCTGTCTGGGCTAAGGACGAAGGTAAGTGGACAAGTGTGATAAATCAAATAGAAGAAGTCCAAAAATATGGACTGGAAAAGTTTTTGGTAGAAAAGAACTTGACTGGTGTGGACGAGGATTTGTTGTATGTGAACAAGAAGAATATCGAATGGAGGAACTCGATATCCCGACAAGGACGCTTTGAACTCTCAAAGCTAATTAAAGAAATAACAGAATTTACTCAATCACTGCAACATGATTTGCAATGTATCGATGTAAAATACTTAAAGGATGATGGAAAGCCTGTGGAGGATGTTGAAGCAGTAGTCCAATCCTTCAGAGACAAAATCCACTTTATTAAAGAAAATGATAATATTCTGATTGAGGATTTCTCCAGGGTTTCTAAAGTCGAGTCTCTACTCTATCTCTGCATCGATGCACTCCCTGAACACAAAGAAAAATTTGGGAAAATGTGAAGGGAAAAGGAGGTCTGGAAATCAAGGATGAAACATATAGGTATACCAAACTTCCCTAAAATTTAGGAGTTCGTGGTTGCCTTTCAGAAGTGGAAAGCCCAACATGCTTCCCAGGCTATTGACAGCAAATCAGGAGATGCTGATTCATCGCCCTAGTCATAACCTCATCGGCTCGTTCTTTTTCTGTTCCTCAATTTATGTTATTTCCAGCAACTTTGATCTTTTATAATCAGTTGTTAAAAACTAAATCCCGTACGGGTCAGAGTTATGCTAACTCTGGGTTTAATTTGCTCAAGGACATGGTTAAGATAATCATATATATATATATATATGTTTTTTTAGAGTTTTAAGGGGATAGAAGTTAGAGAAAGAAAAGAGGAAGGGAATTTCAGAAAGACGGTGCTTAACTTTTACATTATGTGATGATTGTTTGAGTAAATTTTCATCTGTGAATGAGAAGAAGAACAATTGCTGCTTGTTTGGATCTGTGCATCTGAATGTGTGGAATTACATTTTCTGTGTGAAATCTCCTTTCACTTGGTAATTGCTCTTTATTTGGACAATTTATCATATGTGTTCAGTTCTTTATTGGTTTAGCAAGTTCGTATGAATGTATTCACGTATTCGAAGGTACCAAAGTAAAATCTGTATATTCTATCCTGTTGCTGTATAAATTTATTGCATTCATGACATGGCTATGTATGAATGTTAGTCTGCCTTAAGCGTTTTCTGGTTAAAAATGCATTTGATTAATTGAATAGGTTAAATTCATTAAAAATCATAAAGGGAACTGTACCTAAATTTAGAGGGGAACTAATTTAAAGGGTTCACCCATTTGTTGTTTAACTCATTTGTTCTTTTAAAGAGGGGTATAGAGTCAGAATAAATTATTTTCAGAATAAAGACAAATCTGTTAACCAATAGTTTTTGGCGACTCTGCTGGGGATCTTGATAGAATCATTAATTAAAGATTGATCGCCTGAATATGAAGCAACAATGGTGCTTCCACATGAAAACATAATTCCTGTTCTGCAACCCAACCTTGGATTTCAAGACGAGCAGGAAGACATTATTGGCCAGCTGAATACCCTTGCTTGGCGTACTCGTCGGAATAGTGAAGATTACAGAAGAGCAAGCAGAGTATTAGAATAAGAAGAGGAATTGGCCGATAACCTGAGATTGTTGTTACTTAGGCAGAGAAGAAGGCAGGCACGAAACGCTGCAAGAAACCAAGCCCTCGAGGTACAAAGAAATCAAGAACAGCAAAGAAATCAATAACTGCCTATCCAGTTTCAATATTTTAAGCTGGATTCTAGACCATACACCAGGTCTTCGAGAAGAGAGGGAGTTGAGGACCCTACTTTTCAAACACTGCAAAGTCTTAATTTTCCTTATATCCCTACTCGTGCAAGAAGAGCAAGAAGTAGACCCCCTAGTCCCCCTAAATCTTCTACTTCCCCTGTCTGTCAAGCTTTAGTCCTTTCAGGCACTGCTATCCCCTTAGCCATAAATTTTCTACCCATGGCTCAACCTTGGGGAGCTGCCATAGGGCCTCTGAACCTAGGGGCCAACCTAAATCCATTACCTAAAAATGCAAGAGAAAATTTGCCCAGGTTCAATGGGGATGGCAAACAATCACCTGAAGAACATTTGTGTGCTTTTGCAGCAGCATGCAGTGTACTAGGTGTTCAACACCAAGATGTTGCCATAAGGCTCTTTGTGCAGACTTTGACTGACACTACTGCACAATGGTTCTACCACCTGACTGATTCCTTAATTATAAACTGGAACGAAATGAAGACTGCTTTTGAAAATAGGTTCAAAAGTGTAGAGGATGAACATTACCTCCTTGCACAGCTGACTCAGCTTAAAAACAGAGATTCATGAACCTATGAGGGAGTTCGTGGCCAAGTTTAATAGGATTGTGAATAAAATCCCTGCTACTAAAAGACCGTCTGGTGAAAATAAAAAATGTTTCTTTATTAATTCTATGCCTCCTGATATTAGCTTCCATCTCAGGAGAGGTGTAATTGCTGATTTGCCAGCTGCACAAGCCTTAGCAGTCGGATTGGAGGATGATCTCATTATGGCTGGTAAATGGAAGAGAGAGGTTCAGGTGCCAAATGCCCAGCCCTCATCATCTACGGACCCTATAGTGCAAAGGTTGGTGAATGATATGATTGCCTTAAAGAGGCAACTACCCAAAACTGGTGCTCCCTTCCAACAATCCTATCAAGATATAAGCAGAAGGAATTCAAATCAACAAGCAAATACTGGTAGAGTTTTACCCCTAATGGCAGCACAGCTAAGACTGGCTATTGAACCTGCTCCTGGGAGAGGAAACATGTGTATATTTCACTTAACTACCGACCATGATGGAAATTCTTGCCTAGAAATGCTCAGGTATACTCAGATGACTGCTACTCAAGACATGTTAGGGGAAGCCACAGAAGAAGAAAGGAACTTCCAGGAACCCGGCGGCTCTGAGATACACTTCCTGGAATATGAATCTGATTCAAAAAGGGGAGGTGAAATATTGGTAACCCTTGAAGATCCTTCATGCGCTGTGCTCACTAGGAGTCAGAGGAATATGAAATCCTCTAATACTCAAGAAGTACCTGGCAAAGGTAAGGAGCCTTTAACTAGAACTTATGATGCTAATTTGAAGGCTCAGGAAAATAGATTGCTACATAGAAATGATCTAGATGCCTCTTTTGATATTGTAGATTTCTATAAGTCTACAAAAATTTAAATTTCTCCTATTGAGTATCTCAAGTTGAAACCTACTGAACTTGACAAATTGGTCAAACATGTTAAAGGTAGTCCTGCACAAACTGAATTTGAGAATCAATTGGATGTTGATACTGAATCCCCCATTGCTAGGTTATTTGCTTCCTCATCTGAGTCACCCTTGTCTGCCCCTAAAACAACTCCCAATTCATCCAATAATGCTCCTTATACTGATTTGAAGCCTAATCCTTTTTATGTGTCCCTGTTTATCAATGGTCATAAACTTAGTAACTACATTATAGATTCAGGAGCCTCTGATAACATTATGCCCTCCTCTGTGGCTAAAGCCCTAGGATTATCACTCACAAAAACATTTGGAAGATGTTATTCTATGGATGGAAAACATGTTTCCTTGCTTGGGCAGATTAAAGATGCACGAGTCGCACTTGCAGCTTATCCTGACAAGAGAGTGAAATTGACTATTCTGGTAGCAGATATTCTTGCCAGTTATGGAATGCTTTTGAGCAGGACATTTTGCAAGGATTTAGGTGGAAAAATCAAACTAGATTGGTCAGAGGCCACAATCCTAGTGGGGAAGCAGAAAGTGAAACTGGAGCCTGAACCCAAGTGCAAATTCACTGTCTATCCCTCTGATGATCCCAAGGCATAGATTTTGTTTGAGGAATGTGAATTTGGCAATTATTTCTTCTCCTCTGAACAGAGCTATGAGGTAGAACCCAAAGAAGAATTAATGCAAAAACCTGTACATTCTAATGACCTATGGGTTATGGAATTTGATGGCAGCTGTGCTATTACTGGTTTAGGGGCTGGGGTCGTGTTAATCTCACCTGAAGGTGAATTGTTTTCTTATTCTTTTAAGCTAGAGTTTAAAAACACCAACAATACTACAGAGTATGAAGCTTTACTGCTCAGGTTATTTGAAGCCAAAGAAAAGGGTGTGAAGGTACTGAAGGTGAAGGGTGATGCTGAACTAATTGTGAAATAGGTAAGAGGGATCTTTTCTGTGAAAAATGAAAGACTAAGGCACTACAGAAATAGGGTACGGGATGAGATCAAATATTTTGATGCCTTCTCTATAGAAACAATTCCCAAAGATCAAAACTCTCGAGCAGATTCTTTAGCAGTATCAGCTTCTCTCCTTTTGCCACATCCAGATTTCAAGAAAGATTCTTATAGGATAGAAATGATATATCGTCCTAATGTCCCTGACAATGCCGAGAGCTAGCAGGTTTTTGAAAGTGATAATCAAATCAGAAAGTTTTTAGAAAATGCAGAAATGTTCTTGGGGACCTATTTTGAAGGTTTCGAAGCAGAGTGTAAAGAATTCAGTCCTGACCCTGGGATTAATCCAAGAGAGGACATAATTCAATTAAAGGGGAACAAAATCCCTAAAGGGCTGGTCTCTTTGGAACATCTGTTTTCTCGAAGAGATGAATATGTTAAAGGCAAACCTTCCCGTATTCCTAATAAAGGAGAGGATTATGAGAAGATAAATATTGGAGATGAAGCTAATCCTAAATGGGTATCCATTGGTAGGTGCTGCTCTTCGAAAGAGAAAAATAAATTGATCAAATTGCTGATCAAATATAAAGATGTTTTCACCTGGTGCTATGATGATCTCAAAAATTTTAGACATGGACAGTTTCAACATCATATTCCTTTGAAAGCAAATGCAGCTCCATTTAGACAGAAGCTGAGGAATTATAATCCAAAAGTTGCTGAAGCCATTTTCAGGGAGATTGATAAGATGCTAAAAGCTAGAATTATCTATCCAATTCATCACTCCACTTGGGTGGCAAATATTGTTCCAGTACGAAAAAAGAATGGAGAAATAAGGATTTGTGTCGACTTTAGAAATTTGAACCAAGCCAGCCTGAAGGATAACTATCCCTTGCCTGTGATGGACCACATCTTGCAGACAGTCGCTGGGTCTAAAATGATGTCTATGTTGGATGGCTTCTCAGGTTACAATCAGATAGGTGTAGCTGCAGAAGATCAACACAAGACCGCTTTCACCACACCCCGAGGGACTTTTTCCTATAGTCGAATGCCCTTTGGCTTGATTAATGCGGGAGCAACTTTTCAGCAAGTAATGGATTCATCTTTTAGAGACCTGAAGTATAGAATTATTGTTATTTACCTTGACGATTTGACTGTATTTTCCAAGAAGAGAGAAGATCACTTGAAAAATCTGGAGTCTGTCTTGCAAAGGTGTCGAAGCCATGGCATCTCACTCAATCCCAAGAAGTCAGTTTTCTGTGTGACTGAGGGAAAATTGTTGGGACACCTAGTCTCAAAGGATGGAATTAGGATTGATCCAGAAAGGTTCAAGGCAATTCAACAGCTTAGCCTCCCTTCAAATAGGACTGGAGTCAAGTCCTTCTTTGGTCAAATCAACTTTCTCAGAAGGTTCATTCTCGACTTTGCTGAAATTACAAAACATATTGTTGGGATGATGAGTGAGAAACAACCTTTCAAATGGAATAAAGTTGCTAAGAAGGCGTTTGAAGATATCAAGGAGGCGATTGCAAACACTCCCACTTTGGTAAATCCTAATTTTCAAAAGGATTTTATCATTTACTGTTATTCTTCGGAACATATCATGTCAGGTATTTTTTTGTAGGAAAATGAATTGAACGAAGAGGTTCCCATAGCTTTTATGAGCGTCCCCCTTAAGAAGCATGAGCTGAAATATTCTTTAGTTGAAAAACAGGCTTTCGCAGTTGTTAAAGCTGTTAAACAATTCAGATATTATATACTTCATTCCCACTCAGTTGTATTTGTTCCAAATTCAGCTGTGAAAAGTATTTTGACTCAGCAAGAAGTAGGATTAAATAATAGAGCAACGTGGGTTGCTAAAATTCAGGAATATGATCTAGAAGTTAAGCCTACTAAGCTGATCAAGGGTCAAGGCTTATGTAAGTTGATTGCTGAGAACAAAGAACAAGAAGGAGAGGGACTCCCCATAGTCTTATTGGTAAGCTTGCAGGATCCATGGTTTCTAGATGTGGCACATTATCTTACATATGGGGATTGTCCTGATCACCTGACTCCTAAAGAGAAAAGAAACTTGAAGCTAAAAGCTGCAAAATATGTTATCTGGGGAGATATCCTTTACAAGAAAGGGTTAGATGGAACTTTCCTGAGGTGTGTAGATAAAGAGCAGCAAGAGAAACTCTTGGAAGTTTTTCATAACGAAGCTTGTGGTGGACACTTTTCTTCTTCAGTTACAGCTTTCAAAATCCTCAAAAATTGTTACTACTGGCCAGGAATGTTTAAAGATGCATATAGGTGGGTGGCCAATTGTGAGAAATGTAAAATGTTCTCAGGAAGGCCACAACTTGTAGCTCTACCTTTGAGGCCTGTTGTTGTTGAAGACCCCTTTAAACAGTGGGGACTGGATTTTATTGGGCCTATCTCACCCCCCTCAAGTGCAGGGCATACCCACATCCTAACAGCAACAGATTATTTCACAAAATGGGTTGAGGCAGCCCCTGTAAAAAGAACAACTTCCGGGGTGGTTTGTGATTTTCTTAAAAGAAATATCTTGGTACGTTTTGGTGTGCCTCAGAAGATTGTAACAGATAATGCCACCAGTTTCTCTTCAGTTGAAATGACTTCTTTCTGTTATGAACATAGTATTTCTCTCTCCCATTCATCAGATTATTATCCCCAGGGGAATGGGAAAGCTGAGTCCAGTAACAAAAAGCTCATTGCTATCATGAAGAAATTGGTGAATGACAACCCCAGAGATTGGCATAAGAGGTTGTATGAAGCACTCTGGGCCGACAGAATAACTCCTAAAAGAGCAATTGGGATGGCACCTTTTGAATTAGTTTATGGGATAGGTGCCCGATTATCTTTACCCCTGGAGCTTTCTATAGCCAAACTGTAAAGTGTAATTGAGGATCAATATTTCCAAGATTCCCTAGAGAAGAGGATTATGTATTTAGCCAAGATTGAAGAAGAGAGAAACGAGTTGGTTGACCGAATTACTGTGCATTAGGCCAAGGTCAAAGAAATTTTTGACAAGAAGACGAGACCCAGGAAGTTTATGGAAGGAGATGAAGTAATACTGTGGGACAGAAGGAGAGAACCAAAAGGTGCACATAGCAAATTTGACTCGCTCTGGAGTGGGCCTTTCAAGATTCACCAGGTACTGGGTCCAAATTCTTTCAAACTGGAATATCCTGATGGAACTGTTTTACCCCTGTCCTATAATGGACAGGATCTCAAGCTGTATCGTCTGTAAACAGGGTCCCCTGTTTTGTACATGGTCTTCCCTTTTGTTCGGTTTTGTGTTTTCCTTTCCCATTTTTGTTTTGCCCCGGGCTGTTTCCTTTCTTCTCTTTCTTCATCTTCTGTGAAACCAGAACTTCTAAGTTCTCTGCATTTTGCCATAAAATGCAGTCCCCAGTCAGAGCCAATGTTACCTTTTGAGTCCCCCTTGTTTATTTATGTATCGGTAATTTTTTCTTAAGCAAGAGTCGGTTTACCGTATTATATTTTTGGTCATATCTTCGCTTTGTAAATCGACTCTTAGTCCTTCAAATTTTACCCGTGTGTCGTCTTTGTATAAAAGGTTTGAACCTTTGAACCCGAACCATTGTCAAAGTTCAAGGTTCAATGGTTCAATATGTCTGAAGTGTCATATAAAGCAAGCTGTCTTATTGTTTGTCTTAAGCGTCTTTGTACTTTCGGGTTGAACTTGAACCTTCCGCGGGTACTCTATAGTGGGGTTCAAGGTTCAATGGTTCAACGGTCTTAAGGTTCAACACTCATTGTCTTCCTATGAGTCGGGTCACACAGTTTCCGTGTCTACTAATATATCGTTGAACCTCCCGCTTGTACTCTGCCGCGGGGTTGAATGGTTCAAGGTTCAATAGTTCACTATTTTATAATTGGCAACCTTTTACCGAAGCCGCGTAACTTTTTGTTGGTCTACATAACCCTTGCGTCGTTGAACCTTCGTATTGAACTGTATCTTCACAAGTTCAACGGTTCATAGGTCAAGTCCCTATTTCAGTAAGTCAATCTTTTGCCCACCTACAAAGTCCAGTTGACATGCTTGAACCATCACATTGAACCATCGCGTTGAACCATGTCCTAGAGGTTCAATGGTTCAATAAGTTCGAAGATTTGGCAATTTTGGTCCTGTTTGTTCCCGCAGCTTTCTAAGTCAAACTTAGCGGGAAAGTTGGAGGAAAATTTGTCAGAAACCCATCATGAAACCGAGAGCTCTAATTTAGCGGAGACTATAGATAATCATTGTACTTCATGATGGCACACGAACATTACTTGCGATTAATGAAGAAATCAGATTTCACGTCTTTTCAAATATTTTTGGCACGTATTGTTCCAAGCGATGATTATTCATTCTGGTAAGTGCCATTATTAACCAAGAACAAGCTAATTTTAGCAAGAAAATATACTGTGCAATGCGGAGAAGGATAGCGCTGGAAGTGTAAGGCTCTCGTTTTTCAAGTTTCTGCAGTGAATTCAAATATCCTGAAGGTGAGTCCTATTTCCCCTGTGCTATTCCGAATTCTTATACTGGAAAGAAGAGCCTTTGGAATTTCTGTTATTTTTAAAATTCAAAGTGTTTTATTATAATTGTCCAAGTATGTCTTTGAAATCTACATGTTTGGGAGACGAACATGGCCCTGGTCTCACTTACTCTCACTCAGAATTTGGAGATACTGCATTAGTTCAATATGATTTAGAGGAATTCATAGGAAGAACTAGAAACCCTGTCCAAACCCCCACAATGAAGAAAATTGTGGACAGTGGTTTAGTTGAAGCCACAGCCTTTCCTCAAGCTATATTCTGCCCAGAGTTGGTTCAAGAGTGTATAAACAGATACGATCCCCAACATAGGTGCATCAGAAAAGCAGACAGGGATGTGTTATTCCATGTTGACAGACAAACCCTCATGTCTGTGATGAAGATACCGCCTAAGGAGGCGTATTCCAGTCTTGACATTACTTCCTCCAATGGGTATTTCTCAGAAAAGAGACCAACTTACAGAAGTGTAATAGCAAGGAACTGGCTGCTAAAATTTCAAAAGGGCAGTTCAAGGCTGCCCAGACCCCTTACTAGAGATCATTTAATACAGGAAGTAAGGGATATTGTGGTGTTGTTGCACAGACTGAGAGGCAATCAGCATGCCTATTACTGGGAAGACTGGATGTACTTTTTCATACAAGTCATCCTTCAAGGTGAACAATATTTGGATTGGGCTGAGATAGTAGCTGATTGTCTACATCAGAGTTTAAATAATCGTCTGGGTAACAGGGATTTCTTTATGTCTTCATATCTGTTCTACCGTTTAGCATCCACAAGAGATTGGTTTGACCTGCCTCATGAGCCTTTAGATGAGAGCAGTAAGATTTACGAATATTATTCACAGTTGCAAAGAAGAAATTGTTATGAAAATTATAAAATGATTAATGATGTCTTCACTGGAAAAATGACCTATGAACTGGCAGGCAATCTAGGTAAAAGAATGACCAGTGAAGCAATGCAACTGATCAGTATCTACGGTAGCTTTTTCATCCAATTTTCTGAATTCACTTATATCAGAGTTGGAGGGTTTGATGGTGAACCCCTGAAGTTGCCTAGATATGTATTCGATCGTTTTGTATTGATGGAGGTATGTCGGCAATTGGCACATGTTGATAACAAATTCCCATCAAAAAGGGGTTGTGGTATTGCTTTTCCTATTGAACTTGGGCATTATTCATGCCATTCAAAATTTGATGCCTTAAATCTGGAGGTGAACCTCAAAAGGTTCAATTTTCAATTTTTCACTGCCAGGGTTCAATTCGACAGTAAATGTTTTGTTAAAGATAACCTAGATTCTGGAATAGGGCACTCACATCTTCCTAAGCTGGAGGATTACTGGGAGGACTGCCCAGATGAATTCAAAGTTAGGAGGAGGTTATGGTGTAGATTTTCTTTGGGGCAAATAATTACCCTTAATTTAAACATGGACGTTTCTGGAATTTTTGTTGATGATGAACAAGTGGTTGATCCACAATTTGAGAAAGTAGAACACTTACCCATCCTAGAGGTGTACTGGAGCAAGAAAGAGGAGGATAGAATTGAAATTAAAACCCTTCCTGTGATAAGGAGGACTGAAAAATGGTTGAGAGAAGAAAGATAGGAAGGGCTTCAGAGTAAAACTGTCCAACAATTCTCTTCAGTGGTTGCATCATCGTTTCCCATGGACTCTTCTAATCAACCCCTTGCTATCTGTGGTGCAGGTGCATCCAAGCCATCGACTGAGAAAAGCCCTGTCTCCAAGAGATCCAAAAGGGTCCTCACAGATATTCTGCCATCCCGTGTTACCAAATTGAGGACAAAAGGGAAAAGAAAGAAGCAGACTTCTGAGATAATAATTGTTGACTTAAATTCAGAGGAAGAAGCAGAAGAGCCTATGGAGGACAAAGAGGCAAGCCCAAACAGAACAGAGACAGCTGACACTGGTTCACAGTCAGAGGCCTTTCTAGAGACCCCTGAGGTGTTAATGATTTCAAATGAACCCTCTGATGGAGAGAAGCCCAAGAAGACAGTCTCGGCCCCTGCACCTAAGTGGCTAGAGAGCTCTATATCTGACAAAAAGAAGGTGATTCCTTTTGTTCTCTCTCTGGAGGACATGGTAAGTAAATGTCTGGGGAAGACCCCCAAGTCCAAGAGACTCAAAACAATGTCCAGAATAAATGTTGACCCAAACACTGGTAACTGGAGTACAGAAATAGCCAAGCCAGTGACCGAGGAAGAGGTTCAAGATCCTACAGTGCATGATTTTACTGTGGAGAGGATAGATCTCGGTACTGCCTCCAGAGCTGCAGATGTGCACCATCTTGAAGCTTCCACTAAGAGAATGGTCAGTCGAACAATGAAAGATGAGAAGGACAAAAGAGAGTTGAAACAAGCTCTGCGTTTAATGGCAGAGTACATTGAGGCCATTAACAATCCGAACCCACAGCCGATCTCACAAGTCCCCTTGTCTTTCGATCCGAAGTCACCTGTCAATCAAAAAATGTTAGATCAAGTTCATAGAAGCAAAATGGTCTCAAAAACTTTTGACAGTTGGTTAGACAGCATCGAGTAAAAAGGAACTGAATATATTTATGAACTCAAAGGCATATATGATCTGACTACTACTACCATTGAAGATCTTAAAACATAGGTTGCTGTCTGGGCTAAGGACGAAGGTAAGTGGACAAGTGTGATAAATCAAATAGAGGAAGTCCGCAAATATGGACTAGAAAAGTTTTTGGCAGAAAAGAACTTGACTGGTGTGGACGAGGATTTGTTGTATGTGAACAAGAAGAATATCGAATGGAGGAACTCGATATCCCGACAAGGACACTTTGAACTCTCAAAGATAATTAAAGAAATAACGGAATTTACTCAATCACTGCAACATGATTTGCAATGTATCGATGTAAAATACTTAAAGGATGATGGAAAGCCTGTGAAGGATGTTGAAGCAGTAGTCCAATCCTTCAGAGACAAAATCCACTTTATTAAAGAAAATGATAATATTCTAATTGAGGATTTCTCCAAGGTTTCTAAAGTCAAGTCTCTGCTCTATCTCTGCATCGATGCACTCCCTGAACACAAAGAAAAATTTGGGAAAATGCGAAGGGAAAAGGAGGTTTGGAAATCAAGGATGAAACATATAGGTATACCAAACTTCCTTAAAATTCAGGAGTTCATGGCTGCCTTTCAGGAGTGGAAAGCCCAACATGCTTCCCATGCTATCGACAACAAATCAAGAGATGCTGATTCATCGCCCCAGTCATAACCCCGTCGGCTCATTCTTTTTCTGTTCCTCAATTTATGTTATTTCCAGCAACTTTGATCTTTTATAATCAGTTGTTAAAAACTAAATCCCGTACGGGTCAGAGTTATGCTAACTCTAGGTTTAATTTGCTCAAGGACATGGTTAAGATAATCATATATATATGTTTTTTTAGAGTTTTTAGGGGATAGAAGTTAGAGAAAGAAAAGAGGAAGGGAATTTCAGAAAGACGGTGCTTAACTTTTACATTATGTGATGATTGTTTGAGTAAATTTTCATCTGTGAATGAGAAGAAGAACAATTGCTGCTTGTTTGGATCTGTGCATCTGAATGTGTGGAATTAGATTTTCTATGTGAAATCTCCTTTCACTTGGTAATTGCTCTTTATTTGGACAATTTATCATATGTGTTCAGTTCTTTATTGGTTTAGCAAGTTCGTATGAATGTATTCACATATTCAAAGGTACCAAAGTAAAATCTGTATATTCTATCATGTTGCTGTATAAATTTATCGCGTTCATGACATGGCTATGTATGAATGTTAGTCTGCCTTAAGCGTTTTCTGGTTAAAAATGCATTTGATTAATTGAATAGGTTAAATTCATTGAAAATCATAAAGGGAGCTGTACCTAAATTCAGAGGTGAACTAATTTAAAGGGTTCATGCATTTGTTGTTTAACTCATTTGTTCTTTTAAAGAGGGGTATAGAGTCAGAATAAATTATTTTCAGAATAAAGACAAATCTGTTAACCAACATTTAGTTAATTTTCTCTAAGTAATAAATCATTTTTCCTAATTCCTAATATCCATTTTACACATGATTTGATTAATTTAATTAATTAAATCCTCCCATAACTACCTGAAAATGAATAAAAGAAATTAAAAAAACTCTTTTATTCTCATCCACCCATTCCATAACCATCTCCCAAAAACTAATTAAATCAATTAATAATCCCAATTTATCTCCTCCCTCCATCCTACAACTACCCAACCAACTTGATTTGGACCATCCATCTAGCATCAAATCTCCACTATTGATCAGCCTTTATGGAAGTCTATAAATCAACCTTTTAGGAGTCATTTTGATCAATCATCTTAACTACAATGTCATGCTACTAGTTCGAGCAACCATATTCATCATTTTAGCATATCCACCCCCTTAGTGCAATAGGGATCAAAGTTTGGTAAACTTTGTTGTTTATTCATTTGTATTTTTAATTTCTTAATTTTTTGACGATAGAATTTAATATAGATCATTGGTTTTTTTTATCTAATCAACTAAGAGGGATTATTTAGACTAGCCCCACACTAGCGAAGGTCACATGGGGGACCTCCTCCCTATCTGCATATTAGACTTATTCAACTTAGATTTACTTTTTTAACATAGAAACCACAATGGAAGTCTAGTATAGGAGCACCTAGAAAATCTTGTTTTCTTTTGTAATAAGGTCTATTTGACCAATGCATTTTCATTTCTGTTTGTAACTCCCAAGTGACTTAGGTAACCTTTTTCCAATTGTTAGTCTTAAGACGGTTGGTCTCCCAGCCGCTTGGAATGGGTTGGTTTTCCTCAAGGTGAGTTTATAAACCCAGATGAATGAACCAAACAAGCATTATTGGTAATTAGATCATAGAAGAAATTGAATGTAATCCTGCACTGTGCTAAGGAGAACTAGAATGATTATGTTCCGTTAATTTGATTTTCGCTTCCTGTAATTGCAAATTGTATAGCTGTAGATTTCCATTTTTCTGTGGCTTTTGTTGTTATGATATGTCAATGTGAAGCATTCCACTAGTAAGATTTCTATCAAAATCAGTGGAATGGCTTTGTTGTACAAATATTCATTTTTGTTTTCTATTTTGTTTCATTGTTTAGTGGTGCAGAGGATCCAGACAGTGCGAGGTACATAGTAGTTTGACCTAGCATCTCCATGTGCTAGGGTTCAAGAGAAGGTAAACTATGCATCGGTGTATTGGCAAAGCAAACCATAATGTGGCCGATAGTTGTCTCACTAACGAGGGAAGGTTAAAGGTGACATCAGAGTGATCGGTGCATCGGGTAGAGATTTCAAGTGTTCGCCGATAGAACAAGTCTCACTGAAGGTAAATGTCATCGGCCTATCGGGAGACAAGTTAAGAGTTTCACCAATGAGAAAGGTCTCACTGATAAGGTCACGTCCAATGGTGTGGAAGCCATCACGGTTGAGATGAGGAGGAACTTAATCATCATTGGGCATTAGCAGAAGGATGAAAGACTTGGCTGATAGGACTAAGTCTCACTGAAGACCAAGTGAAGTTGAGTTATCAGTGTAAGGTAGACTGACGAAGAGACTTTAGAAAGTCTTTTCGACTGACAATTGTCTGACCGATGGAGATGCATCAGCAGTTCATTTGTTAGTCTTGCTGACTGTGAGTAAATTAGAGCCTGTTTTATGATTTCCACTGTGTGCTCCCCATCATATTGGTATCATAGCCAGGTTTTGAAGATCACTTGGGTGGTGTGGTCTTAGTGTATGTTAGACGAAGAAAGTGAAACAGAGGTAGAGAGGATGCCTCCCAAAAGTATGTCACAGGATGCCATTAAGAAGCTAATCGAGGAGATGCTTGAATCCAAGTTGGGAGAGTTCAAGCAGTCCAAAAGCAAAGATAGGGAAGATGAAAGTGATAGTGATGAAGGAGATATAGAAATTAATGAAACCAATAAGAGGACAGAGGAGATACCGGCAGACTAGAGGGCATTTGTAAATGCATTAAAGTCAATTAATAGGGACACCATAGATGGGTTACCTATGTATAGTGGAAGTATGGAAACTGAAGAGGTGATTGATTGGATTGAGGCATTGAACAATCATTTCAAATACAAAGAAGTCCCTGATGATAAGGGGTTAAGTTGGCAAAGGCAAGATTGAAGGGATCTGCTCTTGCATGGTGGAATTATGAGCAAGGAGAGAGAGTGAAGGAGGGGAAGAGTATGATAACCTCATACGAAAGGCTGAAGACCAAAATCAAGGCACAATTCTTACCCCTGGATTATAATGTACATATGTATAAGAAATTGTAGAACCTCAAACAAAGATATCTTGATGTGAATGCATACACACAAGAGTTTCATAAACTCAGTCTCAAATCAAAGAGACAAGAACAAGAGTCAGAGAAGGTGGCCAGGTATTTGAATGGCCTAGGGATGAACATCCAAGATGAGATCAGCATCTTAGCACTAGAAATAGTGAACAAGTGTTTCCAAATGGCCTTAAGGGCTAGAGACAAAATAAAGAGAAAGAGAGAAGAATAATAGAGGTAGAAATGGAAGAAGTTTCAGAGGTAGAGGCAGTTTTGGAGGAAGAAGTCCTAACCAGATGCCTAGTGGTGAGTCTAACCAAGAAGAGCAAGTTGGAGACTCAAGTAGAAGAAGAGGCTACCAAGGAAGAAGGCCTAATGGAAGGGGTGGGACAAATGGATCAGGTAGAGGATCCAAGTTCTCCAATATGAGATGTTATAACTATAATCAGATATGGCATCTAGCATACAAGTGTCTAGAGAAGGCCTCAACTTCTCATGGTGGTGAGAAGAGAACCACTTTGATTCAAGAAGATGCAAGGAGTGTGACATCTCTTGAAGTGAATCTAGCATCAAAAATGGGAGAAAATTTGATGATCAAGAGGACACTGCTCAAGGAACCAGTGTAGACTGAACCCTCACAAAGAAGAGCTTTGTTTAGAATCAACTACAAGATTCAAGGTAAGGTTTGTAAAGTTATTGTTAACTCAGGTTCTACTAATAATATTATATCTTTGGAAGCAATGACTAAGTTGAAGTTAGAAAAGATACCCCATAGCAGTCCATATAAAGTCAATTGGTTGAATAAGGGGCAACACATACTCATCAATGAATAGGCATGGGTAGAATTTAGTATTGGGGGGTATAGAGACAAAATTTTGTGTGACATCCTTCCAATGGATACTTGCCATCTTCTATTGGGTAGACCATGGTAGTTTGACAGAAAGGCTCATCATGATGGGGAAAAGAATGCTTACTCATTCCAAAAGGATGGTGTGACTTATAGGATACAGTCATTGGTAGAAGAGGATCCACAACATGTAGGGTCTAGTGTAATGATGGTAGGAGAAAAGGAATTCACGGACACATTAAAGGAAGGTGGTGGAATAGGTTTTTCTTTGATTGCGAATCCTAAGGAGGAAAGGAAGGAAAATGTGAGAGAAGTAGGACCTAAGGAGATCAGAGATTTTCTTGAGAGACAAAAGAGTGATTACAAAAGATGTACCTAATTCCCTACCACCAGTCAGAGATATTAGCCATCAAATAGACCTCATACCAGGAGTAGTACTTCCTAATAAGGTAGCATATAAAAAGATCCCTCAACAGAATGAAGAGATAGCAAATCAGATTCAAGAACTCCTAAACAAAGGGATGATAAGGAAGAGCCTTAGTCCATGTATAGTACCTACTATTTTAGCCCCAAAGAAGGATGGGAAATGGAGGCTTTGTACCAATTCTAGGGCCATAAATAGGATAACCATTAGATACAGGTTTCCTATTCCTAGTATAGAAGACATAATGGATTATTTAGGAGGTGCTACTTATTTCTCCAAGATAGACTTAAAGAGTGGGTATCACCAGATAAGGATAAGAGAGGGGAATGAGTGGAAGACATCATTTAAAACCAATGAAGGGTTGTATGAGTGGCTCGTGATGCCTTTTGGTCTTTCAAAAACCCCTAGTACCTTTATGAGACTAATGAATGAGGTGTTACAGGAATTCATAGGGAAATTTGTGGTGGTCTACTTTGATGATATCTTGGTGTTCAGTAAGAGCAAGGAAGAACACTTGAAACATTTGGAGATAGTCTTGAAGAGGCTGCAAGATCAGAAGTTAATGATAAACTTGGAAAAGTTTGACTTCATGAAATAAGAATTGGTGTACCTAGGTTTTGTCATCTCTAAGGGTGATTTGAAAATGGATTCTTCCAAGGTAGAGGCTATTTTAAATTGGCCTACACCTAGGATAGTGGAGAGGTCAGAAGTTTTCGTGGCTTAGCCACATTTTACAGAAAATTTATTAAGAACTATAATGATATTTGTGCACCTATGTTGGAGACCATCAAGGGTGGTGGTAAGGTGAAGTTTGTGTCAACAAAAGAGGTAGATCAGAGTTTTGAAAGTCTAAAATAGAAAGTTGCCAAGTATCCTATCTTAGTACTTCCTGATTTCAATAAAGTCTTCACCATTGAATGTGATGCAAGTGGACTGGGCATAGGGGCAATGTTGAGCCAAGAAGGCAGACCAGTAGCCTTTTTCAATGAAAAATTGAATGAAGCTAAGAGGAAGTACTCCTCTTATGATTTAGAGTTGTATGCTATGGTACAAGCTCCGAAAAAATGGAGGCACTACTTGTTTCCTAAAGAATTTATTGTATACACTGACAATCATGCTCTCAATTTTTTGAATGGATGGGAAAAGCTCAATCATAGACACATGAAGTGGGTGGCAAGTCTTCAAGCATACACCTTCATCATCAAACATAAGAAGGGGATAACCAATAAGGTTATTGATGCTTTTAATAGAAGGGTGTTGACAGTGCAAGAAGTGTAGCTACATAGCATGGGTGTTGAGGCACTCAAAGGATTGTATGAAGAGGACCAAGATTTCATGGAGATTTACAAGGTATGTAGTGAGTTTGCCAATGCTTTCCATAGTGAATTTTTAGATTATACATTGCAGGATGGACTTTTGTTTAAAGGGAGTCAACTATGTATTCCTAAGTGTTCCATGAGGGATAATATAGTGAAGGAGAAACATAGTGGTGGTTTAGAAGGACATTTTGGGCTCAATAAGACCTTAGATCTTGTTAGAAGGTTTTATTTTTGGCCAAGGATGCAATCTGATATCAAAAGGTTTGTTGAAAGTTGTATGATTTTCCAAAGAGCAAAGGGAGTCTCAACCAATGTAGGACTATACCAACCTTTTCCCATACCAAACAGACCTTGCGAAAGTTTGAGTATGGATTTTGTGATGGGATTGCCCAAGATAAGGATAGGTTATGATAGTGTGTTTGTTGTGGTAGACAGGTTCAGTAAGATGGCTCACTTTATTCCTTGTAAAACTACCAATGATGCTAGTTACATTGCAGGTTTGTTCTTTAAAGAAATTGTCAAGATTCATGGGTTACCTTTGAGTATTGTATCTGACAGAGACAACAAATTTGTGGGACATTTCTGGAGAACCTTGTGGAAATGATTGGGTACAAATTTGTCTTTTAGTTCAGCCTATCATCCTCAGACTAATGGCCAAACTGAGGTTCTGAATAGGTCCTTAGGCAATCTACTAAGATGTTTGACAAGCAAACATGGCAGTAGTTGGGATGTGGTACTCCCATAAGCAGAGTATGCCTATAATGATTCTAGAAGTACAGGTCTAAGTCCTTTTGAAGTTGTCTATGGTAGTCATCCTAGAGGAATTTTTGAATTAAGAGATGTTCAAGGGTTGGACAAATAGAGTGAACATGCTGATACATTTGCAGAGGCTATGAAAGAGATTCATCAACAAGTCAGAGATGCTCTACACCAGAATAATCAGAAGATCAAGGATAGGGTGGATCACAGAAGAAGGGATGTGCAGTACCAACTAGGAGATATGGTCATGGTTCATCTCAACAAAGACAGACTACCCATAGGAAAACACAAGTTGATGATGAAAAAAATTGGACCTTATCAGATTCTAGAGAAATATAGTCCTAATGCTTACAAAATTGAACTCCCTGATGATATTGCTATTTCACCTATATTCAATGTTGCTGATCTAACATTATATAAGAGTCCTAATACATGCAAAGGTACAGTAGATTATGTCCAAGACAATGCCGAGTGGGTGCAATATTTACCACCTAAGGAACCACAAAAGGTGGAGTGCATCTTGGATAGCAGGACAGCCAAGAAGACAAGAAATCAGAACTATTTTGAGCACTTAGTCAAATGGCAAGGACTCCCAGCCTCAAAAGCCACATGGATGCTGGAAGAAGACATCAAAAATCAGGGTGGTGATTTGCAACAGTTAGTCTCTAAGAGGACTTGAGACAACTTTCACACGGGGAGTATGGTTCAGGAGCACCTAGAAAATCTTGTTTTCTTTTGTAATAAGGTCTATTTGACCAATGCATTTTTATTTCTATTTGTAAGTCCCAGGTGACTTAGGTCACTTTTGTCAAATTGTTAGTCTTAAGATCGTTGGTCTCCCAGCCGCTTGGAATGGGTTGGTTTTTCTCCCATCTGTTTGGAATCGGGTTGGTTTTCCTCAGGGCCTATTTATAAACCCAGAGGAATCAACCAAATAAGCATTATTGGTAATCAGATTGTAGAAGAGATTGAATGTAATTGTGCACTGTGCTAAGGAGAAATAGAATGACTTTGTTTCGTCAATTTGATTTCTGCTTCCTGTAATTGCAAATTGTATAGCTGTAGATGTCCATTTTTCCTGTGCCTTTTGTTGTTGCGATATGTCGATGTGAAGCATTCCACTGGTAAGATTTCTATCAAAATTAATGGAATGGATTCATTATACAAATATTCATTTTTGTTTTCTATTTTGTTTCCTTGTTTGACAATGCAGAGAATCCAGACAGTGCGAGGTACATAGTAGGTTGACCTAGCATCTCCATGTGCTAGGGTTTGGGAGAAGGTAAACTGTGCATTAGTGTATCAGCAAAGCAAACCCTAATGTGGCCTATAGTAATTATCTCATTGACGAGGGAAGGTTAAAGGTGACATCAGAGTGATTGGCGCATCAGCTAGAGATTGCAAGTGTTCGCTGACAGAACAAGTCTCACCGAAGGTAAATGCCATCGATGCATTGAGAGACAAGTTAAGAGTTTTGCCAACAAGAAGGGTCTCGCTGATAAGGTCGCATCCAATGGTGTGGAAGCCATCACGGTTGAGACGAGGAGGAACTTAACCATCATCGGGCATCGGTAGAATGATGAAAGACTTGGCCGATAGGAGTAAGTCTCTCTGAAGACCAAGTGAAGTTGAGTTATTGATGTAAGGTAGACTAACGGAGAGACTTTGGAAAGTTTTTCAGACCGACGGTTGTCTGACCGATGGAGATGCATCGGCGGTTCATTTGTTAGTCTTGTTGATTGTGAGTAAATTAGAGCCCATTCTACAGTTTCTATTGTGGGCTCCCCATCAAAGTCCAAGACCAACAACTTGGAGTTCCAACTATAGATATGTTGTACCTTGCACACATGCCCCATTTTGCCAAATGGAGACCCCCTCTTTCTCTTTGGCTTGGAGTCTCAATCTTTCTACCTTATGATGATGAGAATGTGAATTTGTGTTTAGGCTACATGATTTGTTCCATATTTAGGTATTTTGTATGTTTGGAGTAATTTGATGTCTTTCATTATTGATTTGGAGGTGTCTTGGGTGGTCTTGTGCTTAACAAATAGCCCTTTGTTGCCTTTTGGGCTAAAGTTGGGTGCTATTGCATTTTGCTCCAAAATCCTATGTCACCAGATATTGCCCTTCAAATTGCTACTGCAGGATGTGTCATGTTGAAATTCCTAGTTTCCATGTCTTAGATTTGCAAAATAATGTCAAATTTTACATGATTTCACTAAGGAATTCATATACTTTCATCTTGTCACATGGTCCTGAAGCCCTGATTTGGCTAAGTCTGAAATCTGGTGGAACTTCAAAAATCTAGAATCTGCATATGAAATCCTATGGATATGGAACCTATCTCAAACATCTTGAAAGTATATTTCAAAATATTTAAAGTATAAGTTTCTAAATATATTTTTTTATATACTTTCACCTAGGGCATTTCCAAATCTAGTGCTAAAAATGTCTCCCACAGACCTTAGCACTAAAATCACATCTCACTAACATTTGCGCTAAAATTGATCTTCACTGACTTGTGCTAGAAAGTGATCCCACCAACTCTTGCATAGAACCATAGTCAATCAAAGCCATCAAAATCCTATGCTAGCTTACATCTTATCCTTTGCACTAAAAATTGGCTCTATCAACTTTTGTCCAGCACTGCCTGAATGCCAGAATCCACACTAAGTCGGTACCATTGAAATTCCCTGCCACCATACCTTAGTGCTAACATCACTACTTACTAACTTGCACTAAAATTTCCACCAACTGACTTTAGTTGGTAACCTCCTAAATATGTGCAAGTCAGTAACCCTCCAAATTAGCGCTTTGATTTGTGATTATTTTCTCTACACTAAAATTTGCCTCTGCCGACCTACATCAAAAATTGCCTTCACTAACTTTAGTCGGTCAGACCCAAAATCCATGATAAGGTTGTTCAGACCTCAACTTAGCACCAAAACTATTTGCGCTAGAAACCCTCCTCACAAACCTGCGCTAAATTTGACCTCCATCGACTTTGAGTCCGTGAGACCCAAAACCTATGCTTTTTGACATTTTGGCTTAGAAATTGAGTTTTTCAAGATGCAACTTGAATTTTCTTGGTGAATTTAAATTGAAAATCTATTTATCATATCACGATGGACATTTTTACCAAGTTTGTGTGGATTTTAGGCATGTTTAATGATAATTAATGTTATTGCACTTGAAAAGTTAGTGACCCCCAAAAATCTCAGTTTTTGCAAAAAGGCTATAAAAATGTGAAGTAAAAGTCCCCAAATGGATACTAATGGTTGCAAAAACTTCCCAGATCAATATATTGGCCAAATGGGTACTTGAAAATGGTAAAAAACTTAAAAAATAATGCAAAAATCACTAGATTTTTGAAGAGGACTATGAGGAAGCAACATTGACAATGAGTTGTTCCTAACTAATCCATGACTGCAAGTGGACATATCTTGATCCAAATTGATGGAAAATAATTATTTATGATGAAATTGATGCTTTGCATTATGAATTGTAGGTCTTGGAGGACACATGACCTTGTTGAAGTTGTCTTCAAAAGATGAACATACAACAGTACCCTACTGACCCAGACATGCAGAACCTTTATTCTATCAACCAAATTGTTACTACACATTGCAAAAGGAAGTCAGTATGATGTCCAAGATGATGGTGATGAGTTATAGGAGATAAAGACATAAAAGATCAAGCCTACTTCATTGTTGTTCCTACAGATCCAGTCCAATGTCCAAGACATGTTCACACTTGTTCATATTTGTCTACACTTTTTCCAACAACCTAGTCATACAAAGTTGATCCAGCAAGCATCTAGTTGGATACACTTTTGCCAAAAATATGCCACATAAACCTCTTGATCCATTCAGCATTTGGAATTTCGTGAATTCACATTAGTTCAAGTTTCCAAGTGTCATGTGACTCTATTTTGGCTTTATTTCACCTTGAAAATTGACTTTTCGTCATGTACAACCAAATGGGTATCTATTTTGTCTAGATTAAGTGTATTTTCAAGCTTTATTTTATCTTTTTCCTAAAGGACAAATGCAAATCCAAAAATACAACAAACTATTGTATCTCATTAAATGCCATGTAATCTAGACCATTGGTGTTGAGTTAATCTCCACCATCCTTTCAAAAACTTAGTATGGTGCCTTGTCTATAAAAGGACCATCCTTTTCTCTCATTTGTAAGTAAGATTTGATACTCAATTGCTGAGACTGCCAAATTGTGATCAATACAAAGTAAGTTTTGTAGGTTGCTGGGAATTTACGTTCTTGTGTTATCCTCTTTGGTTTTCATGGTTCAGATCAATCTGAAGTTAATTAATCATGTTTTTGCAATGATGAGTAAATGCTAAGGTATCTGATGAATGCTTTGGTCCATACTATTAGTGCTTGTTGATTGTAAGTTGTTGTGTATAGTTAGCCTGGGCCTTGTTATTAAATATAGTTCAATTGCACTCCACTAGTTAAGCTATGCCATTGTCTGGGTGCTTAATGAGTGAATGCAATTTGAAAATCATAAGGATCCTTTGAAGATTGCATCATTTCTTGCAACATTTTGGGTTTCCTATCCTCGTGAAATAGAGAATGGTTTATTAAAAGTATTTATCTATCTACAACATTTTACCCAGTTGTGACTATCACTTAGGATCTCCTTTCTAAACCCTTTATCCTTTTGCATTACCCTCATTTCAAATCTGCTAAAAATACCATTGGGTTTGCACATTTTGCTACAATATCATACAAACCCTATCATTATATGTAAGACCCCTTATAGGCACAGCGAGAACATCCCACTCAGAAATTCCAAGAAAGCTAAGACCTAGCTATATTATCCTTGGGGCAATCCTATCTTGGATAAGATACCTTTTTTAAGAGAGGTGTGATATCAGCAAGCATACCTACGTTGTTGTGTTCTAAAAACACCATAAACAGAATTGGCACTAGAGGGAGGGCATGAGCAAAGATTTTATGTAGACTTTTAGTTTTGTTGGTTCATTGCACATGCTGAAATGAAGTGAATGTATAAGAAATTCTGATCCAATGGATACATAGAAGGGTTTCAGTCATGAGACTCCTTTGTTCTTCAGAACACTATCACAACAGTCATACCATGAAAAGAACTTCCAAGTGAACATCCCACTGTATAAAAGTGTTAGATAGGTAGATTAGAGTGAAGTATCCTCCATTTACATTGCTTAATTTTAGTTCACCTAAGGTTTGCATTGTACATCCTGGCGAGCTACAAGACAAAATTGACTATTTAACTTTTCTCCAAAGGTTGGATCTACACTTAAAAGGATTGTTCCCTATCTTTGAGATTTACAAGCCTAAAGTGGGATATATGCATAACAGACATATACAGAGCAAGACGAGGCATGGAGGAGCTACATTCTTGATGGATGCCAATACATGTGGCCATGTCTCAATCAAGAACACTCAAGAGTTAATGTTGCTAGAGCTGTAAATCCACCATTCATGAGTGATCACAGTCGACAGGGTCACCCAACTAATGAATATGAGATTCATGACTGGTTAAAATCTCTTTTTCACTCAGGCAAGTCAGAAGAATATGTTGTTCTAGCTTGGTTAAAACTAAGTTTGAGTCACAGGACAACAAACAAAGCAATATACAAGGTGATATTTCTGTACTAAGGAAGTGAATGAGACACATAAAAAATTAGACCTGATGAATAGTCATGTTGAGGATGCAAATCATCAATCAAATGCTCTACATATATCAATATCGAAACCTAAAACTATTGTTGCAGAGGTGGAGAACAATAGTTCACTTCAGTTGGTTGACAATTCTGAGTTGGAATAATAATATGATCAGATCAAACATATGCAAGAACAAGAAAAAATTAGTCCTTTAGATGAAGGAAAGTCATGGACAACAATGCAGGAAGATCTAAAATTAGATTGTTTGGTGAAA
Source organism: Cunninghamia lanceolata (assembly GCA_027924645.1). Classification (NCBI taxonomy): domain Eukaryota; kingdom Viridiplantae; phylum Streptophyta; class Pinopsida; order Cupressales; family Cupressaceae; genus Cunninghamia; species Cunninghamia lanceolata. The sequence continues at coordinate 14,224,830 of BSBN01001583.1, forward strand.
ATAGATGAAGTTCTTGACTGCATCAACCTAATATACAATCATGATCAGCCATACCAAGCTGATACATTTGTTCCAATAGAATTCTTAGTTAGGACAAATAGAAAAAATTAGGATAGTACACCACCTCAAAGCAATAGTAACATCAAGAATCTACTTATATAGGAAGAAGGAGACCATGTTCCTGCTGTAGACAAGGGATGTGTAGTCCACATAGGAGAGTTGCTAATTGACACAGAGAAAGTTTTCTCAGAACATATGATTGACTTTGTTGAAATAGATTTGAGTTCACCATACTGCTACCAACCTGATCTTGTTTACACTTGCATAAAAGAAAGTCCCCACATGGTTGATGCTGATCCAATGATATGAAATGAAAGTAAAGGTTTGCAATCTGAGAATAAAAAACAAACAATCATGCAAGATGATGGCTTGGAAGCATTTTCATGTCAATCACTTGATCATATCATTGAATTGGTGTCAACAATGAGCAAGGATATGCTGCTGCATGGGAATTCACCCCATATGACATACTTTGCCTTGACTGATTCATGCAGAATTCATCTAGATGATCCACATTCTAAAGGAGGTTGTCCAAACTTTCTATTTTCTTGGGAAGTTGCTACAACATTTGGTGACACAGAGGTATCTGATACACAAGACATGATCCACCATGAACTGAGACCCCCTGAAGATGAGAAGGTATTCAGTACGATGCAACAAGGTGATGAACTCACATCTCCAATTGATGGTACTGCAAATTAGGTTGTATCTTCCCTCTCTGCACTCATTTTCAACAATTATCAATTTGATTACTGTGATTTAGGTAAGACAACTTGCATTTGGATTGATCATGGCCCTAATGAATTACCCAAATTACTGATCTTATGTGACTGCCACACTGAACATGAACACAACATGCCCTCACCTCACTGTTTAGAGTACAAAGATGAATTTGCTAGACTTAGGACATTGACCTGCACCTTGTTACAGCATTTCCTAAGAAATAAGTCATGGGGAAGTGTAAATACTTGTTGTCCCAAGCCTCTGTACATAGTTTTACTTGTTTTTAGATACGTTTTGGTGAGTTGTTTGATGTTTTAGTTTAGTTTTTGCTTTCTATTTTTGCTTTTCCTTAGCTATTGTTAGCTATTCATAGTTGCTTTCTGCTTACTCTACTTTTGCTTCCTATGTGTGCTTTGTTGGGGTTTTCCATTTCTTAAACATGGTGGCAGTTGTGCAGTCCTGCAAAAGGTCCTCTTTGGTTAAATAATCTGGAGGATTTCTTTAAGAAACTTTGGTTTTCTACTCAGGTCTTCCTGTGGGTTGCATTGTTACTCTTCAATGATATGATGCTTGTTCATGGGAAATAAATCATTAGTTGGTGCACCTGAAGTATTTTCTAACCATATATCTTTTACACTCTTAAATAATCCTGAAGTTCCTAAGTGAATCTTGGTGATCGTACATTAAGTAAAAAAACTAAGGTCCACCTTTGCTAACATCAAGACTCCACACCCAACTAGCTAAGTTATCAATGTAACTAGTGTCATCAAAAGCATGTGTTACAAGGGTAGTGGTACTGTAATGTACTCTACTAGATCTGAGCTTACTGTAATATCAGGAAAATTAAGGAAATGAAAGAATATCTAAAGTCCCAACCATACTCTATAACTTAGTTAGATGGACAATCAAATAAACTCTACCAGGGCTATGGATGCCTGACCAATAATAGGGCTCTGCTTGAGTGGAATTCCAAGACAAACCTGCCAGGGCTATAGGTTCTCGCCGATAGCGGGACTATGTCCAGGTAGTTTATGAGGTGTGTACTAATCACGTAGCTTAATGTAAAGGATCTTAGATGAGATTAGTTGCCAAGTGATGGAAATTAATGCAATTGCACACACTCAGGTTTTCATGATATGGATGGTTGCACCTTGCTATCGATTTCTGCTTCTTTGATATGGTATCCTATTTTCCTTGTTTGACATGTGGGAAACATAGAGATTTTAGGTTCAAAAATAAAGTTTATCGTTGAAATGCTCTAAAGAATTTCCCTAGAACAGTCGCCATTTATCGTGCCTTGCACACATACCCCATTTTGCCAAATGGAGACCCCCTCATTTGCTTTGGCTTGGAGTCTCAACCTTTCTACCTTATGATGATGAGAAGGTGAATTTGTACTTAGAGTGCATGATTTGTTCTAGATTTGGGTATTTTGCATGTTTGGAGTAATTTGATGTCTTTCATCATTGATTTGGAGGTGTCTTGGGTGGTCTTGTGCTTAAGAAATAACCATTTGTTGTCTTTTGCGCTAAAGTTGGGTGCTACTGCATTTTGTTCCAAAATCCTACGTCATTGAATATTGCCCTTGAAATTGCTATTGTAGGATGTGTCATGTTGAAATTCCTAGTTTCCAGGTCTTAGATTTGCAAAATCATGTCAAATTTTACATGATTTCACTAAGGGGTTCATATACTTTCATCCTGTCACATGGTCCTGAAGCCCTGATTTGGCTAAGTCTGAAACCCTGAAAACCTTGAAAAATGGCTAAGTCTAAAATTTGGTGGAACTTCAAAATCTAGAATCTGCATATGAAATCCTATGGATATGGAACCTATCTCAAACATCTTGAAAGTATATTTAAAAATATTTAAAGTATAAGTTTCTAACCTTATACTTAAATATATTTTTAAATATACCTTCACCTAGGGTATTTTCAAATTTGGCACTAAAAATGCCTCCCACAGACATTAGCGCTAAAATCACATCTCACTGACCTTGGTGCTAAAATTGATCTTCACCGACTTGTGCTAGAAAGTGATCCCACCGACCCTTGCATACAACCACAGTTAGTTGGAGCCATCAAAATCCTATGCTAGCTTACAGCTTATCCTTTTTGCTAAAAATTAGCTCTACCAACTTTTGTCTAGCACTACCAGAATGGCAGAATCCGCGCTATGTCAGTACCATTGAAATTCCTTGCCACCATACCTTAGCACTAAAATCACTACTTACTGACTCATGCTAAAATTGCCACCAACTGACTTTAGTCGGTAACCTCCCAAATCCATGCAAGTTAGTAACCCTCCAAATTAGTGCTTTGATTTGTGATTATTTGCTTTACGCTAAAATTTGCCTTCACTAACTTTAGTCAGTCAGACCCAAAATCCACGCTAAGGTTGGTTAGACCTCAAATCAGCACCAAAACTATTTTGCACTAGAAACCCTCCTCATGGACCTACGCTAAATTTGACCTCAATCGACTTTTAGTCCGTGAGACCCAAAACCCGCACTTTTTGACATTTTGGCTTAGAAATTGAGTTTTTCAAGATGCAACTATGATTTTATTTGTGAATTTGAATTGAAAATTTATTTATCATATCATGATGGACATTTTTACCAAGTTTGTGTGGATTTTAGGCATTTTTAATGATAATTAATTCTACTGCACCTGAAAAGTTAGTGACCCCCAAAAATCCTGCTTTTTACAAAAAAAGGCTATAAAAATGCGAAATAAAAGTTCCCAAATGGATGATAATGGCTGCAAAAAATTCCCCAATCAGTATATTGACCAAATGGGTACTTGAAAATGGTAAAAAACTCATAAAATCATGCAAAAATCACAAGATTTATGAAGACTATGAGGAAGCAACATTGACAATGAGTTATTCCTAACCGATCCATGACTGCAAGTGGACATATCTTGCTCCAAATTGATGGAAAATGATTGTTTATGATGAAATTGATGATTTTCATTGTGAATTGCAAGTCTTGGTGGACACAGGACCTTGTTGAAGTTGTCTTGGAAGGATGAACATACAATAGTACCTGCTGACCCAGACATGCAGAACCTTTATTCTATCAACCAAATTGCTTCTGCACGTGCAAAAGGAAGTCAGTATAATGTCCAAGATGATGGATATGAGATACAAGAGTTAACACATAAAATATCATGCCTACTTCATTATTGTTTGTGCAGATCTAGTCCAATGTCCAAGACATGTTCACACTTGTTCATAGTTGTCTACACTTGTTCCAGGAGCCTAGTCATACAAAGTTGATCCAACAACCATCCAGTTGGATACACTTTCACCAAAATGTGCCACATACACCTCCTGATCCAGTCAACATTTGGAATCCCATGAATCCACATTAGCTCAAGTTTTCAACTGTCATGTGACTCTATTTTGGCTTTATTTGGCCTTGAAAATTGACTTTTCATCATGTACAACCAAATGGGTATCCATTTTGTCTAGATTTAATGTATTTGCAAGCTATATTTTGTCTTTTTCCTAAAGGACAAATGCAAATATGAAAATGTAACAAACTGATGTATCTCATTAAATGCCATGTAATTTGGACCATTGGTGTTGAGTTAATCTCCACCGTCCATTCAAAAACTTAGTGTGGTGCCTTGTCTATAAAAGGGCCATCATTTTCTCTCATTTGTAAGTAAGATTTGATACTGAATTGCTGAGACTCTACCAAATTGTGATCAATACAAAGTAAGTTTTGCAGGATGCTGGGAATTTGCATTCTTGTGTTATCCTCTTTGGTTTTCATGGTTCAGATCTATCTAAAGTTAATTACTTGTACTTTTGAAATTATGGGTAAATGCTAAGATATCAGATGAATGCTTTGGTCCATACTATTAGTGCTTGTTGATTGTAAGTTGCTATGTATAGTTATCCTAGGCTTTGTTATTAAATATATTTCGATTGCGCTCCACTAGTTAAGCCGCACCATTATCTAGGTGCTTACTGAGTGAATGCAATTTGAGAATCATAAGGATCCTTTGAAGATTGCATCATTTCTTGCAACATTGTGGGTTTCCTATCCTGGTGAAACAGGGAATGGTTTATTAAAAGTATTTGTTTATTTGCAACATTTTACCCAGTTATTACTATCACTTAGGATCTCCTTTCTAAACCCTTTATCCTTTTGCATTTCATTTACATAAAGTTTGTTAGATTTAGGTTTCTGAGTAGCACCCTCATTTCAATTCTGCTAAAAGTACCATAGGGTTTGCACATTTTTGTTCCATATCATACAAACCCTATCATTATATGTAAGACCCCTAGTAGGCACAACTAGAATATCCCACTGAGAAATCCCAAGCAAGCTAAGACCTAGCTGTATTATCCTTGGGGCAGTCCTATCTTGAATAGGATACCTTTTTCAATAGAGGTGTGATACCAGCAATCATACTTACGTTGTTGTGTGCGAAAAACACCATCAACAAGATGTTACTTGGGGATTCAAAGTTGGATCTCCATCTTGAGAACCTTATCGCTTTTCCATTTAAGCAGAACCCCTTTCACATAGATTAAGGGTTTCAAAATTGTATTTGAAATATTTATTTCTGGTCTATATTTTGTGTAAACATCTCTGGCACACTCAATGGGACCACTTGTCCTTATTAATCTTGATTTGCAAGTGTTTGTGTTGTGCTTCTATAAGTTTTTGTGTAGCTTGTTCAAGAAATATTAGGGGTTGACTTTCACAAGAGTCCTCCGGGGTCAAAATAAACATCACCCTTGCATCTGTAGTGGCCAATAAATAAAACATAAAAAAACTTTAAGTTTTGGTGATGAAATATTTTTCATATTTTTTTTAGTTTTTAGGGCCATCCCACTATATGGCCTCTTTTGTACCCTATTTACATGCCCCTACATGAACTAGTTTTTGGACCTCTGATTATTATCTTTGTCCTCTGGTATCATTTTTATTCACTGGATAAACATTCATCTTCGTCATAGAGTACGACTTCTATTGTTATTAGCCATTGGTTATTGAATTGTTGATCACTGTGTAGTTTTTTTTGTTTGTAGGTCCAAAGCCTATTGCACAAAGGTTCATTCTTAACCATTGATCCAACATTTTTCTCTATGTAAACCTAACCATCCATCATTTATTTGTTTTTGGTTTGGTAAATTGTTAATGTTAAAGACTAACATAAGGTTTATGTTTAAGTTTTGTTAATGTTAAATGTTAGGTGTTGAATAACAATGCTTTATCTTAACGGTTGTCTGCATTTAGGGTTAATGCCTCACTTAAATGGTAAACTATAACCATTATTTCTTAACTATTGAGTTAGCAGTTCTTATAACCACTACCTTCTAAACTACAAAGCATGACATTCAAGATTAGCATAAACTTTGGTCTTAGACTAATAAGTTGCATGTGAGCAGGTTTGTTAACCACCATCAATAGTGATATTTAAATATTGGTTGTAGTTTAATAGTTAACTTTTATTTGGATCATGAAAATAGTGATCATTTCTAGCCATCCAAGGTTATCCATCACATGTTACTCATTGCCTAGCCACTAACATTTGTTGTAAACTATTATTGTCAAGTTTAATACTAACCGTAGGGAGAAAAATGGTTACGTGTGACCGCTCCAAATCCTAACCTCCAATTCTCAACATTGAAAATTAATTTTCTATTGCAAACCATTTCATGTGACCGAATAGACTTGACCATTACTAGTCTACAAATTTCCAGACAAACCTCTTTTAGCCCTTAGAGGCCCAAACTAGCCCTTTTTTCAATCACATGTAACTTTTCAAATGGTATTAGATTTTTGTATTCTTATAGGCATTGGAAAGATGAATTAGAGCACGACATATTGGTGAAGCTCATTTTTCTAGATTCCTTCTATATTTTCAGGTATACTAGTTCAAACTTAACCTTTCTTTCTGAAATTCAAACAAGTATAATTTTTGCAAATGGAATTGAAATTTAGTGATTTTTTAAACTGCATAGAAAATCAGAAGCAATTCTATGATGAAATTAAGTTTTCTATGTTTTGACATTTTTTTAAATTTTTGTAGGATTTCCCATTTGCACTAACACATCTTTTTGGTAGTGCTACATGCCAAAGACAATTTTTTAAAACTGCTAACACATTTTCTATACCATCGCATGTCAAAAGACAATATTTATTCACTAATTTAGGCATATTTAATTTTTTAAAGTGAATTTTTTTTTCATGCTAGAGAGCTTCTAGAGTGTGTATTCTCTGTCCTCACATCAAAAGGTGATCTCAGAGATCAAAAACACTCTTTAAGTTCTATTTTTTTATGTTTATCCTTAGATTCTGTAATGTCCCTAGTCTTAGTTTTCCCTAAAAGCCTTCTAATGATTACAAATTTCCTAATAGGGTTAGGGTTTTGTCCTTTCAATGAATAAATTGTTGGCGGAGTCCATGATTGATACCTACGTACACCTTATGAACAACATTGCCAATCATACATGAATACTTGTTAGCATTAATCTATGGTAACATATTTATAGATTATCAACAATGCAACCTAATGTGAACTAAGAAGAATGGCATGGTGGGTCCACCCAAATCTATACACCAACCTAAGAGGTTCTATACCACAACTCTCCCTGTTGGCGACTTGTACTTACTTTCCCCAACCATGTCCCAACCTTCGCAAACACTTTGGTCACTTACAGAAATGGGCAGAGCATATGAGCAATCTTGGCACTTCAACTCCTCCATGGCCCTTCCTTTTCTTTAAGATTTAGCAGACCATAAGTGGGGTTACCACTCCTCCATGGCTCAGCCTTCTCTTTGGAGTGGGCGGACCATAAGTGGAGCACACTGCTCTCTTCCTACCCTTTTCCCTAGGTGGGTTGACAATCAAATTCATAAATTTACTAGTTTATCATTTATTGATAATAATACACAGTCATGTCTATAATTATTATTACTCCCTAAACATATATGAAAAGTAAGATAAATAAATATATGTATCCATGTCTAAGGTAACTAGCATTAATGCACATAAACCCATGTTACTGTGTCAAGATAATTGTTAGTCTATAATGGATCCATGCTTTCGAAGTCAGTTAATCAATATGTCTATGACTATGAATGCAAAGGAATAATTGTAGAAAGACATGTAATGATTCTAGAGTTCATTATGAGAAAGACATTAATGCAATGGAATTAAATTGTGATATATATGATCACGAATTAATGCGGATAAACATAATAGATTAGTATGCATTAGATTGGTAGAGATACACCTGGTATAGCCACGGTGATCTTAGAGTCTCTTCCTTGGATGTTCTTCCTTGCCTCTCCTTCATTGTATTTCTTTCATCATCCATCATAGCAAACATAGGTTAGATACATCTTACCCAATAGATCAATGGATTATTCAACTTGATGCACTGTCCTATATCTCGATTGGTAGATCTGTATTTTGTATTTCCCTTGCTACTGTTGTATATGTCAGAATAGATGTAATTTAATTTAGAACTAAATTCATTTTCTAGTGCTCGATTTGCCCTTCTAATATTTGATCTATTTTTTTCTTCTTCCTCCCCTTTTTCACACACCACCTTTTCATGCTTTATATATCTGCATATAGGGTGGCAACTTTCTTGAAATGGCATGACCGATCCCAAGGGAGGCGATTAGTAGTTTATTTGCATATAGCATAATTAATTTTGTTTGTAATTCTTTCCTTATACTTTAAGTGTTGCCTTATTGTTAACCATTGATTATAGATTTAATTCAATCATTTATCATCAAGGAAGAAAAACAATTAGTTTATGATTGTATAATAAAAATAATTTCTGATTGTTTAGTTAACTTTCTTCTTGTCTTAAATGAGACAATTAACAAGTTATTAATGTGGGGACATGATAGTCCACCCTGTCCAAGATTGCTTGTCTTCAAGAAATCACAATTATGATGCCTTTGAAGTTGTCACTATCCTAAATCAATCTCTTCAAAGAATTGTTGTTAGTATTCTTGTCTTAATCCATTGCCAATGTTAGCATTAGTACAATTTGTTGTCCCATTCTTTTGGTTCATCTACTTGTTTTTCCTGATATTTCTTAACAACAGGAGTTGGTAAAAGGTTCATAACTTGAGACAAATTTCCTCTTATTCTTTGAAAGACATCTTGACCTTCAACCTCAGAATTTTGGTATTTAAGTTCTTTCATTACCCTGTACTTTTTAACATCTACCTTTTGATGTGTTGAGATGAAGTCATGGTTTTGATTCAGAATGAATATTACTATGAACATGCTTTAGTGAAGAAAAAATGATTGTGATTCCATGAAAGAGAATTTATGACCAAAGAATACTTGAAAGGTCTAATGACAGACAAATGTATAGGTAAGCATTTGTTTGATGTTTTGGACAATGAAAATATATTCCATGCTAAAGAAGATTTTGAGAGTATTGAGATTCCAAGATTCCAATGAATGGTGAAGACGTCTTGAAAATTTAGAGAGATGAATCTAATTCTATTGTAGAGAATAAGACTTTGATTATTTCCCTAGTCATAGAAATGTATAATAAATGATGATGAGATAGCGTTGAGACAATCAATGATAGATAAGATTATTAGAAGAGTGAAGATCTATGTTGTTGAAGATGAAACAATATCAGTAAGTGTATTATAATTGAATGTAGTTGATGAAGGATGCAATCTAGAATTTAAATTTGATTTTTGTGATTGAATCTGCATTGTCTATTATAGATCTACATGCCTCATTTCCTTATAGTTGATTTCTTGTATTGCTTTGTATTCATCTCTAGTTCCTTAATGCTATTTTCCTTTCAATTTACTTCATGTAACTTCTATATGTGTTTTACCTTAGTGCATTCCTCTAATAATTTACTTCTTCTAATAGTCAACCCCCATGCCTCCTATAGTCCCTATAATGACCATACTTCTTACATTAGTTTTCTTTTATTAATGTTTTCTAATTATTAACTCTCATAGAAGAATTTTAGTCCTTTATTGTTTCCTCAATTTTGAGGGAGTCATACTTTTTCACTTCACTAGTTACAACTCTTCATTATTACATAAGTTAATTTGTTAGTGTTTTGACAAATAAAGATTTGAGAGATTTGGCCTTTACTTAAAGTAATCTTAAATACACATAGAATAAAATTGTTAATAAATATTAGTCTTGGAGCAACACATGGATATACGTAATACATGAAGTGCATGATATATACGTAGGTCACAAAGCATGAGGCATATGTAATATACAAAGTATACACATAAGTACATGTGAAGCATGAAGTGTACACATAAACACACATGATACATGAAGTATACATGTAAGACACAAAGCAAACACATAAACACACGTAATACACAAAGTTTACATATAAATACACTTAATGCACGGAGTATGAAGCATACATGTAGTACACTCACATAATACATGAAGCATGAAGCATACAAATAATACACAAGTATCCACATGTAATTCATGAAGCATGAAGCATACACATAATACACAAAGTGTACGCATGTAATACATGAAGCATGAAGTATACACAAAATATACACATGAATTCTCACAAGTCACGAAGTATGCACTTGAATACATGCAAGCCATGAAGTATACACTTGAACACAAAGTCATAGAGTATACACTCGAATACAAGTCACTTGAATACATAGTCATGAAGTATATACTTGAATACAAAGTCATAGAATATACACTCAAATAAAAGTATAAGGTCAGAGAGTATACACTCGAATACACATATACATGAAGTCATAAAGTGTACAGTCAAATACATAATGTCATGGAGTATACACTCAAATACATAGTCAAGAAATATACACTTGAATACAAAATCATAGAGTATACACTTGAATACAAATACAAGGTCACAAAGTATACACTCAAATACATAGTCATGAAGTATACACTTGAGTACAAAGTCATAGAGTATACACTCAAATACATAGTCATAAAGTATACACTTGAATACAAAGTCATAGAGTATACACTCAAATACATAGTCATAAAGTATAAACTTGAATACAAAGTCATAGAGTATACACTCAAATACACATAATTCACAAGGTATACACTTGAATACACATAAGTCACAAGGTATGAATACACATAAGTTGCATTAATACATGTAAGTATACCATCAAACAACTGGGAGGGGGATTCGGTGCATCCCATATTACACCACAGATCTATCCACCATCCTATGTCACCAAGTATACACATGAGTACACGTAATATTAAAGTATACATAGCAAGAATGAAGAATACATGCAAATACACGTAATGCATAAAGTATTCATAGGATAGTAGGAAAGATGCTCTGATACCACTTGTAATGTCCCCAATCTTGGTTTGCCCCAAAAGCCTTCTAATGATTACAAATTTCCTAATAGGGTTAGGGTTTTGTCCTTGCAATGAATAATTTTTTGGTGGAGTCCATGATTGCAACCTGCATACACCTTATGAACAACATTACCAATCATACATGAATACTTGTTAACATTAATCCATGGTAACATATTTATAGATTATCAACAATGCAACCTAATGTGAACTAAGAGGAGTGGCATGGTGGGTCCATCCGAATCCATATACCAACCTAAGAGGTTGTATACCACAACTCTCCCTATTGGTGACTTGTACCTACTTTCCCCAACCATGTACAAACTTTGGCAAACACTTTGCTCACTTGTAGAAATGGGTGAAGCGTATGAGCAGTCTTGGAACTTCCACTCCTCCATGGTTCCTCCTTTTCTTTAAGATTGAGTGGACCATAAGTACAGATACCACTCATCCATGGCTCAGCCTTCTCTTTGGAGTGGGCGGACAATAAGTGGAGCACACTGCTCTCTTCCCACCCTTTTCCCTAGGTGGGTTGACAATTGAATTCAAGCATTTACTAATTTATCATTTATTGATAATAATACAAAATCATGTCTATAATTATTATTACTCCCTGAACATATATGAAAAGTAATATAAATAAATATATGTATCCATGTCTAAGGTAACTAGCATTAATACACATAAACTTGTGTTACTGTGTCAAGATAATTGTTAGTCTATAATGGATCCATTCTTTCAAAGTTAGTAAATCAATATGTATATGACAATGGATGTAGAGGAATGATTGTAGAAAGACACTTAACAATTTCAGAGGTGATTATGTGAAAGACATTAATGCAATGGAATTAAATTGTTGTAGATATTAATCACGAATTAATGTAGATAAACATAATAGATTAGTATGTTTTAAATTGGTAGAGATACAATTGGTATAGCCACAGTGATCTCAAAGTCTCTTCCTTGGATGTTCTTCCTTTCCTCTCCTTCATCATATTTCTTCCATCATCCATCATAGTAAACATAGGTTAGATACATCTTACCCAATAGATCAATGGATTATTCAATTTGATGCACTATCCTATATCTTGATTGGCAGATCTATATTTTTTATTTCCCTTTGCTATTGTTGTGTATGTCAGAATAGATGCAATTTAATTTAGAACTGTTCATTTTCTAGTGCTTGATCTGCCCTTCTAATATTTGATCTATTCTCTTGTTATATTTAATTTGATATGTTCTTCTTCCTCCCATTTTTCACACACCACCTTTTCATGCTTTATATATGATGCAGAGAAGGTGGAGTATGTCAACACAAGCACAATGAACAAATTTTGCATGTTTCAAACACTAACTTTGATGGTTTCTCACCCTAATTTTCACCATGCCTTATAGCCTTCAAAACCTGGTTTTTTCATCATATCTTTTGTAGAAGGTTATAAACCTAGAAACTATTCACCATTTTAGATACCCTTTTGGCTCCCTCTTACACAACAAATCTTGAGTGTAGGTGGGGTTGTTTTGCAACTCAATCCCCTAAAATTGACTGTCTCATTTTGGCATTGGCCTAATTAGCCTTATTTTACAAAGCAAATGTGTGAAACTCAGCCCAAAACACAAACATCTTCTTGAGGGCATTTCTCACATCTCCTAGGGTCTGAATATGCTAGCTTTGTCAACTGGAACCTTCACCAAATCACCAAACTATAAAACCCTATGCTTAACTAGTCATTTTAAGCCAAAAACATAGAAAATCCAACTAGGGCTACCTCAAAATTGACCAAAACTCCATTTCCTGCAATACCCAATTTCAAAATCTTAGAGAACATACTAAACCCCTCCATTCCACCAAGTTTGGAAAATTTTCAATGGTGGAATGGGCTACAATTCATGGTTTTTCCACTCAAACCCTCAAAACTAGGGTTTTCAGACTGTTTTTAGGAAAATGGCTATAACTTCATTCAAATTTGATGAAAATGACCCAAACCAAATGTAAATGGAAGACAACTCAATGGTCCATCCAACCAAGTGAAGTGCAAGTTATTATCTGGTTGTATGAGGCCATACAAGTGACTATACACAACAATAAATGTAGAAAATCACACAGAAAACAGAGTTCCTTTCATTATTTGATCTCCAAAATGTCTTCAACCCCCTGCCTCAAAGTTTGTGAGGCATATTTAAACTTGTGCAACCACAAAACAATAGTTCATAACCATCTTTTGAACCAAATGACTATTCAGCTTCCAAATATGACAAAATTGTAAAGTTGCAAAGCAACTTTTGCAACAAAACATAACAAAATGTACTCAAACTGAATCCATGAAACTTATTACATTGCAAATGGTCTAAATAGACCTTTTACACCACACAAGACTCAAAACATCTATAAATCTAGCATTTGCCCCTATTTACAAAATCTGACTAGGTGCCCTTGCACCATACACCCGGACAAAAAGGAACTCAAGTCCCCTTGAGGACTGTGCTGCAACAAAACCATGTTGGATCTCATCATGGATTGATCTCCAAGTGCCTTTCCATCTGGTAATCCCTTCCAATGAGTCAAGTATTGGAAACATGCATTGTTTCTTGCCTTTGACTAGTTCTTCCCTTGAATATGTTGCTCATCACTAGATGGATGCCCTTTGATTGCTCTTTCATCTGAGAATGTTGTCACATCTTCCCTTGTACCTACTACCAAACCTCTTCCACTCTTGAATTGAATTGTCTTCTTCTTCACTCCCTTTATGTGCTTAACTTTGCTCTTCTTCCCTTGTTCATGAGCCTGTTGAGATAAAGCTCACTAGGGGAAAGGCTTCATCCTCCATGATAATGAGTGCATAGGTGATACATGACCTTGAATTCCCTAGCTATCCACATCTTGGTAGAAAACATACTTCTGGCCCCATATAAACTAATACACCCACTTTTAGATTAATATAGATTGTTGATGTGTTTGATGTGTTTCCTTGTGTGAAACCAATAATTGTCTCTGAGATGGAATGGACAAGGCTTCCTGCATGGTGACATTGAGGTTAGTTTTCTTCATTTGATCAACAATACTAAAACAAATGTGACCAACCTTTGAAGGGATTTTTGTGACAACAGGGTTACTCTTTCTTGCTAGTTGATTTGAGGATGATTTTTGGTTTGATTGCTTTTGTCAACAACTTGATTTGTTTTTTATTTAGGAGTTTTGACTATTGTACTTTCTTTTACAGCCCCTTGGAGTGCTTGAGAGGTGGATGCTTGGGCAACCATAGAAGATGATTCATCTTCCATTGCTCTTTTCTTTTACCTTGTGTTATATTGGTGCAGGAGCACCTAGATGTCTAGATTTTATTTGATCTTCAAATTGTTTGTTTGAGTCAATTGGGTCTTGGAGACCATCTAAATGTCATAATAAGGCTTGTAGCCATGTTGTAATAGGACTTTGTCCAAATATCTAAAAGAATCTTTTACTATGTTGTAAGTTTTAGTTAGGACAGTCATAGGTAGTTTGCAAGATGAATTTAAGTTTTATTGTTTATATAGGTAGTCATTAAATTTCCATGTTGTAAGCCTTTAAAAGGCATGTCATAGGTTTTAAAGGTATGGTGGAACCATTGTCCAAGGTAAAATGTTAAACAAGCAACATTCTAAAGAAAAAATAGTCAGTTTCTAAAAACTGTTACAAAAGACAGCAGTTACAAAAAATCATGAAGAAGCCCAATGGTCAGGAGTTTTGGTCAACCCCCAGTCTTTTCTTGCAATGTATGAGGCTTGTTTTAAGCCAAGGATAGAGGGATTGTAAAGAAAATGCAATAGATTGAAAAGAAATAATAAAAAGACATTATTTTTCTACTTTTTATTGTTTTTCCTGTGTTTTTTCTGTCTTTTCCTGAAGAATCTGTACCTGTACGGAACGGTCAAGGCTCATGAGCACATTGGATTGTTAGAGGATTGGATTACCTTTGGTTTGAGTCTTATTTGGAGTTTTGATATAAAGATTGGTGTGAGAAATCCATGTTTGACTGCAGACTGTCTTAACTTGTTGTCTCCATTAAAGAAATCACTATTTTCTTGTGTTGTACGAGCTTGTACGGCAGAGTGGAGATCAATGCCTGTGATGGGGAGTTAGGTGGCTAAGTGACCTTCCCTTTGCATTTGATTTGGGCTCTTGACACCCTTATTTAGCTCTGTATTTCCCTTTTTGTCTGAAGGTAGGTGGAAACCCTGAACTAGGTTTTTCCTGAGTAGGCCGATGGTAATCTTCTCATTCCATTGATCCTTTCAGTTACTAATCAATGGAATGGCTTGTATACTAGGCAATACAATGGCTTGTGAAGGTTGTAGGGGAAGGAGAGTAGTGTAGGTGGAGTTTGCTTTGAAAATGGGCCACCAAGATCCTTGCATTTGTAAATGGAGAAGGGCATCAGTCACTACAGAGAAATCATAGGTAAGTTTGGTGAAGTATAGCTCTGTCAATGATGATAATAGGCATGTTAGGCATGTGACTTATTTAACTAGATTGAGTTTGTGTTAAAGGGAGATCACCCCAAGATGAAATTGTGACTGTCCTGCTCTTGGAGCTATGAGATTGTGACTGCCCATGAGGGGTATGATAGATGTTGCTGTCCTGCAGGGTCTGCACATTGGAAGTGATGAAAGGTTAGTTGGAGTTAAGAGTCTTGGAAGGTGTGCCTTGAAGTCTCTCTCCTTGGAACATGAACATGCATATGTCTTGGTGTTTAAACATTAGTTTCTTAGAAGTCTTATTTCTGTCAGGAAAATAGTGGAGCAGTGAGAGTTATGGTCTGGGAGATTTGAAGTATTCCCCTGCAATGATAGGTTGTTTGACACTAGTTGAAGTGCTCTGCATCATATATGCCACTAAATTGATGACTTTGCCTAATGCTTCAGCCTAATTAATACTACAAAAATTAGCTTCATGCCAATTCACTAGAGTAGACTCACCTTACATTTGCTCTTGTCTTCCCATAGCCTATTGTTTTGAAATTGTTGATGCATTCTAAACCATAAGAGCTTGATTAAGTACCTCACCTTGACATAAGTTTTGGTTATGGGGTTGGTTGCATGAATAGCACCATTCATGGTCCTGAGATAAGTTATTTTGTACTGGAATTAGTTGTATGGTATTTATAGGCCTAGTATTTATCTATTGGTTTTGTCCTTGTACATTTCCTTGATAGGGCTACCTAGTAGGTTGATAGGTCTGATTGTAAGATTGATAAGGTCTATTATGTTGGGCTCCTTGCCTTTTAATTGTGATTAGATCATTTCCAAAACTTTGTAACAAAGTTTTGACTTTGTGCAACTCATTAGAAGGACTGACAAGAGGAGTCAGTTGGCTAATTGTTATAGGAATTGGTTCCAAGCTTGGTTGAATGGTTGGAATCTTAGGAAATAAGGGAATTAGAGGTCTAGGATCCTTTTTTCCATCTTGGATTAGAGTATTATTAGCTCTTATGACTATGTCATAGGCATCAAGTAATATAGTTCCTCCCATAGATTGAATCAAAACAACTATAACACTATTCAAAGACTTTAAATAATATAGAAAGGCAATGTTTACAAGAGGTTTCATGAAAGGTGGGATTCTATCCCAGGTCTTTTAGAATCTAAAATGAAAGTCCAACATGAACTCATGTGGATCTCTCTTGATGGTAGTTAGCTATTGCATCAAGGATAAATGGTCACTCTTACCCTCAAACTGTTGGCAAAGTTTCTCTCCTGGCTCATCCCACTTGTGAATTGAACCTGATTGCAATCCCCTATACCATTGAAGTGCTTTACCCTTCAATAAGGTAATAAGAAGCCTCATAGCTACATTATCTAGGGTAATGTTATGAATAGAACATATGTTAGCAATATCTTGAATGTGTCCTATTGGAGTTGTAGTGTTTTCACTAGTAAAATAGGGGATAACCTTTAGGGCTGAAGTTGGAATATCATCATGTTGTTGAAGGTTAAGAGGGTTGCCTCCATTGAAAGTCACAAAAACTTAGTTTCTTGGTTGATCCGTATTAGGGATAAGAAAGTTTATCCTTGACTGAGGGAACCTACCACAAGGAGGTGTAGATTGGGCTCTTGAAGAAGGTGATATAGAAATTTTTGCTCTTCTTATAAGAGATTTAGACAATCTAGTTCTTCTTTTTCTTGAAGTAAATGAAGACAACTCAACAAACTAAAAAATTTTACCTCTTGAAGAAGCACTTGTCTCCACTCTTTCCATGAAAAGTATAGGATTGATTTGAAGCCAAAACTTGTTGAGTCACCAATTGCTTGTAGAATTCATTCAAGGATACATTATGCTAAGAACAACACCAAATCTCTTAGTTGAAACTCTTAACTCTGAGTTGAGTGTCCCACTGGGCATTCCATAAACTATTATCCCTTAGATTTGCACCCTTGTTGAACCTAGTTCAAAAAATCTAAAGATACAATGGGAATGATCTCAAGGTGTGGGACCCTGTTGTTTTAGATAAAACCTCTAGATAAAGGGTTGGTTCCCTATTCTAGTATATGATTTAGGTGTTATAACTAAGCCTCATCAAACAATTACATAACACTAACAAGTGATGGGGAGAGCTCATCACTATGTGCCACCATCAAAACATGCAAAACACATGGTGTGGGGGGAGCTCATCACTACGTGCCACAACAGAAAATGAAAGACACATGGCATGGGGGAGCTCATTGCTACATGCCACCACAAAATAATAAGAAAACACACAGAATACATGAGCATCATAGAGTGTGTTGTCAACCCACTATACGTGTTATAAACAAAAAACATGGGTTATGGGGAGGAGCTCATCACTATACTGTACCATCTAAGACATGCCAAACACACCTGATGGTTGAGGGACTGGTCACCACACTATAATGACCACCAAAAACATGCTTAAGGGTGAGTAAATCAATACTTGACCCTACCTCCTATGAGAGGACTTTTTCAAAATGATATGCAACAACTCAACAGAATACACAATCCTACCTTCCACATAAGGGATTTAAAAAATGAGTCATGCAATCTCCTTGGAGATATACATAACTTTGCTTACATCACAAAGATGTGCATTATAGTGAACAAAAGCATAAAACCCCACCTACACCATGGGACACCTTACAGTGAAAATGAAGCATGCACACACAAAAATCAAAGTATACAACCCCATTTGCATCATGGAGATGCCTTACAATGAAAAGGAAGTATATGCAAACACACACAAAGTATACAGCCCCACCTACATCATGGAGATGTCTTACAATGAAAAGGAAGTATACACAACACATTTTATCACAATATCTAAGATATCCAAGAATTTTACCACAATATATGCCCCCACCTTAAAGTGGTTGCTCCCACTTGCCGAGAGCAATCTTGTTTAAGGTAAGGTTGAAAACACACGAGAGAATAAGAGACTTCGAAAAGCCCATGCCCCAAAGTCACATGTGCTTACAATCATTGAATTATTCCCAACAATCACAATACAAACACATCAATATCATTTGATAACAATGTATGTATGAAAGATAATCAAAACAAGCTTCACTCAGAAAATGTAAGCTAAAATAACAACCAAATCATTTCATGAAATTTTTATAGAGATAAGGTAACATACCACTCAAACAAACCAAGGCTATACTTATAGGTTCAGAACCGAGTATAGCCATGAGGTTATACTTCAGGTATCTTAGAACCGAGTGTAGCTACATGGTGAGACAAAAACATTTCAAAGTGGGTAGAGGTAGATTAAAGAGTATTGTAAAGGCTTTTTACAACAATTTCACAACATAATACGTAATCAGATCATGACATAAAGTGATTCTACTAGTCAAACTTCAGTAAAAAATTACCCCCATCTTCATATATGGAATAGGTCCATTTTTTTTTTTTTTTTTAGGGATGCACGATCCTTATCAAAAGTGTATATATTTTCTATTGTCATCTGTCGAGTAGTAGAGCCACAAGTACAATACAAGAATGAAATCAAGAAAAATGAGAGAGGAGACAAAGGTGACTTACTGCCACAATGTGGAAGGATGCCCCCAAATCACCCTCCACAATGTTATGGCCCCAAGGCACCAGACACAACAATTGAAATAGAAGTGTAGAAGAATAGAAAAACAAATAGAAGGAATCTCACAAGGAAGTGGTCCCCTTGTATCCTTGACCTTACAAGAGTATCAATGGTCATCCAAGGAGACTTAAACAAACATTTAACACTACATGGGGGAACACAACACAACAACATATATATCTAAGAGGAGGCCACCCTTGAGAGAAACTCAAAAAGGTGCTACATCAAGTGTGGCTAAATGAGGGAGAAATACTTACTTGATTCATTATCGAGGAATGTGGTACTCAAAAAGCAACCATGCTAGTGGTTATCCTTGATCAAATCATATTCTTCCCAATCTTGATCCTCATATGAAATAGGTGGCACATAGTGCACTATAGCCCAACTTGAAACTTCTTCATTTAGTTCTTCTTTTTATTCTATTTTGATTGGTGGGATATTTTCTTCTTGCGGTGACATTTTTTGAGCTAAGGTTTGGTGCTTTCTTCTTCTTTCCCTTGTGTTTCTATTTCTTCTAGTCTTGTTAGTTATATTTCCCATGGGAGTTTCTTTGTCCATCATCAAGGGTTCATTATTTTATGCATTCTTCAGTGTTTGTGAAGAGGAAGCTGGTACAAAAGTGATTTAATGATTTTGTGCTGGATAGCTTTGCTCTTAAAGGTTTTCTTCTAATCCATGTAAGGATGGTGGAGGAGGAACCTCAACAAAATTTCCCTTTCCTCTTGGTTGAGGTGAATCCTTCAGTTCAGACTTCTTTTCACTCTCTATTTGGTCAATAGGAGGAATTGTAGCCTCAGAGCACTGGGAGGGTCTAGGATTATTCTTTCCATATGATAGTTCAACTATTTTGTTTGCTTTATGCTTTTGATATGCCAGGAAGAATTGATCTTGTCTTGGTTGATTTGTATCAATAGATTGTGGCCAAAAATAATCAAAATTGAAATTTCCACAAGTGGTTAATGGTTTAAGTCCACTGTGATGGATAACATGTACTCAAAATTTATGAGGGAACTTTAAGCACTTGTGAATAGTATAGGGAACTACTTTCATGGATTTTAGCCAAGGATGTTCTAACTTCACATGAAAGAGATCTAAGGTGGGAATGATAACAAATGGCTCTTCTAAAGCTTTTTCAAACATCTTAATACAAAGTGTTATCTTTCAAATTATTGACAGAAAATAACCATTATGTGCTTTTATCATTATGTCGATTGGATCATAGGTATCTTGTACTATATCATGCATATATAAAAATTCTTTTGTGATAACATTTGTCATGCAATTGGGATCAATGAGAACTCCTCTTTTAGGATTTCCATTTATTCTTGTTGTTATATAAAGAGGACCATCAATGTCTCGAATAGTGACCTCATGTGGTGTGAGGAATATAACAGGTTCGGGATCCTTCCTTTCCTTGTTAGATCGGGGAGGAGAAACATCACCCTTGTTATGATTGGATGCCATATATGTGAGACTTTTGTATACCACATTGTAGTTGGGTTGTTGCGACACCATTTGATGTACTTGATTTTGACTTGTTATTTGGCTATCATAGTTATGAGTGTAACCAAGAGGTCAAGAAGAATTCAAAAGGCCTCTTACATTGAGCACCAATTTCGTTTGTGTTTGAGGCACATCCAAATGCCAGTGGACAACTATTTTCAATTTCACAGGTTCTTGAGATCTTGGAACATAAATTGTGTTTATTAATCTTTGAAGGAATGATGGTTTAGGAGTCATAGTGGAATGTTCAATAGAGATAAATTCATCAAGGGCTTCATCTAGCATATTGAAGTTATCACTACTAAACAACTCATCATATGCATGAAAGTCTTGTAAAAAGAAATCAAGCACTGTCATTTATTCTACTTTATCCAAGGCTTGAAATTCATAATGTGCAATTGCAAAGACCATGAATTTTCAAATTAAGGATGAAAAATGATTCAAGATTACTATACAAAATGAGATTTATTAAATGTTTAAAGCAACTAATATGATCATGCATGAGAATTTTTAAAACCTTAATGCAAAAGTTTACCAAAATACAAGCTTTTTGAAGGTCTAAGTAATGCACTTTTTCCAAAATTATGCAAGATTTTCAAATGAATATTGATAAATATGCAATAAATCAATGCAAGATCTGATTTGAACACTCAAAAAGATGCAAATGATTGAAGCTATGGGTTCACCAAAATGTTTAGTATGAAAAAGGAGAATGACAATGACTAGCACACAAACTATATCAAACCCTTTTCCACATTACATTCAAGGACAAGGCCAACTCAAATCACTACCAAATGAAGGAGGCTTTTGCTACTAACCTTGGATTCCTATATCCTATAGATGGATAAGATTTAATTTAGTCTTTTTCTCAAACCCTAGGCTAACAATGCATGAAAATTCTATTTTTACAATGATTTGCTTATAACGGAGAAAATACAATAGAAACCCACAAACTAATGACACAGGGATAATCAGGGGAGTGATAGAACCTATCTCCAGAAAGCAAAGGTGTCAGATGACCTCAGTAGTAATGCCTAGTTCATGACTAAAGGAATTAGTCAGAGGTGCAAATTGGAATGTTGTTCTAATTGTTGTCCTGATGCTAGATCCAAACCCAAAAAATGTAGGAGGACCAAGGCGGTTCTACCTAGGTCCCTGATGGAGGAATATTTTGTAACTGTCCTCATATCCCAAAACCTTTTTATGTACTCAATCTTCTTGTATCTCTATATTTTCTGGATCTCACTCCTGTAACCTACACACAAGAAGATAAAAGAGGGTTTGGGGGTTTATGGTGTTTAGGGACTTGCCTAAATCAAATCATGGGATAACATTCAAGCTTCCCAAAGTCATTGATTAATAAAGAGTGTGTGCCCTCATGGGGGTAGAGGCTAAAACAATTATAATATGATGATTCAAATGATGAGAAATAAACAATGATATCACCTATGTGATGAAAGCTTAGAATTATGAAGATCCTTCAACTCCTAAGGATAGATGATATCTCCATATCTAAAATAACAACACAATAACAATACACAAATCTTCTGTAGAATCACAATGAATTCTCTTGCTTGCTAAAATGATCCTCTTCACTTTAAATTCTCTAGTTAGCTATTTCCATCTAGGTTAAAAATGAACTCAAAAACACACTTATATATGCTTTCCTGCTTACAATCGACAATTAAAGCCAAAAGAGCCGACAAGGAGAAACCTCTAGAGAGGTGCAAGGATGACACACACTTGAGTTAGTACTGACTAAAAGGGAGGGACCTGGGTGGTACCATCTAGGTTCTTTAGCCTACTTTGGGTCTGGGGCAAGCTAAACAAAGTGGCCCATATTATAATTTCAACTAGGTGTCGTGCAATTCTGCATCAGGAGAAACATTTTGAAGATATAATGCCATTAAGAGACATAGGAGCTAAGCAAGGAGGTAAAATGACATGTGGACACTTTTTACTCCTTAACACTTGACATGCTTCAAATATCCTAAGATTCCTTTAAAGAGGTCAACCATGCTTTGAAGAGAATGAAAAGCCTTCTTTAGCCTACTCAAGCTCAAGGTTAAAATACACAGTGTGTTTTTAAACATTGGTTTCTTGGTTAGCATCTTGAGTCCCTAATCTATCAAAACACATTATTTTTGTATCTTCTTACCTTCGTCACTCGTACTTCATAGTCCTTCTATTGACTCCAACAGATACTTTATGCTTCATATACTCCTTCAATGTCTTACATGACTTAACAAAGGTCTCTTTTGAAGTCTTTCCTTGCATATGCATCTTTGCTTCTTTCCTCCCATTGAATCCAATCCCACCAATAGTAAGAACATCTTTCTTATCATAGTGTGCCTTAGTCCTTTTTGTAGTTTCAACCAACATTCTGAAGGTAGTATTCTAAAGAGAGTGTTGTTAAGGCAAAAATTGGGTCTGAAACTAAAACAACAAGATATCAAACCCTAACTAGCACAATAGAGTACAAACTAGCATGAAAATTAAAACAAGAAAGAAAAGAAAACTAAATCTCCAAGCTAGATTTTATTTATCTTCATTGGTCTTCTCAATCTCGCATAGGCATGCAAGATTTCAAAGGATGATTGTGGGAGGAATGTTGGTTGCTCATTCTAGCAGCATAACACTAAGATGAGAAGAATGAAGAATGCATATCCTAGAGGAAATTTGACATCATGAGGATACTTGAAGACCAATGCATGCAAATGGCTTTTGAGAGGTTTGATTTATAGAAAAGGCTGATTTGGATGAAGGGTTGAGATTGAAAGTTGTTTTGTACGATGTGGACAACTAGGATTGATTAGGGTTTCCCACTCCATGAGGAGTTGTAGTCATGTGACAAGTGTGTGAAGGAGAATGAAGGAGACATAATTCAAATATTTTATTTGAATTAGTTTGAACATGTGAAGTGTAATAAGTTAAATTTGTACTACCACACATGACTCAATTGAGAGGTGGACAAGTGTTGGAATGTGGTGAAAGGTGAGGGAATAATACAAATATTTTATTTGAATTATTTGGGACATGTGAAAGGGGGATTAATTAAATAAATATGATTTATTTAATTAATTGGCTAGAAGATTAGGATGGGATTAGGAGTGGGATTAGAAAAAAATGTCATATGATGTCTCTAGTAATGTGTCAACTAGGAAGTGCAGGACATGGACAAATTTAAGTGTCTACATTTTTCTTCTCTTTGAGATGATGTTTGAGATGAGATTTATGTCAAGTAACATCATTTTAATGAATCTAAGGTATGGATAGAGAAAAAGGATGATGATGTGAAGATAGGATGATGATGCCCCTCGAGAGGATAGACGGGTTGGACAAACATGGGTAGGCTCTCGAAATGAAAGGATTGGTCAACGAAGAAAGGTAAGGGAATGGATAGAAGAAATGAATGATGCGTTATGCTATAATGAAGGTGAGTAACAATGGTGTTTGATATAGCAATAGACATTATGCACCAAGGTATAAGGACCAAGGGGACGATGTGTCTTGTGCACAAACGCAATACAACCTTGTCTAGATACAAGATATGAATAGTAGCTGGGAATGAGATGGATGTGATACAAATGAATGTTGAAAATGATAACACACACAAGAAAGAAAGAAATAATGCACAAATTATTCAAAAACAAACAAGGTATTACCCCTATCAAGTTGTAAACCAATGATTGATTGATTGATTGATTGATGATAATGATGTCTGGTTTTAGGAATGAAACATGTCGTATTAGACACCTGGTCTGGTTTTGGCAATGCAACATCATGTATAAGACAATTGATATGATTGATTGATACTAGTGTTGTTGGCCATGCAAGAAACACCAGGATTTGATTAATGATTGATTGATTAAATGATTGATTTGGTTTACGTCAAGATTAGGATCAAGACCAAAGATGTAATTGGATAATTTGACTTGATTGATTAACTTGATTGGTATGGATTGAGGATGACTTGCATTTGAGTTTATTACTTGGAATTGATTTGATGAGGATGATTGGATGAAGTGATTGAAGAATTGATTTGAATGATTGAATAGAATAAATAATGATGATGAATTGATTTGATTGATTTGGAATGAATTGATGATTGATTTTGAAGATTGGATTAAATGATTAGAAGAATTAGCTGATTGAATTTATTTGATGAATTGAATTGATTTGATTAATTGGATTGGAAGAATTGCATTTTCTTGATTTGGAATGTATTGTTTTGATTGATTGGATGAATTGATTGAGTGATTGGATTGATGAAGTGATGAATTGATGAATGGATTTGGAAGAATTGATTTGATTTGAATTAATAGATTGATTGGAAGAATTGATTGAAAATGATTTTATTTCTTGAATTTTTTGTTGGATATTTGATTTTTTTGTGTATTTTGGGAATATTCTATTTTTTTGTGTTTATTTTTTGGAATTTTTTTTTTTTTTTTTGTGTTTTTGGGAATATTTTAATTTTTTTGTGTTTTGAAATGTTTTGATTTTTTTTTAGATTTTTTAGAATGTTTTGGGATGGCATTGGTTGAAAATTTGAATAGACTTTGTGCTAGATACCAATGACAAGGGGAAAACCAAGTCTAGGTGCAAGGGGTAGGTAGGTGGGATGAATGGATAAAAGGATGGGTGATAAGGGATGGAATGGATGTACGTGTAAGAGAGCAAGGATATGATCTCCAAGGACTATGTCACATAGGAATAACATGCCCCATTCTAAGTGGAATGCTTAGGATTTGATATGACAAAGCCTATGATGATAGGATGGTGATAGAATTGTTTGGAAAGGATGAAGTATATCAAGAGATATCCAAAGCATATGTCAACATTTTCTCCCAATCTTTATCAAGATCAAAAGGAGGAAGGGAGGATGGATGGACTCGATAGGATAGGAATGTGTATAATGGATAAGGATGGTAGGATAATGAATTATGATATGTATTAGGAAATGATAATTTGGATGAGACATTGTGCCCCCAAGTGTAAGTGACATAGAAGATCAACCTATACATGATGCATGTTTGCCAAGTTTTCATTATGGTACTTATCCAAGGGGCAACCAATGGTGGTTTTCACCTTTGGATGAATGGATTTCTCTTTACTATTTTGATTTTTCTTTTGCTTTTTCTTTTCTTTTTTTTTTTTTTACTTTTAACTTTTTGAATTTTTGGATGGGAGAAGTGGAATATGGATAGGAGGGACTCAACTGTCTAGTGCCATGAAAGGTGATATTGGCCCATTAGATAGTTATGTCATCACATGGACCATGTCAAATGTCATTATGCTCATCTATGTTGGTAGGGGATTTCATGAAAGGGAGATGGAGTAGGTAGATAGTGAATTCTGATGTGGATTATGAAAGGTTCATGCAAGGATGGATGGATGGGGAATAGTGGATTATGATGTGGATCATGTAAGGTAAGATAGTGGATTATGATATGGATTATGTAGAACTTATGCAAGGATGGATGACAAGATTATGCAAAAGCATGGACCATAGCAAGTTGATGGGTGAAATATGTAGAATAATGGATGAAAGAGGGTGAGATGGAGGTATGTGGGAATGTTGACCAATGGTTGCACACACCATGATAAACATTGAAGATTTTGATTGGAAAGAGGTGTAGGAAGCAATGGTGATGTTTTCTTAGGAGATAGATGATTTAGTGACTTAGGGACCCACATAGACTTAGTATTTTTATGATTTTTTGCTTAACTTATCAGATGAAGGAATTTGGGATGTTTGAATGGAATGGTATTTTTGGATGGAAGGGAATAGTTGGGATTTTTGTTAGGTGGATACCTCATTTGACTTGCTTTTTTATTTAGGGACCCAAACTATTTTAGTTTTTGACTTTTGTTTTGAAGGTATGGGCTTGGATATCTTTTTAGATGGATTTTGCTTTGATTCTTTGCATTCATACCCTAATACATTAGGACCCTTAGGATTTTTGGCTTTATGAAAGGAGGCATCCAAATGTTTATTTTTGAATCCCATGGGATGGGTGGAAGCTTTTTGTTTGGACGATGTGTGCATTGATTGGTCATGATTTGGATTTTTAGAGGATTTATGGATGATAGGGATATTAGGCATTGAGAGAAATGTAGGTAAAGTGGGTGGAAGGATAGTAGGAGTTGGAAGTAGTGGAGGTAAATTGGATGGTAGAAGGTGTAGGGTCATATGATTTTGGCACTTGTAGGATAATGGAGGTGGAATGGTGACATATGTTTTGGGAATATGATAGGATTTGTGATGGAAAGTGGTGGATTTATGAGGAATGGAGGAAGTACCAACATCTTTAGATTGTTGTACTTGGGGTGTATATCCAAGGCCATATGAGCATGGAGGGACATTGACATGGATAGGCTCCAAAATACCTTGTTCATGAAGGCCTAAGCCTTTACCATGATAGTTCATGTTTTGGAGTATGCGATGAACAATGGGACTATGTATGTTTTGGGAACTATACTTGAGTTCATTATTTGATGGAGAAGGTGAAGTGGTGGACAAAGGTTGTTGTTGTCCTAAAGAGGAAAATTCATGGATGAAGGTGGTAAGACCAAGGGGATATGTTGGTGGACTTGAAATAGGATCCATAGTAGATGATGATGAAGGATCATTAGGATCTTGATTATCATTAAATGTTCCCTAAGATCCAAGTTATTTGTTTGATCTTTTATGTTTGCTTGGGAGGTGTGTGTCTCATCATGACAAGTGGATGTTGGTGGATCATGGATAGGTGGAGAAGTTTCTTTGCTTTGAAGTAAGACCATGAAACCGGGTGAATGCTCAAGTAGGTTGACAAGACTTTCATTAGATGGAGTATGTGGATCTTGGGTGTCTTTCTCAGGAATGGTTGTGGGGGGTGAATAGGATCAAGTTGTTCATGGATAGGTTCTTTATCATGAATAATGTCTTGATCATGGAAATGATACATTTTGTGGATGGATTGGATGAAAGTAATTTGATCTTGATTAGAATGAGGGCTTAATGTTTCCACATGATTAGGGTTAGGCTCTTGACATACCGCTTGAGTTTCTTGAATGGAGGTGGAAGTGGGAGGCTCTTGGATAGGCTTAACATGCTCTTGATGGTCAACAACATGAGGGCATGATGGAGGTTGACTTGGGCTCATGGGGGGAGACTCTTGAAATGGTTTAGGGAGTTGTGGACTGTTGGATCTAGGGCATACAACTGAGAGGGGGGGGTGAATCAGTTGTATAACACTTCTTCTTCTTTCAAACACTTGAATCTTTATTGTTAGTTAGCAGTATATCAATTAATCATCCATGGAAGCATAATACATAAACACAAGAGCAGATAAGCATCAACACATTGAACACCAAGATTTTGACGTGGAAAACCCGGTTAAGGGAAAAACCACGAGGTGATTAACCCAAGAATTATTCTCTGTTAGAAGAATAAAGAAGAATGAATGGCACATGCCAATAAGGGCTCACTGCCTGAGCACACTGCTCACAAAGAGGCCCACTGCCTATAAGGAGACACACTGTCTACAAAGTGATAAAAATCACAGTCTTGAACTGGAGAATGACATCTCTAACATGTCCGGATCAGTTCCAATTAAGCCCAACAATCTCTGCTCTGCCTTTCGCACGTTTCTTCGCTATGCCACACTCATCCACACACCACTTCTTGAAATGAACTCACAAACTGTTATTTATACAAGACATCGACTTAGGAACAAACATCTAAGTCGGTAAACAACCATAGGAGTATCCGCAAGATGAATAACACATCCGGTCGGCCATCACAAGAACATTCGCAGGATGAACAACTCATCCGATCGGCTAAACAGAGCAAGAACTTCATCCAGAAGAATAACTTCAATTCCAGGCTCTACCATCAATGCGGACCAACAACACAACCTAAACATGATCCAAGAACCTTCACAAGCCTGTCTGAATGTCCGGATACATCCGCACTTCCTCTACTTACTGGGATCTCTTGTCTTCCTCATCCGGAACTTCAAGAACACAGTCTGTCGCCACTGTCATAATGCAAGAGGTACTTCCGGACCTCCAAATCATACACAAATCAGGATGACACATCACAAGGACATCTCAAACACTCCGTCCAATCCGCAGATTAGGATGATACAATTCCGGACCTCACCGGACCTTTTTGTGATCCTCTGTCACCTCTGGATACTTGCCGGACCCGGTTCTATACCGGCAGCCACAACTCCTTCAGATCTTCATGCGGACCTCTGAAATCTTAACTGTAGCATCTCAAGACTCATATCTACTAACCCTTTAATCCGCATCCTCTGGTTCTCATCCTATACAGTACATTTACCTTCTTCTCATCACTGTTCTTCACTGTTCCTGACTGAGGCTAATTTTCTCAATATCCTCAACACACAGCTCATCAAATCCTTCTTGTCAATGCAATATAAGTATGTTGACATCAATGACAACAATGGCTCACCTCATACTTGCAACAATCTCCCCCTTTGTCATTGATGGCAACATATGATGTGAAAAACCATTAAGACAAGAACTTCAACTTTTCATATGTCTTCTCTTCCTTTACTGCTCCCCCTTTGATCATCAACCACTTGTTTTTCACATGTCTTCTCTCCCCCTTTGACATCAATGGCAAAGGGCTCATACTTGCAATTCTCATACATCAGAATCATACCAGCTGCTCCCCCTTAGTTGCAGCTCCTCATTAGTCCAGATCACAAGATATGACTGTGATAGCCACCGGACTGATGCACATCAGTGCATCTTAGTTCATCACCGGAGGGGCCATGACCCCTAACTTCTCCCGGAGATATTCAAAAGAGTCCTTGGGAAGAGATTTTGTAAAGATATCTGCAATCTGATCCTTGGAGGGAACATACTCCAATCTGACTTCTTCCTTGTTTACTTGTTCTCTCAAAAAGTGAAATTTGATAGATATGTGCTTAGTCTTAGAATGCAATACCAGATTCTTGGAAATATTAATTGCACTTGAATTATCACAGAAAATTGTGATAGGCTCCTCATATTCAACTTTGATGTCTCTTAACATTTGCTTCATCCATAAGATTTGAGTGCAACTACCTGCTGCTGCAATGTATTCTGCTTCAGTTGTAGACAGAGATATTGCATCTTGTTTCTTGCTTAGCCAAGAAACCAATCTCTTCCCCAAAAAGAATGCTCCACCACTAGTGCTCTTCCGATCATCCACATCTCCTGCCCAATCTGCATCTGTGTAAGCATGAAGAGAGAAGTCCGGATCTCTAGGGTACCATAGACCATACTCAACTGTTCCTTTCAAGTATCTAAAAATTCTTTTGATTGCCATAACATGAGATTCTCTAGGATCAGCCTGGAATCTTGCCACAAGACCAACAGCCTGCATTATATCTGGTCTAGTTTGAGTGAGATACAACAATCCACCAATCATTGATCTATACTTTGTCTGATCTGCCTTTGGAGAATCATCATCTTTGCTTAACTTACATCCAGTTGCCATAGGAGTGTTCATAGGCTTTGAGTCTTCCATACCAAATTTCTTTAACAATTCTTTCACATATTTGGTCTGAGAAATGAAGATCCCTTCTTTTGTTTGAGTAATTTGCAGACCCAAGAAGAAATTCATTTCACCAAGCATAGACATTTCAAACTCACTTTTCATCTGATTTGCAAAAGTTTTGCACATACTATCTCTTCCTCCAAAAATGATATCATCCACAAACACTTCAACAATTAAAATATTTTCATGATCAATTTTGAAATATAAGTTACTGTCAGCAGTACCTTTGTTGAATCCAATCTGCACAAGATGCTTATCCAACCTTTCATACCATGCTCTTGGAGCTTGCTTCAATCCATACAAAGCTTTCTTCAACTTGCAGACCATATCATTATTATCAGACAATTGAAATCCATCCGGTTGTTCAATGTAGACTTCTTCTTCCAGATCACCATTTAGGAAGGCAGACTTGACATCCATCTGATATACCTTGAAGTCTTTGAAAGCAGCAAATGCAAGAAGTAATCTGACTGCTTCAATTCTTGCCATCGGAGCAAAAGTCTCTTCAAAGTCAATTCCTTCTATTTGAGAGTAGCCTTTGCAGACCAATGTAGCTTTGTTTCTGATTACTTCACCAGCTTCATTTAGTTTGTTCCGGAAGACCCACTTGGTTCCAATTACATTCCTGTCTCTAGGTCCGGGAACAAGATCCCAAGTATGATTTTTCTCAATTTGCATCAATTCATCTTTCATTGCTTTGGTCCAGTTTTCATCATTGCAGGCTTCATTTATTGTTTTAGGTTCAATTTTTGAAATCAGACAGCATTCATCCTGATTTTGAGCAATATTCCTTCTAGTTTGTACACCTTTGCTTCTGTCACCTATGATCTGATCTTTAGAGTGATTCAGTCTTACATACCTTGGAATTTTGGGAGTATCCAGCACTGCTGTTTCTTGATCAGGCTCATTCAAACCTATCTCTTCTTCCTGATTTACCGGATCAAGCTGACTCTGTCTCACCGGAGAGGATTGAGGTCCTTGAACACTGTCTTGGTCATCTTCATCAAACTCATAAAATCTTGAAGGCTTCTCAATTCCTTCATCAACCTTTACATTGGTGCTTTCTATCATCTTCCTCATTCTCTTATTGTAACACCGGTATGCTTTGCTTTGAGTGGAGTAGCCCAAGAAAATTCCTTCATCACTTCTAGCATCAAAATTTCCTAGATCTTCATCTCTTTTAATATAACACTTGCTACCAAATACTCTGAAATATTTCACAGTAGGAGTGATGCCAAACCAGAGTTCATAGGGGGTCTTACCGGTGTTGTTTCTGATTTGAACTCGATTGAGAGTGTAGACTGCAGTGCTGATAGCTTCTTTCCAAAACATTTGAGGAACATTTGCTTCCAACATCATTGTCCTAGCAGCTTCCTGGATGGTCCGGTTCTTTCTCTCAACTACTCCATTCTGCTGTGGAGTCTTAGGAGCAGACAACTGTCTTCTTATACCCTGTTTCTCACAAAAGTCAATGAATTCACCAGATGTAAATTCACCACCTCTATCAGACCTTAGACACTTTAGTTTCAATCTGGTTTGATTCTCCACCATAGCTTTGAAGATTCTGAACTTCTCAAAAGCTTCTGATTTTTCTTTTAGAAAGGTAACCCACATCATCCGGGAATGATCATCAATTAACAACATGAAATACCTATCACCCTGCAGACTCTTGATTCTTGTCGGACCACATAGATCAGTATGTACTAATTCCAACAATCCGGTAGAAGACTGATCTTTGCTTTTAAAAGAGACTCTGCTTTGTTTACCTAACTGACATTCTTTACACACACTATTTGTAGGTTTCATTAATTTTGGAAGATCTCTCACACCCTGAGTATTGCTTATTTTGATGATGTTATCAAAATTTACATGACACATTCTTCTATGCCATAACCAACTCTGATCAATTTGAACAAACAAACAACTTTTATTTGAACCAACCAGATGAAAGATATTACCTTTTGTCTGAGTACCGGATGTAATTTCAGTTCCGGAGCTTGTAAAGATTCTGCATTTTCCATTCTTAAACCGGAGATCATAGCCTTTGTCCACTAACTGACCAACACTGAGAAGATTGTGCTTCAATCCTTCAACATACAATACATTACCTGTTTTGCTCTTACCATCAAAGGAAATAGTTCCCCTACCTCTGATTCTGCCAGCAGAATTGTCACCAAACTTTACCATTCCTCCTTCATATCTTTCCAAGTCTAAGAACTTATTCTTGTCACCAGTCATATGGTGAGAACATCCACTGTCAATAACCCAATCATCCTTTTCTTCCACTTGAGCAGCCAAGGCTTTTTCAACAACTTTGTAATTGACAGATTCAGAGAGTATTGAATCTTCTTCCTTGATGGCTATAAACACCCACTCATTTCCAGATTTGCTTCCTAGTTCTGATTCATCATCTGTTACTCCTTCATTGTCATCTTCTTCATGAACATAATAGCAATTCTTTTGAAACCTTTGTCTGTGAGTATTAGATCTTGCAGATCTCTCCGGACATCTTGAGGCAAAATGACCAATCTTATTGCAGTTGAAACACTTAAAGGGTAGTTTTCCTTCATACTTACCGGATCCTCTTGGCAGTCTTTTTGCAATGAGGGCTTCAAGTTGAGCTGTTTCTGCTTCTTCTTCTTCCATGTCTCTTCTTGCTTGATCATACCATGACATTTTCCTTGATGAGTTTTCACCCGGATCAAATCTCTGTTTGCCTTTCACATAGGCACTGGCTTTGAAAGCAGATTCAGTCTTGGGAGGATCATCTCCAAACTCGGTCATTTCAAATGCAGCTAGTTTGCCAGCCAGTTGTTCTCTTGTGACAGTTGTGTGGGCTCTGAATTCATCAATGGCAGCAACTTTGATTTTGTAGGCAGCAGGAAGGGATCTTAGGATTTTGCAGACAATCTCATTTTCATCTAAAGTTCCACCAGCATTTCTGATTCCACATACTAGCTCATTTACTCTTGGCATAAAAGTAGTGATGTTTTCATCATCTCTCATTTTCAATCTTTCAAATTTCCCTTTCAGACTTTGCAACCTTGCACTTTTGACAAACTCATCTCCTTCATACAGAAGTTCCAGTTTAGTTAGGATCTCATATGCAGTTGGTAGGTCAATGACATTCGAGAGATCTGAGTCATTCAATGCTCTTAGAAGAGCTTCCTTGGTCCGCAGATTGTTTTCAGCTTCTGTGATTTCATTCAGAGTTGTCGGACCACCTTGTGGAGGTATATATGGTTTTGAAATCATAGCCAAGTATGTTTTTCCCATACATTCCAAGTGACACTTCATGCGACCTTTCCAGAGAGTGAAGTTGGTTCCATCAAACTTCGGACTATCCTTCTTGTATGACGACATCCTGGATCTCCTCAAGCGGTTAAGCTCCTATCAGAGGAACTTAGCTCTAATACCAATTGTTGGATCTAGGGCATACAACTGAGAGGGGGGGGGTGAATCAGTTGTATAACACTTCTTCTTCTTTCAAACACTTGAATCTTTATTGTTAGTTAGCAGTATATCAATTAATCATCCATGGAAGCATAATACATAAACACAAGAGCAGATAAGCATCAACACATTGAACACCAAGATTTTGACGTGGAAAACCCGGTTAAGGGAAAAACCACGGGGTGATTAACCCAAGAATTCTTCTCTGTTAGAAGAATAAAGAAGAATGAATGGCACATGCCAATAAGGGCTCACTGCCCGAGCACACTGCTCACAAAGAGGCCCACTGCCTACAAGGAGACACACTGTCTACAAAGTGATAAAAATCACAGTCTTGAACTGGAGAATGACATCTCTAACATGTCCGGATCAGTTCCAATTAAGCCCAACAATCTCTGCTCTGCCTTTCGCACGTTTCTTCGTTATGCCACACTCATCCACACACCACTTCTTGAAATGAACTCACAAACCGTTATTTATACAAGACATCGACTTAGGAACAAACATCTAAGTCGGCAAACAACCATAGGAGTATCCGCAAGATGAATAACACATCCGGTCGGCCATCACAAGAACATTCGCAGGATGAACAACTCATCCGGTCGGCTAAACAGAGCAAGAACTTCATCCGGAAGAATAACTTCAATTCCGGGCTCTACCATCAATGCGGACCAACAACACAACCTAAACATGATCCAAGAACCTTCACAAGCCTGTCTGAATGTCCGGATACATCCGCACTTCCTCTACTTACTGGGATCTCTTGTCTTCCTCATCCGGAACTTCAAGAACACAGTCTGTCGCCACTGTCATAATGCAAGAGGTACTTCCGGACCTCCAAATCATACACAAATCAGGATGACACATCACAAGGACATCCCAAACACTCCGTCCAATCTGCAGATTAGGATGATACAATTCCAGACGTCACCGGACCTTTTTGTGATCCTCTGTCACCTCTGGATACTTGCCGGACCCGGTTCTATACCGACAGCCACAACTCCTTCAGATCTTCATGCGGACCTCTGAAATCTTAACTGTAGCATCTCAAGACTCATATCTACTAACCCTTTAATCCGCATCCTCCGGTTCTCATCCTATACAGTACATTTACCTTCTTCTCATCACTGTTCTTCACTGTTCCTGACTGAGGCTAATTTTCTCAATATCCTCAGCACACAGCTCATCAAATCCTTCTTGTCAATGCAATATAAGTATGTTGACATCAATGACAACAATGGCTCACCTCATACTTGCAACATGGACTACATGAAGGCATTGTAGGAATGGACATGTAGCTTGAAGACTCTTTTGTAGGATCAAGGATAGGATTTTGATGACATGGTTGACTCCTTTCTAGTGAACCTTGGATCACATCCTTTGTAGGTAGATGGGTGGATTTGGGTAATGCCATATGTTTACTTTTGAAATGCTTGAATTTAGGGTGTGGAGTTGGTGGAGGATTAAGTGATGGTAGGTTTAATGAAGGATTTGATGGGTTGGAAGGTGTGGGGACCAATGGATTAGGACCAGGACATGGTGGTATAATATACTTATAGGAGGGATAAGCTAGAATAGTGTTCCCCTTGTCAATGCTGGCATTAGGACCCAAAGGCATTTGATCTTGTTTCAAGGGGTGACTTAAGCTCACATGTGCTTGTTGTGGAATGAATTTATAGGTTGATGTGGCATTGACATGGAAAGAAGTTGGATTTGTTGGTGTGGCATTGACTTGGAAAGAAGTGGAGGGTGGTGAAACATAGGATTGAAGTAGAATTTGTTGAGGTTGTGGTTGTTGGATTTGACAAGTGGCGATGAATTGTTGGGCTTGGACTAGGAGGCGTTGTATTTGAGGAGATTGTATATGTTGAAATTTTTTAAAGATGGCTTGAAGTCTTTGTATGGTTTGTTGGTCTAGGGGTTGGGGTACTTGGTTAAGTGTTTGAATGAGGTCTTGTAGTTAGGGTTCTAGGAACTTGACCTTGTTCTTGAATGTTGGCATGGTGTCACACATGTGCTTAAGTCTTTGCATTTCATCTTGTCCCTCAAGGTATGCAACATGACTCTTGTCATCGTTAGAAGTAGGAGGGGCCCCTCGAAGTATGAGCTTTGGTCTTGGATTATTCTCAACATCAGGATTAGGGAGAGGTCCTCCTTGAATTATGACCTTGGGCTTAGGTTTTGTCATTGTTTGAACTAGAGGGGTGGCCTCCTCTAAGTATAAGCTTGGGCTTGTGATTAGGATTGGACTTGCTTAGGATTAGGACCATTTTTACTAGTGTTGATTAGGACTAGGGTGATGATGATGTGGAGTGATTAGGATAGAGTGATTGGATGACTTGGAGTGAATGTGTTGGAAAGAATGTTTAGAATGACTTATTTATGTGTTTGTGTTTATAGCTTGATGTGGCAATTTGCAAACAAATGACTATACATGTACACACATGAATCACACACGCAAGACACATAAGCAAGTCTGAATTTAAAATTTGAAGAATGTGATGATTAAGAAAGCATGTGAAGAAGGCACATCAACAAGCCTATGACTAGTCAGGTAGGTATGGCCAATTAGGTCCTCCTCTAGGATGTACAAGTTGACTAGGGATGTCCCCAATATACTTGAGGTACAAGGGGCCCAATTCTGTGAAATGAAAGTGAAATCCTACCTCACAGCCAAGAGAAAGGGGTAACCCATCCTTCACCTTCACTTCCCAAAGGTATAAATTTCTTTAGGGTTTAGCCAAGAGTGACAAGATTTTGACTTCCAAAGAGGGTGTCTTTCGATTCACACCTTGCTGATTATACTCTACCGGAATGCTAGAGTTGAGGTCATCCCTTAGAGTGGTGTATCTCCAGGAAGGCCTCCTAGGAAGGGTATGATAAAAGAAAACCAATTGAGGTGTTTTTCATCTCCAAGATCACCTTGCGGTGCAAGGAGAGAGCATACACATACACACTTAATTCACACTCACACTTGTTAATTTCCCTTAGAGAATAAATGTGTGATATGAAAATGAATGGTGATCATGAGAAGAGCATACACACCTCTAACCTCAATCAAATTCACCAAGAAATGAAGAGACTTGTTCTTTTTAGTCCCAAGTCAAATGTGTGAAAGAAGACAATGGTTTGTTTTATGCCCAATTTGAATGTGAATGAAGATAAGATGTTCTTTTAAAGCCCCAAATCAAAGTATGTTTGCAAATAGTGATTATGAAGAAATGAAAAGAGATGAAATATGAATGGAGTGCACCTAAAATTTTTCTCTCCAATCTATTGTGTGTACTGATGCAAATGTTGTTCCAGCTCTGTGTGATCACCTACAAGACACAAATCCCAAGAAGAAACAAGTAAACTTGCAAATGGAAGCGTTATGTGAAAATGAAGCAAGCTGATAAAATTTGAATAAGATGAATAGTGACAGAAAAATGAATTGCATGAATAGATTCTAGACAAAAATCTATGCACTTTTTAAAAAAATTGCAAAAAAAGGATGAAATTTGTAATAGTTATGCTCGTTTGAAGTTTGAAATTAATGTTGACTTTGACAAAGAAAAAAGCCTGATAAATGACACAATCACTTGATAAAATTTGTACCATTGTGTAGTTGACTTAATAATCTTTCGAACGAGCCCTTGTTTGTAAATTTTTTATGTTATATGCCCAAGTTATGGTGAAAAGAAAACAAATGCCCTATTACATCATGTGGAAGTGAGGGGCAAATCTAACAGTCAACATAAACCATTAGCAGTTTGGCAGGGTTTGGTCGCATACAATAGTTTGGACACTTGGTGGTTAGCAGGCGGTTAGGGGCTAAATCATGCTCCTGGTCAATCATGTGACCAGGACCTATACGAAACAAAAAAAAAGGAAATAATCTCGGCTCCTATGTGACCATAGGCCTAAGACCGGGAGCTAGAAGCCAACTAGCAGATAGGGTTTTGAGTAGGCATGAGGGAGGTGCTAGAAGATAAAAAAGGCTATAAGAAACAGTGGTCAAGCGATGGACAGGCAATAGATAGTGAGGGCAGGTAGCGGACAGTGAGGACAAGCTGTGGATACTGGACACTAGACAGGCA
This sequence comes from Cunninghamia lanceolata, assembly GCA_027924645.1. NCBI lineage: Eukaryota > Viridiplantae > Streptophyta > Pinopsida > Cupressales > Cupressaceae > Cunninghamia > Cunninghamia lanceolata. The sequence goes on from BSBN01001583.1 coordinate 14,262,654, forward strand.
ATGGACACCAGAAACTAGACACGGACCATCAGATAGGTAGCAGACATAGGGCTTAGTGGGAGGTAACATAGACATATGGAGGCTTAGCAAGAGGTGACAAGAATTTTAAGCTAGCGGAGGGTGTTGTTGTGATGCTCACAACACGCCCCATTTTACACTTTAGAAAAATGAGGACCCCTGTTGTGGCTATTGCTTGTGGCTTGTGCTTTGGTTTGCTTGGTGGTAAGGGGAAAAGGGGTATCTATTTTGAGAAAAGATTAAGGAATCAAAAATACCCAGTTTGTGTGAAAATAGGAGTTTCAATAGGTTCTACTTGAAAAATGATGCAGAGTTGCTTTTTGAATCAGTTTGAAATTCTTTGTATTTCATGACATATGAGGGTTTTGGTAAAATGCATTGTTTTGGAGTTTGTATGTCAAAAACAAATTTATTTGTATGTGGGGTTTTTGTATTGTTGCATTATGTGCAATCAAGTTTGTATCTTGTTGGTTACATGCATATGTCTAATGTTCAAATCCTTGGCATACAAGTCAGACCCGATTGAGTTCAATAGTTGAATATATAAAATGACAAATCTACGTTTGCATGTAGGTTTGTGTGTATGTTAATATAATCACGTTTGGTATACAAAGTGGCAAGTGTACATGTGTAGATTCAAAAGGAAAGTAAAACCAAACATAGGGCAAGGTCTGAGTTAAACACCATTGTATAATACCAACAAATTGCATTAATCTGAGTGATAAAGGGAATGGAAGCAAAGTTGTAGTGTATAGTACATCCACATGCATAATTCTGATACAAGATATAGATACATATAGGAAGCTAATATAGAAAAATGCAACAATGAGTAAAACGCACCAAAATGGTAATATTCATATTATATAGGAATATAAATGTACATGCAAAAAGAGAGTGTGTTTGCAAGCGTCATTGTCAAAAGTTGAATTCTTCGCAAAAAAAGGAGAGATGAAGTGTTTAAAGAATAGTACAAATATTAAGGATTCACATAGAAGTGCCCAATTCGAACTACATCTATAAAGTGACCTAGCCAGTCCAGGTTCTGTGTTGAATCCAATCTCCTAGACAAACGTAGGAAACTAAGACTGACTCGGGCCCAATAATGGTGGTGCACTAAGGCACAATCTGCCATGTTCATGAGAAATAGAAGTATTTCATATTGTGCTCCAGGAATATTAATTAAGGGAATTTTTGAGGCCCATGGAATACCAACACCTAATTCTGCCCCTATGAGGACGTCAATATCTATAATTCTATAATCAGCCTTGAAAACATCTTGAAGTAACATGAACACTTCTACTTTTTTCACACTTAAATCCAGCATAGAAGTGAGGAACCATGAGGCAATATCAAAATTAACTCTATTTCTATCCTTGTAAGTTAGAAAGTTTATACCTAGTACCATCTTAACGGCTTCTAGCTATAACTCATGGAATATAGGATTTTTGTGCTAAATGATTAATCCTCTCAAACGAGCGTCTAATATTAGACTGAGGAAAGAGCTCTTCCTCCTATTACTACAAAGACATATGGGAGTAGTCATGCTTACATCAAATATTAATACAGGCCAAAGAAGAATGAAAATTTATTCATCACATAGACCATTAAATAGAAATTCGCACAAGTTAGAGGGTAATCACCATTAATGGTGTTCATGTGAGTTTTGAATATTTGGATTGTATGAGTTAATTTGAGTGTGCTAGAGGTCTATTTTCATTAATGTCATTAGTATATTGGATTTGTTAATCATGATTTATAGATTATGGCATTAAATAAAGAGATACAGTACAGACATTGGAAGAAAAGAAGAGGGTCATTTTTTACGAAACTAACATGTAGGGTTGTATGATAATTTGTATGTATCATATATAAAATGTGACATACAAAAGTGAGATACAAAGTTAGAAATAGGGTAAAGCGGAAAATTGTTTTATAGGCCATTGCATGTTTGGGTTTGTATGTTGTAGATATATAAGGTAATATACAAAAGGAGATATACAAAAGTTAATATTCAAGGCGAAAGTAAAAGCTTAGTTAACAATGGTTCATAAATTCTTAAAGTTTGTGTTTTGTATATTGGGATGTATATGTACATGTGCATCATGAGATACAAAGGAGGATACAGTCTGGCTCATACAAAGCCTGATGGTGATTTAAAGGTGGTTTAAACTACTCAATTTTCGCGCTTTGTATGTATGAAAATTGTATGCATACAAATGTGATATACAAGAGGATTAAGATACAAATGTGGAATTGAAATGAAATTGATGCGGAATGGATAAAATCCTCATAGGTTTGAGTTTGTATGTTTATATTGATTGTATAAAATGTATAATGTTTAACATACAAAAATTCATATACAAAAGGATGCATACAAACTTAATATGCAAAAAGTACGAATACAAAGAGAATGGGTATGAATAATAAAGCATACAAAAGTCTGAAATGCAAAATCAAAAAGGGAAAAAGGGGTGTCATTTGAATTGTATGCATTTATTGCTGCATTTAATGTACAACAAATAGTTAAGATGCAAATTGGAATACGATAAAAAAAGTGAAATCAACCATATTGTTTTACAATTGCCTTCAAGCGTAAAAAAATGTAGAGTTTGTTTAATAGAAGGTGATTCAAAAGATGAATAGAATGGGAATGGTCAAAGGCAAGAATCTTAAATGGGAAATCACTATCCAACAAGAGGTTGCAAATTACAAGTATGTACTCACGGCACTGTTGAATTACAATTAGTATAAATTAGGGGTTAATTACAGTAATTTGATTATGAAATAATGCAAAATCATTAATCATTACTATATTCATTTATGCAAGCATAATATGATACTGTTAAATTTGTGTTAGCATAAATACTAGGTAAACCTAGGGTAAAAGTTAAAAAACACTAAATTGTGGTAAAAAACCCTAGAAATATACACAAATGGAAAGGTAAAAGGAGTATATGTCTTTCCACAGGATGGCACCGAGACAAAAGAAGGTAAATACCATGGCTGGGGAAGGAGAGAAAGTGAAAAAGGAGAGAAAACTATGGAAGGAAACTATTAAAGAGGAGTTACCACCAATTCAAGGATTTCCAATGGTGATATTCAACTCGTGGGGAATAGTTACAGATGCGAACATTGGACAATATGATGTAGAGGATGTATTACAAAGGGTCACAATGATCGATGCTTCAGATGACATGAAGAAGATCTAGGAGAAAGGGTCATACAGGGCTGCATGATTCCCCTTATCTATGGAAGCTAGGCATTTGGTGTTAGAATGCATGGAGAGGTATAATTTGATTACCAGACAAGTAATGCATAATGGCCGAAGCATTACAAACTTGTCAACAAACAACTCAACAAGACGTCCTTGCGACCAATGCCCTTTTGACAATTCAAAATAAGGATGTCGAGTAAAGCCTAATTGACTAGTCAAGAGAGAGAACATGACTCACCCTAATAGTGAGAGTTCAGTGGACAAAGTTTGATACTCATATGACTATTTAACCCCTTTTTCTCAACATCTAACTCTTCCTCCAGGATGATACTTTCCTTCCTATTGCAAGTATGTGCCTAATTAGTGTTTTCATTGATGTTAACATATTTGTGTCTCCATTGGTGTCAACTCAACTCTCACTCTATTGATGATATTGAGAAAAATAGCCCTTTCAGTGATAACAATGTGTTGCAATAAAAACAGTACGTTACATGTAGAAGAACAGTCTAGAAGAATGCTTCGTATTTCTTGAAGAATGAATATCTTTACCTATGGATTGGAATTTATTAAGAAGCATGTTTGAAGATGTTATATTCCATGTTTGAGTCTTTGGTATGAAGAATTGAGTGAGATATGTTCACTAGAGTGAAAACAACTTTATCTGTGTGTTTGGTGGGGACAGGGGGAAAGTGTTTTGCTCTGCATTCCTCCACATTGAAGTATTTTGGTCTGTGGTTTTGAGAGTAATTCTATCATGATGTTAAATGCCTTCAAGTGTAATGTTTCATGATTTAGTGGTCCGTAAGCTATCTTTTACTCATGACAGTGGTTGGCAGTGTTGTTCTTGTGTTCTAGTTTGAAAAATCCTATTGATAGAGTTATTAGAGATCATGTGATTATTCTTGGTGATTATAATGTGCTTGTGGATGTATCCTGATCATGATCCTACATTCAAATTGGTCTGCAAGGTATAATTTAGATCATGCATGAAGTGTGTTCTTGAGAATACTTGTGTTAACATCAGTTTTGGATGACCTAGTTGAATTCATCACTTGTGAAGATACATTGAAGATTGTGATGATGTGTTGTAGCATGGAAGATTGTGTTTGATTCCCAACTAAGGCATGACGTGATCCACATACATTCTTACATATTTTCCTTAGTTAAATTTGTATTAAGTCTAGACCTATTTTATCTATGTTTGTAATGCCAACCTTGGAGATTGTTCCAACTATTGATGATTGTAATGCTGACCCTGATGATCTTTCCAAGGTTGATGTAGTGTATAAATACATGTAATTGAGTCATGAAAAGAAATCTATTGTACGAAGATGCAAAGTTAAAGTGAAGTAAAGTAGCAGAGTAGAGAAGAGGTGTTTGTGCTTCAATGGAACTGAACCATGGCATGAAGTAGATGATGTTAACTCAGTTTAACCCTTTGGCAGTGAGCCATCCATAGGCAATGAGCATTTCATTGTAGTGATCAATTTGGGTAGTGAGCCCTATAGAAAGTGAGCTTCTATTTTATAGTATTGATATAACATATATATTTCTGTGGGCTAACATCCACTATGGTTTTTCCCTTCTAGGGTTTTCCACTTAAAAATCTGGTGTCTCATGTGTTGGTTATGCTTTTGTGTTGAGCTTCTCATTTAATGATTTCATGGTTATATCTGAATATTAGTAGTTGATAAGTTGATGATCATATTTGATTAAAAGTTTTAGGACAACTAATTCACCCCCCCTTTAGTTGTCTAGTACAGTTCAACAATTGGTATCAGAGCCAAGTTCCTCTAAAGAAAGCCTAATAGCTTGAGGAAGATCCAGGATATCTTATAAGAAGGAAGCTCCATATTTTGATGGGACAAATTATACTCTTTGGAAGGCACGAATGAAAAGCCATCTTCTCTTTCTTGGTTATAAAGTATGGCTAGCTACATTATCACAATTTGTAATGCCTGAAGGTGGTTTGACAATAGAAGGTGATATCAAAGAATATGAGCTAGATGTCAAAGCAAAGGATGCTCTATTAAGTTCCTTAAGTGACTCAGTGTTGACAAAAGTTGTGGAACCTGAATTTTCTTGAATGAGGTATGGGAGAAGTTGAAAAATTTATATGAAGAAAATGATTCTGTACGAGAAGGCAAGATACAGAGCCTAAAAGTAAGATATGAGGTTTTAAGATGAAAACATAATAGCCTTTATGCAAAGAGTTGATGAACTTGTTTCTGGAATAAAAGGTATGGGAGGAACTCTCATTGATAAGGAAGTTGTGATGAAAATTCTCAAATCACTACCAAAATCCTATAGTCACAAGGTGGCTGCTGTTAAAGAATTTATGACTATGAAAACTATTGATAGAGATCAGTTACTTGGAAAGCTTACAACCTTTGAGATGAGATAATTCAGTGATGCTCTTGCAAAAGTTGAATCAACTTTCAAAGCTAGTACTTCAGAAAAGATTTCCAGAGATGACAAATATAAAGTGGATGATGACTTTGATGAAATTGAAGCTAACTTTGTTGAAAGGATAAAAAGAGGTTTCAGTAAGTTCAAATGTAAATTACCTTTCAAATGTTTCTCTTGTGGTAAGTGTTGTGATGCTCACAACACACCCCATTTTACTCCTTAGCAAAATGAGGACCCCTGCTATGGCTGTTTGCTTTTGCTTTTGTGTGTGGGTTTGTTGGGTGGCAAAAGGGAAAAGAGAGTGAGAGTTACAAACCTTGTTGAAAATAAAGAAAAACAAGCATTAAGTACTAGAGCTGAATATGGGTGAATTCCTTGTCAAAAATGAGTAAGGGTTGCTTTTTGAACCATTTTAAAATTCACAATATTTTGTAAGTTATGTGTGTTTTTTGGTAAATGCACTATGACATGGTTTGTATGTTGCATATACAAAGTTGTTTGCATATAAAAAGTCATTTGTATACAAGGTCGCTTTGATACAAAGTCATTTGTATACAAGGTCGCTTGCATACAAAGTCATTTGTATATCAGGTTGCATATACAAAGTCGCTCATATACGAAATTGTTTATATATCAGGTCATTGTATTGAGTCACATGTGGGAGTTGTCAGGTTTTGGTATATTTTTATACTTGTATACATTTCAGTAACATTTTATTCTTACATACAAGTCGGGCCCAAAAAGTTCAAAGTTCAAATAAATAATCAGTTAAGTCTGGTGGTTGCCTCTCAAGTTTGTATGTTTGGCAAAAGGAAAACATACAAGGTCGATATACAAAGCTATATGCATGTCACAAAACCGAAGGGATTATGAAATGAGGTGTAAATGTTGTATGTTTCGCACTTTGTATGTATGTTTCGGGGACATACATTTTAATATACATACAATGCAGAATTAAAGAAATATTAAAATTTGGTTAAGGCGATGCATCACTACTTAAATTATATCAGATGTATTTTATCTTTGTATGTTTGGTGAAAGGAAAGCATACAAAGTGGATATGCATTGCACTTTATACATTGCGGAACCGAAAGTGAGTAAAAAGTGGTGTATAAAAGATGAAGTTTGAAAGGGCATACAAAGGATTTTGTATGTATCTTGGGCTTTGTATGTAAAGGTTTGATACAAGTGTTGTTGTATCGTGGAGATACAAGTAAAAGGTAAGGTGGACCCCACTGATTGCACATCGGGCTTGTATAATAACAATGTATATCTCTGATATACAAGCCGATGTACAAGTTGAAAGATGCAAAGCAAAAAATACAAGTTAAAGATACAACACGGATGCGAAAAGAGAATTAAATACAAAATAGTCTTTGTATGTTTGCAATTCTTGTATGTTTATGACATACATAATCTGAGATACAAAGAAATTAAAAGTATCACGAGTAATAAAAGGTAAAGAGAGGGTTTGCATAAGTTTGTGTTGTATATGCGCTCATACAAGGAAATATACAAAACACGATATACAAAGCAAAAGATACAAAGTACAGAAAAAGCAAAAAAGGGAGGGAGCTTTGGTTTGATTTCTTACATAAAGTGCTTGTATGTTTAAAGATACAAAGAAGACATACAAACAAAACGTACAAGAAAACATACAAAAAAGGTATGTATGCAGAATTAAACTAGTGGTAAAAAGTTTGAAAATGTAAAACACTGCAATTGAAGGTTGAACTTTTGGTGCATTAATTGTTGTAATTAATGCCCATCTAACATTCTAAAGAAGTGTAAATTGACGAAGGAGGCATGAATTTTAAACCTATTTTTTATGTCTGTTGGCAGGTATGCAGGTAGATATAATGGCAGAGATTTAATGGTGATGACATCATGAAGGGCAGATCGGATCACAAAAGGAAGCGAAAGGAGTAAAGGACTTCAACGAGAAGAGATATACAGATGGAAAGAAGCGTTATTAAAAGGGAAAAGCAATAGAAGATATTTTAATGGTGAAGATATTTTGATGTTTGATTAGGGTTTCCAAAGGGGATCTTTATGCTCAGTATGGGTATGCTGCTCAGAGATTTTTTTGTGGGATTTATTTTCCACCATTGCTACTGCACTTGGGATGTAGACCGTTGATTGACTAGGGTTTTGGAACTGTATTGAGGATAATCAAATCTATATATTGAGCCCCTTTACTCTGTAATGAGTTACACAGGGATTTGTAGAATAGAGTTGGAAGTTTTAATTAGTGTTAGCATTTTTGAGTAGAAGAACATTTTAGTTTAGAATATAAGGAGGTTGCCTGTGTCTGCAATAAGGAATGCATGGAACATCTAGCTTCCTTACTGTATCTGTAAAGAGTTGTAAGTTTTCTGTGAAGTTGATTAATGAAGCTAAGAGTCATTTATACATTGTAAATCATATATGACTATGTGTTTTGAATACAAATGAATCTGGAATTCTGCGTCTATAATTAGAGTGTCTTCTGGTTCTTCTTTGTATTTGAAATAATATCTCTTAAATCTTGCAATCTTGAATGTGTGTTCGTGAAAATACTCAGGGCTTACATTTAAAGGTTTAGTCTATGGATTTAATCAAACTTACTATACTGCTTACAACGTGAATAATAGAGCATTTAGATCTTGTAGCAGAATGAAGTTTAATTTAGATTTCTCTAACTTTTCCCAAACATTTGAAATACTTATCTTAAATGCAGAAATTTAAAGGAGATTGTCTGATATTTGAAGGAAACATGAACAACTGAGTTGATATTTCACAGTTTTCATAATATTTGAAAAGAAAATCTTGTTTGAATATAAATCATATAAAGCTTTGTGATACAGTAACAAATTTATGCAAAGGAATGAAGAGAATGTTGATATTTGTGATATTTTGCATAATTAGAGTGCAGTGAATCATAAAACACCTTAAATCAAGTAAGGCCCCTTGCATATTATAGCTTCACATTAACCTATTGAATTATCCACAAGGTCAAGACCTGACTATACAGAAACTTGGGATTAAGTAATCTTGATTGATTTCTTCATATCTTTCAAGACAGTTAGGTTCATTTTGTGAATTTTAACTTTTGTTATGAATGTGTAAAAACAATCATCAACAGTTTTTGGTGCTAGAAGGAGGGCCTGATAGGATTTAAGGTAGATTTTGTGTAGGCTGACCAAAAGGATCATTTTAGTTCTTAGAAATTTGAGTGTTTTGTTTACAAATATCTTCTGTTTGAAAGAATTTAAATTTTTTTTGCAAAGGTACTGCTCAAACTTCAAGGACTATTCTGATTTTTTTGAGTTTTAATGTTTTATTCTGAGATATGTTAGATCTCATAAAATTTCAAAATCTAAAAGGTTGGAAGTAGAGTGCCATTTTCAATGGACTCATATGAAGACAATTTCTAGGTTAATATTCCTGTCTTTTAGAAAACTTTAAATAGGAAACTTTATCCTAAAAATTTATCTAACTTTGGTTTATTTGGAAGGTGCAGGCTACATAAGTCCATAGAGCATAGTGAAATTAACTGTCTGACTTTTCTTAAAAGGTTAGATTTGACTTTAAAAGGACTGATCTCTTTCTTAGATGTGTATAGGGCTGAAGACTGGTAGGAAAATGAGGAGATTATGGAGCAACAGGAGGATGCAATATCAATAGTCATTAATTGTTCAGATAATGCAAAGATTGAACCAATGCTGGAAATAAAGGATAGTAAAATCTCTTTTCTGGAATCATGTGATGGTAAGAAAAATAATCTACTTTTTTGTCAAGGTTCAAATGTGAATAAAGCTAATGACATGTATAAATATCTTGAAAATTATAGAGAAGAAATTACACCTCATTTTCATTTTCTAGATGATAAACAAAGAGGATTTAATGAAAAGAAAAAGAAAAGTGAAGTTAATCCTGATACATTTGATAAATATATTGAATTACTAAGGAATACGTGTCAAGAAGAAATCTTTGGATCTGATTTGAAAAGTTTTAATGAAAATGATTGGGTAAAGAAATGTAAACAAGCATTGACAGAATTAAAGTGCACTAAAATTAAAGAGGTTTCTATATCAACAAATAAAGGAATCATAGGAAAAGAAGTAGATCTTGATTTATTATTTGATGGCTTTAAATTGAATCACCAAATCTAGGATTGTTGTAGGATAATGGAGCCAGATATTTTGCTGAATGATAGGACTGAATTATTTGAGGAACAATTCGTGAAAATGGAAGATACAGAGGATTATGCTATTGTTGTGCATAATCAGGCATCACTCTAGCATTATTTTGAAAGTGGAATAGGGATGTATTTTCATGAATCCAACATTATTTCACATTCATAGACAAATAATCTAGAAATGATAAATTTAGATATGTAAGATTATGATTGTATTCATTTAGATGCTGATGTGCAGAGAATTGAAGAGAACATTGAGACATTTCCTGAACTCGAGGATAAACTAAACATCTAGAATGAAGAGATAGATGTGGATAAAGATGAAGAAATAATCCATCAAGAGTCATACATCCTTCAATTTGAAGTGAGACTAGACATTGAGCTAAGTAATGAAAGTGCAAAGTCAAATGGAGGACTAGCTATCAATGAACAAGCATGTGCAACAGAACCAGAGATACACCAAGTTGTATTTCTCCCTACCACAGTGAATAATGTTGAATATTATTTTGATTATGGAATTCAAGGGATAAGACATGCATATGGATTAATCATGAACGTGATGGGCTGCCTCAATTGCTGATAATTAGAGATTATTCTGTTAAATACAGTGAGGGTAGAGTAAATGAGCATTTTTCAGAATTCAAAGATAAATTTACTAAGTTGAGAACTATAACTAGTGCCCTGATATTCCTACATATTCTAAAAAGGAATTTAAATATGAGTGTTTTTGGTTCTAGTTATGTGCTTGGTTTGCCCAGTGGTGTCTTGTATAGTTTGGAAGGGCATGGTTGTTTTATTTTCTTTTCTTTGTTTGCTTGTCTTGCTTTGTGTTGTTTCCTTTCGTAGTTAGTTGTTTGTATAGCCCGTTTGCTTTGTTTGCTTTGTTGTTTTCCTGTGTGCTGGGGTCTTTATTTTGATTTAGAGTATGCAGAAGTAGACTAACAACCACTCAAAACAATAGAAAATTCAAAACATTTAGGTTAATTATTTGAAATTTATGCATAACTTGTTGTGACTGTCATCAATGTAGAAAGTTGTTTGACTTGTGAAATTTTGTATTCAATAACTGTGGGTTGAATATTCAAGGGAAGTTTCTCACAATGACACAACTAAAATCCTTGGGTTTGTTGAACCTACCAATGTAGATATTAGGTGAAAAATTAGAGGTCACCCTTGCTACCATTACAATTCTCAGCTTAATTTCAGCAAGTGATCATTCCTTGCACCATGAAGTTACAACTGTAATATCTTATGGAATCTCTATCAAATACAAAATATAAAATAAATAAAATAATGAAATGGATTTTACTAAAAATCAAAATTAAGCCATCTAAGTAACTCTATCGGGGCTATAGACGCTTGCTGGCAGTGGGGCTCTACTTAGGACAATTGTAACGATAACCTTGTCTAGGCTATGGACACCTGCTAGCAGTAAGGCTCTATCCAATTGGCTATGAGGGAATGACATCAACTATGTAGTCTAACATCAGTCACTAGTTTGTTCAACTAATTTTCAAGATGAGGATTATTAATCATGTGCACCCACTTAAACTGAAAGGAAAATTCATGCACCTTATTGAATACATTAGGTCTCAAGTTAGATAATGATTTACAGAAAAGATAGTTAGAAGTTATGAATTTATTTCATTTAATTTTCTTTAATGGTTTTAATTTGATTGTTTTGTTTGGTTGTTAGCTGTTGTGATGCTCACAACATGCCCCATTTTACTCCTTAGCAAAATGAGGACCCCTGTTGTGGCTATTTGCTTTTGCTTTTGTGTGTGGGTCTATTGGGTGGCAAAAGGGAAAAGAGAGTGAGAGTTACAAACCTTGTTGAAAATAAAGAAAAATAAGCATTAAGTACCAGAGTTGAATATGGGTGAATTCCTTGTCAAAAATGAGTAAGGGTTGCTTTTTGAACCATTTTAAAACTCACAATATTTTGTAAGTTATGTGTGTTTTTTGGTAAATGCACTATAAGAGGGTTTGTATGTTGCATATAAAAAGTTGTTTGCATATACAAAGTTATTTGTATACAAGGTTGCTTGTATACAAATTCGTTTGTATACAAGGTCGCTTGCATACAAAGTCATTTGTATATCAGGTTGCGTATACAAAGTCGCTCGTATACAAAGTTGTTTGTATATCGGGTCGTTGTATTGAGTCACATGTGGGAGTTGTTAGGTTTTGGTATATTTTTATACTTATATGCATTTTGGTAATATTTTATTCTTACATTCAAGTCAGGCTCGAAAAGTTCAAAGTTCAAATAAATAATCGGTTAAGTCTAGCGGTTGCATCTCAAGTTTGTATGCTTGGTAAAAGGAAAACATACAAGGTCGATATAAAAAGCTATATGCATGTCGTGGAACTGAAGGGATTATGAAATGAGGTGTAAATGTTGTATGTTTCGAGGACATACATTTTCATATACATACGATGCAGAATTGAGGAAATATTAAAATTTGGTTAAGGCAATGCATCACTACTTAAAGTATATCAGATGTATTTTATCTTTGTATGTTTGGTGAAAGGAAAACATACAAAGTGGATATGCATTGTACTTTATACATCGTGGAACCAAAAGTGAGTAAAATGTGGTGTATAAAAGTTGAAGTCTGAAAGGACATACAAAGGATTTTGTATGTATCTTGGGCTTTGTATGTAAAGGTTTGATACAAGTGTTGTTGCATCACGGAGATACAAGTAAGAGGTAAGGTGGACCCCACTGATTGCACATTGGGCTTGTATAATAAAAATATATATCTCTGATAGACAAGCCAATGTACAAGTTGAAAGATGCAAAGCGAAAAATACAAGTTAAAGATACAACACGGATGTGAAAAGAGAATTAAATACAAAAGAGTCTTTGTATGTTTGAAATGCTTGTATGTTTATGACATACATAATCTAAGATACAAGGAAATTAAAAGCATCACGAGTAATAAAAGGTAAAGAGAGGGTTTGCATAAGTTTGCTTTGTATATGAGCTCATACAAGGAAATATACAAAACGCAATATACAAAGCAAAAGATAAAAAGTATGGAAAAAGTGAAAAAGGGAGGGAGATTTAGTATGATTTCTTGCATAAAGTGCTTGTATGTTTAAAGATACAAAGAAGACATACAAACAAAACATACAAGAAAATATACAAAAAAGGTATGTATGCAGAATTAAACTAGTGGTAAAAAGTTTAAAAATGTAAAACACTGCAATTGAAGGCTGAACTTCTGGCACATTAATTGCTGCAATTAATGCCCATCTAACATTCTGAAGAAGTGTAAATTGATGAAGGTGGTGTGAATTTTAAACCTATTTTTTATTTCTATTGGCAGGTATGCAGGTAGATATAATGGCAGAGCATTAATGGAGATGACATCACGAAGAGCGGATTGGATCACAAAAGGAAGCGAAAGGAGTAAAGGACTTTAGTGAGAAGAGATATGCAAATGGAAAGAAGCATTATTAAAAGGGCAAAGCAACAGAACATATTTTAATGGTGAAGATATTTTGATGATTGATTAGGATTTCCAAAGGGGATTATTACTCTTAGTATGGATATGCTGCTCAGAGATTTTTTAGCAGGATTTGTTTTCCACCATTGCTGATGCACTTGGGATGTAGACTGTTGATTGAATAGGGTTTTGGAACCATATTGGGGATAATCAAATCTATATATTGAGCCCCTTTACTCTATAATGAGTTACACAGGGATTTGTAGAATAGAGCTAGAAGTTGTAATTAGTCTTAACATTTTTGAGTAGAAGAAAAATTTAGTTTAGAATAGAAGGACGTCACCTGTGTCTACAATAAGGAATGTGTGGAACATGTAGCTTCCTTACTATATCTGTAAAGCATTGTAAGTTTTCTGTGAAGTTGATTAATGAAGCTAAGAGTCATTCATACATTGTAAATCATATATGACTGTGTGTTTTGAATACAAATGAATCTAGAATTTTGTGTCTAGATTCAAAGTGTCTTTTGGCTCTTCTTTGTATTTGAAATAATATCTCTTAAAGCTTGCAATCTTGAATGTGTGTTCGTGAAAATACTCAGGGCTTACATTTAAAGGTTTAGTCTATGGATTTAATCAAACTTGTTGTATTGCTTACAACGTGAATAACAAAGCATTTAGATCCTGTAGCAGAATGAAGTTTAATTTAGATTTCTCTAACTTTTCCCAAACATTTGAAATACTTAGCTTAAACGCAGAAATTTAAAGCAAATTGTTTGATATTTGAAGGAAATATGAACAACTGAGTTGATATTTGATAGTTTTCATAATATTTGAAAAGAAAAGCTTGTTTTAATATAAATCATATAAAGCTTTGTGATACAATAACAAATTTATGCAAAGGAATGAAGAAAATGTTGATATTTGTGATATTTTGCATAATTAGAGTCCAGTGAATCATAAAACACCTTAAATCAAGTAAGGCCCCTTGCATATTACATCTTCACATTAACCTACTGAATTATCCACAAGGTCAAGACCTGACCATACAGGAACTTGGGATTAAGTAATCTTAATTGATTTCTTCATATCTTTCAAGACAGTTAGGTTCATTTTGTAAATTTTAGCTTTTATTATGAATGTGTAAAAACAATCATCAATAGTAAGGTAGGTCATTATGCTTCTAGATGTCCTAAAAGAATTGAAAGAAATAGGAAAAGATATGAGAGCATACCTAGAGTCCCAAAGAAATGCTACTATGTCAGATATTTTGATGATGAAGGTGTGACTGATGATGAATCTGATGATGCTAGTAGTAATGCAAATGAATGTTTATTTATTTCTATTAAAGAAGATCATGTGTCTACTAATTCTGCTAGTTGTGTGAAGGATGAAAAACCAGTAGAAGAAAGTGCCTTGGTTGTTTAGGTTGAGAAAGATAAGAATGAATGGATTATTGATAGCGGATGTTCACATCATATGACCGGTGACAAAAGTAAGTTTGTAAGTTTGGAAAAGTATGATGGAGGACTGGTTAAGTTTGGAGATAATGCAACTAGTAAGATTTGTGGAAAAGGATCTATTTCATTTGATGGAAAGAAAAATACTGAGAATGTTCTGTATGTGAAGGGTTTGAAGCATAATCTTTTGAGTGTTGGTCAGATGTGTGATAAAGGATATGATCTAAGATTCAAAGATAATGGGTGCAAGATCATGGAAAGCTCTGGAATTGTGATTGCTACTGGTAAGAAGACAAAAGGTAACATCTATCAATTGAAAGGAACTAATGATTGTTTTTTATTATCTTAGGTAGATGAAAGGTGGTTGTGTTATAGAAGGATGTGTCATATAAACTTTGATAGTCTGGTAAAGATAGGCTCGAATTAGGCTATGAGAGATTTACAAAAAATTGTGAAACCCTCCAACTCAATTTGTAAGGAATGTTAGTTGGGAAAGCAGATAAGGACAAGTTTCAAGAGAAAAGAATAATTTTCTACTAGTTTGCTGGATCTAGTGCATACAAAGATCTCTGTGGTTCTACAAGGGTGAGAAGTCTACAAGGTGACAGGTACATCATGTTGCTTATTGATGATTATTCTAGAAGGACTTGGGTTACCTTTCTAAGAGATAAATCAAAAGCCCTAGAGAAGTTCAAATCTTTCAAGGTAATGGTTGACAATGAAATACATTTGAAGATCAAATGCTTGAGATTTGATAGAGATGAGTTCACATCAAATGAATTCAACATTTTTTGTGAAGAGCATGGGATAAAGAGATAGCTGTCTGCACCTAGGACTCCTCAGTAGGATGGAGTTGTGTAAAGGAAGAACATGATAGTTTAGGAGGTTGCGAGGACAATAATGAAGGAAGAAGGTCTACCAGAAGTCTTTTGGAAAGAGGCTATTCAAACTATTGTCTACATTCAAAACTGAGTTCAAGTGAAAGGGGTATACGCCTAAAAATGACATGATTCATTCTAAATAAATATTCTTAATATTTATTCCCTTCTTATTTCCTTCTATCAATTAAATAAATATTCTAAATTTATTTGATTGGTTCATTATCCCATAATTAAATAAAATCAATTTATTTAATTAAATAATTCTACATTATTTAATTAATCATAAATTCCTCTATCCTAAGTCCTAATTCCATAAATCCACCTCATCTTTCCACCTCACCTTTCCACCTCACCTTTGCCACCTCACCATGTTGCACATGTAATTAAATATTTAAAATATTTAATTAGCTAATATTCTCTCACCCACATGTCCTATTTATCCTCTAGTAAAAATTAGTTAACTCATCAATCAAATCTATTAACTAATTAGTCATTTGAGTTCACTGGTCAGTCTATTCTGTTGACTCCTCAATCAACCTACTTAACTGATCAATCAATTCGGTCAACTCCCTAATCAATTCACTTAACTGATTGGTCTATTTTGTTAACTCCTCAATCAATTTTGTTAACTCCCCTATTGCATGATGGAGTTTGGGCACTTGTCCTCTTTCTATTCATTGCACATTCCTCAACCATTCTCAGCCATTGATCATCACAATTCTTCTTAACCGTTAATCCTCATTCTTCTAAGTCTATAAATGGAACCTTATTCTTCCATTCTAATCATCCAAACTATTTGTATTGTTACTTTGCAAAAATTCACCAGCACGCCTTTGGCACCCCAATACAATTTTCTTGAGATCACCCAAAGCTTTGAAGCTCCTCTTCATTGCATGTTTATCACCACAGCCATTCACTATCGACATTCTTGAAAACAACAAAGGAGTGCACTCTCTAAGGGCATACTTCATACAAATAAAGACGATATTGATAGGCAACAATAGAAGCTTTGATTCAAGGAAGGTTTGCATTGTGTTATTCATTGCTTCATTTCATTCAATCTTTCTAAGTTTCACTATTCTATTGAGTTATGGGTATTTGATATTGTTTATTGCATATTAATTATTGATCCTATTATCCAGTGGTCCAAAGAGTGCTTCCGCAGGGTGCATCTTTTTATCCAGCAGTCCAAAGGGTGCTTCCATAGGGTGCATCACTTTATCCAGCGGTCCAAAGGGTGCTTCCGCATCCTTTTATCCAACTGTCTGAAGATCTTTTTCGCAAGGTGCATCATTTTATTCAGCGGTCCAAAGAGTGCTTTCATAGGGTGCATCCTTTTATTTAGCAGTCCAAAGGGTGCTTCTGTAGGTTGCATCAATTTATCCAGCAGTCCAAAGGGTGCTCCCACATCCTTTTATCCAACTATCCTAATAGCTTTTTCGCAGGGTGCATCCTTTTATCCAGCGGTCTGAAGGGTGCTCCCACAAGGTGCATCATTTTATCCAGTGGTCTGAAGGGTGCTTCTGTATCCTTTTATCCAGTGGTCTGAAAGGTGCTTTTGTAGGGTGCATTGTTTTCCAACAATTCCCCATCCTACCTTCTTCTACATGCCATAAGGGTGGTATCTTTTTCTTTTTGCCATAATAGGAGCATACAAACTCATAATCACGCAAATAAACACTCGTTGGAAAGGTAATTCCATGAACTTCACAATGAAGTAGGTTTGATCAAGTGATTTTATCATTTTGTAAGCTATTTTTATAGTCAAAGTTCAGCTCTCTTTCCAAGCTTAAATCTAGCATTTTTTCTTGGAAACTAATGATTTATCTATGCAGCTTGACTTAAACACTTGTCAAAGAAAGGACAAAAGAAACTTCTGATATACCTTCTATAGGGTTGAGAGATGGATAGTTTTATTTTCTTAACACAAACATCATAGATTAACTAGGGGAAAAGCAAAACAACTTGCATACAATTTTCATCTAGTTCTAATTAGGAAGGAGTAGCCCATTGTTAATGCAACTTGCATACAAATCTCATCTAGTTCTAATTAGGAAGGAGTAACCCATTGTTCATGCAACTTGCATACAATTTCAATCTAACTCTAATTAGGAAAGTAAAAATGCATACATGCAAATTTCACGTAGTCCATAACTAGGAAGAGAGTAATTGAACCATTGCTATATCTGCATATTGCTATCTTCTTTAGTTAGATCATTGCTATCTTACAAATAGGAATGAACATTGCTATGTCTTAAACACTTCAAAGTTAACAACCGCCTGAGTGCACAAGTAGAATAGCCCATTTAGTTTTTCCACTTTTAACTAGGTTTGGATTAATCACTGTCTTCTGTGTTTATCGAATGACAATAGGCTTATGATCTCCCCTTTACTGGGTGACCAGAACGCCAGACATGTTATTCCAATTGTTGAACCTTTAGAGGGGCCTGCCCTTGGATGCGCGCCTGTCCAAGTGGGAATGACCCTGAGTGGAAACAGGTTAAAGCCAAGCCCTACCAATCCACTTAAAATAAATGTGCTTGGGGTGAAAACCTCTTGCAACAAGTGCTTTTGTGTTACACCAATGGCCAACCTGCCCCAAAACCCTCTAAGGTGTAACCCTTTGAGGCTAGGAGACTCCATAATGGAGAGTAGTGCCGCCACATGTGTAACCACTCAAACGGTTGCCTTGACTAAGAACCTACTATGTAGTATACCAAAAACCCCTATCTATTGATGCAAAGGGCAGAGCCCTTGAAGCGGCCTCGATTCATGTGATTCCTAGTAGAGGTAGTAGGGACAATCCTATGGTTTAGTGGGGGTACAAGCCTAAGGAAACTCAGATCTAGTATGCGTGAGAAGTATGTGCTATGGAGGGGAGCCGGTGCTACTAGATCCTGAAGCTACACGCTAAGAATATGTACAGCTAGAGGATTCAATAGATATTGTCCTATCCAGCTTAGGGTGTACTTATTCTTTCAGTCCAAAAGAGTCAAAAATTACAAAAAAATGAAAAACTATAAAATATTCTTTGTGCTTGCTGTGTTTTCTTGCTATTAATTCATAAAATCAGATCAAGAAGACCTTTTTCCAGCCAAAAAAGTATCAAAAAATCAAAAAATTCCAAAAAAGAAAATTGCAAAAAATAAAAAAAGCCAGAGTGGCGCATCCGTCCTCTATTCCTGCGCATCTATGCCGACCTGCGGCACATTTGCAGTGACTTTCAGTGCTTTCATTGACTGTTTCAGCGCATATACATTTTAGTAGTACGATGCATATATCCCAACTTGCAGTGCATATATCTATTTTTGTAGCACATCTATTCTAGCGCATGCGTAATAGTGAGTACTTCTGCATCTTTTACGAGAAAATTTTCCACCTTTCTGAGTACCCATTTCAATCTTGTGTCAGTTTCTGTGGAGATGACAACTGAATTAGAAGAGCTTGCTCAAGAACTCAAATACTTGAAATTGCAATTAACCTTAGACACCTCACCCCAAGGTCATATAGAAATTGCCCAAGAATTCCAAGTCATACAACAAGAAATGGCAATCTTACAAGCTAAACAAGCCAGTACTAGCTATGCCTTGCCCCAAAATCACATATCCTTTTCCCATACTCATGATAAGGCAAGCACCACACCAAGTTGGAAATCATATACCACCCCATCTACTAATCCTCCTTCGCTATCTTCTAAGACACATATCCCAAAGCATACTGGTTCTATAGCAATACCACCATCAAGTTCCCCAAGCTCTAAACCGACAACCAAGGAATCCTTGGATGATTTTTGGAAAAGAGTTTTTCCAAATTTATACATCCAGAGAAAAGCTAGGGAGAAAGCTAAATCCAATCATTCATGTACTCCTACACCTAAGAAGGATGTGATCCAAGGACTATTAGCAGAGAGTCAACCATGTCCCTAAATTTTGGTCCTTGACCTTACCAAAGTTTCTTCCAATGCCATGTCAAATCCTACAACCCCTTCATGTCACCCGCAACCCCTTGAGCTTATCAAAGCACCTCCTACTATAAACCAAAGTCAAGGTCCATCAAACATCTATGTTGTCAACCAAGAAGCTATCCAAGAGCTATCCACTTCTGTTCAAGAAACCCAAGAGGTATGTCAAGAGTCTAATCCTAAGCATGAGGAAACATTAATCACTAGTCCAATTCAAGATCAAATCACTTTCTTGCAACCTATCCATAACATGTATCTTTTGCATGATCAAGATGATATCCATAATAATGAATCTCTCCATGAGCCACTTGATCCAATCCATCTCCCAACAACTATACATGAGCAAGAAATCCAATTCCATCCCCTGCATAACCTATACCTTCTCTATGATCAAGATACTACCTTTTATGAAGAAGATGTTCATGAACAACTTGATCCCATACCTATACGTGAGCAAGAAACCTCCATTACTTCTATCCCTCTTCCATCTAATCCCATCCATGACCCAACAACTTCCGCTTCCTCTGATGAGACACTTGCCTCCCAAGTGCACACGAATGATCAACTCAATAACTTAGATCCTAAAGAGCATAATGATGATCAAGGTTCTAATGATCCTTCACCATCCATTATTGACCAAGCTACAAATCTGTCTGGGCTTACTACCTTCATGCATGAATGTTCTTTCTTAGAACACCAACAACCATTATCCACTATCTCGCCTTCCTAATCCAATAAGGAACTCACTACTAGTGCACCTATACATAATCCCATAGTCGATCATATACTCTAGAATATGAACTATCAAGGTAAAGGCTTAGGCCTTCATGAACAAGGTATTTTGGAACCTATCCATGTCAATGTTCCCCCACCTTCATAGAGCCTTGGATACATACCCCAAGGTGAGCAATCTCAAGATGTTGGTACTTCCTCCACTCCTCCTAAGTCTACTACTTTCCATAGCAAACCATATCATATCCCCAAAACATATGTCGCCATTCCACCTCCATCATCCTACATTTGTCAAAAGCATGTGACCATACACCTTCCACCATCCAATCTACCTCTGCTACTTCCAACTCCTAACACCCCTCCATGCATCCTACCACTTCTTCAAACACCTTATTTGCCCATCTATGAATCTTCCAACAATCCCAATCATGACCAACCAATGCACATGTTGTCTAAATAAAGGGCTTCCACTAACCTCACTTCCACCATCCCAAGAGAATTCAACGTTAAAAATGTGGATGCCTCTACCTATAAAATAAAAAATCCTATGAGTCCTCATGACCTAGGATACAAAAGCCAAGAATCAAAGAAACATCCATCACAAAAGCTGCATACACCCATACACCTCAATGACAAACTGAAAAAGGTGTGGGTCCCCAAGCATCAAGCAATTACCTCCAAAGCTGCACACAAGCTACATACACCCAAACTCATACCTTCACAAGAAAAGTCTAAAAGCAAAATGGTTTGGGTACCTAAGCAAAAAGCCCTCAACTCAAATGAGGCATCCACCTCTCATGAATCCCAACCATCCACTTTCTCCTTTTCCATTCAAAAATCACATTCCATCCAAAAGTATCAAATCCTTCCATCCCACATGACAAGCAAAAATCAGAAAAATAGTAAGTCTATGTGGGTCCCTTAAGGCCTATATCATTCATCTACAAAGCAAAAATCTTCATTGCTTTCCACACCACCTGCTTATCATAAGCTTCAATATTTATCATGGTATGTGCAACCGTTGGTCATGGTTCCCTTCCATTCCACAATACTTCCGTATAACTCCATCTCCCCTCCCTCCCACTACTATCCTACATATCTTCCTCATCCTATGGTCCATGCTTTTGCATAAACCTTCCTTCCATCTTTGCATAAGCCTTCCCTCTGTATTTTGCATTGTCATCCACTATCGCACCTTCCATAATTCACTATCTACCTACTCTATCTCACTTTCATGCAATTCCCTACCAACATCTATGAGCACGCTTGACATGGTCCATTCGACAACATCTATCTAGTGGGACTATCACCTTTCAAGGAACTAGATACTGGAGTCTCTCTCTTCCATATTCCACCTTCTACAAATATTCAAAAGAAAAGAAAAAAGTGAAAAAAAAGTAAAGAAAAATCCCTTCGTCCAATGGTGAAAACTTGGCAAACAGGCACCTTGGATAAGTACCATGATGAAAACCTGGCAAACAGGTGTCATGTGTAAAGTTGATCTTCTACGTCACCTACACTTGGGGGCACCTTGTCTCATCGTCCTATCACTATTCTCCTATCAGTTTCCTTCTATACCATTTCCTAAACTATCCTACCTATACTATCCAGTCTATCCCTCCTAATCTTCCTTTCCTCTATTTCTTTGGTCTTGATAAAGATTGGGGGCATAATGTTGATAAATGTTTTAGATGTCTCTTGACATACCTTATCCCTCCAAACCATGTAAATCCTTCATTACCCTCTCATCTTCCTATCGTCATAAGCATTGCCATGATAAATCCTAAGTATTCTACCTACAATGGGGCATGTTATTCTTATGCGACATAGTCCTTGGAGATCACATCCTTGTTTCCTTCTATCCACTATTGCCCATCCTCATACCTACCCGTTCCATTCTTTATCACCCATACATCTACCTATCCATGGTGTTTCCTTGTCATCGGTATCATCTATTCCATATCGTGTCTTGTCTAATCCATATCTGTTCCATATTATGTCTTGTCTGATCCATATCTGCTCCATGTCTGATCCATATCTGTTCCATATCATGTCTTATCCAATCCATATCTATTCCATATCATGTCTCATCCGATCCATATCTTAGGTCCATTAGGGTTTACCCCAAACTACGTTGCCTCTGCATTGTCACGTAGGCAAGGCCATTTCTCAAATGTGCCCCCGAAGCTCCCACTGTCCCATCCGTTCCATGTCTAGTCCTATCTATTTGGGTCTGCACCACTTTCTATCACCTAGGTCTTACGTCCATTAGGGTTTATCCTGAACTACATTGCTTCTACGTCATCATGTAGGCAAGGCCATTTAGCAATGAGCCCCCGAGGCACTAGGTCAATCCCTTAGGGTCCATCTCCTCAATAAGGATTGTGAAATCTTCTAACCAAACAAGCAAGCGCAAGCGAAACCCACTCCTTTCAAGTAGAAATCATGACGTAGAACATTAACGTATCCAAGGCAAAGCAAAAAACATCTAAGGCCTTCTAAATGCTTTTACCCAATTTATGGCAAGAAACAAACACATCTAAATGTAAGAATGTTTTGTGTTGGTTAGGTTAACTTACAGAGTCTTGATTTATGCTATCATGCCTTCCTATGCTACTCAGGGATGCCAAAAGCTAGAGATGCTATGATGGGGGCATGGTTATTTTCTTTGTTTGTTATTTGTGGATTAAACTTTAGTAATGTGAATCCTCATCTAATGACATGATCAACAAAAGATCATCGAGGACATCAAAGGTCTAACATGAATGGGGGCAATCCTTGTTTGTTGATACACAAGAAGTACTCAGGCCATCTTAGTTCAATTATACCTTGATGCTTGTATTAACTTGCTAAATCAAAATCCATGTAAGCAGTACTTAGGTCATCTCAGTTCAATTATACCTAGATGCTTGTACTAACTTACAACCTTTCAGAAAAAGTACCCAAAAAAAAGCCCAATGATGAAATAAAGCACTCCAAAATACTTGTACTATCAAGATGTCAAAAGAAAAGCATCCATTATACATCCATTTATACATCCATACATCCATATCCCATGTAATAAAAGATCCAAACAATGCAGAGTATCAATACAAATAAAAGCTTGTGAGTCCTTCTATCGAGTCATTCTTCTATCAATTAGTATTCCATCTATCATTGTGGTCCATTCTTCTCAATTTCAATTAACCCAAGCAATGATCCTCATGCAAGTCTATCCTTAATCCATATCAATCAAGTCAAGTCAATCTTGTCAAATGATCCAATCACAATCAATGGTCTTGATCCTTGTCTGGTCGTAAACCAACTCAATCAATTATAATCAATCAATTGTCTTATACAGGATGTGGCATTGTCGAAATCAGACCAACACATGTGTCTTACACAACATGCTTCATTTCTTGAAACTAGACATTATCCTTCATGTTTACTCGAGGGATCTATCATTCCCCGCCATGACAACACGCCTGCCATGTTGGTCTAGGGATATATCGTTCCCCACCATGATAACACTATCGTATATCATTATCAGTATATCATTGGTTTACCACTTGACAGGGGCAATACCTTGTTTGTTCTTGTGTCATTTGTGTATACTTGCTTGCTTCCTTATGTGTGTCATCATTCCATCTTGCACCATGTATCATTCGACTCTTTCTTCAACTGATTTCTTTATTCTAACCTAGCTTCCCTTCGTCTTCGTGAGATTGTCCATCTCACGCCTTTTGCCTTCTTCCCATCCTATCTCCCGAGGGGGCATCCTATCGTCATAACCTGTAACAGGGGCAAACTGGGGCATGTATCATCATTCAAGCAACTAATTTCTTTGAAGCAATGCCGTCAACTGCATTGCATCAAAGAGGGGCAAAATGTATATGCCTAAAAATGATGCGATTTATTCTAAATAAATATTCTTAATATTTATTCCCTTCTTATTTCTTCTATTAATTAAATAAATATTCTAAGTTTATTTGATTGGTTCATTATCCCATAATTAAATAAAATCAATTTATTTAATTAAATTCCCTAAATTCTTCTAATGTCTCACATAATTAAATAATCCTACATTATTTAATTAATCCTAAATTCCTCTATCCTAAGTCCTAATTCCAAAAATCCATCTCACCAATCCACCTCATCTTTCCACCTCACCTCTTCCACCTCACCATGTTGCACATGTAATTAAATATTTAATTAGCTAATATTCTTTCACCCACATTTCTTATTTATCCTCCAGTCATAATTAGTTAACTCATCAATCAAATTTGTTAACTAATTAGTCATTTGAGTTCACTCATCAATCTATTCTGTTGACTCCTCAATCAATTTGGTTAACTGATCAATCAATTTGGTCAACTCCCCAATCAATTCACTTAACTGATTGGTCAATTATGTTAACTCTTCAATCAATTGTGTTAACTCCCTTGTTGCATGATGGAGCTTGGACACTTGTCCTCTTTCTATTCATTGCACATTCCTCAACCATCCTCAACTGTTGATCCTCATTCTTCTGAGTCTATAAATGGAACCCTGTTCTTCCATTCTATTCATCCAGGCTATTTGTATTGTTACTCTGCAGAAATTCACCAGCGCGCCTTTGGCACCCCAATACAATTTGCTTGAGATCACCCAAAGCTTTGAAGCTCCTCTTCATTGCACGTTTATCACCACAGCCATTCACTATCAACATTCTTGAAAATAGCAAAGGAGTGCACTCTCTGAGGGAATACTTCATACAAACAAGGACGATCTTGATAGGCAACAATAGAAGCTTCGATTCAAGGAAGGTTTGCATTGTGTTATTCATTGCTTCATTTCATTCAATCTTTCTTAGTTTCACTATTCTATTGAGTTATGGGTATTTGACATTGTTTATTGCATATTCATTGTTGATCCTATTTTACCCTAACAAAAGGTAATGGTACTAAAACTCCCTATGAATTGTGGTATGGAAGAATTCCTACAGTCAAATATTTCAAATTCTTTGGAAGAAAATATTATATCAGGAGAGATGAAGATCTAGGAAAGTTTGATGCAAGATGTGATGAAGGAATCTCTCTTGGATACTCTACCAAGAGTAAGGACTACCAGTGCTACAACAAAAGGCTCAAAAAGATTGTTGAAAGTGCAAATGTGAAGGTAGATGAAGGCAAAGAACAAATATCAAACCTGAGTTGTTATGAACTAGATGAACCTATGACTATAGAAATTGAAGAGAAAGATGAGCTAGCAGATAGTCAGGATGAAGAAGAGGCTCTAGAAAGTGTTGTCAAGACTCCTAGGTATGTAAGGATTAATCATTCTAAAGATTAGATTATAGGTGACAAGAACAAAGGTGTGATAACAAGGAGAAGAGTTGCAGAGGAACAAGTCAATTACTGTTTGCTTTCAAAGGTTGAACCAAAAACTGTGAATGCAGCATGCAATGATGAAAATTGGGTAAAGGGAATGGAGGAAAAACTACTAGAGATAGAGAAGAATGAAACTTGGGAATTAGTTCCTAGACCTGCTGAAAAAAATGTTATTGGAACTAAATGGGTCTTCAGGAAAAAGCTAAATGAAAATGGAGAAGTTGTAAGGAATAAAGAAAGACTTGTATGCAAAGGATTTTCTCAAATTGAAGGGATAGATTTTGAAGAAACCTTTGCCCAAGTAGCTTGGATTGAAGCAATCAAAATGTTTCTGGTGTTTGCAGCTCACAAAGAGTTTAAGGTATATCATATGGATGTGAAATCTGCCTTCCTAAATGGTGAATTATAAGAGGAAGTATACATTGAGCAACTGGAGGGATTCCAATTGTCAAAACAAGGTGATATGGTATGTAGGTTAAAGAAGGCATTGTATGGACTCAAACAAGCTCCTAGAGCTTGGTATGCAAGGTTAGATAGGGTTTTATTACAATTGGGATTTAGTAAAGGTACTACAGATAACAATTTGTACTTCAAAATTAATGATGATCAAATCTTGATTGTTAAGGTCTTTGTTGATGACATTGTCTTTGGAGGAAATGAAGGTATGTGCATAAGGTTTGCCGGTGAGATGAAAAGTTAATTTGAAATGTCCATGTTTGGTGAAATGAATTTGTTTTTGGGTCTTCAAATTAATCAATTAGATAAAGGAATCTTCATATCTCAGTCTAAGTATGTGAAAGAGTTGTTGAAGAAGTTATGGATGGAAGACTCTAAACTAGTATGTACTCTGTTGGTGACTGGTTGCAAGTTGAGGAAAGCTAATGAATCACCTAAGGATGATAAAAAATACAGATCCATGATTGGAGGATTGCTTTATCTAACTCAAACTAGACCTAATATTATGCATGCAATCTATCTTGTTGCAAGGTTTGAAGCTGATCCAAGAGAATCACATCTGATGGAAGTTAAGAGAATTTTGAGGTATTTGAAAGACACTCCAGATTATGGTTTATGGTATCCAAAGGACAATGATTTCACTCTTAGTGCTTATACAGATGCAGATTGGGCCAGAGATGTTGATGACATAAAGAGTACAAGTGGAGGTGCCTTCTTCTTGGGTAATAGCTTGGTTTCATGGCTAAGAAAGAAACAAGATTCAATATCTCGGTCAACTGCAGAATTATAGTATATTGCAGTAGCATGTTTTTGCACTTAAGTATTATGGATGAAGTAGACTTTTAAGGATATAAGAGTTGTGTATGAAGATCAAATTGCAATCTTTTGTGACAATACAAGTACCATAAACATTTCAAAGAATCCATTGGTGCACTCAAGCACAAAGTACATATCAATAAGGTATCACTTTTTGAGAGAAAAGGTTACAGAGAATGAAGTTAAGTTGGAATATGTGTCCACAAAGGATCAGATTGTAGATATTTTCACTAAGTCTTTGCCTAAAGATACCTTTGAGTATCTCAAAGAGAAGTTAGGGGTCATTACCCCTTCTACCTTGAAATAAGATGCATATGAATGCATCAATCTAGTGGAGCTCAAAGTGTCATTCCTTGATCTAGATTGATGTTCTGAAGGCTACCTCTTAGGGGGAGTAGCTAAGTGTTTCTAGTAAAGTAAATGGATTAGAGTAGCAGTGTCCAAGTATGTGCCCTTTTCCATTGACATCAAATGGGGAGAAAGAATGCAGTTGTGTAAAGAGAAAGGGGGAGAATCTTGTCTTGGTGGTCTTTTCAGTTTTTTGCATCATATGTTGCCATCAATGAAAAATGGAGAGATTGTTGTAAGTATGTGCCTAATTGGTGTTGTCATTGATGTCAACAAATATGTGTTTCCATTGGTATCATTTTTTCTCTTACTCTATTAAGGATATTAAGAAAATTAGCCCCTCCAATGATAACAATGTGTTGTAGTAGAAATAGTGTGTTACATGCAGAAGAATAGTCCAAAAGAATGCTCCGCATTTCTTGAAGAATGAATATCTTTACATGTGGATTGGAAGTTATTTAGGATCTTGTCTAAAGATGTTATATTCCAAGTTTGAGTCTCCAGTATGAAGAATTGAGTGAGATATGTTCACCAGAGTGAAAATAACTTTTTGTGTGTTCGGTGGTAACAGGGGGAAAGTGTTTTGCTCTGCATTCCTCCGCATTGAAGTATTTTGGTTTGCGGTTCTAAAAGTAAGTCTGTCATGATGTTAAATGTCTTCAAGTGTAATGGTTCATGATTTAGTGGTCCGCAAGCTATATTTTACTCATGGCAGTGGCTGGCAGTGTTGTTCTTGTGCTCTAGTTTGAAAAATCCTATTGATAGAGTTGTTAGAGATTGTGTGGTTGTTCCTGGTGATTATAATGTGCTTGTGGATGTCTCCTGATCATGCTTCTATATTCGGATTGGTTTGCAAGGTATAATTTAGATCGTGCATGAAGCGTGTTCTTGAGAATACTTGTGTTAACATCAGTCTTGGCTAACCTAGTTGAATTCATCACTTGCGAAGATACATCAAAGATTGTGATAGCGTGTTGTAGTGTGGAAGATTGTGTTTGAGTCCCAACTAAGGCATGGCGTAATCCATATACATTATTACATCTTTTCCTTAGCTAAATTTGTATTAGGTCCAGAGCTATTTTATGTATGTTTGTAATGTCAACTTTGGAGATTGTTCCAACGATTGATGATTGTAATGCTGACCTTGATGATCATTCTAAGGTTGATGTATTGTATAAATACTTGTAATTGAGTCATGAAAAGAAATTTGGTGTGCGAAGATGTGAAGTTAAAGTGAAGTAAAGTAGCAGAGTAGAGCAGAGGTGTTTGTGCTTCAATGGAACTGAACCTTAGCATAAAGTAGATGATGTTATCTCAGCTCAACCCTTTGGTAGTGAGCCTTCTTTTGGTAGTGAACTATCCATAGGAAGTGAGACTTTCTTTGCAGTGAGCAATTTAGGCAGTGCACCCTGTAGGCAGTGAGCCTCTATTTTTTGGTATTAATATAACACATATATTTCTGTGGGCTAACACCCATCATGGTTTTTCCCTTCTAGGGTTTTCCACGTAAAAATCTAGTGTCTCATGTATTGGTTATGCTTTTGTGTTGAGCTTCTCATTTAATGCTTTCATGGTTATATCTAAATATAAGTAGTTGATAAGTTGATGATCATATTTGGTCAAAAGTTTTAGGACAACTAATTCACTCCCCCTCTCAATTGTCTAATGTAGTTCAACACTTCCTTCCTTGAAGGACTTTGCATTTTCTTATTCACACTCAGGACCATAAAACCATGATCAGTGCATCATCATCTATTTCACAATTCAAATTAATTAAATATTCATATGAACAAATAATTTCATAACTAACTATCATCAATCATTAACATCATAATCAAAGATTAAATTAGATATTTCCATAATATCAAATCAGTTAATTATGATTAATCCTCTTGATTACAATGCAAGGTTAAGATTAGGTCTAATTGTAAGTTGGGGATGTAACATTTTGAAAAAAATTGATTAACAAAGGAAATAGTTTGTTAAAGTGGCATTTTGGTTTACAGAGTAGTGTTATGGCTTTGCTCCACATTTCCTCTATGTTGAAGATTTTTCTTTGTGGTTTGGATATGTTGTTTAGAGATGTTATATTTTGAATTTGGTGTTCTGGTTCATTGAGCAGAGGATGTTGTGTTCACTAGTGTGTGGACTATGTTTTTGAGTGTTGCAAAGGTGTCTGGGAGAAACTATTTTACACCGCATTTCTTTGCAGATTTGCTTCTAGCTTTGCAACTTTGAAGTTGTGCTTATAATGCTTATATATTGCTTTAGTTCAAGTTGTTCATGGTTTGGTGCTCTACAAGTTGATTTCTTGAGTTGCAGTGTATGACAGAGTTGTTTGAGTGCTCTGGTGTGAACTTCTATCAGGTGTAAGTTGTTTTGAAAGGATTTGTTGGTTTTTAGGTGCTTGTGGATGCCTCTAGATCATGTTCAAGCTTGGCACATGGTTCATGAGTTATCTTCTGATCTTTGAGGAAGCATGTACTTAAAGTTCATAGTGTTAACACACATTTGGCTAACTCAGTTGTTTACACTACTTGCGATTGTGCTTTGGTGATTGTGGAAGCATGGAGTAACATGTAAGAGTGGATTTAGGTCTAAGCTAAGGTGTGGTGTGGTTTGCATTCATTCCTTTCCACCGCAGGAATGTTTAGGTCCAGACCTAATTTCAATTTTCTTGGTTAAGGTGATTTTTTAACCTTGGAGAATGTTCTCAAGGTTGAAGACAGTATAAATAAGTGTCAAGGGATTGTGATCAAATGTGCATTCAATGGATGTGATGTGAAGAATAATGTGATAGAATGTGTGGTGCAATACAAGCTTTCATGTGTTAGAAATATCTTACTGGATGCAGTGAGCAGAAGGTGTCTACAATTCTTCAATGTGACTGTGAAGGTGTTGATGGTGTTGCGATGGAATTCCTTACTGCATTGAGATAGTTTTCTCCTTCTAACAAACTTATGTATCTTCTTCTCTATTCTGGTAGTGAGCCTTTTGGCAGTGAGCCTATTATTTTTTAGTGTTGAGATTACTTTATAATGTGAGCTATTCTTCACCATTGTTTTTCCCTTCTTGGGTTTTTCATGTTGATTTGATTCAGTTTATGTTATTTTCTTTCATGCTTAGTCATCATAACAATTTAAGTGTTAATTGAATTGATATGGATTTAAATGTGTTTACGAGTTTTGGAATTATAAGTTACAACTGATTCACCCCCCCTCTCAGTTGTCTTTTGCACTTATCAATATCTTGGAGACCACCATATATGAGCTTCATATTATCTCATTTGAGTTCTAGTAGAAATCCATGGTCATGTTAGTGTGGGACAATAATAATATAGATCAATTTTCTTCATGCATCCATGTGGGAAAGAGAATAATGTTAAGATTTTTATTAGCGGTGTTGAATAATAGAAACCTTAACTTTTCCATAGTTAAAATTATAACAAGGAAAGAAAAGTCTTAGCATGCCATGTAAAAGAGGGGATCAATAGATAATACATGTGGCATCATGATCTAAGTAGCTATAAGGACATAAAAAAACCACTCACAAACATGAAACACAAATACTTTCATGATGAAGAGGCATTTCTAATACAATTAGGCCTATAGATTAATAAAATATTAGGACAAATATAACACCAAGGTACACTTAGGACAGGCTTAGATAAAGATGGACCTTTATGACTAAAATGGGACAAAACTTCACAAATAGCACATATAAACAAGTACACCCTAGACCTAGACCAAAATATTAACTATAGAGAGAAATAAAAAGATATTATTATAAAATTAGGACACACATCATGGCAACACAAGCTATTAGGGGCACAAATCCACATCAAAGTGACAATACTTAAAATAATGCCAACAAGGTGATGAAGGATCCCTAAATTTTAATAAAAGTAGTGATGAGAAGGTATTAGAAACTGATGCCTTTTAAATACTTCTTTCCATATGGAAACCTTCTTTAATACAATATTTGATGATTTCATCTTCTAGAATTTTGAGCATCAATAGCCCTAATGACCAACTTAGCACAAAGAGAAAGACTATTTGTGAATATTAATAACATTAATTCCATCTTCATCTTGAGGTAGACAATAAATATCCCAAGTGAACCTATGGAATCCATAGGGTTACTATTGATTAGCCTACAAAATCCTTCAAAAGTTGAGTTAACTTTGTACAAGTGATTTTTATGGAGTGTAGAAGGAGTAACACATGTGGGTTGTATTAAGGACTTTCATACAAATATGAAATTTACTTTCTAAAGAGAGTGGTTTAGATATCTCCACCTTTTTAATAACATATTATGAAATGGTGGTAGGTGAAATATCAAATGTAAATAAAATCATTCCATGAAACTTATACATAACCCTTGGTTAATCCACTTCCACTAATAATCTTTGAACCATGAAGGTAAAGGAAAAGGATTTTACCTATAACACTCCATTTTATGCCACTATAGGTCAAGACCAGAAGTACCACAAAACATGTTGAGAGAAGACATGGCCTCCTTGAAAGAATGTTTTTCCTTGACAAACATAAGAACAATCATTTGCAAAGTCCCCATTAATAAGATATTAGGAGGAAGGAACAACAATTGCTTAACTAGACCAAGTGAGGATTTATATACAAGAAAGTAGATAAAGTCTTTTTTAATATGAACATATAGAGAAGATTCCAAAGGGAAACCCTACTGAAAAGACAAAACTAGACTTAAGATGTAAGATCTTTTATTGTCAGATAACCAAGCAAAAAATAAAACAAACATGGTTTGGAAATCTTGGAGAAAAAAGTCTTCAAATCCATGAGCTTTAAGAATATCAAGGATGAATTATCACTCAAAATAAATGTAGGCATTCTCAAAATAAAGATATAGAAAAAAAATTTGTTGTTTGGAGGCCTTGACCTATTCCATATTTTCTCAAATGATAATGATATTATATAATATATGGAGTCTTTTGATGAACCCCTTTTTCTAAGGTCACGCAATGGAGTGTGGGTGAAAAGTGGATAGAGTGAGGGATTTATAGAGAATCTTATATGAAACTTTAAACAAGGTAGTAGATTTATAAGGTTGATTATCTCTTGATCCCCAACTTTGGGATTAAATTTATAATTCCCATAGTTGATCAAAGACTCTAAAGAATGGTTGTGGATAGCTTCCTTATAATTCTAGAGTAGGATAAAAGACCCCAAAGAATGATTTTGGATAGCTTCCTTATAATTTTTTAGTAGGTTAAGTCTTGTGAAGTGCTAAGTGGCCTTATAAAACACTAAGTGAAAACCATTCATTCCTGATGCCTTATCATTAGACAGATCCATTAATAACATATCATGCTCCTCCAACATGAGTTGAGAATCAAAAATCATGGTAGTCATGTGACTAAGCTAGGTTAGCACCACCTCTATGCATAATTAAATTATATAATAATATCCACACAAGTTATTTTGTGCATAAAAAGCCATCATGTACATGAGATGTATGAGATATCTCATGGAGTGAAGAAAGGATTTATCTCCCATATTAATCTAGAAGATGTGAGCTTTGATCTAGCCCTTTGGCATGCTAGGTGTTAGAAATATTGATAATGTGTCACAATTAGGAAACCCAATTTTACAAGTGCATGTTAAATGGATCAAGTCTAAGATCACAAGTGATGTGAGTGAAGTTTTTAGTAGAAATAAGTTTAACTCACTTGCAAACATAGTTAACTTTCTTTCCAAATCTTTGAAGGAAGGTGATGTAAATTTCCAAATAATAAAAAAAAGGAAAATGTGGCATCAAGTTCCACATTTGGGTGATGTGGTGGATGCTCCTTTAATGAATACAAGTGATATGTTCAAAAAATAATGTGCAAGAAATTTTCACCAATGTGGAAACCCATTTTACCTTAAATATGATGGGATTATGGTAAAAGAGAATGGTCTTATGATGCACTTCCATAGATAAACCTTTTGGGGTGATTATATGAAACATGTGTTGCTCAGAAATCATAATATGATCAATTCATATGAGAAATCCATCTTTACAAACTCATAAGTTAGTTTTTGTATACCACATATTTGATGTGGCAAGCCATTACTAAAATCCAAATCCACCAACCCCAAATAGTTTTTAAAATAATCCCAAATATCCCTTTCTCTAATGCACCATCTCATTGGCAACATGCTAATTTTATTCTCAAGAGACTCCACCATATTAAAATCACTAGAAACAAGATAGTTAAAAAAAATTAATTTGTCATCCAACCAACACCGTAACACTAATTTTTGGGGACCATCATTAGGATCATAAATATCGACAATCCCCACTAACCTCCCATCAATGTCAAAGGTCACTCACATAACACAATTTGGTTGGGCTTTTTTCTAGTTCAGTAATACTAGTCAAGGTTAATCTATGAGAAACTAGCATGTATGTATCACCATCTCCTTTTTCATATGAGGTCACAAGATAAAAATCTTGAGCCAAATAGCCCTCAAAGTGGATTGAAACAAAATTTTACAGCATTAATTTCTCGCAAATAAAAGTTGTCCAACATGCCAAGTTGTTAACAAACAACCCATATAGAAAACTTAAGGGAAGATTTTATAAGACATCTAACATTCTAAGAGATAACATTCTCATGGAGGGTTCCTACATATATTACTCTAATAGGTCACCATCATCACCTCTTAATGCCTCAAATTAGTTATCCAACAAAGGACTTTGGTTTATAATTTTTTTTTTGAGTTAAATAGAGAAACATTTTATACTAAATCTTCCCCTTGGTGTCTTGTTGTCTCTAGATAGACGATGTGGATACTTATGGGTTGAGCATTCTTAAGATATATCTTAATTTCTAAATATTTCCTTTCACTAGAGATGCTATTCACAATTTGAGAAGAACTAGGGTATGACTCCATGTTGAGAATAATTGCCTCCTTCTTAGTCACTAGAGGAATCTAAAATTTGTGGACATATTGGGGTTTTGGTTGAGGCTAAATGGATTTAGGATGTCTAGAAAATAAAGGTTTTCCTACTACCAATTGTTGAATAACTAGCCTCTTGGCTTGGGGTAGAAGACAACTTGGGTACATAAGTGGGCAATGCCTAGAAAATGGCTTGGGCATAAGTGAAGAATATTTTATCTTGTGGTTTAGAGCCTCACATTGGAAAGAGGTGCATTCAGTAAGTTAATTTAGGTGACCTCTTAAAATTTGATGGACTTATTGAATATCAATGGATTATTTAAGGTTGGATGTGAGGTCCACCTCCACTCAAAACTACTTGTAAGGTCAAGACATAAATGTGTTTTGGTTCATTGAAAACAAAATGGTTAAGTGACTAGATAATATGTGCCAACAATGCCCATAGTGGGTTGGGGATCTTAGACAACTCATTACAAATAGGAACATAGAGGGATTCTTTCCTAGAAACGTTAAAGTCTTGGGTCTAGTGAGAAAGTGCCAACAAAGTTTTTCTCATGTACCAATAACTACATAGGTTAAGAATAATATCAACCTACTAGGGGTCATGAAAAGTAAATAAGAAAAATTACTTGCACAAATTCCTAACCTAAAATAACTTAATGCCATTGGGTTCCCAAGAATTATTGAACTTAGAGTCTAAGTACTATTCTAAGTAGATACTTCCCACATAAGAACCAATAAGGCTAAAATTCTCATTCTAATTTCAAACATATTCTACAACATCAAGGGGTAAAATAATATCAAATTTGAAGGCTAAACCTTATTTTAGAGCTTTAGTAAAAGAATTAAGCATACTTTGGAGCCATCCTCACCATCAAATTGTTATGGAGTAAAATGTTTACCCTTGTTAATCAAGACCTATATTAACACCTTTTTGACATTAAACAAATAAATCTCAATCTTGATGAATAAACTTGACAAAATAAAATTAGGATCCCACCTTAAATGGTACTCTCCAGAGTTTACCAGGGCGTCTGGTCCCATATATTAGCCTTGACCCTATTTTTGTAGTGTCAACTTAGAACACCTCCTTATCATTTACATGTCATCCCCATTTGATTTTATTCATTGTTGGTGAGAGAGAATGCATATATAAAGGAGTCTTTTTATTCATTTCACACCTAGATGGACAATGAAATATTATAATTGCTTACATGATTGATCTCCTATGCTCAAGTGCTCTTCATGTTTGGAATTTCTATTTGCTTGTAGATGTTATGATGCTCATTTGCAGGTCTTGAAGAAAGTTCAAGCTATATTTATTTATCTCCTTGTTGGTGCATGATCTTGATTTATCTACTCCAACTAGGGTTTCACATATTGTGGTAATCTTTATCATTTTCATTTACTTTCATCACATATTGTTGATCTTGTCTCTACCCTCCTAAAGAATGCACTCTTAGATAACTAATCATCACTATAGTGGAGGTGGAAACACCAACATGGGGTTTGACTAAGGCAAGCCCTTAAACAAAACACAACCTTTTCCTCTTTTCTTGTGTGCAAGTCAAAGTTATAAGTTTCAGAAGATAAGATCTGGGAAGAAGGAAGGTTTTGTAGGTACATGTTAGGTGAAGCTCAAAGTTTCTAGTGAAGCTCAAAGTTTCTACAAAACCCTAATTAGGGTCTAGGGTGTCCAATGTCCTAGTACTATTGTGATCCCAAGCTTAGATCTAGGTTCTTTTCTATCTCTTGATCTCTATTGTACTTTCAGAATCTTTGTATCTATTTCTGACAATCATCTATTTGTAGATCTTGGTCAATAAGGGTTTCATCATTTGCCTTAGTTATCTTGGTTGAATTTAGTTGACTTCTCCTCTATACAACAAAGGGACAAAATCCATATAGTTTGGTTCTCCTCCATGGGTAGAAGCCAAGCTCGGTGTGTGTCTCAATCATGATTGGAAGAGGATTAGACCTAGATTAAACCTTTAGGCTAAGTCTCTCTTTTCCACCTAACATTTGGTGAACCCAATGTGTCTTGCACCCTTGCATCCTTCTTGATTCAGATATGAGTTTTTTTCTACTATAGATCTGATTAGGATTGAATTCATTGATCACTTTACATACCTACATAGGCTATTTTGACATTGTTTTAGCATTAGGGTTTACAAAAGCCTTGCATTCCTAGAAAATCTAGCTAGTCTTGAACCTAGGGTTTCTAGATTAGAGATTTATTTCAGATCTTTGTAGCATGGTTAAATTGATTTCATTTTATGTAGCATATCATCTTTGTGTTTAAGAAAAATACATTATTGCATATTTGCATTTAAAAGTAGAAAATAAAGCATTTTAGGCTTAGGAAAAAAATGCATATTTATTGCATTATTTTCATTTCCTGGGTTTAAGATTAGCATAGAAAGATATAAATTTCTAATTTTTGCATCAGATCTGATTAATATTGCATAAATTAATCATTTCATAGTGCTTTATTTTGCATTTGAACCTATTCTTTACCAGGGCTTGTAAAAAAAATACATTTTTAGGAAAACCTAGTTAATTTTGAAACCTAGGGTTTGTGATTCATATCTTATTTCATATTCTTTTGATGACATTTACATTTAAAATATGATTTTACTTTTCTCTAATACATGATATATGTCATCTTGTATTGAAATTTGAAAGGAAGAATAATTTTGGATTGATACATTTCGAAAAAAAAGTATTAAATTAAGAGTTTGATTTGAAGATGAGCATTGATGATATCTAATTAGCTTTGAGTAGAGTTTAAATTGATCAAGGATTTATTATTGCATCATATTTATTTACATTTGATCAAAATTGATAAGAATTGAGTCATTTAAATAAAAATTCAAACTTTTCATTCATTACTTGATTCATCTCGTGTTCGTGTGCATCTATGGCTTTTGTGACTTGGTGACCTAATTCAAACAATCTTGTCCGAAGAAGTATTCAAATTATTGGTTCTAATTCTTTGAATAGATTTTATAACAACACATCGGAACCCCAATTTGCAAGTCTAATCATACAAGAAGGCCCATCACTTCTTCTAGATATCCCTACTTCACATATCTCGGAAGCATTGACTTTTCATGAATCCATCAACATGGAGGACCTTGTGCTCATGATTTTGAAGCTCAAATTAAAAGATTAGATACTAAGTTGGCTAATCTTCAACAATTTTTAAGCTTGAAACATATATCTGAAAAGGTCATCCCCATTGTTGAGAGCCTATGGAGTCTATTACTCAAAGGACAAGAAGGATTAGAAGTCTTGCATGGCCTAGCTCATATAGTGTACAACAACATTTTATCTACATCTAGTTGCATCAAAATCATCACTAATGTGACAAGTCTTCTAATCAAATAGGGACTCAAGTGTTGACACCCATACCAACACTCCCTATTCCTACATACACTTCTACTATTATCACCATGACTACACAACCAAGTAATAGTGCTACCACATGTGTTGGGTTATCCACTAGGAATCCCATTCATCATTATAGTACCATTCCCTTCAATTATCCAAATACCACATCAAGTTTCACCCTGCGTACATCAAATCAAACTAAGCCTAATAATACATTCCAACAATCCAATCACATAGTGTCACAACCTATGGTTAGCCCTATTCATTCATACTAATCTCAACCTAGTTCATCTTTCAACCCTACCATTAATCAACTTTTGTAAAATATGAACTCCATCCAACAATAATTAGCAAGCATAAACCAAAGTCCCACCAAACCCTCTATGACATCAAATTATATTTGTAGCCCTTTATCTTATCCTATCCTAAGAGCTCAAAATCCTAAGAAGTTTAAAACCCCTCGCTTTGAGAAGTATAATAGGAAGGTGGGACACCCTAACAACCATGTGGTGGCCTTTACAACTATGTGTAGTGATTTCTTCTATGAGGATGCAATTTTGGAAAAAATCTTTCCTAGGTCACTCAAAGACATAGCCTTGGATTGGTTTTACTCATTACCTCCTAATTCAATCACTTTTTTTTACAACTAATCAATAAGTTCCTCAAACACTTTCAAGAGAACATTGCACCTCAAGTCTTTGACCGATTTGTTTCATTGAAAACAAGGAATAAAAGAGTTCAATTAATATATTTTATGGGGTGTTATCCAACTCTCTTTTCACAAGTTCAATATTCTATTTTGGATGCTGGTGTACAAAGAATCTTCATTGGAAACTTACAAACTCACATCCATAATAAAATATTGTTGATGTATAATGAATCTTTCACTCATCTCTACATGGCTTTCCATGATTACAAACTATTTGTTAGTTAGTATGAGAATAATCCCTCATTAGCTCTGGTTGGTCAATCTAAAGCCTCAAATACTCATTCATTCAAGAGACACAAAAAAAAATTCCACTAAAATGAATGCAATTTCAGCCAATAACATACAAAAATATTTGGCAGTTGCATCATCTTCTACTCCTAACCCATATAAATTGAAAACAAATACAAGACATTTCACACCATTATCAGAGTCTCGCTACTCTATAATGATGCAACTTTTTAACAACAATCTCATCAAACTTCCATTTCATCCTCCTGATCCAAGTAAGATGCAAGTATCTTCTTTTTATTTGAAGGCCTTTTGTCAATTTCACCACACTACCAGTCATGACACTAAAATATGTATGCATATTAAACATTCAAGACCCCATTGATTCCAATGTCATCTAGGTTGTTGGTGTAAATGACAAAGGAAATAAATTGATGGCTTCACCTAATCAAAACATACAAATATATACAAATACATTACTCCTTCATGAATCTAATGTTGTGGACCCATCTCAAGAAATGTTATGTGCTTATAATCATCAAGAACATGACTATGAAGGTGATGTTGTATGGTGGATGCCTGCCCTCATAAAGAGTGAGTAGAACCTAAACAAGCTATATCCATTACTCCTCATGATGTTACTATTGAAGATCCTAATGAACCTTTATATGTCACCATTCGAATCAATGATAAAATCATAAGAGATGCTATGATAGATCCTTTATGGACGGTAAATGTAGTAACTGAAGAGTTTTTCTACATGCATGGATTACACTATGATAACTATGATGTACCGTAAATAATGATTGGAACACATGATGGGTCTATCCTTCCAGCTCATGGTACTTTGACCCTTGCCATCAAGGTCGGACCAAAATTGTTGGATGTTACTTTTATCATCATACCCACATCAAACTTATTTCATGTGAAGTTAGGTCACGCATGACTCTTCTTCATGAAGGAAGCCCCCTCTATGGTTCATTATAAGTACTTAAGGTTTCCATTTGAGGGATGTGTTCACATTGTACATCATAGTTGGTACTAGCCCATTGCTCGACATGAACACTTTACACTTGACTACGTCTGGCCAAAATCAGTTGGAGTTGCTCAAGCTAGAGAGGATTTATTCTTTTTGTCATATAAAAAATGTAAAGTACAAAAAATTGTAGAGTTGTCACTAACTAACATACCTCCTTGTGATGTCCCTGGACCTCCTCAATCTTTTGAGGCTACAAAATTAGTTCCCCCTATCCCATAGGTGGCGAATGAAGTTAAGCCTAAATCTAAGGTTCTTCCCCATCCCCAAGTGTCTAGTAGATATGTCGAGGCTCCCCCTTTTGCCATCCATTCAAGGAAAACAAGGCAACCATCAAGCACAAAACAAACCTCCCTACAATCACAATATAACTTTTGTCCACCTACTTCTATAGAGACAAGTGGAAAGAAATGTTGCAAGTATGAGGTTATCCAGTGTTGTCATTGATGTCAACATACTCATATTGCATTGACAAGAAGGATTTGATGAGCTGTGTGCTGAGGATATTGAGAAAATTAGTCTCAGTCAGGAACAGTGAAGAACAGTGATGAGAAGAAGGTAAATGTACTGTATAGAATGAGAACCGGAGGATGCGGATTAAAGGGTTAGTAGATATAAGTCTTGAGATGCTACAGTTAAGATTTCAGAGGTCCGCATGAAGATCTGAAGGAGTTGTGGCTGCCGGTATAGAACCGGGTCCGGCAAGTATCCGGAGGTGACAGAGGATCACAAAAAGGTCCGGTGAGGTCCGGAATTGTATTATCCTAATCTGCGGATTGGAAGGAGTGTTTGGGATGTCCTTGTGATGTATCATCCTGATTTGTGTATGATTTGGAGGTCTGGAAGTACCTCTTGCATTATGACAGTGGCGACAGACTGTGTTCTTAAAGTTCCGGATGAGGAAGACAAGAGATCCCAGTAAGCAGAGGAAGTGCGGATGTATCTGGACATTCAGACACGCTTGTGAATGTTCTTGGATCATGTTTAGGTTGTGTTGTTGGTCCGCATTGATGGTAGAGCCCGGGATTGAAGTTATTCTTCCGGATGAAGTTCTTGCTCTGTGTAGCCGACCGGATGAGTTGTTCATCCTGCGAATGTTCTTGTGATGGCCGACTGGATGTGTTATTCATCTTGCGGATACTCCTATGGTTGTTTGCCGACTTAGATGCTTGTTCCTAAGTCGATGTCTTGTATAAATAATGATTTGTGAGTTCATTTCAGTGTGTGTGGTGTGAGGATGAGAATGGTATAGCGAAGAAACGTGCGAAAGGCAGAGCAGAGATTGTTGCGCTTAATTGGAACTGATCCGGACATGGTAGAGATGTCATTCTCCAGTTCAAGACTGTGATTTTCATCACTTTGTAGACAGTGTGTCTCCTTGTAGGCAGTGGGCCTCTTTGTGAGCAGTGTGCTCGGGCAGTGAGCCCTTATTGGCATGTGCCATTCATTTTTCCTTATTCTTCTAACAGAGAATAATTCTTGGGTTAATCACCCCGTGGTTTTTCCCTTAACCGGGTTTTCCACGTCAAAATCTTGGTGTTCAATGTGTTGATGCTTATCTGCTCTTGTGTTTATGTATTATGCTTCCATGGATGATTATTTGATATGCTGCTAACTAACAACAGTGAGTTAAGTGTTTGAATGAGAAGAAGTTTTATACAACTGATTCACCCCCCCCTCTCAGTTGTATGCCCTAGATCCAACAATTGGTATCAGAGCCAAGTTCCTCTGACAAGAGCTTAACCGCTTGAGGAGATCCAGGATGTCGTCATACAAGAAGGATAGTCCGAAGTTCGATGGAACCAACTTCACTCTCTGGAAAGGTCGCATGAAGTGTCACTTGGAATGCATGGGAAAAGCATACCTGGGTATGATTTCAAAACCATATGTACCTCCACAAGGTGGTCCGACAACTCTGAATGAAATCACAGAAGCTGAAAACAATCTGCGGACCAAGGAAGCTCTTCTAAGCGCATTGAATGACTCAGATCTCTCGAATGTCATTAACCTACCCACTGCATATGAGATCCTAACTAAATTGGAACTTCTATATGAAGGAGATGAGTTTGTCAAAAGTGCAAGGTTGCAAAGTCTGAAAGGGAAATTTGAAAGGTTGAAAATGAGAGATGATGAAAACATCACTACCTTTATGCCAAGAGTAAATGAGCTGGTATGTGGAATCAGAAATGCTGGTGGAACTTTAGATGAAAATGAGATTGTCTGCAAAATCCTAAGATCCCTTCCTGCTGCCTACAAAATCAAAGTTGCTGCCATTGATGAATTCAGAGCCCACACAAATGTCACAAGAGAACAACTGGCTGGCAAACTAG
Organism: Cunninghamia lanceolata; assembly: GCA_027924645.1. Taxonomy (NCBI): domain Eukaryota; kingdom Viridiplantae; phylum Streptophyta; class Pinopsida; order Cupressales; family Cupressaceae; genus Cunninghamia; species Cunninghamia lanceolata. The sequence goes on from BSBN01001583.1 coordinate 14,304,547, forward strand.
CTGCATTTGAAATGACCGAGTTTGGAGATGATCCTCCCAAGACTGAATCTGCTTTCAAAGCCAGTGCCTATGTGAAAGGCAAACAGAGATTTGATCCGGGTGAAAACTCATCAAGGAAAATGTCATGGTATGATCAAGCAAGAAGAGACATGGAAGAAGAAGAAGCAGAAACAGCTCAACTTGAAGCCCTCATTGCAAAGAGACTGCCAAGAGGATCCGGTAAGTATGAAGGAAAACTACCCTTTAAGTGTTTCAACTGCAATAAGATTAGTCATTTTGCCTCAAGATGTCCGGAGAGATCTGCAAGATCTAATACTCACAGACAGAGGTTTCAAAAGAATTGCTATTATGTTCATGAAGAAGATGACAATGAAGGAGTAACAGATGATGAATCAGAACCAGGAAGCAAATCCGGAAATGAGTGGGTGTTTATAGCCATCAAGGAAGAAGATTCCATGCTCTCTGAATCTGTCAATCACAAAGTTGTTGAAAAAGCCTTGGCTGCTCAAGTGGAAGAAAAGGATGATTGGGTTATTGACAGTGGATGTTCTCACCATATGACTGGTGACAAGAATAAGTTCTTAGACTTGGAAAGTTATGAAGGAGGAATGGTAAAGTTTGGTGACAATTCTGCTGGCAGAATCAGAGGTAGGGGAACTATTTCCTTTGATGGTAAGAGCAAAACAGGAAATGTACTGTATGTTGAAGGATTGAAGCACAATCTTCTCAGTGTTGGTCAGTTAGTGGACAAAGGCTATGATCTCCGGTTCAAGAATGGAAAATGCAGAATCTTTACAAGCTCCGGAACTGAAATTGCATCCGGTACTCAGACAAAAGGTAACATCTTTCATCTGGTTGGTTCAAATAAAAGTTGTTTGTTTGTTCAAATTGATCAGAGTTGGTTATGGCATAGAAGAATGTGTCATGTAAATTTTGATAACATCATCAAAATAAGCAATACTCAGGCTGTGAGAGATCTTCCAAAGTTGATAAAACCTACAAATAGTGTGTGTAAAGAATGTCAGTTAGGCAAACAAAGCAGAGTCTCTTTTAAAAGCAAAGATCAGTCTTCTACCGGATTATTGGAATTAGTACATACTGATCTATGTGGTCCGACAAGAATCAAGAGTCTGCAAGGTGATAGATATTTCATGTTGTTAATTGATGATCATTCCCGGATGATGTGGGTTACCTTTCTAAAAGAAAAATCAGAAGCTTTTGAGAAGTTCAAAATCTTCAAAGCTATGGTGGAGAATCAAACCGGATTGAAACTAAAGTGTCTAAGGTCTGATAGAGGTGGTGAATTTACATCTGGTGAATTCATTGACTTTTGTGAGAAACAGGGTATAAGGAGACAGTTGTCTGCTCCTAAGACCCCACAGCAGAATGGAGTAGTTGAGAGAAAGAACCGGACCATCCAGGAAGCTGCTAGGACAATGATGTTGGAAGCAAATGTTCCTCAAATGTTTTGGAAAGAAGCTATCAGCACTGCAGTCTACACTCTCAATCGAGTTCAAATCAGAAACAACACCGGTAAGACCCCCTATGAACTCTGGTTTGGCATCACTCCTACTGTGAAATATTTCAGAGTATTTGGTAGCAAGTGTTATATTAGAAGAGATGAAGATCTAGGAAAGTTTGATGCTAGAAGTGATGAAGGAATTTTCTTGGGCTACTCCACTCAAAGAAAAGCATACCGGTGTTACAATAAGAGATTGAGGAAGATGATAGAAAGCACCAATGTGAAGGTTGATGAAGGAATTGAGAAGCCTTCAAGATTTTATGAGTTTGATGAAGATGACCAAGACAGTGTTCAAGGACCTCAATCCTCTCCGGTGAGACAGAGTCAGCCTGATCCGGTAAATCAGGAAGAAGAGTTAGATTTGAATGAGGTTGATCAAGAAACAACAGTGCTGGATACTCCCAAAATTCCAAGGTATGTAAGACTGAATCACTCTGAAGATCAGATCATAGGTGACAGAAGCAAAGGTGTACAAACTAGAAGGAATATTGCTCAAGATCAGAATGAATGTTGTCTGATTTCAAAGATTGAACCTAAAACAATCAATGAAGCCTGCAATGATGAAAACTGGACCAAAGCAATGGAAGATGAACTGATGCAAATTGAGAAAAATCATACTTGGGATCTTGTTCCCAGACCTAGAGACAGGAATGTAATTGGAACCAAGTGGGTCTTCCGGAACAAACTAAATGAAGCTGGTGAAGTAATCAGAAACAAAGCTAGATTGGTCTGCAAAGGCTACTCTCAAATAGAAGGAATTGACTTTGAAGAGACTTTTGCTCCAGTAGCAAGAATTGAAGCAGTCAGATTACTTCTTGCATTTGCTGCCTTCAAAGACTTCAAGGTATATCAGATGGATGTCAAGTCTGCCTTCCTAAATGGTGATCTGGAAGAAGAAGTCTACATTGAACAACCGGATGGATTTCAATTGTCTGATAATAATGATATGGTCTGCAAGTTGAAGAAAGCTTTGTATGGATTGAAGCAAGCCCCAAGAGCATGGTATGAAAGGTTGGATAAGCATCTTGTGCAGCTTGGATTCAACAAAGGTACTGCTGACAGTAACTTATATTTCAAAATTGATCATGAAAACATTCTGATTGTTGAAGTATTTGTGGATGATATCATTTTTGGAGGAAGAGATAGTATGTGCAAAACTTTTGCAAATCAGATGAAAAGTGAGTTTGAAATGTCTATGCTTGGTGAAATGAATTTCTTCTTGGGTCTGCAAATTACTCAAACAAAAGAAGGGATCTTCATTTCTCAGACCAAATATGTGAAAGAATTGTTAAAGAAATTTGGTATGGAAGACTCAAAGCCTATGAACACTCCTATGGCAACCGGATGTAAGTTAAGCAAAGATGATGATTCTCCAAAGGCAGATCAGACAAAGTATAGATCAATGATTGGTGGATTGTTGTATCTCACTCAAACTAGACCTGATATAATGCAGGCTGTTGGTCTTGTGGCAAGATTCCAGGCTGATCCTAGAGAATCTCATGTTATGGCAATCAAAAGAATTTTTAGATACTTGAAAGGAACAGTTGAGTATGGTCTTTGGTATCCTAGAGATCCTGATTTCTCTCTTCATGCTTACACAGATGCAGATTGGGCAGGAGATGTGGATGACCGGAAGAGCACTAGTGGTGGAGCATTCTTTTTGGGAAAGAGATTGGTTTCTTGGCTAAGCAAGAAATAAGATGCAATATCTCTGTCTACAACTGAAGCAGAATACATTGCAGCAGCAGGTAGTTGTACTCAAATCCTATGGATGAAGCAGATGCTAAGAGACATCAAAGTTGAATATGAGGAGCCTATCACAATTTTCTGTGATAATTCAAGTGCAATTAATATTTCCAAGAATCCGGTATTGCATTCTAAGACTAAGCACATATCTATCAAATTTCACTTCTTGAGAGAACAAGTAAACAAGGAAGAAGTCAGATTGGAGTATGTTCCCTCCAAGGATCAGATTGCAGATATCTTTACAAAACCTCTTCCCAAGGACTCTTTTGAATATCTCCGGGAGAAGTTAGGGGTCATGGCCCCTCCGGTAATGAACTAAGATGCACTGTTGTGCATCAGTCCGGTGGCTATCACAGTCATATCTTGTGATCTGGACTAATGGGGAGCTGCAACTAAGGGGGAGCAGCTGGTATGATTCTGATGCATGAGAATTGCAAGTATGAGCCCTTTGCCATTGATGTCAAAGGGGGAGAGAAGACATGTGAAAAACAAGTGGTTGATGATCAAAGGGGGAGCAGTAAAGGAAGAGAAGACATATGAAAAGTTGAAGTTTTTGTCTTAATGGTTTTTCACATCATATGTTGCCATCAATGACAAAGGGGGAGATTGTTGCAAGTATGAGGTTATCCAGTGTTGTCATTGATGTCAACATACTCATATTGCATTGACAAGAAGGATTTGATGAGCTGTGTGCTGAGGATATTGAGAAAATTAGTCTCAGTCAGGAACAGTGAAGAACAGTGATGAGAAGAAGGTAAATGTACTGTATAGGATGAGAACCGGAGGATGCGGATTAAAGGGTTAGTAGATATAAGTCTTGAGATGCTACAGTTAAGATTTCAGAGGTCCTCATGAAGATCTGAAGGAGTTGTGGCTGCAGGTATAGAATCGGGTCCGGCAAGTATCCGGAGGTGACAGAGGATCACAAAAAGGTCCGGTGAGGTCCGGAATTGTATTATCCTAATCTGCGGATTGGAAGGAGTGTTTGGGATGTCCTTGTGATGTATCATCCTGATTTGTGTATGATTTGGAGGTCCGGAAGTACCTCTTGCATTATGACAGTGGCGACAGACTGTGTTCTTAAAGTTCCGGATAAGGAAGACAAGAGATCCCAGTAAGCAGAGGAAGTGCGGATGTATCCGGACATTCAGATACGCTTGTGAATGTTCTTGGATCATGTTTAGGTTGTGTTGTTGGTCCGCATTGATGGTAGAGCCCGAGATTGAAGTTATTCTTCCGGATGAAGTTCTTGCTCTGTGTAGCCGACCGGATGAGTTGTTCATCCTGCGAATGTTCTTGTGATGGCCGACCGGATGTGTTATTCATCTTGCGGATACTCCTATGGTTGTTTGCCGACTTAGATGCTTGTTCCTAAGTCGATGTCTTGTATAAATAATGATTTGTGAGTTCATTTCAGTGTGTGTGGTGTGAGGATGAGAATGGTATAGCGAAGAAACGTGCGAAAGGCAGAGCAGAGATTGTTGCGCTTAATTGGAACTGATCCGGACATGGTAGAGATGTCATTCTCCAGTTCAAGACTGTGATTTTCATCACTTTGTAGACAGTGTGTCTCCTTGTAGGCAGTGGGCCTCTTTGTGAGCAGTGTGCTCAGGCAGTGAGCCCTTATTGGCATGTGCCATTCATTTTTCCTTATTCTTCTAACAGAGAATAATTCTTGGGTTAATCACCCGTGGTTTTTCCCTTAACCGGGTTTTCCACGTCAAAATCTTGGTGTTCAATGTGTTGATGCTTATCTGCTCTTGTGTTTATGTATTATGCTTCCATGGATGATTATTTGATATGCTGCTAACTAACAACAGTGAGTTAAGTGTTTGAATGAGAAGAAGTTTTATACAACTGATTCACCCCCCCCCTCTCAGTTGTATGCCCTAGATCCAACAAGAAATCGGTTGCGCATGTATTATTTCCTAAGATTTATCAACCACTTGTGGATGCTCAAGTACTTCCACCTTTTTCACAAGTTGAGAATGAAGAGCAACCTGTATTGAGGAACATACCCCTCGTGGTCTCTCAACCTTTTGTAGTTCCTCTTATTTCTTCTAATGTTCTTGAAGCAAAGGAAGAAAAGGAACCCATGTTAGAAGATACTATGGTTTCCCTCACAAACATCACAAATAATGCTAAGAAAAATAAAATTATGAGACAAAGAAAGAAACATCATCATTCTATGGCTTGCCTTGCCATAGGAGAGGAGTATCTCCCTCCTCACAAGTTTTTATCACCGACAGACACAAAAGAAACATCTATAAGATTTAGCTATGGAGATAGCCACCCAAGATCTAGAGGCTTAATGGAAAGCATAAATAAAAGATAAGATCAATATGACAAGAATAAATTGTATTCCTATCAAAGAATGCAAATACAATAATATAAAATATTACAATATGATATGGCATACCTTGCTTATAAAGGTAGGGATGAGAGCTAAGATGTTGTTGTCACGTGACAAGTGTCTTAATCCTATGACATGAGACAACTAGATCACATGTTTAGGATAAGACAACTATAAGACGACTATAAGACAACTATCAACAACTGGAGACAAATCTCAACATGTAGAAACAACTAAAATGCTTCCTAAGTCAACTTAACATGGGAATATATGTGAATATTATTCACACAACAAGGGGAAAATAACTAGTAAATATTAAACTAGATATTAAATACCCCTATTCACACTAACACCCCCCTTAAGTGCAACTTAGGGAGAAGCTAACAAATTCAAGGATATAATGATGGATGGGTCCTGGCTACTAGTCCATGTTAGGTACCTATTGATAGTAAAATTTGCATTAAATTAACAACAATTGGAAATTTGGTAAACATGGGATAGAGCTTGTGAGATAACCTCTAGGATTTTAGAAGTTGACTCTTCATAAGGTTTTCAATATACTCATTTTCAGGATTTTAGAGAAAAGGGAAGAAGGAGAATGTTTGAAAATGAAACTAACATGGCGATTCACCAACCACAAATTTCCAACTTACAAAGGATTTTAATTATGCACAGGATTTAGAAACAAGAGACAAAATAAACACAAATACAATGAATGAAAAAGTGACAATCACATAATTATTCAGCTGCATAAGGTTTTATAGTCTCAAATTTACAAATGAAGGCCCCATATATGAGACAAGAAAATAAGAAAAACTTTAACATAAGTCAGTGGCACAGAAAAATATATCTTCCCTTCATTGGTGAATTATAATGAAGACATAAAAGGCTCAATAGAAAAATGCATCATATTCATTCCATTCTAAGAAAACTCACCATAAAAGGCCTACAAATAATCCCTTGTCTCTCATGAATCTCTCCTCTGTATCTACACATTTGTGTTATAAAATCTCTGCTATGGTAATTCCAATTCTACCTAAAACTCTATTTAAAGGAAACGAAACCTTCAAATCTTCCTTTGATTCTATTTGCATGCTCAATCTGTGTCTTTTTTGCCTTTATTCCATGCAAAAAGACCTCTCATTCACTACATGTTTGGCATACTTGGAGTTCAGTGTAGCTTTCTTTCGTAAAGTGTGAAAGAAAATAAAAATTTCACTTTATTTCTATTTCTTGTAGCTGCATGTGCTTTTTAATAAAGTTTCTTTTTAATAAAACTTTATCTTTTCCTTACTTTACTCCCCATAAGGTTTAAAAGTTGTATGTGTTTCTTTATAAAGTTTTTAGCTTTATTTTTACATGGGGGTCTGACTTTTAAAATAATCCCATGTCTCTCATGAATCTCTCCTCTATATCTGCACATCTATGTTATAAAATCTCTACTATGGTAATTCAAATTCTACCTATCTATTGTCATAAAACTCTATATAAAGGAAAAGAAACCCTCAAATCTTCCTTTGATTCTATTTGCATGCTCAATCTATGTCTTTTCTCCCTATTTTTCTGCCTTTATTTCATGCAAAAAGACCTCTCATTCACTGCATGTTTGGCATACTTGGAGTTCAGTGTAGCTTTCTTTTCTAAAGTGTGAGAAAATAAAAATTTCACTTAATTTCTATTTCTTGTAGCTGCATGTTCTTTTTAATAAAGTTTGTTTTTAATAAAACTTTATCTTTTCCTTACATTACTCATCGTAAGCTTTAAAAGTTGTATGTGTTGCTTTATGGAAAGCATAATTCTTGTATATTTTTAGAAAGTAAAATTGGAACTTATGTTTCTCTGTACATTAAAACTATTATCTGTTCTAATGTTCTTCTGCAGATTCAAGTGCAAGCTAACAAAGTTGCCTTAGAAGTGACTCACTTACAAGAGTTGTTGGATCATTGGGGGAATGCTCTTTGCACTGTGGCTCATGTTCCTCCCTCACCGTCCTCTATTAAAGCTTGCTCTCCTAACAGATGTAGAAGTGGTTCAGCCAGAGATTCTCAGTCTCACTCCCAGCCTGCTCCGCATCGCGGTGCACACTAATGAAGGCACTCGGCCTCTCCATGTCCACGTGGATGGACCTCTGGTCATGCTGCTAGTGTAGTTGGGGATAATGCGGGGTGGCCTATTATGGATAATGCAGGTGTGCTAGTTAGCCTGCAATGGACAATGTAGGCTGGAATGCTCCTGGTTCTTCTCATCCACCAACTATAGGGTGGGATAATACTAAGGTTTTCTCTAGGTTAAATTTGGCTATCTCACCTCAGCACGAGGAGCCAAATGTTTAGAATGAAGAACAAGAAAATGAAGATGGTTGGGCTATGCCTGATATCAACCTAGACCCCACGGACATTTGGGGGAAATCAGATGACAGGGATCTACCATCTGCAAGAATGACATTGGTTGCTTAATTCAATTTTTTCATTGTTTTTATATGGGTCCTGTACCCTTTGATACTTTGTTCTAGATCTTTCTAGGCTTTTCCAATGTGACTCTCGAGGTGTGCCTTTTAACCACCCATTATTTTTTTGTGAAGGGTTGTTTTATTTTAATAGATAAATTGCATTTTCATCCAAAAAAAGTTGTGTGTTTCTTTATAAAGTTTTTATCTTTATTTTTACATGGGGTCCCACTTTTATTAATGACTTAGCCTATCATCTCATTTTGTGACTCCCTTGACTCACTTTTATGACTCACATTATAATATTAAAATCTTTAAAAGATTTTAATAAGAGATGAAACATTTAATTTTCCCCTGAGTTTTATAAAACAATGAAAAAGATTAACTCCTTCCCTCTATGCCATGTAGAGCCTTGGTGCTCAAAATAAAACTAACAACTCTAATTTCCTCAAGAAGGTGCATCGACCATTGGATGAAACTTGTATCTGATAGACTCTTCATTCTCATGTTTTACTTAGAAACTCTTTGGCTGTGTTGGATTCTTATGCATCATCACCACATTTTTGATGTCTCTATTTTGGGAGGTGGCAGTTTTGATCTTATGTTGTCCATCTCTATTATGGCCTCGCTTGAATCATTATAAGGTGGTTGAGTGATCTTTTAGAATGGTGGCATTGAATATGGCTACACCAAAAACTTGTAAACTTGGTTGCACCTTATTAGAGGCCAAGCCTTTTATATGGCTATGACTTGATTCATAAAGGTTGAGCCTCCACTTTTGAATAGGTTGTGTGCCTTTGTTTTATGGCAGCACCTTCATATCTTACTAAATGCAGTTCCTTATAAACTTGGTTGTGCCTACATATCTTTGGAGGTGGCTTAAAATGGTTGCGCCATCCATTGAAGTGTTGCACCATGTTTTATATCACATGCACTCCTCTCCATAGGCTGTGTGTCTTTACCCAGGCCACACCTTCTTCTTTTGTTGAGACTCACCTTGAGTTTGAATGTTGGCTTCATTAAAAAGCCTGAGCCTTATTTTTCTATGGGTAGTACATTTTTGTGCCTAATTTGATTCTTAATGGACTGCACTTTGGAGTTAAAAACTAGTTCCATCATTGAACATGCACCATTTATAATGGATTGCACCTTTCTTTGTTATTGGCAAGCAGTGTCTCCTTCTAATGGTAGTGCCATCTATGAATGCTTGCACCTATTACTGACAAGGCTGCACCTCATTATCAGATTGTGCTTTTGTTTAGTTGCTTGCACCTGATCATTTGATCCATGTTGCATTTTTTGTAGTGGACTTCTCTTTGACTCATAGGCCACTTGCCTAGTTTTGCATTGGTTGATGTTTTGATCTCATGCCTTGAATCTCACTGACTTCTTGCCTTGAATCATTATGATATTGAAAAAGTTTCAATAAGGTGTGCAAAAGGTGCACAACAATACCCATGTACAAACAAATCTCAAGTGGAGTAAAGGAGAAAACCTCATGGGAAAAAACTCCTCCCCAAAAGTGAGAATGCAAGAAGTGTGGAATGGTAGAGTAAATGTGAATCATATGCTACCAATTTTCCAACACATATATACAAAGAATAATCCCCCCGGAACAGAGGAAAAGAAGAGATACCAAGTACCCCCCCTCAATGTAGAGTCTCATGAACTGATGGTAGATATTCGACAATGAATGTTGAAGATTATCCATGATCGTTGAACAACGTTCCTCCCCCTATGAAGAAACAAGACCAAGAATGTATGCATGATTTCTTCCCATTCTTTAAAATAATATGAAGGAAGAAAACTCAAAATATATGAAGTCTCTGAACTCTACCTAGGTGTCACCATGTCAATGCCGAAAGAAGCCACAATCCAATTAGGAGTCTCGTATAAAACTGAAGAATGTGACAATCTAGAATCTATTGGAAACCAATGTAGAAGATTATCCAAAGATAAGGAAGCCTCTGAATATTGCTCAAAGGTCTCCAACTCAATGCTAAATTGTGACAAGTGAAGAGGAGAAAAAAGAGAAAGACGGTATGAAGGTTCCCTCATCACATACGAAGAAGATGATGCAACTCCACGAGAGTCAACATCGAGGAGTAGATGAATGTCATAAATGGTGTCCTCCAAGTCTATAAGATAGGACTCACAAAACAAACTTACAATACCTATCAAGTTCTCATCCCAAGTAGCTGACTCTGGAAGACTATGAATGTCTTGCTACACTGAATCACTAAAAACCATGGATGTAACAACATTGAATTCTATAGATGCAAAAAGAGATGAAGATGAGATCTCAAGGCATGTCATTTGACTACACCACACACTAGTCAATGATGTGTCCACACAAGATGTTTGACTGTGAACATCAGAGGTGTCTGCCAATGTTGGAATACAAGAGTCCTCAGCCTCAAGATGTTGACTCATAGATAAAGAAGATGAACCCTTTAAATATTGATTAGGAGTCATAGAATCCAAAGTCTCAATAGATGTCTATGTAGGAGAAAGGGCATCTGTAGAAGTCTCTATGTCATCATGACATTCAAGTTCTTACCATTCATTAAGTACTGTAGCAGTTTTACGATCATATGGTCGAAAAACATCAAGTGGAAGAAGGCAATCCAAGGAAGGATCTTCTAGGAATGGAGGATCAATTAGATCTCCATGCATCTCCCAAATTTTGATCCAAAGGTCATGTGGACAATCAATATTAGTAGTGGCCATCTGGGTGTCAATATCAACACTACAACTAATCACTCCTAGGCTATGTTCAATCTTAAAATCCCACACAAATTTATGTCAATAGAATGTTGAGGAACAAGTTCATAGAGATGGAGCAAAGTATGAAGCCACCTGAAATGCATCAGGATTCCATCTTTCCAAGACTTATAGTTTCCTCTATCCAATCTTATTACATTAGGATGCCTTTTAATACCCATGATTAACTCCTCAAATTTAGTCGCATAATAGACCAATCAAGAGACTCAATCTAATAAAAGCACAAGATTAACTCCCCAAATTTACTTAATCATGAGAACCCCCAACAAATTATGATTATTGCACTTTATAAATAGTGTGCAATTACATTTGCCACAAGTAAAAATAGCTAAGTGGTCTTTTGATTTTGGTACATGCAAATGCCAAAAATTAGGCATAAATGAAAATACAACTTCTGAGCAAAACTAGTCCAAACTAATTGCGGATCTGAGAAGTACTAAAAAATCATGCACTTTAAAAAAATTACCAAAAATGTTACTGTATGATCCCAAACAGAGAACTAGAAGGTTTGAAAATGAGGATTGCTCATCAACAATGACGAAAATCTATAATCTATGGAAAATATAGACACCAAAATCAAAATCTATTGGCACCACTATAAAGCCTATGAAATTTTGCCCCAAAAAAATCACCAAAATCAGAGCAAATATGACCAAGTTACACGTGTTTGAAATCTGAGTGCTAAATAAAAAACTCCATTAGAGAGGGGGGAGAAAATGCAAATTTTTTTGCTTCCAAATTTGGTGGAACTATCACCAAATTTGGAGATGCCACCAAATGTAGAGTGTACCAGATAAATATAGCAATCTATCAAAATAGTGAAACTCCAGATAAATGTAGTCCCCTACTAGATTTGGAGAAAATAGGTGAAATCACCATAATCATTACCAAAGTTGGCAGGGTGCCAAATATGGTAGAATCTCTGAAAAGTTGCATAGTGTTACTATTATGTAGGTATAGAAGTAGTTTTTTTTATTGTTTTAAAAAAATTCTCAAAAATATATAATATGTGGGGTAGGGCCCTAAGGCTACTGCCACCAGCCCATAAGGGTGGTGCGAAGTCAAAAGTGCTCCCATTTCCCACTTAAAAAATGAAGGTGAGGGTGCAGGGGCTGGCAGTCCTACTCACGATAGGGTTGTACTCTGTCGTGGCAAGGTATAGGGTACCCTCCCCTAGCTTGTGTATGTAATACAGCGGTGTAAGTGCTTAAATTTTTTGTTATTTTTTTAAATACACTAGATTAAAACTGTGAAATATAATAAATAAATTTATGAAACAACAATAAAAAACTTTCACATAGATGCAAAATATTTATTTTAAAAAAAATTGTATCGCAACACTCCGCAGGGAGGTCGTACAATGTCCCTGGGTAAATTTTTTTTGCCTTTTTGGCAAACTTTATCTAATTTTAATGAATGAATCATTGATCTGTATGTTTACATGCCTTTTTAGCACAATGGCAGAGTCAAATTTGACCCAAAATGCTCCAAAATGATGGCTCCCTACTGGATCCAGTAATGAAACTTCGATTTCAAACCCTCAAAGATTTGGCTTTCGATGTCTGATCTGGATAAAACAAAAGATGATTTTGACTATCTCGAATGTCCTGGAAGCAATGATGACTTCAGATTAACAACAACATGCTCCAAAATAGACCTAAAATATAAAGCCACATGAAGGAAGCCCTCCCAGATCCAGTATCTCTCTCAAATTTTTCTGATTCTCTAGGTCATCATGCGATGCAAGAGAAAAGCATACTCAATTTTTTAAGATCCACCATGATTTTCAGTTAAGATCTCTCAATAAACTAACCAAATGCAATCTAAAATTTTTGATACCATGTAAGATTTGGCTATGGAGATAGCCACCCAAGATCTATAAGCCTAATGGAAAGCACAAATAAAAGAGAAGATCAATATGACAAGAATAAATTGTATTCCTATCAAAGAATGCAAATACAACAATATACAAGATTACAATATGATATGACATACCTTGCTTATAAAGGCAAGGAAGAGAGCTAAGATGTTGTAGTCACATGACAACTGTCTTAATCCTATATGACATGAGACAACTAGATTACATGTGTAGGATAAGACAACTATAAGATAACTATAAACAACTACAACTAACTCTCAACATCTACAAACAACTAGAATGCTTCTTAAGTCAATGTAACATGTGAATATGTGTGTGAATATTATTTAACTAATATATAGTTAATTAATATGAATTATTCACACAACAAGGGGAAAATAGCTAGTAAATATCAAGCTAGATATTAAATACCCTTATTCACACTAACAACATCTACTAGTACCTTGTCTCCTTTAGTGAAGGATAATGCTTCACAACCTGCAACATAACCTATCATTCTATATTTTGATAATAAACCTAAAGATAATAATGATACAAATATGTCTCTTGTTCCTTACACCACACTTGCTATAGTTCCTCTTTCATCTTATCCACCTTCCCAAATTCGTGATGAGGATTATTGGGAGGAGGAGGATTTGCTTAGGCCAACTTGCAAGTGTGGACCCTATTTCTATTATGTCATGAGTGCATGTGATTGTTTTCCCTCATAATGTGTTGGTTGATTCTTTCTTTATGTTGTTGTTGTTAATCTCTCTTTGGATGGCCCTTAACACCCTTGTAGGTGCAGGGATACAAAGGGACTGAAATTTGTTGTGAAATTCTCTCTGTTTGTATCATCACTCTTCTATATGTTGTAAGTTGCATTGTTCTTTCCTTTGGGGATGATGCAAGGTGTAGGATGGTTTGGCATTCTTCCTTGTTGACCCAAAGGTTTTATTTATTTTCATGTGATTTTTCCTCCTTTATCTCTATAGTTTTACCGACTGGCAGATGATGACATTCCCAAATATTTATAATTATAAAATATCTTCTATTATACAACTATTCATATACTGACACCAGTCAAGTAGATCCTTTTGTGGTGTTACCTTATATTATTTGTTGTAACTTGTTTTTATTGTGTGATTTAATTTATGTGGCACCTTTTGCTATTTTTGGTAGCATACCATACACAAGCCATTGTGTATCATGCTCGTAGGATCTTCTCGATGTGCCTTTGATGGGGGAAACCCCTTGTGATGTAGTTTTTTGGGAACATATATCTTATAGGCATGTGCTTCCAAAAAGCTCTCATGTTCTACCTTAAAGCAATATCTCCCTGATAGGACTTAGAAATCGCTTTAAGGTGGGGGCATACATTGTGCTATGCTCTTTTGATTAAATACTTGTTTATTATAGCTGGCATGAAACTCACCTAGTGATTTGATGGTCCTTACTATGCCATGATGTTTCCATTTGGTCCATGAGCCACCTAATACAATGAAGTTTTCTAGCCCGTGTGCTTCATGTGATTTATCATGGTCACCTAGTAATTTAGTAGTCCTTACTAGTCTGTGATCCATGAGAAGTGCTTCTCTTCACATGACCCCTAGTGACAGAGCAAGCTAGTGTCAGAGTCATGTCCTTGTGTGTTTGTTTTCATGTTTGTTTGTGTGATGCATTGTTTGAACTTGTATTCTCTTAATGATTCCATGTGTTTTATGTGTTTTAATCATTTTTTCCATGTGTATTCCATGTATACTTTATGCCTAATGTGTATGCTTCGTGTCAAGCATATACACATTGTGTATGGCATGTATTTCCTTTGTATATTGCGTGTCTCTTGTGTGTATTCCTTATATATGTTTGTAGTACTCCATGTATGTGTGAATTATGTACAGTGTCTTACATGTTTAAAATTTCTTTACTTATGTATGTGCATCCTTAGAATCCTAAGCTTGAGGGCTAGTATAGACCACATCTTGGTGGAATTCTTTGGGCTTCTATGTTTACATGTTGGAAATATGTCTTCTCCTTACTTTAATGTGAGTTCAAATGTAAGTTCTTACACATGGTAAAGTGGGGAGTAAATGTTAAGGAGTAAAATGTTTACCCTTGTTAATCATGACCTACTTTAACACCTTTTTGAACATTACACAATTAAATATCAATCCTCATGAATAAACCTGACAAAATAAACTTAGGACTGGTATAAGCCTACCTTAAATAGTACTCTCTGGAGTTGGTGGGGCTAAAAGACTAGGGCATCTAGCACCCTAGTCCCAAATATTAGCCCAGACCCTATTTTGTGGTGTTAGTTTAGAACACCTCATTAGCGTTTACATATCGGCCCCATTTGGTTTTATTCATCGTTGGTGAGTGGGAATGCTTATATAAAGGAGTCTTGTTATTTATTTTACAACCAGATGGACAATGAAAGATTAGAATTGCTTACATGATTGATCTTCTATGCTCAAGTGCTCTTCATGCTTAGAATTGCTATTTGCTTGTAGATGTTATGATGCTCATTTGCATGTCTTGAAGGGAGTTCAAGCTATCTTTATCTATCTCTTTGTTGGTGCATGATCTTAAGTTATCTACTCTAACTAGGGTTTCACATATTATGGCAATCTTTATCATTTTCATTCATACTTTCATCATATATTGTCAATCTTTGATTCAAGAGCATCGAGTGGTGTAAGGGAAATCTTGCATCACCTAAAAAGAAGTTAATTCAAAATAATTGTAGTTGTTTTCATTTCTTTCCATAATTAGTGTTTCTGGTTCCATAATATCTAGAATAATAATGTAGGACTTTTTGTTTTTCTAAAACTGCTAAAAATAGCAACCTACCTGTTTTGGAAAGTGTACCTACTATTTTAGGAATGTTTGCATTTGGGCACAGATTGAAGTAAAAACTTACAAAAAGCTACATAATGGAAATATAAGACCTTTGGCAAAAGGAATCAGGCAAATATCATTTGTGAGCTAAAATATACTAAAGTTTTTGTTTTCTGAAAAGCCCCTAAAAATTTATGAAATGAGATATGAGGCACTAAAACATCCCATAACATCTCAAAAAATTGACAGAAATCCATTTACAAATTTTTGGCGTGATAGTTCACATCATGAGCTTTCTGGTGCTTAAAACGGTTCGTCAATCAGACACCTGGATCAAAAGTTATGCTTCTCGAAAGTTGACTTACTTTTGGAGGGAGTTGCAAATTTTAAAATTTAGCTAGAGGCCACAAAAAAATACTATTTATGACTATTCTGGGAACCCTGGATGGTAGTAGAGTTAAGGGGGCAAGTGTGGAGTCAAGAATAGGTGGGAAAATAGAAACCCTAGTTGATTTGGAGTTACATAAGGTAGAAGATTCGAGAGCCTGGTGATGTGTAGCTGTAGTGTGTTGCAGCTTGTGGAGGATTGATTCCTCAGATTGTAATTGAGCTTCTGTAATGTAATGAGTTGCCCAGATCAATAAAGAAATATTCTATTTTCTGTGTTCTATTTATGTTGTTGTGTGTTTTATGATTTACCCCCTTCATCAATCTTACATCTGCCCTCTTTAAGCACACACTCTTGGATCACTAATCATCATTGTAGTGGAGGTGGGAACACCAACACAAGGTTTAACTAAGGCAAGACCCTAAACATAACACAACCTTTTCCTCTTTTCTTGTGTGCAGGTCAAACTAATAGGTTTCAAAAGATAAGATTCGAGAAGAAGGAAGGTTTTGTAGGTACAATTCATGTGAAGCTCAGAGTTTTTGCAAAACCTTAATTAGGGTCTAGGGCACCCAATGCCCTGGTACTTTTGTGGTCCTGAACTTAAATCCATGTTCTTCTTTGTCTCTTGATCTCTGTTGTACTTTCAGAATATCTATATCTATTTTTTATAGTCATCTATTTGTAGATCTTGGTCAATTAGGGTTTCATCTTTTTCCCTAGTTTGCTTGGTTGAATTTGGATGACTTCTCTATACAATAAAGGGACAAAGACCTTGTATTTTAGATTGCCTCCATGGGTAGAAGCCAAGCTCAGTTTGTGTCTCAATGTTAAGTGGAAGAGGGTTAGACCTAGCTTAAACTTTTGGGCTAAGTCTCTCTTTTCCACCTAACACAAATATACCAATAGTTGCAGAAGACATGACTTTGGCCATTAAAAAGGATAGAGCTTAAGGTGAAAATATGTGTAAGAATTCTATAAAATTCTACAAAATAGTGTGACACAAATTGAATGAAAGCTCTCAACCATATAAAAACCAAAATTCCATAAAAAATTAAACTGGATGAAAACAAGTACTGTAAACCATACCAAAAACCTTTTAAAACAATAATCTTATGAAACTGACATTTTAATATTTTAAATAAATATTACAATACCTAATTATTATGAATTTAAAATATCAATAATTTTCTCAAAATTAATTAATAAAACAATTAAAATTTACAATCCAAACTTAAAATATATTAATACAATTTAGTCACAATGTAATATGTATGGATGTCCAAATGTATTGATAGCTAAAACAAAAATTCTAGGGTAGCCTTTAAATTTCATCCCTTGTAGTATTAATAAAAATAACATGAACCCTAGTTAATATAGTAAACATGAAACTCTAAAATGCAATATATCTACTAAGGAATGGACTTACTAAGATAAAAAAAAAAAAACCTTTCATTGTATATCGGATTTGTCACAAAATAGATAATATACCATTACCAAAATAAATATGACTGCCACAAAAGAGATAATACACCATGGCTTTGAGAAACACTCTTTCTAGAAATTAGTAATCCACACATTTAGTTGGTGGTTATAATGTTTGTTGACATTTCTCAGAACATGCTTAAAATCATCCTTGTAAGTGATTCTGATGCACAAATCATTGAATATTCAAGCTACTTTATCATCAATCTATAGATCATTTTTGATAACATTCTCTCTCTGAAATATCCCAACATCCTCCTTAGAGTCAATTAAGTTATCCATTATATTCATGTTGCATTAAATTACATGCTTAATTTGGGAGTTTTCTTGCCTTTGACACTCTTCAAAAGCCACGAGGTTTCTCAAGAATATTTATGTGTCATCCTCAACAATGGTTTGAGGGAGGTAAAGTGTACTTCATTGAAACATCTACGTTTAAAATGAGATTTTGCATTAGTTTTTGCCTTCAATTTAATTCTAGATTTTTACAACTTTTCTTTTGAAGATATCGTGCTTTCAACTACTACAGAAGATCAAAGCAACCAAAAAATTACAACAACCTAGCTTGCCCCTTTAAAATAATCAACACCATTCAGAGTAGCAATGCAAGTAGAAGTGAATTCTACTTAAACATCATCCACTTCAATGTTCAAAAAGTCAATAGAAATTTTACAACTCATTCACAATAGAAAGTGGTAAATATTTGTCCTTATTTTATTGGATAAAAATGACCTTTGATTGTTGAAGTTGATCATGTTTAAGAATTTCGTAGTGAAAGTTACAACTAGAACATTTAATGAGGATAAAATATGATGTGGCAAGCCACTATTGAAAATCTAGATCCACTAACCCATAATAGTCTTTCAAATAATACCAGGCCTCCCTTTCTCCAATGTACCATCTCGTTGGCAACATGCCTACTCAAGAGGTTCCATAATATTAAAATCTCTACAAATAAGCTAATTAGAAAAAAGACAAGTTGTCATCCAACCAACACCACAACACTACTTATTTGGGACATCATTAGGAGTGTAAATATTAGCAAACCCCACCAACCTCCCATTAATGTCAAAGGTCATCAACACAACACAACGATTGTTCACTCTTCCCTACAGGTAGTACTAGGCAAGGTTAATCTATTAGTAATTAGAATGCATGCACCACCATGTCCATTGTCATGTGAGGTGATAAGCTAAGTGGCTTGAGGGAAAATTATCTTCAAGGTGGCTTGAAGCACAAATCTTGCAACTTTGATTTATTATAAATAAAAGACATGAAACATGTACCAAGTTGTTGACATGCAACAACTTATGGAAAGATTTTGTAAAACCTCTAACATTCTAAGAGATAAAAATTCATGTAGATGGATCCTCCATAGAGCTCTTGAGCTTTTCACCATCATCATTTGCCAATGCCTCAAATTGGTTATCCAACAATGGATTTTGGTCTAGAACAATATAGTCTTTGAGTGACATAAAGTAATATTTACCACTAAATTCTCACCTTGGTGATTTGTTATCTCTAGAAGCAATGCATAAAATGTTGAGCACTCTTAAGAGATACCCTAATGTCTACATGGCGCCTTTAACTAGAGCTACTAATGACAATTTGAGAAGAATAAATAGGATGTGATCCCTTGGTGGGAACAATCACCTCATTTCTAGTCACTAGATTGCTCTAAACCTTATGGACATACTAGGGCTTAGGTAAAGGCTATCTAGCAACTGTAGGTATTTTATCATGAACTATTGACCAACCTACCTCTTGTGTAGGAGAGGAGAAGACTTAGATATTTAAGTGGAAAATTCCTAGTAGGTGGCTTGGGCACAACTAGATAATCTTTAATC
Organism: Cunninghamia lanceolata; assembly: GCA_027924645.1. NCBI lineage: Eukaryota > Viridiplantae > Streptophyta > Pinopsida > Cupressales > Cupressaceae > Cunninghamia > Cunninghamia lanceolata. Next base: position 14,323,817 of record BSBN01001583.1, read on the forward strand.
TTGTGTTCTAAAGCTTGATATTGGAAACATGTGTTTGGTAGGTTAATTTAGGTGACCTATGAAAAATGTAGGCCATTGTTTAAATCTCAATGGATTCTTTAAAGTTGAAGATGAGGTCTACCTCCCCACAAACCTTCCCGTGGAGTCAACGCATACATTTTTCTCTAGATCACTGTAAATTAAATGGCTGAGTAACTAGACAATATGTTTCATAAATACCCACAATAGGATGGGGAGCCTAGACAACTCAATTTGAACAAGTACCTTGAAAGATTATTTTTTAGAAACTCTAAAGTATTGGGTCTAGCAAGAAAGCACCAATAAGGTGTTTCTCATGAGTCAACAACTACAGTAGTTAAGAAGCATATTGACTTACTAGCGGTTATGAAAAGTAAATAAGAAAAAATCCTTGGACAAATTCCTAACTTAGACAACTTAATGTTATTAGATTCCCAAGAATTATTGACACAAGAGAGAAAGTATAGTTATGAGGGTATACTTCACATAATAAGAAATAAGTGAAATTCTCATATCAACTACAAACATATTCTACAACATCAATGAGCAAAATAAAATAAAGTTTGAAGGCTAAACCTTGCCATAAACCTTCAATACAAAATTTTGAATGTAATTTAGAGCCATCCTCACCATCAAATCAAGCTTTGGCCATTAAAATGGTGGAGCTAGGGAAAAATTAAAGTGTAAACACTAAAAAATCTTATAAAGTAGTGACATAGGGAAAGTTGAAAGGAAATCATAAACCATATACATAAACAAACCATATAATGATAAACCAGACAAAAACTTACTCTAAACCATATCTAATGCCTTTTAAAATAGTGATCCTCCATAACTAACAATTTAATATTTTAAATAACTATTACATTATTTAATTATTATGAATTTAAAATATCATTAATTCACCCAAATTAATTAACAAAACATTAAAAATTACAATCCAAACTTTAATAATATATTTGAGTTACAATATATCATGTATGGATGTCCATATATAGAGACAACTATTTTTTGAATTAAAACAAAGGTTACAACATAGCCTTTAAATTTAGTCCCTCATAGTATTAATACAAATACTATGAATTGTACTAAAAGTAAACGATGAAAGTTTAAAATACTAAGAACGGTCTTACTAACGTTTCATTGTATAGATGGTTTGCAAAAAGGTCATTACTAAAAGTAGTACGGCTACCACAAAAGAGACAATATACCATGGCCTTGAACAATGTTGTTCCTTGAACTCGTGAATCCACACGTTCAGTTGACTTTTATAATGGTCGTTAACCATTTTCAAAAGAGGCCTATACTCATCTTCGGCAACAAGATCGGAAACTCCGATGCACAAATCATTGAATATTTTAGCTACTTCATCTTCATTCCCCAAATAATTTTTTATAATATCAGCTCTCTGAAATAGCTTAACATCCTCTTTGGAGTCAATTAATTCATCCATTATGCACATGTTGCCCGAAATTACTCGCTTAATTGGAGAGTGCTTGTGACACTCTTCAAAAGCCACGAGGTTTCTCAGCAATATTTCTGTGTCATCGTGAATATCGATTTGAGGGACCAAAAGTGTACAATTGAAACAACCGGGCTGAAAACAGAACTTTGCTTCAGGGTTTGCCTTCAATTTAATTCCAGCTTTTTTCAACTTTTCTGCTGAAGGTATCAAGCTTCCCTTTACTTTAGACTTTTCTGGTGAAGGTTGACAGCTTCCCTCTACTGAAAAATCCAAATCACCTGTAATCACCCGTCTTGACAAATCTAATAGATGGTGGGGATCTCCTTCAATAACCTCGTAAAGGCTTGAAGGATTTTCTTGATTTCGAGGTAAACACGGATAGCCTCGAAAATACTCGCGGGTGTTGAATAATTTTTTGGCGAAGTCCCGCACTGGCTCGTTACTCAACTCTAGGATCTTTTTTAGAATGCAGAAAGGAATCTGATTTTCTAGCTTCATAATGTCCAACATAATCTCTTGTCTTTTAATGTTATAACTTCTCTGGGGGTCGAAAACAAGGCTGGAATCGGGTAAGTCCATTCGAATGAACTCAAGAATAAAGCATGCATCCATGGTCATTATCCAGGCAAGCGTCTCTCCATCCCATTCAGCGGCCGAGTCTTCATAGCAAACTCTGATCTCGTTCTCCAAATTTTTAACCTCCGAGACTAACCCTTCTATGGTCATACCAGGGAGCCTTTGCAAGGTTCTGTCTGCTGCTTGGAGCCTTTCCAAGGTTCTGTTTACTGCTTGGAACTTATATTCGTCCACTGCAGTCAGCTGCTGGTGTTTCTTGTGATGATAAGGTCCAAGACACACAACCACAGGATCATATGCTTCCCGTTTGTTTTTCTTTATGCATTCAGGGACCCGATATATAGACACACCTGGAGATGTTTTTCGGTCTTTGTACTTTCCAGATTCATATCCGCGTTTAACTTGATCTATCCATGATTCAGCTTCGCTCGTCACTTCCAACAGGCATTCCCTCTCTCTGTCTTGGACGGCACATATTATTTTCCCATGGATGTCTACTTTAACAGTCTCTATTTCGCCTTCCATGGAGTAGTTCCTGAAAATCAAACAATCTGATCAACTTCACCTACGCAGCAGAAAAAAAACAAGTTGGGGAACAAACAAACAACATATAGTTTTATAAACTGCGCAAAAAATACAAAACTTTACCACTGAAAAAATAACAAGCATACATTACCTAGAAATGACGATAATAAACAGTCATTTCCAGAGCATACAAGGCTGTCATGAAATCTAATCTCGTAAAAATATTGACTGTGATCTGTTCTGACAAACTAGAAGTATATTTTAATTCCTATCTTGTATTTTATTAAACCATTTGAATGTTTAAAACTCGGTGAATGGACCGTCAAGTGACATGACTGGTTATTATAGAGATGAAAGGTTATTGGTTATATAATGAGTGATAATTAACTAGTATAATTTCATGTATATGATGTATATTAATTATCATACTGCTGAGGCGTTTCCCCCAAACAATTCAGTATGCCCAGAACCACTTGAAAAATACGGCAGACCTCTATACGTTGCAGAACCGTACACGTATGGACTTAAAGATTAAGAAATTTAAAAACAGCATGGGGATTAAACATACGTTTTTATGCTACAGAATAAAGAATTATTTTTCTTCAAAATACGAGTATCTACTTTTTAGGTTGTTCAATTTGAACTACGTGGGGCTGAAACTTTCCCCCACCAGTTAAGTTTAAAAATTTGTCATGTGACCCAACTTCCTAGAAAATCTTTGCTAAATTATTTAGCATTAAACTATAGTAAGAAAAACCTCATGAAACCACCAGCTTCCACAAATTTTGGAGCTTATAATTTTAAGCATACCTGCAACTACAAAAATGCTCCTAAAAAATCTCAGCAGCACCACTGAGATAATTTAGAAAGCCCTCTCCATGGAACTGCACCAATAGTTTAGTGTATAAACTATAAAGTGTTTTTTATTCAAATGTGTGTTTTTTTTGTGTTTTTAGATCACTCTATTCTTTTTAAACGATAGATTATTGGGTGATAACATCATGTAAAAATATAAATAGTTAAATCCACTATACATTAAAAAAGGAGAACTTATTTTTCTTTCATTCAACACATTCCGTGAAATAATAAAATAAATCTATAAACAAAAGGAAACAAACCCAGATGCTAAATTATGGGACAACCTAAAATAAATCTCCTATAGTTGCTCTATACTGGAAGGAAAAAGTTAGATACTGTCAAATAAGACAATTCTTCTCTTTATGTGGCACTTAGCATACATAAATTAGTGACTTTGCTAACATTTTTTATGAAGAACATTAGAATGGTGTGAAGAAAACCCCAATGGTTGATATATTCTAAAACATATATCATTGCATGTACGTATGTATATCAAGTAGAAATTACAATTTCCTAATTCCAAAATACTCCTATATCTTTTTTTTGTCCCTCTCCAAATAGCCTATTGGCAAATTCATTGCACACATACCGTGCAACTGCTAGTTATAAGTTCTGATGGTGTTATAATGTATAAGGAATGTACATCTCCATATTTCAGATGTGTTGTCAATCTTGAAGAGGTGTTGTGACAAATCTCTATCAATATGTTTGATAGATTTGAATAGATATTTTTACACGTCCATCTAAGGAAAAAAAGATCATGTTAGTACACATCAATTTTACTTGTGGTTCAATGCCATGATACCATGATGGCCAATTGGTAAAGGAACATTTTGTGGCAGATGTTTTGTTCTTCTTATTTGAGATAGAAGCAATTAAAATGGCGGATGCCATTAATGTGTTAGTTTTAAGTATGTGCAATTTTTTTTTATTAAATGATCAATGATTAGTTTTCATTTGATTCCATGATGGAATATGTGTGCTTGCATGATGACTTTTCAAGTTTTCTATTAGACGACATGTTTGTAAATTTTCCATTGACTCAGTCAAATGTGTGTTTATGAATGATTGAGTGTGAGTGGTTATGTGTCATGCTAAGAGTTCCCAATGTAAGTAGTTGTATATCAAGTTCCATGGGTTGTATTTGTATTGCCTCATGTTTTAGGTGGTAAGGGACACTGAATGGTTGGGGCCAATCTTCCACCAATGTTTTGAATGATATATCTTAGGGTCTTCCTAGGGAAACCTTACGTGGTAGATATTATGATAAGTGATTTCATAACAAAATTTGTAATAATTAATTGGTGTTGATGATTTTTGAATGGGACTTGTTTAATAGGTTGAAACAATCATAAAGCTTCTATTGTGTTAGCCAAGTGTGATACTTTACAAAATATTGAATTGATAATTGTGAAAAGAATTAGGCCAACCCTCACCACTCCCTCCAAATGACAAAGTTTTGGGCTAAGTACTAGAGTTCATTGCCTTGATTAAGGATAGGCTAAGCGATTAGGAAGCTTGTATGCTAGGAATGGAAGTAGAAAGTAATGTGGGACTTGTAGGTCCTAAGGCAGAGATAAAAAGAACCTCTAAAAATTAAAGTGTTATTTCCTAAAGGAGAGGCTAAATATCAGTCTTTAGTCAAAGATAGAGCAGTTAGAAAAAAGATAGAGGTTGAGATTTTTCTAAGAGAGATGAAAAGATAACCACCTCTTAAGTTCACTAGTAAGGAAGCTGGGTAGATAAATCTTATCTTATTATCCTTGATAAGTACTTTGGACTACAAGAATCGTCAACCAATACACAAGATAGGATTGGAGTATTCCAACTCAACTTAGAGGCTTCACTATGATGGAACCACTTAAGTGTAGAAAAGGATTGTTCAATTGGGACTCTCACTTGGGAGAAGTTCAAGAAGAAATTTTAGAAGAAAATTTTACACACCTATTGGTTGCGAACATTTGGATAATACAGTCATTAATGAACCTGATGTACTTCAAGAGTGTGATTCCAAGATGGTTGTAATTAAGCATTGTCTGAAAGAGACCTTAGATAAGCATACATCTTATGAAGATTTGAAAAGATCACCTAGAGAGTTTTTGTGGGAGTAAAAGTGTGGTTAAGGGTTCACCCTCAAAAGAGTTCTATCAAGTTTGATAAATCTTCTAGGTTGGCTTTATGGTTTGTTAGGCCTTTCAAAACTCTAGAAAAGATTAGTGTTGCAACCTATTGGTTAGCTTTGCCTCCTCTCTCTAAAATATGTGATATGTTTCATGTAGCATTTCTTAGAAAGTATATCATTGATCCTTCTCGTGTTCTAGATTGGACTAATCTTCAAGTGGAAGATGAGGGAATAATTTTGTTGGAATGAGTGGCAATATTGGGACAATGCAACATTAAGTTGAATAACAAAGATATTAAAGATAGGTGTTAGTCAAGTGGGATCAAATGAGAAAGAGGAATGCCACATGGGAAGATGACCTTATCTTCTATAACCACTACCCTATTTTATTTGATGGCACTAAGATAGAGCATATCTAAGGGAGAGAGGATGTAACATCCCTCTTTTTGGAGAACCATTAGTAGACTATTTTTTCATATTACTGCTATTGTTGATGTTAGTATTGTTGTCTTTTTAGATTACTGTAATAACTTGTTATCCTACTCTACTTAATGAGTTGTGATGGAACTTTATTTTTGGACACTATTTTATTTGATAAATTTTCTTATAATGATGAAATGGATGACTCTTGTGAACTAGTAATAATCATGGAGATATTATTTTGTTATACATTTAGTTTTTATTTCTACAACAAATATTTGAGAAAATAATATTGATGTTACAATGTGTTTTCAAGTACCTGGAGGGGCTGGTTGAAGATCATCTAGGGAATGTATTAAAGATAATACATAGAAAAGAAAATTGGTATAAAATTAGTTACATTGAGATGGCATGATATGAGTATAGGTCTTTGATTGGTTTCTAAATTGTTTCAAGTGCGTTGTTGGTTTCCTTTACTAGTTGATACGATGCCAATTTGTTATTAGTATGTATAGTAGAAGGTTATCATATCCATAACCATCTTTTAACTAATCATCTTAAACATTGTGGTTTGTTTTATCTTTTGAACAATTTAACATGTGTATGTATATACCTACATATAGTTCATTTTAATGAAATCACATTACAATGAAGGTATATACTTGCACCTTCTTGAGTGTCATATCAACCTAGTAATCTACCCTATATGTAATTTCTATGTAAACTATGTCTTAATTATAAATTGTTAGAGTCTCTAAGTTGTGAAATAAATGATTCTTTTCGGGGGCATTACAAGACTTAAGTATTGTTATAAACCTTATCCATGTGTTGAAATTGTTGATGTTCTATAAGGATTAAGGGTCTAATTTTATTTGCAGTGTTATGTTCAAGATCATGTCTTGAATCCATAGCTAGCTTGATCTCTAGAATAGTTATGGGAACTAAATTACATAACATTAATGGTGAATGGGGTGATAACCTATGTTTAAGTCCTTGAAAAACAACTACAAAGTGAATGTGGTGTAAAACAAATATTAAGTTCTAGATACAAAGCAACTTTTGGAAGGTGGAGATTATGGTTATTAATTGAATGCCACCATGGGTGGGAAGAGGACATGAAAGTTCATAGGAGTTAAGGGATTGCCAATTGGCCTATGATGACATCAATGAAGGTAAGAATTGGAACTTGAGGTGATAAGTTTTGATGATGTTGAATAATTGTTCTTGACATTGGTATTTTCTTGTGGCAAAGCTCTACCAATTCATACTGACCTTTGTGGATTGTTAGATGTTCTTGGAAAGAAAAAGCATCTTAGGAGCTGAGAGGCATGGAGATAACATTGGAAGTAGGAAGGAAGTTTGGGTGTCTATGGAGTTGTATTTTGAAAAAAATAATAAAGATAGAGGAGACTTAGATTGTGGTATTCTTACTCAGTAGAAAAAGGAGCATGTGGGTTGTAATAAGTTAGGTGAGAGTTCTTGAGTCATTTTTTATCTCTCCTCAGTGGTCTACATAGTCCTAACAAGTAACTATCTAAGTTTTGTGTATGGTATTTTAATGGTAAGAAAAAAGACTTATATAGTTATAATGGTATGCATGTCAGTTGTGTTACCATATGCTTTCATGGATCAATAATAATGAACCCTTTGGTTATGTCTATTTTGGGAAAGTGTGTAGGTATTTTTGGTTTATGTCAAATATAAGGGAAATGATACATATTTTGAATGATATATCTTAGGGTCTTCCTAGGGAAACCTTATGTGGTAGATGTTATCATAAGTGAGTTCATAACAAAATTTGTAATGATTTATTGGTGTTGACAATTTTTGAATGGGACTTGTTTAATAGGTTGGAACAATCATAAAGATTCTATTGTGTGATTCAAGTGTGACACTTTCTAAAATATTGAATTTATTCTCTATTGTGTTAATCAAGCATACAACATGTTGAGGATTCATCCTCTGATTTGATTCCAAATTCTGTAATATAATGTGTTTTTTAGTTCAATAAAAGAACATTCCTATTTTCAATGTGCAATCTATGTTGTTGTGTGTTTTTAGATTAACAATCTCATCAAGTGTTTTTGGAGTAGAAGTTCTTGTGTATGTAGGCAGATCACTAAATATGAAGCAGTTTACACCAGGACTTACGGTTGTTGGCCGGGCTACATCCATGAAGAAACCATCGTGGTGGGAGAAATGCTTTGATAGAAGAGGGTTTTAGAGCCCTGCAAAGGCAAATTGATGCATTGCAAGAGGAGTTGTGAAGAGGGTTTGATCCAAGAAGAAGAGGAGGAAGTGAAGCTGAAGCTGAAGAAGAAGAGTTATCTAAAGAAGAACAAGATGTTGCAAGAGATCTTATGCTAGTTATGTTGTTAAGGGTCATTTCAAAGATTGGAAAGAGGCCTAGGATTGAAGTTTCTACCTATTCTATGGATCTGAATTGAGCATAGCTTATTCATTGGATAAATAATATGGAGGAATATTTTGAGTATGAAGAGGTGGAAGATCTAGAAAGGGTAATGTTTGCAAAAATGATGTTGAAGGGCCATGCTAGTATTTGGTGGAAAAAGGTCCAGTTAGAGATAAATATAAGATGGAAAGGAAAGATTACTAGATGGGATTGGGTGGTGGACAAACTAAAGAAGTAGTTCATTCCTATGGACTATGAGTTGGAGTTGTTGAAGAAGATGCAAGGATTGAAGCAAGGTAACAAGTCAGTTAAGAAGTATACATAAGAGTTTTATAAGATATTATTAGAATAGGGCATGTAGAAGTGAACAAGGAGAAGTTGTCTTGTTACATTAATGGGTTGAGGCTAAGTATTCAAGAGGAGCTAAGCTTGGTTAGAATGACCACCATAGAAGATGCATACCAATTTGCTCTCAAGGTGGAAAAGAAGATGAATAAATGATTCAAAAGCAAGCAAAGAGGAAGAGGTCATGGTGGAAGGACTCATGGAAGATCCTACGGAAGTGAAATGAAGATCAAAATAAAAGTGAAGAAGCACGCACCAATCAAAATGAGAAAGGAGATAATGCCAACTGCCCTCATGACTAAAATAATGGTTAGCAAAGAGGGAGATGAAGATGAAAACATGGGCAAGGACCTAGAAGAGGAGGTTTCAAAAGAACATATTTCTAATCTAGAAAAGATAGACAAGAAACCTATGAGTGTCCCCAACATCAAGGAAGGACAAATAAGACACCTGAACATAATGCACGAGTTGCACATATAGATGAAGATGCATAGTTTGAGCATTTTGAAGATACTGAAAGGGGAGAAACCCTAGTTGTCAAAGAACCTTGTTAGTGAGAAGAAAGAACTATATCAGAGGAAGAATTTATTCTACACAAGGTGCAAGTGTGAAGGTAGGTGTTATGATATTATTATTGATAGTAGAAGCACTAATAATCTTGTCTTGAAGGAGAGATGGTTAACAAGTTGATGTTGAAAAGGAGAAGGCATCCACATCCATATTAGATTGTATAGTTGTAGAAGGACCATAAATCTTTGGTCAATGAGTAGTATTTAGTCAAGTTTCAGATTGGAGACTACCATGATGAGGTGCTGTACAACATCATACCGATGGATGAATGCCATATTCTATTAGGAAGGTCATGGAAGCATGAAAGGTGTGCTATCCATGATGGCCATGCAAACACCTATTCCATGACAAAGGGTGGAGTTCATCATAAGTTAAAACCCTTTAAGGAGGTGGAGGACAAGGTATATAGTACTGCTAGAATTTGCTTGGTAGATGGCAGGAAATTTTTTGATGGTCACAAAACCAACATATAGGATGAATCCAACTCAAACTCATCAAACACTTTAAATACAATCAACATATTAAGGAAATGGACTTACACATGAACTTCAGAAGATATGTTATGACTGTGTATAGATGATATTGATCTATCTCCTTTACTTCATAACTTTTTTAATCAATCTCTTATTTGTCTTCTCCTTTGATCATCTCAACATATATTCATCACTTTACTTCTCTATCTCACAACACTTCTGGTCACTTATTCAAATGTCTTCATTGATCACTATATTGTTGCAATCTCCCTTTAACATATCTATTGATATCACTTACAATACAACACTGCATACCACTATTGACATCAATGACAACACATATGCAACAATCTCCCCCTTTGTCATTGATGGAAACACTTAACCATATATGTACACATTTCTCCTCCTTTGACACTAATGGAAAATGACTAGTGGTCTTCCTCTGTTACGAAAAAACAAGTAGGCTCCCCATGTCTGAATCTTTCTTACCACCTTTTATCAATCAACTCCCTCTAAGGAGTAGCCTTTATCTCTTCAAAATTGATGTAGAAAAAAATGTTCTTTAAGATTCTATGTACAATGTGTCTTGTTCATATCAAAATTTAGCACTGCTTATTCTTATCTTATTCACCGCATATTTATACATTAATCAAAATTTGTCTTATCTTCACAATTTTTTTTGTTCACTTGGAACGTAGAACATTTTAATATATCACCTTTAATTGGCCAAGAGTTGTGTCCCAGTTCTTCTTTGCAGAAGACAAAATGTGTGATTGACTTTCACACTAAATGTATAATTGTTTTGCCTCTTCCAAAGTGGCTGGCACTTTTACTTTCTAAGCCACATTCTCTGCTTCAGTCAAGATACTAGTCAAGACTACTAACCTCATACTCACTACTTCCCTTATCTAACTTGTTTCTCCTTTGATTTTCTCTCTTTTGTCCAAGAGCTACTTCAACTAAGTATGAAGATTATCAATTTGGACCTTAATAGTTCCATCTTTATCCTTTAGAGGATCATATTTCTTGGCCACTTGAGTTAACTATCATTGAATAGAGTCAGCTTGATCCTTTATGCTCTTTGTAGTTGCTGGCCAGTTTATACAAAATTAATACCAAATCTTGGCAACCTTAATACATTTCTAAATATTTTTCACATTTTCTTGCAAAGTATTATGTGCCTTTGCACATCTAGTAAATGAATCAGTCAAACTTTTACTATTTACCTACTCTATTATCTTTTTTCTCAACTTCCTTCTCTATATAAGATGAATGAGCCTTGAAAGACTCCAACATGAGTTTCATCTGCTGAGTAGGAGGCAAGATGTGATCTCTCTTTTCCTCAAGCAATTCCTCCTATATTAAGCTTATTACTTCTTCTAATAGCTCAGTTCCTTCAATTTGTTGTTGCAAAATTTCTTGTTTGGATGAGGACTAAAGTATATCTCAAAGTTGCAAATTGTGAAGTGGAGATATATTGGACAAGTTAACTTGTCCATCTAACATAGGCAACTGTAACATTTGCGAAGTGATCACCAGTTGGATTTACATTTGTTGGGATATGAACTTATTTAATAGAGTCATCTGGAGGGGAGGAGGAAGATGTATATTATTTCTTTTCTGAGTTCTCCCCTGTATCAACATTTGTTTGCACCTCTTGTTGTTCAGGATTTCCCTATTGTTCTGTATTCACCAGAAGGTGACCATCATGCACAACATTATGATCTAGAGGAACATTTTCTTCTCCATGTGCAACTTGTTCTTGCTCTTGTGTTGCTTTTTTGTCTTTCACCTCTTGAGGAAATTGATGTTCAGTGTTGTGCGAAGGAGATGCTACCATGTGAGGTGGAGAATTAGTGTTATCGTGTGGTGGAGATACATGTGGCTACTCCGCATTCTTAGTTCCTTTTACCTCATCCAATATTTTATTTGTCAAATCCTCAGTCTCCTTCTAAATTTTCTCTTTTTCACCTTCCTTCATGCTCATAAGAGTGTCCACTCATTGCTTTGTCCTTAAGAGCCATTTTATCCTTTTCCTTTTGAGACATAGAAGACCTATCCTTTTCAAGTTCTTTTTGCCTCATCTCATCTTCCATTTTAATGGACCCTTCTCTTGTCTTCCTTACAACTTGAGCTAGGCTTTCTAACACCTTTTAAATGACATCAATCATGGGATAATTATATTTAAGAATATACATAACTACAAACTTTATAATAGTGCTCTAGTCCTCAAGGGGAACATCCAGATACAAATTAGTTGTGTGGTTTAACAACCCATGTTGTTCAATTCCATTGAAGACAACTTCTAATTGAAGAGTGGCTTCTGTAGGAGTCATCAGAGGATTTTGGTTAGATTTCATCCGTTTTCTTTTAATCTTAGAAATTTCCTATTCTCCTTCTTCTTCTTCCTCTTCAATCTCTTCTACCTTAACCTTCTTTCTTTTGGCATGTGTTTTGGGTCTTGCATGCTTCTTTTCACTAATCTTCTTCTATACTAGTGTTTCAAAAGCTACCCTTCTTCTAGTGGACATTGTTTGTGTAGATCTGGAGGGTTGTGATGCATTTACAATAGAAAAAGTAGATCTACTGGTCCTTCTTAACCCTTGTGCAACTAATAGAACTAAAAAAAATGATGTGTTTCCTCTGGAGGAGCTTCTGATGTGGTCTTGGATGAGATGCCCCATATCTTATGCAACTCACCCTTCTTCTTCTTAAGTTGTTCCTCTCCATTTTTCATATGCATCTTGTTCATAATCTCATCATAGAGGTTCCAAACCTTTCAGCAGTGGTGCCTTTGGGTTTGCTGAGTTACATATCAGCATGGACCTTTATTTCTTCTCCAGAGACTTCATATGGCAATTTAGGGATCCATCTAGTTCTATGCTCAACAACCTCCATATAGGTATAGTCCTTGTCAACTAAAAAGGTGATCTTATATTGTTGTATAGAACTGTAAGGGACTCTTTCTCTGGCATACATGTTGGTTTGAAGGGTTTTGAAGAAACCCTCTTATGTGACTTTTAATTTGAGTGACAATAGGGATATGTTGTTGCCATACCTTTCTACTAAAACTAGGTAGCTCATTCAGAAAATAGAATGCAAGATAGATAATTAAGGTGCCATACCTAAAAATGTATCCAGTTTCTTTTGTCCTCAGGTTCTTTGGGAAATGTTCTCTCATGACCTCACAGAGTCAAAATATTTACCTTCCTTAACCATCTAGTAGGTAGTATGAATGACAGTACCAGTGGCGGATCCCTCTTTATTTTTTAAGTAAACCTTTTATGCAATTCCCATTGTAGCATAATAGACACTCGGATCAGTTGAGTCGGTGTGGTCTAGTGGTTAAGACCACTTGGTCATTATTGTGGAGACCAAGGTTCAAATCCCCCCAAAGACATATTGGCTTCTAAATGGTTGTGGTTGTATGTAGGTGACTCTTGGCACTCTAAGGTCCTTAAGTGGAGTGTGTTCAAATTTTGGTGTACTCTAGTCTCTGCAGTTTGATAGGTCATGGTAGCAATGGTGTACATTGACAAATCCACTGGTGGTGATCCACGCCACAAGCGGCATGATGGTAGACTCAACAGGGCCGCACCATTGGTGATCCGCGCTGTGGTGGCGGTGATAGTTCTATGTGGAGGAGGTCCCCCTTGTGACCTCCACTGGAGTAGGCCAGCCTAAAAATCCCTCACTGACCGAGCAAAATAAATAAATAAATAATAGACACTCAAATTAGTTATGTCATTCACAGTTAGCGCCCTCATGTCAAACTTTTCTCCGATTAGTTTAGTAACCTTCTTATTCTTAATTGATTTCATCATCGGTATAGATCTGATGGAACACAATCCAGTAACTACCCTGATTGCATCTTTAGGAATCTAGTAGGGCTTATCTAGATACATGAACTCATTGTGAATTCTGCTAAATATCTATCTCACCCATTCGTTCTCATAAAAAAAATTATGGTAAGCTTTCCAAATGTCTAGATTCTTGGTCCCCACATTTGCATATTCTTATATATAGGTAACATCATCATCCAGAAGTTGATCTTTGAGCTCCTCAAATTTTGCATGATTAATTTCATCAAACTTTGAGTGAATGTAAAACCTAACATCTTCTGTATAAACAACATATGCCGGTATATTTCAAATGGTCCTTTCCTATTGACCTTCATTTCTTTGCAAGGGCATTTCTTATACCTTAGTCTAGGTTTCTCCTTAACATCAACTAGTTGTGGAGTCACCATCACAAATTTCTATAAATTTTGAAACTAGGGTTTTAAGAAGTACTAGTTATGATAAATACCTCTTTGTTCAATCACTAGGGTTTCACCTTCAGCTCAATTCTCCTCAAATTCACCAAGAGCTTTGAAATAATTCTTCTCTACTTAGCTTCAGCTGTAAATGCTTGATCATGAATGAGTTTTGATTATCCAAAAGAAGCATAAGTACTTTGCAATTTTCCCTAACATTCCTCATTTAATGCACCTTTATATGGTTAGGTAAACTACTGCCAAAATACTCTGTTGATTCCTTAGAGACTTGAAAACCTTCTACAGTACTCTACATCATGGGATTTTGCTCCAACAATTTTGGGTCTCGGAAGAAGTAACCTTGTCTTATCATAAATCTTGTCTACCAATTTCATGTCAAACTCAACTGTGTTTCTTGCTTCCATTAGCATAAGACACAACAATTCAGGAGGGAATAATAGATATGTACTAATTAACTCCCCCTGACTATATGCCTTATCTTAATAAGCAACGAAGTCCTCTACACTAGTCAGAGACATAAATTCCTCCTACTTCTCATCACTTTGTTATGTCTTCCTTCTCCATATATTTTCCATTACCTTCTTTTGCTGAGTCACAATTTTTTTATTTTCTTGTGTTGAGCAAGTGGTTCCATAGAACCACTTATGTAGAATCTTACTCTATGTACCAAGTTGTTGCATTTGTAGCAAACAACATTATATTCCAGAGTCACACAATTTCTCCTTATTTTAGTTCTACACTCAATAGCCTTGTGACCAAACTTATTGCATGCAAATCAATAGCCATAAAAGGAATAAGAGATTCTAGCATCATGCTTTGAAGGCACACATGAGTTCTTCCTTGTGTTATCATTTCTTCTAACCTTAGTTCTATGATCAATAGCTGTATGACCAAAATTATTTCAAGAATAGTAGTAACCATAAAAGGATTGAGAGAACTTGGGATTAGTTTCTTGACTTGGATGAGATCTCTTGTAATCTTTATTCTTTTGATTATTGACCTATATGAAGTTATCATTATTCAACTTCTGCACCTCATCTTCAATCTCCTCAGAATCTTTAGTGCAAGGCTCTTCCTTTTTCATTTCAAACATGCCTTTAGGTATACCTATTTTAGGACTCTAGCTTTTCTCAAATCCAATGTCACCATTACTCTTTAGAGATCTTTGACTACTAATTATCTCATCAAGGATATTGGTGCTTTTCTTTAGTTTTAGACCTTTATCTATCTGATCCTTTGCTTTCTCCAATTATTTCCTCAAAGAGACAATTTCTTCTTCAAGTTTGGAAAATTCAATGGATTTGTCATTGAACTTGGCATTTAAACCATCTGCAATCTTCTTACCTTCTTCAACTTGGTAATTGCATCTTTTGATTTTATAAGGTTGATCTTGTATTCTTCATTTTGACTTCTTTCTACATCCAGATCTTCTAAGGTAGAAATGAGTTCTCCTTCATAATCAATTGCAAAGTCTACTAGATCATAGGTTGTCATGTATATATCATCTTCTGGAGGATTCTTGCAATTAAACAGTGTTTCAGTTCCCATGTGTTCCACTCCAAGATCTACCTCAACTGTTAGATTGCATTCAATGAACTCGGGTTTGATACAGATTATTGAAGACACAAAAGTACTGAGGGGGGGGGGTGAATCAATATTTATTCAAATCCTTTTCTTTCAATAGCATTCAAACTACTATAAGCATTAAAAAAATGAAAATCACAAGAATATAGAAGCATACATCCATAATAGTAGATTTACATTGAAAACCCTATAAGGGAAAAACCATGGTGAGCAAGTTGTTTGGATCTATTGTCCAAATCCAACCTCACAAATAAAAAAAAGATTACAATATTATTTATGGGATAGAACCCAAAGGAAGTTGTAACTCCCTAAACAGTTACAATACTTACAATCTTTATACAACAATTCTTCAATCTCTATAACACAAAACTTATCTGACTCAAATCTTCTTCTCACAAAAACTGACTACTGACCACTTCAGCCTTTGCATCTCTATCTCATATCTGTACAACTACAATATAAACCTCCACCATAGTAAAAAAAATTTAGAAACTCTTCTCCATCATCACATCACGAAAAATTACCTCCGCAACAATATCATACTTGTCCATTCCACATTTCATCATGTGATTTGCTTCTATAGTAATTTTATTCACACAATAACAATCTTATCACATAATACACAATGCATGTCTCACTTAAAAACTTTGATTTTTCATTTATATCCTCTGCAAGATGGAAAATCTTTCTCCTTGGTCAGCCAAGATGAAATGTGTAACAGGAAAAATGGAATGGCCACAACAGTTAGCTTTGAAATATCTGTGGTAAGTAAAAATCTAATGCAATTCAAGAGCAAGACATAATTAGGTCCTATTTTACCTTGACACACTCTTCCATGTCGGTGCACACTCTAAAACATGTTGCATAATGATGCAGAGGAGGGGTTGTTATATGATTCAACAAACTCAATTTGGTTTGACTCAAACAACTTTCAAACCTCAAGTATCACACTTTTCACCTTTCAACCAAACCTAGTCTAGTAGGACATCAGACCTTATTTTTGGGCCTTTTCTCTCAACTTTTCCAAAAGTCCTCCCAAAAAAAATGTAGATTAAGATACCCATTTCCAAGTTACATAACATATCCCAAAACCAACAGTGACTCCTTTGGACCATGTGCCTCAAAAATGGCATTTTTCACTGTCTAAAATAGGCTAATTAGGCCTAGTTTGTGAAGGAACATACCTATAAACACCCAAAAAACACTTGGACTTGATAGGGAAGCATTCACCATGTGTCTAAACCCCCAAAACACCATTTGTTTCAAGAGACACTCTGTCTAACATGCAAAACCACAAAACCCTTAGTTTTGGCCAAATTGAGGAGGGTTTATTAGAAATGAAGGTTCCAATCACTTTATCCACAAGACACTACCTCAAACACCTTGGAATAGACCTTCAAAAACTCACAAAACCATCAGATAGATTGTCCCATTGATATTTTTCCAAAACCCCTCTTTAGTTCCTCTTTTCCACATTGAAACCCCTTCCAAAAAACCCTAAGACACCACCCTAAATCCCCCTAACAAGAATTTTCTGCCTTTGAGATTTTAAGAGAACCTCTATCAGGTCTAATGGGGTCATTCCAATGAGCCACAAATATTTACAATGGGTGGAATGCCCTAAATCATCATATTATGCTCTCAAACCCCTGTTTTCACAGTCAAACAAGCAGTTCCAGAAAAAAACATGATATCTCCCTCAAACTTCACTGAAAAAACCTCAAACCAATTGAAAATGAAAGTTAACTCAACCCCCTACCACAACCAATTGGTTTCAAATCAAAATAGTTCCGTATAGAGAAATGGTACAGCCTGGAACAACAGATTTGCAGAAAAAATCAGAAAATTCTGTTTTTATTCAATTTTTGCACCTCCAAACTCTCTCCAACCCTTCTCCTTGGGCTATGTGAGGGTATTTGTACATATGAAAGGTGGTTTTCAACTGTCCATAACTATTTTTCAACTATGGGGTTGTTTTCCCCTCTCTACAACACATGTTTACATTGGTTTTACAAAATAACTCTTAGAAAACCTTACATTGCATGACTTCCTTTGACTAGACATACTTCAAGGACCTTAACATGACTTCATTACATATGAGAGTGGTCACTTGGACCTTATTACAAAACATGAGAAATGGTCTTTTAAGACATTATTAATAACCATGGTCTCTTAGAACACAAAAACTTCAAAATGTGCCTTATGGGGGTTTGATGACACCTCAGGTGCTCCTGCACCACATAATCATCATATACAAAGTTGGCATGGCTAACACTCAACCATCCTTACATTTAGCTCCAGAAAAAAGCGATACCGAAGGAGACAATGTTACATCATGCGGACCATACAAAGAGAATTATATGATCTGTAAATCATCCTTGTACACTCCTTCCACCATTTCAAGTCATTACATGCTGGCGCAAGCACATGAATTCTAATCCTGATATCCTTAACAACTTTACTTACATAGTCTTAAGATAGAACAATGAAAAGCATACTTGTGGTGAACATAATAATTTGAAACTTGAACAATGCATATCAACCATCCATGTGAGTTTGTCATTCAATCAGAAAGGCCAATTACCAATGTGTGGCGAACTGCGGTGTCTTATGCTTTCTCCCTCTACTTATCATTACCATCAACAAGACCTATCTTCATAGCGCTGACTCTGGAGAAGTATTGGTGGTACAAATTATCACTTGAAACTTGACACTTGCATACCTGATACTTATATCTACCTATCTTCCAAATTGCAACATCATATCTTCAATTGTGGAAAAGTGCAGAACATTCTCCTATCTCTGTGTGACTAGACTTACTCTCTTTCAATATTATCTTCATTCTTTTGTCTCTCAAACTCCTTGTGGTAAACTTTATGATTTCAAATTGAAACATGGATTCTTGAGTGTAACATCTAGCCATCAGTCCAATCTGTAGGTCCTTACCTTCAACTATAGTAGAATGCGGTACTATCTTGTGAGCATGTAACACCTTTGGTAACTTGTACTAAACTTAAACAAATCCCTTCAATCTTTTTATAACTTTCTTCATTAGGCAGCAGGCACTGTGAGTTCATAACACCAACATATAGCATGAATCCAAGTCAAACTCATGCCAAACACTTTAAATACAATTAACATATCAAAGAAATCAACTTACACATGAACTTTAGAGGATATAGTATCATTGTGTATAGATGATATTGATCCATCCCCTTTACTTCACAATTTTTTTGATCAATCTCTTCTTTGTCTTCTCCTTTGATCACCTCAGCATATATTCATTAGTTTACTTCTCTATCTCACAACACTTCTGATCACTTATTCTATTGTCTTCATTGATCACCATACTACTACAATCTCCCTTTGACATATCTGGTGATATCACTTACAATGCAGTACTCCATACCACTATTGACATCAATGACAACACATATGCAACATGACCATCCATGGTGTAATAGCAATCTTGCATCACCCAAAAACATTGTATCTTTTTCAATAAGGGCTAAAATTGGTAGGGTTACTATTTTTAGTAAGTTGGCATTTGTACACATATGGACAAAAAACCTTACATAGACCTCTAGAATGGTGAATTGAAGCCAACGGTGAAGAAATCACTTAACTATCATTTGTCATTTGTGGGATATTAATATTTTTACTTTTTAGAAATCTTGGTAAAAATATTCGAAGTCAAAATTGAGGCAATTAGAGGCTTCAGATGGGCCCAAAAGTTGGTCAAAAATCAAAATGTGCCATAATGGGCCATTTTGGGGCCAAGGATCTTTTTGAGAGATTTCCAAAGATATATATAATTGAAAATCTAACGGTCAGATCAAAAGTTATGATCTCGAGAAGTTGCACTACCAAAATTAGAAAAAATTGAAAATATCTTCTTGGAAGGAGTTGCATCTTCTAGAATATTCTAGGGGTAGTTATGCATTCTAGATAAAGGAAGCGAATAAGGGTTATAGGAGGGAGTTCAGCAATGCCGATGGTGGCTCTAGCTTGCATATTTTTGTAATTAGAAAGCTAGTGTCGATGTAGCTTGTAATTTTCTTGAATATTGTAATTTCATTACATTGAGATAATAGAAAGCATGTGTTTCTTTCTTGCATTGGTTGTTTTATTCTCTATTATTTTTTGTGTGTTTGGGTTGGTAAGGGAAGTGTGCTTCACCAATAATGAGCATTTTAATTTTCACTAAATCCTTGTTGATAATTCTTCCCTCCTTTTTTACTTCATATCTATTACTATTTCAATGCTACCATTTCTACATACCCATGTGTTATGCCTTCAATACACATGCCATCTTTTTGCTAAATGGAAAATAGGGACCCCTTCTTTTGGTTTTTCTTTATTTCTTAGGTTTCCTTTTTATTTTGAGTGATTTTTAACCTATTTTAGGTCTTTTTATTTTTTCATTTGCTTTAGTTTAGGACTCTTTTTTTCTTTTAGGGCCTTTTCTTTAAGTTTAGGGATTTTCCAAGTCCCTGGGATCCTAGGATCTTAGTATTTTCCTGACCTACCTTTTGTCCCAAAAATTCAAACTTCTTGAGGTTTTATGTACATTAGAACTTTGTTCTATGTTCCTATAGGGTTCTGACTTTTGTAAGGGGTTCTTTTATTTTCTTTGTTTTTGTGTTCAGGATCTATGTTCTGGGGAACTTTTGATTCCCAAGACTTGGTTCCACAATCCATGTTTCACTTGAACTTTTAATTCTCAATTTGTTAGCATTAATGGTACAAAAATTGGTTAAATATGTTCATATAAAATTGATTTTCATGTTTTCCTTTGCATCTTTCTTTGAAAATTTTAGATTTATGAGCTCAGTGCATGCCCTAGTGCTTCCTCCAATCTAGTGTATTGGATTTAACACCAGGTTTGTACAATTTGTGAGAAGATTCAATATTTGAGTTTTTGAAGTAAATCAACACCCATGCTCATCCCACTTCATTCCTTCCTCTCTACAATTTTGAGGTGGATTTTGATTATTTTTTATGCAAGAGCATGCGGAAGTCAGTCAAATAAATTGGGACAATGTTGAGTTACAGAGTGCCAGGAAGAGACATTGGAGATTATCGCATTTTACCACATTTTCATATCAAATCATGAGGAGAAAGAAGTAACATCTACATATCATCATCTACATCATATTAAAAATTCAGGTGATTTGGATTTGTCTGCTAAGAGATATCACTATCAGAAGAATATTACCTATTTTCACATAACAGAGTAGTCAATGTTCAGTTGAAGCCTAATGGGATTGCAGAGTAATTTCGTGACTTGTGGAGCCTAATGGAACATCAATCAAGGTAATTTGGGACCTAGCTAACGTTCATGGATAACCCTATCAAGTTTCATTCATTTGTGGAGTAATACCAGATGATTAAGGCTGACCTACTTGTTTCCTACACGTTTCATATGGAAAGTTACCTTTAGGCCAAAAAGATATTATTTTGAAGTTTTGTGGAGGGTATAAATGAGAGATGGAAAATTGTTTCAAGGAAGTGAACAAGTGTGTGGAAGAAAGTGTGAAGAAAGTATGTGAAAAGAGGAATGGTTTTGATCTTGGAAGGTAGTAGAGTAGAAGCATAGAAGACAGAGCAGAGAACAAAAAAAGATACAAAAAAGAGGAAGAAGACATGGAAGAATGTTGTTGTATCAATATTTTGTAAGTCTAAGCTACGGCCTAGCACATGAAAAGCCATAGAGGCATATGTAATGTGGTATGAAATTCTAATATAATGAGAAGTGATGTTTAAAGGCTGGGTTTTTTCCTTTTAGGGTTTTCCTAGGATAAATCCTGTGTCATGTGTCTATGAGTATCTCTTATCATTTTCTTGTTATCTATTTGTGGTTGTTACATTTATGTTATGATCATGAAGTTGGTTATTTAAGGTTGTAAGGCTAGACAGTCCTTCATTGGACCCTCCTACCTTGACTGCATCAATTTTTCTCCTCTATTTTCTCATATTATTTATGTTTTTAATTTATTTTTTTTATTTTCCTCATTTCCCCTTTTCTTTTCCTTATTTTTCCTTGTTCCTCTTTTGACCAGGTTTCATTTGGAATCAAGATTTGGGGATTTCTTTCATTTTTTAGATTTAGTTGTTAAATTAGACCTTTAGGGTTAAATTTTTATTTGCATTTAAGTTTTTCTTGTGAGGTCTAGTTTGTTTAGCTTTATTTTTTTCCCTCAAAACTTTTTATGGGTTTTGGGATTGCTTTTAGAACATTTAACTAGGTCTTGAATCCTATGGTCCTTCTAGATCCTAAATTTCTACCTTTTAGCTATGAAAATTTCAATGTTTTAGGTATTGGGGATCACATGCAACTTGAAACTTTGTCCCAAGATCCTTGATCCTTCTAGGTTCCTAATCCATGCTATTGATGCCTTGTGATTATTTATCCTTTTGGATCTGAAAGAATCATTGAAACACATGGTAAGTATTTGAACATTCTAGAAATCAGGTTCTAATGATGATCATGGACTTTTGTCTGAAAATCCTTCGATTCCACAAATTCTCTTATCTTCTTTTAAGGAATGAAGACATTCCCTCAGAATTTTAGGCCATGGTAGAACTTTTGCACTTTATCCTTGGATCTACGATACTTTTGGATTCCTAATTCCTACTGACTTAGAGAACACTTCAAAAACCTAGGTTTCTTTGGCACTCGAGAAAAAAGTCCCAAATTATTTTGTCCTCCCAAAACCTGATAACTTGTTAGAGACTAAAATATTGATAATTTCATAGATATGATGAAATTTGTTGATACAAATGTATGTTTTCCTAATTTTGTGGGAACTTCTAATGCTTGAGAAACTAGAAAAACTACCTGTTGGTACCATGAAGTATTATAGACACTAAGTTAGGACATGTTAGCCTAGAGCAATTAAACAACGATATTTTTTGAGATAACCTACTCCTAGAGCAATAATCCTAAGAAAGTTTAGGACTTCCACATATAGTTGAGTCTCCCTTATCAGTGCAATGTCCAAAGTCGATACTATCTTGTGCACAACATTACCATCCAGTAGACAAAAGATGCTATGATTCTAAAGGAAACATAATCCTGGGTATTACAATAGCCATGATCAGGATGACTTTTTCTCTTCCACACCATGCAATTGTAGCAATATTGATAGAAGAAGCAACACAAACTTCATTTGAAGACCATCATGTGAACAAATCGAAGTATTTGAATAGAAAAACACTACAAAAAGAAAGGAAGTCAATTACAAAAATTCCCAAGAATATTACAGATCAGATTTCCAATCAAAATTGGCAGTATGATCACTTTTTTAAATAGAGCCTTTGGAAAATCTAACTCAAGGACATACTCTTCTTGAATGTTCCAATTCATCAACATTTTTCTCAAGAATCAAAACTTTCTTGACTGGTGCAAATTGCATTTGACCAATTGCGTGTACAACTTACAAGTGTTGTTAATGATAGGAAGTTCTATATGACTTCTTATATAGCCTATATGTTAGTAGGAAAACTCAGTTTGCTTGATTGACTACAAAGGGATTGAGGGGTGAAGTTGTAGGACAAAGTAAAATATGGGATTTCTACTGTCATATAGAGCTCAAGGAAGCTCAAAAACATTTCAAAAGAGTCAATGATCCATTGTATATGATGTCATTAGGAAACTAATTGGAGATCCTACTGAAAGGATGTCACCTCAAGCAATGAAACTTGTAAGGGGATGGGAACAATGGTTTATATAGTTCTAGAGGTCTAACTACATTAGAATATCAAGATTTAATAAAGCACCATACCTATTACAAAGATGTTGTAGTGATAACGTGATCCTATTGGAATTCTCTGATAAATGCTAGAGGTGCATTTGAAATTAAAAATTAAGCATAAGACAAGTGTACAATTTCCTTTTTATTTGGGATTCTACTCATTTCCCTCCAACAATGCTATCAAAGCTATAACAGAGGAGTTAGAAGCTCTAAACTTGAAGCTTTATGAGCCTAGGTCAAATTTTGACCCAAATGGCAGAATTAAGAAGTTGCTTGGTACAATAGCTAATCATGAAGAAACTTTAGAATACTTCTAGGAAAATTGTAAGGATGAATTTGAAGGCAAGAGGAGAATCTGTTGTAGACTAACTACTTACTAGCTAAGAGCCTTTGAAATCAAGGACAATGTCCCTGAGGAATTGTTAAATGATGGCAATGTACTTAATCCAAAGTATAAGATTGAGAGAATTAACAATTATCCTTTTCTTGATATAAAGTAATACCTTAAGGAGAATTTGTCCCTAGAATCCATTAGCCAACTAATTTTATTTTTTAGCCATTCTTGTCTTGATGCAAGGATTTCTCAATTGAGTAAAACCAAGGGCAAACAAAAGAAAGACAAAAGACCTAGAACTGAAAAACCATCTTCTTTAGGAACTAAAGTATATAAAAAGGGTAAGAAAGATCTTAGTACATCTAGGATGGGAGGATCTCCAAACACTACCACCATAGAACAAATAGTAGAAGTGGTTAATGAATCCCACCACAAAGCAAAGTTTATCTATGATGTTGTAGAGGAAGGGGTAGTAGCAGGTTTAGGAATGACTCCAATGACACAAGTTCTACCAACTAGGGATTCATTAGGCTGATTCCCAAGCCAGGGAGTAGAACAGGAACCACAAGTTTCCCAAGAGCTAGTGGAAGAAACTAGGCCACTAATGCATGTTGTTGCACTCCCTCCTTCAACATAGGGTCATCCCACAATAATGGGTTACACTTTTTGGCCAACCTTGACTTTGAAATCAACATTTTTAACTAAATATTCACTTTCTGACACCTATAGCTGCTAGACCATTAGGAATTTGAAGATGATGTGAACTAGTGATTTGTGATATTTTATTTGTAGATTCAAAATATTTAAAAAAAAAAAAAATTTGGAGTTAAACTATAAATTTTTTTGTATCTCCTTTGATAACTAGTTTTTAATAGTAGACAACATTTTTTTCAAGTGATGTGTATTCTGTAGCGTATAACTTTTTTTCTACAAATGATAAAATTCTGATTCTTTTGAATTTAGATTGGTAACACTGATATATAGGGCATGCATTTGGTTTCATAATGTTTTGTTGAATATATTCTTTTTAATTAAGTTTTCAAGTCAAACCAATTATAATTTAGATGTAGGTGTATTCTGTAAAACATAACTTTTTCTGTATGTATCGAAATTCATTTTTTTTCTTATTGAAACAAGAACATCAATACCTAGGGCATAAGTATTTTTCAGAATTTTTTTTCACTAATTTACTAATTTTCCATGTGTGTAGAACAGAGAGCTTGGTGTTTGCTGAAAAACCTACATTCACAAGAAATAAAAAATAAATATAATAATCAAATTAAATATATTTAAAATTATACTTTTTGGGAAGCTTATAATAAGGACTACATACTTACAAAACATAAATTTTAAATGAATTCATTTGATCCCCCAAAAAGTAAATCAAAAGTAGTTTTTTTTATCAACATTTTGATAGGTGTAGAGGAGACTCCATTATAGGTATGGTTTAAAACTAGAAGGGTTCTATCCAAGAGGGTTTGAATCTAAGGGAGTTTGAACAAACACTCTTCAATTATAATCCTTTAAATGGAACCTTTCAATACTTAAATCATTATATTTTCTAAAAATGTGTGATTTCAACAAAAATTAAGATCTCCCAGAAAGTGTAATCCATTATTGTGGCAGTACCCCATAAGAAGATTGAAAAATGACTAAGGTAAGCCATGAAGAAAAGGTTGGAGAGGTAGGAGATGAAGAAATCTAAATTATGCATCCTCCACCAATAAACCGTATCATTATTATCCTTGAAGCTTCTCCTAAGAAACATGTCACTCCTCTTAAGTAGGATGAAGAACAAGAAATCTTTGAAATAAAAGAGGAATAAGAACATCAATAAAATCTTCATGATTCAAAGAAACCTTGCTAGAAAATGTGGTTCTAGAGAAAGAAGAACCCATTCCTCAAAAAGATCAATAAGAAATCGTAATGAAGGAAGTACATGGAGATAAAGAAGTAAATGAATAAATGGAGTGATGTCATGTCTTGTTTTTATGCAGTATAATAATACTCTAGATTAGAGAACAATTACTGTGATTGATTTTTAATTTAAGTAATTTTATATGTGTGAAGGTAATTATCATGGAATTAGATATGCAAAAGTTGGATAACTGATTTAGATATTAGATAGTATCGATATGATTATAATGTTGCTTTAGCTATGTTTTTGAGGCACTAACCTATTGACATCAAGTTGACTGCAAGTGAATGCAGGTACTCATCAAAGACGAGAACATGGTTGAGGTAGAGATGTTCTAGCCACTTGGCAAGAACTGATGGGATGGTTAACCTTGACGTAATCACGCACTCAATAGTTTCATATGCATTGTTTTGAATGGCTTATTTTTATGCATCAATGTGTGGTTAATGATCATGATTGATGATTTGATGTTTAGAAAATTATTGTATTTTGTAATTATTAATGAAAATCCCTTTTTAATGCATGATTTGATTATAATAATTAAATGTCTTTTCGGATTATATATTTTAATTGGTGTATTGCATTTTTAAATAGTAAATATATATGGTTGTATTTTATATATGTTAAATAAATAATAATAAATGTTTGGAAGACAATATGTAAAATAGATTTAAATAATTATATTAAATTATATATATAT
Source organism: Cunninghamia lanceolata (assembly GCA_027924645.1). Classification (NCBI taxonomy): domain Eukaryota; kingdom Viridiplantae; phylum Streptophyta; class Pinopsida; order Cupressales; family Cupressaceae; genus Cunninghamia; species Cunninghamia lanceolata. The sequence goes on from BSBN01001583.1 coordinate 14,350,171, forward strand.
ATATATATATATAATTTTATTATTTCACTTCTTGACTTATTTAAAGTAATTGTGTCTATTAGAAATAGTTAAATTATATTGAAAATAGTATTATTATAATTAGGAAATATAAGAATTAAAATTTACTTAATTGTACTAAGTTATGAATTTGATACAGATTATCCATCATAAATAATAAAAACCCAAGAATTGGGCAGAGAAGGACGTTTTGTAGCAGTAGAGAGAAAGAGGATGTGGTTTTGGTTGGACAATAACATGAGATAAAAGATAGCTGTGAGTGGGTTGGCAAGATCAACTTCCTCTCAGGAAAATCTATATGGGCTTTTTCCTTATATTTATGCAATATTAGATGTTGGTTTGAATGCTTAAACATAGTAAAGAAATCGGCATGGGCATGTATGCTTTTCTCGCCTATGTTGACTGTCAATCGACCTGCTAAAATCAAGCTTGATGTAAACTCCTCCTGGCCACTAAATGAAAGACTAGACCTGCGTGCCTTATCTATTTTATACTCTCTCTCTTTCTCTTGAAATTTATCTCTAATGCGGCCTTAAAATGAAGACCATGGTGTTTGGTTTAGAATGACCTGTGTTTATATATTTACCAACTGTCAGATGCTTGTTTTGTTGTTGATATCATTTTGGCATCAACCCATCTCTCCTAGCTGCTAAGATGTAAAACCAAGCTTAAGTTTTATTCTTCCTGTGAGTCAACCTCTATGTGGTGTCTAACTTCTTTTCTATATGACCAAAATGGGATCGACCTCCTATTAAAGCATTGGGTCTTTTCTTGCTTTTGACCCACCTTTTTCTTTATTCTCAACCACCCAACTCTTCAAACCATGGCATTATATCTCTATTTTTATGCCTAGCAAATCACCTTCTCCAGATCTTAAATTTTTAACCATTAGAACAATAAATTAACTAAATTCCCAATTACTGTTAGAATATTTTCTATCAGACATATATGATTGTATCTTTCTTTATGTTGTTTTGAAATTAGTTCATGTTATAAATCAACCTACTTTATTGAGCAAACAATGTGATCATAACCCCTCAAAAAATTGTTAAAAATATTATAATCCTATAGAAATATTCCACTATTGTTTTGCTGTTCAAACATATTTGTAAACATTATTTTAAAATGAGTGAAATCTGATTAAAATATGTTCATTTTATTTCAATTCTACCACAACTCCTATTACTAAAATGACAAGAAGGTTATTGAATGTTACATATAAACTTATTGAATAAATTGAGTAGTTGCTGTCACAGAAATGATAGTAGGTATGAATAAAACTGAGAATGACTTTTATATAGTGAATTATGACTCAAATATGGATTGGAAGTTATATAAAATTTGATAACCTTATGAATGCAATTGCATGAATAAAAGATGGATTATTGATTGGAAAGTGTATTTTCCTTATTGATGTTTTGGGGAAAGGGAATTTTGATTGATTTATTGGTAAACTTGAATTCTTGATTCTTTATTATTTATTTACTTGCTTCCTGGGGAAAGAAGTAGTTTTTATATAGGAATGCATTGGGCTAGGATACCGAATGTGGATTTTTAGAGATGGGTTTTCCTCTTTTCGGGAATTGAACTAGGTTACTATTTAAAGGATTAGATCTTATCAAGATGACATTGAAATAGATGTTTATTTTGTCTAGCAAACTTATTTATATATATCTCTACCACATCCTATTGTGAGACCATTTACTTTTCATTATTTAGAATTGCACATTCAGACATTAGTGTTGCATCGGGTGTTCCCTCCTGCCAGTTGTTTCTAGGTAGCTAAACATTTACTGCAGGGTTGGATTTCCTTTGTTTCATGAAGGGATCTAGGGAAGTGTAATTACTTCATGGTTGAGTGGAAAAGCACTTGGGCCATGTTCTTGTCATTTGGCTCACAGGTGGTGGATGACTTGGTTCGTGCAACTGATGAGTGTATTGATTTATTTATTCTTGTTGCACATAATTATTGTAACTTGAAATTGGATGTAATATGACATGAATGCCCATAGATTTTGTATATTATTTATAGTACTTTTACTTGGATTGAGCAAATGATTTTGAACGATTTAATGACATTTTGATTAAGATTTATGAGATTGCTCATTTTGCTTGTGATATTGTAATTAAGTTGATTAATTACATCTCTTTTACTTTGGATATTGTGATACATTGTATTTAAGTGAATTATTTACTTCATTTACTTTCATGATGAAATAGAGGGCTTTACATTTTGGTATCAGAGCTTTGGGTTGAACATCTCTAACACATCTTTTAGGACTCAATATGGTGACTACGAGTTCATAGTGGTACCATTTGGGTTGACTAATGCTCTAGTAACTTTCATGAATTTGATGAATAGCATTTTAAGAGATTGTTTAGATGATTTTCTATTGATATGCCTTGATGATATATTGATATACTCTAAATTGGTGGAAGAGCATGAAAATAATTTGAGGATAGTTTTGAAGCGTTTGAGAGAGCAAAAGCTTTATGGTAAATTATCTAAGTGTACATTCTTTCTAGATAAAGTGCACTATATTTGTCATGTGATCTTGATAGAGGGGATTACAATTGATCCTGAGAAGATAAAAGCGATAATGGAATGGTCTGCACCTCAGAGTGTGATAGAAGTCAGAAGTTTTATGGGACTTGTAGGTTGCTATAGAAATTTTGTGGAAGTTTTCACAACTATAGCAGCACCGATTACTTCACTTCAAAAGAAGGGTAAGAAGTTTGAATGGACTAAAAGATGCGATCAAGCTTTCCACGTGCTAAAGGAAAGGCTCACAATTGCTCCTATCTTGACCATACTAGATCCTAATGGTCACTTTATAGTTATAAATGATGCTTCGGGAGAAGGAGTAGGAGGAGTGTTGATGCAGAATGAGCAAGTGGTTTCTTATGAGTCAAGAAAGTTAAAGTAACATGAGTTCAACTATGTGCCTCATGATTTTGAGTTAGCTACCATAGTTCATGCACTTCAGATGTGGAGGTATTACCTTCTTGGTAAGCCCTTTGAGTTGAAGATAGATCACTTAGGGATCAAGTACATATTTACTCAACCTAACCTTAATGCACAACATAGAAAGTGGTTAGAATTCCTTAGTGAGTATGACTTTGGAATTGAGTATATAAAAGGAAAAGAGAATAGGGTAGCAGATGCTCTTAGTAGGAGAAGACATCTGGCTGCCATGGTTACAATGAGATCCAATTTAAAGTAGAAAGTAATTCAAAATCTTCAATGGGATGAGCATTATGAAAGAGTAAAGCAAGCTTTGGAAGTAGACCCCTTAGATCACAGGTTTGATGGTTATGTGATTGAATCAAATGGACTTTTGATATTTTAGGGAAGAATGCATATTTCTAACTCAAGAGAGTTGAGGAAGTTAGTGCTTGAGGAGATCCACAATGTACCATATTTAGTGCATCCTAGAGTGACCAAGATGGTCAAAGGTTTGAGACCTTTATACTTTTGGCCTAGACTTAAGAAGGATGTGATAGAATTTGTTGATTGATATCTGGAATGCCAGTGAATTAGGGTTGAGCATATGCATCCAATAGGATTGTTGTACCCACACAGTATTCCTAAGCATAAGTGGCAAGTAATAAGTATGGATTTTATTCAGGGGTTGCCCATGTCTAAGAATAGGCATGATGGCAGTTTAGTGGTTGTGGATAAGTTGACAAAGGTAGCACATTTCATTCCAGGGAAGCTTTCAAATGCTTCTATGATTTTAGCTAAGAAGTTTGTTCATGATATTTTTCAATTGCATGGAGTGCTTAAGACGATCATTTCAAATCGAGAAACTTGCATGACATCCAAATTTTGAACAACTCTTAATGCAACTTTGGGCACAAAATTAAATTTTAGTTCAGCCTATCATCCTCAAGTAGATGGTCAAACAGAAAGAGTTAATCAAGTTGTAGAAGACCTTCTCAAAATGCATTGTATGGATCAGCAGTATAAATGGGAGGAGTATCTTCCATTGGTAGAGTTTGCATACAATAATTCATACCATGCATCTTTAGGAATGGCACCACTTGAAGCTCTTTATGGGCGTAGGTGTTGAACACCTATCAGTTGGGATAAGGTGGAGGATAGAATAATAATTGATCCTGATATGTTAAGAGAAATGGATGATCAGATGAAGCTGATCAAAGAGAAGTTGAAGTAAGCTTTAGATCGTCAAAAGAGTTATGTAGGTAGAAATAGAACACCTAGACAGTTCTCAGTGGGTGATAAAGTCTTTTTGAGGGTCAAACCTCATAAGAGTTTAGTTTCATTTGGAAAAGTATCCAAACTTGCTCCTTGTTTTGTAGGACCATTCAAAGTTATGGAAGTGATTAATCCTGTATCTTATAAATTTTCTCTACTGCCTGCACTTTCTAGAATCCATAATGTTTTTCATGTGTCTTTACTTAAGCTTTATCATCCTGATGCATCACATATTCTTGATTAGCGTGCTTTATAGGTTCAGGATCCAGGAATAGTGCTGGTGGAGCCCACTCAAATTTTGGGGAAGCACAACATTAAGTTGTGTAGAAGAGATGTGGTGCAATATAAGGTCCAATGGGATCAATATTTAGAGGATAGTGCCACATGGGAGGATGCAGAGGAGATTGATAGATCTTTTCCTCATTTGAACAGGACTTAGATTTCCTATTCATGCATGGATTATGACACTTGAGTTTGATTATTTTTTGAGATACTTTGAGTTGATGATATTGATTTATGATACTTTGATACTTTATTGGTGGTTGATTGAAACCTTATTGTTTTGATGTGTAATAAGACATTGGGACAATGTCTCTTCCAAGTGGGGAAGGATGTCACATCTCATTTTTATAGACTATAATAGTAATCTAAATTAGAGAACAATTATTTTGATTGACTTTTACTTTATGTAATTTTATATGCGTGAAGGTAATTAGTATGGAATTAGATATGCAAAAATTGGATAATTGATTTAGATATTAGATATGATCAATATGATTATAATGTTGCTTCGGCTATGTTTTTGAGGCACTAACCTATTGACATTGAGTTGAGTGCGAATGAAAGTAGGTACTCATTAAAGACAAGAACATGGTTGATGTAGAGATGTTCTAGCCACTTGGCAAAAACTAATGGGATGGTTAACCCTGATGCAATCACACACTCACGTAGTTTCATATGCATTGTTTTGAATGGCTTATTTTTATGTATCAATGTGTTGTTAATGATCATGATTGATGATTTGATGTTTAGAAAATTATTGTGTTTTTCAATTATTAATGCAAATCCTTTTTGAATGCATGATCTAATTATAATAATTAAATGTCTTTTTGGATTATATATTTTAATTGGTGTATTGTATTTTGAAATAGTAAATATATATGGTTGCATTTTATATATGTATTAAATAAATAATAATAAATGTTTTCTATAGATGTTTGGAAGACAATATGTAAAATAGTTATAAATAATTATATTAAATTATAATGGATATATATATATATATATATATTATTTTACTATTTCACTTCTTGATTTATTTAAAGTAATTGTGTCTATTAAAAATAGTTAAATTATATTAAAAGTAGTATTATTATATTTAGGAAATGAATAGAAGAATTAAAATTTACTTAATTGTACTAAGTTGTGAATTTGATACAGATTATCCATCATGAATACTAGAAATGCATGAATTAATTAGAGAAAGACATTTTGTAGTAGCAAAGAGAAAGAAGACATGGTTCTGGTTGGACAACGAAAGGAGATAAAAGGTAGCTGTGACTGGGTTGGAAAGAATGACTTCCTCTCAGGAAAATCTATACAATTATTTTCCTTATATTTATGCAATATGAGATGTTGGTTTGGATGCTTAAACATAGTAAAGAAATTAGCCTAGGTGAGTATGCTTTTCTGGCCTGCATTGACTACTAATCAGCCTGCTAGAATCAAGCTTGTTGTAAACTCCTCCTGGCCGCTAAATGACAGACCAAACTTGCATGCCTTTTCTATTTTATACTCTCTCTCTCTTGAAATTTATCTTTGATGTAGACTTCAAATGAAGACCATGGCATTTAGTTTAGAACGACTTGCATTTATATATTTTCCAGCCATCAGATGCTTGTTTTGTTGTTGTTATCTTTTTGGCATCGACCCATCTCTCTTGGCTGCTAAGATGTAAAACTAGGCTTAAATTTTATTCTTCTTCCTATGAGTTGACCTCTATTTGGCATCTGGCTTCTTTTTTGCATGACCTGAATGGGATCGACCTCCTGTTGAAGCGTTGGGTCTTTTCTTTCTTCTAACATACCTTTTTGTTTATTCTTAGCCGCCCAACTCTTCGAACCATGGTGTTATATCTTTGTTTTTATACCTAGCAAATCGCCTTTTCTAGATCCTAAATTTTTAATCACTAGAATAATAAATTAACCAAATTCCTATTTACTACTGGAATATTCTTTGTCAGACATATATGACTATATCTTTCTTTATGTTGTTTTAGAAACAGTTCATGTTATAAATTTACCTACTTTATTGAGAAAACAATGTGACATAACCCCTCAAAAATTGATAAAAGTATTATATTCCTATAGACATATTCTGTTATTGATTTGTTGTTCAAACATATTCGTAAACATTATTTTAAAATGACTGAAATGTGATTAAACTCTATTCATTTTATTTCAATTCTATCACAACTCCTATTACTGAAATGATAAGAAGGTTACTCAATGTTACATATAAGCTTATTGAATAAACTAAGTAGTTCCTGTCACAGAAATGACAGTAGGTTTGAATAAAACTAAGAATGACTTTTATGCAGTGAATTATGACTGAAATATGGATTGGAAGTTATATAAATTTTGATAACCTTATGAATACAATTGTATGAACAAAAGATGGATTATTGATTGGAAAGTGTATTTTCCTTATTGATGTTTGGCGAAAGGGATTTTTGATTGATTTATTGCTAAACTTAAATTCTTGATTCTTTATAATTTATTTACTAGCTTCTTGGGGAAAGAAGTAGTTTTTATCTAGGAATGTATTGGGTTACTTTCTGGGCTAGGATGTCAAATGTGGATTTTTAGAGATGGCTTTTCCTCTTTTCAGGAATTGAACCAGATTAGTATTTAAAGGATTAGATTTAATCAAGATGACATTGAAGTAGATGTTTATTTTGTCTAGCAAACTTATTTATATATATCTTTGCCACATGTTGTTGTGACACAATGTACTTTTCATTATTTAGAATTGCACATTTAGACATCAGGGTTACATCGAGTGTTCCCTCCTGTCAGTTGTTTCCAGGTAGCTAGACATTTCATGCACGAATGGGTTTCCTTTGTTTCATAAAGGGTTTCGGGGAAGTGTAATTACTTCATGGTTGGGTGGAAAAGTGCCTAGGCCATGCTCCCGTCTTTTGGCTTGCAGATGGTGGACCACCTGATTCGTGCGATTGATGAGCATATTGATTTATTTATTCTTGTTGCACATGATTATTGTAACTTGAAATTGGATGTAGTATGACATGAATGCCCATGGATTTTGTATATTATTTATAGTGCTTCTACTTGGAATGAGCATGTAATTTTGAAATATTTAATGACATTTTGATTCATATTTATGAGATTACTCATTTTACTTATGATATTGTAGTTATGTGGATTAATTACATCTTTTTACTTTAGATATTGTGATGTTGTATTTAAGTGGATTATTTACTTCATTTACTTTTATGATGAAATAGAGGGCTTTACATTTTGGTATCAGAGCTCTAGGTTGAACACTATGGCCTCTATTTTCTTTGGGACTATTTTACTAAGTTGTGAATTTGATACAGGTTATCCATCATGAATACTAGAAACCCAAAAATTTAAGCAGAGAAGGATGTTTTGTAGCAGCAAAGAGAAAAAGGACGTGGTTCTGGTTGGATAACGAGAGGAGATAGTAGGTAGCTGTAATTGGGTTGGCAAGGTCAACTTCATCTTAGGAAAATCTATACAGGTATTTTCCTTATATTTATACAATATTAAATGCTAGTTTGGATTCTTAAACATAGTAAAGAAATTGGCCTAGGCATGTATACTTTTCTAGCCTGTGTTGACTGCCAATTGACCTACTAAAATCAAGCTTGTTGTAAACTCCTCATGGCCGCCAAATGACACACCAGACTTGCGTGCCTTTTCTGTTTTATACTCTCTCTCTTGAAATTTATCTCTGACGTAACCTTAAAATGAAGACCATGGTGTTTGGTTTAGAACGACCTACCTTTATATATTCACCAGCAATGCAGGAGCATCCGGGCTCATAGGCAATCCTGCATCATCAAAAAAATATTTTAATTTTATGATCATATTTCAACATTTTTTGTGTAGGTTTGAGCTTCAGGAGCAACTTGTGAAATGTTGGGAGGATAAAATATTCATTTTTAAGGACTTGGCTTTCATTTAAAATATCAAATGCAACCAATATATTCAATGTGATTTTTAAAATTATTATATTTCACAAATTCAAGGTCATAGGCATTGAAGGGGTTCATTTACCATGATAGAAGGGGCTTGTGAAGAAAAATAAAATAAATTTATTTTATTTACTCAACTTAAACACCTTGGGAAATGTGAAAAAAAAATTTCTATTGTTGGTATTCCCTCACTTGCAATTTAATATTATATTTATTCGTTGAGTGGCAAACAATTAATGACTCTTCAATTTCCAATTTTGGGTGGATAAGGATGAATTTATTTCTAATTTTATTTATTTTTCAAAGGCATCTATAGTAAAAAAAAAACATTGAAGAGGGAGCAACAACTTTGAATGCCACACTTTGGAAGAATAAATTAAGATTTTCTTCATTTTTCTATAGGAATCTTGAAGGACACTTTGGGGAAAATAAAAGAATAAATTTGAGCACCACATTTTGGTGCTTCGTGAGGGTTTTGGATTGAGTAAAATACAACCATTAATGGTGTTATGGGGAAGCAATCAATAGCATCAAGATTGAGGAAAGAAAATTGCAGGTTGCTCAAGACAATGGCATGAAGAGATGCAAAAATTAGCTTGCTAGAAGAGAGGAAAGAAATAAGAAGAGAAGAAGAGATTTCTAGGTGTTCAAGGCAGCCAAGAGATCTGTAGGATGAAGAGAAAAAATAGATTTGAAAAGAAGAATGAAGCCAAGAAAGTGGGAAGGCATGAGGGTTTAAAGATTTGAAGGCATGAAGTGCCTAAAAACCCTTGAAAATTTTGAACTTTATTGTTCATTTAAATTTGGAATGCATGTAATTGATTCATGAAGGATTTGTTAAATGTAACTACATATGATGGTTTTAAATTATATGTTTTATCAGATTTTCATTATCAAGAGTTTTATTGATTTGTGTGCAAAAGTGTTTTGATTCTTTAGCTGCAAGATTGGGCAGTTTGATAAAACCCCCTTATCTTGTTTGTATCAACCAGCCGTCATCTATTTTTTTTATTGCTATTATCCTTTTGGCATCGACCCAGCTCTCCTGGCTGCTAAGATATAAAACTAGGCTTATTTCTTATTCTTCTTCCTATGAGTCAATCTTTGTGTGGTGTATGACTTCCTTTCTGTGTGACCATAATGGGATTGACATCCAGTTGAAGCGTTGGGTCTTTTCCTACTTCAGACCTGCCTTTTTGTTTATTCTCAGTCATCCAACTCCTTGAACCATGGTGTTATATCTCTGTTTTTATGCCTAGCAAATCACCTTTTCCAAATCTTAAATTTTTAACCATTGGAACAATAAATTAATCAAATTCCAAATTACTGTTAAGGGTGAGTGCAAGATCATGATGGGCCAAATAGTGGCAATGAAGAAAAAACTTGCTAGTTAAAAAAGTGCTAACATTTAGACGAATCTTTAGATTTGGATGGAAGATGGATTCCCTCCAAAATTGCCTTGGGATTACCTCATATTTAGGCAAGTGAAAGTCCAAAAACTTGCCAAAGAAAGTTACAAAACCACCCATATAGTGTTATCCTGAAATTTTCCACAATATCATCCTTGAAGTTGACAAACTTTTTTGTAACTAAATTTAATCAAATGAAAAGGATTTATAGAGGAATTTATTAAGATTTTAAAAATATAATATACACCTCATAATAATTTTAATAGGTAATTGTTATTAATTTTCTACATACGCTATGTCTGATTTCCTGATAGATATACATATTGAAAAACATCCATAACTTTCAACATAATAATACTTTTTTAAATCCAAAAGATGCATCACATTCTAGGATTCATTGGGTATACATTAAAATTTAAAATTTTTTATTTTCATATATTATTGACCATGTTAGATTGGCTGGAAAATTAATTTTTAATATTTTTAAAAAGTTACGATAAAAAATTCATACATAATTATTTATTTACTTAAAAAATTCAAAAAATAATGCATCACATCCCCTCATGTGTCCTTTACTTAAATCCAAATCATTGAGGAAGAATATTATTATTTTCTCATACTTAGGTTGGCTAGAATGACACATACCTTTTACGTTTTTCTAAAAATTTTAGTAGCGCTTCATTGAAAAATCCAATTTTCACAAACTATTTTTAAAAATTTCAAAAAAAGTAGTAGTCCATAAACTACATTCAATTTATTACAACTTTTATTACTACCTTATTCCTGGATTCTGTAGATAACTCATTCAATTTTTGACATGAAGTTACTTAAGTTTGTTTTTCACATTTACATTGCCACTTCGGGGTAGTGTTTGGCCCATCATGATCCTACACTCACCTGTTAGAATATTCTATGTCAGACATATATGACTGTATCTTTCTTTATGATGTTTCACAATCAGTTCATGTTATAAATTGACCTACTTTATTGAGCAAACAATGTGATCATAACCCCTCAAAAATTGATAAAACTATTATATTCTTGTAGACATATTCCATTATTGATTTGTTGTTCAAACATATTCGTAAAATTTATTTTAAAATGACTAAAATCTGATTAAACTCTATTAATTTTGTTTCAATTCTTTCATAGCTTCTATTACTGAAATGATAGGAAGGTTACTGAATGTTACATATAAATTTATTGAATAAACTGAGTAGTTCCTATCATAGAAATGATAGTAGGTTTGAATTAAACCGAGAATGACTTTTATACAGTGAATTATGACTAAAAATGGATTGGAAGTTATATAAAATGTGATAACATTATGAATGCAATTGTATGAACAAAATATAGATTATTAATTGGAAAGCGTATTTTCCCGATTGATGTTTTGGGGAAAGGGATTTTTAATTGATTTATTGGTAAACTTGAATTCTTGATTCTTTATTATTTATTTACTTGCTTCTTGAGGAAAGAAGTAGTTTTTACCTATGAATATGTTGGGTTACTTTCAGGGCTAGGATGCTGAATGTAGATTTTCAAAGATGGCTTTTCCTCTTTTTGGGAATTGAACTAGGTTACTATTTAAAGGATTAGATCTAATTGAGATGACATTGAAATAGTTGTTTATTTTGTCTGGCAAACTTATTTATATATATTTTTGCCACATCCTATTATGAGACAATGTGCTTTTCATTATTTTGAATTGCACATTCAAACATCAGGGTTGCATCAAGTGTTCCCTCCTGCCAGTTGTTTCTAGGTAGCTAGACATTTTGCTTACGGCTGGGTTTCCTTCGTTTCATGAAGGAATCCAGTGAAGTGTAATTACTTCATGGTTGGGCGGAAAAGCACCTGGGCCATGTTCCCATCTTTCAACTTGCAGGTGGTGGACCACTTGGTTTGTATGACTGATGAGCATATTGATTTATTTATTCTTGTTGCACATGATTATTGTAACTTGAAATTGGATGTAATATGGCACGAATGCCTATGGATTTTGTATATTATTTTTAGTACTTTTACCTGGATTGAGCACATGATTTTGAAATATTTAATATCATTTCGATTCATATTTATTAGATTGCTCATTTTACTTGTGATATTGTAATAAAGAAGATTAATTACACCCCTTTTATCTTTTATATTGTAATTAAGTGGATTAATTACATCTTTTTACTTTGGATTGTGATGGTGTATTTAAGTGGATTATTTACTTTATTTACTTTTATGATGAAATAGAGAGCTTTACAAGCAAGATCACACTCCTCTCAACCCACCAAAGACTACCTCTATAGAATAGCCATAGGAACATGAATAGATGGAAACAAAAGAGAGGGAAGATGAACTCTTATGCAAGATGAATTAATCAAGACTATTGAAAAGGAAACCATCCCTATTGATGCTCCTTTGTTGGATGTATCTACAGAGTAGGAAGTAAACAAATAAAATCCTCAATGAGAAGCTTATCAAGAAGACAAGATATTGGAATAGGGAGCCTCTAATCACAAAGAGTAACAACATAAAGAAAAAGAATTTGAAAAAGAAGAAGATTAGACTTCACATGATGACCCTACTATCCCCCAATTGCTAAAAATAGAATTAGAGAAAAGAAAGAAAGTGGTGGTGAACCCACTAAGTCTTCAAGACATGATAGTTTAGGTGGGGAATGTAAAAAGCCCAAAGAAATCAAGAACCCTCTCCATCATTAGGATAAATGAATTTGGAGAAGTAATTGTATAAATAGCCAAACCCCTAGTGGAAAAGGATGACAATGATCTATCCCTCTTATTGTTTGATATCCATGGTAAATTTAGGTAAGCAAACTAGGGCCAAATAGATTGCTTTATTAGGGTCTACAGTTGATTAAGTTGTCTTGCAAATACACAAGGACAAATAGACTAAGGACAAACAGAAGCTACAACCTAAAAAATGAAGACATCGATTAACCATCTTGTTACTCCTCTTTCCCAACAACAACCGATATCTTCAGGGAGACCAAGTTTAATGACAAAATATGAGGTTGATTCTTTGTAACAAATAAAGAAAAGGTCAGATGCTATTGACCAATGGATTTCTCAAATTTTTGAAGTAAATAAGGTCTTAAACTAGGGTTATGTATACTATGAATAAGCATGCCAATTGGAGAAGAAAATTTATTCTTTCATGACAAACATCAATACTAAGAAAGGTAAAAATGAGCATTTAATCTTAGAGTCCTAAAGGAGCTAAGTAAAATAAGTCCATCAAAACTAATGGCTGGAGGCATTTTACAAGATTGGGAACTAGATTTTTAAATAAATCCATTAGTATACTTATCTTAGGATTTGATGTGATGATAGAATATAAGCTTAGGATTTTGAAGGTTTAAAGACATTTGTATCAAGATCTAGGAAATTTTGAAGGTTTTGTAAAAGAAGTTATTGGTCCTAAGTTATACTTAGAAGATAAACAAAGATTGGATACATTAGTAGTAATGAAGGAGGCTCTAAGAAGGAAAATGGAAGAAGAGCTAAATGTATCTCTATATTTTGATAAAACTATCTTGAATAAATGTATGGAGACTAAATCTGACTTCAAGATAATTGAAGAGGATATTAAATTATTGAAGAATCAATTAGATTTTCTCAAAATAATTTTTAGGAAACCAAATTTGGATTGGAATGACTTGATGGGCTTAAGGAAGATCAACTAGAAAAATTCTTGGCATACTTCATAAGTTGGAAACAGAGACAAGCTGCCTAGTGGTCTTCCATTTTGGGATTTCAAATTGATTTCTATTTTTGACATAATGATTTATTTAATTCAATTTAGTATCTCCAATGCTATAAAAAGAGTCCCACTAAAAATATAAAGTGGTCCCTAATTTTGGATGAGGTATATTTTTTCATGTCTTAGATAGGTAATTTGCATGGTTTTAGATCTAAATTTGAAAAAGAATGTCCCATTTCTTCATCTCACATGAGGAGAAGTAAAAATAAAATATTGCATGTATCATTACATATAGTTAATTGTATGTTCTAAAGCTAGATCCTTAAGGTTCTTAGACTCTATAAAAGGGATAGCACCTATATTGTAAATTCTCTCGAGAATTTGAGTTAGAGGAGATAGTCCTTTGCATTTTTTGTATTTTATTTTATCATTTAGTAGAATAGAAGGAGACAATTTGATGGAAGGAACCAAACTTCCAATGTATCACCTTACTAGATTTGTATCTATTGTAAATCAAGAAAATAAATAGAATGGTTCTTATTTCTTCATGTTTATTTGTTCATATGTTGTGTAGTGCCTAAACTTTCTCCTAAATCTTTTATTTGCTTGAGAAAGTATTATGTTTCACTAATAAATCTTAGACAAGTGAATAGTGGATTAATATTTTACCCTGCATGTGTAATATAGTGGTTGAATGTTATCTTCTACTTTTCATTTAAATTTCCTTAAAATATTGCAATGTTAATGTGAAAGATAGGGTTAATAACTAATCTTAGCATTACCATGTGGCACACTTCGTCCCAAGGTTTTGGTAGAATCGCTTGAAGGTAGATTCCATCACTTTTTTCATTATCATTTTACTATGTTAAGCCACTTTCATCTTAGCAAGTTGATAAGTTTTGATTTCTACTTGTTGTCATCTCTTGAATATTTCATTATGTCTGCTATTGACCAGCATGCCAATGACCCTGACAAGCCCCTTATCCCACTCCATCAGGGGCTCATTTCTAGGCTCTACAAGTTTCATTTGGCTCTCTGTCCCCCTAAGGCCCTCACGACTACTCATGTTGACCCTCCATTGTAGCCCAATCTTAACCTTGACAATGTTAGCTTGGTAATAATTACTGAAATCACCCCGAAGAAATATACCCAATCCCTCAAGGTTGGGCAGAAGAAAATTGCAACTGGTAAAAGCCCCAATCCTAAGACTAGAGGCTAGGTCTACCAAAAGAAAGATTATCTTTGGTGACTCCTCCCATGAGACTTCTTAGAAGAAGAATAAGGAGGGTATGGAGGGGGTAAGTGTCTCAGACAGTGGCGATAGGGCTAAAACTAAAATTATTGAGGTGGATGAATTTGGCTCCCAGGAAGGTGAAGGTGGGAGTGACAACACCAAAGATGAGGAATTTACCTTACCTAAAACTGAACCCCAGGTGTCGTCAAGCAAAAGGTCAACTAGGATTGCTACAAAACCTAGTCCTGCTCTAAAAGTTGTTGTTGAGTCAGTGGAGGGAGAGGCAGACCTAGTGGGTGTGGATATTACTAGCAACAAAGACAACAAAGATGAGATGGTAGAGGGTGAGGTAGACCAAGTGGGTGTGGACAATACTGGTAACAAATAAAACAAAGATGAGATGGTGGTAGTTGAGGTTGATGATGGCCCCAGTAAATTTTTAGAGCTCAATGTCCAGGGGTCCAACTCTATGAGTTCTAAGAAACTAGTGAAGAATACTAGCAAGAAAAATAGGGGTGGTAGGAAAACTATGATGGACAGGGAGATGGAAGCACTCACTGGTAGAATGTCTAACCTAGAGAGGAAGTTTAAGATTCTGGCAAGGTTCACTGCTAAAGTCATGCACTGGGTGGCCATCACTCTTGTGGTCCTACATGACATTGAACTTACCAGACACGAGATGAAAGATAAAGAGCTAAAGGAGTATGAATATCTTTACTAGTTCCTGAAGGACGATTGGGATCAGTTGTTCAATCAGCCCTAGGGGCTTTTCTGTGCTTTCTATTGTTTGACTATTGTTGGTCTATTATCAGTCTACTATGTTTGGGTCTATGATTTTTTTATTGTTCCTTTTTTGCTGGGTCTATTTCTTTTTTATGGATCTTTAGTGCACCTTTATGGATGATGTGTAATGGGATCGACACCCTTTTTTGCCACTTACTTTATCAAAAACTAATCTTAGAATTACACTTAATTGAACTTATCAACTTGTTAATGATTAGTGAATGATTTGAATGCCCCCACTACATTTTATTGCATCACCTTAAATATTTTTCTCTTTTTTATACATCAATAAAGTAGGAATATGTTCAAAACAATCCATATTAGTTTAGTTAAAAAGGCCTCTTGCACAAATAGTCCACATTAACTAGTTAGTTTGCATAGCATAGTTGTGACCCAACTTTCAAGACCTTGGAGGTAATTGATTCATAGATCAATTATCATTTTTAATAGAGCTAAGGTGATCATCACTCTGCCTATGTTGAATGTGTCAATTTGGCCATCAACAGAAGTGGTGTTAGGAGGGACCTCAATATTAAACTAGAGTGAATAAATTCCTTTTCCTTTGAGAAATTTAGAAGGATACTCAAATGTACACCTAACAAAGGGGATTTTTAGAATTAAATCACTCTAGGAGACCAAGAAGTGATAGAGGGAAACACAAAGATAAATCATCTACTTCTTCACATTCTATACCTAGCCCCTAGCCTGTAGGTAGCCCTACTATTCTTGTTTTCTTACCTATTCCACCACCAATGGTTTTCTTCATAGCTACAAACTTACCTTTAGGTGCCATTCAAAGTGGTATCAATGAGATGCCAAAAAATCTTGAAAAGTACTACCCAAATTTTATCTATGGAGAAACTAAAAGTGTTGAGGAATGCATTGAGGTATTTAAAGATACTGCCATCCAACATGAAGATTTCATTTGTAGTTTGTTCCCTTACTCCTTAGGATATTTGTCTTATAGTTGGTACTTAAGCTTGACTATTGAATCAATTACTAGCTTGTATGATCTATAAAATGTTTTCATCAATTAGTTTAGGATTTATGTTGACCAAAAAATCTTAAATCACCAATTCACCACATGCAAAAAAGATCCCAATGAACCCTTAAGCATGTTTAACACAATGTTTCACAAGCTATAAAAAAGCTCAAGCACCATATGAAGTAGTTAAAGATGTAGCCATACAAGTCTATTTGAAAACAATATATCCATTGTCTATCTTATTACTGAGAAGAACTGAAGTCAATTTAGATAATTTATCCAAGGCTTACAATGAAGTAATTAAGTTACAACAAGAGATTGATCCAACTCTTGGGGGATTAATAACTACTTTGCCATCTCTAGGTCAAACTAGGGTGATGAACCAAATCCCAACATTGAATCACACTCTACTAGATAACACATCAATGTTAAATCCAATACTTGAAATTCCTATCCCTCTAGCTTTGTAACAACCCATTATTCAAATTTATCCTACATTTATGATTAATTGGACAAGGAATGTTCAAAGCAATCCAATTTTTCCTACACAATCTAATGGAAATACTTTCTTCAAGAGGAAGGCCCAAAATTAGACACCATAGGTTAATGTATAGCCAAAATAGATAAGTTTATCCAATGTAAGTCATTAGATCAAGCTTCACACTTGTCATCAGAAATAGAAGCTACCTTGAAGAAGACTAGTGCAGGACCACCTTGGCAAGATTTTGTCAATTTAAGTGATTTGAGTCATGTCAAGACATGTCAAGAAGTCTTAGGATCATAATGGGATTATAATAAGGTCTATTTGAGACCATTTATGTTGTAATGAGGTCCAAAAAGATAAAACTCTAAGTCAAAATTCATATTATTATAGTGTTGGTCAACAAAGGTGAAAACATGCATGTAATGATTTAATATCTCTTAACAAATTATGTATTTAGAGGATCCTCAATGGACACAAGGTTTGAAAATAATTTGTGACCAATTTGAGATCATGCAAACATGTAAATAAGCCTTAAAAATTCAAAGGAAGGCATGCAAAATTTGTAAGTTGGAATTTCATAATAAAAACTTTGTTTTTCTATTTTTTTCCTTCCAATTTTGTTGTTCTCAGCCTTAGTATGGTACTGTATAGTACTTTAATTATTTGCACATGGGTCTATGTTAAAGAAGAATGAAATACATTCCATTTTCAAGTGGTTTGAGGTTGTTTCCTAAAAACTTGAGTGATGTATCACATTTTTTTCTAAAAACTGCCAAAAACTATTTTGTTTCTGCAAACATTGCTGCTCCCAGCCGTACCGCGTGCTTGTATGGAACTTTTAGGACCTAAAACTAATTGGGTTGGATATAGGGGTAAACTACCTACAAAATGCACTTGGTTTGAGGCTGATCGATTAAGTTTTGAGGGAGAACTATCCATTTTGCTAAAAACTGCTGAAACCCCGAACTAGGGTTTGGAAAGTGAAAAAATGTGAAATAGGCCATTCCACTGACCCAATAAACTCTAAATCAGTGGAATGGAATTAAATAGGGTAGAATTATATGTCTAAACACTTTTGATGATAGAACATAGAGCTCTCACCAAGTTTGACCATGCTTTGGCCTAATAAGACCCAAATATTAGGCCTATAAGTAGGACATTCATAAAATTTGAAGATTTGAGAGTTTCAAAGGGATGTGGATAGTCTATTTGCATCATTTTGAGGCATGTTTAAGGGTTACCAAGTTGTTTCAGAGGTTGAAAGTTAAAATAGGTACAAGTTCCTTTGTTAAAGTGGCATAATTAGGCCTATTGGCAGACTAATTTTCTTGATTTTGGGTGATAAGTCCCAAAGAAAACCCACCTCAATTTGGGATATGTTGCAAAAATTAATAAAGGGTATTTCAAACACCAATCAGATTTTATGTTGGGTTAAATCCAAGAAAGTTATGGCAGGAAAACTGTCTAGGCAGGGCTACTAGGCTTTAGGCCTATTTTCAAAGCAAGTGCATTCAAAACTTGAAATTGGTGAATGAAACATACATGATTGAGTAAGTTACACCCTAACCACACCCTCATTGTATCAAAGTGGTATCATAGCATCAGGTTCTGATTTGGGAAGAAGAAAGTCGAATTGTGAAGAAAAGCTAGTCCAGGCAAGATGCCTCGAAAAGCCAGTGCAATGGCCAAAGAGATAATGGAGTTGAAGGAGCAGTTACTCTAGAAGGATAGGCTCTATAGAGAGTCTCAATATAGGATAGCAATCTTGGAAAATAACCAAAGAAGAGGAGTGGTCAATGATGAGCAAAGTGACAAGGAGTATGAAGAAGAGAGCCCTCCAATGGGAGTCCAAGATGAGGATGATGACTAGGACCCAGAATAAAGGATGATGATCAAGATATTAAAGGTAGTAAGAGGTGGAAATACTCCAAAGATGAAAGTTGAGGTACCTATGTATGGTGGGAGAATGGATAGTGAGGAAGTCTTGACATGGATTGATGCTCTAGATAATTTTTTTGAATTTGAAGAGATAAAGGACAGCAAAAAGGTAAAATATACCAAATCAAAGTGTTTACGTGGAAAATTGGATTTGTTAATGTTTTAGTGTCTTGATGTTTAAATCCACCTTTCCACTTAACATTCAAGGATCTAGGGTCAAGTGGCGAGCACTATCATACCTTAGGTCACTGTGAGATGTAGGGAATCTTGGATTAGGGAATTTAATTATCAATTTTCCTTCTCCTATGCTCAATTGACCATTAAAACCCTAATAGAAAAAGCTTGTATAGACAGGAGTAAAATACCAAATCATAGAGTATCTATTTTTGGGGTTCCAAAGTGGAACAATCAAGGACACTAGAGCGGGTGCCTAAGTCCAAGGTGCTAGTTTCTCCGCAGGATCTGGTTCTCCTTCTGACACTGATCCGCCCTATAACTTCTATTTTTAGAAATTCATCTATGGAGGACACTAGAGTGAGCACCCAAGTCCTGGAAATGCTCTGGTGTCCTACTTTTCTTTAGATCCCAAATCCTTGATGCCTGCCAATCCTTCCTGCAAATTCACTTCTCCTGAATACAACACATGTAACCTACAATCACAAGACTTGGTTTGGAGGTTGTGGTCTTTAGAGGCTTGCCTCAGTCAAGCCTTGGAGGACACTTAAGTCTTCAAACATCATTTTCAGATAAAGAGTGTGTGCCCTTGTGAGGCAGAGGCAAAAACCAAAGGAATCAATGATGAAAACACAATATAATGTCACCTTGTAGTGAAGATATCATGGGAGGAAGATGCTCTTCATTCCATGATGAATGGATACTCAAATCTGTAAATTCAAACATACAAACCACACAAGTCTACTCTTACAACACAATGAAAGCCTTGAATCACCTTGAGAACACAATAGCTTGCTAGTCATCATCTAATTGAAATCTAGTTTACAAATGAATGCCTAAACATGCTTTTATATGTAACTACAAACACTCCTGCCAAGATTTTCATAATTCAAACTTACAATGTTGGAAAAGGGACCAAATAACGGTCACAAACTGACACCTAGAAATTAGGGCTGCCCCAAAATAGGGAAGGTGGTGCAGGAGCACCTACCTGACAGCTGGTCTTGATGAGGCAGTTAGTAGTTTAGGTCATGTTTATGTTTCCAAGAAGGTCTGTTAGACCAATTGCATGTAATAATGTCACGCTGATCATGATAAGATCATGCTGACCGGGATTTTGCTATTTTTAGCTAGTTAGTTATAACAGCTGTCATGATGTATGTTCGGTGGGATCTCCCAGCCGCCTGGAGAGTTCCCAGCCGCTTGGAGTCGGGTCAGTAGTACTCATAGGGAAATCTTTATAAGCATGGGATCGGTTGATTGTAAATCATCGATCAGACTTTGCGAGAGTGAGACAGAGCGAGAGGAACATCATATTGTAGTTGCATCTTTTGAAATCAATAAAGTGATCCTGTTTGTGTTCTTGCTCTGGTTGCATTCCATTACTTGATTGATCTGCTGGTTTGAGAGGGTGTCATGGATTTCCTGATCCATTCCACCGGTTGACTCATCTAATCGGTGGAATGGCAATGTACAGTAGGTTAGATTGTAGGTTGTTTTCTGTTTGCATGCAGGCGTGCAGGATCGCGGTCGACAGATGCTGAGAAGCCTAGCATCCTCATGTGCTAGGTCAAGTTGAGCAGTTCAAGTTGAGAGAGATCACCCTAAGACTGGATCGGGTCATCCCAGGAGGATCGGCGAAGTGAGATTTCGCTAAGTGAAGAAGTTCGCGAAAACAGCATCATCAGGATATTTC
Organism: Cunninghamia lanceolata; assembly: GCA_027924645.1. Lineage (NCBI taxonomy): Eukaryota > Viridiplantae > Streptophyta > Pinopsida > Cupressales > Cupressaceae > Cunninghamia > Cunninghamia lanceolata. The sequence goes on from BSBN01001583.1 coordinate 14,371,065, forward strand.
TGCAAATATCCTGCAGACGGGTTAGACATCGTCATCCGGATAAGTGGAGAAGATCGGCATGATGTTGTCGATTGCATGAAGTGTGAGTTCGTCGGGGTGATCATCAGCAGGAGGAGCCGAGGAGCGTATCGGCATCAGGATCACCATATCGGGAGTGCCAATCATCCGCATATCGTGAGTAGATGCGGAAGAGAAAGTTCGTGTTTTTGGCTAAGTGTTGAGAAGGTCATCAGGATATGACGTCATCGTCATCAGGATATGACGTCATCGTCATCAGGATATTGAGATATCCCCCCTATGCGAGTTCATCCTGCTGTCGTTAAGTATCGGCATCGGCAGAAAGTGTATTAGCGTCATCAGGAGGTTTCGAAGACAACCAGATAAAGTAGATCATGATGCTGTTGCTTGTGTCGTCGGGTAGCGGAGCATCGAAGGTAGGCTGCTGAAGGTGAACGTCATCAGGATATTTGGGACAACCGGATGTTGAATATCCTGCTGACGAAGGAAGTGTTGCATATGATGATGACGATGGAGTTCGGAGCCTGATGAACAGTGCAACCGGAGGATGTGTTCGCCCGCTAAACATCATGATGATGATGTTAGGAGGAAAGCGGAGGAGGTGAATAGTAGTCGGCAGGAGGATGATTGCGAGTGTCCGCAATATGATGATGCTGTTGGTTTTCGGAAACATGATGCTGACAGAGTAAAGCCGAAACATGATGATGTCGTTGGTAGTTGGAGGGAATATGATGATGATGGCGAAGATGATGATGATGAGGTTGGTCTGCAGACATTCATGCTATATGCAAATGTTATAGTGTGGATGCCTCTGCATCATAGTGGTATCAGAGCTCAGCAAAAGGTCTGGGCTGTTGTGTGTTGATTCTGTCACCGAAAGGGCAGAGGTAGAGGTAGAGTTGATTGTGTTGATTGAGAGGTTGACAAAATGCCTCCTAAAGGTAGTGGTACTGCAAGGGAATTGCAGGAGATGAAGGAGAAACATGCTAGAGAGATGAGGAAGATGAAGGAGCTTGCTGACGCACTTCAAGCCAGGCTGACAGCCCTGGAAAAGAACAAAAAGAGGGAAGTAGAAGACAGTGAGTCTGAAGAAGATGCAGATACTGTTGAAGAGTATGAAGAGGTAGCTGAAGATCTGGATACTGAAGACCAGAGGTTGGCAAAACTGTTAAAGGCAGTGCAGAGTGAGAAACCTAAGGTAAAGGTTGATGTTTCCAAATATACTGGAAGCTTGAATGAAGATGAATTGTTGGATTGCATTGCTGCACTGGATAATCACTTTGAATGTGAAGATGTGGCTGAGGATCAGAAGGTAAAAATTGCAAAGACCAAGTTAGGAGGTCATGCTTTGGTATGGTGGGATTATGTACAATCTGAGAGAAGGAAGCAAGGGAAGTCTAAGATCACTTCTTGGGATAAGATGGTAGCAAGGATAAAGGGTAAATTCTTGCCAAGGGATTATGAAATCCAGATGTTTAAGAAGCTGCAATTTTTAAAGCAGAAAGACAGGGATGTGAAAGCATATACTGAGGAATTTTATCTGTTAAGTATGAGATCTGGTCATCATGAGAATGAGGTAGAAAAGGTGGCTAGGTACTTGGCTGGTTTGAGGTTTAACATACAGGATGAGTTAGTGTTAGCTAACCCTAAGAATGTGGAGGATTGTTATCAAATGGCAATCAGGATTGAAGAAAAGCTGAATAGAGGACATGATAAGTCCATGAGAGGAAGAGGAAACAATAGGGGAAGAGGAGCAGCCCCTGCACAAAAGCAAACCAATGAGGTTCAAGAAGACACTAGTAAAGGACAGGGACAGTCTGATTTCAGAGGTGGATGGAAAGGTAATAGAGGAAGATTTGGAGGTGGTAGAGGTTCTACTACATTTTCAGGAAAGTGTTACACCTGTGGAGAGTTTGGTCATCCATCTTTCAAATGTCCAGAAAACAAGGGTTCATCATCCAGAAATGATAGAACAAGTGACAAGAGGGTACAACTGGTACAAGAAGAGAAGGAAGAAGAAAGTGCACAGAGTTCAAACAAAGGTCCTGAGAATTTTGGATATCCAGAGAGTGGAGAATCATTGATGTTAAGGAGAATTAGTTGGCAGGCATCAAAGGATCTGATGCAAAGAAGAGCTCTTTTCAAAACCACATGCAAGAGCAAAGGTAAGGTATGTAAGGTTGTCATTGACACTGGTTCAACAGACAACATGGTATCTCAGGAAATGGTGGATAAACTGCATTTGGAAAGGATTCCACATCCACACCCTTACAAGGCATCTTGGGTGAGTGATAGGCAATCACTTTTTGTCTCTGAGCAGGCATATGTGGATTTCCAGATTGGACCATATCAAGATAGAATCTTGTGTGATATATTGCCTATGGAATGTTGTCACCTACTGTTGGGTAGACCATGGCAATTTGACAGAAGGGTACTGTATGATGGGTATGCTAATACCTACACCATCCAGAAGGATGGGAAGATTATTAAGTTGATGCCATTGCAGGCAAAAGCTGCAGTACAGAAGGTAGCTCAAATCATTTTAATGGGAAAGAAGGAGTTTGTGCAGATGCCTAGAGGAGCAGGCATAAAGGCAGTTCAGGACACTGCAGGGAAAGGAGTTGTTACAGACAACAAGCTGAAGAAAGTTTCAGTTGTGACTGACAGAGGTCAGCAGTAGGTGCAGAAACAGGTTTGTACACAGCAACCAGTTGAGAGGCATGACAAGGATGTTGTCATAGTTGGGACTATTGCTTGTCCTATGAAGATTGAAAGAAAGGTACAGTTGAACACCACAGAGGTAGTTCAGCCAGAGGTTCTGGTCAGACAATCTGACAAACACAGGGTATGTGAGAGAAAGGCCTACATCAACAGGCATGCAGATTTACTTGCCAGAAAGCAAGTTACAGTTTAGAAGTCTTGGAGCAGCCAAGAGCCAGCAGAGGATAAAGCTGGAGCAGGTCAGACTATTGACAAGGCAAAGTGTAAAGGTGGAGGACTTCCACATACTCAACTCATGGGACATGAGTTCTTTTCTGTTGGGGAGTATGGTGCAGGAGCACCTACCTGACAGCTGGTCTTGATGAGGCAGTTAGTAGTTTAGGTCATGTTTATGTTTCCAAGAAGGTCTGTTAGACCAATTGCATGTAATAATGTCACGCTGATCATGATAAGATCATGCTGACCGGGCTTTTGCTATTTTTAGCTAGTTAGTTATAACAGCTGTCATGATGTATGTTCGGTGGGATCTCCCAGCCGCCTGGAGAGTTCCCAGCCGCTTGGAGTCAGGTCAGTAGTACTCATAGGGAAATCTTTATAAGCATGGGATCGGTTGATTGTAAATCATCGATCAGACTTTGCGAGAGTGAGACAGAGCGAGAGGAACATCATATTGTAGTTGCATCTTTTGAAATCAATAAAGTGATCCTGTTTGTGTTCTTGCTCTGGTTGCATTCCATTACTTGATTGATCTGCTGGTTTGAGAGGGTGTCATGGATTTCCTGATCCATTCCACCGGTTGACTCATCTGATCGGTGGAATGGCAATGTACAGTAGGTTAGATTGTAGGTTGTTTTCTGTTTGCATGCAGGCGTGCAGGATCGCGGTCGACAGATGCTGAGAAGCCTAGCATCCTCATGTGCTAGGTCAAGTTGAGCAGTTCAAGTTGAGAGAGATCACCCTAAGACTGGATCGGGTCATCCCAGGAGGATCGGTGAAGTGAGATTTCGCTAAGTGAAGAAGTTCGCGAAAACAGCATCATCAGGATATTTCTGCAAATATCCTGCAGACAGGTTAGACATCGTCATCCGGATAAGTGGAGAAGATCGGCATGATGTTGTCGATTGCATGAAGCGTGAGTTCGTCGGGGTGATCATCAGCAGGAGGAGCCGAGGAGCGTATCGGCATCAGGATCACCATATCGGGAGTGCCAATCATCCGCATATCGCGAGTAGATGCGGAAGAGAAAGTTCGTGTTTTTGGCTAAGTGTTGAGAAGGTCATCAGGATATGACGTCATCGTCATCAGGATATGACGTCATCGTCATCAGGATATTGAGATATCCCCCCTATGCGAGTTCATCCTGCTGTCGTTAAGTATCGGCATCGGCAGAAAGTGTATTAGCGTCATCAGGAGGTTTCGAAGACAACCGGATAAAGTAGATCATGATGCTGTTGCTTGTGTCATCGGGTAGCGGAGCATCGAAGGTAAGCTGCTGAAGGTGAACGTCATCAGGATATTTGGGACAACCGGATGTTGAATATCCTGCTGACGAAGGAAGTGTTGCATATGATGATGACGATGGAGTTCGGAGCCTGATGAACAGTGCAACCGGAGGATGTGTTCGCCCGCTAAACATCATGATGATGATGTTAGGAGGAAAGCGGAGGAGGTGAATAGTAGTCGGCAGGAGGATGATTGCGAGTGTCCGCAATATGATGATGCTGTTGGTTTTCGGAAACATGATGCTGACAGAGTAAAGCCGAAACATGATGATGTCGTTGGTAGTTGGAGGGAATATGATGATGATGGCGAAGATGATGATGATGAGGTTGGTCTGCAGACATTCATGCTATATGCGAATGTTATAGTGTGGATGCCTCTGCATCAGAAGGACTAGGGTGTGGGTGCCCAAGTCCTCCCCCTTATTTTGGGTAGGGTACAGCTCAAGGGGTCCACCTAGGTCCAATTTGTCATGGAACCTAGGTCTCATTCCATCGGGATGCCAAAATATGAACTAAGATGTCCTAAATGCATGCTAAAGACCCAGAAGCTAAACCTTATGATGGAAAAGCCCCCAAGAGGACATTTTCTGACATTACATTTAGCCCCCACTTTAATGTATGTATAAACGCAAGGCCAATACATGCATTAAAGTAGGGTCACAAACACCACAAACACACCAAACATGGAGAAGACATGCCAAACACATAGAAAACATTAACAGGCATGCAAAACATGAAGAAGATAGTTACAATGATGCACAACATAGAGAATATAGTCAATGCATATAAGACACATTAATGGATGGAAGATGGAAATGATATCTTTTCTTTTCTTTTCTTGATATATAAGAAATGTAAATGCAAGTACTAGAAAGTAAACAAACCTCCCATAATATAGGATGCACTACCTTAGGGTGCAGGTCTCTATATGTATGGTGTAACACACATGCAAGACACACAAAACCTCCCAAAATGTAGGAAGCACTTCCTACAAGTGCTAGTCTTTGCATATGGAGCAACAAACATGCCACACAAAATAAGCATGCCAAAACACACACACTTGAAGACATGAAGAAAACACGATAGACAAGCGATAGAGTGTACCCATTTCTAGGTCTGACACCATCTCAGGCACATTATAGGTACACACCAACGATTGGGCTTCACCACAACAATCGTCAAAAACATGCTTAAGGGTTGAGTTAGTCACAAAACTGCTCCCCGCCTTCGCAGAGGACTTTTGAAAATGACAGGATGATACAATCTGCTATGAGAAGTACACCATCCCTGCCTCTACATAGGGCTTAAGATAAAAAGGATATACATGATATCCCACCTCCACAGAGGCCTTACATGATTGATTGATTTATTGCAAACAAGCTTAGGATGCATGATGCACTACTCTGGGGTGCGAGTCTCGGCATCTGAGGTCAAACACATTTCTAACATCTATAACAGATAGCTTACCTTATATATGCCTCCATCTTAAGGTGGTTGATATCAGGTATCAATATCAAGCATATTAAGGTAGGAATAAAAACATACAAGGGAACACCAACTTTTGCAAAGCCCATAACCCCTGGAGGTGACATGTACTTCATGATCGCCAAATGTTCCCACAAACACATCCCTGTAAGAAACATGTTAGTGTCTACAACAATGATAAACAACAACATCAATGCATATGATTAACCACACAAAGAGCCAAGGTTATACAATGAATTTGAGGTTTAAGGATAATTGTGGGGCTATATTATCAAGCTCTCCAAATCGAGTACCACCAAGGCTACATTCAAAGACAAACAAAGGTGCACAGAGTAGCAGTATTGTTAAGGTTTATAAATGCAACAAAAAGATCATCAAATTCACTATGTGGAAAGCACGAGTTCTTCAACTAGCCAAGTGTCAGATAAGATAGACAACCCCATTGTCATATTAGGAACTAAGTCCATTTTTTGATTGCTCTTGAAATTGACACTAGGTTCGCATCAGTATAAATGTTTTTCATCATCTACCTACTAGGTGGAAACACTAGAGGAAGGGAAACAATAAATAAGAGAGGAGAAACAAGTTTCTTAGGGATAGTCATGTAGGAGGGTGCCCCTATGTCACCAACTGCGATACTATGTCTGTAAGACACAACACACAACAATAGAATCAAAGAGAGAGCCAATATAGAAGAATGATGATACAAATAGAAGGTCACAATAGAGGTAGTCTCCTAGTCTCCTGGACCTTATGGGAGAATCCGAGGTCATCTCAGGAGGCATAAACAACATATAACACATCACGGGGGAAGCACATCATGAGAGAGATAAAGGGTTAGAGATACTTACCTGTAGGATCTTCGTGCTAGAAGTCATCAACAATTAAATCATTTTCTTTCCAATTGCAAACATAAGGTACCATTGCCAAGTCATTGTAATTATTCTTTTGTTCATTCTTAAATGCTTCTTGGTTTGACTCAATGTTAGGTGGAATGTGATCTTGTTGGAGTTCATTGGTATACTTATTCACTATCCTCTTAGGTGGTGGGAAAAGCAAATTATTTTGAATGATCTCAACATCCATCCTTAGGGGATTTAATTTGAGAGACTTCTCCTCATCCACTACTGCTACATCCTTAGTGATGTCCAAATGACATAAATTCTCAAACAAAGGAAGGACATTAAAGGACTTCTCTTCCTTAGTGAAATCCAAACCTGTGTGTGAACAATCAACTAAAGGAAGAAGGTTGATAAGATGATCCATAAAGGTTTCACACACTAGGATAGGATTGTGATTATTGTTAAATGAATGCTCATTGTCAACCCATGGAATGTCCTTTGTTAAAGGGAGCTCTTCATTCACTAACACTTCATCTTGGCCAAGGAGAACAGCGGAATTACTAAAGCTATCTTTCGCATGAGTATTCTTATTGATGAATTTAGTTAAACCTTCTAATATCAAAGGATATGCTCCTATGAATAGTGTGAAGCTATTAAAATCATGTGTATAACAAATTAATTGTAGCTCGTATGTAGAACATATAGAAGCATTAATACCACTTGCAGAAGCTATGTGTTCTAGAACATGAGGATTCTCATTAGTGAAACTAGAGAAATTTTCAAAATTTAGGATATACACATGCAAAGATTTCAGAGATGAATAACATGAAGATGTCATAATGAGATGTAAAATCAGATTTTATAAGTTTTCCAAAAGTATGTCAAAGACAAGTACAAAACTGTATGCAAAAATGGCCTAAAAATGCTTGGTTTTTGTACTTTTTCAATACAAATGAATGAAACAAAGGGTGTTGTAAGGATTTCAATAAAGGGAAGCAAGTTATATTTCTGATATTAGTCCCAAAATAGCAAATTAATCCTTCTCTACACAATCTTGATGCAATTTTAAGTTAATGCCAAGTCGAAATATAGTGAAAATATGTCAAAATAAGCACTTTTTCACCAAAATTCAAATTCAAAAGAGCATGACAAAGGGTGTTGTAAGGAAAATGATGATGGAAATAAAATAATATTATTACTAATAGCCACTTAGTTCTAGAATACCCAACACAACACGCTTGTAGTGCTACTTAAGGTCAAATCCTAATGAAAAATATAGCAAAATAGGCCATTTTTCACTTTTTTTCAATTCCAAGACCTAGCAAAATGGGTGTTGTAATGAATTTTAGGAGGTAAAAAAAATAATATCAATAATATCAGTCACCTCAATTCATAAAATTTGTCACAACACACTTGGAGTGTAAACTACGTCAAACCCTAGGGCAAAAATAGCCAAAATGTGTAGTTTTTCACAAAATTTTCACTACAAGAGCTCGTTAAAAGGGTGTTGTGAAGATTTTTAGGAGGGGTAGAAAATTATTACCCTGATAATAGTAGATTAATTAAAAAATACTCTTCACAACATGCCTATGATGCAAGTTTCTAAAGTCGATAAGGCCAAATTTAGTGAAAATTAGTGTTTTTGAAGCTCTAGGTTTGAGATCTTGGAAAAAAATGCTATGAGAATGTTTTGAATTATGATTTATGATATAATTTAAATAATCTCATATTTGAAAATAATTTTTAAGCTTGAATATGCAAAATGCCAATGCAAATCTAATGAAAATGCATCAAAATTGCTAGTTTTTGTTGAAATTTTCTATGCAAAATTGCAAATATTTTAAATCTAAATGCAAATTTACACCAAAATGAAAGACCACATAAAAATTTTAATTTGAATGAGCCTATAAAATCAGTAGAAAAATCTGAGAAAAGATTTTGCCTACTAACCCTAGATTTTGGAATTACTAGGTTATATAAAATTGTCAAAATTTCCACAAAACCCTAGCAAATTAATAATAAAAATGCAATGCAAAATTTTGAATTTTTTTATTTTTCTATATTTTATACTATATCTAATGCAAAAATCATGAATTAGGAAAATTTAGGAAGAAGTGATGCAATTTAGTAAGCCAGACAATGCAATTTTTTTGTACTTTTCCAATTTTTCAATTTTTTTGAATTTTTCTCAATGCAATAAAATGAATGACTATATGAATGAATCAAATCAATCCAAATATGAAGACACACACTTAGAAAGTTTCAATTTAAGTCCAAAAACATGGGTTCACCAAAATGTTTAGGTAGAAAATTGGATTTGGTAATGTTTTAGTGTTTTGATGTTTAAATCTGCCTTTCCACTTAACATTCAAGGATCTAGGATCGAGTGGCGAGAACTATCATACCCTAGGTACCTATGACATGTACGGAATCTTGGATTAGGGAATTTAATTATCAATTTTCCTTCTCCTATGTTCAACTAACCATTAAAACCTGAATTATGTAAATACGACAAGAAATTGATGAATAACAGAAAAAGCTCTTGCAGACAAAAGTAAAATACCAAATCACAGATTGCCTATTTTTGGGGTTCCGAAGCGGAACAATCAGGGACACTGGAGTAGGCACCCAAGTCCAAGGTGCTAGTTTCTTCACAGGATCCAGACGTCCTTCTGACACTGATCAGCCTTGTAACTTCCATTTTTAGAAATTCATCTATGGAGCACACTAGAGGGAGCACCCAAGTCCTAGAAATGCTCTGGTGTCCTGCTTTTCTTCAAATCCTGAATCCTTGATGCCTACCAATCCTTCTTGCAACTTCACTTCTCCCAAATATGACACCTGTAACCTACAATCACAAGACTTGTTTTGGGGGTTGTGGTGTTTAGAGGCTTGCCTCAGTCAAGCCCCGAAGGACACTTAAGTCTCTGAACACTATTGTCAAATAAAGAGTGTGTGCCCTTGTGAGGTAGAGGAGAAAACCAAAGGAATTGATGATGAAAACACAATATAATGTCACCTTGTAGTGAAGATATCATGGGAGGAAGATGCTCTTCATTCCATGATGAATGGATTCTCAAATATGCAAATTCAAACATACAAACCACACAAGTCTACTCTTGCAACACAATGAAAGCCTTGAATCACTTTGAGAACACAATAGCTTGCTAGTCATCATCTAATTGAAATCTAGTTTACAAATGAATTCTTAAACATGCTTTTATATGTAACTACAAACACTCCCACCAAGATTTTTGTAATTCAAACTTACCGTGTTAGCAAAGGGACCAAATAATGGTCACAAACTGACAATCAGAAATTAGGGCTGCCCCAAAATAGGGTAGGACTAGGGTGCAGATGCCCAAGTCCTTGTTGTTATACGGAGCCTAATCAGACTCAGAGGTTAAATTTACCCCATTTTTATCGATGTGGTTTCCCCCCAAATTCCTACAGGATCAAGGGGCAATGCCCCTTGCGGGGTCTAGGGGCAAAGCCCCTAAAACCTCACATGGTTTTTTTTAATTTTATAAAGGCATCGAGAGTTTTTTTTGGCCTGACATAAAAAAACCCTATTTTGTAACAAACATAAGTCTTGATAAAAAAGGCTAAGGGTTAGGGTTTTTATTTCTTCTATGGGCTTGGCTTGTGCAAAAGAGGCCAATTTCATCTTTTGTATTGGTAATAGAGCATCAAAATTGATTAGGCCTTGTATTATATCTAGATCTTCTACAGCTTGTTTATCTTTTTCCAAAATTTCTTTCACTGCTTCTGCAATGTCTCTTGCCCAATAAGATGTTTCAGTTTTGTGCTCATTAGGGCCTGTATCTTCTCCCTTTCTGAAGTCAATCATGTTGTCTTGCTTATCATTTTCATTATTTTTCTCTGCTTCTACTCTCTCTTCATTAGCAATGTCTTCTGCATTCTTTTTCAAAGGATTTTGTGTATCCTCAGTAGCAGTACCATCATCATTTTTATCAAACTCCTCAACGTTTGGAATGGAGGAATCAATTCCATCATTAGTTTCTTCTTCTTGACCTTCCTTGTCCTCAACCTCTTCTACTTTCTATTCCTTATTCTTCACAGAATCACCTTTAGTAGGATCATTTATTTCCATGTTCATTTCTACATTTGCCTCACAGGATTGGTCTAGAGAAATTTGAGTATCTTTTGTACCATCAACATCAACTTCCTTTACCATCTCTTCATCTTCTTTATTTGATATTTCCTTTACCAGAGCAGAGAAGTCATCTACTTCAACTTGCTGCTCATTTTCCTTCAACTCTTCTTCATTTGGAAGGGATGTATCATCAACATCAAGTTCCTCAGTGACCACATAAAACTTATTCTAGTCTAGGGCTTTCCTTAGAATTTGCTTTGTTTCTTTGACTACTTCATCAATGTCTCCAAGCATTAGTTTATTCATCCTGATTTTGCTTCTGAATTCATCTTTAACTTCTTTAAAGATTTTATTGGTTTCCTTCTTAGATATTATCGGACATAAACTGGACAACACATGTTCTCTTAGCTCCAAATCCTTTTCTTTGGTAGCTTCTTTTCTCATCTCTAGAATGTCACTTAGACTCTTAAGGATTTCAGATAAAATTTCCACAAGTGCTCTATTGAATGCGTTCAAGTACTTAACAGTGGCATCCTCCAAAATTCTTTTATTAGATTTATCAAAGTTGTCATAATATTTTGTTATGGGCTTCAAATTCCCATGAACAATTATTGCATTCACAATATCTTCAACTGACAGGGTAGATTTTTTAGTCTTTAGTCTTCTGCTTACCCTTACACTTCTGGAGGGTTTGTTTTGGGAAACTCTTGATGCTTCTTCTTTCTTTAACTTTGTGCTTTGAGAGGGCTTCTCCTTAGATACTTTAATAGCCTTAGTTCTCGAGGCCTTCAATTCTTTAACTTCATCATCTAAATCAGTCTTTTCTTCATCCTCCTTCTCCACACTGACATATGACCTTTTGGCCATTACTTTAGTTCTTTTTCCTTTATTATCAGTACGTTTTTCTTTGAATTTATCTACAATAGGAGAAGGTGATGCACCGGAGGTTGTACTAGAACTCCTAGTAGTCCTTGCTTTAGAAGTGGATTCCATCAGAACACTCCCTGTTCTTTGTCCTACTCCTTCTCAGCTTTCTCTATCCTTTCCATGTTTTGTCTCACAGCTTCTTTTATTATGTCAATGCTCTCTACATACATTTCAACTTGTCTTTGAATCTTTCTCTTAGATTCAGGTTTTTGGAGCTCAACATGTAATTTCACACTAAGTTTAGCATATGTATCAAATCTCTCAATAGAGGTATCTTTTGGATTTCTTAAAAGGTGTTGAGCATACATTTCTAGTATATGTTTATTAACTTCATACCCCATGGGCATGATCCATATAGTCCTTGGTTCAACTGCTTCCATCAAGCATTGATCTGTTTCCACCATGAAGCAAATTGTATCCTTGTATTTTTCCACCACATATGTAGGGATTCTTTCCCTTAAATGTATTATGTTCTAAAAATTCTTGAAATATCCCCAAAGAGCAGTTCTTTGGGCATTGGAGTCATCAATATTGTCCAAGTGCTCTATGATTTGTATAGAAATAGGCTTATCATTGGTTCAACACAAGCTTTTCTTCCCAAGTAACTCATTCATGAAATAGAAGAATAAACACATGACCAACGTACCATACTTGAATGTATTTTCTTGTCCTTCTTGATCTTGTTCAGATTCTCCATTTACTAGTTTTGTAGCAGCTCACACAAGTCATTGTCAACATTTCTCTTAACATCTGATAGGCAGCATAAATGGCTATACCCGATACAGAGTTTTCCCTACTAGAGTGGTATATATTATATCTAATTACCATGGATGCAAATTTGACATCCGAATCAGTTATATCATTTATTGTCATTACCCTCTTATCAAACTGTGATCCAGTAGCTTCAGTCACATTCTAATTCTTCACTAAATTTAACATTGGCAGTCCACTAGATGAGTTCAATCATGTTACGGCCTATATAGCATCCTTGGTGATCTTAAGGGGTTTCATCAACTACATGAATTCAGTATGAATTTGACTCAGTACATACCAGACCCACTCATCTTCACTGAAGGATGAGAACTCAATAACCTAAATGAGATATTTGACTTGCAGTGCCTTATACTCAGGTTTAAGACCATGAATCTCATCCCTCAGATGATTCTTGAACAAAACTACTAAGTTTGAATCACCAAACTCATCTATGCTAGCATGAATATAAGCCCTAATATCTTCAACGCATAATACTCCATGCAAAACATTAGAAAATGCACCTAACAGATCGACCTCTACAAATTTGTAAGGATGCTTTTTGAATTTAGGTCGAGGTCTTTCGGTGATGTCAACAACCAACAGAGTAGCCATATCAAAGATTGCAAATTCAAAGAGATTTACAAAGAATACCTTGTTTTGCCGATTAGGGTTAGCTGTTGAATTTGCTTTTCGTACTCCAAATCCTTGAAGTCTCAGGTCAAACACTCTTCTCCTTGTTCTCTTCAAATGTAAAGTGATTCAAATGTTGAGTAAATGACTTTTTATGCTTTGCAAAACCCAATTCGTTATTGTAATAAATGCTTTTCCCTAATACATCTAGTTACACTATTTCTGCATATAGTCAATCTTCAATTGCTCTACAATCAATCGCATTAGTTTCTTTTCTTCTAGAATTTGCTTCAACAGATCTACAACAGGCTTCTTTATCTTCACTCATCATGCCAGATTCAAGCACCCACTTACTGGCAAGGGGAATTAGATTTTCAATGCAGCTCCCCCTGAGCCAGAGCTCCTGATTTAATTCCCAGAGGAATTATCAACACTGAATTCTAGTGCGTACCCATCACTATCATTCATTACACTTTTCTTCACCCTTGTTTTGTTCATTTCATTATGGATCTTATTCACATTTACTTTGTTCTTTCCTTTGTCCAACTTCTGCTCTATTTTTCCTTTACCTGCCTATGAGTTCTCCTTTTTGCTTCTACAAAATTTAGCAATATGTCTAGATTTGTTGCAGTTGAAACACACAATCTTATTCTTCTGACAATTACATGTTGGAACAGGTTTATATCTGCATTGTATTGCAATATGCCCAAACTTATTGCAAGTAAACATCTTTCATTGAACACTTGTTTGTTCTTAGGAGGATTCCTTGATCCACTTCTACATTCCTCAGCCTTATGACCTATCTTTTTGTAATTAAAGAATTGACCAGAGAAAGATGATGCATTTTGATTCACTTTACTTTTGTATTGATTAGCTCTATGACCATACTTATTGCATTTGAAACAATTGCCATTGAAAGATGGATACCTTTGAGCATTAGGTTGTCTTACCAGAGGTCTTCTAGGATTCCTTCTTTGATTTCTTGCTTCAGGATTTCTTTGACCAAATCTAGAACTTTCACCTTTCTCAAATCCTAGACCATGCTTATCATCTACCTTCTTCCGACTATCAAGCAACACCTCAAGTTTAGCTGAGCTTATCTTAAATTTTTCTTTATATTCATTTGCAACTTCTAGGTAATGTTTGAGAATGACAATTTGTCTTTCAAGTTGATTCTCATTATCCCTAGTTTCTTGTAGATCAGATTCTAGTTGACCAATTATTCTATCCAATCTGTAGCACTCTTTTGTTCTTTCTTTCAGAGATTAATTCAATTTTTCCCTAGTCTTCTTCCTTTCTTCAATTTCCTTGGTTAGTCTCATCACCCCAGATTCCATCTCATGTTTTAGGACAACAACTTCTTTTAATAGCTTCTCACATTCCTTTGTCTTCTCCTTCAGGGCCTCATCCAAGTCATTATCTTCATTCTGATTTGCTAGTTGATGAAGTAGCTCCTTCCTCTTTTCATAAGATTTTCTCAGTTGTCCTTTTAAGGTCTCAATGAAATCTTCAGCATCTTTAAGGTTCTCTTACAAATCTCTAATTTTCACTCTATATAGATCAAGATCATCTAATGCTACTTGAAGTTGTTGATTGATACCATCAAAATGCTTGAATGAACCCATTGAAAACACCTTCCCAGATCTTCCTCAAGCTGTTAAACTTCTTCTAAGGAACCAAGTTCTGATACCAATTGTTGAAATTAAGGAATAGTGAGAGGGGGGTGAATCAGTGTTCTGCAAAACTTATTAATATGTTACTTTATAAAATTACCACATACAATCAAATGAAAGAAGCATGAACTTAAGAATAGAACAATAAGATCATCACACATAAACAACAAGATTTTTACGTGGAAACCTAGTTAAGGGAAAAACCACAGTGGGGGTTAACCCACAAGATTTTATACTCTGTTAAAAGTATTACAAAATAGAAAGACACATGCCTTTGGGCACACTGCCCAGAGTTCACTGCCTATAAGATTAATTACAACAGTTCACTGAAGTACTTGAACTAAAGAATAGCATCTAACAATGCAAGATTACAGTTCTGGTTAGGCTCAATATACCAATTTCACACACTTCATCTCTCACTGCCATGTTTCACCATTCTACCATAATCTGAGGATTAGATCTCTGCTTCGAACTTGATACTGTCAGCCTTCACACTTCTCATTTCATATTCACACACTCACTCCTCAAAATGCTTGCATGCATCAATCATATATATCCACAACAAGAAATCACCCCAACTATAGTCAGCCTTAAGAAAACTTGGAAACTATTTCAAGAACATTATTCTATCGGCTGAATCCATGCACAAACATCAATGTGGACAAAAACTTATGTATCCAGGTCACCTCACATGTTGGCCAATACCACTAGATCTCATAAAATACTCGACCAATCACTTCTTTTCATTTGTACAAGGATCAAACACCTAGTCGGGTTGTTCTTCACTAGCCTGAACTATCTAACCAAAACTTGATACTCAGATGCTTGTAACTTACAATCCCTTCATCTTCAGAGGCTAAAATCTTGGATTTAGGTAGCCCTGACATCCCTTAACATTCCCTCAAATCTGTAGTACAATATGATTACCTATGGAGAAATGTGGACTAAGATGTTGAACCTTGTCAAATGCTCTATTCCTGTCTATCTAAACTTAGATAAATATGTACTCTGACTTCCGGTATGATCAAATGATGTAATGTAGATACATAGGATAGATTTAGTTGCCATTAGTGACAACACCTAACATGCCTAGCAGTGTATCTTTCCAACACCTCAAACCCTAGACCTGATTTGTCTTTGAAACCTGTTGATGACTGTTTTGATGCAATCATAACAATAAGTTAAAATTCACATATAATGAACTGAAACTATACTTGAAAGATAAGAAGGAATCATTTGAGATTCAACTAATCCCAAGTCTACAATGGTTCGGTTGGTCAATTTCAGTTGGTCAATGTGAAGCTGTAATGTTCAAGGGGCCTTACGTAGTTTAGGTTTGTTTGGTGGTTTACTGGACTAAGAATATGCAAAAAGGTCATAGATTTCAACAAGTATTCTGTTCATTTGCATAAAAGTGATATTGTGCTGCAAGCTTTAGCTGGTTTTCTTGGATTTTTGCAGCTTTCTTCTTTATCTATTTATGAAAAATGTCTACTTATAGCTCTGTTATACATGCTTCTTCAAATTTGAGACAATTTCCTTTAGATTTCTACGTTTTCAGCTAAATATTTCAGATGGGTTGGGAAAAGTTAGAAAGATCTAATCTATACCTCATTTAATCTACCGAAGGATCTAATTGTTTCTGTTATGCACTATGTAAATACTACAGTAATTTGATCAAATCCACAGTAAAAACCCTAAATGTAAGTTCTGAGCATTTTCATAAACATACATTTAAAATTGCAAGCTCTCAAAGAAGATATTTCAAAACACAAAGAAGGGCAGGAGAACACTCAGAAGATAGATGCAGAACTCCAGATTCTATTGTATTAGAAACGAATAGTCATACATGATTTACAATGTAGGAATGACTCTTAGTTTCATTGATCATACTACAGAGAACTTACAAGCTTTACAGATACAGTAAGGCAGCCAGACATTCCACATGCACCTTACTGCAGACAAACAGGCGACCTCCTTCTTCTACTTCTAAGCTATGCTAACTTGCTATATGTTCCTAAAAGAAAAATTCTGTTGTAGCCACTGTTGTTTTCCTAAAATCCCTGTTGTAAAGTATTACAGTGTAGAGAGGCACAATATAAAGACATTCTGATTGTCCTCACTACAGCAAAAACCTAACTGAATCCCTGGTTCAAACCCCTGGTTACAGCAATAAATACAGGTGAACCAGCTCTTCAAAATATCTTTGAGCAGTGTCAAATCTGGGCGAAATATTGCCCCTTTTGAGAAGTTCCGGCAGCTGGGTAATAACTTCTGTTTGTCTGTTGCAGTAATACCTTCAGCTGCAACCTTGTTCTTTACTTGAATGGCCTTGACTTTTTTCATTTCATCCTTATCTTCTTGTTCCTGAGATCAGATCTTCTGCCTCTATGAGGTCACTGTGTTGACTTTCCAGCTGCTTCCTCAACTGCAAGCCTGCAAGACAAGACAAGCAATAAGTATTTCATTTATCACATAAACAGCAGGAAATTAAAATAAGCGTTTAAATCCAGGTGACTGCGCAAGATTGTGGAAATCGGATCCAGAATACTCTCAAAAACGCGTCCAAAATGCGTTCAGACTGCTCAAAATCCATCGGGTCAACTATCGCTGACCGAGAAAATGCCATAGGCGCCAAAAAAAAAACACTTTAAAATTCCACCGCTTCATTTCCCGCCCATCGGCATGACTATCGCTATCGGCGCGTCAAAAAAAACATGTTGGTCAATATTCACTTCATCATCATGATATTCTAGAAATATGATGCTCTCCCTCCTGAAGGTCCAGATGACATCATCATGATATTTCGCTTCTGCATATTGGAGAAAAGAACAACATCATCATCATCATCATGTTGAAGAAGAATAGGAGGATATGAATATGATCATGCTGCCGAGGAAAGGAAAATGATGGTGACATCATCATGATATTCAGGCTTCATTGAAATGCTAAGGATGACGTCATCATCATGTTCAGTTAAGATCAGGGGAATAATGCAATATCGGGTCACCTAAAGAGCATGATCAGGATGATGATTGTAATATGACCCCTTTGCGGCCAAGGTAACCCTCTCGAAAGATCAGGATGATGATGATTATCATCATATTTGGGGCTTCTGTCGAACTTAGAATAAGACGTCATCATCATATTTGGGAACCGGATTGTGCTTTTGGAAAATATCCTGTCGAAGGGAAAATGTGATGATGATGATCATCAGGATATTTGCTTCTTCGTTTATCAGATCAGGATGATGTCATCATGATATCTGGGGCCTTTGTTAAACTTAAAACATGACGTCATCATGATATTTCACCAACCGAATCATGCTTGGGAAATATCCTGCCGAAGGGAAATCAGGATGATGAGGATCATCAGGATATTTTCAAAAGGTCTTACTTCATCGGCAGGAGGACTTTACGAAATATCAGGTGGACAAACAAGATCATGATGATCTTGACAACAGGACAGGATAAAAAATATGATGATGACCCCCCTCATCGACTTATCATGATGACGTAATCATCATATTTCATTTTCGGAGCACAAGGATGAGTTGAGGTCATCATGATATTTGTGCTAGGGTGATATTGTAAAATATGATCATGTTGTTGAGAAATGCAATATCGACTTCTTCTTCAAAAAAATAGGGTGATCATCATGATATTTCAAAAGTAGATCAGGAGGATATGAATATGATGATCCACCTATCGAATTATGATGATGATGTCCCCATCACTTAGTGAATTTCAGCGAATATGACCCTCTTGTGAAAGATCAGGATGATCATGATTATGCAAAAGGAGATCAGGAGGATATGAAGTCGTCATCATCATCTTAGCGAACTTCAGCAAATATCATGATGATGACCTTCCGATAGGATTTGAACATGCGCATGCAAATATACCGATGATGGATTTTCTAAGTCAGGGTGATCTTATAATATCATCATGATATTATAAGATCAGGCAATGCAAAAATATCATGATGATGCTCGCGATACAAAGACCGCTCGACGGGGAAACTTACTGTGACTTAAAGTTGACGTCATCATGATATTTGAACCTCAGGATATTATCGGGGGGGGGGGGGGGGTGTTTCAAATATGATGATGATGTCCTTCATACAGCAAAACTGAGTTATAAAATATGACCCTCCTAAAACCATGATGCGCATAAGGCCTGTTGATGGGTAAAGGGCACTACCACCTAAGATTGACGTCTGGATATTGCAACTGCATGATTTTTATCGGGTGATAGACCAAGATCATGATGATCCTATCAACATGAAAAAATATGATGATCACTTGCGATTATCAGGTTTGACCAAAACTTTGACCGTGCATAACTTCCACATATGGACGAATTTTCAAGTGAAGTAAAAGGCAAACCTGCATGGAATTTCAAGCTCTTTTTAAATATGAGGTCACAGAAACAAAATATGAACTTTGACAAACTGACCTCATGATGATGACCTACCTCATGCAAATATCATGATGATGATGCACCTGACCTTCATTTTTACCAAACCGCCAGAAAGCAGAAAAACACAAGCAGAAGCAAAAAGCAAAACATCAGCAGGGGTCCCCATTTTGCTAAGGAGCATAATGGGGCGTGTTGTGATCATCACAACAACTAGCAACCAAAACAAAACAATTAAATTCAGAGTGTTCAAGGAAACTAGATGAAATGAACTCATAACTTCCAACTATCTTTCCTGCAAATTACTATTCAGCTTGAGACTCAAAGTATTCAATAAAGATGCATGAATTTCCATTTTCAGTTTAGTTGTGTGCATGTGATTAATTATCCTCATCTTGAAGATCGGTTGAACAAACCAGTGACTGACATTAGCCTACGTAGGTGAGGATATTCCCTCATAGCCGACCGGATAGAGCCTTGCTGCCAGCGAGCGTCTATAGCCCCGGCAAGGTTATCGTTACAATTCTCCTAAGTAGAGCCCCACTGCCAGCGAGCGTCCATAGCCCCGGTAGAGTTACTTAGATGGCTTAATCTGGATTTTCAGTATAATCCGCTTTATTCATTTATTTATTTATTTTTTGTTTTCTAATTTTGAAAGATTTATAAGATATAGCAATTTGTAACTTCATGATGCAAGGAGTGGACACTTGCTGAAATTAAGCTGAGAATTGTAATGGTAGCAAGGGTGACCTCTGATTTTTCACCTAATATCTACACTGGTATGTTCAACAAACCCAAGGATTTTAGGTGTGTCATCGTGAGAAACCTGCTTCGAATTCTCAATCACATTTATTGAATACAAAACTTTAGAAGATGAACAACTCTCTACATTCATGACAGTGACAAATTATGTGTAAATTGCAAATGGTTAACCTGAATATCCTAAATTTTATACTGTTTTGAATGGTTGCTAGTTTTGCTCCTTAATACTCTAAAGTAAAATAAAGATCCCTGCTGAGGAGACAACAAACAAACCAAACAAACAGGCTGTACAAACCACACAACAAAAGAGAAAAAAAAACTGTACAAACAGAAAGAAACAAAAAGCAAACACAAACAGAAAGGAACTATACAAACAGCCAACCCAAAAGAAAATAGCAAAAGAAGAACTGTACATTATCTACAGCACTTTACATTAAGAAAAAGGGACTGCCCCCCTTTTTACCTCAAGCCTGGAAGTAGTGTTTCAAATGCTAGCCATTAACTGGTAATGGCACATCTTCTCCAGTCAAGGTCTTAAGTCTAAAGGTGTTATCTCCTATTATTTCTGAGACTTGTAATGGACCCAGCCATAATTTATCGAATTTTTCATGGCTTCCTTTCTTTTCATGTGCTTTGTCCCAGCACAACACTAAGTCTGATATCCTAAATGTCTTGACTCTTGCCCTTTTGTCAAACCACCTCTTAACAACTGCTTGGTGTTTGGCAAACTTCTCAAGGGCTTGACCTCTTTTCTCCTCTAGTTGTAACATTTGCACTATTCTGGCTTCCCTATGGTTATCAAAGCATTGGCAAACTTCCAGGTTGGTATTCTCAGATTAACCGGAAGTATGGGATCAGTCCCATAAACTAAGTGATAAGGTGTGCTACCTAAAGCTGTTTTAAACTTGGTCCTGTCTACCCATAATGCATATCTTAACAGGGTATTCCACTCTCTAGGACTTTTGGCAATTAACCTCTTGATTATGTCTAATAAAATTTTGTTTGTTGATTCAGCCAGTCCATTACCTTGAGGGTAATAATTTGAAGAAAACCTTAGAATAATCCCATATTCAAATGCCCATTTAGAAAATTTTAAAGAAGAGAAAGCAGGGCCGTTATCACATACCAATGAATAGGGCGTTCCAAACCTGGTGATAATGTTTTCTTCAAGGAACTTGATAACTACCTCAGTTGTGGAAAATTTGCAGCAGGTGGCCTCAGTCCACCTTGTACAATAGTCTGTTACCGCTAATATAAATTTGTGTCCTGCAGAAGATGGGGGATTGATAACTCCGATAAAATCCAAGCCCCATTGTGCAAATGGTCTGGACTCGATCACAGGCTGCAGTGGATTGGCCAGATTTCTTCCTTTGTCTGCTGCAATCTGACAGGTGTGGCAACCTCTGATGTGACTCTTAGTATCTTTGAATATAGTGGGCCAGTAATAGCCCGCCCTCAGTATTTTGTGTGTTGTAGCTAAATGGGAACCATGACCGGTTCCGTACTTGTCATGTAGTTCTGTCAACACTTTATCAGCTTCAGTTCTGTTTATGCATCTCAAATAAATTCCATCGTGGTTCTTCCTAAATAGAAGACCTCCTTGCACCATATAATGCTGTGCCTTAATCTTCAAAGCTCTCCTCTGAGAAGCCTTCATCTTGCTTGGGTACTTTCCAGCTATCAGGAAGGTGCTTAAATCATCGTACTAGCCTGATGCGTCTTGGGAATTCAATACATATTGCTGTTTTATCAGATTTGGATCCATGTTTGCTATTGTCTACACCAGCGCCTGCCCTCTGACTAGCTTTGCGGGAATGATCTCCATGTCAAATTCTTGCAGTGTGGTGATCCATTTGGCTCTTTTTTCTCCAGGCTTGTTTTGCATCAGCAACATTTTTACTGCTGCGTCTGGTACTATGGCTTTAATCTGGCTGCGCAGAATATAGTGTCTGAATTTTTTTACAGCCTTTACTAATGCAAATGCCTGTCTTTCGATATCTAGATATCTCAGCTGTGCATCCTTCAGAGGCGCACTCATAAATGCTATGGGCCTCTCTTCATTATTTTCACCTTTCTGTGTCAGGGCAGCAGCGACAGAATGAGAAGATGCAAAGGAGTAGATGTAAAACAGGCTTGTATAGTCTGGACTTGCCAATACAGGGGCATTAGAAATTGCCTCCTTGATATCTTCAAATGCGGCTTTGGCCACTGGTGTCCATTCCATCTGTGCATCTTTCTTTAACATGGCATTCAACGGCTGCACAATCTCTGCAAAACCTGTTATAAACTTCCAAACAAAGTTAATTTTACCAAAAAATGATTTCAATTCTTTCCTACTGTTTGGTATTTGCAAATTTTTTATGGATTCTATTCTATCCGGATCAATTGAAATTCCATTTTCAGAAATGACATGGCCTAATAATTTACCTTCAGTTACGCCAAATATACATTTCTTAGGATTAAGGGAAATCCCATACCTTTCACATCGCTGGAGTACTTTTCTGAGGTCCTCAGCGTGGGTGGATGCATCCTTGGAATATATAGTTAAATCATCCATATACACAACAATGCATTTACCTGATAATCCACGAAAAGCAACGTCCATGGCCCTCTGAAAAGTGGCACCTACATTAATTAGACCAAAAGGCATTCTTCTATACGCATAATTTCCCCATTTGCAAGTGAAGGTGGTTTTTAGTCTATCTTCTCTGTCAACTAAAACCTGGTTATAACCTGAAAAACCATCTAAACAAGACATCATCTTTGCGCCATTTACTGCTTGCAGTACTTCGTCTATTGGGGGCAAAGGATAATTATCTTTTTCAGATGCCTTGTTTAAATTTCTAAAGTCTACGCACAACCTGATGTCTCCGTTTTTCTTCCTCACTGGTACTAAGTTAGCTACCCAGACAGAATGTCTGACTGGGAAAATTATTCCAGCGGACAGTAATTTTTTAACTTCCTCAAAGATTAAAGGCTCTAGAATGGCATTTACAGGCCTCTGTTTCTGCCTAAATGGTTTGACTTCTTTTCTTAAAGGTATTACGTGAGTTATGATGGACTCATCAAATGTTTTCAAATCTTCATAAGTCCATGCTATGACATGTTTATATTTTTTCAGAACGTCCAGAACCTCTTTTCTGATTTTCTCAGAGCAAGCTTTCCCAATTAGTACATTTTGTGGATTTAGCTCAGTCCCTAAGTTATGTAAATCACACTTACCCCCTTCTGTTTTGGGTAAGTCTTTCTGTCTTATTATTCCGTCGAAGTCAAAGATGTGTTCTAATTCAATTACTCCTTTTGGTAAGAAGTTGCTCTTTAAGTTGATCATATCTTCTTCGTCCCATGTTACTTCAGGCCTTTCTTGTTCATCAATAATTTGGGCCTCAAATGCCTCATTACAAGTCAGAAAATTAATAATTTGCTGATCCTCTCCAAATACCTGAAAGTGTGTAACGTTGTCTGGTATACTGGGCACGTTAACTAGCTCAACAGCAAATCGTCTTAATCCTGACAGTGCCAATGGTTCTAAAGTACTGGCAGCAACTGCTAACGCATCTGGCCTGTGGTTCAGCTCTCTAGGAATATGCTCTATGTTAAAAGCATCAAATGAATCCATTAAACTCCAAACTCTATGTCTGTAACTAATCATTTTCTTATAATTGCAGGCATATAGTTTCCTCACTTGTCTGACTACTAGTTCAGAGTCTGAAAATACTCTGATGGTTTTTACCCCTTTCCTGATGGCCATGACAAGACCTAAAATTAGGGCCTCATATTCAGCAATATTGTTAGTGCAGGAAAATTGTAATCTATATGCTGCCAAATGTGATTTACCTTGAGGATTTATGAGTTCAATACCCGCACCTGCGCCCTGTTTTGATTTGGACCCATCACATTTTAACGTCCACATGCCATCTTTACTTTTCTGATCTTTTACCTTGGCATACTTTGTCCCTTTTATTGCCTGTGGGGTGTTATCTTGTTTATCCATGGGTTTTTCCGTTTGGTTATCTTGCATATGTGTGTTTTTAGTTTGCAACTCAGAAAGATAACTACCCTCGTCCTCTATTTCTTTTCCTAAATCTGGAATCAAGGCCTCTATGTTATCCTGAACATATCTCTGTGTCAGATCAGGATTCTCATTTTTCTCTTGTGACTCTACCCTCCCTATGCACTTTTTGTATTCATATTCAATGATGTCTTTGCATATTTCACAATTCTCCTCAGAATGTTGCCTATCATGGACTCTACACCTATTTTTATATAACTTACATTGGGCTGGGAGATTGTGTGTAACGCACTCTTCCACCTCTCGTCTAATGGCACGACCAAATTTGTCTATTGCATTGTTTTCCTCATCTGAAGAATTTCCGTTAGACTCAATGAATAGTGCCATTCTATTGCTGACACACTTCTTTCTAATGTTTAACATCATAATCTCTTCAATCTGCATCCCATTGTTGGTAATTCTATAGACACCTGGTTCAACAGCAGCATATAATATTTCATTAGTTTGATTATACTCTGTTATCATATGTTTCATTCTGGGCTCTGCCTCTATTCTGATCTGGTTTGGGATGCCTCTCCAAGGTAACCACATGTGTGAAAAGTCAGTAGCCATATATCCGTTTAATGTCTTGGACCAATCCCTACTTAGCAACATTCCATAATTTACGGGTATATCCACTACTTGAATGTCAATGATTTGGCTTACCCTAGGGTCTGAAGCTAATTGCACTTGTATGTTCATGAGTTCTCCTATCACGCTAACCTCGGTCTTATCTAACTGCGTGACCACCTTGGCAGATTTGGTGGGAGTCAGCCCGAGAGTTTTACATATTCCTAAGGGCATTACGTTGGCTGAAGCACCAGAATCTACCATGCAATTGTGTATATTCTTCCCACACAACCTAACAGTTAACAAGAAAGGTTGAGTATCCCTCTTATCCGCATGTATTACCACATTTGTATTCGAAGGCTGCTCAACTTTCTTACCTTTCTCCTTAGGTGGTGAATCACTATTAGGAAGAGTTATATCAGCAGACACCTTGTTTGTTATGGATGTATCCAGGGATTTTAAAAAGGCATTTCTGATCCCTGGGGTCTTCAATAATTCATTTAGAGGTATACTGACCTTAATTTTCTTTATTTCCTCTGATAAGTAATTCATTAGTCTTGTTGTCTCCATTGCTTCTGTCTTACTTGTTTGATCCTTTTGCACAGTTGTTCCATTATTTGTGTGCTGACTAGCTTTAAGTATGGCAGGATTGTTGCTAGCATTCTGATCTGGGGGTGTATTGATGTTATTCGGGGGAGTGGAAGTGGTGAAAGGTCCTCCCGGCCTAGGGTTGTTCCTCAAATTGTAGGTGTGGCTTTTATTTGTCTGTTGAAAGGCCTGCACCTCTTCTGTTTCATTTAATATCTCGTTTTCAGATTCAAAAGGAAACTGAAAAGCATTTAACACAAAGGCTGATTCAGGATAAAGACTTTCACAACAGTATGGTTCATCCTCTAGCAATTCATCCTCTTTCTCTTCTGCAGTTGCAAAGGTAAACGTTTCTAAGACTAATGCTGTGTCATATTCTGAGGGTACTACCTCATTACCCTTAGGAATGAGAAATTTAGAGGTGGGAGGCTGTACATCTACGTTGAAAATACTAGCTGCCAAGTGGAACTGTGGACAGTCGTGCTCAGCATGGGCATTAGTATTGTGAAATCTGCACCAATTTTTGGGTGCTGTATTGGCCATTTGTATGCTAGTTGTTTGTTTTGCACCATGATTATCTGTATTCTCAAAAGGAGAAGCCAGAGTACCGTTGTTGGGCCCAGTGTTCCATGTCTTGGGTGGCCTAGGTTGATTCTGATTTTTGTTATTATTGCCCCAGGTCCTATTATCTATCACTGGCCCCCTATTTTGCATTGGTTGCCCCTGACTGGGGCCTTGATGCTGATTGTAGCTTTGGTTCTGATTGTACTGCTGATTTTGGTTGAGACTATAATTCTGATTTTGGCCTTGGTTGTGATTTTGATGTGGATGGTAGTTTTGGTTGCTTCTTCCATAGAGGTTCTCATTTCTTAGCTGTGTCACTTCGGTTGTTAATCTTTTCAAATGTGCAGTAATCTCTTTGATTTCTTCCCTATCCTCTTGTGCTTTTGCCACAGTTACATCCCTAGGAAGTTGGAAGAAAGGCTGACCATTATTTTGACTGTTATTGGAAGTACTAGCCGTGTAAGGAGTTATAGCTTGGATTGGAGTAGGATTATACACAGGTGTGTAAGAAGGAACCGGATTTACTAGTGGAGCATGCTGTACAGGGACTCCATTCCATGGGTGTGCCTGATTCTGCACCCCAAAATTTCCTCCATTGACAAATGGGCTATAAGTTGTATGTCTCATTTCTTGGTTCACTGAGGCTACCTCTTTATAGGCTTTGGATATTGAATCTATGTCAGGTTTTCTTTTGACAAACATGGCAGTTAAAGGATCTAAGGCAGCATAGTACATAGCCAACAAGGGAGCATCATCTATGGTATAAGGGGCTACCAGCCTAGAATAGGCCTTTTGAAATCTGTCATTGAAATTATCAATTAGCTCTCCCTCACCTTGTTTTATAGCAGCCAATTTATGATACAAAGTACAAGGGTCAATGGGTCCTCTAAATCTTGACAGAAATGCTTCTTCCATAAGTGCCCAAGAAGAAATGTAACCATTGGGTAAGTTTACGTACCAGCTAGAGGCCTGCTCATTAAAGGTGTAAGGAAACAATCTACACACAACATCTTCGTGCTCTAACATAGCCCTAAAACATGCTTCCTTAAATATTCTAATATGATCTTCTGGGTCCTGATGCAACTGGTATTTGGGACATATCTTTTCCAGATTTTTTGGCATGTCATGATAATCATTGAAGCATATGGGAGAATTGACATCGAAATAAGCCATTGTAGGTGGTTGAGCTTGACTTGAACTTGCAGAAATACCCGGATTGATTGGTGGATTAGGATTTAGAGGAGGATTGAGACCTCCAGGAGTGCCTGAACCAAGATTTAAAGATCTGAACAGTGATCTATCAGGACTTACAATACTACGGATGTTAAAAGGTGACCCAGGAGGTGTTCCAGATGAACTTCCCGCTTGCGATATCTTTGGATTCCAAATTAAAGGGCTTTTACTTCGCCTTGTATCAGGTAGTTGCACAAATATATCTCCTGAACTGGACCTAGACCTAGTCACTTTGTTACTGTCGTTAGCCAGTTTGAAATGAAACCTAACTCAAGAAGGCCCTCCTTCTAGCGCCAGAAAACTGTTGATGACTGTTTTGATGCAATCATAACAATAAGTTAAAATTCACATATAATGAACTGAAACTATACTTGAAAGATAAGAAGGAATCATTTGAGATTCAACTAATCCCAAGTCTACAATGGTTCAGTTGGTCAAGTTCAGTTGGTCAATGTGAAGCTGTAATGTTCAAGGGGCCTTACGTAGTTTAGGTTTGTTTGGTGGTTTACTGGACTAAGAATATGCAAAAAGGTCATAGATTTCAACAAGTATTCTGTTCATTTGCATAAAAGTGATATTGTGCTGCAAGCTTTAGCTGGTTTTCTTGGATTTTTGCAGCTTTCTTCTTTATCTATTTATGAAAAATGTCTACTTATAGCTCTGTTATACATGCTTCTTCAAATTTGAGACAATTTCCTTTAGATTTCTACGTTTTCAGCTAAATATTTCAGATGGGTTGGGAAAAGTTAGAAAGATCTAATCTATACCTCATTTAATCTACCGAAGGATCTAATTGTTTCTGTTATGCACTATGTAAATACTACAGTAATTTGATCAAATCCACAGTAAAAACCCTAAATGTAAGTTCTGAGCATTTTCATAAACATACATTTAAAATTGCAAGCTCTCAAAGAAGATATTTCAAAACACAAAGAAGGGCAGGAGAACACTCAGAAGATAGATGCAGAACTCCAGATTCTATTGTATTAGAAACGAATAGTCATACATGATTTACAATGTAGGAATGACTCTTAGTTTCATTGATCATACTACAGAGAACTTACAAGCTTTACAGATACAATAAGGCAGCCAGACATTCCATATGCACCTTACTGCAGACAAACAGGCGACCTCCTTCTTCTACTTCTAAGCTATGCTAACTTGCTGTATGTTCCTAAAAGAAAAATTCTGTTGTAGCCACTGTTGTTTTCCTAAAATCCCTGTTGTAAAGTATTACAGTGTAGAGAGGCACAATATAAAGACATTCTGATTGTCCTCACTACAGCAAAAACCTAACTAAATCCCTGGTTCAAACCCCTGGTTACAGCAATAAATACAGGTGAACCAGCTCTTCAAAATATCTCTGAGCAGTGTCAAATCTGGGTGAAATATTGCCCCTTCTGAGAAGTTCCGGCAGCTGGGTAATAACTTTTGTTTGTCTGTTGCAGTAATACTTTCAGCTAC
Source organism: Cunninghamia lanceolata (assembly GCA_027924645.1). Taxonomy (NCBI): domain Eukaryota; kingdom Viridiplantae; phylum Streptophyta; class Pinopsida; order Cupressales; family Cupressaceae; genus Cunninghamia; species Cunninghamia lanceolata. The sequence continues at coordinate 14,399,383 of BSBN01001583.1, forward strand.
AACCTTGTTCTTTACTTGAATGGCCTTCACTTTTTGCATTTCATCCTTATCTTCTTGCTCCTGAGATCAGATCTTCTGCCTCTATGAGGTCACTGTGTTGACTTTCCAGCTGCTTCCTCAACTGCAAGCCTGCAAGACAAGACAAGCAATAAGTATTTCATTTATCACATAAACAGCAGGAAATTAAAATAAGCGTTTAAATCCAGGTGACTGCGCAAGATTGTGGAAATCGGATCTAGAATACTCTCAAAAACGCGTCCAAAATGTGTTCAGACTGCTCAAAATCCATCGGGTCAACTATCGCTGACCGGGAAAATGCCACAGGCGCCAAAAAAAACACTTTAAAATTCCACCGCTTCATTTCCCGCCCATCGGCATGACTATTGCTATCAGCGCGTCAAAAAAAACATGTTGGTCGATATTCACTTCATCATCATGATATTCTAGAAATATGATGCTCTCCCTCCTGAAGGTCCAGATGACGTCATCATGATATTTCGCTTCTGCATATTGGAGAAAAGAACAACATCATCATCATCATCATGTTGAAGAAGAATAGGAGGATATGAATATGATCATGCTGCCGAGGAAAGGAAAATGATGGTGATGTCATCATGATATTCAGGCTTCATTGAAATGCTAAGGATGACATCATCATCATGTTCAGTTAAGATCAGGGGAATAATGCAATATCGGGTCACCTAAAGAGCATGATCAGGATGATGATTGTAATATGACCCCTTTGCGGCCAAGGTAACCCTCTCGAAAGATCAGGATGATGATGATCATCATCATATTTGGGGCTTCTGTCGAACTTAGAATAAGACGTCATCATCATATTTGGGAACCGGATTGTGCTTTTGGAAAATATCCTGTCGAAGGGAAAATGTGATGATGATGATCATCAGGATATTTGCTTCTTCGTTTATCAGATCAGGATGACGTCATCATGATATCCGGGGCCTTTGTTAAACTTAAAACATGATGTCATCATGATATTTCGCCAACCGAATCATGCTTGGGAAATATCCTACCGAAGGGAAATCAGGATGATGAGGATCATCAGGATATTTTCAAAAGGTCTTACTTCATCGGCAGGAGGACTTTACGAAATATCAGGTGGACAAACAAGATCATGATGATCTTGACAACAGGACAGGATAAAAAATATGATGATGACCCCCCTCATCAACTTATCATGATGACGTAATCGTCATATTTCGTTTTCGGAGCACAAGGATGAGTTGAGGTCATCATGATATTTGCGCTAGGTTGATATTGTAAAATATGATCATGCTGTTGAGAAATGCAATAGCGATTTCTTCTTAAAAAAAAATAGGGTGATCATCATGATATTTCAAAAGTAGATCAGGAGGATATGAATATGATGATCCACCTATCGAATTATGATGATGATGTCCCCATCACTTAGCGAATTTCAGCGAATATGACCCTCTTGTGAAAGATCAGGATGATCATGATTATGCAAAAGGAGATCAGGAGGATATGAAGTCGTCATCATCATCTTAGCGAACTTCAGCAAATATCATGATGATGACCTTCCGATAGGATTTGAACATGCACATGCAAATATACCGATGATGGATTTTCTAAGTCAGGGTGATCTTATAATATCATCATGATATTATAAGATCAGGCGATGCAAAAATATCATGATGATGCTCGCGATACAAAGACCGCTCGACAGGGAAACTTACCGTGACTTAAAGTTGATGTCATCATGATATTTGAACCTCAGGATATTATCGGGGGGGGGGGGGGGGGGGGGTGCATTTCAAATATGATGATGATGTCCTTCATACAGCAAAACTGAGTTATAAAATATGACCCTCCTAAAACCATGATGCGCATAAGGCCTGTTGACGGGTAAAGGGCACTACCACCTAAGATTGACGTCCGGATATTGCAACTGCATGATTTTTATCGGGTGATAGACCAAGATCATGATGATCCTGTCAACATGAAAAAATATGATGATCACTTGCGATTATCAGGTTTGACCAAAACTTTGACCGTGCATAACTTCCACATATGGACGAATTTTCAAGTGAAGTAAAAGGAAAACCTGCATGGAATTTCAAGCTCTTTTTAAATATGAGGTCACAGAAACAAAATATGAACTTTGACAAACTGACCTCATGATGATGACCTACCTCATGCAAATATCATGATGATGATGCACCTGACCTTCATTTTTACCAAACCGCCAGAAAGCAGAAAAACACAAGCAGAAGCAAAAAGCAAAACATCAGCAGGGGTCCCCATTTTGCTAAGGAGCATAATGGGGTGTGTTGTGATCATCACAACAAAACCTTTTTGTTTTTCCAATAGGTCTTCAAGTTTATCACTGTTGCTGCACATATCAAGTCTTCTTCTTAGAGTCACAATTTTAGCTTCTAGAGAATGACATTCTTTAGATTTGGCATCTAGCTCCTTGCTTGTAACATCAACAACCCTTTTTCTCTCCTCAAGACAAAATTTTAGGTTTGCAATTTAGTTTTCATAATCACTAACCTTCTTGATCAAAATTTCATTGTCCTTTTGAAATTGATTTCTTTGAACAATTGTCTCCTTCTTAATCTTTTTGATGATACCAAGAGCACACTTAAATTCACCTTCAAGATCAACTACTGCTTCTTCATTTTTAGATTGATCTTCACATTTTTTTATTCTAATTTTCATTTATAATAGCCATAAACAAAGTTTTTGCACCTTCCTCAAGTGACTCCTCTGAATCACTGTCAGTTATATCAGCATTTTTTATGAACAAGCTCTTCTTCTTTTTGAAGTTATTTTTATTTTTGAAGTGAAACTATTTCTTCTTGAATTGTGGCTTATTTTCTTCTTCATCATTATCCAAATCTTTATATTGACAATTTGTAGCATAGTGTCCTATTATTCCACACCCAAAAAATTTAAATGGAAGTTTACCTTTATATTTTCCAGTTGACCCCTTTTTCAATTTGCTAACAAATGAAGATTCTTGATCCTCATCCAATTCTTCTGAATCATCCTTTACTTCCTTTTCTTTTTTGATTGATTTGAATGCAGATTCTTTACTTGTAGGAGTATCACTACATATCCTCATCTCAAAAGCTATTAAGGTACCATGAAGTTCATCAAAGGTCACTTTGCTCAAATCTCTCTCCTCTACTACAAACACTTTGGATTCATAGTTAGGAGTTAGAGTCCTTAAAACCTTAGTTACTACAGCCTTTTCTTCTAAGGTATCACCCAAGCCCCTAATAGCATTAACAACCCCTTGAACTCTTAGGAGATAATCAACCACCTTCTCATCATCACTCATCTTGAGACATTCAAATTTTGTTCTGTAAGATTGTAACTTTGCTTCCTTGATTTTGTCATCTCCTTGACAGATATTGGATAGTTTATCCCATATGGCTTTAGCTGACTTGCAGTCCATGATTTTGACAAGTATTTCATTTGACAAACCATAGCATATTGCATTTTTGGCCTTAGCATTGTTTTCATATGCCTTCTTCTCATCAGGAGTAGATGGAGGAGTTGTGGCTTTATACTATTTTTCTATGGCAGCATACACATCATACCCCAAAGAAGACAAATATGGCTCCATTCTATACTTCCAGAAAGCATAATTAGACCCATCAAATAAAGGTGCCTTCTATGTTGAAAATCCTTCTTCACTTCCCATGACTAGTACTCCACTTATAGGACCTAGCGAAGATGATTAAGCCTCTATTGGGAACTAGGCTCTAATACCAATTGTAGGAGTACAAACAACACTGAGAGGGGGGGTGAATCAGTGTTGTATCTAAAACAAGATTTTAGATCTTATCAAAACTTGACAAATAACCTTATCAAAGAGATGAGTTAAAAATTAAATGTTCAACCATATATGATATAATGAATTGACACAAGACATGAGACCAAGACACAAAATATTACATGAGAGGAAAACCCTCCTGGGGTAGAAAAACCTCTCAAAAATGCCTCACTAGCTTAAGTATGAAAATCAACATATACAAGGCCTCACTGGCTAATGAGTGTCTTATTGACAAAACAAGGTCTCACTAACCTATACAATCAACTTGATTACAAAAAAAAATTACTTCAGGGGATTACCTTGATTCTCTTTTACACAAAACCCTATTCCTCCTTTAACTTTCACTTGACAAACTTTCTTCAATTTCACATCAGTCAAGCTGCAATTCTTGAAGCTCTATATAATTTAAGTCTCATGCAATAAAATCTTCAAACTCAACATATCACTCTGCAATCTCCTTCAAATACCAAAAAACTTTGATATAGATATCATTATGCATTTATCATTTTGCATTCAATTATCTCCATTGGTATACTTCAATGAATAATCATTCAGTTTCAACCTCTGCAAAAACATAGTATTCCTTCACAAAACTTGTAAAACTGTATATTAGTGGATAGGTGCATCTCTTTACTTCACAAAACCTCAATTAGATCTTCCCAAAACATCATCTCATGCTTTCTATAAAATTCACTGGCCCTCGCTATAAAAAAAATAGAGTGAAAGCATCTTTTTAGGCTTTTATAAACAAAAGCATGTCAAATTTAGAAACAACGACATGACTGTTGGACTTCAAAATAAAACTAAACATCATCCTTTGGATCTACTTTCATGCCACTATGCTTTTTCAATCTACACCACCTGATATGTGTTTGGCGCTCAAAAAGGTTCACTAACCTTTTGTGTTCGGTGCCCTAGGTGGTCGGGGCCAGTCACCACATGGGGCTGGTACCCATAAGTTATAACTTAAGTTGCAAACCACCTGCTTAACTGGTCAACACTTAAAAATACTTAAAGTGCATGGTAGGTGTCATAGAGCATACTAGGATATGTTTTGAAGCATTTAGCTTAGGTTTTTTTCAGGGTTTTAAATTTTATTTACAAGAGGTGTGAAGAACGAAAAAACCACATCATAATTCAAGATAGTTTCCACTACAACATGGATATATGAAGGATTCCATGAAGAAGCAAAGACTTTACTCACCATTAGTTCATATATAAACAACAACAATACCACTTACCATTTTTGCATCTATATTAACACCATGAACTTTGTCTATGGAGGCATCAAGCATCAACACATTTACCAAGACTAAACCACTATACTAAGATCCTGTTCTAACACACATCTTGGCATACATCAACCCTAAATCATGAAAGCATTATAAAAGTCTCTTATCACATAACCCACAACTAATCTTAGAGGTATGTAAACCACTCCTAGACTAAGAAATGAAACTTATCAACCATCATAGCATCAAACATCATGAACCAACATAATGAAGTCCTTAAGAAAAACACTTGCACATTATAACTACCACTGTATTGCAACTTCACAACACTGCCCATTACTTTCTCTACAAAAGTCACTTGTCAACCATGAAGATAAGAATGAACTCCCATGAACAACATGAATACACAAGAACATGAAGCCTCCATGAAGTCTAGTCAAGCATGAAACATCATACCATTTTGACATCAATGAAAAGACAACCATGCCAAACCTAACAATGCATTCATCTTTGCATGCATTAGTCACTTCACTATGCTCCAGATGGCATAATGCTTCTAGTAGTGTCATACATAGTTAGAGTGGATCTATAGTTGTATGACCGTGAAGTATTATGAAGGACACAACAATAAAGACCCAGATGGAAAACCTATTTGGTTCCTTGTATCTATTTCCTTCTTGGAGGGTAGGGCCACTTCCTGGTAGGAAGTTGTGCAGGGGATCTATGGTCTGTGGTTGGAGGGAAAGCACTCGGGTGATGCTCTCCTTCCCAAGTAGATGACATGCCGAGAATTATGAAGATAGATATCAAGATTCAAGATGTAGCATAATTCTCTTTGTATGACTTGTTAGTCAAACATTATGTGTAAACTTATCATTGTTGCTATAAGAAAAACATTGTCGTTATATAGTGAAAGGATTCACTAGTATGTTATCTTTGGAAAATGTTATAAATTTGAGTTTTGAAATTATCTAGAAAAGATATACATTTTGAGTATTGTTTATGATAATGATTATTACTAAGTATAATTGTGATTATGTTAATCATGAACTTATACTTAATGGTAATTATGTTGATTTAGTTTGGGTAATATGTATTGACATGTTACATATGGTATCAGAGCTACCAGGTTCAATATATGGACCTATGAGCTCACTACATGAAATTTTTCCTCTGACATTAATAGTTGCTAATGTTTGGATGTTCTTATGCCAGAATGGTAAGAATAAGAATGACACCCAGGAAGAAGATAACATGAAAAGTGTTGCAAGTATGTGCTAATCAGTGTTGTCATTGATGTCAACATGCTTGTGTTGTCACTGGTGTCAATTACATCTTCTAATATTGTTGTTATTGGTTGATTGAGCTATTGTGTCAAAATGATGTCAGTATATTGTTCTTGTTGTTGGGTTTCCAAGTGCTTTTGAGAAAATTTGATAAAAATAGAAGATAGTGTTGTGAAGAAGTATTCTGGCTTGTAGGATACTATCCAAGTTTCTGTTCTGTATTTCTTCTGTGTTGAAGACTGGACTGTGAGGTTTTGATATATGTTTTAGAGAAGTTGTTAAGGATGTTAAATGTAGAATTTGGAGCTCTAAAATACCATGGATTGATAGTTATGTTCACCAATTTGAAGACTATGTCTAGCATCATTTGTAGTGTGATTGGGAGAAAGTAATTTGCTCTGCATTTCTTCGCAATTTAGTTTTTGGTCTTGTGGTTCTAGATGAGTGTTTATAAGGACCATATCTATGTTAAATGCAAAGGAATTATGATTTGATGCTCAGGAATGTAGTTTTCTTGAGTAGCAGAGCTTGGCAGGGTTGGTTGGGAGCAGTTTGCGATCTGTCTTCAAATGAGATTTGTTGTAGATGAATTTGTTGACTCCCATGTGATTTCATGTTGTTTGTGGATATTTCCAGATCATGTTAAAGGCTTGTGCCTAATCTGCAAGCCATGGATGTGTTCTTGGAAGCTTGTGCCTAAGTCTTCTTGGTGTTTACACAAGTTTAGTTGACTTGGGTGTTAACACTAACTGTGGATGTGCTTCATGGATTGAGAAAGCATGTACAAGTGTGGGAAAGTGGATTTAGGTCCCTACTAAGGTGTGGTGTGGTCCTCACTCATTCCTTTCCACTGCAAGAATGTTTAGGTGTAGACCTAATTTAAATTTAGTTAAGCTTGAAGGTTGTGCTGATCCTGGAGATTGTTCCTAAGGTTGATGTTAGTATAAATAAGTGTTGGATGTTTGAAGATTATGCATAACAATGTTGATAGATGAAACGGTTGTGTGAGATGTTTATGCGATGTGAGTTTGTGAAGAGCGGTGAGGATTTTCATGTGCTAGGCTATTGGATGTAGTGAGCAAAAGGTGTCTACAATTCTTTCAAAGATGTTGCGGATGTTGCAAGTGTTGTTGTGGTGGATTTTCTATTGATTTGAGATATCTTCTCATTGTAACTCTCTTCTTCTATCTTCTTTCATTTCTGGTAGTGAGCCCTTTTGGCAGTGAGCCTTTTTCTTTTGGGCAGTGAGCCTCTTGTAATTTGGTATGGATACTACTTTATATTGTGAGATAATCCTCACCATGGTTTTTTCCTTTTATGGTTTTCCATGTAAAAATATGATGTTCTCTTGTGCATGGTGTTGATGTGTTTAAGTTTCTATTATATGCATTTCATGTTCAATCTTCACAATAGATTAAGGGTTTAAGTAAACTAATGTGGATGTGATTATGTTTATGAGGGTTTGAAATTTTTGATATAACTAATTCACCAACCCCCTCTCAGTTGTCTTGTGCATTCAACAAAAATCCTTCGTCAAACTGGTTTCTTGAGAGGTGCATGGTTGACTGATGATGAAACTTTCACTGATGATATTAAATGCATCAAGCAGGAGAAGGACAAAGCACCTAAGGAACCAATCTTGGAAAGTGATCTTAATGATCCTATTGTTACTCAGGAGGTTGTGGATGAGTACCTGCAAGTATGTTCACCTCCTAAGTCCAATTTGGTGAACCTCAAGGATGAGGATAAACTTGGGAAGATATCCCAATTTGAAAGTGACTTGTAGTAGCAAGATGTAAAGAAAAATTGTAACAATAGATGGTATATATGTAATCCATGGAAACTATAATGCATTTTAAAATTTTGGCAAATCTTTCCCTTCTTGTTAAGATTGCATGAATGAGAATGGATTTACATTATGAATGGATTCAATAGTATGAAAAACTAATTGAATGATTAATCTACAAATTTTAGGAGAAGTAGATTGCAACATGATTCAGACAGGAACCAATATGGGAGATAGCCAGAAGAAGGGCAACCTTCAGGCCACTCTAATTCTAAATTTAACTAGATCATTGCTATGTTCCATGAGATGAGAGAAAGAATTGGAACTCTTGAGTAGGACATCAGGGATCAGCATGGACCCAGGCAAGAAGCCTATCATGGGGATGGTGATGAGGAATGTCATAGGGACACCACCCAAAGTCAACGTAGAGAGAATAACTCTAAAGCAAGACATGAAGAGTATAGAGGAAACCACTTGGCTCTGGAATTATCCAGAGATATGAAAAAAGTTACACCTCCCATGTTTGATGGGGCTGTAAGAGGAGATGTCATGGAGGCATGGCTTATAGAAATGGAGAAATACTTTGATATAAGAAACTATTCTGAAATTGCCAAAGTGGTATGGGGAGAATACCAATTAGTAGGTGAAGCATCTACCTGGTGGACAAACAAGAAAATGGAGTTAAAATTGAGCTCCACGAATCTAACCTGGCAAAGGTTTGTGGAACTCTTTAGGCAAAGATGGTTGCCTTAGTTGTATTATGAACAAAAGATTATAGATTTCCAAAGTTTGAGATAGGGTGATTCAACTATGAATGAGTACTGGGAAAAGTTCACTCACCTCCTCAAGTATGTTCCACAATATCAACAAGATGAAAGGTTTTGCATCTAAAAGTTTATTATGGGTTTGACTACCTGGATTGGAGGTGAATTTGATGTGTATAGTCCCACTTCAATGGATGAGGTTTATGAGAAAGCTATTAAATAGGAACAAAAATTGAAATCTATGTCTACATATAAGGAAAGGAACTGCAAAAAGTATAATTGGTCCTAATCCTCCCAGTCTTTTATGAGAAAGGGCAAAAGTGAGACTTTATTGAGAAAAGTGATAAAAGGTCCAAGAATAATCAAAATGAATCCAAGGGTGAAAAGAAAGGCAATAATAACTCCAAAAAAAATGGAGATAATTATAGGAAGCCTTATGAAAGGCGAGGACCCATGAGAGGGTGTTATTCATGTGGCAGTGATCATTATGCTAACCAGTGTCCTAATAAGATGCAGGGAACTCAACCATGAGGAAGCCCTTTACCCTCTCAACAAGTATCTTTTCAGTAACATATGCATGCAGCCTTGGATAATAGGCAAGTTGAATATCAAATCAGTCCTATTGAAACCACAAATATTTTATGTAGTTTTCTAATTTCCATTTTGATAGATACTGGTGCAACGGAATGCTTTAATTCCCCAAAATTTTTAAGTAAAATTTCTAGAAAAGTTGGTTACATGGCAAATACTTGTTCAGTTTAATATGCAAATCAGACCAGAGCTCAGTTAGAGCAATGGTTGTTTGAGGTTAAGGTTGAAATTCTGAGTTTCTTTACTGAAGTGATACTTTATGTAGCCCCTTAGGCTCATATGATGTCATCCTTGGGATAAATTGGTTATGAAGACATCATGCTAAGGTGGATTGTTATACCAAAACAATAAAATATCTTGATGACATTGGGAATAAAGTCTTTCTACAAGGTAACCTTAGAGAGGTCAAACTAAGACAAATATCTACCCTACAAATGAAAAGAGCTTAGAGAAAAAGATGTCAACTCTTTGTTGTTAAAATGGAAGAAATAAATAGTCATAAGGAAACTAATTTCCAAGATGCTTTGATGTTTCATGAATCTCAGAAGATCTAAGGAGTTGAAAAGAAGGAATCCATAGATTAGGAGAGATCAGATATGGATAGATACCATTTTCTTAGAGATTTTGAGGATGTATTTTTGGATGAGCTACTAGGATTACCCCCTTAAAGGGATTTTTGATTTCTCTACAGATATAATTTTAGGTTCGAAACCTATATCTAAAGCTCCATATAGAATGACCACAATTGATTTAATGGAGCAAAAGGCTCAATTGCAAGAATTGATTGATAAAGGATTGATAAGACCTAGTGTATTACGCTGGGGAGCACCAATAATTTTTGTGAAAAAGAAAGATGGTACATTGCAGTTATGCATAGATTACTGTATGCTAAATGAAGCAACGATAAAGAACCAGTACCCATTGCCCTGCATTAATGATCTCTTTGATCAAATGTGATGGGCAACTATGTTTTCTAAGATCGATCTTTGATCTGAGTACCATCAATTATGGCTAAAAGATTAGGATATTCACAAAACAACCTTTAGAACAAGGTATGAGCATTACGAATTCACTGTTCTGCCTTTTGGATTAACAAATGCACCTTCAACATTTATGAACTTAATGAACATTGTGTTCAGAGACTGCTTGGACAAGTTTGTCCTTGTTTTACTTGATGATATTTTAATTTACTCCAAGAACGATGAGGAACACCTTCTTTTGAAAGTATTACAAATGGGGAAGGAACATGCCTTTAGGGTGCACTGCCCAAAGCTCACTTCTCCAAGAGGTTCACTTCCTACAGAAATGATTACAAGAATATTACAGAATGTTTGAATTGATGAATAGCATCTACCAATGCAAAAATTTAGTTCTGATTAAGCACATAATACTTATCTTACACACTTCATCTTTACTCTACCCTGTTTCACTCTTCAGCCATAACCCAAGCTTACATCTTCAATCTCACACTTCTTTCTACCTTTTTTAATGCTTACTCCATCATCACATCACTCTCACCCTTCAAAACATTCAAATCCATCAGCTATATATATATTTGCATCAAGAAAACTTAGAACATTTATTAAGAACTCTACTTTGTCGACTAAATCCATACACAAACAACAATGCGGACCAAAAACTTGTGTTCTCAAATCATCAATCATGTCAACCAATATCACTAATTATCACAAATTTCTTAACCAACACTTTTTCTTCATCCAAACCAAGATCAAATACTAGGTCGACTTGTTCTTCTTCCGATTGTACTGACTAACTAGAACTCGATACTCAGATGCTTATAACTTTTGAATCCTTTATTGTCGGAGGCTAAATTTCTAGATTTAGATAGTCCTAAAAATCCTTATCACTTCCTCATATCCATAGTACACTATGATTTACCACCAGAGAGATCTAGACCAAGATACGGGACCCTATCACATGCTCTGCTTCTAACTACCCGGACTTAGACAAATCTTCACTCTGACTTTTAGTATGAACAAATTATGTAATGTAGATGTTTAAGATAGACTTAGTTACCATCAGTGACAACACATGTCATGTGTAGTAGTGTCTCTTGTCAACAATCTCCGCCTTTGGCATTGATGGCAACATTTAGTGAAAAATGACTAAGTGTCGGAACAACTCCCCCTTACTAAGTACACTTATGCTTTTCACTATTCTCCAATACTCCCTCTTTGTTGGATTCCTCATTTTTTACTACTCTTCACTCCCCCTTTGACATCAATGGCAAGGGGTGGGGTCTATAAACCAAAATTTACACAAAAATTCTACATACTAGGCCAATATGTACAAACAATCCTTAAGTACAATTTACATAAACTTAAGTATATCACCAAAAATCTTCTTCAATTATGCCAGCTCACTGTCCCAGCTCTTCTTTATAGTGTTCAAAATTGAGATGTGGCCACTAAAAGGAAATTCTTGTGACTTTGTTGTCTATAGATCAATAGGATCACTTGACTGAGCTACAGCTTGGGCTTCGGTCAGGGCATTGAACATTAATTCCATTTTAGGGGAAATTAGTCCCCTAAGCTCACTCATCCTTGCCTCTATGCTCTCCTTTTCTTTTGTTAGTTTCTTTATATCTTCAATCAAGCTAATTGTGTAACTCTCCTCACTTGCCACTAATGCTATCATAGGATCAAAAGATTTAGATACATTAGATAGTTTTTGCTTAGACACTTTTATTTTATCCTCAATATCCTCTAGAACTGTAGGACAAGGTAAGTAGAATTTATATACATTTCCTCCTTCTGTAAGAGCATTTTGAATACTCTTTATACTGGCATCCAACACCATTCTATCTACTCCAACCAACCCTTTTAGAGCATCAAATCTTTTATCATTGAATTCCTTTTTAACTTTGACCTCTGCAGACTTTTCAAGAGATTCAAAATGGGTAATTATAGAGTTTATCAAGTTCTTTAAATGTCCAAAGGGGGATGCTGAACAGTCCTTCTGAAAAGTGGGTATGATCTTCTCCAAAATCCTTGATGCCAAACCAAGTAGCTTGATGTCTTCTATGTGAGACTTCAGTAAGGTATCAAAATTTATTGGACCTTGAATTATGTCTCGATCTTCTATAATTTGTTTGTCTCTTTCCAGAATTTCCTTCACTACTTTTGCAGTGTCTCTTGCCCAAAATGATGGTGTATCTCTCTAATCCTTACCAGTACTATCAACCAGATTGTCCTGCTTGGGCTCTCCATCAACCTTTGAAATCTCTTCTTTATCTGCTTCTTGGTCCTCACCTTCTTCTAATTCATGCTCTTTATTATTCAATGAATCATCTTCAATTTGATCATCTGCTTCAACATTCATCTCTGTATGTTCTTTGCAAGATTGATCTAAAGGAGTTTGAATACCTCCTATATCATCAATTTCATCTGTCATCTTTTCATCTTCCTTGTTTGTTGCTTCATCTTCTAGAACAGAGGAGTCACCTAATCCAATTTGTTTCTCATTCTTCTGCTACTTTTCATCATCTGGAATTGGTGTGTCATCAATAGGTTCATCTGAAACTACAAAGAACTTGTTCTTGTCCAATTCTTTCCTCATAATTTGTTCAGTTTCTTGGACAACTTCTTCTATCTCTCCAATCATCAGTTTTTTCATTCTTTTCTTACTCCTAAATTCATTTTTGACCTTTTTAAAGACTTTATCATCTTCTCTGCTGGAGATCACTAGACATAGAGTGGTTAACACATGTTCCCTCAGCTCCATATCTTTTGTCTTGGTAGCTTCTTTCCTAATTTCTAAAATATCTCTCAAACCTTTTGGAACTTCTGACAAAATTTCTACCAATGCTCGATTGAATAAATTCAAGTATTTGATAGTGGCTTCTTCCAAAAGTCTTTTGTCAGCATCATTGTAAAGATCATAAAACTCAGTTATTGGTTTGAGATTACCATCAATAGTGATTGTTTTGATAATCTCTTCTACAGCAGGAGTTAGTTTTTCAACATCAACCTCTAATTTCTGCTTCTTATTTGTCATCTTGCTTCCGGAATGCTTCTCTTTAGACACTTTGACTAATTTGGTGCCTGTGGCCTTTAGCTCTTTAAGCTCATCATCTGAATCTATCTTTTCTTCATCCTCCTTGTCCAAACTGCCATATGGCCTTTTTTCCATTACTTTTGTTCTTTTCTTTTCCTTACCAGATGATTTGTCTTCTGGTTTCTCAGGATTGGCAGCTTTTGGGGGAATAGGGGCAACAGAAGAGCTCCTAGTGGTCCTTGGTGTGGAGGAGGATTCTACCGGAGCACTTGCTTGTTTCTTATCCTGCTTCTCCCTCTTAGCCTTTTTAGTTCTTTCCCTAAATTACCTCATAGCTTCCTTGGTGAGGCCTAGATTCTCAGCCAAGTGCTCAACTTCTTTCTTCACTTTCATATTGGTTTCAGGTTTTCTGAGCTCAACATGCAGTTTCACACTTAGCTCCTCATATGTCCCAAATCTTCCAACTGTTGTGTCCTTTGGCTTACTCAAAAGGTGTTGAGCATACATATTCAAAATTTTCTCATCTACCTCATACCCCATGGGCATGATCCAAACAATTCTGGGTTCTACTACTTCTATTAAGCATTGATTAGTGTCCACCATGAAACAGATTTCATTCTTGTACTTCTCAACAACCAATTTAGGGATTCTTTCCCTAGAATGCATCATATTCTAAAAATTCTTGAAATATCCCCGGATTGCAGTTCTTTGTGCTTTATAGTCACCAATGTTGTGTAGGTGATCTCTTATCTAAATAGAAACTAGCTCGTCATTAGTCCAGTGCACACCGTTAATTCCAGGTACCTCATTCATGAAGTAGAAAAATAGACATAGAACTAATGTACCGTATTTAAAGGTGTTTTTCTTGTCTTTCTTTATTTTGTTCAAGTTCTCAATTAGTTGGTTTTGCAATAACTCACACAGGTCATAATCTACATTTTCTTTTAACATTTGGTATGCAGCATATATGGTTGTTTTAGAAATAGAGTTCTCCTTGCTGGAGTGATAAGTTTTATAACCAATTACCATTGAAGCAAACTTAACATCTGTCACTAATGTCATCGATAGTCATTGCCTTTTTGTTGAATTTGGCACCGGTTGCATCAGTCACAGTTTGATTCTTTACAGCCTTCAACATTGATAGTCCACCAGATGAGTTTAACCTTGTCATGGCCTTGATGGTGTTCTTAGTGATCTTGAAGGGTTTCATTATCCATATATGCTCATCATGCATTCAGCTCAAAACATACTAGACCCATTCATCTTCATCAGAGGTTAGAAACCCCATAATCTAAATGAAATGTTTATCATGTAGTGGCTTATACTCAGGTTTAAGACTATGAATTTCATCTCTTAGATGATTCTCAAACAAATCTACAAACCTTGAGTCCCCAAATTCATCTATGCTCGCAAAAATATAGACCCTAATATCTTCAACATGCAATACACCATATAGAACACTTGAAAATGTACCTAATGGGTCAACTTCTACTGATTTGTGTGGGTGCTTCTTGAATCTAGGTCGGGGCCTTTCAGTAATATCAACTATCACTGGTGTAGCCATTGCAAAATATTACAAGATCAAAGCTTCACAGAAAAATATCTTTTTTCTTTCACAGAATTAGGGTTAGCTAATGAATTCACTGGTCGCACCTCAAATCCTTGAAATCTTAGCTCAAATGCTCTTCTACTTGCTCTCTTCGAATGCAAAGTGATCCAAATGATGAAAGGATGACCTTTTATGCTCCACAAAACCTAATTCTCTAGTGTAATAAATGTGTTGCCCTAACATCATCCGGTTACTCTATTTCTTAATGCAGTTTCTCATGAATCATTCTAAAAATAATCATATCCACTTCCTTTCTTCTAGAAATCCTTTCAAATGATTTGTAATAAACCAAATTATCTTCTCTCATCGTGCCAGATCTAGGCATCCACTTACTAGCTAGGGGAATTTGATTTTCAATATAGCTCCCCTTGAGCCAGAGCTCCTGATTCAATTTTCAGAGGAATTACCAACACTGGATTCTGGTGTGGACCCATTATCAATATTCATCTCATGTTTCTTCACCCATGTTTTGTTCATTTCATTCTGGATCTTATTTACATTAACTTTGCCCTTGCCTTTGTCTTGTCTCTGCTCATCCAATTTTCTATTTACCAGACCTCTTCTTTCATTATTCCTTCTTCTGTAGAATCTTGCAATATGACCGGATCAATTATAATTAAAGCACACAATATTTCTTTGCCCATTTGATTGATTTCCTCTTAATCTGCACTGATTAGCCATATGTCCCAATTGATTGCATGCAAAGCATTTGCCATTGAAGGAATTGCTATTTCCTCTACTTTAATGTCATTTCCTCTACCGTTAGAGTTAGAGTTATCATACCTCTGCATTCATTGGATCTATGACCATACATCTTACACTTAAAGCATTGACCGGAGAAGGATGGTCCACTTTGATTTACTCTGCGTCTGCACTGAGTAGCTATATGACCAAATTTATTGCAATTGAAACAATTTCCATTGAAAGATGGATACCTTTGAGCATTAGGTTGTCTTGCCAGAGGTCTTCTAGGTCTATTTCTCCCATTCCTTGATTAAGAATTTCTTTGTCTGGATCCAAAGATTTCACCTTTCTCATACCCAATACCATGCTTATCATCAGCGTTCTTCTAACTCTCAAGTAGCATTTCAAGTTTAGCTGAGTTTATCTTGAACTTTTCCTTGTATTCATTTGTAACTTCTAGGTAATGTCTCAGGATGACAATTTTCCTTTCAAGATCCTCCTCATTATATCTACATTCTTGTAGATCAAATTTTAGGTGACCAATTGCTCTGTCCATTCTGTAGCATTCTTCTGTTCTTTCCTTCAGAGTTTGATTCAGGTTTTCTTCAGTCTTCTTTTTTTCCTCAATTTCTTTGGTTAGCCTCATCACCCCAAATTCCATCTCATGTTTTAGAATAGAAACTTCTTTTGCTAGCTTCTCGCATTCCTTTGTCTTTTCTTCCAAAGCCTCATTCATGTCATTTTCTTCAATAAAATTAGCTAGTTGTTGAAGTAGCTCATTCCTCTTTTCCACACATTATTTTAGTTTTTCTTTTAACATCTTAATGCAATCATCAACATCTTTAAGGTTCACTTTCAATTCTTTTACTTCTGCTTTGGACTGATCAAGATCTTCAAAAGCCAATTGAAGTTGTTCTCAAAGTGAACCCATTGAAACTCCTTCCTAGATCTTCCTCACACTGATAGGCTTCTTCCAAGGAACCTTGCTCTGATACCAATTGTTGAAATTAGGGCACGCAACTGAGAGGGGGGTTGAATCAGTTGTCTTCAAAACTCTAAGACTTGCAGCAATTTATCTTCTCTATCATTTATTAACAAATTAATGATATAACTTTGAAAGCATAAATCAATAACACATGAGCAAAAACATGATCAACACACATAACACCAATATTTTTATGTGGAAACCTGATTAAGGGAAAAACCATGGTGGGGGTTAACCCACAAGCAATTATACTCTATTAAAAGTATTAACAATGGGGAAGACACATGCCTTCAAGGTGCACTGTCCAGAGCTCACTACTCTAAGAGGCTCACTAACTATAGAAATGATTACAAGAAGATTACATAATGTTTGAACTGATGAAAAGCATCTACCAATGCAAAAATTTAGTTATGATTAAGTGTTGGGAATTAAAGTGTCTCAACCTTGGTAATTCCTTACATTTGTAATGTTTGCATTTATTATTTAATTACCTATGTTGTAAATATTTGTAAATTCCATATTGTCATATTGTGGGATGTGGCACGGTGATGTGTCGATCCTACATGGAATATGACAAATTGTAATTTTGTCTTCACATGAGGAGATAGGTGTCCTACTTTGTGGTAGGACCATTTTTCCATGTGTCAGCATCTTCCATGTTGTGTAAGGGAATGTTTGACTGAAACAGTTATGATGGATTCCTATGACGAATCTATGACATGTAAGAGTCAGAAATAGAAGGTTGTAAGACAGGTGATGACATGTGTCATGAAGTATCTTTAAATAAGGCATATTTGGGCACCCCAAGGTGGAATATGACATGTTGTAAGAGAATATGCTATTTATAGCATGCGTATGATAGATTTTCTTACTGCTGTAAGTTGTAACCACTATGACAGATTCTATGATGGTCGCAAGTGTCGTAAGAGCATCTGTCATAGCCCATTTTGGAAATAGGTGACCTCTTTGGGATGGGAGCTATGTACAAGTGTCAGGCACATTCTACAATGTTGACCAAGTGTCCTCATGCATGGGTTTTGGTCCATGAAGCCATGTTCGATGCCCATTCCAAGATAGGTCCAATATTGCCTTGTATTTCCTATTTAAACAGGTGCTTGGAGTTGGATTTTGTATCACAAGTTTACAAGTACTGTTATGCTACCAGATTGACTCCAGACATGAGTTTTGAAGACCATTGAAGCTTTCATTGCAATTGTATTGTAAATAACTTTTAGATTTGTTAATACATTGTGCAGGTTTCTAAGTGTG
This sequence comes from Cunninghamia lanceolata, assembly GCA_027924645.1. Lineage (NCBI taxonomy): Eukaryota > Viridiplantae > Streptophyta > Pinopsida > Cupressales > Cupressaceae > Cunninghamia > Cunninghamia lanceolata. Next base: position 14,417,432 of record BSBN01001583.1, read on the forward strand.
GGGTTTTTCACCCGATAAGGGTTTCCCCCACCGTAAATCTTTGTCTCTCTTCTTCTGTCTACTTTTTGGTTCTTGTGTTTTGCTACAATATCTCATGTTAATGGTTTAACATTGCTATAATAGTTAGGATAAATTTGAATTTACATAGCCCTCTCCTCATTAGATTAGTGTAGGAAGCATTTTTCGAACACCTAGCTCCCTTTCAGTTGGTATCAAAGCTTGATCACCTTTGGTCCTAGTTGTTGGGTAGGGGTTTTTTGAGCTAATCTTAGGTTGAGTGGGAGCCTATATAGAGCATTTTATATCTTATTGCAGCAAGGAGATGGCAGGCACATTCAGAAGATTTGAAGTGGAGAAGTTCAATGGCAATAATTTTGAGCTGTGGAAGCTCAAGATGGAAGACATGCTTGTTGACCGAGACCTTTGGGAAAGTGTTAATAGAACTGAACCAGTTGGAATATCACAAGATGAGTGGAATCTCAAGGATCGGAAGGCTAAGGGTCTTATAAGATTTAGTCTTTCCCATTCTGTGTTGTTAAATGTCTATGAGGAGACTACTGTAAAACTACTTTGGAAGAAGTTGGGGGATGTGTATCAAGCCAAATCCCTAGTCAATAAACTTTTTGTGAGAAAGAAGTTGTATTCCCTTCGAATGGAGGATGGAGGATCCATTGCTGAGCATATGAATGCTTTTAACATGCTAGTTGGACAATTGACATCTATTGGTGTAAAGATGGAGGAGGAGGATCGGTGTATGACCCTACTTTGTTCTCTGTTGGACTCATGGGATCATCTTGTCATGGAAATTGGAAGCACCACATTCACATTCAAAATGGAAGAAGTGGTTTCTTCGCTGTTGTCTAAAGAGATGCAAAGAAAGTCTTCTGAGGCAGCCAAAGAGGCCCTTGCAGTTCGTGGAAGACCCAAGGAGAAAGGGAAGAAGGACAAGAAAGCTAAGAAGGGTAGATCCAAATCCCATGGGAGATCCAAATCTCCTAGAAAGTCCAAGGCTCTTTGTTGGAACTATGGCAAAACTGGGCATTTCTAAAAGGAATGCAAAGAGGAGAAGAAGAAAAAGAAGAAAGCTCCTGATTCAGATTCTAACAAGTCACAAGATGACGGTGATGCTTTCATCACAGCCTTGGCAACCCATGCATCTAATGATGTGTGGCTAATCAACTCTGGTGCATCATTCCACATGACCTCGCATCAAAACTGGTTCACTAAGTATGAGGAGTTTGATGGTGGAAAGGTGTATCTGGGTGACAAGTCTCATCTGAAGATCATTAGTCATGGAAGAGTCTCTATCCGATTCCCTAATGGTCGAGTGAAGGGGATCTTTGGGGTTATGCACATCCTAAGCTTAGCACGGAACCTTCTTTTTATAAGTAGTTTGAATGATGTAGGTGTGCAGGTTGTCTTTTCAAAAGAAGGATGTAAGATGACTAGAGGAGCTATGGTGCTTGCTAAGGGTACTAGGAGATGTACTCTATTTCAGCTAGAGGCATGCATTTCACAATGCAATAGTTCTTCTGACTCAAGGAAGAGGGCAGCAGTCACTTCATCCCCACCATCTAAATGAGCAATGAAGAAATTTGTTGTTTCTAGTCTTGATGGTTGTAATCATGCATTGGAAGTTAAACTTCCTACAGAAAATACAATGTTATGGAATAAGAGATTTGGCCACATTGGTGAGAAGGGTCTTCGTACCCTAAAAAATAAGAACCCCGTTGAAGGATTAGATGATTGTAATCTTGAGTTTGACTTTTGTAAACATTGCATCTATGGAAAACAAAACTGTGTTCAGTTTTACTCGAGTTCTCATAAGTCTTCTGGTGTGTTGGACCTTATTCATTCTGATGTGTTTGGTCCTGTTAATGTTCCTTCATTATCAAAATCTATATACTCTGTATCTTTTATAGATGATTACAGTAGAAGGACATGGATTTATTTTCTCAGAAGCAAATCTGAAGTCTATACCAAGTTTAAGGAGTTTAAAGCCTTTGCTGAAAATTAGACTAGTAAAAAGATTAAATGTTTGAGAACTGACAACAGTGGTAAGTTCTGTTCTATAGAATTTGATAAGTATTGCAAGGAACTTGGGATTGAATGACATAAGACAATTCCATACACCTTGCAGCAAAATGGTGTTGTAGAGAGGATGAACAAGACATTGATGGAGAAGGCTAGGAGTATGCTTAGTGGAGCTAGTCTAAAACAAAAGTTTTGGGCTGAAGCTATTGCACTGCTTGCTATCTAGTAAATAGATCTCCTACATCAGCTCTTGTTGGAAAGACACCCATGGAGGTGTGGTCTAGTAGAAAGCCTTCAATAAGGCATCTTTGTGTTTTTGGTTATGAGGTAAATATAGATGTCCCTAGGGAGAAGTGGTAAAAGTGTGAGAACAAAGCTGTTAAGTATATCTTCATTGGATATGGTGTTGGTGTGAAAGGATACAAGCTTTGGGACCCCGTGGCTGAAAAAGTGTTGTATAGCAGAAGTGTCATCTTTAGAGAGCTTACACCTTCTTCCACTATTTTGTAGCCAGAAGAAAAAGAATAGAAAGAGGATGTTGTTCAGTTTCCTCTCACCCCTAAGAAGACTAAATAGAAAGACAACATTGGACCTGATGATGAAAAGACCTCTAGCAGCTCTAAAAGCTCAGATGAAGAAGCTGAACCTCAACCTCAGCTCTTCAGGAGGTCTACACAGATAAGAAAGCAACCTGAAAGGTTTGGTTTTACATTTATTGATTCTAGTTGTGCTTTTGTTTTTCTTACTAACAGTGATGAACCTAGAACTGTATTAGAGGCTATGGACATGAAATATGTAGGTTCCTAGAAGGAGGCCATGGAGGATGAAATGGCTTCTTTGGAAAAGAATCAAACTTGGGACTTGGTACCTTTGCCTCCTGGACAGAAACCCATTGGATGCAAATGGGTGTTCAAGAAGAAATTTGGTGCAGATGGCAATGTTGAGAAGTATAAGTCTAGATTGGTTGCAAAGGGGTATTCACAAGTGGAGGGTATAGATTATGGTGAGATCTTCTCTCCCATTGAAAAGTTGACATCCATTCAATTCATGTTTTCTCTCGCAATAGCTTATGACTTGGAGGTAGAACAGATGGATGTGAAGACAACTTTCCTTCATGGTGACTTGGAGGAAGAAATCTACATGTCACAGCCAAAGCATTACATGGTGAAAGGTAAAGAAATTTTGGTTTCCAAACTTAAAAAGTCTTTGTATGGTTTGAAGCAATCCCCTAGGAGATGGTACTTGAAGTTTGATGCCTTTGTGTTGTCAATTGGATTTGTGAGATCGAAATCGGATCACTATGTGTACTTTAAGTTTGATGGTGATCGTATTCTCATTGTTGCACTATATGTTGATGATATGTTGCTCATTGGGAAGGGTAAGAATATGATTTCTGATTTTAAATCTCAATTGTCAGCTTAATTTGAAATGAAATATTTAGGGGCAGCTAGGTACATTCTAGGAATGGAAATGAGAAGAGATAGAACCAACATAAAACTTTGGTTAAGCCAGTGTAAGTATGTGAAGACTATGTTGGACAGGTTCAACATGGTAGATTGTAGACCATTGTGTGTTCCCATCTCTTTGGGGACAAAGTTGTCTATTGAGGATTGTCCAAAATCTCCTATTGAGGTGGAGGGCATGAGCAGAGTACCTTATGCTAGTGTTGTTGGCAGTTTGATGTATGCTATGGTCTGCACAAGACTAGACATTGCCCAAGTAGTGGGAGTCCTTAGTCAATTTATGGCTAATCCTAGACGGGTTCATTGGGATGCAGTTAAGCGAGTGTTTAGATATTTGAGGGGTACTTCTGAGTATTCCATTTTCTATCATGGTAATGTTTTAGGACCTCCTCATTCTATTGATATTCATGGATTTGTGGATTCAGATTGGGTAGGTGACATTAACAGCAAGAGATCCACCAATGCTTATGTGTTTACACTATTTGGTGGTGCTATTAGTTGGATGAGTAAGAGACAACCTGTTGCTACTTTGTCCATGACAGAAGCTGAGTACATGGTAGCAACTCATGCTTGTAAGGAAGCCATTTGGCTTAAGAGATTGTGTTCAGATATTGGTGTTGATGTAGGTCAGATCATGATCAGTTGTGACAGTCAGAGTGTAATTTGCCTTGCGAAGAATCCAACTTTCCATGCTAGAACAAAGCACATTGATGTTTAGTTTCACTTCATGCGAGACATGGTTGAGGATGGAAAGGTAAATTTGGAGAAGGTAGATAATTTGAGGAATGTTGCAGATGCATTGACAAAACCAGTGGGCACATAGAAGTTTAGATGGTGTTCAGAGTCTATGGGCCTCTCAGCCTATAGCAGTTAAATCCTATTTTTCTATTGGCTCTTACAAGGTGTTTGACAAGTGGAAGAATGTTAGAAATTAAGGTGTCTCAACCTTGGTAATTCTTTACATTTTTAATGTTTGCATTTATTATTTAATTGCCTATGTTGTAAATATTTGTAAATTCCATATTGTCATATTGTGGGATGTGGCACGGTGATGTGTCGATCCTACATGGAATATGACAACTTGTAATTTTGTCCTCACATGAGGAGATAGGCATCCCACTTTGTGGTAGGAGCATTTTGCCATGTGTCAGCATCCTCCATGTTGTGTAAGGGAATGTTTGACCAAAATGGTTATGACAGATTCCTATGACGAATCTATGACATGTAAGAGTCAGAAATAGAAGGTTGTAAGACAGGTGATGACATGTGTCATGAAGCATCTTTGAATAAGGCATATTTGGGTGCCCCAAGGTGGAATGTGACATGTTGTAAGAGAATATGCTATTTATAGCATGTGTATGACAGATTCTCTTACAACTATAAGTTGTAATAGCTATGACAGATTCTATGATGGTCGTAAGTGTCGTAAGAGCATCTGTCATAGCCCGTTTTGGAAATAGGCAACCTCTTTGGGATGAGAGTTGTGGACAAGTGTCAAGCACATTCTACAATGTTGACCAGGTGGCCTTAGGCATGGGTTTTGGTCCATGAAGCCATGTTGGATGCCCATTCCAAGATAGGTCCAATATTGCCTTATATTTCCTATTTAAACAAGTGCTTGGAGATGGAGTTTGTATCACAAGTTTACAGGTACTATTATGTTGCCAGATTAACTCCAGATATGAGTGTCGAAGACCATTGAAGCTTGCATTGCAAGTGTATTGTAAACAACTTTCAGATTTGTTAATACATTGTGCAAGTTTCAGAGTGTGGGGTTTTTCACCCGATAAGGGTTTTCCCCACCGTAAATATTTGTCTCTTCTTTTGTCTACTTTCTGGTTCTTGTGTTTTGCTGCAATATCTCATGTTAATGGTTTAACATTGCTATAATAGTTAGGACAAATTTGAATTTGCATAGCCCTCTCCTCATTAGATTAGTGTAGGAAGCATTTTCTACACACCTAGCTTCCTTTCATTAAGCATAGAATACTGATCTTACACACTTCATCTTTACTCTGCCCTGTTTCACACTTCATCCATAACCCAAGCTTAGATCTTCACTCTCATACTTCTTTATGCCTTTTTCATGCTTACTCCATCATCACATCACTCTCACCCTTCAAAACATTTGAATCCATCGGCTATATATATCCGCATCAAGAGATTCAATCAAATGTAGTCGGCTTCAAGAAAACTTAGAACATTTATTAAGAACTCTGCTCTGTCAGCTAAATCCATACACAAAAAATAATGTGGACCAAAAACTTGTGTTCTCAAATTATCAATCATGTTGGCCAATATCACCGATTATCACAAATTTCTTAACCAACACTTTTTCTTCATCCAGACCAAGATCAAATACTAGGTCCACATGTTCATCTTCTGATTGTACTGACTAACTAGAACCTAATACTGAGATGCTTATAACTTTTGAATCCTTTATTGTTGGAGGCTAAATTTGTAGATTTAGATAGTCCCAACAATCCTTATCATTTCCTCAGATCCACAGCACACTGTGATTTACCACCGAAGAGATCTGGACCAAGATACAAAAACCTGTCACATGCTTTGCTTCTAACTACCCGGACTGAGACAAATCTTCACTTCGACTTCTAGTATGAACAAATTATGTAATACAGATGTGTAAGATAGACTTAATTGCCATCAATGACAACACCTGTCATGTGTAGTAGTGTCTGTTGCCAACACCTTCAACAAATTGTATGGAAATCTAAGTGTACTTTATTTCAAAAGGAAGTGCAATATTTGGGTCATATAATTTCAACTAAGGGAATAGTTGTGGACCCAGCCAAGATTAAAGCCATATTGGGATGGTTAGCACCAAGAAATGTACATAAGGTCCAAAGTTTCATGGGCCTAGCAGGTTATTAAAAAAAATTTGTGGCAAACTTTTCAAAAATTGCTCACCCTATTTCTTCCTTGCAAAGAAAAGGCAAAAGATTTGATTGGTCAGCCAAGTTCCATGAGGCATTTGACCAAAGGAAGGAAAGCTTGACTACGACACCTATCTTGAGGGTACCTGACCTGGAAGGTTATTTTGTAGTCATTACCAATGCCTCAGGGGAAGGTTTAGGTGGTGTACTTGTCGAGGATGGACATGTTATTTCTTATGAGTCCAGGAAACTAAAAACCTATGAACAAAATTATGCCCCTCATGATTTGGAATTGGTAGAAATAATTCATGCACTGCAAATGTGGAGATAGTACTTGCTTGGAAGACCCTTTGAACTAAAAACCGACCATCAAGGCCTCAAATATTTGTTCACTCAACCACACCTAATGCTCACCAAAGAAGTTGGTTAGAGTTAATCTCATATTATGATTTTGAGATTAAGTACATTAAGGCAAGGAAAACCAAGTGGCAGATGCCTTAAGCAGAAGGAATATCTCCTCAATGATCTCCATACATTCTAATTTTAGGAACCAGGTGTTACAAAAGTCTAAGGGAGATGAGTATTATGAGTAGGTAAAATAGGCTCTCATGGATAATCCTTAGAATCTGAAATATGATGGATTTTATCTTAAACCAGATTGGTTATTGAGGTATAAAGGAAGGATGTATGTTCTAAACTTTGAGGAGTTAGGGAATATCATGTGGAAAGAGATTAATTCTACATATCATTTAGGACATCCTGGAGTAACAAAGTTACTGGCTATTGTAAAGCCTTTATATTTCTAGAAGGGAATGAAGAGGGATGCTACAAGGTTTGTGGTTGGATGTCTAGAATGCCAGAGGCTAAATGTAGAACACCATACCTAGTAGGACTTTTATATCCTCATGAAATTCTGGAATGGAAATGACAAATCATTAACATGGATTTTTGCAAGGACTTCCTATGTCTAGGAATAGGCGCAATGCTATTCTGGTTGTGGTAGATAGACTCAACAAGGCGGCACATTTTATACCTGGGAATTTGATAGATGGGGCAATAGTCATAGCTTGCAAATGTGTGCAAGAAATTTTTAAATTGCACAATATTCCTGAGAAGATTATCTTAGATAGGAATGCTTGTATGACATCAAGGTTTTGGAAAACCTTATTCTCCTCATTTGGAACTCAGTTGAACATAAGCTCTGCTTATCATCCCAAGATGGATGGCCACACTAAATGAGTAAACCAAGTGTTGGAAGACATATTGAGAATGTATTGCATGGATTAGCATTACAAATGGGAAGATTATCTTCCTCTTTTGGAATTTGCCTATAACAATTCCTATCATTCCACTATTAAGATGGCTCCATTTGAACCATTATATGGAAGAAAGTTTTAAACTCCTATAAGCTAAGATAAGCTAGAATATAGGATTAGCCAATCCAAAAATGCTTTCAGAAATGGAAAAGCAAGTCTATCTAATTAAGAAAAGGCTAGCAGAAGCCAATGATAGGCAGAAAAATGAGGATGCTAAATGCATCGTAAGATATTTCTCAGTGGGAGAAAAAGTCCTTCTAAGAGTCAAATCCCAAAAGAGATCCATTGAGTTTGGAAAGGCATCCAAACTAGCTCCTAGATATGTGGGTCCCTTTGAAGTTATCGAAGAGGTCAATCTAGTTGCATACAGGATTGCTCTACTACCAGCTCTTTCCATGATGCATAATGTTTTCCATGTTTCCTATTTGAAAGAGTTTATTTCAGGAGATAGTCATGTTCCTATTCTTGATTGGAATGCCATACAGGTGAAGGACCCAGGGGTGGTAGTGATCAAGCCCATCAAGGTGCTTGAAACATGTAAGGTACACTTACATAATAAAGAGATAACTCAATGCAAGGTCTAGTGGAGCCAATATGCAGAAGAGAATGCCACCTGGGAGAATTATGAGGACATTTAACAAAGATTTCCCAATCTCTTTTAAAACTTTTCACTATGATGAGTAAACACTTTTTCTTTGTGTTGGTTTGATCTTTGCAGACATTAAATCATCAGGGATGATGATTCTTATGGGGGGATATGTTACATCCCCAACTTTTGATCAAGCTTAATCTTACTTTATGTGGTAAAAAAAGATTTATAATCTTAGATTAATGATTTGATGTTAGTATAGAATATTAAGTTGAATCATTGATTATATGGATTATGATTAATGCTTAGATTAGACATGAGATTACATGTTCTTGAAATTATCTTATCATAATGTTATATGATTTAATGATGATACATTGATCATAGTTATATGGTTGTGAGTGTAACTAGGAAAACAATATTCCTTCAAGAGTGGAAGGAGAGTATCACCAGAGAGAAGAAAATAGACAATATGGAAAAGACCGGTTTGCCATTTGAAGTCTCAATTTGATCATTATGTGAACCATGTGAGAGAAGATATGTGTCCTTAGTTGCTATCTCAAATTTTTCCTAGAAGTGATCATTATCGACTTGATGTGGAACAAGAATTTTCCAACGTCCACTTTTTCCAATTTGATCAAAAGAGTTTTTAGGTATTTCTTTTCAATTTTGTTCAATGTCTATAGCTGACAAGAGCATAAGGTGGCAACAAGGGAGAAAGCCTCAACCCTCGTTCACACATTAGCCATTGTCAGATGTCAACTTGATTTAATTGGTGAGGTCACCTTTGAGTCAATTTATGTGTATTTTTATAATTGTTAGGATTAAGGTGCTATCAACCTTGTAAATCCTATGTAATTAATTACTCATATTATTGCTTGTAAATCACACATAAGAGATGAAACATTTCACCAGCAGCGGTCTTGTTTCAGCTACATGTTTATATCTGATCCTCGATGCTCATTCTGTTGATTTAAGATAGACAACTGAGAGGGGGGTAAATTAGTTGTCACAAAACATTCTTTTCTTTAAACACTTAGTTCCTTCTTGTAATTCAATAGCATAATAATAAATCAATCATGGAAGTACAATGCAATAATTCAAGAGCAGAAACATATTAACACATATGACACTGAGATTTTAACATGGAAAACCTAGTTAAGGGAAAAACCACAGGGTGACTAACCCAAGATTGTATTCTTTATTAAAAGAATAAGATGAATAAAATGACACATACCAATTAGGGCTCACTGCCTGAGCACCCTACTCACAAGAGGTCCACTACCTACAAGAGACATACTGTCTACAGAATAATAAATATTACATACTTGAACTGGAAATTAGCATCTTCACCATGCTTGAGTCAGTTCCATTTAAGCTCAACACTTCTGCTATGCTTTTCGCTCTTCTCCTCTACCACTTCCTCATCCCCACAATCACAATTTGAAATGACTTTACAACTTCTTATTTGTACAAGACATCAACTTTGGGATAATCATCAAAGTCCGCACAATACATACTTTATTTTATTATAGAGCAAACAACTTGACTTATTACAAAAGACTTCATCCGAATCACTACACTATCGGCCACACATATTTGGGACTTCAATCTTCTTGAGTAACACGCCATACTTTGCAGAACATCTCCAAGATCATCTGCAAGATGAGTAGATCATCTGGTCAGTGATGATTAGGAAGAACATCATTTCCCAGAAGTAAATCTTCAAGTATGAGCTCAATCTTCAATGCGGACGGCCAACATAGACTGGACACAATCAAGAGACCTCCACAAACTTTCTTGAATCACCAAGAACATCCACACTACTTCTTCTTACTGAAATCATTCACATCTTCATCTGAAACCTCAAGAACACAGTCTGTCATCACTGTCACATTAGAATAGATGCTTGTGGACATCCAGACCATGAACCAATTGAGTTCTTAATTCACATGAGCTTCCTAAACACTCCACCAAATCCACAGAATAAGATATTGCATTTCTAGATCTCACCGGACCTATTTGTGTGTCCTATCACTTCTGAACATCTGCCAGAACCAGTTTTACTCATATGGCCATAAATTCTCCAAATATTCATGCGAACCTCTCAAATCTTGACTGGATCATCTTTAGACACATATCTACAAACCCTTTGATGTGCACTCTCTGATCTTCATCTTAGCCGGGATCTTCACTACATAAAGCATCACTATCTTCACTGTTCTTCTTTACTTCTAATAGTTCTAATTTTCTCAATATCCTCAGCACACAGCTCACCTAATCCTTGATATCAATGCAAGAGGAGTATGTTGACATCAATGACAACACCGGTTAGGCCCATACTTGCAACAATCTCCCCCTTTGTCATTGATGGCAACATATGATGTTGAAAAACTATTTTAACCATCAAGACAAGAGCTTCTCCTCACTAACTGACATAGCTCCCCCTATCAACAACAATCATTCATATATATTCTCTTTCTTTATTGCTTCCCCTTTGATCAATAACCATTTTTGTTTTTCACATGTCTTCTCTCCCCCTTTGACATCAATGGCAAAGGGCACATACTTGCATCAATCAAAATCATACAGACTACTCCCCCTGAGTAGCACCTTCCTGTCATCAATCCGGATCACAAGATATGACTGTGAGATCCACTGGACTGATGCACATCAGTGCACCTTAATTCAAAACTGAAGGGATAATAACCCCTAACTTCTCCCTGAAAAACTCAAAAAAGTCCTTAGGTAGAGGTTTAGTAAAGATGTCTGCAATCTGATCCTTAGAGGGCACAAACTCCAATCTAACTTCATTCTTGTTCACCTGCTCTCTCAGAAAGTGAAACTTGATGGATATATGTTTTGTCTTTGAATGCAACACCAGATTTTTTGATATATTTATTGCACTTGAATTATCACAGAAGATTGTGATAGGTTCCTCATACTCCACTCTGATGTCTCTTAACATTTTCTTCGTCCACAATACTTGAGTGCAACTACCTGCTGCTGCAATATATTCTACTTCTACAGTGGATAGAGATATTGCCTCTTGTTTCTTTCTTAGCCAAGAAACCAATCTCTTCCCCAAGAAGAATGCACTACCACTGGTACTTTTTCAGTCATCCACATCTCCTACCCAATCCGCATCTGTATATGCATGAAGAGAGAAATCATGATCTGTAGGATACCATAAACCATACTCAACTCTTCCCTTTAGATATCTGAGAATTCTCTTGATTCCCATGACATGAGATTCTCTAGGATCACGTTGAAATATTGCAACAAGACTAATGGAATTCATAATGTCAGGTATAGTTTGAGTAAGATACAGTAGTCCTCCAATCATTGACCTGTATTTTTTCTGAACAGCTTTGGGAGATTCATCATCTTTGCTTAGTTTACATTTGGTTGCCATGGGAGTATTTATTGGTTTTGAATAAGATGAACAAAATGGCACATGCTAATTAGGGCTCACTACCTAAGAACTCTACTCACAAGAAGCCCACTACCTACAAGAGACACACTATCTACAGAATAATAAATATTACATACTTGAACTATAAATTAGCATCTTCACCATGCTTGAGTCAGTTCCATTTAAGCTCAACACTTCTGCTCTACTTTTCACTCTTCTCCTTTCTACCACTTCCTCATCTCCACAATCACACTTTGAAATGACTTTACAACTTCTTATTTTTACAAGACATCAACTTTGGGATAATCATCAAAGTCGGCACAATACATACTTTATTTTATTATAGAGAAGACAACTTGACTTATTACAAAAGAATTCATGTGAATCACTACACTATCAGCCACACATATCTGGGACTTCAATCTTCTTTGAGTAACATGCCATACTTCGCAGAACATCTCCAAGATCATCTGCAAGATGAGTAGATCATCTGGTTGGCGATGATTAGGAAGAACATCATTTCCCCAAAGTAAATCTTCAAGTACTAGCTCAATCTTCAATACAGACTTCCAACACAGACTGGACACAATCCAGAGACCTCCACAAACTCTCCTGAATCACCAAGAACATCCACACTACTTCTTCTTACTGAAATCATTCACATCTTCATCTAAAACCTTAGGAGCACAGTCTGTCATCACTGTCACATTAGAATAAATGCTTACGGACATCTAAACCATGAACCAATTGAGTTCTCAATTCACATGAGCTTCATAAAAACTCCACCAAATCCATAGAACAAGATATTGCATTTCTAGATCTCACCGGAGCTATTTGTGCCTCCTATCACTTCTGAACATCTGCCAGAACTAGTTTTACTCATATGGCCATAACTTCTCCAAATATTCATGCGGACCTCTCAAATCTTGACTGGATCATCTTTAGACACATATCTACAAACCCTTTGATGTACATTCCCTGATCTTCATCTTAGCTGGGATCTTCACTACATAAAGCCTCACTGTCTTCACTATTCTTCTCTACTTCTGATAGGACTAATTTTCTCAATATCCTCAGCACACAACTCACCCAATCCTTGACATCAATGCAACAGGAGTATGTTGACATCAATGACAACACCGGTTAGGCCCATACTTGCAACAATCTCCCCATTTGTCATTGATGGCAACATATGATGTGAAAAACTATTTTAACCATCAAGACAAGAGCTTCTCCTCACTAACTGACATAGCTCCCCCTATCAACAACAATCATTCATATATCTTCTCTTTCTTTATTGCTTCCCCTTTGATCAATAACCATTTTTGTTTTTCACATGTCTTCTCTCCCCCTTTGACATCAATGGCAAAGGGTACATACTTGCATCAATCAGAATCATACAGACTGCTCCCCTTGAGTAGCAGCTTCCTGTCATCAATTCGGATCACAAGATATGACTGTGAGATCCACTGGACTGATGCACATCAGTGCACCTTAGTTTAGAACCAAAGGGATAATAACCCCTAACTTCTCCCTGAGAAAGTCAAAAGATTCCTTAGGTAGAGGTTTAGTAAAGATGTCTGCAATCTGATCCTTAGAGGGCACAAACTCTAATCTAACTTCATTCTTGTTCACCTGCTCTCTCAGAAAGTCAAACTTGATGGATATATGTTTTGTCTTTGAATGCAACACCAAATTTTTGATATATTTATTGTACTTGAATTATCACAGAAGATTGTGATAGGTTCGTCATATTCCACTCTGATGTCTCTTAACATTTTCTTCATCCACAATATGAGAGTACAACTACCTGCTGCTGCAATATATTCTACTTCTGCAGTGGATAGAGATATTGCCTCTTGTTTCTTACTCAGCCAAGAAACCAATCTCTTCCCCAGGAAGAATACAGTACCACTGGTACTCTTCCAGTCATCCACATCTCTTGCCCAATCCGCATCTGTATATGCCTGAAGAGAGAAATCATGATCCCTAGGATACCATAAACCATACTCAACTGTTCCCTTTAGATATCTGAAAATTCTCTTGATTCCCATGACATGAGATTCTCTAGGATCAACTTGAAATATTGCAACAAGACCAACAGAATCCATAATGTCAGGTATAGTTTGAGAAAGATATAGTAGTCCTCCAATCATTGACCTATACTTTTTCTTAACAGCTTTGGGAGATTCATCATCTTTGCTTAGTTTACATCTGGTTGCCATGGGAGTATTCATTGGTTTTGAATAAGATGAACAAAATGGCACATGCTAATTAGGGCTCACTGCCTAAACACTCTACTCACAAGAGGCCCACTACCTACAAGAGACACACTGTCTACAGAATAATAAATATTACATACTTGAACTAAAAATTAGCATCTTCACCATGCTTGAGTTAGTTTCATTTAAACTCAACACTTCTGCTCTACTTTTTGCTCTTCTCCTCCCTACCACTTCCTCATCTCCACAATCACACTTTGAAATGACTTTACAACTTCTTATTTGTACAAGACATCAACTTTGGGATAATCATCAAAGTCGGCACAATACATAATTTATTTTATTATAGACCAAACAACTTGATTTATTACAAAAGACTTCATGTGAATCACTACACTATTGGCCACACATATCTAGGACTTCAATCTTCTTTGAGTAACATGCCATACTTCACAGAACATCTCCAAGATCATCTGCAAGATGAGTAGATCATCTGGTCGGTGATGATTAGGAAGAACATCATTTCCTGGAAGTAAATCTTCATATACAAGCTCAATCTTCAATGTGGACTGCCAACACAGACTGGACACAATCCAGAAACCTCCACAAACATTCCTGAATCACCAAGAACATCCACATTACTTCTTCTTATTGAAATCATTTACATCTTCATCCAAAACCTCAAGAACACAGTCTGTCATCACTATCATATTAGAATAGATGCTTACAAACATCCAGACCATGAACCAATTGAGTTCTCAATTCACATGAGCTTTCTAAACACTCCACCAAATCCATAGAACAAGATATTGCATTTCTAGATCTCACCGGACCTATTTGTGCGTCCTATCACTTCTGAACATCTGCCAGAACTAGTTTTACTCATATGGCCATAACTTCTCCAAATATTCATGTGGACCTCTCAAATCTTGACTGGATCATCTTTAGACACATATCTATAAAACCTTTGATGTGTATTCTCTGCTATTCATCTTATCTGGGATCTTCACTACATAAAGCCTCATTGTCTTCACTATTCTTCTCTACTTCTAATAGGACTAATTTTCTCAATATCCTCAACACACAACTCACCCAATCCTTGACATCAATGCAACAGGAGTATGTTGACATCAATGACAACACCGGTTAGGCCCATACTTGTAACAATCTCCCCCTTTGTCATTGATGGCAACATATGATGTGAAAAACTATTTTAACCATCAAGACAAGAGCTTCTCCTCACTAACTGACATAACTCCTCCTATCAACAACAATCATTCATATATCTTCTCTTTCTTTATTGCTTCCCCTTTGATCAAAAATTATTTTTGTTTTTCACATGTCTTTTCTCCCCCTTTGACATGAATGGCATAGGCCACATACTTGCATCAATCAAAATCATACAGACTACTTCCCCTGAGTAGCAGCTTCCTGTCATCAATACGGATCACAAGATATGACTGTGAGATCCACTGGACTGATGCACATCAATTCACCTTAGTTTAGAACCGAAGGGATAATAACCCCTAACTTCTCCCTGAGAAACTCAAAAGAGTCCTTAGGTAGAGGTTTAATAAAGATGTCTGCAATCTGATCCTTAGAGGGCACAAACTCCAATCTAACTTCATTCTTGTTCACTTGCTCTCTCAGAAAGTGAAACTTGATGGATATATGTTTTGTCTTTGAATGCAACACTAGATTTTTTGATATATCTATTGCACTTGAATTATCATAGAAGACTGTGATAGGTTCCTCATACTCCACTCTGATGTCTCTTAACATTTGCTTCATCCACAATACTTGAGTGCAACTACATGCTACTACAATATATTCTGCTTCTACAGTGGATAGAGATATTGTCTCTTGTTTCTTGCTCAGCCAAGAATCCAATCTCTTCCCCAAGAAGAATGCACTACCACTGGTACTCTCCCAGTCATCCACATCTCCTGTCCAATCTGCATCTATATATGCATGAAGAGAGAAATCATGATCCCTAAGACACCATAAACCATACTCAACTATTCCCTTTAGATATCTAAGAATTCTCTTGATTCCCATGACATGAGATTCTCTAGGATCAACTTGAAATATTGCAACAAGACCAATGGAATTCATAATGTTAGGTATAGTTTGAGTAAGATACAGTAGTTCTCCAATCATTGACCTGTACTTTTTCTTAACAGCTTTGGGAGATTCATCATCTTTGCTTAGTTTACATCTGGTTGCCATGGGAGTATTCATTGGTTTTGAATAAGATGAACGAAATGGCACATGCCAATTAGGGCTCACTGCCTGAGCACTCTACTCACAAGAGGCCCACTACCTACAAGAGACACACTGTCTATAGAATAATAAATATTGCATACTTGAACTGGAAATTATCATCTTCACCATGCTTGAGTTAGTTCCATTTAAGCTCAACACTTCTTCTCTGCTTTTCGTTCTTCTCCTCTCTACCACTTCCTCATCTCCACAATCACAATTTGAAATGACTTTACAACTTCTTATTTATACAAGACATCAACTTTGGGATAATCATCAAAGTCGGCACAATACATACTTTATTTTATTATAGAGCAAACAACTTGAATTATTACAAAAGACTTCATGTGAATCACTACACTATCGGCCACACATATCTAGGCCTTCAATCTTCTTTGAGTAACATGCCATACTTCGCAGAACATCTCCAAGATCATCTACAAGATGAGTAGATTATCCAGTCAGCGATGATTAGGAAGAACATCATTTCCCGGAAGTAAATCTTCATGTACGAGATCAATCTTCAATGTAGACCGTCAACATAGACTGGACACAATCTAGAGACCTCCACAAACTTTCATGAATCACCAAGAACATCCACACTACTTCTTTTTACTGAAATCATGCACATCTTCATCTGAAACCTCAAGAACAAAGTCTGTCATCACTGTCACATTAGAATAGATGCTTGCGGATATCTAGACCATGAACCAATTGAGTTCTCAATTCACATGAGCTTCCTAAACACTCTACCAAATCCACAGAACAAGATATTGCATTTCTAGATCTTACCAGACCTATTTTTGTGTCCTATCACTTCTGAACATCTGCCAGAACCAGTTTTACTCATATGGCCAAAACTTCTCCAAATATTCATGCGGACCTCTCAAATCTTGATTGGATCATCTTTAGACACATATCTACAAACCCTTTGATGTGCATTCTCTGATCTTCATCTTAGCTGGGATCTTCACTACATAAAACCTCACCATCTTCACTGTTCTTCTCTACTTCTAATAGGACTAATTTTTCAATATCCTTAGCACACAGCTCACCCAATCCTTGACATCAATGCAACAGGAGTATGTTGACATCAATGACAACACCGGTTAGGCCCATACTTGCAACAAACTCCCCATTTGTCATTGATGGCAACATATGATGTGAAAAAACTATTTTAACCATCAAGACAAGAGCTTCTCCTCACTAATTGACATAGCTCCCCCTATCAACAACAATCATTCATATAACTTCTCTTTCTTTACTGCTTCCCCTTTGATCAGTAACCATTTTTGTTTTTCACATGTCTTCTCTCCCCCTTTGACATCAATGGCAAAGGGCACATACTTGCATCAATCAAAATCATACAGACTACTCCCCCTGAGTAGCAGCTTCCTGTCATCAATCCGGATCACAAGATATGACTGTGAGATCCATTGGACTGATGCACATCAGTGCACCTTAGTTCAGAACTGAAGGGATAATAACTGCTAACTTCTCCCTGAGAAACTCAAAAGAGTCTTTAGGTAGAGGTTTAGTAAAGATGTCTGCAATCTGATCCTTAGAGGGCACAAACTCCAATCTAACTTCATTCTTGTTCACCTGCTCTCTCAGAAAGTGAAACTTGATGGATATATGTTTTGTCTTTGAATGCAACACCAGATTTTTTGATATATATATTGCACTTGAAGTATCACAGAAGATTGTGATAGGTTCCTCATACTCCACTTTGATGTCTCTTAACATTTGCTTCGTCCACAATACTTGAGTGCAACTACCTGCTGCTGCAATATATTCTACTTCTACAGTGGATAGAGATAGTGCCTCTTGTTTCTTGCTTAGCCAAGAAACCAATCTCTTCCCCAAGAAGAATGCACTACCACTAGTACTATTCTAGCCATCCACATCTCCTGCCCAATCCACATCTGTATATGCATGAAGAGAGAAATCATGATCCCTTGGATACCATAAACCATACTCAACTGTTCCCTTTAGATATCTAAGAATTCTCTTGATTCCCATGACATGTGATTCTCTAGGATCAACTTGAAATATTGCGACAAGACCAACGGAATTCATAATGTCAGGTATAGTTTGAGTAAGATACAGTAGTCCTCCAATCATTGACCTGTACTTTTTCTGAACAGCTTTGGGAGATTCATCATCTTTGCTTAGTTTACATCTGGTTGCCATGGGAGTATTCATTGGTTTTGAATCTTCCATTCCAAATTTCTTCAACAATTCTTTCACATGTTTGGTCTGAGATATGAAGATTCCCTTCTTTGTTTGAGTGATTTGTAGACCCAAGAAGAAATTCATTTCCCCAAACATAGACATCTCAAATTCACTTTTCATTTGATTTGCAAAAGTCTTGCACATACTATCTCTTCCTCCAAAAATAATATCATCAACAAATACTTCAACAATCAAGATATTTTCATGATCAATCTTGAAGTGCAAGTTACTGTCAGCAGTACTTTTGTTGAAACCAATCTTCAAAAGATGCTTATCCAGACTTTCATACCAGGCTCTTGGGACTTGTTTGAGTCCATACAATGCTTTCTTCAACTTATAGACCATATCACCATGATCAGACAATTGAAATCCATCTAGTTGCTTGATGTATACTTCTTCTTCCAAGTCAGCATTCAAGAAGGTAGACTTGACATCTATCTAATATACTTTGAAGTCCTTGAAGGCAGTAAAAGCAAGAAATAATCTAACTGCTTCTATTCTTGCCACCGGAGCAAATGTTTCTTCAAAATCAACTCCTTCTACTTGAGAATAACCCTTGCAAACCAATCTGGCTTTGTTTATAACTACTTCATCATCTTCATTCAGTTTATT
This sequence comes from Cunninghamia lanceolata, assembly GCA_027924645.1. Lineage (NCBI taxonomy): Eukaryota > Viridiplantae > Streptophyta > Pinopsida > Cupressales > Cupressaceae > Cunninghamia > Cunninghamia lanceolata. The sequence continues at coordinate 14,436,474 of BSBN01001583.1, forward strand.
CTGGAAGACCCATTTGGTCCCAATCACGTTTTAATTTCTAGGTCTAGGAACAAGATCCCAAGTGTGATTTTTTTCAATCTGCATCAACTCTTCCTTCATTGCTTTAGTCCAACTTTCATCATTGCATGCTTCACTTACTATTTTTGGTTCAATCTTTTAAATCATACAATACTTTTCTGAGTCTTGAGCAATCTTTCTTCTTGTTTGAACACCTTTTCTTTTATCACCTATGGTCTGGTCTTTAGAATGATTCAGTCTTACATACCTGGGAGTTTTGGAAATTTCTTGCACTTCTATTTCTTGGACAGGTTCATTCAAACTTATCTCTTCTTCCTGCATTTTTGGATTCTCTGAATCAGTCTGGATCTGAATTTCAGAAGGGGCTTGAACTTCTTGAACCAAAACATCATTCTGATCATCTTCTTCATATTCAAAAAACCTTGAGGATTTTTCAATGCCTTCATCAACCTTCACATTTTTATTTTCTATAATCTTCCTCAATCTCTTGTTATAACACTGGTATGCTTTTCTTTGAGTAGAATAATCCAAGAATATTACTTCATCACTTCTAGTATCAAATTTACCAAGGTCTTCATCTCTTTTAATGTAACATTTGCTACCAAAGACTCTGAAATACTTCATAGTTGGAGTGATGCCAAACCAGAGTTCATAAGGGGTCTTACCAGTATTGCTTCTGATTTGTACCCAATTAAGAGTATAGACAGCAGTGCTTACAGCTTCTCTCTAGTAGATTTGAGGAACATTTACTTCCATCATCATGGTTCTATATGCTTCCTGGATGGTCTAGTTCTTTCTTTCTACTACTCCATTCTGTTGTGGAGTCCTTGGAGCAAATAACTATCTTTTTATCCCATGTTTCTCACAAAATTCTATGAACTCTCTGGATGTGAATTCTCCACCTCTGTTAGACCTAAGATATTTTATATTTAACCTGGTTTCATTCTCTACCATAGCATTGAATATTTTGAATTTCTCAAGAGCCTCAAATTTCTCTTTCAAGAAAGTCACCCACATCATCTAGGAATGATCATCAATTAGTAACATGAAATATCTATCACCTTACAAACTCCTGATTCTTGCCGGTCCACATAGATCAGTATGCACTAAGTCCAACAATCTGATAGAAGATTCTTTCTTTCTTTTGAATGTGATTCTGCTCTGCTTACCCAACTGACATTCTTTGCACAAACTATTAGTAGGTTTCACTAGTCTTGGAAGATCTCTTATAGCCTGAGTGTTGCTTATCTTGATGATATTATCAAAATTTACATGACACATTCTCCTATACCACAACCAACTCTGATCAATTTTAACAAATAAATAACTTTTGCCAGTACCAACCAAGTGGAAGATGTTACCTTTGTTTGAGTACTAGATGCAACCTTTGTTCCAAAATTTTCAAAGATCTTGCATTTTCCATTTTTCAATTGAAGTTCATAGCCTTTGTCTACTAACTATCCAACATTGAGAAGATTGTGCTTCATACCTTCAACATACAGTACATTACTACTTTTGTTCTTTCCATCAAAAGAACTAGTCCCTCTACCTCTGATTCTACTAGCAAAGTTATCACCAAATTTTACAACTCCTTCATATCTTTCCAGATCTATGAACTTGTTTTTGTCACTAGTCATATGATGGGACCATCCACTGTCAATGACCCATTCATCCTTTTCATCAACTTGAGTAGCCAGAGCTCTTTCTACCTATTTATGATTGAGAGATTTAGTGGGCATTCGAACTTCTTCCTTGATGGCAATGAACACCCAGTCACTTCCAGATTTGTTTACTGTCTCTAATTCATCATCTGTTACTCGTTCATCATCATCATCTTCATGAACATAGTAACATTTCTTTTTAAATATTGATCTATTAGGATTAGGTCTTGAAAATCTTTCCGGAGACCTTGAAGCAAAATAACCAATCTTGTTACAGTTGAAACATTTGAAGGGCAATTTTCCTTCATACTTACCGGATCCTCTTAGTAGTCTTTTTGCAATAAGGGCTTCAAGTTGAGCAGCTTCTGCTTCATCTTCTTCCAGATCTTTTCTTTCTTTTTCATACCATGATAGTTTCTTTGAGGAGTTCTCTCCTAAATCATACATTTGTTTTCCTTTTGCAGAGGCACTAGCCTTGAATGTAGATTTAGTCTTGGCAGGGCATCTCCAAAATCAGCCAATTCAAATGTAGCTAATTTTCCAACCAATTGATCTCTTGTGATATTTGATAAAGGTCTAAACTCTTCAATAGAAATGACCTTGTGTTTGTAAGCAAGAGGTAAGGATCTGAGAACTTTGGCAACAATTTCATCTTCATCCAAGGTTCCTCTAGCACACCTAATGCACAAACAAGCTCATTAACTTTTGGCATAAATGTAGTGATATTCTCATCTTCATTCATCTTTAGGTTTTTCAATTTTCCTCTCAGACTCTGTAGCTTGGCACATTTAACATATTTGTCTCCGTCATGTAGAAGTTCTAGTTTTTCCCAAATCTCATATGCAGTTTTTAAATCTATAACATTTGTCAGCTCTGAATCAGATAAGGCACTTAGTAAAGCTTCTTTAGCCCAAAGATTATCTTCAGCATCTTTGATTTCATCTACAGTTGTTAGACCATTCTTTGGAGGAACATACTTCTTTGAAGTTATGGTCCAACATTGCATTCCCATACATTGCAAGTGACATTCCATGTGGCTTTTCCAAAGAGTGTAATTAGTTCCATCAAACCTTGGACTATCCTTCTTGTAGGAAGACATCCTGGATCTCCTCGAGTGGTTAAGCTCTTTCAGAGGAACTTAGCTCTAATACTAATTGTTGATTAAAGACATACAACTAAGAGGGGGGTAAATCAATTGTCCCAAAACTTTCTTTTCTTTAAACACTTAATTCCTTCTTGTAATTCAACAGCATAATAATAAATTAATCATGGAAGCACAATGCAATAATTCAAGAGTAGAAACATATTAACACATATGACACTGAGATTTTAACTTGGAAAACCTGGTTAAGGGAAAAACCATGGGGTGACTAACCCAAGATTGTATTCTCTATTAAAAGAATAAGAAGAACAAAATGGCACATGCCAATTAGGGCTTACTGCCTAAGCACACTACTCATAAGAGGCCCACTGCCTACAGGAGACACGTTGTCTATAGAACAATAAATATTACATAATTGAACTAGAGATTAGCATCTTCACCATGCTTGAGTCAGTTCCATTTAAGCTCAACACTTCTGCTATGCTTTTTGCTCTTCTCCTCTCTACCACTTCCTCATCTCCACAATCACACTTTGAAATGACTTTACAACTTCTTATTTATACAAGACATCAACTTTGGGATAATCATCAAAGTCAACACAATACATACTTTATTTTATTACAGAACAAACAACTTGACTTATTACAAAAGACTTCATGCAAATCACCACATTGTCAGCCACACATATCTGGGACTTCAATCTTCTTTGAGTAACACGCCATACTTCGCAGAACATCTCCAAGATCATCCACAAGATGAATAAATCATTCGGTCAGCCATGATTATGAAGAACATCATTTCCTAGAAGTAAATCTTCAAATACGAGCTCAATCTTCAATGCGAACCACCAACACAAATTGGACACAATCCAGAGACCTCCACAAGCTTTTCTGAATCACCAAAAACATCCACACTACTTCTTACTGAAATCATTCACATCTTCATCTGAAACCTCAAGAACATACTCTGTCATCACTGTCACATTAGAATAGATGCTTGTGGACCTCCAGACCATGAACCAATTGAGTTGTCAATTCACATTGGCTTCCTAAACACTCCACCAAATCTGCAGAACAAGATATTACATTTCCAGATCTCACTAGACCTATTTGTGCGCCCTGTCACTTCTGAACATCTGCCAGAACCAGTTTTACTCATATGGCCATAACTTCTCCAAATCTTCATGCGGACCTCTCAAATATTCACTAGATCATCTTTAGACACATATCTACAAACCCTTTGATGCGCATTCTCTGATCTTCATCTTAGCTAGGATCTTCACTACATAAAGCCTCACTATCTTCACTATTCTTCTTTGCTTCTTATAAGACTAATTTTCTCAATATCCTCAACACACAGCTCACCCAATCCTTGACATCAATGCAACAGGAGTATGTTGACATCAATGACAACACTGGTTAGGCCCATACTTGTAACATGTTCATCCGTGACGGGGGGTCGCAAGGGGATTTCCCATTTTATTTATATTTTATCATTGTAAATCTAGACTATTCATCATTAGGTCACAGATCTGATGTTGATATTATGTCAGTTTTCTTTCCCTAGAAGGTAACCCCTTTTTTAAAGATATTTGTACTACACTTTTAGCAGATTTGAGAGTAATAGGCACCACTGGATTGAAGACTGGAGAAGGAGAGGAAATGCATGTATTGTAATCTCATATTTGAAGATAATACAACTTGAAGCCTCTTTTCTTGATGGAGTTTTTTACCTGAAAGAGTTTTCTCCATGTTATATACTGTGTTATGTTCAATTCTTAATGCATGTTATTTCTGTGTAGTGGGTTTTATTTCTGTTACAATCTCCATTGATTCTATATTGTTTAGAGGATATAAATAAGACTTGAATCAAATTTCCATTATGTGGTTTGCACCTTCATTTCTAACATTTGGTATCAGAGCCTGCCCAGTTTTGATTCTTGGGTGGTAGTGTGAACATTTTTTAGTTGTAGTGGGAGATTTGGTTGTTGTTTGTTTGTAGATCTTGTGTAAATATCATGGCTTCATCCACTATTGTTTCTACCTCTCAGTTGGACATTGAAAAATTTAATAGTATGGGGTATGAATTGTGGAAGCTGAAAATAGAGGATTTTCTAGAAGAAATAAACCAGTGGTTGGTTGTTATGAAAGAAAAGAAACCCGATGATGTTTCTCTTGATGAGTGGGAAAGACTAGATAAAAAGGTATGAGGTACAATACAGTTGTGCCTTACAGATTCTATTCTACTAAATGTTGTGAGTGAGAAGTTCATACATAGCTTGTGGAATCATCTGGGTGAGATCTACCAAGCCAAGCGTATGGTAAATAAACTTTATTTAAAGTGTAAGGTATTCTCCATGAAAATGAAAGAGGGTGAATCGATTGAAGAGCATTTGAATTTGTTTAATTTGTTATTGATTCAACTAGCATATGTAGATGTGGAGGTGAATGAGGAAGATAAATATATATTTCTTCTCTGTTCTTTGCCTGAGTCATGGGAGAATGTTATTTTGGCTATCAGTGCTAACCTCATAGATATGAAGTTGGATGCTCTTGTTTCAATTCTTCTGTCACATGAATTGAGGAAGAAAAGTTCGTATAGTTCAAGGGATGCTCTTAGTGTTAGGGGAAGGTCTATGGAAAGAGGACCAAAAGGAGATCATAAGGGGTCTAAAGACAAGTCTAGGGGTCATTCTAAGACTCTTGGAAAGAAGAAAAGAGACAAGTGTTGGAACTGCGGAAAGAGAGGACATGTGAAAAAGGAATGTAGAAACCCAAAGAAATAATGGGATTCCATTATTGATAAGGCTTCGAATGTAGGTGATGAGGTTTTACTTTTTGCATGTAATGTTGTTTCTCATGATCATTGGTTGGTTGACTTAGGATGCTCATACCACATGACCCCGCATAAAGAATGGTTTTCCACATATAAAGAGTATGATGGAGGAAATGTGTACCTCTGGGACAACTCTTCATATGTTATTGTTGCACGAGGGAAGGTAATGTTGTGTTTTAGTGATGAGAGAATTAAAACCCTCCCTAGTGTTTTTCATGTTCCTGGATTGGCTAGAAATTTGATTTCTATTTCAAAGCTAAATGATTTGGGAATGCACGTGACATTTGATAAGCATGGTTGTAGATTGGTGAGAGGAAACTTAGTGGTAGTGAAAGGGAAAAGATCAGGAATCTATTTAAGATAGAAGCCACTACTATTTCTAATGTCTCTTATGTATTTGAGGCTAATACTGAAACTGCATGTATGTTGTGGCACTTTAGATTGGGCCACATAACTCAATCTGGTTTAAAGACTATCTTAAATAAAAAATTGTTAGATGGTTTATACTATTCTGATGAGAGTTTCAAATTTTGTGAACATTGTGTGTTTGGAAAACATAATAGATCTCCATTTCCTTTAGGTAGTAATAAATCTAATGATAAATTGGAAATTATTCATTCTGATGTTTTTTGTCTAGTGGATATTGAATCAATTAGAAAATCTAGATATTTTGTTTCCTTCATTGATGATGTCTCAAGGTTTACCTAGATTTATTTTATGCATCACAAATTTGAAGTTTTCACTAAATTTAAGGAATTTAAAGCCTTAGTTGAAAAGCAATCAGATTATAAGACAAAGGTTTTGAGATTTGACAATGGAGGGGGATATTGTTCTAAGGAATTTGATGAATTATGTAAGCATGTAGGTATTGTTAGATAGAAAACTACTGGACGTATACTCCACAACACAATGGAGTGGTAGAAAGGATGAATAAGACAATAATGGAAAGATCTAGAAGTATGTTGAGTGAATCACAATTGAATAAATATTTTGGGGCAAAAGTTGTGTACTGTAAACTACTTGATTAATTGATCTCCATGTAAGGCTCTTGTTTCAACTCCTTATGAAATGTGGATAGTTAAGAAACCTTTTGTTTCACATTTAAGTGTATTTCGTTGTGAGGCTTATGTTCATGTGCCTAAAGAAAAATGAACTAATTTAGATCCAAAAGATGAAAAGTGTACTTTCATTGGATATGGTGATAATGTAAAAGGTTATAAGCTTTGGAATCCTCTAACCCGAAAGATTATCTATTCTAGAGATGTTATTTTCAAGGAACTTAGTGTTATTTTAGAACCTAAATAGCCAAAGGAAAAAGAAGAAAAGGTGAAGAGAGTGCATTATGAATTAGAACATGAAGATGTACCTCAGGAAGAACATAATGATGGAATAGGGGGTGAAGAAGCAAAAGAAGACTTGAGTGAAAGTTCTGATGAGGAAGAATCTGTTGTGACAAAAGAAGTTGGTACAATTGAGCATGTAGAACAACCTAAAAAGTCTATTACTCTACCTCTAAGAAGATCCACAAGATAATGGAACCCAATTGACAGGTATAGCCCACTAGATTTTCATTGTGTATTTGCTTTATTGAGTACTGATGATGAGCCTAGATCCTCCTGGGAAGCTATTCATGCAATGATAGTGATTCTTGGAAGTTAGCCATATAGCAGGAGATGATGGCTTTAGACTCTTGCAACACTTGGGATCTTGTTCATTTGCCCAAAGGAAGAAAGGCCATAGTTTGCAAGTGGGTCTTCAAGAAGAAGTTTGGAGCAGATGGTTCATTAGAGAAGTACAAGACTAGATTGGTAGCCAAGGGCTACTCCAATAGAGAGGGAGCTAATTTTGGTGAAATTTTCTCTCTTGTTGCTAAATTAACTTCTATTAGATTTATCTTATCCATTATTGTAACTCTTGATTGGGAAATAGAGCAAATGGATGTTAAGACTGCATTGTTGCATGGAGACCTTGAGGAAGAAATTTACATGCAACAATCTACAGGTTTTGAGGTAAAAGGGAATGAACATTAGGTTTGCAGATTGAAGAGGTCTCTTTATGGTCTAAAATAGTCCCCTAGAATCTGGTACCAAAAATTTGATTCATTTGTGTTAAAATTAGGTTTTGTTATAAGTTTGGAGGATCACTATGTGTACATTCATTGTATTGATGATTCTATTCTAATCATTGCATTGTATGTTAATGACATGTTATTTTTCAACACTACTAAGGGTATGATTAGTGAGTTGAAAGCCCAACTTTTAGGTGCATTTGAAATAAATGATCTTGGAGCTGCCATTTATATTTCGGGGATGGAGGTCAAAAGGATAGAGGTAACAAAAAACTATGGTTTTCTCAAAGTAAGTATGTGAACCATATTTTGCAGAGATTTAGTATGCAGGATTGTAACCCACTTAGAGTTCCTTTGCCCATTGGTACTAAGATTTCATTACATATGTGTCCAAGGAATGAGGATGATTTAGAGGATATGTCTAATGTGCCATATGCTAATGTTGTAGGGAGTGTGATGTATGCAATGGTTTGCACTAGACCAGATATTGCCCAAGTAGTGGCAGTTTTGAGCGGATTTAAGTCTAATCCTAGTAGAAAGCATTAGAATTATGCGAAGAGGGTGTTTAGATATCTAGCAGGCACTCCTGATTACTGTATAGTTTATTCTTGTACTAACAGTGTTGACAAAACTTTGGACATATAGGGATTTGTTAATGTAGATTGGGCAGGTGACTTGGATAGTCAAAGGTCCACTAGTTGCCAAGTGTTTAGTTTGTTTGGTGGAGCAGTTAGTTGGATGATTAAAATGCAACCCATCGTTGTTATTTTGTCCACCACGAAAGTAGAGTATATGACTACTACCCATGTCTCTAAAGAGGTAGTTTGGTTGAGAAGATTGTGTACAGGTATTGGTTTTGATTGGAGGATCATTCAAATTCATTATGATAGCCAGAGTGCTATTTGTTTGGCTAAGAATCCTATGTATCATGCTTGAACTAAGCATGTTGATATTCAATATCACTTTGTTCAAGAAATGGTTACAAGTGGATAGATTCAGTTGAGGAAGGTAGACGCTCAGGAGAATGTTGAAGATGCTTTGACTAAGCCTTTGAGCACAGAGAAATTTGTTTGGTGTAGAGAGGCCATGGGCCTTGCTTCTAGTGCCTGATTATTTTTTGGATTTCCTATGGGTATTTATAATGTATGATTTTAAGTGGGAGAATTTTAGGATTAAGGTGCCATCAACCTTCTAAATCCTATGTAATTAATTACTCCTATTATTGCTTGTAAATGAGTGGTGCAGGGGCACCCTCATATACATGTTAATCAATTTTGGATTTTGTCTTGTTTTGATAATAATTGATGTAAATAAGGTCATTTAATACCATGTTACGTGTGTTGGAGTCCATGCTAGGTCATTAGCTGTGTGGAAGTGTCTAGTTGCAAAGATGTCAATGTTGCAAATACTGTCAAATTGCACTATGTGGAATGTAAAGAGTCAATGTTGCACAAAGTGAGAATTTGAATAGATGTTAATTGAAAATTAGTGGCGAGAAGTTGGAAAAGGTTTTAAAAATTTTGGTAAAGGTCTAAGACATGAGTGGGAGATGGGGTGGTTGAAGTTTCTTTGAAGAATAATGAATAGAAACCTCTGTTTTTCTACATTTTAAAATGCTAATTTGTTGTTACAGTTAATTGTATAGTTTTACTTGCTAGTATGAATGAAAGGCTGATTAACTATTATGGAGGGGACTTATACCTTTAATGGGTTTTTTATTTGGTCTATTTTCATTGAGTTTTGTGGGAGATACATGCATTTTTGTAAAAACTGCCATAAACTATTGTCTACATTTTCTGAACGTTTTTCTCTGTTCTAGTGAATGGTATGGTCTTGTATGGTCCTTTCATGGAATGAGACCAATTGGAAATTAAATATAATTAAGTCTACTTCCTTATTCTTTTTATTGCATTCAATTTCATTGTGTTTCAAGCAAGTTATGGCCATTTTACTAAAACAAGTCTGAAACCCTAGTAAGCCTATTTTAAGTGAGAACAGTCCAAATTTGAGCATCTTCGTACAAAATAACCTACCTTGATTCTGAGATATGTTGTATAAGGTCCAAATGGGTATCTAGAACTATGTTTACATTTTTGGTATCATGTCTACAATGAAAGTTATGGCCAAAAAACCCATTAAAGGTATAAGTGCCCTCCATAATGGGTAATCAGCCTTTCATTCATACTAGCAAATAAAAATCCAAACAATTGACTGTAACAGGAAATTAGTGTTCTAAAATGTAGAAAAATAGAGGTTTCTATTCATTATTCTTCAAAGAAACTTCAACCACACCATCTCCCCCTCATGTCTTTGACCTTTACCAACCTTTTTTAAACCTTTTCCAACTGCCCACCACTAATTTTCAAGTTACAACTATTCAAATTCCCACTTTGTGCAACATTGACCTTCACATTCCACATAGTGCAATTTAACAATATTTGCAACATTGACATCTTTTGCAACTAGACACTTCCACACACCTAATGACCTAACATGGACTCCAACACACATAACATGGTCTTAAATGACCTTATTTATATCAATTATTATCAAAACAAGACAAAATCCAAAATTGATTAACATGTGCATGAGGGTGCCCCTACACCAATCATCTATAAGGGTTGAAAGGTTCCACTAGCAGTGGTCTTGTTTCAACTACATGTTTATAGTTGGTCCTCGACGCTCATTCATCCGTGACCATTTGTCATTAGGTCATAGATCTGACGGTCGATATTAGGTCAGTTTTCATGCCCTAGAAGGCAACCCCCTTTTTTAAGGATATTTGTACTATGTTTTTATCATATTTGAGAGTAATAGGCACATTGCTATATTGAAGACTAGAGAAGGAGAGGAAGTGCATGTATTGTAATCTCATATTTGAAGATAATACAACTCGAAGCCTCTTTTCTTGGTGGAGTTTTTTACCCAAAAGGGTTTTCTCCATGTTACATATCATGTTATGTGTTCAGTTCTTAATGCATGTTATTTCTGTGTAGTGGGTTTTATTTTTATTGCAATCTCCATTGATTCTACATTGTTTAGCGGATATAAATAAGACTTGAATCTAACTTCTGTTGTGTGGTTTGCACCTTCATTTCTAACAATAATATTGATATATGTTTGATAATTAATTTGATATGGGGATAACCTAGATATCATCTTTATCATTTTAAGTCTAATTGTTTATTATCTTCTTGAGGTAGTATTTTGTCTAGGGGTTGTGCTCTTAGTTCTTGAAGGGGAGCTTTTATCTCTCCCTCGACCCCAAATGTAGGGGAGTGGAAGAGATGGGTTCGTGGCTGCAGGGGTGACTGGGGTAGGTGGCGCTCAGCCCACCATGAGGAGCCTACTTCCTTAGAGAGGATCATGCATCATGGGGAGAGAAAGGACTTTCTCTCATAAGAGAGAAAGGGGAGTTTTTTTAAAAGTCAGTTGGAGTTTTATTTTTGAAGTAGTGTGGTTTGGCTGGAGCAGTGCATGCATGTTGGTGAAGGAAAGAGTACGACTATGGTAAGCTTGTACAAGGGAGCTTGAAGAGATTAACCAATTGGGCCAGAGTATGTAAATCAGGAAGTGATTTCTTTCTTACAGTTTAGAATGTCATTGCTATGTCGAATGGGCTTTAGAGCCAATAAAGGTCAAGACCCCTGAGCCATGCTAATCATTTATATTATGTTTATTAAATGTTGGTGTTTTGAAATGGAGTTAAACCTTGTTTGAGCTATTTTGATAGCTTGTTGTTGATAACATTGACTTAGTATTGTTGTTATGTTGTATCAGTAGCCTTGCTAATGGGAAATCAACATATATAGTTCTTGAAATTGTTATGGCTTACCAGCCATGAATAAACTATTACAACTAAAAATCTAGATATATATATATATATCTTTGTCTAATAAATTCGACATCCATGCTCTCACCTTTAGAGACAAACCATGTTATCTTTATAGCGCTTCGATATCTTCGCTATCATTCATGAAGCCTATTATTATATATGCAAAAGGGTACTCGATAGCTATACTATTGTGATATGTGTGTATTCTTTGGTCTCACCAAGATAGAAAGGTCACGATCAAGTATGATAGCTATGTTATCACCTTGAATGACTGAATGGTCATTTTTTTGCATGACTGTGTTATCACCTTGCATGACCGAATGGTCATTTCTTTGCATGATTGTGTTATCACCTTGCATGGCTGAATGGTCATTTATTAATGACTAAGTTATCATTGAATGTTAAGGCCAAGTCATGTGGATGTAAGCCTTGTTCATAGTTTGTTTATTTATTGTGAAATGATAATGTATGTTTGGGTTTTTGAACCTGACTTATACTGTTATGTTGTAAATAATCAATGATTCTCTCTCTTAATTGAGAGGCAAGAATATTTAGTCAGTCATTGCCATAGTTGAGTATTTTTGTGCATGACCTGAATGATATGGTATCACATAGATTTGATAAGGGATCGGCTGAAAGATACCACTAAATACAAACCCTCATGCAAATGGCATGCCTTCAAGGTTGTGAAAGTAAATGGAATCTTTCAACTACTTGAGTGGTGTAACTCAAGGTAGTTCCAATGATCTTTAGCATATGCATGTTGTCTAACCCACTAGTCAAGTGGAACTTACTGAAAACCCTCGGTCAATAATGTTGAATGTATAATAATTTTATGATTCTATATTGCAAAACTCTAGGAAACCTTGATGAAGGTAGGAGTTCATGAATCATGATTATGTATATATAATAGTTATTTATGTTGATTTTGAATAATCAAAACAAGGCTACTAATGGGAAGGGATTATAGGATAATCCTCGACTGAGTTAAGTTCCTTAGGAGAACCATCAAAATGTTATAACTATATCTTGTTGATTTGAATAATCAACCATTATGAATGTAATGTTTTCATCTTGGAATAGGATGACAGGGAGTCACAGTTTCCTGAATTGCGATTGAAATAATGGTGTGAGACTCTAGGAATTGGAATCAATAACCTAGTCAAATGGACTAAGGTTTACTTGGTATTTACATTACCCATGTATATGTGATTATTTATCTTAGCCTAAGGAATGGCACTAAGTCAAAATGAGTATATGATATGTTTATAAGACAAGTTGTGTCTATAAACTCTGCAAGATGAGATAGCTTCTAAGTCAAGTCAGAATGTGTGAACAATCAACTATATTAATTACAAAATATCTATGTATATTGAATCTTTGGCCAATGTAATACATCCATCTGTGCATGCATTAGTCAGTTCACTGTGCTCTAGATGACATAATGCTTCTAGTAGTGTGATACATAGTTAGAGTGGATCTATAGTTGTATAACCATGAAGTATTATTGACACAACACTAAAGACTCAGATAGAAAACTTATTTGGTTCCTGGTAGCTATTCCCTTCATGAAGGGGAGGGCCACTTCCTGGTAGGAAGTTGTGTGGGGGACTGCTGGTCTATGGTTGGAGGAAAAAGACTTAGGTGATGCTCTCCTTCCTAAGCAAATGACATATCGAGGCTTAGGAAGATAGATATCAAGATTCCTGATGCAACATAATTCTCTTTATATGACTTGTTAGTCAAACATTATGTGTAAACTTGTCATTGTTGCTATAAGAAAAATATTGTAATTATATAGTGAAAGGATTCACTAGTATGTTACCTTTGGAAAATATTGTAAATTTTGGTTTTGAAATTATCTAGAAAAGATATACATTTTAACTATTGTTTATGATAACGATTATTACTAAGCATAATTGTGATTATGTTAATCATGACCTTATACTTAATGGTAATGAACTTGATTTATTTTGGGTAATATGAGTTGACATGTTACACACTTTTCATGGCCCTGAGTGTTGGTGACAAAAAGTATGATGTTGGAAAATGTGAGAAGATTGATGTCTTGCAAACAATTCAAAACAATGAAAGATTAATGGTTGTATGGATTTCCTTTCATGTAAGAGAAGAAGCCAAGGCTTGGGTAATTGACAATGGATGCTCAAATCATATGACCGGTGACAAGGAGAAGTTTGTCAGCCTTGAGAAGTGGGATGGTGGTGTTGTCAAGTTTGGTGGTGATGAGTCAACACAAATCTATGGAAAGGTGCTATAACTATTGATGGGAAGAATAAGACTGAGGATGTCTTTTATCTCAAAGAGTTAAAACACAATCTTCTTAGTGTCAACTAGATGTGCAGCAAGGGCTATAATCTCACCTTTCATGCCAAAAGCTATGAAATCAGGAAGGCAGGGTTCAGAAAACTAGTTGTAGAAGGTATCAAAACATATGGTGATATCTTTTATCTAAAGGAGATAAATGGAAGAACATGTTTGTTGGCTCAATCCAGTGAGTGTTGGATGTGGCACAAAAGAATGGGACACAACAATTTTGATAATATCGTAAAGATCAGTTCTACTCATGTAGTGAGAGACATGCCTAAGATAATCAAACCTACAAATATAGTATGCAGGGAATGTCAAATGGGAAAGTAAACAAAGACAAGTTTCAAAAGCAAGGAGTATTCTTATTCAAAGACATTGGAGTTGATTCACACTGATCTATGTGGCCCTACAAGAGTAAAGAGTCAACAAGGTGAGATGTACTTTATGTTTCTTATTGATGATTATTCTAGAATGACTTGGGTTACTTTCTTAAGACAAAAATTAGATGCCCTTAATAAATTTAAGGTGCTCAAAGCTATGGTTGAGAATGAAGTAGATGATAAGAACAAATGTTAGAGGTCTAATAGAGGAGGTGAGATTACATAAAATGAATTTGAAAGATTTTAAGGAGATATAGTATTAGGAGACATCTGCTAGCTCCTAGGACCCCTCAAGAAAATGAGGTAGTGGAAAGGAAGAATAGAACTGTGCAAGAGATGTCTAGGGAAATGTTGAAAGATGCAGATCTGCCTGATATGTACTGGAAGGAGGCAATTCACACCATTGTCTATCAATTTAACAAAGTGCAACTGATGGTCAACAACACTGAGACCCCTATGAGCTTTGGTATGGAAGACCTCCCATTGTTAGATACTTAAGAACTTTGGCAGCAAATATTATATCAGAAGAGATGAAGAAGACCTAGGAAAGTTTGATTCAAGAAGTAATGAAGGAATCTTTCTTGGCTACTCAACTAGAAGCAAGGCTTATAGATGCTACAACAAGATGTTGGGAAAGATGATTGAAAGCACAAATGCCAAAGTGGATGAAGACTTGTATCAGATCTCACAAGAATCAGAGGACTCTAAATTTGACATCTTTCCTTGCATTGAATGTGAAGAAGAAGTGAAAGAAGAAAACCTGAAACAAGAACCAAAGAAAGTACCTAAGACTCTAGCAAAGTATATTTAGAAGAACCACTTAGAAGATCATATTATTGGAGATAAGAATGAAGGTGTGCTGACAAGGAGAAAGTTTGCTAGGACACATGAGCCAGTACACTTGTGTTTGTTATCAAAAGTAGAACCTAAAACCTTTGCTAATGCTAGTAAGGATGATGGATGGATAAAGGCAATGGAAGAAGAATTTGATCAAATTGAGAAGAATCAAACATGGGAATTGATTGCTAGACCAGCCAATAAGAATGTTATAGGATCAAAGTGGGTGTTTTGGGACAAGCTGAATGAAGAAGGTGAATTTGTAAGGAATAAAGCAAGATTGGTATGCAAAGGATACACATAATTTTAAGGCATTGAATTTGAGGAAACTTTTTCTCTGGTAGCTAGGATGGAGGAAATTAGAATGTTCCTTACTCTTGTAGTTCACAATAACTTCAAGGTATATCAGATGGATGTTAGGTCAGTATTTCTAAATGGTGATCTAGACGAAGAGGTTTATATTGAGAAACCAGATGGTTTCCAGATATTAGAAGATATGGACATGGTATGTAGACTCAAAAAGGCTTTGTATGGTCTCAAGCAAGCACCTAGGGATTGGTATGCTAGGTTAGACAAGTACTTACTTTAGCAGTGCTTCAAGAAAGGTACTATAGATAGCAATCTTTATATCAAGGAAGGAGACATGATTTTGATAGTTGCAGTATATGTTGATGATATCATCTTTGGTGGAGATGATGATATGTGTAAGAGGTTTGCAAAGGAGATGCAAAAAGAGTTTGAGATGTCTATGATTGGTGAGATGTCTTTCTTCCTTTGACTTCAAATTTCTCATCTAGAAGGTGGTATCTTTATTTCTCAAGCTAAGTATGTCAAAGAGTTGTTGAAGAAGTTTGGTATGGAGGATTCAAAGCTAGTGAGTACTCCCATGGTCACTAGATGTCACTTGAGCAAGGATGATGAGTCTCTAGAGGTGGATCAGACTGTCTATATATCTACAATTGGAGGATTGTTGTACCTAACTGCTTCTAGACCTAATATTATGCATATAGTATATGTGGTTGCCTGATATCAATCTAATCCCAAGAAAACACATGAGATGGTAGTGAAAAGGATATTCAGATACTTGAAAGGAACTCTAGATTATGGCTTATCATATCCAAGAGGTAATGAATTTGATTTAAATGCCTACACTGATATTTATTGGGTTGGTTGTTTTGATGATAGAAGAAGTACAATTGGTGTTGATTTCTTCTTAAGAAGAAGATTGGTTTCATGACAAAGAAAGAAGTAAGATTCAGTAACGCTATCTATTGTAGAGGTAGAATACATTGCAGCAACATCATATTGTACTTGAAAGTGTTGTGGATGAAGCAAACCCTAAAGGATATCAAGGTATTGTATGATGAGACAATTCCTATTTTGTTTTACAATACAAGTGCTATCAATATTTCTAATAATCCAGTGATGCATTCTAGAACCAAGCATATAACAATCAGGTATCACTTTTTGAGAGAGAAGGTGGCAGAAAAGGAAGTAAGGTTGGAATATGTTCCAAAAAAGGATCAGATTGTAGATATTTTCACAAAGGCTCTTCCAAAAGACACTTTTGAGGATCTCTGGCCTTCCTTCTTTCTAGATGCATAATGGTGCATCAATCTAGGGGGAGTTCATGTTATTTATTTTTTCCTAGACTGATGGTGGCTACCTCTCAGTAGGAGCAGATAGTAGTTGCTGATGATAGGGGGAGTTTGTTTGCTGCAAGAAGAAGTCATACTCTAAGAAAGACTATGCAGGTATGTGGTCACTGGTGAGTAGGTAGTAGTTGCCCTTTTTCCTTGATTTCAAAGGGGGAGAATGTGTAGGTATGTGTTGCCATCAATGCCAAAGGGGGAGATTATTACACATATGGTTCCTAAGGTCATCATTGATGTCAACACTTTCACAAGGTTGTCATTGATGTCAACACCATCTTGGATGTATGATGGTGTTCATGGTTGGATGTCATGCCCTATCCAACAGAGAAGGTATAGTTTTTGGTTGGATGTCATGTTCTATCTAGTAGAGAAGATACAGTTCATGGTTGGATGTCATGCCTTGATCAATGCAGAGTTGAATATGAAATTATATTAATATGAGAATTAGAAGCATTAAGATGATTAGATATGTTGCTAATGGACTGATTCAAGGTTCATGATGATTGGATTACTGAAAGTGTTTTTTGCTATTTGAATATAGCGTTGAAGACAATTACTATATGGAAATACAATGCTCTGCATTCCTCCACATTTGTAGTTATGGCTATTTAGTTATAGAACTATGTTCTAGGTATAGTGAAGGAGGTAATTCCAGAGTTTTAGATCATTTTTCACTCCTCTGTGAAAGTTATACATGATAGAGTATCGACATGTGTTCTGGCAAAATGAGGGAGTGTTGAAGGCCTATTGGAATGCTTCGCATTCCTCCAAAATTGAATAGTTGCCTTTGTAGTTTTGAGGACATGTTTATGGATGTACATTACATGCTTCCTTGCAGTTTCAAGGTTCTTGGTGGTCCACAACTTAGTTTTTCAAATGACATGTTGCGGAGTGTTCCAATTGACTTGGTGTTCTCAAAGTTCATGATTGAAGTTATGCGACACAAATATTTGATGTACAGAGGTAAAGGAGTGTTTATAGATGTTGTATGAGTCATGTAGACTCATCTGAAAGGGTTTCATAAAGATCTTCCTTGTTTTTAGTACTGCACAAGGTTTTCAAGTTGATGTGGTCGTTATGCTACAAATTTCATATGTTTTTCTTAAAGTTGTACTATTTTTAAAAGAGCAGAGTGTGTGGATGTAATTCCTTGGTGTTTGAAGATGTGAAAAATGTTTTGGACCTAGTTAACCAAGTGTTTGTGTCTACAAGGCATGGGTCTTCTGTTGGTGTAGCATGTAGTCTTGTTTAGGACTTGTCCTCTATACGTTTCATGTAGTGTGTTGTCTGGACGACTTGTAAATGTACTTTTCATGTTATCTCTAGCTAACAAGAAATGTAATCAATGTAATATCTTGTATAAATTGTAAATCAAATTGAGTTAGGCAAGGTGTGATTGCAAAGTGATTGATAGGGCTCGCATGCAAGATATGGAGTAGAATGAATGCATTATGATGCGCAACTGAATGAGAAAAAGAAAAAGTTGTAGATGCTATCCTGATTCATCTTGAAGACATATTTATGACATTGATAAAGTGTAGAGTATGCCTAACTGATCTGATCATCAAAAGGAAGTGTGAAGATGCAGAATTACAATCATCAAAGGTGTGAGTTTCAATGTCAATTTTTAGACAATAGAAAGACTGTCATACTGTAATATTTTGTAAGTATGTTCTCAATTCAAGGAGTAGTAGCTTCCTTGGGAGTGACCTTAAAATAAAGCCTTCAGGGAGTAGTAGGTTCCTTGGAAGTGACCCTAAATCAAATTTTTTAGGGAGTAGTAGCTTCCTTGGGTTGTAGCCCTAAAACAAAGTTATTATTTTGAGCTTCATATACTATGAGTTAATCCTCACCATGGTTTTTCCCTTCTAGGGTTTTCCATGTATATCTGGTGTTATGTGTTGATGTGCATTTTGATAAACTTTCATTTTCATGTTAATGTTGTAATTCTTAAGATTTAATCTACTCTAGAAAAGTTGAAGTTGGTATAGATACTGATTCACCCCCCCTCTTAGTATCTGGGTGTGTCCAACATACATATTTCTCTAGATCACATATAATGTTATGTATAGTTATCTCTCTCCTTCAATTCCTTGCATCTTATGGTACAACCAATTAAATGGGGCATATATTGCCACAAACATTCCTATGTTGAGATTTTAGATAATGATAGGTGCTACAAAGACCTGTCACCATCACCAAAATTATTGATATCACATAACATGCCATGCACTTCATGTGCCTTGTCATCTTATGGCCACTAAGCCAATCACACCATTTTCACTTTTTAAACAAGTAGAATTCACTAACTTTACTCATTTCCTATTGTTCTTATTTCCTAGAGTGTTGAGTGAGTTCCTATTTTGAATCTAAATTTCACTTGTGAGACATAATCCATTCTCATTGTACACTTTTTCTCTATTTTGTAGGTTAAAAAAGAGAGTGCATAACAAAGGACATACTCACATAATCACATCCTCTATATGGTCCATATATATATATATATATATATATATATATATATATATATATATATATATATATATATATATATATATATATATATATATATATATATATATATATATATATATATATATATATATATATATATATATATATATATATATATATATATATATTGTGATATATGTTTTGATGTTTGAATATTTACCTGACATGCATGTTCATGAATGCTACATACTTTAAGATGTGTGACCATTTTAGGATTCACATTTACCTCAATGTGGGTGTAGAATGTAATGGTGAATTCAGCATGTATCCATATCATTTCCCATTTAGTTTTGTGCCCATTTTGAGAAAATGTAACTGATACATGTTCATAATAACAAATAGTGCAATCCTATGCAAAGTTAGGCTCATTTCCCTAGTATTTGCCCATTTTATATAGACTTATTTCCACTCATTTAGCTCCCACCTTATACTTATATGCACATACTCCCATACATTTACCTTATCCTAGTCTTTATGATATTTATCCATACACCTATCTTCAATAAGCTAGTAGACCTTACTAGATTTGATTTTTGACCCACCCACGATCATTTCTTTGGTTGTGAGGTCAACCTTGTGATTGAAAGCTCAACCCATTTCTTTCCAAAATTTAAAATTCAAATTTGGCTCACCAGACCTCTACATTTTCCCATCCTAAGCCAACTAAACTTACGTGTTTGTGTTATTTGGTCTATGTGCTCGTATTTAAGGGCATTTAATTATATTATTTCATATCATCTATAATCCACAAGTCCTCTCTCATTCTGGAGCATTGAAGGAGCAATCAATAGTGAAACATCTAGATTTGTTGCACTAAAAGAAGCAACAAATCTACATACAACATTACACATTAGGTTAAAATTGTAGTTAAAAGAGATAACAAATAGAAATACAACTTTTTTCTAGAAAATTGAAGATCAAGGACAATTTAGAGATACATAGCAATGCATTTTTCTTACATTCCATCTAACTTCCGTCAAGTGGGAAAATTCATTCCACTAAGTGGGAAAGAAGGCATGCTTATAGGACTTGCTATAATTCAATTCACACATCTTGTCAAGAGTGAGTTTTAGATATTTTGTTTAGAATGATTGGAAATGGCAAAAAAATGTTGTGTTTTATTTTAGACATATATTTAAAAATAACCCAGGACTAAAAATATGTATAATATTTCCTATACTTTTCAAAGTAAAAACAAAATTAAAAAATTATCTAAATAATGAATAGTAATTTTTTCAAAAGTAAAGTTAAAAGTTAAATATAAAAGTAAAAATAAAGTAAAAAAATATAATAAAATAAAACAATTCTTTAAAAAAATTCGTGTGGATCCATGAGGCCACTGTAGAAAGCCTCTTAGCATAATAATACAAGTACATAGAAAGCAAGTTGTGATTTGATAAACTTTTTAATTATTTAAATTATATGTTGATTCATTAACTTATTATTCCTCATGGAAATGATATAATTAAATATATGTTTTTATAAAGGAAGCTTAAATATTTAGTAGGAGGTACTAAACACTTCACAAATAGTCATACAACAAATGTGATTTAAAACATGGATAAAAAAAATTTACACAAGCTTTTTGAGAATTTTTTTATTTATATATGTCATGTCTTTAATCTATTCATGCAATTCAATTTATAATTTAAATGTAAAGAATAAGATTTATTTATTTTTTTAAATCCTATGTAAATTCATAGAAATTAATTGGGGAAGTGACAATATTAGAGAAGAAATAAACTAGTATATTTATAATTAAAAATATATATCTAATTACGCTAAGAGATATCTTGATTTCATTTTTAGTTTTTAGTTTTTATTTTTTTATTTTTTATAAATTACTGGAATGCAATAGTTTCGTTTCCTATTAAATATATTTTTTATTCTTGGTATTTATAAATTACTGGTAGCTAGAATATTTGCATTTTGATTTAAAATAGCAAAAACATCTTTGAGAGTGGTGTGAGTGGTGTATTTATTGTGGTGTTTCATTATGATCCTTTATCTTAACAATCTCATGCATATAAATCTTTTTTTTTTTAGATTAGAATCTTATAAAATTACATCAAAATCAGAAAAACACAAGGATTTTTTTAAGTCAAAAAAATTCGTAAATAAAGTGTTACTAATGCAATCTGTGCACATGTATTAGCAAGAAATTAAAATGCCAAGGAACAAAATTAATTAGCCTATAGGCTTTTATATGTGGGCATTATAGTGCTCGGAATTGTCTCACATCATAAAATTTTCTGAATTCGTCGGTTGTTCCTATTGATGTATGCCTTGAACTTTGGTGCCAAAATGGCCGGAAACGTTGTCTCACATTGTAAAAAATTCATGCCAAAAAAATTTCTAAACTTGTTAGTTGTTCTCATTGGGAAAAAAATTTGTGTCAAATAAAGTCTCATGTCATTTAAATGTCCCCCATCGGACAAGGAAAAGGAAAATAGTTGAAAGAAAATAACTCAGGTGGGCATATCAAATTGCAAGATTTGAGGTGAGGGAGCACGAGCACAAAAGAAAAGAATCTCCTTTTAAGAAATTGATCCAAGGCCATGGAAGAAATCATTTTTTTAAAAAGGTATTTGCATCAGTTCATTGTTTTTCTACCACAAAAACTAAAATTTGTTTGCTGCAATATCATTAACATAGAAAAACTAAAATACCATTACTATCTTTTTAAAAAGTATGACAAAATTTACTTCAATGCAAAATATTTACATTGTCTCTTTACTTAAATTTATTTTAACATGCAAAAATATTCCAAGTTTTTACAGAAAGATCATGCAGTTTTTTATTTATAATTTTTAGGTAAAACGAGGGTTCAATCTTATAGAGAATATAACAAGGGCAGTCATATAGAAAACTAGGATGCAATGATAGAGATTGAAGAGATCTAAGTCCCATGGAACCCTTTTGTTATATGATGACTTGTCTGAAGAGATTTTCATTGCTTTGGTCATTTTCTCCTAAATCGCCGGCCTTGTGGAAACTGTCTCTCTTTGAATTTAAGAATGTTATGGCACTAAAATACCTTTTAGATACCTAAATCTTTGTTGTCTGTGCATTGAAATTTGGTCACACATAATTTCTAATTAAGAAATTTTCCATACAACACAAGTATCTAAGGGAACTACAAGATGAGGGAAAATTAAGATCTCCATTTTGTAAGTCTTTTTTACTTTCTTTGTTAGGTTAAATATGGCAGGCAATATGTAAAATTTAGGTTGTGAGAAGACATGCAATGCCATCTGTTGTGTTTTTTTCTTATAATATCCATTGTTCCCTTGTGAAGCATGACTAAATTGGGGCCACTGGAGTTATTACACAATTGACCTAGCTCACAAAGGGATATTTTTAATAAAATCACACTATGATCAAAAGATTTTGCCATGTAGATCACATTTTTGTATTTAATATTTAAAAACATTTTGTGTTTCTACTGAGTTACATGTAGTGTCCTTGGAACATATCCCATCCTCTATGGCTGTCCCAAATACCTTGGGGATGCAGATGGGACACTCCCCATGTCCCTCATTTTTGCTGAAATTTTTCTCATCTCTTGGGACATTTTAGTAGATAAATTGGCATCCCCTGTATGTTCCCTATTATAGGTGGGAACTTGAGTGATGACCAGATGTCCTCTAGATGTCAAGCCACATTTATTTTCATGACCATTGATAACTTAACAATCATATATTCATTTTTACAATTTCAAGTTTATATTTCAGTGTTTCAGTCAATTTTGGATTTCAATTTTCAATGGTTGATATTGAATGTTGAATGTTGAATGCACAATGTCATAGATTTCATTGTTATTGGAATTTCAGATCTTTTAATGATGATGAACATGAGATTTTCATAGTCCATGAGATAGAGTAACAAAGTTTTCAAAAAAATAAAATTATACATTTAATTTTCATGAGATTTTTGTTGGCCCTTATTTATTTGGAGTTTATTTGATTGTGTATTAGGCTAGTATCAGGTGGGCACAAATCTAGATAAACACCATTCTTTAGTATATTTAGATGAATGGCTTGCAACATTTTTTTCCTATTAGGACCATCTTGAAAGTTATTGTCAAAAACCTCCCCATACCATTCTTAGAAATTAATTTTTGTGCTATCCAACATAAATGATTTAACCTAGATGTGACCTTCATTGTCTCAACAATTTGTGAAATCATGAAGATAAAATGGAAACCAAGTGCTTTCAAATTAGAATGGATAGTGTGTTATTGTAAACTCTAAACTTCAGAGCAATTCAATAGGCTAAAAGTCTTCAACTGATATATTGGAGTAATATGAAAACCTATCCTCCATCTAATGTTCCATTATCAAGAATCAATGGAGTTGCTTTGCTATTAATCCATTTTCATAGCTCTCCTGTCAAAGTATGTGCCTTGGCCATCCTAGAATCTTACATCCTCGAAGTTGTCTAAGATAAACTCAAAAAAACCCTTGGAACTACATTATTCATAAAATGAAGCCACCCTCTTGTTTCTTGGGGATATCATGTGATTTAAAAGTCTCCTCCTAGAACCAATGGTAATCCTCAACAAAATGTTTCAATTTGGTCATAGTATTTGAGGAGCATGTTCTTGTTGGAAGAATAGGAGGAACACAAGTAGAGGATACCAAAAATTCTTGGTTGAATTCAAAATATTAAACCGACCTATAATTCTCCAAGATTTAGAAAGACATAACTTTGCCCCTTCCATTAGAGTATATATTTCTGTGAAATGATATATTTTCATTTCCTGGTTTAATATCCAATACATTTTGTAGCTTCTTTTTTTTTCCAAATTATTCAAATCTCTAATCCTACTTTTCGGTCTGAATCTTCTCATAATATAGAATACCATTTGATGCATTGTTCAACATCTTTTAGTTGGCACCAGAAAGCCCATCTTCAAATTGTAAAATTTGAGATGGTGGGAAAAGTTATGGTCCCTTCATCCAAGGAGAATTCACTTCCACTTCTTTTTCTCTAAATCCCTTGGGAGAAGGCATGGTTGCACCTTCTAACCCCTAAATTTATTTTCTTGAACTTTTTTCTTTAAATTTTTTTGTCTATGCCTTAATCTTTGGGTAAGAAAGCACAATTGCACCTTCTAACATGTGTAAAAACATTTATCTATGTTACACCTCAACCTCAAAAAATTATTGCACTTCCTTCCCCCACAAAATATTTATATTAACAAGAGACAACTTAAAACATGTATGTATATTTTACCCCTTGCTCTTCAAAAAATTATTGCACTTCATTCCCTACAAAAATATTTATTTATAACAGGAGAAAGCTTGGCTTCTCTATTTTCTTGGAAATTTTTCTCCATTCTCAATTTCTTGGATGTTTACTTTTCACTTGAAAAAGGTGTAAGTAAGACATATTGAATTCATCTATGGGTTTAAATTATACATCTTACTTTTCATATATAACAAGTAAACTGAGTGAATGATCATCCAAATATGTTTCTACATAAATCATTGTCAATAGTTATCACTTTTGCACCATACATCAAGGGAAAATTTACCCCATAAAGTGGAAGTAGAGATTTTCTGTCATTCTCACTATTTCTTCAACTTTAAATCAAAATGTTCTCACAAGAGGGTTTTTTACTTTTCTTTATATACAAAAATTGGTAAATAAAAATAATGTATCTTCTAATGCACTAATTGAATTGTAGTCTCTAACATATTAGCTTACATATAAATTTCTATTAGTGTAACCATTGCACATCCTTCTACTACAAGTGTTAGTATATAATTACTATCGGCATAACCATTGCACTTCCTTAAAGTGCAAGTGCTAGTTATAGAAGTTGGAGCCAACAATGACATAACAATGAAGATCTTGCAATGAGGAGAGAGATTCTGATGTACTTGGTGGAGGAAGACAAATAGTGGAGCTCTAATCACTAGTGTTGGAGAGTGCTAAGCTTCCGGTGCTCAACTTATCTTTGCAGTTTGAAAGTTTTCCTTGTAGATGTCCAAAGCTACAGCTCTCAAATACTTATAATCAACCAAACAATTATTTAAATAAATGATAGCGTAAATTTTAGTTGCATTGTCTATGTCATTTGGGGTTGATATTTGAGAAATTCCCTAAACAAGCTCAAATAACTTCTATACAGGATAGTGTAAATGCATTCCAAGCCCTCTGGAATGAACCTACACCTTACATTGTCTAATATTTGATCCCATTTAGTCATTTGATGCCACTACCATGCATATTGTATGTTTTATAGGCATTAAAAATATTTAAAGCCTTGATCTTTTATATTGACTATAGCTATGGAAGTAGGTGAAATGATAAGAGCATAGTAGCGGGAGTAGGTATGTGAGGTTACTGTGCTCTAGCTCAAAACGTGGAACCTATCAAATGAATATTATTTCTTCAACATGAACTGCTAAATTTAAGTTTGTGACATTTCCTTACTCCATCAGTACAATGACAATATTGTACTTGTATAAAAATAATTTTACCTTACAGTTAATTTACAATGATAAATATTTTTTAACCTCCAATAAAGAATTATGAATGGAATAATAAATTAAATGTGCTATGAGTTAAATGTGTTATGAGTGAGAATTTCGTGGAATCAGGGTCAATTAAATTGATTGATTCCCACTTTGCTACTTCTTAGAGATAATCGTGCTTTTATGGAATGTACAAGGGTTGAACAACATCCCTAGACTAAAGGTTGTTCATGATTTAATTCATGTTCATTCTCCTAATTTGGTCTTCATTTAGGAATCAAAGTTGTTGATGGAAGGTATGTCCAACATAGCTACTAGTTTATGGGTTAGAGGTCAGTGGCAATGTATTGGAGCCCAGGGTAGTGCACGTGGAGTTGTTTGCTTATGGGATCCACACAAGATTTCTCCTCTCTAGTGGATCTCTAGTAGATTCTCTATGTCGGTGGTTGCAACTAGTTATGAATCAGGTGAAGCTATTCTTTTCACCAATGTTTATGCCTCGGTTGATTCTTAGGGAAAGTCTTCTCTCTAGTCTCATATTTGGTATGTTAGGTCCTTAGCCCCTTTCTTGGATTGTGGCTAGGGATTTTAATGCGATTGTTTGTTTAGATGAGAAGAAGGGGGTTTATACATATTGGATCCTTCTTCTATGATGTTTAGAGATAATATTTTTGGCCTTAATCTTGTGGATGTTAAGCCCTCCAATGGCTTATTTACATGGAGTAATAGAAGATGTGGGGTAGATTGTATCTTAGAAAGACAAGAGAGGTTTTTAGTTTCTATTTTCTAGATTCACAGCAATTAGGCTATGAGTTTTGAGATTATCGATTGGCGAGGATTGGATCATTGGCCTAATAAACTTTCAACCTCCTTGTTTGGTTTAGCTAAGAACCCTTTCGTTAAGTTTCAGCTACTTTGGCTCAGAGACCCTTCTCTTCAGGATTTTATGGTTGGTTGGTGGAATGAAGGAAAGCTGACTTATGGTACTACTATGTACTCTTTTTTTAAAAGGTTGGAGTATGTAAAGTTTTAGCTTAAGAAGTGGAATAGACAATATTTTGGTAGCATCTTTTAGGCTAAGGCAACTACCCAATCCCAGGTGGATTTTATTACCCACGAGATTAGGGATTTGGGTCTCACTATGGAGAGATTCTGGGATGAAACAAAAGCCTTGAAGGAGCTGGTAGAATGGGAATTGCGTGAGGAATTCTTTTGAAAGGAAAATGCAAGGATTGACTGGCTCAAGGAAGGAGATAGAAATACCTCTTTCTTCCATAATATCATCAAAGACATGAGACATGGAAATGGGATTTCTTCCTTGGTGTCTTCCCAATGGGTTTTGCTATCCTCTGGCTGGGAGATATCTACAAAGGTTTCTTAGTTCTTCTCAGCTCTATTTATGGAGGACTCTCCCTCAGCAATTATTGAGAAGAATAAGGTTCTAGGTGTGTCCTTTATTTGGTGACTAGTGAGATGAATGAGGCTATCTTCAGTCCCATATCTGTGATTGAGTTAAAGAGGATTGTGTTTCAGATGATAAAAAGGAAGGCCCTACGCTGGATGGCTTTCTAGTTGAGTTCTTTTAGGAATTTTGGGAGATTATCAAATTTGATCTTCTTGAGGTGGCCAAAGAGTCACAGAAGAGAAAGAAGATGCTGGAAGATTTGAATGCTACTTTCTTGATTCTTATTCCTAAGATTGTTGGAGCTAACTCACTAAATCTCTTTAGGCCAATAGCCCTGTGTAACATTGTTTATAAGATTATCATGAAGCTAATTATAGAACAACTTAAACCTTCACTCAATAGGTTGATCTCAGAGGAGTAGGGTGGATTTGTGACTGGAAGGAAAATTATTAATGGGGTTGTTGTGGAGACAGAGGCTATTCATTCCATGATGATTTCTAAGGAGAAAGCAATGTTCATTAAGCTGGATATGGCCAAAGCTTATGATAGAGTCAAATGGACTTTTCTTTGTAAAGTCCTATTGCCATTTGGTTTTGAGAATGATTGGGTTGATTGGGTTATGAGTTGTGTTATGTCAACTTCTTTCTCTATTCTTATCAACAGTGAGGCTATTATGTTGTTTGGTTCTACTAGGGCCCTTAGGCAGGGGGACCCTCTATCTCCATACTTATTTATCCTATTGGCTAAGGGATTGGGAAGACTTATAAAATCTCATGTGGGTTAGGGAGTGATTCATGGTTGGACTTGGGGCAACAATTTACCTCCTCACTGGGTGCTGCCACAATAATTGGTTACACTTTCTGGGACATCCTATTTTTTGCTGAAATCACATATTTTTAGAGAATATAATGATTTAATCCTTGAAAGGTTCCATTTAAAAGATATTAATTAAATAGGGTTTCATCAAACCCCCTTGAATTCAAACCCCCTTGGATAGAACCCTGCTAGTTTTAAACCATACCTATAATGGAGTCTCCTCTACACCTATCAAAATACTAATAAAAAATCAATTTTGATTTATCTTTTGAGGGATCAAATGAATTTATTTAAAATTTATGCTTTGTAAGTATGTAGTCCTTATTATAAGCTTCCCAAAAAAATATAATTTTAAATATATTTCATTTGATTATTATATTTATTTTTTATTTCTTGTGAATGTATGTTTTTCACCGAACATCAAGTTCTCTATTCTACACATGGAAAATTAGTAAATTACTAAAAAAAATTCTAAAAAATATCTATGCAGTAGGTATTGATGTCCTTCTTTCAACAAAAGAAAAAAAATTGAATTTCGTTACATACAAAAAAAGTTATATTTTATAGAATACGCCTATGTCTAGATTATAATTGGTTTGACTTCAAAAATTAATTAAAAAATATATATTCAACAAAAAATTATGAAACCAAATGCATACACTATATATCGGTGTTACCAATCTAAAATAAAAAGAATCATAATTTTATCCTTTCTAGAAAAAAAGTTATGTGCTACGGAGTACACATCACTTTAAAAAAATGTTGTTTAAAATTAAAAACCAGTTATCAAAGGAGATGCAAAAAAATTTACAATTTAACTCCAAACTTTTTAAAAAATATATATTTAGAATCTACAAACAAAATCTCAAAAATCACTAGTTCGCATCATCTTCAAATTCCTAATGGTTTAGTGGCTATAGGTGTTAGAACATGAAGATTTAGTTCAAAATATTGATTTCAATGTCAAGTTTGGCCAAAAAGTGTAACCCATTATTGCGAGATGACCCCAGTGCTCTCATTTACAATTTTTTGATGACACAACTTTGATGGATTTAGCTAAGGTCAATGAAATGGTTAACTTTAGGAAAGCTTTGGATACTTATATGGTTGCTTTAGGTTAGAGGATTAATGAAAACAAGTCCTCAATCTTCTTCTTTAATACTCCTCGCCATATTCAGAATAGGATTGCAGGGATCCTTAGATTCCAGATTGGGGCCCTCCCTATTGTTTATCTTGTTATCCCAATTAATATTGGCTTCTTGTCTAGGAGATTTTGGCAGGATATTTTAGACAAGTGGTGCAGTCACTGTTGGAGGGTTCACAGAGTGA
Organism: Cunninghamia lanceolata; assembly: GCA_027924645.1. NCBI lineage: Eukaryota > Viridiplantae > Streptophyta > Pinopsida > Cupressales > Cupressaceae > Cunninghamia > Cunninghamia lanceolata. The sequence continues at coordinate 14,465,742 of BSBN01001583.1, forward strand.
ACTATCCAAACCATGCAACTAGAGTAAACACAACGGAAACAACACAATTATAGAATGCAATGGAAGATTCATATATTTAGAATATTAGAGAATTAAAATGTTCATATGCCGGAAACATGTGGGCTACAATCAAAGGGCTCACATGCCTACTTTTCAGGTTACAACATATATGAAAGATATGGCATTGAAGTGCCTTTTCGAAATAAAATATCTAATCTAAATCACATTCTAAACTATTGATCTAGAACTACTGACTTCCTAATACATCTTAGAGATCTATGTATATCATCTTCAAGCTCATAGAATCCTCCACGTCAGCCATAGAAGGTTACAAACTCCAATGAAACATGTAGCAAGTTGAAACAAGTAGGTCGGCCTACAACATCTGGTAATACTCTGCAAATGCATGAGACTAGGTGTGCCCCTCATAGAAGGTCTATCTAATCCATATGTTCCATGTATGATGTTTCATTAGGCTCCACAAGTCATGGAAGTGCTCTATGAACCTTCTCCTTCAACTGACTGTCTGTATGCTCTACTCTATGAAAGCTGATGATCTTCTGATAGCGATAACTCTTAGCAAACAAATCGAAATGACCTAAAATTTGAATATAATGTAGATGATGATATCTAGATGCTAAGTCTTGCTCCATGAGATTTGATATGAAGATGTGGTAAAATGTGGTATAGAATGTTGAAACTACAATTAACTGAATGGAACTGAAAATGAATGAAAAGAAGGAATGCAAATATTTTTGGTTGATGTAAGATTGCTCTACAACGTGGGATGCTCCTTCATCAGGCACCTGAGGTTGTTGAAAAAATGAGTCCTTCACTTTGTTGGGCCTAGAGGAAAACCAAGTTGATCTACCTTAGCTTGAGAAATCCATGATGAATCTTCTTCCAGTTTGCCTTTCCATTTTACCAAATATTCTTTATACTACTTGCCTTTGGTGTTGCATCCAACTCTGCTATCCAAGATGTCCTCTACCTACTCCAATTGTTGTTATAGTAATTGATTCTTCAAACCATATTCAATGTTGTCACTTGGTTCTCCTTCATGATATTGATATAGGTTTGCAATATTGAATATAGGTGATATACCAAATGCTTCCAGTAGCTCCACTTCATATGCATTTCCTAAATCAAACTTCTTAAGTCTCTTACATGGTCCAAACTTCTTCAGCTTCAACTTGTTGTATGTTCCTACTGTAAATCTCTATTTTATGAGATATACCATTACTTCATCTCCAAATAAAAACTCTTTGTGTCTCCTCTTCTCATCTACTTGCTCCTTATACTTATTATTCATCTCCTCCAAATGCTTCCTGACCTGATTATGTAGAGTCTCCATATATACTGCAAATTCTTTTGCCTTTGCACTTCTCTTATTCTCCATACTGATGTCTCTCAACTCTGCAACTCCTCTAGGTTTCATTCCTATCACAATCTCAAATGGTGTCTTCCCTGTACTCCTATTCACTAAATTATTGTAGGCAAACTCTGCTTGCGGTAGAATTAGATCCTAATTTCTTGCCTGATCTCCTACTAAACATCTCAATAAGTTACCTAAACTCCTATTTACCACTTTTATTTGTCCATCTATTTTTGGATGAAATGTTGAACTAAATTTACGTTTGTCTTCATCTTCCTCCATAATGTCCTCAAAAAATATCCAATGAATCTTGTATCCCTATCAGAAATTATACCCTCAAATAATCCATGCAACCTCACAATCTCCTTGAAAAATAGGTCAGCAACATGCACTACATCATTTATCTTCTTACAAGATATGAAATGTGACATCTTTGACTATCCATCCACCATATGAATATAGAATCATGTCCTCTTTGTGTCTTTGACAATCCTAAAATGATATCCATGCTTATATCTTCCCAAGGTCTCTCTATACTATCAAAGATTTGTACAAAACAATATTCTGACTACTCCCTTTTGCAACTTGACATGCTCTGCAACTCTATAGAAACTTCCTTACATCCTTATATATCTAAGGACAAAAATAATTGTTCACTTACCAAAGATACTATCTTATCAATTACAAAATGTCCTACCATTCCACCACTGTGTTTCTCTTTTATCAAATTGTCTCTCAATAAATGCCTAGGTATACACAATTAATTTCCTTTGAACAAAATATCCTCCTGAATGAAATAATCTAACCACTTACTTATATTTGTGACAATAGGTTCCTTACATGCTTTCCATGCTTCTGCAAAATCAAGATCTTCCTCATACATGTGCTTCAGTTCCTCAAATCCTAATACTTCTATCCTCATCTCTGTCAGTAAATTTCTTCTTCTGCTCAATGCATCTACAAATTTGTTTGGCTTCCCACTCCTGTGCTTCAATACAAATGTGTAACTCTACATGAACTCTACCCATCTCATATGTCTCTGATTCAACTTTCCTTCACTATTCAAATATTGTAAAGCTTGATGGTTAGTGTACAACACAAATTCCTTAGGCAACAAGTATTGTCTCGACTTCTTCAAGGCTTGAATTATGACATAGAACCCTGATCATAAACTAAATATCTTCTCCTTTCATCATTCAACTTCTCATTGAAATATGGTACTGGTCTCCCTTCTTGACTTAACACTGCTCGTATTGTATTTCAACTGACATCACAATCTACTTGAAATACTTTGTTGAAATCTGCTAATGCTAACATCGGTTGCTCTATCACTTTCTGCTTCAACAATTCAAAACTCTTACTTGCTCCTGATGTCCACATAAAGTATTTTTTGTCACCTCTCATTATCTCTATCATTGGTGTGCATACTGAAATGAAATTTCTAATGAATTTATGGTAGAAACTAGCTAATCCATGAAATGATCTTGCCTCTCCAATGTTCTCCGGTGTTGGCCATTCAAGAATTGCTCTAACCTTCTCAGGTTCTATCTTCAATCCTTCCGTAGAAATCACAAATCCCAAATATACCAATTCTTCCTTCATGAAACTACATTTCTTGATGTTTATCAACAACTTCTCTTCTCTCAACCTTTGCAATACTTGTCTAATATACCACAAATTTTCTTCCTTTGTCTTACTGAAAATCAAAATATCATCCATGTATACAATAACAAACTTGCCCAAGAATTTCTTCAAAACCTCATTCATCAACCTCATGAAAGTACTCGGTGCATTAGTCAATCCAAAAGGCATCACTAACCATTCATACAATCCTTCATTTGTCTTGAATGCAGTCTTCCACTCATCTCCTTCTCTGATCTTGATCTGATGGTATCCACTCTTCAAGTCTATCTTTGTGAAATACTTTGCTCCACTCAAATAGTCCATAATGTCATCCATCCTTGGCAATGGAAATCTATACTTAATTGTGATCTTATTCATTTTTCTATAGTTTGTACACATCCTCCATTCTCCATCTTTATTTGGTTCTAGTACTGTAGGTACCACACATGGGCTTAAACTTTCTCTAATCAATCCTTTCCTCAACATCTCATGTATCTGTCTATTCAACTCCACATTCTCTGTAGGTGTCATATGATATGTTGCTTTATTAGGTAAACTAGCTCCAGGTATAAGGTCCATATGATGACTAATACTCCAGATTGGTGGTAGTCCTTCAGGTACATTATCTGATATGATGTCTTCATATTTTGTCAACAATTCAGTTATTCCTCTGGTAGTGGTTCTTCAGTCTATGCACTTAGGGTTCCATGCTTCTTAGGAATCAAAGAAAAACACATATTCTCATGTCTCAATCCATCCAAAAATTTCTTTCCATCAACCAAACAGATTCTAGCATTCCCACATACTTCACTTTTAGGCTCATCTTTCAAAGGTATCAAGATATGTTTCTTCCCATTTGATGCTATAGTGTAAGTATTATTTCTCCCATCATGAATAGCTTTCCTATCATACTACCATGTTCTACCCAACAATATATGACATACATCCATCGGCATAATATCACATAATACTTCATCATTATAAGATCCTATATGAAATTTCACCAAACATTGTTCACTCATCAGTACCTTGTGTTCATCCTAAATCTATGCTATCTTGTAAGGCTTATGGTGTTTCAATCTCTCCAGGTTCAGCTTAGTCACCATCTCTTCTAAAACCAAATTATTAGTATTACCACTATCAATGATCACTTTACAACATTTACCTCCTGATTTGCATCTGGTCCGGAACAAACTTTTCCTCTGTGGTGGTTCCTTAGTTGTCTCTGCTTGAAATAGTGCTCTCATTACTAATGATATCCTCTACTATTGTAGTAGAAACTTATGTCATCTCTCCCTTTGTAGTATGCATTATTGTCCTTCTCTTCCTTCTGGTATGGGGTACTCTCTTTGTTCTACTCCACAGAAGGCCTTTCTCCTCTAGAATATGTTCTACCTCTCTAAAATTTACCTCCTCTACCTCTCTGTCTCTACTCATGCTTCTTATTCAACTTATCTTCAACTTTCAGGGCAAACTTATGCTTCCTCTATTGTTGTCATCTTTACCAGACTCAATTCTTCTTGAATGTTCATCCTCAACCCATTTATGTATATTTCCACTTTCTCCTTGCTTACTTCACTATGTCTAGTCCTTATGATCATCTTATGAAATTCTTCAGTATATTCCTTCATAGATTTCTCCTTTTTCCTTCAGTATTGCACTCTCTTCAATAATTCAGACAACTTGTAGTCAACATGTATGAACAAATTCTTCAATTTTGTCACCATCCTATCCTATTTTATGATCTTTTATTTTCCTCTCCTATTTATATCTAGTTGAACTTCTTTCCACCAAATAGTAGCATGTCCTTTCAACTTAGTCTTTGCAAATCTTACCTTCTTTGAGTCTTCAATTTCCTCATATTCAAAATATTCCTCCAAGTCATATATCCAATCAATCAATTCCTTTGGATTCAAATTTTCAGTATAGTTAAGTACTTCCACTCTAGGTCTCTTACCAATCTTAGAAATAGCTTTTAACATCTTCACCTGATCTGAATCTTTTTCTTCTAGGGCTTCTTCATTTTGATCCTTAGATTGAAATTCTTCATCATTACTGTTAGCATCATGTCTAGGGTTTAGTCCTCTTCTTCTATCTTCTTCTACATCATTCAATATAACTTTCATTGTTCTCATCATCTAAATCATTTCTTCCATTCTTCCAGCAACAAATTGGCCATAACAAGCATCCTCTTGGGTGGCATCTCTTCCTAGAATATGGTACCACTGCCTCAATTCAGCGATCTGACTACAAGGTAGCAACAATCGGTGCTCTATTGACAAACATAAGTAGACTACCTTAGGTTGGTAATTTGTTCACAACAAGATCTTATGGAATTCCTTCACTTCCCAAAGGATTCAAAACTTTGCTCTGATACCACTTGGTGTAGTCACGGTCAGAGGGTTCACAGAGTGAATTGTCCAAACCATGCAGCTAGAGCAAACACAATGGAAGATTCATATATCTAGAATATCAAAGAATTACAATGTTCATATGCGAGCAACATGTGGGCTACAATCAAAGGGCTCACAAGCCTAATTTCTAGGTTACAACAGATATGAAAGATATGGGATTGAAGTACCTTTATAGAACAAAATATCTAATCCGAATCACATTCTAAACTACTAATCCATAACTACTAACTTCCTAATACATCTTAGAGATTTATGTTTATCATCTTCAAGCTCATAGAATCCTCCGTGTCGGCCACAAAAGGTTACAAACTCCAATGAAAGATGTAGTGCGTTGAAACAAGTAGGTCAGCCTACAACATCTAGTAATACTCCATAAATGCATGAAACTAGCTACAGACCTCAAGGAAGGTCTATCTGATCCATATGTGTCATGTATGATTTTTCATTAGGATTCACAAGTTATGGAAGTGCTCCACAAATCTTCTCCTTCAACTAGCTGTCTGTATGCTCTGCTTTGTGAAAGCTGATGATCTTTTGATAGCGATAACTCTTAGTAGACAAATCCAAATGGCCTAAAATTTGAATATAATGTAGATGATGATATCTAGATGCTAAATGTTAAAACTGCAATTGACTTAACTGAACTGAAAATGAAAGAAAAGAAGGAATGTAATTTTTTTGGGTTGATGCAAGATTGCTCTACAACCTAGAATGCACTTGTATCAACAAGTTTCAGAAGCAAGTTACTCATTTGACTTGCAGATGGTTGTCCTTAGTCGGGAGAATGACTTTATTAAAGTTTGTGATTCAAGCTCTCCCCATTTATCAATAATTTTTTCTAGGGGGCTCCCTCTATCTTTATTAATGAATTTGAAGCTCTTTCTAGATAATTCTTATGGATTGGTAATTTGGATTCTTCTAGGTGGAGTCTTGTCAAGTGGGATTCTATTTGTAGGGTAAAACAAGAAGAGGGTCTTGGTATTCGGCAGGCTAATCTTACTAGTTAGAACTTGGCTACTAAGTTGTATTAGAGGTGGTGTACTTGTTAAGATCAGGATTAGGCCTAGATTCTTAACTGTAAATATTTGGGGGAGGGGTGGAAAATGTCAATGTTCCAAGAATCTGCCTCTCTGGTAAGGGATCTATGATATGAAGTACTCTTAAAAGGGGAGCCAATTTAATTAAGCAGGGGCTTTTTTGAATTTGTAACATGGGGTCTAAGGCCCTTTTGGTATGATTCTTGGGATAGACACTTACCTATCTTGTCTATGTACCCGCACTTACAATCCTTGTGTGACATCTTTCTTGATGCGGGTTCGTGTCATGTGGATTATTTCAAATCAGTTCAACATGTGGGTCAAGTGGAGGTTTGCAAATGGAAAGTTTTATCTAAGAGGCCACCAGGGGGTTACTGATGGATTGGGAGGAGTTATCTAAGATTCTTCATGGTAGATTTTGCAATTCTCTAGGGGAGAGAGATTCCTTTGCTTGGAGTCCTAATCTGAAAGGTGTGTATTCAGATGCCTTTGGATATCATGAGTTGGATAGGAAAAAGTTTGGGGAGATGGACTCTCCTTGGTGGAAGTTTTTGTGGAATAAATTTGGATGGCAAAAATGTAATTACTTCCTTTGGTTGGTTGCTCAGAATCATTTCATCACTTGGGATAACCTGTAGAAAAGGGATTTTTAGGGTCCTTTTATTTGCTTCCTTTGCAATGGTGGGGAGGAGTGTCAAGCCCATTTTTTCTTTTAGTGTCCTCTGGCCCATAAGATTTGGCATCTTTGGTGGGGTGCTTGGAAGTAGGCCTATGTACATGCTTATTCTTTGGTTAATTTTTGGAGAAGTTTGGGTAGGTCCCCATCTAAGGCTTCTTGTTTGTAGGTGGCTTAGAATATTGGTCCTTTTATTTTGTGGCAGCTTTGGCTGGAAAGGAATCAGAGGATTTTTCAAGGGAGGAAGTTGGAGGTTCAGCAGGTATGACAAAGGATTCTTAGTATTGTTCAGGAGACCTTAGCAGCTAAGTGTGATTTCACTACTAAGACATTGGGGAGTTGCAAGTGGCACAAAATTTGAGTTTAATTGTTGAAGGCTCATGCTCTTCCTAGTCCAAGAAAATGGGCCATTCTAAGAGAAAGATTTAGAGAGATAGAAGGTGGTCCCCTCCACCTCTAGGTATTTTTAAGATTAATATGGATGGCTCTTTCAAGGGGTATCATGGTCATGCTATGATTGGGGGATTAGGAAGGGATAGATCTGGTGTTGTCCTTTTTTCTTCTCTATCTATAAGGGGCAACAAACTAATAATTTTATGGAGGCTCTAGCTATTCTATATTCTTTAGAAAAAGGGTGTGCTTTAGGATGACACAGAGTTATTTATGAGTCTGATTCCCAGATTGTGATTAATATGTTAAATGAGCAAGTGGTGGTTGGTGTGCAACGTCAGTTGGCATCAGTGGTTCGATAGATTCTTCAGTTGAGTCACACATTCAACTTTGTTTCTTTTGTCTATGTCCCTTGGGAATGGAACCATGTGGCTGATTGCTTGGCTAAGTGAGCTTCAGAGAAAGTGGGGGATTGAAATGTTAGTGGCTAGGACTAGTTGTCCTATGATGGTGTTCAAAATTCAAAAAGGTTGATTTTAGAGGATATGGATGGATAGCTGAGGTCCCTCCTTGGAGCTTTGGGGTTGTAGATGTTTTCCTGGTTCTAGGTTGGATGGTTGTGGTGATGGTGCTTTTTTCTAGACTTTTGTTGTTTCTGGGGCCATTTGCCCTCCTAGTTTGGTACTTGTGGTTTTTGTATTAATAATTTTTTACCCCTCTTTGTTTAAAAAAAATGTGTTATGAGTTCTTGCATTACCCAAGTATTCTATTGTAATATTTTTTAAAGAGTTATTTTAAGAAATTTTTTTCTTTTATAAAGTAAAGACACAAACGTTTTTTAAAATTTAAAAATAATACATTAATAATCTGTTTGGTAGTTATAGCGTATAGGGGAGAGGACCCAATTGTTGAACATGTTCCAATAGCTATGATAGTATTTATGGATTTAAAAGTTTAGCACTAGTAATTGTGAATTTAAGGTTGTTAGTGTTGACTATAATTACATATAATTGAATGAAATGTGTCCTTTTAGATCTAAAAAGCAAGCAATGATGTGATGCCACATCAGCGCACCAACAAAACATGACTTAATGTACAATTATTAGTCCACCCTTTTTTGGGGAATTATTGGCCAATTCAACAAAAAGCATGTTGATGTGGCAACATATTTGATGATGTGGACCTAAAACCTTAGTTATAAGTAGGGGCCTTACCAAGTAAACTACTGTAAAATTTTTGGAGTGATTCAAAATTACCACGTATGATTTTGAGAGGCGTGAAATTAGGGTGCTTAACTACTCGGTCCTCTCTACTATCCTTCTTGGCTCTCATGTTCATGAACTCTATGCAGTACATGTACTAGAGTTCTATGAGTATGGCATTCATAAAGAGAGTGGTGGGAGGTAAATTTAGAGTGATTAGCCCAATCAATTTGTTTCAACAATTAGGGATTTCCATTTATTTTGAGGTGAAAAAGGTAATATTTGGGTGAAATTTTCTTCTGCATTGGTTGTTTGATGGAAAATTAATGTGTGCTTCAAGGTACAATAGTCCTTTATGGAGTTAGCAATGTTTAAAGAGTGTACTCTGTGAATCTTCTTGATGTTCATGCACAAATTTAGTTATCAGTAAACTATTTTCCTTGTGGCACTATATAATTATGCTTGAATAATTGGAGACAATTAAAAGAAAATGGAATGGAATTCTTTCTTAGAAAATGGAATCAGATCTATCAAAAAAAATTACCATAGATAGATTGGTTGATAATCACAAGGCTTGCCTGGTTGCTAAAGGATTCTCCTAGGTTCCTAGGATTGACTACTCTAAAAACTTTGTGCCAGTTGCCAAAATGAATTTCATCCAACTTGTCCTTGCTATTGTTGTAGCCCATCATTGGGAAGTTCATCAGATGGATGTGAAGAGTGCATTTCTTCATGGTTACATACATGAGGAGATTTATATGGAATAGCCATAGGGGTTTATATAAGATCCTTCACTTGTTTTCTATCTTTAGAAGTCTCTCTATGGCCTCAAATAGGCCCCTTGAGCTTGGTATGCCAAGATGGACTCCTTCCTTCTATCAATTGGGTTCACTCAATGTCATTCTAATATGAATGTTTACATTTTGTAGCAAGATGATAGTCTCACGTTCCTTGTTCTCTATATGTTGATGACTTGTTGATAATAGGGAGTTCCTCATAGACCATCAAGGTAGTGAAAACTGCCATTCATGATCATTTCATGATGTCAGACTTGGGCCTTATGCACTACTTTTTGGGGATTGAGATCACTCAAGCTTCCTAGTATCCTCATGGCACAACCCAAGTATACACTTGATATGCTCTCTAGATTTTGTGTGGTTGACTATAAGCCTGCACTAACTCCATTTCTATCAAGGATCAAACTTGAGGCTCATTTTTCTTCACTATTGGTGGATTCTACCTTGTATTATCAATTAGTTGGGAATCTCATATACTTGACTCACATGAGGCCTGATTTGTCATATGTTGTGGGCCTGGTCTCCAAGTTCATGCAAGAGCCACATGAGCTACATTGGAAAGCAACTAAAAAGATTCTTCACTATGTACAGGGCACTCATAGTTATGGGATTCATTATGTAGTAGGTGTGGATATTGACTTGGTGTGACACATAGATTCAAATTGTGCAAGTGATTCTCAGGATCACAAGTCTACTTTAGGGTATTGCTTCTCACTTGGTTCTAGTCTAGTTTCTTAGTCGAGCAAGAAATTAATCTGCAATTGCTCTTTCATCTAAAAAGGTTGAGTATCAAGGAGTAGTTAATGTTACTATTGAGGTCATTTGGCTTCAAAACAATCTCACTAAGTTTGGTATTTCTTTTTGGAAGCTCACAGTCATCTTTTATGAAAACTAGAGTGCAATATAGATCTCTCACAATCCAGTCCATCATCAGATTACTAAACACATTGAGATCAACATGCACTACATTCAAGAGCTGATTCATGAGTAGATCATTGATCTCAAGTACTGTCTAATATCAGAGCTCATCATGGACATCTTCACCAAACCCTTCACTGAGAGCAAGTTCCTTCATTTGTGAGCTTTGTTGGGGGTGTATCTAGTGTCCACTTCAGGGGGAGCTTTTTAGTCCTCTTTTCTCTCTATTCTATGGGGTGTTCTCTCTCTTTGTTTGGGGGGTTGTCCTCTTTGGGGTGGAATTATTTGTACATGGGTACCTCATTAGGCTTGACTTGTTGGGACCCATCTTTTCATCCATCTAAGCTATGCTTATGGGGGGTGTCAGTGTAGGTTTTTATTTTCCTAGTGGGTTAGATATTTTTCCAATTTCCTAGGTTTTCCCTACACTTTTACTAATGTTTTGTAGGTTAAATAAAGTGATTTTAATTAGTGAGCGGGTTATTTGAGGTGTCGACATCCTACAATGGAGGTGGCATTTTCTATCTTAGAAAGATGCTCTTGCTATCTTTAGTCCATATGGTGGCCTCTCCTTATTGGTTAGTTTTGCCACCTCTCTCGTCTCCCTAGTATATATAAACTTACTACCTAGCTTGTATTTTGCATTATTTTTGCATATTGTATGACAATTATGTCAGTCTTGTGTAGCATCTTTGAGCTCTTAATGTATTCCTACCATCCTGACATTTGCATATCTCTTAGAATCATTGATTTGCTTTTGTTTATGCATTTCTAGTTTATGTAGCTTATATTTTCTCTTATAAAGTTCTTGGGTTATCAATCTATTTTAGATATCTAACATGATGTGTGACATTTCCACTATAAATTAATAGCAAGTTTACTATTAATTAGATTTGACTTTAATAAAACTATTTTTTATGTACCTTGATTTGTAATCATGTGCCCACTTCTACATTTAAATATCATAAATAAGTATGCCTCCACAAACTCGCTTAGTGCTCACCAAAGCAGCCATTAATCACTTCCCTTCATGCAATCCCAAGCCACTTTTACACATGTCCCTAATAACCATAAGATATCATGCATGAGCATTTACATTAGGGCTTAACCCTAAACAACATTGTAATGAGTTTACAAAATTTGAGTTAGCCCTTTTAAGGATTTTTTAGACCAACATTTATGAAGAATAATAAATGCACAAGCAGTTTGGGCACAAAGGCCTCGCTCTTGGCAGTCACTTTAGAATCTTCCTCATCATACATGATGGTACCCTTGAATTATGGGTATTTTGTGAATTTCAAATTTTGCCTAACTAGCAAGTTGTTTGTCACTAGGTTGTTTGTTCTTGGTCTGTAAATGTTTTTATGACTTGTTGGTTGTTATGCCCTTTCTTGGCCACTCTTGGGCCTACTCAATGTACTCTTAAATGAGTTGGCTAGACAAGAATAACAATCAACTTTTAAATTCCTAAAGTCTTTATTCTTTTTCCATCTTGAAATAGGCTAATTTGTATTTGTATTTCTAAAGGTTTGGGTCCTCACCAAGCACTTAACTATGGTATGAGTCTTCTTAAAAATGGCAAACCTCTTTTATAATTTCCTTCCAAAATATTTTGGTTTAAAATGTAATTCCAATTTTGGTGTAAGTAAAATGAGGTATTACTTGGATTTATAGAAAGAAAGAGGAACAAATAGAATAATAACTTGTGTCAACATGCATGTAACATTTATTGGTCATTCCAACTACCAAAAATATATACCAGCCCAATATTTTCCATTGGTTAGAGTGGGTCCTACATGGAAAACTCTACTTTTGCCAACTTATGTCTCAATTAGTGTTTCCATTTTATTTTTGGAATGCTTTCATCTCTCAATGTTTACTTTCCTTGAAACAAAATTTTCATCACTCAAAGAATGGGTCTCAACTCTCAACACTAGATCTCTATTTTTCATGATAATGAGTAAAATAATTTTTGATAAACATGTGCAATGTTAGCAAATCCATGATACCCCAACTAGTTTTAGCATTCTATGTGTTAGTTGTATGATAAAATAGACAAGAAATTTGAACCCATGGAATCAAGAGTTCATTCTTTATTCATTATACCCATATGTATACACTTTCATATCACTCTATCTACTTCTTCCATCCTATTTTATTCATCACCAACAATAAATATACCCACACCCATTTCTTATAGTATCTATTGTCTACAATATTTGTAGATGAATTATATTCTATCAATAAATATACCTTTTCCTATGATGGATTTCCCTATTCTTATTCTTCTTATGAATACTCACTTTCCCATGTAAAAGAATAATTGGTCCAACCTCCTCTACTCTATTAAATGTCAATTCCAACTAAGGTTTGCACTTTTTGTGAAGCATGATCCAATTTATGGTATGAGCATTTCTAGGGTATCAGATGATTTGCCATGATGGCCTAGAAATTCATTACCACAATTAGATCATGATCTACAGAATCACATATTTTTTTGTCACAAAAGTAATTTAAAACATGGGAAGGAAAGGTCCTACCATATTGTGTTGGATGCATATGCTTTTATTGATTTACATTAGGGGTTTGATCTAAGCCCCTTTGATCTAGGGGGTTTGATCAAAATAAGTTTACTCAAACCATTTGATTGAAGGTGCTTAGATCAAACTCACTTGTTTGTCAACTCTATGGCCACCTTTTCTTCTCCCATCCACATGTTACATTTTTGTAATTCATAACAATCAACTTCACATTGTGCACATGGCAGTCAAACAAAATCACTGAAAAACAAAATTTTACATACACGTAGCCCTTGGAATTAGCTTTTTGAAAAGTATATTATCTTTAATATTTTTCTATCTTAAAACTTTATTTTATTTATAATAAAGTTAGGTTCATTACAAAAAATAAAAACTTCTACTTGAGACATTGGAAAAAATAGCAAAGTAGATTGATTTTTTTAAAAAAATTGCACCCTACTCCACCTCATCCTTGTTTCAACAAAAACAAAAAAATATGATAAATAGGTGAAAAGAAATCCATCACAATAAAATGTAGGTCTAAATTTAAACTAATACCAATTAAAATTAACAATAAATAAAATATTCAATAAAAATCATAAAAATACCCATCCACTAGATATTGGAATTAATGATTTAATTCAAAAAATCTTCAAAATAATTTATTTGTAGTAAAAGTTATGCATTATGATAAAACATCACACAATAAAATAATTAAAAACAATAAATTTTTATTGAAAACTAACAAAAATGATAGAATATTTTTTATTTTGGAGAAACTATAAATTGAACCTATAGAGAAAATGACACAAGCACTAATTTACAACATCTTCAAATTATTGATAGTGTGTGATATAATTGACATAATATGATGAATGGTGAAAATGTTAATTTTTGTAGACAAATAATGTTGAAAATTGACACATTATTGTGATTTTATCCCATCACTAGATGGGTATTTTTATAGCTATCATTGTCCAAATTATAATGGAATTCGAACACTTTAGTTATAGTTAGGTAGTTCATTATGGAATTAGTGAAATACATTGTAGTCATCACTATTTGGAGATTATATCTCAAGTGCCAAGTTATACTAGCCAAATTGGTTATCTTGATTGTATTTAGATTACACCACTATAATCATAGATGGGTGGAATCATTTGTAGCTAAATCCCCTCATCACATGTGCTTGGGCCCATTGGAGAGGTTTTATTCCCCTAAAGAGATGTTATAGCCCTCCCAATTTATGTATGTGTCTTAGAATAAACCTATAGGTTGTCTCTAGTTTGGGTTTGTGTGGTAAGAGTTTAGGTTTTGAAGTGGATAAGGAAAGTTGTTGATGAAGGAGATGAATAATTTAGTATCCAATCAATTAAGAGTTGTGTACATCACTTAATAACCCTATAAAATTGGCTACTAACTATGATACTGGTAGTGTATAAAAACAATCATGTTGAGCTTGTTTATCCCTCATGAGAAATTTACCAAAGCACTAGAGGAATGGCAAGTGATACTTATTTTTTAGTATTGTAATTTAACTTGTACTTCTAGTTATGATAATTGTATAGGAAGGATATATTTGGTTACATTCTCATTTATGCATGTATGGTTATTTGAACAAACTCTAACCATAGGTTATATTGGGAATGGGTATGGATGATAAAGTGGAACTACACTATTTCATGTGAGCCCTACTAGAGTTATGCAATGTAAGGTGACAAAGCTTAATGGATTATAAAGGATGACATTAGATACTTATTAATGAGTGCACATAGTTGTTTCTTAGAGAAATGAGGTAGTGTATTGTTTTAACTTGGATCTTCAATGTATACTAATCAATTGATTGTGAATGCTTTTAATTGATTATTATGGTTGTATAGTTAAGGTAACTTATCAATTAGATCTATAATGTATTGTTGTTCTCTTATAAATTCATTCTCATAAGTGATTCCTAGTTAAAAATTTGTGTAAATCCTATCTTAACTTATAGAAGCATTAAATATTTTATATTTTTTATTAAAAGTTACATTTAAATGACCCTTGCATGAGTTGCAAAAATCTAGGCAAGTCTACAAATCCAAAAACACCAAAAATATAAATTGTTTAAGTAATTGATCTTGTAATAAGATTTTATAGTGAAAAGAGTCTCGAGGATAAGAGGCCAAGATATTAATTTACTAATTACTATTTGTGTGCGATTCCTTGAGAATTATATCTAGGTCAAGGTATGTAATTAGATACAAGACCTAAGTCACAACTAGATCTTTTTCACGATGGAACATAATTATATCTTTTAGACTAGGTAATTGATTTACATTAGTGAGCCAATTCTATAACTAATGGGATATTATTTGAGATTATTTATTGATCAATCTAAGAAACCTAACCATTTCCTCATTTCCATTCAAATTCTCTATTGAAACCCATATTTGAATCCATAAAAAAGAATCAAAATGTGCCTTAGTCAATTTTAGTGAGTTTTCTAGAATTTAATCGTACGATTATCTTGATTAGATAAGACCTTCTAGTCTAAGCTTCCCTAAGAGAAAAATAGTTGGTTGTAGTAAGGCCCCACCCCAAAGGAAGCGTTCCTTAAGTCTTTTGTGTTATGTCATGAATGCAAGACAATATACATGCTTCATGTCCTTGAGATAGTATTGTTGTGTCCTTATAATTAGATGGTCATTTTGTTAAAAAATAGGTCAAGGTTACAAGAGTTAAATACTTAAGGGTTAGTATCCATTTCATTGCCTTGCACCCCACATATTGTTTTTGTCTATTGTTCTAGTACACAAGAGGTGGGAAAGATATCACTTACATCATCCCATGTCACTACATCCCTACACCATGGCTTTAAAACCTTCATATACAAAGAGTCTAGAGTGCCTTGAGTCATTAAACACATCTCTTATATAATTCCCTATTTTCAAAACACTCCATTTTGAGTTGCTTCACATTTTTCAATATTCAAGTGTGTACCTTTATGCATTGATTTGTAAACCAATTTTTACATGAAACTCTCCATGTGTCTAAGTGAACCGCATCGAATAGATTACTACTTAGTTGTTCATCAAGAACCCTATGATGTCTATTTAAACTTGACATATGTATGGAAGTCAAATAAAGGAGCCAAAGTCCAAGAAAGAAAGAATATAGCCTTGATTCCTTTGCACAACAATTGAAGGAATGATATGAGTGCACTAAGCACACAAATCATCCCAATTCAAGTATAACTCTCAAAATTAATGTGAAATTAGTGGACTAGGCTACTAGTATAGGAAAAATTTAGTGTAATTCTATTTATCCCATAGGGGGTGCTACACAATCAATATTGTAGTATTATATTTACATATTTTATGTTCATGATTTCTTTCAATTCTTTCACTTGATCTTTCTACTCTAGGGAAAATTTGTTTTTCTTTTTGTAGGTTCTATGTGCTCATGCTTGCTCCCATTGGGGAAAAACTTGGGGCATCTTTTTCATATGTTTGAACAAACAAATTTCACACATAGGTAATATACACAAGTTATATAATCTCTATACTCAATTTCCTTTACTTATTATGGTTAATTATCAACCCCAATTTCCATATTTCATGTCATGTTGGTTAATATTTCATTCTTAATTTGTGAGCACTCCTCTATCATGTGCACAATTCAAGGTGGGGACATATTACTACTAATTTCATTCTTAGTTCATGCATAATAATTTATAGGTTGGTTCTATTCTTTTGATACTATGACAATCTTGATAGACACCTATTACATATTAATGATAAAAGGAGCACATGCTTGGTCTATACTTGACCATAATCAACAATCTAAAAAACTATATCCATTCCATGAGTTCTTGTTTCTTTCATTTTTACTTTTTGGCATACTTTCTCATGTAGGCTTGCACACACACACACACACAATCATGGATGAAAATATAATGGATAAAAGTGCATATAAGTGATAAACATGAATACTTTTATAAATGCATGGTTGTAGCACTCAACTTGGCTCATTTGGCACACTAACTAACCATAACCCTAAACTTATCACTTTGAATTACTTTACCCATCCCTTTAGCTAGGACCAATCAAAATCTATATGGGTTCTAGCTCCTTGACTAGGCCACACTTACATCCTATCACTTGTATATGATCATGTCATGACCTAGTCCCTCAAACTAGAATTTAAAATTTTTTGGTTTCCAAAGCATATTTTCTAGAATATGATAATTATTTCATCAACTTAAGTACCAAAAGTTTGGAGCTATGTGTCTAAGACTTGTATTTAAGGACATAATTTTAAGTCTTTTAGTTTCATTCAATTTATATCACAAAGCATATTCATTATGATAATTTTAATCATATTTATATGAGTCTTAATCTAGACATCTCATCTAACACTAAATAAGCTCCATTTTTAGATATCTTGTTTCTTCATCTCAATTGACTAAGATCTCAATCTTTTGTTCTAATACCAATTTATTAATTTCTTATTATAGGATATATTTATTTTCCCTACACTTATCTATATAAGCCACAAGACATAATGCCATTCATATGTAGTATGTCAAATAATAGAGGGTACTAAAAATAATAATTTATTTTTATTTTTATCTTTATTGTAATAATATCTTAATGTGTGCTTTCTTAAGTAGGAGTCCTTATACTTATTTTGCCCCCTTTAATTGGCCTTGAACTTTAATAACTCCATATCTATTGTTGGAGCTAAAGGTTCAATGACGATTAACAATGGTACCCCACTCAAGTTACCCAAGAACTTTATTCCCAAGGTGTTTCATTAGGTACATCCCCTAAAACACCCCAAAATGTTGTTATTACCATTCTTGAAAGTGCATGTGGATGGCTAGAGAACTTTATCTTGATAGGATATTTTGTGGGATGAGTCGCCCCTAAAAGCATGCTCAAATAATGGGTCAATAGGGATAGGGTCTCACATGGGATTTTCCTTGAAGCAATCCAAAACCTTCCTAAAGGATTTTTTCTTTTTTTGGCTAAAGCCAACCATGCTAAGGCTATTCACAACCACAAACCTTGAAGTTTTGTCTCTTCTTTCTTGGTTTTCAAAACCTAAGCTTGAGACTTTATTATATCTAATGAAAAGTCTCTTTGGGTCCCTGTTTAGGTTGAGTTCTCTAGATTGCCTTGCCATGCTATAAATTTTTAAGCCAAATAGCTTCTTCATTAGGCTCTGTGGTTTCCATTGAACCTAAATGGTTCTATTCATCTCATCCTCAATGGTGAGTCTATGTTGAAGGGGACCTCTATAAGGACTTAAAGGAGATTGTGTATATCTAGACGGGACAAATGAGATATGCCCAACATGTTCTTTATCTCAATTTTCCAAATAATTGTTACCATTATCAATCCTCTAAACATAAGACTTGGGACTACCATTTGGCTTCTCCTCATCCTAAACCTTTCACACAACCTACCTTAGGTTTGTCACCTCCTACAAAAGAAGAGGAAAGTTAGTCTAAAGTGGTTAATTGTAAAGAAATTTTTTATAGTAAAAATGGCCTTAACCCAATCCTTCCTTAAGATCTATGGGACATGCTTTGAAAAGTGTTTCAAACCTTTAGATTCAAAGAAATCTCAGCTATATTTTGATGTAGAGAAAAATGACTTACTCACAAAAAAATTTACACATTCCAACAATGGTCCAATACAAATGATGCAAATGTGCATATTAGTTCACTCTAGACAATGTGTTCCTAAGCCTAAAACATGGGGGCAGTAATTCAAACCTTTTTGGTCATAACTTTCATTATAGACCTGCTATTAAAAACATAAGACCTGTTTGGAATACCCTTTTGGCTCTTACTATACATATCTAAAAATGGGATAGGTTTACTTTGCAAAAAATAGGTCAAAAAATGGACTATTGCAGAACTAGGAACCCTGGGCCAAATCCTACCTATTTTTACTAAAATTGCTCTAAAATGCACAAAACTCAATGAAATCTCATGAAACAAAAATAAAATGAAATAAAAAAAGATTCTCCATCTTTTGCAACTGATTGTAGGTCTATACTGTAGCATACATGGTCATACTAGCACATTTTCAAACTGTAAATTCTAGAAAACATTGTTAGAATAGAGCAACCTTCACCAAAATGGACATAACTTTCACAAATCTCAATGAAAATTGATGCAAAAAATATAAAAATGAAGTAGATTCACATATCCACACTATTAAATCAGTTTTAGACTAGTATGTGGAAAGTACAGGATGTACACAACAATGGAATAGGACTACAATGTTAAAAATCACATAAAAGCTTGCTTCTATTCACCAAAATCACAAAAATCCATCCTTCTCTTCCTATATTCAAATTTTAAGGTTAGCTTTTTCCATTTTAGAAATGACCCCAATGATTTTGTAATGGTTTCTTGTTTGCATGTAATAATTTCTTGCCTTTTCGACAACTTGTCGAAGTTGCATGATAGCTTTTAGTAACATTTGGCAACTTTTAGACTTTTAAATTAAAAATTCAATTAACACATCAAAAATAAACCCATATGATTCTAAATGGTCATAAATGACCTTATGAGACTCCAAACACTTTAACAAACCTAAGACTCAAAAATTAAAAAAGTAAGCAAAAATGAGGCTCTTGATGCCCCTGTTCCATACACCCAAGGGGAAGAAAACTCAAGTCCCACTTGAGTGCAGGTCTACAATAGTACAACCATGCTTAACAATATCATCTTCAAAAATCCATGTAGAATCTTCCATGGGAAGACCCCTCCATTTGACCAAGTATTGAAAATAGGTCTTGTTTCTTGTCTTCTTGAGTTCCCTTGTGTCAATAATGCACTCCAACTCCATGGGTTTGTTTGGTGGAAGGTCCTTGATCCATTCCTCATCTGAAATTGTTCTATTAATTGCAACAATACCCCCTTTGAAATGGTACAAGTTAGATACATTAAATATAGGTGAGATACCAATCCCACTTGGTAATTCAATCTCATATGCATTGGGACCAAACTTGTGAACAACTCGGCAAGGTTCAATCTTCTTCTTCTGCATTTTGGAGTATTGTCCCTTGGGAAACCTCTTGTTTGGTATCTTCAAAGTTTTATCTTGAACATCCAACATCTGCTCCAAAGAAATGTATTATGGAAAGCTGCCCTACACCTCTTCTTCTATGAAATAGTCCAAGAGTTGTCTCATCTTGACCTTAGGTCTGTCTAAGTCTTGGTAAAAGTGCTTAAATAGACAAAAGGAATTATCTTTCCTTCATCTATGCTAATATGCACCGGACAACTGAGAGGGGGAGGGATGAATCATTTGTCACAAAAAATTAAACACTTTCTATAATTAAACATTCATCACTTATCCACAATTATTATGATTTAACAATGAGTGCATAAAATTAGAAACTTAACCACAGATACAACATCAACCACAAGAGACACTATATTTATGTGGAAAAACCCAAGGTGGGGAAAAACCACAGAGAGGATTAGCTCTCAATATATATTGCAATCTTGAAATAGTGATGTTCAGGCTTGGTCACTCCACAAGCCTAAACATACTGGCTTACTGCCATGAAGAACAACTAGGTCTAGCAGGCTCACTGCCTCAACCCTAAACCTAGCAAGATTACAATAAGGGTTGTTAAACCCTGAGGGGTATTAAACCCTATTCACTACCACAATCAACACCTTTCTCTATTTGCAACTGAAGTATAATAATTTCCCTGCTCTACTCTTCCTCTGTCCTCTTCTTTCCTCTGCCCCTTCTCTGTTCTGCCTTTTGGACCTTTCTTAATATATTCTCATTTTCACTCAAGGACACATTTTCCATGACTCAACTACAAGTATTTATACACTACATCAACCTTGGAATGATCATCAAGGTTGACATCATAATGATCAACCATTGGAACAATCTCTAAGGTCAGTATTACAAACATTTACAAAATAGGTCCTAACCTATTGCAACATCATGCAAAGGGAATGAAATGCAGATCACACCATACCTTGGCTAGGAATCAAACATGATCTTCCATGCCACAACATGCTTCCACAATATTCTAGAGATCTCTGCAATTACTGGGATCAACCAGGTCGGCCAAGACTGGTTACACGCTACATTATCTGGGAACATTCTTCACACACCATCTCAATTTCTTAACGCAGATTGAAGTCCAAATAGGAACATGATTAGGAGACATCCACAAGCACGCTATAATCATCAGGAGAAACCACACAAAATTTAACCACTTTATCCATAGGAACCTTCTCATTGGAACACATGAACTTCACAGTCTTCAACTGTCATAAAAGAAAGATAGCTTGCGGACCACCAAACCATGAACCATTGCCACTATAAGAACTTGTCACCATCCCATACTTCCCCCTAGAACCACAGAGCCAAATACTTTATTGCAAAGGAATTCAGAGTAGAATACTTTCCTCATGTCCCAACTGAACTTACAGAAAAAGTAGGTTTCACTCTGGTGAACACAACTGACTCAGATCTTCATGCAGATGGCTCAAACCTAGAACATAGGATCCTTAGACATATCTCAAACTTACTTCCAATCCATAGACTATGATCTTCAAGCAGAAACAAATGTGGAGCAATTCACCGAACTGTTCTTTAGCATACAACTCACTGTCTATACTGCACTTCTCTGTAACTCACTTGTTTCTTCCGAAGAGGCTAATTTTCTCAATATCCTCAACATACAAGTCTTCTAAACATGTAATAGAATAAGATACAGTTGACACCAATGACAACAAGGATATGTTGACATCAATGACAACACCGATTAGGCACATACTTGCAACAATCTGTACCTTCGAGTCCCTCTTTCAACATTGCTTCAACAATTAAAACTATAATTGAGGAAAAAAAGCAACACACAGGTTTACCAGAAGCACTATGATTCTATCAATATAGACTGTGGAAATATCATGATTACTATAATTAAAACTTCATCATGCTACATTGTGTAAAAACATCAAACTTAAATCTGGTGTTCTCCTTGATGTGAAAGGGTTCAACTTCTTGTTTAACACTGTCCTCTGCAACTTCTTGTGTGCTCTATTTCTCACATTCATCTAGTAGTCCTATTAAGATTACAACTTCTAATGGAGGAATCATGGTTTGGACATTAATAATGTCAACTTTGGATCAGCAATTTACCTTGTTAAATGTTGCCCTCTCTGCTGTCCTTGTGGAATGGCTAGTCTACTGCCTTATTGTATCATTATGAGATTGAGAACATGATGATAGAACATCATTAAATGGACACAAAGAACAGTGACCTTGCATATACTTATGTCTACTATTATGAAGTCTTATGTTGGGATTGAATTTGCTACTGTCACCTTGCCTTGTCTCACATTCACCTATTGTTGTCTTCTACATGGGCTTTGTAAACTGATTGGCCTGCTCCCTCTTTGTATTACAATTATCATACATAATAGACTTAGATATACTACCTTCTATTTGATTGATTCTTCTCATTGGAGGCAAAGAATTAGAAGGTTCATCAACAACAATATTTACACTACCATTCAACATGTCTTGTATGTCCCAAGCTAACTCATCAATGTACTACTGTTATGACTGTCCTAAGTCTGATCATTTTTGCAAAATCTACCTTTTCCTCCTCCATTGGCTTTAAAAACTTTTTTTGACTCATTAAAATCACACTTGACCCTAACTTTTTATCTTTCTTTTCCTCCTTCAAAGGTGTGAGAGTATAGGAGATTCCATATTTCTCAATGTCATAAGTATTCTTCCTACCATCATACTTAGCATTTCTATCATATTGCCATGGTCTACCTAGCAACATATGGCAAACATCCATGGGAATGATGTTACACAAAACTTTGTCCTTATATCCCCCTATGTGGAATTCTACCCAACTTTGCTCATTCACTAACACTTGTTGCTCTTTTTTTAACCATAAAACCCTATATGGTGCAGCATGTGATAAATTATGCATCTTCAACTTTTCAACCATCTCAATAGAAACTAAGTTATCTATGCTCCCAGATTCAATGACAATTTGACAACATTTACCTTGGCATTTGCATGTAGTCCTGAAGAGTGACATTCTTTAAGGTGGTTCCTTCTCCATGGGCACTTTGATCAAGGTTCTTCTCATCAGTAAGGACTCTCCAACTTCTATTTCTGCATTTTGTGATGGGAAATTAACACTTTCAGCATCATCTCCACCTTGTGCAATGTGATTCCTCATTTCACTTCTAAAAAAAGTAGTGGACTATTCTCCAGGGCATTGCCATGCTTGATGGCCTGCAAATTACTTATTACACTTATAACACTTTCTAGTGAAGCCACTTGATCCTTCTCTATTCTCAAATCTACCCCTAAAATTTGGTCTTCTTCCTCTAAAACCGCCCCTTGAATCTAACGTTTGTTCTTGAGAATTACTTGTCTCTCCTTGACTCTCATGTGACTGTCCTAAATAAGCAAGTGATCCTCTTCCTCTAAAATTTGTCCTTCCCCTACCTCTACTTTGCTTTTCTTCTCTTCTTCTCAACTTGTCTTCATCCTTTATGGCCAACTAATAGCAATCTTCTATGGTTCTTGGACTTGTGAGACTTAGTTAATCTTGTAGGCTATACTTTAGCCCATTCAAATACCTTAAAACTTTGTCAACATATTCTTCCATGTGGCCTAATCTTATGCTTAGTTTGTAGAACTCTTCTGTGTAAGTCTTCACATCTATGTCCTTTTGCTTGAAATTTTGCAACCTCCTTTATAGCTGAGTGGCATAATCACTAGGTAGGAATTTACCTTTCAATTTTGCAACCATTCTATCCCAAGATGTAATTTTTTCTTTTCCTTTCTTCTTCCTCTATTCTTGTACATAATCCCATCGTAGGGATGCATATTCTTTTAGTTTTGGTCTTGCCAATTTCACTTGTTGCCCCTCAGGAATCTCTTCAAACTGAAAATACTTGTCTAATTCTCCTATCCAATCTAGGAGTTCTTCTCCATTTAGACTTCCTGAATATACTGGAGGTTCTATTTTTACCTTGGAACCATCATTCTTGACTACCTTTAGCAATTTCTCAAAACTCTTCTCTTTAGCATCTCTTTCTTCTTCAAGTTCTTCTTGTGGTGCATTTTCACCCACTTCTTCTTCTTGGCCACTCAAATCTCCTATGACCACTCCTCTTCTCTATTTGGTCTTAACTGATGTGAGTCTTGTATCAAGGATTTCATTTATGGCTCAATTCTATGGCAAGAGAGTCTCTCACCTCTCTAATTACTCTTTCCACATTCACCCTTAGAGGCATCTTGGCTTTGTTGATAACTGAGAGGGGGGGTGAATGAGTTATCCTAATTATTTCTTCTTTCTGAACTTTCTTAATAACAATGCAACATTAATTCAAATAAGCAAACATAACCATGAAATGGAAATACACATGACACAATATTTTGATGTGGAAACCCTGTTAAGGGAGAAAACCACGGGGTGAAGCCCAAGATTGTATTCTCTGTTAGAAGAATGGAATCACAAGAATGGCACTTGCCAATTAGGGCTCACTGCCCGAGCACACTGCTCACAAGAGGCACACTGCCTACAAGAGACTCACTGTCTACAAAAAGAGTGTTATACAATACTTGAACTGATTGGGAGCATCTACATATGCTGGAGTTCAGTTCCGGTTAGGCTCAGTATACTGATCTGCTGCACTTCATCTTTCCTCTTCTCTTATGCTGCTTTCCTTTCACATATTGAACCTTCCTTACTTCTTCTACTCTGCTCTACTACTTTTATTTGCACATAACCAATGACAACACCTCTCACAATTAAATCCATTTTGTATATGTATCCACACAAGTGATTTCATCACCTTTCTAGTCGGCACCCAGAATAGTCAAACTTTTCACAACCTCTGATCTGTTGGCTGAATCCTTGCACATCAAGTAATGTGGATCAAGCATATACTTGTAGAAGTCATCAATCATGTCGGCCAAACATAACTTATGCCTTAATAACCTTTTCCATCATCAACAACACATCCGGAATGATGTCTGATGTTTTGCCAGTCAGTTCTTCCTCTGTCACACTGCCAATCAGGAACCCGATACTCAAGTGATCATATCTTTTTCTTCATCTATCACTAGAGGCTAAATCCTTGGAATCTATCACTCAAGGTAGTCCTCTTGACTTACCCAAATCCGTACTTCACCAAGATACTTCCTCTGAGAGATCCGGACCTGTCTATCGGACCTTACTGACTGCTCTATTCCTGCTTACTTGACCTCAATACTTTGCAATCTGCCTTCCGGTAAAGACTCATTATGTCCTGCGGATGTGTGGGCTAACCTTTGTTGCCATCAATGACAACATTCATGAATCCATATAGTGTCTCTTGCCAACAATCTCCCCCTTTGGCATTGATGGCAACACTCAGTGAAAAATGACTAAGTGTAGCACTATACTCCCCCTTGGCTGATGCTCTGTCTCTATGTACATTTTTCAGAACTCCCCCTTAGTTGGATACCTCATTTTTCACTACACCTCACTCCCCCTTTGACATCAATGGCAAAGGGTAGGGTTCGCATACCAAAATTTTCAAAAACACTTCTATACTTAGCCGCATAAGTATTTGTACATGCTATACTTTACATAAACTGAAGGATATCAGCAAAAGTTATCTTCAATTGAATGAATTCTGTAGCCCAACTTTGCTTCATTCTATCCAAAATTGATATATGGCCACTCCGCAAGAATGCAAATGCATCTGCCCTTTTGAGATCTGTTGGATCATTAGTCTAGGCAGTGATTTGAGCTTCTTTTATGGCCTCATGCATGGCCTCTAACTTAGGGACAATTATCCCTCTTAGCTCACGTAACCTGTTTATTCTATTTTTCTTCTCTTTTTCAAGCTTCTTAATCTCATTCAAAATTGCAATCGTTTGACATTCTTGATTTATTATTGATGTAGAAAGTGGATCAAAATTTTGAGAAAGTTTTAACAGTTTATCCTCCTGTTCTTTCATTTTCTTCTCAATCTCCACTGTTGCTTTGGACTAGGAAATATAAAATTTGTATACTTCACCGCCATCTTTAAGAGCATTTTCTAGGCTCTTTATCCCAATATTCATATTTCTCCTATCATTACTTATCAACCCTTGAACCTCTAATAATCTTTTTGCAAGAAATTCCTTCCAGACCTTATCTTCTACTGACTTCTCTAGTGAATCAAAACGTGTGCTAACACTATTGACTAGAGTTTTGAGATTACCAGATGAGGAGGCTGTGGGATCCTTCTGAAATGATGGCATAATCTTTTCTAGCACTCTAGAAGTAGCTTCTATCAACTCACAGTCTTCCATGTGAGACTTTAGGAGTTTTTCTTTAGCCTTTGCATTAGCAAATGAGGCTATCTTCATTGTCTGTACCAGAGAAAGTGAATCAAAATTAAATGGTCCTTGTAGAAGCTCTGGTTCATCAATCTCCATTGATTCTTTGTTCAGGAATTCTTGGACAGTTTTTGCAGTGTCTCTTGCCGGAGACAGATGTTTCTTCTCTTCTGCATTCTTAGAGCTGTCCTTTTGAGCTTTCTCTCCTTCTACATTCTCACCACTAGCAATTGTGGTCTTTTCTGTTGAGGTCTTCTCTCCCTCTACAACCTTGGTACTGTCAACTTCTTTTTCCTTCACTCCTACTTCTTTCTCCTGTATTCTATCTTCTCCTTTAGATCTGGAGACTGTAGGGGAAACTAGAGGAGAAATGTTAGTCTGTTCAAGGCCCACCTCTTCTGTCATTTTCTCAGTAGATTCTTCTGCAACATTTGAAGCCGAGGGGTCAGCACCCAAGTCCTCTATGATAGGAAGATTAAATCTTTTGAAGGTTTTCTGGAGAATCTCTTCTGTATCCTTAGCTACCTTGTTAGTTTCACCAAGCATGAGCTAATTCATCCTTGCTTTGCTCCTGAACTCATCCTTGCAATCTTTGAATATCATGTTCATTGTCTTGGGATCGATTGCAGGATATAGCTGAATAGCTATCTGTTCCCAGATCTCAAGCTCTTTTGCCATGGCATTAGTTTTTCTCATTTCTAATTCCTTTTCTAGGCTCTTGGGAATAAGAGATATAATTTCAATAAAGGCCTTATTATATATGTTTAGATACCTAACTGTAGCTTCTTGCAAGATCTTTTGATCAGCCTCATTATAATCATCATAGAATTCAGTTAGGGGTTGCAGGTTCCCATCCACAGTGACTGCTTTCACTACAACATCTAAGGATAGAGTGGGCTTTTTAGACAAATTCCTCTTCCTTCTCTTCTTCTCCTTGACCGGTAGAGTGTTCACCAGATGATTTCTTCTTCTTCTTCAGTTTCCTTATCTCCTCATCTGTTTCAGTTTCCTCATCATCCTTTAGGCTAGCATAGGACCTTGTTGCCTTTTTCTTTATTCTCTTTTCTCCTTTTCCGGATGCCTGGACTTCCGATTTTGAGCTTTTAGCAATAACAGGTGTTGATCTCTTTGAAGATTTGGTCTGGGTGGAAGATTCTATCAGAGCACTTTCCTTACTTCTCTTTTCTGCCTCTTTCATCTCTTTCTCTACCCTTTGGCTCTTTTCCCTATTGGCATCAAGTGCCTCCTTTGAGATGCCAAAGCCTTTGGCAACATCTTCAACTTCTTTTCTCACCTTTCTCTTGATTTCTGGTTGTTGGAGTTCCACATGAATCTTTACACTCAGCTCCTCAAAGGTGCCAAACCTTTCTGCCTTGGGATCTTTTGGTTGTTTTAGCATGTGTTCAATATGCAACTCAACAATTTTATCATCAACTTCATACCCCATGGGCATGATCTAGACTGTCCTTGGCTCTACTGCCTCCATTAGACATTGATCAGTGTCTACCATGAAGCACATTGTATCCTTGTATTTCTCAACTACTGATTTGGGGATTCTTTCTCTGATTTGCATTGTATTTTGCAATTGCTTGAAGTAACCCCACAGAGCTATATTCCTTGCCTTAGCATCTCCAAGTTCATGCAAGTAATCTCTGATCTGGATTGCTACCAGTTTGTCATTTTCCTATACCCATCCACTTGATCCAGGAAGCTCATTCCTGAAATAGAAAAATAAACATAGTATCAGTCCTCCATATTTAAAGGAGTTCTTTTTCTCCTTTTTGATCTTCTGTATGTTTTCCATTAATTGGCTCAAAATAAGTTCACAAAGATCATATTCTGCATTCTTTCTCAGCATCTCATAGGTAGTATATATTGTAGTTCCAGAAACTGAATTCTCCCTACTGGAGTGATATATCTTATATCCTATTATCATAGAAGCAAACTTGATATCTAGGTCAATAATATCTTCAATGGTCATTGCCCTCTTATCAAATTTTGATCCGGTGGCCTCAGTCGCAATGTTGTTTTTGACAGATTTGAGGACAGGTAACCCTCCGGAGGAGTATAAACCAATTACTGCCCTAATTGCCTCCTTTGTGATCTTGCAAGGTCTGTTTAGCCAAAGGAAGTTATCATGCACTCTAGTCAATACATATCGGACTCATTCATCTTCTTCAAAGTAGGGGAAATGAATGAACTCATCAAAATGCTTCTCCTGGATGCCCTTATATTCTGGTTTGAGCTCAAAAGCATCATCTATTAATTGTTTGTGATAGATGTCTCTTAGTTTGAATTCCCCAAACTCTTCAATACTTGCATGTATGTAAACCTTAATGTCTTCTGTATGCAATACGCCATGCAGAACACTGGAAAAGGCTCCTAGGGGATCTACCTCCAAGGACTTGTATGGATGTTTCTTAAATGTGGGGTGAGGTCTATCAGAAATCTTTACTATATTTGGAGTAGCCATCTTTCAAAAGATTTGCAGAGAGATATTGAAAACGGGAAATACCTTTTGTGCATTTCAGTTTCACGGAGTTGGCCTGATGATTTATGGATGAAATGGCTTCTGCAAATGATCTTAGATGAGCTTTGAGGAGATTTGTTGTAGAGCTTTACTTTTTATTTCTTCTTGAATGTAGAATGAACAAGTGATTAATGAAAAAAACCCTTATATTGCTCTGCAAACCCTAATGTCAGGTTGCAATAAATGCTTGACCTAAGTTATTCCAGTTTGCTTTATTCATATGATTTGAAGAATTGGATCAATCTTGATCTTTAAACATCATGCGGATCTTCCAAATCTTCACCATAGTTTGTTTGGATGTTTCCCTTATGAACCCTTCAATCCGCAACTCATCTTGTGCCAGTTCCGACACCAATTGACTAGCTAGGGAACAAGGTTTTCTTTGTGTCTCCCCCTAAGCCAGAGCTCATCTTTTAATTTATGGAGGGAATATCAGCACCAAAGTCTGGTGTGGATCCATCCTCTACATTCTCTATACTTTTCTTCACCCAAATCTTGTTCATCTCTCTTTTGACTTCATCCGCATTCACCTTTTGTTTACCCTTTACTTGATTCTGATTATGATATACCAGACCCTTTTTGTCCTGATTCTTGCTTCTACAAGATTTTACATTATGACTGGATCTATTGCAGATTTGGTAAACAACATTTCTTTGCATATTTGACTGATATCCTCTTGATCTGCATTGATTAGCCATATGACCTATTCTATTGCATGCAAAGAATCTACCATTGAATGATTTGTTCATTTGCATATTTCTGCATTCATGAGATTTGTGACCATACCTTTTGTAGTTAAAGCATTGTCCAGAGAAGGATGAATTAGTCTGACTCATTCTCTTTCTGCACTGATTAGCTTTATGACCAAAGTTATTGCATTTGTGGCAGTATCCATTGAAAGATGGATATCTTTGAGCATTAGGCTGTCTTACCGGAGGTTTTATAGGCCTGTTCCTTGGATTTTCTAATCCAAAATTCTTTTGACCAAATCTGGAGCTTTCTCCTTTCTCATATCCCAAACCACACTTGTCATCTACCTTCTTTTGACTTTCAAGAAGAACTTCAAGTTGAGTGCAGAACTTATCTTGAATTTCTCTTTATATTCATTTGCTATTTGAAGATCTCTTTTGAGAGAGACAATTTGATCCTCAAGTTTTTCTTCATTATTTTTAGCATCTTCAAGATCAAATTCAAGATGTCTGATAATTCTATCCATCTGGTGGTAATCTTCTGATTTCTCCTTGAGAGATTGTCTTAGATTATCTTCAGTTTTTCTTCTCTCTTCAACATCTTGGGTAAACTTCATAACTCTTGATTCCATTTCATGTCTTACCATAATGATTTCTTTTGACAACTTTTCACATAACTTAATTTTCTCATTCAGCTCTTCATTTGCATCATTTGCTTCACCTTGTCTTGCCAATTGCTGAAGTAGCTCCTTTCTCTTTTTCATAGAGAGACTTAATTTGTCTTTTAGTTCTCTCATTAAATCATTAGCCTGCTTGAGTCTTTCCTTTAATTCATTGACTTCAAAGTTTGACTATTCAAGATCATCAAGGGCAGTCTTGAGTTGCTCCCTTAAACCATATGCATCCATTTGGATTCCTAGATCTTCCTCAAGCTATTAGACTCTGTTAGGAGGAACTTAGATCTGATACCAATTGTTGATAACTGAGAGGGGGGGTGAATCAGTTATCCTAATTATTTCTTCTTTCTGAACTTTCTTAATAACAATGTATCATTAATTCAAATAAGCAAACATAACCATGAAATGGAAATACACATGACACAATATTTTGATGTGGAAACACTGTTAAGGGAGAAAACCACGGGGTGATTAACCCAAGATTGTATTCTCTGTTAGAAGAATGGAATCACAAGAATGGCACTTGCCAATTAAGGCTCACTGCCTGAGCACACTGCTCACAAGAGGCACACTGCCTACAAGAGACTCACTATCTAAAAAAAGAGTGTTATACAATACTTGAACTGATTGGGAGCATCTACATATGCTGGAGTTCAGTTCTGGTTAGGCTCAGTATACTGATCTGCTACACTTCATCTTTCCTCTTCTCTTATGCTGCTTTCCTTTCACATACCGGACCTTCCTTACTTCTTATACTCTGCTCTACTGCTTTTATTCGCACATAACCAATGACAACAACACCTCTCACAATTAAATCCATTTTGTATATGTATCCACACAAGTGATTTCATCACCTTTCTAGTTGGCACTTGGAATAGTCAAACTTTTCACAACCTCTGATCTGTCGGCTGAATCCTTGCACATCAAGTAATGCGGATTAAGCATATACTTATAGAAGTCATCAATCATGTCGGCCAAACATAACTTATGCCTTAATAACCTTTTCCATCATCAGCAACACATCCGAAATGATGTTTGATGTTCTGCTAGTCAGTTCTTCCTCTGTCACACTGCCAATCAGGAACCTGATACTCAAGTGATCATATCTTTTTCTTCATCTATCACCAGAGGCTAAATCCTTGAAATCTATCACTCAAGGTAGTCCTCTTGACTTACCCAAATCTGTACTTCACCAAGATACTTCCTCTAAAAGATCTAGACCTGTCTGTCAGACCTTACTGACTGCTTTGTTCCTGCTTACTGGACCTCAATACTTTGCAATCTATCTTCTGGTAAAGACTCATTATGTCCTATGGATGTGTGGGCTAACCTTTGTTGCCATCAATGACAACATTCATGAATCCATAGAGTGTCTCTTGCCAATAAGCTTAACTTGAAATCAACTTATTTATCACCTCTTATTGATCTTTCCTACTTTGATACCAATTTGATTTAGAGGAAAAGGAATCACTCACAACAAACTTTACATGTTCCAACAATGGTCCAATACAAATGATGCAAATGTGCGCATTAGTTCATTCTAGGCAATGTGTTCCTAAGCCTAAAACATGGGGGCAGCAATTCAGACCTTTTTCGTCATAACTTTCATTGTAGGCCTTCTATTAAAAATATAAGACCTGTTTGGAATACCCTTTTGGCTCTTACTACACATATCTAAAAATGGGCTAGGGTTACTTTGCATGAAATAGGTCAAAAAATGGACTGTTGCAGAACTAGGAACCCTAGGCTGAATCTTGTCTATTTTTACTAAAATTGCTCTAAAATGCACAAAACTCAATGAAATCTCCTAAAATAAAAATAAAATGAAAGAAGAAAAGATTCTCCATCTTTCCCAACTAGTTGTAGGTCCATACTGTATCGTACATGGTCATACTAGTATATTTTCATATTGTAAATTGTGGAAAACATTGTTAGAACATAGCAACCTTCACCAAAATGGCCATAACTTTCACAAATCTCAATGAAAATTGTTGCAACAAAAAGAAAAATGACATAGATTCACATATCCACACCATTCAATCAAATTTAGACCAATATGTGGATAGTACAGTCTGTGCACAACAACAAAACAGGACTGCAACATTAAAAACCACAAAAAAGCTTGCTTCTATTCACCAAAATCACAAAAATCCATCTAGGTTCTCTTCCCCTATTCGACTTTTGAGGTTGTCTTTTTCCATTTTACAAATGATCCCAATGATTTTGTAATGGTTTCTTTCTTGCATCTAACAATTTCTTGCCTTTTGACAACTTGTCCAAGTTGCATGATAGCTTTTAGTAACATTTGGCAACTTTTAGACTTTTAAATAAAAAATCCAATTAACACATAAAAAATGAACCCATATGATTCTAAATGGTCATAAATGACCTTATGTGACTCCAAACACTTTAACAAACCTAAGACTCAAAAACAACAAAAATAAGCAAAAATGAGGCTCCTGATGCCCCTGCACCATATTCTCTTGGGGAGACTTTTGGTGAGGCAAAATTTATTAGAACTATGCTAGTAGTGTCAGTGTTGTCTCAATCACTCACCAACATTAACTAACATGCTTTCCCCCCTCCAACTAGTCGATGGAGGTCCCACAAACCAATAGGGAATTTGGAAATGGCAACCAATCCACCTTAACTTTTAGATATGAATTTTTGATTTAAATGAGGCTCTTCTATAGAATAGTTATTTTTCTCTTGATGAGTTGCATAATGAGCAAATGACTCTCAACACTCATTTATGAACTGTATCTCTTGGAATGTTTGATGGAACTCCCTTGAAAGTACTTCATTCAAGACAATTGACTATAGTTTCTAGGTTTGGACATTCTTTGTTTACAAGAGATTAAAATTTTTAGTTTCCTAATTTTGCAACTTGCAGTGTTATTTAGCCTTCTAGTCATTTTTCATGTAGTACCCATGAAGTAGGTAGATGCATTGTCATGTTTCTCTCTCCTATGTGACATCAACACTTAGTTGACCAAGGAGGTGACCCCACCAACCAAGCATTGTAGGTTCTTTTCAACATTTGGGTGAGTGTGAGATCATGATGGGCTAAACATTGGCAATGGACAAAAAACTTGTTGGATGAAAAGTGCTAACATTTAGACTAATATTTAGATTTGGATGGAAAAGATATTAATTATTATGTCGTAAAATGTCCCCCAAGACTTTTACATCCTAAGTTTAGCTCCTATGTCCCTTGGATTTAATCATGCATATTAAAAATGAATCCCAGAGGAAAAACCCTCGAAACCCATGACAAATAGGACTTAGGGGACACTCTTGAGCTTAAACATGTCCTAAAATAGGACCCTTGACAAGGGTACCCACACCCTAGTCTAGACCTATTTTGTCAGGACCCAAATTTTAAATGTCAGCAAAGTGACTGTTAAAAGGTTTTCCTTTGTCAACCTATTCAATTTTAATTATGAATGTTTAGAGGGAATGCATATATAATCATGTTTAGGACTTCATTTTACAACTAGATGAATAATGCAAATTGTGATCTTGTTCTTAGGATATTCAAGGCTTTCATTGTGTTGCAGAATAGTATTGTGTTGTGTTTGTACTTGTCTGTTGCAGATTTATCTTCATCAATCCATCTCCTCATGGCATGAAAGATATTCATCTCCCCGTGAGAGCTTCACCTCTGAGGTGACATCTACTTTGTGTTTTCAATCAATTTATCATATCATTTGCTTTTGCCTCTATCCTGCAAGGACACACACCCTCTCTAACAATGGTGATGGAAGGCTTGAATGCCATTCTGGGGCTTGACTAAGGCAAGCTCCTAAACACCACAAACTCCAACCCCTCTCTTGTGATTGCAGGTTGCAGGCATTTGATCTTACGAAGAAGAGTTGTAGGAGATCAAAGAAAAGCAAGAATATTGTAGATCTGAAGAAAATGATAGAACATATCCCTAATTGGACAATGGTTCTTGCTCCTTTTCCCTCAATTTAGCACTGTCGTGAATCTCTAAAGTGGTTGTAGTCTAAAGTATAATTTATCCCAAAGCCCTTAGAAAAAGTACTACATTGGACAAGGGTGCTCGCTCTTTTGTCGATCCTGAATTTTTCACCTTCCAAAATCTAAAATCTGGTATGTATCTAATCTACATTTAGTGTCTTCCTATGTGAGCATTTGTTAGGTTTCATTTATTTGTTTATGATTTTGCATAATTAGGTTTTTAGGCTTAATCAAACTAAGGTTTAATAAATTAATCAACAAATTCCAAATATCTTTGTCATTCCAAGTGACACCAAACTTGTAGCTAAGTCCTCTTGCAAAAGTTGTGATTCAACTCAGTTTAATGTCCTTGAATGTATGTAGTGAAAGGAGGATCTAATTAAACTATCAATCTCATCAACAAACCCTCTTTTTCTACATTACATTTTGGTGAACTTGTGTTTTTCTAAACATTGCATCTTACTGAGAGTTACAAATCAAATTTGTATTCATACATTTCATATTCATCATTCTATATTCAAAAACCTTGCATAAAAAATTAAAAAATTGAAAAAATCAAGCATCCTAGGCTTGCATTCAGGGACAATTTGCAGTATTTTCATTGCATATCATTTAAATCTCTAATATTTATATCAGATCTGAGATATATTATAGCAATACATCATTTCTTAATTATTCACCTTGCATTTACATACTTTATTTGCTAGGGTTTTCTTGAAATTTTACATTTTTCTCATAACCTAGTAATTTCAAAAGCTAGGTTTTGTAGCTAAAATATTGTTTCAAATTTTATGACTCATATTTAACACTCATTCAAATCTAATTTTAGACTGTAGTGTTTCATCATAGTGTGTTTTTGCATCTACATTTCAAATTTTGCATTTACACATTATGTATTTCAACAAGTATATCCTACTCCTTGAGTTTGTTCAATTAGTTTGTGCATTGAGTGTTGTATACTTTTGCATGAGTCTTATAACCTACTTCCCTAATAGAAATATCCCTCTAAAAAGAAGTCTTAGATTAATGGGTTCTAATGCTCCTGATAGCAATGGTATACCAACATCAAAAAATCCATTGAACACCTACTTTACAAAAGGAAACACACAAACTTTGCAAGATACCATACCTCCTATAACTACAATGGAAGAACAAAATTTTCATGATTTTGAAGATCCTATTGATGTGATAACACATGTACCTGATGATCAAATAAACAAAATTGATAAGGAACTAGCTAATTTCCAAGCATTTGTGGAAAAAGAAAGAATGGCTAAAGAGGTTGTACCTATTATTCATAATATAAGAGAGTTATTAAAGGAAGGACAAGATTGTGTTAATACACTATGTGAACTAGCCCATATAGTGCATAATAACATTATGACGGTGACTGAATGTGCAAATACTATTAATATGTAATCATTGATTCATATGTATAGGTATTGACACCTATACCGACTACTAGAATATCTACTTTCACATCATCAATTCTCACTACTAGTGCACCAGCATGTAGTAATGCTACCACTAGTATTGGAGTATCTAATGGCATTAATTCATAGAGTTACAAGGCTGTGGGATTCAATTATCAAAGCCTAGCACCTAGGGTGACTTCTTATATGAATAACCACTCTCAACCACCTATCCATTCCACCTAATCCCAACCACCCTTCACTTACAATTATTCTCAACTAGCTTTGACTTATAATCTTTCTCAACCTCCTTTTGTTACCACTCATAACCAATCACCTGGAAATCACATGACCACAGCCTCTAATTCTCAAACTGCATCTCCTAATGATGCCCTCCTAAACCAAGTCTTGCAAAGCATGACTTCCTTACAACAAAAGGTGACAAGCTTGACAAATTCTTCTCAACCTAATATACTAACTTACCATGCTCGCAATCCTCTATATTTTGCAATCTTAAGAACTCCTATGCCTGACAAGTTTGAGACTCCTTGCTTTGAAAAATATAGTGGTAAAGGTGATCCCAATACTCATGTGGTAGCATTCATGGCAATGTGTAGTGATTTCTTCTCTGAAGAGGACCTGTTGGAAAAACTTTTCATGCAATATCTCAAAGACACTACTTTGGAATGGTTTTGCTCTTTGCCTTTGAATTCAATACATTCTTTCTCACAACTTGTTGATCAATTATTACAATATTTCCAAGCAAACATTGGACCTTAGGTCTCATTGATAGATTTAGTTCATTGCAAGCAAGGTCTGAAAGAGAAGTTAACTGAGTTTATTAGTCGATATCAAGCTCTCTATGCATATATTCAATACCAGATGAATGATGAAGATGTTCAGAAGGTGTTTATTACAAATCTATAACCTAACATCCATGATAAGATCCTTTTAATGAAGTATAGTCCTTTTCAATATTTATGCACAACTCTTCATGATTATCAGCTTTCATCTAGTTAGCATGAGAACCAAAACTCATTAGCTCAAGGTGACCAAGCTCAAGCTAGAATATCTCAAAACAATTTTAAGAGGAACAACAAGAATTTTATCAAATTAAGCGTGTAGAATTCAAACAAATTTTTACAAGTGTCCACTATCACTAATTCAAAGAGGGCACCGTTTCAGTTTTGACAATAGCAAAGATGGTTTACTCCAATATCTGACTCTCTACATTCTATCATGAATCAAGCAGTGAGAAATAATCTCTTAAAGCTTCCTCCCATCAAACCATTGGATAGTAATAGAATGCAAGGACCTCACTTTGATGCTAATGCTTTCTATCATTATCACTAACAACAAGGGCATGATACTGAATGATGTATGCATCTTAAACATGACATTTAAGACTTCATCAACTCGAATGTAATACAGGTAACTGGTGTGAATGAGAATTGAAATAAGTCAGTTGCCCCTCCAAATCAAAATTTACAAATCTTCACTAATCCATTCCCTAGACATAGCGAGAACAATATGGTCGAGCAAAATACAATAGAATAGGAAGATGATTATCTTGACTATGATGAAATAATTGGTATGATAGAAGTGGATAAGGAAAAAATTACAGATTCACCTCATCCATGGGGAAAAGGTATTTATGTTGAGCTTCCTCCACCATTATCCCTTCAAGGATCCAGAGTTAACCAGAATGCATCAGATATGCAAACTGAGCAACCACAACAAGATATTATGATACAAGAAAAGTTTGCCATGGTGGAAATTATTCCATTCCACCGTAATTATTCATTGAAATAAGAAAGAAAATATCGAAAAAGAACAAGGCAGCTATCATCAGTGGGAAATAACAGTGATTCCCCTCCTCACAAGCAACAAAAGATTTCAAATATTCAATGACTAGAGAAACAAGCACTACATGACTAACATAGAAATATGAATCAATCAAGTACAAACCACTTAAACTTTGTACAAAACTTGATGGAGCACCTAAGATGCTCACAAGTCTGGACTCCTTCTAGATAAAATGCAAATGTGTGTGTGTGTGTGTGTGTGTGTGTGTGTGTGTGTGTGTGTGTGTGTGTGTGTTTAGGTCCCCTTGGATGACCCTTGACACTCTTGTAAGGTCAAGGATACTAGGAGACTGCCTATGTTGTGACCATTCTTCTATTTGTATCATCATTCTTCTATGGTTCCTCTCCTCTCTTTTATTATTGTGTGTCATGCCTTAGGGGCATCCTCCTATGTGGTGTTCCTAAGGCACTTGTTCTCCTCTCTCATTTTATTGTTTACCTTCTTCTACTAGTTCTATCTAGTCGATGGATGAGGAAAACAAACAAATACTGATACAGACCGTGCATCCCTTCAGCAAGCAAGGAAAAAATGGACCTAGTCCATACATGACGATGGGGTTGATCTATATATATCCAATGCTTGACTAGTAGAATCACTCTGTGTGATGTACCATCTTATGGCATTTCTTGTCACTAACATTTTACAATCCACTCAATTTTATCTTGTACACTTTGATTCGTATCTTACCTTGTTTCTACACTAAGTTCTAAGGTACCTATAGTATAGCCCAATGGTTATACTTAGTTCCAAACCCACAGTATAACCTTGGTCCTTGATGTGATTATTTTCATGCATAGCTTTAATGAATTTCTTTGGTTGTTATCTTAGAGTAAGATTTCTAACCTCTCTTGATATTTATCTTAGCTTATCTTATCAATGTGTTTGTGGGAACATTTGGTGGTCGTAAGCACATGTTGCCTTGGGGGCATGGGCTTTGTGAGAGCTCTTATTCCCTTGCATGTTTTCTCTCTACCTTAACATGGTTGATATCGATACATGGCATCAACCACCTTAAGGTGGGGGCATATATAATGATATATGTCTGATGATTTTGGTGCTAACAAGGTGTGTTTGTAAGCCCTCTCTGTGAGATGGGATGTTGTATCTCTGGCCCAAGTACACATCTTTATTTATATTGCAATCAAAAGGCCCTCTCCATGAGGCATAATATCATATCTTTTATCAAAGAAGCCCTCTGCGGAGGCGGGATAATGTATCTCTTGAGCCAATGCGTATCTTTTTATTTAAAAGCCCTTCTATGGAAGGATGGTGTATCTCTTGAGCTAGTCCACATCCTTTTATTACAAAAGTCCTCCATGAAGATGGGGTTGGATCTTGAGACTATCCTCCCTTAAGCGTGTCTTTGGTGGTTGTTGTGGCATAAGCCCAACCGTCAGGTGTGTTTGCGGCATGTTTGAGATGGTGGGACTTAGCAATAAGCTCCTTCCATTGCCCGTGTTTGCCATGTTTAAGATGTATAGTATGTCTATGGCATGCTATACAGTGCTCATGTATTCTGTGTGTTTTACCCCATGTGTGGTTTCAAGGGTGTAGCGATGAGCTCCTCCCAAACTCAGGATTTGTTTGGCATGTGTGTGATTTCAAGGGTGTAGCGATGAGCTTTTCCCACACTCAGGTTTTGTATGGCATGTTTTCCCTTGTGTGAGGTTTCAAGGGTGTAGTGATGAGCTCCTCCCACATTTGGGTTTTGTATGGCATGTTTTCCCCCTAGTGTAATTTTAAGGGTGTAGTAATGAGCTCCTGCTACATTTTCGTGTTTTGTGTTGCAATTTTATTTCCATGCATATATATATATGAAAATGTTATATCATTGTATTCATCATGTTTTTCATGACTTCTCTCATGTCTTCATCGTGTTTTGTGTGTCTTCAATATTGTCTTCACTGTATCTTGTGTGCTTCCTACTATCTTCATTGTGCGATGCATTTCTGTGATGTGTCTTTTGGTGCTTACCTCAAACTGTGGTCTAGAAATACTCCCTCAATCTTTGTGTATGCCTTAGCTTCAAGTGCCTAGTATGTTTGTTGTGTTTTGGACCATATTTTAATGCATATATGGGTCATAAGATCATACATACATTAAAGTGGGGGCTAAATGTTATGTTGTAAAATGTCCCCCTGGGACTTTTACCTCCTAAGTTTAGCTCCTAGGTCCCTCAGATTTAATCATGCATGTTAAAAATGAATCTTGGACCAAAAAATCTTGAAACCCATGACAAATGGGACTTAGGAGACACTCTTAAGCTTAAACATGTCCCAAAATAGGACCCTAGACAAGGGCACCTGTGCCCTAGTCTAGACCTATTTTGTCAAGACCCAAATTTTAAATATCAGTAAAGTGACCATTAAAAGGTTTCCCTTTCTTAGCTTATTCAATTTGAATTTTGAATGTTTAGTGGGAATGCATATATAATCATGTTTAGCATTTCATTTTACAACTAGATGGATAACATGAACTTGTGATCTTGTGTTAAGGATATTCAAGGCTTTCATTGTGTTGCAAAGTAGTATTGTGTTGTGTTTGTACTTGTTTGTTATAGATTTGTCTTCATCAATCTATCTTCTCATGGCATGGAAAATCTTCATCTCCCCGTGAGAGCTTCACCTCTGAGATGACATCTACTATGTGTTTTCAAACAATTTATCATATCATTTGTTTTTGCCTCTATCCTCCAAGGACACGCACTCTCTCTAATAACGGTGTTGGAAGGCTTGAATTCCATTCTAGGGCTTGACCGAGGCTAGCTCCTAAACACGACAACCCCCAACCCCTCTCTTGTGATTATAGGTTATAGGTATTGGATCTTGTAGAGAGGAGTTGCAGGAGACCAGATTAGAGCAAGAAGATTCTAGATCTGAAGAAAATGATAGAAAATATCTCTAATTGGACAAGGGTAGCCGCTCTTTTGTCCCTCAATATAGTACTGTTGAGAATCTCTGAAGTGGTTGCAGTCTGAATTATATTTTATCCTGAAGCCACAAAAAAAGCACTACATTGGATAAGGGCACCTGCTCTTTTGTCCCCAAAGTTTCTGCCTTCTGAAATCTAAAATCTGGTATGGTTCTAATCTGCATTTAGTGTCTTCCTATGCGAGCATTTGTTAGGTTTCATCCGTTTGTTTACGATTTTGCATAACTAGGGTTTTAGGCTTAATCAGACTAAGGTTTAATAAATTAATCAACAAATTCCAAATATCAGGTTGTCATTCCAAGTGACACCAAACCTGTAGCTGAGTCCTCTTGTGAAACTTGTGATTCAACACAATTTAATGTCCTTGAATGTATGTAGTGAAAGGAGGATCTAATTAAACTATCAACTTCATCAACAAACCCTCTTTTTCTACATAACATTAATATTTTGAGCTCAACTATGGATTCCCTCCAAAAATTCCTTAGTAATACATCATATTTAGTGTTATCCTAAAATTTTCCACAATTTCATCCTTGAAGCTGATAGACTTTTTGTAGCTAAATTTAATCAAAGGAAAAGGGTTTATATAGGAAGCTATTAAGATTCTAAAATTATAATATACACCTCATAATAATTTTAATAGGTAATTATTATTAATTTTCTACATACTAATTTCCTGATAGATATACATATTGAAAAACACCCATAACTTTCAACATATTAATCATTTTTTAAATCTAAAAGATGTGTCACATTCTAGGATTTATTGGGTATACAGTAAAAATTTATTTAAGTATCATATATTTTTGACCAAGTTAGGTTGGTGGGAAAATTAATTTTTAATATTTTAAAAAAGTCATAGTAAAAAAATCATAAATAATTATTTATTTACTTAAAAAAATTTTAAAAAAGTGTCATATCCGCTCATGTGTCCTTTACTTAAATCCAAATCATGGAGGGAAAATATTATCTTTTTCTCATACATAGGTTGGCTGGAATGACACCTACCTTTTACGGTTTTCTAAAAATTTTAGTAGTGCTTCATTGAAAAATCTAATTTTCACCAAGCAATTTTTAAAATTTTTTAAAAAAAGTAGTATCCCATAAAATACATTCAATTTATTACAACTTTTATCACTGCCTTATTTCTAAATTGTGTAGATAACTCATTTAATTTTTGACATGAAGTAGCTTAAGCTCATTTTTCACATTTACATTGCCACTTAGGGTGGTGTTTGGCCCATCATGATCTTGTACTTACCCATTTATAATAATTCTTTTGGAGTTATTAATGTTTATGCTTTAAATGATGCTATTGAGAGGACTACAGGTTGTAAACATGGATTTCTAATTCAATGCTTGCCACCACTTAGGTTCTATGCAAGGATTTTGATATGATTGAAATGGCCTATGATAAATGTGGGGCCTTGCCTATGTGTTGGATAGATAGCAAAGGAGAGGCCTAGTTCTTTATGTGCAATAAATTAGGGCTTTTTTATCCCAATATTAGCTATTGCAAAGATCATATGAAGTAGTACACTTGGATTAATCTTAGAGTTGGGTTTGACAAAGTACTTAAATGTCTAGATCATGCCATGTTGTCAGGTCAATCTTTCTTTTCATTTGCAATCTGTTACTCTTTTCTAGTAGAGGCTTTGTTACACATTATCCTTTCAGACCACTTTCTAATATAGTTTCATTTTGAATGGCAACTTTCCAAACCCAAGGCTATGAAGACATTCTTTATAAACATGCCATTGCTCAATCATAAAGACACACTAGCTCATATTTAATGTGTTTGGAATTTAGAACCATGTCCCAAGCACAACACCAAATGGATAGCCTAATGGAATGATGTCATCGCCCATGTTACATGCTTCCTCCTTGTTTATGGGCATCAGTTGGCCCATTTCCATTGTCATTTATATAAGGACACCATCTTAGAGCTTTGCGAAACCACCACCTCTTTGGAAGTGCATCTGTTTGATTTGGCTACTCAGCTTTTCCACTTGAAGCAAGTTATAGATGCTCATGTTGCACATGAAGCCCAAATCAAAGCTCAACTCCATTGGCTCAAGATTGGAGACAAGGTCTCATAGGAATTATTCCATGTTTTGTGTGCTTACCATACATCTCAACCCATCAAACAAATCAAGTAAGGGAAACAACTTTTTAAGGAGCTTCCTAACATTTTAAAAGATTTTTTTCAGCACTATGAGTAAGTTTTTGTTGTTCGGGAGTATACTCCACCTCGAATTACTACTTTGTAATAGTGTCTCAATGTGGTTCCTTGTTAGGTTTCTAATTCTTAGCACATTCTTTGTGATCAACTTCTCACTAAAGAAGATTTTTGGGACATTGTTTTTGAATGTCTATTGACAAGGCTCTTCTTTTGGATAGATTTCCTTGTGGATTTCCTAGTCCCATGGCTCTCAACCCTTGGGTAATAAAGATAATGTTTCCCGTGGATGATCTCAACCTTCAAGGCCACCTTTTGCCTCTTTTCATGGGTGTGGTGCTCCTAGTTTGTTTGACTCTAGCAAGGTTCCTCACCGTGAGTTGGACATTTCTCTAGTTCGTGCTCAACCACCCTCAGATGATACTTCTAAAGAGGAAGGAGCTCTCATTGGTTGAGATCCAATTCATGATTTTGTGCTTGATGATGTTTGAGGAAAGCTCGATGATAATGTTCCTCCCTTAACTAGTGTTGAAATAGTTGCTTAGTTGATATGTTCAGACTTGGCCTTTTGTTATGTTATCATATTTGTTTGGTCCCACTTAGACTTTGTGGGTGTGCCTTCCTACTACCCTTTTTTTTAAATATTGTACTATTCTCTTTTTAGTTGATAAAAAATAAAAAAAATTATTCATAGGAAAAATGTTAAGTCTTTTTATTTATGGAAAATGTATAATAGAACCCCCTGAACTGTATATTTATTTGTATTCTAACGTTCTCATTAGAAGAATAACATCTTCCCAAGGAAAGGAGGAGACCTTAATTGATAAGAACTATGTGAGGAAGGATACAATTTTGATTGGTGCTTTTTTAAATTTACACCATTCCATGATGAATAAGGTTAAGCTATTTTAGTCTTTTCTAATCGAATACAGCTCAAAATATTACGGCAGAGTAAAAGACCATGTAAGATTAATAGCCATTTTGGTTTCTACTCGATGTTTATTATCATTGAAGATATATCAATTAAGTGGTTGCTATTAGTATTAGACAATAACATTGTATTGCACTATTTTTCTAGATCGAGTTCTAGGCTTCCCTATCATAAATTTTTATCTGGTCAAGTTAATATCACACCATAAATTTGTTTTCTCCCTAGGTTACAAGCTGCATGGACATAAATGAAAATATTAGAATAGAACTCGAGAAATCTAACCATGTTAATTCAAGTGTTGTAGGATAAATGAAAATGTTATATTAGTACTTGTGATATCTACTATAAAGAAGATAGGTTCTTACCATTTGTTAGTGTTAGCTTTCTCTCCGTTAATAACGGAAGATCTATTCATGCAATAAGCTAACTAAGCAAACAACAAGTTAGTCTTTTGCTCCACCTCTCTTCACCATAATTTCAGCTATTACGATGGTTAATCATTGTATTATTTAATGCATTCTATGATAGTTAATCATTGAGAATGAATTTTATTTCTTTGTAGCTATGTTTTTCTCTATTTTTTTCCTTTTTGCAAGTTTTTCTTCTTTTTCTTCTAGCTAGATCATTGTGCAGGTTCAGCTACAAATTTCACATGGTATTAGAGCACATGGGAGCTAGGAAGAAGTAGCGTAAACAATCCTTTCACAAGTATTGAAGATTAGAGCTATTAGAAAGCATGGAGGCAGATGTAAATTTCTAGATGCATGCATGTTACCTCCCCTAATTGTTTTTTGCATGCCCCTTGCTTTCTTCCTATGTTAATTCTTTTCAAAAATTCTACGCACTTTGTAAGAATTGCATGTTAAAGATCTGGGAAAATTTGGGGCTTTGTAAAAATTTTACTTATATAAAGTTCCATATGGGGGTTTTGCTTAAAACATCTAGTATAGGTTTCTTTCATTTTGCTTCTGGATAAACAAATTTAGGATGAAGGTTACTAATAAACTATTAGAGATTTACAACTTTTCCTTCTATCGGTAGCTAAAACTGTTCTTCTATTGTAAATTCCTATCTACATGAGATTCCAGAGTCACATCCTTGAGTGCTTCCAGAGATTCTTTCTAGTGGGACAATACTAAGCATTCGATAAATAATGGCATCATCCAAATCAAAGGGAATCTATGCAGTTCTTTGGAGCACATCTCTGTAGAATCATATCTTCCTATCTTCAAATGATCAGTTTCTGTATTCAGAGACTGTGTACCTATATGTTCATCCATTTGAGCAATGCAAAATATGTACAACTACAATTTCGAGCATTCGAGAGTATCCCGGAGGTACTCATGTAGCAGTTTCTATGACTCTGATATAATCCTATTGCAGTGTGGATTTATTTGTAGTTCTTCATGGGAGCTGTGGCTTTCTTCTTTAGTTTGAATAA
This sequence comes from Cunninghamia lanceolata, assembly GCA_027924645.1. Taxonomy (NCBI): domain Eukaryota; kingdom Viridiplantae; phylum Streptophyta; class Pinopsida; order Cupressales; family Cupressaceae; genus Cunninghamia; species Cunninghamia lanceolata. The sequence goes on from BSBN01001583.1 coordinate 14,510,712, forward strand.
ATGGTTAGGAATTTTTCTCACTAGGTTTTCTTCTTTCCTCTTTATAATTGGGTACCTGATCAGGCTTTGTTGCTGGGACCCATATCTATCTATTCACCTAGCTACACTTAAGGGGGTGTTAGCATAAATTTCTCTCTGTAAATCCTCTGTAAATAAAGGAGGATCCTTCACGCATGTATAAGCTAACTAAATAAACACTAGTTAGCTATGCCTCTGCCACCATAACTTCTAATCAAGTAGGGGTATATTGTAATATCCTATATATAGTTTTATCATTCACAAATTATTGAATTCAGCTCTATTTTTCTCTATTTTTTGGTTTTTATCTGTGCTTGATTTTTATCTCTGTAGATCTGGAGAATTCTACATGGTATCAGAGCCAATAGAGATGATTGCAGGCCATAGTCATTAGTTTTGATTGTCCCCATTTGTTAGTATTTGGCAGTGGAATCTCACTGAGCAGGGAAATTTTGTGAGGTGATTTCATTTGTGTTTTGTTTCTATTTTGTCTAACAGTTGCTATTTGTATTTTGTGCAGATGGGATCCTAGCATTGGCACGATGACCTGTCTATGGAGGCCAACTCTCACTCTATGAGGGTGTGCCTTTGATAGGCCTGCTGCCTTCTCTGTGGAGGCATGATTTGGCCTTGCAAAACACAAGCCTTCTGTGGAGTATTCCCTCTAGATGCCTTCTTTGTGGCACACAGCCTTCAGGCTGTATAAGGATTAATCTCTTCCCATCGTGGTCTTTGAACTCAAACTGCCTCATTCAGTAGGTGTTCGTGCTATAGATACAAGATTGTGTCTTGGTGATTTCAAAGTTTTTTGAACTACAGAGAGAATCACCTTCCAACTAGCATAATCGCACACTATTTGACAAATATTCGACCCTGAGAAGAGTCCCTATCAGGCCTTGCTTTAAGTTTTTTTGGGGGGCGTTAAAAATTCCTGTGGCTCTACATTTAGTGCCCTTTGTTGGGGCTTGAAACTGCCTTGGGAGAATTGGCCCTGCTGGGCATTGGAAATTGTCAAGAAAGGAGGCATGACTCAACCACGACTCTTTGGAGTTTTTTGCACAAGTCTCACATTAGAAGGGTTTCACATCTCTTCAAGGCCCCTACACACAACCTTTACCATAGGTTGAAGCCTCCAAAAACCCTGTGACAGCCTCCAAAGGCAATGATTATGCAAGTCTAGCCATCAAAATGAGCGCTCATGCACCTGTAAAGCCTCCATGCCTCACACATGTTTCTCTCTAATTCTTGGTTGTCATTGCCAAAGAGAAATCCCCTACCCCTTACACAAGATTTGGGCATTTTGCCCTAATTTGCCCCTATTCATCCAAATTTCCCTTTGTGCTAATGTGGGCTCCTCAAATTTATTTTTTTATCTTGCAAAAAGCATTTAAAATTATGTCTTTGGTGTTAGAATAGACTTTTTTAATTGTCTAAACCACACTATGCAATATAAAGTGCCACAAATAGGGGAGAATCATGCAAAAGGGGTAGACAAGCACTCAACTTATAAAGTGCCACTTAAATTTTGAGGGATTATATATGTACTTTGTAATTATGAACTAAGATAAAGTTCCATTTAGGGGGTTAATCATGTCTCTTAAACACCATTTTCATCATTCTATTGGTAGGCTAGCTTCAAAGAATTTTTCGTTTTGGAAACAAGGGATTAAGAATCACTGCTTTGAGCAGGATCTACTACCCTATCTCCTCAGACTCGTTCCTGAGCCAAGTGACTATGATAAAAATAATGCATGGTTTAATAATAATGGCATAGTCTATGGACTAATATGTCTTACTATTTCTGAGGATACTCTACATCACATAGAGCACACTGAGTGCCCTTCTATTGCTTGGATCATCATCCAATAGTTGTATGGAGACATTGAATATTCATCTGAAAGTGATGTTTTCTTGGAAAACCAGGCTATCGATGATATTGAGACTTATGATGCCTCATCTAATATGGACACATCTAGTATGGATGATCAGTTCATTGATACCCCATCAACAACACCTATTGTAGATTTAGATTCCAGAGATGCTTCTTCGAGAGCCTCCAATGATTCTTTGTAGCGGGATCACTTATGTCTTTTGGATTCAGTGCATTGGGGCCTCATTCTACTAGACATTTCTTTTTTGTTTGTAGAGTCCCTCATTTCAGATCTAGATGACACTATTGAGGACATATGTCTTCTATTTGAGGACCACTCTTTTGTCCTTGCATCTGTTGCTATTTTTGAGCTCTGTGTTGCTTCTTCAAAAGCTTCCAATGCCTTCTTGCAGCAAGGCATCCATAGTCTCCCTGATTTAACTTTCTGGGATGATCTCTTGATAGGAGTTTCAAACTTGTTTGTGGAGACTCACATTTCAGATTTGGAGGACACATTTGAGGAATTATCTCTCCTCTTTTTTGACAGCCACATCAACGTTGTTGGTTCATCGCCTTTGTAGCTTGCTCTATATCAGTCTTCACAGGATCTTGGATTGCCATCATTGCTCTCCAACATGTGGGCATGTGAGCAGTTTTCAAAGGCACACATCATCTGATTTGGATTCTAGTATCACCCATCTTTTTGGATTGGCTTATCCAATCACCAGTGGATCCTTTGCTTCCTAAGGGGAGAAATGTTGTTTGTAGGCAGTGGATCATATTCTGTCTTCAGGCATTCATCATTGGCACGGGAGCTCTTTCATTATGGGGGGATTCATATCTTCTTTTCTTATATTCTCTCTATATTTGTGGGGGAATTTTATATGTACATGGGTACCTAAAATGGCCTTGATGCCAGGACCTATCTTTGTTGGCTATATTGGCTTTTGTCGGAGAGGGGTTGTTCCCACAGGGTTTTTCCTCTTTCCTCTCTTTAGGATTTTGTCTCCTTAGTTAGACTTAAGGGGGGGTGTTAGCGTAAATTTCTCTCCATAAATAAAGGAGGATCCTTCACACATGTATAAGCTAACTAAAGAAACACCAATTAGCTTTGCCTCTGCCACTGTAACTTCTGATCAAGCAAGAGTATATTGTAATATCCTACATACAGTTTTATCATTCACAGATTATTGAATTCAGCTCTGTTTTTCTCTGCTTTTTGGTTTTTATCTGTGCTTGATTTTATCTTTGTAGATCTAGAGAATTCTACACCATTGGGTTGACAAAATTTGTAGTTACAAAAAATTTTAGGCTGATACCAAAACTAAAAATCAATTAAGTTCGTGGCGAACTCATAAATGAAGAATAAGAAAGAAAAACATCAAACAGATTCCAAAAACTCCTTAAAAACTTCTCACCATTGCAACCTAAGCACATGTATTAGTGGCTTTGAATTAGTGGTTAAAAGCCGCAAGAAATGAAAAAGTGAAGACACAAAATTAATTGTCGAAGTTGGAAGCATTTTTTTAGATCTATGGCATAATAGTTAAGATCTTTATATTGAAAAGAGAGATTGTGGTGTACCTGGTTAAGACAGACAAAACAATGGAACTCCAATTTGAAGCTTTAGCAATCGCAGTTGTTGGGGAGTGATAAGCTTCCACCGCTCAACTTATCTCTGCAGTTTTCCTTAAACCACCGTGAACACTTTCCTTGCAGTTGTGCGACAAAACACGTGAACCAAACATAGGCTTTCCAATACTTATAATCAAGTGAGCAAAGATTAAATAAATGCAGGCGTAAATTTTGCTTATGTTTCCTCGTAAGAAAATCTGCAGTTGAAAAATGAGAGCGTAACAATGTCCTTTTCAGAATCCTATGCAGAGCTGATATTTTATTTATGCCACTCCCACGCGTTTTGTATGTTTATTGTTTTACACAATATTTAAGCCCCTGATTTTTTCACTCAAGGAGCTCAAATAAACGGACAGTGTAATGTGTAGATCCAATCCAGAAAGCTTGGGGTGCATTTGCACCGTCCGTACAACAGATATTTGAGCCTTTTAGCCAATTCTGAATTTTTTATGTTGACTACCTAAAGCTGTTGATGTCGTTGTCATGATTTACATAATCCGTCCATTTGAATTTATGATGATATAACATCCACTGCCCATCATTAACCTTGACAACTATACTGTTGCACAAATACAATCGGACCAGATATTTTGATTGAGATTTTCTTGAAAGAAAATTAACATTAACCTAATAAGGCTCAAATTATTTCTGTACGGACGGTGCTATCTGTAATTCTCTGGATTGAATCTGGACCTTACATTGCCCCGTTATTTGACAGACTGTCGTCTAAACTATTTGGAGGTCATTAAATTTCGGTATCATTCCTACATCGACCATCACAATGTACAAACGAAATCATGAGCCACTTATGTTTAAGAGATATACAATGGACAGCCATGTACCTAAATAATTGGGTAGTCATTTAACTCAATTGACGGGTGACCATTTACCTACTCCAGAATCTAGAATCCCTCGACTGTCCTTTCGTCGAAAAAATAAAGTAACCTAACAATTAAATCACATTGATAAATTTGAACTAGACTGGTAATTGTGACATCTAGGGGTATAAATCTATTCTTGGGAACATTGATGATAGAAATAAGCTAGGATAAGTTTGTAAGAAAAATTTAGCGTCAGAATATGCCATTCATAGACTTTTTATTACACTAGTAATATCAAATGGTGGGAAGTAAAAATATTTTTAGGCCTAAATAGTATATATTTATATTTGCATGGGAAAGTCATTACATGCAGTAGTTGAGTATATATTTATATTTTTATTTTTAGGCCTGTCTCTCAAAACTTGGAGTATATCACCATCATTCTCATTTGAACAGTACATAAAGATAGAAAATGCAAATTATGTTAAGAATTATAAAAATGAAGAGCATCCATTGAAATTGTCGTCTCTAAGTTGATCTTTAAGAGAAAATTCAATAAATATTCAATTTATTTGTTGATTTACATAAATAAATATTATGTTGTTTAGAATAATGTTATTGTCTTTGAACTTGCAATAATAATTGTGATCTTGGAAAAAAAATAAAAGATGTCTTGGAGACAGCAAAAAAAAGCAGGCACGCAAAGGTCAGGTTTTAATCAAAATACTCAGAATTTCCTAGCAAAAGCTCCGAACTCCCGCGACACTCTGTGCAGAGAGGTGAGGATTTTCCATGGGGGCAAGGCTCCCCCTCCACAGCACAATGAGGAAGCGGGTTGGAAAATAGTGAAAAGCAGGAAATATCAAAAGATAGAGAGAGCGAGGATGGCATCTACGGAGAAACTTAACCAAGCTAGGGCATCTGGATTATGGGCCATCCCAATCACCTCCAAAACTCCCGCATTTGCATCTGGAGCAAATTTTGTTGCCCTAGGTCGAGAAATGATCCCTGGTGCACGACTACCTTCGGCCTCTTACCCACCTCATCCACTGCAAAGGAATGTGGAGGGTTTTTTAAAACCGGCCCCCAGAAATCCTCATCTGATAATGAACCCTAAGACAATCAGGAGAATGGACAGTGTGGCTTCTCTCCAGAGACCACTCCCTAAAAACCCTAGACTCGGCAATACGACCCCCAACTGCAATGAGAGGAGCAACGGCTAGGAAGCTTTTCACGACCATGGAAACCCTAGGCCCCTTGTGACAACCCAGCAAAAGATTTCCCCAAACTCTGCGACCAAGGAGGAGAAAACAGGGATAAACATCAGCAACATTTACACAGAGGGGCTAGGGAATCACTGTAAAAATCATGGTCTCTTTGTCTGTTGGTGTGGTTTTGGGGAACCCGCGAATGAAATTGTTGAGTGGATCCTTGCTCTCTACAGGGACCAGGTAAGTATTACTGTCATATCTGAAGGATTTATCTTCATTGATTGTAAAAATGCAGATTTAAAAAAGGAAATCATGCTTAGCAAAAATCTACACTATAAAGGATACAATTTTGATTATCTAGATTGGGTCCTGAACTTCAACCCCAGCAAACTTGAACTCAAAATGATTAGAAGGATTAAGTTACCAAACCTCCCAGTAGAGCTTATTCACAGCAAAATTCTGAGGGAGATTGGTAACCTTTTGGGTGAATTTGCAGGGTTAGAAGAGGGATTCCTATCTCATTTTGATGTTACCCTTCTGGTTAAAATGGACATAAGCAAACAAAACCTAAAACCCTTCAAAATTAAAACCAATTTCACCACTTACTGCATCAACCCTGTATTTTCTAAAGGCCCAATCCATAAAACTATTATTAACAGGACCTCAACAAAATCTACTAAGAAAAATCAAAAACCCCAATCTATGGGCGTCAATATCAAATTCAATGATTAGAAAGGAGGTTTCATTGTGGAATCGTTGAAGAGTGATCCTCCACCATCACAAATGAACCCTATCTATAGAAGGAACTTAACTGGTCTCAATCAGCCCCCGAGTATGGTTGCGTCTCTACCTAAGATTTGCCCAAAATTTACTCCAGGAAGCAATGGGAACATTAAATTTCATAGCAATGACCTTCCCTCAGAAGAGAACCTGGCACGAGCTGACCTGGGGAAAGTTCTCCTTGAAGGAGACAGAGCTCTGAAGTAGAACCTAGAGGATATGGGAAGGATGGTACTCGAGGAAGGGGGAGTGCCAAAAGGGATTCCCAGTCTCGACAGCCCCATAGTAGGGCAAGAAAGGGTAGAACTAGAGGCAGTAGAGACCCTTGATTGGGTCCCAAACACATATGCACAAGAGGATAGCCTTATTGAGCCCAAAGACCACAAGAAACTTACAGTTGTGAACAATCACATAGACCTAGAAGAAATTTGTGATGAGATCCTAGGGAAGACAATTGAGGAAGTAGTAATAGAAGAAGAAAACAAAGAGAAAGAAAAGTTCATCACGAAGATAATGGAGCTCGAGGAATAAGAGAAAGACCAGGATATTTTTGCAGAAGCCCTAATAGAACCAGACTCCAACGAGAAGGAGAGAATAGATCAAAAACTAGGAATTGCCTTAACTAATTTCAGCAAGGAAACCCTAGATTGTGCCAAAAACAGTAAAAAAAGAGGAAGGAAATCACTTTATGAACTGAGAGAGAAGGATGGAGGGGCAACAGACGAAACCAAGATCACTGAAATATTTAATGTTGGGAAGGCGAATTGCCTTCCCCAGGTGCCATGAGAATAAATACTTGGAATGTTAGGAGAATTAATGCCCCTAACAAACAGCAGATCTTAAAACGTTGTATCTCAAACAACAAACCTGAAATACTAATGCTCGAAGAAACTAAACTAAATAATGAAGAAATTGATATACTAAAGAAGAGATTAGGCATTTGGGAGCTAGTTGGAGTGTCAGCCGAAGGAGCCTCAGGAGGCCTGGGGGTAATCTCAGATCCAAGGGTTGTCTCATTTTCAGCAATAAGCAGAAGAAAGAATTGGATGAGCAGTTCTATCAAAAGCATCAGAAGAATCTTAACTTCATACTCATTAATATATATGGTCCGACCCAGAACTAAGAAAAGAGAATAGTTTGGAAAGAGAGAACAGTTTATGATGACTTTACAAGATCAGATCTACATTTTGGGTGGAGATTTCAATGCCATCCTAGACCCCAAAGAAAAGGTGGGAGGTTTAGCAAAGCTATCCACAGCTGCATATGACTTTAAGGATTGGGTCCATAGAAATAATCTTATGGAAATTAAGACTGCACAGGAGGGTTTTACATGGAATAACAGGAGAATGGGCTTCAACAATATAGTAGAGAAACTCGACAGATTTTTATTTAGAGGTAATTGGGCCTGACTTCCTTTCAATCTCACAGTAGAGATCCTACCATACTCGGGCTCTAATCATTTTCCCGTCCAGTTGTGTATCTCAGAAGGTTGCCAACCCAAATGTTGCCCCTTTAAATTTGAGCTAATGTGGCTAAAAGATAATAACCTTCTAACTTTAATTAAACAATGGCGGAAGGAAACTATGGTTTCTGGATCTAAGCTCTTCTGTCTAATCTCCAAAATGAAAACTATTAAAAGAAAACTTCTTGACTGGAATAAGAATAACTTTGGAAACATTTTTTAGATTAAAGTCAAATTAGAAGAAGATCTCGAAAAACTCAACCGAAAGGTTATTGTTGATGGCATGGATGGAGACCTATACCTAAGAGAGAAACAACTAAAATCTGATTATGAAGATATATTGTCCAAAGAGGAAATGTTCTGGCATCATAAATCTAGGGAAACTTGGCTGGAAGATGGAGACAAGAACACAATTTTTTTTCATAACAGCACTAAAGCCCGCACAAATATTAATAGAAATACTAAAATTAAGAATGATAACAATATTTGGATCGAAGATCCACAACAAATTGCAGCGGAAACAGTCAGATACTTCGAAAACATTCTCAACAACCAGGAAGGTTCAAGTAGGCTACATCAACAAGCCATTTCACATAACATCCCAAGGATCATAACTATTGACCAAAATAAAGCCCTAAATGCAAAGTTCACCAAATCTGAGATCGAACTGGCAGCCTCCCAGATGCAGCCGAATAAAGGCCCAAGGCCAAATGGCTTCCCAGCCATCTTTTTCCAAAAATGCTGGCATTTTATAGTAGATGAAGTAATGGAAGCACTTGAGGATGTGAGGAATTCTGGGAACCTCCTAAAGGAAGTAAATAACACATTCCTCACACTTATTCCTAAAAAGGAAAATCCAGAGAGTTTTGGAGATTTGAGACCTATCTCTCTATGTAATACTATATATAAAATACTCATGAAGACTTTAGCCAACAGAATGCAGAAGGTACTACCAGACATTATTAGCGATAAACAAACTAGATTTGTCCCAAGCAGATCTATATATGATGGAGTAATTATAGCCCAAGAAACTATTCACTTCATTCAACACAACAGAAACCCTAGTATGTTAATCAAACTGGATATTAGTAAAGCTTATGATTAGGTTGATTAGCGTTTCCTTTGTAAAATCTTGGAGGCATTCAGTTTTGCAAAGCAATGGATAAACCTCATTTATGAATGCATTTCTAGTCCCAAGGTCTCTGTCTTAGTCAATGGAATCCTAGAAGGTTTTTTTAGTATGTCAAGAGGACTAAGACAAGGAGATCTAATGTCTCCCTTCCTCTTTATTATAATGGTAGAAGCTCTAGGAAAGATGATCACCAATTACAGGGTGGAAGGTAAGATCCAAGGAATTAAAAACACCTCTGAACTAAGCCCCATAACCCACCAACAGTTTGTGGATGATACCATGCTCTATGGTAAAGGCAACAACGAAGAAACAAGATCCTTTAAAGAAATCCTAGACTCCTTTATCTTGGCCTCTAGCCAGGAAATCAACACTGATAAATCAAAAAATTTCTTCTTCAACACATACCCTGATACTGAGAGAGAAATATGCAGAATTCTGACTTTCAAAAGAGGAGAACTGCACTGTAAGTACCTAGGTCTACCACTTGACAGAAGTGATAAGACAAAAGATTTATGGGACCATATTACTTCTGAGATAGAAAGAAAGCTGAGTCATGGAAAGGCAGATGGTTATCTTCAGCTGGAAAAGTCACAATGCTAAAATCTATCCTCTCAGCGATACCAGTTTATCAACTTTCATGCATTAACCTCCCAGTAGAGAAACGAAAAGAAATTAATAAAATCCTAAGAACATTCCTATGGCAAGGAATGGAGGATAAGAAAAGAATGGAAATAGTAGCTTGGGATAAAATATGTAGACCTAAGGAAGAAGGGGGCTTGGATCTAAAAAACATAAGGGAACAAAGCAAAGCTTTACGATCTAAACTAATCTAGAGAATGTATAAACAACCAGACTTGAAATGGTTAAAAATTCATAGGAATAAATATCTCCAACGAAACAAACTAGCATCTCTCTTTCGAATGGCCAACCCCCCCAAAGGATCCTGACTCTAGAATTTTATGATGGACTGCAGGAAACTCATCATGGACAAACTGACTTGGAATCTGGGGGATGGAAATCAAGCACTCTTCTGGGAAGACTCCTGGGGTGGGTTTGAGCCAATTAATAGCCTTGTCAACCTAGAGGATGCAAGAAGAACCCTAAAATCCCAATGGGGGAAATATGTGGGAGATTACATAGACTTCTCCAATAGGTACGCTAACTAAGGATGGAAATGGAAATCACTGGAGAATGTGAACATCCCAATTAGTGAAAAAAGGAAATTACTTGGTATACTTAACAAGAGGAATATACCCTTCTTAAAAGGCACCAACAGACTGGTATGGGATGGTTCCAAATTGGGAGTATACAACACAAGAGAGGGACACAAAATTTTAATCAAACAACAGCTCAGACCTAAAACGACATTACCTCTTAGATTGTGCTGAGATAAGAACTGCCTACCAAAAGCTGGTATGTTCTCATGGCTAGCCTTACAGAAAAAAATTCTAACAATAGAAAGGTTTACTAAAATGGGTTTTGAGGGGCCCAGCAGATGCCCCTTATGTGAGAAGGAGCAGGAGGCAATAGACCACATTCTACTTAACTGTCAATTCTCTGTCAAATGCTAGAATTGGTTATGTAGTAAGCTAGGCTGGGTAACAGCCCTCCATAATAATATTTTAGACTTGTTTCTTGGTTGGCCAAACATTCATAAACAAAGCATCTATAGTCTACTATGGACAATACCCCCCTCGATCTTGATCCAGGAGCTATGGAAAGAGAGAAACATGAAAATATTTAAGGAAAAAAAGATGACTTATGCACAACTCATTTCCAAGATTGAAGCTATTATCATAGAAATTCCTAACAATAGGGTTCTGAATAGGCCTAAGAAAGAAGCCAAAATGTCTTATTGGGATGAAAAGATGCGTGGAAGATGGGAAGGATTAAAATTACCCCCCTTTGTGGGACTAGGTAACCACAAAACCTCCAACAAAAGAAAGGAATGCAAATGGAAACCCCCTAAAAAAGGATGGTTCAAACTAAACTTTGATGGCGCTTCCAGAGGCAACCCCAGAATTGTAGGTATAGGCTATGTAATTCATGACTGGGAAGGGAAGGGAGTTGTAGCTATTGCCAAACCCCTAAACAATGCAACAAATAACACAACAAAATTATCGGCACTAATTGAGGGACTCAGATTGTGTACAGAGCTGAAAATTGAGAAACTTGAAGTGGAAGGAGACTTTGCAATTACTATTAATGCCCTAAGACAAGGGAGCCTGCCTAACTGGAGGCTCAACTGCCTCCTCTCCACTGTGATTAACCTGACTAACACTTTTAGAAAATGCATCTTTAATCACATCTTCAGAGAGGGCAATGTTAAAGCAAATAACCTAGCTAATAAAGGAGTTGATGGCTCCTGCTTAACCATTAAACATAATTCTTAATTAAGATTTCCAGTTCCTATTCCTTACCGCTAGCCCCCCAAGCTAAAGAAATCAAATAAGTTAGTCTAATCTACTCTCAGGTTTGACTAAATCCAATCTTCCTTCTTCTTCAAATGCCTTTAAACTAGTTTACGTATATTCATTTTAAACATGCATGTCTCGTTAGTTATTTACATATATATTCAAATATATATATATATATATATATATATATACGTATATATATAGTCATATATTTAGATATATATATACACACGTATATATATATACACACACGTATATATATACACACACACGTATATATATATATATTAAACATAGAGGTATATATATGTATTTTGGCTTAATTTTCCTCCCCCTATTTTAACATTTACCACACATGGTCCTTTATATGCTTATCAACACAGTCTTTCACAAGATCATATTTAATCACTTCATCCAGCTTATATTCATATTCTTTAAAAAGGAGTTTGATCTACAAAACAGCTTCCTTCAGCTAGACAACTTTAAACATTGGAGATTAGATCTATATGTAACCCTATTGAATCTTTACTATAATATCTTTACAGAGTATTTATGACCTCGCAAGGTCTGCAAAATTAAGCCTCTTCGTAGCTTCTTATAAGTATTCTTTCAGTATCTATAGAAAAATATAAACTTGTCAGACTTACTCTCCATCATACTCCAGTAGCTGGCGGTTAAACTCTCCCACCCACACATATCCCTCTTCAGCAACCAACCCTAGGACTCTCTTGATAAAACTCACTACCACCTCTGCCTTCTCTTTGGCCACCATCAAGTCTGGTCCCTTGAAGTCAAGAATGAATGGGTAGATTTTGACCACTGCATCTGGGTCATTCAGGTCAGCCATATCCCGAGGCCTAGGTATCCCAATGCCTTCACTTGCGGCTTCCAGGGTTTTCCCCAAATACCCCAGGTGCTTAGGGTAAAACAAACCCCTCATAATTTGGTCTATCTACACCTTTCCAACCTCCAACTCCAATAACATAGCCAGCACTCGTGAAGTTACGTCAATATCAACCTGATACCTCTCTGTCTCCTCCATAAACTTCCTCCCCACTATCATTCTGATGGCACCAACCATTAGCTCATCTAAGTGTCGAAGCATGTGCTGTAGCTGAAGCATTGTCACAGGTCCAAGAAAAGCCATTTGTCGCTTGGTGTTGACCAACCTCACTAGAGTCTCCATTCCTCTGCAAATGACAGCCTCTGAAGTAAAAATCACTGTGAATCTTGTTGGCATTGAAATTGATGAGAAGCCTAGACCCTCCTTTAATGGCTTACCCTCTGCTGAGGGTTGGTTTTAATTCTGATGGTCTTATGCTCTTTTTACCTTTGCTAAAACGTGTCACCTTCATTTGCTCTATTTAATTGCCTGCACTCTAGTGTATATGTATATATATGTATACATATATATGTATATATATATGTATACATATATATGTATATATATGTATACATATATATCATGGATTCCATCTGGATGTCATAGTCAAGTTAACATTCCAATTCATAATGTGGATGAGCCTATCTATGATGGGTTGCTATTTTGTAAAGAGTGCCTCTTCATTTCTGAAAGTTAAATATTGTGTAATACCCCGTCATGTAACCCTAGGGAGTTAGGCTAACAAAAGCAAAATTCTAAGAATAATTTTTTTTTTTGAAGCAAGTAAATGCAATAACATTAACCAAGGATAACATAACATGCAACATAAAGAAAGGTGCACTTCTAACAACTCTAGGGAAACACAACTACATTAGTGAATAGAAAATTAAAAACCACACAAGTGAAATACATAATACTTCTTCTACAGATAAGATCAACTTTTACATTAGCAAGATAGATAATATACAAAGTTACAATACAAGATTACAAGACTGATCACGTCAGTTTACAAAAGAATGCATAAGAAAGTATACAACACCACCGAAGGTAGGAAACAAACTGGAACTGGAACACATCTGCATAGAACTTGAACCGCATCTCCAAAAAGACCAATGGATAGCTCTACCTCCCAACCATGTGGAGCCCTGAGGTCCACCCCTCTGAGCTAGGAGATAACGATGAGGATTCCACCAAGCCAAAGAACACATCTAAAATAACCAAATGGCAACAAACTCGACGCAACTGACCATATCAACAAAACTGCACAAGACAAGACATCACTCCAGAGGCACCACCAAGAAACAATAGAACTGCATAAGGAGAGTGTCATCGCATGGTCCTAACATGGGTTACACAGGCTATCTATCCCTAGAAGCCGACCCCCATCTATGGTTACCTTGGCAGCCTCTCTCTAGGCACCGGCCCATAGGGTGACACATGCGGAGCCGACAGGTCCTCTCATGGAGACAAGGAGGTTGGCCTTGCTAGCCAGGCCTTCTCATCCCATCCTTAGCCTGTGAGAGCACTCAAGGCATGGGTGAGGTCTCTTACTTATCTTGTTAAGTGTTTTAATACCCCAACCCTTTTGATTAAGTTATTAAGTTTTCCACATGCTTACAACTTCCATGGGGTTACCCAGGCGACCTCTCACTAGGCACCGGCCCCACCATGAAAGCCACTCCCTTAGCGTTCTCTGGTCAATCATATATACCACACATGCAAGTAAAAGTCACCAATCAAATCCAAGCCATAACTTACGCCATTCACTAGGCCACAATAATAAGTCTATAGAATCCCTTCAAAATTTGAAGCAATACCATCAAGAAACCAAGAACTATATTCAAGAGACCATCCCCATTCATTACAAGATACGAAAATCTAGATATCCCATTACATTGACATACCACTATCTGGACCAAAGATCAAGACACCTCACCTCTGGATTTAGGTACAACCAAAGATAAAGAAACCATAATCAGGCAAGGTCAGCACTTCCACATTGACAACAAGCGGCCATGACATCACACAAGATTCCTACTTCACAACAAACCAACATAGATCAAGCTCCACCCCAAGGTAACATGATGATCCAATACACACATAAAGGTACGACAAGGAGGCAATCAAGCATAACAAATTTATAGAACTCCTAATTCAATCAAGAATTCAACTTACACAAGGTTATCGCAAATAGCAAAACTTCAAAACTATAGGAATTAATAGGGCAAGGAAGGTGAACCATAAACTGAACATCCTTACTGAAACAAAAGCCAAGGAAAATAATTCCATTAATAATCCCAAGCTAAAGACACTTTAATTTCCCGTAATATGATCAAAACACAATTCCTTGTTTCCCAAAATAAAAGTATGAAGAAAAGGCACATATACAATGGTATCACCATTTATGAAGCACGAAATAGAATATTGTAAGCCTGCCTTACAAATTAATATTTAACAAAGAAATTAATATCTGATTAGTTACTTCATGGAACAAGAAACATTAATACAAATTACTCAACCATTTCTATCTCCATATTTACTTACTACAACAATATACCAAGGAAAAACTACCTGATAAACATCATTACTCCTAACAATGCATTTTCCCATCACAACCATATTAAAGTTCAACTCGACATAACACCAATAGTAATCTAGATTGGCAACATAGTAAGGACAAAATAGCCTACATTAATACGTACACCAAAAACTTAAACTAATTATATATTTACTTAATGACATTTACCACTAGCATGTTCCAATAAATACCTAACAAGATGACAAAAGTGTAGCTAATATATGACGAAGTAATTCAACATCTGATAGAAAAGAGATCACATCATGGACCATATTACCCAACCAACATTATCTAAGAATCTTGTTAAGTCCATCAACTAGCACAAGTATCTTGTTTGACAAAACATAACTATTACTAATCTAGATCGATGAACAGAGAAGATCACACCTGAGATAAGACTACCAGACTCAGAACTTACTAAATTACAATGACTTATTTCCCCTATCAAGGAGAGACAAAAGGGACTGCAAGGAGGATTAAAATCATACAAGGATCAAATTCAATTTAGGGACATTGAGCACTATGAATACTATTAAATCTTGAAGTCCCACTATCTTAAATTGCTTAAAAAGAAATTTTTAGAATTATTCTAAGACAAGTTTTATTCCAAAACGAAGGATTAATTATTATCTACTAATAATATCATTTAAATCTATCCTCTTCCTAAAAAATTTACCTGCTACAACATAGATTTCCATGCTATATAAATCTTTCTCAAAAATAGAATTAATAATCTATGATATCAAGGTTACAATATTTAATTCCTAAAACAAACCCACTGATCTTCAATTGTGCTCCTCTACCATGATTCCTTGAAGTATAACCATATTACAATTTCAAATTCAACAAAACACTATAAGAATCTCTTCTAATAGTATCACACACGTCTATAGTGTCAGGAATGAAAACGACTATACAACAGTATATACCACTCTCTAAAAGCCATAACATTCCACGAAATATGATTTCAGCACAAAACAAATAATAGAAACTTCTTTAGATAACGACATAACAAGAATGATGGTAGAGGTTATGATAAAGAAATATAACTCGAACACTACTTAAATTTCACTGTGGCAGGTCGACTACCATACAACATTCTATTAGCAAATGAATTTACCTCAAGCCGACTGCCACGACTTAGGAAAAATGATTTCAATAACTTATATTTGCTATGAGTAAGGAACCACACTTAGATGATTGAAAGTTTCGACCAACAGAAAACATTGGCTAAAGTTTCGACTAAAACTAACCCAACGACTACCCTTAACTCACACGACAACAAAAGCATGCATTAAGCTGTTGGAATATGACTAACCCCTACACTTCTATGACCACAACACTAAACCTGAGTAAATATACATTCCGCTACAAGAATTGACTAACACTCTAAACTATAAGTTCCCATCCCCAAAATAGAATTGCACTGCCAGCTCGCGACCCCAAAACAATCTACCAGAAGAAAAAAAGAAAACAAATCTGTTGTAGGCATAACTACTCTTGCAACAATCTGAAACTATGAATCCTAATGAAACCATCACAAATAACCTTCTGAATAACAACCTGTCTACATCTACAAACTGTACTGCTTCGCTAAGAATAGTGACGACTCAATTTGCTTATGATGACCAGTCCACTAAAACGACCACAAACGTATGGAAGCCTAACACTTACAGCCAACATGATTATTATGCATCTCACTAGACTTCCAGACTAAAACAAGAGTTAGATTCATAAGCATCCTACAGAAAAAGAAAGTAACTAATAGAATCTACGCCTCACCTCCAAACATAGTCAGCTATTATGGAAAGATAGAAACTTGAAACGTTTAACTATCGTAAATGACTCACCTACTAAACTGAACAACAGAAACTTGTTTAGCTTGGCACCGACGATGCTCCACATTGCTTATACATTTAAGATTTCTTAGATGAAGAGAAATAAGTAGATCTAGCCAGCATTTAGCCAGTGCAGAAATCAGAAGAAGGTCCAGGAAGAATTGGTTGCCCACAAGAAAATTTGATATGGTTAAAAGTAGAACATAATGCCATAAAATGGCAGAGAAGAGACACAAGTTTTAAGGGTCAAAATGATGCTCAGATGAAGCAGAAGATTCATACAAGATTAGTCCAGACTTTAATGGCGACATGACATGTATACTATCCATCCTAGCCCTACAACAGAAACCCAGAATGGAGCATGGACAACCACAGAGCATAATAGCAAAAAGATAAATAGTACAATTTGAATAGTTGGAACTCTAGAAGCCATAGATGCAAAAATGGAGAATCACAAATGTAGCCTGATGACTGTGACAAAATCTCTCAAGAGAAGACTTAACAAGTATTGTAGGAACGCCAAGATGGGAAATCGGCATAAGAGAATCCAGAGATTAAAATTTTGTAGAGTGAAAATCTGACAACACGACACAATGAAAGAGGTTGAAACAACACAAGGATCCAAGAATGCCAAAATTTTGATTTAAGAAATTTCCAAGGACAAAAATCAAGATGGAAGAGAGCAACAGGCATTCTAGAACAATTACTAGATTCAAGAGCACAAGGGAGAAGAATTAATTTATCCAAGCACAATAAACTCAAACAAGAATTATACAGAACATACTCGAAACCAAATTTTGATCTGAAGCCTCCAATTTCTTCTGTATTCCTGCAACATTTCTTTGAATTTTTCCCCCAATTTCTAAATTCACCTTCCAACCTCCTCCTCAAAACCAAAATCCCCCCATAAAAATGGTTCAGCTCCAAATTAACGCAGACATGCATCCGTTACTCAAATGATTACCCGTAACTCCAATTTATGACATAAATACTTTGGAATAGTAGATAATTTAATCTATACTATTATAAAATCCAACCAAGGAATCAATCCAAGTTCTAAGCCAAGCAAATATTATCCAATAATCATCAAAGAAGCATTATTATTTAATAATAATTCATTAAAGTATTTTCTAACCACACACGAGAGCATAAATAACACAACTAGACTAAACACCACAACACGGAATAACCAAACCTAGTAGATGAGGACCAAGCATCACAACATGACTTGAGACTACAACAAAATACAAGGACCGACCTAGTGGAATAGACCTCGCATTATCTCCCATCACTGATACCCATTGGTGTAAGAACCCGCTCAAACCTACTATAATAGGTGGAGTCGAGGTTTGGTACCTGCAGCATGTATCCGAGCAATTGGTTGTATAAAATCAAACACATATATGTCAACACACACATAGAGTCAGAGAATCACGACGTAGTAGGGTACTCGAAGTGAGTAGTACTACACCGTCTCTGCTCTTGAAACAATATCATAACAATTTTTATCTGAATTCAACCACCACAATTCAAATGACACATGATGATATCAATTCGCATCATAACTGAAATAATAGTAGTGCCATCATAAACTCATAACACCTATCTAATTATATCAGTCAAACATAGTTCATCAAAATAAACATAAATCATAACCTACTAATCAACTGTCTCAGAACTGAATCAATGCAATGAACGACTAGCAACTGTCTCCGATTGATAGAGAGCAATGCAGAACCATCGCTATCACAAGCCAATGACGAGGGGGGTACTATATATTGTGCTATGATTACTCATCCTTTAGCAATCTCCAATATTGATTAGCTCACCCGGGCCAGAAACAGTTAAGCAACAGAAATACATGTTTTATAATCATTAAAATCAAGGCCTACATGTGTAAGATTGTAATATGCGCTGAAATTGCTATCAAAACAACTATAACATCATTAAGTGTTTACGACTTTTCCCTCTGACTAACAACTACTTGCCTGCCCTTAGATTATTCTGACATGACAGGATTAAGGATCTATCTAACAACTTAGTTTTAATGAAAGATTTTAGTAAGTTAATGATTTAGCCGCCACTTTCTTGTGGCCTACCACACTCAAATAAGATAAAAACCCTGTTTCTTCTCAACATAATGATACATAGTTTCATATACACATGAATAGGTATATTTTAAACTGAAGTTAAAGGTAAGATTTTCTTTCACTTCAACTCTTTCAAGCTTTCACTTCTTATAGTCACCACTTGTGATGTTATGTTGGTAGTATCCGTAATTTATCTTATATGGATTTATCTCTTAATGGTTGATAAAAGAAGAACTAATAAGGGTGATGCAGGAATCTTTGCTAACATGAGAAATAGCTAGGAAGATATTGGTTTGTGTGATAGGATTCCTTAGATGTATTACAGTAGTAGCGAAGGAAATAGATTCCTGAGAAGTAGATTCCAATATGAACCACATGAATCTGTCTAAAGTCACCATGGAAAGAGTAGAATTTATCAAGGAACAATGAGAAGATTGGCTCATATGAAGAGCAAGGACTACGATTATGTTTCATTTCTTTGTAAAAAGAGGATTACTCTTAATTTGAACTTTCTTGCTATAAGATATGTAAATCAAATTCTGTACTGGACTCCATGAGTCCCGGGCAAGACTGGAGATTTTCTTCACTCTGTTCTTTCCTACAGGTGCCTGTACTAAATAGAGGTGTACTTTAAATTTTATCTAATAAATATATCTCTAGCCTCGGCCTCTTACCCATCAAAAAATAATAATAATAATTGTGATCTTATTTCATATAACTTACTATTTAATATTATATCCTAATATGTTATTAAAAGTTACATTCAAAACATTAATATATTTACATATTATTATATGTAGTAGTAGTTGAGTATATATTTATATTTATATTTTTAGGCCTATCTCCATTGCATTCTTTGTTTATTTTGTCAATTTGCAGTTTAAGGGCGGTGCCCATTTCCTCACTGCTCTTGGCATGCTTCTGATATTCCTAGGATTATACCATGATACCTTTGATTTGCTCTTCCAGCTCCATGTTCTTAGGTTTCATCTGAAACAGCTCCAGATACTTTTCTTACATCTTTCATGTTACCATTTTCACTCATCGACATACAATTTATATGATTAAAATATTATTTTAAAATAAAACTACCTAATAATAATTGAGTTACTTTATATATTTAACTACTTTTAGATATATTATGCATCTCCTTTTGAAAAAATGCCCTTGGTATCATGATGGTTTTAGCTTTTTGTATCTGAATTTTAATTCTAAGAAAAACATTTGAAGTGAAGAAAAGCTTTATTAATAAGAATACTAGTAAGATAGTTTAATTACAATTATACATTTAGTTTTATGTTTTAATTTAGATTTTGAGATTGAATATTAAATAATTTTGTGTAGCGATGCACAGGGAGCTACCACAAGAGAATGCTTGAGCAAGAGCTTGCACAAGGAAGAGATTGAATAATTTGATATATAAATAATATATTACAATGTACAATATATATAGGCAAGTTGGGGAGTAGGTAGGTAAAAAATACCCCAACTTGTTATGGGAATAACTTCCCAAAACCTAACTATGAATTATTGTGTGACTAATTAAACTTAAGCAAGTAAATAAGTGAAATCCTATTTACTCTAACATTTTGTAATGTTTGAACAGATTATGTGGTTTTTTTTTGTTCAAGATGTTATATTACATAGTTAGAAACAACATACGTTATAGTCTTGAACCAAAACCCTCAAATGTAAGGGGTGATCCTTTAAAATAGTTAAAATTGGATTGGATGGAATTTTTGCTAATGTAGACAAATGCTTGATCAATTTTAAGGATAGCTACTATTTTTATTATATATTTACACATAAGAATTACCACTCCATTGCACATAATTCTTATAGCTTGTGCCATTTTTAGAAGCAATGTCTTCTTCCTTCACTAGGTGTGCTAGAGTTAGGTCTCAAGTATTATCATTAAATTGATCTAGGCTTATTGTACTTATGATTTAATTTATGCATATTCAAGAGGTGCATAGGTTTGAGAGATAGGAAAATAATGATATTAGTAACTTACATGAATTAATTATGATTTGATATTTTTACGTTGTGAACATTTGATTTATAGGAAGATTTGGTTTTCCACATAATTGGTTTTCTATGACCTTAAAATGGTTTAATGGTGAGTAAGAAAGTTATATTTTTACATTATATTCATATTATATATTTACAAATACTCGAAATCACTGCCTAAAATACAATTTTCACTCACCAACATACAATTTATATAATTAAAATATTGTTTTAAAATAAAACTACTTAATAATAATTGAGTTACTTTATATATTTAACTATTTTTAGATATATTATGCATCTCCTTTTTAAAAATGCCCTTGGTATCATGATGCTTTTACCTTTTTGTATTTGAATTTTAATGCTAAGAAAAACATTTGAAGTGAAGAAAAGCTTTATTAATAAGAATAGTATTGAGATATTTTAATTAAAATTATATATTTAGTTTTTATGTTTTAATTTAGATTTTGAGATTGAATATTAAATAATTTTGGAATGATTCAATAGATTTGTGTGGTCTTATTTTTGTTCAAGATGTATTATACAATTAGAAACAACCAAAACCCTCAAATGTAGGGGGCAATCCTTTCAAATAATTAAAATTGGATTGGATGAACTTTTTACTAATGTAGACAAATGCTTGATCAATATTAAGGATAACTACTATTTTTATTATATATTTACACAGGAATTATTTTATAATTACTATAGATATTTTACATGTTCTGTTTTTAAAAAAGCAAGAGATATCAGTCTATAAGAGTTATTTTATTTTAGAATATTTATTTTATTTGCATTGTTGCCTTTATTTTTATTTGAAGAGTTATTTTTAGTCAAATAGTTATTTTATTTTATTTACATAAGAGTTATTTTATTGTTTTTTCCACAAAATTATTGTTATAATTTTCAAAATCCAATTAACTAATAGACATGTTAAAAAATAAACTTTATTACAAATATACTATCTATACATTTCACCATTCACATAAAATTTAACATATTTTATTATATAACAAATATTCAAACACAAAATCTTCTATACAATCCAAGAAATGAAGTCTTAGGAAAAGCTTGCAGTAGAGTTATTTACATGAAATGGTAAATGCCTTTTTATCCAAGTGACAACACAATTTTTTTTAATCTAAATGAAGAAAAAGCCTATTAAAAAATACATATTATTTATGTGAAAATGTTTTTTTTTTTAAATACAAAACAAAAACATCCAATGGATACTACAATTATTTTTCTTTTCTAAATTGCATGTATTTTAACAACTATAACTTTCCAATAGTAAAATAGTAAAATAATTAAAAGAAATATGAATAGATATTCTAAGAGATCTATATGGGGCATTTGATAATATTCTTAATATTTTGAGATACAAGGTATTTGGCTCATGACAACAAATGGGTTAAACCCATTAGAAAAAAAAATAGTAAAGAACATGCATAGAGCAGATTATCAAGGCATATCAGTAAAAAGTGTATCCCCATCGATCTTCATAGTGGTTCTTCTCCACCTTCACATGGGCTTTATGAAAATTTGTTCACATTATCAAATACAAACCGTAATATTTACCTATATATAGCCCTACTATAATAGCAGTACATCAGATCCTAACTCTAATGCATGTTCAATATAATAGATTTAGAAATATGGTAATATGGAAAACAAAGTTACTATAGATGAATTTTGAGATCTAGAATGGACTGTCCTGTGGTTGCCGCTTGCTCTGTAGATCTCCCTATATGGCCGTAAATAATGGCAGTAAGATAATTAATCTACAAAATAAAGTATATTCTTATCATTACCATTTGGGCTCCAACCTAGGTTTTTAAAGAAAATCTCACAAATAGAGATTAAATTATTCTTTCCCAAAAATCTAGTTTTAAGAAAACCATGTTCATTTTATGTGGGTTGTTATTAAAAACTAATTCAAACCTTAGATGCCAACATAGAGCAAAACCTAATTATAGCATACTTGTTGTCTTAAATGTTGATTCTTCTCATGATTTCAACATGTCTGTTGTAGTCAACAACAACTTAGCATTAGGAAATTCTTTCAATTGTACCTCTGATTTATTTATCTGTCATTGAGTTGTTGAAAAGCTCCATGCACTTTTAAAGACCTCTATATTTTGGATTTATTTCTCTGAGATGTTCCATAAAATTAGAAACTTGCCCACCTTCATTGAGACACAAGTCCACCGCTATAATGGAAATCTGAGTGGCATCAGCCACTCGCATTACTCAACAATGAAATACAAAACTCTAGATTTTGGTGCAGCTTTTGGGTTGTGCATGCATCATTAATTAAATTTACTTTAGAAACTCCAATTATATTACATGCAAACAACACAATACTTTAATATAATTTTTGGGCAGTCTTGCACACATCAGTTATTAAATTTGCCTATATACAATTATGGTTGAAGGTGGGGAATGACCTACAAGACTAGGTAATGTAAGCGATAACAAAGTATTCAGCAAGTAGCATCTTCTACATCCATGGCGTCCAACTCTTTGTCAAGCTCTATGCGAGCCTTTGCAAGAGCATCCTAGAACTTGTTGGCATCAGGATCCCATGGCTTTACTCTATGCATTAACAGATGATGAGACTTGCTCATAGGTCTTTCTCTGGGAGGGTCTTTCCTCGGGGCCCGTCCCTTGCCCTAGCTTTTATCTAGCACAGGAGCTGCTACGGAACGTTCTGGCTTGGAATTTGTACCTAAAGCATTTTTGTTATTTGAATAAGACATGATTACTAACTTAACCCCTGATGTATTCTGCATGCAAATAACATAGTAAGGAGACATATAATAACCTAAAAAAATTTCATACACAGATGAAAAGCCAAGAAACAAAGCCAAAGCTAAAAGATGAACGAGGGGTTATATATATAATTTTGAAAAAGCAAATAGAAAATGTAATGACAAAGGAAATAAATGAAACACCATGAATTCTAAAGTAACCGCCAAGAGAAATATTTTTTTAAGTGTGTATTTGCAAAATCAGTCATGGTAATTAAAACCATAAAGATTTTGGGCCTATTTTTAGAGGACTACCAAAAAAAATTATTTTTTATTAGGGAAGGACTACCAAAAAAAATATTTTTTATTAGGACTACCAAATTTTTTTGGCAGTTACAAGATGTGTGCACATATAGAATGGCCTATCGGCCAAATAAAGGGTAATCTAGTTGAAGTGGGCTCAAAACACAAGGGACAAGGGCATGGGTATGTAATTGTTACCTTTATATTTTTCCCCCCATTTTCATGTACATGTGAATCTATGAGAATGCATGTCAACGTAGAAAAATAAATCAACACATGGAAAGTAAATATTCCAAACACTCAAAGGATATGGATATACATAATGATTCTTGTACTCTCCTCATAATGAGTGCTCAATTACAAACTACAAAATAGAGAAAAATGTAATGAATAGCATCTCACACATTTAAAATTGGCACTAACTACAACTTGCATGAAACTACCTTCAAAAACAATAAGTAAAAAGGAGAAAGGTAAGAAATTCCATCTAAATAAAGAGTGTTTAGAATCTGACTAATCATAAAATTGATAGAAATCTGACTAAGCAAAATATTCTAACAATTCAAAAAAGATTACTAAAGGCCCCTTCAATCTAGGAATGATTATGATCTCATAGTTGCAAAACATAACTCACAAAAGGAACATTAGCACGACATATATGCTCTCGCTCTAATGCAAGGAATTGGAGATAAAGAGAAAAAAAAACACATGATCATGATAAAAACAAGTAAAGTGGTAAAAGGTATCATCATGTGATAAGCATGTAATAACATAGATAAAATGTGATCATGAAATCACATATAACAAGGGAATCCAAGTTTCCTCTAATGAAAGCAAACAACAAGATAAAAATAACCATATATGCTAGATATAACATGTCAGCACAAATAAGATGTAAAAGATATGAGCATGATAAGAATCATAACATATAGGCATGTGAGCATAAGATAAATGTTATAAAATTACAAAGCATACAAGCTACAAACATGTTGGCTCTCAAAACTACTACCCCAAAACTCTAGAGAAAATACTTAGTTCCTAGACCCAAGGATGTATGTCGATCTAGACAATGAGGTAGAACTCATGATTAGACTATGGACAATTAAGGGCCAACTAACAAGAAAGTGCTATTCAAGTACATTTTTAGCTCTACAAAACTATGGAGAGTGATGCTGGAGGTTTACACAAGGCAATTAATAAGAAATGATAATACAACATCTTTATCAAATAATACCCTTTACACACAAGTACCTCAAATATTAGTCACTATGTATTTGATCTATTGGCTCACTATAATATAAGACCTAAAGACCTCTATTATAGAAAATAATTACAAATTACAAGAACCTAGGACCAGAAGATGGAAATCACTATCTAGGATGCCAACACAAAGCACATATATCCACATGATGCATTGTAGTCTAGTTCTTGCATTGTCATCCATAATACTGTTAAATGCAACTTTCCGGTCTAAAACAAGTAAATCTACATGCCAACATACATGCATAATGAAAGAAGCAAACCAAGATAAACCAAAATACACATAAATGTTAAAAATTCATTTAATCTATGTATTTTTGAAATGGAAATAGAAATGACATAAATGGAAAAAAAATACAAACCACTATCCAATTTTATCTTCAAGAAACCTATAGCTAAGAACAAGAAAAATGGTTGTTACTACTTGGGAGCTTGTCAAGAATGGTCAAGCCCCTATTTTGGTATTTCAACCAAGATAGAAAATAGATTAAAAAATGTGTGATTTTAGCCTATGTGCATCTAGGAACTAAGAATAGTGACGAGAAGCTATGTGTATTATTCTTAGATCTACAAAGAATAATAAACTAGTGTGCATAAGAGATTCAACAAGGGGAGGTGATAGTCATAAAGTGATATGCCAAGAGAAATATAAAAGAATTATGATAAAAATATTTGCAGCAATATTATTCAACTAAGATGGTTAAAGTTCAAAGTTGTGTCACACTTTAGGCCAACCTATCAACATAAATGAACTTAAACATTTCCAACTTAAAGTCAATTTTGGTGAAACATATGTTTTAACTAGAGTCATTCTAGCTAAATTAGATCTAGGCCATAACTTTTTAAATTGGAAGTGTCCACTAAATACATATGTACCATCACTTTGGGGCTAATTTACCAAAAAAGTAAATTATTTAAAAAATTTGATATTTTAACAATTCCTACTCACATAAATAATCTTTTTTTAATCTAAAAATACCGTTTTCTAGATATATAAGTGCAGTTTGTAAAAATATAGTTATTTAAATAATATTTAAATTAGTTTATATATATACTAAATGTTAAGAAAGAATACTTAATTTTATTAGAAAAGTGAAAAAATATGATGTACTAGAGGAAAGATTCCATGTCAAGATTTTTTTTTCTATTTTAGATAAATAATTAAGATAAAAAGTTACGTCCAATCAAAATAGTTGTGTTTTGATACATGTAACTTCCAAGATTTATTTATTATTGGATAGGGGTGTTGCAAGTATGTGTCAATCGGTGTTATCATTGATGTCAACATATTTGTGTTGTCATTGTTGTCAACTATGTTCGCTACTGTTACTGTTGTTTTTTATTAAGTTGCTTGATTAATGATGATGTGATTGCCTTGAAGAAATGCTAAAGGTGTTAAGAATATGTTCCTCTTGCTGAGTTTCCAAGTGCCTTTGAGAAAAATTGATTAATATTAGAAATAGTGTGTTGAAGAAGTCTTCTGGCTTATAGAATACTGTTCGAGTTTCTACTCCACATTTATTTTGTGTTGGAGATCTAAGTGTATAGTTTGGATGTATTGTTGAGAAGTGTCTAAAGGTACTAAATCCAAAATTTGGGACTCTGGATCGCTATACAGTGAAAGTTGTGTTCACCAATTTGAAGACAGTGTTTGCAGTGTGTCTAGGAGAAAGTATTTTGCTTTGCATTTCTCCGCAGAATAGTTTCAGGTGTTGTAGTTCTGGATATATATTTATAAGGTCCTTATCTATCTTCTATCCAAAAGGTTTGTCATTTGGTGCTCCTGAAATAAATTTATTGTGTAGCAGAGTTCGACAGTGTTATTGTGTTCAGGTGAAAGTTGTTTTGGCTGAATTTGTTGGTTTCTGGGTGACTTCAAGTTGTTTGTGGATGTTTCTAGATTATGTTAAATCTTCATACAAGGTCTATAAGGGGTGTTTATCTTTGAGAAAATGTGTGCTCAAAATTTCTTGGTGTTAACACAAGTTTGGCCGACTTGATTGTTTTCACTAATTCCAATTATGCTTTGGTGATTGTGAAAGCATGATGAAGCGTGTTCGAGTGGGTTTTGGTCCATACTAAGGCATGATGTGGTCTACATTCATTCCCTTCCTCCACAGAGATGTTTAGATCTAGATGTAATTTGAATTTTATGGGATAAGTTGTGTTTCCGACCTTGGAGAATGTTTTTCTAATTGGTGATTGTATAAATAAGTGTCAAGGAGTCGTGGATTCATGTGCACATGGGGATATGATGTTGGGATGCAAATTTGATCAGGGAAGCGAGGGCTTTCATGTGTTAGGCTACCAGATGCAATGAGTAGAAGGTGTCTACAATTTTCGGTGATGTTGCGAAGATGTTGTTGGTGTTGTGATGAATATTGAGCTTCATTGGAACTGAACTCCTTGCATAGGTTAGATGCAACTATATCAGTTCAAAATTTGATAGTGAGCCATTCTTTTCTTCTTTCTTTCTTTCTCAGTGGGCAGTGAGTCCACTTGGATAGTGAGTCCCTTGCGGTGAGCATTCTTTCTTATGGCAGTGAGCCTTTTGTAATACGGTATTGTTACTACATTATATTGTGAGCTAATCCTCACTGTGGTTTTTCCCTTTTAGGATTTTTCATGTAAAATATGGTGTTCTCTTGTATATGGTGTTGATGTGTTTAAGTTTTTGTTATTTGCCTCTCATGTTTAATCATCATAACAGATTAAGGGTTTAGGTGAACTAATGTGGATGTGAATATGTTTTTGAGGGTTTGAAATTTCTGATACAATTGATTCACCCCCCCTCTCAATTGTCTTGTGCATTCAACAATTGGTATCAAAGAAAGGTTCCTTTGAAGAAAGCTTAACATCTTCAGGTAGATCTGGGATGGTGCACAAGAAGGATATATTCCTATTTGATGGATTTTTAGAAGATGAACATATGTCTGTCAATAGTGAAGAACTCAAGATCGCTCTTGAAGACCTAGAGAAGACTAAAGAAGAAATCAAAGATATGAAGGAGAATGATAAAGAAGCAGATGAATGTATCAGAAAATTAAGAGAGCATGTCAAAAAGTTCAAAGAAAGAAATAAGGAAGTTAGTGAACAATTGAGGATAGAAAATGAATCTATGAATGGTCTAAAAGTGCAAGTTGAAGAGAAGGCAAAGATTGAGGAATATCTAAACCTAATGATGCAAGGCAAATCTAAAGAATGTATAATGATTGAACAAGAAGTTGTGAATCTGAAATTAGATTTGGAGAAGGGAAAGAATTATGAAGAAAAATTCAAGATAAGTTCTACAAGGCTTGATGAGATGATTACAAACTTCAGAAAAGTCCCAATGATAAAGAGGGTTTAGGATTTGAAAAAGGAAAAAGTTTAAAATCGTATCAGACTTCAAATCAAAGGAACAATGGGAAGCATATCCATAATCAAAAGAGTAAAGCTAGAAGACCTCCAGTCAGACAACCAAATGCTCAATGGTTTTTGTCATTCATGCAATAAGTATGGACTCAAAGAAATAGAATGTAGAAGTAGAAGCAATCAAAATGTTCCATCCTTCTCTAGTCAATGCTTCACATGTAATAAAGTTGATCATAGAGTTGATGTATGCAGAAGTAAAGTGAGTCAAAACTCTATTAGGTGTTTTACATGTAATAAAATGGGACATAAAGTAAATGAGTGCAGGAATCAAAGGATGAATGGCTATAACAATGGTAGAATGACTCAACCTTTCAATGGATACTATTATACGTGCAATAGATTTGGGCACAAAGCTAACCAATGTAGATCCAAAATGAATGAAAGGAATACAGGTTAGAGGATTGTTGTGTGCTAGAATTGCAATAAGCTTGGACACTTTTCAAAGTTCTGTAGAAGTAGAAGCATGAAGAAGGATAATCTGGTGGAGAAGAACAAGCCAGTACAAAAAGTTGATCCAGCAGAGACTAAGAAGGAGATGAGTGAGATTTGGATAAAGAAGGAAGTAATAGAAGTTAATGGTGAACCTGTATCGACATCCTATATAGATATTTCCTCCAGAAACTGAGATCGGGGCTTTGGCTCAGGGGGAGTCTTATTGAAAATCTCTTCTCCCCTACCAAAGGAATGGTGTTGATGTCTTAGCACGAAGGGTTAAGGTTAAGGATTAGAAAGAAAGGTTTAAGTTAGGAAAGAGACTATGATTTCAAAGGATAAAGGTAGAGTTGTACAGATTATCTTGGTTGTTCTATTGTGCAAGAAAATTTGATCAGGTAAGAAGACATGTTATGAATTTTGGCTAAGTATCTATCTGGTAAAATCAAGCTACAATGTTCTCATAATTTGGTCCGCATTGGTCTGCTATTGAAGATATTACTCTATGGTTATGTCATATGGTTATTGATCATTAGATACATCTACATTCAGGGTCATCCCACAATAATGGGTTACACTTTTTGGCCAAACTTGACATTGAAATCAACATTTTGAACTAAATTTTCACTTTCTAACACCTATAGCAGCTAAACCGTTAGGAATTTGAAGATGATGCAAACTAGTGATTTGTGAGATTTTGTTTGTAGATTCTAAATATATTTTAAAAAAAAATTGAGTTAAATTGTAAAAAATTTTGCGTCTCCTTTGATAACTAGTTTTCAATAGTAAACAACATTTTTTTAAAGTGATGTGTATTATGTAGCACATAACTTTTTTTCTACAAAGGATAAAATTCGAATTCTTTTGAATTTAGATTAGTAACACCGATATATAGGGCATGCATTTGGTTTTATAATATTTTGTTGAATATTTTTTTTAATTAAGTTTTTAAGTCAAACCAATTATAATTTAGACATAGACATATTCCATAAAACATAACTTTTTCTATATGTATCAAAACTCAATTTTGTTTTTTTTAGTGAAACAAAGAAATCAATACCTAGGGCATAGATATTTTTTAGAATATTTTTTCACTATTTTACTAATTTTCCATGTTTGTAGGATAGAGAACTTGATGTTCAGTGAAAAACCTACATTCACAAGAAATAAAAAATAAATATAATAATCAAATTAAATATATTTAAAATTATATTTTTTGGGAAGCTTATAATAAGGACTACATACTTACAAAACATAAATTTTAAATGAATTCATTTGATCCCTCAACAGGTAAATCAAAAGTCATTTTTTATCAGCATTTTAATAGGTGTAGAGGAGACTCCATTATAGGTATGGTTTAAAACTAGCGGGGTTCTATCCAAGGGGGTTTGATCAAACCCTCTTCAATTAAAATCCTTTAAATGGAATCTTTCAAGGATTAAATCATTAAATTTTCTAAAAATATGTGATTTCAACAAAAATCAGGATGTTCCAGAAAGTGTAACCCATTATTGTGGCAGCACCCTTCAGAATTTTGTCTATTTTTTTATGATTGGCTTGAAATTAATAAGTAAAAGAAGATCGGTTTGATAGAACATAGTTGTTTCTAGTATAGAGCAATTTTCATGTTGTTTGAAGGTGTTTGAGGATCTATAGATGAACTCAGAGGTGAATGAATATGAATCAGATGAGTCTTCAAGCAATGAAGAAGAAAAATATAAAGAAAAGAAAGTGCATATTGAAGAAGCTCCGAAAAGGACCTCTAAAACACCCAAGTATGTGTAGAGGCATCACACTGAAGACCAGATCATTAGTTATAAGAGTAAAGGTGTATTGACAAGAAGCAGAGTTGTTGAAGAACAGGTAAATCTATGTTTAATTTCTAAATTTGAACCTAAAATAGTGGTGGAGGCATGCATAGACAACTATTAGATCAAGGTTATGGAAGAAGAAATAATGTAGATTGAGAAGAATTAGACTTTGGAACTTATCCCAAGACCAAAGAATAAGAATATGACTAGAACTAAGTGGGTATTTAGGAACAAATTGAATGA
This sequence comes from Cunninghamia lanceolata, assembly GCA_027924645.1. Taxonomy (NCBI): domain Eukaryota; kingdom Viridiplantae; phylum Streptophyta; class Pinopsida; order Cupressales; family Cupressaceae; genus Cunninghamia; species Cunninghamia lanceolata. Next base: position 14,541,670 of record BSBN01001583.1, read on the forward strand.
GAATGGAGCAGTGGTAAGGAACAAGGAAAGACTTGTGTATAAAGCGTACTCACAAGTGGAAGGAATAGACTATGAAGAAACTTATGCTCTGGTGGCAAGAATGGAGGCTATTAGGTTGTTTCTAGATTATGCAGTATAATGTATCAAATAGATGTGAAGTCTACTTCTCTGAATGGTGAGTTGGAAGAGGAAGTATAAATAGAGCAATTAGATTGATTTCAATTGTCAAACAAACCATAAATAGTATGCAGATTGAAGAAGGCATTGTATGGACTAAAGCAAGCTCCCAGAGCTTGGTATGCAAGGTTAGACAAGTATTTGTTGCAGCGAGGATTCGGTAAAGGGTCTACAGACAATAATTTGTACACCAAGGTAAGAAAAGATCAAAACTTGATTGTTGAAGTCTATGTGGATTATATAATCTTCAATGGAAATGAAGGTATGTGTAAGGGCTTTGCAAATGAGATGAAAAAAGAATTTGAGATGTCAATGTGTAGAGATATGAACTTCTTCCTTGGGCTTCAAATTAATTAGACAGATAACGGCATTTTCATTTCACAATCAAAGTATGTCAAGGAATTGTTGAAGAAGTTTGGAATGGAAGATTCTAAACCAGTTTGTACCATCATGACAACTAGTTGCAATCTGAGCAAGAATGATGATTCCCCTAAGGCTTATTAGAGTAAATATAGATCAATGATTGGAGGACTGCAATATCTAAATGATACAAGACCAAATATCATGCATATAGTTTGTCTTGTGGAAAGATTTCAAGAAGATCCTCGAGAGTCACATGTCATGGTGGTGAAGAGGATATTTAGGCATTTAAAGGGCACTCTAGATCATGGTTTGTGGTATCCTAAGAACAATGACTTTACCCTAAGTACCTACATAGATGCATATTGGGTCGGATGTGTATATGACAGGAAAAGTACAAGTGGTAGTGCATTATTTCTTGGAGATAGAGTTGTATCTTGGCTAAGCAAGAAGCAAGATTCAGTGTCAAGTTATCTACTGTAGAGGCAGAATATATTGTTGCAGCATCACGTTGCACACAAGTGTTATGGATATGACAAATATTGAAGGATATCAAAGTTATGTATGATGAGCCAATTCCTATCTTCTGTGATAATAAAAGTGCCATTAACATTTTAAATAATCTAGTGATACATTAAAGCATATTTCAATTAGGTATCACTTTCTAAGAGAGAAGGTTGCAGAGAATGAAGTGAAGCTCGAGTATGTGCCTACAAAGGATCAGGTTGCTAACATATTCACTAAGGCTCTTCCCAAGGATACATTTGAGTATCTCCAAGAGAAGTTGGGGGTTATTGCCCCTCCTTCTTTGAACTATATGCATAAGGAGATGCATCAGTCTAGCATCCTTCAAGATTCATTCTTCTCTAGACTAATGATGGAGGCTACCTCTCAAGGGGAGTAGGTAGTGGTGTTGATGATTGTTGCAGATAGGGGGAGTAAGAGTTGATATAGGTTGGTGTGTACTCCCAAGGGGGAGTATTTAGAGCAGTTGAGAATAGGTCAAGTATGTACAGTATCATAATCAGGAGAGATCTTGAAAGAGATGTGTTACCCTTTGCCATTGATGTCAAAGGGGGAGAGAATTCATGTGAAAAACAAAGCGAGAGAAAAAGAGCAAGATGTATAAAAGAAAGGGGGAGAGTGAGATTAGTACAGAGTTGTGTCATGATGGTTTTTCACATCGCATGTTGCCATCAATAACAAAGAGGGAGATTGTTGCAAGAATGTGCTAATTGGTGTTGTCATTGCCGTCAATTGTGTTCTCTACTATTACTATTGTTATTTGATTAGGTTGTTGAATTAATGATGATGTGATTGCCTTGAAGAAATGTTGAAGGTGTTAAAAATATGTTCCTCTTGCTAAGTTTCCAAGTGCTTATAAGAAAATTTGATTAATATTAGAAATAGTATGTTGAAGAAGTCTTCTGGCTTACATAATATTGTTTGAGTTTTTGCTCCGCATTTCTTTTGTGTTGGAGTTCTAAGTGTATAGTTTGGATATGTTGTGGAAAACTGTTTGAAGGTACTAAATCCATAATTTAGGATTCTGGATCGCTGTGTAGTGAAAGTTATGTTCACTAGTTTGAAGACAGTGTTTGCAGTGTATCTAGGAGAAAGTATTTCGCTCCACATTTCTTCACAGAATGGTTTCAGGTGTTTCAATTTTGGATATATGTTTATAAGGTCCTTATCTATCTTCTATCCAAAAGTTTTCTAATTTGGTGCTCCAGAAAGCAATTTATTGTGTAGTAGAGTTCAACAGTGTTGTTGTGTTCAGGTGAAAGTTGTTGTCGCTGAATTTGTTGGTTTCCAAGTGACTTCAATTTGTCCGTGGATGTTTCTAGATTATGTTAAAGCTTTGTACAAGGTCTATAAGGTGTGTTTATCTTTAAGGAAGTGTGTGCTTAAAGTTCTTGGTGTTAACACAAGTTTGGCCGACATGGTTGTTTTCATTAGTTCTAATTATGCTTTGGTGATTGTGAAAGTGTGTTGAACCGTGTTAGAGTGGTTTTAGGTCTATGCTAATGCATGATGATCTACATTCATTCCCTTCCTCTGAGGAGATGTTTAGGTCCAGACCTAATTTGAACTTTATGGGATAAATTGTGTTGTTGACCTTGGAGAACATTTTTATGATTGGTGATTGTATAAATAAGTGTCAAGAAGTCATCGATTCATGTGTGCATGGGGGATATGATGTTGTGGTACGAATTTGATCAGGGCAGCGAGGAATTTCATGTGTTAGCCTACCAGATGCAGTGACCATAAGGTGTCTACAATTTTTAGTGATGATACAAAGATGTTGTTGGTGTTGTGATGAATATTGAGCTTCATTGGAACTTAACTCCTTGCATAGGTTAGATGCAACCATATCAGTTCAAACTCTAGTAGTGATCCATTTTTTCTTCTTTCTTTCTTTCTCAGTGGACAGTGAGTTCACTTGGACAGTGAGTCCCCTGTAGTGAGCATTCTTTCTTTTGGTAGTGAGCCTTTTGTAATTCAGTATTGTTACTATGTTATATTATGAGCTAATCCTTAGTGTGGTTTTTTCTTTTTAGGGTTTTCCATGTAAAATCTAGTGTTTTCTTGTGTATGGTGTTAGTGTGTTTAAGTTTTTGTTATTTGTCTCTCATGTTTAATCATCATAATAGATTAAGGGTTTAAGCGAACTAATGTGGATGTGAATATGCTTTTGAGGGTTTGAAATTTATGATACAATTGATTCACCACCCCTCACTCTCAGTTGTCTTGTGCATTCAACAAGGCAGTGATGGGAGGATAAATTAATTGAATAAATATGACTTATTCAATTAATTTTGGCTAAAAGGGATAAATGGATTAAGGTGATGGAGGAAATGGATTAATTAAATAAATAATTTATTTAATAAATTTGGGTGAGGGATATAATAAAGGGGACTCTTAGGATAAAAGGTGTTGCAAAGTGTCGCAAGGAGGTGTCTACAAGGTGATGTTGAAGGGTTATGAGGACATGTTCAATTTTAGGTGTCTACATTTTGCCTCTCTTTGAGATGATATTGTGACTAAGAGAAGTAACATCATTTCGAAGAAGATAAGGGTATGGATGGAAGGGAAAAGGATGCCCCAACCACTTGAAGGATTGACAAGGAGGAATGATGTTAGAATGGGATGCCCCCTCGAGAGGATAGGTGGGTTGGACGAACACGAGTATGCTATCAAAATCGATGAAAGGGATTGGTCAAGGAAAGGATAGGGGATGGAAAAGAAAAAATGGATGAAGAATACATTATGCTACATTAGGTGAGCAACCATATAGTTTGATATAGCACTAAACATTATGCACCAAGATATAAATACCAGGTGATGATGTGTCATGTGCACCTAGTGTAATACAACCTTGTCTAGACATATGAGGAAGGAAACATAGAGCATTAAAGTCCAAGTGCATAAAAGGTGTGAAATGACCTTAGATGCAAAGGATAAATGATATGCAAAAAGTGATTCCACAATAAACAAGATATGAATATTAGCTGGAGTAATAGGATAAAAGGTTACAAGCAAACATATGCCTTTGGGCACCATGATATGGAAGACCATGATGTCATTGTAGAAATATGTTGCAAGGACTTGATACAAATGCAAGATAAAATGATAACACACATAAGAAAGCAAGCATGCATGTACTAATGATTCAAGAACAAACAAGGTATTGTCCCTGTCAAGCTATAAACCAATGACTGATTGATTAGTTGATTGATAAGGATAGTGCTGTCATTGTGGGGAATGATATATCCCTAGATCAACACAAGGATGTGGGAACAATATATCCCGATGATGATGATGATGATGATGATATGATTGGGTTGACAACTAGGTAGGAACAAAACCAAAGATGTGATTGGATAATTTGGCTAGGTTGATTAGTGATATTGGCATGGATTAAGGATGGCTTAAATTAGGATTTATTGCTTGGATATTTTGGATAGGTTATGGGATGGCATTGGATTACAAGTTAGATAGCCTAGATGCTAGATACCAATGACAAGGGAAAACCAGGTCTAGAGGCAAGGATGAAAGGAGGAGTGGGTAGATGGACAAAAGGATTGTGAATGGAAGGATGGAAGATACATAATGGATGGAGGAAGGGGGTTAGGATGTGATATACAAGGACTATGTTAGATATAAATAACATGACCCACTCTAGATAGTATGCTCAGGACTTTGCTTGACAATGCTTGGGATGATAATAGTGTAATAGGATTAGTTAGAAAATATTAGGAACATCAAGAGATGTCTAAAGTATTTTCCATCATTTTGCCCCTGTCCTTATCAAGATCAAAAGAAGGAAGGGAGGATGGGTATGCAAATAGGATGGATGGGGATAGGTATGAGGATATGATGTATAAGGATAGTAGGATAGGAGGAAAATGATAATACGGGATAGATGAGATAACATGCCCTTAAGTGTGAGGTGCATGGACAATCAATCTAATATGATGCTTTCAAGTTTTCATCATGGTACTTATTGAAGGTGCCACCAAGGTGGTTTTCACTATTGGACAAAAGGATTTCTCTTTTGTTTTGATTTTTTTTCTATTTTTTGGTTTTTTTGGATGGGATAAGGAATATGGATAAGAGAGATTTGGAAAAAGGATTGGGACTTGTTGACCCTATTTTGACACTTCAAAATTTAAAGCTTTTTGGGTCAAAACATTAAGTGTCACTATGCACCAAATGCCTTTGTTAATCCGCCTTTTGGTCGCAAAATGATAGTGTCTCTTGTTTCCTGAGCCAGTTGCCATGAGTACCCATTGTTGAAATGTCATGTTTGACCTTATTCATGTTATTCACTTACATTGAATCTATTAAAGGTGCTTCAACTCAAAGGACAATCATCCATTGTTCTAGTCAAAATACTAAAAGTGGTTATCCAGTTGGTAGTAATTTGCAAAAATAATTAAATCTCTAAATCTGTAAGGGATGGAAAGAAATCCTTGTATAAGTGTATCAGTGATTGTATTTATCCTAATGTGACAAGTTTTTAGGTCCATAAACCTTCTAGTTTGAGAGATTTTAAAACTTCAAATTTTCAGCAGACGGTTTACAGAAACAATCAAATTTAGGTTTTCATAAAAGCTGGAGCAAGATCATCTGGTAGGAAGGTTTTTGATGTTATAATGGACAATGTGGCAAGTTTTCAGAGGAAGATATTAATCCAATACAAAGTTATGGTATTTTTATCCTTCATCAAATTGGTAGATGTGTCAGACAAGTTTTGCGAAATTTTTACGAAAGGAGGATGATGCCTCTCAAGTTTCGAAACTTGCATTGGCCCATTTGGATTATTAATTCTAAACAATTTTGTTTTCAACACTATCTTTCTCTGTCAACGAAGGCATATTGGAACAACTTATATCAATGGTTTGGAAAGAGTTTACAACCATTCTTAAATCCCCAAAAAAGGTGATGAAGTTCACTTGAATTGCCGATAAAGATCATTGCATTCGGTAAAGGCACAAGTAACAATTTAGAAATTAGTTACTAGTTGCGAATAACACTTCAAATACTAACAAAACAAATTTATTCTATTATCGAACAATTGCAGTGCTTTTGAAAGTGTCTTCACTTACCGATGAGGTTTCAATAACCTCTACAAATGCTAATAAAAGAAGTTTCTTTTCAAAGTGATCTTGGAAGCATATATATCAGGTGATGATATAGGCGTTTTGAAGGTGGTTAGTGAGACTTAAAGCTTCTTGGACTTCTCTAACCAACTTTTAGTTTAGGTTGTTCTTAAATATCATCCACTTCAACAGTCAAAGGTCAATTTTGGCCAATAAAAATAGGACAAATATTTAACACTTTTTATTGTGAATGAGGTGTAAAATTGCTATTGATTGTTTGACCATTGAAGTGGATGATATTTAAGTAGAGTGCTTAGTTTAGATTCATATGATCGAACAAATTCGCTAAGTGTTGGAAACCATTGATAAGGCTTTTGAAAGTTGCTTGGAGTGTTGAAGAGGCTCCTTCGGATGTTTATCGCATGTTGCTAAGTTGGATCAGATTTGAAACTAGTCTTATGAACTTCTAAAGAAGTCGATTAAGACTAAATAAGCTACTTATGATAACTACTTGTATCACAGATTTTATTGCAAGAAGTTTCAAGGTTTTCAATGCAATCAGCTCCCCATCCTCTGCCATCATTTCCTTGCGGCCTACATGGGTTTTAAAAATAGGTTATGGACCTCCATAAAAGCGTAACGGAATAGGATTTTTTTAGATGTTATAGGTGCAACTGCCTCGGGTAGATATGAATGCAAATGTAAAAGAATGGAAGAAAATGCGATAAGTAGGTGTAAAGAACATATCCACAATGTTTGGCAGATCTCTCCCTGCCCATGCCAAGTTGTGAGCTCTAGAACAAAGTATCATATCCATCAAAGTTTTGTCAAAAGTTATAGTTGCAAATATGCTGGTAGACATATGTAAAATGTGAAGTACAACCATAGCACATGAAAGGTTTGACAAAACACTTCAAATAAATGTGTTCTCAATGAATGAAAGAGGTGCAAGATACAGACAAAATGGATTTGTTGAAGAAGGCATAATAAATTTTTAAGTAAATGCAATCAGCTGGTAGCCATTATTCCACAACCTGTGCCAACATTCTCTTGGCCCATGCCAAAGTAGAGTTTTTTTTCATATGATTAAATGCAACTTCTCGAGTATTCATGTATGCAAATTGCAGTTGTGGAAGCATATACAAGACACGGTGCACGAGCCTTTGACAAAATGCTTCAAAGAAATATGGTTGAATGGACTGCAATGGTTATCGTATATGCATAAAATGGGATTGTTGAAGAACCCTTAGAAAGTTTTAAAGAAGTACATTTGGCAGGTGTGAAGCCAAATTCCACAACCTTTGCAAACATACTCCTGGTCTGTCCCAAATGGGAGCTTTGAAGCAGGATGGCTCATAATGACCGTATAGTGAAGATATGCTAGATGTTGAAGAGAAATCAAGATTTCCTATGCATAGAGCACATAATATGTTGTTGAATTTCCTCATGACTCTGTTGAATAACTCTTTCTTTGGATGGATATGGAGAAATATAGAAAAAATTGCATGTTCCCTCTTTTCAAGTGTGCATTGTGGTTAGGAAATGGGAGTCCTCAATGCGTTAGCAGCAACCAAAGGTGGTAATACTGTAGACTTTTAGGATGACTCCTAGAATGGGGGCCCCAAGCTTTTTGAGTGGGTCAAGCTCAAAGAAGCCAAGGATTACCTAAAAATGCATTGGGGTAAAAAGATTAAAGATTATTGGCGCATAGAAGGGGGCCGGGGCAATCGGAGAGTAGTATGGAAGAACACATGCGACTGCAAATTCCCCATTGAGAAAAAGCTTTTGCTTAGAAGTTTATTGGTGAAGCGGTTGGTTTTTTACTCCAATCTTGATGATGAGATTGTTTGGATGGCAGCCAAATTTGGTTCCTATATAGCCAAGGAAGGTTACTTACTCGGAGGAAGAGTTTTGACTGGCCAGTGAATTTATGTTGGAACGATGCTATTTTACCCAAAGCTGGGGCTTTTGCTTGGCTTGCCATCCATAAAAAATTTTTAACAGGCAATAGAATCAAAAGGTTGGGTTTTGGTTGCAACTTCAAATGTGTCTTGTGCGAGGTTGAGGAAGAAAGTTTGGATCACCTTCTACTTCACTGCCCTTTTACCAGAGAATGTTGGCTTTGGTTTTTCAGGAAAATAAATTGGGTTTCTCCCTTGCTTGACACGTTGGTATCCATGTTCAAAAACTAGTCGAAGTTGTTTAAAGAATCCAAGTTTGTCTGCCTATGGGAGGTAGGACCATCAATCATTTGGCATATTTGGCGAGAAAGAAATTTCAGGTTGTTTAGAAAAGAAGCTAAAACATGCCTCGTTGTCTTGACAAGTTAGATGAGGCAATCTCTGAGGTGGTAGCCGCCAAGTTTAATAGATCTAGCAACAAATCCTCAGTTTGGTCAAGATGGGATGATGTTATTATTAGGAATTGGCAACTCCTCAAGCCGATTGGGAATAGGGGTCTTTGTTCGACAAGTGAGAAAGGTGTAGTGAGAGATCAAATTAAATGGATTCCTCCTTCTTAGGATTTTGTTAAACTCAACTTTGATGGCATGTGTAGAGGAAACTTGAGCTTATCGGGGACTAAATGTGTCATTATAAATGGTGAAGGAAATCTATTAGTGGTGAAATCGACTAAAATTCTGAAGGGAACCAATAATGAGTCGGAGGCTTGGTCATTGGTGCACGAGCTCCTTTTGGCGGTGGATTACAGAATCTCAAATCTATGGATTCAAGGTGATTCCCAGATTATTGTCAGTGCCTTGAAGGCTAAAGGATCAGACGAAATTAAATTACATTCTTTAGCAAGCTATAGCCTTACTTAATCATATTGATAATTATATTATTTCCCACTTCTATCGAGAGGGCACTAAAGTAGCAGATGGCCTTGCAAATCTAGCCATTTACCAAGAGAAAGACATGGATATTTTTTATGCATGGCAAGAGAATCTTCCGATCCTGCTGATGTCATGGTTAAAGTATGATGTGGAAGGAAAGGCGGCACAGTGAGGTGATCTCATAGCTTTTATTTAGTAATGAAGATAGTACCCTTCAATGTCTCTGGTATGGAGATGGCTATAGGATTTTGTTAGCAGATGGGGGCTCAAGGATGCTGTTGTGGTCAAATTAAGGTGGGACATGTCGAATGGTTGTTAGCCCCATCCAAGTCAAGACCGGGTGAGTGGCCACCTTGATTTATTTCCTGGGTGGGGAATGGATCAACATTTATTTTATAGATCTTAATAACTGCAGGCCTTTTCTCCAAGCATTTTAAGTTTTAAGTTAATGTCACTTCAACTCCTATTCCACATAAAGAATGTCTGTTGACAGAGCCCATTGGTGGGGAAGGATGAGGATGAGGTAAGTCTTTATTCAATGATGGAGGTGCCAGATCATCCACATCTTCATAGGACAATCGACACTTATGGAAAAGTATGGCTCGGGGGATGTTCTTAATTATGATTTCAAGTGTACAATTTCCAGTTTACTTGCCATTATTATCCTTGGATTTGATCGGGATTTTTGTCAGGGATGAGTTGAGTTATTTTTCGCAATGGAGGCTTGATAAGGACTTTAGGGTGGTTTCTGATGATATTATAAAACAGTCTCTTTTGTCAAGGGCCTTTAATCTCAAACTAATTTTAGCATTCTCCTTGTATTTGTTTTGGGTTTGCAGGTCTTCTCATGGCGGATTCCAGATTAAACCAGAGGATATTTTTTCCTCCCATACAATGGGAACTAGAGATTAAAGGGAGGATCAAGATTACAGACATGACGTGTATGGTGGACTGCAGTTGCACCATGGTGCAATTTGCCATGCACAACATTGCAAGACACAAGTGGATGCAGGGGTATGAGGAGAGAATCCTCAATTATTCAGATGTTGTCTCTCATATTCTTTCTAATATTATGGACTTAGTTTAGGACGGGAGATTTGTTCATGCTATTGCCATAGGGCTTTTTTCAATCACATTTATAATTCCGACAGATGGAATGTGGCCCTAAAGGATTATGATATGATGCAAGGTAATGCATTGATTGGAGGCCTATTTAATATTCAAAGCCTCAGAACCTCTCCAGTGATTCGCTCGGTGTATAAGGCAATGCAGGAAAGTCTTTTGAGGGTGTGTATGGATGGTTTGGAGAGGGAACTCAATGCTAACAGTTTCTATTTCTCTAAGAGGAAGGCACAACGCATCAGGGAGGTTTTCATCTCCATTAGGTTCTTGCGGATCCACACGCCAAACTGGGCACCTTACCTCCTAAGGGAATTCTTTGGCAATCCAGAAGGTAAGGAGGAGCTGGAGAATGCTGATCTAGTGGAGGAGGAGTCGTTAGTTCATGTCGTCCTTCTAGGCGTTGGAGTGGTTGTTGGGGATCCTAGTGAGGTGAATGCTAGAGTGGGTTGATAGGATGATGGATGGTGTGTGTGCGTGGGGGTGGCGGCTATCTTGTCGTGGTAATTTTTCTTTTGGGTGGTTGTTGTTTGGATATCGTAGCTTTTCCTTTTTGTTATGCTCTTTTTACTCATGTTTTTTCAGGCCAGTGAAGGGCCATTGTTTCTGTAATATTTTGATGGACATCACACTATAGTGATCTATTTTCTGTTATGTATAAATCTCTTTAGTAATACTATGGGTGGTCTACCACCCTTTTTTGTTAAAAAAATATCGCAGACTTCCTTCTCTGCACTAAAAATTTGCAAAATGTCTTATGCAAGTAGGAATCACCATATATTTCTAGGGATCCTTCATCATTGGCGTAGATGTAACCATTTCTTATTTACTTTGGGATGAAATATCATGTGATGCAAACAACAAAGGCACTATTAAATAAGAGTTATGATCCAAATAATTGACATTCATTGTTTTAATCCCTTTGATTTTTACATTATTGGGAATTCAATAAAGAAGACACACAAAGTGTTGATTGTTGAGGAGTGCATACGAATTGGTGGCATTGGATCTAGTCTCATAGCTGCAATTATTAAGAACTTCTAGAATTATTTGGATGCATCCATTATGCACTTATCATAGTAGGATATACCCACACGATATACAAGAACACTAGAGGAATGAAAAATGGTGCCAATTTGTAGTTGAATTAAAAGAGATGGGAAGACAATGGGCTACTATGAAAGAAACATATCCCATGTCCTTCTTCCAACTCTATATTCACAATAAAAGATGATTGATGCTGCCCACTCTAGTGAATGGCTCCTGAGGTTATAGAGCATAATCCATATGATCGGAAAGTTGCATGGTTGAAACTGTAGAACTTTGCAAAGCAATTGAGTGTCTACAATGTAGAGTCATCTCCTTATAATTAAAAATATCTATCACCAAGGCACATCTTCATAAAATGTCAAAGGATATGAACACACACGGGTGTCTAAGATTTAGGTATTTGATCTTGGGAAGGAGGGAGATTGTCCTCTTAAGAAAGTTGCATGAAAAAGAAACTTGAGTAATCATTGTGGTAGCTGATATGGAGGTGGTTGACCAATAGGGAGTAGGGAAGCCTCTAGATTGCCTAACACATATTTTTTCTCCCTTGAAATTATGTTTATAGTGGAGTCAAAATGGATACCTCTTGTTGCTATTGTTTTAGATGGTCATTGGGTGTATCTCTCTACAGCTTCAAGTATTGGGAGTATTGGTCTTGTTGAGGAGGATATAAGTATTCCTATAGATACAAAGCTACCAATTTTGATGAGTTCCCACCAACACATATATGATCCTTCATGGCACTTCTTATGTGGAGTTAGTGACTACAAAATAACTAATGGACCAATTTAATCGTGTGTCTATTGCCTTTCTAGCACTGCAGGAGATATCAAGAAGCAATTGAACAGAAAACTAGAATGATGGGTGTAGGGATGGAAAATTTTATTTTCCAAGAGGTAGAAGTAGTTGAGGACTATGATGAATACTACCATTATGTCACAAGATTAGTTGGTTTGGGATAGTCTTGACACTTTCATACATCTTGTCTTGAGGATTTGCCTCCAAACTATGTGTCTAATTCAATGGGTTTTGTTTCTTCAAAAAAATAATATTATTAGAGACTATTGGGAAGACATAAATGAAATACCAAAATCATGTATGTTTTGCCCAACATGAAATATGGGGCAAATACACTCTCTATCTTGAGGATTTGAAAAAGAGAGATAGTTTAAGGAAGCTATTTAATGCCTTAATAAAATGATAAAAACAAGCTACCGATTGCCTTAAGTACATGTTAGCATTACATGATTCGCCTATGTTCTAATTTAGTGGAACCCCACAGATCATGGATCTGGGAATGATAGAAATTTGTTATAATAATTCATAGGTATTCAGAGGAGTTGTCAAGATCCAATGAGGTTTGACTGCCAAAATGGAGTAGACGAAGATGGAAAGTAACTTAGCAAAAATCATAACTTGAAAGTTGCAAATTTCTAGTTTCCTTTTTGTAGAAGTGACTTATGTCACTTATTGTAACTAAAAGTTAGAAAATGAACCTTATTTCCAGAGAAGTTATGTAAAACATAACAAAAAATAAGGTTTATTGTTAATAATTGTATTTCAAAAAGGTAGTTACTAGGTAGTTTTCAAGTGGTTACTAGTTAGTTATGGGGAAAAATCCTATAAATACAAGGCTATTTCAAATGTAGAGGGACAATTACGAGGAGACTTTTATGAGGGGGACTTATGGAGAACTTTTCATAGAATTTTGATCTAACACTTTGTTCATAAGGGTTTTTAGAGTTGTATAACTTCATAGAGATAATAAACAAAACATTTGAATCATGTGTTTTAGATGTTCTTCTATGTTATCATTACTTGTTTCTCCTACATTAAATTGGTAATCCCTTATTCCTTTGTGGAAATCATTAGTCACCTATTGAAATGCTAATAGAAATTGTGCAATTAATATAAAGAAATGCACTCTGATCTTGGTATCTTGATTCAAATGTTATTTATGTAACCTATCTCATAGTGAGTGGGATTAGTATGTCATTCTTTCATTATTGTCACAATATCACATACATATTGTTGTTCAATTCATCAAATAAGTTTAGGAACATAGTTTCTAGCTCTTATAGAGAAAGCCTCTTTTAACCTATTGTATAGGTGAAAATTAGATATGCAAATATAAACCAAAGACAATTGAAACCAATACAATTTTACCTTCCTTTGCATAAATGAATTACCCACACTAATTGATTGAATTGAAATGCACCCTATTCCAATTGATTACTTGTTTCTTTTGATGTGGATTGCTCTATAATTGTCAAACATAAATGTGATCTCCCAAGAATGATTACAACATCATAAGTTTAGTTGAATGAGAGATCCTAAAAAATGGAGAATGAAGCTTCTTTTATAGACTTATGAGATAACAGATCTACAGTTGAGGATGATCAGAAAGATCAACGGTTGAGGAAGGTTGAGAGAATGTGCACAAATGAGAGAAGGACAAGTGCCCAAGCCCTCTCATGCATCAAGGGAGTTAACATAATTGATTGGAGAGTTGATTGAGCTGATTGATCAGTTAAGTGAATTGATTGATCAATGAACTAAATTGATTGCTTAGTTGACTGAGTTGATTGCTCAGTGAACTAAATTGATTGCTTAGTTGACTGAGTTGATTGATCAGTAAACTCAATTGACTAATTAGTTAACTAATTTGATTGATGAGTTAGCTAATTCGATTGACTGTTAACGGATTTTGATTGAAGGAATTTATGGTGGGTGAGGATAAATGGAGAATTAAATAAATAATTATTTAATTTCATGTGCACATGGGATAATTGAATTACATATTAAATTTAAATTAATTTGGAGGAATAGATTATTTAAATAAATATTTTGAATTTATTTATTTAAATTGGAGGGGAAATTGATTTAATTAAATAATTAGAATTATTTAATCAAACATGGAAGAATAAATTGGATTAATTAAACAATTGGAATTATTTAATTAAATGAGGAGGATAAATTGGATTAATCAAATAATTAGAATTATTTAATTAACATAGAGGAATAAATTGATGTGATTGACAGATGAACTTAATCAAATAATTAAGAATTATTTAAATAATGAAGTATGGTAGATGAAACCCTGATCTAGGAACATGTCAATTTTAGGTGTCTACATTTTGCCACTCTTTGAGATGGTGTTGTGAAGTAACATCATTTCGAATAAGTTTAAAACATAGTGCTATGTTGGATAGAAGAAGATATTGTTTTAGAAGAACAATGTGATTGGATTAGAAATGATGATGCCCCAGTCACTCAAAAGCAAGGGTGAGATGAATGGTGATGATGATGATGAATGATGATTATGCAAAAACAAACAAGGTATTGCCTCTGTTAAGTTGTAAACCAATGATTAATTGATGATGATTGATATGAATGGTGTATGGTTTCAGAAATGAAACACCTCATATAAGACGCCTAGTCTAGTTTCAAGAGTGTGACAATCTATATAAGATAATTGATTGATGATGATTGATTTATTTATTTGGTTTACAACAAGAATAGGATTAAGACCAAAGGATGTGATTAGATAATTTGGCTAGATTGATTAGCTAGATTGGTATGGAAAGGATGGGGAATATCGATAAGATGAATGATGATGATGCCCCCTCGAGAGGACAGATGAATTGGAAGAATATGGATGTACTCTCGAAATGAATGGATATGAAGAAAATAAGGAGATAGAAGATGAAGAACAACATAGAGGAAAATGGAGAAGATAAAAGGATAAATGATGGACAAAGGATAATGAAATGATGAGGATAGAATAAATGATTGAATGAGAGAAGTTACACTTATATGTATAATAGAGAAATCCTTTATTTTGAAATAGCATAAGGATATTATGCACCAAGGTATAAGAACCTAAGCGACCATGTATCCAATGCATAAGACAATTGACTCTACAAACAAATGGTTTGAGTTTATTATTACTAGGTATAATAGAACCTTGTCGGATAAGTGAATGGAAAATAGTCTTAGCATAGAATAGTCTTAATACAAAGAAGGTCTTTACAGAGCCTCAAATGTAAAAAATATTGGTATGCAAGATGCTAATCCCATTACACACAAGATAGATATTATACCTAATAAGAGAATAAAATCATCCCCCAAACACAACATATGAAAGAAATGACTATACCCTAGTTTATACAGTATCGCCACATACCAAGATATAGAAAGATCAAGGTAGTTTTGAATGTGCATTTTGAAAGGGACACAAGAAAAACTAAAAAGAAACTTGACTAACTTATAAAGTAAACATACAACAAACATACTCTTACCAAAGAGGTTGCTCAGGGTTAATAGGGTAGATAAAGCCATATTGTAGGAAATATATATATGTTAAAGGCTATTGATTTGATTTAGGATAGATTGATTGTTGTAGCAAATGTGACAAGGGGTATGCAGGACACTATATGGCTTCATGAGTAGTCATTTTGTTTCGGATTTGATAAAAGTACTTGAGTTTTCAAAGGACACATAGTTCATTTTTGCTTGAGTTAGTCAAGTTGGGGTGATAGGATGGATTGTGATAGATGTAAGATGAGAACAATGGAAGTGTTAGATGGATTGGGATGAAGATGATGATTTATGATTGTTTTTGGGAATTTTCTCTAGATTTGTTTTGAATGTTTTTGGGATTTTTTGGATTTTTGAATGTTTTTGGGATTTTTTAGATTTTTAAATGCTTTTGGGATTTTTTGAATTTTTGAATGTTTTGGGATGACATTGGATAACAATTTGGATAGCCTTAATAATAGATACCAATGACAAGGGAAAACTAGGTCTATATGCAAGGAGGAAGATCGGATTAGACATGTAGACACCAGGATGAGTGATAACAAATGGATGGATAAAAGGGTAGGTGATAGTGTGTGGGATGGAAAGTTCATGATAGAGGGATGGATGAAAGGATAGACAATAGTGGATGGAATGGATGGATGAATTATAAGTGAGCTAGGATGTGATCTCCAAAGACTATGTTGCATAGGAATAATATGCCCCATACTAGGTAGGATGTGTAGGAGTTTACATTAAAAAACTTAGGACAAGAGGATGATTGGATTGGTTGACTTAGGATGAGGTATATCAAGAGATTTTCTAAGGCATTTTTCAACATTTTTCCCCTATTTCTTTATCAAGATCAAAAGGAGGAAGGGAGTATCAATGGATAGATGGGATAGGTATGTGGGTATAATGGATAAGGATGGTAAGATAGGATATGATAGGAGGAAAGGATAGGTTGGATGAGACAACGTGCCCCAAGTGTAAGACACATAGATAGTCAAACTACTCATGACGCTTGTTTGCCAGGTTTTCATCATGGTACTTATCCAAGATGCCTTTTTACCAGGTTTTCACCATTGGACGAAGGGATTTTTCTTTACTATTTTGATATTTTTTTCTCTTTCTTTCATTTTTTCATTGGAATACTTGGATGGAATAGGTGGATATGGAGAAGAAGGACTCAAGCATCTCATTCCAAGGAAGGTGATAGTCCCATTTAAAGATGGATGACACACATGGACCATGTCAACTGTCATTATGCTCATAGATGTTGGTAAGGGATTGCATGAGAGAGAGATGGAGTAGGTGGATAATGGATTATGATGTGGATTATGTATGGAAGTATTATCCAACAAAGAATGGGAGATAGTGGATTATGATGTGGATTATAAATGGAAGGATAATGCATTATGATGTGGATATGGAAAAGCATGGATCATAGGGATATGATGGGTGGAATATATGCGATAATGGATGAAAGATGGGGAGATGGAGGTATGTGGAAATGTTGTGGAATGGAAAGGAATCGAGACCAATGGTTGCACACACCATGATAAACATTGAAGCTTTTGATTAAGAGCTGTAGGAAGTAATGGACTTGTTTGCTTAGGGGATGGTCTATGTAGGATTTACCCACACAAACTTAGGATTTTTATGATTTTTGCATTGGGATTTATGGCATGGAGGAATTTGGGATTTTTGGATGAAGTGGGATGTTTGGGATATTTGGGATATTTGGGATGTGGATGCTTCACTTGAATTGATTTATTTTTCTTAGGGACCCAAACCATTTTATTTTTGAACTTTTCTTGTGAAAGGATGGGCTTGGGTAGCCTTTTGGATAGATTGTGCTTGGACTCTTTGTATTGATGCCCTATGGCATAATATTTTTAGGAGTTTTTGCTTTATGGGTAGAGACATCCAAATATTTATTTGTGAATCCCATGGACTTGGTTGAAGCTTCATGTTTGGTCGATGTGTGCATTTGTTGGTCATGATTAGGTATGTGAGGGGATTTATGGATGGAGGGTTTAAAAGTGGATTTGTGGATGAATGGATAAGGAGATTGGATGATAGGGATATTAGGCCCTGGGATGAGTGGAGGTAAAGTGGATGGAGGGATATTAGGAGTTGGAAGTAGTGGAAGTAAAGTGGATGGAGGAAAGTATATGGTCACATGCTTTAGGGATTTGTAGGATAATGGAGGAGGAATGACAACATATGTTTTAGGGATATGATATGGTTTATGATGGAAAGGAGTGGATTTAGAAGGCATGGAGGTAGTACCAACATCTTGAGATTGTTGTTCTTGGGGGATATAACCAAGGCCATATGATTTTGGAGGGACTTTGACATGGATGGGGTCCAAAAGACCTTGTTCATGAAGGCCTAAGCCTTTACCTTGATAGTTCATTTTTTGGAGTATGTAGTGGACAATGGGATTATGGGTGATTTGGACATTTGATGCAAACTCATTATTTAATGGGAAAGGTGAGGTGGTAGGTAATGGTTGTTGCTAGATCCTAAGGAAGAACATTCATAGAGGAAGGTGGTAATACCAAGGGGATATGTTTGTGGACTTGGAATATGATCAATTTTAGAGGACAAAGTATCAATAAGATCTTGATCATCACTATGCTCATGAAGAACCATGTTATTTACTTGATCATCTATGTTTACTTGGGGTCCAAGTGTCTCATCAAGGGAAGTGGAAGTTGTTGGATCATGGATAGGACTAGGTGAAGGATGGATAGGAGTAGTGTGGATAGCTTGTTCATGGATGGTCATGTGATTATGGATATGATCAATTTGCTCATGGGTGGGCTCATAATCATGGATAATATCTTGATCATAGAAAACATAAAGGTTATGGATGGGTTGAACTTTGTTCGCTTGCTCATGGTTGGGAATGTGATCATGGATATTATCTTGATCATAGAAAAGATATAGATTATGGATGGGTTGGATGGAGGTGCTTTGATCTTGATTTAGATAAAGGGTTGATGTTTCCACATGCTCTAGATTATACTCTTGACATAGCTCTTGATTTGCTTGAATGGGAGTGGAAGTGGGAGACTCTTGGGTAGGATTGATAGGCTCTTGATGGTCAACAACATGAGGTTAGAATGAATCTTGACTTGGACTCATGGTAGAAGATTCCTCAATAGGCTCAATGGGTTGTGGATTACATGATGGGGGGGAAGGAATGGACATGATGTTTGAAGGCTCTTTGATAGGCTCTAGGATAGGTGTGTGATGATATGGACATGGTTGATTCCTTGATAATAGCCATTGGATCACATCCTTCATGAGTGTATGGGTGGATGGTGTTGTAGGCTTAGAATGAGGATTAGGAGGAGGGATAACAAGGGAGGATGTTGTGGGCTTAGGATGAGTATGTGGATTGGATGGTTTTCTCGGGGGTAGCTCAAGCAATGCTTTTTGGATCAATTGTTGTAGGGTCATCTCTGAGGGACCCTTTAGTGGAAGATTGGAGGAACATGGGGATGAAGGTAATGAAGGGCTTGATGGATTAGAAGGTTGATGGTCCAATGGACTATGGGACTACAAGGTGGTGTTAGGATTGGAATGGTAGGCTCTTGTATGGGTATTTGATTGGATGAGGATGTAGGGTACCCATAGGATGCATAAGAAAGAGTGGTTTTTCCCTTGTCAAAGGTACTATGAGGACTTAAGGACACTTGATTTTGGTGCAAAGGGTGACTTAGACTTGTGTGTTCATATTGTGAAGGAATGTGAGAGCCTTGTGAATGAATTTGGTGGTGAGGTGAAATGTTTAGATAAGGAGTTGGATGTTCTTGGGGCGGATGTTGTTGGGTATGAATAGGATAGGTTGATATAGAATTGACATGATATGTGGGTAGTAGATTGGTATGGTGATGGGGGTGACACATGGTGTTTAGGTGTAATTTGTTGAGGTTGTGGTTGTAGTTGGCCTTGCTGTTGTTGTGGTTGGAATTGTTGTTGTTGGGGTTGGAATTATTGTTGTGGTTGGAATTGGTGTTGTTGCGGTTGGAATTGTTGTTGTTGGGGTTGGAAATGTTGTTGTTGCGGTTGGAATTGTTGGGTTAGATGTTCTTAAGGTATGGATTGATATAGATAGGGGTTAACTATAGAAGAAGTGGGATAGGTTGATGTAGGGGTAACATGATGTGTGGTTGGTTGGTATGAAGTTAAGGGGGATGAAAAATAGGATGGAGATGAAATTTGTTGATATTGTGTTTATGTTTGTGGGGTTTTGGACTGGTGGGTGGCTAGGAGTTGTTGGGTTTCAATGAGGAGTTGTTGTAGTTGAGGTGATGGGTTTTGTTGAAGTTGTTGGATGATGGAGTGTAGTTGTTGTAGGTGTTGTTGGTCAAGGGGTGATGGCATTTTGGGAAGTGTTTGGATGATATATTGTAGGTGTGGTGCTAGGGAGTTGTCCATGTGTGTAAGTCTTCATATTTTGGCTTGTTTCTCAAGATATGCATCGTAATCAATAAGGTTCTCATGATCATTATTGGAGTGACAAGGAGGGACTCTTCGGATTGTGATTTTTGATTTTGGATTTGGCCTAGGTTTGTTGATGATCATAACCATTTTGACAAGGAAAATGCTACAAGGGAAATCCTAATCACTATGTTTTTGGGATTTTGTTTGATGTTTTGACAAGGAAAATGCGAGAAAGGGAATGAATGGATGAATTTGAATGTTTAGGGTGATGACTAAGCAAGCACACACATCAATCAGAGAAGACATGTGGAATTCAAATTGGTTGTTTTTGGTGACTCTTGATAAGTTTTGAAAACACATGTAAACATGCACGATCCTAGGCTAGGAAAGGACAATTTTTATTGAATTCCCACTTGGATTGCTCCAGTCGCACTTATTGAAAGTGGATAACTTAGAAGCTTGGTGGCACTAGCTCCCCCTTACATGGCACTCACTTCTCGGGCACACTAAGCTTCAAATTCATAAAGACCCGAAGATCTCAAGAAATTTGTTATCTCTACTTTAAATGGCGAGAATGTGGGATGGCTTTAGAGGTCTATATTCTGACCTCCTATGTCAGCAAATAGAAGGATTTTGGCCACTAACACAAGGTTCTTAGTAAGGGCATTCATTCAGGAGGCCATACATGCGGTGATTCACTCTGATTAGGGGCCTCCCAGCATGTAGAGGTTATGCTCTACAGGTTTTCACACACCACAAGGGTACTAAGGGAGACATTCATTGGTATGACATAACAACACCTATTGCTTATGACTTTCGTCACAAACACATTATTTATATAGTTGTTTGAATGAGCTTGGCTTTAGCTTGTTACCACTTGGGTCATTCCCACCTTTCGAAGTGGGGTTGCAGACCCTCTAGAGATAACAACAATTTCTCTTACACCCCAGATCCATTGAATATGCGGGGGGAGAGGGTACTCTTATTGTTAAATCAGGGTACAAATACCCACAACAAGAAAACAAAAAAGGAAAACATGGAGAATGCAAGGTTTATTTTAAGCACCAAGCCCAAATATGCCTTAGTGAAAAATAAGATTTAAACTTTGACTGATTGAACCTGCAAGAAACATGTCAGTAGTTTTTCCTCTAGTCTTCAACAAAATGATTTGATAAGTTACAATGACAAGAAGAAACATGAACTTGCAAGCTAAAGATGATTAAGTCAAAATATGTAATCTGTTAAAAAATCTAAAATAAATAATCTGATACAGCAAAAAGGACTACACAAACAGAAAAATTGGCAAATTCTACGCAATTTTTTAAAAAATTGTTGAAATTTGATTAGTTTTACTCAAGATATGCTCGATTGAAGGTGGAAAGCAATGTTGACTTTGACCAGAAAAAATATAATAAAACAATATCTTTACGTGATGAAACCTATACCATCGCAAAGTTTTCGAAGTCAGCTTTCCAACACCACCAATTTTGTATGACTATTTTTTTTAATGTTTATTAATTTTATTTTTTTTGTTGGCTGATCAGATCTGTGTGCAGGGTTTGAGTAGGCAGTGGGGAGGAGGAAGGGTGGCATGCAGGAAGGGTGTAGCAGGTCGCAGTGGCGGAATGGGGTAGTGGATGGCTGAGGGGAGACAGTTGGAGGTGGTCGTAGGTAGGTAGAAGGGGATCGCAGGGGGACGGATGTACGAGGAGCAAGGGAATGGGGGAGCGGGGTTAGGGATTTGGGCGAGGATGGGAGGAGGGGTAAGGGAAGGGAGTGCAAGGAGTAGGGAAGGTGCAGGGTGGGGATCGGGTGGAGGGATAAGGGAAGGGGTGGTGGGTAGTTTAACAAAGAGGGACAGGTGGGAAAGGGGAGGGCGGGTTGGGAGGGATGGGAGGTGGCGGATGCAGGGATGGGAGGAGGGATGGGTGTTGATCGGTGCCTGTGTGCATTCGGTTTTTTTTTTTTTTTGGTTTTTTGGGTTTTTTTTGTTGATGTTTGTTTTTAAATTTTGCTTTGTTTGTTTTGTAAACAAAAAATTAAAAAATCAAAATTTATGTTGTTTTTTGTTTTACCTTTTGACTCTGAAAATTGTTTTTGTGTGTTGTTTTGTTTTTAGTTTTTTTTTTTTTTTTTTCATTTTTTCAATTAAAAAAATTTAAAAAAAGAACTCTAAATGCTTGCTATGAAAAATGTGTTTTTTTTTTTACTCTAATTTGTTAAAACGGAGTAAAAATAAAAAAAATTCAAAAAATTTGCAGTAACAAAAAGTAGGCAAATTTTATGTCATTCTTTACCTGTGAGGCATCCCGGACTCAACAGTGAAGTTTGCTTGAGTGTAGGAAGCTGTTTGTGAAAGTTGATTCCCAAATTTTTCATCCAAAAAAACCTAAATTTGCAACATAAATCCTTAACAAACGGTCACAAACAAGATGGGTCAGCTTACCGGTCGTGCCAAAATGTATTGGTGAAAATCAGATATGCAAATATAAACCAAAGAAAATTGAAACCAATACAATTTTACCTTTCTTTGCATAAATGAAATGCCTACCACGATCAAGCAAATTGAAATGCACCCTATTCCAACTGATTACTCTTTTCTTTTGATGTGGATTGCTCTATAATTGTCAAATGTAAATGTGGTCTCCCAAGAATGATTATGACAGCATAATTTTACTTGAATGAGAGATCCTAAACAATGGAGAATGAAGCTTCTTTTATAGACCTATGAGATAACAGATCTATAGTTGAGGATGATCAGAAAGATCAACGATTGAGGAAGGTTGAGAGAATGTGCGTAAATGAGAGAAGGACAAGTGTTCAAACCCTCTCATGCATCAAGGGAGTTAACAGAATTGATTGGAGAGTTGACTGAACTAGTTGATCAGTTAAGTGAATTGATTGATCAATGAACTAAATTGATTGCTTAGTTGACTGAGTTGATTGCTCAGTGAACTAAATTGATTGCTTAGTTGACTGATTTGTTTGATGAGTTAACTAATTTGATTAATTGTTAACTAATTTGATTGGAGGAATTTATGGTGGGTGAGGATAAATGGGGAATTAACTAAATAATTATTTAATTTCACGTGCACATGAGATAATTGAATTAAATATTAATTTTAATTCAATTTCGAGGAATAGATTATTTAAATAAATATTTTTGAATTTATTTATTTAAATAGGAGGGAAATTGATTTAATTAAATAATTAGAATAATTTAATCAAATATGAAATAATAAATTGGATTAATTAAACAATTGGAATTATTTAATTAAATGAGGAGGATAAATTGAATTAATTAAATAATTGGAATTATTCAATTAACATAGAGGAATAAATTGATGTGATCGATAGATGAACTTAATCAAATAATGAAGTATGGTAGACAAAAGCCTAATTTAGGACCAGGTCAATTTTAGGTGTCTACATCTAGTAATAAGTTTGTGAAATCCTAGTTGGTATTCATCACGTCCACCACTAGGGTGTTTGTAATTCACCTTTCCTTTAGTTTTCCTCCTCCTTTTTGTACTTTTAAGTTAAAAGTACAAACCCCCATCATACGAGGGAGTTGCCCCTCTCAAACATAGAGGAAAGTTGTTAGTCTAGTAAAAACTTATCCAACTATTGGAACATTTGTCACTGCCTATTGGGTGAGTCACTTTGAAATCTACAGTGATAAATCTGTTGCACAAATCTATTTACCAACAGATTTTTAGTGACTCTATTGGGGAGCTGAAGTATTGGTGCATTTTCTTCCTAAAAATCTAAAGGTACCTCCCTAATGATGTAGGTTGGAAACTCTAATAAAATATGAACTTGAAAAAATGGTTTGGTTTCCAAGAAGGCACTCATCTATGGTTGGTTATGGTAGTGATGACAACAATGAGGAAGACTTCTCTTTTTCTGCATATGTGTTACACATATGGTTCCCAGGGTTGTTTTTCTCCACATTGGTTCATCAAATTTGTTTGTTTGTTTGATGCACCTTTTGAGGCTATTTTTATGACATGGGAGTCCTCTTTTGTGAAGTAGGCCCCTCCCTTTTTCACTTTTTGCTATAATTAAGTCTACGGGGCATGGGAGATTAGGTTTCCAATCTTCTGTCTTCCTTTTTAAAATCCTTAAAGGGTCTCCTCCAGTCCCATCGATTCCTTCTTTTGTAGTATCACATATTGTCAGAGTTTGGGCATCACAATTTCTTGGTTTCATCTTGTAATTAGCATTGAACAAGGGTCATTCCTGCCCTTCATTCCCTGACTACCTATCATATGTCAAATTTTAGGCCCCAGGCCTCCTAAGATTTCCATTTGTTAAAATGAAGCAGGAGTCAGCCCCGCCCTCTGACTTCTAATCACATAGCCTATGTCGGGGTTTATGTTGGGTCTTGTGCATTAACTGTTACCATAAAAAGATACATGAGACTCTCTCACATCCTGAATTAGATGACTAATACTCACATATTATTAGGGTTTTGTTGTCAGGCCTTCCGCTTTGCCTCTTCTTATTTCCCTCAACCTAGAGCAGGAGTAAGGCTCGACCTCTGATCTCCAATAAGCACCAAAAAACTACACATTTAGCATTTATTGAAGCATATATAATGGTTGTGATTGTCATTATGCTCTCATGATAACTGTAGAATGACTTAATTATGACTAATCCTATAATGAAATGCAACACTGTTGATTAGATGTATGTGTGTGCAGGAAAATGGTAGAGGTTCCACCAGCAGGTGATAAGAAGCAAGAATTCAAAGGATATCTACCTATTTCCAAGGTGACAAATCCATACCCGAAGATCAGAGATATAAATATTGGGTATTCGGACCCCCGGGGTTACTTGCAATAGATGCAAGGGGAGGCCAATAATTCTTTCTAGACTCAATGCATGGAGAACACAGGGCTAGCTCCATTTCAGTGCAAGCACCTAAATTGGTCCTAGCCTGTGCTCAGAGGTACAAGGTCAGAAGCAAGAAGATACTTGGGCCAGCAGGACATGTGGTCCTCGACTTCTCATCTGACATGAAAGACAAGGGTTTTGGCCTACCTACCTATGTAAACTATGACAAGATCACAAAGAATACTGCCCTAACCTACTACAACACAAGAATAGGGGCAACAACAAGCTACATGAACCAACACCTCTTGACCGCTCAGAGGAAACACCCCTTGAAGATGGCACCCATCCAACCAAGTGGTGAGTTCAAGAAGGATGGAAGGAGATTCATAATGCTCCTTAGTAGGGTGTTTGGTTACTAGAAACAGATAAATGGCACCCCTGGATGTGCCCATTCAGTATGAGGGTGGTGGATGGAAAGAAGATAGATTGGGGCTCCTTCGTTAGTGACAAACTAAATGAACAACTATTAGAAGTCATGGATACCAAGCAGTTCTACATGACCTCCTACTTGTTTTACCTCTTGGCTTATCAAGCCAATTTCCCTAGACTACAGTAGGTGGGCTCCCTTCAACAAGGAGAAGTCTTAGTGTATGAACACTTTCCCCAACTAGAACTCATGACAAGCATGGAGAGATTTTGCATCATGAACTATGCTTTTATATATGCAGTAATAAGAGGGTTGGAAAATGACTACTCCTAAAGGCTATCTATGGAAGATACAAAAGATCTATCTAATTGAGGCAGCTAGTACATATAATTTCAAACTTTCACCTACATACAGGTTATGGGTTTTGACAAAGCACCATACAAGATACCCAAGTACCCATGTGATAGAATCATTCTGCTGGAGATTTGAAGACAAGTTGTTGAGGTTTATAAATTGATATCTAGCAAACACAAATCCAACTTCAAATTCCCCATCAAGGTACAGGAATACTTATGCTAGAACATAATCAATGCAAGGCATGTAGAGATTGAGTTTTCCACCCTATCCTTGGGGGCCTTTGATAACATAAGGATCAAGTTTGACCCCATTGGATGGGTTAGCCCCTTGATTGGTAGTTGGTACATCCATGAGTATGCATTAGAAGACCATTGGGAGAACTGTATGGATGACCACGAGGTGAGAAAAAGAGATCATTTCAGGTTAAGTCTCCACTTGGTGAAAGGACTGAACCTCTGGGGGCTTCCCAAGGTTCCAAAAGGGATGAAGGAAGATGGTGCTCTACTTGACCCCTCCTATAAGGAGAAGAAGATTACAACCTACCCTTGGATCCTATTAGGTGGGATCAACTAGAGGATACTTAAATTGAGAATAGAGCCAAAGAGATAGTTAGAAGAACCAAGGCTTGGTTGAGGAAGCCCTATCCAATGATTAATTCATATCCCAACAAAGAGGCCGAGGGATCAAAATGGTCCAAGAAGAAGGGAAAGAAGGTAAAAAAGGGAGCACCCTTTGCAGTGCCAATAACTAAGGAATTTGACCCTACTACTACTAAAGGAAAACAAAAGGTAGTAGCGGTGAATGTTGAATCAGAGAAAAAAAGAGGAGGATGTTATACCACTATCCTAGAAGCTCCAAGGAAGGGCCCCCACTCCCACATCTGAAGGGGTAGTATTAGCCTCCACACCTATCCTTACCATCACCTCCACCACTCCTCTTGTCCTCATATCCACTTCATCTGCAACTGAAGTAAAGGTTGCCCCTTCATCCACTTCCCCTCCAACATCACCTCTCTAACAAACATCTTTCCCATCACCTCCACCTTCTTCATCTTCACTACGTACACAACTTCCATCTAGCCAACCTCCATACTCTACATCACTCCTAACTCCTCCTTCTCCCATTGCACCTGGTACTGAGACCCCTCTTATGCAGAGCCAAATTATAGAAGAGTAACCTGAGAAGGATGATAGCATTCCATCAGCTGAGCACCAGGGCAAGGGAAAGGAAGCACATTAAGAATCTATGGAGGGAAAAGGTGAAGAATTAAACGAAGAAGCTTTGGAGGGCAAAGGTGAAGAAGTACATGATAAAGCTTTGGGAGACCATGGGCCATTGCAGGAAGTACATGTTGAGGATGTTACCATGGACCAGCAAGAAATGTTTGGTGGGGAGTCTAAAGAGTTAGTAAGAGCAGTGGTTTTGATCCCTTCACTTACAAGGTCTCCATCCCTTGCACTTGCACCTTCTCCTCCAAAAGACACCATATCAAAGTCAGGCCTTCCAAGTTGGCTCAACAAAACTGTGGAGAAGAGAAAAAGGACATATGTGGAAGAAGAGGTTTTGGCCACAGTTGCATAGGTATTGGGAGCCCCTCCTAAAAGAAAGAAGGCTAGAACTCTCTCTTATATCTCTACAAATGAACAAGGGGTGAGGATTGCTCAAGTAGCTTCCCCATTGGTAGTCAAGGAGGAGGCAACCGTGACCTTCGAGGATTACAATATTCAACAAGTGGTCCTTGGCTCTAGGATGAAAGAAGGGAGATAAAAATGCCTTGATTGATGCAGTTTTTGCCATCCTGGATAGAATGATGAAGGATGAGGTAACCAAGGAAGAGCTCAAGAAGGAGGTAACATAGTTGTCAATTTATGTTACACACTTGGATGGCCCCATTGATTCCAATGCCCCTACTCCATCCCTATTGGAAGCTATAACCAAAGAGAGTCAAATCTCAGATCCATTGGACATCCTCCCTACAGCAACAGCTTGGAAGGATTCATTGGAGGCCTTTGGGAAAGGGACCATTAGAGGAGCTTTGAAGATATATCACTCCATTGAAAGGGAGTTGGAGGTGACAGAGAAACTGAAGGGTAGCATTGAGGATGAGTTACTGGTTTGGGAGGAATAATTGCCTATTTGCAGAAGATGAATGCCATCCCTCAGAACACACTCTTACAGTTAGGGGTTTTAGACAAGGCTAACCCTGGAGTAGTTGTAGAATGGGTAAATCTAGGGAAGCTTAGGGCTAAGCTACTACAAAAGTGTAAGGCCAAATTGCAAATCAAGGTTGATGCAACCAAGCAGGGATTGGGTAAAATAGAACCCCTCATAAACTCGATCCCTTGCCAATTCAAAGACGACTCATCAATAATCCTCCCTACAATGAGGATCATGAAATAATTCTCTACTATCTTCAAGCAACAGCTTTTGGAGCAAGGTATAGATAACCCGATGAGACAAAAGTCCATGTTTATAGAGTTTTAGGAGTAGCTGGTTGATTTGGTCAGTGTCTAGGATAAGCTCAAGAAGTCCACATACTCATAGTAGATCAAAATCAAGTATCAGAATGGACCGAACATGAATGACATTTAGGAGGCCACAACCAACTTTCAAAGCTAATTTTCTAAAGGGGCATAATATCCTTATTCTTCACTATCATTTTTTGATTTTTTTTCCTATCTCTTAGATAAGGCTGACTAGATCTTACTTGTGTATAACATCACTATTCTTGTCAACTAGGGCCAAATTGCATAGTGTAATTAAATCAAATCTTAATATAAAGGGGATTTTGAGAATTTTGTAAAAGGGGGGTGTTTTATATGAAAAGGGGGATCGATGGTTTAATGGGTGATGTTTGTTTTATTTGAATCCTCATTCCACAAAACATTCCAAGGGCTTTTCAATCGAGTGCTTCTCCTATTGAGAGAAGAGTCAACTATCAGATTTGAGTTGCCACTTGGTTTTTTGCTGGGAAACTCAAATATGATCACATAGGATTGCTAATTAATGCTTTTATGCTCTTAAAACCCTAATTTAAGCAAAACAATAATCAAATCTGCAAATTACAACAAATGCTACATGAAATAAGGAGAGGGCAAAGAACCTTAACTGATTATTTTTTGCAGTCTGGAAAATGGAAAAGTCAGGGACAATGGTGATGGTGCCCTAGTCCAGTGTGCTACTTTTTCCGCAAACTCCCAATCTCTTTCTAGCATTGATCCCTATTGTATCTTCTACTTTTCATGATTCGAAAATGGAGGACAAGGTTGATGGCACCCTTGTCCTGAAATGTCACAGTGTCTGCTTCTTTTTAGATATGGAATCTTCAATGTCTAGCTACCTTCCCCGCAACTCCACTTTCTCCAAATCTGATACATGTAACCTATAATCACAAGGAGTGTGGGAGGGGGTTGTGGTGTTTAGGGGCTTGCCTCAATCAAGCCCTAGAGAGACATTCAAGTCTTCTGAACACCGTTGTCAGAAAGAGTGTGTGTCCTTGTGGGACAAAGGCAAAAACCAAATGATAATGATTGAAAACACAATAAATGCACCTTGACGATGAATCTCTCATGGAAGGAAGAAGCTCTTCAATGCCATGAGGAGAAGATGAGATCCAACCTGTAAACAAACACAATAACAATGTTATGCTCTACAACATAATGATAATCACAAGTATGCCAGTAGCTCATGAAATAAAATTCACATCTAGTAATCTTCTAGTTTGCAAATGAAACCCTAAACATGCTTATATATGCAACTATTAAGATTCCCTCCAAGAATTTTGTATTTGAAACTTATGATGTCAGCCTAGAGACTAAATAATGGTCACAAACCTGACATTTAAATTTAGGGTAGACCCAAAATGGGGTTGGACTAGGGCGCTAGCATCCAAGTCCACCCTTTTGTCTTTCTCAGGGATCATCAACATAGCACCCCTAGGTCCTATTTGTCACAAGACCCAAGGGTTTTCTCATCGAGAGTCTAATTTAACATGCAAAATGCTCTAAATGCAATCCAAAGAATGGGAGCTAAACCTTAAGAGGAAAAAACCCCCAAGGGTGTATTTTTCTAACATAGCATTTAGCCCCCACTTTAATGTATGCATTAAACGCAAGGCCAATACATGCATTAAAGTAATGTCAACAAACACAACAAACATGCTAGGCACAGAGAAGACAATGACAAACATGCAAAACATGAAGAAGATAGTTACAGGCATGCAAAACATGAAGAAGACAGTTACAGGCACGCAAAACACAGAGAATACAACATTGAAGACACGTAGAGTATAGAGAATATAATGAATGCAAGGATTATTTTCTTTTTTATTTTCCCATATGAAATGCAGAATGCAAGTACAAGGAAAGTTAAAAAACAAATCCCAAAAGAGTGTAGAGGAGCTCATCGCCACCGGTCTTGCACCTTTTGAGAATAGACGCACCAAACAAAATCCCAAGGTGTAGAGGAGTTGTTCACCACCAGTCTTGCACCTTGAGAACAAACATGCCAAACAAATCCCAAAGTGTAGAGGAGCTCATCACCACTGGTCTTGCACTTTGAGAACAAGCACACCATACACACACACGCTGAAGACATGGAAAAAACACAATAGACAAGCGATGGAGTGTTCCTATTCCTAGGTTCATCACCATCTTAGGCACATTATAGGCACACACTGATGATTGGGCTTCACCACAACAACCACTGAAAACATGCTTAAGGGTTGAGTTAGTCACAAAACTGCTCCCCACCTTGCGATGAGGACTTTTGAAAATGATAGGATAATGCAATCTCTCCGAGAAATACACCATCCCTGCCTCGCAATGAGGGCTTAAGATAAAAGGATATGCTCGATGTCTTGCCTCTGCAGAGGGCTTAAATGATTGTGATTGATTTTTAGATGTTTCAAACACACTTTACTATGATCTAAAGCAGACAACTTACCTTATATATGCCCCACCTTAAGGTGGTTGATATCACATACTGATATCAAGCACATTAAGGTAGGAAGAAAATACACAAGGGAACATGAGCTCTTGTAAGGCCCATGCCCCTCCATAGGTGACATGTACTTTGCGATCTTTGAATGTTCCCACAAACACATCCCTGCAAGAAAAGTGTTAGTGTCCAAATAATCATGATAAACAACAATGCATATGATCAAATACATGAAAAAGCCAAGCAAGGTGATATCCATGATAAACATAGTGCACAGAGTAGCAGTATTATTAAAGTGTTGTTAGAAAGATAAGATAACATTGACATCAACATCAAGATAGAGAAATCACAGAGTGATTCCACTAGCCAAGCATTAGATAATTTGTTATAACCCGTCGTCATATAGGAACTAAGTCCATTTTTTGATTGCTCTCGAAAGGGATACTAGGTCCGCATCAGTATAAATATTTTGTCATCATCTGCCAGCTAGATGGAAACACTAGAAGAAGGTAAACAATAAATCAAAGAGGAGAACTAGTGTCTTAGGGACAATCACATAGGAGGGTGCCCCCTATTCATCAACCACGACGCTATGTCCATAAGACAACACACAACAATGAAATCAGATGAGGGGAGATATAGAAGAATGATGATAAAAATAGAAGGTCACAATAGAGGTAGTCTCCTAGTATCCTTGACCTTACAAGAGAATCAAGGGTCATCCTAGGAGGCCGAACAACACATAACACATCACGGGGGAAGCACATCACGAAGAGATAAAGGGTTGGAGATACTTACCTGTAATACTGTCGTACTAGATTTTAGAACTTGCAAACCTCTTGGAGAGGTATTCGACCAAGTTTTGTGAGAATCTTGAGTGGTTCTTATTATGCTGCCGCTTGTTATCAAAGAGTCCATGCGGTACTTTCTCAACACTTCCTTGTTTATGTGAAATCTTTTGTTTCTTGTGAGGAGGAGAACCACTGTTATTTCCAACTGATGATAATCGTCTATCTCGTTTCCAATTTTTATTTCTCTTATTCTATCAGTTTTGTCTATCATAACGACAAGGACTAAGTTTTGTTGTTTCAGCCTTTTCTATTGTCACGATCTCTTGCTTCTATTTTTCCATCGGTCATTTTGGTATATTTTGATTCGCTCCCAATCCACGAAGGGATAATGGAGGAGGAACTTTGGAGTAGATACTTCTTCCTCGTGGACGAGGTGATTCTGGAGTATTTTCCTTATCCACTTCAATTATAGCAATTATCTCATCATAATCTAAATAATCCTCTTCTACCTATAGTGTATTTTGTTCCATCAAATTTCTATCTGTATGCTTAGGGAAAGGATTAGTGAAGATATGTAAACTCTAATTCAGTAGAGCAACTGACTTATTCCCATTATTGTTCACACCAGATACTTGTATAATATTTGAGTCGATAAGGTCTTGTATTTCATGTTTAATATGCATACATCGTTCAGTATCATGTCCTTGTGTCCGATGATAGTGACAAAAGGCATTAGCATTGAAATAAGGTCCTTGCATTCTGTTAGGATCCACTAGTTTAATCAGAGGAAGCTTTAAGAGATTATTACTCAGAGCTTGATTCATGATAGAATGATAGGACTTAGATATCAGAGTGAACTTTCTTTGTTGATACAATGCCTTTTTTGGATTAGTGATAGCAGACACTTGAGAAAATTTATTCATCCCATTAATCTTGATGAAACTCTTGTTGTTGTTAGTCTTGAAGTTGTTTTGTGATGATCCACCCTCAAATTGGCCAACTTGAGCTAATGAGTTTTGATTTTCATATTGATTAGACAAAAGTTGATAGTCACGAAGGGTGGTGCATAAGTGTTGAAAAGAGTTATACTTCATCAAGAGGATCTTATCACGAATGTTAGGCTGTAAATTTGTTATAAATATCATCTGAACACCGTCATCTTTCATCTGATATTGAATTTGTGCATAAAGTCCTTGATACCAACTATTAAACTCAGTCAATTTCTCTTTTAGACCTTGCTTGCAATGAACC
Source organism: Cunninghamia lanceolata (assembly GCA_027924645.1). Classification (NCBI taxonomy): domain Eukaryota; kingdom Viridiplantae; phylum Streptophyta; class Pinopsida; order Cupressales; family Cupressaceae; genus Cunninghamia; species Cunninghamia lanceolata. The sequence goes on from BSBN01001583.1 coordinate 14,574,178, forward strand.
AAATCAATCAGAGAGACTTGGGGTCCGATGTTTGCTTGGAAGTGTTGTAGAAATTGATCAATTAACTATGAAAAAGAATGTATTGAATTCAAAGGCAAAGAGAAAAACCATTCTAAAGCAGTATCTTTGAGAGATTGTCAGAAAATCTTTGCTAACAAATCCTCTTCAAAGTAAAAATCACTACATATAGCTGTGAACGCCACCACATGAGTATTAGGATCACTTTTTCCACCATATTTTTTAAAGAGCAGAGTTTCAAACTTATCAGGCATAGGAGTTCTCAAGATTTCATAGGATAATGGATTACGAGCATGGTAAGTTAGTGTTGTGTGGTTACACAAAACGCCCCATTTTGACTTGGCAAAATAGGGACCCAACTTCTTTTGGCTTGTGTTGTCTGCTTTCTGGCAGTTTGGTAAAAATAAGTCATGTGCATCATCATGTGAAGTCAGGATGAGGTAAGTCCCCAATATGAGGTCAATTTGCCAAAATTCATATTTCATGTCTGTGACCTCATATTCTAAAAGAGCATTGAATTTCATGCAGGTTTGCCTTTTACATCACCCTGATATTCATCAGGATGTGAAAGTTATGAACAGTCAAAGTCTTGGTCAAACCTGATATTCGCAAGAGGAGGATCATATTTTATAACCTCAGTCATGTTTTGAACATCATCATCATATTTGAAACATCCCCCTGATATATCCTGCGGCTCAAATATCTAGACATCAACTTTAAGTGATGGTCAGTTTTCCCATCAAGCGGTCTTTTATATCGCAAACATCATGTTTCCAAATGAAACCCGATATTTGTTAATATCCTCCTGACGCGAAATATCACCCTTAACAAATATCCTGATGACATCATCCGTATATGATAAATGAAGAAACAAACATCCTAATGACATCATCATCATATTTACATTTCGACAGGATATTTTACAAACATGATCATGTTTGTCCAATATGACGATGACGTCATGAGACATTTTCGATACAAAGAACAAATATCATGATGACGTCATCCTGATATTCTGAAAGGAAGATAAGTAGATTTGTCTCGTCATCATCATATTTTGAAACATCACCCGATAGACTGAAATATCCTCCTGATGTACAAAAAAGTAAACGAAAGGCGCTTTGCCACCCGAATCATGTCGCGATAACAATTCCAATATGAGTCAGGAAGATGTTGAAACTCAACCCGATATTTGTGAATATCATCCTGCCCTCATGATATCCCGTCATATGGATATTCCCCCGCTCCCTTTGCCGCCATTATCATTAAATGCGCGCAGATATGGTAGGTGATTCCCGCCGACCCCGGAACCTAATGAAATACCTGGCGAGATCCTGAGTTTTCGCATGAATGATCAAAGATTGCAATCTAACTTGTCAGAGTTGCCCTAAATTTACCCTAAATGCGTGGTTAAAAGGTAATTCAACCGCCATTGTTACGTTTACCGTGCGTTAAAATTGTTTTACAGAGCGTCAGCCTCCATATCCGCATAACAGCTACCATTGCGCAATTCAAGCTCAGAGACAGAAGGACGGAAGCAATCAGCACCTGGGTCAGGAGTGTTTTGACAATATATTGGTATAAAGGAAAATCGGCATAACCAGGTAAGTAAACTGAAGCCCTCATCATGTTGTTTCTATATGATGCTGTAAGTTCTGGTTATGTATCTATTATGAATAAGTAATGTGAAATTGATGCAATAGGCATGATATTTGCAATATGTATGCACGCATATCCCTGCTATGAGAAGAGATGTTAATTGCAGGTACCCATGGCTGAAAAATGTTTAATCAAGAGTCAGGAGGAATTTAGTAGGCCTATGTTCTCTTCTCAGAGAGGGCTCCTGTTCAAATATGGAGCAATTACAGACACCCATCAGGGGATTACCAACCTGGAAGCTTGGTCAGCCAAGCTAAATGATGGACATGACAAGAGTCCAGTACTAGATGCAGTGTTTATATCTGGTATGTGGAACGCTGCTGGCTTCCCATATTCCATGGAGTCTCCGGAGCTGGTTATTGAGTGCGCCCAGAATTATAACCCTCAGACGAGGCAGGTGGTGAAGCATGGGAGGGTGTATGCAGACCTATCCATCAAAGGTCTCTCCCGGACGTTTGGACTGCCAATGGGCAGTAAAGTAAAGAGTGTAGACTTGAAGAAGTCTGAAAGAGAATATGAGGCCAATAAAAAGTCAGCCAGAAAGAACATGTATGTTTGGTGGGCTGAGAACAGCACATACAATGCGGTGGCCAAGCTTCCTGTGCACATGTTCAAGTTTGATTTCAATGAGGAGTATCAGTACGTGATTGCCCTCCTGAACAGGGTGACTGGCCAGCCTGATGCTGGTGAATTCAGAGATTGGATGTACAGCATAATAATGATGTGTCTATATGCAGACATCAAGCCATTGTGGGGCCAAATAATAAGTGATGCTCTACATGAGCAGCTGATGAACCTGGGAGGTTCAGATTGTACCTTCTATATGACATCTTATATTGTTTATTCTTGTGCTTACAGAGGCACTTTTGATGCCTTAGTCACAGATGGAAAACTGACAGGCACAAATGCAGCATATATCTGGGATCATCATCCCCAGCTACAAAGAACCAAATATCTCAAGGACTACAAATTGGTCAATGATGCATTTTCTATGCATCTGGTAAGGACCATGGAAGAAGATAGAACAAAAAGATTGAGCATGGAGGCTCAAGAGGCAGTATACAGGCATGGGGCATGGTACATACAATTTGCCACCTTTTCCTATATCAGAGTTGAAGGTTTTGAAGGACACCCTTTGATGCTGCCGAGATATCCTACTGATGCAGTAGTGTTAATGGAATTTATCAGGCAGTGCTCCACCGTGATACAGATGTATAAGGATGCCAAGAAGCTACCACCAATTTTGTTCCCAGTCAGCATTGGCAACTATATGTGCCCTGACTCTAACCATATAAAGAAGGTGATGGTCACCCTGAACAAGATGAATTTACAGTCTTTCCCAATGACAAGACCATATGATCCTTACGGTAGAATATAGAAGATTCTAGGAAAGCCTATTCACCAGAGGCACCTAGAGGATTTTTGGGCTGACTGCGAAGATGAGGCAGAGGCCATGAGGAGGAGGTATCAGAGGTTGACTCTGAACCAGATCAGAACATTTGACTGCATCTCCCTCCCTCAACAGCTGAAGAGTGATGACGACAGGATAATGGCAGACGAATATGAGCAGAAAAAGATTTATAATGATACTATCTCTGCACTTGACCTCACTGTGCAGAAGGATATGTCCTTAGACCCATTCTTTGCCAGAACTCTACACTTGACCCAAGCTTGGGTGGATGCACAGGTAAAGGCATTGAAGAAAAGGGGTGTTGCCATCACGATGGACAACAAGAAGAAGGGGCAGGACATCCCTGCAGATGAATATGATGACTTCCTGCTGGAGAAGAGGAAGACCAAGGGAGAGAGAATCCCTCCACCACAATAGCCAAGCAAAAGATCCCCAAGGGGTAAGAAGGTGGAAAAGGGACCCAAGGCTATAATAATTGAAAGGGCAATATTTACAGCTGAGGAGGCAGCAGGATCAGGATCAGGGTCAGATTCTCCTCCTAAGAAGGAACAGCCCAAGAAAAGCAAGACAACAGAGGCTGGAATTGTTGAGACCCAAGAAGTGGGTCAGTCCTCGAAACAACCAGGAAAGGATATCCTCATGGAATAGGAGCCTGAAGAAGAGGAAGCTCCACTAGTAATAAAGAGAAAGAGGAGAGCTCCCCAGGTGCTAGTGCCTACCACGCCTAAGAAACCAAGAACCTCCATGAGAGGTGAAATAAGCCAACCCCCTCCTACACAATTACAAGGGGCAGGTAGTGAAGTGCCAAAGGAACTTCAACATAACGTTCCACTTCCTACCATTGTCAAGTTCAAAACTGAACTTGCTGAAGAGCAACAGAAGGAAACCTCCCAGACGCAAGTAGAAGGACATGTCTCACTGGAAGAGACAATCAACTTGTCTGATGATGAGGTTGTGCAGGACGTGTCTGCACAGAAGATGGAAACACTGGCTGCTGGCATCGGCATGACTCCTCATAGGCCTCCATCTGTTCAATCAGTGCTGGAGCAGATGAAGCAAGCAGAAGAAGAGCGAGAAAAGACTCCGGAGTCAGAAAAGAGCCCAGAGCAGGTAGCTCAGGACATAGGGCTGGATACACTGATCGCCAAGGTGACAAGTCCTGTAGTGGTGGACTTGATAGAGAAACAGGATGCAAGTCCTAAATAGCCAGCAGGATCACCTGATAAGGGCCATCTAATAGAAGAGATAGAGATGACAGAGGTAGAGGGTCATGCTCTTGAATCAGGCCAACAGAGCCCACAAGATACATCAGCAGGACCTACTATAGTAGAGGTCCAAGAAGCAAAGGCTGATGAGAAAGAAAAGGAAGCACTAGAAGATCCAGCTGCTAAGGCACAAGAGGTGGATAGTGCAGGAACAGAGCAAATAGCAGCCACAGAACAGATGCCGTTACTTCAAGCGAACTCCCAGCATCTGGAACGGTGGACATACCACCAGAAATGGAGAAACCAAAGGAGGATGATCAACCTCCACAAGGGGAAGAGCTGGGAACAGGTGAAATAATGAAGGAAAAAGATCATGATTATCATGATCTACATACAGATGCACCACAGGGTTCCCCACACCGAGAAGATGTTCTCCCAGAAAAAGAAGTCCCTCAACAGGAGGAGGCACCAAAGGATCAACAGCAAAGCGAGCATCATGAGGAAGAAAAAGAAAAATCACCATCTCCGCAGCACTTGTTAATAGAGGTAAGAGGTATGGGTGAACAGTAGCATGATGCCGAAAAACATGATCAGGTACCTCCATGGTTAACAAAAGAAGTAAACATTGAGGAGGAACTTGAAATCCAAGAGTTCGACATCTCCACCCTGTTCTCCGTAGATATAATGAAGCCTAGGAGGAAGGCCAGAATGACTTCGGCCATCAAGAGAGATCCGGTGACAGGGAGAAGGACCGCACAAATTGCTGTACCTGCGGTAGAGAAGGAGAAAGGCAAAATCACTATGGATGAATTCCAGATAAGCACAGTGGATTTGGGTTTTGTCAACGAAGAACAGGAAGGTCAAGAAGGTAAGGATATCATTGACTCTCTAATTCAGAAAGTGAAAAGAGAGAAAGAGAAGAATAAGCAACATAAAGAGCACATTGCTCAGTTGCATGCTTATATTAAAGGTTTGACCAATCCTGATGATACTACAAATGAAGCCGCAGTCCCATTGACTGCCATTTCTCAGGAGGAGGTAAATAAACTGGACCTCATGAAACATGAGGCGTCAGTAATAAGGAAATGGATGTTATTCGCATTAGATGATGCTATAGAAATAATGAAAGCCTCTTTGAAGAGGTGGACCATCCTAAGTGACTCCAAGACCAAGGTGGACAAATTGCAGATGCAGACCGGGAAAAGGTCTTATAAGCTGGAGAAGGTCTTGAGTCTCTTAGGAGAAATAAAAGAAATAAACCCACAGTTGCTTATTAGTAAGCAAATATTGAATAATAATACTGCATTATTAGTTGACATCTGGTACAAGGATGTACAGTTCGAATGCGGAGTCCTCAAGAGATGCAACAATAAGCTGAGGGAGATTAGCATGAGGCTACGTGATTTAATGGGAGTTGAGGCAGAGATGCTAGAAACACTAGAAGGCAAAGTAGAGGGGAAGATAGAGAATCAAGATGAAGACTCTGCCCTTAAAGCTCTGTACAGCAACTTCCAAGTGGAAGCAGGTGGTCCACTCATCCACTTGACAGAGGAGATTATAAATAAGGTGATGAGAATCAAGGTCAAGATGGAGACCTATAATGAGACATTACAGTACAGAAAGAATAAGCTGGATAATAGCAGGGATAAGTATGAAGCACACAAGCACGCCATTGTCAAGGCAAAGACTCAAGATGGCGGAGGAATAGATCAGGTTGTGCAGTCATACGAGCAGATCCGCGGTAGTATGCAACCCCATATGCAGCAGCATCATCATCAGGATAGCGAAGGTTTGGAAAGCGATGCACATGATGATGATCCGCATGAATCAGCTGAGGAGCATGATAAAGATACATCATGAGGGGAGATATTTGCATAAGCAATATAGATAGTTGCCAGCTGGCAACTTGTGCCATTTTGTAAAAGCGACAAGTCATGAAATGATGACCATAGATTTGTATTGATAAATCAGATCCGTAGATCTTTTGTAACGGATTCCTCACCTTATTCTATAAAAGGTGGTGGAATGCCTTGTTATATTCATTCGAAACTTAATTGAAATCTGTTTGCTGAAGTATTCAGGGCTCATTTCAAAGCTGCTGTATATGTACATGTCTTTTGCATACTTAATGAAAGAGAAGAGTATTTGATTACAAACCTTCGTAAATCCTGAGTAATCTGTGTTTGAATTCTGGATATGTGCTTTGATTTGTTGTGTCCCTTGGAGTGCTCATCATCTTGCATGTATTGTTTTCATTCGTTATCCTCTGAAGTTTGCATTAACTGTATCTAGCTGTGGAATATCCTGGTGAACATATGGTTTGATTTCTTCTCCTCATGACACTATCAAGCATGTATGTGGATCAAAAGCTGAAGGTTCAACTTAATTAGAAGTATTTCTTTTAATTTCTTTCAATTTCAGAGCATCTCACGATCACAATTGTGAATAACTGCTAATCTTAAGCAAACAACCCAAAATATACAGACATCTCGTAGATAATCGCAAATATTTAGCATATTTGAGTACTAAGCATGCACAATTGAAAATATCATGCAAAGATCGAGGTATTTTTACATCTTTTCATCAAATAGCTATATAATTTGACTTCTCTATAAAGAATTTCTGCAGGAACGTCATGATGATGATAATTTTCACGTAAGGCCCCAAAATGGAAACAGCAACTCACATTAACCTCTGAGTAACGTCAGACGATTAAGACCTAATCACCGGAGACTTGGGATCATGAATTCTCTGAATTCACAGTATCTTTCAAGATGAATAAAGGTTAATGTGTACTTTTATTCTATGTTTGTTTGTGACTAACATCATGACCAACATAAATTGGCGCTAGAAGGAGGGCCAGGATCCAGAAAACCACACTCATCATCATCATTTTTAGCTTTGATGACGCATAGAGTAAGGTAACCTCAGATCGTCTATGAATTTCAGTAAATTACGTAAATATTTACTGTAAGAAGTTTGAATATGCTCATTCTGTGTAAAGATTTCCAGATCTCACATAAATATTGCAAGCTTTACAGTGGATCATTTTAAATTCACTAATGTTGGCCAAAGATATGTAAATTTGTTCAAGCTTTGAAGAGTTTGAGCCTTAGGCACTTGAGATCTCGTGCTACGGGTCAAGATACCTCAATATCCTGCCATATTTGCAGTATCTTCGCAAATATTTCATAAATATCCAGTCCGATTTGCCATCTGACCACAAATATCACCTCATCCAGTAAAATTTAGCCAATATTTGCAAAGTTTCGGCCAATTTGCCCCCGAATCAAGAAATCCTGGCTCACAGGATAAATATCAGGTCTAGACCTAGTGAAATTTTTGAAGAATTACCTGTTAGAGGTTTTAGACCTAGGACTGTAGACATTCATCATACTCCAGGGTCTAGTGCGTCAAAGGCTTCGCCAGAGCCACCTCCTGTGACTCCTGTTGGTTTACAAGTACCTTCTGGAGTATCTGTGACACCTCTTGTTCAGCCTCAGGGTGTACCTTTAGTTCACATTCAGCTAGCTACACCACCAACTCAACCTCCTCAGGTTGCAATGTCTTTCTTTGCAGCAGAGTCACCCTTGACCTTTACGGCATATCATGAGTTACCAAAGAATCCAGACAAACTTTGCCCAAAATATCATCCTTATCAAGATGCTGATGATCATATCAGGACTTTTAAAGAAGCTTGTTGTAGAGCTAGAATAGAACATCAAGATGTGGTGTGCAGATTATTTCCTTTTTCCTTAGGGGAAGAGGCTTATAATTGGTTCATCAGTCTTGGCCAAGCCTCTGTTGGTTCATGGGTTGTTTTGGAGAAAGCCTTTCTTGACAGGTTCAAGGTCCCCATTGATCCATCTATGAATTATCACATGTTTGCTACAATCAAAAGGTTTGAGAATGAGCCTATTGATAATTTCAATGCTAGGTTCCAGAAAATGCTATCCAAGCTAGTTGCCCCATATGTAGTAGCTGATGCTGCTGCTAGGAGTATCTACTATTCAGCCCTGGATCCATTAACGTCTATGTTCATCAGAAGAACACATCCAGAGATCACTACATTGACAGGAGCTTTTCAAGAAGCTATCAAGGTGAATCAGCAGTTGATACCTGCTCCTACACCAAATATAGTATTCCCTACCTTGCCTGGCATGCACAATATCCTGCATCATATCCTGCACCATATTCACCACAATATCCTGCACAATATCCCAATGGAGTAGTGATACCTCCAGCAGTCATGCCTGCACCTTTGCAAGTACCTCCACTGAGCATTATGCCTCCTCCTAATGGAAATAGCCAATTGCCACAATATCCTACACATGCTCAGACACCTCAGGGTACCGATCTATCCAACAATAACCATGGATCTTCTTTTTTCAAGCCTCAGACCGAAAATGTAGTGGCCAAAGCCCAAGAGGAAAAGGAGGAAATCAAAGAGATTTTTGCACAACTAAGAAAACTCACCACCGAAGTAACACATTTGAGAAATCAAGGGTTTTATTCATAGTCAGGTCAGAATAGAAATTATTCCAATGATAGATCAAATTATCCTGACAGAGGATATAACAACAATAACTTCAACAATAACGGTGGAAATAACAATAATCCCCCTAGACAGCCTAGAGTGTGGAACTCCAGGCCAAACAATGGCTCATTACCATCACCCCTAGACAATCAGCCTCCTGGTGAATCTAAACAGACTACTAGAGTCAATCTTGCTGAGGCAGCCCTTACCAATTGGTGTAGGATCCACAATACAAATGCACATGCAGAATTAGATTGTCCACAATTTAGGATTGCTGCCAGCATCTTTCAGACTGAAGTGTCTAACACTTCTAGAAATCCACCCCAGGCAGAAGGAAATGAGATAGTTCCTTGTGGATATGACTCATATTTTGTGTTAGAAACGTACACAAATCAACCTCATCCAAGTTATGATCAGACCTGTGAAGAATCTGCCTTAACCTTTGAAACAAATTATGTTTTCCCCTTCGAGGATGAAAATGAACCTGCAAGAGAACATGAGGAGGTACATGCATACCAGCAGCAATATCCTGGTAAGCATAACTATAACTTGAGAAGTAATGCTAACAGACCCACTAGTCCGTTGACATCATCCTTGCCTCCAAATAACTTCAACACACCACCTGATCCTAAGGCTAGCAATAACCCTGGGTTCCCTAAGGTGAATGCTCAATACTTGTCTCCTCAAAACACAGTAACAAAGGTCGTAAGTACACTTCATGAATCCGACAAGTTAGTTAGCTATTTGGCTGATGAAATGAAGAAAATTAAGATCAGCCTATCCCTATCTGAGTTACTGAAAACTCCTGCCATCAAAAGAGCATTCATGAAGTCACTAGATGATCCTTCTCCTAAAGAGGATAGCCATCTTTCAAATCAGCCCAATGGCAAAGATCATGCTGCTAAGGATAATGCTATCAAGCCTAAAGTGTCAGCTACAATCCAGGCTACTGAAACCTCCCACATGACCTTGTACAGAGATAAAACTGAATCACCTCCGTTCCTCCTCACTATAAGAATGTTCAGCAAGAACTTGCACAACTGTTTGGTTGATTCAGGAGCCTCAACGAATGTTATGCCTTTGTCAATATGTAATGCTTTAGGACTGCACCCTGCTAAATCCTTAAAGAAGGTCACTCAACTAGACAAAGCAGAAGTAAGTGTAGTAGGAGAACTAACTCACATTCACATGCAACTAGCATCTGATCCTCGGATCTAGTATTATATTGACATTCAGGTAGTTGACATACCTGATACATATGGGATGTTGCTTAGCCGAGACTGGTCTAAAATGCTTAACGGATATATGTCTACAGATTTCAGTCACATGTGGTTACCATGGAAAGGTATACCTAATCAGATCAGGATTGATGCTGAGCCTAGGATGAAACATATAATCACAGAATACAACAAAACAAATGAGATCATGTACATAAACATAGAACCTGGAGTTTATTGCATCAGGCCGTAGACTATTAAAATAGAAGAGATCCTTATGTTTGATGTTCATCATCATCATGATGATGATTATCATAGGACATGCCATGTATGGAACCTGATAAGGATCTAGATAATGAGAATGAAATAGATCGCTTAAGAGGCTTTGAGATGCATCTATCTAGTCAGGTAAAACGTTGTCAATTATTAAATATACCTACTAATGACATTTTGATTGATGGATGGTGTAGATTACACGATGAAGCACATTCAGAAAAGACTTGTGAGACATGCTTAGATATGATGATGCTGGAGTAGACATGCAACGAGGCATCATCATCATACTCCAAGGTAAGTACTACATTTGATGATGATGACGATACTAACTCTTATTTGTCTTTTACAGGAATAGAAGAGTTGACAGATCATGATGAAGATCATATCCTGAAAGTAGAAGAGATCCTGGTGTCCAACCAGATAAATGATGCAGAAAAAGAAAAGATCACTCCTGGTAGTGATTGCTTCATGGAACCAGATTATGAGTTGTCTGATGAAGACAAAGGCAGTGACCTGACGAAGTTTGAAGAATTTCTGGTAAAAGAAATAGAGAAGATGACACGACAGCGTAAATCTCCCCAGGAAGTTTTAATTAAAGGTTGGTGTAGGCTGCATGAGGCGCCTCACTTAGAAACAACTTGCTCATTATGTTTACATATTTTGAAGAAACATGCAGATGTAGATCTTGAACATCATCCTCCTGCTGATATAGAAGAGAAAACAGAAAAGCCATCAGGCTCACAAAATAAAGGAAAGAAGAAACTTGAGGCTGATAACAACTCTAAGTTAAAGTGGATATCAGGCGGAGCAACAGCTAGAGCTGCAAAGAAGAAAGAAGGTTCAGATAGATATCCTGCTAAAGATAAATGTCCTGCTGAGGATAAGCCTTGGATCTTAAGGTTTGATGGATCCAAATCCAAGCAAGGTGCTGGAGTAGGAATTGATCTTATCAATCCATCAAGAAAATCCTACTTAGCGGCCTACAGATTATAGTTCCCCTGTACTAACAATGTAGCAGAGTATGAAGCTCTGATTCATGGAATGTTGTTTGCTCACAAGAAGAAAGTGAAGATCCTGCATGTCTTTGGAGACTCAGAACTAGTGGTGAGGCAAGTAAGGGGAATTTATTCTTGTAACTACAGAAAGTTGTCCAATTACAGACATCGTGTGTGGGACCTGATTGAGGACTTTGATGCCTTTAATATCACTCATGTACCAAGAGAATAGAACCAGAGGGTAGACGCACTTGCCCAGGCCGCCAGTACATTGGAGCCACTGTCTATATCTGGTCTAAAGAGATTTTCAGTAGAAATGGTGTCAGTACCATCAGTACCTGACAATGTGACTAATCTCCAGGTGTTTGATGATGATCAGCACATTCTGGACTTCATATCAAATAGAGACATATTTGAAGCTTAGATCATAGATGAAAATGGTATGGAAGATCATGTCTGGGAAGAAGATGAGATATTAGAGTTGCCTAGCAACAGGATCCCCAAAGGTATGATTAAATTAGAAAGAACTTTTGATCTAGATAATATGCTTAAACATAAGGATCTGCCCAAGGCAGATGGAGGTCAATATTCACAAGTGAACATAGGACAAAAGGAAGACAAGAAGAATGTGCTAATTGGCAAAGTATGCACATCAGAAGAGTTAGAAGGAATAACTTAGGCACTTAAGGATTACATACATGTGATTGCATGGACTTATGATGAGCTGAAGACATATGACACTTCTGTCATAACTCATACTATACCTCTCAAGCCGGATGCAAAACCTTTCAGACAGAAGCAGAGGCCAGTCAATGCTCTGCTTGAACCAATCATCCTTGAAGAAGTCAAGAAATTGTTAAATGCCCGGATAATATTCCCTGTAAGGCACTCCACTTGGGTGGCAAATCTTGTGCCAGTCAGAAAGAAGAATGGAGACATCAGGTTATGTGTAGATTTCAGAAACCTGAACAGAGCATCAGAAAAGGATAATTATCCTTTGCCCTCCTTAGATGAAGTTCTACAAATTGTACATGGAGCCAAAATGATGTCCTTCCTGGACGGTTTTTCAGGATACAACCAAGTGATGGTCGATAAAATTGACAGATTGAAGACTGCCTTCACCACAAAGTGGGGGATATTTGCATATAGACGTATGCCATTTGGACTTATAAATGCTGGAGCTACATTCCAGTGAGCAATGGACATAGCCTTCAGAGGCTTAATAGGAAAATGTATAGTCATCTACATGGATGACCTGACAGTATTCTCCAAGGAAAGGGGAAATCATGTTGCTGATCTTAGAAGTGTACTGAAGAAATGTGAAGAGTACGGAATATCTTTGAATCCTAAGAATTGCATATTCGGAGTCACAACAGGAAAATTACTAGGCCACCTGATCACAGAAGATGGAATCATCATTGATCCTGACAGGGTGGAGTCTATTATGAAGTTACAACTTCCAGGAAGTAAAAAGGAACTTAAGTCTTACTTTGGTAAGATAAATTTTGTGAGGAAGTTCATCACCGGCTTTGCTGAGATTGTTAGACCACTAAATGCCATGTTAAAAAAAGATGCACAAATTGAGTGGACACCAGAAGCCAAGGCTGCTTTTGAAGATATAAAGAAAGCCATTTCAGATGCTCCTGTCCTCATCAGTCCAGATTACACAAGAGATTTCTACATCTACTCATTTGCCTCAGAGCATACCTCTGCAGCAGTGTTAACTCAAAGAAATGAAGAGAAAGAAGAGAAACCAATTGCTTTCATGAGCTGTCCTTTCAGGGATGCCGAGTTGAGATATGTAGATGTTGAGAGACAGGCACTTGCATTAGTCAGAGCAGTAAAGAAATTTAGACATTATATACTAAGAAGTAAAGTGATTGTTGTAGTACCAGATGCGGAAGTGAAGATGCTGCTGATGCAGAGTGAACCTGGTGAAAAAAGAGCCAAATGGATTACCGTATTACAAGAATATGACATGGAGATCACACCAATGAAGCTGGTGAGGGGACAAGCTCTGAGCTAGATGATATCTGAGACTGATCCAAACATCATCAGTCAGCAGTATGTGATCAATGAAAAAGACAATAGAGAATGGTATTCAGACATCAGGCATATCCTGATCACTGGAAGATGTCCATCAAGAATGCAAGCTTCACAGAGAAGAGCCTTAAAGATAAGATCCCAAAAGTATATGATGAAGAGAGGAACCTTGTTTAAGAAGAATTATGAAGGGATATACCTGATATGCTTAGAGAAGCCAGAAGCAAATAAAGTTTTAACAGAGTTACATGACAAGTTTGGAATGGCACACGGATCAACATTGGCCACAACACATGCAATCCTCAGAGCAGGATATTACTGGCCTACCATTTTTAAAGACACAGCTGATCATGTTAAATGTTGTCATGTTTGTCAGGTTGCTGCCAACAGAGAGAAATATGCTGCACAACCATTGCAGCCGGTAATGGAAGAATGCCCAGTTGCACAATGGGGCATGGATTTCATAGGACTAATCAATCCTCCGTCTTCCTCAGGCCATAGGTATGTCCTAACGATTACTAACTATTGTACTAGATGGACTGAGGCTACCAGCAGTAAAACTTGCACTGCTGATGATGTCATTAAGTTTCTGGAGAGCAACATTATCACCAGGTATGGAACTCCTTATGCATTGGTAAGTGATAATGGTTCTACCTTCATCTCCACCAAATTGTCAAGTTGGGCTTTTGATCATGGGATCATACTGAAGTTCTCATCCAACTATTATCCCCAGGGGAATGGATTAGCAGAATCCACCAACAAAAATTTACTGAGTATCATAAGAAAACTGATAGAGAAGAACCCTAGGGAATGGAACTCATTTTTGAAATATGCCTTATGGGTAGACAGAACTAGAATGAAAAATGCACTAGGAAACTCACCCTTCCAACTAGTATATGGGGTGGATCCTATCCTCCCTATAAACTTGAAAATTCCTACTCTACAGTTTGCCCAAGAATATTTAGGCATAGATAATAAACAGGAAGTCAGGTTACTTCAACTGATGCACTTGGAAGAAAAACGGAGTCAAGCGATTGACTGATTTGCTAAACATCAGGCTGTTGTCAAATGCTGGTTTGACAAAAGAGCCAGAATTAAAGCTTTCAGGATATCCGATTTGGTCTTGATGTGGGATAAAGCCCATGAAAAGAAAGGTGACCACGGTAAGTTTAATAGATTATGGATAGGTCCCTTTCAAATTTCTGAAATCTTAGGAGACAACACTTATAGGCTTAAGAAACTGATAGGTGAGGATGTCCAATTGCCAGTCAATGGACAATTCCTCAAACATTATTTCCAGGCCTGAATGACTTCATGACAGTCAGTATGTATCGTAGTGTATATTTGTATAGTTGTTTGTACATTTTGTTTGTTCTATTTGTTTTGTTTTGTTGGTTGGGATCTTTGTTCTGGTGAGTCAAGATGATGCACTTCATCACCCAGAAAATAATCAAGTTGTTAAGATTCAAATGATGAGATCACATTTAAACATAGGTTATGATTCATTCTAATAAGTGTTCATGATTAGGTTTGTGATATCTTTTCATCAGGGTGCTTTTTCTTGGTCAAAGATGAATCCATCACAATGAAACACCTAATAGCCTTGGGTTTGTTGAATACACTAGTATAGGTGTTAAGTGAAAAATCTAAAGGGACTCCCTTGCTACCAATGCAATCTCCAACCTAAAGCTGCAAGTAACTGTACCTTGTACAAATGGACTGACATGATGATATCAGATATAAATATGAAGAGAAAATCAGAAAAGAAATAAAATTAGGCCACCTAAGTAACTCTACCGGGGCTATAGACGCCTATTGGCAGTGGGGCTCTACTTAGGGAGATTGTATAGATAACCTTGCTAGGGCTATAGACGCCTGTTGGTAGCAAGGCTCTATCTAGGTTGGCTATGAGGGATGATCTCCAACTATGTAGTTTAACACCAGTTACTTATGTTTTCAACTTGCTTTCAAGATAAGGATAATTAATCATATGCACACACCTGATCCTTTGTTAGCATTATTACCATAATGAAATTTTATCATTCAGAGGATCATAATGCTTATACTTAGACAAGAGTTAAAACACTATAGATGAATGTGATCACATCACTTCAATCATTGGAATTTGTTTATTTTCTTTGGTGGCAAGTTGTTGTGTGGTTACACAACACGCCCCATTTTGACTTGGCAAAACAGGGACCAACTTCTTTTGGCTTGTGTTGTCTGCTTTCTGGCGGTTTGGTAAAAATAAGTCATGTGCATCATCATGTGAAGTCAGGATGAGGTAAGTCCCCAATATGAGGTCAGTTTGCCAAAATTCATATTTCATGTCTGTGACCTCATATTCTGAAAGAGCATTGAATTTCATGCAGGTTTGCCTTTTACATCACCCTGATATTCATCAGGATGTGAAAGTTATGAACAGTCAAAGTCTTGGTCAAACCTGATATTCGCAAGAGGAGGATCATATTTTATAACCTCAGTCATGTTTTGAACATCATCATCATATTTGAAACATCCCCCTGATATATCCTGCGGCTCAAATATCCAGACGTCAACTTTAAGTGATGGTCAGTTTTCCCGTCAAGCGGTCTTTTATATCGCGAACATCATGTTTCCAAATGTAACCTGATATTTGTTAATATCCTCCTGATGTGAAATATCACCCTTAACAAATATCCTGATGACATCATCCATATACGATAAATGAAGAAACAAACATCCTGATGACATCATCATCATATTTACATTTCGACAGGATATTTTACAAACATGATCATGTTTGTCCAATATGACGATGACGTCATGAGACATTTCTGATACAAAGAACAAATATCATGATGACGTCATCCCGATATTCCGAAAGGAAGATAAGTAGGTTTGTCTCGTCATCATCATATTTTGAAACATCACCCGATAGACCGAAATATCCTCCTGATGTACAAAAAATTAAACGAAAGGCGCTTTGCCACCCGAATCATGTCGCGATAACAATTCCAATATGAGTCAGGATGATGTTGAAACTCAACCCGATATTTGTGAATATCATCCTGCCCTCATGATATCCCGTCATATGGATATTCCCCCGCTCCCTTTGCCGCCATTATCATTAAATGCGCACAGATATGGTAGGTGATTCCCGCCGACCCCGGAACCTAATGAAATACCTGGCGAGATCCTGAGTTTTCGCACGAATGATCAAAGATTGCAATCTAACTTGTCAGAGTTGCCCTAAATTTACCCTAAATGCATGGTTAAAAGGTAATTCAACAGCCATTGTTACGTTTACCATGCGTTAAAATTGTTTTACAGAGCGTTAGCCTCCATATCCGCATAACAGCTACCGTTGCGCAATTCAAGCTCAGAGACAGAAGGACGGAAGCAATCAGCACCTGGGTCAGGAGTGTTTTGACAATATATTGGTATAAAGGAAAATCGGCATAACCAGGTAAGTAAACTGAAGCCCTCATCATGTTGTTTCTATATGATGCTGTAAGTTCTAGTTATGTATCTATTATGAATAAGTAATGTGAAATTGATGCAATAGGCATGATATTTGCAATATGTATGCATGCATATCCCTGTTGTGAGAAGAGATGTTGTTAATTGCAGGTACCCATGGCTGAAAAACATTTAATCAAGAGTCAGGAGGAATTTAGCAGGCCTATGTTCTCTTCTCAGAGAGGGGTCCTGTTCAAATATGGAGCAATTACAGACACCCATCAGGGGATTACCAACCTGGAAGCCTGGTCAGCCAAGCTAAATGATGGACATGACAAGAGTCCGGTACTAGACGCAGTGTTTGTATCTGGTATGTGGAACGCTGCTGGCTTCCCATATTCCATGGAGTCTCTGGAGCTGGTTATTGAGTGCGCCCAGAATTATAACCCTCAGACGAGGCAGGTGGTGAAGCATGGGAGGGTGTATGCAGACCTATCCATCAAAGGTCTCTCCCAGATGTTTGGACTGCCAATGGGCAGTAAAGTAAAGAGTGTAGACTTGAAGAAGTCTGAAAGAGAATATGAGGCCAATAAGAAGTCGGCCAGAAAGAACATGTATGCTTGGCGGGCCGAGAACAGCACATACAATGTGGCGGCCAAGCTTCCTGTGCACATGTTCAAGTTTAATTTCAATGAGGAGTATCAGTACGTGATTGCCCTCCTGAACATGGTGACTGGCCAGCCTGATGCTGGTGAATTCAGAGATTGGATGTACGGCATAATAATGATGTGTCTGTATGCAGACATCAAGCCACTGTGGGGCCAAATAATAAGTGATGCTCTGCATGAGCGGCTGATGAACCTGGGAGGTTCAGATTGTACCTTCTATATGACGTCTTATATTGTTTATTCCTATGCTTACAGAGGCACTTTTGATGCCTTAGTCACAGATGGAAAACTGACAGGCACAAATGTAGCATATATCTGGGATCATCATCCCCAGCTGCAAAGAACCAAATATCTCAAGGACTACAAATTGGTCAATGATGCATTTTCTATGCATCTGGTAAGGACCATGGAAGAAGATAGAACAAAAAGATTGAGCATGGAGGCTCAAGAGGCAGTATATAGGCATGGGGCATGGTACATACAATTTGCCACCTTTTCCTATATCAGAGTTGAAGGTTTTGAAGGGCACCCCCTAATGCTACCGAGATATCCTACTGATGCAGTAGTGTTAATGGAATTTATCAGGCAGGGCTCCACCATGATACAGATGTATAAGGATGCCAAGAAGCTACCACCAATTTTGTTCCCAGTCAGCATTGGCAACTATATGTGCCCTGACTCTAACCATATAAAGAAGGTGATGGTCACCCTGAACAAGATGAATTTACAGTCTTTCCCAATGACAAGACCATATGATCCTTACGGCAGAATACAGAAGATTCTAGGAAAGCCTATTCACCAGAGGCACCTAGAGGATTTTTGGGCTGACTGCGAAGATGAAGCAGAGGCCAAGAGGAGGAGGTATCAGAGGTTGACTCTGAACCAGATCAGAACATTTGACTGCATCTCCCTCCCTCAACAGCTGAAGAGTGATGACGGCAGGATAATGGCAGACGAATATGAGCAGAAAAAGATTTATAATGATACTATTTCTGCACCTGACCTCACTGTGCAGGAGGATATGTCCTTAGACCCATTCTTTGCCAGAACCCTACACTTGACCCAAGCTTGGGTGGATGCACAGGTAAAGGCATTGAAGAAAAGGGGTGTTGCCATCACGATGGACAACAAGAAGAAGGGGCAGGACATCCCTGCAAATGAATATGATGACTTCCTGCTGGAGAAGAGGAAGACCAAGGGAGAGAGAATCCCTCCACCACAACAGCCAAGCAAAAGATCCCCAAGGGGTAAGAAGGTGGAAAAGGAACCCAAGGGTATGCTAATTGAAAGGGCAGTATTTACAGCTGAGGAGGCAGCAGGATCAGGATCAGGGTCAGATTCTCCTCCTAAGAAGGAATAGCCCAAGAAAAGCAAGACAGCAGAGGCTGGAATTGTTGAGACCCAAGAAGTGGGTCAGTCCTCCAAACAACCAGGAAAGGATATCCTCATGGAAGAGGAGCCTGAAGAAGAGGAAGCTCCACTAGTAATAAAGAGAAAGAGGAGAGCTCCCCAGGTGCTGGTGCCTACCACGCCTAAGAAACCAAGAACCTCCATGAGAGGTGAAATAAGCCAACCCCCTCCTACACAATTACAAGGGGTAGGTAGTGAAGTGCCAAAGGAACTTCAACATAACGTTCGACTTCCTACCATTGTCAAGTTCAAAACTGAACTTGCTGAAGAGCAACAGAAGGAAACCTCCCAGACGCAAGCAGAAGGACATGTCTCAGTGGAAGAGACAATCAACTTGTCTGATGATGAGGTTGTGCAGGACGTGTCTGTACAGAAGATGGAAACACTGGCTGCTGGCATCAGCATGACTTCTCATAGGCCTCCATCTGTTCAATCAGTGCTGGAGCAGATGAAGCAAGCAGAAGCAGAGCGAGAAAAGAGCCCAGAGCAGGTAGCTCAGGACATAGGGCTGGATACACTGATCGCCGAGGTGACAAGTCCTGTAGTGGTGGACTTGACAGAGAAACAGGATGCAAGTCCTGAACAGCCAGCACGATCACCTGATAAGGGCCATCTAATAGAAGAGATAGAGATGACAGAGGTAGAGGGTCATGCTCTTGAATCAGGCCAATAGAGCCCACAAGATACATCAGCAGGACCTGCTATAGTAGAGGTCCAAGAAGCAAAGGCTGATGAGAAAGAAAAGGAAGCACTAGAAGATCCAGCTGCTAAGGCACAAGAGGTGGATAGTGCAGGAACAGAGCAAATAGTAGCCACAGAACAGATGTCGTTACTTCAAGCGAACCTCCCAGCATCTGGAACGGTGGACATGCCACTAGAAATGGAGAAACCAAAGGAGGATGATCAACCTCCACAAGGGGAAGAGCTGGGAACAGGTGAAATAATGAAGGAAAAAGATCATGATCATCATGATCTACATACAGATGCACCACAGGGTTCCCCACACCGAGAAGATGTTCCCCCAGAAAAAGAAGTCCCTCAACAGGAGGAGGCACCAAAGGATCAACAGCAAAGCGAGCATCATGAGGAAGAAAAAGAAAAATCACCATCTCCACAGCACTTGTTAATAGAGGCAGGAGATATGGGTGAACAGCAGCATGATGCCGAAAAACATGATCAAGTACCTCCATGGTTAACAAAAGAAGTAAACGTTGAGGAGGAACTTGAAATCCAAGAGTTCGACGTCTCCACCCTGTTCTCCGCAGATATAATGAAGCCTAGGAGGAAGGCCAGAATGACTTCGGCCATCAAGAGAGATCCGGTGACAGGGAGAAGGACCACGCAAATTGCTGTACCTGCGGTAGAGAAGGAGAAAGGCAAAATCACTGTGGATGAATTCCAGATAAGCACAGTGGATTTGGGTTTTGCCAACGAAGAACAGGAAGGTCAAGAAGGTAAGGATATCATTGACTCTCTAATTCAGAAAGTGAAAAGAGAGAAAGAGAAGAATAAGCAACATAAAGAGCACATTGCTCAGTTGCATGCTTATATTAAAGGTTTGACCAATCCTGATGATACTACAAATGAAGCCGCAGTCCCATTGACTGCCATTTCTCAAGAGGAGGTAAATAAACTGGACCTCATGAAACATGAGGCGTCAGTAATAAGGAAATGGATGTTATCTGCATTGGATGATGCTATAGAAATAATGAAAGCCTCTTTGAAGAGGTGGACCATCCTAAGTGACTCCAAGACCAAGGTGGACAAATTGCAGATGCAGACCGGGAAAAGGTCTTATAAGCTGGAGAAGGTCTTGAGTCTCTTAGGAGAAATAAAAGGAATAAACCCACAGCTGCTTATCAGTAAGCAAATATTGAATAATAATACTGCATTATTAGTTGACATCTGGTACAAGGATGTACAGTTCGAATGCGGAGTCCTCAAGAGATGCAACAATAAGCTGAGGGAGATCAGCATGAGGCTACGTGATTTAATGGGAGTTGAGGCAGAGATGCTAGAAACACTAGAAGGCAAAGTAGAGGGGAAGATAGAGAATCAAGATGAAGACTCTACCCTTAAAGCTCTATATAGCAACTTCCAAGTGGAAGCAGATGGTCCACTCATCCACTTGACAGAGGAGATTATAAATAATGTGATGAGAATCAAGGTCAAGATGGAGACCTATAATGAGACATTACAGGACAGAAAGAATAAGCTGGACAATAGCAGGGATAAGTATGAAGCACACAAGCATGCCATTGTCAAGGTAAAGACTCAAGATGGCGGAGGAATAGATCAGGTTGTGCAGTCATACGAGCAGATCCGTGGTAGTATGCAACCCCATATGTAGCAGCATCATCATCAGGATAGCGAAGGTTCGGAAAGCGATGCACATGATGATGATCTGCATGAATCAGTTGAGGAGCATGATAAAGATACATCATGAGGGGAGATATTTGCATAAGCAATATAGATAGTTGCCAGCTGGCAACTTGTGCCATTTTGTAAAAGCGACAAGTCATGAAATGATGACCATAGATTTGTATTGATAAATCAGATCCGTAGATCTTTTCTAATGGATTCCTCACCTTATTCTATAAAAGGTGGTGGAATGCCTTGTTATATTCATTTGAAACTTAATTGAAATCTGTTTGCTGAAGTATTCAGGGCTCATTTCAAAGCTGCTGTATATGTACATGTCTTTTGCATACTTAATGAAAGAGAAGAGTATTTTGATTACAAACCTTCGTAAATCCTGAGTAATCTGTGTTTGAATTCTGGATATGTGCTTTGATTTGCTGCGTCCCTTGGAGTGCTCATCATCTTGCATGTATTGTTTTCATTCATTATCCTCTGAAGTTTGCATTAACTGTATCTAGCTGTGGAATATCCTGGTGAACATATGGTTTGATTTCTTCTCCTCATGACAGTATCAAGCATGTATGTGGATCAAAAGCTAAAGGTTCAACTTAATTAGAAGTATTTCTTTTAATTTCTTTCAATTTCAGAGCATCTCACGATCACAATTGCGAATAACTGCTAATCTTAAGCAAACAACCCAAAATATGCAGACATCTCGTAGATAATTGCAAATATTTAGCATATTTGAGTACTAAGCATGCACAATTGAAAATATCATGAAAAGATCGAGGTATTTTTACATCTTTTCATCAAATAGCTGTATAATTTGACTTCTCTGTAAAGAATTTCTGCAGGAACGTCATGATGATGATAATTTTCACGTAAGGCCCCAAAATGGAAACAGCAACTCACATTAACCTCTGAGTAACGTCAGACGATTAAGACCTAATCACCGGAGACTTGGGATCATGAATTCTCTGAATTCACAGTATCTTTCAAGATGAATAAAGGTTAATGTGTACTTTTATTCTATGTTTATTTGTGACTAACATCATGACCAACAGTTAGTATATTTGGTTGTGAAGCATTTGACAATCTTGTCACTTTTTGTTGTAAAGAGGTCATACCTTGCAAAAGTTGATTTAGAATAGTGTCATTAGGAGATGCAGTTTGTGGTAAGGAATTCAAACCAAAATTTGGAGGAGATTGAGCATGGGTAATGACAAGTGGAGGTTGCGAGTAATTAGGTGGTGGTTTGACATAGCGATAGGTGGAAAATGGTTGAGAATAAGCAGATTGAATAGGTGGTTGAGAGTAACATGAAGACACTCTAGAGGCAAGGTTTTGATAGTTAAATCTGACAGCTCTATAATTTTGTGAATTAGTGCCATTAGATACTCCAATACCAGCGGTGACGTTACTACAAGCATTTGCATTGGTTTTCAAAATATTTGATGTAAATGTAGATATTCCCGTAGTCGGTATAGGTACCAATACTTGTGTATGAGATGGTGACAAAGTGTTATTTATCACTTTTGTAGATTCAGTCACTAGCATAATATTGGTTTGTACAATATGTGCTAAACCATAGATCACATTAACACCATCTTGTCCTTCTTTGATCAATTCCCTTATGTTATGTATTATAGGAAGAGCTTCCTCAGCTATCCTCTCATTTTGCATAAACGCTTGAAAATCAGCTAACTCTTTATCAAGTTTGTCTATTTACTCATTAGATACATGTCTTGTCACTTCAAAAGTATCATCAACATCATGAAAATTTTGCTCTTCCATTGTACTTGTGACAGGTATAATATATTGCAATATTTGTGTCTCTCCTTTTGTAAAGAAGGTGTTCAGTGTACCAATTTCTTCAAGAGCACTAGATCCCATGTGTTTGATGCTTCTTCTTAAAGGAATATTTCTATTAGGGCAACAAGTTATAATACTCATGCAACAATATGCACAAACTAAGAATAAACCCTAGGAGCAGGATATGTTTGAAGGCAAAAATGCTTGATTTTTCAACTTTTCTTAATGCAAACAAGTGAAAGAAGAGGTGTTGTAAATATTTTCAAGAGGGAAAGAAAATTATATACCTAAAAATAGTCAACTAATGCAATAATTCTTTTTACAACATACTTTTGAAGCAACTCTAGGAAGTCGATAAGCCAAAAACTAGTGAAAATAGGCCAAAATATGCAATTTTTCACCAAATCTCCATGCAAAAGAGTAGGGCAGCGGGTGTTGTAAGGAAAATGAATATGGATAGAAAATTATAACAGTAATAACACCCACCTAATGCCAAAAAATTTGTTACAACATGCCTATAGTACCTCTCTAGACCAAACCCTAGTGCAAAGATAGCAAAAATATGCCAATTTTCCCAAAATTTCAATGCAAAAGCCCAAAAGAAAGGGTGTTGTAAGGAAGTTGAGAAGGGGAAGTAGATAATAATGCTAATAACATCCAATTAGTGCAATAAAATTCAAAACATTGAAAAAATAATGAATTGAATGATAATGAATTTAAGATCTGATGTAAAAATTAGAGAATTAATTAAATGCAATTGAATGGATGCCAACTATGTCAAAAATCAAACCCTAGAATGCAATTTTTTCAATTTTTCCAAATATATCATTTTTTTTGTAAATTTTTGAATGCAATAGAATGAATGAATGCAAATATATCAAACAACACTCAGCAAGGTGCTAAAAAGTTCAAAACATGGTTTCACCAAAATATTTTATATGAAAAGGGGGATTGATGGTTTAATGGGTGATGTTTGTTTTAGTTTGAATCCTCCTTTCCACAAAATATTCCAAGGGCTTTTCAACTAAGTACTTCTCCTATCAAGAGGAGAGTCAACTATAAGATTTGAGTTGCCATTTGGTTTTCTACTAGGAAACTCAGATATGATCACACAAGATTGCTAATTAATGCTTTTATGCTCTTAAAACCCTAATTTAAGCAAAATAGTAATCAAATATGTGAATTACAACAAATGCTACAGGAAATAAGCAGAGGGCAGAGAACCTTAACTCACTATTTTTTGCAATCTAGAAAATGGAAAAGTCAGGGACAATGGTGATGGCACCCTAGTCTAGTGTGCTTCTTTTTCCACAAAGTCCCAATCTCCTTTTGGCATTGATCCCTATTGTATCTTATGTTTTTCGTGATCTAGAAATGGAGGACAAGGTTGATGGTGCCCTTGTCCCAAAATGTTACACAGTGTTTGCTTCTTTTTAGATCTAAAATCTTCAATGTCTACCTACCTTCCCTACAACTCCACTTTCTCCAGATCTGATACCTGTAAGTTGCAATCACGAGTGTGGGAGGGGGTTGTGGTGTTTAGAGGCTTGCCTTGGTCAAGCCCCGGAGAGACATTCAAGTCTTTCAAACACCATTGTAAGAGAAAGAGTGTGTCTCCTTGTGGGACAGAGGCAAAAACCAAATGATAATGATTGAAAACACAATAAATGTCACCTTGATGATGAAGCTCTCATGGAAGGAAGAAGTTCTTCAATGCCATGAGGAGAAGATGAGATCCAACCTACAAACAAACACAATAACAATGCTATGCTCTGCAACACAATGATAGTCACAAGTATGCCAATAGCTCATGAAACAAAATTGCCATCTAGTAATCTTCTAGTTTGTAAATGAAACCCTAAACATGCTTATATATGCAACTATTAAGATTCCTGCTAAGAATTTCATATTTGAAACTTATGATGTTGGCCTGGAGACTAAATAATGGTCACAAACCTGACATTTAAATTTAGGGTAAACCCAAAATAGGGCTGGACTAGGGCACTAGTGCCCAAGTACACCCCCTTGTCTTACTCAAGAATCATCAACATAGCACCCCCTAGGTCCTATTTATCACAAGACCCAAGGGTTTTCTTATCAGGAGTCTTATTTAACATGCAAAATTCTCTAAATCTAATCTAAAGACTGGGAGCTAAACCTTAATAGGAAAAAGCCCCCAAGGGTGTATTTTTCTAAGGGGCTTTTTCCAACATAACAGGGGGAACATAGAGAACTTGTGCACTTATGAAAGTTGTTATTTTGTACTGAAGGCATGTAAATGGCATATATGATATGCATATAGGGTGTGGGAGTCCTGCTCTTTTGTAATCTACCAATATTTTGCTAGTTAATGAGAAGACAAATTTTGGGACTATTCATGTGTTTCTGCCCTATGGTGGTAATGTATCTGTGTTTCTTTTCCTTGCATATAGATTATGCTAATGAATCTTGTGCCTAATTGACAAATAATTGACTTAGTGGTTGAATAGGGATTAAATTCGATGCATGTAATATGGTTCCTTAGAATCTTGCACTTGCAATGCACATGATTGTGTGGAATACTGGTGGTGCAGGGGTACCCCTTCAACAAGCTTAAAGTCTTACTAGGTTGATATGTGTTATGCACTTTAATGTAATAAGGTCTGTTTGACCAAATATCATTGTAGTTGTAATTTGGTTTCTGTTTGTAAGTCCCAAGGGACACCTGCTGAGTGTATTAACAAGGTTGTTAGTTAGTTATGATCTCCCAGCTGCTTGGAATTGTCTCCTAGCCGCTGGGAATCATGTTAGTACTACTGATAGCAAGGAGTTAAATACCCTAGCTTAGATTGATTTGATCATATAGAGAGAGTTGATTTTGGTTTTGAGAGAGATTAAGATCAGAGCAATGATAGTGGATTGTAATTGTTCAACTGTGAAATTAGATATTTGTATTCATCTCTGAGAGCATAATAAAGAAGATCCTATTTGCATTCGATCCCTTTGTGTAATCAATTTTCCTAATTTACAGTTGAAATGGGGTTTTAGCCCATTCCACTGGTGGATTACTTCATAATCAGTGGAATGGCTCTATATATTAGTTTATGTTTTTGTCTTGTTTTCATGTTCGCAGGATCGATCGACATCATGCTTTGTTGAATCCTAGCATCCTCATGTGTTAGGTTGTGAAAGGTTAAAATCTATGTTAGTTTGATAGAGAAACCGATCTAAACAATCGTAGGGTTTGGAGTGTTCAAACAACGAAAGATTCGTGTCGCTTCGTTGGAGATGCATTTGGTATATATATAGTAATTGTATGTCAGATATACACCCTGTGAGTATATCGCTATTGTTTGCTGAAGCTTTCATATTGCAAAACATATCAGGTCCCTCTAGCAGTTGGAATGTCTCTTTCGTATGCATTAAACATACATTTTAGATATACAGTTTATGTGTATATCACTAAGGTGTATCAGGTTACTTTTCCTATATATCTTGTAGTTAAGGGTTGTGAGTATCCTGCAGATGTCTATCAGAGTTATATGTGACAAATGTACATTTTAAAATGTACAAGCCGCCGATATACAAAGGAGAGAGAAAGTGAAGTATCAATTGGCATACAAGGAAGTCAATGGGTTAGTAAAATCCACCAAATGCATATTTGGATTGTATAGTTTGAATGTATATTGAACATATACATCCTATAGATACATCGAATTGGATACACGGAGTGACCGGCAATAACGGTGAGGAAAACTGGCAATAGAAGGTTGAGAAAAGCATATACAAAGATATTGGTGTGAAAAGAGTCATCGGAAGATTGGCTGAAGGTTGGGCCGATGGTTATATGTCACAGCAAAAGGAGGAAGGTGTGAAAGATCATCGGGGTGTCGGAAGGAGATTCTAGGTGTTTGCCGATAGCGAAGGTCCCACCGATAGACGAAAAGTTGAGTCTCCATCGACAAGAGGAAGGGTTTCGGCATTGAAGAGTTTTGGTTCGCTGACGAAGGATAGTCTGGCCGACAAGCAATGCAAGTGCATACATCAGTGAAACGTATATGATCAGAGTATGGTCATTTTGCCCAACCGACAGTCATAAGTCTGGTTGATGGAATATGTCAGAAAGACATTAGGGTAACTCTTGCCAATAGAAAGAAATATTTCAAATTTCACCAGTATTGAACACTTCTGTTGGCATCTCTGCATCATAGTGGTATCAGAGCAAAGGAGTATCTTCTGGGAAGATAAGAGGATGACAAGATGATAAACGAAGAGGGATCATCAGAAGTCCCAGCAAGGATGACCAACACTGAGTTGGTTGTCCTAGTAAAGAAGTAGATTGCAGAGAGCAAAGCCGTGAAAGCTCAGAATTAGGCCATGAAAGATGAGTTGGAGAAGTTGAGGGAAAAAGTAGGTTTTGGTAAAGAAGAAGATAGGGATGAAGAGGAGATCCCTAGGAGGGAAGAGATAGACATTCCTGCAGACCAGAGACCCTTACTAAATGCCCTCAAATCCATGCAGAGGAGAACCATGGATGTGAAACTAGATTTTCCAGTGTTTACAGGAAAGATGGATCCTGATTCAGTGATGGAGTGGATAGACTCCTTGAACAACTTCTTTGAAACAAAGGAAATACCAGAATTTTAGAGGGTAAAGATAGCCCAATCAAAAATGAAAGAGGTTGCATTGACTTGGTGGAATTTCATCCAAGATGATAGGGTGAAAGAAGGAAAGAACAGAGTTGCTACTTGGAAGAAAATGGTGGCTTTAGTGAAGGAAGCCTATGTTCCATTGGATTACAACATCCAATTACACAAGAGGAGACAAAATTTGAAACAGAAGATTTAGATGTCAGCTCATATACTAAAGAATTCATGAAACTTTGTGTCAAGACAAAGGTAAAAGAAAATGAGGAAGAGAGGGTAGCAATGTATCTCAATGGATTGAGACTTTCCATCTAAGAAGATTTAAATCTACATAGTCTAGATATAGTTCAAAAGTGCTATCAATTTGCACTTAAAGTGGAAGAGAAATTAAAGAGAAGGCAAGAACAGGATAGTAGAGGAAGAGGAAGACAATGAAGAGGGGGAAGAAGTCCTTTCAGAGGCAGAGGACATGGATTTGGATACCAAGGTGAATCCAATCAGGAGAGCAACAAAGGAGACAACAGTCAAACTCAAAAAGGAAGTTATGATCAAAAAGGAAACTTTAGGGGTAGAAGACCACCATTTAGAGGAAGACCTCAGGGAAGAGGACCTCTCAGATGCTACAATTACAATCAAGAAGGCCATATAGCCAGTAGATGTCTAGAAAAAGCATCAAGTTCAATGGGAGAAAGAAGAACAAATCTGATACAAGAATCTGACTATCAAAGTGTGACAAGCTCAAACACTGGTCAAAGTGTAAAGGCTCCTGATGGTTATGGATATCCTGAGATAGGAGAATCTTTGATGATTAGGAAAGCAATGACCACCATGAAGATGCCTGAAAGAGAACCCCCACAAAGAAAGTCTCTCTTCAAAACTACTTACAAGGCAGGAGGAAAGGTATGTAAAGTTTTGATTGACTCTGGATCCACTAAAAATTTTGTGTCTGTTGAAATGGTAGAAAAGCTTAAGCTTAGAAGACTGCCACATCCTTGTCCATACAAGATTTCTTGGCTCACTCAAGGTCAGCAACCAGTTGCAGAAGAGCAGGCTTGGGTAGAATTTCAAATTGGACCATACAAGGATAGGTTATTGTTTGACATAGTTCAGATGGATGCTTTCCATCTCCTATTTGGCAGAACATGGCAATATGACTTGGGAGCACAACATGATGGGGTTAGAAATAACTATTCAATCACCAAGGATGGTAAGGTGATAGAGTTACTACCATTGATGGAGGAGGTAGAGTAAAAAGGGAAAGAAGTCAAAGTAATGCTGGTAGAAGGTAAACAGTTCATGAAAGAGATAGTAGAAGAGGGTACAGTTGCATATGCCCTAATTCGATGCCTGAAAATAAATAAGGAACAGCAGCAAGCAATCAAGGGAGAGAAGAGACAGAGGTTCATAGATCCTGCTGTCCAAGAGTTGTTGGATAAGTACAAAGGCATCATCTCTGATGGAATGCCAAGATCCCTACCACCTATAAGGGATATCAGTCACTACATATATCTGATCCCAAGATCTACACTTCCAAATAAGGCAGCATACAAGCTTACCCTAGAGCAGAATGCAGAGGTAGCAAGACAGATTGAGGAATTGTTGGAGACATGTCTAATTGGTAAAAGTTTAAGCCCATGTGCAGTACCGGCTGTAGTAGCACCAAATAAGGAAGGCACTTGGAGGCTTTGTACTGATTCTAGGGTTATTAACAAGATAACAATCAGGTATAGGTTCCCCATACCTAGGATAGAAGATTTGCTTGACTGTTTAGGAGGTGCTAAGTATTTCACAAAAATAAATTTGAAGAGTGGTTATCATCAGATCAGAATTAGGCCAGGAGATGAATGGAAAACAACATTTAAAAAAATGATGGATTATATGAGTGGAAGGTCATGCCTTTTGGTTTCTCCAATGCTCCTAGTACTTTTATGAGGTTGATGAATGAGGTCTTGAGAGAATTTATAAGCAAATTTGTCATAGTATATCTAGATGACATTCTAATTTTTAGTAATACAAAGGAAGAGCATCTTAGGCATGTAGACTTGGTTCTCAAAAGGTTACATGGAGAGCAGTTAATGATCAACTTGGAAAAGTGTCTGTTCATGCAGGAGGAGATCACCTATTTGGGTTTTGTCATTTCACAGGGAAAACTGAAAATGGATAAGGAGAAGGTAAGTGCCATATTGTCTTGGCCAACTCCTAGAACCATGAATGATGTCAGAAGTTTCCATGGGTTAGCAACTTTTTATAGGAAGTTTATAAAAGGGTTTAGTCATATTTGTGCACCCATGCTTGACACCATAAAAGGAGGACGGAAGTGCAGATTCACTTGGACAAAGGAAGCAGATGATTCATTTGAAACATTGAAGAAGAAGGTGGCACAACAGCCAGTCCTTGCACTTTCTGATTTCAACAAAATTTTTTAGGTAGAATGTGATGCAAGTCACATGGCAATTGGAGCAGTACTTAGTCAAGAAGGTAGGCCTATCACATTTTTCAGTGAAAAGCTCAATGATGCTAAGAAGAGATACTCATCCTATGATTTGGAGATGTATGCTCTAGTCCAGTCACTTAAAAAGTGGAGGCATTACTTGATGCCAAAATAATTCATAGTGTTTACAGACAATCAGGCCCTTAGTTTCATAAACAGTCAAGAGAAGCTAAACCATAGACATATGAAGTGGGTAGAAACTTTGCAAGCTTTCACTTTCACACTCAAGCATAAGAAAGGGGTCAAGAATAAGGTCGCAAATGCTTTGAGCAGGAGGGCTCTAACCATAAATCAAATTCAACTGGAAAGTGTTGGCATTGATTCCCTGAAGACTATGTATGATGCTGATGAAGACTTTGGAGAGATTTATCAAGTATGTACTTTTTTTAGAGACAAATATCATGCTAAATTCTCTGAATTTATGATCCAGGATGGATTTTTGTTCAAAGGTAGATAGTTGTGTATTCCAAGGTGCCCCATGAGGCTAAACATCATTAAGGAGAAACATTGTGGAGCTATGGAAGGACATTTTGGTTTGGATAAGACTCTTGATCTTGTCAAAAGACATTACTATTGGCCTAAGTTATAATTAGATGTCAAAAAATTTGTGGAGACATGTGTGATATGTTAGAAAGAAAATGGAAGATCAACTAATGCAGGTTTATATCAGCCATTGCCCATTCCTTCTAGACCATGGGAGAGCATAAGCATGGATTTTGTTTTGGGTTTACCTAGAACCAGGAACGGTTATGATAGTGTTTTTGTTGTAGTAGACAGATTCAGTAAAATGGCACACTTCTTGCCATGCAAAACCACTTGTGATGCTTCATATGTTGCAAACTTGTTTTTCAAGGAAATAGTGAGGATACATGGATTGCCATTAAGCATATTTTCAGATAGAGATGTGAAGTTTATTGGTCATTTTTGGAGGACTCTTTGGAAGAATCTTGGAACTAATTTATCTTTCTCATCAGCTTATCATCCTCAAATAGATGGACAAACTGAAGTGGTTAACCATTCATTGGGAAATTTACTCAGGTGTTTGACAAGACAGCATGGAGAAAAGTGGGATAACATCCTACCACAATTAGAATTTTCCTACAATGACACCATCAATAGGAGTACAGGGAAATCACCTTTTCAAGTGGTGTATGGTATGCATCCAAGAGGTATATTGGAATTAAGAGATTTACCTATAGGAGAGTCTATTAGTGCAGATGGAGAAGCTCTTGCAATAGCTATCAAAGAGGTGCATGATCAAGTCAAGACTCAACTCCAACAAACCACCCTGAAGTATAAAGAATATGCTAATAAAAATAAGAGAGATGTACAGTTTGATGTTGGAGATTTGGTATGGGTTAATCTAAAGAAGGAAAGACTCCCAAGGTAAATATACCAAACTAATGCAGAGGAAGATTGGACCATCACAGATTTTGAAGAAACTTGGTCTGAATGCTTATGAGATCCAACTTCCTTCTGATCTTGGATTGTCACCTATTTTCAATGTATGTGATTTAACTCCATATAGGCCTAATAAAGATGAAGAACATGAATTATTACAGGGTACAGCAGCTGATGACATTCCTAAACATGATCCACCACACTTGCAGAAGATTTTAGACTCAAGAATGATAAAGGAGACCAGGAACAAATAGTATATAGAATATTTGGTGGCTTGGAAAGGGAAACTAGATTCAGAAGCAGTTTGGATGACTGAGGAATAGATCAAGAAACATGGTGCAGACCTGCACACACTGATCTCAAGTGGGCTTGAGATCTCTTCTCCCGGGGAGTATGGTACAGGGGCACCCCTTCAACAAGCCTAAAGTCTTAGGTTGATATGTGTTATGCACTTTAATATAATAAGGTTTATTTGACCAAATATCATTGTAGTTGTAATTCAGTTTCTGTTTGTAAGTCCCAAGGGACACCTGTCGAGTGCATTAACAAGGTTGTTAGTTAGTTATGATCTCCCAGCTGCCTGGAATTGTCTCTCAGTCACTGGGAATCATGTTAGTACTATTGATAGCAAGGAGTTAAATACCCTAGCTTAGATCGATTTGATCATACAGAGAGAGTTGATTTTAGTTTTAAGAGAGATTAAGATTAGAGCAGTGATAGTGGATTGTAATTGTTCAACTGTGAAATCAGATATTTGTATTCATCTCTAAGAGCATAATAAAGAAGATCCTGTTTGCATTCGATCCCATTGTGTAATCAATTTTCCTGATTTACAGTCGAAATGGGGTTTTAGCCCATTCCACCGGTGGATTACTTCATAATTGGTGGAATGGCTCTGTATATTAGTTTATGTTTTTGTTTTGTTTTCATGTTCATAGGATCGATCGACATCGTGCTTTGTTGAATCCTAGCATCCTGATGTGCTAGGTTGTGAAAGGTTAAAATATGTGTTAGTTTGACAAAGAAACTGATCTGAACAATCGTAGGGTTTGGAGTGTTCAAATAGTGAAAGATTCATGTCGCTTCATTGGAGATGCATTTGGTATATATACAGTAATTGTATGTCAGATATACACCTTGTGAGTATATCGCTATTGTCTGCTGAAGCTTTCATATCGCAAAACATATCAGGTCCCTCTGGTGGTTGGAATGTCTCTTTCGTATGTATTAAACATACATTGTGAAGATATAAGGTAGTGAACATACATTTCGGATATACAGTTTATGTGTCTATCGCTGAGGTATATCAAGTTACTTTTCCTATATATCCCGTAGTTAAGGGTTGTCAGTATCCCACAGATGTCTATCAGAGTTGTATGTGATAAATGTACATTTTAAAATGTACAAGCTGCCGATATACAAAGGAGAGAGAAAGTGAAGTATCAATTGGCATACAAGGAAGTCAACGGGTTAGTAAAATCCACCAAATGCATATTTGGATTGCATAGTTTGAATGTATATTGAACATATACATCCTACAGATACATCGAATTGGATACACGGAGTGACAAGCAATAACAGTGAGGAAAACCGACAATAGAATGTTGAGAAAAGCATATACAAAGATATCGGTGTGAGAAGAGTCATCGAAAGATTGGCTGAAGGTTGGGCCAATAGTTGTATGTCACAGTGAAAGGAGGATGGTGTGAAAGATCATTGGGGTGTCGGCAGGAGATTCTAGGTGTTTGCCGATAGCGAAGGTCCCGCCGATAGGTGAAAAGTCGAGTCTCCATCGACAAGAGGAAGGGTTTCGACATTGAAGAGTTTTGGTTTGCCAATGAAGGATAGTCTGGCCAACAAGCAATGCAAGTGCATACATCGGTGAAATGTATACGATCGGAGTATGATCATTTTGCCCGATCGACAGTCATAAGTCTGGTCAATGGAATATGTCAGAAAGACATTAGGGTAACTCTTGCCAATAAAAAGAAATATTTCAAATTTCACCAGTATTGAATGCTTCTGTTGGCAGCTCTACATCAATTGGTCATCCATTGTTTGTTTAATTTGATCTCATTGACATTGTTATGTGAAGTGAAAAGCCAGGTGCAGAGGATGTGCAATTATTTTGCATTTTCTTTTCTTTCCAAACCCTAACCCCTTTCTTTCTATTTTTTGCATAGAGTAGAAGTAGGTTTATTAACATGCACTCAAAAGAACATCTACCTATCAGAGGTTACTAAGCAACCAACATGATATTACCAGCACATGCCACTTGAACAAACAATCACATTGTCCACTCAGCTGCTCCAACACTATTGTGACCCAGCATAACAGGGACCTTGGGGTAATCATAACATCCTTAGGTTACCTTTCAGGAGTAGACTAACTTTTGTACTACTTAGATTTGATGTGCCAAAATAGCCATCAACACACATGTATTAGAAAGAAACTAAAATGTGAAGCAACAAAATTAATTATAGAAGTTAGAGCCAACAATGCATAATAGTGAAGATCTTACAATAAGGAGAGGGATTGCGGTGTACTTGGTGGAGGAAGACAAATAGTGGAGCTCCAATCATAGGTGTTGGGGAGTGCTAAGCTTCCAGTGCTCAACTTATCTTTGTATTTTACCTTAGACTTGTTGCACATATGTTACCTAAGGTTGTCACTGATGTGGTTGTGTGGTTGTCATTGATGTCAACACTCAGTTTGGAACACTCAGTTTGGACTGTCATCGATATACTAAAATGGTGTGCTATCAGTAGTGTTGTTGATATTCATGGTTGGATCAATGGCATGCCTTGATTAATGTCAAGTAAAGTTGTATTGAGCATGTTTGTAATCAGTAGCGATGATATCATAATGATATATTAAGATGGGAATTAGAAGCATTAAGATTAATGATAATATATTAATATGGAATTAGAAGCTATGTTGAGGTTGAAAAGATGTTTCTAATGACCTGTAGCTTGTTTTATGCTCTTTCCTATTGTTAGGCTAAGAAAGTATGTGTTTCTACAAGAAGACTTTGGTCTCTGGATGTTGGTGAAGGTTTCTACTACAGAAATTTGCTTAGAAGACTGCCTGTTAAAATGCTCTGTATTCCTCCACACTTGAAGATATGGTCATGCAGTTCAGAAGTTAAGTTCAGTATGTTGATAAAGTGCTACATTCAAAGATTTAGATTATTTGCTCCTCAATAGTGAAAGTTATAAGTGACAGAGTTCTGGTCTGTCCTCTGGTAGAACAAAGTGATGATGAAGGCTTCTTGGAATGCTTTGCATTCCTCTAGATGTGATAATTTGCTCATGCAGTTTTGTGAACATGATCAGAGATGTTCAATGTATGCTAATTTGTAGTATCAGGTTATTTGGTGGTCTACAAGTTTAGTTTTCCAAATGACAGTGAGCTACAGATAGTTCTGGATGCCTAATTGTTCTCAGAATATATGTTGGCAGTGTGCACCACAAAGTGATTGTTGTGCAGAGTTCAAGAAGTGTTTGGAGATGTTTTATGGGTCATGCTAACTAATCTAGGAAAATAACAAGTAATGTTTAATCATCCATGTGTACCTCCAAGTTGTAATGACCGATGTGCTACAAGCTTCATGTTTTCTTGCTTCAGGGAGACCTAATTCAATTTTGTGAAGTGTGCAGATGTTATTCTTTAAAGGATGATGTTGTGAAGGATGTTTAGGATTGGGTTAAGCATGTGTTGGAATTTTCAAGGCATTTTTCTCTTCCTCATGTTGCATGTAGTCATGTTAGGACTTGCCCTCTACATGTTTCATGTTGTGTGCTCTCTGGCTAACTTGTAAAATGTAATATTCTTGTTGTATTGGCTGACATGTAATGTGATCAATGTAATCTAATGTATAAATTGTAAACCTAGTTGATCTAGGTAAGGCATGATTGCAAATATGAGTGTGTGAAGAGTAGAATATGAATATGATATGCATTATGATGTGCGACTGAAGGAGAAAGAGCAAAAGCAATAAGGCATGTCCTGATTCATCATGAAGACATTTTTGAGATAGAGAAGTAAAGAATATGCCTAATTTATTACTAGAGGTAGTGATCCAAAGGAAAAACTTCTTGAAGGTTGAAAGTAGTGAGTCAGTAAGCTGCAAAGAAGATTGTTGAAGAAAGTGCAAAAGTTGTCAAAGTAGAAGAGCAATCATCAAAAGAGAAGTGGAAAGGCAGAAGTTTCAAGCAATAGAAGGATTGTCATGCTATAATCTTTTTTGAGTTTGTTCTTAGTTCAGGGAGTAGTTTCTTCCTTGGGTTATAGCCCTAAAACAAACTCTCTAGGGAGTTGTAGCTTCCTTGGGAGTGACCCTAAAACCTTTCTTCAGGGAATAGTAGCTTCCTTGGGTTATAGCCCTGTAACAAAGTCAGCAGGGAGTAGTAACTTTCTTGGGTTGTAGCCCTAAAACAAAGTTGTAATCTTTTATATCAGTGAGTTTCAAATATTGTGAGTTCATCATCATCGTGGTTTTTCCTCTTTGGGGTTTTCCATGTACATCTGGTGTTGTGTTGGTGTGTATTGTGTTGATCTTTTATGTTTCTATTAATACTATAAAGTTTAAGGTTTATTCTACTCCAAAGGATTTGAGATTTGTTTGGATACTGATTCACCCCCCTCTCAATATCCCAGTGTGTTCAACAATTGGTATCAGAGCCAAGTTACTCAGAAGAAGCTTAATCGCTTGAGGAAGGTCCAAGATGGCTCATAATGGATCTCACAAGGCACCTATGTTTGATGGAACAAATTATTCCTTTTGGAAGCTAAGGATGGAAACTATCTATCCTCTCTAGGTTTTGGTGTTTGGTAATCACTCAAGAATGGTTACACTACTCCTGCTAGTGATCCCATAGATGCAGATGCAATTAATTTGTATGATAACAATGCCAAGGTAAAGAGTGCTATCATGAGTGGGCTAGCTGATTCAAAACTACTAAAGGTAATGAGTTGTAAATTTGCTAAGGATGTCTGGGTGAAACTTAGTAGAATTTATGAAGGAGATAGCAAAGTGAAGCAAGCCAAAATGTAAATCTTTAAAAGAAAATTTGAAACCCTGAGGATGACAGAAGGAGAATAAATTGCTAGTTATATGCTTTGGGTGGATGAAGTAGTTAATGGCATCAGAGGTCTTGGTGGAGAAATGAAAGAAGATGAGATTGTGAAGAAGGTTCTGAGATCTCTCTCTAAATCTTACAGTCATATGGTATCTTCTATTGAGGAATATAAGGACTTGGATGCCTATATAGTAGATCAATTGTTTGGTGCTCTCATAGCCTTTGAAATGATATAATTTGACAAAGGCGCTCCAAAGAAGGAAGCAACATTCAAAGCATGTAAGAAGGTAGAATATGAATCAACTGATCAAGATGATGACTTTGATGAAGTAGAGGCAAAATTTGTAAGAAGATTGAAGAAGGGCACCAGAAAATACAAAGATAAGTTACCTTTCAAATGCTTCAATTGTGGAAAAATTGGTCATTTTTCTTCTAAATATCCTTTTAAATATTCAAAGCATAACAACAAAAGAGAGAAGCCCAAAATAAGTTTGTATTCCATGGAGATCAGTTGTTCTTTAGAAGATGAGGATCATGATGATTCAAATGATGAAACATTATTCATGGACTTGAATGTTGGTGACAAAAAGCATGATATTGGGAAATGTGAAAAGTCTGATACCTTGTAGAATGACCAAGATAATGAGAAATCAATGGTTGTATGGACTCCCTTTCATACAAAAGAAGAAGCCAATGCTTGGGTAATTGAAAGTCGTTGCTCTAACCACATTACAGGTGACAAGGAGAAGTTTATCAACCTCAAGAAATGGCATGGTGGAGTTGTTAAGTTTGGTGGTGATGAGTCAACACAAATTGTGGAAAGTGTACTATAACTATTGAAGGGAAGAATAGGACTGAGGATGTCCTCTATGCCAAAGGGCTAAAGCACAATCTTCTCAATGTTAGTCACATGTGCAGTAAAGGATACAATCTTACTTTTCATGCCAAAGGATATGAAATCAAGAAGACAGGGTCCAGAAGACTTGTTGCAGAAGGTATTAAGACATATGGAGATATCTATCATCTAAAGGAGGTAAATGGAAGAACCAATTAATGGCTCAATATAGTGAGTATTGGTTGTGGCACAAGTGAATGGGACACATCAACTTTGATAATATGGTAAAGATCAGCTTTATTCATGTGGTGAGAGATATGCCTAAGATAACCAAGCCTGTAAACACATTATGCAAGGAATGTCAAATGGGAAAGCATAGAAAGACAAATTTTAAGAGAAAGGAGTATTCTCTTGCAATGCCATTGGAGCTAATTCACACTAACCTATGTGGTCCAACAATGTAATATCCAAAATAATTCCATCCCTATAATCCATTTTTACCATGAAGTAAAATTCAAAGAGG
The DNA here is from genome assembly GCA_027924645.1 of Cunninghamia lanceolata. Taxonomy (NCBI): domain Eukaryota; kingdom Viridiplantae; phylum Streptophyta; class Pinopsida; order Cupressales; family Cupressaceae; genus Cunninghamia; species Cunninghamia lanceolata. The sequence goes on from BSBN01001583.1 coordinate 14,612,187, forward strand.
TAAAAGGGTGATAAAATTTTTTTCACCTTTTCTCAAACAATGAAGTTTAATCAACAACTTATTTAATCATAATAGGGTCCATTCACAACAATATGATATTTATATATATTATTCATAAGGAAAAATTTACAAAATAAAACTCACCAAGAGATCACTGCAACTTGATTGTCGTCCTCCATGTCACAAGCCACGACTATCCTCTGGTTGAAGAGAGAGAAAGCATCTTCGAAGAGCTTTACCTCCATCCATAGTGTAGACACCCAAACTTGTCCCAAATTTGTCCATGTCTTGCAACACCTTGTTAAACCATTATCCTAGACATCATGTAGCATTTTGTCCTAATTCCCACTCTTAATCCCATTAATCACTTAGCCAATTTATAATTAATTTCACATGCATAATCCCATCACAATTAATTAAATAAATTTTATTTATTTAATTAATTTCCACATCATATCTTATCCCATCCTATTCATCTACCCTATTAATTAAATAAATCTTATTTATTTGATTAATATCCAACTCATATCTCAACTAATTCAAATATTTTATTTGAATTAAGTCACATGACCTCTCACCTCATTCCAACACTTGTCCACCTCTTAATTAAATCATGTGTTGTAATACAACTTTTATTCAAAATCCTTCACATGTACAACTCATGAGCCTTATCTTCCCTTGACACTTATCAATTGACTACAATTTCTTAATGTGCAAGGAAACCTAATTTAATCCTATCCATCCATTTCATCTAAAGCCCTAATTGATCCTAACCATCCATTTGAACCAAGCCTTTCCTATAAAGTAAGCCTCTCTTGAGCCATTTGAAGAGGAGATTAGAGGAGATTAGGGGAGATTGGAGAGGAGATTAGGGGAGATTGGAGAGGAGGAAGAGGAGATTAAGAGGAGATTGGAAGATAATTCATGATTCTTCTTCATGCAACCTCACTTTGTTGAATTTTCATCTCAAGCCCTCATCCATCATCTTCAATCCCTCATCCATCATCTTCAATCCATCTGGCTTGCATCTATCAACCATCCATCATCCATCATTTATCTTCTTATCAATGTTATGTTGCATAATCGAGCAATCAACAGAACAAATTGATCAATCAATCAAGCTCATCTTGCATCTTTGAGGTATTGAAGGATTTGGGTTTAGGTTATGCATTTCATTGTTTGATCATTTCCATTTGCAAATCTAAATTTTTCGATATACATTTTGGCACGCCCGGTGGGACTCACTTCGCTTGATCTTTTTTGTAGGTTTTTGTAGTAAAAATTTGCATTCATATAACCTCTATTGTCAAGTTTTGCAGGTTTAATTAACTTTTTGTTGCAGATCTGCTATTTTTTGGACAAAACCCTAGGTTTTAAAGATTTCATCATATCTTCCAAACGGCTATGAATTTTTCTACAAGATTTTTACAAAATCTTTTCCATGATATAAGGAAGCTACAACAGAAACATTTTGGGTTTATCATAATTTTTGTGGGAGTTATCATGTTTTTATGTTTTTTCATAAAATCACAATTTTGGGCACAAATTGGCAAATTATTTAGACATTTTTACATTTCTAGAAAGCTATTGAAATTATAAGGGGGGTCTATGTTTTATAGATTTAATTTGGAGATCATTTATAGTGCAAAAAAATTAGATTTTTACCGACTATAGATTTTCCATAAATATGCATTTCTAGGCGCAAAACAGGGAATTTGTATGATTTCTTTACAATTTTGGAAAGCTCTCTAAAAATTAATAGGGGTATCTTCTTTTATTTTTTAATTTTAGAACCAAAAATGTCTCGAAATAATCAAACCTAATTCAGCTATGTATCTAAAATTACAATTTTCTTTGCCTGATGAGCTTATTTTTTATGCCTGCATAATAATATCATTTTTTGATGTTGTAGGTGATCATAAGGAGCTTTAGTAGAAGCAATATCAATCATATACAACATCTTAGAAAGTGAAAATAATCTAGGTGCAATCATTTTATCTCTTATCTTCCAATATTGTTTGCAAACACATTTAGATTTTAGGCATAAAATGAACAACTTGTTTGCTATCACATCAAAAAATTGGGCTAAAACAAACCATTGTCTTTCATCACATTTAGATTTGAGATTTAAAATGAACAAGTGCTTGCATTGTCTTCCACACATTGAATTTCTAAGATTAATGAACCCCATGCGAGTGTGACTAAGTAAATGTGTATGCTCTCTCCTCACATCCTAACACGAACTTGGAGATCAAAAACATTTACTTGTGTTGCTTTTGTTTAGCCTTAGAGAGGCCTGCCTTGGTGGGAAAAGAGGTGCTCACCCCAAGGGAACGACCTCAAGCGGTAATTTCATATGGACCGCTATAAAAATTAGAGGATAAGGTGAAAGCCAAGTCTAACCGGTATTAGCACTCACCATACAGTGCTAACTCGAAAGGAGGTGTACCTTTGCATATATTAAAACTCCTATTAGGGTTAGTTAAATTCTTAAGTGGCTTGCTGGATGCTCGTGGGGTGCCGGTCCCCCAGATTTTCACTAGAACCTCCTTGTGATAGTGGCCTTGCCTTGACTAGGACTTGTTGAATTATCTTCACGTGCTTGTTTAACCATCATCACATTCTTCCAAACTAACAACTTGCTTATGTGTCTTGTGTGAGTGATTCATGTGTGTATATACAAAATCATTTATTTGAATATTGCCACATCAAGCTCTAAACACCAAAACACATAAAGACAAGTCATCCTACACATTCTTCCAATAACATTCAAACCCAATCACTTTCATCCCAAACATAGCCTAGTCATCATCCAACCCTTCATAGCCAAGTCATTCAAACCATCCTAAACTTATCCTAGTCACATCCCTATCCTAGCCAAATTACTTCCGCCACGTCATCAAAATCCCTAAATAAGCACTTGCCAAAAAGGATTTAAGACTTAAACACTTGTGTCACATCATGTCAACCTTAGAGGACCTCGAAAAACTCCTTCATATGCTTTGCCACATGCATGCAAGCCAATCACCTTTAGAGAAGCAAACCTTTCAAAGCATTCAAGAACTAATTCAAATATGTCGAACAAACCAATCCTTACACATACAATGCCTCTTGGAAGAAATCCAACACATCATGGCCACTTGCAAAGTCTAATGACCATCCTATCTCGCACCTATCCCATCATATCTATCCACTCATCAACCTAATTCAATACCAACTTATTCCATTTCTTCTAATGTTATCCCTTATCCACATCAACACATTCAACTACAATAGCATCAACCAATTCAACAATTCCAACCATCACAACAACCCATTCAACAATTCCAACAACAACAAATCATATCACAACAACAAATCCAAACACCATCCCAACCTCAACAAATTCCACCTCAACCCTATGTGTCATCCACCTCAACTTCATACCAAACCCAAGACCTTTTATCTACATATCCTACCATTACACCTAGCTACCAAAACTATCAATGACCTCCCCAACAAGCACAAGTGAGCCCAAATCCACCTTTGCAATAAGAAGCGTATACAACTCCAAGTGGCCCTTTGTATATAAACCATGTGAGCCTAATACAAATAGACTTAATTACCTTTGACAAGGGAGATACCAATTTAGCCAATGCATCCTATGAGTGGCCTTCATCATCCAATCACATGCCAACACATGAGCCTACTAGTCCTATCATAATACCACCATGTGATCCTACCCTTAGTCCATTGGTCCACTAACCTTTATCACCTTCATCCTCATGTTCTACCAATCTTCCACCACAAGATCCCTTGGACATAACCGTACAACAATTGGTTCAAGCAAAATTGATTGAGCTACCACTGATAGAACGTTTTGAATCCATCTTTAAACCACATTGGTATAATGAAAACTATTATTGTGCATACCATAGGTATAAGGGCCATACAACAACTAATTGTGTCAAACTTAAGAGATTGATCACAAACCTCATAAATTGTGGTAAGATTATCCCTTCATCCAATCCAAATCCTAATCCACCCAATCCAATTAGCCCCCAACCTAATCTTAGTCTTAAGCCTACAACATCATCCGCTATTATTGCTCATCCATTATATTTCCCATCCACTCATACCCTTGCGAAGGATGTGATCCATTGGCTACTAGCTAGGAATAAACTACCTCCATGTCAAACACCCATTCATGAGCCTATCAAAGAACTTCCAAAGGTCATGTCCAGTCCTGTAATCCCATCATGTGGTCCACCTGTCCTTGAGCCTATCCAAGAGCCCTCAATTAACATTCTTAGCCCTTCAAGCCCATCATGTGACCTACAAGCCATCAAGCCTATTCAAGTGTCTCCTATTATAAATCCAAGTCAAGAGTCATCATGTTCTCATGTTGTTGACCAAGAGCCTATCCAAGAGCCTTCCACTTCCATTCAAGCAACCCAAGAGATATGTCAAGAGTTTAATACTAAGCATGTGGAAACATCAACCCTTTGTCTAAGTCAAGATCAAAACACTTCCCTCCACCCCATCCATAACATATATATTTTTCACAATCAAGATGATATCCATAATGATGAATCTATCCATGAGAATCTTGATCCTATTCATACCCCTACAACTATCCATGAACAAGACACCCAAGATCTACATGCTTTATCCAATGAAAGTCTTGTTGACCTTCACCCTATTTTATGGCCTTCCTTCAATGCAAATATATCTCTTCCTCTAGCCATGATCCCACAATATCCACTTGTCATGATGAGACACTTGTCCCCCAAGAAAGCATAAAAGATCAAACAAATAACTTAGATCTTAGTGAACACAATGCTAATCAAGATCCTAATGATCCTCCTTCCACATCCACCATCGATTCCACTTCAAATCCACTATCATGTCCACTTGGTCTTACCACCCTTATACATGAATGTTCTTCCTTAGGACAACAACAACCTTTGTCCTCTACTTCATCTTCTCCATCCAATAAAGAACTCAAGTCTAGATCCCAAAATACATCTAGTCCCATAGTCAATCACATCCTCCAAAACATGAACTACAAAGGTAAAGGCCTAGGTCTTTATGAACAAGGTATTTTGGAGCCAATCCATTTCAAAGTTTCTCCATGCTCATATAGCCTTGGATATACACCCCAAGGTAAACAAGGCCAAGATGTTGGTAATCCCTTCATGCATCCTAAACCTACCACTTTCCATTGCACCCCCAATCATCTACCCAAAACATATGTTTCCATTCCACCTCCATCATCCTATAAATGTCAAAAGCATGTGACCATACACCTTTCACCATCCACTTTGCCTCCACTTTTACCAACTCCAAATATCCTTCCATCCACCTTGCCACTGTTGCTTTCAACACCTAACATACCTATCATTCATAAGTATCCTTACATCCCTAATCATGGCCAACAAAAGCACACATTGTTTAATCATAAAGCTTCCAATCATTCCATCCCCTCCACCCATCCCATGGGATTCAAAAGCAAAAATTTTGATTCATCTACCTATAAAGTTAAAAATCCTACCAAAAATCCTAAAGGTCTTCATACCTTAGGACATATAGAATCAAAATCAAAGCACAGTTCATCTAAGAAGCCATCTAAACCCTTACCTCCAAATGCAAAGCCCAAAAGCAAAATGGTTTGGGTTCCTAAGAAAATAACTAGCAAAGAAAATGAGGCATCCTTATCTACCTCTCAAGAATCCCAACCACCTATCTCCATCCAAGATCCTATTTCCACCCAAAACTTCCATTCCCTTCAAAAATCCCACAAGCAAAACAAAAACACTAAAAATACTAAATCTATGTGGGTTCCTAAATCACTTCATCAACCATCTCCCAAGCAAACATCTCCATTGCTTCCTACACCGCCATCCCATCAAAAACTTCAATGTTTATCATGGTGTGTGCAACCATTGGTCATGGTTCCCTTCCATTCCAAAACATTCCCACATGCCTCCATCTCCCCATCCTTCATCCATTATCCTACATATCTTCCCCAATCACCTTCCTATGGTCCATGCTTTTTCATAAGTTCGATATAATCCACATCATAATCCACTATCCCCATCCATCCATCCTTGCATGAACCTTTCATAATCCACATCATAATCCACTATTCCCATCCATCCATCCTTGCATGAATCTTCCATAATCCACATCCTAATCCATTATCTACCTAATTCATCTCCCATCCATGCAATCCCTTATCAACATCTATGAGCATAATGACATGGTCGATGCGAAGACATCATCCATCTCTAATGGGAAACTATCACCTTTCATAGCACTAGACACTTGAGTCCCTCCTATCCATTACCATGGTGAAAACCTAGCAAACAAGCACCATGTGTATTTGTCATCCCATCTAAATAAAAAATAAAAAAAAGCAAAAAAAGAAAAAAAAATCAAAAAAATAGTAAAGAGAAAGTCCTTCGTCCAATGGTGAAAACCTGGTAAACAGGTGCCTTGGATAAGTACCATGATGAAAACCTGGCAAATAGGCGTCATGTGTAGGTTGATCTTCTATGTCACTTACACTTGGGGGCACATTGTCTCATCCAACCTATCCATTTCCAAACTATCTATCCCATTATATCATTTTCCATCCTATCCTGTCCTACCATTACCATAGCATCCTACCATCCTTAGCCATTACATAAATATGCCTATCCTATTGAACCCATTTATCCATCCTCCTGCCTTTTGACTTTGATGAAGACATAGGGGCAAAATGTTGAAACATGTTTGGATATTTCTTGACATACCTTCTTTCCAAACCAAGTCCTATCCATTGACCATACATCCATCCCATTCAAACCAATCCATCATGTCATCCTATCATCATAAGCGTCATATAAAATCCACTCTTATTATCCCATTTTCATGAGCCTTGTCATGTAAAACCCTAAGTCTTCTACCTAGAATGGGGCAAGTTATTCTTCCTATGCAACATATCCTTTGGAGATCACATCCTCTCTCCCTTATGATCCATCCACTATATCATATCCTTATCATGAGCTTTCCATCTTACAGCTTATCCCCATCCATTTATCATGAGCTTTCCACTCTAGCCTACCTATCCATTTATCATGAGGCATGCATCCATCCCTTAAATGGCCTATCCTCTTATATATCCATCCAACTCTTATGAACCTTCCACCCCATCCAACTCTCATGAGCCTTCCATCCCATTTACTATGAGACCATCCTTTTATCCATCCCTTGTACCTAGACTTGGTTTTCTCTCTTGTCATTGGTATCTAACAGAAAGGCTACCCAAATTGTAAATCCATTGACATCCCAAAACATTTCAAAAAAATCCAAAAAAATCAAAATATCCCAAAAAAATCCAAAAAAAAAAATTCAAAATATTTCCCAAAAATACAAAAAAAATCAAAATATCTCAAAAAACACAAAAAAATCAATATATGTCCAAAAAAATTTTTAAAAAATTAAATATCCAACGAAAAATCCAAGTAATAAAACCAATCACATCATCCAAAACAATCCACTCCATCAGCATTCAATCAAAATCAAATCATCATCATCATCAATTCTTCCTATCAATAACATTCATTCATCCATTTTAATCAATCACTTCTTCCAATCATATCAATCAAATCAATCTAAGCAATGATCTTAAATCCTAGTTACACTAATCCATATCAAGCAAGCCAATCAATCAAGGAACATTATCCAATCAAATCAACAGGTTTTGCTCCTAATCTTGTCATGAACCAAACCAATCAATCATCATCAATGGGATATAGTGTTCCCACATCCTTGTGTTGATCTAGGGATATAGCTTTCCCCACAATGACAACACTATCTATAATCATCAATCAAACAATCAATCATTGGTTTATGACTTGACAAGGGAAATACCTTGTTTGTTTTACATCCTTTGAGCATACTAAGAACACTTGCTTATGCTTAGATTGAGTGGACAGTCTAATCATCACACCATCACTATCATCATTCACAACAATCCAATCATCAAAACAATCAACCTAGCAATAGCAAACATCACAACCAAAGCACATCAAGCCAACCATAAAAAAAAAATCCTATCAATCATCAGCATCAACACCAAAGCAAATCAACTCAATCACATCCAATCCAATCAAAACAAATCCAATCACTCCAACAAATCAAAAGTAGCTCAATCCACCACATATCATCCCATCATCAACATTTGTCAAATCAATCTTTATCCATCATTTCATCATTCCTCAAATCATTCCAAAGCAATGATCCAAATGTAAGTCAATCCTTAAAGCTATACCAATCAATCTAATCAATCAAGCCAAGTTATCCAAACACAATCCATGGTCTTGATCCTAGCCTTGTTGTAAGCCAAATCAATCAGTCAATCAACCAACCAACTCAACAAACAACCTTGTGTTGATCTAGGGATATAGCTTTCCCCGTCATGACAACACTCTCAACTATCATCAATCAACAATCAATCAATGGTTTACAGCTTGACAGGGGCAATACCTTGTTTGTTTTTGAATCATTTGTGCATACTTGCTTGCTTGCTTGTGTGTGTTATCATTTTATCTTGCATTTGTATCACATCGATATCATTCCAACTAATATTCATATCTTGTGTATGTTGGAATAGCTTTTTGCACTCCCCTTTGCATCTAAGATCATATCATACCTTTTGTACATTAGGACTTTAATGCTCCAAGTTTACTTCCTCATACATTAGACAAGGTTGTATTACGCTGGGGCACGAGACACAACATCACCCTGGTCCTTATACCTTGGTGCATAACGTCTAGTGCTATATCAAACATCATGGTTGCTCACATTCATTGCAACATAACACATCTTCATTTCTTCTATCTATCCCCTTATCTTTCTTTTTGTAGCCAAGCCATTTTTTTTCGAGAGCCTACTCGTGTTTGTCCAATCCGTATATCCTCTCGAGGGGGCATCCTCATCCCATTACATTATCATCACTATCCTTCTCCTCTATCCATACCTTAGCTTCTTTGAAATGATGTTACTCGACATAAATCTCATCATCTCGAACATCATCTCAAAGAGGGGCAAAATGTACACACCCAAAATTGTCCCAAATTTGTCCATGTCTTGCAACACCTTGTTAAACCATTATCCTAGACATCATGTAGCATTTTGTCCTAATTCCCACTCTTAATCCCACTAATCACTTAGCCCATTAATTAAATAAATTTTATTTATTTAATTATAATCCCATCTTAATCCCATCCTAATCCCACTTAGCCAATTAATTAAATAAATTTTATTTATTTAATTGATTTCACATGCATAATCCCATCCCAATTAATTAAATAAATTTTATTTATTTAATTAATTTCTACATCATATCTTATCCCATCCTATTCATCTACCCAATTAATTAAATAAATCTTATTTATATAATTAATATCTGTTGATGACTGTTTTGATGCAATCATAACAATAAGTTAAAATTCACATATAATGAACTGAAACTATACTTGAAAGATAAGAAAGAATCATTTGAGATTCAACTAATCCCAAGTCTACAATGGTTCGGTTGGTCAAGTTCAGTTGGTCAATGTGAAGCTGTAATGTTCAAGGGGCCCTACGTAATTTAGGTTTGTTTGGTGGCTTACTGGACTAAGAATATGCAAAGAGGTCATAGATTTCAACAAGTATTCTATTCATTTGCATACAAGTGTTACCGGGCTGCAAGTTTTAGATGGTTTTCTTGAATTTTTGCAGCTTTCTTCTTTATCTGTTTATGAAAACTGTCTACTTATAGCTCTGTTATGCATGCTTCTTCAAATTTGAGACAATTTCCTTTAGATTTCTACGTTTTCAGCTAAATATTTCAGATGGGTTGGGAAAAGTTAGAAAGATCTAATCTATACCTCATTTAATCTACCTAAGGATCTAATTGTTTCTGTTATGCACTATGTAAATACCACAGTAATTTGATCAAATCCACAGTAAAAACCCTAAATGTAAGTTCTGAGCATTTTCACAAACATACATTTAAAATTACAAGCTCTCAAAGAAGATATTTCAAAACACAAAGAAGAGCAGGAGAACACTCAGAAGATAGATGCAGAACTCCAGATTCTATTGTATTAGAAACGAATAGTCATACATGATTTACAATGTAGGAATGACTCTTAGTTTCATTGATCATACTACAGAGAACTTACAAGCTTTACATATACAGTAAGGCAGCCAGACATTCCACGCGCACCTTACTGCAGACAAACAGGCGACCTCCTTCTTCTATCTCTAAACTATGCTAAGCTAACTTGCTGTGTTTTCCTAGAATCCTTGTTGTAGGCCCTAAAATCCCTGTTGTAAAGTATTACAGTGTAGAGAGGCACAATATAAAGACATTCTGATTGTCCTCACTACAGCAAAAAACCTAACTGAACCCCTGGTTCAAACCCCTGGTTACAGCAATAAATGCAGGTGAACCAGTTCTCAAAAATATCTCTGAGCAGTGTCAAATCTGGGCGAAATATTGCCCCTTCTGAGAAGTTCCGGCAGCTGGGTAATAACTTCTGTTTGTCTGTTGCAGTAATACCTTCAGCTGCAACCTTGTTCTTTACTTGAATGGCTTTGACTTTTCACACTTTATCCTTATCTTCCTACTCTTAAGATCAGATCTTCTACCTCCATGAGGTCACTGTGTTGACTTTCCAGCTGCTTCCTCAACTGCAAGCCTGCAAGACAAGACAAGTAATAAGTATTTCATTTATCACATAAACAGCATGAAATTAAAATAACCGTTTAAACCCAGGTGACTGCGCAAGATTGTGGAAATCGGATCAGAATACTCCTCAAAACGCGTCAAAAATGCGTTCAGACTGCTCAAAGTTCATCGGGTCAACTATCGCTGACCGGGAAAATGCCACAGGCGCCAAAAAAATGCTTTAAAATTCCACCGCTTCATTTCCCGCCCATCGGCATGATCATCGCTGACCGAAAAAAAAAACACGTTGGTCGATATTCACTTCATCATCATGATATTCTGGAAATATGATGCTCTCCCTCTTGAAGGTCCAGATGATGTCATCATGATATTTCGCTTCTGCATATTGGAGATAAGAACAACATCATCATCATCATCATGTTGAAGAAGAATAGGAGGATATGAATATGATCATGCTGCCGAGGAAAGGAAGATGATGGTGATGTCATCATGATATTCGGGCTTCATTGAAATGCTAAGGATGATGTCATCATCATGTTCAGTTAAGATCAGGGGATAATTGCAATATCGGGTCACCTAAGGAGCATGATCAGGATGATGAATGTAATATGATCCTTTTTGCGGCCAAGGTAACCCCCTCGAAAAAAATCAGCATGATGAAGATGATCATCAGGATATTTGCTTTTGTCGAACATAGAATAAGACATCATCATCATACTTGGGAACCGGATCGTGCTTTGGAAAATATCCTGTCGAAGGGAAAAGTGATGATGATGATCATCAGGATATTAGCTTCTTCTTTTATCAGATAGGGATGATGTCATCATGATATCCGGAGCCTTTGTTAAACTTAGAACATGACGTCATCATGATATTTCGCTAACCGGATCATGTTTTAGAAAATATCCTGCCGAAGAAAAAAATGTGATGATGATGATCATCAGGATATTTGCAAAAGGTCTTACTTCATCGGCAGGAGGACTTTACGAAATATCAGGTGAACAAACAAGATCATGATGATCTTGACAACAGGACAGGATAAAATATGATGATGATGATCCTCATCGATTTATCATGATGACGTCATCATCATATTTCATTTTCGGAGCACAAGGATGAGTTGAGGTCATCATCAGGTTAGTGCTAGGGTGATATTCAAAATATGATCATGCTGTTGAGGAATGCAATATCGACTTCTTCTGAATAGATAGGGTGATCATCATGATATTGCAAAAAAGGCTACCAGGAGGATATGAACATGATGATCCTCTTAATCGAATTATGATGATGATGTCTCCATCACTTAGCGAATTTCAGCGAATATGACCCTCTTGTGAAAGATCGGGATGATGATCATGAGTATGCAAAAGGAGATCAGGAGGATATAAAGTCGTCATCATCATCTTAGCGAATTTCAACAAATATCATGATGATGATCCTCCAATAGGTTTTGATCATGCGCATGCAACTATGCCGAAGGTGGATTTTCTAAGTCAGGGTGATCTTATATTATCAGCATGATATTTTAATTTTAGGTGATGCAAAGATATCATGATGATGCTCGCGATACAAAGACCGCTCGACGGGGAAACTTACCTTGAGTTAAAGTTGATGTCATCATGATATTTGAACCTCAGGATATTATCGGGGGGGGTTCAAATATGATGATGATGATGTTCTTCATGTAACCGAAACCGAGTTCATAAAATATGACCCTCCTAAAAGAAATCATGATGCTGACGATGCGCATAAGGCCTTTTGACAGGTAAAGGGCACTACCACCTAAGATTGACGTTCGGATATGCGACTGCATGATTTTTATCGGGTGATAGACCAAGATCATGATGATCCTGTCAACATGACTTAGGATATAAAAATATGATGATCCTCCTGCGAATATCAGGTTTGACCAAAACTTTGACTGTGCATAACTTCCACATATGGACGAATTTTCAAGTGAAGTAAAAGGCAAACCTGCATGAAATTTCAAGCTCTTTCTAAATATGTGGTTACAGAAACAAAATATGAACTTTGACAAATTGACCTCATGATGATGACCAACCTTATCCAATATCATGATGATGATGCACCTGACCTTCATTTTTACCAGACCGCCAGAAGGCAGAAAAACACAAGCAGAAGCAAAAAGCCAATACATCAGCAGGGGTCCCCATTTTGCTAAGGAGCATAATGGGGCGTGTTGTGAACATCACAACAACTAGCAACCAAAACAAAACAATTAAATTCAGAGTGTTCAAGGAAACTAGATGAAATGAACTCATAACTTCCAACTATCTTTCCTGCAAATTACTATTCAGCTTGAGACTCAAAGTATTCAATAAAGATGCATGAATTTCCATTTTCAGTTTAGTTGTGTGCATGTGATTAATTATCCTCATCTTGAAGATTGGTTGAATAAACCAGTGACTGACATTAGCCTACGTAGGTGAGGATATTCCCTCATAGCCGACCGGATAGAGCCTTGCTGCCAGCGAGCGTCTATAGCCCCGGCAAGGTTATCGTTACAATTCTCCTAAGTAGAGCCCCACTGCCAGTGAGCGTCCATAGCCCCGGTAGAGTTACTTAGATGGCTTAATCTAGATTTTCAGTATAATCTGCTTTATTTATTTATTTATTGTTTTCTAATTTTGAAAGATTTCATAAGATATAGCAATTTGTAACTTCATGATGCAAGGAGTGGACACTTGCTGAAATTAAGCTGAGAATTGTAATGGTAGCAAGGGTGACCTTTGATTTTTCACCTAATATCTACATTGGTATGTTCAACAAACCCAAGGATTTTAGGTGTGTCATCGTGAGAAACCTGCTTCGAATTCTCAATCACATTTATTGAATACAAAACTTCAGAAGATGAACAACTCTCTACATTCATGACAGTGACAGGTTATGTGTAAATTGCAAATGGTTAACTTGAATATCCTAAATTATATACTATTTTGAATGGTTGCTAGTTTTGCTCCTTAATACTCTAAAGTAAAATAAAGATCCCTGCTGAGGAGACAACAAACAAACCAAACAAATAGGCTGTACAAACAACACAACAAAAGAAAAAATTGTACAAACAGAAAGAAACAAAAGCAAAAACAAACAGAAGACAAACTATACAAACAGCCCACCCAAAAAGAAAAAACAAAAGAAGAACACAAAAACAAAAACAACTACCCTACCAGACTATATACAAGCCCCCTACAAGGCAATTAGAAACCCAGGAAAAAGACCCAAAAATACCCCTACTTGCATATTTCTTTAGGTGGTGCAGGAGTAACAGGGTACTAGTTATGGTCCTCATCATAGCAGATTTATCTTTGAATTCTGAAAAAAATTCTGATATTCTAGATTCATTGTGTTTATCAGAATAGCTCTTAATGACTAGTAACTGAGGCAGCTCATCAGGTTTATGATTAATCCATAAGCATGTCCTATCTCTTGAATTTCCATAATCAAAATAGCCTTTATCATTGTTTACTAAGGAAAGGAAAGAGACAACCTGATGTGCCTTTAGCTCTGTGGAACACACTTGTTCATTGATAGCTGGCTCTTTATTTAACTCTGCATTTTCATTGCCCAACTCTATGTCTAGTCCTTTTTCAAGTTGAAAGATGAATGACTCTAGATGTATCATTTCTTCATCTTCATCCAACTTTATTCCTTCATTCTGGATGTTCAGTTTATCCTCAAATTTAGCAAACCTCTCAATGTTCTCATTAGTTTCCTGCACATCAGCACTTAAGTAAGTATCTTCATCATCATAATCTGACATACAGAAACTAATCACTTCTAAATCACTTGAGAGTAAAGGTGGGACAACATCTTTAGATTGACAAGAATACTCCCCTGTCTTATTCTCAACATGGCATGGGGGTGATGTCTGATTATGCACAGTAGCTACATGATCCTCTGTATCCTCTTTTTTCAAGAATTGTTCATCAGATGACTCACATTTGTCATTTAGTGAAGAGTCTAATCTTATTGACCTGCAACAATCTTGATTTTGATCATTTAATTCAAAGAAGTTAGTTGTAACACTAGGATTTACTTTCTTTTCTATGACTTCACTAGTTTCTATAGTAGGGATCTCATCAATTTTAGTGCATTTTAATTCTGCCAATGCTTGTTTACATTTCTTTGCCAAATCATGTTCGTTAAAACTTTTCAGGTTAGACCCAGAGGTTTCTCCTTGACAAATATTCCTTAGTAATTCCATATATTTATCAAATGTATCAAGATGAACCTCACTTTCCTTTTCTTTTTCATTAAATCCTTTTTGCTTATTATCTAGAAAAGGGACATGAGCTGTGATTTCTTCTCTGCATTTTTTAGAATATTTATACTTTTCACTAACTTTAATCACAGCCGGATCCTGACGAAAAGACAGATTTTTTTTCTTACCATCACATGATTCCTGCCAAGAGATCTTATTACCCTTTATTCCTAGCATTGGTTCCATCTTTGTATCCTCTGCACTTTTAATGACCGTTGATGCTGCATCCTCCTGTCGCTCAATAATCTCCTCATTTCCCTGCCAACTTTCAGCCTTATACACATCTGAGACAGAGATTAGTCCTTTCAAATATAAATCTAATCTTGTAAGAAAAGATAGACAATTAAGCTCACCATGCTCTGCGGACTTATGTATCCTACACCTTCCAAATAAACCATAGCTATATAAATTTTTAGGATAAAGCTGGTTATTCAAAGCTTTCTGAAATGAAGGGATGTCAACTTGAAAACTGTCCCTATATGAGTCCATTAAAAAATGGGACCCTCTTTCAACTTTTTAGGCCTTTGAAATTTTATGAGATCTAACATATCTCAGAATATAGCATTTGAAACTCAAAATTTTAACCCTAAACCAAATCAGGCCCTCCTTCTAGCGCCATAAAACTGTTGATGACTGTTTTGATGCAATCATAACAATAAGTTAAAATTCACATATAATGAACTGAAACTATACTTGAAAGATAAGAAAGAATCATTTGAGATTCAACTAATCCCAAGTCTACAATGGTTCGGTTGGTCAAGTTCAGTTGGTCAATGTGAAGTTGTAATGTTCAAGGGGCCTTACGTAGTTTAGGTTTGTTTGGTGGCTTACTGGAATAAGAATATGCAAAGAGGTCATAGATTTCAACAAGTATTTTGTTCATTTGCATACAAGTTTTACCAGGCTGCAAGTTTTAGATGGTTTTCTTGAATTTTTGCAGCTTTCTTCTTTATCTGTTTATGAAAACTGTCTACTTATAGCTCTGTTATGCATGCTTCTTCAAATTTGAGACAATTTCCTTTAGATTTCTACGTTTTCAGCTAAATATTTCAGATGGGTTGGGAAAAGTTAGAAAGATCTAATCTATACCTCATTTAATCTACCTAAGGATCTAATTGTTTCTGTTATGCACTATGTAAATACCACAGTAATTTGATCAAATCCACAGTAAAAACCCTAAATGTAAGTTCTGAGCATTTTCACAAACATACATTTAAAATTGCAAGCTCTCAAAGAAGATATTTCAAAACACAAAGAAGAGCAGGAGAACACTCAGAAGATAGATGCAGAACTCCAGATCTATTGTATTAGAAATGAATAGTCATACATGATTTACAATGTAGGAATGACTCTTAGTTTCATTGATCATACTATAGAGAACTTACAAGCTTTACAGATACAGTAAGGCAGCCAGACATTCCACGCGCACCTTACTGCAGACAAACAGGCGACCTCCTTCTTCTATCTCTAAACTATGCTAAGCTAACTTGCTGTGTTTTCCTAGAATCCCTGTTGTAGGCCCTAAAATCCCTGTTGTAAAGTATTACAGTGTAGAGAGGCACAATATAAAGACATTCTGATTGTCCTCACTACAGCAAAAAACCTAACTGAACCCCTGGTTCAAACCCCTGGTTACAGCAATAAATGTAGGTGAACCAGTTCTCAAAAATATCTCTAAGCAGTGTCAAATCTAGGCGAAATATTGCCCCTTCTGAGAAGTTCCGGCAGCTGGGTAATAACTTCTGTTTGTCTGTTGCAGTAATACCTTCAGCTGCAAGCTTGTTCTTTACTTGAATGGCTTTGACTTTTCACACTTTATCCTTATCTTCCTGCTCTTAAGATCAGATCTTCTGCCTCCATGAGGTCACTGTGTTGACTTTCCAGCTGCTTCCTCAACTGCAAGCCTGCAAGACAAGACAAGCAATAAGTATTTCATTTATCACATAAACAACATGAAATTAAAATAACCGTTTAAACCCAGGTGACTGCGCAAGATTGTGGAAATCAGATCAGAATACTCCTCAAAACGCGTCAAAAATGTGTTCAGACTGCTCAAAGTTCATCGGGTCAACTATCGCTGATCGGGAAAATGCCACAGGCGCCAAAAAAATGCTTTAAAATTCCACCGCTTCATTTCCCGCCCATCGGCATGATCATCACTGACAGAAAAAAAAAACACGTTGGTCGATATTCACTTCATCATCATGATATTCTGGAAATATGATGCTCTCCCTCCTGAAGGTCCAGATGATGTCATCATGATATTTCGCTTCTACATATTAGAGATAAGAACAACATCATCATCATCATCATGTTGAAGAAGAATAGGAGGATATGAATATGATCATGCTGCCGAGGAAAGGAAGATGATGGTGACGTCATCATGATATTCGGGCTTCATTGAAATGCTAAGGATGATGTCATCATCATGTTCAGTTAAGATCAGGGGATAATTGCAATATCGGGTCACCTAAGGAGCATGATCAGGATGATGAATGTAATATGATCCTTTTTGCAGCCAAGGTAAACCCCTCGAAAAAAATCAGCATGATGAAGATGATCATCAGGATATTTGCTTTTGTCGAACATAGAATAAGACATCATCATCATACTTGGGAACCGGATCGTGCTTTGGAAAATATCCTGTCGAAGGGAAAAGTGATGATGATGATCATCAGGATATTAGCTTCTTCTTTTATCAGATCAGGATGACGTCATCATGATATCCGGAGCCTTTGTTAAACTTAGAACATGACGTCATCATGATATTTCGCTAACCGGATCATGTTTTAGAAAATATCCTGCCGAAGAAAAAAATGTGATGATGATGATCATCAGGATATTTGCAAAAGGTCTTACTTCATCGGCAGGAGGACTTTACGAAATATCAGGTGAACAAACAAGATCATGATGATCTTGACAACAGGACAGGATAAAATATGATGATGATGATCCTCATCGATTTATCATGATGACGTCATCATCATATTTCATTTTCGGAGCACAAGGATGAGTTGAGGTCATCATCAGGTTAGCGCTAGGGTGATATTCAAAATATGATCATGCTGTTGAGGAATGCAATATCGACTTCTTCTAAATAGATAGGGTGATCATCATGATATTGCAAAAAAGGCGACCAGGAGGATATGAACATGATGATCCTCTTAATCGAATTATGATGATGATGTCTCCATCACTTAGCGAATTTCAGCGAATATGACCCTCTTGTGAAAGATCGGGATGATGATCATGAGTATGCAAAAGGAGATCAGGAGGATATAAAGTCGTCATCATCATCTTAGCGAATTTCAACAAATATCATGATGATGATCCTCCGATAGGTTTTGATCATGCGCACGCAAATATGCTGAAGGTGGATTTTCTAAGTCAGGGTGATCTTATATTATCAGCATGATATTTTAATTTTAGGTGATGCAAAGATATCATGATGATGCTCGCGATACAAAGACCGCTCGATGGGGAAACTTACCTTGACTTAAAGTTGATGTCATCATGATATTTGAACCTCAGGATATTATCGAGGGGGGTTCAAATATGATGATGATGATGTTCTTCATGTAACTGAAACCGAGTTCATAAAATATGACCCTCCTAAAAGAAATCATGATGCTGACGATGCGCATAAGGCCTTTTGACAGGTAAAGGGCACTACCACCTAAGATTGACGTCTGGATATGCGACTGCATGATTTTTATCGGGTGATAGACCAAGATCATGATGATCCTGTCAACATGACTTAGGATATAAAAATATGATGATCCTCCTGCGAATATCAGGTTTGACCAAAACTTTGACTGTGCATAACTTCCACATATGGACGAATTTTCAAGTGAAGTAAAAGGCAAACCTGCATGAAATTTCAAGCTCTTTCTAAATATGTGGTCACAGAAACAAAATATGAACTTTGACAAACTGACCTCATGATGATGACCAACCTTATCCAATATCATGATGATGATGCACCTGACCTTCATTTTTACCAGACCGCCAGAAGGCAGAAAAACACAAGCAGAAGCAAAAAGCCAAAACATCAGCAGGGGTCCCCATTTTGCTAAGGAGCATAATGGGGTGTGTTGTGAACATCACAACAATATCCAAATCATATCCCAACTAATTCAAATATTTTATTTGAATTAAGTCACATGACCTCTCACCTCATTCCGACACTTGTCCACTTCTTAATTAAATCATGTGTTGTAATACAACTTTTATTTAAAATCCTTCACATGTACAACTCATGAGCCTTATCTTCCCTTGACACTTGTCAATTGACTACAATTTCTTAATGTGCAAGGAAACCTAATTTAATCCTATCCATCCATTTCATCTAAAGCCCTAATTGATCCTAGCCATCCATTTGAACCAAACCTTTCCTATAAAGTAAGCCTCTCTTGAGCCATTTGAAGAGGAGATTAAAGGAGATTAGGAGAGATTGGAGAGGAGGAAGAGGAGATTAAGAGGAGATTAGAAGACAATTCATGATTCTTCTTCATGCAACCTCACTCTGCTAAATTTTCATCTCAAGCCCTCATCCATCATCTTCAATCCATCTGGCTTGCACTATCAACCATCAATCATCCATCATTTATCTTATTATCAAGGTTATGCTACAGAATCAAACAATCAACACAACAAATTGATCAATCAATCAAGCTCATCTTGCATCTTTGAGGTATTGAAGGATTTGGGTTTAGGTTATGCATTTCATTGTTTGATCATTTCCATTTGCAAATCTAAATTTTTTGATATACACATAGACCTTCGGTCTCTTGCACACCTTCCTAACTAGAAGTGGCCCTATCCTGCTCGAGGAGGATAGACTTAGGATGACCAATGGTGTTTTCCATTAGTACGGGTGATGTATCCTATCTAACACTATTGATCATACAACTCTAGATACCCTCTAGCAAAGCATGATCATCCCAATAGGTTACATCATCCCGGATATGGTGAACTAGGTTTATATTATTGTTTATCAATTCTAATTTAGTATTTTTGTCTTCAACCTGTTTCCAGATATTGTCTAAGTTCTATAATCCTTACAAATTACTTTTCTATACAAGGATTCTCATTGCAACCTTACATTACCTAAGATCCAAGACTTATTACACTTAAAGGAGTTTAAGTCGATTCATTACAACTAAAGTGGTTACCTTACCCAGGTTAAGCATCATAGACAAGGCAATTCTCTCTTTTCACAAATAAGATCAAATAAACATAACTAAGATCCATTCCCCTTCAATTAGTTATACTATACACAAACTTGTCTATATGGTAAACCATTCCAGTCAAACTGACTCAGATCAATCCTTGATCTTGAATATATCTACCATTTGAGACCATGAAAATTCTTATAATTTCATTATATCACTCAGTACCATCATTCTTAATACCTTGTAAACAACCTTCTAGGTTTACCCCGTGGAAAATGTCTCCCTATCATTTTAACAACCTGCCATTTTTAGGGTGATATCCTAATAAAATCATAGAGTATATACTCCAATAGTTTGGGGAGGTAAACTCATCCACAAAGTAGTCTTTAGTTTCCAAAAGTATTGTTTTCTATTTTGATTAACTAATGTCGACGTTGGTATTTAAATATGACATAGTTATATAATTGTTAAACATAATAGGGTATTATGACACCAATGGTAAAACCCATTTTGAAACCAACACAAAATATACAAGAATGGCTGCACCATTACTATTCAAAATTAATAACAATCCTCAACTGGTCATAAGAAAAGCAAATAATAGAAGTCATGAGAATTTTTCAAGTGATTGGTTTATATAATGAACCAATATCTACGTATAGTTATTCAATGAGTGGAATAATTCCACATGTAAGGATGTGAATGTGGATCCATCATAATTCCTTGCTAAGATCTATAATGTCATCATGTTATAAAGAATAAAATTTCTTCTCATCAATTCAAAACACCAATAATTGGGAACACTAATCTCATGCCCAATTGTCAATACTTTAAACAATCAAGGCATAAAGGCATTGATCAATGAAATTATAAGGAGTGGTGAACTCGCTCATTAGGGCATCCATGTCTTTGCTAACCCTACCAAAAGAAATATTTATCATACTGAGATATCAATCAATCTCATCATATAATACCCATTAACCTTTATAGAGGTCGATGTCATCATTATCCAAGGCTGATAATTATATATATATATTAGAGGTTGACGGTAATTGGTGACTTTAGAGGCCAAATACTTTCATATAGAGAGCCAATTCAAAAGAACAATTCCAGGTTATAGGTTTATCTCTTGTTGATACCAGTTTCTATATAGGTCTAGTGGTTTTAATCCATGAGCAAATTATCATTTGAAGATACACATTAGCTCAAACAAGTTTATCATCGGTACACAAGAAAATGGGTTGAAGTGTCTTTTACCATCGAAGGATTTAATGAAGTCATTCCCCATGTTGAGATAGTATTAACTTATTGACAAAGATTTCATGTAGAGTGGAAATCCAATCCTTAACTCAACTTTTATTTTGACTAAATAATGAATCTATCTTGTCAATGTAAGAATTGGTATGATGTATAACATTATAGATGGGGTAATTTCATTTTGAGCTAAACAAATTAGAATAATATGACAACCTCCAAGACTATAAATAAATAAAGGTCATCTTTCTATATCATATTCGAGGGTTAACACCCACTCGATGACTTACTTTGACAACTAAATCATCTTGGCAAAAAGGAAGTTGGTGATACCAATCTTTACAGTTGATTTTGGTAATCAAATCCTTATTTGATTCCAAATAAAATAATGAAACCCTAAAAGTCATATTTGTTTGCTTCTTAAAGGTCTCTAATCTATTGAAAATATTGTTTCTTAAGTTTATCAAGAAGTATCCACTTATCAATAACCACATGCACACTAATTTAGCTGCAACCCATATTCCTACTGCCGGTGGTTTCAACTAAATCTAAACATAATCAAGTTTGTCCATATTTTACTGATTTTATAAGTTTCCCAAGAACTAAATTGACAGAAGTAGTTCATAGTCTTAAAACATATTAAGCTACTACACTAAGTTTATAACTCTCTATCCTATTGCTTTTATCCACATAGGTCACTTAAACAAATTATACTTTGATAATATCAGTTTATTTCTTGCACGGGGAAGGCAATAATCAGTGCACAAGGTGGCGAAAGTATGTCTTTATATTCTATCAAGATTTGATGTCTATATGTTTGAATTGGGTTTAAAGCTTGCATTTCATATATTTTGTAAAAGAGATCTGGTGGTTTTCATTACCACTTTTGAGCCCATGTTGTAGCTCCAACTCATGTAAAATAGTGATTTTATTTCACCCATTATAACTTGATAACTCATTAACTATGGTGCAGGAATATTTGATAAATTGTGGAGACATGCAATAATAAAGAAAGTGGTGCTTCCTCTTTCAAAGATTACATTCATATAACTGTGCAAACAAAAGTATAGTTTTTGACTAATAATGACAAAGTTTGGATTAAAATGGAGGAGTTGAGAACCTGTTCAATGGGTATTCTCTAGAGCTCCCGCTTGCTCCTCACGTTTCTACTCACACTAGCCTCTAGTTGCTCTATTTGCCACTGTCTTCCAAGAAAAGTAACTTGATTTCTCTTAAACCCTACGTGCACTCCTAAGACAAGACTCGTTTTGTTGTCTTCAAGCTCCCGCATACCTTTTATCTAAAGGTTGGCGAAAGAAAAGAATTGGTAACCATTTTTCTAACCCTAACTACCACAATTGCCTTTAGAGAAGTTTGAAATTGAATCTTGGTTGATGGCCTCCACGTAGATTCCCATTGATGGTTTCGGTTTTCATTAAGTATGTTATCAAAGCTTTAGTTAGAATGATACCACCATGTGTGAGGTGGCAGAATGCATAATGGTTTTTATGGCTTTACAATATGTGTTGAGGATAATGTCGATAACGTGGAATAATTTGTCTTTGGATTATTGGCTTGTCGACTAATAGTTTGCAATATGATATCATATACTTACATGCATAGACATTAAAGACTATTGATTTATGACATAATCAACTATGTTACTGCCCGATCACTTCATTACTTTGCTTGTCGAAATGAGGCTATTTGCTCCCGATGGCATGTAAAACATAAACATATATATTCTATTTATACCTTTCATTATGGTTTAAATGATGATAATACGCTTGATGCTCAAATAAACTTTAAATGTTGTTGAAACATATTCCACTACGTTATCCTCATCAAGTTTACTACATTTACGTCACACGCATGTCAGAAGTTATAACGTTGGTGATTTGGAGCTAAAATGCGATCACAACGGCAAGGCGTACGATCAACTAACCACTTTTTGACATTTTTCGCCGAACAAACATAGCAAGTTCTATCATATGACCCATTCCTAATATTTACATCTGTCATTAATATTTTGGTGACATGAACTCATATTATTATGACTTAATTATCGATCAAACATTCTTATCGCGACAACGACGTAACAAAGGGTGAGTTATCCCAAGAAACCCATTACAACTTCATCAAAATCCCGACTCAACTAAAATCAAGGCTTACCTCGAGTCAACTAGGATGAACTATATGATGAATACTCAATGGCGATTTCCATTGTTATTCTAGGGTCTATTCTCCCCTTCTCTGAAGATACCTTCTCTCCTCTTCATTTCATGAAGAACCTGTTCCACCTGTTCCTATAAACACATCCTCACATGCAAATGGAGGTCAAAGTACTGGTATCTCGATCAAGACATAATAAAATCAAAACATTTCATTTTTCCATATTAAAAAGTCATTTTAATTCATAACATTGAGTTGATCATATTCTAGAGATAAAACCATAATTTCATAAATTAATTCTTCTAACCATATCTTTGTTTCCTCATGATCATGATTATATTCACATGCCTATTTCTATCCATGAAACAGGTAAAAGTAAATAGTAAAAATTTGTTTAAAAGGAGGGATGTAACATATCTTTCCCCTAAAGAATCATCATCCCCTATGATTTAGTGTATCCAAAATGTGATAAGATAGAATTTTGTTTAACCTACAAAAGTGCAAACAATGGATAAAATATTTGCTATTAATTCATGGTAAATTTCTCTAGGTCATATTACCCTCTACATGTTGTCCCATGGGACCTTGCCATGAGTAATCTTTCTTTTGTTTCGCAAGCAGAGCTTTTGATCCTCAAACATTAATAAGCCTAATCAAGACCTCTCCTGGGTCTTGTTCCTGTATAACATGCTAGGAATATAATGGTCATTTGTTATATACCTTTCAAATGAATGATAAAAGCATACGCCTCCTAGCAAAATAAAATGGTTTTTATAATCAATTGAATGAATAACTTTGAGGGCTTTGAGGAGTCTCTCATATTTAGGAACTTATTTAGAATACATTCCATATTTACGAAACTCTTCTTCTCTAACCGAGAATGGAATTAGTGTATGATTGGTATTTGTTTAAGATTTCTATCTATTATTAATTTCCACCAATCTTTCCCAATTGGTTTGTTTTGTTTAACCATTTCTGACTCATTTATGGACCAATGCTAATCCTATCTTTTTGCTTACCGAGATTATACAAGTTTGACATCTTCCTCTATACAGTGTTCAAATGGAATCATCAGAATTATAGGAGTTGATGAAACAAACTCTATAGGAGGTGGACACTTTCTCATATGAAATAACTGTCCGCTTCAATCATAGGTTTATCAAGAAATTTTTTACCAAAATTTAATAACATTATGTAGGTATGGTATCGTTATAAGATACAAGAGAAACAATCAAACTCCTTATCTAATTCAATTGTCCTCCAAGACTCAGCATGCCACTGATGAGAGGGAAAAGTATTACTCAGTTGTTTTTACCTCAACCATGGACTTAAGCAGATTCCCTGCATCTTCCTACCCGGAAGTAGTCCCACCCTTCAATGAAAGGTTGTGTTGGAAACCCTCTCAATTGCCATCTGAGCTCTGGTGTGTACTCCCACTTAACTAACTCTATCGCACTACCATGGATACCCTCCAACCAAGTACAACAACTCTGGTTAGCTAAATGTCTGGAGTACTGTGAAATGACGAGTGCACGTGGTGGCAACATCACTCACTATGGCCATAGTTTTTATGTAAATATATGTTTCATAATGAACGTAGTCATGGTTCACCACCCCACTTGACTTGGAGAGACTATTAATCTGGGCTTACTGGACTACCCGTCCGCCCTCATTCAATAATCACAATCCATTCAAAAGATGATACCAATGTAAGACCTTCTTCCAGTAGCTTACATTTTAAATATATAACTATCAATAACCCAAAAGGGTTTGAAACATATTTATATCCACACAAATTGTCTTTCATTGGTAATGTTAAGGACATACTTGGTACATTTTCTATAATTTACTCCCTTACACAATCCATCAGAGGCCCATCTAGGACATGATAGTGTTGAACATTACATAAAACATAGTGAACAACCAAAATGTTACTGTATAGCCACCACAATAACTTAAATTGATATCAAATTATTAATAGTTTCAATTTCGATAATTTGTAAAAAGAACAAACTCATTCTGACAATAAATCGTATTTTGACAAACTAGTCATAAAATAAGCAATCTTCATAATTAGGTGGATAGACTATTTCAAAATAATTAGAAAATATGTAAATCCTTGCAAGTATAAAAAGGAATTTTACCAAAAACCCAAAGAGGTGTCAAAATCTAGAGACTCACTTATTATGCTCTAAGTGATTGACTAAGTCACTAACAAGGGAGTAGATTACTACACTGCACTTGAGTTTCCAAAAACTTATAGTGAATTTAGAGTTTGATAATAAATAGACCCCTTAAGACTTTCATCATGCTCACAAATTTTGCAAATAGAAAGGTTATATCATATTCACTCCTTTTTCCTGGAGTATCTATTGTTCATCATTCAGATTACAAGATTGCACTATAGCAATACACAAGATTATAGTTGGAACACAAACTTCTTCTATTATGAGTTATTTTGCAAAACAGATACATTTCCAAATCTTGTACTATTTTTCTCAACACTTTATGCCAATATACCACTAGTTGTCCTTTAATGACTCTTTTATTCCACTTGGCTCATTCCAAGCCATCTAGGTGTTAAGCTAGAATCCATCTAATCTTGTATCTATGATATAGTTTTAGGATCTTCCCATCTTTGAGTTCTTGATTTCATACATACACTGCTCTGCCCGAGCTCTTAGTCTGATTTGTACCGGGCCAAGGTTTTACCTTTCTAGTCAAGGTCTCCAAATTCACAACCTTAGCAGAATTATTTTGCTCTTTGGATTTTTTTAATTTCTTAAACACTGACTTAGTTAAGTGTTGGGTAAAACAGTCCTCCTGATAGTTTCTTTAGTTTTTTTTTCCCTATGTCATTCTGGCCAGCACTAAACCAATTGTCAAACATTAGCAATTATGCTAGACGTTAACGAAATTTCTCATAATGAGCTCATAGGTCCATGTGTTGAACGTAGTTTGCTCTGATACCATATGCAATATCCAAAAATATTCCATCTCTATAATCCAGTTTTACCATGAAGTAAAATTCAAAGAGGTAAAAGGGTGATAAAATTTCTTTCACATTTTCTCAAACATTGAAGTTTAATCAACAACTTATTTAATCACAATAGTGTCCATTCACAACAATATGATATTTATATATATTATTCATTAGGAAAAATTTATAAAATAAAACTCACCAAGAGATCAATACAACTCGATTGTCGTCCTCCATGTCACAAGCCTCGACTATCCTCTAGTTGAAGAGAGAGAAATCATCCTCGGAGAGTTTTACCTCCATCCATAGACCGTCAGTCTCCCGCACACCTTCCTAACCAGAAGTGGCCTACCCTGCTCGAGGAGGATAGACTTAGGATGTGTTGGTGCCTGAATTGGCTGTCAGTTAATTTAGCAATTTTTCATGCAGGCACCTTCCCAAAAGATCCAAAAAAAAAGGTTTAAGTTTTGGGGCCTCTTAGTGTTTTTCAGCATCTGCATCATAGTTCTTGGGAGGTGGTCTTCATGTTTTCTCCATCGGCAAGAGTTTGTTTTTGTCTTAGCGATCATGATGGTAGCAGTCATATCTTCTTCCATCGCTGAGACTTTGCCTATCGGCGGGGGAGCTTATTATCTTTCCGGCGGTGTTGGTCATGCCAATGGGGGTAAGTCTTCATGTTCATCGGCGTAGTGATTGTCATCGGTGAAAGTTTTGTTTGAGTGCTCCGATTGTGTCTTCGAACTTTCGGTTTGATCTTGAACCCTTTTCTCAAAGGTTCAACGGTTCAAGGTTCATTTTTCTTCTAACGAGTCATATCATGCATTTACCTTGCGTAAATGATGTATCGTTGAACCACCTGCTTGAACCCCTTTTCTCGAAGTTCAATGGTTCAACGGTTTAGGGGCTTTGGTTCCATATTTTCCGTGACTCCTTTGCTCATCTATATGATCCAATCAGTATGGTCAAACCACTGCATTGAACCACCCGCTTGAACCCCTTTTCTCAAAGGTTCAATGGTTCAATAGTTCAAAGCTTTGTGATTTTGGTCTCGGTCGAAGTTTTTTGAGTTGTGCCAATGCATTTGATCAGACTGATGGGATGCCATCAGAGAGACTTGTATGATTGGATGGACTGTGGAGTGCTTGGTCGATGATGATTTTCTTGCCGATCAAAGGACATCATTGTAACATGGTCTTTCTCTGGCCGATGATGGAATTGATGGTAGGTGTCGGCGTGACTGAAGGCATCGGCGAGGGAGGTTTGTGCTTGGCTGATGATTCTTCTCTGGCCGATGGGGGTGTATGTGATGTAGCGGTCAACGAGACCACTGTGGTCGGTAGGAGATATGCGGGGTAGGCCGATGATATATGTTTGGCCGATGGGCTTTTGGAGAAGGAGCGTGCGTCGAGCGCGGCAAAAGGCACTCGACACTTGGTATGCAAGTGACTATGTTTTTAAAATGCTAAAGTGGTCTCTGCACCATGCATGTGGGACTATTTTTCTTGCATAATTTGAACCTGTGATGAGACGCATTTTGGCGGGAAGCTCCATTTTGATTGTTGCGATGGTTTCCAAGTGAAATGCGGGTGGTTGAGCCATCAATGGTGACAGTACAGGGGTATGGGTGATGGGACAGTGATCAGGTTGCCCCATTATGGATGAGGACTGCCAGATGGCGGCGCAGGGCTCAAGGTCTCCCCTGTCTGTTGCAGTAATAACTTCTGAGCGCCATTTCTGATGGATGTATCTCGCAGATTTTTGACTTTTGGCCATGTAATTAATTGATGAATGTGCACGGTTCTGTATATAATGGTCTGGCTGTGTTACTTTTGGGAGGTTAGATGTTTTTTGGGCTTTCTGCTCTAACTTTGAGCATAAGGTGTTCACATTTTGAAACGCATTTTTTGCTATAGGCTCGGTCCTTGGTCTGGTGTATCAGTCTATCTTGGCTTGTAAATGATAATTTTCTCTATGATGACATTCTATGCAGATTGATTTTAAATGAAAAACACCTGTGTGTGTATTGTTTCTGATTGTCTCCTATATGTCATTTGTTTTCCTTTCAAACAAGGTTGTCAAGGGCTTCTAAGTTTTTCAGTATATGCATACTGTGTGTTTGATTTATTGCATCTACTCAAGGAGTGGTTAAATAGGCTTTTGATCAGATACAAAGGAAAATAGATTGCATCATAGGATCTATTAAGTATGATCATTAGTAATACTCTTTCTTGGACATGTTGCTGTTAGGCAGTAGCATTCTTCTCAGGTCCTCTGGATATGAATTAGTGTTGTCATGGGGAGACATTTACATTCTT
This sequence comes from Cunninghamia lanceolata, assembly GCA_027924645.1. NCBI lineage: Eukaryota > Viridiplantae > Streptophyta > Pinopsida > Cupressales > Cupressaceae > Cunninghamia > Cunninghamia lanceolata. The sequence continues at coordinate 14,641,069 of BSBN01001583.1, forward strand.
AGATATGACTCTACTGCCCAGATAAGGCACTGGTTTGGGAATCTGTCTATTCAATGGGTCTAGGAAAGTCCCATAACTCCAAATATCAATTCAAACCATTTCATCCTTCCACCTGTTAGTTGTAGGATTAGGAGTAGGAAACCCCTGCATGCTCTCATCCCTAACCAGACACATATGTCCAAGAATGTTGCCAATCTTGTAATTTGTTACACAAATCTTGGTCCTTACATGATAGTATTCTGCCTGTTGCTGTCAAGTTATATCCTTCTGTCATTGAGCTAGTCAAGGTCATATTTTTATCAAATAGGGACACCCCCCTTGGTGCAGCAGAACCAGAAGTGAAGGGGAGGAGTTCATGCAACCTCCTGTATTTAGTTGGCTAAATCTACCTGTGCATTAGAACTGGCAAACCCTAATGCTGATTTAGAAGAAAAACCAACAAAATGGCGATCCTGCTGTGGAGTCTTTCATGTGAATGATGATGCTCTACTGGTGGAATGAACTCAAAAACATATTTGATGAGCTTTCAGCTGCTATAAATTTTGTCCTCTCTGGAGAGGTGGCAACTCTACAAAAGATTCAAGTGCACATGAAAAGTTGATGTGTGTGTTGTGACAAAAAATGTGTTGTTCAGATTTCAACATCTGTATGAGAAAAGGTACCTTGCTCCTTCCTACTTGAAATTATTGTTTTATTGCATAGGTTAGATACCAGGAGAGGCTATAGGTCTTAGGAATGCAAAGGATGTCTGAAAATAGAAATTTCATGAATCCAACTATGTATACACCCATACTTAGTCAAAAGGGGGATGATTTGTTGGATAAAAGAATAGAAGAGATGAAAACTAGGTTGATATTCTTAGAGGCTAGGCAGGCCCAATTAAATCATGATAACCTTGTTGTGTCTGCCAGTCAGAAAGCTAAACCTCTTGTTAGCCCTTTTGATCCTTTGTATGACCAGTTAGATTTGTCATGGGTTGATTATAAAGTAGAAAGTATGCCTGCTAGGATATACTGTTAGATGCCTAGATTTAGTGGTCACAGTGTATGTGATGGGAATGCACATATCCAAAATTTTCACAGTTTCATGGGAAAACATTCATTTAGAGATGAGGATGTGTGGATGAGGTTTTTTGTTAGGTCCCTTGATGCAAAAGCAAAAGACTGGTATTTGAGCTTTCCAAAGAGATTCTTTGCCTATTGGGATGAGCTTACTGACTGTTTCAAAGAGGAATTTGCAAAAGAACCTGCTGATCTTGTTGCAGAATTGATGAAAATCAGAAAACAAGATAAAGAGCTATGTATTGATTTCAGTCATAGGTTTACAGTAGCCCTTTCACAGATCCCAGAAGTCTTCAGACCTGACACTTCAGCCTATGTTGGCATATTCTTTGAGGCTTTTGAGGAGGGTTCTAGTGCAGTACTGAGGGATTTCAAGGTGACAAGCATGCAAATGGCATACATTTTTTTAGAAAATATAGAAAAAATCAGAAATGAGCACTTGCTGAAATCCCTATCTCCAGGCCTTGGTGTGAGAAATGATTGTGAAGCTGCAAATGACCAAATGATTATGGCATCATGTGAAAATGAAAAAGTAGATGTTGAGGATGCCAGTGAAAGGACTAATGAGGACTCCCATTGCAATGTTGAGGCAGCTAGCCATGAAAACAACAATGAGGTTGTGGACAGCAATGAGCAACTTTTGGAATGGACTTGTGGGGATAATTGTGAGTATTGTACTCAAGACAGAGAAGATATAAGCAAATAGAGAAACAGTCCCATGTGTGACCCATTGCCTTCTTTCCAAACACATGGAGATCATGAAGAGCAGTCAGGGATTGAAACAAGTGCTAGTGCAGAGCATGATTGTTTTTCATTTGATGGTTGTTTTGCTTATGACACACAGGTTGATACGCCTCCACAGAGTAAATCCATTGGTGATGAAGATGCATGCTCTACTGCTCATGAACAAATGGCATATTATGATCAAGCTGATGTACCTGGGTCACCCATTTTTGACACATATGGTGATGAGGATCTATCTGAGTATGGTGAGGATCTAGACATTGTTTTTCGCTTGGATTCTATTTCTCATCCTGATGAAAGAGGAAACAACATACATCAGGTAAGTGACTGTGAAAATGTGCCTGATTTGAAAGAGATGCTAGAGCCTGATCTTTTCCAGTTTGGTGTTGCTATTGGTTGTGTGCATGATGTGCACAATTGTGAATTTGAAAGCTTCTCTTTTGGGCCAGCTGATGAAGAGATCCCTAATTTTCCTAGTTGTGTGGTGGACTTTGAGTACTTTCAATTTTCAGTCCAGCTAGGAAATCATTTTGTAATGCATAGTGATGATAACCTGTGTTCTATACCATGTGAGTATGCATTGCTTGATACATGTTGCATCCATTTGTTGCCTGATGCTGAGGGTTGTTTGCATAAGGTGGACAGTGACAAAATAAATCAGAAGGTTGAATATGCAAGTGACCAAGGTTGCTTATGGTCAAATCATGGCATCACTGTCAGGCTTGACCCAGTGCATGCAGATGAAAATAAGGTGTTTGACAAGGGGAAGTATTGGTTTTCCTTTTCTTGGTGGCCTTAGGCCATCAAGTTTGATTGGTGATGCAGATCATTGTAACTTCATGACTCTATGCCCAATGGATGGGGACTGGTCTGCATCCTAGAGTTCTGTGGTTCTTGCCATGCCTACAAGAGGCATGCATCCTCAGACAGAGCCACTGTTGGTGCCTGAATTGCCTGTCAGTTAATTTAGCAATTTTTCATGCAGGCACCTTCCCAAAAGATCCAAAAAAATAAAAGGTTTAAGTTTTGGGGCCCCTCAGTGTTTTTCAGCATCTGCATCATAGTTCTTGGGAGGTGGTCTTCATGTTTTCTCCATCGGCATGAGTTTGTTTTTGTCTTAGCAATCATGATGGTAGCAATCATATCTTCTTCCATCACTGAGACTTTGCCTATCGGCGGGGGAGCTTATTATCTTTCCGACGGTGTTGGTCATGCCGATGAGGGTAAGTCTTCGTGTTCATCGGCTTAGTGATTATCATCAGCGAAAGTTTTGTTTGAGTGCTCCAATTGTGTCTTCAAACTTTCAGTTTGAACTTGAACCCTTTTCTCAAAGATTCAACGGTTTAAGGTTCATTTTTCTTCTAACGAGTCATATCATGCATTTACCTTGCGTAAATGATGTATCGTTGAACCACCCGCTTGAACCCCTTTTCTCAAAGTTCAATGGTTCAATGATTCAGGGGGTTTGGTTCCATATTTTCTATAAGTGACTCCTTTGCTCATCTATATGATCCGATCGGTATGGTCGAACCACCGCATTGAACCACCCGCTTGAACCCCTTTTCTCAAAGGTTCAATGGTTCAATAGTTCAAAGCTTTGTGATTTTGGTCTCGGCCGAAGTTTTTTGAGTTGTGCCGACACGTTTGATCTGACCGATGGGATGCCATTGGATAGACTTGTATGATCAGATGGACTATGGAGTGCTTGGCTGATGATGATTTTCTCAACGATCAAAGGACATCGTTGTAACATGGTCTTTCTCTGGCCGATGATGGAATTGATGATAGGCGTCAATGTGACTTAAGGCATCGGCGAGGGAGGTTTGTGCTTGGCCGATGATTCTTCTCTGGCCAATGGGGGTGTATGTGATGTAGCGATCAGCGAGACCGTTGTGGTCGGCAGGAGATCTGCGGGGTAGGCCGATGATATATGTTTGGCCGATGGGCTTTTGGAGGAGTGTGCGTCGAGCGCGGCAAAAGTCGCTCGACACTTGGTATGCAAGTGACTATGTTTTTAAAATGCTAAAGTGGTCTCTACACCGTGCATGTGGGACTATTTTTCTTGCATAATTTGAACCTGTGATGAGACGCATTTTGGCAGGAAGCTCCATTTTGATTGCTGCGACGGTTTCCAAGTGAAACGCGGGTGGTTGAGCCATCAATGGCGACAGTGCAGGGGTATGGGCGATGGGACAGTGATCAGGTTGCCCCATTATGGATGAGGACTTCCAGATGGCAGTTCAGGGCTCGAGGTCTCCCCTGTCTATTGCAGTAATAACTTCTGAGCACCATTTCTGATGGATGTATCTGGCAGATTTTTGACTTCTGGCCATGTAATTAATTGTTGAATGTGCACGGTTCTGTATATAATGGTCTGGCTGTGTTACTTTTGGGAGGTTGGATGTTTTTTGGGCTTTCTGCTCTGACTCTGAACATAAGGTGTTCACATTTTGAAAGGCATTTTTTGCTACAGGCTCAGTCCTTGGTCTGGTGTATCAGTCTATCTTGGCTTGTAAATGATAATTTTCTCTATGATGACATTCTATGCAGATTGATTTTAAATGAAAAACACCTGTATGTCATTTGTTTTCCTTTCAAACAAGGTTGTCAAGGGCTTCTAAGTTTTTCAGTATATGCATACTGTGTATTGTTTCTGATTGTCTCCTGTATGTCATTTGTTTTCCTTTCAAACAAGGTTGTCAAGGGCTTCTAAGTTTTTCAGTATATGCATACTGTGTGTCTGATTTATTACATCTACTCAAGGAGTGGTTAAATAGGCTTTTGATCAGATACAAAGGAAAATAGATTGCATCATAGGATCTGTTAAGTATGATCATTAGTAATACTCTTTCTTGGACATGTTGTTGTTAGGCAGTAGCATTCTTCTCAGGTCCTCTGGATATGAATTAGTGTTGTCATGGGGAGACATTTACATTCTTAGATATGACTCTGCTGCCTAGATAAGACACTGGTTTGGGAATCTGTCTATTCAATGGGTCTAGGAATGTCCCATAACTCCAAATATCAATTCAAACCATTTCATCCTTCCACCTATTAGTTGTAGGATTAGGAGTAGGAAACCCATGCATGCTCTCATCCCTAACCAGACACATATGTCCAAGAATGTTGCCAATCTTGTGATTTGTTACACAAATCTTGGTCCTTACATGAGAGTATTCTGCCTGTTGCTGTCAAGTTATATCCTTCTATCATTGAGCTAGTCAAGGTCATATTTTTATCAAATAGGGACAACCCCCCTTGGTGCGGCAGAACCAGAAGTGAAGGGGAGGAGCTCACACAACCTTCTATATTTAGTTGGCTGAATCTGCCTATGCATTAGAACTGGCAAACCCTAATGCTGATTCAAAAGAAAAACCAACAGGATGAACAATGGTGTTTTCCATTAGTACGGGTGATGTATCTTATGTAACACTATTGATCATACAACTCTAGATACCCTCTAGCAAAGCATGATCATCCCAATAGGTTACATCATCCCAGATATGGGGAACTAGGTTTATATTATTGTTTATCAATTCTAATTTAGTCTTTCTATCTTCAAGCAGTTTCCAGATATTGTCTAAGTTCTATAATACTTACAGATCACTTTTCCATACAAGGATTCTCATTGCAATGTTAAATTACCTGAGATCCAAGACTTATTGACACTTAAAGGAGTTTAAGTCAATTCATTACAGCTAAAGTGGTTACTTTACCCAGGTTAAGCATCATAGACAAGGCAATTCTCTCTTTTCACAAATAAGATCAAGTAAACATAACTAACATCCATTCCCCTTCAATTAGTTATACTATACACAAACTTGTCTATATGGTAAACCATTCCAGTCAAACTGACTCAGATCAATCCTTGATCTTGAATATATCTGCCATTTGAGAGCATGAAAATTCTTATAGTTTCATTATATCACCCAGTACCATCATTCTTAATAGCTTGTAAACAACCTTCTAGGTTTACCCCATGAAAAATGTCTCCCTATCGTTTTAGCAACAACCTACCATTTTTAGGTTGATATCCTAAGAAAATCATAGAGTATATACTCCAATAGTTTGGGGAGGTAAAATCATTCACGAAGTGGTCTTTAGTTTCCAAAAGTATTGTTTGATATTTTGATTAACTAATGTCGACATTGGTCTTTAAATATGACATAGTTATATAATTGTTAAACATAATAGGGTAGTATGACACCAATGGTAAAACCCATTTTGAAACCAACACAAAATATACAAGATTGGCTACACCATTACTATTTGAAATTAATAACAATCCTCAACTAGTCATAAGAAAATCAAATAATAGAAGTCATGAGAATCTTTCAAGTGATTGGTTTATATAATGAACCAATATCTATGTATAGTTATTCAATGAGTGGAATAATTCCACATGTAAGGATGTGTATGTGGATCCATCATAATTCCTCGCTAAGATCTATAATGTCATCATGTTATAAAGAATAAAATTCCTTCTCATCAATTCAAAACACCAATAATTGGGAACACTAATCTCATGCCCAATTGTCAATACTTTAAACAATCAAGGCATAAAGGCATTGATCAATGAAATTATAAGGAGTGGTGAACTCGCTCATTAGGGCATCCATGTCTTTGCTAACCCTACCAAAATAAATATTTATCATATTGAGATATCAATCAATCTCATCATATAATACCCATTAACCTTTATAGAGGTCGATGTCATCATTATCCAAGGCTGATAATTATATATATATTAGAGGTTGACGATAATTGGTGACTTTAGAGGGCAAATACTTTCATATAGAGAGCCAATTCAAAAGAACAATTCCAGGTTATAGGCTTATCTCTTGTTGATACTAATTTCTATATAGGTCTAGTGAATTTAATCCATGAGAAAATTATCATTTGAAGATACACATTAGCTCGAACAAGTTTATCATCGGTACACAAGAAAATAGGTTGAAGTATCTTTTACCATGGAAGGATTTAATGAATTCATTCCCCATGTTGAGATAGTATTAACTTATTGAGAAAGTTTTCATGTAGATTGGAAATCCAATCCTTAACTCAACTTTTATTTTGACTAAATAATGAATCTATCTTGTCGATGTAAGAATTACTATGATGTATAACATTGTAGATGGGGCAATTTCATTTTGATCTAAAAAAATTAGAATAATATGACAACCTCCAAGACTATAAATAAATAAAGGTCATGTTTCTATATCATATTCGAGGGTTAACACCCACTCGATGACTTACTTTGACAACTAAATCATCTTGGCAAAAAGGAAGTTGGTGATACCAATCTTTACAGTTGATTTTGGTAATCAAATTCTTATTTGATTCCAAATAAAATAATGAAACCCTAAAAGTCATATTTGTTTGCTTCTTAAAGGTCTCTAATCTATTGAAAATATTGTTTCTTAAGTTTATCAAGAAGTATCCACTTATCAATAACCACATGCACACTAATTTAGCTGCAACCCATATTCCTACTGCCGGTGGTTTCAACTAAATCTAAACATAATCAAGTTTGTCCATATTTTACTGAGTTTTATAAGTTTCCCAAGAACTAAATTGACAGAAGTAGTTCGCAGTCTTAAAACATATTAAGCTACTACACTAAGTTTTTAACTCTCTATCCTATTGCTTTTATCCACATAGGTCACTTAAACAAATTATACTTTGATAATATCAGTTTATTTCTTGCACGGGGAAGGCAATAATCAGTGCACAAGGTGGCGAAAGTATGTCTTTATATTCTATCAAGATTTGATGTCTATATGTTTGAATTGGGTTTAAAGCTTGCATTTCATATATTTTGTAAAAGAGATCTGGTGGTTTTCATTACCACTTTTGAGCCCATGTTGTATCTCCAACTCATGTAAAATAGTGATTTTGTTTCACCCATTATAACTTCATAACTCATTAACTACGGTGCAAGAATATTTGATAAATTGTTGAGACATGCAATAATAAAGAAAGTGGTGCTTCCTCTTTTAATGATTACATTCATATAACTTTGGAAACAAAAGTATAGTTTTTGACTAATTATGACTAAGTTTGGATTAAAATGGAGGAGTTGAGAACCTTTTCAATGGCTATTCTCTATAGCTCCTACTTGCTCCTCACGTTTCTACCAGCACCAGCCTCTTGTTGCTCTATTTACCACTATCTTCCAAGAAAACTAACTTGATTTCTCTTAAGCCCTACGTGTACTCCTAAGACAAGACTCATTCTATTGTCTTCAAGCTCCCGTATACCTTTTATCTAAAGGTTGGCAAAAGAGAAGAATTCGTAACCATTTTTCTAACCCTAACTACCACAATTGCCTTTAGATAAGTTTGAAATTGAATCTTGGTTGATGGCCACCACGTAGATTCCCATTGATGGTTTCAATTTTCATTAAGTATGTTATCAAAGCTTTAGTTAGAATGATACCACCATGTGTGAGGTGGCAAAATGCATAATGGTTTTTATGATTTTACAATATGTGTTGAGGATAATGTTGATAACGTGGAATAATTTGTCTTTAGATTATTGGCTTGTCGACTAATAGTTTGCAATATGATATCGTATACTTACATGCATAGACATTAAAGACTATTGATTTATGACATAATCAACTATGTTAGTGCCTGATCACTTCATTGCTTTGCTTATTTAAATGAGGCTATTGGCTCCCGGTGGCACTTAAAACATAAACATATATATTCTATTTATACCTTTCATTATGGTTTAAACAATGAGAATACGCTTGATGCTCAAATAAACTTTAAACATTATTAAAACCTATTCCACGATGTTATCCTCATCAAGTTTACTACATTTACGTCGTACACACATTAGAAGTTCTGACGTTGGCAATTTGGAGCTAAAATACGATCGCAACGACAAGGCATACGATCAACTAACCACTTTTCGATGTTTTTCGCCGAACAAACATAGCAAGTTCTATCATATGACCCATTCCTAATATTCACATCTGTCATTCATATTTTGGTGACATGAACTCATATTATTATGAATTAATTGTCGATCAAACGTTCTTGTCATGATGATGTAATGAAGGGTGACTTATCCCAAGAAACCCATTAGGACTTCATCAAAATCTTGACTCAACTAAAATCAAGGCTTACCTTAAGTCAACTAGGATGAACTATGTGATGAATACTTAGTGGCAATTTCCATTGATATTCCAGGGTCCATTCTCCCCTTCTTTGAAGATACCTTCTCTCCTCTTCATTTCATGAAGAGCATGTTCCACCTGTTCCTATCAACACATCCTCACATGCAACCGGAGGTCAAAGTACCGGTATCCCGATCAAGACATAATAAAATTAAAACATTTCATTTTTCCATATTAAAAAGTCATTTTAATTCATAACATTGAATTGATCATATTCTAGAGATAAAACCATAATTTCATAAATTAATTCTTCTAACCATATCTTTGTTTCCTCATGATCATGATTATATTCACATGCCTATTTCTATCCATGAAACAGGTAAAAGTAAATAGTAAAAATTTGTCTAAAAGGAGGGATGTAACAAACAAGAACAAAGAGTTAACAAGGTGAAAGGTATTTCATGTTGCTTATTGATGATTACTCTAGAGTGACTTGGGTTACTTTATTAAGAGAAAAATTAGAAGCCTTTGATAAGTTTAAGATTTTCAAAGCAATAGTTGAGAATGAAATGGATGCTAAGATCAAATGCTTAAGATTTGATAGAGGAGGTGAGTTTACTTCAAATGAATTTAAAAAGTTTTATGATGATCATGAAATTAGGAGACATCTATCTGCACCTAGGACCCCTCAACAGAATGGGGTAGTGGAAAGGAAGAATAGTAGTGTGCAAGAGATTGCTAGAGAAATGTTGAAAGATGCAGATTTGCCTAATATATATTGGAAGGAAGCAATTCACACTACTGTCTATTTTCTTAATAGAGTATAATTGAGGGTCAATAGCACTAAGACCCCTATGGTATGGAAGATCCCCATTGTCAGATATTTTAGGATCTTTGGCAGCAAATGTTACATCAAGAGAGATTGAGAAGACCTTGGAAAGGTTGATGCAAGGTGTGGTGAAGGAATCTTTCTTGGTTACTCAACTAGAAGTAAGGCCTATAGATGCTACAACAAGAGATTGGGAAAGATGATTGGAAGCACAAATGTTAAGGTAGATGGACTTGTACCAGATCTAACAAGAACTAGAGGACTACAGATCTGATATACCTCCCTACATTGAAGAAGAAGAGGAGGAGAAAGAAGAGAAGGTACAAGAATTAGAGCAGATCCCTAAGACTCCAGTAAAGTATGTTCAGAGGAATCATTTAGTATATCCGATCATTGGGGATAAGAATGAAGGTGTGCAAACTAGGAGACGGTTTGCAAAAGCATGTGAGCAAGTGAATTTGTGCTTACTATCAAAGTTAGAGCTCAAAACCTTTGTTGATTCTAGGAAAGATGGTGGATGGTTGAAGGCAATGGAAGAAGAATTGAATTAGATAGAGAAGAATTAGGCATGGGAATTGGTCCCCAGACCAGTTGATAAGAATGTCATACGAACAAAGTGGGTATTCCAGAATAAGCTGAATGAAGATGGTGAAGTTGTAAGGAACAATGCAAGATTGTGTGTAAAGGTTATTCACAAGTTGAAGGCATTGATTTTGAGGAGACTTTTTCTCTAGTAGCCAGGATGGAGGCTGTATACGCCTAAAAATGACATGATTCATCCTAAATAAATATTCTAAATATTTATTCAGTTCTTCTATCAATTAAATAAATATTCTAAATTTATTTAATCGGTTAATTATCCTACAATTAAATAAAATCATTTTTATTTAATTAAAATCCCTAAATTCTTCTAAATGTCTAAAATCACAAAATCCACCTCATCAATCCACCTCATCTTTCCACATCATCTCATCCACCTCACCATGTTGCACATATAATTAAATATTCTTAATATTTAATTAGCTAATATCCTCCATTTTCCAAAATAAACCTTAAAATCAATTATCCTCCACCAAATTGAATATTTAATTCAATTGTCATATTCCACTGTCCCCCACTATTGAATATTTAATTCAATGTCCCCCACTCCTCTTCTCCAATTGAATATTTAATTCAATTGTCATATTCCACTGTCCCCCACTATTGAATATTTAATTCAATGTCCCCCACTCCTCTTCTCCAATTGAATATTTAATTCAATTGTCATAATCCACAATGAATAAAAGATACACTTTTATTCATAGCCATTGATCTTCATATCTTCTCTCAGCCATTGATCTTCATTTTTCCCAATCTATAAAAGAAGCCTCATCCCTCCATTCTACTCATCCAGGTTATTTGTATTGTTACTCTGCAGGATTCTACTCACACTCCTCTCAACATTCCAATACCATTAGCTTGAGATCACCCATTTGCTTTGAAGCTCTACTTCATAGCAATATTTATCAACATAGCCATTTACCATTGACATCCTACTACACAGCTCAAAGAGTACACTCACTGAGGGCCTACTTCACCAGCAAAGGACGATTGTAATAGGCAAACAACAGAAGCTCTGGATCAAGGAAGGTTTGCATTTGTTATTCATTTGTTTCATCTCCTTCTGTCTTTCTTGTTTTCAACATTTTGTTGATTGTTTGAGTTTGATTTTGTACATTTAATTGATCTCACATTAACCCCTTACACATTTTGGCTCCCATTGTGGGGCCATGCCCATTTTTCTCACCATTTTTGGAGTGTTTTTGAAAGCAGGTTTTGTGCAGGTTGCGCACAGTCATGTACAGGTTACTTCAGCGCATACATCTATTTCTATGGTGCATATACCTCCTGTTATGGTGCTTCACCTATTTGGAGCACCCATTTCAGCCTAGCTTCACTTTCTGAGATCAGATTTAGCCTTGCAATCAATCTTCATCCGTTTTTACCCAAAGTGTCTCTGTCCCGTCAATCACCCATCCGCCTTCTATCAAAGTGTAAGTCAATCTATTCCGTACTGGTTCGACATAGGTCCCTTTTCGTATCATTAGTGAATTCACGTAAGCCTAGTAGGTCACAGTACCTTTGCTAGTAGTCTTGTTGAAGCGACTAGTCCCTACACAGTAAGACAGTTACCGGCTACCCTTACTAGTGGCTACCGTCGTGTGTCAACTGTCTTACTTGAAGTCATTGAATGAGAAAATCCTTTGTCCAAGTCCTACCCTAAGTATCCCATTCACAACAGTCTCAGTCAGCACCTTGCCATAATTTCTAATCCTAGTCCACTCCATCCCATGGCACCTTGCATGGTCTTTACTATATCCCAGTACAGAAAGCAAATAGAAATGGCTGGCCTGTCCAATCACATCTTTCCAACTCAGGATGGTGATGAAGAAATTTCTCAGGAAGAATATGAAGCACACATCAAAGATAGAAAATTCCAACGCATAATAGAGAAAGTGCTCCACGAGGACCCTCATAAGTATTTCCATCATCTTGCTAGCCTTGGAATCAAACTCCCCGCAGACTTTGATATAAATACAATCATGGAAACTATAGACAATAATCATGAGAGGAGTACAAATGATAGAGGAAAGAAACCCATGGATCAAAATGCCCCTATGGAAGAAATGCGAAAGCATCTTGAGACCCTCACACAACAAATATCAGATATTACGACGGGCACAAATACCAAGAACTATTCCTTGGAAGACATAGCTCCTTACCCTTTTGACAAAAGTCTAGACATGAGATCCTTCCTCTATAAGTTTGAGGTACCCAAGTTCGATAAGTACAAAAGGAAGGGGGACCCTAAAGATCATATCTAGGAATTCAATGCAGCATGTTTGGAAGTAGCTCACAACAATACCTACTTGATGAGACTGTTCCCAAGATCTTTAGGTGGTCAAGCTATGGAATGGTTCTCGCGTCTCCCACCCAGAATCAGAACCTTTAATGAACTTGTCAATAAATTTATAACACACTTCTCTTACAACATCGAACATGAGGTATCAATGCTAGATCTCTGTAACACCAAGCAAAAGAGTGGTGAGTCATTCGCCACCTTCTTACAACGATGGAGACAATTAGCTAGTAAATGTTCTTATGATATGCCTGAGAAGCAACTATTAGAGATGTTTGTCCATAACCTAAACACTGATCTTAGCTATCAGATACAGATACAATGCCCTACGTCATTTACAAAGGTCATTGAAATGGCATTATTCATAAAAAAGGCTATGATCACCAAAGGAACCATCAAGCTATACAAAGACACACCTACTTCCAATTACACAATGGATAGGTCGAAGTTCTGGACCAAGAACAAAAATGTGGTCAATGATGGGATAGTAGATGCCAAGGCAGCTGCTCCCAAGCAACAACCCATTTTCACTCTCAAGGGATAAACAAACAATAATACCCTCAACAAACCACCCACAAGGGAGCCCCGACCTTGGTTCAGTTCAAACCCAAGGAGAAAATTGACACCATTAGGTGAGTCCCAAGAGTTCGCCCTAAGGAAATTGTTGGCTAACAATGAAATTTCTCTACCGCCAACGAGTGATTACGAGCCTATAGTCAAACCTCCCTACTGGAAGGATACAGACTATTGTGAATATCATTGAGGAAGGGGGCGTACAACTAACAACTGCATCTACCTCAAACATGTCATACAAGATATACTAGATCAGAATCAGGGAGGGACACAATAGCATACCTCCAATGAATCTCATGTGGCATACAGGGATCCACTTCTAAATCACAACAGGCTGTATAACAACAACAACAATGGCCACAACAACAATAACGACAACAACAATAATCGCCACCGGCCAAATCAGAACAGCGGGACGAATAATGCCAACTATGCAAGTGTGCCATTTGACTACACCATAAACTGCATTTCTGAGAAAATTCTGCAAGTCAATGTCATCTCACCCAACCAACAACCAGGACCTAACAGAACTGGTTGTAGCATAATTACCTATAGTGGTAAAGTCACGCTCAATCCCCTCCCTCCAAGGTCGTCACCATCCCCATCCAATTTCCATCAGTATAATGTCATTGACCAGTTACAGAAAACTCTGGCTCACATTTCTATATTAGAGCTACTGCGTCTATCTCCTTCTCATAAGGAGATTCTTGAAAAAGCCTTAGTGGAAACCACTGTCCCCACTAATCTGGCCCAAGAAAAGTTTCAGACCATGGTAGGCAATCTGACATCCTCCAACTCCATATCGTTTACTGAGCAAGATGACCTCTCTGTATCCCAACCTCATAACACCTCCCTGCACATTGTCGCATTCATACACAAACACCGCATCAAGAGGGTTCTCATTGATGGGGGTGCTGGTTTAAATATTTGCACATTTAAGCTAGTCCTTGCACTGGGGTTCTCTGAGCAGGCAGTTGATCCAAGGAAGAAAATTACCATCAAAGCTTACGACGAGGAAGAAAGAACCACAAAGGGAACCGTTGTCCTACCCATTCAAGTGGGACCAGTAATTAAAGATGTGGTGTGCCAAGTCCTTGATCGGGGGCTCGCTTATAATATCCTACTAGGGAGACCATGGATTCACGCCATGAAGGCTATCCCCTCAACATATCATCAATGCATTAAATTCCCGCACAATGGCAAGCAAGTCACCATTCAAGGCGACCCTGACCCATACCAACACTGCAATTCTTTTTGTGCAAAACTTGAATGTGTCATACCTAACAACAGAGCACACATTTCTCCTACCTAACAGCAGGACCATACTGCTGAAGCTTCCTCCTCAAAACCAAAAGAGCAAAAGATTACCATAAAAGAAACTGGGGTGGGAGAGTATTCAATTGAGAACAGTCTCAATCTTGCCAAGCTACCTTTGTTTCCTAGATCTTTTGGCAAACCCAAGCATTTTCCAAAGCCATCTGCTCCGCCTGTAGCCCCTGCAACTCCCTTTGTAAAATGGGGAACCCTATCTAATGAAACAGAGGAGCGAGATCTCTTGCAATGGCTCTATACTGAAGAAGAAAGCACGCCCCAAGATCTGCCTAGACTCCCAAAAGAACCCTATGGGCGAGGTGAGACTATTCTGCATAGAATGGGATACGAAGGACAAGGCCCCATTGGCCTCAGAAAAGAAGGAATCATTGAACCTATACAGTCTTCTCCATCCTCGTCGGCTAGAAACACAAATGGCCTAGGGTACAAAGGCAAGGGTAAAACCAAGGAAGAGGCATGTCTTGTGGAAATGATCCAAACACTCCAAGAAGACATCGACACAGATTCCAATGAATATGAGTGGGATGAGCTAATAGAGCATTCCTACGATGATAAAGAGGTTGACACCATCCAAACTCTTAGCCCCTACCATGAGGGACAAATGCAATGGAATAGACCACTAGAGTCTGATTCGCCCATCTCTGAGATTACGTCTTTCGAGGAAGGTTCAAATTCCATTGCAATAAACAACTTGGAGGAAGGTACCATCCCGAATACCACCCATTCCTATACTCCTAGCATATCCATTCACACCATCAATGAATTGGGCCCATCCTCTGATTCCATCCCCCTTGTGCATCCTGAGCTTATTGACTGGGATCTGCAAGGAACCCCCCAGCTAGACATGTTCCAAAATGATGATGCCTACATTGACTATATGAAACTTAGGGACCACCCACCCAAAGGAGATCATAAAGCTGGCTTCTCTATTGAACTTAATACTGTGGCTTATTTCGGAGAGGGTGCCAAGCCTTCCAATCACAAAAATATCAAGATAAAAATAGGATTTGATGGTGAAAACCATTCTGTGGTAGTGTCAAATCCCAAAATAGTAAAAAGAAAGGATGCATTTGAAGGTGAAAACCCAACTGTGGCACCTGACGATGGAAAGCTTGACACTCTCCCTGACGACATGCATAAGGAGAAGTCTCAGATTGTTGTGGAAACTACAGAGCCAGTCAACATTGGTACAGAGGAATAGCCTAAAATCATTCATTTTGCAAAATCTCTTACCCCACCAGAAAAGACCAGGTTTGTACCATTCTTCAAGAAAAAGAGGGGCAGCTTTGCTTGGTCTTATGCAGACATGCCGGGTCTAGACCCAAACTTGATTCTACACCATCTTCCATTAGACTCATGAGTAAAACTAGTGAAACAAAAGCTTAGAAAGATGCATCCACACATAGCACTACTGGTCAAAGAGGAACTCAAGAAATTACTGGATGTGGGGTTCATCAG
This sequence comes from Cunninghamia lanceolata, assembly GCA_027924645.1. Classification (NCBI taxonomy): domain Eukaryota; kingdom Viridiplantae; phylum Streptophyta; class Pinopsida; order Cupressales; family Cupressaceae; genus Cunninghamia; species Cunninghamia lanceolata. The sequence continues at coordinate 14,657,091 of BSBN01001583.1, forward strand.
AGCTATAGACTACCTGAAGTGGATATCCAACATTGTGCCAGTGTCTAAACCAGATGGTCGAGTCTGATTATGTAGTGATTTCAGAGACCTAAACAAAGCTTGCTGCAAGGATGATTTTCCATTGCCAAATACAGATATCATAGTCGACTTGACAGTAGGACATACCATATTATCTCTTATGGATGGTTTCTCCAGGTATAACCAGATTAGGATAGCACCAGAAGACCAGCACAAGACAGTGTTCACTTGCCCGTGGGGCACCTTTTGGTGGAACATCATGCCATTTGGGCTAAAGAACGCAGGGGCCACATATCAACATGCTATGACAACTATATTCCATGATATGATGCATGTAACAATGGAGGACTATGTCGATGACATCCTAGCAAAGTCACTCACAAGAGAATCACATCTGGATGTGTTAGAAAAAGTCTTTCAGAGATTAGACCAATTCAAAGTCAAATTGAACCCGAAGAAATGTGTATTCAGAGTTACTTCAGGCAAGCTACTAGGTTTCATCGTGTCAACAAACGGAATAGAGGTGGACCTCACAAAAGTCAAGGCTATCATGGACATGCCACCTCCAAAGACTCTTACGCAACTAAGATCACTACAAGGCAAGCTGCAAGCAATCCACAGATTCATATCACAGTTAGCAGACAAGTGCCACCCATTCAGTCACCTCCTGCACAAGAACATTCCATTCAGATGGGATGAGAAGTGCGAAGTAGCATTCAACAAGCTAAAGGAGTACCTTCTGAATCCACCCATTCTCATGCCTCCAATCCAAGGAAAACCTCTAATTCTCTACATATCAGCTACACCTACTGCTCTTGGAGCTCTTCTAGCATAGCAAGATTACGAGAACAAGGAAAGAGCTGTCTACTACATCAGTCAAACCTTAGTGGGATACGAATTGCAATACTCACAAGTAGAAAGATCATGTCTCGTGGTAGTTTTTGCTTCACAAAAACTCTGACATTACATGCTTGCACATCCAGTAGAACTCATTGCAAAAATCTACCCACTGAAGTATCTCCTGAGCAAAGCAGCTCTCACAGGTCGCCTAGCCAAATGGGTAATGCTCCTGAGTGAGTACGACATTGAATATATAGATAGAAAAGCTATCAAAGGGCAAGTCATTGCTGATCAGTTAGCAGAGGCACTGCTACAGGACACCACCTCAATGCAATTTGACTTTCCAGATGAATCCCTATTCAACATCTCAACACAGTTCTAGAAGCTCTACTTTGATGGGTCCTACACCAACCACGGATCGGGGGTAGGAATCTTGTTTGTAACTCCTCATGGAGACACTATTCTGAAGTCTTACCGTTTGCTATTCCCATGTACCAACAACATAGCTAAATATGAAGCCCTAGTCATTGGTATCAAGATGGCAATCGAATGGAAAATCAGAGAGCTACATGTCTATGGTGATTCTCAATTAGTGATAAATCAAGTCAATAATTATTACCAAACTAAAGATGAAAAGCTTGTCCCTTACAAGCGAATGGTCGATGACTTTAAGGAATACTTTGCGACCATCTCTTTTGAGCAGATACCACGAATTGAGAACAAAGCTGCAAATGCCATGGCAACCATTTCATCCCTTCTTGAGATTCTAGAGAATGAGTCATGGTATGAGTTCTTAGTAGAAACTATTCGACAGCCAGCTTATGATCTTCCAGAGAACCATACCATATGCCTTTTAGTTGGGTCTGATTCACCTTGGTACAGTAAGATTTATACCTACCTCAAGGACAACACCTTCCCACCTGACCTATCTTCAAACCAACGATGAACCTTCATATGCCAAGCCTCTCGCTATGCCCTTATCGCTGATACCTTATACCGACGTGGTCTAGATGGTACCTTACTCCGTTGTTTAGAACGAGAAGTATCTACAACCGCTTTTCAAGATGTACACGAAGGGATTTGTGGAACACACTCTAGTGGTCCTTCCTTGGCAAAGAAACTCATGTGCTTGGGTTATTACTGGCCGAACATGGAAATGGATTCATATCAGTTTGTCAAGAAATGCAAGTAGTGCCAAATACATGGGAACCTGATTCATGCACCTGCTCAAGAGTTGAGACCTTTAACGACACCCTGGCCCTTTTGCTAGTGGGGACTTGACCTTGTGGGAAAGATCCATCTGCCCTCATCCAACGGCCATAAATTCATCATAACCGCCACTGAGTATTTCACAAAGTGGATTGAGGCCATTCCCCTAACCACCATCACAGGCAAACAAATTTCCTCTTTCATTCTGAATTACATTATCTATAGATATGGCATTCCTTCATCCATCATAATGGATAACGGAAGACCGTTCAAAAATTAGGATGTCCAGGAACTCTATGAGCGATTCAAAATCCAACACCGCTTCTCTTCTCCATACTACCCCCAAGGTAACGACCAAGCTGAGGCATCGAATAAAACCATTTTGAAAATCCTGAAGCAAACCGTCAATGATGTTGGCCATGATTGGCATGTCCAACTCAATTCCGCTCTGTGGGCCTACACAACCAGTATACACACCCCCACAGGTGCTACACCCTACGCCCTTGTCTATGGTTCAGAAGCCATCCTTCTCATTGAGGTCAAACTACCCTCTCTCAGGGTGTCGTTGAAAGGTCTTATATCAGACGAAGAATACAGAGCCTCGAGATTACAAGAGCTAGAGTTGCTAGAGGAAAGGAGACAGAGAGCCTTTGACCATCTCAAAGTATATCAACAAATGATGTCAAGAAGTTATAACCACAGAGTTCGCCCAATAATCTTCAAAGTTGGAGATCTAGTCCTTAGAGAAAATCCCCGCAATCAACAGGATAGGGAAAAGAAAGGAAAGTTCAAGCCTAACTGGCTTGGGCCCTATGTGATTGTAGCTGCTTACGGATCAGGGGCATATCAGTTGGCCACGTCAGAGGGTGAGTTGTTCAATGATCCAATCAATAGCATGCACCTTCGCCAGTTTTATACCTAGAAGAATCCCAGTGCAAGGGGGCAAAAATACAAAAAAGTCAAAAAAATTAGAAAAATACAAAATGCAAAAAAAAAAATAAAAAAATTAGAAAAGTACAAAAAGTTGTCCTTTGGTGAAAACCTGGCAAACAGGCGCCTTGGATAGGTATCATAATAAAAACCTGGCAAACAGGTGTCATGATTACTTTCTAGCTTCTTGTGCAAATAAAAACAAGTGATGAAAACCTAGTAAACAGGCGTTACTTGTGATAAACCGCCTTCTCCATCTCTGAGAACCCATTCATTTTGAGTCCAGTCTTTCTTCACTCGCATCCCATTCGACCCATATCTATCCCATACTAAGCACCCGGCAGTTACCTATCATGGCTTGATAACTCTCTTTGTGGCCTTGTCAACCAAGATTTTGTTCCATACCGTCCTGTCAGTGTGAGCCTAGCATAGTGTCTCTCGTCCGTTTCCATGGTCCAAGTCCATGAACTACATTGCCTCTACATCATCACGTAGGCAAGGCCATTAATCCAATGCACCCCCGAGGCTTTCCGTTGTCCCATCCATCCCATATCTAGTCAGTCTATCCAACTGAGTCCACCTCCACTCTCTCTCGCCTAGGTCTTAGGTCCGTTAGGGTCTACCCCGAACTACGTTGCCTCTGCATCATCACGTAGGCAAGGGCATTTAACAATGAGCCTCGAGGCACTAGGTCAGTCCCTTAGGGTCCATCTCACCAATAAAAATTGCAAGAATCTCTTCTCATCAAGCAAGCATGTACAAGCAGAACCTAAGCTCCAAGCAAGAACCCTGACTTTCCACAGCTTAACCTATTCAAACACAAAGCAAAGTGCCCAAGGCCTTCTAAATGATTTTACTCAAATTACAGCAAGAAATGAACACATCTAAATGCAAGAATGTTTTGTGGATTGAAATCATGATTAAGTTACAGAGTCTTGATTTTTGTTATCATGTCCTCCTATGCTACTCAAGGATGCCAAAAGCTAGAGATGCTATGATGAAGGCATGATCATTTTCTTTGGTTGCTATCTGTGGATTACACTTTAGTAATGTAACACCTTGTCTAAGGACATGATCAGCAAAAAGATCATTGAGGACATCAAAGGTCTAACATGAACAGGGGCAATCCCTGTTTGTTAAAAGGCAAGAAGTACTCAAGTCATCTAGATTCAATTTTGACTAGATGCTTGTATTGGCTTGCTAAGGCAAAACCCATGTAAGCAGTACTCAGGTCATCTTGGTTTAATTATACCTAGATGCTTGTATTCACTTACAACATTTCGGAAAAGGTACCAAAAATAAAATTGCCCAATGATGAAATAAAGCACTCTAAAAGCCAAGCATCCATCTTATATCCATATACACATCCATGCATCCATATCCCATACAATCATCAGTACCTAAACTATGCAGAGTAACAATATCAAATGAAGTTTCAAAGTCTATCCATACCCTAGTCATTTTATCAAACCCATTTCTTCTATCTATCATCTTTCTTGTGTCGATAGCATATATTTGGACATCACAAAAACAAAGCATATAGGAGCATCTCATATCACATTTTGAGTTAGTCATGAACATGGTCAAATCAGTGGCATACATAATACAATGCATTAGGTCATCCATATATCATCATCGTGTCACATCAAAGAGAAAAGAAATTCAAAACATAGCTAAGTGCATCATATACAAAGCTGCATCATCACATATAAGTTAGGTTACATTTGCATACATTCAAAACATTAGATCATATAGACATCACATAGCATCATATCAAAAGCATCTCATATATAAATCAAATAGAACTACCAAGTCCACACATACATCGCATCATACAATAGAAGTAGATCATCATCTCATAACATATGCAATAGATCATAAGGCTGTATCATCATATATACAATCATAAAAAAGAAGTCCAAGTGTACAATATCGTCATCTCTCTCTCTCCAAATAAAAATGTCATATACAATATGCATCCAAAGAGGATGGTGGTACATGTCCCAAAAAAGTGTAAAATCTAGTGCAAGTCTATCCCTGCTACTGTGAACCACCGCTGCCAACCCCTGGCTACTGTGAACCACCACTGCTGACCCCTAGCTACTACAAACCTCCACTGCCAGCTCTTGACTACTAAGGACCCATCACAGAAGCCCCTGACTGAGATGGACCTGCTCTCTGAGTAGCCCCAGACTGACTCCGGAAACTCGCAGCCCTCTGACTCATTAACACTGCCCCATGGTATAGGCCCCGATAATACTGTGCATGCGCCTGTGCTCTGGCAAGATCTGCCTGTACCTGTGCCAACTGTGTTTGCAGTTGGCCCACCTGTGCCTGTGCCTGCTGCACCTGCCCAACCAAAAAAGAGCTAGCTACATCTGTCCCCATGGCGGCCACGACCGTGTCCCGCTCTACATGGATAAGGTGTACCCATGCATCTGCCATGTCTCTCTCGCCGGTCAGACTAGATATCACTACTGCATCTATCTCTCGCTGGCTATCGACCCTCCTGAGCTATGCCTGCAGCTCTCGCACCTATCCCCTCAGGCCAGCTATCTCCCTCTCATACACCTCGGCTTGCACTGGCCCCTGTGCTGCCTCGGCCTGTCCCGGCCCCTGTGGCTGAGGCACCTACTGCTATGGTACCTGCTGGGGTGGTGACATCTGCGCCTGCTGAGATATCTATTGCTGGGCAACCTATCCTGGCACTGCCTGGTCAGCTTGAGCTACCCTCCTCCACTGTCTAGGCCTCTCTACACCCCCCCGTCCTCCTCGACCTCATCCCCCTCTACCTCCACTCTGACCCCGGCCACATGCCCCTCCTCCTCTGAATCAGCCTCATCAATGCGAGGCACCAACATGCCAGGTCCTGAGTATCTTGAGAAGGGGTGCGCCACCAGCCAATCCTCATAGTCCTGTGTCACCCCAGCATCCACTATCTCTGTCCTCATATCCCATGCCACGTAGGGAGTCTGCCGGAACTCTGACAAGGCCTCCTCATACGAAGCCATCGGCCCCCATCAGACCCTCTCTACATGTGTCCGCGTGAACAATGCCTATCCCTGTGGCATACCCTGTCGCCTGCCAAACTATCTCAACACTCGGCCCACCATCTGCCTCTCCAGTATGTGCCATGTCCGGCCTATCAGCCACCTCGTCTGAAAGTAGTAGGGCAGCTCGTCTCCCTCGTCATCCCAGGGCTCACAATCCAGATATGGTCGCCAGACGACCACATCTACACCATCCAGTGTATGCCTCTAGTACTCCAACTTCCCCAGCCTATGCTGGGAAATAACTCCTGCATAGCCATAGCTGTATGGCTCTCCTCGCTGCCTCGCAAATACACATATTGGCCTCGTCACTGCTATGTGCTCCCATAGCCAAAACTGTAGCAGTAACACACCAGCTGACAGACTCGTGCTGCGATGATACACCACCTGGTGCATGTCATGGTACAGGTGGGCTAGTATGCAAACTCCCCATGCATATCAGGTGCCCTCAGTCAGCATCCGCTCCATGACCCAGCCCCATCCAATGGGGAACCCATGTGATCTCCTGTCGGGGCATATAATGCCTCCGATCAATCCAGCCACAATCCCTAGGAAGTAGTCATAACAGTCATGTATCTCCTGCCACGGGATGACCTGTCCCTCTAACTCAGGGTCGTCAAACATTCACCTGCACTCGGCGAGTCCCGCATCCCGCTGCGCGTCGTACTCTACCAGCTCCCCAACAATAGGTAAGTGTAGTATCCTATATACATCCTCTAGTGTCAGTCATCTCACCGGTCGGAAAGTGGAAGGTCCTATCCTCACTATGGAATCTCTCCATGGCAGCTGTCAGTAGTCTACAGTTCGCTCGCACCTTAGGCATGAAGCACACGTAGTACAAACCCATGGCACCAAGTGCCTCTCTGTCGAGCTTTGTAAGCATGTACCTCTACAATAAGGGCATAGGGAACGTCTCCCTAGACTGTAGTGTCTCTCGTATATCCTCTTGCAAACACGCAAAGCAAGGTGTCAATCTAAAGCCGCATATCCCATACTCAACATATCTACTGAACTATGTCAACTAAACTTAGCATTTCTAATTGATCAAAACAACACACTACATTTGTTGACTAGATTCTTGCAATCTCAGAGATAGCTCATCGATTCCCGCATCAAACAGGACACTAATCGAATCAATTTGGCTAAGTAATTTGCTCTCTAAAGCAAATGCACCACTACAGGTGGTAAAAGCGCCGTTTCTTTACAAATGTGCCGCTTCTGGTATATGCACCGCTACAATCGACAGATGTGCCGCCAAATAACATATGCACCATTACATTGCACATATGCGCAACTTTAGCATATGTGCCATAAGAATCCACATATGCGTCGCCAAATCCTAAAAGCGCCGCCAAAATCCACAAATGCACAATTCTGGCATATGCGCCGCCAAATTGCACATATGCGCTACAAAATTATAAAAGTGCCGCTTCACGTAGCGTATGCGCCGTTCTGCAGTACGGCGCATCTGTTTGACCTATTTTCTACATGCATTTATGACACCCTAATGCGACCCTAAGAAATTTTTTTGAAGCACAAACTGGGGGTCCTGCCTCTGCTGGCTGCCTGAATCGACAGACTTGCTCGAATTGGTGCTCCTCGCGCGGAATGTCTGCTGCTCTGGCTGCCATGCTGCTCCTAGTTTGCTCTAAGCTCTCTATCTCCAATCCAGATCAAACAAGTGTACAAATGAGTAATCTTGTGGACCCAGCTCCTATTTATAGCCTCCCAACCCTAATTCTGGCTGGGTGATGATTGTGACTGCTTCCCTTGCCTATTTTCCCTCTAGTTTTCTTCCCGTTTCCCTGAAGCATGTCCCTTTTCCTCCAACCTAACCTAACCCCTTCATCTTCGTGAGATTATCCATCTCAAAGTCTTCACCTTTTTTCCATCCAACCTCCTGAGGGGGCATCCTATCATCATTAAACTTGTACCAGGGGCAAACTGGGGCATGTACCACTATCAGACTATCGATTTCTTTGAAACAACGCTGTAAATAGCATTGCATCAAAGAGGGGCAAAATGTATACGCCTAAAAATGACACGACTCATCCTAAATAAATATTCTAAATATTTATTCAGTTCTTCTATCAATTAAATAAATATTCTAAATTTATTTAATCGGTTCATTATCCTACAATTAAATAAAATTATTTTTATTTAATTAAAATCCCTAAATTCTTCTAAATGTCTAAAATCACAAAATCCACCTCATCAATCCACCTCATCTTTCCACATCATCTCCTCCACCTCACCATGTTGCACATATAATTAAATATTCTTAATATTTAATTAGCTAATATCCTCCATTTTCCAAAATAAATCTTAAAATCAATTATCCTCCACCAAATTGAATATTTAATTCAATGTTCCCCACTCTCTTTCACAAATTGAATATTTAATTCAATGTTCCCCACTCTCTTTCACAAATTGAATATTTTATTCAATGTCCCCCACTCCTCTTCTCCAATTGAATATTTAATTCAATTGTCATATTCCACTGTCCCCCACTATTGAATATTTAATTCAATTGTCATAATCCGCAATGAATAAAAGATACACTTTTATTCATAGCCATTGATCTTCATATCTTCTCTCAACCATTGATCTTCATTTTTCCCAATCTATAAAAGAAGCCTCATCCCTCCATTCTACTCATCCAGGTTATTTGTATTGTTACTCTGTAGGATTCTACTCACACTCCTCTCAACATTCCAATACCATTAGCTTGAGATCACCCATTTTCTTTGAAGCTCTACTTCATAGCAATATTTATCAACATAGCCATTTACCATTGACATCCTACTACACAGCTCAAAGAGTGCACTCACTGAGGGCCTACTTCACCAGTAAAGGACGATTGTAATAGGCAAACAACAGAAGCTCTGGATCAGGGAAGGTTTGCATTTGGTATTTGATTGTTTGGGTTTGATTTTGTACATTTAATTGATCTCACATTAACCCCTTACACAGAGGCAATCAAGATGTTTTTTTCCCTTGTTGCTCATAAGAACTTCAAGGTTTAACAGATGGATGTCAAGTCAGCATTTTTGAACAGTGATCTAGAGGAAGAGGTCTACATTGAGCAACCAGATGGTTTTCAGTTATCAGAGGATCTAGACATGGTGTGCAGACTCAAGAAAGCTTTGTATGGACTCAAGAAAGCTCCTAGAGATTGGTATGCTCAGTTGGATAAGTACTTACTTCAGCAAGGTTTCAAGAAAGGTACTATAGAGAGTAATCTTTACATTAAGGAAGAGGGAGACATGATTTTGATAGTTGCAGTATATGTTGATGACATTATTTTTGGTGGAGATGACAATATGTGTGAGAGGTTTTTAGAAGAGATGCAAAAAGAGTTTGAGATGTTTATGATTGGTGAGATGTCTTTCTTCCTTAGGCTTCAATTTTTTTAGCTAGATGATGGTATATTTGTTTCTCAGGCTAAGTATGTTATAGAGATGTTGAAGAAATTTGGTATGGAGGACTTCAAACCAGTAAGTACTCCTATGGTTATTGGTTGTCACTTGAGAGAGAATGATGAGTCACTTGAGGTTGATTAGACTCTTTATAGATCCATGATTGGAGGTTTATTGTACTGGATTGCTTCTAGACCTGATATTATACATGTAGTATGTGTTGTTCCCAGATATCAAACTAAAAAGAATATTTAGATACTTGAAGGGAACTCCAGATTATAGATTATAGTATCCAAGAGGTAATGATTTTGATTTGAGTGCTTACACTGATTTTGATTAGGTTGGTTGTGTTGATGATAGAAGAAGTGCCAGTGGTGATGCTTTCTTTTTAGGAAGCAGATTGGTTTTGTTTGTTTTTTCTTCTGAATCAGCATTAGGGTTTGCCAGTTCTAATGCACAGGTAGATTCAACTAACTAATACAGGAGGTTGCATGAGCTCCTCCCCTTCACTTCTAGTTCTGCTACACCAAGGGGGGTGTCCCTATTACTAAAGATGTGACCTTGACTTGCTCAATGACTAATAGATTTAGCTTGACAATAATAGGCATAATACTCTCATGTCTGGACCAAGATCTGCATGGTAGATCACAAGGTTGGCAACATTCTTAGACATATTTGTCTGGTGGGTATGAGAGCATGCAGGGGGTTCCTAATCCTACTCCTACAACTAACAGGTTGAAGTGATGAAATGGGTGGACATAATGTCCTGGATGCAAGACAAGGGGTTTTGGCTCATAACTACTGACCGAGGAGTAGACTGGTGCCTATCCATTGGGCAAGGAGTCAACTAGATGTATACAGCAAATGGTTTGCAACTAGCATTCAAGTTTCAAGGGGTTGGATTTGATGCTTGCCTTACAAACATCACGCAAGGATGGGTATTTAGCTGCCTCTACTTACACATATCCCTACTGGCATGCAACCTTCTCCATACATTGACCTAAAATAGTTTAATCCACTCCTTGAATGGAAGTTACAAATCAAGCATGCAGTATAGATATCTATAACCTAGAATCTATGAAACCCTTAGCAACCAGATTCAAAAGAAGGATGACATGCAGCAAATGGAGACAAGCAGATAGACACATGCAATAAGAATTTTTCATATAAATCAACATGAAACTGAACATATGTGCAAAATACATTCATGCTACAACACATAAACTCCAAAATGGGATAAAACAACCAGGATCATGCCCTGTCTTTCGTTATTTACACAAAAATGCCCCAAGCCTTCAACAACCTTGAAATGAGTAACATCCTCTACTTATAAAGCAAGGGGATGTACTCCCTCATTAATCAAAGGGCAGTCCCCAAGACATCACCAGATACAGTGCATCACCAGGGGGTGCTGAAAACATTCAATGCCGCCACATAGACATGAGGACAAGAATGGGCAGGATCAAGATCTACATCACCAGATGGAGATCTTCAGTCTAAATCGGGTAGCTGGTATGTCCTCTCGACCCATACCACTGTGTAGTTTCGCCATTAATGGCATACCTACTCACAACCTCGAGACACAGCAGTTGCATGAGCTCCTCCCCTCCCACCAAGATTCACGGCGTTGATCGCATTGAAAAGTCAGCCACCATTGACATCATGACACGCGGCTGCATCCTGTTGACTTTTCAAACCAGACTACATGAGGATATATTATCACACATTCACCTTGCTGCGATCCTTATAACACTTTATATGCATGACCACAAACATACATATTGTTGGCGATTTTGCTCCCGAGAACACCTAGCATAAACCCTCATCATCACCCATTGGCCAGACCACTTATATTGGTGAACCTCATACATGTCCGCCCGATATGAAATGCCACCCCCATGATGAACCTCATCGGTGAAACCCGACACATCAGCACAAAATCCTCCTACCTTGCCGATGTCACATGTCTTGCCGATGATCCACTTGACATTCAAAAATGTCTTGGCCATTGGATATCCTCCTGATGACCAACCTTTCCTTCACATAAAATATCATCCTAACATATCCTGATGATGTCATGGTCATATTACAGTATCGGGTCAGACTGAAAACTTGAAGTATGATCCCGCTGGACTTGGATGACGTCATCGTCATGTCAGCATCAGGGTGATATTTAGAAGATAACCAGATAATTTGAAATATCACCCTCATGCACAAATATCATGTTGCACTGTAGCTTCAATATAAGATCAGGGTGATATATGAATATCACCTGATAATAAGAATATCACCCTCCGACAAAGGTCGGGATATAAAAATAAGACCCCACGGGATATCTAGTCATGATGGGAAATGACCCTTGTAAGAAACATCAGGGGGATGTTTGGAAACATGGTAATGATGATGATGACCCCTTCCTTCAAAATATCATGATGATGCTGAAAACATTGAGAGGATCTAAGAATTAGAAATTTTCTTGGATTCCTGAGAAGGTGCCTGGCTAAAAACCTTGAACATAAATTATCACCAATAGGTTTCATGGCATAGTAAGAAATAAGATTCAATATCTTTATCAACTGTAGAGGTAGAGTATATCGATGTAGCATCTTGGTGTACACAAGTGTTGTGGATGAAGCAAACATTGAAGGATATCAAAGTACAATATAATGAGCCTATTCCTATTTTGTGTGATAATACAAGTGCTATCAATATTTCTAGGGTGCTGCCACAATAATGTGTCCCACTTATAGGACATCCTAATTTTTGTCTGAAATCACATATTTTTGAGAAAAATTAATGATTTAAGCCTTAAGGGGTTCCATCTAAATGGGTTTAATTGAAGGGTTTGATAAAACCCCATTATATCAAATCCCCTTGGAAAGAACTCTACTATTCTTAAATCAAACCCTCGATGGAGTCTCCTCTACACCTATCAAAATGCTGACAAAACCAAATTTTGCTTCAACTTTTGGGGGATCAAATGAAGTCGTTTAGAAATTCTATTTTTTAAATATGTAGCCCTTAGTATAAGCTTTCCATAAAGTGTGATTTTGAATATGTTTCATTTAATTTTATATTTATATTCTATTTTCTAGTGAATGTAGGTTTTTCACCAAACATTAATGTCTCTATTCCACACATGCGAAAATATAAAAAAATAGAGAAAAAAAATTTCTAAAAAATATTTTTACACTAGGTATTGATGTCCTTGTTTCATAAAAAAAAATTGGATTTCGATATTACACAACAAGTTATGCTTGACGACATGCACCTATGTAACAAAAAATTATGAAAAAATATCCATGCACTAAATATTGATGTTAAAAATCTATATTTTAAAAATTAGAATTTTATCCTTTCTAGAAAAAAATTATGTTGGATGACATAAACATTACTTCCTGAAAATATTGTTTACTATTAAAAACTAGTTATTAAAGGATCGGTTGAAAGATTCATGATTTATTTAAAAATAAATTTTTTAAAAAATATTTAGAATCTACACACAAATCAGTTTTCATCATTCCAAATTCTTAATGGTTTAGCTACTATAGCTCTGAGAAAATGAATATTTAGTAAAAAATGTTGATATCAATGTCCATCTTAGCTAAAAAGTGGGACTCATTATTGTGGGATTAACCTCCAAGAATCTATTAATGCATTCTATAACCAAGCATATATCAATCAAGTATCACTTTTTGACAGAGAAGGTTGCAGATAAAGAAGTGAAGTTGGAATATGTTCCAAAAAAGGATCAGATTGCATATATTTACACAAAGGCTCTTACAAAGGATAGTTTTGAGTATCTCCGACAGAAGTTAGGGGTAATTGCCCCTCCTTCTTGCTAGATGCATAGTTAGTGCATCTGTCTAAGGGGAGTAATTCATGCTATATCATTTTCTTGGACTAATGGTAGCTACCTCTCAAGGGCAGTAGGTAGTGGTTGTTGTTGACAGGGGGAGATAGTTGAAAAGGAGAGTTTGTGCCCTAAGGGGGAGAAGTAATTGCCCTTTGTCCTTGATGCCAAAGGGGGAGAATGAGCAATTGTGTGTTACCATCAATGCCAAATGGGGATATTGTTGCACATATGTTACCTAAGGTTGTCACTGATGTGGTTGTGTGGTTGTCATTTATATCAACACTAAGTTTGGAACACTTAATTTGGATTGTCACTGATATACTACAATGGTGTGCTAGCAGTGGTGTTGTTGATGTTCATGGTTGGATGCCATGCCTTGATTAATGTCAAGTAAAGTTGTAGTGAGCTTGATTGTGGTTAGCAGAGATGATATTATCATGATTTGTTAAGATGAGAATTAGAAGGATTAAGTTGAATGATGATATATTAAGATGGGAAGTAGAAGCTATGTTGAGGTTAAGAAGATGTTGATGACATGTAGCTTGTTGTATGCTCTCTCCTGTTGTTTCTAAGAAAGTATGTGATACTATAAGGAGACTCTAGTATTCGGATGTTGGTGAAGGTTTTTGCTACAAAAAGTTGCCTGGAAGACTGCCTGGTAAAATGTTCGGCATTCCTCCACATTTGAAGATATGGTCATGTGGTTAAGGAGTTAAGTTTAAAGTATGTTGATAAGGTGATGCATTCAAAGTTTTAGATCATTTGCTCCTCTGCAGTGAAAGTTATAAGTGATAGAGTTTTAGTTTGTGCTCTATGTTGTCCTCAAAATTAGCTGTGCTCATTTTGTAGGAAGACCCCTACGAAACTTGTTTGTTTTGTAGCCTACAACTCTAAGCACATTTTTCAAGGCAAATTTATGCCCTCATACGTGATCCTCTAACTCCTGGGAATCATTTCGAGCATCTCCTCATTTTGGTTTATCAATGTTTGTGAAATTCAAATAAGTGAGCAAATGAGTTAAATTAGTAAGTTTAATTGGAAAAGGAGTTAGAAAATTTCTAAGTCCTGCATGTAATGGCGGTGAAATCAACCACCCTTACATGTTTTTACCCCTTTTTATGTTTTACATGTAGTAGTGGCATTTTTTGCTGCTCATGCATGTTGGTGTTGTTTTGACCCTACATGTAGGGGTGGAGAAAATAGCCACCCATGCATGTTGCTCTTGCCATATGCGAAAGCAGTAAAATCTACCACTAGAGCATATCTCAAGTATCTTTAGTCAACTACAAGTGTATTAATGGAACTCGTGCCAAATTTCAATACATCTTTTTTGAGCCATTTAAAATGCTTTTAATTGTTGTTTTCATTAATTTTTCATTCTAAACCTCTTTTGATAGTATTTCAACTCTTTCTGAGGTCGATTACGTTGCAAAAATTATTGGTTTGAGCATATTTCTTTGGTGATATTTCCTAGGGTTTTGGAGTGTTTTCACCAGGTAGGACGTCATTTTTCCTTTTTCTTCTTTTCATTCTTCCCTTTGCTAGGGTTTGTTTGCAATACTTATTTTCAATCTATGTAAACATTCTAGTTTGTGTTAATCATCATTTTTAAAAAAATGATGGTTGCTTTTCTTTGTTTGATTCAAACCCTAGTAGAACTATGTGGTTTTCTTCACCGATTCCTATTATGTGTCGGTGGTTTTCACTTTTTCTTGTCATGCCCTAGTGTTATGCAAAATCGGTTGTTTCGTTTCTATTTGTATTTGCTAAACTTAGGTTTTTGGCCTTTCGATTGTCTACATGTATCGGAGGCAAATTCTGCCACCTATACACGTGTCTTAGTAGTGATACCTGATGTAAGGGTGGCGATTTTCACCGCCCCTACATAAAACTCATTTAACTACCTAGATGTGATGGTGGTGAAATATGTCACCCGTGTCTTTCTTTATATGAGATTTACCCTACGTGTAAGAGTGACATATTTCACTGCCCCTACATGAATTTGGTAAGTTTAAATCTTCTAATGTATAAGTGGTGAAACATGCCACTCCAACATAAAATCTTTGCTTAACCTTCAAATGCATTAGCGGTATAAATCACTACTCTGACATCAAAGCTAATTGTTATCATTTCCTTGCAGGATCGGTCATTTTGACCACCCCTACATAAAAAATTTTAGTTTGCCCCTACCTACAGAGGCAGTCAAAATGATCAACCCTGCACTCAAGCAATTTACCCCACATGCATGAGCGATCATTTTAGCCACCCGTGCATATCTTCCAAAAATTTTCCTAACATTGGGAATTTTTGCCTTTTAATATCTTTAGCCCACTTTTGAGTAATTTCTTGACTTGCGCGCTCTCAAGCCCTTTCAAGCATGTTCCTATGTTCATGATCATCAGTTCACAATATCCCTAATTTGCCTATTTTCCCCCTAATTGTGAGATCATGAACTTTTATAGTTTCATCAAGTAGCTGTGATCGACACCATTTCTAGTTCTCTCTTCAAAGTTGATGCCAGAGCCATCTCCATCAAAAGCAAAAATTATCAAGTATAAGTACCAAGGGGTTTTCCTTGTTACTTGAATACAATCCAATATAGATGAGATCAGAGACACAAAGATTGGACATGTAGACATGGTAGAATTTGTAGAAAGGAGCAAATAAGCAAATCCTCCTCCCTACATGGAGAAGATTATTAAGAGGAACATTCACTTGGTAGCATCTTTTCCAATTGTGGCTCATAATCCCAAGTTTGTTCTCCAAGTGGCAAGCCACTATAATAGGGATGCTAGAACTGTGACTGATTCTCAAGGAAATATAATCATGAGGCTAGATGCAGAGTTTCTTGATAAGATTTTCATGTGTCTTCCTATTAAGAATGTTGGAGAGATTGACTTTGCTAAAGGTTAGAAGGATCTTGAGACTAATGTGGAATCTGCCAAGAAGCATATCAATAGCAAATGTTTGAAGGCTCCTAGGAGTAATCTGTCTAGGTGGCCTAAGGAACTCCCAAGAAGTGATTTTGTGGAAGAAGTCAGTGATTTGATCACATTGCTGAGTAGAATCAGTGGTCTTCCTTCTTCATCTAGATTTCATGAATGGATGTACACATATATCAGGGTCATTCTCAAAGGACAACAGAAGATCTTCTGGGGAGGGCAAATTAGTAATGCTCTACATGATCAATTGATCAAGGTCAATACGACTTTTAAGTTCTATATGACCTCATATTTGGTATATGCAGCTGCAAGCATGAGGATATTTCCCGGTCTCATTTAGGATGGTGATTGGAGGTTGGTTCCAGTGTTTCAGTACTATCCACAAATAACTCTCAAAGGGTCAATTCATCATTTCCGTAGGGTGGATGATGCCTTCTTCTTAGTTTTCATGTGCTTATGGGATAGTGAGCTTGAACAAAAAAGGGTATCAAGTGAAGCTTGGGAAGTGGTCAATTCTTTTGGTTGTTTGTTTCTCCAATTTCCAACTTTCACTTATTTAAGAGTTGGATATTATCTAGGATATCCATATATGTTACCAAGGTATCCAAGTGATAAGGTAGTTCTGATGGAATTGTGTAGACAATTGATTGTTGTGCATAATAAACAGATGGAACTAAAGAAGTCAAGAATTAAGTTTCCTATGGAGATTGGCAGGTACTCAGTGCAAACAACTACTAAGGCTAAGGTTGTTGAATTAGAAATGTAGTTGGTGACGATGAAACAATTCAAGAAAAGAGATCACTTTGATTTCCAAAGGGTACAAGATAAGATCAAAAGAAAGGCAGTGTTTCATGTTCCCATGGTTGCGGATATTTGGGCTGATCTGAGAACCTAGAATGAGATAAGGAAACTAGATTACTGCAAGTTACACCTAAGTCAGATAGAGGAGCTAGGATTGGCTGATGTTCCAGAGGGCATGGAAGATGAGGGTGATGTCCTAGATCCTAAGTATGACATTAACAATATTGAAGCTTTAGCTTTTCTAGAAATCAGATGGTCTGAGAAAGAAGAGACTTCTATCAAGAAGAGATTCCAACCTTTACTGGCTAACACCAATATATGGTTGTAAAGCAAAGGTCTCAATTTGAAAGAGTTCCTCATCAGATTAGAGACAAGAATTCAGGAGCAGACAGGGAAAGAAGGTGGAAAATAGGACTAAAAATAAAAGTGATGTTCCATCTTCTTCCAAGGTGTCCAAACCAAATATCAAGTTTGTCTCTTAGGGAGGTAAGAAAAAGGAGATTGCAGGAAGTTCTAATGTAGCAAATTTAGATGCTGAAGAAACAAATATTGATAATATGGAGGTTAAAAATATTGAGATAGAACAACAAAATGATGAAGAACCTGATTCTGAGAAAGTAGAAATGATTGAGAAACCAGTTGATGAGAAAGGTAATAAAGAACAAGAAATAGAAAAGGATGTAGAATAGGAACAACTTGGTGGTTCGTCATAGTCTCCTCAAAAGGATAGTTCCCAAGAACTTCAAGTTCCTTCACCTTTGCCTCATGTTTCTGTCTATAATACTTTTCCAGTGGTTTCTAATGTTCCTGTTTCTCCTATTATCATTGTATCTTTTGATAATACTCCCCCTTCTGTGAGAACTAGTTTCGGGAATGTTTTTGATTCTTCTGGCTCTATTCCTAGTTTATCTTCTCCTTCTTTTGATATTGGGGAACAAACTATTATGGATTATTTTCTTGATGGTTTAGAGAAAATGTTGATACAAGTACAGTTTTCACCAACACCTCTCCTGTTGTCACTATAACAGGTATTGGCATGAGTTTTGCTAAGCAGGTGGTATATTCTTCTCCAAATGTTAGTACTCCAACACTACCCCCATGGTTGTCTGCTTATACTCCCAAAAGGAAAAAGTAGGTTATCTTGCCAGATGACATTGACAATGAGAAATTATTGCCTGCTAAACCAAAAGCTTAGTAGAAAAAGCCTAAGATTGTTTCTAGGCTAATTGATGAAAAGGGAATCAGGTATATGGAGATTGGTAGACCACCTGCACATGCCACCACAAATAATTTTGATGTGAATGACTATATTGTTTCCAAAGTAGAATTAGGAAAGCTGACTCACAAAGGTCTCAAGTCAGATTTTCAAGCTACAAGCTCATTGCTTGTAAAACTTGATGAAGAGAAAAAGGAAAAGGAACAATACAAAGCAAACACTAAGCAGCTTGCTGCTATCCTTCAAAAGATAGTGAAATCATCAGAGATTGTGGAACTGATGGCAGTTACTGTAGAAGACCCTTTGATTCAAAAGGTTAAAAAAGTTCAAGCCAGAGGAAGAGTGTTTGGTGATATTCTGGGATGGTTATTGGCACAAGGCAGAGTTCTCTTGAAGACCACAATGGAAAGAAAGGAAAAAATGGAAAAGGAAAAGGCTAAGTTAGATAATATTGTCAATACATTATCTCATGAACTTCAAAATCATGAAGACAATTTAGAGGAATGGATTGAGATGAAGAAAATGAAGATTAAGAATTTGATTACGATTGGTGTCGTATTAAATCAAGAGTCTTATCTCAAGACCAAGGAATCTCTGACTCGTCGCATCAATGTGATAAGAGGCTTGCTTGATGATTTGTGCCAAGTATGAGAAAATAGTGAAGATAGTGATGTCTCACTTTTGTATAGGTTAGAGGAACTACCATGCACTCTAATAGGTGAAGATCATACGTTTCTCTTTGCAGATGAGATGATTGATGCTTTCAAGAAAATGGTTCAACAGAAGTTTGAAGATGTGGTGTTGATAGTGGCTTCAATGGATAATCTTTATGATTATCCTTCAACCTTTGAAAATCTGAAGGATAACCTTAAAAAGAATAAGAAGGTGATAAAGGCGGTCAAGGATGTAGTTCTCAGGGCTCATACCATTTTAGGCAATACTGTTGGACTTGATGTATATGAGATGTTAGTAGTATGGACCATGTATCAAAATTTTCTGAAGAAGAATGATAGTGGCATTTATAATTCTTCTATGTGCCTTAGTTTATTGTCATTTTTGTGTATGCAATTTGTATTTTGTTTTGGACATATTTACTGTTGATAACTGAGAGGGGGGGGTGAATCAGTTATCCTAATTATTGCCCTTATTGAACTTTCCTTTTAATTGAAGCAGCATAAAATCAAACACAAAACATTAACCATGAAATAAGAAACACATGACACAGTATTTTTGACGTGGAAACCCTGTTAAGGGAGAAAACCACGGGGTGATTAACCCAAGAATTATTCTCTGTTAGAAGAATAGGAAATTACAAAAATGGCACTTGCCAATTAGGGCTCACTGCCCGAGCACACTGCTCACAAGAGGCTCACTGCCTACAAGAAGACACACTGTCTTACAAAGTGATAAGAATCACAGTCTTGAACTGATTGGAAGCATCTGCATATGCTGGAGTTCAGTTCCGGTTAGGTTCAGTATACTGATCTGCTGCACTTCATCTTTCCTCTGTTCTTTAGTCTGCTATCCTTTCACATACCGGATCTTTCTTGCTACTTCTGCTCTACTCTGGACTTGTTCGCATATCCTTTCACACATTTCACACACTTTACAACTAAATCCATCCTCTATATATATCCGCACAAGTAATTTCATCACCTTTCTAGTCGGCATCCGGAACAGTCTAGTTTCTTACAAACTTAGTTCTGTCGGCTGAATCCTTGCTCACCAAGCAATGCGGATCAAGCATATACTTGTAGATATCATCAATTATGTCGGCCAAACATGATTCATGCCTCCGCAACCTTTATCATCATCTGTAACACATCCGGAAAGTAGTCTGATACTCTGTCAGTCAGTTCTTCCTCTGTTTTCACTGTCTCTCAGGAATCCGGTACTCAACTATTCATATCTTTTTCCTTGTCCAACTCCGGAGGCTAAATCCTTGGAATATACCACTCAAGATAGTCCTCTTGACTTCCCCAGATCCGCACTGCACCAAGACACTTCCTCTGAGAGATCCGGACCAATCTGTCGGACCTTGCCACATGCTCTGTTCTTGTTCACCGGACCACAACAATCTTCAATCTGACTTCCGGTAGAGACATATCATGACTTGCGGATATGTGGGATGACCTTTGTTGCCATCAATGACAACAACCATGAATCCATATAGTGTCTCTTGCCAACAATCTCCCCCTTTGGCATTGATGGCAACACTTAGTGAAAAATGACTAAGTGTTTACACTATGCTCCCCCTTTGCTGATGCTCTGTCTTTATATACAATTTCCGGAACTCCCCCTGAGTTGGATTCCTCATTTTTCACTGCTCCTCACTCCCCCTTTGACATCAATGGCAAAGGGTAGGGTCCGCACACCAAAATTTTCAAAAATTTTCTATATATAGCCGCATATTTACATACTCACATATACTGCAGAATGTCTGCAAAGGATGTCTGCAGTTGAACCATTTCAGTAGCCCAACTTAGCTTCATTCTGTCCAAGATTGAAATGTGACCACTCAACAAAAATGCAAAAGCTTCTGCCCGCCTGAGATCTGTCGGATCTTTTGTATGGGCGGTGGTCTGGGCATCACTGATGGCCTCATGCATAGTTTCCAACTTAGGGACTATAATCCTTCTAAGTTCTCCCATCTGGTTGGTAATGTTCTTCCTCTCCTTCTCAAGATTCTTTATTTCATTCAAGACTGCAATAGTCTGACATTCTTGATTTATTATAGAGGAAGAGAGAGGATCAAAACTTTGAGATAAGCTTTGAAGCTTGTCCTGTTCCTCTTTTATTTTCTTGTCAATTGCTGTTGTTGCCTTTGACCAAGATATACAAAATTTGTAGATGTCACCGCCATCCTTAAGAGCATTTTCTAAGCTCTTTATTCCAATGCTTACAATCTTCCTATCCTTAGAGATTAATTCTAATATTTCAGAAAATCTCTTATCCAAAAATTCCTTCCGGACCTTTTCTTCAGCTAATTTTTCTAGAGAATTAAAATGTGTATCAATACTGCTGACTAAGGTTTTTAGATTACCGGAAGTGGAGGCTGTCGGATCTATCTGGATTGATGGCATGATCTTTACAAGTACTCCGGAAGCAGCCTCTATCAACTCACAGTCTTCCATATGAGACTTCAGGAGCTTTTCATTTGCCTTGGCATTTGCAAATGAAGCTATCTTCATTGTTTGTACCGGAGAGAGAGAGTCAAAATCAAATGGACCTTTTAGAAGCTCCGGTTCATCAATCTCTAGAGTTTCTTTGCTCAAAAATTGTTGAACAGTTTGTGCAGTGTCTCTTGCCGGAGACAGATGTTTCTTTTCTTCTGCAGTCTTAGAACTGTCAACCTCTTTGTCTGTCACCACTGCTTCCTTCTCCTGCAATTGCTCTTCTTCTTTGGATCCGGAGACTGTAGGGGAAACTAGAGGAGAGATGCTTGCTTGTTCATGGGCCACTTCTTCTGGAGCAGAGGGTCCCAAGTCCTCACTTGTCTGTTCAGGGCTCACTTCTTCCGGAACAGAAGATTCCAACTCAGCAGCTGTTTCTGCACCTAAGTCCTCTACAACAGGAAGATTGAACCTTTTGAAGGCCTTCCGGAGGATCTCTTCTGTCTCTTGTGCCACTTTGTCAGTCTCACCAAGCATGAGCTGATTCATCCTGGCTTTACTTCTGAACTCATCTTTGCAGTCCTTGAAGATCATGTTCATTGTCTTGGGATCAATTTGAGGATATAGCTGAATAGCTATCTGCTCCCGGATCTCAAGATCTTTGGCATGAGCATTATTCTTTCTTACTTCCATTTCCTTCTCTAGGCTTTTAGGAATGAGAGATATGATCTCAATGAAAGCCTTATTGTATGTGTTCAGATATTTAACTGTGGCTTCCTGCAGAGTCTTTTGGTCTGCCTCACTGAAGTCATCATAGGATTCAGTCATTGGTTGAAGGTTTCCATCCACCGTGACCGACTTGATTATGCTCTCTAGTGACAGAGTGGGCTTTTCAACAGTTACCTCTGCCATTTCATCCTTGTCTTGGCCTGTGGAGGGCTTACCGGATCCTTTCTTCTTCTGTTTCTTTACTTCTCTTACTTCCTCATCTGATTCTGTTTCCTCTTCATCCTTTTGGCTTTCATAAGCCCTTGATGCTTTTGTCTTGGATCTTTTACCGGATGCCTGGACTTCCGGTTTTGAGCTTTTGGTTGTGGAAGGTGCAGATCTCTTTGATGATCTGGTCCGGGTGGGGGTTTCAACCGGAGCACTTTCTTTGCTTTTCTCTTCTTCCTCAGCCTTTCTCCTCTTTTCCCGGCTGGCATCAAGTGCCTCTTTTGAGATGCCTAGGCCTTGAGCAATGTGCTCTACTTCTTTTCTCACTTTTCTCTTAATCTCAGGTTCCCTGAGTTCTACATGTAATTTCACACTCAGCTCCTCAAAGGTTCCAAACCTTTCTGCCTTAGGATCTTTGGGCTGACTTAGCATGTGTTGAACATGCAGCTCTACTATCTGTTCATCAACTTCATACCCCATGGGCATGATCCAGACAGTCCTTGGCTCCACTGCCTCCATTAGGCACTGATCAGTGTCAACCATAAAGCATACTGAGTCCTTGTATTTCTCAATGAGAGACTGGGGAATTCTCTCTCTTGCTTGCATCATGCTCTGAAAGTTTTTGAAGTATCCCCATAGAGCTGTATTTCTCGCTTTTGCATCCCCAAGTCCATGCAAATAGTCTCTTATCTGGACTGCAACAGGTTTGTCATTCTGCCATACCCATCCACTTGTTCCGGGTAGCTCATTCATGAAGTAAAAGAATAGACATACAATGAGAGTACCATACTTAAAGGAGTTCTTCTTGTCTTTCTTCATTTTCTGTACATTTTCCATTAATTGGCTTAGTAGTAGTTCACAAAGATCATAATCTGCATTCTTTCTTAGCATTTCATATGCTGTGTATATTGCAGTTCCGGATACAGAATTCTCCCTGCTGGAGTGATAGATCTTGTATCCTATTATCATTGATGCATATTTGATATCCGGATCCGAAATATCTTCAATGGTCATTGCCCTCTTATCATATTTTGATCCGATGGCCTCAGTTACAACGTTGTTCTTGACAGATTTGAGGATAGGTACCCCCCCGGAAGAGTATAGACCAGTTACTGCTCTAATTGCTTCTTTTGTGATCTTACAGGGTCTATCTAGCCAAAGGAAGTTGTCATGCATCCTGCTCAGTACATACCGGACCCATTCATCTTCTTCAAAGCTAGGGAAATGAATGAATTGCTCAAATTGTTTCTTCTGGATACCCTTATACTCTGGTTTGAGCTCAAAAGCATTGTCTATCAGTTGCTTGTGATAGAGGTCTCTTAATTTGAATTCCCCAAATTCGTCAATGTTTGCGTGTATGTAAACCCTAATATCTTCAGTATGTAAGACTCCGTGGGGAACACTAGAGAAGGCTCCTAGTGGATCTACCTCCAATGATTTGTAGGGATGTTTCTTGAATGAGGGGCGAGGTCTATCAGAGATCTTAACTATGTTTGGAGTAGCCATTCTTCAAAGATTTGCAGTGAGGCAATGAAAAACGAAGAATACCTTATGCGCCTTCGGTTTGCACGGAGTGGTTGGATTGATTTCTTTATGCAATAGCTTCGGCAGGAGATCCTTGGTGTGCTTGATGAACCTTGTTGCAGAGCTCCACTATTCGCTTCTTCTCAAGTGTAGAATGAGCAGATAACTTTTGAGAAATCCCTTATATTGCTCCGCAAACCCTAATATCTGTCTGCAATAAATGCTTCACCTGCATTATTCCGGTTTACCATGTCTGGACAGCTTGGAGTATCCCGGATTAGTCCTGATCACTGAATATCATCCGGATCTTTAAATCATGAATAAATCTAGGTAACATATTACAAGAACATCCCAAACACTCTGTCCAATCCGCAAGACAAGATCGTGCACTTCCGGATCTCTCCGGACCTTTTTGTAATCCTTTATCATACCGGAGCACCTCCCTGAACAGGTCTAACTTAATCGAACACAGCTTCTTCATAACTCCATGCGGACCTCTGAAAACTTGACTGAAGCATCTCAGGACTTATATCTACAAACCCTTTAATCCGTATCTTGTGCCACATCCGGCACAACTTGTTTGGCTGGGGGAACAGAATCTTCCTTGAGTCTCCCCCTGAGCCTGAGCTCACTTTTTAATTTCTGGAAGAAATATCAGCACCAGAATCTGGTGCGGATCCAACCTCTACATTCTCTGAGCTTTTCTTCACCCAAATCTTGCTCATCTGATTCCTAACTTCATCCGCATTCATCTTTTGTTTACCCTTGTCTTGATTCTGATCATACACCGGACCTCTTTTGTCCTGATTCTTGTTTCTGCAGACTTTAGCATTATGACAGGACCTATTGCAGATTTGGCAAATAACATTTCTTTGCATATTTAACTGATATCCCCTTGATCTGCATTGATTAGCCATATGACCTACTCTATTGCATGTAAAGCATCTACCTTTGAATGATTTGTTTACTTGCATAATTCTGCATTCATGGGATTTGTGTCCATACCTTTTGCAGTTGAAGCACTGTCCGGAGAAGGATGAATTAATCTGATTCATTCTCATTCTGCACTGATTAGCTTTGTGACCAAAATGGTTGCAGCTGTGGCAGTATCCATTGAAGGATGGATATTTTTGAGCATTTGGCTGTCTTACCGGAGGTCTTCTAGGCCTGCTCCTTGGATTTTCTGATCCAAGATTCCTCTGACCGGATCCGGAGCTTTCTCCTTTCTCATATCCCAAACCATACTTGTCATCAGTCCTCTTTTGACTTCCAAGAAGAACTTCAAGTTGAGCAGAACTTATCTTGAATTTCTCTTTATATTCATTTGCTGTTTGAAGATCTCTTTTGAGAGAGGTAATTTGATCCTCAAGTTTTTCTTCATTATCTTTGGCATCCTCAAGATCAGATTCAAGATGTCTGATAATCCTGTCCATCTGGTGGCATTCTTCTGATTTTTCCTTAAGAGATTGTCTTAGATTGTCTTCAGCCTTTCTTTTTTCTTCAATCTCTTGAGTGAACTTTATAGTTCCTGATTCCATTTCATGTCTTAACATAATGACTTCTTTTGATAACTTTTCACATAACTTGGTTTGCTCAGTCAATTCTTCATTTGTATTGCTTTCTTCACTTTGTCTTGCCAACTGTTGGAGCAGCTCCTTTCTCTTTTTCATAGAGAGACTTAATTTGTCTTTTAATTCCCTCATGAATTCATCAGCCTGTTTGAGTCTTTCTCTTAATTCACTGACTTCAGAATTTGACTGTTCAAGATCCTCAAGGGCAGTCTTGAGTTGCTCCTTTAAACCATATGCATCCATTTGAAATCCCAGATCTTCCTCAAGCTGTTAGGCTCTATTAGGAGGAACTTGGCTCTGATACCAATTGTTGATAACTGAGAGGGGGGGGTGAATCAGTTATCCTAATTATTGCCCTTATTGAACTTTCCTTTTAATTGAAGCAGCATAAAATCAAACACAAAACATTAACCATGAAATAAGAAACACATGACACAGTATTTTTGACGTGGAAACCCTGTTAAGGGAGAAAACCACGGGGTGATTAACCCAAGAATTATTCTCTGTTAGAAGAATAGGAAATTACAAAAATGGCACTTGCCAATTAGGGCTCACTGCCCGAGCACACTGCTCACAAGAGGCTCACTGCCTACAAGAAGACACACTGTCTTACAAAGTGATAAGAATCACAGTCTTGAACTGATTGGAAGCATCTGCATATGCTGGAGTTCAGTTCTAGTTAGGTTCAGTATACTGATCTGCTGCACTTCATCTTTCCTCTGTTCTTTAGTCTGCTATCCTTTCACATACCGGATCTTTCTTGCTACTTCTGCTCTACTCTGGACTTGTTCGCATATCCTTTCACACATTTCACACACTTTACAACTAAATCCATCCTCTATATATATCCGCACAAGTAATTTCATCACCTTTCTAGTCGGCATCCGGAACAGTCTAGTTTCTTACAAACTTAGTTCTGTCGGCTGAATCCTTGCTCACCAAGCAATGCGGATCAAGCATATACTTGTAGATATCATCAATTATGTCAGCCAAACATGATTCATGCCTCCGCAACCTTTATCATCATCTGTAACACATCCGGAAAGTAGTCTGATACTCTGTCAGTCAGTTCTTCCTCTGTTTTCACTGTCTCTCAGGAATCCGGTACTCAACTATTCATATCTTTTTCCTTGTCCAACTCCGGAGGCTAAATCCTTGGAATATACCACTCAAGATAGTCCTCTTGACTTCCCCAGATCCGCACTGCACCAAGACACTTCCTCTGAGAGATCCGGACCAATCTGTCAGACCTTGCCACATGCTCTGTTCTTGTTCACCGGACCACAACAATCTTCAATCTGACTTCCGGTAGAGACATATCATGACTTGCGGATATGTGGGATGACCTTTGTTGCCATCAATGACAACAACCATGAATCCATATAGTGTCTCTTGCCAACATTTACATGTATTTTTCCAAAATGTAATTACATGTGAGACAAAGGAAGTCCCAAGTCAAATAGGACTCTTTTTTTGATTAAGTCAAAGTAGTTAGATTTTTCCTATTTTTTCTCTAGGCTCCTCCCTATAAATAAAGAGGGCCTCTATTGTAATTGTGATATTTTGACTATTGAAGCGAAGCACTACCATTTTGAAGAGCAATTTGAGACTATGAGCTTATTTTGTAAATTAGTTTTCAAGCAATATAAAGAAGCAAGTTGGCATCCAATCTTTGTCTTGGAGAAAGTTTGTAATGTTATAGAATTGTTCTTATGTCCTTTCTATTACATTATCTTGTCTGAATATTTGAATTGTGAGCATGGAAATCAAGTGTTTGGAAGGTGATTCAAATATGATTTTGTAGACTTTGTGCTGCTATATCATATTTGGAATTTGCATTTAAGTTTGTGAATGAGAAGTAACTTGAAGACTTTGGGCTACAAGTTATTGTCCATGGTTGTGTTATTTTATATCAGAATATGGTGAAGACTTTTAGCTGCACTCTACTTTGAAATCTTTCATTTTCAATTGGCATAAGGAGCAACGAGAAACTTTGTGTTTTCCTGGGTTTCTTCATGATTTAATGTATATTGGTATTGTTTTAATTATCCTTTTGTGTTAAATTTCATATTGAGAATTGTAAACATCATTTCTAAAGAAAGATGAATGGATGATATAGTATCACCCCGAAGTTAGTATTTAATGTAAATAAGTTTGTAATAGTTAAAAGGGAACCTCCCCTTGCTGAAAGGAGAGATTTATCTCATCACATTGTGGTTTATATAACCATTTTTCCTTTAGTTAGCTAAAGACAAAATATTCACCCAACAATTATTGGTGACTCTACTAGGGCCTTACGTGCAACTTAGAGCCTCATGATTTGAGTTGAAGCATTCCAGCCTCATTGCTTGAAATTAATTTGTTCAAGTTTTTACCTTTGTTAAGTACTCTACATTCTGGCAGACTCAAGGTATACAAGAAGTAAAAGAGCTCAAGGAATTATTGATCCTGTGTTTGAGTTAATGTAGCAAAGTAATTTTGGTCTTTTGCCTTTGATACCAAGACTTCAACGAATAAGGAGTTTCCCTCCTACCAATGCCAGGTCTCCCATACCAGGTGAAGCTTCTACTGCAAATACTAATAGAGTATTATCCACTCAAGTTCATCAAAGTTTTGTTATTCTGCCTTTCAACCGATGTACTATGGCAACTCAAGGTCCTTGGGGTAATTCTTTTGGACCCCTAAATTTGACACCACCATTGCATGAACTATCCTGTAGTTCAAGAAAGAATTTTCCCAAATTCTATGGCAATGGGAAAGTCCATCCTGATGAACACATAGCATCTTTTTGCATAGCATGTGGTGTGCTAGGGGTGGAATATGAAGATGTTTCTATGAGATTGTTTGTAGAAACACTTCAAGGTGTTATAGCTGATTGGTTCTACCACCTCCCTACCCAAACCATCAATGGATGGAATACTCTTAAAACCAAGTATGAAGCTAGGTTTAAGCCTACAGAAGATGCACATGCTTTGTTAGCTTAGCTAACACAGATGAGGAAAGAACCACAAGAGCCCATGCGGGAATTCATTGCCAAGTTCAACAAATCAACAAATCAAATTCCAACAACTGCCCAGCCAACGACAGAAAATCTGAAATGTTTCTTCATCAATACTCAGCTTCCTGAGGTAAGATTTTTGTTAAGGCAAGCTAATCCCACTGATCTTGCTGTAGCCCAAAATTTGGCTACCAAGGTTGAAGATGATCTTATCCTTGCGGATAAGATAAGAAGGGATTTCAACAGAAGTAGGGGGTAGCCCTCTACTGATATTTCTTCCACAAGCACCACAAATCCTATGGTGCAGAAGTTAGCCAATGAGTTGTTGGATTTGAAAAAGCAAATGTCCTAGAATATGTCTACTCCTTATAGGAATATACCAAGAAGGACATTCCCTAATACTTCATATCAAGGCAATGCCGTGAGAAACCAAGGGCAGAATAGGCTTCTGCCAACACAAGGGAAGCTTGCTATTGAAGCACCACCAGTCAACTTAGTAATTGGCTTCTATGAAGGTGAACATGAAATTTTCTATAACCTCACTTGGATCAGGAAAACATTGCCAACCTCTTTATGGAAGGAGAAGAGGAATTGATTCGCGACTCTACTATTGGTTTTCTAAACTATCAAGATGAAGCAGAAAGAGAAGAAGATGTATATGGTGGAGTGTATGTTTTCACCAGATCTCATAATCAATCAAATCAGCAAGTGGCTAATAAAGGAAAGACAAGAGAAGATCCTCAACCTGTGATTTTAATTGCCAAATGAGGAACTCCATTGCCTTTTCAAATAAGGGATCAGGCTGTCAATAAACAAGTAAGTTCTTCTAACAATCCTACTTCTTTTGCCGCTATTCCTCAGACCAGTACTTCCCCAATTAAACCCCAGAATGAAGGATTTCCTGCCTTTGTGTCTAATTCATTTCAGCTCTTTAACATAATTGACCATGCTAGGAAAATTAAAATCCAAATGTTTGAGGTAGAATATTTACAAGCTAACCCCGATCAATTTGAAAGGTGACCCAAACTTGTTAAGAATAAGACTGCCTCTATAGGGCAAGATACTTCTAAAACTACTCATGACTCCTTAAAGAATAGGTCTACCCAAAACAATCTAGTTACCACTCCCCTTGTTGCCCAAGGGAAAATTGAACCCTTATATGTTTCTCTGTTAGTCAACGGTCATAAATTAAGTAATTGTATCATAGACTTGGGAGCTTTCGACAATGTCCTACCTACCAAGGTGGCGGACGCTCTCGGTCTCACTTTGACGAAGACCTTCGGGAGATGTTTTTCAATGGAAAATAAGCAAGTGCCTTTGTTAGGCCAAATTAAGGATGCACAATTTGCATTCGCAGCTTTTCCAGAGAAAAGAATAAAGATGACCATCCTGGTTGCTGATGTTCTAGCTTCTTATGGTATTTTTCTTGGATGAAATTTTTGTAAGGATGTGGGAGGAGAACTAAATATGGATTTGTCTGAGGCAAGGATATTTATCAAAGGTGTCATGTAGAAATTGCTTTCTGAAAGGGAAGTAAAATATATTGTTACTCAATCTGAAGATCCAAAAGCTCAAATTTTATTTGAGTCTTCAGGGATGGGTAATTATTTCTTGACCACTGAAAATGCTTCTAGTACGTTAGATGAAAATTTAGACAATTTAGATGAAGACTCAGAAGGAATTTTAGATGAAAGTTTAGGTGAGAGCATTGTGATAGATGATTCTTCTTTTTCTTCCGGTAATAGTTTGCTGATCATAGAAATATCAAAGTAGGAAATTCAAATGACATTTGGATTTTGGAATTTGATGGTATCTATTCTTCCACTGGATCTAAGGTTGGAATAGTTCTAATATCTCTTCAAGGTGATATTTTTCCTTTCTCCTATAATCTACAGTTTGACAATACCAATAATACTGCTGAATACGAGTCATTGTTACTCGGAATGGAGGCTACTTGGGTTAAAGGGATTAAAAATCTTCATGCCCAATGTGATGTGGAGCTTGTTGTTTGTTAGTTAAGGAATCTTTACCAAACCAAGAATGAAAGGCTAAGACATTACTGCAATCGCGTCTAGGATTGCATTGAAGGTTTTGATGCTTTCAACATCTCCGTGGTACCAAGAGAGTTTAATGATTGTGCTAGTTCATTAGCCATCTCTGCCACCCTTATGGTCCCTCACAAGGATTTTAAAGGTGATAAGTACACAATTGAGTTGGTCTTCTAACCAAGTGTACCTAATAATGCTGACCATTGGCAAGTCTTCAATGGTGATAATCAGATCATAGCTTTCTTAGAGAAGACAGATAGATTTGATGAACTCTACTTTGAAGGGAGTAATTCTCCACATCGGGAATATGTTTCTGAAGTAGATTCACAGACTGGTGAAGAATTTCTCCAGTTAAAAGGGAATAAAATTCCAAAAGGTTTGGTTTCTCTTGCAAAGCTATTTGACAAGCATGATAGATATATTAAACAACAACAACAATTTAGTTCAAGTTCATCAATGGAATTTGAACAAGTGAAACTGAACACAGAAGCGGATCCTAAGATGGTCAATATTAGAAAATGCTACACTGAAGATGAAAAGTTCAAGTTCATAACACTTCTACACCATTATATCGATGTGCTTGCATATTCATATGATGACTTGAAGTCTATCAGTCTAGAAGAGATCCAACATGAGATTCCTCTCAAGGTAGGATCATTGCCTCACAAGAAGAAGCAAAGGCAGTACAATCCAAAAATATCAGGTATGATCCTTGCTGAAATTCAAAAAATGTTGAATGCTAGGATAATTTTCACTATCCATCATTCCACTTGGATTGAAAATATTGTACCTATAAAGAAGAAGAATAGTGAAATCCATATTTGTGTAGATTTTAGAAATCTAAATCAATCTTCTTTAAAAGATAACTACCATATACCCATAATGGATCAAGTGTTACAAATTGTAATAGGTTCAGAGATGCTATCTATGTTGGATGGATTTTCGGGATACAATCAAGTAGAAGTCAGTGAAGTGGATCAATACAAGACCTCTTTCACAACTCCATGGGGCACTTTTGCATATTGCAAGATGCTGTTTGGATTGATCAACACTGGTGCTACATTCGAGAGAGCAATGGACTTAGCATTTAGAGATGAAATGGGTAAGTTTTTTGTGGTGTACCTTGATGATCTAACCATTTTCTCTAAGAAACATGAAGATCATGTCTACCATTTGCCACAAGTCTTGGAACAGTGTCGTCAAAATGGTATTTCTCTTAATCCTAAGAAGTTAGTTTTTGGGTTTATAGAAGGTAAGCTTCTTGGTCACATTGTGTACAAAGAAGGTACTAAAATTGACTCTGAGAGAGTTAAATCTATCCAAAGTCTTACTTTGACTGCTAGTACGATAGTTGTTCTTTCTTTCTTCGGGAAGGTAAATTTTCTGTGGAGATTCATTTCATAATTTGGAGAGAAAACTCATCATATTGTTAATATGATGAAAGGTAGGACCACTTTTTGTTGGAGCACGGAAGGTAAAGAAGCTTTTGAGGACATTAAAAGAGCCATAGACCATGCTCCATATTTGGTTTGTCCTGATTATACTAAAGATTTCATCATGTATAGTTATGCTTTAGAGCATACACTTTCAGCAATTCTGGTTTAGCAGAATGGGGAGGGTGTGGAATCTCAGATTTCATTTATGAGTTGTCCACTAAAGGCTTATGAACTTAATTACTCAAATATGGAGAAACATGCTTACATTGTAGTCAAATCCATGAAGCATTTCAGGTTTTATATTTTGAATTCACATACTGTTGTTTTGGTGTCAAATACAATAGTGAAATCCATCTTGATACAACAAGAATCTGGGACTAAAAGGGGCAATTGGATTGCCAAAATTTAGGAATTTGATCTTGATATCAAACCCACCAAGCTTGTGCAAGGGAAAGGTTTGTGTTAGTTTATTGCTGATAATGTTGCAAAAGAAACACGTGATGAAGAGGTAGAAGTTGAAGATGTTCCAACTGTTCTCTTTGTTACTACAACTGATGAGTGGTATTCTAATATTGCTTATTTTCTCACATATGGTGAGTGTCCTTTTGATTTATCTTATAAAGTGAAGTGAACTATCAAGTTGAAGGCTGCAAACTATGTCTTATGGGATAATAGTTTGTATAACAAAAGTCTTGATGGAGTTTTTCTCCGTTGTGTGGATAAAGCACAACAAAGCAAACTTTTGGAGTCTTTCTATAATTTAGCATGTGGAGGACATTTTTCTACACCGGTAATGGCTCATAAAATTATGAGAGCTAGGTATTATTGGCCAACTCTTTTTCAGGATGCATACAGTTGGGTGTGTAAGTGTGGACTGTGCCAACAATTTGTGGGGAAGCCTAAGTTAGCTGCACTACCACCAAAACTAGTTGTGATTGAAGAACCTTTTCAACAATGGGGCATTGACTTCACTGGTGCTATGAATCCACCATCAAGTGTAGGACATAGTTATGTTCTTACTGCAATGGATTACTTCACCAAGTAGGTGGAGGCTATTCCAATTAAGCATGCTACTTCTGAGGTAGTGTGCAAGTTCCTCAATGAAAATATCATTTCCCGATTTGAAGTTCCAAACAAAATTGTAGCTGATAATGCTACATGTTTTTCTTCAAATGAGATCACTAGTTTTTGTTTTGAATATGGGATTGTTCTTTCACATTCATCTGACTATTATCTGCAAGGAAATGGTTAGGCATAATCTAGCAATAAGAATCTAGTTACAATTATGAGGAAACTGGTAGAGGATAATTAGAGAATGTGGCTTAAAGCTTTGTTTGATGCTTTATGGGCTGACAAAATTACCCCTAAAAGGGCAATTGGTATGTCACCATTTCAGCTACTATATGGTTTGAATGCAGAGATACCGATTACTTTGGAATTGCTAGCTTTGAAGTTGGCAAAAGCAGTGGAAGATAGAACTTTTGAAAGTTCTATTGATAAATGGATAATGTACCTTTCTGAACTTGAAGAGCAGTGAGTCATGGTGGTAGACCGTATAGCTGAGCATCAAAGTTAGGTCAAGAAGTTGTTTGACAAAAAGGTGAAGGCCAAAGAATTTTAAGTTGAGGATCAAGTCTTATTATGGGACAAAAGGAGAGAGCCGAAAGGAATGCATGGGAAATTTGATTCCCTATGGAGAGGCCCATTCGTCATTCACCAACTTTTTGGTGAGAATAGTTTCTTGTTGGAGTATCAAGAAGGGACATCGCTCTTGCTACCCCACAGTGGACAACATCTGAAGCATTTCAATCCATGAAGTGTCAAATAAGTTCATTTGTATATTTGTATAGTTTGTGTTTTTATTTTTTATTTTTGTTTGGTCTTTTTGTGTCTATTTGTTTTGGTCACTTGACTCTATGGCCCAATGGCATGGATGAAGGCACTTAGAGATTGGATTCTTCTCCCTTTGATCATTTCAAAGAATGTTTGAAGGAAGTTCCCTAGTTAGAGCCAGCCATTGTCCTCAAAATTAGCTATGTTCATTTTGTAGGACGACCCCTACGAAACTTGTCTGTTTCATAGCTTACTACTCTAAGCACATTTTTTGAGGTGAATTTTGGCCCTCATACATGATCTTATAACTCTTGGGAATCATTTTGATCATCTCCTCATTTTGGTTTATCAACGTTTGTAAAATTTGAATAAGTGAGAAAACAAGTTAAATTAGTAAGTTTAATTGGAAAAGGAGTTAGAAAATTTTTAAGTCCTACATGCAATGGTGGTGAAATCAACTGCCCTTACATGTATTTACCCCTTTTTATGTTTTACATGCAGTAGTGGTAATTTTGGTCACTCATGCATGTTGGTGTTGTTTTGACCCTACATGTAGGGGCGATGAAAATAGCCGCCCATGCATGTTGCCCTTGCCATATGTGAAAGCGATAAAATCTACTGCTAGAGCATATCTCGAGTATTTTTAGTCAACTACAAGTGCATTAATGGCACTTGTGCCAAATTTTAATACATCTTTTTTGAGCCATTTAAATTGCTTTTAATTGCTGTTTTCATTCATTTTTCATTCTAAAACTCTTGTGATAGTAGTTCAACTCCTTCTTAGGTCAATTACGTTGCAAAAATTCTTGGTTTTAGAAGATTTCTTTTGTGATATTGCCTAGCGTTTTAGAGCGTTTTCACCAGGTAGGATGTTGTTTTTCCTTTTTCTTCTTTTTGTTCTTTCTTTTGCTAGGGTTTGTTTGCAATACTTATTTTCAATCTATGTAAACATTCTAGTTTGTGTTAATCATCATTTTTAAAAAATTGATGGTTTCTTCTCTTTGTTTGATTCAAACCCTAATAGAACTATGTGTTTTTCTTCGCTGATTCCTGTTATGTGTTAGCAGTTTTCGCTTTTTCTTGTCATGCCCTAGTGTTAAGCAAAATTGGTTATTTTGTTTCTTTTCGTATTTGCTAAACTTAGGTTTTTGGTCTTTGGATTGTCCACATGTATCGGCAGCAAATTCTACCACATATACATGTGTCTTAGTAGTGATACCTGATGTAAGGGCGATGATTTTCACCACCCCTACATAAAATTCATTTAACTACCTAGATGAAATGGTGGTGAAATATGCTACTTGTGTCTTTCATTGTATGAGATCTACCCTGCATGTAAGAGTGGTATATTTCACTGCCCCTACATGGATTTGGTAAGTTTAAATCTTCCAATGCATAAGTGGTGAAATATGCTACTCCAACATAAAATCTTTTCTTAACCTTCAAATGCATTAGCAGTAGAAATCATCGCTTTGACATCAAAGCTAAGTGTTATCCTTTCCTTGCAAGGTCAGTCATTTTGATTGCCCCTACATAAAAAAATTTAGTTTGCCCCTACCTGTAGAGGTGGTCAAAATGACCAACCCTGCACTCAAGCAATTTACTCCACATGCAGAAGTGGTCATTTTAGCCACCCGTGCATATCTTCCTAAAATTTTCATGACACTGGGAATTTTTGCCTTTTGATACCTTTAGCCTGACTTTGTCTGATTTCTTGACATGCATGCTGTCAAGCCCTTTCAAGCATGTTCCTATGTTCATGATCATCAATTCACAGTATCCCTAATTTGCCTATTTTTCCCCTAACTATGAGATCATGAACTTTTGTAGTTTCATCAAGCAGCTGTGATCGACACCATTTCTAGTTCTCTCTTCAAAGCTGATGTCAAAGTTGTCTCTGTCAAACCCAAAATCATCAAGTATAAGTACCAAGGGGTTTTCCCTGTTACTTCAATACAATCCAATATAGATGAGATCAGAGACACAGAGATTGGATAGGTAGACATGGTAGAATTTGTAGAAAGGACCAAATAGGGAAATCCTCCTCCCTACATGCAGAAGATTATTGAGAGAAACATACACTTGGTAGCATCTTTTCTAGTTGTCACTCATAATCTTGAGTTTGTTCTCCAAGTGGCAAGCCACTATAATAGGGATGCTAGAATTGCGACTAATTTTCAAGGAAATGTAATCATGTGGCTAGATGCAGAGTTTCTTGATAAGATTTTCATGTGTCCTCCTATTGAGAATGTTGGAGAGATTGACTTTGCTAAAGGTCAAAAGGATTTTGAGACTGAAGTGGAATATGTCAAGAAGCATATCAATAGCAAATGGTTGAAGACTCCTAGGAGTAATCTATCTAGGTGGCCTAAGGAACTCTCGAGAAGTGATTTTGTGGAAGAAGCAAGTGATTTGATCATTGCTAAGTAGAATCAGGGGTCTTCCTTCTTCATCCAAATTTCATGAATGGATGTACACATATATCAGGGTCATTCTCAAAGGACAACAGAAAATCTCCTAGGGTGAGCAAATCAGTAATGCTCTACAAATCAGTAATGCTCTACATGATCAAATGATTAAGGTCAATACAATTTTTAAGTTCTATATGACCTCATATTTGGTATATGTAGCTGCAAGCATGAGGATATTTCTCGGTCTCACTCAGGATGGTGATCGAAGGTTGGTTCCAGTGTTTCAGTACTATCCACAAATAACTCTAAAAGGGTCAATTCATCATTTCCACAAGGTGAATGATGCCTTCTTCTCAGTTTTCATGTGCTTATGGGATAGTGAGCTTGAACAGAAAAGGGTATCAGATGAAGCTTGGGAAGTGGTCAATTCTTTTGGTTGTTTGTTTCTCCAATTTTCAACTTTCACTTATTTAAGAGTTGGATATTATCCAGGATATTCGTATATGTTACCAAGGTATCCAAGTGATAAGCTAGTTCTGATGGAATTGTGTAGACAATTGATTATTATGCATAATAAACAGATGGAACTGAAGAAGAAAGGGATTAAGTTTCTTGTGGAGATTGGCAGGTACTCAATGCAATCAACTACTAAGGCTAAGGTTGTTGAATCAGAAATGCAGCTGGTGATGATGAAATAATTCAAGATAAGAGATCACTTTGATTTCTAAAGGGTACAAGATAAGATCAAAAGAAAGGCAGTGTTTCATGTTCCCATGGTTGAGGATATTTGGGCTGATCTGAGAACCCAAAATGAGATAAGGAAACTGGATTACTACAGGTTACACCTAAGTCAGCTAGAGGAGCCAGCATTGGCTGAGATAAATCTCAACACATTCGAAAGCTAATTGGCTAGGAGAGATTAGAGGAGAGATTTACCTCAACACAGTAGGATGTTCCTGACACTTTTCAAGTCACCCCATCCCAAAGAGGTCACCTATTTCCAAAATGGGCAATGATAGATGCTCTTACGACTCTTACAACCATTGTAGAATCTGTCATAGCTGTCATAACTTACAGCTGTAAGAGAATATGTCATACATAGGCTATAAATAGCATATTCTCTTACAACATGTCATAACCCACCTTGGGGTGCCCGAAGATGCCTTTTTCAAAAATGCTTCTCGACATGTCCATACCTGTCATAGGATCTTCTATTTCTGACTCTTACATGTCATAACTTTGTCATAGGAATCTATCATGACTGTTTCAGCCAAAATTCCCTTACAAACATTCCAAGATGCCAACACATGGCAAAATATTCCTACCACTAAGTGGGATGCCTATCTCCTCATGTGAGGACAAATTTACATGTGGTCATATGCCATGTAGGATGACACATCACTATGCCAACTCCCATAAGATGACAACATAAGATTTGCATCCTAATCATACAATAGGAAATAAATAAATAAATACAATGAAATAATACAAGGAATTACCAAGGTTGAGACACCTTAATTCCCAAGATTCTCCCACTTGTCGAACACCTTGTAAGAGCCAATAGAATTAACAAGATTTAACTGCTATAGTGCCGAGAGGCTCATAGACTCTGAACACCATATGAACTTCTCTGTGCCCACTGGCTTCGTCAATGCATTTGCAACATTCGTCAAAGTATCTACCTTCTCCAAATTTACCTTCCCATCCTCTACCATGTCTCGTACGAAGTGAAACTGTACATCGATATGCTTTGTTCTGGCATGGAAAGTTGGATTTTTCGCAAGGCAAATCACACTCTGACTGTCACAACAAATCGTAATCTATCCTGCATCAACATCAATATCTGAACACAATCTCTTAAGCCAAATGGCTTCCTAGCAAGCACGAGTTGCTTCCATGTACTCAGCTTCTGTCATGGACAAAGCAACCACAGGTTGTCACTTACTCATCCAACTAATTGCACCACCAAACATAGTGAACACATAGGCACTGGTGGATCTCCTACTGTCAATGTCACCTGCTCAATTAGAATCCACAAAT
Organism: Cunninghamia lanceolata; assembly: GCA_027924645.1. Lineage (NCBI taxonomy): Eukaryota > Viridiplantae > Streptophyta > Pinopsida > Cupressales > Cupressaceae > Cunninghamia > Cunninghamia lanceolata. Next base: position 14,695,282 of record BSBN01001583.1, read on the forward strand.
CCATGAATACAAACTAAATGCGGAGGTCCTGTAACATTACCATGATAGCATATGGAATACTCGGAAGTACCCCTCAAATATCTGAACACTCGCTTGACTGCATCCCAATGTACCCATCCAGGATTAGTCATAAATTGACTAAGGACTCCCACTGCTTGGGTAATGTCTGGTCTTGTGCAGACCATAGCATACATCAAACTGCCAATAGCACTAGCATAAGGTACTCTGCTCATGTCCTTCACCTCACTAGGAGATTTTGGACAATCATTAACGAACAACTTTGTCCCCAAAGAAATGAGAACATACAATGGTCTATAATCTGCCATGTTGAACCTATCCAACACGGTCTTCACATACTTACTCTGGCTTAACCAAAGTTTTTTGTTAGCTCTGTCTCTTCTGATTTCCATTCCTAGAATGTACCTGGCTGCCCCAAGATTTTTCATCTCAAACTGTGCTGACAATTGAGACTTCAAATCAGAAATCATATTCTTACCATTCCCAATCAACAACATATCGTCAACATACAATGCAATAATGAGAATGTGATCATTGTCAAATTTGTAATACACACAATGATCTGATTTTGATCTCAGCTATCCAATCGACAGCACAAGGCATCAAACTTCAAGTGCCACAACCTAGGAGACTGCTTCAAACCATACAAAGGCTTCTTCAACTTGCAAACCAAATTTTCTTTACCTTTCTCTATGTAATGCTCTGGCTGTGACATTTAAATCTCTTCCTCCAAATCACCATGAAGGAAAGTTGTCTTCACATCCATCTATTCTACCTCTAAGTCATAAGCAACCGCAAGAGATAACAAGAATTGAATGGATGTCAGCTTTGCAACAGGAGAGAAAATTTTACCATAATCAATTCCCTCCACTTGTGAGTATCGAGTACCCCTTCACAACCAATCTAGCCTTGTACTTTTCAACACTGCCATCTACACCGAATTTCTTCTTGAACACCCATTTGCATCCAACGGGTTTTCATCCTTCAGGCAAAGGCACCAAGTCCCATGTTTTATTCTTCTCCAAAGAAGCCATCTCATCTTCCATTGCCTCCTTCCAGGAACCTGCATCTTTCATGCCCATTACCTCTTTCATAGTTCTAGGCTCATCAATGTTAGTAAGTAAAGCAAAAGCACAACTAGAATCAAGTAATGTATAACCAAACCTATCAGGTTGCTTTCTTGTTCGTGTAGACCTCCTCAATGGATGAGGTTGAGGTTTTGCTTCTTCTGAGCTTTCAGAGCTGCTAGAGCTGTCCTCATCATCAGGTCTCACAGGGTCTGTCAGTTCAGTCTTCTCAGGGGTAGAGGGAAACAGAACCACTCTTCTTTCTTTTCTGTCTATTCTGGCTGTAAAACAACAGAAGAAGGTGTTAGCTCTCTGAAGATAACACTTCTACTATACAACACTTTTTTAGCCACAGGATCCAAAAGCTTGTATCCTTTCACACCAACACCATAGCTAATGAAAATACACTTAACAGCCTTGTTCTCCAACTTAGACCGTTTCTTCCTAGGCACATGTGCATATGCCTCACAACCAAAAATACGAAGATGCCTAATTGAAGGCTTCTTACTAGACCACACCTCCATAGGTGTCTTGCCAACAAGAGCTGATGTAGGATACCTATTTACCAGGTAGCAAGCAGTGGCTGTTGGATCTAGGGCATACAACTGAGAGGGGGGGGTGAATCAGTTGTATAAAACTTCTTCTTCTTTCAAACACTTGATTCTTTGTTGTTAGTTAGCAGCATATCAAATAATCATCCATGGAAGCATAATACATAAACACAAGAGCAGATAAGCATCAACACATTGAACACCAAGATTTTGACGTGGAAAACCCGGTTAAGGGAAAAACCACGGGGTGATTAACCCAAGAATTATTCTCTGTTAGAAGAATAAAGAAAAATGAATGGCACATGCCAATAAGGGCTCACTGCCCGAGCACACTGCTCACAAAGAGGCCCACTGCCTACAAGGAGACACACTGTCTACAAAGTGATAAAAATCACAGTCTTGAACTGGAGAATGACATCTCTACCATGTCCGGATCAGTTCCAATTAAGCCCAAAATCTCTGCTCTGCCTTTCGCACGTTTCTTCGCTATGCCACACTCATCCACACACCACACTTTGAAATGAACTCACAAACCGTTATTTATACAAGACATAGACTTAGGAACAAACATCTAAGTCGGAAAACAACCATAGGAGTATCCGCAAGATGAATAACACATCCGGTCGGCCATCACAAGAACATTCGCAGGATGAACAACTCATCCGGTCGGCTAAACAGAGCAAGAACTTCATCTGGAAGAATAACTTCAATTCTGGGCTCTACCATCAATGCGGACCAACAACACAACCTAAACATGATCCAAGAACCTTCACAAGCCTGTCTGAATGTCCGGATACATCCGCACTTCCTCTACTTACTGGGATCTCTTGTCTTCCTCATCCGGAACTTCAAGAACATAGTCTGTCGCCACTGTCATAATGCAAGAGGTACTTCCGGACCTCCAAATCATACACAAATCAGGATGACACATCACAAGGACATCCCAAACACTCCGTCCAATCCGCAGATTAGGATAATACAATTCCGGACCTCACCGGACCTTTTTGTGATCCTCTGTCACCTCTGGATACTTGCCGGAACCGGTTCTATACCGACAGCCACAACTCCTTCAGATCTTCATGCGGACCTCTGAAATCTTAACTGAAGCATCTCAAGACTCATATCTACTAACCCTTTAATCCGCATCCTCCGGTTCTCATCCTATACAGTACATTTTCCTTCTTCTCATCACTGTTCTTCACTGTTCCTGACTGAGGCTAATTTTCTCAATATCCTCAGCACACAGCTCATCAAATCCTTCTTGTCAATGCAATATGAGTATGTTGACATCAATGACAACACTGGCTCACCTCATACTTGCAACAATCTCCCCCTTTGTCATTGATGGCAACATATGATGTGAAAAACCATTAAGACAAGAACTTCAACTTTTCATATGTCTTCTCTTCCTTTACTGCTCCCCCTTTGATCATCAACCACTTGTTTTTCACATGTCTTCTCTCCCCCTTTGACATCAATGGCAAAGGGCTCATACTTGCAATTCTCATACATCAGAATCATACCAGCTGCTCCCCCTTAGTTGCAGCTCCCCATTAGTCTGGATCACAAGATATGACTGTGATAGCCACCGGACTGATGCACATCAGTGCATCTTAGTTCATCACCGGAGGGGCCATGACCCCTAACTTCTCCCAGAGATATTCAAAAGAGTCTTTGGGAAGAGGTTTTGTAAAGATATCTGCAATCTGATCCTTGGAGGGAACATACTCCAATCTGACTTCTTCCTTGTTTACTTGTTCTCTCAAAAAGTGAAATTTAATAGATATGTGCTTAGTCTTAGAATGCAATACCAGATTCTTGGAGATATTAATTGCACTTGAATTATCACAGAAAATTGTGATAGGCTTCTCATATTCAACTTTGATGTCTCTTAGCATCTGCTTCATCCATAAGATTTGAGTGCAACTACCTGCTGCTGCAATGTATTCTGCTTCAGTTGTAGACAGAGATATTGCATCTTGTTTCTTGCTTAGCCAAGAAACCAATCTCTTCCCCAAAAAGAATGCTCCACCACTAGTGCTCTTCCGGTCATCCACATCTCCTGCCCAATCTGCATCTGTGTAAGCATGAAGAGAGAAGTCCGGATCTCTAGGGTACCATAGACCATACTCAACTGTTCCTTTCAAGTACCTAAAAATTCTTTTGATTGCCATAACATGAGATTCTCTAGGATCAGCCTGGAATCTTGCCACAAGACCAACAGCCTGCATTATATCTGGTCTAGTTTGAGTGAGATACAACAATCCACCAATCATTGATCTATACTTTGTCTGATCTGCCTTTGGAGAATCATCATCTTTGCTTAACTTACATCCGGTTGCCATAGGAGTGTTCATAGGCTTTGAGTCTTCCATACCAAATTTCTTTAACAATTCTTTCACATATTTGGTCTGAGAAATGAAGATCCCTTCTTTTGTTTGAGTAATTTGCAGACCCAAGAAGAAATTCATTTCACCAAGCATAGACATTTCAAACTCACTTTTCATCTGATTTGCAAAAGTTTTGCACATACTATCTCTTCCTCCAAAAATGATATCATCCACAAACACTTCAACAATTAAAATATTTTCATGATCAATTTTGAAATATAAGTTACTGTCAGCAGTACCTTTGTTGAATCCAATCTGCACAAGATGCTTATCCAACCTTTCATACCATGCTCTTGGGGCTTGCTTCAATCCATACAAAGCTTTCTTCAGCTTGCAGACCATATCATCATTATCAGACAATTGAAAACCATCCGGTTGTTCAATGTAGACTTCTTCTTCCAGATCACCATTTAGGAAGGCAGACTTGACATCCATCTGATATACCTTGAAGTCTTTGAAGGCAGCAAATGCAAGAAGTAATCTGACTGCTTCAATTCTTGCCACCGGAGCAAAAGTCTCTTCAAAGTCAATTCCTTCTATTTGAGAGTAGCCTTTGCAGACCAATCTAGCTTTGTTTCTGATTACTTCACCAGCTTCATTTAGTTTGTTCCAGAAGACCCACTTGGTTCCAATTACATTCCTGTCTCTAGGTCTGGGAACAAGATCCCAAGTATGATTTTTCTCAATTTGCATCAATTCATCTTCCATTGCTTTGGTCCAGTTTTCATCATTGCAGGCTTCATTTATTGTTTTAGGTTCAATCTTTGAAATCAGACAACATTCATTCTGATTTTGAGCAACATTCCTTCTAGTTTGTACAGCTTTGCTTCTGTCACCTATGATTTGATCTTCAGAGTGGTTCAGTTTTACATACCTTGGAATTTTGGGAGTATCCTGCACTGCTGCTTCTTGATCAGGCTCATTCAGACCTATCTCTTCTTCCTGATTTACCGGATCAGGCTGACTCTGTCTCACCGGAGAGGATTGAGGTCCTTGAACACTGTCTTGGTCATCTTCATCAAACTCATAAAATCTTGAAGGCTTCTCAATTCCTTCATCAACCTTTACATTGGTGCTTTCTATCATCTTCCTCAATCTCTTATTGTAACACCGGTATGCTTTGCTTTGAGTGGAGTAACCCAAGAAAATTCCTTCATCACTTCTAGCATCAAACTTTCCTAGATCTTCATCTCTTTTAATATAACACTTGCTACCAAATACTCTGAAATATTTCACAGTAGGAGTGATGCCAAACCAGAGTTCATAGGGGGTCTTACCGATGTTGTTTCTGATTTGAACTCGATTTAGAGTGTAGACTGCGGTGCTGATAGCTTCTTTCCAAAACATTTGAGGAACATTTGCTTCCAACATCATTGTCCTAGCAGCTTCCTGGATGGTCCGGTTCTTTCTCTCAACTACTCCATTCTACTGTGGAGTCTTAGGAGCAGACAACTGTCTCCTTATACCCTGTTTCTCACAAAAGTCAATGAATTCACCAGATGTAAATTCACCACCTCTATTAGACCTTAGACACTTTAGTTTCAATCCGGTTTGATTCTCCACCATAGCTTTGAAGATTTTGAACTTCTCAAAAGCTTCTAATTTTTCTTTTAGAAAGGTAACCCACATCATCCGGGAATGATCATCAATTAACAACATGAAATATCTATCACCTTGCAGACTCTTGATTCTTGTCGGACCACATAGATCAGTATGTACTAATTCCAACAATCCGGTAGAAGACTGATCTTTGCTTTTGAAAGAGACTCTGCTTTGTTTACCTAACTGACATTCTTTACACACACTATTTGTAGGTTTCATCAATTTTGGAAGATCTCTCACAGCCTGAGTATTGCTTATCTTGATGATGTTATCAAAATTTACATGACACATTCTTCTATGCCATAACCAACTCTGATCAATTTGAACAAACAAACAACTTTTATTTGAACCAACCAGATGAAAGATGTTACCTTTTGTCTGAGTACTGGATGCAATTTCAGTTCCAGAGCTTGTAAAGATTCTGCATTTTCCATTCTTGAACCGGAGATCATAGCCTTTGTCCACTAACTGACCAACACTGAGAAGATTGTGCTTCAATCCTTCAACATACAGTACATTACCTGTTTTGCTCTTACCATCAAAGGAAATAGTTCCCCTACCTCTGATTCTGCCAGCAGAATTGTCACCAAACTTTACCATTCCTCCTTCATATCTTTCCAAGTCTAAGAACTTATTCTTGTCACCAGTCATATGGTGAGAACATCCACTGTCAATAACCCAATCATCCTTTTCTTCCACTTGAGCAGCCAAGGCTTTTTCAACAACTTTGTGATTGACAGATTCAGAGGGTATTGAATCTTCTTCCTTGATGGCTATAAACACCCACTCATTTCTGGATTTGCTTCCTAGTTCTGATTCATCATCTGTTACTCCTTCATTGTCATCTTCTTCATGAACATAATAGCAATTCTTTTGAAACCTTTGTCTGTGAGTATTGGATCTTGCAGATCTCTCCAGACATCTTGAGGCAAAATGACCAATCTTATTGCAGTTGAAACACCTAAAGGGTAGTTTTCCTTCATACTTACCGGATCCTCTTGGCAGTCTCTTTGCAATGAGGGCTTCAAGTTGAGTTGTTTCTGCTTCTTCTTCTTCCATGTCTCTTCTTGCTTGATCATACCATGACATTTTCCTTGATGAGTTTTCACCCGGATCAAATCTCTGTTTGCCTTTCACATAGGCACTGGTTTTGAAAGTAGATTCAGTCTTGGGAGGATCATCTCCAAACTTGGTCATTTCAAATGCAGCTAGTTTGCCAGCCAGTTGTTCTCTTGTGACAGTTGTGTGGGCTCTGAATTCATCAATGGCAGCAACTTTGATTTTGTAGGCAGCAGGAAGGGATCTTAGGATTTTGCAGACAATCTCATTTTCATCTAAAGTTCCACCAGCATTTCTGATTCCACATACCAGCTCATTTACTCTTGGCATAAAGGTAGTGATGTTTTCATCATCTCTCATTTTCAATCTTTCAAATTTCCCTTTCAGACTTTGCAACCTTGCACTTTTGACAAACTCATCTCCTTCATACAGAAGTTCCAGTTTAGTTAGGATCTCATATGCAGTTGGTAGGTCAATGACATTCGAGAGATCTGAGTCATTCAATGTGCTTAGAAGAGCTTCCTTGGTCTGCAGATTGTTTTCAGCTTCTGTGATTTCATTCAGAGTTGTCGGACCACCTTGTGGAGGTACATATGGTTTTGAAATCATAGCCAAGTATGCTTTTCCCATACATTCCAAGTGACACTTCATGCGACCTTTCCAGAGAGTGAAGTTGGTTCCATCAAACTTCGGACTATCCTTCTTGTATGACGACATCCTAGATCTCCTCAAGCGGTTAAGCTCCTATCAGAGGAACTTAGCTCTGATACCAATTGTTGGATCTAGGGCATACAACTGAGAGGGGGGGGTGAATCAGTTGTATAAAACTTCTTCTTCTTTCAAACACTTGATTCTTTGTTGTTAGTTAGCAGCATATCAAATAATCATCCATGGAAGCATAATACATAAACACAAGAGCAGATAAGCATCAACACATTGAACACCAAGATTTTGACGTGGAAAACCCGGTTAAGGGAAAAACCACGGGGTGATTAACCCAAGAATTATTCTCTGTTAGAAGAATAAAGAAAAATGAATGGCACATGCCAATAAGGGCTCACTGCCCGAGCACACTGCTCACAAAGAGGCCCACTGCCTACAAGGAGACACACTGTCTACAAAGTGATAAAAATCACAGTCTTGAACTAGAGAATGACATCTCTACCATGTCCAGATCAGTTCCAATTAAGCCCAAAATCTCTGCTCTGCCTTTCGCACGTTTCTTCGCTATGCCACACTCATCCACACACCACACTTTGAAATGAACTCACAAACCGTTATTTATACAAGACATCGACTTAGGAACAAACATCTAAGTCGGCAAACAACCATAGGAGTATCCGCAAGATGAATAACACATCCGGTCGGCCATCACAAGAACATTCGCAGGATGAACAACTCATCCGGTCGGCTAAACAGAGCAAGAACTTCATCCGGAAGAATAACTTCAATTCCGGGCTCTACCATCAATGCGGACCAACAACACAACCTAAACATGATCCAAGAACCTTTACAAGCCTGTCTGAATGTCCGGATACATCCGCACTTCCTCTACTTACTGGGATCTCTTATCTTCCTCATCCGGAACTTCAAGAACATAGTCTGTCGCCACTGTCATAATGCAAGAGGTACTTCCGGACCTCCAAATCATACACAAATCAGGACGACACATCACAAGGACATCCCAAACACTCTGTCCAATCCGCAGATTAGGATAATACAATTCCGGACCTCACCGGACCTTTTTGTGATCCTCTGTCACCTCTGGATACTTGCCGGAACCGGTTCTATACTGACAGCCACAACTCCTTCAGATCTTCATGCGGACCTCTAAAATCTTAACTGAAGTATCTCAAGACTCATATCTACTAACCCTTTAATCCGCATCCTCTGGTTCTCATCCTATACAGTACATTTGCCTTCTTCTCATCACTGTTCTTCACTGTTCCTGACTGAGGCTAATTTTCTCAATATCCTCAGCACACAGCTCATCAAATCCTTCTTGTCAATGCAATATGAGTATGTTGACATCAATGACAACACTGGCTCACCTCATACTTGCAACAGTGGCAACAGCTTCAGCCCAAAACTTTTGTTCAAGGCTTGGTCCACTAAGCATACTCCTAGCCTTCTCCATTAGTGTCCTGTTCATCCTCTCTACAACTCCATTTTGCTGCGGGTGTATGGAGTTGTCTTATGTATTTCAATCCCTTGCTCTTTAAAGAACTTATCAAACTTTGCCAAACAAAACTCACCACCATTGTCAGTTCTCAAACACTTAATTTTTTTACTAGTCTAATTTTTAGCAAAGGCTTTAAACTCTTTAAACCAACCAAAGACTTCAGATTCGCTTCTGATAAAACAAACCCGTGTCCTTCTACTGTAATCATCTATGAAATATACAAAATATACAAATTTGGAAATTGAAGGAACATTAACTGGACCAAACACATCAGAATGAATAAGATCCAATACACCAGAAGACTTGTGAGAACTAGAGTAAAACTGAACACGGTTTTGGTTTCCATATACACAATGTTCGTAAAATTCAAACTTGAGATTACAATCATTTAACCCCTCAACGAATTTTTTATTTTTTAGGGTTCTAAGACCCTTCTCACTAATGTGGCCATATCTCAAATGCCATAACATAGTCTTTTCAGCAGGAAGTTTAACTTCCTAAGCATGTGCACTATGTTGGCAAGAGACACTATTTGGATTCATGATTGTTGTCATTGATGGCAACAAAGGTCATCCCACACATCCGCAGGACATGGTGTGTCTCTACCAGAAGTCAGAATGAAGATTATTGTGGTCCAGTAAACAAGAACAAAGCATGTGACAAGGTCCGACAGACTGGTTCAGATCTTTGAGAGGAAGTATCTTGGCAAAGTGCAGTTTTAGGGAAGTCAAGAGGACTTCCTTGAGTGATATATTCCAAGGTTGTAGCCTCTGGTGATAGATGAGGTAAAAGATATAAATACTTAAGTACTGGGTTCCTGAGTGATAGTGTGAATAGAGGAAGAACTGACTGACAGAACATCAGACTACTTTCCAGATGTGTTACTGATGGTGTTAAAGGTTATGAAGGCATGAATCATGTTTGGCCGACATGATTAATGATCTCTTCAAGTATATACTTGATCCATATTACTTGGTGTGGAAGGATTCAGCTGACAGATCAAAGTTTGTGAAAAGAATTGACTATTCTAGATGCCAACTTGAAAGGTGATGAAATTACTTGTGTGGATATATATACACGATGGATTTAGTTGTGAAGTGTGTTGTTGTGTTATGTGGTATGCGAATAAAAGCAGAGCAAAGCAGAAGCAGTAAGGAAGGTCTGGTATGTGAAGGGAAAGTAGCATAAGAGAAGAGGAAAGATGAAGTGCAACAGATTAGTGTACTGAGCCTAACCGGAACTGAACTCCAGTATATGTGGATGCTTCCAATCAGTTCAAGTATTGTATAACATTCTTTTGTAGACAGTGTGTCTCCTTGTAGGCAGTGTGCCTCCTTTGTGAGCAGTGTGCTCAGGCAGTGAGCCCTAATTGGCAAGTGCCATTTTGTATTTCCTTATTCTTCTAACAGAGAATAATCTTTGGGTTAATCACCCCATGGTTTTCTCCCTTAACATGGTTTCCATGTCAAAAATATTGTGTCATGTGTATCTCTATTTTCATGGTTATGTTTGCTTGTTTGATTCAATGCTCCATTGATTAATAAGAAAGTCTAGAAGAAGAAATAATTAGGACAACTAATTCACCCCCCCCTCTCAGTTATCAACAATTGGTATCAGAGCCAAGTTCCTCCTAACAAGAGTCTAACAGATCGAGGAAGATCTGGGAATCCAAATGGATACATATGGTTTAAAGGAGCAACTCAAGACTACCCTTGAGGATCTTGAACAGTCAAACTCTGAAGTCAATGAATTAAAGGAAAGACTCAAACAGGTTGATGATTTCATGAGAGAACTAAAAGATAAATTAAGTCTCTCTATGAAAAAGAGAAAGGAGCTGCTTCAGCAATTGGCAAGACAAGGTGAAGCTAATGATGCAAATGAAGAGCTGAATGAAAAAACCAAGTTATGTGAAAAGTTATCAAAAGAAGTCATTATGGTAAGACATGAAATGGAATCAGGAGTTATAACGTTTACCCAAGAGATTGAAGAGAAAAGAAAAACTAAAGATAATCTAAGACAATCTCTTAAGAAGAAATTAGAAGATTGCCACCAAATGGATAGAATTATCAGACATCTTGAATCTGATCTTGAAGATGCTAAAGAAAATGAAGAAAAACTTGAGGATCAAATTGTCTCTCTCAAAAGGAATCTTCAATCAGCAAATGAATATAAAGAGAAATTCAAGATAAGTTCTGCTCAACTTGAAGTTCTTCTTGGAAGTCAAAAAAGGGCAGATGACAAGTGTGGTTTGGGATATGAGAAAGGAGAAAGCTCCAGATCCGGTCAGAAGAATTTTGGATCAGAAAATCCAAGGAACAGGCCTAGAAGACCTCCGGTAAGATAGCCCAATGCTCAAAGATATCCATCTTTCAATGGATACTGCCACAGCTGTAATCTCTTTGGTCACAAAGCTAATCAGTGCAGAAAGAGAATGAATCAGACTAATTCTTCCTTCTCCAGACAGTGTTTTAACTGCAAAAGGTATGGTCACAAATCTCATGAATGCAGAAATATGCAAATGAACATATCATTCAATGGTAGATGCTTTGCATGCAATAGAATAGGTCATATGGCTAATCAATGCAGATCAAGTGGATATCAGTCAAATATGCAAAGAAATGTTGTTTGCCAAATCTGCAATAGATCTAGTCACAGTGTAAAATTCTGCAGAAACAAGAATCAGGACAAAAGAGGTCCGGTATATCATAATCAGAATCAAGATAAGGGTAAACAAAAAGTGAATGTGGATGAAGTTAAAAGTGAGATGAGCAAGATTTGGGTGAAGAAAAGTACAGAGAATATAGAGGTTGGATCCGCACCAGACTCTGGTGTTGATATTCCTTCCAGGAATTAAAAAGTGAGCTCTAGCTCAGGGGGAGACACAAAGAAAACCTTGTTCCCCCAGCCAGTCAAGTGGTGCCAGAATTGGCACAAGAAAAGGATGCGGATTAAAGGGTCTATAGATATGAGTCTTGAGATGATCTAGTTAATATTTTAGAGGTCCACATGAAGTTGTGATTAATCAAGTAGAACCAGTTCCGGGAGATGCTCCGGAGTAACAGAGGATTACAAAAAGGTCCGGTGAGATCGGGAAGTGCATTATCCTATTTTGTGGATTGAAGAGTGTTTGGGATGTCCTTGTGATGTGTCATCTCAATTTGTTCATGTTTTGAAAGATTCGTATGATCTAGACAGATCCGGTTCTTCAAGTCATCCAAATAAGGCCAACCAAAATAATGTAGGTCGAGCATTTATTGCAGTTTGATATTAGGGTTTGCGGAGTGATATAAGGGTTTTCTCTTTAATCACTTGTTCATTTTACGCTCAAGAAGAAATGAAAAGTGGAGCTCTGCAACAAAATTCATCAAGTTCATCAAAGATCACATGCAGAAGTCATTTCATCCAAAAATCCATCCAACCAACTCCGTGTAACCGAAGGCACATAAGGTATTTTCCGTTTTCAATATCTCACTGCAAATCTTTTGAAAAATGGCTACTCCGAATATAGTAAAGATTTCAGATAGGCCCCGACCTAAATTTAAGAAACACCCATACAAGTCATTGGAGGTAGATCCCTTAGGAGCATTCTCTAGTGTTCCACATGGCATTTTACACACAGAAGACATTAGGGTTTACATACATGCAAATATTGAGGAATTTGGGGAATTCAACTTAAGAGATATCTATCACAAACAACTGATAAACAATGCTTTTGAGCTTAAACCAGAGTATAAGGGTATCCAGAAGAAACATTTTGATCAATTCATTCATTTCCCCTGCTTTGAAGAAGATGAATGGGTCCGGTACTTATTGAGTAGGGTGCATGACAACTTCCTATGGCTAGATAAACCCCACAAGATCACAAAAGAGGCAATTAGGGTAGTAACTGGTCTATACTCTTTCGGAGGGATACCTTTCCTCAAATCTGTCAAAAATAATATTGTAACTGAGGCCACCGGATCAAAATTTGATAAGAGGGCAATGACAATTGAAGATGTTTCTGACCCGGATATCAAGTTTGCATCTATGGTAATAGGATACAAGATTTATCACTCCAGTAGGGAGAATTTAGTATCTGGAATTGTAGTATATACTGCCTATGAGATGCTGAGAAAGAATGTAGATTATGATCTCTGTGAACTTCTTTTAAGCCAATTAATGGAAAATATACAAAAGATCAAAAAGGACAAAAATAAATCTTTCAAGTATGGTACACTTATATTATGTCTATTTTTCTACTTCATGAATGCGCTGCCCGGATCAAGTGGATGGGTATGGTAGAATGACAAACCAGTAGCAGTCCAGATCAGAGATTATTTACATGGACTTGGGGATGCCAAAGCAAGAAATATAGCCCTGTGGGGATATTTCAAGAACTTTCAAAGCATGATGCAAGCAAGAGAAAGAATTCCCCAGTCTCTTATGGAGAAATACAAAGACACAGTATGCTTTATGGTAGAAACAGATCAATGCCTAATGGAGGCAGTAGAACCAAGAACTGTATGGATCATGCCTGTGGGGTATGAAGTTGATGAACAAATTGTGGAGTTGCATGTTCAACACATGCTAAGTCAACCTAAGGATCCTAAGGTAGAAAGGTTTGGCACCTTTGAGGAGCTGAGTGTAAAGATTCATGTGGAACTCAGACAACTAGAAATCAAGAAAAAAGTAAGAAAAGAAGTAGAGAGTATTGCCCAAGGCCTAGGCATCTCAAAGGAGGCACTTGATGCCAACCGGGAAAAGAGGCGAAAGGTTGAGGAAGAGAAGAAAGAGGCAGAAAAGAAAAGCAAGAAAAGTACTCTAGTGGAAACCTCAACCCAGACCAGATCATCAAAAGGATCTACACCTATCACAACCAAAAGCTAAAAAACATCAAAACCGGAAGGTTAAACATCCGGTAAAGGAGAGAAAAGGTCTAAAATAAAAGCCACAAGGGCTTATGCAAGTCAGAAAGATGAAGAGGAAACTGAATTAGATGAGGGGGTAAAGGAGATAAAGAAACAGAAGAAGAAATCATCCGGTAAACACTCTACCGGTCAAGGAGAAGAAGAGAAGGAAGAGGAATTTGTTGAAAAACCTACTCTCTCCTTAGATGATATAGTAAAAGTAGTCACTGTGGATGGCAACCTTCAACTCCTAACAGATTTCTATGATGACTATAATGAAGCAGATAAAAAGATTCTAGAGGAAGCCACAGTTAAGTTCTTGAACATTTACAACAAAACTTTTATTGAAATTATCTCTTTAATTCCTAAAAGTCTAGAAAAGGAGTTGGAAATGAGAAAGTCCAATGCCATGGCAAAATACCTTGAGATCTGGGAATAGATAGCTATTCAGCTATATCCTTCAATTGATCCCAAAACAATGAACATGATATTCAAAGATTGCAAGGATGAGTTCAGGAGCAAAGCAAGGATGAATCAGCTCATGCTTGGTGAGACTGACAAGGTGGCCAAGGATATAGAAGAGATCCTCTAGAAGGCCTTCAAAAGATTTAATCTTCCTGTTGTAGAGGACTTGGGTACTGATCCTTCATCCACAAGTGTTGCAGAAGAAACTTCTGAGAAAGTGACAGAAGAGGTGGGCCCTGAACAGACCAACATTTCTCCTCCGATTTCCCCTACAGTCTTCAGATCCAAAGAAGAAGAGAAATTACAAGAGAAAGAAGCAGAGGTGAAGGAAAAAGGTGACAGTGCAAAGATTGCAAAAGGACAAAAGACTTCACCAAAGAAAACCACAACTGCTAGTGGTGGAAATGTAGAGGGAGAGAAAATTCCAAAGGACAGCTCCAAGACTACAGAAGAGAAGAAACATCTGTCTTCGGCAAGAGACACTGCACAAACTATCCAAAAAATTTTGAGCAAAGAAACATTAGAGATTGATGAACTGGAGCTTCTACAAGGACCATTCGATTTTGATTCTCTTTCTCCGGTACAGACAATGAAAATAGCTTTATTTGCAAATGCTAAGGCTAATGAAAAACTCCTAAAGTCTCATATAGAAGACTGTGAGTTGATAGAAGCTGCATCCGGAGTGCTGGAAAAGATCATACCATCCTTTTAGAAGGATCCCACGGCCTCCTCTTCTGGTAATCTCAAAACCTTAGTCAGCAGTGTTAGTACACATTTTGATTCTCTAGAAAAATCAGCTGAAGAAAAGGTTCGGAAGGAGTTTTTGGATAAGAGATTCTCAGAGGTACAAGGATTAATCTCTAATGACAGGAGAAATATAAGTATTGGAATAAAGAGCTTAGAAAATGCTCTTAAGGATGGTGGTGAAATTTACAAATTTTGTATCTCCTAGTCCAAAGCAACTGTAGAGATTGAGAAGAAGATAAAAGAGCAAGAGGATAAACTACTAAGTTTGTCTCAAAGTTTTGATCCTCTCTCTTCCTCCATAGTGAATCAAGAGTGTCAAACTATTGCAATCACAGATGCAATAAAAAAATTTGAGAAAGAAAGGAAGAACATAATTAACTGGATGGGAGATCTTAGAAGAATTATTATCCCTAAGTTAGAGGCCATGCATGAGGCCATAAGTGATGCTCAGACTACTGCCCAGACCAATGACCCGACAGAGCTCAAGAGGGCAGAAACTTTTGCATTTTTGTTGAGTGGTCACATTTCAATTTTGGATAGAATGAAGCAAAGTTGGGCTACAGAACTCATCCAGTTGAAGACATCCTTTGCAGACATTCTTCAATTTATGTGAATATGTAATATATGGCTAAGTATAGTAAAATTTTTCAAAATTTTGCTGTGCGGACCCTACCCTTTGCCATTGATGTCAAAGGGGGAGTGAGGAGTAGTGAAAAATGAGGAATCCAACTAAGGGGGAGCTCCAGAAAATGTATATAAAGATAGAGCATTAGCCAAGGGGGAGCGTAGTGTAAACACTTAGTCATTTTTCACTAAGTGTTGCCATCAATACCAAAGGGGGAGATTGCTGGCAAGAGACACTATTTGGATTCATGACTGTTGTCATTGATGGAAACAGAGGTCATCCCACACATCTGCAAGACATGGTATGTCTCTACTGGAAGTCAGAATAAAGATTATTATGGTCCGGTAAACAAAAACAACGCATGTGGCAAGGTCCGACAGACTGGTCCAGATCTCTCAGAGGAAGTATCTTGGCAAAGTGTAGTTTTGGGGAAGTCAAGAGGACTACCTTGAGTGATAGATTCCAAGGTTGTAGCCTCTGATGATAGATGAGGTAAAAGATATAAATACTTGAGTACTGGATTCCTGAGTGACAGTGTGAACAGAGGAAGAACTGACTGATAGAACATCAGACTACTTTCTGGATGTGTTACTGATGGTGTTAAAGGTTATGAAGGCATGAATTGTGTTTGGCCAACATGATTAATGATCTCTTCAAGTATATGCTTGATCCGCATTACTTGGTGTGGAAGGATTCAGCCGACAGATCAAAGTTTGTGAAAAGAATTGACTATTCCGGATGCCGACTTGAAAGGTGATGAAATTACTTGTGTGGATATATATACACGATGGATTTAGTTGTGTAGTGTGTTGTTGTGTTATGTGGTATGCGAATAAAAGCAGAGCAGAGCAGAAGCAGTAAGGAAGGTCTGGTATGTGAAAGGAAAGCAGCATAAGAGAAGAGGAAATATGAAGTGCAGCAGATCAGTGTACTGAGCCTAACCGGAACTGAACTCCAGTATATGTGGATGCTTCAAATTAGTTCAAGTATTGTATAACATTCTTTTGTAGATAGTGTGTCTCCTTGTAGGCAGTGTGCCTCCTTTGTGAGCAGTGTGCTTAGGCAGTGAGCCCTAATTGGCAAGTGCCATTTTGTATTTCCTTATTCTTCTAACAGAGAATAATCTTTGGGTTAATCACCCCATGGTTTTCTCCCTTAACAGGGTTTCCACATCAAAAATATTGTGTCATGTGTATCTCTATTTTCATGGTTATGTTTGCTTGTTTGATTCAATGCTCCATTGATTAATAAGAAAGTTCAGAAGAAGAAATAATTAGGATAACTGATTCACCCCACCTCTCAGTTATCAACACACTACCATCAGAATGTGTTACAGTAGATTTCTTCACTGCTCATTCAGATAGTGGGGATGAAGTGACTGCAACCCTTTTCTTCGAGTCAGAAGAACTATTGCACTGTGAAGTACATGCCTCCAGTTGAAATAGAGTACCTCTCTGAGTACCCTTTGCAAGCACCATAGATCCTCTAGTCATCTTGCATCCATCTTTTGAAAAGACAACATGCACACCTACATCATTCAACATACTTACAGAAAGAAGGTTCCGTGCTAGGCCTGGGATGTGCATAAACCCGGTGGTCCCCTTCACTCATCCATCAGGGAATCTGATTCAGACTCTTCCACAACCACCAATCTTCAGATGAGAATCATCATCCAGATACACTCTTCCACCATCAAACTCTTCATCCTTCGTGAACCAGCTTCGATACGAGGTCATGTGGAATGATGCACCAAAATCAATCAACCACACATCATCAGATGCATGGGTGGCTAGGGCTGCGATGAAAGCATCACCATCATCTTGTGTCTTGTCAAAATCAGAATCAGGAGCATTCTTCTTCTTTTTCTTCTCCTCTTTGCATTCCTTTCAGAAATGTCCCATTTTCCCATACTTCCAATAGAGAGCCTTGGACTTTCCAGGAGATTTGGATCTCCCACAGGATTTGGATATACCCTTTTCACCTTTCTTGTCCTTCTTCTTCCCTTTCTCTTTGGGTCTTCCATGAACTGCAAGAGGCTCTTTGGCTGACTCGGTTGTCTTTTTCTACATTTATTAAAATAACAACAAAGACACTACCTCATCCATCTTGAAGGTGGTTGCAGTGCTTCCGATGGCCATGACAAGATGATCCCATGAATCTGGCAAAGAACAAAGTAGGATCATACACCGATCCTCCTCCATTTTCACACCCACAGATGTCAACTGTGCAACAATCATGTTGAAAGAATTTGTATGGTCCACAACAGATCCTCCGTCTTCCATCTTTAGAGAAAAAAACTTCTTTTTCAAAAAAAATTGGCCTGATAAACATCTCCCAGCTTCTTCCAAAGTTTTTTCACGGTCTTCTCCTCATGGACATTCAATAGGATAGAGTTAGCTAGACAGAGTCTTATGAGACCCTTAGCCTTCCAATCTTTGAGGTCCCAATCAGCTTGTGACATTGTTGTAGGTTTTGTTCCATCAACGGTTTCCCATAGGTCACGATCAACAAGTAGGTCCTCCATCTTGAGTTTCCACAACTCAAAATTTGTGCCATTGAACTTCTCCACCTCTACTCTTTCGGATGTGGTTGCCATCTCCTTCCTGTAACAAGATACATAATACTATGCATAGACTCCCACTCAATCTAAGATTAGCTCAAAAAACCCCTACCCAGCAGCTAGAACCAAAACTAGCCAGGCTCTGATACCACCTGAAAGGAAGCTAGGTGTGTGGAAATCGCTTCCTACACTAATCTAAAGAGGAGAGAAGAGTGCAAATTTGTTTTATCCTTTACAATTACAGAATGTTGACAACACTAATGGAGATATTGCAGCAAACACATACACATATAAATGAGATAGAAGAGAGACACAAGATATACATGGGGAAAACCCTTATCGGGTGAAAAACCCCACTCTAAAACATAGCTCAAATGTATTCTGTAAACAATGAAGATTACAATATAGTCACAGAGCCAATGCCCTTGCAGGAGTCTTCAACACTCATATTTGGAGACAATCTGAAAGCATAATAGTATCTGTCAATCACATAATGCATCACCTTTCCAAAGCACCTGCTTATAAAGAACCTACAAGGCAAAAAATGGCTCCACATTGAGATGGGCGTCCAACATGGCCTCATGGCCCAAAACCCATGCCTATGGACACTTGTCCAACATAGTAGAATGTTCCTGACACTTGTCAAGTCATCCCATCCCAAAGAGGTCACCTATTTCCAAAATGGGCAATGCTAGATGCTCTTACAACTCTTACAACCGTCATAGAATCTGTCATAGCTGTCATAACTTACAACTGTAAGAGAATCTATCATACACATGATATAAATAGCATATTCTCTTACAACATGTCATAACCCACCTTGGGGAGCCCAAAGATGCATTTTTCAAAGATGCTTCTTGACACATTTCCATACCTGTCATAGGATCTTCTATTTCTGACTCTTACATGTCATAACTTTGTCATAGGAATCTGTCATGACCATTTTGGTCAAAATTCCCTTACACACATTTCAAAATTCCAACACATGGCAAAATATTCCTACCACTAAGTGGGATGCCTATCTCCTCATGTGAGGACAAATTTACATGTGGTCATATGCCATGTAGGATGACACATCACTGTGCCAACTCCCACAAGATGACAACATAGGATTTGCATCCTAATTATACAATAGGCAATTAATTAATTAATTCAATGAAATAATACAAGGAATTACCAAGGTTGAGACACCTTAATTCCCAACATGGATGATGCTAGATGGACTAACACTGGATGAACTGACATATGGATGAGAACTGACGATGGATGAACTAACACTAGATGATGTTAAAGGATAACTGACACCAACAATTTCCAAGCCATGATAGATAGGGAAATGGAAATGTAAAGGTCAATGAATTTATTATGGATGGGTGAGGATTTTATTATGAATTGATATGGATGCACGATTTAAGATGGTGGATGTTGACCCTACACATAGCGCCTGTTTACTAGGTTTTCACTATGGTACTTATCCAAGACATCTATTTTCCAGGTTTTCACCAGAGGACGTTTTTTTTTTTTTTTCTTTTTCCTTTTTTGATTTTTTTTTTTTTAATTGTTTTGGATTTTCTAAGGATACTCTGAGGATCAAGCATAAAATCTCTTGAGATGAACACTATTGATGGGTTCATCCAAGGGAATGCCTTTAGGTGTTGACAAAGTGTAAGCTCCTAATCCATAAACTGTAGTAATAACAAAGGGCCCCAACTAGTTCAGTTCAAACTTGCCCTTCTTGTCTCGATTGGATTGGTTGCGTTAATTTTATTTAAGGACAAGATCACCTATTTAAAACCTTCTTTTTTTGATCTTCTTATTGTACTTACAATGGAGGAAATTTTGATAGACATGAAGATGGTTTAGTGCTGTTTGATGCCTCTTGTCAAGTAACTCAAGCTTAGCTAATCGAGAAATTCAATACTCCTCTTTATCAATTAGGTGCTACATAGAAACTCTGAGAGATGGGATCTCGACCTCGATGGGTAAAATGGCTTTAGTACCATAGACTATGGGAAAAGGTGCAACACTAGTTGGTGTTTTGATACTAGTGCGATAGGCCCATAAGGTGGGGTTGAGTTGTAGATGCCAATCACGACTAGCTTCATTGACCGTCTTCTTGAGGATTTTGTATATGGTTTTGTTCAAAGCCTTGGCTTGGCTATTGGACTAGGGATAATATAGAGTAGAAAAGAGATGTTGGATATTATATTGTGTGCATAAGGCATAGACATCTTGATTCTTGAATGGTATACCATTATCAGTGACAATGGATTGGGGAATCCCATATTGGCAAATGAGGTAATTTAGGATAAACTTGGTTATTTGCTTACCAGTGATATAGGTCATTGGGATAGCTTCTACCCACTTAGTAAAATACTCAGTGGTGGTAATGATAAACTTGTGGCTTGTTGTTATATGGAGCCTAATTAGACTCAGAGGTTAAATTTACCCCAATTTTATCAGTGCGGTTTCCCCCCAAATTCCTACGGGGTCAAGGGGCAACACCCCTAGGACACTCCCTGTCATGATATAGGGCGGGGTTGAGGGGTAGTGCCCCTGAAACCTCACACGGTTTTTTATTATTTTATAAAGGCACCGAGAGATATTTTTCATTGGCCAACATAAGAAAACCCTATTTTTGTAACCGATAAAAAGGCTTGATAAAAGCAGCTAAGGGTTAGGGTTTTGATTGATTGTATTGTAGCATTTTGCAGTGGTATTGAGTTTCAAGGATTGTTGGTTGTAATCGGTTTGATTTACTGGATAATAATACTGGACTCTCTGTTTGGTGGATGTAGCCCAAGTTTGGGTGAACCGCGTTAAAACTTATCTCTCGTTGTTATTATTTCTGTGTATTTCCATTCCTCTATTTAGTCTTTATTTTTGCATTTAATTGATATCTTTTGCCAGCTAACCCTAACAAGTGGTATCAGAGCGGGTTGTGTTTGATTATCATCTACAAGTCTCATGGTTGAGTGGGAGCAATGACAGATGAGGGTAAATTGAAGGTCGATAAATTTAATGGGCAGAACTATCAGTTATGGAAGATGCAGATGGAGGATTACCTCTATCAAAAGGATTTATGGATGCCATTGGAAGGAGTAGCCAAGAAACTGGTAATAATAACTGATGAGGATTGGAATCTTCTTGACAGAAAGGCACTAGAAACTATTCAGTTGTGCCTAGCACCATCAGTGACATTCAATATAACGGAAGCGAAGACAACAGATGGTATGATGAAAAACCCTCAGCCTCAAATAAGGTATTTCTCATGAAGCATTTGTTTAATCTAAAAATGGTTGAAGGTGGATCTGTGACAGATCATTTAAATAAATTTAATACGATTGTCAGTCAATTGACTTCTGTAAATGTTAAATTTGATGAAGTTAGAGCTCTCTTGATATTATGTTCATTTCCTAAAAGCTGAAATAGTTTGGTAATGGTGGTTAGTAACTCTGTTTCTGGTTCAAATACCCTGAAATTTGATGATGTTGTTAGTGTTATTTTAAGTGAGGAAATTCGTAGGAAAAGCTCAGGTGGATCCACATCAGGCAATGTTTTGAATACAGAAAGCAGGGGCAGATCAAAGGAGAGAGGAAAAGGTTCTGGAGGTCATGGGAAGTCACGAGGAAAATCAAAGGATAAGAGGTCCCAAACCAGAGGATAGAAAGATTGCTGGTACTGTGGGACGCTGTCATGCCCACATTTCCCATGCGGTCATGACACACATCACACATGTCATGTCCACATTTGATATGTGGTCATGAAACGAAACATCAAAAAAATTTCCACGCTTCCCAAGAAACCCCCTCACACGCACCAGTGTGCACTTAATGTGTAAATATAACAGTTGAAAGCGGGGTAATACGCACACGTGCGCATACCAAATGAAAGAAAGACAACAAGGGGGTCATCACGACGCGGTTAACGTCGCTAATAGGGTTCAACTTTACTAAACTAACCAACCCCTATATTCTGGGAAATTTTGGTAGCATAACGCCTCACTGGCATGAGTAGGGTTTATTGTTCTAACACTAATCTGATCAAGAGGTTTCCTGATTTGGGTTAATAAATTTCTTACATCTCACTCATACAGTTGATTAAGTTGATTGAACATTTTTCAACAAAGCACAATCATTTGTTCTCCTTCCCATTTTCTGAATTTTAATATTAATTTGTTCGCCTTCTAATTTTAGCATTTTCAACAAAGCCCGAACATTTGTTCTCCTTCCCATTTTCAAGGTTTTATGATTAATCTGCTCTCCTTCATGTTTTCTATCAATCAGAGTTATCACTGCATCCTTTACATTATTCCTAATTTCTTGGTAGATTAGATTACGTAAACAGGACTTACTAACTTCGTTTGATGAAGTTCACTAGGTTTCTACTCGGTTTAATTCAACGTTTGAATTAATTTTGTTAATTAAATTGCCCACAATCAGGATTAACAGAATGTTAAATCTTAAGTAGTACTCTTAGCCCTATTCCGGAAAAGCCACGCATTTTCTCCTCTTTATTTTCACTTTTATCTTTCTTTCTCTTTTTCTCTCATTTTTTCAATTTGTCATTTTCTCAAATTACAGGTTGAGTTTAAATGGCCACATATGAAATGTATATGATGGCTTAATTTATTTAAGAAGATATAAATACACACACACACACACACACACACAGATATATGCTATTTGCATTTATATTCTCTAGGTTTTCTTTTAATAGATCAATGAATTTAGTTTAATAAATCAATGAATTTATTTTTCATTTATATATATATTTACTTTAATAGGAGCAAAGTATATATATATATATTTCAATGTTGAAACCCTATTTTTTTAAAAATGGCTTCCCTTTACAAAATTATTAATTATATATATATATATATATATATATATATATATATATATATATATATATATATATATATATATATATATATATATATATATATATATATATATATATATATATATATATATATATATATATATATATATTTTATTGAGTTACAATATTAGGTTTTCTTTATAAAACCTATGCGTATTGTTTTATTTCATATTTTCATTTGAATCATATTGAAAAAACCCTAACTTTTATTCTGTTTTGTTTTGGCCAGGGTCAATGGAGGATAGGCGGCACTGTTAGGGTGGCGAGGGTTCTGAGTGGAGGTTGCACGTTGGAGGGTCACAGCGAAGGACGGAGGTCAGGAGACAGAGGGCGGTGGTGTCCGCAGGGAGTGGCGAAGTGAGAGCAGAGGTGGAACCGGGTGGAGGGCAGACTGTCGGCGGCGGGTTTTGGTGTTTGTGGGTAGTATGTTGTGCGTGGGGGAGATATGGCCCACGGGGGTAACAAAGGTAGTGGGGAGTGTGGGGAGGGGCTCCGCCCCCTCCCCACACCCATTGTAAATATCAGCGGTGGTGGGGGGTTCGAACCCCCCACCACTCTTTCAATTTTTTTTTTGACAGTGTTTAAATCTCCCGAACTGCGATATGTAAATTTAATTCCTCATTAAATTTCATTTATTAAAATCTATATATATATATATATATACATAGCAATATCTCATCCTAACACAATTCACAGTTTCATTAATAAAACAAATAACTATATATATACAGAATATTTATCTATATATATATAGTTATTACTGTTAATTAATTTTGTAAGGTAGAATAAAGAAATTAGTATATATTTGATTTTCATACTATATATATTTTCAAATGCACCTCTAAGATAAAATTAAAATTTCTGTTTCTACCATATCACATGGATAAATAAATCTTTTTTTTTTCTCATTTCTACTTCAAGGCAATAACTCATTTTAAAATAATTTCATTGGAATGTTATAAACTTTTGTATATTTAAGGGATGAACATTGCAAATACATAAACACTTCCAAATTCATATCAACAACAAATTATTTTTTTCTCATAGAACTAAAATTGCAATTTTTCTCGTTTAACTAAAAACTGAACCCACAACTTTACTATTTGGCAAATTTAAAATTTACAAACAATAGAATTGACTTATAAAACAATTTTCTTCATTCCTCTTAACTTAAATGATAAAATTCAAATCAACAAATTATAACTTTCTTTATTTACCACAACAACTAAATCACAACTTTGCTAATAGAAGTATTAGGAAATATACAAAATCAATATCCTTTTAAAAAAAATTTCCTTCCTTCATCATTTCATAAATGGTAAAATTTAATTTAACAAACTAAACTATCAATACAATGAAAGAGGTTTTCTCACAACTTTAGAAGACAAAATTTTACAACAAGAGAGAGAGAGAAGTTCTCCTCTTTGAAAATCAACAAGGATGAAGTTCTTAATAAGACCAAGCTCTCCTCAAGAGCCTTAAGAGTAAAGGAAAAAATAAAATATTTTCTAAGACAAGCAAATTCTTCAACTTCACACTAAGCTCCATGAAACCTGCATATCACAACAAGGGAAAGAAACACCACACATCTTGCTCTCCTCCCTACCGTAGACCTACAAGAGGGTCACCCCCGAGCTAGGGAGGTCATCCACACACCTAGGGAACTCAAATCCACTTCACAACAAGACACACAAATATCCCAAAACACAATATTACACCCATGGATATTTACAACACACAACTCAACCAAGGTGAGTTTAAAAGGGGTAGGAGAGTGGACACACTCAACTCAAGAGTGTCACTCCTTCAAAATATCTCCACACAATTTTTCTCATGGCCTCAAGCCAACATGTTAACAAAATTTCTAAAGGAGTTCATATTTTGGCTCTCAAGCCATATAACAAATTACTCAAAATCACACAAAATGCCCTGAAGGCTTTCAACATCCCAAAACAAGGTAATGACCTCAAGGAGGATACTCCTCCCCTACCCCACACTTGTTGAGCATTCTCTCCCAAGTGGGAGAGGATCTTACAACACCCTACTAAATATTCCCCACAATAACAAAATACAACAAGAGCAAAAATACATCTCACACATTCATCATGCAAACAAATTGAAATACAAGGGGAAGGCCTTAGCCTTGAAAACCAACCTTTAAAAGCCCTAATATGGAAGAAGTTGATGTAGAGCTCCTCTAAAATCTCCTCCAACATAAGCCACCAAACTCTCTCTATCTTTCTCCCAAAAATAATTTTCAATAAAAAAATTCTCAAATATTCAACAACCCCTCACCTTATCCCAAGTGGGATTAAAATAAGCCCAATCCATGGGCTTAGAGGAATGGGGAGGTGACACTTGTCACCTCCTCACTCTTCCTCCCACTACAAGTGTGTCCCAAGGGATGGGTGTTGACACATGTCACTCACCCATCCCCAAAGTCTCCCTCACCCCTTACCACATGTCCTCTCTCCAACTCAAGGGAGAGAAAAGGGGAGTTAAAGAGGGAAAGGGTGACACATGTGTCCCCTTCCTTTCCTCTCATGAAGGACCACACAACTCCATGGGTACTCTCACAAATTGTGAGAGAGACTTGAAGTCAAGTCCTCCACAACTGGTGGGTTTTGGAGTCATCTCTAACCTTGGGAATTGAAAGGGGATGGGTTTGAGTGTTGGTACCACTCATCCTATCCCTCCCATGCCTCCAAATTCGTCACTTAACTTTAGTGTGAAGTTAAAGTGACCATATGGAGGTTTACCAAGGGTTACCCAAGTCAAAAGGGACCCTAAACCCATGGGGTATAACTCAGGGTCAAGTTTAGCCTAGTTAGGGCACCCAAGGTCAAGTTAAAACACATGAAAAGGGTCTCCAAAAATTTAAAATTTAAAAATAAAATTCAAAGACAATTCTTGCAACACCTATCATAATTCAAATTTAAAGAGGGTAGACTCAACCCAATTAACCTTATGCAAATTAACATTAAAACATTTCATCATACACAAAGTTGATCTTGGTTTCTTGTGGAACCAAATTAGCTTCACAAAGGATTACAACATCAAGTGTGGGATGATCTCCAGTATCGGTGGTTGGTTAGAAATACCTATGCACTTAGTTGCAAAGTTAATTCCACATATCAATAACATAGCCAAAGCAAATTAAAAACTTGCACTCACATAAGATATCACAAGTTCTCTTAAGCATAAGGGAAATCACATTAAAATTTTCTAACTAACATCACCCAATTAGTTTTCCTGTAATATAGAGCATCTATCTAAAATCACCCAATTAGTTTTCCTATAATATAAACATCTATCTAACATCACCCAATTTATTTTCTCTTAATACAAGCATCTATCTAACATCACCCAATTAGTTTTCCTATAATATAAACATCTATCTAACATCACCTAATTAGTTTTCCTATAAAATAAACATCTATCTAACATCACCCAATTTGTTTTCTCTTAATACAAGCATCTATCTAACATCACCCAATTAGTTTTCCTTTAACATAATAAAATCTAAAAGTTTAGGAATCCGAGATCAATAGTCCCACAAGTATAAAAGTATCAGCAACAATAACATAAATAGTCACATGAACGGAAATGAAAAAGGTAGGCCTCACAGAAGCCAGGTCATCTGAAGAAAGATTGCTGGTCTCAGAAGAATAAAGAAGGAGACAAATAAGAAGGAAATAAGGAGGTAAATGTGGTAAGTAATAAATCTGAAGATGACGCTTTGATTCTTTCCCTGGATAATACTGATGATTCATGGGTTTTAGATTTAGGGGCCTCATTTCATGCTATGCCCCATAGAAGTTATTTTCTTGATTATGTCCAAGGGGATTTTGGGCTGGTTTATTTGGAAGATAACAAACCCTGTCAGATTGTTGGAAAGGGAAGAATCAAGATTAAGTTGCAGAATGGGAATCATTGGCTACTACAAGAGGTAAGGCACGTTGCAAGACTCAGTTAGAATTTAATTTCAGTAGGGCAGCTAGCTGAAGAAGTTTGCATTGTTACATTTACTGATAAAAATTGGAAGGCTTCAAAAGGTGCCTTGATAGTAGAAAAAGGTGTGAAAGTAGGCACCTTATATCTTTGTACAAGTCAAATTGTTCCTTCTACTTTTGCTATTGCAAAGAAAAAATAAACAGGTTTAGGAACAGCTGCTACAGGTTCTGAGACAACATTGTGGCATAACAGACTTGGGCATATGAGTGAAAAAGGTATAATGAACTTCATTCTAAGAAAGTTTTACCAGGTCTGAAATGTATTAATATGGATTTCTGTGAAAGTTGTGTGTATGGCAAACAAAAGAGAGTCAGTTTTCTCAAGGATGGGAAGCAAAAGAAAGATGAAAAGTTGGAGTTTTTACATATAGATGTATGGGGACCAGCTCAGGTATCTTCTCTTGGTGGCTCTCGATATTATGTTACATTCATAGATGATGCAACTAGGAAGGTATGGATTTATTTCCTTAGGCATAAATCTGATGTATTTGAAACATTTAAGAAACAGAGAAGCTTGGTTGAGAATGAGATGGGTAAAAGATTAAAATGTCTCAGATCTGATAATGGTGGTGAGTATTGCAGCAAAGAATTTGAGGATTATTATTCCTTTAATGGAATTCGTAGGCAGAAAATAGTTTCAGGGACTCCACAAGAGAATGGAGTGCTGAATGCATGAATAGGACAATAATGGAGCATGCAAGGACCATGAAATTGCATGCTGGGCTGCCATTAAACATGTGGGTAGAGGCCATCAATACTGTTGTATATTTAATTAATAGAGGTCCTTTAGTTCCTTTGGGTTGTGGTATTCCAGAGGAAGCATGGATAGATAAGAAGGTGAGTTATTCTTTTCTCAAAACCTTCAGATGTGAAGCATTTGCACATGTAGATTATGAAAATAGAACCAAGATGGATGTAAAATCAAAAAGTGTACCTTTCTTGGATATGGCATTGATGAATTTGGTTATAGGCTTTGGGATTTTGAAAATCAGAAAATTGTGAGAAGCAGGGATGTTGTATTCAATAAGAAGGTGTTGTACAAAGATCAGTTGCAGTAGCATGAGAAGAAAGAAAAGGATTATGTGGTGCTGGATGATACTCCAAATAGCAATGTTCTAGTGGTTCCTCATGCTCCGTAACAGCAACAAGAAATACCACAAAATCTGGTGAATGTTAGATGGTCAACAAGGATAAGTAGACCTCTTGAAAGGTTTTCTCTCTCTTTGTATTTTATTTTGTTAACAGTTGCTATTGAACCAGAAGGGCATGATGAAGCTATGCAGGTGGATACAAAGGTTTAGTGGGAGCTTGCAATGAAAGAAGAAATGGACTCCTTGCTAAAAAATTAAACTTGGGAATTATGTAAGTTACCTGCAGGTAAAAAGGCTTTACCAAACAAATGGGTTTATCGGCTGAAAGAGGAACATGGAGGTAAGAAAAGATTTAAATCTAGGTTAGTTGTAAAAGGATTTGGACAGAAAAAGGGCATTGATTTTGATGAGATTTTTTCTCCAGTTGTTAAGATGATTTCTATTCATACTATTTTAAGTATTGTGGCTACTAAAGACTTGCATTTGGAACCATTAGATGTGAAAACTGCCTTTCTCCATGGTGATTTGGAGGAGGAGATATATATGGAACAGCCCCAAGGATTGAGGTCAAAGGTAAGGAGAAACAGGTGTACAAATTGAAGAAGAGTTTGTATGGCCTGAAACAAGCACCTCAGTAATGGTATTTGAAATTTGATAGTTTTATGGTTGAGCAAGGCTACAGCTGGTGTAATTCTGACCATTGTGTTTATTTTAAGAGGTTGGATAAAGACAACTACATTATTTTATGTTTATATGTTGATGACATGCTTGTAGCTGGGTCTAACATTGATCACATAAGAGAGTTAAAACAACAGTTAGCACAGTCATTTGCTATGAAGGATTTGGGGGAAGCAAAACAAATCCTTGGTGTGAAAATTTGCAGAGATAGGAAGAACAAAAAATTAACTCTATCTCAGGCTGATTATGTTGAAAAGGTGTTGCAGAGATTCCATATGGAGAATGCAAAAGCTGTCAGCACACCTTTGCCTAGTCATTTGAAATTGATTTAGGAGATGTGTCCTAAGACACAAGAGGAGGAAGAAAAAATGTCCAAGGTACCATATGCTTTAGCTGTAAGAAAAAATGTCCAAGGTACCATATGCTTCAGCTGTAGGAAGTTTAATGTATGCCATGGTATGCACGAGATCAGATATTGCATATGTTGTAGGAGTCATAAGTAGGTATATGAGTCATCCCAGATTGGAGCATTGGAATGCGGTAAAATAGATTCTCAGATATTTGAGAGGTACATCCAATAAACACTTATGTTTTGGGGGCTCTAATACAGATTTAGCAGGTTATGTAGACTCAGATTTAGCAGGGGCTAGTGATACCAGGTGGAGTACTACAGGTTATGTCTTTACTGTAGGTGGGACAACAGTGAGTTAGATCTCACGGTTACAAAAGGTGGTCGCTTTATCCACCACAGAGGCAGAGTATGTAGTTGCAATAGAGGCAAGCAAGGAGATGATATGGGTGAACTCTTTCGTGGAAAAATATGGCAACCAACAGGCTAACAGTTATTTGTTTACAGACAGTCAGAGTGCCATACATCTTGTAAAGAATTTTGCCTTACATTCAAAGACCAAACACATACAGTTGAGGTATCACTTCATTCAGTTAGTGTTGGATGATGGATAGTTAAGGCTAGAAAAGATAGATACAGATGAAAACCTAGTGGATATGTTTACAAAGGCAATGACAAGGGAGAAGCTGAGCTCCTCTTCAGCTTCGGTTGGCCTTCAAGACTAAAAACAACAAAAATAGAACAACAGAGTCCATGGTGCTTATTTCCACTGGGAACTACAGGGTCAGTGGTGTTATGATCAGTCTCCAAGTGGGAGATCATATGGTGTGGAGTCTGATCAGTCTCCAAGTGGGAGATTGTTGTTATATGGAGCCTAATCAGACTCAGAGGTTAAATTTACCCCACTTTTATCAGCGTGGTTTCCCCCCAAATTCCTACGGGGTCCAGAGGCAGTGCCCCCAAAACCTCACACAGTTTTTTATTATTTTATAAAGGCATCGGGAGTTATTTTTCATTAGCTGACATAAGAAAACCCTATTTTTTTAACCGACAAAAAGGCTTGATAAAAGCGGCTAAAGGTTAGGGTTTTGATTGATTGTATTCTAAAATTTTGTAGTGGTATTGAGTTGCAGTGATTACTGGTTGTAATCAGTTTGATTTACTGGATAATAATATTAGACTCTTTGTTTGGTGGATGTAGCCTGAGTTTGGGTGAACCACGTTAAAACTTGTCTCTTGCTGTTATTATTTCTGTGTATTTCCATTCCTTTGTTTAGTCTTTATTTTTCCATTTAATTGATATCTTCTGCCGGCTAACCCTAACATGGCCATTAGATGAGGATGGATGGATTTTACCCATGATGTCGAGTCTCCAATGTGAAAAAGGCCATGGAGTTGTAACAAGTTGTGGTTCGTGAGCTGGTGCATGAATCAAGTCTCCATGCTGTTGGAATTATAGACACTTCTTAGCAAATTGAACTACATCTTACACTATGGTTGGCCAATAATAACCTATTCGGTGTATCTTCTTAGCAAGAGTTGGACCGGTGGAATGTGAACCACAAACCCCTTCGTGTATGTCTCTTAAGGTAGCATTAGCTTCTTCCGAGTTAAGACATCTAAGAAGGATACCATCAAGACTCTGACAGTAAAGGGTGTCACCTAGAATAGTGAAATGAGAGGCTCGATGGGTGAAGGTTTTGCATTGGGTTTTGGATAGTTCAAAGGGAAAGGTACCGTTTTTGAGGTAGTCATAGATATCTTCGTACCAAAGGGGAATTGGGACTAACAATTTCACAGATGAATTCAGTTGTAGGAACATCAACGACAGGTATCAAAATTTGCTCAATTAAGAATTCACATTTCTGAGTATTTGTAGGCATATCTACCAGTGATCTAATAGTTGCCATAGAATCAACAACCTTATTATGTACCCTTAGAATTTGCTCAAAAGAGATATGAGAGAAGTGAGGCTTGTAGGTATCAACCAGTTGCTTGTATGGGATCAACTTATTATCCTTAGTTTGATACTCATCAGTGACTTGTCTAATAATTAGTTGAGAGTCCCCATAGACTTGGAGTTCCTTGATATTCCATTCTACTGCTATATGAAGACATGTGCGAAGTACTTCATATTTAGCAATATTGTTGGTGCATGGGAATGCTAGCCAATATAATTTTGGAATGTAGTCATTCTGCGGTGTGATAAAGAAAATTCCTACCCTCAAACAATGCTATGTGTAGGAGCCATCAAAGTAAAACTTCCACTCCACTGAGGTAGCTAGAGTGAATAGTCCTTCATTTGGAAAGTCAGAGATCAAAGGATTTACATCTGTTATTGGAGCTTCGACTAGTTGATCTGTGAGAATCTATCCCTTGATAGCTTTTCAATCAACATACTCTATGGTAAATTCTCTCAAGATCATGACCCATTTAGCTAGTCGGCCTGTGAGAGCTGCCTTGGATAAAAGATATTTTAATGGATCAATCTTACAGATGAGAGTGGTTTTTTGGTTTAACATGTAATGTTGCAACTTTTGGGAAGAAAACACTACTGCTAAACATGCCCTTTCCATAGGAGTGTTGTTGAGTTCATACCCAACCAAGGTGCGACTGATATAATAGATAGCATGTTCTCTACCTAACTCATCATGTTGTGCAAGAAGAGCACCTAATGCTGCAGATGTAGTTAAGATATATAGGATTAATGGTCTATTAGGTACTGGTGGTACCAAAACTGGAGGATTAGCTAGATATTCCTTAAGTTGATTGAATGCCTGTTGATACTTGTTACCCCACCGAAATGAGACATCCTTGTAGAGAAAGTGTTGGAATGGTTGACACTTATCATCTAGCTATGAAATAAAGCATCTGATAGATTGTAACCGCCCTTGAAGGCTCCTTAATGCTTTGAGATTCTTTGGTGGAGGCATCTCTACAATAGCCTTAACTTTTGCTGGATCCACTTCATTTCCCCTACGAGATACAATGTACCCCCATAGTTTTCTTGAAGTGACACTAAAAATATATTTCTTGGGATTTAGCCATACTTGATACTTCTCTAGTCGATTGAAGATTTGCCCTATGTTAAACTGCACCAGACAACTTAGAGGGGGGGTGAATTAGTTGTCCTAAAACTTTTAACCAAATATGATCATCAATTTATCAATTATTTTTATTCAGATATAACCATGAAAGCACCAAATGAGAAGCTCAACACAAAAGCATAAGCAACACAGGAGACACCAAATTTTTACGTGGAAAACCCTAGAAGGGAAAAACTACGATGGGTGTTAGCCCATAGAAATATATAAGTTATTGTAGATTAGGTAATGTAATAAGGCAAAAAGCTAAATCAAATGCAAATAAGACACATGATTATACCTTACAAAAACACCACCTAATCCCATCAAGGGAAGAAGGAGCCTTTGCACCCAAAAGAAGCTCCCAAGACCAAGATTGTCCCTAGACTTTGGATTGAAATGTGAAGTGCTCTTCAATTGTGCAACTCACTAGCTATTCAAAGATGATTTTGGCATGGTAACTTTGCATGGAATTGGATGATAAAAATGACTTGTGAGAGGTTGTATTTATAGACTTTTTGGAGAGATTTTGATCCAAAGGTGGAGATTGAATGGAGAGATCAATGGTGGAGGATGACAGTGATGTGGAGGGCCTAGATTTGATCTTGGAAGATGGAGGGCTAGGAATAAAAGTAAATCTTTTATTCATTTTTGGGAAAGGGGTGAATAAATGAGGTTGGGTGAGATGGATTATTTGTGAATTAAAAATTTACATGGGGAAGGGTAAAATGAATTAAAAATTCATTTGGGGAAGAGTGGATATGACATGTGTAAGGGATGTGTAAGAGGAGTAAATGTGATGTGTGATTTATTTGAATTTTAAATTTGGGGGATGTGGAGAGAAGTGCTAATGAGGGTTTGACTTTCTTAATTAGGGTGATTAACCTAATTAATGTGGCTGGAATAAATTAGTAGAGGGATTAGAGGGGGGATAAGATTAATTAATTAGTGATTTAATTAATTAATCCTAAGGCTAGGATGAGGTAGGCTAGAGTAGGCAATTAAATAATAGCTATTTAATTGTCTAGGGTAGGGATAGGCTAATTAGTAGGCTGGATTAATTAGTTAACATGGTTTTAACTAATTAATTAGATTTAGGGAAAATGGGGAATTGATTTAATCAATTTTGCATATTTATTAAATCATTTGGCTAAGGTTTGGACTATTGAATTAATAAAATTAATTCAATTTTGGGGATAAAATGGTGTGGATTTAGATGATGAAAGGGGTAATTAATTAAATAGAAATTTAATTAATTGGTTGGAAAGGAAATTGGTATGTTTAGGGATGTCGGGAGTCAGTTTGGTGGTCGAGACATTTTTAGGTGTCTACATTTGCCCCTCTTTGACGTGGCGTCAGGACCTAGGAGGGAAGTGGCGTCAGGTCGAAGAAAAGTATGCCCCAGCTGCTGGGAAGGAATGAGATGGATAGGGGATGCCCCCTCGAGAGGTTGGCGGGAATATGAAAATTTTGCAGGTAAGCTCTTGAAAGGATGCAACAGAAGTGGCAGTGGGAGAGGTGATGGAAAAAGAAGATGGCGGGAGGAAAAACGGAGGAAAAAGGCTGAGATCTGCACCCTGGAGGGAAAAGGAAGGGATGGAGGGATGACATGGCCCACTATATTAGGAAAAGTGGGCCCAAAGAGTGCCACATTGGCACACTTTTGACCTTCTAGAAGAAAAGACAAAGGAGAGATGGCTGAACACAACCCATAGTTCCCGCGACTTCATCATATCTCAGAGCGATTCTGAGAGGTTGGGCGGTCACCCAAGGCTGGACCCCAGGTAGGGCCTAACCCGAACTTTGTGATTTTTTATTTTACGCACGTGTTTTTGGGTTTTGGGATATGGGTTAGGAGCACGTGGTGCCAAAGACAAGGTGGATTAGTGCAATCCTGCGGATTAGCACTATCCGCTAGGGTAGGGTAGGGCGATTTTGTTACCATTTGGGAGAAGTATTGGCGCCATCGTCTGGATTAGCGCCAAAACTTAGGGAGGAAGAAATATGGCATTTTGACACCATATTATGGTTAAAGTGGCACTATCGTCTAGATTGGCGCCATACTGGGGAATAGCGCTATTCTAAGTTTTAGCGCTAAAGTTAGAATTGAAGCTAAAATGGAGCGCTGCGCCATCGTATGGATTGGCGCGATATAGGGTGCGCAGTGGTGCCAATGTTTGCATTAATGTGATACAGGGCGCACAGTGGCGCCATTGTCTGTGTTGGCGCAATGGGTAGGGAAAAGTAGCACTATTTTTTTAAAAATAGCACTAGGGACTGTCTGTGTGGGGCCACATGATTTGGGCCTGTGAGACATTCAGAAGAAAAAGGTGTGGGGGGAAAATAAGTTAGTATCTAACGAAGAAGTGGTGGCTGCAGGATACAGAGCAGTTTATACTGCAGTCGCGGGAGCGACGAGTGCGATCCGTGGTGGCACTCTTCAATGAGGAGTGGCGGCCTCGACTGGCGAGGCTGGGGCTTTGGACGGTGGCAGCGATGCCAGTGCTGCGAGCTCATAGAGCTCTAATGACGGCCGCAGTGGAGCGATACCGCAGCGAGACTGCCAGCTTTCTGTTGTCGACAGGCGAGATGACCATCACACTTGAGGATGTTTATCGCATCCTCAAGCTGCTGATCTTTGGTCGACGCATGAGGTATGACACGAGGAGGGGGTGGGCTGCATGACCAGAGTGTTCAGAGCAGAGCATGTGGTGTTTTCAGCAGATGGTAGGGAGATGGACTATGATAGGACACTGGCGGCGGGTGCAGATCCCTTTACCTTATTTCTATGTGCATTGATTGGAGGTGTGGTGCTGCCGAATAGGCGAGGCAGAGGTTTTCCTGTGGGTTGGGGCGGGATGATAGAGGGGATGGTGAGTCATGATATCGTCTACGCATGGGGGCCAGTGATGCTAGCACAACTGCTACATGAGATGCACACGGTCACTTATCTTCATGACAGGGCCTTATCTGCTGGGGTTACGCTATTACATGTATGGCTTTGGGAGCACATCCCTGTGACTCGGCTGACCTGCGGTTATTATCGGTAGCTGTTTGAGGCATTTGTGTTCTTGTATCGGGATGCAGTGTATACCTATACTAGACAGGTCCGCCACTGGCGGAGGATACTAGATGATGTGATTAGCGTGGTCTATCGTCCATATATTGGTTGTGAGGAGTGGCCTGATGATGTGACCCATCTCCCAAACACATTTCAGTAGAGATTTCTTATGGGTCATGGAGACCATACCATAGAGATGTACCTACCCTTGCGGGTTATGTGTCAGTTTGGACTGGTACAGGATATGCCTCAGCAGATGGTGATATATGCGCGGACACCGCAGGATACAACTCACTGGCTCGCACCATTACAGCCACAGGTTGCGCTAAATGATTGGACAGCACTACGGCCAGTTCAGTGGGATTGGAGGAGCACAGTGATGGATGCAGGTACTACGCCTGCCTATGAGGCATGGTGGTAGATGCATCGGCCCACTCGAATGATAGATCCGATGAGGGAGATATCAGAGGATGAGGGAGATGGGGGTGATGAGGTTATTGTGGAGGACTATATTGTGGAGGTGATGGATGATGGGTCAGAGAGGGTGATCACTAGAGATGGTCAGCTTGTGGATGAGGTGGCAATAGTGGCAGTGGGATAGGGACTAGTGGGGCAAGGGGCTCTAGCACAGCAGGTTCCTGCATAGCAGGTTCCTCCACAGTAGGTTCCAGCGTAGCAGGTTCCAGCGCAGCATGTTCCTGCACAGCAGGCCCAGGCTAGGGGCAGACGGTAGGGTAGAGCACCGTGACGGTGCGGTGGACAGCCGAGGACAGAGCAGGGTGATCTATCCCCATCACGGGTGGAGCAGCTGCGAGTCGGTAGGCGGGATACTGGGGCAGGGAGTTCAGGGGCAGGGATGGAGGCAGAGGTTGAGAGGCTGACACCTCAGCGATGGTCACGGGAGGAGATGGAGGAGGTAGAGACATTACGTGCTCAGGTGGCCAGCCTAGAGGAGGTGTTAGGGCGCCGAGAGGCCGAGTTGGGACAGCTGCAGGGATGGGATGGGCAAGTGGCAGTGCTAGAGGCTCAGCTGGCTCAGGCTCGAGAGGACATGGAGGATTTGAGGCTAGAGTGGGATGCAGTGCTCGTGAGAGCACATCAGGTAGAGACTGCGTTGAGCAGTGCACAAGCTATGGGTGGGGGCCTTGCCCTGATTTTGGTAGGGATGCAGACCCAACTGGCTCAGGCTCAGACACATGCGCATCAGATGCAGGGGCAGTTGAGCCAGGCACAGGGATAGGTAGCTCAGGTACAGGGAGAGCTAGCAGAGGCCAGAGCACGGACGGAGTACTATCGGGGGTTATACTATGCAGCCATACCTGCAGCGCAGCGAGCACCAAGTTATAGCCAGGTCAGCAGGTCGGGGGCATCGAGATCACATAGATCAAGATTTGTGTAGTCAGTATAGCAGATGATGCCTCCACCCTCACATGTGCCCCAGTAGGGTCCTCAGGTACCAGTAGCGCCACAGCCATAGCCACCATCAGGATCATAGGCTCGACCAGGGTCAGCATCTCCTACCCCCTCAGAGAGAGGATCCTCGATGTGAGAGTTATATCATGATAGCCCTTGGAGGCATTGTATCAGGACACTTTATTTTTTGATGATGTGAGAGATGTACATTTTTTTGCGGTGATTATATATGATGCGAGACTTCTGATGGCTTATGATATTCTATTGTGATGATGCTTATATGATGGATGCATATGTTATATTTTATATGTTGTGGATGTATGATGTGTGTGATTTGGTGGATGCAATTATGTTTTTGTGATATATGCATGGTGTTAATGATTTTTATGGACTATATGATGTGACTAAATATGCGGACTAACAAACATTTATTATGGATGAAAATGTATGGGATTATGTATATGCTACTAGATGATATGTTGTTTCAATGATGATGATGTTATAATGCAACTAATTGTTTATTTATATGTATGGAATGCAATGTGATGATGTTATTTTTAATTTTATGATGTGCCTATGTGATAAATGAGTGTGATATGATGTTAATGATATGCAGCTAAAATGAATCTATTTGTGTTTTATGCAATCTTAGATGGATTAAGATGCAAAAAATGGATTAAAATGCACCTATATGTTATGTAAAATGGATTAAAATGAACCTAATCATGAGATGTAAAATGAGATGCAAATTAAATGGATTTAAAATGAACTTAATGATGAGATGCAAAAATTAAGTGGATTAAAAATGAACCTAAAATGATATGCAACTTAAATGGATTAAAAATGAACCTAAAAGGATATGCAAATGGATTAAAAAATGAACCTAAATGGATATGCAAATGGATTAAAAAAATGAACCTAAATGGATATGCAAATGGATTAAAAATGAACCTAAATGGATATACAAATTGGTGGTGACATGTAGCTAAATGATATGTGTTAAGTGCAGTATCGGTGATAGGTGGTATGCAAACTAGGTGATAGGTGATATATCCTAGTCTTGATACACATGATGTTCCTTGTGAGGACCTTGAGGGGTGAGACTGTGGGGGATCATGTTAGGTGATGGGGGATGATAGGGGTGGGTGTGTCTAGGGGATGGCAGTGGGGAAATTGGGGGATTGCTAGATCATAAGACACCATGTCATTGAGGGGGGGGGGTTTGGGTTGGTTCAAGTTGTGTTAAGTGAAGAGATGGTGTGAAGATGGGGTTAGTTAGATTGGGGGGGAGGGGTTGGAAAGTGTCGATCAAATCTAGGCCGATATGGGATAGGTGACTGAGTGATTAGGATGATGATGTTGAGCTAGTATCAGTAGTTGCACAAAATTAATTGAGAGCATTTCTTAGTTTAATGTAGCAATGTAGGATACAGTTCACAAAGGTATAAAATGACCTAGGTGGTGATGTATATCCTACGATTGCATGGACTAGACCCACAAACAATAGGTTGGTTTCATGCATGCCCAAGGTAGTATAATCTTGTCGAGTGGAGGAAGGGGACTCATAGCAGTGAGTGTGTATAGTGCATATAAGGTGTTTGTACCTATATATGCAAATATGACACATCATGCTAGAACCGACCTGAACTTCAAGATATGAATACTATTCTTGGAGTAATGAAACCAACCCACAAGCACAGCATACAGAAACAATGACTATGTCTACTCCAGGTGTTATCCGCTACGTACCATGATATAATGAGATCAAGGCAGCTTTGGAGATTGCTTGGAGCGAGACAAAAAGATAAAAATCAATAAGCAAAAAGACCAACGAAAGATACAAATAGCCTTTGTGTGCTCTTGCCAAGAGACGTGATGATAGAATGATAGATTTTTGTCCATTGTAGGAAAGACATATCCTAGGACGCAGATCTGTTGGTGTTTGATTGGAGAGTTTGTGGAAGATGGGCAAAAGAAACATTCGGGCCAACTGTAAGATTATAGTTGGTATGTTGCTTGACAATTTTTGCGTGAGGGATCATGTTTCAATGGTATACGTAGCATGTGTATCGTTTCATAGATCTAGAAAGCTCAGTGATAGGGAACCATCCCAAGGGGTGGGATGGGTGCATCTTAGATACCTGAGTACTGGAAACATCCTTCATATTCCAGACTGCCTACATACCCTGTGTCCACAGGATCAAGGTACTTTTTAAGATGTGGGTGAAATGAATATGTAGTTCTGGCAAGACTTGATGATGTGGGAATGGTTGGCGATGTGATGTGATGAGGGTTGAGATGTGTTTAGATGATTGTGGTGGGATGCGAGATTGATGTATGGGGTTATTGGATTTTCTGATTTTATGAACTGTACAAACAAGAGCTTACAAGGATCCTTGTTCCATGGACGGGGTTTTGGGTGGTGAGGTAGTGCGGAATGGGCAAACAAACTTGATGTTTCAGAATTTCAAGCCATGAGATGCGTGGGTATGGAGTGTTATGATGGAAAGAGGACTTATTAGATGGTAGAACCGGCCACTACGCATGGCGTCTGAAACAGGTTTTCACCATGGTACTTATCCAAGGCATCACCGAAGTGATTTTTACCATTGGAAGTTTTTATTGCATTTTGATTTTTCTTGATTTTTTGATTTTTTTGGTGTTTGATTAATTTTTTGTATTTTTTTTTATTTTTTGACTTGTGGTCCCAGATGGGTTATGCATAGAATCGCTTGAGATGCAAGATGTTCATTGGCTCATCTAGAGGCTACCCCTCAGGTGTTGCAAGCTGATAAGCTCCTGACCCATAGTCGGCAATGATGACATAAGGTCCTAGCCAATTAGGTTTGAATTTGCCTTGCTTCGGATGCTCCTGCATGTTCTTCTGATTTTCCATTAGGACCAGGTCACCGACCTCAAACTTTCTGGTTCTGATCTTTTTGTTGTAGCTTCTTCTGAGGCAGTTTTGGTATGCCTGTAAGTGATTCAATGCATCAAGGTGTTTCTCATCCAGTATTTCAAGTTGATGCAACCTTGCTACGCGATAGTCTTCATCAGAGATAATGTTTAGCAATGATACTCAGAGGGATGGGAGCTCGACCTCTATAGGTAGAATGGATTCAGATCCGAATACTAGTGAGTATGGAGTGGCTCCAGTAGGAGTGCGGATGCTGGTGCGGTAAGCCCATAGGGCGGGGTTGAGTTGGAGGTGCCAGTCACGGACAACTTCATTGACTGTCTTTTTTAAGATGCAGAGAATGGTTTTATTAGACGCCTCTGCTTGACCATTTCCTTGGGGGTAATATGACATGGAGAATCAGTGTTTGATGTCAAACTTTTCGCACAAAGTGCGAACTTCTTGGTTTTTGAATGGCTTCCCTTTATCAGTGACAATGGAATGAGGGATACCGTAGCGGCAGATGATGTAGTGGAGAATGAACTTGGACATTTGGATGCCTGTGGTGAAGGTGAGTGGTATTGCTTCCACCCACTTTGTGAAGTATTCGGTAGCAGTTATTATGAATTTATGGCCGTTGGAAGATGGAGGATGGATTTTCCCTATGAGGTCGAGTCCCCACTATGAGAAAGGCCATGGTGTTGTGATTGGTTGCAGCTCCTGTGCTGGGGCATGGATGAGATCGCCATGCTGTTGACATGGGAGGCATTTTCTGATAAACTGATGTGCATCTTTGTCCATGGTGGGCCAATAATAGCCAATCCTCAGGATCTTTTTAGAAAGAGCTGGTCCACTTGAATGTGCTCCGCAAATACCTACGTGTACCTCTTCCAAAGTTGCCTCAGCTTCCCTAGAGTCTAAACATTGTAGAAGCGTTCCATCAAGACTCCTTTTGTAGAGGGTGTCACCTACAAGGATGAAACGAGAGGCTCGACGGATGAAGGATTTTTTCTGTGATGGGGATAGGTTGTTGGGGAGGATGTTATCATGAAGGTAGAGGTACGTTTCCTGATACTAGGGGGATAAAGGACCAATGATTTCACACACTAGTTCAGATTGGGGAACGTCATATGCTGGGATGGGGAGCTCTTCGATCAGGAATTCGCATTTCTTGCTGCCTTGCTTCATGTCAACTAGAGATCCGATGGTGGCCATGGCAACTGCCACTTTGTTGTTTAACCTTGGGATCTGCTCAAAGTGGATGTCATCGACCATCTTCTTATAAGGAAGGAGCTTATCATCCTTGGTTTTGTATTCATTATTGACTTGCCTGATGACTAGTTGAGAGTCGCCATACACAGTTAGTTTTTCTATTTTCCATTGGATGGCCATTCGGAGACCTGTGATTAGGGCCTCATATTCTGCTACATTATTGGTGCATGGAAATGTGATTTTGAATGATTTAGGGATCGTGTCACCTTGAGGGGTAACAAATAGGACGCCTGCCCCCAAGCCTCTGTGAGTGTAGGATCCATCAAAATACATCTTCCATGTATCTGCGGCTGGTGTGATTGTCAAGATGGCCTCATCTAGAAATTCTGCTATTGTAGGATGTTCTGCCTGAATAGGGGCCTCAGCCAGCTGATCTACTATGACTTGTCCTTTGATTGCCTTTCTCTTTGTGTATTCTATGTCGAATTCGGTGAGGATCATGACCCATTTTGCCATTCTTCCAGTGAGGGCTGCTCTGTTTAGCAAATACTTGAGTGGGTCGATCTTAGCAATGAGCTTAGTCTTGTGATTGAGCATATAATGTCTTAACTTTTGTGATGTGAAGACCAGGGCAAGGCATGCTCATTCAATTTGTGTGTAGTTAAGCTCATAGGAAATCAAGGTGATGCTGATGTAGTAGATGGCTCTTTCTTTCCCATGCTTATCATGTTGTGCTAACAAAGCCCCAATTGCTATGTCTGTCGCGGAGATATACAAGAGGAGGGGCTCTCATTGTCTTGGTGGAGATAGAATAGGGGGATTAGCTAAATATGCTTTTAGTTGGTTGAAGGCATCCTGACACTGAGTAGTCTAGGCGAAAGCTGTATCTTTCCTGAGGAGATGCTGGAATGGTTGGCATTTGTCAGCAAGTTGAGCAATAAATCGATGAATAGACTGTAATTTACCCTGCAGGCTTCTTAGTTGTTTCAAGGTTTTAGGAGGTGGCATTTCAGTAATAGCTTTGACTTTTGCCGGGTCCACCTCGATTCCTCGTCTGGAGACTATGTATCCCAATAATTTGCCTGAAGTGACACCAAAGACACACTTTTTTGGATTTAGACGAACATTATATTGCTCTAGCCTGTCAAAGATCTTGGCTAGCACGTCTAAGTGTTCTTCTCGGGTCTTTGATTTGCCAAGTAAGTCATCAACGTAGTCCTCCATGATGTGGTAAAAGAGGTCATGGAAGATGACAGTCATTGCTCGTTGATAAGTAGCTCCTGCATTCTTTAATCCGAATGGCATTACTACCCAACAGTATGTCCCCCATGGGCATATAAAAGATGTCTTGTGTTGATCTTCTTTGGCAATTTTGATTTGATTGTATCCTGAAAAGCCATCCATGAGAGATAGCATCTCATGTCCTGCGGTAAGATCCACGATCATATCAATGTTGGGAAGGGGGAAGTCATCTTTCGGGCAGGCCTTGTTGAGGTCTCTGAAGTCAGTACAACAACAGATTCTGCCATCTGGTTTAGCAACAGGTACTAGATTCGAGACCCATTCGGGATAATCAATTGGACGTATGAACCCAACATCTAGTAACTGTTTGAGCTCTGCTTTGACAAGAAGGGCCACCTGAGGATTCATCTTTCAGAGCTTCTGTTTGACTGGTTTGGCATCAGGACGCACTGCAAGATGATGTACAACCAAGGCAGGATCTAGCCCTGGCATGTCTGCATAGGTCCACGCAAAGTTGTGATTTCTGCGTGTGAAGAATGCCAAGAAGTCTTCCTATTCGAACAGGCTGAGAGATTCTACTCTATATGTGATTTTCGGCTCTTCCTCTATCCCTAGATTCATTTCCTGTGCTGGTTCGACCAAGATGGGTGATCTGTCAGGATATACTTTATCTATTTCAGGGAGGCCCATGCTTCCATCCCCTGGCGCCTCATGGAAGTTTTCACCAGGAGATATGTCCTTTATTTTTACTTTTTTAGGATCTGATACTGCTGTGGAACGGTTTTCACCATCAAATCCATTTTTTGTTTTTGTATTTTTGTGACTAGAAGTAGGGGTTGTCTCCCCAAAATAGGCAGCCGGATTGAGTTCCATGATATATCCAGCTCTGTGATCTCCCAAGGGAAAGTTGTCTCTTACTTCCATCATTTCAGCAATGGCTTCGTCATTAGGTGCGATATCAAAAATAGGAGGTCCTCGTTGGTCCCAGTCGATGAGGTTAGGGTATACTAATGGTAGGTCATTGGATGATGAGGCGAGAGTAGTGACGGAGTAGATGGTGCAAATGGAGGAGGCGAAGAAATCGGCAAAGTTGCTAAAGGAGTCTTGTAGGTCCGTTTCATTAATATTGTCGACATCTAGAGAAACTGGAGCAAACTCGG
Source organism: Cunninghamia lanceolata (assembly GCA_027924645.1). Classification (NCBI taxonomy): domain Eukaryota; kingdom Viridiplantae; phylum Streptophyta; class Pinopsida; order Cupressales; family Cupressaceae; genus Cunninghamia; species Cunninghamia lanceolata. The sequence goes on from BSBN01001583.1 coordinate 14,738,516, forward strand.
CTAAGATACATTCGCCGGTATTAAGGATGCGTTGTGGTTGACCATACCCTAACCCTTGAGTATAGGGGTTCCTTGTTGCTTGCAGTGGTTCCACAATCCCCTGTTCATGAAGGCCAATGCCGCCTTGTCCTTTGTAACCCATGCTTTGGACTATCTCAGAACCTTTGCCGTAACTGTTTGCTGGGATGGTGGGGATGTCTTGTTCTGTTTCCTCATCCTTGTAAAGCCAGGATGAAATATCTTCAAGTATGTCCTGATCCAGAAGGTGTTTCTTCTCAAAGATGGGCGAGGGTTTGCATTTGATGATGACTGTGTCGACTACCTCTGTGTTTGGAGTACCAAATATCTTAGGGGTGGGTAATAAGCCCACGCAAAAGGTGTCATGGAGGTTGTATTCCCCACAACCTTGGTCGCTAAGCTTGATCTTGACCTCAGGTGGTGAAGGTGTTTGGGATGAAGTAGTGGCGATGTTGGCGGGGTCCATGTATGAGGTGGAAGTTGTTGGGATGGTTTGGGTGGTGGGTTTATTATATGGACAGAAGGTTTGGTTGTGTCCTTCCAGGAAACTGTAGTATTGGAAGGGACGGGGATCGGCATAAATAGTGACTTTGGTGCCGTTGTGGGGGAATTTGAGACATTGATGGAAAGTGGATGGGACGGCTTGCATGGCATGAATCCATGGGCGGCTGAGAAGAATGTTATAGGGGAGGTCAAGATCCAGCACCTGACATTTGGTTTCAAGGATTTTCTATCCCACTTGAATAGGGAGCTTTATGGTACCCTCGGATAGTCTCTCGGTGTCATCATATCCTTTGATTGTTATGCACTCGTTAGCATCCACAATCACATCTGAGTACCCCAAGTGTTTTAACAATTTTAGAGTGCATATATTTAGGCCAGAACCACCATCTATTAGGACTCTTTTAATGGTGTGTTTGTGAATGCGGACCTCGATGTGTAGTGCATCATTATGTAGGTGTTCGGAAGCAGGGAGATCTTTTTCAGAAAACGTGATATGGTGTGGTGTAGCAATATGGCCGACCATGGCTTGAAATTGATTGACATCCAGGTTTGTAGGGACTTGTGTTTCCAAAAGGGCTTTGTTGAGAATGTCCTTGTGGCGGGGTGATGTGCGAAGCAGCTCAAGGATGGAGATCTGCGTGGGTGTCTTTCCTAGATGGTCTAGGAGGTTATATCGAGTGGTGGATGATGGACGGGCGTTTGGACGAGGCGGGAGGGGATCAGATGTGGATGGGGGTGTTGTTTCAGTGGGAGGGGCAGTGCGGATTGAGACATGGCCTTGACAGGTTGTTACGGCGCAATCGGGTGCTTGTGCTCGAATGGTGATTGTGTTGACAGAGTGGTATGAGGGTTCGATGCGGCTGACAATGGAGTCGTAGTGTGTGGGTGGTGGAGTGACGTTGTACGCTTGGTTGGATGATGAAGCTTTGTTATGGTTGGGCAAAGGATCCTTGTAAGCTCCAAGGTTAGCGTTTGGTGATGGCTGTGCACTGTGCTCAAGGTTGACGAGATTTTGATCGATTAGGTCTTGGATACAATGTTTTAATTGTATGCAGTCAGCTGTTTTATGGCCTGCCACACGATGGTATTCGCAATAGTCGTTTTCATTATACCATGCTGCCTTGAGGTCATTGTCTTGGCATGGTCTAACAGGCGGGAGTGTGATTTCTCCTTGCTTGAGACATCTATCGAGGATGTCCTCAATAGGTTCTGCTAACGGCGTGAAATTTCGGCGAGGTTTGCGGGTTTATTTGGTCCTCTTTGGTTATTTACATTTGCTGCATACATGTGTGCCGGTGTGTGGTTTTGGATGTGTTGGACGGCCTTTACATCAGTGACGCTGTCGTTCAGATTATTCTTGTTCTTCCCCCAATAACATGATTCATCATTAGGTTGCATGTTGGTATTGTTGTTGGTACTGGGGGTGTTATGATTGGATTTGTGGTTGTTGTTATTGTTGTTGTTGTTGGACTTGGGATCGTAAAGTTTGATGGAACCATTGGCAATGAGGGCTCGTTCAATAGTGGTGCCTTTGTCGATAACCTCTTCAAAGGTAGATGCGCACAAAATCTGTAAGTGAAAACCTAATTCCTGATTGAGATTGGCCACGAACATGGTGACGAGTTATTTTTCAGGAATAGGCCATGGGAGCTTGCTTGCTAGGCCCCTCCACCTTTGCAGGAAAGAAGCGAAAGCTTCGCCGTTCTTTTGTTTGGTGTTACAAAGGTTGGTCATAGACATCTCATGTTCAAAGTTGTAGGAGAAGTGGTTGACAAACTTCTCCGCAAGCTCGAGAAATGTTCGAATTCCAGGTGGAAGATGGGCAAACCATTCAGCGGCTTGGCCGCCAAGGCTTCGTGGAAAGAGTCTCATAAGATATGTGTCGTTGTTAGAGACTTCGAGACAAGCAATGTAGAATTCTCTAAGGTGGTCCCTAGGGTCTCCCTTTCCCTTGTATTTGTCAAATTTTGGCGTTTCAAAGTTTTTAGGGAAAGGGGGCATATACAATGTGCGGTCAAATGGGTAGGGGCAAATATCCTCAAAAGAATAGTATTTGCGTTTGCCCCCAGTTTGTAGGTCATCCACCTTTTGAATTAGGCCTTGTAGGACGGTGTTGAGATCCTGTGGTTGTTGCGGTTGGAATGTGTAGGGTTGTTGGTTGGTGAGATATTGGAGGTGGGGTGGGATTTGATGTTGGAGATTGGTTTGATTGAGATGTTGGTGTTGCGGATTGGGGTTTGGATTGATTAGTGCTTGCTGTTGTTGGTGCACGTATAGTTGTTCAAGGATATGTGGGGGTATTTGGGAATTGGGATTATGTTGACCTGTGGGATTGACGTTGGGTATGTGGACGTTGGATTGGGATTGTTGGTGTGCGTAGAGTTGTTGGAGAATATGTGGGGGTATTTGGGAATTGGGATTATGTTGACATGTGGGATTGACGTTGGGTATGTGGACGTTGGATTGGTTAGATGTGTTGTGGGATTGTTGTGAGAATAGTTGTCGTAGGTAGGCAAGGGTGTGAGGGTTTGGTGGGGGCACACTTATGGAGGTACCTGCTTGTGTGATGTTGCCTTGTATGCCCATTGTGTTTGAAGAAGAGGGGTTGACGGTAGTTGTGGTAGTAGAGGTGATGACGGGTTGGGAGATGTTAGCAGTGGATGTGGAGGTAGTAGATGTGGTAGCGGTTGAGGTTGTTGTGGATGTGGTAGATATGTTAGGTGTTGACGTTTGAGAGACGGTGGGTTGGGCATGTGATGTAGATGCTTGGGTGTTTGATGTGTTAGGGATGGTTGTAGAAGTGGATGGTTGTGATGATGTCATAATGGGGGGAAGTTGAGCACCGAGCTTGAGAAGATGATCAAGATATCTCTTTGGGTCTGATCTTAGGACTTTATCCAGTAGTTCCATATTATCGGCATCTTGCGTGAAGCTCAAGACATCTTGGTCATCTTGGGATATGGTGGGGACATTTTGTAGAGGTGGTGGTGGTAGTGTTTGTATTTGTGTTTGTGGTAAGAAGTGAAAAGGGTCATTGGTGCCAAATGGGGAGATGAAAGAATATGTAGGCGGATTGTATGTTTGATAAATGGGTATGTTGCTATTGTTGGTGTTAGACATGCCAAAGGTCCATTGTTCCGCCATTGCTTGATTCTTTTTGTGTTGTGATCTCGTGGTGGGCATACGCGTATGATTGTGATGAGGAGTGGAGTGGAATGGAGATGGAGACCTTAGAGAATCGGATTGATTTTTGTTGGACCTAGAGAGGGATGTGGTAGTGAGATGGAGTAGAAGGGTAGGGTGAAGATCGATATGAGTTTCCAAAGGTTTTATCCTAAGGGTGATACAAATGGGTGATATTTATTTATTTATTTTATTTTTTTTTGCACAAATTGTGGACCAAAGATGGATGATGAGAAAGGGATTTTGGAATTGTGATGTTTTTGATTTTTTGATTTGATTTAGGATGATGAGGATGATGTTGTTGATGTTTTCAAATTGAGCTTTTTAGATAAGATCTAGATTTTGATTTGGGACAAGGAGATGTTTTTCTTTGTTTGGGGTAGACTAATGACCTTACGCAAAGAGAGGTGATTTATTTATTTATTTATTTATTTTTCTTGAAAGGTAGACTAATGAATTTTCAAGGAAAAAAAAGTGATGTCAATGATAAGATCTAGATCTATCTTTGGCTCAAAAGGATGACGAGATTTGATTGGTGATTTGTTGATGGGGTTTTGATTTGGATGTGGATTTTTGAAATGATTTTATATTAGTCCAAGGAGATATGCAAAAGGACTGAATGGGGATGGATATATATGGATTTGGGATGATGATGACATATCAAAGGGGTCCAACAATGGTGATGATTGATCCTCTAAGGTCAAATAGAAGGTGTAATTTTGGAAAACTTTTGAAGAAAATGGCTGGACTGTTGGCAGATTTCTGTGAGATGGATATGGACTATGGCAGAGCGAAAGGTGTAGATCACAACAAAATGGGTCTCTGTCTCAGGCAAATCAATCTAAAAATAGCGCCAATCCACGAGTGAAATAGCGCTACAATCAGACAGATATGGCGCTGCAACAGGGGTTTGACAGATTTCTGACAGATTTTTGATGGCAAATTCTCTTTGGGCCTGTTTGTTTAGGATGTGACAAATTGATGTGTTCTGTCTCAGGGACGTCAATCTAAAAATAATGCCAATCCATGGATGAAACGGTGCTATAATCAGACAGATATGGCGCTAAAACAGGTTAAACAGATTTCTGATGGCAATTTTTTTTGGATCTGGTTGTTTGGACTATGACAAACTGATGTGTTCTGTCTCAAGCACGTCAATCTAAAAATAGTGCCAATCCACGGATGAAAAGGTGCTATAATCAGACAGATATGGCGCTGAAACAGGTTTTGACAGATTTCTGATGGCAAATTTTGGATCTAGTTGTTTAGACTGTGACAAACTGATGTGTTCTGTCTCAGGCACGTCAATCTAAAAAATAGCATCAATCCACGAGTGAAAAGGTGCTATAATCAGACAGATATGGCGCTGAAACAGGGTAAACTAATTTCTGATGGCAAGTTTTTTTGGATCTAGTTGTTTGGACTGTGACAAACTGATGTGTTCTGTCTCAAGCACGTCAATCTAAAAATAGTGCCAATCTACGGATGAAAAGGCGCTATAATCAGAAAGATATGGCGCTGAAACAGGGTAAACTGATTTCTGATGGCAAGTGTTAGATTTGTCTGTTTGGAATGTGATCAACTGATTTGTTTTGTCTCTTGGCAAGTTGTTTGTGAAAAATCAAAGCACTTAACACACATTTGAATGCAAAACAAGCAATGATTTTTGTTTGTGAAATGACATGACTTTGTTTAGAACAAGCACATTTTTACAACCTAAGGCGAGATTGTGACAATATTTGTTGAATCCCCTAGCTGTGCCTATTCAAAGCGGGTAGCTCTAGGATCTTGGTAGCACCGGCTCCTCCTTACAATTGCACACATTTCTCATGCATACCAGATCCAGGTTTCTTATAAGGCTTGACCCTCTCCAAACCTTTAGATTGTCCTTGCTACCTCGGCTAAGAACCACATGAATCAGGGCCGCTTCAAGGGTTTTGCCCTCTGCATCAACAAATAGAAGGATTTTGGCTTTCTAAACAATGGCTCTTAGTAAGGGCATCCATTCAGGTGGTTATGGCAGCGCTACTCTCCGTTATGGAGTCTCCCAGCCTCCAAGGGTTGCGCCTTGGAGGGTTTATGGGGAGGTTGGCTATCGGTATAACAAAACAACACCTGTCGCTTGAGACTTTCATCCCAAACACTTTATTTTATATAGCGGCTTGGAAGAGCTTGGCTTTAGCTTGATGCCGCTTGGGTCATTCCCACCTTTTGAAGCGGGGTGGTAGGCCCTCTAAGGATTACAAAAGCAATACAATCATGAAAACACTTTTGATCCCCAAGTTCATACAAAGATGCGAGGGGAGAGCATACGTGTTCCCTATGATTATATCACACTCAACATGGTTCAATTTTAGATCTTTGGATTAGATGGAGGGTGATTAATGCAAAGTGTTGTGAGAAGTTTTTGATTCCCAAGATCACCAAAAGGTGCGAGGGAAGAGCATACACTTTCTCACTCTCCTTGACACAATCACGAAGACACTTCACACAAGTATTTAGATTGTCTTGATTAGATGCGTGGAAATGCAAGTTTGTTGTTCTTTTTATCCAATGAAGTATGCAATTTGTTGTTCTTTTTATAGCCCAAATTGAAGTGTTTTGATTGTTTGTTTGTTGGCACACAAAAAGAAGTATATTTTAGAGCACCAAAAATAAATGTTATGATCACACACTTCAATCAAGGAGTTGTTTGGGTTAATTTTAAAACACCAAATTGAAATGTTTGTTCAAGACATGACAAAGCAAACAAGGGTTCATTTTAGCTTCCAAATTGAAATGTTTGCTAACTAATTAACAAACCATCCTACAAAAAGATTTCGTTAGTATCTGCAGTACCTGCAACAAACAGAAAGGCAAAATAGCGCTAAAACAGACATATACAGTCGCCACTGCGGGCAGAACAACCCGACTTATGTAAAATGGCGCTAAACTAATTTATGGCGCTAATTAACATCTAAGATAGCGCTAATGAAATTAATGGCGTTGATACAAATGATAGCGCTAATAAATCCTAAGTTAGGCGCGGATGAAGACGATAGCGATGATCCGTTGTAGTGAAGGTGCCACTGCACAGTGTTTCTGAATCTGTGGAAGACACTGATGGCGCTAATCTGAAGGATGGCATCAAAACGTGGAACTGATGCTGTTTGGTCATTTCTTTCAAAAATTTGCCATAACCTCCCCCTGTAATACCTGGTTTTCCTGCAAAACAGAAAACAAAAAACACCGAAAATAAAAGGAAAAGCAATAAACACATGTGAGTATGGTTAGCATATAAAATAAAATCGTGCAGAAATAGCACTAAAAGAGAAATAGCACTGAAATACGGTAGTGATGGTGCCGCTGCGATGGTTGAATAGCGCTGAACCTGCAAAAAGTCGAATACTAACACAAAAACTCACAAGCAAGGATTAGATTGGACTTTGTGGGTCCCACCGGGCATGCCAATGTAGATTAGGTAATGCAATAAGGCAAAAAGCTAAATCAAATGCAAATAAGACACATGATTATACTTTACAAAAACACCACCTAATCCCATCAAGGGAAGAAGGAGCCTTTGCACCCAAAAGAAGCTCCCAAGACCAAGATTGTCCCTAGACTTTGGATTGAAATGTGAAGTGCTCTTCAATTGTGCAACTCACTAGCTATTCAAAGATGATTTTGGCATGGTAACTTTGCATGGAATTGGATGATGAAAATGACTTGTGAGAGGTTGTATTTATAGACTTTTTGGACAGATTTTGATCCAAGGGTGGAGATTGAATGGAGAGATCAATGGTGGAGGATGAAAGTGATGTGGAGGGCCTAGATTTGATCTTGGAAGATGGAGGGCTAGGAATAAAAGTAAATCTTTTATTCATTTTTGGGAAAGGGGTGAATAAATGAGGTTGGGTGAGATGGATTATTTGTGAATTAAAAATTCACATGGGGAAGGGTAAAATGAATTAAAAATTTATTTGGGGAAGAGTGGATATGACATGTGTAAGAGATGTGTAAGAGGAGTAAATGTGATGTGTGATTTATTTGAATTTTAAATTTGGGGGATGTGGAGAGAAGTGCTAATGAGGGTTTGACTTTCTTAATTAGGGTGATTAACCTAATTAATGTGGCTGGAATAAATTAGTAGAGTGATTAGAGGGGGGATAAGATTAATTAATTAGTGATTTAATTAATTAATCCTAAAGCTAGGATGAGGTAGGCTAGAGTAGGCAATTAAATAATAGCTATTTAATTGTCTAGGGTAGGGATAGGCTAATTAGTAGGCTGGATTAATTAGTTAACATGGTTTTAACTAATTAATTGGATTTAGGGAAATAGGGAATTGATTTAATAAATTTTGCATATTTATTAAATCATTTGGCTAAGGTTTGGACTATTGAATTAATAAAATTAATTCAATTTTGGGGATAAAATGGTGTGGATTTAGATGATGAAAGGGGTAATTAATTAAATAGAAATTTAATTAATTGGTTGGAAAGGAAATTGGTATGTTTAGGGATGTTGGGAGTCAGTTTGGTGGTCGAGACATTTTTAGGTGTCTACAGTTATATCAATACCAAAAAATAGAGGCTCACTGCCTACATGGCTCACTTCCCAAATTGCTCACTGCAAAGAAAGGCTCACTGCCAAAGGTAGGCTCACTGTCAAAAGAAGGCTCACTACCAAAAGGTTAAATTGAGATAATAACATCTACTCCATGCCAAGGTTCAGTTCAATTGAAGCACAAAACACCTCTGCTCTGCTCTGCTACCTTACTTCACTTTATCTTCGCATATTTGCACTTGGATACATTTTCATGACTCAATTACAAGTATTTATACACTACATCAACCTTGGAATGATCATCAAGGTCGGCATTACAATCATCAACCGTTGGAACAATCTCCAAGGTCGGCATTACAAACATACATAAAATAGGTCTGGACCTAATACAAATTTACCTAAGGAAAAGATGTAAGAATGTATGCAGATCATGCCACGCCTTAGCTGGGACTCAAACACAATCTTCCATGCTACAACACGCTATCACAATCTTCGATGCATCTCCGCAGATGATGAATTCAACTAGGTTAGCCAAGACTGATGTTAACACAAGTATTCTCAAGAACACGCTTCATGCACGATCTAAATTACACCTTGCGGACCAATCCAGATGTAGGAGCATGATTAGGAGACATCCATAAGCACATTGTAATCACTAGGAACAACCGTACGATCCCTAACAACTCTATCAGTAAGATTCTTCAAACTGGAGCACAAGAACAACACTTCTAGCCACTGTCATGAGTAAAAGATAGCTTGCGGACCAACAAATCATGAACCATTACACTTGAAGGCATTTAGCATCATCACAAACTTACTTCTAGAACTGTAGACCAAAATACATCAATGCGGAGGAATGCAGAGCAAAACACTTTCTCCCTATCACCATCAAACACATAGAAAAAGTTATTTTCACTCTGGTGAACATAACTCACTCAAATCTTCATACCGGAGGCTCAAACTCAGAATATAACATCTTCAGACAGGCTTCTAAATAACTTCCAATCCGCAGGTAAAGATATTTATTCTACAGGAAATGCAGAGCATTCTTCTGGATTGTTCTTCTGCATGTAATGCACTGTTTCTACTGCAACACATTATTATCACTAGAGGGGCTAATTTTCTCAATATCCTCAACAAAGTAAGAGTATAGTTGACACCAATGATAACACATATATGTTGACATCAACAACAACACCGATTAGGTACATACTTGCAACAGTCTCCCCCTTTCTCTTTACACATTTACATCTTTCCCCCCTCAAGTTTTTCACATGATTTTTCTCCCCCTTTGGCATCAATGGCAAAGGGAACATACTTGCATGCTGCTTCTTTGATCCATTTACTTTACTAGAAACATTTAGCTACTCCCCCTAAGAGGTAGCCTTCATCAATCCAGATCAAGGAATGACACTTTGAGCTCCACTGGATTGATGCATTCCTATGCATCTTAGTTTAGGACAGAAGGGGTAAAGACCCGTAACTTTTCTCTGAGATACTCAAAGGTATCTTTAGGTAAAGGCTTAGCAAAAATGTCTGCAATCTAATCCTTTGTGGACACATATTCTAACTTTACTTCAATCTCTATCACCTTCTCTCTCAAAAAGTGATACCTTATTGATATGTGCTTTGTTCTTGAGTGCATCATTGGATTCTTTGAAATTTTTATGGTACTTGTATTGTCACAAAAGATTGCAATTGGATCTTCATACATGACTCTTATATCCTTCAAAGTCTGCTTCATCTATAATACTTGAGTGCAACAACATGCTGCTGCAATATACTCTGCTTCTACAGTTGACAAAGATATTGAATTTTGTTTCTTGCTTAGCCATGAGACCAATATAGTACCCAAGATGAAGGCACCTCCACTTGTACTCTTTCTGTCATCAACATCTCTAGCCCAATCTGAATCTGTATAAGCACTGAGAGTGAAATCATTGTCCTTTGGATACCATAAGCCATAATCCAAAGTACCTTTCAAATACCTCAGGATTCTCTTATCTGCCATCACATGTGATTCTCTTGGATCAACTTGAAACCTTGCAACAAGATAGAATGCATGCATAATATCAGGTCTAGTTTGAGTTAGATAAAGCAATCCTCCAATCATGGATCTGTATTTTTTCTGATCGGCCTTAGGTGATTCATCAGTTTTGCTCAACTTGCAACCAGTCACCATGGGAGTACATACCGATTTAGAGTCTTCCATCCCAAACTTCTTCAACAACTCTTTAACATACTTAGACTGAGATATGAAGATTCCTTTATCTGATTGATTAATTTGCAGACCCAAAAAGAAATTCATTTCACCAAACATAGACATTTGAAATTCACTTTTCATATCACTGACAAACCTTATGCACATACCTTCATTTCCTCCAAAGATAATGTCATCAAAAAAGACCTCAACAATCAAGATCTGATCATCATTGATTTTGAAGTACAGATTGCTATTTGCAACGCATTTACTAAATCCTAATAGCAATAAATACCTGTCTAACCTTGCATACTAGGCTCTAGGAGCTAGTTTGAGTCTATACAATGCTTTATTCAACCTGCATACCATATCACCTTGATTTGACAATTGGAATCCCCCCAGTTGCTCAATGTATACTTCCTCTTCTAATTCACCATTCAAGAAGACAGATTTCACATCCATCTGATATACCTTAAAATCTTTGTGAGTTGCAAACACCAGAAACATTCTGATTGCTTCAATCCGAGCTACTGGGGCAAAAGTTTCTTCAAAATCTATCCCTTCAATTTGAGAATATCCTTTGCATACAAGTCTTGCTTTATTCCTTACAACTTCTCTATTTTCATTTAGCTTGTTCCTGAACACCCATTTGGTTCCAATAACATTTTTGTCAACAGGTCTAGGAACTAATTCCCAAGTTTCATTCTTCTCTATCTGCAATAGTTCTTCCTCCATTGCCTTTACCCAATTTTCATCATTGCATGCTTCATTCACAGTTTTTGGTTCAATCTTTGAAAGCAAATAGTAATTGACTTGTTCCTCTGCAGCTCTTCTTCTTGTTAGCACACCTTTATTCTTGTCACCTATAATTTGATCTTTAGAATGATTAATTCTTACATACTTGGGAGTCTTGACAACACTTTATGGAGCCTCTTCTTCATCCTGATTGTCTGCTTGCTTATCTTTCTCTTTAATTACTATAGTCATAGGTTCATCTGCTTCATAACAACTTAGGTCTAATATTATTTCCTTGCCTTCATCTACCTTCACATTTGCACTCTCAACAATCTTTTTGAGCCTTTTGTTATAGCACCGCTAAGCTTTACTCTTGGTAGAATATCCAAGAAAGATTCCTTCATCACACCTTGCATCAAACTTTCCTAGATCTTCATCTCTCTTGATATGACATTTGCTTCCAAAGACTTTGAAATATTTTACTCTGGGAATTCTTCCATACCACAATTCATAGGGAGTTTTAGTATCATTACCTTTCACTTGAACTCTGTTTTGGATGTAGACAACAATGTGAATAGCTTCTTTCCAAAAGACTTCTGGCAGACCTTCTTCCTTCATCATTGTCCTAGCAGAACTATCATATTCTTCCTTTCCACAACTCCATTCTGTTGAGGAGTCCTAGGTGTAGATAGCGGTCTCTTTATCCCATGTTCTTCACATAAAATGTTGAATTCATTTGATGTGAACTCACCTCCTCTACCATACCTCAAGCATTTGATCTTCGACTCTATTTCATTCTCAACCATTGCCTTGAAAGATTTGAACTTTTCTAGGGCTTCTGATTTATCTCTTAGAAAAGTAACCCAAGTCATTCTAGAGTAATCATCAATAAGCAACATAAAGTACCTGTCAACTTGTAGACTTCTCACCCTTGTAGGACCTGATGGAACCATGAAATTTTTTCCATGTTTCTGATAGTTTTGTTCCCTGCTTTATGTCACTTGGTTACAAGATTTCCATAATTAGGGTTCTTTTGCTAAAAAATGTTCCGAGTAACCCAACTCTACCAAAAACCCTAAACCCTTATAGAATGAAGTCAATAGCTAAACTCAATATAATCCTTCGGTGATTGCCTATTCCCATCACCATCCTTTTAAGTTCCCTTTTCATGTCATGCCACAATGTTATCTACTGGCCCCTCGCTAAGCAAATACCATCTATACCCCACACCGAAGAGAAGCCTAATATTAAAGAGGAAATCTACCCGATTAGTCACCCTTTGTCTATATGGCAAAAAAATTGAATATATGTCAGAGACCAGTCCTACTAACTAGTTTTGTGTGGGTGGCACATGCGGATTCATTTCCGCCATTCCGCCCACGATGAATTGCAAAGGAAACTGGCCTTGGCAGAAATGCGAAAAGGGTAACAATTGGCTGCGGACAATCCCGGATGGCAAGAAGGTGGGTCCTAGGTGCTATATATCAATTTTGTCTCAATTCTAACATTCCGCTATACTCCATCAAAAGGTTTTCTGAGTGATCGCGAAATCATGAAATTGAGACACGTGGATTTCTTAAAGTGATGGGACTCTTGTATTAAATGCATATCTTAGACGTGGCATCAAATGTGACCGTTTCAAGATATGTTTTGCTCAAGGTATAGTGATCCAACAGTTATCCGCCATTTAGCTGAGATCATATCTCTGACTACATCCTTCATACATGGAATGGCAGGTACCATCTCAACTGCACTGCAAAGGGGATTTTTTCTCAGGATCACGATTGGAAAATGACGCCCATGTGGCATGTTATTATTGATTCAAGCAAGTAGTAAGGTCAAACTTGGAAAAGGGTCAAATCAACACCATCAAAATGCACCAGGTGGGATCAAGATCAATAGCCTAAATTCAAAATCATTTTAGAAGGATTTGTTGGCGCTAAACTTGGCTAAGTTGCATATCAAAGCATTAACTACTCAGGTGTGTGTAGGGTCTTCATCACTACCGCTTCTGAAGAATTTAGTAACAGAATGATTTGGCTTATGCAATCTCAACCCTTGGAAATCTGTACCTTTACCAGGAATGACATTTCATCCGCTGTGTGATGAAATTTGATGTGATGACAGTGCTCAAGTGGGAAAACCAAGACACCTGATCTGGCAAAAATTAATACAAGAAGTGATGTTTTCAAGTTATGCGGAATTATAAAGTTTTATCTTTTTGTTCAATTATGGTAATCTTTGATAGATTTCCATTTATGGCAGAAATGTACTGAAGTGATTGAAAATTAATACACAATAGATGGGCAGATGTATGCTTACATCCCTGAATTTCTATAGAAAGGCAAGCGCTGATGTTGCAATTCATACTATCTAAAGATATTCTGACAGTATGGCTTTCCCCTACTCTTATGTGTTTTGCTGCTCCCCTATTCTTTAGGATTTTCTTCCTTGTTCTCATGGCCCTCAATCTGTCCCTACAGAATTAGAAAGACTTGGAATTATCTCTTCTAGAATTGGTGGTACATGAAAGATTAGGGGGCAACAACAACACTATGCAAATGTCTACAGGCATTTCTTCTTCCTTGTTCTTCATCCAAACTAGGATCCTTGATTTTAATCTCCATACTCCAGCCATTCCTTATGGTTGTGATTAGGCAGATTAGTATCAGGTGTGGGGGAAACTCATTTTTCCTTCTACCTTCATCCCTCTTCTACTTTTCCTAATGAAGAATTATCTCTAGTTGTAGGGATGTTTCCTCTCTGGATGTAACATATAACGATCGAATGCTCCTATTTTGTCGTTGTTGTTGCTGCTCTCACTGGGTGGATGGTATGTCCATACCCAGTCTGATGTGATTTCATCTGGTCTCTGTCTGGTTGAGCTACTTGGTAACCACTCAATTATGAAAGAGGAATCACATCCCTACAAGCGACAATGGGCATAAAGCGAAGAACTCTAGTTAATGGGATTTTCTTTTGATATTGATGCTTGCAGTCGTTCTCAATTGAGGAAGATAAACTGGATAGTGAATGCCTTTATCTGATAAATAAGAGGCATAGGATGGGCATAAAGGCCTCCACAAAATCAAATCAAATGAATCCCCATCAAGCATCACTACCTATTTCCCTCTAAAATTGAGAGGACACGTTTGTGGAAAGCACACACTTTAGCATGTGCCATGAAAACAAAGCATACAATTGTGAAGTGGTTGCACCGGTCTCTTCAGCTGCATCTGGTGGTTAGAAAATTTTGTAACTTCTTTTGTCATAAGCCTGAATCTTGTTGCTCCCTTTAATCTATAAAAGGGAATTCAGGGCTTATGAGTAAATATTGGTTCGAGGTCATATTTCTAGATTGAGTCTGAAATAGGGATCAATCTAGTCAGGGAGGAGTTGTAAATAAGTTTGTTTTCTTCTATAGAATTAGTTGTCTGTCTTCAGGTTTTCAATTTGAGTCTCTTCTAGTTTCTTGATAGAAGTATATGAAAGCTATGATGCAATTTACTGAATAGTTTGTTTTACAAATTTGTTAAGTTTTGGAATACACTATCTCCTACTTCATGTACACAGTTTCACATTATGAATATATATTTGGTTTAAAAATCATCTTTATTCATCGACATAGTCTTTCATGTGCTGGTATATTTATCTTCTGGCCTTTAGTCAAAGAGTAATGTAAAAATTGCTATAAGAAAATATCAAATGTGATTTAGGTATGCAAGGATAATTAAGTATGGTTGATTTCAAAGCTAGTGAAAGTATTTTTAATGTAAGGCATTGTTATATCTTTACAATAAACTAAGGTTTGTTGCATCACTATCTATTTAGTTTTATCATTTTAACCTTTTTGACTCCTTGGCCCTTGGATAGGCAATGATCTGTTTCATGGATACTATACTAAACTTACTCGCCTCTGGTTATCCTCAAAATATTCTCAATCCAAATTTTTTCCTTTCTAGCAATAGGCTTTTAAGATATTTATTTTAATTAAGTTATGTCTTGCATGTTCCTCTGCAAAGAACAAGATAAAAGCTTAAAGAATCTAGCCAATCCTCATCTTATCATACATCTTTCAAGCAGCCTACAAGGAACATATCTGTGATATAAACAAAGTTGGCAATCTAATATCTCTGGAAAACCCCATCCCTTTTGAATAGAACACTGTTATCCCCAAGAAAGGAAGATATTAGTTATAAGAAATAGCCAGAGAATTAGAGATAAGTCCATTCTACATAGGAAATACCCTCCTTGGTTTCACAGAGCCTAAAGTACAGAGGATGAGCAAAGGGGACTAAGAAAGGGCCTCTTCCCCTTAATCTCCTATTCATTGGCCAATCCCTCAAGGTAGACCCATTATTAATAAGTGGCTAATTTTATAGGTTTGCTGCGAGAATCCGGTTGGGAATTTAAAACAACCAATAGGACCACAAAGATCTGTATGCACTAGATCCAAAAAACTGATAGAAAATTGTTCTTTTCTCTTGAAACTTGTCCTTATCTTCTTTTCCAACTGACATTCCTTACAAATTGATTTGGAGGGTTTCACAAGTTTTGGTAAATCTCTCACAGTCTGACCTGAACTTATCTTTACCAGACTATCAAAGTTTATATGATGCATCCTTCTATGCCACAACCAACTTTCATCTTCCTAAGCCAATAAACAATAATCATTAGTTCCTCTCAATTGATAGATGTTACCTTTTGTCTTCTTACCAAAAGTAATCACAGTTCTAGAACTTTCTATGATTTTGCATCCATTATCTTTGAATCTTAGATCATATCCTTTGTCACACATCTGACCAACACTCAAACGATTATGCTTCAAACCCTTCACATATAGAACATTGTCAGTATTATGCTTTCCATCAAATGAAATAGATCCTTTTCCACAAATCTTACTAGCTGCATTATCTCCAAATCTAACCAGTCCTCCATCATACTTTTCCAAACTTACAAACTTTTCCAAACTTACAAACTTACTTTTGTCACTAGTCATGTGATGTGAGCATCCACTATCAATAATCCATTCATCCTTATCTTTCTCAACTTGAACAACCAAAGCACTTTCTTTTATTAGTTTTCCATCCTTCACACAACTAGCAGAATTAGTAGACATAGGATCTTCTTTAATAGCAATAAACATGCATTCATTTGCACTAGTATTAGCATCATCAGATTCATCATCAGTCACCCCTTCATCATCAAAATATCTGACATAGTAGCATTTCTTTGGAACTCTAGGCTTGCTCTCATGTTTCTTCTTATTTCTTTCAATTCTTTCAGGACATCTGGAAGCATAATGACCTACTTTACCACAAGAGAAACATTTGAAAGGTAATTTACCTTTGAACTTACTGGAGCCTCTTTGTAGCCTATCAACAAAGTTAGCTTCAATTTCATCAAAGTCATCATCCACCTTGTATTTCTTAACTCTGGAGATCTCTGCTGAAGTACTAGCTTTAAAAGCTAATTCAACTTTAGGCAGGGCATCACCAAATTCTCTCATCTCAAAGGCTGTAAGCTTTCCAAGTAACTAATCTCTGTCAATAGTTTTCACAGTCATGAATTCTTCAATTGCAGCTACCTTGTGACTATATAACTTTGGTAGTGATCTGAGAATTTTCATCACAACTTCCTTATCGCTGAGAGTTACTCCGATACCCTTTATTCTAGTGACAAGTTCATCAACTCTTTGCATAAAGGCTGTTATGTTTTCATCTTCATTCATCTTCAAACCCTCATACTTCACTTTCAGACTTTACAACTTGGCTTCTTTTACAAAATCATCTCCTTCATACAGATTTTTCAGCTTCTCCCATACCTCATTTGCAGTTTCAAGGTCCACAACTTTTGTCAACACATAGTCACTTAAGGAACTTAGCAGAGCATCCTTTGCTTTGACATCCACCTCATATTATTTGATTTCATCTTCAATCATCAAACCATTTGGAGGCATGGTATATTTTGCTTCTGTAGCTTTCCATACTTTATAACCAAGACAAAGAAGATGGTTTTTCATTTGTACCTTACAAAGAACATATTTTGTCCCATCAAAATGTAAAGATTCCTTCTTATAAGACATCCCGGATCTTCCTCAAGTTGTTAGGCTTTCTTTAGAGGAACCTTACTCTGATACCAATTGTTAAATTGCACCAGACAACTGAGTGGGGGGGTAATCAATTGTCCTAAAACTTTAACTAAATATGATCATCAATTTATCAATTACTTATATTCAGATATAACCATGAGAGCATCAAATGAGAAGCTCAACACAAAAGCATAAGCAACACATGAGACACCAAATTTTTACGTGGAAAGGCCTAGAAGGGAAAAACCACGATGGGTGTTAGCCCACGTAAATATATAAGTTATATCAATATCGAAAAATAGAGGCTCACTGCCCAAATTGCTCACTACAAAGAAAGGCTCACTGCCTATGGGTGGCTCACTGCCAAAGGTAGGCTCATTGCCAAAAGAACGCTCACTACCAAAAGGTTGAACTGAGATAACATCATCTACTCCATGCCAAGGTTCAGTTCCATTGAAGCACAAAACACCTTTGCTCTGCTCTACTACCTTCATTTTATCTTCGTATCTTCACACTTTGATACATTTTCACGACTCAATTACAAGTATTTATACACTACATCAACCTTGGAATGATCATCAAGGTTGGCATTACAATCATCAACTGTTGGAACAATCTCCAAGGTTGGCATTACAAACATACATAAAATAGGTCTTGACCTAATACAAATTTAGCTAAAGAAAAGATGTAAGAATGTATGTGGATCATGCCATGCCTTAGCTGGGACTCAAACATAATCTTCCACGCTACAACACGCTATCACAATCTTTGATGCATCTTAGCATATGATGAATTCAACCAGGTCGGCCAAGACTGATGTTAACACAAGTATTCTCAAGAACAGGCTTCATGCACAATCTAAATTACACCTTACGGACCAATCCGAATGTAGGAGCATGATCAGGAGACATCGACAAGCACATTGTAATCACCAGGAATAACTGCACGATCTCTAACAACTCTATTAGTAAGATTCTTCAAACCGGAGCACAAGAACAACACTGCCAACCACTGTCATGAGTAAAAGATAGCTTGCGGACCACCAAATCATGAACCATTACATTTGAAGGCATTTAGCATCATCATCGACTTATTTCCAGAACTGTAGATGAAAATACTTCAATGCGGAGGAATGCGAAGCAAAACACTTTCTCCCTATCACCATCAAACACATAGAAAAATCTATTTTAACTCTGGTGAACATAACTCACTCAAATCTTCATACCGGAAGCTCAAACTCAAAATATAACATCTTTAGACAAGCTTCTAAATAACTTCCAATCCGTAGGTAAAGATATTTATTCTACAAGAAATGCAAAGCATTCTTCTGGACTTTCTTTTGCATGTAATGCACTGTTTCTACTACAACACATTGTTATCACCGAAAGGGCTAATTTTCTCAATATCATCAACAAAGTAAGAGCACAGTTGACACCAATGACAACACAAATATGTTGACATCAATGACAACATCAATTAGGCTCATACTTGCAACACACTAGAACTTGAATATGATCTATCCTAGAATATTTTGCTAATATGTCATTAACATAGTCCTCCATAATAGTGTGAAACAAGTCATGAAATATTACTGTCATAGCCCTTTGATAAGTAGCTCTTGCATTTTTGAAACCGAAAGGCATAACTACCCAACAGTAGATACCCCAAGGACACGTGAAGGCTGTTTTATGCTGATCTTCCTCTGCTATCTTGATTTGATTGTAACCTGAGAATCCATCCATAAGAGAAAGCATCTCATGACCTGCTGTCAAGTCCATTATGATATCTATGTTGGGAAGTGGAAAAATATCCTTGGGACATGCTTTATTTAGGTCTTTGAAGTTTGTGCATATGCGGATGCCCCCATTTGGTTTAGAAATAGGTACACGATTGGAATCCCACTATGTAATCAATAGGTCAAATGAATTTTGCATCTAATAACTTCTCAAGCTCTTCTTTGACCAATAAGGCTATCTGAGGGTGCATCTTGCAAATCTTCTGTTTGACCGAATTGGCATTTAGAGAGACAACTAGGTGATGAACCAAGTGAAGGGTCCAAGTTAGGCATGTCAGCATATGTCCAAGCAAAGTTGATTGTTTGCTGCAAGAAGAACTTGGTCAAATTCTTTGTCTCTTGTTTTGATAAGGACATGAGTAGAAATGTGACCTTTGGATTCTGAACTATGTTGAGATTCATCTCTTGTGAGTCTTCCACTATGAGAGCTCATTTTTCTTGATACTTAGTTGTTAGGGGAAGGTCAAATCCTCCATCCTCATGCACCTCAAAGAGGTTTTCACCTTCCAATACATCCTTTATTTTTACTATTTTACGATCAAGAGGTGCCACATTATGGTTTTCACCTAAGGATCTATTTTTATTTTCTATTTTACGACTGGAGGATTTGGCATTCTTACCAAAATAAGCAGCTTGATCTAAAACTCCATGATAAAACTAGATTTGTGATCTCCAAGTGGAATATCATCCTAGAGCCCCATAAATTTTGCTATAGCCTCATCATTCTAAAAAATGTCTAGAATGGGGGCCTCTTGTTGGTCCTAATCAATGAGTTTAGGGTAGATGAGGGATAGATTCTAGGTTTTCATTGTTGAAGTGAGGGAGATGGACAATAACATAAATATCAAGGTTTCTTGGAATAAGTCTGTGATGTATAGGGAAGAGTCCTCGATGGTATTCTCGTTAGAGGTTGAATTTGCAGGCCAAACTTTTGCTACCTTGTCAAGAATAAAACCGATGTCTGAGGCTCGTGGTACCTCCTTACTATATCCTAACCCTTATTAGTTGTATTTCTCAGTCACAATAATTGGTTCTATATGACCTTGACCATGCTTTCCTAGGCCACCTCTGCCTTTATAGCCCATGTTTTTGACAATTCTGAGGCCATTACCATACTTTTTAATAGGTAGTGTGACCAGTTCTTTCTCTTTGTAGATCCAAGAAGAGATATATTCAATGGTTTCTTCTTCTAACAAGCGTCCAGGAGTAAGTTGTGTCAAATAAGCCAGTATTTTGAGTTTTTTGGTAACTTTAGCAATGGGAGGTTTGCCGTAGGATTTTGGTGAGAGAGGCATCCTCCCCACACAACAAGATTTTGAGATATCATACTCACCAAACCCTATGTCTTTGAGATGGACTTTGATTTCTGGGAGGGGATTGGATGTATCTGTAGAGGTTTTACATAAAGTATTTGGATCAATATATAGTGGGGATAGTTGGGTTGTAGTATTGGTGGGTATTTGGTTACTATTCTTGTAATACCCTTGCATGGAATGACAAAATTCAAATGGATTAGGATCTCTTGGGATGGTGATTTCAGTACCATTGAATGGGAATTTTATGGATTGATGGTACGTAGAAGGCACAACTTTCATTGCATGAATCCATGTGCATCCTAAGATGATATTGTATGGTAGCTCAATGTCTAATACTTGGCATCTGGTTTCCAGCATAACAGGTCCTACTTGAATAGGTAAATGTATCACACCATTTGTCTTACATTCGGCATCATCATATGCTTTGATAATAATAGACTGATATGCATTTATATGATCCTCAGAGTATCCTAACTGTTTCAATAATTTGATAGAACAAACGTTGAGACCAACACCACCATCTATAAGCATGCATTTGATTTTACATTGGTGGATGGAGACTTCGATGTGGAGTGCATTGTTGTGACATGGATTGTGATATGGGAGGTCTTTTTTAGAAAAGAATACATTATAGGGTGATTTAATGTTACCTATCATGGCTTAAAAATCTGTGACGACTATATTGAGGGGAACAGAAGACTCTTGTAAGGCTTTTTCAAGCACTACTTTATGAGTAGGAGATGACTTTAGAAGGTCCAATATAGATATCTATGTGGGAGTCTTCCCTAGATGATCAACAAGATTATAATAAGAAGTGACTGTAGGATTAGGTGTTGGCCCATGAAGGGTAACACGACCACGATGAGTTGTGATGGCACATTCATGATTCTTGCCCTTAATGGTAAGGGTAGATATTTGACTTTCTTCAAAATGACCCGCAATGGAGTCATAAGAAGAAGAAGCTTTGTTAATGCTCTTACCTTTATTAGGATTTTGACCTTTACCATGTTGAGGGAATGGATCCTTGTATATGTTGAGGCCTTTGTTTGATATATGTTGAGGATTTTCGTCAAAGTTGACTTCACCTTTGTCTATGAGGTTTTAGATCAAGTGTTTCAATTTCATGCAAGATGAGGTTCTATGTCCTTTTGTTCTATGGAACTCACAATATTCGTTGTCTTTGTACCATGTTGGTTTGAAAGCGGGTTCATCATATTGACGTGCTTTGAGTAGCATGATGAGTCTATTTTGTATTAGTTTCTTGAGGACAGATTCAATAGGTTCACCCAACGGAGCGAACTAATGTCTTGGAGGATAGTCTTGTTGTTGTTGTTGGGGTCATTGTTGTTGTTGTTCTCTAGGGGTAGATGGGGTTGCTTTTGATAGATTGAGTGGTGTTTGGAAAATTTGCATGTGCTTAGAATCCACAAAACCTTCATTTACAATGTTCTTATTTTTGTTCCAAAATTTAGGTTTGTCATTTGATTGTTGTTGAGGAGGGTTGTCTTTGGTCTCCTTAAAGATTTTAACTACACCTTTTATAATAAGGGATTTTTTGATATTAGTTCCTTTGTGAATGATCTCATCAAATGAGGTAGCACTTTGTACTTGTAAATGAAATCCAAGATTTGGATTAAGATTTTGTACAAAGATGCTAATGAGTTGCTTTTCAGGTATTTGAAAGGGGAATTTGCTAGCCATACTTCACCATCTTTGTATGAAGGAGGTAAAGGTTTCACCATTTCACTGTTTATTGTTACACAAGTCCGTCATGGAAATCTCATGTTCATTATTGTAAGTGAAATGGCTAGCAAATTTCTTAGCTAGTTCATTGAAAGTTTTAATGCCCATGGGTAAGCGTGAGAACCATTCTATTTCTTGTCCTTCAAGACTACAAGAAAAGTGATGCATAAGATACATGTCATTATGAGGACCCTCAAGGCAAGCAATGTAGAACTCTCTAAGATGGTCCTTAGGATCACCTTTTCCTTTGTACTTGTCAAATTTAGGTTTGTCAAAGTTAGGTGGAAAAAGGATCATTGATAAAGATCAATCAAATGGATATGGACAAACATCCTCTAACGAGAAGGTTTTCTTGATGTGACCGAATGAAAGATCATCTAGTTGTTTTTGCATATTGGAAAACTTAAGCTCAAAAGTCGATGGGGTTGTTGGGAAAGCCAAATGTTGTTGAGTTTAGGGTGGTTGTTGTGGCCCATAAGATGTATTGGAATAAGTATAAGCATTAAGATTGTATGGGTCATATGAAGTTTGGGGATTGTTTTGGGTAGGATCAATGAAGAAAGTTGGAGGTTGTTGATTTTGTGGAGGTGCTAGGTATGAATGTTGAGGGGGATTGTGATATTTTTATGGAGGGATGATGTATGTGTTTTGATTTTGAGGTGGTTGATGTTGATTGACATAAGTGATGTTGGGATTCAAAGAATGTTGGGGTGGATTGGTGTGAGTAATATTGTTGTTTGAAGAATGTTGGGGTGGGGTGACATGAGTAGTGTTGAGATTTTGATTACGTGATGGTCGGTGTGTTTGAATTTGTGACACTTGTGGTGGAGTGACATAAGCATCCATGGGTATGTAGTTGGAAGGCAAAGATGACCATGATGGGGTAGCAAATGCAAGATTAGATATGGTCGTATGAATTTGTGATGTGTGTGGAAGATTTTGGGGATTGGTAGGAATGGACGTCTCTAAGAAGGGGTTTGTTTGTTGAGCTTGTTTTGCTAATTTGGCTTGTCTTGCTAATTTTGCTTGATGATGAAGGTGTTCTTGTTGTGTGTTACAAATCTCCATGTGAGTGAGAGGTTCATTCTATGTTTCTCCCATGAGGTTTTGATAAAGAGGATTCACATATACTGATTTGAAAGGATTAGATACATCCTCTTGTGAAGATGATTTGGGGATTGGTGTAGATATGGTAGACATGGTTTGGACAGGGTTTACTTGTGGTCTACCCATCGCATCTTGAAATAGGACTTTCTCCTTAATATAAGATGTATCAAAGTCAAAAGGAAATTTGGCCCCCTTTTGAGCAAGCAAATGGAAATAGTGATCTTGATTAGATCTTATGAGTTTATCAATAACGGCCATGATTTTTGGATCTTGCATGATTTCATCTAAATATTGGGACTCTTCTTCTTGAGAGGATTGACCTCCTAGAAAGTTTTGCTCTTCTTAATAGGGGTTTCGACTAAATATGTCCATTCCAAGGACAGATGAATCTATCAAAGAGGTATTACCCTCTTGAGGATTATTTTGGATGATGTCTTGGCTTTCAAGTTGGGGATTGTAAAATTGGATGTCTTGATGATCTTGTTGAGGCGTATGTGGAAGGTTTTGTTGTGGGGTGTTTTGCTTAGCCTCCATGGCTTGACAATATTGCTGTCTAGTGGTGACCATAAGATTTTTCAAATTGCACCAAAACAAAGATTGGAGGATAGATTTTGGACTGATTTAATTAAGTCGAGATCACTATGTTGGTGGATTTGATATGTGTTGCTTGTGGAAGATTATAAAACTAGATCAATAGCTGATTTGGATAATTGATTACCTATCACAGAAGTAGACTAATGACCTCAAATGAAGGTGGATAGGGTTAATGGTGTTAGACCAACTCAAGAGAAATTTGTTCTCTAAGCTAATGCAAAACCAATAACGGATACTAATTCTTCTTCAAAGACCTAAGAGATGTGAACACCCTCAAATAAAAGATGAACTAGGGGATTGATGTAATCTAGAATCTATGATGGAGACCAAATTATATAGCTAGAAAAAGTGTGAGTAAGGATTTAGGCCTGTTTGGTGCAGATGGAGTTGATAGATAGTAATCTCAAGAGGATAAATGGTTCAAAAAGTCCAAGTTTTGGGTATGATAATAGATGAAATGATCTGATGGTTAATGGAATAGGTCTGACAGTACTGTAGGATGCTAGCTCAGACATTGATATGATCAAAAATTTGAGTTTGCTGTGTTCTGGGCTAAATGGATGAGGGACGGTTTGACAGTGATCGAATGCACTTAATTGTGGTTCAAAGACATTGTACTGCATGCCAAAGGCACTGAACTGTGTTTCAAAAGCATAGGATTGTATGCCAAAAGCTCTAGATTGTGGTTCAGAAGTGCTGGACCATGGTTCAAAAGCATGTCAATTAGGTGCAGATCTGTGTTTTTTGTGACAGTGTGTTTTGAATGGTCAAATTTGATAGAGGTTGATTGGATTTTGATATGATTGCTTTGACAAGAGAATAAACATAGTAAACAAAGTGGTCAAGGAATGAGGCAACAAATAGTGTATGTTCGAGGCTCACGAAAAAGCCCAAGTTTCCATGGGTATAACACAATTTGCAAACAAACCAAGCACTTTTATACCTAAGGACAAAAGATTCACTGCGATAAAATCAGCTCACAACTTGGAATCTTTGTTGACTCAAGTGTTATCACACCTAAAGTGGGTGTGTACACTATTTCATCTTTGCAAGAGGGGACAAATAGGGACCTCCAGGACTAGAAGGATAATCCAATCACCCTTTCCCTAGAAAGCTACAAGTAATCTTGGGGGTGTCGTACCCTTGCATTGAAATTTATCACAAAGTTCAGAGGTAGATCAGGTAGTCACTAGCTATGTGGTTTTTAGTTACTTTGGGAGACCAACGCCTTGTGAGCATCTGGCAAGCTACTAAAAGCTTTTACAAACTTTACTAGGAATGTTGTATACCATACACAAATGCAAAATTTCTTTCACAAGAGTGTTATGTACAATTCCTTTCGAGTTGGCACCATATGGCAAAGGCTAACTCTGGTTAGGGCTTATCTTTCACCTCAACCAATTTGTATAGCAGTCCAAAGGAAACATCGGCTTAAGGTCGTCCCTTTTGGATGAAACACAATCCAAATGCAAGCCCTTCTAAAGGATAAACTGAAAGTAAAATATAGATGAGTCTAGTTTTTTTATCACCCAAGTTTTCACAAGGGGAGAACATATACCTATCACCTTTTAAGCACGTCACACACATGTTCATTTATCCAATTAGAAAAATAGGTGCAACTAACTAACAACACAAGATTACAAATGACAGATGTGGATTTCCTTTAAGAAATTTAGGTGTTTCTAAGACCCATTGAAAAAGATTGCAAATCTTCAACGTTCATCCTACAAAGATATGTTAGAAAGCCTATTTGCTCTATGATGAGTGATAAGATGCTACGACAAGTTGATTAGCTCCACAAAAAACCAAGTAGTTAGCAAAAACTAAAACAATGGACCAAAAGCGCTTAACTGCAGCTCAAAAGTGCTTTAGAAATTACTAGATGCACTTGACTGTGGTGCATATGCACTGTGTTTCAGACCAAAAACACTTAAATCCTATGCAGATGCACTTCTTTTAGACCAAAAGTGTGTGACTGTGTTGCAGATGTGCGTCGAAACAGACCGAAAGCGCTCAACTGTGTTGCATATGCGCCTTTTGAAAACAGATCTACAAAAAAACAAGATTTCATCAAGAAAGCTAGATCGAAAGATGATTTGAATGATTGAGTGATGATCCAGGATGTTGATAAATGATGAGATATGTAATCTGCAACAATAATGAACCACAAGAAACCGTGAAATGATGGTTTAGCTCAAAAAATGATAATACCCCTAAATAAGTTAGCTTAGGAAGTATATAACATGATTGTAGGACAAATAAATCATCTTTTCCAAATAATGAATGATCACTAAGATGTGAAAAGAACCTTGTAAATCAGAAAAACAAATCAGAAATCCTTAACAACTAGAAGCACTTCAAGATAATACAAAAGGCTTTACTATCGATCAGATGCGCCTTACTGTGTTCCAAAGGCATTGCACTGTCACCTGAAGGCACTTTATTGCAGACTAGATGCGCTTCAATTCTACTTAGATGTGTGTTTCTATGTTGTTTTGTACTTTTCCGTACCTAGTACTTAAAAAAAATCATTTTTTTCTAAACAAAGCAAGGTTAGTGGTTCCCATCGGGTGTTCCAGAATGTGTATATGTAAAATTGAGGTTAATATAAATCAAAACAATGATAATAAACTCAATCCTATAACATCAAAAGATCGATCTAAATGATAACCAAATCAATAAATAATCAAATTATGAACAAAGAAGCTATCATCTAGATTGTATTGATCTCTTGGATTTATGTGGATTGCTCAATACATTGCGAAACCATGTTTGCAACAAGTAGATGTAGATAGTAATTGCATGCTCAAAGATATGATGTGCTCAACGATACGATGAATTCTTAAGCGCTATAGGAATGTAAAAGCATAAATGATCGAAGAGATCAAAAGGCTTAATGATTGAAGAAGATTTGTGAAGGAGAGGAAGGGGGTATATATAGGTTCCAAGGTTAGATCAATCAATGGTGGAGATAAATCAATAGAATCAATGGTTGAGATAAATCAAGAGCTCATGATGAATGTGTACACGACATGTGTCATACTTTAAAGCTATTTTATTGAGTTAATTGCTTTCTGGAGCTAAAGATAGGATTTGATTTCATAAAATTAAAATACTTTTTCCAATTTATGAGTTGATAAAAATAATAAGATTAAAGAGAATTAACTCAACTTTAGATTTGCTTTTTGAAGTTCTAAAAATAAGACTGATTGTGCACATAGAAGAAATGATATTTTTAGAAGAATTGAAAGACAATTGAGAAATTAAATAAATAAATTTATTTAATCAATTGTGCATGGAAGAATAAGATTATTTTTGGAAGATAATTGAAAATATTTTGAAATTAAATTAAATAAATTTATTTAATTAATTGTGCATGATAGAAGAAAAGATAAGATATAAATAAAATATTAATTTTATTTATTTTTAGAAGATAATGGTCAACTTAAATAAATTTTAAATAATTTATTTAAATTTAGAAGAATGATTGATTAATTAAATAATTAAAATTATTTAATTGTGGATAAGAGAAATTAGGTGATGAATTAATTAAATAATTTATTTATTTAATTAATTTGGATTTGAAGATTGGAAGAAGATAATAATTTAATTAAATAATAAAATTATTTAATTTGGAAGAATAAAGTGGATTTTGATGAAATTAATTAAATAAATATGATTTATTCAATTAATGTTGGAAATTAGGGAAAATAGAAGAAATTAAGGAATTTGATGAAACTAATTAAATAATTAGATTATTCAATTAATGTTAAATCCAGATGATTTAGGAAGAAATGATGTATGCAAGTGATTTAGGCAAATTTGATGAATGCAAGTGATACGATGCGAAGGATCATTTTTAGGTGTCTACACCTACCACATGGAAATTGATAGGAGGGAGAGTTGTGGATGTAAACATTGGAAAGAGGATAGAATTGGAATGTTAAAATAAGGACTATTATCTTCATTAGGAAAACCATGAATGGTAATAATAAGTTTTGAAGGGGGGATGAGTCAAACATCCCCTATGCAAAAATCTTATGAAATTGAAACTATTAAAAGAGATATCCTATTGACTAAGTCTAATTTGTTTATGATTAGATTTGTTAACAACATACATATTGAATCTAAATGTAAAACATTCATTAACTAAAACATCCTTGAGAGGAAAAGAATTTAAAGAAACAATATTAAAATTCTATATAACATTTTCTAACATAGAATTGAAATCTTTATTCATATATACATTATCAGATGTAGCAAAAATATGTTTACATAAAATAGAGATATTGGTATAAGAAAAGGAGATAGAATATTTTAAAATGTTAGATTCACTAAAATGAAATAGGCTTAAATTGTCTCTTTAAAGATTAAACTACTTAAATCTTTAGATAGAAATAAAACATGGAATTAAATCAATTGCATAAAGGATTAAAGTAGTTGACTAAATTAGATGAAATAGGGTGAGGAACACATGAGAGAAACTTGGCTTATCAAGAAAATGTCAAAAGGGTTATTGACAAGAAGGCAAAGTAGAAATATTTTCAATTGGGAGATTTAGTTTTGATGTGTAATGCCATATCTAGAGATGAGGGAAAACATAGAAATTGGGATGCCTTGTGGCTAGGCCCATATATTATTAAGAACCATTATGAATAGGGTATTTTCTATCTAAGAAGCCTTGATAGGGAAATTCTAGAGTTGCCAGTGCATGGGTAGCATTTTAAACATTACTTCTCACGATAAAGTCTGTTGGACTATTTTGTATATATTCTTATCTAAGATCTTTTTGTAGAATTATGACTACTTGCATGCTCATAATAAAGAGTGTTCTTGTTAGTGTTTGTGCTTCCTTATTTATGTGTTATTTTGTATCTCTTGCCCCACTTTATGTTTTTCTTTTATTCCTCATTTTGCTGATTTGGTATGTTCTCAAAGATATGTTCTAATTTTTCACTAAACCGACAGGGGGTGCATGTCCTCAACCAAATTCTGTGATGGTTCAAAATCTTGCATTGGCCTTTTGTTGGCTTTTTTCCATTGCTCTGTGGCTTTTTATTGATAAGTGATCAGATATTTTATTTAAAGGACCCATTACATGCTTATTGCCTAGTTTTAATCGCACCTTTACATTTTTTCTCTGTCCTCTATGTTAGTTTTTCATGTCATGACCAAGCTTCATCTTTGTTCTTATGGTGGCTTGGGTGTTTTCCTTTGTCCTTTGTTTGATCTTTGCACACTTTATTTCTATTTATCGATGTTTTCCCACAAGGATTGTCTTGTTCCCAAGCTTCAAATCCATGGACATGAGTATGTTATCAGGTTAGATTTAATTTTGTTCTCACATCTATCAAGGATGAATTCATGTTGCTCTAAAACCTAGTGGATCCCAAGTTTCATGCAATAATGTTTAGTGGGAAGTCTTCAATTTGAAACTATTAAGGCTTTGAGGTTTGGTGAATCCCAAATTATTTATGTCTAAATCTAGCGAGAATTCTTGGGTCCAAATGTCAAGGGTTTATGTTTGAGGAGCCCAATATACTTGAATTTTTAATTTGTCATAATGAAGTGGGGATCTTGCATTAAGTAAAATCACAATTTTCTAACTCTAGAGGCCTTGACTTCTAGTGGATCTAAAATAATTATGTAGAAGAGTTCACTAGTGCTCTCAGGTCTTAACCATCAATTCTTTAAAGTTTGTAGTGCTCGGAGCCCATAGACCTTGACTCTCTCTGTGGTAGTATTCAGAGGGGGCTTTGTGTCTAGGATTCATTTGATGTGTCACCCCACAACCCAATAGACTTGAATATTATATCAAACATGTTTAGAGTATTGAGGGAATTGTCTTAACAAGTTTGTGGCTATCATGTGGCTCTGGCGTGGTGAATAAATGAGGAAGGCACTCGGGTGAATTAGCATTGAACATAGGGCAATGTAGTCATAAGAATGGTATTTAGATTAAGCTTCTAGATTTTTATTGTCTTCACTACAATGTTCAAGAAGGTGATGCATTTTTCTCTAATTGTCTATGATAAAATAATTTTAGCTTGGGTTCTCATATATGTTTTCTCTATGTTGTCGCAATGGTAATGCGATACACAGACTTGAGGTGGACACTTGGCATCGAGGGACTACCTTCATTGGTCCATAGGAATAATGTGTGCACGTATCAAATGGATCCATGTGTATTTAAATAAATGGAGTTCACGTGTCTCCATCTAGCAAAATTTGTGGCAGGAAATCAGAGTCCAAAATTTGGATGATTAATAAAGTGGGGGAGGCTGCCACTCTTCATTAAGAAGGGCAATGAAATTTTTATTTCCCCCGTGGTTTTATAACTACGGTGAAACTTGATGAGACAATGGACATTGATTGCCATGAAAGGTAGGTCCCCGGGTCGGTAGCACAGAGGAATAATGTTAGAGCCAGATAGATAGAGCTGGAGTCTAATCTCCTTTGCATGTTTTACAAATTGAGGGCAGCTAATAATTATAAATGAGGTAGGGTTGGGTGCCTTTCCTTTGCATAGAATATGAGTTCAACCGAGATCCTCATGCTCTCTAATAATCTGCAACTTTGCAATGTAAAGCTTTAGGTCAATCACGATTCAAATTAATTTAGATATAACTGAATGCAAGTCTAAAGATGGATTGAAAATCTAGGGTGCAATTATGCATTTGAGTATGTTCTATTGTGTTGACAGTATGAATTTTGTGTGGTTAATGTTGTAGGGGCTAAAGTTATTTTGATCATGTATATCTCTAGGCCTATCATGGATTTGATGTTTGAACAAGGAATTTTGTGTGGTTAATGTTGTAGGGGCCAAAGTTATTTTGATCGTGTATATCTCTAAGCCTACCATGGATTTGATGTTTGAACAAGGTGGTTGTTATAGCAATTTGAGACTCAATCAGATTTAGATTTATATTTGATATTCATATGCGTAAGATTGGAATGAATACTACTTATGAAATTCACATGTCCTCTATTACTTGGTTAACCCTAGACCTTGTAATGTTTAAATGTTATATTCTATTTTTGGTATATCCAGTGTGTTGTAAATCTTTAAGAAGGCCCTTTAATGTAGAAATATCTTCATTGTCTTGCTAATGTATAGGAATTTTTCAAGGGAGTAGTCACCTATCCCTGGTGTTAAATTTGCTAACATGAGTATTGTATATGATTAGTTTGCCTTGACAAAGATTGTAAAATTGCCTAAAATTTTTGAGGATCCTTTTCATTATAGGATATGGAGTATCTTTATACATTTGTGGATTTTTCAAGTATACTTGGTTACGAGTCTTTCTAGTAGTAATAAGAATGTGTTTAAAAGGCATACATCAAGGTTTATAGGGTTTTATTGCATACCTAGTTCTCTATGTAGTCTTGATTCGTATTAAGTAGGTAGGCTTAATATTTGTGCACTTGTTCATATTTGAAACTTGAAGTTCGCCTTTATTGCCTATGGGATCAATGCTCCAATATTTGGTTACGTTTTCTTCCACCCACTCAAAATCAATTCAAACCTTTATTTATTTTACACTAATCCAATTCTAATCAATTTATCAATTTGTATAACATATAACTTTTAATTCCCATAAAATCTTATGCAAGGAAGTGCCTAAAATCATCTTTAAAGGGTTTTGTATTGTTGTTCTCAATGTAGTCATGTATGTAGTATGATCTTAATACATGTATAACTTTGGGGGAAGAACTTTGTTTACATAATTGGTTCCATACATGGTTTGATATATCTGATTAATGAAGGTTTATCCGTCTCATTCAACAAACCAATATAGTGTTGTTTAGTGGCAAATCTTTGGATAGTCCCACACATAGGGTATGGTTTTTTGAGAGATCGCTTGTATTGATTTTATTTCTCTTTAATTGTCCTTTCAAAACCTTTAGGAACACAATCCTAGATGTAAGAGTTGATATCACTTGCAACCAAAACAACTTTCCACACAAGAGAGAAGCAATTTGGAAATGCTATATTACCAAAGAATGGATACAATGCATACAAGATGATACATTTTGCACAATGAGGAAACCCTTGCAATTACAATGATAACAAGTATCTTAATCCTATGACTTGAGACACAAATATTAAATGCCCTAAGTAAACTTAACTAGACTAGTTTGAAAAGGTCCTAGAAGGAAATCGGATAGATAAGAAACCCCATTCACAAACACCCCCCTTAAGTACAACTTAGGGAGAATGAGAAAACATGCAAAGATGTAAAGATGGGTTGTAGCTACGAGGCCATGGTAGGTACTCATGTACAAAGGAATCTCTCACAAATAGAGTAAAGGAGAAAAACTTGTAAGATAAAACCCCTCCCCAAAAGAGAGCAAAGATGAAAAAATGAAAGCAAGGAAGGAGGCAAGATGAACCACCAAGGACAACTTCCATCACCAATGTACAATAGATGTCCTCTGCATAAGAGAGAAGAAGAAAGACTATGCAACCCACTCACAATGTATAATCTAGTAGAGTGATGGTGGATACTCAATAAAGGATGATGAAGAAGATCCAAGAACATTGAACATTGCTCCTCCCCTTAGGAAGAAACAAAACCAAAGATCATATGAGGGAAGAAAGATCATGATGAATGATGTCTTTGAATTCTGTTCAAGTGTCACCATGTTAGTATTAAAGGATGCCACAATCAAATCAGGGACTCCAAGCCTAATCGATGAAGAAGGTGATAAGATAGGACCATGTGG
This sequence comes from Cunninghamia lanceolata, assembly GCA_027924645.1. Lineage (NCBI taxonomy): Eukaryota > Viridiplantae > Streptophyta > Pinopsida > Cupressales > Cupressaceae > Cunninghamia > Cunninghamia lanceolata. The sequence goes on from BSBN01001583.1 coordinate 14,771,074, forward strand.
AAATTAATGTAGAACAAGATCCAAATACAATAATGATGAGATAATAGTTGTGATGTAGCTATCATCAAAGAGGAGATGAATATCCATGATAGTGTCCTCCAAGTCTGCAAGATCAGACTCACAAAACAAAACTTTACTATCTAGCAAGTAGTCATCCCAAGAAGCTCTATCTAGAAGATGATGATTATGGTCCTGCTATAAAGAATCACAAGAAGTTGTGGATGTGGCAATGTGAAATTCTAATGAAACAACATGTGATGAGGGTGGAATCTCAGTGCATGTCATTGGACTACACTACTCATCCCACATTATAGTGTCCACTCCAGATGCTTGGATATGAACAACTGATAGATCTACTAATGGTGGAATGAAAGATTCTTCAACCTAAAGATTGTGACTCATAGATAAAGAAGATGAAGCCTCTAAATCTAGATTAGGAGTTATAGAAGTTGAAGAATCAGTGGATGTCTCAGTAGATGGTGTCTTGGTACTAGGCACATGAGAAGGTGTCTCCATGCAAGCCTCTCTATTAGATGGGAATTCTCAATCTCCATACAACTACCTAAGGTATGTTCAAGGAGTGAAAGGGCACTCAATTTATGAAGGCTATACTGCATATGTTTGATAACACTGAAACACATTATTCTAAGGACTTGACCCCTATTAAATTATACCATTCATTCTTCTCATTTCAATCATTTGGTTAAGGAATGAGTCCATGGAGATAGACTAGTAGACCATGCATGTGGAGGTGGTCTATAAACTCTTCTTTTGAGGACTCATAGTTCGTATGATCCAAAATAATAGAATATAAATTGCACATTATCGAGAACCCATGATGAAAAACTAATCCTACAAAATCAATGCTTAACCACAATACCATGTACCCCCCAGAGCAAAAATAGACAAAGTACAAGATCTATCTTCAAATTGAAATAGTAAGTACTTGAGAAAAATCTAGAAACATTAAGTGGATGTCTATGAAATGTTTAGAAATATCTTTCTAATGCCTATAAGCAGTCAAAAATTTGACACTATGGGTGAAAGTTATGGCTTTCAAAAAATAGATCTTTTGTGCCAAATAAAATAAACCCCATGAACTATTGGGGTGGTTGGGGGTGGTAACACTTAGACAAGTGGAGATCTGGTGGTGGGGTCTATGGGGTGGTGGAGGGACTAGTTGGTTTTTAGCCAAGTAGAGTAGTGGTAGGATGATGGAAAGCCCCCAAGGCTAATTGTAACCACTTGCTACACATAGGATTGCAGGATTTGCGAAGACAACTCCACCAAGACCAAGCCCCAAGTACTGGCTATTGGTCATTGATGCAACAAAAAATATTATGCTTTGTGGGTCCTAGCTATACAACACTTGCATTAGCCTTTGTATCCTTGACAAATGACAACCCTGCCATGCTATACCTTGCATAGACCTACCAATAAAAATGTGCCAAATAAAAATTGTACCTCTAATGATGTAGGTTGGTGCATATAGAATGAGAATATTCTTCCACAAAGAATATGCTTAAGGTATAATGACCATAACCCATATTTTTGACAAGTGTGGACTGTGTAGATTTCATATAGCATAGTTTTGGAGATGCCCTAAAAAAGGTCAAACTTGCAATTGCTTCAAAGCTTATTGAGTTATATGTCAAGCTATAGTTTTTGGACCTTTTGAACTCACTTGCGAGGTCTATTTTGCATTAGGATGCACCATTTTGAAACTTCTTAGCAAATTACTCCTAGAAATGAGAAGGGAATTACAGATTTATAGCTTTGATACCATGTCAGAGCTGATAGTGAACTCCATAGGAGCTAATGATCACTTGCAACCAAAACAACCTTCCACATAAAAGTGAAACAATAAAAATGCTATATTACGAAAGAATGGATACAATGAATACAAAATGATACATTATTTACAATGAGGTGTATATATAAACAAGGGTGAGACCTAAGACAACTTAAGATAATGACAAACATCTTAATCCTATGACTTGAGACATAAATACGAAATGCCCTAATCAAACTTGACTAGTGTGAAAAGGTCCTAGAAAGAAATTGGATACGTAGAAAACCTTGTTCACATCAACACTAGGTCTTGCGGTGTGAAATGAAGAAGAGTTACCCTCTCTTGTCAGTTAGTCCTTAACTAACTTGCAATTTGAGTATAGGTTTGTCACATTATTCTAGATCAACAAGGTCCCTAAGTCTAGGTCTTGTCATTCGTCCCTTAATATTGTAGGGTGTGCAATTTTGAGAACTAATGCCACATAATAAACAATAAGGCTAAAATTCTTATAACAATTACAATCATATTCTATAGCATCAACATGCAAAATAACATTAGGTTTGTAGGCTAAACCTTATTGTACACCTTTAGTACAAAATTTTGAGCATACTTTGGTGCCGTCCTCACCACCAAGTGCAACATTGGTTGTAGAAAATGTGACTTTTAGCATTAGAAGGATGGGGCAAAGGGTGAAATTAATGTCTAATCACTCTAAACAATCTTGCAAAGTAGTATGACACAAGGAAAGTTGAAAAAAACCTTAAACCTATACTTGAAGACAAACCATAAAATGATGAAAGTTTTGAACTATACCAAGTGCCTTTTAAAATATTGATCCTCCATAACTAACAGTTCAACATTTTAAATAAATATAACAATACCTAGTTATTATCAATTTAAAATATTGTTAATTAAATTAAAACTAATTAATAAAACAATTAAAATTTACAATCCAAACTTAAATAAAATATAATCATACATTTGAGTCACCATGTAGTATGCATGAATGTCCACATATATCTCTATTTTTCAATTAAGACAAAGGCTACACGATAGCCTTTAGACTCAGTCCCTCATAGTATTAATACATGCAATATATCCATGAAGGAAAAGTCCTTCAATGATCAGATCTATTTTATTGTATAGATGGTTTGCAAAAGGCTCATTACCAAAAGAATTACAGCTGCCACAATTGGGATAACATACCATGGTTTTGAACAGTGTTCTTGCCTGAACTCAGTAATCCACACGTTTAACTGACTGTTGTAATGATCGTTAACATTACTCAAAACATGCTTAAAATCATCTTTATAAGAGATTCCAATGCACAAGTCATTGAATATTTGAGCTACTTGATCATCAGTACCTATATGATTTTTGATAATATTCGCTCTCTGAAAGAGCGCAACATCCTCCTTGCAATCAATTAAGTAATCCATTATATGCATGTTGAGCGAAATTATTCGCTTAATTGGAGAGTTGTCGTGCCTTTGACACTCTTCAAAAGCCACCAGGTTTCTCAGGAATACTTCGGTGTGATCCTCAACTGTGATTTGAGGGAGGGAAAGTGTACTACGTCGGAAATGTCTGCGTTTAAATTCGAATTTTCCGTCAGTTCTTAGCTTCAATTTAATTCCAGCTCTTTGCAACTTTGCTGCTGAAGGTATCACTGCAGAAGATCGAAGCCAACCAAATGCCCCTCTATTTGAAGTAGTACTGCAAGTAGAAGTGTAGCACTGAATATTGCAAGCACAAGAATCAACGGGGATAGCCTCTAAAATACCCGCCGATGCAGCGATCCAACTGTTTGGCTAATAAGTCGCGCGCTGCTCCAGGGTCGTTCATCTTCAACTCTAGAATCTTTTTCAGAATACAGAGAGGAATCTGATTTTCTAGCTTCAAAATGTCCAATATAATCTCTCGTCTTTAAATGTTACGACCTCTCTGGAAGTAGAAAACAAGGCTAGAATTGGTTAAGTCCATTCGAAGGAACTCGAGAATAAAGCATGCATCCATGGTCATCATCCAGACAAGCGTATTGTCATCCCATTCAATGGCCGAATCTTCATAGCAATCTCTGATCTCTTTCTTTAGCTCTCCAACCTTGTCGAGTAACCCTTCCATGGTCCTACAAGGGGGCCTTCTCTGTTGATGTTATAGCAGCTTCGGGAGGTTACGGATGAAGTGATGCGACCCTACCAAGGTGCCTCCTCCCGTAATACATATACAAGATCAAATTAAGATATTCAGAGATGAACAACGTGATGAACAGTACAAGAAACAATTATATAACCGATCTGAAAAAACAACATGGTATCAGAGCAGGTTAGTTGACACATCCCTGTGGCTTTCAATTCATTTAGTATTGTTGAACAACTTGAAGTGTATGCTAAGTGTGGGAGTGTGCTTGATGCACGCCAAGAGTTTGATAAAAATGTCTCAAACGAGATGTCGTATCCTGGACTGCACTGATTGCTGGGTATGTTCAGAATGGTGATGTCATAGAAGCCTTTCATTAGTTTCGCCAAATGCACACAGAGGGCATAAAGGTGGATCATTTTAGTTTGTCCAGCGTCCTAAGAGGGAGTGATGGTATGGCTGCTTTAGAACCAGGTCAGCAGTTTCATGCCCATATTATCAAATTGCTACTTGAAGGAGATATTATTGTAGTCAGTGTGCTTGTTGATATGTATGTAAAATGTGCAAGTTTAGAGAATGCACAGAAAGTATTTGACAAAAGTGCCCGAACGAAATGTGGTCACTTGGACTCCAATGATCTTGTGATAAGCTTGCAGAATGGCAACAGATGGAAGCACAAAAGATATGTTGGCAGCACAGGTCTCGCCGGTGGGACAAGGAAGTAAACCGAGTCTTACGGTTGTGATGATATTGTCACCTATGTTTTGGGGGAAGAGCTTAAACAGCCGGCACGTTGTAAACTGCTAAATTTTTTTGAAAAATCTCCTCGACTAATCATTTTTGGGTGGATTTTCCGACAAATCATGCTGGTCGAAAGCTGCAGACGAATCGACTGATCACAATTGTTGAATCTGTCGAAACAACTACAGGTAAATTTTTTTTTGAAAATTTCTAGTCGGCACAACTCACCGGCTGTTTACGGTGAGCGTGTTTTGGGAACGTCCACCAGATGCTTTAGTGAAGTGAGGCTCGGCTAAATGTAGTGACAGTTGCAGTGTCATTATATGCTGGAAGTTGAGGAAGGATTGGGTTTGCAGATGAGTGAGAACCCACATAGTTTAAAATGGCGGTTGTTGTGGTGTTATCAAAGTAGCCCTCTTGTTGGGTGGTGTATACGCTGGAAGCTATGTAGTATTTGGCTGGCAATTGATTTCCTATGAGAAGAACATCTGTAGTCTGACCAGATGTTGGCATCATTATGTCTGTTGTATATGGCTTTGTGTAGGAGGCATCCACGGATACCACTGTGAGATTGTGTGATGCAATCTTGAAAAAGAGATGATTATTGACCGCAGCATTGATGATACGAAGAAGGGGTTTTCTTCTATTTTCTCTAGCTGGGGCACTCCATGGAACAACTGATAATCAAAGTGCCCAAAGCCACCTGGATGTCTGATGGTACTCACTGGCCTGGGACATGGATTGTTTCTAACCAAGATCATTCTCGTGGAGATCACGCTGGAATCATCCAGGTGATGCTAAAAGCTCTAGGAAAGATGCAGATGGTGACAATCTATAACAACACTGTTCCATATTGGTCCACTGTAAAGTGGACTGCGAATTATTTCACCAAGATTATGGAGATGTCAGATAATAAGACATTCCAAATGTGCTGTGTGAGGGTTTCTCCTTCAAGTATATACTTTAATTTTAGCGTAAACCCGGTAGCTCATACCCTCACCGGGCGGATCCTGTTAGACGAGAACAGTGAATTAGAACTTTACTACTTGATTGATGACCTGGAAGCAGTGAGGATGATTGCAATCATGTCGACGATGATGGTTACATGCCAGTCATCTATGGCCTCTCCAAATGCAACAAGGCTGACATTCTCGGCAATGCTGGATGCTTCAAGGAAGCCTTTGACTTTATCAGAAAGATGCAATTAGAAGATCTTTCTTCTGTATGGGGCATTTTGCTTGGTGCTTGCAAAATTCACTGCAACATTGAAACTAAAGAAAATATGCCTAAATATTTGAACTCATAAAGGACTCACAAGTAGATCTTCTAAGAGAATTGGAGTCTGGATCAAGTTGATCAGCAAGAAATATATCCTTGACAGAGATAAGTCAAGGCAAGGATCTTGCAAGGGGTTATGAAGTCTGGGACTCACAACTAAGAGGGAGTCTAACAAACCAACAGAGGCAACCTTGGACAAGGAGGTCGGGAGGTTGATGTTGATGTTAGTACTTGGAGCTTCAGAGGGAGTCACATCATCGTGCAAGCCCTTGTTAATGCATTTCTCTCTGTGAGAGGGATTTGAGGTGCAAGCCCTTGTTAATGAGTTCTTCTATGTGAGAGAAGTTCGAGGTGAAATCCCTTGATAACGAGTTCTTCTCTGTGAGAGAAGTTCGATGTGAAATCCCTTGATAACGAGTTCTTCTCTGTGAGAGAAGTTCGAGGTGAAATCCCTTGATAATGAGTTCTTCTCTGTGAGAGAAGTTCGAGGTGAGATCCCTTGATAACGAGTTCTTCTCTGTGAGGGAAGATCGAGGTGAAATCCCTTGATAATGAGTTCTTATCTGTGAGAGAAGTTCGAGGTGAAATCCCTTGATAACGAGTTCTTCTCTGTGAGAGAAGTTCGAGGTGAAATCCCTTCATAACGAGTTCTTCTCTATGAGGGAGATCGAGGTGAAATCCCTTGATAATGAGCTCTTCTCTGTGAGAGAAGTTTGAGATGAAATCCCTTGATAATGAGTTCTTCTCGGTAAGAGAAGTTCAAGGTGAAATCCCTTGATTCCACCCTCTAGGAGAGCCATGGTGGATGTCATGTGTGTGACTCCATGAAAACATCACATGAGAGAGTCCGTGATGGTTTTCTTGTACTTGTGTTTTTCACCCTCTAGGAGTAGCTATGGTGAACGTCACGATGAGGTGACAACATCACATTGAGTGATTCTATGATGGGCACTTGTACACATTTACCATACATGGGAGTAGCTATGATGGTTGATATCACGATGAGGTGATATATTTCCTTTCCACATATGGGAGTAGCCATGATGGTTGACATCATGATGAGGTGACGTGTCTTGTATAGCTGGAAGCATTCCTCCCTAGCTGAGAGGGAGTGTTGATGTTATAGCAGCTTCGGGAGGTTACGGATGAAGTGATGTGACCCTACCAAGGTGCCTCCTCCCGTAATACATATACAAGATCAAATTAAGATATTCAGAGATGAACAACGTGATGAACAATACAAGAAACAATTATATAACCGATCTGAAAAAACAACATTCTCAAAATACTGTCTACTGCTTGGAGCTTATAATCGTCCATTGCAGTCAGCTGCTGGTGTTTCTTGTGATGATAAGGTCCAAGAAACACAACTACAGGATCATAAGCTTCTGGTTTGGTTTTCTTTATACATTCAGGCACCTGATATATAGATACACCAGCAGATGTTTTTCGGTCTTTGAACTTTCCTGATATATGTCTACATTTAATTTGATCAATCCATGATTGAGCTTCACTGTTCCCTTCCCACAGCCATTCATTCTCTCCATCTTGTTCTCCTTCCATATAACAGTTCCTGGCAATCAACAATGTGATCAACTTTATCAGAGAAAAATGTGGGGAACCAAAAGAACACAACTTATAGTTTAGAAACTTTGTAAAAGTCTAGAAATTTACCACTGAACATATACACAATCATACATTTATATTTGAATGTTTCAGGATTTAGCTGTGTGAAAGTTTTTTCCTTCAACATTTTGGATCACACTCCATGATCTATCATCAAAAAGTAGAGAGTAAGAGAAGAAAAATAGAAATGATAACTTTTAAATAGAAAGAGGGAGGGGTGAGGTGGCTCAAGAACCAAGAAGCCACAAAGAAAAAGTAATTATTTTGCCGAGAGGCATTCCTACATTCATAGTATGAATGGGAGCTAAAGATTCAGAATTTCTATGTAAACTTATAAGATTCCAATCTAGAATCTTTATTAAAAAAATCAAATAGTCACTCCACAAATTAAAAAACTAAAAAAACAAGGTGAAAGGAATTAAAAATAAATAAATACATGCTGCATGGAAAGAAAGCTGGTAGTTTCATAGAAGCCATCACTATGCACTAAGATGAAAGAAAGAAATGTTACAGAATGGCATATGAAAAGACACACATTCAATCTATCTAAATTGCCTCCTTCCTTAATTTTTTTCACATGTAGAACAAACATATCAAATTGTAGGATTTGAGGTGAGTGTGTAAATTGATAAAAAAATAGGTGCCTTGAGAAGATATCTCTTGTACTTTAAATATATATTTTTAAATATAAATATACTAGTATATATATTCCATACTAAAACCCCTATGAATGTACATACCTAAACATAAACCCAAATTCATCATTTCTATTTCTCTTCTCTTACTTTCTACTTCCTAATGGATAACATGAAATGTTGAAGGAAAAAACTTTCACATAGTTAAATCTTGAAACATTCAGATATAATATCATGGACTGTGCAAACCTAATGTATATTAATCATATATTTATTGTCTATTAATCATACATTTACTTAAAAATGATGATAACAAATATCATATATTTACTGTCTATTAATCATACATTTACTTAAAAATGACGATAACAAATAGCTTAGACAGACCTAAAAAAATTACATTACAAATAAAATTAATCAACATAAATTACTCTTTACGCTGGATTTCCATCCCAAGGTAACACCAAAAGGGAAAATGCATTCGTAGCCATTAGTAACTTACAGGGGTCTTATATAGTACATTTTCCATGATCTCGAAGCAAAGAAAGCTCGGCTTCTGTTATAGGTTGTCTGTCAAAATTAATGTATGGAAGTTACATAAGGACTAGGTCATTATTAATAAAAGAAGTCTTTTTTTGGTCTTTTTTTCTTATTAAAAAAAACACCTCTTGAATCTTATGTCTCCCATCAATATGTGAGCCTCAATAAAGACTCTTCGAGGGAAGGAAAAGGACAAATTAAACTCTTCTTCACACATTGATCCATAAAGATTTGGAAAAGTTTAAGAATGATCAACATAATGAATTAAGCAAATAATTAACCATGAAATTTTTTTAGTTTTGTTTATAGGGTGAAATAACCACCTTGAGACAAAAGGTGGTTACAAAATTATTTAGGTAATTTCTAAACTGTTTTAGCAATTTCAATATTGTTGTTCTAGGGTTATTGATAGTTTTGATATGATTGATAGAAAATTGAATTTGAAACAAACAACTGACTGTTTTATTTTAAATTGTATTTGAGGACACTTTTAGTACATGAGGAAGATGCTCCAAAATCTATAAATAGATTGGAGGGCATTGTTTGCATTATTAAAGGCAAAATTGAGTGTTGTATAGATCAATGTAGGAGAATTCAACTATTCCAAGTGAATTTGTGAGATTGACAAAGAGGATAAGAGCAATCTTGGTTGCATCCACTTTTTCTACTTGGTCTTGAGCATTGATAACATTAAGGTAGTCAATCAATTGCTACTATCAAGCTAGTTTTCCTTCAGAGGCATTCCAATATAAATCTTTGAGTTTCCATGGCAAATTCTTTCATTTCTCTATTTTGAGTAACTTTTACTCTTCTAGGAAGTGTTGCTATTTATTTCTTATGCAAGTAGAACAATAATAGTTCATATTCTAACGAATTCTACTATTGAATTTGAGAGTTCACATGCCATTTTGGTATCAAAGTAGTTTTATGATTGGCAATTATGGAGTGAGTTTGTTGTATGACAATTACTAGATTTTTAAAGGAGTTGTTGCCTTACAATCAATCTAGATATTAACACTCACAAGTAGAATAAATAGGCTAGAATAGAGGATTTGAGTGCATGTGTGTTTGCCTTGGAGGGTTACATGGAAAGTGTGATGAAGAACCAACAAAGAATAGGCTAATACAAGAGCACATGCCAAGACAACAAACAAAGGGTTCAAGAATAGTCTTTTTTTAGTAATTTTGTGACATCTCTAGCTAAGATATTCAAAGCATTAGAGGTTCAATGAGAAATAAGTTGATAGTGATGTTATGTCATAAAATGTCCCCCTAGGACTTTTACCTCCTAAGTTTAGCTCTCGGGTCCTTTAGATTTAATCATGCATCTTAGAAATGAATCCTAGAACAAAATTCCTCAAAACCCATGACAAATGGGACTTAGGAGACATCTTTGAGCTTAATCCAACCCTAATAGGTGCTTGGATGTCCTACCCTATTTTTTCGGGGCCCAAATCTTAAGTGTCGACAAAGTGACTGTTAAAAGGTTTCCATTTGTCGGCCCATTCAATTTGAATTACAAATGTTTAGCGGGAATGCATGTATAAACATGATTAGGACTTCATTTTACACCTAAATGGATAATGCAAACTTGTGATCTTGTGCTAAGAATATTCAAGGCTTTCATTGTATTGTAGAGCAGTATTGTGTTGTGTTTGTTCATGTTTGTTGCAGATTTGTCTTCATCAATCCATCTCCTCATGGAGTGAAAGATCTTCATTTCCTAGTGAGAGATTCACCTCTAAGGTGACATTTAATTTGTGTTTCAATCATTTATTATATCATTGCTTTTACCTCTGTCCTACAAGGACACATACTCTATCTAACAACAATGTTGGAAGGCTTGAATGTCATTTCAGGGCTTGACTAAGGCAAGCTCCTAAACACCACAACCCCCGAACCCTCTATTATGATTACATGCTATAGGTGTCAGATTTTATGGAGAGGAGCTGCAGTAGGTCAGTGCAGAGCAGGAAGAATCAAGATATGAAGAAAATGACAGAAAACATCCTTAAAAGGACAAGGGCACCCACTCTTTTGTCCCTCAATTTAGTACTGTTGGGAATTTCTGAAGTGGTTGCAGTCTGTAGCAGAAAATATCTTGAAGCCCTCAGAAAAAAACATTGCACTGGACAAGGGAACCCACTCTTTTGTCCCCGAAGTTTCTGCCTTCCAAAATCCAAAATTTGGTATGTATCTAATCTGCATTTAGTACCTTCATGTGTGAGCATTTGTCAGGTTTCGTCCGTTTGTTTATGATTTTGCATAATTAGGGTTTTAAGCTTAATCGGACTAAGGTTTAACAAATCAGTCAACAAATTCCAAATTTCCTTATCATTTCAAGTGACACCAAACTTGTAGCTGAGTCCTCTTGCAAAAGTTGTGATTCAACTTAGTTTAATGTCCTTGAATGTATGTAGTGAAAGGAGGATTTAACTAAACTATCAACCTAATCAACAAACCCCCTTTTTTCTACATAACATTGTGGTGAACCCATGTTTTTATTGAATTTCCACCTTGCTGAGTGTTTTACATTGGATTTTCATTCATACATATCATTTTCATCTTCATACATTTAAAACTCTTGCATTAAATTTAAAAATTTGATAAAAATAGGCATTTTTGGCTTGCATTTAGACATAATTTGCACTATTCTTTCTTGCATATTATTGAAAACATTTGATTTTCGATATTTATATCAGATCTAGGATAAATTGCAGCATTTACCTTGCATTTGCATCTCTCATTTGCTAGGGTTTTTCTTGAAAATTTGCATTTTTCATATAACCTAGTCATTTCAAAAGCTAGGGTTTGTAATTAAAATCTTATTTCAAATTTTATTACTCATTTTTCACACTCATTCAAATATGATTTTTGACTATAGTGTTTCATCATAGTGTGTTTTTAGATTCACATTTACATTTACATTGAAAAAAGTGAAAAAAATGATCATTTTAGGTGCATATGCAAGCATAGTTTTGCTTTGTTTCATTGCATTTTTTTATAAATATCTTTCATTTCAGATGTTGTACTTATTTTCAAGAATATATTCATCTATCATTTGAAAATTTGATATCATTTAATGTTTTAGATTGAAAATTGACATATTTGTTAAATTACACATTGTGTATTTCAACAAGCATATCTTGCTCCTTTGGTTTGTTCTATTAGTTTGTGCACTGAATGTTGTATGCTTTTGCATGAGTCTTATAACCTGCTTCCCTAATAGAAATATACCTTTAGGGAGAAGTATTAGATTAATGGGTTCTAGTGCTCCCGATAGCGACTGTGTTCCTACATCAGAAAATCCACCTTCTTTACAAAAGGAGAAACACAAACTTTGCAAGATATCATACCTCCTACAACCACAATGGAAGAACAAATATTTTGAAATAATTTTTAATATCCTATTGATGTGATAAGACATGTACCTGATGAGCAAATAAACAAACTTGATAAGGAACTAGTTGATTTTCAAGCATTTGTGGAAAAAGAAAGGATAGCTAAAGAGGCTGTACCTACTATTCATAAGAAGGACAAGATGCTATTAATACATTACATGAACTAGCCCATATAGTGCATAACAACATTATGATGGTGGCTAAATGTGCAAATACTATTAATATGTCATCACCGAGTCATACACAAGTATCAACACCTATACTGACTACTGGAATGTCTACTTTTAAATCATCAATTCTCACTACTAATGCACCTACTTGTAGTAATGCTACCACTAGTATTGGAGTATCTAATGGAATTAATTCACAATATTACAAGGCTGTGGGATTCAATTATCAAAACCTAGCACCTAGGGTGACTTATATGAATAATTACTCTCAACCACCTCTTCATTCCACTCATTCTCAGCCACCTTTCACTTACAATTATTCCCAACCACCTTCCACTCACAAATATTCCCAAACACCTTTTGTTACCACTCGTAACCAATCATCACAAAATTTCATGACCACAGCCTCTAATTCTCAAACTGCATCCCCTATTGATGCCCTCCTAAACCAACTCTTGCAAAGCATGAATTCTTTACAACAAAAGGTGACAAGCTTGACAAATTCTTCTCAACCTAATATACCAACTTACCATGCTTGCAACCCTCTATCTTTTGCAATCCTCATAACTTCTATGCGTGATAAGTTTGAGACTCCTCGGTTTGAAAAATATGGTGGAAAAGGTGATCCTAATACTCATGTGGCAGCATTCATGGCTATGTGTAGTGATTTCTTCATTGAAGAGGACTTGTTAGCAAAATTCTTCCCGCGATCTCTCAAAGATACTGCTTTGGAATGGTTTTGCTCTTTACCTCCAAATTCAATACATTCTTTGTTACAACTTGTATATCAATTCTTATAGCATTTCCAAGCAAACATTGGACCTCAAGTCTCATTCATTGATTTAGTTCATTGCAAGCAAGGTCCGAAAGAGAAGTTAATTGAATTTATCGGTTGATATCAAGCTCTTTATGCACAAATTCAATACAAGATGAACAATGAGGATGTTCAGAAGGTGTTTATTACAAATCTACAACCTAACATCCATGATAAGATTCTCTTGATGAAATACAATGCTTTTCAACATTTATGCATAGCTCTTCGTGATTATTAGATTTCATCTAGTCAATATGAGAACCAAAACTCATCGTCTCAAGGTGATCAAGCTCAAACCGAAACATCTCAAATTTTTTTAAAGAGGAACAACAAGAATTTCATTAAGGTAAACAAGCATAATTCAAACAAATTTTTGCAAGTGTTTGCTATCACTAATCCAAAGAGGGCACCATTTCAATTTTGACAACAACAAAGATAGTTTACTCCAATATCTGATTCACTACATTCTATTATGAATCAAATAGTGAGCAATTATCTCTTGAAGCTTCCTTCGATCAAACCATTGGATAGTAATAGAATGCAAGGACCTCACATTGATGCTAATGCTTTATGTCATTATCATTGACAACAATGGCATGATATTGAATGATGTATGTGTCTTAAACATGAGATTCAAGACCTCATCGACTCAAATGTAATATCGGTAACTGGTCTGAATGATAATGGAAATAAGTTGGTTGCCCCTCCAAATCAGAATAAACAGATCTTCACTAATCCATTCCTAGACATAATGAGAACAATATGGTCGAACAAAATACAATAGAACAAGAAGATGATTATCTAGATTATGATGAAATAGTTGGTATGGTAGAAGTGTATAAGGAGAAAATTGCAAATTCACCTCGTCCACGGGGAAAGGGAATTTATGCTCAGATTCCTCCACCGTTATCCCTTCAAGGATCAGAAGCTAACCAAGATGCATTGAAGTTACAAATTGAACAACCACGACAAGATATTATAACACAAGAAAAGGTTGCTACGGTGGAAAGTGTGATTCCACTGCGAAAGGTTTATTCATCAAAATAAAAAAGCAAAAGATCAGAAAAGAACAAGGTGGCTATCATCAGTGGGAAATAACAATGATTCCCTCCTCATAAGCAACAAAAGATTTCAAATATACAGGGATCTAAGAAACAAACACCACATGATAGTCCTGGAAATAAGAATCAATCAGGTACAAACCACTAAAACTTTGTACAAAACTTCATTCCAAAGCACCTTTCTAAAATTTTCACAAGTTCAAACTCCTCTTAGATATAATATATGTGTGTGTGTGTGTGTGTTGTATTCCCCCGTGATGTGTTATGTATTGTTTAAGCCTCCTAGGATGACCCTTGATACTCTTGTAAGGTCAAGGATACCAGGAAACCGCTTCTATTGTGACCATTCTTCTATATTGTTCCTCTCCTCTATTTATTATTATCATTCCTTACGGGCATAGTGTTGTAGTTGATGACCTAGGGGCATCCTCCTACATGGTGTTCCTAAGGCACTTGTTCTCCTCTCTTATTTTATTATTTACCTTTTTCTAGTGATTCTACCTAGTCAGCGAATGATGAAAACAAAAAAATACTGATACAGACCATGTGTCCCTTCAGTAGGCAAAGCAAAAATGGACCTAGTCTGTACATGATGATGGGGTTGATACATACATACATACACATAGATATATATATATATCTGATGCTTGACTAGTAGAATCACTCTGTGTGATGTATCATCTTGTGGCATTTCTTGTGACTAACATTTTACAGTCTACTCAATCTGCTCTTGTACACTTTGATTGGCATCTCACCTTATTTCTTTAATCAGTTCTGAGATATTTGCAGTATAGCACAATGGTTATACTCAGTTCTAAACCCACAGTATAGCCTTGGTCCTTGATGTGTCTGTCTTCTTGCATAGCTTTAATGAATTTCTTTCGTTATTATCTTAGAGTAAGATTTTTAATCTCTCTTGTTGTTTAGTGCATATCATACCAATGTGTTTGTGGGAACATTCAATGATCGTGAGCACATGTCACCTTATGGGCATGGGATTTGCAAAAGCTCTTGTTCCCTTGCATGTTTTCTCTCTACCTTAATGTGCTTGATATCGGTACATGACATCAACCACTTTAAGGTGGGGGCATATATAAGGTTATCTATTTGATGATTTTGGTACTAACGAAGCAAATTTGTAAGCCCTCTCTGTGAGGTGGGATGTTGTATCTTTGGCGCGAGTACACATCTTTATTTATATTGCAAGCAAAAATCCCTCTCCATGATGTGGGATAGCATATCCTTTTATCAAAGAAGCCCTCTATGGAGGCAGGATATTGTATCTCTTGAGCTAGTGTGTATTCTTTTATTCATAAGCCCTTTTGTGGAAGGTGGGATGATGTATCTCTTGAGCTAGTGCACATCCTTTTATTACAAAAAGTCCTCCGTAGAGGCAGGGTTGGATCTTGAGACTATCCTCCCTTAAGCATGTCTTTGGTAGTTGTTGTAGCATAAGCCCAACTGTCAGGTGTGTCTACTGCGTGTTTGAGATGGTGGGACTTAGCAATAAGCTCCTTCCATCTTCTTGTTTTTTGTCTTTAAGATGTATAGTATGTCTATGGCATGCTATACAATGCTTATGTTTTCCATGTGTCTTCCATTTGTTTTCCCCCATGTGTGGTTTCAAGGGTGTAGGGATGAGCTCCTCCCACACTCGGGCTTTGTTTGGCGTGTTTTCCCTTGCGTGTGGTTTCAAGGGTGTAGCAACGAGCTCCTCCCACACTCAGGTTTTGTATGGTGTGTTTCTGCCACTGGTGTAGTTTCAAGGGTGTAGTGATGAGCTCCTACTACATTTTGGGGTTTTGTGTTGCAATTTTTATTTCCATGCATATATATCTGAAAATAAAATGTTATATCAATGTATTCATCATGTTTTACGTGACTACTCTCATGTCTTCATCATGTTTTGCATGTCTTCAATAATGTATTCTCTATGTCTTGCATGCCTATTACTATCTTCATTGTGTTTTGCATGTCTGCGATGTCTTCTAGTGCTTACCTGAGATTGGGGGCTAGAAATAGTTCCTCAATCTTTGTGTATGCCTTAGCTTCAAGTGCCTGGCATGTCTGATGTGTTTTTGACCATACTTTAATGCACGTATGGGTCAGAAGATCATACATGCATTAAACTAGGGGCTAAATGTTATGTCGTAAAATGTCCCTCTAGGACTTTTACCTCCTAAGTTTAGCTCCTGGGTGCTTTAGATTTAATCATGCATCTTAGAAATGAATCTTAGAACAAAATTCACTAAAACCCATGACAAATGGGACTTAGGGGATATCTTTGAGCTTAATCCAACCCTAAAATAGGTGCTTGGAAAAGGGCACCCTCGCCCCTGTCCTGCTCTATTTTGTTGGGACCCAAATCTTAAGTGTCAGCAAAGCACGACCATTAAAAGGTTTCCCTTTGTCAGCCTATTCAATTTGAATTACGAATGTTTAGCAGGAATGCATATATAAACATGTTTAGGAATTCATTTTACACCTAGATGGATAATGCAAACTTGTGATCTGTTGCTAAGGATATTCAACTTTCATTGTGTTGCAGAGCAATATTGTGCTGTGTTTGTTCATGTTTGTTGCAGATTTGCCTTCATCAATCCATCTCCTCATGGCGTGAAAGATCTTCATCTCCCCGTAAGAGCTTCACCTCTGAGGTGACATTTACTTTGTGTTTCAATCATTTATTACATCATTGCTTTCGCCTCTGTACTACAAGGACACACACTCTCTATCTAACAAAAATATTGGAGGGCTTGAATGCCATTTTGGGGCTTGACAAAGGCAAGCTCCTAAACACCATAACCTCCAACCCCTCTCTTGTGATTGCAAGTTACAGGTGTCAGATTCTACGGAGAGGAGTTGCAGGAGGTCAGTGTAGAGTAGGAAGAATATAGATCTGATGAAAATAATAGAAAATATCCCTAAAAGGACTAGGGTGCCCTCTCTTTTGTCCCTCAATTTAGCACTATCAGGAATCTTTGAAGTGGTTGCAGTCTATAGCAGAAAATATCCTGAAGCCCTTAGAAAAAGCACTGCACTAGACAAGGGCGCCTACTCTTTTGTCTTCAAAGTTTCTGCCTTCCAAAATCTAGAATTTGGTATGTATCTAATCTGCATTTAGTGTCTTCCTATGCGAGCATTTGTCAGGTTTCATCTGTTTGTTTATGATTTTGCATAATTAGGGTTTTAAGCTTAATCAGACTAAGGTTTAACAAATTAGTCAACAAATTCCAAATTTCCTTATCATTCTAAGTGACACCAAACCTGTAGTTGAGTCCTCTTGCAAAAGTTGTGATTCAACTCAGTTTAATGTCCTTGGATGTATGCAGTAAAAGGAGGATCTAATTAAACTATCAACCTAATCAACAAACCCCCTTTTTTCTACATAACAAGTGATACGTTATTGAAGGAGAAAATATATGAGATATAAGAAGGTGTAAGGTCAAAAATTGCCTACTTTACACTCTACACCTTACATTTTTGCACTTATTTTGGAGTCTATCCTCATAGACATTTAGGACAATTGTTAATAATATATTTTATAGCCACTCCTAAGCCTTTCAAGACCCCTTAAACTCACACCCAAAAACTCATATGTAGACTCAAAAAAGATACATGTGCACTTCAAACATTGGTATTTGGTTAAATATTAAAATCTAAATTTTTAAATGAACTTAAAACCCTAAATTCTAAGATGCCCTAATACATTTTCCAGTAGGCATGTTAACTTGGATGCAAATAAATGATGCAACCAAACATTCACAACATAATATTCATCACTGTTATTATTGCAAAAAAACTTAGAAACTCAAAAAGATTATTAATTCTACTTCTCATTCCATTCCATCCTCCTCTACAACTGAAAAGAAACACCTTATATCTAAAAAAACAAAAATGACCTTTTTTGGTTGTTTTTAGCAACTTTCTAAATTTACCATTTTAGGTAATTTGACATCCTTATCAGCATGGCCATGAAAGTTTCCAATTATTTGAAACTAACTAAATTAGGACTAATTGTCAACTTTCTAATCTAATTGCATATAAAGTTCAAAAAATAATTAGAAAAATCCTAAAAAACCATTAATATCTCAATTTGAGGCCCTAGATGATTGAAAAAGGTCCTAAAAAATGTCAAAACGGTGTCCAACAAAACTTTCTAGTTCAGTCGACATTTCAATCAACTCCTCAAGACGTATCTTCACACCAAATTTCAACTCAAATGGACTCCCGGGTCAAAAGTTATGACCTTCAGAAGTTTTTGCATCAATAAAAGTCATCCTCATTTGAAAATGACACTTTCTTCTACAAGCAATCTACACTCTCTCTATAATATGTTTTCCTCCTTAAGGAGTAATACTAAGTTTTCAAATATTCTTCATCTATCTACACTCCTTGATGACTAAAATTTGAAGATCCCTCATAGTTGAATCTCCCCATTTGGACTTCCATCTATTCCCTTCACTCTAGGATCCCTATCTTGTCACTAATCTTCTCCTACACTCTTTAAGATTCCCATTCCTATTAAGAAAGGTGTCTCAACTTTGCATCTTAATATTGAGAACACTAAAATATAATTGTTGGGCTATAAAGGTCAATTTTGGCTCCAAAAATGTAATGAACCTGCAAGCCAAAATATGTTGAACACACAAAAATATTGCATAAATGAGAGAAACAACAATGCTTTTATTATCTTCATAGCACCAATTTGAGGGGACAACCTCCAAATAGAGCATACACTGTAAATATTAATATTCCAAGATGTCTTTTCAATTGAAAAGTCATTACAATATATAAAGTTTTACCAAAGGAAACTACTAGTACCATCCCATGCATGTGTGATAAATACTTTATTCTAACAACTAGTGTGATGAATTACAAAGCATATGCATCCCTTTATATTAAAGCTACCTAAGGAAGACAAGTTACAAAGCATATGCACCCAACTAATAGTAGCTGGTGAGAAGTTACAAAGCACATGCACCCAACTAATAATAGCTATGATAAAATACAATAGGGAGCATAACATAGATTCTCCCTTAAAAATGATTTCTCCTTAAAGATTGAGATGAGGAAACCTAGAGAGAATCTTGGTAGGCTCCTATGTAGCATCTTTAGATCATAGGCCTTTCCACTAGACTAATAACTCCTCAATAGAGTGATTATGAAGGTTCTTGGTGTGTGTGTCCAAAATAGCCTTAGATTCCAAAAATATTGATCCCTCCTCATCCAACTTAGGTATTTTTGTAAGTGATCGAGTAGCAGTATCAATCGCCTTCTTACGACATGAGACATGAAAAAATGGGTAGATTTGAGAAGATGGTGTAAGTGCTAACTTGTATGTCAAATCACCTATACACTAGATCACATGATAAGGACAATAAAATTTATCCAACTTATAACCACTCTTATATTTTAATGAAATTTGCTTGTAGGGATGGAGATGTAAAAAAACCCAATCACCAATAACAAAATTACGCTCTACCCTATGTTGATCTACTTGCTACTCATGCAATTTTGGGCAAGTTTCAGATTAGCCTTAAGTGGTCGAGAGATGTCTTCCCATTTGGCCAAAATGTTGTCAAATACTACAACCTTAGAAGAATCTGAAACATAAGTACAGAAGGAGGGTGGGAGAGTACCATAGAGAACCTCAGAAGGGGCCATTTTAGAAGTACAACTATGATAAGTGGTATTATACCACCACTCAACCAAAGGTAGCCACTTGGCCCATTTTCTTTTCTACTCATACAAAAAATAATGCAAATAAGTCTCAAGTCACTCATTGACAATCTCCATTTGACCGCCAGTTTGAGGAAGTGGTGCAGGAGCACCTAAAAGAACACCTTGGAGAAAGAAGACACAAATGATTAGAGAAGAAGCCCATGGAGTCCATCAAGTCAAATGGAACATCCTAGAACCAATTATGGCATATTATAATGGGCAAAATAATGTAATGATCAAATGTCCTGAGGGTCCTGGTAAGGACCCTAGGACCAAACAATGATGTAAGTGGGCCAATAGTGCCTCTAGAGCCAAATAAGAGTCAAATATAGGTGTCTAAGGCTAGGAATAAGGTATAATGATCCTAAGAAGATCAACCATGATGAACCATGATGATTTGGTAGAGTAAAAGTCACTTAAAACAAAGTTTAATATTCAAATTTTTGAATAATGCATTTGGGCGGGAAAGTCAAGAATCATTAGTTTTGGAAGTTTAAACATCTCCAACCTTTGGGAATTGGTTGTGGGAGTTAGGACAAAGTTATATAAGCCTTCCCAAGGCATGAGATGGCATAGAGGAGTCATTTTGGAATCTTGAGTTGTACGGCAGATTGGAAAGAACAATAAAATTTAGTTTTCTTGCATTTTCTTATCATTTTCTGTTGGTCTTTTGATCTGTGGTGGTTGGAAAATGTCTTAAACCTTCATTGAATAAGCATTAGACTTCATTTGATGTTCTAAGAAGGTTTTTATAGGCAGTTTATCTCTGTTTATATTGACTGTCACAAGGAACAACAGGTTGTCTTGTGCATTTTGAGAAGTTTCAATGTTTCATAGGACCTTTCCATGAATGTATGATCTTGGTTCTCATGGAATAGGTCCTTGATTGTATGTATAATATGATTTCTAACCCTAACAAATCAGGAGGAGTGCAAATGCGCAGATGATCACCGTTTGAAGTCAAGGATTGCTTGTGGAAGAGCATTGAAATGGTGGCATGGTTATAGCAGCCGGAGATCCGTCTTAACAAGGTGACTTTTTTATGATTGATGTTGTTTAATATGGTCAAGGACATGGTGTTAGACCTTTTAATGAGGTCTGGAAGTGATTGAAAGTGGGAGATCTAGCAAGCCCTAGGTTTTGGGGCCTAGAAATGGGGTTTTGGTGTTTAAACACTTGAATGAGCAAATCATTGCATGAGACCTAGAAAATCCTTTGTTTTAGATCCTTTCCTAAGACTGTTTCAAGGTTTGGAGTGAGTGGGGCAAGTATTTGATAGGGTTCCTTTGTAAAGTGGGCAAATTAGGCCTTGTAGGAAGACAACAGGGTGTTAGGACAGTCACATTCCATCCAAAACAACAATATATGATTTTGAAGTATGTTATAGAACTCAATAAAGGGTATCCATATAAGTCATTTTTTTTGGAAGTGATTTGGGAAAGTTGAGAGAAAAATGCAAGTTAGTCGCTGAATAGGGCAACAAGGATTAGGCCTAGTCAAGTGGAATTGTCAAGAACTAATCAAATTGGTTTGTGAAACCTATTGAATCTTGTTGGTTGGGGTAGGTTGAGACCTTATAAGATGCAATATTTCATCTGAGAAGATGGAACCCAAGTTTGTGCCCTTTGGAGGAGTTTAAGGCAAAAGGGAAGACTAGTGAAGTCTATTTGATTGAAGCCACACTAGATTGGAATCTTTTGTTCTTATTAAATCATCTCATAAGACCTAACACCTCTGCATCAGCAAGATAGGCTAAACTCATGTTCAAGATGATGCCCTGTAACTTAAACAAATCTTTCCAGAATTTGTTGGTGAAGGATGGATCATGATCACTAACAATAGGGAGAGGCATCCCATGGAGTTTGAAGACTAAATCTAAGAAGTGTTGAGAAACCATCATACTAGTGTAAGAGTGAGATTATGTACATAAATGTGCATATTTGGTCAAGTGATCCACCACCACCAAGATTACCTATATTACCCCCTAAAAGTGGAAGCCCTAGAATGAAACCCATAGAAATATCAATCCAAGTCTAATTGGGAATAAGAAGTGATTGCAACAATCTTAGGTCTTTGATAGTTTCCCCTTTACTCCATTGAGCCGCATCACATTTAGCTACAAATGCCTTAATATCCTACTTAAGGCCATCCTACAAGAAATATCACTTCACACGCTCATAGGTGTTTAATAAATCTAAGTGTCTTGTATTAGGGGAGGAGTGCAATTTCCTTAGGAACTAAGGCCTGAGCACCAAGTTGGGGGTAAATAAATCTAGTCATGACAGGTAAGGATTTGGCCCATCCAACAGAAACTTGACATCAACTATAGATCTTGTTTCAACCATTGAACAATGTCTTGAACTACAAGGATAGTAGCCCATTCATTCTAGATCTCATCTATCCAATTTGGAACCAATAAGCGAAGAGAAAAGATTGAGACTTCTTCATATTGGCATGAGAGGGTATTTGCTACCACATTTTCCTTACCTTTCTTATAGACAATCTCATAGTCATATCCTTGCATCTTTTCCACCTATTTTTTCTATTTGAGGGAGGACACCCTTTTCTATAAAAATTATTTTAGGCTATGATGATCTATTTTTCTCTAGAACTTGTGGTCCAATAGGTAAGGATGCCACTATTGGACAAAATGGAGGATAGCCAAGATGTTTTTTCAAATGTTGATTTATCTAAGTTTCACCTAGTGACTTGCTTACTAGCGAAGGCTAGGGCCATCCTCCTTGCATCAAAACCATACCTATGCCCATGCTAGAGGCATCACATTACAAAATGAAGGGTTTGTGAAAATTAGGTAGGTCCAACACTAGAGTATAACACATGGTAGTTTTGAGTGCATTAAAGGCCACCTCTATTGATTTAGACCAATTGAAGTTCTTTTGAGATAAGTTGTCAAGGGTCCATCAATTTTACCATAATTATGCACAAATTTGTAATAATATCTCATCAAGCCTAAGAAACTACACAAGGTTTTGATGGAATTAAGGCATGGACATTCTTCCATTATTGCAATCTTCTTAGGATCAACTTGGACACATGCTTGTAAATCTATATGGCTCAAATACTCCACCTAGATTGAACTCCAAAGGCACACTTAGAGCGCTTGACAAAGAGAGAATTCTCACTTAAAATTATGAGGGCTATCTCCACATGATTAAGATGACCGATCCATGTCCTACTATAGATGAGAATGTCATCATACAAGACCAAAATGAATTTTCATTAGCAACCATGAAACATTGTATTCATGAGGCTCTAAAAATTAAAGAGGTCATTAGATAAGTCAAAGGGAATGACCAAAATTCATATTGGCCTTCATGAGTCTTGATGGAAGTTTTGGGATTATCAACTTATTTGACCTAAATTTGGTGATAGCCCAAATGGAGATCCAACTTAGTAAAAAAATTGAGCCCCTAATAGCTCATCAAAAAAATCATCTAGCATGGATTGGAAATTTATCCTTGATGGTTAATTTCATGAGTTCATGGAAGTCAAGGCATATCCAACAACCCCCACCTTTCATAGGAACCATAACTACTAGTGAATAATAATGGTTTTTACTAGG
Source organism: Cunninghamia lanceolata (assembly GCA_027924645.1). Classification (NCBI taxonomy): domain Eukaryota; kingdom Viridiplantae; phylum Streptophyta; class Pinopsida; order Cupressales; family Cupressaceae; genus Cunninghamia; species Cunninghamia lanceolata. The sequence continues at coordinate 14,794,578 of BSBN01001583.1, forward strand.
ACCAATGAAACCTGCCTCTTGGAGCTCCTTCATCATTTTCTCAATTTCATTCTTTTGCTCAAGAGGGTACTAATAGGGTTGAATGTTAGGAGGATATATACCTAGGATGAGGGGAATGGAATGGTCATGAGACCTTGGAGAGGCCAATCCCTTGGGTTCCTAAAATACTAGTTGATACTTATCAAGAAGGTGTTGTAAATTTGACAGAAGAGGAGAAAGAGGCTAAGCCTCTAGAGAGTGAAATTGGGCTAGAATCTTCATCAAAATTTCCATATAATAGGAGTTGACCATTTGAACTTCATATTTCTTTAGTCCTTGTAATGTATACTCTCAGTCATCATGATGGAATTTGAACCAAAGCTGGGAGTATTCATAAGTGATTGCACCTAATGTTTACAACCATTAGACATCCAATACCACATCTATGCCCCTTATGGAAAGATCAAACATATATGTGGTTAATTGATAATCCCACATTGTAAGCTTGATATTGTGGCATTTTCCCCACAAGACATACTACCACTGGCCACCACAATTCAAAAATTATTACAGGCATAGAAATAGCAATTCAGTTGGTCAACTAGTTTTTTGTTGATAAAGTTATAAGTGCTACCACAATATATCAGAATCACTATATTTTATCTTTCGATATATCCAACTACCTTATGCATTTGGGGGGAAGAGAACCCAAACAAATGTAGACATTAGGAGTGGATTGTTGTTCTGGGAAAACCAACTCTTCTTTTGCTCCTTAGAGTCACTAGGCATCGTGGTAGAGTCAATTAGTTACAAGTGGTTTTAACTACATTTGTGACCCTTTTCCCATTTTTCTTATCACAATTGTAACACAACCCCCTAGAATTTTTCTCCACTATCTCTTTATGAGATTTTATTTTAATTGTGGGGGGGGGTGTTTAGTTCCTTTATTTGATGTCTCATTTTTAGTTTTGAAAGAGGAGTTGGCTAGTTCCATTGAGTTGCCAATTTATCCTCCACAAGCCATGCCAAGGCAAGAGCATTGTGATACGAATTTGGTTTACACATGAGAACCTCTACCCAAAATATCCTCCTTGAGAATTTTCTTGAAACAACTATAAAAAATTCCATATCCAAGCCATGTGTTTGGTTGGGTAGTTTCTCAAAGTCATTCTAATATTCCTTAACTGAATGTGTCTAGAGTAGTTTAGTGAGGGCACCAACAAAGTTATCATAAGCACTAAAGCCAAAATGGATTAGGGCTTCCTTGTGGAATTCTAACCTAGTGAGAAGTGGGTGAGTTCTATCACCCCAATGAAACCACTAAAGAGATTCCTTTTCCATGTGAAAAGAGGCAAGGGAAAGCTTTTGATCCTAGGGAATTTTATAGAATTCAAAATATTGTTTTGCCCTAGCCAAATAATCAAGGACATTTGTACTATATCATATTTAGGAAGTTCTAGTTTAGGGGGACAAAGAGGGCCACCATAATTGTGGAAGAAGGATATGAGAGGAAGGTTGGATTTTGTCTATAGTTGAGAATAGATGGTTTATTTTTGGGAGAGTTGGGAGAGCTAGTCTTTAAAATTGTTGAACCTTACTTGACTTTCTATTTGTATGTGATCAAGGTGGTCATTGAGAGAGTGTGCAGTGGGCTTATATTGATCCTATTGGTCATGAGTGTAAGAGTCACACCATGGACTCAAGAGATGCCCATGATCACCTACAATCAAAACAACCTTGAACAACAATAGAGAAGCAATAACAACGCTATATTGCCAAAGAATGAAAATGATGCATATAAGGTACAAGATATAAAATATATGACCCACACATAATGTACATTAAGAGCCCTTGCTTATATAGACAAGGTTGATACCTAAGACAATATGTGATCATGACAAGTGTCTTAATCTTATGACATGAGACGCAAATATTAAATGTCCTAAGTAAACTTAACTAAACAAGTGTGAATAAAACCTAATATGGAACCAATTAGGTAATATACCCAGTTCACACCAACACCTCCCTTCAGTGTAAATTAGGGAGAAGTGGATAAATGTAAAGATGCAAAGATGAGTCCTAGATACAAGGCCATGTTAGGTAACCATGTACAAATAATCTCTCACAAATAGAGTAAAGGAGAAAAAATCGTAGGGAAAAACCCCTCTCCAATTATCAGCCATCATATTTCTATGTTGACCATGATCTATGATTCAGGAATGTTCCTTTTCCTTGGATCAATCCTATAGGTTATTGTACTAGATGGTGGCGTGGTACATCTTTTTGTAATGTTAGGACTACAACTTTGAAACTACACGTGAGCATACTGTTGGCAAGAGACACTACATAGCATTGATAGGTGTTGTCATTGATGGCAATTAAGATTGTTCTCCACATCCGCAGTACAGTATCTGATCATACTGGAAGTTAGAATGATAATCTACGTATATAGTAGAGTTTGGTATTTTGGTCCGGATCTCTCTGGTGGAAAGGCATGGTATACTGTGGATCCAAGGTTGTTGATAGCATTGCAAATACACTCTAAATCCAGAGTTTTGTCATTTGGTGATGAAGGAATCAAATGTTATTAGCCTCTGTGTATCGAGTTCTAGTCTGACAGAGCAGATAGAAGAAGAACAGGTAGACCTTGCAAAAGATCTTGTTTTCAGATGAATGGAAGTTACTTGTTGGACAAATGGTGGCATTCAGTAACTATGGCCGACATGAGTAATGATTTGCAAGAGTAAGTTTTGGTCTGCACTCCAAGTTATGCATAGATCTAGCTGACAGGGCAGAGCATTCTTAGGTGTTCTAAGTACTATTGAAGCTGACTGGTAGAATGATTATAGATCTTGTTGCGGATATATATAGTCGATGAATTCAGATGTTTAGGGTGTGTGGTGTATGTGAAGAAAGTGGATGTGAGTAGAGAATAAATCTAAGGTGCGAATGAGAGCAGAATAGTAAGAAGAACAGAGCAAGGATGAAGTGTGTAAAATTAGTTTTTGTATTCAACCAGAACTGAAATTCCTGCATAAGTAGATGCTATCATTAGTTCATATCTCTATCTTTTATTTGTAATATTATCTTAGGTAGTGAGCCTTCATTTGAGTAGTAAGCTCTGGGCAGTGAGCCCAAATGCATGTGCATTCCCATTTTGTATCAATACTTTTAACAGGGTATTAAATTCTTATGGGTTAACCCCCACCGTGGTTTTTCCCTTAACTGGGTTTCCACATCAAAAATCTTGGTGTCAAATGTGTTATTTCATTTCTACTTATGTGATGATTGAAATGTTTATTTCATTAATTTGTTTTTAAGTTGTAAAAGAAGATTAAAGAAAGAAAAAGTTTAGAATGTGTGACAACTAATTCACCCCCCCTCTCAGTTGTTTGGACCTAATCCAACAATTGGTATCAGAGCAAGGATCCTTAGAGAAGCCTAATAGGTCCTAGGAAAAGATCTTGGAAGAAGGTTCAAATAGGTTCACTAAGAGATCTTCAATCAACCCTAGAAGAACTTGCTCAATCTAGAACTAAAATCAGCAATCTGAGAGGTGAACTTAAAGATGTTGATGACACCATTGAAATGTTAAAAGATAAATTAGATAAATCTTTGCAAGGAAAAAAGGAGCTACTTTTGTAGCTATCCAGTTTACCTGAAGAAAATGATTTGAATAAAGCATTAAAAGAAAAAACAAAAGAATGTGAAAAGCTCTCAAAAGAAGTCATTGTTCTAAAAATTGAAATGGAATCTGGGGTGATGAGGCAAACCAAAGAAAATGAAGATATAAATAAGATTGAAGAAGATCTGAAACACAAACTAAAAGAAAGATCTGAAGAATGTTGTAGATTGGATGGAATAGCCAGCCACCTAGAGTCTGATATGCAAGAAAGTAGAGACAATGAGAGAGAACTTGAAAGGCAAATAATCATTCTCACACATGACCTAGATGTTGCAAATGAATACAAGGAGAAGTTCAGCTAAACTTGAAGCACTACTTGAAGGACAGAAAAGGGCAGATGAGAAGCATGGTCTTGGATATGAGAAAGGTGAGAGCTCTGAATCCGGACAAAGAAATCCTCAACCTAAGAATGGGAGAAACAGACCTAGAAAACCTTCGGTAAGACAGCCAAATGCTCAAAAATATCCATCATTCAATGGAAATTGTTTCAAATGCAACAAATTTGGTCATAGAGATACTTAGTGCAGGAACAAAGTAAATCAAAATGGTCCATCCTTCTCTGGTCAATGCTTCAAGTGTAACAGGTATGGTCATAGGTCAAATGAATGCAAAAGTATGACAATGAATAATTCTAATAATAAAAGAATTAGAAATTCCTTCAATGGTTACTGCTTTGCTTGCAGTGGGTTTGGACATATGGCTAATCAGTGCAGATCAAGAGAAAATTAGAAAAGAAATGTTGTATGCTTTAAGTGCAATAAATCTGGTCATATTGCAAGATTCTGTAGAAGTGAAGACTATGGAAGAAGAGGTTCGATAAACAGAAAACCAGATGAACAAAGACAAGACAAAGGCAAAGGAAAAATTGATACGAATGAGACTCAGGATGAATCAAACAAGATATGGGTTAGGAAAACCTTTATGAATGACAGTAATGGATTCGTACTGCAATCCGGTACTGACAGTTCCTCTAAGAATTAAGTTGGAAGTCTTGACTCAGGGGGAGCAACATTGCAAATCAAAATTCCCCCAGTCAGTAAATGTGTGCCTAAATCTGGCACAATATGGAAAGGTATCTTGAATGGAACCATAATAGTTAGAAGGATTTTTGATAGAAAAAGGTGGAGATGGCAATTTGTGGAGCAATTCATGTAAAACTGTATAGTAAACAAAGTAACTAGATGTATTAGGGAAACACATTTATTATAACAACTAATTAGGTCTTGCGAAGGCATAAAAGGATTTTTTATTCATCATTTGAATCATCTTGCTTTTCAGAACAAGGAAAAGGAGCAAACCAAAGAGAAAGAACTTGCAGAAAAATAAGGGGTGAAGATCAGATTCAAGCAATCCCATCTGACTACTCAAAGAGAAACCCTGAACCGGAAAAGAGGTATTCTTCGCAAAACTTTCTGAATTCCATTATTGAAGATGGCTACTCCACTGGTTGTAATGGTTATTGAGAGGCTACACCCAATATTCAAGAAACATCCATACAAGTTTGTAGAAGTTGATCAGCTACGAGCCTTTTCTGATGTTCCGTATGGATTTCTACATGTGGAAGATATTAGGGTTTACATACACGCAAACATTGAGGAATTTGGAAACTCAAAACTTTTGGATATTTTTGATAACCATCTAAGGGATGAGAATTATGACATCAAACTTGAGTACAAAGCACTGGAAAATAAACATCTTGCACATGTTATCCATTTTCCAACATTTTAAGAAAATGAATGGGTTTGGTATGTTCTGAGTAGAATACATGATAACTTTATATGGCTGATGAAACCCTTCAAAATCACCAAGGATGCCATTAGGGCTATGACTGGATTGCATTCAACTGGCGGACTACCTCTATTAAAGGCAGTGAAGAATCAAACTGTGTTAGAAGTCACTAGATCAAAGTTTGACAAGAGAGCTATGATTATCAATGACATCACTGATCCAAATGTGAAGTTCACCTCAATGGTAATCAATTATAAGATCTACCACTCCAACAAGGAGAATTCTGTCTCCGGAATAGCCATTTATGCTGCATATCAAATCATAAAAGAAAATGCGGATTATGATTTGTGTGAGCTGTTGCTGAACCAACTAATGGAGAATCTGCAAAAAGTTAAGAAATATAAGAACTCCTTGAAATATGGTACACTGGTTATATGCCTATTCTTCTACTTTATGAATGAATTACCAGATTTAAGAGGCTTAGTCTGGACAAATGACAAACCTGTAGCAATACAAATTAGATATTATTTGTACAACATTGGTGATGCAAAAGCCCAAAGAACTGCACTTTGGGGCTACTTTAAGAACTTTTAGAACATGATGCACTCTAGGGAACGGATCCCCAAAACAATAGTTGAGAAATATAAAGATATAATCTATTTCATGGTAGACATAGATTAGTGTTTGATGGAAGTAGTAGAACCAAGGATTGTGTGGGTCATGCCCATGGGATATGAGGTTGAGGAGGATGTATTGGAGCTGTATGCTCAACATTTACTAAAACAACCTAAGGATACTAAAGTAGAAAGATTTGGTACCTTTGAAGAACTGAATATTAAGATTCATATTGAGCTGAGGGAACCTAAAACAAAAAGAAAAGTGAACAAGCAGGTTGAAGCATATGCGGAGAGCATAGGTATAACCAAAGAAGCAGTAAAGGCAAACAGGGAAAGGTTAGAGAAAATTGAGAAAGAAAAACAAGAGAAGAATCAAGGTGTTTCGGTAGAGACCTTTACCAAAAAAAGAACAACTAGGAGCTCTATTGTAGCCCCTGTTCCTTCTAAGACTAAAGCAAAATCATTCGGTGAAGGAGGAAAAAGAAAGAAAACCAAAGCTACAAGGACTAACACAAGCACAAAAGATGATGAAGAGACAGAAATTGATGAAGTAAAGGAAATGAGGTCAAAGAAAGCAAAGTCTCTGAAGGCACTTGAAGACCAGCCTTCCAGATGCAGAAGGGAAAGCAACAAGCAAGAGGCCAGTAAAGATAGCATGACAATAGATCAAATTGTTGAAACCATTATTGCTCATGGAAATTTGAGGCCTGTTAAAAAATATTATGACAATTTTGATGAAGTAGACAAGAAAATTTTGGAGGATACAATCATTTTATATCTGAATAAATTCAATAGAGTACTACTGGAAATCTTGGATTAACTTCCTACAAGTCTAAGAAAGATTCTGGAATTGAGAAAGGAAGTAGCTAAGATCAAAGACATTGAAATCAGAGAATATATTATTTCCAGTCTGTGTCTCGTAAGATCTAAAAAGGAGATAGATAGAATATTGAATGAAGTAAAAAATGATTTCAGGAGAAACAAAAGAGTAAACAAGCTAATGCTTGGGGAAACAGAGGAAATTGGGAAGGAGACATAGGCAATTTTGAGAAAAACTTTAGATAAAAACAAATATTATGTTAATTTTGAGGAACAAACCAAGGAAGCCAATTTCAAAGCTCCGAAGCCAGAGAAAGAAGGAAGAGAGAGTGAGAAAGGAAATACTGATCAGTATGATACACTAGAAGAGTCAAATGTCAGACTTGACTCATCAAATTTGATTGTTGAAAATGTTCTGAAAGATAACTTACTTAAGCAGAAATCTGAGCTTAAAGATTCTGTTCTAAAAGTAGAGCTAGTCAATCAGAAGGATACACAAATGGCAGATAAAATAGAAAAAGAGGAAGAAAAAGGAAAGAAAGACAAAGCAGAAGAAGATGGTGTAAATGTTGAAGCACCTAAAGAAAATAGTGAGAAATCAGACGAGCAAAAGGATGACTCTATAATGACTGTAAGAGACACTATAGATGTAGTGAAAGGTCTTCTAGAAAAGGAAGTGATTGGGCTTGATGAACCTAAATTACTTCAAGGTCTAGCCAATCTAGATGCCCTCTCTCCAATACAACTAATAAAAATAGCATCATTCACACAAGTAAAGGCCAGAGAAAAGATGCTAAAGTCCCACATGGAGGAAAATGAGCTACTAGGGCTTGCAACCAGAATTATAAAAAAATTAATGTCAACTTATTAGAAGAATCAAAATGATTCTCCCTCTGACCATTTGAAAAATCTTGTAAGTTCAGTTAACTCACATTTTGAGTCTTTTGAAAAGTCTGCGGAGGCAAAGGTTCAGAAAGAGTTTTTGAATAAGAAATTTAATCAAGTTAAGAATATGATAATGAGTGATAGAGTGGTACTAGGCATTAGCATAAAGAGCATTCAGAATGCTCTAAGTGATGGAAGAGATATATATAAATTTTGTCTATCATGGACTAAAGTCAATAAAGATGTTGAGAAGAAGATAAAGGAACAAGAACACAAAATATTAGTTCTATCCCAAAATTTTGATAATCTAAATGCCTCTCCCATAAGTCAAGAATGTCAGATCATTAGCCTAACAGATGAAATAAAGAGACTTGAAAAAGAGAAAATCAATACTATGAAGAGGATGCGTGAACTCCGGGGATTGATTGCCCCCAAGTTGGAAGCCATGCATAATGCCTTATCCAAAGCCTAGAATGCACTCCAGACAAGTGATCCTCCAGATCTGGCTAAGGCAGAAGCATATGCATTTTTGCTGAGTGGGCACATCTAACTCTTGAATGGAATGAAGAACACTTGGGCCTCTAAACTTGTGCAATTAAAAACAAGTTTTACAGACATTCTCAAGTTCATGTGAACAAGACTTGATGATTTGTTGTACATACACGGTAGTATAAACATACTTTTTTTTTGGAGAATTTTGACTTACAGACCCCACCCTTTGCCATTGATGTCAAAGGGGGAGTGAAAGACAGTGAAAAATGAGGAGTTTAACAAAGGGGGAGAACCGGAATAAGTGGAGAGAATGAATGCACAGACAAAGGGGGAATTGCACTCAGACACTTAGTCTTTTTTTACCAAGTGTTTCCATCAATGCCAAAGGGGGAGATTGTTGGCAAGAGACACTACAAAGCACTGATAGGTGTTGTCATTGATGGCAACTAAGATTGTCCTCCACATCTGTAGTACAGTATCTAATCATACCAGAAGTTAGAATGATAATCTATCTAAGTCTGGGAGCCTGAAACAAAGTATATAGTAGAGTCTGGTATTTTGGTCCGGATCTCTTCGGTGGAAAGGCATGGTATGCTGCAGATCCAAGGTTGTTGGCAACATTGCAAATACACTCTAAATCAAGAATTTTGTCATCCGGTGATGAAGGAATCAAATGTTATTAGCATCTGTGTATCGGGTTCCAGTTTGACAGAGCAGACAAAAGAAGAACAGGTAGACCTTGCAGAAGATCTTGTTTCCAGATGAATGGAAGTTGCTTGTTGGACAAATGGTGGCATTCAATAACTATGGCTGACATGAGTAATGATTTGCAAGAGTAAGTTTTGGTCTGCACTCCAAGTTATGCATAGATCTAGCCGACAAGGCAGAGCATTCTTAGGTGTTCTAAGTACTGTTAAAGCTGATTGGTAGAATGATTATAGATCTTGTTGCGGATATATATAGTCGATGAATTTGGATGTTTACAGTGTGTGGTGTATGCAAAGAAAGTGGATGTGAGTAGAGTAGAAATCTAAGGTACGAATAAGAGTAGAATAGTAAGAAGAACAGAGCAAGGATGAAGTGTGTAAGATCAGTTTTTGTACTCAAACGGAACTGAAATTCCTGCATAAGTAGATGCTATCATCAATTCATATCTTTGTCTTTCATTTGTAATATTGTCTTAGGAAGTGAGCCTTCATTTGAGCAGTAAGCTCTAGGCAGCGAGCCTGAATGCATGTGCATTCCCATTTTGTATTAATACTTTTAACAGGGTATTAAATTCTTGTGGGTTAACCCCCACCATGGTTTTTCCCTTAACCAGGTTTCCACATCAAAAATCTTGGTGTCAAATGTGTTATTTCATTTCTTCTTATGTGATGACTAAAATGTTTATTTCATTAATTTGTTTTTAAGTTGTTAAGGAAGATTAAAGAAATAAAAAGTTCAGAATGTGTGACAACTAATTCACCCCCCTCTCAGTTGTCCAGACCTAATCCAACACATACGAAGTGTCAAGTCTTTGTGTGATCCTTGCCTTTGAGATATTAGGCTCACCTTTGGATCATAGTCCTGACACATAACATGTTGGTGCATCTCAAAATGGTTCTGGTTCTATCAAGACATTGGGTTTGCATGATGATGACACTTGGCAGTCATCGTGGCCATTTGTTTCACTCAAAACTTTTAGTACTCAAGCCTGCCTTAGTGGCACTTGAGACACTTGGCACTTCAGCGCTTTCCAATGATGCTTTCCTTTCCATGACTCTAATGGCTTGTGAAATCTTTCCACGTGGCAACTAATGATACTTCAACTTGGTGGCACATTCCTATTTGATTAAAAAATCAATAGAGGCTCAAAATGAGGGCGGACACCTTTCAATCATGCATGATTTATTCAACCACGGATGCATTTAGAACTAATGTCGATTTTCCTTGAATCCAAAATAAATGTAGAATTGGAATGTTCTTTAGTTATTGGTGATTCTCAGAAAAGTGTACTTGCGTATGTTGAATGCTAGAATTAAAAAAAGATAGAAATCAAAATTCCAAAATTGAGAAAGGAGTGACCAACCTTATAGAGCCTCTAGGGTAGTCCAAAAAGACACCCATTCATTCTTCAAAGGATGATCCTTCTTAGTGTATTGAATGCTCTGATCAACTCAATTATCTCCTTATGGGTGATACTCTGTAGTTTCTCAACAACAATCTTTGATTTATGCTCTAGTCGAGCTAGTGGCTGTAAAACCACCTCAAATTCTATGACGCTTGGTGTCTATACCCAACCCTCAAAATATGTGTGGTCCACTTATCTTCTTGAAAATGCCACCTTATATTCTTCTTCTCCTAACACATCTTTATCATTCTAGAAAGGAGAGGGCAGTCCCAATTGGACTAGTGAGTCAATATGCCTCTTCATTCCTGTCATAGTCTACTCTAATGCCTCTAGTTGAGCCTTGCACTTTAGAGCGGCATTATTTTTACTTTAACTTCATTCACCTTAGCTGTTTCTACATACCGATCATCTACCCTTGCTGTTTTGAGGGCTTCTTTTAGGTAGGTTACTTGTATCATATGAGGATGTAGGGGAGGTATGTACTTCATCCCACAAATCCTCCCAAGTTTCATCAATCTCCAAAGCCCCAAATGGTTTCTCTAGCTCAAAAAATTCCTACCTATACTTCCACCAAGCCTTGATCTTCTCCTCATGCCATTCTTTATCTTGAGGCCCTTCCTCAAACCATGAGTCTCTAGCTTGGAGGGCTCGTAGGCATGCATTGTAGTGTAGCACATATCATATGAGAGGTGTGGATTGTCCAAGAGTTCATGCAACTTAACATACATGTCCAAGGAGTCATCCCTAGGTGACTTCTTTGCTTCAATCATAGGGTGGGCTTGGTGAACTAATGTTTCTTTTGCCTTCCAACTTGTAAGCTAGGTCGACATGAATCTTGTAGGATCATAGGGCCATTTGTCATCTATTATGTTGAGTCTGAGGTCTACTAGCTTCATCACCACAAGGTATTCAACACCTCTTTTGAGCACTATTATCCCTCCTTTGGAGAAGGGGAGGGCATAGAATGTTTTTTTCTTCTTCACCACTCTGTACCATGAATCAAGGACATCTAACTAGTGGATGAGTTCGAGTGCCATGATTTGGTCCATTAGGATCTTGGGTAATATGAAAATGTTTCCCTTAAACCCATGCACTTGGATCATTGAGTAATGAGTGCCAAAGAACCAGTCATAGGGTATCTCACTATTCGCCAAAAGGCTCATTTGTGTATCACTCATCTCGTAGGTGATATCCTCTTGATTGAGGTCGGTGAGGACTGGTGCAAGAAAACATTCGATAAAATCATGGAAGTCAGAGGTTTCTGAAAGAATATGAGTCCAAGATGAGATAGGGATAGCCTTTTGAGCATACACTAAGCCATTACATGTGTTGAGGTGATTGTATGACCAAAAAAAGAAAGGGTTTTCAAACAAGATTAAGTGAAGTGGAAATGAGGAATACTTGAACATTTGTTGATTCTAGAGGTTAGCCAATTGGAAATTGAGCCCATTAGCAATAGATTTTGAAAAATCAATCTTAAAATCTTGGTGTTTGGATACAATCTTGAGCCTGTGGAGGGATCCTAGTTGATACTCGTAGATACTTTGGTCATTGTCTAAGATGAAAAGGAAGTCCATCATGGAATAGGCATCTTGTACATTAGTTGTAAATTCAGGCAAGGCTATAGAAATGGGCAACATCACCATGTTTCCTTCCTCCTTTAGTTCTTTGTTCAAAAAATTGAATTGGTTATCCCTGGTATCCCAAATAGTTCACGATTTATTGAAATTGTAGAAAAGGGCCATATGATCATGTTCAATTTTTAGCATGTTTTTTTATGGTAGTTTTAGAGATCTCTACCTGTAATGTTTTCCCCTAAATCACCCCTGCTCTAGAATCATGACATTTGGCTACTTCTTAGACTATCTCATAGTAGGAATGAATGGTTGGGAACATGTATTCGGCTAGGTTTGAGCTCCAGATTCATATTCCAAAGGTTTATACCTCCCCGTTTCTTAACTTTTGGCATATTCAATAATGTACGCTTTCCCTTAGAGTTTAGTAAGCTTAGAAAGTTCCATGTCAAAAAATTTATAGTCTAGGTCAAGAACAAGAGATGAGTCTTTGTGCCTCCCTCCTTCCAATCACTTTACTCAGGAAACCTTATATTGCGAGGGCACTAGTGTTGATGTGTAGGCCTTTCTGACCAATAGGACTTGAGGAGAGATGGGTGCTTTTGGAGGAAATTATTTTGTATGTAGAGACCCTTCCTCCTCCTTCAAAGGATCCATCATTCCCTTCTAATAGAACTTCTTATTCTATTGAATATTTCTTTGAAAAGAATGCATAATTTATTGTGTGGAAACAATTGAAGCTTGAAGATGCAGAGATGATAGAGCTCTAATGAATTTTCAATATAAAATTCTTCAATGAGCTTCAGTTGAGATTTATAGAGGGAGGAAAGGACACGGAAAAAATATTTTCTTGTTAGACTCATTGATGCCCAATACTTTGAGTGCTACTCCACATGCCTAAAAACGTCATCCCATACTCTTGAAATGTCTCATCCTTGTCCTTGGTTAATTTCAAAATGATGGCTATTTTGTGATGACTCTAATGCATTACTACTATATCTTTGGGTAGTTGAGTCATCACCTTGGAGATCTTCTAGGCTCTGTATGGGTCTTACAATTGTGACGACTTGACGCATTACATCTTGGCAAAATTTATTACTTAAAACAAAAATATGTAGGAAACGGTCATGCACACAATTTGCTTATTGGGAAAATGGTGGGTGATTCAGTTACCTAAGACAGAAAACAAGAAATGAACTCCTTGTAGCTTGCCTTTTCTTTTTGAAGCTTTATTTAGAAGGCCAGACTGAAACAAAATCTAATATTGTACATCATAATATAATTAGAATGAGAACATGTCTGTTCATCGAGGCTGCAAAATAACTTCCCTTTGTAAATGTTTTTCTTTGTGAGAGCCATTTTGAGCTTACGAGAAGCTAGATAAATTGTATAAAAAAATATAATGAAAATTTATACCTTTTTGCCTTCGTGTATTCAGGAATCTCTTCATTTACTTTGTAATGCCATTTGTGTTGACTTGCATACTTCTCTTCATCTGGTGGAGGGAAAACCAAACTTTGGAGCTCCTTCTCGCTTTGGTCATTAGAGGCATCCAGTAATCTACAATCATTAGCAACTTCACTTACATGCTCCCATGCACAATTGGGATTCAAAATAATGTTGAAAACTAGTTTAAAAGTGACTGTGCTACCTATGACTATCTTGGATCTAGTAGGGATCTCCTCCTAGATGAAGAAAGTGTTGGAATTGATTCGGATAACTGAGAGTGGGGGGGTTAATCAGTTGTCACATAAATTAAACTTTTCTCACTTTAATCTTCTTTTACAACTCCTAATCAAATTAATGGTATGAACATTAAAGCATGAAGCAATAACACAAGAATAGAAACATAAGTAACACACAATTGACACCAATATTTTTGACGTGGAAACCTGGTTAAGGGAAAAACCATGGTGGGGGTTAACCCACAAAGATTATACTCTGTTAAAAGTATTACAATGGAGAATTCACATGCATTTGGGCTCACTACCCAGACCTCACTACTCAAAAGGAGGCTTACAACCTACAAAAGGTTCACTACCTAAAGGAAGATGATTACAATTAAATTGAACTGATGTTTAGCATATATCAATGCTGGAGTTCAGTTCTGGTTAAGCATAGAAAACTGATTTGACACACTTCATCCTTACTCTGCTCCTCTTACTGTTCTGCTAACATCTGAACCTTTTATATCTTCTTTTCATAATTACTTCATAGTTGCTCCTTCCACACACATCAAAATCATCCAAATCCATTAGCTATATATATCTGCATCCTGATCTTTATTTACTTTCTAGTCGACTTCAAGAACACTTGGAACTTTATTGAATACTCTACTCTGTCGGCTAGATCCATGCATAACTTGAGATGCAGATGAAAACTTGCACTCACAAATCATCAATCAGGTCAGCCACTATCATTGGTCATCACTAATTGCCTAGTCAACAACTTCCATACATCCAGAACCAAGATCATTTACAAGGTCAGTCTACTCTTCTTCTGTTTGCTCTATCAAACTGGAACTTGATACTCAGAAGCAAATAACTTTTGAATCCTTTATCACTAGAAGCCAAAAATCTAGATTTAGAATGCCTTGACAATACTTATGACTACCTCAGATCCACAACAAACCATGAATTTCCACCAGAGAGATCCAGACCAAGATATCAGACCCTGTCACTTGCTTTGTTCCTGATTGCCTGAACTTGGATAAATTCTAATTCTAACTTCTAGTAAGAACAAATTGTGTTATGCGGATGAGTGTAATGGTCTTAGTTGCCATCAATGACAACACCTAATATGCAAAGTAGTGTCTCTTTCCAACAATCTCCCCCTTTGGCATTGATGGCAACACTTAGTGAAAAATGACTAAATGTCAGAATAACTCCCCCTTTGCTTGTGCTCCATATTATTGTTCACATTACTTTCTGGTACTCCCCCTTTGTTGAATTCCTCATTTTTCACTGCTCTTCACTCCCCCTTTGATATCAATGGCAAAGGGTGGGGTTCGCAGGCCAAAATTCTCTAAAAATTTTATATACACTACCACATATGTAATCTGTGTTATATTTACATATACTTGATGATATCTGCAAAAGTATTCTTTAACTGTACGAATTCGGTGGCCCAACTTTTCTTCATTCCATCCAAAATTGAAATGTGTCCACTCAGTAGAAATGCATATGCTTCAACTTTCCTTTGATCTGAGGGATCACTAGCCCGAGCAGTACTTTGTGCCTCTGTCAAGATATTGAACATTGTTTCCAACTTAGGGGTAATCAATCCCCGGAGCTCACTCATTCTTTCCACAATGATCTTCTTTTCCTTAATAAGCTTCTTTATTTCATTTGTCAAGCTAATCGCTTGACAATCTTGGCTCATTAGAGATACTGTTAAAGGATCAAAACTTTGGGATAGGTCTAGCAACTTTGGGCCATGATAGACAAAATTTATATACACCACCACCATCCTTAGGAGCATTTTTAATACTTTTTATACCAATATCAAGTGATTTTCTATCATTATCTATAAGACTTTTTATTTCACAAAACCTCTTGTCCAAAAACTCATTTCTAACTTTTGTCTCCACAGACTTTTCAAAAGACTCAAAATGTGTATTTACAGAGTTTACCAGATTCTTTAGATGTCTGGAGGGAGAGTCAGATGGATTCTTCTAGATAGTAGGCATTATTTTCTCTAGTACACCAGATGGAAGACTCACCAGTACATTGTCTTCTAGGTGAGATTTTAATATATTCTCATTTGACATGGCATGAATAAATGATGCTACCTTCATCATTTGAACCAGAGAGAGATTGGTTAGGTGGATTGGCCCTTGAATTAATTCCAGTTCATCAATCTCCATCATTTCTTTCCTCAGAAAGTTCTTCACTACTTCTGCAGTGTCTCTTGCCATAGTTTCTTGTCCACCTTCCTTCCCTTGAATCTTTTCAATGTTAGTATCCAGACTGATTTGTTTAGGTGCATCAACATTTGCACCATATTCTTCTACTTTATCTCTTTTACCCTTTTTCCTTTTCTTCCTCTACTTTTTTTTTCTCTATGTCATCTGCAGTGGGAATCTTCTCCTTGTCTTCACCACTAACAGTCTGATCCAGAGGGCTTTGTGTAGCAGCAACATCATCTTATTTTCTGGATTGATCAGGTGGAGTATGAATATTTCCAACATCATCAGTTTTGACCATCATCTCTGAGTCTTCTTTGTTTAAATGCTCTTCTTCCAGAGCTGAGAAGTTATCAACTTCGGTTTGTTGCCCACTGATGTTTACTTTTCCAACATCTGGAATTGAAGAATCAATCCCATCATCTGTTTCCTTATAGGTTTGTTCCGGAGGATCTAAATTAACACTTTGGTCATCAATTTCCTTGTTACTCTCTTCTTTTGGAGCTTCTTGTTCTGGAACTAGAGGATTGTCTTCTTTAACTTGTTTCTCTGAAATAATATAATATTTATATTTGTCTAAAGCGTTTCTCAAAATTTCTTTTGTTTCTTTTGCAATTTCCTCAGTTTTACCAAGCATTAGCTTGTTCATTCGGACCTTGCTTCTAAATTTTTATTTAACTTCTCTAAGGATTTTATCTGCTTCTCTTCTAGTCATTATAGGACACAAAGTAGAGAGGACATACTCTCTGAGTTCTAGATCTTTAGCCTTGGTTGCTTCTTTCTTCATTTCTAGTAGTTTCCTTAGACTATTTGGAAGTTCTTGTAAAATTTCCAATAGGGCTCTATTGAATTTTATCAAATATATGATAATGGCATCTTCCAAAATTTTCTTATTTGCTTGATCAAAATTATCATAGTAAACTTTGATAGGCTTTAAATTTCCATGAACAATGATTGTTTTTACAATTTCATCAATAGTCATAGCGACCTTACCAGTTACTTGCTTTTTACTGGCCTTATTACTTCTGGAAGGCTGGTCTTCAGAATTCTTTGAAGTTATAGATTTCTTGGATCTTATTTCTTTGACTTCTTCATCTGTCTCTATTTCCTCATCATCTTTTGTGCTCTTATGGGTTCTTGTGGCCTCGGTTTTCTTTCTTTTCCCTCCTTCATCGGATGGAGTGGCTTCTGGCTTCTTAGTGTAAGTAGACTTGGGTTGCTCAACAAGAGTTATAGAACTGCTTGTCTTCCTTGAGGAGCTTGGTAGGACTTCCAGAGCAACTGCTGGCTCACTTTCTACTTTTTCCTCTAAAGTCTGTTCAATGCTTTTCTTCATCTTTTCAATCTTTTCTCTGTTCTTTCTCACTGCTTCTTTTGTAATCCCAATGCATTCTGCATACATCTCCACTTCCTTGTGCACTTTTCTTTTTGTTTCTAGCTATCTAAGTTCCACATGCAACTTTAAGCTTAGTTCCTTGTATGTTCCAAACCTTTCAACAGAGGTGTCTTTAGGTTTTCTCAGAAGATGCTGAGCATACATGTCCAAAATTCTTTCATCTACCTCATAACCCATTGGCATTATTCATACTGTTCTTGGTTCTATAGCTTCCATCAGACATTGATTTGTATCAACCATAAAACATATCTCATTCTCATACTTTTCTACAACTGACTTAAGGATTCTTTCCTTTGCATGCATCAAACTCTAATTTTTTTTGAAATACCCCCAGATTGTAGTCTTTTGTGCACCTGAATCTCCAAGGCTATATAAATGATCACTTATCTGGATTGCCACTGGCCTGTCATTTGTCTAGTGCACACTTTGCACTCTAGGTACTTCATTCATAAAATAGAAAAATAAGCATATAATCAAGGAGCCATATTTGAAGGAATTTTTCTTATCTTTCTTGATTTTGTTTAAATTTTTAAAGAGTTGAACCCGTAGTAGCTCACAAAGGCCATAGTCTGTATTCTCTTTTAGCATTTTATATGCTGCATATATAACTGTTCCGGAGATAGAGTTTTCTCTGCTTGAGTGATAAATCTTATACCTTATTACCATGGAAGCAAACTTGACATCTAGTTCTATGATGCCATTGATTGTCATGGCTCATTTATCAAATTTTGCACTGGTTGCATTAGTGACAGTTTGGTTTTTGACAGATTTTAACATGGGTAGTCCACTAGTTGAGTTTAACCTAGTTAGAATTTTGATAACATCTTTGGTGATTTTAAATAGTTTTAGCAGCCATATAAATTCATCATGCATTTGGCTCAACACATAACGAACCCATTCACTTTCATCAAATGACAGAAATTCAATTATTTGCAAAAAATGTTTGCTCTCTAGGGCTCCAAATTCAGATTTTAGTTGGTAATTGTCATCCTTTAGATGACTCTTAAACAACTCCAGTAGTTTCAAATTCCTAAATTCTTCTATATTGCAATGAATGTATGCCCTAATGTCTTCAACATGTAAAACCCCATAAGGAACATCCAAGAAAGCACCTAGTAGCTCGACTTCAACAAATTTGAAGGGATGCTTCTTAAATTTGGGACGGGGCCTTTTAGTGACATCAACAACTAAGGGTGTGGCCATTTGTAGAGATTGAGAATTCAAGAGGTTTCACAGAAAATAGAAATACCTTGTTCTGCAGATTAGGGTTTTGCTTGGAGATCCTCTTTGTGCTTCAATTCTTGAGAATTCTTAGCTTTGAGCTCATTCACTCCTTCTTTTCTTGCTTTCTTCTGATGCAAAGTGATCTAAATGAGGAATGAATGACCTTTTTATGCTCAAGAGCACTTAATTTGTCTTTGTAATAAATGCTCTGCCCTAATACATCTGGTCACTCTATTCATTGAATAGTTTCTCATGAATTACTCTACAATTTTACCATATCCACCTCTTTTCTTCTAAAATTCCTTCCAAATAGTCTGAAACAATCCAATATCTTTTTTCTTACTATGCCAGATTCAGGCACTTACTGGCTGGGGGATTTTAATTTTTAATGTAGCTCCCCCTGAGCCAGAACTTCTAACTTAATTCCTAGAGGAATTGTCAGCACTGGATTCCGGCGTGGACCCATCACCATTGTTTATTGTATCTTTCTTTACCCAAGTCTTGTTCATTTCACTCCGTATCTCATTCACATCAATTTTTCTTTTGCCTTTGTCTTGTCTCTGCTCATCCAATTTTCTGTTTACCAGACCTCTTCTTTCATTGTTCCTACTTCTACACAATCTTTCAATATGACCAGATTTATTGCAATTAAAGCACACATTTCCTTTCTTATGAACTTGATTTCCTCTTGATCTTCACTGATTAGCCATGTGTCCAAACCCATTGCAAGCGAAATAGTAACCATTGAAAGAATTGCCAATTCCTCTATTGTTAGCATTATTCATTACCATACTTCTACATTCATTTGATTTATGACCATACCTCTTACACTTGAAGCATTGACCAAAGAAGGATGGACCATTTTGATTTACTCTGCTTCTGCACTGAGTAGCTTTATGACCAAATTTATTGCAATTTAAACAATTTCCAGTGAATGATGGATATCTTTGAGCATTAGGCTATCTTACTAGAGATTTTCTAGTTATGTTTCTCCCATTCCTTGGTTGAAGATTTCTTTGTCCGGATCTGGAGCTTTCACCTTTTTCATATCTAAGATTATGCTTATCATCATCCTTTTCTGCCCTTTAATTAGTGCTTCAAGTTTAGCTGAGCTTATCTTAAACTTCTCCTTATACTTATTTGTAATTTCTAGGTCATGCCCGAGAGTGATAATTTTTCTCTCAAGTTCTCTCTCATTATTTCTACTTTCTTATAGATTAGATTCTAGGAAACCAACTTTTCCATCCAATCTGCAACATTCTTTAGTTCTCTTTTTCAGATTTTGATTCATCTCTTCTTCAGTTTTCTTCCTATCTTCAATTTCCTTGGTTAGTCTCATCACCCCAGATTCCATTTCATGTTTTAGGACAACAACTTCTTTAGCTAACTTTTCACATTCCTTTGTCTTCTCTTTCAGGGCCTTGTCTTCATAATGATTTTCCACTTGAAGAGGTTGCTCCTTCCCTTTTACATTAGATTTTCTTAATTTTCCTTTTAAGATCTCAATAAAGTCTTTAGCCTTTTTGAGGTTATCTTCCATCTCTTGGACTTCTACCCTAGACTGCTTAAGATCTTCTAGGGTGAGATTAAGTTTCCCTTGAAGGTTATATTCATCCATTTTATTGCCTTCCCAGATCTTCCTTAAGCTATTAAACTTTTTCAAAGGATCCTTTCTCTGATACCAATTGTTGGAATTGATTCAGACAACTGAGATGGGTGTGAATCAGTTGTCACATAAATTAAACTTTTCTCCCTTTAATCTTCTTTTACAACTCCTAATCAAATTAATGATATGAACATTAAAGCATGAAGCAATAACACAAGAACATAAACATAATTAACACACACTTGACACCAATATTTTTGATGTGGAAACCCAGTTAAGGGAAAAACCACGGTGGGGGTTAACCCACAAAGATTATACTCTGTTAAAAGTATTACAATGGAGAATGCACATGCATTCGGGCTCACTGCTCAAAAGGAGGCTTACAACTTGCAAAAGGCTCACTGCCTAAAGGAAGATGATTACAATGAAATTAAACTGATGTTTAGCATCTATCAATGCTGGAGTTCAGTTTTGGTTAAGCATAGAAAATTGATTTGACACACTTCATCCTTACTCTACCCCTCTTACTGTTCTGCTAACATCTAAACCTTTTATCTCTTCTTTTCATAATTACTTCATAGTCACTCCATGCACACACATCAAAATCATCCAAATCTATTGGCTATATATATTTGCATCCTGATCTTTAATTACTTTCTAGTCAACTTCAAGAACACTTGGAACTGTATTGAATACTCTGCTCTATTGTCTAGATCCATGCATAACTTGAGACGCGGACCAAAACTTGCACTCAAAAATCATTTATCAGGTCAGCCACTATCATTGGTCATCACTAATTGCTCAGTCAACAACTTCCATACATCCAGAATCAAGATCATTTACAAGGTCGGCCTGTTCTTCTTCTGTCTTCTCTGTCAAACTGGAACTTGATACTCAGAAACAAATAACTTTTGAATCCTTTATCACTGGAGGCCAAAACTCTGGATTTAGAATTCCTTGACAATGCTTATGACTACCTCAGATCTGTAGCAAACCATGACTTTCCACTGGAGAGATCTGGACCAAGATACTGGACCCTATCACTTTCTCTGTTCTTGATTGCCTAAACTTAGATAAATTCTAATTCTAACTTCTGGTATGAACAAATTGTGTTATGCAGATGAGTGTAATAGTATTAGTTACCATTAATGAAAACACTTGTTATGCGAAGCGGTGTCTCTTGCTAACAGAAAGGAGTACCCTTGTTGCTCAAAAGTAACTCCTCACTGTTGTAGATGTTCTTTTATGTAATGGAGTAATGAGGTTCTAAACTAGTTGGAGAGTCATTTTCATTTGAACTTTTACATTGATCCATTGGAAAAGGCTCTGAAATATCATGCATCTTCTTAATGATGTGATCTCCTTTATAAAGAAGATGATATCCCTGCTAGATAACTAAGAACAAATCTTCAATTTATTATTATGATGCTCAATATTCACTAGATCATCCTCCTCTTTAGCTTGCAAGGCATTTTCCTCTATGACTTCTTCTCTAGAATGAGGCATATGCATTTCTTTCTCAAGAGCGGTCAAGGAATCATCACTATCAGAAAATTCCTCCTCCCTTTCTATCTCTCGCACTAGTTGTCTTTGTATTTGAAGATCCTTACTATGTAAGATTTGCATCCTACTGTTATCATTGGGATCTTGATGACAAGCATCCCTAACATAAAAATAACAAAGGGCATGTTCCCATACCTCTGCGGGTGGACAATTTGGCTTAGCAACTATAGGAGCATGAGAGGTGCCATTTTGCAAATGGTTGAACATCTCCTGCAAATGAAGAAGGGTTTTCTCATGAGTTTATTGAAAATATGTGACTGCTTATGGAAAATTTGAGTCATGGTATTTAGGTTTGCTTGTGTTTGGTTGTATGGGGAACTTGGGGAGAGATGATTTCATGATGAATCAAGGATTTCAAAGACATAGGAGGTAAATTGCCAACTTCTATAAGGCTTATTTCAACTTCAACAAACTAGATCATATGATTAAGGTAAAGTTTCACTGTTGGCAACATGATCAAGAGACACTACATATATGATTGTGATATGGTGTTGTCAATGATGGAAACAACTAGATATTATTCAGAACAAGTCTTGAGACAAGTTGTGTACAGTTCCTTTTGGTCCAGGTAGAATAACTTAGTCAAATTAACTAAGTGTTGGTAGCTTACTGAGTCAGCGACAAAGAGTTGGTTGGTATTCCTCTGCAAATGTAGACTTTGGTATGCAGTTCTGGTATGTTACACATAGTTGTTTGATGATTCTATATTCCAAGTTTCATGTCCTAGCAATCTCTGAAAGCTACACTTTGAATTTCTTAAGTCTAGGTTAACAGAGTTCAGTCATGAACAATGCATAATACCTGAGTATTTTAGTCCGCATTTCTCTGCTATTGATTGTTTAGATTTATGGTTTGGAGGTGTTGTAAACACATTTTAGGAGTATCCAATTCCTTATTTTTGGAGTCCGAGGTTTACCAAATGATCATCTACAAGCTTCTAAGTATCAACATTCAAGTTGACAATATTTCACAGTGACAGAGACAATAGTTCAGAGATCTGCATTTTGCTGCATAAGAATATTATGACTCATAGTTTTGAAGGTATGTTGGGTGATGCATACTAAATGTTTGGTATGAATTTTAGAGTCTTGTGTGGTTTTCATTGGGAGTTGTGGTATGACAATTAATTTGGTTAAGTGTATACTTAAGGATGAAGTTGACATACAAGTTGGATCAATATGTAGTAAAGATATATTCTTTGGATCATCATTCTAAGTGGTTCTATAATAGGTCCACACCTATATCAAGGTTTTTGAAGGATTGTATTGGTCCACATAGCTTCTTGTGTAAAGAGTTTAGGCTGACAAAGTATAACTTTTTGTGTACACGTTTCATTTATGGCAAGCTGACCTGGTTTTGAGTTAGATCTTATTGCAGATATAAATACTTGATGGATTTTGATGTTTGATGCATGTAATGGATTATCAAGTTCATGTGTGTATGATCTAAGATGGTTTTTGTGATCTAGAAAGTGTAGTAAGAGTTTAGAGGATAGAAGAACATAGTATATGTGAACAGGGTAGAAAAACATAGCAGTCAAGATGAAGAGCTTTGAAACTATATTTTGAGCTATCAATGGAACTGTATTCTAGAATTCAGTATATGCATTTGTAATAGTTCTTTTTGGCAATGAGCCTTTCTCTCTTCTCTTCTATCTTTCTTTCTTAGTGGGTAGTGAGTCTGCCTGCAGTGAGCATTCTCTCTTTGGATAGTGAGTCCTTTTGGACAGTGAGCCCTTGTAACTGGTATTGTTATTTATAATATATTGTGAGCTAACACTCACTGTGGTTTTCCCTTTTTGGATTTTCCCAGTAAAAATATTGGTGTCTATGTGTTATGACTTTGTGGTTTCTCTTTCTATATTTATTTTGCTTTCATGTTATTGAATTTAGTAAATGAGTCAAAGAATGTGAAAGAATGGTTTAATGGAATATTGATTCACCCCCCTCTTAGTATTCCTTGTGTTCAACAATTGGTATCAGAGCAAGGTTCCTTGGAAGAACTCTAATAGCTTGATGAAGATCTTGGAGATTGAACACATAGAAAATAGAAGATATCCTACCCTTCTTGAAGTAATTCCTCCAGGTAGTGTTATAGTTGATGATTTCATATATTGTTATCAATGAAGAACTAAGATTTGCTCTTGAAGATCTTGATGAGTCTGAAGGAAAAATTAGGGATTTGAAGGATAATGTCAAGGAAGCTGATGAATGCATCCAGAAGCTAAGGGGGAAAGTCAAGAAATTCAAGGAAAGGAGCAAGGAGTTAAGTGAACAATTAAAAGCAGAAAATGAAACCCTAAATAGTTTATCAATGTAGATTGAAGAGAAAGCAAAGGTTGAGGAGCATCTAAATCAAGTTGTGAAAGAAAAGTCTGAGGAATGTGAAAAGTTGGTAAAAGATGTTGTGATTCTAAAACATGATCTGGAAGTAGCTAATAATTATAAAAAAAGTTCAAGATAAGCTCTGCAAAGATTGATGAGTTGATTGTTAGTCAAAAAATTCCAAATGATAAGGAAGGCTTGGGATTTGAAAGAGGAGAAAGTTCTAAGTCAGGACAAGTTAATACTAAGAAGAAGAAAGACAAAGGCAAGTAGGTCTAGAATCAGAGGAACAAACCTAGAAGACCTTTGGTTAGGCAACCAAATGCTCAAAGGTACCCATATTTTAATGGCTATTGTTTTAATTGCAATAAGCTTGGTCATAAAGCTACTCAGTGTAGGAGTAGAATGAATCAAAATATTCCATCATTCTCTGGTTAGAGCTTCAATTGCAAGAGAATTGGTCATAGAGCTAATGAATGTAGAAGTTAGATAAGGAATGGTTTCAATAATGAAAGGAATGCTTAATCTTTCAATGGAAAATGCTTTACATGCAATAGATTTGTGCATAAGACTAACCAATGCAGATCAAGGATGAATCCAATGAATAGAAGGAACCAAGATAGAGGAATGTTGTTTGCTACAATTGAAATAGGCCTGGCCATATTGCAAAAATCAATAGAAGCAAGAATGTGAAAAGAAACAATCTTGTAAAAAAGAGGAAAATAGAGCAGAGGGAAGATAAAGGAAAGAACAAGGTTGATCCGAAAGAAACTAAGAAGGATATGAACAAGATCTAGATTAAGAAGGATGTAAATAAGGTCAAGGATGAATCCACACTAGCCTCTAGTGCAGATACTTCCTCTGGGAAGTAAATTAGGAGCTCTGGCTCAAGGGGGGCTTTAATGGAAAATCTTGATCCCCTAGTCAGATAGTTGGTGTTGAGATCCAACATGAGGATATGAGCTAAAGAGATATTTCATGAATCTTTTGAAGAAGTTATCGACATAAAAAGATCTAATGTGGTGCATTGCGGAGCAATCTAGATTGACTATACTAGATAGTGAAGTGTTTGAGAGCTTTTTGAAAGTTGGCATTTATGACAATTAGGTTTTGGTGAATAAAGGATAAAAGCCTCACATTCAAAGGAATAATCACTTTGCATTCAAGTTTTCAAGTATCCAAGAAGATCTAAAGTGAAACCCTAAGCAATTTCAATGATTTCTAGCGATTCAAAGTGAAGAAACCCTAATCTAGTGAAAAGAGGTATTTATAGTTGAGACTTCTCTGTGAAATTGTTTGAATTGTTGTGAAAATGTCAGTCCCACAAGTAATAGAGATCACAGAAAGGCTACGTCTAGAATTTGAGAAACATCCTTTCAAATCAATGGAAGTTGACCTTGATGGTGCATTTTGGGAAGTGTCATATGGCGCAATGCATGAGGAAGATATTAGGGCATACATCCATGTTGTCCTAGAAGAATATGATGATAGCAAACTTGGGGAGCTGTATCTAAAACATCTAAGTGATGATGGATTTGAATTGAAGGAAGAATATAAGGCATTGGTGGAGAAGAAATTCATACAATATCTAGACTTACCGACATTTGCTGAGGATGCATGGGTGTGATATGTGCTTAGCAGGATTCATGATGAGTTTTTGTGGCTTGAAACACCCTTCATGATCACAAAGAAAGCAATAAGGACTGTAATTGGATTGAACTCCAATAGAACTATACCTGTATTGAAGGCTATGAAGAATATCACTATAATAAAGGCTACCGATGCTTAATTTGATAAAAGGGCATTGACAGTGAACTCCATTAGAGACCATGCAGTGAGATTTGCATCAATGGTGGTCAGGTATAAAGTGTACTTCATCAATCAGGAGAACTTTGTCTCTGATACGGCCATCTACACTATGTTTAAGATGGTCAAGAAGAACATTGACTATGACCTCTGTGAGTTGCTCCGGCAACAGTTGACGGATAACCTGAAGAAGACCAAAGATTCAAAATATGCTTTTAAATATGGTACGTTGATTATTTTCCTATTCTTCTATTTTATGAAAGAATTGACCGGAATGAAGAATTTGGTCTGGTTGGATAGAAAACTTGTTGCAATACAAATTAGGAATCCTCTGAACAACATAGGTAGTCATGATGCACAAAATGTAGCCCTATGGGGCTACTTCAAAAACTTTGAAAAGGCCATGTAATCTATGGAAAGGATACCTAGATTAGTAGTACAAAAGTACAAAGATGATATATGTTTTATTGTGAATAAAGATTAGTGTGTGATGGTAGCTGTAGAGCCAAGGACATTATGGGTTCCTCCTATGGGGTACAAAGTAACTGAGGATGAGTTGATTGGCTTGGCTAAGCTCATGTTGAGCAAGCCCAAGGACACCATTGAGGAAAGATTTGGAACATATGAGGAAATTTCAGTCAAGGTACATCTTGAATTGAAGAAGACTGAAACTCAAAAGAAGGTTAGGAAAATAGTAGAGGAATATGCTCTAAGCAAGGGGTATACTAAAGAGCAAATTACAAAAGCAAGAGAAAATTCAGAAGAAGAAAAGGCTGCTAGAGAAAAAGAGCAAGATGAATTGGAAAAGGCTCCGGAAGAGCCCGAGAAGAAATCAGAGGAGCCTGCAGTACCAAAAAGAAGAACAAGAGGCTCAACCTCTACTGAAACTGCATTTAAGTCCTCCGGTCCCACTTCTTAAGTGAATGTGGAAGTACCTACAAAGAAATCCACTGATAAAGGACATAAAAGAGAGAAAACTAAGGTCCAAAGAATGTATGTTAGTATTGGAGTTGATGAAGAAGAGACTAAAACAAATGAAGAAAAGAAAAATGAAGGCTAAGGCTAGTGAAGTCTCCAGGAGTAAACATGAGAAGCCCTCTGGTAAGGGCAAAAGAAAGAAGTCAAAGAAATTAGAGCCCAAAGAAGCAGAGGCCACAATAACATTAGAAGATACCTTAAATGCTATGACAGCTCATGGCAACCTAAAGCCAATAGAAAAATTATATGATGAGTATAATGACACAGACAAAGGCATCATTAAGACTGCAGTGATTAGATTTTTAGACATGTTTAACAAAGCTCTTATTGAGGTGATTATTGATCTACCAGATAGCTTGGCTAGCATTATGTCTACTAGAAAGGAAGCAACAATGGCCAAAGACATAGAGTTAAGAGAATATGCATTAATAAAGCTTTGTCCGGACATAACTATTGAAGAGAAAACCAAGGTCACCAAGGTGCTTGTGGAAAAGTTTAAGACAAAGAAGACTAATACTCTGATGCTTAGAGACAGAGAAATTGGTAAAGGAAACACAAGAAATAACTCTTGATGTCTTAAGAGAGTTTAACATCCTAATAATTCATGATAAGGAAGGACCAAAAGTCAGTGATGATACTTCTCTTCCAGAAATTAGCACAGAATAGGGCTTGAATCAAACAAAGACAATTCCTCTGGAAAGTTTAGGAAGAGATGAAGAAATGGAGCAAGAAGAGGACAAAGCTCTTGAGAATATTGAAGCCCATCCAGAGTAGAATGTAATTGTTGATTAGGGAAATCAAGGTGATATAGGAGAACAAACTAATGAACAAGCTAAGGCTAGTCCTCCTTGGAGCATGGAACTAATGAGCAAGAACCCATGGATGAAGAACCTTTGGAGAAGACTGAAGAAGAAGTGTCTCATAACATGCTAAGAGACACTGCTACAGCTGCACAAGATCCAGTTGATTTAGTTAGAAAGTTCTTGGAGAGGTAGCAAGAAGCTTAGATTTTGGATACACTTGAGTTGCTGCAAGGACCAATTAAATTAGCCTCCATGTACCCTTTGCAGAAATTAAAATTAGGGACAATTTTCCAAGCTAAGGCTCAGGAAGAAATTTTGAAGTCACATATGTAGGATATTGAGCTTATTGGTGAGGCATCTAGTGTTTTAGAAAAGTTGATGCCTAGACTGCAGAAGGACACATCTTTAGCCCCCACTGAACAACTCAAAAAGATAATAAGCTCTGTAAGTACACATTTTGAGTCTTTTGAAAAGGCTACGGATAAAAAGGTTAGAATAGAGATTGATGATAAAAGATTAATTGAGCTAAAGAATAAGTTATCTCAAGATAGAATTTTGTTGGATAATAGCATTAAGTATGTAGATATTGCCATCAAGGAAGCCAATGACATATACAGATTTTTTCTAACATGGCCAAAAACTACAAAAGAAATGAAGGAGAAAATAAATGCAATGGAACTTCAACTACTAAAAATTTCAAAAACATATGATCTAGCAGCTGATTCTGTCAACAACAAGAAAGAAGAAGTTGAGAGTATTCATGCAAACATAAGTAGTTTACTGAATCAAAAAGAGGCCATTTAAAATAGAATGTGCTAGCTCAGAGAGATAGTAAGTTCTAAGATTGATTTTATGACTGGCCTAGTAGTTGAGGCAATGAAGATAAAGGTAATAACTGAAGTGCCTACCACTATACATAAGGCAAGGAATTGGTGTTCTAAGTGAATGGGAACATTCAGATTTTGAGCAGTGCTAAGGCTTGGTGGGATGAAGAGATTGGTCAATTGAAAACCATATACAAAGACATCCTTTCCACTCCTAGTAGGTAAGTTATGTGATTGCACTTGTACATATGCGGCCAAGTATAACAATTTTGAAATTTTGATACAATCTTGTCACTTGTACATACACCTTTGCCATTGATGTCAAAGGGGGAGAAAAAGAACCAGTGAAAAATAGCTAAATATCCAAGCGAGAGAAGAAAAATAAGGTGTACATGTTAGATTCAGGACAGACAACTGAGAGGGGGGGTGAATCAGTTGTCCAAACTTTCTTTGCAATTACACACTTTGAAATCTTCTTAGCATATTAATAAATTAATCATGGAAACATAATGCATTCAAACAAGAGTAGAAACACATCAACATATAAGACACCAAGATTTTGACGTGGAAAACCTGGTTAAGGGAAAAACCATGAGGTGATTAACCCAAGATTGTATTCTCTGTTAGAAGAATAGAAAGAACAAAATGGCACATGCCAATTAGGGCTCACTGCATGAGCACATTGCTCACAAGAGGCTCACTGCCTACAAGAGACACACTGTCTACAAAATAATAAGTATCACATACATGAACTAGAGAATAGCATCTTCACCATGCTTGAATCAGTTCCATTTAAGTCTAATACTTCTGCTCTACCCTTCGCTCTCCTCCTTGCTACCACACTCACATCTCCACAAGCAACACATTGAAAAGACTTTACAACTCCATAGATATACAAGACATCGACTTAGGAATAGTCAACTAGGTCGACAAACATCTACAAGAACATCCACAAGATGTGAAATACATCTAGTCGGCTAGTCTCAGGAAGGACACCATCATCACAAGGTTATTCTTCAATTGCGGGCTCCAACTTAAATGCAAACCACCAACACAAACTGGACATGATCCAAAGACCTCCACAAGATTGTCTAAATCACCAAGAACATCCGCACTTCATCTGCATACTGAAATCCTTCTCTCCTTCATCCAGAACCTCAAGAACATAGTTTGTCACCACTGTCACAAAGGAATAGATGCTTACAGACCTTCAAACCATGAACCAATCAAGTTGACACTTCACAAAGACTTCCTCAACACTCCCTCAAATCCGTAGAATAGGATAATGCATTTCTGGAGCTCACTGGACCTATCTGTGTCACTCTGTCACCTCTGAACACCTGCCGGAACTGGTTTTACTTGAACAACCACAACTTCTTCAGATCTTCATGTAGACCTCTAAAATCTTTACTGAATCACCTTAAGATACATATCTACAAACCCTTTAAACCACATCCTTTGATCCTTATCTTATCTTGGACTTTTACCTTATTGTCTTCACTGTTCTTCTCTGTTCCTAATTAGTACTAATTTTCTCAATATCATCAGCACTCAGCTCATCCAATTCTTTTCATCAATGCAACAGGAGTATGTTGACATCAATGACAACACTAATTAGGTCCATACTTGCAACAATCTCCCCCTTTATCATTGATGGAAACATATGATGTGAAAAACTATTTTGACCATCAGGACAAGAACTTTTCTTTACTGACACAACTCCCCCTATCACCAACAACCATTCACTTGTCTTCTCTTTCTTTATTGCTCCCCCTTTGATCAGCCTCCACTTCTTTTTCACATGTCTTCTCTCCCCCTTTGACATCAATGGCAAAGGGCTCATACTTGCAATTTCACCATTTCAGAATCATACCAGTTGTTCCCTCTGAGTAGCAGCTCCCCATCATCAATCCAGATCACAAGATATGACTATGATATCCATCGGAATGATGCACATCAGTGCACCTTAGTTCATTATCAGAGGGGCAATAACCCCTAACTTCTCCCTGAGATACTCAAAAGAGTCCTTAGGTAGAGGTTTAGTAAAGATGTCTGCAATCTGATCCTTGGAAGGCACAAACTCCAATTTGACTTCATTGTTGCTCACTTGCTCTCTCAAAAAGTGAAACTTGATGGATATATGTTTAGTCTTTGAATGCAACACCGGATTCTTAGATATATTTATTGCACTTGAATTATCACAGAAGATTGTGATAGGCTCCTCATACTCTACTCTCATGTCTCTTAGCATTTGTTTCATCCACAAAACTTGAGTGCAACTACCTACTGCTACAATATATTCTACTTCAGTAGTGGATAGAGATATTGCCTCTTGTTTCTTGCCTATCCAAGAAACCAATCTCTTCCCTAAAAAGAATGCTCCACCATTGGTACTCTTTCGGTCATCCACATCTCCTGCCCAATCAGCATCTGTATAGGCATGAAGAGAGAAATCATGATCTCTAGGGTACCATAGAGCATACTCAACTGTCCCTTTTAGATATCTAAAAATCCTTTTGACTGCCATGAAATGAGATTATCTGGGATCAACTTGGAATCTAGCAACAAGACCAACAACATTCATAATGTCAGGTCTAGTTTGAGTGAGATACAACAGTCCTCCAATCATTGACCTATACTTTTTCTGATTAGCCTTGGGAGAGTCATCTTCTTTGCTCAACTTACATCCAGTTACCATGGGAGTATTCATTGGCTTTGAGTCTTCCATACCAAATTTTTTCAACAATTCTTTCACATACTTGGTCTGAGAAATGAAAATTCCTTTCTTTTTTTGAGTGATTTGTAGACCCAAGAAGAAATTCATTTCCCCAAGTATGGACATCTCAAATTCACTTTTCATTTGATTTGCAAATGTTTTACACATACCATCTCTTCCTCCAAAAATGATATCATCAACAAACACTTCAAGAATCAAGATGTTTTCATGATCAATTTTGAAATACAAATTACTGTCAGTAGTACCTTTGTTGAAACCAATCTTCAAAAGATGTTTATCCAATCTTTCATACCAGGCTCTTGGAGCTTGCTCCAGTCCATACAATGCTTTCTTCAACTTGTAGACCATATCACCATGATCAAATAATTGAAATCCATCTGGTTGCTCAATGTACACTTCTTCTTCCAAGTCACCATTCAAGAAGGCAGACTTGACATCCATCTGATACACTTTGAAATCCTTGAAGGCAACAAATGCAAGAAATAATCTGACTGCTTCAATTCTTGCCACCAGAGCAAAAGTTTCTTCAAAATCAATTCCTTCTATTTGAGAATAGCCCTTGCAGACCAATCTGGCTTTATTTCTGATTACTTCACCAACTTCATTCAGTTTGTTCCGAAAGACCCATTTGGTTCCAATCACATTCTTATTTTTGGGTCTGTGAACAAGATCCCAAGTGTGATTTTTCTCAATTTGCATCAGCTCTTCCTCCATTGCTTTAGTCTAGTTTTCATCATTGCAGGCTTCATCTATTGTCTTAGGTTCAATCTTTGAAATCAGACAATGCTCATCTAAATTTTGAGCAATTTGCCTTCTAGTTTGTACACCTTTGCTTTTGTCACCTATGATCTGATCTTCAGAATGGTTCAGTCTTACATACCTTGGAACTTTGGGAGTTTCTTGCACTTCTGATTCTTGATCAGGCTCATTCAAACTCATCTCTTCTTCTTGATTTACCGGATCAGTTTGAATCTATTTTTCAGAAGAGGCTTGGGCTTCTTGAATTAGAACACCATTCTGATCATCTTCATCATATTCATAAAACCTTGAGGGTTTTTTAATTCCTTCATCAACATTCACATTTGTACTTTCTATAATCTTTCTCAGTCTCTTGTTATAACACCGGTATGCTTTGCTTTGAGTGGAGTAACCCAAGAATATTCCTTCATCACTTCTAGCATCAAACTTGCCTATATCTTAATCTCTTTTAATGTAACACTTGCTACCAAAGACTTTGAAATACCTCACAGTGGGAGTGATGCCAAACCAAAGTTCATAAGGAGTCTTACCAGTATTGCTTCTGATTTGTACTCGATTGAGAGTGTAGACTGCAGTGCTGACAACTTCTCTCCAATAGGTCTGAGGAACATTTGCTTCCATCATCATTATCCTAGATGCTTCCTGGATGGTCTGGTTCTTTCTCTCAACTACTCCATTCTACTGTGGAGTCCTAGAAGCAGACAACTGTCTCTTTATTCCATGTTTCTCATAGAAATCTATGAACTCACCAGATGTGAATTCTCCACCTCTATCAGACCTCAGACATTTCAATTTTAATCTGGTTTCATTCTCTACCATTGCCTTGAATATTTTAAATTTCTCAAGAGCTTCTGATTTCTCTTTCAGAAAAGTTACCCACATCATCTGGGAATAGTCATCAATTAGTAACATGAAGTATCTATCACCTTGCACACTCCTGATTCTTGCCAGACCACAAAGATCAGTATGAACTAAGTCCAATAATCTAGTAGAAGATTGTTCCTTGCTTTTAAATGTGACTTTGCTTTGTTTTCCCAACTGACATTCTTTGCACAAACTATTTGTAGGTTTCACCAGTTTTCGAAGATCTCTTACAGCCTGAGTATTGCTTATCTTGATGATATTATCAAAATTCACATGACACATTCTTCTATGCCATAACCAACTCTGATCAACTTGAACAAATAAGCAACTTTTACCAGAACCAACTAAGTGGAAAATATTACCTTTAGTTTGAGTACCGGATGCAATCTCTATTCTGAAACTTTCAAAGATTTTGCATTTTCCATTCTTGAATCAGAGATCATAGCCTTTGTCCACCAACTATCCAACACTGAGAAGATTGTGCTTTAATCCTTCAACATACAGAACATTATCAGTTTTGTTATTTCCATCAAAAGAAATAGTTCCTCTACCTTTGATTCTGCGAGCAGAATTATCACCAAACTTTACCACTCCTCCTTCATACCTTTCCAAGTGTATGAACTTACTTTTATCACCTATCATATGATGAGAGCATCCACTGTCAATGACCCAATCATCCTTTTCTTCAACTTGTGCAGCCAAAGATCTTTCTATAACTTTATGATTGACAGACTTAGAGAGCATTGGATCTTCTTCCTTGATGGCAATAAACACCCAATCACTTATGGATTTGTTTCCTAATTCTGATTCATCATCTCTTACTCCTTCATCATCATCATCTTCATGAACATAGTAGCAATTCTTTTGGAACCTTGATTTGTTAGGTTTTGGGCTTGAAAATCTTTCCAGACATCTTGAGGCAAAATGACCAATATTATTGCAGTTAAAACATTTAAAAGACAATTTCCCTTCATACTTACCGGATCCTCTTGGTAGTCTTTTTGCAATAAGAGCTTCAAGTTAAGTAGTTTCTGCTTCCTCTTCTTCTAGGTCTTTTCTTGCTTTTTCATACCATGAGAGTTTCCTTGAAGAGTTCTCTCCTAGATCAAGCCTTTGTTTACCTTTCATAGAGGCACTATCTTTGAATGCAGATTTAGTCTTAGGAGGGGTATCTCCAAACTCGATCATTTCAAAAGCAGCCAATTTACCAGCTAATTGATCTCTTGTGACAGTTGTATGGGCTCTAAATTCTTCAATGGCAGTAGCCTTGATCTTATAAGAAGCAGGAAGGGATCTGAGAATTTTGCAAACAATCTCATCTTCATCCAAGACTCCACCAGCATTTCTAATTCCACAAACAAGCTCATTTACTCTTGGCATAAAAGTAGTGATATTTTCATCTTCTCTCATCTTTAGATTTTCAAATTTTCCTTTCAAACTTTGTAGCCTTGCACATTTGACATACTTGTCTCCTTCATGCAGAAGTTTTAGTTTTTCTCAAATCTCAAAAGTAGTTGGTAGGTCAACAACATTTGAAAGCTCTGAATCGGATAATGTGCTTAGAAGAGCTTCTATAGTCCGTAGATTGTTTTCAACATCTGTGATTTCAGTTGGGGATTTCGGACCACCCTATGGAGGAGTATACTTCGTTGAAGCCATGTTCTAGTACACCATACCCATACATTGCAAATGACATTTCATGCGACTTTTCCAAGATTAAAATTAGTTCCATCAAACTTTGGACTATCCTTCTTGTCGGATGACATCCTGGATCTCCTCAAGTGGTTAAGCTTCTTTTAGAGGAACTTGGCTCTGATACCAATTGTTAGATTCAGGACAGACAACTGAGAGGGGGGGTGAATCAGTTGTCCAAACTTTCTTTGCAATTACACACTTTGAAATCTTCTTAGCATATTATTAAATTAATCATGGAAACATAATGTATTCAAACATGAGTAGAAACACATCAACATATAAGACACCAAGATTTTGACGTGGAAAACCCAGTTAAGGGAAAAACCATGAGATGATTAACCCAAGATTGTATTCTCTGTTAGAAGAATAGAAAGAACAAAATGGCACATGCCAATTAGGGCTCACTGCCTGAGCACATTGCTCACAAGAGGCTCACTGCCTACAAGAGACACACTGTTTACAAAATAATAAGTATCACATACATGAACTGGAGAATAGCATCTTCACCATGCTTGAATCAATTCCATTTAAGTCCAATACTTCTGCTCTGCCCTTCACTCTCCTCCTCACTACCACACTCTCATCTCCACAAGCACACATTGCAAAGACTTTACAACTCTATATATATACAAGACATCAACTTAGGAAGAGTCATCTAGGCTGGCAAACATCTACAAGAACATCCACGAGATGTGTAATACATCCGGTCAGCCAGTTCAGGAAGGACACCATCATCCAGAGGTTATTCTTCAACTACGGGCTCCAACTCCAATGTGGACAAACAACATGAATTGGAAACGATCCAAAGACCTCCACAAGATTGCCTGAATCACCAAGAACATCCACACTTCATCCGCATATTCAAATCCTTCTCTCCTTCATCTGGAACCTCAAGAACACAATCTGTCACCACTGTCACAAAGGAATAGATGCTTACAGACCTTCAAACCATGAACCAATCGAGTTGACACTTCACAAAGACTTCCTCAACACTCCCTCAAATCCGTAGAATAGGATAATGCATTTTCGGAGCTCATTGGACCTATCTGTGTCACTCTATCACCTTTGAACACCTGCCGGAACCGGTTTTACTTGAACAACCGTAACTTCTTTAGATCTTCATGCGGACCTCTAAAATCTTTACTAAATCACATTAAGATTCATATCTACAAACCCTTTAAACCATATCCTCTGATCTTCATCTTATCTTGGACTTTTACCTTACTGTCTTCACTATTCTTCTTTATTCCTGATTAGGACTAATTTTCTCAATATCCTCAGCACTCAGCTCATCCAATCCTTTTCATCAATGCAACAAGAGTATGTTGACATCAATGACAACACCGGTTAGGCCCATACTTGCAACAATACATAGTAAGGGGGAGCAGTATGAACATTTTTCACTAAGTGTTGCCATCAATGCCAAAGGAGGAGATTGTTGGCAACATGGTCAAAAGACACTGTTGATATGATTGTGATATGGTGTTGTCATTGGTGGAAAAAACTAGATATGATTTGGAACAAGTCTTGAGACAAGTTATGTACAGTTCTTTTTGGTCCAGGAAGAATAACTTAGTCAAATTGACTAAGTGTTGGTAGCTTACCGAGTTAATGACAAAGAGTTGGTTGGTATTCCTCTGCAGATGTAGACTCTGGTATATGGTTTTGGTATGTTGCACATAGTTTTTTGATTATGCTAAATTCCAAGTTTCATTTCCTAGCAATCTCTGGAAGCTACACTTTGAATTGCTTAAGTCCGGGTTAACAAAGTTCAGTCATGAACAATGCAGAATACCTGAGTATTTTAGTCCACATTTCTCCACTATTGGTTGTTTCAATTTATGGTTTGGAAGTGTTGTAAACACATGTTAGGAGTATCTAATTCTATATTTGTGGAGTCTGAGGTTTACTGAATGATCATCTACAAGCTCCTAAGTATCGACATTTAAGTTGACAGTATTTCATAGTGATAGAGACATCAGTTCAGAGATCCGTATTTTGCTGCATAAGAATATTATGACTCATGGTTCTAAAGGTATGTTGGGTGATGCATACTGAATGTTTGGTATGAATTTTAGAGTCTTGTGTGGTCTGTAGTGGGAGTTGTGGTATGATAGTTAATTTGGTTAAGTGTATACTTAAGGATGAAGCCGCCATACAAGTTGGATCGATATGCAGTAAAGATATATTATTTAGATCATCATTCAAAGTGGTTCTATAATAGTTCCACACCTATATGAAGGTTTCTAAAGGATTGTATTGGTCCACATAGATTCTTGTGTAAAGAGTTCAAGCCAACAAAGTATAACTTTTTGTGTACATGTTTCATTTCTGGCAAGCTGACCTAGTTTTGAGTTAGATCTTGTTGTGGATATAAATACTTGATGGATTTTGATGTTGGATGCATGCAATGGATTATCAAGTTTGTGTGTGTACAATATAAGATAGTTTTTTTATCCAAAAAGTGCAATAAGAGTTCAGAGGACAGAAGAACAGAGTATATGTGAATAGGGTAGAAAAATAGAGCAGTCAAGATGAAGAGCTTTAAAACTGTATTTTGAGCTATTAATGGAATTGTATTCTAGCATCCAATAGATGTATTTGTAATAATTCTTTTTGGCAGTGAGCTTTTCTCTCTTCTCTTCTATCTTTCTTTCTCAGTGGGCAGTGAGTCCACTTGGACAGTGAGTCCGCCTGCAGTGAGCATTCTCTCTTTGGATAGTCAGTCCTTTTGGGCAGTGAGCCCTTGTAATCGGTATTTTTATTTATAATATATTGTGAGCTAACACTCACTGTGGTTTTTCCCTTTTTGGGTTTTCCACGTAAAAATCTTGGTGTCTATGTGTTATGACTTTGTGGTTGCTCTTTCTATGTTTATTTTGCTTTCATGTTATTGAATTTAGTAAATAGGTAAAAGAACTTGTGAAAGAATGGTTTAATGGAATACTGATTCACCCCCCTCTCAGTATTCCTTGTGTTCAACATTCACCTCCTAAAATTTGTATCATAATTGAGATTTCAGGATTCAAATCCTTTAAGAAATATAGAAATGCAAAACCTAGGGGGGTGGCTTACCTCAATTGGGAACCTTTTCTATGTTTCATTGAATCGTGTATTTAAATCATGCATTTATTCCCAAGGGTGTTTCCTAATTGTGATGAGATTTTGAACTAGGGAGGTAGTATCTACCTTCTCATGGAAGCAATCAAAGAGGAGATCTCCAAGTTGATCCCATGTGATTGAATGAGGCTGTAGAGCTCTATACCATTCTCATGCTCTTCCTTTGAGAGAGAAAGTAAGAAACTAAAGGGCATGATGTAGTGAATATTGCATTGATTTTTAATAGCTTGAATATGATCTGTTAAACAAACAAATCCATCTCCATGAAACTATGGTAATGCCTTTAATGTTGCTTTAGGAACCCAACCACTGTCATTGCTGTAGAGGACAATTTGAATATCAATCCATAAACAGACAATTTCTTGCTGGAATATTTAGGTGCATCTAGATATTTGGAGCCATCATGATTTGTATTAGCATAGATCTAAGATGAAATCACTAATGAAGTCACAAGGTAGGAGATTCATGTCCCCATGAGCAGATATTTCTATGATTCTCTATGAAAATTACAAAATATGAAGTGATTAGCAAATCATAGACCTAAGTCTTTGACTAATCAAGTGATTATGGGTTCAAGTCCCACTGAATGTGCCAAAAGATATTGTTGATGGTTTTTGTTGTCTGCACCTAGGAATTGAATCTTCGTCATATGAAACCACCAAAGTAATGGGAAATCCTATGATTGTGGGACTCGATTTGTGAATCACAAGATAAAATTTGGGAGTTTAGAAGCCAACTCTTCTTAAGATTCTCATTAATTCTTTTGAAATGTTGGGGAGAGGAATAAGAAGAGAGAAACTTAAAATAAAATCTATTCTAAGGTGATGTGCTAGAAAATGAGACTTAAAATGATGAAACAAAGGCACAACGCTTCCTTGTTTAACTCAATATTAACTCATGGCTTCCAAGACCTCAAAGGAGCATGATTTCAGACTACTTACTAACATCATTCATTGAAACTAAAAATAAAGGCATACATCAATGTTTGAGACTCAAAAGAAAGACTCAATAGGCATAGAATAAGCACAGGGAGTCACATCTTCTTCATTGATAAATAGAGAACAAGTTACAAAAGACACAAAGGAACAATCATAAAACATTCAATCCACTCATGAAGAGTATACAAAAAGGCTTGAAATGTTATCAATTCTCCTCCTAAAGTCTAAGAATTTACTCAATGAATAAACATTTCTCAACCCCTATCACAATGGATCACGACTCTATATATAGCAATCTAATTTCCTTAAAATGAAGTCGGAAAAAATATCTACATAGCTGCCTCTACCACCATGGGCTTGAATTTCCTTTGACTCTGCTATCCTTCTCTATTGAAACTTGATGGTGCTAGCTTGCAACATTGAAAGTCTACCAAGAAACACGCAGGAGGTTGAACCATTGTATTGATGTTTCCTTGTAAGGTTGTGCCACCTAAGGGAACTTCAGGTAGCATTTCACCTTTATTACAAGACTTAAAGGTTTGCTGATGCATCTGTCAGTCACTAGCACACTGTTTCTCCTTTTGATATTGAAAGGTCCTTCATAAAATTTTTGGCCATTAGATTTCTATGTTGGCCGTAATTTATGGTTTGAGAAGGCTCATTTTCCTTGGATCAATCCTATAGGTTACTATACTAGATGGTGGTGTGGCACATGTTTTTGTGGTGTTAGGACTACAACTTTGAAACTACATGTGAGCATACCAAGTTTCAAGTCTTTGCATGATCCTTGCCTTTGAGATATTAGGCCTAACTTTGGCTCATAGTCCAAACACAGTATCTTACTGCATCTCTAAATAGTTGTAGTTCTATCAAGACATTGGGATTGTGTGATGATGAAACTTGGTAGTGAATGTGACCATTTGTTTCAGTCAAAGATTTTAGTACTCAAGCCTGCCTTAGTGGCACTTGAGACACTTGGTACTTCAACACTTTCTAACAATGCTTTCCTTTTCATGACCCTAATGGCTTGAAAAATCTTTCCACGTAGAAATCAATGATACTTGGACTTGGAAGCACATTCCAATTTGATTAAAAAATTAATAGAAGATTAAAATGAGGGCGGAAAACTTTCAATCATGCTTGATTTATTTGATTGTGGATGCATTCAGAACTGATGTCGATCTGCCTCGACTAAAAACCAAATGTAGAACTAGAATATTCTACAAGAGGGAAAGAATGAGATTAGATATCCCCCATAATAAAGTAGCTCTTTGGCTAATGGTGAATGCACGAAGATAAAAAACTATCCAATGCTTGCAAATAATATTTCTCCCCTTGTGAAGAAACCAATCCATTGGTGTATGTAGAAGAAAATCCAACTCTAAAACAAGAGATGAGGGAAGAAGTCTCATGAAAGATAATGTATCTAAAAACTGCTCAAGTGTCCACATGTCACAATCAATAGATGCCAAAAAATTAGGAACTCCATGCCTAATTAAAGAGTGTGACAATCCAAGTGTTAGAATCAAGACAAACAACTGAGAGGGGGGTGAATCAGTTGTCCCAAAACTTTCTTCCTATTAATCACTTTAATCCTTCTTATAATTCAACAGCATAATAATAAATCAATCATGGAATCTTAATGCAACAAATCAAGAGAAGAAACACATTAACACATATGACACCAAGATTTTAATGTGGAAAACCTAGTTAAGGGAAAAACCATGGGGTGACTAACCCAAGATTGTATTCTCTGTTGTAAGAATAAGAAGAACAAATGGCACATGCCAATTAGAGCTCACTACCTGAGCACACTGGTCACAAGAGGCCCACTGCCTATAGAATAATAAATATTGCATACTTGAACTGAAGAATAACATCTTCACCATGTTTGAGTCAATTCCATTTAAGCTCAATACTTCTGCTCTGCCTTTCATTCTGCTCCTCTCTACCACACACTCATCTCCGCAAAGATACCTTTGAAATGACTTCACAACCTCTTATTTATACAAGACATTTGACTTTGGAATAATCATCCAAGTCGGCATACATTACAGAGCAAATACATAAATACAACATGACTAATTACAAAAAGACTTCACACGGATCAACACACTATCGGCTACACAGATCTGAGACTTCAATCTTCTTTGAGGAACATGCCATGCTTCACAGAACATCTTTAAGATCATTCACAAGATGTGTAACTCATCCGATCGACCAAACTTAGGAAGAACATCATCATTTGGAAGTAATTCATCAATTATGAGCTCAATCTTCAATGCAGACCACCAACATGAACTGGACATAATCCAAAGACCTCCACAAGCTTTCCTGAATCACCAAGAACATCCACACTACTTTTGCTTACTGAAGTCATTCTCTCCTTCATCTAGAACCTCCAAGACACAGTCTGTCATCATTGTCATATTGGAATAGATACTTGCGGACCTCCAGACCACGAACCAATTGAGTTGTCAATTCACATTGACTTCCTAAACACTCCACCAAATCCACAGAACAAGATATTTCATTTCTGGATCTCACTGGACCTATCTGTGTCACTCTGTCACCTCTGAACATCTACCAGAACCAATTTTACTCAAGTGGCCATAAATTCTTCAAATCTTCATGCTGACCTCTGAAATCTTAACTGGATCATCTTGAGACACATCTCAACAAACCCTTTTATGCATATCCTCTGATCTTCATCTTATCTGGGATCTTTACCTTGCTGTCTTCATTGTTCTTCTCTGTTCTTGATAGGACTAATTTTCTCAATATCCTCAGCATACAACTCATCCAATCCTTATCATCAATGCAATAGGAGTATTTTGACATCAATGACAACACCTGTTATGCCCATACTTGCAACAATCTCCTCCTTTGTCATTGATGGCAACATATGATGTGAAAAATTGTTTTAACCATCAAGACAAGAACTTCTCCTTACTGACTGACATAACTCCCCCTATCAACAACAACCATTCACATGTCTTCTCTTCCTTTATTGCTCCCCCTTTGATCAACAACCACTTTTTGTTTTTCACATGTCTTCTCTCCCCCTTTGACATCAATGGTAAAGGGCACATACTTGCATTGCTTAGAATCATACCAACTGCTCCCCCTGAGTAGCAGCTTCCCATCATCAATCCGGACCACAAGATATGACTTTGAGATCCACCAGACTGATGCACATTAGTGCACCTTAATTTAGAACCGGAGAGGTAATAACCTCTAACTTGTCCCTAAGATACTCAAAAGAGTCCTTAGGTAG
Organism: Cunninghamia lanceolata; assembly: GCA_027924645.1. Lineage (NCBI taxonomy): Eukaryota > Viridiplantae > Streptophyta > Pinopsida > Cupressales > Cupressaceae > Cunninghamia > Cunninghamia lanceolata. Next base: position 14,836,288 of record BSBN01001583.1, read on the forward strand.
AGGTTTAGTAAAAATATCTACAATCTGATCCTTGGAAGGCACAAACTCCAATATGACTTCATTCTTGTTCACTTGCTCTCTCAAAAAGTGAAACTTGATGGATATATGTTGTCTTTGAATGCAACACTAGATTTTTTGATATATTTATTACACTTGAATCATCATAGAAGATTGTGATAGGTTCCTCATACTCCACTCTGATGTCTCTTAGCATTTGCTTCATCCACAATACTTGAGGGCAACTACGTACTCCTGCAATATATTATGTTTCTGTAGTGGACAAAGATATTGCCTCTTGTTTCTTGCTCAGCCAAGAAACCAATCTTTTCCCCAAAAAGAATGCTCCACCACTGGTACTCTTCTGGTCATCCACATCTCCTATCCAATCTGCATCTGTATATGCATGAAGAGAGAAATCGTGATCTCTAGGATACCATAAACCATACTCAACTATCCCTTTTAGATATCTAAGAATCCTCTTGATTACCATGACATGAGATTCTCTAGGATCAGCTTGGAATCTAGCAACAAGACCAACAACATTCATAATGTCAGGTCTAGTTTGAGTAAGATACAATAGTCCTCCAATCATTGACCTGTACTTTTTCTGATTAGCCTTAGGAGAGTCATCATCTTTGCTCAATTTACATCTGGTTGCCATGGGAGTACTCATTGGTTTTGAGTCTTCCATCCCAATTTTTTTCAACAATTCTTTCACATATTTGGTTTATGAAATGAAGATTTCTTTCTTTGTTTGAATGATTTGTAGACCCAAGAAGAAATTCATTTCCCCAAACATGGACATCTCAAATTCACTTTTCATTTGGTTTGCAAAGGTTTTGCCCATACTATCTCTTCCTCCAAAAATGATATCATCAACAAACACTTCAATAATCAAGATATTTTCATGATCAATTTTGAAGTACAAATTACTGTCAGCAGTACCTTTGTTGAAACCAATCTTCAAAATATGCTTATCCAGTCTTTCATACTAGGTTGTTGGGGCTTGTTTGAGTCCATACAATGCTTTCTTCAACTTGCAGACCATATCACCATGATTAGACAATTGAAATCCATCCAGTTGCTCAATGTATACTTCTTCCAAGTCACCATTCAGGAAGGCAGACTTGACATCCATCTAATATACTTTGAAATCCTTGAAGGCAACAAAGACAAGAAATAATCTAATTGCTTCAATTCTTGCCACCAGAGCAAAAGTTTCTTCAAAATCAACTCCTAATTGAGAGTAACCCTTGCAGACCAATCTGGCTTTGTTTCTGACTACTTCACGATCTTCATTTAGTTTATTCCAGAAGACCCATTTGGTTCCAATCACATTCTTGTTTCTAGGTCTGGCAACAAGATCCCAAGTGTGATTTTTCTCAATTTGCATTAGCTCTTCCTCCATTGCTTTAGTCCAGCTTTCATCATTGCATGCTTCATTCACTGTCTTTTGTTCAATCTTTGAAATCAGATAATACTCTTTTGAGTCTTGAGCAATCTTTCTTCTTCTTTGAACACCTTTGCTTTTATCACCTATGATCTGATCTTTAGAATGATTCAGTCTTACATACCTAGGAATTTTGGGAATTTCTTGCACTTCTGTTTCTTGAACAAGTTCATTCAAACTTATCTCTTCTTCTTGATTCACCAGATCAGTCTAGATTGGAATTTTAGAAGGGGCTTGGACTTCTTAGACCAAAACATCATTCTGATCATCTTCATCACATTCATAAAACATTAAGGGTTTTTCAATACTTTCATCAACCTTCACATTTGTACTTTCTATAATCTTTCGTAATCTCTTGTTATAACACTGGTATACTTTGCTTTGAGTAGAATAACCCAAGAATATTCCTTCATCACTTCTAGCATCAAATTTGCCAAGATCTTCATCTCTTTTAATGTAACATTTGCTACCAAAGACTCTAAAATACTTCATAGTGGGAGTGATACCAAACCAGAGTTCATAAGGGGTCTTACCAGTATTGCTTCTGATTTGTATTTGATTAAGAGTATAGACAGTAGTGCTTATAGCTTCTCTCCAGTAGATCTAAGGAATATTTTCTTCCATCATCATGGTTCTAGATGCTTCCTGGATGGTCTGGTTCTTTCTCTCCACTACTTCATTCTGTTGTGGAGTCCTTGGAACAGACAATTGTCTTTTTATCCCATGTTTCTCACAGAATTCTATGAACTCTCCAGATGTGAATTCTCCACCTCTATTAGACCTAAGACATTTAATGTTTAATCTGGTTTCATTCTCTACCATAGCTTTGAATATTTTGAATTTCTCAAGAGCTTCAGATTTCTCTTTCAGAAAAGTCACCCACATCATCCAAGAGTGATCATCAATTAATAACATGAATTATCTATCACCTTGCACACTCCTCATTCCTACCAGACCACATAGATTAGTATGAACTAAGTCCAATAATCTGGTAGAAGACTGTTCCTTACTTTTGAATGTGACTCTGCTTTGCTTACCCAACTGACATTCTTTGCACAAACTATTAGTAGGTTTCACCAGTCTTGGAAGATCTCTTACAACCTGAGTGTTGCTTATCTTGATGATATTATCAAAATTCACATGACACATTCTCCTATGCCACAACCAACTTTGATCAATTTGAACAAATAAAAAACTTTTACCAGTACCAACCAAGTGGAAGATATTACCTTTTGTTTGAGTACCAGATGCAATCTTTGTTATGGAACTTTCAAAGATCTTACATTTTTTATTTTTGAATTAGAGATCATAGCCTTTGTCCACCAACTGTCCAACACTGAGAAGATTGTGCTTCAGACCTTCAACATATAGTACATTACTGGTTTTGTTCTTTCCTTCAAAAGAAATAGTCCCTCTACCTCTGATCTTGCCAGTAGAATTATCACCAAATTTTACCACTCCTTCATATCTTTCCAAATCTATGAACTTATTTTTGTCACCTATCATATGGTGAGAGCATCCACTGTCAATGACCCAGTCATCCTTTTCTTCAACTTGGGCAGCCAAAGCCCTTTCTATTTTATGATTGGTAGATTCAGAGGGCATTGGATCTTCTTCCTTGATGGCAATAAACACCCAGTAACTTCCAGATTTGTTTCCTATCTCTAATTCATCATCTGTTACTCCTTCATCATCATCTTCATGAACATAGTAACATTTCTTTTGGAATCTTGATTTGTTTGGATTTGCTCTTGAAAATCTTTCCAGACACCTTGAGGCAAAATGACCAATCTTATTGTAGTTAAAACATTTGAAGGGAAATTTTCCTTCATACTTACTGGATCCTCTTGGCAATCTTTTTGCAATAAGGGCTTCAAGTTGAGAAGCTTCTGCTTCATCTTCTTCCAGATCTTTTCTTGCTTTTTCATACCATGATAGTTTCTTTGAAGAGTTCTCTCCCGGATCAAACTTTTGTTTTCCTTTTATAGAGGCACTAGCTTTGAAAGCAGATTCAGTCTTGGGGGGTGCATCTCCAAACTCAACCAATTCAAATGCAACCAATTTACCAACCAGTTGATCTCTTCTGATATTTGAAAAAGATCTGAATTCTTCAATAGTAGAAACCTTGTATTTGGAAGAAGCAGGTAAGGATCTGAGAACTTTGGCAACAATCTCATCTTCATCCAAGACTCCACCAGCACATCTAATGCCACAAACAAGCTCATTTACTCTTGGCATAAATGTAGTGATAATTTCATCTTCACTCATCTTCAGGTTTTCAAATTTTCCTTTTAGACTCTGTAGCTTGGCACATTTAACATACTTGTCTCCTTCATATAGAAGTTCCAATTTTTCCCAAATCTCATATGTAGTTTTTAGATCTACAACATTTGTCAGCTTTGAATCAGATAAGGCACTTAGTAGAGCTTCTTTAGCCTGAATATTGTTTTCAGCATCTTTGATTTCATCTACAGTTCTCGAACCATTCTGTGGAGGAACATACTTCTTTGTAGTCATGATCCAATATTGCATTCCCGTACATTGCAAGTGACATTCCATGCGACTTTTCCAAAGAGTGAAATTGGTTCCATCAAACCTTAGACTATCCTTCTTGTAGGAGGACATCCTGGATCTCCTCAAGCGGTTAAGCTCTTTTAGAGGAACTTAGCTCTGATACCAATTGTTAGAATCAAGATAGACAACTGAGAGGGGGGGTGAATCAGTTGTCCCAAAACTTTCTTCCTATTAATCACTTTAATCCTTCTTGTAATTCAGCAGCATAATAATAAATCAATCATGGAATCTTAATGCAACAAATCAAGAGTGAAAACACATTAACACATATGACACCAAATTTTAACTTGGACAACCTGGTTAAGGGAAAAACCATAGGGTGACTAACCCAAGATTGTATTATCTATTAAAAGAATAAGAAGAACAAATGGCACATGCTAATTAGTGCTCACTACCTGAGCACACTGCTCACAAGAGGCCCACTGCCTACAAAAGACACACTATCTATAGAATAATAAATATTACATACTTGAACTAAAGAATAGCATCTTCACCATGCTTGAGTCAGTTCCATTTAAGCTCAATTCTTCTGCTCTGCCTTTCGTTCTACTCCTCTCTACCACACACTCATCTCTGCCAAGATACCTTTGAAATGACTTCACAACTTCTTATTTATACAAGACATTTGACTTTGGAATAATCATCCAAGTCGGTTTACATTATAGAGAAAATACATAAATACAACATGACTAATTACAAAAAGACTTCACACAGATCAACACACTGTCGGCTACATAGATATGAGACTTCAATCTTCTTTGAGGAACATGCCATGCTTCATAGAACATCTTCAAGAACATCCACAAGATGTGTAACTCATCTGGTTAGCCAAACTTAGGAAGAACATCATCATCCAGAAGTAATTGTTCAATTATGAGCTCAATCTTCAATGCGGACCACCAACATGAACTGGACACAATCCAAAGACCTCCACAAGCTTGATTGAATCACCAAGAACATCCACACTACTTCTGCTTACTGAAGTCATTCTCTCCTTCATCCGGAACCTCCAGGACACAGTCTGTCATCATTGTCATATTGGAATAGATGCTTACGGACATCCAAACCACGAACCAATTGAGTTGTCAATTCACATTGACTTCCTAAGCACTCCACCAAATCCACAGAACAAGATATTTCATTTCTGGATCTCACCGGACCTATCTGTCACTTTGTCACCTTTGAATATCTGTCAGAACCAATTTTACTCAGGTGACCATAACTTCTTCAAATCTTCATGCGGACCTCTCAAATCTTTACTAGATCATCTTGAGACACATATCAATAAACCCTTTTATGCACATCCTCTGATCTTCATCTTATCTAGGATCTTTACCTTGTTGTCTTCACTATTCTTCTCTATTCTTGATAGGACTAATTTTCTCAATATCCTCAGCATACAACTCATCCAATTCTTATCATCAATGCAAGATGAGTATGTTGACATCAATGAAAACACCAGTTATGCCCATACTTGCAACACCAAGACAATAGGAAAACTCATGGTCAAAAATCTCCAAAGATAAAGATGGTATGATAACAATCATGCTATAACTATCATCAAAGAGGAAATGAATATTTTCAAGTGTGTCCTCCAAATATTCAATGTGAGACTCCAAAAACAAGAATGATATGTCTGCAAGATAAGATTCCCAATGAGGTGGATCTAGAAAATTAGAAATGTCTTGCTACAAGGAATCACTAGAATCTCTCTATGAAGCAACACTAGACTTAGATGTAGCAATAGGTGATGAGGTAAAGTCTACACATGCTAGATTAGAAAAATTTAGCAAACTAATGCCATTAGCAATGCAAAGTTATTTTAACTAATGAAGCTCATATAGTAGTTTCAAATCATCAAGTTCCTTCTGCATGCATTCATCATTTGTATGCCATTTTCTCCCACAATAATCACATTTTAATTTCCAAAAACTAGAGACATGATTAAACCAACAAACTAAAGTGCAGAAATTATGAAGCTGATATGAAGCCCATAAAAAAAAGAACTTCTCCAGGTGTCAGGATGTCTAAGTTATCAACCAAAATGCATAAAACTGAAAAACTAAAAATATACTTGGGGCTAAATCTAAAAAGAGTGCATGGATAGTTGTGTAGAGATCTTCAATACCTTGAATGTTACAAGATTAGAAGCCAAAAAAAAGGTGATCTAGACTTCAAACAGAAAAATTAGGCACTTGCAACAAAATCAACAAAAAATACATGTACCATTGTGAAGTGCTTAGAACCAACTTTCGATACCTATTCGTTTGCAAAAATCTGGTATTGTGGCGAAAAGTTATGGCTTCTGGGAAAAGAACACCCTATTAGGCCATATAAACAATCTAGAGGTGACCCCCTAGTGGCAGGTGGACAGCCTAGCAGTGGTGCCTGGGCTAAGTGCTAGTTACAACAATGATTTCAGTGGCACTGTAGTGATTATCACTGGTGGAGGTAGCATATTTGGCCGGTGACACTAGAAGTACCACATGTTTGTTAAGCCCTTAGAGGCTTACTATGAGTAGGGGCTCTGGCCTAAAATTCAAATTGCCACCTACTCTAATATCCTATGGTTTATAACCATTGTATAAATAATTATATCATCAAAAAAGTTTTAACCATTAGTCAAATAAAAGGCCTGCATAGAAAAAAGGACTAATGATGTCACCCTATACTGCTAGCCCAATCAACTCGCAAGAAATGTACACCAACTGCATAGGATGACATAGAGAATATTCCTTTAGAATATGCCAAAAATTGTTGATGCTGATTGTACCCATGAAAGATTACGACCTGTATGACCAGTACGTTATGGATCCATATGACTATAAATATTTCATGTGAATCTACAATATTTTTTTAAACTAGAAAATATAAAAACCCTTGAAAATGGCCAAGAATTTTCTGACTTAAAAATATAATGTTATATGTCAAAATTTGTCTCTCAAGCCTTTTGGATGCCAGGGTGAGGTTCATTTTGCACCAAGATGCACTATATGAAACTTATTGGAAAAAAATCTCCAAAATGAGGGAAGGGAATTGTAGATTTGAAGCTTTGATACCATGAGAGTCATACCATGGACTCAAGAGATGCCCAAGATCACTTGCAATTAAAAAAGTCTTCCACAACAAGAGAGAAACAATAATAATGCTATATTTCCCAAGAATGAAAATGATGCATATAAGGTACAAGATATACAATATATGACCTGCACATAATGTACAATGAGAGCCCTTGCTTATATAGGCAAGCCTGAGACCTAGGACAACATGTGATCTTGACAAGTGTCTTAATCCTATGACATGAGACAAATATTAAATGCCCTAAGTAAACTTAGCTAAATAATTGTGAATAAAACCTAATATGGAACTAGTTAGGTAATATGTATCCTGTTCACACCAACATTGAGAGCATGACGTGCCACCATAAGGGTGAGATGGACCCAAAAAGAAGTAACTAGAGTTATATGACAAATTGACCAGCTCGAAGGGATGAGTGTAATGAGACAATCCATTGAAAGGGATAAAATTTGTCCTTGGACCAAAAAAGGGTAGTCAGAGTTAAATAGAAATCAATCAACTTGAAGAGATGAATGTAATGGAACAATCTGCCACAAGAGTAAAATCTAGCCCCAGACTTTTTTAACCTAGGATTTTTTGAAAATTTAGATTCCTACGGGTAGGAAATGTTGCTAGTTTCTTTAATTTCTTGCTTTGTAGAGAGTTATATGTTGTAGATGACACATTTTATTGTCCTATATGGGGGCCCACTTGGTGTAGAGAACTACATTCATGGATCACAATATTTCTATAATAACTGCAGATCTAGAAGAACACTCTAGAAATTAGAAATGGTTGTAGTGCAAAGAGAACACTAAGAACTATAGAATAGATACCCAAAGCTCAACTACTAGGAAGAATTTGATATGGTTGTATTCTAGGTAGACAACACATAAGTGGGGATAAAAAGGGAAGGCACTATAGGGTGTGTCTAGTTTGTGAGTCTACCAATATACTTATCTCATTTATAAATAGTGTTGGCCCAATATTTAAGAGCACTAACTATAAAGGGTTGGGACTGTACCCATAGACCACTATTCCATCTATGAGGTATGTAGTGAACATCTTCCTAAGGATAACTACTTACTAGTGCATCATAGATTATAGATGGCTGAAGGTTACCTAAAATTAGGCTATAAAATATCCTAGGGGGTCTTTTTATATACCCATAGGTATGTGGAAGCTTTTGGTTGTATATAAAGGTTGTTTGGGGATAGCATATTGGAGATAAAATACTCCTCACTTCACTAGAACCTTTATAGGGAGTCCAACTTGATAGATCTTCTAAGGATATTTGAAAACCCCTAGCACCAGGTTTCTAATCCAAAAAGATAAAAAAACTAATTGCAAGGTAAAAAATAGTAAAAATTTAGGTACAAAATTTAGTGTTATTGTGACTATAACCACTTTCTGATCACTAAGATCCCTCCAAGGCGAGGTGAGAGAATATTGTGGATAGTTATAGAAGACCCTAGAAAGATCTATGATACTGTTAGTGTATTTAATTATTCATACACTATTGTATGGTTTTAAGATGCACTGGTATATTCATTGTAATATAATTTATAGATATTTAGTGTGATATTTCATGGATAATGCATGCATTGGTGCTCACTTATCGACATGCTATTGACTTGATTAAATTCCACTATTAGTAGTAAAGTTCTATCTTAAGTAGATATATTTTATTAGTTAACTACTCTTAATGAGTTGTGTTCTACTAGTTAACTATCTCTCAAGTAGACTCATTATTTTAAATAAATACTCTCCAAATTTTATCCCTAGCCTATGCCTTATCTATATAAGAGCATAGAGAGCTAGTGGTTGAGGTATCACTATGGAAGAGAGTTGTTGTAATTATGACGAATTTAAAGCTAGAGATTTTTAATAAAAGGGGTAGTCATGCAACTTGTGCTCTAAATCTATGTTATATATTATTAATTTAGCTTTCATATATTTATTGTATTTGTTTTATGTATGTGGGTGAATGTCTTATGGTAGCTACAATGGATTTGGGAAACAATAAACATTAATATGTATTAGAGCTATAGAAGCTTCACTTCGTGCAATGTACATGTATAAAAGATTAGAAACTTATAGTATTTTGATTTTTTTCTACACTTTTAGATCTCTATTGTAGTTTTGTTTTTTTAAAAGTAAGTTTTAAGCCTATAATTTAGAGGCTTACTACCAATAACCAATCTTGTGCTATCACCTTGACCTTCATGGGATCTTGGTTGATCAAAAATTGGTGAATGCAGTGGGGCACTAAAATTTGAAGCTAGTTCTTTCTAGAATTCCTGTAGGTTAGACTTATGTTCTAGTAGTATTGATTTTATCTTCCACATACCTCATAGTATATAGGAAGTTCCTTGAATTATTTTTCCAATAGGAAACATTTCAGTCATTTGATTTTGTGGCATGGTGGTAAGTGCTTAGCCCTAGGATGTTACTCTCTACATATCTAAGAGATAAGATAGTGTGACTATGGTACAATTAAATCCTCCATAGTTAGTGCCCTAAAAATTGAGTCATGTTCAATATTTATAACTAGGATAAGTATATTAGAGAGTCGATAGAGCAAAGACACCTAAACCTAGTATTTCCTAATACAACTTTGGTTACTTTTTGAAGTTATTTTGTGAGGCCTACCTTTTTCATTTCGGTTCATGCGACTATTTACCTTATTGTTGCTGATACTTTTATACTTGTGGGACTGTTGATCCCGGATTCCCGAACTATTAGACTTTATTATGTTAAAGGAAAACTAATTGGGTGATGTTAGATAGATGTTTGTATTAAAGGAAAACTAATTGGGTGATGTTAGATAGATGTTTATATTACAGGAAAACAAATTGGGTGATGTTAGATAGATGCTCTATATTAAAGGAAAATTAATTGGGTGATGTTAGTTAGAAAATTGTAATGTGATTTCCTTTATGCTTAAGAGGACTTGTGATATCTTATGTGAGTGCAAGTTTTTATTTGCTTCGGTTATGTTATTGATATGTGGAATTAACTTTGCAACTGAGTGCGTAGGTATTTCTAACCAACCATAGATACTGGAGATCATCCCACACTTGATGTTGTAATTCCTTGTGAAGCCGATTTAGTTCCACTAGGAACCAAGATCAACTCTGTGTATGATGTAATGTTGTAATGTTAAATTTCATGAGGTTAATTGGGTTAAGTCTACCCTCTTTTAATTTGAATTATGATATGTGTTGTAAGAATTGTCTTTGAATTACATTTTTAAATTTTAAATTTTTGGAGACCCTTTTCTGGTGTTTTAACTTGACCCTGGGTGTTCTAACTAGGCAAAACTTGACCCTGGGTTATACCCCATGGGTCTAGGGTCCCTTTTGACTTGGGTAACCCTTGGTAAACCTCCATATGGTCACCTTAACTTCACACTAAAGTTAAGTGATGAATTTGGAGGCATGGGGGGATAGGATGAGTGGTACCAACACTCAAGCCCATCCCTTTTCAATTCCCAAGGCTAGAGATGAATCCAAGATCCACCAATTGTGGAGGACTTGACTTCAAGTCTCTCTCACAATTGGTGAGAGTACCCATGGAGTTGTGTGGTCCTTCATGAGAGGAAATGAAGGGGAGACATGTGTCACCCTTTCCCTCTTTAACTCCCCTTTTCTCTCCCATGTGTTGGAGAGAGGACATGTTGTAAGGGGTGAGGGAGACTTTGGGGATGGGTGAGTGACATGTGTCAACACCCATCCATTGGGACACACTTGTAGTGGGAGGAAGAGTGAGGAGGTGACAAGTGTCACCTCCCCATTCCTCTAAGCTCATGGATTGGGCTTATTTTAATCCCACTTGGGATAAGGTGAGGAGTTGTTGAATTTTTGACAATTTTTTTTATTGTTGGAAATTGTTTTGGGAAAAAGGATAGAGGGAGTTTGGTGGCTTATGTTGGAGGGGATTTTAGAGGAGCTCTACATCAAATTCTTCCATATTAGGGATTTTAAATGTTGGTTTTCAAGGCTAAGGCCTTCCCCTTGTATTTCAAATTGCTTGCATGATGAATGTGTGAGATGCATTTTGCTTGTGTTGTATTTGTTATTGTGGGGAATATTTAGTAAGGTGTTGAAAGTGCCTCTCCCATTTGGGAGAAAATGCTCATCAAGTGTGGGGTAGGGGAGGAGTGATCCTCCTCGAGGTCATTACCTTGTTTTGGGATGTTGAAAGCCTTGAGGGCATTTTATGTGATTTTGAGTAATTTGTTATATGACTTGAGAGCCAAAATATGAACTCCTTTGGAAATTTTGTTATCATGTTGGCTTGAGGCCATGAGAAAAATTGTTTTGAGATATTTTGAAGGAGTGGCACTCTAGAGTTGTGTGTGTCCACTCTCCAACCCCTTTTGAAACTCACCTTGTTTGAGTTGTGTGTTGTAAATATCAATGGGTGTAATTTAGTGTTTTTTGAGATGTTTGTTTATCTTGTTGTGAAGTGGATTTGAGTTCCCTAGGTGTGTGGATGACCTCCCTAGCTCGGGGGTGACCCTCTTACGGGTCTACGGTAGGGAGAAGCGCAAGATGTGTGGTGTTTCTTTCCCTTGTGTGATATGCAGGTTTCATGGAGCTTAGTGTGAAGTTGAAGAATTTACTAGACTTGGAAAATATTTTATTTTCCTTTACTCTTAAGGCTCTTGAGGAGATCTTGGTCTTATTAAGAATAAAAACCTTGTTGATTTTCAAAGAGGAGAACTTCTCTCTCTCTCTTGTTGTAAAATTTTGTCTTCTAAAGTTGTGAGAAAACCTCTTTCATTGTATTCATAATTATAGTTTGTTTATTTAAATTTTACCATTTATGAAATGATGAAGGAAATTTGTTTTTAAAAAGATATTGATTTTGTATAATTCCTAATACTCTATTAGCAAAGTTGTGATTTAGTTGTTGTGGTAAATAAAGAAAGTTGTAATTTTGTTACTATGGAAAGAAAGAAATGAAAATTGGTGGTAGTTAAGCATTAGAGTTTTCTTTTAATTATTTGCAAATATAATTATTTCCTTCATTCAAAAATGTGTAAATATAAATCATATGCTGAATATATTTTTAATGAGTTATTTGCCATGTTGAAAATTCATAAGAAATAATGGATAAATATAACTTAGTTTAATTGCCTAAAAGGAAAATTTGTATATGAACAGAACAAAGAAAATTTGTAAGTGAACTAAAGGAAGGTTAAAGTTGAAAATATATAATTATATATATTGTGTGTGAATTTTATTTAAATGTATTTGCATGGTTTTATAATACAAACTGAATTTCATTAATTTTATAAATCAAATTAGAGGCTACATATATATATATATATATATATATATATATATATATATATATATATATATATATATATTATTAATTAAATTGTGAATTTGTAATATTCAGTGATTCTGCTGTGTATATGTGTTTATATATATATACATATATATATATATAAATATACATTTATATATTTAAATAAAATAGAAGCCATTAATTTTTTTGTTGTTTACAAATGAAGAAGGGCGACTATGTATATATAGTTCGCGGTTTATTTTTATATAAAAAAAAGTGTGGAGGGGGGGTTCGAACCCCCCCACCGTTTATATTACATGGGTGTGGGAAGGGGGGCGGAGCCCCCACCCACACCCCACTGTGTGGAGTGTAGCTGGGGGATCCGCCCCCCTCCCCACACTCCCCGCTAACCAAACCCCCGTGGCCTTTGTTTTCTACCACTGCGCCACCACACTTCCCTCTGGTTTTAAATCCTGCGGCCCCCTCTGTGTAGTCCGCTCCCCCTACACCACCACGACCTCCTCCACAAAACTCCACTCTCCCTCTGCCCGCGACCCCTCTGCTCTCCCTTCGTCGCTCCCTGTGGCTACCTCTGGCCTCCCTCTACTCGCGACCTCCACCTACGGCCTCCTCCACTACCCTATCAGCACCGCCGCCCTCCGTTGACCCTGCCACAGCCAAACAAAAAAAAATGTTAGGGTTTTTCAATATGATTCAAAAGAAAATATGAAATAAACAATATTCATATGTATATAAAGGAAACCTAATATTGTAACTCAATTAAGTATATATATATATCTATATCTATATATATTTATTATTTATTGATAATGTTGTAAAAGGATGCCATTTAAAAAAAAATAGGGTTTCAATATTGACAAAAAAATAATTATAACAAATATTTAATAAGAATATATATATATATATATATATATATATATATATATTCTATTTATAAGAAAATTGGTTTTGGGGTTTAACAATTTTCACAAATGAAATACCAAGAAAATGAAAAGAAAAATATATATATATATATTTTAATCAAGAAAAACCCTAGTGTTGTAAATACAAATAGCATATATATGTGGGTGTGTGTGTGTGTGTGTGTATTTACAACTTCGCATTATTTTCTTAAGCCATCATATGCATTTCATATGTGGCTATTTTTACCCAACCTGTAATTTGAGAAAATGTCCAATTGAGAAAAAAGAGAGAAAAATAGAAAGAAAGATAAAAGTGAAAACAAAGAGGAGAAAATGCGTGGCTTTTCCTGAATAGGGCTGAGTACTAATTAAGATTTAATAATACTTTAATCCTGATTGGGGGTGATTTAATTAACAAAATTAATTCAAACGTTGAATTAAACCTAGAGTGGAAACCTAGTGGACTTCATCAAGCGAAGTTAGTAAGTCCTATTTAAGTGATCTAATCTACTAAGAAATTAGGAATAATGTCAAGGATACAGTGATAACTCTGATTGATAGAGAATTGATCTACCAAGAAATTAGGAATAATGTAAAGGATACAGTGATAACTCTAATTGATAGAGAACTGATCTACCAAGAAATTAGGAATAATGTAAAGGATGCAGTGATAACTTTGATTGATAGAGATTGATCTACCAAGAAATTAGGAATAATGTAAAGGATGCAGTGATAACTCTGATTGATAGAGAACTGATCTACCAAGAAATTATGAATAATGTAAAGGATGCAATGATAACTCTGATTAATAGAGAATGTGAAAGAGAACAAATTAAAAATTAAATTTCAGAGAAACGAGGAGAACAAATGTTCAGACCTTGTTGGAAAATGCACAATTATCTTAATCATATGTATTCCAATGTAATTAGTGAGTTGTAAGAAATTTATTAACCCTATCTGGAAACCTCATGATCAAGATCAGTGTTAATACAATAAACCCCACTCACGCTCATGAGGCATTATGCTGCTGGATTTTCCCAGAGTTTAGGGTTTAGTAAGTTAGTAAGTTTAACCCTTGTAGCGATGTTAACTGCGTCATGATGACCCCGTTGTTGGCCTTCTTGCGTTTGGGTATGCGCATGTGTGGGTATTACCCCGCTAACAACTGTATTGTTTACGCCTTAAGTGTACGCCACCTAGCACGCTTACACGTGTGAGGGGGTTTCTAGGGAAGCATGGGAAAATTTTTTATATTTTGTGTCATGACCACATGACAAATGTGGACATGACACGTGTGATGCATGTCACAACCGCATGGAAAATGTGGGCATGACATTTGGTATCAGAGCCCAAGTTTAAACACTGGGCATATTTGGGCACGTTATTTATTCCGCAACTTTGATTAATTAGTGCCTACCTTGTTTTGTAGGATGCCTCCCTAATGTGTTCGACAAGCGCGATCGCGCAACATGGCGTCCATTGAGGTGCATAGTGATTCCTCTACAGAGGGATAGGGACCCACAGTCATAGCATATCCGCTAGTACCACAGGCACCACCAGTATTTGACATAGGTCCACATATTCTACAAACATTGCAGGCTATGTTAGAGAGGTTACCGCCAACTATTCCAGAGCCACGTGATGAGCCTCGCATTGATCTGCGGGAGGATCCATGTAAGGAGCCGCATGCTAAGTCATGTGTTGAGCCACATGTGGAGCCTCATGTCGATCTGTGAGAGGTACCACGTATGGAGCATTTTGTAGAGATCCCTGATACTACAATAGAGGAGGTAGGGTCAGCCTACCGCGCACGGAGTAGGAGTCCTCCGAGGCTCTCAAGACGAGATGAGACCATGAGAGTAGAACATATATATCATGGACCGTATGAGTATGGGTTGGATTAGCTGGTTATAGGACTTAGAGATAGAGGAGACCCCATCAAAGACCTGCTTAGGCTCAATCCACCTACCTTCGCAGGAGCTATAGAGGGACCTGTGGCTGAGGCTTAGCTTATCAGTTTAGATAGGTGCTTCGCGTTGCGACCTTATGGGAGCAACATGAAAGCATGAGTGGTAGTACACCTTCTGAGAGATGCAGTAGCTACCTGGTGGCACACTGAGGAGTGCAAGCGTTGATTATCCTTAGATACACTCACATGGGACATATTCATAGAGCGCTTTAATGCACGATATTTGTTAGATCATTATAGACAATGCCAGATAGATGAGTTCCACAATTTACAGCAGAGAGGACTCATGGTTGCTCAGTATGAGAGCCAGTTTATTGAGCTTTCCCATTATGCAGAGTATCTCCATGACGAGAAACTCCTAGTGCACAAATTCATCAAAGGTCTAAATCACGGGATAGCAGGACCAGTGCGTATGGTAGACCCCCAGACTATGAGTGAGGCTGTTGAAAAGGCTTTTATTGTAGAGGAAATTCAAGGATGAGGGCAGAATTTACGCCCATAGTTTCAAGACCGTAATCACTAGCAGCAATAGAAATTTTGAAGACCACAATCCACACCACAGAGAGGAGGATTTAATTCCTCATCATTACCTCCTAGGCCTTCACAGTAGCAGCAACATCAGCATAGGTCCAGACCCCAGCAGAGGGTTCAGGGAGGATAGAACTGTGGTTGGTAGAAGCAGGGCTCACGTAGAGATCAGAGACAATAGCAATCATCTGTGAGACTCGCGAGGTCTCAGCAGTCTTACAGAGGTTCACAGGGGTCCACAGGACAGACTGGACAACAATAGTCAGGTAGGACTCAGTCAGAATAGTTACAGGCTAGGGGCCTGTGTTATGTATGTGCTGGGGTAGGGCATATGGCTAGAGAGTGTCCACAGGGATTTATAGCAAGGGGATAGCCTCGTTCAGGAGGATCTGAGTAGACTGTAGGTGATGTGGGCAAGTCCCACCATATGTTTGCAGCAATTGACAACCGCCAGGCCAACATCCAGGCCTCAGTTATTGAGACAGCAGGTATGATTGGGGATTTCCCCATCTCTATTCTTTTTGACTCTAGAGCTACCGACTCTTTTTTATCTACATCGTTAGTGGAACATTATAAGGTGGTGGCTTCTAAGCAGGACATTAGGTGGGAGGTTGAGTTGGCCTCTAGGGCTAGGATGTTAGTAGATACTTTGGTTAGAGATTACGAGATCTCCTTGGGATCCTTCACTACATCATGTGACCTTAAGGTTATGCCATTAGGATCCTACGGTGTAGTTTTGGGTATGGACTGGCTTGCGGCTCATAGAGCCAAGCTAGATTGTCGCTAGAGGACAATTAGCTGCTTAGATGATCATGGCTCACCAGTTGAGAAAGTGGACATTCAGAAGTCCATGACTATTCATATGATATCCACTCAGCAGCTTAAGCGCTGCATGCGGAAGGGTTGTCAGTTGTTTGCTATCACGGTTAGTGACAGATCAGAGGATGAGCCTGAGGCTTCTTTAGATGATCACCCTATCCTGAGAGATTTTGCCGATGTGTTTCCACTGGAATTACAAGGTATGCTTCCATGCAGAGAGGTAGACTTCCACATTGATCTAGTGCCAGGTGCCGAGCTAGTGTCTCGTGCACCCTACAGGATGACTATACATAAACTTACAGAGCTCAAATTGTAGTTAGAGGAGTTACTTGAGAAGGGACACATCTGACCTTGCATTTCACCATGGGGTGCACCAGTTATCTTCATGAAGAAGGATGGATCTCTTCGATTATGCATGGATTACAAGCAGTTGAACAAGGTGACGGTGAAGAACCGTTATCCTCTGCCCAGGATTGATGACCTCTTTGATCAGATGCAGGGAGCCAGAGTGTTCTCAAAAATTGATCTAAAATCTGGGTATCACCAATTATACATCACAGAGGTAGATATTCACAAGACTACTTTTCAAACCAGATATGGCCATTACGAGTTCATAGTGGTACCCTTTGGGTTAACGAATGCCCTTGCAGTGTTCATGAGTCTCATGAATGGGGTGTTCCGCACTTACATAGATCGGTTTGTGATCATATTTCTTGATGATATTTTGATCTATTCACAGACTGAGGAGGAACATGTGGATCATCTACGTCAGGTTTTGCAGAGCTTACGAGAGCAGCAACTATATGGCAACCTAGATAAGTGTGCCTTCTTCAGGACAGAGGTGCAGTATTTGGGGCACATCTTATCAGGCGATGGCATCTCCGTAGACCCATCAAAGATCAGAGTGATTCAGGACTGGCCAACACCCACCAGTGTGACTGAGGTTAGGAGCTTTATGGGATTAGCTAGTTATTACCGTAGATTTGTTGAGAGCTTTTCCAGATTAGCGCATCCCATCACTTCCCTTCAGTGGAAAGGGAAAGGTTTCACTTGGACCGAGTAGTGTGAGAGAGCCTTTGGGGTCCTCAAGGAGCATCTTACCAATGCTCCCATATTAGCGGTTCCAGATCTTGCAAAGGATTTTGTTGTTTACACAGATGTGTCACTAGAAGGTTTGGGAGCCGTGCTTATGCAGGGTGGTAGAGCGATTGCATACAAATTGTGTAAGCTCAAGACACATGAGCTAAACTACCCTAATCATGATTTAGAGATCGCAGCAGTTATTCATGCTCTTGTTCATTGGAGACACTTCCTTTTAGGTCAATGCTTTGAGCTCCATTTGGATCACCATAGCTTACATTACATATTCACATAGCCAAATTTGAATTCCCACCAGCAGCGTTGGATGGAGTTCTTATGCGAGTACAACTTTGATGTCCACTACATCAAAGGGAAGGAGAACATGGTCACTGACGCCTTGAGTTGATGGCACCACGAGATCCTGAACTTGACATTGAGGGTGGACTTAAGAGAGAGTATCCTACAACATCTGCATGAGGATGAGTGGTTTCTTGAGGTGCAGTAGGAAATACAGAATCAGAGGGCCCTTAAGGGAAAATTCGTAGGATATTCCCTTGAGCTTGATGGATTGCTTAGACATCGGCAGTGCATCTATGTACCCCGTGCGGGTGATCTACATGTAGTGATTCTTTCAGAGGCTCACAGAGCACCCTATGCAGCACACCCAAGAGTGAAGAAGATGCATACTGATTTGCGATAGTTATATCATTGGGCTAGGATGAGATGAGACATTGCAGAATATGTTGCTCATTGCCTTGAGTGTCAGAGGGTCAAGGCCGAGCATCAGCATCTAGCAGGATTGTTGTACCCTCACGAGATACCTGAGTGGAAATGGGACATCATTTCCATGGATTTTATCATTGGTCTACCTATGTCATCACATCACCATGATGCCATCATGGTGACAGTTGACAAGTTGACCAAGGTGGTGCATTTCTCACCTATACACACCACGTACAATGCACCATCTGTGGCGAGAGTGTTTTTAGATCAAATTGTCAGACTTCATGGAGTACCTCACCACATCATTTCTGACAGAGACTCAGTTTTCACTTTAACTTTTTGGAGAGCCTTACAGCAGGCATTGGGCACATAGCTCAACTTTAGTTCAGCTTACCATCTAGAGACCGATGGAGAGATAGAGAGAGTTAATCAGGTGTTGGAAGACATGCTTCAGATGTATGTTATGGACCATCAGTCTAGGTGGGAGGAGTATCTGTATCTGGTTGAGTTTGCCTACAATAATGGGCATCATAACTCGTTGTGTATGCCTCCTTTCCAGGGTTTATACGGCAGACCATGCAGGACACCATTGAGTTGGGATCAGATAGAGGACAGGGTCATCATTGGTCTAGAGATAGTTTAGGATATGGAGCAGCAAGTTACATTGATTAGACAGAGACTTCAGGAGGCACAGGATAGAAAGAAGAAATATGTCGATGCTAAGAGAACTGATCGAAGCTTCTCACTAGGTGACAGGGTATTTTTGAGAGTGTGACTATAAAAGAGTCCAATCCATTACGGAAAGGGCTCTAAGCTTGCACCTCAGTTTGTAGGACCTTTTGAGATCTTGGAACGGATAGGACCTGTAGCCTATCATCTAGCCTTGCCACCTAGCATGTCATGTATCCATGACGTCTTTCATGTTTCAGTTTTACGTCATTATTAGATTGGAGTGCTCTTCAGGTAGAGGCAGATGGTCAGCTAGCTTTGGAGCCAATTCACATATTGACTCGTCGGACGCTGGGCCTTCGAGGTCAAGAGCTAGACCAGGTTAGGGTCCAGTGGGACATGTATGATGAGGTCACTGCGACATGGGAGGATGTAGCGAGATTGAGGACTCTTTATCCTCACCTCTTTGATGACTTCCAAGAGGAAGTACAGTCTTAGGGGAGGAGGATGTGGGGCCTACCTTTTTTATTTCCATTTATGTGACTATTTACCTTACTGTTGCTGATACTTTTATACTTGTGGGACTGTTGATCCCAGATTCTAGAACTATTAGACTTTATTATGTTAAAAGAAAACTAATTGGGTGATGTTAGATAGATGTTTGTATTAAAGGAAAACTAATTGGGTGATGTTAGATAGATGTTTACATTATAGGAAAACAAATTGGGTGATGTTAGATAGATGCTCTATATTAAAGGAAAACTAATTGGGTGTTGTTAGAAAATTGTAATGTGATTTCCTTTATGCTTAAGATGACTTGTGATATCTTATGTGAGTGCAAGTTTTAATTTTCTTCGGCTATGTTATTGATATGTGGAATTAACTTTGCAATTGAGTGCGCAAGTATTTCTAACCAACCACAGATACTGGAGATCATCCCACACTTGATGTTGTAATTCCTTGTGAAGCCGATCTAGTTCCATGAGGAACCAAGATCAACTCTGTGTATGATGTAATGTTGTAATGTTAAATTTCATGAGGTTAATTGGATTAAGTCTACCCTCTTTTAATTTGAATTATGATATGTGTTGTAAGAATTGTCTTTGAATTACATTTTTAAAATTTAAATTTTTGGAGACCCTTTTCTTGTGTTTTAACTTGACCCCAGGTGTTTTAACTAGGCAAAACTTGACCCTGGGTTATACTCCATTGGTCTAGGGTCCCTTTTGACTTGGGTAACCGTTGGTAAACCTCCATATGGTCACCTTAACTTCACACTGAAGTTAAGTGACGAATTTGGAGGCATGGGAGGGATAGGATGAGTGGTGCCAACAATCAAGCCCATCCCTTTTCAATTCCCAAGGCTAGAGATGAATCCAAGATCCACCAATTGTGGAGGACTTGACTTCAAGTCTCTCTCACAATTGGTGAGAGTACCCATGGAGTTGTGTGGTCCTTCATGAGAGGAAAGGAAGGGGAGACATGTGTCACCCTTTCCCTCTTTAACTCCCCTTTTCTCTCCCATGTGTTGGAGAGAGGACATGTGGTAAGGGGTGAGGGAGACTTTGGGGATGGGTGAGTGACATGTGTCAACACCCATCTGTTGGGACACACTTGTAGTGGGAGGAAGAGTGAGGAGGTGACAAGTGTCACCTCCCCATTCCTCTAAGCTCATGGATTGGGCTTATTTTAATCCCACTTGGGATAAGGTGAGGGGTTGTTGAATTTTTGAGAACTTTTTTTATTGCTGGAAATTGTTTTAGTAAAAAAGATAGAGGGAGTTTGGTGGCTTATGTTGGAGGGGATTTTAGAAGAGCTCTACATCAACTTCTTCCATATTAGGGCTTTTAAAGGTTGGTTTTCAAGGCTAAGGCCTTCCCCTTGTATTTCAATTTGCTTTCATGATGAATGTGTGAGATGTGTTTTGCCTATGTTGTATTTTGTTATTGTGGGGAATATTTAGTAGGGTGTTGAAAGTGCCTCTCCCATTTGGGAGAAAATGTTCATCAAGTGTGGGGTAGGGGAGGAGTGATCCTCCTCAAGGTCATTACCTTGTTTTGGGATGTTGAAAGCTTTGAGGGCATTTTATGTGATTTTGAGTAATTTGTTATATGGCTTCAGAGCCAAAATATGAACTCCTTTGGAAATTTTGTTATCATGTTGGCTTGAGGCCATGAGAAAAATTGTGTTGAGATATTTTGAAGGAGTGGCACTCTAGAGTTGAGTGTGTCCACTCTCCTACCCCTTTTGAAACTCACCTTGGTTGAGTTGTGTGTTGTAAATATCCATGGGTGTAATTTAGTGTTTTTTGAGATGTTTGTTTATCTTATTGTGAAGTGGATTTGAGTTCCCTAGGTGTGTGGATGACCTCCCTAGCTCGGGGCTGACCCTCTTGCGGGTCTACGGTAGGGAGGAGTGCAAGATGTGTGGTGTTTCTTTTTCTTGTGTGATATGCAGGTTTCATGGAGCTTAGTGTGAAGTTGAAGAATTTACTAGACTTGGAAAATATTTTATTTTCCTTTACTCTTAAGGCTCTTGAGGAGAGCTTGGTCTTATTAAGAAATTCGACCTTGTTGATTTTCAAAGAGGAGAACTTCTCTCTCTCTCTCTCTCTTGTTGTAAAATTTTGTCTTCTAAAGTTGTGAGAAAACCTCTTTCATTATATTGATAATTATAGTTTGTTTATTGAAATTTTACCATTTATGAAATGATGAAGGAAGGAAATTTGTTTTTAAAAGGATATTGATTTTGTATAATTCCTAATACTTTTGTTAGAAAAGTTGTGATTTAGTTGTTGTGGTAAATAAAGAAAGTTGTAATTTTGTTACTATGGAAAGAAAGAAAAGAAAGTTGGTGGTAGTTAAGCATTAGAGTTTTCTTTTAATTATTTGCAAATATAATTATGTCCTTCATTCAAAAATGTGTAAATATAAATCATATGCTGAATATATTTTTAATGAGTTACTCGCCATGTTGAAAATTGATAAGAAATAACGGATAATATAACTTAGTTTAATTGCCTAAAAGGAAAATTTATATATGAATAGAACAAAGAAAATTTGTAAGTGAACTAAAGGAAGGTTAAAGTTGAAAATATATAATTATATATATTTTGTGTGAATTTTATTTAAATGTATTTACATGGTTTTATAATACAAACTGAATTTCATTAATTTTATAAATCAAATTAGAGGCTACACATATATATATATTATTAATTAAATTGTGAATTTGTAATATTCAGTGATTCTGCTATGTATATGTGTTTATATATATATATATATATATATATATATATATATATATATATATATATACATTTATATATATATAATATACATTTATATATTTAAATAAAATAGAAGCCATTGATTTTTTTTCTTTTTACAAATGAAGAAGGGCGACTGTGTATATACAGTTTGCGGTTTATTTTTATTAAAAAAAAAAAAGTGTGGTGGGGGGTTTGAACCCCCCCACTATTTATATTACATGGGTGTGGTGAGGGGGGCAGAGCCCCCACCCACACTCCACTGTATATACAGTTTGCTGTTTATTTTTATAAAAAAAAAAAAAAAGTGTGGTGGGGGGTTTGAACCCCCCCACTATTTATATTACATGGGTGTGGTGAGGAGGGCAGAGCCCCTACCCACACCCCATTGTGTGGAGTGTGGGTGGGGGCTCTGCACCCCTCCCCACACTCACCGCTAACCAAACCCCCATGGCATTTGTTTTCCACCGCCGTGCCACCACACTCCCCTCTAGTTTTAAACCCTGTGGCCCCCTCTATGTAGTCTGCTCCGCCTACAGCACCGCGACCTCCTCCGCAAAACTCCACTCTCCCTCCGCCCGCCACCCCTCTGCTCTCCCTTCACCGCTCCCTGTGGCTACCTCCGGCCTCCCTCTACCCGCGACCTCCACCTACGGCCTCCTCCACTGCCCTATCAGTGCCGCCTCCCTCCATTGACCCTGCCACATCCAAACAAAAAAAAATGTTAGGGTTTTTCAATATGATTCAAAAGAAAATATGAAATAAACAATATTCATATGTATATAAAGGAAACCTAATATTGTAACTCAATTAAATATTTATATATATATATATATATATATATATATATATATATTATTTATTGATAATGTTGTAAAAGGAAGCCATTTAAAAAAATAGGGTTTCAATATTGACAAAAAAAAATAATAAAAAAAATATTTAATAAGAATATATATATATTCTATTTATAGGAAAATGGGTTTTGGGGTTTAACAATTTTCACAAATCAAATACCAAGAAAACGAAAAGAAAAATATACATATATTTTAATAAAGAAAAAACCTAGTGTTGTAAATACAAATAGCATATATATATGTGTGTGTGTGTGTGTGTGTGTGTATTTATAACTTCACATTATTTTCTTAAGACATCATATGCATTTCATATGTGGCTGTTTTTACCCAACCTGTAATTTGAGAAAACATTCAATTGAGAAAAAAAAGGGAAAAAGAGAATGAAAGATAAAAGTGAAAACAAAGAGGAGAAAATGTGTGGCTTTTCTTGAATAGGGCTAAGAGTACTAATTAAGATTTAATAATCCTTTAATCATGATTGGGTGCGATTTAATTAACAAAATTAATTCAAACGTTGAATTAAACCTAGAGCGGAAACCTAGTGGACTTCATCAAGTGAAGTTAGTAAGTCCTGTTTAAGTGATCTGATCTACCAAGAAATTAGGAATAATGTAAAGGATACAGTGATAACTCTGATTGATAGAGAACTGATCTACCAAGAAATTAGGAATAATGTAAAGGATACAGTGATAACTCTGATTTATAGAGAACTGATCTACCAAGAAATTAGGAATAATGTAAAGGATACAGTGATAACTCTGATTGATAGAGAACTAATCTACCAAGAAATTAGGAATAATGTAAAGGATGCAGTGATAACTCTGATTGATAGAGAATGTGAAAGAGAACAAATTAAAAATTAAATTTTAGAGAAACGAGAAGGAGAACAAATGTTAAGACCTTGTTGGAAAATGTACAATTAATTTAAACATCTGTATTCCAATGTAATTAGTGAGTTGTAAGAAATTTATTAACCCTATTTGGAAACCTCGTGATCAAGATTAGTGTTAGTACAATAAACCCCACTCACGCCCGTGAGGCATTATGCTGCCAGATTTTCCTAGAGTTTAGGGTTTAGTAAGTTTAACCCTTGTAGTGACGTTAACCGCATTGCGATGACCCCCTTGTTGGCCTTCTTGCATTTGGGTATGCACACATGTGCGTATTACCCTACTGATAACTGTATTGTTTACGCCTTAAGCATACGCCACCTAGCATGCTTACGTGTGTGAGGGGGTTTCTAGGGAAGCGTGGGAAAATTTTAGATATTTCATGTCATGACCACATGACAAATGTGGACATGACACGTGTGATGCATGTCGTGACCGCATGGAAAATGTGGGCATGACATATTTGTTCTAGATCAGATACATGCTTGTTTGGGGTTTTGTTTCAAAAAAACATAGCGAGATATAGTTTCAAAAAATGTACAGAGAAAATAAAGGCTTATTTTTGGCATAAATAGGAAAGTGGATTTTTTTTGGTTTGTGCAAACTTTTGTAACTTGCATGAAAAATTCCCAATCATAAAAAGTACATTTTATTTTTTCTTATTGGGAGATAGAACCATTGTGATTTTATCATCAAGATAACCATTTTTTTTGTATTTTCATTTTTAGAAAAAAATTACCATAGAAAAAAAATTGGCTACTTTTTTGCAGCTCCAGAAGTATTTTTTGAGAATTCTTTTTTTCCCCATAAGGTGATTACATCATTGTGATTTTCTCATTGAGGTGATCATTTTTACCTGTATTTTTGACAAAAAAATTTCAATTTTTTCTTTCCATAGAAAAATTTGGGCTCTGTTTTACCACTAGAAACTTTCTATGCTACACCATGACTAAGAAAATGGCACTTATCATAGGTTCAAATTACTTCAGTTGGAAAGGCTACATCATTTATGTACTACCAAGTACGAGTCTTTAACACATGGAAATGGGTGAAGAAATTTCATTTTCTAGCATTTAGAAACAAATCAAGTGGAAAAATCATAATGATGAAGCCAAAGGACTCATAGGTTAATTAGTTTCCCCTAAATTGAAGTTTCACTTTTAGGGGAACATGTTACCTAGGGAAGTTTAGATAATATTGGAGGATATTTTTGGGAAGTACAATAAATGAGGGCATGTCAGTTAGAAAATGAGCTTGGAGCTTGTAAACTAGATGACTAACCTTGTATTGAGGACTTCATCACTTAATTCAAGGGATTGAGAATTCTCCTTGCAAAAATTGATGAAATAAAGTTTGATGAAAAATCATTATAAGTATTTTTTAAAAACTAGGTCATCATTACTCAATATTTGTTTCAAATCATTACACATGGTTAGATTCTTTGGGGACTACCTATATGGAACCAATTTTTGATAAATTCTATGAAAAACTTCAATGAGAACATGAAAAACTAATTTTTATTGGTGAAATCTGACTTGGAGGAAGTAAGCAATAGAAATTAGTAGTCAATGACTCTAATGCGAAGCTACAACCTAACTTTGACAAAGGCAAGGGCCTTTCCAAATAAAAAAGGTAAAGAAAAAAATATAAAGCTTGACAAAGAAGCTTGCACTTAGTGTAAGAAACCAATCTATCAAGAAATTCAATGTTTAAGAAGGAATACTTGGAAGAAGAGATGAAAAAACCATAACTTCCTCCCTCTAATATAGGAGTTGTTCTTTTTTCTACAATATTTTAATCACCTATATCTGAATGGATTATTGATTCAAGAGCCTCCCACCACATGGTGCATGATGGATCACTATTTAGAAATCTTGATCAAAGCCACACAATTGAATTTTTTGTGGGTAACTGTAGTCCTCTCAATATTGAGGGTGAAGGGTGTGTTGAGATGGAGAACGATGTATTAAATAAAGATCTCCATATTCCAAACTTGTCTACCTAGCTCCTATCCATTTATTATACCACACAATCATGTGAAGGGAAAACAATTGAATTTGCACCTACATATGTTATCAAAACTATCAAAGACCAGTCAATTATTGTATCCACTAGAAAGGTTGTACACATTTGACAACTTTGTGTTTAGTCAAGCTTTAGATGACATGATTACACATGCAAATGCCTTGTGTAAACTTTGGCATGAGCGTTTTGGTCATCTAAACTATCACTCATTACATGATCTTAGTATGAATAACATGGTCATTGGTTTGCCAAAAGTTTCTTTCACAAATGACATAGATTTAGGTTGTGCCATTGGAAAACAACACAGGGACCCATTTCCCAAAGACAAATCTAAAAGGGTAAGTGATATATTATAGTTGCTTAACAGTGAACTTATGACCTTCCCAAATGTTTCTTTTCAGAAACATAAATATGTGCTTACATTTATTGATGATTTCTTTCGTGGAACTTGGGTATACTTTCTAAAAAATAAAAGTAAATATTTCAAGCACTCAAAATTTTTTAAATCCCTTGTTGAAAACCTATTAGAGAGAAAGATTTAATGAATTAGAATATATAATAGAGAATAGTTTGTCAATAATCAAATGATTACCTTATATGAATAGGTAGGCATTCAAATTCAACATACCATACCCTACACCCCTCAACCAAATGGTGTAGCTAAGTGCAAAAACTACACTCAAAGATATGGAAAATTACATGGTACATTCTAAAGACTTGCCTCCTCATTTTTGGGATGAGTCAATTCAGTGTGCAAATTATATTCAAAGTTGCACTCCCCACTCAATAGTGCAATATTTTACTCCTTGTTATGGAGTAAAAAGTTGACACATGCCTTTTTACCTCCTATTTTAGCTCCTAGGTGCCTGTGTTAACATTATACATGTAAAATATTCATCATGATGCAACATCCCACAAAACCCATGACAAATGGGAACTAGGGGCCCATTTTATCTTTTACCTCAGACCAAAAAGGAACCTTGGGACTTGGGCTCTCATGCCCAAGTCCTCCCTGATTGGTTAGGGTAGAATTTAACACATGTCGACCTTTAAAAAGATTTCCCTTTGTCGACTCTTGATTTAATTCATGAATGTTAACAGAAAACATATATAAGTGAGTATTTGAATCTATTTGATGATAGAAAACTTATGAACTTGGAGCAAATAGCATTCAAAACATTCATTGTGTTATTATTGTAGATTTATGTTTGTATTGTGTGTGTTGTAGATTTAGAATCGTCATCCATCTCCTTATGAGTTGAAGGATCTTTGTTCTCCTAAGAGATTCACCTACAAGGTGACATCATTATTGTTTGAATCATTTAATCATTTGGTTTATCTTTAGCCTCTGCCCTACTAGGGCATGCTCTCTCTCTAACAACGATGTTGGGAAGCTTGAATACTATCCCAGGATTTGACTGAGGTAAATCCCTAAACACCACAACCCCCAAACCACTTTTCTTCTTGTGTGCAGGTTACATGTGTAAAGTCTAAAGAAGTGAAGGTCCAAGAAGGTTGTGTAAGGGAAAGGGTTTCAAGATGCAAAAGTAGTTTGCAGAAATTCCTCTGTGGAAGACTTGGGCACCTGTCCCAAAGTCCTCCTACTGAAAGATGCTCTGAATCTAGCATTACGACACTCTATGACATTTCTTCAGTTTTGAGTTTCTAAAGATTTTGACTTTCTGGACTTAGGCCCCCACCCCAAAGTCTTTCAACTTTTTGACTTATTTGGAATATGTTCTGATATCTCTCTAATCATCTTTGCACTTTCAGATTCTCAGTTTCTGTGGTCATTTGTCTATTACAAGTTGATTATCTTATAACTAGGGTTTTACTCATTCTTAACCTAGGGTTTGATAAAAGGCTTGGTTAAATCACATCTTTCCATAGTAATCTTGAGCACAAAATCTGTAGCTGAGTCCTCTTTCATCTTGTAGTGACTTGGCTCAGTTTTGTCCTTGAATGTTATTGTGGAAGAGGGTTTGATCTAGTGTACACAAACTAGTCTTCATCATTCATCTTTTCCATATATAACATTTTGGTGAACCTGTAGCATCAAGAATTTGCATCTTTCCAAGTGTTTCAATTAGATCTTGCATTAATTCATATCATACTTATCATTCTGCATTAAAAAATCTTGCATACATTTGAAAAAAAGTGAAAAAAAAACATTCTAGGCTTGCATAAAGGTATAGTTTTGCATTATTTTCATTGCATATCATTGAAAAATTTGATTTTTTTATTTTTACATCAGATCTGATACATATTACAACAATTAGTCATTTCATAATATAACATCTTGCATTTGAAGATCTCATTTGTTTGGGTTTTGTTGAAAACTTGCATTTTTTCTATAACCTAGTCATTTGTAAAGCTAGGGTTTGTAGTCAAAATCTTATTTCATATTTTTCTACTATCATAAAAATTCATTCAAATCTGATTTTGAAATGTGGTGTTGCATTATTTGACATTCTTTCTTTCAAAACTTCAATTACACATTGTGTATTTCAACATTAAGGGCTTTAACACTCTTCACACTTCTTTGAGCAAACCTTTCAAATCATTTACATTGTCTTGTTGTGCAACACTTTTCACATTATACTTACTTTTTTTGTAGTGAAATTAGTGTGTTTTTGATTTGCAAAACTCCAATTTCCTCAAACTAGTGTCTAGGTGTGCAACCGGATATCATACTTTCATCATGGATACTTCTTGTTATTCATATTTGGAATCTTTGTTTGCATACATCATAGATATTGATAACTTCTCCAAATTTACTAATAGGTATCTTCAAGTCTTAAAACAAATAGCATACATCTATGATGTTGACATCTCTATGTGTTCTACATATGAAATTCTTTGTTATATATCTGATTTTGATAGTTTCACAACTCTCATGGGTATATACCCTTCGATATTAGAACACCTTAAAAATTTCATCTCCATGAATGATCATGAGGAAGGTGATGATGAAGACATCCCTTCTTATTCATGATGATATAATGGACATCATTTCAAAGACATACGAGGCTGACATAGCCTTGTGTGCCTCATCTAATGGTTTAGAGTCCTCTCCCAACATGATTCCCACTTGTGAGGATATTTTGGTGCAAGAAGATGAAATCATTGAGACATTACTTAACACTACTCTACCATCTCTTCATCAAAATGTTCTCCCTGGCCAAGATGAAGCATTGGATGATGAAGACTCTTCTCTTGAACAACTTCCTCAGCCTATTGACCATGGATGTTCATCTACCAATCTTAAAAACTCTTCTTAACATTATCTTAAATGAAGAAATAGATTGCTTACCATTGCTTGACCATTTAAGTACCTTGGATATCGCTAATGATGTAGAGAACATGAATAGTTCTCCTAATATAAATTATTTGAGGAGGGATGTCGAATATATCCAAAATGAACATACTGTTCCTAAGGTTCAAGGTGCTCCAACATCACCTCAACCGATTGAAATGGGAATTTTTAAGGCTCCCCCTCCACCATCCTTGCATATAACAAGAGAAAACCTTCAAGAGAGAACCTTTTCATTACCAAATCCTATGGCTTCCTCTTCACAAATACAAGAAAATGCAAACAACATGATTCAAAGTGAAGGAAGATCAAGATCAAAGATAACACGTAAGTATTTCTCACCCTTTTAGCCACTTTTGATGTAGCACCTCTTTGAGTTACTCTCCCGGGTGGCCTCCTCTTATGTGTTGTGTTCCCTTGTGTTGTGAAATTTTGTTTAGGTCTCTTTGGATGACCCTTGATACTCTTGTAAGATCAAGGATACAGGAAGACCGCCTATGTCATGACCATTCTTCTGTTGGTTTCTCCATTCTTCTATTCCTCTCATCTATCTTATTGTAATTGTTGTGTGTTGTGCCTTGGGGAATAATGTTGTGGAGGAAGTCTTGGGGGCATCTTCCCACATTGTCAACCCAAGTCATTTTTGTCTCCTCTCTCATTTTTTTTTTTTCCATTCTTTAGTGACTCTACTAGTCAGCAGATGATGAAAACAAATAAATACTGATAAGGACCACATGTCCCTACAACAAGAAGGCAAAAATGGACCTAGTCCATATATGAAGATGGGGTTGATATTTATTACTGATGCTTGACTAGTATAATCACTCTGTGTTGTGATTCGTATTCTTATATTTGTTGTAACAAACCTTTGCAATACTCTAAATCTGCTTCTATACACTTTGGATTGTTTTGTATCTCACCTTGTAGCTACACTTAGTTCTGAGATACTTGTAGTATACCCTCACAACTATACTCAGTTCTGAACCCGCAAGTGTAGCCTTAGTTTCTTAAGTGATGATAAATAATTTTTATATAAGTTTCATGCATAGATTTGGTTGTTCTTATCTTAGATTTTCTAACCAAAGCTTATACATTGTTGATTATGTTAGTAGATGATATCGATGTGTTTGTGGTAACATTTGACGATTGCAAGCACATGCAAGCGAGATCAACCACTTTAAGGTGGGGTCATATATCATGGTAACTACTTGATTATTTTAGACATTGATAAAGCTTGTTTATGTATGCTTGGTTTTCATCGTAAGGCATCTCCATGATGCAGCTGGGGTTGTGTACTTTGATTTGTTGCGTATACCTCCTTTTCACTATAAGGCATCTCTGTGGTGCGAGTGGGATTGTATACTTTGAGCACATGATTCCTTTTCACCATAAGGCATCTTCATGATGGGGGTGGGGTTTCATTTTAAAAGCCCTTCTACGGAAGGTAGGATGGTGTAACTCTTGAGTTAGTTGCACATCCTTTTAAACAAAGTCCTCATCGTGAGGCAGGGTTGGATCTTGTGTTATTCACCCTTAAGCATGTCTTTGGTGGTTGTGATAGCATATCTCAACCATCAGGTGTGTTTGGTATGTATTAGATAGTGGAATGTAGCAATGAACTCCTCCCCATCACCCATGTTTCTTGTGTATAAGACTTATAGAATGTCTATGACATACTCTATGGTGCTCGTGTATTCCATGTATTTTCCATGTGTTTTATGTGTCATTCTTGTGTGTCTTGCATGTTTTTGCATGGTCTAAAGGTGTGTAGCAATGAGCTCCCTCCACACCATTTGTTTTATGTGTTTTCATGGTATAAAGGCATGTAGTGATGAGATCCCTCCACGTTGTGTGTTATATGTGCTTAGATTAGAATTATATATATGTGATTGTTTAATCATGTCTTCTCTTCATGTATGCTTCATGTATTGCGTGACTGTATTAATGTCTTCTCCATGTATTGCATGCTTCACTATCTTCTCTGTGTATTGCATGATTCCTTACTATATTCATTGTGTCTTATGTGACTGCTAAGTGTTTTCTTATGCTTGTCTAAGTATGGGGGCTAGAAATAGTCCTTCAAACTTAGGGCGTGTCTTCATTCTTGTGTTTGATTTGTTTATATATATGTGATTGTTTAATCATGTCTTCTCTTCATGTATGCTTCATGTATTGCGTGACTGTATTAATGTCTTCTCCATGTATTGCATGCTTCACTATCTTCTCTATGTATTGCATGATTCCTTACTGTATTCATTGTGTCTTATGTGACTGCTAAGTGTTTTCTTATGCTTGCCTAAGATGGGGGCTAGAAATAGTCCTTCAAACTTAGGGCGTGTCTTCATTCTTGTGTTTGATTTGTTTTGATGTGATTCAACCATACTTTAATGCATGTACTAATCATAAGATCGTACACACATTAAAGTGGGGCCTAAATGTTATGGAGTTAAAAGTGGACACATGCCTTTTTACCTCCTAGTTTAGCCCCTAGGTCTCCATGTTAACATTATACATGCAAAATATTTATCCTGATGGAAAATCCCTTAGAACCCATGACAAATGGGAACTAGGGGCCCATTTTATGCATTACCCTAGATCAAAAAGGTACCTTGGGACTTGGACACCTGAACCCAAAGTCCTCCCTAATTTGTCAGGGCAAAATTTAATACATGTCGGTATAGGACCTTTAAAATAGTTTCCCTTTATCGGTTCTTTTGATTTAATTCACGAATGTTAACATGAAAGCATAAATAAGTGACTGTTTGAATTAATTTTAATAGAGGTTGATGATAACAAACTTATGATCTTGGAGAAAAGAGCATTCAAAACATTCATTGTGTTAGTTTTGTAGATTTATGTTTGTATTGTGTGCATTGTTGC
The DNA here is from genome assembly GCA_027924645.1 of Cunninghamia lanceolata. Lineage (NCBI taxonomy): Eukaryota > Viridiplantae > Streptophyta > Pinopsida > Cupressales > Cupressaceae > Cunninghamia > Cunninghamia lanceolata. Next base: position 14,868,611 of record BSBN01001583.1, read on the forward strand.
AGATTTGGAATCATCATCCATCTCCTTATGAGTTGAAGGATCTTCATTCTCCTAAGGGATTCACCTCCAAGGTGACATCATTATTGTTTGAATCATTCCATCATTTGGTTTATCTTTAGGCTCTACCCTGCTAGGGGGCACTCTCTCTATAACAATGGCATTGGGAAGCTTGAATGCTATCCCAAGATTTGACCGAGGCAAATCCCTAAACAAAACAACCCCAAACCCCTTTTCTTCTTGTGTGCAGGTTACAAGTGTGAAGTCTGAAGAAGTGAAGGTCCAGGAAGGTTGTGTAAGGGAAAGGGTTTTGGGATATGAAAACAATTTGTAGAAATTAATCCGTAGAAGACTTGGGCACCTGCCCTGAAGTTCTCTTGCTAAAAGAGGTTCTGAATCTGGCATCAGGACACTCTTTGCGACATTTATCTAGTTTCAAGTTTCTAAAGATTTCAACTTTCTGGACTTGGGTGTCTGTCCCAGAGTCTTCCAACTTTTTGGCTTTCATGGAACATGTTCTAATATCTCTCTAATCATCTTTGCACTTTTAGATTCTGGGTTTCTATGGTCATTTGTCTATTACAAGATGATTATCTTATAACTAGGGTTTTACTCATACTTAACCTAGGGTTTGATAAAAGGCTTGGTTAAATTATATCTTTCCATAGCACTCTTGAGCACAAAATTAGTAGTTGAGTCCTCTTTCATCTTGTAGTGACTTGGCTCAGTTTTATCCTTGAATGTTATTGTAGAAGAGGCTTTGATCTAGTATACACAAACTAGTCTTCATCATTCATCTTTTCCATACATAACACTCCTAAAGAGAAATAGTTTGATGTAAAGCCTAATGTTTCATATTTCTAGATTTTTGGATGTAATGATTGGGAACATATCCCAGATGATACATGTAAAACAATGGAAAGGAAGGGATGACCTTGTATATTTGTTGGTTACTATGAATGTGTGAAGCACATAATATTCCTATTACAAGCACCTGAATACTACTTTACAAGCGAGATATTTTGTTTGATGAAAAATCTCAAGGTTACAAGCCAACATTAATTCATACTCCATTGGTTTTTTTGAGCTAGACAAAAAAATAGATGTTCTTGTGTAGCTTAGATGAATCTTATTCTGAGATTCACTATAGTTTAGATGATGAGCCACAAGGGGGACAACTAGAATCTCTATTTCTAGTGCTAGATCATATTTAGAATGCACTTGCACAATCACAACAACCTCTACCTAAATGGGTCCACATATTATGCATTGAGAATAGTGCATTAGTAGGGGATCCAAGAGATCTATGCAAGATTAGATCACAACTTCATTATGGTGTTGCACACTTGGCACATTTGGTAGTGATACAAGATCTTGAGACTTATCATCAAGCTTCTAATCATTTTGAATGGAAAGCAACTATGATAGAACTTCTTTCTCTAAAGAAAAACAACATAGGGACTTGGTTCCACTTCCAAATGGAAGAAAACTTTTGATGTACAAGTGGGTGTACTAAACTAAATATGTAGCAGATTAGTCCATTGATACATACAAATCTTGGCTTGTAGAAAAAGTTTTTTCATAGGTTGAAGGTTTTGATTACTATGAAACCTTTTTTCTAATAGAAAAGATGAATTCCATTATGTTTGTACTCTCCTTGGCTAAAAAACATGGATGGGCACTTCATCAAATGGATGTCAAAAGTGCATTCTTGCACATGGAGACTTGCAGGAACAAATTTACATGTCCCAAAATCTAGGGTCTGTCAACTCTATCTATGTGTGCAAATTAAAGATGTCCTTATACAGATTGAAATAGGCTCCTCAAGATTGGTATGAAAAGATCAACGCGTGTCTCATCAATTATATGTTACACAAATTCCCTTTGAACCTACAATCTACACTTAAAAGTAGATGGGAAACTCCTAATTTGGTACTCTATGTTGATGATTTAAACATCACATGAACTTCCACCAATCAAATTCATGATCTGAAATGACACTTAATGAAATATTTTGAGATGTCTAATTTGTGTTTGTTAGATTTTTTCCTTGGGCTACAAATTTCACACTCCATGAAAGGCATTTTGTTCACCAAGCCAAATATGCTCAAGACATTCTACACCACTTCAACATGGAAGACTGCAAGTTTACATTGACTCCTTATTAATCTAGAGTTGAAAGATTTTTGCTAAGTGTTCTCCTTTGTTTGATGGTACAATCTATAGGTAGTTGGTGAGAAGTCCTTTTTAGTTAACTCATACAAGTCATGATATTTATTTTTCTATGAATCTTGTATCCTGATTTTTTATGACTCCCATGATAGCCATTGGTAGGATATAGAATACATTCTCTAATATCTTTGTGGTACTACACATTATGGGATCGAGTACAAGTTAGGCAACAATGTCTCAATTTTTGGGTTACATCTCTGGGGAAAATAGAAACAAAAAATTGCTCCTAGTGGTTGAGCCCAAGATCATATGGGCCAAACAGTGGCAATGGAGGAAAGAAACATGTGAAAGTATTATCCATGTTAGAAATGAAGGTGAACAACTATAGAATGGATATCTGATTACAACTGTAATTATTAATCTAGTGCATAACCAAAATGGAGATAGTATGAAATCAGTTCACAAATAAATAATGGAATAGGAGATCAAACACATAACATAGTGTTTACGTGGAGAAACCCTTTCGAGAAAAAACTCCACACAAGAAGAGATGCACCAATATGTATTAACTTCAATAGAGTTTATAATACAACAATATCAATCTCCTCTTAGGTCTTCAATCTAGCAGTGGCTATAATACTCATGCACAACTGTAATACAATGCCTTCTTTAAAAGAGTGTTGCCTTCTAGGGAAAAAACCCTAACATGACCTCTACTCTCAAATTTGCAACATAATGATGAATGGTCCAGATTGACTATGGAATTACAATATTTTCCAAGGTGATTTTCTAAAATTTTCTCTTCAGGGACACTACCCTCGAACCCCTACTAGGCCCCCCTAGACCCCTTGACGATAATAGTGGGGGGACAAGTGCCCCCACACTCCCCGTTAGGTACAAGGATCCAAAGTGTGGATGAAACAAGATCACTACTTGGTGAATACTTCATCCCTTATTAATGATTTACAAACACTATTAGGAGTAATTAAATACATAGGATTTACAAGGTTGATGGCACCTTAATCCTAATAATCCAAAATTGTGAAAATCTTTTTTAGGCTTAGATTTAGGCTTGAGAAGTGAAAAGAAAATGAATATTAGCTTTTCCAAAATGGATATTCATGTTTTTTTAAAAATCCCTCCTAGTTTGATTCAAAATGCATGGGGATTAAAATGGATATATGTCTTGGTTTCAAAATTCCTCCTTAAAAAAATGCAAGGGAATTAGCCCTGGGAATCCAAACCTACCTTTTCCACACAAATGATGAGTTGGGATGTTTTCATATATTTTCTTTGACTTCACCCTTGACTCTAATAGACTTTTTTTAATCCAAATTTGATAAAAAGAAAAGGGTATATCTAGGAAACTCTCAAGATTCTAAAAATATAATATATACCTACCTATAATTTTAATAGGTAATTATTATTAATTTTTTGCACACTATGTTTGAATTCTTGATATACATATTGATTGAAAAACATCCATAACTTTCAAACCATAATGTAAAGGGTTAAATTTGGATGATTTGGTTTTTGATAGTTTGTGTATATCCTCCTTTCACCCTTTACATTCAAGGACTTTGGGTCGACTGGCAATGCACTATCATACCCTTGGTCACTTAGGAATGCAAGGAAACTTGGATTTATGTTATTTGATTTCCAATTATGCTGACTTATACTCAATTATACCTCAAAACCCTAATTATGAAAATCCAAAAGCAAACAGACAAATATTACAAAATGTTGCTACAAAAAGATGTAAAATGACAGATAAATGTGCACCTATTTTCAAGGTTCAGAAGTGGAACAGTCGGAGACTAATGAGCAAGCACCCTTGTCCAGTGCCTTGATTTTTGTCAGGATCTAGGAACTTGATCTGCACCCTGTTCCTGCTATCTCAAAGATTTCTCCATTGCAAAATTCAAAGGACTAATGAGCGGGTGCCTAAGTCCAGGGTGCTATTTTCAGCTTTGATATGTGAATCCGACACTCTGCAACACTCTCCTACAACTCCACTTTTCCTGCTTCTTCAACCTGTAATTTGCAACCATGGAAAAATGGGGAGGGGGTTGTGGTGTTTAGAGGCTTGTCTCAGTTAAGCCCCGAAGAGACATTTTAGTCTTCCAAACACCTTTGTCAGCTAGAGAGTGCATGCCCTTGGAGGATAGAGGAAAAAACCGAATGATAAATGCTTGAAAACACAAATGATATCACCTTGTAGTGAAGATCTCATGGAAGGAAGAAGATCTTCATGCCATGAGGAGATGGATGCTTAAATCTGCAAATACAAACACATAAACAACACAATATTTGCTCTTGCTACACAATGAATGCCCTGAATGCCAAAAGATCACAATTGCTTGTTAATAGTCATCTAATGTCCATCTAGTTTACAAATGAATGCCCAAACATGCTTATATATGCAGCTACAAACACTCTCGCCAAGAATTTTGTAATTCAAACTTACTGTGTCAGCATAGGACCCAAATAACAGTCACAAGACAACACTCAAATTTGGGACTGACCCAAAATAGGGCAGGACTAGGGCACGGGTGCCCAAGTCCTCCCTACCTATTTTGGTCAGGTTTGGGTTCAAGGGATCCCCCTAGGTCCCATTTGTCATGAAACTTAGGGCTCATTTCATTGGGATGTCAAAATATGATGCAATATGTCCTAAATGCAAATAAAAGACCTGAGAGCTAAACCTTAAGAGGGAAAAGCCCCCAAGGGAACATTTTCCAATGTTACATTTAGCCCCCACTTTAATGTATGTATAAATGCGAGGCCAATACATGCATTAAAGTATGGTCAACAAACACAACAAACACGCCAAGCACAGAGAAGACACACCAAACACATTGAAGACAATGACATGCATGCAAAACATGGAAAAGACAATTACAATCACGCAAAACACAGAGAAACATTAGATGCATAGAAGACAGTTAATGCATGGAAGACAGGAATGATTTCTTTTCTTTTCTTTTTCTCATATATATATGAAATGTAGATGCAAGTACAAGAAAGTAAACACACCTCCCATAATGCAGGAAACACTCATCGGGCTGGTCTTTAAACTGCATATATGGGGTAACACACATGCAAGACATGCCAAACCTCCCAAAATGCAGGAAGCACTCATCACGCTAGTCTTTAGACTACATATGGGGCAACAGACACACCAAACAAAGCAAGCACGCCAAACACACACACTTTGAAGACACGATAGACAAGCGATGGAGTGTTCCTATTGCTAGGCTCATCACCATCTTAGGTACATTACATGCACACACCGACGATTAGGCTTCCTCACAACAATCACCAAAGACATGCTTAAGGGTTGAGTTTAGAACCGCTCCCCGCCTCCATAGAGGACTTTTAAAAATGACAGGATGGGCACTCTCTGCAAGAGATACACCACCCTCACCTCCGTAGAGAGATTAAGATGATTGATTGATTGATTGATTGATTTCAAACAAACTCAGAGTGTAGGAGAGACTCATCGCCACCAATCTTTAAACTACACCTAAGGACAAGCAAATTGCTAATATATACAACAGATAACTTACCTTATATATTCCCCCACCTTAAGGTGGTTGATATCACACACCAATATCAAGCACGTTAAGGTAGGAAGAAAACACACAAGGGAACACAGACTCTCGCAAAGCCCATGCCCCCTGGAGGTGACATCTAGTTTACGATCGCCAAATATTCCCACAAATGTATCCCTGTAGGAAACATGTTAGTGTCTATAATCATGATAAACAACAACATCAATGCATATGATCAGTCACACAAAAAGCCAAGGTTATACTATGAATTCAGAGATTGAGGATAACCATGGGGCTATATCACAAAAATCTCAAAACTGAGTGTCACCAAGGCGAGATTTAAAGACAAACAAAGTGCACGAAGCAGCAATATTGTTAAGGTTTGTAAGTGAGATAAAAACATCATCAAAATCACTACGTAGAAAGCACAGAGTGCTTCTACTAGCCAAGCATCGGATAAGATATACAACCCCATCGTGCTATTAGGAACTAAGTCCAATTTTTGATTTCTTGCTAAAGGGACACTAGGTCCGCATTAGTATAAATGTTTTTTTCATCATCCACCCACTAGATAGAAACACTAGAGGAAGGTAAACAATAAATAAGAGAGGAGAAACAAGTGTCTTAGGGTTAGTCATGTAGAAGGGTGCCCCCAAGTCACCAACCACAACATTATGTCCGTAAGACACAACACACAACAATGAAATCAAAGAGAGAGGCGATATGGAAGAATGATGATACAAACAAAAGAATGTCACAACAGAGGTAGTCTCTTGGTATCTCGGACCTTACAAGAGAATCAAGGGTCATCCCAGGAGGCCTAAACAACACGTAACACATCACGGGGGAAACACATCACAAGAGATATAAAAGGTTAGAAATACTTATCTGTATGATTGTTGTATCTGATTTTTGATTTTGTGAACCTCTTGGAGAGGTACTCGATCATGTCTAGTGTAAAATTTGAGTGGTTCTTATGAAAGTCTTTTTTATTATCAGATGATGCTTGTTTCTCAAATCCTTGTGTAAATGAGACTTTTTGTTGCTTATGAGGAGGAGAACCACTATTATCTCTAACTATTGATAGTCATCTTACTCTTTTCTAATTTTTAGCAAGTTTTCTTTGTTGAAGCTGTCTAACATAGTAACAAGAATCATCCTATATTGTCTCACTTGCCTGTACCAATTGTTCACCTTGTTTTTCTGAAGCATTTTGGTTATCTCCTAATCCTAATAAGGATAATGGAGGAGGAACCTCAACATAAAGCCCATTTCTTCATGGACGAGGTGGGTTATCCAACTTTTCCTTATCCACTTCAATCATTCCCATGATACGATCATAGTTTAAATAATCATCATCCTCTACTTCCACTAAATCTTGTTCCAACATATTGTTATCAGTATGCTTAGGGAAAGGATTAGTGAAGATTTGTAAATTCTGATTCAGTGGAGCAACCGACTTATTTCCATTATGATTCACACCCGATACCTGTATAATGTTTGAATCAATGAGGTCTTGTATTTCATGTTTAAGACACATACATCATTCAGTATCATGTACTTGTGTCTGATGAAAATGGCAAAAGGCATTAGCATCAAAATAAGGTCCTTGTGCTTTACTAGGATCAACAGGCTTAATTGGGGGAAGCTTCAGAATGTTATTAATCACAGCTTGATTTATGATAGAATGATAAGACTTAGATATTAGAGTAAACTTTCTTGGTTGATATGATGCTTTCTTTGGATTAGTGATAGAAGACACATTAGAAAATTTATTTGTATTCAGTCCATTAATCTTGATGAAACTCCTGTTATTATTCCTCTTAAAGTTGGTTTGTGATGATCCACCCATGGATTGACCAACTTGAGCCGATGAGTTTTGGTTTCCACACTGACTAGACGAAAGTTGATAATCACGAAGGGTGGTGCATAAATGTTGAAAGGAGTTATGATTCATCAAGAGGATTTTATCACGTATCTTAGGTTGTAGATTTGTAATAAACACCTTCTGAACATCCTCATCTTTCATCTGGTATTGAATTTGCGCATATAAAGCTTGATATCTACTAATAAACTTAGTTATCTTCTCTTTCGGACCTTGTTTGGAATGAACTAAATTAATTAAGGAGACTTGAGGTCCAATGTTTGCTTGAAAATGTTGTAAAAATTGATCAACCAATAGCGAAAAGAAGTGTATTGAATTCGGAGGTAGAGAGCAAAACCATTCTAAAGTAGCATCTTTTAGAGATCGCAGGAAAAGTTTTGCTAACAAGTCTTCTTTGAAGTAAAAATCACTACACATAGCTGTGAATGCTGCCACATGAGTATTAGGATCACCTTTTCCACCATATTTTTCAAAGTGAGGGGTCTCAAACCTCTCGGGCATAAGGGGTTCTCAAAATTGCATAGGATAGGGGATTACAAGCATGATATGTTGGTATATTAGGTTGCGAAGAATTTGTCAAATTTGTTACCTTTTGTTGTAAAAGAAGTCATGCCCTGCAAAAGTTGGTTTAGGATGGTATCATTGGGAGATGCGGTTTGCTATGAGGAATTGGAACCAAAGTGGGGAGGCGATTGAGCCTGAGATATGATAGTCGAAGGCTGTGAATAGGTCAATGGTGGTTGGACATAATGGTAGGTGGCAGGTGATTGAGAATAACTATATGTAATGGGAGGTTGAGAATAAGTGGGATGAAGAGGTGGTTGAGAACAATTATTCATAGATGAGGTCCCCTTAGAAACCAAATTTTGATAATTAAATCCTACAACTTTGTAATTAGTGCCCTTAGATACTCTAATACCAATGGTAGCATTACTACAAGCATTCACATCAGTTGTTAAGATCATTAATGTAAAGGTAGATATTCCTATAGTCGGTATAGGTGTTGAAACTTGTGTATGAGATGGTGATAGAGTGTTATTTATTACTTTTACACATTCAGTCACTGGAATAATGTTGGTATGTACAATATGTACTAAACCAGGGATTGCATTAACACCGTCTTGTCCTTCTTTTATTAATTCTCTTACATGGTGAATCATAGGTATAGCTTCTTCAGCTATCCTCTCAGTTTGCACATATTCTTGGAATTCAGCTAGGTCTTTATCAAGTTTATCTTTTTGCTCATTAGGTACATGTCCTATTGCTTCAATAGCATCATCAACATCATGAAAAGTTTGCTCTTCCATTGTACTTGTGATAGGTGTAATATCTTGTAGCATTTGTGTCTCTCCTTTTGTAAAGAAGTTGTTTAATGTACTCACTTCTTCAAGAGAACTAGATCCCATGTGTCTTATGCTTCTTCTTAAAGGAATATTTCTCTTAGGGCAGTGGGTTATGAGACTCATGCAGTAATATGCACAAACTTTAGGCACAAGATATGTTTAAATGCTTGATTTTTTATACTTTTACAATGCAAATATATGAAAGAAAAGGTGTTGTGAGAAATTTGATCAGGGGAAGAAAATAATATGTCCAATGTCAGTCCAATACAACAATAATATTCATCACAACACACTTTTGATGCAACTCTAGAATGATGACTAGTCCAAATCTAGTGAAAATACACTAAAATATGAGATTTTTTCACCAAATATCAATGCAAAAGAGCATGACAAAGGGTGTTGTAAGGAAAATGATGATGGACAGCAGATTATATCAGTAAAATCAGCCACCTAATTCCAAAAACTCCATCACAACACACTTATAGTGCCACTCAAGATCAAACCCTAGTGAAAACATAGCAAAAAAAATGCAAATTTTCACAATTTTTCAATTCCAAGACCTAGAAAAAGAGGTGTTGTAAAGAATTATAGGAGGTGGAGCAAATAATAGCTATGATATTAGTCACATACAATCATAAAATCTTTTACAACACTCTTGGAGTGCAATCTAGGTCAAACCCTAGGGCAAATATAGCCAAAATGTGTAATTTTTTGCCAAATTTTCAATACAAGAGCTCAATAACAAGGTGTCATGAAGCTTTTTAGGAAGGGAAAAAGATAATAACTCTGATAATAACTAATTAGTGTAAAAATAATCTTCACAACATGCCTATGGTGCAAATTTTGAGAGTTGATAAGGCCAAATCTAGTGAAAATCAAAGTTTTTCAAGCCCTGGGCATGAGATCTTAATGTAAAATGCTATGTGGATGTTTTGCAATCTGATTTATGATGAAAATTAAGTCCAATCAGATCTTAAAATGATTTTCAAACCCTACAATGCAAAATGCAAGTGCAAATCTAAGGAAACAAATAAATGAAAATGTTAGTTTTTGTTGAAATTTTCTATGTAAAAATGCAAATTTACACTATCATGCAACACTACAGCCAAATGAAAATTTGAATGAGTGCCTAAGACCAGTAGAAAAATTTGAAACAAGATTTTACCTACAAACCCTAATTTTTTAAATTACTAGGTTATATGCAAAATTCAAAATTGCCAACAAAACCCTAGCAAATTTATGATGAAAATGCAATGCAATCTATTGAATTTTTGTAATTTTTTACAATTTATCTCAAATCTAATGCAAAAATCATAAATTTAATTAAATTCAAATTAATTGATGCAAAATGCAAACCCTAGAATGTAATTTTTTCTAAAATTTTCAAATTTTTCAATTTTTTTGTAATTTTTCCAATGCAATAAGATGAATGATGATATGAATGAATAAAATCAATGCAAATCTAAAGCAAAACAATTAGAAAGGGGTAAAAAAGTCTAACAACATGGGTTCACCAAAATGTAAAGGGTAAAATTTGGATAATTGGTTTTTGGTAGTTTATGTGTATATCCTCCTTTCACCCTTGTACATTCAAGGACTTTGGCTCGAGTAGAAATGCACTATCATACCCTTGGTCACTTAGGAATGTAGGGAAACTTGGATTTATGTAATTTGATTTCCAATTATGCTTACTTATGCTCAATTATACCTCAAAACCCTAATTATGCAAATACGGAAGCAAACAGATGAATATCAAAAAATGCTGCTATAGAAAGATGTAAAATGATAGATAAATGTGCACCTGCTTTCGAGGTTCAAAAGTGGAATAGTCAGGGACTAATGAGTGGGTACCCTAGTCCAATGCCCTAATTTTTGTTGGGATCTGGGAACTTGATCTGCAGTCTATTCTTGTTGTCTTAGAGATTTCTTCATTGCAGAATCTAGAGGACTAATGAGTGGGCGCCTAAGTCCATGGCCCTAGTTTCAACTTTAATTTGTGAATCTGACACTCTGTAACACTCTCCTACAACTCCACTTTTCCTACTTCTTCAACCCATAATCTACAACCATGAAAAAATGGGGAGGAGGTTGTGGTGTTTAGAGGCTTGCCTCAGTTAAGCCCCGGAGAGACATTCAAGTCTTCCAAACACTGTTGTCAGATAAAGAGTGTGTGCCTTTGGACAATAGAGGAAAAAACCAAATGATAAGTGCTTGAAAACATAAATGATATCACCTTATAGTGAAGATCTCATGGAAGGAAGAAGCTCTTCATGCCATGAGGAGATGGATGCTCAAATCTGCAAATACAAATACATAAACAACACAATATCTGCTCTTGCTACACGATGAATGCCTTGAATGCCAAAAGATCACAATTGCTTGTTAGTAATCATCTAATGTCCATCTAGTTTACAAATGAATGCCTAAACATGCTTATATATGCAACTACAAACACACCCGCCAAGAATTTTGTAATTTAAACTTACCGTGTCAGCATAGGACCCAAATAACGGTCACAAGCTGACACTCACAATTTGGGACTGACCCAAAATAGGGCAGGACCAGGGTATGGGTGTCCAAGTCCTCCCTCCCTATTTTGGTCAGGGTTGGGTTCAAGGGATCCCCCTAGGTCCCATTTGTCATGAAATTTAGGGCTCATTTCATTGGGATGTCAAAATATGATGCAAGATGTCCTCAATGCAAATAAAAGACCCGGGAGCTAAACCTTAAGAGGGAAAAGCCCCCAAGGGGACATTTTCCAATGTTACACCATTTAACCTTTTTCAAATCCAGAAGATGCACCACACTCTACACTTTGTTGGCTATAGGTCTAAAAACAAAATTTTGAATTTCATATTTTTTTTATTAAGTTAGGCTGGCCAGAAAATTATTTTTAAACATTTTTATAGTCATAGTAAAAAAATCATAGCTAACTATCTACTTATAAAAAAATTCAAAAAAATATGCGTCACATCATCTCGTGTGTCCTTTACTTATATCTAAAGATTTTTCTAAAAATAATTGCTCATACTTAGGTTGGCTAGAATGACACCTACTATTAAATTTTTTTCAAAATTTTTTATAGTGCCTTATTAAAATTTCCAATTTCCATCAAATTATTATTTTTTTCAAAAAAAACATAGTAGCCCATAAATGACATTCAATTCTATACAAAATTATTTCTACATATTTTTTAAATTATGTAAACAACCTAGTTAAATTTTTGCATGAGATTTATTAAGTTTATTTTTTAGCACTTTCATTGCTACTTAGAGGTATTGTTTGGCCCATGATGATCTCACACTTACCTTTTTGATAGTGATTGGGCAAGATATCTAGATGATCACAAGTCAAGCACAAGAGACAACTATCATCTTGGCGCAGGTCCCATTACTTGGTCTTGTAAGAAAAAGTATTATTACTTTTTCTACTATGGAAGCTAAGTATAATGGAGTTGTTGTCACTAGATGTGAGTTAGTGTGGATTTGATGCATGATTTCTGAGTTTAGATTTCCATAGACCCAACCTACAATGCTTTGGTTGTTAGGATTAAGGTGCCATCAACCTTGTAAATCCTATGTAATTTTTTTTTTGGATTGAAGATAGTTCATTGATATTACCAAAATGAGTAGAAACAGTACATAACCATGGCCAAGGGGGCCACCAACAAAATATATCTCTGGACCAGTTATAACATATTACAAATGATCAAAATTTCAAATCAAGTCTTTTATCTATGAGCTTCTCAACACAATCTGCAAGACTATATGTGATAGAGATGATAAGGTCTAATATGCATCATCAATTTCTTCAATTTCTTCAATTTCTTCAATATCTTGAAGATGCTGGAATATTATGCGCCAGCTGTACATTTGCTAACTGGCGAAGCATGTGCTTTTCATCTGGACCGCTAATTGCTATGAGAGGATCCTGATCCTTGGATCATTGTAACCGTTTCTGGCAATTGTTCTATATAAGAGCCAGAGCTTGTCATCAAATAGGAGATATACATTAGAATACACAGACGCATCTGGCGCAAAAGTCAATTACTGTAGAATCAATTAGGAGATCGGATTACTGAGACTAATGAGGATAGAATTGTTGAAATGTCAAGGTTCTTTCTTCAGATCACTGTAAATGTACCTGTTCTTGAGAATACTGAATGGATATGAAGTTTCAGATTACATCCTAATTGTAAATTTTACGTAATCTTCTTGTTGATTTCTAGATATGTACTGGTGAATGCTGTGTTCAACTGGAAGCACTTTCATTTCATTACATGTTGTTGTCAACTTTTCCTTTGAAGAGTTGCACTAGATCATGCGGATTTGTGGAATGTCCTGGTGAAGTATGATTTCTAGTTTTCCTTCTTTTCATTGCATGTATGGGAACTTGTATGTGGATCAGTGATCTAAGTCCAGTAGTTTTGGGAATCTCATTTCTTAACCCTTTTTCTTCTTTTAATTTCATAAATTCATCACCATAACTGCAAATCATGATAAATAACAAGCAGAAACAGTGAAATATGCTGAAATCCCGTAGGTAACTGAAGATCATTAGCATATTTGAGTTAAGTGCATGTATTATTGGAAATATCATGCAAGGAATCATAAATAATGATAGAAATCATGCAAATATCAGCCTGTAGGCACATTATTTGACTAAATTTACAGTGCAGAGGTAGAATTGTTGGAGATTTATGCAGAGCAAACATCCAGAGCAGGATATTTGAAGATAATGATGATGAACTATGCAGAAACACGTAAGGCCCTTGAATGGAAAACAGCAACACACATCAACCACTGAGTAACGTCAGTAGATTAAGACCTAATCAACGGAGACTTGGGATCATGAATTCTTTGAATTCATCGTATCTTTCAAGATGAGTAAAGGTTGTTGTGTAACTTTTATTCTATGTTTGCGAATGAATAACATCATGGCCAACAATTAGGATCAAACTAGGACAAAGGTGCATCCTCATAGAGGTCCATAGGTGTAGTCTCGGCTTCAGGATTGGTTCCAAAATGCAGGCTACCATCATCATCAACGTATATCATCTAGTTGTCAAGAACTAGTCGAATGTCTTGTGGGCTAGCAAAAACTCTCTGATCTACCACCTCCTCCTTCCTTGATTGGACTAATTTACTAAAATCTTGTTGCAGCAACTCCATTCTTTCATTGAATGATTGGCAGGTCTTGTTATAATCATGGAAGCCCTATTCAATAATATTATCAACTACCAGAGGCTCTAAAGTCTCATCATATTCAATCTCTTTTGGCACTGCCTTTAACTATTTTTCCACTGCAGTTGCCACCTATAGATATAAATCAATTTGTGTGAGTCTCAAATTAGACTCAGTAAGCAATCTTGGTTTGTCTTGGAAATGATCTTCATTTCTCTTTTTCCATAATGCCCATAGAACTTCAGTTGTCAAAACCAACCAGAAAAGATTAGATTTAGAATCAAAGTCAGAAATAGATCCAAGTAAAATTCCAATTCTTACCAATGGATTACACACAGACCAATCCATAATATTCCCCAAATTTTTTTTCCAGATTTGAATAGCATAAGGACATTTGAAAAAAATGTGATCACAAGACTCAAAAATATTACACAATTTGCACACAAAACTATTAGCCCCTACATGAAGTTTATTTAACAGCAATAGCCATCTGAAGCACCCCTTCTTAGGTTCTAGAGACCTACCCCAAAAGGACTTAAAAACTTTATTTAATTTTTTAAAACTAAAGACACAACCCCAAGACTTGGCATAATGCTCTAGGATATGATTAGAGTTACTAAGGATCCTGTAGATCCTTCTAGATTCACACACTGCTAATTTGCATCCATCCTTCCAACACAACTTCCTCAACTAATCCTCTTCACTCAAAAAAGCTGACTGCCCAGGATCCCTTGAGTAAGCTGCCACCAGCACATAATAAGTTCTTTTTTGAGACTCTTTCAAATGAAATTGTTCTTTCAAAATTTCCCAACTCTTACAGCTATTATCATCAAGCAGATCATTAAAGTTGGAAAGTCCTAATTTGTGCCACTTAAGACCACAACAACCTTGAATGAGAGCAAGAGGTTTATTATTGTGTTTAAGAGTCCACCAAATGGAGTTGTGAGCACCCCACCGAAATGAGGCCTCACCACTAATAGGAAAAGAAATGAATCTTGTAATATTTTCCCAAGCTTTCCAAATAGAACTGAAGACCATAGATCCAGTCGGGTTAACTTTGAAATCCCCAAAAAGGTAATCATGAGAGTGTAGATTACTCCAACCTAGACATCTCCTTGGTTTAGCCAAAGCAATATTATTCCTGACCAACACTTTCCAGGGCTCATTGCCATCTAATGAATTAACAATCCATTTGGCTACCAATGCCATACCCTGCAGCTTAAGATCCTTCAAAACAAACCCTCCAAGTTCCTTCCCCACACAGCACCACTTCCAATTCACACAATGCCTTTTACTTTTGCCTTTTCCATCAGACCAGAGAAATACCCTGACAACTTTCTAAATACATTCTGTTTGTAAATTAGAGAAAAGCCACATTGAGGCATAAAACACT
This sequence comes from Cunninghamia lanceolata, assembly GCA_027924645.1. Lineage (NCBI taxonomy): Eukaryota > Viridiplantae > Streptophyta > Pinopsida > Cupressales > Cupressaceae > Cunninghamia > Cunninghamia lanceolata. The sequence continues at coordinate 14,884,138 of BSBN01001583.1, forward strand.
GTGTAAGATGATAGAATTCTTTTGACAAACTTGAAACCTTCCTGCTAAGGATAAAGCCTGCCTATTCCAACCTTTGAGTTTAAACTCTATTCTGGCATACAACCAGTCCCACATTTGCTTTAGAGAGGGATCCAGGTCAAAAGGGATACCTAAGAACCTAACTAGTTTCTTAGGCCCACCCCATTGCCAAACCTCCAAGTCCAACCACCCAGGTGGGGAATCATCCTGACCTAGGAGAGTGGACGTGTAAAAGGAAACTTTGGCCCCTGATGCTACACAAAATTTACTAGCCCTAGAGATTTACTGGAGCTCATAGAAAAAATGATATCTCTAACTTCCTCTTTAGAAATGCTTTTCTTCAGCTTTCTAGCCATTTCATCATCTATTTTCCTGGGGAAAATATCAGCACAGAGCTTCTGAGCCTCCAAACAATTGGAATCTCCATCATCAGCTTTGAACAAGGATTCATAGAAATTCTTAAAAACTTCCTTAATGCCATTCTGGTCTAAAAATTTAGTACCATTTTCTGCAATCATTTCCACATGCTCTTGTCAAAATTTATTTCTCAGAATATTAAAGAAATATTTTGATCCCTTATCTCCATCCTTAACCCAGTTACGTTTGGCCCTATTTTTGGCACTAAGATCTCTCAAGTGCTCAAAATATCTGAGACTATTTTTAATGGCACACACTGATGCAATCAACCTGTTGACGTTTCTTCTGAATCAGCATTAGGGTTTGCCACTTCTAATGCACAGGCAGATTCAGGCCAACTGAATACAGGAGGTTGCGTGAGCTCCTCCCCTTCACTTCTGGTTCTGCCGCACCAAGGGGGGTATCCCTATAACTCAAGATGTAACCTTGACTAGCTCAAAGATAGAAGGATCTAACTTGACAACAACAGGCAGAATACTCTCATGTATGGACCAAGATCTGTATGATAGATCACAAGGCTGGCAACATTCTTGGACATGATGTCTGGTTGGGTATGAGAGCATGCAGGGGGTTCCTAATCCTACTCCTACAACTAACAGGTGGAAGCATGAAATGTTTTGATATGAATTTGGATGCAAAGCTGGATATGGTGTATAACACAAGAACACAGCATGATTGGTGCCTATCCAGGGCTTGGAGTCGGTAGACATACACCTGTGAATGATCAGCATGAATAGCTAAAACTGGATTTCAGGGGGATACACATGATATCTGCCTTACAGATATCTCCCAATATAGAGTGTTGAGCTATCTCTACTTATGGCATCCCTACTGCAGTATACCCTTCCCAATGTTCAACCTGAAAACAGTTTAATCTGCCCCTTGAGCAGAGGTTAAAAGATCAGACATTCAACATAGGAATTCTATGCTCTAGAATCTAAACATAAGCAAACATCCAGATCCAGAAGAAGGATACATGCAATACTGGAGACAGAATTAACACAACACATGCTAAACAGCATTACTCATATAAGATCAACCGTGAAACCAGTGGATTCATGCCAAGTCCTACAACAGGAGATACATAAACTCACAAGAAAACTGTACAGAGCAACCAGATCAGCTGGTTTTGAATTACAGAGCCAAAAATCATCAACTTTCAACAACCTCAAAAGAATAACACCATCTGCATTATATAGCAGGAGGGTGTCTTCAGCATCAACTACCAGGTTGACCAAAATTCCCGCCAGATATACAGTACCATAGAAATGGCGCTCAAACTTGAATGCAGCAGGTAGGGGAGGAGACAGGAAGATTTCTCGAGCCACGCGCCGCCACCTCGGGATTCAGATCTTCAATCAGGTACTACATCCGTCCACGCCATCGCCCATACCTCTGCAACAATCGCCATTGATGGCGCACCAACCCGCGGCCTCGGGAAGAACATCAAACAGACAGTCGCAACCGCTTCCCGCCGAGATTCATCATCATGATGTTTCGAATATGCAGGATAACATTATCCCACATGCACCCCGCAGTAACCTCCTTAACACTTTATATACTAGGTCATGAGCATATATCATGTCGGTGCTTTTGCTCCTGACGACACTAGTATATAACCTCATCATCATCATCCTCCAGCAGCATGATATCCTGTTGTTCGAAATATCACCCTGACGTCATCATGATATTCGAAATACAAACTGCATGATATTCGCCTTCATCGGCACAACCGGATCCATCGGAGGAACATCCTCCTGCTGAGCTTATAACAAAAGTCTGGCCGATGAACATCCTGATGACAACATCATCATACCCTGTTGGCGTCATCAGGATATCTGCCTACTGCGCACCTCCTCATATCCGGATGACGTCATCATCATGTTTGCAAATATCAGGAGGTCTCTTCAAGATGATCAATGTTAGAAATACGACCCCCCCGGACCTTGATGACGTCATCATCATATTAACATCATCATGATATTCGGAAGACAACCGGATATTTGGAAATATCCTCCTGATGTGAAAATATCAGGTTGCACTGTAGCTCCTCTGTAAGATCGGGGCGAAAACTGAATATGATGATGCTGCTTGAAAAGATCACCCCCAGCAGATAATGCGCGAAGCTAGCAGGCGGCTATCTCCTTAATATCAACATCATCATGATGTTCGAACAAACATATATCCGGGTGATATGAAAATATCACCCCCCCCTTCGCGAATATCATGATGCAGATAGGCAGAAAGAAAAATATCACCCTGATATGCGGATGACGTCAGCATCATCAGGATGAGAAACAAAGAACAAGAAGTAATACAACATCATCAGGATGATATTGACTAAGATCATCCTGACGTTCCAAAATATGATGACCCTAGTGAATATCGGGTCGCAATTACAACTCTTCAACAACATCATCAGGATGATGTTAACCAAGATCACCCGATGATGAAAATATCACCCCGGCGAAATATCATGAAGGCAGAAAATATGATGACCACCGCAAGCAGCAGGATGAAAACTGGAAATATGATGATGATGAACACGACCCTTAGGAAAAGACAAGTTAGGTCGAGCAATTCAAAGAATAAGCATCATCATCATGCTCGCGCAAGGTGATAAATGGAAGATCACCGGAGACTTTGAAGAATCACCCTCGCAAGCAGATCAGGGCGCACTGTAGCTCGGCAGCATCATCATGATAAAAACTAAACATCACCCGACAGCGAAATATGATGATGACGATGAGAAACCGGTCGAAGGAGAACATGATGATGCTGACCCACACGGAAACAAACATGATGATGATGACCTCCTCCTCAAGAAAATATGATGATGATGCTGAAAAATACTGAGGAGGTTCATTACTTAGAACATTTTTTGGATACTTAGGGAGAGTGCCTGAATGAAAATTGCTCAGAAAACCACCAGTCAATTCAGGCGTCAACAGTGGCTCTGTCTGGGGACGTGCAGGTGAAAACCTGCAGCGAGAACTCCAGAACTCTGGGATGCAGATCAGTCCCTTATCCATTGGGCACAGAGTCAAATACTGCACTGACCTGCATCACACAACACACTTGATGGCCTAAGGCCACCAAGAAAAGAAAAACATGTATCTCCCCTTGTCAAATATCTTGTTTTCATCTGCATGCACTGGGTCAAGCTTGGAGATACTACAGACATCCACCCACAAACAAATCTTGTCATCTGCATATTCAATCCTCTGGTTTGGCTTGTCATTATCCTTGTGCAGATAACCCTCAGCATCATGTGACATGTGGGTGCAGAATGTTTCAGGCAATGCATGTTCATATGGCATATAGCACTTATCACCTATATCATCATCATGCATTGCAACATGATCTCCTAGCTGGACTGCAAATAGGAAACACTCAGAGTCCACCACACAACTAGGAAGATCAAGGCTCATTGTGTTATATGCTGGCATATCAAAAGAAAAGATTTCAAAATCACAATTGTGTACATCATGTACACAACCATCTGGTACACCAGGCTGGAAAAGATCAGGCTCTGGCACCTCTTTACAATCAGGTACATTTTTACAATCACTTACCTGATGTATGTTGTTTCCTCTTTCATCAGGATGAGAAACAGAATCCAAGCCAAAAATAGTGTCTAGATCCTCACCACACTCAGATAGATCCTCATCACCATATGTGTCATAAATGGGTGGCCCAGGTACATCAGCTTCATCACAGTATGCCATTTGTTCATAGGCAGCAGAGCATACCTCTTCATCACCAATGGATTCACTCTGTGGAGGAGTATCAGCCTGTGTATCATAAGCAAAGCAGCCATCAAATGAAAAACAGTCATGCTCTGAACTAGCACTTATTTCAATTTCTGACTGCTCTTCATGATCTCCATGTGTTTGAAAGGTAGGCAATGGGTCACACATAGGACTGCTTCTCTGTTTGCTTACATCTTCTCTGTCTTGAGTACAATACTCACAATTTTCTCCACAGGTCCATTCTAAAAATTGCTCATTGCTGTCCACAACCTCGTTATTGTTTTCATGGTCAGCTGCCTCATCATTGCAATGGGAATCCTCATTAGTCCTTTCACTGGCATCCTCAACATTCATCTTTTCATCTTCACATGATGCTTTCATGACTTGGTCATTTGCAGCTTCATATCCATTATTCACACCAAGGCCTGGGGACAGGGGTTTCAGCAGGTACACATTTCTCATTTCTTCTACATTTTCTAAAAATTTGTATGCCATCTGCATACTTGTCACCTCGAAATCCCTCAGTAATGCACTAGAGCCCTCCTCAAAAGCTTCAAAGAATATGCCAACACAGGCTGAAATATCAGGTCTGAAACTTTCAGGGACATGTGAAAGGGCTACTGCAAACCTATGACTAAAATCAACACATGGCTCTTCATCTTGTTTTCTGATTCTCATCAATTCTGCAACAAGATCAGCCGGTTCTTTTGCAAATTCTTCCTTGAAACAGTCAGCAAGCTCATCCCAACAGGCAAAAAATTTCTTTGGAAAGCTCAAATACCAATCTTTTGCTTTTGCATCAAAGGACCTAACAAGAAACCTCATCCACATATCCTCATCTCTGAATGAATATTTTCCCATAAAACTTTGAAAATTTTGGATATGTGCATTCCCATCACATACATTGTGACCACTAAATCTAGGCATCTGACAGTATATCCTAGCAGGCATAGTTTCTACTTTATAGTCCACCCATGACAAATCCAGTTGGTCATACAAAGGATCAAAAGGGCTGACATGAGGTTTAGCTTTCTGACAGGCAGACACAACAGGGTTACTGCTTCTTAACTGGGCCTGCTCAGCCTCTAAGAATATCAACCTATTTCTTATCTCTTCTATTCCCTTATCCAACATTTCACCACTGAGCATGGGATAATTCATACTTGGATTCATAAAAATCCTACTCTTAGACATCCTTTGTCTGTCTAAGACCTAAGGCTTCCCCTGGCATCTAACTTATGCAGTAAAACAGCAAATAAAGGGGAAGTAACAAGGTACCTTTTCTCATACAGATGCAGAAATATGTACATCTTTCAACCAATAACATACATCTATCTTTCATGTGCATTTAGATCTGTTTTGCAGAGTCGCCACCTCTCCAGAGAGGACAAAATTTTCAATAGCTGAAAGCTACTTTTCCAGGTTCATTCCACCAGCAGAGCAAAACTTCACCAGAGACTGTGGGATATCACTTTACATTAACTTTCCCAGCAGAGTCGCCAATTTGTTAGTGACTCGGATGGGTCACAAGTATTATTCTTTATTTTATCAATCCTTCCCCAGCGGAGTCGCCAATTTGTTGACGTTTCTTCTGAATCAGCATTAGGGTTTGCCACTTCTAATGCACAGGCAGATTCAGGCCAACTGAATACAGGAGGTTGCGTGAGCTCCTCCCCTTCACTTCTGGTTCTGCCGCACCAAGGGGGGTATCCCTATAACTCAAGATGTAACCTTGACTAGCTCAAAGATAGAAGGATCTAACTTGACAACAACAGGCAGAATACTCTCATGTATGGACCAAGATCTGTATGATAGATCACAAGGCTGGCAACATTCTTGGACATGATGTCTGGTTGGGTATGAGAGCATGCAGGGGGTTCCTAATCCTACTCCTACAACTAACAGGTGGAAGCATGAAATGTTTTGATATGAATTTGGATGCAAAGCTGGATATGGTGTATAACACAAGAACACAGCATGATTGGTGCCTATCCAGGGCTTGGAGTCGGTAGACATACACCTGTGAATGATCAGCATGAATAGCTAAAACTGGATTTCAGGGGGATACACATGATATCTGCCTTACAGATATCTCCCAATATAGAGTGTTGAGCTATCTCTACTTATGGCATCCCTACTGCAGTATACCCTTCCCAATGTTCAACCTGAAAACAGTTTAATCTGCCCCTTGAGCAGAGGTTAAAAGATCAGACATTCAACATAGGAATTCTATGCTCTAGAATCTAAACATAAGCAAACATCCAGATCCAGAAGAAGGATACATGCAATACTGGAGACAGAATTAACACAACACATGCTAAACAGCATTACTCATATAAGATCAACCGTGAAACCAGTGGATTCATGCCAAGTCCTACAACAGGAGATACATAAACTCACAAGAAAACTGTACAGAGCAACCAGATCAGCTGGTTTTGAATTACAGAGCCAAAAATCATCAACTTTCAACAACCTCAAAAGAATAACACCATCTGCATTATATAGCAGGAGGGTGTCTTCAGCATCAACTACCAGGTTGACCAAAATTCCCGCCAGATATACAGTACCATAGAAATGGCGCTCAAACTTGAATGCAGCAGGTAGGGGAGGAGACAGGAAGATTTCTCGAGCCACGCGCCGCCACCTCGGGATTCAGATCTTCAATCAGGTACTACATCCGTCCACGCCATCGCCCATACCTCTGCAACAATCGCCATTGATGGCGCACCAACCCGCGGCCTCGGGAAGAACATCAAACAGACAGTCGCAACCGCTTCCCGCCGAGATTCATCATCATGATGTTTCGAATATGCAGGATAACATTATCCCACATGCACCCCGCAGTAACCTCCTTAACACTTTATATACTAGGTCATGAGCATATATCATGTCGGTGCTTTTGCTCCTGACGACACTAGTATATAACCTCATCATCATCATCCTCCAGCAGCATGATATCCTGTTGTTCGAAATATCACCCTGACGTCATCATGATATTCGAAATACAAACTGCATGATATTCGCCTTCATCGGCACAACCGGATCCATCGGAGGAACATCCTCCTGCTGAGCTTATAACAAAAGTCTGGCCGATGAACATCCTGATGACAACATCATCATACCCTGTTGGCGTCATCAGGATATCTGCCTACTGCGCACCTCCTCATATCCGGATGACGTCATCATCATGTTTGCAAATATCAGGAGGTCTCTTCAAGATGATCAATGTTAGAAATACGACCCCCCCGGACCTTGATGACGTCATCATCATATTAACATCATCATGATATTCGGAAGACAACCGGATATTTGGAAATATCCTCCTGATGTGAAAATATCAGGTTGCACTGTAGCTCCTCTGTAAGATCGGGGCGAAAACTGAATATGATGATGCTGCTTGAAAAGATCACCCCCAGCAGATAATGCGCGAAGCTAGCAGGCGGCTATCTCCTTAATATCAACATCATCATGATGTTCGAACAAACATATATCCGGGTGATATGAAAATATCACCCCCCCTTCGCGAATATCATGATGCAGATAGGCAGAAAGAAAAATATCACCCTGATATGCGGATGACGTCAGCATCATCAGGATGAGAAACAAAGAACAAGAAGTAATACAACATCATCAGGATGATATTGACTAAGATCATCCTGACGTTCCAAAATATGATGACCCTAGTGAATATCGGGTCGCAATTACAACTCTTCAACAACATCATCAGGATGATGTTAACCAAGATCACCCGATGATGAAAATATCACCCCGGCGAAATATCATGAAGGCAGAAAATATGATGACCACCGCAAGCAGCAGGATGAAAACTGGAAATATGATGATGATGAACACGACCCTTAGGAAAAGACAAGTTAGGTCGAGCAATTCAAAGAATAAGCATCATCATCATGCTCGCGCAAGGTGATAAATGGAAGATCACCGGAGACTTTGAAGAATCACCCTCGCAAGCAGATCAGGGCGCACTGTAGCTCGGCAGCATCATCATGATAAAAACTAAACATCACCCGACAGCGAAATATGATGATGACGATGAGAAACCGGTCGAAGGAGAACATGATGATGCTGACCCACACGGAAACAAACATGATGATGATGACCTCCTCCTCAAGAAAATATGATGATGATGCTGAAAAATACTGAGGAGGTTCATTACTTAGAACATTTTTTGGATACTTAGGGAGAGTGCCTGAATGAAAATTGCTCAGAAAACCACCAGTCAATTCAGGCGTCAACACAACCCTTCATCAAATGGATTATCCTGAGCCTCTTTCTCTGATTCCAATAACTGGGTTTGAAGCTTTCTTTCCTCTCTTCTCCTATCCAAGGTAAGTTTTTTACCATACATTTGGAACAATCCTTGACAAGCTCTATCAAGCTCAGTCCAATATTGAATGGCAGACTCGTGATTTTGACAGAATTTAATAATGCTCCTTAAAGAGATAATTCCATGTCTATAGTCCTCTATATCTAATAACATGACATTAAATTTGAAAGGCTTAGGCAGTTTTGCTTTAGATGAGATGTCATGAGTTATAAAAAATATTCTGCAAAAATTGGGTGATGGTCTGAAAGAGAGCTAGGCAAGACCTTTACTGCATTATCCCCTTGAGGGCATTTAAATTGAAAAATTCCTTTGTTTACATAAAACCTATCCAATCTACAGTATATTCTCCTACCACCAGCCTGAGCATTGCACTAGGAGAACCATATTCCTTTACTCCTACATTTGGCACTTTCTAAAGGATCCATCAACTTGAGAGATTTCTTAAATCTTAGCCAAAAGTATTTCTCATTGCCTTTCCAATCCAACTTCATTCCTCCTACCTTGTCTTCCTTATTTTCCACCATATTAAAATCCCCGGGTAAGATCCATGGAATTTTAGGGAGATTGGAAGCAAGCCACTCCCACAAAGAGCCCCTCTCCTTATAATCATTTGAGGCATATATAGAAAAAACACCAAATTTTTCTCCATTCTTATCAATGCTTACCTAAACAACCCTGTTACATAGAGAAATCCCAGATTGAGAAACAAAATCACCCTAATCAGGATTAATAAGGATAGTTGTACCACCCTTGCCTTTATTATGACAAGTATGAACTTTAATGGAGTCTTTCTATATAAACCTCAGAGTATTGTCTAATTGAAAAATCACAGCTTTGATTTCCTGCAGTATGTTTATTAACTCGATCCCTCACTATATGTTTCCTATCAGGGGACTGTAGCCCCCTTACATTCTAGCTGGTGTATTTCATGATAAATAAGTATAAAATCACTTACAGCATCATGGGGCCCCCTCTTTTGAAACCCCCATTTTATCAAAACATTTAGGGAGCTTCCCCCCTTAACTCTCTTTGCCTCATTTACTATCTTTTTGAAATATTTTCTCTTTTTTCTACTCCCCTCCCCTTTGGGACAATCAACAACTTCATCCATTTCACATATAACACCATGATTAGTCACAATTACCTTTTCAGGGATTTCAGAGTTAACCTTAGATTGATATGGGGAGTGCAAATGAGTAGGAAACCCTAACTCATTGACCAGATCACCCATCTTTTTTTCCAACATATCTTCTCTAATCTCAATCAAAGCTAATTGCTGTGCATTTTTCTTAGTAGGGGCCAGTCCAGCTTTTCTACTATGGAATTTCTTTTATCTTTCTCAACATCTAAAACCATCCCTACAGCTTCCTGCATAAGGCTAGTTTCAATAGGGTTTTCAAAATCCTTAAGAACTGAGTCCCAAACAACCTTGTCTTCCCCTGCAAGGGGGCACACTGAATTTGCCACCATATTCTCTAGGATGGGAGGCAGAGAAGTCACCACATCTTGTAGAGGGGCAACCTATGAAGAAGTAGAATCCCCAAACACCATATTAACTTTGCACACAGAGGGAGAAGGAATAAGTGTGGAAGCTACAAATTCAGAAGAGGCACTTAGAACAACTTCAATAGAAACATCCTCTATCTTGAAATTCTCAAAAATATTACAGACTTCCCTAATAGAGCCTTCTAAGTCCTGAGGGGCAGACCCAAGGGGTTGAGGACACAACATAGTCTCAGGTGCCGAAGGAGAGACCTTCTCAAGAGGAACATCTAGAACCACCTTATGCCTGGAGCCCCCCAAGCCAACCCCATCAACATCACTAGTCTCAATCCGGATGTTGCTATTTTTGGAAATCAACAATGGGCAATTTTTTCTCAAGTGTCCATCAGTTTTACACAGAAATCAAGCATTAAGCCCTCCGAGGCCAGTAAGTTCATAGGCTACAGATTTGCTCCCAAGGTTTATATAAAGCACTTCTGGAATAGCAATCCTGGGCTTAAGAGAGACCAAAACCCTAGCATTCATATGTGGTAGAGTGACTTGAGTGTCTTCAACTCTCAAAATATTGCCAATGGGCTCTAAAACCTTCTCTAAGAATGACCAAATTTGAATGGGTACATCTTTAATTAATAACCATCTGTGGACCAAGAGGAATTTAAGCTCTTGCAATGATGCATCAGGACTCCAGAAGAATACTTTAAAAAGAGAGCTGCCAACATTCCACATATCCTTTTCCAAAATTCTTTTCTACATTCCATGATTCTTGATAATAATAACAACTACCCCTTTAGAGATCATTCTACAAAATGAAATATAGACCCCCAATTTTTTTCCCAAACTGAAGATAGCCAGTTATCAAAGAATTTTCTAGAAGGCAAATTGCTACTATCTAGACATACAAAAAAAAGAGCCACATTCTTTAGCCTATTTTCTTCAACATTAACCACCCATAACATACCATCACTGGCTTGAAGAAGGAGTTTCTGAGGCACACCAAGATGCTTACCTTCAACACTTTCCCCTGCATCCTCTCCACCTTTCCCTTGCCACTCCTACTGCTATCATCACCCTCCTCTCCAATCTCTTGTGCTGAGAAGCACACATCTTGGGGTAGAGGGGCGCAATTATCAGAACCTAGAACCTCCTTGAAAGATTTAACTACACCCTTTGCACTGCCATTCTTCCCATCTTGCTTATTAGAATTAGAGTCTGCACTTGCCATAACCTCTCATAGCCATGGAGTAAATGCCTTGGCCAGAATTGTGCTCCCACACCACCCTTCGTATGTGCCAAGCCCAAAGAGGTCCCAGATCTGTGGGCAGGAAAACCAAGACAGATATTTTAAAAACAATTACTTTCTATTCCCCTAAAAATTAAACTATCAAGGGTTAACACAAAAAATAAGAAAGGTGACCAAGAAGAAAGAACTAAATCTAACTTTGATACTTAAATCTATCTCAACTGGCAGGCAGACTATGAAGAATCCATGAAAATTGCATACAAAATGAAAACCAATGGAACCAATCTTACAACTAAGGAAGGCTCTGCACAAAGTTCATGGAGGGAACCAAAACCCTCGAACCACATGCAAAGTCTTCACTTGTTTCCATCCTATGTAATTTATTATTCCTATTATTGGTTGTAAATCAGCCATAAGGGATGAAAGGTTTCACCATCAACAATCTTGTTTTAGTCACATTCTTATATCTAGTCCTCAACGCTAATTCATCCATGATAGGGGGGTCGCAAAAGGGTTTCCCCCTACTAGGTCATAGATCTGACATTCGATATTATGTCAGTTTTATTTCCCTAGAAGGCTATTGCAAGGTGTGTGCCCTTGGTCTCCTTGTGCTGTGTAGGGTAGCTCTCTTGGGTTTGTGACAAGGCTTAACGACCTCCCATTGATTCATTAACTCTGGCAGTTGTATTGAGCATTAATAGGTCAATCTTTTGGTACAATGACAACCATCTTTCCAACAATTAGTATCTGAGCTTGGGTCATTTGTGGTGGGGGATTGTTGCAAGGTGAGCACCCTTGGTCTCCTTCAGTACTTGGATTTGTGACAAGGCTTAATCGCCTCCTATGGATTCATTAAATTTGGTGGTTGTATCAGGCATTAACAGGTCGATATTTTGGTGCAACAACAACAATCTTTCCAATAAAGGCAACCCCCTTTTATAAGGATATTGGTATTATGTTTTTTAGTAGAGTTGAGAGTAACTGGCGCCGCTGGATTGAAGATTGAAGAAGAAGAGGAAGTGCATTTATTGTAATCTCATATTTGAAGATAATACAACTTGGAGCCTCTTTTCTTAGTGGAGTTTTTTACCCAAAAGAGTTTTCTCCATGTTACATACTATGTTATGTGTTCAATTTTTAATGCATGTTATTTCTATGTAGTGGGTTTTATTTCTGTTGCAATCTCCATTGATTCTACATTATTAAGAGGACATTAATAAGGTTTGAATCAGATTTTCATTATTTTGTTTGCACCTTCATTTCTAACATTGGTGTGATAATCAAAGTGTTATCCACATCTTTTGAAACCTACTGAAGCACAAATACACAAAGCATATTGATATTCATATGTATTATATTTGGAAAATCATACATTACAAGGTCATTAAGCTTAAGTTTTGTCATATAGGTGAACAAGTTGTATACATCTTCACAAAGCCCTTGCTTGAGGCCAGATTTGTTTAGCTTAGGAAAATTTTGGGAGTGAAGGAATGTGTCATCAAGGGGGGATAATTCACTGATTCCTTGGTCCTTCACTTCATTAAAGCACATATTAGGAGGGTAAGTGCATTTAATTACCCACAGACTATTCTATGGTTTTAAGATGCACTTACCAAGTATATTTTGTGTAATATAATTTATGGATATTCATTGCAATAATTCATGGATATGGATTAATTGGTACTCACTTATGGGTATGTGCATGGAAATGGGGGCCAAAGAGGGTCAAAAGTGGTAACTTTTTTCTTCAAATCAACAAAACTAATCTTCAATGAGTAATTCAAGGTACCCACATTCAAAATTTTAAGACATTACAAGAAAATGTTGAAGGCACGAGACAACTAAGATGGGGGGGTGAATCAGTTGTATCAAAAACCTTAAATTCTTTCAAACAAAATCACATTCACATTCACTTACTTTAACCCCTTAATCTATTATGAAGATTAAACATGAAGTGCAGAATCAAAACTTAAACACATCAATACCATACACACATGAACACCAAATTTTTACATGGAAAACCCTATAAGGGAAAAACCACAGTGAGTGTTAGCTAACAATATAATGTAGTAACAATACCAAATAACAAAAGAGGCTCACTACCCAAAAGAATGCCTATTGCAAAAAGGCTCACTACCAAAGGGTAGCTTACTGTCAAGGGGTGGCTCACGATCAAGAGGGGTGGCTTACTACCATGAACTAATATAATAACATCTACAACATGCTTGAGTTCAGTTCCAATGAAGTGCAATACATATCACCTTCTCTACCCTTACAACACAAACACTTTTAACTTCACATCTTCACATCCACACACTCTACACACAAATTCATTACATTTATTTATACCAATCATCAACCTTGGAACATACATCAAGGTTAACAATACAATCTACAACCTTTGGAACAATCTCCAAGGTTGGCAAACATAAATAATTTAAATTAGGTCTGGACCTAAACAAACTTGCGAATCGAATGAATGAAAGAAGAACACTTCACTGCTTAGCTTAGACCCAAAAACATATTCACATGCTTCTATAATCCATGAAACACATCCGCAAAGAGTGTTAGCACCTAAGTTAGCCAAACTTGTGCAAACACCAAGAATACTTAGGCACATGCTTCCAACAAATCAATCATAGCTTTTAGATCAAGCACACACCTTTAACACAATTTGGAGACATCCACGAACAACATAAAATCACCCAGGAGCTGACAAATCCATCCGCAATAGATCTCACTTGAAGACATATTACAGACTTGAACTCACAACAAACACTATCGAACTCTACTAATCAATACCTTTCTTTTTTGAGAACTAAATCACAAATCCTTTGGAATGAAGATAGATAAGGACCTTATAAACATATGTCCAAAACTGCAAGACCAAAAACCAAATTGCAGAGAAATGCAGAGCAAAATACTTTCTCCCTATCACACTGTAAATGCTGCTAGGCACAGTCTTCAAACTGGTGATCTACTGCACAATGATCTAGATCACCAAATTCTAGATTTAGCATTTTCAAACACTTCTCTAAAACATATCAAAATCTCACACTCTGATCTCCAACATAGAAGAAATGCGGAGCAAAAACTTAGACAATATCCTATAAGCTAGAATACGTCTTCACAACTTTGTCTTTAGTATGAACCAAATTTTCTCAAAAGCACTTGGAAACTCAATATCAGGAGCATATTATTATCATCTTCAACACTTGTACAATGCAATACAAAGCAACTAACTTATCACAATCAAGTAACAAAACAAGAGCATAGTTGACACTAATGACAACACAAACATGTTGATATCAATGACAACACCGGTTAGCACATACTTGCAACAGAAAAAATTAGAAGTGCTTGGAATCTAGTTTCTAAACTACTATTTTTTTATAAAATTGGTTGGAGATTGAGAGGATCAAATAGGGGGAGAACACAAAGTGGTCCTATTTCTCAAAAAAATATAACATAGCATCAAGTGTGCTCCTCTTAAATAATGTTCTTTTTTTCAGTCTTTCACAAATCCCTTCAATGGAAAGTTAGCTAAAATCACATAATTTATTCCAGATTTTATGCTAATTTTTTTAATGAATATATGATTTTTTTACTAATTTTTGATTGGTTTCAAAAAATTTAGGGGGAAACACATTTAATTTTTTATTTTTGAAGATGTATCCACTAAATCATGCACTTTCAAAAAAATAACTACCTCATAAGAAATCATATTTGTACTTCGTAGTGGTGTTGTTAGTTTCACTTGGTTCTATTCCTGTATTGTACTTTCAGCATACAACTATTTTTTGAGGATTTTGTAAATCATTGAGATCAAGACTACTAAGTATTTTTTGCTAGTGGCAATTGTAAACACACTAAATATAAAGTGCCAAATCATATTTGCTTGAGGGGTTATGATTGACACTTCATTTCTGCATTTCTTCATCATGGATCAAACAACAATACCCATATTAACTCCTTACAACTATTTTGAGTGGAAATTACACATTACAATATACTTAAGAAAAGTTGGTTTGCATATGATAACAATGGGACTGGAAACTAAACTTGCTAAAGATGAAGATAAGCCTAAGTGGATTAACAAATGTGATGAAGCCTATGGAACATTGTGCTTATCTATTTCTCCTAATTTGCTCTTTCATATTGTGTCTTTAAATTTGCCAAATGATATCTGGACAAAGCTAGAAATGCTATTTGGCACACACGATTCAATGAGGGATCATATGTTGGAAAATGAACTAATTAGTTTAAGTCCAGGCAACTTCAACACAAATGAAAAAATTTTCACAAAATTGAAATCATTAAGGTTGCAGTTAAAATAGTGTGGAATCGAAAAGAAAGATGAACAAATGATTCTTAATATTCTCTCTAAGCTAAGTTCAAAATATTTTGTATTTGTTTCTACCTTCTATGATACTAAGGGTGCACTTGGTACTCAATTCACCATGCCATATTTGGATGACTTTGCTATCTCTCTCTCACACTGGAGCAGGATAACATAATCTAGATGGGCACTCTAAAATCCTCTAAGTCACATGCCTTGGATGCCAACCAAGGTAAAAAAGAATAGAAAGGACAAAGTAGTAAAAATAAAGATAAGAAACAAAAGAATAGAAAAAAGAAGAAGAATTAGAAATAAGGTACTCCAAAAGTAGCTCATGAGACCCAATCTTCTAATGGCAACAAGGCTAAGAAAGAGAAGGTCAAATGTGCCTATTGTAAAAGACCCGATGATAATGAACATAAATGTTTGAAGAAACAAATTGATCACTATTATGGATTAAAACTTGGACACATTCCTTTTTACCTCTTAGTTTAGCTCCTAGGTCCCTGTGTTAACATTATGCATGCAAAATATTAATCCCAATGCAAAATCCCTTGGAACCCATGACAAATGGGAACTAGGGGCCTATTTTATGCCTTAAATAAAAAAAAGGTGCCTTGGGACTTGGGCACCCATGCTCAAGTCCTCCCTGATTGGTTGGGGCAAATCTCAATGTATGTTGACATAGGACCTTTAAAAAGGTTTCCCTTTATCGGCTCTTATGATTTAATTTATGAATGTTAGTGGGAAAACATATATAAGTGTGTTTTTGAATTCATTTGTAACCTATATCATGGATGATAGCAAACTTATGATCTTGCAGAAAAGAACATTCAAAGAATTCATTATGTTTCTAGAGTAGATTTGTGTTTGTATTGTGTGTGTTGTTTTACATTTGGAATCATCATCTATCTCCTTATGAGTTGAAGGATCTTAATTATCCCAAGGGATTCACCTCTGAGGTGATATAATTGTTGTTTGAATCATTTCATCATTGGTTTATCTTTAGCCTCTACCCTGCAAGGGCATGCACTCTCTTTAACAATGGTGTTGGGAAGTTTGAATGCTATCCTGGGATTTGACAGAGGCAAATCCCTAAACAACACAACTGCCAAACCCCTTTTCTTCTGGTGTGTAGGTTACAGGTGTGAAATTTGAAGAAGTGAAGGTACAAGAAGGTTGTGTAAGGGAAAGGGTTTCGAGATCTAAAAGTAGTTTGCAGAAATTCCTTTGCGGAAGACTTGGGTGCCTGCCCTGAAGTCCTTTTTCTCAAACAGGCACTGGATTTGACATTAGAACACTCTCAGTGACATTTCTCTAGTTTCAAGTTTCTAAAGATTTTTTCTTTCTAGACTTGGGTGCCCGCCCCTAGTCGTCCAACTTTCCAGCTTGCTTGTGAAGTACATGCTCTAATATCTCACTGATCATCTTTGTAAATTTAGATTCTGGGTTTCAGTCGTCTTCTGTCTGTTACAAGTTGGTTATCTTATAACTAGGGTTTTATGCATACCTAAACTAGGGTTTGATAAAAGACTTTGTTAAATCATATCTTTCCATAGCAAACAAGAGAAAAAGCACTTGTAGATGAGTCCTCCTCCATTTAGTAGTGACTTAGGTCAGTTTTGTCCTTGAATGTTATTGTGGAAGAGGGTTTGATCTGGTTTGCATGCTTGTCTCTTTCATTCATCTTTTCCATACATAACATTTTGGTGAACCCATAACATCGAGAATTTGCATCTTTCTGAGTTTAGAATTCAGATCTTGCATTATTTCATAGAAAACTTATCATCATTCATTGAAAAATCTTGCATAAATTTGAAAAAAGTGAAAAAAGCATTCTAGGCTTGCATAAAGGCATAGTTTTGCATTATTTTCATTGCATATCATTGAAACATTTGATTTTCTAATTATTACATCAGATCTGATCCATATTACAGCCAATAACCATTTCATGCCATTATATTGTGCATTTGAAGATGTCATTTGCTAGGGTTTTGTTAAAAACTTGCATTTTTCCTATAACCTAGTCTTTTATAAAGCTAGGGTTTGTAGTCAAAATCTTATTTCAGATTTTTCTGCTATCATAAACATTCATTCAAATCTGACTTTGAATTATAATGTTGCATCATTTGACATCCTTGCTTTCAAAATTTCAATTTTCACTATAACACATTATGTATTTCAACATTAAGGGCTTTTAACATCCTCTTTACACTTCTTTGTGCAAAATATTAAAATCATTTACATTGCCTTGTTGTACAACACTCTTCACATCATACCCACTTTGTTTGTAGTAAAGTTAGTGTGTTTTTAATTTTCAAAAGCCTGATTTACTCAAACTAGTGGCTTGGTGTGCAAAGCTCTATCAAACTTTCATTATGGATGCCTTTTGTTATTCAACTTTGGAAGCCTAGTTTGCATACATCATAGACTTTGAAAAATGATCTAAATTCACTAAAAAACATAAAGTCTTAAATCAAATAGCACACATATATGACATTAACATTTATACATGTTCCACATATGAAATCCATTGTTATATATCTGACTTTGAAATCTTCATAACTCTCATGGGAATATATCCTTCAATGTTAGATAATCTCACTAAATTTATAGATAATAATAGATATGATGCATCGTTTAGTAGTGATGACTTCAATATGCTAGATGAAGCCCTAGATAACTTTATCTCTAGTAGACATTCTACTATGACTCCTATTGCTAAAGGTCAGGACCATGCCTTGGATCTAGTCTCTAATACATGTGATGGTAACGTAGTTTTGTCTATTCCATCTTATGATCTCTCTCCCAAAGTTGTTCCCACTTATGAGAACATTTTGGAACAAGAGGATGAAATCATTGACACATACCTTAACATCACCCTACCCTCTCTTTATTCCAATTCTCTCCCTTTGAAATATGAAGCTTTAGTGAATGAAGAACCCACTCTAATGAAGAACACTCCATGGATAGATAATGAGCATTCATCTAACAATATTAAAAATTCTATCACTACCATAGTGTATGAAGTCTCTATGGATCATCCTATCGATCTTACTCCTTTAGTTGAATATTCAAGTACCTTAGATATTACTAATAAAGTGAAGACCCTTGATCTTCCTCCTTTAGTTGAATGGTCAAGTACCTTGGATATCACTAAGGAAGGGAAGGTCCTAGATCTCCTCCCTTTGGTTGAATGTCCAAGTCCCTTGGATATCACTAAAGATGTGAAGGCCATGGATAGTTCTCCTTTGATTGCATGTTCAAACTCTTTGGACATCACTAAAGATATAATCACCAACAATTCTCCTAACAACACTTTACCTTCCCTTCATTCCTATTCTCTCCTTTCAAAAGATGAAGCACTAGTGGATGAGGAAAGGTCTCTCACATTAAATCCCTTATGGATGGATGTCGAGATCACTCGAAAAAATTCACCTATTCCACCTACTAAGGGGATAGTGAATAAGTGTACTAATGCTAACACACTATCAACAAGTTCAAGACTAAATATGATATATCTTGCGATGATAGACATGGATTGTCCGCTAGGAAATATCCCATTGACTTAGGCAAGTACTTCTCCCTCATTTAGCCACACTCGTTGTAGCACTTATTCCAGTTTCTCTCAAGGGTGGCCTCCTCCTAGATATATATGTCATTAGAATTGTATGTGTTCCCCTCTGTTGTGTTAAATGTTGTTTAGGTCTCCTTGGATGACCCTTGATACTATTGTAAGGTCAAGGATACAAGGAGACCACCTCTATTGTGATACTTCTTCTATTTGTTTCTCTATTCTTCTATTCCTCTCCTCTATCTTATTGTAATTGTTGCGTGTTGTGCCTTGGGGGCATAATGTTATGATGGATGTCTTGAGGGAATCTTCCCACATTGTAAACCCAAGTCACTTTTGTCTCCTCTCTCATTTTTAGTGTTTCCATTCTTCGGTGACTTTACTAATAAGCGAATGAAGAAAACAAATAAAAACTGATAAGGACTGTGCATCCCTACAACAAGAAAGAAAAAATGGACCTAGTCTATATATGAAGATGGGGTTGATATATTATCGACACTTGACTAGTAGAATCACCTCATGTTGTGAAATTTGTTGTAACAAACCTTTGAAATACTCTAAATCTATTTCTATGCACTTTGGATTGTTTTATATCTCACCTTGTAGCTACACTCAGTTCTGAGATACCTGTAGTATAACCTCACGGCTATACTCGGTTCCAAACCCGTAAGTGTAGCCTTGGTATATTAAGTGATATGTTGAATTAATTTGGTTGTGAAATCATGGAAACAAACATGAAGGAAATCAACACAAAATGCAAAGAGCAAACGCAATATACCTAGAAGATGATCCACAATCCATGGTTAAGGTTGAGAATGCTACACCCATGAACATTCTAGCTATACCCACAATAATAAAAATGTGAAATGCTCTAATGCAAGTGCAAATCACTAAACCCTAGCTCACAAATGCAAGAATGATTTTGACAGAGTGATGATACACTCAAGATTGGATGCAAATGGCTTAGAAGAGGGCTGTATTTATAGAAAAGCTTGGTTGAAATGGAGGGATGAGATTTGATTTTGACCTTTGGCTTACGGATGGCTGAGATTAATCATACATGGATCAAGTTTAGCTTTATGACAGGTGTGCGATGGAGAAGAGAGATGAATTTTAAATTAGAAAAAAAGGATAAGAGGTGCATGTGACTATGTAGTCATGTGACAAATGGAGGGAGGAGAATGATTAGCTCCAATTTAAATAAAAAAATATTTAAATTGGCAAGTCATGTGAAGGGATTAGGTGGAGGATAAATGGTGTGACACATGTTGCAATGAGATGAGAGGTGAGGGATTTATTTTATATTTTTATTTGGGTTACGGAGACATGTGACAAAGGAATAATTAATTAAATAAAGTGAGTTTATTTAATTAATTAAGGATGTGATCAAGTTGGAATTGTGAGTGGGAATATTAACCAAATAAATATTTAATATTTATTTAATTAATATGGGCTAACATTAGAAGGGAATAAATATTGAATTAAATTAATTCAATATAGGTGCTCAAGGGTTTTAATTAATTAAATAAAATTTAATTAATTAATTGTGGGTAAACTAGGATTTAATTAATTAATTGAGATGATTAAATGGTTAGGACATTTTAGGGTGTCTACATTCGCCCCTCTTTGACGTGGCATCATGACTTAGCAAGGAGTGGCGTCAGGTCAAAGAAAAATTGCCCCAGTTGTAGGGAGGAATAAAATGGGTAAGGGATGCCCCCTCGATAGTTTAGGCAAAAAATAAAAAATTTTAGGGTGAACTCTCGAAAAGGTAAGAAACGGAGGTGAAAAACAAAGGCAGGATGAAAAAACAAGTCAGTAGGAAGAAAAATGGGCAAAAAAGGAGTTAATATGCCCCTTATGGAGGAAAAGGATGAAAAAGAGGTGACATGGCTAGCTATAAATAGCAAAAAGTGGGCCCAAGGTGAGTCATTTGCACACATAGCCAATAGAAATTCAGAGAGAAAGAGAGAGCAAGAGAGATGGCTGGAGAAGGCAACCTACCTTTCTTCCCTTGATACTCACACCTGGCAGAGCAGGTACAGACGTACATGCGAGTGGCGGAGGCTAGCAAGCAGGTGAGTCATCGATCCTTTCTTCATGTTTTGAATTTTGCTCATTTTTGCATTTAATTTTGTCAGGAAATGGGTAGGTTAGGGCAATTAGTGCCATCGCGTGGCATGAAATTTGGGCAGATTGGTGCCATTTTGGAAAATGGTGCAATTTGAAAGGGTTGTAGCATGATTTTTGAAAATGAAAATCACGCTATCTGGGTTTTTGACGCCATTCTTAGGAATGACGCAGTTATGTGGATAGGTGCAATTTCATAATTTAGCACAAATTTAGGGAGGTCTGGCACCATTTTTAGTTATGGCATGAAAATGGAGGAGACTAGCGCTAATTTGAATATTGGCGTGAAGTCAAGAGAGGGTAGCGCTATTCCTTGTCATAGCGCGATGTTTATGAATGGTGGCGCCAAATATTCTGTTGGAGCGATTGGCTAGAAGATTGGCGCTAAACTTAATTTTAGCGCAATATTAGGTCCTATTAGCACCTTGTTAATTTTAAGGCTTTGGGAGAAAAATAAATTCTTAGGAGTGAACTGGGTGATGAAATGCAGATTGATGGGGGCATTGTGTCATCACGGCAGCGGAGAGTGCTTGAGGTGATGGCACTTTGGGTAGGGTTTGATGATGCTACATGAGCGCGGTTTAGTGCTTTGGGACTACGGACACCTGCAGAAATGCCCGTGTTGTGAGCACACAAGGCCCTAATGACAGCTTTGATTGAGCAGTTTAGACCAAAGACATGTTCATTTTGGTTGCTGATGGGTGAGATGACCATCACCCTTGAGGATGTCTATCGGATCTTGAAGGTTCTGATACATGGGAGATGAGTGATCTATGATGTGGGTAGAGGAGGGCTAGCATTGGAGAGGGCCTTCACACCAGGTGTGTTCATGTTAGTAGAGGAGGATCGAGTGATGAGTTACCATCAGACTCTTGCAGCTGGGGAGTGGAGTTGGATCTTGTTTCTTTGTGCTCTGATCGGTGGAGTGGTGATGCCAGACAAGAGAGGATAGGGATTCTTAGTTGGATGGGGAGAGGTTATTGAGGAGATGGTGGTTCATGGGACTGTGTTTACCTGGAGTCCCTGCATACTTGCACAGTTGTATCATGAAATGCACACAGTTGTGTATCATTTAGACAGTGCCCTATCAGCAGGAGTGACATTGTTACATGTTTGGGCATTTGAGCATATTCTGATCACGTGTCCAGTGGGAGTATTGTACCGACAACCTTTTGAGGCTTATGTTTTTAGATACTGAGGACAGTTACAACACTCATATACAGGGATGTTGAGGTACTAGCGAAGATTGCTGGATGAGGTGACACGGGTGGTATACAGACCATACATTGGGTGTGAGCAGTGGTTGGATGAAGATGAGCAACTACCTTATGCCATTCAGATAGGATACATCATGGGGCGAGGAGATCAGACCATAGACAGATACATCCCCTTGCATGTTATGAGACAGTTTGGTCTAAGGCGGGATATACCATAGGTGATGGCCTTTTTTAGATGGACAGTGAGGGATAGGAGATGGCCTCCTCAGATAGTGCCCCAGATAGCCATTGCCGATTTTGATGCTTTACAGCCGTAGTAGTGGGACTGGAGGAGTATTATTGTGGATGCGAGCACTACCCCTGACTATGACAGATGGTGAGCCATGTGGCAGCCCAACCGGTTGACAGATCCAAAGGTCGATCCAGATATGATGGTGGAAGAGGGATCAGATGATGATGATGCAGGAGGAGCAGGCAGTTTGGTGAGGAGGGTTGGCAGAGGGAGATCTGGTAGAGGACAGGGTGGGAGAGATCAGGGTGGCAAGGTTGGGCAAGCACCACCACAGAGAGGGCTACTGTAGAGAGGACCGATGGCACCACTGAGAGGACCACTGCCATAGCATGTGTAGAGAGGACCAATATCTTTTGGTAGGATACCGATATAGTCAGGTCAGAGGGGGGCAAAACCACCTCTTAGGCCACCATAGTAGGGGAGGCCCATGGGTCAATAGGTGGGACCGACTGGGTAGCAGCAGGTGAGACTTATAGGGATGCAGGAGGTATTAGTTAGCAGCTCTAGGACCCCAGGGGCAGGTAGCTCAAGAGGAGGAGAGGATGTCCTGGCAGAGAGACATGTATCACGGTGGAGAGGCCAAGGGGATGATGAGGAGATAGAGGTAGCTACCCTACGTGCTCGGATAGAGAGTTATGAGGATACCTTGCAGAGACAGGATCAGAAATTAGCACAACTACAGGGATTGTCAGCAGCCATAGATGGAGGCAACAAGGATGGGGATGGTCAGATCAGTGCTCTGTAGGCATAGGTTATAGCCTTGATAGCAGAGCTGGACAAAGAGAGGGTTGTGTCAGGCAGCAGAGACTTAGGTGGCTGGTTTGACTAGCCAGGTTTCAGGACTGCATTGCAGTTGTTAGTGGTTGGAGGGAGCACAACATAGACTGTACAATTGTAGAGTCAGCTGATACAGGTGCAAGGTCAGTTGATGGATGAGCAGAGATGGGCATCACAACATGCCTCTTGAGCAGACTACTACTATGCAGCTTACTGCACAACTATTCTTTAGGAGCAGTGGCTTCCTAGCTTTAGTCAGCAGAGTCGATCTAGGATATCAGGCTCACATAGATTGAGATTGATGTAGTCTGTCCATCAGCCATTGTCTCAGTATGTGACGCCACAGGTACCACAGCCATCACAACCACCACAACCACCACAGGGTCTAGGGGGATCTAGGCTCATCAAGCTAGGGCTGACATGATGTTGTATCATTTTGGCCCTTGGAGACATTATGACATATTTTTGATGTATATATCAGCAATGTACATTATTTTGCGATAATGATATATATTATATATATAGATATATGAGATGATTTTGGTGACCTATATGTTGTGGTTATGATGTGTTTATGTGCTTTTATTTCATGCAAAATGCTTTATGGATGATAAATGTGCTGTGTTACTTTCTTTATTTTATGTATATAAAATGATTATGATCTAACATGTTTCCTATGTATGTTATGTTGGACTACAGAAATGGATGCATTTTGACTTATGATGGTTTATGATATGGATAAATATTTGCATGTGAATGATTTATATGATGATGTTATGTTTCATGATGTTATGGATGACATGCCTAGTATATGATTTATGCAATGTTTTCTTTTCTTGTATATGTAAAATGTGATAGTATATGGTATGTAATAATAAATGGAAATGTACCTATATGTAATGCAAGTGAGAATGTAATAATGATAATGTATCTAAAATGTGAATGCAATGCAATGAAATGGAAAATATGTCATGATACAATTTAGATTATGTCAAACCCTAGGTGACAAGATTGGGGAAAGGCTAGGGAAAGGAAAAATGGTGATAGGTATAGGGAAAATGGGGGGAAACTAAGTCAATAGACACCATGCCATTGAGGGACTCATGTTAGGAGGGGGGGACAATCATAACATAACCTCTTGGAAACATAAAAGCCGAGATCTGTGCTTAAATGCCCCAAGAGAGAAATATGCTAGAACCGACACATCATTATCAAGATATGAATACCATTCTTAGAGGTAAGGAGACCATCCTACAAACACAACATCCAAAACAATGATTATGCTCCATTCTAGGTGTCCTCTTCCACATACCAAGATATGATGAGATCAAGGTAGCTTTCGAGTATCCCTAAAAATGAGGCTGAAGCTAAAAAACAAGAATCAACAAGATCAATCGCAAGCAAGACCACAACTAGGTATTTCTTTCCAAGAGATGCTTAGATTGGATAAGATAAGGATGATGATTAAGGATAAATAGATTCTGTCTATTGTAGGAATGATATATCCATTAAGGCTAGAACCTGTTGATGATGTTTGTTGGATTTAGATGCTAAAAAGGATAAGCAAGCAGATAGCTAGCTATTTGTGATGATGAGGTTTGATTTGTTGATTGATGATTTTTGTGTTTTGAGGATGATGTTTTGATGTTGATGCTTAGTTTGCTTTGCAAGGTAAGTTTGATCGATCCGAACCATCCAACTAGGTTGAATGGG
Organism: Cunninghamia lanceolata; assembly: GCA_027924645.1. NCBI lineage: Eukaryota > Viridiplantae > Streptophyta > Pinopsida > Cupressales > Cupressaceae > Cunninghamia > Cunninghamia lanceolata. Next base: position 14,909,455 of record BSBN01001583.1, read on the forward strand.
TGCACCATGTAGACTTGAGTATTGGATACTTCCTTCGTATTCCAGACTACCTACATACCCTGTATCCATGGGATCGAGGTCCTTAACAGATGCGGGCAAGATGAATATGTAGTTCTGGTTGGACATGATGATGTAGGGATGGCTTGTGGATAGAAGGATGGTTCTAAGTGGTTATGGATGGAAGAATATGCGGGTTTGATGATGTTTGTGGGTACATTTATTGCTTGGATTTTCTTTGATAATATTTTGATTTTTTTGTATTTTGAGGGAATATTTTGATGTTTTTGAGTTTTTTTCAAGACATTTTATGATTATTTTTGGAAATTTTGGAGTGTTGTGATTTTTTTGTATTTTGATATGATTTCTGACTCTTAGGAGCATACAAGGATACCGTCTCCAAGATTTTATTTGTGGGTGGGATTTATGAAAGGAGATGAGGGTGGGATGACCAAGAATGCTTCAAACTCCAAGCTATGGTATGTAAATGGGATGGATGATTATGCAATGATGGATTTTATTATGGCAGGATAGATGGTTATGGGTGCATAGAGGGATTTTATTAGATGGTAGGACTGGCCGCTACACATGGTGCCTAGAATAGGTTTTCACCATGGTACTTATCCAAGGCATCACCGGAGTGATTTTCACCATTGGACGGCTTTATTGCACTCAGTTTTTTCTTGATTTTTTGACTTGGGATATTTGATGGGTCATGCATAGAATTTCTTCAAGTGCATGATGTTCATAGGTTCCTCCAGAGGCTGCCCCTCAGGTGTAGATAGTTGATAGGCTCCTGATTCATAACTGGCTGTGACAATGAAGGGACCCAGCCAATTAGGTTCAAACTTTCCTTAGGGTGATCTTGCATGTTCTTCTGATTCTCCATAAGGACAAGTGATGCAGAGTGGGACGCAACGGAGGCTAAACTAACAGGAAGGAGCTGCCAACAATACAAACAACCTGATAAAAATGTTTATCGGCTCAGCCTCATCATCATATTTCCTAACAACACCAACTGCATCATCATATTTCAACAGCATCATCATATTTCGGATGATCGCAAATATCCTCCTGTCGACTACTATTTACCTCCTCCGTTTGTCGCCTACCATCATCATCATGATAATCAACGGGCGCAAACATCCTCCGGTTGCACTGTTCATCGGGTGCCAAATACAAGCGGCATCATCATGATATTCAATATCACCTTCATCTGCAGGATATCCAAATATCCGGTAGCTTCTAAATATCCTGATGATGTTACACTTCAACAACTCGCCTTCGATGCTCCACTGCCCGACGATACAAGCAACAGCATCCTGATATTGTTCATCCGGTTCCTCGAAACCTCCTGATGATGCTAATACAACTTCCAGCCTTCGCCGATACTTAACCACTTAGCGACAACAGGATAAACTCGCATTGAGGGATTTCTTAATATCCTGATGACGATGACGTCATATCCTGATGACGATGACGTCACACATCATCCTGATGAACTCTTCAACACTTAGCCAAAAAACTTAACTTTCACACCCGCATCCGTTAGCGATAGGCGGATGATGAACTTCCCCGAGAGATGATCCTGACTGCGATATATACACTGAGTATATATCCAACTCAAAACATCATGATGCACTTGCAACATGCAAACGTCAACAACTTCATGACCCGATCCTGATGGCGATGGATTCGTAGATGATGATGCGGCTCGTTCTGACTGGAAACGCACATGCAGACTCCTGTGTATCCTTCCACTGCATGTAAGCACTCCGAACCACGCTATTTCACAAAGATCATGTGACGACCGGGCTGGATCATCTTCAAACCAAAATCTAACAACTTATCTTCTAGACCTAGCACATGAGGATGCTAGGCTGATTCACAGCATGCTCCTAACTGATCTCCTGAACAATGCAATGCAAAACCAGAAAACACAAATGCAACCTAAGCTATGATACAGGACCATTCCACCGATTTGCAGGATCAACCGGTGGAAGGGTTGAAAGTGCCCATTAACTTGCAAACAGGAAAGGAAATCAACACAGATACAACTGATACAACCAGATAATGCAAAAGATGAGATCTTATTCAATTGAAATTCAATGTCCTGAATACAGCTTCACAATGTCTGAACTACTCTCCTGAATCTCAACTCAACACAACACCAGTACATCTAGCAACATCAATATCAATCTCAATAATCAATCTGAACTATCAATATGAACTCAATCTGTCTAAACCCTAACAGATCAAAGGTATATATAACAAATCCTTCGAGTACTACCAACTTCACTTCCCAGCGGCTGGGAGCTTCCAAGCGGCTGGGAGAGAGGACAACTCAGACTATCTTATCCCGATCTCTAACTGCCTACACATACTCCTAGGCTGATCTATTACATAGCATCGGTCCAATGGACCTTATTACATGCTAAAGTCAAACATACTAAAAATAGCCTACTGCCCTGTCATCATGCTGATAATTATCCTACATCCTGATCATGTATGTCATCATGCGGACCTATATCCTGATCATGTGCGGGTGCTCCTGCACCATACTCCCCAAAAGAAGAAATCTCAAGTCCACTTGAGATGAGAGTATCAAGGTCGGCACCATGCTTCTGTATCTATTCTGCAGTCATCCATACTGCTTCAGAAGTCGGCTGTCCCTTCCAAGAGACGAGGTACTCCAAGTACTTCTTGTTCCTGGTCTGTTTGACCACTCTAGTGTCCAAAATCTGCTATATCTATGGAGGATCATGTTGAGGAATGTCTTCAGCAACTGTATCCTGTAGGATATCCTGATCTGCATCTGGATTAGCCTTGTATGGAGTTAAATCACATACATTGAAGATAGGAGATAAACCGAGATCAGGTGGGAGTTGGATCTCATAAGCATTTTGTCCATGCTTTTGCAAAATCTGACATGGCCCAACTTTCTTTTGCATGAGCTTAGTATACTTCCCCTTAGGGAGCCTGTCTTTCTTCAAGTGAACCCAAACCAAATCTCCAACAGCAAATTGAACATCCTTCTTCTTCTTGTCAGCATACTCCTTATACTTTAAGGTGGTTTGCTGGAGTTGGGTCTTAACCTGATCATGAACTTCTTTGATTGCTTCAGCAAAAGCTTCTCCATCTGCACTAACAGGATCTACTGTAGGTAGATCTCGCAACTCCAAAATACCTCTGGGATGCATTCCATACACCACCTGAAAAGGTGATTTCCCTGTGCTCCTGTTGATAGTATCATTATATGAAAACTCAGCTTGAGACAGAATATTGTCCCACTTCTCTCCATGCTGTTTTGTCAAGCATCTAAGTAGATTCCCCAAGGAACAATTCACAACCTCAGTTTGTCCATCCGTTTGAGGATGATATGCAGAGGAAAAAGACAAATTTGTTCCCAATTTCCTCCAAAGGGTTCTCCAAAAATGACCCACAAACTTCACATCTCTGTCTGAAACTATGCTCAAAGGCAACCCATGAATTCTGACAATTTCCCTGAAGAATAAATCTGCAATATATGAGGCATCTGCAGTGGTTTTGCATGGCAAGAAATGTGCCATCTTACTGAATCTATCCACTACAACAAAGACACTGTCAAAGCCTCTCCTGGTCCTTGGTAAACCTAAAACAAAATCCATACTGATGCTTTCCCATGGTCTGGAAGGAATGGGTAAGGGCTGATATAACCCTGCATTAGTTGACCTGCCTTTAGCCTTCTGACATATCACACAGGTTTCTACAAATTTCCTGACATCTGACTGCAACTTAGGCCAGAAATAATGCCTCCTGACCAGATCAAGAGTCTTGTCTAGACCAAAATGACCTGCCATTGCTCCACAATGTTTCTCCTTGATTATATTTAACCTCATAGAACACCTTGGGATACACAACTGTCCACCCTTGAACAGCAATCCATCTTGGATCAGGAATTTAGAGAACTCAGCATGGTATTTCTCCCCAAAAGAAGTACAGACCTGATATATCTCTCCAAAATCAGCATCAGACTCATACATGGTCTTGAGTGAATCAATACCAACACTCTCTAACTGAATCTGATTGACTGTGAGAACTCTTCTGCTCAAAGCATCTGCAACTTTGTTCTTAACCCCTTTCTTATGCCTCAAGGTAAAAGTGAAAGCCTGTAGTGTTTCTACCCACTTCATATGTCTGTGGTTCAGCTTCTCCTGACTGTTGATGAAACTCAAAGCCTGGTTGTCTGTGAAAACTATGAACTCCTTTGGCAGCAGGTAATGCCTCCATTTCTTTAGGGACTGAACTAAAGCATACATTTCCAGATCATATGATGAATACCTTTTCTTAGCATCATTGAGCTTTTCACTGAAAAATGCAATTGGTCTACCCTCTTGACTGAGTACTGCTCCAATGGCCATGTGACTGGCATCACACCCTACCTGAAAGATCTTGTTAAAATCTGGAAGTGCAAGGACTGGCTGCTGTGCCACCTTCCTCTTCAATGCCTCAAAGGAATCATCTGTTCCTTGAGTCCAAACAAACCTGCACTTCTGTCCTCCTTTGATGGTATCCAACATGGGTGCACAAATATGACTGAATCCTCTGATGAACTTTCTGTAGAAGGTTGCTAACCCATGGAAACTTCTGACTTCATTCATGGTCTGTGGAGTTGGCCAATTCAATATGGCACTCACCTTTTCCTTATCCATTTGCAGCTTTCCTTGTGAGATGACAAAACCTAAATAGGTGATCTCCTGTTTCATGAACAGACACTTGTCCAAGTTTATCATCAGCTTCTCTTCATGTAGCCTTCTGAGAACCAGCTCTATATGCCTGAGATGTTCTTCTCTGGTGTTACTGAAAATCAGAATGTCATCTAAATAGATTATGACAAACTTACCAATGAATTCCTTCAGAACCTCATTCATCAGCCTCATGAAAGTACTAGGGGCATTAGACAAACCAAAAGGCATAACCTTCCATTCATACAAACCTTCATTTGTTTTGAATGCTGTCTTCCACTCATCACCTGGTCTAATCCTGATCTGATGGTATCCACTCTTCAAATCTATTTTGGTAAAGTACTTAGCATTTCCCAAACAATCAAGTAAGTCCTCAATTCCGGGGATTGGAAACCTATACCTGATTGTGATCTTGTTGATGGCTCTGGAATCTGTACAAAGTCTCCAAGTGCCTTCCTTCTTTGGTGCTAGTACAGCTGGTACTGCACATGGACTCAAACTCTTCCCAATCAGACCTGAATTCATCAATTCTTCAATCTGTCTGGCTACTTCTGCATTCTGTTCTGGGGTAAGCTTATAAGCTGCTTTATTTGGAAGTGTAGACCCTGGAATCAAGTCTATGCAATGACTGATATCTCTGACAGGTGGTAGGGATCTTGGCATTCCCTCTGAGATAACACCTTTGTACTTATCCAATAACTCTTGGACAGCTGGGTCTATCAACCTTGGCTTCTTCTCTTTCTTGGCTTCTTGCTGTTGTTTCTTATTCACACTCAGACATGGGATTAGGGCATATGCAACTGCACCTTCTGCTGCTACTTCTTGCATGAACTGTTTGCCTTCCATCAACATGACCTTCACTTCTTTGCCTTTAGACTTCTCCTCTTTCTCCTTTAATGGGAATAGTGTTACATCTATACCATCTTTAGTGATTTTATAGGTGTTTTTAACACCATCATGCTGTGCCTTCAGATCATATTGCCATGGTCTACCAAACAAAAGGTTGCAAGCATCCATCTTGGTGATATCAAACAACAACTTATCCTTATATCCACCAATCTGAAACTCTACCCAAGCCTGCTCTTCTACAGTTGTCTGCTGACCTTGAGTAAGCCATGAGACTTTATATGGAGATGGATGAGGCAATCTCCTAAGCTTCAGCTTCACCACCATCTCTTCAGACACAAAGTTCTCAGTAGAACCAGAATCAATCAAAACTTTACAAGCCTTACCTCCTGCTTTGCAAGTGGTTCTGAAAAGGGACTTTCTCTGAGGGGCTTCTTTATCAGGTACCTTCATGGTAGTCATTGTTCTTCTCATCATCAGGGACTCTCCACTTTCTGGATAGCCATAATTCTCAGGACCATTCACACTCTGAAAATCATTAGAGCTTGTCCTACTTTGATTATCAGGTTCATTGACCAAATTTGTCCTCCTTTCTCCTGCTGAGCTTGTGGCCTTGTCTGGACATCTGCTGGCTATATGGCTTTCTTTGTTACAGTTGTAGCATCTGATGGATCCTCTGCCCTGGGATCTTCCTCTGTAAGGTCTTCTGCCTCTGTAGTTTCCTTGCTGACTGAAATTCTCTCTCTGATTCTGACTATTGTTGCCCTTGCTATTGTCCTGACTGGACTCTCCTTGATATCCCCGTCCATGTCCTCTGCCTCTGAAAGGACTTCTTCCACCTCTTTGTTGTCTTCCTCTTCCTCTATTGTTTTGGTCTTGTTTTCTCTTCAGCTTTTCTTCCACTTTCAGTGCCAACTGAAAGCTTTTCTGCACTGTATCTGGGTTATGCAGACTGAGATCTTCCTGAATATTAAACCTTAATCCATTAAGGTATCTGGCTACCTTTTCCTCTTCACTTTCTTTCACCTTTGTCTTCATACAGTGTTTCATGAACTCTTCTGTATATGAGCTGACATCTAGCTCCTTCTGCTTCAGGTTCTGCTTCCTCTTGTGTAACTGGATACTGTAATCCAAAGGAATATAAGCTTCCTTTACCAATTCCATCATCTTCTTCCATGTGGCAACTCTACGTTTTCCCTCCTGTACTCTGTCATCCTGAACAAAGTTCCACCATGTCAAGGCAGCTTCTTTCATCTTTGACTGTGCTATCTTCACTCTCTGCTGTTCTGGTATCTCCTCTGTTACAAAGAAATTGTTCAAACAATCTATCCATTCCATTACTGAATCAGGGTCCATCTTACCTGTAAATACTGGCAAATCCAGCTTCACATCCATGGTTCTCCTCTCCATGGCCTTGAGGGCGTTCAACAGCGGTCTCTGGTCTGCAGGAACGACCTCCTCGCTCTAATTAGGGATCTCTTCTTCTTCCCTATCATCTTCTCTACCAGAACCTACTTTGCTCCTCAACTTTGCTAACTCATCTTTCAACTCCTGATTCTGAGCCTTCACGGCCTTGCTTTCTGCAATCTGTTTCTTCACCAGAACTGCCAACTCAGCGTTGGTCATCCTTGCTGGAACCTCAGATGTTCCTTCTTCGTCTGACATCCTGCTTATCTTTTCCAGAAGATCCTAACCTTTGCTCTGATACCACTATGATGCAGAGTGGGATGCAACGGAGGCTAAACTAACAGGAAGGAGCTGCCAACAATACAAACAACCTGATAAAAATGTTTATCGGCTCAGCCTCATCATCATATTTCCTAACAACACCAACTGCATCATCATATTTCAACAGCATCATCATATTTCGGATGATCGCAAATATCCTCCTGTCGACTACTATTTACCTCCTCCGTTTGTCGCCTACCATCATCATCATGATAATCAACGGGCGCAAACATCCTCCGGTTGCACTGTTCATCGGGTGCCAAATACAAGCGGCATCATCATGATATTCAATATCACCTTCATCTGCAGGATATCCAAATATCTGGTAGCTTCTAAATATCCTGATGACGTTACACTTCAACAACTTGCCTTCGACGCTCCACTGCCCGACGATACAAGCAACAGCATCCTGATATTGTTCATCTGGTTCCTCGAAACCTCCTGATGATGCTAATACAACTTCCAGCCTTCGCCGATACTTAACCACTTAGCGACAACAGGATAAACTCGCATTGAGGGATTTCTTAATATCCTGATGACGATGACATCATATCCTGATGACGATGACGTCACACATCATCCTGATGAACTCTTCAACACTTAGCAAAAAAACTTAACTTTCACACCCGCATCCGTTAGCGATAGGCGGATGATGAACTTCCCCGAGAGATGATCCTGACTGCGATATATACACTGAGTATATATCCAACTCAAAACATCATGATGCACTTGCAACATGCAAACGTCAACAACTTCATGACCCGATCCTGATGGCAATGGATTCGCAGATGATGATGCGGCTCGTTCCGACTGGAAACGCACATGCAGACTCCTGTGTATCCTTCCACTGCATGTAAGCACTCCGAACCACGCTATTTCACAAAGATCATGTGATGACCGGGCTGGATCATCTTCAAACCAAAATCTAACAACTTATCTTCTAGACCTAGCACATGAGGATGCTAGGCTGATTCACAGCATGCTCCTAACTGATCTCCTGAACAATGCAATGCAAAACCAGAAAACACAAATGCAACCTAAGCTATGATACAGGACCATTCCACCGATTTGCAGGATCAACCAGTGGAAGGGTTGAAAGTGCCCATTAACTTGCAAACAGAAAAGGAAATCAACACAGATACAACTGATACAACCAGATAATGCAAAAGATGAGATCTTATTCAATTGAAATTCAATGTCCTGAATACAGCTTCACAATGTCTGAACTGCTCTCCTGAATCTCAACTCAACACAACACCAGTACATCTAGCAACATCAATATCAATCTCAATAATCAATCTGAACTATCAATATGAACTCAATCTGTCTAAACCCTAACAGATCGAAGGTATATATAACAAATCCTTTGAGTACTACCAACTTCACTTCCCAGTGGCTGGGAGCTTCCAAGCGGCTGGGAGAGAGGACAACTCAGACTATCTTATCCCGATCTCTAACTGCCTACACATACTCCTAGGCTGATCTATTACATAGCATCGGTCCAATGGACCTTATTACATGCTAAAGTCAAACATACTAAAAATAGCCTACTGCCCTGTCATCATGCTGATAATTATCCTACATCCTGATCATGTATGTCATCATGCGGACCTATATCCTGATCATGTGCGGGTGCTCCTACACCAACAAGATCACCTACTTCAAAACTACGGCTCTTCATTTTCTTATTATAACTTCTCTGGAGGTGATTTTGATAAGCTTGCAAATTTTTTAGAGCATTTATGCATTTCTCATCTAACAACTCTAATTCATTCAGTCGTGCAGTCTGATATTCCTCATCAATGATAATGTTCTCTAGTGAGATGCGCAAAGATGGGAGCTTGACCTCTATGGTCAAGATGGCTTCAGAACTAAACACTAATGAATAGGGTGTGGCTCCTGTGGGTGTACGAATGCTAGTGCGGTATGCCCATAAGGTAGGATTAAGCTGCAGGTACCAATCACAACCGGCTTCATTAACTATTTTCTTCAGGATGTACAAAATGGTTTTGTTGGAAGCTTCAGCATGACCATTACCTTATGGATAATACGGGGTAGAGAAATGGTGCTGGATATGGAACTTGTCACACAAGGTGTAGACTTCTTAGTTCTTAAAGGGCTTTCCATTATCGGTGACAATAAAGTGTTGGATACCATAACGATAGATGATGTAATGCATGATGAACTTGGAAATTTGGACACTAGTGGTAAAGGTGAGTGGAAGGGCTTCTACCCACTTAGTGAAGTATTCCGTGGCAGTGATGATGAACTTATGGCCATTAGAAGATGGTGGATGGATTTTCCCTACGAGGTCAAGCCCCCACTATGAAAAGGTCCATGGAGTCATGATCAGTTGCAATTCCTGTGATGGTGCATGTATTAAATCTCCATGTTGCTAGCAAGATAGACATTTCTTAACATAATCATGCGCATCTTTTTCCATAGTTGGCCAATAGTACCCCATTCGAAGAATCTTCTTGGCTAAGGTCATTCCACTAGAATGTGCCCCACAGATACACTCATGCACTTCATGTAAGGTTGTCTCAGCCTCCCTAGCATCAAGACATCTCAAAAGAGTACCATCGACTCCTTCGGTATAAAGTATCAACAATGATAGTGAAACAAGATGATCGGCGGATGATGGTTCGTCGTTAGGTAGATGTCAGGTTGGGTGGAAGGGTATTATCATGAAGGTATAAATAGATTTCTTGGTACCACGGGGACAAAGGACCAATAATGTCGCATACAAGTTCTGATTGCAGAACATTATAAGCAGGGATTTCAAGTTCTTCCACTAAGAATTCACATCTCTTGCTATCTTTTTTCATATCTACCAATGACCCAATGGTGGCCATTGCATTAGTCACTTTATTATTAAGCCTCAGAATTTGTTCAAAATGAATATCATGGAAGTAATCCTTGAAGTCATCAACCATTCTCTTATATGGTAGGAGCTTATCATCTTTTGTTTTGTACTCATCGTTAACTTGTCGGATAACCAACTGTGAATCCCCATATACTGTCAGCGTTTCTATTTTCCATTTGATTGCCATCTGAAGCCCTGTGATGAGGGCCTCATATTTAGCTATATTGTTGGTACTTGGGAATGTTATTTTGTATGACCTAGGGATTCTGTTGCCTTGAGGCATGACAAATAGGAGACTTGCCCCTGAGCCATGATGAGTATACGACCCATCAAAATACATTTTCCAAGTGTTTTCTGTCAATGCAACTATTAGTATGGATTCATCTAGAAACTTTGACAATAAAGAATGTTCAGCTGGCATAGGAGCATTTGCTAATTGATCAGTGATAACTTACCCTTTGATGGCTTTTCATTCTGTGTACTTAATGTCAAATTCACTCAAGACCATTACCCACTTTGTTGTTCTTCCAGTGAGAGCGGCTTTGCTTAGCAAATATTTTAACGGATCAATTTTTGCAATGAGCTTGGTTTTGTGATTAAGCATATAATGCCTTAACTTCTATGATGAAAAGACTACTACCAAACATGCTCGCTCAATCTGTCAATAATTAAGCTCATAAGCTATCAACGTGTGACTGATGTAATAGATGGCTCTCTCTTTTCCTTGCTCGTCATGTTGTGCCAGTAAGGCTCCAATTGCTATTTTTGTTACTGATATGTAGAGGAGAAGAGGTTGTCCTGGTCTTGGTGGCATGAGAAATGGTGGACTAGCAAGATATTTATTCAATTGTTCGAAGGTCAATTGACAATTATTATCCCACTAAAAAGTTGTATTATTTCTGAGTAGATGCTGAAATGGTTGGCATTTATCAGCAATCTGTACTATGAATCGACGAATGGATTGCAACTTACCCTGTAGACTTCTGAGCTATTTAAGTGTCAAAGGAGGAGGCATCTCCATTAAAGGTTTGACTTTGTTTGGATCTACCTCTATCCCTCTTCGTGACACTATGTATCCTAGGAGTTTTCCAGAGGTTACCCCAAAAACATACTTTTTTGGATTGAGTCATACATTATACTTTTCTAGTCAATTGAAGATCTGTGCTAGCACATTCAAATGTTCCTCTCTTGTTTTTGATTTTTTTCCAAAAGATCATCTACATAGTCTTCCATTATTTTGTGAAAGAAATCGTGAAAGATGATTATCATTGCTCTTTGATATGTAGCTCCTGCATTCTTTAATTTGAAAGGCATCACAACCCAACACTAAGTTCCCCATGGTGCTATGAATGATGTCTTATGTTGGTCTTCCTTAGTTCTCTTGATTTGGTTATATCCTAAAAACCCATCCATGAGGGATAGTATTTTGTGTCCAACAGTGAGATCTATGATCATGTCGATGTTAGGAAGAGGGAAATCATCCTTAGGACAAGCTTTGTTAAGATCTCAAAAGTCAGTACAACAATGGATGCCTCCAGTAACTTTTTTCATAGGTACCAGATTCGACACCCATTGGGGATAGTCTATTAGTCAAATAAATCCTACATCCAGAAGTTTCTTCAGTTCTACTTTGACAAGTGATGCTATTTGTGAATGCATCTTTCACAATTTCTGTCTTACTAGTTTCGCATCTGGATATACTACAAGATGATGAACTATGAGAGTGGTATCCAGCCTAGGCATATCAGCATAAGTCCATGCAAAGTTGATGCTTCTTTGTTTGAATAAATTTAGAAAGGCCTTTTGTTCTGTTGGTGTTAATGATTCGGCTTGATATGTGATCCAAGGCTCGCTTTCTATGCCAAGATTCATTTCCTGTGATGCTTCTATCAAGATAGCAGATGTTTCTTGATAAAATTTAGGTACTTCAGGGAGGTCCAATCTCTCATCCTCTGGCGCCTTAGAGAGGTTTTCACTAGAGGATACATCCTTTATTTTTACTTTCTTATCATCTGAAAGCACCATAAAGTGGTTTTTGCCAGGGGATGTCTTTTTTATTTTTATATTCATCATTTTGCGACTAAGAGATTGGGTGGTTTCACCAAAGTATGCATCAGTGTTAAGTTCCATGATATATCCTACTTTATGATCTCCCAAAGGAATATGATTCCTTACTCCCATGAACTCAGCAAGAGCTTCATCATTTTGTATAACATCTAGGATAGGTGGTGCTGTTTGGTCTCAATCGACAAGTTGTGGATAGATGAGAGGTAGGTCATTGGTTGTGGATGGCATGGAGGATAATGTGAAAATGGTATAGATGGAGGACTCAAAGAGTTTAGCAAAATTAGATGAGTCAGAATGATACTCTTCATCATTGTCATTGATTACCAAGAAGGCCTTGGTGTCCTTTGCAAAAGTACACTCGCGTTCTGAAGGTGGGAATTCTAATATTCTGTACCCTATCCCTTGGCGATAATAATGTCCATAAGCTTGGATCGGTTCAATGATCCCTGATTCATGCAAGCCAATGCCCCCTTGTCCCTTGTATCCCATTTTCTTAAATATTCAGGAGCCTTGACCATAGATTTCTAATGGAAGAGCTAGGGGTTCTTGCTCTTCTTCATCCTTGTATAGCCACGAGGATACATCTTCTAAGACATCCTGTTCCATGAGATGTTTCCTTTCTGTTGGCTAACAGATTTTTCCTAATCTAAAAATGTTTACTTTGAATCTATACCCTTTTTCTTTCAAGAACAAATGAGTTAATCAACAAATGGGTGAACTATCAGGAATAGTTCCCCTCTGAATTAAGTACAGCTCCCTTTAAGATCTTCCATGAATTAAATTATTCTAATCATTCTGATATACTTTTAACCAAAAAGTGCTTAAAGCCTAACTAACATCCATACATAATCATTCTATGAATGCGATATCCTTTTCTATAACATCAGTGGGTAATAGAATACATAGATTCTATCTTCAATAACAATTAAATACATAAACATATATATATTGCTAAACCAATAAATGATAGAACACATACAATGAGTCATCTAATGAAAGAGCAATTACCAAATGAAAGAAGATTTCACACAGAAAACCCAATTTCAAATACTCAAACACACAGATCTAAGTATGCAGTAATTATTTCTCCTTTTCATTCACAGATGAAAAATGTTTCAGACAAACATCATAGATATTGTAAAACAACTGCAGTTCAGCTCTAAAATTTTTTGTCTCCTTTTCTTGACTATCCTCTCCCTATATCAGATTTTAACAACTAAAAACATATATATAGTTGCCCTAATTATCTAATCTTTTAAACCAACCTAGAGTTAAAGTAACTCTGACCCATACGGGATTTAGTTTTTACAAACTCATTTAAAAACCAAGTTTTTGAAAATAATCTCAACTGAATAACTGAATAAAGAAACTGAGTAAGTAAGATCATGGCTGAGGTGACGGATTAGAATCTCCAGATTTGTTGTGTTCGGTTGGGGAGGCATGTTGAGCCTTCCACTCCTGAAATGCTATAACAAACTCCTGGATCTTTGGGAAATTGGGAATACCGATGTGTTTTACACTTGCCTTCCAGATGTCTTTTTCCTCTAAATTTTCCCCACCTTCTCCATGTGCTCCGGGAGTGCGTCGATGTAGAGATAAAGAAGTGACTCCACCTTTGAAATCTAAGAGAAATCTTCAATTAATAAGTTGTCACTTTCTTTAATGAAGTTGATCTTTTCCTTAAGGATTGAATCACAGTATCAATGTCTTTTTCTAGTTCTCCGTCATCCTTTATATATTTTACATCAATACATTGTAGATCATGTTGTAATGATTGAGTGAATTCAGTTATTTCTTTGATCATTTTTGTAAGTTCAATTCACCCTTATCGGGATACTGAATTCCTCCATTCGATGTTTTTCTTAATTACATACAGTACATCCTCATCCAGACCTGTCAAATTCTTCTCTAACAAAAACTTTGCTATTCCATACTTCTGCACTTCATCAATTTGGTTATCACATTCATCCATTTGCCTTCATCTTTTATCCAGGAAGCGTTCTGTGTCTTCAAGTCATCAATGGTGGATGTGGTTTGATCATATATATTTTTTAGTTCATGAATATATTCTGTACCTTTCTGTATAATACAGTCCAACTGATAGGGACTGTTTGACAACACTAGTCTTCCTACCAATTCAAAGTGCTAAAAGACATACTCTTTGCAGAGATGGAAAACTCTACTTTTCTGCTTGGTGTGGGACACATACATTGTCCTCATTGCTTCCAAGATACTGCCTCAATGGCACATAACTTTCTGAGCCCATTGCCCACCCTTCTCACTCTGTTCAAGGGTCTGGACTACTTGGTGCTCACTTTCTTTCTCTCTATTTTCCACCCCTGCAAAGTGATTTTTCCTACTCATCTATCTAGCCGAACTCTTACTGAGCTCACCTAGAACAAGCATGCATTGCCTCTAGCTAGCAATCCGACCACCCCACAAAAGAAAAACAAACAAAGATCATGGCTCTGCTTGATGACCTCCATACTGTACAGTGGGATTTGAGGAATCATCAAAACAGAGTCATGGTTTGCAAAAGAGAACAAAATTGCAGAAACAGAAAAGACTAATCTACTTCAGAATGGTAAACTGAAAATAGAAAAGAAATACACAAATGATAGAACTGCTGTACTTTATTTCTATTCAAAAATTCTGATTACATAAAAAAAATGCTTCACACATCAAAATTCTCTTCTTCGATTCTCCTTCTAAACTCCCTCTACAGAAAGAATGCTACATTTTATATGTATTCCATGTCCATTACAGGATAGTTCAACTACCAGAACTGTTCGTTTTCTAACTGTCGGTTCAGTTCCGCAGTTTCTTGGCTGTTACATTTCTCACCGTTGCCTTTTTCATTTCTGTCACCAAACCATCATGTCTATCGGTCAAATTTTCATCATTTCTGCTGATCATATTTCCTCCGCTGACATAACAATTATCGACCAGACCTTAGCTATCGGTGTAGCTTTCCATTCGCTCACCGATAATGCTTTTTATGCCGACACCCACTTCACTATTTCAAAATGGTGAACTGTTGAACCATTGAACCTCAACCGTGAGGTTCAATCGCGAGGTTCAACGGTGAGGTCAACCTCTAACACAATGACCAACAATTTCAACTCCGCCATCCTTTATGCATGAACCTATTGAACTGTTGAACTTCAATAGCGGGGTTCAACCGCGGGGTTCAATCGAATGGTTCAACTGCAAGGTTCAACGGAATGGTTTAACGACGCAGTTCAACCACGAGGTTCAACCATTGAACAAATACCGAAGACCTTCAACTTGAATTTTCACTTGGCTCAAAAGCCGATCAAAAACAAAATGCTTCACCCGCCAATGCATTTTTAGAAAACTCGAAGAAAACACCAAAACCAAAACTACATGCTGCTAACTCAAAATAGAAAAATCAAAACAACTAAGTATGGCTGCATTGAGCCTTGGTGCTCCTGCACCATACTCCCCCTGTGCGGAAAGAAGCTAAGTCACCTCCGATGACAATGAGGCAAAATCAATGCCCCTCTTTTTGAACTCTAACTCTACAACCCAGGTAGCTTCTGCTTCAGGCAACTGCTTCCACTTGACCAAATGCTCCATGTAGACACCATGTCTGGTTTGCTTCTGTACTCTTGAATCCAATATTCTTTTTGCCTATAGTTTGGGTTGTAGTGGCAAAGTCACATCTATTTTTGTTGGTTGCTTCTCTGAAATGGATCCATTTGCTGCTGACTGAGGACCCCTGTATTTCACCAGGTCTTGGACATTAAACACTGGTGAGATTGCCAAATCTTCTGGCAGTTCAATTTTGTATGCATTGTTACCATACTTGTTCAGGATTCTGCAAGGACCAATTCTCCTCATCTGCAATTTGGTTGGCATTCCTTTCTGCTTTCTGGCTTTGTTCAAGTGCACCATAACTAGATCTCCAACCTCAAACTGAATATCCCTTCTGTGGGCATCTGCTCTGTCCTTGATCTTCTATGTGTTCTTTGTCAAGGTTTTCTTCACCTACTCATGCACTTCTTTCATGGATTGTGCAAAATCCTCGGCATGTCCACTTCTGTTCTCCATGTTTCCCATATTCCTGAGCTCACATACACCTCTGGGATGCATTCCATAAACTATTTTGAATGGACTCTTACTAGTAGTCCTGTTCACACTGTCATTATAGGCAAATTCTGCCTGATGAATGACAAGATCCCAACTCTATCCATATTCTTTGGTTATACACCTTAATAGGTTGCCCAATGTGCTTTTTACCACCTCTGTCTGACCATCTGTCTGTGGGTGATATGCTAAACTGAATGACAAATTTGTTCCCAATCTCTGCCACAATGTTTTCCAGAAATGCCCCATGAATTTAGCATCTCTATCAGACACAATGCTTGCTGGAAGTCCATGAATTCTGATCACTTCTCTGAAAAACAAGTGTGCTATATGACTGGCATCATGAATCATTTTACAGGGAATGAAATGGCTCATCTTGCTAAACCTGTCCACAACTACATATATGCTATCGTAACCAGTCTTAGTCTTAGGCAAACCAACTACAAAATCCATACTTACACATTCCCATGGCCTGGAAGGAATGGGTAAGGGTTGGTACAGTCCTGCATTTGAAGTGGTCCCCTTGGCCTTCTGACATACGATACACTACTCTACATACCTTCTGATGTCTCTGTGCATCCTTGGCCAATAATAGAACCTTTGGACTAGTTCCAGTGTCTTATTCAGACCAAAATGGCCACTCAGACTACCATTGTGCTTCTCCTGTATGAGATTTTCTCTCATAGATCCTCTTGGCACACATAATTGTCCACCTTTGAATAACAATCCCTGCTGTAAGGTGAAGTCTACGAATTCACTGTGAAAGTGATTCTCAAAAGCTTGACATACCTTGTATGCCTTAGCAAAATCATCATCATCTCTATAGAGATTCTTGAAATCTTCAATCCCAATGCTCTTCAACTGCACTTCTTGCACTGTGAGCAATCTTCTGCTCAAAGCATCTGCAACTCTGTTCAGCTGCCCCTTCTTATGCTTAATTGTAAAGGTATAAGACTACAGGTACTCCATCCATTTGATATGCCTGCTGCTTAACTTATCCTGTGAGTTTAGAAAACTCAGAGCTTGGTTATCTGTGTAGACCACAAATTCTTTAGGCAGGAGATAATGTGTCCACTTCCTCAATGCTTGGACTAGAGCATACAACTCTAAGTCATACGAAGAGTACTTACTCTTTGCTTCATTCAGCCTCTCACTGAAAAAGGCTACAGGTCTGTTTTCTTGATTTAGCACTGCTCCTACAGCTATATTACTTGCATCACATTCAATAGTAAATAGCTTATCAAAACTGGGCAACAACAAAATAGGTTGTGTTGCTACCTCTTTCTTCAACCTTTCAAAACTTCTATCTGCAACTGATGTCCATCTGAATTTTGCTTTCATTCCACCCTTAATTGTATCCAACATGGGTGCACATATTCCACTGAAATTTCTGATAAACTTTCTGTAAAACTGGGCTAAGCCATGAAAACTTCTCACCTCTGTGGCTGCTCTGGGAGTAGGCCAGCTTAATATGGCTTCTACTTTGGACTTGTCCATCTTCAACTCTCCCTAGGACACCACAAAACCAAGGTATACCAATTCTTGCTTCATGAATTCACACTTCTCTAGATTGATGGTTAGTTGTTCATCATGTACTTTTTGCAAAACAGTATTTACATGTTCTAGATGTTCTTCCTTGGTCTAACTAAAAATTAGAATATCATCTAGAAAAACAACAACAAATTTACCAATGTAATCCTTTAGGACTTCATTCATGAGCCTCATAAAGGTGCTGGGTGCATTTGATAGACCAAATGGCATAACAAGCCATTCATACAGTCCTTCTGTGGTCTTGAAGGTTGTCTTCCACTCGTCACCTTCCTTGATTCTTATTTGGTGGTAACCACTCTTCAGGTCTATCTTGGTGAAATACTTTGCTTTTCCAATACAGTCCATGAGATCTTCAATTCTGGGAATTGGGAATCTATACCTTATAGTTATCTTGTTTATGGCTCTGGCATCTATGCATAATCTCCATGATCCTCCTTTCTTGGGTGCCAATACTGTGGGTACTGCACAAGGACTAATACTCTTCCTAATCAATCCTTGATCTAGCAATTCCTACACTTGCCTAGAAATCTCTTTGTGCTGATTTGGAGTCATCTTGTGGGGTGCCTTGTTTGGCAAAGATGCCCCTGGAATCAGGTCTATTTGATGGCTTATTTCTCTCTGTGGAGGCAATGTGGTTGGTGTACCATCACTGATTATGCCTTTATACTTCTCCAGTATAGGCTGCACTTCTTTGGGAATCTATGTCTTCTTATCCTGCGGTCCTTCTTTTGGTTTTACTATGATGGCATAACCAATACCATCCTCCTTAAGAGTATTCAGAAACTCTTTTCCACTCACAACCAAGATATTAGGACTCTTTGTCTGAACTGCATCTTCATCCTCCAATGACTGAATTTTATAGGTGACACCATCTTTCTAAAAAGAATAGGCATTCTTCTCACCATCATGTACTGCCTTTCGGTCATACTGCCATGGTCTGCCCAATAAGAGATGGCATGCATCCATGGGTAGTATATCACATAATACCTTATCCTTATAGCCACCTATACTAAACTCTACCCAACTTTGTTCATTCACTACCACATGTTAACCCTTATTCAACCATGTGACTCTATATGGGTTTGCATGAGTAATTCTTTTCAAATTCAGTTTTCTAACTGCCTCATCAGAAATAATATTATCAGTAGATCCTGAATCTATGATAATTTTACATACCTTATTCAAAATCTTGCACTTGATTCTGAATAGTGCTCTCCTCTGGCTTGGTTCAGACTTTACTAGTTCCTTCATCAAAGTTCTCCTTATCATCAGGTTCTCTCCATCTTCTAAGTTTAGATTGACCTCAGGTGACTGGCTGCTGGATGCATTATCTTGGACATAGTGATTTCTCTTATCACCTCCTTGAGAAGAGGATGTGGCCTTTTCTGGACACCTATATGCTGGATGACCTAGATTGCCACAGTTATAACACTTCATGTTGGTGAAATAGGATCCTCTGCCTGATCCTCCTGACCTTCCTCTATTAGATCCTCTTCCTCTGTGGTTTCCTCTACCACTTGACTCCCCACTCTACTCTGTGAGTTTGGATTCTGTTTGGGATCTATTGTCAGTATTTCTTCCACCAAAACCTCCTCTGTGTCCTCTGTTATCTCTGCCTCTTCCTCTTCCTCTACTATTTGAGTCTTGTTTCCTCTTATTCTTTTCCTCCACTTTTAGTGCCAACTGATAGCATTTTTGCACTGTTGTAGGACACAACAAACTGATTTCTTCTTGTATATTCCATTTCAGACCGTTAAGGTACCTTGCTACCTTTATGCTTTCATCCTCCATTACTTTGGACCTTAAGCATAGCTTCTGGAATTCTTCAGTGTATGCACTGACATCTAATTCCTTTTGTCTCAGATTCTGTCTCTTCCTGTGCAGCTGTATTTCATAATCTTCTGGCATATATGCTTCTTTAATTTTAGCTACCATTCCCTTCCAAGTAGCTAGGGGCTTCTTATCTTCTTTTGCTCTTTCAGTCTGCACAAATTTCCACCAAGTTAAGGCAGCTCCCCTGAGTCTGGATTTGGCCACCTTTACTTTCTATGCCTCGCTTACACCATCACATTCAAAGTGATTTTCAAGTCCTTCTATCCACTCCATGACCAAATCTGGGTCCATTTTCCCACTGAAAAGTGGTACTCCTTCCAATGTTTTACCACTCATTGCTTTCAAAGATTTCAAGAATGGTTCTTCTTCCAACTTAGGATCAGGTGTGGGCACTTCATCTTCTACAGACACACCTTTCCCCTTATCCTCGGAATATTTAACTCTCTGGCTGACTTCTTCAGTCTTTTGCAACATTACACCTAGCTTACTCTCCATTTCTGCTAGTCTTTCTTGTAGGAGTCTATTCTCCTCTTCTTGATCTTCAACCTTCTTTGCTAACTCTGCATTAGTCACCATTTTCTTGGATGAACCTATAGACTCACTTGAACTCGGTGATGACATACAACTCTTCTATTCCTATCTAGGAATAACCCAAATCTTACTACTCTGATACCAATTTGATAAGGAGGACTCTAGGCTACCTGCTCTGCATCCTGTAGGTGTACAAGACTATTTGACAACACTAGCCTTCCTACCAATTCAAAGTGCTAAAAGACATACTCTTTGCAGAGATGGAAAACTCTACTTTTCTGCTTGGTGTGGGACACATACATTGTCCTCACTGCTTCCAAGATACTGCCTCAATGGCACATAACTTTCTGAGCCCGTTGCCCACCCTTCTCACTCTGTTCAAGGGTCTGGACTACTTGGTGCTCACTTTCTTTCTCTCTATTTTCCACCCCTGCAAAGCAATTTTTCCTGCTCGTCTATCTAGCCGGACTCCTTACTGAGCTTGCCTAAAACAAGCATGCATTGCCTCTAGCCAGCAATCCGACCACCCCACAAAAGAAAAACAAACAAAGATCATGGCTCTGCTTAATGACCTCCATACTATACAGTGGGATTTGAGGAATCATCAAAACAGAGTCATGGTTTGCAAAAGAGAACAAAATTGTAGAAATAGAAAAGACTAATCTACTTCAGAATGGTAAACTGAAAACAAAAAAGAAATACACAAATGATCGAACTGCTGTACTTTATTTCTATTCAAAAATTCTGATTACATAAAAAAAATGCTTCACACATCAAAATTCTCTTCTTCGATTCTGCTTCTAAACTCCCTCTACAGAAAGAATGCTACATTTTATATGTATTCCATGTCCGTTACAGGATGGTTCAACTACCAAAACTGTTCGTTTTCTAACTGTCGGTTCAGTTCCACAGTTTCTTGGCTGTTACATTTCTCACCGTTGACTTATTCATTTCTGTCGCCAAACCATCATGTCTATCGGTCAGATTTTCATCATTTCTGCTAATCATATTTCCTCCGCTGACATAACAATTATCGACTAGACCTTAGCTATCGGTGTAGCTTTCCATTCGCTCATCGATAATGCTTTTTATGCCAACACCCACTTCACTATTTCAAAATGGTGAACTGTTGAACCGTTGAACCTCAACCGCGAGGTTCAATCGTGAGGTTCAACGGTGAGGTTCAACCTCCAACACAATGACCAACAATTTCAACTCCGCCATCCTCTATGCATGAACCCGTTGAACCGTTGAACTTCAATAGCGGGGTTCAACCGTGGGGTTCAATTGAATGGTTCAACTGCAAGGTTCAACAGAATGGTTCAACGGTGCGGTTCAACCGCGAGGTTCAACCGTTGAACAAATACCAAAGACCTTCAACTTGAATTTTCACTTGGCTCAAAAGTCGATCAAAAACAAAATGCTTCACCCGCCAATGCATTTTCAGAAAACTCGAAGAAAACACTAAAACCAAAACTACATGCTGCTAACTCAAAATAGAAAAATCAAAACAACTAAGTATGGCTACATTGAGCCTTGGTGCTCCTGCACCACCAACCAATCATCAAATACTTTAGTTACCATTCTATTCCTCTTTACCTGATCCAACATCTTCTGATTGGCCAGAGATTTAGGATCGAAAGATAGGGGAAGTTCTGAAACTGATTGTGGATCTGGGTTGTGAATGGCATCGATGTATTCTGCCATTGAGCGCAAGGTCTATTTCAACTCCCTTTTGTCTCTCTCATCTTTCCAGTCTCGACTGACTATCTTTTTGGTGGATGTCTCAAGATGATGCACATCCGCGGCTCGTGAAGCAGTTCCAAGATCTATTTTTCAATTGTGAAATCTTGAACTATAGGGTCTTGAAACTCTTCATTAGTTGTCAGCCAGGCTATTTTACCGCTCCAGTTCTTAGTATTAGGGTCAATATCTACCCTAGATGTTGTTTTTAGTTTCTTGGATTTGGGAGTTTTTCCCAAACACTTACTCACCATGTCCTCCAACGGCAAAGAAAATGGAACTATTTTTCTTTGTCACTGATCGAGCTTTCTAGCCATTTGGGTGCAGGGGCCAAGACTTCTTTACCAGGATTTGATTGATCAGAGGGCACATTTGAAATCATCACCAGGTCAGTAGAATCAGAAGCAACCTCTGTCTGTTATTTTGCACTAACCTCCTCTGCCATCGGTGAATTAGACTCTTTATCACCTATTGCTTCTCTTGAATCCTCTTCAGAATTTAAATCCACAACTATTCTTTCAGAAATCTGTCTCTTTCTCCTACTTTTAGTCCTTGATTTGGTAGCACGAGGAGGTAGAATAATTGTAAGGGCTTTCTTGGATTCTTTGATGACAGGAGCCCTTCCAGTTTTTGGCTTGGAAGTACCTGCACCACAGATAACAATAAGCTGGTTAGAGGAGCTTATTGGGATGGTGATTCAACCATTGATGCATAATGCTGGGAAACTTTATTTTGAACTCCCTCCAGTTTTTGTTCCCTCAACCATTTCTTGGTTCTCCTTATCACTGGGAGGGTCTTAACCTCAATCCTATCTTCTTCATTTTTATCCCAATCAATTTCTGGGATAGGTAATTGTTTTATTTGTTCAAATTACAGATCAATCACCTATTCTTCATTATCAAAAATTCCAAAAATGTTCATATTTAAATTAATAATCCTCCAATTGAGGAATATGTGAAAACCCTGTTCTAAAATCTAAGTTATCCCTGGCAAAGCCTTTGCTGTCAAATTGGGATCTATCAGTGAAGTACTGAAGATTGAATTTTTTAAGATCCACTTCTAAATTGAAAACATCAAATACTGACTGGCATGAATAATGTCCAAGTTCAATGGGAAAGGAGATACCAGATTCCTTCTTCATTGGGAACTTCTTTCTCACATGGGCTAGCTATCTACATACCTCTATCAATACAAAACTATCAAAAACATACCGAGACAACCTCACTGGTTCACTGTCAAAACCCCCAACTCTGATATAAGTAAATTTGGGGAATTGGATAAAGAAACTACCATAAATGCTGATCAGCTGTATAGCCTCATCAGGCATCCTCTTATTGATGTTGTTTGCTAATTCATAAGTCATTCTCTCGGTAAAACATCATTAACCCTCCTGTAATTCTCATAGCAATTATGCATCTGTAATTGTAAATAATAGTCATAAATTTTGTTGTCCTCAACCAAGGGCGCATGAGGTAGCCCTACCCATTGTCTTGTAGACGCCAGACAATAGAAGAGGTATGAAGACATATAGAAATCTTTATTCCCCAAAAAATTACTTAAACCCAGATGCAAACATTCAGCTTCAATTTCTACCGAGTCCAAATATTGCTCTCCTTGGAGGATCACCTATATGAAAAAGTACATCCAGTCTTCCCAATAATATGCTTAAGCGTTGCCCTTTAGCCTGTGTAGTAACACCACAATATCCTTTA
Organism: Cunninghamia lanceolata; assembly: GCA_027924645.1. Classification (NCBI taxonomy): domain Eukaryota; kingdom Viridiplantae; phylum Streptophyta; class Pinopsida; order Cupressales; family Cupressaceae; genus Cunninghamia; species Cunninghamia lanceolata. The sequence continues at coordinate 14,933,163 of BSBN01001583.1, forward strand.
CTTCTGGAATCATGTGATCTCTTGTTAATGGTCTAGGCAATCTTGAACCCCCTTTTTGGAATTTCAATAACCAATTCCTTGCGATCACGCTCCTGTAATTTGCTTTCTTTAGTGAAAAATGACCGTAGGAAGAAGTAATATTGAGGTCAGAATATGGTCCCTTGGGTGGAATTCTCATCACAGACATTAGGGTTTGTCTATTGATTTGAAGTAAAACATTACCATCTGTAGGTCTGATGCACCTGTTTTGGGGTTCATATCTATCATGCACTCCAGAACTAATTCAGGGCACTGTATAGCCATGGGAAAGGCCACAGCTTCGACCAAACCACTTTTTACTATCTTCTCCATCATAGGAGTTGGCATAGGATTTCTAGCCCTCTCCCTAAAATCTTCTAAGTCATATTGAACCAGAGAGGTGTCCCCAAATTTAGGAAGAGAATAGATGAGACTAGAACCATGTTCATAACCAAGACATCCAGATTTCATAGCTACAGGTTGGAGGATATAATGAAAAAATGTTTTGAACTTCTTAAACAATGCCGGAAACTCAAAAGGATTCTTCTTTCCAACCAAGTAATGGAAACAACTTATAGTAAGAGTATAACTCACCTTAAATGTATCTAAAATCATGTTGGGTGAATATTTTGTCGTTAACTCACTAATGGTAAAATGGTTATATCAGCCACAGCTATGATGAGACAAAGTCTCTCCTCTCAGCAAGGGCAGGTTCCCTCTAGTTGCTTAACTATTACAAACAAATAACTTATGAAACTTATGTACACTAAACACTATATTTGTAGTGGTTCCATTTCATCTCATTCTCTTTTTTCAGAATAGATGCTTATACTTCAAGATGATGATAAATAACTTATAAACTATCACAAAACCACAGAAACACAAAGTTTTATGTTGCCTCACTTACTAATTGCAAATAGAACTATTTGAAGTTGAATGCAGCCCAAAGTCTTCACTCTTCTCTAAGATGATAAAAGTAGATTGAATATAACAACTTGCAGCACAAAGTCTTCAAGCTATTTTATTCTCACAAACATAAACACAATCCTCACAAATGATTTGATAACACAAAGTCTATCACAATCAAATTAAGAATGCTCTTTAACCACTTGAAACAATCTCCACACTTCAATTATTACCAAAGAAGATTATGATAGTAAGATGTAAGAACAATTCTATCATAACACAAATAATCCCAAGACAAAGATTGGAATTGAACTTGCTTTCTTGTATTGATAAATATTTGATAATTGATTCTCACAAAGAAGCACAAAGTCTTGATTTTCTTTTCAATGCGCCAGAGTTTTCTTGCAATAGACAAAAGATAAAAATTGCAATAAAGGTCCTCTTTGTTTATAGGGAGAGGCCTTGAGAAAATTTAGGAAAAACCTAACTACTTTGACTTATTCAAAAATAGGAGTCCTATTTGACTTGGGACTTCCTATGTTTTTACATGTAACTACATATGGAAAAAGTACATGTAAATATGTCCAAAATTATTTTGAAAGTACATCTGAAAAATGGAAAATAAACTAAGGGAAAAAGCTGCTTCAACTCGTATTGCCATCTTTCTTCATGTGACCATCATACATAGTGAAAGCTGCTTCCATCCCGATACTGTCTGGACTGACCGTGTTCCTAAAAATCATCTTGGCTCTCACTATGGCATCTCTGACTATAGTGACTAATTTTGCACGACTAGTTAACTTGGTTTTCAGATTATCCAAAGTTAACTGATTATCCAGAATATTGTCCACAGAGGCCATTGAAAATGTTTTATCTTCAAACTCTTTTTGGAACATATCTTCAAATTCTTGAACCATTTCTTTTGTAGAGAGAAATTGGTTATCCTGTGATACGAGCTTATAGGGTAACTCCTCCAATTTATGCAACAGACTGACATCACTTTGTTCACTGAGTTTCCTCGTAGTCTCAAGGTCATTGATCAAATCCTTAAGCACACAGCTCCTATATATCAATGCCTCTTTAGTTTCTGTATAAGAATCCCTATTAGGAATGGCGCCAATTGATATTACAGTGCTTATTTTTAGTTTTCTCATCTCCACCCATTTATCATGATTCTTTTCTATGCGCTCAATATCTTGAGAAACAACATCAATGAGATCATCAAGCTCTGCTCTTATTTTCCCCATTTTATCTGTCTTCTCAGATAGCTCTGTAAGTAGGGAAATTCCTTGTTCACGCATCTTGTCTAAGTACTCTTCAAGTACTTTTCCTTTCAGATGAGTCTTTTTTGCTTTCTAGATGATGGGGTCTTTTACAAAAATAGCTTCAGGAGTTATTGCTTCTGAATTCAAAGTGATTTTCCTCACCACTGCAGTCAACTGTTCCACCATCGCTTTGTAGTGATCTTTCATTTCTTTCTCCCTATCAAATTTTTGAATCGGGATGTCCATGGCTGACTGTATATCATTCTTGGCACTTTCATGAGTTATCTTGCCCAATTCAACTCTAGAGATAGAGTAATCATTCATATCAAAATTTTCCATAGTTGCATCCTGTGGAGGTTTTGCAATCTCCAAAAATTTATGTCCCTTGTCTTCAAGCATTCTTGAGAGAATCTTTAGCTTCTTTGGGGCCATGGCTTTTGCAGGCACCATTTTACTAAAATCAAAGTCATCTGGGGAGATGGCTTGTTTCTTCCTTTTTGGTGTATAAGCCAAAAACCAAGGTGGAAGCAGAGAAGTACTCACATTGGGATCCGTTCCCATTGTTGGTGTCCCCAAAACTATACTTGCGCTGGTAGTAGAAACAATAGGTGGAGTGTTAGTGAAAATTGCACCTGTTACATTTACACTAGATACCTGTTCAGTACTCATTACAAAATGATAAAAAATAGAGGCATCCCCAATATCAAAAGATGAAGAGGACAAACTAGGAATAGACTCTGAGGAACGGAGAACATCTTCAAAAGTGTTTTGAGGATTGTCAAAAATTATTTTGGAAGGGGAGGGAGATTCAGAAGAGGGAATATCAATAGGGGAAATAGACACAGGAGCTGCAATAGGTGTATCAGGCAAGGGAAAAGAGACTCCAGTTTCTTTTTGTACATTCTCTTGTGGGGACAAAGCTTCCTCCTCTTGTTGATCTGTAGTCCTATCTTCAACCTCCATTTCTTCAGTGGTTGGTTCCTCAGTGTTCTTTTTCTCAACTTCCATATCCTCTTTTTCAGCCTCTTTCTCCACAATCTTTGATTTCTTCGTCATAAACTTGATTCTAGGCTTATGTGTTTTAGAGGATGAGGGAACATCACTCTTGTTATTCATTCTATTTTCCACCTTTTTACCAGTTTTCTCTTGGATCTCAATCTCTAATCCTGTAATAAATTCTTTCAGAGTAATTCCTTTATCTGTTAGCCAATTATTGGTGTTTGCCAATATAGGCTCAAATCTTTTCCTCAAAGAGGTCAACTCTTTTTGAGACCATTGGATTGGAGGGAGAGGAGTATTAGCAATTTGTTTAGTGTTATATCTGTCATCGACCAATTCCCCATCATCCACTAGATCCTCAGGAATATCAGCAAGTCCCAGATATTCAATCTGCTCAAGAGATAACTTGTTGTAGTCCAACTTCCTGACATCTTCTTCTATTCTCAAATCTACCCAAACATCTTCAACCATAGGTTCATGAAATTGGGTTTTCCTTTTAATTTTGTCCTTCACGCCCTTGAAGTCAAACTTTGGTCTTCTCTTGAATTGCTTCATGGTAACAAGCTACATCTCAATCTCCATGGCCCTAGCCTTTGCAGCAGTTAGTACTGAATACCTGCCAATTTCAACTGGGAACCTGAAACCATGCTTCTTGAGCTCCATTTGTTTATTATGCACGATGATCATTTGTCTGCATAATTCCATTAAGACCAGTTTGTCTGAGGGGAACCTTGGCAGCATATAAGGATGACCTTGGAAAAAGCCAACCCTTAGATATGAGAAAGAAGGAAATTGTAAGAACATGCATCCAAAATCATTTACCACTGTCCAAGCCTCATCTGATACTCTTCTTTGTTCTAGTTGGGGGTCAAAAAGACACAAGAATACTGCAAAGAAAGCATCATTTACTCTCCTAAAATGATGAATAGAACCTTTTAATGTCAATTGAGAGTAGTATTGATACACAGGGATTACCCTCCTATCTCCTTCTGATGTTAGACCTGGAAAGATTCTCATTGAGGCTGCTATATACACCAGATAAGAAGTCATGTAAAACTTGAAAGTAGTAGATACCTTTGTCAATTGCTCGTGCAGATCATTACTGATTTGTTCACCCCAGAAGATAGTTTGTTTGCCTTGGAGTATTACCTTGATGAAAGGATACATCCATTCATGAAACACTAAAGAAGAAGCCAATCCTCTTATCCTACTGAGAAGAGTAATCACATCACCAACCTCTTCTATAAATTTACTTCTAGGAAAACTCCGTGGCCACCTAGACAAGTTTGACCATGGAGCTTTGAGCCATTTAGTATTAATTACCTTCTTTGCTTTCTCTGGATTTTTGTCATATTCTTTTTGTGCTTCAATAAAATCAAGCTTTAACAATTCTGTAGTAGGAGGGCACATAAACACCTTATCAATGAACTCAAGATCCAGTTTGATTATTACGTTGCCACTTGCATCCACCACAGCCCTGGTATCTCTGTTGTAAAATTGAGCACACTGAAGGACAAATTCTATGTTGTGAGCTGCCACCGGGAAAGATGATACCAGATGAATGTTACTGTCAATTATCTTCTTCATTGCAGAGCTGGGATTGCTTGACTTGGTTCTCTCCACAAATTCAGCCATGTCCACATGGCCAATCTCTGTATCTCTAATGTCATTGACATTAGAAGTGACTGAGGTGATTGGAAAAACACCTTGATATGTGTACTTCATCACTTTCAACTTCTTCGGGGACAACTCAGTCATTTGAATGAGCTATCACTAAAAGGATGTCGATGAAGATAGAAGATCCACATAAGAAACTCCAACAAAAAAGTCATGATCATGATCCAGATGAATGTTATTGTCAATTATCTTCTTCATTGCAGAGCTGGGATTGCTTGACTTGGTTCTCTCCACAAATTCAGCCATGTCCACATGGCCAATCTCTGTATCTCTAATGTCGTTGACATTAGAAGTGACTGAGGTGATTGGAAAAACACCTTGATATTTGTACTTCATTGCTTTCAACTTCTTCGGGGACAACTCGGTCATTTGAACGAGCTATCACCAAAAGGATGTCGATGAAGATAGAAGATCCACATAAGAAACTGCAACAAAAAAGTCATGATCATGTAATTAGGGGAAAAATTGGTAATTTGGGAAAATTGCATGTCGATGATCATGACTATGGGGATGCGCTTGAAAGGGCTATAGTGCGAGCAAGCCAAAAATTAGAGGAAAGCGGGCTTGGAAAAACAAAATTGGAAATATTCCAGAGTTGGGAAAATTTGAGAGAACGTTTGCAGGGGCGGAAAAAATTGCCACCCTTGCATATGAGGGATTTTGTGTATTTGCATCGGTGGCAGAATTCACCGCTATCGCATGTCCCAGGAAATTGCAAGTTTGATGTGCATCGGCAGTAGAAAATGTCGACAATGCATATGGTAATGAGATTGCAAGTTGGATGTTTGATTGGCAAAAAATGCCGACATTGCATATGGGGAATTCACAAATGTCTGGGCAGTTAAAAATGCCGATCTTGTAGATGATACTAATTTCAAGGTTTTCATGTAAGGGCAGCGAATTTCGCCACCCATACACCTTGCGTTTCGATAAGTTTTTAAAGGTTTAAGCGGTAATTTTTTCTGACTTTGCTTTTAACTCATTCACAACAGGAAACATGTTAAAGTGGCTAATACAGCTAATACCGCAATACACATACAAGGACTGAACTGTGAATTGGTTTTGAGGCTTGATCGGTAAAAAACAACCTACAACACATGTTGGTATAAAACCTAGGGCACAGAGATCGATCGGCGATTTTCGCTGTTTGGAATTGTTTGTTTACAATCTAGGGCACAAAGCGATAAGACCTATTTGAAGACACAGTCAACATATGCTTGAAGAACAAACCAAGATCAAGACAAAGACGACCATAACAAATAGGAACACAACATCCTACAAAAGTTTTTTAACGAATCCAAACTAATAAATCCATTTAAAAAATTACACTAATGAAAACCCTAAAAAGAAAATGAAAGCGGTTGAAAAGACTTACCTGTCGAGTTTAAAAAACCCTAAGCTTGACGACGGTGAATTCGGTAGAATCTAAAATGACGCAGTCGAATGGTGCGAGGAGAGTCTAATGACTGACTAGGAAGTAAGAAAATAAATAACAAAAGAACCAATGAAAAGATATATTTAAAAAATTGAAAACAAGCCCTTAATACTTCGCACAAATATCCATTAATGCCACTCGAAGTTCAAGATCTTAGAGATCTTGCTCAGGCAGCGATTTCGACCGACCTGACACGTGCTTCACAAAATGTAAAAGCAGGAAAAAACACCGACCATGCACATGTCTTTTTAGCGAGAATATGTAATGGTGGCGAAAAGTGCCGCTCGGGCATGTGGAAAAGGAAAACCATGTAAAAGCGGTAAAAAGTGCCGCCATAACACATAGTAAACAAAAAGATATGTAAAGTCGGCAATTTTTACTGACATTGCATAAGTGGACAAAAAGACATGTAATAGCGGTGAATTTGGCTGACTTTACATATGAAGACTCAAAATTTTACTAACACTTAAAAAATGAACAAAATTTAGATTTTGATCAGTTTACGACTTAATCAATTTTGCAAATATCGAGGAATCGATTCGAGGGAATGTCACAAACTAGTTTAGGATGTCAAACGACTTCACACGGGACCAAGAGAATCTTGTCTTGATTTGTGAACTTAGAGTGTAGATTACAAAATGGACAAGTTTCATAGGGGTTGTCTACAAAAACGAGTCTAGCTGATTTTGAGAACAACAAATCACTGCGAATTTGGGCAACAAAAATCTTATACCACCTGCACTGTTCTCCTTTGCATCACCCAGTATGTTTGTTTGCTGAATTTGGCTTGTTCTCTCTTGATACAGACATTAACCAGGTTGAATGATTATTAACCGAAATAATACGTGCTAAAAATGCTTGATAAGACATGAACTCTGACATATGCATTAATGGCAAGCATTCTTCACGCGTGGCCTTGATGAATAATAATTATCCATAATCTTCCAAAAGTTAGAGCTTTTTTGCTTCATAATGAGTTTCTGATATATTTTCCTCTAAATCTCCCGCTAAATTTTGACTTGGAGAAGGCTTCAGGAAGAAATGAGGCTATAGTCACGGAAGGTTGAACCTTTGAACTCTGAAATGAGGTTCAACGTGAAGGTTCAAAGATACAAGATGAATTACACAGACCGACCAACAGTCAAGCAACCTTTCAAGAAACATTGGGCTTTGAACCATTGAACCATTAAACTATTGAACCATTGAAATGAGGATCAATGCAAAGGTTCAAAGATACAATACTGAGTTACACAGAGGAAACAAACAGTTCACTTTGAGAAACATTGAACTTTAAACTCCCGAATTGTTGAACTGTTGAACTGTCGAACCATTGAAATGGGGTTCAACCGAAAGGTTCATAGAGACATTGATTTACGCAAAGGGACTGAGTGTATACAACTGTTTTCAAAGCATCAGGTATTGAACTTTTGAACCGTTGAACCATTGAACTCTTAAAAAAAAGGTTCAAGTTCAATTGGAAGGTTCAAAGACATAATTGAAATACACAAAGGGACAAACGGTTCGCTTTGAGAAACATTGAATCATTGAACCCATTGAACCATTGAACTTTTGAACTTTGAGAATGGTTCGAGTTTAAAGGTTCAATTCTTTAGTAATTTCACACACAAAAGACGATAGGTGGGTGAACTTTAAAAATAAAGAGCTGACTTAATAAACAAAGATATGACCAATAAGGGGAAAATGGTAATTCGACTCTTGCTTAAGGAAATTTCATGAAAAATTGAATAAGGATGAATCAAAAGGTAACATTGGCTCTGACTGGGGATTGCATTTTATGGCAAAATGCAGAGAACTCAAAAACTCTAGTTATGCATAAACTGAAACACAGGGACAAAAGACAAGAAACAAGGCAAACCAAAATTGGGAAAGGAAAGCACAACACACGACAACAAAGGAAAGGCTATTTACAAAACAAGGGACACCTATTTCATAGTCAATACAACTTAATATCTTGTCCATTATAGGACAGGGGTAAAACAACTCCATCCAGATATTCCAATTTAAAAGAATTAGGACCAAGTACCTGATGAATTTTGAAAGGCCCTTTCCATAGTGAATCAAATTTGCCATGTGCTCCTTTAGGTTCTCTCCTTCTATCCCACAACAATACTTCATCTCCCTCCATGAATTTCCTGGGTCTAGTTTTCTGATCAAAAATATTTTTAACTCTAGCTTGATGAGCAGTGATCTGATCAACCTGTTCATTCCTTTCCTCCTCAATCTTGGTTAAGTACAACAGTTTTCTCTAAGGAATTTTGAAAGTACTGATCTTCAATCACATTTTGTAACTTGGCTATAGATAATTCTAGAGGTAAAGATAACTGAGCTCCTATCCCATAAACCAGCTCAAAAGGTGCCATTCCTATTGCCCTTTTTGGGGTTATCTAGTCAGTCCAGAGTGCTTCATACAATCTTTTATGCTAGTCTTTGGAGTTGTCACTCACCAGTTTCCTCATGATGGCTATCAATTTTTATTACTAGACTCAACTTGCCCGTTCCCTTGAGGGTAGTAATCTAACGAGTGAGAGAGAGATATACTATGCTCATAGAAAAAAGAAGTACATTCAACTGAAGAAAAAATGGTAGCGTTATCTGCTACAAGCTTTTGAGGAACACCAAAGCGTACCAGTATATTTTCTTTGAGAAAATTACATACCACCTCTGAAGTGGTTCTCTTTACAGGGGCTGCTTCAACCCATTTTGTAAAATAGTCAGTTGCTGTCAAAATGTGTGTATGTATGACACTTCAAGGAGGTGAAAGAAGCCCAATAAAGTCCAAACCCCATTGTTTGAAAGGTTCTTCTATAACAACAGGCCTCAGAGGCAATACTGCAAGTTGTGGCCTTCCTAAAAAGATTTTGCATTTTTCATAGTTAGCCACCCATTTGTATGAATCCTTAAACATACCTAGCCAATAATAACAATTTCTAAGGATTTTGAAGGCTATGATTGAAGAAGAGAAGTGTCCACCGCAGGCTTCATTATGAAAAACTTCCAAAAGTTTGTATTGTTGTTCCTTATCTACACATCTCAGAAAGGTTCCAGCTAGTCCCTTTTTGTATAAGACATCACCCCAAATGACATATTTTGCCACTTTTAACTTCAAATTCCTTTTCTCCTTTGGGGATAAGTGACTAGGACAGTCTCCATAAGTAAGATAGTGTGCCACATCTAGGAACCATGGGTCCTGTAAACTTACTAATAAGACAGTGGGAAGTTCTTCTTCTTCTTCTTTCTTACTCTCAGCAATCAATTTGCATAGACCTTGACCTCTAACCAATTTGGTTGGCCTAACCTCCAAGTCATATTCTTGAATTTTAGCAAACCATGTTGCTCTATTGTTCATCCCAACATCTTGTTGAGTGAGAATGCTTTTTATAGCCGAACTAGGCACAAATACAACTGAATGAGAGTGTAAAATGTAATATCTAAATTGTTCAATAGCCTTTACTACAGTGAAAGCTTGCTTCTTAGCCAAAAAGTATTTAAATTCATGCTTTTTCAGAGGAACACTCATAAAAGCTATTGGGGCTTCTACATTCAATTCATTCTTCTGCAGCAAGATACCAGACATGGTATGTTCTGAAGCATAACAATAAATAATAATTTTTTTTTGGAAATCAGGATTTACCAGAGTAGGTGTTTGTGCAATTTCCTCTTTAATATCTTCAAATGCTTTCTTAGCATCCTCGTTCCATTTGAATGCCTATTTTTTGCTCATCATCCCCACAATATGCTTTATAATTTCAGCAAAATGAGGAATGAACCTTCTGAGGAAATTGATCTGGCCAAAGAAAGACTTAACTCCAGTCCTATTAGAAGGAAGATTTAGCTGTTGAATTGCTCTAACCCTCTCTAGATCAATCTTGATTCCATCTTTTTAAACTAAGTGCCCCAACAACTTACCCTCTGTCACACAGAAAACTGACTGTAGACATCTAAAAATGTCTTCTACCATCAAACTAACTCCCGATATCCTTAATCATGTCAATTTCCCTCCAAACCAATTAATTAAATTTTATTTAATTAATTATCCTTTCATTATCCTATTTTTCCATCTTTTTATCCCCAAAATTGAATTAATTTCATTAATTCAATAGTCCCAACCTTAGCCAATTGATTTAATAAATATGTAATATTTATTAAATCAATTTTGCCCTTTTCTCTAAATCTAATTAATTAGTTAAAACCATGTTAACTAATTAATTCAGCCTACTAATTGACCTATCCCTACCCTAGATAATTAAATAGCTATTATTTAATTGCGTACCCTAGCCTACCTCATCCTAGCCCTAGGATTAATTAAATGAAACCTATGATTAATTAATCCTAACCCCTTCATTTGGGTGGTCAAACCTTGTTTAACACCCTTCCCCACATCCTCCAAATAAAAAATTGAATTAAATCCACATAAGTCAATTTTTTAGTTAAAAACATCCCACATCACATTTAATTTTCCTTACAAACCCATACTCATTTATTTCCTCTCTTCCCCAAATGAATTTTTAATTCATTTACATTCCCCCATATGAATCTTTAATTCCAAAATAATCCTTCACCCCCATGCTCATTTAATAACTCCTTTTCCCAAAATGAATAAAAGATTCACTTTTATTCCTAGCCCTCCATTCATTCAAGATTTAATATAGGCCCTCCACATCACTTTTATCCTCCACCATTGATCTTCCAAATCAATCTCCACCCTTGGATCAAAATCCCTTCCAAAAATCTATACATAAAACTTCTCTCCATCCATTTTCATGATCCAAGTATATGCAAAGTTATTATGCCAAAATCTCCATTGAGCTAGAATAGTGAGTTGCAAATTATAGTAGCATTTCACATTAGAATCTATTGTCTAGGGATTATCTTTGTCTTAGGAGTTCTTGGGTGCATGCTCCTACTTCCCTTAATGAGATTGGGTTTGCATGTGAGGTATAATTTTTGTGTTTTATGCATTTTGTTTAGTATTTCAACCTCAAATGTTTATCTAATCTACATTGGCATGCCCGGTGGGACCCACAAGGTCCAAGTCTATTCCATTTTTTTGTGAGTTTTGTACAAGGGACGTGTGTTTACAAGTGTGATGCCATCCTACCTTCGCAATGACGCCATCTATGGCTCCATTTAGCGCTATTCCCTGTTTTGGCGCTATTTTTGCGCAGCACATTTCCTTTTACTAACTCACTCACATGTCCTTTTTTTATGATCTCCCTACTGTGTTGGTGTTTAAGTGCTCTCTTTTTTCACAGAGATCTTGAAAATACAAGGGGAAGTTATGTCCAAATTTTCATAAAAGTCTAAACATACACTTTGGCTTTGTTTTTTGTCTTGTTTTTCATTTATTTAGACTAACAAGGCTAATGGGACATCTTATAGGTGCAGCCTAACCCTCCATTTTTGTTATAAAACTATTTTTTGTAGGTCGAATGCATTCAGCCCCATATCAACGCTATCACCCAGATTGGCGCTATCCGCAGGTGTAAATAGATTATTTGACAAGTTGCACAGTGGCACATTCATAGAGTTATTTTAGCGCTATTTACTAGTTTAGCGCTATTTCAGTATTAGCGGTATGTATTTTATTAGCACCTTCATTGTAATATTGTAATGCCATCTTTTGTTTTGGCGCCTTACTGGTCTTGTATTGACGCTATTGTGTGAATTAGCACCATCTGTATAGGGGTCGGGTTCTGTCTATTTCTTGTCCGCAGTAGCACTATTGGACCTCTGTTTTAACGCTATTTTGAAAATTAACTTTGTTGGCTGTGCAGGTACTGACAAGTGTTTTTGTAGGTTTTTACTATCATTTTTGTGGATACTAACAAACTTTTACAGGATGGTTTTATCTCTAGTTTAGCAAAAACACTTCAATTTGCAACTTAAAATGAACCCTTTGCATGCTAGTTACATAATATTTTGATTTGGTGCTATAAAATTGAACAACAAACAAATCTTTGTGTGTGTGTGTGTGCCCAACATTTAAAATTTGGTCTTCTAAAATTTGCAAATTGTGTGCCAACAACAACAATCTAAACACTTCAATTTGGGCATTTAAAAAGAACCACAAATTGCATCAATTGAAAGCATTGGGTTAAAAAACACAACAATCTTGCATTCTTCACTCATTTAATCAAGAAAATCATTTTAACTTGTGTGAAGTGTTTTCGTGGTTGTGTTTGTGGTGTGAAAAGCGTATGCTCTTCCCTCGTACCTTTTTGGTGACCTTGGGAATCAAAAGCTTCTCACTCAACTTGCATTAATCACCCCCAACATAATCCAAAGAACTCAAATGAACCATGTTTAGTGTGATGAAAACACAAACAATACGTATGCTCTCCCCTCGCATCTTTTAATGAACTTGGGGATCAAAAGTATTTTTGTGCTTGTATTACTTTTGTTAATCCTTAGAGGGCTTGCCACCCCGCTTTGAAAGGTGGGAACGACCCAAGCAGCATCAAGCTAAAGCCAAGCTCTTCCAAGCCACTATATAAAATAAGGTGTTTGTGACGAAAGTCATAGAAAACAGGTGTTGTTTTGTTATACCGACAGCCAACCTCCCCCAAAACCCTCCAAGGCGTAACCCTTGGAGGCTGGGAGACTCCATAATGGAGAGTAGCGCTACTGCATGTATAACCACTTGAACGGATGCCCTTACTACGAACCATTGTTTAGCAAGCCAAAATCCTTCTATTTGTTGACGTATAAGGGAAACTTTTGAAGTGGCCCCAATTCATGCGGTTCTTAGTTGAGGTAGCAGGGATAATCTAAAGGTTTGGTGAGGGACAAGCCTTATAAGAAACCTGGATCTTGGTATGTGTGAGAAGTGTGTGCAATTGTAAGGAGGAGCTAGTGCTACCAAGATCCTAGAGCTACCCACTTTGAATAGGTGCAGATAGGGGATTCAACAAATATTGTCACATTCTCGCCTTAGGTTGTTCAAAGTGCTTGTTAAATAAAATCACACATCTTTTTTCAAAATAAAGCAAAATCTTGATTATTGTGTGATTACTGTGCTTGAATTGTTTGCAACAACATTGCTAAGAGACAAACCAAATCATTTGATCATTCCAAACAAAGAAAATCCAAAAAATTGCCATAAAAAATCTATCTTTTTAGGACCTCGACAAACACTGTCTTGTTTTAGCACCATCTTTGTTTGAATTTGGTGCCATTTCACCCATGGATTGGTACTATTTTCAGATTGACTTGCCTAAAACTGAGACCTATTCAGTCATGATCTTCACCATCTGCTCTACCATAATCCATATTTACCTTCCAAAAATTTGACAACAGTCTATCCACTTTCTTCAAAATTTTCCAAAATCACACCTTCTCTTTGACCTTAGAGGATTAATCACCACCATTGTTGGACCCCTTTGCTACATCAAACCTACCTCATTTTCATATCGACCTAATCTTTATTAATATTTGCATACCTTTTGGACCAAACCAAAATCCTTGTCGTAAGAAAATCATTCCAAATATCCCTAAAATCTCCCATATCAAACATCATTAACCTCCGTCATCCTTTTGAGCTAAAGTTAGGTCTAGATTTCATCCTTCACAACATATCTTGCTTGGAAAGTCAATAGTCTACCTTCCAAGTGAAATCATTATCCCTCTTTGTGTAAGGTCATTAGTCTACCCCAAACAAAGAAAAACATCCATTTTGTGCAACCACAAATCTAGATCTTACCTAAGCTCAAATTGTTGACCATCAAATCCTTTTGAAAAACACCATCCTAATCTTTCATCAAAATCAAACATCAACAATCTCTTCAAACCAAACATCATCCATCACCTACCTTGTGGTCCAAAAATTTGTGCAAAATCAATATCGTCCATTTGTATCACCCTTAGGTTAAAACCTTTAGAAAGACATATCAATCTTCCACCACATCCTCTCTTCTACTCCATCTCACTACCACATCCATCTTTGGGTCCAACATAATCAATCAGATTCTCTAAGGTCTCCATTCCCATCTCACTATACTTCTAGGAATCAACCCTATACGCATGCATGCCTACCACGAGATCACAACACAAAAAGAATCAAGAAATGGTAGAACATTGGCAATATGGCATGCCTAACACTAATAGCAGCAACATACCCATCTATCAAACATACAACCCACCTACATACTCTTACATCCCCCCATATGGTCCCAACAAAAATCCTTTTCATTACTTACAACAAATACAACCAACACCACCACCAACACAAAATGTCCCCACCATTTCCCAAGATGATCTAGATATCTTGAGCTTTACACAAGACGCTGATAACATGGACCTACGTGATAAAATCCTAAGGTCGGACCCAAGTAGATATCTTGATCATCTTCTCAAAATTGGTGCTCAACTCCCCCCCATCACGACATCATCACAACCATCCACCTCTACAATCGTCCCTACCCCATCAAATACCCAAGCATCTATATCACATACACAACCCACCATCTCTCAAACATCAACACCTACCGTATCTACGACCTCCGCAAGCTCAACCGCTACCACATCTACAATTCCCACATGTACCGCCATCCCTACCATCTCCTAACTTGTCATCACCTCTACTACCACAACTACCATAAACCCTTCCGCTTCACAAATCACCATGGGCATACAAGGCAACATCACACAAGTAAGTACCTCCACGAGTGTGCCTCCACCCAACCCCCAAACCATACCATACCTATGATAGTTATTCTCACAACCACCTCACAATACATCCAACCCATCTAACGTCCACGTATCTAATGTCAATCCATCCAATGTCACGTACCCACATAATCCCATAAATCAACATAATCCCAATCCCCAAATACCACCACATATTCTCCAACAACTCCCCGCATATCAACAACACCAAGAACACATTAGCCAAAACACCAACCCACAATATCAAAACTTTCGCCAAACAAACCTCCAACACCAAATCCCACCCCATCTCCAACATCTCACCAATCAACAAACCTACAGTCCTTGATCCAAAAGGTAGATGACATGCAAACTGGGGGCAAGAGCAAACACTATTCCTTCAAGGATATTTGCTTCTATCCATTTGATCGCACATTGTACATGCCCCCTTTCCCCAAAAAATCTGAAACACCAAAATTTGACAAATACAAGGGAAAGGGAGACCCTAGGGACCACCTTAGGGAGTTCTACATCGCTTTCTTAGAAGTCTCTAATAACGATACATATCTTATGAGACTCTTCCCAAGAAGCCTCGGTGGTCAAGCCACTGAATGGTTCACACATCTTCCCCTAGGCATTAGGACTTTCCCTGAGCTTGCAGAAAAATTTGTCAACCATTTCTCCTACAACTTCGAACACAAGATGTCTATGACAAACCTTTGCAACACCAAACAAAAGAATGGAGAAGCCTTTGCTTCTTTCTTGCAAAGATGGAGAGGCTTAGCAAGCAAACTCCCATGGCCAATTTCGGAAAAACAACTTGTCACCATGTTTGTGACCAACCTCAACCAGGAATTAGGGTTCCATTTACAAATCCTTTGTGCATCTACCTTTGAAGAGGTCATCGACAAAGGTACCACTATCGAATGGGCCCTCATTGCCAAGGGCTCCATCAAACTGTACGACCACAAATCCAACAACAACAACAACAACAATAACAACTACAAATCCAATAACAACACCCCCAATACAAACAACAATGCCAACACGCAATCAAATGACAAATCATGCTATTGGGGGAAGAACAAGAACAATCTGAATGACGGCGTCACAGATGTGAAAGCCATCCAACATATACAAAACCAAACACCTGCGCATACATATGCAACAAATGTAAATAACCAGAGGGGTCAAACTAAACCATGCAAACCTCGCAGACAATTTACACCCTTAGGGGAACCCATCGAAGACATCCTTGATAGATGTCTCAAGCAAAGTTTGATCACACTTCCACCTGTTAGACCTCATCAAGAGAATGAACTCAAAGCCGCATGGTACAATGAAAATGACTATTGCGAATACCACCTCATTGCAGGTCATAAAACAACTGACTGCATGCAACTAAAACATTGCATCCAAGACCTTATAGATCAAAATCTAGTTAGCCTCGAGCACAGTGCCCAACCATCACCAAATGCCAACCTCAGAGCTTACAAGGATCCCCTACCTAACCATAATAAAGCCTCCTCATCCAACAAAGCATACAATGTCACCCAACCACCCACATCCTATGACTCCATCGTAGGTCAGATAGAACCATCATCCCACCATGTCAACACAGTCACCATTCGGGCACAAGCACCCGAGCGCACTGTTACAACCCGTCGTGGCCATGTATCCATTTGTATAGCCCCTCCCACTGAACAAATGCCTGCATCCACATCTGATCCCCTACTCCTCATCCAACCACGTGACCATCACCTACCCATCGGTATAACCTCCTAGAACATCTAGGAAAGACACCTACACAAATCTCCATCCTCAAGTTGCTCCGCACATCACCCCTTCACAAGGAAGTCCTTGACAAAGCGCTCTTGTAAAATCAAGTCCCTACCAACTTGAATGTAACTCAATTCCAAGCCATGGTAGGACACATCGCCGCACCCCACCATCTCACCTTTTCAGAAAAGGACCTGCTCGCCTCTGAACACATACATAATGATGCTCTACACATTGAAGTCCATATCCACAAGCACACCATTAAAAGAGTCTTAATAGATGGTGGCTCCGAACTCAACATATGCACTCTAAAACTACTAAAACACTTGGGGTACTCCGATGTGGTTGTTGACACCAACGAGTGCATCACGATCAAAGGCTATGATGACACCAAACAGCTCTCTAAAGGCACTATCAAGCTTCCCGTTCAAGTGGGACAGAAAATATTGGAAACAAAATGTCAGGTTCTTAATCTCGACCTCCCCTACAACATCCTTCTTGGAAGACCATGGATTCATGCCATGCAAGCCATCCCATCCAGCTTCCATCAATGCCTCAAATTCCCTCACAACGGCATAGAAGTCACAGTCTATGCCAATCCTCACCCCTTCCAATACTGCAGTTTTCTGGAAGGCCACAACCAAACCTTCTGCCCATACAATAAAGCCACCACCGAAGCCAATCCAACAACATCAAACTCATATGTTGACCTCACAAACATTTCCACCACTTCATCCCAAGCACCTCCACCACCCGAGGTCCAGATCAAGATAACCGACATGGGATGTGGGGAATATGACCTACACGGTACCTTTTGTGTGGGCACATTACCCAATCCTAAGACATTTGGCATCCCAAAAATAGAGGCAGCCAACACAGTCATCATCAAGTGTAAACCCTCACCCATCTTTGAGAAGAAACACCTTCTAGATTAGGATGTACTCGAAGATATCTCATCCTGGCTATATAAGGATGAAGAACCTGAGCAAGAAGCCCCCACAATCCCAACAAAAATCTACGGTAAAGGCTCTGAAATTGTCAAAAGCATGGGCTATAAAGGAGAAGGCGGTATTGGCCTTCATGAACAGGGGATCGTAGAACCAATGCAAGCAACAAAGAACCCCTATACTCAAGGGTTAGGGTATGGACAACCACAACGCATCCTCACTACCGGTGAATGTATCTTAGCCAAGGTCGCTACGGTCTCCTTAGATGTCGACAATGTTAACGAAACGGGCCTTCAAGACTCCTTTAGTGACTTTGACGACTTCTTTGACTCATCCATTTGTACCATCTACTTAGTAACCACTCTCGCTTCACCATCCAATGACTTACCACTAGTTTACCCCGACCTCATTGATTAGGACCAACGGGGACCTCCTCTCTTCAACATCGCACTTAATGATGAGGCCATTATTGAAATGATGGGGGTAAGAGATCACTTCCCTTTGGGAGATCACAGAGTAGGATACATCATGGAACTCGATCCAGATGCCTATTTTGGGGAGACAACCCCTGCTTCCAGTCATAAAAACATAAAAATAAAAAATGGATCTGATGGTGAAAATTGTTCTGCGGTAGTGTCAAATCCTACAAAAGTAAAAACAAAAGACATATCTCTTGGTGAAAACCTCCACAAGGCACCTGGATATGGAAGCATGGGCCTTCGTGAGGTAGACAAAGTATATCCAGATAGATCACCCATCTTGGTAGAACTGACTTAGGAAATGAATCTTGGGACAGAGGAAGGGCTGAAAATCACATATAGAGCAGAATCTCTCAGCATACAGGAACAGGAGAACTTCTTGTCCTTCCTCACACACAGAAATCACAATTTTGCATGGACCTATGCAGACATGCCAGTGCTAGATCCCGCTTTGGTTGTTCATCACCTTGTAGTACGACCTGATGTGAAACCAGTCAAGCAGAAGCTTAGAAAAATGAATCCTCAGGTGGTTCTCCTTGTCAAAGTAGAGCTAAAGAAATTACTGGATGTTGGGTTCATTTGCCCAATTGATTATCCTGAATGGGTTTCAAACCTAGTACCAGTTGCTAAACTGGATGGCCGACTCCGTTGTTGTATTGATTTCAGAGATCTCAATAAGGCCTACCCAAAAGATGACTTCCCACTACCAAACATCGACACGATAGTGGATCTCACAGTAGGACATGAAATGTTATCCCTCATGGATGGTTTCTCAAGATATAACTAAATAAAAATTGTTGAAGGGGATCAGCACAAAATAGCCTTCATATGCCCATGGGGAACATACTACTGGGTGGTAATGCCATTTGTCCTGAAGAATGCAGGAGCTACCTATCAAAGAGCTATGACCGTCATCTTTCATGACCTTTTTCTCCACATCATGGAAGACTACATCAACGACTTACTAGGCAAATCAAAGACAAGAGAAGAACATCTAGATGTATTGGCCAAAATCTTCGATAGGTTAGAGCAATACAATGTCCATCTAAATCCAAAGAAGTGTGTCTTCGGGGTAACTTCTGGCAAACTCTTGGGATACATAGTCTCCAGAAGAGGAATCGAGGTAGATCCCACAAAGGTCAAGGCCATCATCGAAAGGCCACCTCTAAAAACACTGAAACAGCTGAGAAGTCTGCAAGGAAAACTTCAGTCTATCCGATGATTCATTACCCAACTTGCTGATAAGTGCCAACCATTCCAGCATCTACTCTGAAAAGACATAGCTTTTGTCTGGAACACTCAGTGTTAGGATGCCTTTGACCAACTAAAAGAATACCTGGCTAATCCTCCTATGCTAACTCCACCAAGGCAAGGTGAACCCCTCCTACTTTACATCTTTGCAATAGAGACAGCTATCGAAGCCTTGCTAGCACAACTCAATGAATAGGGGAAAGAAAGAGCCATCTACTACTTTAGCCACACCTTGATCTCATATGAGCTCAACTACACACAAATCAAATGAGCATGTCTAGCCCTCGTCTTTACTTCACTAAAGTTAAGACACTATATGCTCAATCATAAGACCAATCTCATCGCTAAGATCAACCCACTGAAGTACCTACTAAACAGAGCTATTCTTATTGGCAGAATGGCAAAATGGGTCATTATTCTCACGGAGTTTGACATAGAATACACTGAGAGAAAGGCCATCAAAGGGCAAGTTATAGCAGATCAGCTGGCTGAAGCACCTATTCTGGTAGAACATCCTACAATAGCAAAGTTTCCTGACGAAGCTATCTTGACAATCACACCAGCCACAAACACATGGAAGATGTATTTTGATGGATCATACACTCACAGAGGCTCGGGGGCAGGCGTCCTATTTGTTACCCTTCAAGGCAACACAATCCCTAAATCCTTCAAGATCACATTTCCATGTACCAACAACGTAGCAGAGTATGAGGCCCTTATCATAGGTCTCTGAATGGCCATCCAATGGAAAATTGAAAAGCTAATTGTGTATGGCGACTCTCAACTGGTCATCAGGTAGGTATATAATGAATACAAAACCAAGGATGATAAGATCCTTCCCTATAAGAAGATGGTCAATGATTTCAAAGACTACTTTGATGACATCCACTTCAAGCAAATCCCAAGACTCAATAACAAAGTAGCAGATGCCATGGCAACCATCGGATCTTTGGTAGACATGAAGAAAGATAGCAAGAAATGTGAGTTCCTGATAGAAGAACTCCCCATTCTAGCATATGATGTTCCTCAATCTGAACTAGTGTGTGAAGTCATTGGTCCCTTATCCCTGTGGTATCAAGAAACCTACCTATACCTTCATGATAATATCCTCCCCCCTAACCTATCCACATCACAGAGAAAATCGTTCATCCGTCGAGCCTCCCACTTCATCCTTATAGGTGACACCCTGTATAAAAGGAGTCTTGATGGCATGCTTCTATGATGTTTAGACTCTAGGGAAGCAGAAGTAGCCTTGGAAGAGGTACACGCAGGCATCTATGGGGCACATTCAAGTGGACCCACTCTTTCTAAAAAGATCCTCAGGACTGGATATTATTAGCCAACAATGGAAAAAGATTCCTACAGTTTTATCAAGAAATGACTCCCATGTCAATAGCATGGCGATCTCATCCACGCATCAGCACAGGAGCTGCAACCAATCACAATACCGTGGCCTTTCTCACAGTGGGGACTTGACCTCGTAGGGAAAATCCATCCACCATCCTCCAATGGCCATAAGTTCATTATCACTGCTACTGAGTACTTCACAAAGTGGGTGGAAGCAATACCACTCATCTTTATCACTGGCACCCAAATCTCCAAATTCATCCTTTAGTACATCATCTGCCACTATGGTATCCCTCATTCCATTGTCACCGATAATGGAAAGCCATTCAAGAACCAAGAAGTTTGCACCTTGTACGAAAAATTTGACATCAAACACCACTTCTCCATACTGCATTACCCTCAAGGAAATAGTCAAGTGGAGGCTTCTAATAAAACCATCCTCCGCATTCTCAAGAAGACAGTCAATGAAACTAGCCGTGACTGGCACCTCCAACTAAACCCCGCCCTATGGGCATACCGCACAAGCATCCGCACTCCCACAGGAGCCACTCCATTCTCACTAGTATTCGGATCTAAAGCCATTTTACCTATCGAGGTCGAGCTCCCATCTCTTACAAGTATCGCTGCAAAACATAATCTCTAATGAGGAATACAGAGTCGCAAGGTTGCATCAACTAGAACTACTGGATGAGAAATGCCTGAATGCGTTGAACCACCTACAGGCATATCAGAACCTCCTCTGAAGAAGCTATAACAAGAGGATCAGAACCCAAAAATTTGAAGTAGGTGACCTTGTCCTTATGGAGAATCAGAAGAACCTGCAAGAGCGTCCTAAGCAAGGAAAGTTTGAACCCAATTGGCTAGGACCTTATGTCCTCACAGCTGACTATGGATCAGGAGCATATTAGCTTGCAACACCTGAGGGGCAGCCTCTAGATGAGCTGATGAACATCCTGCATTTCAAGAAATTTTATGCATAACCCATCTGGTACCCCAAGTCAAAAAATAAAAAAATAAAAAAAATGAAAAACACCAAAAAATTAGAAAATCAAGAAAAAACCCAAGTGCAATAAAAACTTCCAATGGTGAAAATCACTTCGGTGACACCTTGGATAAGTACCATGGTGAAAACCTATTTCAGGTGCCATGCGTAGTGGCCAGTTCTACCATCTAATAAGTCCTCTTTCCGTCACACCACTCCATATCTCACGCATCCCATGGCTTGGAATTCTGAAACATCAAGTCCTATCACCCAATCCACACTGTCCCATCCCAAGGCTGACTCATGGAATAGGGCCCCTTGTAAGCTCCCCTTTGTACATAAAAAATAAAAAAATCAAAAAACAATACAAAATCAAAAAATCCAAAAACAATACAAAATCAAAAAATCCAAAAACAATACAAAATCAGAAAAATCCAAAAACATTACAAAATCAAAAAATCCAAAAATAGTAGAAAAACACAGAAAATTTAAAACAATCACCCCATACATCAATCTCGCTACAAATCATAATCATCAAAACATACATCAAATCCCCACCATTACAACCATCCCAACCTTTTCCCACATCATCAAGTCATACCAGAACTACATATTCATTTCGCCCGCATCTTGAAAGTACCTTGATCCCGTGGATATAGGGTATGTAGGCAGTCTGGGATACGAAGGACGTTTCTAGTACTCAGGTACGTAAGATGCACCCATCCAACCGGGTAAGTGCAAGAAGATGGGGGGCCAAAAAGGGGTCTTAAGTGGCCACTTTTTTTCTGAAGTCAGGAAATACTAGCCTTGGATGAGAAATTGAGCATAGTTACACTCAAAATTTGGAGATGCAACCAAAACAATGTTCGTAGTGCTCTGAGTCTACTTTCTAAACTACTATTTTGTTTTGAAAATGGCATAGATTAAGGGGTTCAAAAGAGGGAGCCATAGAAATTGGTGTTGTTTCTATCAAAAAAACATAACATAGCATGTTTTGTGGCTCCCTCAAAAGGTCAACTTTTTTTTGTATTTTTAAAATCGCTTCAGTGAGAAATTAGCTAATAGCATGTAGTTTATGCCCGATTTTTCTGATAATTTTTTGATGAATATTTGATTTTTTACTAATTTTCAAAGTGGACACATCCTAAAAAATAGAATTTTGGCCGTGCTACCCCTATAAATTTTGAAAACTAATTGAAAATTATTTTTTTATTTTTTTAATATTTGTAGAATGGAGTCTAGTTTCTAAATATATAATTTTTTTGAAATTTGAATGAATAGTTAATTTACAATGAAAAAAAGACCAAACAGTGGTTTTTGCCTAAAAACGGACACACAAACAAAAGAAATTAAAGATGAAAGGCTTAACATTGTTAAAATGTGAAAAAAATCACATCGTCAAATAGCTAAGAGAAAGCCTAACATTACGCAAGTGTTCAATTTGTTCGACCTTGAAACACGTGCAAATCTGAGGGTTAGCACGAACAAAATTATGTGAAATTTTGAAGAATATAGAAAAACACGTCTGTGACTGTTCATAAGGCACTCCAAGCCTTTGGGTTGGAAATCCAAAGCAAATCCCAAGCCCAAGGCTTGGGATTCCCAAAGCAAGACATAACGTGAGCACATTATAATGCACTCGCATTCTATTTTGCTTTGCATTTTTCCTTTACCGCAAGTCTATTGTTTGTCATGTTTGACATAACGCGAGCGCATTATAACGCACTCGCGTTATGTTCCCCTTAAATTTTTTTATGTTCAGGGCTATTAATCATGAGGGTTAAGGGATAAGGGATTAGCGTTTAAGGTATAGTATCAAGCCCATTGAGGGTCTAGGAATAGGGATAGCATTTAGGGTTTAGGGATGAGGGATTAGAGTTGAGAGATGAGGGATTAGAGTTGAGGGATGACAGATTAGGGTGGAGGGTTTAGGGTTTAGGGTTTAGGGATAGGGTTGAGGGTCGAGGGATCAGAGTTAAGGGTTGAGGGATTAGGGTTTGACATTGAGGGTTGAGGGTTGAGGTTCAAGGGTCAAGGGTTTAGGGATAGGGTTTAGGGTCAAGGGATTAGGGTTAAAGTAGAGTGTGGAGGGTGTAAGGATTAGGGATAGGGTTGGAGGGTTTAGGGATAAGGGATTAGGGTTTAAGGTATAGTATCGAGTCTATTGAGGGTTTAGGAATAGGGATAGCATTTAGGGTTTAGGGATGAGGGATTAGAGTTGAGGGATGATGGATTAGGGTTGAGGGTTGAGGGATTAGGGTTTAGGGATAAGGTTTAGGGTTGAGGGTTGACAGATTAGAGTTTAAGGTATAGTGTTGAGGGTTGAGGGTTTAGGATTAGGGTTTAGGGTTGACAGATTAACATTTAATGTTGAGGTTAGGGTTAGAGTGTCAAGGGTAGAGGGATTAGGGATAGGGTTTAGGGTTGAAGGTTTAAGGATTGAGGGTTGAGGCTTTAGGGATGAGGGTTTAAGGCTTAAGTTATAGTGTCAAGTGTTGAGGGTGTAGGGATAGGGTTTAAGTTTTAAGGGTTAAGGGTTGAGGGATAGGGATTAGGGTTTAAGGTATAGTGTTGAGGGTTGATGGTTTAGGGATAGCATTTAGGTTTGAGGGATTAGGGTTTAGTGTTGATGAATTAGGGTTTAATGTTGAGAGTTGAGGGTTGAGGGTTGAGGTTGAGGGATAGGGTTAATGGTCAAGGGATTAGGGTTAAATAAGAGTGTCGAGGGTAGAGGAATTAGGGTTTAAGGTATAGTATCAAGCCTGTTGAGGGTCTAGGAATAGGGATAGCATTTAGGGTTTAGGGATGAGGGATTAGAGTTGAGGGATGACGAATGACGGATGAGGGTTGAGGGTTGAGGGATTAGGGTTTAGGGACAAGGTTTAGGGTTAGGGTTGAGGGATTAGGGTTTAAGGTATAGTGTTGAGGGTTTAGGGATAGGGTTTAGGGTTGAGGGATTAGAGTGAAGGGTTGAGGGATTAGAATTTGATGTTGAGGGTTGAGGGTTTAGGGTTGAGGGTTTAGGGATAGGGTTGAGGGTCGAGGGATTAGAGTTAAGGGTTGAGGGATTAGGGTTTGATGTTGAGGGTTGAGGGTTAAGGTTCGAGGGTCAAGGGTTTAGGGATAGGGTTGAGGGTCGAGGAATTAGGGTTAAAGTAGAGTGTGGAGGGTATAAGGATTAGGGATAGGGTTGGAGGGTTTAGAGATAAGGGATTAGGGTTTAAGGTATAGTATCGAGTCTATTGAGGGTGTAGGAATAGGGATAGCATTTAGGGTTTAGGGATGAGGGATTAGAGTTGAGGGATGATGGATTAGGGTTGAGGGTTGAGGGATTAGGGTTTAGGGATAAGGTTTAGGGTTGAGGGCTGAGGGATTAGGGTTTAAGGTATAGTGTTGAGGGTTTAGGGATAGGGTTTAGGGTTGAGGGATTAGAGTGAAGGGTTGAGGGATTAGGATTTGACATTGAGGGTTGAGGGTTTAGGGTTTAGGGTTTAGGGTTAGGGTTTAGAGATGAGGGATCAGAGTTAAGGGTTGAGGGAATAGGGTTTGACGTCGAGGGTTGAGGGTTGAGGTTCGAGGGTCAAGGGTTTAGGGATAGAGTTGAGGGTTAAGGAATTAGGGTTGAAGTAGAGTGTGGAGGGTATAAGGATTAGGGATAGGGTTGGAGGGTTTAGGGATAAGGGATTAGGGTTTAAGGTATAGTATCAAGTCTGTTGAGGGCATAGGAATAGGGATAGCATTTAGGGTTTAGGGATGAGGGATTAGAGTTGAGGGATGACATATTAGGGTTGAGGGTTGAGGGATTAGGGTTTAGGGATAAGGTTTAGGGTTAAGGGCTGAGGGATTAGGGTTTAAGGTATAGTGTTAAGGGTTTAGGGATAGGGTTTAGGTTGAGGGATTAGAGTGAAGGGTTGAGGGATTAGGATTTGACGTTGAGGGTTGAGGGTTTAGGGTTAGGATTGAGAGATGAGGGATCAAAGTTAAGGGTTGAGGGATTAGGGTTTGATGTCGAGGGTTGAGGGTTGAGGTTCGAGGGTCAAGGGTTTAGGGATAGGGTTGAGGTTCAAGGGATTAGGGTTAAAGTAGAGTGTGGAGGGTGTAAGGATTAGGGATAGGGTTGGAGGGTTTAAGGATAAGGGATTAGGGTTTAAGGTATAGTATCAAGTCTATTGAGGGTTTAGGAATAGGGATAGCATTTAGGGTTTACGGATGAGGGATTGGAGTTGAGGGATGATGGATTAGGGTTGAGGGTTGAGGGATTAGGGTTTAGGGATAAGGTTTAGGGTTAAGGGTTGAGGGATTAGGGTTTAAGGTATAGTGTTGAGGGTTGAGGGTTTAGGATTAGGGTTTAGGGTTAACAGATTAACATTTAATGTTGAGGTTAGGGTTAGAGTGTCGAGCGTAGAGGGATTAGGGATAGGGTTTAGGGTTGAAGGTTTAAGGATTGAGGGTTGAGGCTTTAGGGATGAGGGTTTAAGGCTTAAGATATAGTGTCAAGTGTTGTGGGTGTAGGGATAGGGTTTAAGTTTTAAGGGTTAAGGGTTGAGGGATAGGGATTAGGGTTTAAGGTATAGTGTTGAGGGTTGATGGTTTAGGGATAGGGTTTAGGTTTGAGAGATTAGGGTTTAGGGTTGATGAATTAGGGTTTAATGTTGAGAGTTGAGGGTTGAGGGTTGAGGGTTGAGGGTTGAGGTTGAGGGATAGGTTTAATGGTCAAGGGATTAGGGTTAAATAAGAGTGTCGAGGGTAGAGGGATTAGGGTTTAAGGTATAGTATCAAGCCTGTTGAGGGTCTAGGAATAGGGATAGCGTTTAGGGTTTAGGGATGAGGGATTAGAGTTGAGGGATGACGTATGACAGATTAGGGTTGAGGGTTGAGGGATTAGAGTTTAGGGACAAGGTTTAGGGTTAGGGTTTAAGGTATAGTGTTGAGGGTTTAGGGATAGGGTTTAGGGTTGAGGGATTAAAGTGAAGGGTCGAGGGATTAGAATTTGATGTTGAGGGTTGAGGGCTTAGGGATAGGGTTGAGGGTCGAGGGATCAGAATTAAGGGTTGAGGGATTAGGGTTTGATGTTGAGGGTTGAGGGTTGAGGTTCGAGGGTCAAGGGTTTAGGGATAGGCTTGAGGGGCAAGGAATTAGGGTTAAAGTAGAGTGTGGAGGGTATAAGGATTAGGGATAGGGTTGGAGGATTTAGGGATAAGTGATTAGGGTTTAAGGTATAGTATCAAGTCTGTTGAGGGTGTAGGAATAGGGATAGCATTTAGGGTTTAGGGATGAGGGATTAGAGTTGAGGGATGATAGATTAGGGTTGAGGGTTGAGGGATTAGGGTTTAGGGATAAGGTTTAGGGTTGAGGGCTGAGGGATTAGGGTTTAAGGTATAGTGTTGAGGGTTTAGGGATAGGGTTTAGGGTTGAGGGATTAGAGTGAAGGGTTGAGGGATTAGGATTTGACATTAAGGGTTGAGGGTTGAGGGTTTAGGGTTAGGGTTGAGAGATGAGGGATCAGAGTTAAGGGCTGAGGGATTAGGGTTTGACATCGAGGGTTGAGGTTCGAGGGTCAAGGGTTTAGGGATAGGGTTGAGGGTCAAGGAATTAGGGTTAAAGTAGAGTGTGGAGGGTATAAGGATTAGGGATAGGGTTGGAGGGTTTAGGGATAAGGGATTAGGGTTTAAGGTATAGTATCGAGTGTGTTGAGGGTGTAGGAATAGGGATAGCATTTAGGGTTTAGGGACGAGGGATTAGAGTTGAGGGATGATGGATTAGGGTTGAGGGTTGAGGGATTAGGGTTTAGGGATAAGGTTTAGGGTTGAGGGCTTAGGGATTAGGGTTTAAGGTATAGTGTTGAGGGTTTAGGGATAGGGTTTAGGGTTGAGGGATTAGAGTGAAGGGTTGAGGGATTAGGATTTGACGTTGAGGGTTGAGGGTTTAGGGTTGAGAGATGAGGGATCAGAGTTAAGGGTTGAGGGATTAGGGTTTGACGTTGAGGGTTGAGTGTTGAGGTTCGAGGGTCAAGGGTTTAGGGATAGGGTTGAGGGTTGAGGAATTAGGGTTAAAGTAGAGTGTGGAGGGTATAAGGATTAGGGATAGGGTTGGAGGGTTTAGGGATAAGGGATTAAGGTTTAAGGTATAGTATCGAGTTTGTTGAGGGTGTAGGAATAGGGATAGCATTTAGGGTTTAGGGATGAGGGATTAGAGTTGAGGGATGACGGATTAGGGTTGAGGGTTGAGGGATTAGGGTTTAGGGATAACGTTTAGGGTTGAGGGCTGAGGGATTAGGGTTTAAGGTATAGTGTTGAGGGTTTAGGGATAGGGTTTAGAGTTGAGGGATTAGAGTGAAGGGTTGAGGGATTAGGATTTGACCTTGAGGGTTGAGGGTTTAGGGTTTAGGGTTTAGGGTTAGGGTTGAGAGATGAGGGATCAGAGTTAAGGGTTGAGGGATTAGGGTTTGACGTTGAGGGTTAAGGGTTGAGGTTCGAAGGTCAAGGGTTTAGGGATAGGGTTGAGGGTCGAGGGATTAGGGTTAAAGTAGAGTGTGGAGGGTATAAGGCTTAGGGATAGGGTTGGAGGGTTTAGGGATAAGGGATTAGGGATAAGGGATTAGGGATAGGGTTTAGGGTTGAAGGTTTAAGGATCAATGTAAAGGATGTGATGAATCTATAGCAGGACAAAACGTGAGCGCATTATAACGCGCTCACGTTTTGTTTTGCTATTGAAACAGTAAAAAAGTGGTTACCCCCGTGATCCAGGCCCACATGCTCTATTTTCGTACTGATTATGTGCGTGCTCTGACAAAAAAGAAATGCTTTCATGCTGTTGGGAAGTTCACATGCACATTTGACACATTGTACCACGTTTGCATGATCTTTCCACCACCTTTTCTACTTTGCCAACTTGAGAAGGAGAAAATAATATAGTTTTCACACCAAGTTTGATATGTATCTATTCAAGTTTCAATTTTTGTAGTGTTGCAATGTTAATTGTGATTCAATTTTAGGAATTTAACATTACAGATTGGTTAATAGTATTGTTGTTAGTAATGATATTTGAGTGCTATTCAATTTAACATTGAAAAGGAAGCAAGTGGTGAAAAACTCAAATTGTTGAGGAGTTTGATGCAAGAAGATAAAAACACTACATAATTGGGTACTCTCTCCATTCAAATCTTCATTTTTTAGGTATGTCAAGTCTTTACATGCATGTTCTTTACATTTTCCTTATTTCGGATTGAATTACTTTATCATGCTTTATCATACATGTTTAAAATAAACACATTCCCAATCAAGAAAACAGCCTACAATCTCACATGATGCCATGTATATTTTCTACACTTGGGCTCTTTAATAATTATGTCTAATAAACAAACCTTAACATACCATGATGTCAAACTATACAAGAATAAATCCTTACAACATAAAAAAAATACAATCCCACTATTATCTTGTATTCATTTCTTAGGAACTAATATTGGTCTCTTTATCATCCTACAGACAAACTCTCTGTCATGCCGAGGAAACGATCAAGAATTAAACCAACACAGGAATAGATAGAAGCTAAGAATGCAAAGAAAGCAGTGGCTATGAGGGAACTTCGTGAGAAGAGGAAATTGGACATGATAAATGAAGACATACCAATTGAAGAGGAACCACAACCATCACAAAGAGATATGGTATTGGCGGCACAAAGAAAATGAATGCAAAAACTTCGTGGTACGAGGGATTTGAATACCATAGTTGGAGACACATCCTCTACTGCATCTCAAGTTGAGAGTACATCATCACTCACATGTGATGAATGAGGTACGCCATCGATCCTACCTCAACCTCAAGGTATGCCATCTATTCCATCTTCGATCGAAGGTATGCCATCTAACCCATCTCATTTAAATATTGATGAAATTCCTAATGTTGAGATGAATTTACCTAACTTGACACCACCTAGAATTTTGCATAGAAAGCCAAAGTATTTGATTGATATTGATGAGAATATTTTGCAGCCAATGGAAGGTAAGATTCCAAAATGCACTTGTAGAAGATATGCTAATAAGATTTGGAGATTGTTCTTTGAAAAATTAAATGAGACTACAAGATGTCAACTATTCATTGAAATGATGCGAAGTATAAAGTATAGGTCTATCATGAAGATTCTTGGGTTGAGAACATCAGAGGCTTCAAGTGAAAAATCTATTGTCAAGAATCTAATGAGTGCATATGAGAGTGTGGGTAACACCTCATGTACAAAAGATAGTAATGCAAAACGGCATGTGATTATATCGACTATAGTAAGTAGTCAAACGAGGAAAGCTCATCTCATTAGAAAGACAAGTCAAGAATTGAGAATTAATAGGAAAACTTTATCAAGAGCTGTTGGAAGATGCCAAAGAATTAAGGACACTAATGCCAATGAATTATGGGCATTCTCGGGGAGACTACCATGAAAAGATAAACCAATTGTTGAAGCATTGAGATCACTAATTGAAGACTTTTGGAAGAATTACACAAGGGTATCTCCGCATCAAAGGGATGTGGTAAGAAGGAGAATCGGTAGTCAGAACCACGAGCCACATCCAAAGCATTTTTTGGATGAGACAAAACACAGTTTTATGGTAAATTTCTAGAGAAGTATCCTCAAATTAAAATTTGTGAAAGATATTTTGAATTGCTAAAACCTTTCTATGTTAAGATAAATCACACACGCACTACTTGTTGTAGATTACATATTGAATTTTCTAATCATTTTGATGCTTATAGGTCTATATGTCTAGATATGCATACTAACAATGATTTGCAGGGTTGTGCCATATGTGCCCCACCAACATCTTCAAGAGACTTCATATCAAGAATTTTATGTGAAAGAGAGGAAGGTCAAATATTCCACAAGAAATTATGCTTAGATGGCATATGTCATCATTGTGGTGGCTTACAACATTTGCCAATATGTGAACATATGGAAATAACACATGCGGTTGGAAATGAACTAGTAGAGTTTGGCAAGTATAAAACAGTGGCATACAATACAAAAGATGGTAAAGAAGCAAAGAGGTGTGAATTAGTTATTGAAAAGATTCCAGTGTATCAGTTTACGCCTATATTTCATGACAGCATAGTGTATGAGTATGCAAGACATGCCCATAGAGCTCGATGGTTGGACTTGCAATTCAAGTTATGCAAGGACACATTTCCAGTTGGTAGCATTGTTTCAGTCATCGACTTTGTAGAGAACTACAGTCTACAGCCATAGTGTGAGGTGCAATCACAATATTACAACTCCACATAGGTTTCTATATTTGTGCACATCACATTCATTCATGCAAATGATAGTACAGAGGATGACAAAAAGATCATAAGGGAGTATAATTTCTATATTAGTGATGATCACACACATTCTACGGAGTTCGTGCAAGGTTACTTTCAGGTGTTCTACAATGATTTAGCTAGAAGGGGCATATCGTTTAGTCAGCATATCATATGGTCAGATAACTGTGCGTCACAATTCAAGAACTCACAGAATTTCTATTGGCTGAGTAGGAGGCATAATTTTATAGGTATTCAACATATGTGGAACTTTTGTGAGGCTGGGCATGGAAAGGGGGAGCATGATGGTGCAGGAGCATGTATCAAAAGAGCCATAGCATGAGAAGAGTTAAAGTATAAAGACAATGCAAAGTTGATAGATGCAAAATCGATTGTCGAGTGGTGTAATGCTTCCATGGGTCTAGGTAATGAAGGTAAGTCTTTAGTTCATAGATTTTTTTGGTTGATAGATGATACTAACATTGCACCATATGAGGATTGTTGTACACTGACAGGATCAAATGAGATGCACTCTTTCAGAAGCTCAATTACAGGTTCATGGAGTATCCATACACGAAAGATGTCATGCTTTTGTTCTTCCTATACAATTCAAGTCTGGGATGAGTACGAGTCAAAGGAGTGGGTTGACGAATGGCAGTTAAGTTATCTCAGCCCACTTGACATGTATCGACCCCCGACAGCACTGGAACTAACACAGATGGAATCGTCAATTGACTTTGACCACATATTAGATTTAGTTCAACCAGGTAATATAGGGCACGTATATGCATCTAATTTCATCTAGTTTAACCAGGTAATGTCATCTTACTTTGTAGTGTTTTTGTAATGTTGACTAATTTTATCTAATTTGCTACACATATCAATGTAGGGCACGTATATGTAGTTATTGCAGATGAAGATAATGAAGAGGGAACATATTATTACTTATGTCATTGTGTTGAGGCCAAAAAGAAATTGGAGGCCCCTGTTACAGATGGAGAAAACATCGAATACCCTACAGGCTCAGTGGTTATTACTGGAACATGGCTTAGAAGGTACCCACATAAGAGTGTTAATATTTGGCTATTTCAGGACTTTGACATGCATCGAAAGATTCTTCATTACTCGAACCTTGTCGTGGCATCCAATGTTCATTTGATAAAGTATCGGGGTAGACCTTTGAACAAAATATTGTGGAAGGTGCGTGAGTCTAACCATGAAGCAATACTTGACACAATAAAGAATAGAGCAGACCCGGATGGTTCATTGGATTAATTTGTAAGTATTCACATTGATTTTTTAAAGTCATGTTACATTGCGTTGTAAGTATGCACATTAATTTGTAAGGTTTGTCTTTTTTTATTTCCTCCTGCATTTATACACATATGTACACATTTTTACATCATCATGTTATGCATTTTTGGTGTCCTGCTCCTGATGCGACCAAACTCATAACTCACCCTACTTCCTCTAGACACCATTTGATGATCTATTCTCACCTAGTTGTAGTAACAAATGTCAAGTTACTAAAGCATCGTGGAAAACCAAAATCAAAAGAACTATGGACAATTAGTAATGCTGATCATGAAGCAATATTGGATACTTTGAAGGTAAGAGATGACCCCTCAGGTACGCTTGACTAGCATTTAAACTTCCAGATGGACAGGTATGACATTTTTTTATCTTAACTTGTTCTTGTTTTTTCTATTTTTTAGAATTTTTTCATTAAAAATCTTGTTACTTTAACTATAATGCATGCTTTTGACTATACAGGACTGCGAATAAAGTTATTTTACATGGCATCGTAGATTATTTTGCATGGCATCGTAAATTATTTTGTATGGCATCATAGGTTATTTTGACTATACTCGAAGTATGATTTTTAGTTCTCATTTGTATTTCTTAATATTGCACATTTGTACCTTTTTCTACATAAGGCATTCCATTAGATGACATGTATTTGATGTCTTTTTCCAAATAGTTCATGTGCCTTGTCTATGCTTTCACATATTACATACATGTGTCACATGGCAATTGCAACTACAACATCTGACAAAATTCTCATTTCTTTGAGGTATTCCACCAAACAGTTCATGTGCCTTGCCTATGCTTCCTTACTTTGCATTCTTATAAAAGTCCTATAACAGTCATAATTAATCTTCATACTAATCTTGATAGTAATCTTGCCATCATTGTATTCCATGAGATGATAGTCCTATAACAGTCCTATACATGTCTACTAGGATAGTTTTAACTACAACAGTCCTACAACAGTCCTAAAATAGTACTAGAACAGTCCTATAATAAGCGCAGCATTTAATGTACATATTTATGATATTCATGTTTACTTTTAAATCTGCTTGTTCATGCTTCTCACAGGATGTCACCTCCCCTACCCATCCAGCTCTATAGAAGAAGAGAGACAACAAATGATCAAAAGGGATCACCAATTGGTGGTAAATGATTGAATACTTATGTCATGTTATATATTTTGAATATTAAATTCTATATTAATGTGCACGTTGTTTGATTGGATTAATAGGTGGAAATTCAAAAATCTCTATCGAGGAGGTCTAGTCGATGAGCGATAGAAGATGAGTCATTGACTGGTTCACCATCTTCATGGCCTAGCAAGAGCCATAGATTATTTGATAGCAATCCATAGGAGATTTGATTTTGGGACATTTTGTTACATGTGTATTTGGCTTTGTAAACATACTTTTGTATGTTATCGATGTATATCATTGTATATACCCATATGGTTTTATTTGTACATGCCTATATGGCTTGATATATACACTATACATTATTTTCATGACATTATGTGCATATATGTATATATAAGATCCTAATTTGGTACAAGTAGGGAGAATGCTTGCACAGGTTATGGAATTTGGTTTTAAACATTCCAATTGTATTTGCTTCAAAGTTTCTAAAGCCTTTTCAAAAAATCCATTTTGTGCATATCTTGCAATCATTGCATTCCATGAGATAGCATCTCTTTGAGGTGTCATGCCAAACTGTTCACATGCCTTGTCTATGCTTCCACACTTTGGATTTACACCCGCCAATTGTATTTTCTTAACATTTCCTTTCAATCCTTATCAAAAATTCTGTTTTGTGCACATATTGCAATCATTGCATTCCTTCATTTACAACACATGATTAAATAAGAAGATGCATATTTACAACACTTAAGACCTTCATGAAATGATACATTGGTTTCTTGATATTCAATCATGCATTGGAGATCTTCAAAGTGTTAAATATGTTTGAAGTGATGAAGAAACTTGTTATTTTGATGTAGTTCAACTCCAAACTTCTGCCTAGAAATGAAGGCGCAAATCCCTTATCAAACTAACCTAAAAGTGCGCCTTGGTACTTAGGGCACTAGATTATGATTGATCAACCTAAAATGTGCGCCTAAGGCTAGATAGTGAATTGGAAGGATAAAATGCATCATCAAAGGAGTTTATAGTTATTGAAGGCATCAAATGATGACTTGGATGCACATCTACCTCTCTACACCATATGTGACTAGTGCCAATTATTGAATAACCAACCTAGAATGAGTGCCTTACTATTTGAGGTGCTAGTTTTGCTTATAGAACACCAAAAGTGCTTCTAAAACATGACTGTGAATGAGGCACACTTTTCATCATCTCTAACCTCACAATTGTACCTTCCATTGGAAGCTCATATTGTGCCTAAAGGAATGGTACTGAGATATCATCCATGTCAATGATTGAGAATGTGTCAACTGGAACAATATTTTTTGTTCTGCTCATCGTGGGGTCGAACGGACTGCGCCAATGAGTCGGGGTGGATGGGTAAATGCTAGTGGAGGTGTCATTTTGTGCGCCAAGCATCCCAGTCATTCCGGGCAAGAGGCTACCGACAAAGTCCCTTAAGATCCCTGAGACCAAAAAACTGCCAAACTTTGACGAGGTAGTTCTCAAAATTTGTGATAGTTGGGAATGCTCTGTTTGGACCTACAAGTGCACGTGGCATCCTTCCACAATAACCTCTCTCATTTTTGGTCAATTCCATTCTGTTTGACCATGCCGAAATCAAATGCATTGTTGCAAAATGCTTCAATTTGATGCAGTGGAAAGGTGCTAGGTGCGACATTTTTCATTCCATAGCTCATGCAGTTGAACGGACTACGCCAATGCATCAGGGTGGACAGGTAAATGCTAAAGGAGGTCTCATTTTGTGCGCCAAGCGTCCCAGTCATTCCAGGCAAGAGGCTACCGGCAAAGTCCCTTTAGATCCCTGAGACCAAAAAACTGCCAAACTTTGACGGGGCAGTTCTCAGAATTCGTGACAGTTGGGAATGTTCTGTTTAGACCTACAGGTGCACATGGCATCCTTCCACAATAACCTCTTTCATTTTTGGTCAACTCCATTCTGTTTGACCATGCCGAAATGAAACACATTGTTGCAAAATGCTTTAATTTGATGCAGTGGAAAGGTGCTAGGTGCGACATTTTTCATTCCATAGCTCGTGCGGTCGAACAGACTATGCCAATACATCGGGGTGGGTAGGTAAATGCTAATGGAGGTCTCTTTTTGTGCGCCAAGCGTCCCAGTCATTTCGGGCAAGAGGCTACCGGCAAAGTCCCTTAAGATCCTTGAGACCAAAAAATTGCCAAACTTTGATGGGGCAGTTCTCAGAATTTATGACAGTTGGGAATGTTCTGTTTGGACCTACAGGTGCATGTGGCATCCTTCCACAATAACCTCTCTCATTTTTGGTCAAATCCATTCCGTTTGACCGTGCCAAAATCAAACGCATTGTTGCAAAATGCTTCAATTTGATGCAGTGGAAAGGTGCTAGGTGCGAGATTTTTCATTCCATAGCTCATGGGGTTGAATGGACTGCGCCAACCCATCAGTGTGGGTGGGTAAATGCTAATGGAGGTCTCATTTTGTGTGCCAAGCATCCCAGTCATTCCGGGCAAGAGGCTACCGGCAAAGTCCCTTTAGATACCTGAGACCAAAAAACTGCCAAACATTGACGGGGCAGTTCTCAGAATTCATGATAGTTGGGAATGTTTTGTTTGGACCTACAGGTGCATGTGGTATCCTTCCATAATAACCTCTCTCATTTTTGGTCAACTCCATTCCGTTTGACCGTGCCGAAATTAAACGCATTGTTGCAAAATGCTTCAATTTGATGCAGTGGAAAGGTGCTAGGTGCGACATTTTTCATTCCATAGCTCGTGCGGTCGAATGGATTGCACTAACGGGTCGGGGTGGGCAGGTAAATGCTAATGGAGGTCTCGTTTTGTGCGGCAAGCATCCTAGTCATTTCGGGCAAGAGGCTACTGGCAAAGTCCCTTAAGATCCCTGAGACCAAAAAACTCCCAAACTTTGACGGGGTAGTTCTCAGAATTCATGATAGTTCGGAATGTTCTATTTGGACCTACAAGTGCACATGGCATCCTTCCACAATAACCTCTCTCATTTTTGGTCAACTCCATTCTGTTTGACCGTGCCGAAATCAAACGCATTGTTGCAAAATGCTTTAATTTGATGCAGTGGAAAGGTGCTAGGTGCAACATTTTTCATTCCATAGCTCGTGGGGTCGAATGGACTGCGCCAATGCGTCGGGGTGGGCGGGTGAATGCTAGTGGAGGTCTCATTTTGTGCACCAAGCGTCCCAGTCATTCAGGGCAAGAGGCTATTGGCAAAGTCCCATCTCAAACATTTAAAATAGCATAAAATGGGCTCCCATCTCAAGGCGCCATCTTTTGGTTTAAATTTGCATGAGTTTCCTCAAGGTGCTCATTCATGTCTGCATGATGGCAAAAATGCACCTTGATCAACTTGGGGTCTATCTTATCATTTTTCAAGACTTTGAATGATCAAATGTGATTTAAAGTAACCCTTTCTCTATCAGCACCCTTTCAATGAAGTCATTTCATGTAAATTTCCTCAAGGTGCCCACTTGAGGCTCAATTGAGAGGTTTTCTTCAAGGCACCTACTTAAGTTTGGCATGAAGGTGCACGGCACCTTAGCTCATAAGGCCTTATACCTGACGTTCTTTATACTTTAAACATTTATGAAGGCCATAGGATGACTTTTCCCCTTAGGCGCCCACTCTTAGACTTTTCAACACCTCATTTTCAGCCCACTCTTAGACTTTTCAACACCTCATTTTCAACCCTTATGTCTCCTTAGGCGCCATATTGGTTTGAACTTCTCTTTCATGACAAGGCGCTCTAGGTGGCCTTCTCCTTAGTGTCCCTTTGACATGCTCAAAATGTCAAACTTGTTTCATTGTTTAGGCGCCACTTGTTGTTTTCTTGGTGTTAAAAGAGCGCCTAGTTTATCCACCTCTCTGCATTCACATCAAAGCGCCTAGGATGCAAGTGGGCGCCTAACTACATACTTGTTCTAGCTTACTCCAAAACTTATGATTCAAAGGAGCGCCTAACCACATACTGAGTTTTAGTAACTTCAATGCCTCTTATCAATAGGCACCATT
Source organism: Cunninghamia lanceolata (assembly GCA_027924645.1). NCBI lineage: Eukaryota > Viridiplantae > Streptophyta > Pinopsida > Cupressales > Cupressaceae > Cunninghamia > Cunninghamia lanceolata. The sequence goes on from BSBN01001583.1 coordinate 14,970,696, forward strand.
TTCTAGGAATCTTACTTCATGTTGTATCTTGGTAAGCATCCACAGATGATAATTAATGTTTAGGAGCCAATTCTAGTTTTCTAAGCAATCTAGTTCTAGGCGCCAATTGGGGTTATTTTGGGATTCTAAAATTGCTAGGTGCTACTAAAAGGTCATGTAAATGCCATCTGGCACCTAACTCATTACCCCACTACAGTTCAACTTTCCAAGACGCCTAGCTTAATACTTGGACTTTAAAGATACTTCATCCTCCATTCTAGTGCTCTAACTCATGATTTAGCTCTCCCTAAGGTGCTCATATTCCTTCAAGGCGCAATCTAGAGGTTTTTTGATTCATCTCCACTTTAGGCGCCCATACAGGATGTTTTTGACCCTATAATGTGCCTTACCTCATGTAGATGTCTACTTCAATTCTCATGACCTTCAAATGTTCTTGATCAACTCTAATACATCTAATGTTTGATATTGCGCCTATCATGCTTGAGGAGCCAATCGACTTTAGGGCGCCAAAAATCCATCTCCACATTAAGGTGCTCTCTTCAAGCTCAAACAACTTACCTCCTTTTTCATGTACTCTAGGTTCTCAAATCCTAATTGCAAGGCGCAAATCCTCTTTATAGGTGCTAATTGAAGGTGATTTCATGAGGAAAGTAGCGCCCTAACCTTCTAATGTCTAATTTGACGTGCTTAATCAAGTTTGAGAGTCAAAATGAGCCCCTCTCCAAAGGCACCCTTCTTCATATTCCAAAAAACATCCTTTCTGAGTGAAGGCGCTCACATGGTGCTATTTCCACTTATCTATCCCTAGGCGCTAAAAGGTAAAATTCCACATGAAGAGCACTTTCTTGAAGGTTATTCACTCTGGGCACCCCCAAACTTACAATGTTCATGACAATAAACTTGGAATTTCATTCCTAGGCACCACTTGAGGTGGTTTAAGTGGGTGAAGGCGCTCAAACTGATGATGTTCAACTCAAAATCCTTTAAGCGCTCCTTGGTGATGCCCTCAAAGTCTTAGGGTGCCAAAATGGGTTTCTCCACACCATGTACTCCAAGAGGCTCTTAAACACTAGGCGCCAATTGATGACCTTCCTGACTTAGGGCGCTCCTCTTATGAAATTCAACCTTTAAACACTCTTAAGGCGCAATCTATCATTAGTTCAAATCTTACTTCACATCAAGGCGCCTAAAACTTGGGGAGTTGTTATTTTGTCCTTTAGTGAGTTGTTTTTGTCCTTTAGTGAAGTTGCATAAATGAGTTCATGAGAAAGGTCTTGAGGCTTCTAGAAAGATACTTGTAACTCCCACGCACGTCATGAGGTCTCTTTTGCATTTTGACTACTTGGCTTATGGTTTGAGTCCATTGTATTGGAAACCACAAATTAGATTACATTTACCTATATATTGGAGGCCCATGGGATAGTAGTTTGTATGGTATTATAGGTTATGTTGCTATGCTATCAGAATTTTGTTGGACTAAAGGGGAAGTTGTGTTAATGTACTCTATATTTGAGATTAATACAAGATTGTAATCTCTTTGGTCTCAAGAATCTTAAGGGACTTTGCCGGTAGCCTCTTGCCCAGAATGACTGGGACGCTTGGTGCACAAAACGATACCTCCACTAGCATTTACCCACCCACCCTGACACGTTGGCGCAGTTTGTTTGACCGCACGAGCTATGGAATGAAAAATGTTGCACCTAGCACCTTTCCACTGCATCAAATTGAAGCATTTTGCAACAATGCGTTTGATTTCGACATGGTCAAATAGAATGGAGTTGACCAAAAATGAGAGAGGTTATTGTGGAAGGATGCCACGTGCACCTGTAGGTCCACACAGAACATTCCCAACTGTCACAAATTCTGAGAACTGCTCTCAGGGATCTTAAGGGACTTTGCTGGTAGCCTCTTGCCTGGAATGACTGGGACGCTTACTGCACAAAATGAGACCTCCACTAGCATTTACCCACCCACCCCGATGCATTGGCATAGTCCGTTCGACCCCACAAGCTATGGAATGAAAAATGTCACACCTAGCACCTTTCCATTGCATCAAATTGAAGCATTTTGCAACAATGTGTTTGATTTCAGCATGGTCAAATGTAATGGAGTTGACCAAAAATGAGAGAGGTTATTGTGGAAGGATACCACGTGCACCTGTAAGTCCAAACAGAACATTCCCAACTGTCACGAATTCTGAGAGCTTCCCCGTCAAAGTTTGGTAATTTTTTGGTCTCAGGGATCTTAAGGGACTTTGCCGGTAGCCTCTTGCCCGGAATGACTAGGACACTTGGCGCACAAAATGAGACCTCCACTAGCATTTACCTGCCCACCCTGACGCGTTGGGGTAGTCCATTCGACCCCACGAGCTATGGAATGAAAAATGTCGCACCTAGCACCTTTCCACTGCATCAAATTGAAGCATTTTGCAACAATGCGTTTGATTTTGGCACGGTCAAATGGAATGGAGTTGACCAAAAATGAGAGAGGTTATTGTGGAAGGATGCCATGTACACCTGTAGGTCCAAATAAAACATTGTCAACTATCACGAATTCTAAGAACTACCCCGTCAAAGTTTGGCAGTTTTTTGGTCTCAGGGATCTTAAGGGACTTTGTTGGTAGCCTCTTGCCCAGAATGATTGGGATGCTTGGTGCACAAAATGAGACCTCCCCTAGCAATTACCTACCCACCCTGACGCGTTGGCACAGTCCGTTCGACTCCACGAGCTATGTAATGTAAAATGTTGCACCTAGCACCTTTCCACTACATCAAATTGAAGCATTTTGCAACAATGCATTTGATTTCAGCACGGTCAAACAGAATGGAGTTGACCAAAAATGATAGAGGTTATTGTGGAAAGATGCCACATGCACTTGTAAGTCTAAACAGAGCATTCCCAACTGTCACAAATTTTGAGAACTGCCCCGTCAAAGTTTGGCAGTTTTTTTGTCTCAGGGATCTTAAGGGACTTTGTCGGTAGTCTCTTGCCTGGAATGACTGGGATGCTTGGCACACAAAACAAGACCTCCCCTAGCATTTACCTGCCCACCCTAACGTGTTGGCACAGTCTGTTCGAGCCCACGATGAGCAGAACACAAAATATGGCACCTGGCAAGGTTTTTGCTCTTAGGATCTTAAGTGACTTTGCTCTTACAGAACAATGTATCAGCAAAGACCCTAGTTTTCATAAGAGGAGACATGTGATTTTAAGAGGTTTTTAGGAATGTGACTTTAAACTTCCACTCCTTATCTAATGATGAGTTTATTCTCAGAGTTTGATGGCTTTTATGAGCATATACACGATGTTGTTGTAGGATAGTCATAAACCCTAATGCAACTTATAAACCCTCTTTGCATAGTAATTTCATGAATGACTGTCTTGTAGGATTTGCATACATACATACATACATACATATATAAATATATGATCTCGTAGGCATCTAGGTTTCATACACAAATTGCAATAGTTGTAGAGCCAACCTCCTATCAACGAGAGTTGAATAATAGTAAATAGAGAGCTTCTCGGCCATAAATGGGATTTGTATACACACACACACCCAACTGAAATAGTATCCTTATTGGCCTTATTGGCACCTCCCCCCAAGATGTAAGTTTTTATGTTTATAATGTGCCCCCAGTGTCCTTGACATAGAGTTTCTTGACATTAATTTCATTCAAACATGTCTTCAATTCATCTTCAAAATGTTTTCAATACATCTCTAATGCCTTTTCCATGAAGGTTTATGCATATTTATACATGATTTGAGGGAAACCAATAGTCTCCAACTGACTCTTGAGTACTTGACTATTCATCTTCCATACTTTTGCATTTTTTTTACATTTTTCATATGACAATTTGGACATATTTACAAAATTTGACAAGGTGAAGACTAAATACATGATGAAATGGTTTATCATGACCTTATTTGATTAGAGCATATATAAGGAATTTTTTCATATTGATTCTATTGATCTAAAACCATTCTCCTGATCTAAAACCATTCTCAGTGCTAAACATATAATCAATGGACTAAAGAACTATCATCATAATGTATGGCATCATGGGAAGTATCATGACTTGCACATCAGGAATTTAAATTATATTGTATATCAAGGTGTATATACATTAAAATCTAGTCCATAATGGTAGACATATACAAAAATTTGGCAAATATACCAACTCAAAATATTTTTTACAAAATGTGGCATATGCCATGTCTCAAAATCTATATACAATCTACATGCCAAATAGCTACATCAAATACTACAAGGCCACTTGACCCTCAATCTGTGATGGATCCTGAAAAAGTGTCCTCTTTGTACCAAAATGTCTAGTAATTGATGGAGGTGAAGTTTCCTGCATTAACAAGTCAAAACACAAATTTGATTAATCTCTTCATTTATTAACATACATCTAAATCACTACAATCAACTATAAGACCGCTAGATAAACTATCAATTATTTAGAAAAATTCAATTCAATTACCTCGACTCTATGTTGTTGTTCGGACAATTGTTTTGCAAATAATTTTCTCTTAAGACAGTCAGGTGTCCTAGTGAAGCATGATGGCAAAGGTGGCACATCACTCACATTCTCAACAGACTACATAAAAGCAAAGTAACATTGAAATAAATTAATATATAATTATTAAACAAAATAGGAAATGCATACATTTAAAATAGGAAATGCACTACACAAAAACTTATCTACTAGAAAACAAGCACATACCACCATCGAGGCCTCCTGCATCAATTAAGAAGGACAAGAACGTAAGACTCTAAATGACTATAATCAAATATTTAAGTTTTCTAAATTATCAATTAAAGTACAATTCAATCAAATTACCTCCACCCTTTGTTAGCATTGAGAAAGCCGTTCTGCAAATGATAGTCCCTTGGGTCGATCAGGAGTTTGAGAAAAGACTATTGGCAAAGATGCCACATCATTCACATCTTCAATTGACTATAAAATAAAATTAACATCAAGATATAAATTAATATATAATTACTCACAAAGATAATTAATGCATAAAAAAAAAGTTGATGTGTACAACAAATTATACCGGCAAGTCCAAGCCAAATTGGATGGTAGACAAAGTTCCATGATGAACTTCTATCAACTCCCCCTCTGTCATCAACTGTTATCCCACTTAGATACATTAGTACTAATAAAGTTGTTTATATATTCAAATGGAATAGACCATAAAATTTAACTTTAAATTTTACCTACATAAAAGATTGCTCATGCATTTCTCCTTCTCTAATGTTTACTGATCCGGTAGCTTCTACTCTTGTCCCTGACCCCTCGGCTTGACTTCTAGACCCCATTGCCTCATCTCGTGAATGGAGATCATACTCTGATGTGTTCAACGGTGGCTCACTACTCTCCATAATAGGACCCAAGCATAAATGATTGCGAGAAATGCAATGATGGGGCACACATACATGTCTGGACGATGACGGTCTAGTAGTACTAGGTGATCCAATATCATCACCTTCATCATGTGTTTGTGCAAACTGAGATGTCTGTATAATCAAATGCTCAGTCAAAGAGTGTATGGCACTAAGGCCCTGTTGTGTTGCATTTGCAACAACATCTGGGTACTGCATTGGGGGTGGAGAAGGGATAGTAGGAGGGGGAATATAGGGACCTTGTACTTGTCTAAGTGCCCCAGGTCTATCTTGAGGCATTCCTCTGCCCACTCCTTGAAACTCTCTAAAATCAAAATAAGTAACATGTTGACCCATGACGAACTCTGCATAGAGTTTACGGAGCAAATACAAAGGTACATCTAAATTGTTGTTGGGTGGTTTATCAAAAACCATCCACCAATGATCCCAAAAGTTTTGACTAACGCCGTCATGAATACACCATTTGATTGAAAATTTTGGCTTACGGACATCAACATGCAATCCGGTTTTAGGATTGACAAAGTGTTGGGCTAACATAGTTTTTGTAATCTCTAAATCTTTGACTTCCTCATATGACAAACCGTTAGCATATTCGGCCTTCTTGGCTTCTCGCCATTGCCGAAATGATTCGTGTTGGGTTGACAAGGTTTGAATATGATTAATGATTCCCTCTAAATTCGATGTCATTATAGACAATCGAGGGTGGCGGTGATACATTTCTATGATCCTGCTTATATGATCAATATTTCTTTGAATATTCTCTTCTATTGTTGGAGGGGGAGGGTTTGGTGGTGGAGGGTTTGGGTTTTCATTTTGTGCATCCATTTTACCTAATTAAATTATAAAACATATCCACTTAGCATAAAAACCAAAAAATTTGCTTGAAAATACAAAACAAACAAAAAAATTGCATGAAATCTTACCTCTTTGGATCGGATATCCGTTCCTTTGCTCTGATATCCATTTTTTGAAGATGAGACTGCATTTTTGCAAGCCGCAGTTTTGCAAAAACACAATTTTTTTTGCTTTTTATGCTTTCCAAAACGGATATCCGTTTTCTTTTTCCCTATTGTATTCATTCTTTTTTATTTTATTATTGTAGCATTTTTAGCATTTTAAGTATTTAGGCATTTTAGCTATAAACTACAAGCAAATTTATAAAGGATTATGATGATATTTAAGCATTTTAGCTATAAAATACAAGCAAATTTATAAAGGATTATGATGATATTTAGGCATTTTAGCTATAAAATACAAGCAAATTTATAAAGGATTATGATGATATTTAGGCATTTTAGCTATAAAATACTATCAAAATTTATATAGGATTATGATGATATATATATTTGATTTTTATATGATTTACTTATACTAAGGTATATCATAGTATTTTAAAGGCACTTTTGAATAGATATAGGAGAGAGGTAGATACAGGAGAGAGGTAGATGCGGGTTAGGTGTTAGGGATTAGGGCCATTATTTAGGGTTTACAGATTTAGAGAGAGAGAGACTACTTTTGACATGCAACCATAAACCCAAGTAACCCTAAATAATTCTTCCAAATACTAAACCCTAACCCCTAAACCATAAACCCTAAGTAATTCCCCTAAGCCCTAAACCCTAAACCTGACAAAGGGAGTCCTAGTTTTCTTGTTTCCATTTGCTTCGTCGATAAGGGAGAGGGAAAGATAGAGGGGAGAGACAGGATATATAGGAATGATAGGGGAATGACTGGGATGCATGATTAAACCTAATCCCTAACCCCTAACCCCTATTTCCTAACACCTAAACCCTAAACTTGAGAAACCATAAACCCCTAAATCCTAAACACTAAACCCAAGAAACCCTAAACCTATATCAAGCTCTATCTCACTATCTCCCCATCACTATCATTCCTCTACCTCTCAATCTCTCTCCCTATGCTTTAGCCATGTCCCTCACTCTATATCTCCCTATTGGTCCTCTCTCTCTAAACACTAAACCCTAAACCTCTAAACCTTAACCCCTAAACCCTAAATGTGAGCAACCCTAAACTCTATCTCCTATCTCTCCCTTATCTCCCTATCTCTATCTTCCTTCTACCTCTCAATCCTTCTCCCTATTTCTCTAGACATATCGCTCACTCTCTATCTCCCTATCTCTCCCCTTTGTCACCTCTATCTCTCCCTATCTGTCTCCTCTCTCTTTCTATCTAGCTATCTCCAAAACTAAGAAACCCTAAACCCAGGTACACCCTAAATCCAATCAACTCTAAACCTATATCTCCCTATCTCTCCCCTATCTCCCTATCTCTATCATCCCTCTACCTCTCTTGATCTCTCTCCCTATGTCCCTGGCCATGTGCCTCACTCTCTATCTCCTTATCTCTCTCCTCCATCTCCTCTCTCTATCTCCCTATAATTCCTCTCTCTATAAACCCTAAATCCAAAACCCTAAACCTCTAAACCTAACCCCTAACCCCTAAACAACTTAAATCCTAAACCCTAAATAATGCCCCTACACCCTAACCCCTGACCCCTAGACTTGAGAAACCCTAAACCCCTAAACCTTAAACCCCAAACCCCTAAACCCTAAACCCAAGTAACCCTAAACCACTATCTCCCTATCTCTCCCCTATCTCCCTACCACCTGTGTCCCTCTACCTCTCTATCTCTCTCCCTATGTCTCTAGCCATGTCCCTCACTCTCTATCTCCCTATCCCTCCCCTCAGACTCCTCTATATCTCCCTATCATTCCTCTCTCTCTATAAACCCTAAATCCAAAACCCTAAACCTCTAAACCTAACCCCTAACCCCTAAACATTAAATCCTAAACCCTAACCCCTAACCCCTAAACCTGAGAAACCCTAAACCCCAAAACCCTAAACCCAAGTAACCATAAACCACTATCTCCCTATCTCTCCCCTATCTCCCTACCACTTGTGTCCCTCTACCTCTCAATCTCTCTCCCTATGTCTCTAGCCATGTCCCTCACTCTCTATCTCCCTATCCCTCCCCTCAGACTCCTCTATATCTCCCTATCATTCCTCTCTCTCTATAAACCCTAAATCCAAAACCCTAAACCTCTAAACCTAACCCCTAACCCCTAAACAATAAATCCTAAACCATAAATTATAATGCCCCTAAACCCTAACCCCTAACACCTAAACCTGAGAAACCCTAAACCCCAAACCCCTAAACCCTAAACCCAAGTAACCATCAAACACTATCTCCCTATCTCTGCCCTATCTCCCTATCACCTTTGTCCCTCTACCTCTCAATCTCTCTTGCTATGTCTCTTGCCATGTCCCTCACTCTTTATCTCCCTATCTCTCCCCTCGGACTCCTCTATATCTCCATATTGGTCCTTTATCTCTCTCTAAACCCTAAACCCTAGACCTCTAAACCTTAACCCCTAACCCCAAGACCCTAAACCTAAACCCTAAATAATGCCCCTAAACCCAAGCAACCCTAAGCCTCTATCTCCCTATCTCTAACATCCCTCTACCTCTCAATCTCTCTCTCTCTATGTCTTTGGACATGTCTCTCACTCTCTATCTCCCTATCTCTCCCCTCTGTCTCCTCTATCTCTCCCAAACTCTTTCAGTCCCCTCTCTCTATCTCTCTTTAAACTGTAAACCCTAAACCCCTAAACCCGATCTACCCTAAACCTCTAAACCCTAAATAATTCCCCTAACCAACCTCTAAACCACTTCTCTATATAGGTGCTTGACTAATACCACTTTTTCATTGTTTTCCACATTTAATTATATTCTTTTCCATTTTCCAAGTCCTACATGTGTCCAAGTTGTATTGTTTGTCAAGTTTTTAGTCTAATTGTTAGTCCCAGCTCTCATGGTTATTAAAATGTTAGTATATTATAGTTAGATTTATCCTTCAGTAACATTAATTTACACATTGTTGCACAAACAACCACACTGAAACATCTACCTCTCAATCTCCTTATCTCTCCCCTTTGTCACCTCCATCTCTCCCTATCTGTCTCCTCTCTCTTTCTATCTAGCTATCTATAAAACTGAGAAACCCTAAACCTAGGTACACCCTAAATCCAATCAACTCTAAACCTATATCTCCCTATCTCTCCCCTATCTCCCTATCTCTATCATCCCTCTACCTCTCTTGATCTCTCTCCCTATGTCCCTGGCCATGTGCCTCACTCTCTATCTCCTTATCTCTCTCCTCGATCTCCTCTCTCTATCTCCCTATCATTCCTCTCTCTCTATAAACCCTAAATCCAAAGCCCTAAACCTCTAAACCTAACCCCTAACCCCTAAACAATTTAAATTCTAAACCCTAATAATGCCCCTAAACCCTAACCCCTAACCCCTAAACCTGAGAAACCCTAAACCCAAGTAACCCTAAACCACTATCTCCCTATCTCTCCCCTATTTCCCTACCACCTTTTTCCCTCTACCTCTCAATCTCTCTCCCTATGTCTCTGGCCATGTCCCTCACTCTTTTTCTCCCTATCTCTCCCCTCAGACTCCTCTATATCTCCCTATCATTCCTCTCTCTCTATAAACCCTAAATCCAAAACCCTAAACCTCTAAACCTAACCCCTAACCCCTAAACAATAAATCCTAAACCCTAAATTATAATGCCCCTAAACCCTAACCCCTAACCCCTAAAACTGAGAAACCCTAAACCCTAAACCCAAGTAACCATAAACCACTATCTCCCTATCTCTCCCCTATCTCCCTATCACCTTTGTCCCTCTACCTCTCAATCTCTCTCGCTATGCCTCTTGCCATGTCCCTCACTCTTTATCTCCCTATCTCTCCCCTCAAACTCCTCTATATCTCCATATTGGTCCTTTATCTCTCTCTAAACCCTAAACCCTAGACCTCTAAACCTTAACCCCTAACCCCAAGACCCTAAACCCTAAACCCTAAATAATGCCCCTAAACCCAAGCAACCCTAAACCTCTATCTCCCTATCTCTAACATCCCTCTACCTCTCAATCTCTCTCTCTCTATGTCTTTGGACATGTCTCTCACTCTCTATCTCCCTATCTCTTCCCTCTGTCTCCTCTATCTCTCCCAAACTCTTTTAGTCCCCTCTCTCTATCTCTCTTTAAACTGTAAACCCTAAACCCCTAAACCCGAGCAACCCTAAACCTCTAAACCCTAAATAATTCCCCTAAGCAACCTCTAAACCACTTGTCTATATAGGTGCAACTAATACCACTTTTTCATTGTTCAACTTGATGTTCATCTTGTTGGTTCTATGTCATATAATGTTCCACATTGAGCTCTTTATCTCAGTCATCCAGTTGTTCTTTATCTTGCTCTTTATTCTCATCAACTGGATGTTCCTTTGTTTCCTAATCTTTTCCAAGATCCAAATACACTTCCTACTGTTCTTCTTGATGCTGGTCATAAGGATGTGTCACTTCACCTTGTTGCTTTTTAAAATAACCAAGAAGAGGCAACAAGAGGCAACAAATTGTTACTTTTCTTAGGCAAATATAAGTTTTCTAATTACTACTAAAATCTTTTTAAAATAATGTAAAGAACATGCGAAGCTTCAAGGAATCTTTTTATGGCCCCTGTGCTAGCTTTTGTCCTCAAGGATCCAACATTTTGGTATCCTCCTTTGTAGAAATTAGAACATCCTCTTGATGACAATGGGAAGAATAAGGATGCCTTGAGAACTTGGAGATTTTATGGAGAATGTAAGAACCTTCAAATCCTTACAATTGAAATGGAAAAGGCTCACAAAGTTAGGACTGTAAAAGTATAATAATTATTGTGGGGGTTGTAATGAAAATATGGCTTAACTCTTTTGAGGTGACTCACTATCCATGATGTGTTGGGATCAATGGAAAATGGAATAAGAGATATTAACAAGAATTTGACATAAATGGAAGAAATGGATAGTCTCCCCTAAAAATGATGGCGAGAGATGTATTAATAGTAGAAGAAGCAACATGAATGGTGGGGTTGGTTGGGAGTGGACTAAAGAATTGATTGAGAGATTATAGAAGACTAATTGGGAGTGGACTAAATAATTGATTGAGAGATTATAGAAGACTTATTAGGAGTGGACTAAAGAATTGATTGAGAGTCAAGAGGATAGGAGAATTAGTTAGGGGAAGTAATGGTTCAATCAGGGGTGGAAAGAACTCTCAATCACAAGAATAAATGATGCCAAAATGGTTGGAACTAAAAGAAATCATGCATTCCAAAAGATGACAAGGTTGCCCCTTTCATATGATACAGTCTTTCTAAAATTTAGATTGTATTTTATAGCTAAAATGCCTAAATAGTAAAATGCTAAAATAATAAAATAAAAAACAATGAAAATAATAGAGAAAAAGAAAATGGATATCCGTTTTGAAAATAGATATCCGTTATCAAAAGGGATATCCATTTCAAAGTCAAACTTTGCCAAGTTGCGAACTTGGCTAAGTAAAAACGCAATTTTTTTCCTATTGCCACTGTTTGGCCCACGATGATCCTGCACATACCCATATATAGGCATAAAAACCTTATATGTATTATTCACACTCATCGCTATGAGTCCCCTTCCTAGGCTAGGCAAGATTATACTACCTTGGGCATGCATGAAATCAACCTATTGTTTGTGGGTCTAGTCCATGCAATCGTAGGATATACATCATCACCTAGGTCATTTCATACCTTTGTGAACTGTATCCTACATTGCTACAGTAAACTAAGAAATGCTCTCAATTAATCTTTTGCAACTACTGTTACTAGCTCAAAATCATCATCCTAATCACTCATTCAACATTATCATCTAGGCCTAGATTTCATAATCACCTACCCTATCCCCCCCATCTAAAATTCCCTCACTAACCCCGTTCCCCCACCATATCTCCACTCAACACATCTTGAATCAAACCAAATCCCCCCTCAATGAAGTGGCATTTTATGACCTAAACAATCCTCTCATCCCCCCACCCCCATTCTCTAGACGCTCCCAATCCTATCCATACCCCATCCAAACACCCCTATCCTCTCCCCACCCGATCCCCTTTCCCACAGCCTCACCACTCAGGGTCAAACAAAGAACATCATGTGTATTAGGACTTGATCATCTAGCTTGCATCCCACCTAGCTTGTATCCCACCTATCACCTCGCTTCCACCTTGTATGTCATTTAGGTTCATTTTAATCCATTTAAATTGCATGTGAATTAGAATCCATTTAAATTGCATATCATTTAGGTTCATTTTAATCCATTTAAATTGCATGTCATTTCGGTTCATCTTAATCCATTTAAATTGCATGTCATTTAGGTTCATTTTAATCTATTTAAATTGCTTGTTATTTAGGTTCATTTTAATCCATTTAAATTGTATGTCATTTAGGTCCATTTTAATCCATTTAAATTGCATGTCATTTAGGTTCATTTTAATCCATTTAAATTGCATGTTAGTTAGAATCCATTTAAATTGCATATCATTTAGGTTCATTTTGATCATCTAAGTTGCATATCATTAGAATCAGTTTAAATTCCATAACATTTCATTCAGGTTCATTTTAAATCCTTTTGCATATCACTTAGGTTCATTTTAGAATTAGTTTAAAATACATATCACTTAGCTTCATTCTAAATCATTTAAGTTAAATTGCATATGATTTCATTAGGTTCACAATTAACAGCTGATAGTTTGCATAATAATTAGGTTCATTCTAGAATCATTTAGTTGCACATTATACATCACATTGCATATCATCTCATAACCTTTTAGTTACATTACATCATCACAATCATCATCACATCACATTGTTGCATCCATAATAAATGTTTATTAGTTTGAACATTCATTTGCATTATACATCATATAGTCCATAAAATCACAAACACCATGCATATATCACAATAAATCCATCATAAATGCATCCATAAAATCAAAAACATAATGGCATAAACATAACACATCCATAGCATATAAATCCATAAAGAATATTTGCATCCATCATATAGGCATCATCATAATAGGGCATCATAAACCATCAAAAAGCATCACATCATATATAATCACCATAAAAAAAAAGTGCATCGCTCACATCATCAAAAAATATAGTGTCCTGATACAATGCCTCTAGGGGCTAACATGATATAACCATCACATAAAGGATCCTCTCTCTGAGGGAGTGGGAGACATTGACCCTGGTCGAGGTTGTGATCCTGTCGGTGGCTGTGGCTGTGGCTGTACCTGCACCTATGGAACCTGCTGGGGCACGTGTGAGGGAGGAGGCATCATCTATTGAACAGACTGAATAGATCTTGATCTATGTGATCTCGATGCCCTCGATCCACTGACCTGGCTATAGCTCGGTGCTCTCTGCTCTGCTGGCACGACCGCATAATATAGGCCCCGATAATACTCCATCCGCCCCTTGGTCTCTGTCAACTCTCCCTGTACCTGAGACATCTGAACCTGAGACTAAGACAGCTGTGCCTGCATCAATGTCAAAACTGGGGCTAGTCCAGCCCCTGATGCCTGTAGACTACCCACTGTAGTCTTTGCCTGCTGAGCCCTAGTGAGTGTTGCATCTCACTCCCCTGTCAATGTGACTATGTCACCCTGAGCCTGTGCTAGTTGTGCCTGCAACGCAGGCACCTGCCCATCTGATCCATCCAACAAACCTACTGTGGCCCACAACTGCTCTAACTCTACCTTGCGACTCTCCAATGCCTCCGGTAGGCTCACCACCTATGCTCTTAGGGTCTCCATCTCCTCCTCCTCATCTTGTTGTCACCAACAAGGTGTGAGCCTCTCAACCTCAGCCTCTCCAGCTGTCCTTGAGGGACCTACCTGCTGCCCTCCCCCAATAACCTGCTGCTACCCTACCTATGGTGGGGACATATCACCCATATCCACCCTTGGTTGTCCCCCACGTCGCCAAGGTCCTCTAGGCTGTCACCCTGCTCCAACATGTACCTACTCAACAGGAACCTACTACACAAGTACCTACTGCCCCACCTGCCCCTATCATGCTGCCACAGCCACTAGCACATCTATCGGCTGGCCATCCCTACCAACCAATCTCTCCTCTCCATCATCTCTAACCTCCATGAGGTAGTCCTCAATAACACCTCCCCCTCCTCCACGCGGTCATCCCCATCTGGGTCATCTCCATCACCATCTAAATCATCCCCCCTGAACCTGCTGCCTCCTCCATTGGATTCGTCAACCGAGTGGACTGATGCATCTACCACCATATATCATAGTAGGTGTAGTACCTGCATCTCTAACAGTGCTCCCCCAATCCCACCGTACTAGTTGTAAAGCTACAAAATTAGCTAGGGTGACCTGTGTTTGTATGGTTGTAGGCCAGAAGGGCGCATCTCGAGGAGTCCGCGCAAATATGGCCATCTGTTGAGGAGTGTCTTGTCTCAAACCAAACTACTGCATGACTTGCGAGGGTAGATACATCTCTATAGCATGGTCTCCTTGACCCATCAGGTACCGCTATTGAAACACAAATGATAGATGAATATCATCATTTGGCCATGGCTCTACGCCGATATACAGTCGCCAGGTCATGTTAATCACATCATCCAACATCTGCCTCTAGTACTGTACCTGTCCAGTATATGTGTACTCTGCATTCTGATATAAAAATAAAAAAGCCTCAAAAGGCCGTTGATAATACCTGCATGTCAGCTGGGTAATAGTGATGTGCTCCCAAATCCATACATGAAGTAGAGTAACTCTAGCTGACAATGCTCTATCATGTAGATAGGCGATCGTATGCATCTCATGGTATAACTGCCCCAGCATCACCAGTCCCCAGGCATAGACAGTCTCATGCCTCACCATCCCCTCTATCATCCCCCCAGCTAACTGAAAAACCCCTACCTCACCTGTCAGGCATCATGACACCTCCAATCAAAGCACATAGGAATAAGGAAAAGGGATCTGCACCCGCAGCCAGTGTCCCCTCATAGTCTATCTCTCTCCCATCCACTGAGAGAACAATGTGGTCCATTCCAAACACTCTAATCAGGGCAGTCTGCCCCATCCTTGTGTCATCTCAAACCTACCAACCTCAAATAGGTAGTTTGAGGATGCGATAAACATCCTCAAGTGTAATGGTAATCTCACCAGTCGGCAACAGAAAGCTGCAGGTCTCAAAGCGATACCGCTCCACAACCACTGTCATCAGAGCTCTATGAGCTCGCAGAACTGGCATCGACGCCACTGTCAAAAGCCCCAATCTCGCCAGTCAAGCCTGCATGGCATCATCAAAACCATCGAACAGTGCCATCACGGATGGAACTCATCGCTCTCGTGACTGCAATATAAATCATTGTGTATCCTGCATCCACAACTTTTGGATCAGATATCAACCTATCTTTTTCTAAACCAACCCCTTTTCTTCTAAATGTCTAAAAAGCTAGCAGACAACCCCTTGTGCCATTTTCAAAATGGTGCTACAACTTCCTCTTAATAGCGTTATTTTAGAAAATCGCGCCACTGCACAAATATCTTTGTGCTAATCCAACCGATAGCGCTACTGCGCACTGTACATGGTGCCATTTTACCAAATGGTGTCACTCGACATTTTGGCGCTAATTCCCACAATAGCGCCAATTAACCCAAAAATGCTAATTCAGTCAATAGCACTAATCCCCTAAATAGCGCTAAAATGCAAAATAGCGTTGTTTCCCAATATGGTGCTATTCTAGAGTATACCGCCATTTTAACCCCAAATTGGCACTAAAACACTAGAATAGTATTCTTCTACAAATTGCGCTAATCTGGACGATAGCGCCAAAATACCTACCAAATAGTGAGAAACCGCCCTAACCCTACCCTAGCGGATAGCGCCATTCCAGAGGATGGAGCTAATCCGCCTTACCGTTGGCGCTATGCACTCCAATCCTAAATCCCAAAACCCCCCAAAAATGCACATAAATCAAAATTTCACAAAGTCAAGGTTAGGCCCTACCAGGGGTCTAGCATCCGGTGCCTGGCCAAACTCTCAGAACTGCTCGGAGATGTGTCGAAGTTGAGGGAACTGGGGATTGTGGTTGGCCATTTCTCCTTCACTCTTTCGTTTACAAAGTCAAAAGTGTACAAATGTGGCACTCTAAGGGCCCACTTTGCCTAATATGGTGGGCCATGTCATTCTTCCACCCCCTTCTTTTCCCTCCAGGGTGCAAATCTCAGCCTTTTTCCTCCGTTTTTCTTCCCGTCATCCTATTTTCCCATCCCCTATCCGATTTTCACTCCCGTCGTATCCTTTTCGAGAACTCACCCAGAAAATTTTTATTTTCCCGCTGCCCTCTCGAGGGGGCATCCCTTATCCATCTTATACCTTCTCAGCAGCTGGGACATATTTTTCTTCAACTTGACGCCACTTCCCTCCTAGGTCCTAACACCACATCAAAGAGGGGCAAATGTAGACACCTAAAAATGTCTTCTACCATCAAACTGACTCCTGATATCCCTAATCATGTCAATTTCCCTCCAAACCAATTAATTAAATTTTATTTAATTAAGTATCCCTTCATTATCCTATTTTTCCATCATTTTATCCCCAAAATTGAAATAATTTCATTAATTCAATAGTCCCAACCTTAGCCAATTGATTTAATAAATATGCAATATTTATTAAATCAATTTCCCCCTTTTCTCTAAATCTAATTAATTAGTTAAAACCATGTTAACTAATTAATCCAACCTACTAATTGACCTATCCCTACCCTAGACAATTAAATAGCTATTATTTAATTGCCTACCCTAGCCTACCTCATCCTAGCCCTAGGATTAATTAAATGAAATCTATGATTAATTAATCCTAACCCCTTTATTTGGGTGGTCAAACCTTTTTTAACACCCTTCCCCACATCCTCCAAATAAAAAATTGAATTAAATCCACATAAGTCAATTTTTTATTTATAAACATCCCACATTACATTTAATTTTCCTTACAAACCCATACTCATTTATTTCCTCTCTTCCCCAAATGAATTTTTAATTCATTTACATTCCCCCATATGAATCTTTAATTCCAAAATAATCCTTCACCCCCATGCTCATTTAATAACTCATTTTCCCAAAATGAATAAAAGATTCACTTTTATTCCTAGCCCTCCATTCATTCAAGATTTAATCTAGGCCCTCCACATCACTTTTATCTTCCACCATTGATCTTCCAAATCAATCTCCACCCTTGGATCAAAATCCCTTCCAAAAATCTATAAATAGAACTTCTCTCCATCCATTTTCATGATCCAAGTTTATGCAAAGTTATTATGCCAAAATCTCCGTTGAGCTAGAATAGTGAGTTGCAAATTATAGTAGCATTTCACATTAGAATCTATTGTCTAGGGATTATCTTTGTCTTAGGAGTTCTTGGGTGCATGTTCCTACTTCCCTTGATGAGATTGGGTTTGCATGCGAGGTATAGCTTTTGTGTTTTATGCATTTTGTTTAGTATTTTAACCTCAAATGTTTATCTAATCTACATCGACTTCTTAGGATTAAGAGTTATGCCATGACTCTGACACCTTTGCAAAATAGTCTCCAGGTCTTTCAGATGATCCTATCTTTTTCTAGAGAAAACAATTAAATCATCAAGATAAATGATAATAATTCTATCTTTCAGATCTCTAAAGGATGAATCCATCACCTATTGAAAAGTTGCACCAGCATTAATCAAACCAAAGGGCATACAGTTATAAGAAAATGTTCCCCGAGGTGAAGTGAAAGCAGTTTTGTGTTGATCAGATGCAGTCACACTTATTTGATTATAACCTGAGAACCCGTCTAGCATGGACATCATTTCTAACCTAGCAACTGTTCACAAAATGTGATCCATCACAGGTAAGGGATAGTTATCTTTCAAATTGGCCTGGTTCAGATTCCTAAAATCAACACAAATCCTTATTTCTCCATTCTTTTTGTGTATTGGGACAATGTTTGCCACCCAGGTGGAGTGATGGATCGGATAAATAATCCTAGCCTTCAACATTTTATCAATCTCCTTAAAGATGGCTTCAGCAACCTTTGGGTTATAGTTTCTCAACTTCTGCCTGAATGGGGTTGCATTTGTCTTCAAAGGAATATGATACTGAAACTACCCACACCTGAAATCTTTTAGGTCATCATAGCACCAAGAAAAGACATCCTTATATTTAATCAACAGCTTAATCGATTTGTTTTTCTCATCTGGTGAACAACACTTACCAATAGAAATCCATAAGGGATCAGTTTCACTTCCAATATTTATTTTCTCATAATCCCTGATTTGTTAGTACCCTGAACAAGTTTGCCTTTGGTATATTCATCTTGTCGAGTGAACAAATGTTCTAGAGAGACCAATCCTTTGGGGATTTTGTTTCCCTTCAACTGAATTACATCATCCTTTGAATTGATCCCTGGACTAGGACTGAATTCTTTACATTCTACTTCAGAACCTTCAAAATAAGTCCCCAGGAACATCTCAGCATTCTCCAAGAATTTTCTGATCTGCCTATCATTCTCAAAAACTTGCCAATTTTCAGCATTATCTGGGACATTAGGACGGTAGACCAGTTCTATTCTATATGAATCCTTTTTGAAATCAGGGTGTGGGAGAAGAAGAGAAGCCGACACTGCTAGAGAATCCGCCTGTGTGTTCTGGTCTCTAGGAATTGCCTCAATAGAAAAGGCATCAAAGCATTCTATTTCATCCCAAACTTTGTTCCTGTAATGTCTCAATCTTTCATTTTTAACTAAAAAAATGCCTCTCACCTATTTAACAATTAATTCAGTATCTCCTCTTACTTTGAACATCTTTACACCTTTTCCTTTGGCTTCATTTAACCCAAGCAATAAAGCCTCATACTCTGTAGTGTTATTAGTGTTTTTAAATTCTAGCTTGAAAGAGTAAGGAAAGTTTTCACCTTTAGGTGAAATCAACACAACCCCTGCTCCTGAACCAGCGGTAGCACAACTACCGTCAAATTCCATGGTCTATAAATCATCTGAATGAACAAACTTTGGGATAGATTCCTCCTTCATGTCCTCAGAAGAGAGAACATAATTACCAAATTCACATTCTTCAAATAGAATTTGAGACTTAGGATCATCAGAAGGATATACAGTAAACTTGCATTTGGGTTCAGGTTCTAGCTTAACTTTCTTCTTTCCAACTAGAATTCTAGCTTCTGACCAATTCAATTTAATCTGCCGACCCAAATCTTTACAAAAAGTCCTGCTCAACAACATCCCATAACTAGCAGGAATATCTGCTACCAAAATAGTCAACTTCACTCTTTTATCAGGATAGGCTGCAAGAGCAACCCGTGCATCTTTAATTTGCCCGAGCAAAGAAATCTTTTTTCCATCCATGGAGT
The DNA here is from genome assembly GCA_027924645.1 of Cunninghamia lanceolata. Classification (NCBI taxonomy): domain Eukaryota; kingdom Viridiplantae; phylum Streptophyta; class Pinopsida; order Cupressales; family Cupressaceae; genus Cunninghamia; species Cunninghamia lanceolata. The sequence continues at coordinate 14,990,430 of BSBN01001583.1, forward strand.
AACACCTACCAAATGTTTTTGTAAGAGATAGGCCTAGGGCTTTGGCTATAGAAGAAGGCATAATATTGTCAGAAGCACTTGAGTCTATGATACAATTACTGAGTTTATGGCCATTTATGAATAAAGAAACATAAAAAGGGTTAGGCTTCATATCAGTAATATAAGAGGTATCATTAGATGAATTGAGAGTCATTTTAGGAGTATGCGTGGGTGACTTAGGTGGAGAAGCAAATAATTGGGCAATGGGAGACTCAACATTAACATTTAGTTGACTTTCATGTTCAATTTGTGTAGGACCACCTTTGACATATTTAACCAATCTATTAAGTTCTTTGGGTTTTAACTTGAGATATTCAGCAAGGGATATTTGAATCTTTGCAGACATACAAAATTCTACAATATCAAAAGAAAGCTCCTGGATCATTTCTATGTAACAATTTAATCTCTTGAGCTTTCAAATTAGCATCAAAGGTTCTAGTAAGAGGTTCCTTACCTTTAACAAGTACTTCTTGAGTATCAGAAAATCTCTGATTCCTTTGACTTCTGGTAAGCACAGCACATGAAGGATCTTCAAGAGTAACCAATATTTCACCTCTTCTTTCTGAATCAGATTCATACTCTAGGAAGTGTATTTCAGAGTCACCAGGTTCCTCAAAGTTCCTTTCTTCTATGGTAATCTCCCCCAATACATCTTGAGTAGTAGCCATTTGAGCATATCTAAGCATCTCCGGACAAGAATTTTTGTCATGATCAGTAGTCAAATGAAAGGCATACATGTTCCCTCTTTCAGGAGTAGCTTCAATAGTTAACCTTGGTTGTGCTGATATAAGTGGCACTATCCTACCAGTATTTGCCTATTGATTAAAATTCCTCCTGCCAATATCTTGATATGGTTGTTGGAATGAGGTACCAGCCTTAGGTATTTGTCTTTTTAAGGCAATCATATCATTGACTAGTCTTTGAACTACAGGATTTGTAGAGGATGAGGAATGAGCATTAGGTACTTGGACTTCCTTTTTCCATTTTCCAGCCATAATAAGATCATCCTCTAACCCAACTACCAAGGTTTGTGCAGCTGCTAAATCGACAATTGCACCTCTTTTGAGATTGAAACTAATATCAGGAGGCATAGAATTAATAAAGAAACATTTTTTATTCTCAACAATTGGCCTTTTAGCAGTAGGGATTTTGTACACTATTCTATTGAATTTGGCTATGAATTCCCTCATAGGCTCATGTATCTCTTGCTTAAGCTGAGTCAATTGAGCAAGAAGGGAATGTTCATCTTCTACACTCTTAAACCTATTTTCAAACATAGTTTTCATATCATTCCAATTTGTGATTGAAGAGTCAGCTAGATGATAGAACCATTGTGCCGCAGTATTAGTTAAAGTTTGCACAAAAAGCCTTATGGTTACATCTTGATGTTGCACGCCTAACACACCACATGCTACTGCAAAGGCACTTAGATGTTCCTCTGGTGATTGTCTTCCATCTCCATTAAATTTGGGTAAGTTTTCCCTTGCATTTTTACGTAGAGGATTCAAGTTGGCCCCTAAATTTAGAGGCCCTATGGCTGCTCCCCAAGGTTGGGCCATTGGTAGAAAGTTTACAGCAAAGGGGATGATAGTACCAAAAAGAGTTAAGGCTTGAAAGACAGAGGATGTAGAGAGTTTAGGAGGGCTAGGAGGTCTACTTCTAGCTCTTCTAATACGGGTAGGAATATATGGAAAATTTAAGCTTAGCAGTGTTTGAAAAGTAGGATCCTCAATTCCCTCTCTTCTTAAAGACCTTGTATATCTTTTGGAATCTAGTTTATGATATTGTAACTGGATAGGTAGCTATTGATTTCTATGTTGTTCTTGATCTCTTCGCACTTCAGGGGCTTGATTTCTTGCTGCATTTTTTGCTTGCCTTCTTCTTTGCCTAAGCAACAACAATCTCAAATTATCAGCCAATTCTTCTTCTTTTTCTAATACTTTGCTTGCTCTCCTATAATCATCATTATTCCGACGAGTGCACCAAGCAAGGGTATTCAACTGACCAATTATACCTTCCTACTCATCTTGAAAACCAAGATTAGGTTGCAGAACAAGAATTATGTTTTCATGTGGAAGCACCATTTTTGCTTCATATTAAGGCAACTAATCTTTCAACAAACAAGTTTGATAATCCCTAGTAGAGTCGCCAAAAATTGTTGGCTAACAGATTTGTCCTAATCTAAAAATGTTTACTCTGACTCTATACCCTTTTTCTATCAAGAACAAATGAGTTAATCAACAAATGGGTGAACTATCAGGAATAGTTCCCCTCTGAATTAAGGTACAACTCCCTTTAAGATCTTCAATGAATTAAATTATTCTAATCATTCTGATACACTTTTAACCAGAAAGTGCTTAAAGGCTAACTAACATCCATACATAATCATGCTATGAATGTGATATCCTTTTCTATAACATCAGTGGGTAATAGAATACACAGATTCTATCTTCAATAACAATTAAATACATAAACATATATATATATATATATATATATATATATATATATATATATATATATATATATATATATATATATATATATATATATATATTGCTGAACCAATAAATGATAGAACACATACAATGAGTTGTCTAATGAAAGAGCAATTACCATATGAAAGAAGATTTCACATAGAAAACCCAATTTCAAATACTCAAACGCACAGATCTAAGTATGTAGTAATTGTTTCTCCTTTTCATTCACAGATGAAAAATGTTTCAGACAAACATCATATATATTGTAAAACAACAGCAGTTCAGCTCTAAAATTTCTTGTCTCCTTTTCTTCACTATTCTCTCCCTATATCAATTTTTAACAACTAAAAACATATATATAGTTGCCCTAATTATTCGATCTTTTAAACCAACCCAGAGTTAAAGTAACTCTGACCCATACGGGATTTAGTTTTTACAAACTCATTTAAAAACCAAGTTTTTGAAAATAATCTCAACTGAATAACTGAATAAAGAAACTGAGTAAGTAAGATCATGGCTGAGGTGAGGGATTAGAATCTCCAAATTTGTTGTGTTCGGTTGGGGAGGCATGTTGAGCCTTCCACTCCTGAAATGCTATAACAAACTCTTGGATCTTTGGGAAACTGGGAATATCGATGTGTTTTACCCTTGACTTCCAGAGTTCTTTTTCCCTCTGAATTCTCCCCACCTTCTTCATGTGCTCCGGGAGTGCGTCAACGCAGAGATAAAGAAGTGACTCCACCTCTGAAATCCGAGAGAAATCTTCAGTTAATAAGTTGTCACTTTCTTTAATGAATCTGATCTTTTCCCTGAATGATTGAATCATAGTATCAATGTCTTTTTCTAGTTCTCCGTCATCCTTTATATATTTTACATCAATACATTGTAGATCATGCTGTAATGATTGAGTGAATTCAGTTATTTCTTTGATCATTTTTGTAAGTTCAATTCACCCTCGTCAGGATACTGAATTCCTCCATTCGATGTTTTTCTTACTTACATACAGTACATCCTTATCCAGACCTGTCAAATTCTTCTCTGACAAAAACTTTGCTATTCCATACTTCTGCACTTCGTCAATTTGGTTCATCACATTCATCCATTTGCCTTCATCTTTTATCCAGGAAGCGTTCTATGTCTTCAAGTCATCAATGTTGGCTATGGTTTGATCATATATATTTTTCAGTTCATGAATATATTCTGTACCTTTCTATATAATACAGTCCAACCAATCATCAAATACTTTGGTTACCATTCTGTTCCTGTTTACCTGATCCCACATCTTCTGATTGGCCAGAGATTTATGATCGAAAGATAGGGGAAGTTGTGAAACTGGTTATGGATCTGGGTTGTGAATGGCATCAATGTATTCTGCCATTGAGTGCAAGGTCTATTTCAACTCCCTTTTGTCTAGATCTCATCTTTCCAGGCTCGGCTGACTATCTTTTTGGTGGATGTCTCAAGATGATGCACATCTGCGGCTTGTGAAGTAGTTCCAAGATTTATTTTTTCAATTGTGAAATATTGAACTGTAGGGTCTTGAACCTCCTCATTAGTTGTCGGTCGGGCTATTTTAGTGCTCCAGTTCCTAGTATTAGGGTCAATATCTACCCTAGATGTTGTTTTTAGTTTCTTGGATTTGGGAGTTTTTCCCAAACACTTACTCACCATGTCCTCCAATGGCAAAGAAAATGAAATTATTTTTCTTTTGTCGCTGATTGAGCTTTCTAGCCATTTGGGTGCAGGGGCCGAGACTTCTTTACCAGGATTTGATTGATCAGAGGGCACATTTGAAATCATCATCATGTCAGTAGAATCAGAAGCAACCTTTGTCTATTGTTTTGCACTAACCTCCTCTGCCATCGGTGAATTAGACTCTTTATCACCTATTACTTCTCTTGAATCCTCTTCAGAATTTAAATCCACAACTATTCTTTCAGAAATCTGTCTCTTTCTCCTACTTTATTCCTTGATCTAGTAGCATGAGGAGGTAGAATAGTTGTAAGGGTCTTCTTGGATTCTTTGATGATAGGAGCCCTTCCAGTTTTTGGCTTGGAAGTACCTGCACCATAGATAGCAATAAGCTGGTTAGAGGAGCTTATTGGGGATGGTGATTCAACCATTGATGCATATTGCTGGGAAACTTTATTTTGAACTCTCTCCAGTTTTTGTTCCATCAACCATTTCTCAGTTCTCCTTATCACCGGGAGGGTCTTAACGTCAATCCTATCTTCTTCATTTTTATCCCAATCAATTTCTGGGATAGGTAATTGTTTTATTTATTCAAATTGTGGATGAATCACCTGTTCTTCATTATCAAAAATTCTAGAAATGTCCATATTTAAATTAAGGGTAATTATTTGTCCTAGGGAGAACCTGTACCATAGTCTTCTTCTGACCTCGAATTTGTCTGAACAATCCTCCCAATAATCCTTCAATTGAGGAATATGTGAAAACCCTGTTCCAAAATCCAAGTTATCCCTAGCAAAGCCTTTGCTGTCAAATTGGTATCTGGCAGTGAAGTATTGAAAATTGATCTTTTTAAGATCCACTTCTAAACTGAAAGCATCAGATACTGACTGGCATGAATAATGTCCAAGTTCAATGGGAAAGGAGATACCAAATTCCTTCTTCATTGAGAACTTCTTGCTCACATGGGCTAGCTGTCTGCAGACCTCTATCAATACAAAATGATCAAAAACGTACCAGGGCAGCCTCATTGGTTCATCGTCAAAACCCCCAACTCTAATATAAGTAAATTTGGGGAATTGGATAAAGAAACTGCCATAAATATTGATCAGCTGCATAGCCTGATTAGACATCCTCTTATTGATGTTGTTTGCTAATTCATAAGTTATTCTCCCAGTAAAAACATCATTAACCCTCCTATAGTTCTCATAGCAATTATGCATCTATAATTGTAAATAACAGTCATAAATTTTTTTATCCTCAACCAAGGGCGCATGAGGTAGCCCTACCCATTGTCTTGTAGATGCCAGGCAATAGAAGAGGTATGAAGACATATAGAAATCTTTATTCCCCAAACAATTACTTAAACCCAGATGCAAACATTTAGCTGCAATTTCTACCCAGTCCAAATATTGCTCTTGTTGGAGGATCACCTGTATGAAAAAGTACATCCAGTCTTCTCAATAATATGCCTGAGCATTGCCCTTTAGCCTATGTAGTAACACCACAATATCCTTTACTTCTGGAATCATGTGATCTCTTGTCAATGGTCTGGGCAGTCTTGAACCCCCTTTTTGGAATTTCAATAACCAATTCCTTGCGATCACACTCCTGTAATTTGCTTTCTTTAGTGAAAAATGACCATAGGAAGAAGTAATATTGAGGTCAGAATATGGTTCCTTGGGCAGAATTCTCATCACAGACATTAGGGTTTGTCTATTGATATGAAGTAAAACATTACCATCTGTAGTTCTGATGCACCTGTTTTGGGGTTCATATCTATTCATGCACTCTAGAACTAATTCAGGGCACTGTATAGCCATGGGAATGGCTGCAGCTTCAACCAAACCACTGTTTACTATGTTCTCCATCATAGGAATTGGCACAGGATTTCTAGCCCTCTCCCTAAAATATTCTAATTCATATTGAACCAAAGAGGTGTCCCCAAATTTAGGAAGAGAACAGATGAGACTAAAACCATGTTCATAACTAAGACATGCAGATTTCATAGCTATAGGTTGGAGGATATAATGAAAAAATGTTTTGAACTTCTTAAACAATGCTAGAAACTCAAAAGGATTCTTCTTTCCAACCAAGTAATGGAAACAACTTATAGTAAGAGTAGAACTCACCTTAAATGTATCTGAAATCACTATGAATTTGGGCAACAAAAATCTTATACCACCTACGTTGTTCTCCTTTGTATCACCCAGTATGTTTGTTTACTAAATGTGGCTTATTCTCTCTTGATACAGACATTAACCTGGTCAAATAATTATTAACCAAAATAATACATGCTAAAAATGCTTGATAAGACATGAACTCTAACATATACATTAATGACAAGCATTCTTCATGCGCAACCTTGATGAATAATAATTATCCATAATCTTCTGGAAGTTAGAACTTTTCTGCTTCATAATGAGTTTCAGATATATTTTCCTCTAAATCTCCCACTAAATTTTGACTTGGAGAAGGCTTTGGGAAGAAATGAGGCTATAGTCATGGAAGATTGAACCTTTGAACCATTGAACCCTTGAACTCCGAAATGAGGTTCAACATGAAGGTTCAAAGATACAAGATGAATTACACAGACTGACCAATAGTCAAGCAACCTTTCAAGAAACATTGGGCTTTGAACCATTGAACCGTTGAACTATTGAACCATTGAAATGAGGTTCAATGCAAAGGTTCAAAGATACAATACTGAGTTACACAGAGGAAAGAAACAGTTCACTTTGAGAAACATTGAACTTTAAACTCCCAAACTATTGAACCGTTGAACCGTCGAACCATTGAAATGAGGTTCAACCGAAAGGTTCATAGAGACATTGATTTACGCAAAGGGACTAAGTGTATACAACTCTTTTCAAAGCATCAGGTATTGAACTCTTGAACCGTTGAACCATTGAACTCTTAAAAAAAGGGTTCAAGTTCAACCAGAAGGTTCAAAGACATAATTGAAATACACAAAGGGACAAATGGTTTGCTTTGAGAAACATTGAATCATTGAACCCATTGAACCATTGAACTTTTGAACTTTGAGAATGGTTTGAGTTCAACGGGTCAATTCTTTAGTAATTTCACACACAAAAGATGATAGGCGGGTGAAATTTAAAAATAAAGAGTCGACTTAATAAACAAAGATATGACCAATAAGGGAAAAATGGTAAGTCGACTCTTGCTTAAGGAAATTTCATGAAAAATTGAATAAGGGCAACTCAAAAGGTAACATTTTCAAAGGTTGGTGTTGGTTTGTACTTGATGACTATAGTAGAGACTTTGTTTCCCTTAGGAATGTCATATGTCTTAGAGGATGGTGGTAGAAGTCTGACACAAAAGAAGGCACCATGTAAGTCATATTCACCACATCTTTTGTCATTTGCCTTGATCTTGATCTTGGGATGAGGGGTGGATTGTGATGTTGATGGAAAATCGGAAGGATCAATGTAGGCAAAAGATGATCGGGTTGTTTGTGGAGTCTTGGAAGAGGTCGCAACAGGATGATTATAGGGACAGAAAGTATGGTCATGTCCTTCCAAGAAGCTACAGCATTGAAAAGGACGAGGGTCGGCATAAATGGTCACCTCAGTTTTGTTGTGTAGGAATTTGAGGCACTGATGGAATGTGGAGGGAACGGTTTGCATAGAATGAATCCATGGCCGACCAAAAAGAATGTTGTAAGGAAGATCAGGGTCAAGGACTTGGCACTTTGTCTCCAAAATCTTAGGTCCCACTTGAATAGGGAGTTTGATAGTCCTTGTAGACAATCTCTGTGTGTCATCATAACCTTTTATGGCGATACATTCATTTGCATTTACGACCACATTAGAATATCCCAAGTGTTTTAATAATTTTAGAGTGCACAGATTTAGGCCAGAGCCACAATCTATTAAAACCCTTTTTATGATGTGTTTATGGACTAGAACTTCGATGTGCAATGCTTCATTATGAGATGTATCTGAAGAAAGATCTTTTTCTGAAAAGGTGAAGCAATGGGGTGCTGCAAGGTGATCTACCATAGCTTGAAATTGTTCCACATTTAGATCAGTAGGGACTTGTGTTTCCATCAAAGCCTTATCTAGAATTTCCTTGTGAAGTGGCGATGTGTGAAGGAGCTCAAGAATTATTATTTGGGCCGATGTCTTTCCTAGATGGTCTAGGAGGTTGTATTTATATGCGAGTGGATTAGAAGGTACGGATGATGAAGGTTAATCAGCTGCAGTTGGTTGGTTAGTGGCACCATGAATGGTTACACGACCACGACGGGTTGTGACAACATAATCAGGAGTTTGGGATTGGACTCGGATTGTAATAGTGTTGACATGGCTAAAGGATTCTTCTATTTGGCCAACAACAGAATCAAAACATTTTGGCGGAGGAACAACATGATATGTTTGATTGGTGGATGAAGACGCTTTTCCTTTGTTATGGTTGGGGAGAGGGTCCTTATATGCTCCCAAGTTTGCATTCAGAGATGGATTTGAAGAGTCTTGGAGATTGACTGTGCCTGCTTCTATGAGATCTTGTATGCGATGTTTTAATCTCATGCAATCTGATGTTAGGTGTCCCTTAACATGATGATATTCATAGTATTGATTCTCATCGTACCACATGGATTTAAATTGACTCTCATCCACAGGTCTTATGGGTGGTAGTTGCAATAAGCCCCCTTTCACACGCCTATCCAAAATGTCAGCGATAGGTTCCCCCAAAGGGGTAAATCTTCTTCTAGGGCAATTTTCTTGTCTTGGAGGTCCCCAAGGTATGTTCACATTATTTCTTGAGATATTCAGCGGGGGATTATTTTGGAAATTTTGGATCTCTTTTGTATCTGTTACTCCATCATTGAGGGAATTCTTATTTTTGTTCCAAAAGCGCGGCTTGTCATTTGTTTGAGTGTTATTGTTGTTGTTCAAGGTATTATTGTTGTTGTTATGGTTGTTCTTGTTGTTGTGATACAATTTTATTGATCCTTTAGCAACAAGAGCTTTTTCAATGGGTATTCCCTTTTCAATAACTTCTTCAAAGTTTGAGGCACAAAACACTTGCAAGTGAAATGCTAATTCGGGATTCAGATTAGTGACAAACATGGTCACAAATTGTTTCTCAGGCATTTTCCATGGTAACTTGCTTGCCAATGCTCTCCATCTTTGTAAAAAGGTCGCAAATGGTTCCCCATTCTTTTGTTTAGTATTACAAAGGTCTGTCATAGAGATTTCATGCTCACAATTGTAGGAGAAATGAGTTATGAATTTGTTCACAAGTTCCTCAAATGATTTAATACCCCAAGGAAGATGTGTAAACCATTCAACAACTTGTCCACTAAGGCTTTTGGGGAAAATTCTCATTAAATAAGTGTCCTCTTGAGCAACTTCAAGGCAAGCGAAGTAGAATTCTCGCAAGTGATCCCGAGGGTCTCCCTTTCCCTTATATTTGTCAAATTTTGGCGTTTCAAAGTGTTTAGGGAAAGGTGGCATATATAGATTCTTGTCAAAAGGATAATGACACATTTCCTCCAGAGAATAATGCTTCTTTTTGGTTTCCTTTGCCTTCTCTATTATTTGTTGGACCATTTCAATTGTGAGGGGTTGTTGTGGGGTAGAATTATCTTGACACATTCATTGAAGATATGGTGGTAATTGTGTGTCTTGGCCTTGTCGTGTGTTGGCATCTTGTCGCTGTGAATTTGGATTTTGATTGTCTTGGGACATGGAAATGGTTACGACATTGGAAGTGTTGACATTTTGTTGTGAAAGGAGCTGTGATATGATGGCTATGGAGTTAGGATCATTGGATGGGAGGCTTATGGAAGTATTTGTGTTTGGAGTGTTGCCAGGAATGGTAAGTGTGATTTGTTGCGTGGTAGCATTAATGCTTGTAGGAGTGGCCCCCAGTCGAATAAGGTGATCCATAAACCTATTGGGGTCTGATTTGAGAACTCTATGTAACACATCCATGGCCCTAGTATCTTGTAAGAAATCCTCAACCTCTTGGTTAGATACATTCATTCCATGGGGCGATGGTGGAGGTTGAATTGCATGGTCATAGGGCACATTATTTTCATCAGTTGGTTGCATTCCAATTTTGATAGCGACTTTGTTTTGGTTGGTTTGGGGCATTCCAATATCAAAGGATCCCATTTCTTGAAGTTTATTATCTTGTAACCTTGTCAAGGGCATGCAATGATGTTGGGGTGAGTTTGATTTTTGATGTTCTTGGGAAAAGAGACCTTAGAGAGTAATTTGTAATTAGTTGGACCCAAAGGGGAGAAAGAGTGAAACAGATGAAATTTTTTCAAGGATAAAGGGTGATAATGGTGATGGAGTTGGCTAAAGATATGGTGTTTGAACTTTGGAAGGATGGCTTAGGACTAAAAAAGATGAGCTTGGATAAAATCTAGATCTTTAGGTTTTGTTTCAAAGATGATTCCTTATACTCAAGGTAGACTAATGACCTCAAAGAAAAATGATGATAAGATATCTTACTTGAAGGTAGACTAATGACCTTCAACATAAAATAAGGATGATGAAGTTTATAAGGATACCAAAGGTAGCTAATCTTTAAGTATCTTACAAACAAGGATAAACTGAGATTTAGATTAAATCTTTTGCACACAAGCTTAGTCCAAAGGTTGATGGATTGGTAAGATAAAAAGGTGAATGGCCTAATAGGAAATTTGAGTGATATTAAGTGGGAAATGATTTTGGGATCAAATGTTTAAGAGATGGACAGTCCAACAAATCACAATATTTTCTCTAAGGTCAAGATGAGATGAATGGATGGATGTTTAAGCTATGAATGGATAAATGAACTGAAAAAGGATTAATGAGACAAGGCTAAAATGTTTTTGGGACATCTAAGTGTTTGGATTTTTGAAGGCTTTTGAATTTTTTTTTGGATTTTTCTAAGGTTTTGGATTTTTTTGGATTTTTCTAAGGTTTTGAATTTTTTTTTTTGGATTTTTGAAGGCTTTTGAATTTTTTTTTGGATTTTTTGGATTTTTGAAGGCCTTTGATTTTTTTTGGATTTTTCTAAGGTTTTAGAAATGAGGATGTCTCTTGGCAAATACAAAGCACACAATTCACACAATGGGAAAGTTTGTTTTGATGCAATGTCTTTGTTCTTTTGTAAATTTTGAAACAAGCACAACCTAAGGCAAAGGCAAGGACAATATTTGTTAAATCCCCTAGCTACACCTATTCAAAGCGGGTAGCTCTAGGATCTTGGTAGCACCGGCTCCCCCTTACAGTGTACTCACTTCTCACACATACCAAGATTCAAGTTTCTCAAGGTTCGTACCCCCACCAAACCTTAGGATCATCCCTGCTACCTCAACTAAGAACAGCATGAATCGAGGCCACTTCAAAGGTTTCCCTTTTACGTCAACAAATAGAAGGATTTGGGCTACTAAAACAATGGTTCGTAGTGGGGGAACATCTGGGGGACCGGCACCTCCTGAGCATCTAGCAAGCCACTTAAGGCTCTAACTAACCCTACTAGGAGTTTAATATACACAAAGGTATGCCTCCTTTCGAGCTAGCACTGTATGGTGAGTGCTAATACCGCTTAGACTTGGCTTTCACCTTATCCTCAATTTACATATAGCGGACCAGATGAAAGTACCACTTGGGGTTGCCAATGAGTTCTCTGTAGGGATTTGTCTCAAAGGCAGGCCCACGTCCTAAAAAAGAAGAGAATAGAACCTTTTATCTTAGACCCAAGATCCTTTTGAAGGCAAGGGGAGAGGATACTTTGATTCTAACCCTTGGTTAACACAAAGTGTGCAAGTGCACCAAACACGGAAAACAAATGCTAATGTTCTTTTTAAGTCCAAATCCAAATGTTCCTAAGATCAAATAGTGGTTCTTTTTAAACCCAAATGAAATGTTTGCTAACTAAACACACAAAAGTTCATTTTAAAGCCCAAAACAAAGTGTGCCTAATTTAACAAAAACCTGCAGCAAATCATTAGTAGTTTTCAGATTCAAACCTTTGACATGCATTCTTTTATGTTGCAAAGTTTGGCCAATAACCTGCACAGTCAAAAAATTAGTACAGAAAAAATAGCGCCAAAACAGAATAGTAAAGCGCCAGAAAATCATAAAATCACGCCAAAAACCAGTAAACTATAATACTCAAAAAAATTTACCTAACAGGAGAATATCGTGCTATAGAAAAAAGAAATCGCGCTCAAATTAAATAATGCGCTACAGAAATGAAATATAGCACCACAAAAATAGAAAATCATGCTAGGATAATAGATAATCATGCCATAATAATAGATAATCATGCCATAGAAAGTAAAGATGGCACCAGTTTAGGGTTTACCTGATTTACCTGTTCGCAGAGGTTGAAATATCTCGCGGATTTGCATGCAGACTCCACCAAAGTGATAGAAAAAGGGGTCTATCCTCTAAATATGAAAAATCAACACTTCTATTTGCTTTAGGATGGAGTTTTATATGATCTAAAACCCTAGTATACCAGAAATCTGCAAACCCTAGTCCATGAATGCAAATATAAGTAACATGCAAACCCTAGTATAACTCTAGTGGCCAAAATGTTAAACCTTTGATCAAAACCTGCAAGATAGATCTTGTTAGAACTTGCAAGTACAAATCCAAGAAGCTGCAAGCACAAAGCTAAATGAAAACCTGAAAAATACCAGATTTTGCGACCACAAAAAACCTGTCAAAGTTAATCATAGAAAATCATGCCAAAACAGAAAATAGCACTGAAAATCAAAAATATTGTGCCACAGTCGATGAAAATCATGCCAAAGATTAGGAAAATCATGCTGAAATAGTCAAATATCGCATTGAAACCTAGAACAGAACCTGCAATACAGCTTTTTTGATGAAAAATCTTCAGAACACAATGAAGAATTAGTAAAACCAGGACCTAGGGGTCCCACTGGGAGTGTCAAATGAAATCATGGAAACGAACATGAAGGAAATCAACACAAAATGCAAAAAACAAATGCAATATACCTTTAAGATGATCCACAATCCATGGTTAATCTTGAGAATGCTGCACCCATGAACATTCTAGCTATACCCACAATGATAAAAGGTGAAATGCTCTCATGCAAGTGCAAATCACTAAACCCTAGCTCACAAATGCAAGAATGATTTTGACAGAGTGATGATATGCTCAAGATTGGATGCAAATGGCTTAGAAGAGGGCTGTATTTATAGAAAAGCTTGGTTGAAATGGAGGGATGAGATTTGATTTTGACCTTTGGCTTATGGATGGATGAGATTAATCATACATGGATCAAGTTTAGCTTTGTGACAGGTGTGCAATGGAGAAGAGAGATGAATTTTAAATTAGAGAAAAAGGCTAAGAGGTGCATGTGACTATGTAGTCATGTGACAAATGGAGGGAGGAGAATGATTAGCTCCAATTTAAATAAAAAAATATTTAAATTGGCAAGTCATGTGAAGGGATTAGGTGGAGGATAAATGGTGTGACATGTGTTGCAATGAGATGAGAGGTGAGGGATTTATTTTATTTTTTTATTTGGGTTTTGGAGACATGTGACAAAGGGATAATTAATTAAATAAAGTGAGTTTATTTAATTAATTAAGGATGTGATCAAGTTGGAATTGTGAGTGGGAATATTAACTAAATAAATATTTAATATTTATTTAATTAATATGGGCTAACATTAGAAGGGAATAAATATTGAATTAAATTAATTCAATATAGGTGCTCAAGGGGTTTTAATTAATTAAATAAAATTTTCAATTGGGATGATTAAATGGTTAGGATATTTTAGGGTGTCTATAGGTTGTTATCTTAGAATAGATTTTCAAACCAAATCTTATATATTGTTGATTATGTTAGAAAATGATACTGATGTGTTTGTGGGAACATTCGGCAATCATTGGTACATGTCATTTTTTGGGGCATGGGCTTTGCGAAAACTCTTGTTCCCTTGTGTGTTTTCACTTTACCTTAAATGTGCTTGATATTGGCAAGTGAGATAAACCACTTTAAGGTGGGGGCATATATCATGGTAACTACTTGATTATTTTAGACATTGATAAAGTGTGTTTGCGTACACTTCCTTTTCACCGTAAGGTGTCTTTGTGATGTGGATGGGGTTGTGTACTTTGTTTTGTTGCATATACTTCCTTTTCACTGTAAGGCATCTCTGTGATGCAAGTGGGGTTGTATACTTTGAGCACATGCTTCCTTTTCACTGTAAGGCATTTGCAGATGTGGGTGGGGTTGCATTTTGAAAGCCATTTTGTGAAAGGTGGAATCGTGTCTTCCCTTGAGTGGTTGCAGATCCTTTTACAAAGTCCTCTTGAGTTATTCACCCTTATGTGTGTCTTTGGTGGTTGTGGTAGCGTAGCTCAACTATTAGGTGTGTTTGACATGTCTTAGATAGTGGAGTTTAGTGATGAGATCATCCCTATTGCCCGTGTTTGCTGTGTATAAGATGTATACTATGTCTATGACATACTCTATGATGCTTGTGTATTTTGTGTGTTTTCCATGTGTTTTTCATGTCTTCCTACCGTGTCTTGTGTGTTTTTGCATGGTCTAAAGGTGTCTAGTGATGATCTTCCTCCACACTGTGTGTTTTGTGTGTTTTTGTGGTATAAAGGCGTGTAGCAATGAGCTCCCTCCATGTTGTGTGTTTTATGTGCTTAGTTAGAATTATATATATGTAATTTCTTAATCATGTCTTCTCTTCGTGTATGCCTTGTGTATTGCGTGACGATATTCATGTCTTCTCTTCATATATGCCTTGTGTATTGTGTGACAGTATTCATGTCTTCCCTGTGTATTGTGTGCTTCCTTACTATATTCTTTGTGTCTTATGTGATTGTTAAGTGTCTTCTTATGTTTGCCTAAGTCTGGGGGCTGAAATGGTCTTCTAAACTTAGGGTGTGTCTTCATTCTAAGTGTTGTGATGTATTTGATGTGCTTTAGCCATACTTTAATGCATGTACTGATCATAGGATCATACACACATTAAAGTGGGGGCTCAATGTTATGGAGTAAAAAGTGGACACATGCCTTTTTACCTCCTAGTTTACCTCCTAGGTCCCTGTGTTTACATGTAGTCCCCATGTTAACATTATATATGTAAAATATTCATCCTGATGCAAAATCCCTTGAAACCCATGACAAGTAGGAACAAGGGTCCCATTTTATGCCTTACCCCAGACCAAAAAGGTGCCTTGGGACTTGGGTGCTTGCGCCCAAGTCCTCCCTAATTGGTCAGGGTAATTCTCAATCTATGTCAGCATAGGACCTTTAAAAAGGTTTCCATTTGTCAGCTCTTTTGATTTAATTTATGAATGTTAGTGGGAAAGCATATATAAGTGTGTTTTTGAATTCATTTGTAACCTAGATGGATGATAGAAAACTTATGATCTTGGAGCAAAGAGCATTCAAAGCATTCATTGTGTTTCTAGAGCAAATTTGTGTTTGTATTGTGTGTGTTGTTGCAAATTTGGAATCATCATCCATCTCCTTATGAGTTGAAGGATCTTCATTCTCCTAAGGGCTTCACCTCTGAGGTGATATCATTGTTGTTTGAATCATTCCATCATTAGTTTATCTTTATCCTCTACCTGCAAGGGCACACACTCTCTTTAACAACAGTGTTGGGAAGCTTGAATGCTATCTTGATATTTTACTGAGGCAAATCCCTAAACACCACAACCCCCAAACCCCTTTTCTTCTTGTGTGCAAGTTACAGGTGCAAAATCTAAAGAAGTGAAGGTACATGAAGGCTGTGTAAAGGAAAGGGTTTTGGGATCTAAAATTAGTTTGTGGAAATTCCTCTATGGAAGACTTGGGCACCTGCTCTAAAGTCCTCCTACTCAAATAGGCACTAGAGCCAGCATCGGAACACTCTCTGTGACATTTCTCTAGTTTCATGTTTCTAAAGATTCTGTCTTTCTAGACTTGGGCACTCACCCCATAGTCCTCTAAATTTCTAGCTTCCTAAGTATAGGTTCTGATATCTCTCTGATCATCTTTGTACATTCAGATTCTAAGTTTCAGTCATCTCTTGTATGTTACAAGCTGATTATCTTATAAGTAGGGTTTTATGCAACTTGACCTAGGGTTTGATAAAAGGCTTGGTTAAATCATATCTTTCCATAGAAAACAAGAGCACAAACACCTGTAGCCAAGTCCTCCATTTGGTAGTGACTTAGCTTGGTTTTATCCTTGTATTTTATTATGGAAGAGGGTTTTATCTGGTTTGGATGCTTGTCTCTTTCATCCCCTTTTTCATACATAATAATCACTTGACACATATTATTGAGAAGAATAATATTAGTGTTCCTAAATATATAAAATAGAGTTCTAATGAGGGGTCTAACAAGGCAAAGGATAACAAGGGGAAAGGAAAGGGAAAGACCCTTGTAGCAATTACTTCACAACCATCCAATTGGGTTCTTGATTTGGGTGCTTTGCACCACATGGATTCATCTAAGGACGAACTTGCATCTTTGGAGCTGTATATTATGCCTTCTATTTTGATAGGTGATGACACTCCTATTGAGGTATGTGGGAGAGGGTCTGTTGATGTGGGGGATGGGACATTCCATGATGTTCTTTGTGTGCCCTCATTATCAACTAATCTCCTGTTAGTATATTAGATCACTCACACAGGTTCAGGCAAGCGGGTTGAGCTCACTCTTGGTTCAGTGATGATTCATGAATTGCACAATGATTCTACAATTGAATTTCAGAGAGTAGATCATCAGTCACAAATTTATTTGTTTTCTCACTTTGTTCTTGAACCTTCCTTCATCTATTTTTCTCACTAATTTAGATGACGTGAGTAAATTATGACATGAGCATTTTAGCTGTCTTAACTTCCTCTACTTGCAACAACTCAACTAGTAGAGAATGGTCAAAGGGTTGCCTTCAGTTTAGTTTTAAGGTGGTTTTTTCCAAAGTTGCATTCTTGGTAAGCATCCTAAGGAAAATATTTTACAAAGGTAAGGTATGGAGAGCTTCACATATATTGGAATTAGTTCATAGTGATTTGGCTCATCCATTTCCTTGTCCATCCTTCAACAAGGCTAGACTTGTTCTAACTTCCATTGATGTATTTTCTCAATATACTTGGGTGTACTTTCTCAAACAAAAGTCTAATGTATTTGATCATTTTCAGGACTTCAAAACTTTTGTAGAGAAGCAATCTAGGAAATCCATAAAAGTTTTATGCACTAACAATGGTGGTGAATATGTCAACCATCATTTTGAGTAGTTTTGCACTTTAGAGAGGATTGCTTTGCAGTATTGAGTTCCATACACTCCCCAACAGAATGGTGTGGTAGAATGAAAGAATAGGTCCTTGAAGGGAATGGTGAACTGCATGATTCACTCTAGATCTCTTGCACCATAGTATTGGGCATAGGCTATTAACTATGCTTGTTATATCTAGAACCATGTTCCTCATCAAGCCTTGAAGGGAGTCACTCCTTTTGAATCTTGGAGTGGTCGAAAACCATTAGTTAAGCACTTCTAAGTTTTTGGTTCTCCTGCATGGGTCCACATTCCTACAGAGAAATGTAAGACCTTGGATCTGCAGAGCAAGCTTTGCATATTTGTAGGCTATCCCGATGGTGTGAAGGGTTATCTATCGCTCCACCATACTACTCACAAGATGTTTATCAAGAGGATTGTTTAGTTTGAGGAGGGATCTTCGATCTCAACTTCTATCTCTTCTCCACCTCCTTCTACTTTGACATTGGAGTCACTTGGGCTACATGATAGATCTTTTGATGAGTCAGATTCACATGAGAAGATTCTTGATGATTGGGAGTCTTCTACCTCCACTTTCGATGTTAAGTGCAATTCAAAGGATTTACCTCCTTCCTCTCATCATTAAGAGGGTGATGATTCTCCTCTAGATTCTCATACTTCTCATCCACTTTGGGCCAGATAGACTTTGTAGTATGCAGGAGATTGGGTTGGGGATCCATTAGACACTAGGTGGACTCATTCATAATTTTAGGATACTCCACATGTCTTCATTGCTACTACCTCTGATCCACAGTCCTTTCACAAGGCTTCTGGTGTTCTTGAGTTGGATACAACTATGTAGGAGGAGTATAATTCTTTGATGAGGAGCCACACTTGGGATATTTTTCCTCTTCCTAAGGGAAGAAAACTTTTTCAATGTAAGTGGATCTATTAGACAAAGTTTATAGCAAATGGGTTGGTTGATAAGAATAAGACCACCTGGTTGCCAAAGGATTCTCCTAGGTTCTTGGGATTGAATACTTTGAGACTTTTACACCAGTTGCTAGAATGAACTCCATCTCACTTATTCTTGCCATTGTTGCAACCAATCATTGGGAAGTACACTAGATGGATGTGAAGAGTTCACTTCTTCACGGTGACCTTCAGAAGGAGATCTACATGGAGAAGCCATAGGATTTCATTTAGGATTCTTCACTTGTGTGGTGCCTTTAGAAGTCTCTGTATGGCCTCAAATAGGCCCTTCAAGCCTAGAATGCCAAGATGGTCTCCTTCCTTCTGACGGTTGGGTTCACTCAGTGCCATTCTAATCCCAATGTCTACATTTTGCAGTAGGATGATTCACTCCTATTTTTGGTCCTGTATGTTGATGACTTGTTGATTATAAGGAGTTCTTCATTTTCTATTGAGGTAATTCAAACTACCCTTCATGATAGGTTTTTGATGACTAACTTGGGGTTATTGCATCACTTTCCTAGGATTAAGATCTTCCAGTTTGCTTCTAGAATCACCATCACACAGTCCAAGTATTCTCTAGATTTTCCCTCAAGGTTTCATATGGCTGACTGTAAGCCTGCTTCGACTCCCTTCCTTTCTAGATTCAAACTTGAGGCTCAATGTTCTTCACCATTTGTTGATGGCACTTTGTACTAATAATTTGTTGGGAGTCTCATTTACCTGACTCATACGAGACCTGATATTTTATATGCTATAGGCATGGTCTCTCGATTCATGAAGGAGCCCCATGAGTTGCACTAGAAAGCAACTAAGAGAATACTTCACTACATTTAGGGTACTCATAGTTTTAAGATTCATTATGCAGCGGGCATTGATCTTGACTTGGTGAGCTACACAGATTCAAATTGGGCAGGTGATTCTCAGGATTGCAAGTCTACTTCAGGTTACAACTTCTCACTTGGTTCAAGTTCTATTTATTGGTCAAGCAAGAAGTAGTCTGCTATTGCTCTATCTTCTACTAAGGCCAAGTATCAGGGGGCTGTGAATGCCACCACTAAGACCATCTAGCTTTAGAATCTTCTCACTAAGTTTGGTATCTAGATCAGATGACCATCATCATATTTTGTGACAACCAGAGTGCCATTCAGATCTCACAAATCTGGTCCATCATCAGTGGACCAAACACATTGAGGTCCACATGCACTACATCCGGGAGCTCATCCATGGCCATGTCATCAACCTTCACTACTATTTGACTTCTGAGTAGATTGCCAATATCTTCACCAAAGTATCTTCATCTGCGAGCTTTGCTATGGGTGCAGGAGGCTTCATCTTCTAGGGGAGCTTCTTAGCCCTCTCACTCAAAGTCCTGATTCTCTCTACTTTGAGGGGTCTCTTCTCTCTCTATTTGGGGGATTTTCTCTTGTTTATGGGGGGATTCTTCTCTTTGGGGGCTTTTTATGTACATGGGTACCTCATCAGGCTTCATTTGTTAGGACCCATATTTTCACCCACCTAAGCTGCACTTAAGGGGGGTGTTAGTGTAGGTTTTTATTTTCCTAGTTGGTTATTTAATTTCCTATTCCTAGGTTTTTCCTACACTTATAATTAATCTTTCTTAGGGTTAATTAAGTGAGTATTATTGTCAATGGGTTCAAGGTGTCGGCATATTCCATGGGAGTTACACTTGCCTATTTTAGGCTATTGTGGTGGACTCTTCCTATTGGTGTTATTTTCCACCTCTCCCCTCTCTCATATTCTATTTATATTCAACTCCTAGCTTGTATTTTCATCTTAAATGCATTGTCTAGTTGCTCTACCATTCTTTGTATGTATCTTTGAGATATTATTGCAATTTTTTCACATTGGCATTTGCATATCTCTTGGAATCGCTAGTTTGCTTCTATTTTGCATTTCAGTTTATGTAACTTTGAATCTCTCTTATAAAGTTCCTGAGTTTTACATCTTGTTCAAGATTTATAAAAATGCACTTATAAGGGATAAGGGATTCACCATCAACTGTAATTACATTTTTATTGTTACAATAATTAATTTTTTACTGGGAGCAATAATTAATTATTATCAGCAGGGGGTTACTATTTACTAGTCAAGCATCTTGGTGGTTATAGAAGAATCTAGGAGTTCAACTTCCCCTTGGGTTGTTAGGACAATTGTAATAATTTTTCTATGGATATTATTAGCCCATAATGCCTTGTACATGAAGACATAAATTACCTTTAGAGAAAGGACAAACTAGGTGCCCATTTTGAGAAGTTAGTAAGTGGGTTACAACTTATCGTGGGCTAAGTTGGGATACTTCCAAGGTAGAGGAGTTGGGATATGTAACCATTTTGGACACCTCATTTAGGTGTTTAAATGCTATATAATAGGTGCTTAGGGAGGTAGAAATCATATGTTATGAGAAAGAGTGAAAAATTTGTACACATAGTTGCTGAAGGATTGAAAATTGGAAGAGGATATAGGAAGTGACTATGTTGTAATCTCCCTTTTGAAGATAATATAGACTTGGCCTCTCTTCTTGGTGGAGTTTTTTACCTGAAGGGGTTTTCTCCACATAAATACAATGTTATGTGTTTATCTCATCTATTCTCCATTTCTTCTTGTTGTAGTTATTTACATTATTGTAATCTCCATTTGGTTATCTACTGGTTAATTTCAGATTTGTAGTTGAATTCAAGATTTCCATTTTATAGTTGTTTAACTAACACTTTTTACTCTATGCATAACACCTATTTACACTTTCACAATACCCACTTACCTTTTCCCAACACCTTCCCCACTCTCTTTACCACCCTTATTTACCTTTCCCCTTTTCATAAAAGTCCTTTACACTTTCCCAACACTTGCTTCCACCTTCCTTACACCTTAATTCTTGCATCCCCTCTTCACAAAACTTACTCTAGTAACCCAAATCTCAACCAAATTCTCCCTAGACCTATTCCAAGTGTATTATAACCTCTCCTTTCCTTCACCTTTCCCTTCCTCCCACCCTTTACTTTCCTTGTCTTATCCAAGGTATACTTTAAGAATTGCCCCTTGAAAAATTCTATAGAAATTTTGGCAAATCTCCTATGTAGCAATATAATCATCTTAGATTTTTTCCAAAAAATGAACCAAATTCATAGAGTGGGTGGTTATTTTATATTAATAAACATAATTTTAAAAATAAATTGTGGGTTATTTGAAAACCAAAATTCATTCTTGTTTCTAATCAATTTGGCAAACATGGACCTAAATTTTCCATAAAATATTAATTGAGGTAGCGAAACAAGGCTAAATTTATGCTACTTTCTAATTGAGGTGGAAAATAAAGGCCATATTTCTGATTTTGTTAATTGACGTGGCAAATTAAGCCTAAATTTCTCATAAATTTTTCATTCAGGTGGAAAATTAAGCCTAAATTGCCCACAAATTCTGAATTGATGTAGTGAAGTTAGCCTAAATGTTAATAAATTTATAATTAAATGGGTGAATTAAAATCTAATCTGATATAAATTTTTAATTGTGGTGGTGAATTAAAACCTAAATTAATACTAGTTTGTAAGTTAAGTGTCCAAAATTATAAAAAATAAAAATATTTATACAAATCATACATAAATGATAACATTAATGTCTTAGGTTGCGGACATCATTAATAATTTAATTTAATTCATTTGTAAGAGGATGGCCTTCATCATTATTTATTGATACCTATGTCATATAGTTCACAGTACATTTGTGAGTTCATGAGGTTGGTTGTACAATTTCTTGTTTCATCTTTTTGGCAACATTGTAGTGTCAAGTGATAGTTTTCTCATGTACAACTATCTCTTGAAAAAGTCAAGGAAGGTGGTGAATGATGTATTCTTCCTATGCAAGGTATCTTTAACTAGGGTGAGAATTTAAAAAATTTAAGGTGTGTTCACACATATTTCCTTTTTGTTTTCAAATTTTTGTGTTGAAATAATTGTAATTTTTACCAGAGCTTCGTGGTAGGGCAAATTTTGGTTCTCATACTTTTTGGTATCAAATTAATATGTATTTAAAAGTTTTGGGTTGAATTAATAGAAATGAAAATATTTGTGCATATATTGCACCATGTTCATGCAGTACTTTCTGTGAAAATATAATGTAGCACATCATCAATATTTTTACTTAATTTACGGAAACTTCAAAGAAAATTTGTACTATCTATGTGATCGTCATCAATAACATTTATGTTTAATTTTGTACACTAAAACTAATTATCCAAATGGTCTTTGAGATATGCCCAAATATTATATTAACATTTGTAATATTATATCGAAGGCCATCATTTCACTCAAAGTATCACATGGATATCATTTAATATAGGCCTTTGTAAAAATATTATTTGTGTACGTGTAATTTGATTACTGTATTCTTCTTCACTTTTATTCAATTTAAAGAAAACATTCATTTAATTTATCTTTAAATTACATAAATGAAGAGGTATCTAATTGCATTCTTGGCCAATCATTATAATCTTCCTATACTCTCTTCATTTTTGTGGAAATCTTATTGAGCTCTTCAAATCTTGGCCTACAAGATCATGGAGCCTCTCTTCTTCTTACATGCTCTTCGTAGAGAGATAAATTTTTGTGGATTGGCCCTACAAATCCAATCAAACATTATCTTCAATTATGCTTAGATGAGGTAAATGTGGCCATTAAGGAATTCATTGGCATTGACTACTTGGAACTTGACATTAAGAGTCATGTCAGTTATGAGGTAACATCTTATTTCTTATCTAATTTATTGTGGCTTACTCATTCCATGACATCAATGGTACTAGTGGTAGAAATATTTGTCCAACCATAATTTAGAGTTGAGTTGGATGTAGTGGTAGTAATGGATTGGAAAATTTTGACTCTTTCCTTGACTGGGATATATTCTATCAAGAGTTAGCAGTTTATACTAAAGAGTTGTACTACTATGGCTGGTTAGTTGAGTTTGATGTACTAGACCTCAAAAATGGCAAACTTAGAATTGAAATTGATGTGTGAATGTTGTTGGATATGTTTGTTGTCCTTGATGTCAAATCAATATGTGTCAACCTAAGGTTAGAGATAATAAAGTTGATGGACAGTGGAAGATTTGAGAGAGACGGTTTAACTCAGGTCAGCTTGGTTAAGGCAGGCCAGTCTTGAAGACCTAGCAGATGAAGGGAAACTGTCGAAGTATGAGAAAGAGTGATGTTTAGTTTGAGGTCTAAGCATGATGAGGAGGTGAGTACATATGTTCTAACATGTTCCTTGCATGCCTACATTAATATTCTACCATTTTGGTGTACCGCACTTAGAAAAAGTTACATAAGTTTGGCTAAGGCTTTCACAATGTATATCCTAAGGCAAAGTTATAGCATTTTGGTCCACATTCCTCAACAAAACAAGATTTAGTCTTTTGGTTCAAAAGACAAGTTGACTAACATATGATTGTACTATATCTAATATTTCAGCTGATTAGACCTTGAACAGAGAAAGTTAAAAGTGGTAGAGTTTCAGACTGTGTTTTGACAGAGCAATGCAGTGATGGAGACTTATTGGAACACTTTGCATTCCTCCAGAAGAAAAGTTGTACCCATATGGTTTTGAAAATATGTTTGGAGATGTGTAATGCACACTACCTTGCAGTATCAAGTTCTCTAATGGTCCGCAAGGTCGACTTTCAAATGATAGAAGTAATACAGACTATTTCAGATGTAGAAGTACTCTATACAGCACATGTTTGAGTACTAGTGAAAGATGGAGAAGGTATAGAACAACCATATGAGTGTCTGCAGAGACTCTACATACTTCATAGTATCTCAAGTTTGAACCACATGCAATTCTCTCTTATTTCTTGTACCACACAAGGTGTTCAAGTCACCTTGAGTTATGTGTATATATGAATACTGATCATAGTGTAACTAAGTCAAATGTCTCTGCATTCCTTCAGAAATGATAGATATGATTGTGCATATCTAAGAATATGTTCATAAAGTTTCACAAGTTCATTCATGAGTATTTCAGTTGACTTAGTGATCCGTAATCAAAATTTTAAGTTTTGATGTGTCATAGTCAGTCTGGAATGCCCCATTTTTAGCAGTTCAACATGTTTCTTATTTTGCATATCCATATATTGATGCATGAGCATCTAGTGGTGTAAGGGCAATCTTGCATCACCCAAAAAAAGATGTTTTTCAAAATTGTTGATGTTCTTTCCATTTCTTTTCAAAATTTGTGGTTCTGGTTCCATAATCGCTTGAATAATGATGTAGAACTTTCAGTTTTTCTAAATTGCTAAAAATAGTAACCTGCTATTTTTAGAAAGTTTGCATTTGGGTACGGATTGAAGTGAAAATTTACAGTAAGTTACTAAACAGAAATATAAGACCTTTGGCGAAGGAATCACACAAAGATCATTTGCGAGCTGAAAGATATTTAAGTTTCTGTTTCTGGAAAAACACCTGAAATTTATTCAAACTCAGGTTTGAGGCACCAAACAGCCCCGTACAAGCCTAAAAATGACCAGAATCGGTAAAGAAAGTTCTTAGCACATAGAGAAATCCACGAGCTTTCTGATGCATAAAACAGTTCGTCAATCAGACACCTGAATCAAAAGCTATGGCTCCTGGAAGTTGACCTATTTTTGGAGGGAGATGCAAATTTTGAAATTACGTTGTTGGCCACCAAAAAGGCTATTAATAACCATTTTTGGGAACCCTGGGAAGTAGTAGAGTTAAGGGGGCAAGTGTGGAGTCAAGAATAGGTAGGAAAACAAAAACCCTAGTTGATTTGGGGTTACAGAAGGTAGGTGATTCTAGAGTCTGGGAATAGGAAGCTGTAATGTGTTGCAGCCTATGGAGGGTTGATTCCTCTGATTGTATTTGAGCTTCTGTAATGTAATAAGTTGTCCAAATCAATAAAGGAAGTTCTATTTTCTGTGTGCAATTTTAGTTGTTGTGTGTTTTATGATTTACCCCCTTCATCAAGTGGTATTAGAGCAAGGATTCTTGAGTGTGTAGACGGATCGCCGACCATGAGGCAGTTTGCACCAGGGCTTGAGGTTGTGGGTTTGCTGCAGAGACCAAGATGCCTCCATGAAGAAATCATGTTGGGAGGAATACTTTGACAGAAGAGGGTTTTAGAGCCCTACATAGGCAAATCGATGCATTGCAAGAGGAGCTATGAAGAGGGTTTGAGCCGAGGACAAGAGAAGAAAGTGAAGATGAAGCTGACGAAGAGCTGTCTGAGGAAGAACAAGAAGCTACCAGAGATCCTGTAGAAGTTAGGTTGTTGAGGGCCATTTTGAAGATCAAAAAGAGGCCTAGGATCAAAGTTTCTACATATTCTGGAGATTTGAATACAGAACAGCTTATTGATTGGATCAATGACATCAAGGAGTATTTTGAGTATGAAGATGTGGAGGACCCAAATCAGTTTAAGTTTGAAAAACAAAGTTGAAGGGCCACGCCAATATTTGGTGGAAGGAGGTCCAATTAGAGAGGAACAGAAGAGGAAAAGGAAAGATCACCAGATGGGATCGGATGGTGGAGAAAAAGAAGAAGCAGTTCATTCCTGTGGACTATGAGATGGAGTTGCTAAAGAAGCTGCAAGGACTGAAGCAAGGTAACAAGTCTGTTAAGGAGTATACAGAAGAGTTTTATAAAATTACTATTAGGACAGGCCATACAAAGCCCAACAAGGAGAAGGTAGCCCGTTACATTAATGGGTTGAGGCTGAGTATTCAAGAGGAGTTGAGCCTGGTCAGAATGACCACCATAGAAGATGCCTACCAGTTTTCCCTGAAGGTGGAAGAGAAGCTGAACAAAAGATTTGATAGAAAGCAAAGGGGAAGAGGTCAAGGTGGAAGGACTGGTGGAAGAACCTATGGAGGCCATAATGAAGATCAAAATAAAAGTGAAGAAGAAGGCACCAGTTGAAATCAAAGAGGGGATAATACCTACCACCCTCGTGACTAGAACAATGGTGAGCAAAGAGGAAGAGGAAGAGGTAGACCTGGGCAAGGACCTGGAAGAGGAGGTTTCAGAGGAACCTATTTCCAATGTGGAGAAGAAGGGTATCAAGCATATGAGTGTCCACAACATCAAGGAGCACAAATAGAAGACCTAAAGGTAATGCATGAGTTGCACATGTAGATGAAGATGTACATTCTAAGCATTCTGAAGATGCTGAAAGGGGAGAAAGCCTAGTTGTCAGAAGAACCTTGTTGAATGAGGAGAAAGAACCCAATCAGAGGAAGAGTTTATTCCGCACAAGGTGCAAATGTAAAGGTAAGTGTTGTGATATTATTATTGATAGTGGAAGCATTGATAATCTTGTTTTAGAGGATATGGTTGACAAGTTGAAGTTGACAAGAAGAAATCATCCACATCCATATCAGATTGCATGGTTGCAGAAGGACCATAGAGCTTTGGTCAATGAGCAATGTTTAGTCAAGTTTAAGATTGGTGACTACCATGATGAGGTGCTGTGTGATATCATACCAATGGATGCATGTCATATTCTATTGGGGAGGCCATGATAGTATGATAGGAGCGCTGTCCATGATGGCCATGCAAACACATATTCCCTAATAAAGGATGGAGTTCATAATAAGTTGAAGCCCTTGAAGGAGGTGGAAGAAAATGTATGTAGTACTGCCAGAATTTGCCTAGTAGATGGTAAGAAATTTTTGGAAGGTATGAAGCATGAGCGTCATTGCTTTGCATTGATTCGTAAGATCAGTCAAGAGAAATATGAAGATGTACCAGCATAAGTCTCAGATATGTTGGAAGAATTTCAAGACATTATCTCTGATAATGCACCATAAGGTTTACCACCAGTAAGGAAGATAAGTCATCAAATGGATTTGATACTAGGAGCTAGTTTGCCAAACAAGGCAGCCCATAGAATGACTCCAGCAAAAAGTGAAGAGTTGAATAGACAAGTTCAGGAGTTGTTGAGGAAGGGATTGATAAGAGAAAGCCAAAGTCCATGTGCAATACCTGCAGTACTCGCACCAAAGAAAGATGGAGAGTGGAGAATGTGTACAGACTCTTGAGCCATCAATAAGATCACGATCAAGTATAGATTTCCATTGCCCAGAATGGATGACATAATGGACTATTTGAGTGGAGCCAAGTACTTCATGAAGATTGACCTGAAGAGTGGGTATCACCAGATCCGTATCAAAGAAGGAGACGAGTGGAAGACAACCTTCAAAACCAAAGAAGGTTTGTATGAGTGGTTAGTCATGCCATTTGGACTAACCAATGCACCGAGCACATTCATGCGGCTCATTAACGAGGTACTAAAAGAATTTTTGGGAAGTTTTGTTATTTTTTATTTGGATGATATTTTGATTTTCAGTAAGACTTGGGGTGAGCATCTGATATATATCAGAAGAGTTCTAGAGAAGCTGAGGGAGGAGAAGTTGCTGATTAATCTGAAGAAATGTAGTTTTGCAAAGAAGGAGTTGGTATACCTGGGATTTGTTGTCTCAGAGGAAGGTCTTAAGATGGACCCCAAAAAGGTAAGGGCTATCATTGAATGGCCTACACCAAGGAATGCAACGGAGGTAAGATCTTTTCATGGTTTGGCAAGTTTTTACAAAAAGTTTATCAAGAATTTTAGTAGCATTTGTGCACCCCTAACTGAGACAATGAGAGGGGATAGAAAAGAGTTTAGATGGACTAAAGGAGTAGACAAGAGCTTTGATACATTGAAGCAGAAAGTCATAGAGCAACTATTTTGGCACTTCCAGATTTCAATAAGGTATTTCAGGTAGATTGTGATGATAGTGGTAGTGGTATAGGAGTTGTTTTGAGCTAAGAAGGTAAGTCGATTGCCTATTTTAGTGAGAAGCTTAATGATGCCAAGAAAAAGTATTCTTTTTATGATCAAGAATTTTATGCAATAGTTCAAGCTTTGAAGAAATGGAGACATTATTTGTTGCCAAAGGAGTTTGTTTTATATACTGATCATCAGGCTTTGCAGTATCTTAATAGTCAAGGAAAGTTGAACCAAAGGCACTTAAAATGGGTTGAGTTTTTACAGAGCTATACTTTTGTTTTGAAGCACAAGAGTGGGAAGTCCAACAGAGTTGTAGATGCCTTGAGCAGAAGGCAAAATTTGTTGATAGAAATGAAGTTAGAGGTTGTTGGGTTCAATGAGCTCAAAAGTTTGTACCTTGAAGATCCAGATTTTGCAGAGGCCTGGAAAGCTTGTTTGGAACCTGTTACTTTGGATAGGACAAAATGGTTGGATTTCATAATCCAAGATGGCATGTTGTTTAGGGGAAGCCAGTTGTGCATTCCAAGGAGTTCCATGAGAGAGAACTTGATTAAGGAGAAGCATAGCAGAGGATTGGCTGGACACTTTGGTCGAGATAAGACCATTGCTATTATTGGTGAAAATTATTATTGGCCACAGTTGCAGCAGGATGTGAGGAAATTTGTACAGAGTTGCAGAGTGTGTCAGATGACAAAAGGAACGAGTTAGAATACAGGGCTATATCAGCCATTACCTATACCAGAGAAGCCATGGGATGATATCAGTATGGTTTACCAAGGACACAAAGAGGACATGATTCCATTTTTGTGGTGGTGGACAGATTCTTGAAGATGGCACATTTCATTCCTTGCAAGAAGACTAATGATGCTATTCATATTGCTGAATTATTTTTCAGGGAGGTGGTGAGATTACATGGTCTACCAAAGAGCATAGTTTCAGATCGAGATACCAAGTTTGTTGGTTATTTTTGGAGGACATTGTGGAAGAAGTTGAAAATAGATTTGAAGTTTAGTTCTGCACACCATCCACAGACTGATGGATAGATAGAAGTGGTGAATAGGAGTTTGGGTAACCTACTACGATGCTTAGTAGGAGATAAGCCCAAGGGATGGGATTTGATTCTACCACAGGAAGAATTTGCTTACAACAATTCTATCAATAGGAGTACTGGTAAATCACCATTCCAAATTGTATATGGGAATAGTCCAAGAAATGCTTCAGAGTTAAGGAAGCTGGACAAAGGAGAAAAGACAAGTGCTGAAGCTGAAGACTTTGCAGAACATCTGAAGAATTTGCATGAGGAGGTGAGAAAGCACATTAACAAGATGAATATTCAGTACAAGGCTAAGGAATATCAGAAGAGGAGGTATAAGGAGTTCTAGGTAGGGGATGAAGTCATGGTTCACTTGAGAAAAGAAAGGTTCCCAATTGGAACATACAATAGGTTGAAAATGAAGAAATTTGGACCATGCAGAATCCTAAAGAAGCATGATTTAGGAAATGCATATGAAGTAGAGCTGCTAAGTGGGATTAATATTTCCCCTATGTTCAACATTGCTTATTTAACAGAATATCATGAGGGTGGCACAGAGGATGGAACAACAGAAGAACAGTGGAGTATTCCGGCATCTACTTCAACAGAGGAGATAGAAGAGATCTTGGATAGCCGTGTGGGAAGAAATACTCAGAACAGGAAATATGAAGAATATTTGGTGAAATGGAAAGGAAGACCTATTGAAGATTCTTCTTGGTTGTCTAAGGCAGAGGTTGACCATTTGGGTTTTCCTCACACAAACCCCTGAGACGTGACATGGTCACTTCTCAAATTACCCTGGGTGTCTGATGCAGGAGCATCCAGTGGTGTAAGGGCAATCTTGCATCACCCAAAAAAAGATGTGTTTCAAAATTGTTGATCTTCTTTCCATTTATTTTCAAAATTTGTGGTTCTGGTTCCATAATCGCTTGAATAATGATGTAGAACTTTCAGTTTTTCCAAACTGCTAAAAATAGTACCCTGCTATTTTTAGAAAGTTTGCATTTGGGCACAAATTGAAGTGAAAATTTATAGGAAGTTACATAACGGAAATATAAGACCTTTGGCAAAGGAATCACACAAAGATCATTTGCGAGCTGAAAGATATTAAAGTTTCCGTTTCCTGAAAAATGCTTGAAAATTATTCAAACTCAGGTTTGAGGCACCAAACGGCCCTGTACAGGCTTGAAAATGGCCGAAATCGGCAAAACTAGTTCTTAGCGCATAGATTACTCTGCGAGCTTTCCGACGCATAAAACAGTTTGTCAATAGAACACCCGGATCAAAAGTTATGGCTCCCGAAAGTTGACCTATTTTTGGAGGGAGATGCAAATTTCAAAATTAGGTTGTTGGCCGCCAAAAAGGCTATTAATAAGCATTTTTGGGAACCTTGGGAAGTAGTAGAGTTAAGGAGGCAAGTGTGGAGTCAAGAATAGGTGGGAAAACATAAACCCTAGCTGATTTGGGGTTATGATTCTAGAGTCTGGGAATAGGAAGCTATAATGTGTTGCATCCCATGGAGGGTTGATTCCTCTAATTGTATTTAAGCTTCTGTAATGTAATAAGTTGCCCAAATCAATAAAGGAAGTTCTATTTTCTATGTGCAACTTCTGTTGTTGTGTGTTTTATGATTTACCTCCTTCATCATATATTGAATAGATACTTTAGAAGAATGGTGTATGGATTGTGTTAAGAAGATATATGGTTGAAATCTTGGTCCACAATGTTTTTAGCTTCTCCTCAGTGATGTGAAGATGGTCAGCTAGTAGTGGTACTATTGTTTGGGCTGATAGTCCAGTTTCCTTCATATACGGTGGATCTTGATTAGTTATTTTGGCATTGGAGCATGTGTTGTGATCCATAGCCTATTTACTCTTCATATTGTATATGTTTGATGCCAACCTATGGAGAATCACACATTTCAACTAAAAATCTCCTTAGTGCTGACCTAATCAATGTTTTGAGATGTTACACAAGATATATATAGAAGAAAAAATTCATTTGTGGAATTTATGAGTGAGTGTGAATGTAATAGAGAAAAATGAGTAGCATGAAGTGTGTGAATTTGGTATGATGGAGTAATTGTGCAGAAAAGGGGACTGCAATATCAACATAAGTCAGATGCTTCTTTCATATCATTTCATAGTTATTTTATCATTGTAATTCTTTGTAGTAGTGAGATTTCTTTAGGGAGTAGTAGCTTCCTTGGTTGTAGCCCTAAACCAATGTCAGTAGGGAGTTGTAGCTTCCTTTGGTTATAGCCCTAAAACAATGTTTTAAACTTTTATTATTAGTGAGCATTATATTGTGAGCTAACACTCACCATGATTTTTCCTATTTTTGGGTTTTCCACATAAAAATCCTAATGTCAATGTGTTGATTAATGTGGTGTATGTTTTACTTTCTATTCTCTAAGTAATTTGATTTGTTCTGCAAATAAAGTAGTTAAGTTTTCATATATGTTAATTCACCCCCCCACTCTCTCAGCATCTCAGTGTGTTCAACAATTAGTATTAGATCCAAGTATTTTTGAGAAGCCTAAAAGTTGAGGTAGATCCTGGACTTGAACACATGGAATTCGAAGCTATGGATAATGATGTATTTATTCCAGAACCAGATCTATAAGAAATCTAACCTAAAGGCTGGGACTTAAATCTAGATGAGGTAGACCTTGAAGGAGTACCCTGGTCAGAACTTGAAGATCTGGATAAAGCTAGAGAATTAAACCAGGAATATAAGGACATGCTTGAAGAATCAAAGGAGACAATTGTGAAATTGAAGACAAAAGCTAAAGAATCAACAGAAGAAATTGGCAAACTGAAAGCCCAAATAAAAGGAGATAAAGGATGTGACATTAAAATCAAATAAGTACAAGATATGATCTCTAGTTTGAAG
Source organism: Cunninghamia lanceolata (assembly GCA_027924645.1). Taxonomy (NCBI): domain Eukaryota; kingdom Viridiplantae; phylum Streptophyta; class Pinopsida; order Cupressales; family Cupressaceae; genus Cunninghamia; species Cunninghamia lanceolata. The sequence goes on from BSBN01001583.1 coordinate 15,022,565, forward strand.
GTCATGGTTGAAGAAGGTAAGAGGATTGAAGATTTCATAAATATCAAGTTCAATGAGAAAGCTGTTGAATGTTCAAAACTTGAGGAAGAAGTTGTCACTTTGAGAAAAGAACTAGAAAAAATAAAAGAATAGATTGACAAGGGGTTAAAACTAAAAGGAGGTTATGAAATTATTAATGAGTTGATTAACTCTCAAAAGCCATTAAAAGAAAATCTGGCCTTGGATTTAAAAAGGGGAAAAGTCCGATCATCAGTACATCTACAAACTTTTATGATAACTCCAAAGCAGAAGGAAAGCCTGAAACAAATGAAGAAAAATCCTACTTTGGAGATGCCAAAGAAGAATGCCTCCAGAGATGCAAAAGAAGAAGGTTTCACTCCTGTCCGAAGACAAAGAAAGAACAACAAGAAGAGGAATTTTAGAAAGTCTTCTCCTAAACAAACTACTCCTACCAGGTATCCTTAATCTTTCAATGATAATTGCTATGCTTGTAATAAGTTTGGTCACAAGGCTGTTGAATGTAGAAGAAAGATGGATCATAATGCATTTAGGCCTCCTAGGTACAATGCCATGAGCTCTCATGGTTAGTTTCATGATTTCAATAAGGTTAGTCATAAGGCTAATGCATACATAAGAAAAATAATGAGGAATGGTTTCATGAACAAAAATAATGCTAGGACCTCTTGGTTCTTCTATGATTATTGTTACACATGTAACAAGTATGGTCATAAGGCTGCTGATTGTAGACCTAATGTAAGAAGAGGTGGTTATGCTCTATAGACCAATACCACCAGATAGAATTGCAATAAATTAGGACACATTGTAAGGTTCTACATGGGAAAGAGTGTAAAGTCCTTTGCTCCTCAAAACAAGGTAGATATTGCTCTACAAAAGAAGGAAATGAACAAGACATGGAGGAAGAAGGAAGAAAATGAAGTAAAGGAAGGATTTGTAGCTCTGCCTAGTGTAGATGGATCTTTTAGAAACTAAAAGGAGGAAGTATTGGTTTAGGGGAGTTACAACTGCAAATATTTTCAGACCCCTGAATGCATAAGATGATGAATTCCTCATCATATTGGGTAAAAGTGATGTGAACATGTTTGGTTTATGGTATGATGATGTTTGATCAAATTTTCAGAGAAAATGGACTCTTTGTGGAGGATTTCTAAGTGATCATAGATCTCTATATAGTAAAAAGATGAATAGGTCTAGAACAAAGACTATAATCAATGCAGAGTAGCCAGGGTTGGTGAGAAACTTATTTGGTCAATTTTTTTATCAAAATTGATCTCATTTGAAAAAAAAGAAAGTGTGTGAAAGAGAAAAGGAGAGAAAGAGATATTCAACAGAACTTGTGTGCAAACCCTAATGACAACTTTCCCAAGTATTCTTCAAATTTGCCGGTTAAACCCTAGTTTACTAAAAGAATTGTCATGGCAACACCAGTAGTAGATGTTGTGTAGAGACCAAGACTAAAATTTAAGAAACATCCATACAAGTCCACTAAAAATGATAAGGATGGAACTTTTCTAGCATTCCCTCTAATGTGTTGCATATATAAGATGTCCAGATATACATCCACTCATAGCTAGATGAGTATGACCACCTGAAGCTAGAACAATTCAAGAATGAACATTTTCTAGGTGATGATTTTTAATTCAAGATGGAGTTTGTAAATGTTGCAGCAAAACAACTAGGTATTTGGAAGGGTTTCCCTAATTTCTGGTATGAGGAAGATTGGGTCAGGATTGCCTTAAGTCAGATTTATGAGGACTTATTTTTCTTTGATCAACCATATATGATCACTAAGGAAGCCATCAGGGCTGTGACCAGATTGTGCTCCTCCAGACTAGTGCCTATATTGAAAGCTGTGAAGAATGAGGAAGTGATGAGACTTACCAGAGTGAAATTTGATAAGAGAACCCTAATAGTGGATGATATCACTAAAATAGCAGTCTCGCATGCCACTATGGGCAATGCTTACAAAGTATATTACACAAATAGAGAGGAGACCACTATTGCTACTGCCATCTACAATACCCATCAAATGGTGAAAGAAGGGAAGGACTATGACCTCTATGAGCTCTTGCGGTAGCAATTGTTGGACAATTTGAAGAGAACCAAGGAGACAAAGTACAAATTCTGGTATGGTTTTTCAATCATTTTCCTTATGTTCTATTTCTTGAGGGAATTACCTTCAATGAGGAATGTGGTCTGGAATGTAGATACTCTTGTTGCTCATCAAATCAAGGACTATATGTGTGGTTTCCTTGATCACAAAAATTGTGACACTTTGCTTTGGGGATTTTTCAAAACATTTCAAAATGCCATGCATATGAGGGAAAGGATGCCAAAAAAAGTAGTAGAAAAATACAAGAATGACATAACCTTCATGGTGGACAAAGACAATTACTATATGGAGGATGTAGAACCAAGAACCTTCTTGATAACCACCTTGCCTTATGAGGTGTCTGAATATGATTTAGTTGGATATGTTGATATGTTACTCAACAAGCCTAAGGATCTTACTACTAAAAGATTTGGAACTTATGATAAAATCACCAACAAAACAATCTTGAAGGATGTGAAAGAAAAAGAAGAAAAGATGAAAAAAATTTGGAGGAAATGCTTGACACTCTTGAGGATGCTGTAGGAGAAGCCCAGACCTCTTCTGCTGCATAAGCACCTAAAAGGACAAGTAGGTCTACCTCTGCTGCTACTACCTCTTCAAAATCCTTTGGACCTACTCCTACACCTCCTAGCAGGAAAAGAACTGCTACTAAAGTGCCAGTACAAACCAAGACTATAGAGACAAAGACACATAGACCTAAGGTCCAAGAAAAGAGAGGAAAGATCAATCTAGTGAACATAGTAGATGAAGAAGAAGAAGAAGAAGAATCTAATATGCTTGAAAGGAAAAAGAAAAGAGCAAGAGAAGGAGAGGAAGAAGGAGAAACCACCAAAGGAAAGGGAAAAGGAAAAGAAAATAAATCAAAAGAAACCTCTCAAGACAAATTTTAGCATGAGCCTCTACAGCTTGAGGCTAGTGTGAATGCTATAGTACAACATGGTTCTTTGAAACAAGTTATAGATCTCTATGATAAGATGTTCGTTGACAACAAAGCTACAATTGAGGAAGCAATAATCAGTTACATGATGACATTCAATGTGGCCTTAATTGAGTTCATTGATTAGCTTCTTATAAGCCTTGTAGACCTACTCACCAACAAGAGAAATCAAGCCATGGGAAAGGAGGCTGAGATGAGAAAACATGCAATTGAAAAGGCTGGTCCATCCATTTTTGATGAAGATAAAGTTAAAGTTTCTCAAAAACAAGTAAAAGAATTCAAAAACAAAAGAAGAATAAATATCCTAATGGGAAAAGACAAGGAAGAAATAGAGAGACTAGAGAAGGAAACATTAGAGAAAACTACAAAAATTCTTAAGGAAATGAAGAATGCTAAGGTGATAGCAGAGGAATAAGTTGCTTTAGATAGACCAGATGTACCTCTTTAGGATATAGATCTGTCATCATTTGATGAAAAAGTGGATAGAGATGATATGACTGAAAAATATAACATGGAAGCACAAAATGTAGAGGAGCTAGGTAATGTGGTTACACCTCCTCTGGAAGAGTTAGAAACATAAAACTTAGGAGATCAAGGTGAAATGAATATATCCCATTTGGAGAATATTGAGACACAAAATATAGAGGGTCAAGATAAAGTAAGTACCTCCCCTCTAGAGAACACAATATAGGTACAAAACATAATAATTCCTCCCCCAAAGGATACAAGGATGGATGAACAAAGGAAAGAGGATAACCCTGAGGAGAATCAAGATGAGGAAGTTAAAGACACCTATGGGGATATAGGTCAGAGTTCTTTAGGGCCAGACTCTTTTAAATACCTAATAGATTTGTAGATGCAGTTCCAACCAGTGATTACACCACAACTTTTGCAAATTCCCACTCTTGAAGGGCAAGTTGACCTGGAAAACATTTCACCCCTTCACAAACTTCAACTTGATGATATATTGCATGCTTCTACAAGGAAGGAGTTCCTACAAGAAAACTTAAAGAAGAGTAGCCTAGTTGAGGATGTAGTGAAATTGATTCAAGAAGGTTTACCAAAGGTAAACATTGATTCCTCTTTGTCCCTAGAGCAAAAGTTGAAGTTATTAATGGATTCTTTTAAGGATCATTCTTCTCATGTTGAAAGGAAAGTAGAACAAGAGGAATTAAGAAAGATGAATGAAAAAAGGTTGGCTGAGATATCTGATAAGTGTGCCAATGCACACATTAAGTTACAAGAAAATTTGAAAATATTCAAAGGATGCATCAATGAATCCACTACTTTATACCTATTCTATTTGAAATGGCCTAATTCCACCAAGAACAAGAAAGCTCAAATTGACTCCATTGAGTCACAAATCTCCAAATTAGCTGAAGTATATGACTTGACAAAAGACAAGAATGGAGCAACTAGGGCACAAGTTGAAAACCTTCATGCATAGATGTCATAGCTATAAGACCAAAGGGAACATATAAAGAAGTAGTTTGATCAACTGAGAGAAGCAGTAAATTTGAGACTGGCTTCATTATCCGAATTGCTAGGTGAGGCTGAAAAGATTGAGCAGAAGATAAAACACCTTGTAGTATAGATGAGGCTGAGGACTTATATGTATGGTTTGAATGCTAAAATCACATCCTTACATTAGAAAAGGCAATTTGGGCATCCACTCTTACACAACTCAAGGTAATATACAAAGCCATTTTTCCTTCTAAATGAGTTGCAAGAGCATTGTAGATAAGAAAATTTTGAATGTATATAGATTTGCGGAGGACAGTAGTGTACATAACATCAATTTTTGAGGCATTTTCACCTCAAAAGGAGTATTATTTGTATAAATAATATAATAAGGGGGAGTTTATATAGTTTTGGATGATTTTAGGCCCTTTTCCCTTGATGTCAAAGGGAGAGAGAGAGAGAGAAATATGCATCTAAGGGGGGGTGTTTGTACACATATTTTTCAAGTGTTGCCACTAATGACAAAGGGGGAGATTGTTGGAAATGTGTGTTGTCATTGATGTCAAATCAATATGTGTCAACCTAAGGTCAGAGATAATGAAGCTGATGGATAGTGGAAGATTTGAGAAAGATGGTTTGACTCAGGTCAGCTTTGTTAAGACAGGTCAGTCTAGAAGACCTAGTAGATGAAGGAAAACTGTCTAAGTATGAGAAAGAATGATGTTCAGCCTGAGGTCTAAGTATGATGTGGAGGTGAGTACATATGTTATAACATGTTCCTAGCATGCCTACATTAATAATCTACCATTCTACTGTACCACACTTAGAAAAAGTTACAAAAGTTTGGCTAAGGCTTTCATAGTGTATATCCTAAGGCAGAGTTACAATATTTTGGTCTGCATTTCTCCACATAGAAATATTTAGTCTTATGGTTTAGAAGACAAGTTTAATAACATATGAACATACTATATCCAAGATTTCAGCTCATTACACCTTCAATAGAGAAAGTTATAAGTGGTAGAGTTTCAGACTATGTTTTGATAGAGTATTGTAGTGATGGAGACCTGTAGGAATGCTCTACATTCCTCCAAAAGAGAAGTTGTGCCCATGCAATTTTGCAAATATGTTTGGAGATGTATAATGCACACTACCTTGTAGTATCAAGTGCTCTAATAGTCCACAAGGTTGACTTTTAAATGACAGAAGTAATACAGATTGTTCTAGATGTAGAAGTACTCTATAGAATAGATGTTTGAGTACTTGTGGAATATGAAGAAGGTATATAAAACCATATGAGTGTCTATAGAGACTCTACATACTTCATAGGATCTCAAGTTTGAACCACATACAATTCTCTCCTATTTCTTGTACCCCAAAAGGTGTTCAAGTCACCTTGAGTTATGTATATACACGAATACTTTTCATAGTGCAGTTGAGTCAAATGTCTCCGCATTCCTCTAGAAATGATAGATATGATTGTGTGGATCTAATAATATGTTCATAGTGTTACACAAATTCATTCATTAGTATTTCAGTTGACTTGGTGATCTGCAATGCAATATCCTAAGTTTTGATGTGTCACAGTCAGTTTGAAATGCCCTATTTTCATTAGTTCAACATGTTTCTTGTTTTGCATATGCATATATTGATTATACGCTTTAGAAGAATGGTGTATGGATTGTGTTGAGAAGATATATGGTTGAAATATTGGTCTGCATAATTTTTTTGGCTTCTCCCTAGTGATGTGAAGATGGTTAGCTAGCAGTGGTACTATTGTTTGGGCTGACAATCCAGTTTCCTTCATATATGGTGGATCCTAATCAGTTATTTTGGCATTGGAGGATGTGTTGTAATGTTTTTTGGATTTTATTGTGATGTGTTGTGATCCATAACTTGTTTACTCTTCATATTGTATATGTTTGATGCCAACCTGTGGAGAATCACATGTTTCAACTAAGAATCTCCTTTATGCCGACCTAATCAATGTTTTGAGATCTTGTAGAGGATATATATAGAAGAACACATTCATTTGTGGAATTTATGAGTGAGTGTGAATGTAATAGAGTAGAATTAGCAGTATGAAGTGTGTAAAGTCAGTATGATGGAGTAATTGTGCAGAAAAGGGGACTGTAAAATCAACATAAGTCTGATGCTTCTTTCATGGCAGTTCATAGTTATGTTATCATTGTAATTCTTTGTAGTAGTGAGCTTTCTTTAGGGAGTAGTAGCTTCCTTGGGTTGTAGCCCTAAAATAATGTCATAAAGGAGTTGTAGCTTCCTTGGTTTGTAGCCCTAAAACAATGTCAGCAGGGAGTTGTATCTTCCTTGGGTTGTAGCCCTAAAACAATGTTGTAAACTTTTATAAGCAATGAGCATTATATTGTGACCTAACACTCACCATGGTTTTTCCCATTTTTGAGTTTTCCATGTAAAAATCCCAGTGTCAATGTGTTGATTAATGTGGCACATGTTTTACTTTTTTCTCTCTAAGTAATTTGATTTGTTCTGCAAATAAAGTAGTTAAGTTTTTGTATATGCTGATTCACCCCCCTCTCAACATCTTAGTTAGTTCAAAAAATATGGTGGTGTAATATGAGTGACAATGACAGTCAAACAAATTTGATAAATTTAATTCTCCTTTTTTGGTCTCATTGTTACCCTCACCTAGTGTTGCATTGTATGCATACTTTGAAATTCAATGACATGTTAATTATTGACATTGTGGGTGACAATGTTCTTGAATATGTCATAGAAAGGTTCCCCGTCAATTGACTCATTTTGGATTATAGGGAAGAATTCACAAATGAGAAAGATATTGGAGGATAGGGGAAAGGATGAACTATTCTTGAAGTTCACATCATAAATCTTTACATGTTTTGAAATTTTTCCTAATAGATTTTTTTGGTTATTCTTCCTATAGCATGTTTTGAAGGGAAAGGATAAAGTATTCTAAGTTTAAAAGATGCTTATAGCTTGTTTTTGATATTTTGTGACAAATATAAATAGTGAGTTAAGGGTTATTGCTAGCATTTTACTATACCCTCTTTTTGATAGTTTGAGGAAATTGTATAAGAAAACGTAAATACAATGCTTTATAAGTGTTGGTAAACAATTTTTTCATTGCAATTATATTTCCAAAAATAACTCTATTTTTCTCAAAGAGCAATGATAATCATACCAACAATTGGAGAGAGTGCTATTAATTAGCAATCTTTCTCTACATTTAGAGGAGAAGCTCCCTCGTATGATAAAACTTAGGGTTTGTGGTATTTTAGCTAGAAATATCGAAAGGCAAATGGAAAAACTAAAGGAAAGAGATTCATAGAAACCTTAGTGGCTAAGACAAGAATACCTACTAGGATCTCATAAACTTATTTAAAAATAACAAAAATGCGTCACAAAATTAGAAACGATGTTCCTAGATTTATATGATGGGTTTCATAACAAAATATATGATACTATGACAATCATGGAAGAATAACACATAAATATCAATATACAAAGAGGTAGGCTTTGCATGAACAACATTTAAATCAAGATACTAAGATTATAAATACATTTCTTTGCACATATTGCATAGTTTGTAAATACTCAATAGATGACCATTAGTTCACATAATGAAAAAAAGATATTACCAATCTAACATAGGAAAAATTAGTAATAATAACACATAAAACACCCAAAACATATGAATTAAATGCTTCTTTTGTTATTTCATTGAAGTTACACAACTTCAAAAATACTTCTATATTAAGTGTGAATCCATGAGCCCTTTATTTTTGTTGAGTTACAACTCATATGGACCAGTGAGGACTCAAACCTAGGACCTTCCATTTTCTATTGGAGTGCTCTACTGATTGAGCTACTGCCCCTTGTGGCCAACCCATCATCGGTCCAGGTGTGGATTATTTACAACACCCCCCTTAAGCCACACTATAGGTGCTTGGGGCTCCTAGCCTGACTCTGATACCAATTGTTGAGGTAAAACTCATATGGACCAGCTAGGATTCAAACCTAGGACCTTCCATTTTCTATTGGAGTGCTCTACCAACTGAGCTATTGGCACCTTGTGGCTAGCCCATCGTCAGTTTGGGTGCGGCTTATTTCCAAGGACCTTCCATTTTTCTGCTAGAGTTCTCTACCAACTGAGCTAATAGGCCCTTGTGGCCAACCCATCATCAGTCTGGGTGTGGCTTATTTCCAAAACCCCACTTAAGCCACACTACAGGTGCTTGAGGTTCCCATCCTAGCTCTGATACAAATTGTTGATCTACAACTCATATGGACCGGCCAGGACTCAAATCTAGGACCTTCCATTTTCTACTGGAGTGCTCTACTAACTAAGCTACTAGCCCCTTGTGGCTAGCCCATCATCAGTCCAAGTGTGGTTGATTTCCAACACCCCCCTTAAGCCACACTATAGGTGCTTGGGGCTCCTAGCCTGGCTTTGATACCAATTGTTGAGCTACAACTCATATGGACCAACTAGGACTTGAACCCATGACCTTCCATTTGTTGTTGGAGTGCTCTACCAATTAAGCTACTAGCCCCTTGTGGCCAGCCCATTGTTGGTCTAGGTGTGGCTTATTTCCAATAGTTTTTTCCTAGTTCTACTAAAACATAAAAAGAACCATAATAGCTAAACCAAACTCCACAAAAAAGAGAGAACCCCTTTACATTAGAAAACATAGGCTTTATAGCCTCCCAACCCATAATTGACTTGTAACTGACTCATAACTACTTGTTTTTTAGACTTTAGAAAAATTTAAAGTATTACAAAGTCTCTTTAATGAGTATACATTTTTGACTCATTAAGAGATACTTTTTATAAACATTAACAAAACTAATTTTATAAAAACTAGTTGAGACTTCATGCAAGTTTGGAGGTTATATGCTTGTCAAGGCATTATGTCAAACACTTGGTTTGTATTAGATGTAGGTATTTGTCTACATATGATTTTATCAAACACATTCATTTGTTCCCTTCTCTTCACTCAGATGAATTGCAGGTGCAATACTTTCTTCAAAACTTGCACATATTATTTTCAAAACAACTCCTTTGTCCCATATGCAATTGAAATTATATGATTCTTGAGGAAATACTCAATTACATGCATTAGTAAGAGTTGACTCTACTTCATCATCTATTGGAATAAAAACAAAACATGTTGCTGCAATTGGAATAACAACTAGCTTCTGCCTTTGTAATTGTATCCTAGTTGATGTCCTTGAGAATGTCTTTTTTACTGCTTTTTTTATTTGGAATAATTACTTTTGTAAAACAATTTTGTATTTGCAAATTACCCTCCAACCTTACAATTTCTGTCTTCAAATCTTTGACTATTTTAGTTCAATTCTATTTGCATAATATAGCAAATGACTATTGGAAACCTTCATTTGAACCAATCTCCATTTGTATCTAAATTAATTTATCTCCCTTGATAACAATGCAATATGCCTTGGATGGTGTTCATGTGGTGGATATAACAAGACATTGTTACGTCATAAAATGTGTACACTAGCATTTTACACTAAGTTTAGCACCTCGTTAGACCTAAAATGTTTCCTTTGTTAATCAGGACCTATTTTAATACCTTTTTGAGTATAAAGGATAAAATATTGATCCTGATGAATAAAACTTATGGAATCAAATTAGGACTGGACTAAGCCCATGATATTTGGCACTCCCTAGAGTTGTGGGGCTAAAGGTCTAGGGCACCCAAGCACCCTGGTCCCAGTTGGGATCTTTAGCCCCTCTTTTGTAGTCTTGACTTGGGACACTTTCTTAGTTTGTATTTGTCAGCCTCATTTAGTTTTATTTGTTGTGAGTGAGCAGGACTGCATATATAAAGGAGTTTTGTATTTCATTTACACCTAGATGAATAATGACAAGTTTTTTTATTTTATTGTGTTCTGTACTAAAGTGCTCTTCATGCTTGGAAGTATTATCTACTTGTGGATGCTATTGAAGTTTGTTTGCAGGTCTTGAAGGAAGTTTCAAGCCTTCTTCATCACTCTCTTTGTTAGGTTTGATCTTGAGTCATCTTCATCAACTAGGGTTTTCACCTCTTCTAGTAATCATCATCATTATCATTCATATTTCTATCATATTATTATAGATCTGGCCTCTGCTCTCCTAGGACACGCACTTTTAGATCTAATCATTACTATAGTGGAGGTGGAAACACCAACATAGGGTTTGACTAAGGCAAGTCCTTATGCACATCACAACCTTTTCCTCTTTCCTTGTGTGCAGGTTAGAGAAACAAGTTTCTAAAGGTGATTTTTGAGAAGAAAATAGAGCAGGCAAGTATAGGTCTGGTGATACCCAAGATTTTGTAAAATCATAAAAAAAACCTAGGGCGCCCAAGCACCCTGGTCCTTGGAATTTCTACTCCAAGATCTACATTGTGAACTATTCTTTGATCTCTTCTATGCTTTTGGTTTTCTGAGATCTATTCCCATTTGTTAGTTATAAGCTAATCTTTGTCTTCTAGGGTTTGACCATTTGTCCTAGCTTGCTTGCTTGACCTTCGTTGAACTTGGTTGATTGATCTCTATACAACAAAAGAGCAAAGCCCCTGTAGTATGGCCCTCCTTCTTGGGTAGAATCCAAGCTCAATTTGTGCCCCAATGTTTATAGAAGAGGGTTTGACCTAGTTTAACTCCTTAGTCTAGATCACTCTTTTCTATCTAACATTTTGGTGAACCCATTATTTCTTGCACTTTTACATCCTTCTTCTTTCAGATATGAGTTGCTTACTTCCCTAGATCTGATTGGGATTGCATTCATTAATCATTTTGCATGCATGCATAATTAAATTTTGCATAGTTTCAAAACTAGGGTTTGTGAAAACCTTGCATTTATAGAAAATATAGTTAGTTTCAAACCTAGGGCTAATAGATTTGAGGGTTGTTTCAGATCTGGTTGAATTGGCAGATTATTTTCATTTTTTGTACCTTATCATTCTTTTTGTTGAAAACATTCTTGCATCCTTGCATTTGAAATTTGGAAAAGAAAAACTTCATTCTAGACTTAGAATTTGTCATAAAAAGGTTGTATTTTGTGAAAACCTAGCTAATGTTGAAATCTAGGGTTTATGACTGATGTTAGTTTCATACTTTACTGTTGTCATTTCCATTCCAAATCTGATTTTAAATTGTTCTACAACATTACAATTTTGATATGGCATTAAAAATTGAAGATAGGAACAATTTTGAATTGTTTCATTTCAAAAAAACATTTAAATTTGAGTTTGATTTAAGTGGATTTGAGTAGAATTGAATTTTATCAAGGATATATTAAGTGCATTATGTTTGTTTACATTAGAACAAAACATTTCTTTATTTAAACAAAAACTCAAATCCTTCTTTTGCTCCTATTTGGTTGAAAATTGGATTTGTTAATGTTTTAGTGTTTTGATGTTTAAATCCTCCTCTCCACTTTACATTCAAGGATCTAGGGTCAAGTGGCAAGCACTATCATACCCTAGGTCACTGTGAGATGTTGAGAAACTTGGATTAGGGAATTTAATTATCAATTTCTCTTCTCTTATGCTCAATTGACCATTAAAACCCTAATTATGCAAATATGACAATAAACTGACAAATAACAGAAATTGCTCTTATAGACAAAAATAAAATAGCAAATCATAGAATACCTATTTTCAGGGATCCGAGGCAGAATAGTTAGGGACACTGGAGTGGGCACCCAAGTCCAAGGTACCAGTTTCTTTGTGGGATCTGGACCTTCTTTCGACACTGATCAGCCCTGTAACTTTTGTTTCTAGAAACTTAGCTGCGGAGGACACTAGAGTGAGCACCCAAGTCCTGGAAATGCTCTGGTGTCTTTCTTCTCTTTAGATCCCAAATCCTTGATGCCTACCAATCCTTCCTAAAACTTCACTTTTCCCAAATACGACACCTGTAACCTACAATCACAAGACTTGGTTTGGGGGTTGTGGTGTTTAGAGGCTTGCCTCAGTCAAGCCCCAGAGGACACTTAAGTCTCTGAACACCGTTGTTAGATAGAGAGTGCATGCCCTTGTGAGGCAGAGGCAAAAACCAAAGGAATTGATAATGAAACACACCTTGTAATAAAGATATCATGGGAGGAAGATGTTCTTCATTCCACAATGAAATTGATGCTCAAATCTGCAAATCAAACACACAAACCACACAAGTCTACTCTTGCAACACAATGAAAGCCTTGAATCACCTTGAGAACACTTGAACATCACAATTGCCATCTAGTTGAAATCTAGTTTACAAATGAATGCCTAAACATGCTTTTATATGCAACTACAAATACTCCTGCCAAGATTTCAAAAATCAAAACTTACTGTGTCGGTAAAAGGACCAAATAACGGTCATAAATTGACACTTAAATTTTGGGCCTGACCCAAAATAGGGCAGGACTAAGGCGCGGGCACCCAAGTCCTCCCCCCTATTTTGGGCAGGGTTAAGGTCAAGGGGTCCTCCTAGGTCTCATTCCATCGGGATGCCAAAATATGAACTAAGATGTCCTAAATGCATGTAAAAGACCCAGGAGCTAAACCTTATGAGGGAAAATCCCCCAAGGGGACATTTTCTAATGTTATAGCTCCATCATTCATTTCTTCTATTTGTACATCTTGTGTGTTACTAAAGCTTGTAGACACTTTATGAGCTTTGTGACATGGTGCCCTGATTCTAACATTCTTGTGTGAAAAAGTCATCGTATCATGGGTTCTAATGCTTTGAATAACAATGATACCAATACATTGGAACCCCAAATTCCTAGTTTTAACACACAAGAAGGTCCATCACTTCTTCTTGACATTCCTACTTCACATCTTCCTAAAGCATCAAACTTCCGTGAATCCATCAACATTGATGACCTTGTGGCTCATGTTCCTAAAGCTCAAATTTAGAGATTAGACATGGAGTTTGCTAATTTCTAGCAATTTGTAAGCTCAGAACACATAGCTGAGGAGGCTATCCCTATTGTTGAGAGTCTAAGAAGTCTTTTTCTCAAAGGTCAAGAAGAATTGGAAGTCTTGCATGGCCTCGCTCATATAGTTCATAACAACATTCTATGGATATCTAGTTGCGCTGAAATAATCACCAATATCACTTCTTCTAATCTAATAGGGACTCAAGTGTTAGCACCCATACCTACACTCCCTATTCCTACTTATACTTCTACCATTCTCACCACTACTACACAACCGAGTAATAATGCTACCACATGTGTTGGGTTATCCACTAGGAATCATGTTTGCCATTATAGTTCCATTCCATATAGTTACATAAATTCCACACCCAATGTTACTCCACATACATCTAAACCTCCTATCACATTCCAAAAATCTACTCATACACCCTCACCTAGCCCTTCCAATTCATTCCAATCTCAAACTAGTTCAGTTTTGACCCTATCATAAACTAATTGTTGAAAAATATGACCTCCATCCAACAACAATTGGCAAAGATAAGCAATAGTCCACCTAAGCCTAATGTCACAACACATTATATCCATAGCCCTTTGTCCTACTCCATCCTAAGAACTCAAATGCCTGAGAAGTTTGAAACCCCTCGCTTTGAGAAATATAAGGGGAAGGGAAACCCTAACAACCACGTGGCAGCCTTTATCGCTATGTGTAGTGATTTCTTCTTTGAGGATGTGATTTTAGAAAAACTCTTTCCTAGGTCACTCAAAGACACAACCTTGGATTGGTTTTGCTCGCTACCTCCTAATTCTATAACTTTTTTCTCACAATTAATCATTAAGTTTCTCAAGCATTTTCAAGTGAACATTGGACCTCAAGTCTCTTTGAAAGACTTGGTTCATTGCAAACAAGGAATTAAAGAGAAAATAATAGATTTTATGGACCATTATCAAGCCCTCTTCTCACAAGTCTAGTATTCTATTTTAGACAGTGATTTATAAAGAATCTTTATACGAAAACTACAACCTCACATCTGTGATAAGATATTTTTGATGCAATATGATTCATTTAATCATCTTTGCATGGCTCTTCATGATTATCAACTTTCAATTAGTTAGTATGAGCATAATCCCTCATCGGCTGCAGATGGTCAATTCAAAGCCTCTCACAATCATTCTTTCAAAAGACAAAACAAAAAATTATCAAGATAAATGAAATTTTAGAGAATAACATAAGAAAACACATGGTGGTAGCGTCATCCCCAACTCCCACCCCTTACAAGTCAAAACTAAAAACAAGAAACTTCACACAATTATCAGAATCTCTCTATGCTATCATGACACAACTTTTGTAAAACAATATCATCAAGCATCCTCCCATTAGACCTCTTGATCCAAGTAAGATGCAATCATCTTCCTTTGATTTGAAGGCCTTTTTTCACTTTCACTACTCCATTGGCCATGATATTGAAAGATGTATGTGTCTTAAACATGAAGTTCAAGACCTCATCGACTCAAATATTATCCAAGTTGCTAGCGTGAATGATAAAGGGAATAAATCAATGGCTGCTCCTAATCAAAATCTTCAAATATACACTGATCTTTACCTCATCACAAATCTAATGTTGTTGAAATTTGCATGATGGATGCTCACCCTCAGAAAGAGTGAGTGGATTCGGAACCTACTATATCTTTTACTCCACATGATGCTACTATTGAAGTTCTTGATGGGCCTCTTTACATTACTATTCCAATCAATGATAAACCTATTAGAGGTGCTACGATTGATCCTATATGCATTGTAAATGTAGTAACTGAAGAGTTTCTCTATATGCATGGTTTACATCAACCTATGATGTATCGGATATGGTGATTAGAGCACATACTGGGTCTATCCTTCCAACTCTTGGTGCTTTAATTCTTGAAGTTAAGGTTGGGCCAAGAGCTTTGGATGCTCATTTTGTCATCATTCCTACATCAAACTTATTTCATGTGAAGTTGGGTCGTACGCATGGCTCTACTCCATGAAGGCGGTCCCCTCTATGGTTCACAAGTGCTTAAAGTTTCCATTTGAGGGACGTGTCGATGCTGTACATCATAGTCAATATTAGCCCATTTCTCACAATGAACATTTTTCACTTGACTTCTTCTGCCCACAACTAGTTGGAGTCACTCTAACTAGAGAGGATTTATTCTTCTTATCATATCAAAAGTTCAAAGCAAAGAAAATAATAGAGTTATCACTTAGTAATATTCCTTCTTGTGATGTTCCTGAACCTCCTCAATCTTCTGAGACTATGATAGTAGTTACTCTTGTCCTACAGGTGGTGAATGAAGATAAGCCTGGATTGAAGGTTCTTCCCCATCCTTGAGCGTATGGTAGATATGCCAAGGTTCCCTCTCCGCCATCCCTTCAAGGACAACGAGGAAACCTTCATGTAAAAATAGACCTCCTTGTAATTGCAATGTTACTTTTGTACCATCTACCTCCATAGAGACTAGTGAAAATTAATTGATTGTGTGTGTTATTTCCTAAGGTTTCTCAACCACTAGAGGATGCTCATGTACTTCCACTTGTTTCACAAGCTGAGAAGGAAGAGCAACCCGTGTCAAGGAACCCTTCCCCCATAGTCTCCCAACCTTCAGTGGTTTCTCTTGTTTCTTCTAATGTTCTTGAAGCAAAGGAAGAAAAGGAACCCACGTTGGAAGATACTATGGTTCCACTCACAAACATCATGAATAAATCTAAGAGAAATAAGATTGCAAGAAAAAGAAAAAAGTGTCATCATGCCATGGCTTGCCTTGCTGTAAGAGAGGAGAATCTCCCTCCTTGAAAGCGTTTATCATCAACGAATGCAAAAGAGATATCTACTGATGCTTTGTCTCTTTTAGAGAAGGAGGATGTTTTATCAGCTAGCAGAACCTATTGTGCAATATTCTAATAATGAATCCAAAGACAAGGATGATATAGGTATGGCTCTTGTTCCCTATACCTCATGTGCTATAGTTCCTCTTGCATCTTGTCCACCTTTCCAAAAGGATGATGAGAAAGATTGGGACGAGGATGATTTGCTTTAGGTTGACTCGTAGGTGAGGTACTTTATTTCTATTATGTTATGAGTGCATGTGATTGTTTTTCCCCATGATGTGTCGCTTGATATTGTATTTATGTTATTGCTGTTGTATTTAATCTCTCTTTGGATGACCCTTAACACCCTGGTAGGTGCAGGGATACAAAGGGATCAAAATCTATTGTGACATTCTCTCTATTTGTATCATCATTCTTCTATATGTCTGTTGCCTAAAATTTTTGAACATGAAAATTTTAAACTTTCCTATTCTTTGTGCTATCTCATTCCATTGAATTCAAATCATATTATTGCACTATTCACTCTCTTGAGTCACATGTGAAGTCATGTTGTCATGTTGGTTTGGGCATATTGTTAATGTTGCCTCTCCCTTATTCCAATTGTTTAGTGGATCTCCTTGGGATGTAACTCCTACTAATTTCAGACAAGACAAAGGTTGGTGTAGATGTTACCTGTGAGGTTGATGTTGCTCCTTTTCACACCTAGTATCAACACCATTATGGCCAAGATATTGACAAAAGGAAAGGTTCATTGCTGGCCTTGGTTTCCTGAATCCTATCTTATCAGATTTGTGGATTGTAGAGAGAATTTAACAAATATTGCAAGATGAGCTCTTCTGAATTGGAGGAAAGGTCCATTATGCCAGAGATGTTTAGTAACTGGAGGTGAATGAGAAGTTACAACAACTATCTATCTATAAGCATGTCTTTCACTTAGAGGGCATTGGTCACTAGCTTACAAGCAACACTATGTGCTCACTTTCTTTAGCTTCATAGCAAGTGCTTCCTTCATGATATACCCATTCAAGAAGGATCTGGTGTGGATTCCAAAATATTAATTGATTTGATGGAAGTCAAAACAAACTTGACAGATGCATCCAAGAGCATTAAAGTTGTGACTTTCAACACAGAGGTTCTTGATATAGGTGCCACAAGTTATGGAGGATGTTACTCTTTGTAGTGTTGGATCACTATCTTTCAGTGCTTTCTTTTGCTCAAGCTTCTTCTTTCTACAAGGGGAAGACCAACTCTCTTCATAGTCGATATTGCTGCTAGTAGATTTATATTTTGCCATGGGTCACAGATCATCAGTCAATATTCCTTTGATAATTCAAGCATGTATCTGAGTGGTGTTTTCATTTCACAGCTATTGACATGAACAAATTAGTTCAAATGCAAAATATTTAAATTAAACCTGCAGCTAAATCAACCATTGATTGAATTCTACACAGGGAATCATTTATGACGGTCCTAATCTCAGTCCATAAGAATTGTACTCACAATTAAGACATATCCAACATGAGGATTGCATACAAGGGAAATCACTCCGTATTTAGATTGGTTCAAATGAGAAATGTTTTGTTTTTAGAATATATGATTGTCCTAAAAAAAGGTAAACATGTAGTTATCTTATGCTACGGCTGGAGGGAGGAGGACAATGGGCTTGCAAATAGAGTGGTTACATTACTTAGAGGTTTGAAGTTAGACTTAGATGGACTCATTTAAAATTTGAGCCGACGGTCGAGAATATTTAACCCACAGTTCTAAAAGTTGATCATGCATACAAAATCTGAGAGCATAGATAAAAACGTGGCCTTGGTAAAGAAAGGTTTAAATTGTTAGCAAAGATGTATACAAAATGCAGAATGTAGTAATTGATGGACGATGCATGCAAAATGTGAAAGAAAACAAGGCTGTGGTTTTAGGTCTATAAATGGATACATTGCTTCTAGAACGCAATGATCGAAGGGTATGCGCAAAATGGATTCGTTGAAAAATCTTTAGAATCTTTCAAGAAAATGAGATTGGCTGGTGTAACACCAAATTCTACGATCCTTTGCTAGTCTTCTCCAGCTCTGTGCATGCCCCTAATCAATACCAGAATAGCAACGATGCATCAAAACATACAAATCGGGGATTCGTTGTCAGATATTATAGAGGGAAATTATAGTTAGCAGGCATGCAGACATGCGAAGGCATAATCAAGAGTGGCAGGCAGGGCTTAAATTTGACAGTCCGGAATTTTTTTCTTACAGTTTAGTCTTCAATATTGCCTGTCACGTGATAATTAATTTTTTTTAAATGCAAGTCAAAATTTTATTAAATAATAGAAGTTCCTATTAAAAATTTTAAAAATAAAAGCTAAAAATTAGAAATTTAGAATGAATATTTTCTATAAAAAACAAATCTATTTTTTAATAATAGAAGTTCCTATTAAAAAATTTAAAAATAAAAGCAAAAAACTATAAATTTAGAATGAATATATTCTATTAAAAACAAATCTATTTCTTAAATAATAGAAGTTCCTATTAAAATTTTTTAAAATAAAAGCAAAATACTAGAATGAATATATTCTATAAAAAATAAATCTATTTGAGAATTTTTTTTGTTAAATAATAGAAGTTCTATTAAAAAATTTAAAAATAAATGAAAAAAAAAAATTATATAATTTAGAATGAATATATAATTATATTCATAAAAAACAAATCTAAAAATTTGGGATATATTCTATTACAAAACAAATGTAAAAGATATATATTTAAAATGAATATATAATTATATTCATAAAAACAAATCTAAAAATTTGGGATGTATTCTATTAAAAAACAAATCTAAAAGATTTGGGATATATTTTATTAAAAAGCAAATCTAACATATATATATATGCATACATATATAGTCAGTTTAAAAATAAATTACTTGTATACCAATACAGTCAAATATTTATTTTTATTGTATTTTACAGCTAAAATCTTTAAATACAGCTATACAACTATCAAATTTAAGTCGTGGTAGCAGGCAAAAATAAGTTACAAACAAAAATCAAATGTTATACAATGATCGTAGAACATGCACACAACAGATTTGTCGATGAGTTTTAAAGAAAATACAACTGACAGGTATATCGTCAAATCCCATGAAATCCGCAACGAACTCCCAGCCTATGCTGAATTAGAAGCAATATATAAGAAAGGTGTTACAAATCAATTTTGTCAGATATTATAGTTGAAAATGTAAATTCAATAAACAGAATAACAGAACCAAAAAGAAGAATAGCAAATCCAAAACAAATGCTCAAAATGAAAAATATAAAACAACACATAGAATGAATAAGACTATTTAACGCGGTTCACCAATTGTTGGCTACATCCACAATGAAGGGTAATTTTATTATATCAATACATCTCTCTCTTTCTATATTACATACACATCTGTATTTTGGAACAACAGCTATTCAATACCACATGCTATATCCTACAGAACTTCCTCCTACATTTTTAACCATCCTCAGACCCTCTGTATTGCAGCAACCACATGCCAAGAAGATTGCAGTTACAAGGAATAGGTTGCCAGGGGAATAAGTCTGAGAATGTAGGAGAAACTCTAGATCGGTTACAAATTGGGCTTCACACAGATGCCACGTGCCCAACAATCTCCCACTTGAAGACCAATGGGATCGATAATGAAGCTGCTCTGAGAGAGATCCCCTTCATGAAATTCAGTGTCACAGAGGAACAAGACCGAGAGAAGATCTACAGAACTCGAACTTCTCTCGAGGAACAACCTTGGTTAAGGCATCCACCGGATTAACCTTTGTGTCAATCTTTGTGACTTGCTACATGCCTTCGTCAATAACATGGCAGATAAAGTGGTATCGAAGGTCAATATGCTTTGTTCGACTGTGGAAAGCTGAATTTCTTGCCAAGTGAATAGCACTTTGGCTATCACAATATAATGGAAATACTGATTTCAGATAGCCCAGTTCGGTCAACAAACGCTCAAGCCATATCATTTCTTTGGCTCCTTCCGAGAGCACAATGTATTCAGCCTCGGTTGATGGCAGAGCTACAACTTGTTGCAACCGAGAAACCCAACTAATGGCTGGCCCAGCAAATGTAAAGACATAACCAGTGGTAGACTAGCATGTCTAAATCTTAGACCATATCTGAATCAACATAACCACAGAGCTGAATGTCAGTACCTCCAAAACATAAACAGAAATGTGAAGTACCTTTCAAGTACCGTAGAATCCACTGAACTGCCTGCCAGTGTAGTTTGCCTAGATTACTCATGAATCTACTCACAACATCAACTACTTGTGCAATGTCCGGATGAGTGCATACCATTACATACATGATACTGCCAACTGCAGATGTATATGGAACAGACCTCATCTGTTCTTCTTCTTCTTCCTGATTTTTTAGACACATAGCTAAAGATAGGCGGAAATGATTAGCCAAAGGAGTAGATACCAGTTTAGCATGAGACAGATTAAATCTGTCCAACACTTTGGCAATGCAGTTTGCTTGGGACAACTTGAGTTATCTTTTATTTCTGTTTCTAAATATGTACATCCCAAGTATGCTTTTGGCTGGTCCTAGGTCTTTCATGGCAAAACAAAGAGCCAACTGTTGCTTTAGCTGAGCAATAATCTGAACACTAGTACTAGCTACTAACATATCATCAACATAGAGCAAAAGTATGACAAACTCACCAATATTGAGCTTCTTGTGGTAAACACAAGGACCTGATTCGCACCGAACAAAGTTGTTATCAGTCATGAAGCAGTCAAATTTTAAATACCATTGTCTTGGAGCTTGCTTCAGCCCATACAAACTCTGCTTCAACTTACAAAATAAATGCTCCTTACTTGGTTAAGCAAAGCCTTCAGGCCGCTCCATGTATAAATCCTCATCAATGTCTCCATGTAAAAATGTTGTTTTCACATCAAGTTGCTCAAGTTCTAAATCCCAAATGGCTACCAAACCCAACACAGCACGGATTGTGTCCATTCTGACAACTGGAGAAAAGATTTCAAAAAAATCAATACCTTTTTGCTAATCAAACCCCTTGATGACTAATCTGGCCCTGTATCTTTTACTTCCTCTGTCTTCATCTTTCAAACGATAAATCCATTTGTTCTTGAGAGGCTTTTGATTTGGTGGAAGATGAACCAAATCCTAGGTGTGATTAACTCTCAATGACTCCATTTCTTTGTTCATGGCTGCCATCCAATTGTGTGCATTTTCATACTTGTAGGCTTGTTTATAAGTTGCCGGCTCTGCATAATCAGAGAGCAATAACTCGTAGTCATCAAATTTTGCAGGTCTTCGCTTCTCACGGGTAGACCTCCTCAATGTCAGACCTTGCTCTGGTTGTATGTTTGAGTCCAGATTTAGTCTCTAGAGTAAGTTCTGAACATCATCAACCTTTGATTGTAGAGGAATCTATGGCAAGCTCCCCTATCTCTGCATACTACTGGGTGCACTTAGAGTGCCCTGTCCTGTAACTAGCACTAATTGCTTATCAGTTTGAAAGAGATTTGAATGCATATTTACTGACATCTCTTCCTGAGGCAACATTATGTGTAGTTTCTATGAAGAACTTTACAGAGGCTACGTATGACTTACTAGAGGCAGCGAAATGCATTGTGAAGGCAGTGTTGAACAGGGAGTGGACTGCGGCGGAGTTAGAAAGGGCAGTGAATGGTCTTCTGGCAGCGAATGACCAAAAAGAGGCTATGGTTCATGTGACCAAGGCTGCGTTGGGGGAAGCAATGCAACTGGAGGAGGCTGCATTGACTGGTGAAGAGGTAGTGACTGGAGAATAGGAGGCTACATGGTATGTAACAAAGGCAGCCATTGGTTAATTAATGGCTACGTTGGAAGGTGTGAAGGCAGTGAAACACCTAATGAAGGCAGCATAAAACTTAGGGGAGGCTACGTTAGAGTATATGAAGGCAGTGAATGACCACTTGGAGGCTGAGTTTGAGTTATTGAGGGCTATGTAGCAACAATACAAGGCATACCACTTGATGACTGAGTAGGAATTATGCATCCAACCGAGGACCTAGTGGTAGTAGAAATAGGAGCTCCTGTGATATAGGAATGTATAGATGTAACAAGTGGCTGAGAGAAAGAGATGGTGGATTGTTTTACCGTGCCATTATTGAAAAAATCCACATCAACATAATCTGGCAGAGGTGAATTGCAAGGTTGCAAACCTGGAAAATCCTTTTCGTTAAACACAACATCATGGCTATGGATTATAGTCTTTGCAATGGGATCCCAAAGACAAAAGCCAAACTGATCTTCACCATAGCCAAGAAAAACACACCTTTTTGACTTAAAATCTAACTTAGTTCTCTGCTCTTTCAGAATGTGAACAAAAGCGACACAGCGAAACACCTGCAAATGATGATAGGAAATTCGTTTGCCAAGCCATGTCTCCTCAGGGATGTCAAAATCTAGCCTAGACGAAGGAGCTTGATTGATTAAATACACAGCAGTATTACATGCCTCTACCCAAAACTCTTTGCCCAATCCGGCATTGGAGAGCATGCATCTAGCTCTTTCAAGTATTGTGCGATTTAGCTTCTCAGCTGCACCATTCTCCTGAGGTGTATAAGGGACGGTCTTGATCCATCAAATACCATGGTCTACATAAAAAGAATCAAACTCCAAAGAGCAATATTCTCTACCATTATCTGTTAGTAGGCATTTAATTTTATGCCCAATTTGGTTTTCAACAGCAGCCTTAAAAATTTTAAATTTTGAAAATACCTCAGATTTTCTGTTCAACATATAAATCCAGATTTTTTGAGTGCAATCATCTAGAAAGGTTACAAAATAATTTGCTCCACCGAAAGAAGTTACCTAAGTCAGACCAAAAACATCAGAATGAACAAGTTCCAACGAAGTAGTTTTCTTGTCATGCCTCGTTCTCATGAAACTGGTCCGACACTGTTTGCCATAAAGGCAATGTTTTCATAATTCTAAATCGATGGAGTTGAGGCCTATAAGCTGATTGCACTGAAGCATAACTTGAAGACCTTTTTGGCTCATATGACCAAGCCTTTTGTGCCATATTTCAGACCCACTATCCATAGCCGGCAAGGCAGCTCCCACTTCACCAAAACAATCCAGAATATAGATATTACCTTGCTTCTTTCCTCTTGCCATTACTAAAAGTCTCTTTGTAATTTTCCATGAATCAAGAGAAAATTTAACATTGCATCCATTGCCTATAAGCTGACTAACAGAAATTAAATTTCTTTTTAACATGGGTACATATCTAACATCCGTCAAAGTTAGTTTGTCTCCATTTTTTAGATTCAATATTATATCACCTTTTCCTAAAATGTCATATTCTTTATTGTCACCAAGAAACGCCTTACCAAATGTGCCATATTGAAAATTTGTGAAAGCTTGACGACATGAAGTGGCATGAAATGAGGTGCTAGAATCAAGGACCCACGAATCTGCATTTGTGTCACTAGCTGATAGAACCAAAACACCATCACTTGCAGTGTTTGCTTGATTATTTGTGCCCAGGTTACCTTGAGCGTTCTTATAGTTCCAGTAGTTCTTCTTATTGTGTCTGGGTTTTCCACAAAACCAACACGCACCGGTTCTGCCCCTAGACTTCGATCGCAGACTAGATTGTGACCTTCTCCAGTTGTTGTATCTACCTTTGTCATGGCTTCTTCCCCTATTATTTATACTTACAGCTGTTAGAGCATCACCAGATGAGGGTTCCTGATGTTTCCTTCTCATGTCTTCACTGAGAAGAGTAGCTAAAACATCATCAAAAACCAATGTACTCTTGGTTGTGATGCATAGGTAATGGTAGAATTGGTTTTGTTCACACAATAGACCTAGTTTTCCTTCACAAGGTTTCCAAAGGTAATGTGATTATAAGCCTACACAAGGCTACTCAAGAAACTAACCTAGCCTAGGACCACACCCTGGTGTCCACCCACACAGGCTATTTAGCTCTCTTTTGTGGAGTCACTGCTCAACCCAACCTACATGCACTATACACCTTCAAGATCACACAACCAACTACCAACTGCTCTACCAATCAGGATCTTTACACTACCATCAACATGTACTTGTCAAGGGCATGACTAACATGAGGTCTCTGACCCAAAAACTAGGTTCTGTACTCTTCAGGATAGTGGACAGCAAGCTATAGCATGACTGTCCTATGACAGTGTTTAAGAAAGACTTGTATCTTGTAGCCCTAGAAATCGACTAAACCAATAATAACTCTTCAAAACTCCAAATGACCATCAAGACTAAATGCATATTCAAATACCCATTATGAACATGTAATCATCCACCAACATGCAGGTCTGTACTCTGCTCCAGGCGAGCAAGGACAGTAGACTATTTTCTTTTAGAAATAGGCCTAATTTGAAGGCCTTGCAAAGGAAATACATCAAAAGTAATCACTCAAGATCAAACAAGCATTTGCACAAGTTTATCCTCATCCACAAACATCGAATACACTAGTCATTTGGTCATAGGCTTGACTATTTTCTAAACTTCCACTATTTTCCACCATTGCAAGCTAACTAGTCACTGTATAGACTAGATAGAGTCATGCCAAACACCTTGGAGAGAAGAGTGCAACCTGAAAAACCATAAAAAAACATGAAACCTAGCCTACGTTCCTCCATCCTACTAAAAATGGGTGAGATCTTTCAGAGGACAGAGGAGAAATTTCTCATTTTGGCACAAAACCCTAGTTTGGAGGGTTTCAAAACAGTTTTTGCAAAACGAATTGGTTCTCCCTTCACAAGAAATGTCAAGAGCTCTAACTACATACAAATGAAAGGTGATTCAAAATGCTAACACATTTTCCAGATCTTAGACTCCTTGCTATCCGTACCCAGCCGTACTGTATGACTGTCTTCTGAAAATGCAGAAAAAAACTATTTTTTCACTTTAAAAACTTCTCTCCATTCATTAACTTTGGCATGTCATACATTCTTCTTCCTATAGAAGGCTTGGCAAACATTTCTTCACCTCCTCCAATTGTACAACTACCCTCCAAGGGTAGTGAAATGTTGGAGGTTACATTTGCACAAGAAACCCTATGTTTCTAAAGGGAAAATACATTGAAAATAGACCTTATTAAGACTATAATGGACTAGTTGACCAAATGACTAAGTCCTTATTACAATCCACATGAAAATGGCTTGCAAAGCCTTAGAGGAAATAAAAGAACAAGACAACAAAACATGACATAGCCAAATAATGACTAAAACTGGGAGCTCCTGCACCATACTCCCCCTGTAGGAAGAACTCAAGTCCCTTGAGTTGCCAATTGTTGAAGTGTCATTCCATGCCTCAAGATATCTGCTTCAGTCATCCAAATGGCCTCTGAGTCAGGAAGATCCTTCCATTTCACCAAGTAGTCTTTATAGACACCTCTCCTAGTTGTCTTGACAACTTTGGAATCTAGAATACATTCCAACTGCAAAGGTTTGCTTGGAGGTAAGTCCTTGATCCAATTAGCATCTTCATCCACCACATCTAATCCACTTTCACCATGCAATGGAGGTCTGAAAGGAAAAACGATCACAAACATTGAAAATTGGAGAGATACCAAGGCCGGATGGTAACTCAATCTCATATGCATTGGGACCGAACTTGTGCACTATTTTGCATGGCCCAATCTTCTTCATCAGGAGTTTAGTTGGCTGACCCTTTGGCAACCTTTCTTTCCTTAGATATGCCATAACTAAGTCTCTAACTTTGAATTGCACTTCTCTTTTCTTGAAATCTGCCCTTTCCTTGTACTTTGTGACTATTTTTTCTAATTGCAACTTGACTTGATCATGGATTGTTTTCATGGAGGTAGTAAACTCTTCACCAAGTGCACTCCTTCTATCCCATCCTTGGAGATCCTTCAGTTCAAGTGGACCTCTTGGATGAAAACCATAAACTACCTCAAAAGGACTTTTACTAGTGCTCCTATTCCTTGAATCATTGTAGGCATATTCAGCCTGACTGATAACCAAGTCCCATGCCAAACCATGCTATTTTGTAAGACATCTTAGAAGGTTTCCAAGTGATCTATTAACCACCTCAGTCTGACCATCAGTTTGTGGATGGTAGGCTGATGAAAAGGACAACTATGTGCCCAACTTTCTCCACAAGGTCCTCTAGAAGTGACCCACAAACTTAGAATCTCTGTTAGTTACAATGGACAATGGCAAACCATGTATTCTTACTACCTCTCTGAAAAATAGACCTGCAAAATGAGATGCATCATTTGTGCATTTACATGGCACAAAATGAGCCATCTTGCTGAACCTATCAACAATAACAAACACACTATCCACCTCTTTGGCTATCCTGGGTAACCCAAGTACAAAATCCATGCTGATACTTTCCCAAGGTCTATTGGGAATAGGAAGGGGCTGGTATAGACCTGCATTTGAAGACACACCTTTGGCCCTTTGACAAATTGCACAACTAGCAACATACTTCCTCACATCGGATTGCACCTTTGGCTAAAACTAGAACATTGTGACTTGTTCTATTGTCTTGTCTAAGCCAAAATGTCCTCCTAAAGAATCATTATGCTTCTCCTTGATGATGTTGTCCCTCATGGAGCACTTAGGGATACACAACAAATTGCCCTTAAACAAGAGTTCTTCCTGGAAAATAAAATCTGCATACTCTCCATGGAATGTGTTAGCCAAGTTCACACAAACATCATAAGCCTCTTTGAAATCTGAATCTTCTTTATACAACTCCTTTAAACAGTCAATGCCCATGCTTTCTAACTAAATTTCATGAACAATAAGAAACCTCCTACTTAATGCATCAGCCACCTTGTTAGAGACACCTTTTTTGTGCTTAATTGTGAAGGTATAAACTTGTAACTGTTCCATCCATTTAACATGTCTATGGTTTAATTTTTCTTGACTGTTTAGAAAGCTTAAAGCATGATTATCAATAAACACAATAAATTCTTTGGGCAGAAAATAATGTCTCCATTTCTTAAGAGCTTGCACCGTTGCATAGAGTTGTAAGTCATAGGTAGAATACCTTTGCTTGGCTTCATTCAACTTTTCTGAGAAGAATGCCACCGGATGTCCTTCTTGGCTGAGAACAACACCAATAGCTTGCTAACTTGCATCACATTCAACAACAAACACCTTATCAAAATCAGGAAGTACTAAAGTAGGCAATTCAGTGACCTTTGTTTTCAACAACTCAAAACTATCATCATCTTCCCTTGTCCATTGGAATCTACATTTGACTCCACCCTTGATGGTGTTGAGGATGGGAGCACTAATGTGACTGAAACCTCTGATAAACTTCCTATAAAAAGTCACCAATCCATGGAAGCTTCACACATCTCCCACTATTTTTGGAGTAGGCCAACTGAGAATAGCCTCAACCTTAGAGGGATCCATCTTCAAACAACCATTAGAAATGACAAATCCAAGGTATACAAATTCAGTTTTCATGAACTCACATTTGTCTAAGTTGATCATCAACTTGTGCTCATGTAGCTTCTCCAACACCTGACCAACATGCTTCACATGCTCTTCTCTTGTCCTACTGAAGATTAGTATGTCATCAAGATAAACAATAACAAATTTTCCAATGAATTCAACTAATACCTCATTCATCAAGTGCATAAATGTACTTGGAGCATTACTAAGGCCAAATGGCATAACAAGCCATTCATAAAGATCCTCATTAGTCTTGA
Source organism: Cunninghamia lanceolata (assembly GCA_027924645.1). Taxonomy (NCBI): domain Eukaryota; kingdom Viridiplantae; phylum Streptophyta; class Pinopsida; order Cupressales; family Cupressaceae; genus Cunninghamia; species Cunninghamia lanceolata. The sequence goes on from BSBN01001583.1 coordinate 15,050,628, forward strand.
AAGTAGTCTTCCATTCATCTCCTTATCTAATCCAGATTTGATGATAACTTGATTTTAAATCTATCTTTGAGTGATAGCATGATCCTCCAAGATAATCCAAAAGATCTTCAATCCTTGGCATAGGGAACCTGTACCTTATGGTGATCTTGTTTATGGCCCTTGAATCCACCTCCACTTTCCATCCTTCTTAGGAGCAAGTACACTTGGAACTGCACAAGGACTTAAACTCTTCCTAATCAGCCCTTTCTCCAAGAGATCTTGAATTTGCCTTGCCACCTCTTCATTTTGCTGTGGTGTCAGTTTATAGGCAGCCTTGTTAGGCAATGTAGCACCAAGTATTAAGTCAATTTGATGACTTATGTCCCTCATGGGTGGTAAGGAGTTGGGGACTTCCTCTACCACAAGATCTTGATACTTATCTAGAAGTTGATGCACTTCAAATGGAATCTCCTTCTGTTTTTGATCTTGCTGATCTGATCCACTCTTGGGCTTCATGACCAAGGCATACCCTTGGGTATCCTTCTCCTTCAAGAGGTTCAAAAACTCTTTGCCATTCACCAACATGACACTGCTGTCATTGTTCTTCCTTCCGGTCTGCTCTAGCATAGGATCCATCTTGTATGGTCTTCCATTCTTGGTGATGACATAAGTGTTCTTCTCACTATCATGTTGTGCTTTGGTATCATATTGCCATGGGTGGCCAAGAAGTAGATGCCATGCATCCATGGGGATGATTTCACATAGTACTTTGTCTTTGTAATCACCAATTTCAAATTCAACCCAAGCTTGCTCTTCCACCATGAAACTTTGATTCTTGTTCAACCAAGAAATCTTGTGAGGACTGATATGAGGTAGCCTTTTCAACTTGCACTTCTCAACAATCTCAATGGATACCACATTCTTAGTAGATCCTGAGTCCACTATGATCTTGCAAAGTTTCCCATAGGCTAGGCCTTGGGTTCTAAAAAGATTCTTTCTCTGAGGGGGCTCTTGTTTCAATGGCATCTTCAACATAGACCTCTTAATCATCATACTCTCTCCTTCTAGGACAGGTGCAACACTTCCCATTGGTGAATTCACACTCTCACAGTCATCATCTTTCACTAACTGATTTCTCCTTCCACTGTCATGAGAACTACTAGCTTTCTCTAGGCATTTGTTCATTGTATGGCCAACTTGGTTGCAGCCATAACACCTTCCAGTGAAGACTCCTGGTCCTCTACCTCCTCCACCATTTCTACCCCTATCATTAGGCCTTCTCCAACCTCTAAAGCCTCCTCTATGCTCTATTTCAGTTTGTGTTTCTTGCTGACTGTTATTTTCAGTTTTGTGGAACTGTCCACGGCCAAAACTGCCTCTTCCTCTTTGGTTTCTGTCACCTCTTCCTCTGGCACTTTGTTCACCCTTCCTTCTCATCTTTTCTTCTACTCTAGAGGCCAATAAGAAGCATTCATCCACTATTTTTGGTATCACTAAACTGATCTCATCTTGCAGATTGTATTTCAGACCATTTAGGTACCTAGCCACCATCCCTTTTTCATCTTCATTATGATTGGCCCTCATACTTAGTCTATGAAATTCTTCTATGTAGGCAGCCACATCCATGTCTTTTTGTCTTAAATTCTGGAATCTCCTAATGATTTGAATCTCATAGTCAGGTGGCATGAACTTGCTTCTGAGCATAGCCACCATTCTACTCCATTTAGTGATGGGACTCTTCCCAATCTTCTCCCTCTCACTTTGCATGTAGTTCCACCACACAAGTGCAAAACCTCTTAGCCTTGTCTTAGCAAACTTAACCTTTTTGTTGTCATTGAACTCCTTGTAATCAAAGAAGTTGCACATGGCTTCTATCTAATCGGTGAGAGCATTCCCATCCAATTTGCCATGAAAGGTAGGCACATCCATCTTGGGATCACCACTATCTCCATGGGCACCCTTAAGTGCATTCAAGAAAGCTTTCTATTCTATAGATATGTCCTGCCCTTGAGGACTCTCTTCTGCCTCTACTTCTTCATCCTCTGTGTCAGAGGAACTTCCATCTTCTTTGGTCTTGCCCTTATACTTCTTTTCTTCTTGCAATCTTGCTTCAACCATCTCTTCCACCAACTTCTTGATGGCTTCTTGACTCATTGTCTTGGGAGGCATTGTACTAGCCTCTATTTCAATCTCCTTGTCTAACATACACTGCTTCCAATCTAATATTGGCTCTGATACCAATATGATGTAGAGGTAATGGTAGAATTAGTTTTGTTCACATAATAGACCTAGTTTTCCTTCACAAGGTTTCCAAAGGTAATGTGATTATAAGCCTACACAAGGCTACTCAAGAAACTAACCTAGCCTAGGACCACACCCTGGTGTCCACCCACACAAGCTATTCAACTCTCTTTTGGGGAGTCACTGCTCAACCCAACCTACATGCACTATACACCTTCAAGATCACACAACCAACTACCAACTGCTCTACCAATCAGGATCTTTACACTACCATCAGCATGTACTTGTCAAGGGCATGACTAACATGAGGTCTCTGACCCAAAAACTAGGTTTTGTACTCTCCAGGACAGTGGACAGCAAGCTATAGCATGACTGTCCTATGACAGTGTTTATGAAAGACTTGTATCTTGTAGCCCTAGAAATTGACTAAACCAACAATAACTCTTCAGAACTCCAAATTACCATCAAGACTAAATGCATATTCAAATACCCATTATGAACATGTAATCATCCACCAACATGCAGGGCCATACTCTGCTCCAGGTGAGCAAGGACAGTAGACTATTTTCTTTTAGAAATAGGCCTAATTTGAAGGCTTTGCAAAGGAAATACATCAAAAGTAATCACTCAGGATCAAACAAGCATTTGCACAAGTTTATCTTCATCCACAAACATCAAATACACCAGTCATTTGGTCATAGGCTTGACTATTTTATGAATTTCCACTATTTTCCACCATTGCAAGCTAACTAGTCACTGTATAGACTAGATAGAGTCATGCCAAACACCTTGGAGAGAAGAGTACAACCTGACAAACCATAAAAAACATGAAACCTAGCCTACCTTCCTCCATCCTGCTAAAAATGGGTGAGATCTTTCAGAGGATAGAGGAGAAATTCCTCATTTTGGCACAAAACCCTAGTTTGGAGGGTTTCAAAACAGTTTTTGCAAAACGAATTGGTTCTCCCTTCACAAGAAATGTCAAGAGCTCTAACTACATGTAAATGAAAGGTGATTCAAAATGCTAACACATTTTCTAGATCTTAGACTCCTTGCTATCCGTACCAGGCCGTATTGTACGACTGTCTTCTGAAAATGCAGAAAAAAACTATTTTTTCACTTCAAAAACTTCTCTCCATTCATTAACTTTGGCATGTCATACATTCTTCTACCTATAAAAGGCTTGGAAAATGTTTCTTCACGTCCTCCAAGGGCAATGAAACGTTGGAGGTTACATTTGTACAAGAAACCCTATGTTTCTAAAGGGAAAATACATTGAAAATAGACCTTATTAAGACTATAATGGACTAGTCGACTAAGTCCTTATTACAATCCACATGAAAATGGCTTGCAAAGCCTTAGAGGAAATAAAAGAACAAGACAACAAAACATGACATAGCCAAACAATGACTAAAACTGGGAGCTCCTGCACCAGGCTGCTACAGAAGTGCTCACAGCCATGACAACACCTTTCCAGCTATTTGGTAAGGAACACAACAGCAAAATTGCTTTAATCTCAGGATCTAACTTGATACCCACCGAAGCTAATTGAGTAACTAAGGTGTTAAATTCATTTAGATGATTGGACATAACCCCACCTTCTTTCATTTTCAAGTTATATAATTTCTTCATAATAAATACCTTGTTCGAAGCTGAAGCAATCACATACATACTAGAGAGCTTTTCCCAAAGCGCTTTCATAGTACTCTCATTTGAGACATTAAATAATACATTATTGGACAATGAGATAAAAATAGTTGCCTTCACTTTCATGTCCAGTATGTCCCAGTCTTCATCCTTCATAGTACCTTGTCCTTTGGCTTTCCCTATTAAGGTGAGTGACAAGTCTTGTTTGATAAGAAGAGACTCCATATGCACTTTCCAAAGACCAAAGTTTTGGCCTGTAAATTTCTCTATTTTCCATTTTTCTGAATCATCCATTTTGACTGTTGTACAGGTTCCCAAAAATAACTTCACAGGCTATCTCCTGGACCGAGCTACACACAAGCTCTAATACCAATTGTAAATTCAATAAACAGAATAACATAACCAAAAAGAAGAACAACAAATCCAAAACAAATGTTCATAATGAAAAATATAAAACAACACACAGAATGAACAAGACTATTTAACGTGGTTCACCAATTGTTGGCTACATCCACAACGAAGGGCAATTTTATTATATCAATACATCTCTCTCTTTTTGTATTACATACACATCTGTATTCTGAAACAGCAGGTATTCAATACCACACGCTATATCCTACAGAACTTCCTCCTGCATTTTTAACCATCCTCAGACCCTCTGTATTGCAGCAACCGCATGCCAAGAAGATGGCAGTTACAAGGAATAGGTTGCCAGAGGAATAAGTCTGAGAATGCAGGAGAAACTATAGATTGGTTACAAATTGGGCTTCACATAGATGCCACGTGCCCAATAGAAAATGCTTCAAAAAGGAGAGCATGCAATGGTAAAAGCACAGAAAGGCCGCAGCTCATTGAAGTAGGTGAAATACTTCAAAAACAAAAGTCAAAACCTACGCGAGTATTGCCGGATATGTTCAAAATGGATTTGTTGGAAAAGATTTAGAAAATCTCATGCAAATACATTTGTCATTTGTAACGTCAATTTCCTCAACCTTTGTCAGCATCTTCTGACATGCCAGATTGGGAATCTTCAACTGCATTTCATGCATATTTGGCTAGAAAATCTTTCCGAAGTTTAAATGGCAAGACTTTAGGCACTTGTTTAGATATATCAAGAAAGGAAGCAAGCAAGTATTGCTCTACAACCCATGCAATCTTGGATCAAAATACAAAGCCAGGCTCGAGCCCTTCACTCATACATGGTAAATGAAGGTCGAATAAAAAAGGGGTGAACAAGGAATGCAACTGGAAGTTGAGCTTCATGAACTAGAGTTCGAATGGATGGGTGGATGCAATGGTTTTAAATAGTTTCATCCATAGACTCAATTTGTTATTTGAACTATATGAAATTACATGCATGTATCTATAAACACATCTTTACCACTGTAAATATGAATGAAGATTTTGGAGAAGGAGATGAAGAGGCAAATGAAAGAATGAAGAGAGGACACTGTGGGAATCAACAATGATGTATTTTGAGATGAGTCCATTTGTGTTAGTTGATAAAAGAAAGAATCCTCATTTTCTTATACATGGAGAACAATCACAATGCAGTCAGAGTGGTTCTTCAATGCACTAAAAAGACGTGGTGCTCTCTGTCGTCTTGTGCTTAATCCATTTGAAATCCATGGATATAGTGAAAATGAAAGCATAATGCATTCTCGTTGGGAGACTGACAAGAGGCTACAGAAGTTTTGTGTAAATTCCCTTGATAATGCGCATGATTGTAAAATTTCTAGCCAAAATGAAAATGTTGCAAGGGAAAAGTCTGCAACTGCTTCAAAGGGAAAAGATAGTAATCAAGAAAAGGAATGTGAACAAGGTTTGTTCTATTCAATGTACATGTCATCTTTACAACAAAATTTCCATTTAACATATATGGTCACTCATTTAGATCATTGCAGTGAAGCCACAAACAAAATGTATTGTGATACAGTGTTCTTGTGGATACCTATGAGATCATAGCTTAAGTAAATTTGATATCAGAAAAGCAATATAGATTATCAAGAACCAAATTTTGCAATATGTGATCTTTGTGGGCAACTGCTATGGTTAATTTGTCGAGATCCTGGGCCCAACTATTGTGGTAGGAAGACTGATTAAGCATCCTGGAAATACCAATGCACCTTGTAGAAGCTATTTAGCTAGGAAAGATAAATGGGTCAAGGGAGCAGTAACTCGTCTTTCAAGTTCATATTTTGAAGAATGTTAAACTGATTGATACATCACCCTAGAAGAAAATCTTTGTAACTTACAACAGTCATGAGCCTCTAATCCAAGAAGCACACAAAGGATTACTCAAACATTTTTTATATGAAGATGCTAGATAATTCTGAGAAGTACAGTTTGGGAAATGAGGTTATTTTGAAATGAAGACAATGTGGAATATCAAGAGTCATTCGAGGACTCTTCATTTTATTTATTTTTGTATTATGTCTTTGGGGAGAGGGAAAGATGGTCTTTTGGGCTTCCATCTAAAGAGGTCTTTATAAACTATTTTACATTCATTGTAGAGGATCTTTTTGGCCGCCTGTGTAATTGAAAAGCTCTAGGATTACTAGAGACTTTGGGCTCTAGTTTGTTTTTACTATCAATGAAGAGTTGTGTTCCTATGTCCATAATTTCTTCATAGACACTGGTTGTTCTTATGTTCATTTAGTTTCTTCATCCATTATAATTTCTTCTGTATGTTCTTGATTTTCAGGTGTTTTCAGAGGACTTTGTGCCTTTGTTGTTAATGTTTTACTATTTCATTGTGGGAATTTGTTCTATGTGCCTATGTTCACAAGTAGATTTCTTCTCCTTCCTTTCATCTTTTCTTCTTTCTTTTTGCTACCTTCTTGTACCTTCTGGTCAGAGGTACTCTAAAATCCAAAAACCCCCATCATATGAGGGAGTTGCTCCTCTCAAATGTAGAGGAGAATTGTTACATTCACAATGATTTCTCCATTTGTTAGCATCTTTTGTTGCTGCCTTTTTGGGCAAATCAAGGTATTTTTGCAGTGACAAAACTTTATGCTATCAATGTCATAATTTGTATTGTTGTTGTATCCTTTGGGGATGATGCAAGGCATAGGATGTTTAGGCATTCTCCCTTGTTGATCTAAGGGATGTTTAATTTGATTTCATGTGATACTTCTTCCTTTGTCTCTGTAATTCTATTGGTCGGTGGATGATGACAGTTCCAAACATATATATATATATATATATATATATATATATATATATATATATATATATATATATATATATATATATATATATAGTCTGGAGAATTCTCCTATTTGTACAACCATTCCTATACTAAACTAGTTAGGTAGATCCCTTTTGTGTTATTACTTAGTATATTTTATTACTTCTTATGTCTTTTGATTTATGTGGCACCATGTTGCTATGATCGACATCATACCATGACTACACAAGCCATTGAGTATCATGCCTGTAGCATCACCCTAGTTTTCCCTTTGTGGGGGCAAACCCTTGGTTGTGATGTAGTTTTTGGGAACACATATATTATGGGCATGTGCTTCCAGAAAGCTCTCATGCTTGTCTTGTGACTTGTTCCACCTTAAAGAAATTGCTCCTTGATAGGAGTTAGCAATCACTTTAAGGTGGGGGCATACATTGTGCTAGTTACATGCTTGTTGGTGTGGAACTCACCTAGTGATTCAACGGTCCTCACTAGCCTGTGATGTGTCTTGTTGGGTCCATGAGCCACCTAGTGCAATGTAGTTGACTAACCCATGTGCTTCATGTGACTTGTCATGGTCGCCTAGTAGACTGATGGTCCTTACTAGTGTGTGATCCATAGTGGAACTTCTCTTCACATGAGCCCTAGTGACAGAACAAGCTAGCGTCAGCATCATGTGCCTTGTGTGTTTATTTATTTTATACATCATGTTTGAACTTGTGTCTTATGTGTATTCATCATGTTTTCCATGTGTTCTCTTTGTATTATTTGTGTCTTATGTGTGTGCTTTATGTTTTATGTGTATGCTTCATATCAAGCATGTATGCATTGTTTCTAGCATGTATTACCTTCGTGTATTATGTGTCTTTTACATGTATGCTCTTAGTACCACATGCTTGTGTGAGTTATGTTGCAATGTCTTGTGTATTTAAAATCTCTTTGCTTATATGATTGCAACCTTAGAATCCTAAGCTTGGGGCTACTTGTGGTGCATGACTTGGCATAATTCTTTGGGCTTCTATTTTTGTGTGTTTGATCCATCCTTTAGTGTGAGTTTGAACGTAAGTTCGTACCCATGCTAAAGTGGGGGCTAAATGTTACATCGTAAAATGTGTATACTATCATTTTACACTAAGTTAAGCACCTGGTTGGACCTAAAATGTTTCCTTTGTTAATCAAGACCTATTTTAACACCTTTTTGAGTATAAAATGATAAAATCTCAATCCCGATGCATAAACCCGATGGAATCAACTTGGGACTAGACTAATCCCATGACATTTGGCACTCCCCGGAGTTGTGTGGATAAAGGTCCAGGGCACCCAAGTGCCATGGTCCAAATTGGGATCTTTAGCCCCTCTTTTGTAGTGTCAGCTTGGGACACTTCCTTAGTTTGTATTTGTCAGCCTCATTTAGTTTTAATTGCATATATAAAGGAGTTTTGTAGTTCATTTTACACCTAGATGAATAATGACAAGTTTTCTATGCTATTGTGTTCTATGCTAAAGTGTTCTTCATGCTTGGAAGTATTATCTACTTGTGGATGCTATTGAAGTTTGTTTGAAGGTCTTGAAGGAAGTTTCAATCCTTCTTCATCACTCTCCTTGTTGGTGTTTGATCTTGAGTCATCTTCATCAACTAGGGTTTTCACCTCTTCTAGTAATCATCATCATTATCATTCATATTTCTATCATATTATTATATATTTGGCATCTACCCTCCTAGGGCATGTACTCTTGGATCTAATCATCATTGTAGTGGAGGTGGAAACACCAACACAGGGTTTAACTAAGGAAAGCCCTTATACACAACACAACCTTTTACTCTTTCCTTGTGTGTACGTCAGAGAAATAGGTTTTTGAAGGTGATTTCTGGGAAGAAGACAGAGCAAGCAGGTATAGGTCTGGTGATACCTAAGATTCTACAAAACCCTAAAAAGGGCCTAGGGTGCCCAAGCAACTTGGTCCTTGGCATTTCTGCTCCAAGATCCAAGTTTTGAACTACTCTCTGATCTCTATTGTGCTTTTGGTTTTCTGAGATCTATTTCTCTTTGTTAGTTATAAGTCAATCTTTGTCTTCTAGGGTTTGATCATTTGTCCTAGCTTGCTTGCTTGACCTTCATTAAACTTGGTTGATTCATCTCTATACAACAAAAGGGTAGAACCCCTGTATTTTGGCTCTCCTTCTTGGGTAGAATCCAAGCTTGGTTTTTGTCCCAATGTTTATAGAAAAGGAGTTGACCTAGTTTAACTCCTTAGGCTAGTTCACTCTTTTATATCTAATAGGCATATGGATTAAATATTCAAAACTAAGACTAATATCATGCTTGAAATCACTATCTTCAAATCATTTTCTTAAAATCCCCTAATATAGCCAACTATAAATAGGTTTGTTTGTAAGTCATAATTTCCATTCAATGTGAATTTTATCTCCATCTGGGACAATTTCTTTAAACAAAAGGACTATTTAGGAATTCCATTTCTATTGCCAAGTCTTCTTACTAATGTTGAAGAATTTGAATTAATTGTTAACCTTTCAATCCTTTTGCCTATATCTACACAAACTCTTGGATCAAATTGATCCACGTCTACATCAAGATATTCACTTTTGTCACTAGATACAACACTAGGAAAGTCCATCTCTAGATCATGAAGACTTGCACCAAGAGAGGGTCATCTAGAAATTTAAGGTTTTGAATGATGCGTCCACCTACTTCTAACCATACTTTCAATATGTCTTTAAAAACTCTAATGACTATTCTAGAGGGGTTATTTTAACATACCAAATGCAATTGTGAACTTTCACAATGGTGACAGAGAAATAATTATTTTCTCCTCTTCGATGTCATTAAGTGAATGTCTTGAATTTGGAAAATACTCTACCTTCATCTTCCAAGTCAATTTCTCTAATCTTCGCATAGATCTCTTATGTCTGTGGATGTGATCTATCTCCTTATCACTCTTGAACATATATATTACACTTGGAAAATAGTTATAGATTTTATGCCACAACTCCTAGCTAAAATTTTGGACTTCATACAAACTTTAAAGATAAATTGGAGATAAATAACTATGCTCTAGGTAGTGAATCATCATGGACCAGAAAGTTCCACTACTTGTACAAAAAAAGAAGAGTCTTCAATGAAATTAGAATACCTCATGATAATAGACTACACCCTTTTGCAGCTAGGAGTTTCCACTTTTTGTGTTGCTTCCCATCTTTTTGCCAGTCCATCTCCTTCCAACATTCTCACCACTTTAGACATCTTGGGATGACGTCCAAAGTGAAATAAATTGCATATAAAGGCCACTTGCACTATTTCATCAAGTTCAACTCTATCACAAAAACCTTTCAGATCCTTATCTACTATGAGATCCAACTTCCTCTACTAGTGTAGCTTTTTAGCCCAATCAAGCATTGCACCTTTTTACTTAGAATCATGACAAAAATATAGAGCTTTTTGTCCAGTTATGAGTTCCAACAACAATATGACAAAGCCAAATACATCAAACTACTCCATGGATATTTTTAATTCCTCTATCTTTCATCAATCCCCTTTCCACTCAAACTTCATCCCACCTGCCCTCTTCAAGAAAACACATCCACACAAACACCAAAGGATTAACTGGCATCTTAATGATAAAGTTTATGGTGTCCTCAATTTAGCTAGCGTTTGTAAAAAGATCAACCATGCACACATAATAATCAATTGTAGGTATATACAACCCTTATTCGATATATTTGCATTAAAAATCCATTTTGTGCATATCCTGTTGTTATGTCATAAAAAGTTTCCCTATGACTTTTTACCTCATAGTTTAGCTCCTAGGTCCCCTTAATTTCATTATGCATGTTTAAAACTTATCCCAGAGCAATTTCCCCCGAAACCCATTTTAAATGGGGCCTAGGGGTCCACTTAAATGCTTAATTAGGACTCAAAATCATGCCTTGGACTTGGGCACCTGTGCCATAGTCCAGGCTAATTTTTTGGGGCCTAAATTTAAAGATGTTGACATACGACCTTTACAAAGGTTTCCCTATGTCGGCCTTTTCAATTTAAATTATGAATGTTTAGCGGGAATGCATATTTAAGTAGGTTTATGACTTCATTTTACTCCTAGTTGATTAAGGCAAACTTACGCTTATCAAGAAAAGAGCATTAAAGGCATTCATTATGTTACAGAGCAGACTTGTGTTGTGTTTGTATGTGTTTATTGCAGATTTGGCTTCATCAACTCATTTCCTAATGATTTGAAGGCTCTTCATCTCCGTGAGGGTTTCACCTCTAAGGTGACATCTATTTGTGCTTCAATCAATTTATCTTATCATTGGATTTGGCCTCTACCCTGTAAGAGCACACACTCTATCTAACAACGGTGTTGGAAGGATTGAATTCCATTTAGGGGCTTGACCGAGGCAAGATCCTAAACACCACAACCCCCTAACCCCTCTCTTTATGATTGCAAGTTATAGGTCTATGAGTTGACAAAGTGGAGTTGCAGAGAAGCAAAGTAGAGGATAGAGATTTGAGATCTGAGAAGAAAGTACAAAAAATTAACCCTAGTAGACTAGGGCACCCATCCCATAGTCCTTCTGACTGGAATTTTTGGAAACTCTGAAGCAGGTTGCAATCCGACATAGATCACTATTCTAGATCCATAAAAAAGTTACCCTATCAGACTTGGGTGTTGATAACTGAGAGGGGGTGAATCAGTTATCCTAATTATTTCTTCTTTCTGAACTTTCTTATTAATCAATGCAGCGTTAATTCAAACAAGCAAACATTACCATGAAATGGAAAAACACATGACATAGTATTTTTGACGTGGAAACCCTGTTAAGGGAGAAAACCACGGGGTGATTAACCCAAAGATTATTCTCTGTTAGAAGAATAAGGAAATACAAAAATGGCACTTGCCAATTAGGGCTCACTGCCCGAGTACACTGCTCACAAGGAGGCACACTGCCTACAAGAGACACACTGTCTACAAAAGAGTTATACAATACTTGAACTGATTGGAAGCATCCACATATGCTGGAGTTCAGTTCCGGTTAGGCTCAGTATACTGATCTGCTGCACTTCATCTTTCCTCTTCTCTTATGCTGCTTTCCTTTCACATACCGAACCTTCCTTACTGCTTCTGCTCTGCTTTGCTTTTATTCGTATATCACATATCACTACACCACTTCTCACAACTAAATCCATCCTATATATATATCCGCACAAGTGATTTCATTATCTTTCTAGTCGGCACCTGGAATAGTCAATCTTCTCACAAACTATGTTTTGTCGGCTGAATCCTTGCGCATCAAGTAATGCGGATCAAGTATATGCTTGTAGAAATCATTAATCATGTCGGCCAAACATGATTCATGCCTTCATAACCTTTACCACCATTAGTAACACATCCAAAAAGTAGTCTGATGTTCTGTCAGTAAGTTCTTCCTCTGTTCACATTGTCACTCAGGAATCCGGTACTCAACTATTCATATCTTTTTCCTTGTCCATCACCAGAGGCTAAGTCCTTGGAATCTATTACTCAAGGTAGTCCTCTTGACTTTCCCAAATCCGCACTTCACCAAGATACTTCCTCTGAGAGATCCGGACCTGTCTGTCAAACCTTGCCACAAGCTCTGTTCTTGTTTACCGGACCTCAACAATCTTCATTCTAACTTCCGGTAGAGACACACCATGTCCTGCGTATGTGTGGGATGAACTTTGTTGCCATCAATGACAACAATCATGAATCCATATAGTGTCTCTTGCCAACAATCTCCCCCTTTGGCATTGATGGCAACACTTAGTGAAAAATGACTAAGTGTTTACACTATGCTCCCCCTTGGCTGATGCTCTGTCTTTATATACATTTTCTGGAGCTCCCCCTTAGTTGGATTCCTCATTTTTCATTGCTCCTCACTCCCCCTTTGACATCAATGGCAAAGGGTAGGGTTCACATACCAAAATTTTCAAAAATTTAACTATATTTAGCCGCATAAGTATATATATACAAGTTGTACTTACATATACTTAAGTATGTCTGAAAAAGTGTTCTTCAACTGTACAACTTCTGTCGCCCAACTCTGCTTCATCTTGTCCAAAATTGAGATATGCCCACTCAATAGGAATGCAAATGCATCTACCCTTTTTAGATCTGTCAGATCATTTGTCTGGGCTGTGATTTGAGCTTCACTTATGGCCTCATGCATGGCCTCTAACTTAGGGATAATAATCCTTCTAAGTTCACTCATCAGGTTAATTATGTTCTTTCTTTCCTTCTCAAAATTCTTTAGTGCATTTGTGATTGCAATAGTCTGACATTCTTGATTTATTATGGAGGATGAAAGAGGATCAAAACTTTGAGACAAGCTTAGTAGTTTGTCCTCGTGCTCTTTTATTTTCTTCTCAATCTCCACTGTTACCTTGGACCAGGAGATACAAAATTTGTATATTTCACCGCCATCCTTAAGAGCATTTTCTAAGCTCTTTATCCCAATGTTCATGTTTCTCCTATCATTAATGATCAAACCCTGTACCTTAGAGAACCTTTTATCCAAAAACTCCTTTCGGACCTTTTCTTTAGCTGATTTTTCTAGAGAATCAAAATGTGTACTAACACTGCTGACTAAGGTTTTGAGATTACCAGAAGAGGAGGCTGTGGGATCCTTCTGAAAAGATGGCATGATCTTTTCCAGCACTCCAGATGCTACCTCGATAAGCTCACAGTCTTCCATGTGAGATTGCAATAGTTTCTCTTTGACTTTCTCATTTGCAAATGAGGCTATTTTCATTGTTTACACTAGTGACAAAGAGTCAAAATCTAATGGTCCTTTTAGTAGGTCCGGTTCATCAATTTCTATAGTGGCTTTTGTCAAGAATTCTTGAACAGTTTGTGTAGTGTCTCTTGCTAGAGACAGATGTTTCTTCTCTTCTATAACCTTGGAGTTGTCCTTTGGAGTTTTCTTTCCTCCTACATTCTCACATGTGGTCTTTTCTGTTGAGGTCTTCACATTGTCATCTTCTTTTTCTTTTACCTCTACTTCTTTCTCCTGTGATTTTTCTTCTCCTTTAGATTAGAGACTATAGGGGAAACCAGAGGAGAAATGTTAGTCTATTCGGGGCCCACCTCTTCTGACTTTTTCTCAGGAGTTTCTTTTGCAACATTTGTGGTGGAGGGGTCAGTACCCAAGTCCTCTATGATAGGAAGATTAAATCTTTTGAAGGTTTTTCGGAGAATCCCTTCAGTCTCCTTGGTTACCTTATCGGTCTCACCAAGCATAAGATGATTCATCCTTGCTTTGCTCCTGAATTCATCCTTGCAGTCTTTGAATACCATGTTCATTGTCTTGGGATCAATTGAAGGATATCACTGAATAGCTATCTATTCCCAGATCTCAATGTCTTTAGCCATGGCATTGTTCTTTCTTATTTCTAACTCCTTTTCTAGGCTTTTAGGAATTAGAGATATAATCTCAATGAAAGCCTTATTGTATATGTTCAGATGATTGTAGCTTCCTGCAGGATCTTTTGGTCAGCCTCATTGTAATCATCATAGAATTCGGCCATTGGTTGAAGGTTTCCATCCACAGTGACTGATTTGATTACACTTTTTAGAGATAGGGTGGGCTTTTCAACAAATTCCTCTGCCATTTCTTCCTTGTCTTGGCCTGTGGAGGGTTTACCGAATCCTTTCTTCTTCTGCTTCTTTATTTCCTTTACCCCCTCATCTGATTTGGTTTCCTCTTCATCTCTTTGACTTGCATAAGCCCTTGTGGCTTTTGTCTTGGATCTTTTCTCTCTTTTCCTAGATGCCTGGACTTCCGGTTTTGAGCTTTTGGTTGTGACAGGTGCATATCTTTTTGATGATCAGGTCCGGGTTAAAGTTTCTACCGGAGCACTTTTCTTGCTTCCCTTTTCTGCCTCTTTCTTCTCTTCCTCAGCTTTTTGTCTCTTTTCTCGGTTGGCATCAAGTGCCTCCTTTGAGATGCCAAGACCTTGGGCAATATGTTCTACTTCTTTTCTCACCTTTCTTTTCATCTCTGGTTCTCTGAATTCGACATGAATTTTTGCACTCAGCTCCTCAAAGGTTCCAAACCTCTCTACCTTTGGATCTTTAGGCTGGCTTAGCATGTGTTGAACATGCAGCTCCACAATCTGTTCATCAACTTCATACCCCATGGGCATGATCCAGACTGTCCTTAGTTCTACTGCCTCCATTAGGCACTGATCAGTTTCTACCATAAAATAGACTGTCTTTGTATTTCTCAACAAGAGACTGGGGAATCCTTTCTCTTGCTTGCATCATGTTCTAAAAGTTCTTGAAGTATCCCCACAGATCTGTATTTTGTGCATTGTTATCACCAAGTCCATGTAAGTAATCTCTGATTTGGATGGCTACTGGCCTATCACTCTCCCATACCCAGCCACTAGATCTGGGAAGCTCATTCATAAAGTAGAAGAATAAGCACAATATTAATCCACCATACTTGAATGAATTCTTTTTGTCTTTCTTGATTTTCTGTAGATTCTCCAAGAGTTGGTTCAAGAGAAGCTGACAAAGATCATAGTCTGCATCCTTTCTTAACATTTCATAAGCTGTGTAGATGGCAGTTCCAGGTACAGAATTCTCTCTGCTAGAATGATATATCTTATATCTAATGATCATAGAAGCGAGCTTGACATCCGGATCAGTGATGTCATCTACTGTCATTTCTCTTTTGTCAAACTTAGATCCAGTAGCCTCACTCATAGTTTGGTTCTTTACAGATTTAAGAATAGGAATCCCACCGAATGAGTGTAGTCCAGTAACTGCCCTGATGGCATCTTTAGTGATCTTGAATGGTCCATTTAACCACATGAAATTGTCATGTATTCTGCTCAAAATGTACCTAACCCATTCATCCTCCGTAAAATAGGGGAAATGTATGTATTGTGCAAAGTGCTTGTTCCGGAGGCCTATGTATTGGGGTTTGAGCTCAAATGAATCATCTAACAGTTGTTTGTGATAGATATCTCTTAGTTTGAATTCCCCAAACTCTTCAACATTTGCATGTATATAAACCCTAATATCTTCAGTGTGCAAAACACCATGCGGAACACTAGAAAATGCACCTAGGGCATCTACCTCCAAGGATTTGTATGGATGTTTCTTAAATGTAGGGCGAGGTCTATCATAAATCTTTACAATATTCAAAGTACCCATTATCAAGAGATTTGCAGTGAGATTTAAAAATAGAAAATACCTTTTGCGCCTATTAGTTTCACGGAGTTGGTTGGATTGATCTCTAGAAATAATGACTTCTGCAAGTGATCTTCGATGAACTTGAGGAATTTCGTTGTAGAGCTCCACTTTTCATTTCTTCTTGAGTGCAGAATGAATGAGTGATTAATGAAAAACCCTTATATTGCTCCGCAAGCCCTAATATCAGATTGCAATAAATGCTCAACCTACATTATTCTGGTTTGCCTTGTTCAGGTGATTTGAAGAACTGGATCAACCCTGATCTTTAAACATCTTGCGGATCTTCCAAATCTTAACCATAGTTTGTTTGAATATATCCCTTATGACTCCTTCAATCCACAACTCTTCTTGTGCCAGTTCCGGCACCAATTGACTGGCTGGGGGAACAAGGTTTTCTTTGTGTCTCCCCCTGAGCCAGAGCTCAATTTTCAATTTCTGGAAGGAATATCAGCACCAGAGTCTGGTGCGGATCCAACCTCTACATTCTCAGTACTTTTCTTCACCCAAATCTTGCTCATCTCATTTTTAACTTCATCCACATTCATCTTTTGTTTACCCTTATCTTGATTCTGATTATGATATGCCAGACCTCTTTTGTCCTGATTCTTGCTTCTGTAGACTTTTGCATTATGATCGGACCTATTACAGATTTGGAAAACAACATTTCTTTGCATATTTGACTGATATCCTCTTGATCTGCATTGATTATCCATATGACCTACTCTATTGCATGCAAAGCATCTACCATTGAATGATTTGTTCATTTGCATATTTCTGCATTCATGAGACTTGTGACCATACCTTTTGCAGTTAAAACACTATCCGAAGAAGGATGAATTAGTCTGATTCATTCTCTTTCTGCACTGATTAGCTGTGTGACCAAAGTGATTGTAGTTGTGGCAGTATCCATTAAAGGATGGATATCTTTGAGCATTAGGCTGTCTTACCGGAGGTCTTCTAGGCCTGATCCTTGGATTTTCTGATCCAAAATTCTTCTAACCGGATCCGGAGCTTTCTCCTTTCTCATATCCCAAACCACACTTGTCATCTACCTTCTTTTGACTTCCAAGATGAACTTCAAGTTGAGCAGAACTTATCTTGAATTTCTCTTTATACTCATTTGCTGTTTGAAGATCCCTTTTTAGAGAGACAACTTGATCCTCAAATTTTTCTTCATTATCTTTAGCATCTTCAAGATCAGATTCAAGATGTCTGATAATTCTATCCATCTGGTGGCAATCTTCTGATTTCTCCTTGAGAGATTGTCTTAGATTATCTTCATTTTTTCTTTTCTCTTCAACTTCTTAGGTAAACTTCATGACTCCTGATTCCATTTCATGTCTTACCATAATGATTTCTTTTGATAACTTTTCACACAACTCAATTTTTTCTTTCAGCTCTTCATTTGCATTATTTGCTTCACCTTGTCTTGCCAATTGCTAAAGCAGCTCCTTTCTCTTTTTCATAGAGAGACTTAATTTGTCTTTTAGTTCTCTCATGAAATCATCAGCCTATTTGAGTCTTTCCTTTAATTCATTGACTTCAGAGTTTGACTATTCAAGATCATCAAGGGTAGTCTTGAGTTGCTCCCTTAAACCATATGCATCCATTTGAACTCCTAGATCTTCCTCAAGCTGTTAGGCTCTGTTAGGAGGAACTTAGCTCTGATACCAATTGTTGATAACTGAGAGGGGGGGTGAATCAGTTATCCTAATTATTTCTTCTTTCTGAACTTTCTTATTAATCAATGCAGCATTAATTCAAACAAGAAAATATTACCATGAAATGGAAAAACACATGACACAGTATTTTTGACGTGGAAACCCTGTTAAGGGAGAAAACCATGGGGTGATTAACCCAAAGATTATTCTCTATTAGAAGAATAAGGAAATACAAAAATGGCACTTGCCAATTAGGGCTCACTGCCCGAGCACACTGCTCACAAGGAGGCACACTGCCTATAAGAGACACACTGTCTACAAAAGAGTGTTATACAATACTTGAACTGATTGGAGGCATCCACATATGCTAGAGTTTAGTTCCGGTTAGGCTCAGTATACTGATCTGCTACACTTCATCTTTCCTCTTCTCTTATGCTGCTTTCCTTTCACATACCGAACCTTCCTTACTGCTTCTGCTCTGCTCTGCTTTTATTTGTATATCACATATCACCACACCACTTCTCACAACTAAATCCATCCTATATATATATCTACACAAGTGATTTCATTATCTTTCTAGTCGGCACCCAGAATAGTCAATCTTCTCACAAACTTTGTTCTGTCGGCTGAACCCTTGCACATCAGGTAATGTGGATCAAGTATATGCTTGTAGAAATCATTAATCATGTTGGCCAAACATGATTCATGCCTTCATAACCTTTACCACCATCAGTAACACATCTGGAAAGTAGTCTGATGTTTTGTCAGTCAGTTCTTCCTCTATTCACATTGTCACTCAGGAATCCGGTACTCAACTATTCATATCTTTTTCCTTGTCCATCACCGGAGGCTAAGTCCTTGGAATCTATTACTCAAGGTAGTCCTCTCGACTTTCCCAAATCCGCACTTCACCAAGATACTTCCTCTGAGAGATCCGAACCTGTCTGTCGGACCTTACCACAAGCTCTGTTCTTGTTTATCGGACCTCAACAATCTTCATTCTGACTTTCGGTAGAGACACACCATGTCCTGCGGATGTGTGGGATGAACTTTGTTGCCATCAATGACAACAATCATGAATCCATATAGTGTCTCTTGCCAACATTGGGTACCCGCACCATTGTCCCCAAAGTTTGTACCTTTGAAAATCCAAATCTTAGTATGTTTCTAATCTATATTTAGTGGCTTCCTATGCAATCATTTGTTGTATTTCATTTGTCTGTATACGATTTAATATAATTAGGGTTTAAGACTTAATTGAACTAGGGTTTGACAAATTCATCAATACATTCTATCTTTCCTTATCACTTCATAGTGACATCAAACTTGTAGTTGAGTCTTCTTGCAATAGTAGTGACTTAACTTAGTTTATGTCCTTGAATGTTTATGTGAAAGGAGGGTTTGATTGAAACTATCTTAACTACATTTCAACATATCTCCATTTTCACATATAACATTTTGGTGAACCTGTGTTTTTATTGAACTTGCATCTTGCTGAGTGTTGTAATCAGTTTTGCATTCATCCATATCATATTCATCATCATACATTCAAAAATCTTGCATACATTTGAAATATTTGAAAAAAAAGCATTCTAGGCTTGCATTAAGGCATAGTTTGCACTATTTTCTTTGCATATTATTGAAAAAAAATTAATTTTATGATATTTACATGATATTTGAGATATTTACAACATTTAGTCATTTCATTATCTTTTACTTTGAATTTGCATGTCATTTGCTAGGGTTTTACTTGAATTTTGCATTTTTCATATAACCTAGTAATTCCAAAAGCTAGGGTTTGTAGCTAAAATCTTATTTCATATTTTACTAATCCTTTAAACACTCTTTCAAATCTGATTTTGGACTGTAGTGTTTCTGCATTGTAATTTTTTGTATTTACATTAGCATCATTAGTACATTTACATTGAAAAAAGTGAAAAAATTGAGCATTTTAGGTTCATAAACAAGCATAGATTTGTATTCTTTCATTACATTTGTCATAAATACCTTTCATTTCAGATCGTGCATTCATTCTTAGGCATACATCCATTGCTCATTTTAAAATTTTGCATCATTTCATATTATCATGTAAAAATTGGCATATTTTTAATTACACAGTGTGTATTTCAACGCTAAGTGACTACACACCTTATTGACATCCTTTAGACCAAACTTGTAAACACACTTATCTTTCCTTGTTGTGTAACACTATTTTCATTATATTTACTTGGTTTGTTGTTAAATTTATGTGTTTTGCTCTTTAAAAACCCGATTTCCTCAAACTATTGCACATTAAGAAGATATACTTTCATCATGGATGCCTCTTGTTATTCATCTTTGGAAGCTTTGTTTGCATACATCATAGATGTTGAAAATTTCTACAAATTCACTGATAAGCATCCTCAAGTTCTACAACAAATAGTACACATCTATGATATTGACATTTCCATGAGTTCCACATATGAAATCCTTTGTTACATATCTGATTTTGAAAGCTTCACCACTCTTATGGGTGTTTATCCTTCGATCTTGGAGAATCTCACTAATTTCATGAAAGATCTAGTAGAAGGTAATGATGAAGACATTCCTCCTTCTCTTCTTACATTCCATGATGATATAATGGACATTATCTCTAAGACATATGAGGTGGACATAGCCTTGTGTGACTCATATAATGATTTGGAGCCTTCTCCTAACATAAACTCACCTTGTGAGGATATTTTGGTGCAAGACAAAGAAATCATTGAAGTATTCCTTAACACCACTCTGTCACCAATTCATGCTCTCCTTGGCTAGGATGAAGCATTAGATGATGCAGACTCTCTTTGTGAACAACTCCTTTAACCTATTGATACTAAAAATTCATCAATCAACCTAGAAACACTTCTTGACTACATCTTAAATAAAGAAACAGATTACCCGCTCTCACCTGAACACTTACATACCTCAAAAATTGCTAACAATTCAAAAAACATGAATAAACATAATTTTCTTAAGGACCAAGGTATTCCAACACCTCCTAAATAGGTTGAAATGGGTATTTTTCTGACTCCTTCATCACCCTACTCAACTAAAATGGGAATTTGTGAGGCTCCTCCTCTACCATCCTTGCATATTGCATGAAAAAACCTTCAAGAAAGGGGTTTTCCTTTGCCAACTCTTGTGATTCAAGACAATGTGGATAACATAATTCAGCAAGAAGGAAGAACAAGGGATAAAGCCTTGACAATAAATACAAAGATCAAGATCAAAGATAACAGGTAAGTATTTCTAACGCTTTTTAGCCACCTTTTTTGTAGTATATCTTTGCTCACTTATGTGGCCTCCTCTTATGTGTTGTGTTCCCCTGTGATGTGTTGTTTAGGTTTCCTTGGATGATCTTTGATACTCTTGTAAGGTCAAGGATACCGAGAGACCGCCTCTGTTGTGACCATTCTTCTATCATTCCTCTCCTCTATTTTATTGATGTGTGTCATGCCTTAGGGGCATAGCATTGTGGAGGGTGTTTTGGTGACATCCTCCTACATGGTGTTCCTAAGGCACTTGTTTCTCCTCTCTCATTTTATTGTTTACCTTCTTTAGTGGTTCTACCTAGTCGACAGATGACGAAAACAAATTAATACAGATATGGATTGTGTGTCCCTTCAACGAGAAAGAAAAAATGGACCCAGTCCATATATGAAGATGGGGTTGATCTATACATATATCTGACACTTGACTAGTAGAATCACTCCATGTGATATATCATCTTATGGCATTTATTGTGACTAACATTTTAAAATCCACTCAATCTTCTCTTGTACACTTTGATTGGTATCTCACCTTGTTGCTACACTTAGTTTCAAGGTACCTACAGTATAGCCCAAAGGTTATAATCAGCTCCAAACCTGTGAGTATAGCCTTGGCCGTTGATGTGACTATTTTCATTCATAGCTTTCATGATTTGATTTGGTTATTTCTAACCATCTTGTTGTTTATCTTAGCCAATCATATCAATGTGTTTGTGGAAACATATGGCGATCATAAGCATATGTCACCTTGGGGGCATGGGATTTTGTGAGATCTCTTATTCCCTTGCGTGTTTTCTCTCTACCTTAATGTGCTTGATATCAGTAGGTGACATCAACCACCTTAAGGTGGGGGCATATATAATGGTATATGTCTGATTATTTTGACACTGACAAAGCATTCTTGTAAGCCCTCTCCATGAGGCAGGATGGTGTATCTCTTGAGCTAGTGCACATCCTTATTTAAATTGCAATCAAAAAGCTCTCTTTGCGAGGTGGGATAACATATCTCTTGAGCTAGTGCGTATCCTTTTATACAAATCCCTTCTACGGAAGGCAGGGATGGTGTATCTCTTGAGCTAGTACACATCTATTTATATAAAGTCCTCATCACGAGGTAGGGTTAGATCTTGAGTCATCCTCCCTTAAGTGTGTCTTTGGCAGTTGTGGTAGCATAGCTCAACTATTAGGTGTGTTTGGCATGTTTTAGATGGTGGGACTTAGCAATAAGCTCCTTCCATCACTCATGTTTTCCGTGTATAAGACATATAGTATGTCTATGATATGGTATATGACGTTCGTGTATTCCATGTGTCTTCCTTATGTGTTTGCTGTGTTTTCCCCTTATGTGATATCAAGGTGTACAATGATGACCTCCCCCCACACTCAGGTTTTGTTTGGTGTGTCTTCTCCTTGGTGTAGTATCAAGGCATGTAGCGATGAGCTCCCCCTATATTTTGGGTTTTGTATTGCATGTTTTTGGTGGTCTCAAGGGCATAACAATGAGCTCCCCCTGCCCCCTTAGGATTTTATTTCATATATGAATTGTTATATCAATGTATTCATCATGTTTTACATGACTGCTCTCATGTCTTCATCATGTTTTGCATGCTTACTGCTGCATTCTATGTGTCTTGTAGGTATTCAATGTGTCTTCTAGTGCTTACCTGGGACCGGGGGATAGATATAATTTCTCAAACTTTGTGTATGCCTTAGATTCATGTGCTTGGCATGTTTGATGTGTTTTTGACTATACTTTAATGCATGTATGGAATTGTAAGATCATACATACATTAAAGTGGGGGATAAATGTTATGTCGTAAAAATTTTCCCTATGACTTTTTACCTCCTAGTTTAGCTCCTAGGAAGCCTTAATTTTATTATGCCTGTTTAAAACTTATCTCGGAGCAATTTCCCCTGAAACCCATGTCAAATGGGGCTTAGGGGTCCACTTTAATGCTTAATCAGGACTCAAAATCATGCCTTGGACTTGGGCACCTGTGCCCTAGTCCAGACTAATTTGCTAGGGCCTAAATTTAAGGATGTCAGTATAGGACCTTTAAAAAGGTTTCCCTTGTTGGCAAAAAAGTTAGCATCCCCCTTCAGGATTTGTGACATGGATTAACTACCTCCTACTAGTCCTTATTTGGGATGGTAGCAGTTTCTTGATAGGTGCACCTTTGGGGAGAAATGACTAGCTCAACACCCTACAAGTGGCATCAGAGCCAAGTCACAGGTTAGAGGGGGATTGTTGGTAAAAAATTTAGTGTCCCCCTTTGAGATTCGTGACATGGCTTAATTTCCTTTCGCTTGTCCTTATCTGGGAGGGTAGCGGTTTCCTAATAGGTGCACCTTTTGGGAGAAACGACCAACTCAACACCCTACATCCCTATGTTGGCCTTTTCAATTAAAATTATGAATGTTTAGCAAGAATACTCATTTAATCCTAGTTGATTAAGGCAAACTTATGATTATCAAGCAAAGCGCATTCAAGGCATTCATTGTGTTGTATTTGTATGTGTTTATTGTAGATTTGGCTTCATCAACTCATTTCCTCATGATTTGAAGGCTCTTCATCTCCATGAGGGTTTCACCTCTAAGGTGACATCTATTTGTGCTTCAATCAATTTATATTATCATTGGATTTGGCCTCTACCTTACAAGGGAATGGACTCTATCTAACAATGGTGTTGGAAGTCTTGTATGCCATTCTAGGGCTTGACCAAGGCAAGCTCCTAAACACCACAACCCCCCAAACCCTCTCTTTGTGATTGCAGGTTATAGGTGCAGGAGTTGATGAAGTGGAGTTGCAGAGAAGTAGAGAAGAGGATAGAGATTCGAGATCTAAGAAGAAAGTGTAGAAAATCAACCCTACTGGACTAGGGCGCCTGCCCTATAATCCTCCCAATTGGCATTTCCAAAAACTCTAAAATAGGTTGCAATCTGACATAGATCGCTGTTCCAGATCTATAAAAAAGTTGCCCTATCAGACTTGGGCACCCACCCCATTGTACCTCAAGTTTTTGCCTCTGAAAATCCAAATCTTGGTATGTTTCTAATCTATATTTAGTGCCTTCTTATGCAATCATTTGTCATATTTTGTTTGTTTGTATACAATTTCATATAATTAGGGCTTAATGATTAAATGAACTAGGGTTTGACAAATTTATCAATACATTCTATCTTTCCTTATCATTTCATAGTGGCATCAAACCTGTAGCTGAGTCCTCTTGCAATAGTAGTGACTTAACTCAGTTTATGTCCTTGAATGTTTATGTGAAAGGAGGGTTTGATTGAAACTATCTTAACTAAATTTCAACCTATCTTCATTTTCACATATAACACTTGCAATCATTATAGTGGCTGAGATCACATTTCTTTGAGGTATTTTGTCAAACAGTTTTAAACACATTGTCTATGCTTCTACATTTCACATACATGTCTACTAGAGCGATTACACCTACAATAGCTAACAAAAATACTTTTTTATTATGCTTTGGTGAAAGTCTAAAACCTATTTAGAGTTTATGGTTTTGAGATTAGTGTGTAGGACACTAGCAATGGTTTTATATTGGCATATTGCATTTGCTTCTAAAGTCTTCTCAACATATCAATTATGTGTGTAACCTTCATACTACATTTGGTCGAGAAGATTCAGGGCCTCATCTCCCTGCCTACTACATTTGCTTTAAAGTGACCAAAGCCCATATTTCTTTTTTCCATGGCCTACACAATGGTGGCCATCAAACCCCATTCCTTCAAGGCAATCTATTAAATATTTCACGTTTCTTGATTATGCTTTTGCATTTTGCATCCATGTTTACTGGAGTATTTGTATCTACAAAATTTGGAAAAATTCCTGTTCTAAGGCTTCCATTAGGGCAATGGCCAAGAATATGCTCACAAAGATTGTGGAGTTTGGCTTTACTTACCTGTGGATCTGCATTCCATGAGGCACATTTACTAAACAATCCACGTTTCTTGTCCATGTTTTCATGTTTTTCATACATGTGTACCTTGGTGGTTGCAAGGGAGGAGTAAAATATTTGAAGGAGTTTGGGAACTTTTGAACAAGAATATTGAAGAGCATTGGGGATTTTGGAGGTTCCTGTTACCAAGGGAACCTCCGAATAGTTCCCATTCCCCCAAAAATTCTGACAAAGGAAATAGAACATGAATGAAAAGTGGTTTCATAGATTAGAAGTGCATTAGGAACTTTTCAAGGGTTTGGAGGGTATTGAGAACTGTTGAGGGTTCCTAGTGGATTAGGAACAAACCAATGGATAAAATATCAAGGGTTTTTTGTTAGTTAGGAAGTAACATAAATTATGAAGGACCTAGAGAATAGGAACTAGGAACTAGGATATTTTCATGATTTTTATTTAGAATTTTCAGACATTAAAACACTAATAAAGGACAATGGATGAATACTAAGGGTTCTAGGAATTGTAAAGTACTCTAAAAATGTGAGAATTTAAAATATTTTGAAATCCAACCACTACCATGGCTTCTAATTGATACTTATGTTATGGAAAATAAGTCTCCTATTATCAAATTTTGAATCCTATAAAAACATAGAATTGTTAGAAGGATAGCAAGTTGAGAATTGCATAATTGCACAATAGATTATTATTATTTTATTGAAATGATTATTTATGCTACCTTGTACTTGACTATTGAGATTATAGAAGGATATAAGTCAATTAGCCAAGTTTAGGATAGATAAACTAACAAATGAAGCTAACTATTTGTATTTGATTATTTTATTTGAGAATATAATTATGAAATGAAATGAATGTTGAAAACTAGTTTGAGATAGAGGTGTGTGAACTTACAACATACATTACTATTATGAAATGTATTTACTGATTATGAATCTTTGGCCAAAGTAATGCAAAATCACTGCTTGCATTTGTTAGTTCATAGTGTCTTTGATTTGCAATTTAGCCAGATGTGTCATACTTAGCTAGAAGGATTCTTGAGTTGTATGTATGATTGTTTGTAATTTAGATACAACATTAGTTCTTAGATGACATACTAGATCTTGTTGATTCCCATAACCCATTACTCTCATGAAGGGTAGGGTCACTTCATTTTGGAGGGTGTGTGGGGACCACTGGTATGTGGTTGGAGGAAAAACACTCAGGTGTTGCTCTCCCTCTTGTAGTTGAAGATTGCTGAAGACTTGGTTATTTAGAAAAATCATTGTATATCATGATTAGGTATCATTATTATTTGAAAAGTGTAAAAGCATTAGAATGAAGATATAATCTTGTATTAGTACTATATGAATGTAAGTTTATACATGATAACAAATAGTTATGAAAGTGGAAACAATTCTTGTAAACCTTCATTACTTTGAATAGATTATTAAAAAACAATTGTGTGATTTTGGTTAAGTTATTGTTGTTTTCAAGTTAATGGATAGTTGTTCATTACACATGTTGCATTACAATCGGTCCTAGTAGGTATTATGAGTAAAATCAATAGAACCTAGAATATCAATGATATACTAGATAAAGATGAAGTTACTTAGAAATGTAAGGATTAATTAGATGCGCTCTAGTAAAAAGTAGTGAGACGAAGACTCACATTGATCAGCGAGTACAACAAGATTTTCCCTCACTAGTTGATGTCAATCAATGGTTGATTCCTCACGATCAATTTTAACAATTGATAGAAGCAAAAGGTTAGGATGAGTTGGTATTTCAAGGATGGTCTCTATTAGTATATTTGCATCTTCTTGATTCAAAATATCCAATAGAGGTGTCTTGAGTATATTTAGAGGTCCTAAACTACCCAATCTACCATTTGGGTTGCTTAATGGTTATGAGATTGTTTTTAGTTATCCCTAATCCTTAGGTTGTCATGTTTTATGTCATTTGAAATGTGGTATCAAAGGTTAATGATGTCTTTCCATGTCTAAAAGGGATAGGTTCCACATTGCATGTGTCTTTTGACAAGTCAAAAGAAATAATTTCAAGTTTCCTACATTCAAATACTTTCTTTTTGCCTAAGGTTTCATACCTATGTGGAGGAAATGTTTTTTAAATATAAAACATTGTAATCATGGTCTTGAGGTTATGTTTTGAGTTAGCTCATGGTTTAGTTTTAGGTTTTAGCTCTTTTGTGTCTTTCATTTAGGGTTTTGTCATGTTATCTCTTCATAGTGCTTTTCATGGAGGTGGTGTTGTATCTTTGGTGCATGACACATTCAATGATAATAGTTCTAAACTTTTACAATGAATAGGGTTTCATGCAGATCATGAACTCATAGTAGCAGTCAAAGATCCAATAGTCAAGACATAGAGACTATATAACAGCCAGGGCACCAAGTAAAGAGCCTATTGATGGATGGAGGTTTTAGAATGTATCATGAAAGATGTTCTACAAGGAAGACAATCATCAATGCATGCAGGGTGATTGACATGGAGGTAAATTTGACTATCCAACTATATTATTGCAGTCATACATAGTCCCAAAAGTGAAAGAGCATCAGACATTTGTAGAAAAGAAGGAGAAACAATCATTGTTTAAAGTAACTATCACAACAGTCATTGGAGAGAGCATTCATGATGGATAGAAGTCTTCATGCAATGAGAACCCTAATAGAGATGGGTACCATACAGAGACCTAAAGAACAATAAGAGGACAATAGATCAAAAGGGAATAGTCCTAGATAACCCTATTATGAACAGTCACCTGTGACAGAGGTATATATGGAAATAGCATCAAACAGTCACATCAATGAAAGGACAGTCATATTTGTGAAACATAGACAGAGGGTTTCAAGTTTGTGCATGTCTAATGGAAGACTACATGGCTGTGTGATAAGAAATGAAGACACATCTCAAGGTCTTATGACTGTGTTAACAGTCATTTGCAGCCAAGAAGCATGAACAGGAAGGTGGAAAGTCAGAAACATCTAACACTGTGTTGACAATAGTCTAAGGTCTTGTTGTGATGCTCACAACATGCCCCATTTTTACTCTTTAGCAAAATGAGGACCCCTATTGGTGCTTTTTCTTTTGTGTTGTGTTGGTTTTGCTTACTTGGTGGTAAAGGCAAAATGTCTCTGATGCTTGAAATTTGAGTTGCACAATGCTTGGTAAAAAATAGTGGCTTTCAATGAGATCTACATTAAAATTGAGCTAGGATTTCTCTTTGAATGTTTTGAAAATTCTACATATTTCGAGAGCTATGCCAGTTTTGGTGAAAAGTCAATGCCTAGTTATTTTGGGCAACGTGTATCTCATATATATTACCGTTTGCATGTATCATGTATACATTGTTTTTATGGTATGTTGGGTTGTGGTATACATTGGGTTTAAGTCTCGTTTTGTGTTTGTATCTTGAGTGGTCAAAACATAATATATACATATTCAGACCCGATGGCGTTTATGAATTGCTTTATAAATAATTTTATTTGTATATTATAGCAATGTATCTTTTATACAAATTTGAAATGTGCATTAGCGGATGTTAAAAGATATTTAGATCAAGTATATGATGTCATAATCATATCACTTGTATAGTTGATACATCATTGGTAATATACACTTTCATTCAAATGCATGAGTGGATCCGAAAAGAAAGTTTAATTGGGTTTAGAAAGGGAAGTAAGCGGGTATGTCATGTATGTGTTTTTGTATGTATAATCATTTGTATCTAATACACAGATACAAATCTAGACGCGATTTGAAAAGTAAACATTGTGAACTTTAGGTAAGGTCCACGCTTGTATGTTTAGATGCTTGTATTAAATATACAAAAGAGAAAGATGCAGTTACGGATTTGAACTCAAGATTAAATTATGAGTAAAGTGCAGTTACGCTCAACATGGGGTGAAAAAGTCAACATCACAAATGCATGTATAGGTGCATGTATACGATATACAAAAGGATGATACAAGAATTTATATACAAGACCGGACTTGAAACTAATTCCAATATATTTTATAAACCTGATGGGGTCTGGGTTTGTATGTTTGGTGATTGTATAAGATATACATGAATATATACAAACAAATATACAAAATGAATGAGAGGGAAAATTGTAAATGTATAAAGGTAACTCGTGCATGCTTAAAGATACAAAAGGAAAACTTAACGTGAAAAATGCCATTAAGTCAAAATGTTGTAATGATGTCATCATTCCTTTCTTGCATATTAGTGAAAAAGTGCATGTATAAGATATACAAAACACAAAAAGTACAAAAGGCCAATGTATACGATATTCAAAATATGCATTGAACGATAAAAGTAAAGCACAAGTCAAATTGCATATATCGTCTGCTGCATTTAATGCATATCTACCATAGCAAATACCTAATTCCAATGGAGTAAAAGGGAATTTTGATTGCGTTGTACTTCATAATTGCATTTTGAATTCAGTTGTAGAGTATTACACATAGCTAAGGCGATCAAAGGCGAATTGGGATTTCAAGATAGTGGCAGTAAATTCAAATAGTAAAATCTCTTGTCAACAATATTAATGTCAACGGTTGCAAATACAGGTATGTATCTAAAATTCTACTTGTGCTTAACAAAATGCAATTACAGTAAATTTTATAGTAATTATAGTAGGGTAACAGAAGCGATTTAGAATTAGCTAAGCATTGTAATAAATCATAGAACTTAGGCACATTAGGATATTTATACAGGATTCAAATGTGAAAGGTAATTACAATAGGGTAAAATGTTAAAATGGTAAATTTATCTGGTAAAACCCTAGAAAACATGAAAATGGTCATAAAATGAATATGTTTTTCAACATGATGCCATCCAAAGGGAAGAAAACTGAGAAAACAACCAGAAAGGGAGAGAAGAAAGACACAAGGAAAGAAGTGGTTAAATAAGAATGTTAGAGCTGGAGTTTCAATTCACAAATATACTCTTCAGGAGGAAGGGAAATGGACACAGAAATCAGGGATTTTGACTCTCCAGACCTGTTACGGAAGATTAGAGCGCTTGGAGTGTCTCTAGCCATGAAGAATATATGGGATGTAGGATTGTATAACATAGTAGGATTTCCACTGGCAATGGAGGCTAGGGATCTATTTATCAAGTGCATCCAAAAGTATTATATGAACACCCAGAAGGTGAAGCACAATGGTGTTGTATATGTAGATTTTTTGGTAGAAGGGATAGCTAAGACCTTTGGTTTGAAGATCACTAAGAAGATGAAATAAATAGATGTAGAACAATATGTAGCTAATTTTAAAGGAAATGAGGCATCTTGCAAGAGCGTAATCTTCTATGGTTGGTATTCACCAGATAAGAAACCAAAGGCAGCTGCTAGGGTTCCAAAGAACTTGTATAGGATACATTTCGAGGAGGATGTCTATATAATGATCACATTGTTATGGAGGTTAATGGGCCTAGTAGATGCAGCTTCATTTGAACCATGGATGTTTTCGGTGATTTAATTTATCAGAGAAGAAGCAGGGGCAGTTCATTGGGCCTTAGCCATTAACAATGCCATTTTTTCACAAGTTATGAGATGGAAAAAACACAAGATGTTCTTCTTGTCTTCCTACATAGTCTATTCATGTGCAACCAAGATGCAGTTAAGGGGAATAAGAACCATTGGTAGATTGGGAAATCAACCAGGGCAGATGCTAGTGTATGATCATTACCCAGACTTACAGGAACATAATGCAGTGAAGAATTATACAAGGGTAAATGATGTATTTTATATGTACCTAGTAAGGACACTAACAGGGGATAGAGATAAAAGATTGTCAATGGAGGCACGAGATGCAATTAATTTGTATAGTGCTTGGTACATACAATTATCCAACTTCACCTACATAAGAACAGAAGGATTCATGGGTAAAACTTACAAACTACCAAGGTACCCCACAGATAAGATGGTTTTGTTAGAGTTTACCAGACAAATTTACTAAACATTTATGGCATGTATAAGGCCAAATTCCACCGAGCCAATATTAAGTTCCCTTTTGGTATTGGAATATATCAATGTTTTAATGAAGAAATAGCTAAGGCATCTGAAGCAAAGTTGCAGTATTATGGACTCCAAACTTTTGACTTAGCCAGGCCATTTGATCCATTCAGAAGGATATACAATTTTGTAGACAAAAAGTTTAAGCATCAACCACATATTGAAGATTTTTGGGCTGACTGTGATAATGAGGCAGAGGTTAGAAAAAGAGTTTATCAAAGACTGACTTTGGACCAAGTAAAGACATTGGGAGTACTTGAGGTACCCCAAGAAGTTAAAAAAGATGATGAAAAAGTATTACATACAAGTTATGATACCAAAAAGGTGGCAAATGAAATAATAACAGAGCCAGATTGGAATCAACCCAAGGAGGATTCATTGGACAACTCTAAGCTAGTAATAGCATATACAAATATCTGGATAAAAGAGAATAGAGGAGTTGAAGGCCGCAGGGATAACAGTGACATACCCTGGGAAGAAAGGTAAAAAGAGATGGTTGGAGAGAAAGGATAGTTTTGATGATTTTTTAAAGAGAAAGAGGAAAATAGTAGAGGCAAAGATTGCCAAGGTAAATCTTGAAGCCACATTATTGGATCCCTATGCACTAGGGGTAATCGTGGCTATTCCTTTAGGAATATTTACATCTGAAGAAGAGGGAACCTCAAGTGCATCTGTTGTAATAGAACAAACTATAGTCCAAACACCTGTAGTGACTCAACAAACAATTGTCCAAGGTGCACCAACAGCCCTACAAACACACATGGCAACACAAACACAATAAGAAAAGTTGCAAGGGTTCATCCAAGTAAAACAAGAGATGGCCGAGAAGATGGTAAAAAAGGCACCCATGATTCAAACATCCCCAAAAGAAAATATAGAAGTGGTAGATGTGGATAAAATTCAAGAGGTGGATGATGCAGATGATGTTGAAGAGGATGAGGATGAAAGTAAGGATGAAAGTAGTGGTGACATCTTTGAGATGAGCAACAAGGAGGAAGAGGAAAGACAGATACCAAGAACTCATCTCATGTTGGGAGCATTTGATGCAAGTGCATCACAACAAGATGCCACACCAACAAAAGAAGATACAAAAATGATTGATCTATTCGGTAAATTAGTGCTTGAAAATATAATGGAGGAAGTTAAAGAGGCTACTCAAGAGATTTTGAAGGAGCAGGTAGAAGAGAAAAAGAGTGGAGATATGGGTAATGTATCAGTTGCTTAAGAAGAGGATGTACGATCTAAGGAGAATGTACATGTAGTTAACCTAGAGGAACAACAGAATGTCCAACAATAGTAACTTCCTCAACAATTGCCTCTATAGCAGCAACATGATCAACAACAACAGAATCAAGAACAAGAAGAACAAGAACAAGCATAGGTAATAACAGAGGAACCTCAGGATGAGATAATGAATGACAAGGTTGCAAGTACCAATGCAAAAGTACCATCTTGGGTAGGTTTTGAGGTACGACCAGAGATAATAGTGCAATTAGCACCCATTGATATAAAAAGCTTATTAGGTAATGAGGCCATTAGGAGAGGTAAAAGGAAGGTGAGGATCACGTTTGCAATTAAAAGAGATCCTTCTGGTATTAGAACTATGCAAATGGCCATTCCTCAAGCTGACAAAGATAAATGTGAAATTGGCATGGAGGAATATAATGTTATAAGTATGAATCTTGGACATTCAACTTAGAACAACATATTGAAGAACTACAAGAAATGATAGAATTAACTACCAACAAGATGAGGAAAGATAAACAGAAGATAGTTCAATTGAAGGGGCACATTGCCCAATTACAGCAGTTCATTCAAGGAATGATAAATCCAGAGCAAGGTTTACTTGAGTTGCCTTCAGAATTGACCATTTTGTCTAAAGAGCAAATAGGTGAAATAGAAAATAAAAGGCATGAAGCTAGCATATTCGAAGAGTAATTCAAGACATTTATTCACAAAGGGGAGGAAGTAATAAAAATTGCAATCAACAATTGGGATGTTACTCTTACTAATAGGAATAACTATGCTAGCCTGTTACAAACATGTCAATCAAGAATAAAGCAGAATAAAGATGAGCTGAATAAACTCAATGCCATAGAAGAACATATGGCAACATTGGTTAATGAAGGAGTCTTGACCCTAAATATTGCTTTTCAAGTACCCCGATGGAAAATGGAGTTGAAATTTGAGGAGGGCGTACTTAGACCTTGTATTATTAATGTCTAAGAGTTAGAAAACTGCTCAGGGCCTATTGGATAAACATGTGAAGAATGGTACAACATTTGGTAAGTCACCCTTGTTCTAGGGTTCAAGTATATGATGTAGATAAAACTGTAAAGGAGTTTACAAATACCTTTTAGTCATGCATTGATGATCCTATGAATAAATTGGGGGAGGATATAATGGAATTGAATGCTAAAATTAAAAAGTATCAGAAAAGAAAAGAAGATAGAGAAGGCAGAGCATAAATATTGAAGAAAAGTGTAGAGATGCAACAATATACATGGGAAGTATCTCAAAGGATAGGTCATGCAGCCATATCAGCACTGGCCGAGAGATATACCTATCATATGAGTCAGAAAGGGGATCAACGAGTGGAAGACACCAGAGATAGCAATTAGTTGGCTCATACAATTGATTGCCCCATGCTATATTTGTTATTCTTTTGTACTTACAAGAAAAGTGAAAGATAGAAAGGTCAAGTAAAAAGATATTTTTGACACTTCAAAAGGAGATTCTAAAAGCATATTTGCATTTTGAGAGAATATTCTTTCAAGATATTTTGGCAAGTCTTTCTAATCCATTAATGTTGTATTTTGAATTTGATCCCTTGATGGGTTTTTGTAACCGTTGAAGAGGATCTAGGTCTATATAAGGGTCTTTGCTGCACCTATTTTAGTACATACAACCTGCATAAGAAAATTACATAGAAAGTAGTAAAGTTGAGCGAATGCAAGATAAGTGACCAAGGAGAGTGCTTTGAGCATTGTTATTTTAGAGAAGAGGAATCACCTTTGTCTATAGAAAGGATAATGTGGAACATCTTGTTTCCTTTTTACATTTGTAAAAATGTTTGTAAGTTTTTTTGATAATGTTGTAGGTACATTCAAAAGTTTTAAAGTCATGAAAACATTGTAAATTTGAAATGGCAAGCATATATCAATAAATTCAAACATCAAATTCCTATGTCTATTCCAGAGTGTTATTTGATTTAGGGGTTTTATGATATATTTCCTTTGAAAGATCGTAATTCTATATGTAAATTTGTGACATATTCTGGGTGAGCATATAAGAATTTACTTGCTTCTAAATTGTTTACAGTAATCAAAGTTATTCATGTGAGTAACAAAACATTGTATTCATATTTGAATCATGTTTCTAAACCTATCTTTTATCTTTCTTTTACCAATAGCTTAAATAAATAGCCAAAACATAGTCATCTAAAGAAAATTGTTAAAGATTCTGGTAAATACATGCAAATGATAAAGATCTTTAGTAATTTTCATAGAATTTGAGGTACAAAGCATGTTTCCTTAAAAGTCATGCAAAGATTAATAGAAAAGTTATAAATATTTACAAATGATCAACACTTTGAGGATAATTTGGAAATATTTGTAAAGATTGAGTGACAATAGCTAGTAATAAAGATTTAAATCACATAAGGTCCCTTGTTAAACAACTTCACATTGAACCTTGAGTAAATCTAACACAATCATCACCTAACTACCAAAGCCTTGGGACTATGAATTATTTTATAATAATTCTCCATATCTTTCAAGATAAGACAAAGTTTAAGTGAATTTTATCTCTAGTTGTGTGTGAATAACATCCACATCAATGTGTCTGCTTGAGTTTAAAAGGTCAAAAGACATTCAAATACCTATCATTGAAGCTATATGGATGGTGCTTATGTGTTTAAGGTTACATGAAGTTTGCTAAGTCTACGAATCATTGAGAACAATCTTTAGGAGACAGTCTTAAGTGACTGTTATACCCAAAAGAAATAAATCATCTGATATGGGAACACAATCATGAACCTTGATGAATGTAAGGGTTTCTATTGTATGGAACAGTCACTAGTTGAGGAAGGCTGCAGACTGTATGAGACAGTGAGGCATAAAGAAAGATTCATATCTCCAGAATAGTCTCACTTCACATTCATTGTGAGTGGTTTACAACACATATGCAAATGCTACAAGCCTAATTTTGAAGGTCTAAAAGCATGGATTAGGCCTTACAATGAGGAGGATATCATTTTGAAAAGGTATAGTTTAAGAAGTCTCATGAAGGGTGATAAAGAAACAATGAAAGAGTAAGAACTATGCATGACATCCATTAAATGGTGAAGACAACTTAGCATACTTTGCAAGTTACATGTGCCTACACTTAGAAACCTTGATAGAAGTCATCATTTATTCACATTATTTCCTAGGAGACTATTTTTGACAAGGCGAATAAAAAGAAGAGCGCACTATTCTTGAAAGTAGACATGTAGACATAGTCAATGCGAGCAACAAGCAATGAGATAAAGGGATGGAGCATTGATCAAGGTGGAATCTATTTCATGAAATTGGTGAAGGCTTTGAACATTGAGACAACTAGAAGATTGAGGATTAGTCCTAAAGGTGAAGTCATCACTTAAGTTTCATCAGTTGATAATAGAATGCACAAATTTCAAATGGACATAATGAAGAGACAGCCAACTTTACACATGTTTCATTGATGTTTGGTCAGAGAAAGGTATGAGCAAGGTAAGCTGAAGTTGATGCTAAAGGATAGTCAATAACTAGATCATGAGAGGAGTAGCATGAAGGCATTGATTCACAACTAGATAAGCCTCTGTCATAAGATATGAAACCTAGAAGGACTATAATCATGATGAACAAAGAAAACCAAGGTGTAGAGATGACTATCCAAGTGCATAAATTTTATAGTATGAGAGATAAAAATTTACTTTAAAGACATCTATAGGTAGTTTTAACCCTCCAAAAGACCTTACATGGGTCAAAGATGAAATGACAAGTGTCTTCAAGCACTAATGAGGTAGTTTGAAGCAATTATGAGCCCACACAAGGTAGTTCTCATGCCTTACATGCCCAGAAGAGTTCCAACAACATTAGAACAACAAAAGCACATGATCTATTATTGAGCAAGGTGGAGATGAGACATTCAATAGGTAGTTTCAAGTAGTTGGATAACCTTTAAGGAGAAAGGAGGCAGCATGCAAGCATCTAGGAAGTGTTATGGAGTAGTTAAGGGCAAGAAGGTGACAAGGACAACAAATTAAGACATTCAAGGGACAATTCCAAAACTTACCAAGCATCTAGGGAGTCAACCACTAGTTGGAGTAGCATTTTGGGAGCTAAAACAGGTCAATCAATCCACCTTGAAGAGACCAAGTTGAACTTGAAGTTCTTGGGCTTCTAAAGTAAGGTAGAGATTTTTAAGGCTTCATAACTTAGTCTAAATTGGTTCCTATATGCTATCCTATGTTGGGGATGAGAGATAGGACACCTAGGATAGAGTTTTAGACTAGTTCTCTCTTGTTTTTGTCTTAGAACAAGAAAAAGTACTGTAACTTAGAAAACAAGACACCGTAATTCAGTTCCAGCTACATGGCAACATGTTGTAACATTTTTTCAGAGCAATACAAGATAGTTTCAAACCTATTATTGATGTAAGCATGCCTATTTTTCAATGAAATGATAAATTTGCCTTCATTATGTGTTGTTCTCTTGTGTGTTGAACAAATGATGTATGTATTTTTTGTGTTTTTAGTCAAAAAACCTCAAAATATGTCTCACATTAAACACCTTTAGACATAAAACTATCTTCATATGCAAGTTGTAATCTGAGATAGGTATATGTGTAGCTGTTAGTCTGTGAAAATATATTTTTCCTTCAAAACTGTGAAGTATAGATGTCCTCCTTGCAAAATACTTATGCATAGGATATAAAACTTAGAAGTTGTGTGAAAATCATTCATTTTCTTGAAAGGTTGTGTCTCAAAACAATAGTATAGGGTCTGAAACATACATATTTTGGTTCATAACCTTAGGAGTATATTCATTTCAAGTAACTCTCTTTACATTTTCCATCAGGTGAAATAGTAAATAAGTTAGAATAGGTGATATAATCAGGAGAACCAACTCATTCTGGAGGTTCACTCCAAGTTTTAGGAAACCCACATGCCTAGGAGTGTTCCCATGTGTCAACAGGTAGCTAAGTTGATAGCTTAGCACTTGGGTGCATACTTTGTTGATAACAATTTTTGGCATGCTTGGTGGGACTGTTTGAATCAAAATAGTTCAAAGAATACATTTTATTGCTGATTTTGATATGCAACCAGTAATTTTTAGACATTTAAGAGGTTGAAATCTGCATATCTGGTGACTCTAAGTGTGGAAATTTAGCAAAACCAGTGTTGTAATAGCTTATGAAAAGGATACAAATGAGGAGTGCAAGTTCATTTAAGTACTTGCAGCTATCTCCTCCTAGGAGATAGGGCAAACCTAGTAGGAGAACTTGACCTTGAACAAGGAAAGCCTAGTCAACTCCACCTCCTGTGAGAGTTTCATCTCATCTTCCAAGAAATTAGACCTATATTTCTCAAATGGCAATCCCTAGGAATCAAGTTTTCATGCCTTTTGATTAGCGCATCCCTTTAAACTTGACACAACATGATGCCATCCCAATGACAACCCTCAAAAGCATATGATTTTTCACAGGAGAGGACCACACTACACCCATTGAGCACATCAAGGATGTGGCAAACTTATGTCCTGTGCATCATGTCACTACCGAAAATGTAGCTCTTAGATTGTTGGCAACCTCTTTCAAAGGCAAGGCATTGCAATGGTTTAGAGGTTTGATGGTGAACTCAATAGACTCATGGGATCAGCTAAGAGAGCTTCTTTTCAAGCATTTTGAAGACAATTTTGACCATTTGTCTTTGGTAGAACAATTGAGCACCATTAAGAGGGCTCCTCAGGAGCAAATGATGGACTTCAATTTTCATTTCTAGAAGACATGGAGCAGAATTCCTACTATGGTAAGACCTTCTGCATATCATGCTTTTCTTTATTATTTGAAGGTACTTAATAGTGACATTTCTATTATGATACAATCCATGGGAGGTACTTCACTACCAGCTGCATTTGACATTGCAGTAAGTGCTAAAAATAATCTTATCCAAGCTGGTAAGATAGCACCTAGACCCCCTATGCCTATATTCCTAGAGATTCATCCTTCCATGCCTTTGTAAATACCACCTTTGGCTGCTATACCTGCTATCCCTACATTACCAGTAACAAATAACCAGTCTTTTAGTTAAGAAAAGGCCATCCCTACTCCATCTTTTGAATTTTAAGAGATAAAAAACCTTCTACAGAGCTTTGGTAATGAGTTAGTGAACCTAAAGAGGTAGTAAAACCAAAATTACAGACCTCCTCAAGCCCCATACCAAGCTCCTTACTAGCCTAATAGACCACAATATCACCTAAACCCTCAAGGTCAAAGGCAAGCCTTGAATGCTAGGCCATACCAACCTTACAATCCTAACACTGTAAGCACTTCCAGAGAGTTGGTACCAGCATAAAAAAACTTAGCACAAGAAATAGAATGGTGTTTTCCATGCAACCTACCTCACAACCAGGCTACATGCATAAATGGTGTGATCAATCAAGCTCTTATGGTCCAAAGTGTTAGTGCTACTCAACAAAATCCAATGGTTGATTCATCTAAACATACACCACCCACACATGGATATATGCAAGGTGATGTGTCTCTCATGAACTTTCAGGGAGAAGACTTTTATGGAATGAACAATCCTCAAGCACCAAATCAGTCCCATAACTCTATTGCAGCCAACACAAGGTCAAAAAAGAGGGCTGTTGATGGTGGACAACAAGCTGTATTGGTTTTTCTCAAACTAAACAAGTGCCAAATATTAACCAAGGAGCTGCTAGTCCATCTAATGGACAAAACATTCATATTCTAGCAAGAAACCAGGCTACAACAAATAAGGAGCAGCTTAAGGATTTAGTGCAACCAACATCTATTCAAGAAGTTGTTGTTCCTAAAGTCCAAAGAAAAGTAAGTACTACTTTCAGTATTCTTGAGCATATGAAGAAGGATAATGTAACTATGTCCATGTGGGATTCATTAGCCATTCCTGGGCAAAAGGACCTTCTCCAATCAGCCTTGTCAAAACTTAGTGTATCTAGTGAGTCTACTAGTGAACAATCCAAGGTTGTACTTACAAATGACTCTAAGAATAGTACCAAACAACCAACAAAAGAGGTCAAGCCACCCCATTTCTATATATCTTTACTCATTGGAGACCACCTACTCCATAATTGTATGATAGCCTCAGGAGCTAGTAGTTCAGTTATGCCCAAACAAATAGTTGACAAGCTAGGAATAAAATATCAACCATTTGAGAAAAGGGGTAGTACAACTAGATAGTACTTTTGTTAACATAGTTGGAGTCATAAAAAACTTGAGTTTAACATTGCATGCATGCCCAAACTTCTCCATTCCTCAAGATATCTATGTTATTGAGTTGCCTCCATACTTTGCCATATGCCTATCTAGGGATTTTACTGCCAAGATAGGTGGGTACTTGTCTTCAGATTGGTCTCACATGCTTTTTAGGACTAGATATGGCACAAAGGTCACCATCAAATTAGATCACATTACAAAAGACCATATTGAGCCTTATGTACCCATTGCCATAAATGCTAATTGTACTATTTTTGATCATGATGATCATCTTGTAGCCAAGGAGTTGGATACTCAAGTAGATGGCATACTTGACATAGTCTTGGATGAGTGGGTAGCAAAAAATAGTCAAAATGATCCAAGCAAATAGCTAGAAGAAGTTGTTTTTGGTGTTTATATGATGCATGAATCTAACTCTTTGGTGCCTAATTTGGTAAAGGGTGATAAACAACAGTCAAACCAACAAGTTAATGATGTTTGGAAGTTGTTTTTTGATGGCTCAAGGAGTAGAAATGTGCTAGTGGAGGTTGCATGCTTGTGTCTCCTGAAGGTGAAAAGTATTACTCCTCTTTTAGGTTTTATTTTAGATGTACTAATAATACAGTAGAGTATGAATCATTGGCTCATGGTCTATTATGGGCAAGGAAGAAGAAAATCAGTTGTCTCCAAGTATTCGGTGATAGTGAGCTTATTGTTAACCAGGTAAGAGGCCTTCATATCACCAAAAAAGATGTATTGAAATGTTACAAGCATAGAGTATGGGATTTGATAGAAGATATTGATGCATTCAATTTGCTATTCTTTCCTATAAGTAAGAATAAGCATGCTGATAAGTTTGCTGCTATAGGTGCACAGTATGATATCCCAAGTGGCATGAATGATAGTAGTAAACAACAGTATGTGAAGGTTATTGTTAGACCTTCTATTCCTGATAACAATGTTTTTTGGTAAGTTTTTGAGAGTGATCAACAGATTGTAAACTTCTTAAGGGAAGAGGCTGAGTTTTTAGCTAGAAACCAAGAGAGATTCCAACAGTAATATGAGGACCAAGTCATACAGCTGAAAACTAACAAGTTACCCAAAGGATTGGTCACTTTGGAGTCCATCTTTAATTCAGATGATCAAGTAAGAAAGGAAAAAGCTAGCATTTAGATTAACCAAGAACACTGTGAGGAGGTTGAAATCTTCAAAGGTAAGCTCCTCATACATGGCAAGTTATTTACCAAGGAAGAAAAGAAAGCTTTTATCTTACTTTGTCAAGAATTTAGTGATATCTTTGCATGACAATATTCTGATTTGAAAGGCTTTGACCCCAATCTTGCCCAACATACCATAGAGCTTGGGCCAAACTCCAAACTCCAAACTAGTGAGGCAAAAACAAAGACCATTGAATCCTAAGCTAGAGGTCCTAATGAAGAAAGAGCTAGATAAGCTGATTGAGAGTGTCATAATCTTTCTTATCAAGCATACTTCATGGGTGTCAAACTTAGTTCCTATGAGGAAAAAGAATGGTGAGATTAGGCTATGTGTAGACTTTAGAGACCTTAACTAAGCCTCACTCAAAGACCATTACCCTTTACCTTCCATGGAACGATACTTCAAGTAGTTTCAGGTTCAGAGATATTTTCTTAGTCAAGGAATAGGACCAATATAAGACAACCTTCACCACAAAATGGGGTACCATGGCCTACAGGAAGATGCCTTTTGGTTTGTCTAATGCTGGTGCAACATTTCAAAGAGCCATGGATATGGCTTTTTAGAGCTTAATGTACAAGATAGTATTGGTTTATTTAGATGATATCACAATTTATTCTAAGGAAGCAAAAGATCATCTAAATCATTTAAGGAAGATTTTTGAAAGATGTAGAGAATTTGGTGTTTCTCTAAATCCTAAAAAATGTGTGTTTGATGTTCATGAAGGGAATTTACTAGGTTATACTGTCTCAAAACATGGTATTACTATTGATCATGAGAGGGTAAGTGCTATTTTGGCTCTTCCTTTACCAACACATAAGAAAGGGCTGCAAAGTTTCCTTGGTAGGATCAACTTTGTTAGAAGGTTTATACCTAATTGTGCTGATTTGTTGAAGTCTCTAACATCTATGTTGAAGAAGAACTTGTCTTTCAGCTGGACAAAGGAAGGTAAAAGGGGTTTTGAAGCAATAAAGGAAGTATTGGTATCAATTCTTGCTCTCTTAAATCCTAATTTTCTAAAGATTTTGTGTTGTATGCATATGGTAACATTGATAGTATCTCAGCCATGTTGGTATAATAGAATGATGATGGTTTGGAATAGCCTATTACATTTTTTAGGTAAGGATTAAAGATTATGAGTTAAGTTACACTTTTATTGAGAAATATGTACTTGCTATTGTTAGAAGTTTGAAAAAATTTAGATATATGCTCTCTAACAATAAAGTGAAGTTGTTGGTTGCTCATCCTAGTATCAAAGAATTCTTGTTGAGCAAAGACTTGGGTGAGAAGAGAGTTGGTTGGATCACTAAAGTCATGGAATATGACATTGAAATCAAGGTAACAAAGCGAGTTAGAGGAAAAGGCTTGTGTGAACAACTTTATAGTCATTCAAGTGAAGTTGAAGAAAGTGAAGAGGAGGCAGTCCTAGTTCTCCTAGATGAAGAACAAGCAGTTGCACCTATTCCTCCAAAAAGTTGGGTGCAAGAGATGGTCAATTTCCTACAAAGTGGTGAGTATCATTATGGGATGGATAGAGCTAAATGAAGGTACTTTAGGCTTCAATCTATCCCTTATGTTCTTTTAGATGGTATACTTTTTAAGAAATATTTTCATGGAGTCTTGTTGAGATGTATAGAAATTGATCAAGTTGATAAGATTTTACATGAGTCCCATGAGGGGACAACTGGTGGACTTTTTTCACCTAGAGTTATATCCCTTAAAGTGATGAGAGAAGGCTATTTTTGGCCTTCTTTATTCAAGGATTCACATTTGTGGGTAAGGAGATGCAAAGGGTGTGCCATAGTTGTAGACAAAGAAAAGTTAGCAGCCCTACCATTACACCCATTTCAGTTTGACCAACCCTTTATGAAGTGGGGTTTGGACTTGATTAGAGTTATAAACTCCTCTTCAAGTGCTATTCACAAGTGGGTAGTTACAGCCATCAATTATTTCACAAGGTAGGTTGAAGCTACACCTCTTA
This sequence comes from Cunninghamia lanceolata, assembly GCA_027924645.1. NCBI lineage: Eukaryota > Viridiplantae > Streptophyta > Pinopsida > Cupressales > Cupressaceae > Cunninghamia > Cunninghamia lanceolata. Next base: position 15,093,510 of record BSBN01001583.1, read on the forward strand.
ATGAAGCAAATGAAACTGTTGTCCTCAATTTATATGAAGACTTGGTAACAAGATTTGGTACACCTGATTCAATCATTTCAGACAATGCCTTGGCATTTGTGGGCATAAGGATAAGTGAATGGGATGTTCAAAATAACATATTCCTGAACACATCTTCAAACTATTATCCTTAGGGGAATGGACTAGCTGAGTCCACCAATAAGAATTTAATCAGGATTATAAAGAGGACCATTGAGGATAATTAGAGAGCATGGCATACCAAATTGAAATCAGCTCAATGGGCTGATAGAATTACTCCAAAAAGATCAATTAGGAATTCTCCTTACATGCTGGTTTATGGAAAAGAATCAAGACTACCTATCTCTAATGAGCTTCCAACTCTTGACTTGGCCAAACAACTAGATATGTTAGAGGAAGAGACAATGGTAGAAAGGTTGGTACAATTGGTTGAGTTATAAGAGAAAAGAAATGAAGCTATGAAAACAATGGAGAGACACCAAGCACAAGTCAAAAGATTCTTTGACAAAAGAGCAGCTCCTAGAGTTTCCAAAGAAGCAGATATTATTTTGAAATGGGATGAGTTAAAGAGCAGGCTCAAAAAGCATTCCAAGTTTGATTATTTTTGGAGTGGGCCATACATGATCATGAAATGTAAAAAACATAACGCCTTTTAGCTATCCAAGTTGGATGGGCAGATGGAATCAATCCCAGTTAATGGGATTCATCTCAAGTACTATTTTTGAGCTGTATTGAGGTACTTTTGTACATATTAGCTTAGTAGCTTTGGGTCAATAAGTGCTATTGCACATAGGTTTTAGGAGTCTTTCAATTCCTCCAAGTACTAATTCACATTTGTAGTCCTGTTTTGGGTAGTTTTAGGTGTGTTTTAGTTTGTGTCTTACTGTCTTGAGGTGTTACATCAGTGTTCTAAGTCTATTTTGAGTTTGTTTCAGGTCTCTTTTGACTCTATAGCCCTATGGAATGTGAAGGTAGTTGGTCTTGCAAGTTTTAGTTGGCAAAACTCAAGTAGAGGTCACCAAAAATGTTAGTATATTTGCATCTTCTTGATTCAAATTATCCAATAGAGGTGTCTTGAGTATATTTAGAGGTCCTAAACTACCCAATCTGCCATCTGGGTTGCTTAATGGTTATGAGAGTGTTTGTAATTATCCCTAATCCTTAAGTTGTCATGTTTTATGTCATTTGAAATGTGGTATCAAAGGTTAATATCTTTCCATGTCTAAAAGGGATAGGTTCCATATTGCATGTGTCTTTTGACAAGTCAAAAGAAATAATTTCAAGTTTCCTACATTCAAATACTTTCTTTTTGCCTAAGGTTTCATACCTATGTGGAGGGAATGTTTTTAAATCTAAAACATTGTAATCATGGTCTTGAAGTTATGTTTTGAGTCAGGTCATGGTTTAGTTTTAGGTTTTAGCTCTTTTGTGTCTTTTATTTAGGGTTTTGTCATGTTATCTCTTCACAGTGCTTTTCATGGAGGTGGTGCTGTATCTTTGGTGCATGACACAATCAATGATAACAGTTCTAAACTTTTATAGTGAATAGGGTTTCATGCAGATCAAGGACTCATAGCAATAGTTAAAGAGCCAACAATCAAGACATATAGATGGTATAACAACCAGACCACCGAGTAAAGAGCCTATTGATGGATGGAGGTTTCAGAATGCATCATGAAAGGTGTTCTACAAGGAAGATAATCATCAATGCATGTAGGGTGATTGACACGAGGGTAACATTGATTGTCCAACTATATTAGTACAGTCATACATAGTCCCAAAAGTGAAAGAGGATCAAACATTTGCAAAAAATAATGAGAAACAATCATTGTTTAGAAGTAACTATCACAATAGTCATTGGACAGAGCATTCATGATGGATAGAAGTCTTCATGTAGTGAGAACCCTAACAAAGATGGGTACCATACAGAGACCTAAAGAACAATAAGAGGACAATAGATCAAAAGGGAACAATCCTAGATAACCCTATTATGGACAGTCACCTGTGACAGAGGTATATATGGAAAGAGGATCAAATAGTCACAACAATGAAAGGACAGTCACATTTCTGAAACATAGACAGAGGGTCTCAAGCTTGTGCATGAAGAATGGAAGACTACATGGCTGTGTGATAAGAAATGAAGACACATCTTAAGGTCTTATGACTATGTTAATAGTCATGTGCAACCAAGAAGCATGAACCGGAAGATAGAAAGTCAGAAAAATCTAACACCATGTTGCCAATAGTCTAAGGTTTTCTTGAGTCTAAAAGGTCAAAAGACATTCAAATACCTATCATTGAAGATATATGGATGGTGCATAGGTGTTTAAGGTTACATGAAGCTTGCTAAGTCTACGAGTCACTGAGAACAATCTTTAGGAGATAGTCTTAAGTGACTGTTATACCCAGAAGAAAGCAATCATATGATATGGGAACATAGTCATGAACCTTGATGAATGTAAGGGTTTCTATTGTTTGGAGCAGTCACTAGTCAAGGAAGGATGTAGACTGTATGAGACAGTGAGGCATAAAGAAAGATTCATCTCTCCATAATAGTCTCACTTGACATTCATTGTGAGTGGTTTACAACAAATATGCAAATGCTACAAGCCTAGTTTTGAAGGTCCAAAAGCATGGATTAGGCATTATAATGAGGAGGATATCATTTTGAAAAGGTATAGTTTAAGAAGGCCCATGAAGGGTGATAAAGAAACAATGAAAGAGTAAGAACTATGCATGACATCCATTAAATGGTGAAGACAACTTAGCATAATTTGCAAGTTACCTATGCCTACACATAGAAACCTTGGTAGAAGTCATCATTTACTCACATTAGTTCCTAGGAGATTGTTTTTGACAGGGCTAGCAAAAAGAAGAGTGGACTATTCTTGAAAGTAGACATGCAGACAGAGTCAATGCAAGCAACAAGCAATGAGATAAAGGGCTAGAGCATTGATCAAGGTGGAATCTATTTTAAGAAATTCGTGAAGGCTTTAAACATTGAGACAACTAGAAGATTGAGGATTAGTCCTAAAGGTGCAATCATCACTTAAGTTTCATCAGTTCATAATAGAATGTACAAATTTCAAATGGACACAATGAAGAGACAACCAACTTTACACATGTTTCATTGATGTTTGGTCAGAGAAAGGTATGAGCAAGGTAAGTTGAAGTTGATACTAAAGGACAGTCAATAACTAGATCATGAGAGGAGTAGCATGAAGGCATTGATTCATAGGTAGATAAGCCTCTGTCATAAGATATGAAACCTAGAAGGACTATAATCATGATGAACAAAGAAAACCAAGCTGTAGAGATGACTATCCAAGTGCATAAATTTCACAGTATGAGAGCTACAAATTGAGTTTGAAGACATCTATAGGTAGTTTTAACCCTCTAAAAGACCCTATAGGGGTCAAAGATGAAATGATAAGTGTCTTCAAGCACTAATGAGGTAGTTTGAAGTAGTTATGAGCCCACAAAAGGTAGTTCTGATGCCTTACATGCCTAGAAGAGTTCCAACTGTTGCAAGTATGTGCCTAATTGGTGTTGTCATTGATGTCAACATATCTTTGTGATCATTGGTGTCAGCTGTATCCTATCTTACTATTAGTCTAGAATATTTACATGTCAAGGATATTGAGAAAATTTGCTCCTCCAGAAGAAACAGAGAATTGTAGTGAATTACAGTGAAGACAGTGTATTGCATACTGAAGAACAGTCCAGAAGATTGTTCTGCATTTCTTGTATACTGAAGATCTTTATCTGTGGATTGGAATTTATTTAGAGGCATGTCTAAAGATGTAAAATCCTTAGTTTGAGCCTCTGATATGAATAATTGAGTGAGTTATTATCACCAGAGTAAAACTTACCTTTTCTGATTATTCACTGGTGACAGGGAGAAAGTATTTTACTCCGCATTCCTTTGCATGAAAGTATTTTTCTCTGTAGTTCTAGAGGGAAGTCTAGGATGATGATAAGTGCCTAAAACTCCAATGGTTTGTGATTTGGTGATATGCAAGCTATCTTTCTTTTATGACAGTCAAAGACAGTGAAGTTCATATGCTCCGGTATGAAGAATCTCATGGATAAGGTGATTAGACTTTGTGCGGTTTCTCCTAATGATTACAATGTAATTGTGGATGTCTCTTGATCATGTTCCTACCTTTGCATTGGTCCACAAGGAGTATTTTGGATCAAAGTTGAAGATTGCTCCCAAACAAGGTAGCATGTAACCAGTCTTAGCCGACTTGGTTAATTCTAGTAATTGCAGAGATCTCTTGATGATTGCAAAAGTGTGTTGTGGCATGGAAGATCATGTTTGAGTCCTAGCTAAGGCATGGCATGATCCACATACATCTTTACTATACTTCCTAAGCTTAATCCTTGTATTAGGTCAAGACCTATTTTGTAAATGTTTGTAATGCCAACCTTGGAGATTGTTCCAATGGTTGATGAATGTAATTCTGACCTTGATGTACATTCCAAGGTTGATGAATGATATATATACTTATAATTTGGTTGTGGAAAATGATGTCCTTGAGTGAAGATGTGAAGATAAGGAAAAGAGGTGAATAGGAAAAGCAGAGCAGAGGAACTACTGTACTTCAATGTATTAATCTCAAACATGATGATCTTGGTAATGAGCCACCAGTAGGGTTTAACGACCCTCATTGTAATCTTTCTAGGTTTAGGATTGAGGTAGTGAGCCTGCTAGACCTAGCTGTACTTCATGGTAGTGAGCCAACATGTTCTATGCCCATGGAGTGACCAAGCCTGAACATCATTTTTCAAAGATTGCAATTTATTCTGAGAACTAATCCTCTCTGTGGTTTTTCCCCACCTTGGGGTTTTCTATGTAAAATTTGGTGTCTCTTGTGTTTGATCTTGCTATTGTGTTTAAGTTTCTAATTTCATGCTTCATGTTTTAATCATACTATCAATGGGCAAGTGATTAATGTTTTAAAGTACAGAAGTAGTTAAAGTTTTGGGACAACTGATTCACCCCCCCTCTCAGTTGTTCGGTGCATTTCAACAATTGGTATCAGAGCTAAGTTCCTCGAAAGAAATCTTAACTACTTAAAGTTGATCCATGATGTCATATAAAAAGGAAATTTCATGGTTCAATGGGACAAACTACTCTGTTTGGAAGATTCGCATGAAATCCCATCTCCTCTGTCTAGGTTACAGTGTTTGGAAAATAACTAAAGACAAGTATGAAATTCTGAAGAATGGTCTACAGACCGAAGATGAAATCAAGCAATTTGAGTTGAACATAAAAGCCAAAGATGCCTTGGTGAGTACCCTATCTGATATCGAAGTAACAAGGGTTATGGAGCTAGAAACTGCTCATGAAATCTGGGACAAGCTGAAGAATCTATATGAAGGAGATGATTCTGTGAAGTATGCCAAGTTACAGAGTCTGAAGGCAAAATATGAATGTTTGATGATGAGCAAAGATGACAACATAACATCCTTCATGTAAAAGATTGACGAACTTGTAAGCATCATTAAAAGTGTGGGAGGAAAAATTAAGGACATTGAAATCATAAACAAAATTCCTATATCACTGCCCAAAGCATATAGTCATAAAGTGGCCACAATTGAGGAAATAATGACAGTAACAACAATTTCAAAAGATTAGCTACTTGGGAAGTTGACAACTTTTGAAATGAGAGAACTTGGTGATTCCCTTCCAAAGATAGAGACTGCTTTCAAGGCCAGCACTTCAGAAAGAACCACCAGATCTGACAAGTACAAGGTGGAATTGGATTATGAGCTTGAAGAAATTGAAGCCAACTTTGTTAATAGTCTACCTAGAGGCACTAGTAAGTACAAAGGCAAATAACCTTTTAAATGTTTTAGTTGTGGTAAAGTTGGTCATTTTGCTTCTAGATGTCCCACAAGAGTTTCTAGGCCAAGACCTGATAGACCTAAGATTCCAAAGAAATGTTACTATGTTGAAGATCTTGATGATGATGGAGTATAAGATGGTGATCCAGACAATGCTAGTACTTCTAGTAATGAATGCATGTTTATTGCTATTAAAGAAGAACCTGTGTCTACTAATCCTACTAGCTGTGTGAAGGAAGAAAAACCAGTGGAAAGTGCATTGGCTGTTTAGGTTGTTGAAGACAAAGATGAATGGGTTATTGATATTGGATGCTCTCATCACATGACTAGTGACAAAAGTAAGTTTGTAAGTCTGGACAGATATGATGGAGGACTGGTTAGATTTGGACATGACACAACTGGTAAGATGCATGGAAAAGGATCTATTTCTTTTGATGGCAAGCATAACACTGAAGATGTATTGTCTGTGAAAGGATTAAAACACAATCTTTTGAGTGTTGGTTAGATGTGCAACAAAGGTTATGACTTGAGGTTTACGGACAATGGATGCAAAATTATGGAAAGCTCCAGAATAGTGATTGGAACTGGTAAGAAGACTAAAGGCAATATCTATCATCTGAGAGAAAATTATAACTTTGGCTTGTTGGCTCAGGTTGATGAAAGCCAGCTATGGCATAGAAGGATGTGCCACATCAATTTTGACAACATTGTGAAGATAAGTTCCACCCAGGCTATAAGAGATTTGCCCAAACTTGTGAAGCCTACTGATACATTGTGCAAGGGTTGCCAATTTGGAAAATAGACAAAAACAAGCTTCAAGAGCAAGGACTAATCTGTTGAAGGACTATTGGAATTGGTGCATACAAATCTTTGTGGGCCTACTAGAGTAAGAACTCTGCAAGGAAACAAGTATTTCATGTTGTTGATTAATGATTACTCTAGAATGACTTGGGTTACCTTCTTAAAGGAAAAAAGTAGAAGCCCTCGAAAATTCAAAGCATTCAAGGTAATTGTTGAGAATGATATAGATTTAAAAATCAGGTGCTTGAGGTCTGATAGAGGTGGAGAGTTTACATCAAATGAGTTTAAATTCTTCTGTGAGGATCAAGGGATAAAAAGACAATTATCTGCACCTAGGACTCTACAATAGAATGGAGTAGTGGAAAGGAAGAACATGACAGTTCAAGAGGCTGCTAGAACAATGATGAAGGAGGTTGACCTACCAGAAGTATATTGGAGAGAGGCAATTCACACTTTTGTATACATCCTAAACAGAGTTCAAGTCAAAGGTAATAGTTTAAAGACTCCTTATGAATTGTGGCATTGTAAAGTTCCCATTGTGAAATACTTCAAAGTCTTTGGTAGTAAATGCTATATTAGAAGAGATGAAGATTTAGGAAAGTTTGATGCAAGATGTTATGAAGGTATCATCCTTGGATCCTCCACCAAGAGCAAAGCCTACCAGTGCTACAATAACAGGTTGAAGAAGATCATTGAAAGTGCAAATGTCAAAGTTGATGAAAGCAAGGAAAAGTGATCAAGTGGATATGAATCAGGTGAACCAGAAGCTTCAGCAAGAAAATAAATGACACAACATGAAGATAATTTAGCTGAAGAGGAACAAGCTCCAGAATTTGTCACTAAGACACCAAGGTATGTAAAACTAAACCATTCTAAAGATCAAATCATAGGAGATAAGAGCAAAGGAATTATGACCAGAAGAAGAACTGTAGAAGGGAAAGTAAATTTCTATTTGATTTCCAAGATTAAACCTAAGACTGTAAATAAAGCTTGCAATGATGAGAATTGGGTTAAGGCTATGAAAGAAGAACTGATGCAAATAGAAAAGAATCAGACTTGGGATCTTGTCCCCAGACTAGTAGACAAAAATGTAATTGGAACCAAATGGGTCTTCAGAAATAAGATGAATGAGAATGGTGAAGTAATAAGAAAAAAAGAAAGATTAGTATGCAAAGGATACTCTCAAGTTGAAGGAATAGACTTTGAGGAAACATTTACAGTTGTGGCAAGAATTGAAGCAATAATAATGTTTTTAGCATTTGCAGCCTACAAAGATTTCAAGGTATATCAAATGGATGTGAAATCTGTATTCTTGAATGGAGAATTGGAGGAAGAGGTCTACATTGAACAACCAGAAGGATTCTAGTCATCTGATTAGAGTGATATGGTGTGCAAATTAAAGAAAGCTTTGTATGGACTAAAATAAGCCCCTAGGGCCTGGTATGCAAGATTGGATAAATATCTGATACAATTAGGGTTATATAAGGGTACTACTAACAACAATCTCTATTTCAAGATCAATAATGAACAAATCCTAATTGTTGCAGTCTTTGTGGATAACATTATCTTTGGAGGCAATGAACGTATGTGCATAGTTTTTGCTGAGGAAATGCAAAATGAATTTGAAATGTCAATGTTTGGTGACATGAATTTCTTTTTAGGACTGCAAATTAATCAATCAGATAAAGGTATCTTCATTTCTTAGTCTAAGTATGTGAAAGAGTTGTTAAAAAGGTTTGGGATGGAGGACTCTAAACCGGTAAGCAATCCCATGGTAACTAGTTGTAAGTTGAGAAAAAATGATGAGTCACCTATGGCAGATTAGAAAAGGTATAGATCTATGATTGGAGCATTACTTTATTTGAACCAAACTAGACCTGACATAATGCATGCAGTTTGTCTTGTGGCAAGATTTAAAGCAGAACCTAAAGAATCACATGTGATGGTAGTTAAGAGAATACTGAGATATTTAAAAGGTACAATAGATTATGGATTGCGGTATCCAAAAGATAATCATTTCACTCTTAGTGCATACACAGATGCAGATTGGGTCAGAGATGTGGATGATAGGAAAAGTACAAGTGGAGGTGCATTCTTCTTGGGAAAAAGGCTAGTATCCTAGATAAGCAAGAAACAAGACTCAATATCTCTGTCTACCACAGAAGAATGTAGTTGCACTCAAGTGTTATGGATGAAGCAGACATTGAAGGACATCAGAGTTGTATATGAAGATCCAATTGCAATCTTTTGTGACAACAGAAGTGCCATAAACATATCAAAGAATCTAGTAATGCATTCAAGGACAAAGCACTTATCCATAAGATATCACTTCCTAAGAGAAAAAGTGACAGAGAATGAAGTCAAGTTGGAGTATATATCTACAAAAGATCAGATCGCAGACATTATTACTAAACCTCTACCTAAAGATACTTTTGAGTATCGCAGAGAAAAGTTAGGGGTTTTTACCTCTCCTACTCTAAGCTAAGATGCACAAGGGTGCATTAGTCTAGTGGTGCTTAGAGTTCTACATCCAAATCTAGATTGATACTTGTATGGGCTACTTCTCAGGGGGAGTAGTAAGATGAAGAGAGTTTAGTTCAAAGCAATAGAGTGCAAGTATGTGCCCTTTTCCATTGATGTCAAAGGGGAAGATAAATCATGTGAAAAACTCGTAGATAAAGAGTACAGATGTATAAAGAGATAGGGGGAGAGTCTTGTCTTGATGGTTGTTGTAGTTTTCCACATCATATGTTGCCATCAATGACAAAGGGGGAGATTGTTGCAAGTATGTGCCTAATCGGTGTTGTCATTGATGTCAACATATCTTTACTGTCATTGGTGTCAACTGTATCTTATCTTGCTATTAGTCTACAAGCTTTACATGTTGAGGATATTGAGAAAATTTGTTCCTCTGGAAGAAACAGAGAATTGTAGTGAATTACAGTGAAGATAGTGTATTGCATACTAAAGAACAGTCCAAAAGATTACTCTGCATTTCTTGTATACTAAAGATATTTATTTGTGGATTGGAAGTTATTTAGAGGCATGTCTGAAGATGCAAAATCCTGAGTTTGAGCCTCCGGTATGAAGAATTGAGTGAGTTAGTATCACCAGAGTAAAACCTGCCTTTTTTGATTATTCACTGGTGACAGGGAGAAAGTATTTTACTCCGCATTCCTCTGCATTAAAGTATTTTACTTTGTGGTTCCAGAGGGAAGTCTGGGGTGATGATAAGTGCCTACAACTCTAATGGTTTGTGATTTGGTGGTCTGCAAGCTATCTTTCTTTTATGACAGTCAAGGACAATGAAGTTCATATGCTCCAGTATGAAGAATCTTATGGATAAGGTGATTAGAGTTTGTGCGGTTTCTCCTGATGATTACAACGTGCTTATGGATGTCTCCTGATCATGTTATTGCCTTTGCATTGGTCTGTAAGGAGTATTTTGGATCAAAGTTGAAGATTGTTCCCAGACAAGGTAGTGTGTAACTAGTCTTAGCTGACTTGGCTAATTCCAGTAATTACAGAGATCTCTTGATGATTGCAAAAGTGTGTTGTGGCGTGGAAGGTTTTTTTTTAGTCCTAGATAAGGCATGGCATGATCTGCATACATCTTTGTTAAACTTTCTTATCTTGATCCTTGTATTAGGTCAAGACCTATTTTGTAAATGTTTGTAATGCCGACCTTGGAGATTATTCCAATGGTTGATGAACGTAATGCTGACCTTGATGTACATTCCAAGGTTGATGAATGATATATATAATTGTAATTTGGTTGTGGAAAATGATGTCCTTGAGTGAAGATGTGAAGATAAGGAAAAGAGGTGAATAGGCAGAGCAGAGAAGAGAAACTACTATACTTCAATGTATTAATCTCAGACATGATGAAGATATTGATCTTGGCAGTGAGCTTGGTAGTGAGCCACCAATAGGGTTTAACAACCCTCATTGTAATCTTTCTAGGTTTAGGGTTGAGGCAATGAACCTGCTAGACCTAGTTGTACTTCATGGCAGTGAGCCAGCATGTTCTAGGCCCGTGGAGTGACCAAGCCTGAACATAATTTTTCAAAGATTGCAATATATTCTGAGAGCTATTCCTCTTCGTGGTTTTTCCCCACCTTGGGGTTTTCCATGTAAAAATCTAGTGTGTCTTGTGTTTGATCTTTCTATTGTATTTAAGTTTCTAATTTCATGCTTTCATGTTTTAATCATAATATTAATGGGCAAGTGATTAATGTTTTAAAGTACAGAAGTAGTTAAAGTTTCAGGACAACTGATTCACCCCCCCTCTCAGTTGTTCGGTGCATTTCAACACCAAAAACATTAGAACAACAAAAGCACATGATCTATTGGTGAGGAAGGTGGAGATGAGACATTCAAGAGGTAGTTTCAAGCAATTGGATAACCTTTATGGAGAAAGGAGGCAGCATGCAAGCATCTAGGAGGTGGTATGGAGCAGTTAAGGCCAGGAAGGTGACAAGGACAACAAATTGAGACATTCAAGGGACAATTCCAACACTTCCCAAGCATCTAGGGAGTCAACCATCAGCTGGAGTAGCATTTTAGGAGCTAAAAGAGGTCAATCAATCCACCTTGAAGAGACCAAGTCAAACTTGAAGTTCTTGGGCGTGCAAAGTAAGAGATTTTTAAGGTTTCATGACTTAGTCTAAATTGGTTCCTATATGCTCTCCTATGTTAGGGATGAGATATAGGATCCCTAGGACATATTTTTAGACTAGTTCTCTCTTTTTTCTGCCTTAGAACAACAAGAAAAGTACTGTAACTCATAAAACTAGACACTGTAATTCAGTTTCAGCTGCATGGTAGCATGTTGTAACTTTTTTCAAAGCAATACAAGACAGTTTTAGACCTGTTATTGATGTAAGCATGCATATTTTTCAATGAAATGATAAAATTTCCTTCATTATGTTTTGTTCTCTTGTGTGTTGAGCAAATGATGTATGCATGTTTTGTGTTTTTAGTCAAAAAACCTCAAAATATGTCTCACATTAAGCACCTTTAGATAGAAAACTATCTTCATATGCAGGTTGTAAGCTAAGATAGGTATATGCGTAACTGTTAGTTTGTGAAAATATCTTTTTCCTTCAAAACAGTGAAGTATATATGTCCTCCTTGCAAAATACTTATGCATAGGATATAAAACTCAGAAGTTGTGTGAAATCATTCATTTTCTTGAAAGGTTGAGTGTCAAAACAACAGTCTAGGGTCTGAAACAAACATATTAGGGTGCATCATCTTAGGAGTAGATTCATTTCAAGCAACTCTCTCTACCTTTTCCATCAAGTCAAGTAGTAAATAGGTTAGAATAGGTGATATAATCAGGAGAACCAGCTCATTTTGGAGGTTCACTCTAAGTTTTAGGAAACCCACATGCCTAGGAGTGTTCCCATGTGTCAACAGGTAGCTAAGTTGATAGCTTAGCACTTGGGTGCATACTTCAAGTTGATAATCATTTCAATAACCCTAAATTATTAATACTGTTCAAGTGGTTGTCAATCCCTTAATGGAGTTGTAGCCATTCATTCAAATGGTTGTGACAAAAGTTAGCACTACTTCAAATCCCGAAAGAAGATTGAATTAGTTGTTGATAAGGAATGGGAAAGTCTCTAGGCCTTATTGGAGACTTTGTAGTAGTGCAAACATCTTTCCAATTTTGGAATATTTTATGTTTTGCTAAGGGACCTTGTGCCTAAAGGATATATTTTTGTGTTCTTTTCTCCTTCTTGAGCAACCGAACCCCTATGGGTTTCTAGAACTTATTAAAATTCCACTGCAAAGGAAAAATCATTTTTCCTTGATATAATTTTGATCGATATAGCTTGAGGCTAAGGAAAAATAATTCTAGTTTCATGTGCACTACTAGTGTTTTGGAAGCCTTTAGAGGCTTGGACTAGCACATTCTACCTAATCATGCCACATCATCTTCATCTAATGATCTGCAACAATCTAAGGTCTAATAGTTGGAAGTTCACATAGTAAATACCCAACATTGCAACATGTTAGCATGGTAGGCCCATTCACTTTTTTTTTAGCACTAATAACTAGCATAGATATCTTAAATACATCTATCTAAAAGACGCTAAGAGATATCAGTCGCGAGGCACCTATATTGAAAATGTTATTGAGAATAGATAGGCGCCTCGAGACTGATATCTCGGCATCTTTTAGATAGATGTATTTAAGATATCTATGCTATTTCTAATTTACTTCTTGCATCTTATTGACTATTAAATATTCATTGGCACATTTATGACATATATTTCCTTCCAAATGATCCATAAGATATAAAAATATTACATGTCATTTAGAAAAATTAAAATTGAATGTAGTTTTGGTATATAATTGATATGTCATGTATTCAGAAGTGAAAAAAATAGATTTATTTATTTAGTTTTTACTAAATTTTTCATCACCAAAAGTCCAATACTATATAACACTTAACAAAGTTATAAAAAATATGACATATATTTCCTTCCCAATCCTCTATAAAATATATTAAAAAATATTACATGTCATTTAGAAAAACTAAAATAAAATACAAATTTGATATATAATAAAAAAAAAATTATAATATTAATTAGAAATAATCTATTAATTGATTGTACAAAAACAAAAGGAAACCTAATAAAATAATTTATTTCTTTTTAAAATATATTTTATTTTTAAAAAATAAATATATTAAATTTATTATGCCTAAAAAAAGAAAATTAAATTGATGACTCTATAGTAAAATCTATAAAATATATTGCACTTATAAGATTGTTGAATATACTTTGCTCATTTTTATTTCATGTAATAAAACCCTAATAAAATATAGTTTAATAAAATTTAATTTAAATTTAATTTATATCATATAAATAAAAAAGGAGAAAAGTATATTCAATAATTAGAGAAGTTATATTTTATAGATTTTACTATGGAGGCATCAATTTAATTTAATTTAATTTTCTACATAATAAATTTTAATTTATTTCTTTTCCAGTGGCTTATGTTTTATAAAAATAGAGTGTGCTAAAGTAATATTTTATTAGGGTTTCATTTTATTACATATAAAATAACATTATTTTAGGGGTTAAAATTTCGGGTTTAAAATTACTATAACTTTTACTTTATTTTATAAATTTATGACTTTATAAATTTAGTTCTAGAAAAATCTTGGTTAAAAATGAAAGACCATGAATTCTAAACCTATATAGTTGAGTGAATTCTAAACCTAATAAACTATAGTGCCATAAATTTACAAAAATAATGTTTGATTGGTTTATGTTTAACTAAAATAATATTTTTATAAATTAGGGTTTTACCTTTTAAGATTTTCAGCACTATGTGTATATATATGTTTTGATTAGTGCAAAAACTACAAACTTTAGTTGTATACATATATTTTTAAGATAATAAAGTCTTAATCTATATTAAAAATAAAAGGATTAGTTAATAAAACTATAGCTAAATATGAAAAAAAAATCAAACCCTCACGATTAACACCATTATTGATTTTATTTTTGGTTGTTTTGGGAGACATTTATGCTTTATATATGTTTTAATAATTAATGTTGCATTTGTCAGCTATTAGTTTTTTAATGTTTTTAAAGTTGATGTTTTTAAAGTTGTTTTTCTTAACACGCTCACGCCATTTCACCCCCTGCTGCCACTGTAGGTTACACCTCTTAGCATAATCATGTGTTGGTGGTGGCCCCACTTCAATTCCTTTTGTGTTTTTGTTGTAGGGATCCCTAACATATGCCACATGGCATAATCCTAGGATTTCAAGTAAAAAAGGTAGAGAATTGATCTCTAGAAGTAGTAGGAAGCATCTAATGTGCTAGGTCATCTCATATTGAATGGATCATGATGAATGGGGCCCATTCCTTAACTAATTTTGATAGTGATAGAGTTTGAAAACTAATTTTTTAAGCTTAGGGCATTTGGGTGAAGTTTTCAATTACATTTTAGTAATAGAAATTCATATCAAGTGAGAATTGACCCACTATTTAAATCTCCACCATCATGTGTGTAGGTGTAGAGGAGCATTCAAAGTCCAACCATCTTTCTAAGTGCCATCCATCAAAAGGCACATAATTACCCTTAGTGGTTACTTATGCAAAGTAGGGATCAAGGGACTCGAAGCCAATTCCTTGCACCATTCAGGAGGTGCTCCAACAATTAATAGGGGCACTACTCTTCTTAGTCCTGATTCCTTGTGTCACCTAACTTTTAGCAATATTTCCTTTTCTCCCATTTTCAAATTTTAATTTCTTGATGTTTTGGCGAGAAATTCTATTATAGGTTGGAGTTATGCTATAAATCAAAGGCTATATGCCAATTTGTAATAAAAATTGCTTTCACACATGAGCTCCATGAGCCTTGCATCAGGGTAAACTTTAAGAACTGACCCCTAAAAATTCTATATAAATCTTGGCGAATCCCCTATGTTATGATATAATTGATTTGGTGATTTGTTCCAAAATTTGAACTAAAGTCATAGAGAGGGTGGCTATTTTATGTTAGAATATAATTTTAAAAATAAATTGTGGGTGATTTGAAACCCAAAATTCATTCTTTTTTTAAATCAAATTGGCGAATGAGGACCTAAATTTTCCATAAAATATTAATTTAGTTGGCGAAATAAGGCTAATTTTTTTTCTAATTTTTTAATTGAGGTGGCGAATATAGGCCAGATTTTTGATAATTTTTTAATTGAGGTGGTGAATTAACACCTAATGTAATATATATTGTTAATCGTGGTGGTAAATTAAAACCTAACGTAATATAAATTTTTAATTTTGGTTTTGTACTTTTGATTTCTAATTAATACTAAATTAATATTGTTTTGAAAGTTGTGTGCACATATCTTGCATCACATTGGTGTTATACTTTTTCTAAATAGACCTCAGAGCACACCATCAAGATTTCTAATTAATTTAAGATAAATTTAAAGAAAATTTGTACAATACTACCATCTGTGAGATTGTCATCTATAATATTTGCTTTTAATTCCGCACACTAGAACTATCTATGCAAATGGTTTTTGAGATACATACAAATAATATTTGGACATTTATAATATTATGTCAAATTCATAAGGCCATCCTTTCACTCAAAGTATTACATGGATGTGATTATTGTATTCTTGTTTGCTTTCTTCAATTTAAATAAAACATTCATTTAATTTAGCTTTAAATTACATAAATGAACGTATCTAATCACACACATGACCAATTGTTATAATATTCATCTTCTCTCTTCATTTTATGGAAATCTCATTGAGCTCTTCAAATCCTAGCCTACGAGATTATGGAGCTTCTCTTCTTCTTGTGTTCTAATCGTAGAGAGATGACTTTTCATGGACCAATCTCACAAAGTATGTTAAACATTATCTTCAATTTGCCCACAAATGAGGTAAAGGTGGTCATTAAGGAAGTCATTGGTATTGACTACCTAGAACTTGATATCAAGAGTCATGTCAATTCTGAGGTAGCGTCTTATTTTCTATTGAATTTCTTGTGGGTTATACAATCCACGACATCAATGGTACTAGTGGTAGAAGTGTTTTTCCAACCATAGTTTAGAGTTGGATTGCCTACACTGGTAATAATGGACTAGCACTTCCCGCAGGATGCTTTACTTGTTGGAGATGATTTTAGAGGTGTGGCTTCTATGGGAGCACTCTACGAGTTGGAGAATTTAGAATGATGAGGCTGGTGTAGAATCTTCAAACACTCTAGGAAGTTGTACTCACTGGTAATTTGAGAATTGTCACTATGAGTGTAATGGGTATTTTGGATGAAATGAGAACTCCTTCCATTAGTTCTCATCCCTTTGTAGATAGAGTTTGATTTAAGCGCACCCATTGAGTGACACTATTTCTTCTAGGTTTAGCCCAAATGCCAACCACAACAGAGCCTAGAGGAATGTTACTAAGATAGTTTTTAGTAATTAGTGTAGAATTTTGTAAATATTATAATTAATACTATAGTTTTTTGTATACCATTTCATAGCTTTTTGTAAACAAGGAACTTCAAGTTCAAGTATTGAACTCATGTAATCTTTTTTGAAGCTTGAATATAATACAACTATATAAGTTATTTTATTATAGTTATTTCTATCCACCTCTTTGAAACAATGATTGCATTTGGATTATATTTAGTTAATATAGTCCAACTAACTAACATGTCACCTTTGCTGGCCAATGGTGTTGCTCAACTATGCCAAATTAATATTTGATTTAATTTAAATAGATGTATGGTACAAGTGGAATTTATTATATTTTAATGTGGTTAAAACTTAAATTGCAATTTTCCTATCAGTTTTTGTTCCTACAAATTTGATGGATGATGTGCCAATTGTATAGCCCACAAATCACGATTGAGGAAACATCAACCTTTCGACCAATCAACCAATGACACTGCAACTTGCCTTAACCAACATCCATTTTTACTTTAACGCTCATATGTCATTGATGTGGTTAAATGGTTTGATCTGACGAGATGGGATCAATACAAGGTATGAATGAGATGACATGTAAGATATTCTCATAATAAGATCTAGTTAAAATAATTACCAAAAAAATAATGTAATCACCTAAATAAATGCATGCATGCTTAGAAAATTAGCCAATGACACTGTGGGCCATAGCATGCCCTGATGAATGTACTTTTTATGTCTAGCAACGCTTGCCTTTGATGAGGTTAAATAGTGATGATCCAAGGTCAATCCTAGAACACACAACAACATAGATTGCACACAAAAATAGGAATGTTCTTTTATTGAATTGAAAACACATTACATTACAAAAACTAGACCCAAATCTAAGGAGGAATCCTCAACAGGCTGCAACACATTACAACTTCCTTCCTATCAATTATGGAACCTTCTGCTTTTTGTAGCTTCAAATCTATTAGGGTTTCTATTTTCCCTCCTTTTCCTGGCTCCCCACTTTCCCCCCATTCTATACTATCCCAAAAGACTTTGAAAAATGATCAGAAATAACCCTTTTTGGTGCCTTCTAGCCAAAATTTTGAAATTTATAACCCCCTCCAAAAATAGGTCAACTTCTGGGAGCCATAAATTTTGATTCGGGTGTCCGATTGATGAACCACTTAATGATTTGGAAAGCTTGTGAAGAGATCTATGCTCTTATAATCCACTTTGATGATTCTATGATGAAGGGGGTAAATAACTAAATACACAAAAAATATAGTTATATTTTATTGATTTGGACAACTCATTACATTACAAAAGCTTAAATACAATTAGAGGAATCAATCCTTCATAGGCTACAACACATTACAACTTCCTATCACAAGACTCTAGAATCTTCAGCCTTCTATAACCCCAAATTAGCTAGGGTTTTTGTTTTCCCACCTATTCTTGACTCTACACTTTCCCCCTTATCTCTACCACTGCCCAGGGTTCCCAAAAATAGTCATAAATAGCCATTTTGGTAGCCTCCAGCCAAAATTTTGAAATTTACAACTCCCTCCAAAAGTAGGTCAACTTCCAGGAAGCATAACTTTTGATCTGGGTGTCTGATTGGTGAACCATTTTAAGTGTCAGAAAGCTTATGAAGTGAACTATCATGATAAAAATCCATAAACAGATTTCTGTCAACTTTTTAGGATGTGATGGGATGTTTTAGTGCCTCATATCTAGTTTCAAAAAATTTTAGGGGCTTTTCAGAAAACATAAACTTTAATATCTTTTGCCTAATTCCTTCACCAAAGGTCTTATATTTCATTTATTAAGCTTCCTGTAAATTTTTACTTCAATCCGTGCTCAAATGTAAACTTTCCTGAAATGGTAATTAAACTTTCCAGAAATAGCATTGCTGTTGTTAGCAGTTTGGAACAACTAAAAGTCTTACATCATTATTCAAGAGATTATGGAAGCTAAAATAATGATTATGGAAATAAATGAAAACAGCTTCAATGATTTTAAATCAACATCTTTTTGGGTGATGCAAGATTGCCTTTACACCACTGGATGCTCTTGCATTAGACACCCAGAGTAATTTGAGAAGTGACCTTGTCACGTCTTAGGTGTTTGTTTGAGGAAAACCCAAATGGTCAACCTCTACCTTAGACAACCAAGAAGAATATTCAATAGGTCTTCCTTTCCATTTCATGAGATATTCTTCATATTTTTGGTTTTGAGTACTTCTTCCCACATGACTATCCAAGATCTCTTTTATCTCCTCCGTTGAAGTAGATGCTGAAATACTCCACTATTCTTCTGTTTGTCCATCCTTTATGCCACCTTCATGATATTTTGTTATATCAAAAATGTTGAACATAGGTGAAATGTTGATCCCACTTGGTAGCTCTACCTCATATGCGTTTCCTGAATCACACTTCTTCAGGATTCTGCATGGTCCAAATTTCTTCATTTTTAACTTATTATATGTTCCAATTGGGAACCGTTCTTTTCTCAAGTGAACCATGACTTCATCTCCTACCCGAAACTCCTTATATATCCTCTTCTGATCTACCTTAGCCTTGTACTAAATATTCATCTTATTAATGTGCGTTCTCACATCTTCATGTAAATTCTTCAGGTGTTCTGCAAAGTCTTCAGCCTTGACACTTGTCTTTTCTCCTTTGTCTAGCTTCCTTAACTCTAAAGTAGTTCTTGGACTATTGCCATATACAATCTGGAATGGTGATTTACCAGTGCTCCTATTGACAAAAATGTTGTAAGAAAATTTTGCCTATGGTAAAATCAAATCCCATCCCTTGGGCTTATCTCCTACTATGCATCGTAATAGGTTACCTAGACTCCTATTCACCACTTCTGTATGTCCATCAGTTTGTGGATGGTGTGTAGAACTAAACTTTAAATCTATCTTCAACTTCTTCCATAATGTCCTCCAGAAATAACCAACAAACTTGGTATCTTGATCTAAAACTATGCTCTTAGGTAGACCATGTAGTCTTACCACCTCCCTAAAAAATAACTCTGCAATATGAACAACATCATTAGTCTTCTTACAAGGAATGAAATGTGCCATCTTCGAGACTCTGTCCATCACCACAAAAATAGAATCAAGTACTCTCTGTGTCCTAGGTAAACCAAGAACAAAATCCATACTAATATCATCCCATGGCTTCTCCAGTATTGGTAGTGGTTGATATAGCCATGTATTTTGACTTTTTTCTTTTTCCATCTGACACACTACAACTTTGCACAAATTTCCTCACATCTTGCTGCAACTATGGCCAATAGTAATTCTCACTAATAATAGAAATGGTCTTATCTCGACCAAAGTGTCTAGCTAATCCCCCACTATGCTTCTCCTTAATCAGGTTCTCTCTCATGGAACTCCTTAGAATGTACAACTGGCTTCCTCTAAACAACATGCCATCTTGGATTATGAAATCCAACCATTTTGTCCTATCCAAAGTAATAGGTTTTAAATGATCTTTCCAAGCCTTTGCAAAATCTAGATCTTCAGGATACAAACTTTTGAGCTCACTAAACCCAACAACCTCTATCTTCATTTCTATCAACAAATTTTGCCTTCTACTCAAGGCATCTGCAACTTTGTTGGCCTTCCCACTCATGTGCTTCAAAACAAAAGTATAACTTTGCAAAAACTCAACCCATTTTAATTGCCTTTGATTTAACTTTCCTTGACTATTAAGATATTGAAAAGCTTGATTATCAGTATATAAAACAAACTCTTTTGGCAATAAATAATGTCTCCATTTCTTCAAAGTCTGAACTATTGCATAAAACTCCTGATTATAAACATAATACTTTTTCTTGGCATATTAAACTTCTCACTAAAATAGGCAATGGGCTTACCTTCTGGACTCAAAACAACTTCTATAGCACTACCACTAGCATCACAATCTACCTAAAATACCTTATTGAAATCTGGAAGTGCCAAAACAGGTTGCTCTGTAACTTTTTGCTTCAATGTATCAAAACTCTTGTCTTCTCCTGTAGTCCATCTTTAAAACTCTTTTCTCTCTCCCTCTCATTGTCTAAGTTAGGGGTGCACAAAGGCTACTAAAATTCTTGATAAACTTTCTGTAAAAACTTGCCAAACCATGAAAAGATCGTACCTTTGTAGTACTCCTTGGCATAGGCCATTCAATGATAGCCCTTACTTTTTCTAGGTCCATATTAAGAGGTTCCTCTGAGACAACAAATCCTAGGTATACTAACTCCTTTACAAAACTACATTTCTTCAGATTAATCAACAACTTCTCCTCCCTCAGCTTCTATAAGACTCTTTTGATATGCATTAGATGCTCATCC
This sequence comes from Cunninghamia lanceolata, assembly GCA_027924645.1. NCBI lineage: Eukaryota > Viridiplantae > Streptophyta > Pinopsida > Cupressales > Cupressaceae > Cunninghamia > Cunninghamia lanceolata. The sequence goes on from BSBN01001583.1 coordinate 15,114,465, forward strand.
CAAGTCTTATTGAAAATCAAAATATCATCTAAATAAACAATAACAAAACTTCCCAAAAATTCTTTCAATGCCTCATTCATGAGCGGCATGAATGTGATCAATGCATTGGTTAGCCGAAATGACATGACTAACCACTCATACAAACCTTCCTTTGTCTTAGAGGCTATCTTCCATTCATCTCCTTCTCTGATGCAGATCTGGTGATACCCACTCTTCAAGTCAATCTTTGTGAAGTACTTGGCTCCACTCAAACAATCCATTATGTCTTCCATTCTAGGCAATGGAAATTTGTACTTGATTATGATCTTTTTGATGGCTCAAGAATCTATACACATCCTCCACTCCCCATCTTTCTTTGGTTCTAGTACTGTAGGTACCGCACATGGACTTAGGCTCTCCCTTATCAGTCCCTTCCTCAACAGCTCCTGAACTTGCCTGTTCAGTTCTTCATTCTCTGTAGGGGTCATTCTGTGGGCTGCCTTATTTGGCAAACTAGCTCCTAGAATCAAATCCATTTGATGACTTATCTTCCTCATCGGTGGTAAACCTTCTGGTACATTATTAGAGATAATATCTTGAAATTCCCCCAACATATCTGAGACTTCTGCTAGGACATCTTCACATTTCTCATGATTAATCTTAGGAATCAATGCAAAGCAATGACGCTTATGCTTCATACCCTCCAAAAATTTCCTACCATCTACCAAACAAATTTTGGCAGTACTACATACCTTTTCTTCCACCTCCTTCAAGGGATTCAACTTATGATGAACTCAATCCTTTGTTAGGGAATGTGTTTGCATAGCCATCATGGATAGCACACCTATCATACTGCCATGGCCTCCCTAATAGCATATGACATGCATCCATCAGCATGATATCACACAACACATCATCATGGTAGTCCCCAATCTTGAACTTCACTAAACATTGCTCATTAACCAAATCTCTATGGTCCTTCTAACAACCATGCAATCTGATATGGATGTAGATGCTTTCTTCTTGTCAACTTCAACTTGTCAACCATCTCCTCTAAAACAAGATTGTCAATGCTTCCATTGTCAATAATAATATCACAACACTTACCTTCACATTTGCACCTCATGTGGAATAAACTCTGATGAAGGGGGTGAATCATAAAATGCACAACAATAGAAATTGCACATAGAAAATAGAACTTTCTTTATTGATTTAGACAACTTATTACATTACAGAAGCTCAAATACAATCAGAGGAATCAACCCTCCACAGGCTGCAACACATTACAACTTCCTATCACAAGACTCTGGAATCATCAGCCTTCTGTAACCCCAAATCTGCTAGGGTTTCTATTTTCCTGTCTATTCTTGACTCTACATTTTCCCCCTTAACTCTACTACTGCCCAGGGTTCCCAAAAATGGTTATTAATAGCCTTTTTGGTGGCCAACAACCTAATTTCAAAATTTGCTTCTCCCTCCAAAAATAGGTCAACTTTCGGAAGCCATAACTTTTGATCCCAGTGTCCGATTGACGAACTGTTTTATGCGTCAGAAAGCTTGTGGAGTACTCTATGCACTAAGAACTTGCTTTTTGTTTTTGGCCATTTTTGGGCTCGTACAGGGCCATTTAGTGCCTCAAACCTGAGTTTAAATAATTTTCAGGCATTTTTCGTGAAATAGAAACTTTAATATCTTTCAGCTCGCAAATGATCTTTGCACGATTCCTTCACTAAAGGTCTTATTTTTCAATTCTGAATCTTCTTGTATATTGTCACTTCATTCCGTGCCCAAATGCAAACTTTCTAAAAATAGCAGGATGCTATTTTTAGCAGTTTGGAAAAACTCAAAGTTCTACATCATTATTCAAGTAATTATGGAACCAAAACCACAAAATTTGAAAATAAATGGAAAGAACATCAACAATTTTGAAACACATCTTTTTTTGGGTGATGCAAGATTGCCCTTACACCACTGGATGCTTCTGCATCAAACACCCAGGGTAATTTGAAAAGTGACCCTGTCACGTCTCAGGTATTTGTGTGAGGAAAACTCAAATGGTCAACCTCTACCTTAGACAACCAAGAAGAATATTCAATAGGCCTTCCTTTCCATTTCACCAGGTATTCTTTATATTGCCTATTTTGAGCACTTCTTCCCACATGGCTATCCAAGATCTCTTCTATCTCCTCTATTGAAATAGATGCCAAAATATTCCACTGTTCTTCTATTGGTCCATCCTCTATTCCACCTTCATGATATTTTGATAAATCAACAATGTTGAAAACAGGGGAAATGTTGATCCCACTCGACAGCTCTACCTCATATGCATTTCCTAAATCATGTTTCTTCAAAATTCTGCATGGTCCAAATTTCTTCATTTTTAGCTTATTGTATGTTCCAATTGGGAACCTTTCTTTTCTCAAGTGAACCATGACTTCATCTCCTTCCTGGAATTCCTTATATCTCCTCTTCTGATCTACCTTAGCCTTGTACTAAATATTCATCTTATTAATGTGCTTTTTCACCTCTTCATGCAAATTCTGCATGTGTCCTGCAAAGTCTTTAGCCTCGGTACTTGTCTTTTCTCCTTTGTCTATATTCCTAAATTCTGAAGCATTTCTTGAGTTATTCCCATATACAATTTGGAATGGCGATTTACCAGTACTCCTATTGACAGAATTGTTGTAAGCAAATTCTACTTGTGGTAAAATCAAATCCCATCCCTTGGGCTTATCTCCTACTAAGCATCGTAGTAGGTTACCCAAACTCCTATTCACCACTTTGGCCTGTCCATCAGTCTGTGGATGGTGTGCAGAACTGAACTTCAAATCTATCTTCAACTTCTTCCACAATGTCCTCTAGAAATAACCAACAAACTTGGTATCTTGATCTGAAACTATGCTCTTAGGTAGATCGTGTTATCTCACCACCTCTCTGAAAAATAACTCTGCAATATGAACAACATCATTAGTCTTATTGCAAGGAATAAAATGTCTCATCTTTGAGAATTTGTCTACCACCACAAAAATGGAATCACGTCCTCTCTATGTCCTTGGTAAACCAAGAACAAAATCCATACTAATATCATCCCATGGATTCTCTGGTATAGGTAGTGGCTAATATAACCCTATATTCTGAATTGTCCCTTTTTCCATTTGACACACTCTGCAACTCTGCACAAATTTCCTCACATCTTGTTGCAACTATGGCCAATAATAATTTTCACCAATAATAGCAATGGTCTTATCTCAACCAAAGTGTCCAGCCAATCCTCCACTATGCTTCTCCTTAATCAGGTTCTCTCTCATGGAACTCCTTGGAATGCACAATCGGCTTCTTTTAAACAACATGCCATCTTGGATTATGAAATCCAACCATTTTGTCCTGTCCAAAGTAACAGGTTCCAAGCAAGCTTTCCAAGCCTCTACAAAATCTGGATCTTTAGGATACAAACTCTTGAGCTCATCGAACCCAACAACCTCTATCTTCATTTCTGTCAACAAATTTTTCCTTCTTCTCAAGGCATCTGCAACTCTGTTGGACTTCCCACTCCTATGCTTCAAAACAAAGGTATAACTGCAAAAACTCAACCCGTTTTAAGTTCCCTTGATTCAACTTTCCTTGATTATCAAGATACTGTAAAGCCTGATGATTAGTATATAAAACAAACTCCTTTGGAAACAAATAATGTCTCCATTTCTTCAAAGCCTAAACTATTGCATAAAACTCCTAATCATAAACATAATACCTTTTTCTTGGCATCATTAAGCTTCTCACTAAAATAGGCAATGGGCTTACCTTCTTGACTCAAAACAGCTCCTATAGCACTACCGCTAGCATCACAATCTACTTGAAATACCTTATTGAAATCTGGAAGTGCCAAAATAGGTTGCTTTGTGACTTTTTGCTTCAATGTATCAAAGCTTTTGTCTTCTCCTTTAATCCATCTAAACTCTTTTCTATCCCCTCTCATTGTCTCAATTAGGGGTGCACAAATGCTACTAAAATTCCTGATAAACTTTCTATAAAAACTTGCTAAACCATGAAAAGATCTTACCTCCATGGCACTCCTTGGTGTAGGCCATTCAAGGATAGCTCTCACCTTCTCTGGGTCCATCTTAAGACCTTCCTCTGAGACAACAAATCCCAGGTATACCAACTCCTTTGTAAAACTACATTTCTTTAGATTAATCAACAACTTCTCCGCCCTTAGCTTCTCTAAAACTCTTTGATATGCATCAGATGCTCATCCCAAGTCTTACTAAAAATCAAAATATCATCCAAATAAACAATAACAAAACTTCCCAAAAATTCTTTTAGTACCTCATGCATGAGCCGCATGAATGTGCTCGATGCATTGGTTAGCCCAAATGGCATGACTAACCACTCATACAAGCCTTCCTTTGTCTTGAAGGCTATCTTCCATTCGTCTCCTTCTCTGATATAGATCTGGTGATACCCACTCTTCAGGTCAATCTTCGTGAAGTATTTGGCTCCACTCAAACAATCCATTATGTCATCCATTCTCAGTAATGGAAATCTATACTTGATCGTGATCTTATTGATGGCTCGAGAGTTTGTACACATCCTCCAGTCTCCATCTTTCTTTGGTACTAGTACTGTAGGTACCGCATATGGACTTAGGCTCTCCCTTATCAATCCCTTCCTCAAAAACTCCTGAACTTGCCTATTCAACTGTTCACTCTCGGCTGGAGTCATTCTATAGGCTACCTTATTCAGCAAGCTGGCTCCTGGTATCAAATCTATTTGATGACTTATCTTCCTCACTAGTGGTAAACCTTCTGGTACATTATTAGAGACTATATCTTGAAATTCTTCCAACATTTCTGAGACTTTTGTTGGTACATCTTTACATTTCTCTTGACTAATCTTAGGAATCAATGCAAAGAAATGACGCTCATGATTCATACCCTCCAAAAAATTTCTACCATCTACCAAGGAAATTCTGGCAGTACTACATACCTTTTCTTCCACCTCCTTCAAGGGCTTCAACTTATGATGAACTCCATCCTTTGTTAGGGAATATGTGTTTGCATGGCCATCATGGACATCACTGCTATCATACTACCACGGCCTCCCCAATAGTATATGACATGCATCCATTAGTATGATGTCACACAGCACCTCATCATGGTAGTCACCAATCTTGAACTTAACTAAACACTGCTCATTAACCAAAGCTCTATGGTCCTTCTGCAACCATGCAATCTGATATGGATGTGGATGCTTTCTTCTTGTCAATTTTAACTTGTCAATCATCTCCTCTGAAACAAGATTATCAGTGCTTCCACTGTCAATAATAATATCACAACACTTACCTTCACATTTGCACCTTGTGCGGAATAAACTCTTCCTCTGATTGGGTTCTCTCTCCTCATTCAACAAAGTTCTTTTGATAACTAGGGATTCTCCCCTTTCAACATCTTTAGAATGCTTAGACTGTGCATCTTCATCTACATGTGCAAATCATGCATTACCTTCATGTCTTCTACTTGTCCTTCCTTGATGTTGTGGACACTCGTGTGCTCGATTCCCTTCTTCTCCACATTGGAAACAGGTTCCCCTGAAACCCCCTCTTCTGGGTCCTTGCCCAGTTCTGCCTCTTCCTCTTCTTCTTTGCTCACCATTGTTTTGGTCACAAGGACGGTAGGCATTATCCCCTCTCTTATTTTGGCTGGTGCCAACTTCTTCATTTTTCTTTTTATCTTTATTATGGCCCCCATAGGGTCTTCCACTAGTCCTTTTGCCTTGACCTCTTCCCCTTTGCTTGTTGTCAAATCTTTTATTCAGCTTCTCTTCCACCTTTAGGGAAAACTAGTATGCATCTTCTATGGTGGTCATTCTAACCAGGCTCAGCTCCTCTTGAATACTTGGCCTCAACCCATTAATTTAATGGGCTACCTTCTCCTTGTTGGCCTCTGCATGACCAGTTCTGATAGTAATCTTATAAAACTCTTCTGTATACTCCTTAACAAACTTGTTGCCTTGCTTCAATCCTTGTAGCTTCTTCAATAACTCCATCTCATAGTCCATAGGAATGAACTGCTTCTTCAGTTTCTCCACCATTCGATCCCATCTAGTTATCTTTCCTTTTCCTCTTCTATTCCTCTCTAACTGGACCTCCTTCCACCAAATATTGGCATGGCCCTTCAATTTTGTTTTTGCAAACTTGACCTGATCTGGGTCTTCCACATCTTCATACTCAAAATACTCCTCCATGTCATTGATCCAATCAATAAGCTATTCCAGATTCAAATATCTAAAATATGTAGAAACTTTGATCTTGGGCCTCTTTCCAATCTTAGAAATGGCCTTCAACAACCTAACTTCTGCAGGATCTCCTGCAGCTTCTTGTTCTTCCTCAGATAACTCTTCTTCAGCTTCATCTTCACTTTCTTCTCTTGTTCTTGCCTCAAACCCTCTTCGTAGATCCTCTTGCAATGTATCAATTTGCCTTTGTAGGGATCTAAAACCTTCTTCTATCAAAGTATTCCTCCCAATACGATTTCTTAGTGGAGGCATCTTGATCTTTGCAACAAACCCACAACCTCAGGTCCTGGTACAAATTGCCTCACAGTCGGTGATCTATCTACACACTTCGGAACCCTTTCTCTAATACCACTTGATGAATGAGGTAAATCACAAAATGCACAAGAATAGAAATTGAAGACAGAAAATAGAACTTTCTTTATTGATTTGGACAAATTATTACATTACAGAAGCTCAAATACAATCAGAGGAATCAATTCTCCACAGGCTGCAACACATTACAGTTTCCTATCACAAGACTCTGGAATCATCAGCCTTCTGTAACCCCAAATCTACTAGGGTTTCTATTTTACCACCAATTATTGACTCTACACTTTCCCCCTTAACTCTACTACTGCCTAGGGTTCCCAAAAATGGTTATTAATAGCCTTTTTGGTAGCCAACAACCTAATTTTGAAATTTGCTTCTCCCTCCAAAAATAGGTCAACTTCTGGGAGCCATAACTTTTGATCCAGGTGTCTGATTGATGAACCGTTTTATGCAATGGAAATCTCACAAAGTGCACTATGCACTAAGAATCTAGTCTACCTATTCTGGCCATTTTTGAGGCTGTACGGGGCTGTTTAGTGCCTCAAACTTGAGTTTAAATAATTTTCAGGCATTTTTCAGGAAATAGAAACTTTAATATCTTTCAGCTCGCAAATGATCTTTACATGATTCCTTCACCAAAGGTCTTATTTTTCAATTATGAAGCTTCTTATAAAATTTCACTTCATTCTGTGCCCAAATGCAAACTTTCTAAAAATAGCAGGTTGCTATTTTTAGCAGTTTGGAAAAACTGAAAGTTCTACATCATTATTCAAGCAATTATGGAACTAGAACCACAAATTTTGAAAAGAAATGGAAAGAACATCAACAATTTTGAAACACATCTTTTTTTGGGTGATGCAAGATTGCCCTTACACCGCTAGACACTCTTGTATCAAACTCTTCCTCTGATTGGGTTCTTTCTCCTCATTCAACAAAGTTCTTCTGACAACTAGGGTTTCTCCCCTTTCAGCATCTTTAGAATGTCGAAACTGTGTATCTTCATCTACATGTGCAACTCATGCATTACCTTTAGGTCTTCTATTCATCCTTCCTTGATGTTGCGGACACTCATATGCTCGATGCCCTTCTTCTCCACATTGGAAATAGGTTCCTCTGAAACCTCCTCTTTTGGGTCCTTGCCCAGGTCGGTCTCTTCCTCTTCCTCTTTGCTCACCATTGTTTTGGTCATGAGGGCAGTAGGCATTATCTCCTCTTTGATTTCAACTGGTGCCAACTTCTTCACTTTTCTTTGGATATTTGTTTCAGCCTCCATAAGGTCTTCCACCAGTCCTTTTGGCTTGACCTCTTCCCCTTTGCTTGTTGTCAAATCTTTTATTCAGCTTCTCTTCCACCTTCAGGGAAAATTGGTACACATCTTCTATGGTGGTCATTCTGACTAGGCTTAGCTCCTCTTAAATACTTGGCCTCAACCCATTAATGTAATCAGCTACCTTCTCTTTGTTGGCCTCTGCATGGCCTATCCTGATAGTAATCTTATAAAACTCTTCTATATACTCCTTAATAGACTTGTTACCTTGCTTCAGTCCTTGCAGCTTCTTCAGCAACTCCATCTCATAGTCCACAAGAATGGACCGCTTGTTCAGTTTCTCCACCATCTGATCCCATCTGGTGATCTTTCCTTTTCCTCTTCTGTTCCTCTCTAACTAGACCTCCTTCCACCAAATACTGGCATGGCCCTTCAACTTTATTTTTGCAAACTTGACCTGATCTGGGTCCTCTACATCATCATACTCAAAATATTCTTCCATATCATTGATCTAGCCAATAAGTTGTTCTAGATTCAAATATCTAGAATAGGTAGAAACTTCAATCTTGGTCCTCTTTCCAATCTTTGAAATGGCCCTCAACAACCTAACTTCTGCAAGATCTCCTGCAACATCTTGTTCTTCCTCAGATAGCTCTTCTTCAACTTCATCTTTGCTTTCTTCTCTTATTCTTAGCTCAAACTGTCCTCTTCGTAGCTCCTCTTGCAATGCATCAATTTGCCTTTGAAGGGCTCTAAAACCCTCTTCCATCAAACCATTCCTCCCAATATGATTTATTCATGGAGGCATCTTGATCTTTGCAGCAAACCCACAACCTCAGGTCCTGGTGCAAAATTCCTCATGGTTGGTGATCTATCTACACACTTAGGAACTCTTGCTCTGATACCACTTGATGAAGGGGGTAAATCACTAAACACACAACAACAAAAATTACACAAAGAGAATAGAATGATATTTTATTGATTTGGACAATGCATTACATTACAGTAGCTCAAATACAATAAGAGGAATCAATCCTCCATAGGCTGCAACACATTACAGCTTCCTATCACAAGACTCTAGAATCTTTAGCCTTCTGTAACCCCAAATCGGCTAGGGTTTCTATTTTCCCACCTATTCTTAACTCTACACTTTCCCTTTATCTATACCACTTCCCAGGGTTCCCAAAAATAGTCAGAAATAGCCATTTTGGTGGCCTCTAGCCAAAATTTTGAAATTTGTAACTCCCTCCAAAAGTAGGTCAACTTCCGAGAAGCATAACTTTTGATCCGGGTGTCTAATTGACAATCTGTTTTAAGTGTCAGAAAGATCATGAACTGAACTATCACGCCAAAAATACGTAAACAAATTTTAGTCAACTTTTTAGGATGTTATGGGATATTTTAGTGCATCATATATGGTTTTAGAAATTTTTAGGGGCTTTTCAAAAAATAGAAACTTTAATATCTTTCAGCTCACAAATGATCTTTGCTTGATTCCTTCACCAAAGGTCTTATATTTCATTTATGAAGCTTCTTGTAAATTTTTTCTTCTTTCCTAAAATGGAAGTTAAACTTTCCAAAAATAATAGTATGTTATTGTTAGCAGTTTGGAAAAATAGAAAGTCCTACATCATTATTCAAGCGATTATGGAACCATAAATACTAATTATGGAAATAAATGAAAACAACTTCAATGATTTTGAATCAACATCTTTTTGGGTGATGCAAGATTGCCTTTACACCACTGGATGCTCTTGCATCATTCTGCCCATTTTTGGGGCTATACGAGGCCTCTAAGTGCCTCATATTTGACTTTGAATCTTTTTAGGGTTTTTTAAAGAAACAAAAACATTAATATCTTTCAACCGACAAGTGATCATTGGATAATTCCTTCACCAAAGGTTATATTTTTAAGTTCCAAAGCTTTGAGTAAATTTACCCTTCTATACAAGCTCAAATGTAAATTTTCTAAAAATAGTTGTTTTTTATTTTTAGCAAGTTGGGAATTTTGAAGGTTTTGCATCATTATTCAAGCAATTGGGTATCTGAAAATACAAAAATGAAAGGAACAAAAAACAAAATCATCATTTTTTGGGTGATGGACGATTGGCCTTACACCACTAGATGCTATTGCATCAAATAGTTTGATCCGACAGAGTAGGATCAATAAAAGATGAGAATTAAATGATATGCAATATCTTTGTGCAACAATATATTATGTATAATTGCCCCAAAAGAATATAATTCTACACATAACTGTTATGCATATGATTGTACAAAACAATGGCAACATGTATGCCCCAAGAAATGAGCATAGACACATCAGATATTCAACCTATTGGTCAATCACATGGATTCCTACCCTCACTGACTAATGTTTTTTCTACTAGCAACATGTGCTATTGATGAGTTTAAATACTTTGATCTAATGGAGTGAGATTAATATAAGATGAGAATTAATTGAGATATAAGATCTTCTCGTAGCAATTGAAGATTTTCTTTAGTGTAATTACCCAAAAGGAATGTAATTCTCAAGAAAATGATGGCAAGGCCACAGGCCACTCCAACTAACCATTGATGATGTTAAATAGTTTCATCTAATGGAGCATGATCGGTAAAATATGTGAATTAAATGAAATCTGAGATATTATTGAAATGTAATCAAATGTGATTAATAAATGCATACAATGTATAAGGATTATGAAATTAATTTCAATTTACATTCTAATTAAAATTGTTTGAGAGACATTAATTGAATAGAATTACAGGTAGACAAGTGACAATTTTAACGAGCCCATATGTACTTCAACTTGCCTAGTTTGACACTAGAGTGAGCCTCCATTAATACTCAACATAGATAAATGCATAAGCCCATTTAATTTTATGTTTATCTTTAGTAGCATGTAAAAATGGTAATTTTACCATTACAGTCTACAATCTATAGCATTCCTATAAGAAGAAACTTTAAAAACTAGTTTGAAACTTGAGGTATTCCTATAGTAGTGATGATAAGAAATAGTTGTAAGGAGTAATGACATTTAACATAGAAGCTATACTGATAAGGTAATTTAACTTGTGTTTGAATTTTCATTAAATAGTCAAGTTCAACAATAATTTTTAATGATAATCCAAAATGTCTTTTTATTTATAATATTTTATTTGCACTACCATTTTGGGGATATGCAAAATGCTATCTATTGCCAATGATGAGAATGAAGAATTACAATCCTTTCTCTGCAGTGATATATTATGTCGAGAATTAGCAGTTTTGGCTTTGGCCAATGAGCTGTACTACTATGGCCGATCAGTCGAGTTTGACCTATTATACCCTAGACATGACAAACCTAGAATTGAAATTGATGTGTGGACGTGGTTTTGTAACGTGAGTGACAATGACAGCTAGAAAGAGTCGATAAATTTAATCCTCCTTTTTTAGCCTCATGGTTACCATAATTTGGTGCTATGTTGTACATATACTTCAAAATTCAATGAGATGCTAATCACTGACATTGTGAGTGAAAATGTTCTTGAATATGTCACAAAAAGGTTCCCCATCAACCAACTCATTTTGGATGACACTGAAAATTTGTAAGACATCACATAATTCATAGACGAGAAATATTTTGGAGGATAAGGGAAAGGATGAACTATTCTTCAAGGATGCTTAAAAACCTTTGCACATTTTCAAAATTTTTCTGTAGCATGTTTTGAAGGCCAATGATAAACTATTCTAGGATTCAAAGCCGCCTATAAGTATAGTAGTGCAACTTGTTACTATTTTTTGTGACAAATATAAATAACAAGTTTAGGGTTTGTTAGTATTTATCCTTAAAAGTAATATGGTTTTGTGGCTTCAAATTATTTGACAATTTGAGAAATTGAGACAAATGTAAATGCCCTTTTCATTTTTTGTTATTGTTTTGTTTAAAATCATAAATACATTTCAAGATTTATAACTACTAAATCTATTCCAACACTATCTTAAATAGATGTACAATATATATTCACAAAATGTATAGACTACAATGCAAAGATAACTACTACAAATTTGAATTTAGTCTTTCTAACATTCTCAAAATGCCTTGTCTACAATAAAAACTCAGCTTTAAAACTTGGGCCTGATGACAAATTTAGTTAGTCGATGAGGTAATGGATGAGACTTTCCTTCAGAGTGGTGATAACCCTTATTTTTGATGTATCCTATCATGATATGGATAATATTCCCTGTATCTACATTGATGAGCACATGGATATAATGAGAGGGGGTGAATCGATATAACATAATATTTTACTTTTCAAAACTTAATCAACCACAACAATAATACATATGAAAGATCTAACAATTAAGAACATAGGAAGAACACATGATTTATGTGGAAACCCTTGCGAGACAAAACCATGGAAAAATATTGCTTATATATTGATCTTCTTTGTAGGCAACAACCTACTTCTCTTACAATTATTCTTTTGTGAGCACCAAACCAATAGAGACACCAATCCCCACTTGTAAAATTTGTTGGCACCAACCCATCAGAGACACCAATCCCCACAACTAAGCACCAACTCAGTAATAGAAACCAATCTCTTATTTGATAGGCCCCAACCTCTAAATTCTTCAATGGATAATATTGTTCTCCCTTCTTCACAAATCTGATCACAACTTCTGATTCTGAATGATGTATATCTTTATTTCAAAAATCTGATCCAAACTTATACATATTCCTTCCTTCACAAAGATGCACACTCCTCTTTCACAAATCTAATCTAATTTATGGAAATGTCTCCTTCAAATATGATCACAAACAAACTCTTTCACAAATATGATTTCAAACAATGCTCTTCATAAATCTAATTTCAAACCATGCTCTTCATAAATCTAATTTCAAACATGCTCTTCACATATCTGATTTCAAGTAATGTTCTTCAAAAATATTTTTGCCTTTATTATTGCTTCTTCATGTGCATATCTACTGATGTATGCTTGATATATCCTTCTTTCTGCACTTACTTATCTACTCTAATTCTTATTATAATACATTGAAAACTTACTTCTTTGTCCTCCACCTTGTCTTCCTTTTATACCCTATCAATCTGCCTCTTCACAGAAGGGTTATGACTCCTCAAAAGAGGTTAGCTAGCATTGAGAAAAATAAGTTAATTTTAATTACCTTCAAAGGAGGTGACTTACACAAGGAGGGGTCGGCCTTGAATAAATGTAATTTGTTTATATTTTATTCCTTTCTAAAATTCATTCCTTTTATTCCTCTTTGATCATACCACTTCATCATTTATAAATCGCACCACTTCATACAAATCGCACTTCATATCTTTCATTAATTGCACCACCTCACAGTCTTTAATCATACCTCTTCATTCAATATTAATATAAGATGTTTTGTCCTATAATATAGGGCACTTCATATTTTGAGGTTGACCACCTTATATTTATTTAACTCTTTCCTTCTTATGAGTCGACCTCCATAACTTTCACAATTGTTTATTACTATTCATTTAATTATACTTCTTTGTTTTTATATATCCTTGTCTTGGCCACTAACATGAGAAGGAGTTAGCCAATTTGCTATGAGTCAGCTAGCATAGATATCTAAAGTTAAATATTTAATTTTAACATTAATGATTAGCCTTCAATCATCCTTAGAAGAGAGTCAACTTTGATGGAGATCAACCTCCTTATCCTTCACCAAGTATGCTCCTTATCCTTCACCAAATATTCTTCGATAGAGATGTCTCATAACAACCATAACAACCACTAAGTGTGATATGATAATGGTGATATATTTGCCTTCTTTGACATCAATGACAATGTTTGACAATCTCTTCAACCTTTGACATTAATGACAATCTTCAACAATCAATGACACCATGCAACAATCTCTTCATTCTTCCTTTGGCATCAATGACAACAATCTTGTTACCATACACTTTTGACATCAATGACAATATTTCCAACATACATTTGGTTGGGTTTCTTGCTAGCCTGACATAGGTATCCAAATGATTGAAGGCTACCACTTCAAGCCAATACACTAGACACCCTTCTCCTTCATACCCCTTATATTGTCTTGCCCTTGTAATAGATAACTAAAAATTTGGATAACCTAAGGGCTCTTTTCTTTTCAATTTGGGTGTAAGCCCAGCCCATCGATCGTTATGATGGTCTCTATTATTTGTGGTATATGGTAACATTCCTTCAGCTACCTTAAGTACTTTATCCCTGGTTCTCTGCATCATCTCCATGGTTGCTTTATTATTTGTAAATCTATATAAATTATGGAACACTTCCTTCACTAGAATATGTTCCCCCTTATCATAATTTCTGCATATCTCTCCATTTTTTCATTCCTCTTCTTCTCCAATCCTATTTCTATTTGTCCTTGGATAAAAGAACAAAATGCTCTCAACTGAACATCACCCATGTACGAATTGGGATTCTAGTCTTTATCAACAAATAAAATAAAGTTATGCAAATACAACTTGCATAGAAAATTCTTTTCTATTTTAGCTTCACTTCCTAAATAAGAATCACAAAATACTACATATGTATCTAGGTTTTCTAATGATCCTTTAATCACCCTTTTTATTTGTAGCTTGTGAAACTATTCCTCTAGCCATAATGCATGCACTCTTACAGGGGGCCTACACTATAGCATTTTACTCAGAAGCATTAAAATTAACAGAATTTTATCCCTTAAAACCCTATTTTTCTCATTCAACTTTTCATTTTCTATTTTTTCCTTTCTTAATTGGTACAATTTCTCTTTTTGATTGGTATATGTAATGAAGCAATATTTTTTTAATTTCTCCAATTCACTCTCATTTTCCTTTACAAGATGTGTTTCTTTATCCTGTACTTGCATTGCAATAACTTTTAATTCGATAACTTTATTTTTAAGTGCCCTTATCTCATCTTCTTGTTTCCTGATCAAGTCATGGTCTTGATCTAACTCCATTAGACCTACAATAGACTCATTGAACCCTGCTATAGGCCCATCCTATTCAATATCTTCAGCAACAAGATCAAAAATTCTTCTCCTTGTTCTGACATAACTATCCTTGCTACATGTATCACTATTTTAGGTTCTCTTAGAATAGAGCCTTCTGCTATAGGAAATTATGTTGCAGGATTCTCCATCACAAAAATTTTAGCTACGGGTGTTCTTCTTTTTTGTTTAGTGCTCCATGACACTATTTCCTCCAAAATATCCACCTCCAAATCAGATTGAGCTTGTTTCTCTAATCATGTAGCATTTTTACTAGCCATGGTTGCTAAATTTTTAAGTCTACATACCACAAATAATAGAGACCATCATAAAGTATGGGCCTAAACGGTATTGTCATTAATGTCAACATACTCCTATTGCATTAATGATAATGATTGGATGAATTGTTTGCTAAGGATATTGAGAAAATTGGTCATATCAGGAACATAGAAGAACAGTGAAGACAGTAAGGTAAAGATCCAAGATAAGATGACTATCAGAGGATGCAGTTCAAAGGGTTTGTACATATGTGTCTTAAGGTGGTCTAGTAAAGATTTTAGAGGTCCACATGAAGATCTAAATAAGTTGTGGCCGCTCAAGTAAAACTGGTTCCGACAGGTGTTCAAAGGTGGAGTGACACAGACAGGTCCAATGAGATCCAGAAATGCATTATCCTATTCTGCGGATTTGGTGGACTATTTAGGAAGTCCTTGTGAAGTGTCAACTCAATTGGTTCATGGTTTGGAGGTCCGCAAGCATCTATTCCTTTGTGATAGCGATGACTGACTATGTTTTTAAGGTTTCAGATGAAGGAGAGAAGGATTTCAGTAAGCAGATGAAGTGTGGATGTTCTTGGTGATTCAGGAAAGCTTGTGGAAGTCTTTGGATTGTGTCCAGCTTGTGTTGGTGGTCCGCATTAGAGTTTGAGCTCGCAATTGAAGAATTACTTTTGAATGATGGTGTTCTTCCTGACACTAGCTGACCGGATGAGTTACACATCCTGTAGATGTTCTTGTAGATGTTTGCTGACTTAGATGATTATTCCTAAGTTGATGTCTTGTATAAATAAGGGATTGTAAAGTCATTTCAAATGTATCTTGCGGAGATGAGAGTGTGGTAGCGAGGAGGAGAGCGAAAGACAGAGCAGAAGTATTGGGCTTAAATGGAATAGATTCAAGCATGGTGAAGATGCTATTCTCAAGTTCATGTATGTGATACTTATTATTTTGTAGACAGTGTGTCACTTGTAGGTAGTGGGCCTCTTGTGAGTAGTGTGCTTGGGCAGTGAGCCCTAATTGGCATGTGCCATTTTGTTCTTTCTATTCTTCTAACAGAGAATATAATCTTGGGTTAATCACCCTGTGGTTTTTCCCTTAACTGGGTTTTCCACGTCAAAATCTTGGTGTCGTATGTGTTAATGTGTTTCTGCTCTTGATTTAATGCATTATGTTTCCATGATTCATTTATCATTATGCTGCTGAATTATAAAGTGGATTTAAGTGTTTAATTGGAAGAAAGTTTTGTACAACTGATTCAACCCCCCCTCTTAGTTGTCTGCCCTAAATCTAAGAGGATTTGCATGTTTTTCATACCCATGCTTAGATTCTTCTATCCAAATATATTGTCTCATTCGCTTTCTAGTATATCCTATTGCAGCTGTAGAGGGCCCTGCTTTATCTCTTAGAGCCACACTTGTAGGAGGTATATTACTTGTTTCGATATGTACGTCATCAACAAGGGAATGATCATCTTCCTCTGCAACATCCTCTCCTTATGTGGCATGTGTTGGAACAAACACTTCCGAAGTTAATTGGGGTTGCCTTCATTTCAAGGTATTTGTTACCACCAACTTAATTAACCCATGATGCACTAGGTATTTGACTTTACCATTTTACACTTCTAGATACATCTTTCTAAAGGATTCAAATAAAAATAAGGAACATTCATGATTCTTTGTTGTCTCAAATGCACCATTAAATGAAAATGAGAACTATAGATAAATGAGTACCTTACCTCACAAGTCACATACTGAATGAGAGAATATGTCACCTCGGACCATAGCTCCAGTAGTGAGATCCACAAGATTCCTTGACTAGGCACCATTTGAGTTTGCTCTCTCAGCTTAAAAAATCCTTGCAAATGCTTTCTAAATCTGGTATACCAATGAGAAATTACTACTCCCCGGTGTTAGGAAACCCTGTAGTAGCTACGACCAACTCCACATCAAAAGGAAAATCAAAGCCCCTCATTACAATTTTATCTTCCTAGAATACCATACTAAAATCTAGGGCAACTTGGTTGTCAATTCCCTGCAATCATTTGTAAAATTTAATCCAAATTGCTGCATTAAAAATGTGATAAATATCTAAATTTTCCTTCAACTGGTCAACACCTTGTAGATTTCTTTGAGTATGTCCACTGCAGATTGTGTTCAAATCTCTAGCTCTTGGTGTTGCGAGTATGTGCCTAATCGGTGTTGTCAATGATGTCAACATATCTATGTTGTCATTGGTGTCAATTGTTCTCTTACTTTGTTGAGGATATTGATAAAATTAACCCCTTCGGTGATACAAAGGTGTTGCAATAGAAACAGTGCATTACATGCAGAAGAACAGTCCACAAGAATGTTTCGCATTTCCTGTAGAATAAATATCTTTGTCTATAGTTTGGAAGTTATTTCAAAGCTTGAATGAAGATGTTATATGCTAAGGTTGAGCCTTTGGAATGAAGATTTGAGTAAGTTGTGTTCACTAGTGTGAAAACTACTTTTCTTATATGTTTGGTGGTGATAGGGAGAAAGTGTTTTGCTCCGCATTCCTCCGCATTGAAGTATTTTGGTCTACGGTTTTGGAATTCAGTTAGTGATGATGTTAAGTGCCTTCAAATGAAATGATTCATGATTTGGTGGTTTGTAAGCTATCTTTTACTCATGACAGTGGATGACAGTGTTGTTCCTATACTTCGGTTTGAAGAATCTTATTGATAAAGTAATTAGAGATCGTGTGGTTGTTCCTAGTGATTATAATGTGCTTGTGGATGTCTCTTGATCATGCTTTAATATTCGGATTGGTCCACAAGGTGCAATTTAGATTGTGCATGAAGTGTGTTCTTGAGAATACTTGTGTTAACATCAGTTTTAGCTGACTTGGTTGTTGACACACTCGCGATTACACTTTGAATATTGTGATAGTGTATTGTAGCATGGAAGATTGTGTTTGAGTCCTAGCTAAGGTGTGGCGTGGTCCACATTCATTTCTTTTCTTTGTAAATCTATTTAGGTCTAGACCTATTATGATGTAACATATGTTTGCCAACCTTGGAGATTGTTCCAACGGTTGATGATTGTAATGCCAACCTTGATGATCATTCCAAGGTTGATGAAGTGTATAAATACTTGTAATTGAGTCATGAAAATGTATCCAAGTGTGAAGATAAAGTGAAGTAAAGTAGTAGAGCAAAGTAAAGGTGTTTGTACTTCAATGGAATAGAACCTTGGCATGGAGTAGATGTTGTTATCTCAGTTCAACCCTCTTTGGTAGTGAGACTCCCCTTGGCAGTGAGCCTTTCATTGTAGTGAGCAATTTGGGCAGTGAGCCCTATAGGCAGTGAGCCTCTATTTTTTGGTATTGATATAACATATATATTTTTGTGGGCTAACACCCACCATGGTTTTTCCTTTTTAGGGTTTTCCATGTAAAAATTTGGTGTCTTCTGTGTTGATTATGTTATTGTGTTGAACTTCTCATTTCATGCTCTCATCATTATATCTGATTATAAGTAATTGATAAGTTGATGTTCACAATTGGTTAAAACTTTTAGGACAACTGATTCACCCCCCTCTCAATTGTCTGGTGTAGATCAACAATTGGTATCAGAGCAAGGTTCCTCAGAAGAAAGCCTAATGGCTTGAGGAAGATCTCGGATGTCTTATAAGAAGGAAGCTCCACATTTTGATGGGACAAATTATGCTCTTTGGAAGGTATGATTGAAAAGCCATCTCCTCTATCTTGGTTATAAAGTATGGCTAGATACACAGTTACAATTTGTGATGCTTGAAGGTAGCTTGACAACTAAGGATGATATCAAAGAATATGAGTTGGATGTCAAAGCAAAGGATGCTCTGTTAAGTTCCTTAAGTGACTCAGTATTGACAAAAGTTATGGACCTTGAATCTGCAAATGAGGTATGGGAGAGGATGAAAAATCTATATGAAGGAGATGATTCTATAAGAGAAGCTAAGCTACAGAGCTTGAAAGTGAAATATGAGGGTTTGAAGATGAATGAAGATGAAAACATAACAACCTTTATGTAAAGAGTTGATGAACTTGTCACTGGAATAAAATGTATGGGAAGAACTCTCAGTGATAAGGAAATTGTGATGAAAATTGTCATATCACTACCAAAGTCCTATAGTCACAAGGTAGCTGCTATTGAAGAATTCATGACTATGAAAACTATTGACAGAGATCAGTTACTTGAAAATCTTACAGCATATGAGATGAGAGAATTTGGTGATGCGCTACCAAAAGTTGAATCAGATTTTAAAGCTAGTAAATCAGAAGAGATTTCCAGAGCTGAGAAATATAAAGTGGATGATGACTTTGATGAAATTAATGCTAAATTTGTTGACAAGTTACAAAGAGTTTCCAGGAAGTTCAAAGGTAAATTACCTTTCAAGTGTTTCTCTTGTCATAAAGTAGGAAATTATGCTTCCAGATGTCCCAAAAGAATTGAAATAAATAAGAAAAGGTATGAGAGCAGGCCTAGAGTTCCAAAGAAATGTTACTATGTTAGAGATTTTGATGATGAAGGAGCGACTGATGATGAATCTAATGATGCTAGTACTAGTGCAAATGAATGCCTATTTATTTTTATTAAAGAAGATCCCATGTCTACTAATTCTGCTAGCTGTGTGAAGGAAGAAAAACCAGTGGAAGAAAGTGCTTTGGCTATTCAGGTTGAGAAGGATAAGGATGAATGGATTATTGATAGTGGATGCTCACATCACATGACTGGTGACAAAAGTAAGTTTGTGAGTTTTGAAAAGTCTGATGGAGGACTGGTTAGGTTTGGAGATAATGCAGCTGGTAAGATTTGTGGAAAATGATCTATTTCTTTTGATAGAAAGCATAATACTGACAATGTCCTATATGTGAAGGGTTTGAAGCATAATGTTTTGAGTTTTGGTCAGATGTGTGACAAAGGATATGATCTGAGATTCAAAGACAATGGGTGCAAGATCATGGAAAGCTCTGGAACTATGATTTCTACTGGTAAGAAGACAAAAGGTAACATCTATCAATTAAAAGGATCTAATGATTATTGTTTATTAGCTCAGATAAATGAAAGTTGGTTATGGCATAGAAGGTTGTGTCATATAAACTTTGATAATTTGGTAAAGATAAGTTCAGGTCAGATGTGAGAGATTTACCAAAACTTGTGAAACCATCCAATACAATCTGCAAGGAATGCCAATTAGGGAAGCAGACAAGAACAAGTTTGAAGAACAAAGAGCAATTCTCTGTTGGTTTGCTGGATCTAGTGCATACAAATCTCTATGGTCCTACAAGGGTGAGAAGTCTACAAGGTGACAGGTACTTCATGTTACTTATTAATGATTATTCTAGAATGACTTGGGTTACTTTTCTAAGAGACAAATTAGAAGCCCTAGAGAAGTTCAAATCTTTCAAGGTAATGGTTGAGAATGAAATAGAATTGAAAATGAAATGCTTGAGGTTTGATAGAGGAGGTGAATTCACATCAAATGAATTTAACATTTTCTATGAAGAGCATGGGATAAAAAGACATCTGTCTACACCTAGGACTCCTCCGAAAAATGGAGTTGTTGAAAGGAAAAATAGGATAGTTCAAGAGGCTGCTAGGATAATGATGAAGGAAGTAGATTTACCAGAAGTCTTTTGGAAAAAGGTGATTCATACTGATGTTTACATCCAAAATAGAGTTCAAGTGAAAGGTAATGGTACTTAAACTCCTTATGAATTGTGGTATGGAATAATTCCTACAGTAAAATATTTCAAGATCTTTGGCAGCAAATACTATATCAGGAGAGATGAAGATCTAGGAAAGTTTGATGCAAGGTGCGATGAAGGAATCTTCCTTGGATACTCTACCGTGAGTAAGGTCTACTAGTACTACAACAAAAGGCTCAAAAAGATTGTTGAGAGTGCAAATGTAAAGGTAGATGAAGGCAAGGAAAAGACATCGGTCCTGAATTACTATGAACTAGAGGAACATGTGACTATAATGAATGAAGAAAAAGATGAGCAAGAAGGTAGTCAAGATGAAGAAGAGGCTCCAGAAAATGTTGTCAAGATTCCCAGGTATGTAAGGATTAATCATTCTAAATATTAGATTATAGGTGACAAAGACAAAGGTGTGCTGACAAGGAGAAGAGTTGCAAAGGAACAAGTCAATTACTATTTGCTTTCAAAGGTTGAACCAAAGACTGTGAATGAATCATGCAATGATGAAAGATGGGTAAAAGCCATGGAGGAAGAGCTCATGTAAATAGAAAAGAATGATACCTGGGAATTAGTTCCTAGACTTGTTGACAAAAATGTTATTGGAACTAAATGGGTTTTTAAGAATAAGCTGAATGAGAATGGAGAAGTTGTAAGGAATAAGGCAAGGCTTGTATGCAAAGGATACTCTCAGATTGAAGGAATAGATTTTGAAGAAACTTTTGCTCCTGTAGCTTGGATTGAGGTAATCAAAATATTTTTGGCATTTGCAGCCCACAAATATTTCAAAGTGTATCGGATGGATGTGAAGTCTACATTTTTGAATGATGAGTTGAAAGAGGAAGTTTACATTGGCAACCCAAAGGATTTAGGTTATCAGACCAAAGTGATTTTGTGTGCAGATTGAAGAAAACTTTGTATGGACTCAAGCAAGCTCCTAGAGCCTGGTATGCAAGGTTGGATAAGTACTTATTGTAGTTAGGGTTCAATAAAGGTACTGCTGACATTAATCTTTATTTTAAAATTAATGGTGATCAAATTTTGATTGTTGAAATCTTTGTTGATGATATTATCTTTGGAGGCAATGGAAGTATGTGTATGAAGTTTGCTGGTAAAATATAAAAAGAGTTTGAGATGTCCATGTTTGGTGAGATGAATTTCTTTCTAGGTTTGTAAATAAACCAATCAGATAACGAAATCTTCATATCTCAGTCTAAGTATGTAAAAGAGTTGTTGAACAAGTTTGGGATGGAAGACTCTAAACCAGTATGTACTCCCATGGTGATTGGCTGCAAGTTGAGTAAAATTGATGAATCACCTAAGGCTGACCAGAAAAAATATAGATCCATGATTAGAGGATTGCTTTATCTAACTCAAACCAGACCTGATATTATGCATGTAGTTTGTCTTGTTGCAAGGTTTCAAGCTGATCCAAGAGAATCACATGTGATGGCAGTTAAGAAAATTCTAAGATATTTAAAAGGTACTCCGGATCATGGCTTATGGTACCTAAAGGACAATGATTTCGCTCTTAGTGCTTATACATATGCAGATTGGGTTGAAGATGTTGATGACAAAAAGAGTACAAGTGGAGGTGCTTTCTTTTTGGGCAATAGATTAGTTTCATGGTTGAACAAGAAACAAGATTCAATCTCTTTGTCAATTGCAGAAGCAACGTATATTGTAGCAACATGTTGTTGCACTCAAGTGTTATGGATGAAGCAGACTTTGAAGGACATAAGAGTTGTGTATGAATATCCAATTGCAATCTTTTGTGACAATACAAGTGCCATAAACATTTCAAAGAATCCAATGATGCACTCAAGAACAAAGCACATATCAATAAGGTATCACTTTTTGAGAGAAAAGGTGACAGAGAATGAAGTAAAGTTGGACTATGTATCCACAAATGATCAGATTGTAGACATTTTCACTAAGCCTCTACCTAAAGATACCTTTGAGTATCTCAGAGAAAAGTTAGGGGTCATTACCCCTCCTCTCCTGAACTAAGATTCATAGGAATGCATCAATCTAGTAGAGCTCAAAGTGTCATTCTTTGATTTGGATTGATGTTCTGAAGGCTACCTCTTAGGGGGAGTAGATAAATGTTTTTGATAAAGTAAGTGTATCAAATCAACAACATGCAAGTATGTGCCCTTTTCCATTGATGTCAAAGGGGAGAGAAATCATGTGAAAAACTCACAGGGAAAAAGAATGCAAGTGTGTAAAGAGAAAGGGGGAGAATCTTGTCTTGATGGTCTTTTCAAATTTTCACATCATATGTTGCCATCAATGACAAAAGGGGAGATTGTTGCAAGTATGTACCTAATCAATGTTGTCATTGATGTTAACATATATTTGTTGTCATTGGTATCAATTGTGCTCTTAGTTTGTTGAGGATATTGAGAAAATTAGCCCCTCTGGTGATAACAATGTGTTGCAGTAGAAACAATGCATTACATGCAGAAGAATAGTCTAGAAGAATGCTCCACATTTCCTGTAGAATAAATATCTTTGCCTATAGATTGGAAGTTATTTAGAAGCCTATCTAAAGATGTTATATTCCAAAGTTGAGCCACCATAATGAAGATTTGAGTAAGTTGTGTTTAGCAGTGTGAAAACTGCTTTTCCTGTATGTTTGGTGGTGACAGGCAGAAAGTGTTTTGCTCCACATTCCTCCACATTAAAGTATTTTGGTTTGTGGTTTTGGAATTAAGTCAGTGATGATGTTAAGTGCCTTCAAATGTAATGGGTCATGATTTGGTAGTCCACAAGCTATCTTTTACTCATGACAGTGGCTGACAGTGTTATTCCTATACTTCAGTTTGAAGAATATTATTGATAGAGTGATTAGAGATCGTACGGTTGTTCCTGGTGATTACAATGTGCTTGTGAATGTCTCCTAATCATGCTCCTACATTCAAATTGGTCTGCAAGGTGTAATTCAGATCATGCATGAAGTGTGTTCTTGAGAATACTCGTGTTAACATTAGTTTTAGCCGACTTGGTTGTTGACATGTCTTGTGATTACACTTTGAAGATTGTGATAACATATTCTAGCATGGAAGATTGTGTTTGAGTCCTAGCTAAGGCGCGGCATGGTCCACATTCATTTCTTTTCTTTGTAAATCTGTTTAGGTCCAGACCTATTATAATGTAACACATGTTTTCTAACCTTGGAGATTGTTCCAACGATTAATGATTGTAATGTCGACCTTGATGATCATTCCAAGGTTGATGAAGTGTATAAATACTTGTAATTGAGTAGTGAAAATGTATCCAAGTGTGAATATGTGAAGATAAAAGTGAAGTAAAGTAGCAGAGTAGAGCAAAGGTGTTTGTGCTTCAATGGAACTAAACCTTGGCATGGAGTAGATGATGTTATCTGAGTTCAACCCTATTTGGCAGTGAACCTCCCCTTGGCAGTGAGCCACCCATAGGCAGTGAGCCTCTATTTTTTGGTATTGATATGTTTTCCTCAAAAATTACCTATGTTTATTTTGTAGACAACCCCTATGAAACTTGTCCGTTTTGTAACGTACACTCTAAGTTCGCAAATTGAGACAAGTTGTCTTGTTCTTGTGCGTAGTCCATTCATTCTTGTTTATCCGTTCGAGTCATTTCTCATTTGGATTTCTTGAAGCTCATATAAGTTGATCGAAAAGGTTTCCTTAATTTTAATGAGTTAGAGTATTTTTGTGTATATGCAAGAGCGGTGAATTTTGCCGCTCTTACATGTTTATAGTTTTGGTGCAAAATGCATTGGCAGTGAAATTTGTCGCCAATGCATTGTTTGTTTTCTCCAAGTCAATGTGTTAGAGAAGCAGTTTTTGCCACCATGACATGTCTTATAAATATGACATGCGGTGGCGGTGAAATATACTGTCAAGGCATTTTGGGTCATTTGCTTATGCATTTTTGACAAATTTTACCGATGAAGCATGAATTAAATGCCACTACAGTCTAACTTGTGTGGCGTTTAATTTCATTTTTGAGATTCATTTTAAGTTTAAGTACATTTTAAATGGTTTATTTTTCATTCTTCTTTTTATCTTGCCTGTGTGCTTTACCTCCCGCTCATCAAGCCAAGATTGTAACTCTGTTCGAGTAGATTGTGTGGATTTTTAGTGTCTAGGGTTTCAATTTTTCTGTTTAGAGGTAAGATTTCTTTCTTTTCATTCGTATTTTCTTTTCCTTTCAGTGTTTCGATGTGTTTAAGTGTTTTACAATCATTCTTTTATCTATTGTTTCAAAACCCTTATTTACTGTGTCCTGTTAAGTTGATGTCTTTGTAGCTTGTCAAAATTAAATGTGTTTTTGTTGAATGTTTTCTGTGTTGTTTTCTATTAGTGTTTGTGTGATAGATAATTGTATCGGCAACATAAATCTCCACCGATGCAGTTTAAACCTTTAAATTTGTATCAGCAACATAGACCCTTTCATTGTGTAAGGACAACAAATTTAGTTGTCCCTACATGATGAAATATGATTGACAAGCGAACCTACCCTAAACATGCTCAAGTGGTAAAATTAACCACTTATGAATGAAAACTAAAACGTAGTCTCTATGTCGAGTCAGTGATTTTTGTCACTAATCCAAACTTTTTACTAAGTTTGTATCACATGTCAGGTCGGTGAAAACCTCTGCTTCCACATGTGTTGAAGAAATTTCACAATTAGATGCAAGAGCGGTCATTTCAACCGACTTAACATCTAATGATCATTCTTCCAATATGCATTGGTCAGCCTTTCAACCGCTTGTGCATGCACTTAGTAAACTTGCATTTTTACCCTCATGCAAGGGCGGTCAAAATGACCAACCCTATATCAAAACCCAATTTTTCCTCCATATGCAATGTCGGTCAATTTCACTGACCTTGCATACTAAATATATTTACCCTAATATGTAGGAGTGGTCATTTTGACTGCCCATGCATATTTTCCTAAATTTTTTCTAACAATGGGAAATTTTGCCTTTCAATACCCTTTGGCCCACTTTCGCATGCTTCCTTGACTTATGCACTCTCAAGCCCTTCAATGCATGTTCTTGTGTTCATGATCATCAATTCATAGTAACCCCAATTTGGCCATTTTTCCCTTAGCTGTGAGATCATGGCTTTTTCTAGTTTCATCAGATATCTGCGGTGGACTCCATTTCTAGTTTTCTTCACAAAGCTCATGTCAGAGTTGTCCCCATCAAACGCTAAAATCATGAAGTATAAGTACCAAGGGGTTTTCCTCGTGACTTCATTGCAGTCGAATGTGGACGAGATAAGAGACAGAGATTGGTCATGTGGATATGGTCAAGTTCATGGATAGAACAAAGCAGCCCAATCCTCCTTGGTATATTCAGAAGATTATTGATAGTAATATTCACTTGGTTACTTCTTTTCCAATCACTGTACACAACCCTGAATTTGTTCTTCAGGTGGCCAGTCATTATAATAGGGATACTAGGACTATGTCTGATTCTCAAGGAAATGTGGTCATGAGATTAGATGCAGAGTTTCTGACAAAATTTTTATGTGTCCTCTAATTGAAAATGTTGGTGAAATATATTTTGCCTTAGGGCAAAAAGAGTTTGATAAATATGTGGAACCTACAAAGAAACATATTAATGGTAAATAGTTAAAGACTCCTAGGAGTAACTTTTCTAGATGGCCTAAAGATCTCCCGAGAAGTGACTTTGTTGAGGAGGTGAGTGATTTGATTACACTGCTGAGTCAGGTAAGAGGTCTCCCTTCTTCATCTAAGTTTCATGAATGGATGTATACATACATTAAGGTTATTCTCAGGGGCCAAGAGAAAATCTTCTGGGGAGAATAGATTAGCAATACTTTGCATCATCAATTGGTGAAAGTTAATACAACTTTCAAGCTTTATATGACTTCATATCTAGTGTATGCCGCTGCAAGTATGAGAAGTTTCCTTGTTTAACTCAAGTTGGTGATAGGAGATTGGTTCCAGTCTATGAGTATTATCCAGATATTACTCTAAAGGGATCAATCCATCATTTCCATAGAGTTAATGATGCCTTCTTTTGAGTATTCATGTGTTTGTGGAATAATGAACTTGACCAGAAAAGAGTATCAGATGAGGCTTGGGAGGTGGTCAACACTTTTGGTTGTTTATTTTTATAGTTTCCAACTTTCACTTACCTCAGAGTGGGATACTATCCTTGTTATCTATATATACTTCCACGGTATCCCAGTGATAGAATTATTTTGATGGAACTGTGTAGGCATTTGATTGTTGTACACAATAAGCAGATGGAGCTGAAAAAGTTAGGAATTAAGTTTCCTGTAGAAATTGGGAGGTACTCTGTTCAATAAGCTACCAAGGCCAAAGGAGTTGAATCAGAAATGCAACTAGTCACCATGAAGAATTTCAAGAAAAGAGATCATTTTGATTACAGAAGAGTGCAGGACAAGATCAAGAGAAGATCAGTTTTTCATATGCCAATGTTTGAAGATGTTTAGGCTATCTCATAACACAAAATGAGATCAGGAAGCTAGATTATTGCAAACTCCACTTGAGTCAGATTGAGGAATTGGGTCTTGTAGATATTTTGGAGGGAATGGAAGATGAAGGGGATGTTTTGGATCCCAAATACAATGTTGAGAATATCGAAGCCTTACCTCTACTAGAGGTCAAATGGTCTGTCAAAGAGGAAACTTCAATCAGAAAAAGATTTCAGCCAATTCTAGCCAATACAAATGTGTGGTTAGGAAGCAAAGGTATTAGTCTGAAAGAATTTCTTACTAGATCAGAAGTTGAGATTCAGGAGCAAACAGGAAAAAAGGTAGAAAACTGAACAAAGAACAAAAGTGGCATTCTTTCTTCTTCTAAAGTGCATAAACCAAAAATCAAGTTTGTATTTAAAGGAGGTAAAAAGAAGGAAGTTGTAGGAACTTCTACTGCCACCGAATCAAGTGTCAAGGATATAAATGTTGATAAAATGGAGATTGAAGATATTGAGATGGAACAATAAAATATTGAGGAACTTAACGATACTGAACAAGCAGAAATGATTGAAAAACTGAGGGAAATGGTAGAGAACAAGAGAAAGAGGAGAATGTAGAATAGGAACAACTTGGTAATTCACAATAGTCTCCTCAGAAAGATCTTCCACCAAAATCACAAGTTTCTACACCCTTGCCTCAAGTCTTTGTTTCTGGTACTTTTCCAGTAGTTTCCAATGTTCCTAATTCACCTATTTTTGTTGTGTCTTCTGACAATACCCTCCCTCTGTAAGAACAAGTTTTGGGACCGTGTTTGATTCTTTTGGTTCTATTCCAAGTTTATCTTCCCCATCATTTGATATTGGTGAACTATCTATTCTGGATCATTTTCTTGACGGTTCAAAGAAAGTTGTTGACATAAGTGCAGTTTTTACCAACACTAGTCGTATTGTTACTATAACAAGTGTGAGCATGGATCCAACAAAACAGGTAATTGACTCTTCTCCAAATGTTGGTGCCTCAACACTTCCTCCATAGTTGTTTTCCTATACTCCCAAGAGGAAAAAGTAGGCTATCTCACCGAATGATATTGATATTGAGAAATTACTGCCTATTAAACTAAAGACTGAGATGAAGAAACCTAAAACTATTTCTCAGCTTATTGATGAAAAAGGAGTCAGGTATGCAGAAATTGCTAAGCCGCCAGATGGTGCTACTGTAGATACTTTTGATATGAATGATTATATTATTTCTAGAGTTTAGTTAGGTAAGTTGAGTCATGAGGGTATCAAGGCAAATTTTCAAGCCACTGCAAGCTCATTGTTTGAGAAATATGATGAGGTAAAGAAAGAAAAAGAGTAGTACAAAGCAAGGGTAGAACAACTTGTTGCTATTCTTCATACAATAGTGAAATCATCTGAGATCATGGAACCTATGGTAGTGACTGTAGAAGATCCTCTGATTCAAAAGATTGAGAAAGTTTAGGCCAGAGGAAGAGTGGTTGGTGACATTGTGGAACGGTTGTTGGCACAGGGTAGAATTCTCTTGAAGACCATAGTGGAAAGAAAGGAAAAAATGGAGAAGGCAAAAGCTCAGCTAGATGATGTGGTTGATTCACTTTCTCAAGAACTTCAAGATCAAGAGGAAAGTTTTGAGGAATGGATTGAGATGAATAAGATAAAAATAAAGAATCTAATTGTCATTGGTGTCATTTCAAACCGAGAGTCTTAGCTTAAGACCAAAGAATCTATTGTCCATCGCATCAATGTGATAAAAGGTTTACTTGATGACTTGTGCCAAGTATGTGAAAATAGTGAAGACAGTGATGTCTTACTTCTACACAGGTTAGAAGAATTACCATACACTCTAACACGTGAAGGTCACAAGTTTCTCTTAGTAGAGGAGATGATAGATGCTTTTGAAAAGATGGTTCAACAAAAGTTTGAAGATGAAGCACCTACAGTGGTTTCAATGGATAGCCTTTATGATCATTAGTCAACCTTTGAAAATCTAAAGGATAATCTTGAAAAACATGAGAAGGTGATAAGGCGTTCAAAGATGTAGTTCTCAGGGCTCGTACTATCTCGGATAATACAGTGAAGCCTAACGTATGTGAAATGGCAGCAGTACAAACTATGTATAAAAACTTTTTGAAGAAGAACGATGGTGGCAGCTAAAGTTCCTTTTCAATGCCTTAGTTTATTTTCAATATTGTAGATGTAATTTGAATTTTTTTTTTGGACATATTCACAAGTATTTTTCTCAAATGTATTTACATATGAGATGAAAGAAGTCACAAGTCAAATAAGACTCTTTTGTTTGAATAAGTCAAAGTAGTTGTAGATTTCCTATTTTTTCTCTATGCTCCTCCCTATAAATAAAGAGGGCCTCTATTGTAATATGGATCTTTTATCTATTGCAAATAAACTCTACCGAATTGGAAAACATATCAAGACTTTGAGATTTTCATGTTTATCAAATTTTCAAGCGAATATCAATACAAGCAAGCAATTTGAGTATCAAACTTTGAGTTGGATCATATTATTTTATGATATCAGTGTTCTTATGTCATTGGTGTTATATTATATTGAATCATTGTTGGAATCGTGGAGTTTATTAAAAATTTAGAGAAGTGTTCTTGTTCTATTTAAATAGACTTTGTGCTATTTTCTCATTGCAGGAGTTTGTGTTTACATTTGTGAGAATAGAATTGTTTAAAGACTTTGTGTTGTAAACTGTTGTGTTCAATCTAGTTATATCATATTGGGTGAAAGTGGAGAATTTGAGCTACATTTGAATTCAATCAAGTTTATTTGTGGGAAACAGGCCAAGCTATAGAAGACTTTGTGTTTCTATGGTCTGTATTAGCTAAGAAGTTATTAAATATCATTTCTATTGAAGTTATCATTTTGAAGAGAAAAACATCTATTATGAAAAAAGAGAATATGATGCAATGAAAACACCCTAAGCTTGGTTTAGTTTATTTAAGTATTAAAAGTTGTTTGTTAGAAATAACTCATTATCTAGAGGGAACCTCCCCTTGCTAAGAGGAGAGACTCAGTCTCATCATAGCTGTGGCGATATAACCATTTTGCCATTGGTTAGCTAAATGACAAAATATTCACCCAACATGATATAACATATATATTTCTGTGGGCTAACACCCACCATGTTTTTTCCCTTTTAGGGTTTTCTACGTAAAAATTTGGTGTCTTCTGTGTTGATTATGTTATTGTGTTGAACTTCTCATTTCATGCTCTCATGGTTATATCTAAATATAAGTAATTGATAAATTGATGTTCACAATTTGTTAAAAGTTTTTAGACAACTGATTCACCCCCCTCTTAGTTGTCCAGTTTAGTTCAACACTTGGCACCTTTCCCTTTGCAACCCTACCTGCTCAATGTGGTTCCACACTATGCCATTATTATTATTTGTTATTAGACACATCATAAATAAAAATAAGAAAAAGTGGCATGTGTAAACATGTGTCTACATTGGGATTGGACAACTCACAACTGCCAAACTAACTTAGTAACTTGATAGGACAGGTCATAAGTGTTATGTTAGAAAATGTCCCCTTAGGGGCTTTTCCCTCTTAAGGTTTATCTCTTGCATCTTTAGAATTCATTTAGAGCATCTTGCATTTTAGTTTTGACTCCCGATGAGAAAACCCTAAAGTCTTATGGCAAATAGGACCTAGTGGGTTCTATTTTGATGATCACTAAACATAAATAATGGGGTGGACTTCGGTGCTAGAACCCTAGTCCTGCCCTATTTTGGGTCTACCCTAAATTTAATATCAGCTTTATGACCGTTATTTAGGTCCTATGCTGACATCCTAAGTTTGAATTATGAAATTTGTAGCGAGAATATTTGTAGTTGAATATATAAGCATGATTAGGTTTCATTTGCAAAGTAGATGGAAATTAGATGGACTTTATGCATACTTGTGATTATGGAGCATTGAAAATATTCATTGTGTTGTAGAGCATAGTATTGTTATTATGTTTGTGATTGCAGCTTTGACTCCATCTCCTCATGGCATGAAGAGCATCTTCCTTCCATGAGATCTACACTACAAGGTGATATCAATTATATTTTCTATCATTTATCAGTTGGATTTTTGCCTCTATCCCGCTAGGATACACACTCTTATCTGATAATGATGTTCGGAAGACTTGAATGTCTCTCTGGGGCTTGACTAAGGCAAGCCTCTAAACACCACAACCCCCTCCCACACTCCTTTGTGATTACAGGTTATAGGTATCTAGTTTCATAGAGTGGATTTGTAGAAAAGAGGTTGTAGACAACAAGGACTCAAGATCTGACAAGTAGAGGACTCCGGTGAACATTCCTGGACTAGGGCTATAGTCCCTATGTCCTCCATTTTTCCTAAGGTAGAAACGAAAGATACAGTGCAGATCAGTGTCGGGAGAAGTTCCAAATTCTGTGACGAAAAGTATACCTTTGACTAGGGTGTTAGTCCTTGTATCCCTGATTGATTCTCTTTTCAGACTTCAAAAAATAGTGAGTTAAATATCTCTGTCCTTCACCTTGGTCTGAAAGGATTTTCTATAATTCAATAATTTGCTTACTGTTTTGCATATTTAGGGTTTTAAGTGTAATTGAGCATTAAATTGAGATATTGTGTGATACATCTGAGCTTCCGCATCATTCCAAGAGGAATTTCAACCTGAGAGGTGATTACTCCCGCTTAGTAGAGATTCAACTCGGTTGATGTCCCCTTAAATTTTTGGTGAGAAGGGAGGATTTGCCATTGAAACCTAAACCAAAACATATCCACCTTTTTCACCTTTAAACATTTTGGTGAACCCATGTTTTTGGACTTTTTGGCACCTTTCTGAGTGTTATTTAATAGATTTGCATTCATTCATCTTATTGCATTTGAAAAATCACAAAAAAAAATGAAAAAATTAGCATCTTAGGCCTATATTTTAGCATAATTTGAATTATTTGGGATTTAATTTTATTAAATTTATATTATTGTCATTATATCTGATTTAAATTACAGAAATTCATCATTTAGTATTCACTTGCATTGCATTTTCATGCTTAAATTGTCAAAAATTGCCTGAAATTGTGCATTTTTCATAAAAACCTAGTTTTGCATTAGCTAGGGTTTGTAGTCAAAATCTTGTTTCAGATTTTACTACCCTATTAAAACACTAATTAGGACTGATTTCTAATTTTATTATTGCATCATAGTGGTTTTAGATTGCAAAATTTCATGTCTAGGATTTGAAAACCTTGCATTTTCACTAGATTTGGCCTTATCGTCTCTCTAAATTTGTACTACAAGCATGTTATGAGGGATTTAGCTGCATTAATTGGCTATTATTAAGGTTATTATCTTCTTCCCCTCCTCAAATCACTTACAACACCCTCTCTATTAGGCCTTTGCATTGAAAATTTGCATATTTTAGCTATATTTTCACTAGGGTTTGACTTAGAATGGCACTATAGGCATGTTGTGACAAATTTTATTGAACTAGGTGACTGATATTACTGTTATAATCTTCTTTACATCATAATTTTCCTTACAACACCCTTTATCTTACTCATTTGCATTGAGAATTGTCGAAAAAGTGCATATTTTAGCACATTTTCACTAGGTTTTCACTTGTCATCACTCTAGGTTTGCATCAAAAGCGTGTTGTGAAAGATATTGCTGCATTATTAGACTATTATTAGGCATGTTATTTTATGTCCCTCTTTAAATTTTTCACAACAGCTCTTCTTTCATTCATTTTCCTTGAAAAAAGTTCAAAAATTAAGCATTTTAGGTCATATTCATACATAGTTTTGCATCCATTTTCTTACATATCTCATGGGTACATCTTTGGAAGCCTTGTTTGCATACATCATAGACATTATTCATTTATATAAATTTACTCACGAGTATCCTCAAGTCTTGGAACAAATAGCATACATACATGATGTTGATCTTCTTATGTGCTCCACATATGAAACCCTTTGTTATATATCTGATTTTGATAGATTCACAACTCTCAAGGGAATATATCCTTCAATATTAGATGACCTCACTAAATTCATAGCCATAAATACATTTAGTAGTGATGACTTCAATATTTTAGATGAATCCTTTGATGACTTTATCTCTAATGAACATTCCACTATGATTCCTATTGTTAAAACATATGGCAACCTAGTCCTACCTTATGATCTCTCTCCTAAGGTTGTTTCCACTAGTGAGGAAAATTTGGTAAAAGACGATGAATTCATTGTCACATCTCTTAACATCATATCATTGAATCTTCATTCTAATGCTCTTTCTGGCCAAGATGAAGCATTAACAAATGTAGAACCACCACCACTCTTACATTCCAATGCTCTCCCTTGCCAAGGTGAAGCATTAGTGAATGGGAAGCTCCCTTTAACAAAGAACATTCCATGGATAGATAATGAGCATTCATTTAACAATATTAAAAATCCTACCCCTACAATAGTGCACGAAACCTCTTTGGATTATCCCACCAACTTTCCTTTAGTTGATTGCTTGCACACCTTGGATATCACTAAGGAAGAGAAGAACCTTAATTGTCCTCCTTTGATGTAATATTCAAGTCATTTAGATAACATGAAATATTTCAAAACATTGACTACCTCTCCTTTGGTTACATATTCTTTGAGCGTCACTAAAGTCACAAAATTTAACAATTACCCTAACAACACCTTACCTTCCTCTCAGTCCTATGCTCTTTCTTCACAAGACGTAGCACTAGTGGATGAGGAAAGGTCTCCTACATTAAAACCCTCATGGATGGATGTTGAGATCAGTCAAAACAAATCACTTCTTCCATCTCTTAAGAACACAATGCATACAACTCAACAAGAAAACATTCAACTTAACATTCAATCAAACTTAGATAAACTTAACACCGAACAACTGAAAACAAGAACAAAAGTTGGGCTATGGTACCTTAGACACCTCTCTCCTCTAGCATTCAGGATTGGGAAGAGGATGATTTATTCTTGATAAAACCTAGCATAAGCCTCTCTACAGGTAAGTATTTCTAACCCTTTACCTCCGTGTTGTGTTTCCCCCGTGATGTGTTATGTGTTGTTTAGTCCTCCTGGGATGACCCTTGGTTCTCTTGTAAGGTTAGGGATACTAGGAGACCACCTCTATTGTGACCCTTCTATTTGTATAATCATTCTTCTATATTGCTTGTCCTCTATTTTCATTGTTGTGTGTTGTCTCTTATGGACATAGTGTTGCAGTTGGTGACTTGGGGGCACCCTCCTATGTGACTGTCCCTAAGACACTTGTTTCTCCTCTCTTAATTTATTGTTTCCCTTCCTCTAGTGGTTCTATTTAGTAGGCAGATGATGAAAAACATATTATACTGATGCGGACCTAGCGTCCCTTTAGCGAGAAATAAAAAAATGGACCTAGTCCATACATGACGATGGGGTTGATATATATTATCTAACACTTGGCTAGTAGAATCACTCCGTGTGATCTTAATGTTTTATTATTACACTTACAAAACATAACAATACTGCTGCTCCATGCACTTTGTCTATCTTGGATCTTGCTTTCCTCAAATTTCTATGTGAATGATCATATGCATTATTATTTATCATGATTATATGCATGCTAACACCTTTTCTTACAAGAAGTTGTGTGTTTGTAGGAACATTTGGTGGTCATAAAGTACATGTCACCTCTGGGGAGAATGGGCTTTATGAGAGCTTGTGTTCCCTTGTGTGTTTTCTTCCTACCTTAACGTACTTGATATCAGTACTTGCATTTACATTTCATATATATGAGAAAAAGAAAAAAGAAAATAATCACTACATTCACTATATTCATTGTGTTTTGCATGTCTTCAATGCTATCTTCTCTGTGTTTTGTGTGACTGTAACTGTCTGATGTAGAGGTAGGGGTTCTATAATGACAATTACAAACTACAATTACTCACAAGGGATTTTGACCTACAATCTACTAGGTCTTCCTTCACAAACTGTGCTTAAGCCTTGTAGCCTTTCAAAAATGCTTTTTTTTTACCATAATTTACGTTACAGATCTGATATGCAAATTACAAACACCATTTGGGATACCCTTTTGGGCAAGACAACACATATCAAAAATTGGGTTAGGGTTCCTTTGTAAAGTTTGAAGCAACTTTTGACTGTCCTCTTTCTTATTAGACCTTTTAGGCCTCTTAGGCTTGACCAACATTTGAGCAGTTATGATAGCATAATTTTATGGATTCCTGATCTCCAATGAGGGTTTGATGGAATTAATGACACACAACCAATATGCCTTTGTGGGGCTTTAATACTTGTCTAACACAAGAGACTTCAATCAAGACTGTTCACAATATTGCTAAAACTATCATATTCTATCCTAACAGGATAGTCATGAAAAATGATCCAAATACTAGATGTTTGGCAAAACCCACACTTGAAATGAGTCTATAGGGCCTATAAACACTCTTAGTAAACCCTACTCAATCATTTGGAGGTCAAGTTTAACAATGGCATTCAATAACATGGCCTGTTGTTCACCTTCCAACCTGATACATAGATATATCAAGCATTACAGTCCTCTATATGCATGTGCAAAGCAAATCCTCAAGACCTGCAAACTTGGAATATGAAAATACATACAAAGAATTGCTATTTCACCAAATTGTGTGATTTTCTATCATGGAAATGGCAATAAATGCATTATTTTAGTCCACTGGAAACCCTAACTAGGGTTCCAAACTATTTTTAGGAAAATGCTTATAACTCCTACAAAAATGAATGAAAATTGATGAGACAAAGAGGTAAATCAAGTATATTCAATGATCAATCAATTCCAACTAATTCTAGGTCACTCCATGAACCTTACAGTCTGTACAGGAGGTCTGAAACTTTGGAAAACTCAGAAAAATGTAGAAAATAGAGGTTTTGCTCATTAATTTCTCCAAAATATTTCCAAGCCAATGTACAAAATGAGTTTTTTGAGCATATTTATGCCCAATACACCTATTCCAATTGACTCCAAAGACTAACTAATGCATTTTTCAAGTTTGTGCAAGATTACAACTTTTGGGTAAAAAGACAACTTCTGTCATTGTCCACCTATGCAGACCAAACTTCACCAAACTTCACAAAAATGACTTAAAATGGCCAAGTAGACCTTATTTGAACTTAACCAATCCTAGAAACCCAAAATTGATTACATATCCATGACAAGTCCTAATTGCTTCCTAGTGCTCCTACACCACTATCTTCTCTATGTTTTGTGTGCCTGTTAATATCTTCAATGTGCTTGGCATGTCTTCACCGTGGTTGGCGTGTTTGCTGTGTTTGTTGACCTTACTTTAATTCATGTATTAGCCTTGCATTTATACATACATTAAAGCAGGGGCTAAATGTTATGTTAGAAAATGTCCCCTTGGGGGCTTTTCCCTCTTAAGGTTTAGCTCTTAGGTCTTTAGAATTCATTTAGAGCATCTTGCATGTTAGTTTTGACTCCTGATGAGAAAACTCTGAAGTCTTATGGAAAATAGGACCTAGGGGGTGCTATTTCGATGATCATTGAATAGAAATAAAGGGGTGGACTTGGGCACTAGTGCCCTAGTCTTACCCTATTTTGGGTCTGCCCTAAATTTAAATGTTGGCTTTATGACTGTTATTTAGGTCCTATGTTGACATCCTAAGTTTGAATTATGAAATTCCTAGAGGAAATATTTGTAGTTGCATATATAAGCATGATTAGGTTTCATTTACAAACTAGATGGAAATTAGATGGACTTTATGCATACATGTGATTATAGAGCATTCAAAATATTCATTGTGTTGTAGAGCAAAGCATTGTTGTTGTGTTTGTGATTGCAGATTTGACTCCATCTCCTCATGGCATGAAGAGCATCTTCCTTCCATGAGATATACACTACAAGGTGGTATCAATTGTGTTTTCTATCATTTATCATTTGGATTCTTGCCTCTATCTTGCCAGGATATATACTCTTATTTGACAACGATGTTCAGAAGACTTGAATGTCTCTCTAAGGCTTAACTAAGGCAAGCCTCTAAACATGACAACCCCCTCCCACACTCCTTTGTGATTTCAGGTTATAGGTACCAAGTTTCACAGAGTGGAGTTGCAGAAAGGAGGTTGCATACAACACAGATTCAGGATCTGACAATTAGAGGACTCCGGTGAACATTCCTGGACTAGGGCGTTAGTCCATGTGTCCTCCATTTTTCTTAAGGCAGAAACGGAAGATACAGTGCACATCACTATCAGGAGATGTTCCAGATTCTGTGATGAAAAGTACACCTTGGACTAGGGCATTAGTCCTTATGTCCCCAACTGTTCTGCATTTCAAACTTCAAAAAATAGTGAGTTAAATATCTCTGTCCTTCACCTTGGTATGAAAGCATTTTCTGTAATTGGATAATTTGCTTATTTTTTTGCATATTTAGGGTTTTAAGTGTAATTGATCATGAAATGGAGATATTGTGTGATACATCTAAGCTACCACATCCTTCCAAGAGGCATTTCAACCTGATAGGTGATTGCTCTTGCTTAGTGGAGATTCAACTCGGTTGATGTACCCTTGAATGTTTGGTGAGAAGGGACGATTTTCGTTTGAAACCTAAGCCAAAACATATCCACCTTTTTTATCTTTAAAGAATAAGTACATGGTACTTTCCCCAAAAGTTAAAGAATTGCACAAGCTTTTATGAAATTTTCTTGTTACTTCCAATTGTGCATCATACATGTGTTGATTGTTGAAGATTAAGTGTACCACATCATTTAATATTGTGTTATGTGTGATCTATTCTTATAATCTCTTCATAATTCTTTACCACCTTCTTCTTGATTTTTGAGAGGAATTATGACAATCCATTATCATGGCTGGCATTTGGAGCGTAAGATTCATTCATTGTGTGCATCTACAGGTTTTAAATCCTCCTTAATGGACCTTTAGCATTTCACTATAAGTTAAAATATTGAATATCATATATTTTTTGGGGTTTTCAGATATTAGGGCTCCTCTGAAACCCTATTGGAATTCTTTGGCTGGTCCCCTACTGACTGATACAAAATATATTTCACACCTCTTCTTTCATAAGTTGACTTCCAAATTGCAATAGCTATATGAAATGGAAATGTTTGAACATTGTATCTTGTCATATAGAGCCTCAAACAATTCTCCAAATTATTTTCAATTTTGTTTTGCATCTTTGACTTCAAAAATGTGAAGGCATTGAAAACTCTTTCATCCTCCATTGAACCTAGAATCATTGTTTGGCACAGAACTGCAAGGTTTAAATATTCTGAAATAGAATACCACAGTGCTCAAACTTAATTGTTTCCATAACCTAGTTATTGATTAATGTTCCAAAGGATGGTGAGGAATTTATACTGTTTAATCATTGTTGATGTGAACCGAGTGGATTGTTCTGGCAAATTTGTCTTATCTATTATTTCTTCTATCTATACTCCATTTATTTCTATGGTTCTACTAAAATGATCAACCAATTACGTCACCTTGCCTTGAAAATATCGTGGTGAACTAATAGAGGACACACTAGTGGTGTTCCAATATTGAAGATAAACTATAGCCATTGCTTCTAGAGGTTCATCCTGAGGAAAGTCCTCTCTTATCTCAGAAGATAGACTTCTTGCAATTTCTTGCAATGTATCCTTTATAAAAGACACAAGATCTTTAAAACCCTCCCTTGTAACACTTTTTTTATCTAAACCGAGAGCTCTGTCCAACTTACTAAAGTGGTGTAATTCTATCATATACCCATGCAATGATACATAAATCACATACATCATTGTACTCTAGAAAGTTTTTTGGGTGTTTAATGTCTGTCATTATTTTCTAGCTTACAAACTTTGGACTCATAAATGCTTCAGATTGATTGATATATAGATTGTCTAGAGTAAGACATACAATTTTCTACAACTTTGAGTATTATGTAATGTACATTATTATGTCTTGTGCCTTCTTTGACAGAACATTCATTTCTTCAAACAAGGGAAGAATCTTAGATAGAGGCAATAGTATCTCCGCATCAATGAATAGTGCCAACATATTTGCCTAATTTGCATGATTTTTGTAGAATAGGCTCAACAATGATCGATACTCTTCGAACAATCTATTTTCTGGTCCGTGTAACAATATCCACCTTGTATTCACATCCTTAAGTAGATTGTTACCTAGAGTAAGTCCAACAACTATTTGATACTCTAAAAGATGTTCAAGTTTGGAAACATATTGAAATTGGTTTACAACTTTCAAAGCCAAATTCATTATGTGGGAAATGTAGTGTATGTCGATCATGTATGGTGAACATGATGTTTACAAATTAACAATAAGCCCATTTTTGTGACCCTGCATGAATGATGCTCCATCTGCACCAACATAGACCAGCTTCCTTGCAATCACCATATCATCTAGGCCTCCAATATCAATTAAAATATTAGTGACTATTTCCATAAGGTTAGAAGAGGTAGAATTTTCTTTCATTTTATGAACAGCAATTAGATGAGGCTGGTGAATATACTTTTCTACAATATAAACATGCATACACATTCAAGAAATATTATCAATGGCTGTCACATTATCTAGAGACAAGGAAAATAAAATCGCCTAACTCAATTTCTCCTTTATATCCTAGATCTCCACCATAGCTAGATACTGAACCCATTCCCAACCGTAATCATGTCTAGGATTACATTGAAGGTTTTGATGCTTTCGACATCTCTGTAGTGCCGAGAGAGTTTAATGATCGTGCTGATTCATTAGCTATCTCTGCCACCCTTATGGTCCCTCATAAGGATTTTAAAGGGGATAAATACACAATTGAGTTGGTTTTCTGACCAAGTGTGAGAGACAATGCTAGCCATTGGCAAGTCTTCAATGGTGATAATCAGATCATAGCTTTCTTAGAGAAGATAGATAACTTTGATGAGCTCTATTTGAAGATAGTGATTCACCACCACGTGAATATGTTTCTGAAATAGATTCACAGACTGGCGAGGAGATTCTTTAGCTAAAAAGAAATAAGATTCTGAAAGGTTTGGTTTCTCTGGAAAAGTTATTTGACAAGCATGATAGATATATCAAACAATAGAAACAACTTGATTCAAGTTCATCCATGGAATTTGAGCAAGTAAATTTGAGTTCTATAGTAGATCCCAAGATGGTTAACATCAGGAAATGTTGTACTACTAAGGAGAAATTCAAGTTCATTACACTTCTTCGTCACTACATTGATGTTCTAGCGTATTCATATGATGATCTAAAATCTTTCAGACTAAAGGAGATCCAACAATTGATTCCTCTCAAGGTAGGATCGTTGCCTCACAAGCAAAAGCAGAGACAGTATAATCCCAAGATATCAAGTACTATTCTTTCCGAAATCCAAAAAATACTAAATGCAAGGATAATCTTTCCTATCCATCATTCCACTTGGATTGTGAATATTGTTCCTATGAGAAAGAAGAATGGAGAAATCTGTATTTGTGTTGACTTCATAAATCTCAACCAATCTTCTTTAAAAGAAAACTACCCTCTACCTATTATGGACCAAGTGTTACAAACTGTAAATGGTTCAGAGATGCTATCTATGTTGGATAGTTTTTCAGACTATAATCAAGTAGAAGTTAGCGAAGTAGATCAATACAAGACTACCTTCAGAACACCTTGGGGTACATTTGCATACTGCAGGATGCCGTTTGGTTTGATTAATGCTGGCATTACTTTCCAAAGAGCAATGGACCTCACTTTCAGAGATGAGATGGGGAAATTCATTATGGTGTATCTTGATGACTTGACCATTTTCTCTAAACAGCATCAAGATCATGCCTACCATTTGCGACAGGGTCTAGAATGGTGTCGTCAAAGTGGTATTTCTCTTAATCCTAAGAAATCAGTTTTTGGGGTTATAGAGGGTAAGCTTCTTGGTCACATTGTTTTTAGAGAAG
This sequence comes from Cunninghamia lanceolata, assembly GCA_027924645.1. Taxonomy (NCBI): domain Eukaryota; kingdom Viridiplantae; phylum Streptophyta; class Pinopsida; order Cupressales; family Cupressaceae; genus Cunninghamia; species Cunninghamia lanceolata. The sequence goes on from BSBN01001583.1 coordinate 15,155,744, forward strand.
GCACTAAAATTGGCTCACAAAGGGTCAAATCTATCTAGAGTCTTACTTTGCCTGCTAGTAAGACTGCAGTTCATTCTTTCTTTGGGAAGGTGAATTTTCTGCGGAGGTTCATTTCAAAATTCGTAGAGAAAACCCGTCATATTGTCAATATGATGAAGGGTAAGACCACTTTTTGTTGGAGTGTGGAAGGTAAAGCAACATTTGAGGATATTAAAAGGGCCATAGCTCATGCCCTAGTTCTAGTTTGTCTTGACTACACTAAAGATTTCATAATGTATAGTTATGGTTCCGAGCATACACTTTCAACCATTCTTGTTCAGTAGAATGAAGAGGGTGTGGAATCTCCCATTTTGTTTATGAGTTGCCCACTGAAGGCTCATGAACTTAAGTACTCAAATATGAAGAAACATGCTTACGCTATGGTAAAGGTGGTGAAGCATTTCTAGTTTTACATTATGAATTCACATACTGTTGTTTTGGTGCCAGACACAATAGTGAAATCTATCCTAACACAACAAGAATTTGGGACTAAAAGGGGCAATTGGATTGCCAAAATTCAAGAGTTTGATCTTGATATCAAACCCACCAAGCTTGTGTGTGGGAGAGGTTTGTGTCAGCTGATTGCCGACAATGTCCTAAAAGAAACAGGTGATGAAGAGATAGAAGTTGAGGATGTTCTGACAGTTCTCTTTGTTACTACAATAGATGAGTGGTATTCTAATATCACTTATTTTCTCACCAATGTTGAGTGTCCTTCTCATTTATCTTATAAAGAGAAGAGAACTATCAAGTTAAAGGCTGCAAACTATGTCTTGTGGGATAACAGTTTGTATAAAAGAATCCTTGATGGAGTTTTTCTCTGTTGTGTGGATAAAGCACAACAAAGCAAACTTTTAGAGTCTTTTCACAATTTGGCATGTGGATGACATTTTTCTACACCTATAACAACTCATAAAATTTTTTGGGCTAGGTACTATTGGCCTACATTGTTTCAAGATGCATACAATTGGGTACGTAATGTGAGCTCTGCCAGCAATTTGTTGGGAAGCCTAAGTTAGCTGCACTACCACTAAAGCTAGTTGTGATGAAGAACCTTTTCAGTAATGGGGCATTGATTTCATTGGTACTATGAACCCAGCATCAAGTGCGGGACACAATTTTTTTCTCACTACAACAGATTACTTCACCAAGTGGGTGGAGGCAATCCCAGTTAAGCATGCTACTTCTAAGGTAGTATGTAATTTTCTCAAGGAGAATATTATTTCTTGGTTTGGAGTTCCAAACAAAATCATAGAAGATAATGCTACCTATTTTTATTCAAATGAGATCACTAGTTTTTTCTCTGAATATGGGATCATTCTTTCTCATTCATCAAACTATTATCTGCAAGGGAATGGTCAGGCATAATCTAGCAACAAGAATATGGTTACAATTATCAGGAAACCGGTGGAGGATAATCAAAGAACATGGCATAAAGCCTTTTTTGATGCTTTATGGGCAGACAAAATTACCCCTAAAAGGGTAATAGGCATGTCACCATTCCAGCTTCTATATGGTTTGAATGTAGAAATACCTATTACTTTGGAATTGTCGGCTTTGAAGTTCACAAAAGCAGTGGAAGATAGAACTTTTGAAAGTTCTATTGACAAAAGAATAATGTACCTCAAAGAACTTGAAGAGCAGTGAGTTATGGTAGTAGACCATATTGTTGAGCATCAAATTCAGGTCAAGAAACTTTTTGACAAGAAGGCGAAGGCTAGAGAATTTCAAATTGGGGATCAAGTCTTGTTATGGGACAAGAGGAGAGAGCTAAAAGGAATGCATGGGAAGTTTGATTCCATTTGGAGAGGCCCATTCGTCATTCACCAATTTTGTGGTGAGAATAGTTTCTTGCTAGAGTATCAAGATGGAAAACCATTCTTGTTGCCCCATAGTGGACAACATCTGAAACATTTCAATCCTTGAAGTATCAGATAAGTTCATTTGTACATTTGTATAGTTTTGTGTTATTCTATTTTTCATCTTTGTTTTAGTCTTTTTGTGTCTTTTTGTGTTTTGGTAGCTTGACTCTATGGCCCAATGGCATGGATGAAGGCACTTAGAGATTGGATTGTTCTTCCTTTGATCATTTCAAAGAACAATCGAAGGAAGTTCCCCAGTTAGAGCCAGCTGTTGTCCTCAAAAATCAGCTATGCTTATTTTGTAGACAACCCCTACGAAACTTGTCTGTTTCATAGCCTACACTCTAAGTTCACAAACTAAGAAGAGTCATCTCGTTCTCATGCATAGTCCATTCATTCACATTTATCCATTTGAGTTATTCCTCATTTGGATTTCTTGAAGCTCGTATAAGTTGATCAAAAATGTTTCCTCAATTTTAAGGAGTTAGAGTATTTTAGTGTATATGCAAGAGCAGCGAATTTCACTGCCCTTGCATGTTTATAGTTTTGGCACAAAATGCATTAGAAGTGGAATTTGCCACCAATGCATTCTTTGTTTTCTCCAAGTCAATGTGTTAGAGCGGCAGTTTTTGCCGTCGTGACATGTCTTATAAATATGACATGTTGTGGTGGTGAAATATACTGTCAAGGCATTTTTGGTCATTTGCTTATGCATTGTCGGTGAATTTTATTGATGAAGCACGAATTAAATGTTACTACAGTCTAACTCATGTGGCGTTTAATTTCAGTTTTTAGATTCATTTTAAGTTTAAGTACGTTTTAAATGGTTTATTTTTCATTCTTCTTTCTATCTTGCCTGTGTGCTTTAGTATCTCCCGCTCATCAAGCTAAGATTGTAACTCTGATTGAGCAGATTGTGCAGATTTTTAGTGTCTAGGGTTTTAGTTTTTCTATTCAGAGGTAAGCTTTCTATCTTTTTGTTCCTATTTTCCTTTCCTTTTAGAGTTTTGATGTCTTTAAGTGTTTTAAAATTGTTCCTTTATCTATTGTTTCAAAACCCTTATTTACCGTGTCCTGTTAAGTCGATGTCTTTATAGCTTGTCAAAATTAAATGTGTTTTCAATGAATGTTTTCTGTGTTGTTTTCTATTAGTGTTTGTGTGATAGATAATTGTATCAGTGGCATAGATCTCTGCCGATGTAGTTTAAACCTTTGCAGACCCTTTCATCGTGTAAGGATGGCCAATTTAGTCATCCCTACACAATGAAATATGATTGACAATCGAACCTATGCCAAACATACTCGAGTGGTAAAATTAACCGCTTAAGCATGAAAACTAAAACCTAGTCTCTATGTTGAGTCGGTGATTTTCACCGCCAATGCAAACTTTTTACTAAGCTTGTATCACATGTTAGGTCGGTGAAAACCTCTGCTTCCACATGTGTTGAAGAAATTTCACAATTAGATGTAAGAGCGGTCATTTCAACCAAATTAACATCTAATGATCATTCCTCCACTATGCACTGGCGGGCCTTTTCACTACTTGTGCATGCACTCAGTAAACTTGCATTTTTACCCTCATGCAAGGGCGGTCAAAATGACCGCCCCTACATCAAAACCCAGTTTTTTCCTCCATATGCAATGTCGGTCAATTTCACCGACCTTGCATACTAAATATATTTACCCTATTATGTAGGAGTGGTCATTTTGACCGCCCATGCATATTTTCCTAAATTTTTTCTAACACTAGGAAATTTTGCCTTTCAATACCCTTTTGCCCGCTTTCACCTACTTCCTCGACTTACGCACTCTCAAGCCCTTCAAAGCATGTTCCCTTGTTCATGATCCTCAATTCGCAGTAACCCCAATTTGCCCATTTTTCCCTTAACTGCGAGATCATGGCTTTTTGCAGTTTCATCAGATATCTGTGGTGGACTCTGTTTCTAGTTTTCTTCACAAAGCTGGTGTCAGAGCCGTCCCCATCAAAGGCTAAAATCATGAAGTATAAGTAGCAAGGGGTTTTCCCCGTGACTTCATTGTAGTCCAATGTGGATGAGATAAGAGACACATAGATTGGTCATGTGGATATGGTTGAGTTCGTGGATAGAACAAAGCAACCCAATCCTCCTCAGTATATGAAGAAGATTATTGATAGTAATATTCACTTGGTTGCTTCTTTTCTAGTCATTGCACACAACCCTAAATTTGTTCTTCAGGTGGCTAGTAATTATAATAGGGATACTAGGACTGTGTTTGATTCTCAAGGAAATGTGGTCATGAGATTAGATGCAGAGTTTCTTGACAAAATATTTATGTGTCCTCCAATCGAAAATGTTGGTTAAATAGATTTTGCCTTAGGGCAAAAAGAGTTCGATAAAGATGTGGAAGCTGCAAAGAAACATATTAATGGTAAATGGTTGAAGACTCCTAGGAGTAACTTGTCTAGATGGCCTAAACATCTCCCGAGCAATGACTTTGTCAAGGAGGTGAGTGATTTGATTACACTACTGAGTCGAGTCAAAGGTCTCCCTTCTTCATCTAAGTTTCATGAATGGATGTATACATGCATTAAGGTGATTCTTAGGGGTCAACAGAAAATCTTCTAGGGAGAACAGATTAGCAATACTTTGCATGATCAATTGGTGAAAGTTAATACAACTTTTAGGTTTTATATGACTTCATATCTAGTGTATGCTGCTGCAAGTATGAGAATTTTTCTTGGTTTAACTCAAGTTGGTGATAGGAGATTGGTTCCAGTCTATGAGTATTATCCATAGATTACTCTAAAGGGATCAATCCATCATTTCCCCAGAGTTAATGATGCCTTCTTTTTAGTATTCATGTGTTTGTGGAATAGTGAACTTGAGCATAAAAGAGTATCAGATGAGGCCTGGGAGGTGGTCAACTCTTTTGGTTGTTTATTTTTATAGTTTCCAACTTTCACTTACCTTAGAGTGGGATACTATCCTGGCTATCCGTATATGCTTCCACAATAGCACAGTGATAGAATTATTTTGATGGAACTATGTAGGTAATTGATTGTTGTACACAATAAGCAAATGGAGCTGAAAAAGTCAAGAATTAAGTTTCCTGTAGAAATTGGGAGGTACTCTGTTCAATCAGCTACCAAGGCCAAAGCAATTGAATTAGAAATGCAACTAGTCCCCATGAAGACTTTCAAGAAAAGAGATCATTTTGATTACAGAAGAGTGCAAGACAAGATCAAGAGAAGATCAATTTTTCATATGCCAATGGTTGAAGATGTTTGGGCTGATCTCAAAACACAAAATGACATCAGGAAGCTAGATTATTGCAAACTCCACTTGAGTCAGATTGAGGAATTGGGTCTTGCAGATATTCCAAAGGGAATGGAAGATGAAGGGGATGTTTTGGATCCCAAATAGAATGTTGAGAATATCAAATCCTCGCCTCTACCAGAGGTCAAATGGTTTGTCAAAGAGGAAACTTCAATCAGAAAAAGATTTCAGCCAATTCTAGCCAATACAAATGTGTGGTTAGGAAGCAAAGGTATTAGTCTAAAAGAATTTTTTACTGGATCAAAGCTGAGATTTAGGATCAAATAGGAAAAAAGGTAGAAAACTGAACAAAGAACAAAAGTGACATTCCTTCTTCTTCTAAAGTGCATAAACCAAAAATCAAGTTTGTATCTAAACGAGGTAAAAAGAAGGAAGTTGCAGGAACTTCTACTACCACAGAATCATGTGCCGAGGATATAAATGTTGATAAACTAGAGATTGAAGATATTGAGATGGAACAACAAAATATTAAGGAACCTAACAATACTGAACAAGCAGAAATTATTCAAAAACCTCATGAGGAAAATGGCAGAGAACAAGAGAAAGAGGAGAATATAGAATAGGAACAACTTGGTGATTCAGAACAGTCTCCTCAGAAAGATCTTCCACCAAAATCACAAGTTTCTACACCCTTACCTCAAGTCTCTATTTCTAATAGTTTTCCAGTAGTTGCCAATGTTCCTATTTCACCTATTTTTGTTGTGTCTTCTGATAATACCCCTCCCTTTGTAAGAACAAGTTTTGGGACCGTGTTTGATTCTTCTGGTTCTATTCCAAGTTTATCTTCCCATCATTTTATATTGGTGAACAATTTGTTTTGGAGCATTTTCTTGATGGTTCAGAGAAAGTTGTTGACAGAAGTGCAGTTTTTACAAACACTAGTCCTATTATTACTATAACAGGCATGAACATGGATCTAACAAAATAGGTAATTGACTCTTCTCCAAATGTTGGTGCCTCAACACTTCCTCCATGGTTGTCTACCTATACTTCCAAGAGGAAAAAGCAGGCTATCTCACTGAATGATATTGGCATTGAGAAATTACTATCTTTTAAACTAAAGACTCAGAAGAAGAAACCTAAAACTATTTCTCAGCTTATTGATGAAAAAGGAGTCAGGTATGTAGAAATTGCTAAGCTGCTAGATGATGCTACTGTAGATACTTTTGATATGAATGATTATATCATTTCTAGAGTTGAGTTAGGTAAGCTGACTCATGAGGGTATCAAGGCAAATTTTCAAGCCACTGCAAGTTCATTGCTTGAGAAATATGGTGAGGTAAAGAAAGAAAAAGAGCAGTACAAAGCAAAGTTAGAACAACTTGCTGCTGTTCTTTAGAAAATAGTGAAATCATTTGAGATCATGGAACCTATAGTAGTGACTGTAGAAGATCCTCTGATTCAAAAGGTTGAGAAAGTTTAGGCTAGAGGAAGAGTGGTTGGTGACATTGTGGAACAGTTGTTGGCATAGGGGAGAATTCTCTTGAAGACCACAGTGGAAAGAAAGGAAAAAATGGAGAAGGCAAAAGTTAAGCTAGATGATGTGGTTGATTCACTTTCTCAAGAACTTCAAGATCAAGAGGAAAGTTTTGAGGAATGGATTGAGATGAAGAAGATCAAAATAAAGAATCTAATTGCCATTGGTGTCATTTCAAACCGAGAGTCTTATCCTAAGACCGAAGAATCTATTGTCCATCGCATCAATGTGATAAAAGGTTTACTTGATGACTTGAGCCAAGTATGCGCAAACAGTGAAGACAATGATGTCTTACTTCTACATAGGTTAGAAGAATTACCATGCACTCTAACAGGTGAAGGTCACAAGTTTCTCTTAGCAGAGGAGATGATAGATGCTTTTGAAAAGATGGTTCAGTAGAAGTTTGAAGATGAAGCACCTACAGTGGTTTCAATGGATAGCCTTTATGATCATCAGTCAACCTTTGAAAATCTAAAGGATAATCTTGAAAAACATGAGAAGGTGATAAAGGCGGTCAAAGATGCAGTTCTCAGACCTCGTACTATCTCATATAATACAGTGAAGCCCGATGTATGTGAAATTGCAGCAGTACAAACTATGTATAAAAACTTTTTGAAGAAGAACCATGGTGGCAACTGAAGTTCCTTTTCAATGCCTTAGTTTATTTTCAATATTGTAGATGTTGTTAGGGTTAGCCGGCAGAAGATATAAATTAAATGCAAATAAAGATTAAACAGAGGAATGGAAATACACAGAAATAATAACAGCGAGAGACAAGTTTTAACGTGGTTCACCCAAACTCGGGCTACATCCACCAAACAGAGAGTCCAATATTATTATCCAGTAAATCAAACCGATTACAACAAGCAATCCCTGCAACTCAATACTACTGCAAAATGCTACAATACATCAATAGAAACCCTAACCCTTAGCCACTTTTATCAAGCTTTTTGTCGGTTAGAAAAAAATAAGGTTTTCTTATGTGGGCCAATGAAACAATAACTCTCAGTGCCCTATATCATGATAGGGAGTGTGCTAGGGGCACTGCCCCTAGATCCTGCAAGGGGCGCTACCCCCAAACCCCCGCAAGGGGCGCTGCCCCTTGACCTTGTAGGAATTTGGGGGGAAACTGCACCAATAAAAGTGGGGTAAATTTAACCTCCAAGTCTGATTAGGCTCCATATAACAATAGATGCAATTTGAATTTTGTTTTGAACATATTCACATGTATTTTTCTCAAATGTAATTACATGTGAGACGAAAGAAGTCACAAGTCAAATAAGACTCTTTTGTTTGAATAAGTCAAAGTACCTGTAGATTTCCTATTTTTACTCTAGGCTCCTCCCTATAAATAAAGAGGGCCTCTATTGTAATATGGATCTTTTATCTATTGCAAAGAAACTCTACCAAATTGGAAAACATATCAAGACTTTGAGCTTTTCATGTTTATCAAAATTTCAAGTGAATATCAATACAAGCAAGCAATTTGAGTATCAAACTTTGAGTTGGATCATATTGTTTTATGATATCAATGTTCTTATGTCACTGGTGTTATATTATATTGAATCATTGCTGGAATTACAGAGTTTATTGAAAATTGAGAGAAGTGTTCTTATTCTATTTAAATAGACTTTGTTCTATTTTCTCATTGCGGGAGTTTGTGTTTACATTTGTGACAATAGAATTATTTAAAGACTTTGTGTTGTAAACTGTTGTGTTCAATCTAGTTATATCATATTGGGTGAAAGTGGAGACTTTGAGATACATTTGAATTCAATCAAGTTTATTTGTGGGAAATAGGCCAAGCGATAGAAGACTTTTTGTTTCTATGGTTTGTATCAACTAAGAAGTTATTAAATATCATTTATGTTGAAGTTATCATTTTGAAGAGAAAAACATCTATTCTGAGAAAAGAGAATAGGATGCAATGAAAACACCCTAAACTTAGTTTTAGTTTATTTAAGTATTAAAAGTTGTTTGTTAGAAAGAACTCATTATCTAGAGGGAACCTCCCCTTGCTGAGGGGAGAGACTCGGTCTCATCATAGCTGTCTTCTGTGTTGATTATGTTATTGTGTTGAACTTCTCATTTCATGCTCTCATGGTTATATCTAAATATAAGTAATTGATAAATTGATGTTCAAAATTTGTTAAAAGTTTTAGGAAAACTGATTCACCCCCCTCTCAGTTGTCTGGTGTAGTTCAACACTTGGCACCTTGCCCTTTGCAACCCTACCTACTCAATGTGGTTCCACACCATGCCACTATTGTTATTTGTTATTAGACAAGTCATAAATAAAAATAAAAAAAAGTTGCACGTGTAAACATGTGTTTACATTGGGATTGGACAACTCACAACTGCCAAACTAACTTAGTAACTTGATAGGATAGGTCATAAGTGTTATGTTAAAAAATGTCCCCTTAGGGGCTTTTCCAACTTAAGGTTTAGCTCTTGGGTCTTTAGAATTTATTTAGAGCATCTTGCATTTTAGTTTTGACTCCTGATGAGAAAACCTTGAAGTCTTATGGAAAATAGGACCTAGGGGGTCCTATTTTGATGATCACTAAACATAAATAAGGGGGTGGACTTGGGCGCTATCACCCTAGTCTAGCCCTATTTTGGGTTTGCCCTAAATTTAAATATTGGCTTTATGACCATTATTTAGGTCCTATGCCGACATCCTAAGTTTGAATTATGAAATTTGTAGTGGGAATATTTGTAGTTGCATATATAAGCATGATTAGGTTTGATTTACAAACTAGATGGAAATTAGATGGACTTTATGCATACTTATGATTATAGAGCATTGAAAATATTCATTGTGTTGTAGAGCATAGTATTTTTATTATGTTTGTGATTCCATATTTGACTCCATCTCCTCATGGAATGAAGAGCATCTTCCTTCCATGAGATCTACGCTACAAGGTGATATTAATTTTATTTTCTATCATTTATTAGTTAAATTTTTGCCTCTATCCCGCTGGGATACACACTCTTATCTGACAATGGTGTTCGGAAGACTTGAATGTCTCTCCGGGGCTTGACCGAGGAAAGCCTCTAAACACGACAACCCCCTCCCACACTCTTTTGTGATTGAAGGTTATAGGTATCGAGTTTCACAAAGTGAAGTTGCAGAAAACAGGTTGCAGACAACAAGGATTCAAGATCTGACAAGTAGAAAACTTTGATGAACATTCCTGGACTAGGGCGTTAGTCCCTATGTCCTCTATTTTTCCTAAGGCAGAAACAAAAGATACAATGCAGATCAGTGTCAGGAGAAGTTCCAAATTCTGTGACGAAAAGTGCACCTTGGACTAGGGTGTTAGTCCCTATATCCTTGACTATTTCTCTTTCCAGACTTTGAAAAACAATGAGTTAAATATCTTTGTCCTTCATCTTGGTCTGCAAGGATTTTCTATAATTCAATAATTTGCTTACTGTTTTACATATTTAGGGTTTTAAGTGTCATTGAGCATTAAATTGAGATATTGTGTGATACATCTGAGGTTCCACATCATTCTAAGAGGAATTTCAACCTGAGAGGTGATTACTCTCACTTAGTAGAGATTCAACTCGGTTGATGTGCCCTTGAATGTTTGGTGAGAAGGGAGGATTTGCCTTTGAAACCTAAACCAAAACATATCCACCTTTTGCACCTTTAAACATTTTGGTGAACCCATGTTTTTGGACTTTTTGGCACATTTCTGAGTGTTATTTGATAGATTTGCATTCATTCATCTTATTGCATTTGAAAACTTACAAAAAAAAAAGAAAAATTTGAAAAATTTGAAAAAATTGGCATCTTAGGCCTATATTTTACTATAATTTGAATTATTTGGGATTTAATTTTATTAAATTTCTATTATTATCATTAAATCTTATTTAAATTACAGAAATTAATCATTTAGTATTCACTTGCATTGCATTTTCATGCTTAAATTGTCAAAAATTGCTTGAAATTGTGCATTTTTCATAAAAACCTAGTTTTGCATTAGCTAGGGTTTGTAGTCAAAATCTTGTTTCAGATTTTACTACCCTATTATAACACTAATTAGGAATGATTTATAATTGTAGTGTTGCATCATAGTGGTTTTAGATTGCAAAATTTCATGTCTAGGGTTTGAAAACCTTGCATTTTCACTAGATTTGGCATTATCGTCTCTCTAAATTTGCACTACAAGCATGTTCTAAGAGATTTCACTGTATTACTTGGCTATTATTAAGGTTATTATCTTCTTCCCCTCCTCAAATCACTTGCAACAACCTCTCTATTAGACCTTTGAATTGAAAATTTGCATATTTTAGCTATATTTTCACTAGGGTTTGACTTAGAATGGCACTATAGTCATGTTGTGACAAATTTTATTGTACTAGGTGACTGATATTACTGTTATAATCTTATTTCCATCACAATTTTCCTTACAACACCCTTTATCTTACTCATTTGCATTGAGAATTGATGAAAAAATGCATATTTTAGCACATTTTCACTAGGTTTTGACTTGTCATCACTCTAGGTTTGCATCAAAAGCGTGTTGTGAAATATATTGCCTCATCATTGGACTGTTATTAGGCATGTTAGTTTCTATCCCTCTTTAAAATTTTCACAACACCTCTTCTTTCATTCATTTGCACTAAAAAAAGTTCAAAAATTAAGCATTTTAGGTCATATTCATACATAGTTTTGCATCCATTTTCTTGCATATCTCATGGGTACTTCTTTGGATGCCTTGTTTGCATACATCATAGAAATTGATCATTTCTCTAAATTTACTCATGAGTATCCTCAAGTCTCTGAACAATAGCATACATACATGATGTTGATCTTCCTATGTGGCCCCACATATGAAACCCTTTGTTATAGATATGATTTTGATAGATTCGCAACTCTTATGGGAATATATCCTTCAATAATAGATGACCTCACTAAATTCATAGCCAAAAATACATTTAGTAGTGATGACTTCAATATTTTAGATGAATCCTTAGACGACTTTATCTCTGTTGAACATTCCACTATGATTCCTATTGCTAAAACATGTGGCTACCTAGTCCTACCTTATGATCTCTCTCCCGAGGTTGTTTCCACTGATGAGGACAATTTGGCAAAAGAGGATGAATTCATTGGCACATCTTTTAACATAATACCACCAACTCATCATTCTAATTCTCTTTCTGGCCAAGATGAAGCATTAACAAATGCAGAGCCACCACCACTTTTACATTCCAATGCTCTCCCTAGCCAAGATGTAGCATTAGTGAATGGGAAGCTCCCTTTAACAAAGAACATTCCATGGATAGATAATGACCATTCATTTAACAATATTAAAAATCCTACCCCTACTATAGTGCATGAAACCTCTTTGGATTACCCCATCGACTTTCCTTTAGTTGATTGTTTGCACACCGTGGATATCACGAAGAGAAGAACCTTAATCATCCTCCTTTGATGGAATATTCAAGTCATTTAGATAACATGAAATATTTCAAAACATTGACTACCTCTCCTTTGGTTGCATATTCTTTCAATGTCACTAAAGTCACAAAATTTAACAATTACCCTCACAACACCTTACCTTCCTCTCAGTCCTATGCTCTTTCTTCACAAGACGTAGCACTAGTGGATGAGGAAAGGTCTCCTACATTAAAACCCTCATGGATGGATGCTGAGATCACTCAACACAAATCACTTCTTCCATCTCTTAAGAACATAATGTATACAACTCAACAAGAAAACATTCAACCTAACATTCAATCAAACTTAGATAAACTTAACACCGAACAAGCTGAAAACAAGAACAAAATTTGGGCTATGGTACCTTACACACCTCTCTCCTCTGGCATTTGGGAATGGGAAGAGGATGATTTATTCTTGATAAAACCTAGCATAAGCCTCTCTATAGGTAAGTATTTCTAACCCTTTACCTCCATGTTGTGTTTCCCCTGTGATGTGTTATGTGTTGTTTAGTCCTCTTGGGATGACCCTTGAATCTCTTGTAAGGTCAGGGATACTAGGAGACCACCTTTGTTGTGACCCTTCTATTTGTATCATCATTCTTCTAGATTGCTTCTCCTTTGTTTTCATTGTTGTGTGTTGTGTCTTATGGACATAGTGTTGTGGTTGGTGACTTGGGGGCACCCTCCTACATGACTATCCCTAAGACACTTATATCTTCTCTCTTGATTTATTGTTTCCCTTCCTCTAGTGGTTCTATTTAGTAGGCGGATGATGAAAAACATATTATACTAATGTGGACCTAGCGTCGCTTTGGCGAGAAATCAAAAAATGGACCTAGTCCATACATGACGATGGGGTTGATATATATTATCTAACACTTGGCTAGTAGAATACCTTCATGTGATCTTGATGTTGTCTTATTGTACTTACAAAACATAACAATACTACTGCTCCATGCACATTGTCTATCTTGGATCTTGCTTTCCTCAACTTTCTATGTGAATGATCATATGCATTGTTTTTTATCATGATTATATGGATGCTGACACCTTTTCTTGCAAGAAATTGTGTGTTTGTGGGAACATTTGGTGGTCGTAAAGTACATGTCACCTTCGGGGGGGCATGGGCTTTGCGAGAACTTTTGTTCCTTTGTATGTTTTATTCCTACCTTAACATGCTTGATATCGGTAGTTGCATCTACATTTCATATATATGAGAAAAAGAAAAAAGAAAATAATCACTGCATTCATTGTATTCATTGTGTTTTGTGTGTCTTCAGTACTATCTTCTCTATGTTTTGCATGACTGTAACTGTCTAATGCAGAGGTAGGGGTTCTATAATGACAATTACAAACTACAATTACTCACAAGGGATTTTGACCTACAATCTACTAGGTCTTCCTTCACAAACTGCCCTTAAGCCTTATAGCCTTTCAAAAAGGCTTTTTTTACCATAATTTTTGTTACGTATCTGATACCCAAATTACAAACACCATTTGGGATACCATTTTTGTCAAGACAACACATATCAAAAATTGGGTTAGGGTTCCTTTGTAAATTTTGAGGCAACTTTTGACTATCCTCTTTCTTATTAGACCTTTTAGGCCTCTTAGGCTTGACCAACACTTGAGCAGTTATGATAGCACAGTTTTATGGATTCTTGATCTCCAATGAGGGTTTGATGGCATTCATGACACACAACCAACATGACTTTGTGGGGCTTCAATACTTGTTCACCACAAGAGACTTCAATCAAGACTGTTCACAATATTGCTAAAACTATCATACTCTATCCTAACAGGACAGTCATGAAAACTGATCCAAATACTAGATGTTTGGAAAAACCCACACTTGAAATGAGTTTGTAGGGCCCATAAACACTCATAGTAAACTTTTCCCAATCATTTGGAGTTCAATTTTAATAGTGGCATTCAATAACATGGCCTATTGTCCACCTTCCAGCCTGATACATAGATATATCAAGCATTACAGTCCTCTATATGCATGTGCAAAGCAAATCCTCAAGACCTGCAAACTTGGAATATGAAAATACATACAAAGACTTGCCATTTCACCAATTTATGTGATTTTCTATCATGGAAATGGCAAGATATGCATTATTTTAGTCCACTAGAAACCCTAACTAGGGTTCTAGATTGTGTTTAGGAAAATGCTTATAACTCCTACAAAAATGAATAAAAATTAATGAGACAAAAAGATAAATCAAGTAGATTCAATGATCAATCAATTCCAACTGATTCTAGGTCAGTCCATGAACCATAGAGTCCATATAGGAGGTTTGAAACGTTGGAAAACTTAGAAAAATGTAGAAAATTAAGGTTTTACTCATTAATTTCTCCAAAATATTTCCAAGACAATGTACAAAATGAGTTTTCAGAGCATATTTATGCCCAATACACCTGTCCCAACTGACTCCAATGACTAACTAATCATTTTTCAAGTTTGTGCAAGATTACAACTTTTGGGTAAAAAGACAACTTCTATCATTGTCCACCTATGGAGACCAAACTTCACCAAACTTCACAAAAATGACTTAAAATGGCCAAGTAGACCTTATTTGACCTTAACCAATCCTAGAAACTCAAAATTGATTACATATCCATGACAAGTCGTAATTGCTCCTGGTGCTCCTACACCACTGTCTTCTCTGTGTTTTGTGTGCTTGTTACTATCTTCAATGTGCTTGGCGTGTCTTCGCCGTGCTTGGCGTGTTTGTTGTGTTTGTTGACCTTACTTTAATGCATGTATTAGCCTTGCATTTATACATACATTAAAGAGGGGGCTAAATGTTATGTCAGAAAATGTCCCCTTGGGGGCTTTTCCCTCTTAAGGTTTAGCTCTCAGGTCTTTAGAATTCATTTAGAGCATCTTGCATGTTAGTTTTGACTCCTAATGAGAAAACCCTGAAGTCTTATGGAAAATAGGACCTAGGGGGTGCTATTTTGATGATCATTGAATAGAAATAAGGGGGCGGACTTGGGCGTTAGCACCCTAGTCCTACCCTATTTTGGGTCTACCCTAAATTTAAATGTCAGCTTTATGACTATTATTTAGGTCCTATACCAACATCCTAAGTTTGAATTATGAAATTCCTAGAAGGAATATTTGTAGTTGTATATATAAGCATGATTAGGTTTCATTTGCAAACTAGATGGAAATTAGATGGATTTTATGCATACTTCTGATTATAGAGCATTGAAAATATTCATTTTGCTGTAGAGTAGAGCATTGTTATTGTGTTTGTGATTGTAGATTTGACTCCATCTCCTCATGGCATGAAGAGCATCTTCCTTCCATGAGATCTACACTACAAGGTGATATCAATTGTGTTTTCTATCATTTATCATTTGGATTCTTGCCTCTATCTTGGTAGGATATGCACTCTTATTTGACAATGGTGTTCAAAAGACTTGAATGTCTCTCTGAGGCTTGACTAAGGAAAGCCTCTAAACACCACAACCTTCTCCCACACTCCTTTGTGATTGCAGGTTATAGGTACTAAGTTTCACGGAGTGGAGTTGCAAAAAGGACGTTGCAAACAACACGGATTTTGGATCTAACAAGTAGAGGACTTCGGTGAACATTCCTAGGCTAGGGTGTTAGTCCATGTGTCCTCCATTTTTCTTGAGGAAGAAACAGAAGATACAATGTAGATCAGTGTCATGAGAAGTTCCAAATTCTGTGATGAAAAGTGCACCTTGGACTTGGGTGTTAGTCCTTATGTCCCCAACTATACTACTTTTCAGACTTAAAAAAACAATGAGTTAAATATCTCTGTCCTTCACCTTGGTCTGAAAGCATTTTCTATAATTGGATAATTTGCTTATTGTTTTGTATATTTAGGGTTTTAAGTGTAATTGATCATTTAATTGAGATATTATGTGATACATCTGAGCTTCCGCATCATTCCAAGAGGTATTTCAACGTGATAGGTGATTTCTCTCGCTTAGTGGAGATTCAAATTGATTGATGTGCCCTTGAATGTTTGGTGAGAAGGAAGGATTTTCCTTTGAAACCTAAGCCAAAACATATCCACCTTTTTCACCTTTAAACAATAAGTACATGGTACTTTCCCCAAAAGTTAAAGAATTGCACAAGCTTTTATGAAATTTTCTTATTACTTCCTTTTTTGCATCATACATGTGTTGATTGTTGAACATTAAGTGTACCACATTATTTAATATTGTGTTATGTGTGATCTATTCTTATAATCTCTTCATAATTCTTTGCCACCCTCTTCTTGATTTTTGAGAGGAATTAGGACAATCCATTATCATGGCTGGCATTTGGAGCGTAAGATTCATTCATTATGTAAATCTAAAGGTTTTAAATCCTCCTTAATGGACCTTTAGCATTTCACTATAAGTCAAAATATTGAATATCATATATTTTTTAGGGTTTTTAGATATTAGGGCTCCTCTAAAACCCTATTGAAATTCTTTGGCTGGTCCTCTTTTGATTGAGACAAAATATATTTCACACCTCTTCTTTCATAAGTTGACTTCCAAATTGCAATAGCTCTATCAAATGTAAATGTTTGAACATTGTATCTAGTCATATAGAGCCTTAAACAATTCTCCGAATTATTTTCAAGTTTGTTTTGCAACTTTGACTTCAAAAATGAGAAGGCGTTGAAAACTCTTTTATCCTCCATTGAACCTAGAATCATTATTTGGCACAAATCTGCAAGGTTGAAATATTCTAAAATAGAATACCACAGTGCTCGAACTTAATTGTTTCCATAACCTGGTTATTGATTAATGTTCCAAAAGATGGTGAGGAATTTATACTGTTCAATCACTATTGATGTGAACTAAGTGGATTTTTTTGGCAAATTTGTCTTATCTATTATTGCTTCTATCTGTACTCCATTTATTTCTACGGTTCTACTAAAATGATCAACCAATTACCTCACCTTTCCTTGAAAATATGGTGGTGGATTAATGGAGGACACACTAATGGTGTTCCAATATTAAAGAGAAACTATAGCCATTGCTTTCAGAGGTTCATCTTGAGGAAAGTCCTCTCTTATCTCAGAAGATAGACTTCTTGCAATTTCTTGCAATGTATCATTTATAAAAGACACAAGATCTTTAAAGCTCTCCCTTGTAACACTTTTCTTTATCTAAACTGAGAGCTCTGTCCAATTTTACTGAAGTGGTGTAATTCTATCATATACCCATGCAATGATACACATAAATCACATATATCATTGTACTCTAGAAAGTTTTTTCAGTGTTTAATGTCTGTCATTATTTTCCATCTTACAAACTTTGGACTCATAAATGCTTCAGATTGATTGATATATAGATAGTCTAGAGTAAGACATACCATTTTCAGCAACTTTGAGTATTATGTAATGTACATTGTTCTATCTTGTGCCTTCTTTGACAGAACATTCATTTCTTCAAACAAGGGAAGAATCTCGGATAGAGTCAATAGTATCTCCTCATCAATGAATAGTGCCAACATATTTGCCTAATTTGCATGATTTTTGTAGAATAGGCTCAATAATGATCAATACTCTTCGAACAATCTATTTTTTGGCCTGTGTAACAATATCCATCTTGTATTCACATCCTTAAGTAGATTGTTACCTAGAGTAAGTCCTTCAACAACTATTTGATACTCTAAAAATATTTTTGGACTTATACAAAAATATGCATACACCTTGCACACAAGATCTTCAAGTTTGGAAACATATTGAAATTGGATTACAACAAAGACAAATTCATTCTGTGGGAAATGTTGTTTATGTCGATCATGTATGGTGAACATGATGTTTACAAATTAACAATAAGCCCATTTTTGTGACCCTGCATGACTGATGCTCCATCTGCACCAACGTAGACTAGCTTCCTTGCAATCACCATATCATCTAGGCCTCCAATATCGATTAAAATATTATTGACTATTTCCATAAGGTTAGAAGAGGTAAAATTTTCTTTCATTTTATGAACTGCAATTAGATGAGGTTGGTGAATATAATTTTCTACAATATAAACATGCATACACATTCAAGAAGTATTATCAATGGCTATCACATTATCTAGAGACAAGGAAAAAAGAGTCACCTAACTCAATTTCTCCTTTATAACCTAGATCTCCACCATAGCTAGATACTGAACCCATTCCCAACTGTTGTTGATAGACCAATGAGAGAGTGGAAAGTTGGGCACTCCAATAAATTGCATTAAATTCCTATATTCTAGAAAGTCTGTCAATGACCAGCCTTTGTTTAAAATATGGAATATAATTGTGAGATGTATAGTTTTGGATAAATGAATCACTTCCGTGACTTTTCTAAATAGAGAAGATATGGAACCTCCAACAATGACAAGCCATGCCAACGATTACATATATTCTTCATACTCGACTACATTCTAAGCATGAACGCATTTATATTTCATTTTCCAGTGTATCACTGAATTTAACTCTCCATTTACATTTAATTTTTTTAAAACTGTACCTACATGCTTCTCAATACTATCTATTTTCAGTTGCAACTTCTTATTTTTCTTTAATTTCCAACTGCAAATCTTTCAACGACATAGTTTTGGCACACCCTCTCCATCTTCATTCTTCATAGGTTCAATGAATGGATACTTGAAACCCATTCGGGCTAAAAATTTCTTGACATGTCCAATTGACGTTCTTTACATTTGTTCAGAATGCTTTCATACTTAGGTTCACCACCACCAATACCATGGATATTAAATTCCCCTTGTGTGATCATCATTGCATTATTCACACTTTCACTACTAGATTGAACCACATCATTGCTACCTCCTTCAATATTTTCATTTGACGCCTCTTTCTCTTCAAAGTCATTCCAATAGAATTCCTCAATCTCATGTAAATTTTCCTTATTATTTAATCTTGATGGACCCTCACCCACTGCATAATATTGTTGTTGTTGATTAAAATAGGACTTTATGGTGGCCTTCTTTCTCTTTAATGGGGCTCCTCTCACTCTTCAATTTTCTAGATTTGAGGATGTCATCTTTCTTTGATAGGGTTAAAAAAGTGTTAAAGCAATGTTCTTGAAGTTGAAAATTCAAAATATTTATGTTATACATATGTGAATCATTACTAAATGAAATGAAAAAAATTAAACTACTTATAGAGAAAGAGAAGAAGATGACACATGTATTTTAGTATTTAATCGCTATCACATAGAATCAAAGTATTAATTGAATCATTTACATTTAATTAAAAATACTCCACACACAACCAATTGCCATGTCATTGTTTCTTAGCAATGGTATGACCTCCTTCTCTGACTATCTTCATTTATGCTTGGAGCACTACAAGCCATCAATGTGGTTTGATCACACACTATGGAATAAATAAAACTTTCATAATTTTTTTAATACTATGACCTCCTAAAACATAATCAAAATTTAGGGAAGTAGTAATTAAAAAATAATATAATAATGAACATATGATTATATAAAATAAAAAATAGACAATAAAGAACATTTAATTTAATATGAATTCATTGCAGGATGCAACATTTGACACATCATTTTTTTTTAGTGAATGGTGCTGCCCCTACTCTGATCATCTTTATTTTCTCATTGGAGCCTTGTGAGCCATTGATATAGTTTGATCCAACGGTTCTGAATAAATAAAACATGTGGCTTTAGTTGATTAACATGAGTTGATGATGAATGACTGCCATAAAGAAATCATTACAAGTGGGGCCCAATAGTTATAACAAATATACCAAATGTACTATAGGCCCATCATCTAACACATCACCTTTTCTAGCTACTAGCACTATTTCTTGCTTGCGTAATCTTCATTTTAGCCTTTAAGCTTCACTAGGCATTTGGGGCCCAATAGTTATAACAAATATACCAAATGTACTACAGGCCCATCATCTGACACATTAGCTTTTCTAGCTACTAGCACTATTTCTTGCTTGCGTAATCTTCATTTTAGCCTTTAAGCTTCACTAGGCATTGATGCAACTTGATCTGATAGTCCAAAATAAATATAAGATTAATGGTTAGATATACGGTATCTTAATAAATCTATATAGGTTGGCCCCAACACATAAGATCTATACACCTGTAGCTTCTATGCATACACTTGTAGGTATGACCTATACCCCTATAGCGATGATCAATACCCCTAATACTATGGTCTAGATGACTAACACATCACCTTTTCTAGCCAATGGTACTATTTATGGCTTGTATAACCTTAGATTCCACATTTGAACCCCATGAGGCATTGATGTAGTTTAATCTGATAGCCCAGGATAAATAAAAGATGTATATTTAGTACTACGAAGAGTTAATAAATTTATACAAGAAGGCCCCAGCAACTAAGACCCATACACCTATAGCTATGACCTATACACCTATAGCTAGGACCTATACACCTAATACTGAAGGGCTGACAATTGACAAATCACCATTTCTAGCCAATGGCGTTATCTCCTGCTTGGATAACCTTCATTTCCACCTTTGAGCCCTGGCAACCGTTCATGCAATTTTATCTGTCGGCCTAGGATAATTAAAATATGTGGGTTTATTACTACAGGCTTTTAATAAATTTATATATGTGGACCCCAATAGTGCATTCAAGTCTGTGAACCTTTAAAATAAAATGATTGTGTGCCCCTGACTAACATGTAAAGTTTTTCAACCAATGGTAGTGTCTCCTTATCTTTGCATCTTTATTTTCTCCCTATAGGCCCACAAATCATTGATTTGGTTTGATCCAACGGTATAGGGTAACTAAAATATGCACCTTTCAACTTTCTGTAGAAAGGAGGTAAGGGACATAGATGAAAAACCATCGACATATATTTATTTGGAAGGAAATATAGTGAGGACTATTGATATAGTTTATGTAAAAAAGAAATATAAAACTAACTGTAAAAATTAAATATTTAAATCAATATCAACACATGACAAATATGCAAGACTGCAAGTGCACATGAGAAGTAGAATTGATGTTATAGAGATTAATCATACAATATACAATACAAAATGGGATGTAAATTAAAAAATATGTTTTGGTTACCCACCAAGAATGGAAGAATGAAGTTGAGTTGTAGCATGTCTATTCCCCAACTTTTCAATAGCTCACAATGGATTGATCAAATGCCACTCCAAAGGACTAGAAATTAAAAATTCTCAATGTAGGATGAAATGGGTAAATCCAAAATTGAATGCCAAAAGAGTGAATGTAGTATTGTTTTGCATAAATAGCACTCCATACTACATAGTCATACTATGTTTCGCAATGAGTGATTAAACACATTAACCCTAAAAGACCTATAATTCTGAGGTGATGTGCCATGCTTTATAAGAACCACCTATAATTCAATGGCTATAACAAATGTTTTTCCAAATATACCTATCTTTGCATGGCGATATTACACATTTTCCTTGAATTCTCTATAATATCATTAGTGAATGCACCATCGTTTGCCCTTAATTGATTATAATTTCATTGGTGATCGCACCACCTTATGCTTGTAATTTATGTAAAAAGGTGGGTGATTGAAACCTAATTAAAAGTTACCTCTATAATATGTCAATGATCGGGACCAAAATCCAATAAATAATATGGTGATCTAATACTATTATAGGATTTTAAAATATCAATTTATGGGTGATCTAAAGCTACGGACCTAAAAATACAATCAAATTTGAGTGAAAGCATATACTGCCAAAGCCAGTAATATTCACCATTTTCAACCCCCCAAAAGTAAAAAAATTGCCATTTGATGACAAATCACCACTAAAATTTTTCTCCTGCCTTGCATATAATTTGATTTCTTAGTTTCTTTGTAATTAGGTTAGGCTCTACGGGAAATTCTATACATGTGGTCTAAAAGTGTTAGATTTTCATGTTTAATGTAGATGGAAAATCCATTTTTGAAGCATTCAAATATAAGAAGTTGTGACACCTACTATCTTATTTTTGAGTGGTTAACTGATAAATTATTTGCTGCATGTTATGATTAATCTTTCATTATTTTTTATACTATTATTTAAATGTGTTGCAAAGCCTTGAAAAGGATTGGAAAGAGATATTTTCAATGTGAGACTCTTGATTTTAGTTATTTTCTTTTTGCATTTTTGCCCCTTTTCCCATTTGTCAATTAGGCTTAGAGCTATAATAGATAAAGAGCCAACATTTCAATCATAGAGATTGGATTGTATATCAATCCCACATCTGCAAGACATTCTATACTATGATGCCTTGCACAATGGAAGTTGCTATGAAAAATAAATCTAGGCATCAATAGCTTTCATGAACCCTTAAGGATTATGTTATTCAATGTTGTTAGTCATTGCTACTAGATTAAAATAAGTGCTTTAATGATCTTGTCACTAAATTCTTACATCGCTTTCATATAAACATGGGATTGAAGATTATTGTTAATGACCTTACTAGATGCATAGAAAAGAGCAATAAGCCTATCAATGACTATGTTATTCAATTTCAATATTTGTGTGGCAAACGAAAACACCAATTTGTAGATGATGAATTAAAAATCATGTTTCTAGAAAGATTACTTTTGATGATAAAGAAAACTGTGCACCTAAGTAGCTTTCCATATTTTAAAGGTATTTGCTCACATTTGAAGAATCTTGAGGTTAAATTGTTAGCATCAATACTTTGAAATATGGATCATCATTGTCTCAATCTTCTTATCCTTCTAAGTTTCATTTAATTCTAATAATTTTTGAAGGGTCATCTTATGAAGGAATGTGTGAATCAAGTTGCTATTAATTCTCTATTCCCTTCATTTAAAAGAAACACATATAGGAATTTTACTAAGCTTAAAAAATCTATGGACGATGTTCTTTACAGTTTATTTAGTGCTAATCTACTTTCACTTCCTCCTAGATCCACCATTAGATCCCAACAAACCACTTCCTAAAACATATTATGATCAAGGATTTTGTAGTTAGCATAGGGTTAAAGGTCATTACACAAGGTTCAAGATGTCATGGACAACAACACAATCAAAGTTGAGGTTTAAAGTATACTGGGAATCCATTTATTACATCTACCAATTTAGTAGATTGTAAATTATACAAATTCATTTTTACATCAAATTCAAACAATGTTGAAGAAAATGATATAGATGGTAATGATGATAATGTGGAAAATTATACATATTGTGGTTCATTATACATATGTGGAAGTATTAATTGCAAATCACCTACTCAGTTTCTTATTGATCCAATGTGTTAATATAACATATGTACAGAGGAAGAAATATTCAATCATCATATTAGACATTGATTAAAACTATGCACATTTAGTAATCTCATTAAAGATAACTAATGGAATGTTGGTTATTAAATCGGGATGCACCATTTTATGATTATGGATAGGTCCTAAAAATATAAATTCTTAATTTCACATAATCCCATCGTTAGATAGATTTGGTGTACTACTTGGTAGACCTTGGATAGAACAATGTACAATTGTTCCTCTAATTTTACATCAATGTGTTAAATATGCACATTAAGGACAAGTTTTCAAAGTCAAAAGGGATCATTACAAACCAATATTTGATTCTAGTCATTTCACATTGGATGCATTTGTACAAACACCAATATATGTACCATATGTGTGATATGATATTGTGCTTGACCTATATAAAATACATTTAGAAGAATTGGAAAAGATTTAAAAGTAGTTAGATCAAGAATACCTAAAATCACAAGGGCCTCAAGTTGCACAACCAAAATTTAATGTTCAAAAAAGCCTTGATATATCCATGCCTTTCATTGATCCATATGAGAAACAAATTACTCATGCACTAAGAAAGAATACAAAGAAAGTGCAAAAGAAAGATACAAGATAAAAAGCAACACAAGCACTTGAATTTCATGAGCATAAACCCATGTGGAAACCAAATAAAGAAGTTGTGGTGCATCAAATGCCTATCATTCCAGCACAACCACAAGATTAAAAAAAAGAATGGCTAAGAAATGAAGTGCCTAATGTTATATTGAATATATGTTGACTCTTAGCACGAATGTATATCAAGAAGAAACATGCCATTATAAAGGCAAGAAAAGAACAACAAAAAGTAAAAGAGAAAGAAGATAAATTAGATGATTTATTTTGGGACAATGATAATATAATGTGTGAATCAAAACAAGAGGTACCAAATGTGGCACCTAAAAACAAGTTTGTTTAATTATTTATGACCACCAATATAGCATGTATACATACATGTATCTTAGATATCACTTTTATCTCTTAATTTTAAAAAAAATTCTTTTACACCTTGGCCTTTTTTATTATTGTAATGTCAAAAAATGTCCCCTTGGGGGATTTTCTTTCATAAGGTTTAGCTCCCAGGTCTTTAGTGTGCACTTAGGACATTTTAGTTCATATTTTAGCATCCTGATGGAATGAGACCTGGGTTTCATGGAAAATGGGACCTAGGAGGACCCCTTGAGCTGTACCCTGCCCAAAATAGGGAGGGAGGACTTGGGTACCCACACCCTAGTCCTACCCTATTTTGGGGCAGCCCCAATTTCTGAGTGTCAGTTAGTGACTGTTATTAGGTCCCTTTGCCGACACGGTAAGTTTGAATTTCAAATATATTGGCAAGAATGATTATAGTTGCATATATAAGCATGTGTAGGCATTCATTTGTAAACTAGATTCAAATGAGCAATCTATTGTGTTCTCAAGGTGATTCAAGGCTTTCTATTGTGTTGTAAGAGTAGACTTGTATGTTTTATGTGTTGATATTTACAGATTTGAGCATCAATCTCCTCATGGTATGAAGAACATCTTCCTCCATGAGAGCTTCACTACAAGGTGACATATCATTGTTTTTTTATCATTGATTCCTTTGGTTTTTAGCCTTTGCCTCACAAGGGCATGCCCTCTTTGTTTGACAATGGTGTTCAGAGACTTAAGTGTCCTTTGGGGCTTGACTGAGGTAAGCCTCTAAACACCACAACCCCCAAACCAAGTCTTATGATTGTAGGTTACAGGTGTCATATTTGGGAAAAGTAGAGTTGCAGGAAGGATTGGTAGGCATCAAGGATTCAGGATCTGAAGAGAAGGTGGATAAAGGAGCACTTCTGAAACTAGGGCACACCCACAACAGTGTCCTCCACAGATAGATCTCAGGAAATAGAAGTTACAGGGCTTATCAGTGTTGGAAGGAGGTCCAGATTCCCTGAAAAAGTAGGTACCTTAGACTTGGGTGCCCACACCAGTGTCCCCAACTATTCTGCCTCGGAACCTCGAAAACAGGTATTATGTGATTTGTTATTTTACTCCCGCCTGCAAGAGCTTTTTCCATCTTTTGTCAATTTGCTGTCGTATTTGTATAATTAGGGGTTTAATGGTTAATTAGACACAAGAGAAGGAAAATTAATAATTAAATTCCCTAATCCAAGTTTCCCTTCATTTACAAGTGACCTAGGGTATGATAGTGCTTGCACTCGACCCTAGATCCTTCAATGTTTAGTGGAGAGACAGATTTTAACATCTAAACAACAAAAGATTAACAAAATCCAATTTTACCCTAAATATTTTGGTGAACCAGTGTTTTTGGACTTAAATTGCAACTTTGTAAGTGTTTTCCTTCATATTTGGTGTGATTTCATTCATTTATTTGGTCATTTACTTTATTGCATTGAGAAAATTTCAAAAAAATTGAAAAATAGGAAAAATACAAAAAAATTGCATTGTTTGGCTTACTAAATTGCATTAATTCTTCCTAAATTTTCCTAATTCATGATTTTTGCATCAGATCTGATATAAAATATAGAAAAATACAAAAATTCAAAATTTTGCCTTGCATTTTCATCATTTAATTGCTAGGGTTTTGTGGAAATTTTGACAATTTTATATAACCTAGTAATTCCAAAATCTAGGGTTTGTAGGCAAAATCTTTTATCAGATCTTTATAATAATTTTAGAGGCCCATTAAAATTTTCATTTGTCTATATTCTTTCATTTTAGTATGAATTTGCATTTAGATTTAAAATATTTGCAATTTTGTATAGAAAATTTCAATAAAAACTAGCAATTTTGATGCATTTTCATTAAATTTGCATGGGCATTTTGCATGTTAAACCTTGAAAATCATTTTCAGATCTGAGCTTAAGTTAATTTCATCATAAATAATACTTCAAAGCATTCACATAGAATTTAATCCCAAGATCTCAAACCTAGGGCTTCAAAAACAACGATTTCGCTAAATTTGGCGTTATTGACTCTTCAAACTTGCACCATAGGTGTGTTGTGAAAGGTATTTTTGCATTAATTTTCTATTATTAGGGTAATCATTTTCTACCCCTCATAAAGATCTTCAAAACACCCTTTTATCGGGCTCTTGTAGTGAAAATTCAGTGAAAAACTACACATTTTGGCTATTTTGGCCCTAGGGTTGGACCTAGTTTGCACTCCAAACATGTTGTGATCAATTTTATGGATTGAGGTGATTGATATTTTTGATATAATTTTCTATACCTCATTAAATTTCTTACAACACTTCCTTTGCTAGGTCTTGGAATGGAAAAACTGTGAAAAATAGCCTATTTTTGCTATATTTTCACTAGGGTTTAACCTCAAGTGGTGTTAAAACTGTGTTGTGCTAGGTATTTTGACACCAAGTGGTTGTTATTACTGATATTATTTTATATCCATCAACTTTTTTCTCACAACACCCTTTGTTATGCTCTTTTGCATTAAATTTTGGTGAAAAAGTGCCTATTTTGACTTGGCATTATCTTGGATTTGCATCAAGAGTGTGTTGAGGGTGATTATATTGCTATTTTAGACTGATATCAGACATATAACTTTCTTCCCTTGACTTAAATCCTCATAGCACCCTTTGTTTCATTCATTTGCATTGAAAAAAGTACAAAAAAATCAAGCATTTTGGCCATCAATTAAATCCTTCTCCTAGGATTTGTTTTCTTAGTTTGCACTTTGTGTGTTGTATGCTTTTGTATAAGATTTATGACACGCTTTCCTAAAAACAATATCCCTTTGAGAAGAAGTAAACGATTAATGGGATCTAG
This sequence comes from Cunninghamia lanceolata, assembly GCA_027924645.1. Lineage (NCBI taxonomy): Eukaryota > Viridiplantae > Streptophyta > Pinopsida > Cupressales > Cupressaceae > Cunninghamia > Cunninghamia lanceolata. Next base: position 15,182,959 of record BSBN01001583.1, read on the forward strand.
TGCTCTTGAAGAAGTTGGTACTTTGGACACCTTCTTTACCAAGGAAGAAACTCAAATTGTGCAAGATATTACACATCCTCCAACCTTAATTGAAGAACAAAAATTTTATGATGTTGATAACACTATTGAGGCAACAGGATATGTATCTAATGAGTAAATAGAAAATTTGGATAAAGACCTAGCTGAATTTTGAACATTTATGGAGAATGAGAGAATCACTAAAGAAGCCGTTCCTACAATTCATAACATAAGAGAATTGATAAAAGAAGGACAAGATGGTGTTAATGCACTTCATGGACTAGCACATATTGTACAAACCAATATCATGCTGATAAACAAATGTGCACAAATGATAAATAACACTTTATCACCATCTCATACTCAAGTTTCCATACCTATACCAAATATAGGAATATCCACTTTTTCATCAACAATCTTAACAACTAATGCGAACGCTTGTAGTAATGCTACCACTAGCATTGGAGTATCTAATGGCATTAATTACAAAGCTGTGGGATTTAATTATTAGAATTTGATTCCTAAAGGGACATCTTGTTGGCAAGAGACACTGTGTGGCTTCATGATTGTTGTCATTGATGGCAACAAAGTCTATCCCACACATCTACATAGCACAATATGACTATACCGGAAGTAAGATTGATGAATGTTTTGGTCCAGTGAACAAAAATAGAGCATGTAGCAAGGTCTGACAATTAGGTCCAAATCTCTTAGAGGATGTATCTCAGCAAAGTGTGGACTTGCGGAAGTCAAGAGGAGTACCATGACTGCTACATTCCAGAGATTGAGCCTCTAGTGATGAAAGAGTGAAAAGATATGAGCATCTAAGTGTTGGGTTGTTGACAGGTAGAGTAGATTAAGGAAGAACTAACCGGTAGAGCATTAGACTTTAATCCGGATGAGAAATTGATGGTGATCAAGCTTCTTGAGGGATCATCCATGGTTGGCTGACATGATTGATGACTTCTATGTCTATATTTTTGATACGCATCACATATTAAGCATGGATTCAGCCGACAGACCAGTATTTAGTAAATATAGATGTTGAAATCCTTGGTGCGGATATATATACCAGATGGATTTCGGTATGAAGGTGTGTGGTGTATGAATAGTGTGCGACAAAAGGCAGAGAGAAGTGTGGAAGCAGCACTAAAATAGAGGAAGTATGAAGTGCAGTAAATCAGTATATTAAGCCTAACCAGAATTGAACCTTAGCATATGTGGATGCCTCTCTTCAGTTCAAACATCTGGTTACCTTCTATAACCTTGTAGACAGTGAGTCTCTTGTAGGTAGTGTGCCTCTTGTGAGTAGTGTGCTCAGGCAGTGAGCCCTAATTGGCAAGTACCATTTTGTACTTCTTATTCTTTTAACAGAGAATACAATCTTGGGTTAGTCACCCCATGGTTTTTCCCTTAACCGGGTTTTCCATGTAAAAATCCTTGTGTTATGTGTGTTGATTTCTTTTCTGCTCTCATGGTTATGTATGCTTATATGCTTTGATACTACACTTATTGTCAAAGAAGAAAATAAAGTTAAATAATTAAGATAACTGATTCACCCCCCCTCTCAGTTATCCACCTTGTTTCCAATAATTGGTATCAGAGCTAAGTTCCTCCAAATAGTGCCTAACAACTTGAGGAAGATCTGGAAATCTCAATGGATCTGTATGGTATGAGGGAACAACTTCAATCTACCTTAGATGACCTTGAGCAATCTCACTCTGAAGTTAATAACCTGAGGGAAAGACTCAAACAAGCTGATGATTTCATAAATGAACTAAAAGAAAAACTAAGTATCTCTGTGAAAAAGAGAAATGAACTACTTCAACAATTAGCAAGTCAAAGTGAAGCCAATGATACTAATGAAGATCTGAATGAGAAAAACAAGTTATGTGAGAAGTTATCAAAGGAGGTAATTATGGTAAGACATGAAATGGAATCAAGGGTTATGAAATTCACCCAAGAAATTGAAGAGAAAAGAAAAATTGAAGATAATCTAAAACAATCTCTCAAGGAGAAGTCAAAAGACTGCCACAAAATGGACAGAATAATCAGGCATCTAGAATCTGATCTTGAAGAAGCTAGATATAATGAAGAACAACTTGAGAATCAGATAGACACTCTTAAAAGGGATCTTCAAATAGCAAATGAATACAAAGAGAAATTCAAGATAAGCTCTGCTCAACTTGAAGTTCTTCTTGAAAGCCAAAAGAGGGTAGATGACAAGCATGGCTTGGGGTATGAAAAAGGTGAAATCTCTAGAACCGGTCAAAAGAAATCTAGATCAGGAAATCCAAGGAACATGCCTAGAAGACCTCTGGTAAGGCAACCAAATGCTCAAAGATATCCATCCTTCAATGGATACTACTACAATTGTAATAACTTCGGTCATAAAGAAAATTAGTGCAGAAGAAGAATGAATCAGACTAATTCATCCTTCTCTGGATAGTGTTTTAACTACAAAAGGTATGGTCACAAATCTCATGAATGTAGAAATATGCAAATAAATAATTCATTCAATGGTAGATGCTTTGCATGCAATAGAATGGGACATATGGCTAATCAATGCAGATCAAGAGGATATCAGTCAAATATGTAAATAAATATTGTTTTCTATAATTGCAATAGATCCGGTCATATTGCCAAATTCTGCAGAAGTAAGATTCAGGGTAAAAAGGGTCCGGTGCATCATAATCAAAATCAAGACAAAGGAAAAGAAAAAGTGAATGTGAATGAAGTTCAAAGGGAGATGAACAAAATTTGGGTGAAGAGAAGTATAGAAAATGTTGGGGATGGATCTACACCAGAATTTGGTGCTAATATTCCTTCCAGAAACTACATAAGATGAGCTCTACCTCAGGGGGAGTCACCAAGGAAAATAAATTTTCCCAACCAGTCAATTGGTGCCTTAATTTGGCACATGGAATGCTACAGATTAAAGGGTTCTAAGAGATATATCTAAATAACCCTCGGTAAAATTATGGAAGATCCGTAAGGAGCTTTGAAGAGTTAAATCATCCAAGATTAATTCAGTTTGACAGCCATCTGAAAAAAGTAGGATTTTCACAGTAAGATCCGATGTGATTCTAAATTGAAATATCTTGATCTACGGATAAATGGGATGATTCAAGAAAAGAAGATAGATTGTCAATTATCACTAAAAATAATTCTAAGTGCATCTCAGTGATCTAGAAAGATCTCTCTCAGAATAAGGCAACCAGAATGACTTAAGTTGTGCATTTATTGCAATAAGAAATTAGGGTTTGCACAGAGATTAAAGGGTTCTTTTACTCATCATTTATACATTTTCATTCAAGAAGAAGAAAGAAAGAGCTCTACAACAAGATTGCTTAACCAAAGATCAACCACAAAATCTGATTCAACCAGTGATCTTTTTCAGCTCATATTGTGAACCCTAGAAGCATAAAAAGGTATTTCCATTCTTGGATATCTCTCTTTGAATATTTTGCAAGATGGCTACTCCAAATGTTATTAAGATCACTGATAGGCCATGCCCAAAGTTCAAAAAATATCCTTACAAATCCCTAGAAGTTGATCCCTTAGGCACCTTCTCTAGCATTCCGCATGGGGTTCTGCACGTAGAAGATGTTAGGGTATACATACACGCCAATATTGAAGAATTCGTGGAATCCAAGCTGATGGATATCTATCACAAGCAATTAATAGATGAAACATTTGAACTTAAACCTCAATACAAGGCCATCTGGGATAAACATTTTAGACATTGCATCCACTTTCCTGATTTTACAGAGGATGAATGGGTACGGTATGTTCTTAGCAGAATACATGACAACTTCATATGATTGATGAGTCCATTCAAGATAACAAAAGATGCCATTAGGGCGGTAATCGAATTGCACTCATCCAGTGGGTTGCCTGCTCTCAAATCTGTCAAGAATCAAACAGTAAGTGAGGCTACCAGATCAAAGTTTGACAAGAGAGCAATGACAATAGAAGATATCATAGATCTAGATATTAAATTTGCCTCTATGATATCATTCTAGTAGGGAGAACTCTGTATCTGGAACTGCAATTTATACTGCATATTAGATGCTAAGGGAAAATGTAGAATATGATCTATGCAAACTTCTTTTGAGCCAACTGTTAGAAAATTTGTAGAAAATAAAGAAGGATAAGAAGAACTCATTTAAGTATGGTGGCCTAATACTATGTCTCTTCTTTTAATATATGAATGAGCTACCCAGAACAAGTGGCTAGGTATGGCAAAATGACAGACCAGTTGCCATACAAATTAGAGATTATATGTATGGGCTTGGTGATGCCAAGGCTCAAAGAATAGCACTCTGGGGATATTTCAAGAACTTTCAAGGTATGATGCAAGCCAGAGAAAGAATTCCTTAGACAATAGTTGAAAAATATAAGAATACAGTGTGTTTTATGGTGGACATTGATCAATGCCTAATGGAGACAGTAGAGCCCAGAACAGTCTGGATTATCCCAATGGGCTATGAGGTAGATGAGAAAATCCTGGAACTACATGTCCAACACTTGCTGAGTCAGCCTAAGGACCTTGAGGCAGAAAGGTTTGGAACCTTTCAAGAATTGAGTGTGAAAATTCATGTTGAGCTAAGACAACTAGAGATGAAAAGAAAAGTGAAAAGGGAAGTAGAGGAAGTTGCCAAAAGATATGGCATTTCAAAAGAGGCAGTTGATGCAAACAGAGAAAAAATAGAAAGAGCTAAGAAAGAGAAACAAGAAGTAGAAAAAGGAAGTGTTCTAGTACAAGCCTCCTCCTGGACCAGATCCTTCAAGAGCTCTGCACCTGCCACCTCTAAGAGCTCAAAATCCTTAAAAATGGAAGCCAAGACATCTAGAAAGGGAGAGAAGAGAATGAAGACAAAGGCCACAAGATCATACATAAGCCAAAAGGATGATGAAGAAACAAAATCTGATGAAGAAGTTAAGAAAATGAGGAAGAAGAAGAAAACATCCGGGGAATCCTCTACTGGTCAAAAAAAGGAAGAAGAGGCAGAAGAATTTGTTGAAAGGCCTACTCTCTCCATTGATGATGTCATCAAATCAGTCACTGTGGATGGGAATCTGCATCTAATGACTAAATTTTATGATGAATATAGTGAAGCTGACAAGATCTTGCAAGATGCTATAGTTAGGTATCTAAACATCTATAATAAAGCATTCATTGAAATCATCTCTCTAATCCCCAAAAGTCTAGAGAAGGAACTTGAACTGAGAAAGGAGAATGCTAAAGCTAAGGACTTAGAGATCTGAGAGTAGATTGTTATTCAGCTCTATCCTTCCATTACTCCAAAACAAATGAACATGATCTTTAAGGACTGTAAGGATGAGTTCCAGAGCAAAGCAAGAATGAACAAACTTATGCTTGGAGAGACAGATCAAGTTGCCAAAGAAATAGAGGACATCCTCCAGAATGCATTTAAAAGATTCATTCTTCTTGTTATAGGGGACATAGATGATGAACCTTCTGCCATGGATGACGAAGGACTAAGTACATCAAAAGAAGAATCTACTAAGAAAAATGCAGAAGAGCCAAAGGAGATAGGTGAGGAGAGGACTAAGGACTTGGATTCCTTTGTTCCGAAAGAGGAAGTCCATGAAGAAGTAAACATCTCTCTTCTGGATCCCCCAGCAGACTTCGAAACTAAAGGAGAAGAAAGAAAAGAAGAGAAAATTAGTCAAGAAGAAGAGGTAAAGGGAAGAGAAGAAGATCAAACAGAGAAGATCCCAGATGATAGTTCTGAGGTGGGAGAAGGAAAGAAGACTCTGTCTCTAGCAAGAGACACTACTGAGGCAGTAAAGAGCTTCTTGAACAAAGAAATGTTAGAGATAGATGAACCGGAATTATTTCAAGGACCACTCAATTTTGACTCCCTCTCTTCGGTCCATACAATGAAGGTAGCATCTTTTGCTCAAGCTAAAGAAAAAGAAAAGCTTCTGAAGTCTCACATGGAAGACTGTGAGCTAATAGAGATTGCATCTAGTGTGCTAGAGAAAATCATGCCATCCTTCCAAAAGGATCTTTCAACCTCTTCATCCGGTAATCTAAAATCTCTTGTTAATTCTATTAGCACACATTTTGATTATTTGGAGAAATTAGCAGAAGAGAAAGTCTAGAAAGAGTTTTTGGGAAATAGATTCTCCGAAGTACAGGGACTCATAGCAAATGATAGGAGAAATCTAGATATTGGAATAAAGAGCCTAGAAAATGCTCTTAAAGATGGCAGAGAATTATACAAATTTTGTTTATCTTGGTCCATAGTGACAGCAAACATTTCAAAGAAGGTGGAAGAACAAGACAGTAAACTGTCAAGTTTATCTCAGAATTTTGATCCTCTCACCTCATCCATAATGAATCAAGAGTGCTAGGCTATTGCCACTATAAATGAGATAAAGAGGCTTGAGAAGGAGAAGAAGAATAGAATAAGCAAAATGAGTGAACTAAGAGGGATAATTATCTCTAAATTAGAGGCAATTCATGAGGCCCTAACTGATGCTCAGACTACAGCCCAGACCAGTGATCCGACAGACTTAAAAAGGGCAAAAGCTTTTGCATTTTTGTTAAGTGGTCACATCTCAATTTTGGACAGGATGAAGCAGAGTTGGGCATTAGAATTTGTCCAATTGAAAATGACTTTTGCAGATATACTTAAGTATATGTAAGTATAACATGTATATATACTTATGCGGCTATGTATAGGTTAATTTTTGCAAATTTTGGTGTGCAGATTTCACCCTTTGCCATTGATGTCAAAGGCAGAGTGAGGAGTAGTGAAAAATGTGGAATCCAGCTAAGGGGGAGCTCTAGTAAAAATATACATAAGACAGAGCATCAGCTAAGGGGGAGTTTGCTACTACACTTAGTCATTTTTCACTAAGTGTTGCCATCAATGCCAAAGGGGGAGATTGTTGGCAAGAGACACTGTGTGGCTTCATGATTGTTGTCATTGATGGCAACAAAGTCTATCCCACACATCCGCAGAGCACAATATGACTATACTGGAAGTAAGATTGAAGAATGTTTTGGTCTGGTGAACAAGAATAGAGCATGCAACAAGGTCTGACAATCAAGTCTGGATCTCTCAGAGGATGTATCTCAGCAAAGTATAGAATTGGGGAAGTTAAGAGGAGTACCATTACTGCTATATTCTAGAGATTGAGCCTCTGATGATGAAAGAGTGAAAAGATATGAGCATCTAAGTGTTGGGTTCCTGACAGGCAAAGTAGACTAAGGAAGAACTAACCGACAAAGCATCAGACTTTAATCCGGATGAGAAATTGATGGTGATCAAGCTTCTTGAGGGATCATTCATGGTTGGCCAACATGATTGATGACTTCTATGTATATATTTTTGATATGCATCACATATTAAGCATGGATTCAGCTGATAGACTAGTATTTAGTAAATATCTTGAGTATTCCGGTTGCTGACTAGAAAGATGTTGATATCCTTGGTGTGGATATATATACTAGATGGATTTAGGTATGAAGGTGTGTGGTGTATGAATAGTGTCCGACAAAAGGTAGAGAGAAGTGTGGAAGCAACATACAAGTCTGGTATGTGATAGAACAGTAGCAATAAAATAGAGGAAGTATGAAGTGCAATAAATCAGTATATTAAGCCTAACTGGAACTGAACCTCAACATATGTCGATGCCTCTCTTCAGTTCAAACATTTGGTTACGTTCTATAACCTTGTAGACAGTGAGTCTCTTGTCGGTAGTGTGCCTCTTGTGAGTAGTGTGCTCGGGTAGTGAGCCCTAATTAGCAAGTGCCATTTTGTACTTCTTTTTCTTTTAACAGAGAATATAATCTTGGGTTAGTCACCCCGTGGTTTTTCCCTTAACCGGGTTTTCCATGTAAAAATTCTTGTGTTATGTGTGTTGATTTCTTTTCTACTCTCATGGTTATGTATGCTTATATGTTTTGATACTACACTTATTGTCAAAGAAGAAAAGAAAGTTAAATAATTAAGAAAACTGATTCATGCCCCCCTCTCAGTTAGCCACCTTGTTTCCAACACATCTTCTATGAATAATTGTTCTCAACCTCCTATCTATTCCACTCATTTCCAGTTACCTATTACATACTCGCAACCATCTTCCACCTATCATTATGGCCAACCATCATTATCTTAGCCTCCACATATTGTATCTCAAGCTCAATCACCTCCCCACCTTGGTTCTAATTTGTCACAACAAATTGCATCTCCCAGTGATGCCATCCTAAACCAACTTTTACAGGGCATGACTGCTTTGCAACAAAAAGTAAGAAATTTGACAAATTCTTCATAGCCTAGTCTACCAACATATCATGCCCATAATCCATTATCTTATGCAATCTTGAGAATCCCTATGCCTGAGAGGTTTGAGACTCCTCACTTTGAAAAATATGGTGGAAAAGGGGATAATAATATCTATGTGGCAGCATTCACAGCGATGTGTAGTGATTTTTATTTTGAAGAGGATTTTTCAGCAAAACTTTTCCCACGATCTCTCAAAGATACTACTTTAGAATGGTTTTTTTTGTTGCTTCCGAATTCAATTCACTCATTTTTGAAGCTGATTGATCAATTTTTACAACATTTTCAAGCAAATATCAGACCCCAAGTCACTCTTATTGACTTGGTTCAATGCAAACAAGGTCCCAAAGAAAAGTTGACCGAATTCATTAGTCGATATCAAGGACTGTATGCACAAATTCAATATCAGATGAAAGATGAGGATGTTCAAAAGATATTTATTACAAATTTACAATCCAATATTCGTGACAAAATTCTCTTGATGAAGTAAAACTCCTTTCAACATTTATGCACCACTCTTCATGATTACCAACTTTCATCTAGTCAGTGTGAAAACCAAAACTCATTGGCTCAAGTTGATCAATCCATGGGTGGATCATCACAAAACAATTTTAAGAGGGACAATAATAGGAGTTTCATCAATATCAATGGACCAAATACAAATGTGTCTGCTATAAACAATCCAAAGAAACCATCATATCAACTAAGAAAGTTTACTCCGATATCTGAGTCCTATCATTCTATCATGAACCAAGATGTGAGTAACAACATTCTGAAGCTTCCCTCGATCAAGCCTGTCGATCCTAGTAAACAAGGACCTTACTTCGATGCTAATGCCTTTTTTCATTATCATCGAATGCAAGGACATGAAACTGAACGATGTATGCATCATAAACATGAGATATAGGACATTATTGATTCAAATGTCATTCAAGTATCGGGTGTGAATGATAATGGAAATAAGTCGGTTGTTCCACTGAATCAGAATTTACAAATCTTCACTAATCCTTTTCCTAAGCATACCGAAAATAATATGGTGGAACAAGATTTAGTGGAAGTAGACGAAGATGATTACTTGGACTATGATAGTATCATGGGTATGATTGAAGTTGACAAGAAACAAATGGATAATCTACCTTGTCCATGAACAAATGGAATTTATGCTAAGGTTCCTCCTCCGTTATCCTTATATGGATCAGGAGATAATCAAAATACATCAGAAAAGAAAGAACAACAACTGATACAGACAAGTAAGATGGTACAAGATGATTCCTGTTACTGTCCTAGAAAGATTCAACAACGAAAACTCACTAAAAATTAAAAAAGAGCAAGACAATAATCAATAGTCAGAAATAATAGTGGTTCTCCCACTCATAAGAAAAAAAAAGTCTCATTTAAACAAGGATTTAATGAACAAGCATCATATGATAACAAATAAGACTTTCATAAGAACCACTCAAGTTTTACATTAAACATTATCCAGTACCTCTCCAAGAGGTTTGAGAGCTCCAAGATATAATATGAAGACCCTACAAGTAAGTATCTTTAACCCTTTATCTCTCTCATGATGGGCTTCCCCCGTAATGTGTTGTGTTGTTTAGGCCTCCTGGGATGACCTCAGATTCTCCCATAAGTTTTGGGATACCAGGAGACCACCTCTATTTTAATAGCCCTACAGTTATCCTCAAACTCTAGATTCGTTGTATAACCTTGGCTCTTTGTGTGGTTAATCATATTCATCGATGTTGTTTATCATGATGTTGTAGACACTAACATGTTTCTTGCAGGGATGTGTTTGTGGGAACATTTGGCGATCGTAAAGTACATATCACCTCCGAGGGGCATGGGCTTTGAGAAAGTTGGTGTTCCCTTGTGTGTTTTCTTCCTACCTTAATGTGCTTGATATTGATAACTGATATCAACCACCTTAAGGTGGGGGCATATATAAGGTAAGCTGTCTATTATAGATGTTAGCAATGTGTTTGACCTCAGATGCAAAGACTTACGCCCCAGGGTAGTGCATTGTGCATCTTGAGTTTGTTTGCAATCAATCAATCAATCAATCAATCAATCATGTAAGCCCTCTGTAGAGGTGGGATATCACATATATCCTTTTTCTTAAGCCCTCTACAGAGGTGGGGATGGTGTACTTTTTGGAGTAGATTACATCATCCTGTCATTTTCAAAAGTCCTATATGGAGGTGGGGAGTGGTTCTATGACTAACTCAACCCTTAAGCGTATTTTTAGCGATTGTTGTGGCAAAGCCCAATCATTGGCATGTGCCTATAATGTGCCTAAGATGGTGTTGGACCTAGAAATAGGTACACTCCATCGCTTGTCTGTTGTGTTTTCTCTGTATCTTCAAGTGTGTGTGTTTTGGTATGCTTATTTTGTGTGGCGTGTTTGTTGCCCCATATGCAGAGACCAGCCCCCTCGGGTAGTGCTTCCTGCATTTTTGGGAGGTTTTGTGTGTCTTGCGTGTGTGTTACCCCATGTATACAGAGACCTACACCCTTAGGTAGTGCATCCTGTATTATGGGAGGTTTGTTTACTTTCTAGTACTTGCATTTGCATTTCATATATATATGAAAAAGAAAAGAAAAGATATCATTTTTGTCTTCCATACATTAATGTGTCTTCTATGCATTGAGTGTTTTCTTTGTGTTCTGCGTGACTGTAACTATATTCTCTATGTTTTGCATGCATGTTACTATTTTCTATGTGACTGGCTTGTATTCTCCATGCTTGATGTGTTTTCTGTGTTTGTGACCTTACTTTAATGAATGTATTAGCCTTGTGTTTATACATACATTAAAGTGGGGGCTAAATGTAACGTCAGAAAATGTCCCCTTGGGGGCTTTTCCCTCATAAGGTTTAACCCCCAGGTCTTTAGTGTGCATTTAGGACATTTTAGTTCATATTTTAGCATCCCGATGGAATGAGACCTGGGTTTCATGGCAAATGGGACCTAGGAGGACCCCTTGAGCTGTACCCTACCCAAAATAGGGAGGGAGGACTTGGTCGCCTGCACCCTAGTCCTGCCCTATTTTGGGGTAGTCCCAATTTCTAGGTGTCGGTTAGTGACTGTTATTAGGTCCGTTTGCCAACATGGTAAGTTTAAATTTCAAATATCTTGGCAGGAATGCTTGTAGTTGCATATATAAGCATGTGTAGGCATTCATTTTTAAACTAGATTCCAATGAGTAAGCTATTGTGTTCTCAAGGTGATTCAAGGCTTTTTATTGTGTTGCAAGAGCAGACTTGTATGTCTTATGTGTTGATATTTGTAGATTTGAGCATCAATCTTTTCATGGCATGAAGAGAATCTTCCTCCATGAGAGCTTCACTACAAGGTGACATATCATTGTGTTTTTATCATTGATTCCTTTAGTTTTTGGCCTCTACCTCACAAAGGCATGCCCTCTTTGTCTGACAATAGTGTTCAGAGACTTAAGTGTCCTCCCGAGTTTGACTAAGGTAAGCCTCTAAACACCACAACCCCCAAGCCAAGTCTTATGATTGCAGGTTACAGGTGTCACATTTGGGAAAAGTGGAGTTGCAGGAAGGATTGGTAGGCATCAAGGATTCAGGATCTAAAGAGAACCCAAACAAAGGAGCACTTTTGGGACTAGGGTGCCCACAACAGTGTCCTCCACAGACAAATCTCAAGAAATAGAAGTTACAAGGTTGATCAGTGTCAGAAGGAGGTCCAGATTCCCTAAAAAAGCAAGTACCTTGGACTTGGGCGCCCACACTAGTGTCCCTGACTGTTCCACCTCATAACCCCAAAAATAGGTATTCTATGATTTGTTATTTTACTCCCGTCTGCAAGAGCTTTTTCCATCTTTCATCAATTTGTTTCCGTATTTGCATATTTAGGGTTTTACTGGTTAATTGGACACAAGAGAAGAAAAATTAATAATTAAATTCCCTAATCCAAGTTTCCCTTCATTTGCAAGTGACCTAGGGTATGATATGCTCTCCACTTGACCCTAGATCCTTCAATGTTTAGTGGAGAGGCATATTTTAACATCTAAACAACAAAAGATTAACAAAATCCAATTTTACCCTAAACAATTATGCCTTTCTTTTTAAGTGCTTAAATTCACACATGTTTTGTCTTCTATATTTGGTTTCATATTTTTCCTCCCACTTGGGGGCATAGTTTATTTCCATTCCCCCTTCATTTATCCTTTCCCTTTTCCTCCCCAATTGTGGGGCAATTTTGGCTTCCATTTTGTCCTTTACATTTTACATAATCTTTATCCCTATTATTTGCTTACCTTTACCTTTGCCTTAATTCCCCACCTAGGATGCTTATTTTTCTTTGTTAAATCATTTCTCTTTTTGTCTTTATTTACTTCTTTTTGTGGCTGTTACCTTTTGCCACTTATATTTATCATTTTCCTTCTTACATTTTGCATTTATTCTTGCCTTAGTGCCTATTCACTTCTTATTTCATTATGCTTTTATGGCCCTTGCCCTTTACGTTGATTTATCATTTTACCTTTTTTACCTTGTATATGCTACTTTACACTTATGACATGACCCTTAGTGCTTAGCCATTGTCTACATGCCATGTGATCTCATATTATTATACCTTGCTTTCTATAGCATGTACATCAAGCTCACATTGATACATCACACGTTTAGAGTGACTTATTGATCTTACCTTACTATGTCATCCCTCTAGAGCATTAAAAAAATTTACAATTCTCTTACCATATCCTTATTATTCACATTTTGAGAGCATCATGCTTTCCCTCTTATATATTTTTCCCTCATAGTCACACCTTTTACATTGTGGGAATCATGCCTTCCATATTATACATTGTGCCTTCATGGCAACACTTTTTACAAGGGAGCTTCATGCTTTTTCCTTTTATCCATTTTTCCTTTATGACTACATTTTTTGCACTAGGACAATCATGCCTTTTCCCACACAATACATTGTTCCTACCTACACTCACTAGGGACTTATTTCCTTACCTAGACCTTTGTGTTCTCATGTTCTTGGATGCCATATTGTGGACATATGTTTATCCTAGTGCCTTATATTCTTACATGGGTGTTTTGGGCATTGAGGGCCACATCAACATTTAATATTGTCCATGTTGGGGGCAACCTACCTCCCTTGATGTTATCTCTATCCTATATGTGCTTACCATGCCTTATCATTCTAGATACTTTATGTATTAATTATTGTTATCATTTTACATGATTACATGCTTACATATTTCTCTAGATCACACATAGTATTATGTACTATTTCCCCCTCCTTTAATTCATTGCATCCTATGGATACAACCAATTGAAGGGGAATATATTGCCACAAACATTCCTATATTGATATTTTAGGTAATGATGGGTGCTACAAAGACCCAACCAAAATGATTAATAACACATGACACACCATGCACTTCATGTTCCTTTACATCCTAGTGCCATCAAGCCAATCACACCATTTTCACTTCAAGTTCCAATTTTGAATCTAAATTTCACTTGTGAGACACAAGCTACTAATTGTATAATTTTTCTCTATTTTCTAGGTTCTCGAGGAGAGTGCATAGCAAAGGACATACTCACACAATCAAAGCCTATCTATGGTCCATTATCTTCTATAGATCCCTTGTGATATGCTTTGATGTCTGAATATTTACCTTACATGCATGTTTGTGATTGCTACATACTTTGAGATGCACGATCATTTTAGGATTCACATGCACCTCAAAGTTGGGGCAATATGTAATGGTGAAATTAGCATACCCATGTCATTTCCCATTTATTTTTGTGCCCATATTGAGGAAATATGTAATGTCCCTTACCTAATTTGCCCTAGAAAATTCAAATACCACAAGTTAGGTTTAGGTTTTTTGAATTATCATTTAGAATATCTCCAAAACTGCATAATTCATGGACTTGAGTTCTACAGTCACAATATAGGAAAACATATACAAAATACAAAAACACAAATATACATCTTTAACTATTAGGGTTAGGCAAAATTACATTGCATTCAGATTTATAAACAATACCGATATAGAGAGATTATATATATTCATTACCATGCAGATAACTCAATTTGATTACATAATTCAATCATAGAAGAGGATGATGTAGGGAGGCATGGTAGGGTGTTTTAAGACAACAATTCTCCCTCCAAACAATCCCCTCACCATGGTACAGGGAGGCATGGCAGGGTGTTGTTAGTCAATGGTTCTCCCTGCAAACAATCCCCTTACCATTCTTCTTTAATTGGTGAACCTAAATTTGTCAATAAACTCTCAACATGGAGATCAAGGAGAAGAATTTTTCTCATGGGTTCCCTTAGCCATTCTCTCCCTTTCACATGACAGTAAGGTGCCTTACTAGATGTTATCCCTACCTATCAATGTAAAGGGTGCCTTTAGTTGGGTAAGTGCAAGAAGATGGGGGGGCAAAAAGGGGTCTTAAGTGGCCACTTTTTTTCTGAAATCAGAAAATGTTGGCCTTGGATGAGAAATTGAGCATAGTTACACTCAAAATTTGGAGATGCAACCAAAAAAATGTTCATAGTGCTCTGAGTCTACTTTCTAAACTATTATTATTTTTTTAAAATGGCATAGATTAAGGGGTTCAAAAGAGGGAGCCACAGAAATTGGTGTTGTTTCTGTCAACAAAACATAACATAGCATGTTTTGTGGCTCCCTCAAAAGGTCAACTTTTTTTTGGTATTTTAAAAATCGCTTTAGTGAGAAATTAGCTAATAGCATGTAGTTTATGCCTAATTTTTCTGATAATTTTTTGATGAATATTTGATTTTTTACTAATTTTTAAAGTGGACACATCCTAAAAAATAGAATTTTAGCCATGCTACCCCTATAAATTTTGAAAACTAATTGAAAATATTTTTTTTCTTTTTTTAATATGTGTAGAATGGAGTCTAGTTTCTAAATATGTAATTTTTTTGAAATTTCAATGAATAGTTAATTTACAATGAAAAAAAGACCAAATAGTGGTTTTGCCCAAAAATGGACACACAAACAAAAGAAATTAAAGATGAAAGGCTTAACATTGTTAAAATGTGAAAAAAATCACATCGTCAAATAGCTAAGAGAAAGCCTAACATTACCCAGATGTTTGATTTCTTTGACCTTGAAACACGTGCAAATCTAAGGGTTAGCACGAATGAAATTATGTGAAATCTTGAAGAATATGGAAAAACACGTCTATGGATGTTGAAAAGGCACTCCAAGCCTTTGGGTTGGAAATCCAAAGCAAAACATAATGCAAGCACGTTATAACACGCTCCCGTTATTGTTTGCTTTACATTTTCTCTTCTCCGTAAAAGTTTGTGTTGTTTGTCATGTTTTAAAAAACACGAGCTCATTATAACGCTCTTGCGTTATGTTCCCCTTGAATTTTTTTATGTTCAAGGTTATTAATAATGTATGTATGTATAATGTCAAGGGTAGAGGAGGGTAGAGATGGGAGTGAGCTAGATAGGGGAGGAGAGGGGTGGATAAGGATTGAGTGTTTAAGGTTTAAGGTTGAGGGTTGAGGGTTTAGGGATAGGATTTAGAGTTTAGGGATAAGGGATTAGAGTTTAGGACCTTGAGGGATAGCGTTTAGGGTTAAGGGTCAAGGGATTAGGGTTAAGGTATAGTGTTGAGGGTGGAGGGATTAGGGATAGGGTTTAGGGTTGAAAGTTTAGGGTTGAGGGATTAGGGTTTAAGGTATAGTTTTGGGGGTTGAGGGTTTAGGGATAGGGTTTAGGATTTAAGGTTTAAGTGTTGAGGGTTGAGGATTTAGGGATAGGGTTTATGGTTTAGGGATAAGGGATTAGGGTTTAGGGTTTAGGGATTAGGGTACCATAAATTATAATTAGGGATTAGGGTTTATGGTTTAGGGACTAGGGATTAGGGTTGAGGGTTAAGGGATTAGGGTTTAGGGTTTAGGGATGTACAATTAAGGGGTACCATAAATAAACTAGAATTTAGGAAGGGTTGGAAAAATTTTGTGAATCATCATGGGCTGGAGATTAGAGATTTTGTTGTGTTCAAGTACATATCCAAGTCATAATTTAAGGTTAAGATATTTCAAAGAACAGGGTGTGTGAAAAACATCAATGCTCTTCGGCTTATGAATACCAACATTGATACAAATAAAAGATGCCCTTCTTCTAAC
This sequence comes from Cunninghamia lanceolata, assembly GCA_027924645.1. Classification (NCBI taxonomy): domain Eukaryota; kingdom Viridiplantae; phylum Streptophyta; class Pinopsida; order Cupressales; family Cupressaceae; genus Cunninghamia; species Cunninghamia lanceolata. The sequence continues at coordinate 15,199,465 of BSBN01001583.1, forward strand.
AGAGTATGCAGTTCAAGTGAATCGATGGACATCAAGTTGTCAAATGAGTTGGTTTAATGGGCATGCCTCCTTCTGCAAGGTGGGCAGGAGTGGGATGTACAATTAAGGGGTACCATAAATAAACTGGAATTTAGGCAGCGTTGGGAAAATTTTGTGAATAATCATGGGCTGGAGATTGGCGATTTCATTGTGTTCAAGTACATATCCAAGTCATATTTTAAGGTTAAGATATTTCAAAGAATAGGGTGTGTGAAAAATATCAATGCTCTTCAGCTTATGAATACCAACATTGATACAAATAAAAAATGCCCTTCTTCTAACAGAGGATGCAATTCAAGTCAACCAATGATGTTGTTGAAGCAATGGAAGAAAATCAAAATTGTAAGTCTAATTTAATTTATTTCAACTTTCAAAGCAGGCATTTGAATTGTAGCTTTACCTAGAGTATTGGTATAACAGAAACTTAATTATGTTACAAGTGTTGATAACTGAGAGGGGGGGGGTGAATCAGTTATCCTAATTATTTCCTTTTGAGCTTTCTTATTAATTAATGTAGCATTGAATCAAACACAAAAACATTACCATGAAATAAGAAACACATGACACAGTATTTTTGACGTGGAAACCCTGTTAAGGGAGAAAACCACGGGGTGATTAACCCAAAATTATTCTCTGTTAGAAGAATAGGAAATTACAAAATGGCACTTGCCAATTAGGGCTCACTGCCCGAGCACACTGCTCACAAGAGGCCCACTACCTACAAGAAGACACACTGTCTACAAAGTGATAAGAATCACAGTCTTGAACTGACTGGAAGCATCTGCATATGCTGGAGTTCAGTTCCGGTTAGGCTCAGTACACTGATCTGCTGCACTTCATCTTTTCTCTGTTCTTTATTCTGCTATCCTTTCACATACCGGATCTGTCTTGGTACTTCTGCTTTGTTCTGCTCTTTTTCGTATATATTCTTGACATAGTCACACCTTCACAACTAAATCCATCCTCTATATATATCCGCACAAGTAATTTCATCACCTTTCTAGTCGGCATCCCGAACAGTCTAGTTTCTTACAAACTCTGTTCTGTCGGCTGAATCCTTGCTCCCCAAGCAATGCGGATCAAGCATATACTTGTAGATATCATTAATCATGTCAGCCAAACATGATTCATGCCTTCACAACCTTTATCATCAACAGTAACACATCCGGAAAGTAGTCTGATACTTTGTCAGTCAGTTCATCCTCTGTTTTCACTGTCTCTCAGGAATCTGGTACTCAACTATTCATATCTTTTTCCTTGTCCATCACCAGAGGCTAAATCCTTGGAATATACCACTCAAGGTAGTCCTCTTGACTTCCCCAAATCCACACTGCACCAAGACACTTCCTCTGAGAGATCCGGACCAATCTGTCGGACCTTGCCACATGCTCTGTTCTTGTTCACCGGACCACAACAATCTTTATTCTGACTTCCGGTAGGGACACACCATGACTTGCGGATATGTGGGATGATCTTTGTTGCCATAAATGACAACAACCATGAATCCATATAGTGTCACTTGCCAACAACAAGCCTTTCTTTGAAGAACCCTGGACATTATGGACCCTATCATCTAGAAAAGCATATGACAGTGAACTCTACCCCACCTTTCAAATTAGATATTTACCTTTTTATTCAATGAAAATGAAGTCACAGAATGTAAACCAACCATGCATACTAGTAAGATCAAATTCTCTGCCTTCTATTCTTATTACTCTTACTTTATTAAGAGAAGAGTGTCAAAAAGAATGGGTTTAATTGTAAGCTAACATAAGGCAAAGCAGTTTTGTTATTACATTTTTCTAAGGGATCTCTAATAGTCTAATACAATGCAGTCTTCTATAATATGAACATCTGCATTTGTGTGAATGCTAAGCTTTAATATAGTAGAGTATTAAATCAATGCAATCAACTATTTATTGGGTTAAAATAACTTAGTTTTTGTAATGGTTTGGGAATGCAGGAGTTGCCAAAAATAGGTGAATGACCTCTACAATTACCAAGAGAAAAAAGTTTAGTAGTTCTTGTAGATAGAGCCAGTAAACAATGGGAGATTATTTGTCTGTTTCATAACAATATACCTCCCCTAAGTGCAGGGTGGACAGAAAGAAACATAGATGTATCCTAATGCAAATCTTTTCTCATAATGATCATCCTTCTGATTTCAACTATTAATTACTCACTATGGATGTACCATACACAAAGCTTTTCTCATAGTGTGTACACCTATTAGCATAATGAACCCCAGATGGGACAGAAAAACATGCCATATAACATTACTAACATTCAAAAAGTTCATAGCCATTTTTCTGACATATTCTTGCAACTCAGATATCTTTAAGAGAAGAGTGTCAAAAATGATGGGTTTAACAACCTAACATAAGGAAAAGCAGTTTTGTTGTGTTTAGGGTTTAGGGTTGAGGGATTAGGGTTTAGAGTTGAGGGATTATGGTTTAAGGTATAGTGTTGAGGGTTTAGGGATAGGGTTTAGGGTTGAGGGATTAGGGTTTAGGGTTGACAGATTAGGGTTTAATGTTGAGAGTTGAGGGTTGAGGGTTTAGGCATAGGGTTAATGGTCATAGGATTAGGGTTAAAGTAGAGAGTTGAGGGTAGAGGGATTAGGGATAGGGTTTAGGGTTGAAGGCTTAACGATTGAGGGTTGAGGGTTAAGGGATTGGGGTTTAAAATATAGTGTTGAGCGTCGAGGGTTTATGGATAGGTTTTAGGGTTTAATTTTTAAGGGTTAAGAGTTAAGGGATAGGGTTTAGGGTTTAGGGATAAGGGATTAGGGTTTAAGGTATAGTGTTGAGGGTTAAGGGTTTAGAAATAGGGATAGTGTTTAGGGTTTAGGGATGAGGGATTAGGGTTGAGGGTTGAGGGATTAGGGTTGAGGGTTGAGGAATTAGGGTTTAAGGTATAGTGTCAAGGGTTGAGGGTTTATTGATAGTGTTTAGGGTTGAGGGTTGAGGGATTAGGTTTTAGGGTTGATGCATTAAGGTTTAAGGTATAGTGTTGAGGGTTGAGGGTTTAGGGATAGGGTTTAAGGTTGACGGATTAGCATTTAATGTCGAGTTTAGGGTTAGAGTGTCGAGGGTAGAGGGATTAGGGATAGGGTTTAGGGTTGAAGGTTTAAGGATTGAGGGTTGAGGCTTTAGGGATGAGGGTTTAAGGCTTAAGATATAATGTCAAGTGTTGAGGGTGCAGGGATAGGGTTTAAGTTTCAAGGGTTAAGGGTTGAGGGATAGGGATTAGGGTTTAAGGTATAGTGTTGAGGGTTGATGGTTTAGGGATAGGGTTTAGGTTTGAGGGATTAGGATTTAGGGTTGATGAATTAGGGTTTAATGTTGAGGGTTGAGGGTTGAGGGATGGGGTTGATGGTCAAGGGATTAGGGTTAAAGAAGAGTGTCGAGGGTAGAGGGATTAGGGATAGGGTTTAGGGTTGAAGGTTTAAGGATTTAGGGTTGAGGCTTTAGGGATGAGAGTTAAGGGATTAGGGTTTAAGATATAGTGTCAAGTGTCGAGCATGTAGGGATAGGTTTTAGAGTTCAAGTTTTAATTGCTAAGGATCGACGGATTAGGGATAGGGTTGGAGGGTTTAGGGATAAGGGATTAGGGTTTAAGGTATAGTATCGAGCCCATTGAGGGTTTAGGAATAGGGATAGCATTTAGGGTTTAGGGATAAGAGATTAGAGTTAAGGGATGATAGATTAGGGTTGAGGGATTAGGGTTTAGGGTTGAGGGTTGAGGGATTAGGGTTTAAGGTATATTGTTGAGGGTTTAGGGATAGGGTTTAGGGTTGAAGGATTAGATTTTGATGTCGAGGGTATAAGGATTAGGGATAGGGTTAGAGGGTTTAGGGATAAAGGATTAGGGTTTAAGCTATAGTATCAAGCCCGTTGAGGGTTTAGGAATAGGGATAGCACTTAGGGTTTAGGGATAAGAGATTAGAGTTGAGGGATGACAGATTAGGGTTAAGGGTTGAGGGTTGAGGGATTAGGGTTTAAGGTATAGTTTTGAGGGTTTAGGGATAGGGTTGAGGGTTGAGGGATTAGAGTAAAGGGTTGAGGCTTTAGGGTTTAGGGTTTAGGGATAGGGTTGAGGGTTGAGGGATTAGAGTTAAGGGTTGAGGGATTAGGGTTTGACATTGATGGTTGAGGTTCGAGGGTTGAGGGTTTAGGGATAGGGTTGAGGGTCGAGGGATTAGGATTAAAGTAGAGTGTCGAGGGTATAAGGATTAGGGATAGGGTTGGAGGGTTTAGGGATAAGGGATTAGGGTTTAAGGTATAGTGTTGAAGGTTGATGGTTTAGGAATAGGGTTTAGGTTTGAGGGATTAGGGTTTAGGGTTGATGAATTAGGGTTTAATGTTGAGGGTTGAGGGTTGAGGGTTAAGGGATGGGGTTGATGGTCAAGGGATTAGGGTTAAAGAAGAGTGTCAAGGGTAGAGGGATTAGGGATAGGGTTTAGGGTTGAGGCTTTAGGGATGAGGGTTAAGGGATTAGGGTTTAAGATATAGTGTCGAGTGTCGAGTGTGTAGGGATAGGTTTTAGGGTTCAAGTTTTAAGGGTTAAGGGTTGAGGGATTAGGGTTTGACGTTGAGGGTATAAGGATTAGGGATAGCGTTGGAGGGTTTAGGGATAAGGGATTAGGGTTTAAGGTATAGTATTGAGCCCGTTGAGGGTTTAAGAATAGGGATAGCATTTAGGGTTTGGAATAAGAGATTAGAGTTGAGGGATGACGGATTAGGTTTGAGGGTTGAGGGTTGAGGGATTAGGGTTTAGGGATAAGGTTTAGGGTTGAGGGTCAAGGGATTAGGGTTTAAGGTATAGTGTTGACGGTTTAGGGATAGGGTTTAGGGTTGAGGGATTAGAGTGAAGGGTTGAGGGATTAAGATTTGACGTTGAGTATTGAGGGCTGAGGCTTTAGGGTTTAGGGATAGGGTTTGATGGTGATAGTTTGTCATTGATGTCAAAAGGTATTGAGAAAGTTGTTCATGATCATGCATTTCACAGTTGTTCACATAGTATTGAAGGATGTTGTCAGTTGGGATTGAATTGATAAATGGATGATAATTTTACAAGTGTTTGATAACATTCATGTACCAATCATGCTCACTATATTGGTGTTTCAACTGCTTACAGGATCACATGAATACATTGATGTTACTTTATTACAGTTGGAAGGAAATAGAATTAATGGTAAGAGTTTCTTGTTTCAGGATGAAATTGATCATAAGTTTGGAAATGTGATGTCATACAGTTGAGGTCACAGGTTGTGCTCAAGATAGTGGGATCTTGCTTTATGTTATGTTTACATGAACAAGATGCAAAGTGTAGGTTGTGCTTATATCATCTTCACAAGTTGATATGTTTAATGCATAAGATCAGGTGTCTTGATATGTTTGGTGTAGAGCTCTCTTCACTCATATCAAATCTTGAGCAGGATTGAGAAGTTGATCTTCATAATACTCAGATCTTCACTTGAATGAATTCAGGGATTGAATAGCTATGCTTCAAAGAGTTGTCAAATGAAGTGGTCAAAGGTCCTCAAAGATATCAATGATATAGTCAATTTTTTATTCAAAGTGTGATTGAAGCTTGAGACAAATGAAGTGGAGTTGTTGTTCTTTCACCTCTCACATTCTACATGGATTAAAAACTCTGATATACTCCTACATGTCTTCATAAGCTTCTAAATTCTCAAAAATTACTAAGTCACTAAAATACCATTCTTGCCCATTGTGTGGTATATGCTCTTTTGTTTTTAAATAGTCATTGACTTCCTATCACAGGTTAAATCGCTTAAAAAACCTGCTAAAGGGCTCTTTTTCATATATGTCACTGGCCCCCCTTTGGTCCTTACCAATATCTTCGGTCATTCAAATGTTAGATGGGCGTCAAAACTTCTAAAAGACATAAATGATGAAATAAGGAGCTCGACATAAGTGGAATACATTTAAAGTTTCCATTCGAAGGAAAAGGGCATGGAATTGTTTGAATATCTTTCATAAAGGGAAAGTTTGTTTTTTATGGAAGAGGAATGCTTTATGTCCATGAAGTTGCTTTATGCTATAAAGGCCGATGGAAGATATAAAATGCAGATCTTTGAATATTTTATAGAATGCATTTAAAGTTTAGAAATTTTTAATTTCTATTTTATTTGTTTTTTAAAAAAAAGGCATGAGATTTATTATAGAATGTATGAGTTTTTCAAGGACCCTTTATAGGAGATGGCTGATTTTTTAAAAGCAATATTTTTGGAAAAAGCCATTGAAGAATTTAGTGAATTGTTTATGTGAGAAGATTGATTTTTGATAAATCATTTTGCATAGAAGATGAACAATTTTTTTTTGAGAAAATATAGAGGTTGTTTGCAAAGAAGAATTTGAGGAGATTTTTGTAAAGCAAATATTTATGGAGAAATTGGAGATTGATTTTGAGAGGATTGCTTTGACAGAGAATATAAAAATATCAGATGATTATATTGCAGATTAGTGAAGTTATTTATGTAGATTGAAAAGATTGAAGAGTCATCTTTGAAGGAATATAAAGAGTTTTTGTTTATACAGGATTCAATGGTTTCAATGAAGGAGTTTGTCTTCTTGCACATGGAGATCAGATTTGGAAGAGATTTTATTTTCTCTTTCAAGAGAAAATTGAAAAATCTTATTTCAATTAAAGATTTTTATATGACTTTAATTATTGTTTTAGATGATTTGTCTGTGCAGAGTAAGTGAAAGGTTTTGAAATTTTTGAAGAAGATTTACATATTTTTGCAAGGGATAATTTGAGATGTCAAAGAATATGAAAGGGCTCTAAAATGGATAGAGAAATAATATTTTTTTTATTACAAGAGATTGATTTTTGAAATAAGAAAAATTGCAGAGAGAAGGTGAAAAGTTTTTTGTTTGCAGGTTCTTCATTGAGAGAAGATGAAAATGTACATACAGAAGAGGAAAGGTGAAAAGATATTCAACTTGTATAAAATTGTTTTCCAGGTGCATTGATGGGGTGAATTAAAAAAAAAAGGAGAGAGATAAAACATACAGAGTTGTGAAGTGTTGTTGAGTGTATCCAGATGTAAGATTAATTTTGAACAAAATGACCATTTGACAGATATATGTTTTGTATTGAATGGAAATAGAGTATCCCTCTGATTTGTTTATTACATCTGTTGGTGATTTGGTTTGCCAGTGAGGCACAATATGCCAGTGAGGCCTTGTATTAGCCAGTGAGGCTTGTTGGTTAGTGAGACCTATTTGTTTATCAGTGAGGTATATCAGTGTTGGAAGTGGGTCTTTCTATTTGGTATTGGAGTTGGTGCTCCTAGAAACATATTGTAGCTAGTGAGGCATGTTTTCTAGTTAAGCCAATGAGGCAGTTTTGAGTGGTTTTTCTACCTAGAGAGGGTTTTCGACTCTAGTAATTCTTGTGTTAATGATATGCTTATATGTGTGTTTTTGCTTCTATGTTAAGATTTATCTCTATGTGGTCCTGTTCATAATTTTCATTATCAAACTCATTCATATATGTGTAATAGTTCATTGATGACTTTCTCTTTCTGAGTCTTGTAAATTAAAAGTTATAATAAGTTGCAAAAATCTACACAACACTGATTCACCCCCCCTCTCAGTGTTGTCCGGACTCCTACAATTGGTATAAGAGCCTAGGTTCCCTTTTTGAAGTCTTATAGGCTCGGGTAGGTCTTGGTAGTGGAGTTCAATGGGTAAGTGCAGAAGAAATAATTGCACGAGAAATGTCAAGCCTCATTCTAGTCAAAAGACACAAAAGACATCATCCATATCAAATATAGGTGTTAATGTTCAATCAGTTGATAAAGTTGTTTCACATGTTGAATTAGTAAAAGAGTCTTCTGAAGTTCCTCTGTTAAATGGTTTAGATTTTACAGTTTGGTGTATGAGAATGCAAGTCTATTTATCCTCTTTAGGATACGATGTATGGATGTCTATTGAGAATGGATATTCTAACTCTGCAAATGACAAAGAAGCCCTTGAATGTAATCAGATTGCAAAGAAGGTCATATTGTCTGCTCTATCTAATGATGTTTCTTGTAAAATTATGGACTGTGGTACAGCTCAGGATATGTGGAGGAGATTGATAAAAAATTATCAAGGTAGTGTACTTGAAGAAGAAAACAACTTATTATCTGAGAAGAGTGATAATGATGAAAATCTTTCACATGAAGGAGATGAGACTCAATCAGATTTTGAAGAAGATCAGATTATAAGTGATGAAGAACAAGAATGTGAAATTGATATGGAAGGAGAGCTTATATATACTTTGAGTGAGCTCAAGAAGTATAAGAGAGAAAATCAGAAACTAAATTTGCAGTTGCAACAAGAAAAAGATTTAAAAGACAAAGCTCTTACAGATCTTGAAGATGCTAGAAACCTGATTATAGATTTGAGGAATCAAGCAGGTGAATTAGATAAATTAATCACTAGTTTGAAAACAGAGGTTGAGGTAGCTAAGAGAATAAAATTAGAGTTAGAAGCTAAATCAGTTGAATGTCAAAAACTTGAAAGAGAAATAGTTTCTTTGAGAAAAAATCTTGAGGATGTTAAGAAGCAATTAGAAAAGAATCAAAATTTTGAAGAGAGCACAAGCAGGTTAAATAAGATGCTTGGTAAACAAAAACTATATGGAGACACTACTAGACTTGGATATGAAGAAGGAGAGTGTTCCAAAGTTAGAGAAACTCCTAGAAGAAAAATCGATCAGCTTACTGCTCCTGAAAGAAAAGTGAACAATCAAAGAAGAATTGCTCCCACAAGACAAGCATATATGTACAGGTACAATTATTCATTTAATGGATATTGTTATACTTGTAATCAATTTGGACACAACGCAATTGTTTGCAAAAGGAATACTGATATTAATTGTTACAAGTGCAATAATGTTGGACATATACAAAGAAATTGTAAAAGATATGATTCTGCATGGAAATTTAACATGAGTGCTCAAAGGTATTATCAGTCATTTGGTTATGATTATAACATAGTTTGTTATAATTGCAATTCTTTTGGTCATAAAGCTCATAGCTGCAGAAAAGGATCATCTAATTTGATAGGTTGGAAATGGAAAGAGGCAGAAAAGGTTTGGAGGAAGAAAGTACCTATGAAAGTGTGGAAGCAAAAACAAAGTCAGGACAAGAAGGATCCTAATCTTGTGCATCTTGCACAAGTCATTTCATCTGTTGCATAACAGATAGCATGATGTGAGGGGGAGTTGTTATTGTCTTATCATTTTTCCCCAAGAAGTTAAAGGAGGAGTTCAATTGATGTTTATCAACTTGATGATCTTGTTTTGTTTAACTTGCTTATCTGATAATGATATTGAGTTTCAGTGTATGTCAAGTATGTCAGGTGTATGTCAGGTGTTCATAATCAGTGACATGTTTACTAGATCATATTTGATATTTACATGATTAAGTTGACATATGCTTCAGTTAAGGTGTTCTCAAGGAACTCTCATCTGCATTTGGTGTTACAGGAAGTACTTGATGGTTAAATTAACTCATGTTGATTGCAATATATACCAGGATTGACATTGTTGCAAAGTGTTGTTACAGGAAGAGTTTGATGGTGAAAGTTGTGCAATCTTGATAAGCTGATTTGTATTAGGGATCTTGAGTATTCTCAAGAAGTTCTCTTGAGATGTTAGCATGTGTTGGTTGAGGAAGTTGCAAATGAAAGAAGTCAATTGTTTTGTTTTTGCAAAGGTATTGATAATGGTTGTTAGATTTGACAATGTGTTGTAAAAAGATATGCAGGAACAGCAGGATGGTCTTCATTCTTTTCATGTCAAAAAGGATGTGCAAGAATAGATTGGTTGCAGAATAAATGTTCATGATCATTGGTATAATAATTTGACATGTTCTTCCTCATTAATATGGTTTAGAAAGGTTTGCTGGTTTCAAGTATGAGCTTCAAGTTATGATAATCTAGAGTTTCTTATGACATTGATGGTGAATTTTGTATCAGAGGCAAGTAAAGGTCTTTGTAGACACCCTAAAATGACCGTGTCATCAAATCACTTGCATTTCATCATCTTCCAAATCACCTGCATTTCAACGTTAATTAAAAAATCTAATTATTTAATTAATTTCACCAAATTCTTCTAAATCACATACTTGCGACGTTAATTAAATAAATTCTCTTTATTTAATTAATTAAATTAAATTCCTCTGTTATTCTTCCAACATTAAATAATTTTAATTATTTAATTAGATCTTTATCCTCTTTCCAAAAATCAAATCCACATTAATTAGATAAATTCAATTATTTAATTAATTCATCACAAATTCTATCTTATCTATAAATTAAATAGTTTACATTATTTAATTAAATCAAAATCATTCTTCCAAATCATGCACAACAAATAAATAAATTTATTTATTTAATTTTCTTTCAAATCTTCTAAATTAAATAATTCCAATTATTTAATTATTTCTTCCAAAATATCTTCTCTAATATTAAATAAATCAATTATTTATTTAAATTGCTTTTTTTCTAAATTTGAGTTATCTCTAATATAACTCAAGCTTTCTATATTTAATAAAGCAAAATATCTTCTAATTCTCATGCAAATCTCTTCTTCTTATTTTAAATCACTTAACTGACTATTACATTCTGTTAATTGCTTTAACTCATTCTTCTATTCTTGATAACTCCTCTCATGCAAAAGAAAGCAAGACACTTGTCTTCTTCTCATTCGTTGCACGTTCCTCAACTTATCTCCTCCATTGATTCTTCTGAATTATCTAGACCGTTGATCGATCTTTGATGAAATCTATATAAACCCCCCTCATCTCCTTCATTGAGCCTCTCTCTTCGATCGTATTCTCAGGCATACTTAACAGGGCTTTGAGCATACAAAACGCGTCGATTGAGCAACTTACGATCTTTTGACATTGATCTTCTTGAGCAACTTACGATCTTTTGACATTGATCTTCTTGAGCAACCTTACAATCTCTTAACATTGATCTATTGACACACATTACTTGCTTGTTGTGACTATGGTTTCACAACTTCATTGAGCAATCCACACTTCTTCAAAAGGGAACAATACAGATTTTGGTAAGAGCTTTCATTTGTCTTTGATTTTATGATAATGGCTTTTACTTAGATTGGTTCGCTTTATGTGATTGGTTTTTGGTTTTATTAGTTTAGATTTAATCAATTTTTCCTCATCAAAGTATTACAATCAAGGGGTATGATGATGCTGAATGCCGTTTAGAAGGTGTTATCCACTTGCCTATACAATTGGGCCCTGTCATGCTTGAAACTAGGTGTCAAATCCTTGATATTGAGCTGCCTTACAACATTATCCTAGGCCGCCCATGGATCCATGCAATGAAAGTTGTTCCCTCCACATACCATCAATCTCTAAAGTTCCCATACAATGGTACAGAGATCACCATCCCAGGAGACCTTAATCCTTTTGAATTCTGTCGTGTCTTGCAAGGCAGTTACAAAAATTGCAACCAGGTGCCTTGTTGGTACTCATTTTGACCTGGAGGTTGATTTTTCATGTTTAGAGGGTTTCTTCACTTAAACCCTATATATTCTTTCCCATCAGCGTGATCTCACAGGCATTTTGGCGATCAGATTGGTGGTAGTGATGTGCCGTCGGCGTGACGTTCACCATCGGCATGTCTTTTTTCTGGTTCCCTGACGGGATTGTTCTTACCGATGGTGCCATCGGTGTGTTTTATACTATCGGCGAAGCATTTTCCTGTTCGACCGACAATGGATGTTTGGCAGATGAGGTGTCATCGGCATGTGTCTCGCCGAGGGATATGTGTATTGGGGTGATCGTTGTTATCGGCATGCTTCGTTTGTTTTTGGCCGATATGGATGGTCTGGCCGATGGGAGCATTATGGCATTGTGACTTTGTGCATCGGCTGGACTATATGTTTGGTCTTGTTGATGAAGTGTTCATCGCCAAGACTTTGGCTATCGGGTGGATGGTGAAGTGTTGGCCCGACAGGGTTAGTCTGGCTGACGAGAGTTTCGGGAAGTCATCGCCAACACTTTGGTTATCGGTGAAATATTTTCTTGATCTACCAATGTGAGGAGCTTGGCCGATGAAGAGTCATCGGCGTGTGTCTGGCCGACGAAAGGGCAGAGTGTGGCTTATTGGTCTTTGGTATGATATGAGGTATCGGCGAGGGTTTTTTCAGTTGCTCCGATGGTGGCGGTCTTGCCGACGGAGGTGGGCTATCGGTTGGAGTTGGGCCGATGGCTTGATGATGGATGGCTTGAGGGTGTTCATCGGCGAGACTATTGAGGTTGGCAAAGGATTTGTGGGCTGGGCCGATGGTTCGTGTCTCAGCGATGGGTTTTTGACGAAGGCAGGTGTGTCGAGCGCGGCAAAAGGCGCTCGACACTTGGTATGTATGCGGCTATGCCTTTAAAGCGCTAAGGTTACTTCTATGCCGTGCATGTGGGATTATTCCTCTGTGTAGTTTGAACCTACGATAGAACACGTTTTGGTGGGAATTTCCTTTTTGAGTGCTGCGACAGTTTTCAAGCGGCCGCGGGTGGTTGAGCCATCAATGGCAACTATAGTAGGGGCATGGGCGAGTTGTTGGACAGTCATGTACCCAAGTTTTGGCATGAAGACTCCTAGATGGCGGTACAGGGCTTGAGGATTCTCTTGTCTATTGCTGTAATAAATTTTGAGCACCATTCCTTTGAAGGATCTGTATCTGGTGGATTTTGTAATAGTCATGTAATTAATTGCTATGGTACACTCTCTGGCTGTTATATGCAGACTGTGTTACCATTGTTTTGGTTGTTGAAAGTTGAACATTTTGGCTCTATAACACAATACAGTTCATTTTGGTTGCTCTGTACAGCTAAACCTGTGAGTTTATGTATCTCCAGTTGTATGTTTTTGCATGAATCCACTGATTTCATGGTTAATTTTATATGAGAAATGCTATGTTAGCATGTGTTTTGTTAATTCTGTCTCCAGTATTGCATGTATCTTTCTTCTGGGTCTGGATATTTGAGGAATGTTTGAGACTCTAGAACATAGAATTCCTGTGTTGAATGTCTGATCTTTTAACTTCTGCTTAAGGGGTAGATTAAATTGTTCTCAGATTGAACATTGGGAAGGGTATACTGCAATAGGGATGCCATAAGTATAGATAGCTTAACACTCTATTTTGGGAGATATCTGTAAGGTAGGTATCATATGTATATCCCCCTGAAATCCAGTTTTAGCTATTCATGCTGATCATTCACAGGTGTATGTCTACTGACTCCAGGCCCTGGATAGGCACCAATCTTGCTTTGTGTTTGTGTTACAACCATGTCCAGCTTTGCATCCAAACTTAAAATCAAAATCAAACTCTAAAACAACCATTAGGACATTAGAATTAGTTTTAGGATCCTCAATCCTCTGTCTACAACTACAAATAGGCCCAAAGCTAGCCCCTTTGCTCTTATCTTTCAGTTTTGGTCTACTTACAGGAGGACTTATCTGCTTTCTGTCAGCATCCCAGCCTTTGTATGCATATCCTCATGAATGTTGAGTAGGGAATACCCCCCTAGGTTTTGCAGAGCCTGAAGAAGAAGAGGAGATAAAATATAGAGTCTATCTCCTACACTGTTGGCCCCTGGCCCAGAGATCCTGTTGATCATTGATGGCTACCTTGTAGGGAAATCTGGGAGTAAGCATCCAGTCTAGGAAAAAACCAACAAAAATTGGCGACTCTACTGGGGATGGTGATTTGAAAATTGTTATTTTTGTCCTCCCTGGTGAAATATCTGTGTACCCATCCGAGTCACCAACAGAAATTGGTGACTCTGCTGGGGACTTTGTGAAAGAACCCTGATTTATAAAAGAAAATAGTTCCTAGTAATAGGTGGCGACTTTGAAGTAATCTCCCAACCGGTCAAAGTAAAATTTATATGCAGGGGAGAAGATCCCAACAAAATCCTTTATTTGAAGAGTTACCAGTAACAAGAAGAATGATGTACAGAAGAAAGGGAGCTGTCTTAGTCAGTCATGAGGGTTCCCCCAGAAAAAATGATGATATGCAAGATAACCCTAGGCCATCAGGACAGCATGTGCCTTACTTTTCAAATGCAGAAGCTGATATTCAGGGTGCATATAAGAGGCAACAGGGTGGTAGCATGAGAATGAGGTCAGAGGTGTTCCAAGAACACCCATTTCTCGACCCTAGTGAAAGGTTTGAAGAGGCAGAGTCTCTGAGGGATGATGAAGATGAAGATCAGAATATGGTAAAACCATCCTCCTCTAGGCCCAGCGAGGAAGAACTAGCTGATGAAATTAGGAGCTTAAGGGCCGAGTTCGAATATCAGCAGGCAATAACAATCAGAGATGACCTAAGGTGGAAAGTGCAAGCTTTAAGGACTGCCCAAAATAATTCAATTCCCACCCTTGAGAATGCAAATGTGCAGAGACATCAACAGAGAAATGAAGTGCAACATCAGCATAATGATCAAAGACAAAATGTGAATGATGCTAGGATACCACTGAACAATGTAAGAAACTAGAATGCAAACAAAAATATTAATATTAATCAGTTGGACAGACAGCCAATGCAGTTAGATAGATTCAAACAACTGGTATTTGATGGTATTCCTGGGTATCCTAACCCCATTGATAAGCATCTGAGGCTGCAAGTGCCTAAATTTTCAAGAAACAACACAGTGTCAGGAGAAGATCATCTAAAAGCTTTTCAAAATGTCATGGATAACTTTGAGGTTGAACATGAGGATGTTTTCATGAAGTCATTCATGCAATCCTTAGTAGATGAGGCAAGAGAATGGTACAAGAATCTGCCTGACCAGAGTATTTCATCATGGGATGATTTTAAAAGGATGTTCAAGGAGCAATATGGTGACAAAACTGACCCTAGCTTTTTTGTAAATGAGTTTACCAGTATCACTAAAGGGTCAAATGAGCAGGTTGCAGATTTTAATGCAAGATTTACTAAAGTGTTAAACAAATTGCCACATCACATGAGGCCAAATGAACCAATGTGCATAATACTGTATATCAATGCTTTTGATGCAAAAACTGCATATGGATTAAGAGATAAAAGTCCTGCTGCTATCAGGGATGCTTTCAGAATTGCAGTAAATATTGAAAACAACAGGAAAGCATCAGGCAAGACTAACAGAAGGGATGATGTGAAAATTTTGCAGAATCCAAATAAGCCTCAGAACACTCAAGGTAATACATCTGCCCCTGAACATAAGATAGACAAATTGGCAAATGTTGTTAAGGACCTAAGCTATAGACTAGCTAGAAGTGAAAAAGGGATAGGTCCTGATAGGCAAGTCTATCAAAGGCAGGAAAAGAGGCCACCATTGCATGATATGCCTTATAATACCAATTGGCATGATGGTAAGCCTATATTCACACGTAACCACACAAATCAGAGAGCTCAACATGTCAAAAAAACTCCTGATCCTCTAAAGAAAGCTATAAATATTGTTGATAATACTCCATGGTGTATAATTTGTCAGATGCCACATTCACAGTCACAGTGTATGATTGCTCAGTCCTTGTGTGATAATACTACATCTTGTAATGAATGCAATGAGCCACATTATGTGCAAGATGATGATGTTAATATGATGTCCATAAGCAATGGATACACTCTTTGTGATGCTGATGCAAATGCAGATGATGAAACTCAGGGCTGCCAACAGTTCCCATATGATGAAGATGATGAAGTTAACTATGCCTATGCTCAGAGCTCACATATATTTCTGAGTAACCTATAATGACTTTCTGATGAGGAAATTAGGGCTTTCACAGCTGTAGTAGTTGCCCAAGTCAAGAGCAACTACAATCTCAGAGGTAAAAATCAAGTAAGCGGCCCACATTAGCCAGAAGGTATTTCTGCAGGTCAGCCAGTGCATGGCCACAAAGGAATTGAACCACAAAAAAGGCAGTGGGTTAATAATAAACAGAATTTTAGACATAGAACAGGTCATGAATCCCAAGGACCGGAAAATAGAATCCCTCAGGCTGAAGATCAAAGTAGAGGTTCCCAAGACAAGAATGATGATCAGGGAACTATGAAAGTAAGAGCTAAATCAGTTCAGGATAAAAACAAGATTGTGGAGCAAGCTACAACTGTTATACAAAATTATGCTCCATTTGATATAGCTCAAGTCCTCTCCGAGGTAAAAGTCTCTGTTCCACTTATGGAACTGATGAAAGTGGAAGAAATCAAGAATAGGACAGTATCCCTAATTTCATGGATGGATTTTCAAGCTAAACAAAATGTTCAGATCCAGGGTGAGAAGCATGTCATGTGTAATGAAGAAGATGAGGCTCCTGAAGTTTATTTGGGAGTGACTATGACAAAGTGTCCTTCACAAGTGGAACCATTTTATGTATCCCTGGTTATAAATGGAAAAATAATCAGAAATTGTATGCTTGACTCTGGAGCATCTACAAATGTCATGCCTTTAGCCGTCATGCAACAAGCTAGATTGAAAGTTGACAAGGCATGTGGAAAATGTTATGCTATGGATGCCAGAGAGGTACCAGTTATTGGAATCATGAAGGATGTAGATTTCAAACTTGCAGCATTTCCTAAAAAAAGATATAAAATGAATGTAATGGTGGTTGACATCAAGCCACAGTATGGTATGTTGATGTCAAGAAGATGGGCTGCACTAATTGGTGGAAGTATGTAGATGGACCTGTCATATGCCATGATTCCAATGAATGGCAGGGATGTTAAGCTAATCAGAGAACAAAGATCATCAGAGACAGTGGAAGACCAAGAAGCAGAGGAACAGATATGCTTTGTAAACACTGACTGTGATAACTTCAAGGTTGTCTCGGATGATAGGGAAGATAAAGAGAGGGATGTCTGCAGTAAAGAATTGGACCAGCAAGGTCTGTGGACCATGTATTTTGATGGAGCTTGTGTAAAAGAAGGCTCTGGAGCTAGAGTTGTTTTCCTGTCTCCAACTGGTAAGCTCCTCAAATTTTCCTTCTTGCTGAGGTTTGTTTGCACAAACAACATTGCAGAATATGAGGCTTTACTCTTAGGCCTAAATATTGCTCTCAAACATGGAATCAAAATGCTAAGAGTATTTGGGGATTCTGAGCTGATTGTATCCCAAATTAGAGATAGGTATGCTTCAAAAAATAAAAGATTGAAACAATACAAGCATGCTGTTTGGGATACCATTGAACTATTTGATGCATTTTCAATAGGCTGGGTAGAGAGATCAAAGAATGTTATGGCTGATTTCCTAGCTAATGTTGCAATAAGGCCAGATGACATCACTCTGTCAGATGTTACAAATGTAGAAATTAAAATCAGGCCTACAGTACCAGAAAACATATGCAGTTGGCAAGTGTTTAATGATGATAGGGATTTGTTAAAATTTTTGCACTGCATAGATGAATATGAGAATCAAGAAATTGATTTCCAAGCTTTTGTAGAGACTATAGATGGAAAAGAAACTCTTGTGGGAAAAGAGATAATTCAATTGAAGACTAATAAAATCCCTAGAGGGTTAGTAGCTTTGGAAAGAGCTTTTGACAGTAGAGACAAATTGGTCATAGGGACATCTCCCACAAATAAGGAAGATTTAGAAGAGATAAATTTGGGGACATCTCAGGTCCCTCAGAAGGTATATATTGGTAAGCAGCTCAAACCTCACATTAGGAGTATGCTGATTGCATTACTGAAAAGGTATAAACATGTTTTTGCTTGGTCATATGAGGACCTAAAAGCCTATAGGGAAGATTTATTCCAGCATGAGATCCCATTGAAGCCTGGAGCTAAGCCATTTAGACAAAGGCAAAGACCTATTAATCCTACCTTAGCTCCAAAGATGCAAGAAGAACTCAAAAAGCTTAGGGAGGCTGGAATAATTGTGCCAATCAGACATTCAACTTGGGTGTCTAACGTTGTCCCAGTCAGAAAAAAGAATGGTGATATTAGGCTTTATGTTGACTTCAGAAACTTGAATGTATCCTCTTTAAAGGATAACTATCCACTGCCTAATATGGAAGCTATGTTGCAGAGAGTGACTGGTTGTGAACTCTTGTCCATGATGGATGGATTTTCAGGTTATAATCAGGTGAAGGTAAAGGAATCAGAACAGTATAAGACTGCCTTTACCACTCCATGGGGAACTTATGTGTATGTTAGAATGCCCTTCAGACTAACAAATGCAGGTGCTACATTTCAAAGAGCAATGGATGTTGCTTTTGCAGGGTTGATTGATTCAATCCTGGCTGTATATCAAGATGACTTGACTGCATATTCAAAGAAAGAGGAGCAGCATTGTTTGCATCTAGAGCAGATTTTCATAAGAGCACTAGAATATGGTATTTCTTTAAATCCAAAGAAGTGTGCTTTTGGGGTAGTTGAAGGAAAGCTCCTAGGGCACATTGTTTCCAAGGATGGAGTTAGGATAGATCCAGAGAGAGTGGCTGCTATTGACAGAATTCAAATGTCAAAAACTATAAAAGGAGTTCAGTCCTTCTTTGGACAGATAAATTTTGTTAGGAGATTTGTTCCCAACTTTGCAGAAACTACAAGGAACATCTCCAAGATGATGAAGAAGGATGCAACTGTCAGCTGGGAAAGTGAAGCAATAGAATCATTTTAGAGTATCAAAGAGGCAATCAAGATGGCCCCTGTTCTTAAATCTCCTGATTTTTCTAGGCCATTCCAATTGTTTTCATTTGCTTCCTTTCACACTATTGTTGCATGTTTGCTACAGAAAAATGAGAATGGTTTTGAACAAACCATAGCTTTCTTCAGTATGTCCTTGCAGGCTTCTGAGTTGAAATATGATATTATGGAAAAACAGGCATATGCACTAGTTAGAGCCATCAAAAGTTTTAGACCATACCTGGTAGGATCACATATAATTGCATATGTACCCCATGCAGCAGTCAAAGACATATTCACTCAACAGGAGGTGACTGGAAGAAGGTGTAGATGGATAAACAAACTGCAAGAGTTCAACATAGACATACAGATTACCAAGTTGGTAAGAGGACAAGGATTAGCCAAGATGATGGCACAGTCAAACTTGGAAGCATGCCAAGTTAATGCTGTCCAAAATGAGAGTGTAAATGTATCAAGATCTGGATGGTACAAGGACATTATATACTACTTGCAGAATCTGAATTGTCCTTCCCATTTTAGTGACAGTCAAAAGAGGACTTTAAAGTTACATGCAATCAGGTATGTTATTGTTCAAGGTGAGCTATACTGGAAAAACCCTGATGGTGTGCTGCTGAGATGTGTGGATGAACATGTGGCTAACAATGTTTTGATTGACATGCATAAAGGATTGTGTGGTGGACATTATACTGCCCAAACAACAGCTCATAAGATTCTCAGGGCAGGATATTGGTGGCCCACTCTCTTTTCAGATGCACAAAAGTTAGTGAGGAAGTGTGACCCTTGCCAAAGATTTTTAGGAAAGTTGAAATATGATGGTGCTTTACCCCTCAGAATTGTAACTGTGGATGCTCCATTTCAGCAATGGGGAATTGACTTCATAGGGGAAATTGCAGACAAATCAAGTGGGGGACACAATTGGATTTTGGTGGCAACTGATTACTTTACCAAATGGATTGAGGCCATTCCAACTAAGAGAGCTACAAGTAAGGTGGTGACAGATTTCATACTGGAAAATGTTATCATCAGGTTTGGAGTACCATTCAAGATAGTCACTGATAATGCTATGTGCTTCAGATCAGGTGAATTTGTTGATTTTTGCAATAGGTATGGGATAAATCTATCATATGCATCACCATACCACCCACAAGGAAATGGTCAAGCAGAATCAAGTAATAAGAGCATCATGAAAATTATCAAGAGGATGCTGGACAAGAACAAGAGAGCTTGGGACTCAAAATTAAAATTGGCAATATGGGCTGACAGAGTGACAGTACAAAAGGCTATTGAAATGTCACCCTTTGAGCTAGTATATGGTGCATCAGCCAGATTGCCCATAAATAATCTCCTACCAGTTTACAGATTCATCCAGGATAATGATGAGGAGATTGAAGACTCCATGACAGAAAGAGTGAATCAACTGGTTGCATTGGATGAGAATAGAAGGAAAGCCCACCAGATCAACCTCAAGAGACAACAAGATGTGAAATATCTGTTTGATAGGAGAACTACTAAAAAGAAATTTCAGGTCAATGATCTAGTACTTATATGGAATGCAAAAAATCAGGACAAGGGTAGGCATGGTAAGTTTGAACCCTTATGGATGGGCCCATATCAGATTTGCAGCACTCATGGGGAGGACTCTTATTTCCTCCAGGCCCTAGATGGTGAAGTTCTGGAATTGCCTGTGCATGGCCAATTCCTTAAGTTTTACTTTGCATGATGGCCCATCCCTATGCACATGTGTAAAAAATATGTATATAGTGTAAATGCCTTGTACAGTTCGTGCTTTTTGGTTTTTTGCCTGGTCTGCCCGGAGATCTGGTTCTCGCTGTAGGTTTTTCACCTGCACGTCCCCATTCGGAGCCAGTGTTGGTACTCATTTTGACCTGGAGGTCAATTTTTCATGTTTAGAGGGTTTCTTCACTTAAACCCTATATATTCTTTCGCATCAGCGTGACCTCGCAGGCATTTTGGTGATCAGATTGGTGGTAGTGATGTGCCATCGGCGTGACGTTCACCATCGGCATGTCTTTTTTCTGGTTCCCCGACGGGATTGTTCTTACCGATGGTGCCATCGGTGTGTTTTATACTATCGGCGAAGCATTTTCTTGTTCGACCGACAATGGATGTTTGGCCAATGAGGTGTCATCGGCATGTGTCTCGCCGAGGGATATGTGTATCGGGGTGATCGTTGTTATCGGCATGCTTCGTTTGTTTTTGGCCGATATGGATGGTCTGGCCGACGGGAGCATTGTGGCATTGCGACTTTGTGCATTGGCTGGACTATATGTTTGGTCTTGCCGATGAAGTGTTCATCGCCAAGACTTTGGCTATCGGGTGGACGGTGAAGTGTTGGCCCGATAGGGTTAGTTTGGCCGACAAGAGTTTCGGGAAGTCATCGCCAACACTTTGGTTATCGGTGAAATATTTTCTTGATCTACCGATGTGAGGAGCTTGGCCGATGAAGAGTCATCGGCGTGTGTCTGGCCAACGAAAGGGCAGAGTGTGGCTTGTTGGTCTTCGGTATGATATGAGGTATCAGCCAGGGTTTTTTCAGTTGCTCCGACGGTGGCAGTCTCGCTGACGGAGGTGGCCTATTGGTTGGAGTTGGGCTAATGGCTTGATGATGGATGGCTTGAGGGTGTTCATCAGTGAGACTATTGAGGTCGGCGAAGGATTTGTGGGCTGGGCCGATGGTTCGTGTCTCAGTGATGGGTTTTTGACAAAGGCAGGTGTGTCAAGCGCGGCAAAAGGCGCTCGACACTTGGTATGTATGCGGCTATGCCTTTAAAGCGCTAAGGTTACCTCTATGCCATGCATGTGGGATTATTCCTCTGTGTAGTTTGAACCTACGATAGAACGCATTTTGGCAGGAATTTCCTTTTTGAGTCCTGCGACGGTTTTCAAGCGGCCGCAGGTGGTTGAGCCATCAATGGCGACTGTAGCAGGGGCATGGGCGAGTTGTTGGACAGTCATGTACCCAATTTTTGGCATGAAGACTCCTAGATGGCGGTGCAGGGCTCGAGGTTTCTCTTGTCTGTTGCTGTAATAAATTTTGAGCGCCATTCCTTTGAAGGATCTGTATCTAGCGGATTTTGTAATAGTCATGTAATTAATTACTGTGGTACACTCTCTAGCTATTATATACAGACTGTGTTACCATTGTTTTGGTTGTTGAAAGTTGAACATTTTGGCTCTGTAACACAATACAGTTCGTTTTGGTTGCTCTGTACAGCTAAACTTGTGAGTTTATGTATCTCCAGTTGTATGTTTTTGCATGAATCCACTGATTTCATGGTTAATTTTATATGAGAAATGCTATGTTAGCATGTGTTTTGTTAATTTTGTCTCTAGTATTGCATGTATCTTTCTTCTGGGTCTAGATATTTGAGGAATGTTTGAGACTCTAAAACATAGAATTCCTGTGTTGAATGTCTGATCTTTTAACTTCTGCTCAAGGGGTAGATTAAATTGTTCTCAGATTGAAAATTGGGAAGGGTATACTGCAATAGGGATGCCATAAGTATACATAGCTTAACACTCTATTTTGGGAGATATCTGTAAGGCAGGTATCATATGTATATCCCCCTGAAATCCAGTTTTAGCTATTCATGCTGATCATTCACAGGTGTATGTCTACTGACTCCAGGCCCTGGATAGGCACCAATCTTGCTTTGTGTTTGTGTTACAACCATGTCCAGCTTTGCATCCAAACTTAAAATCAAAATCAAACTCTAAAACAACCATTAGGATATTAGAATTAGTTTTAGGATCCTCAGTCCTCTGTCTACAACTGCAAATAGGCCCAAAGCTAGCCCCTTTGCTCTTATCTTTCAGTTTTGGTCTACTTACAGGAGGACTTATCTGCTTTCTGTCAGCATCCCAGCCTTTGTATGCATATCCTCATGGATGTTGAGTAGGTAATACCCCCCTAGGTTTTGCAGAGCCTGAAGAAGAAGAGGAGATAAAATATAGAGTCTATCTCCTACACTGTTGGCCCCTGGCCTAGAGATCCTGTTGATCATTGATGGCTACCTTGTAGGGAAATCTGGGAGTAAGCATCCAGTCTGGAAAAAAACCAACATGCCTAACAATGAAAAAGCCCTTGAATACCCACTATATGTTGATCCTAAAACTCTGGCGCAAGCCTCTACAAGTGAACCTAAACACCTCCCCAAAATCACAGCTCACATCCGGGATATAGGCTTTGGCACTTATGATATCTCAAAATCTTGTTGTGTAGGGCGGATGCCCTTATCTCCAAAATCTTATGGCCAACCACCCATTGCCAAAGTAACCAAAAAAGTAGCTATTCCTCCCCCAGGATTCCTAACCCAATTCCAACATGGACGGTTACTGGAAGAGGAAACTATTGAGGACATTTCTTCTTGGCTCTATAAGGAGAAAGAACCAGTCACAATACCAATCAAGCAATACGGCAATGGCTTAATAATAGTAAAAAACATGGGCTATAAAGGCAAAGGTGGCCTTGGGAAATAGAATCAAGCAACTATGGAGCCCATTGTTGTGATAAAGAAACTAGATAAGAAGGGATTATGATTTGGTAAGAAGGTACCACGCGCCTTGGACATCGAGTATATCCTCGACGAGGTAGCTAACACTTTTCTTGCTGATTCGACATCTACAGAGGATATCATCGATGACTCTTCCCTCCATATAACCAACCTATTCGTAGAATCCTCCATTTTCACGCTATCCTCCATATCCTTAACCTCCACTACCAGCACCCAGAATGTCACACTTGTCTACCCTGAACTTATCGATTGGGACCAACAACGGTCCCCCGTTATAGATGTATTTCAGAATGATGAAGCTTTAGCTGAGTTCATGGGACTTCGGGAAGGTATCCCTCTTGGTGATCATAAGGCAGGTTTTGTAATGGAACTAGAGCCAACAGCTTATTTTGGTGAGAATGCCAAATCCTCCAGTCACAAAAGTGAAAATAAAGAAAGATCTCTAGGTGAAAACCACACTGTGGCACCTCCTGATCACAAAATAGTAAAAACAAAGGACGTATCCAAAGGTGAAAACCCAACTGTGGCACCTGAGGATGGAGGATTTGACCTTCCCCTACCATCTAAGTATCAAGAGAAGTTAGCTCTCCTAGTAGAAGATTCTACAGAGATCAATCTTGGCACGGAACAAAATCCAAAAACCACATTCCTAGTCGCATCATTATCAGAAATAGAGCACAGGAATCTTAACACATTCTTCTTATAGAGAACCATCAACTTTGCGTGGACCTATGCGGATATGCCAGGGCTAGACCCTAAACTAGTAGTTCATTATCTCACAGTTGATCCCAAAGTTGAGAAAGATGCATCCATAGATCGCTCTCTTGGTAAAAGTGGAAATACAAAAATTATTAGATGCAAAGTTCATACGACCTATTGATTATTCAGATTGGGTCTCCAACATTGTACCTGTATCTAAACCCAATGGGTGCATCCGCATATGTAATGATTTTAGAGATCTCAACAAGGCATGTCCCAAAGATGACTTTCCACTACCAAACATTGACATTATAGTGGACTTGACAACAGGTCACAAGATGCTTTCTCTCATGGATGGATTCTCTGGCTACAATCAGATAAGGATAGTAGAGGAAGATCAGCATAAAACAACCTTTACTTGTCCGTGGGGTAATTATTGTTGGTGTGTCATGCCATTTGGTCTGAAGAATGCAGGAGCAACCTATCAGAGAGCAATGACAGTGATCTTCCACGATCTCTTTCATCACATCATGGAAGACTATGTTGATGATATACTAGCTAAATCTTCTAGGGTGGATCACATACATGTGCTAGGATAGATCTTCGACAGGCTTGAAAAATACCAAGTAAGACTCAATCCAAAGAAGTGTGTATTCGGTGTCACATCAGGGAAGCTGTTGGGATACATTGTATCTCATAGAGGCATCGAAGTGGATCTAGCGAAAGTGAAAGCTATAGTGGAGATGCCTCCACCCAAGAACGTTAAAGCACTAAGGAGCCTTCAGGGAAGATTGCAGTCCATTCGGTGTTTCATATCATAGCTAGCAGATAAATGTAAACCCTTTCAACACTTGCTCCAAAAGGATGTCTCATTTTGATGGGACAACAAGTGTCAGGTAGCATTTGATCAACTTAAAGAGTATCTAGCTAAACCTCCTGTATTAGTTCCACCAGTTGCGGACAAACCTTTGATATTATACATCTCTACTACAAACTCGGCCTTAGGGGCCTTGCTAGCACAAAATGATGAATCAGGAAAGGAGCATGCAATTTATTACATCAGTAGAACCTTGGTGGGATATGAGCTCAATTATTCACCAATGGAAAGGGCTTGTTTAGCAGTAGTGTTCGCCTCCCAAAAGTTACGGCATTACATGTTGAACCAACACATAATTCTTATAGCTAAAATTGATCCCTTGAAGTATCTACTAGCAAAAGCAGCTCTCACAGGCAGACTCACTAAATGGGTCATGATCCTTAGTGAGTTCGATATTGAGTACACGGATCATAAAGCAATCAAAGGACAAGCCCTCGCGGATCAACTAGTAGAAGTACCTATGAAAGATACACATCCTATGGTAGCAGACTTTCCTGATGAAAATCTTTTCACTCTTGCTAACTCCATAATGTGGAAGTTGTACTTTGATGGTTCCTACACACAGCATGGATCAAGGGCCGGCATCTTATTTGTTACACCTCAAAATGACTATATTCCAAAATCATATCGGCTTGCATTCCCTTGCACCAACAATATAGACGAGTATGAAGCACTCCTTATAGGTCTCAATACAACAGTTCAATGGGACATCACAGAATTACAAGTATATGGAGACTCACAGCTAGTCATTCACCAAGTCACAGATGAATACCAAACAAAAGATGAAAAGTTGGTCCCCTATAAGCAACTAGTAGATGCCTACAAACCACATTTTTCTAGCATCACATTCGAGCAAATTCCAAGAGAGCATAACAAAGTTGTAGATTCTATGGCTTCTGTAGGGTCACTGATTAACATGCCTGCAAATACACAGAAGTGTGAATTCTTGATCGAGCAATTGTTGATACCAGCCGTCGATGTTCCTATTACTGAAATCATCTGTGAACTTGTTGGTCCCAATTCCCCATGGTACGAAGATATCTATGAATACCTCAAGAACAAAACCTTTCCCCCTGACCTATCATCCACCCAATGCAAAACCTTTATCCGTCTATCCTCCCGTTATATCATTCTGGGTGATACACTATATCGCCGGAGTCTCGATGGTATCCTCTTACGATGTCTTAATGCGGAAGAAGCTGAAGCTACCTTACGAGACATACACGAACGTGTCTGTGGTGCACATTCTACCGGTCCTAATCTTGCTAAGAAGATACTCAAAACAGGTTATTACTGGCCTACAATAGAGCAAGATGCTCCACAGATTGCTAAGAAGTGTCTACAATGTCAGTAGCATGGAGATTTGATTCACGCACCAACTCATGAATTACAACCTGTGACAACTCCATGGCCTTTTTCTCAATGGGGTCTCGACCTCGTAGGACAAATCCACCCTTCCTCCTCCAATGGCCACAAGTTTATCATTACCGCCACTGAGTATTTCACGAAGTGGGTGGAAGCCATTCCTATGACCTATATCACCGGTAAGCAAATAGCCAAGTTTATCCTAAACTACCTCATTTGCCGGTATGGTATTCCCCAAGCCATTGTCACTGATAATGGGAGACCATTCAAGAATCAAGATGTCCGTGCCTTGTGCACACAATACAATATCCAACATCACTTTTCAACTCCCTACTATCCACAGAGTAACGGCCAAGCTGAGGCTTCCAATAAAACCATTCTCAAAATCCTTAAGAAAACAGTCAATGAAGCTGGTCGTGATTGGCACTTGCAACTCAATCCCATCCAATGGGCCTACCACACTAGTATCAGAACTCCAACTGGTGCCACACCTTATGCCTTGGTCTATGGCTCTGAAACCATCCTACCTATAGAGGTTGAGATCCCATCCCTCAGAGTATCCATGCAGGACCTGATTAGTGGAGATGAATATCGCACTTCCAGATTAGCTGAGCTTGAACTACTAGATGAGAGGTGCCTTGCTGCACTTAACCATCTCTATGTCTATCAAAACTGCCTCCGGCGTAATTACAACAAAAAGATCAAAGAAAGATGGTTTCAAGTTTGTGATCTTGTACTCAAAGAGAATCAGAGAAATCAAGCAGATCAAGAAAGGAAAGGCAAGTTTGAGCCTAACTGGTTAGGCCCCTTTATTGTGACAGCAGCATATGGATTAGGAGCTTATACTTTAGCTACACCTGACGGCATTCCTCTAGATGAGCCACTTAACAGTGTCCATCTCAAGAAGTTCTATGCCTGATCCTTAGAGTATTCCAAAAAAAAAAAAATCCAAAAAAAAAAAATCTGTCCTCTGGTGAAAACCTGGTAAATAGGCACCCTGGATAAATACCATAGTGAAAACCTAGCAAACAGGCGCTATGTGTAGAGTCAGCATCCTTCGTTTATCGAGTCCTGTCCACACCATGTCCAGTTCGTAGCTCACTTTCCATCCATCCATAATAAAACCATTGACCTTATTTGCATTTCCATCTCCCTATCTAGTATAGCTTGGAAATTTGTCAATGTCCGTCATCGTCTCCCCATGTCTTGATCTGTGTCTACAGTTAACACTGTTTGGTCCTAGGTCAAAGCTTTTGGTGTCTTCTTCAGTAGTCACCCATATAGTTTCCTCTACCAGAATGGGGGCAACCCTTTCCTTAACTTAGGTCTAGGATTGGTTCCTTGTTCGTGGTTCGCAACGCGCATACTTCGATCTCTTTCTCATTGTTCACAGGTAACACCCTTTAACGGACACATCGCTCCTACGATAAGGCTGTTATCTTCTCAACACTTTTCCTACATCATCACACAACCAGAACTACATATTATCATCATTTCAATCTTGAGGTACCTTGATCCCATGGATATGGGCATGTAGGTAGTCTAGAATACGAAGGAAGTTTCCAGTACTCAGGTACATAAGATCCCCTCCTCTCCACCATGATCCATTTCATCACTCTATCCAGAACTACATATTTATCACTTTCATCTTTTATCGTCGTGTGCCTTGATCCCGTGGATACAGGGTATGTAGGCAGTCTGGAATACGAAGGAAGTATCCAGTACTCAGGCACACATGATCCATCATTCTCCACCCGTTCCAATCCATTAGCACTGTCATCCTTCTAGTCTTTCGTTTATCAGAATCCATTCGCCTCGACTTGACTAACTCAAGCAGCAAGCTAGCGCATCCTTTCAAAGCAAAAGTCCTTCACAAACCGGAAGCAAAGCTACTTCCTTCTAGAGTCTTCTACTGTCCTGCATACCGATTGCCAACACCAGCTAAGTACCGCTTAACCAAAGCCCTAGATCAACAAGCTTGTCTTCTGCGAAGTGTTCCATTGTCGAGACCAACACACACGTCTCCTGTGACATGTGGCATTTCCTGCAAGTGAGACATTGTCTTTTTAGGTAGATAGCACCCTTTAATGGACACAGAGTTCCTATGATAAGGCTATTATCTTTCCTATCCAATCTATCCTGAGCAACCTCTTTGGCAAGAGAATATGTTGGCTGTATGTTTACTTTGTAAGTCAGTCAATTTTTTTTTTGGTTTATCTTTTGTTCCTTATCCTTTACCTATTCAAGGCTACCTTGATTTATCTATAATCTTGGTATGTTGCGATGCAGTACGGATTGGGGGCATAGTCATTGATTTTTGTGTGTGCCGTGTTTGAGGAATGATCTTTAGCATCTTTCTTAGCATTCTATTTATCTTGTGTGTGTCACGCCCTAGCATCTTACATATTAATATTCTTCTTGCATTTACATATATGGAAGTTTATTTTATGTTCAAGACTATGGCTTATTCACATGTTCCAACAAGGTTATATTATGTCTAAAGGATCTAAGTTCAAACCGCTTGCTTGCAGAGTCAACGTCCACGCACTCGGATATTACTACACCTTGGTCTTTTATACCTTGGTGGTGAATTATCCACGTGCTATATCAAAATAAGGATTGCTCTTTATATACAAAAGCGAAACCATTGCAATAAGCTCCTTCATCCATTCCCACAAACCGTTATATCGTTTTCACTGCAAAGATCGATCAACAGTCTCTGTCTCCCATCTCCTCCTATTCTTCTCTCTGGTGCATATCTGCAAAACCCACATGTCAGATATCACTAGTCATCACATCTATATCATCATATATCTCTATCATCATACATCTATAAGCATCATATAAGCAACATATGTCATCACATGAATCCATAATCATACATACATATCAGCACATCCATGACATCAAGGAATGCATACACAAAAGCATGAACAACAGTGAGCCGAATAGATCATCATATATATCATGTAATGGTCATCATAGTACAAAGTGTCTGTGTCTACATCAATAATACAAAATGTGTATACATCCAAATATACATCAAAATAATACATCAAGGCTATCAAGATCTCGCAAAATATACATCAAGATGCATGTAGGCATCTGTCCAAAATGATACAAATGGTACAATGTACAAGTGTCCATCATGATACGAGTATGGTACAAATATAATACAATATACATGTGCATGCCCTAGTGGGTACAGCTACCCTCCTATTGTGGCCCCTGTCTTCCCCCTGCTGCTCCTCCTCCTCCCCCTGGTGGTAAAAATGGTCCTCTCACTGAGGACACTGACTGCCCTATCCTACGGGATTCGAATGCCCCAGATCTGCTCCTATCTCTGTAACTTGGCTCTCGTTGTGCCGCTGGCACCGCACCCACATACAAACCCCTATAGTACTCTGCCTCCCTACCGGCTAATACTAGGTCAGCCTACACTCAGACGAGCTCGCTGTATAAGGTCCTCTGATCTGCACCTAATGCACAGCGTGCCTCGTCTCTCTCCTACCTCACTCTAAAGAGTGTGGCCTCTGCTGTCAACCGCAGTTGTACCTCTACGTCTCTCTCTCTCCTAGCCTGTGCTAGCTACTCTGCATCTGCCGCGGGTGCTGCTGGCGGTTGTACCTGTGCCTGTACCTGTACCTGGGCCTATAGCTGTGCATGTGCCTGTACTTGGGCCTGTAGCTATGCCTGTACCTAGGCCAGGGTTGTCTGTGCTGCTGAGGCTGCCTGTGTCTGTGCCTGGGCTGTGGCCTCTACCTACCTCACCTCAGCCTACGCTGCATCTCTATCCCTCCTCAAACGCATCATCCGGAGCTCTAGTCGAGTCCTCTGGGCTATCTCCTCCTGCAGCAGTCGCTCGGCTCTCTGCAAATCGATCTCTACGATTGGACCCACTGCCTCCGCCATCTCCACCTCTACCTGTTGCCTGGCTGCTTGGGCCTGCCGTCTCATTCTAGCCTCCCCTCCGAGGACTAGTACCTCCCCCACTGCCCCTACTACACCTGGTGTAGTCAATCTGATCAGCCTGTGAGTCTGCCAATACTGATCATACTCTGGCAGCGTCCCTGGGTCTGCTAGCCTAGAGTCCCAATCCCATCTCACGGGGACAAGTCCCCGTACCTCTGCCAAAGCTGTAGCCACTGGGATCTCAGCGTCCTAGTCTCCAACCTCCCTCCGCGTCCTGGCATGTGTAGCCTCCCACATTGGTAGTCCCTGTGGCACTCTGAACTGCCTAAGAACTCGCTCTGGCAGGTACCTCTCTATCATATCTATCCGTCTCCCAAATAGATAACGAGCCTGTTTGCAATACATGAGCTGCTCATGCTCATCATCCCACTCCTCACATAGTAGCCAAGGCCTCCATATGAATAGGTCCATCTCATCAATCTACCGCCTCCAATGGCTAACCAACCCCATCCTCTAGTGTGTAATCACCCCATCATATAAAAATTCATAGGGCTCACCTCTGTCTCAATGGCGCTATGCCATGGGTCGGATCACTGGAATATGCTCCCATGCCCATACCTGTAATAAGGTCACCCCTGCTGAGAGGCTCCTACCTCTCCTGTACACGCAATGGTGCATGTCATGATACAACTGTCCTAGTACACAGGGGCCCCATGCATACTGTTTGCCATGTGTGAACATCCCTGATAGCACTGTACCCCAACCAACTGATAATCCCCTGGATCTCCTATCAGGGCACAGGAAGCCGCCAATCAGTGACGCCACTATCCATCTGATCCTGTTGTAGAGTCTCGGGACGTCTGCCCATCGAATCTCCTCGTCATCTATCCAAAGGTCATCTGTACAGAAAACCTCCACCAAGCCTGCCTCACCCCATGCCGGGTCAAAGTCCACTATATCACCATCTATCTGAATCCGCAAGATCCGGTACACGTCCTCCAGCGTCACTGTCACCTCCCCCGTCAGAAAGTGGAATGATGAGGTCTCGCTGTGATATCTCTCTGCCACTGCTATCTCCAGGGCGAGATTCACCCTAATGTGTGTCAAGTGGGCCACATGCCACAGTCTCGCGTGCTCCAGGAATGCATCCTCCTCCTAGGTCAGCTGTACTACCTTGCATGCAATCGTGTGGTGTCGCTCCCGCGACATCAGCGGTGGCAGTATCCTCTGCATCCATAACAACTCACTTGTCAGTTTTTCTTTCCTCCATTCTTCAAATCCTATCTACCCATGGGCTATGCTATGCAACCCCCAACCATCCCTTTCCCCTCTTGTTAGCTAGGATAGGCATCCCTATTCTAAACCCCCCATTCTACTTAAACCCTAACTTTTTTGCTACTTAACCAAAAGCGCTTTGTTCTATACAAAAGCGCTATCCCTCCCTGCCAACCACGCCATACTGTCTATCTAGACGCGCTACGTTTTCTCTACCAAATGCACCTTGTTTACCAAGTGTACCGCACTATGCTGCCAACCGCGCCGCTCTGTCCTACTAGAGGCGCTTCAATTTTTCCTACCCCCGCCGACCGCGCTATTCTACGCTACCCAACGCGCTACAATTCCTAGCCACACGCGCTGCGGCATCCTGCCAAACACGCTGCGGCACTAATTCAAACCACCAAAAGTGCCTTGATTTTACTAATCGCGCTGCACCCATGTACCATATGCACTGCGGCGCGCCAATAGTGCTGCAAACGACTACCAAACGCACCGCAAAATCCTAAAGCGCTTTTGGCTGACATGCAAACCCTACCTAAACCTAACCCTAAAACTGCCCTAAAAGACAAAATACAAGGGGGGTTTTCGACTACTTACCGCTGTCGGAGCTCCTGCTGGCCTCCTGTAGGTCCGCACCAACTCCGCCCGATGTCTGTGTGCTGGAATCGACATCTCTCCTCGCTGTCTGCTCCTTCCCCTCAACCTAGTTTGGAAGCTCTCCTCTCTATATTTAGAAGCTCTTAGGGTGCAAATGAGGATTGTGATCCCCATGGGACCTATTTATAGTGCCCCACCCTTAGTTTTTCTTCCCACCCCTTTTTGCTTTTTCTCCTACCGAGTCGCGCACTCTTCTAGTCGAGCGTCAACACCATTCCTCTGTCGCTTCCCTGTCTTCCCACTCAAGGGGGCATACG
This sequence comes from Cunninghamia lanceolata, assembly GCA_027924645.1. Lineage (NCBI taxonomy): Eukaryota > Viridiplantae > Streptophyta > Pinopsida > Cupressales > Cupressaceae > Cunninghamia > Cunninghamia lanceolata. The sequence goes on from BSBN01001583.1 coordinate 15,231,762, forward strand.
CTGGGGCAACTACCTACATTGGGGCATAAAAAATTGATTAACATCTTTGACAATTAATTTCTTTAACGCAACACTACAAGTTGCATTGCATCAAAGAGGGGCAAAATGTAGACACCCTAAAATGACCGTGTCGTCAAATCACTTGCATTTCATCATGTTCCAAATCACCTGCATTTCAACGTTAATTAAATAATCTAATTATTTAATTAATTTCACCAAATTCTTCTAAATCACATACTTGCGACGTTAATTAAATAAATTCTCTTTATTTAATTAATTAAATTAAATTCCTCTGTTATTCTTCCAACATTAAATAATTTTAATTATTTAATTAGATCTTTATCCTCTTTCCAAAAATCAAATCCACATTAATTAGATAAATTCAATTATTTAATTAATTCATCACAAATTCTATCTTATCTATAAATTAAATAGTTTACATTATTTAATTAAATCAAAATCATTCTTCCAAATCATGCACAACAATTAAATAAATTTATTTATTTAATTTTCTTTCAAATCTTCTAAATTAAATAATTCCAATTATTTAATTATTTCTTCCAAAATATCTTCTCTAAATTTAAATAAATCAATTATTTATTTAAATTGCTTTTTTTCTAAATTTGAGTTATCTCTAATATAACTCAAGCTTTCTATATTTAATAAAGCAAAATATCTTCTAATTCTCATGCAAATCTCTTCTTCTTATTTTAAATCACTTAACTGACTATTACATTCTGTTAATTGCTTTAACTCATTCTTCTATTCTTGATAACTCCTCTTATGCAAAAGAAAGCAAGACACTTGTCTTCTTCTCATTCGTTGCACGTTCCTCAACTTATCTCCTCCATTGATTCTTCTGAATTATCTGGACCGTTGATCGATCTTTGATGAAATCTATATAAACCCCCCTCATCTCCTTCATTGAGCCTCTCTCTTCGATCGTATTCTCAGGCATACTTAATAGGGCTTTGAGCATACAAAACGCGTCGATTGAGCAACTTACGATCTTTTGACATTGATCTTCTTAAGCAACCTTACAATCTCTTAACATTGATCTATTGACACACATTACTTGCTTGTTGTGACTATGGTTTCACAACTTCATTGAGCAATCCACACTTCTCCAAAAGGGAACAATACAGATTTTGGTAAGAGCTTTCATTTGTCTTTGATTTTATGATAATGGCTTTTACTTAGATTGGTTCGCTTTATGTGATTGGTTTTTGGTTTTATTAGTTTAGATTTAATCAATTTTTCCTCATCAACAGTCTTATCAAAAATGATCATCTTGGCATCTTGTGTTGAGAACTGTGTGATAAGGAGTCTTCATTTTTTTCTGCAAATTTGTTCATCAAAGAGTATTGATATGTTTATGATTTATTTGCAAAAGTGTTCAGAAGGTTGAATATCAGTAATTGGATAGTATACTTCAGGTTGATATGTAGCTTCAGGACTATTTCAGGAAGTGGATCAGTGCTGAGTTGAGTTGAGTTATGTTGTTTATTCTTGTCAATGTTCACCAGTGGTATTTATGAATAGTGATTTGTTTGTGAACTTTAACACAGGGGAGGCAAATAGATTCATTGGAGATTTGTCATGTGCATCAAAAAGTGTTGTTGATTGAAGAAGGATTGTTGTTTTGAAAGTTTGTCTTTCAATCACATGTGATGTCATCAGGAGTGTGTTAGTCTTCATTTTCAGAGTGGTATTGTGCATTAGATGTAAGTTTCATGGTATCTTTTTGCTCTCAAGTTTAAAAAGTTGATGTTCAGGAAAAGTGTAGCAAATTTGCATTCAGTGCCTTCAATACTTTGAAAGACAAGTGGTATCAAGATTTTGGTAAGTGGTTCTAAATTTTTTGTTGAAGATAACAAGTTAATAGGAGTTTATGTCTTCAAAGCCCTCATAATGCAATGTGTTTGTAAATGTTATGATCAAGCTTTAACATCTTTCAGTGGAGTTATTTTCACAGGGGGAGAAATTTTTTCTTTGTCATCAGATGTCAAAAAGGGGGAGAAAGAAAAATTGCATTAGGTGGTTTTGCCATCAATGACAAAGGGGGAGATTGATGGTGATAGTTTGTCATTGATGTCAAAAGGTATTGAGAAAGTTGTTCATGATCATGCATTTCACAGTTGTTCACATAGTATTGAAGAATGTTGTCAGTTGGGATTGAATTGATAAATGGATGATAATTTTACAAGTGTTTGATAACATTCATGTACCAATCATGCTCACTATATAGGTGTTTCAAGTGCTTATTGGATCACATGAATACATTGATGTTACTTTATTACAGTTGGAAGGAAATAGAATTGATGGTAAGAGTTTCTTGTTTCAGGATGAAATTGATCATAAGTTTGGAAATGTGATGTCATACAGTTGAGGTCACAGGTTGTGCTCAAGATAGTGGGATCTTGCTTTATGTTATCACAGGTTGTGCTCAAGATAGTGGGATCTTGATTTATGTTATGTTTACATGAACAAGATGCAAAGTGTAGGTTGTGCTTATATCATCTTCACAAGTTGATATGTTTAATGCATAAGATCAGGTGTCTTGATATGTTTGGTGTAGAGCTCTCTTCACTCATATCAAATCTTGAGCAAGATTGAGAAGTTGATCTTCATAATACTCAGATCTTCACTTGAATGAATTCAGGGATTGAATAGCTATGCTTCAAAGAGTTTTCAAATGAAGTGGTCAAAGGTTCTCAAAGATATCAATGATATAGTCAATTTTTTATTCAAAGTGTGATTGAAGCTTGAGACAAATGAAGTGGAGTTGTTGTTCTTTCACCTCTCACATTCTACATGATCCTATGGATTAAAAACTCTGATATACTCCTACATGTCTTCATAAGCTTCTAAATTCTCAAAAATTACTAAGTCACTAAAATCCCATTCTTGCCCATTGTGTGGTATATGCTCTTTTGTTTTTAAATAGTCATTGACTTCCTATCACAGGTTAAATCACTTAAAAAACCTGCTAAAGGGCTCTTTTTCATATATGTCATCGGCCCCCCTTTGGTCCTTACCGATATCTTCGGTCATTCAAATGTTAGATGGGCATCAAAACTTCTAAAAGACATAAATGATGAAATAAGGAGCTTGACATAAGTGGAATACATTTAAAGTTTCCATTCGAAGGAAAAAGGCATGGAATTGTTTGAATATCTTTCATAAAGGGAAAGTTTGTTTTTTATAGAATAGGAATGCTTTATGTCCATGAAGTTGCTTTATGCTATAAAGGCCGATGGAAGATATAAAATGGAGATCTTCGAATGTTTTATAGAATGCATTTAAAGTTTAGAAATTTTTAATTTCTATTTTATTTGTTTTTTTAAAAAAGGCATGAGATTTATTATAGAATGTATGAGTTTTTCAAGGAGCCTTTATAGGAGATGGCTGATTTTTTAAAAGCAATATTTTTGGAAAAAGCCATTGAAGAATTTAGTGAATTGTTTATGTGAGAAGATTGATTTTTGATAAATCATTTTGCATAGAAGATGAACAATTTTTTTTTGAGAAAATATAGAGGTTGTTTGCAAAGAAGAATTTGAGGAGATTTTTGTAAAGCAAATATTTATGGAGAAATTGGAGATTGATTTTGAGAGGATTGCTTTGACAGAGAATATAAAAATATCAGATGATTATATTGCAGATTAGTGAAGTTATTTATGCAGATTGAAGTGTCATCTTTGAAGGAATATAAAGAGTTTTTGTTTATACAGGATTCAATGGTTTCAATGAAGGAGTTTGTCTTCTTGCACGTGGAGATTAGATTTGAAAGAGATTTTATTTTCTCTTTCAAGAGCAAATTGAAAAATCTTATTTCAATTAAAGATTTTTATATGACTTTAATTATTGTTTTAGATGATTTGTCTGTGCAGAGTAAGTGAAAGGTTTTGAAATTTTTGAAGAAGATTTACATATTTTTGCAAGGGATAATTTGAGATGTCAAAGAATATGAAAGTGCTTTAAAATGGACAGAGAAATAATATTTTTTTTATTACAAGAGATTGATTTTTGAAATAAGAAAAATTACAGAGAGAAGGTGAAAAGTTTTTTGTTTGCAGGTTCATTGAGAGAAGATGAAAATGTTCATATAGAAGAGGAAAGGTGGAAAGATATTCAACTTGTATAAAATTGTTTTCTAGGTGCATTGATGGGGTGAATTAAAAAAAAAGAGAGAGAGATAAAACATATAGAGTTGTGAAGTGTTGTTGAGTGTATCCGGATGTAAGATTCATTTTGAACAGAATGACCATTTGACAGATATATGTTTTGTATTGAATGGAAACAGAGTATCCCTCTGATTTGTTTATTACATCTGTTGGTGATTTGGTTTGCCAGTGAGGCACAGTATGCCAGTGAGGCCTTGTATTAGCCAGTGAGGCTTATTGGTTAGTGAGACCTATTTGTTTATCAGTGAGGTATATCAGTGTTTGAAGTGGGTGCTTCTGTTTGGTATTGGAGTTGGTGCTCCTAGAAACATATTGTAGCCAGTGAGGCATGTTTTCTAATTAAGCCAGTGAGGCAGTTTTGAGTGGTTTTTCTACCCAGAGAGGGTTTTCCACTCCAGTAATTCTTGTGTTAATGATATGCTTATATGTGTGTTTTTGCTTCTATGTTAAGATTTATCTCTATGTGGTCCTATTCATAATTGTCATTATCAAACTCATACATATATGTGTAATAGTTCATTGATGACTTTCTCTTTCTGAGTCTTGTAAATTAAAAGTTATAATAAGTTGCAAAAATCTACACAACACTGATTCACCCCCCCTCTCAGTGTTTTCCGGACTCCTACAGGGTTGAGGGTCGAGGGATTAGAGTTAAGGGTTGAGGGATTAGGGTTTGACGTTGAGGGTTAAGGGTTGAGGTTCGAGGGTCGAGGGTTTAGGGATAGGGTTGAGGGTCGAGGGATTAGGGTTAAAGTAGAGTGTCAAGGGTATAAGGATTAGGGATAGGGTTAGAGTGTTTAGGGATAAGGGATTAGGGTTTAAGGTATAATATCGAGCCCATTGAAGGTTTAGGAATAGGGATAGTGTTTAGGGTTTATGGATAGGGTTTAGGGTTAAGGGATTAGAGTTAAGGGTTGAGGGATTAGGGTTTGATGTTGAGGGTTGAGGGTCGAGGCTTTAGGGTTTAGGGTTTAGGGATAGGGTTGAGGCTCAAGGGATCAGAATTAAGGGTTGAGGGATTAGGGTTTGACATTGAGGGTTGATTACATTGAGGTTTGAGGGTTGAGGGATTAGGGTTAAAGTAGAGCATCAAGGGTATAAGGATTAAGGATATGGTTGGAGGGTTTAGGGATAAGGGATTAGGGTTTAAGGTATAGTATCGAGCCTGTTGAGGGTTTAGGAATAGGGATAGTGTTTAGGGTTTAGGGATGAGGGATTAGAGTTGAGGGTTGAGGGATTAGGGTTTAGGGATAAGGTTTAGGGTTGAGGTAGACAAGGAGTGACTGAGAGACATAGAGAGGGGAGAGGTAGAGAGGTGAGGGGGAGAGATAAGTGAGATATAGAACATGAGCTAATGGAACTAGAGGTGAGATATTGTAAAGGGGCTATCGAAGGTGAGATAGGCACAAATATTTATGGATCAATCTATAGTAGGACAAAACACGAGCGCGTTATAACGCACTCATGTTTTGTCTTGATATAGAAATGGTAAAAAAGTGTTGACCCCCGTGTTCCAGGCCCACATGCTCTATTTTCATGCTGATTATGTGCGTGCTTCGACAAAATAGAAGTGCTTTCATGCTGTTGGGAAGTTCACATGCACATTTTACACATTCTACCACCTTTACATGATCTTTCCACCACCTTTTCTACTTTTCCAACTTGAGAAGGAGGAAATAACATAGTTTTCACACCAGGTTTGATATATATCTATTCAAGTTTTAATTTTTGTAGTGTTGCAATGTTAATTGTGATTCAATTTTAGGAATTTAATATTATAGATTGGTTAATAGTATTGTTGTTAGTAATTATATTTGAGTGTTGTTAGTAATTATATTGCAGGTTCATGGAGTATCCATACGTGAAAGATGTCATGCTTTTGTTCTTCCTGTACAATTCAAGCCTGGGATGAGTGTGAGTCAAAGGAGTGGGTTGACAAATGGCAGTTAAGTTATCTTAGCCCACGTGACACGTATCAACCTCCGACAACACTGGAACTAACACAAATGGAATCATCAGTTGACTTTGACCACATATTAGATCTAGTTCAACCAAGTAATATATCTATTTGCATAGTTTTTGAAATTCCTAATGTCATCTTACTTTGTAGTGTTTTTGTAATGTTGACTAATTCATCTAATTTGCTACACATATCAATGTAGGGCACGTATATGCAGTTATTGCAGATGAAGATAATAAAGAGGGAACAGATTATTACTTATGTCATTGTGTTGAGGCCAAAAAGAAATTGGAGGCCCCAGTTACAGATGGAGAAAACATCGAATACCCTACAGGCTCAGTGGTTATTACTGGAGCATGGCTTAGAAGGTACCCACATAAGAGCATTAATGTTTGGCTGTTTCAGGACTTTGACATGCATCAGAAGATTCTTCATTACTCAAACCTTGTCGTGGCATCCAATGTTCATTTGATATAGTATCGAGGTAGACCTTTGAACAAAATCTTGTGGAAGGTGCATGAGTCTGACCATGAAGCAATACTTGACACAATAAAGAGTAGAGTAGACCCGGATGGTTCATTGGATTAATTTGTAAGTATTCACATTGATTTTGTAAAGTCATGTTACATTGAGTTGTAAGTATGCACATTAATTTGTAAGGTTTGTCTTTTTTTATTTCCTACTGCACTTTTACACATATACACATTTTTACATCATCATTTTATGCTTCATGGGGTTAGACCTAAGTGATGGATGAAGTTGATCCTGAGAATAATGTATAAAATCTATGTAATGTATAAAATATAGGTGTCTCTAGGTGTCTTGGTTTCTAACTAGATAATAGGTGTCTCTAATTGTGATGTAGAGGCAATGGGATAGTTGGAGGATGACAAACTAGACAAGGTTTCCTTATGCTCTAAAGCCCAAATTTCATGATCATTATACAAAAGTGGGAACAACAGTTAGAGACTCTAAATTCTTCATGGAAAAGGTGATTTCAGATGCTATGGGACCCATTCCAATCATTACCAAAGGCAGACCAAACTCAGGATTAACACTTCCTTCACAAACCCAAGAAATGGCTTGTAACCCTAAAAAAAGAGAACAGTCCTAATAACTTTTGATACAGATCTTCAAACACAAAACTTGGAAAATTAGTAGATATCCATTTGGACTCCCTATCACATATCAAAAACTAGGTATAGGTTGTTTTGGATGATATACCCTAACCTATAACTCCTCTCAATAACCGAGAGCCACAACTAGGCCTAAAATACAAAGAGACCCCCCTTAAATTCATACACAGAACTCAACCAATGACTTGAGCACTTAGTATTCATGCCAAAACTATGAATTTTGTGGGTTTTGTCCTCCTACAATCTGTTCCCAAAAATGCCTCTATGGTTCCTTCTCTATGTCTCTAAACATCACCTAACACATAGTTTTGTTAGGTTTCCTCAAAGAAAACTTCTTTTCCTTATATTTCCTACCAAAAAATCATCATAGCATATTAGAACAGACCTACTACAACCCATTCCACTAATCAAAAGTGAATCAAATAAATGGAATGGCTAAAAAATGCATGAGTCTTACCAAAACCCTAGATAAGGGTTTCTTAAACTATTTTTAGGAAAATAAGTCTTAATCTACTCTAGAATTGTTTTAAGATGCCAAACTAGATGCAAATGAATGTCAACTCACTCTAGTTTCATGCCACCACCATAGTCATTCAGTTGCACTAATGGTGTAAGGGCACCTAGGTTGTCATGCCTCCAAGAGGGGTCAAAAAATAAAATTTTGTTTTGATTGAGTCAATTGTATGTAATAAGGTCTTCTAAGACCATTTCATTTATTTTTAAGTCACTTTGAGTCATTTGGGGTCAATTTGAGTCTTTGAGTCCTGTTGCAAAAAAGTGTCAATGTTGTCAAGTTACACAAAGCAACTTTTACATTTTTGGTGTCTTGCTCCTAATGCGACCAAACTGATAGTTCCAACATGTCTGGATGGGTACGTTTAGGCTAGGCATGGTTCTATTTTTCACCCAAACATGTCAAAACAATCTGAGCTACATTGTACCAACGATATCCCTGAAGAGTCCAAAGTGCAAAAAGGCAGCAATCTTTGATGAGATGTTACTTGAAAACTATGTCACTTAGAAACATTCTGTCTGAGGCAACACAATCATGTAGAGTACCTCTACAATAAGCTCTCTCAGGTTTTTATTCATCTGAGGCATTTACCCGTGGTGAAAGGTTTTCTGCTGCCCCAAAAATCGTCAAAAGGAGGCAGTGTAAAGTTGTAAAGGGGTGTAACTTTCATCCCGCTCTTGATGCGACCAAAATGACTATTCCAACGCGTCCAGATGGGTACATTTACGCTAGGCATGGTCCTATTTTTCACCCAAACATTTCAAAACAGTCCGAGCTACATTGTACCGACGATATCCCTGAAGAGTCCAAAGTGCAAAAAGGTAGCAATCTTTGACGAGATGTTACTTAAAAACCATGTCACTTAGAAACATTCCACCTGAGGCAACATGATCATGTAGAGTGCCTGTACAATTAACTCTCTTAGTTTTGTATATCTCTAAGGCATTTTCCCGTGGTGAAATGTTTTCTGTTGCCCCAAAAAATGTCAAAAGGAGGCAGTGTAAAGTTGCAAAGGGGTGTAACTTTTGTCCTGCTCCTGATGCAACCAAACTGACTATTCCAACACATCCAGATGGGTACATTTATGCTAGACATGGCCCTTTTTTTCACCCAAACATGTCGAAACAGTCTGACCTACATTGTACCGACGATATCCCTGAAGAGTCCAAAGTGCAAAAAGGTAGCAATCTTTGACGAGATGTTACTCAAAAACTATGTCACTTAGAAACATTCCATCTAAGGCAACACGATCACGTAGAGTGTCTCTACAATAACCTCTCTCATTTTTTATATCTCTGAGGCATTTGCTCGTGGTGAAAGGTTTTCTACTACCCCAAAAATCATCAGAAGGAGGCAGTGTAAAGTTGCAAAGGGGTGTAACTTTTGTCCTGCTCCTGATGTGACCAAACTGACTATTCCAACGCATCTAGATGGGTACATTTATACTAGGCATGGTCCTATTTTTCACCCAAACATGTCGAAATAGTTTGAGCTACATTGTACCGACGATATCCCTGAAGAGTCCAAAGTGTAAAAAGGCAGCAATCTTTGACAAGATGTTACTCAAAAACCATGTCACTTAGAAACATTCTGTCTAAGGAAACACGATCACATAGAGTGCCTCTATAATAACCTCTCTCTATTTTTTATATCTCTGAGGCATTTGCCCGTGGTGAAATATTTTCTGCTGCCCCAAAAATCGTCAGAAGGAGGCAGTGTAAAGTTGCAAAGGGGTGTAACTTTCCTCCTGCTCCATGGTGCAAGTTTTAAGTTGATTTCCTCTAAGGCACCAATGTGAGGTTGTTTTGATGGCAAAGGGCGCCTTGATTCATGATGTTGAATCTCCTTCCTCCTAGGTGCCAAATGGATAGTTTAGACAAGAAAAGGTGTCTTAGTATACTTAGCTCATTTCTTGGCAATTTGATGGCTTCAATCACTTGTTCAAACCTATAGGAGACCATTTTACACTTAGGCACTAGATCTTAGGATTTAGAACATCTTCCTTCAAGGCACCAAAATGAGGTTATTTAGACACAAAAGTGCGCCTCCATACAAGATGCTTATTCTCCTTCCACTTAGGCGCTCATTCATGATGATCCAAGTGACAATAGGCGCCTAGACTTCCTTTGGTAAGATTTAGTCATTTTGAAGGTTCTAACACTAGGTGCTACAGTTGGAAGTGATTTGAAGTTCATTTTCCTCTAGGCCCCCAAAATAGATGGTGGAAACAAGAAAAGGTGCCTAGGCTTCTTTTGACGATTTTCAAAGTCTTCCTAAGTTATATTATGTTATATTAACCCTTAGGTGCAAATGGATGATCTAGGATGACTCTCGGCACATATCCAAGGTGATATATTTCTAGGCACAATCTTCACTAAGTTTAGACTTCACTTTACATCAAGGTGCCAAAATGGATAGTTTAGAGAGAGGAAAAAATGTGCCTAGAGGTATGATGCTCAGTTTGATGTGTTTGATCAACATTGATAATCAAGATGAATTGCCTCCCTTGAGGCGCCCTCCTTTATACTTTGAAACATCTTTTCAATATCAAGGAACAATTTTGAGGTTGTTTGGATGACGAAAGGCACCTTGAGTTCTAGGTGGAGTTTTGAGGTTGTGCAAGTAGAGAAATGCACCTAAGGTTTTAAAGCAAATTTGCACCTAAAATTGAAAATCCCCGAGGTATGACTTATGGAAGCCTATAGCCCCAATGTTATGTTGCATACTAAAATTAGGTAAGACACAATGTAATCTCATAACCTCGCCTTAAATGCAAGAGGAATTACATTTAATAACCACAATGGTCATCAGGTGCTCATAAGCATATAATTTTGGCTATCTTATTCAAAACAATAAACATACTCTTTGCATCCCAATATGGTAAAATAACAAGAAATTAAGAAATATTTTCAATTGAGCAACTCATAAAGAATATGGATCAACATACTCATTTGAATATTTTCAATTGAGCAACTCATAAAGAATATTAACATTTTTTGTTCAACATGATGATTCACTTTTTTTTTAAATACATCTTTTATCTTTTAGTTCCAAAATGAGGTTTAGGTGATACTTGAATAACAATAGCTAGCTTATTGGATCAACAAACATCCTATGTAATACAATTGGACTTTAAATATTTGAAGTAGCCATCTACAAATATCCATTCAAATGTGGATTTATAATGCAAGTATGGATGCCATCAATAAAAAAGATTTGTATTAACCAAATATCCATATAGGCATACATCAATATCTATCGATATAAGTATAACATATATACAAAATAGCCAAATAGGCTTACAAGAATGCCATATAGGCATACAATGTCAACTATATGCAATACAAAATATATGTCAACAAATGTCATATAGGCATACAACAAAGGAACACAATAAAAAGTCATTCCCCTTTGGCTGGTGAAGAGAATAGATCATAGGTAGCCTTTGATCTTCTAGGGGATGGAGACACGTATGTGGGTGGTCTACTACGAACCCGAGGGCTGCTCCTCCTATTTAGTTCTTCCTACATCTTTAGCTGTTACAATAAAAAGTATAGACATTAATATATAGAAATTGCATGTTATAAAAAATGAAACATTTAACAAAATAATCACTTATCACTACCATATAATCTGTCTCCTCACTTGCCTCGGTAGCAGGAATAGGCCGTGGTGATGTCATGTCCTATAGAAACCATCTAGATAGAAATTAAACTTCAAATCAATAATCTTTTGATTTTTCAAAAATAAACAACTATAACAATGAATGTAAATTGAAATTTACTAATCTGCCTCATACTCTTGTCAATGCCATAGAGCTATGAATTGTAGTGGTCACACCATGCTCCATTGCCCTATGAACATCGGGAGGTGTCTCCGCAGCCTACATCATCTGGAAATAAAACAACATTATTCAATTACAAAAAATATAATAGTGATGCAAATCATGGCTCCTAACATACACACACGTTCATCTAAACATGGAAGTACACACAATAAAGCAGACAAGTCACATACAAAAATCTAGTAAGTACAATTCATTCATTAAACTATTTATTTTATTACCTCCGTGAAGCTTTGAAGTCCACCACCACTGGCAGGTGTTGCTGTGAAATCTCCAATATTAACCTATTCAACATCCAAAATCATATATTAGAATGCCATTCATATAATGATGATATTCACATGTAATATTTATAATTGTTTACTAGTTACATACCCCGACAGTAGATGATCTAGTGTAATATGCAAGTGGAGAACCACTGAAAACTGCATCAACGCTATGACCTTGAAATTTCATTAAAATCATCAAACTAAATTAGTTAATCTTGCATTTCAAAAATAAAATTTAATAAATTAAATTCAATAAAGTTTTTAATATTTACCTAAGTATCAAGGTTGAAAGTCTCACTCAGGAGGGTATCTGTCATCACCATCTGCTCAGTTGCAGATGTAGCATGTGCACCTGCATCCTGACTATCCATGGGGTCATAACCACAAGCTGATCCACAAGTTTGACAAGTATGGGGTGGCACCCTACTCCTCGCACTATCTCAACCCACTCTGTGCTACAGGACTGGCATGCACTATGATGCTTTGGGTCAAGGCACTAATGGACTAAAGTGTATTGACCTCAACACTCTCCTTCACAATGGAAGGGATAGAAACATGCTCATGGGCTGGTCTGCTGATTACTCGTCTCACTGCCTGCTGTGGGTCAACACGTGCCCCTAGTCTATCTTGTGCTGACCCCCCACCTCTACCCTGGAAGTCCCGCATATCAAAATAGTCTGGCACTTTATTAAGGACAAACTCGCAGTAGAGTTTCCTCAAAAAGTATTGTGGGACCTCACTATTATTGCATGGAGGATGGTTAAAAACCATCCACCACCTCTGCCCAAAATTGTCTCTTATCGCTTGGTTGTTGCACCAATGGATAGGGAACCTCTTGCATGTAATGGGTGGAGGTTGATTTGTTTTTGGGTTTGTGAAAATCGAACACAAGTCTAATTTTGTAATTTGTAATTTTTTCACATCTTGGTATGATAGCTTGTCTACATAATAGTCTCTAAACTCTCTCCTCTTATCCATCTAACTAGATATTTTCTTGCTAATTGAATCTACATTTGATAACATAGATTCAAGAGATTCAGCAAGCATGGACCTATGCAAGGTTGAAGTGGAAGGATCTTTCAACCTTGCAATTATATCTTCAATTTCTTTTTTGTTGTTTTCAATTTGCCCCATTATATTTTCTTGTGTTCTAGGGGCATGTCGAGGAATGGATGGAGGAGGTTGTTGTTCTGCAGGTATTTCCTCCTCAGGATTTTGTGGATTTTGCGGAGGAGGAGGACGAGGTGCATTAACATTTCCTGACAATTAACGAAATATACATCAAAAATCAACTCAAACCTACCTATTTAGAAACAAATTCAAATAAAAAATAAATAAAACTCACTCCTTTGGCGTGCTCGATGTCGTGGCAGCATTTTGGCGACGAATCGATAAGATTTTTGTGTTGAATTTTCTTTTCCAAAACGCGAGTGCGCTTCCTAAGGTTTGCAGGCCGCGGGTATAGAGGAGAAAAAAGAAATGAAATGAGATGATAAGCTTTTTTATTTATTTATAATAAGTCATAACGCACTTGCATTATAATATGAGAGCATTATGGTTTAGTTTTGATGAGCCTTAGGCTCATCATTACCAAACCATAACACGAGCGCGTTATAATGCACTCGCATTATGCATTATTTTTTTTTAAAAACAATTTGGCCACTTTTTGGCTCCCCATCTTTTTGCACTTACCCAGTTGTTCTCCCACAATGCTTATTCCCTCCTTATCCATGTTGATAGATTATTACAAATATTATATATATATATATATATATATATATATATATATATATATATATGACAGTGATATGCAATAAGTAAGACTATTAACAGTCAATCATGATCTGAATTGTACATTCAATAAAGATTCTTATTGATCTTCTAATTCAATTCATAATTTGTAATGTATCCCTTTGTTGTTCTTAATAGTCTATATGGATGAACCAATAGTTATAATCCTGCAGATCAAATTTCTACTATAATATTTAATGATCCAAATGATTGATTGATGATTGATCTCTTTCTACATGAGAACTAGTGTATATCCTATCTGTTATTCCCTTCTTTATACTCTATTTATATCTTCATATATCTATTGAAGAGAGACATCCCTTTGAAAGAGTGATGACTCTTCAAACAAACATAACTCTTTATTATATATTAATACCCCTTCAAAATTGATCGTAGCCTTTTGATTATGATTGTTGCCTTTTATGATATTACAACCCTTTATAAACTCTAATCACTGTATAAGACAAATTTGTCTTTTAGTGGACACTTTTGTCCTCATGCGAGGAGTGCACCTTATCTCTTTCTAATCGCACATCTTTGTTATTTAGAGTAAGACAAGTTTGTCTTATTAGTGGGACTCTTTTGTCTTTATGTGAGAGGCGTACTTCCTCAAGGTAGTTGGCCAACTTCTTACAATATACTTGCTGCCATTTCATAACACATAAACAGATTTCTTAAGACCTTCGTACCACTACAAAGAATGCACTATCTTCATTGCCTTTTGATATTAACTATTTGTCTTATATGGAGTGCATATCATGTCTTAGGAAATTACAATTTAAATCGTTAATTTAAATTCTATCTACTCAAAGGGGAGTCGGCTATAGGGAGAGGGGACATGACAAAATATATTAATACATGCACATACTAACAAATAGTGCAATCTTGTGCAAAGTTAGGCTCATTTCCCTAGTCTTTACCCATTTCTATGCACACTTGTTTCCACTTATTTAGCCCCCATCTTATCCTTATATGCACGTACTCCTATACATTTACCTTATCCCAGTATTTATGATACTTATCCATACACCTGCCTTCAAGAAGCTAGAGCCTTCCTAGATTTGATTATTCACCCATCTAGGATCATTTCTGTGGTCATGAGGTCAATTCTATAATTGCAAACTTGACCATTATGTTTCCAAAATTTTAAATTCAAAATTTAGCTAAATAGTCCCCTTTATTTTCCCACCCTAAGCTGACTAAGTGCACATTTGTGTGATTTGGTGATATGTTCTAGTATTTCAAGGCATTTGATTATATTATTTCACATCATCTAGAATCCACAAGTCCTCTCTCATTCTAAGCATTAAAGGAGAAATCAATAGTGAAACATTTGGATTTGTTGTGCACTAAAATAAGTAACAAATTTGCATACTCATTTTGGGAGGCTTTATTTTTGTCTTCTAACTTGTGTACATATTCTTGAGGGTTGGCCTAGTAAAACTTGTCTCATTCCAATATAATGACAATGCTACCAAGGTATTCTTAAATATCACGAGCCCTTAGATTAGCAAAAAGAGTAGAGCATGGTTGCTCGAAAGGATCTTGTATTGGTCTCATGTTGGTGCAAGTAGAATATTTGTAAACAATTAGTAATATATAAAAAAGAGTAGAGCAAATGAAGATCCAACAAGCAAGCAAATGAGTCAAAGTCTATAGTGGATAGGGTCCTGTCTGGAGGTAAAGGGCGAATCTATGATCATAGACCAGGTCTAGATTAATAGACTCAACCCCAAATAGCACCAAGAATCAACAAAGAGTCCAATGTATTCATTTGATAGAGAGATTACACTTTTAAAGTAGAAAATGAGAATATTCTAATTTTTTTAGTAAAGACACACCTTCTTCAATCAATAAACTAAATAACTTTATTTTTATTTACATTCCACATTTAATTATTACAATAATCAAAATATCAATAATGTACAATTTATCCACTCTTTTAAACCCAAATTAATATATGCTTATGTGTGCTTAGTAAACCTTATTTACCTTTATGATTACAAAGGATTAGTTAACATCCCACTAAATAGAATTAGGGTCAATTATGTGTTAGGTTACTTGCAGAAGAGATAACAAATAGAATTACAACATTCTTCTAGAAAATTGAAGACCACAAACATTTTAGAAATACATAGCAATGCATTTTTCTTGAATAACATGTAACTTGGGTCAAATGGGAGAACTCTTTCCACTGAGTGGAAAATAAGGTCGGTTTATAGGACTTGCTATAACTTAATTCACACAACATTTTGCCAAGAGTGAGTTTTGGGAGTTTTACTAAGAATGATTGATAATGATAAAAAAAGGTTTGTGTTTTTTTTTTCTTTGTTAGGTTGAGAGGCATTCTACAATGGTGACATGGAGTCTCATGTGGTGACTATGTACATAAAAACCAAAACACAACTGACATATATTTTAAAAAAATATATAAATATATAATATTTACTACACTATCCAAAGTAAAAACAAAATAAGAATTTTACCTAAATAATGGATGGTGACTTTTTCAAAAATAAAAGTAAAAGTTAAATACAAAAGTAAATAACTCTTCAAATAAAAATAAAGTAAACAATATTTAGCTATATCTTAAATACATCTATCTAAAAATCACCATGAAAAACCAGCCTTAATCATTTTATTTACGAAAAAAAACTAAATTTACATGTTCAACATAAACTTTACACATTCATAGCATAATGCTTTGTGTGCCACCATAAAAGTTCAGACATATTTAGACATTCACAACATGAATCTTTGTGTGCTACCATAGAAGGCCATCTCTTGACTAATACTACAACTACATAAAAGTAAGTTGTCTCGATTTGATAAACTTTCTAAATATTTAAATCTTATGTTGATTCACATTTCTCATGGATTGATATAATTAAATAAATGTTTTTTATGAGATAACTTTAAATATTTAATAAAGGTACTAACACTTCACAAATAGTCACACAATAAATCCACTAATGCAGTTTAGTTTATAATTAAATGTAGAGACTAGCATTTAAATTATTATTTTTGAAAAAGTCTCATGTAAATTCAGGGGAAGGGAAATTCCTTTTGCAAGTGACAGTATTAGGGGAGAAATAAATGATCGCGTGGCCATCCATTCAAAGAAACTATAATTTTTTTTTGTCTCAAAGCAGTTCCAAAAAAATTCAAAATCAGAAAAAACACAGGCAATGG
Organism: Cunninghamia lanceolata; assembly: GCA_027924645.1. NCBI lineage: Eukaryota > Viridiplantae > Streptophyta > Pinopsida > Cupressales > Cupressaceae > Cunninghamia > Cunninghamia lanceolata. The sequence goes on from BSBN01001583.1 coordinate 15,248,655, forward strand.
ACTTTTTGACTCAAAAAATTCTTAAATAAACTGTTGCTAATGCAATATGCACATGAAAATAAGAAGCCACAAAATTAATTATGGAAGTTGGAACGATTTCTTTTTTTCCTTTTCTGTTTTTGAGAAGAACGACATAGCACTGAAGATGTAATAAGGAGAGAGATTGTGGTGTACCTGGTGAAGGGAGAGAAACAGTGGAGTGGTAAGCTTCAAGCGCTCAACTTATCTCTGCAATTTTCCTTCAACCACCACCAACTCTTTCTTTACAGATAATGTGCCATCGCTAAGCTTTCCAATATTTATGCTACTAACTTTATCCGGGAAACTTGGACACCACTTTAGTAGATGCCATAATTATGCTTCTCCCCATCCCACGCGATGCTTTCCAATTTGAAGGGCAGCTATAGCTGTCAAGCCCTCTTTTAATATTCTTCTCGAAAGAGGCAAGCAATAGGTGGGAGGGGTCAAATTTTGGGTAGGGTTCAATAGTTGGGATAATGTTTTGATACGATATTTATAAAAAGAGATGTCAATAGATATTTTAAAGAGTTATAATTATTTGATAATATATATTTGTGTAAAGAAAAATAAACATTTCTTTAAGTGTAAGTTATGTTAATCCAACTAAATGAATAGAGTTGGGAATGAAACATTGATAAGTGTTCTTATCAATTAAGGTAAGTAAATAAAGAAAATAATGTATGTAGTTTGATAATCGAAGAATGAAGATCTTTGATGAAGATTCTAGAATATTTTGACTCTGTCTTAGAAAATGTGATTATTTTGTTAGATGAACACCTCGTATTCTACTTTGGATTTGTGCTCTATTAGAGGATAAGTTTGTAGGTATGGAACAAGGTTACAATTACAAACTAGTCTTGTGAGCCTAGATTTGTCTCTGTGCACAATGGAAAACTACTCTAACTTTCACTTGATGGAAATCTATGTACTATGCTCTTCTTGAAGATCTGGGGATTAGTGGTATTTTAGAATACCTTAAAGGATTGTTTTTTATTAATATAAGTTGGGAAAGAGGGTCCCAATCCCTTACATAGCCAGAGAACTTAAAAGACTAAATATAAAACCATCAGAAAATAACAACAAAAAGGCACTGGAATTAGAAATCTGGGCCAAGAAACACACAGACAAAAAATGATAGGAGGACAATAGACGAACAACAAAAAGAATAGCACCACGACTAGTAGAGAGACTACTTCCTGTTACTACGGATCAAGGAGTCCCAATCCTTAGTCATATTCTTCAAAGTCTCATTCCAAGTGCGCCCCCCCAAAACCAACTTATCATCCTACACCATAGTCTTCTTTTTGGTCTTCTGATAGCCGCCCTCCTGTTGATGTTTACGTTTGTGAATCTCAAAAAAAGTAACACCACCAAACACAACATTCCTCATAATCTCATTAGTGAGAATGGCAAGTTCATTCAACCCCTTATCTATTTTCATCATTCTATAATGATACGTTTTCATAGCATCCTTCATGAGAGTCCAATTTTTATGACAATTGTTGCAATTGTTATTCTTATCCTAAATCTCTTCCAGTTTCGTAATCCTATCTTAGAGGCCCTTAATGTCATGAGCACACACAAAAAATGCCAACCTTACCATCCTTTTCCCCAACAGCATAATCAAAGCTATCAATGTCAGGGGATACCTCCTCATGATCCTCCTCGTCAAGGGAGAGAGAGACAGAGTGTCTTCAACCTCCTGGAGAGGAGGCTGGTGATCAATCTCATCCTCCTCTCTAATCTCCTCAACAACAAACTCTCCATTAGCCCCCTGCTCTTCCTCAAAAATCTCTTCCTTGTCCCTATCAACAACAACCTCCTCCTCATCCCTTGTTTATTCTTCAACAACCTCTTCCTCAACCCTATCATTCCCAACAATCACTTTCTTATTCTTCTCTTCTTCCTCAACATTAACATTATCATCCCTCATAGTCTCATAAGTGAAAGTCTAAAGGAATGTCATGAATAGCCATCTCAGAGGTCTTCACCCCCTTCCCTAGCTTATTCTGAATACCAATAACCCTAGCAAGGCGGGCAAACCTCCTACCAACAGTGGCGGTATGAGACAAGTTTTCCTAGGTCAACCTCTAGAAAGAATAAAAATATCAAATACAACATGCACAGGCCAAAGAATACAAATTCATTACTCTTTTTAGTGCATTAAATCCAAATATTTCACTATTGATTGCTCCTTTACTTCTTTAGTATGGAAGAGGATGCTTAAGAGATGAGAGATGTGAAATATAGGTAATTAGATGTCTTTAAAGGATGGCACATGTAGCATCAAATCATGCAAAAGTGTACTTAGTTGACTTTAGGAAAGAAAGATAAAAGGGCCTAATTGACCAAATTTAAATTTTAAAGTTTTCAAAAAGGATGGGGACAAGTCTATGATTGCAAAAATGTCTTAGAACTTGAGAAAAATTAGTTAGATCTAGGTGTGGTTAAACCATAGAAGTTATTTCCACTCTTTGGCCAAAATGAAAAAATGCCAAAACAAATCATGTTTGAAATTGCATTGGTTCGATTGAATCTAGTCATTGCACTCATGGTGCTTCATGGTACCTATAGGAAAAATGGGGTTCAATCAAAGATGCTTAGATCAAATCCCCTTTGAGTTTTTCCTATAAAATATGGGACTAACCAATTATTTTAGAACTTTTTCCTACAAACCAAATAAGAGAGCTCCTTGCATGTTGAAAGAACCATGTGCATAAGACTTAGTAAAAATTGTGCACTCTGTCGAAATGTTCCTAAGTTTTGTCTATGAATCATATTGATAAATTTTTTATGTTGTCACCTTGTTAGGGTTTATCCCTAATTATGTCCAAAACCTGCAATATTTCAAAATCCTTCACCTTGGCTAAGAACACATTCTATTTCTGTGCTAACTTGTTTAGCAAGTCAAGTTAGTTTAAGTTTTCCTTGAAAGTCCTTGCAATTTTGTTTGTTCACCGATCCCTCCAAATTGGTTACTTATTATTTTTTAATTATCCTAAGCTTCAGATGTTAATGCCTTGGCAGGTTTAAGTTAGCCTATGTGTGGTTGCCTCTTGTTTTAGCCCATAGGTTTAATGATGACATGTGAAAAGGTGTCCCCGCAATGTTTCATGTGCTCATTAAGGAGTGGTCTCCACTAGATGGCACTTTCCCATTGCAGTGTAGATTTCCTTCACTTCGTAGAATCAAAAGTTAGGCCCACCAGAGCATTTGTGATGTGTGATATTTAGCCAATGAGCTGTTGCTGTCTAACTTGGAGTACACGTGGCAATTTCTTATTACATCTCATTGTTCTAACACATCACATACTTTACAACGGCTATTCTTAAATATCATCCACTTCAATAGTCAAAGGTCAGTTTTGGCCAATAAAAATATGACAAATATTTACCACTTTTTGGTGTCAATGAGGTGTAAAATTGCTATTGACTGTTTGACCATTGAAGTGGATGATATTTAAGTACAGTGCTTTACAACGTGCATTTGGGCAGTGGATGTGATATGCGATGGACATTTAAAATAAAAAGGGACCCGCAACCAAAGTCCTTGGTGTTAGAAGATGAGTGGGCCACATATACAGTGCTAGACCAAGTAATTTGATGTATCTTAGCCTGAGCTAAAAGTTAACACCTGCCAAATGTCTTTTCAAAATTCATTAGGAGGTCATGTGCATTGTAGATCTTCATCAAAAACAATGACACAAATTCAAAGTCTTTAATAGATATGCCACCCTAAAATCTAAAGCACGTATTGACATTAATTCGAAGGTGGTAGAGTGTTAAATTTTGCAAGTAATCTAGTCTCTCTAAAGATATTTTCGCGTGAATGCCCTAAGAATCAATAGAAGATTTGTTCTGGTAGCCATCATTGCAAAAAGTCAAAATTAAGTAGAAGCTTGTGCGAAGAACAAGCGGAACCATGTCATCTCTCAGGTGAACCAAAAGGTATTTGTTCTATGACTTTTTTAAACTGGTAAATCAAAAAAGGAGACTAGGGTTTTCAACTCTGTAAGGAATAGATTGATAAGGTCTGTGTTTGAGAAGGGTTATCAAATTTATGAGCTATAAAGTTACATCATCCTGTACGAATTTTAGCGTATAGCCATGAGTTAGGTTTCAATCCAATTGAGTGGGTCTAAAAGGGATTTAGACTAGGATATTCTTGATTTGTTTCCTGGGTCTTTAAAGAGAGCAAAACAATACTAGGGTATAGGCATCCTTTCTCAAAGATAAGTAGATAAAAAGGAAAATATCAGGAATCCCATTATCCCTTGGACATGTTGGGAACTATTTAAATTCTATTGCACCTGCACTGATGAATGCGTCCTAGTTTCTAACATTTGGCGATTTGACTTGGGGAAGCTAGTTGTACCTAATGTCTTCATTAATCCTACGCTGGTGTACAAAATAAGTAAGCATTATGACCCAGATACCAGGTAGTTGAAAAATTATGAGGGAAAGAGGATATTCACAATGAATAGGGATTTAATTGTAGAGGTTTTTAACCTGAACCCTCATGCCCATGTTAAGTGACTTTAGTGAACTATGTCAGGATTACAAAAGGGATAGAAGAAACTACAAAGTGAAATGGCTTCCCATGCATAGGATGATTGATAAAAAAAGGAACCAAAAATGTTCACCCAAGTGAGATGGAGCCTCTAGATGTCGACCCATTCCTTGAGTATTTCAAGTGCGTGTACATGGCTTTGTGTTAGGTCCTAGTGTTTGATCATAGAATACAGATGCCAATTCATCTTATGATGTTGGCCTTCCAACATTGGGAAGTGAATAGGCCTTTTGACTATTCTTCCTTAGTTGTAGAAAAGACACATCAGGATTTGAAGAGTCTGAAGGAGAATGAGAACATCCCTTATTATAGGGGTAAAATAAAAAAGATGAGTCCACTTCTTGTGGAAGTTTTGTATTTCGCTTTGGGATCCTGAGCCAAAAAGCATGATCCCATTTTCTAGAAACGGGATCTCATTTCATAAAGGATTAACATTTAAAAAAAATAAACAGGATCCCATTTCTTAAAATTTAAATTATAGGCATGGTTTCTACTATGGGTTTCGGGTCAGGAAAATGCTTGGGGACCCGACCCTTAGCTTTGGCCCTGCTTTGACCTGCAACTTGAAGGTCATGTCAGTGTCACTAGAAAAGAGTGACTTTGGACATATTTATGAAGACGTCTTTTGTAGAATTTTTTGATGAAATTAAAACCCATTATAGATGAGATTGTGTAGATTTCGAATATGTAATTTTTTTTACAATTGGATTATTTTTTCTATTTCTTAAATAATTTTAGATGAAACTGGTTCATAAACATGAAATATCTGGTTTTCTTATTATTTTAATAACTTTTTTATTAAAATAATTTCTTGAAAAACAAATTATATGTGCATAATATTCAGACAAAAAAAATTAAAAAATGAAAGTTTAGGTCATCTTATGCGTGATGTACAAGAGGGATTTTCAAAACAACAACTATGACCAATAAAAAATTAACAAAAAAATATTCAAAAAAATTACAAAAATATTTTGTGCACAATCTTTAGTGTGTTACAGATATTTATCCAAAAGGATTCATAAAAATACAATTATTTAGGTCAAAATATGGTTGATGTACACGTTCATGGTATGATTAAAAAAATGACTTTTAAACAGTGGTTTTTAGACATGCCTATTGAAAATCAATTTGTATCATCTGGGTATTAAAATAAATTACATATTTGGAAACTAGACTCCAAGTAATACATTTCATATTACTGACTTTTTTTAAGATTCAATATTTAAGTGCTTCAAAAATTTTAGGTCAAATGTGATAAATTCTGAAAATCAAGGAAAACACTTCCAGCCTTTGGCCAAAAAGTGGATTCAAATTCTTGCACACATCCATAGAATGGTACTCAATGTTGTGCCATATCCTTCTGTATCAGGGAAAGTAGAAATGACATCATGCCCTTAGAATGACCTATAAGACACTAGATGGTGGGCCAATGCCAATTAAAATGAGAACATACATATGGGACTCCCACTTTAAGACTTTTGATTACTACATCTTTGAGACATACTTTTTGAGAAGATTATTCGATCTCATTGGATATGAGATATGGAGATTGTCTCCTACATTCATGAGGTTCCTAAGACGTGTTATGGAGTAACAAGTGGACACATGCCTTTTTACCTCGTTGTTTAGCTCCTAAGTCCCCGTGATTACATTATAGATCTTAATTATTCATCCCAATGCAAAATCCCTAGAAACCAATGCAAATTGGGAACTAGGGACTTATATTCTTCCTTACTCCAGACAAAAATGGTGCCTTGGGACTTGGATGCCTGAGCCCAAATCCCCCCTAATTGGTTGGGGCAAATTTAAAAGTATGTTGGCATAAGACCTTTAAAAGGGTTTCTCCTTGTTAGCTCTTTTGGTTAATTTCACGAATGTTAGTAAGAATGCCTATATAAGTGTGTTTTTGAATTCATTTGTAACCTAGATGGAGATAACCAACTTGAAGCATTGGAGTAAAGAGCATTCAAAGCATTCACTATGATTCTAGAGAAGATTTGTATTGTCATTGTGTGTTGTAGGTTTTGAAGTTATCATCTATCTCTCCTTATGATTTAAAGATAATTCATCCTACTAAGGGTTTCATCACATGGGTGATCATTTATGTTCATCATCATTTTATTTCATCATATTGATTTATGTTTAGCCTCTGCCCTTCTAGGGCATGTACTTGGGAAGCTTGAATGATATCTTAGGATTTGATTGAGGCAAGTCCCTAAACACCATAACCCCAAAATCCAGCTTCTTCTTGTGTGTAGGTTACAGGTGCGAGATCTAGAAAAGTCAAGACACAAGAAGACTAAGTAAGGAAAAGGGTTTCAAGATCTAAAAACTTTTTGGGAATATTCCTTTGTGGAAGAGTTGGGTGCTTTTGAAACTATCCTTTTGCCTTAGCCAACATCAAATCTGGAATCAGGACAATATGTACATCATTTCTCCAGTTTATTATTCCTAAAAATTCCACAGTTGAGGACTTGGGCAGCTTTGAAATCATCCTTTGACATTCCAGCTTCTGGGATAGAGGTCCTAATATCTCCCTGATCATTCTTGTGAAATTGGTTTTTTAATATCTAGTTTACATCTCCTGTTATAATAAAATCCTTGCAAATCTAGGGTTTTGTGTATTAGTTGACCTAGAGTTTGATAAAAGGCTTGATTAAATCAAATCTTTCCATAGCACTTTTGACTACAAAATTTGTAACTATGTCCACCTCCATTTGGTAGTGATTTGGCTTAGTTTTGTCCTTGAATGTTATTGTGGAAGACAGTTTAATCTAGTGTGTATGCTAGTCTTCTTCATTCATCTTTTCCATACATAACATTTTGGTGAACCCATAGTATCCAACATCTGTATCTTACTGAGCATTGAAAGAATATTTTGCATTCATTTATAGCATACTTGTCATTATTCATTTGAAAATCTAGCATTTTAAAAAAATAAAAAAAAAACATTCTAGGCTTGTATAAAGGCATAGTTTTGCATTATTTTCATTGCATATCATTGAAAGATTTAATTTTCTAATTTTTACATTGGATCTGATCCATATTACAACAATTAATAACTTCATGATATTACATCGCATTTGAAGATCTCATTTGCTAGGGTTTTTGAAAACTTACATTTTTCCTATAACCTAGTCATTTGAAAAGCTAGTGGTGCAGATTAGGATTGAGGAGCATTATTAGGTTGTCAATTGAGTAGAAAAACAAACAAATATATAACTACTACAAAGGAATTATAGAGGAAAGAAAGTAAAGCACTTCTTTTTATTCAACACAACATTACAGAAATACATTCAAAGATTATTATCAAAATTACATGCAATAGTCCATTACAGAGGAATACATTCCATCTTACAAAACCATTCCAAGCCCTAAATCTCCAAGCCCGAAATCCCTAATCTGCTATTTATAGAGTTACCATAGAGTATTCTTCTTTCTGTCTGGCTACCGATTACTATCCCTTTCCAGCATCCCAGCAATACAATAAGAGCGCTTCCAATTGAAACTTCCAGAACCTCTAGGTTACATTGCAATTATTCCCCCACTTTGAATCGGTTACATTCGAATGATGGAGGAAGGTGAAACGACAACCATTAGAGTCTGTCAAGATGCAGGTCAAAACCTGTTACTGAGACAAATTAATTCCAGAGAAGATGAACTTGACAATCTGTAGAATCACGCCCAAATGGATGATCTATAGAATCATAGAAAAACCACTTGAAATAGGACCGTTAGATCTCCAAATGTGATGTCAACATAGTAGAATGCTATTAAAACTTTACCACAGAACTGTTGACCTTGCAAAACATACTAACTGGATAGCGGCTTCCATAATAGTCTTACTGCCCTACCGCTAGTATTGCCTTTACCCATAGCGGGATAGCGGCTCGGCATCAAGTATGACCCGCATTACCACTAGCATCTAGAGCCACAAAGGTAGTTTGGTGGTGAATGATAATGAGCCCCACCAAACTGTTAACTACTTCCATAAATGCCACGGGGTAACAGTAGTGGTTAGGGTGCTCCCGCCATATCGCTAGCCCTTACACACCACTTTGTGGGGATGTGGTATCAATATAACTCAATGCATCAAAGCCCATGAAGAATAAAGGAAGATTGGATCATTCAAAAATGAATTAGAGCTCAAAATATGAAATACTCATCTGCATAGAAAACACACCAAAATTTAGAAAAAAAACTAAGATATTTTTGGTTGATGTGGGATAACCCGTCCACCCGGATGCTCCTACATCAGACACGTCAGGTAGGAGAAATGTTTCATGAGGTTGGAACTCAAGAAAATTTTGACCAATCTAGTAGTGAAATACCAAATTTAGCCAACTCTAAAGCTGTCATCCAAGTTGAGTCTTCAACTGGTTTTTCCTTCCATTTGACAAGATATTCAAAGTATTCCTTTTCCTTGGCCTTCTTGGCCACATGAGAATCAACTACATGATCAACTTGTTCACACTACTTTTTAGGCAATTGATCAATCCAATCATGTGCATCCTATACATCTGAACCAGATTCACCTTGCATACTTGACTCTCCGTCATGATATTTGGATAAATTTGCCACATTGAATATAGGTGAAATATCTATACCAGGTGGATGTTCTATTTCATAAGCATTGGATGAAAACTTCCTCAAGACCTTACAAGGTCCAATCTTCTTCCATTTTAGTTTATTATATGTTCCCTGTGGGAATCTTTCTCTCCTTAAGTGTGCCCAGGCCAAATCTCCTACTTCAAATTCCTTCTCTCTTCTATGCATGTCATCATGCTATTTATATTTGGCTGCACTTTTCTCTAAATTTTCTTGTACTTGCTTATGCAGATCATGAATACACTCTGCAAAGTATTCTGCCACAACACTCTTTCTCACCAAATCTGCACTATCCCAAAGTTCATCCACTCCTCTAGGACTGAAACCATACACTATGCCAAAGGGACTCTTTCTTGTACTTATGTTCACATAATTATTATAGGCAAACTCTGCTTGGGCCAACACCAAGTCCTACTGGTTTGGCTTCTTCCCAACAAGACACCTCAACAAATTACTCAAACTTCTATTTACAAATTTAGTTTAACCATCACTCTGTGGATGGTATGCAAAACTAAAACCCAAATTAGTACCTAGCTTCTTCCATAGAGTATGCCAAAAATAACCAACAAACTTGACATCTCTATCAGACACAATGCTCTTAGGCAAACCATGCAATCTTACAATCTCTTTGAAAAATAGAGCAACAATATGGGAAGCATCATTACACTTCTGACAAGGAACAAAATGCACCATCTTTAAAAATCTATCTACAACAACAAAATAGAATCATTTCCTCTCTGTGTACAAGGCAATCCCAAAACAAAATCCATGTTGATGTGTTCCCATGGTCTCTTTAGAATAGGTAATGGTTGATACAATCTAGTATCTGCCACACGCCTTTGGCATATTGACACACTCTACATCCTTGCACCATTTTCTTCACATCTGTAGCCACACCAGGCCAAAAGTATGCTTCACTCAGTAATGCTAATATCTTATCCACACCAAAATGTCCACTTAAGACACCACTGTGCTTCTCCTTCAACAAGTTATCCCTCATGGAACCTTGAGGTATGCACAATCTTCATCCCTTGAACATCAAACCTTCTTGAACAAATTAGTCCAACCAAGGTGTTCTATCCTTCTCAAGAGGATTGTTACAAGCATTCCAAGCTTCCTTGAAATCAACATTAGTCTCATACGTTTCTTTCATTTTATCAAAACCAACTACATTCACTTGCATTTCATTCAACATGAGAAATTTTCTACTAAATGCATCTGCTACCCTATTAGATTTCCCACTTCTATGTTTCAATACAAAAAAATAACTCTGCAAGAATTCAACCCTCTCCATGTGTCTTTGATTCAACTTACCTTGGCTGTTGATAAACTGCAAAGAATGATGATCTGTGTAGAAAACAAATTCCTTAGGTAGTAAATAATGTCTCCATTTCTTCAATGCTTGGACGATAGCATAAAATTCCTGATCATACACTGAATACTTTCTCTTTGCTTCATTCATCTTCTCACTGAAGTATGCAATCGGTCTTCCTTCTTAACTTAAGACAGCCCCGATGGATGCCCCACTTGCATCACAGTCCACTTGAAAAACTTTATTAAAATCTGGAAGTGCCAAAACTGGTTGTTCAGTCACTTTAGTCTTCAAAATGTTCAATCTCTTCTCTGCTACTATTGTCCACACAAACTCTTTTCTATCACTCTTCATTGTCTCGGTAATAGGTGAACAAATCCCACTAAAATTTCTAATGGACTTCCTATAGAAGCTCGCCAAGCCATCAAAACTTCTAGCTTCAAAAAAACTACGAGGTGAAGACCAATCCACAATAGCCTTACCTTCTCATGGTCCATTTTTAGACCTTCTTCAGAAACTACAAAACTGAAATAAATCAATTCTTTTTTCATGAAGGTACACTTTTCAGATTTACCATTAATTTCTCCTCTCTTAACCTCTCCAACACTGCCCTAATATACAAGTGTTCTTCCTTTGTCTTACTAAAAATCAGAATATCATCTAAATATACAATCACAAATTTATCAAGGAAAGGTTTTAATACCTCATTCATTAACGTCATGAAGGTACTAGGAGCATTTATTAGACCAAATGGCATCATCAACCATTCATACAATCCATCTTTTGTTTTGAAAGCTATCTTCCATTCATCTCCTCCTCGGATCCTAATTTGATGATACCCACTTTTTAGATCAATCTTTGTAAAATATCTTGCCCCACATAAACTATCCATCATATCATCCATCCTTGGCAATGGAAACCTGTATTTAATGGTTATCTTGTTAATGGCATTAAAATTAGTGCACATTCTCCATTCCCCATCCTTCTTGGGTGTTAACACTGCAGGTACTGCACATTGACTAAGACTCTCTCTTATCAATCCTTTGTCTAGTAATTCCTGGACCTACCTATTTATCTCTTCAATCTCCATAGGAGTCATCCTATATGGTGCTTTATTAGGTAAACTTGCCCCTAGAATTAGATCCATACAATGGCTGATATCTCTCGTAGGAGGCAATCCATCTGGCAACTCCTTCAACATAATGTCGAAAAATTCATCCAACATCTCCTAAATTTCTCTTGGTACCTCTTCTTGCTTTTCTGTTGTCATGACTACACTAGGCTTAGGAATGACTGTAAAACACCCCTTTCCTTTTTTCATTTCTTTCAAAAATTTCTTTCCAGATATTAGACAAATTTTGGAACTACTTCTTGCTTCATCTTCTCTATCCTTCAGAGGATTCAAAGTAAACTCTTGGCCATCTTTCTTAATCTTATATGTATTATTTCTGTCATCATGAACAACTTGCTTATCAAACTTCCATGGCCTACCCAACAAAATATGGCATGCATCCATTGGCATTATGTCACACATTATTTCATCCTTATAGTTACCAATTTGAAGAAAAACCAAGGATTGTTCACTCACCACAAGTTGATGCTCCTTCTGCAACCAGTAAACTTTGTATGGGGTAGGGTGCTTCAATCTTTTCAGCTTTAATTTTTGGACCATTTCTTCACTCACAATATTATCTGTGCTTCCACTATCTATGATGACCTTACAACATTTTCCACCAGACTTGCACCCTGTTTTGAACAAATTTCTCCCTTGGACTGGTTCATTCTTCTCTTTTTCTAGATTTAACAAAACCCTTCTAATCATTTCAAGGATTCTCCATCCTCAGCATCTTCTCCACACTTAGGTGAAGCCACACTTTCACAATCATCTTGTGCAACATGTACCTTCCCTTTTCCATAGCTCTACTAGACTTGAGGACACTCAAAGGCTATATGGCCTACCTCTCCACATTGAAAACAAGTTCCAATGAAACCTCTTCCTCTACCTCTGCCAAAAGATCCTCTTCCTCTAGAGGAATCACCTCTTCCTCTAAATTATTCTCCTCTTCCCTTGCTATCCTAGGTTTGAGAGGAACAACCTTCTTCGTAGTTACTATTGTATCATCTTCCACCACCTTTTGACTAAACTCTACCTCTAGAAAACTTTCCTTTGCCCTTTGGATTATTCTTCTTTCTAGCAATCTTATCTTCTCCCTTTAGAGCATTCTGGTATGCTTCTTCTACACTTGAAATCTTTGCCATGCTTAACTCATCTTGAATGGAATAGTGTTGTCCATTGTTGTATCTAGAAACTTTCTCATCATCATCCTCCACATGTCCTGCCCTGATATTTAGTTTATAAAATTCTTCATTATACTCCTGTACATTCTTCTCCTTTTTCTTCAGATTCTACAATTTCTTAAACAATTCTAGTTTGTTATCAATAGGCATAAATTTATCTTTCAACTTTTTAACCATTCTATCCCAAGATAGAATTTTCTCCTTTCCTTTTGGTTGTCTTTTAGACTGTACATGATCCCACCAAATAGAACCATGGCCTTTAAGTTTTGTACAGGCATATTTTACCCTTTTGGGATCTTCAATTGATTCTAGATCAAAATACTTATCCATTTTTGAGATCTAATCTAGTAGCTCTTCAGGTTTCAAACTTCCACTATAACTAGAAGGATCAACTTGAGGCTTACTTCCAATTTTTGAAATGGCTCAGATAAATTTGGTCTCAACTTCATCTCCCTAATTTTCTTCTTCGTCTAAGACTTCAACTCCTTCTTCAGCATCACTAACATTGTCTAAATGAACTCCTCTATGCTATGTTGTCTCCATGATTTCCATCCTTGCAGTCAATTCTCTCAGCATATCAGCAATTGCTGCATTTCCTAATGGCCCTCTTCTATCACCATGTCCTCTATGTGCCATTTCTTCTTCTCAGAGTACTCTCCAAGTTGCAGGTCTTCACTCTTTTTCCTCTACCCACAAAAAAACTCTCTCTAAGACACTCTCCACAGATTTACTAGTAACTTGGCTCTGATACCACTTGGTGTAGGTTAGGATTGAGGAGCCTTATCAGGTTGTCAATCGAGCAGCAAAACAAACAAATACAACTACTATAGAGGAAAGAAAGTAAAATATATTTTTTTTGTATTGAAGGAATGCAATTTTACAAAAGGAGAATAGTTCACTGGGGACTGTAAACAAAGATCAAATAATAGACAACTAACATAGCAAGAGTAATACAAGAACTACACATAATACAACAACTGTTCAAACACATAAACCATTGCTGAAATGTCAGAATAGTTGTCAAAGACTCATGAACAAAAGTAGAAAAAAGCACCCAGTAGCTACTGAAAGATGCCAAAAAGCATCCAGAAACCAAACCTCCAATGCTGATGCCTTTCAAAAAAGTTGTACAGTCCCATAAGTCTGAGCATAATGATGTCCCACTGAACCAAGAGCTTAAAGAGCATGATACATAGAAATTATTAAAAAAAGATTTTGTGGCAAGTCTCAATACCTTGGTGGAGATTTAGCTATTTCCTTCTCAATTCTTTTATGCATCAAAATACTATCCTGGGATCCATCTGATAAGAACCTATGGTAGTGTTAATGAAAAAGATGACAACAACATACAGAAGAATATGAAGAACCATGAGTAGAAAACTACACTTGCTCATACCCTCTGGAAGAAAAATATTATCCATGTAAGTATAGCCAATACCACCATACTCTGCCTAGATAGACCAAGCTAGAAAAGAACCTTGCAACTCTTATGGATTGGATAAGACTTTCCATAATCAATGTCCAGAAGTAATAACTCTTGAAAAAGTGTAGACCAAAAAGCCATCAACCAGTGATATCTTTTTGTAATTGTGATATTTGACTCCTGATATGCTAAAGTTGCTTATCAATTAACTCATCTTTTTTTACCACCTTCTATAGCTACACACACAAGTAGTCGATTCTTAGAAATACATCTGAGTAAAGCCTTAGAATGCCTCCTTCCAGATGATATTTGGAGTTAGAAAAAATAGCACTACACATGCTTTTCCAAATATGCATGAGAATAACTTGTCTAATAGAATTTGTAATAAAATTATGGACACCCAAACCCAACATAGCTGCTTTCCATTTCAAATGATGTTCAAAAATAGCAGGTAAATCATTAAAAATAGACCTCCATTGATTCTGAGAAAAAGAACAATCCCAAAAGATATGCCTCATACTTTCTTGAGCCTGACAAAATGGGCATTTAGACACAAGGATCCTAAGGTATCTTAATTTGTTATCAATAGGTAATTTGCAATGTAAGATTTTCCAGTACAAAACCTAAGCATCTGCATCCAACTTGGATTTCTAAATTTGGGTGCTCAAAATATGCCAAAATTTCTTATGATATCTACATTTCCATTTAAGGTTTAGTCGAGGGTTAAGAGGTAGACAAGGCAAAAGTTGTTTATAAATCTTTTTGAAGGGAAAAGCAGTGAAATGATAGGTTGACAACCATCGCCAGTCTTTAAAAAAATTACAAGTAGTAGGAGTATAGATTTTCATAGACAGTTCAATAGGAACCAAAGATTGAACAAAAATAAGAAACTTTTTATAGTTATTAGCTAGTCCAAAATGATTTTTAGTTTAACAGACCATGGCAACCAATCTAACTCCTTGAAATCCCAAATATCACTAAATTGGTGGATCCCCTTTTTGAACAACAAGAAAGCATGCATTGGGAAAGTAACAGCCAGGGGTTGACTGTGGTATTAGATATGTTTACTCCACCAAATAGTAGATGTAGAAAAACTAAAACCATGTTGAAGAGACTCACCCCTCCGTTCAAGTAGATGACAAACATATTGCCATGCCTTCCAAATAGTTTGTAAGGGTGATGAGGTTCTGATTTGAAAATAGGATGTAAGGAGAATCTTATCCTACCAGTTAGTCTTTTGCCACTTACCTTTAGCAGATGCATAGTTAATTCTATGCCAAACCAGAATTTTCCAAGGTTCCTCACCTTGGATAGCTTTAATAATCCACTTAGCTGACAAGCAAATACCTTGTGTTTTTGAGTCAATGAGACCAAAGCCTCCTTTGCATTTGGGTTGAATACAATGATTCCAAGAGGTGGTTTTAAACACAGCACTGCCATCCCATTTGGACCATAAAAGCTGACGAATAAGTTTATTCAAATCTTCATACCCTTTTTTAGAAGGCATCCAACAAGATGAGTAATACACATGAGTGGCAATAAAAATTCTATTCATAACTTGGATCTTACCAGCCAGTGATAGAAAATTGTTTCCCCAATTAAAGAGTTTGTTTTTAAGTCTATCAATAAACCACTTCCACATATCAGATAAACCTCTATTCTAAAGGGAATTCCAAGGTATCTAGAAATCTCACCATGCTTGATTTGTCGCTACTCCCTAGGGATCCATTAGGGAATGGGCCTAGACTAAACCATCCAGAACTCAATTTTATTATGAGCAAGCTGAGAACCAGAAATCGAACAATATAAATCCAAAATTTCTATGGTATTATTAATTTCAGCCTTGGTGTTCTGCAGAAATAATAGGCTATCATCAGCAAAATGTGAATTGATAACCACACCATCTTGAGGAATAGAAATGCCTGAGATAAGCTTTAGCTGGTTAGCTTTTTGCAAAAGATATCCTAGCACATCAGCAGTGAGAACATATAAAAATGGTGATAAGGGACATCCCTGCCTGATGGAGCGATGTAAAGAAAAAACTTCTGTCATAGAATCATTAATCACCAGTTCAGCATTGGCATCACTGAATAGCATATGAACATGAGCCTGAATTTTAGGCCCAAACTTCAGCCATTGCATCATTTTGAAAATAAAACCCCACCAGATTCTATCATAAGCTTTGTCAAAATCAAGTTTGATTAAAAGTGTATTTTGTCCAATTTGCTGAGCCCATTCAACAGTTTCCCACGCCATGATGAGGTTATCAAGAATATATCTACCACTAAGGAACCCAGTTTGTTCTGGTCTTACAATATGTTGAACCATGGGTTTAATGCGAATGGCCAACACTTTCGCAATGATTTTGTAAGAAGTGTTTAAGAGAGTGATTGGTCTCCAACTAGAGATAGTTTCCTCTTTCCTCCCTTTGGGTAACAATTTGACAATCCCTCTATTTATAAGTGGACCCAACGAACCTTTCTTTAATGCTTCCAAGTATAAAAGATAAAAGTCCTCCTTGATATGCGTCCACATGGCTTGGTAAAATTCCACTGGAAGCCCATCAATACCCAGGCTCTTATTAGGGGCCATTGAGAAAAGAGCATGTTCTAGCTCCTCCAAGGAAAGGATCCTATCCAAGTATCTGCTATAGCCAAGGTCAATTATGTTAGGGATAAATTCCATGACAATCTCCTCCAATATAGAATGAATATCATTCCAAGATTTATTTTCATTGAAGAGGTTTGCATAGAAATTCTAAAAAATTTGTTTTATATCAGCTGGATTCGTATGGAAAACACCATTCTCATCCATTATAGCATAGATTTTTTCCTTTTTATGCTTATACTTTAGATAGTTGAAGAAATATTTGGAGCTCCTATTTCTTTCTTTTATCCAGTGAAGTCTAGCCCAAATCTTAGCCCCTTGTCCTCTATAATGATCAGGATGCTGCAGTTGTGTCTCTATGGTAGCAATAGATGCTTGAAGCTGGATATTATTTGGGTTATTGTTTAATTTCTTTTTGTCCTTCTCTAGTTTTCCTTGGAGTGTTTTCTCCCTTCGTTTATGCTGCCATGCCATTCTTCTCCCAAAATCATGAAGGAAGGTGGTACATTGTGTGATTGCATTACACCACCAATCAATCCAAGACTCCTCTTTTTGCAGTTTTAGAATAGAAGTCCAAATCCCCACTAGAGCATTCATACAAACCTAATTTTTTAGATGGGAAATATTGAGTTTATAAGGCAATGAAGAAGCAGCTTCATTTTGTTTAATAGTAGAAACATTACAAAATATAGGAAAATGATCTAATAAGGTGGTGGAATAATCAACTTGAATACAGTCACCAGAAGTTGAGTGGACTAATTGAAGGTTAGGCAATAAATAGAACCTATCTAGCTTGCTAACCTTTCTATCATCGCCTAATCTACAATTAGACCACGTAAACCAGTTATTAGCATGACTATTGAATTGGTCATGAATAGGATCAACCACCCCAAGGGAATTTCTGCAATACAACCAATTACTAAATTCTTCATTACTGAGTTTATAAGGACTAAACCAACTCCAATTAGAGTTATGTTCAACCATGTTGAAATCACCACCAATTATCCAATTTGCAATAGGTAGAGCTTTAGACATCAACTCCCAAAGATTAGCACGATTTTTAGTAGTGTGAGGAGCATAAATAGAGCAAAACCCTATTGGTTGTCCATTAATAACTGAAAGGGCCCAAACACAATTATGTGAAGGGTCCTCACCCTTATCAACAACAAATTTAGCAATCTAAGGGGCAAAACCAAGAATAGCTCCACATTTTCCATCTTTATGCGAAGTATACAAAAAAACAACCTCTTTCCATATATTTAAAAGAGTTGCTTCTAATTTGTTGTTACCAAGTTTGACTTCTTGCAAAAGTAGAATGTCAGGTTTCCATTTAGAAAATGTTTCCATAAACTTGTATTTGTGGTGAGGGAGTGTGATCCCCCTCACCTTCCATGAGAGAATTTGGTAATTCATGCTGAAGGAGTATCAGAACCTTCTTCCTGTGGCAACACACTGAAACTATTGATGAGATTAATTGGTTGATTATTGTTCGACCGGTCAGATGGAGATCTAGAGCGCTGATGAGAGTTAGGTGAAGGGGAACCAGGGCCACATTTAGGTGATGAAGGGGTGGTAAGAGAAGGATGGGGTGACGGGGAAACATGGCCACATTCATGCAGTGAAGGGGTGGTAAGAGAAGGATGAGAATGGTTTCTGCCAGGAGAATTGTTGAAGGAATGTGGAGAGGATCCTGATAGTTCCTTCCTCTTCATGACCATTCTCCAACTATCAGTCATAATAACATCCTTATAAGATGGGGGTTGCACAGGTGGCGTATCCAATTCATTATCTGTTGGGTGAATATTTTGTCATTTAGCTAACCAACGACAAAATGGTTATATCGCCAAAACTATAATGAGACTGAGTCTCTCCTCTTAGCAAGGGGAGGTTCCCTTTAGACAATGAGCTCTTTCTAACAAGTGACTTTTAATACTTAAAACAAACTAAAAACTATATTGGGGTTATCACTTCATCCTATTCTCTTCTTTCAAAATAGATGTTTTTCTTTTCAAAATAACAACTTCAACAAAACAATGTTCAATAACCTATGAATCAAGATGAACCATAGAAACTCAAAGTTTTCTATTACTTCACTTATATTCTCCAAATAAACCTGATTGAAGTCAACTATAGCCCAAAGTCTCCACTTTCACCTAATATGATCTAACTAACTTGCACACAATAGTTTATATCACAAAGTCTCTAAACAATTGTATCTTCAAAAATATAAGCACAAACTCCCACAATGAGAAAATAGCACAAAGTCTATTTCACCAAAACAAGAACACTTCTCTCAATTTCCAATAAACTCCACAATTCCAGCAATGATCCAATATAATATAACACCAATGACATAAGAAAACTGATCTCATAACACAATGTGATTCAACTCAAACTTTGATAGTCAAATTGCTTGTTTATATTGATATTCACTTGAAAATATGATAAACACAAAAAGCTCAAAATCTTGAAATGTTTTCCAAGCCGGCAGAGTTTCTTTTCAATAGCTAAAAGATTACAATCGAGGCCCTCTTTATTTATAGGGAGGAGCCTAGAGTAAAAATAGGGAAATCTTAACTACCTTGACTTATTCAAAAAAAAAGAGTCCTATTTGACTTATGACTTCTTTTGTCTCATATGTAATTACATTTTGGAAAATTGCACGTGAACATGTCCAAAACAAAATTAAAATTGCATCTTCAATACTGAAAATAAACTAAGGCATTTTAAAAGGAACTTCAGCTGCCACCATCATTCTTCTGGTATTGACAACACTTGTTAGTATTATCGTCTTGTGCATTCTTGAATCATCTCTTCATAGTCTGTCACCTCTTTCCCCCATTAACACACACATGTTATCTATATCTAGGCCCCATCTGACATATAAGTACCTTAAAGCTTGAGATCTGGAAGCGTGCAAAGGCAAGATCCACAAATAAGAACAATTTTGACAATAAATGACATGACACTGTGCAGCTCTCATTCTCATTCACCGCATCAAATTATCTTCTTTGGGAGTAGTGGATATGTTCTTCACTTTATAGGCCAAACAATGGGAATTATATGCTAATGAATCTTTCTCAAAGAATAGAGAATCCTTTGGTCCACTCAATTTTACAATATGTTTTCTCAGCCCTGCCACATTCTCCCAGCGATAATATATATGAGAATCATAGTCTGGATCTGGAAATATGGGTGAATCTACATTATCACCAGACATATAGAAGAGTTCACTTCCACTACTACAAATTAGAGCATCAAATGTAGACAGATTGATTTCACCGAACTGGAGCAAAGAAAGTTTTTTTGAAACTGTCATTGAAGTTGACAAAACAAATCCAAAGTATGCAGAGGTGTGTACGGAGTGAATTGCATTGATAATCTCTTGGATTATATTCACTAGTTTCTGAGCACAAGGTTCTCCATTGGAATCATAGAAATCTACTGTAATCACATATAGATGCTTTCTTCTCGAAGCAGTTTTCCTGATGAGTTTAAGCTATTACTATGATCAAGACTTTGTTTTTCCTGTGCATTTTCAGAATACCTTTTCATGCAAATTGGATGGTCTACCCTTAGCCTTCTCTATGACTTTCCTAATATAGTCAAGGATGCCTTCATTACAAAAAGCATCATCTGTGTTGTCACCTTGTACAATAACATTACTGAAGTCCATTCCAGGAGGTATGACCACCACATGAGGCATATAAAGACCATAGTAGTTTTGACCACACTTGGCATGAGCTCTGAGAATCAAAACCATCATAAAGACCCCATTGTTCTTCAATTTCTTGCCTTGTGTTGGTAACCACGAGCTCAACAGATTCAAGACACAACTCTTCAGCATCAATCCTGCAAAAGATCTTGTATGTCCTTTTGATCTCTTCCTTAGATTGCTTTCCTTGTTTCAATATTTGATCCAGTTTATTCCGACCTAAGGAATGACCTGTCAAAACCATGTAAACATTGAGAGTACCTGAAAGAAGGTAGGTTGTGTAACCTGCATATGCATAATGACCATGAACAACATGAGACTAGATAGTGCTGCCTCCTCCAATTAGGTCCCCCAATACTTTAATAGGTTAAGAATGTGACCCAATGCTCCATTAACAAACTCTGGAATGTATGGCCATTTGTTCTCGTGATCTCCAATGCATGCCCAGAATGGAGAGCATCCAACAACTGAATGTGAAAACTTCCACAGATAGATCGGTGCTTCTACAAACTTTTGAGCAATGTGCTAGCATAGATAGCACTTTTGTTAGTGTTCATTTTATTGTCCTTCGAGCAGGTGGCACTCTCATTGACAAAATTATCACCCAAGTGGCTGGTTAGGTTTATATTTGCTACTTTCTTCACTGTACAAATGACGTTTTCACTAAAAATAATATCATCTAGATGGCTGCTTAGGTTTATATTTACAGTTTCAAGTAAAACCTTTACAACATCTTGTCGATCAGCAACTGCAGCTATCATTAGGGGTGCTCAGCCATCACCATAAGCGTTTGCACTATACCAGTTGATATTATCTTTACAATAGTGTCTCACCAAAACTTCTACAGCTTTGTAATGACCTCTTAAATCTACAATGTACAAAGGATTCTCCCTAGCCTTGTTACAGGCCAAAACATCTGCTGCACCTTGTAGAAGCAATCTACAGACATCTGCATTTGCACAGCTACCATCTGGGTGTTGCCTTGGTAATAAAGTGTGATGAGAGAAAATGGTTGATCTAGTGTATGTAGTTTAAGCGGTTAGGCACCGTAGGGAAAAGCTACCCATCTGGAATCAACCATCGCAGGGCAAAGTCATGGTGGAGAAGAACCCGAGCGAGCTCCCTCATGGCATTAAAGTCGCAAATATTTTTTTTCTTTCTATCAATGATCTTCAGTGCTCCATTCAAATCGCCATAATCCCCTCCATAAGATTAGCTTAGGAAACAAATCCCTAGGTCTGCTTTCCCAGCTACAATCTCCAGGATCTGCATCATCTAGGTCTGGCAATCAACTTGAGAGCCATTCCCATTCACAAACTCAGATGAAATCTGATTTTCGGTAGACCTACTCACAGCCGCAATGGTCTTAGAACTTGACTGAAACTTACAAAAAATTGCTGCATGGCTTCGATTTTTCTGCTCTAGCTGATCTTGTTGGAAATACACCATTGATAGGCACATGAAAACATAGAAGGTTCTGTGATATGCATAGTCAATCTTTTCACTAACCTGGATTTATAGTTGCAGAGGATTTCCACAGACTTTACAACACGGGTCCTCAGTAGGCATGTTAATGAGATCAATATATATGGGCGAGATTTTCTGCTGCCCTTACATAATAACAACAGGAAAAACACATTTATAGGCGGAAACAACATCTGCCAGTGTATATTATACTTGGTGTGACAAAAACCTTGATGTGCTCAGGCAGGAAAAAACACCGCTTATGCATCTTTGAAAGATCTGAACTAGATATTATATGTATCAGCTGTAAAAATCATTGCTAGTGTATTGGTAGGGTTTACAAATATGCATCGATGGGTATTTTTTTTTGACCATGCATTTGAAAGGGGTAGATCAATGCTTAAGCAGTAGAAACCCATGCTTTTACATTTGTAATAATTACAAGAGTTTGTGTATGGACGGTTTTTTCCGCCGCCCCTACACTTAGGACGTAAATCACATTTGTGAAGCCGGTGGAATCTACTGCCCACACAAACTCAAGCATTGGAAAATACGATGAAAGTCGCCAATGACACAAAAACTAAGAAAAACATACAAAAAAATGAAATGCTAATCGTGAAACAATATATCCTTTGGTAAAGAAAAGATGTTTGCAATGCAGAACACAAGAATGAAGGATTGACAAAAAAGATGATTTCATAAAACACAAATAGTCATTCATTCTTCATGGAAACTCTAAACAAAAAAATGACAAAGATGAAATGAGGAAATCAAAAGCTTTCCCGGTATAAGCACAGAAAAATAAACGGGAAACCCCAATCGAAATCACTACTGAAAACCGTTCGAACAATTTATATTGGCAGCTTGGGCAATCTTAGGGATGCAAAATAATCACGATATAGAAGAAAATGAAAAGAAAAAGATTTAAAATACCTTTTTAAACCTCAAAACCTATCACTTGAAATCACATTAATTACACACGAGTTCAACTTGAAGTGACTCAGGAGATGTCTTGGCGGCGAATTTCACTGCTCGCACACATACAAGGAAGATAAGATGCATGGGCAGCGATTTTCGTTGCCCCTGCACTTAAAAAGTGAACAACATGCTCGAACAGTGATTTTAGCGACCCTTGCATCTTACAAGGTCCTCAACATGCATAGGCGGCACAAAATGCCGCCCTTGCATGAAAACAAAAAAACATTCTAACTCCTAAAACTGCAAAAACCTAAGTTTGAAAACTTGCACAAATCCTGAAAAACTGATTCGAGAAGATATTTGAATTGATTCTTAAGGGTTAAAGGACTACGCATGAGGGTGAAGTGATCACCTCGGTATACGTGCTTATCATTGTAGGCTACGAAATGGATAGGTTTCGTAGGGGTCATCCTACAAAATGAGCAAGTTGATTTTGAGGACAACAACTAGCTCTAACTGGGGAGCTTCCTTCGATCATTCTTTGAAATGATCAAATAAAGAAGAATCCAGTCTCTAAGTGCCTTCATCCATTCCATTGGGCTATAGATTCAGATGACAACAAAAGACACAAAAACACAAAAAGACTAAAATGAAAAAGACACAAAAACTATACAAAAATACACGAACTTATCTATTGCTTCACTTTGAGAAAAACTTTATATATTGTCTGTTGTGAGGTAGTAGAAAAGATATTCCACTTCTTTTTTTTTACTATTGAAAGAGTAACCTTTTCCAATGCTTGACATTTTGGGATCTTCTTCTGCATCCAGATAGAATTGTCCCATTCTTGCTGATGCATTCAGTCCCAACTGTCGTTGTTGCTTGACAAAACGATCATGCTCATCAAAAGGTTTCTCTGGAGAAACCAATCCTTTGGAAATCCTATTTCCTTTTAGCTGCAAAATCTCTTCGCTTGAAGAGAATGATCCATCTATTCCTAGACTTTCATTTGAAACACTATCCAATAACTCAGGATCTTCATTAGAGATCAAGAAGTAAGTACCCATATCAGAAAACTCAAAGAGAATCTAAGATTTTGGATCATCAGAGTTCATCACTGTGTACTTAGCCTTCCTTTTAGAATGAACCTCATGCATAATATCCTTAACAGGTATTCTTGCCTCAGGCATTTGAATCTTTGTCTCCTCAGCATGATCTATGATACCAACAAGTTGATTTGGACTTGCTACAGAAAACATAATACTCTCATCTTGAGGTTTTACATTAGGGGTACTGGTCTTAGGAACAACGGATGATGTAGGAAGATCTGATGTACTTACTTGGTTGTCACCAGTCAATCTTTATGATAAGATTGATTCTGGGATCATGTTAGAACAACATAAGATTCACCAAAAGTAACTTCTTCTTGCCCCGTCTCATCTTCCAAGTTCAGGAACCTGATGGTAGAGTTGCCAGTTAACTACTCTTCACCTTTCATGAAAAGATTAGCATCATCTTCTCCTTGACCATATTCTGATTGAAGAAGATCATCTTGCTCTGATTCATAATAGAAGACTGCTGCATTCATAGGGGGTGCTTCCAAAACAAGTGTTCCTTGTGGTGGAGGAAACCTGTTTTGATTATGATCCATTGAAGCATTGCCTTGGTAATTCAAAGCATTTGGGAATGTCTTCCTCGAAATGTCCTTATAGAGGGGAACATAAAAACTCTATGACAACTATTTTTTTAGAGTTAACAGCTCATCAGCCAACTTTTGCACCATAGGATCCATGGTACTAGTAGAAGGTAAAGCCAAAGAGGGCTACTCATTAGGCCCAATAGAATCCTTTTTCAACTTTCCCACCAAGATCAAATAATCTTCCACTTCAACTGCCAAACTTTGAGCAATTACAAGATTAGCTGATGTTGCTCTTCATAAAAGAAAACTTACTTCTGGCAATTGTGAATTAATGAAGAAGCATTTTAGGTTCTCAGCTGTAGGTTGAGAAACAATTGGGATCCTATTCTTTAGCTTATTAAACTTTGCTACGAACTCACGCATGGGCTCATGCGGTTCCTTTTTCATTTGAGTAGGTTGGGCCAACAAGGCATAAACATCTTCTATTGTCTTGAATCTAGCTTCGAACTGACTTCGAAGTGTATTCCATCGAGTGACAGTTCCTGGTGCAAGGTGATGGAACCAATCAGTTGCAACACCTTGGAGTGTTTCTACAAACAGTCTCATAGAAACATCTTCATACTCCACTATGAGAACACCACATGCAATGTAGAAAGCTGCAATGTGCTCATCCAGACATTGTTTACCATCCCTGTAGAACTTGGGAAAGTTCTTATGTGAACCCCGAGGTAGTTCATGTAGAGGCTGAGTCAAATTCAAAGGACCAAATGCATTTCCCCATGGACCTAGGACAGCCATACTTTTAAAAAATAATAGAGCAGATATAACAAAAATATATTACATAAAGATGAGGTCGGTATGCTTCAACCAAAGGAGAGAGGCTCTTGGTTGCACGTTCGATCCCCAACAGAGTCACCAAAAAACTGTTGGGTGAATATTTTGTCATTTAGCTAACCAATGACAAAATGTGGTGCAGGAGCACCTAACACAAGGTGGCCTCCATGAGGCATTTGAATCATGTTTTGTTTATAAAATCATGTTTTGGGTTGTAATAAGGTCTATTTGACCAATGCATATCATTTCAGTTTGTATCTGGGTTCATTTTGTAATTCCCAAGTGACTTAGGGGACATTTGTCAAATTGTAACCGCATAATGCCAAAAATAGGTAGTAGGGCAGTTGGAGGCTGTTTTAGATGGTTGTTTCCTAGCCTCTTGGAATCGGTCTCCTAGCTGCTTGGAGTCAGTTTGGTACTCCTCAGGACGAGTTTATAAACCCAGGGAAATGAATAGAATCAAGCATGATATGATATTGTAATTGAGCATTGTGAAGGAGAAATTGAACTATTATGTGTTGTCTATTTGTTTCCATTCTCTGTAAATACGAAATTGCATAACTGTAGATTTCTTTTCCTTTCTATATTTTCATTGTTGTGAAATGTTGATGTGAAGCATTCCACTGATAAGATTTCTGTCAAAATCAGTGGAATGGCTTCATTGTACAAATACCTATTTGTGTTTCCTGTTTTGTTCCATTGTTCGGCAGTACAGATGTTCCAGATCACGGGTTGTGCATAGTAGATGGCCTAGCATCTCCATGTGCTAGGCTTTGGATCAGAGGAGTTGGAGTTGTTATCGGTGGGACAGAGGCCATCGACGAAGCATTCCTTGCTCAGAGTGACGACGATAGTCTGGCCAAAGGGAGGATCGAGCTGCTGAACGAAAGTCGCGGCTTAAGATTCATATCAGAATGATGAGGTATATCAGCATAGTAAACCCTAGCGTGGCTGATAGTATTTGTCATGCCGACGAGTAAAGGTCTAAAGGTAACATCGGTGAGAACAGTGTGTCTACGGAAGAGTTTTCGAGTGTGCCGATGGTATTAAGTCTTGCTGATAGTGAGTTCAAAGATTCAACGAGTTCAACGGGTTCAAAAGTTGATAAGTGTTCACTTC
The DNA here is from genome assembly GCA_027924645.1 of Cunninghamia lanceolata. Taxonomy (NCBI): domain Eukaryota; kingdom Viridiplantae; phylum Streptophyta; class Pinopsida; order Cupressales; family Cupressaceae; genus Cunninghamia; species Cunninghamia lanceolata. The sequence goes on from BSBN01001583.1 coordinate 15,275,182, forward strand.
CACTATGTGCTCCCTATCATATTGGTATCAGAGATAGAAAAAGCTCTAGGCGGAGGTGTTGTGTATTTGATTTCTATCACTGAGAAGGCAGATGACGAGTTGATCATGCCATCTAGTTGTGAGAAGGAATAGGATTCCTGTAGTGTGTGGGTAGACGATGATGAGGTTTGTCAAGACCATTCACCAATAGAGGTTTGGCTGGAAGAGGGTGCAAAGTGAGGCCACTGCGAGAGAGAGTGGTAGTGCATCTCTAGGATCTGCTATTGGACGAGAAGAATGGGTCTATGTAGCAACGTGTAGGTTGGACAGTTGTTTGAGCATTGTGTTGTAGTTGAATTGAGGATTAGCAGAAGCGTTGGCGTTGTCTGTGAATGTTTATGTCAGCTAGAGAAAGTGAAGGTGAGGCTAGCAGTATGCCTCCAAAGGGGATGACCATCGAAGTGGTCAAGAAATTTAAAGAGATGGAGGAGATGATCAAAATTGGAGTCAGGGAAGCACTCCAAGTAGAATTGAAGGCAATGAAGATAGGAAAAAGGATAGATGAGGATTCAGATGGAGAAGAAGAGAAAGAGGAAGCAGAAGAACAAGAAGAGGCAAAGATACCAGCTGAACAAAAGCAATTCTTGGAAGCCATCAAGGCAATTGGCAAGGATTCTTTGGAGGCTCAGATAGATATCCCCATGTTCAGTGGGAAGATGAATGCTGAGGAAGTCATGGAGTGGATTGAGGCTCTAAACAAATACTTCGAATACAAGGAAGTTCCTGAAAGTAAGAGGGTTAAGTTTGCATAAACTAAACTCAAAGGTGCTGCCCTTACATGGTGGAATTACACCCAAGGAGAGAGGGTAAAGAATGAGAAAAGTATGATATCTTCGTGGAGCAGAATGCTAGAGAAGATCAAGTCCCAGTTCCTTCCATCTGACTACAAGGTGCAGATTTACAGGAAGATGCAAAACCTCAAGCAAAAAGATATGGATGTAGCTACTTACACCGAGGAGTTTCACAAATACACTCTTCACTGTGGGTACATGGAGGATGAAAAAGCCAAGGTAGCAAGGTACCTAAATGGTCTGAGGATCAATATTCAAGATGAGATAAGTTTATTTACCCCTGAAACCATGGAAAAATGCTTTCAAGTAGCATTACAAGATGAAGAGAAGCTAAAGAGGAAAGGTGAGCAGCAGAGTAAAGGAAGAGGTGACAGAAATTCTAGAAGTAGTTTTGGACGAAGAAGTCCTAACCAGAGGCCTAGTGGTGAGTCTAGCCAAGAAGAGCAAGTTGGAGACTCAAGTAGCAGAGGAGGTTACCAAAGAAGAAGGCCAAATGAAAGAGGTGGGACAAATGGATCAGGTAGAGAATCCAAGTTCTCCAATATGAGATGTTATAACTATAATCAAATAGGGTACCTGACTTATAAGTGTCCAGAGAAGGCATCAACTTCTCATGGTAATGAGAGAAGAACCACGTTGACTTAAGAGGATGCAGGGAGTGTGACATCTCCTGAAGTGAGTTTGCAATCAGAAGTGGGAGAAAATCTGATGATCAAGAGGACATTAATAAAAGCACCAGTGAAGACCGAACCATCACAGAGGAGAGCTCTTTTCAGGATCAATTGCAAAAGCAAAGGTAAAATATGCAAGGTAGTCATAGATTCTGGTTCAACAGATAATATGGTGTCTAGGGAAATGGTGGATAAATTGAACATAGAAAGGATTCCTCATCAAACTCCTTACAGAGCATCTTGGGTAAGTGATAGTCAATCACTTTTGGTAGATGAATAGGCATATGTTGATTTTCAGATTGGAGAATATAAGGAGAGAATTTTATGTGACATTTTGCCCATGGAGTGTTGTCACCTACTTTTGGGTAGGCCATGGCAATTTGATAGGCAAGCATTAAATGATGGATATGCTAACACATACACCATCAAGAAGGATGGAAAGACTTTTGTGATGACACCATTGCAGGAGGATACTGAAGCAAAGAAGGCAGCCAAGATTATTTTGGTGGGTAAGAAAGAGTTTGTACGGATGCATGAAGAAGAGACAAGGACAGTTGAGGATGTCTCAAGGAGTGGGGTTACCATAGGTCCAAGCTTGAAGGTGTTTTCAGTTTTGAATGATGGAGATCAGATAGTGATGTCTGAGATGGATCAACAGAAGGTCAAAGAGCAGGTCTGCAAGCAGCCACAAGTTGATTGGAAAGAAGAATATGATATCATAGTAGGAACCATTGTTTGTCCTCTAGAGCCAATAGGAAATGGAAGGAAAACATATTCTACCATTGTAGCAGTACAAGAAGCATCAAAGAAGGTTTTGAATGTAGGTGTTCAGGCAGAGATGATAGTAACGAAGAATGGCGAGCAAAGTCTGGGTTTGGTTGTAAGCACTCACTCAAGGCAAGGTGTCAGTAGAGCCTACAATGCTAGGCATGAGTTTTTGATTCCATGGAAGCAAGTTGCAGTCCAGAGCTCATGGGGAAGGCATGATGTAGCAAAGGATAAAGGTGGAGCAAGCCAAAGAATTAACTCATGGGACATGAGTTCTTTTCTAGGTCTGTATGGTGCAGGAGCACCTAACACAAGGTGGCCTCCATGAGGCATTTGAATCATGTTTTGTTTATAAAATTGTGTTTTGGGTTGTAATAAGGTCTATTTGACCATTGCATATCATTTTAGTTTGTATCTAGGTTCATTTTGTAAGTCCCAAGTGACTTAGGGGACATTTGTCAAATTGTAACCGCATAATGCCAAAAATAGGCAGTAGGGCAGTTGGAGGCTGTTTTAGACGGTTGTTTCCTAGCCACTTGGAATCAATCTCCCAGCTACTTGGAGTCAGTTTTGTACTCCTCAGGGCAAGTTTATAAACCCAGGGAAATGAATAGAATCAAGCATGATATGATATTGTAATTGAATGCAATTGTGCTAATGTAATCAAGCATTGTCAAGGAGAAATCGAACTATTCTGTGTTGTCTATTTGTTTCCATTCTCTATAAATACGAAATTGCATAACTGAAGATTTATTTTCCTTTCCATATTTTTGTTGTTATGAAATGTCGATGTGAAGCATTCCATTGATAAGATTTCTACCGAAATCAGTGGAATGGCTTCATTGTACAAATACCTATTTGTGTCTCCTGTTTTGTTCCATTGTTCGACAGTACATATGTTCCAGATCATAGGTTGTGCACAGTAGATGGCCTAGCATCTCCATGTGCTAGGGTTTGGATCAGAGGAGTTGGAGCTATTATCAGTGGGATAGAGGCCATCGACAAAGCATTCCTTTCTCAGAGCAATGAGGATAGTCTGGCCGAAGGGAGGATCAAGCTGCTAAATGGAAGTCATAGCTTAAGGTTCATATTGGAATGACGAGGTATATCAGGGTAGTAAACCCTAGCATGGCCGATAGTATTTGTCATGCCAACGAGTAAAGGTCTGAAGGTAACATCGGTGAGAACGATGTGTCAGTGGAAGAGTTTTCGAGTATGCCGATGGTATTAAGTCCTGCCGATAGTGAGTTTGAAGATTCAATGGGTTTGATGGGTTCAAAAGTTGATAAGTGTTCACTTCCACTGTGTGCTCCCCATCAAAATGGTTATATTGCCGCAACTATAATGAGACTGAGTCTCTCCTCTCAACAAGGGGAGGTTCCCTTTAGACAATGAGCTCTTTCTAACAAGTGACTTTTAATACTTAAAACAAACTAAAAAATATATTGGGGTTATCACTTCATCCTATTCTCTTCTTTCAAAATAGATGTTTTTCTCTTCAAAATAACAACTTCAACAAAACAATGTTCAATAACCTATGAATCAAGATGAACCATAGAAACTCAAAGTTTTCTATTACTTCACTTATATTCTCCAAATAAACCTGATTGAACTCAAGTGTAGCCCAAAGTCTCCACTTTCACCCAAAATGATATAACTAACTTGGACACAATAGTTTATAGCACAAAGTCTCTAAACAATTGTATCTTCACAAATATAAGAACAAACTCTCACAATGATAAAATAGCACAAAGTCTATTTTACCAAAACAAGAACACTTCTCTCAATTTCCAATAAACTCCACAATTCCAACAATGATCCAATATAATATAACACCAATGACATAAGAACATTGATCTCATAACACAATGTGATTCAACTCAAAGTTTGATAGTCAAATTGCTTGTTTATATTGATATTCACTTGAAAATATGATAAACATAAAAAGCTCAAAGTCTTGAAATGTTTTCCAATCTGACAGAGTTTCTTTTCAATAGGTAAAAGATTACAATAGAGGCCCTCTTTATTTATAGGGAGGAGCCTAGAGTAAAAATAGAGAAATCTTAACTACCTTGACTTATTCAAACAAGAGTCCTATTTGACTTATGACTTCTTTTGTCTCATATGTAATTAGATTTTCGAAAATTACATGTGAACATGTCCAAAACAAAATTAAAATTGCATCTTCAATACTGAAAATAAACTAACGCATTTTAAAAGGAACTTCTGCTGCCACCATCATTCTTCTGGTATTAACAACACTTATTAGTATTATTATCTTGTCAATTCTTGAATCATCTCCTCATAGTCTGTGTCACCTCTTTCCCCCATTAACACATGTTAGCTATATCTAGGCCCCATTTGACATATAAGTACCTTAAAGCTTGAGATCTAGAAGCATGCAAAGGCAAGATCCGCAAACAAGAACAATTTTGACAATAAATGACATGACACCGTGCACCTCTCATTCTCATTTGCTACATCAAATTATCTTCTTTGGGAGCAATGGATATGTTCTTCACTTTATAGGACAAACAATGGGAATTAGATGCCAATGCATCTTGCTCAAAGAATAGAGAATCCTTCGGTCCACTCAATTTTATCATATGTTTTCTCAGCCCTGCCGCATTCTCCCAGTGATAATCTATATGAGAATCTTAGTCTAGATCTAGAAATATGTGTGAATCTACGTTATCACCAGACACATAGAAGAGCTCACTTCCACTACTACAAATTAGAGCATCAAATGTAGACAGATTGATTTCACCGAATTGGAGCAAAGAAAGTATTTCTGAAACTATCATTGAAGTTGACAAAACAAATCCAAAGGATGTAGAGGTGTGTATGGAGCGAATTGCATTGATAATATCCTAGATTATATTCACTAGTTTCCGAGGACAAGGTTCTCCATTGGAATCATAACAATCTACTGCAATCACATATAGATGCTTTCTTCTCCTTAGAAGTAGTTTTCTTGATGAGTTTAAGCTATTACTATGATCAAGACTTTGTTTTTCCCATGCATTTTTAGAATTCCTTTCATGCAAATTGGATGGTCTACCCTTAGCCTTCTCTATGACTTTCCTAATATGGTTAGGGATGCCTTCATTACAAAAAGCATCATTTGTGCTATCACCTTGTACAATAACATTACTTAAGTCCATTCTAGGAGGTATGACCACCACATGAGACATATAAAGACCATAGCAGTTTTGACCATGCTTGGAACGAGCTCTGAGAATCAAAACCATCATAAAGACCCCATTGTTCTTCAATTTCTTGCCTTGTGCTGGTAACCACGAGCTCAACAGATTCAAGACACAACTCTTCAGCATCAATCCTGCAAAAGATATTGTATGTCCTTTTGATCTCTTCCTTAGATTGCTTTCCTTATTTCAATATTTGTTCCAGTTTATTTTGACCTAAGGAATGCCCTGTCAAAACCATGGAAAAATTGAGAGTACCTGAAAGAAGGTAGGCTGTGTAACCTGCATCTACATAATGACCATGAACAACATGAGGCCAGACAGCGCTGCCTCCTCCAATTACATCCCCCAATACTTTAAGATGTTAAGAATGTGACCCAATGCTCCATCAACAAACTCTGGAATGTATGGCCATTTGTTCTCCTGATCTCCAATGCATGCCTAGAATGGAGAGCATCCAACAACTAAATGTGAAAACTTCCACAGACAGATCGATTCTTCTACAAACTTTTGAGCAACATGCTAGCATAGATAGCACTTTTGTTAGTGTTCATTTTATTATCCTTCGAGAAGGTGGCACTCTCATTGACAAAATTATCACCCAAGTGGCTGGTTAGGTTTATATTTACTACTTTCTTCAATGTACAGATTACATTTTCACTAAAAATAATATCATCTAGATTGCTACTCAGGTTTTTATTTACAGCTTTGAGTAAGACCTTTGCAACATCTTGTTGATCAGCAACTGTAGCTGTCATTAGGGGTGTCCAGCCATCACCATAAACTTTTGCACTATACCAGTTGATATTATCTTTACAACAATGTCTCACCAAAACTTCTACAGTTTTTTAATGACCTCTTAAATCTACAATGTACAAAGGATTCTCCCCAACCTTGTTACAGGCCAAAACATCTACTCCTCCTTGTAGAAGCAATCTACAGACATCTGCATTTGCGCATCTACCATCTTGGCATTGCCTTGGTAATAAAGTGTGATGAGAGAAAATAGTTGATCCAGTGTATGTACTTTAAGCGGTTAGGCATCGTAGGGAAAAGCTACCCATCTGGAATCAACTATTGTAGGGCAAAGTCATGGTGGAGAAGAACTCGAGTGAGCTCCCTTGTGGCACTAAAGTCATAAATGTATTTTTTTCTTTCTATCAATGATCTTCAGTACTCCATTCAGATTGGCATAATCCCCTCCATAACATTAGCTCAGAAAACGAATCCCTAGGTCTACTTTCCCAACTACAATCTCCAAGATTTGTGTCATTTGGGTCTGGCAATCAATTTGAGAGCCATTCCCATTCACAAACTCAGATGAACTCTAATTTTCGGTAGACCTACTCATAACTGTAATGGTCTTACAACTTGACTGAAACTTAAGAAAAATTACTGTATGGCTTCAATTTTTCTGCTCTAGCTGATCTTGTTGTAAATACACCATTGAAAGGCACATGAAAACATAGAAGGTTCTGTGATATGCATAGTCAATCTTTTCACTAACCTGCATTTATAGTTGCAGAGGATTTCCACAGACTTTACAACATGGTTCCTCAGTAGGCATGTTAATGAGATCATTATATATGGGCATCATTTTCTACTGCCCTTACATAATAACAATAGGCAAAACACATGTATGGGCAAAAAAAACATTCGCCAGTGCATATTATACTTGGTGTGACAAAAACCTTGATGTGCTCAAGCAGGAAAAAAACACTGCTTATGCATCTTTGGAAGATCTAAACAAGATATTATATGTGTCGGCTGTAAAAATCACCACTAGTGTATTGGTAGGGTTTACAAATATGCATCGACAGGTATTTTTTCTGACCATGCATTTGAAAGGGGTAGATCAATGCTTAAGCGGTAGAAACCCATGCTTTTACATGTGTAATAATTAAAAGAGTTTGTGTATGGGCGGTTTTTTTCGCCATCCCTACACTTAGGACGTAAATCACATTTGCGAAGGTGGTGGAATCTACTGCCCACACAAACTCAAGCATTAGAAAATACGATGAAAATTGCCAATGACACAAAAACTAAGAAAAACATACAAAAAAATGAAATGCTAATCATGAAACAATATATCCTTTAGTAAAGAAAAGATGTTTGCAAAGCAGAAAACAAGAATGAAGGATTGACAAAAAAGATGACTTCATAAAATGCAATTAGTCATTCATTATTCACGGAAACTCTAAACACAAAAATGACAAAGATGAAATGAGGAAATCAAAAGATTTCCCGGTATAAGCACAGAAAAACAAATGGGAAACCCCAATCGAAATCACTACTGAAAATCGTTCGAACAATTTATATTGGCAGCTTGGCCAATCTTAGGGATGCAAAATAATCATGAGATAGAAGAAAATGAAAAGAAAAAATTTAAAATACCTTTTTAAACCTCAAAACACATCACTTGAAATTGCATTAATTACACACAAGTTCAACTTGAAGTGACTCAGGAGATGTCTCGGTGGTGAATTTCACCGTTCGCACAGATATAAGGAAGTTAAGATGCATGGGGGGCAATTTTCACCGCCCCTGCACTTAAAAAGTGAACAACATGCTTGGGCGGTGATTTTAACCACCCCTGCATCTTACAATGTCCTCAACATGCATAGGCAGAAAAAATGCCGCCCTTGCATGAAAACAAAAAAAAATTCTAACTTCTGAAACTGCAAAAACCCAAGTTTGAAAACTTGTGTAGATCCTGAGAAATGGATTCGAGAAGATATTCGAATGGATTCTTAAGGGTTAGAGGACTACGCACGAGGGTGAAGTGATTCTCCTCAATATACATACTTAGAGTTGTAGGCTACGAAATAGACAAGTTTCGTAGGGGTTGTCCTACAAAATGAGCAAGCTGATTTTGAGGACAACATTATCAAAGGCAGGAAGTCTTGGTGGTTGAATTTGTGTTGAAGGAGAAGAAGTGTGAGAAGTGGGTAAGGTATGAGAGGGTACAAAACTTGAAGAAAGATAAGTAACTTGGTTGGATGGGATAGACGAAGTGGGCATTGACTCAACTCTAGAGTTTTTGGCAGGACAATCTCGAGACAGATGGCCTTCTTTTCGACAGAAAAAACATGCATTTGGTTTGTTCAAATAAACCAGTTTCTGCTCCATTTCAAATCTTGGACCAATCAATTTAATACTCTTTGGTAAAGGTTTATTAAGGTCCATTTCAAAACAAACCCTAGGGTGTACCCTAAGGCTTACAAACTTGTTAGTATTTTGTTTACACCAAATAACCCTGCCCAGTTGTGTTACAATGTCTTTCAAATAAGGCCTGAGTGCAATATTTAAATATGGCAATTCTATCCACATGGGATATTGAGAGTGGAAGGGACCTTCAGGATGGAAGTCAAACCTCCAGGCTTGGAGATAACAGATCTGACCACAAATCATCCATGTACCATATTGTAACACAGCCTAGGCATGGTCATTATTTTTGAACATACATGAAACATATCCCTTCTCCAGACCTCTAAGTGTTTCAATCTCCCAACCACAGCTCTCTTAATTAAGATGGGCCCATTTATAAAAATTAGTTTCAGAAGGAATTGCTCTCACAAAAAAAAAGAATAACAGTTCTAGCTTGGTATTCAGATATAACTTCAACCACATCATCGGGGAGGAGGAATTCTAAGGATTTACCTATATCGCTGGTTAATTCTTCTACCATTGTCTTGGTTTCCTCACTCTACATAGTCTCGCCTACATATTGTGAATTGTTTCTCTTCTCTATCCCTGCACCTTCTACATCAGGTTCCATAGCTTTCATGGCCTCTTTTCCATTATCTGCTTCTACTCCATTGTTCGTTCCTCTAGAGTGCCTAGCCGTCGATTTCAGCCTCATCTTGCTAAGATCAGTGCGTTTAGGTTTAGGTTAGGGTTTCTATCTCTTTTTTCTCTCATCTTGACTTGTTCTTGAGCTTTTTTCCTGAACTCAAAATTATTTGTTAAAACACTTCTTTTTATTCAACAAAACATTACAAAAATACATTCAAAGATTATTATCAAAATTACATGCAATAGTCCATTATAGAGAAATACATTCCATCTTACAAAACCATTCAAGGCCCTAAATCTCCAAGCATGAAATCCCTAATCTACTATTTTTAGAGTTACAATACAGTATTCTTCTTTCTGTCTGGCTACTAATTACTATCCCTTTCTAGCATCCCAGCAATACAATAAGAGCGCTTCCAATTGAAACTTCCAGAACCTCTAGGTTACATTGCAATTATTCCCCTCTGAATCAGTTACATTCAAATGATGGAGGAAGGTGAAATGATAATCGTTAGAGAATGTCGAGATGCACATCAAAACCTATGACTGAGACAAATTAATGCTAGAGAAGATGAACCGATGATCTACAAAATCGTGCCCAAATGGACGATCCAAATTGGACAAAAAACCACTTGAAACATGATTGTTAGATCTCCAAATGTGATGTCGGCACTATAAAATGCTATTAAAACCTTACCGCAGAACCTCCGACCTTGTAAAACATACAGACATGATAGTGGCTTCCATAATAGTCTTATCGCCCTACCACTAGTATCGCCTTTACCCATAGTGGGATAGCAGCTCGACATCAAGTATGACCCATGTTACCACTGGCGTCTAGAGCCACAAAGGCAGGTTGGTGGTGAATGCTAATGAGCCTTGCCAAACCATTAACTGCTTCCATAAACTCCACAGGGTTACAGTAGTGGTTAGGGTGCTCCTGCCATAGTACTATCCCTTACACACCACTTCGTGGGAATGTTGTATCAATATAAATCAAAGCATCAAAGCCCGTGAAGAATAAAGGAATATTGGAACATTCAAAAATGACTTAGAGCTCAAAATATGAAACACTCCTCTGCACAGAAAACACACCAAAATCTAGAAAACAAAACTAAGATATTTTTGGTTGATGTGGGATAACCCGTCCACCTAGATGCTCCTGCATTAGCCAGGGTTTGTAGTCAAAATATTATTTTAGATTTTGCTACTATCAATTCATTCAAATATGATTTTGCATTGTAGTGTTGCATCATTTTACATCCTTGCTTCTAAAATTTCATTTTTTGCAATTACACATTGTGTATTTTAATATTAAGGGCTTTAACACACTCTTCATACATCTTTGGCAAAGCTTTCAAAATCATCTACAATTCCCTTTTGGTGCAATAGTTTTGACATCATACTCACTTTGTTTGTAGTGAAATTAGTGTGTTTTTTATTTTCAAAAACCCGATTCCCCCCAACTAGTGATTTGGTGTGCAAAATCTCTATCATACTTTCATTATGGATGCTTCATGTTATTTGTCTTTGGAAACTTTGTTTGCATACATCATAGACCTTGAAAAATTCTCTCAATTCACCAATAGGCATCCTCAATTCTTAAATCAAATAGCATACATATATGACATTAACATTTCTATGTGTTCTACATATGAAATTCTTTGCTATATATTTAATTTTGATAGCTTCATAACTCTCATGTGAATATATCCTTCAATATTAGAAGATCTCACTAAATTCATATATAATAATGAAGAAAATGATGATGATGATCTTCCTTTGCCTTCTACTACAAATAATGATAATACCATGGATCTAATTTCTAATACATACGATAGTGACCTACCTTTGTCTATTTCACCCTATGATTTGGATCCCTATCCTAAAGTTGTTCCCACTTATGAGAACATTTTGGAGCAAGATGATGAAATCATTGATACATCCCTTAACATCACCCTACCCTCTCTTCATTCCAATTATCTCCCTTTGAAAGATGAAGCATTAGTGAATGAAGAACCCCCTTTATCGAAGAACTCTCCATGGATAGATAATGGGCATTCATCTAACAATATTAAAAATTCTATCCCTACTGTATACACCTAAAAATGACACAACTCGGTCTAAATAAATATTCTTAATATTTATTCCATTCTATTTCTTCTATAAATAAATAAATAAACAAATTTATTTATTCGATTCACATTCCTCTAAATTAATTAAATACCAAAATATTTAATTACCTCTTCTAAAGTCAAAATTAAATAAAATCCTTTATTTAATTAAATTCTTTCAAACAATTAAATAATTCTTAATTATTTAATTAAATCAAATCATTCTTCCAAATTTAAATAAATCAATCAAATTTATTTAAATCCTCTCAATCCCCAAAAATTAAATATAATCAAATATTTTATTTATTCTTCCAAATCATGCACAACAATTAAATAAATTTATTTATTTAATTTGCTTTCTTATATTCTAATTCTTCTAAATATCTTCAAAAATCTTCTAAAAATAAGTCTTCTTCTTCATGCATACAAAATTAAATATTTTGTTATTTAATTTCTCTCAAATCATGCAAAAGAAAATCTCAAGTTGAGTTATCTACTCAATCAACCTTGTTTTTATCAATATCTCTTAAATTAGAAAAAGCTTTTTAATTTATGAAAAGCATGTCTTATCTTTAGAAAAGAAACTGGTTAACTCAAACAAAATAGCTTTTGTTTGACACTTATCTTCTTTCTATTCATGCACATTCCTCAACCGTTCTATACCCTTGATCTTCTCATTCTTTCTATACCGTTGATCTTCTTTCTCCCAAGTCTATAAATTGAACTCTCTTCTTCCATTTCAATCATCCAAGCTTTAAGTATTGTTACTCTGTAGGAATTACAGTGCACCTTTGGCACCAATTCCTTCATTACTTGTGATCACACTCGTTACCATATCACTACCATTGTTGTGAAGCTCATCTTCATTACAAAGCACTATCATGGCCATTCTCTATTGACAATCTTGGAATCATAGCAAGGAAGTGCACTCTCTAAGGGCCTTATTCATACACGCAAGATCGATTGAGATAGGCAACCAATGGAAGCTATGAAGCTTTGAGGTTTGCAAAGGTTTTTTAAGTTCTTTTGTTTGATTGATCTCTTTGTTTCTATATTTCATTAAGTTTTGGGTATTTTTGATATTGATATATTGATTATTCATGTTTACACCAATTTTTCCTTAACATTTTTGGTGCCCACCATGGGGCCTAGCCCCAATTTAACCCAAAAACTAAATTTTTGTGTTTTAGAAAGCTGTACACAGGAAGAAACTATGCTTCTGACACATCCTAACATGCATCTGCTATCTATTATGGCACATACATTCCTTCAGCGCATACAGTCTCTGATTTGGTACATCTGCTATCTTTTTTGGTGCATACATTCTATCAGCGCATACAAACTCTGTTCCAGTGCATTCATCCTCTGATACAGTGCACCTGACAGTTCAGTGCATATATACTATTTTCTTGTGCTTTTGACCTTTGTCTTAGCGCATATTAACTGTGGTGCTTCTAAGTTCTTTTTCTGCGCATTTAAGCTCTGAAGCTGCGCATCTGATCTATGTAATGATTTTTAGGGTTTCCTTGAAGTTTTTGCTAAATGCTGATGTCTTTTTACAGGAACACTCTTGATCTATTTTGCAGACTAGGTATTGGTTTAGAATCATATAGTTGCACTTGTTAACTCACACTTTGATTTCTAATGGGAAAGTAAATGGATGCTCATGCAAATCTCACATAGTCTTATCTAGGAAGGCGATAATTGAATAATTGCTATCTTGCATATCATTGAATCATTGTTATATTTCTATCCTTCAAAGTTAACAACTCATTGCTATCTGGGTAAAATTGAACCATTGCTATCTTGTTATCACTTCAAAGTTAACAACTCATTGCTATCTGGGGTAAAATTGAACACAACATTGCTATCTTGGTAAAACTGGACCATTGCTATCTTGTTATCACTTCAAAGTTAACAAATTTCTGTGCTTGCCCAAGTAGATAGCTCATCTAGTTTTTCTCATTTTAACTAGGGGAAAAAGAACCAATTTATTCTGTGTTTTGAGAATGATACTAGGCCTATGCTCTCCCCTATCTTTGGTGACCAAAATGCTGGACATATCATTTTTGCACGTGTTTTTCCTTTAGAGGGGCCTACTCTTGGATACTATTCATCCAAGTAGGAATGACCCTAAGTAGTAATAGGCTAGACTCCAAGCCCTACCAATCCACTATAAATAAATTGTGTTTGGAGCAAAATCTTCAAACGAGTGCAGTTGTGTTATACCGATAGCCAACCTCCCCCAAAACCCTCCAAGGCGCAACCCTTGCAGGCTGGGAGACTCTATAATGGAGAGTAGTGTTGCCACATATATAACCACTCGAACAGTTGCCTTTATTAAACACCTTTGTATTAGTGGCCAAAAACCCCTATAATCTGGTGCAGGGAAGGGCAATTATCACCTCTTGAAGATGCTTCACTAGAGATAGTGAGAATTCAATTTTATACTATCCTTTGAAACCTAGGATTGTACTTGCTTTCTTTTAGTCCAAAAAGAGTCAAAAAAATCACAAAAAATAAAAAGCCATAAAAACATTCTTTGCATTTGCTGTGTCTTTTTGCCATAATTTCAGAAAATCAGATCAAAAAGACCTTCTTGCAGCCAAAGATACCAAAAACATCATAAAATTGCTAAAAATTTGTTAAAACACTAAAAAAACTAGAACTGCACATTTGTTATCTGAAGCTATGCATCTGTCCTGACTTGCTGCGCATTTGTACTGACTTGCTGTGCTTATATCACCTATTACTGCGCATCTACTTTTTACCAGTACTGTGCATTTGTGTTGACTTTCTATGCTTATATCCTCTGTTGTTGCGCATCTGGTTCTACGCATCCATGACAATGAGCATTTCCACATCTTTTCAGAGAAAAATTTTAGGTTTTCTAAGTACCTATTTTAGTCTTGTGTCAGTTTTTATTGACATGACAAACCAATTAGAAGAAATTGCTTAAGAACTCCAATACCTATGAGAGCAATTAGACTTCGATATCTCGCCCCAAGATCGTATAGCAATTGCTCAATAACTCCAAGTGATACAATAATAAATGACAATCTTACAAGTTGAACAGGCCAGTACTAGCTACACCTCACCCCAAAAACATACATCTTTTTCTTGTCTTCATGATACTCTTGACAAGGCAAGCACCACCTCAAGTTGGAAAACATATACCACTCCATCTACTAGTCCTCCACCATCTCCTAGAACACATGGCCCAAAGCATACTAATCCTTCCATGGAGAACTCCAAATCCACTCATCCATTACCTGACTCTTCTACCTATGCACCTACCAATGATGTGATCCAAGGGCTACTAGCAGAAAGTCAACCATATCCCCAAATTCTGGTCCTTGACCTTATCAAAGAACCCTCAAGCATGTCCATTACTCTAACCTTGTCATGTCACCTACAACTCCTTGAGCATATTGAAGAACCTCCTACCATGCACCAAAGTCAAGGTCTGTCGCACCTTCATGTTGTTGAACAAGAGCCTATCCAAGAGTCTTCTACCTCAACTTCAATTCAAGCACATCAAGAGTTATGTTAAGAGCACACTTTAGAACATTTGGAAACATCAACCCCCTATCTAAATCAAGATCAAAGCACTCCCATCCGATCCTTACATAACCTTTATCTTTTCGATGATCCTATACCTATACATGAGCAAGAAATCCAATTTCAAACCATTCATAAACTATATCTCTTTTATGATCAAGATACTACCTTTGATGAAGAAGCTATCGATGAGCAATTTGATCCATACATGAACAAGAGATCAAATTCCAGCCTATCCATGGCCTATATCCTTTCCATGATCAAGATATTATTGTTGATGAAGAACATATACAAGAGCACCTTAATTCTATCATGCTAAAGCCTATCTATGATCAAGATCCCATCTATGATCAAGAGCCTATCTATGATCAAGCAGACCATGATGATCCTCTTAGCCCACTTTATGTATTCCATGGTCCTGAGCTTATAACCCCATCTAGTCCTATCCAAGATTCAACAACTTCCTCTTCCTTTGATGAGACACTTGCCTCCCAAGCAATCATAGAAGATCAAACCAAAAATACTCCTCTGCAATCCATTAGCAACCATACTGCAAATCCCCCACCATATATCCTTGGTCTTACCACCTTCATTCATGAGTGTTCCTCCCAGAACACCAGCTACCATTATCCTCTATCCCACCTTCTTCATCCAATAAGGAACTTGTCTCTAGTATTCCATCTACACATAATCCCACTGTCCACTACATGCTCCAACATATGAACTATCAAGGTAAAGGCTTAGGCCTTCACAAACAAGGTATTTTGGACCCTGTCCATGTCAATGTTCCTCCTCCTTCATATGGCCTTAGATACACACCCCAAGGTGAACAATCTTGAGATGTTGGTACTTCCTCCACTATTCCTAAATCCCCCACTTTTCATCACAAACCCTATCATATCCCC
Source organism: Cunninghamia lanceolata (assembly GCA_027924645.1). Taxonomy (NCBI): domain Eukaryota; kingdom Viridiplantae; phylum Streptophyta; class Pinopsida; order Cupressales; family Cupressaceae; genus Cunninghamia; species Cunninghamia lanceolata. Next base: position 15,291,032 of record BSBN01001583.1, read on the forward strand.
AAAACATATGTCACCATTCCACCTCCATCATCCTATAATCATCAAAAGCATGTGACCATACACCTTCCACCACCCAATCTACCTCTGCTACTTCCAACTCCTAACATCCCTCTATGCATTTTACCACCACTTCTTCCAACACCTTATTCTCCCATCTATGAATCTTCTAACAATCCCAATCATGACCAACCAATGCACATGTTGTCTAAACAAAGGGCTTCCACAAACCTCACTTCCACTATCCCAAGGGAATTTTACAGCAAAAATATGGATGCCTCTACCTATAAAGTCAAAAATCCTAATAGTCCTCATGACCTAGGATACAAAAGCCAAGAATCAAAGAAACATCCTTCTCAAGAGCTGTATACACCCACACACCTATATGCCAAACTAAAAAAGGTGTGAGTCCACATCAAACAAATGATTACTTCTGAAGCTTCACCAAAGCTGCATACACCCCAGCCCATACCTTCATAGGTACTATCTAAAAGAAAAATGGTTTGAGTGCCTAAACAAAAAGCCCTCAAGTTACATGAGGCATCTACCTCTCAAGAATCCCAACCATCCACTTTCTCCCATTCCATCCAAAAGTCTCAAATTCTTCCATCCCACATGACAAGCAAAAACTAGTAAAATACTAAGTCTATGTGGATCCCTACATGCCTAAGTCATTCATCCACAAGCAAAAGTCTCCGTTGCTTCCTACACTACTTTCCCATCACCAGCTTCAATGTTTATCATGGTATGTGCAACCGTTGGTCATGATTCCCTTCCATCTCACAAATGTTTCCATATACCTCTTGCATATCTTCCCCATCCTACTTATGTGGTCCATGCTTTTGCATAAGCTTTCCCTCTGTATTCCACATCATCATCCAATATCGCATCTTCCATAATCCTCTATCTACCTTCTTCATCTCACTATCATGCAATCTCCTACCCACATCTATGAGAACACTTGACATGGTCCATACAATGACATCTTTCTAGTGGGACTGTCACCTTTCATGGAACTAGGCACTTGAGGCCCTCTTGTCCATTCTACCTATCCTATCCAAATGTTCGAAAAAAAAAATCAAAAAAAGTCAAGAAAAATCCCTTCGTCCAATGGTGAAAATATGGCAAACAGGTGCCTTATATAAGTACCATGATGAAAACCTAACAAACATGCATCATGTGTAAGTTGATCTTCTACGTCATCTACACTTGGGGACACCTTGTCTCATCAGCCCATCACTCTTTCTCCTATCAGTTTCCTATCCTAATCCTTCTATCCATTGCATACCTATACTGTCCAGTCTATCCATCCTAATCTTCCATTCCTCTATTTTTGATCTTGATAAAGATTGGGGGCACAATGTTGACAAATGTTTTAGATGTCTCTTGACATACCTTATCCCTCCCAAACTAAACAAATCCTACATTATCCTCTCATCCTTCTATCATCATGAGCATTGCCATGAAAAATCCTAAGTATCCTACTTGCAATGGGGCATGTTATTCTTATGCGACATAGTCCTTGGAGATCACATCCTTGTTTCCTTCTACCTAACCATCTATATCTATTATCACCCATCCATCTGTCTATCCATGGTGTTTCCTTGTCATCAGTATCATCCATTCCATATCTGATCCATATCTACTCCATATCATGTCTTATCTGTTCCATATTATGTCTTATCCGATCCATATATGTTCTTATCTGATCCATATCTATTCAATATTGTGTCTTATCTGATCCATATTTGTTCCATATCATGTCTTATTTGATCCATATCTATTCCATATCATGTCTTATCTAATCCATATCTATTCCATATCATGTCTTATCTGATCCATATCGTGTCTTATCTGATCCATATCTGTTCCATATCGTGTCTTATCTGATCCATATTTGTTCCATGTCATATCTTATTTGATCCATATCTGATCCATATTTGTTCCATATCGTGTCTCATCTGATCCATATCTTAGGTCCATCGAAGTCACCATGAACTACATTACCTCTACATCATCATGTAGGCAAGGCCATTATTCAATGCACCCCTGAGGCTCCACTTTCCCAATCCATCCCATATCTGGTCCTTCTATCTATCTTCAAGTCTACACCACTCGCCATCGCCTAGGTCTTAGCTCCATTAGGGTTCACCCTGAACTATGTTGCCTCTACGTCATCACATAGACAAGGTCATTTAGCAATGAGCCCCCGAGGCACTAGGTCAATCCCTTAGGGTCTGTTTTCCCCAATAAGGATTATGGAACCTCTCTCAAAGGCAAGCAAGTGCAAGCAAAACCCGTTTTTCAAGAAGAAATTTTGATGCAAGACCTCAGCCTATCCAAAGCAAATCAAGCAAGTGCCTAAAGCACTCTAAATGATCCTATCTAAATTATGGCAAGAAAACATATCTAAATGCAGGAATGTTTTGTGATCAGGTTAAGTTACAGCTCGTCTTGATTTCTATTATCATGTCTTTCTATGCTACTCGAGGATGCCAAAAGCTAGAGATGCTATGATGGGGGCATGATTATTTTCTTTGTTTGTTGTTTGTGGATTAAACTTTAGTAATGTGACGCCTTGTCTAATGATATGATCGGCAAAAGATCATCGAGGACATCAAAGGTCTAACATGAAAGGGGGCAATCCTTGTTTGTTGATATGCAAGAAATACTTAGGTCATCTCGGTTCCATTATACCTCGATGCTTGTATTAACTTGCTAAATCAAAATCCATGTAAGCAATACTTAGGTCATCTCGGTTCGATTATACCTAGATGCTTGTATTACTTACAACATTCGGAAAAAGTACCCAAAAAAAATCGCCCAATGATGAAATAAGCACTTCAAAATAATTGCACCATCAAGATGTCAAAAGAAAACACTATTCGCATCCATTATACATCCATAAAAGCATCCATACCATAACCCATGCAATAAAGATCCAACAATGCAGAGTATCAATACAAATAAAAGCTTGTGAGTTCTTCTGTCGAGTCATTTTTCTATCTGTCATCACATCTTTCATCCTTGTCTAGTTAATCTGAGTAATGATCCATATGCAGGTCCATCCTTAATCCATACCAATCAAGTCAAGTCAATCTTGTCAAATGATCCAATCACAATCAGTGGTCTTCATCCTTGTTTGGTCGTAAACCAACTCAATCAGTTAATCAATCAATTGTCTTATATAGGATGTTGCATTGTCGAAATCAGACCAACACACGCATCTTACACGACATGCTTCATTTGTTGAAACCAGACAAGTTATCCTTTGTGTTGCTCTAGGGATCTATCATTACCCACCATGACAACTTCCCTGCCATGTTGGTCTAGGGATATATCGTTCCCTTCCATGACAACACTGTCATATATCGTTATCAGTATATAATTGGTTTACCATTGTACAGGGGCAATACCTTGTTTGTTCTTGTATCATTTGTGCATACTTACTTGCTTGTGTGTGTCATCATTTTATCTTGCATCACATATCATTTGGCTCTTTCTTCAACCAATTTCTTCATCCCAACCTATCTTTCACCTTCTTCATCGTGAGATTGTCTGTCTCATGCCCTTGAAACTCTCTCCTTGTCCAATCTCTCGAGGGGGCATCCTTATCCTATGTTTCCATTGCCATTTTTTTCTTCTATCTATACCTTAGCTTCTTTGAAATGATGTTACTCGACACAAATCTCATCATCTTGAACATCACATCAAAGAGGGGCAAAATGTATACACCTAAAAATGACACGACTCAGTCTAAATAAATATTCTTAATATTTATTCCATTCTATTTCTTCTATCAATAAATAAATAAATAAATTTATTTATTTGATTCACATTCCTCTAAACTAATTAAATACCAAAATATTTAATTACCTCTTCTAAAGTCAAAATTAAATAAAATCCTTTATTAAATTAAATTCTTTCAAACAATTAAATAATTCTTAATTATTTAATTAAATCAAATCATTCTTCCAAATTTAAATAAATCAATCAAATTTATTTAAATCCTCTTAATCTCCAAAAATAAAATATAATCAAATATTTTATTTATTCTTCCAAATCATGCACAACAATTAAATAAATTTATTTATTTAATTTGCTTTCTTATCTTCTAATTCTTCTAAATATCTTCCAAAATCTTCTAAAAATAGGTCTTCTTCTTCATGCACGCAAAATGAAATATTTTATTATTTAATTTCTCTCAAATCATGCAAAATCAAATCTCAAGTTGAGTTATCTACTCAATCAACCTTGTTTTTATCTATCTCTTAAATTAGAAAAAAACTTGAACTAATTTGTGAAAAGCATGTCTTATCTTTAGAAAAGAAAGTGGTTAACTCAAACAAAACAACTTTTGTTTGACACTTGTCTTCTTTCTATTCGCGCACATTCCTCAACCGTTCTATACCGTTGATCTTCTCATTCTTTCTATACCATTGATCTTCTTTCTCCCAAGTCTATAAATTGAACCCTCTTCTTCCATTTGAATCATCCAAGCTTTAAGTATTGTTACTCTGTAGGAATTACAGCGTGCCTTTGGCACCAATTCCTTCATTGCTTGCGATCAACTTGTTACCATATCACTACCATTATTGTGAAGCTCCTCTTCATTACAAAGCATTATCATAGCCATTCTCCATTGACAATCTTGGAATAGCAAGGAAGTGCACTCTCTGATGGCCTTATTCATACATGTAAGATTGATTGAGATAGGCAACCAATGGAAGCTATGAAGCTTTGAGGTTTGTAAAGGTTTTTAAAGTTCTTTTGTTTGATTGATCTCTTTGTTTCTATATTTTATTGAGTTCTGGTATTTTTGATATTGATATATTGATTATTCATGTTTACACCAATTTTCCCTTAACACCTACCATAGTGCATGAAGTTTCTATGGATCATCCTATTGATTTTCCTCCTTTAGTTGAATTTTCAAGTACCTTGGATATTACTAAGGAAGTGAAGACCCTTAATTTTCCTCCTTTAGTTGAATGTTCAAGTACCTTGGATATCACTAAGGACACAAAACCCTTGGATACCTCTCCTTTGGTTGCATGTTCTTTGGACATCACTAAAGATACAATCATCAATTCCCTTAAGAACATTGTACCTTCCCTTTGTTCCAATGATCTTCCTTCAAAAGATGAAGCATTGGTGGATGAAGAAAGGTCTCTCACATTAAATCCTTTAGGGATGGATGTTGAGCTCAATCAAAGTGAAAAAAATGTTAATTTAATCATCATTAATAGACTTATTCCACCCACTAAGGGGATAGTGGATAAGTTTACTAATGTTCATAAAATCATTATGCATGAGGCACCTAATGCGCCTCCTCACTTCAAACCGGTGATCACGATTCAATGTATTCCAACATCACCTTGATCGAAAGGAAAGGGAAATTTTGCTGAGGTTCTTCCTTTGTCATCCTTACAAGGATTAGGAGAAAACCTTCAAGAGTGAATCTATCTACCACAAAATCATAAAATCAATTTTGTACTAGCTTCCTCTTCACAAATTGCAAAGAATGTGGAAGATCATGAATCCTTGGTGGTAGACAAAGATAAAGATCAAGATTGGAAAGAAGAAGATTTGTTTAAGGACATCAACTAGCAAGTAAATATGTCTCCCTCATTTAGCCATAATTGATCTAGCACCTCTTCGAGTTGCTCTCAAGGGTCACCTCCTCCTAGATATATATGTTGATAGTGTTGTGTTGTGTTCCCCTATATTATGTTAAATATTGTTTAGGTATCCTTGGATGACCCTTGATACTCTTGTAAGGTTAAGGATACAAGGAGACCACCTCTGTTGGGATACTTCTATGTGTTTCTCTATTCTTCCACTCTTCTCTCTCTTATTATAATTGTTGTGGGTGGTGCCTTGGGGGCATAACGTTGTGGAGGATGTCTTGGGGGAATTTTCCCACATTACGTTCCTAAGTCACCTTTGTCTCCTCTCTCTTTTTTTTCATGTTTTCATTCTTTAGTGACTCTACTAGTCAGTGGATGACGAAAACAAATAAATACTGATAAGGACCATGCATCCCTATAACAAGAATAAAAATGGGGCCAGTCCATTTATGAAGATGAGCTTAATATATTACTGATGCTTGACTAGAAAAATCACCTCGTGTTGTGATGTGATCATGTGTCATGTTGTGAAGATTCTTGTAACAATCCTTTGCAATACTCTAAATCTATTTCTAGGCAATTTGATATGTTTTGTATCTCACCTTGTGCTACACTTGATTCTGAGATACCTTAAGTACAACCTAATAGCTATACTTGATTCTGACCCCTCAAGTATAGCCATGGTTTGTTTATGTGGTACATGTTACCTTATTTCTATGCATGAATACTGTTGATGATTAGAATTTAATACTAATGTGTGTGTTTGTTGGGAATATTCGGTGATTGTTAGCACATGACACTTTGGGGCATGGGCGTTGCGAAATCTCTTGTTCCCTTGTGTGTTTTCACTTTACCTTAAATGTGTTTGATATCAGCAAGCGAGATCAACCACTTTAAGGTGGTGGCATATATTATGGTTGATTATTTTAGATATTGTCAATAAAGTGTGTTTATGTATGCTTCCTTTTCACTGTAAGGCATCTGTAGATGTAGGTGGGGTTGTGTACTTTGTTTTGTTTTGCGTATACCTCCTTTTCATTGTAAGGCATTTGCAGATGCATGTGGGGTTGTATACTTTGTGCATGCTTTCTTTTCACTATAAGGCATCTACAGATGTGGGTTGGGTTGTATTTTGAATGCCCTTCTGTGGAAGGCAAGATTGTGTCTTCCCTTGAGTAGTTGCACATCCTTTTAAACGTCCTCTGTAGAGGCGAGGTTGGATCTTGAGTTATTCACCCTTAAGCATGTCTTTGGCAATTGTGGTAGCGTAGCTCAACCATCAAGCGTGTTTGGCATGTCTTAGATAGTGGAGTGTAGCGATAAGCTCCTCCCTATCGCCCATGTTTTCTATGTATAAAATGTATAGTGTGTAAATGACATACTATATGGTGCTCATGTATTCTATGTATTTTCCATGTCTTCCTTGCATGTCTTGCATTTTTTTAGTGGTTTAAAGGTGCGTAGCAGTGAGCTCCCTCCATACTATGTGTTTTGTGTGCCTTTGATGGTGGCGCATAGCAATGAGTCCCCCCTATCGCCTAGTTAGGGTTATATATTTAATTGTTTAATCATGTCTTCTTTGTGTATGGCATAATTATATTCATGTCTTCTCTGTGTATTGCATGCTTTACTATCTTCTCCATGTATTGCATGCTTCCTTACTATATTTCTATTGTCTTACATGACTGTCAAGTGTTTTCTTATGTTTGCCTAAGCTTGGGGGCTAGAAATGGTCTTCTGAACTTAGGGTGTGTCTTCGCTCTAGTGTTTGATGTGTTTGATATGCTTTGACCTGTACTTTAATTCATGTACTAATCGTAAGATCATACGCATTAAAGTGGCAGCTAAATGTTATGGAGTAAAAGTGGACACGTGCCTTTTTACCTCCTTGTTTAGCTCCTAGGTCCCCGTGATTACATTGTACATTTTACTTATTCATCCCAATGCGAAATCCCTCAAAACCAATGCAAATTGGGAACTAGGGGCTTATATTCTTCCTTACCCTAAACCAAAAAGGTGCCTTGGGACTTGGGCACCTGTGCCTAATTCCTCCTTGGTTGGTTTGGGCAAATTTAAAAGTATGTCAACATAAGACCTTTAACAGGGTTCCTCCTTGTTGACTCTTTTGGTTAATTTCACTAATGTTAGCGAGAAAGCCTATATGATTGTGTTTTTGAATTCATTCATAACCTAGATGGAGATAACAAACTTGAAGCATTGTAGTAAAGAACATTCAAAGCATTCACTGTGATTCTAGAGCAGACTTGTATTGTCATTGTGTGTTGTTACAGGTTTTGAAGTTATCATCTATATCTCCTTATGAGTTGAAGAGCATTCATCCTCCTAAGGATTTCATCACATATGCGATTTCATTTGAGTTCATCATCATTTGATTTCATGATATTGATTTATGTTTAGCCTCTTCCCTTCTCGGGCACACACTTGGGAAGCTTGAATGCTATCCTAAGATTTGACTGAGGCAAGTCCCTAAACACCATAACCCCCAAACCCTTTTTCTTATTGTGTGCAGGTTACAAGTGCAAGATCAAAAAAATTGAAGACATAGGAAGACTAAGTAAAGAAAAGGGTGTTAGGATCTGATAACATTTCAAGAATATTCCTCTAAGGAAGACTTGGGCACTTTTGAAGTTGTCCTTCTACCTTAGCCAACATCAGATCTGGAATTAGGACAGTCTGTACATCATTTCTCATGTTTATAGTTTTTGGAAATTCCATAGTTGAGGACTTCAGTTCCTTTGAAATTGTCCTCCAAAATTCAATCTTCTAGGATACAGGTTCTGATATCTCTCTGATCATTCTTGTGAAATTGGTTTTTGAATATCTACTTTACATCTCATGTTATAATTAGATCTTTCCAAATCTAGGGTTTTGTGCATTAGTTGACCTAGGGTTTTATAAAAGGCTTGATTAAATTAGATCTTTCCATAGCACTCTTGAGTAAAAAATTTATAGGTAAGTCCACCTCCATTTGGTAGTTATTTGGCTCGGTTTTGTCCTTGAATGTTATTGTGGAAGAGGGTTTGATCTAGTGTGCATGCTAGTCTTCTTCATTCATCTTTTCCATACATAAAATTTTTGGTAAACCCATATTATCCATCATCTACATCTTATTGAGCATTAAAAGCATATTTTTCAATCATTTATAGCATACTTGTCATTATTCATTTGAAAATCTTGGATAAATTTGAAAAAAGTGAAAAAAAAAAGCATTCTAGGCTTGCATAAAGGCATAGTTTTGCATTATTTTCATTGCATATCATTGAAAGATTTAATTTTCTGATTTTTGTATCAGATTTGATCCATATTACAACAATTAATCACTTCATGATATTACATATTGCATTTGAAGATCTAATTTGTTAGGGTTTTTGAAAACTTGCATTTTTCCTATAACCTAGTCATGTGCAAAGCTAGGGTTTGTAGTCAAAATCTTTTGTAGTCATGATATTTCCACAGGCCATGATGATAGAATTTTCAATGCTTCTAGAAGAAAACTGTGTTTGCTTTTTTGTCTCAATGTTTCAGATCACACTCCATGATCCATCATCAGGAGGAAAGGAAAAGAATGAGAATCCGAAACGTTCTTTTCCTTTCCTCCTAATGATGGATCATGGAGTGTGATCTGAAACATTGAGACAAAAAGAAAACACCGTTTTCTTCCAGAAGCATTGAAAATTTAGTCAAAATCTTATTTCATATTTTGCTTCTATTAATTCATTCAAATCTGATTTTGCACTGAAGTGTTGCATCATTTCACATCCTTGCTTATAAAATTTCAATTTTTGCAATTACACATTGTGTATTTCAACATTAAGGGCTTTAACACACTCTTCGTACATCTTTGGGCAAGCTTTCAAAATCATCTACAATCTCCTTTTGTTGCAGCACTTTTGACATCATACTCACTTTGTTTGTAGTGAAATTAGTGTGTTTTTTATTTTCAAAAACCCGATTCCCTCTAACTAATGATTTGGTGTGCAAAATCTCTATCATACTTTCATTAGGGATGCTTCTTGTTATTCATCTTTAGAAGCTTTGTTTGCATACATCATACACCTTAAAAAATTCTCTAAAGTCACCAATAGGAATCCTCAAGTCTTAAATCAAATAACATACATATATGTATGTGTTCCACATGTGAAATTCTTTGCTATATATTTGATTTTTATAGCTTCATAACTCTCATGGGAATATATCCTTCGATATTAGAAGATCTCACTAAATTCATATATAATAACGAAGAAATTTATGATGATGATCTTCCTTTTCCTTCTACTACAAATAATGATAATACCATCGATATACTCTCTAATACATGCAATATCACGACCTACCTTTGTCTATTTCACACAATGATTTGGATCCCTCTCCTAAAGCTGTTTCCACTTATAAGGATATTTTGGAGCAAGAGGATGAAATCATTGACACATTCCTTAACATCACCCTACCCTCTCTTCATTCCAATTCTCTCCCTTTGAAAGATGAAGCATTGGTGAATGAAGAACCCCTTTTATTGAAGAACTCTACATGGATGGATAATGGGCATTCATCTAAAAATATTAAAAATTCTATCCCTACCATAGTGCATGGACTTTCTATGGATCATCCTATCGATTTTTCCCCTTTAGTTGAATATTCAAGCACCTTGAATATTACGAAGGAAGTGAAGACCCTCGATTTTCCTCCTTTAGTTGAATGTTCAAGTACCCTGGATATCACTAAGGACACAAAACCCTTGGATACCTCTCCTTTGGTTGCATGTTCTTTGGACATAACTAAAGATTCAATCATCAACAATACCCTTAACAACACTGCACCTTCCCTTCATTCCAACACTCTTCCTTCAAAAGATGAAGCATTGGTGGATGAAGAAAGGTCTCTCACATTAAATATTTTAGGAATAGATGTTAAGATCAATCAAAGTGAAAACAATGTTAATTTAATCATTATTAATAAACTTATTCCACCCACTAAGGGGATAGTGGATAAGTGTACTAATGTTCCTAAAATCATTGTGCATGAGGCACCTAATGCACCTCCTCACTTCAAACTGGTGATCGCAATTCAAGGTATTCCAATATCACCTCGACTGAAAGGAAAGGGATATTTTACCGAGGTTCTTCCTCTGTCATTGTTACAAGGATTGGGAGAAAACCTTCAAGAGCAAAGCTATCTATCTCAACTTCATAAAATCAATTTGTACTAGCTTCCTCTTGACAAATGCTAAAGAATGTGGAAAATCATGAACCCTTGATGGTAGACAAAGATTTAAAGATCAAGATTGGAAAGTAGATAATTTGTTTAAGGACAATAGCTAGCAGGTAAATATTTCTCCTTCATTTAGCCACAATTGATGTAGCACCTCTTCAAGTTTCTCTCAAGGGTGGCCTCCTCCTAGATATATATGTTGATAGTATTGTGTTGTGTTCCCCCGTATTGTGTTAAATATTGTTTAGGTCTCCTTGGATGACCCTTGATACTCTTGTAAGGTCACAGATACGAGGAGACCGCCTCTGTTGGGATACTTCTTCTATGTGTTTCTCTATTCTTCCACTCTTCTCTCTCTTATTGTAATTATTGTGGGTGGTATCTTGGGGGCATTTTCCCACGTTGTGTTCCTAATTCACTTTGGTCTCCTCTCACTTTTTTTTTGTTTTCATTCTTTAGTAACTCTACTAGTCGGTGGATGATGAAAACAAATAAATACTAATAAGGACCATGCATCCGTATTACAAGAATAAAAAAGGACCTAGTCCATATATGAATATGGGGTTAATATGTTACTGACACTTGACTAGTAGAATCACCTCGTGTTGTGATGTGATCATGTGTCATGTTGTGAAGATTCTTGTAACAATCCTTTGCAATACTCTAAATTTGTTTCTAGGCACTTTGATATGTTTTGTATCTCACCTTGTGCTACACTCAGTTCTAAGATACCTGAAGTATAATCTAACAGATATACTCGGTTCCAAACCCACAAGTATAGCCTTGGTTTGTTTATGTGGTATGTTACCTTATTTCTATACATGAATATTGTTGATGACTAGAATTTAATACTAATGTTTGTGTTTATTGGGAACATTAGGTGATTGTTAGCACATGTCACTTTGGGGCATGGGCTTTGTGAAAGCTCTTGTTCCCTTCTATGTTTTCACTTTACCTTAAATGTGTTTGATATCGAAAAGTGGGATCAACCACTTTAAGGTGGGGGTATATATTATGGTTGATTATTTTAGATATTATTGATAAAGCATGTTTGTGTATGCTTCCTTTTCACTGTAAGGTGTCTGCAGATGCAGGTGGGGTTGTGTACTTTGTTTTTTTGTGTATGTACCTCCTTTTCACTATAAGACATCTACGGATGCATGTGGGGTTGTACATTTTGTGCATGCTTCCTTTTCACCGTAAGGCATCTAGGGATGCAGGTAAGGTTGCATTTTGAAAGCCCTTCTACAGAAGGTGGGATTGTGTCTTCCCTTGAGTGGTTGCACATCCTTTTAAAAGTCCTCTGCAGAGGTAGAGTTGGATCTTGAGGTATTCACCCTTAAGCATGTCTTTGGTAGTTTTGGTAGCATAGCTCAACTGTCAGGTGTGTTTGGCATGTCTTAGATAGTGGAGTGTAGTGATGAGCTCCTCCCTATTGCCCATGTTTGTTGTGTATAAGATGTATAGTGTATCAATGACATACTATATAGTGCTCATGTATTATGTGTGTTTTCTATGCCTTCCTTGCATGTCTTATGTGTTTTTAGTGGTTTAAAGGAATGTAGCGATGAGCTCCCCCATACCGTGTGTTTTGTGTGCCTTTCATGGTGATGCGTAGTGATGAGCTGCGCCCATCACCTAGTTAGGGTTATATATATAATTATTTGATCATGTCTTCTCCTTGTATTACGTGCTTTACTATCTTCTCCATGTATTGTGTGCTTCCTTACTGTGTTTTCTATATCTTGTGTGATTGTCAAGTATTTTATTATGTTTGCCTAAGCTTGGGGGCTAGAAATGGTGTTCCAAACTTAGGGTTTGTCTTTGCTCTAGTGTTTAATGTGTTTGATATGCTTCAACCATACTTTAATGCATGTACTGATCATAAGATCATACACACATTAAAGTGGGGCTAAATGTTATGGAGTAAAAAGTGGACACATGCCTTTTTACCTCCTTGTTTAGCTCCTAGGTCCCCATGATTACATTATACATCTTAATTATTCATCTTGATGCAAAATCCCCTTAAACCAATGCAAATTAGGAACTAGGGGCTCATATTCTTCCTTACCCTGAACCAAAATAGTGCCTTGAGACTTGGGCACCCATGCCCAAGTCCTCCCAAATTGGTCAAGGAAAATTCAAAAGTATGTCGACATAAGACCTTTAAAAGGTTTCTCCTTGTCAGCTCTTTTGGTTAATTTCACGAATGTTAGTGGGAAACCCTATATAAATGTGTTTTTGAATTCATTTGTAACCTAGATGGAGATAACTAACTTGAAGCATTGAATTAAAGAGAATTCAAAGCATTCACTATAATTCTAGAGCAGATTGGTATTGTCATTGTGTGTTGTTGCAGGTTTTGAAGTTATCATCTATCTCTCCTTATGAGTTGAAGCAAATTCATCCTCCTAAGGGTTTCATCATTTGTGTTCATCATCATTTGATTTCAACATATTGATTTATGTTTAGCCTTTGTCCTACTAGGATATGCACTCTCTATCAAGAAACAATGTTGGGAAGCTTGAATGCTATCCTAGGATTTGACTAAGGCAAGTCCCTAAACACCATAACCCCCAAATCCATTTTCTTCTTGTGTGTAGGTTACAAGTGCGAGACCAGGAAAAGTGAAGACATAGGAACACTGAGTAAGGAAAAGGGTTTTGTGATCTGACAACATTTTAGGAATATTCCTCTATGGAAGACTTGGATGCTTTTAAAACTGTCCTTCTACCTTAGCCAACATCAGATTTAGAATTAGGACATTTTGTACATCATTTCTCCAATTTATAGTTTCCAAAAATGCCACAGTCGAGGACTTAGGTGCCTACGAAGTCATCCTCCAATATTCCAACTTTGGGGATACAGGTTCTGATATCTCTTTGATCATTCTTGTGAAATTGGTTTTTAAATATTCGATGTACATCTCCTATTATAATAAAATCTTTGCAAATATAGGGTTTTGTACATTAGTTGACCTAGGGTTTGATAAAAGTCTTGGTTAAATCAGATCTTTCCATAGCACTCTTGAGTACCAAATCTGTAGCTATGTCCACCTCCATTTGGTAGTAATTTGGCTCAGTTTTGTCCTTGAACATTATTATGGAAGAGGGTTTGATCTAGTGTGCATGGTAGTCTTCTTTATTCATCTTTTCCATACATAACAAGACCTAAAGAAATGGAATCAGAGAGGAATTGGGACCATAAATTTAGAGACTAATTTTTCCATGAGGACAATACAATGATTAGGATCTATGGAGTATAGGTGTAACCTCATTTGTTACGTATTTTTGTACCTAACAAAATTACATTTCTTGAGGCAATGTGGCAAATGAATGAATTAGACAAACTACACCTAAGGAATCACAAGAAAGGTTCATTCTTACCTTCTACAATTAATTTCTCAGATTTCCTTGTTACTACCAAAGACGGCCTTGGTATGTTAAGATCAAAACTAATGGGCTAAATATTAATATTGGGACTAAGAAGAAGATGTGACCCTAAACAAATATAGAAATTTGTTTCCTTCATTGTGGGTGGCTGTAGCATCTATTTTCCATGTGCAAGCAACAATAGCTAGATGTAGGTGAACAAATCTTTCATAAAAAATACATTTCCAACCTTTATACTTCACGATTTCTCCATTTTCCACCTGAAACCTCCATCTTAGACCTGAAACAACAAGATAGGCACTTGTAGAAGGTTGCATTAGTCATGTTTGAGGCTGAAAATTAGGTATAAGGTGGTACAATTCATCTTCCAATAGCTGCATGACATTGTTTCTATTATTTTCCACCATTTTGGGCTCTAAATGTGCATGTAAATCAGTAGCTTAGGTCTGATTTTTGTGTTGATACCACTCCTAGGGTTTGTATTCATCATCCTTGACATCAAATTGGATTCATTTTGCAGGTATAGTAGTGATCTAGGCATGAAAATCATTTTTGTCCATGGCTGGGACAATAGGCTATCTCTAGGTTTTCATCTCTCCATGATGGCTCTAGCTGATCCCTTCACATTTCAGCCTCTTAAACCTGCAACCAACAAAGACAAGCATCAATTCCATAAAAAAATAAATCATTTTAAGTCAATACATATCAAACCATATCCATTTTCATAATGGATCAGTCATGTGCAAGTTGACAAATAATGATTAAAACTTGTTTATTTTAAAAAAAAACTGGTAAACCTGTCATGAAAAAAATAGTCTTTTGTGGTGTTGGATCTCAAAAACATAGGTTTTTAAACCTCAAGAGGGTGCCAGTCTTTTTATACATTTTTGGTCAACAAGACAGGGTTTATGCAACTGAAAACCCCCTGCTCTTTAGGCTCTGCTAGGCCTAGGCAGGTGTAATGATAAGGCAGATTTGGAAATCTAAATGGATTCTAATTTGGGCAATCTACTCAATATGGCACATAGGTGTGAGGTAGATGCAAAGCTTATTAACTAGTCCTTAATGAAAGTGTTTGAAGTATTAAAAATGTGATTGGATTTGTATAAAAGTGTTCTTAAATCGACCAGTGCCTAATCAATTGGGTGGATGGAGTTAGTGGATGAATGATGATTATGGAGATAGATGTGTAGGATTGGTTGATTTACTTCTCAGCTTAACTCTAATAGTTGGGCACTTTTAAATGTCTACACCTTATGCAAACATGTAAGTATGTCAGTCACAGTACTCTTCTTACTAATCCCATTGCTATTTTCCCAAATTACTATGATTTATGAAAGGATATTTAATTCTTGACCTGAGGGAAACCAATCAAAATAATTAGTTTAAAAGGATTTTAATCCTTGGCAGGAACCAATTAAGATGAATTACTTGAAAGGAATTTAATTCACTCCAGGCAAAAACCAATCAAAAAATCACACATCAACATCAAATTTGTCCTGACAAATTGTGTTAATTTGAATAATAAGGAAAAACCACTTTGGAGATAGTACAATAACATATAAGATTTAATCCTGACACAATAGTTGAACACTGAAAGTGAATCACCAGATTTGAGCAATCTTCTCCATTGATTATACTTCAAAATTTATACATTAATAGCAAAAGTTTTTAAAATGAGATTGGATGAGTGAAAGGTGAAATATGGACATTATGACTGAGCAGATGAGCCTATCTACTACTATTGATGATTTAGCCTACTACTACTGATGATGATCCTTTTTCTGTCCTTTGATTTTGTGCTTTATATATAGGCTATATATTTTTTAGGGTTGTGACCCTTCGTTTCTGTACGGTGCAACTTTTCATTTAATTAGTTGCCTCCGGCAAATTAAAATATTTTAACTTTAATCTTCATCTTGTATCTCAGCAAAATTAATTGCAATTATAGTTATAATCCTTCTTTCAATGGCAACTTTATTTCCACCCAATGAGAAAATGCTCTTCAAATAAAATGATTATCCATTTTGTAACCCCTCGGTGAAAAATGTTTCACTTGAATTTTCACATAATGAAAATATTTTTTAGGTAACATAATTACCTATTTAGTTAATCCTTCTGAAAAATAGTTCACCTCCTAGTGAAAACAATTCTCCACTTTGATTATTAAAATCAAGACTTGTTATTATTACATTATGTCCTTCCGGCAAAATAATTCTCGTTTTATTTTCCCCTTTGATAATCTTTCAATTGTATGTTCTTTTCTATTCAAACCATAGTCTGCCAGATGAATCTTTTAAATAAATGGTTTATCCTTTCTCCAGACATGGGAGGGACTTAGTTTTTACTCATTCCAATTTCCAGAAATTTATCTCATATTTTGGTTTTGGCAAAATTAAGGCCCGGGACCCACTTCTAAGGTCTCTTGTACGGATAAAATATTTTCACCTTTCCACTGTTTGCACTGTATTCCTCAAGTATATCATCCCATTTCTCTAAACAAACCCTTGGGGTCTTATCACATTTGTGATTGAATTTCAATCCGCGAGATACCTCTTCCCAGAGACCAACATGGTTGTCCTTGAATACCTTGAATTTTGCATCCATTTCTTTTCTGCACTTAACAAAATTAGTGGTTTCTTTCAAACTCCATCTGATCCCAGACAACTTGGATTTTGAAACCTCCATCGCAGGTTCATTGTTTATACTCAAATTCCTTTGCAGTCAAGGTATTGTTGATTTGGATCCAAATTTGTGGAACCTAAAGAAACATAACTTTGTGCCTGAAATCTATTGTTGAAAAAGAGTTGCACATATGGAGCTTCACCTAAAGAATGTGTGATATGTGGAAATGGTTGAAATGGAATGGTAATGTTGGAATAGGCTTCCATATCTGGACCCGCACCTGAAGGTTGTGGACATTGTTGAGATTGGATGCTTTTGTGGGAAAATGGCTGCACCTCTGGCCATGTAGCTGAAAGTAGTGAGGTATCTGGATACCAAAGAGGTTGAAAGATAGCTTTCCTTAAGCCCTCTACATCATGACCTTTAACTAAAAACTAGGAAATACCTTGAATTCTTTTGTTGGAAAATGCCTCCACATGCAACTTTGCACCTGAAAAATTTTTCATATCTGAATTAGGGTTAGGGTAGATGTCCCTATTGGACAAGTCCTAGAGATTAGACTCTTGTAATCGGTTGTTTCCATGTTTGTTCAAATTGTTGAAATTTTAACTTCCTTCTAAATAGGTTGAACCGCAAATATGACAGTGTTGCACTTGATTTATTTTGTCTACAAACATCTCCTGGTTTGTGCGGTTGGTGTAATCTAATTCTCGAAAGATATTATCTAATTGTATGCTTGCATTACGCCAATCTGAATCAAATTCTATGGAAGATGTTGGAATGCTTTGCTCTTGAATAGTCTTCTTGTTTGTAATTAAAATCCATATAATCACCTGTGTTCCAGGGGTATTGCATTGAGTGTGTGGATTGCAAGTCAACCAGAAGCAATATGTGTACCAACGATTTAGGAAGCTCAACTGCAGGAGTGATGAAGAGTGACAATGGCACAAGACTCAGCATTGATGGGAAACCTATATATCATTTTATAGGGGTTTCCAGCTTCTCCTAGAACTTGCCCAATAAGCCTGTTGCACATGTGAGTGTGGGATCTATTGTCGTCCCTACACCAACAAGGCAACCTGGAATAGCGAACTGCAATTCATTTTGTTCGGCATAAAGTGAAATTATTCTTGAAAAGATATTGCCATTCTCATCTTTGACTACAATGCTAGGACGGATTTCAATTTTTTAATTCTCCTTCAAAATAGTATACTTCCACCAGCAACATCACCTTTTATTTCATCAACTTTAGCACCATGTTTACTCACATCGAGTGATCTGATTACAAAATAGCACCATTTAGCATAATATCCATAAGAATATCAGGCAATCAACAAATGAAATGTGTCTTAAAAGCCTCGTGCTTGCATTTTCAAATCCAGGGACATCATGGAAATAACCGTCTTCCTTATCGGAGTGACCTGCATAGTCAGAGAGACCTATAAAATCCACTCCAATCCTACATGTCTTCCCGATACAATTATTGTCTCGACTTATCAGTCAAAGTACATATATCTCTTACCGAAACTGTGTCCATCAGCATGACCCTTTAGATCGGTATGATTTAAAAATTTCAATCCGAATTTCTTTCTTTTGCCGATGAGTTTTTTATCGACGAAACATTATGCAGTGTTGCATGGTTTTTTAGGCTTTCTTATAGGTTAATGTTAGCAGGACTAACACATGCAATCATCACAGTTCTACTGTTTCTTCTAAGAGAGTCCTCCTTTTAAGCAGAGCCTATTTGCACCCGCTCTCTTGGCTCTTTCAGACCCTGCAAGGTCCACCAAATGAAGCATTGCACATACAATTTCTTCACACTGCTCTTTTGAAGAGCCTAGGTCACCACTCATAAGTACAACTACTTCTGATTTCCACTTATTCACCGGGTTGATCGTAATTATGGCATGAAAACGGCTGGATTGCTTGTTCATGTTAGTGCTCCCAATAGCTCGACATAATGACCCTCGAGCTGAAACGTCTGCCATTTCTTCTTGACTTATAACGTCTACCTCTTTGGTGTTTGTAAGGATTATGCCTCCATTACTTTCTTCATGAATTTGTATAGGGCCTCTTGAGTGGTTTGCTTCAAGCAAATCATGGATTTCTTCTTTCAAATCATGGATTTCTTCTTTCAGAATCTTAATAAATGAAACCTTCAACAACATTTCTCCTTGGTGCTTCAACTCTTCAATTTGCTTAACTATTTCCTCCATAACTTTAGGAATTACCCCTTCCATATTGCCACCCACTATGTAAGCAATTCCCATTGTGTAAGTTTTGCCTGAACCAGTTTGCCTATATGCAAGGATTGTAGCTTGGAATAAACTGTCAACAAGTGGAGCAACACATTCTTCAAAAATGGCTGACAAAGGTGATCTTGTACTATCATACACATGATCGAATGTAAATGAATGAGTTCCAATTTGGACCTGAGGCTCACCGGGAATGACAGTAATGCATTCTTTGCAGCCTTGGAGAAGCTCGTGGTTTATTAGAGGTCAAATGTGCACCGGAACCTACACGAACTGAATTATATCCTTCTCAGCCCCGCCGTCACCTGACAGATTACTCCCTCCTTTTGCTATGCTCTCATCAGCAACACCATCTTTTATTTCATCAACTTCAGCACCATGTTTATTCTCATCAAATGATCTGATTATAATCGTGTTGGGTGGGGCAACAAAATTATGCTCAGGAATAGGAATTTTGTTTATTATGTATTCACATACAACGTCGATGTTGTACTTTAGTTGTGCAGATGTTGGTACCAGTGGAAATAGCAGAAGAATCCCAGAGGCGGACATCAAAATTATCTGATGATAGTAAAAGCTTACTTCCAAGAGTAGGCCAATTTCCACATGAAGAACATTCAACCAAAGTTACGGGTGAGTGATGACAAAAATTACTTTTCAACATATTTTCAGTGCTAGTATCAAAAATCTTCATCCTCCCATATGGCCCCCAGTGGCCATTTGAGAAGAACTGTCCAAAAAAGTTATTGAAGTCAATAGGACAACATCATCACGACATGTATGCCAGGGTCTGAAATAGCTAAAAACAAACCGTCTATCGTGCCTATGTCCATGCATACCACCATATTGTGTTCTAAACTCTCTAGTACTTATCCGTCCTGCTATGTTAAAAGGAGCATCCAGAGCTCCACTTGGTTCAGGACATACGTGTGGATGCAACAAAGACAATGGATGAAGAGTAGTTATAAGAGCAAGAGACTGCCTATGTTGGTGCTTTAAATACCGAACTACCAAATAATCTAAGGTGGCATGCTCATTATTTCTAGATTGTGGATCTGTTAGCAGACCAGGCTGTGAATAATAACTTGGCACCTGTCCAATACCAGGTGTACCATGGCAGGCTCATAGTATTTGCTGGTTGCAAGTAATATCATCCACGTTATCTCGCTGAACATAAGGTACTGTAGCAGAAGACCATTCAATCTCCACAGATAAGTTGTTTTTTACGAACAGTGGGTGTCATGTAGATAGGTGATAAGCTCCCAGGATCAGTAATAGCTAAGCACTTTGTTGGCAATGGAATTGCACTATCTCTATTAGATGCCTTACGTTTTATAGACAAGGTATTGGGGCTTTTGAGACATAGATATGGGCCTTTAGCGTTCAGCTTCGACATTGGAGTACAATAAAATTCAATTGATTTTGTACTCCCAGATGTATTTCTTGTGTCTTTGACTGTTATGAAAAAGCGTCCATATGTTTATGATATTTCTGTAGATTTAATAAAAGTTCCATTTTTCTGCACCTCATTTACTTTCCTCCATTGCTTTTTCTATCACTCTGCATGCTCATTGCCAGTTGTTCACTTGACTATACATGTACCGGATGCCTCAAGCCATGCATATTTAACATTTGCACTACCACGAGAATTTTTTTGGTTATCTCAACTTATTTGTTGAAAACCCGCAGCCAAGCCTGTCCCAGCCTACTCTTTATGTGAATTTTGACAAATACCAGTAACATTGGTTACAAGTCTAATTTAGGCCAGTAAGGAAACAATTTTTTATTGCTACATACTCTTTATCGCAATCCATTAATTTGATCACCTTGTCCCTCAACTTTTCAAATTTACTAGCCACTAGAACATTGTTGGGATTCAGAAAGCAAATTGTGATTAATGACACCACCCCCAACCTCGTCATGCAATAGCTGGATACCATTCTTCAATTGAGTTGCACCTGTGAGGACCTTGGATGATGTGTAATAGTGATAATTATCCTTCCAAAGGTCTGCATAACTACAAGAATGGGAAAGAGATTTTGATTCTAATCTTTTTAGAGCCACCTATGCAAATGTATTTCTGAGTGCTGAAGTCTAAAAGTTTTGCAAAAATGGCAGGGAATTTTAGGTCCCAACATGTGGCATCCATAACTTTTATTTTACGATCTAAGTTTTTCTAATATTTTTAAGGAAGCTCTAGAATTTAGTTTTTTATATATCCACAAGAAATTAGCCATACCTAGATTGTAGATCTAGAGATATGATTGAATTACTGGCTATCTATCTCTGTTGATATTTAATTGGAATTATACTGTCATTAAATATGTGGTTCCCCTTGATTCCTTTGGTTTCTTAATGCGTCATCTTGACCTTTCCATCTTCCCTACCTGATAAAACCTCCCATTAGTTTCAAAATTTCTTTTGAGTCCATTATAGAGGCCAAAACAAGATCATAAATTCAACTTCTTCAAGGTTGTCCTAAGGCTTCTAGGTTGTCAAAATTCAATTTTAGGACTTTTTTTAGACCATTTTTAGGTGAGAGAATAATTGGATCTCGCATTTAGGATACTTATACAAAATTCTCCTTCAAATCATTTAGCCAATTAGAAGGTTTCTCTCAAGGTTTTGTTACTTTTATGACCATGTATACACTGTTGTTTGACTATGACAACAATAGGTAGTGTTGGTGATTGTTTTGATGCAATCATAACAATAAGTTAAAATTCACATGAAATGAACTGAAACTATACTTGAAAGATAAGAAGGAATCATTTGAGATTCAACTAATCCCAAGTCTACAATGGTTCGGTTGGTCAAGTTCAGTTGGTCAATGTGAAGCTGTAATGTTCAAGGGGCCTTACGTAGTTTAGGTTTATTTGGTGGTTTACTGAACTAAGAATGTGCAAAAAGGTCATGAGATATGTCAATACTTTTCATTCCTTTGCATAAAAGTGTTACTGTGCTGCAAGTTTTAGATGGTTTTCTTGAATTTTTGCAGCTTTCTTCTTTATCTATTTATGAAAACTGTCTACTTATAGCTCTGTTATGCATGCTTCTTCAAATTTGAGACAATTTCCTTTAGATTTCTACGTTTTCAGCTAAATATTTCAGATGGGTTGGGAAAAGTTAGAGAGATCTAATCTATACCTCATTTAATCTACCGAAGGATCTAATCGTTTCTGTTATGCACTATGTAAATACCACAGTAATTTGATCAAATCCACAGTAAAAACCTTAAATGTAAGTTCTGAGCATTTTCACAAACATACATTTAAAATTGCAAGCTCTCAAAGAAAATATTTCAAAACACAAAGAAGGGCAGGAGAACACTTAGAAGATAGATGCAGAACTCTAGATTCTATTGTATTAGAAATGAATAGTCATACATGATTTACAATGTAGGAATGACTCTTAGTTTCATTGATCATACTACAGAGAACTTACAAGCTTTACAGATACAGTAAGGCAGCCAGACATTCCACGCGCACCTTACTGCAGACAAATAGGCGACCTCCTTCTTCTACCTCTAAACTATGCTAACTTGCTGTATGTTCCTAAAAGAAAAATCCTGTTGTAACCCTTGTTGTTTTCCTAAAATCCCTGTTGTATTCCTAAAATCCCTGTTATTTTCCTAAAATCCCTGTTGTATTCCTAAAATCCCTGTTGTAAAGTATTACAGTGTAGAGAGGCACAATATAAAGACATTCTGATTGTCCTCACTACAGCAAAAACCTAACTGAACCCCTGGTTCAAACCCCTGGTTACAGCAATAAATACAGGTGAACCAGCTCTTCAAAATATCTCTGAGCAATGTGAAATCTGGGCGAACTATTGCCCCTTCTGAGAAGTTCCGGCAGCTGGGTAATAACTTCTGTTTGTCTGTTGTAGTAATACTCTCAGCTGCAACCTTGTTCTTCACTTGAATGGCCTTGACTTTTTCGCACTTCATCCTTATCTTCCTGCTCCTAAGATCAGATTTCCTTCCTCCATGAGGTCACTGTGTTGACTTTCCAGCTGCTTCCTCAACTGCAAGCCTGCAAGACAAGACAAGCAATAAGTATTTTATTTATCACATAAATAGCAGGAAATTAAAATAATCGTTCAAATCCAAGTGACTGCGCAAAATCATGGAAATCGGATTCAAAATACTCTTAAAACGCGTTCAAAACGCATTCAGACCGCTCAAAACCCAACGGGTCAACCATCGCTGACCGAAAAAATGCCACGGGCGCCAAAAAAATGGTTTAAAACTCCACCGCTTCATTTCCCGCCCATCGGCATGACTATCGCTATCGGCGTGTCAAAAAAACATGTTGGTCGATATTCACTTCATCAGCATGATATTCTGGAAATATGATGCTCTCCCTTCTGAAGGTCCAGACGACATCATCAGGATGTTTCGCTTCTGTATATTGGGGAAAAGAACAACATCATCATCATCATCATCATGCTGAAGAAGAAAAGGAGGATACGGAGTATGATCCTGCTGCTGAGGAAAGGAAAATGATGGTGATGTCATCGTCATATTCGGGCTTCATTAAAATGTAAAAGATGACGTCGTCATCATGTTCAGTTAAGATCAGGGGATAATTGTAATATCGGGTCACCTAAGGAGCATGATCAGGATGATGAATGTAATACGACCCCTTTGCGGCCAAGGCAACCCTCTCGAAAGATCATGATGATGATGATCATCAGGATATTAGCTTCTTCGTTTATCAGATTGGGATGACGTCATCATGATATCCGGAGCCTTTGTTAAACTTAGAACATGACGTCATCAGGATGTTTCGCCAACCGGATCATGTTTTGGAAAATATCTTGCCGAAGGGCAAATGTGATGATGATGATCATCATCAGGATATTTGCAAAAAGGTCATTCTTTCTCGGCAGGAGGACTTCACGAAACATCGGGTGAACAAACAAGATCATGATGATCTTGACAACAGGACAGGATAAAAAAATACGATGATCCTCCTCATCGAATATCATGATGACGTCATCATCATATTTTGTCTTCGGAGCATAAGGATGAGTTGAGGTCATCATCAGGTTAGCGCTAGGGTGATATTCAAAATATGATCATGCTGTTGAGGAATGGAATATCACCTTCTTCTTAAAAGATAGGGTGAGCGTCATGATATTGCAAAAAGGAGATCAGGAGGATATGAAGACGTCATCATCATCTTAGCGAATTTCAGCAAATATCATGATGATGACCCTCCAATAGGATTTTAACATGCGCATGCAAATATGCCGATGGTGGATTTTCTAAGTCAGGGTGATCTTATAATATCAGCATGATATTATAAGATCAGGTAATGTTAAAATATCATGATGATGCTCGCGATACAAAAGACCGCTCGACGGGGAAAACTTACTATGACTTAAAGTTGACGTCATCATGATATCCGGATATTTGAACCTCAGGATATTATCGGGGGGGCATTTCAAATATGATGATGATGATCATACAGCAAAACTGAGTTTATATAATATGACCCTCCTAAAATCATGCTGGTCACGATGCGTATAAGGCCATTTGACGGGTAAAGGGCACTACCACCTAAGATTGACGTCCGGATATTGCGACTGCATGATTTTTATCGGGTGATAGACCAAGATCATGATGATCTTGACAACATGAAAAAATATGATGATCACTTTGCGATTATCAGGTTTGACCAAAACTTTGACTGTGCATAACTTCCACATATGAACGAATTTTGAAGTGAAGTAAAAGGCAAACCTGCATGGAATTTCAAGCTCTTTCTAAATATGAGGTCACAGAAACAAAATATGAACTTTGACAAACTGACCTCATCATGATGACCAACCTCATTCTGACCTTCATGATGATGATGCACCTGACTCATTTTTACCAAACCGCCAGAAAGCAGAAAAACACAAGCAGAAGCAAAAAGCAAAACATCAGCAGGGGTCCCCATTTTGCTAAGGAGCATAATGGGGCGTGTTGTGAACATCACAACAACTAGCAACTAAAACAAAACAATTAAAATCAGAGTGTTCAAGGAAACTAGATGAAATGAACTCATAACTTCCAACTATCTTTCCTGCAAATTACTATTCAGCTTGAGACTCAAAGTATTCAATAAAGATGCATGAACTTCCATTTTCAGTTTAGTTGTGTGCACGTGATTAATTATCCTCATCTTGAAGATCGGTTGAACAAACCAGTGACTGACATTAGCCTACGTAGGTGAGGATATTCCCTCATAGCCGACCGGATAGAGCCTTGCTGCCAGCGAGCGTCTATAGCCCTGGCAAGGTTGTCGTTACAATTCTCCTAAGTAGAGCCCCACTGCCAGCGAGCGTCCATAGCCCCGGTAGAGTTACATAGATGGCTTAATCTGGATTTTTAGTATAATCCGCTTTATTTATTTATTTATTTATTTGTTTTTCTAATTTTGAAAGATTTCATAAGATATAGCAATTTGTAACTTCATGATGCAAGGAGTGGGCACTTGCTGAAATTAAGCTGAGAATTGTAATGGTAGCAAGGGTAACCTCTGATTTTTCACCTAATATCTACACTGGTAAGTTCAACAAACCCAAGGATTTTAGGTGTGTCATCGTGAGAAACCTGCTTTGAATTCTCAATCACATTTATTGAATACAAAACTTTAGAAGATCAACAACTCTCTACATTCATGACAGTAACAAGTTATGTGTAAATTGCAAATGGTTAACCTGAATATCCTAAATTTTATACTATTTTGAATGGTTGCTAGTTTTGCTCCTTAATACTCTAAAGTAAAATAAAGATCTCTGCTGAGGAGACAACAAACAAACCAAACAAACAGGCTGTACAAACAACACAACAAAAGAAAAAACTGTACAAACAGAAAGAAACAAAAGCAAAAACAAACAAAAAGGAACTATACAAATAGCCAACCTAAAAAGAAAACAGCAAAAGAAGAACACAAAAACAAAAACAACTACCCTACCAGACTATATACAAGCCTCTACAAGGTAATTAGAAACCCAGGAAAAAGACCCAGAAACACTCCTACTTGCATATTCCTTTAGGTTGTGCAGGAGTAACAGGGTACTAGTTATGGTTCTCATTCTAGCAGATTTATCTTTGAATTCTGAAAAAAATTTTGGTATTCTAAATTCATTGTGTTTATCAGAATAGCTCTTAACTAGTAACTGAGGCTGCTCATCAGAGTTATGATTAATCCATATGCATGTCCTATCTCTTGAATTTTCATAATCAAAATAGCATTTATCATTATTTACTAAGGAAAGGAAAGAGACAACCTGATGTGCCCTTAGCTCTGTGGAACACACTTGTTTATTAATAGCTGGCTTTTCATTTAGCTCTGCATTTTCATTGCCCAGCTCTATGTCTAGTCCTTTTTCAAGTTGAAAGATGAATGACTCTAGATGTATCATTTCTTCATCTTCATCCAGCTTTGTTCCTTCATTCTGGATGTTCAGTTTATCCTCAAATTTAGCAAACCTCTCAATGTTCTCAGTAGTTTCCTGCACATCAGCACTTAAGTAAGTATCTTCATCATCATAATCTGACATACAGAAATTAATCATTTCTAAATCACTTGAGAGTAAAGGTGGGACGACATCTTTTGATTGACAGGAGTACTCCCCTGTTTTATTTTCAACATGGCATGGGGGTGATGTCTGATTGTGTACAGCAGCTCCATGATCCTCTGTATCCTTTTCTTTCAAGAATTGTTCATCATATAACTCACATTTATCATTCAGTGAAGAGTCTAATCTTATCGACCTGCAACAATCTTGATTTTGATCATTCAATTTAAAGAAGTCAGGTGTAACACTAGGATTTACTTTCTTTTCTATGACTTCATTAGTTTCTACAGTAGGGATCCTATCAGTTTTAGTGTATTTTAATTTTGCCAATGCTTGTTTACATTTCTTTGCCAAATCATGTTAGTTAAAACTTTTTAGGTCAGACCCAGAGGTTTCTTCTTGACAAATATTCCTTAGTAGTTCTATATATTTATCAAATGTATCAAGATGAACCTCACTTTCCTTTTCCTTTTCATTAAATCCTTTTTGCTTATTATCTAGAAAAGGGACATGAGCTGTGATTTCTTCTCTGCATTTTTTAGGATATTTATACTTTTCACTAACCTTAATCACAGCCAGATCCTGACGAAAAGACAGATTTTTTTTCTTACCATCACATGATTCCTGGAAAGAGATCTTATTATCCTTTATTCCTAGCATTGGTTCCATCTTTGTATCCTCTGCACATTTAATGACCGTTGATGCTGCATCCTCCTGTCGCTCAATAATCTCCTCATTTCCCTGCCAACTTTCAGCCTTATACACATCTGAGAGAGAGATTAGTCCTTTCAAATATAAATATAATCTTGTAAGGAAAGCTATACAATTAAGCTCACCATGCTCTGCAGACTCATGTATCCTACACCTTCCAAATAAACCATAGCTATATAAATTTTTAGGATAAAGCTGGTTATTCAAAGCTTTCTGAAATGAAGGAATGTCAACTTGAAAACTGTCCCTATATGAGTCCATTAAAAAAAATGGGACCTTCTTTCAACTTTTTAGGCCTTTGAAATTTTATGAGATCTAACATATCTCAGAATATAACATTTAAAACTCAAAATTTTAACCCTAAACCAAATCAGGCCCTCCTTCTAGCGCCAGAAAACTGTTGGTGATTGTTTTGATGCAATCATAACAATAAGTTAAAATTCACATGAAATGAACTGAAACTATACTTGAAAGATAAGAAGGAATCATTTGAGATTCAACTAATCCCAAGTCTACAATGGTTCGGTTGGTCAAGTTCAGTCGGTCAATGTGAAGCTGTAATGTTCAAGGGGGCCTTACGTAGTTTAGGTTTATTTGGTGGTTTACTGGACTAAGAATGTGCAAAAAGGTCATGAGATATGTCAATACTTTTCATTCCTTTGCATAAAAGTGTTATTGTGCTGCAAGTTTTAGATGGTTTTCTTGAATTTTTGCAGCTTTCTTCTTTATCTATTTATGAAAACTATCTACTTATAGCTCTGTTATGCATGCTTCTTCAAATTTGAGACAATTTCCTTTAGATTTCTACGTTTTCAGCTAAATATTTCAGATGGGTTGGGAAAAGTTAGAGAGATCTAATCTATACCTCATTTAATCTACCGAAGGATCTAATTGTTTCTGTTATGCACTATGTAAATACCACAGTAATTTGATCAAATCCACAGTAAAAACCTTAAATGTAAGTTCTGAGCATTTTCACAAACATACATTTAAAATTGCAAGCTCTCAAAGAAAATATTTCAAAACACAAAGAAGGGCAGGAGAACACTCAGAAGATAGATGCAGAACTCCAGATTCTATTGTATTAGAAACGAATAGTCATACATGATTTACAATGTAGGAATGACTCTTAGTTTCATTGATCATACTACAGAGAACTTACAAGCTTTACAGATACAGTAAGGCAGCCAAACATTCCACGTGCACCTTACTGCAGACAAATAGGCGACCTCCTTCTTCTACCTCTAAACTATGCTAACTTGCTGTATGTTCCTAAAAGAAAAATCCTGTTGTAACCCTTCTTGTTTTCCTAAAATCCCTGTTGTATTCCTAAAATCCCTGTTGTATTCCTAAAATCCCTGTTGTTTTCCTAAAATCCCTGCTGTATTCCTAAAATCCCTGTTGTAAAGTATTACAGTGTAGAGAGGCACAATATAAAGACATTCTGATTGTCCTCACTACAGCAAAAACCTAACTGAACCCCTGGTTCAAACCCCTGGTTATAGCAATAAATACAGGTGAACCAACTCTTCAAAATATCTCTGAGCAGTGTCAAATCTGGGCGAAATATTGCCCCTTCTGAGAAGTTCCGGCAGCTGGGTAATAACTTCTGTTTGTCTGTTGTAGTAATACTCTCAGCTGCAACCTTGTTCTTCACTTGAATGGCCTTGACTTTTTCGCACTTCATCCTTATCTTCCTGCTCCTGAGATTAGATTTCCTTCCTCCATGAGGTCACTGTGTTGACTTTCCAGCTGCTTCCTCAACTGCAAGCCTGCAAGACAAGACAAGCAATAAGTATTTCATTTATCACATAAATAGCAGGAAATTAAAATAATCGTTCAAATCCAAGTGACTGCGCAAAATCATGGAAATCAGATTCAAAATACTCTTAAAACGCATTCAAAACACATTCAGACCGCTCAAAACCCAACGGGTCAACCATCGCTGACCGAAAAAATGCCACGGGTGCCAAAAAAAATGGTTTAAAACTCCACCGCTTCATTTCCCACCCATCGGCATGACTATCGCTATCGGCGTGTCAAAAAAACATGTTGGTCGATATTCACTTCATCAGCATGATATTCTGGAAATATGATGCTCTCCCTTCTGAAGGTCCAGATGACGTCATCAGGATGTTTCGCTTCTGTATATTGGGGAAAAGAACAACATCATCATCATCATCATGCTGAAGAAGAAAAGGAGGATACGGAGTATGATCCTGCTGCTGAGGAAAGGAAAATGATGGTGACGTCATCGTCATATTCGGGCTTCATTAAAATGCAAAAGATGACATCATCATCATGTTCAGTTAAGATCAGGGGATAATTGTAATATCGGGTCACCTAAGGAGCATGATCAGGATGATGAATGTAATACGACCCCTTTGCGGCCAAGGCAACCCTCTCGAAAGATCAGGATGATGATGATCATCAGGATATTAGCTTCTTCGTTTATCAGATCGGGATGACGTCATCATGATAGCCAGAGCCTTTGTTAAACTTAGAACATGACGTCATCAGGATGTTTCGCCAACCGGATCATGTTTTGGAAAATATCCTGCCGAAGGGCAAATGTGATGATGATGATCATCATCAGGATATTTGCAAAAAGGTCGTTCTTTCTCGGCAGGAGGACTTCACGAAACATCGGGTGAACAAACAAGATCATGATGATCTTGACAACAGGACAGGATAAAAAAATACGATGATCCTCCTCATCGAATATCATGATGACGTCATCATCATATTTTCTCTTCGGAGCATAAGGATGAGTTGAGGTCATCATCAGGTTAGTGCTAGGGTGATATTCAAAATATGATCATGCTGTTGAGGAATGGAATATCACCTTCTTCTTAAAAGATAGGGTGAGCGTCATGATATTGCAAAAAGGAGATCAGGAGGATATGAAGACGTCATCATCATCTTAGAGAATTTCAGCAAATATCATTATGATGACCCTCCGATAGGATTTTAACATGCGCATGCAAATATGCCGATGGTGGATTTTCTAAGTCAGGGTGATCTTATAATATCAGCATGATATTATAAGATCAGGTAATGTTAAAATATCATGATGATGCTCGCGATACAAAAGACCGCTCGACAGGGAAAACTTACTATGACTTAAAGTTGACGTCATCATGATATCCGGATATTTGAACCTCAGGATATTATCAGGGGGGCGTTTCAAATATGATGATGATGATCATACAGCAAAACCGAGTTTATATAATATGACCCTCCTAAAATCATGCTGCTCACGATGCGTATAAGGCCATTTGACGGGTAAAGGGCACTACCACCTAAGATTGACGTCCGGATATTGCGACTACATGATTTTTATCGGGTGATAGACCAAGATCATGATGATATTGACAACATGAAAAAATATGATGATCACTTTGCGCTTATCATGTTTGACCAAAACTTTGACTGTGCATAACTTCCACATATGAATGAATTTTCAAGTGAAGTAAAAGGCAAACCTGCATGGAATTTCAAGCTCTTTCTAAATATGAGGTCACAGAAACAAAATATGAACTTTGACAAACTGACCTCATGATGATGACTAACCTCATTCTGACCTTCATGATGATGATGCACCTGACTCATTTTTACCAAACCGCCAGAAAGCAGAAAAACACAAGCAGAAGCAAAAAGCAAAACATCAACAAGGGTCCCCATTTTGCTAAGGAGCATAATGGGGCGTGTTGTGAACATCACAACAGGTAGTTTTGGAACATTGTATGAATTGTGCTCTTTTCACCCTTTCATGGATTTTTTTCTTCACTTCTAGCTAATGGATTCACTTTATTAGTATCTCATGACCTTCATCAAAACCCAAGACTAATGATAATGACATGATAAGATCTAAGCATATCACATGAATGCATTCATACGTTTAGTCATCTTAACACCTCCTAAGACTTTTAAAAATATGAAGGATTATACTCTTAACTTTATATATGAAGATGAAGAAATAAATATACTTGAATGGATCATCAAAATCAACCCCATCCTCTAAAACAATAAATGTCATTCCTTTTCAAGAGTCCACAAGGCCTCAAAATGCAATCAATCAACCATGAAGGACTTGTCAATATGGCTATGACCATGATAAAATGAGAAATGACCATTCACTACAATTTCATGTAAACTAAAAACAAAATGAAACAATGAGCACATAATTGATCAAGACTCATCAAACCCAAAACATGACAAAACCAACCCAATTAAAGCATATCAAAACTCATAAAAGTAGACAGATCATCAAAGTGCATCTAAAACTAGGTGAGACAACTAAGACCCAAGAAATCGTCAAAATATGTCAACATAATGCAATGGACCATGAACTTATACAATCAAACTGAGCTAATCAACCATGAATTAGAGTACTCATAACAAGCTAAAACACCCAAAAGAGGCTAAGAAACTCACCAAAAGACTCAAGAAAAAAAGGGGGTTCCCATTTTGCTCCTGTAAAAAGTGGGGCATGTGTGCAGGACACAACAAATGGTGACTCTACTCATAGAATGCTCCCAAGCATTCCAAAGATAAATACAAGTCAACAACCTAGAATCTCTATATACACCCACATATTAGGTCAAATAAACATACATACATGATCAAGGAATCAAAATCAAGAGTTAGCACAACCATCCATATTCCAAAGATCTAATTGTGTGCAAATGTATTCATTCCCATCCTTTGGCAACAAAGGTCATCTAGGTTCACTTACATTAAGCTACATGAATGATATTCACCTCATGAACTACCTAGACATTGCCTCACTGCCAGTCAAGTGTCTATAGCCTTGATGAGGTTGTCTCTATGGTTCCACTCAAAGCATAGCTCCAGTGCCAACCAGGTGTCCATAGCCCTGGTAGAGATATTTGAATCCTCTATCTAGTTGATTCATATGATAGGAGTACTAGGAAGTACCACCTTTTGATTTCTTTTCTTATTTGATGATTTAATTAATTTAGCTTTGATAGGAGTACTAAGAAGTACCACCTACCCTATAGTAAATGCTTCTTCCACATGGGCTACATGCATTAGTTCAACTTGTTGGGCTGGGAATCATAGTGGTGGCAAAGGTGAGACCTTACGATTTTTCACTTAATGCAAGATCACAAAGACTCTCTTAGAAACTTTAGGATCATTAAGATGTGAAGAGGTATAAGATCTCAAAACACTTCAATTCATAATAAATAGTCGACTCATCCTCCAAGAACAAGCATCACACTATTCAACACTAACAATGGAGCCCACAACAAATCCCTAGTTTATGACTAAAGTTTCTCAAAGGAAGACTAAGAGACATAATCTAGAAAATCTCATTGCATACACTTGTAAACAACCCTCTAATCATCAATGAACAAACAAGGGAGGACCCCAAAAACTCAAAATAAGAGAGCAAAACAACAACAAGATGAAAACTAAACAAAAGAAAAATCCAAACAAACTAAAAAGAAAACTATCAACTAAGAACTAACCAACAAACAAGCAAAATCAACCAAAACAAATAACTAGCTAACCACACTCAAATAAAAACTAAGCAAACTAGACAACTAACAAACTAAAACTAGATAAGATTATGTACAAAGGCTTAGGACAACATGTGTCTACACCCTCTCTTGAATGATTTCTCAATATTTGGAAGAGTAACAAGGTACATGTCAAAGTCCTAAGTCTAGCAAACTCATCCTTGTATTTTGAAAAGGTTTTGGCAAACTAGGCTCATATTCATGATACAAGTCATGTAGGATCAACAATTGAGACAACTCATAATGTCCATGGTTAATCCAGACACAAGTTTTCTTATCCCCATCCCCATAATCAAAATGAAAAGCATCATGGAAAATGGAAGATACAACCTAGTTTGAAGTGCCGTTAGCTAAAAATGCAAGTTCACCAACTTGTTGCACCTCATCAAGTGCTTCCTCACCTTCATGAGGACTCAACTCATGATGGATCATCCCTCGTGCATCAAGTACATGCAAATCAAAATCAAATCCATAAGCTAGTGAATCATTGCAATGTTTAGAATTAGGCAAATCAATCATATTAATTCAATATTCAACTTGTTTAGGCTCTAAAACATGAAACATCTCGCCTTTTCCCAACTTATCATGTGGCTGGTATGAAAATCAGCTTGTGTATCATCTAAAGGATTATCAAATTCAACTCTAAATTGATCCTCTAGAGTACATGAATCAATAGCAACATCATCTAACACACTTCCATGCTCAAATGGAGGAGAAACAAACTTATGACCATCCTTACCTTCCAAAGCAACCTCCCAAGAAAGTTAGAAAATAGGACAACTTACCTTAGGATGTGGATCAGTAGCATGGATCCTACAAAAATCAATCAAAGAAAGGTCTGATATGTGCATCGAATACCCTTGAGGTGCCATATCTTCACACAATTTGAATATTAGATCAATCATGTTATCAAATAGGAGTATGGCAAACTTTCTAGGTTATCATTTTACATGGTAGTTTGACCTCCATCCTCAAAGAATAAATTGTTGTCCTCATTCTCCACCTAAATATTAGTAATAAAGAAGTGATAATCATCATCCTTAGAGGCATGAGGAAGATTAGAATGATGGAAATATGATATACTTGAATTTGCCCTAGCAAAATCGATCACATGCAATGAAGAAACATCATCAAAATCACTCAATAACTTCTCTATTGCAGCTTGTGTTTCATGTTGGAATGATGCATCATCATGTACAGCAGTAATAAGACCATTTGGATCCTCACTCCTGTGTGTAGCTTGACCTATATCACTGATTTCATCTTGTAACAATGTTATACCCTGATTTTCTTCATTTGGATCAACTTGTGTGTAACATTCGCGTTCTATAAACATAGTAAAAACCAAAAATTTACCATAAAGTAATTTAACAAGGTAAAAATGAGATAGAGAAAATTTTTCTTTTAAACAACATATAATCAAGTGACTACAATTTACAAGATTTCTCACCACAAAATATAATACCATATTGTATTTCTCAAGTATAGTGTTTACAAAATAGACATCTTGTCATTTAATTTACAATACATAAGTACACTCAGCATAAAGAATAGTTTTACCTCATAAATGTGACTATCAAAGCCATAAAATGGAGTACACTGCATCTGGAATATTGATAACTGTCTTTACAAGACTTGGAGAATCATCTACTGGAGAGAGAGAGAGAGAGAGAGAGAGCATCTTCCAAGTGATTTACCTCCAACCATAGACCGTCGGTCTCCCGCACTCCTTCCTAACTAGAAGTGGCCCTACCCTTCAGGAAGGGTATAGATACATGGAACCAACAAGTTTTTCCATATGAGTTCTAGTGAGTTGTGTCCTACACAACTTCAATCGACCATACAACTCTAGATTCCCTCTAGCCAAGTATGATCAAACTGATTGGTCATGCCATCTAGAAACACACTACTAAATCGTCTCATAAACTATCTCATTCTATAGTTTGAATTCCATCATTTAGTAACTTTAGACACAAACCTATCTACAATGCAAAATTCTTTCTAATCAGTCTGACTTAGAACAATCCCTCAATCTAGGGTAAACATGCAAAATATCAATAGGTAATTATAATCTTTTTGAGATACCCTCTTTACCAAAACTTGCAATTTCTAGGGTTTATGGCTTCCTGTAGTTTTACTCTCTATCTCAAGTATCAAGCATTTTCGATGCATCAATATAAGCTTGACATTATCATAGAATCACTTAAATTTGATAAGGTACCACTAAGACTCTTTCTTGTCTTGTTTTATTATTCTACTAACCTTTCACTATCGACCCTATGGTCTTCTCAACTTTTAACTGTCGATCAAATATGGTTATCTTGATCTTTCACTATTGACCAAAATATAAATACATTTAAGTAATGTTATACCTGCCGCAAGAGTTATAGGATTCATGTATCCTCCTAATCTTAATACTAAGGTTTGACTTTTCTAACCCAATACGTGGAATTATCAACACCCTTGTTTTCCAAAAACAACATAAATATTTGTTATAACATTGAAACAAATACCTATAGTCTTCCTTGACCACTTGGCATTGTTTTGAATTCTCATTTCATGTATCATGAGTAAGCATAGTATTCTGAGTATATCCTCACCATATAATACTATCATTTCACACCTATTCTTTTGATCTAGGTCAATCTTTCAATCCTAATAGATTTGAATCATAAGAGATAATAATCTACTTTCAAGCCCTTGGTCTACTTGAGTCTACTGACTTTCAACATAAGATAGGTTCATTTATAACCTCCTTGTGAATAAATGTCATATAAACCTTTACCAATCTTGAAATTTTACCAAAATCATGTAGGAAATGAGTTACGAAATTCTCAACGTACCCAACCCTAGAATAAATCACTCCAGTGATGCCCAACTTTGAGTTAACGTTGTCTTCTATGCACTTATAACTAAAATAAGTTCTATAGAACAAAAGCTTTGAGATCTATATCTTTGCTTTGTGTACATTACTCATCCTCTTGAGATAACATAATATAAACAACAAATGTTAACAAAGGCTATCTATGGTTCCACATTCTTGGATCACCTATTCCCTTAGATTGGTACTAATATAACAAGAGGAAAAGTGTTTCTCATAAGGAAATCGATACCTTTGTCATCATATAGCCATTTCACTATCACAATGACCTTATCTCATTTTACATATATACTATATGAGATATTATCCTCTATAGAATCATGATAATAGTACCATTGCAAGTACTCTTGATCAAATTCAAGTTTCCAAAATTAAATGGGCTTTGAGATATAAATATTAATATATCATTTCTGACCTAATGGTCTCTTTTCATAAACTAACTCTCAGTATAGAAAGGTTAAATACTTAACCATATAGACCTTAAAGGCATCTAGAGACACAGTTTCTGGTAGAATAAAAATGATATTCTTATCACTAAGAGTTTGTTCAATCTATTACAACAAGGTTGCTCTCCCATTCCAAAGAAATCTTAGTTATATCAAACCCTATGTTTTCATATGAGTCTAGAATATTTACTTAGGATTGTTTTGATAACAAATATATAAAGACTAGTTTTACTTGTTGTCAACCTAAGTTTAAAGTCTAAGTTGTTTTTCCATATAACAAAACATATACAATGTAGCATAAACACACTAATATAACCGAGTGTCTTTTGCCCAAATCAAAACTATGATTTCATTAGCCACTCTAAAGTATTCTCAGCATGGTTTCTCCAAAACACGGGGTTACTTAATCATGGAACGAGTATAAGAGTCTTTATGAGAACTACAACATAAGAGCTCATTATATAATGATCCTTATTCAAGTGTAAGTCAGTAGTTATTATGTTGTTCCAAAAGAGGTCTTTGACATGATAACGAGTCAAGAGACGTTTTTACATATATATAATCAAAGTCTTCGTAACATAATACAAATAGATGTAAGAACATATTTATAATGGTTTAAATAGATACTCTCGTCTTCTACATTCTTATAATTATGTAAATCTACATTTATCCAATGGTACAAATATGATATTGAACTAACCCATCTGCCCAAAATGTTCAATAAAAGAGAATTCCTTCCAATGAAAACTACAGCTCATATCTCAGTGTGTATCAATATCAAAGCTACGTATCAAACTAAACTTCATAGCTTCATCCTTACTATCACCCATGGACGTTGGCCTTACAAGATAAAAGTAGTGATAAACAATTTAAATGATAAAAGAACACATTAACGATATAACAATAACTATACCAAAATTCAAAAAGGAAAAGAACCTATTTCTGTCATGCTACAGAAGATCCTATACCAACTCAAGCTTGACCACTGTGATCTCTGGTTTAATCAGTTGATCGATAGCTATTCTTCAAAGATATTCGCCCTTCACCCCTCTTGAAAGTTGATATCACCAAAGATTTTTATTTTTTCCTGATGCTTCCTGAACACTGTGTTTATATCCTCTATTCATCGTCACTTCCCTTCTACTGACCAAGGCGTTCTCTCCTATGTGATAACAATCGCTCTCCCCAAATGCTTCCCAGCCAGGGCATAAAAATGATGATGGTGCTCAAGATCATCTAACCATGAGTCCCCCTAATGAATCTATCCTCCTTCGGATATGACACGACTCATAAATCTATGATCCTTTTTCCCCCCGACACGACTCCACTCAAAGTTGTTAAAAAAACCCAAATTGTCCACAAACTGTGGATCTCTTTACTCAAACTCGTTAGGCTAACTGCCCATGACTCCTCATCATGAAAAGATAACTTCAAAACAGTTATAATACTTCCTTAAGGTCGCGGGAAACTCCAAGATATAAGCCTCTTATTACTCTAGTACGAGCATGCAACGAGAGGGAACATGGGTATTAAAGTACCACTCCCTCAAACAAACATCGACTTAATAATGACCTCTCAAGAAGACATTCAATGCTCCCGAGTTGGATAAAAAAGGAAGACACTTCTATAATGTAGGTTGTTATCTTGACTAACAACCTCAAACCAACCTTTCTAAATATTCACATAATATAATAGTCTACAAACAAGCTTAGCTATTATTATCAACATGATTTATAATAAAGTGACGTGATTTTATGCACAAAGCATGATTGGGTTGAGTTCATCTCCCCTTCACGTATTTAAAATAAATCACATCGATTTCGTTTTGACAAAGAACAAGATTTTCGATGTTAAAACAAGAAACACGTTAACCACACTTTGCTATAGAAGACGTAAACAAAACTCAATTATGATGTCATGAATAGCATGTTCGACAAAAAGTCATCTTAGTCATATAATGACTATTGTTCAATATTGATGACGTCAAATTCACAAAACAACTAATATTGACGTAATAATAGCTCAAAAGGGTTCTAAAGGACATCGACAACTCGTCGTGTCGAAACTTGACTTGACCACAATGTGAAAACACAAACATGACTTACCCCAGTTCGCTAGTGTTCACTAGACATTACAACACTATACTCAGACGTCAATTTAACTATTCAATCCATGTGTCTATACTCTTCTCCCTAGAAGATACTCTCTCTCCTTTCTAGAGAGTGAACAAACTTGTGTTCCTGTATTCAACTTGCAACCTTGTAAATGGGGTTAGCGTATCGTTAATCCATTCATAACCTTATGAATAACAAATTCAAAAGTACCTTCTAGATTAATTACATCACATGCATTTATTCACATGACTAAAATCTAGGAAGCTAATGATTTATCCCGACATTATACCTTAATGCCCAATCATTTATCCAAAGAATTCACTTCTATTTACGTAAAATTAAAAAGTAATTTCAAGTCAAAATTAGGGATGTGACATTGTGACTCATCCAAAACTCTTGTATAGGTCTGATATGACTGATCATCCTGATGTAACATGTTGGTACAGTCATAAATTTGACCATTTAGCTCCAAAAAATCAGATTGTACCTCAAGTATATCAATTGGAACAACTTCCCTCTTCACAGTCCATGAATTCTCCTCACTAGCTGGGCTAATATATTCTTGTTTTGGGATGAAATTGGACTGGTAGAGCTACTATCCACATTCAATTTCACTCTCAAAATAGTTAGAAAACTGAAACCAATCATTTTCATCCACTTTATCATCAAAATTAGTCACTAAATTAGTCATTTGGCAAGAAACTTCTTTCTGATTTGCACTTTCTATTTAACAACCAAACTCACCAAACTTGTCATCCAACTCATTCTCATCATTAGGAAAAAAATATCATTATTAACAAAGTCCCCTTCATTGTCCCATGACTTAAAATCATAATTTATCCACCTTAGAACATAAGTACTTCAACAAACTTGTTAGGGCAGCCAACGAGTGACTCATTTATAATGCACCCACCTTCAATTTCATGTTCATTTTGACAAAGCATTGGAGAAAATTCATTCTTACTCATGCATACATCACCTTGTTGACCTTGATTGATGAAGAATGATGTATTTATACCACTTGCAAGCTCACTTCCTTGGGCTGATCCGATTGATGTATCCTCATGAAAATGTTTATCCACTTTTGTTGCCTCTTCTTGATTTTGCAATCTAGATTTACTCATGTACACATATTGCACTTTGAGTTTATACACCTCCAATATGGGAAGAAGTCCTTTTAGATGTAAATCTAACCTTGTGAGAAATGTCAAATAATTTATCTCTCCATGTGGCTCTTTAGGATGTATGTTGCAAACTTGAGATGAGCCAAAGTGGGAAAATGTTTGTGAAGGCCATTGCTGTCTTATTTGCTTGTCCAATACCTCTTGAAAGAGTGGGATATCCACTTGAAAATTTGCCTCATAAGATGATTGTTTATCAAATGTAGATGTTGAAGGACCATTGGAAACATTTGATGAACATGTGTAAACCTCTAAACTTGGTGGTCTCTCATTGGAACAACTCACAAAAAATGTTGGATGGGTTGGAAAATCATCATCTCTCACACCATTTTGATCTTTACTACATGTCATATCATTAGTTCTCCCAACCAAGTAATTGAGAAAGATTGTAATATGATTTTCACCTTGTTTCTTACTATCACTTGCCTCATTTGTAGGCTTCCATGACTGATTAGCACTCTTTCCACTTGGCAAATCACTTAAATTTGATGAACATACAACTACATATGAACTATAACTTGATGGTACAACTGTAGGAACATTAGTAGAGGAAGTATTACATGCATTTACATTTGAATCATGACCATTTGAACCATAAAACTGACCTTGCAAGTGGCTCACCTAATTTGTATCATGTGCTAATTAAGGCTTTTGAGGAGTTTGATTGTCATAACTGATTGTGTGAGGTGTTTATAGCTGATTAGGGCCATGATATGAGCTAATATAAAGCTACATCCTTTCACAAAACTCAAACAATTTCATGTTATAACCAATATGCTCATCACTCAAATGATTTGTAATGTCCTATCCTTTGTTGGCCAAATCAAGAGCCTTCGCAAATAAATCATTCAATGTCACCACACTATTGGACCATTCAACACTCAATTTTCTAAATATCAAATCAAGACCCCACAAATAATGCTCTTTCAAAACCTCAAGATTGAAAATCAGATCTACACCTTTAACCCTTCTATACATCATGATAAATCTATGGTTAAATTGTAAAACACTCTCATAATGTTGTCTTCTAACTACTAGAAATTGAAGTAATGGATGTTGCAAGATGATATGTAAATCAAATTGAAATAAAAATATTCTTTCAAGCTCAACCCATGACCATATGGAATTAGGTGGAAGATTTGCGTACCATTGTAGAGATGCACCTTGATGTGTGTGGACAAATAGGAGACACTTAACATTTGGTTGCCAAACCTGAAGTTTAAACATCAATGCCCTAAAACCCTCAACATGTAGAGAAGCTCTTTGTCCATTATGGGCAAAAGATGAAGGAAGCTTGCTATATGCATCACTAGGAACCTCATATTGGACACCAAGTATGCACAAAGGGCTACCCATTTGAGCCAAATCTCCCCAAAATCTAACTCATCTCAAAATGTGTAATAAACCAGTGAAATTAAAAAGATTGTACCAAAATTACCATTGAACCTCCTTCAAGCACCAATCTATTGATGGGTGTTTTTGCAAACAACTTAGATAAAATACCAAGTATCTTATCTCTCCTGAAAGGAATCAAAACCCAAAGAATGGAAAATGACTACCCCAAGGTCTATACAGTCAGGTCTTGACTTTCACAAGATAACTTAGTTGTATGATGTCTTTTGTTGTTCCAATCAAGGGGCCTACATGAATTAGGACAAACTTCAATACACAAGGTTAAATCACACATAAACCAATTAGTTTTCAGATTTAGAAATGTATATACAAACTGATCCAAACATATATTTCTCTAAAATGTATCATTTCAGCTCATAACCAACAATATACTTATTAGACTTAGGGCACACAACTGAGAGGGGGGTGAATCAATTGTGCAAAACTTTCTCCAATTACACACTTAAATCCTTTTAATGATTAGTAGTATATCAATCATAAAACATAATGCATTCAAATCAAAAGTAGAAACACATCATCACATACGACACCAAGATTTTGACGTGGAAAACCCAGTAAAGGGAAAAACCACGGGGTGATTAACCCAAGATTGTATTCTCTATTACAAGAATATAAAGAACAAAATGGCACATGCCAATTAGGGCTCACTGCCTAAGTACACTGCTCACAAGAGGCTCACTGCCTACAAAGAAATAAGTATCACATACATGAACTAGAAAATAGCATCTTCACCATGCTTGAATCAGTTCCATTTAAGCCCAATACCTCTGCTCTGCCCTTTTGCTCTCCTCCTCTCTACCACACACTCATCACCACAAGGACAACTTTGAAATGACATCGTAATCCCTTATTTATACAAGACATCAACTTAGCAATGATCATCTAAGTCAGCAAACATCCACAAGAACATCCGCAAGATGTATAACTCATCTGGTCAGCCTGTCTCAGGAAGAACACTATCATCTGAAAGTTGTTCTTCAAATGCGAACTCCAAC
This sequence comes from Cunninghamia lanceolata, assembly GCA_027924645.1. NCBI lineage: Eukaryota > Viridiplantae > Streptophyta > Pinopsida > Cupressales > Cupressaceae > Cunninghamia > Cunninghamia lanceolata. Next base: position 15,333,022 of record BSBN01001583.1, read on the forward strand.
TTCAATACTGACCACCAACAAGAACTAGAGATGATCCAAAGACCATCACAAGCTTTCCTGAATCACCAAAAACATCCATACTTCATTTACTTACTCAAATCCATCTCCTCTTCATTTGGAACCTCAAGAACACAATCTGTCATTACTGTCACAAAGGAATAGGTGCTTGCGGATCTTCAAACCATGAACCAATCTATTTGACACTCCATAAAGACTTCCTCAACACTCCGTCAAATCCGCAGAATAGGAAAATGTAATTCTGGATCTCACTGGACCTATCTATAACACTCTATCACCATTGAACATCTGCCAGAACTGGTTTTACTTGAGCGGCCATAACTTCTTCAGATCTTCATGCAGACCTCTAAAATATCTACTGGATCACATCAAGACACATATCTACAAACCCTTTAATCCACATCCTCTGATCCTCATCCTATCTTTGACTTTTACCTTACTGGCATCACTGTTCTTCGCTATTCCTGATTGAAACTAATTTTCTTAATATCCTTGGCACATAGCTCATCCAATCCTTATCATTAATGCAACAGAAGTATGTTGACATCAATGAAAATACTAATTAGGCCCATACTTGCAACAATCTCCCCCTTTGTCATTGATGGCAACATATGATGTGAAAAATTGTTTTAACCATCAAGACAAGAACTTCTCCTTACTGTTACAACTCCCCCTATTAGCAACAACCATTCACATGTCTTCTCTCCTTTAACTACTCCCCCTTTGATCAGCAACCACTTATTTTTCACATGTCTTCTCTCTCCCTTTGACATCAATGGCAAAGGGCACATACTTGCAATTCCAACACTTTAGAATCATACATGTTGCTCCCCCTGAGTAGCAGCTCCCCATCATCAATCCGGATCACCAGATATGACTGTGATATCCACCAGACTAATGCACCTTAGTGCACCTTAGTTTATCACCGGAGGGGCAATAACCCCTAGCTTCTCCCTAAGATACTCAAAAGAATCCTTAGGTAGAGGTTTAGTAAAGATGTCTGCAATTTGATCCTTGGAAGGTACAAACTCCAATCTGACTTCATTCTTGTTCACTTGCTCTCTCAAAAAGTGAAACTTGATGGATATGTGTTTAGTCTTTGAATGCAACACCGGATTCTTGGATGTATTTATTGCACTTGAATTATCACAGAAGATTGTGATAGGTTCCTCATACTCCACTTTGATATCTCTTAGCATCTACTTCATCCACAAGACTTGAGTGCAGCTACCTATTGCTGCAATATATTTTGCTTCAGTTGTAGACAGAGATATTGCCTCTTGTTTCTTGCTCAGCCATGAAACTAATCTCTTCCCCAAAAAGAATGCTCCACCACTGGTACTCTTCCGGTCATCCACATCTCCTGTCTAATCCGCATCTGTATATGCATGAAGAGAGAAATCATGATCTCTGGGATACCACAAACCATACTCAACTGTCCCCTTTAGATATCTAAAAATCCTCTTGATTGCCATGACATGAGATTCTCTAGGATCAGCCTGAAATTTAGAAACAAGACCAACAACCTGCATAATATCTGGTCTAGTTTGAGTGAGGTACAACAATCCTCCAATCATTGACCTATACTTTGTCTAATCAGCCTTAGGAGAATCATCATCTTTGCTTAATTTACATCTGGTTGTCATGGGAGTATTCAATGGTTTTGAGTCTTCCATCCCAAATTTCTTCAACAATTCTTTCACATATTTGGTTTGAGAAATGAAGATTCCTTTCTTTGTTTGAGTGATTTGCAGACCCAAGAAGAAATTTATTTCACCAAGCATGGACATCTCAAATTAACTTTTCATTTGATTTGCAAAAGTTTTACACACTATCTCTTCCTCCAAAAATGATATCATCAACAAACACTTCAACAATTAGGATGTTTTCATGATCAATTTTTAAATATAAATTGTTGTCAACAGTACCTTTGTTGAAACCAATCTTCAAAAGATGCTTATCCAATCTTTCATACCAGGCTCTTGGGGCTTGCTTCAGTCCATACAGTGCTTTCTTCAACTTGCAGACCATATCATCATGATCAAACAATTGAAATCCATCCAGTTGCTCAATGTATACTTCTTCTTCCAAGTCACCATTTAGGAAGGCAGACTTGACATCCATCTGATATACCTTGAAATCCTTGAAAGCAGCAAAAGCAAGAAATAATCTAACTACTTCAATTCTTGCCACCGGAGCAAAACTTCCTTCAAAATCAACTCCTATTTTAGAGTAACCCTTGCAGACCAATCTGGCTTTATTTCTGATTACTTCAGCAACTTCATTTAGTTTGTTCTGGAAGACCCATTTGGTTCCAATCACATTTTTGTTTCTAGGTCTGGGAACAAGATCCCAAGTGTGATTTTTCTCAATTTGTATCAACTCTTCCTCCATTGCTTTAGTCCAGTTTTCATCATTGCAAGCTTCATTCACTGTCTTAGGTTCAATTTTTTAAATCAGACAATACTCATCTGAGTTTTGAGCAATTTTCCTTCTTGTTTGTACACCTTTGCTTTTATCACCTGTGATTTGATCTTCAGAGTGATTCAGTCTTACATACCTAGGTACTTTGGGAGTTACTTGCATTTCTGCTTCTTTATCAGGCTCATTCAAACTTATCTCTTCTTCCTAATTTACCGGATCAATCTAGATCTGAATCATAGAAGAGGCTTGGGCTCCTTGAGTCAGAATACCATTCTGATCATCTTCATCATATTCATAGAATCTTGAGGGTTTTTCAATTCCTTCATCAACCTTCACATTTGCACTTTCTATCATCTTCCTCAATCTCTTGTTATAACACTGGTAGGCTTTACTTTGAGTAGAGTATCCCAAGAATATTCCTTCATCACTTCTAGCATCAAACTTTCCTAGATCTTCATCTCTTTTAATGTAACACTTTCTACCAAAAACTCTGAAATACCTTACAGTAGGAGTGATACCAAACCAAAGTTCATAAGGAGTCTTACTGGTATTGCTTCTGATTTGAACTCGATTGAGAGTATAGACTACAGTACTGACAGCTTCTCTCCAATAGATCTAAGGAACATTTGCTTCCATCATCATGGTCCTAGATGTTTCCTAGATGGTCCGGTTCTTTCTCTCCACTACTCCATTCTGCTGTGGAGTCCTAGGAGTAGACAACTGTTTCTTAATTCCATGTTTCTCACAGAACTCTATGAACTCACTGGATGTGAATTCTCCACCTCTATCAAACCTCAGACACTTCAATTTTAATCCGGTTTCATTCTCTACCATAGCCTTGAATATTTTGAATTTCTCAAGAGCTTCTGATTTCTCTTTTAGAAAGGTTACCCACATCATTCGGGAATAGTCATCAATTAGTAGCATGAAGTATCTATCACCTTGAATACTCTTGATTCTTGCCAGACCACAAAGATCAGTATGAACTAAGTCCAATAATCCGGTAGAAGACAGTTCCTTACTTTTGAATGTGACTCTGCTCAGCTTACCCAACTGACATTCCTTGCACAACCTATTAGTAGGTTTCACCAATTTTGGAAGATCTCTTACAGCCTGAGTATTGCTTATCTTGATGATATTATCATAATTCACATGACACATCCTTCTATGCCATAACTAACTCTGATCGACTTGAACAAATAAGCAACTTTTATCAGTACCAACCAAGTGGAAGATATTACCCTTAGTTTGAGTACCGGCTGCAATTTCTGTTTCGAAACTTTCAAAGATTTTGCATTTTCCATTCTTGAACCGGAGATCATAGCCTTTGTCCACCAACTATCCAACACTGAGAAGATTGTACTTCAAACCTTCAACATACAGTACATTACTAGTTTTGTTCCTTCCATCAAGAGAAATAGTTCCTCTACCTCTGATTCTACTAGTAGAATTATCACCAAACTTTATCACTCCTCCTTCATACCTTTCGAAATCTAAAAACTTATTTTTGTCACCTGTCATATGGTGAGAGCAACCATTATCAATGACCCAATCATCCTTCTCTTCAATTTGGGCAGCCAGAGCTCTTTCCACAGTCTTATGATTGACAGATACAGAGGACATTGGATCTTCTTCCTTGATGGCAATGAACACCCATTCATTTCCAGATTTGTTTCCTGTCTCTGATTCATCATCTGTTACTCCTTCATTGTTATCATCTTCATGTACATAGTAACAGTTCTTTTGGAACCTTGGCTTGTTAGGATTTTGCCTTAAAAACCTTTCCGGACACCTTGAGGCAAAATGACCAATCTCATTACAGTTAAAACACTTAAAAGGTAATTTTCCTTCATACTTACTAGAGCCTCTTGGCAGCCTCTTTGCAATAAGGGCTTCAAGTTGAGCAGTTTCTACTTCTTCTTCTTCCAGGTCTTTTCTTGCTTTTTCATACCATGACAGTTTCCTTGATGAGTTCTCTCCCGGATCAAACCTTTGTTTACCTTTTACAGAGGCACTAGCTTTGAATGCAGATTTAGTCTTGGGGGGGTCATCTCCAAACTCTATCATTTCAAATGCAGCCAATTTCCCAGCCAATTGATTTCTTGTGACAGTTGTATGGGCTCTGACTTCTTCAATGGCAGCAGCCTTGATTTTGTAAGAAGCAGGTAGGGATCTGAGAATTTTCCCTACAATCTCATTTTCATCCAAGACTCCACCAGCATTTCTAATTCCACAAACCAGCTCAATCACTCTTGGCATAAAAGTAATAATATTTTCATCATCTCTCATCTTCAAATTTTCAAATTTCCCTTTCAGACTCTGTAACCTTGCACATTTAACATACTGGTCTCCTTCATGCAAAAGTTCCAGTTTTTTCCAAATCTTAAAAGCAGTTGGTAGGTCAATAACATTTGAGAGCTCTAAATCAGATAATGTGCTTAGAAGAGCCTCTATAGTTCGCAGATTATTTTTAGCATCTATGATTTCATTTAGAGTTTTTGGACCACCTTGTGGAGGTACATACTGTATTGTAACCATGGTCTAGTATGCCATTCCCATACACTGCAAGTGACATTTCATGTGACCTTTCCAAAAAGAAAAATTGGTTCCATCAAAATTTGGACTATCCTTCTTATAAGACGACATCCTCAATCTCCTCAAGCGGTTAAGCTCCTTTTAGATGAACTTGGCTTTGATACCAATTGTTAGATTTAGGGCACACAACTAAGAGGGGGGTGAATCAGTTGTGCAAAACTTTCTCCAATTACACAGTTAAATCCTTTTAATGATTAGTAGTATATCAATCATAAAACATAATGCATTCAAATCAAAAGCAGAAACACATCAGCACATAAGACACCAAGATTTTGACGTGGAAAACCCGGTTAAGGGAAAAACCACGGGGTGATTAACCCAAGATTGTATTCTCTGTTAGAAGAATAGAAAGAACAAAATGGCACATGCCAATTAGGGCTCACTGCTCAAGCACACTACTTACAAGAGGCTCACTGCCTACAAAGAAATAAGTATCACATATATGAACTAGAGAATAGCATCTTCACCATGCTTGAATCAGTTCCATTTAAGCCCAATACTTCTACTCTGCCCTTTCACTCTCCTCCTCACTACCACACACTCATCACCACAAGGACAACTTTGAAATGACTTTACAATCCCTTATTTATACAAGACATCAACTTAGGAATGATCATCTAAGTCAAAAAACATCCACAAGAACATCGGCAAGATGTATAACTCATCTGGTCGGCCTGTCTCAGGAAGAACACCATCATCCGGAAGTTGTTCTTCAAATGCGAACTCCAACTTCAATGCGGACCACCAAAAAGAATTGGACATGATCCAAAGACCATCACAAGCTTTCCTGAATCACCAAAAACATCCATACTTCATCTGCTTACTCAAATCCATCTCCTCTTCATTCGAAACCTCAAGAACACAGTCTGTCATTACTGTCACAAAGGAATAGGTACTTGTGGATCTTCAAACCATGAACCAATCTAGTTGAGACTCCATAAAGACTTCCTCAACACTCCCTCAAATCTATAGAATAGGAAAATGTAATTTTGGATCTCACCGGACCTATCTGTAACACTCTGTCACCACTAAACATCTGCCAGAACCGATTTTACTTGAGCGGCCATAACTTCTTCAGATCTTCATGTGGACCTCTGAAATCTCTATTGGATCACCTCAAGACACATATCTACAAACCCTTTAATCCGTATCCTCTGATCCTCATCCTATCTTTGACTTTTACCTTACTGTCATCACTGTTCTTCGCTATTCCTGATTGAGACTAATTTTCTCAATATCCTCAGCACACAGCTCATCCAATCCTTATCATTAATGCAACAAGAGTATGTTGACATCAATGACAATACTAATTAGGCCCATATTTGCAACAATAGTAACCTTCATTCATAAAATATAACCTCTATAACAACAACATGCAAGTTTGAAAAGCCATTATAACTCTACACTAACTAGATTTGATAAAAAAATGCAAAAGCAAGGCAAAATAGAGAAAGGTTACTATGAAACTAACTAAAATATAAACCCATTCAATCATTTTAGCCTCAACAATGGATATACAAGTTTGTAAACACATTTAACCATCCTTGATTTGATCATGAAAACCCAACAATCAAGTTTCAAGGAGGTGCACTCTTCAATGGTGAAATTAGGTGTTCAAGCTAACCACACAAGGTAATTTAAAATCAACAAATTACTAGTGGTATGAACATTTTGCAAAATCATCAAATACCCATGAATCTTCAGCTGAAAATGAAACAAATACTTCAGCTTGTTGTTTAGAAACCATGAAACAAACTTTGTATGATGACAAGTTCAACAAATCTAAAAAATTTCCATTCACAATCTTGACTAGAAACCATGAAATAAACTTGTATTAAGCTCAAAAGATTGATAAATATCAATAATTCCTAAACTTGGTGTGGAGAAAACCATGAAAGTAACTTGAAAAATCAGGAAATACTATGTATTTGCCCTCAAATCCCAATAGTACAATTGCTTTCCAAAGAGTTTGAATGAGTTTTTTTCCCAAAAACACCAACAAGAACCAATTGTTCTTCACCAATTCTAACTTCTTCTCAAAAAACTAACCTCTTCTAACTAGTTCTAACCTCTTACAATGAGTTTCAATTGTATACATATTCAAATCAGCTTTTCCATACCAAGTTTTTTGCCAATCTAATGGTTATGATCAATTTGATCCAATGGCTCACATTTGATGCTCCAACACAAAAGTCAATTTTGGTGGCAAGGAATATTCCACTTCATCCCATGTGACTTCCTCAAAAAACTTCCCTTAGTATCAAAAAGTAATATTTTAATTTACTTTTTGTTACTAAGTTTTCCAAATATGACAAAAGTAACTTTTGGAAGCCAAAATATTAAATATTTGCAACTACAACTCTTGGACAAGTTGTTGTGGGAAGACAAACATTGATAAAAAAAATACATAAGTAGCTATAGAAAGTTACTTTCTTTATCATGGGTGGCTGTAGCTATCAATTTTCCATGTGCAAACAACAATATCTAGTTGTAGGTGACCAAATCTATCATAAAAAATGCATTTCCAGCCTTCATACCTCATGATTTCTCCATTTTTCCACATCAAACCTCCATCTCAGACCTGGAACAACAATCTAGGAACTTGTAGAAGGTTGTATTAGTCATTTTTGAGGCTAAAAATCAGGTATAAGGTGGCACAATTCATCTTCCAATAGTTGCATGGCATTGTTTTCACTATTTTCCACCATTTTGGGCTCCAAATGTGCATGTACAATAGTAGCTTAGGTCTGATTTTTATGTTGCTACAACTCCTAGGGTTTGTATTCATCATTCTTGACATCAAATTAGCTTCATTTTGCAATTACTACAGCAATCTGGGCATGAAAATCACATTGGTCAATGGCTGGGACAGCAAGGTGTCTCTAGGTTTTCATCTCTCCAGGATGGCTCCACCTAATTCCTTCACGTTTCAGCCTCTTAAACTTGCAACCAACAAAGACAAGTTTCATAAAAAAATAAATCATTTTAAGTCAATACATATCAAACCATATCCATTTTCATCATGGATCAGTCATGTGTAAGTTGACAAATAATGATTAAAACTTGTTTGTTTTTAAAAAAACTGGTACACCTATCATGAAACAAAATAGTCTTTTATGGCATCCACAACTTTTATTTTATGATTTGGATTTTTCTAATATTTTTAGTGAAGCTTAGGAATTTATTCTTTCATATCTCCACAAGACATTATCCATACCTAGATTGTAGACCTAGAGATATGATTGAATTACTAACTGTCTATCTCTATTGATATTTAATTGGGATTATACTGTCATTAAATTTGTGGTTTCCCCTTTATTCCTTTGGTTTCTTGATGCATCCTCTTGACATTTCCATCTTCCCTACCTGATAAAGCCTCCCATTAGTTTAAAAATGTCTTTTGAGTCCATTATAGAGGCCAAAACAAGATCAGAAATTCAACTTCTTCATGGCTGTCCTAGGGTTTCTGGGTTGTCAAAATTTAGTTTTAGGACTATTTTTTGACCATTTTTAGGTGAGACAATGATTTGATTTTGCATTTAGGATACTTATATAGCATTCTCCTTCAAATCCTTTATCCAATTAGAAGGTTTCTCTCAAGGTTTTGTGGCTTTTATGCCCATGTATACACTGTTGTTTGACTATGACAACAATAGGTAGTTTTGGAACATTGTATGAATTGTGCTCTTTTCACTCTTGCATGGATTATTTTCTTCACTTCTAGATAATGGATTCACTTTATTATTATGTCATGACCTTCATCAAAACCCAAGACTAATGATAATGACATGATAAGATCTAAGCATACCACATGAATGCATTCATACATTTAGTTATCTTCACACATCCTAAGACTTTTAAAAATATGAAGGATAATACTCTTAACTTTATATATTAAGAATAAATAAACTTGAATGGATCATAAAAATCAACCCCATCCTCTAACACAATAAATGTCCTTCCTTTTCAAGAGTCCAAAAGGCCTCAAAATGTAATCAATCAACCATGAAGGACTTGTCAATATGGCTATGAGCATGATAAAATAAGACAACCATTCACCACAACTTCATGTAAACTAAGAACCAAATGAAAAAATGAGCACATACTTGATCAAGATTCATCAAACCTGAAACATGCCAAAACCAACCCAATCAAAGCATATCAAAACTCATAAAAGTGTATCTAAAACTAGGTGAGACAACTAAGACCCAAGAAATTGTCAAAATATGTTAACATAATGCAATGGATCATGAACTTGTACAATCAAACCAAGCTACTCAACCATGACTTAGAGCACTCATAACAAGCTAAAACACCTAAAAAAGGCTAAGAAACTCACCAAAATACTGAAACAAAAGAGGGGGTCCCCATTTTGCTCATGCAAAAAGTGGGGCATGTGTGCAAGGCACAATAGAGTGCAATTCAGAGCATTGTGCGATTTAAGCTTAATGATCCATGTGAAATATTAAGTGCTCATGAGGCGGTAGGTCTTTTTTAGTAAAGGTCTCTACTTCCCAAGGTATATTTGAGGTGGTAATTAAAGATAAAATCAAAATTTTCAAGGCCTTGGAGGATTGTCAGTGGCCACTAATTTTGGACACCAAAGGGAAAATTAAATCATTAGATTTATGGAAAGTAGAATTCTAGGATATTTCCCTGATGTTAGTCAAACTAGATATTCATAAGCATAACATAGACTCAATTTTGTGTAATGACCAATTAGACAACTTATGAAAATTGGAGTCTGAATTACATAATTTTGCAAGAGGTACCAAAGTACTATTAGATGGAAGATATCAGGCTCACATGAATAAGATTACAAAGATTCTTGTGTATCCTTGGCCATCAGATGAAGTATTCACTAGTTGGATGTTGAAGTATTCCTCAAGCATAGCATGAGGTGACATTTTGGCAACTGTGGGACACATTGAACTGTCATATTTATCTCCTTAGGTTATGGTAGATTTGATAAGATGGTTTGGCGGTAAAGTAATGAAATATAATTTATATTAAGCTGGATTAAAAGTGATTGAGGAATTAATCATTAGCGGACTTGGCTATATAGAGAAGAAAGGTGAACTACATTCTGCATTAAGTTATGTTGTTTTCCATTCTTGGAAAAACCATTCAGTTATAATGAAGTCATCTTTTCTAAAGAAGGTGGTAGTGAGGTTTGAGTAGTTAGGTTGTTACAAATATCGTCAAGGACCCAACTATTGTAAAATGAAGAATGAGATTCCTAGTTTTAGGTGACATGGTAAGGTATGCAAAGATAACAATTAGATCTCATTGTTATAGAGTAAAATGTTTACCCTTATTAATCAAGATCTATTTTGACACCTTTTGGAACAAAAAACAATTAAATCTTAATCCCAATGAATAAACCTGGCAAAATAAACTTAGGACTGGTCTAGGCCCATCTCATTTGGCACTCTCCAGAGTTTGTGGGGCTAAAGGACCAGGGCGCCTAGCACCCTAGTCCCAAATGTTAGCCCTGACCCCATTTTTGTGGTGTCATCTTAGAACACCTCCTTAGCTTACTCTTGTCAGCCCCACTTGGTTTTATTCATAATTGGTGAGCGAGAATACATATATGGAGGAGTTTTATTATTCATTTAACACCTAGCTTGTTAGGAGAATGTTGGAATTGCTTACCATATCCTTTGATGAATTGATCTCCTATGCTCAAGTGTTCTTCATGGTTGGAATAGCTCTTTGTGTGGATGTTATGATGGTTATTTGTAGGTCTTGAAGGAGGTTCAAGTCTTCATTTTCTATCTCCTTGTTGGTGCATGGTCTTGAGTCAGGGTTTCATATATTGTGGTAATCTTCATCATGTAAATTCATTCTTTCATCATTTATTGCAGATCTTACCTCTACCCTCATAGCAAATGTACTCTTGGATCTCTAATCATTGTTGTAGTGGATGTGGAAACACCAACACAGGGTTTGACTAAGGCAAGCCCCTAAACACAACACAATATTTTCCCTTCTTGTTTGAGTGCAGGTCACATTCAGAGGAATCAAATGACAAGTGACAAGGAGTAAGATACACAGATGAAGACACCCAGATCATAACATTCTACAAAACCCTAATTTAGGTCTAGGGTGCCCAATGCCCTAGTACTTCTCTGTTCTCAAACCCAAGTTCTGATTCTCCTATGTTCCCTAATCTCTGCTATCATTTCAAAATTATTGTATATGTTTCTGATAGTCATTTATTGGTTAATCTTTCTCAATTAGGGTCTTATGCTTTGCCCACCATGCAGAACTCGATAGACAATTGATAGATCTCATAAGGAAAGGTGTGGTGAGGGAGAGCATGAACCCATGTGTTGTACTTGCATTATTAACTCCAAAGAAAGATGGGACGTTGAGGATGTGCATAGATAATAGAGCAATCAATAAAATCACCATCAAGTATTAGTTTCCCATCCCTCGTTTGGATGACATGATGGATGTCCTTACAAGGGCTACATACTTTAGAAAAATTGATCTACACAGTGGTTATCACTAGATCCATATTCGAGAAGTGGATGAGTGGAAAATAACCTTCAAGACTAGGGATGGATTATATGAGTGGATGCTTATTCCATTTGGGTTATCCAATACACTCAACACCTTCATGAGGCTAATGAATATTGTACTGCATCCTTACATTGGTAAGTTTGTGGTAGTTTATTTTGATGATATTTTGGTTTTTAGTAAGAGAAAAGAGGAGCACCTACAATACTTAAGGATCATATTGGATGTGTTGAGAAAAGAGAAACTTATGAAAACTTGAAGAAGTGTAGATTCATGCAAGAAAGTTTGGTATTTTTGGGCTTTGTCATTTCCGCAGATGGTGTCAAAATGGATGCAGAAAAGGTCAGGGCAATTCTAGAGTGGCCTATCCCAAGAAGCATTACAGAGGTAAGAAGTTTTCATGGGTTAGCCACATTTTACTAAAAATTCATTCAAAATTTTAGTAGTATTGTAGCACCCGTAATAGATTGCACCAAATGAAGAGAATTTGTGTGGACCAAGGAAGCTAACGAGGGTTTTAAGTTTCTGAAGAAGAAGGCGACAAAAGCTCCTATTTTACAATTACCAAATTTTTATAAGGTATTTGAAGTGGATTGTGATGCCTCACATGTAGGTATTGGAGTTGTACTTAGTCAAGCAAGTAAACCCATAGCCTTCTTTAGTGAAAAGTTGAATGAGATAAGGAAGAACTATTCAACATATAATGTTGAATTTTATGCAATTGTGGAAGCATTGAGACATTGGAGACATTACCTAGTTCCCAAGGAGTTTGTGTTGTTTACAAAGCATATTGCCTTGAAATACTTGAACACAAAAAAAAAAATGAATAGTAGGCATGCAAAATGGGTCTCTTTCTTACAAGGCTACACCTTTGTTCTAAAGCATAAGTTAGGAAAATAGAACCATGTTGCATATGCTTTAAGTAGACGTGTTGTACTATTGACAACAATAAAAAATGAGGTGATTGGCTTTGATGCCATCAAAGATCTATATGAATCTGAAAAGGATTTTTGGAAGATTGTGGAATAATTGAAAACCCTAGTAGTGGGTAGCATGGAGCACATCCAAGGTGAATATCTTATGTAGGATGTCTATCTCTTTAAAGGAAAGAAATTATGTACTCCGGTAGGGTCTATCCAAGATAATATTATAAGAGAGCTTCATAACAGTGGGTTGGTCAGAAATTTTGGTAAGGATAAGACCATAGATTTGGTAAAAGACAAATACTATTGGCCAAATATGAAAAGAGATATAACAAGATATGTGACAAGGTGTAGGATTTGTTAGATGGATAAAGGACATTCACAGAATACAGGGTTGTATATGCCATTAATAGTACCTATAGGACCATGGACACATTTAAATATGGACTTTGTGTTAGGGCCACCAAACACACAATGAGGTAATGATTTCATTTTTGTGGTTGTTTATAGGTTCTCTAAGATGGCTTATTTTATTGCCTACAAGAAAACTAGTGATACAACTAGGGCAGAAGAATTATTTTTTAAAGAAGTTAGATTGCATGGTGTTCCAAGATCACATCTGATAGGCATACTAATTCTTTGAGTCATTTTTGGAGGACCCTATGGAATAAGATTGGAACTAAGCTCCAATTGGAGACAAGATTTGTGATGATTGAGAAGCATATGCAGAATATTTTCAACAATTGCAAAAGGAGGCACAAGGCAAAAGCTCCAAGAGAGTAATGACAGATATAAAACTATAGTAGATATTGGTAGAAGATATCAAGTATTCATTGAAGGTTACTTAGTGATGGTTTATCTGAGAAGAGAGAGGTTTCTCATAGAAACTTACAATAGGTTGAAATACAAGAAAATTGGTCCTTGTAGGATTACAAAAAAATCAATGACAATGCATATGAGGTAGATTTGCCATAGCATTGAGATATTTTTCTTGTGTTTAATGTTTCTGATTTATATGCTTTTCATGGAGAGTATCATGATGAAGAAGGTGAGGTCGAAGTAGATTGGCAACAACAGGTTCCAAGCAAGAAAAAGGAAAAGATTGTACAGATTCTAGACGGGCAAAAAATATACACACGACAGAGTCAATACACCAAGTTTTTGGTATAGTGGGAAGGGCTAGCACAAGAAGATAATACATGGATTCTCAAGTGGGAATTGAAGAAGTTGGAGCAAGACAAGTAGTACAAGTTCTAGGAAAACAACTTGCAAGAGCTGCACGTTCTTTTCAACCAGAGGAGAATGATGCAGAAACATCTAGAGGTCATAACTTTTGACCTGGGAGTTTGTTTGAGCTGAAATTTGGTGTGAAGATGCATCTTGAGGAGTTGATTGAAATTTTGATTGAACCTAGTTCGGTTGGACTCTGTTTGACATTTTTTCAGGTCCATTTTCAATCATCTAGGGCCTCAAATTGAGGTCTTAATGATTTTTTAGGATTTTCCCCAATTTTTTCTAATTATTTTTCAAACTTTATATGCAATTAGATTAGAAAGTTGACAATTAGTCCTACTTCAGTTAGTTTCAAATAATTGGCAACTTTCATGGTCATGCAGATCTAAGCATGCAAAATTTCCTAAAATGACAAATTTAGAAAGTTGCTAAAAACTACCAAAAAAGGGAATTTTCATTTTTGTAGATATAAGGTTTCTCTTTTGAGTTTTAGGAGAGGATGGAATGGGATGAGAAGTAGAATTTATAATATTTTTGAGTTTCTAATTTTGTTGGTAACAATAATAGTGATGAATATTATGCTGTTAATATTTGGTTGCATCATTGGTGTTTGGGTCTCAACATTATTTTGGACATGGTTGTTTCTAGGTCAGGTTTTCATATTGGCAATAAGCTATGTCCCATTTTTAACACTTTTACTGCATTGCCATGGATTCCTTTAGTCATATCCACTTATGGATCTGTAATGATGGATTGCATAGAACTAGGTAATGGGGCATTGTCTTTCTTAAATTTGCTATGGGAGTCATTTCGTCTATTGCAGTCGATTGGGAATTTGTTGTTGATGAGGATATTTTAAATAGTGATGAAGATGGAAATGATGACAATGTGCTACAAAGATAGATATATAGACTCCAAAGTTTTTATATTTAGATGTTAGGATAAAATATAAGACATAGATTGTTGCATATATGAATGCATACTTCCTTTGAGGTTTTTGTTCCTATTCCTTTGGGTTTTGGTTACAGGCCCTCCATTTATGTAGCAACCTCTTCATGTAAATTTTTTAAATTAATATATGGGTTGGCCTCCAAAGTCAATTTCATCTAGTAAAAAAAATATAAACGTTTCATGAAACATAATAGGTAATGAAAATTTAAAGTTGGCATGACTTATGACATTAAAATAATATTAAAAATTAGTTGATGTGATAGACAATAGGTAATGAAAATAGAATTGCCTCAAGTTGCTCAAATAACTTTTATATGTGATTCCTTGAGTGTAGTTTGAGTGATTAACTTGTTGAAAGACACAAATAATAGATATAGGTTTGAAATCCCAATAAATATTTCTATCATAAGATAGGCCATCAACACATAGGTTATAAGGGGGTATCCATTACAATATAAGAATCCTGGGGGTGTAGGTTTACTCTCATTCCACTATCAAGGCCTAACACTTTGTGCTAAATAGATTATTAAGGCCTTGGAAGACAAGTATGCTTGGAAAATCTTCATTCAACATTGTATTTCATTTGGAGTACTCTCTAGGCATCTATCTTGGAATGGACTTAGACTTCATACTCTCCTCACTATGAAGGAACCCATTCAGATATAGAGCACTTTTGTTATCAAAAGCATTTGGAAGGCTTGGGAATCCATCAATGCTACATCCTTAATCCTATAGTGTGTATAGGGTTATGAGTAGTTGACTTGTGGCTAACTTAACCCTTAATTATGATTATAATCATTATTATATTCAGTTATAGGTTATTAGGTTGGTCTAGGTGTTATATTTATGTATGTAAGTAAGCCCAAGTGGTAGCCAGGGTGTAATTAGGTATATATAGGAGCTATTAGTAAGTTTATGATCATCATATTACGACTTGTGTTCTCATTGTAGATATTTGGAGGTTTGCCCCCTCAAAGTGGCTTGTTATTTTCATTTATTGTCTAGTATTTGTAGCATATTTCCTATTATATTCTTCTATCATGCAAGTTGCTTCATTACAAATGGTATCAGAGCATGATCTTGGCACTATTAAGGCAAAAAATAAGGCAATTTTTTTTAATTTTAAAGGTCATTTTGGGAAGCACATATCTCTCTCATTTTGGTGAATCTTTTCAAGATTTTTAAAGGGTTTTTCAAGGATATATTGGATCTACTATAGTCCAAATTTCAGACAAATCGGAGCAGAACTAAGTGATGTATTGGAGAATTAGGGTTTCTACCATTTTTTAATTGTGAAGCACATATGTCTCTTATTTTGGTGAATCTTTTCAAATTTTTGGTTAGTTTTTCAAGGGCATATTGAATCTACTCTAGGCTAGATTTGAGAGAATTTGGATTAGATTTGAAGAAGTTATTCTAAAATTAGGGTTTCAACCAATTTCACTCTCAAGGATGCAAATTAATGAATTTCTTGGAGATTTTTTCAGGGAAGTGAGATCTAGGTCCTGATAAGTTACAGTAAAAATTTTAGATTTATGGGATTCGTTTTGTGTGATTTATTGAAAAATTATTTTTCTTATCATGACGAGTCATGCAACAATAGGAAAAAATAATGTCGCCACACTTGGAAAAACTATAGACAAGGAGGATGTAGAAAATGAGGATGTTGTTTAAAAATAAAATGAATATTATTTGAACTCATTCAAAAAGAAAACAACAAGATGAAGGATAAAATATTGTCCATTGCGTCTGAACAATTGAAATAGTTGGCTAAATCAAGTGATATTGAGAAAATGATGGAGACATTTTTGGATGGAAAACATCCTAGAGATTCTAAACATAAGGAGTCCCACCACTAGGATTGGGAGGAAGAGGAGTCTTCTAAAGGGAAGGGTGTTTTTGGGTCTGAATTAGATCTCAAGATGAATCATCACACCACTCATTCTATGGCTAGGAATTTCATACCAAAGTTGGATATATGAAAGTTTTATGGTCAAGATCCTACCAATTGGTTATGTCAAATGGAATAATTCTTTGATATTAACCATGTTCCTTGTCAACAAAAGGTTGCCATGGCTTCCTTATATTTGGAACCTGACCAATTAATTTGGTATTGTTGGCTTTGTGAAGAAAATAAAAAGAAGGGATGTGTTGTCACTTGGTCTATTTTTCAAGAGGAACTCACTACACACTATGGTGACAATATTATGGATAGCTACTTTATTCAGATTACCAAATTAAGGCAAACAGGTACAGTCAAGGATTATATTCATCAATTCTACACCTTGTCTTTAGGAGTAGAAAATATGGTAGCAAAAAGTTTATTGGAGTTATTCATTGGTGGCTGGAAGGATCACATCAAATATGAGGTACATGCATGTTCTGTCCAAATTATATCTCTAAAGCAATGATTATGGAAAGAGAAGTAGAGGAAATGTTTTTGGCTAATAGAAGGGATGAGTTACCTAGCAACAAAGATGGCAGTGCTCTTGCATCATCATTTCCTCATCCTATTAGGTTGACACCTCATCAAATAGAAGAGAAAAAGGCCAAAGGGTTATGTTTCAACTGTGATGGAAAATATCATAAAGGACATAAATGTGATGAAAAGAAGTTATTCTACATTGAGACTACCTATGATAAAGAAAAGGATTAAGAAGATCCAATGGTGGTGGTAGAGGGCTCCAAAGATGTCTAACCAACTATCTCTTGTCATGTACTATCAGGTATTAACAACCCACAAACACTTAGGGTAAGGGGTTTCCTTAAACAACAAAAGGTGACAGTATTGATTGACTTAGGGAGTACACATAACTTCACCAACAAGCAACTAGTAGAAAAATTGAATTGTTTTGTCTACCCTACCCCCGAATTCGAAGTTATGATTGCAAATGGTGGTACAATCAATTGTTCAAGGAAATGTCATAGTATTAAACTCACCATGGGAGACTACATAATAGATAGCCCTATGTTTTCTATACCCATGGCTGAAGACATTATTTTGGGAGTTCAATGGCTTACTACCTTGGGCACAATTGAGATGAATTTCTAGGAACTATTCATGCGCTTCTACTTAGAGGGTAAAAAATATGACCTAAGGGGTTTACATGCAAAGAGTTCACAACTAGTAAGTACATAGAAAATATCACTAAAAAAGTTGTGGATAAAGGTATGTCTCAATTATTATCAATGGAAGTACAACAACCAAAGATTCTTGCGTCAGCTTTCAGGAAAGTAGTTACAATTTTGAATCACAAGTGAGAACCTAATTTGTATAGGCCTCATTAAGGTTCAAAAAGGACTGACAACATAGCATTCAAATTGAGGTTACCTAAGTAAAAAAGGATACAATGTTTCTACCATGTCTCTCACTTGGAGAAAGTTAATAGATTCAAAGTTCTATCCAAGATAGTGTTACCAGAGATCGATGAAGAAGGAAGATTCATTATGGGACCTCAAACAATTTACCTTACCCAGTAGAAGAAATGGCCAATTGAAGACACCGCGAGGAATGATGAAGATTTTATTCAAAAACATCCACACTTGATGAAGAGGGGGGCATGCTATGCCCTTAATCATATAGTGTCTATAGGGTTATGAGTAGTCATCTTGTGGCTACCTTAACTCTTAATTATGATATAATCATTATTATAGTCAATGATAGGTTATTAGGTTGGCCTAGGGGTTATATATTTAGGTATGTAAGTTGGCTTGGGTAGTAGCTAGGGCATAATTAGGTATATATAGGAGCTAGTAGCAAGTTTGTGATCATCATATTGCAACTTGTGTTCTCATTGAAGATATTTGGAAGTTTCCCCCCTCAAAGTGGCTTGTTATTTTCAGTTATTATCAAGTATGTGTAGCATATTTCCTATTATATTCTTCTATTGTGTAAGTTGTTTCATTACAATCAATACTTGGCTTTTGTGGGTTGGCAATGATTTTTGTAATGGCCTTTTCATTAATCAATAGTATATTTGGTGGTCTTTGGTCATTTCTTGTCAAGACATAACTTTAACCAAAGCCCCTTAGGTTGTCGTTCTGAGGTTTTACAATAGATGAGTTAAAACATTATTAGATCTTTTCAACAGTCACAAAGAATTTTTTGATTCAGCCCGAGGTTAAGTTAAAATTTTAGTTTTTCAACAAGGATCATGAGACATACCAGAAAATTATTGATGCCATTCCTCCCCACATGGTTCACAAAATTGGGGCTAGGTCTTTCAAGCCCAAGTGGAAGGATTGAAAATGGTATCTTGATACACCATTTCACAATTATAGACCCCAAAAGGGATATTTGTGGCTTACACCTCATCTCCCCATGCCAGCCTAGTTAAATCTCTATTGGCACCTCCAGTCCACTCTAAGCACTTGGTACCACATATTCCAGACTATTTGACTAGCTATTCTTTTCTTGAGCCCAAGTTAGCTCATTTTGCCTAGTGCATTATTTTGTTAAAAGCTTGAGACTCTCAAGCACTTTTCTTGGTTTAGGACTAGAGCCCAAGTAGCTTGGACTTGGATTCATGACTTCTTCAAGCCATGTAGGCCTATCCCACTCTCATGGCATATGGTTTTGTAGGGAGATTGACCTTACATCCCTTTCAAATTTACCTAGATTTGGTAGATTTTCAAGGTGGAGATTCTTTTTAACATTTGGAAAGATAGAAGTTTTGCTATTTATACTAGTTATGTAGTTGATATTTATTTTTTGTTTTATACTAAAGCTATGATTTGCTCTAACATGATTAAAGTTACACTTGAAGTTGCTCATTTCCAGGTGCTTTTAGATCATTGGGTCAATGCCCCTTGTATAGTTGCCAAAGTGTCATCTCCCTTTGCCTCCCACCAAGGTCACTCGCCTCCACGTGGGCACAAATGTGGACATAGCTAGCCTACCAAAATGGATCATGGCTCCCAATCACATGGATTTCAATCTCCTAAAAGAGCCAGAGATTTTGTTTCCTATGTATAGTCTTAGCCTTCTCAGTTGCCATTAGCTTCTTCACAAGGACATGGTGCTTTTGGTTGGTTGGATTCTTGTAAGTTTATTCCTCACCTGGATTTGACCATTTCTCTTGTTTGTGCTTAGCAACTTGCAGATGAAGACAGAAGAAAATGGTGCTCTCATTGGTTGGGAACCGACTGATGATGGTTCCATCCCCACTGATGTATGGGGTAAACCAAATAATTGTGATTCCCCCTGATGGTGTAGCTCTTGCTACTTAATGACTTTCTTGTTGTTTGGGCTTGGCTCCATTAGACTTTGTTCTAATTTGTTGTCTTGTTGTTTGGACTTGACCCTACTTAGGTTTTAAAGGTGTGCCTTCTATTAGTTGCCCCTTTCTTGTGAATAATGTATTTCTATCTTTTAGTGTATAAAATATAATAACACACACACAGACACACACACACATATATATACAAAGAACTTCTCCAGAAGTAGAAAAACTTTTATATGGGATTATTTACATGCACTCCAAGCCCTCGGCAATGTTAACCCATTTTATTAAACTAGAATTTCATAAACTAGGTAGCACTCCCACCAGGGGAAAAAAATTCACTGATATTTCATCTTTTATTTATTATTGTATTTGTTGGTGTCCTTTTTCTTATTGTCACTTCTAATTTTTCCTTTAAATTGAATGCCATTTACACTTTTCTCTCTATTAAAGTAAAATATTTGTAAATCTATTCTGCTTGTTTTTAGTAAATATTGTAATTCTATTCTACCTATTTTCAGTAACAAGACCTATCTGAATTAGTGTGATATATATACCAAAATTATACACTACCAATACAAAGTATCTATGTTTTCATTGAAAAGCATAAAAATTTCCAACACTTTTACAGTTATATTTTAGCAGCTCAGAAACCTTTCTACGTACTCTCTTACTTATCTCATCGTAGTGAAAACTGTATGCTTGTGTAAACGATTAAAGGGCGAGGAAAAATATGCTTGATAACGGTACTTGGCAGAATGTTTTATATCACGTTTCCACAGTCTACTCATGTTTAAAGCATAGTAGAGAAAGTCTACGGAAAACTTCTTATCGTGTTGGGCATGGGCGTGTGTACATGATATAACAAAGCAGAGAATAATTTTTACATAAGAAAAGGCAGTCAAAAGGCCTACACATCTCAGAGAATTATAAAAAGCATCCGGCAATGGAAACAGTATGGCAGACAAATTTAAATCCCTTTTCCACCATTGTCCCTTTTCCACCATTGTACCTTTTCCATAGTCTAATCATGTCTAAAGCATAGTAAGTCGAATAAATCTACAGAAAAATTCTGATCTTGTTATAGCAAGAAAGTGGAGCACATGATTTGTCAAAAAGTATTTCTAATTAATTGAATTAAGATTAAAAATAATTAAAGGTATTTTTTTATTCAATGATGGATGAGATGTTTCCAAGGACACTTTGGACCCCACTGATATATAGGGCAAACCAGATGACCAGGATCCTCCTCCTCCCCTTAGTGCTATAGCTCTTGCTGCATAGCAGCTTCTTGTTGTTTTTCTGTTTCTAGATGTTGGCCCCGTTTGGACTTTGGGGTGTGACTTCAACCTTTTTTAATGAATATGTATAATATTATTTCTTAATTAATGATATAGGCACTTATTCATCAAAATATATATATGGAAAAAAATACAAAAAGGTTGTAGTTTAACTGGGGAGGATGATAGTATATTCTTTGATTATGTCATCTATCAAGCTTTAAATTTCTAAAGGTACAATTGAGCCATGTATGACTTTGATGATTCCCCCTACTCAATAACTTAGACAAAATAAAACTTCTAATTTAAATGTATATTTACTCATCATGTTATAATCTCTTTAAAAAATAGAAAAAAAAATATTTATATAATCTTAGTTATTTTCATAGTAAGGAAAAATGAAGTGAAATTACACATAAATCATTATTTGGGTACATTTCCCTAAGAAATTGTAATATTTACATGTCTTTAGGCATCAAAAAGGAAAAACATAAATCAACTAGTAATTACACGTCTTTAAAATTTCTACCAATTATAATTGTTTGACTTTTTTCCCTTGGAAAAAATTCTAATTTATTTATAATATAACAATATTACATTTTGAATATGTGATTTCACATTCAAAGAAGACCCCACCATGGGGTGAGCAATATAAAACATCAATACATGATACTAACTAGAAACAAGCTCCAATAAACCTCAAGAACATCCCAAAAGGGATACAAGGAACCATTCAAAAGGAAGACCAAGAAAGAATCTCTTGCTAGACTAGAGAAAATAAAACAACAGAGAAAAATACATCAATCATTCAAACCTATAGAAATAAAAAGTTGATGCCAACAAAACCAAATAAAAAATTAAGAATAAAGGGCATAAGGTTCAAAGGAATCTCCTTTCCTTCCACAATCTCCTAGATGTGCCAAATGTTTGTCGCTAGTTGTAATCCATCTTTAGAAAGACATCAACTTCCTCATTCCTTTTATTGTATTCATGATGGAAATATATTGTATTAAATGTTGATCAAGCAAGCTATATCTCCTCATAGATGGGCCTCAACAAATAATTGTCTGATCTATATATCCCATTCGTCCAATTACCCACACCCAAAGAGTCTCTAAAAATCTAAAGTTTTATAACACCATTTTCAATTGAAAGCATTAAGAGTTACTTTTAAGCTAGGAATTTAGTGTAGTTATTTATGCCCCTGCCCAAACCAAATTTCAACTTTATCAAATGGACTTCATTCAAGAAAGTCACACCCCCAAAACCACTTAATGATGGGTCACCTTGACAAGCCCCATCAAAATAAGCCCAAGCTTCACTTTTGTCAATCTGCTCAACATAAATATGTCTTTATGGTTTTCCTTAACAATATGCTTGAAACCATCAAGAATGGACATTGTCTAGACAACACATTGAAAAGGTGGGATAGACTTGAAAATAAGAGCATTGCAAGCCAATCATATACCCCATGTAGTGATCAATGTGAGATTTAATCTTGTTAGTAGTAGGATTGTTACACCACATATTCAAACATTCATCTATAGAATTTCCTCCCCAAACCTCCCTAAAACCAAAAGTGTATCCAATTCTTTCCATACTTACCAATGAAAGAGAAAAACATTAAAAGATGTAAAATAGATTCTTCATTTTCCTTATAGTGTATACACCATCTCCAAGTCCATGTTTACCTCTCCTCTAAAGCAAATCCCAAGTGAGTGCCTTATTTTAAAGATTCAACCACATAAAAATATGATATTTTAATGGACATTTGAAATTCCCTATTATTTTCCACCACCAAACAACATCCCCCAACCTTTCAACAACACTTAAAACTTAATATCCCAACTTGGGGGAATATATCCGTCCAACAAGATTTTTTACCCAAATGCGCTCATCTTTAACTTCTTTGATTCTCACATGCAATGTCCTAAAAAAAGTAATACAATTCTCCCAATCATCTACCTCTCTACCTTCTAGCCCAACCAATGTAGCTATTTTCCATTATTATCTCTAAATTGTAGTTAGCTTTGGGTAACCTATATGATTAAGAAAGAATATACCATATTTATGAAGAATCATAATCACCCCTCTAGTCAACTTGTAATCATCCCCATTGCCCACCTGGTGGTCTAAACCAATCATAACTCTTCTCCCATTTCTAATCCTCCAAACAAATCTCCTTACCAATTAAAGGGAAGGCTAAAACCATAGCCTTCCATATTATAGAGGCATTTTTCTATTTTTTATTTGGATTTATAGCTCAATCTTCCATAGAATCTAGCTCAATATATGTTTGGATTATAACTTAACACCAAAGACCTTTACCAATAATCAATCTCCAAACACATTTTTCTACCAATGCTTTGCTAGAAAGATGTATATTCTTTAATCCATACCCACCTTGATCTTTTTTAATAGCAATGTGTGCAACTATTTAACTAAAGCAATTCCTTTTTCCTTCGTGCTCATAGACCGCAAAAAATTGAATCATAATTTTTAAATCTTTTCCAAGACCCCCTTTGGGATGAAAGCTAAAGTCATCTGATAAACACGAATTGTCTTAAGAACATATTTGACTAAAATGAGCCTTCCACCTCAAGATAGCCATTAATTACGCCATACAAATATATACTTTTCTATGATTTCCATAAGCCAAATTTAGTCCCTTATACCATAATCATTGGGCTTGAGAAAAAAACCTTAATACTTCAACCCATCCTGAAAATCAATTTGTTGATAAGGGTAAGTGCAGGAAGATGGGGGGCCAAAAAGGGGTCTTAAGTGGCCACTTTTTTTCTGAAATTAGGAAATACTGGCCTTGGATGAGAAATTGAGCATAGTTACACTCAAAATTTTAAGATGCAACAAAAACAATGTTCATAGTGCTCCGAGTCTACTTTCTAAACTACTAATTTTTTTTTAAAATGTTATAGATTAAGGGGTTCAAAAGAGGGAGCCACAGAAATTGGTGTTGTTTCTGTCAAAAAAACATAACATAGCATGTTTTGTGGCTCCCTCAAAAGGTTAACTTTTTTTTGGTATTTTTAAAATTGCTTCAGTGAGAAATTAGCTAATAGCATGTAGTTTATGCTTGATTTTTCTGATAATTTTTTAATGAATATTTAATTTTTTACTAATTTTCAAAGTGGACACATCCTAAAAAACATAATTTTGGCTGTGCTACCCCTATAAATTTTGAAAACTAATTGAAAATCAATCTTTTTTAATATGTGTAGAATGGAGTCTAGTTTCTAAAAATGTAATTTATTTGAAATTATAATGAACGGTTAATTTATAAATTAAAAAAAGACCAAACACTGGTTTTCACCAAAAAACATACACACAAACAAAAGAAATTAAAGATGAAAGGCTTAACATTGTCAAAATGTGAAAAAAATTACATCGTTAAATAGCTAAGAGAAAGCCTAACATTACCCAAGTGTTCGATTTGTTTGACCTTGAAACACTTGCAAATTTGAGGGTTAGCACAAATGAAATTATGTGAAATCTTGTAGAATATGCAAAAACACATCTTTGGACGTTGGGAAGACACTCCAAGCCTTTGGCTTGGAAATTCAAAGAAAATCCCAAGCCTAAGGCTTGGGATTCCCAAAGCAACATATAACACAAGCGCGTTATGTTTTGTTTTGAATTTTTCTTTTTTTTGCAAAAGTTTGTTTGATGTTTGTCAAGTTTGACATAATGCGAACACGTTATAACACGCTCGTGTTATGTCTCACTTGAAATGTTTTATGTCCAAGGTTTTTGAGTATGTTAGATGTATGTATGTTTGTATATATATATGAATGTATGTATGTATGCCTGTATGTATGATTGTATGCATGCATGCTTGTATGTATGTATGTATGTATGTATGCCTGTATATTTGTATGTATGTATTGATGTATGCATGTATGCCTATATGTATTTTTGCATGCTTATATGTATGTATGTATGTATATATGTGTGCTTGTATGTATGTATGTATGGTTGTATGCATGTATGTATGTATGTATGCGTGCTTGTATGTATGTATATATGTATGCATGTTTGTATGTATGTATGTATGTATAATGTTGTTGGGAATTAAGGTGTCTCAACCTTGGTAATTCCTTGTATTTATTTATTTATTGCCTATGTTGTAAATTAAATTGTAAATTCATATTGTCATCTTGTGGGATGTGGCACGGTGATGTGTCATCCTACATGGAAGATGACAACTTGTAATTTTGTCCTCACATGAGGAGATAGGTATCCCACTTTGTGGTAGGAATATTTTTCCATGTGTCAGCATCTTGGATGTTGTGTAAGGGAATATTGACTGAAACGGTCATGATAGATTCTTATGACGAAGTTATGACATTTAAGAGTCAGAAATAGGAGATTCCATGACAGGTGAAGACATGTGTCGAAGAGCATCTTTGAAAAAGGCATCTTTGGGAACCCCAAGGTGGACTATGACATGTTGTAAGAGAATATGCTATTTATAGCCTATGTATGACAGATTCTCTTACAGTTGTAAGTTGTAATTGCTATGACAAATTATATGATAGTCGTAAGAGTCGTAAGAGCATCTGTCATAGCCCATTTTGGAAATAGGTGACCTCTTTGGGATGGGGTGAGTGGACAAGTGTCAGAAGCATCTTACAATGTTGACCAAGTGTTCATAGGCATGGGTTTTGGGCCATGAGGCCGAGTTGGACGCCCATTCCAAGATAGAGGTAATTTTGCCTTGTATTTTCTATATAAACAGGTGCTTTGAGGAGGAGATGGATTTTACAGGTTTGATAGGTACTGTTATGCTACTAGTTTGTCTCTAGATACGAGTGTCGAAGACTCCTGAGAGCTTGCATTGCAAGTGTATTGTAAACCATTTCAGTTTTGTTAATACATTGTGCAGGTTTTGGAGTGGGGTTTTTCACCCGATAAGGGTTTTCCCCATGTATATCTTGTGTCTCTCTTCTTCTGTCTCACTTTCTTGTTTATGTGTTTTCTGCAATATCTCTGTTAGTGGTTTAACATTGCTGTAATTGTAAGGATAAAATTGAATTTACACTCCTCCCCTTATTAGATTAGTGTAGGAAGCAATTTCTGCACACCTAGCTTCCTTTCAGTTGGTATTAGAGCCTGACCAGTTTTGGTCTTAGCTATTGGGTAGGGGTTTTTTGAGCTGATCTTAGGTTAAGTGGGAGTGTTGTGCAGAGTATTATGTATCTTGTTGTAGCAAGGAGATGGTAAACACATCCGGAAGGTTAGAGGTTAAGAAATTCAATGGCACTAATTTTGAGTTGTGAAAACTCAAGATGGAGGACCTACGTGTTGATCGTGACCTATGGGAAATGGTATCCGGTGTGAAACCTATAGCAATGTCACAAGTTGATTGGGACCTCAAAGATCAGAAGGCTAAGGGTCTCATAAGACTCTGTTTAGCTGACTTTGTCCTGTTGAATGTCCATGAGGAGAAGAGCACGAAAGATCTTTGGAAGAAGTTGAGTGATGTTTATCAGGCCAAGTCCTTGGTAAACAAACTTTTCTTGAAAAGGAAGTTGTTCACTCTGAAGATGGAAGATGGAGGATCTGTTGCGGACCACATGATTGTTACACAGTTGACATCTGTGGGTGTAAAAATGGAGGAGGAGGATCGTTCCATGACCCTGCTTTGTTCTTTACTAGATTCATAGGATCATCTTTTCATGGCTATTGAAAGCACCACTACCACCTTCAAGATGGAAGATGTGGTGTCCTCACTGTTATCTGAAGAAATGTAGAGGAAGTCTTTTGAGGTAGCCAAAGAGGTTCTTGGGGTTCGTGGAAGACCCAAAGAGAAAGGGAAGAAGAAGGACAAGAAAGGTGATAAGGGCAGATCCAAATCCCGTGGGAGATCCTAATCTCCTGGAAAGTCCAAGGCTCTTTGTTGGAACTATGGTAAAACTGGGCATTTCCAAAAGGAATGCAAAGAGGAGAAGAAAAAGAAGAAGAAAGCTCCTGATTCAGATTCTGACAACTCACAAGATGATGGTGATGCCTTCATCGTAGCCCTAGCCACCCATGCATATGATTATGTGTGGTTGATTGATTCTAGTGCATCATTCCACATGACCTTGCATCAAGACTAGTTCACAAAATATGAAGAGTTCGATGGTGGAAGTGTGTACTTAGGTGATGACTCTCATCTAAAGATTGTTGGTCGTGGAAAAGTCTCAATCAGATTCCCTGATGGATGAGTGAAGGGGATCACTAGAGTTATGCACATTCCAGGCCTTGCATGGAACCTACTTTCTGTAAGTATGTTGAATGATGCAGGTGTGCAGGTTGTCTTTTTGAATGATGGATGCAAGATGACTAGAAGATCTATGGTGCTTGCCAAGGGTACTCGGAGAGGTACTCTGTTTTAGCTGGATGCATGTACTTCACAATGTAATAGTTCTTTTGACTCAAAGAAATGAGTTGCAGTCACTTCATCCCCACCATCTGAATGAGCAGTGAAGAAATCTATTGTAACTAGTTCTGATGGTAGTGCACATGTTATGGAAGTTAAGCTTCTTGCTGAAAAGACTATGTTATGGCATTTGAGATATAGCCACATTGGTGAGAAGGGTCTGCTTACCCTCAAAAATAAAAACCTCATCGAGGGGTTAAATGATTGTAATCTCAAGTTTGACTTTTGCAAACATTGCATTTATGGAAACCAAAACCGTGTTCAGTTTTACTCTAGTTCTCACAAGTCTTCTAGTGTATTGGATCTTATTCATTCTGATGTGTTTGGTCCTATTAATGTTCCTTTGATTTTAAAATCTATATATTTTGTATCTTTCATAGATGATTATAGTAGAAGGACATGGGTTTATTTTATCAGAAGCAAGACTGAAGTCTTTAGTCAGTTTAAGGAGTTTAAAGCCTTTGCTGAAAATTAGACTAGTAAAAAGATTAAGTGTTTGAGAACTGACAACGGTGATGAGTTTTGTTCGGCAGAGTTCGATAAGTTCTGTAAAGAGCAATGGATTGAAAGGCATAAGACAACTCCATATACCCCGCAGCAAAATGGAGTTGTAGAGAGGATGAATAGGACACTGATGGAGAAGGCTAGGAGTATGCTTAGTGGAGCAAGCCTTGAACAAAAGTTTTAGGTTGAAGCTATAGCCACTGCTTGCTATCTAGTAAATAGATCTCTTACATCAGCTCTTGTTGGTAAAACACCTATGGAGGTGTGGTCTGGTAAGAAGCCTTCAGTTAGACATCTTCGTGTTTTTGGTTATGAGGCATATGCACATGTGCCTAGGGAGAAAAAGTCTAAATTGAAGAACAAGGCTATTAAGTGTATCTTCATTAGCTATGGTGTCAGTGTGAAAGGATACAAGCTTTGGGATCTTGTGGCTGAAAAGGTGTTGTATAGCAGAAGTGTTATCTTCAAAGAGCTAACACTATCTTCCATTGTTCTACAACCAAAACAGACAGAAGAGAAAGAAGATGCATTTGAGTTTCCTTCTACCCTTGAGAAGACTGAACAGACAGACCCAGTGAGACCTGATGATGAGGAGAGCTCTAGAATCTCTAAAATCTCAAAAGAAGAAGTAGAACCTCAACCTCAACCATTGAGGAGGTCTACACAAACAAGAAAGCAACCTGATAGGTTTGGTTATTCATTACTTGATTCTAGTTGTGCTTTTGATTTACTTACTAACATTGTTGAGCCTAGAACTGTGAAAGAGGCTATGGGCATGAAAGATGCAGGTTCCTAGAAGGAGGCCATGGAAGATGAGATGTCTTATTTGGAAAAGAATAAAACATGGGACTTGGTGCCTTTGCATGATGGATGAAAACCTGTTGGATGCAAATGGGTGTTCAAGAAGAAATTTGGTGCAAATGGTAGTGTTGAAAAGTACAAGGCTAGATTGGTTGCGAAGGGGTACTCACAAGTGGAGGGAATTGATTATGGTGAAATTTTCTCCCCTATTGCAAAGCTGACATCCATTAGATTTCTATTATCTCTTGCAGCTGCTTATGATTTAGAGGTAGAGAAGATGGATGTGAAGACAACTTTCCTTCATGGTGATTTGGAGGAAGAAATCTACATGTCACAGCCAGAGCATTACGTAGTGAAAGGTAAAGAAAATTTGGTTTGCAAATTGAAAAAGTCTTTGTATGGTTTGAAGCAGTCTCCTAGGATGTGGTACTTGAAGTTTGATTCCTTTGTGTTGTCAATTGGATTTGTGAGTGTGTGTATTATAAGTTTGATGGTGACCGTATTCTTATTGTTGCATTATATGTTCATGATATGTTGCTGATTGGGAAGAGTAAGAATATGATATCTGATTTTAAGTCTCAATTGGCAGCGTAGTTTGAAATGAAAGATTTATGGGCAGCCAGGTACATTCTAGGAATGGAAATTAGAAGAGACAGAACTAACAAAAAACTTTGGTTAAGCCAGAGTAAGTATGTGAAGACTATGTTGGATAGGTTTAGCATGATAGATTGTAGACCATTGTGTGTTCCTATTTCATTGGGGACAAAGTTGTCTGTTAGTGATTGTCCAAAATCTCCTAGTGAGGTGGAGGACATGAGCAGAGTACCTTATGCTAGTGCTATTGGCAGTTTGATGTATGCCATGGTCGGCACAAGACTAGACATTGTCCAAGCAGTGGGAGTCCTTAGTCGATTTATGGCTAATCCCAGATGGGTACATTGGGATGTAGTTAAGCAATTGTTCAGATATTTGAGGGGTACTTCTGAGTATTCCATTTGCTATCATGGCAATGCTACAGGACCTCCGCATTCAATTTGTATTCATGGATTTGTGGATTTTGATTGGGCAGGTGACATTGACAGCAGGAGATCCACCAGTGCATATGTGTTCAAAATGTTTGGTGGTACAATTAGTTGGATGAGTAAGTGAGAACCTATGGTTGCTTTGTCCATGACAGAAGCTGAGTACATGGCAGAAACTCATGCTTGTAAGGAAGCCATTTGGCTTAAGAGATTGTGTTTAGATATTGGTGTTGATGCAGGACAGATTACGATTTATTGTGATAGTTAGAGTGCGATTTGCCTTGCAAAGAATCAAACTTTCCATGCTAGAACCAAGCATATTGATGTACAGTTTCACTTCATATGAGACATGGTAGAGGATGGGAAGGTAAATTTGGAGAAAGTAGATACTTTGAAGAATGTTGCAGATGCATTAAGGAAGCCAGTGGGCACAGAGAAGTTCAGATGGTGTTCGAAGTCTATGGGCCTCTCGGCCTATAGCAGTTAAACCCTGTTAATTCTATTGGCTCTTACAAGGTGTTCAACAAGTGGGAGAATGTTGAGAATTAAGGTGTCTCAACCTTGGTAATTCCTTGTATTATTTTCATTGTATTTATTTATTTATTGCCTATGTTGTAAATTAAATTGTAAATTCCTATTGCCATCTTGTGGGATGTGGCACGGTGATGTGTCATCCTACATGAAAGATGACAACTTGTAATTTTGTCCTCACATGAGGAGATAGGTGTCCCACTTTGTGGTACAAATATTTTTCCATGTGTTAGCATCTTGGATGTTGTGTAAGGGAATATTGACTGAAAC
Source organism: Cunninghamia lanceolata (assembly GCA_027924645.1). NCBI lineage: Eukaryota > Viridiplantae > Streptophyta > Pinopsida > Cupressales > Cupressaceae > Cunninghamia > Cunninghamia lanceolata. The sequence goes on from BSBN01001583.1 coordinate 15,363,763, forward strand.
GGTCATGACAGATTCCTATGATGAAGTTATGACATGTAAGAGTCAGAAATAGGAGATTCCATGATAGGTGAAGACATATGTCGAAGAGCATCTTTGAAAAAGGCATCTTTGGGCACCCCAAGGTGGACTATGACATGTTGTAAGAGAATATGCTATTTATAGCCTATGTATGATAGATTCTCTTACAGATGTAAGTTGTAACTGCTATGACAGATTCTATGATGGTCGTAAGAGTCATAAGAGCATCCGTCATAGCCCATTTTGGAAATAGGTGACCTATTTGGGATCGAGTGTGTGGAAAAGTGTTAGAAGCATATTACAATGTTGACCAAGTGTCCATAGGTATGGTTTTTGGGCCATGAGGCCAAGTTGGATGCCCATTCCAACATAGAGGTAATTTTGCCTTGTATTTTCTATATAAATAGGTGCTTTGAGGAGGAGATGGATTTTACAGGTTTGATAGGGATTGCGATGCTGTCGATTTGTCTCTAGATATGAGTGTCAAAGACTCCTAAGATCTTACATTGCAAGTGTATTGTAAACTATTTCAGTTTTGTTAATACATTGTGCAAGTTTTGGAGTGTGGGGTTTTTCACCCGATAAGTGTTTTGCCCACGTATATCTTGTGTCTCTCTTCTTCTGTCTCACTTTCTTGTTTATGTGTTTGCTGCAATATCTCTGTTACTAGTTTAACATTGCTATAATTGTAAGGATAAAATTGAATTTGCACTCTCCTCCCCTCATTAGATTAGTGCAGGACGCGATTTCTACACACCTAGCTTCCTTTCATATGTATGTATGCTTGTATGTATGTAGGTAAGGGTTTTGGGTTTAGGGTATATAAGGACCTGGGCTCATATAGTTTTTAGGGTTGAGGGTTGAGGTTTTTGCATCTAGGGTTTAAGGTATAGGGTTGAGGGTTGAGGGATTAGGGCTTAAGTAATAGGTAGAGTGTAGAGTGTAGAGGGTAGAGGGTTGAGGGTTATAGTTGAGGGATAATATTCAGCTTGTTGAGTGTATAAGATTAATTGTGTAAGGTATGGGGATTAGGGTTTAGGATATTTGGTTTAGGGATTACAATATGCATTGAGGGTATATAAGGCATAGGGTGACTTGGGTTGAGAGTGTATGGTTTAGGTTTTAAGTATAGGGTTGAGGCATAATATTAAGGGTTTAGGGTATAAGGGTGAGGTTATAGGGTATAAGGATGAGGGTTTGTAGGTGTAGGTTTCAGAGTTTAAGGTATAGGGTTGAGGATTGAGGGATTAGGGCTTAAGTATATGGTTGAGGGTATAGGGTAGAGGGTTGAGAGTTTACACTTGAGGGATAATGTTTAAGGTTGTGTGTCTAAGATATAGGGTTTAGGGTTTAAGGTTGATGGTATAAGGCATATGGATGAGGGTTGAGGGTATAGGGTATAGGGTAGAGGTTTGAAGTTTGAGGGATAATGTTCAAGGTTGAGTGTCCAAGGTTAAGTGTATAGGGTATAGGTTTTAAGGGTATCTAGGGGTTGAGAGTTTAGGGTTTAAGGGTTTAAGGTTTGAGGGATTAAGGGTTTAAGGGTTGAGGGATTAGGGTTTAAGGCATAGTGTCGAGAGTAGAGGGATTAGGGATAGGGTTTAGGGTTGAAGGTTTAAGGATTGAGGGTTGAGGATTTAAGGCTAAGGGTTAAGGGATTAGGGTTTAAGGTATAGTGTTGAGGGTAGAGGGTTTAGGGATAGGGGAGAGATGGGTGAGAGAGATGGGGGTGAGGTAGATAGGGGAGGAGAGGGGTGGATAAGGGTTGAGGGTTTAAGGGTTGAGGTATTAAGGGTTTAAGGGTTGAGGGATTAGGGTTTAGGGTTGAGAGATTAGGGTTTAAGGTATAGTGTTGAGGGTTGAGGGTTTAGGGATAGGGTTTAGGATTTACAGTTTAAGGGTTGAGGGTTGAGGCTTCAGGGATAGGGTTTAGGGTTTAGGGATAGGGTTTAGGATTTAAGGTTTAAGGGTTGAGGATTGATGCTTTAGGGATAAGGGTTTAAGGTTTAGGGATAAGGGATTAGGGTTTAAGGTATAGTGTCAAGGGTTGAGGGTTTAGGGATAGGGTTTAGGATTTAAGGTTGAAAGGTTGAGGCTTTAGGGATAGGGTTTAAGGTTTAGGGATAAGGGTTTAGGGTTGAGGGTTGAGGGATTAGGGTTTAGGGTTGAGGGATTAGAGTTTAAGGTATAGTGTTTAGGGTTGAGGGTTTAGGGATAGAGTTTAGGATTTAAGGTTTAAGGGTTGAGGCTTTAGGGATAGGGTTTAGGGTTTAGGGATAAGGGATTAGGGTTTAGGGTTGAGGGATTAGGGTTTAAGGTATAGTGTTTAGGGTTGAGGGTTTAGGGATAGTGTTTAGGATTTAAGGTTTAAGGGTTGAGGGTTGACGCTTTAGGAATAGCATTTATGGTTTAGGGATAAGGGATTAGGGTTTAGGGTTGAGGGATTAGCATTTATGGTTGAGTGATTAGGGTTTAAGGTATAGTGTTTAGGGTTGAGGTTTTAGGGATAGGGTTTAGGATTTAAGGTTTAAAGGTTGAGGCTTTAGGGATAGGGTTTAGGGTTTAGGATAAGGGATTAAGGTTTAGGGTTGAGGGATTAGGGTTTAAGGTATAGTGTTTAGGGTTAAGGGTTTAGGGATAGGGTTTAGGATTTGAGGTTTAAGTGTTGAGGCTTTAGGACAAGGTTTAGGGTTTAGGGTTAAGTGAGAGACCTAGATGGATAAGGACGGATGGAGAGGCAGACAAGGAGTGACTTAGAGATGTACAGAGGGGAGAGGTAGAGAGGTGAGGGGGAGACAAAAGTGAGAGATAGAGAGGTGAGGGGAGAGATATAATAAAATGAGAGAGTGAAGTTGACAACTTGAGGGAAAGATGGGTAGGGAGGATGGAGAGAGGTGGAGAGGAAGGGAAATACCTAGAGAGTTGTGAGAGATATACAAGTGAGAGACCTATAACCTAGGGAGAGAGGGGTGAGAGAGATAGGGGAGAGATGGGAGTGTGGTAGATAGGGGAGGAGAGGGGTGGATAAGGGTTGAGGGTTTGAGGGTTGAGGTATTAAGGGTTTAAGGGTTGAGGGATTAGGGTTTAGGGTTGAGGGATTAGGGTTTAAGGTATAGTGTCGAGGGTTGAGGGTTTAGGGATAGGGTTTAGGTTTTAAGGTTTAAGGGTTGAGGGTTGAGGCTTTAGGGATAGGGTTTAGGGTTTATGGATAAGGGATTAGGGTTTAAGGTATAGTGTCAAGGCTTGAGGGTTTAGGGATAGGGTTTAGGATTTAAGGTTTAAGGGTTGAGGGTTGAGGCTTTAGGGATAAGCGAGAGACCTAGATGGCTAAGTGTTGAGAGATAAGGGAGAGATGGGGTGAGGTAGATAGGGGAGGAGGGGTGGATAAGGGTTGAGGGTTTAAAGCATTAGGGTTGAGGAATTAGCGTTTAAGGTATAGTGTTGAGGGTTAAGGGTTTAGGGATAGGGTTTAGGATTTAAGGTTTAAGTGTTGAGGGTTGAGGCTTTAGGGATAGGGTTTAGGGTTTAGGGATAAGGGATTATGGTTTAGGGTTGAGGGATTAGGGTTTAGGGTTGAGGGATTAGGTTTTAAGGTATAGTGTCGAGGGTTGAAGATTTAGGTATAGGGTTTAGGGTTTAAGGTTTAAGGGTTGAGGGTTGAGGCTTTAGGAATAGGGTTTAGGGTTTATGGATAAGGTATTATTGTTTAAGGTATAGTGTTGAGGCTTGAGGGTTTAGGGATAGGGTTTAGGATTTAAGGTTTAAGGGTTGAGGGTTGAGGCTTTAGGGATAAGCGAGAGACCTAGATGGCTAAGGGTTGAGAGATAGGGGAGAGATAGGGTGAGGAAAATAGGGAAGGAGATGGGGGATAAGGGTTGGGGGTTTAGGGATAGGGTTTAGGATTCAAGGTTTAAGGGTTGAGGCTTGAGGCTTGAGGATTTAGGGATATGTTTTAGGGTTTAGGGATAAGGGATTAGGGTTTGGGGTTGAGGGATTAGGGTTTGAGGTATAGTGTTGAGGGTTTAGGGATAGGGTTTAGGATTTAAGGTTTAAGGATTGAGGGTTGAGGCTTTAAGGATAGGGTTTAAGGTATAGTGTTGAGGGTTGAGGGTTTAGGGATAGGTTTTATGATTTAAGGTTTAAGGGTTGAGGGTTGAGGCTTTAGGGATAGGGTTTAGGGTTTAGGGATAAGCAATTAAGGTTTAAGGTATAGTGTTGAGGCTTGAGGGTTTAGGATTTAATGTTTGAGGGTTGAGGGTTGAGGCTTTAGAGATAAGGGTTTAGGGTATAGGGATAAGGGATTAGGGTTTAAGGTATAGTGTTGAGGGTTGAGGGTTTAGGAATAGGGTTTAGGATTTAAGGTTTAAGGGTTGAGGGTTGAGGCTTTAGGGATAGGGTTTAGGGTTGAGGGATTAGGGTTTAAGGTATATTGTCGAGGGTTGAGGGTTTAGGGATAGGTTTTAGTATTTAAGGTTTAAGGGTTGAGGGTTGAGGCTTTAGGGATAGGGTTTAGGGATAATGGATTAGGTTTTAAGGTATAGTGTCAAGGCTTGAGGGTTTAGGGATAGGGATTAGGATTTAAGGTTTAAGAGTTGAGGGTTGAGGCTTTAGGGATAAGAGAGAGACCTAGATGGCTAAGGGTTGAGAGATAGAGGAGAGATGGGGTGAGGCAGATAGGGGAGAGGGGTTGATAAGGATTGAGGGTTTAAGGATTTAGGGTTGAGGGATTGGGGTTTAAGGTATAGTGTTGAGGGTTGAGGGTTTAGGGATATGGTTTAGGATTTAAGGTTTAATTGTTGAGGGTTGAGGCTTTAGGGATAGGGATTAGGGTTTAGGGATAAGGGATTAGGGTTTAGGGTTGAGGGATTAGGGTTTAGGGTTGATGGATCATGGTTTAGGGTTGAGGGATTAGGGTTTGAGGTATAGTGTTGAGGGTTGAGGGTTTAGGGATAGTGTTTAGGATTGAAGGTATAAGGGTTGATGCTTGAGGCTTTAGGGATATAGTTTAGGGTTTAGGGTTGAGGGATTAGGGTTTAGGGTTGAGGGATCAGGGTTTAGGGTTGAGGGATTAGGGTTTGACGTATAGTGTTGAGGGTTGATGGTTTAGGGATAGGGTTTAGGATTTAAGGTTTAAGAGTTGAGGGTTGAGGCTTTAGAGATAGGGTTTAGGGTTTAGGGATAAGGGATTAGGGTTTAAGGTATATTGTCAAGGGTTGAGGGTTTAGGGATAGGGTTTAAGATTTAGGGATATGATCAAATATATAAACAAATGTACCATAGAGGAAAATCACCATGATTATTTAAAAAAATGATTGCAGGCTACCATCTTTTCTTCAAATCTATGTAATCGTACTTAATTCTACATCTCCTCAATTTAAGTGCTACCAACTAAGAAAATATCAAGTACTGTAAATCACTCACACCATGGCTCATTTTTTCCCCTATACTAATATTGTGTAAAATTCACTCTCTACCAATTTTGTTTATTGTATTTGTAGTTATATTTGTGCTTCTAGATAATTCAGGATTATATAGTTCTTTTTGTTTGGGTTATTTTTACACAGGATTTTGCATCTGCATTTGCCATGGAGGATGAAGAAATGGGGGGGCTTTTTAAACCATGCAGAGCATGCAGTTACAAATGTTTTAAAAAACATGGCAAATACCATGATAAAGAGCTCTTTAATGGGTGTTCCTCCTTCGTCAAAGTTATGCTTGGAGACTTTACACAAAAACTAGTAACTCTATACAATATTTTTCATTTTTTAATTTCCTGTACACTATTAAGAACTTGTAAAATCTCATTGTATAATGTGTTTACCATAGCACATTCCTCCTACATTTTTTTCACAATTTATAAATGACACAGATGGACATATGGTGTTGCAAGGCCTAGGTGGCCAGGAGTGGGATGTACAATTAGGGGGTACCACAAATAAACTAGAATTTAGGTAGGCTTGGGAAAATTTTGTGAATCATCATGGGCTGGAGATTGGAGATTTTGTTGTGTTTAAGTACATATCCAGGTCATATTTTAAGGTTAAGATATTTCAAAGAACAAAGTGTGTGAAAAATATCAATGCTCTTCATCTTCTGAATACCAACATTGATATAGATAAAAGATGCCCTTCTTCTAAGAAAGTATGTAGTTCAAGTCAATCAATGGGCAGCAAGTTGCTGAATGAATTGGTTTCTGATGGGGAAAACAACAATGATGTTGAAGCAATGGAAGAAAATCAAAATTGTAAGTCTAACTTAATTTATTTCAACTTTCATCAAAGTAGGCATTTGAATTGTAGCTTTGCCAGGAGGATTGGTATAATAAAAACTTATTTCTGTTGCATGCCATTCTTGGAAGAACCCTAGACATTATGGACCCTCTCATCTAGAAAAGCACATGACAGTGAACTCTGCCTCTTATTTCAAATCAGATAAACCTTTTTATTCAATGAAAATGAAGTCACAAAATGTAAACTGACCAATATGCAAACTAGTAAGATCAAATTCTCTACCTTCTATGCTTATTCCTTTTATTTTGTTAAGAGAAGAGTGTCAAAAATGATGGGTTTAACAACCTAACATAAGGCAAAGCAATTTTTCTATTACATTTTTCTAAGGGATCTCTAATATTCTAATATAATTCAGTCTTCTATAATACGAACATCTGCATTTGTGTGAATGATAAGCTTTAATAGCAGTTTTTTTAATAGCAAAGCATAACACGCTCACGTTATGGCTTAAATTTTTTTATAAAAAGTTGGCCACTTTTTGGCCCCCTAACTTTTTGCACCCACCCATAAGGAAATAATTAAGAGAAATATCTAATAGCATTTTCACCTAGATAAAAAATGGAGATTGATGACTCTTCCAATTTTAATGCCTAAAAAGGTCCAGTCCTTTAGCCTCAATGAGATTCCTACTCAAACCGTTAGCTATAATAACAAATAATAGAGGGGATAGCAAGCATTCCTACCTTAGTCCTCTATTAGCTCTAAAAAATCACAAGGCAAACCTATTGATAAGAACAAAAAAGATACAAAGACACACAACTTAGAATCTAGTTGATGAAGTGTAGGCAGAACTCCAAGTGTATCAACACTATCCTTAAATATAGTCATCTTACCCTATCATAAGCTTTGGAAAAGTCTAAATTGATAACCCTTGAACATGGTTTTTTGTTTTTATGGTATGAAGTCCCTCCTATGCTACACCAATTACCTCATGAATATGTCTTCCTTCTAGAAACCCAAATTTCTCATTTGAGAAAGAATACGATAATATCTACTTTTTAACCTTATAGTGATAATCCCATACTAGTGAGGAGATTGAGGGGAATAAGGAGGATGACACTGGTTTGAAGGATCAAAATGTTAAGGAAGCCACTGTCAACAAGGGGAAAAGCCAGAGTGTTGGTGTCGAAATTGGTCAGGGGAAGAAAATCAGAATAGATAAGGAAATAAACAAGATGACTGGTTAAGTGGATGGTGCTAAAACTAGTAATAGGAGAACTCAAGTTTATGGTTGTGGTATGCAGGAACCAGGAATTGGTATCTACTTTCCCTTCATTCCTGATCCTACACCTAACTTACCTCTTGACTTCTCCTTCCTGGTGTTTAATGTGGCTAACAGAGAAGAGTTATCCGATGCCTTGGGTTTGGTCAAAGAGGTAGTTTTCAGTCAACACAAGATGACCAAATGGTTTTTAATTGAGATTAACAAGTGGAATGTTAAACTAAGTGTGACGAAAGACAAACTAGGAAACAACATGGAGGTCAATGATGAACAAGATAAAGATATCTTTCAAAGTTGGGAAGCAATCCCAAAGTTGGACAAGATGGAAAATGATCTGAGTAACATTAGGAAGGAATACGATAAGAGGATTGTATCCCTAGAGAAGGAGTTACAAGAAATTAATCAAAGTTTGGAGAACGTTGTCAAAATCAGTCAATGCACCATCCATAATAGTGCGGAGGGCATCAAGATTCTAAATGAAAAATTGAGGGAGCTCCACGAAGAGAAGGTAATCATGGGGACAACCATGCATATTGACTATGCTATTGAGGACCAGAGCATTAAAGAGAAAGGTAAACAAGTGAAGAATTTTGATCAGGGGGGCCCTAGTACTAGGACCTGTGGTAGCAAGAAGACTTTTCAGGATGATAAAAATGAATTGTTGGGATTCGTGAAGCTACATGAAGATTTCTACAAACAAGAACTGGAGGTTGCAGATACTTTGAAGAAGTTAAACTAGTTGTTTGTTTCTTTGTTTTGTCATTGTCATTATATTTTGTGTTAGCTGTTGTTAAGCTACTTGTTGGTTGTGGTTTATATTTTGGCAACATTTTGTAATCGAGTTTATGGTCCCTTCAAAACCTGTTTTACCCCTTAATCAAAAACCTTGTAGTGATAACATTGGCAATAATTTAGTATATGCAATTACATCAAGAAATAGGCTTGTAATCATAAAAAGAAGCAAGATTATCAAACTTTGGGATTGAAGTAATGAAAGTGGCTATGAAAGAAACCAACATCTTCCCAAAAGATATAGAAACATTGATAACCCTTAATAGGTTATCTTCAATAGCCTTAAAAAGCCTAATGAAAAATTTTGTGGGCCAACCATCTAGCCCATGGCTCTTTGTCCTATTGAAAGTTGTGAAGAATCATCTAAAGATCATTCTTTGAAATCTCCACTAAAATACATTGATTGTCTTTAGCATTTACAAATCTTGAGAAGAAGGTAGTAATTTTAACCACCTTAGCTATAGAGTCTTACCTATCTTCTTGGTGAAAATTCTTAAAATGATCAACACCCCAATGAGTAGTGCCATTAAAAATTTAATCTATGGATCCATCATTTTTGGTATCTTCCAAATAATATTAACATTATTTTAGTGATTAGAAAATTTGTAAAAAAACATTGTGTTTTCCTTTCCCTTGGTTGTAACATCGAACATTGCATACCCTTGCAATTTCATGCTATTTTTAGTCTTGCTTTAGTGTCCATTCCCTTAGTTTGTTTGTAGGCTCATTTCAGCCCTTGCATTAGCCTTTTTCCTTCCTATGGTGCTTAGGCCTTGTGTCATGTGTTGCCTTTTCATCAAATCAATCATCACTTTTGTGTTAGCCATGTTATGTTCTAGTTTCTCACTCTTTTTAAGCCTAAATTGTTCAGACACTAGTGATTCACACAGACATCTATGTGACACGCTAGCATCCCATGACAATTTTTTGTTTGATGACCATTTATGAGCATTTCACCACTGGTTTCTTTTCATCTATCATCCATAACAACTCGGGAATATTTTGAACGTCTCATTGGCTCCTTCCTTTTCCCTCCTCTTCTCATTTTGGAATCTATCTTTTGGTTGTTGCATTCCTATGGGCTCTCTCTTGGCTCTCCCTTGGCTCTCTACAACCTTTTATAGTTTTCTACAACTTCCTACAACGATCTACTTTCAGCTCTATTACTCTCTTTGGCTTCTTCAAGACCTTTTAAGGTGATATTGTTCTTATTCTTTGTTATTGCAAGTATTTATTTTTGTTGTGCCCCTGAGCACCTTGGGATTTTCACATCCTAGCAATTTTCATTTTACTCACTATTCGTAGATCTAGACACACTTATATTAAGAACACACACTTTTATATCTATCTAGCTATTGGCTGCTATGGAGGTCAAAATACTGAAGCAAGGGTTTGACCTATAGGCAAACCCCCAAACAACCCCAACCATTTTCCCATTATGTGTTGTGCAAGTTGAAGAAGAATACCAAGCACATGAGAGTTTTTTCATTTCTCTCCTTTTGTCTTCTCATTCTATGATCTTCATTATCTTTCATTTAAATGCATTATTTTGTGAATTTCTTTGTGTACTATGTTGTTGGGTACTCATTCTAGCCTCGTGTGTAGACCAGATGAAGTTTTAGACCCAAATTAAACCATACAGTATAGATTTTTACTATTTTGTTACTGTTTGGATGACAATACAATGCACAAACATCCCTACAATGCACTGGCATCCAAGACTGAGACTCCCATTCTCTGGTGCCAAGTTTCTGTCTCCATCCTCTTTTCAGCTCTGTATTCAGTTTCTAGAATTTATACTTCAATTTTCTATAATTTCACATTTTCCATTGCATCTTGTATGAGTGTAGTGTAGAAAGTGGAGGTATCAATTTTTCTATATTACATTTTGGTGAACCTATCTCTTTAGCACTTAAAACACTTTCTTTTTCCTTTGGTTTTTGTTCAGATCTGTCAATATATTTCTTAAACTTTCTCCTTCTATTCTTTGTAATAAGCATGTTCTCTTCTTTTCTTACATCACTTTCCAAATTTTCTCAAAAAATTTGTGAGAGTGATGTTCTGTTCCATGCATGTGATGGTGACTTAGCTCTACCTATGTTACTCTATTCTTTTGATCCCTCTCCCAAGATTCCTCCTACTTATGAGGATATTTTGGAGCAAGAGGAAGAAATCATAGATACTTTTCTTAACATTATTTTACCTTATCTTCATTTTGATGCTTTCCCTTCTATAGATGAAGCATTAGTAGATGAAGATCTCAGCTCACCTCAGATCCCCCATAGATAGATGTTGAGCTTACTTCTTCACTTTCTTCTCCTACATTACATATTTCTCAAGAAGATAATAATGTTAATGCAATAACTATTAATAGAAGTTAGTCCCACCTATTAAGGGGATGTTGGATAAGTGTGTTAATATTCAAAATATTCCTTCTATTCCTAAAATCATTGTGCATGGGGTCCCAATGGTCCTCGACCTTCTACTTTTTTCTCTCAATTTCTTTAGCATATAAAGTGTAATGTGCCTGCGAATACTACTTACCACATAGTAGCCTACACATATAACTCTCAAAAAAAAAAAAGGTTACTCCTATCCTTATTTCCCTTCCTCCACCACATCCTATTCTTCCACCACCTTCTCATCTTTCTATAGAGAATACTAGAGAGTATCATCTTTTTAAGCAGCTACAAGCTACACAGGCTAAGATCTCTCTTTGGGACCTAATACAAGTTTCACCTTCTCATCATAGTGCCCTTCAGCAAGCCTTGCAGAAGATATCTATACAATCTTCTACGAAGCCCATAGACGTGGCTGCTATTCTCGAATGCTTTCATTATAATTGTACTAATATCAATTTTCATTTCTCTAAACTCCCTTCTACTGAAGTTCAAAAGCAAAAAGATGCTCTTATGATTATTGTTGGTATAAACTTGACTAGGTTTAAGCAAACCCTTATTGATAGTGGTTCTACTCTTAACATCTACAATTTAGACCTCCTTAATTGTCTTAAAATTGATGCTTTCTCTATTTCTCCTTCAAATCTATCCATTAGAGGTTCTAATAATGTGGCTCACCCAAACTTAGGCACTATCACATTTTCCATTATGTTAGACCCCATTACATTACCTACTAAGATTCAAGTCATGTAGGAGAGTCTTTCTTGTAATCTTCTTCTTAGTAGACCATGGATTCATGCCATGGGTGTAATTTCTTTTACCCTTCATCAATATCATAAATTTATTTATAATGGTAGAGTACATAAGATCATTGTTGATCTTGACCCCTTTCAATACTATCAACAAGTTGAATTAGGTCACGAGAATCCTTATCTTTATTCTCTTTATAATTTTGTACCTTGTACAACAACATCTCAAACACCATCATCACCCTCTATTGATGATGATGTTCCTTCCTCATCTAATGCATGTCTTGGTGATGATTGGGACTCCTTATACTTCAACCCCCATGGGCCTAGTGAATATAAGATTGACCCTTCTCACTCAGATGACATTCCCACATTCAATAAGGATACACATTTTGATATTAGAATAAATCCTTCTTCTCATGTGAATTTTCCTACTATTTCTCCAACATGTGCATACACATCTCATTTTGGCAAGGCTAGTGATATTGATTCCTCTCCTCTTTCCAATTTGGAGACACATTATGAGCTTGGTTCAAAATTCTTTCTAAGAATGGATGCAATGGAAATGGTCTAGGGTGCATGGAACAAGGAGTTAAGGTCCCTATGGAACCTACATTGCACTTAAATTATATAGTGGGTTTATGTTACCAGACTTATCCTCTATCTACATCTCCTCCTCCATTGTCTAAGCTCTCTATGGATTCTTCTTTTATAAAATCAAACCTTTCTCCACAACAGAAAGGGTTTCTTCCTACTAAACCTACTTCTTCTCTTCTATCTAAACAAAAGTGTATTTTTCCAAGGCTTCTAAAGGCCCACTTGATCACTCTTCCTCCATCCACATGACAAAAACTTTCCAGAACACATTCAACTAACACTTCCTTTCTATGCATATCATCGAGTGCTTGGCCATTCCACTAGTGAATGCCAAGCCTTGCAGGAAAAAAAATCAATTTCTTGACATGGGTTCTCTCACTCTTCCATCTGATGAAGCACCTGTCTCTTCTCTACATGACAAGTGATATTAAGGTTCACCTCTATCTGGTTTATGGTTCTTCCTCTTTTTTCTCATGAGACTATTGCGTTGCTACCCACTATGTGGCACCTGTAGCTTTCTTTGTTTGCTTGTTTCCATTCATGGTGGTACAATCTCATGTGCAATGATATCTTTATTTTTGGTAACAACACACTATTCTTTTTCATGGTTGTCCTCACCTGTATTTCAGGGGGCAAAGATAACTTCTTCTAGGGGTATGGATCCTTTATAAGGATCTCCCCTCTTCTTTTTTCCCCTTTTCTTTACCTTAAAATATTAGCATATTACACATGATTTTTTTTAAAGAGGCATATACTCTATTCACATGTGCATTCATACATGTACCTTTCTTTATTTGCAACCCTTGTGGTGTTGTTTATTCAATGCTCCTTGAGGAGTTCACCCCCTATGGTGTTAGTGTTTAATATGCTCCTTGAGGTGTTGGTTTTTAATATGCTCCCTGAGGTGGTGGTAGCATGTGAGCCACCTAGCGTAATACAACTTGTTGGCCTATGTGCTTCATATGGCCTACCATTTTACACCCATGGTCAACTAGCATAATACAACTTGCTAGTTTGTGATCCATGAGGGTATTGTGATTTGCATGACCATTAGCGACAGAGCAATCTAGTGTCAGAGTCATGTACTCTTCTTTGTTTGTGTTGACTACTTCTCTATCTATTTATATGTCTTCTCTCCTTGAAGCAATCGATGACTCGTTATATTCTTCTCTCCACTTAAGAATTCCTCTATTTGTTGGTTTTCTTTTTTTTTTTGTTGCATTTTGGGTACGACATATGGTATTGAGACAACCTTTCACATTGAGGTCTCTTTCACTATGCTCACTAAAAAAATTTATTTGCTTGCTATGTGTTTTTCTCCTCTATGTGTGTGTTGTTTATATATATATATATATATATATATATATATATATATATATATATATATATATATATATATATATATATATATATATATATATATATATATATATATATATATATATATATATATATATATATATATATATATATATATTGATGTTCTAAAATCGTGGTTTTTTAGGTTTATGCCTTCTAACACTATTGTCTTGTAGGTTTTTGTTGTCTAATGTATTTGTTTTGTAGGTTCTGAGCCTAGGGGCTTGATTCCTCTACTTAAAGAGCTATACATCCTCTATAGTATCCTTTTAGTGTTATGATGTTATTTACATTCAATATTATCCTCTTTGCTTTAGCATGGATATTCATATAGTGTCATAAGCCTTATGAATTGGGGGCTATTTAATGTAACATTGAAAATTGCATACCCTTGCAATCTCACACTATATTTTGGCCTTGCTTTAGTGTCCATTCCCTTAGTTTATTTTTAGGCTATTTTTAACCCTTGCATTAGCCTTTTTCCCTCCTATGGTGCTTAGCCCTTGTCTCATGTGTTGTCTTTTCATTAAATCAGTCATCACTTTTGTGTTATCCATGTTATTTTCTAGTGTCTCATTATTTTTTTAGCCCAAATTGTTCAGACACTAGCACTTCACATAAACATCCACACAACGTGCTAGCATCTTACGATAGTTTTGTGTTTGATGAGAACTTCTGAGTGTTTTTCCACTTGTTTCTTTTCACCTATTAGTTGTAATGCCTAAAGAATGTTCCAAATGGCTCATTGGCTCCTTCCTTTTCCCTCCTATTCTCATTTTGGAATATATCTTTTGTTGTCAAGCATTCCTCTAGACTCTTGTTGGATCTAGGGCATACAACTGAGAGGGGGGGGGGTGAATCAGTTGTATAAAACTTCTTCTTCTTTCAAACACTTGATTCTTTGTTGTTAGTTAGCAGCATATCAAATAATCATCCATGGAAGCATAACACATAAACACAAGAGCAGATAAGCATCAACACATTGAACACCAAGATTTTGACGTGGAAAACCCGGTTAAGGGAAAAACCACGGGGTGATTAACCCAAGAATTATTCTCTATTAGAAGAATAAAGAAAAATGAATGGCACATGCCAATAAGGGCTCATTGCCCGAGCACACTGCTCACAAAGAGGCCCACTGCCTACAAGGAGACACACTGTCTACAAAGTGATAAAAATCACAGTCTTGAACTGGAGAATGACATCTCTACCATGTCCGGATCAGTTCCAATTAAGCCCAAAAATCTCTGCTCTGCCTTTCGCACGTTTCTTCGCTATGCCACACTCATCCACACACCACACTTTGAAATGAACTCACAAACCGTTATTTATACAAGACATCGACTTAGGAACAAACATCTAAGTCAGCAAACAACCATAAGAGTATCCGCAAGATGAATAACACATCCGGTCGGCCACCACAAGAACATTCGCAGGATGAACAACTCATCCGGTCGGCTAAACAGAGAAGGAACTTCATCCGGAAGAATAACTTCAATTCCGGGCTCTACCATCAATGCGGACCAACAACACAACCTAAACATGATCCAAGAACCTTCACAAGCCTGTCTGAATGTCCGGATACATCCACACTTCCTCTACTTACTGGGATCTCTTGTCTTCCTCATCTGGAACTTCAAGAACACAGTCTGTCGCCACTGTCATAATGCAAGAGGTACTTCCAGACCTCCATATCATACACAAATCAGGATGACACATCACAAGGACATCCCAAACACTCTGTCCAATCCGTAGATTAGGATAATACAATTTCGGACCTCACCAGACCTTTTTGTGATCCTCTGTCACCTCTGGATACTTGCCGGAACCGGTTCTATACCGACAGCCACAACTCCTTCAGATCTTCATGCGGACCTTTGAAATCTTAACTGAAGCATCTCAAGACTCATATCTACTAACCCTTTAATCTGCATCCTCCGGTTCTCACCCTATATAGTACATTTGCCTTCTTCTCATCACTGTTCTTCACTGTTCCTGACTGAGGCTAATTTTCTCAATATCCTCAGCACACAGCTCATCAAATCCTTCTTGTCAATGCAATATGAGTATGTTGACATCAATGACAACACTGGCTCACCTCATACTTGCAACAATCTCCCCCTTTGTCATTGATGGCAACATATGATGTGAAAAACCATTAAGACAAGAACTTCAACTTTTCATATGTCTTCTCTTCCTTTACTGCTCCCCCTTTGATCATCAACCACTTGTTTTTCACATGTCTTCTCTCCCCCTTTGACATCAATGGCAAAGGGCTCATACTTGCAATTCTCATACATCAGAATCATACCAGCTGCTCCCCCTTAGTTGCAGCTCCCCATTAGTCCGGATCACAAGATATGACTGTGATAGCCATCGGACTGATGCACATCAGTGCATCTTAGTTCATCACCGGAGGGGCCATGACCCCTAACTTCTCCCGGAGATATTCAAAAGAGTCTTTGGGAAGAGGTTTTGTAAAGATATCTGCAATCTGATCCTTGGAGGGAACATACTCCAATCTGACTTCTTCCTTGTTTACTTGTTCTCTCAAAAAGTGAAATTTAATAGATATGTGCTTAGTCTTAGAATGCAATACCGGATTCTTGGAGATATTAATTGCACTTGAATTATCACAGAAAATTGTGATAGGCTTCTCATATTCAACTTTGATGTCTCTTAGCATCTGCTTCATCCATAAGATTTGAGTGCAACTACCTGCTACTGCAATGTATTCTGCTTCAGTTGTAGACAGAGATATTGCATCTTGTTTCTTGCTTAGTCAAGAAACCAATCTCTTCCCCAAAAAGAATGCTCCACCACTAGTGCTTTTCCGGTCATCCACATCTCCTGCCCAATCTGCATCTGTGTAAGCATGAAGAGAGAAATCCGGATCTCTAGGGTACCATAGACCATACTCAACTGTTCCTTTCAAGTACCTAAAAATTCTTTTGATTGCCATAACATGAGATTCTCTAGGATCAGCCTGGAATCTTGCCACAAGACCAACAGCCTGCATTATATCTGGTCTAGTTTGAGTGAGATACAACAATCCACCAATCATTGATCTATACTTTGTCTGATCTGCCTTTGGAGAATCATCATCTTTGCTTAACTTACATCCGGTTGCCATAGGAGTGTTCATTGGCTTTGAGTCTTCCATACCAAATTTCCTTAACAATTCTTTCACATATTTGGTCTGAGAAATGAAGATCCCTTCTTTTGTTTGAGTAGTTTGCAGACCCAGGAAGAAATTCATTTCACCAAGCATAGACATTTCAAACTCACTTTTCATCTGATTTGCAAAAGTTTTGCACATACTATCTCTTCCTCCAAAAATGATATCATCCACAAACACTTCAACAATCAGAATGTTTTCATGATCAATTTTGAAATATAAGTTACTGTCAGCAGTACCTTTGTTGAATCCAATCTGCACAAGATGCTTATCCAACCTTTCATACCATGCTCTTGGGGCTTGCTTCAATCCATACAAAGCTTTCTTCAACTTGCAGACCATATCATTATTATCAGACAATTGAAATCCATCCGGTTGTTCAATGTAGACTTCTTCTTCCAGATCACCATTTAGGAAGGCAGACTTGACATCCATCTGATATACCTTGAAGTCTTTGAAGGCAGCAAATGCAAGAAGTAATCTGACTGCTTCAATTCTTGCCACCGGAGCAAAGGTCTCTTCAAAGTCAATTCCTTCTATTTGAGAGTAGCCTTTGCAGACCAATCTAGCTTTGTTTCTGATTACTTCACCAGCTTCATTTAGTTTGTTCCGGAAGACCCACTTGGTTCCAATTACATTCCTGTCTCTAGGTCTGGGAACAAGATCCCAAGTATGATTTTTCTCAATTTGCATCAATTCATCTTCCATTGCTTTGGTCCAGTTTTCATCATTGCAGGCTTCATTTATTGTTTTAGGTTCAATTTTTGAAATCAGACAGCATTCATCCTGATTTTGAGCAATATTCCTTCTAGTTTGTACACCTTTGCTTCTGTCACCTATGATCTGATCTTCAGAGTGGTTCAGTCTTACATACCTTGGAATTTTGGGAGTATCCAGCACTGCTGTTTCTTGATCAGGCTCATTCAAACCTATCTCTTCTTCCTGATTTACCGGATCAGGCTGACTCTGTCTCACCGGAGAGGATTGAGTTCCTTGAACACTGTCTTGGTCATCTTCATCAAGCTCATAAAATCTTGAAGGTTTCTCAATTCCTTCATCAACTTTCACATTGGTGCTTTCTATCATCTTCCTCAATCTCTTATTGTAGCACCGGTATGCTTTGCTTTGAGTGGAGTAGCCCAAGAAAATTCCCTCATCACTTCTAGCATCAAACTTTCCTAGATCTTCATCTCTTTTAATATAACACTTGCTACCAAATACTCTGAAATATTTCACAGTAGGAGTGATGCCAAACCAAAGTTCATAGGGGGTCTTACCGATGTTGTTTCTGATTTGAACTCGATTTAGAGTGTAGACTGCGGTGCTGATAGCTTCTTTCCAAAACATTTGAGGAACATTTGCTTCCAACATCATTGTCCTAGCAGCTTCCTGGATGGTCCGGTTCTTTCTCTCAACTACTCCATTCTGCTGTGGAGTCTTAGGAGCAGACAACTGTCTCCTTATACCCTGTTTCTCACAAAAGTCAATGAATTCACCAGATGTAAATTCACCACCTTTATCAGACCTTAGACACTTTAGTTTCAATCCGGTTTGATTCTCCACCATAGCTTTGAAGATTTTGAACTTCTCAAAAGCTTCTGATTTTTCTTTTAGAAAGGTAACCCACATCATCCTGGAATGATCATCAATTAACAACATGAAATATCTATCACCCTGCAGACTCTTGATTCTTGTCGGACCACATAGATCAGTATGTACTAATTCCAACAATCCGGTAGAAGACTGATCTTTGCTTTTGAAAGAGACTCTGCTTTGTTTACCTAACTGACATTCTTTACACACACTATTTGTAGGTTTCATCAATTTTGGAAGATCTCTCACAGCCTGAGTATTGCTTATCTTGATGATGTTATCAAAATTTACATGACACATTCTTCTATGCCATAACCAACTCTGATCAATTTGGACAAACAAACAACTTTTATTTGAACCAACCAGATGAAAGATATTACCTTTTGTCTGAGTACCGGATGCAATTTCAGTTCCGGAGCTTGTAAAGATTCTGCATTTTCCATTCTTGAACCAGAGATCATAGCCTTTGTCCACTAACTGACCAACACTGAGAGGATTGTGCTTCAATCCTTCAACATACAGTACATTACCTGTTTTGCTCTTACCATCAAAGGAAATAGTTCCCCTACCTCTGATTCTGCCAGCAGAATTGTCACCAAACTTTACCATTCCTTCTTCATATCTTTCCAAGTCTAAGAACTTATTCTTGTCACCAGTCATATGGTGAGAACATCCACTGTCAATAACCCAATCATCCTTTTCTTCCACTTGAGCAGCCAAGGCTTTTTCAACAACTTTGTGATTGACAGATTCAGAGAGTATTGAATCTTCTTCCTTGATGGCTATAAACACCCACTCATTTCTGGATTTGCTTCCTAGTTCTGATTCATCATCTGTTACTCCTTCATTGTCATCTTCTTCATGAACATAATAGCAATTCTTTTGAAACCTTTGTCTGTGAGTATTAGATCTTGCAGATCTCTCCGGACATCTTGAGGCAAAATGACCAATCTTATTGCAGTTGAAACACTTAAAGGGTAGTTTTCCTTCATACTTACCGGATCCTCTTGGCAGTCTCTTTGCAATGAGGGCTTCAAGTTGAGCTGTTTCTGCTTCTTCTTCTTCCATGTCTCTTCTTGCTTGATCATACCATGACATTTTCCTTGATGAGTTTTCACCCGGATCAAATCTCTGTTTGCCTTTCACATAGGCACTGGTTTTGAAAGCAGATTCAGTCTTGGGAGGATCATCTCCAAACTCGGTCATTTCAAATGCAGCTAGTTTGCCAGCCAGTTGTTCTCTTGTGACAGTTGTGTGGGCTCTGAATTCATCAATGGTAGCAACTTTGATTTTGTAGGCAGCAGGAAGGGATCTTAGGATTTTGCAGACAATCTCATTTTCATCTAAAGTTCCACCAGCATTTCTGATTCCACATACCAGCTCATTTACTCTTGGCATAAAGGTAGTGATGTTTTCATCATCTCTCATTTTCAATCTTTCAAATTTCCCTTTCAGACTTTGCAACCTTGCACTTTTGACAAACTCATCTCCTTCATACAGAAGTTCCAGTTTAGTTAGGATCTCATATGCAGTTGGTAGGTCAATGACATTCGAGAGATCTGAGTCATTCAATGCGCTTAGAAGAGCTTCCTTGGTCCGCAGATTGTTTTTCAGCTTCTGTGATTTCATTCAGAGTTGTCGGACCACCTTGTGGAGGTACATATGGTTTTGAAATCATAGCCAAGTATGCTTTTCCCATACATTCCAAGGGACACTTCATGCGACCTTTCCAGAGAGTGAAGTTGGTTCCATCAAACTTCGGACTATCCTTCTTGTATGACGACATCCTGGATCTCCTCAAGCGGTTAAGCTCTTATCAGAGGAACTTAGCTCTGATACCAATTGTTGGATCTAGGGCATACAACTGAGAGGGGGGGGTGAATCAGTTGTATAAAACTTCTTCTTCTTTCAAACACTTGATTCTTTGTTGTTAGTTAGCAGCATATCAAATAATCATCCATGGAAGCATAACACATAAACACAAGAGCAGATAAGCATCAACACATTGAACACCAAGATTTTGACGTGGAAAACCCGGTTAAGGGAAAAACCACAGGGTGATTAACCCAAGAATTATTCTCTGTTAGAAGAATAAAGAAAAATGAATGGCACATGCCAATAAGGGCTCACTGCCTGAGCACACTGCTCACAAAGAGGCCCACTGCCTACAAGGAGACACACTGTCTACAAAGTGATAAAAATCACAGTCTTGAACTAGAGAATGACATCTCTACCATGTCCGGATCAGTTCCAATTAAACCCAAAAATCTCTGCTCTGCCTTTCGCACGTTTCTTCACTATGCCACACTCATCCACACACCACACTTTGAAATGAACTCACAAACCGTTATTTATACAAGACATCGACTTAGGAACAAACATCTAAGTCGGCAAACAACCATAAGAGTATCCGCAAGATGAATAACACATCCGGTCGGCCACCACAAGAACATTCGCAGGATGAACAACTCATCCGGTCGGCTAAACAGAGCAGGAACTTCATCCGGAAGAATAACTTCAATTCCGGGCTCTACCATCAATGCGGACCAACAACACAACCTAAACATGATCCAAGAACCTTCACAAGCCTGTCTGAATGTCCGGATACATCCGCACTTCCTCTACTTACTGGGATCTCTTGTCTTCCTCATCCAGAACTTCAAGAACACAGTCTGTCGCCACTGTCATAATGCAAGAGGTACTTCTGGACCTCCAAATCATACACAAATTAGGATGACACATCACAAGGACATCCCAAACACTCCGTCCAATCCGCAGATTAGGATAATACAATTCCAGACCTCACCGGACCTTTTTGTGATCCTCTGTCACCTCTGGATACTTGCCGGAACTGGTTCTATACCGACAGTCACAACTCCTTCAGATCTTCATGCGGACCTCTGAAATCTTAACTGAAGCATCTCAAGACTCATATCTACTAACCCTTTAATCTGCATCCTCCGGTTCTCATCCTATACAGTACATTTGCCTTCTTCTCATCACTGTTCTTCACTGTTCCTGACTGAGGCTAATTTTCTCAATATCCTCAGCACACAGCTCATCAAATCCTTCTTGTCAATGCAATATGAGTATGTTGACATCAATGACAACACTGGCTCACCTCATACTTGCAACAACTCTCCCTTGGCTCTCTAAAATTTTTATAGTTTTCTATAGCTTCCTATAGCGATCTACTTTCAACTCTCTTTCTTTCTTTGACTTCTTCAATCCCTTTCAAGGTGATATTGTTCTTGTTCTTTGTTATTGCAAGTATTTATTTTTGTTGTCCCCTTGAGCACCTTGGGATTTTCACATCCTACCAATTTTCATTTTAGTCATTGTTCTTAGATCTAGACACACTTAGATTAAGAACACATAATTTTATATCTATCTATCTATTGGCTAATGTGGAGGTAGAAATACCAAAGTAGGGGTTTGACTTGAAGGAAAACCCCCAAAAAACCCAACCATTTTTCTCATTCTATATTGTGCATGTTGAAGAAGAAGATTAAAATGCATGAGAGTTTGTTTATTTCTATCCTTGTGTCTTGTCATTCTATTATCTTCATTATGTTTCATTTAAATACATATTTTGTCAATTTATTTGTGTACTATATTGCTGGATATTCATTTTGGCCCTGTGTGTAGACCAGATAAAGTTTTAGACCCAAATTAAACCATACAATATAGATTTTTATTGTTTTGTTACTATTTGGATGACAACACGATGCATAGACATCCTTGTGACATGCTGACATCCTAGATTAAGACTCCCATCCTCTGGTGCTAGGTTTTTCTCTTCATCCTCTTTTCATCTTTGTATTTGGTTTCTAGAATTTGTACTTCAATTTTTTGTAAGTTCATGCTTTCCATTCCAACTTTTATGAGTGTAGTGTAGAAATTTGAGGTATCACTTTTTCTATATTACATTGGCCAATAGTAAAGCCTTTCTCTCAAGTCTCCAAGTAACTTCCTTCTTAGCCAATATTCTTCTTTTCCTCTATTCCAAAGACATAACCTTACTTTCAAAAGCCTCATCATGAAAGATAACTATCTCTTTATTATACAATTCCTCCAACAAAGTTTCCACACTTAATACATCCTACTCATCCTTCATTTTTTCTTGTGGGCCCACTTAGCTAGAAACTATTTTACTCTCTTTGAATTATTTGCAAACTAAATAGCAATTAATTCACTAGATATTGTATTGAAAGGAACCCATGGTCCTCCTTTATAACTCTATTATAGTCCTTCTCTTCTAAACAAGTAGGGTTAAATTTAAAAGGTCTAGGAGGTTTCCTTCTAGCTTTTGCAATTTCTAAGAAAACAAGCATATGGTTAGAAGCACCTCCCAAACTGATCAATTGTCTAATTTTAATCTTGTCACCTATGAAGGAATCATCCACTAAGAACCTATTGAGGCACTTCACAATTCTACCTTTACTAGATCTCATGTTCCTCCAAGTGGGGTGTAGATTCACAGGCTCAATTTCATATAAGCTTAGATCAACCAACTTCCCTAAAAAATACTCAAATAAAGCATTAGTATTGGAAACAACGCCTTGAACTTCAACCCTCCCTAGGGAAAATTTAGATCACCTTGAATGATGATATTCCTTTGATAGAGAAGTTTCATGGGAAAGGTCTTATCCCAATAGAGGACCCAATTATCATAATAACCATACATATTAAGAACTATGATTTCATCACCAATCTGTTGAGCATATTTAAAACTACACCCAAACATGATTTAATGGAGAAAACATTTGTACATTTGAGGATTTTTCTCTGCTAGTCCAAAACTAAGCCCATAGAATGACCCATAGAAGGGTGAGTACAAGATCATCATGGGCTAAATTTCATGAAAGTGTTAACAAAAATTATATGAAAGTGTTAACCAAAATCACAAACTCTTTTTTAAGCTTAGATTTTGGCTTGGTAAGTGAAAAGGAAATGAATATTAGATTTTCCAAAATAGTTTTCCTAGGAAAAAATGTATCTATTTTAGGAATGGATATCCAACATGAAAAAGAAAATGAATACCCATTTTGGAACATATATATATTTTTAAAAAAACTTTGCCCCTAAAAGACTACAAATTGCATGGGGAAAATAGATATCCATTTTGGTTTCAAAATTCCCCTCACCCAAAAAAAATAAAATGTATGGGAATTAGGATTTCAAAACCAAACCTACCTTTTCTACACAAATGATAAACTGGGATGCTTTCAAAAAATTTCCTCAACTTCACCCTTGATGTCGACAGATTTCTTTTAATGCAAATTTGATAAAACATAAAGGGTATATTTGGGAAACTCTAAAGATTCTAAAATTATATAATAGTATTGATTATTATTTTAATAGGTAATTATTAATAATTTTATACATACACTATGCTTGAAATCTTGAAACATACTGATTGAAAAACATTCATAACTTTCAAACCATTTAACATTTTCCAAATTTATCAAATGCATCACACACTATATTTTGTTGGCTATAGGTATAATCTTTTTTGAATTTCATATTTTTTTGACCAAGTTAGCTTGTTTAGAAAATTATTTTTTAATATTTTTATATATTTGTAGGAAAAAATTTACAACTAATTATTTGATTACAAAAAAATCACAAAAATATGTGTTAGATCTAGGTATGTGTCCTTTACTTATATATAAAGATTCATTTTTTTGTCTCATACTTAGGTTGGCTGGAATGACACCTAATTTTTAGTTTTTCCAAAAAATTTAGTAGTGCCTCATTGAAATATCCAATTTTCACCAAATTAATTTAATTAAAAAAAATAGTGGCCCATAAACTACATTCAATTTTCTACAAATTTAATTTCTACATATTTTTTTAACTTGTGTCGATAAACCATTAAAATTTTCATGGGAAGTTTCTTATGTTTGTTTTATATAATTTTCATTGCCACTTAGAGGTATTGTTTAGCCCATGATGATCTCACACTCAACCAAAATCCACATTTAACAAAAATCCCAATCATCAAGTAAATTCTCCAATTCACTCACAAATTTATAGCCAATAACCATGGTTTCCCAGAAAAGTAAAATTTTTGGCTCGTGTAATTTCACAAGCCTATGGAGGGCCTATTTTTTAGAGGTGTTGGCCAACCCTCTTATAATTAAAGAGAAAAAAATCATGACACACCTTTACTAGGGCACAGGATGCTCTAAGGACCTCTTCATAGATTATTGTTAACCAACCATAATTTCCTTCTTTTCTTTTTCTTGAGCCAATGACATTAATGACTTTGTAGATCTTATAAACCTAGGAGAACCATTAGTAGATTACATTCATAATCCTCCCTTATTCCCAAGAAAGGCAACCCAATTCCTAGGCTATCTAGGCCTAAGAAAATATTTGGGAGAACCCATAGAAACATATTCTCCTTCAAATGAAATATAGAGAGAATCCATAGTACCTCTACACCCACTGTCAATAATGTCTTCTATAGGAAAAGGATCCTTTACTAAGAATAATGATCCTTTAACATTTGGAGATGAGGCCACCTCAACAAACCTTTTTTCCTCAGAGCTCAAAGTCATGGAAGCTTTCTAACCAATTCTAGTCTCATCTCCCTAAAAAATCTAAATGATCTTGAATTAAATTCAAATTTACTAAGGAAACAAATTTTTTTTTACTCACACTTTTCAATTGAAGTTGGAATGAGCACCATCACATCCTTAATTTCCTCTAATCCTTGTTCCATGCAAAATAGAGTAGTAGGATAAAAAGACCATGGTGATCCACTAGCCCTTAGATTTTCTCTTTCTATCATCTATGACCTTACATCCCTTGGCATGTATAATGTCCCTTCTGTTGGGATAAGGTGTGTTTAACCTTGTAAATCCCAATATTGTATTTATTCCAGTTTATTTATTGTAATTTGCAATTACCCATAAGGGAATGAGGTAGTTTCAATGGCAATGGTAATTTCGGAGTCACCAGAGGTAATTATGGAGTGACATTTATGGTTGGTAATTGTAAAAATCATGAGTAAATGAGTGTAGGTGCCACCTTGGGAGAATCTGCTATTTTTAACATGTATGACATGTTGTCATAGGTTGGTGAGATATTGTAAGAGAATCTATGACAACTATAAGTTGTCATAAGATTCTATGATGGTATGACAGCTTATGACATATATTTATTAGTTCTAAGTTGCTATGTCTAGCCCAAGGTGCCCATCTTGGGAAGATACTCTTTGGTGGAATTTGTGATGATTATGACATGTCATAAGATGTTATAAGAGGCTAGATTTTGTCTTGGGTTCCTAACCTTGCATGGCTGACTTTGGACAAGTGGCAAGAGCTTGTAAGGAGGTTTTTAATGTTTACATGTTGGAGATTCTCAAGAGAGAGAAAGTAGATGCCTAGATTGGTGTGAGAGCACTTCTATAAGTATTTTGCCATGTATTTGTTATTATATATAGATTTATAGGTACTCAGGTGCTGCAAGAATACTGTCAGATTGAAGACTGGTGGAGAGAGTTGTGTAGTTGATGT
Source organism: Cunninghamia lanceolata (assembly GCA_027924645.1). Classification (NCBI taxonomy): domain Eukaryota; kingdom Viridiplantae; phylum Streptophyta; class Pinopsida; order Cupressales; family Cupressaceae; genus Cunninghamia; species Cunninghamia lanceolata. The sequence goes on from BSBN01001583.1 coordinate 15,389,486, forward strand.
ATTGTACAAATCTTTTGCAGATTAATACAAACTTGTGCCTCTTTGTTGGTGGAGTTTTTTACTCGAAAGGGTTTTCTCCATGTAAAAATTGTCATTGTGTTTAGTTCTTCATGCTTGATATTTTCTCTGTAGTGGGTTTTCTATTTTGATGCAATCTCCATTATATAATACACTGGTTAAAGATCATAAAACTTATTTGAATTAGATTTTCATTGAATAGTTGTGTCTTCATTTCTAACATTTGGTATCAGAGCTTGGCCATCTTTGACTCTTGGGTGGTAGTGTGAAGGCTGTGTAGCTACAGTGGGAGATTTGGTTGGATTTATTTTACAGATCTTGAGTTGATATTATGGATGCATCCACTATTGCATCAACCTCTCGATTGGACATTGAGAAGTTCAACGGAATGGGGTATGAGTTGTGGAAGCTAAATATGGAGGATTTGCTAGAAGAAAGAAACTAGTGGTTGGTTGTTTTAAAAGAGAAGAAACTCAATGATGCCTCTCAAGATGAGTGGGATAGACTAGATAAGAAGGCACGAGATATAATCAGATTGTGTCTTGCAAATTCTATCCTGTTGAATTTCACAAGGGAAGAGATTGCACATAGCTTGTGGAAACATTTGGGTGAGATCTACCAAGCCAAGAGTATGGTAAATAAACTTTACTTGAAGTGTAAACTATTTTCTATGAAAATAAAAGAGGGTGAATTGGTTGTCGAGCATTTAAATTCATTTAATTTGTTGTTGAGTCAGCTTGCATCTGTAGATGTTGAAGTTAATGAGGAAGATAAATGTATCTTACTTCTTTGTTCTTTACTCGAGTCTTGGGAGAATGTTATCCTTGTTATCACTGCTAACCTCACGGATCTGAAGATGGATGCTCTTGTTGCAGTTTTGCTGGCACAGGAATTGAGGAAGAGGAGTTCAGATAGTTTAGGGGATGCTCTCAGTGTCAGGGGAAGGTCTAAGGAAAGAGGACTAAAAGGAGATCAAAAGGGGTTCAAAGACAAGTCTAAGGGTCATTCTAAGACTCCTGGGAAGAAGAACAAAGTTAAGTGTTAGAATTGAGGTAAAAGGGGACATGTGAAGGAGTGCAGAAACCTAAAGACATAGTGTGAGAATGCTTCTGATAAGTCCTCAAATGTAGGTGAAGATGTTTACTTTTTGCATGTAATGTTGTTTCTAATGATCACTGGTTGGTTGACTCAGGATGCTCATTTCATATGACCTTGCATAAGCAATGGTTTTCCACATACAAAGAGTATGATGGAGGTAAAGTGTACCTTGGGGACAACTCTACATATCTGATAGTTGGAAAAGGCAAGGTACTGTTGTGTTTTAGTGATGAGAGGATTAAAACCCTCCTTGGTGTCTTGCATGTTCTTGGATTAGCTAGAAATCTGATTTTAGTTTTGATGTTGAATGATTTGGTAATGCATATAACATTTGATAAGCATGGTTGCAAATTGGTGAGAGGAAACTTGGGGGTAGTGAAGGGGAAGAGAATGGGAACCTTGTTTAAGCTAGATGCCACTATAGTTTGTAATTCCTTTTATGTTTCCGAGGCTTTTGAAAACACTTGTAACATTGTGACACTGTAGATTGGGCCACACAAGTAATAATGTTTTGAAAACTATTAAGAATAAAGATTTGTTGGATGGGTTTTCTTATTTTGATGAGCACTTTGATTTCTGTGAGCATTGTGTGTTTGGTAAACAAAACAAAAAATCATTTCCTCCAGGAAGTAATAGAGTAATAGAGAAGTTAGAGATTATTCATACATATGTGTTTGGACCTATGGATAATGTCTCTATTGGAAAATATCATTATTTTGTCACCTTCATTGATGATATATCCATATTTACATGGATTTATTTTATGAAACAAAAATCTAAAGTTTTCACTAAGTTTGAGGATTTTAAAGTCTTAGTTGAAAACCAATCAGGATTAGAGATAAAAATATTAAGATCTAATAATGGAGGGGAATATTTCTCTAAGGAATTTGATGAGTTTTGCAAGCATGCAGGTATAATCAGACAAAAGACAACTATGTATACACCACAACAAAATGGTGTTGTAGAAAGGATGAACCAAATAATCATGGAAAGAGCCAAAAGTGTGTTGAGTGATTCACAGTTGGATAAATGCTTTTGGGCAGAAGTTGTGTGTACTGCTTGCTACTTGATTAATAGATTTCCTTGTAAGGCTCTTGATTTGACACCTTATTAAGTGTGGACAAGTAAGAAACCTTTTGTTTCACATTTAAGGGTTTTTATCTATGAGGATTTTATTCATGTGCCTAAAGAAAAGTGATCTAAGTTGGATCCAAAAGCACAGAAATGCATCTTCATTGGATATGGTGAGAATGTTGAGGGTTATAAGCTTTGGGATCCTCTAACCAGAAAAAATGTTTTCTCTAGAGATGTTATTTTCAGGGAACTTAGAGCTATTTTTGAACATGAGTAGCCAAAAGAGAAAGAAAAGGTGAAGAGAGTGCAATTTGACTTAGAGCAAGAAGATGCACCTCCAGAAGAACACAATGATGGATTGAAGGGTGAAGAAGAAGAAGATTCTAGTAGTTCTGATGAGGAAAAATCTATTGTAATAGAAGGAGTTGGTGTAGAAGATAATGCAAAAGAACAAGTTGAGACTCTTACTCCACCCTTGAGGAGATCCACAAGACAACAGAATCCATTTGATAGGTATAGCCCATCAGATTTCTGTTGTGTATTTGCTTTATTGAGTACTAACGATGAACCTAGATCATACAAGGAAGCTATTCATGTAGATGATAGTGAGTCTTGGTAGTTAGCCATGCAGGAGGAGATGATGGATTTAGACTCTTGTAACACCTAGGATCTTGCTTGTTTTCCCAAAGGAAGAAAGGCCATAGGTTGCAAGTGGGTCTTCAAGAAGAAGTTTGGAGCAAACGGTTCATTGGAGAAGTACAAGGCTAGACTAGTAGCTAAGGGCTACTCCCAGAGAGAGGGAGTTGATTTTGGTGAAATTTTCTCTCCTATTGCTACATTGACTTCTATTAGATTTATTTTATCCATTGCCATAGCTTATGATTGGGAGATTGAGAAAATGGATGTTAAGACCGTGTTCTTGCATGGCGATCTTGAGGAAAAAATTTATATGCAACAACCTATAGGTTTTGAGGTAAAAGGGAAAGAACACTACGTTTGCAGGTTAAAGAGGTCTCTCTATGGTCTGAAATAGTCCCCTAGAGTGTGGTATCAAAAGTTTGATTCATTTGTTTTGAAATTGGGTTTTGTTAGGAGCAAGGAGGATCATTGTGTTTACATTCATTGTATTGATGATTCTATACTAATCATTGCATTGTATGTTGATGACATGTTATTTTTTAGGAATACTAAGGGAATGATCAATGAGATGAAAGCCTAACATTTAGGTTCTTTCGATATGAAGGATCTTGGAGTTGCCAAGTATATTATGGGTATGGAGATTAGGAGGGATAGAGGTAATAGAAAGATTTGGTTTTCACAAAGTATGTGAATACCATTTTACAGAGGTTTAGTTTTCAGGATTGTAACTGAGTTAGAATTCCTTTACCCATTGGTACTAAGCTTTCATTAGATATGTGACCAAAGAATGAGGATGATTTTGATGATATTTCTAATGTGACATATGCTAGTGTTGTAGGGAGTTTGATGTATGCAATGGTTCGCACTAGGACAAATATTGCCCAAGTAGTGGGAGTTTTGAGCAGATTTATGTCTAACCCTGGTAGACAACATTGAAATTATGTGAAGATGGTGCTTAAATATCTTGCAGGTACTCTTGATTATTATATGGTTTATTCTGATACTAATAGTGCTAATAAAACTTTGGACATACATGGATTTGTTGATGCAAATTGGGTAGGTGACTTGGATAGTTGAAGGTCCACTAGTGGCTATGTGTTTACTCTTTTTGCAAGAGCAATGAGTTGGATGAGTAAGAGGCATCCCACAGTTGCTTTTTCCACCACCGAAGAAGAGTATATGGTTGCTAACCATGTCTCTATGGAGGCAGTTTGGTTGAGAAGAATGTGTACAGGTATTGGTTTTGATTGTAGGGTCATTCAGATTGGTTGTGATAGACAAAGTACTATCTATTTGGCCAAGAATCCTATGTATCATGCTTGGACTAATCATGTTGATGTTTAGTATCACTTCATTCGAGAATTGGTTTCAAGTGGACAGATTGAGCTGAAGAAGATAGAAACTTAGGAGAATGTTGTAGATTCATTGACCAAACCTGTGAGCACAAAGAAGTTTGTGTGGTGCAGAGAGGCCATGGGCTTGATTAATTTTCATTTTTTTTTCCTATGGGTTGATTTACAATGTATAATGTCAAGTGGGAGAATGTTGGAATAAGGTGCCATTAACCTTGTAAATCCAAATATTGTATTTATTCTAGTTTATTTACTGTAATTTGTAATTACCCATAAGGGAATGAGGTAGTTTCACTGGCAGTGGTAATTTCAAAGTCAATAGAGGTAATTATGGAGTGACATTTATAGTTGGCAACTGTAAAAATCATGACTGAATGAGTGTAGGCACCACCTTGGGAGAATCTTCTATTTTAAGCATGTATGACATGTTGTCATAGGTTGGTGAGATATTGTAAGAGAATCTATGAAAATTGTAAGTTGTCATAAGATTCTATGATGGTATGACAACTTATGACAGATATTTATTAGTTTTAAGTTGCTATGTTTAGCCCAAGGTGCCCATCTTGGGAAGATACTCTTTGGTGTAATATATGATAGTTATGATGCGTCATAAGATGTTGTAAGAGGCCAGATTTAGTCTTGGGTGCCCAACCTTGCATGGCTGGCTTTGGATAAGTGGCAAGAGCTTGTGAGGACATTTCTAATGTTTGCATGTTAGAGATTCTGAGGAGAGAGAGAAAGTGGATGCCTAGATTGGTGTGAGAGAACTTCTATAAGTATTTTCCCATGTATTTGTTATTATATATAGATTTACAGGTACTCATGTGTTGTAGGAATGCTGTCGGATTGAAGACTGGTGGAGAGAGTTGTGTCGTTGATGCATTGTACAAATCTTTTGTAGATTAATACAAACTTGTGCCTCTTTCCTGGTGGAGTTTTTTACCTAAAAGGGTTTTCTCCACATAAACACTATGTCATTGTGTTCAGTTATTCATGCTTGATATTTTCTCCGTAGTGGGTTTTCCATTTTGATGCAATCTCCATTACATAATACACTAGTTAAAGATCATTAAACTTATTTGAATCAGATTTCTATTGAGTAGTTGCGTCTTCATTTCTAACACCTTCATCCAAAGCTTTCCCATATTTTTGGGTAGATCTAATATCCAATGCATCAATAGATTCAAAATCTTGACCCACGTTCTATCCAATCTTTGTACAATTTTTCGTTACCCGCTTTTTCTAAGTGAACTTAAGATCACAATCTGCAATAAGATGCCCATATGGTCACATCTAACACACCAAAAATGAATTTTTTAATAACCTAATATCTAAGTATGAGAGATGGGACCATATTGTATAATCACCTTTGCTGCTAAACCCTCTCAAAGGTCTAGACCCATAAGAATCTGACCTATAGTCATGACCCTTGATTTAATGAAACTTAGAGCTACCTCCATAAAAGTGCCTATGGGATATCCAATTACCTAAAATACATTTGGTGGTCCAAAATTCTAATGATAAACCAAGTATATTAACCCACATTGGCACGATATAAAATTTCTCTAGATTTTCATCAAATAATAAACACCATTTCTTAAGGAATAAAGGAGTAGAGTCCCATCTCCAATTGTTCCCCAAAATATTCTCTACATTTGATTCTTTTTGAAAAATAAAATGTAACGAGCCACCCAATTAAACAATAAAAAATAATGAAAAATCTAGAAATTAAATACATAAATGCTACAATTTAAATTTATTTTTTCAAAACATAAAGAGATTCCACATTTCAAATAAAGACACCATCATTTTATCATTACATAGATTTCCACGACACAAATTTACAAATAAAAGAACAATAGGGTATAATCCCATAGTAGGACAACTATCCTTCTAATCCACTTAAGTACATCAAACATACATGCTTGACCTTTCATTATAAATTTGGTTTAACTTCAATCATAATCATCTCATTTGAGTGTGCAAGCACTATGGTTGATTAGCTATAAGAGGGAGAACACCATCCAAGTGCTTTACCTCAAACCACAGACTTGGCGGTCCCCTGCACATCTTCCTCCTGCAAGATGCCTGACCCTTCAATGAGTGTGATAAATGGGGATGTCTACCGCATAACAAAATCTAAGAACTAAGTGCAAATGTGAATACCTATCACGTGCAATCAATTATGAAGTCCCTAGATTCCCTCTAGCTACCATGATTTTCAACTAACATGCGTCTATAGATATAGTGAACTGACAATGCTTATAGCTATTACATCACTTTGGCCAAAGCATTCAATATTAGAATGTGGGTCATCTATTCATGCCTACTAGATCTCTTGCTTGAATATCCATGACAACTAATGACTGACAAAATGCAAAAAATTGCTAAAATATATATACTATCTTTTGGACACCAATCTCTTGGTATTCCCTACCCTAAGATTGTCCTACTAGCCTTTTTCTATAAAATATGTTCTTAGATTGGTATATAGCCATCGAGTTCCAATCACTTGGTATTCCTTACCTTGAGATGGTCTTATCTTCTAAAGTTTCATAAGATAAATAGTGACACACTATTTATTATTTTTAGATCTCCTGGCATGCCCTACCCTTGAGATATTTTAATCAATACAATAATGTAACCATAGGAATACCTATGTTTCAATTCTCCTAGTATACCACTACCCTTGATAGGAATACAATAATGAAAGAATAACTTTAGTTAATAACTATGGGACTATACCCACATAATAACATCGAAACTAACAATAATACATCATATACCCACAAATAAATGCTAACTTGGGCATATGTAGTTTATATGAAAATAAATACTATCATAGGGTTCCTTATAACCCTTAAGGACCAATACAATATTAGTGACATATAATTGATCTTCAATTTCTTCTATCAAAGCTTCAAATGTAGAGATCTTCAAAATTAGATGGATATTCAGCAAGAGGCTATCTAATTCTTTTGATGATATTTTTTTAAACAATATCCCTAAATGCATCACTGAAGAAGATACCAAAGCTCTGCTTGCTCCTGTTATGGGAAAATTGGTGTAAATGAATAATCAATGTATATCAACAATACCCAATAACTCAATGAAATAAGAAACAAAGAAATCAATCAAACAAAGAACTTCAAACTTTTGCAAACCTCTTCACTTCATGGCTTCCATTGATTGCCTATTGAAAATGATCTTGTCTATGAATATGGGCCTCAGAAGGTGCACTTCCTTGCTATTCCAAGATGTCAAGTGGGAATGGCTATGATAGTTTATTACAATGAAGATGAGCTTCACAACAATTGTAATGGTGATGGTAACAAATTGATCACAAGCAAATGGAATGACTCAGGTGCCAAAGGTGCACTGTAATTCCTAAAGAGTAAGGGTACCGAAAGCTTGGATGATAGAAATGGAGGAATTGGGTTCAATTTATATACTTGTGAGAGAGAGGATCAACAATATAGAAAGAATGAGAAGATCAATGGTATATAAACCTTGAGAGAACATGCGCGAATAGAAAAAAGCTAAGTGTCACACAAAAGATGTTTTGTTCTAAGTTAACTGCTTTCTTTTATAAAGATAAGATTTGATTTCATAAATTAGAAAGCTTTTTTCTAATTTAAGAGATATTGATAAAAATAAGGTTGATTGAGATAGTTAACTCAACTTGTGATTTTCTTTTGCATGATTTGAAAGAAATTAAATAATAAATTATTTAATTTTGTGTGCATGAAGAAGAAGAATTATTTTTAGAAGATTTAGAAGATTTTTGAGGAATTTAAAGATAAGAAAGCAAATTAAATAAATAGATTTATTTAATTGTCCATGCAAGATAGAAGAATAAATAAAATATTTGATTGTATTTTATTTTCAGAGATTGAGAGAATTTAAATAAATTTGATTTGATTTATTTAAATTTGAAAGAAGAATTGACTTAATTAAATAATTAAGAATTATTTAATTGTTTGGAAGAATTTAATTAAATAAAGGATTTATTTAATTATTGGAAGACATTAGAAGAGGTAATTAAATATTTTGATATTTAATTAACTTAGAGTTAATTGAATTGAATAAATAATTTTGTTTATTTATTTATTGATAGAAGAATTAGATGGAATAAATATTAAGAATATTTATTTAGACCGAGTTGTGTCATTTTTAGGTGTATACAGCTCCTTTTTCTCTAGAAGAAATCATATTTGTAGTTTTTTCAATGGCTCCTAATAAATCTCCTAGGCTAGATGTTTTTTTGGCTATGTTCTTTCAAAAGTGTTGGGACTTCATTGCTAGAGATGTCTGGCTAGTTGTTGAAGAGGCTAGAAGAAACAAAAATATATTAAAAGAATTGAACTCTACTCTTTTGGTCCTCATTCCTAAGAAGTCTTTCCCTTCTTCCTTCACTGATTTTAGGCTTATCTCCCTCTGCAACATTATTTATAAGATCATAACAAAGGCAATCACTATTAGGCTTGCTTCTATATTGCCTATCGTTATATCTCAAGAGTAGGGAGGTTTGGTCCCAGGTAAAGAAACTTTGGAAGGTGCAGTGTTTGCAAATGAGGTTATTCATTATATATTTGAAAATAAAATTTCCTCTATGTTGATTAAACTTGATATGTTGAAGGCTTATGATATAGTGAATTGATAGTTCTTAACTTCAATTCTAAAAACATTTGGTTTCTCAGGTTCTTGGTGTAAATGGATTGACTCCTGCATTTTAGGTGCCTCTTTCTCAATTACTTTAAATGGCCAAACTTTTGGTTTCTTCAAATCATATGAAGGGATTAGATAGGATGATCCTATTTCCCCTTTCCTTTTTATCCATATGGTTGAAGCCTTAAGTAGAAATATACAAGTTGCTAACTCTAAGAGAAAATGGAAAGGAATTTGCATTCCTAGATTTACCTCTCCCATTACTCATAACATTTTTGTAGATGATACTCTTCTCTTTGGATGCTCTTCCATCAAAGAAGCTAAGGTTATTAAATTAACTCTGGATAATTACTGTCAAGCCTCAGGGTAGAAGATTACTCCAAATAAGTCATAAATCTTTTTCTTTTTCACTAATGTTTAGTCTCAATCTAGAATTTCTTGTCTCTTGGGTCTCAAAGTGGATCATTTACCTTCTCAATATCTTGGCATTCCACTTTTTTTAGGAGCTAATAAGAATGCCTTCTGGCTCAAGATTTTAGACTCTATTAAGGAAAAGATGAATGTTTGGAAAAGTAGATGGCTCACCTATGCGGGTAAACTTACTTTAATCAAAGTTGTTCTATTGGCCATCTTGGTTTATATGCTATTAGTTTTGAACCTTCCTAAGGGTGTCCAAAGTAAACTTGAAATTTTTTTGTGAAGCTTCCTCTAGAAAGGTAACTTGGATAAATCTGACTCTGCCAAAGTTTCTCTTATCTCATGGGATAAGGTTTGTTATCCCAAAAAGTTTGGTGGTGCAAGGATCTTCAACCTTGAAGCCAATAATTTAGCTTTGGGTTCTAAACTAGCTTGGTTTATGTTTTTAAAACTACATCTTAAATGGTGTAGGTTGTTATAGGCTAAATATCTTGATTCCTCTAATCCAGTTAGAATTTTCACAGTTTCTAATCCTCCTCCTGGTTCAAAAATTTGGAATTTCATTGTTCAATGTAGAGATGTAATTACTCCTCATCTTTCTTGGAGGATCCACAATGGGGATAAAGTTCTCTTTTGGGATGACTCTTGGAATTGTTAATATGTGGTGATTGATCATGTTGTAGGGGCTGTGGGTACACACAACAAGGTAAATTTTGGTGACATTGTTAGCCGCAGTTTCCCTCTAGAATGATTAACGACAGAGTCCAAGAGGGTAGAGCCCCTCTTGCAAGGTCCAGGTGGCTCATCCCCTTGGTAGGACCCCGATGGTGGAGCCCACAGTGGGGTCTGGGGGCAATGTCCCTAGCAGGGCTTGTTGGGGGCAGCACCCCCGAAGCAAAAATTGGCCTATATTTAGTAAAGGCTTCACCAGTTATTTTGTTATTGATTGACATGTAAAACACACTTTGTATAACCTCCATAAGGCTTGATAAATAAGTGAGTGGAGAAGGAAAACAACCATGAGTCAAGGTTGAGATTGTAATCGTAAGTTTTGTTGGATAATAATATTGGATAGTTGTGTTTGTGGATGTAGCCCACTTTGGGTGAACCATGTTAAATATATGTTGTCAATTTGTGTTATTTTTCTCTATTTCTCTGTGTATTTAAATCTTTATTATAATTGCTAATTAGTATTTCTCTGATCTTCCATTGAAACCCTAACATAATCCTAATAGGAATGGCTACCCTAATCCAATTTTGGTTGACAGTCTTAATATTGCAAGGCACATTTTATCTTAATCCTGGGGTATCAGAGTTAAGGACTACCTCAAGGTCTCCACTTCTTTTTCTTCAAGGAACATCAGATGGAAAGATTTTTCAAACTTTGTAATACCTCAATCTGGAAAAGACCTGCTTTCTTCTCTCTTGGCTCAAAGAAAAATATTTTTCTCTCCCTATCCTGATCATCTTGTTTGGAGTCCTTCTAAATTAGGGGAATATAATGTCAAACACCTGGATACATATCTCTTACTTATTATACCAATCACATACAGGAATGACCTTCTCATCTATGTTGGGGAAATATTGTCTCCCAAAAGCTGGTGCTTTTGCTTGGATGGCTCTTAGGGAAAGAATCCTAACTAGTGACAGATTAGTTAAAATTGGATTGGCAACTTCTTTCAATTATGTTCTTTGTGGTGCAAAGGAAGAAAACATCCATCATCTTTTACTGCTTTGTCCCTTTGCTCACAGGTGTTAGATGAGGATCTGTTACAATCTTGGATGGTTTGGACCACTTCCAAACGATATTTTAATTCTCTTCCAAAGTTGGTCACTTCTCTATCCAAATTCCAATAAGAGTTGGCTATGATAGGAGCCACCCAAGATTTAGGACTTCATGAAAGCACAAGAGAGACAATGAGAGAATAATTCTATTCTATCAATAAATACAAAATTGTTCATCTTATAATGTACATGAAGAGCCTTGCTTATAAAGGCAAGGATGAGAGCTAAGATGTTGTAGTCATATGTCAAGTGTCTTAATCATATGACAAGAGGCAACTAGATCACATGTGTAGTCTAAGACAACTATAAGACAACTATAAACAACTAGAAGCATCTAGAAAGCTCACTAAGTCAACTTAACATGTGAATATGTGTGTGAATATTATTTAACTAATAAATAGTTAAATACTATGAATTATTCACACAACAAGGGGAAACTAGCTGGGAAATATCCCTATTCACACTAACACCCTCCCTTAAGTGCAACTTAGGGAGAAGCTGATAAAATGTATAGATGCAAAGATGGGTCCTGACTACTAGGTGATGTTAGGTACCCATGTACAAACAAATCTCAAGTGGAGTAAAGGAGAAAACCTCATGGGAAAAACTCCTCTCCAAAAGTGAGAATGCATGCAAACAAAATATGTAAAAGTGATGGAATGATGGAAGAATCAAGACCCCCCAAATACATGTTCACCCATCACAAATATACAATTAATAGCTCCCCCATAAGACGGAAAGAATGGGACAAGATGTCCCCCCCATAATGAAGTAGTTCTTGTGCCAATAGTGAATGCTCAAATAAGAAGTCCAAAGAGGATCCAAAACCCACAAACAACATTCCTCCCTTTGGGAAGAAACCAATCCACTGGTGTATGTTGAAGAAACTTCAACTCCAAAACAAGAGATGAGGGAAGAAGTCTCATAAAATATGATGTCTCTGAAAATGCTTATGTGTCTCCATGTCAATGCCGAATGATACCACAATCAAATCAGGAGTCCCATGCCTAACTGATGAAAGTGACAATCCATGATCTAGTGAAGACTAAAAATCATCAAGATCCAAAGACAAAGATGGGTTGGCAATAGTTGTGCTATGACTATCATCAAAGAGGAGAGATAACTCCTCAAATATGTCCTCCAAATCTGCAAGATGGGACTCACAAAACACATCTAAAATGCTTGTCAAATGCTCATCCCACAAGGTTGTATCTGAAAGACAATAAGCATCCTATTGAACTAAAGTACTGAACTCTGAAGAAGCACGAGGTGGAGAAGAAAGAAGTATAGCACATGTCGCAAGAAATGATGAGGATGCAAGAATACCAAGGTTCAAGTGAGCAAACTTCTTGTCAAAATTATGATTCACATAAGGAGTGTGAATTTCAACCAATGGATCTGAATCATCATCAAGAGAGAAACCATAAAAGGTGTATAGCCAAGATGCATGATCAACCAACCCAGTAGCAATAATCTATGTGCTCTCCAAGTCTCTGATAATAACCAACTAAGGTGTGAACTCCACTATCTTCCTTGTACCACTATGAATAATTTGATATATGGAAAGAATATTATTGGTCAAAGAAGGCACACAAAGTACATCATTGAAAGTACCTTCACCAATATCAATAGTTCCCTTCCAATTACATTCATATATTTGTTACTACCCATCAAGATAGGTGGCATATCACACGGCTTAAATGAAGAAAACATATCCTTGGAAGAAGTCATGTGATGAGAACCACCTGAATCAAGAAGCCATTTACCTGATGTAGAACTTGTACTTGCACAAATTGATTTAACTTTATGTTTCTATTTCTTAGCTTTCCTTGCATGACCTAATTTAGAAAATTCTAGTTGTGTAGATGTTGAAGGAGCAGAAGAAGAATTAGGCGATGGAAGATTGTTCTTTTGCAAAAGTTGCATCAGTTCATGTCAATCTATTTCTTAAAACAATTATGTTCATCATGCCTTGATTTATTACAATAAGCACATGTAGGCTTCTCCTTAGATGAATTTTGTGCTTGATCTATGTGTGGATTTTTCTTGAATTTCTTTTTTTCCTTGTTAAGAGGACCTAATGCTTTCTGTTCCTTAGGTTGTCCAACCACCAAAGCATCAGTCTGTGATAGCTTAATGATACCCATAGATAGAAGATTATATTTCTCATGTATTAACATCTTAGAAAAGGATGCAAATGAAGGAATAGTGAAAGCAGATCCCATAGTTAACCTATGAGTGAAAACTAGAAATAAAAGCTGCATGTTTAGGATTGAGTTTGTTCGATACATTGTAGATCAACTAGATGTCCTTTTTCTCAATACCACATGCTTTACATTGTGCTCTTAGATCATTAACCTTAGTTATGTAATCCTAGATGTTGCTAAAGTTCTTACAATCAAGGCTCATCAATTCATTATCAATTTGATAGTCTTTAACTTCATCTATTGTACCATACGATGTTTTCAACTTTTCCCAAGCATCATGTGAATCTATACATGCCTCAATCTGAAACAAGAGATCTAAAGAAATAAAACTATGAAGACATCTAGGAGCTTTTGTATTCTTAATCATCCATTTTATCTTTTCCTTATCATCTGTGGGTCCAAGTATCTTTTTTTCAACATATAGAAAATGCCCAAGATCCATTAGGCCATTTCATGCATGTTGACTCCAAGTTGCATAGTTATAAGGTGTTAACAATGGAACCCTTGATTTATCCATTATGTAGAGGAAAAGAAGAACACAAGCAGATATATCAAAGCACAAACTTAATCAACAATGTAATTGAAGCCCCCCAAACCAAAACAACGACCAATTTCAACTCTTTTTCAAATCAATGAGTGATATGTACCCAAAGAGTCTCAAAATAAAAATTTGATGTTTGAAGGAAAATCTAGAAAAATGGCATGGACAGAATTGTAAAGTACAGAAATACCTTTCCAACGCCTATAAAAAGTTGAAATTCTGATAAAGTGGGCATAATTTGTGAGCTCAGGAGTGAAAATGTAAGATGTAATTTCAAACAACTCTATCTATCACATGCCAAAAAAATATGAGGAAATGACTTGCACCTCTATGAAGTACTCATAATTATCTTTCCATCGATATCTTGTTTGCCAAATTTTGATGTCCTAGAGAAATGTTATGGCTCTCGAAAAAAAAAACCCTATTAGGGCTAGAGGAGGGCCAAAAGGGGGCCCTGGCACTAACGTCACTGCTGACACATTGCTGACGTCAGTAGTTCTTGACAAAATATTCCTGTTTTGGGCTGAATATGTCCTGTAGAATCCAATACTACCTATCCTTCCTGTAAAACCACTTGTCTGAAGTGAAAACCGCTCTGTTTGAAGTGAAAACTACCCTGTTACAGGCCTATGCATGGTATATGGTGGAGGGATAAGGAGAATATACCCCATACGCATTGATCACTTTTTTTTCTGGCCGAATTTGACTAGCCTGGGTGAAATTCTTTTAACCTCCAATGGTGTATTTAAATCCACAGATTATTTTTTTAAGGCCGAAGCCTTTCCTAGGTATGTGGGGAGGGTTTATACCCTTGCCACGTAGGCTACCCATGGGTTTCTTGATCAGCCTGCAGCCTAGTACGGGGCCAACAAGTCCAACAGGGGCTATCGATACCTTGTACAAGCTGTGGATATCTTTATATTATTTTAAAAAAAATCTGGAGTATAAGAAATAAAAAATATAGGATAATGAAATTAACTAGTAGATAAAATTAAACCTTCAAACATTAATTTTACTCGAAGGATGATTGTTGATGCAGGCAAGATCAAATGATGTAGTGATGATGCCTGCAGAATATTCTGTATGACTAAATTGAAATTTTTTTGCCTTTCACTACAAATTTCTTTGAATTGGTCGAATTGACAGTCAATCTATAGGTTTTTGGGCATTCTGGACATGATGGCAAGGTCTAATTTTGCCCAAACTACTCCAAAATTGCAGCTACCTCCTAAATCAGGTAACTACTCCCCAAATTGTAAACCTCATAGATTTGGCCTTTAGTGTCTGATCTGGATGAAATAAAAGGTGATCTTAACAATCGCGAACCTCCTGAACATAATGGTGTGCTCAGATTTGTAGTAGTATGCTCCAAAATTAACCGTTAATATAATTAAGTTATAGAGGTTTTGTAAAATCTTCTAATATGTTAATTGGTAAAAGTATTGGGGTTGGCTGAATATATTTACCAAAATAGCCTAAACCCTTCTTTGTAAGACCTACATAAAAATAGGCTACTAATGTGAGCAAAGCTAGAGATATTGTAGTATTAATATCATTTGTAGGTGCGGCTAATTCCCCATGGGGTAATTTAATAATTACCCAAGGAAAAAGAGCACCTACCCAATTAGAAACAAAGATAAATAGAACCATAGTCCCTATAAAGGGAACCTAGGTACAAAGAGGAAACCCTCACAAATCTTTTTTTTCTATCAAGTTTTTTTGATTCTCTAGATCATCATTTGATACAAGAGAAGAGCATACTCTACTATCAAGATCCACCATGAATTTGCATTCAAATCTCTCAAATACTTGACTAACAAGAAGAGATTCCATCTATAGCTCTGATACCATGTAAGAGTTGGCTATGATAGGAGCCACCCAAGATCTAGGACTTCATGAAAGCACAAGAGAGACAATGAGAGAATAATTCTATTCTATCAATGAATGCAAAATTATTCATCTTACAATGTACATGAAGAGCCTTGCTTATAAAGGCAAGGATGAGAGCTAAGATGTTGTAGTCATATGACAAGTGTATTAATCCTATGACATGAGACAACTAGATCACATGTGTAGGATAAGACAACTATAAGATAACTATCAACAACTAGAAACAACTAGAAACATCTAGAAAGCTCACTAAGTCAAATTAACATGTGAATATGTGTGTGAATATTATTTAACTAATAAATAATTAAATAATATGAATTATTCACACAACAAGGGGAATCTAGCTAGGAAATATCCCTATTCATACTAACAATTCCATGTTCTCTTCCATTTGGCACATTGCACCTTCTATTGTCATTTGGAACATTTGGCTTGAGAGAAATTGGAGAATCTTTAGGAAACAATTTCTGACTTTAGAGGAGGTTTATAGGAAAATAGAAGTCTCTATCTTTGAATTAGTAATGGTTGAAGTTTTGAAAAGAAATAATTCCAATTTCTCCTCTTGGGATGGGGAAATTCTTAAGAAATGGCCTCATCTGCATCCTATTTCCCCTAGAGCATTTTCTTTCAATTCAATTATGAACAAGAAGCTTATTAAATGGATTCCTCCTCCTCCTAATTGGGTCAATTTGAATTTTGATGGTGCATCGAAGGGTAATCCTGGAGTTTCTAGTTTTGGATGTATTCTTAGAGATCATTCAAGTTCTTTGATTGCTACTTTGGCCTATGGTATCACAGATAGAACTAGTAATGAAGTTCAAGCTCAAGCCTTATTGATGGGTTTGAGGGCTGTAAAACAATATGGTTTCTCTTTTGTTTGTATAAAAGGAGAATCTTTGGTAATCATCAATGCTATTAAACATAATTCTTTTCATAATTTAAAAATTGGTAACATTCTACTTTTAGCTAAAGAAATTCTTCATGAACTTGTAGCCTATCAAAGTGGATATATCTTTTGAGAAGACAATCAAGTTGCCAATCTCCTTGCAAACCTTGGATGTCATCTTGGGTGTCAAAGTATTTATATTGAACCAAATACTTTACATAATTTTCCACAAGCCAAAGATCTAGTGGAGGCGGACAAGTCAGGAATAGCTCCTCTATTCTAGAGGAGTTATTATTTTTTGCTAACCTTCTGTGGCTTTTTTGTAGGTTCTTTTTGTCTATGTGGAGACTTACTGGCTTAGCTTTGAGAAAATTTCCTCTTTCTTGGTTTTCCTTATTGGCAATCTGATTGTTATGATCATTGGCACGTGGGAAGTTATGAGCACCTCTATGGTGGCAATCTATAACCATTCCTTGTCCTTATAGACTACTGCCAGATCATGATAAAAGGATTGATGGACGTCTTTCATTAATCACTTCTCAAGTTTACTAACGCATATTACCTGTTTTGTGCTCCAGTAATCTTGAGTTTAGATTTGGCATTGATTTCCTTCATGCCATCTCCTTTTTATTCTAATATGAGCTCCATCTTCTGGTACACTTTTTTCTTCATATTTTTCTACATCTTTTGGTTTTCTCTTGGAAGGTATTGCTATGGGGTCGGTGCAACAAAATAAATGAATGTATTTCCTTGTTAAAAAATGGGAGATGCCTACACAAGGGATATTCCATTCCAACCTTCTTGCTTCTATCTTTAATTTGCATAATGAGGATGTGGAAGAGGCAATAATCGATGCTTGTGGTTGGGAGGTTCTTCGGCTGCCCAGAACTATTTATCTTTCTTAGGTACAGTATCTCACTTCTTGTCCAATGTAATGGATCTTTGTCACAACTCTGATTTGATTAAGGAGCTGGCTCAAAAATTGTCAATAACCATCTTTTCTCGGAGGCTCTTTTTAATGGTATTTTTCTACATAGTGACATTCGACTGGCACCCTTATTTTCATTGTGCCTTCAACTTCATCATCCATGGTCTGTAGAATGAATGTCATGTTACTATTAACAATTCTTTGTTTTGACACTCAGACGAATTAGGATTTGATTTCTCTAAAAATTTTAGGAACACCTTTAATGCTTGGTCATTCCTTCTCCATTACCAACCCCCTGTTCAAAATGATGTAGTTGTTGTTGCTCTGGTTGATCCTGATCCTCATGGTTTCTTGGTTGAGGATATTAATATCTAAGATTTTCTAATATATCTATACTCTCTATTGTTTATACTATGTTCTAGGATATAGACTTTCCCTAATTCTTTTTTGCTTCTATGTTCATCTGTATTGTTATTTCTATGCAGAGTTTTTTTGGTTGATGTGCCTCATGTATTCAGTCTATACTAGTTGTTCAAGGATTATTCCTTGTTTTTCCCTTGTGGAAATCTTTTGTAATCCCTTTCAGGGATCTTTTGCCTTATTGTGAAAGGGTGGTAGGTGAAATATCAAATGTAAAGGTAATCATTTCATGAAACTTAAACACATCCCTTGGTTAATCCACTTCCACTAATAATCTTTTAGCCATGAAGGTAAAGGAAAAAGACTTTTCCTATAACACTGTATCTTATGCCACTATAGATTGGGACCAAAAGCACCACAAAACATGTTGAAACAAGACATAGCCTCCTTGAAAGAATCTTGTTGCTTGGCCAACATAAGAACAATCATTTGCAAAGTGCCCATTAATAAGATATTAGGAGGAGGGAACAAAATTTCCTTAACTAGCCCAAGTGAGGCTTTATGTGCAAGAAAGTAGATAAATGATTTTGTAATAAGAACATATAGAGAATATCCCAAAGGGAAACCCTACTAAATAGAGAAAACCAAGCCAAAGATGTTATATTTTCTATCATTTCTAGACAAACAAGGAAAAAATACAACAAACATGGTGTGGAAAACTTGGAGAAAAAAAAATTCAAATCCAAGAGCTTTAAGAATAGCAAGGATGAATTACCACCCAATATAATTTTAGACTTTATCAAAATCAATCTTTAGAAAAAGATTCTGTTGTCCAGAGGATTTGGCCCATTCCATCTTTTCTCAAATGATAATGATATTGTCTAAGATATATAGTGGATTTTGATGAACCCATTTTCTTAGGTCACACAATGGAGTGTGGGTGAAAAGTGGATAGAGTGAGGGCTTTGGCAAGAATCTTATATGAAACTTTCAACAAGGTGATGGGTTTCTAAAGTTGATTAGCTCTAGATCCCCAACTTGGGATTAAACTTATAATTTCCATAGTTTATCAGAGACCACAAAGAATGGTTGTTGATATCTTCCTTATGATTTTGGATTAGGGTAAGTCTTGTGAAGTGCCAAGCGACCTTATAAAACTCTTAGTTAAAAATATTCATTTTTTATGCCTTATCATTAGCCATATGCATTAAGAATATATCATGCTCCTCCAACATGAACTTTGAGCATCACAAACCATTCTAGTCATGTGACTAAGCTAGGTTAGCACCACCTCTATGCATAAATAAAGTGTATAATGGCATCCACACAAGTTATTTTGTGCATAAAAAACCAACTTTTGGTGTACATGAAAGGCATGAGATATCTCATGGAGTGAAGAAAGGCTCCTAGTAGTAGTCTTAGTCACCTTAATATGAGAACAAACTGTGATAGGTAAAAAATAAGGTTAATAAGATCAAGCATAGCCATGAAAACCTAACCCTACCATCATCAAAGAATCTAATCCAAATGAAATTGAAAGCATGTAATTCAAGAACAATATCACCTAGATTGTATGATTCCTTATTTATGATGTGGATTGCTTCTTCAACAATGAACAATTATGAAGATAAAATCTGCCATGATGGATGGATGATGAAGCTAATATGCTAGATGGATGCTAAAGTGCTCAATATACTCAGGATGATAATGTAGACACTATATGAATGCTGGATAGATGTAGTATGGAATGAGAGGGTGTTTATATAGAACTCAACCAAAATCAATCAATGGTGGAGATTTGGTGGCTATATGAATGGCTAAGATTAAATGATAGACATAGGTGAATGTGAAGATGACAAATGGAGGGAAGATAAGGCTCATGTGTGCTTGTGTACATAAAAAAGTACTACATGGGAAAGATATTAAATAAAAGATGTAGTACCATTTATCTTTTTTAAATGAAAAAGGCACACATGTTGGCTCATAAGATAAATGATAAGAGAAATTAATTAATTAAATAAAAATTTATTTAATTAATTGGAAAGTGGGCTTGTGAATGAAATTTTAATTAAATAAATAAAATTTATTTAATTAAATTAGATAGAAAGAAGATAATTAAATAATTAAAGATTGCTTAATTATAGCTTAGAGGAAATAGCTAATGAATTAATTAAATAAATATAAATTTATTTAATTAATAGAAGAAAATAGATGTGTTAGGGGTATTGCTCAAGTGTGTTAGACAAATGCAAATGGTAACCAATGCGATATTTGATGCTAATGATAAATAGGTTAATTTTAGGTGTCTACATTTTGCCCCTCTTTCATACAATGTTTGATAGAGAGTTGTGTCAAAGAAGATATGATAATTCACTTGAGAAACAAAGGTGATGCCCCAGTGAAACTAGCAGGTGGTGCCCCCTCGAGAGGTAAGCTAGGCTAACTAGGAAGGGCTGTGTTGGCTCGTAATAAAATGAAAAGCTAGAAAATGACGTAGACACGAAGAAAAGAGGGGTTGGGGGGAAAACATGGGATGATGTAGAAGAAAATAGGCTTTTGCATAGAAGAATTAGGGTTTGGATAGGGGCTATAAGTAGGTCCTTCAAGGGAAAATAGGCTCATTTGTGCTCAGTTGTGTTTAGAAATCTAGAGAGATCCAAAGCTCCTTAGAGTTTTTGTGCGACAAGAGTTGGAGAGTTATCAAGATGGTGATTCCACGCAGAGATCATCGTGTCGAGTGAGTTAGGAGACATGGACGACTAGAGGGAGTAGGCGTACTGGTATGTATCGAAACTTTTGCTAAAAGCATGATTTTGATATGCTAGAAGCGTCATAAATGCACACACGTCACTAGAAGTGATGAGGTTTTAGGATAGGTAGTTCAGGTCGCTTAGGAAGAAAAATAAGTCGCTTAAGGTAGTTAAGGTCACTTATAGGCGTGGCTTGGTCACGTATGGGACAACAGGTCGCTTCCAGTCAGCTAGACAAATATAGGTAAAATATGCATTTAGATAAAAGCAAGTCACTTATGGGCTAAAAGTAGGTGCATAGATAAGTTTAGCTCGCTTGTAAAGAAAAAATGCTCGCTTATAGGATAGAGATTGCTTAGAGGAAAAAAGTATACACATATAGAAATATAGCTCGCACTTGGTCAATAAGCAGTCGTATAAGGAAAGTAGGTCGCATACAAGCAAGAAATAAATGCATATAGGAAAATAGGTCGCATACGATCAGCAGATAAGTGCATATAGGAAAATAGGTCGCTTGCAGTAGATAGAAGCAGGTAAAGAAGGAAAATAGTCTAGTTTTATAGCAGTTGTATGTAGCGCAAGGGACTGACATGATGAGTGAAATGATGCAGGATATCCTACTGCCTTTGTTATCACAAGAGCCACATCTGAGGGATTTATGGTTGGTGAGATTGCTGGATGCAGAGGAGCGGCTAGTGTTAGAGATCCTTAGATTAGAGCATGTCTCAAGATTGGAGCCAGTGCAGGCACATCGAGGATTGATGACGGTGATGGTGGAGCGATGGATGAGCGAGCATAGTTCTTTCTTGTTGCCGACAGGAGAGGCGACGATCACACTAGAGGATGTGTTCCAGATTCTACGTATTCCTATTGATGGGGACCGAGTAGATTATGATCCTGATATGGGTCTAGCTACATTCAGAAGATTGTTCAAGACACCAGACATTAGAGCAGAGGGCTCAGAGATTCCTATGGTGAGAATGGAGGAGTTATGTGACAGACTGCAGCGAGTGGTAGTAGCTATTATCAGATGGCTAGCTGGAGACGGACGAGCGAGAGGGTTTCCAATAGGATGGGGAATAGTGATGGAATATATGGGATGAGATATCCATGGGCTGAGTGTGTCCTTGGATAGCTCTATCATTTCCTGAATGATTGCACATATATGTTTGGGGCTAGTATGTCTGCAGGAGTTACAGTTTTGCATGTGTGTGCATATGAGCATATTCCAGTGACAAGACTAGATGGATGGGTGGCTAGAGCAGCAGGAGAGCCTTATGCTAGGATGTATAGAGGAGCTTTGACATACTGGTAGCATAGAGGGCTATTGTACTGGCAGACGATGTTGGATGAGGTAGATTGATTTATATGGAGGCCATGGCTAGGATGTGAGAGATGGGATGAGTAGGATACTGAGCTTGTCTATGCGAGGTAGGTGAGATATATTTTTGGACATAGGATATACATTATAGAGAATTATTTGCCCAAGAGAGTTTTGAGATAGTTCAGGTTACCACAGGCAGTACCAATTGGTGATGCCATTTTTGGGAGGACTCGACAGGAGGTGTTTGATTGGGGGTCAGAGGTAGTGGTTGACACGATTTTGGCATAGAGAGAGGGGCTACAACAAGTTGTATGGTAGTGGGGACAGGTTCCTGTAGATCTAGGCATGCTACTAGATTATGATGCATATTGGGTGACAGTGAGACCAATGTGGCTGACGCGGGTTAGATAGATAGGAGAAATAGGGATGGAGAGACTAGTCAAGAGGAGGCGATGATGGGCTCCACTAGTGCAGGCTATTGTATCGGCAACTACAGGGATACAGATACAGGGATAGCCTCAGATACTTGCACAACCTCAGGGACAGATATTAGGAGATGATGATGTTGGGATTCAGCAGCTACGGAGGAGGATTAGAGAGGAGAGGAGATGGAGGCAGCAGGCTCAGATGAGGTTGAGGAGAGTGGAGTTGGATAGACACTAGGTACTGATTGGCTTATGGCATGCTAGAGCTTAGGCTCAGACATACCAGGCTCAATTATAGGCTAGAGTACAGGTTGGGGATGGGCAGGATGATGGTGCACTTGCTAGAGTGATAGGGGAGAGAGATGCAGCTAGGCAGAGCAAGCAGATGATGAGAGTTGAGTGAGACACAGCTATACAGCAGATGTAGGTGATGAGGGCTGAGAGAGATGGTCTGCGGATAGAGAGGGATACAGCTATACAGCAGCTATAGGGGATGACTGGCGAGCGGGATAGAACAGTGGCTGCATTGGGTATAGATGGGGCTATGATGTATTTGGCCACACAATTGACACAGGTACAAGCAGAGTTGCAGAGAGTACAAGGTGAGGCAGAGTATTATAGGGGCTTATACTATGGGGTTGTGCCAGCAGAGCAGAGATAGCTTAGCTTCAGGAGTAGATCAGGATCTTCAGGTTCACGAAGGACATGTGGATCTCAATCTGTAGCATCAGTGATGGGGCCACAAAGAGATAGCGGGACAGGTGCAGGACCTAATGGTGGCAGTCAGGGCGAGGGAGCTACTAGTAGTCACTAGGGCTACCTTGTCTATGTATATTATGTTGTATCATGATGAGGCCTAGAGCCGCTTGTACATACATTCTTTATGGCTCATCTTGTATATGTAGACACTTGTATATTGACACATGTATATATATATATATGATGGCATGTTGGTTATCTACATGATGTTGTAATGGATGCACTGTTGGTATTATGATGGTTATATATGTTGTATTTGTATTTTTCATGGATTATGTATGGAAGTGTATGCAAATGATATGAATGGAAATGTATGATAATGCAAATATGGAAATGGTAATTATATGATATGTGATGGACCTCTATATGCCTAACACACTTGGTTTGCAAGATAGGAGATGTGGAAGAAGAATGATGGAAATAATTGATCTTGGTTAAGGACTATATAGATGAATAATCGGATGAATAGATGGTACGATGTGCAACTTTAAGAGTAATTGCTCAAAAATGAAAAGAAATGCAATCCTTATGTTTGATATAGCATGTGGATGTTATGCATTAGGGTATAGAAGACCAAGGTGTTGAGATATCCAATGCAAAACTAGCATGCTACAATCTTGTCTGAATGCATGGGGTCAAGATGTTGAGCCAACATGCACAAGATGTGAATAGTAGCTAGTGTTTTGAGATGGACTTTGACGCTACAAGCAATGGTTTGAGCTTATCTCCACTATGCATAGTGACACCTTGTTGGTTATATGTATGGAGCTAGTCTTGACATAGAATAGTCTCATGTGCATAAGAGACTATTTAGCTTCTCAGATGCTAGAGATATTGATATGTAAGATGCTAATGCCAACACATACAAGATACCAATATGCTTAAGAAGAGAATAATATCATCCCGCAAACACGGCATACGAAAACAATAAGACCATGCCCCAATCCTTACTTCATCGCCACATATAGAGATATAGATAGATCAAGGCAGTCTTGATTAGGCATAGAAAAGGGACAAAAGATAAATCAAAAGATAAAACAAAAGATATTGTCATCACGTTCTCTTGCCAAATTTAGGTTCTCTTAGATGGATTTAAGTTGGGGCATTGTTAGGAGAAAGCTGCATCCTGTTGAAGGCTAAAGATGTTGATAAAATGCTATAGCAAATGTTGGCTTAAGGCATGCAGACAAATAGCTTCTAGCTTATTCTTGATTGGTTAATGTGCTGGAGTTTTCAGTATACACATAGTCTACCTCCTGCTTGAGCTAATCAAAGAGAAGAAAATGGAAGATGAGAGAAGATGAAGAAGATGGGGTGGATCATTTGTGCTTGAGTACTGGAAACTTCCTTCATATTCCAAACTACCTACATACCCTGTGTCCATGGGATAAAAGCACATTTATGATGAAGATGAGACATAATGAATATGTAGTTCTGGGTTTTATTCATGATGTGTGTGATGAAAAATAGAAGAATGTGAGATGAAAGATTGGATGATGATTAGAAGAAAGATGGAAGATGGATGATGAGAAGAGATGCTATCATCTTAGCTTGAATCAGAGTGCTTCCTTCACATCTCAGATTGCCTACATACCTTGTATCCATGGGATCAAGGCTTTAACGATAGAGCTGGGATGTAGTTCTTACTTATTACGCTGGTGGTTGATGTTGAAAGAATCAACTTTATTGCTTGGATGCTTGTGTTGGCGATGTTTTTGATGTTTTTGGATGTTGGTAGAGCTTGAATTGATTGCGAAGATACGAATCCTGGGTGCAAATGTTTGCCATGTTTGACATTGGATGAACGCTATGGTTGAAGTTGAAAGTTTGTTGTGCTGTGAGATAAGGTGTTCAGTGTGTTATAAGCTAGAGTTGGCGGTATCCACTTCCAAATAAGGCTCAACAAGTGCCCCCAGTGTGAGATGAGGTTTACTGTGGAGAAGCGACAATGGATAGCGTGTGTGGACAAGATGCTAAGGTGCCAAAAAGATATAGTTATCACAACAATGTCTCAAGTATGATAGCTAGCATTGACAGAGGCGAAGATGGAAAAGATGTTTATTACGATGAAATGCGGATTATGATATGGACTATGTAGGATAAGATGGTGAAGTATGCTAGGAAGAGTGGTGATCAAACAAACTAAGTAGATATTGGAAGTTGGTCACTACGCATAGTGCATGTTTGCTAGGTTTTCACTATGGTACTTATCCAAGGCACCTATTTACCAGGTTTTCACCAAAGGACAGATTATTTATCTTATATTATTATTTTTTTGTTATCCAAAGCGCCACAAAGTGGTTTTCACTATTGGATGGATTTTTTTTTTAGCTAATTACACATGGCGCTTGTTTGCTAGGTTTTCACCATGGTAATTGATAGGAAGGACTTAAGAGTCTAGTGTTGTGGATGTTGGTAGTCCTATTAGAGATGGATATCATTGCATGGACCGTGTTGTTATGCTTCAAGATGTTGGTAAGGGATTGCATGGATGGAAGATGGATTAGGTAGAAAGTGGATTATGATGAAAGGTTTATGTAAGTTTGGGGGATAGATGGATTATGATGAAAATGCTAACAGATTATGATGTGGATTATGGAGAGCTTATGCAAAAGCATGGACCATAGGAAGGTGATGGGGAAGATATGTAGGGTAATGGATAAAGGATAGTAGACGAAGGATGGGGGAGTTGGAGGTATGTGGAAATATTGGATGGAAGAGAACCATGACCAATGGTTGCACACACAGTGATAAACATTGAAGCTTTAGATGGGAAGGTGGTGTAGGAAACAAGAGTGATATGTGCTTATGAGATGAATGATGGAAGGATTTATGAACCCACATAGACTTAGTATTTTTATGATTTTTTCTTTGCTTGTGGGATTGTTGGATGGAATGGAAGTTTTTGGGTGGAAGGGGATGATTGGGATTTTTTGTTTATGATAAGGATGCCTCATTTAGTTGGCTTGCTTGTTTGCTTAGGAACCCAAACCATTTTGAGTTTCGTCTCCTCTTATGGAGTTATAGGCTCAGCTAGCTTTGTAGATTTATTAGGCTGTAATTCTTTGCTTTGATTCCCTAAGGCATGAGACTCTTTAGGATTCTTGGTAGTATTTTTGATTTTATAAGTAGAGGCATCCACATTTTTATTTTTGAATCCCATGGATTTGATAGAAGAGGGGTTGGTGGAATGAATGGAAGATTTATGCTTAGATGGTATGTGCATTTGTTGGTCATGATTAGGAATGTAATGGTGCTGATGGATAAGGGGATAATTAGGTGTTGGCAGTAATGAAGGTGAGGAAAATGGAGGGATATTTGGAGTTGGAAGTAGTGGAGGTAAATTGGATGGTGGAAGATGTACAGTCACATGCTTTTGCAGGTTAGAGGATGGTGGAAGTGGAGGATATGGAAATAAAGTTGATGGTGGGAGTTTAGGAGTTGGAAGAAGCAGAGGTAGATTGGTTGGTGGAAGATGGATAGTCACATGCTTATGGGGTTTAGAATGGGATTTTTGACAAGAAATGGTGGACTTAGGATGGATGGAGGAATTACCAACATCTTTAGCTTAGGGAGGCTTGTGTTTGACACTAGGACTAGGAGTGCTTGGAGAACTAGACCTGAGTTCATCATTAGATGGAGATGAAGGGGTTGCGGAAAGCATGAAAATGAAGGATCCCAGAAAAAGGTTGTTAGGGTTAGCCGGCAGAAGATATCAATTAAATGCAAATAAAGATTAAATAGAGGAATGAAAAATACACAGAAATAATAATAGCGAGATACAAGTTTTAACGTGGGTCACCCAAACTCGGGCTACATCCACCAATAGAGAGTCCAATATTATTATCCAGTAAATCAAACCGATTACAATTAGCAATTCCTACAACTCAATACTGTTGTAAATGCTACAATACAATATATCAAAAAATCGTAATCCTTAGCCACTTTTATCAAGCCTTATGTTGGTTACAAAATAGGTTTTTTTTATGTTGGTCCAAAAAAAATTCTTTCAGGGGCTGCACCCTAGAACCCCTGCTCGGGGCCTAGCCCGACCCTGAACCCCAGTGAGGATACATGGCTAGTGTATAGTACTTTCCTGATTAGTTGCCACCTAGCAATAATCTCCCACTTGAAGACTGATCAGGTTCCACACCAAACAATCTCCCACTTGGAGACTGATCCTAGACGACACCACTGCGTGTGCAACTCCCACTGGAAATAAGCACCCTGGACTCTGTTGTTCTGATTTTATTGTTTCAGTCTTGAAGACCAACCAAAGCTGAAGAGCAGCTCAGCTTCTCCCTTGTCACTACCTTTGTAAACATATCTGCTAGATTTTCATCTGTATGTATCTTTTCTAGCCTTGACTGTCCATTATCCAACACCGACCAAATAAAGTGATACCTCAACTGTATGTGTTTGGTCTTTGAATGCAAGGTAGAATTCTTTGCAAGATGTATGGCACTCTGACTGTCTGTATACAAAGAACTGTTAGCCTGTGGTTTGCCCAATTCTTCCATGAAAGATTACAGCCATATCATCTCCTTGCTTGCCTCTGTGGTGGATAAAGCAACCACCTTTTGCAATCGTGAGATCCAACTCACTACTGTCCCACCTACAGTAAAGACATAACCTACAGTACTCCACCTAGTATCAATATCCCTTACCAAATTTGAGTCTACATAGCCTGCTAAATCAGTGTTAGAGCCCCCAAAACATAAATGTGTATTGGATGTACCTCTCAAATATCTGAGAATCCATTTTACCGCATTCCAATGCTCCAATCCGCGATGACTCATATACCTGCTAATGACTCCTATAGCATGTGCAATATCTGGTCTCGTGCATACCATGGCATACATTAAAATTCCTACAACTGAAGCATATGGTACCTTGGACATTTTTTCTTCCTCATCTTGTGTCTTTGGACACATCTCCTTAGTCAATTTCAAATGACTTGGCAAAGGTGTACTGACAGATTTTGCAGTCTCCATATGGAATCTTTGCAACACCTTTTCAACATGAGCAGCCTGAGATAGAGTCAATTTTTTGTTCTTCCTCTATCTACAAATTTTTATACCAAGGATTTGTTTTGCTGCCCCAAATCCTTCATATCAAATGACTATGCTAACTATTGTTTTAACTCTCGTATGTGATCCATGTTAGACCTAGCTACAAGCATGTCATCAACATATAAACATAAAATAATATAGTTGTCATTATCCAACTGCTTAAAATAAACACAATGGTCAGAATTACACTGACTATAGCCTTGCTCAGCCATAAAACTATCAAATTTTAGATACCATTGCTGAGGTGCTTGTTTCAGGCCATACAAACTCTTCTTCAATCTGCACACCAATTTCTCCTTACTGTTGACCTCAAATCCTTAGGGTTGTTCCATGTATATCTCCTCCTCCAAATCACCGTGAAGAAAGGCAGTTTTCACATCTAGCTATTTCAAATACAAATCTTCAGCAGCCACGATACTTAAAATAGTACGAATAGAAGTCATCTTGACAATCGAAGAAAATATCTCATTAAAATCAATGCCCTTTTTCTGTACAAATCCTTTTACAACTAACCTGGCTTTAAATCTTTTCTTACCTCCATCTTCCTCTTTCAACCTATAAACCCATTTTTTTGGTAAAACCTTTTTACTTGCAGGCAACTTACATAATTCCCAAGTCTAATTTTTTAGCAAGGAGTCCATTTCTTCTTGCATTGCAAGCTCCCACTAAACCTGTGTATCCACCTGCATAGCTTCATCATACCCTTCTGGTTCACTAGCATCTATTAACAAAATAGAATACAAAGAGGGAGAAAACCTTTCAGGAGGTCTACTTAGCCTTGTTGACCGTCTAACATTCACTAGAGTTTGTGGTATTTCTGGTTGTTGTTGCGGAGCATGAGGAACCACTGGAACATCACTATTTGGAGTATCATCAAGCACCACATAATCCTTTTCTTTCTTCTCATGCTGCTGCAACTGATCTTTGTACAACACCTTCTCATTGAATATAACATCCCTACTTCTCACAATTTTTTGATTTTCAAAATCCCAAAGCCTATAGCCAAATTCATCAATGCCATATCCAACAAAGGTACACTTTTTTTATTTTGCATCTAGCTTGGTTCTATTTTTAAAATCTATATGTGCAAATGCTTCATAGCCAAAGGTGTTCAGAAAAGAATAACTCACCTTCTTGCATGTCCATGCTTCCTCTGGAATACCATAGCCCAAAGGAACTGAAGGACCTCTATTAATTAAATATACATCAGTGTTGACAGCCTCTGCCCACATATTTAAAGGGAGCCCAACATGCAATCTCATGGTCCTTGCACACTCCATTATTGTCCTATTCATACGTTCAGCCACTTCATTCTCCTGTGGAGTCCCTAGAACCATTTTCTGCCTACGGATTCCATTAAAAGAACAATAATCTTCAAATTCTTTGCTACAATACTCACTGCCATTATTAGATCTGAGACATTTTAATCTTTTACCCATCTCATTCTCAACCAAGCTTCTCCATTTCTTAAATGTTTCAAATACATCATATTTCTGCCTAAGGAAATAAATCCATACCTTCCTAGTTACATCATCTATAAATGTAACATAATACCGAGAGCCACCTGGAGAAGATACCTGAGCTGGTCCCCATACATCTGTATGCACAAGCTCCAACTTTTCATCTTTCTTTTGCTTCCCATCCTTGAGAAAATTGACTCTCTTTTGTTTGCCATACACACAACTTTCACAGAAATCCATATTAATACATTTCAAACGTGGTAAAACTTTCTTAGAATGAAGTACCTTCATACCTTTTTCACTCATATGCCCAAGTCTGTTATGCCACAATGTTGTCTCAGAACCTGCAGCAACTGTTTCAGTCTCTTCCTGCGAACCTGCAGCAACTGTTCCTGAACTTGTTTATTTTTTCTCTGCAACAGCTAAAGTAGAAGGAACGGTATGACCTGTACAAAGATATAAGGTGCCTACTTTCACACCTTTTTCTACTATTAAGGCACCTTTTGAAACCTTCCAATTTTTATCAGTAAATGTAACAATGCAACCTTCTTCAGCTAGCTTCCCTGCTAAAATTAAATTCCTACTGAGCCTTGGAACGTGCCTTACCTCTTGTAGTAGCCAATGATTCCCATTCTGCAACTTAATCTTGATTCATCCCTTTCCAACAATCTGACAAGGTTCGTTATCTCCCAAATAAACTAGCCCAAAATCCCCTTGGACATAATCAAGAAAATAACTTCTATGGGGCATAGCATGAAATAAGGCCCCTGAATCTAAAACCCATGAATCATCAACATTATCTAGGGAAAGAATCAAAGCATCATCTTCGGACTTATTACTTACCACATTTGCCTCCTTATTGCCTTCTTATTTGTCTCCTTTATTTTTCCAAGACCAACAATCTTTCTTTAGATGACCTAGTTTCCCATAGTACCAGCAATCCTTCTATCCTCTGGTTTGGGATCTTTTATCCTTTAATTTTCCTCGTGACTTCCCATGACCTCTAGAACCTTTTCCTCTCTCCTTTGATTTACCCCTGCTTTTTGCATTCAAAACATTGCCTGATGTGGACCTACCTGAGCTTTTCCTATGAATTTCCTCACTCAGAATAACACCAACAACATCATCAAATTTCAAGGTATTTGAACCAGAAATAGAGTTACTAACCACCATTACCAAACTATTCCAGCATTCAGGCAAAGAACATAATATCAAGAGAGCTCTAACTTCATCAAATTTTACATTTATAGAAGTCAATTGACTGAAAATCATATTAAATTCATTTAAATGATCTGTCATAGATCCACCTTCAACCATTTTCAGATTAAACAAATGCTTCATGAGAAATACCTTATTTGACGCTGAGGGTTTTTCATATAATTTAGCCAAAGCTTTCATCAGACCATCTATTGTCTTCGCTTCCATTATATTGAATGCCACTGATGTTGCCAGGCACAACTGAATGGTTTCCAGTGCCTTTCTGTCAAGAAGATTCTAATCCTCATCAGACATTGTTGCCAGTTTCTTGGCTACTCCTTCCAATGACATCCATAAATCCTTTTTATAGAGGTAATCCTACATCTACATCTTCCATAATTGATAGTTTTGCCCATTGAATTTATCAACCTTTAATTTACCCTCGTCTGCCATTGCTCCCACTCAACCGTGAGACTCCCACTCAATTGTGAGACCTTCCTGCAGACGATAATCAAACACAACTCACTCTAATACCACTTGCTAGGGTTAGCCGGTAGAAGATATCAATTAAATGCAAATAAAGATTAAACAGAGGAATGAAAAATACACAGAAATAATAATAGCGAGGGACAAGTTTTAATGTGGTTCACCCAAACTCAGGCTACATCCACCAACAGAGAGTCCAATATTATTATCCAGTAAATCAAACCGATTACAACCAGCAATTCCTACAACTCAATACCATTACAAATGCTACAATACAATATATCAAAAAACCCTAACCCTTAGCCATTTTTATCAAGCCTTATGTCAGTTACAAAATAGGTTTTTTTTATGTCAGTCCAAAAAAAATTCTTTTAGGCGCTGCACCCCCAAACCCCGGCGAGGATACATGGCTAGTGTACAGTACTTTCCTGATTAGTTGCCACCTACCAACAAAGGTCAATGATATGAAAGGAGGAGTCATCGATGGTATCAGAGTTAGAAGTCTCTCTTACTAAAGAAGATCCAACTTCTGTATTAGAAATGGATATGGATGCAGATTCTTGCAATGTGTATTCACCAGGACCATGTTCAGTGTACTTGATACGGAGATTGGAAGTGGCTTTGCTGGATGATGGCTTGAGTAGGTCAGATGGATCTACACATGATGAAGATGGATATGCTTCGATGTTGATAGGAATGCGGTTTGGACTCTGGTATTTAGCTTGAAAGGCACGACAAAATTCAAATGGATTGGGATTAGCATGGATAGTAATCTCAACACCGTTATGTTGAAATTTAAGACATTGATGGTCTGTAGAAGGAACTTCCTTGAGGGAATGTATCCATGGACGACCAAGGATGATGTTATAAGGAAGCTCAATATCAAGAACTTGACAATGGGTTTTAGTAGTGATCGGCCCAACTTGGATAGGCAAGTAAATAATCCCTTTAGTATCTCTCTCGGCATCATCATATGCTCTAATAGTAATGACCTTGGAGGTGTCAACACCTTTCTCAGAATATCCCAATTGTTTTATTAATTTCAAGGAACATATATTAAGACCAAATCCACCATCCACCAAGATTCATTTGATATGGCGCTGTTTGACAAACACTTCAATGTGAAGGGTGAATGGAGGGCTGAAGATCTTTGTTAGAAAAGGTTAAATGAGAAGGGGCTACAATGCTAGTGACCATAGATTGAAATTGTGTGATATCAATATCGATAGGCATCGAAGATTCTTGTAAGGCTTTGTCAAGGATAGCTTTGTGAGTAGGGGATATGTGAAGCAACTCAAGAATGGAAATATGCGCAGGTGTTTTGCCAAGGTGATCAAGGATATTATAGTTAGAGAAAGGTCGAGGAGGATAGACAAGTGCTCCTTGAATGGTAATGCGACCTCTTCGAGTAGTTACAGTGTAGTCAAGTGCTTTGCCTTGGATAGTAATGGTAGAAATGCGAGCATGGTCAATGCAGCCAATAGTAGATGATTCATAGTTGTACTGAATGGCATTCCCAGCATGAGGGTTACTTGGTTTGTCATGAGATGGAAGTGGATTCTTTAAAGCATCTAGATCATAGTTCAATGTCAGTTGTTGTGCAGGTTGAGTAGTTGAAGGTGTAATTTTGATTAAACCTTGATGATGCAATCTTGGATAACATGCTTTAAGTGCATACAACCATTTGTTTTATGTCCTTTAACTCTATGGTAATCGCAATACTCATTTTCTTTATACCAAGGAGCTTTGAAGAGTGGTTCGCCGTTGGGTGGTGCATTCGGCAACATAATATCACCCGCTTGGAGAAGTTTTTGAAAGACAACTTCCATAGGTTCCGCTAACGGTGTAAATTTTTGGCAAGGATTTGAAGTTTGTCTTTGTCGCGTTCATTGAAAAGGTTGTGTTATTGTAGAAGTTACTTGAATGTTAATGGGAGCTTTCATAGTTTGTATGTTCTTTGCATCCACAACACCATCGTTGATAACATTCTTGTTTTTGTTTCAAAAGTGAGACTTATCATTGGAGTTTCAAGGATAGTCTTTGTTATCATGAAAAATCTTGATAGTGCCTTTAGCAATTAAAGCTCGTTCAATAATGCTTCCTTTGGAAACAAGTTCATCAAAGGTGCTAGCACTTTGCAATTGTAGTTGGAATGATAGCTCAGGATGGAGATTTTGAACAAAGATATCGAGCTATTGTTTTTCAGGTATTTCCCATGATAGCTTACTAGCCATATTACGCCATCATTGAGTAAAAGAAGAAAAGGCTTCACCATTGCATTGTTTATTGTTGACAAGGTCATTCATATTTACCTCATGTTCAATGTTAAAAGCAAAGTGGGATCAAAACTTATTTGTTAACTCCATAAAAGACTTAATTCCTGGAGGTAGATGAGAGAACCATTCAAGAGCTTGTCCTGCTAAGCTTCGAGGAAATGGTCTCAAAACATATATATCATCATGAGAAACATCGAGACATGCCACAAAGAGGGCTCTAAGATGATCTTCTAGATTTCATTTTCCTTTGTACTTGTCAAATTGTGGAATTTCAAAGTGTGGTGGAAAAGGTGTCATATGAAGTGACTTGTCAAACAGATAAGCGCATATGTTTTCTAAGGAAAATGTCTTCTTGCTTTGTCCTACTGCTTGGTTAATCATTTGTTGAACATCCACTGGAGATAATTGCTATTGTTGCAAAGGGGGTAAAACATGGTATGATGTATATTGAGGTTCTTGTTGTGGGATATATGAAGCCATGACAGTTTGTTGAGGTTGCGTACTCACAATGTATGTCAAAGGATTAGTATGCAACCCATATGTGGTTGAAGATTGCTGTCCTTGAGACACAAGCGGCGGTTGGGTATATTGTGACGAATTAGAACCAAGATTTATGAGAAGTGGAAGATGGATTGGCATTAGTTAATGGTTGTGAATTTGGAGTTGGATTTGTGACATGGTAAGTGATGGAAGGATTGGTAGATGCAAAAGAAGGATGGACACTTGGGTTTGTATTTTGGACAACATGAGGATTGGTAAATGTCATGTGTTGGGTGACAATAGGAAAACCTTAGGTAGCATAAGATGGATTGATGGTTTGTGAAGGATTGTAAGAAGATGATGCAACGGATGTAAGTTGATCAACATAAGTGACTATAGTGCTAGGATTGGCTTGAGAAACAATAGGCGGGTCACTCATGTCAATAACACTAACATTGGGATTGTATGATGTATTGGATGGATTAGTGGAGATAGTGGAGATCATATTAGCAGCAGTAGGAATATGAGATGTGGTGTCCACATGTGATGTAGCAGATTGCGATGGTTGTGAAGCTTGGACCATTAATGTTGTTTGGATAGTTTGAGAAGCTTGCAGACTATGGGATATTGGTGCAGGAGCACCTTGACAAATTGATACTTCCATAGGAGTTTGATTAAATTTTAATGGTTCAACATTGTAATGAGGTTAATCAAGTCACTATTAGGTGTTTAGGTCATTAGGAGGTTCAAATATGCAAAATATTGCATACAATGTAAAGGTTGTCATGTAAAATTGAAAAAAAGATACAAACTTGGAAGTTGAAGGGTCATTTGGCTCTTAGTTCGTTCCAAGGAAGTTAGAAACTGAAAGGTCATGTTGTAATACCTTTAAAAGGCTTTGTAACCTTCAAGAAGTCATGGGTGATTGGATATTTGAAAGGGAATGACAAACAGGCACTATTTTCTGTATTTTACTTCAGAAAATTGTTGTTTTCTTGCATGGTACGTCCCAGTATGGGCAGGAGGACACTTCTTTTTGATTTCAAATGAAAGTATATTCAATCACCCTCCATTTCCTTTTTATTTCATGCATTTTGGTTATGTTTTGAGTTAGTTGTTGTGATTTCTCTGAAAGTGGTTAAAACCCTGTCTTAGGGTAAACAGTGAGCAGTTTAATGAAGTTTCTTGGATATTTTTATATGGTAATGAGTCCATACATGAATTCAATGTTGTGAAATAAACCATATTTTCTTATGACAAGTGTTTAGACTAGATGGTCGAGGTTTATATTGGATTTGATGGTACCCTAGTGCTGTTCTGCCCTATCTCAGACTGGTAGAGGGCAGTCTTGGGAGTTACAAACTAGGTTTTCTTAAAATATCTGATGGAAAGGTACTTTTGATGATTCAATGAGCATTTGCAAACCTTTTGTGAAGTGCTCCAAGCATTGGCAAGGTGTGGAGAGTTGTGGAGTGTCCATTTTCAATAAGCCCTTATGCAACGACAGGCCTAATTAGGCCTGTTCTCTGTCTGAAATAACTAATTTTGTGTCATTCATTCCAAAAGACCTCCACCCCAATTTAACACATGTTCTTCATGAGCATAAAGGGTATCCAAAAAGGTAATCACAGTCTTAAAGAGAGGTTTGCATCAAGAGATAAGTTCTGACAGTCCTTTTTAGGGAGGCTACTAGGAGTTTGGACAGTCAATGAAAGGATGGTTGCTTGTATGGTGGGACAGACCTTGGTAAGTGTTTGTTTCTATTGAATCAATAATCCTAAGGTATGAGAAGGCCTTGTGAAGTCTAGTTTGGGCCTGAGAAGTGGAAAAAACAAAGTTGTGCTATGTAGTGGGCCTTGGTTTATGATAAGGTTGTGGATTTGAAACCCATTGTTATGAACTATGCCTATAAGGAGTTGAGTTGTTCTTTTCCTCTGCATCAGATATGGGGATAGCTTGTGATGTTTGGAGAGTTTGCACTTGGGCCACATGGACAGCTTGTGTTACTTGAGGCATGGAAACGATTATAGTGGGAGAAGGAGTATGTTGGGGAACATGGAAAGGTGGAATGTTCAGATTTTGCGAAATGAAAGGGAGTACATTGGTTGGAGTTATCAAAGGTTCTAAAGTGTACTCCAAACGTGGTGGATCAAATGAAGTAACAATAGGCAATGAAAGTGATGGGTTGGAAGATGGATTTTGTAATATGGTATGGGATGGTGTGACTATAGTAGATGGTCCCTTTGCAACAACAGCGGAAGTGTTTGGATCGTGCTCTATAATAGCGAATATGTCAAAATCTCTTGGTAATTTAGCTCCCATGCGAGCAAGTTGCAAGAAGTAGTGATTAGGATCAAATAAAACAAGTCTCTCAAATTGATCCCATACATGTGTATCTCAAAATTCTGGTAAGTCTTCTTGGGATTGTTCTTCATAAGTCTCCAAAAATGTTTGAGATTGCACTTGTTGTGAAGATGACTCTCTAATGGTGTACCCATGGGGCATAAACATATGAGGAGGCATACCAGTCATAAATTGAGTCGCGTCTCTAAGAGGTCTTGATCTAGATTGTTGCATCTTAGCTTCCATCTCAGCTTGCAATTTGACTTCCATTGGAGCTCTATATTGGCTCCTAGTTTGAGGGATGATGAATGAGGTTGAAAATTGAACTTTAGTTCGTCGAGGTTTTGAGACCCAAAAAATATGATAGTTTGCTGGTTGTTTGGTTGCTGGTTGCTTTGTTGTTGGTTGGATTTCCCTAGAGAATAGCTCACACACTCAAGGGAAAGTTGTTTGTGAAGGTTACTATTTTGCTGATGTTGCTAAAGCTAAAGCCAAAAGATGATGTTTGGCTGATTGATCGGGTTGATTGATTTGATGTTTGGTTTGCTGGTTTGGGATCTTAAAAAGATGAAAAGATCACAAAATTCAATTGGTTGGTAAACTCAAAGTAGGAGACAAAGTTCAGGTATCTGCTAATGATTAGAGACAGGTCTGAAAGCTAATGTTAAGGCTAAGCAAGCTAGAAGTGTAGTTGATTCGGCTGAGTCACTAAGATTTGCTGGTAATTGACCACAAGCGATAGGCAATAGCTCATATGTGACTCAAAAAAGGCCAAAAGTGACTAGTAATAGCTTAAATATGATCTAATTTTGGTTCGGATAACAAGCTATAGTTTTAACCAGAGGTGAGTCAATTTGCTACAGGTGATCAGTATTGACTCAGAAGTGATTTACTATTGATCAAAGGCGATGCAGTTTAGACCAGAGGCAGCTGACTATTGTTTAAAAGCAATCCAGTTTAGGTAAAAAGTGGCTGACTATTGTTTAAAAGTGATCCAATTTAGGCAAAAGGTGACTGACTGTTGTTTAAAAGTGATCCAATTTAGGCAAAAAGTGACTGACTGTTGTTTAAAAGTGATCCAGTTGTTTGTATGCATGCAGTTTAAGGTCAAAAGCGACCGTGTCTGTCAGGAAATATGTCTGATTTGTGTTTTTTGACAAGAAAATAGTAATTGCAGTCACTCACACTCACAACAATCACAAACTTATACAACCTAGGCTAGGAAAGGACTGTATTTGTTGAGTCCCCTAGTCATGCTTATTCAAAGTAGATAGCTTCAGGATCTTGGTAGCACTGGCTCCTCTCCACGGCACACACTTCTCACACATACCAAGATCTGGGTTTCCCAAGGCTTGTCCCCCCACCAAACCTTAGGATTGTCCCTGCTATCTCTTCTAAGAACCACATGAATCAGGGTGGCTTCAAAGGTCCCACCTTTTGCGTCAACAAATAGAAGGTTTTTAGCTACTACACAAAGTTTCTAATAAGGGCATCCATTTGGGTGGCTATATGTGTGGCAGTACTACTCTCCATTACGGAGTCTCCCAGCCTTGGAGGGTTTTGGGGGAGGTTGGCTGTTGGTATAACACAACAACACCTATTGTTTGTCTCTTTCGACACAAACACTTTTCTTATATAGCGGTTCAAAAAGACTTGGCTTTAGCCCATTACCGCTTGGGTCATATCCCTTCTCACACCAGGAAGGTAGGCTCTTTAAAGATAATAACAAGTTTTCATACACCTAAGATCTATTTGATAGACAAGGGGAGAGGATACTTTTGTTATTAAATTTGAGTTACAATTAAGCACATGCAAGCAATCAAAAAAAAGATAAATCAAGCATGGAGTAAGCAATGATTCTTTTTAAGCACCAAGCCCAAATGTTCCTAATTTAGTGAAAAACTACAAGTCTTGGATCGATCGAAGATGCAACAAATATGTTAGTAGTTTGATAACTGCATTTTCTTGGATGATAGATAAGATGCTGCACAAATACCTAATTAGTAGCCAATAAAACTAAACTACAAATGATAAGGATTGAAAACGACACAGTTTACCAAAGGTGATCAACTATTGATCAAAAGTGAACTGTATTCTACTGCAGGTGAAATGTTACAGATCAGAAGTGATGCCAGTAATTTTAGACGTGGAGTGATAAATCTCATAAGAGATGTGAAAAAGTAATAGGTGACTGGTTACGGGTCATAAGTGACTCAGATCTGCGAAAAAAATAGAATGTAACAAAAACCCTAGTTTCTCAAGAAACGATTCAAATAGCTAAAGGTGATCACTATTAGGTTAAAAGTGATTCAAATAAAGGCATAAGCGACCACTGTTAGCTTGTAAGCGATGTGAAACAAGCAGTAAGCGACTACTATTTGCTCATAAGCGATCCAGGAATGCTAAAAGCAGCAGGTTTCAGCTCAGAAGCAATGCGTATATTCAGACA
This sequence comes from Cunninghamia lanceolata, assembly GCA_027924645.1. Classification (NCBI taxonomy): domain Eukaryota; kingdom Viridiplantae; phylum Streptophyta; class Pinopsida; order Cupressales; family Cupressaceae; genus Cunninghamia; species Cunninghamia lanceolata. The sequence continues at coordinate 15,428,370 of BSBN01001583.1, forward strand.
GCAACTAGTTTTTGCTCAAAAGCAACTGGAACTTGCCATAAGCACTTAGAAAATCTAATCTTCACAAAAACAACTTCAAATAGCAAAGTTAATCAAGGACATGAGTCCCACCGGACATGCCAAAATGTGATAGATAAAAAATCAGGTTAATAAGATCAAGCATAGCCATGAAAACCTAACCTTACCATCATCAAAAAATCTAATTCAAATGAAATCAAAAGCATGTAATTCAAGAACAATATCACCTAGATTGTATGATTCCTTATTTATGATGTGGATTGCTCTTTCAACAATGGACAATTATGAAGATAAAAACTGCCATGATGGATGGATGATGAAGCTAATATGCTAGATGGATTCTAAAGTGCTCAATATACTTAGGATGATAATGTAGACACTATATGAATGTTGGATAGATATAGTATGGAATGAGAGGGTGTTTATATAGAACTCAACCAAAATCAATCAACGGTGGAGATTTGATGGCTATATGAATGGCTAAGATTAAATGATAGGCATAGGTGAATGTGAAGATGACAATTGGAGGGAAGATAAGGTTCATGTGTGCTTGTGTACATAAAAAAGTACTACATGTGAAAGATATTAAATAAAAGATGTAGTATCATTTATCTTTTTTAAATGAAAGAGGCACACATGTCAGCTCATAAGATAAATGATAAGAGAAATTAATTAAATAAATAAAAATTTATTTAATTAATTGGAAAGTGGGCTTGTGAATAGAATTTTAATTAAATAAATAAAATTTATTTAATTAAAATATATATAAAGAAGATAATTAAATAATTAGAGATTGTTTAATTATAGCTTAGAGGAAATATCTAATGAATTAATTAAATAAATATAAATTTATTTAATTAATAGAAGAAAATAGATGTGTTAGGGGTATTGCTCAAGTGTGTTAGACAAATGCAAATGGTAACCAATGTGATATTTGATGCTAATGATAAATAGGTCAATTTTAGGTGTCTACACAAACATTTTTGAGATGCAATAATTTGGAGGTCATTCAAGGCTTTATCTCCCATATTAATCTAGAAGAGGTGAGCTTGTATTTAAGCCCTTTGGCATGCCGAGTGTTAGCAATATTGATATTGTGTCACAATTAGGAAACCCAATTCTACAAGTGCATGTTAAAGGGATCAAGTTTAAGATCACAAATAATGTGAGTGAACTTCTTAGTAGCAATAAGTTCAACTCGTAAACATAGTTAACTTGCTTGCCAAATCTTTGAAGGAAGGTGATGTTGTAAGTAATCACAAAATTCCTCTAGTCAATCCAAATAATGGCAAATGGAAAATGTGGCATCAAGTTTCATGCTTGGGTGATGAGGTGGATGCTCCCCTAATGTTCATATGAGTGATGTGTTCAAAAACATATATGCAAGGAATTTTCACCAATGGGAAAAACTAGTCCACCTTAAAGATTAAGGGATTATGGTAGAAGAGAATGGTCTTAGGATGTACTTCCATAGATCTGTCTTTGTGGGTGATTATATGGAACATGCATTGTTCAAAAACCATAATATATGATCAAGACATTATTCCATCTTTACTGACCCATAAGTTAGTCTATGTATACCCCATATTTAATGTGGTAAGCCACTATTAAATTTCAAATTGACTAACCCCAATAATTTTTAAAATAATACAAAATATCCCTTTCTCTAATGCACCATCTCATTGGCAACATGCTAGTTTTATTCTCAAGAGACTCCACCATATTAAAGTTGCTAGAAACAAGCCACTTAGAAAATGCTATTTTGTCAGCTAAGAAACACCATAACACTACTTTTGGGGGGCCATTATTAGGATCATAAATATCAACAACCACAACTAACCTCCCATCAATTTCAAAGGTCACTCACATTACACAATGGTTGAGTTTTTTGCTAGAGGAAATACTAGTAAAGGTTAATCTAGGAGCTCAATTAGCATGCATGCATCACCATCTCCTTTTTCATATGAGGTGAGAAGATCAAAAGATTGACTTAAATAGCCCTCAAGGTGGCTTGAAGAAAAAAATTTACATCAATTTATTGTAAACAAAAGTTGTCCAACATGCCAAGTTGTTGACAAAAAACCCATATAGAAAACTTAAGGGAAGATTTTGTAAGACCTCTTACATTCCAAGAGATAACATTATCGTCGAGGGTTCCTCCATAGATTGCTCTAACAGGTCACTAGATCACCATCTCTTAATGCCTCAAATTAGTTATCCTAGTTTAGAATAAAAAAGTATGGGTGAAATAGAGTAACATTTTCTACTAAATTTTCCCCTTGGTGATTTGTTGTCTCTAGATAGAAATGTGGATACTTGAGGGTTGAGCATTCTTAAGAGATATCCTAATGTCCACACATCACCTTTGACTAGAGTTGCTAATCACAATTTGAGAAGATAAACTAGGGTATGATTCCTTGTTGGGAATAATCACCTCATTTTTAGTCACTAGAGGAATCTAAAATTTATGGACATATTGGGGTTTAGGTTGAGGGTCATTAGATTTAGGATGGCTAGCAACTAAAGTTTTTTCTTACCACCAATTTTCAACTAACTAGCCTCTTGGTTTGGGGGAGGAGACAATTAGGGTATAAGTGAATAATGCTTAGCAAATGGCTTTGGTATAAGTGAAGAATATTTGATCTTGTGGTTTAAAGCCTCATACTAGAAATAGGTACAATTGGTAAGTTAATGTAGGTGACCTATTTAAATGCGAGCCACAGCTTGAATCTCAAAGGATTCTTTAAGGTTGGATGTGAGGTCCACCTCCACACAAACCTTCTTGTGAGGTCGAGGCATAAATATGTTTTGGTTCATTGCAAATAAAATGGATGAGCGACTAGATAATATGTGCCAAAAATGCCCATAGTGGGGTGGGAAGCTTAGAGAACTCATTCCAAATAGGGACCTTGAGGGATGCTTGCCTAGAAACTTTAAAGTCTTGGGTCTAGAGAGAAAGCACCAACAAAGTTTTTCTCATGAACCAATTGTTAATTTTTGTGTAGCTTGGACAGGTGTTCTAGTCTCGGGTGGAGATTACGAGGTTGGAAACACAGCTGGAATAATTATCTCCATACCTAGATAATTGATTTCTCGAGAGACTTCTAGATATTAGGGTTTAGAGTCTAATTAATCCTAGCCATTGATTAAAATTAAATCATGGCCATTGGTTTCCAATGAGGGGATTATAAAAGAGGATCAATAGGCATTTGGAAAACAACAGATCCGAGAAGTATTTGCAGCGATAGCAAATAAATAAATTTGCGGTGATAGCAAATTGATTTGCAGTGAAAGCAAAGGGCGCAGTGATAGCGTTGGAGAGCAGTGGAATTGCCGGAGAAGGAAAATATTGCCGGAGCAATTTCAGCAGGAACAATTGAGGGAAGGGAATTTACAGGAAAGAAATTTCCAGAGCTCTGCCAGTAAGAGGCAAGCAATTTTGTATCTCTTGATTTCCTGTAGTTGAATAAAATTCATATCTGTTGACTGGTTTTCGCTTCGGGGTTTTTCCAGGGACAATTTGTCCAAAATGTTGTGTTGATTTTATTTTTCTATCTCCGTGATTTTTCCGTGAAATTGCAACTGTATTATTATTTAATATTTGCTGTAAATTAATTAATTTTTCGGCAGCCAAATAATCTTATAAGATAGGAAATTAATAATCAGTAGCTGCAATAGATTTTTCACACCAATAACTACATAGGTTAAGAAGAATATTAACCTACTGGGGTCATGAAAAGTAAATAAGAAAAATCCGTTGCACAAATTCCTAGCCTGAGACAACTTAATGCCATTGGGTTCCCAAGAATTATTGAACTAAGAGTCCAAGTACTATTTTGAGTAGATACTTCCCCACATAAGAAGTAATAAGGATAAAATTCTCATTCTATTTTCAAACATATTCTACAGCGTCAAGGGGTAAAATAATGTCAACTTTGAAGGCTAAACCTTATTTTACAACGGTTAAAAATTTTAAGCATACTTTAAAGCCATCCTCACCATCAAATATACCATTACTTGCAAAAGACATGAATTTGGTCATTAAAAAAGATGGAGCTAAGACTGAAATTAATATGTAAGAATTCTAAAAAATTCTAAAAAATAATGTGACACAAAGTGAATGAAAGCCCTCAAACATATTAAAAAAAAAAAAAAAATCCATAAAATAATAAATTAGACCAAAATTTTCTCTAAACCATATCAAATACCTTTTAAAATAATAATCCTCTATAACTTATAACTAACATTTTAATATTTTAAATAAATATTACAATACCTAATTATTATGAATTTAAAATATGATTAAAATCACTCAAAAAATAAAATTTACAATCCAAACTTAAAATATATTAATAAATTTGAATCACAATGTAATATGTATGAATTTGAATCACAATATAATATGTATGGATGTCCAAATGTATCGAGAGCTATTTTTCAATTAAAATAAAACAAAAAGTTACAAGGTAACCTTTAAATTCACTCCTTTCAGTATTAATACAAATAATATGAAATTCTAAAATGCAATATATATACTATCGGATATAACCTTTCATTGTATAGATGGTTTGCAAAAGAGTCATTACTAAAAGAAGTACGGCTGCCACCGAAGAGAATAGATACCATGGCCTTGAACAATGTTGTTTCTTCAACTCAGTAATCCACACGTTCAGTTGACTTCTATAATGTTCGTTGACATTTCTGAGAAGCTGCTTAAAATCATCTTTGTAAGTGATTCCAATGCACAAATCATTGAATATTCTAGCTACTTCATCATCAGTCCCTAGATAATTTTTGATAATATTTGCTCTGCGGAATAGACCCACATCCTCCTTGGAGTCAATTAAGTTATTCATTATATACATGTTGCGCGAAATTACTCGCTTAATTTGGGAGTTTTCCTGCCTTTGACACTCTTCAAAAGCCACCAGGTTTCTCAGGAATATGTCTGTGTCATCCTCAACAATGACTTGAGGGAGGTAAAGTATACTTCGTCGGAAACATCTGCGTTTAAAATGGAATTTTCCTTCAGTGCTTAGCTTCAATTTAATTCCAGCTCTCTGCAACTTTTCTGCTGAAGGTATCAAGCTTCCATCCACTGCAGAGGATCGAAGCAGCCAACGAATTACAGCCGTCCAGCTTGTCCCTGTAAAACAAGCAACGCCATTTGGAGTAGCAATGCAAGTAGAAGCGCCGCAGTGAACATTGCAACCACAACATTTAGCGGGGATATCAGACTCAGAACCAGAGCCAGAATTTGATAAGAAATCTGCAATCACCTGTCTTGATAAATCCAATAGATGGTATGTACCTCCTTTAATAAGTCTCGCAATTACTTTCTCTTTTTCATTGACTCTTACATCATTTTCTTCGAGTGAAAACGGATAGCCTCGAAAATACCCGCCGATGCAGCGATCTAATTGTTTGGCTAATAAGGCCGGCACATCTCCAGGGTCTTTAGTCTCCAACTCTAGGATCTTCTCCAGAATGCAGAAAGGAATCTGATTTTCTAGCTTCAAAATGTCCAAAACAATCTCCCGTCTTTTAATGTTATCATCTCTCCTGGAGCAGAAAACAAGGCTTGAATTGGGTAATTCCATTCGAAGGATCTCAAGAATAAAGCATGCATCCATGGTCATCATCCAGACAAGCGGAACATCATCCCATTCAATGGCCGAGTCTTCATAGCAATCTCTGATCTTCTTCTTTAGCTCTTTAACCTTGTTAAGTAACCCTCCTATGGTCACACCAGGGAGCCTTTGCAAGGTTCTGTCTACTGCTTGGAGCTTATATTCGTCCATTGCAGTCAGCTGCTGGTTCTTGTGATGATAAGGTCCAAGAAATACAACCAGAGGATCATAAGCTGCTTGTTTGGTTATCTTTATACTTTCAGGCACCCGATATATAGACACACCAGCAGACGTTTTTCGCTCTTTGTACTTTCGAGATTTATATCTGTTTTCAACTTGAACAATCCATGATTCAGCCTCGCTGTTCGCTTCCAACAGCCATTCTTTATCTTCATCTTGAATGTCTAATTCAAGATGTGCTACATTGTTTTCGCCTTCCATGGAGTAGTTCCTGGAAATCAAACAATTTGATCAACTTCCCCTACAAAACAAAGGTAGGGAACCAAAAAAAAAACAACGTATAGTTTAAAAACTTTGCAAAAGTCCAGAAATTTACCGCTGACCAAATAAACAATCATATATTTACCTAGAAATGACAATAACAAGCAGTTTAGATGGAACAAAAAGAATTTGCATTAAAAATAAAATTAACCAGCATATTACTCTTTGATCTAGATTTTATTCCATCCCAAGGTAACCCCAGAAGGGAAAATGCCTTCGTAGCTATTAGTAACTTACATGGGTGCTATATAGTACATTTTGAAGCAAAGAAAGTTTGCTTTGTTCTAGGTTGTTTGAAAGCTACGTAAGGACAAAAGTCATTATTTAGAAAACAAACTTTAAAAAAATTAAAAAATATATACCTCTTAAATCATGTGTCTCCCATTAATATATAAACCTCAAAGACCTTCGGGTGAAGGAATAGGAAAAAGGATCTATTAGTTGAGCACCCTAACTTCACGCCTCTCAAAATCATATGTGGCAATTTTGAATCACTCCAAAAATTTTATAGTAGCTTACTTGGCAAGGCCCCTGCTTATAACTAATGTTTCAGGGCCACATCAACATGCTTTTTGTTGAGGTGTCAAATAGTTCCCAAAAAAAGGGTGGACCAATAGGTGTGCATTAAGTCATGTTTTATTAGTGCGTTGATGTGGCATCACATGATTGGTTGTTTTTTAGATCTAAAGGGCACATTTTATTCAATTATTAATACTTATAGTCAACACTAACAACTTTAAAGTCACTATTACTAGTGCTAAACTTTTAAAAATATTGGGCCTTAAATGCACCAATACTATTTCAACCATTGGAACTATCTCAAGTATTGGGTCTTTTCCCCTATGACAAACTCATGCTTGTGGCTTTGTCACCTATTGATCCATATGTCTCCCATTAATTCACTTTTTGTACTTGTTCTTGAGCATTAATAATGTTAAGGTAGTCAAGTAATTGTTGATAGTAACCTATTTTATCTTTTATAAAGGCTTTTGGATTTTTTTTTAATTTTCACGGTGAATTCTTTCATTTCTTGCATTTTATTTCTGTGTTTTGAGTAACATTAACTCTTCATAAAGTGCTGTAATTTTTTTTCTTATGCAAGAAGAATAGTAATAATTCATATTCTAATGAATTCTACTATTAAATTTGAGAGTTCACAGATCATTTTGGTATTAGAGTAGTTTTATGGTCTTTTAGAAATTATGGAGTGAGTTTGATCATTTTGTTATTAGAGTAGTTTTATGATCTTATAGAAATTATGGAGTAATTTTGTTGTATAATAGTTACTAGATCTTTAAAGGAGGAGTTGTTGCCTTACAATCCAAAGATTAACACTTGCAAGTGGAATAAAAAGGTTAGAATGTAGAATTTAAATGCATGTATGTTTGCCTTGGAGGGTTACATAGAAGGTACAACGAAGAACCAACAATGGATATGTCGATAAGTAGAGTGCATGACAAGACAACAATCAAATGGTTCAAGAATAGTCTTTCATTGGCAATTTGGTGAGATCTCTAGCCAAGATATTTGGCATTTGAGGTCATGTTGGCTTCACCATGGTTTTGGCTTTCATTTTCAATCTTGCACCATGTCCCCTTGTTATCCTATGACCTTGAATGTGATGTCAACATGGGGTTTCAAGTTCTATGGCCCCATCTATATTTTTATGAGGCTTCATTTTTTGTATTTCCCCATATGTTCAGATACCCCATTACATGTATTTGGGCTCCAAATCCTTTACCATGGCAATTTTCCTTTCGTCTACCCTAAGCATTCTTCAAATCAATTATTGTATTTGGTATGTGTTGGCAATCCACTTGGGTAAATGTAGTCCAAAATTGTAATGATGGAGTATGTGAAATTAGAGGGCCCATCTATGTGGTAGGAATTACATAAAACTTGGTTTGTTTTATTTCCCGATTATTGAATGCTCTTGCAACCATTTTTAGGTTTGTTTGTTCATGTAAAAGAAATGCATTGAAAATGCATGCATAAAGGTGGTTAAATAGTGTTGCATAGAGCTTCATATGCATCATTTGGAGTCCTTTGTATTCTTCATGTTACATTTGATAATTTGCATATTATGTACTTATTTGATGTAGTAGGAATTAAAAAACAATCAAGGAGCCTTCTTCAAGGATTCTTTGCATCATAATATAGTGAATGTTTGTTCATCGATGATTCAAGTATGTCATTCTCTGATACCATCTCAAATCAGTTTTTCCTCTTGATACATGTACACAACTATTCTTATTTGTCTACAAAAACAAGACCTTGTTTCTATTGTTCTTAGTTCCTTCATTACTAATGAATACTTAGTTTACTCACACATCTCTATTTTAGTTGTGAATCTCAACTCAGTAGCCAAATTTAGATCAAGGCATTAATCCTTTTGCACTTTTTCTCTCACCACACTCAAATTTACAAATACAAGCTATAAATTCCCTTACATTAAAACTAGGATTAACTATCTAAGACCAACTTTGCAAGTCCATTGTGCCCACAAGATCTTATCTTAAGGGAGACTAATTTAGAGAAATCATTGGAGGGATTTGTATTGTTGTTTCATGCTGCAAGTGTGTATGAAGTAAGCTCCTAAATTACAAGCATCACTGTAGAGAGAATTCTACATATCTTAGGTTGTATGCACAATTTTATTATCTGCTTAGAAGAACTCACATTTTCTTGACATCAGTAAACTATCACATTGAAGCTTAGTGAAAAACCTTGGATTTTTTAGTGTGTAGTGTATGAGTTATGTTCAAGACTAAAAATGTTTTTATTTGTCCTTGATTTTCATGTGATTAACCTCAAGGAACACCCCTTGAACTTTCTGTTATGTCAGAAACTATCTCCCTCGACCTTTTCCCTCCTAGGTTTAGCTCCCAGGTCCCTTGTTTTGCATCTTACATGTTCATTTTTACTCCTGGAAGAAAATGGCTTCAAACCCATGTCAAATGGGGCTTGAGGGACATTGTGTGCCTTAGCCCTACCTTGAAATAGGACCTATGGACATGAGCGCTCGCGCCCTTGTCCTATCCTATTTTAGGTAGGTCCCAAATTTGAATGTCAGTTTTGTGACTGTTAATTAGGTCCCATGCCGACATCTTAAGTTTGAATTATGAAATTCTTAGCGAGAATGTGTGTAGTTGCATATATAAGCATGCTTAGGGTTTCATTTGTAAACTAGAAGATGATTGTAAACTTGTGGTAAACTTATGATTTTGGAGCATTCAAGATATTTATTATTGTAGAGCAGAGCATGGTTATTATGTTTGTGATTGCAGATTTGGCTTCATCTTCTCATGTGTTGAAGGAACTTCATCTATGTGAGATCTACACCTCCAAGGTGATATCTATTTTTGTTCGAATCATTTATCAATTTGTTTTTGCTTCTATCCCACATGGATACGCACTCTTTATTTGACAACAATGTTCGAAAGACTTGAATGTCTCTTTGGGGCTTGATTGAGGCAAGCCTCTAAACACCACAACCCCCAACCACACTCCTTGTAATTGCAGGTTACACGTATCAAATTTCATAGAGTGGAGTTGTAGAGGAAGGTTGCAGAAGATAAGGATTTAGGATCTGGTGGAAAGAAGAAGATCAGAGCATTTTCAGGACATGGACACCTAGGGAAATATCCTCAAGAGTTTCTGATACAGGAATCTTTGTGACAGTGAGGATCTACATTTGAAGAGGCCCCGACATCTCGAAGATTAGCCTGCCTTGGACTAGGGCGCCTAGGGCAATGTCCTCTGCATCTTCCGTGATGAAAATAGATGGAACAATGATTATTAATGCCAGAAGGAGCCCCGTATTCCCTGAATAAAATAGTACCTTGGACTTGGGTGCCTAGGGCATTGTCCCCAAATATTTTGCATCTTGAACTTTGAAAAATGGTGAGTAATTAATCTCTGTCTACTATCTTAGTTTGCAAGCATTTGTCATGATTTATCAATTTGCTTCTGATGTTGCATAATTAGGGTTTTAAAGGTATTTGAGCATTAAATTAATACATTAATTGACAAACTCTAAATTTTCACATCGTTCCAAGTGACAATGTAACCTATACGTGAATCCTCTTGAAAGGGAGTGATTCAACTCGATTGATATGTCCTTGAATGTTTGTAGTGAAAGGAGATTTTAACCCTTGCGTCATTTTCCCTCTTTACCTATAAAACATTTTCATGAACCTATGTTTATTTGAATTTTGCACCTTGCTGAGTGTTGCACTCTAGATTTGTATTCATTTATCCCATTGCATTTAAAAATTCACAAAAAAAAATTGAAAATTTTGAAAAAAATTGGCATCTTAGGCTTGCATTTTGGTATAATTTGCATTAATTTAATTTAATTTCATTTAATTTATGTTATTTTCATTAGATCTGATTGAAATTAGAGAAATTCATCATTAATTAGTCATTTACATTGCATTTTCATACTTAAATTGTTAAAAATTGCTTGAAATTGTGCATTTTTTCATATAACCTAGTTTTTGCATTAGCTAGGGTTTGTAGTTAAAATCTTGTTTCAGATTTTACTACTCTTTTAAACACTCATTTACGGATGATTTCTAATTGTAGTGTTGCATCATAGTCTATGGTTTGAAAACCTTGCATTTTCATTAGATTTTGCCTTGTCATCTCTCTAGAATTGCATTACAGGTGTGTTGTGAAGAATATTGCTACATTATTGGATTGATATTAAGCTTATTTTTCACTACCCCTCATAAATTTCTTCATAAGACTTCATATTTTAGTCAATTACATTGAAAAAAGGTGAAAAAAGTGAACGTTTTAGGTGCATAAACAAGCATAATTTGTGTTGTTTCATTGCATTCAATCTAAATATATAAATCAACAATTGGGCCTTGTTGTGTTGTACTATTTTCCTCCTATCCATTGTTTTTGTTTTGGAATTTGTGTGTCCTTTTAGCCCTTTCCCTCAAACAAGTGTTTAGGAGTGAAATAGTCACACATCTAAGATACCTTAATCATCATAAAACTTTGCATGTCTTGTTTTACTAGATCTCATTGGATATTGATGTTACAAGACATTTCAAGATGGTATCTTCATGGAAATACTTGCATAAGTGTATCTTAGATTTTGAAATTTTTTCTAATTTCACTAATGAGAACCCTCATGTTCTGGAACGCATAGCATGTGTACATGATATTGATATTTCTAAATGTTCTACACATGAGCTTAAATTACTTTCTTATATACATGATTTTGAAAGCTTCACATTACTCATAGGATCATTGTTGCAAATATGTGCCTAATCAGTGTTGTCATTGATGTCAACATATCCTTGTTGCCATTGGTGTCAACTGTATCCTATTTGGTTGCCTATTTAGAAGACTAGAATATTAAGGATCTATTGAGAAAATTAATGAAGATCAATGTATGCCGACCATATGGCTGTGTAGAGGATTGTCTGACGTAGCTCCAGTTAAGTTTTGAGAGGTCCGCATGAAGATTTGAAGAAGCTATGGCCATCTGAGTAGAATTAGGTTTCATTGTGTTCAGAAGAGAGAGTGACAGTAAATCGGTCTGGATTGCTCCACATTGAAATATTATGATCTGTAGTTATAGAGGCATGTTTGGGAAGTTAGTGTGTATCATCAACTCAAGTGGTTCGTGGTTTAGAGGTCCGCAAGCAATCTTTCTAGTGTGACAGTCATGGTAGACATTGTTCTTGAGGTTCCAAAAGAAGATGCAAGTGATTATGATAATTTGGAGGAGTGTGGATGTCTTTGTTAAATTCAATGTGCTTATGGAGGTCTCTAGATCGTGTACTTGCTGTGTTGGAGGTCCGCATTGAAGACCGAGCTTGTTTTTGAAGATTTTCTTCTTGGTGTTGTTGTTCTTCCTAGTCTTGGTCGACTGGATGATTCTAGCATGTTGTGGATGATCTAAGAGCATTTCTATGGAGCGTGGCATGTTGATCAAGGAAGATTTGAGTCCCAGTTATGTTTGGTCGATAGCTTAGTGACTCACATTAAGTCAGACACTTGTAGTGCCGAACTTGATGTTTATTCCAAGGTTGATGAAGCATATAAAGGCATGTAGTTGAGTTGTTGAAAATCATCCTTGTGCGAAATAATCAAATATGAAGAAATGATCAGAGGTAGAGTAGAGAAGAGGAGGAGCAGAGGAACAAGAACAACAAAGGATGAAGTGATAGTGAAGAAGTATTTGGAGAAGAGCAGAATTTTTATGAGCATTCAATGAGACTGAACCAGGCATTAAGAAGATGCTATTTCTCAGTTAATTCCTTCTATATTAAACATAAATTCTATAGGCAGTGAGCCTCTTTTAAGCAGTGAGCTCTGGGCAGTGCGCCCAAAGGCAAGTGCCTTCCCATTTTTAAGTGCTTTTAATAGGGTATGAATCTTGTGGGTTAACCCCACCATGGTTTTCCCTTAACCGGGTTTCCACATCAAAAATCTTGGTGTCAAATGTGTAAATTGTGTTTCTGCTCATGTGTTATTGTTTCATGCTTTAATGTTTACATCATTAATCTATTTATAAGTTGTGAAAGAAGATCAAAAAGAGAAAAAAGGTTAATTTTGTGGGACAACTGATTCACCCCCCTCTTAGTTGTCTGGCCTAATTCCAACAATTGGTATCAGAGCCAAATCCTCTAAAAGAAGCTTGATCCCTTGAGGAGATCCAAGATGTCAACTTATAAGAAGGAAACCCCAAGATTTGATGGAACAAATTACTCCCTTTGGAAGGTGCACATGCAGTGTCATTCAGAATGTATAGGTGATGCCTTTTGGTTGATAACAAAGAATGAGTATAAGATTCAGAAGAATGGCCCTATTACTTTAGACAAACCTAGGGAAACTAAATGCAATATTTGAGCTAAAGAAGCATTATTGAGTGCCCTAACTGATACATAATTGGCAAATGTCCTGGAATTAAAAACTACCCATGAATTCTGGAAAAAATTGGAAAATATGTATGAAGGTGACAAATATGTCAAATGTCCCAAGCTACAGAGCCTGAAGGGTAAATACGAAAGGTTGATGATGAGTGAAGATGAAAACATTGCTTCCTACATGCAGAAAGTGAATGAACTTATGACCGATATCAAGAATGCTGGTGGAGTATTGGATGAATTAGAAATTATTTCCAAAGTGCTCTGATCCTTACCTGCAGCATACAAGCATAAAGTTGCTACCATTGAACAAATCAGGACTGTGACAACTGTTAAAAGGGATTAGTTAGTTGGTAAACTTTTAGCATTTGAAATGAGTGAGTTTGGTGATTCTCTTCCCAAGTCTAAATTTGTATTTAAAGCCAGTGTGTATGGAAAACAAAGATATGATCCAGGTGAAAGTTCTTCAGGAAGATCAAAAAAATTTATGAAGGCAAGAAAAGATCTTGAAGATGATGAAATTGAGACTGCAAATCTTGAAGCTCTTGTTGTGAAAAGAATGCCAAGATGATTCGGTAAGTATGAAGGAAAGTTGCCATTCAAATGTTTTTCTTGTAATAAGATTGGTCATTTTGCCTCAAGATGTCTGGAGAGGGTGTCAAAGCCAAACCCTAACAAATATAAAGGTCAAAAGAAATGCTACTATATCCAAGAAGCTGGAGGAGTCACAGATGATGAATCTGATCATGGAGGTTCCATGAAGGTGATTGGGTGTTCATTGCTATCAAAGAAGAAGATCCGATGTCTATTGATTCTGCTAGTTGTGCAAATGTGGGAAGTTCCTTGGTTGCTTAGGTTGTTGAAAAGGATGAATGGGTGATTGATAGTGGATGTTCTCATCATATGACTAGTGATAAAAGTAAGTTTGTAAGCTTTGAAAAATATGAAGGTGGAATTGTGAAATTTGGAGACAACTCAGTTGGTAGAATCCGTGGTAGAGGATCCATCTCTTTTGATGGTAGGAATAACACTAATGATGTTCTATATGTGGAAGGACTAAAGCATAATCTTCTCAGTGTTGGGCAGTTGGTTGACAAGGGTTCTGATCTCTGATTTAAGGATGGAAAATGCAGAATCTTGGAAAGCTCCAGAACTGAAATTGCATCTGGTACTCAAACTAGAGGTAACATCTTTCATTTAAGTAGTTCTGGCAAAAGTTGTTTGATTGTTCAGATAGATCAAAGTTGGTTGTGGCATAGGAGAATGTGTCATGTGAATTTTGATAACATTGTCAAGAGAAGTTCTACTCAGGCTATGAGAGATCTTCCAAAACTTGTGAAACCTGATAGCATGTGTAGAGAATGTCAATTGGGTAAACAGAGCAAAACTTCATTCAAATGTAAAGAATAATTTTCAAGTGGACGGTTGGAACTCATGCATACTAATCTATGTGGTCTTGCTAGAATCAGGAGTGTGCAAGGAGATAGATATTTCGTGTTGCTAATTGATGATTACTCTCGGATGATGTGGGTAACTTTCTTAAAAGAAAAATCAGAAGCTCTTGACAAATTCAAGGTGTTCAAAGTTATGGTGGAAAATGAGATTGGTGTGAAGATAAAGTGTTTGAGATACGACAGAGGTGGAGAATTTACCTCCAGTGAGTTTGATACATTTTGTGAAAAGCATGGAATAAAAAGATAGTTATCTTCTCCTAGGACTCCTCAGCAAAATGGAGTTGTGGAAAGAAAGAACTAGACCATTCAAGAAGCTTCCAAGACCATGATGATGGAAACAAATGTTCCTCAAGTTTATTGGAGAGAAGCTATGGTTATTGTTGTCTACACTCTTAACTGGGTGCAGATCAAAGGAAATTCTAGTAAGACACCTTATGAACTATGGTTTGGTCATCCTCCTACTGTGAGATATTTCAGAGTTTTTGGTAGTAAATATTATATCAGAAGAGATTTGTTTGATTTCAAAGATTGAACCAAAATCAATAAGTGAATCCTACAATGATGAAAATTGGGTAAAAGCAATGGAAGAAGAATTAATACAAATTGAAAAGAATCACACTTGGGATCTTGTTTCTAGACCTGAGGACAAAAATGTGATTGGAACTAAATGGGTCTTTAGGAATAAACTAAATGAAGATGGTGAAATTGTAAGAAATAAAGCAAGGTTGGTATGCAAAGGCTATTCGCAAGTGGAAGGAATTGATTTTGAAGAAACTTTTTCTCCGGTGGCAAGAATAGAGGCAATCATATTATTTCTTGCATTTGCTACTTATAAAGATTTCAAGGTCAATCAGATGGATGTCAAGTCAATATTCTTAAATGGAAAGTTAGAAGAAGTCTACATTGAGTAACCAAAAGGATTTCAGTTATCTGATCAGAGAGATATGGTCTGTAGGTTGAGGAAAGCATTGTATGGACTCAAACAAGCCCCAAGAGCCTGGTATGCAAGACTAGATAAGTATCTGCTAAAGCTAGGTTATAGCAAAGGCACTGCTAACAGTAATCTTTACTTCAAGATTGATCATGAGAATATTCTGATTGTTGAGGTATTTATTGATGATATCATTTTTGGTGGAAATGAGAACATGTGCAAAACATTTGCTAATTAGATGCAGAGTGAATTTGAGATGTCAATGTTTGGTGAAATGAATTTCTTCCTAGGTCTGTAAATCACTCAGTCAGATAAAGTATCTTCATAGCTTAGTCTAATGTGAGAGAATTGTTGAAAAAGTTTGGAATGGAGGAGTCAAAACCAGTGAGTACTCCCATGCTAACCAGATGTAAGTTAAGTAAAGATGATGATTCACCTAAGCCAAATCAAAAAAGGTATAGATCAATGATTGGAGGACTACTTTATCTGACTCAGACTAGACCTGATATCATGAATGCAGTTGGACTTGTTGCTAGATTTCAAGTTGATTCTAGAGAATCCCATGTTGTAGCAGTCAAGAGAATTTTCATATATCTCAAAGGGACACTTGATTGTCTTATGGTATCCAAAGGATAATGACTTCACTCTTCATGCATATATAGATGCTGATTGGGCAGGAGATGTGGATGATAGAAAATGCACTAGTGGTGGTGCATTATTCTTGGGAAGAGGATTGGTTTATTGGCTAATCAAAAAGCAAGAGGCAACATCTCTATATATAGCAGAGGTAGAGTATATAGCAGCAACAAATAATTGTACTCAAGTTCTATGGATGAAGAAAATGCTGAAGGATATTAGAATTATGTTTGAGGAGCCTGTCACAATCTTTTGTGATAATTCAAGTGCAATAAGCATCTCAAAGAATCCAGTGTTGCATTCAAAGACAAAGCACATATCAATCAACTTTCACTTTTTGAGAGAGAAGGTTAATGAGAATGAAGTCAGATTAGAGTTTGTTTCTTCAAAGGATCAGATTGTGGATATTTTCACCAAGCCTCTACCCAAGGATACTTTTGAGTATCTCATAGAGAAGTTAGGGGTTGTTACCCCTCCTAATCATAACTAAGATGTATTAGAATGCATCAATCTGGTGGAATTCACAGTCATATCTTGTGATCCAGATTGATGCTAAGGAGATACTACTTAGGGGGAGTAGTCAATATGCAAATTGTGAGATCAATCTGAAACAAAAAGGGAAATAAAAGATTGCAAATATGTGCCCTTTACAATTGATGTCAAAGGGGGAAAGAAGTCATGTGAAAAACTAGTTGCTGATGAAAGGGGGAGCAGTGAAGAAAGCAGTTACAGAAGTGATAAGAGAAAGGGGGAAAAGTTCTTGTCTTGATGGTTGAATTAGTTTTTCACATCATATGTTGCCATCAATGACAAAGGGGGAGATTGTTGCAAATATGTGCCTAATCGGTGTTGTCGTTGATGTCAACATATCCTTGTTGCCATTGGTGTCAACTATATCCTATTTTGTTGCCTATTTAGAAGACTGGAATATTGAGGATATTGAGAAAATTAATGAAGATCAATGTATGCAGACCAGATGGCTGTGTAGAGCATTGTCTGACATAGCTCCAGTTAAGTTTTGAGAGTTCTGCATGAAGATTTGAAGAAGCTATGGCCATGTAAGTAGAACCAGGTTTTGCTATGTTCAGAAGAGACAGAGTGATAGTAAATTGGTCCGAATTGCTCCACATTGAAATATTATGATCTGCGGTTCTAGAGGCATGTTTATGAAGTTAGTGTGTATCATCAACTCAAGTGGTTCATGGTTTAGAGGTCTGCAAGCAATCTTTCTAGTGTGACAGTCATTGCAGACAATGTTCTTGAGGTTTCAGAAGAAGATGCGAGTGATTTTGAAAATTTGGAGGAGTGCAGATATCTTTGTTAAATTTAATGTGCTTGTGGAGGTCTCTGGATCATATGCTTGCTGTGTTGGAGGTTCGCATTGAAGACCGAGCTCGTTGTTGAAGATTTTCTTCTTGGTGTTGTTGTTCTTCCCAGTCTTGGCCGACCGGATGATTCTAGCATGTTGCGGATGATCTAAGAGCATTTCTATGGAGCGTGGCATGTTGATGAAGGAAGATTTGAGTCCCAGTTATGTTTGGCCGACAACTTAGTGATTTGCATTAAGTCAGACACTTGTAGTGCCGATCTTGATGTTTATTCCAAGGTTGATGAAGCATATAAAGGCATGTAGTTGAGTTGTTGAAAATCATCCTTGTGCGAAATAATCAAATCTGAAGAAAGGATCAGAGGCAGAGAAAAGAAGAGGAGGAGCAGAGGAACAAGAATAGAAAAGGATGAAGTGATATTGAAGAAGTATCTGGAGAAGAGTAGAAGTTTTATGAGCATTCAATGAGACTGAACTAGGCATTAAGAAGATGCTATTTCTCAGTTAATTCATTCTATATTAAACATTAATTCTGTAGGTAGTGAGCCTCTTTTGAGCAGTGAGCTCTGGGTAGTGTGCCCGAAGGCAAGTGCCTTCCCATTTTCAAGTACTTTTAATAGGGTACAAATCTTGTGGGTTAACCCCCACCGTGCTTTTCCCTTAACTGGGTTTCCACGTCAAAAATCTTGGTGTCAAGTGTGTAAATTATGTTTCTGCTAATGTGTTATTGTTTCATGCTTTAATGTTTACACAATTAATTTGTTTATAAGTTGTGAAAGAAGATCAAAAAGAGAAAAAGGTTAATTTTGTGGGACAACTGATTCACCCCCCCTCTCAGTTGCCTGGCCTAATTCCAACAATCATATCCTTTGATATTAGAAGATTTAACCAAATTCATCTCTAGGATTACTCATGAGAAAGATGAGAGTGAAAGTTCTTTCATTAATGATTTGTAATTGATAGCTAAAGAATATGATGATGTTGATGATCCCATAAGTTATTCTACTTCTCCTATAGTTGAATATCCAAGAACCTTAGATGTGAAGACTATGGATAGCTCTACTATGGTTGTAAATTCAAGTCCCTTAGACATCACTAATAACCTTCTAAACAACACCTTACCTTTCTTTCATTCTAATGCTATCCCTGGCCAAGATGTAGCATTAGTGGATGAGAAAAGGTCTCTCACATTAAATCCTTTAGGGATAGATGTTGGGTATAATCAAAAGGAAAACAATGTTAATTCAATATTCATTAATAGACTTATTTCATCCACTAAGGGGTTACTTGAGAAATATAGAAATATTCCTAAGATGGTTGTGTGGGGGCACTTAATGCTCCTTCTTACTTAAAACTGGTGATTACAATTCTAGGTGATCGAAAACTACCTCGACCCCCTAGTTACATTTTAAACTATGCAAGACAAATCACTCAAAGAAATCAAGGTGTTCAAAATGTGTCGCAACAACCACACCACAATGTGATTGCTCACACATACAACACCTGTAATAACAAGCAAAGTAAGCAAGCACCACATTTGCTTGTCTCTCTTCCATGTTCTCAACCTATGCTCCCTCCACCACCTCGTCTTAATCATAAAAGTGGTCAAGAATATGATCTTGTCGAGCAACTTTGTGCTACTCCAACTAAGATTTGTCTTTGGGATTTAATACAAATATCACCTACATACCATGGAATTGTTAGTGTAGGTTTTTTATTCCTTATTATTAGGTTTTTCCTACACATGTATTTAAGCTTGTTTAGGTTAATAAAGCATGTCTTATTATGTAAGTGGTTGTGAGGTGTCATCTTCCTACATGTGAGCATCCATTAGCTATCTTGGGAAGATACTTTGCTATCTTTAGTCCGATAGATGGTTGCTCCTCATTGGTCAGTGTTGTCACCTCCTCCCTCTCTCTGGTCTATAAAAGCATGCTACCTAGCTTGTATTTTCATTCGATATTGAAGATAGTTATCTGATGCTATTTTTCCATTCGAGCATTTCACATCAATCTCATGGTATCGTTGTTATTGTTTTTTGTATTTATAGTTTATGTTCCTAACTCTTTCAATTGATTCTGGGTTATAATCTGTTTTACGAATTTTAACATGGTATCAGAGCAAGTCTTGTAAGGTTAGATTCTTTGTAGAGATCTTGTAAAATCCCGTATGCTCTTCTCTTGCATTTTTTGAATGATCTGGAGAATCAGAAAGGATTTATGAAGATCTGGTAAATCTTGATTTGCTCAAATCTATCAATCGGCTTGCATATTTGGTGTTTTAATCAGTATTGTAGGTTGCAACATGCCTTTGCTTGACTTAGGTAGCTAGTTCTACCTTTGCATGTCATTTTTTGGTTGATGGGGTCATTTTTTACGGCTAAAGGCATCTATTTTACACTAGATCTACATCTTCTATACATCAGCAAGAAAAACCCCTTCTGGGTTTTGTTCGCAACGCAAAAAACCCATCTGGGTATTTTTTAGTTTTTGCATGCAAACTGTATATTTTGCATAAATGAACTCAAAAAGCTACAGAAGACCCCCTTCCCGTTGGCAGTTGCAGATTTGAATGCAGTTTTCAAATGCTCCGTTCTTGCTCATACGGACTCCATTTCTCACGAAATGTTTTTTGATCTTAGCTATTTTTTTGTGCTCTATGCACTAGTTCAGTCTTTTTTTTATTTTAATGCAGAGATTTTTTAGAAATTACAGATTCTCAGTCGAGACACTACACAGTCCTCATTTTGGGAACTCCGAAGAGGCATAACTTTTGCATAAAACCTCGGATCGAGGTGATTCTTTTTTTGAAAGTGGATATTTTTTCGTGTAGTTTGCAGTGGTGATGTTTATTTTACTAGGTATTGGCCCTAAGTAGTAGTTTCAGCATATGCTCTTTTTGAGGATCTGTAATAACATTGAGATCAAGTCCACTCAGTATTTCTTGCTAGTGGAAATTGTAAATGCACTAAATATAAAGTGCCAAATCAAATTTTCTTGGGGGGGTTCTTTGATTGAGTGGAAAAGGGGGGTGTCTTGTGTATTCTTGCATCTTTTCTTTCCTCACAACAACAACAACAACAACAATCTAATTCTGCATTAAGATGGATCAATTAACAGTGCCTGTTCTAACACCCTACAACTACTATGAGTGGAAGTCCAAGATGACTATCTGACTTAAGAAGTTAGGACTATATAGAGTAACAATGGGTCTAGAAACTGAACCAACCTTAATTGCAGAAAGGCCTAAATTTTATAACAGGCTAGATGAAGCTTTTGGAACTCTATGCATGTATGTATCTCCTAATCTTCTTTTTCATGTTGAATCTTCTACAACACCAAATGATGTATGGACTACTTTAGAAAATCTCTTTAGTAAACAAGATGAATTAAGGGGACATCAATTAGAGAATGAGCTAATAGGGTTAAATCCATGTAATTTTGATACAATACAAGACTTCTTCACAAAGCTAAAGGCCATTAAATTACAGTTGAAGCAATGTGGGATTGAAAAGAAAGATCCACAATTGATCTTAAGTATTCTTTCTAAGCTTGGTCCTAACTACTCAGTGTTTGTTTCTACATTTTATGCCACCAAAAGTGCTCTTGGGACTAACTACAAAATGTCTTCTTTAGATGAATTTGCTGCTGAACTCACTAAAGAATAGGATAAATTAGTTCACATGGGCATTATTAAGCCTTCTAAGTCTCATGCCTTAGCTACAAATTAGGGCACTAAAGATCAGAAAGGCAATGGAAAGCAAAATAAGAAACAAAAGGATCAAGGAGAGAAGAAACAAGGTCCAAAACAAGCTGCAAACAATGCAGCTCCTGAGTCTTCCTCTAAAGACAACATGTCTAAAAAGGAGAAGACAAAGTGTGCCTTTTGTAAGAAACTTGGTCACGATGAGCATAAGTGTTTGAAAAAACAAATAGCTCATCTCACTTATCTTCTTGAGAAGAATAATATCAAAGTGCCAGATTCAGCAAAAGAAGATTCTTCACAATCTTCAAAGGACACAAAAAACAATAAGGGGAAGGGCAAGGCCCTTGTTGTAGTTGCTACACTACCAGATAGTTGGGTAATTGACTCAGGTGCTTCTAACCACATGGCCAATACAAAGGAAAGTTTCTCATCCTTGGAGTCATGTTCTATGCCCGATATTCTTATGGGTAATGATACACCCGAGGAAGTTCTTGGGAGAGGGTCTATTGACGTTGGTGATGGGACATTCCATGATGTTCTTTGTGTGCCTTCTTTGTCAACTAATCTCCTATCTGTCTACCAGATCACCCATATAGTTTCCGGCAAGAGAGTTGAATTTACACCTGACTCAGTGGTTATCAGTGATCTGCACAGTGGGTCTACAGTTGCTGTAGGAAAAGTTGATAACCATTCTTAGCTCTATCACTTTTCTCATTTTGTTCCTGATTCTCCTTCACTTGCATTGCTCACTCACTCAGATGAGGTGAGTCGTTTGTGGCATCAGCAGTTTGGCCACTTGAACTATCGCTACTTGCAGCAGCTCAGTCAGCATGACATGGTTACAGGGTTGCCTTCTATTTGATTCTTTGATGGAGTTCGTCAAGGTTGCATTCTTGGCAAGCATCCTAAAGAAAAATTTTACAAAGGCAAAGCACGGAGAGCCACACAGTTCTTGGAGTTAGTACATAGTGATTTGGCTGGTCCATTTCAACATCCTTCATTCAACAGAGCTAGATATGTATTGACCTTCATTGGTGATCTTTCCCGATACACCTTTGTATACTTTCTCAAAAAAAAGTCTGAAGTCTTTGAGTCTTTTCAGGACTTTCAAGCTTTTGTAGAGAAATAATCTGGGAAGGTTGTCAAGATTCTGTGCACCGATAATGGCGGGGAATATGTCAACCAAAGGTTTGAGCAGTTTTGTGCCTCAGAGGGCATTGATCTTCAGCACACAGTTCCCTATAGTCCACAGCAAAACAAAGTTGCAGAACAAAAGAATCGGTCATTGAAGGAAATGGCCAATTGCATGATTCACTCCAAATCATTGGCACCTCAGTATTGGGCAGAGGCCATAAACTATGCGTGTTATATCCAGAACTAGGTTCCTCACCGAGCTGTGAAGGGGGTAACTCCTTTTCAAGCTTGGACCAGTCAGAAACCCACAGTCAAGCACTTCTGAGTATTTGGGTCTCCTACATGGGCCCACATTCCAACAGAGAAATGCAAGGCTATGGATCCGTAGAGTAGGCCTTGCATATTTGTTGGCTATCCAGATGGTGTCAAAGGCTATAGGCTACTCCACCCTACCACACATGAGCTCTTTATTGAGAGGAGTGTTCAGTTTGAGGAGGATACTTCTTCTACCACTTCTCCATCTTTCATTCCCATGGAGATACTATGACTTCATGATGATAGTTCTTCTGAGGACCTTAATCCTCCTGAGGAGTCTTCTTCCTCCACTTTAGATGGTGATGATGAGGGTTCATCTTCCTCCTCTCTTAGTCATCATTCAGAGGATGTTGATTCTCCTCTAGATTCTCCTGCCACTGGGCCTCTTTGGGCTCGTCAAACTTTGGAGTCAGCAGGTGATTGGGTTGGTGATCCTTCAGATGCGAGAAGAACAAGGTCACAGTTCGAGCAGGCTCCTCATCTCTTCTTTGCTTCAGCTTCTGATCTACAGTCCTTCAGGGAAGCTTCTGGTGTCCCCAAGTGGGATGTTGCTATGTAGGAAGAGTTAAGTTCCTTGGAAAGGAACCATACATGGGATTTAGTCCCACTTCCTAAGGAAAGAAAACTTGTTCGATGCAAGTGGGTCTATCGAAAAAAATTTGCTACAGATGGGTCAGTCGATAAATATAAGGCTCGCTTGGTCGCAAAAAGATTCTCCCAAGTTCCTGGGATTGACTACTCTGAGACTGTTGCGCCAGTTGCCAAGATGAATTCAATCTGACTTGTCCTTGCCATTGTTGTAGCCCATTGCTGGGAAGTTCATCAGATGGATGTGAAGAGTGCTTTTCTTCACGGTGACCTTCAGGAGGAGATATATATGGAGCAGCCATAGGGGTTCGTCCAGGATCCTTCACTTGTCTACTGACTTCAGAAGTCTCTCTATGGCCTTAAACAGGCCCCTCGAGCCTGGTAGGCCAAGATGGACTCCTTTCTTCTATCAGCTGGGTTCACTTGGTGCCATTCTGATCCAAACGTCTACATTTTGCAGCAGGATGATACTCTCACTTTCCTTGTTCTCTATGTTGATGACTTGTTGATTACAGGGAGTTCCTCATCCAACATCAAGGTAGTGAAAACTGCCCTTCATGATCATTTTCTGATGTCTGACTTGGGTCTTCTTCACTATTTCTTGGGCATTGAGATTACACAGTCTTCGGCTAGTATCTTTCTTTCTCGACCCAAGTATGCTCTTGATATGCTCTCTAGATTTCGCATGGCTGACTGTAAGCCTACACCGACTCCCTTTCTGTCAAGAGTCAAACTTGAGGCTTCTTGTTCTTCACCTTTGGTAGATGCTACCTTGTATCACCAATTGGTTGGGAGTCTCATATACTTAACTCACACGAGGCCTGATATTTCATATGTCATGGGCCTGTCTCCAGGTTCATGCAGGAGCCACATGAGCTGCATTGGAAAGCAGCTAAGAGGATTATTCACTATGTATAGGGCACTCACAGTTATGGGATTCATTATGCAGCAGGCGTGGATATTGACTTGGTGGGATACACAGATTTAGATTGGGCAGGTGATTCTCAGGATCGCAAGTCTACTTCAGGGTATTGCTTCTCTCTTGGTTCTGGTCTGATTTCTTGGTCGAGCAAGAAGCAGTCTGCTATTGCTCTTTCATCTATAGAGGTTGAGTATTGAGGAGTAGTTAATGTTGCTACTGAAGCCATTTGGCTTCAACACATTCTCACTGAGTTTGGTATTTCCTTCAGGAAGCCTACAGTCATCTTTTGTGACAACCAGAGTGCTATTCAGATCTCTCGCAATCCAGTCCATCATCAGTGGACCAAACACATTGAGATTCACATGCACTACATTTGGGAGCTGATTCATGAGCAGGTTCTTGATCTTTAGTATTGTCTGACATCAGATCAGACAGATGACATCTTCACCAAACCCTTCACTAAGAGCAAGTTCATTCATTTGTAATCTTTGCTTGGGGTGCGGTAGGTGTCCTCCTTTTAGGGGGCTTCTTAGCTCCTTCTTTCTCTCTTTATTCAGGGGGGTGTACTCTCTTTTGTGGGGGAGATACTTCTCTTTTGGGGGGGAATTCCTTGTACATGGGTACCTCATCAGGCTTGATTTGCCAGGACCCATCTCTTTACCCACCTAAGCTATGCTTAAGGGGGGGTGTTAGTGTAGGTTTTTTATTCCTTATTATAAGGTTTTTCCTACACATTTATTTAAGCTTGCTTAGGTTAATAAAGCATGTCTTATTATGTGAGTGGTTGCGAGGTGTCACCTTCCTACATGTTAGCATCCATTAGCTATCTTGGGAAGATACTTTGCTATCTTTAGTAAGATAGATGGTTGCTCCTCATTGTTGCCACCTCCTCCCTCTCTCTAGTCTATATAAGCATGCTACCTAGCTTGTATTTTCATTTGATATTGGAGATAGTTATCTGATGCTATTTTGCCATTCAAGCATTTCACATCAATCTCATGGTATCGATGTTATTGTTTTTTGCATTTACAGTTTATATTTCTAACTCTTTCAATTGATTCTAGGTTATAATCTATTTTACAAATTTTAACAGGAATGTTCCAAGAAGATTTACAAAAGGTGATTGTACCACCTGTTGTTACGCTGAATGATGTAGCAGCTCTATTAGATTGTATGCATGCGACAAAAATGGATATTCTATTTCAACCACATGAAATACCGTCAGTAAAAGATGAATATGATGCACTTATAATTTTTGTCCTAATAGATAAAAAGTTGATAAAGTGAGTTATGATTGACAATGGATTGGCTCTTAATGTTTGTGGCATTGACTTTCTACACAAAAGCAAGATCGACACCTCTTTAATCAAACCTAATAGTATTAGCATTCGTGGCTTTGATAATGTGGGAAAACAATCTATGGGCACAATAACTTTACCTATAAAGGTTGGACCTATGACATTAAATACTCTTTTTCATGTTATGCCTGGTTCACTCTCATATAATATGATTCTAGGTAGACCGTGGATTCATGCCATGGGGGTAGTTCTGTCTACCCTTCATCGATCAGTAAAGTTCATTTATCAAAACAAATTCCACACTATAAAAGCCGATCTTGAACTAGATAATTGTTTACATATTGAAATGTAAAAACAAGTTAACAATCATACGAGTCTAAACAACTTACGAATGGATTCATCAAAAACTCTGTCCATAGATAATGTTGTGCAAGACTCTAAAACATCGAATGCACTTTTTGGTGATGATTGGGGTTCATTAGATTTTAATCCTTACAGTATTAGGGAATATAAAATTAATAGCCCTGACTCATCAAAAGTTGTATCGATCTCATCCAATCAATATTTTGAAACACCTAAGAAAACCAAAACCTCCTTGGTAGAAAACAAAGACAACACTCTTACTTATACTATAGATTATGAAACCTATGACTTGGCTTCACCATCTTCTAAGGAAATGACGTCCCTCTATGGTCGAGGATTTAAAATCCTTTAGAACAACTGTGACTATGTAGGTAGGATGTGTAAATCAACGAGGAATCAGAGTACCTTTACAAGTTGTTGGAATTAATTACACAACTGGTATAGGATATCACTCTTTGAAACCCACCAAAGCTTCTCATCATCCTAAACTTAATGTTAATGCAATATCAACACGACCAAATTAACATGTGAGGTATCCTGAGCTAATAAGCCACACTCATTGTAGCAAATATTATAGTTGCTCTCAAGGGTGGCCTTCTCCTAGATATGTATGTTCTTAACATTGGATTCTATCAAGTAAGTATTTCTAACCATTTACTTCTGTGTTGTGATTCCCCCCATGATGTGTTATGTGTTTTTTAAGCCTCCTTAGATGACCCTCTATTGTGACAATTCTTCTATTTGTATCATCGTTCTTCTATCTTGCTTCCCCTCTATTTTGTTGTTGTGTGTTGTGTCTTGGGGGCATAGCGTTGTAGTTGGTAACCTAGGGGCACCTTCCTACGTGACAACCCTAGGGCACTTGTTTCTCCTCTCTGAATTTATTGTTTACCTTCTTCTAGTGGTTCTATCTAGTTGGTGGATGACGAAAAACAAATAAGACTGATACAGACCACGTGTCCCTTTAGTGAGTAAGCAAAAATGGACCTAGTCCATACATGACGATGGGGTTGATATATATTATCTGATGCTTGGCTAGTAGAATCACTCTATGTGATATTTTGATGATGTCTTATATTTTCTAACAAACCATAACAATATTGCTACTCCGTACACTTTGTTTATCTTGGATCTCACCTTGCTTACACTCAATTCTAAGATCTCTGTAGTATAGCCCCATGGTTATACTCGAGTTCCGAATCCATAGTATAACCTTAGATTTTTGATGTGATTATGTATATGCATTGTTTTGAATCATGTGATGTGGTTATTATCTTAGAGAAAGATTTCTAACCTCTCTTCTTGCAGGAAAATTGTGTGTTTGTGGGAACATTCAGCAATCATAAAGTACATGTTACCTTTGGGGGAATGGGATTTGTGAAAGCTCTTGTTCCCTTGTTTGTTTTCTTCCTACCTTAATGTGCTTGATATTGGTACACAATATCAACCACCTTAAGGTGGGGGCATATATAAGGTAAGTTGTCTAATGATTTTGATACTAACGAAGCATGTTTGTAAGCCCTCTGCGGAGGTGGGATGTTGTATCTCCACACGAGTGCAAATCTTTATTTTATATTGCAATGAGTAATCCCTCTGTGAAAGCGGGATATTGTGCATATCCTTTTATTTTAAGCCCTCTACGGAGGCGGGGATGGTGCATCTCTTGAGCTAGTGTACATCCTTTTTATTCTAAAAGTCCTCCAAGTAGGCAAGGTTGGTGTATCCTCCCTTAAGCGTGTCTTTGGCAGTTGTTGTGGCATAAGCCCAACTGTCAGGTGTGTCTGAGATGGTGGTGAACCTAGAGATAGGCTCCTTCCATCACTTGTTTGTCGTGTTTTAGATGTATAGTACATGTCTTCGGCATACTATACGATGCTCGTGTTTTCTGTGTGTTTTCCCTGTGCTTTCCCTTTTGTATGGCATGTTTGTTCCCAAGCATAGTCTAAAGACGTGTGGCAATGAGTCCCTCCTATGCTTTGGGATTTGTATGGCATGTTTGTTCTCAAGTGTAGTCTAAAGACGTGTGGCGATGAGTCCTTCCTACACTTTGAGATTTGTATTGCATGTCTATTGCCCCATATGCAGTCTAAAGACGTGTGGCGATGAGTCCCTCCTGCATTTTGGGTAGTGTGTTTACTTTCCATGTACTTGCATTTGCATTCATATATATGAAAATAAAAAAAGAAAATAATCACTACATTCACTGTATTCATTGTGTTTTGCATGTCTTCAATACTGTCTTCTTCATGTTTTGCATGATTGTTACTGTCTTCTCCATGTTTTGTGTGCCTATTACTATCTTCACTATGATTGGCATGTCTATAATATGTTTTCTCTAATGTCTACCTGAGACTGGGGGCTAGAGGTAGTTCCTCATCCTTTGTGTATGCATTATCTCTAAGTGCTTAGTGTGTTTGTTGTCTTTTGACCATACTTTAATGCATGTATGGGCCTTGTGTTTATACATACATTAAAGTGGGGGCTAAATGTTATGTCAAAAAATGTCTCCCTAGACTTTTTCCCTCCTAGGTTTAGCTCCCAGGTCTCTTGTTTTGCAGCTTGCATGTTCATTTTTACTCTCAGAAGAAAATGGCCTGAAACCCATGTCAAATGGGGCTTGAGGGACATTGTGTGCCTTAGCCCTACCTTGAAATAGGACCTATAGACACAGGTGCTCATGCCCTTGTTCTACCCTATTTTAGGCAGGTCCCAAATTTGAATGTCGATTTTGTGACCGTTAATTAGGTCCCATGCTGACATCTTAAGTTTGAATTACGAACGTTTTAGCAGGAATGTGTGTAGTTGCATATATAAGCATGTTTAGGGTTTCATTTGTAAACTACAAGATGATTGTGAACTTTTGGCAAACTTATGATTTTAGAGCATTCAAGATATTCATTATTGTAAAGCAGAGCATGGTTATTGTGTTTGTGATTGCAGATTTGGCTTCATCTTCTCATGTGTTGAAGGAACTTCATCTATGTGAGATCTACACCTCTGAGGTGATATCTATTTGTGTTTGAATCATTTATCAATTTATTTTTACCTCTATCCCGCAGGGATACACACTCTTTATTTGACAACGGTGTTTAGAAGACTTGAATGTCTCTTCAGTGCTTGATTGAGGCAAGCCTCTAAACACCACAACCCCCAACCATACTCCTTGTGATTGTAGGTTATAGGTATCAGATTTCATGGAGCAAAGTTGCAGAGGAAGGTTGTAGAAGATAAGGATTCATGATCTAGTGGAAAGAAGCAGATCAGAGCATTTTCAAGACATGGGCGCCTAGGGAAATGACCTCTAGAGATTCCAACATAGGAATTTTTGATAGTGAGGATCTACATTTGAAGAAGCCCTGACATCTCGAAGATCAGCCTACCTTGGACTAGGGCACCTAGGGAAATGTCCTCTGCATCTTCTGTGATGAAAACAGATGGAATGGTGATTATCAATGCCGGAAGGAGCCCTGTATTCCCTACAGAAAACAATACCTTGGACATGGGTGCCTAGTGCATTGTCCCTGAATATTCTACATCCTGAACTTTGAAAAATGGTCAATCATTAATCTCTGTCTATTATCTTTGTCTATGGGCATTTGTCATGATTTATCAGTTTGCTTCCAATTTTGTATAATTAGGGTTTTAAGGGTATTTGAGCATTAAATTAATACATTAATTGACAAACTCTAAATTTCCACATCGTTCCAAGTGACAACCTAACCTATAGGTGAATCCTCTTGCAAAGGAGTGATTCAAGTTGGTTGATATGTCCTTGAATGTTTGTAGTGAAAGGAGGATTTAACCCTTGCATCGTTTTCCCTCTTTTCCTATAAAATGCTTTCAAAGTCTAAAGAATAAGAGTTCACTAGATCTTATGAATTGACCCATTATTGCCCACTATTTGATTATAAGTACCAATCCAACACACTATGTTGACCTTCTTTAGGCTTAGTTGTTGGCCCATCCTTTAGGATTTATGGAGCTATAACTTTGAGAGCCAACAAATGGTGTCATTTTTGGGGATACAAACGTTGCTTTTTCTTTCTTTTTCCATTGTATGTGAAGAACCTACTAGTGGAGAGGAGTTAGAACTAGTTATACCCTTGTAGATCTTTAGCTCTTCAAGTGTTTCCTCAAGTGTTGAGGTGGTAACTATATTGTCCTAATTCAATGTTCATACTACTATAATCAAGTAAATATTGTGATTTATTGGTGCACATTCCATGAAATAAATAGGTGTTCAAGTACAATACATTTTTTCTTCCTTCTCCTTATGGACAATGTCCTATTATTTCAAGTATGGTATAAATTTAAGCAAAGTATGAGCCTTTGGTGTGAGTACTACTCTATGCCTTCTACATCCCATGCTTCATCCTATACACCTAGCCTAGGCTTCCATGATTATTATAAGGCTCAAGCGTGATATAGTGTGGCATCATCTTATGATGCAATCAATTTTTGAACCTTGTGTTACCTATGTCAAGAGATAGATGCATCCATACAAGAAGTTGTCCATCTTATGCAACATATTGAGATGCTTGAATGATTTCTTGTAGTTTGGACCACAACTTTCTACCCCATAGTCCCAAAATGTTAAATCTCCTAATGTGCCCAGTTGTGAATGAATACAAACAATTAGATCTATCTTAGATTCCTAGTCATCTTAATTAACTCCATGTTAAGAGATGTCTGTATAATCAAATACCCAAATTTTATGGTCAAGATACAATACAAGGAGGGGAACATATGCAAGTATTTGCTAATTTGATTGAAGACATTGAGATTGAACATGAGGATGTATGGTTAATCTTATTTGTCAAATCATTGTGTGGGTATGCAAAAGATTGGTTGGATGCTTTTCCTAGCCATTGTTTTTCTTCTTGAGATGACATTGTTGTACCTTTTAATGAGTAGTTTGCATGTGAGATTGACCCTTGTTTACTTGTCCAAGAACTTTCCAATATAAATAGACATGGAGACTCCTCTCTATTTTTAATAATATATTTGTAATTGTTGTTCTAAATGTCCCTTAGGAAAAGAAGTCTAAATAGTTTGAATATGTGAGCATGTTTTTAATGCACTTGACCTTGAGTTGAGATTTCTATCAAAGGAACTAAAATTGGTGTAATATTTTATTCACTTTTGATATATTATATCCTAAGTGTGATACTACACCTATTAATAAGTTTACTTAGGATAATATTAATATTTAATTATTCTCACCTAAGTAGCTAATAATGACATCTGTACACCTTGAATTTAGGTATATATGTGCCACCACTACTTCATCAACTATTGATTTATGGTAATTAGGTGCCACCTCTCTTTAGTCAAGGTAACCTTTGTCTTAGTCAAGTTGAGTGAACTAATCCACTGATTGTCAATTCAACTCTTGACTTCTTAGTTAGGTTGAGTTAACTCACCTCTTTATTGAGAGTGATTAAGAGTTAACTCATACCTCTTGGGCATGTCATCTTCTTTATTCATGCATCCAAGAGGCCTATATATGTATGTTACTCATTTCAATTTAATCTCATAATATTGAATATAGAATAGCATTTATTTTGTTCATTTGTATTTGTGCTTAGCTTGTAGGCATTTGGTCTTGAGTAGGTTTGTTAATCATAACAAATTTTAACATGGTATCAAATCTATGATGTCCTAAAGTTAGTCAATTTATAGGATTTGAGATCATGGTTACTCCTAAAAGTTGAGTATGCTCTTCTCTTGCATTGAATGATTATTTGGAGAATCATAAAAACTTGATAGAAATACTAAATTTAGGGAGTTTTATTTCTAATTTTTCTTTGTTGGCAGCTCTAGGTTGTATTTGGAGAAAATATGAGCTCACTATTAAGTTCACAACATCAAAGAAAGTCAATTTTGCCTTTTGAAGCATTCAAATTGAACATTGGAGGCTAGATTTGTAAATGGGGGTTTGGATGTGTATCTGGAGAATAAAATTTATTCAATATATTTTCAACGTAAATGAACTATTCCATTGCATCCATAATGCGCAAAAACCCCTATTTCCATATAAGGTTTATCAAATTTGGACACTAGAGCAATTCTAGCATTTTTTTCCTTCTTGGGAGGTCGTACAGACACAAAATCTAAGAATTTTTTTGCATAGAGTTAGTTAACTGCTAGTGGTTAACCTCTAGCGATCACATTAAATACTAGCATCTTGCTAATTGCTAGTGAGTAGCTAACTGCCAACGAAGCTACCTTCCCCCAAAAGTGGTTTCCGACCCAAAATAAGTGGTTTTCATTTTGAACTAGGGTGGTTTTGACCTGTAAAAGTGGTTTTAAAAAATTTCAAGGGTGGTTTTGGAATATTCTAGCATCAGAGAATATTTTGGGAGAATTTTAGAATATCCCTTTTCTGATGTTAACATGACATCATCACTTTCCCTCCTAGCTCTTGATCCCTCTCCAATGTAATTTTGATTTTTGATGTTGAACTTCAGATGCCTCATTCTCAGTCATACTAGCTTCTTTTTGTGAGCAATATTTTTGATTTGGGGTAAAATTTTGAGAGCTTCAAAATGGTGCAAAAAAATTTGATTTTGGTGTTTGCATTTTTTAAGAATCATAGATTCTCACAGGTGATGTTGAGTAGTTCTCATTTTGGTAGATGTTGAGTAGTTCTCATTTTGGTAACTTCTCAAGCCTTGTTTAGACTCATATAGTAACTTTTTTAGATGCATTTTTTTGAAAGTGCATAATTTTTCATGTGCTTTTCATTACTATAGTTAGATCAATTCCATTCTATATTAGAAATTGTAGCTTTAGCTCTATGGCCTAGTTTAGAATTTGTAATGCAATGAGATCAAGACCACTTCACTAATTTTGAAAGTGGAAACTATAATTGCACTAGTTATAGAGTACCAAAACCATATATTGCTAGGGGGGTCATTAATTGAGTACATTTTTGGGGGTCTTCTTGTGGTTGTGCTTGCATTGTTCTTGATTTGTGTTCTCTCATTCTTGCTTCATCATGGAGCAATCTTTAGTTCCAATTCTAACACCTTACAACTATCAAAAATGGAAATCTAAAATGAACAAATTACTAAGAGTTATGTGGTTGTATATGATAGTTCATGGGCTTGATAGTGAACCAAATGATTAAGTTAAAAAGACTAAGTGGTTAAATATTTGTGAAGAAGCTATTGGCTATTTGTGCTTGTATATATCTCATAAGTTATTGTTTCACGTTGAGTACTTGGATACACCTATGGGTATGCTGACTACATTGTCAAAATTGTTTAGAGAAATAGATTAAATCCAAGGACATTAATTGGAAAATGAACTATTAACTCTCAATCCATGCAATTTTGACAACATACAAGACTTTGTCACCAAATTCAAGTCACTAAGAGAAACATTGAAGAATTGTAAAATTAAAAAATTAGATACACATTTAATATTAAGTGTTCTCTCTAAGCTAGGACTAGATTATTCAGTGTTTCTGTCTACTTTCTATGCTACAAAAGAGTGCTTTGGGGAGTGAGTTTAAGATTCCTGCCTTTGAGGATTTTTATCTCACTCACTAGGGAGCAAGATAAGATTATTCAAATGGGCACTTTGAAGTCTTCAAAATCACAAGCTTTGATTACAAAGGATGAAAAGGCTTCTAGTGGAAAAGAGAAGAAAAAGAAAAAGCCTAAGAAGAACACAGAACAACAATCCACATCCACTTCCACAGAAGAACATAAAGGTTCCTCTTCCAAAGGGGGATCGTCTAAGAAGGATGTACCCAAATGGGCACATTGCAAAAAATCAAGGCATGATGAACATCAATGTTATTTATTAGTGGTAAAATAGGTTTTGAAGGGGCCCTAATGTTACAAATGAATGTAAACAACTATAGAATGAAAATATGATTACGACTGTAACTATTAATCTAGTGCAGAATCAAAATGGAGATAGTATGAAATCAACACAAAGAAATAGAAGAACAGAAGATCAAACACATAACACAATGTTTAAATGGAGAAACCCTTTTGGGAAAAAACTCCACACAAGAAAAGATGCACTAGTCTTTATTAACTTCAATCAAGTTTGCGATACAACACTATCAATCTCCTCTCTAGTCTTCAATCCAATAGTGCCTATTAATCATCTACAACCATAATACAATATCCTCTAAAAATATTGTTTCCTTCTAGGGAAAAAACCCTAACATAACTTCTACCATCAAATCTGCTATGTAATGATGAATGGTCTAGATTGACTATGAAATTACAATGCAATTTTCTATAAAAATTATTTTTAGGGGTGTTGCCTCTAAACCCCCTCCAGTGGGGGATATGAAGCTATTATCACCCCCCTAGACCCCCTGGCAACAAGCCCCCACACCCCCTGTCAGGTATAAGGATCTAAAATGCAGCTGAAACAAGATTGCTACTTGGGTAATATTTCATCCTTTATGAATAATTTACAAACAATATTAAGAGTAATTAAATACATAGGATTTACAAGATCGAAGGCACCTTAATCCTAACCCCTGAAACTCTTTACAATTGGTTGATTAGCAGCAAAAGATCAACCAAAACACAACAAAACATATGCAACAGTGAACCCCACTACAACAAGAGACCCAACAAAAATAAACAAAAAACAAAGACTCAAGAGAGACAAACCAAACCCCTGTTACATATGCTTCAAAGTTTCATCTATCCCCAACTCTTGCTAGTAGAAATTTTCATGCAATTTGACAAACCCTAGCAAGTCTTTATTCTCCCCTTCAAAGGATTTTTTCTTTTTCACCCCAGTTCTGGTACTTGGACTAGCAATTCCACTTTTATCCCCTAGAGAAGCTTTATCAATCCCCTAAACAAAATTACTTTCATGGATGTCCTTAAGCTTATCAGTAAGAATTTTAATTTTGGCCACACTATTTTGAATCATGCATTTGTTGACTTGCACAATATGCTCAAGGTTATCCTTTATGGCCTTCGAATCTTCCTCCAAAAAGGTGACTCTATCATTAACATCTTGTTTCCACTTCTCCATAGCAACCAACTTAGCCTTAAATTCACTGTTGAGATTAGATAGGTATTTTTCAATCCTATTCATCTTAGGGATGGCTTCTCATCCTTGCGGAATATTCATATCATCCTCTCCTAAATATTGAGTTTGTCCATGCATTCTCTTCTACAACGTTGCCAATTTAATGTTAATTCTATTAATTTCCACATGGAACCATTTGGTCATTGTGTGTTGGGAAGAAACTGTTAGATTTAGGGCAAACAACTGAGAGTGGGAGTCAATCAGTTGTATAAAACTTTCTTCCAATTTAAACACTTAACTCCACATTGTTATTTAGCAACATAATAGTAAATCAATCTTGAAAGCACAATGCAACAAATCAAGAGCAGAAACACATCAACACATGAGACACCAAGATTTTGAGGTGGAAAACTTGGTTAAGGGAAAAACCACGAGGTGATTAACCCAAGATTGTATTCTCTGTTAGAAGAATAGAAAGAAAAAAATGGCACATGCCAATTAGGGCTCACTTCTCAAGCACACTACTCACAAGAGGCTCACTGCCTACAAGAGACACACTATCTACAAAGAAATAAGTATCACCTACTTGAATCAGTTCCATTTAAGCCCAATACTTCTGCTCTTCCTTTCACTCTCCTCCTCACTACCACACACTCATCTCAACAAGGACTACTTTGAAATGACTTTACAATCCCTTATTTATACAAGACATCAACATAGGAATGATCATCTACGTCGGCAAACATCAACAAGAACATCCGTAGGATGTGTAACTCATCCGGTCGGCCAATCTCAGAAAGAACACCATCATCCGGAAGTTATTCTTCAATTGCAAGCTCCAACTCCAATGCGGACCACCAACATGAATTAGACATGATCCAAAGACCACCACAAGCTTGCCTGAATCACCAAGAACATCCACACTTCATCTGCTTACTAAAATCCTTCTCCCCTGCATCTAGAACCTCAAGAACATAGTCTGTCATTGCTGTCACAAAGGAATAGATTCTTGTGGACCTTCAAACCATGAACCAATCTAGTTGACACTCCACAAAGACTTCCTCAATACTCCCTCAAATCCGTAGAATAGGATAATGGAATTCCAGATCTCACCAGACCTATCTGTATCACTTTGTCACCTCTGAACACCTACCGGAACTAGTTTTACTTGAGCGGACACACCTTCTTCAGATCTTCATGCAGACCTCTAAAATCTCTACTGGATCACCTCAAGACACATATCTACAAACCCTTTAATCTGCATCCTCTGATACTCATCCTATCTTGGACTGTTACCTTATTGTCATCACTGGTCTTCACTATTCCTGATTGAGACTAATTTTCTCAATATCCTCAGCACACAGCTCATCCAATTCTTATCATTAATGCAATAGGAGTATGTTGACATCAATGACAACACTGGTTAGGCCCATACTTGTAACAATCTCCCCCTTTGTCATTGATGGCAACATATGATGTGAAAAACTGTTTTAACTATCAAGACAATCCCCTTATCAGCAACAACCATTCACATGTCTTCTCTCCCTTTACTGCTCCCCCTTTGATCAACAACCACTTGGTTTTCACATGTCTTATCTCCCCCTTTGACATCAATGGCAAAGGGCACATACTTGCAATTGCACCACTTCAGAATCATACCTGTTGCTCCCCCTGAGTAGCAGTTCCCCATCATCAATCCAAACCACAAGATGTGATTGTGATATCCACCGGATTGACGCACATCAATGCACCTTAGATCATCATCGGAGAGGCAATAACCCCTAACTTCTCCCTGAGATACTCAAAAGAGTCCTTAGGTAGAGGTTTAGTAAAGATGTCTGCAATCTGATCCTTGGAAGGCACAAACTCCAATCTGACTTCATTCTTGTTCACTTGCTCTCTCAAAAAGTGAAACTTGATGGATATATGTTTAGTCTTTGAATGCAACACCGGATTCTTAGATATGTTTATTGCACTTGAATTATCACAGAAGATTGTGATAGGTTCCTCATACTCCACTTTGATATCTCTTAGCATCTGCTTCATCCACAAAACTTGAGTGCAACTACCTACTGCTGCAATATATTCTGCTTCAGTTGTAGACAGAGATATTACCTCTTGTTTCTTGCTTAGCCAAGAAACCAATCTCTTCCCCAAAAAGAATGCTCCACCACTGGTACTCTTCTGGTCATCCACATCTCTTGCCCAATCCGCATCTGTATATACATGAAGAGAGAAATCATGATCTCTAGGATACCACAAACCATACTCAACTGACCCTTTTAGATATCTAAAAATCCTCTTGATTGCCATGACATGAGATTCCCTAGGATCAACCTGGAATCTAGCAACAAGACCAATAGTCTGCATAATGTCTGGTCTAGTTTGAGTGAGATACAACAGTCCTCCAATCATTGACCTATAATTTGTCTGATCAGCCTTAGGAGAATCATCATCTTTTCTCAATTTACATCCAGTTGCCATGGGAGTATTCATTGGTTTTGAATCTTCCATCCCAAATTTCTTCAACAATTCTTTTACATATTTAGTCTGAGAAATGAAGATTCCTTTCTTTGTTTGAGTGATTTGTAGACCCAAGAAATTTATTTCACCAAGCATGGACATCTCAAACTCACTTTTCATTTGATTTGCAAAAATTTTACACATACTATCTCTTCCTCCAAAAATGATATCATCAACAAACACTTCAACAATCAAGATGTTTTCATGATCAATTTTGAAATACAAATTATTGTCAGCAGTACCTTTGTTGAAACCAATCTTCAAAAGATGTTTGTCCAGTCTTTCATACCAGGCTCTTGGGGCTTGCTTCAATCCATACAGTGCCTTCTTAATCTTGCAGACCATATCACCATGATCAGACAATTGAAATCCATTCGGTTGCTCAATGTACACTTCTTCTTCCAAGTCACCATTCAGGAAGGTAGACTTGACATCCATTTGATACACCTTGAAATCCTTGAAGGAAGCAAATGCAAGAAATAATTTGACTGCTTCAATTCTTGCCACCAGAGCAAAAGTTTCTTCAAAATCAACTCCTTCTATTTGAGAGTAA
Source organism: Cunninghamia lanceolata (assembly GCA_027924645.1). Taxonomy (NCBI): domain Eukaryota; kingdom Viridiplantae; phylum Streptophyta; class Pinopsida; order Cupressales; family Cupressaceae; genus Cunninghamia; species Cunninghamia lanceolata. Next base: position 15,466,173 of record BSBN01001583.1, read on the forward strand.
CCCTTGCAGACCAATCTAGCTTTATTTTTTATTACTTCACCAGCTTCATTTAGTTTGTTCTAGAAGACCCATTTGGTTCCAATCACATTCTTGTTTCTAGGTCTTGGAACAAGATCCCAAGTGTGATTTTTCTCAATTTGCATCAGCTCTTCCTCCATTGCTTTAGTCCAGTTTTCATCATTGCAAGCTTCATTCACTATCTTAGGTTTAATCTTTGAAATCAGACAATACTCTTCTAAATCTTGAGTAATTCTCCTTCTTGTTTGTACTCCTTTTCTTTTATCACCTATGATCTGATCTTCAGAGTGGTTCAGTCTTACATACCTATGAACTTTGGGAATTTCTTGCACTTCTGATTCTTGATCAGGGTCATTGAAACTCATCTCTTCTTCCTGATTTACCAGATTAGTTTGAATCTGACTTACAGAGGAGGCTTGGGATCCTTGACTCAGAACACCATTCTAATCATCTTCATCATATTGATAAAACCTTGAGGGTTTCTCAATTCCCTCATCTACCTTCACATTTGTGCTTTCTATTATCTTTCTTAGTCTCTTGTTATAACACCAGTATGCTTTGATTTGAGTAGAGTAACCCAAGAATATTCCTTCATCACTTCTAGCATCAAAATTTCCTAGATCTTCATCTCTTTTAATGTAACATTTTCTACTAAAAACTCTGAAATACCTCACAGTAGGAGTGATGCCAAACCAAAGTTCATAAGGAGTCTTACCGGTATTGCTTCTGATTTGAACTCGATTGAGAGTATAGACTGCAGTGCTAACAACTTCTCTCCAATAGATCTGAGGAACATTTGCTTCCATCATCATGGTCCTAGATGCTTCTTGGATGGTCCAGTTCTTTCTTTCCACTACTCCATTCTGTTGTGGAGTCCTAGGAGCAGACAACTGTCTCTTTATTCCATGTTTCTCACAGAACTCTATGAACTCACCAGATGTGAATTCTCCACCTCTATCAGACCTTAGACATTTCAATTTTAATCTAGTTTCATTCTCTACCATACCCTTAAAAATTTTGAATTTCTCAAGAGCCTCTGATTTCTCTTTTAGAAAGGTTACTCACATCATCTGGGAATAGTCATCAATTAGCAACATAAAGTATCTATCACCTTGCATACTTTTAATTCTTGTCAGACCACAAAGATCAGTATGAACTGAGTCCAATAATTTGGTAGAAGACAGTTCCTTACTTTTGAATGTGACTCTACTCAGCTTACCGAACTGACATTCTTTGCACAAGCTATTAGTAGGTTTCACCAATTTTGGAAGATCTCTTACAACTTGAGTATTGCTTATCTTGATGATATTATCAAAATTCACATGACACATCCTCCTATGCCATAACCAACTTTGATTAACTTGAACAAATAAGCAACTTTTACCAGTACCAACCAAGTGGAAGATATTACCTTTAGTTTGAGAATCGGATGTAATCTCTATTCCAGAACTTTCAAAGATCTTGCATTTTCCATTCTTGAATTGGAGATCATAGCCTTTGTCCACCAACTGTCCAACACTGAGAAGATTGTACTTCAATCATTCAACATATAGTACATTACCGGTTTTGTTCCTTCCATCAAAAGAAATAGTTCCTCTTCCTCTGATTCTACCAGCAGAATTATCACCAAACTTTACCACTCCTCCTTCATCCTTTTCTTCAACTTGGGTAGCCAGAGCCCTTTCTACAACTTTATGATTGACAGATACAGAGGATATTGGTTCTTCTTCCTTGATGGCAATAAACACCCATTCACTTCCAGATTTGTTTCTTGTCTCTGATTCATCATCTGTTACTCCTTCATTATCATCTTCTTCATGAACATAGTAACAATTCTTTTGGAACCTTAATTTGTTAGGATTTGGCCTTGAAAATCTTTCCGGACACCTTGAGGCAAAATGACCAATCTTATTGCAGTTAAAACACTTAAAAGGTAATTTTCCTTCATACTTACCAGATCCTCTTGGTAGCCTCTTTGCAATAAGGGCTTCAAGTTGAGCAGTTTCTACTTGTTCTTCCAGGTCTTTTCTTGCTTTTTCATACCATGATAGTTTCCTTAATGAGTTCTCTCCCAGATCAAACCTTTGTTTACCTTTTACAGAGGCACTCTCTTTGAATGCAAATTCAGTCTTGGGGGGGTCATCTCCAAATTTGGTCATTTCAAATGCAGCCAACTTTCCAACCAATTGATCTCTTGTGATAGTTGTATGGGCTCTGAATTCTTCAATGCAAGCAGCCTTGATTTTGTAAGAAGCAGGTAGGGATCTAAGAATTTTTCCAACAATCTCATTTTCATCAAGGACTCCACCAGCATTTCTAATTCCACAAACAATCTCATTTACTCTTGGCATAAAAGTAGTAATATTTTCATCATCTCTCATCTTCAGATTTTCAAATTTCCCTTTCAGACTCTGTAACCTTGCACATTTAACATACTTGTCTCCTTCATGCAAAAGTTTGAGTTTTGCCAAATCTCAAAAGCAGTTGGTAGGTCAATAACATTTGAGATCTTTGAATCAGATAATGCGCTTAGAAGAGCCTCTATAGTCCGCAGATTGTTTTCAGCATCTGTGATTTCATTTTAGGTTTTTGGACCACCCTGTGGAGGTGTATACTATGTTGTAGCCATGGTCTAGTATGCCATTCCCATACATTGTAAGTGACATTTCATGCAACCTTTCCAAAGATTAAAATTGGTTCCATCAAACTTTGGACTATCCTTCTTGTAAGACGACATCCTGGATCTCCTCAAGTGGTTAAGCTCCTTTTAGAGGAACTTGGCTCTGATACCAATTGTTAGATTTAGAGCAGACAACTGAGACGGGGGGTGAATCAGTTGTAAAAAAATTTCCTCCAATTTAAAAACTTAACTCCACATTGTTATTTAGCAGCATAATAGTAAATCAATCATGAAAGCACAATGCAACAAATCAAGAGCAGAAACACATCAACACATGAGACACCAAGATTTTGAGGTAGAAAACCTAGTTAAGGGAAAAACCATGAGGTGATTAACCCAAGATTGTATTCTCTATTAGAAGAATAGAAAGAACAAAATGACACATGCCAATTAGGGCTCACTGCTTGAGTACACTACTCACAAGAGGCTCACTGCCTACAAGAGACACATTGTCTACAAAGAAATAAGTATCACCTACTTGAACTGGAAAATAGCATCTTCACCATGCTTGAATCAGTTCCATTTAAGCCCAATACTTCTACTCTGCCTTTCACTCTCCTCCTCACTACCACACACTCATCTCAATAAGGACTACTTTGAAATGACTTCGCAATCCCTTATTTATACAAGACATCAACTTAGGAATGATCATCTAAGTCAGCAAACATCAAAAAGAACATCCGTAGGATGTGTAACTCATCTGGTCGGCCAGTCTCAGAAAGAACACCATCATCTGGAAGTTATTCTTCAATTGCGAGCTCCAACTCCAATGCGGACCACCAACACGAACTGGACATGATCCAAAGACCACCACAAGCTTGCTTGAATCACCAAGAACATCCACACTTCATCTTCTTACTGAAATCCTTCTCCCCTTCATCTGGAACCTCAAGAACATAGTCTGTCATTACTGTCACAAAGGAATAGATGCTTGCGGACCTTCAAACCATGAACCAATCTAGTTGACACTCCACAAAGACTTCCTCAATACTCCCTCAAATCTGTAGAACAGGATAATGCAATTCTGGATCTCACTGGACCTGTCTGTATCACTCTGTCACCTCTGAACACCTACCAGAACCAGTTTTACTTGAGCGGCCACACCTTCTTCAAATGTTCATGCAGACCTCTAAAATCTCTACTAGATCACCTCAAGACACATATCTACAAACCCTTTAATCTGCATCCTCTGATCCTCATCCTATTTTGGACTTTTACCTTATTGTCATCATTGTTCTTCACTGTTCCTGATTGAGACTAATTTTCTCAATATCCTCAACACACAGCTCATCCAATCTTTATCATTAATGCAACAGGAGTATGTTGACATCAATGACAACACTAGTTAGGCCCATACTTGCAACAAAAACTACTTTCTTTACAGTACTAAGAATCTCTAAGAGCTCCTCTCTTAAAGAGGTTTTTGCAACTAGGACATGGAAGTCCCTAGGATATCAGGAGTAGGATCTGAAATCCCTAGGAAAGGAACCCCAACCACAAGTTCCATGAAAATAGAATTCCCCTTTCTGATGTCTCTCTTCTCACCATCTTCTTCCAACCCTTTCTCCATACCCTCTTCATTGTACCTCTCATTCCAAGTTTTAGAGTTCTCTAACCAAATAATGGTTTTCTTCCCCTTCCCCTTCTTTTGAGGATGAGAAGGCTTAGGGTATCAACCTTGAACTTTCTCTTCTTATTTTTTGGGGTTACCACCTCCTCAAAATCCTTGTACTCTAGATTTAAGGATGATCACAAAGCCACATGATCAGATTCCCCTAAAGAATCTCTAGACATTGTTCCCCCCTTGCTATCATTTTTGGAGTCTCTCCTTCTGGCACTATAGAGTCTTGTTTGGAAAAAATAGATCTTTGCAACCACAAAACATTATCATTTACATTCTTTTGAACTTAGAATAGACAAAAGGAATATGTACATAATTTATAACTAGGTAAACAATAATTTATAATAAAATAAATCAAATGCTAGCATAATAGTTTTGTTAGGTTGTAAAGGGAGGTGATTTAATCAAATATATGACGAGGTTAATTTTCACCTCATCATTTTCCCCTCCTCCTAAGATTGTCCAAGTCCTCTTGCTCTTTGTTGTGAAGATTCACCTGCTTTAATCTACCTCTCTACTTCTCTCTTCTTGTTCTATTCCTCAAACATTTCACTATTATCATACACCAGTGTGTTGTAGGGTCCAATTCCCTTGGATCAAGATCAAAACCTTTGCCAATTTTTACTTTGTTCCTCCATTTATAGAAATCCTATTCAAATTCTTCACTGGTGACATGTACTGGAGAAATTGGTTAGAGTAGCAATAGTTGCTTAAATCTCATACCTACCCAATTCTCTCATAGTTCATGGATTATTTCCATCAATTTCTTGGCTCGTCTGAATGACCACATTAATTTGGTTGGGAAAATTATTTCTCTTCTCTTCAGATGTATGGGCAAAGTATTATATCTTTCTTCACATGTTGTGAAGGCATTTTGAGGTAACTAAGGAATGACATCTCGCAAAGCTTGATAGCATATTTTCAAACTGTCATTATATTTTTCTCCCAAATTATAGGAAATTAAACTATATTTTCAAATTCCTCCTTGAATGCATTTGGTTTATGGTAGTGGTGCCTCATTAATAGTCCAACAATCTTTTCTACTTGATAGTATTCCTTAGTTCTATCTTTCTAGGCTATCTAGTTTTGCATAATGGATATAAATGATCTTAATTGTACCTCTCCTACGAATAAATTGATGTAGAATTCTATATGTCTCTCAAGCAACAAATTATGTGTGAAAAGTTCACACAATAATGTTTCTTTTGTTCTGGGAAATCTCTTTTGTAAGCTTCCATAAAATCATTATCATCTCTAGATAATAAGGTAAATAGAAACTAGTTCTTAACAATTTCCAACACATCGTTTTCTCATTTAAAAACATACAATAAATTTTGGAGGGTATCTTGCATGCTAGGAAGAGTTATCCAATCTTTCAGGATTCTATTCTTGCCTCATATAATTGGTGATACTTATGTTGTAGTATTACCAATTCTATCTTCTATCTATTATTTTCAGACCTTGGTTGCCTCAGAAAGTGACACCTAGCTATCCAAGTTTGTAGAAGTATAGGAATGTGTACTTGGAACCACTCCATTTTGGTTTGTTTAGTCTAGATTTCCTTTTCTTCCATGGGTGGTTTTGCTTTAAGTTCATGGAGTTCCTCTTCCAAATCAACAACTTGACTAATTGTGGCTACCATTGCTACTTGATTTCCTTGATTTTCTTCCACAAATGTTGCTAGAACACTTGCCAAGTTGTTTGAAAGATTTTCAATATGTTTATCTTTCTCTAATAGATTTTCCTCAAATTTTGTAATCTAAGCTATTTCTATTGATCTATAAGGTGACCTATTCACCTTTTCTTATAAGTATGTAATTTCTTCATCTTTCTCTTTCAACAGTGCTTTGAATTTTTTGATTTCCTATTTTTGTATCAAAATTGTTTGTTCTTGTTACAAAATTGTTTGTTTTATTGGGCTTGCCTGAATATCCTCTTCATCCATGTTTTTATTATCACTTTTTCCAAAACTATGTCATATCTTTATTCCAGAGGTTTGTCATCAGGGGATCCATGTGCTTCCAGAGGAGGCTCAATGATAAGTGACTAATGCAACACTAGAGAAATATAAATTTCTTTTTAAGTTGCCTTTATAACTTTTGGAGGTATATGCTCTACTTCAACTAAGGCAAAAGTCCTTTCTAGAGTTTTTTTTCTACCTTCGGTAGAATAGAGACAAAAGTTTTTTCCAAGATTATTTTTTCTACCTCTGGAGGAATAGAAACAAAAGTTTCTTTTGAGGCTATTTTCTCTACCTCCAGAGGAATGAAAACAAAAGTTTCTTTCGAGGCTATTTTCTTTGTCTCCATAGGAATAGAAGTCTCTTTCAGAGCTAATGTTTCCATAGGGTTTTCTTGAGACTCTATTGTGACATCATTGGAAGGAGTGTCCCCTTGAAAAATAGAAATATCTTCTGTAGGAGTCTCATGAAATTCTACTACAACTTCTGTCACAATTGTTTCCTTTAGAAATTCATGTTTAGTTTCTACAAGGTTTTCCTATTTAGTTCCATTCTATCTTCTAGCGAAGATGTTGGTATCTGTACTAGTGTTTTTGTTCCAGAATTTCTTAAGTTTCATTGTATCTTCTAGAGAAGATGTTGTCAAAGGGTGTGTACTTTACCTCTGTAAACCCTTTTCCTATTTAGGTATATGGATAAAAAAATCATCAAAGGTAGCTACCATTGCTAATCATTTACTCCTTCAAGGAGGAGGGGGCCTTTGTAATTTTCATTTTGATCATTTTTTTTTTAGAAATTGGTGGACATGTTTACATTTCTTCATTGGAAATAATGATTTCCACCTTTTCCTATGAGCATGGAGTCTTTACTAAAGTTTCTAGTGTTTATGTTGGAGATTCAGGAAGGGGTTGGGTTGAATGCTCTAAAACATTCTATTCCTACAAGGATATTTGTAGTTCGTGAACCCTTTGTTTCGAATGAGGCTCCTGGGACTCCAGAAATATCTATTCTTGTTGACATTTTGGAGACTCCATAATGCCCTATTCTTGTTGAGGTTCTGAAGTAACTTCTTTTGAAGCTAAAGTTGTTGCACCTGAGGCTTCCCCTATTTCAAGGTTATGCTCCTGCTTCCATTATTCAATCCTTTGTAGGAGTTTTATCCATTTCCTCTCAGTTTTGTGATACTTTAATACTTGGTGCCTACATAACATGGTAGTTAGTTCCTGACGCTTTAGAGTACCAATCCCTTTTTATATTGTTCTATAATAGTTTTTAGAGACTAAAATAAGTAGGTTGGGAGGTTTATTTTTAGTTCAGTATTTCCTACTCCATGGCATAAGTGAATCATAATCCAGAATGTTGGACCTGTGATTATACCATATTGACCTTCACAAGTGATGAATTTCATCACCTAGGCCATTACAAATTTTTATGGTTCAACTAAAGTTTCTTTATTAATTCCTTTGTTTAACCCCTTCTTTCCTATTATAATCTAAGGAAGGGGTTCCCCTTCCTAAACAAATTTACTAATCATCTCTTGAAAAGTAGAATGTTTTTAATGCAATAAATCTATACCTTCATTCATAATTCTAGATAGCTCAGAGAGAATTTTAGTACTAACCTTTATTTTGTTCTTGTAGATCATTGCATGGTCGTTAGAAAATTTTTTAATGGTCTCCTCCACCAAATATGCATGGTAGCCTTCAAATTTTTGTAGGAGGCCTATCCATCCTAATTTTTCAAAAACATCAGCCACAAACTAGTCAACTAATAATTTCTCAACCAAATCTAACTTTTCCTTCCTTTGAACACCTATAATGTTCTACCTAATGGGTTAAGAAAAAAAGGGAAATGCTAGTATATCTACTAGTATGGAAAAGTGTTGTTTGCAATTTGAATGAATTTTAAGTGCAAAACTTTTTGATATGCACAAGGGCAATGAATAAAGAGAAATTTAAACACAGAAGGTAGTAATGGCATTTTGGGTAAGCTACATTAATTGCTCCATAATCATTTCATAATATTTTTTTTTCGTGTAGTTATTTGCTTCAAAGAAATATGATGTCATGGTTTTAACATTAGTAGGAGGGGAAGTCATGTGGATTTTCTTGATCATACAATAAAATTATTATTTTTTCCTATATTTAGAAATAATCATACATACATGTCCTCTGCATTGACGTTAATTGGAACTCATATGTTGTTGAAGACGTGGTATATCTGCATTATGATGAATGTGTGTACTATTGTAATTGGTGCAATCAATATAGACAAGACAACTTATTTGATGGTGGCGATGCAAACTTCTAAAGAATTCTATCTAAAATAACCTTTCAGAGAAGTTACATTTACTATGGATGACCTGAAAAATACTAATCATTATCGGAATAACACAAGTGAAATTCTGGAGCACTGTTGGAGAGACATGAATAAAAGTTCTAGAGCATCATTGCAAGGATGTATCCAGAGAAAAAAGAATAAACTTTTTAAAGTATTGTTGAAAGGATTCTTCAAGAGAAACAATGAAAAAATATTTGGAGCATCAATTAAAGGATGCTTCTAGAGAACAACAAACAAAGTTCTAGACTATTGTTAAAAGGATTCTTCAAGAGAAAAAAGAACAAAGTTCTAGAGCATCATTAAAAGGATGCTCTGAAGAAGAACAAACAAGGTTCCGAAGCATCACTGAAAGGATGTTTCTGGAGAATAACGAACAAAGTTCCAAAGCATCGTTGAAAGGATGTTTTCGAAGAACAATGAATAAAGTTCCAGAACATCATAAATTTTTTTAATTCTATGGGCCTCTTAGCCCCTAGAAATTAAGTTTTAGTGTTGGTGAGTTTCCCTTTGGCTCTTGTAAGGTATTCAACAAGTGGGAGAATTTTGGGAATTAAGGTGTCTCAACCTTTTCGAGTTCCTAGTATTACAATTATTTATTTATTGAAAGGAAGCTAGGTGTGTGGAAATCGCTTCCAAAACTAATCTAATGAGGGAGAGGTACGAAAATTCTTTACAACCTTTACAATTGCAGCAATATGAAACATATATCAGAGATATTATAGCAGTAAACACAAAACAAGAATGTAGACAGAGAGAAGAAGACACAAGATGTACGTGGGGAAAACCTTTTCAGGTAAAAAACCCCACACTCTAAAACATGCATAGTGTATTATTTGAAACAATGGGTGTTTACAATAAACTTGTAATGCAAGTTCTTACAAGAGTCTTCAAATGTTGATTCTGGAGTTATTCTGGTAGCATAACATTACCTGTAAAAACACTATGCAACTACAACTCCAAACTATGCAATATATAGAGATTACAAGGCAAATATTGGGAGCATCTTGGGATAGGCGTCCACCTTGGCCACATGGCCATTATCCCACATCAAAGGACACTTGTCCTTGCTACAAATACATCCCTTACATCTATCATACATGGAAGATTTGACTTTCCCAACATAGGAACACTCCATGCTAAAAATAGACTATGACAGATGCTCTTACTCATCTTACAGCTGTCATAGATTTTCCCAACATAACAACCTTAAATGTTTTACGAGAATCCATCATATAATGCTAAATATAGCATATTTCTCTTACAACATGTCATAGCCCAACTTGGGCACCCAAAGATGCCTTTCCCTCATGCAGAGATCCTCACCGACACTTGTCATCACTTGTCATAGGAATCTCCAAACTTGGCTCTTACGCGTCATAGATTCTGTCATATGGAATATTGTCTTCCACACACCACAAGATGCTGACACATGGAATATTAGTGCCACCTCAAATGGGACACCCAAATCCATGTAAGTTTGACTTGACCTTCCAAGTCACATTCCAATTAAGATGGCATGTCACCGTGTCACCTCAACTATGTGACCAAACTGAATGTGCAAGTAATTACAACATTAGGCAATAAATTATTATACAAATAAATAAATAATGCTAGGAATTTGCAAAGGTTGAGACACCTTTTAATTCCCAACATTTATTTATTGTATTTTATTTAATTTTAAAATGGTCTCATATTGGAAATGAGGTGCCCCACTTTGTGTTGGTATGTTTTTCCATGTGCCAAATATCTTGAAGGTGTGTAAGATCTTGTCAAAAGGAATATCTTATGATAGATTCTTATGACACATAAGAACATAAAAATAGGGGAGTTACATTGAAACCTTGACCAAATTAAAGGAGCATCTTTGGAGGAGATTGTAGAGCCTAAAATTGAGTTCTCTATTTGAGGAATAAGTTATGATTCATGACAACATATGACAGGTGTAAGAAATCTACTATTTTTTGGTGGATTTGATTATTCATGGATTTGGCATGTTGGAATTTTGACCCAATTTGGGTGGTATTTGTTGATGGTTTTGTGTTTTCATTTGATTGTTTCTTGTATTGAATATTCTATAAATTGGGTTCTTGAAGTTGTACTAGTTTGTATGTTGTAATCACCAATCCAAAATGTTGCCAAAATTACTCTAGAATTAATTTCTTGATTATACTCTTGTAAAATCTTTCTCTACAAGTGTATTGTAACTGATTATTGTTGTTGAATAATGCATTGGCTTCTTTGGAGTGTGGTATTCTTACCAAAGGTTTTCCCCGCATAAATCACTGTGTAATGGCTTACATTTATTTTACTTGTATATGTATTTCTACATTTTCTATAGTTGTTTAGATCATAATTTTAAAGTTTATGTACAACACTCCTCTCAATGTTTAGTGTAGGAAGTTGAATCTTCTACCTTGGCTTCCCTACATTCACAAACCCATGAACCCCTTCCCTTTCCCCTGTGGAATGTTCTTTGCATTTAAATTTTTTTATATAGAAATGCATGCAATTCTAATCGATTTGAATGTTTTTATATTTATGTGTGAAACCTATGTTACTAAGAATTTGTTGTTTACAAGTGTGTAGGTTTTGGAGATGGGGTTCTAAGAAGATCACAAAGAAAACTAACATATTCAAAATAATTTCCTTTGAAAATTGTGTTTTAAAACACACTTCTTACTTTTTTTATTTTACTTCAACATGCATGATAGAAATATACTTACATGCATGCTAAAGTGGGGGAAAAATGTAGAGAAAAAGTGCATACATTGTACTTTTCCCCTCTAATTTTGAACTTGCTTTAGGCATGTCTAAAGATATGTCAATTTTGTTAGATTCTTTATATTACATCATTGCAATAATTTTAATAATATGTTTTATATTATTAACATTACCAACTTATAACTATCTTTGATAGTTATAGTTGGTTGGTTGGGTATGACTAACTAAGTGGTTATTCCAACCACTCCTTCATGTATACATTTGATTCTCATATGTTTAGTCAAATTTTTCATTGTTATTGTAAGTATTATAGTATCAAAGCAAATAAGAAGCATGTGCCTGTGTGAGTAAATAAGAAGTCTAGTGATTGATCCAAGGGAATTTTTATGGAAGGCATTGAAATCTATAGAAAAAAGCCATTCCAGATTGAGAAGGCATTGAAATCTAAAGATAAAAGTCATTCTAGACTATGAAGGCCATTTAAATCCTCAGAAGAAGGCATGAGGCTGAGTAGATAATATTCTCTCTGAAGGAACAAACTATCGTACAAACTAAATTTACATTAAAAAAGGTGTTTGAAGGAACAAATTGCCGTACAAACCAGATTTGGAGGAGAATCTAGCCGTCATACAAATCAAATAAGAAGGCTCATTCAATATACAGATGTTTTATATGCTATATGGTGCAAATATCATGTGTTGGAGGTGCAATCAAGGATAAAATCTTACAAATTCTTTGTTGTGAATTTCAAATATGAAGTCAAAGGCATGCTAGGCATACAAATACAAGGAGGCATCCAGTATTTCATTTGTATAAGTAGTGAAATTTGCACAACCAGTTTGCCACATGGCTTTTTAGAATATTTTGAATGCTAATTCCATTTGTAGCATGAGTATCTTCATTTGAAGAGCTAGATTGGAAGATCCAAGTGGAGAAGTAGAAGCATAGACTTTGTAGAAAGAAGTACGATTTATTTGATGTAGAAATATGGAGAAGAATCAAAGCCATTTGATCTGAAAGAGGCGTTGGAGAAAACAAAAGGTACATTTATTCATTTTCCTACCAGAAAACCTTAATATTTTGCATTATAAACTTTAGAATCAAAAAGTATTTTATTAATATTTCTACGGTGCCTCTGATTCACATTTATAGGTAATGTTGTGTTGAACTACTGCATCTAACATGTAATAAAGCTACAACAACAACATTCGTGGCATTAACCCTGTAAAATGTCGAGGAGAAATAAGGGTTACATCAGATATATAAGGACATTCAGAACTATAGACAATGGCTCCTAGTTTACCTAAAATAATGCTTCTTGACTCTCAACTCTTGAGAGGTGACAATTATGCCACCTAGAAAACCAAAGTACAAACTCAATTAGAGTTGGAAGATCTTTGAGATGTAGTCTCTAGAACAACAATAAGACCTCAACAAGTAGGTGATGATCAAAATAAATTTGATAAGGCCAATCAAAAGTCCAAATTAATCATTTTGTTTGGTGTATTTGATGAGGTTCAACCTCACATTCATACCACCACCTCTACAAAAGATGCTTTAGATCACCTCAAAACAATCTATGAGACTAAAAACAAAACCAAATCCTCCATCTACAATGTTAGTTACATTGTCTCCAAATGCAAAATGGTGAGAAGGTAGAGGCATTTTTTAGAATAGTTGCTGAAATTGTTGGAGTACTAAGGATCACTAAGAGGGGGGGGGGCTGAATTAGTGATTTGATAAAACTAATTGTTCAAACAAGATCTTCTCACAATAGTACCAAAACAATATAACATGATCATGAAACACAAGACAATTGCATCATGACATGAAAGCATTAACAAAGCACAAGAAACATAACACAGATGATTGAGTGGAAAACCCCAAAAGGGTAAAAACCACTATGAACATGATCTCCATTAAGCCTCACTAGAAAATGTCACTGGTTACAGTCTATGCCTCACTGACAAACCTCACTGGTTATAGACTATGCCTTATTGGCAAACTTAACTAGTTACAAACTATGCCTCATTGGCAAACCTCACTGGTTATAGACTATGCCTCACTGGAAAACCTGATTGGTAACATATCCTATGCCTCACTGACAATATGAGCACTTACAACTATAATGTCAAAAAATGTCCCCTTGGGGGCTTTTCCCTCATAAGGTTTAGCTCCCGAGTCTTTAGTATGCATTTAGGACATCTTAGTTTATATTTTGGCATCCCGATGGAATGAGCCCTAGGTGACATGACAAATGAGACATAGGACGACCCCTTGAGCTGTACCCTACCCAAAATAGGGGGGAGGACTTGGGCACCCGCATCCTAGTCCTACCCTATTTTGGGGCAGCCCTAATTTTTGGGTGTCAGTTTATGACCATTATTAGGGTCCTTTGCTGACACAATAAGTTTGAATTATGAAAATCTTGGCGGGAATGCTTTTAGTTGCATATAAAAGCATGTTTAGGCATTAATTTGTAAACTAAATGGCAATTGTGATGTTCAAGTGTTCTCAAGGTGACTCAAGGCTTTCATTGTGTTGCAAGAGCAGACTTGTTTTGTTTATGTGTTTGTATTTGTAGATTTGAGCATTCACCTCCTCATGGAATGAAGAGAATCTTCCTCCCATGAGATCTTCACTACAAGGTGATATCATTGTTCTTTCTATCATTGTTTCATATGGATTTGGCCTCTGCCTCACAAGGGCATGCCCTCTCTATCTGACAAAAGTGTTTAGAAGACTTAAGTGTCCTTCCAGGGCTTGATTGAGGCAAGCTCCTAAACACCACAACCCCCAAACCAAGTTTTCATGATTGTAGGTTACAAGTTGATGAGCTGGAGTGAGTGGAGTTGCAGAGAAGCATATTGGAGTGTCTGAAGTATATGAAAGGAAGAAAATCAGCCCCCTGGACTAGGGCACCCGCTCCCTAGTCCCCAAAGTTTCATGTTGGGAAAATCTCTGATATAGAAGATTCAGGTTGCAGATCTTGTTGCCAGATCCGGATAAAAAATAGGGCCTTGGTCTTGGGCACCCGCTCCCGTGTCCCTGACTTTTTTTCCTTGGGTCCCCGAAAACATGTACTCTATGATATGGTATTTTGCTTCCATCTGTAGCAACATTTTCTGTAATTCATCAGTTTATTTCTATTTTTACATAATTAGGGTGTTAATGGTTAATTAAGCATAGGAGAGAGAAAATTAACAATTAAACACCCTAATCCAAGTTTCCCTACATCTCACAGTGACTCTAGGGTATGATAGTTCTCGCCACTCAACCCTAGGTCCTTGAATGTAAAGTGGAAAGGCAGATTTAAACATCAAAGCACTGAAACATTAACAAATCCAATTTTCCACTAAATAACAACAATCTCAAAAAAAACAAAAAGGATACAGAGGGTTACTCTGTTTCAATACAAATCACTAATCTCTGCATATCCCCTTTCAATCAAACTCATACACAATCTACATTTCCTTCTCAGTCAACTCAATTTGCATACTATCTCAATTCATCTGCTCTCTTTCATTCATCTCTTGCATGTCTCTTTGCAACAATATATATCTACATAATGCACTCACATTGTGCATGATTCACCTATAACAACATCTCTCACTCTGCCATTTTTTGCATACCATCTTCCTTTTTATCTGCAACTATTCATCACACCGATATCTCCTATATTTCAATCCCCCACTTTCATTTTTCATATATTCCTATTTAATCCACATTGAATTTTTATATTTTATCCATACAATGCATCATTTATATTTGCATAAATCACTGTCAGAAGCCTTCTTTATCTACTTATTCCACCTACATTAAAATCATATCCAAAAAGAGAACACACTTATTCCCTAATTCCTCCATATTCAAGAATAAAACTGTCATTTTTTTTTGCTTTAAAGACACCAAATCAAATATGGGGTTTCAGTTAAGAAAAAAACATCTGAGTGGAGGGAGTTGGATTTGCATGCATTCTGCATGCCAAGCAACAAAAAATCGATTTAATACTTTGTTAAATATAGCTTTGAAAAATCTCTATTGTGCTATCATAGAGGAGGTCATCAAACTTAATCTACAAGAGATAGCCATTGTCATTTGAAATAAGTTTAAGTTATAAACCATCGATGAATCTTTTTCATGCCCTCAAATCTTAAATATTATCGTTTGATTAGTTTTTGCCGCTTGAGCCACAAATTGTTGACCAGAGGAACCGGTATCCCCTAGGCAAGGGGGCTAGTGAACAATGATGTCGACCCCTTCAAGATGTAACTTAAGTTACATTTGACTTGCAATACAAAGTCACTTTTTAAATATAAAAAAACAAGTGACAGTTAGTCTTTAGGTCTTAGGGTTAAACATAGGGTTTTGGATAGTTAGAAAATAGGACTTCAAAACAAAATAAAAAACCCTAATTTCAAGAATAGACCTCTGACTTGTAATCACACAAACCCTAGTTTTATGGTAGAGAATAGAGAAAGACATTTCAGACCTTAGGATGCTTTAGAGCAGTTAGGGTTTTGAACATAGAACTTAGGGTTTTTTAAGATGGTAGACTAGGTCTTTTGAAGAATAGCAAACCATTGTCCATCACTACCATGAAACCATCACCACTGTCACTCTCCAAACATCATGCCTCTGTCTAACAGAAATGACAAACCCACATCCAACCTCAATCAAAATAAGTTGAGTAAAAACATAATGAGCATATACTATCAATATACTATCAATAATGTCATCATGTGATGTCTCCATTCAAACATTCTAAAGCATGATCAACAAGAAAGGATGATCAGCAACAACATCAACATGCCAACTCTTGAAACATGATACCATGAAGAACATACTACCATGAACAAATATCAACTCATCTTTGATCATCTTACTCCAATGACCTTCCAAATGTTTATTTAACATCAATCACTGAACCTTGACATAAAGTATTGTACCTTTGAACAATAAACTCATCACAATAAGAACCATCTGATCATCACAATGAAACTTTGACAAGGTTGACATCAAACACCTCTAACTCACAACTTTATGAATCATCAACAATCACTTTAGGAAGCTTCAACAAAACATCCATCTGTCTGAGATGAAACACTACATCATTACATCCAACACCATCTCAACATCATAGAGATGAGCATGCATCATTATGAAGTAATAAGCAACTCCTAAAGCATTTGACATGAAGCTTAACATGAACATTATACCATGAACATTGATATGACATGAAGCAACTCTTCAATAATGTACCAACATCATGTCCTTTGGATTTCATATCAATAGCAGAGATGAGTCTCAACACTGTACATGATCACACATCAACTCAAACTACAATCTCAAAAAACAACATTGTTGCACTCAATCTCATCAATCAACACACTTGTGACACTTGTGCATTTGCAATGATTAACAAACACAACCAACCTCCAAACATGAACAACATGATCAACACCATGAAGCATAAGCTTTTGACATCAATGACAAACATCATTCCAATAGAAATAAGAACAACACTTCAAGCATTAGGGGAAGAAAATAAACATGCTTCTCTTGTACCCGTTATATTGAGAGCACTACCCCCTCATTTCAAGTGTTTCCCTCATGTTTAAATGTGCCTCATAAAATATCCTCATTTGAAGAACTGGTCAACTTGCTTCAATATGAAGAATCAATTTTTGGTGAGATAGACTCCCAAGACAATCAAGCCCTTGTAGCAAAGCAGAAGGGAAGCCAACTTGAATGACAAAATGGTCCATCAGGTCAATCTTAACCAAATCAAGACAACTCTTCTCACGAGAAAAAACAAATGTCTAATTTATGGTAAAAAGGGTCATGAACTCAAAGAATGTTGGTATAATTTCTATGCCAATAGTGAACCCAGTCACAAAAATCCATAGAAATATGTTCAAGGGGACAAGAAGAATCCACCCCATTGGCAAAAAAATCCAAATAAGTAACAAGGAAATGTTGCATCTACATTTAATTCAGATGAAGAAGAGTTCTTGTATGCTACAAAATGTAAGACCTCCACATCAATAAGTTCAGTCTGGTATGTTGATTTAGACATATGGCAGGGGAACAAGAATGGTTCAATGATCTCACTCCATCTACCTCCTATGGGCATGTTTCATTAGGTGATGATACTGTTGATGGTGGTTTTAGCACACAACAACACAGGTATGATTGCTGGTATTATACCTCTCTTGAAAAGTATCCTACCCTAGGTAAGACTACTCCAAGGATAAGACAGTTAGGTCTTAGCTTGCTTGGAATCTCTTAGTTGGAATGTACTAGTTGTTCCTACAAAGGGGTCTTACATGTAGTTGACACATTTAAACAATTTAGACAGCAGTTCATGCAAATGCTCTAGAATTTCAGCCAATAAGGCATTGTGAGATGTTGCTGAAAAACTAATCTAAGCAGTTGTTTTTGAAAGAAAATGCAAAAAGAGATAGGGTTTAGAGAAAATCCTAAGTGACATTCACAATGTGAAGACTGCTGCAGGTAGACAAATGCTCTGAAATGTTACTGATTTTCTGAGTAACCAAGCTAGCTAGATGCTACAACATTGTAGTAAATGATGCTATCTTCAATGGAGACTTAAAGATTTTTAGATTATATTCATTCATGAAATACCCAAGTAACGGTGTAATTTAACTCATGAAATGCAATTGAACTTAGCACAAAATAATCAGCCCAGGCTAACTTTACACAGTCACTTACAATTAGCAAGCAATCAAAAGTATGGACTAAGAACATTCATCAAATGCCTTTAACAAAGCATAAACATTACAAAAGCACAACTAACTAATAGAGATCAAGAAGCAAACCATGAAACCAAATAAGCAACACAATGAACAAATTCTTAGGCAAACTGTAGAAACTTTCTTTGTATTAACTTCAAATGGTAGAGCATCAACAATTCAACATCAAGAGTCTTCTCTCAAATGAGGGAAATGGCAGCCCTTTATATAGGAGAGGCACCATACTAAGTTTTTGAATGAATAGTGGAGATTAACTCAACACCGACGGTCCCGATTTAACATCATTAAATGTAATTACAATAGCTCATTGCATTCCTAGATTACAATTTCTCTTAATAAAAGGACAAAAAATGACCTCCAAATACATTAAACCTGGACAATTTGACTACCCATTTGAATATATATATATATAAAAGACTATTTTCAAGGCATAATAAGGACAAAATAGTGTCACATGACCTTCCAAATATAGCAATACATATTTGTGATGGGATTACATTTACAAAAATATACTATTGATCTTCATCCAAATCTACTTTGTCTTCTTCCACCCTTTTGTTGTGGTAGCTGACCCAAGCTGACAATGTTGGATTGATATAGGTGGGTCCAAGTTCTTGATGAGATTCACCCAATATCTGAACATTTCCAACCCCTGACCGTATTGGATATACATCTTTTCGACATCCTTCCTTTATGAAATGTGATGAACTTAGTCTGAAGATCATTGACTCTGTTCAATCTATCCATGACATCCAACTCAGTTTCTTCAAAAACTATTTTGTGCAACTTATCGTTACATCCCTGCATATCGTATGGAGCCAAATCATCACAGCCTATTAAAAGGAAATCCTTTAGGGAGTCATTTATCTCATAGATAAGAGATAATATATTATTATCTGATGCCTTATAAGCTTCTTAGATATTATCAAAAACTTCCTTCCTCAGCTTTATCTGTTGGTACCATGTCAATGCTCTATACAGTCTATCTCCTATCAGGATATTTTTAGATAGCAGTGTTTGGGCAGGCAGATCTCTTATTGCTTGCACCTGAGGGAACACCTAAGAATAGTACTCATCAAAAGGATCACATTCCTCATGCAATTCCTTCCAATGATCCCATAATCTACATAAGTTCTTATTAAGTTCAGATGCAAAATCAATGGCCTCACATTCTTGCTGACATACCTTGATCATCCATTTTTGAGTCCTAGAAGCCATAATCCAGACTTCATCAAGTTTTGTGACTTTGTCTTTTGATAGCAGAGTAGGGACTGTCCTAAGCTCACCTTTCGAATCCACAAGTTTTGTTAAGAACTGCAAGCATGCTCTGAATTCTTCATTTTGTCGCTTCAGTTTCCTTTTGGTAAGTTCATCCTTATCTAATTGCTCTATGATGGAGGAAATATAGCCTTCAAATTCATCAACCTTTTGACTTCTCATAGCTAACCCCAGGTTGATAGTTGTTATGGTGTAAACCTCAGCTCTTACCTGTTCTCTATCTACATCAGTCAGTGGGACAACCACTTCTACTATTCAAGATCCTGTTGCATCTTTGTCGATTCTGGATTGTACCTTAGCCTTTTTCTATTTCTTCAGCTTCTCTATCTATGATAAAATGGCACTTAAGTCCAACTTCATGATCTCAACTTGTGGCTCTAGATAGACAATCTTGCTTTGCATCCAATCAGGTGTTGTGGAGGAGGACTCTTTGGTAATATCAGGATCTTCATTGTTTGTGTTAGATGGCCCCTCGAGCAACTTTTGCTCTTGCTCTAGTTCTTTATTTACATATTCTTCTTCATCTGCAAGATTTCTCCAGTTTACCAATACCTTTTTTTTGGGCAGTTCCCAAGACTATTTCTGTTGAGTTCTTCTCTGGAGGGCTATCAGAAATTTATATTACTTCAGTTTTCACTACTTTAGCAAGAGGTTCTTTGAATGTGTCCTTCTTAGGTTCTTTCTCTTGGAGGCCCAATTCTGCACACACCTTTTCTATGCATGGCAGCAGTGGTACAGTCAAGGGAGTCAAATCTTGATTTACAGGGGCAGTGGATGATGGGGTTGTTCCAAGTGAAGGCAGACTAACCTATGTCAAGTTGGTAAAAGTGGCAAACCTCAAGGTAGGTGGAATGGGAGAGGTAGGTAAGATAGATGAAATTACAATAGGTGAAGTAAAGGAAAAGGAGGGCATGGGGAGAGATGGTGAAACTATAGAAGAAATAGGTGGTAATGCAAGGGAAGTGGAGAGTGAAACAAAGGATATGGAAGGCAAGGACATGGTGGAGATGGAAGGAAATGAAGAGGCGGCAATGGAAGAAATGGGACTATTTGGGATATTTGAATCAATTGCCAATTAACAGGAGGCAATCAAGATAGCAATTGTTGATGAGGAGGTAGCAGAGGTACCTTCTTAAGTGATTGTTACAGGGGAAACAGGAGGTGGAGTTGAAATAACAGGGGAAGATGCAGCAGTTGAAACAACAGAAGAAGGTATAGCAGTACTTACAACTGGGGTAGCAGGAGGTGGAGAAGCTACTGGTAGGTTTGTGTTATCAGGAGTTGCAACAGTGGAAGCTTCTATGGTTATACTAGTGGTCTTAACTTTTTTTTTCTTTATCTTTGACCCTTCTCCTAGCCCACTAGGCATATCTCTTTTCTTTGATGCCCTTGTCCTTTTATCTAGAGGCATGTCTTTCTTTTGTGGCTTAGGAGCAGCCTTTTTCATTGTCTTTTCTTTAGCCTTCTCTTCCAAGGGTACATGTTCTTCACTATCTAATTTCTTAGCAAGCTCTTGAGATGGTTCTACCTCATCTATTACCTCTATTGGTACGTCCTCTTCTCCTCCAGATTCCTTCTCTAATTCGAGTTCAGTGTATGTGAGTGGCACTCCTTGTCTCTCCAGAGCAGTAACTTGGTTTCTTACCCAAGCCTTACATAATCTAATTGGCTCTTTCATTAAATGATCCAATGAACTTTCTTCAGCGTTTGCCCAATTTGACAAGGGAATTGGTTGGTGGTACTGTGCCTCCCAAGCTCCTCTATGCATTACATTTTCATCACCCTAAAGTTGATCTGGGACTATTATAATATGGAACTTCTTTATGAATCCCAAGGATAATCTCGAATGGGATCTATTCATTACTTCATAATCATCTAAGTAGTTAGCCCAAAAATCTTCTAAGTGCATCCTATGAAACAACTTCTTGCTTACAAATCTTTCCATTAGTCTATTTGGATCAAAATAATTTCTCTTTGTGTGGTAGTGGAGATTAAGTAGTTGGAGCTCTGTATCTGAGTGTTCAGCTACCCCTAAGGAAGCACATGCATAGTTACCCCCTCCTAACAAACTAGGAAATTGAACATTTGTTCTATGTAGATGTTTTAGTTTTTCCACACAAGTTATTAGCTACCTTGATAGTTCCAAAAGGACTACTTTATCAGTAGGGTAACGAGGAAATATGTAGGCCATTCCTGTAAAACCTTGAATTCTCAAATAAGTAAAATTTTCAAACTGTATGTACCACCTTCCATACTTGGTGACTTCATTCATGGCTTCGGTGGATATTCTTAGGGCTATGTTCCCCTACAATAGTCTTGTTATGTGCATGGTGAAGGCATCATTCACTCTTTTGAAGTGGGTAAGAGATTGGGACAATGCCAATAGAGTATAGCATTCATAAACCTTGACTTGGTGCTGCTCATCATTTCCAACTTCTCCCACCTTGGATAGCCTAGCATATTCATTCTTCCTCGCCAATACATATCCTCCATAAGATGCCCATCTAAAAAATTGATTCTCTTTGAAGTTACTAAATGCCTCGTGGATGTTATCACTAAGTATTTGGGCCCAATGAAATTTGGTGCCTTCCAATATCTCCTTAATCACTAGGAACATCCACCCTTCAAAACTTGATGTCGTGAGGAGTCCATATATTCTACTAATTAAAGTTACCAAATCTCCTATCTCATCATAAAAATCACTTCTATATAAGACCTGGGGAAGTTTGATAAGAGAAGACCTCTTACTTTTCATCCACTGCTCATTTATATGTTTCTTACATCCATCTACATCTCTCTTATATGTGGCTTCTGCACCTGTCTTGTCTGGCATGGTCATCACTGGATGCCATGGGATGCCAAAGATTTTAGCTAAGGAGGGTGGACTTAGATCTATGAACACATCTCCATTGGTAGTCTGTATAGTTCTTATCATTATATCATATTTATCTACACAGGAAACTATCAATTCTGCACATTGGGCTGATGTATGGAAAGCAGCAGCCTCTGCAATCCCACTATCCTTCACTTTCTTGGCCCTTGGGGTAGGATTGGGTCCAAATACTCGAAGTCTAAAATCATCTAAGTCAATATGACCTAGATCGGTGTCCCCTATATTCTTCCATCCTGTGGAGATCTTAGTTTCGGGAGGGATGCCTTCGAACTTGTACCTCATGTTTTGGGCTCTTGCGATCATTTAACCTGCATGACTGGACCTCATAAGTCTTGATGCATTTGAATGGTTTTCCTAACTCCTAAGTTTGAAATCTATTGTTATTAAGCCAATTTCTACATCACTAAGCCATGTTATGCTAAATGAGATGAGTATACATCCAACTAAGTTACCAATGCATGCCTATGAAATTCACAATTTTGAAATTTACCAGTTACTACTCTTATTACATGATCAAATGATGAAACAATATTACATTTTATACCAATACATGCAAGAAATGCTTCAAATGCTGCAAAATCCTAATTGAAATAGATAAAACATGATGATTCTATAAATGTACTCTTATTTCACCTTAACAGACCTTTTACCCTTTCAAATTTCAATCAGAACAGTCATTTTACCAATTTTGCACTAATTTGAGGGTCATCTGACCTGTGGAAGACAAAGCACAAATTTGCGGGTCAACCGACCTTGCAGGGAAATTGGGGTCGTCCAACCTGAAGGTCTATTAACATTTGGTCATTTGGCTATTGTAGCGTTTTGCAAGAATTTTATAATGGTCCGACCTTTCATGGGATTGGGGTATGACTGACTTGGAGGTGCTCAAGAGGTCAGTTTGTCGAGTTTTCAGTGGAAGTCGGAAGGAATAAGTTTTAGCACTAGACTCTTTCATTATACTCTTTGTACAGGTTTCAAAAGTGTCAGAGTTTGCGGGGGTTTCGAGGATGACCGACTAAGTCGGTGAGGAGACATTTTAGCGCAAGGTCAGATGAAGTGAATTTTAGTGCTTAATTGCTTCATCATGTTCTGCGCGGGTTTTGGGGCTTACGGACCTGGTGGGCTTTTTGGATGTGTCTGACCTAGTCGGAGAAAGTAGATTTTAGCGCCAAGTCTGACAAGATGGTTTTGAGCGCAAAGTGAGCTTTGAGGTTCTGCGGGGATTTTGGAGTCATCCGACCAAGTCAGTTCGAGAAAAAATTGGTGCCAGGTCAGATGATAATGTTTTTAGCACTGACCTTATCGAAGGCGTTGGCGGGAGTTTTCGTTAGTGCGGACCGACTCAAGATGATCGCAATGTTTTACAGGTCGGCTGGATACGTTTTCAGCGCTAAGTTAATAACTATACAAGTCGATGAGTCCCTAAATTCATTTGAAATTTTTATCATGAAGGGTCTTAATGAAGATTTAACATGATGTTTCATAGTCATTTCTTTGATTCTACACAAAGTGAAAGTTTTCAATTGCGTTAAATTGTCTTCCTAGGGTTTTTGAAAAGGCAAATACAAACTGAAGAGGAAACCCTATTTCACAGTTTATCCTTAATCATTTATCACTAAAACATTTGTGCAAAATTTATTGAGAAATTGAAACTTGTTTTGGCGCATCGAAGAAAACCCTCATGATATTGATTTCAAATTCTAGGCTATGAAATGGAAACCCTAAGCCTGGAACAGGGTACTTACCTGATTTAAATTATCGAATGTGTGCAGAGGTAAGCAAAAAGTGTTACTTTGGTTGAATCTGCGAGCAATTGGTGATGAATCAACTTTAAAACCCTTTTGAAGAGCTCTTTGATCTATTTTAGAAGGCAAAGTGAGCTCAGAATGGAGTAAAATGCATTTTATACTTCCTTATTAGTGACCATAAATGCTTAGGGTACGGTGCTCTATAGAATGAAATTAGGGTTTTGCGTGGAAAAATGATATCATCAACTTTGCATAATTTTCGTGGGTTGCCGACCCAGTCAGCTATCGAGACTTTTAGTGCAGGGTCAGTCTTCGATATTCTAAGCGCTTTGAGGTAGTTTTGGGATTCTTAGACTTGCAGAAGTTTTGCCATGGTCCGACTTAGTCAGCAGATATGCGTTGTAGCACAATGTGGGATGAAATGGTTCTAGCACTTAGTCAGTGATGTTGAAAACAACACTAAGTTAGTTGGTCATGAATTTAGTGCAACAGATAGTTGGAAAGGTTTTTAGTGTAGAGGTCAGTTAGGCCTAAAAACAACGCTAAGTTAGAGGAAGTGGATTTCAGCGCAAAATTCAGATGAAGAGGCTTTTAGCGTAAATGACATTCAGACTTGATTTTGGTGAAGGCAAACACTTGGACTTAGTAGATTTTTGCATGACCTAATGACATTAACTTTTTAACATAGAAAGAAATGTAATTTGACCATTTTTGACAACTTAGGAGGTGAACACCTAACTAATTCTCTAAACCAAAGCTTGAAAGAGGGGGGTCCCTATTTTGCAAAATGGGGCATGTGTGTGAGGCACAACGAATGGCAACTTTTTTGGGGAATGCTTCAGAGAATTTCAAAGATAAACTTTCAGTTTGAACCCAGAATCTCTGCGTTTCCCACATGCTAGACAAGAAAACATGATATCTTATCAAAGAGTTGAAGCTCAATAACTAGTATAACCATCCATATCCTGAAAACCTGAGTTTGTGTACATGCATTCATTCCCATCCCTTAGTGACTACGCTCATCCTAGATCCTTTACATTAAGCTATGTGATTAGTACACACCTTCTGAACTACCTAGACATTACCCCATTTCCAGCTAGCATCTATAGCCCTGACAGGTTTGTCTCAGAATTCCACTCAAGTAGAGCCCCACTTCCAGTCAGGCGTCCATAGCCCCACTAGAGTTACTTGATTGTCCATCTAACTGAGTTATGGTGTGTGTAAGTGTGATTTTCTTTGTATTTCCTTCTTTGATTGATTGATCGATATTTCATTGAGCTTAAAATGGCAGAGTAAAATGCAATACCGCTACCTTTGTGATAACTCAACTAGCTGGGTGTGGACTCCCGATGGCAAGAAAGGTGGACCTTAGATTTTTCACTTAATGCAAGATCACCAAGACTCACTTAGCTACTTCAGGATTATTTAAGAGTGAGAGATATATGGTTAGAAAACATTTTAGGTGCACCAACTAATGACTCTTTTCCAATGAACAGACACCATACTCCCTCGTATAACAGCGGAACCCACAGTAAGACCTAAGTAAAACCTTTGGCTTCTCAAAGAAAAACTTCAGATTACTTGCCCAACAAAGAAACATTTGTAGGTCTGCATAACTACCACCACATTCTGGAAGCAAGGACTCCTCAACAAAGCAAGCACAGTGAGTGAAAGCAAAGAAGGAAAGACAACTAAACTAAGTGAAAGCAAACACCTAATAACTACAGCAAGTGAAAACAAGAAAGCAAACTATTCTAACAATAACCTAACCTAACCAAAAGCAGACAAACAACCTAACTATGTACACTAACAGAAGGCAAAGCTGCCTCTTAAGCTTGGAAGTAGTGCTTCAGGAACTGTCCATTGATAGGAAATGGAAGCTCCTCACTAGTAAGGCTTTTCAGTCGATACGTGTTATCACCAAGGATCTCATAGATCCGATATGGACCTAGCCAGAGCTTATCAAACTTGTTGTGTTCACCCTTCTTTTCACAAGCCTTATCCCAATATAGGACTAAATTAGAATTATAGAAGGCTTTTACCTTATCCCATTTATCAAACCATTGTTTCACTACCCCGTGGTGTTTGGAAAAACTTTCTATGGTAATGTCACATTTTTCTTCAAGGTGCAGTAATTGGGCTAATTGGGGAGACAAATGGTCATCTGGTTCAAGACAATCTTGCATGAATTATAGCATGGGAATTCTTAAATGAACAGGGAAGATAGGCTCGGTACCGTAAACTAAGTGATAGGGCGATGTTCCCAGTGCTGCCTTCTGTCTAATCCTATCAGCCCATAAGGTGAACTTAAGTTGGGTGTGCCAGTCTCTAGGATTCATATCAAGCAGTTTTTTGATGACATCAAGCAAGTTTTTATTTGTCGATTATGTAACCCCATTTCCTTGTGGATAATAATTAGATGAAAACTTGAGAATAAATCCATAATCAAATGCCTAGTTGGAAAGTCGCAATGATGAAAAGGTAGGGTCATTATAACATACTAAAGAAAAGGGACATCCAAACTTGGTAATGATATTCTTTTCAACAAACTCAATGACTACCTCTATGGTGCATTGCTTACACACTATGGCTTCAGACCATTGAGTGCAGTAGTTAGTAGTGGTTAGAATGTACCTGTGGCCTGCAGAGGAAGGTGGATTTACCATACCAATGAAGTCGAGGCCCCATTGGGCGAATGGTCGTACCTCCAAGACTAGTTGTAATGGCATGGCAACATTTCATTCTCTAGTTGCAGCTGTTTGACAAGTATGGTAGGTCTTCACATGCATGTGTGTGTCCTTAAACAGAGTGGGCCAATAGTAACCAGCCCAAAGAATTTGATGTGCAGTCGACAAGGTTGAACTGTGACCTATCCCAAACCTCTCATGAAAGCTTGTCAAAACCTAGGCCACCTCTATTTTGTCCAGACACCTAAGATATATTCCTTCATGGTTCTTTTTATATAGTACCAACCCTTTGATCATATAACTTTTACTTTTCAGGTGTAGTGCTCTCCTTTGAACCAGATTCAATTGTGGTGGACAACGTTGATTAAGAAGATAAAACACAATATCCCCATACCATTCATCCTTGGAGATGTCTTCTAACATGTATTTCTGGGAGACTAAGCCTGGTCCAACCTCTTCCATTGTTCTGGTTAATGCATGTCCTCGTACCCATTTCATAGGTTGTATTTCTATGTCAAACTCCTGCAGAATGGTAACCCATTTTCCTATTCACCGAGTTCACTCTACATCAGCAATGCTTTGACCGCTGCATCTGGCACAATGGCAATTACTTGGCTTCTCAGGATGTAATGGCAAAATTTCTTAACTACCTTAACTAGAGCATAGGATTGCTTTTCTATGTTAGGATACCTCAGCTCTACATCTTTCAACGACATGCTCATGAATGTGATGGGTCTCTCATCATCGACAGCTCTTTTCTTCATTAGCATGGTTGTATGAGTATGTTCAGAAGCAAATGAGTAAATACAGAATGGTAGTGAGTAGTCTGGATACCAATACTGGAGCATTGGCTATTGCTTGTTTAATTTCAGTGAATGTAGCCTTGGCTTTTGGAGTCCAATCTATCTTTACATCTTTCTTCAAGATGGCATTTAGCGGTCAGACAATTTCAGCAAAACCAGTGATAAATTTTTGGACAAAGTTGATCTTACCAAAATATGACTTGAGTTCCTTCTTGGTGGCTAGAGGCGGTATCTTGAGAATTGCCTACACTCAGTCTGGATCAATTGATATGCCTTGTTCATAAATTACATGTCCAAGAAACTTTCCTTTAGTTACCCTAAAGATGCACTTCTTTGGGTTAAGTGAGATCCCATAATCTTTACACCACTGTAATACCTTTCTTAAGTCAGCCACATGATCTTCTTGTCTCTTTGAAAATACCGTAAGGTCATCCATATAGATTATAATGCACTTTCCAACTAGCCCTTTAAAGGCTACATCCATTGCATGTTGGAATGTGGTGCCAACGTTTATCAGCCCAAATGGCATTCTATGATATGCATAGATTCCCCATTTTCCTATTAAAGATGTCTTCAGCCTGTCCTCATAATCAACCATCACTTGGTTGTAACCCGAATATCCATCTAGAAAAGACATCATCTAAGAGCCATTGACAATCTGCAACACTTCGTCTAATGATGGTAGTGGATAGCTATCTTTCTCAGAAGCTCGGTTCAAATTCTAAAAGTCGACACAAAGTCTAATTTCTCCATTTGTCTTCCAGACTGGGACTAAATTTTCCACCCAGACTGAATGTTTAATAGGGAATATGATTCTAGCTTACAGTAATTTCTATACTTCTTTGAAAATTAGAGGTTTTAACAAAGCATTCACTAGCTCCTGCCTCTGTCTAAATGGCTTTACTCCTGGTTTGAGTGGTATGGTGTCAGTGATGATTGAGGTATCATACGTCTTGAGGTCTTCATAACTCCATGCTATAACTTCATGATAATCCCTCAGTGCATGGGTGATACCTACCTTTTCTTCTTTGATACTAGCCTTTCTAATGAACACGATCTTAACTTCTTCTGCTATCCCCAAATTGAAAGGATCGCATTGTCTACCAGGAGATTCTCCTTCTTTTCTCTAGGTTTCAAGCTTATCTGAATCGAACAACTGCTCCAATTCTACCATTCCCTGTGGAATCATATTCGTCTTTAAATTCAAAACTCCATCCAAGTCCATCTCAACAGGCTCCATCTCTTCCTCATCTATTATCTGGGCAGTGAAAACATCTGATGAGGTGAGGAAATCAATTATGTGTTTGTCATCCTTGAAAACCTAAAAGTTGGTGACATTATCCAGTACTGACGGAGTGGCAACAAACTCAATAGTAAATATTTTTAAGCCCGACATAGCTGTTCGTTCCAATGTGCTTGCAGTTTGTGCCAAAGAATCTGCAACGTAATTTTATCTCCATGGGATTAGTTCAATGTTGAAACCATCAAAGCACTTGATTAGATCCCATACTCAACTTCTGTATCTGTTCAACCTCTTATCATTGCAAGAGTATTTATTTCTTACTTGTGTGATGACTAGTTCTGAGTCACCAAATACTTGAATAACTTAGACTTTCTTTTGAAGAGCCATCAACAATCCTTGCACTAAAGCTTCATATTTAGTCATGTTATTTGTGTAAGGGAACTATAACCTATGTGATGCTAAATAAGAACTTACAGTGGGGCTGACTAGTTTGAAGCCTGCCCCAGATCCTTCTTTACACCTAGATCCATCGAATCTCAAAGTCTAGAGGCTGAAGTCTCTACTGTTGTCATCTTGTCTTATTTGTCCTTTTCCATTTAACTGAGGCTCTAGCTCCTCCTTCTTTGTAACATTTGGGTCTCCCTTTGGAGCTATGGGAATCTTCAAGTGTTTCTACACTTGCTCTACTACTTCTTAACAAAGTAAACATGCAAAATCAGAATGAGATGCATCATGGATGCGGCACCAATTTGGCAACAATAATTCTTCCATCTGAATCTACTTTCTCATAGCTACTTGATCACTTATAAACTTACCTACAAAGTCTCAAAATCCTTCGAATATCCCTAGTTCTTCATATTCTAAGGAGTTCCCTGAGTCTAATTGCACATATGCTTCTATACTTTCTGGCTTTGCTACAAGCGGAGGATCAAGAAATCTGTTGCAGTTTAGCATAAGAATCTCTTCTACCTGATCAACATGAGGGAGGTAGACTCCCAAATGTACTTCTAAAAATAGTATTTCATTGGTCTAATTGTATTATGTTATCATATGCTTCATTTTAGGCTCCCTTTCAATGCGGATCCGATTTGCTAATCCCTTCCATGGCAGCCACATGTGGGAAATGTTTGTTGCCATGTAACCATTCAAAGTTCTAGACTAGTCCCAGCTTAAGAGCATGCCATATTGATTTGGAATATCCACTACTTGAATGTCTATGTATTGCTGCACTCTAGGATCAGAAGATAATTGCATATGTATTCTGTTCAATTCACCCATTACATTTACGTCAGTCTTATCCAATTGTGTGACCTTCCTGGAAGACTTTGCTAGGGTGAGACCAAGTGCTTTGTAGACTAATAAAGGCATCACGTTTGTGGAAGCACCTGAGTCTACTAAACAGTTGTGAAGATTCTTTCCAAATTTTCTAAGTGTTAAAAGGAAGGGCGGACTTTCTCTCCTATCCTTATATAGAGTGACCTTCTATTCAGCATCTGTCACATGGACTCTTTCCTTACCTTTGTCAGTGTTATCCCTTATGGGAGTCTCCTTTTGGGAAGAATCTATTCTGACACCTATTCCCATATCCTGAAAGAAGGTTGTCCTAACCTCAGGTATCTTAAGCAACTCATAAATAGACAAACTAACTTTCATTTTCTTGAGCTCTTTTGCAACATACTATCCCATCTTTGCTACATCAGACCATTGGGAACTTTTAGTAGTAGCCCCTTGATGCATCAACTAAGGTGTAACCTTTGGGGGTTCGGGATTGTTGGAGGCTTTTGGATCAGGCGGGATCTGATAGTTATTCAGAGGAATGGAAGTAGTAAAAGGCCCCTTGGGTTTGCTACTCCTTAAATTATATGGGGTCTTGTTATATTGATAATAAGCATTTACTTCATCAAGCTCCTCTTCCTCTAGCTGATTATCATCTTGAAATGGAAATATGTAACTATCAAGAACCATAGCAGTATCATACCTTTGAGATGGCACTAGTTCATACCTTATTGGTGGATTCTCTTGTGTTTCAGTATTTTGGATCTCCATCTAGAAGATGTTGGATACTATTTGAAATTCTGGATAGTCTAGCTTAGAATGAGCATTCGTATTATGTAGTCTACACCATGTGGACAATGCTACCTCAGCCAACATCACATGACCAAGTGGGCGAGTATCATTACTCTAATTTTCCAAAGTTGATGGTACTCCTCCGTTGTTGGGCCTTGTGTTCCAAGAGTCGTTTGATCGCTAAAAATTCTAATTTTGATACTAATTTTGATTCTAGAACTGATTTTGATTTTGATTCCTCTATTGTAGATATGCATTTTGATTCCTCAGATGGGTGACCTCTCTAGTGAACTTTTTCATTTGCTCAGGTAACTCTCTAATAGGATCTCTATCTTCCTTTGCCTTAGCTATTTTAACAGATTGAAGGAAAGGCATCTAGGCTAGGGGTAATTCATCTACTGGATTCCTTGGATGAACTACTAAATCCTATGTTGCAACAGGAGTTGGAACTAGGTTCATTACAGGGGTATGATTATCTAAGGCTTGGTTAATCATGGGTATTTGGTTTGGCATTGCTACAAGACCCATGTGATTCAATGGGCCTGTGGCTGTTTGTCCTAGCTGAGTATTTATAGTAATAGCTTTAGTGTAGGCTTGAGAAAGATTAGTTGGGGGTGGGTTAGCCCTCCTTACAAACATAGATGTGAGTCTATCTAAGGTTGCATAGTAAATTGGCAGGGCTGTAGCTTGACCTATGGCATAAGGAGCTTGCAAACGACTAAAGGCTTTTTGGAATATGTTATTAAAAGAAATTATCAACTCACCTTCACCTCGGTGAATCTCCACAAAGGACCTATAGAGGTCTGCTAGGGTAGTTGGCATCTGGAAGTGATCTAAGAAGGTAGTTTTCAAAGCTAACCATGTGCGTATGGAGGTGGAGGGGAGATTGGCAAACCAATAGTAAGCCTCATCCTACAATGATTAAGGAAACAACTAGCAGACCACATTTTCATGTTGTACCTGAAGCATAAACATGTTATTTTCAAAGATTTTAATATGCTCATCTATAGTTCTGTCTGGATCATTTACTCAAAACTTGGAGCATAACTTGTCAGGGTTTTAAGGCATATCGTGATAGTCATTAAACTGGAATGGGGACTGATTATTTCCCAGGAAGAAATCCATGACAAGAGGATTGATTGGGGCTATAGCTATGTTTCTTGGGACTGATTGGGCTCTTGGTGCTCTTGGTATCCCTTGATCCCTTCTTGTTTTTCTAAACTCTATCAATGATAGCAGCTCCTCTCGAGGTAAGCTAGATTTGGTATGTCTTTGTCTAGTCCCCAAACTTGCTGATTTTATGGAGGAGAGTTTCGCTTGGTTTGGCCCTCCTTCTAGAGCCAATTCTATTGATGGTGGTTTTAGTACACAACAATGTAGGTATAATTGTCGGTATCACACCTCTCTTGAAAAGTATCCTACCCTAGGTAAGACTACTCCAAGGATAATACAACTAGGTCTTAGCTTGCTTGGAATCTCTCAGTTGGAATGTACTAGCTATTCCTACAAAGGGGTCTTACATGTAGTTGACAAATTTAACCAATTTAGATAGCAATTCATGCAAACCCTTTAGAATTTTAGTGGATAAGGCAATGTGAGATGTTGTTGAAAACCTAATCTAAGTAGTTGTTTTCGAAAGAAAATGCAAAAAGAGATAGGGTTTAGAGAAAATCCTAAGTGACATTCACAATGTGAAGACTACTGCAGGTAGACAAATGCTCTGAAATGTTACTAATTTTCTTAGTAACCAAGCTAGCTAGATGCTACAACACTGCAAAAAATGATGCTATCTTCAATGGAGACTTAAAGATTTTTATATTATATTCATTCATCAAATACCCAAGTAATGGCATAATTTAACTCATGAAATGCAATTGAACTTAGCACAAAATAATCATTCCAGGCTAACTTTACACAGTCACTTACAATCAGAAAGCAACCAAACGTATGGACTAAAAACATTCATCAGATACCTTTAACAAATCATTAACATTGCAAAAGCACAACTAACTAATAGATTTCAAGAAGCGAACCATAAAACCAAATAAGCAACACAATGAACAAATTCTCAGGCAAACTACAGAAACTTTCTTTGTATTAACTTCAAATGGCAGAGCATCAACAATTTGGTATCAAGAGTCTTCTCTCAAATGAGGGAAATGGTAGCCCTTTATATAGGAGAGGTGCCATACTAAGTTTTTGAATAAACAGTGGAGATTAACTCAACACCGACGGTTCCAATTTAACATCATTAAATGCAATTACAATAGCTCATTGCATTCTCGGATTACAATTTGTCTCTTATGGAAAGGATGAAAAATGACCTCCAAATACATTGAACCTAGACAATTTGACTACCCATTTGAATATATATATATATAGAAAAGACTATTTTCAAGGCATAATAAGGACAAAATAGTGTCACATGACCTTCCAAATATAGCAATACATATTTGTGATGAGATTGCATTTACAAAAATATACTATCGATCTTCATCCAAATCTACTTTGTCTTCTTCTGCCCTTTTTTTGCAGTAGCTGACCCAAGCTGACAATGTTGGATTGATATCGATGGGGTTCAGGTTCTTGGTGAGATTCGCCCGGTATCTAAACATTTCCAGCTCCTGACCGTATTGGATATACATTTTTTCAACATCCTTCCTTCCTTTATGAAATGTGATGAAGTCAGTCCGAAGATCACTGACTCTGTTCAATCTGTCCACGACATCCAACTCAATTTCTTCAAAAACTATTTTGTGCAACTTATCCTTACATCCCTGCACATCATATAGAGCCAAATCATCACAACCTATTACAAGGAAGTCCTTCAAGGAGTCATTTATGTCATAGATAAGAGACAATATATTATTATCTACTGCCTTATAAGCTTCTCAGATATTATCAAAAACTTCATTCCTTAGCTTTATCTGTTGGTACCATGTCACTACTTTATGCAGTCTATCTCCTGTCAGGATATTTTCAGATAGTAGTGCTTGGGCAGGCAAATCTCTTATTGTTTGCACCTGAGGTAACACCTGGGAATATTACTCATCAAAAGGATCACATTCCTCATGCAAGTCATTCCAATGATCCTGTAATCTGCATAAGTTCTTATGAAGTTTAGCTGCAAAATCAATGGCCTCACATCCTTGCTGACATACCTTGATCATCCATTTTTGAGTTCTAGAAGCCATAATCCTGACTTCATCAAGCTTTGTGACTTTGTCTTTTGACAGCATAGTAGGGACTGTCCTAAGCTCACCATCAGAATCCACAGGTTTTATTAAGAACTGCAAGTATGCTTTGAATTCTTCATTTTGTCGCTTCAGTTCCCTTTTGGTAAGTTCATCCTTATCTAATTGCTCTATGATGGAGGAAATAGAGCCTTTAAATTCATCAACCTTTTGACTTCTTGTAGCTGGCCCCAAGTTGATAGTTGTTATGGTGTAATCCTCAGCTCTGACCCATTCTCTATCTGTATCAGCTGGTGGGATAGCCACTTTTGCTATTCAAGATCTTGTTGCATCTTTGTAGACTCTGGACTATACCTTAGCCTTTTTCTGTTTCTTTGGCTTCTTTGTCTTTGATAAAATGGCACTTAAGTCCAACTTCATGATCTCAACTTGTGGCTCTGGATATGCAATCTTGCTTTGTAGCCAATCAGGTGTTGTGGAGGAGGACTCTTTGGTGATATCGGGATCTTCATCATTTGTTTTAGATGGTCGCTCGAGCAACTTTTGCTCTTGCTCTAGTTCTTTATTTACATCTTCTTTCTCATCTGCAAGATTTCTCTAGTTTACCAATACCTTTTTTTGGGCAGCTCCCAAGACTATTTATGTTGAGTTCTTCCCTAGATGACAATCAAAAATTTCTATTACTTTAGTGTTCATTGCTTCAGCAAGAGGTTCTTTGAATGTGTCCTTCTCAGGTTCTTGCTCTTGGAGGCCCAATTCTGCACACACCTTTTCTATGCCTGGCATTAGTGGTACAATCAAGGGATTTGAATCTTAAGTTACAGGGGCAAAGGATGATGGGATTGTTTCAAGTGAAGGTAGACTAACCTATGTCAAGTTGGAAAAAGTGTTAAACCTGAAGGTAGGTGGAATGGGAGAGGTAGGTAAGATAGATGAAATGACAATAGGTGAAGTAAAGGAAAAGGAGGGCATGGGGAGAGATGGTGAAATTATAGAAGAAATAGGTGGTAATGCAAGGGAAGTGGAGAGTGAAATAGAGGATATAGAAGGCAAGGACATGGTAGAGATGGAAGGAAATGAAGAGGCGACAATGGAAGAAATGGGTCTACTTGGGATATTTGAATCCATTGCCAATGAACAGGAAGCAGTCGAGATAGCAATTCCCAGTGAGGAGGTAGCAGAGGTACCTTCTTGATTGATTGTTAGAGGGGCAGCAGGAGGTGGAGTTGAAATAGTAGGGGAATATGCAATAGTTGAATCAATAGTAGAAGTTATAGCAGTACTTACAACTGGGGCAGTAGGAGGTGGAGAAGCTACTGGTAGGTTTGTGTTATCAAGAGTTGCAACAGTGGAAGCTTCTATGGTTATACCAGTGGCCTTAACTTTTGTTTTCTTTGTCTTTGACCCTTCTCCTAGTCCACTAGGCATATCTCTTTTCTTTGATGCCCTCGTCCTTGTAGTCAGAGGCATGTCTTTCTTTTGCAGCTTAGGAGCAACCTTTTTTACTATCTTTGCTTTAGCCTTCTCTGTCAAGGGTACATGTTCTTCACTATCTGATTTCTTAGCAGGCTCTTGAGTTGGTTCTGCATCATCTGTTAACTCTATTGGTACATCCTCTTCTCCTCTAGATTCCTTCTCTAATTTGAGTTCAATGTGTGTGAGCTACACTGCTTGTCTCTCCATAGCAGTAACCTAGTTTCTTACCCAAGCCTTACTTAATCTAATTAGCTCTTTCATTACCTGATCCAATGAACTTTTTTCAATATTTGCCCAATTTGGTAAGCGAATTGGTTGGTGGTACTATACCTCCCATGCTCCTCTATGCATTACATTTTCATCATCCAAAAGTTGATCCAGGACTACTATAATATGGAACTTCCTTATGATTCCCAAGGATAATCCTGAATGGGCTCTCTTCATTACTTCATAATCATCTAAGCAGTTAGCCCAAAAATCTTCTAAGCGCATCCTATGAAACAACTTCTTGCTTACAAATCTTTCCATTACTCTATTCAGATCAAAATGATTTCTCTTTGTGTGGTAGTGGAGATTATGTAGTTGGAGCTCTATATCTAAGTGCTCAACTACCCCTAAGGAAGCATATGCATAGTTACCCCTTCCTAACAAAATAGGAAATTGAATATTTTTTCTATGTAGATGTTTCAGTTTTTCCACACAAGTTATTAGCTACCTTGATAGTTCCAAAAGGACTACTTTATCAGTAGGGTAACAAGGCAATCTGTAGGCAATTCCTATAAAACCTTGAATTCTCAGATAAGTAAAATTTTCAAACTGTATGTACCACCTTCCATACTTGGTGACTTCATTCATGGCTTCAGTGGATATTCTTAGGGCTGTGTTCCCCTACAACAGTCTTGTTATGTGCATGGTGAAGGCATCATTCACTCTTTTGAAGTGGATAAGAGATTGGGACAATGTCAATTGAGTATAGCATTAATAAACTTTGACTTGGTGTTGTTCATCATTTCCAGCTTCTCCCACCTTGGACAGTCCAGCATATTCATTCTTCGTCGCCAATGCATATACTACATAAGATGTCCATCTGAAAAAAATTGCTTCTCTTTGAAGTTACTGAATGCCTCATGGATGTTATCACTAAGTATTTGGGCCCAATGAAATTTGGTGCCTTTCAATATCTCCTCAATCACTAGGAACATCCACCCTTCAAAAGTTGATGTCGTGGGGAGTCCATATATTCTGTTGAGTAAAGTTACCAAATCTCCTATGTCATCATAAAAATCACTTCTGTATAAGACCTTGGGAAGTTTGATAAGAGAAAACCTCTTACTTTTCATCCACTGCTCATTTATATTTTTCTTACATCCATCTACATCTTTCTTATATGTGGCTTCTGCACCTGTCTTGTCTAGCATGGTCATCACTGGATGCCATGAGATGCCAAAGATTTTAGCTAAGGAGGGTGGACTTAGATTTTCTAACACATCTCCATTGGTAGTGTATAGTTTTGATCATTATATCACATTTATCTACATAGGAAACTATCAATTCTACACATTGGGTTGATATAGGGAAAGCAACAGCCTCTGGAATCCCACTGTCCTTCACTTTCTTGGCCCTCGGGGTAGGATTGGGTCCAAATAATCGAAGTCTAAAATCATCTAAGTCAATATGACCTAGATCGATGTCCCCTATTTTCTTCCATCCCGTGGAGATCTTAGTTTCGGGAGGGATGCCTTTGAACTTGTACTTCATTGTTTGGGCTCTTACAGTCATTTAACCTGCATGACTGGACCTCATAAGTCTTGATGCATTTGAATGGTTTTCCTAACTCCTAAGTTTGAAATCTATGGTTATTAAGCCAACTTCTACATCACTAAGCCATGTTATGCTAAATGAGATGAGTGTACATCCAACTAAGTTACCAATGCATGCCTATGAAATACACAAGTCTGAAATTTACCATTTACTACACTTATTACATGATCAAATGATGAAATAATATTACATTTTATACCAATACATGCAATAAATGCTTCAAATGCTGCAAAATCCTAATTGAAATAGATAAAACATATGATTCTATAAATGTAGCTCTTATTTCACCTTAAAAGACCTTTTACTCTTTGAAATTTCAATCAGAATAGTTATTTTATGAATTTTGCGCTGATTTGAGGGTCATCTGACCTGTGGAAGACAAAGCGTGGATTCAAGGGTCAACCAACCTTGCGAGGAAATTTGGGTCATCCGATCTAAATGTCTATTAACATTTGGTCATTTGACTGTTGCAGCATTTTACGAGAATTTTATAATGGTCTGACCTTGTGCGGGATTGGGGTATGACTGACTTGGAAGTACTGAGGAGGTCAGTTGGTCGAGTTTTTAGTGCAAGTCGGAAGGAATAAGTTTTAGCGCTAGACTCTTTCATTATACTCTTTGCATGGGTTTCGAAAGTGTCAGACTTTACGGGGGTTTTGAGGATGACTGACTAAGTCGGTGAGGAGACATTTTAGCGCAAGGTTAGAGGAAGTGAATTTTAGCACTTAATTGCTTCATCATGTTCTGCATGGATTTTGGGGCTTACGGACCTGGCGGGCTTTTTGGATGTGTTTGACCTAGTTGGAGAAAGTGGATTTTAGCGCCAAGTCAGACAAGATGGTTTTGAGCGCAAAGTGAGATTTGAGGTTCTGTAGGGATTTTGGAGTCATCCGACCAAGTTAGTTGGAGAAAAAATTGGCACTGGGTTGGATGATAACATTTTTAGTGCTGACCTTATCTAAGGTGTTGGCGGGAGTTTTCATTAGTGCGGACCGAGTCAAGATGATTGTAATGTTTTACAGGTCAACCGGATACATTTTCAGCACTAAGTTAATAACTATACAAGTCAATAAGTCCTTGAATTCATTTGAAAATTTTATCATGAAGGGTCTTAGTGAATATTTAACACGATGTTTGGTAGTCATTACTTTGATTCTAGGCAAAGTGAAAGTTTTGAATTGTATTAAATTATCTTCCTAGGGTTTTGGAAAGGGCAAATACAAACTGAAGAGGAAACCCTATTTCATAGTTTATCCTTAATCATTTATCACTAAAACATTTGTGCAAAATTTATTGAGAAATTGAAACTTGTTTTGGCGTACAAAAGAAAACCCTCATGATATTGATTTCAAATTCTAGGCTATGAAATGGAAACCCTAAGCTCAGAACATGGTACTTACCTAATTTATAGTGTTGAATGCGTGCAGAGGTAAGTAGAAGGTGTTACTTTGGTTAAATCTGAGAGCAATTGGTGATGAATCAGCTTTAAAACCCTTTTGAAGAGCTTTTCGATTGATTTCAAGAGATAAAGTGAGCTCAAAATGGAGTAAAACAAATTTTATACTTCCTCATTAGTGACCATAAATGCTAAGGGTACGGTGCTCTGCAGAATGAAATTAAGGTTTTAAGTGGAAAAATGATATCACCGACTTTGCACAATTTTTGTGGGTTGCTGACCTAATTGGTTGTCAAGACTTTTAGCGCAGGGTCAATCTTCAACATTCTAAGTGCTTTGCAGCGGTTTTGGGATTCTTGGACTTGCGAAAGTTTTGCCATGGTCTAACTTAGTCGGCGGATGTGCTTTGTAGTGAAAAGTTGGATGAAGAGTTCTAGCACTTAGCTAGTGATGGTGAAAACAACGCTAAGTCAGTTGGTCATGAATTTAACACAACAGGCAGTTGGAAAGGTTTTTAGCGCAAAGGTCAGTTAGGCCTAAAAATAGTGCTAAGTCAGAGGA
Source organism: Cunninghamia lanceolata (assembly GCA_027924645.1). Taxonomy (NCBI): domain Eukaryota; kingdom Viridiplantae; phylum Streptophyta; class Pinopsida; order Cupressales; family Cupressaceae; genus Cunninghamia; species Cunninghamia lanceolata. Next base: position 15,505,456 of record BSBN01001583.1, read on the forward strand.
AGTGGATTTCAGTGCAAAAGTCAAATGAAGAGGCTTTTAGCACAAATGACATTCAAACTTGATTTTGATGAAGGCAAACACTTGGACTTAGCAGATTTTTACATGACCTAATGACATTAACTTTTAAGCATAGAAAGAAATGCAATTTGACCATTTTTGACAACTTAGGAGGTGAAAACCTAACTGATGCTCTAAACCAAAGCTTGAAAGAGGGGGGGTCCCTATTTCATGAAATGGGGTGTGTGTGCAAGGCACAACGGATACCTCATATGAAGTTCAAGGAATTGGTGATATTTCCCTTCCACTAAGAACTCACAAATGTCAGCTTACAAAGGTTATGTATGTACCTGGGCTCACTAAGAACCTACTTTTAGTAAGTTAGTTACTAGAGCACAATTTGCAAGTTGAATTTGATCAACACAATGGTGAGAAACTTTATCTTATCAAAGATAAAACTCGTAATGGAGTAGTTGTAGCTCATGCTTTAGGTGTAGGAAAGACGTTCCAACTAATTGATGTTTCACATGAAGATCAAGCCCTTGTAGTGAAAACTAATGTATCCACAACTCTTTGGCATAGGAGATTTAGCCACCTTAGTTTTGGTTATCTTCTTGCATTGAGTAAGAGAAATATGGTGAGAGGACGTCACCCCATTCAGAAAATAGAAGTTCTTTGCTCACATTGTCTTGTCAGGAAACAACATAGGGATCCTTTTCCTTTCATAGAAAACAAAGTGGTGCAAGACTAAATTTATGGGTCTTATCAGACTACCAAATTAAGTAGCAACATACAAACAATAACGCAAAACAACCATGCCACCACAAAATGAATCTATTTATTTGTAGCAACAAAATGATTACAGGAGTACAAAAATTCATAACACAGTCTCAAGATACATCAATCTTTGTTTACAAAAACTTCTCCAACATCTCTATTCTTCAAGAGATTGAACCAAGAAAAATCACACTGAACAAACCCCCAATCTGGACCAACAAATTGTATTTATGGCACTCGGTTAAAAATAGTTCAACTGCCATGAATCATTATACAACTGAATGAACCACCAAGTAGTTTAATATTTACAAAACTAAACCATTGTCATTAAACCTCCTCGTGAGCATCTCACAATCGCCATGGTGTATATTCATCAGTTTATACATATTTGGGCTCTAGGCAGTTATCGGCAAACTTTCATTTTTTTGAACCTTAGTTATAAAAGCCTATTAGTGAATGTTGTGTTTTCCGAACCAATATCCATTCATTTGGAAAAAACCAAATTTGTGAAACTTAGACTGGGTCACTTCAATCAGTGAATTAGTCCATTTGCAAACCATCTCTTTGAATGCTTTATCAACAAGAATCCACTTTCACGAACTATGACTTGTCAGTACAAGCCCTTTAGTCACCATGCTCTTTGTCAGAAAAATTTAACTTTTTTGAACCTTGGAATCCCTTATTGGTGTTGCCTAAAGTTTTGAAACCTAAACTTTTTCCAACATTAAGGCCATTGGAAAAAAGTCCACTTTATGAACTTAAAGTTCATCGTTGCATGTTATCAACGAAGGAAACAATTCACAAACTATAGACTTGACAATACATACTCGTAAGTTTTCAATTCCTTTTATCAGAAAACTTGTCTTTCCCGAACCCTGCCGGCAAATTGGCAACATTCAGAAACCATACCAATATCACACTTTAGCTGACACTCAATTCTTCATATCAATGATTTGGCCATTCTGCGAACTTAGGAAACTCATCCTTCAAATCATGCAATCGGTTAACTTAAAAATTTTGAACTTTCCTTCTAAAGCTTGTCGGTGATGAGACTTTTTGGAAAACCAAGCCATCGACAAACCTCTGCATCATCGAACTGAATAGTTCACAAAATCAAAAATTTTCCAACTAAAATCTCCCCTTCATCAAACTTTGAAAGATGCAAACTAGCCTTTGAAGCTTGTTGGAGAAAGTTCCCATTGGCGAACTGGGCTGTCAATGAACTTAAGAGTTCGCAAACTACAAAATTTTGTCCAATTTTCACCAAAATAAAATTGGAGATACCTAATTGGGTCTTCGACAAGATGATGTCCTAAAATTGACAAAGTAAATCCTAAATTGATCCTAAAACACAAAAACCAACTTTACAAGGAAACAAAGCCAAAAAAAACTTAGCAAAATAAAACATATTTTTGGTGACACACGATTGCCAGTGAACCCAGATGCTTTTGTATCACAGAGCCTCTAGTCCCTTAGAATTGATTCACACTGATCTATGCCGACCTATGCCATTCAGTCACTAGAATGCTTAGTATTTTCTTCTCTTTGTGGATGATTATACAAGAAAAATTTTGGTCTATTTTTTGGCTCACAAAAATGAAACCTTTGAGAAATTCATGGAGTTTGGAGCCCTTGAGAATGTATTGGCATAAAAGAAATTGAGTTTTCAAGGGGGGAATTCACAAGGAGTTTGTAACCTACTTGCAAAAACATGGAATACAAAGATAGTTGACCACTGCATATATGCCTCAACAAAATGGTGTTCGTGAGAGGTGTAATTGTACTATTGTGGAAATGGTGTGATGCATATTGAAGGATACAAATCTTACTTCTACATTCTAGGCTGAAGCATTTGTGATGCCTACCCTTTACATTCCTTGACTATGTTCATTTTACATTACTGTTGGAGACATATTTTAGACTTTTGGGACTGTTGATCCCAATGTGCAGGACTATTAGATTTATGTTTTATTTGCATTATTATGTTTAGCATGATTATGATGAGACTAGACCTTGATTTGATTCACTGATGATGATTTGACATATGATTTACATTTTGATGTTATTTAGATACTAGTTATGTGATGGATTTATTATGCGATGTTATCTTGAGATGGAGTATTGAAATGCAAATGATGAATTTAATTATGATGTGATTTTATGATGTTTTTATGATCATGAGATGATGTGAGTGTATGTTTTACCTTGCTTTGGCTATGATATATATGATGGATTAATATTTTGTTTAAGTGCACAGGTGTTTCTAACCAAGCCACGGATAATCAGAGATCATCCCACACACTTTGTAATTTCTTGTGTAAATCCGATCTAGTTCCAAGAGCAACCAAGATCAACTATGTATACATGATGAAATTTTTGTAATGTTGTTGTGTGATGTTGTTTGGGTTAGGTCTACCCCTTTTATATTTGATTTTTATTTGGAGTTGTAAAGATGTAATGTTCATTTGAATTTTATTTTGAGTTTATAATTTTGAGACCCCTTTTTATGTGTTTTTACTCAACCTATGGTGTTCAAATGGGTTAAAAGTGACCCTAGGTTGTACCCCTAGGGTCTAGAGACCATTTGAGCTTGTATAACCTTAGATAAACTCCCATTTGGTCACTTAAACTTCACCCTAAAGTAAAGTGACGAAAATGGAAGTGTGGGAAGGAGTGGAAGGTTGGGTCAAACACTCAACCTCTTCCATTCCTCTTTCCAAGGTTTGGGGGAGTCTTCAAGACCCCTAAATTGTGGAGGACTCAACTCCAATCCTCTCCCACAATTAGTGAGGGTACCTTGGGGTTGTGTGGGTTTTCTTAGGAGGAGATGATTGGGGCACATGTGGTACCCACTCCTTCTTTGGCTCCACTTTTCTCTCCCACATGTGTAAGAGAGAGCAAGTGGAGGGGGAAAGACTTGGTGGAATGGGTGGATGACATGTGTCACCACCCCATTCCAAGAGTCTTGCAAGTGGTTGTGTGGAGGAATGAGGAGGTGACATGTGTCACCTCCCCATTCCTCAAGGTTCATGAGAAGAGCCTATTTTAATCCCTCTTGAAGGGAGCGAGGGGGTTGAATCTTTTTCCAATTTTTGAATTTTAATTGATTTTGGGAGAGAGTTGGAGGGGATTTGAGAGGCTCAATTTGGAGGAGGAGTTGGAGGTGGAGTTAGACAAGCTCTTCTTAACTATCTTCCATTTGGGCTTTTAAAGGTAGGATTCAAGGCTAATGCCTTTCCTTATGTATCTTCATTTTTTGTGTGATGCTATGTATGGCTTTTTATTGTGTTTTTACATTTGTTGTTGTGGGGAAAATGGTTATGGGTGTCATGAGAGCCTCTTCATTTGGAGAAAATGCTCAATATGTGTGGGGTGGGGGAGGAGTGTACCTCCTCGAGGTCACATCCTAGTTTTGGTGGCATTTTAGCCTTGAGGGCATAGTTGAGAAAATGTGTACATTTGAATGGCTTGAGAGCTAAGAAAAAATTATGTGAAATTTGATTTTTAAGTGTTGGCTTGAGGCCATGAGAAAGTTGGCTTTGGGAGATATTGGAGTGACACTCTTAAGTTGAGTGATGTCCACTCCCCTACCCCATTAAACTCATTTTGGTGAGTTTTGTTTTGTGTAAGCCATGGGAGTTCTTGCTTTTATGTTGTGTGTCTTGTTGTGAAGTGGTGTGTGTTCCCTTGTGTGAGGATGACCTTCAAGCTTGGGGGTGACTCATGAGAGGGTCTATGGTAGGGAGGAGGGCGATTTTTGTGGCTTGGCTTCCCTCTCTTGTGTTTATACTATTGCAAGTTATTTTGGGTTCTTGGAGCTTGGAGAATGGCTATTGTGGCCTTATTTTCATTTTCATGATGGTTGTTTGAGAGCCTTGGAGACCTTATTGTATTTTATTGTCAAAGTTGGAACCCTCCATGTTCTAGTGTGTAATAAAATATTTCATCATGTTGCAAGTGTTTTCAACAATTTATTTATGAAGTTTTAGTGTTGTTGTAAATGAAAGAAAAGATTCCTTGCTGCCCTTTAATGGAGATTATATTATTGATGTGTTCATGTGTTTCTTGGTATGGGAAAGATATAATTATTGTGGATACATTTATTTGTGTGCAAATGCAAAAGTTATTGTTCAAATGCTAAGATAGAAAAGGAAATAAATCAGTTCTATTTGATATGGTTCTTAAAAACAAAAGAAGAAAAAATGTGTTTATTTCCTCATGTTATTTTCTATTCAAGTATATATATATATATATATATATATATATATATATATATATATATATATATATATATATATATATATATATATAATGAAACTGTTATAATTTTCTTGCTGTCAAAAAAAAAAGTTCCCAAAAACTCTCCTCAATGTTGATTTTAAGTTAGTTAAGTTTTTTGTTATTGTGTAAAATTGTATTATATAGATATATCAAAAGTATACATGGTCATATAAATTATATATAAAAAAATAGTATGATTAGAATATTAAAATTATATAATATAATTTATTATATAATTTTAATATTCTAATCATACTATTTTTTTATATATAATTTATATGACTGTGTATACTTTTGATATATATATATATATATATTTTAAAATAAATGAAATTGGTTTTAAATGTAAAAATAATTGAATGGCATTTTTTTTTCACTACTCAAAGTTTATATTAACCATAGAGAACAAAATAAAGAGGAGTAAGTTTTATTTTGGCCAAATGGCTATATATATATAATGAAACTGTTATAATTTTCTTACTGTCAAAAAAAAAAATAGTTCCCAAAAACTCTCCTCAATGTTGATTTTAAATTAGTTAAATTTTTTGTTATTGTGTAAAATTGTATTATATATATATATATATAAAGTATACACAATCATATAAATTATATATAAAAAAAAGTAAGATTAGAATATTAAAATTATATTATATAATTTTAATATTCTAATCTTACTATTTTTTTATATATAATTTATATGACTCTGTATACTTTTGATATATATATATTTTAAAATAAATGAAATTGGTTTTAAATGTAAAAATAATCGAATGGCATTTTTTTTTTTCACTACTCAAAGTTTATATTAACCACAGAGAACAAAATAAAGAGGAGTAAGTTTTATTCTGGCCAAATGGCAATTAGGGTTGAGTCTATTTTTAAGAAAACAAAAAAAAATTGGTGGACGACAACCATGGCCGCCGCCCACCATAGACTCTTTTGTATGAGCTATGGGGGGGTGTGGGGAGGGGGCCGAGCCCCCACCCACACCCAAGGGGGTTTGGCCCCCTCCCCGCATCCCATTCGCCTTAAAAAAAAAAACCTTAATTCTGCCTTTCCCTATGTGCAGCAGCACTATTAAACGCCAACCCTCCTCAACTCTGAATCTGCCATTAAAATGTGCCTTCTTCCTGCAACTTTTATAATATATATTCAGTCAAATATATATATATAACAAAAAAATTAGAGAAACCCTGTGAGTATAAAATGAATATATACCTCTGTGTGAGGTATTGCCCATGGCTACCCAAGCCATTGTAAAGAAAACCCCAAACTGCAAGAAAAAAAGAAACCAAGAGAAGCAAAAAATAGGAGAAAACAAAATGATAGACAAAGAATAGGAGAAATGTACGTTAGGGTTAGGGCATGTAGTAGAGATTAATATAATAATAGTGTGACTTAGGGTTGAAAAAAGAATGGGAGGAAAAAATAGAATATAGATGTTTTATTTTATTTTCCCATGTGCACGTGAATTTATTTTTCCCCATCTTGATCTCTTTTGGATTTATTTAATTTTACTTTCTCTTATTTAATTTTTGACTTCACCTCATGTGGGAGGTGAGTTATTTAATTTGTTGTTTAGTTTAAATGTCACTATGGTATTTTTATATATTTTTAAATTTGAAATTTTATTGGGGTTTTATGATTTATATTTAAGTGGGATTTCCTATCCCTTTTATAATTTAATTTATTGAACTCTATATTATTCTTTTTTAAGTGAGAGTTTTAATTTATTTTATTTATATAGGAAAACCCTTTTCATGATTTAATAATATTATTTTGATTGTTATGGGTCGGTAGAGATTGTTTTAATTTACTTTTATGAATTTTACTTTTGATTTTATTTAATAAATATAATTGTCGAAATTATATTTAATGGACTTTATTTTGGGATTTTATTTTTTTGGTAGTTTATTTAATTCGGTTTTTATATTTTAATGGGTGGAAATTTCTATGTGTTAATTGGGTATTTTTAATTAATTCTTTTATTTATTTTTTTAATTTTTTGCTCTTTATAATGTCATTTAGGTAGATTTAATTTTATCTTCTTAATTAATTTTCTCCTAAACGATTCAAGGGAGACTCTTTTTAAAATATTTACTTCAAACATTAAAAATGCGTTATGCTGCCGAAATTTTCTGAGACTTAGGGTAGTTAATTTAAATGAATTTCTTTGACATTAGTTAACACTTATTTTGCCTTGCAATTATTATTTTAATGAAGGCGTTTATTTTAATCTATTTTCTGCTTTAGAATTAGGGTTGGATTTCGACCCCTGTCAGAATCATATCACTCACTTAGGAAACTTAGGGTTCAGGTCCATTCGATCCTAACCCTAGTAGCGATGCTCCTCGCATCGCATAACCCCCTAGTCAGCTATCATCACATAGGGGATTGCGTATGTAAACGCTCTTCCTTGAGATTGATTGACATGTTTATGCCTTATGCGTATTGCCACCAAGCACACTGACGCGTGTGAGGGGGTTTCTAGGGACATGTGGAAATTTTTTTGATATTTCGTGTCATGACCACATGACAAATGTGGACATGACATGTGTGTTGCATGTTGCGACCGCATGGGAAATGTGGGCGTGACAACATTTCATACAATAGTGTATTTGTTGAATCAAGAACCCACCAAAGTGCTTGATAATATCGCCCCAGAAGAGTCTTGGACTGGGAAGAAGCCCTCTATTTCTCATTTTAGATTGTTTGGATGTATCACCTTCATGCATATCCCCAAGTTTCAGCAAACAAAATTGGATAATAAGTCTGTGAAGTGTATTTTTCTTTGGTATAGTTTAGAGTCAAAGGGATATAGAGTTATGGATGCAGTAAAAAAGAAGGTGTATATTAGTAGGGATGTTTTTTTATGAGGACTTTGGCTGCAACACTTCTTCCTCTCCATCACCTATTAGTTCACAAACACCTAGAATTCTTGAACTTGAGAATGAGGAACTTCATGAAGAAGCTCAAGAAGAGATTTTGTTTCCGTTGGATGAATTTCCCCCTCTCCAACCACCTCCATCCTCATCTCATGTACACAAAAAACTTCCTAAGTCGTATCAAGCCACTATGAAGGATGCTAAACATGATGTAGTTGTAGACACATCTTTCCATGGGCCTAAGACTTGTAGAAACTCTTGTGAAGAAGTAAACATGGTCCTTATGTGTATATTTATGCAAAGTTTAAAACCTGAAACAATGTAGCAAGGTCTTGAGTTACCACCTTGGAAAGATGTTATGGATGCTAAATATTAGGCACTTATAAGGAATAATAAATGGGAACTTGTTGATCTTCCACTAGGGAAGAAGGCTATTTGTTGCAAATGGGTTTTCCAGATCAAATATAAGGCAGACAGTAGCATTGACAAGTATAAGGCCCGACTTGTTGCTAAGGGCTATGCACAAAATGAAGGCATTGATTATGATGAGACTTTTGTACCTACAAAAAAGATCAAGACTATCTATATGGTATTGGCTATGGCAGCGCAGTTTGGGTCAAAAATTCACCAGATGGATGTCAAGAGCACCTTCTTTAATGGGGATCTCATGGAAGAAGTCTACATGACTCAACTAGAGGGATACATTGCACCTGGACAACAACACAAAGTATTTAGACTCATCAAATCCCTCTATGGTCTTAAATAAGCCCCTCAAGCTTGGTACATAAAGAACTATGAGCATCTCCATAATCATGGATTCACCAAGAATCCATATGATACCAATCACTACCTCAAAGAGCAAGGGGGGATTGTCATTTTGATTGTTTATGTCGATGATATGGTCATCACAGGGAGTTCTCCATAGATGCTTGATGCAACAAATAATTGATGTAGGAGCATCCTTGGTTCAAGAGCAATCTTGTATCAACCAAAATGATTTACATTTTAGTTTGTTGTCTTTTCATTTTCCAGTTCAATTCAATCAGTTTAGTCGGTAGAAGTTTTAGTATTTTGGTCCACATTTTTACCACAGTATCATTTCAGATCTTACAGAGCTAGACTTAGCATCTAGACACCTACATGCACATCATATCCAAAATTTAGATCATTTGGATCAGGTACTGGAAATATATTGTTATCAGAAGATCGACTATTTTCTCAGAGTAGAGCACCATGATAGTTTTAGACAGATAGCTAAAGGAGAAGACTTGCAAAGCATTTCATGACTTGTCTAGAGCTAAATGACACATCATTCAAGGAACTTTGGTTCATGGCCAACCTTCCCTAAGATCCACACACTATTCCTTTCACTTGCAGAGGATTCCCATCTGTTTAGGTCTGACCTATCCATGTACACACATTACATCTCTTTCATCAGAGTTTGTAATCATCCTTGGCCAACGCAGAGGAATCTTATGTCCTGGAGATGATATATAATCATGTAATAGATGTGCATAGGAAAGTAGTTCATCATAAGTTAGCATAATTTACAAGTTGGATAGTTTGAATTTCTTCTATAAGGTGCTTCAAAGCTATATCTTGTGCATGTATTGTAACTAAGGAATCAGGCCTGTGAGCCCTAATTGTCAGCCCACATGATGTTGGCCTGTTTGTATTTTGAATATGAGATATACTGAATGACTAAATTTGCATTTGAATTCTATAATCAAGTTGTTTCCATTGTATTTACTCTTGCTGTATGGTCTGGACTGTTCACTTTGTGGGCCCTACTAGCAATGACTACACCAAGTGGTATTAGAGAAAAGTTTGAATCTGTTGGGAGTGAAGGTGAGTGAAGCAGAGTGAAGTTTGAAGTCATGTGAGTGAAGTTGCGCAAAATTGATGAAGGAATTCCATAAGTTCTTACTGTGAATAGATCACTGAATCTGAGGTAAACTACCTGTATTGTCAAATGATTATTGATTGTGAGGAAGTTGTCACCTTGTAGCCCAACCACCAAATTTGAGGCCGTTACACTTGATTCTAGGAAGAGATGCCGCCGAGGAGAATACCTATTGTTGGTATGATGGCTAGAATAATGGATGAGATGTTGGAAATGATGAGGATAATGTGAGTTCTCTTGGATGTTGTTGAAGAAGATCGAAGAAGAGGACTTACACCTAGACCTAATGTTGAAAGTGATGACAACGGAGAATTTCAATCCACTGATAAAAATGAAGAAACCCTAGAAGAAGAAGAAGAATCAGATCAAGTAAAGATGTTGCGAGATATTTCAAAGATTGGGAAAAGACCTAGAGTTGATGTACCAAATTACACTCACAATTTGAATCTTGAGGAGCTAATTGATTAGATAAATGACCTAGAAAAATACTTTGAGTATGAAGAAATTGAAGATCCAGAGAGGGTAAAATTTGCAAAGACAAAGTTGAAAGGACATGCTGCTATTTGGTGGAAAGAAGTTAGTTGGATAGAAATAGAAGAGGGAAAGAAAAGATCATAAAGTGGGATAGAATGGTGACAAATTTGAAGAATCAGTTTATACCTGCTGACTATGCGTTGAAACTATTGAAGAGATTACAGAACCTAAGACAAAAGGAGAAATCTGTGAAGGATTACACTGAAGAATTTCATAGGAGTATCATAAGGACAGGACATAGTGAAGCAAGCAAAGAGAAAGTGGAAAGATACATTAATGGACTTTTAGCCTCAGATATATAAGGATGTAAGAAAATTTGTACATAGTTGTAGAGTATGTCAAGTTGCAAAAGGGAGTAGTCAGAATACTGGATTGTACAAATCTTTGACATTACTAGAGAGACCTTGGGAAGACATAAGCATGGATTTCATATTGGGATTGTCGAAGACATAGAGAGGATAGGATTCAATATTTGTAGTGGTGGATAGTTTTTCAAATATGGCACATTGCATACCTTGTAAGAAGACAACTGATGCAGTTCATGTAGCTGACTTATTTTTCAAGGAGATTGTGAGATTGCATGGATTACCTAAGAGCATAGTTTTAGACAGAGATACAAAGTTTGTTGGTTACTTTTGGAGGACACTTTGGAAGAAGATGAAGACAGACTTGAAGTTCAGTTCAACATTTCATCCATAGACTGATGGACAGACAGAGGTAGTAAGAGTTTGGGAAACTTGTTGAGATGTTTGGTTGGAGAGAAGACGGGAAATTGGGATTTGATTCTATCACAAGCAGAGTTTGCATATAATAACTCAATGAATAGGAGTATTGAAAGAACACCCTTTGATATTATTATCAAAGTAAACCCTAGAGGGATAGCAGAGTTGAGAGATATTAGTATGGAAGACAAAAGGAGTGCAGAGGCAGAAGAATTTGTAAGATACATGGAAACAATGCATAATCAGGTGAAGAAACATTTGGAGGAGATGAACAATAAGTAGAAGGAGCAAGCAGGTGAGAAGAGAAGACACAAAGAATTTTTAGTGGGAGATGAAGTGATGATTGAAAGGAAGCTAGGTGTGCGAAAATCGCTTCCTACACTAATCTAATGAGGAGAGGGCTATGTAAATTCAAATTTATCCTAAATATTATAGCAATGTTAAACCATTAACATGAGATATTGCAGAAAAACACAAGAACCAGAAAGTAGACAGAAGAAGAGAGACAAAGATTTACGGTGGGGAAAACCCTTATCGGTGAAAAACCCCACACTCAGAAACCTGCACAATGTATTAACAAATCTGAAAGAATGTTTACAATACACTTGCGATGCAAGCTTCAATGGTCTTCAACACTCATATCTGGAGTCAATCTGGTAGCATAATAGTACCTATAAACCTATAATACAAACTCCATCTCCAAGCACCTATTTAAATAGGAAATACAAGGCAATATTAGACCTATCTTGGAATGGGCATCCAAAATGGCTTCATGGGCCAAACCCATGCCCAAGGACACTTGGTCAACATTCTAGAATGTGCCTAACACTTGTCCATAGTTCCCATTCCAAAGAGGTCACCTATTTCCAAAATGGACTATGACAGATGCTCTTACGACACTTACAACCGTCATAGAATCTGTCATAGTAGTTACAACTTACAGCTGTAAGGGAATCTATCATAAACATGCTATAAATAGCATATTCTCTTACAACATGTCATATTCCACCTTGGGGCACCCAAATATGCCTTATTCAAAGATGCTTCGTGACACATGTCATCACCTGTCTTATAACCTTCTATTTTCGACTCTTACATGTCATAGATTCGTCATAAGAATCCGTCATAACCATTTTGGTCAAACATTCCCTTACACAACATAGAAGATGCCGACACATGGAAAAATACTCCTACCACAAAGTGGGACACCTATCTCCTCATGTGAGGACAAAATTACAAGTTGTCATATTCCATGTAGGATCGACACATCACCGTGCCACATCCCACAATATGACAATATGGAATTTACAAATATTTACAACATAGGCAATTAAATAATAAATGCAAACATTACGAATGTAAGGAATTACCAAGGTTGAGACACCTTAATTCCCAACATTCTCTGACTTGTCGAACACCTTGTAAGAGCTAATAGAAAAATAGGATTTAACTGCTATAGCCCAAGAGGCCCATAGACTCTGAACACCATCTGAACTTCTCTATGCTCACTGGTTTCAGTAACATTCCTCAAGGTATCTACCTTCTCCAAATTTACCTTTCCATCCTCAACCATGTCTTGCATGAAGTGAAACTCATCATCAATGTGCTTTGTTCTAGCATGGAAAGTTGGATTCTTCGCAAGGTAAATTGCACTCTGACTATCACAACTGATCATGATCTGACCTACATCAACACCAATATATGAACACAATCTCTTAAGCAAAATGGCTTCCTTACAAGCATGAGTTGCTGCCATATACTCAGCTTCTATCATGGACATAGCAACAACAAGTTGTCACTTACTCATCCAACTAATAGCACCACCAAATAGTGTAAACACATAAGCACTGGTGGATCTCCTGCTGTCAATGTCACCTGCCCAATCTGAATCCACAAATCCACGAATATCAATAGAATGCGGAGGTCCTAAAACATTACCATGATAACAAATGAAATACTCAGAAGTACCCCTAAAATATCTGAACACTCACTTAACTGCATCACAATGAAACCATCCAGGATTAGCCATAAATCGACTAAGGACTCCCACTGCTTGGGCAATGTCTAGTCTTGTGCAGACCATAGCATACATCAAACTGCCAACAACACTAGCATAAGGTACTCTGCTCATGTCCTCCACCTCACTAAGAGATTTTGGACAATCCCCAATAGACAACTTTGTCCCGAAAAAAATGGGAACACACAATGGTCTACAATCTGCCATGCTGAATTCATCCAACACGATCTTAACATACTCTAGCTTAACCAAAGTTTTCTGTTGGTTCTGTCTCTTCTGATTTCCATTCCTAGAATGTACCTGGCTACCCCTAAATCTTTCATTACAAACTAAGCTGACAACTAAGATTTAAAATCAGAAATCATATTCTTACCCTTCCCAATGAGCAACATATCATCAACATACAGTGCAATAATGAGAATATGATCACCATCAAATTTATAATACACACAGTGATCCGATTTCGATCTCACAAATCTAATTGACAACACAAAGGCATCAAACTTCAAGTACCATCTCCTAGGGGACTGCTTCAAACCATACAAAGACTTTTTAAGTTTGCAAACCAAATTTTCTTTACCTTTCACCATGTAATGCTCTGGCTGTGATATGTAGATTTCTTCCTCTAAGTCACCGTGAAGGAAAGTTGTCTTCACATCCATCTGTTCTACCTCCAAGTCATAAGCTACTGCGAGAGACAACAGGAATCAAATGGATGTCAGCTTTACAGTGGGAGATAAAATCTCACCATAATCTATACCCTCCAATTGTGAATACTCCTTCGCAACCAATCTAGCCTTATACTTCTCAACACTGCCTTCTGCACCAATTTTCTTCTTGAACACCCATTTGCATCCAACAGGTTTTCGTCTAGGAGGCAAAGGCACCAAGTCCCAAGTTTGATTCTTTTCCAAAGAAGCCATTTATTCCTCCATGGCCTCCTTCCAAGAACCTACATATTTCATATCCAAAGCCTCTGACACAGTTCTAGGTTCATCACTGTTAGTGATTAAAGCATAAGCACAACTAGAATCAAGCAATGTAAAACCACACCTTTCAGGTTGCTTTCTTATCTGTGTAGACTTCCTCAAAGGTTGAGGTTAAGGTTTAGCTTCTTCATCTGAGCTTTCAGAGCTGCCAGAGCTCTCCTCATCATCAGGTCCAACATTGTCTTTCTATTCAATCTTCTCAGGGGTAGGAGGAAACTGAACAACATCATCTTTCTTTACTATTTCTTCTGGCTGCAAAATAGTGGAAGAAGGTGTAAGCTCTCTGAAGATGACACTTCTGCTATACAACATTTTTTCAGCCACGGGGTCCCAAAGCTTGTATCCTTTCATACTGACACCATAGCCAATGAAGATACACTTAACATCCTTGTTCTTCAACTTTGACCGCTTCTCCCTAGGCACATGTGCATATGCCTCACAACCAAAAACATGAAGATTCCTTATCGAAGGCCTTCTACCAGACCACACCTCCATGAGTGTCTTTCCAACAAGAGCTGATGTAGGAGATCTATTTACCAGATAGCAAGCAGTGGTAATAGCTTCAGCCCAAAACTTTTGTTCTAGGCCAGCTCCACTAAGCATACTCCTAGCCTTCTCCATCAGTGTCCTGTTCATCCTTTCTGCAACTCCATTTTTATGCGGGGTGTATGGAGTTGTCTTATGTCTTTCAATCCCAACTTCCTTCCAATACTTATCAAATTCTATAGAATAGAACTCACCACCATTGTTAGTTATCAAACATTTAATCCTTTTACCAGTCTAATTTTTAGGCAAGGCTTTAAACTCCTTAAACTTGCTATAGACTTCAGATATGCTTCTGCAAAAATAAATCCATGTCCTTCTACTGTAATCATCTATAAAAGATACAAAGTATATAGATTTTGATAACGAAGGAACATTAACAGGACCAAACACATCAGAATGAATAAGGTCCAACACACCAGAAGACTTATGAGAACTCAAGTAAAACTGAACACAGTTTTGTTTTCCATAAATGCAATGTTCACAAAAGTCAAACTCAAGATTACAATCATCTAACCCCTCAACAATGTTCTTATTTTTAAGGGTATGCGGACCCTTCTCACCAATGTGGCTAAATCTCTTGTGCCATAACATTGTCTTTTCAGTAGGAAGTTTAACTTCCAATGCACGATTACAACCATCAAGACTAGAAACAATAGATTTCTTCACTGCTCGTTTAGATGGTGGGGATGAAGTGACTGCTGCCCTCTTCCTTAAGTCAAAAGAACTATTACATTGTGAAATACATGCCTCCAGCTGAAACAGAGTACCTCTCCTAGTACCCTTAGCAAGCACCATAGCTCCTCTAGTCATCTTGCATCCTTCTTTCAAAAAGACAACCTGCACACCTGCATCATTCAACATACTTACAGAAAGCAGGTTCCGTACTAAGCCTGGGATGTGCATAACCCCAGAGATCCCCTTCATTCAACCATCAGGGAATTGGATAGAGACTCTTCCATGACCAACAATATTCAGATGAGAGTCGTCACCCAGATACACCTTTCCACCATCGAACTCCTCATACTTAGTGAACGAGTCTCGGTGTGAGGTCATGTGTAATGATGCATCAGAGTCGATTAGCACACATCATCAGATGCATGGGTTGCCAGGGCTGTGATGAAAGCATCACCGTCATCTTGTGACTTGTCAAAATATGAATCAGGAGCTTTCTTCTTCTTCTTCTTCTCCTCTTTGCATTCCTTTCAGAAATGCTTGGTTTTACCATAGTTCCAACAAAGAGCCTTGGACTTTCCAAGAGATTTGGATCTCCCATGGGATTTGGATCTACCCTTCTCAGCTTTGTTGTCCTTCTTCTTCCCTTTCTCCTTGGGTCTTCCACGAACTACAAGGGCCTCAGAAGACTTTCTCCGCATCTCTTCAGACAACAATGAAGAAACCACTTCTTCCATTTTGAATGTGGATGTGGTGCTTCCGATTGCCATGACAAGATGATCCCATGAGTCTAGTAGAGAACAAAGCAGGGTCATACACCGATCCTCCTCCTCCATCTTTACACCAATAGATGTCAATTATGAAACCAGCATGTTAAAAGCATTCATATGTTTAGCAACGGATCCTCTATCCTCCATTCAAAGGGAATACAACTTCTTTCTCAGGAAAAGTTTATTGACTAGGGATTTAGCTTGATACACATCCACCAACTTCTTCCAAAGTAGTTTTGTAGTAGTCTCCTCATGGACACTTAACAACATAGAATCAACAAGACTAAGTCTTATGAGGCCCTTTGTTGGCAAGAGACACTATATGGATTCATGGTTGTTGTCATTGATGGCAACAAAGGTCATTCCACATATCCGCAAGTCATGATATATCTCTACCGGAAGTCAGATTGAAGATTGTTGTGGTCCGGTGAACAAGAACAGAGCATGTGGCAAGGTCCGACAGATTGGTCCGGATCTCTCAGAGGAAGTGTCTTGGCACAGTGCGGATCTGGGGAAGTCAAGAGGACTATCTTGAGTAGTATATTCCAAGGATTTAGCCTCCGGAGATGGACAAGGAAAAAGATATGAATAGTTGAGTACCGGATTCCTGAGAGACAGTGAAAACAGAGGAAGAACTGACTGACAGAGTATCAAACTACTTTCCGGATGTGTTACAGATGATGATAAAGGTTGCGGAGGCATGAATCATGTTTGGCCGACATAATTGATGATATCTACAAGTATATGCTTGATCCGCATTGCTTGGTGAGCAAGGATTCAGCCGACAGAACTAAGTTTGTAAGAAACTAGACTGTTCCGGATGCCGACTAGAAAGATGATGAAATTACTTGTGCGGATATATATAGAGGATGGATTTAGTTGTAAAGTGTGTGAATGTGTGAGAGGATATGCGAACAAGTCCAGAGTAGAGCAGAAGTAGCAAGAAAGATCCGGTATGTGAAAGGACAGCAGACTAAAGAACAGAGGAAAGATGAAGTGCAGCAGATCAGTATACTGAACCTAACCGGAACTGAACTCCAGCATATGCAGATGCTTCCAATCAGTTCAAGACTGTGATTCTTATCACTTTGTAAGACAGTGTGTCTTCTTGTAGGCAGTGAGCCTCTTGTGAGCAGTGTGCTCGGGCAGTGAGCCCTAATTGGCAAGTGCCATTTTTGTAATTTCCTATTCTTCTAACAGAGAATAATTCTTGGGTTAATCACCCCGTGGTTTTCTCCCTTAACAGGGTTTCCACGTCAAAAATACTGTGTCATGTGTTTCTTATTTCATGGTTAATGTTTTGTGTTTGATTTTATGCTGCTTCAATTAGAAAGGAAAGTTCAATAAGGGAAATAATTAGGATAACTGATTCACCCCCCCCCCCCTCTCAGTTATCAACAATTGGTATCAGAGCCAAGTTCCTCCTAATAGAGCCTAACAGCTTGAGGAAGATCTGGGATTTCAAATGGATGCATATGGTTTAAAGGAGCAACTCAAGACTGCCCTTGAGGATCTTGAACAGTCAAATTCTGAAGTCAGTGAATTAAGAGAAAGACTCAAACAGGCTGATGAATTCATGAGGGAATTAAAAGACAAATTAAGTCTCTCTATGAAAAAGAGAAAGGAGCTGCTCCAACAGTTGGCAAGACAAAGTGAAGAAAGCAATACAAATGAAGAATTGACTGAGCAAACCAAGTTATGTGAAAAGTTATCAAAAGAAGTCATTATGTTAAGACATGAAATGGAATCAGGAACTATAAAGTTCACTCAAGAGATTGAAGAAAAAAGAAAGGCTGAAGACAATCTAAGACAATCTCTTAAGGAAAAATCAGAAGAATGCCACCAGATGGACAGGATTATCAGACATCTTGAATCTGATCTTGAAGATGCCAAAGATAATGAAGAAAAACTTGAGGATCAAATTACCTCTCTCAAAAGAGATCTTCAAACAGCAAATGAATATAAAGAGAAATTCAAGATAAGTTCTGCTCAACTTGAAGTTCTTCTTGGAAGTTAAAAGAGGACTGATGACAAGTATGGTTTGGGATATGAGAAAGGAGAAAGCTCCGGATCCGGTCAGAGGAATCTTGGATCAGAAAATCCAAGGAGCAGGCCTAGAAGACCTCCGGTAAGACAGCCAAATGCTCAAAAATATCCATCCTTCAATGGATACTGCCACAGCTGCAACCATTTTGGTCACAAAGCTAATCAGTGCAGAATGAGAATGAATCAGATTAATTCATCCTTCTCCGGACAGTGCTTCAACTGCAAAAGGTATGGACACAAATCCCATGAATGCAGAATTATGCAAGTAAACAAATCATTCAAAGGTAGATGCTTTACATGCAATAGAGTAGGTCATATGGCTAATCAATGCAGATCAAGGGGATATCAGTTAAATATGCAAAGAAATGTTATTTGCCAAATCTGCAATAGGTCCGGTCATAATGCTAAAGTCTGCAGAAACAAGAATCAGGACAAAAGAGGTCCGGTGTATAATCAGAATCAAGACAAGGGTAAACAAAAGATGAATGCGGATGAAGTTAGGAATCAGATGAGCAAGATTTGGGTGAAGAAAAGCTCAGAGAATGTAGAGGTTGGATCCGCACCAGATTCTGGTGCTGATATTTCTTCCGGAAATTAAAAAGTGAGCTCAGGCTCAGGGGGAGACTCAAAGAAGATTCTGTTCCCCCAGCCAAACAAGTTGTGCCGGATGTGGCACAAGATGCGGATTAAAGGGTTTGTAGATATAAGTCCTGAGATGCTTCAGTCAAGTTTTCAGAGGTCCGCATGGAGTTATGAAGAAGCTGTGTTCGATTAAGTTAGACCTGTTCAGGGAGGTGCTCCGGTATGATAAAGGATTACAAAAAGGTCCGGAGAGATCCGGAAGTGCACGATCTTGTCTTGTGGATTGGACAGAGTGTTTGGGATGTTCTTGTAATATGTTACCTAGATTTATTCATGATTTAAAGATCCGGATGATATTCAGTGATCAGGACTAATCCGGGATACTCCAAGCTGTCCAGACATGGTAAACCGGAATAATGCAGGTGAAGCATTTATTGCAGACAGATATTAGGGTTTGCGGAGCAATATAAGGGATTTCTCAAAAGTTATCTGCTCATTCTACACTTGAGAAGAAGCGAATAGTGGAGCTCTGCAACAAGGTTCATCAAGCACACCAAGGATCTCCTGCCGAAGCTATTGCATAAAGAAATCAATCCAACCACTCCGTGCAAACCGAAGGCGCATAAGGTATTCTTCGTTTTTCATTGCCTCACTGCAAATCTTTGAAGAATGGCTACTCCAAACATAGTTAAGATCTCTGATAGACCTCGCCCCTCATTCAAGAAACATCCCTACAAATCATTGGAGGTAGATCCACTAGGAGCCTTCTCTAGTGTTCCCCACGGAGTCTTACATACTGAAGATATTAGGGTTTACATACACGCAAACATTGAGGAATTTGGGGAATTCAAATTAAGAGACCTCTATCACAAGCAACTGATAGACAATGCTTTTGAGCTCAAACCAGAGTATAAGGGTATCCAGAAGAAACAATTTGAGCAATTCATTCATTTCCCTAGCTTTGAAGAAGATGAATGGGTCCGGTATGTACTGAGCAGGATGCATGACAACTTCCTTTGGCTAGATAGACCCTGTAAGATCACAAAAGAAGCAATTAGAGCAGTAACTGGTCTATACTCTTCCGGGGGGGTACCTATCCTCAAATCTGTCAAGAACAACGTTGTAACTGAGGCCACCGAATCAAAATATGATAAGAGGGCAATGACCATTGAAGATATTTCGGATCCGGATATCAAATATGCATCAATGATAATAGGATACAAGATCTATCACTCCAGCAGGGAGAATTCTGTATCCGGAACTGCAATATACACAGCATATGAAATGCTAAGAAAGAATGCAGATTATGATCTTTGTTAACTACTACTAAGCCAATTAAAGGAAAATGTACAGAAAATCAAGAAAGACAAGAAGAACTCCTTTAAGTATGGTACTCTCATTGTATGTCTATTCTTTTACTTCACGAATGAGCTACCCGGAACAAGTGGATGGGTATGGCAGAATGACAAACCTGTTGCAGTCCAGATAAGAGACTATTTGCATGGACTTGGGGATGCAAAAGCGAGAAATACAGCTCTATGGGGATACTTCAAAAACTTTCAGAGCATGATGCAAGCAAGAGAGAGAATTCCCCAGTCTCTCATTGAGAAATACAAGGACTCAGTATGCTTTATGGTTGACACTGATCAGTGCCTAATGGAGGCAGTGGAGCCAAGGACTGTCTGGATCATGCCCATGGGGTATGAAGTTGATGAACAGATAGTAGAGCTGCATGTTCAACACATGCTAAGTCAGCCCAAAGATCCTAAGGCAGAAAGGTTTGGAACCTTTGAGGAGCTGAGTGTGAAATTACATGTAGAACTCAGGGAACCTGAGATTAAGAGAAAAGTGAGAAAAGAAGTAGAGCACATTGCTCAAGGCCTAGGCATCTCAAAAGAGGCACTTGATGCCAGCCGGGAAAAGAGGAGAAAGGCTGAGGAAGAAGAGAAAAGCAAAGAAAGTGCTCCGGTTGAAACCCCCACCCGGACCAGATCATCAAAGAGATCTGCACCTTCCACAACCAAAAGCTCAAAACCGGAAGTCCAGGCATCCGGTAAAAGATCCAAGACAAAAGCATCAAGGGCTTATGAAAGCCAAAAGGATGAAGAGGAAACAGAATCAGATGAGGAAGTAAGAGAAGTAAAGAAACAGAAGAAGAAAGGATCCGGTAAGCCCTCCACAGGCCAAGACAAGGATGAAATGGCAGAGGTAACTGTTGAAAAGCCCACTCTGTCACTAGAGAGCATAATCAAGTCGGTCACGGTGGATGGAAACCTTCAACCAATGACTGAATCCTATGATGACTTCAGTGAGGCAGACCAAAAGACTCTGCAGGAAGCCACAGTTAAATATCTGAACACATACAATAAGGCTTTCATTGAGATCATATCTCTCATTCCTAAAAGCCTAGAGAAGGAAATGGAAGTAAGAAAGAATAATGCTCATGCCAAAGATCTTGAGATCCGGGAGCAGATAGCTATTTAGCTATATCCTCAAATTGATCCCAAGACAATGAACATGATCTTCAAGGACTGCAGAGATGAGTTCAGAAGTAAAGCCAGGATGAATCAGCTCATGCTTGGTGAGACTGACAAAGTGGCACAAGAGACAGAAGAGATCCTCCGGAAGGCCTTCAAAAGGTTCAATCTTCCTGTTGTAGAGGACTTAGGTGCAGAAACAGCTGCTGATTTGGAATCTTCTGTTCCGGAAGAAGTGAGCCATGAACAGACAAGTGAGGACTTGGGACCCTCTGCTCCAGAAGAAGTGGCCCATGAACAAGCAAGCATCACTCCTCCGGTTTCCCCTACAGTCTCCGGATCCAAAGAAGAAGAGCAATTGCAGGAGAAGGAAGCAGTGGTGACAGACAAAGAGGTTGACAGTTCTAAGACTGCAGAAGAAAAGAAACATCTGTCTCCGGCAAGAGACACTGCACAAACTGTTCAACAATTTTTGAGCAAAGAAACTCTAGAGATTGATGAACCGGAGCTTCTAAAAGGTCCATTTGATTTTGACTCTCTCTCTCCGGTACAAACAATGAAGATAGCTTCATTTGCAAATGCCAAGGCAAATGAAAAGCTCCTGAAGTCTCATATGGAAGACTGTGAGTTGATAGAGGCTGCTTCCGGAGTACTTGTAAAGATCATGCCATCAATCCAGATAGATCCGACAGCCTCCACTTCCGGTAATCTAAAAACCTTAGTCAGCAGTATTGATACACATTTTAATTCTCTAGAAAAATCAGCTGAAGAAAAGGTCCGGAAGGAATTTTTGGATAAGAGATTTTCTGAAATATTAGAATTAATCTCTAAGGATAGGAAGATTGTAAGCATTGGAATAAAGAGCTTAGAAAATGCTCTTAAGGATGGCGGTGACATCTACAAATTTTGTATATCTTGGTCAAAGGCAACAGCAGCAATTGACAAGAAAATAAAAGAGGAACATGACAAGCTTCAAAGCTTATCTCAAAGTTTTGATCCTCTCTCTTCCTCTATAATAAATCAAGAATGTCAGACTATTGCAGTCTTGAATGAAATAAAGAATCTTGAGAAGGAGAGGAAGAACATTACCAACCGGATGGGAGAACTTAGAAGGATTATAGTCCCTAAGTTGGAAACTATGCATGAGGCCATCAGTGATGCCCAGACCACCGCCCATACAAAAGATCCGACAGATCTCAGGCGGGCAGAAGCTTTTGCATTTTTGTTGAGTGGTCACATTTCAATCTTGGACAGAATGAAGCTAAGTTGGGCTACTGAAATGGTTCAACTGCAGACATCCTTTGCAGACATTCTGCAGTATATGTGAGTATGTAAATATGCGGCTATATATAGAAAATTTTTGAAAATTTTGGTGTGCGAACCCTACCCTTTGCCATTGATGTCAAAGGGGGAGTGAGGAGCAGTGAAAAATGAGGAATCCAACTCAGGGGGAGTTCCAAAAATTGTATATAAAGACAGAGCATCAGCAAAGGGGGAGCATAGTGTAAACACTTAGTCATTTTTCACTAAGTGTTGCCATCAATGCCAAAGGGGGAGATTGTTGGCAAGAGACACTATATGGATTCATGGTTGTTGTCATTGATGGCAACAAAGGTCATTCCACATATCCGCAAGTCATGATATATCTCTACCGGAAGTCAGATTGAAGATTGTTGTGGTCCGGTGAACAAGAACAGAGCATGTGGCAAGGTCCGACAGATTGGTCCGGATCTCTCAGAGGAAGTGTCTTGGCACAGTGCGGATCTGGGGAAGTCAAGAGGACTATCTTGAGTAGTATATTCCAAGGATTTAGCCTCCGGAGATGGACAAGGAAAAAGATATGAATAGTTGAGTACCGGATTCCTGAGAGACAGTGAAAACAGAGGAAGAACTGACTGACAGAGTATCAAACTACTTTCCGGATGTGTTACAGATGATGATAAAGGTTGCGGAGGCATGAATCATGTTTGGCTGACATAATTGATGATATCTACAAGTATATGCTTGATCCGCATTGCTTGGTGAGCAAGGATTCAGCCGACAGAACTAAGTTTGTAAGAAACTAGACTGTTCCGGATGCCGACTAGAAAGATGATGAAATTACTTGTGCGGATATATATAGAGGATGGATTTAGTTGTAAAGTGTGTGAATGTGTGAGAGGATATGCGAACAAGTCCAGAGTAGAGCAGAAGTAGCAAGAAAGATCCGGTATGTGAAAGGACAGCAGACTAAAGAACAGAGGAAAGATGAAGTGCAGCAGATCAGTATACTGAACCTAACCGGAACTGAACTCCAGCATATGCAGATGCTTCCAATCAGTTCAAGACTGTGATTCTTATCACTTTGTAAGACAGTGTGTCTTCTTGTAGGCAGTGAGCCTCTTGTGAGCAGTGTGCTCGGGCAGTGAGCCCTAATTGGCAAGTGCCATTTTTGTAATTTCCTATTCTTCTAACAGAGAATAATTCTTGGGTTAATCACCCCGTGGTTTTCTCCCTTAACAGGGTTTCCACGTCAAAAATACTGTGTCATGTGTTTCTTATTTCATGGTTAATGTTTTGTGTTTGATTTTATGCTGCTTCAATTAGAAAGGAAAGTTCAATAAGGGAAATAATTAGGATAACTGATTCACCCCCCCCCCCCCTCTCAGTTATCAACACCCTTAGCCTTCCGATCCTTGAGATCCCACTCATCTTGTGACATTGCAGCTGGTTTAGTTCCATTAACACTTTCCCAAAGGTCTCAATCAACAAGCATGTCTTCCATCTTGAGCTTCCATAGCTCAAAATGACTGCCATTGAACTTCTCCACTTCAAATCTTTCGGATGTGCCTGTCATCTCCTTGCTGCAATAAGATATAGAATGCTCTGTACAGACTCCCACTCAACCTAAGATTAGCTCAAAAAATCCCTACCCAACAACTAGAACCAAAGGTGATCAAGCTCTGATACCAACTGAAAGGAAGCTAGGTGTGCGGAAATAGCTTCCTACACTAATCTAATGAGGAGAGGGCTATGTAAATTCAAATTTATCCTAACTATTACAACAATGTTAAACCATTAACATGAAATATTGTAGAAAAAGACAAGAACCAGAAAGTAGACAGAAGAAGAGAGACAAAGATTTATGGTGGGGAAAACCCTTATCGGGTGAAAAACCCCACTCAGAAACCTGCACAATGTATTAACAAATCTAAAAGAATGTTTACAATAAACTTGCAATGCAAGCTTCAATGGTCTTCAACACTCACATCTAGAGTCAATCTGGCAACATAATAGTACCTGTAAACCTGTAATACAAACTCCATCTCCAAGCACCTGTTTAAATAGGAAATACAAGGCAATATTGGACCTATCTTGGAATGGGCGTCCAACATGGCTTCATGGGCCAAAACCCATGCCCAAGGACACTTGGTCAACATTGTAGAATGTGCCTGACACTTTTCTATAGCTCCCATTCCAAAGAGGTTACCTATTTCCAAAATGGGCTATGACAGATGCTCTTACGACACTTATGACCGTCATAGAATCTATCATAGCGGTTACAACTTATAGCTATAAGAGAATCTGTCATACAAACGCTATAAATAGCATATTCTCTTACAACATGTCATATTCCACCTTGTGGCACCCAAATATGACTTATTCAAAAATGCTTCATGACACATATCATCACCTATCTTATAACCTTCTATTTTCGACTCTTACATGTCATAGATTCGTCATAGGAATCTGTCATAACCATTTCGGTCAAACATTCCCTTACACAACATGGAAGATGCTGACACATGGAAAAATACTCCTACCACAGAGTGGGACGCCTATCTCCTCATGTGAGGACAAAATTACAAGTTGTCATATTCCATGTAGGATCAACACATCACCGTGCCACATCCCACAATATGACAATATGGAATTTACAAATATTTACAACATAGGCAATTAAATAATAAATGCAAACATTACAAATGTAAGGAATTACCAAGGTTGAGACACCTTAATTCCCAACAATGGTATATCTGAGAAAAGATAGATTTCAGTTGGGACATATAACAAGTTGAAGATGAAGAAGTTTGGACCATGTAGGATAATCAAAAAGTTTGATTCAGGAAATACATATGAAGTGGAGTTACCGGAGACACTGGGTATATCACCTATTTTCAACATTTTTGACCTATATTAGTATCATGAAGCAGAGTTTAGTGACAACGTTGAAGAAGACTTGAAGAAGAAATTACCACAACAAGCACCAGAGCAGATTGAGGACATCTTGGACAGCAGAGTTGGATGTAGCGCCAAAGGAAGATAATATAAAGAATATCTTGTGAAGTGGAAAGGCAGACTGGAAGAAGACTCATCTTGGATTTCTTAGGCTGAGGTGGACCATCTTGGTTTTCCTCTAGCCCTAGAAAAGTGAGGGACTCACTTTTTCAACAAAACTGAATGTTTGATGTAAGAGCATCCCTGGTTCAAGAGCAATCTTGCATCAACCAAAAACATTTGCATTTCAGTTTGTTTTCTTTCCATTTTCTAGCCAGTTCAGTTAGTATAAGTTTCAGTATTTTGGTCTTCATTTTTTCGGCAGTATCATTTTAGACCTTGACGAGATGGACTTAGCATCTAGACACCTGCGTGCACATCATATCCAAAATTCTGATCATTTGGATCAGGTATTGGAAAGATATCGCTATCAGAAGATCGACTATTTTCTCAGAGTAGAGCACCCTGATAGTCTCAAATAGACAGCTAAAGGAGAAGATCTACGGAGCATTTCATGACTTGCGGAGCTAAATGACACATCATTCAAGGAACTTTGGTTTGTTGCCGACCTTCCCTGAGATCCGCACACTATTCCATTCACTTGTGGAGGATTCCCATCTGTTTAGGTCTGACCTATCCATGTACACATGTTACATCTCTTTCATCAGAGTTTGTAATCATCCTTGGCTGACGTGGAGGAATCTTATGTCCCAGAGATGATATATAATCATGTGTAATAGATGCATAGGAAAGTAGTTCATCATAAGTTAGCATAATTTACAAGTTGGATAGTTTGAATTTATTCTATAAGGGTCTTCAAAGCTATATCTTGTGCATGTATTGTAACTAAGGAATCAGGCCTGTGACCCCTAATTGTAAGCCTGCATGATGCCAAACTGTTTGTATTTTGAATCTGAGATATACTAAATGACTGAATTTGTATTTGCATTCTATAATCAAGTTGTTTCTGTTGTGTTTACTCTTGCTACACGGTCTAGATTGTTTACTTTATGGGCAATCCTAGCCATGAATGCACCAAGAATGATCTCAAATGATCATTTGACATGATAGATATCGGGTTCCTACATTATTGTCTTGGACTTGAAGTATGGCAATAGAAGAATTAGATCTATGTTTCTTAGATGAAGTATGACAAGACACTGGTTGAGAAGTTCAACATGGAAGATTGCAAACGAATGTCGACTCCCATGGAGACAAGTTTGCAAATTTCCCACCACAATCCATCTACTTAGATGAATGATACTCTGTATTGACAGTTGATTGGGAGTCTTATCTTCCTGACATATATTAGGCTAGATATCAACTATGCTATCAACTATCTTCCTAGGTTTATACAAGAGCCTAAGTTTATTCATTGGAATGCAACAAAGAGGGTTTTGAGATACATCCGTGGTATAGTGGCATATGGCTAGGAACACAAGAAAAATGTAGATTTTTCATTGTGTGGATACATGGATGTGGACTATGCAGGTTTAGTGGATGATAGGAAGTCTACTTCAATCTTCATTTTCTTTTTGGGATCGGTTCTAATTTTTTGGGGGAGCAAAAAGAAAACCATTATTTCTCACTCTTCTACAGAGGCAAAATATTGTGCCACAGGGGGATTTCTATGAGGCGATATGGTTACATCACATTTTGATAGGTATAGGTGTTCTTGATACAGGTCCTACCACTTTGTTTTGTGATATTCAGAGTATGCTGAAGCTTGTTTGCAATCTAGTTTTTCATGACCATACCAAGCATATTAAGGTTCAGTGCCATTATATCCATGAGCATGTTTAGCAATAGAATATATAGCTCCAATTCTATCTAATTCAAGGGTAGTGTGCCAACATATTTACAAAATCACTTGCAACCATGAAGTTCAAAACTTTCTGGACTTTCATGCTTTGGTCTCTTGGGCATATGATGTAATAAGGGGGGCATTAGATTCTTTATATTACATCATTGTAATAATGTTAATAATATTTTTTATATTATTAACATTACCAACTTATAAGTATCTTTGATAGTTATAGTCAGTTGGTCAGGGATGCTCGACTAAGTGGTTATTCCAACCACTCCTTCATGTATATATTTGTTGCTCATATCTTTAATCAAATTGCTCATTGCTCTCATAAGTATATTAAATTTAGCACTTTATTTGAGTCCTTTATGTGCAAAAAATGAATGGACCTATAAATCCACCCATTTTTCCATCCATTTTGATTCCAAATCACAAGTATACCTCACCCATCATCCCATTACTATTATTAGATGTGATCACAATTGCAATTTTATGTTTTAGAAAAAATCACTAGTGTAATCAATTTTTGTAAATTCAAATGCACTTCATGTAGCTAGTTTTGTGCTAACCTATTTCAAGTTTGTGACTATTGTTCATAATACTTTCAATGATTCTTTGAAACTACGCTCATGGGTCAGGTACCATCAGAGCGTCCAATTCCCAATCTTGTTCATCATAAGGGGATAGAGGGTGGACTAATAGAGGGACCACACTAAGAGTGATACTAGGGGAGTCCCTTATAACAGAATGGAGAGGATCAGTTGCAAAGGAAACATCATCTTGTACATCAATAGGGGCTATTATAAATGATCTTGTAAAAATCAAAGACAATGAAGGAATATCCATGAAGGATTTGAAGAGGCACTCCTCTCGGGAGGAATCATTTGAATCACTATCAGAATATCGCACAATACATGGCTACTTAGTGTTATTGATAGAAATGTGAGCATTAAGAGGAACGGGTGGAGGAAAATCCTCCACAGTAGGAAGAACTTATGAAGAAGGGCTTAGAGGGGGTGGAGATAGAGACATGTGCTTGGGTTTATAGAAGGGTACTATGGGGTAATGCTCTGGTTTGTATTTAGGTTGCGGGTGTGGAATATCAATGTCAATTACGGTGAGGTAGAGCACATCTAGGAAAATTTGGTTGCAAGTGTGTTGGAATAGCATAAGTGTTGAGAGAACAATGCTAGAAATGATGTTAACATTGGGAAGATTGAGGGGTTCTAAGAAAGGAGGTTGATTTAAAATAAACTGGAATGATTGGGTCCTTAGTGGACAAAGCCAAGACTACGTGAACCCTTTTGCGGTTACGTTCATCTAGATCCTGTTGACAAGATGTAGGGGATGGGGATGTGATAAGTTTAGGGTAAGGATGAGGTTGAGGCTCAGAAGGGGGAGAAAGATCAGGAGGTAGTTACTGTAACATTGGAAAATGTCCCCTTGGGGGTTTTTCCCTCATAAGGTTTAGCTCCTGGGTCTTTTGCATGCATTTAGGACATCTTACTTCATAATTTGGCATCTCAATGGAATGAGCCCTAGGTAAAATGACAAATTAGACCTAGGAGGACCCCTTGAGCTATACCCTACCCAAAATAGGGGGGAGGACATGGGTGCCTACACCCTAGTCCTACCCTATTTTGGGGCAGTCCCAATTTCTTAGTGTCAGTTTATGATCGTTATTTGGGTCCTTTGCTGACACGGTAAGTTTGAATTACGAAAATCTTGGCGAGAGTGTTTGTAGTTGCATATAAAAGCATGTTTAGGCATTCATTTAGAAACTAGATGGCAATTGTGATGTTCAAGTGTTCTCAAGGTGATTCAAGGCTTTCATTGTGTGCAAGAGCAGATTTGTGTGGTTTATGTGTTTGTGTTTGCAGATTTGAGCATCCATTTCATCATGGAATGAAGAGCATCTTCCCCCATGAGATCTTCACTACAAGGTGACATTATATTGTGTTTTCATCATCATTTCTGTTGGTTTTTGCCTCTGCCTCACAAGGGCACACACTCTCTATCTGATGGTGTTTAGAGACTTAAGTGTCCTTCGAGGCTTGACTGAGGGAAGCCTCTAAACACCACAACCCCCTCCCAAAGTTTTAATGGTTGCAGGTTACAAGTTGCGGAGCTAGGAAAAGTGAAGTTGTAGGAAGGCATCTTGAAGTGTCAAAATTGTAGAACAAAGGGAAAAATAGACACCTAGACTTTGGCACCCGCTCATTAGTCCTCCAACTTTTGTGACGGGAAAATCTCTGGGACAACAGGGAAGAGTTGCAGACCGAGTTTCCAGATCTAGACAAAAAGTAGGGCATTGGACTTGGACGCCTACTCTTTTGTCCCTAACTTTTCTAACTTAGAACCTCAAAAATAGGTACTCTGTGATTTGATAATTTACTTCCGTCTGCAAGAGCTTTTTCTGTTATTCTTCTGTTTACAGTCGTATTTGAGAAATTAGGGTTTTAATGGTTAATTGAGCACAAGAGAAGGAAAATTGATAATTAAATTCCCTAATCTAAGTTTCCCTACATCTCACAGTGATCTAGGGTATGATAGTGAATTGCCACTCGACCCTAGATCCTTGAATGTATAGGGTGAAAGGAGGATTCAAACATCTAACAACTAAAATAGTAAACAAATCCCAATTTTACCCTAAATATTTTGGTGAACCCATGTTTTTGGACTTAAATTGCAACTTTCTGAGTGTGTTTCTTTAGATTTGGATTTATTTCATTCATTCATATAGTCATTCATTTTATTGCATTGAGAAAAATTCAAAAAAATTGAAAATTTTGGAAAATTTCAAAAAATTGCATTGTTTGGCTTACTAAATTGCATCAGTTCTTTCTAAATTTTCCTAATTCATGATTTTTGCATCAGATCTGATATAAACTACAGAAAAATACAAAAATTCAAAAATTTGCATTGCATTTTCATCATTAATTTTCTAGGCTTTTGTAGAAATTTTGACAATTTTCATTAAACCTAGTAATTCCAAAATCTAGGGTGAGTAGGGAAAATCTTCTTTCCGATTTTTCTACTAATTTTAGGGACACATTCAAATTATAATTTGTCTATAGTCTTTCATTTTAGTGTAAATTTGCATTTAGATTCAAAATATTTGCAATTTTTGCATAGAAAATTTTAACAAAAAACTAGCAATTTTCATGCACTTTCATTAGATTTGCATTGGAATTTTGCATATAAGGTCTTGAAAATAATTTTTAGATTAGAGACACTTCATTTTCATCATAAATCATACTTCAAAACATTCACATAGAATTTTGTGTCGACATCGCAAACCTAGGGCTTCAAAAACAACGATTTTCACTAAAATTAGCCTTATCGACTCTATAAACTTGCACCATAGGTGTGTTGTGAAAATTATTTTTGCATTAATTGGATGTTATTAGGGTAATCATTTTCTGAGCCTCCTAAAAATATTCACAACACCCTTTTAATGGGCTCTTGTATTGAAATTTTGGTGAAAAACTACATATTTTGGCTATTTTTGCCCTAGGGTTTGACCTAGTTTGCACTCCAAGTGTGTTGTGTTGGGTATTTTGGCACCAATTGGCTGTTATTACTGATATTATTTTCTTTCCATCATCACTTTCCTCACAACACCCTTTGTTATGCTCTTTTGCATTGAGTTTTGGTGAAAAAAGTGCCTATTTTGACATATTTTCACTATAGTTTGACTTGGCATTATCTTGGATTTGCATCAAGAGTATTTTGAGAAGGATCATATTGTTGTTTTGGACTGATATCAGACATATAACTTGCTTCCCCTGATCAAAATCCTTACAACATCCTTTGTTTCATTCATTTGCATTGAAAAGAGTACAAAAATCCAGCATTTGAGGCTATTTTGGGGTATATCGCTTTGCACTTGCCTTTGGCATACTTTTGGAAAAAAACTTTCAAATATGATTTGAGCATAAAAACTTGATCTCTAATCTCAACAAGAACAATAGGTTCCCTCCTAGACCTTACATGAAAAGAAAAGCACCTGAACCTGAAATTGTCTTTACACCTCATGATAGAACAATTGGAGATTCCAATGGACCTCTTTACATCACTGTGAAAGTAATGGAAAACCCTATGGATGGAATTCTTATTGATCCTAATTGCATGACTAATGTTTCCACTAAGGAGTTCCTCTTTTCACATCAACTAATGCAAGGTTCTTATGACCCTTCCAACATGATGATTAAGACACATAAGGGAACCCTTATCAAGCCTTTGTGTAAGATATCATTGTTGGTAACTATATTTGAGAAACATGTTGAACAATGGTTTGATGTTAACCCCACTTTTGATACCTTTGAAATCAAACTAGGAATCCCTTGGTTAAAGGTTATGAAAGTTGTCCCTTCAACTATCTATAAATGTGTAAAATTTCCTTTGAATGGACAAGTGCATGTCATTCCTTGAAATATATACAAACCTTCAATTACACAACATCATTTTACATTGAATTACTTTTGCAACAAAACTAACAACAAACCAAAACTACGAATAGACTTTACATTTTTGAGCTATAGAAATTACCAAACAAAACTGTTACATCCAGTACCTAGTCCTTCTATACAAGAAATAACAAAAGATAAACAACCCGCACGTGAAAAGAACTTTAGACCGAAAGGACAAGGTCACTATGCTGAGGTTCCTCCCCCAAAATCCTTACAAGGATTGGGAGGTCATTGTCACCAAAAAAATGTTCCACCGCAACAAATGAGGTTTGATCCCAGTGCTTCATCTTCTAAATTGCACAAACCTATGGAAGAGGATAGCCCTATCTTACAAGAGATAAGTGGTAAAAGAAAATGAAATAGAAAAGTGGGAGAAAGAAGAAAAAAAAGACAAGCTTATGCTATAAAACTTGCCTCTCAACAAGAAAACATTGATCCTAACATTCAACCAAACAATAATGATCCTAACGATGAACAACATGATGAACAAGACATGATTTTGGCTATGGTACCTTATGTCCCACTTTCCTCCAACATTAGGGAGTGGGAAGATGACGATGATAATTTGCTTATAGACAACTTCTAGCCTGAAAGGGGCCCTATAGGTAAGTATCTCTAACCCTTTATCTCTCTCATAATGTGCTTCCCCCGTGATGTGTTATGTGTTGTTTAGGCCTTTTGGGATGAACTCAGATTCTCCCATAAGGTCCGGGATACTAGGGGACCACCTCTATTGTGACCTTCTATTTGTATCATCATTCTTCTATATTACCTCTCTCTTTGATTTTATTGTTGTGTGTTGTGTTTTGCGGACATAGCGTTGCGGTTGGTGACACTAGGGGCACCCTCCTACGTGACTGTCCCTAAGACACTTATTTCTCCTCTCTTATTTATTATTTCCCTTCCTCTAGTGTTTCCATCTAGCGAGCGGATGACAACAAACATTTATACTGATGCGGACCTAGTGTACCTTTAGAGAGCAATAAAAAATTGGACTTAGTTCCTAATATGATGATGGGGTTGTATATTTTATATGACGCTTGGCTAGTGGAAGCACTCGTGCTTTCCAAGTAGTGAATTTTATGATATTTCTATCGTATTTACAAACCATAACAATACTGCTGCTCTATGCACCTTTGTCTTTGAATCCAGCCTCAGTGGTACTCGATTCAGAGAGCTTCATGATATAGCCCCATGATTATCCTCAAACTTCAAATTTGTTGTATAACCCTAGCTCTTTGTGTGGTTAATCATATGCATTGATGTTGTTGTTTATCATCATCTTGTAGACACTAACATGTTTCTTGCAGGGATGTGTTTGTGGGAACATTTAGTGATCGTAAATTACATGTCACCTTCGGGGTGCATGGCCTTTGTGAAAGTCAATGTTCCCTTGTGTGTTTTATTCCTACCATAATGTGCTTGATATTGATAACTAATATCAACCACCTTAAGGTGGGGGCATATATAAGGTAAGCTATATATTGTAGATGTTAGCAATGTGTTTGACCTTAGGTGCAAAGACATGCGTGATGATTGCATCCTACATCCTGAGTTTGTTTGCAATCAATCAATCAATCATGTAATCCCTCTGCGGAGGCAAGATATTGAGCATATCCTTTTTATTAAGCCCTCTGCAGAGGTGGGGATGGTGTATTTCTTGGAGCAGATTGCATCATCCTGTCATTTTCAAAAGTCCTCTGCAGAGGCAGGGAGCGGTTCTGTGACTAACTCAACCCTTAAGCGTGTTTTTGGCAATTGTTGTGGCAAAGCCCAATTGTCGGTGTGTACCTATAATGTGCATGAGATGGTGATGAGCCTAGAAATAGGGAACACACCATCGCTTGTCTGCTGTGTTTTCTCCGTGTCTTCAAGTGTGAGTTTTGGCATGCTTGTTTTGTTTGGTGTGTTTGTTGCCCCATATGTAGAATAAAGACTAGCACCTTAGGGTTGTGCTTCCTGCATTTTGGGAGGTTTTGCATGTCTTTCATGTGTGTTGGCCCATATACAAAGACCTGCACCATGAGTGCATCATGTATTAGGGGAGGTTTGTTTACTTTCCAGTACTTGCAACTGCATTTCATATATATATGAGAAAAAGAAAAGAAAAGAAAAGATATCATTTCTGTCTTCAATGCATTGACTGTCTTCTCCATGTTCAGCATGATTGTAACTGTCTTCTCCGCATTTTACGTGCCTATTACTATTTTCTATGTGATTGGCATGTCTTCTTCGTGCTTGATGTGTTTGTTGTGTTTGTGACCTTACTTTAATGCATGTATTGGCCTTGCATTTATACATACATTAAAGTGGGGGCTAAATTTAACGTCAGAAAATGTCCCCTTGGGGGCTTTTCCCTCATAAGGTTTAGCTCTCAGGTCTTTTGCATGTATTTAGGACATCTTACTTTTGGCATCCCGATGGAATGAGCCCTAGGTAACATGACAAATGGGACCTAGGCGGACACCTTGAGCTGTACCCTGCCAAAAATAGTGGGGAGGACTTGGCTGCCCATGCCCTAGTCTTACACTATTTTAGGGTAGTCCCAATTTCTGGGTGTTGGTTTATGACCGTTATTTGGGTCCTTTGCCGACACGGTAAGTTTGAATTACGAAAATCTTGGCAGCAGTGTTTGTAGTTGCATCTAAAAGCATGTTTGGGCATTCATTTAGAAACTAGATGGCAATTGTGATGTTCAAGTGTTCTCAAGGTGATTCAAGGCTTTTATTGTGTTGCAAGAGTAGATTTGTGTGGTTTATGTGTTTGTGTTTGCAAATTTGAGCATCCATTTCATCATGGAATGAAGAGCATCTTCCTCCATGAGATCTTCACTACAAGGTAACATTATATTATCTTTTCATCATCATTTCCTTTGGTTTTTGCCTCTACCTCACAAGGGTACACACTCTCTATCTGACAACGGTGTTCAGAGACTTAAGTGTCCTCCGGGGCTTGACTGAGGCAAGCCTCTAAACACCACAACCCCCTCCCAAAGTTTTCATGGTTGCAAGTTACAGGTTGCGGAGCTGGGAAAAGTGAAGTTGTAGGAAGGCATCTTGAAGTGTTAGAATTGCAAAATAGAAGGAAAAACAACCACCTAGACTTGGGCGACTACTCATTAGTCCTCCAACTTTCATGACAGGAAAATCTTTGGGACAGTAGATAAGAGTTGTAGACTAAGTTTCCATATCCGGACAAAAAGCATGGCATTGGACTTGGGCACCCGCTTTTTGTCTCTGACTTTTCTGCCTCAGAACCTCGAAAATAGGTGCTTTGTGATTTGATATTTTACTTCCGTCTGCAAGAGCTTTTTTTTTTATTCTTCCATTTACAGTCGTATTTGTGAAATTAGGGTTTTAATTGTTAATTCAACACAAGAGAAGGAAAATTGATAATTAAATTACCTAATCCAAGTTTCCCTACATCTCATAGTGATCTAGGGTATGATAGTGAATTGCCACTCGACCCTAGATCCTTGAATGTATAGGGTGAAAGGAGGATTCAAACATCTAACAACTAAAATATTAAACAAATCCCAATTTTACCCTAAATAGTTGCATAAGAGGACACTCAGGAATAGACTTAACTTCAACAACACACTCTTAAGCTACGTCATGGTGATGATGATGCTTAAGATCTCTTGTGAGCTAATTTTATTGAGTATGAGCTAGAACTTCTGCTAAAGGAGTAGGGAGGTTTTCCAATGAAGGCTCCTTTTCTTCCCCTATCTAGGAGGTAGGAGGAGGAATAGAAGGAACCATTGAAGGTTGGGCAACCATAGAACAAGGGGGAGGGTCTCACAATACAAGTTTCTTTCCTTGCACATCGTTGAAGATATGCGAGGAACAAGAGAAACTACTATAGGTTGAGAAACCGCAAGTATAAGAGGTAGTTTACATAGTAATGATTGCTTACCTCTAGCAATTGAGTAAGAAGTTGGAGGTGAAACTATTGAATATTGGTTATCGACATGGAGATGGGGAGAGTCACTGAGTATGGGTGGCTTTCCTTTTACTACTGATGGGGTAGTAGAAGGAACATGAACAACCATTAGAGATTGAGAGGCCAAAGGGAAGGAAACCATAGAAGAAGAGGAAGAAGGGCCACCAAACTGGAGTGCAATTTTGCTAGCTTTAAACTTCTGATAAGACATAAATAAGAATTCATTATGAGGCTGAAGAGGCTCAATCAGGGCCAACAAAAAGTAATTTAAGGATAAATTTCCATGCATTGAGAGGCTGAAATTCACTATGATGGATTGTTTGCACTACTTTGTTGTGTGGGAATTTCATGCACTTGTGGATTATAGAGGGGATCACCTTCATGGAAGAAATCCATGGATGACCTATCTTCACTCAAAAATGATTTGTGGTGGGGATCACAAAGAAGGAAATGTCTATGGTTTTTGGTCCCACCTGAATAGAGAGGGTCACTAAACCCAAGGTTGGGCTAGAGATCCCATCGTGTGATCATATATAGACTTCTGATTGCTCATACTTGTCTTTATACAATTCATGAATATATAGAAATTCATTTATAATTACATTCACCATGCAAATCAAGTCAATTAAGACATCCCTAATGATTTTTTGATTGTTCTATGTGGTAATGTAAAGAGGTATGATGTATATGTGCATGGGCACATTGAGAGAGGAGAGGGAAATGATAGGTTTGGGGGCATGTCACTCTTGAGGAACTCAGACATAGTTGTACACCATCCCTACCATCCTAAAAAATAAGGAAATGACTTATCATGATCAGTTTCTATCACCTAGGAGGTGGAAGCAAGATCTATAAAGTTTGAAGAATGGCGAGGAAGGAGGTTGGTGTAAATTTGCAAAGTTTGATTTGGTAGAGAAACTAATTTATTACCTCTATTGTTTACTCCAAAGACATATATCATGTTTTAATCAATTAGGCCTTGCATAATGTGCTTAAGATGCAAGCATCTCTCTATGTCATGGCCAAGTACTTTGTAAAGCTAGTAGAAGGCCTTCGGGTCATAGTAAGGTAGCAAAGGTTTGTTTGTGTCTAATGGATGAATGGGTGGCAACTGCACTAGATTATTGCTTAGGATTTGTTGCAATATGGAGTAAATAGATTGCGATAAAGGTGTGAATTTCCTATTTATTTATTATTTTGATGAAGAGAGGACCAAAGATGATGGTTAAGGTATAGTGATCATTGCATTGTTAACAACTGTGGAAGTATTATTTTGGAATAATTTTTTTCCTATAATTATTGAAAGAAGATGAAGCCCCAGACTATCCATTAGGACCTTGTGTGGTTGGAACTTCAAAATAGCTAATTGACTACTGATAGTCATGAAGCATTGTGCAAAGATGAGAAAAAGAAGGATACTTCATCAAAAAAAAATTATCTCAGATCAGAGGGTACAGGTTTCCAATAAATACATGTACATTTGAGTTAGATAAAGCATAAGGAATTTGTGAGAATAAAGATTGATATCTAAATATAAAATTAGTTATCTTCTCTTGAGCACCCTGGTGATAGTGGACCAGGTTAGTAAAGGTGACCTAGGGTTTGATGTTCAATTGGAAGTGTTGGAGAAGCTGATTTACCAATTATTTAAATGAAAAAGTAAAATGATTAGACAAAGAGAAAAACTAGTCTAATGTAGTGTCTTTCAATGATCGTGGAAAGAGTTTTGCTAATAGTTGGGCCTAGAAGATAAAATTGCTACATAAAGTGGTAAAAGTAGACACATGGTCTGTGGGTCTCCCTTAACCAAATAATTTTCAAACTTGGGTCCCTTGAAACCAATGGGAAATGGAGCTACTAAGATGGAAAGTGATAAGGGATTGAGCAAAAGATGTGGAAAGAGTATCAAGAAACTACTAAAGAGTGCCAACATTTTGCAAAATCTAGTGTATAACTAGATTAATGGTATGCATTGGTACATAATTAGTGACAAAAGAACTAGGGTTTATTAGAGGTTAAGATCATATGTTGGGAGGTTCTGAGGTGCCCACATGGAAAAATAAACTATAACAGGATAGAAGGGGAAACAAACCCATATTGGTTTATGGGGTTTCTTGCCATTCCAGATGAACCAACATCTACATTATTATATTGCAGAGCATTAGTAACCATGTGAGAAGATGTGTACATTTTAGTGTAAGAGGTAACCACTGGGATAGAAAGTTGTTGACCAATAATATTTGAATTCAAATCCTGAATTCCTTCCTAACAAGCTATTAGTGGTAGGACATCATTGTGTTCAATGTGAGCCATGTTACAAAGGAAATCAAGACCATTTGGATGACCGATTAACATTATGTGGAGAGCCTTGACAAGAGGAGCAACAACATTAGATATACTCTCACTTGTCAAGAAAGTGGCTTCATGATCAAAGGCCATCTTTGTATCATGAAAACTTGTCATTGCAATAGTTGAGAAAGATGAAATAGAGTTGTTTGTAGTATCATAATAGAAGTGTGAGAAATCTGGTGTTGATCTAATGAGGGTAGTAGAGGCACGAGATTGAGCCATTGCATCATTTCTAAATCTTCATATAACAATGTTATATAAATACATCGATTATGTGTTGAAGCTCATAAACTAAATTAGGCCTCACAACACACAATTGAATGTGATGAGAAGAATGTGATGATTATTGTTTAGATGTTTAAAGTCTTCATAAAAATGTAGGGTCAAGCATGACAGAGAAAGAATGTGTTTAAATGCTAAGGAGCATTAGGTTCACCAAAATGTAAAAGAGGAAAATTACGATTTAGCTAAGATATATTAGCCAAACAATTTTTTTTCTACTTCCACATTAGGATTGCACTAGTTTTACTACTATTTAATAGAATGATTCTACAATCCCAAAAATGGTTTGGATAAAAGAAATGAATAGTTTTATTTTTATAGGATAAATGAAAGAAAGATTAATAAAATCCTAATTACTAAAAACTAGAAAATGATTTACTAACTTCTATTACAGAATTGAAAAGAGGAAGATGAAAGAAACCTATGCCAGATGGACGAAGAAACTACCTAGGATGACAGCATGTTGTAAGAATGTTTGTGTGTCATGCTATATTCTAGATAATACGGAAAACTAAAAATCTCTAATCTACTTTTAGCTATTTAAATTAACCTGCACAATAGAAGACAACAACAAACCTAGGATTTTCTAGGTGACAAATAATAGTTAGGATTTGAAAGGTATTACTTATATACTCAAAGAAAACAAATTATAAAATGACAAAAATAAAAAGGGGGAAATCTACAAAACCAACATTTGTTCAAAATCTCCTCCTTTAATTCTATAACCTACAAGGGAAATAAATAGATGTTTGGGTTGTTTGGGGGCTTGCCTTTAGGTCAAGCCTCTATGTCAGTCTTTTGACCTCCACAAATAGCTAATAATAGAAAATATTGGAAAATAAGTGTGTTCTTT
The DNA here is from genome assembly GCA_027924645.1 of Cunninghamia lanceolata. NCBI lineage: Eukaryota > Viridiplantae > Streptophyta > Pinopsida > Cupressales > Cupressaceae > Cunninghamia > Cunninghamia lanceolata. Next base: position 15,544,616 of record BSBN01001583.1, read on the forward strand.
TATTTTCTAAGTGTTTCTAGAAAATTAATAGTAGTGAGAATGATAGAAATAAGAATGCAAAAAGTTAATCTACTCAAGCTAGAGCAAACTAGTGTGCTCTGAAAGGAGAGAAGAGAAATGAAGGAACCCATGAAATGTTACATACACACAAATGGATTGTACAAATGAAATAAACAAGAGGAGAGGGAAAAGTGGAACACAATTGCCTTACAAATGAAGATGAAAAGCTACCCAACCAAGAATAAGGCCCAAGAAAGAGCCCAATAGCAAGTAGTGGTTCACAAACCCTATGAGGATGCACAAAGCTTGGAAGATGATCACATGAGTTCAAATAACACAATACAATTTATCTATATGTTGTAGAGAGCCATAAAAGATTGCCGAGGATGTTAGTAAAATCACTCAAGAATGCAAGAGTATGATGGAATCAACCATAGTGTTAGAGAGAGTCTTTACACAATGAGCATGAATGAATTCAAAAGAATCACTTGGAGGAAAAAAAGGTAATGTAGGTCAAATCATGTCATTCGAGGGTCGCGAAAGCATTACACAAGATTTTGCATTCCACAAAAGGTGGTAACAAATGTCAGAAATAGTTACTAGACAATAGATAGGTTCGAGACGCTAGAATGTCATGCAAACATCCATGCTAAGCACTAGTGTTTGAGTGACATCAATTTTTAAATTCTCAAAACACCTTAGGACAAGGAAAGGACTATGACATTTAAACAAAATTTCACAAAAATACAGATAAGGGCTAAAACATAACACAAACACAAGATCTTGTGGGTTGGAAAAGGCTAAGGCAAGGCTAAAAATTTACCTATAACATGCTCAGAGAGTGGACACTACAATAAGTGAAAAACATAGCATGAAATTGCAAAGGTATGCAATTTCCTATGTTACATTATCCTTTCTTTCTACATCATATACATTTATCTTGGAATTATAAATCACACATTTAGAATGACTTATTGAGCTTACCTTACTATGTCATGCCTCTAAAGAATTTCAATTATTTATACTTCTCTTACCATATCCTTAATATTCATGTTTTGAGAGCATCGTGCTTTCCCTCTAAGACATTTTTCCTTCATGGTCACACCTTTTACATTGGGGAGTCATGCCTTCCATATTATACATTGTGCTTTCATGGAAACCCTTTTTACATAGGGAGCTTCATGCTTTTTCCATCCATTTTCCTTCATGACCAAAGTTTTTACACTAGGGTCATCATGCCTTTTCTCACACAATACATTGTCCCTACCTACACCCAATAGTGACTTATTGCCTTACTTGGAGATTTGTACGCTCATGTTCTCGGATACCATATTGAGGACATATGTATATCCTAGTGCCTTATATTCTTACGTAGGTATTTTGGCCATTGCAAGACACATTAACATTTCATATTGGCCATGTTAGAGGCAACCTTCCTTCCTTGATGTTATCTCTAGCCTATATGTCCTTACCATGCCTTATCATTCTAGATACATGATGCATTCATCTTGCTATTATTTTACATGATTACATGCTTACATATTTCTCTAGATCACATATAATTTTATGTTCAATTTTTTCTCTCCTTCAATTCATTGCATCCTATGGATACAACCAATTGAAGGGGGTATATATTGCCTCAAACTTTCCTATGTTGAGATTTTAGTAATGACGGGTGCTACAGAGACCCATCACTGTGACCAAAATTATTTATATCACACGACACACCATGCACTTCATGTTCCTTGTCATCCTATGGCCACCAAGCCAATCACACCATTTTCACTTTTTAAACAAGTAGAATTTTCTAACTTTACTCATTTCCTATTGTTCCTATTTCCTAAATCATTGAGTAAGTTCCTATTTTGAATTTAAAATTCACTTGTGAGACACTTTTAAGCTATACTCATTGTACACTTTTTTTCTATTTTGTAGGTTCTCAAGGAGAGTTCATAGAAAATGACATACTCAAATAATCACATCCTATCTATGGTCCATTACTTTATAAAGATCCTTTGTGATATGCTTTGATGTTTGAATATTTACCTTACATGCATGTTTGTGAATGATACATACTTTAACATGCATGATCATTTTTGGATTCACATGCACCTCAAAGTGGGGGCAAAACGTAATGGGAAAATTTGCATACCCATGTGATTTCCCACTTAGCTTTATGCCCATTTTGAGGAAATATATTGATACATGTACATACTAACAAATAGTGCAATCTTGTGAAAAGTTGGGCTCATTTCTCTAGTCTTTACCCATTTTTATACATATTTCCACTCATTTAGACTGGGCGGCACCTTATCCTTATATGCACATTCTCCCATACATTTACCTTATCCTAGTATTTACAATACTTAGATCCATACACCTACCTTCAATAAGCTAGTGTCTTCATAAATTTGATTGTTCACCCACCCAAGATCATTTCTATGGTCATGAGGTCAACCTTGTAATTGCAAAATCAACCCCTATCTAACTAAAGTTTAAAATTTAAATTTGGCTAACTAGTCCCCTTTATTTTCCCACCCTAAGACAACTAAGTACACATTTATGTTATTTGGTTCTATGTGCTAGCATTTAAAGGAATTTAATTTTATTATTTCCCATTATCTAGAATCCATAAGTCCTCTCTCATTTTGGAGCATTAAAGGAGCAATCAATAGTGAAACATTTGGCTTTGTTGCACTAAAAGAAGTAAGAAATCTAGACACATCATTTTAGGAGGCTTTCTTTTTGTCTTCTAACTTTTTTTACATAATTTTGAGGGTTGGTGTAATAAATTTTTTCTCAATCCAATATAATGACAATGCTACAAAGGTATTCTTAAATATCATGAGCCCTTAGATTAGCAAGAAGAGTAGAGTAGATGAAGATCCAATAGGCAAGCAAAGGAGTCGATGTCTATAGTGAGCAGGGTCATGTTTGGAGGTAAAGGGTGAATCTATGATTGTAGGCTAGGTCTAAATTAATGGACTCAACCCTAGATAGCACAAAGAATCAACTAAGAGTCCAAGGCATTCATTTGATAGAGAGATTGCACTTTTAGAGTAAAAAACAAGAATATTCTAGAATTTTTAGTAAAGAGACACCTTCTTCAGTCAATAAACCAAAAGTATCAAAATATCAATAATGCATAATTTGTCCACTATTTTAAACCTAAATTAATATATGCTTATGTCTAGTTTCTATTAAATTAGCATAAGTCACCTCAAGGAAACCTTATTTTCCTTTACAAGTACAATGGAATAGCTAACATCCTAGTAAATAGAATTAGGGTTAATTATGTGTTCTAGGTTACTTGGAGCCTATTGAGATAACAAATCAAGTTACAACTTTCTTCTAGAAAATTGAAGACCAAGGACAATTTAGATATATGTACATCAATACATTTTTCTTGAATTCCATGTAAGGGTCAAGTGGGAAATTCTTTCCACTAAGTGGAAAACAAGGCATGCTTATAGGACTTGCTATAACTCAATTCACACATCTTGTCAAGAGTGAGTTTCAGATATTTTTTTATAGAATGATTGATGATGGTTTGTGTTTTATTTTTTACTTTGTTAGACTTAGAAGCCTTTAACAATGGTGGCATGAAGCCTTGTGTCATGACCATGTACATAAAAAGTAAAACACAACTCAAGTATATTTTTTTTTAAAATATATTTTAAACTTTAAAATTAAAACTATAAGTATATAATAGTAGCTACACTTTTCAAAGTAAAAGCAAAATAAAAGAATTACTTAAATGATGAATGGAGGTTTTTTCAAAAGTAAAATTGAAAGGTAGATACACAAGTAAAATAGCTCTTCAAGTAAAAATAAAGTAAACAATGTAATAAAATAAAATAATTCTTAAATAAAATTAAAATTTATTTGTCCATGTATATTTGGTAAATAAAATAGTTCTAAAGTAAAATAAAATAACTCTTAAGTAAATGGAAACTGATATCTCAATGATATCTTAAATACATCTATTTTTAAAAAAAATATCTCAGTGATATACTTTGATTATATATATAATACAATAAAGAGCTCAATAGAACTACCAGCAGCATTACAATACCTTCTCAAATAACAGAGAAGTAACCAAAAAAAACTGCCAGACCAACATAACAAAAAAGACATCCATAACCCAATACAAAGACAAAACATTGCTGCACATTAACCAGATAAATCATATGCTTCATTCTTGGTGTACTTCTGTAGTTTCAGCTGTAGTTTGCTTCTTTTCGTTGATTCACTTGTATTTCTCATGTATGTGATATAATAAAATATATCTTTTATGAGAGAACTTTAAATATTTAATAAGAAGTATTAACACTTGACAAATAGTCACAAAATAAATCAACTAATGCAGTTTAGTTTATAATTTTAAATGTAGAGACTAGCATTTTAATTATTCTTTTAAAAAAATCACATCTAAATTCAGGGAAAGGGAAATTCGTTTGGGAAGTGTGAGTATTAGGGGAGAAATAAATGATCTCGTGGCTATCCATTCAAAGAAACTATAATTTTTATCTCAAAGCAGTTCCAAAAAATTTCAAAATCAGAAAAAACACAGGCAACTGACTTTTTTACTCGAAAAATTCTTAAATAAACTGTTGCTAATGCAATCTATGCATATGCATTAACAGGAAATGAAAATGCGAAGCCACAAAATTAATTATGGAAGTTGGAACGATTTCTTTATTCTTTTTCCGTTTTTGAGAAGAATGAGATAGCAGTGAAGATCTTGTAATAAGGAGAGAGATTGTGGTGTACCTGGTGAAGGAAGACAAACAGTGGAGTGCTAAGCTTCAACCGCTCAATTTATCTCTACAACTTTCCTTCAACCAGCACCAACTCTTTCTTTACAGATAATGTGCAATCGCTAAGCTTTCCAATATTTATGCTACTAACTTTATCTGGGAAACTTGGACACCACTTTAGTAGATGCCATAATTATGCTTCTCCCCATCCCACGCGATGCTTTCCAATTTGAAGGGCAGCTATATCTGTCAAGCCCTCTTTTAATATTCTTCTCGAAAGAGGCAAGCAATAGGTGGGAGGGGTCAAATTTTGCGTAGGGTTCAATAGTTGGGATAATGTTTTGATACGATATTTATTAAAAGAGATGTCAATAGATATTTTAAAGAGTTATAATTATTATGCCACCAACTTTACCCGGGAAACTTGTGACACATTCACGTACACCACTTTAGTGGATGCCATTATTATGCTTCTCCCCATCACACGGAATGCCTTCCAATTTGGAGGACTTCTATAGCTGACAAGCCCTCTTTTAATATTCTTATATAAAGAGGTAATCACTAGGGAACCAAATTTAAATTTTAGAAAAGGGTGGGGACAAACTTTGATTGTAAAAATGTTCTAGAACTTGAAATTTTGATTAGATCTAGATGTGGTTAAAGCATATAAGAGATTCCTATTTTTGGGTCAAAATGAAAAAAAAAAAATGCTAAACCCATTTTTGGGTCAAAATGAAAAAAAAAATGCCAAAACAAATCATGTTTGAAATTGCATAGGTTTGATTGAAGATAGGTTCGATCAAACCTAGTCGTCGCACTTGTTGCACTATGCGGTACCTAGTGGCAGGATGGGATTCGATCAAAGATGCTTAGATCAAATCCCCTTCGAGTGTTTCCTATAAAAGATGGGACCGACCAATTATTTATAACTTTTGCCTACAAACCAAATAATATAGCTCCTTGCATGTTGGAAGAATCATGCGCATAAGACCCAATAAAGGTTTGCGCTCAAATGTAGAAGTTGATCAAGCCAAGAATAATACACCAAGTGTTTGGCATTATGGTTATCAAGTACGTGTAAATTCTTGATCTAATATATGAGCGGGTGCTGCCACAATAATGGGTTACACTTTTTGGGACATTTTGATTTTTGCTGAAATCACATATTTTTAGAAAATATAATGATTTAAGCCTTGAAAGGTTCCATTTAAAGGATTTTAATTGAAGAGTGTTTGATCAAAACCCCTTAGATTCAAACCCCTTTAGATAGAACCCCGCTAGTTTTAAACCATACCTATAATGGAGTCTTCTCTACACCTATCAAAATACTGATTAAAAAACCACTTTTGATTTACTTTTTGGGGGATCAAATAAGTTCATTTAAGATTTATGTTTTGTAAGTATGTAGTTCTTATTATAAGCTTCCCAAAAAGTATAATTTTAAATATATTTAATTTGATTATTATATTTATTTTTAATTTCTTGTGAATGTAGGTTTTTCAATGAACATCAAGGTCTTTGTTTCACACATACGAAAAAATAGGAAAATAGAAAAAAAAAATTCTAAAAAATACATGTCCTCTAGGTATTGATGTCCTCATTCCAAAAAAAATAATTGAATTCTGATACATACAAAAAACGTTATGTTGGACAGAATACACCTATGTCTAAATTATAATTGGTTTGACTTTAAAACTTAATTAACAAAAAATATTCAACAAAACATTATGAAACCAAATGCATCCTCTAGATATCGGTGTTACCAATCTAAATTCAAAAGAATCAGAATTTTATCTTATGTAGAAAAAAAATTATGTGCGACAGAATACACATCACTTTAAAAAAATGTTGTTTACTATTAAAAACTAGTTATCAAAGGAGATGCAAAAAAATTTACAATTTAACTCTAAATTTTTTTAAAAATATATGTTTAGAATCTACAGACAAAATCTCACAAATCACTAGTTCGAATCATCTTCAAATTCCTAACGGTTTAGCGGCTATAGGTGTCAAAATGTGAAGATTTAGTTCAAAATGTTGATTTCAATGTCAAGTTTGGCCAAAAAGTGTAACCCATTATTGTGGGATGACTCGAGCCTTTGTTGATAACATTAAAGCCTAATCCAAGCCCATTAGTAGAAATTCAAGGTTGAGTAATATGTGTAAAAAGATATCCTTCCATGGATACCTGGAAAGGATATCTTTTACAGGCATATTTCTCAACTTTAAATTTCTATTAGTGGGATTGGAAGGAAGGGACTTGGATTAGATCCCTAGATCAAGGGAGCTTACATCAAACCCCTAATATTATCAATGGAGGCTCATGGATCATATCAAAATTTTACACTAGTTGGCCAGCATTTACATTGAGGATCTATGGCTCCAAGAGACTTATTTAGTGATTTAATGGCCAATGAGTTCTTATCCCTTGAAAAATCTTCTAAGTGTGTTAAAAAAAGTTTAATGTGGAACTATGTAAGGCATGGGGTGAGGAGGAATACCTTTTTATTACGAGTTAACAAATAATTCCCTAACATTAATTGAAGAAAGTAATGGAAGAAGAGCACATGGCTTAGTGTGAGGGTGGGCACATGACTTGGTGTGAGGGTGGGCACATGACTTGGAGTGAGGGTAGGAACTCTTTATTAGAGTTGGATGTTATATCTTAGTTGACGAAGGTAGATACCATTATGGGAACCCAACAACTTGCTAATGGAAGAAAAATGTTAAACCCTCTCACTAGGATTTTCTCTCTTAACTAGGCAACAAATCCTCTCATGGTTATTCTTCTTGAGATGTAGATTGAGGATATTTCCTCTAAATATAAATAAAATTCATAGTGGAGAAATTTGTTGGGAAATTTCCAACTTGATCAAAAGAAATTTCCTGAGTATGTTGCATAATGTTGACAAGACCCTTAATTGCTTTCCTCTAGGAAGACTGAAGCAAGGGGGCGTAATACCCTTGAAGCTTGGAAGAAAGGCTCATGACCTATCCCTAACCAAATTTTTAGAATCTTGATTTTGAATACATCATGGATGATGATACTTATCCCTAGTGGATATTGTTCCTCACCATTGGTTGAAATAATCAAGGATATATAGGTAGTTAATGTCAAGACCTAAGTGGATCTTGTCATATAACTACATAACAAAATATAATGGCATATGATCATTGTTTGAGTATATGATTTGAGAACATGTCTTGTCAATAGGTAGAAGTGTTGAACATTTGGCCACCTTGTAATGTCCCAAGCTTTCACCCAAGAAATTAACAATTGTTAATGAATAAAAACAAATTTTTCATGTCATAATTGCAACACAAATGCATCACAATGCCACTCACGTACTAGATTTATCATCACACAATGTAATGACACTCATAGTAGACACAATTCAATGAAACTCATAGTAGACACAATGCAATGACACAAGTGTAGTACACACCATCAATGCACAAGCATGACTACACAAGCATAATTCTTAACACTATTATGTGATGTCATTACCATGATGATCATACAGGAGGGAAGAGTTTCCTACAACCACAATTATAGAGTACTAGACCACTAACCCCATCTCTTGCATACTACTAGGAAGAGAATGAAAATGAGCCACTATTTCCTAGTACAAGGAAACTTGAGCATCATTTCATCCTAGAATATAAACCAAGAGATACTTCTCATATAAACATGATAGGTGAACATCTAACAAACCATAAGGAACACCTACTTAAGAGGTTACATGGTAGGGAGAATTGCTAGGATAAGGCGATATTAACCTTGCAATCCTATGTACTAATGTTTGATCTCCAACATCTTGGGAATGGATACTTGGATGTCAATGTAGGTGGTTGAAATATATTATTGTTTTAGTATTTTTCCTTGTAACTTGGAATATTAGATGAAGTGGAATTAAGAGGGGATATTACTTATTATGGTGGTATTTACAAAGTGATTTGATTTCATTTATACCACTTTCACAATCCTAGGTGCTAGGAGAGAGAGTGGAGCATCTTGTTATGATAGTTGGGGTCCACATCCATTGGCCACTCCATTATGGAGTGCTATGCTTGCAAATGTGTGCCCACTCTTCACATGGGTCAAAGATGTTAGTAATTTGGTTACTATTCATGGACAATTAACTAATAGGTCATGGGGGCATTGGATGTTTGCCAATCCATGGGTTTTGATAGTTTTGGTTTTGGGAAATCATTCATGGGTTGAACCATCTCCAATTCTCTATAAATTAGATGCCTTGGGTAGTTGTTTCATGGGTCTTTTGCAAATTAAGCCCTATTTTTTTGCTAGAATATTGTCAAATTGAAGAGAGAAAGTTGGATGTATTGATGTAACACTTCTGTTGGATTAATGCATAATTGTCCTTTGTTGTGATTTTTTACTTTGTTGTGTATTCTCAATAGGTAAGTGGATGATGGTTGTTCATCTAATCCTTGATAACATCATCATATGGTATCAAAGCCATGTTAAGTCTCTACATGCTATTAAGTTAAAGTAAAAGTTGAGTAAGTGCAATCCTTCAATTGGTGTGTTGAATGGATGTGATAACTTGAGAAGAAATTGCAAGTTTAATTTAATTATTGTAGGCTTAGTTTTAGTGAAGAGAAGTATTTGATATATTACTCAGAAAAAATTGAAAAGGGAAGAGGAGGAACGGGGACAAATGGTTGTAGATCTTGTTGAAAAGATAAGAGTTATGCATGACATATTTGATGCTATAGAAGCACATAAAAATAGGTATTACTATAGAAGTTAGTGAAGAAAATGAGAAGCAAAATACAACCCAACCGCTAGAGCTTGAAGAAGAGCATGCACATGATATAATAATAAAATTGATAAAAACTTGAAGTAATTTCCATGCTCAAAGGAAAGCTTGATGGTGAATTTAATAGATAACACATAGATATTTCAAATGGTGAATTCACTAAGTAGATTTACCTCTACCAGATGAAACTTTGCAGAAATGTATATAACATAGACAAACAAAAGCAAAGGAAAATTTGTATATTGGAAAAATAAAAAGAAGGAAAAGGTATTGCAATCAAATCAGAATTTTCTCATTAAATAGAAGGAAATGGAATTCAAAAATTAATATACATAAGAACCATTAAAAAACAAACTTAGAGAAAACATGGTGGGTTTTAATAGACAAAAAATAAGTTTGTCACAATTAAAAAAATGTGGTTTTTAGATTACTTGGTTAGTAGATGGGCCAATGGCTTTGGTAGCATTTAATTTAGAACAAATCAAGTTTGAAATTGTTATAGAAAGGAGTGAGGGATCCATTGGTTTAGTATTTCAAAGTCATAGCAATGTTAAATCTACTTCATTGTTTGCAACAAAAACACTCTAATGGTTTTCTCTAGGAATGGTGAGTAATGAAGAGTCGCAGACAAAATGGTGCCCAAAATACAAGCACAAGTATGTTAAGTGTGTTTCTTGTTGAGTGTTGATGAAAATTGGGTAATGTGTCACAATGGCTAACATTGATTGAGAAGACAAGGGCTACGATGTTTGTTTATAGTAACAATTAGGGGTTATGTACATTAAGATCAATGTTTATTGTTTGCAATGATGGGTGCAATGAGCACAAAGGATAAAATAAAAATAATAAAGACATCATGAGAATATAAAAATCAATACGCAAATGAGTGGAATTGTTAATGCTCTTCGTGGGGGTCATAGCCACGGTGGAGAAAGTATTAGGAGTGCACATGTTGGGTCAATTAATGCACCAAAAAATCAAAATTCATGAGTGATTTGTAAGTATACCAAAAAATCAAAGTGAATACTAAAATTATAAATAATAAATATCATCCATACAAGGTGGCATAAAACACAAAGATGAAAGACTAATGTGTGTACTTTTCTCCTCTACATGTTGGGAATTAAGGTGTCTCAACCTTGGTAATTCCTAGCATTAATTATTTGATTATGTATTTATTTATTTGCCTATGATGTAATTTATGTTGCACATCCTATTTTGTCATTTAGTGTGAAGTGGCATGGTGAGTTGTCACTCCACTTGTAATGTGACTGGGATGGTCAACTCATCCCATGTGGATATAGGTGACCCATATTGTGGTAGAGGTTTTCTGCCATGTGTTGGCATCTTGTGCAGTGTGTAAGGAGTTATGATGCATAAGTGTAATGATGGATTCCTTTTACAGATTCTATGATGCGTAAGAGTCGAGAATAGAAGAATCTATGACAGGTGAAGACATGTGTCGAAGAGCATCTTTGAGGAAGGCATCTTTGGGTGCCCAAGGTGGGTTATGACATGTTGTAAGAGGAATATGCTATTTTTAGGTAGTTATGACAGATTCTCTTACAGTTGTAAGAGTTGCCATATATGACGGATTCTATGACAATTGTAAGGTGTGTAAGAGCATCTGTCATTGCCCATTCTTGGATGGGGCACCCCACATTGGGAAGGCATATTATGACAAGTGTAAAATCATGTTGTAATGAAGGACAAGTGTCCCTAGGTGTGGGTTTTGGGCCATGAGGCCAAGTTGGACACCCATATGTAGAAGCTTCCTATTTTTCCTTGTAAACTCTTTATAAACATGTGCTTGGATGGGAGATGCATAGTGTTATTGACAGGTACTGTTATGCTGCTGGAATATCTCCAGATACGAGTGTCAAAGACTCCTAGAAGACTTGCATTACAAGTGTGTTGTAAACATTCTTTGTTTTGATAATACGTTGTGCAAGTTTTGGAGTGTGGGGTGTTTCTCCTGAAAGGATTTTCCCCACGTTATATCTTGTCTCTCTCTTCTATCTACATTCTCTATGTGTGTGTATTGCTGCAATATCTCTATTGTTGTGCTAACATCACTGTAATTATAAAGGTTTAAAATAATTTGCATACATCTCCCCTCATTAGATTAGTGTAGGAAGCATTTTCTGCACACCTTGCTTCCTTTCTATTGGTATCAAAGCTTGATCACCTTTGGTCCTAGTTGTTGGGTAGGGTTTTTTTGAGCTGATCTTAGATTGAGTGGGAGTATGTGTAGAGTATTCTGTAATCTTGTTGTAGGAAGGAGATGGCAGGTACATCCTGAAGAGTAGAGGTGGAGAAGTTTAACGACACCAATTTTGAGTTGTGGAAACTTAAAATGGAGGACATGCTTGTTGATAGAGACCTATGGGAAATAATTTCCAGTACAAAACCTATGGCAATGTCTCAAGTTGGTTGGGATCTCAAGGATCGGAAAGCTAAGGGTCTTGTGAGACTCTATCTAGCCAACTCTGTCCTATTGAATGTCCATGAGGAGAAGACCGCAAAAGAACTTTGGAAGAAGCTAGGAGATGTTTATCAGGCCAAGTCCTTTCTCTAAGGATGGAGGATGGAGGATCCATTGCAGATCACCCGAATGCCTTTAACATGCTAGTTGCACAGTTGACATTTGTGAGTGTGAAGATGGAGGAGGAGGATCAATGTATGACCTTGCTTTGTTCTTTGATAGACTCGTGGGACCATCTTGTAATGGCCATTGGGAGTACCACATCCACCTTTAAGATGGATGAAGTGTTGTCTTCACTGTTATCTGAAGAGACGCGAAGAAAATCATCCGAGTCAACCAAAGAGGCTCTTGCAGTTCGTGGAAGACCCAAGGAGAAAGGGAAAAAGAAGGACAAGAAAGCTGAGAAGGGTAGATCCAAATCCTATGGGAGATCTAAATCTCTAGGAAAGTCCAAGGCTCTTTGTTGGAATTGTGGTAAATCTAGACATTTCTGAAAGGAATGCAAAGAAGAGAAAAAGAAAAAGAAGAAGAATGTCTCAGATTCAGATTCTGACAAGTCACAAGATGATGGTGATGCTTTCATCACAGCCTTGGCCACCCCATTAATCTGATGATGTGTGGCTGATTGATTTTGGTGCCTCTTTTCACATGACCTCGCATCGAGACTAGTTTACAAAGTATGAAGAGTTTGATGGTGGAAGAGTGTACCTTGGTGACGATTCTCATCTAAAGATTGTTGGCTATGGAAGAGTCTCAATCTAATTCCTTGATGGACAAGTGAAGGGGATCTCTGGGGTTATACACATCCCAGGCTTGGCAAAGAATCTACTTTTTGTAAGTAAATTAAATGATGCAGGTGTGCAGGTTGTCTTCTCTAGTGGAGGATGCAAGATGACTAGAGGTGCTATGGTGCTTACGAAGGGTACTCGGAGAGGTACTCTATTTCAGCTAGATGCATGCACTACACAGTGCAATAGTGCTTCTATTTCAAAGAAAAGAGCTTCAATCATTTCATCTTCACCATTAGAACCAACAGCTAAAAGATGTATTGCTTCCACTTCTGATGGTAGTGAATTTTGGGTACCTAACGGTGCTCATGCTTTGGAAATGAAACTTCTAGCTGAGAAGACAATGTTATGGCATAAGAGACTTGGCCACATTGGTGAGAAGGGCCTTAGAGCCCTAAAAAATAAAAACCTCATCGAGGGGTTAAATGACTGTAATCTCAAGTTTGACTTTTGCGAACATTGTATATATGGAAAGCAAAACCATGTTCAGTTTTACTCTAGTTCTTATAAGTCTTTTGGTGTATTGGATCTTATTCATTCTGGTGTGTTTGGTCCTGTGAATGTTCCTTCGATCTCTAAATCTGTATATTTTTTTTCATTTATTGATGACTACAGTAGAAGGACATGGGTTTATTTTCTCATAAGGAAATTTGAAGTCTTTAGTCAGTTCAAAGAGTTTAAAGATTTTGTTGAGAATCATACTAGTAAAAAGATTAAGTGTTTGAGAACTGATAATGGTGGTGAGTTTTGATTTACAAAGTTTGATAAGTTTTGTAAAGAACATGGGATTGAAAGACATAAGACAACTCCATACACCCCTCAGCAAAATGGAGTTGTAGAGAGGATGAACAAGACATTGATGGAGAGGGCTAGGAGTATGCTTAGTGATGCTAGCCTTGAACATAAGTTTTGGGTTGAAGCTGTAGCCACTGCTTGCTACATGGTAAATAGGTCTCCTACATCAACTCTTGTTGATAAGACACCCATAGAGGTGTGGTCTGGTAAGAAGCCCTCATTAAGACATCTTTGTGTTTTTGGTTGTGAGGCATATGCTCATGTGCCTAGGAAGAAGAGGTTAAAATTAGAGAACAAGGCTGTTAAGTGTGTCTTCATTCGCTATGGTGTTGGTGTGAAAGGGTACAAGCTTTGGGATCCTGTGGTCGAGAAAGTGTTGTATAACAGAAGTGTTATTTTCAGTGAGCTAACACCTTCTCCTATTGTTCTATAGCTAGAAGATGTGGTTCAGTTTCCTTCTACCCATAAGAAGACTGAATTGAAAGACCCTATGAGACCTAAAGATGAGGAGAGATCTACTAGCTCTGAAATCTCAGAAGAAGAAGCAGAGCCTCAACCTCAGCCTTTGAGGAGGTCTACACAAACAAGGAAGCAACTTGATAGGTTTGGTTATTCATTGCCAGATTCTAGTTGTGCTTTTGTCTTGATTACTAACACTGATGAGCCTAGAACTGTGACAGAGGCTATGGGCATGAAAGATGCAGGTTCCTAGAAGGAGGCAATGGAAGATGAGATGGCTTCTTTAGAGAAAAACAAAACTTGGGACTTGGTGCGTTTGCCTAAAGGACGGAAAACTGTTGGTTGTAAATGGTTGTTCAAGAAGAAATTTGGAATAGATGGCAGTGTTGAGAAGTATAAGGTTAGATTGGTTACGAAGGGGTATTCACAAGTTGAGGGAATTGATTATGGTGAAATTTTTCTCCCATTGCAAAGCTGACATCCATTCAGTTCCTGTTATCTCTTGCAACAGCTTATGACTTAGAAGTGGAGTAGATGGATGTGAAGACAACATTCTTTCATGGTGACTTGGAGGAAGAGATTTACATGTCATAGCTAGAGCATTACATAGAGAAAGGTAAAGAACATTTGGTTTGCAAGTTGAAGAAGTCTTTGTATGGTTTGAAGCAATCTCCTATGATGTGGTATATGAAATTTGATGCCTTTGTGTTGTCAATTAGATTTCTAAGATCAAAATTAGATCATTGTGTGTATTACAAATTTGACAATGATCATATTCTTATTATTGCATTGTATGTTGATGATATGCTATTAATTGGGAATGGTAAAAAATATGATTTCTTATTTGAAGTCTTAGTTGTCAGCACAGTTTGAGATGAAAAACTTAGGGGTAGCTAGGTACATTCTAGGATTGGAAATCAGAAGAGACAGAGCTAATAGAAAACTTTGGTTAATCCAGAGTAAGTATGTGAAGAATGTGTTGAGAGATTTAGCATGGAAGATTGTAAACAATTATGTGTTCCTGTTTCTTTGGGGACCAAGTTATTTGTTAATGATTGTCCAAAATCTCCTTCTGAGGTGGAGGACATGAGCAGAGTACCTTATGCTAGTGTTATTGACAGCTTGATGTATGCTATGGTTTGTACTAGACCAGACAATTGCCCAAGTAGTGGGAGTCCTTAGTCAGTTTATGGCTAATCCTGGATGGGTACATTGGGATGCAATGCAGAGAGTGTTTAGATATTTGTAGGGTACTTCTGAGTATTCCCTATGTTATAATGGTCATCCTATAGGACCTTTGCATTCTATGAGTATCTAAGGGTATGTGGATTCTGATTAGGCAGGTGCAATTAGTTGGATGAGTAAGCGGCAACCTGTGGTTGCTTTGTCCATGACAGAAGCAGAGTATATGGCAGCTACTCATGCTTGCAAGGAACCCATTTGGCTTAAGAGATTGTGTTCAGATATTGGTGTTGATGTAGGATAGATTACTATCTGTTGTGATAGTCAGAGTGCGATTTGCTTAGCAAAGAATCCAACTTTCCATGCTAGAACAAAGCATATTGATGTACAGTTTCATTTTGTGCGAGACATGGTAGAAGAGGGAAGGTGATATTAGAGAAGATAGTGACTTTAAAGAATGTTGCAGATGCATTGACAAAACCAGTGGGCACTGATAAGTTTAGATAGTGTTCGGCGTCTATAGGCCTCTCGGCCTATAGCAGTTAAATCCTATTATTTTTTGTTCGACAAGTGGGAGAATGTTGGGAATTAAGGTGTCTCAACCTTGGTAATTCCTAGCATTAATTATTTGATTATGTATTTATTTATTTACCTATGATGTAATTTATGTTGCACATCCTATTTTGTCATTTAGTGTAAAGTGGCATGGTGAGTTGTCACTCCACTTGTAATGTGATTAGGATGGTCAACTCATCCCATGTGGATATAGGCATCCCATATTGTGGTAGAGGTTTTCTACCATGTGTTGGCATCTTGTGTAGTGTGTAAGGAGTTATGATGTGTAAGTGTTATGACGGATTCCTATGACAGATTCTATGATGCGTAAGAGTCGAGAATAGAAGATTCTATGATAGGTGAAGACATGTGTCGAAGAGCATCTTTTAGGAAGGCATATTTGGGTGCCCAAGGTGGGTTATGACATGTTGTAAGAGGAATATACTATTTTTAGGTAGTTATGACAGATTCTCTTACAACTATAAGAGCTATCATGTATGATGGATTCTATGACAATTGTAAGGTGCGTAAGAGCATCTGTCATTACCCATTCTTGGATGGAGTGCCCCACATTGGGAAGGCATATTATGCCAAGTGTAAAATCATGTTTTAATGAAGGGCAAGTGTCCTTAGGCATGGGTTTTGGGCCATGAGGCCAAGTTGGATGCCCATCTCTAGAAGCTTCTTATTTTTCCTTGTAAACTCTTTATAAATAGGTGCTTGGATGGGAGATGCATAGTGTTATTGACAGGTACTGTTATGCTACTGGAATATCTCCATATACGAGTGTCAAAGACTCCTGGAAGACTTGCATTGCAAGTGTGTTGTAAACATTCTTTGTTTTGATAATACATTGTGCAGGTTTTGGAGTGTGGGGTTTTTCTCCCGAAAGGGTGTTCCCATGTTATATCTTGTCTCTCTCTCTTCTGTCTACATTCTTTGTGTGTGTATTGTTGTAATATCTCTGTTGTTGTGTTAACATCACTATAATTGTAAAGGTTTAAAAGAATTTCCATACATCTCCCCTCATTAGATTAGTGTAGGAGGCATTTTCTGCACACCTTTCTTCCTTTCACTACAATTATAATATTTTATTATATTTTTACTTTTAAAATCTACGCTAATTTTATTTATTATTTCTAAAATAATTACTTTAAGTACTCAATAAAAACTAATTTTAAAATTAAAATTTAATTTCAAGAGATAAAATTCCCTTAAAAATGAATTGCTATAGTTATAGGAAGCTTTACAATTATTAAAAAATTGTATTGTACTCTCTCTCCATCTCCCTCCTTCAAAAGCTATAAAAAGATTTACCTCTCTCACAAAGAGTTGCTACATATATTAGGAAGCTTTACAATTATTTAAAACTCTCCCTCTCTCTCACACACACATACACAAAATGAATTTTTCAATTATTAGGAAGCCTTACAATTATAATTATATATATAATTTTGAGGGGTTCAATAAATTAGAAGTATAATATGAAAAAATATCATCAATTTAAAATAGTCTAATAATGATTAAAGTATTGGAAGTGGCAGTGTTTTCTATATTTGTCATCTTAGTGTGTGATTTGGTAAATTGGCTACACTATTTAATTGAATGGTAACTAGTTTATAACAAAGTTATTTTTATTTTATCTCTTGTATTTATTGGTTGTTTTTGTTATAAATTTAATGTCAATCTTCTTGTTATTGGATGAGAACCCTTTTCCTTTAATTATTTTATAAAAAAGAATTTCCTACCAAACTGATTTAAAAATGACATGTAGATAATATAAACATTCCATGAAAAGTAATACGTAATGAAAATTTAAAGTTGGCATGACTTATGACATTAAAATTATCTTAAAAAGTATTTGACATGATAAATAACAAGTAATCAAAATATAATTACCTCAAGTGGCTCAAATAACTTTTGTATACAATGCGTTGAGTGTAGTTTGAATGATTAAATTGTTGAAAGGCACAAATAATAGATATAGGTTGAAATCCCAATAAATATTGTTATCATAAGATAATCCATCAACATAGAGGTTATAAGGGGAGTATCTATTACAATATAAAACTGCTAGGGGTTTAGGCTTACTCTTAATCCACTATCAAGGCCTAACACTCTATGCTAGATGGATTATCAAGACCCTCAAAGACAAGGATGCTTAGAATGTCTTCATTCAACATTGTATTTCATCTGGAATGCCCTTTGGGAGTCCATCATAGGAAGGCCTTGGGCCTCATACTCTCCTCACTATGAAGGAACCCATTCAAATTTAGGGCACTTTTGTTATCAAAAGCATATGGAAGGCTTGAGAATCCATCAAGGCCTATCTTTTGTGGGTTGACAATGATTTTTATAATGGCCTTTCCATTAATCAATAGTTTATTTGGTGGTCTCTAGTCATTTCTTGTCAAGACAAACCTTTACCCAAAGCCCCTTATGCTCTATCTTTGAGGTTTTATAATGGTGGAGTAAAAACATCACTATATCTTTTCAACAGTCATTGAGAATTTTTTGATTTGTCTTGAGACTAAGTTCAAATTCTAGTTATCCAACCAGGATTGTGAGACATACCAAGCATTTATTGATGCCATTCCTCTACACATGGTTCACAAAATTGGGGTTAGGCCTTTCAATCCCTAGTGGAAGGATTAGAAATGGTATCTAGATACACCATTTCACAGTTACATACCCCACTGGATATTTGTAGCTTACACCTCATCTCCCCATGTTCACCTAGTTAAATCTCTATTGGCTTCTCTAGTCCTCTCTGTAAGCACTTGGCACCATAGATTCTAGACTTTTTAGTCATCTAGTATTGAGCCCAAGATGGTTCATTTTTTGTGTGCATTCTTTATCAAGGTCTTCCGCTCAATTCTCACCTATCTCATCTAGAATTTATTAAATCTTGTTGTCTATTTTGTTGACAAATTGAGACTCTCAAGCACTTTTTGGGTTTTGGACTAGAGCCTAGGAAGCTTGGACTTGGATTCATGACTTCTTCAAGCCATTTAGGCATGTCCCATTCTAATTTGGAATATGGTTTTGTTGTGAGATTGGCCTTACCTCCCTTTCAAATTTACCCATATTTGGTAGGCTTTTAAGGTGGAGATTCCTTTTAGCATTTGGAAAGATAGAAATTCAACTAATTTTACTAGTTGTGTAGTTGATATTCATTTTTTTTTTGCTTTACACTAAAGATATGATGTGCTCTAATGTGCTTATGGATATTTAAGTGCAAAAAACCAAAGTTGCACTTGAAGTTGCCCACTTGTAGGTGCTTTTATATCACCAAGGTAATGCCCCTTATACGATTGCCAAAGTATCATCTTCCTCTTTCTGACACCAAGGTCACTCCCCTCCACATTGGCACATACGTGGTAGCTAGCTTACTAGAAGGGATCATGGCTCCTAGTCACATGGCTTTCAACCTCCTAAGAGAGCCAAGGATCCTACTACTCACAGATGGTCTCAACCTTCTTAGTTGTCATTAGCCTCTTCACATGGATGTGGTGCTCCTAGTTGGCCAAATTGTAGTAAGTTTCTTCCTTACCTTGATCTAGCTATTTCTCCTATCTGTGCTTAGCAACTTGTAGATGAAGTCCAAGAAGAAAATGGTGCTCTCATTGGTTGGCGACCAATTGTGATGGTTCCATCCCCATTGATGTATGGGGCAAACCAAATGACCATGTTCCCCCTTGATGTTGTAGCACTCACTATGTAGTGACTTTCTTGTTGTTTATGCTTGGCTCCATTAGACTTTGTTTTGATCTCCCATCTTGTTGATTGGGCTTAGCCTTGCTTAGAATTTAAGGGTGTGCCTTCTACCAACCACCTCTTTTTTGTGAATAATGTATTTTTATCATAGCTTTTTCTTCTATAAAAATTATTGAATGAATCCTAACCCATTTTACTAAACTGGAATTTCATGAACTAAGTAGCACTCCCACTTAAGGTTAAAAATTCATCTTTTTGGTGTTAACCCTTGAGATTCCATATTTTATTAGTCCTTGTCGTAGGCAGGGTAATTGTTGTTTCCATCTGGCTTGTATTAGTTTGTCTTGAAATATGTGCAGAGAAAAAATTTCTTACATTTTTCTAAAGTTTGTTTTTTTCCAACCATTTTTATATTACAAAAATTCTCAAAACTTCATTTTCGGATTAGTTAACGACTATTTTATCCCATTGGCAATTCATTTTCTAATTGCTTAAATCGCCAAAATAAAAATGAGGATAGCTCTAAAAAAAAATTCCTTTCATGTTTTGCAGGTTCTACGCTTGACATGTGTTGATGCAAGTGAGTGGGTTTTCAAGTCGTGGCAGTACAAAAATTTGCATGTGCCAGATGGCTGCTAGGTAGGTTGTGTGTGGATCCCAGTTAAAATGAGGAAAATGCTCTGAAGATATTGCCAAAGTAGTAGGAACACATGCTGCTGGAAAACCCCTAAATTTAGGGACAATTTGGCATAGTCTGTGGCCTTTTTGGCCAAAGGTGTGTGAGGAAAAGGAAGAGAAGATAACAATATGGGCTTGTGAATCAATTTTCCTCGTGAAGCTTTCAGCAGAACCTTGTTTACCTGCTTCTCTAGGCTATTCAGGTCATCCAGCTCCTTCAGCACAGAGAACCATGCCATTGAAGAGGAAAGTGGTTTTCTGGTTCCCTGCATTTGATTATTGTGCCCTGCCACCTTCATCTTCCCAAACATTTTCACAGACACCATTTGCCCCTTTAGGTTCTTCAATGTAGTAGTTTTCAGGTGTCTCTTGACCAGCAGTTGCTCTTGGTCTAGGCCAGGACATGCCTCTTGGTTTGTAAATATGAAATGTGAGATTATCTACAACCTTTTGGATATGTTGATTACTATTCAAACTCTTTACCTAAACCCTGTATCCTGAAGTTTGATCCTTGAGCACTAACCCTATACCTTATATCTTAAACCCTAACTATGAAGGCATTTTTGTTCAAGTGGGCGTTATTTAAATGTGAAAATTGAAATTTTTTTTGTTCTTGGCACTACAGCTGTAATATATGGGACAATGGCAGCTCTGATCATTGTAGTTGGAAATTTAGCTATTACTATAGGAATGTGGCCCATACATGCACTCTGGACATACTATTGTCTAGCTCAGTATTTTAGTTCAATTTCTTATTTCGCCCTCCTTTAATAGGCATAAATGCCTCATTTCTTATTTTTTATTGTAAGAATTTGTAACTTTTTGAATACAGGACTAAAAAAATAATACCCATTTTGAAGGCTGTTATATTAATAAGTCTGGTAGTGCCTATAATTTTGGTTCCAATAACTGTTGTTCTTGGGAGCATTTTGGTAGGCTTGGCGTATGGCCTTGTTGCACCGCTGGTGGCAACGTTTGAGGCTGTTGGGGAGGGACATGAAGATAAGTTTGTTCATTGCTTTGTGGTATGCTTCAATCACTTGCATTATATCATTCTTATAATAACCCATCGTGTGTCCGTTTTCTTGAGTTGCATCTTTTTCAGAAATTAAATTCCTCAATTGGTAAAATTTCTCAAGAACACTCGTAGACATTTTTGTAAAATTAAACCACATAAATTTTATAAGCCAAAGCTTACAAGTCATTGTGATAAATTCCATATATTTTTCCCCAAGTGTCAGTGTATGACATTGGTGTTTCCTATTTTAAAGTACGTTTTGGCCAATAATCTTATAGTCAGGAAATAGTTTTTCACTACTTAAATTTTTTTAAAAAAATATTTCCTCAGTTAAGGTTTTGGATAATTGACATTTGTTCTTGTGCATTTGTTAAAATGATTACGATTTTTTATTGGGAGCTGAAGCATCTATTTTGGGAAAATTAGGATGGCACCATGACCACAGTTAAAGGGAGTTGCACAGAGGTCCGGGACTTCACTGAGGTGTGCTTCCATTCTTCCTTTTCTTTCATGGATGAGCTGCGTGACCAGCCACCAAAAGATGGGAAACTGATGGATGTCAAGTATGGCAGTCTTTTCCAGTTATATATTGTTTTATGCTATTTCACTTCTAATTTGAAGTATACATGTATGTATATGTTAATTTATTTAAGTGGAAAGGATATTGGAGTTCTTTCAATCTTATTCATTTTCTTTTAATGGGAGAGAAGTCAGTTTAACTCATCTATAAAAAATGTGTGAACTCTTTATTAAATTTTATCAGAACTGAGATATCAGATTTAATAACTGATGTGTGCTTGTCATTGGAACTGTCAATTGCCAAATCTAGAATCCCAGTTTAAGAGACGAGCAAAAAAATTGCTATATTGTTTTGGCAACTTCTATAAGAAATAGTATTAATGTTAATTGACTTGTCAATGATAAGGTTCCTTGGTTTTGGGGCTGATATGATGCCTATAAATTTACTTTTATCAGCAATGGGTTAAGTACTCATGGAACCACCTCCCAAGTCTAAATTATCAAGATTTTCTATAATTTCAAAAGAGTTGATCTTATGGGCCATTCCTCCTGATTACCTAATACAAAACAACTCACTCTATTAGGAACTGTCGCACATGTAAACCTGAAATATTAAACATGTTAGTATTTCCAAACCCAAGACCCCCCTAGAGGCTCCTAATAAAGCCTCTATAAACACTTCTTTATCTTCTAAGCAACATAAAACCATTATCAACCCATAGGAAAGGCAGAAAAGGACCTGTGAAAGCGCATACCACATGAGACAATACACCATTGACAAACAAAGAGATTAGGTCTGTGTGAGCTTACACACAATTATCTTGCATGCCAAAGAAGAGCCAAATGGACCCGTAAAAATGGTCCGATAGCTGACAAAATTTTACTCATAGTACTAATGGTATCAACTGTCTCATAAAGGCACACCATCACCCCACATCTAAGTCTATTACAGATAATCACAACACTTATAATAGCAACCCACCCAAGAGTAATAGAACCTTTAAAAGCTTTAAAAGCACCACTCATAAACAAAGAGAATTAAAGGTTTGCCTCAGCATTCGGCCACCTTCCACATGTTCCATTGTCATAGTGTTGTCTCCACTAAGATTGTGTTAACTAGCGAACATCTTTGACAATGCCTTACTTTTTCTTAGGTATATGATACTCATAGAAAAGACAAGTGTCATTTCTTTATAGAATTGAGCTTTATTGATAAGCTGATGAAGCTAGCCGTGACTTCTTTGCTGAGATTTAACATGACGTGCATGACCCTATTTAAGCTACATATTATGAAATTAAGGAGCAATATTTGCCAAACATGTTTGTTAGCTTTGATGCCATGATTGAGGGGGGTGTCCCTTCCTCCAAAGTCACCCAAGAGTAGGTTGAAATTTGCACCCAACTGACACCCCTTCCTCTAAAGTCACCCAGGGGTAGGCTGGAAATTTGCACCCAACCTTGTCTGTTGGTGTATGCACATCTAATGTGTTGGATCTAGTATTTTACCTAATTTCAACTCTTTATCATGAATCGTGGATTTGAACATGGGGCTCTTCTTTGAAATCCCCTTTTCTTTTACTAGTTCAGCTCATTCCACGAAACAATGTGATAATGTCTTTAATAATACCTTCTAGGATCCAATGGCCAAAGTCATTAGAGCCATAATGATTAATATTGTCTTCTATAAATGCAGAATTATTCTGATGGGGAGCCTCTATTGGTAATTACTTACTCCCTCTTCGCTCAGGCCGATAGTCAGTTCAACTGTTGCCAAACTCTCATCGATGTGACCGTCACCATCAGTGATTACTTATCAACTCGAGTTGATGCACCAATGGGCTTCAACTATTGGTGTGACTTCCTTCATCGGCGAACTCCTGCGATCTTTGGCCAATGCCCGATGACGGTCAAGCTTCGATCTGAACCTTAGGCCGCGACTTCCATTCAGCAACTTGATCCTCCCTTCGGCCAGACTATCCTCGTCGCCCTGAGCGAGAAACAATTTATCGATGGCCTCTGTCTCACTGATAACATCTCCAATTCCTCCAATCAAACCCTAGCACATGGAGATTCTAGGCGATCTACTATGCACACTCCAATTTGGTCCTCTGCATCATCGAACAGGAAAACAAAATAGGAAACAAAAATAGATATCTGTACAACGAATCCATTCCATTGATTTTGACAGAAATCTTATCAGTAGAATGCTTCACATTGACATATTGTAACAATGAAAAACACAGAAAGGAAAAGAAATCTACAACTATGCAATTTGTATTTACAGAGAACGGAAAAATAGATTGATGACACAAAATAGTTTGATTTCTCCTTCACAATGTTCGATTACATTCACACAAATGCATTCAATTACAATATCATATCTTGAGTTGGTTCATTTCCCTGGGTTTATAAGCTCACCAGAGGACAACAACCCTATTCCAAGCGGCTGGGAGAAAACTAACTGATTCCAAGTGGCTGGGAGAAAACTAACTGATTCCAACCGTCTAAAACTAACAACTTGACAAAAGTGACCTAAGTCACTAGGGACTTACAAACAGAAAGGAAAAATGCATTGGTCGTATAGACCTTATTACAACACAAAACCTGTTCTAAAATAGAACATGAACTTAAATGCCTCATGGAGGCCACCTTGTGTTGGGTGCTCCTGCACCATACACCCCACCTAGAAAAGAACTCATGTCCCATGAGTTGAGTCTGTGTCTTGTACCACCATCATCAGGCCTTCCCCATGCGCTCTGAACTGCAACTTGCTGCCATGGAATCAAAAATTCATGCCTAGTATTGTAGGCTCTACTCACACCTTGCCATGAGTGAGTGCTTGCAACCAAACCCATACTTTGTTCACCATTCTTTCTTACTATCATCCCTGCCTAAACACCTATATTCAAAGCCTTGGCTGATGCTTCTTGTACTACTGCTATGGTGGAATATGATTGTCCTTCAACTCTTGTTGGCTCTAGAGGACAAACAATGGTCCCTATGAGGATAGCACCCTCTTCTTTCCAATCAACTTGTGGCTGCTTGCAGACCTACTCTTTGACCTTCTGCTGATCCATTACAGACATTACCATCTGATCTCCATCATTCAAAACTAAAATCCCCTTCAAACTGTGATCTTTGGCAACCTCACTCTTTGAGACATCCTCAACTATCCTTGTCTCTTCTTCATTGATCTTCACAAACTCTTTCTTACCCATCAAAGTAATCTTGGATGCCTTCTTTGCTTTAGTATCCTCCTGTAATGGTGTCATCACAAAAGTCTCTCCATCCTTCTTGATGGTGTATGTGTTAGCATATCCATCATATAATGCTTTCCTATCAAATTGTCATGTCCTACCTAAAAGTAGGTGACAACACTCCATGGGCAAAATGTCACATAAAATTCGCTCCCTATATTCTCCAATCTGGAAATTAACATATGCTTGTTCATCTACCAAAATTGATTGACTATCACTTACCCAAGATGCTCTGTAAGGAGTTTGATGAGGAATCCTTTCTATGTTCAATTTATCCACAATTTCCCTAGACACCATATTATTTGTTGAACCAGAATCTATGACTACCTTACATATTTTACCTTTACTTTTGCAATTGATCCTGAAAAGTGCTCTCCTTTGTGATGGTTTAGTCTTCACTGGTGCTTTGAGCAACGTCCTCTTGATCATCGCATTTTCTCCTACTTTTGATGTCAAACTCACTTTAGGAGATGTCACACTCCCTACATCC
This sequence comes from Cunninghamia lanceolata, assembly GCA_027924645.1. NCBI lineage: Eukaryota > Viridiplantae > Streptophyta > Pinopsida > Cupressales > Cupressaceae > Cunninghamia > Cunninghamia lanceolata. Next base: position 15,570,103 of record BSBN01001583.1, read on the forward strand.
TCTTGAGTCAATGTGGTTCTTCTCTCATTACCATGAGAAGTTGAGGCCTTCTCTGGACACTTATAAGCCGGGTGCCCTATCTGATGACAGTTATAACATCTCATATTGAAGAACTTGGATCCCCTGTCTGATCCATTTGTCCCATCTCTTTCATTTGGCCTTCTTCCTCGATAGCCCCCTCTACTACTTGAGTCTCCAACTTGCTCTTCTTGGCTAGACTCACCACTAGGCCTCTGGTTAGGACTTCTTCCTCCAAAACTACCTCTAAAATTTCTGTCACCTCTTCCTCTACTCTGCTGCTCACCTTTCCTCTTCAGCTTCTCTTCAGCTCTTAATACTACTTGAAAGCATTTTTCCACAGTTTCAGGGGTAAATAAACTTATCTCATCTTGAATATTGATCCTCAGACCATTTAAATACCTTGCTACCTTAGCTTTTTCATCCTCCATGTACCCACAATGAAGAGTGTATTTGTGAAACTCCTCGGTGTAAGTAGCCACATCCATATCTTTTTGTTTAAGGTTCTGCATCTTCCTGTAAATCTACACCTTGTAGTCAGATGGAAGGAATTGGGACTTGATTTTCTCTAGCATTCTACTCCACGAAGAGATCATACTTTTCCCATTCTTTACCCTCTCTCCTTGGGTGTAATTCCACCATGTAAGTGCAGCACCTTTGAGTTTAGTTTTTGCAAACTTAACTCTCTTACTTTCAGGAACTTCTTTGTACTCAAAGTAGTTGTTTAGAGCCTCAATCCACTCTATGACTTCATCAGCATTCATCTTCCCACTGGACATGGGGACATCTATTCGAGCCTCTGAAGAGTCCTTGCCAATTGCTCTGATGGCTTCCAGGAATTGCTTTTGTTCAGCCAATATCTTTGCCTCTTCTTGTTCCTCTTCTGTTTCCTCTTTCTCTTCTTCTTCATTTGAATCTTCCTCTATCCTTTTTCCTATCTTCATTGCCTTCAATTCAGCGTAGAGTGCTTCCTTGACTCCAGTCTTGATCATCTCTTCCATCTCTTTAAATTTCTTGACCACTTCGGTGGTCATCCCCTTTGGAGGCATATCGCTAGCCTCTCCTTCGCTCTCTCTGTCTCACATAAACATTCACAAACAACACCCAAATGCCAACACTCTTACAAATCCTCAATTTGACTACAACACAATGCTCAATCAGCTGTCCATCCTACATGCTGCTTCATAGACCCATTCCTCTCATCCAACAGCAGATCCTGGAGATGCACTACCACTCTCTCTCGTAGTGGCCTCACTCTGAACCCTCTTCCAGCCAAACCTCTATTGGTGAATGGTCATGACAGACCTCATCATCATCTTCCCACACACTACAGGAATCCTATTCCTTCTTGCAACTAGATGGCACGAGTAACTCTTCATCTGCCTTCTCAGTGATAGAAATCAAATACACAACACCTCCACCCAGAGCTTTCACTGGCTCTGATACCAATATGATGGGGAGCCTCTGTTGGTAATTACTTACTCCCTCTTCACTCACGCCGACAGTCAATTCAACCATTGCTAAACTCTCATCACTGTGACCTTCACCATCGGTGATTACTTATCAACTCGAGTCAATGCACCAATGGGCTTCAACTGTTGGTGTGACTTCCTTCATCGGTGAACTCTTCTGATCTTTTGCCGATGCCCGATGACAGTCAAACTCCAATCTGAACCTTAGGCCGTGACTTCCATTCAGCAACTCAATCCTCCCTTTGGCCAGACTATCCTCATCGCCTTGAGCAAGAAACAATTTATCGATGGCCTCTGTCTCACTGATAACAGCTCCAATTCCTCCAATCAAACCCTAGCACATGGAGATGCTAGGCGATCTACTGTGCACACTCCAATTTGGTCCTCTGCCACGTCAAACAAGAAAATGAAACAGGAAACAAAAATAGATATCTATACAACGAAGCAATTCCACTGATTTTGATAGAAATCTTATCAGTGGAATAGCTTCATTGTACCATATTCGTTTGTTTCCTATTATGTTTCATGGTTCAGCGGTGCAGATGTTCCAGATTGAGGATTATGCACAGTAGCATGCCCTAGCATCTCTATGTGCTAGGCGTAGAGTGTAGATCAGACTGTGTGAGAGTTGAAAACCCTAATGGCATATCATTGTATTGGTTCATCGGTGCATCGGCCAAGGATTGCAAGTGTTCGCTGATAGAACAAGTTACGCCGAAGGTAAAAGCCATTGATAAGAGTTGTGGCATTAGAAGACAAGTTAGGGGTTTTGCCGATAGGAAGAGCCATACCGACGCAGTTATGTTTAATCGCCATGGGAACCGTCACGGTTAAGGAGAGGAGGAGCTTAACCACCATCAGGGTATTGGCAGAAAGATGGAAGACTCAGCCGATAGAGGAAGTATTGCCAACGATGGAGATGTATCGGTGGCTGTCCGGTCGATGGAAATGTTCCAGCGGTTCATTTGTTAGTTTTTTCCAATTGTGAGGAATTAGGACCTAGTTTGTGGAATCCATTGTGCACTCCCCATCCTATTCCCTCCACAATTAATTTATAAATAGATAGGGAAGGGGCTATCCATAGCCTTCTTCAATGGCTAGTGTTTGCCATGTTGATGTTGGTATAGTTAATTTCACCCTAAGAAATTGTACATGCCCAACCAAGGTCCAACTCTCTAATGATACATCCATAATTGATTTGCCTTGGATTAACTTGGGACACACAATTGATATTCAACAATTGCAATAAAGGCTTTGAGAGAAGCCCAATCTTGATTCGTCAGATGTGGCAAAAGAGAAAGAAATAGAAGTCAGGTTTATTTCTTTACATGACAATATGATTACATTTTTTGAAACGTGCATCGAGGTATGTCCAAAACTACCTGGAGAAGAGCGGTTATAAAAAAATGAAATGCCTGAGTGTTTTCATCAACAAGGTTAGCAATTTGTCCAAAGATATTCACAATGCCATGCAACTGTATTTTCAAAAATTTAGCACAAGTTACGCCTCTCAAACCATGTAAAAATGGTAATTTCTCTGTGCGAAAAGACAACCTATGATAAGATATAAACTAGTTTACATCAAGTCATGTACCTATCAAAACTTGATCGATCTCTAATAGAGAAACCATTTGGACAAACAAATGAACATCTAGGGAATTCCTTTGAGATGGTTAAGATATTCTGGATTAGGTAACTAGTTGCATGTTCTAACCCAGATTGGACTCTAGAACAACAGGAGAATTGGTCCACGCTAAATTTAGACCCCTCATTATTGGACAAGCTACAAAGAGTTTTAAAAATCATTTACAAATCTTCTCTGCTGCCTTAGTGCTTACTGTCTTATTAGAGATATAATTTTGTGTCCTAGTGACTCTGTTCTAGCATTGATTTTTTTTAATTTTGACTATATACACACATTTATATTGTGAAGGATCCTAATGACACAACAAAATCAAATCTGGGATGGCATTTATGGCTGTAGGTTGATTATTTGGGCTGATTTGCAGTGTGAGAGCACAATTGTCAATATTAGAAGATAAAAAATTTATTTTTAGGGTTCTGCAATCATTTGACATTCCTGACTGCAAGGATGAGTATTTGGTTTAAAATCAATTTGGATTTGCAGCGTGAAAGCACAGTTGTCAATATTAGAAGATAAAAAAATCATTTTGAGGGTTCTGCAATCATTTGACATTCCTGACTGCAAGGATGAGTATTTGGTTTAAAACCATTTTTTTCCTTAGATTTGATGGGCAAGCCTGCTAGGACTTTTAATGCAAGAATATATGGCTTACTTCAAATTCAGATCTGCCACAATTTAAGAATCAAAAATTTCCTGAATGCACTTCTTCTCAACCTTTTAATCTCCAACAACCAACAAGAAATTCAAAAGCTACAGTAAAGAGTAGTGGACCCTTGAAAAGGTTACCATGGTGTTTGCTACAATTTATAGTGGAAATACCCAGAACACTCCAACATCAGTAGCTTTGTAATATGAACTCCAGATCAAGATTCAAAAATCATAGCCATCGACTCCTAGCTACTAACCAAATCATTGATTTTTATGACCAACACATATTCTAATACTCTGCCTCAATGGCCTTGCATGTTGCAACATGAAAACCTAACAATAAACCTAGCAAACTTGCCTGTGCAAGAAAATAATGCAAGACTAATTATTTGTAGTATAATTAAATATGCATATGTTTCGTTTCTTTTATGATTATAAGATGTTATCATTTGTCTTTACATGGTAATATCTATGAAATAAGCTACAGATCCAGTGATTTTGGCATCATGGGAATTAGTATCAATGGTTGCTTTGAATTAAAATTCTGGCTTCTGCAATGTTTACATGTGGTGTATGTCTATATATATTAAAAGTATATAGCAATTTAGTCACTTAATTTCAACATTCATTCAATCACTGTTTTAGATGAATAATAAACCTATGCAGTCATAAGAGGCATAGTGCACTCTGAGTTGTTTAAGACTGTTTTGTTGCAATTTGTTAGAGAGAATTGTTTAATAGCAAAAGGTTGAGGGTCAGAGGTTTGCCTATAATACTGCTTTTTGTCCCTATGAATATTGTAACACAAGGCAAGATAAAACTATCCAAACAGTCCGCTAGTAAATGTCAAGAAACAATTATCTCATTGTGTTGTGTGGAATTTGTTTCTTGTTATTGCCTGTAATTTGGTTCACAATGTCAAAGAAGGCTTGTTGACTTTATCAAGTTCTATGGCGATGTCTGTTCTCAAACAAATCTGCACGGTGTACCAGTTCCCTCCTTGGCATGCAATTATATAACCTGATGTGAGACTTAGGTTGAACCCCAGTCAAAAATGTAAGTTTAAAGGCAAAACATGGTGCTGGGTCCTATTGTGACCAAATCACACATCACCCCATCAGACTGGGGACCCCCTCTGTTTGAGCTCAGGTGCTTTGTGCAGGAGTTGTTATGTGTCATTTTGGCTAAGGTATTCTAGGCAGTGAAGACATTAGGTAGGAGATGATCGTTTGGGTGGTTTTGAATGCTTTATCTCTCCTTGTTTGAATTAGGCATCGCGTCGATCAGTGTTTCAGAGGCAATTGTAATAAAGGAAGATGACCGCCTTTGAGAAAAGTTTCCAGAGGGCGCTAATTTGTTTGCACCTGAGATAAGTGATCCTATGATTAAGGCCACCTCAAGAGATCATCTTAATATACAAGGAATTCCTGGAAGAGTCAAGACATGGTTGTGGAGACAAAATGATGCCATAAGCGCCTTAAACTAGCTCTTGCACCTTGGTGAGGTGATAGTGAAATAAGCACCTTAGACATGTTAGAATGTGCACCTTTGGAAGTGAAATGCGCTCTGGAGGAGGTAATTGAGTGCTCTGGGCTGAGTGATTGGAGTTCAAGGAGAGTTGAACACCTTAATGATTGGAGCGCCCTGAGCCTTGATGGAGCGCCTTAGCTACACCAGAGGAGGAGTTTGAGTGCCTAGTAGAAAGGATGATATGAAGGAAGTCATGATAATGGATGATGAGCACCTTAAGTTATCCTTGGATTCCTGCAGATGGAAAGGCAGAAGTTTGAGCGCCTAGATTGAGGTGAGAATTTTGAGCGCTTATGACAATGAAGATCATTTGAAAGTCAAAGGAGACCTAAAGTGCGTCTCTGGACCATTCTGGCGCCTAGGAGAAATAAGTGTAAATGAGCGCCTTGAGCTACATTCGCCTAAGGAAGTGATTGGTCTTAAGGGTGAAGCACATGGCTAGGCCACTTTTGCGCCCGTGGTGAAGAGATCTCCATTCTAGCGCCTTCATGCGGAGTGTTGAATTGGTGCCTAAAAAGGAGGATTCCTTGATAACTGTGCGCCTAGGTGGGATGTGTGCGCCTTGGGTAGATGGTATCACTTTGAAGTCATGTTCTTTGCGCCTTACAGACATCTAAGACAGGGCGCCTAAAGGGAGAAATGCACCTTCCCAACATGAAGCTCTTAAATGCGCCTGAAGAGGAGAATAGTCTAAGGTGAGCGCCCAAAAGAGTTTGAGTTAAAAGTTTGGGTTCATGGTGTTTTAGCGTCTTTCAGGAGTTTGAGCGCCTAAGTATAAAAGATGAATCAAAATGCCCCTAAGAGTTTTGAGCGCCCTCAGTTAAATGGCATTTTGGAGAATTGAAAGGAAGGAAGAAGTGAGTTACATCGCAAAGTCAAGATCAATTTGATGAAGCCAAGGGGTCAAGATGTGCCTCTTACATATAAGACTACTGCTCCTTCAAAGAATTGAGCACCCACTATGATGTGCACCTTGGTGATCCTTGGTTATATATCATTGATAAAGCGCCTTGAGGAGTGAGTTTTTTTAAATGTTTGGAGAGCCTCAGAATGCGCCTAAAATGGATTAGAACGCCTTGTAGTCAACACCAAAAAGTGGAGAAGCCTCAGAATGCTCCTTAGTAGTGCCTTGAAGATGTGCGCTTTGAATGAGAATTGGAGCGCCTTGAATAGAAAGTATTTCCAAGCTTTAAGCGCCTAATCTACTATTGGAAAAAGAAGTTTTGATTTCCTAGGTCCTGTTGTGAAGAACCTCTAAACTATGCCTTGAAGGGGAGAAGATTGAAGCTTTACCTAGTAAGCGCCCTAGAGATATGCGCCTTGATTAGGATAGTGATGAACAATGATAACTTTTGGAGCGCCCAAGAGCATGAAGGTTATCCACTTAGGCGCCCTTCATGAAGAGTTTACCTTTTAGCGCCTTTTCAGCGCCTAGGAGAAGGAAGTTTTGGCGCCCAGAGGAGGATGAGGAGTATACACACCAATGTCATCAAAATGCGCCTTCACACAGAGTATAGTGACTTTAGCGCCTAGAGTTGGGAGAAGACAAAGACAGAGACCATTTAAGCGCCTACTTTAGAGTTATTGTTTCTTGTGCCTAGGGAATGAAGAATCAAGTTATCAAGTTGTGAGTTTGGGTGCCTTGGTTTTCATTGCAAACATTTGAGCGCCCATCTACACACCATCAAGCTCCATAAGCGCCTTAATGACACAGAAACAGCGCCTTAAGTTAGTGCGCCTTGAAGGAGGTTCTGACACCTTGAAGTATTGAAGTCAGTAGAAAATTTGCACCTAGTTGAAGTGTCTTGTTAAGTTCCTAGCACCTTTGGAGAGTATGTGCGCCTAGTAGAGATAAGAGGAGCTTGAGATTGCTCAAGGAGATGTAGCACCTAGTGGAGGTAAGAATAAAAATCACAGGCGCCCACATACATTTAAACTTCTACAATTAGCGCCCTCCATATGGGAGCCTACTCACGTTGGCGCTTAAACAATTAAAATTTTGAAATTTGCAAATAATTAATGCCTAGTAGGCCGACCTCACCCAGCCGCCAATATTAAATAAAGGCAAATATCCCTATATAAACATGAGCGCTCCCTTGTATTTTCATCATTCCTTTTGCAAATAACACTAAGAAGAGCAGTGAATTTCCCTTTAGAGCAGCGAAATTCATCAAGGAGCAGCGATTTTTTTGGAGAAAAGGCAACAAATCACCTTGAAGGTAGAATTTTCTAAGGCAGATCTGAAGTCTAGAGGGTTGATTTGCTTTGAATTTCATCATTCTATACTGATTTTTTTGCATTAAATTCCAGAAAATTGCATTTTCTAAGGCGGAAAATTGAAAACAAGGTACGTTTTGTCACTTCTACTTTATCAAATTTCCTTGTATTCGTTTAATTTTGCAAATTTATATTCAGAAAATCAGATAATGCTTCAATGAAATGACTTAGGAAATCTCTTTGTAATTGAAAAATTGAATTAAGACATGAAACATGATAATAGTGATGTAGAAGACTCATAAAATCCATCATTTCAATCTACTTATTCGAGTCTAGTCTTGCAGATAGATGGGAATGACGGCCAAGGAAAGACAAGTACTTATCAAGATGGATGCCAAGTCCAGCATACCAGAGTCCAAGCTAGAAACGCAGTGGAAGGATGTCGGCGACACCAACATGGGACACATCAACTTGGATGAAGTGAAAGACTTCTTGCTCGTGATCACCAGGAATGAGGACGTCAAAGCCATTGCGAAGAGCGGGATTGTACAAGCGGCTTGCTTTCCACCTACCTTGCCAAGCACCGAGCTCGTGTTGGAGTGTGTTCAGCACTACGACAAAGAGAAAAGACAAATCATAGCAAAGGATGGAACTGTTCTTGCTTACCTGCAGAGGGAGGCTATCCAAGAGATCTTCAACATCCCGAAGGTGAAAGGAGTCTTCATATGCCCTACAACAGCTCAGATGACGTTTGAAGGCAACTCAAAGGTCTACATGCAAGAGATCGGGAAGAAGTGGATGAATGATTCGTCTATGAAGATATACAATTCAAAAGACCCCAAGTATCACAAGGTTGACTTCAAGCAAGAGATAAGTTACTTGATCATGTTCCTGAATCGAGTAACAAGTAGGCCACAATCATCTAATTTCGAAGGATGGATGTATACCTATTTTGATCACATGTTTACAAAGAACAAGATGATTGACTGGGCCGGCCTTATAAGCCACTGCTTGGATGAACAACTTGAAAACTTTGATGAAACGAAGTCTTTCTTCATGACTTCATACCTTGTATATATCTTGCCGAGAAATGTAGTTTATAAAGGGCTGACAGCTAAAGGACAGGTAGGTACAAAGCCAAGACAGATTCTCTCCTATCAGTGTTACCCTCAGCTCCACCTGAAAAACATCAATCACTATAAGAGATTCAATGATGCTTTCGCCATGTTCATAGTGAGGAGGTTAAGAGGTGAGTTGCATCGGAGACTAACAGGTGCTGCCAGGAACTTCATCAAGCAGTATGGGAGGTACTACATCCAGTATGATAAGTTCACCTACATCAGGATTCAAGGATTCACATCATTCCCATATAGACTGCCTAGATATCCTTCAAACAGGATGGTGTTGCTAGAGGTTTCCAGACAACTGATTGAGTTTCATAAGATGCAGAAGGCAAGGAAGAAAGCAGGAGTTCAATTTCCTCTTCAGCTAGGAAGGTACTATTCTTGTCCATCATTACAGGCAGCTGAGCATTCAGAAGTTGAGCTTCAGGCTTATCATCTGCATCCACATGATTCGAGGAGAGAAAACTTTGATCCACATGGAGCTATCAAGCAGTCTTACTCTTCTTATAGGCATAAAGAACAACTAGAAGATCACTGGGCAGATGCTATAGATGATGATGACATCAGGATGCAGAAGTGTTCAAGATTGAAATGGGACCTAATAAGAGCTACAAAGGTACTAAGAATTCCTGATCAGTTAGAAGGTGATAGAGCTCTTCTTGGAGATGAATATGATAAAATCTGCAATTTGCCTTATGAAGTCAATTGGGCAGATAGAGAAAAGGTCAATGATGAAGGATTGATAAGGCCTGTTATTGCTATTACTGAGGAGCAAATAAACAAACAAGTACAAGCCCTACTTGATGAAGGTAAGAAACTCACTTATACTAAGATGGGAGAAGTGGATCAGCAAGAACAACATAAAGCACTGAGTAAGGATTCACGAAGCAAAGGAAGTGAGAAAGATTCAGGACAGGGAAAGAAAAGGAAACAGCTTGAGATTGTTCAAGGAGAATCTAGTAGAAAGAAGAAAAGGATAAGCATTGAGACTGCTTCTTCTAGATAGCCAGGTGATATCCCACCGAATCAAGACTTAGTGATTCCTGCTGAGAATGTAGTTCCAGAAGCTCCAATGGAAGAAGTACCTTCTAGCCCACATGATACTGAAATCATCGATGAAGCTAACACCGAGGAGAAGGATGATGCTAAAGAGGAGTCATTGCCTACACAAGGGAGACATTTACATCAGCAGCAAGATCTTTCATCACTGCCAGAATGATTACAGGAAAGAATCAGAGAGAATTATGAACTTGAAAGCTGTCCTCCCCTTCCGGTTGATGAGTTACTCTTGGATATGTCGAAGGAGAAACCAAAGAAGAAGGCAAATATCCTTTCCAAGATCACTAAGGATGAAACGGGAATAAGGAAGGTACATGTAGCCGTTCCTAGGCTTGAGAAGAACATAGAGGATGTAACACCTGATGATTATGACATCAATACAATCAATCTAAGTCCTTTGACTAGAATGCAAGTTGAAGAAGAGCTTCAGGATTCAATCGATAATGCTCGAGCTATCATAAGACAAGAAACAGAAGGCAGAATCAAAGCTGAGCAAAGGTGTCATGCCTTGGAGTAGTACATTCAGCATTTAGTACACCCTATTCATCAGTAGGAAAAGGTTGCTGCACCTCCATCTCTCCTTCCTCCTGAAACAGTTGGACACTTGGAAGAGTTGAAATCTTCATCTCACAGAATGAAAGATTGGATGAAAAGATCAAAGGAGACTACATTCAGACATCTGAAGGATATTATGCAAGTACATGATAAGATTACTAGCCTAAAGGACAGGGTACTTGCATTAATGACATCTTGTGTTGAATTCAAAGACTTCAAGGATCAATATCTACCACACCTGAAGAGCTTGATGGAAACATCAGTGGATGATCTATTACATGCTGAAGTTATTGAAGAAGGTAGAACATACAACTTTTCCTCCTCGTATTTTAGTCTTCGCATCAAAGGACAATTGCTGGATAAGATAGAACTAGATATGTCAAGAATTAGAACTGTCCTTCAGAGGATTCAGGATGGAATACATGCTTCTTTGATGGAGATCTGCAATCCTTTTGCGGAGATGACCTTTGAGAATCTCAAAGAACAAGTTCAAGTTTTCTATTTTCAGGAAAATGTTATTACAGATGAGAGACTTGATAGTATATTCTCACTTGTTGTCCACCTTGGCGACAACAAAGCAAGAATAATTGACTGGGAAAGGACACTTGGCCTTTATTCAATTGATGTGCTTGAAGCTGAAGGAACCATTCAGAATGCGCCAAATGTACCTGTAGAGGAAGTCAAGCAAATAGTGTCCAAGTTCATTGAATGCCAAGCTTCTAGTGATGGATATTCACATGGGGATTCTTCATGAGATAATGATATATCATTCTTGCAAGGCGTGCCTTTGTTCCTTTCTTTATGGCCTCTGTCATTTAATATAGATAGCCTCCTGTATTTAATAAAGTTGACCTCTTTCATTTAATAAAAAGAAGTTTGTTATAACTACTTGTGATGTGGCTTGATCTGGTCCGCTGACTTCGCCGATCGATCTTGACCCTTCTTTCTTTTGAGGTCTATAAAAGAGCTCTTGTTCCTCTCATTTGTACGATTGGAAATTCTGAAATTGTTGCAAAAGCTCTCTGAGATAATAAAAGATTCATTGCCTTGGTGATTCTATTTGTGTTTCCGAGTGTTGCATGGTTTCAATTTTCAAGCAAACATTAAAATAAATTAAGTTTTCTTTAAGTTCATGTTAGTCAATGAAAGGTTTTTTTTTTTTTTGCTTTCTGGTGAAATCTGTAAGTTCATACCATTTGTAGTTTGCGGCTCGTAGATTGCAATGCATGGTTAGTCTGAACAATTGGATATCAATTTGATCTTTATGCTTGTTGAATCTTTCATGAGCATAACTGATTTAAACATCTTGTATACCCCAGAAGATTGCACCTATCTTGCGTAGTTGTTCGTATTGGCGAAATAGGATTTGGTTGGATTTCACCTAAGTAATAAATCTCCTTACATTTAGGATTAGTTTAGTGTTTCTAAACCTTATATCTTTTGCCTTTTGTTTATCCATTCAGTTAGAATTAGGATCAATAACCTCCATTGTTAAATCATACACCATCAGTTGCAGTACGTAGACTCTCTAGTATCCACTTCCATAGTCTTTGAAACAACAAGTTACCTGAACAATTGCGTAAGTCCCTTTGTGTGTTAACAGCATAATCATACTTAGTCACTGAGCTGTCTCTTACCGAAACCATCAGAAGGAACCTTGGAGTCTTCTTGTTTGATCACCTAGTTCAGCATTCGAGAGGCTTTGCTCAAGAGGGAGTCAGATACTTTGTATTTCACTCTAATTGTTGATTTGTCGAAAAACAATCATCAATAGGTCCCTTGGTTCAGGGTCCTCAAATGGCGCAGTAAGACAGTAAGATGGGCAAGAATGTGGTTGCTGGCTCTGGGAAAATGAAAGCTCTAGCCTTAATGGATTTAGGGTGATCTACCTTGGGTTAGGTGACTACTAGAAAAATTGTCAAGGGCTTTCCTTTGTCTGGAGGATGCACACCTAACCTTTACATTTTTCTCTTCATTACTGCATATGAAATAATATAATTAGGACACAATTTTATAAGTGCATGGGTTTTTGGTATAACCCTATTTACTAGAAATGACCTGCCAGAACATAAATTTATTTTGCCTGTTTTTAAATACAATATTTTTTCCTTTTTATTATGGGCACTTGCAGCTTTAGGCAGGGACTGCTGCAGCAGCGCAGCCCTTGTTTATGGGTGTCTTTTCTCTTATTGTTACTTCTCATTTTTCTTTTAAATTGATGTCCGTTTACACTTTTCTCTATATTAAAGTAAAATATTTGTAAATCTATTCTGCTCGTCATTAGTAAATATTTGTAATTCTATTCTGCGTTTTTTCAGTAACAAGACCTATCTGAATTAGTGGTATATATAAACCAGAATTATATACTTTAGCAATAGAAAGTATTTATGTTTTCATTGAAAACCATAAAATTTTGCCTCACACTTTTACACTTATATTTTAGCAGCTCAGAAACCTTTCTACGTACTCTCTTACTTATCGTAGTGAAAACTGTATGCTTGTGTACACGATTAAAGGGCGACAAAAAAATATTCTTGATAACTGTACTTGGCAGACAAAATTAAATCAAGTTTCCAGCATTGTACCTATTCCACAGTCTAATCATGTCTAAAGCATAGTAAGTCGAATAAATCTACGGAAAAATTATTATCGTGCTGGGCATAACAAAGCAGAGAATAATTTTTACATAAAGAAAAAACAGTGAAAAGGCCTACACTTCTCGGAGAAATATAGAAAGCATGCGACTATGGAAACAGTACATGACAAATTTAAATCTCTTTTCCACCATGTTACCTATTCTATTCCATAGTCTAATCATGTCTAAAGCATAAGAGAGTAAATTTACAGAAAAAATTAAAAGGTGTTATACCGAAGGAAGTGGAACACATGATTTGTGAAAAGTATTTTTCTAATTAATTGAATTAATTAAAATATAAAAGATAATTGAATTAGTTAAAATATAAGAAAAAATAAGAAAGATTGTAATTTAATTGGTGAGGATGACTTCTAATTTAAATGTATTCTTACTCATCATGTTATGATCCCCTTTAAAAAAATAGAAATAAAAATATTTATAGAATCTTAGTTATTTTCATACTAAGGAAAAATGAAGTGAAATAACACATCGATCATTATTTAGGCACATTTCCTTAGGAAACTGTAATATTTACATGTCTTTAGGCATCAAAAAGAAAAACCGAATCAACTAGTAATTACACATCTTTAAAAATTCTACCAATTATAATTATTTGACTTTTTTTCACATGGAAAAAATTGTAATTTTATTATAATATAACAAAATTACATTATGAATATCTGATTTCACATTAAAAAAATCCCATAGTGGGGTGACCAATATAGAACATCAATACATGATACCAACTAGAAACAAGCTCCAACAAAACCTAAAGAGTGTCCCAAAGGGATACAAGGAACCATTCAAAAGGGAGACCAGGAAAGAATCTCCAGCTAGACAAAAGCAAATAAAACAACAAAGAAAAATATATCAATAATTCATACCCATAGAAATACAAAGATGATGCCAACAAAACCAAATAGACAAATTAAGCATAAAGGGCATAATTTTCAAAGGAACATCCTTCCACAATCTTCTAGATGTGCCAAATTCTTGTAGCTAGTTGTAATCCATCTTTAGAAAGAACGTCAACTTCCTCATTCCTTTATTTGTATAAATAATGGAAAGATATTGTATTAAATGTTGATCAAGCAAGCTATATTTCCTTATAGATGGGCCTCAAAAAAATAATCTAGTCTATATATCCCATTCGTTCAACTAACCACAACCAAAGAGTCTCCAAAATCTAAAGTTTTATAATATCATTTTCAATTGAAAGCATTAAGAGTAACTTTAAAGACAAGATTTTAGTGTAGTTATTTGTGCCCCGGCCTACACTAACTTGCAACTTTATAGCATGTGCTTCATCTAGAAAAAACACACCCCAACACCACTTATTGGTGGGTCACCTTGACAAGCCCCATCAAAATAAGCCCAAGCTTCACTTTTGTTAATCTACTCAACATAAATATGTCTTTGTGGTTTTTCCTTAACAATATGCTCGAAACCATCAAGAATGGATGTTATTTGGGCAACACATTGAAAAGGTGGGATAGACCTATAATAAAAATAAGAGCATTGCAAGTCAACTATATATACCCCATGTAGGGATCAATGAGAGAGATTTAATCTTGTTAGTAGTAGGATTGTTAGACCACATGTTCAAACCTTCATCTATATAATTTCCTCCCTAAACCTCCCTAAAATAAGAAAGTGCAACCAATTCTTTCCATACATGACCAGTGAAGGAGTAAAACATTCAAAGATTCAAAATGGATTTTTTATTTTCCTTGTAGAGTATACACCATCCAAGTCCATGTTTACCTCTCTTTTGAAGCACATCCCAAGTGAGTTCCTTATTTTTAAGAGCCGACCACAGAAAAATGTGAGATTTTAATGGATATTTCAAATTCCATAGTCTTTTCCACCACCAAACAACATCCCCCACCCTTTCAACAACAATTAAATATTAATATCCTAACTTGGGGGCATATATCTCTCCAACAAGAATTTTTTATCCAAATGAGCTCATCTTTAGCTTCTTTGACTCTGACATACAATGTAATTGAAGAAGTGATATAGTTCTCCCAATTATCTTCCTATCTACATTCTATCCCAATCAATGGAGTTGATTCCCATTATTATCTCCAAATTGTAGTTAGATATGGGTAATCTATTTGATTCAGAAATAATAGACTATACCTATGAAGAATCATAATCATCCCTCTAGTCAACTTGTAATCTTCCCCATCGCCCACCTAGGGATCTAAACCAATCCTAACTCTACTCCCATTCTCAATCCTCTAAACAATACACTTACCAATTAAAGGGAAGGCTAAAACCATAGCCTTCCATATTATAGAGGCATTTTGCCGATTTTTATTTGGATTCCTAACCCAATCTTTTACAAAGTCTAGCTCAATATGTTTTTGGATTATAACCTAGTACTAAAGACCTTTACCAATTTAATCAATCTCAAAACACATTTTTTTGCCAATACTTTGGTAAAATGATGTGTATTCTTCAATCCATATCCACCTTGAACTTTTATAATAGCAATGTGTGCTACCATTTAACTAAAGCAATTCCTTTAAATCATCCTTACTCTTGGACCATAGAAATTTGAAGCAGAATTTTTGAATCTTTTCCAAGACCCCCTTTGGGATGAAATCTAAAGTCATCTACTAAAGAAGAATTGTCTTAAGAACATATTTAACTTAAATGATCCTTCCACCTTGAAATAGCCATCAATTACACCATACAAATAGATGCTTTTCTATGTTTTCTATAAGATAATTCTAGTCCCTTACACCATAATCATTGGGCTGGAGAAAAAAACCTACATACTTCAACCTATCCTAAAAAATAATTTGTTGATAAGGAAATAATTGAGAGAAACATCTAATAGAATTTTCATATAAATTAGAAAAGGAGATCAATGACTTCTAAATATTGACCTACATACTAGTAGCAATGTAATAAATATCTAATATTTCCTTGAGATTTAGAGTGCATCTCACCTTGAACCATCACAAAATGGTAAGATATAATGATGAAGGGGGTAAATCATAAAACACACAACAATAGAAATAGAACACAGAAAATAGAACTTTCTTTTATTGATTTGGACAACTTATTACATTACAGAAGCTCAAATTCAATCAGAGGAATCAACCCTCCATATGCTGCAACACATTATAGCTTCCTCTCACAAGACTCTGGAATCATCTACCTTATGTAACCCCAAATCAGCTATGGTTTCTGTTTTCCTGCCTATTCTTGACTCCACACTTGCCCCCTTAACTCCACTATTGCCTAGGGTTCCCAAAAACGGTTATTAATAGCATTTTTGGTGGCCAACAACCTAATTTTGAAATTTGCATCTCCCTCCAAAAATAGGTCAACTTCCGGGAGCCATAACTTTTGATCTGGGTGTTCGATTGACGAACTGTTTTATGCGTCAAAAAACTCGTAGAGTGCTCTACGCGCTAATTATTTGCTCTGCTAGTTTTGGCCATTTTTGGGCCCGTACGGGGCTGTTTAGTGCCTCAAACTTGAGTTTGAATAATTTTCAGGCATTTTTTAGGAAATAGAAACTTTAATATCTTTCAGCTCGCAAATGATCTTTACGTGATTCCTTCGCCAAAGGTCTTATTTTTCAATTACAAAGCTTCCTATAAATTTTCACTTCAATCCGTGCCCAAATGCAAACTTTCTAAAAATAGCAGGTTGCTACTTTTAGCAGTTTGGAAAAACTAAAAGTTCTACATCATTATTCAAGCTATTATGGAACTAGAACCACAAATTTTAAAAAGAAATGGAAAGAAAATCAATAATTTTGAAACACATCTTTCTTTTGGGTAATGCAAGATTGCCCTTACACCACTAGATGCTCTTGCATCAGACACCTAGGGTAATTTGAGAAGTGACCCTGTCACGTCTCAGGTGTTTGTGTGAGGAAAACCCAAATGGTCAACCTCTGCCTTAGACAACCAAGAAGAATCTTCAATAGACCTTCTTTTCCATTTCACCAGATATTCTTCATATTACCTGTTCTGATTTCTTCTTCCCACACGGCTATCCAAGATCTCTTATATCTCCTCTGTTGAAGTAGATGCCAGAATACTCCATTGTTCTTCTGTTCGTCCATCCTCTATTCCACCTTCATGATATTCTGATAAATCAGCAATGTTGAAAACAGGGGAAATGTTGATCTCACTCAGCAGCTCCACCTCATATGCATTTCCTAAATCATGTTTCTTCAAAATTTTGCATGGTCCAAATTTCTTCATTTTTAGCTTATTATATGTTCCAATTGGGAACCTTTCTCTTATCAAGTGAATTGTGACTTCATCTCCTACTGGAACTCCTTATATCTCCTCTTCTAATCTACCTTAGCCTTATACTGAATATTCATCTTATTAATGTGCTTTCTCACCTCTTCATGATTCTTTAGATGTTTTGCAAAGTCTTCAGCTTCGGCACTTGTCTTTTCTCCTTTGTCCAACTTCCTTAACTCAGAAGCATTTCTTGGGCTATTACCATATACAATCTGGAATGGTGATTTACCAATACTCCTATTGATAGAATTGTTGTAAGCAAATTCAGCCTATGGTAAAATCAAATCCCATCCCTTGGGCTTATCTCCTATTAAGCATCGTAGCAGGTTAGCCAAACCCCTATTCACCACTTTTGTCTATCCATCAGTCTGTGGATGGTGTGCAGAACTGAACTTCAAATCTATCTTGAACTTCTTCCACAATGTCCTCCAGAAATAACCAACAAACTTGGTATCTTGATCTGAAACTATGCTCTTTGGTAGACCATGTAATCTCACCACCTCCCTGAAAAATAACTCTGCAATATGGACAACATCATTAGTCTTCTTGCAAGGAATAAAATGTGCCACCTTCAAGAATCTGTCCACCACCACAAAAATGGAATCATGCCCTCTTTGTGTCCTTGGTAAACCAAGAATGAAATCCATACTAATATCATCCCATGGCTTCTTCGATACAGGTAATGGCTGATATAGACCTGTATTCTGACTTGCTCCTTTCGCCATCTAACATACTCTGCAACTCTACATAAACTTCCTCACATCCTGCTACAACTGTGGCCAATAATAATTTTCACCAACAATAGCAATGGTCTTATCTCGACCGAAGTGTCAAGCCAATCCCCCACTATGCTTCTCTTTAATCAGGTTTTCTCTCATGGAACTCCTTGGAATGTACAATTGGCTTCCTCTAAACAACATGCCATCTTGGATTATAAAATCCAACCATTTTGTTCTATTCAAAGTAACACATTCCAAACAAGATTTCCAGGCCTCTACAAAATCTGGATCTTCAAGATACAAACTTTTGAGCTCATCGAACCCAACAACCTCTATCTTCATTTTTGTCAACAATTTTTTCCTTATGCTCAAGGCATCTACAACTCTGTTGGACTTCCCACCCTGTGCTTCAAAACAAAGGTATAGCTATGCAAAAACTCAACCCATTTTAAGTGCCTCTAGTTCAACTTTCCTTGACTATTAAGATACTGCAAAGCTTGATGATCAGTATATAAAACAAACTCCTTTGGCAACAAATAATGTCTCCATTTCTTTAAAGCCTGAACTATTGCATAAAACTCCTGATCATAAACATAATACTTTTTCTTGGCATCATTAAGCTTCTCACTAAAATAGGCAATGGGCTTACCTTCTTGACTCAAAACAACTCCTATAGCACTACCACTAGCATCACAATCTACCTGAAATACCTTATTAAAATCTGGAAGTGCCAAAACAGGTTGCTCTGTGACTTTCTACTTCAATGTATCAAAGCTTTTGTCTACTCCTTTCGTCCATCTAAACTCTTTTCTATCCCCTCTCATTGTCTTAGTTAGGGGTACACAAATGCTACTAAAATTTCTGATAAACTTTCTATAAAAACTTGCCAACCCATGAAAAGATCGTACCTCTGTAGCACTCCTTGGTGCAGGCCATTCAATGATAGCCTTTACTTTTTCTGGATCCATCTTAAGACCTTCCTCTGAGACAACAAATCCTAGGTATACCAACTCCTTTGCAAAACTACATTTCTTCAGATTGATCAACAACTTCTCCTCCCTCAGCTTCTCAAAAACTCTTCTGATATGCATCATATGCTCATCCCAAGTCTTACTGAAATCAAAATATCATCTAAATAAACAATAACAAAACTTCCCAAAAATTCTTTTAGTACCTCATTCATGAACCGCATGAATGTGTTTGGTGCATTGGTTAGCCCAAATAGCATGACTAACCACTCATACAAACCTTCTTTCATTTTGAAGGCATTCTTCCACTCGTCTCCTTCTCTGATATGCATCTGGTGATACCCACTCTTCAGGTCAATCTTCGTGAAGTACTTGGCTCCACTCAAACAATCCATTATGTCATCCATTCTGGGCAATGGAAATATATACTTGATCATGATCTTATTGATGGCTCGAGAGTCTATACACATTCTCCACTCTCCATCTTTCTTTGGTGCTAGTACTGCAGGTACGACATAGGGACTTAGGCTCTCTCTTATCAATCCCTTCCTCAACAACTCCTAAACTTGTCTATTCAACTCTTCACTCTCGGCTGGAGTCATTCTATGGGCTGCCTTACTCGGCAAGCTGGCTCCTGGTATCAAATCCATTTGATGACTTATCTTTCTTACTGGTGGTAAACATTCTGGTACATTATCAGAGATAATATCTTGAAATTCTTCCAACATTTTTGAGACTTCTACTGGTACATCTTCACATTTCTCTCAATTAATCTTGGGAATCAATGCAAAGCAATGATGCTTATGCTTCATTCCCTCCAAAAATTTTCTACCATCTACCAAGCAAATTCTAGCAGTATTACATACCTTTTCTTCCACCTCCTTCAAGGGCTTCAACTTATGATGAATTCCATCCTTTGTTAGGGAATATGTGTTTGCACGGCCATCATGGACAACACTCATATCATACTACCACGGTCTCCCCAATAACATATGACATGCATCCATCGGCATGATGTCACACAACACCTCATCATAGTAGTCACCAATCTTGAACTTCACTGAACACTGCTCATTGACCAAAGATCTATGGTCCTTCTACAACCATGCAATCTGATATGGATGTGGATGCTTTCTTCTTGTCAGCTTCAACTTGTCAACCATCTCCTCTGAAACAAGACTATCAGTGTTTCCACTGACAATTTAATAATATCACAACACTTACCTTCACATTTGCACCTTGTGCAGAATAAACTCTTCCTTTGATTTGGTTCTTTCTCCTCATTCAACAAAGTTCTTCTGACAACTAGGGTTTCTCCCCTTTCAGCATCTTCAGAGTGCTTAGATTGTGCATCTTCATCTACATGTGCAACTCATGCATTACCTTCAGGTCTTCTATTCGTCCTTCCTTGATGTTGCGGACACTCGTATGCTTGATGCCCTTCTTCTCCACATTGGAAACAAGTTCCTCTGAAACCTCCTCTTCAGGGTCCTTGCCCAGCTCTGTCTCTTCCTCTTCCTCTTT
Source organism: Cunninghamia lanceolata (assembly GCA_027924645.1). Lineage (NCBI taxonomy): Eukaryota > Viridiplantae > Streptophyta > Pinopsida > Cupressales > Cupressaceae > Cunninghamia > Cunninghamia lanceolata. The sequence goes on from BSBN01001583.1 coordinate 15,590,497, forward strand.
CCTCACCATTGTTCTGGTCATGAGGGCGGTAGGCATTATCCCCTCTCTGATTTCAACTGGTGCCAGCTTCTTCACTTTTCTTTTGATCTTCATTACGGCCTCCATAGGGTCTTCCACCAGTCCTTCTGCCTTGACCTCTTCCCCTTTGCTTTCTATCGAATCTTTTATTCAGCTTCTCTTCCACTTCAAGGAAAACTTGTACGCATCTTCTATGGTGGTCATTTTGACCAAGCTCAACTCCTCTTGAATACATGGCCTCAACCCATTAATGTAATGGGCTACCTTCTCCTTGTTGGGCTCTGCATGGCATGCCTTGATAGTAATTTTATAAAACTATTCTATATACTCCTTAACAGAATTGTTACCTTGCTTCAGTCCTTACAGCTTCTTCAGCAGCTCCATCTCATAGTCCACAGGAATGAAATGCTTCTTATGTTTCTCCACCATCCGATCCCATCTAGTGATCTTTTCTTTTCCTCTTCTGTTCCTCTCTAATTGGACCTCCTTCCACCAAATATTTGCATGGCCCTTCAACTTTATTTTTGCAAACTTGACCCGATTTGGGTCTTTTACATCTTCATACTTGAAATATTCCTCCATGTCATTGATCCAATCAATAAGTTGTTCAGGATTCAAATCTCTAGAATATGTAGAAACTTCAATCCTAGGCCTCTTTTTGATCTTTGAAATGGCCCTCAACAACCTAACTTCTGCAGGATCTCCTATAGCTTCTTGTTCTTCCTCAGATAGCTCTTCTTCAGCTTCATCTTCACTTTCTTCTCTTGTTCTCAGCTCAAACCCTCTTCGTAGCTCCTCTTGCAATGCATCGACTTGCCTTTGTAGGGTTCTAAAACCCTCTTCTGTCAAAGCATTCATCCCAATACGATTTCTTTGTGGAGGCATCTTGATTTTTGTAATAAACCCACAACTTTAGGTCCTGGTGCAAACTGCCTTACAGTCGGTGATCTATCTACACACTCAGGAAACCTAGCTCTGATACTACTTGATGAAGGGGGTAAATCATAAAACACACAACAATAAAAATGGAACATAGAAAATAGAACTTTCTTTTATTGATTTGGACAACTTATTACATTACAGAAGCTTAAATTCAATCAGAGGAATCAACCCTCTATAGGCTGCAACATATTATAGCTTCCTCTCATAAGACTCTGGCATCATCTACCTTCTATAACCCCAAATCAGCTAGGGTTTATGTTTTCCCACCTATTCTTGACTCCACACTTGCTCCCTTAACTCCACTACTGCCCAAGGTTCCCAAAAATGGTTATTAATAGCATTTTTGGCGGCCAACAATCTAATTTCAAAATTTGCATCTCCCTCCAAAAATAGGTCAACTTCTGGGAGCCATAACTTTTGATCTGGGTGTCCAATTGACGAACCGTTTTATGTGTCAGAAAGCTCGTGAAGTGTTCTACATGCTAAGAACTTGTTTTTCTAATTATGGCCATGTTTGGGCCTATACAAGGCTATTTAGTGCCACAAACTTGAGTTTGAATAATTTTTAGGCATTTTTTGGAAAACAAAAACCTTAATATCTTTCAGCTCGCAAATGATCTTTGCATGATTCCTTCACTAAAGGTCTTATTTTTTAGTTACAAAGATTCCTATAAATGTTCACTTCAATCTGTGCCCAAATGCAAACTTTCTAAAAAAAGCAGGTTGCTATTTTTAGCAGTTTGGAAAAACTAAAAGTTCTACATCATTATTCAAGCGATTATGGAACTAGAACCACAAATTTTGAAAAGAAATGCAAAGAACATCAACAATTTTGAAACACATCTTTTTTTTTGGGTGATGCAAAATTACCCTTACACCACTGGATGCTCTTGCATCATATAATCAACAAATAATAAATGAGACAATAAAATCTCTCTTCCAATTTTAATGCCTAAAAAAGTTCTAGTTCTTTAGCCTTAATGAGATCCCTACTCAAACCTTTAGCTATAATAAGAAATAATAGAGGGGATAGTGGGCATCTCTAGCTCAATCCTTTATCAAGTATAGAAAAGCATGAGGCAAACCCATTTATAAGAACAATAAAAGATAACAAGACACACAACTCAAAATCTAGTTGATGAAGTGTAGGTAGAACCCTAAGTGTATCAACATCATCCTTAGATATAGCCAACTTAAAAAGCCTATGATAATCTTTGGAAAAGTCCAACTTGATAACCATTGAAGATAGATTTTTTGTTTTTATGGTATGAAGTCCCTCTTGTGCTACACCAATTGCCTGATGAATATGTCTTCCTTTTAGAAATTCAAATTGCTCATTTTAGAAAGAAACTAATAAAAAACTTTTTAACCTTAAAGCGATAAGCTTGGCAATAATTTTGAACCTACAAATACATAGAGAAATAGGCTTGTAATCATCAAAAGAAGAAGGATTATCAAACTTTTGAATCAAAGTAATAAAAGTGGCATTGAAAGAAACCAAACTCTTCCCTAAATATCTAGAAACATTGATCTTGTTAGGGTTAACCAGCAGAAGATATAAATTAAATGCAAATAAAGATTAAATAGAGGAATAAAAATACACATAAATAATAACAACGAGAGACAAGTTTTAATGTGGTTCACCCAAACTCAGGCTACATCCACCAATAGAGAGTCCAGTATTATTATCCAGTAAATCAAACTGATTACAACCAGCAATCCTTTCAATTCAATACCGCTGCAAAATGCTACAATACATCAACGAAAACCCTAACCCTTAGCTACTTTTATCAAGCCTTATGTTAGTAACAAAAATAGGGTTTTTTAATGTCAGCCAATAGAAAAAATAACTCTTGACACCTTAATAAAATAATAAAAAATTGTTGGAGGTTTCAAGGGCACTTCCTCCTCGACCCTGCCTTGTATCGAAATAGGGAGCGCACCAGGGGCGCTGCCCCCAAGCCCCCGTAAGGGGTGTTGGCCCCAAACCCTCACAAGGGGTGCTGCCCCTCGACCCCATTAAATGATTTGGGGAGAAACCATGCTGATAAAAGTGGGGTAAATTTAACCTCTGAGTCTGATTAGGCTCCATATAACAACAAATCTAACCCTTAATAGGAAATCTTCAATAACCTACAAAAACCCAAGGAAAAGTTTATTGGACAACCATCTAGCCCATGACTCTTGTCCTACTAAAAGATGTGAAGAATCATTTAAAGCTCATTTTTTAAAACCTTAACTAAAAGACACTGATTTTCTTCAACATTTATAAATCCCAAGAATAAGGTAGTCATTTTAACTACTTCAACTATAGAGACTTGCTTATCTTCTTGGTAAAAATTCTTAAAATGATCAACACCCAAATGAGCAATGTCATTAAAACTATAAGATAAGATCCATAATTTTTTGGTATCTACTACATTCTTTCAATGAAAATAAAATTTGTGAAAAAATATTGTGTTTTCCTTGCCCTTGGCCAACCATAAAGCCTTGCTCTTAAGTCTCCAATTAACTTCCTTATTAGCCAATATTCTTATTTTACTCTATTCCAAATAAATAACCTCACTTCTAAAATCCTCATCAGGAAAACCAACCATCAAACAATGTTTCCATGCTTAATATAAATCCTTCTTATCCTTCATTATTTTCTTGTGGGCCCACTAAACTAGAAACTATTTTACTCTCCTTAAATTCCTTGTAAACTGAATAGCAGTTGATTCACTAGATACTATATTGAAAGGAACCCACAACTCCTTTATAATTCTATCATAGTCCTCTTTTAACCAAATAAAATTAAATTTAAAAGTATGAGGAGATTTCCTTCTAGCATTTGCAATTTCTAAGTAAAAAAGCATATCATTAGAAGCACCTCCCAAACCAATCGATTGTCTAATTTTGATCTTGTCCCATATGAAGGAAGAATCCACCAAGAACCTATTAAGGCACTTTAAAATTCTACCTATCTCATGTTCCTGCAAGTGGGGTGTAGCTTCACAAGTTTAATCTCATATAAACTTAGATTAGAAAACTTCCTCCAAAAATACTTAGATAAAGCATTAACATTGGAAAGAACATCCTAAACTTTATCCCTCCCTAGGGAAATTTTAGATCACCTTGAATGATGATTTTCCTTTGATAGAGAAGTTTCATGGAAAATGTCTTATGTAAATAGAGAACCCAATTAACATAAGGACCATAATTATATTAAGAACTATGATCTCTTTGCCAATTGCTCGAGCATATAAAACTACACCTAAACTTGATTTAAAGGATAAAACATTTCTACATTTGAGGATTCTTCTTTGCTAGCCTGAAACTAAGGCCCTAAAATGACCCATAGAACGGTGAGTACAATGGGTGAGTACAATATCATCATGGGCTGAATTGTCTAAAAGTGTTAACCCAAATTGCAAAACTCTTTTCTAGGCTTAGATATTGGCTTGGTAAGTGAAAATAAAATGGATATTAGCTTTTCCAATATAATTTTCCTAGGAAAATGAATATCTGTTTTGGGAATGGATATCTATTATGAAAACAAAATGTATATCCATTCTAGAAAATCTTTTTTTTTAAGAAAACATTTCCCCCAGAAAACTACAATTTGCATGGGGGTGTAATATGAGAAATGTGATCTAATTAAAATGTCTATAATTTCTAACTAGAACAATTTCCATGAATATTACACTAAGATCTAACTAGCTTCAAAGAAAGAGTATTTCACTTCTATCCACGTAGGAAGAGAAAAACAACTCCAACCAAACCCTATGGTTGCCTTAGACTTAAAAAATAACTATTTTGACTAAGCTAAAGCATAAGAGAATAGTGATTAAATTATAATTTTTAAAAAATAGCATATTGATTCACATAAAGAGTTTTAGAGATTAAAAGAAGGGTGAAAGGAGCACCTAGAACTAAAAGGAGAAGCCTTACACCAGGAAACCAACACATTACACTAACATTTATGCATCATGCTATCATATGTACAGTAGAAAATTGAATGAAAACCTCTATTTTGATCCAAACAATTGCCTAGTTAGCACAACAATTCACAAAGAAGATCCAATAATAATCTAGGTAACAAAATATATTGCATAACACATTGAATAAACTAGTTTAAATGATAAAAATGATAAATAGAAATGTGTAAATGCAAGAGAAGAGACCAAAAAATCTCCATGTAGTTGAATCCCTTGAAATGCTTGCAAGTGCAAAGACCAAAGAAATTTTTTTGGAGTTGTTTAGGAGCTTTCCTTTAGGTCAAGCCCCTATGTTATTATTTCGACCTCGATGGATAGCCACTATGGAAAAGATTGAAAATAAGTGTGTGCTCTTATGTCTTAAGTGCATATAGGAAAATAATAGCAATGACAATAGTAAAATCTATGAGTATCAACCTTTCTCTATGGGGAATAATACCCTAGTTAACATAAAGGAAAGTAAAGTGGTGGTTTACCGAGGTGACAATGTAGGGACCCAACCAGTTTGGATTGAACTTGCTTTCAACACCAATATGGGTGTTCATATTGCACTAATTCTCATACAAAACCAAGTCACCTACTTGGAATGAGTGATGCAGAACTCACCAATTATAGTTGTGATTTAAGTTTTTTTAATAAGCTTGGAGATGTTTGGAGCATTAATATAGTATTCATCAATTATCTCAAGCTATTGAAGTCATTGATCATTATTTGTCATCAATGAGGCCTTAGAGGGAAAACTACAAAGAAGGAATTTCCAACTCTAAGGGAATGATGGCATCGACGTTGTAGATGAGATTCTATGGGGTAGTTCTATTAGCTATACAAATACTCATGCAATGTGCCCATAATGCATAGGAAAGTGGAGTGTGCTAATCTTTACAATGTTTATTAATGGTTTTCAAACTAATTTTCTCTATTGTTTTGTTGGAAGCTTTTGCCATTAGACAGAGGAAGTATGGCATAGAGAAACACGGTTGAATGTGAAATTTCTCCAAGAATTGCTTCATGTCCTTATTGTTAAACGAGGTGTCATTATAAGAAACAAAGGTATAAGGAAGTCCAAAATGGGAAATAATAGTATTAAGCAGAAAGCAACAGATTACTTCAACAGTTGTGGATTGAAGTGGGACAACTTCTATCCATTTTATGAAGTAGTCTATTATAGTGATGATGAATGTATCAACTTGAGAAGAAGGATAAATATTTGTGATTAGATCCAAGGCCCATACTAAAAATGGCCAAGGTGATACTTGGGCATGAAGTTCATGTGCGGGAGCTCAAATCAAATCTCTATGTTGTTGGCATTGAGGGAATTTCTTAACAAAATCAAAGGAAGTTTGTTCCATGCTTTCCTAATAATAGCCCATTCAAAGAAGTTTCTAAACTAAGGATCTTCCACTGGAATGTCCCTCATAGGCTTGTTAGTGGGCCTCTTTGAGAGCAATGGGAATTTCAACCTTAGTTAGACAAAGGAGAAGGAGGTTGTTGTAACCTTGATGATATAAAAAATTTAGAAAGAATGATATATTGTGTTGTGAGCTGTTGAATTCACATTCGAGCACATTTAGAAGAATTATTTGAGAAGGTATTGTTACACAAGTAATTAGATATATGTGAGTACCATTCCTTAGAATCAATGTTGTAACAAAAAAGAGTGTCATGAGATAATCCATCAAGGATAGTGGGTAAAGATAAATTGTGATTAACAAAATGATAATCATTTGATGAAACATCAAATTATATAGGGGAGGTTGCACTTTCCATTGCATCTATGTGATGATTGTCTTTGCATGGGATAGTATTGATAGAAAAAGAAGATAATTGATTGAGTAGTGATAAAGCTAAATCCTGATATTGAGATAGTCTGTCATGTTTATCTTGGTAAGAGCCAATGACTTTCTTTATTATCAATTTTGAGTCACTATAAAAATGAATAAATTTAATATTAAGAGATAACATGACACATAAGCCAAACATAAGGGCTTCGTATTCAATGATATTGTTTGTACATGGAAAATGTAGATGGAAAGAAAGGGTAATCAACTTATTAGAAAAAGGAACCAGTATTACACTAGCTCTAGAGCCAATTCTACATTTTGATCCATAAAAGAATAACTCCCATGGATGATCATCATTGAGAGAAAGGATATAGTCATCAGTGAAGGAATATTTGTTAGGAAAGGTGTCTCAAACTTGTAGTTACAAAGGTTAATATTTATAGTAAGTTTGCATTTGAGCACATATGGGTCCAAAATTTTCCCCAAAGCTATAGAATTTCCAAATAAAAATTTTGGGTGAGTTTCAACCCAAGTTCATGTTTGGATGCCAAGTTATTAAAGTTTCTAGTTTTTGGAAATACCCAAAAAAGTTTCAAAGTCAATTTTGAGGCATCTAGAGGTTGTTTTTGGCCCCAAACATTGCCATAAGTAACCATATTGGTTACATGGGTATAAATCTCTCCACAAGCTTTCCAATGCATCAAATGGTTCATCAATCAACATCTCGGATAAAAAGTTATGACCTTTAGAAGTTGTATCTCCTGTATTAGAAAATGTGAAAATGTGTTGGACACAGAAAAGAGCTATCCATCAATTCTTTTATTTATAAAGAAATGAGGTAGAAGGTATCCATTAGTGCCAAAGAAGCCCTAGGTGTTCATGGAAGACCTAAAGAAAAAGGCAAGAAGAGTGAGAAGCATGACAAATCCAAGTCTAAGGGGAGATCCAAATCTCCTAGAAAGTCCAAAGTTATTTTCTAGAACTACAGTAAGACTGGAGACTTCCATAAGGAGTGTAAAGATAAAAAGAAGAAAATGAAGAAATTTGATTCTGATTCTGAGTCTGGAAAGGAAGATGGTGATGTGTTGATTGCAACTTTGGCCATTTGTGAAGGTAATGATGCATGGTTAATTGACTTAGATGCATCTTTCCATATGACCCCTTAATTGAGATTTGTTTTCTAAATATGAAAAATTTGATGGAGGTAAGGTGTACTTGGATGATGATTATCATTTAAATATTGTTGGCCATGGTAAAGTTAAAATCTAATTTCCTGATGGTAGAGTAGAAAGGATTGATGGTGTGTTGCATATCCCTAGACTAGCATGAAATTTATTATCTGTGAGAAAACTAATAGATGTGGGTGTGCAATGTTGAAATATTATCATTGATGTCAAAGGAATTTGTTAAAGTGTTGTTATTAAAGTGTCTATAGTAGAGGAGAAGTGTAAAGAAGAAAACATTTCAAAGGCATAAGGGAAGAAAATGACACTAAGTCTTTAGTCGACAAAAAGTTTGGTTCGCAAACTTGCAAGTTCGCCAGTTTCATTTTTTGCTGATTTGTCGATAGAAGAGAAAGAGGAAGTGTTTTGTTGACAAAGACTTGGAAGATAGAAAATGTTTAAGTATTGGCCAAAGTTTAGTTTGAAAGTTTTGAAATTTGCTGGTTTTGAAATTTGTCGATTCACTTGCAATGAAGGAGGTGTGGAAAAAGAAAAAAGAGCAAAGGCTTAGTTATCGACAAAAATTTTATTTTTGCAAACTAAGTTTGCAAGTTCAACATTTTGCTGATTTGCCAACTGGGTGACAAAGGGCTCAAAAAATCAAAGTTCACGGTTTGACTTTTTTGCTGATAAAGAAGAGCTTGAAGGGTAAGTTTGTAAAAATCTTGTTTCGTCGATAGAGGAAACAAAGGCCAAGGTTAGCAAAAGACTTAATTCACCAATAGAAAAGGAAGATCAACAAATAAAATGTATTAACAACTATTTTAAGCACATAAACTAGATGTTTAATTAATTGTTAAAGACTAACAGTGGATGCATCGCGATGACGATGAAAACAACTCATAAAAGTAGATTTTTTGCATGCACATAGATATATATAGATCTATGATTGTGGTTGTTTTTAACAACAAAAAATATGATTTATTACATGCATAAAGCCACATGCAAAATGGATTTCTTGGCACATGCATAGCTATTTTTTGTACATGCAAAGGAGTGGGAGTATTGACATTTAAATGAGCGAATATATATAAAAGAAATTTTAATAGAATGTATATGATTTATGCATGAGAATAATTTAGTATGGAGAGTAAAGTGGTGTAATGTGAATCAAAGTTGTGAGTTGAGTTGATCATAATGTCAATGCAGAATCAGAATTGATTACTCAGAACAGGAGTAGAGCAAGTTCCAGTCAATACTATAATGTTTGATGTATTTCATTTCTATGTTTGTGTGAAGTTGGTGCTTCATATCAGTGAGGTTGGTGCCTCCTGTGGACTGAGTTGGTGCTTAGATTGGGGGATTGTAGTCTCCTTACAGTTGGTGCTCTTAAACATTGTAATCGATTGTTTCATTTGTGAGGCTAGATTAGGATAGTAGATCCTAGCAGCAGTTTCTCACCATGGTTTTTCCCATATTGGGTTTTCCATGTATATCTAGTGTTCATATGTGCATGCTTCCTTGTTGTTGATGTTAATGCATTGAAAGTTAGTTTCATCTACATTCTAGCATATTGAAGTTTTAAGTTTTATTGATCTACTGATTGATCCCCCTCTCAATAGATTGCTTGTGTTCTAACAATTGGTATCAGAGCCAAGTTTATTGGAGAAGCATAACAACTAAGGTTGATCTTGGAGATTGAACACATGGCTGCTCAAGAAGGATCTCACTCAAACAAAACACCATTGTTTGATGGAACAAATTATGCATTCTGGAGTATAAGGATGGAAACCTACCTAACTTCAATAGGGTTTGATGTATGACAATATGTTAAGGATGGTTATATTGCTCCTGCAACTCCTCTAATAGACTAGGCAGGTATGAAGGAATGTGAGAATAATGCTACGGCTAATAATGCAATTCTATGTGGTTTAGCTAACTCTGAATTTGTGAAAGTGATGCAATGCAAGTCTGCCAAAGAAATCTGGGATAAGCTTCAGAGCATCTATGAAGGAGATACAAAGGTGAAATGAGCCAAGTTGCAGACCTTTAAAGGAAGATTTGAAAGCTTGAAAATGAGAGAGGAACAAAAGATTATTGATTACTTGCTCATAATTGATGAAGTTGTGAATACTATGAGAGGACTAGATGAAGAAGTAAAAGATCCAGTGATTGTTAAGAAGGTACTTAGATTTTTACCCTCTAGGTATGATTCTAAAGTCTGCTATAGAAGAAGAAAAAGATCTTGATAAGATAACTATTGATGAGCTACATGGTATTTTTCATGCCTCTGAAATGAGGACTGGTGGTACTGAGATTACTAAGAGAGAAATTACTGTTATCACCTAAAATTACACCGTTTAGTTGAAGCTTTGACAATTCCAACAATTTCAGAGTAACATGGGATTGGTCTCAAGGTGTCGGACCTTACAGTTGAGACCAAACCTCCAGAGAAGGCGGGTTCCTCTTTTTGAGCTTAAGGATTAGAGAAATAAACTAAACCTATGCTAATGATCACCAAGGAAAAGGGAGAGAAGGAATACAAAAAAGGAAAGGTGATACACCAAGATTTAGGGTGTTCAGATGCAATTGACATAACACAGTAATGATCTTAAACGCTGAAGGGGATTCACATATACTCATGCAGGTTCAAATAGAGGTTAAGGCAGAGAGATGAAAATATGAAAGGGACCATTTTATCCACAATACATAGCTTACATCTATTGAATAAACATAGTGCAATAATGAGAGGCAAAATTTAGTTTATATTGATTATAGAGGCTAAATAGCCATTGCAAATGAAGAAACAATCATTACAAACATGAAATAGACACAAAATGATAGACTCTCCTTCATTGGTGAACTCGTACAAAGACATGAGGATCAAAAAAAGAGCACAATCCATCAAATCTGCCTAGTTTTGGAGAAAACCACAAGGTCTGATCTTGCAAAGAACTTTCTGTTGCAAGTATGTGCTAACCGGTGTTGTCATTGATGTCAACATGCTTAGGTTGTCATTAGTGTCAACTTTGTCTTTTGATATTGTTGATTGTTGCCTAATTGAGTTGTCATGTTAAAGTGATTTGAATGCCTTATATATGTGTTGATGATGTTGGTATAGTGCCCTTGTTGCTGAGTTTCCAACTACTTTTGAGAAAATTTGCTCTCTAGAGGAAACAGTGTGTTGTAGAGTATTCTGGCTTGCAGGATACCATCTGAGTTTTTTCTCTGCATTTTTTCTGTGTTGAAGACCAAAGTATGAGATTTGTATATGTTTTAGAAAAGTGTTTTAAGATGATAAATCCAAAATTTGGTAGTCCGGAATGTTGTGGCCTGAAAGTTATGTTCACCAATTTGAAGACTGTGTCTGGCAGCATTTGTAGTGTGATAGGGAGAAAGTATTTTGCTCCGCATGTCTCCGTAGAGTGGTTTCTGGTAATATAGTTCTGGAAATATGTTTATAAGTTCCTTATCTATCTTCATTCCAAAGGATTTGTGATTTTGTACTCTAGAAAGCAAGTTATTGAGTAGCAGAGCTTAGCAGTGTTGATTGTAAGTTGTCTTCAAGTGAGATTTGTTGTCTTCAAGTTAAACTTGTTGTAGCTGGATTTATTGGATCCCACGTGATTTTATGTTGTTCATGGATGTCTCTAAATTGTGTTGAAGGCTTTTTCTTGGTCTACAATTTATGGTTATGTTTTTAGAAGTGTGTGCCTAAAGATCCTAGTGTTAACACCAGGTTTGGCCGACTTGGTGGTTTACACTCTTTACAGACATTGCTTCATGGATTGTGGAGCCATGTTGAAGCATGCAAAGATGTATTTAGGTCTAAACTAAGTTAAAGATGATGAAGGTGTAACTGATGATGAATCTGATTTTTAAGATGGTAATGCTAGTGAATGCTTGTTTATTTCTATAAAAGAAGAACTTATTTTTGCCAACCTTGCAATTTGTGTGAAGGAAGGAAGTCCAAAAGAAAAGAAAGAGATGTCTGCAATTCATGCTAGAAAGGAAAAATATGAATGGGTCATTGATAGAGGATGTTCAAATCACATGACAAGAGATAAGAGTAAGTTTCTTAAATTGGAAAAGTATGATGGAGGACTAGTTAGATCTAGTGATGATGCAGTTGGTAGGATTTTTGGAAAAGGGTCAATTACTTTTGATGGCAAACATAATATAGATGATGTTCTTTATGTCAAAGGCTTAAAGCATAATCTTCTAAGTGTTGGATAGATGTGTAAAAAAGGATACAATATGATGTTTAAGGACAATGGATGTGAGATAAGGAAAAGCTCCAGAACAATAATTGCTGCTAGTAAGAATACTCATGGTAATGTTTATCATTTTAAAGGTACTAACAATCGCTGTTTGTTGGCTCAGACAAATGAAAGTTGATTATGGCATAGGATAATGTGTCATATTAACTTTGATCATTTGGTGAGAATAAGCTCAGTTCAAGCTGTAAGAGACCTGCCTAAGATTGTGAAGCATGCTAATGCTGGGTAAGTGCAAGAAACTCGGTCCACATGTAGGGGAAGTCGCACAAGGAAAAAAAATGCTGATAGCAACGGGTACCCATTTTCAAATAAACGGGTACCCGTTTAGGAACGGGTGCCCGAACCTAAAACGGGTACCCGTTTTGTTTTATAGAACGGGTACCCATTTTAAAACGGGTACCTGTTTTGTTTTTTACTATTTTTAGAAATGGGTACCTGTTATATAACGGGTACCCATTTTGTTTTTTTACCATTTTTTAGAACAGGTACCCGTTTTTTAGAACGGGTACCCGTTTTGTTTTTTATTGTTTTCTAGAACGGGTACCCGTTTATAAAATTTTGAATTTCACACCCATGCTTTTGGTTTCGTTTTAGGCTCGAGAAAGGCATGGGTAGCCGGCCTTGAGCCTTGGACCTGCAAGTATTTCTCTAAGTACAAAACCAGAGGAAAGACTGACTTCACCTATATGGCTGATGACCTTTTTTTCTGAATTTTTTTACGAAATTAAAACCCATTACAGATCATAGTGTCTAGTTTTCAAATATGTAATTTTTTTTTAGATTAGACTTGTTTTTCTATTTATTATTAAATTTATGAGCAAACTGGTCCAAAAACTTGAAATGACAGGTGTTTGTATTTTTTTAATAACTTTTAATTTTTAAATTTTAAAAAAAAAATTATATATCATCAATCTACACGTCATTCTTTACACAATGAAAAAAAATAATTTAATTTTATGATTTTTTTTGCTCAAATTATGTTGGCCGTACACGAGGGGTTTTCAAAAGTAGCAATTAGGCCTAATAAAAAATTAATTAAAAAAAATTATTTGGAAAAAAATTATAAAAAAATATCCTCATCAAAATTCACTATACTACACATCTTTTCCCAAAAGAATTTTGAAAAATAATTTCATTTAGGTCAAATTATGTTGGCCGTACACGTGCATGGTATGGTTAAAAAAAAAGTGACTTTTAAATAGTGGTTTTTAGAAATGCCTATTGAAAATCAATTTGTATCATCTGGGTATTTGAAAAAATTACATATTTGGAAACTAAACTCCGAGTACTACATTTTATATTTAGTGACTTTTTTAAAGATTCCATCTGTAAGTGCTTCAAATTTTAAGGTCAAATGTGACAAATTCTAAAAATTAGGGAAAACACTTCCACTTTTTGGCCAAAAAGTGGACCCAACTTCTTGCACTGACCCTGCCATTTGCAAAGAATGTCAATTTGGGAAGCAAGCAAAGACAAGTTTCAAGAGCAAAGAACAAAATTCTATGGTCATGTTGGAATTGGTGCATATAGACTTATGTGGTCCTATAAGAATAAGAAGTCTACAAGGTGATAGGTATTTCATGCTACTCATTGATGACTATTCAAGAATGACTTGGGTTACTTTTCTTAAAGAAAAATCAGAAGCCTTAGACAATTTCAAGGCATTTAAAGCAATGGTTGAAAATGAAATGGATTTGAGGATCAAGTGTCTGAGGTCTAATAGAGGTGGTGAGTTTACTTCAAATTAATTCAATATTTTTTGTGAAGAACATGGGATAAAGAGACAATTGTCTTCCCCTAGAACTCCTCAGCAAAATGGAGTAGCTGAAAGGAAGAATAGAACAGTTCAGGAAGCTGCTAGAACAATGATCAAAGAAGCTGACCTTTCAGAAGTATATTGGAAAGAAGCTATTCCTACTATTGTCTGCATTCAGAATCAAGTGCAAGTCAAAGCAAATGGAACAAAGATAGCTTATGAATTGTGGTATGGAAGAACTCCTACTATTTGGTATTTCAAAGTTTTTGGAAGCAAATGCTATATTAGAAGAGATGAAGAGTTGGGAAGTTTGATTCTAGATGTGATAAAGACATATTTATTAGGTACTCTACTAAAAGTAAATATTATTGGTGTTACAAAAAAGGTTGAGGAAGATCATTGAAAGTGCAAATGTAAAGGTAGATGAAGATATTTAGAAAATCTCACAGCTTAATGGATATGAGTCAGATGAGTCTGCTGATACAGAAATAGTTGAGGAAGACAAAGACAAAGAAGTTCATATTGATGAAGAAGAAGCTTCAGAAAGAATTCCTAAAACCCCCAAGTATGTGCAAAAGAATCACTCATAGGATCAAATCATTGGTAACAAAAACAAAGGAGTTTTGACAAGAAGAAGAGTTATACAACATCAGGTAAATCTCTACTTAATTTCAATGGTTGAACCTAAGACTGTCTCTAAAGCATGTAAAGATGAACATTGGTTCAAGGAAATGAATAAAGAACTGATGCAAATTGAAAAGAAAAAGACTTGGGAACTTGTCCCTAGGCCTGCAAATAAGAATGTGATTGGAACAAAGTGGGTTTTTAAGAATAAGTTGAATGAAAATGGAGAAGTGGTAAGAAACAAAGCTAGACTTGTATGCAAAGGCTACTCACAAGTGGAAGGAATTTACTATGAGGAAACTTTTGCTCCGATGGCAAGACTGGAAGTTATTAGGTTGTTTCTAGCTTATGCAGCACATAAAGATTTCAAGGTATATCAAATGGATACAAAATCTACTTTTCTGAATGGTGAGTTGGAAGAAGAAGTATATATAGAGCAACCAGATGGATTTTAGTTATCAAAAAAATTAGACATGGTATGTAGATTGAAGAAGGAATTGTATGGACTGAAGAAAGCTCCTAGAGCTTAGTATGCTAGATTGGACAGGTATTTGTTACAACAGGGATTCAGTAAAGGGTCTGTAGACAGTAATTTGTATATCAAGGTAAGAAAAGATCAAATTCTAATTATTGAAGTCTATGTAGATGATATAATATTTGGTGGAAATGAAGGTATGTATAAGAAGTTTGCAGATGAGATGCAAAAAGAATTTGAGATGTTAATGTGTGGTGAGATGAACTTCTTTCTTGGACTACAAATTAATCAGATAGATAAGGGCATTTCCATTTCATAATCAAAGTATGTCAAGAAGTTGTTGAAGAAGTTTGGAATGGAAGAATCTAAACTAGTTTGTACTCCGATTACAACTAGTTGCACGCTGAGTAAAGATGATGAATCTCCTAAGGCTGATCAGAGTAAATATAGATCAATGATTAGAGGATTGCTATATTTAATTTCTACCAGACTGGATATCATGCATGTAATTTGTCTTGTGGTGAGATTTCAAGCAAATCCTAAAGAGTCACATGTCATGGCAGAAAAGAGAATATTTAGGTATTTGAAGGGAACTCTAGATCATGGTTTGTGGTATTCTAAGAACAATGACTTCAACCTAAGTGCCTACATAGATGCAGATTGGGCCGGAAGTGTAGATGACAAGAAAAGTACAAGTGGTGGTGTGTTCTTTCTTAGAGACATAGTTATGTGATAGGAAAGCAAGAAGCAAGATTCAATATCCTTATGTATTGCTGAGGCAGAGTACATTACAGTAGCATCATGTTGCACACAAGTGATATGGATGAGACAAACTCCAAAGGATATCAAAATTGAGTATGAGTATCCAATTCCTATCTTTTGTGATTACACCAGTACCATTAACATTTCAAAGAACCCTATGATGCATTCAAGGACAAAGCATATTTCTATCAAGTATCACTTTTTGAGAGAGAAGGTTGCTCTTCACCAAAGCTCTTCCTAAGGACACATTTGAGTATCTCCAAGAGAAGTTAGGGGTTATTGCCCCTCCTTTGTTGAACTAGATGCATAAGGAAGTGCATCAGTCGAGTGTGATTTAGGAGTCATTCTTTACTAGACTGATGATGGAGGCTACCTCTTAGGGGGAGTAGGGAGTGACATTGGAGAGTGTTACAGTCAGAAGGAAGTATTCAGAGAATTTAAGAACAAGTGCAAGTATGTGCAGTATCATATTCATGGGGAGTAAGCTTGAAGAAGGCGTGTCACCCTTTGCCATTGATGTCAAAGGGGGAGAGATTTCATGTGAAAAACAAAAAGAGAGTAAGATGTATAAAAGAAAGGGGGAGAATGAGATTGGTGTAGAATTGTGTCATGATGGTTTTTCACATCATATGTTTCCATCAATGACAAAGGGGGATATTTTTGTAAGTATGTGCTAACTAGTGTTGTCATTGATGTCAACATGCCTAGGTTGTCATTGGTGTCAACTGTGTCTTCTGATATTGCTGATTGTTTCCTAATTGATTTGTTATGTTAAAGTGATTTGAATGCCTTATAGAAGTGTTGATGATGTTGGTATAGTTCCCTTGTTGTTGAGTTTCCAAGTGCTTTTGAGAAAATTTGTTCTCAAGAGGAAATGGTGTGTTGTAGAGTATTCTGGCTTACAAGATACTATCTGAGTTTTTGCTCCACATTTCTTTTGTGTTAAAGACAAGAGAATGAGATTTGGATATGTTTTAGAAAAGTGTTTAAAGATGCTAAATCCAAATTTGGTAGTCTAGAACGTTGTGGCCTAAAAGTTATGTTCACCAGTTTGAAGACTGTGCCTGGTAGCATTTGTAGTGTGACAGGGAGAAAGTATTTTTCTCTGCATTTCTTCATAGAGTAGTTTCTGGTGATGTGGTTCTAGACATATGTGTTGGCAACAGAAACTATGTGGCTTCATGAGTGTTGTTATTGATGGTAACAAAGTCTATTCCACACATCCGTAGTACATAGTATGCCTATACCAGAAGTCAGATTGAAGATTGTTTTGGTCCGGTGAACAAGAACAAAGTATGCAACAAGGTCTAACAATTAGGTCCAGATCTCTCAGATGGTGTAACTCTACAAGTTGCAAACTTGGATAAGTCAATAGGAGTATCATGACTACTATATTCTAGAGATTTAGCCTCCAGTGATAAAGCATGAAAAAGATATGAGCATCTGAGTGTTGGGTTCCAGACAGGCAGAGCAGACAGAGAAATAACTGACTGGCAGAGTAGTAGACTTCAATCCAGATGAGTAAAAGGTGTTGATCAAGCTATTTGGGGGATTATACATTGTTGGCTGACATGATTAAAGACTTCTATGTCCATGTTTTTGATACGCATCACAAATCAAGGATGGATTCTGCCGACAGATCAGTCACTTGCAAATATCTTGAAGTGTTCTTGTTGCCGACTAGGAAGTTGATGAGAATCCTTTATGCAGATATATATACCAGATGGATTCTAGTATGTACAAGTGCGTTAAGTGATAAAGTACGAAGAAAAGTAAGGATAAGTGTGAAAACAACAATTCAAATCTGATATGTGATAGAGCAACAACACCAAAATAGAGGAAGAATGAAGTGCATCAGATTAGTGTATTGTGCCTATCCAGAATTGAACTCTTGCATTTGTAGATGCCTCTCATCAATTCAAACACTTGATTACCTTCTATAAGTTTTGTAGGTAGTGAGTCTCTTTTACGCAGAGGGCTTCTTGTGAGTAGTGTGCTCAGGCAGTGAGCCCTAATTGGCAAGTTCCATTTTGTACTATTTCATTATTTTAATAGAGAATACAATCTTGGGTTAGTCACCCTGTGGTTTTTTCCCTTAAGAGGGTTTTCCACGTAAAAATCCTTGTGTTATGTGTGTTGATTTTATTTCTGTTCTTATGATCACATATGCTTATATGTTTTGATGTTGCACTAATTATTAAAGAAGAAAGAGTTAAAGATATTTGAGATAACTGATTCACCCCCCCTCTCAGTTATCTGCCTTGTTTCCAACAATATGTTTATAAGGTCCTTAGCTATCTTATTCCAAAGGATTTGTGATTTGGTGCTCTGGAAAGCAAGTTATTGAGTAGCAGAGCTTAGCAGTGTTGATTGTAAGTTGTCTTCAAATGAGATTTGTTAACTTCAAGTGAAACTTGTTGTAGCTGGATTTGGTAGCTCCCAGGTAATTTTATGTTGTTCGTGGATGTCTCCAGATTGTGTTGAAGGATTTTTCTTGGTCCGTAAGTTATGGTTATGTTCTTAGAAGTGTGTGCCTAAAGATCCTAGTGTTAACACCAGTTTTGGCTGACCTAGTGGTTTACACTCTTTGCGGATGTGCTTCATGGATTGTGGAAGCGTGTTGAAGCATGTGAATATGTATTTAGGTCCAAACTAAGCTATGAAATGTTATACCTTCATTCCTTTTCTTTGCAAGAATGTTTAGGTCTAGACCTAATTTGAATTGTGTATGTTTACCGACCTTAAAGACTATTCCAAAGGTTGTAGAAATTATTGTCGACCTTGATGTATGTTCGAAGGTTGATGATTGATATAAATAAGTAAAAAGGATTCATGTGTTTGACTGTGAAAGAAAAGATGTGAAGATGAAGATGTTTGTGTTGTGAGACAGTGAAGATGATAGGTATTGTGCTTCATTGGAACTAAACTCAGGCATGTGGTAGATGCTATCATATCAGTTCATGGCAGTGAGACACCTCTCTTAGAAGTGAGCCACCTCTTTGAGCAATGAGCCCTTGGTAGTGAGCCCCTTTGGCAGTGAGCCTCTTTGTAATTCAGTATTGATACTATTATATATTTTGAGCTAATCCTCACCATGGTTTTTCCCTTTTAAGTTTTTCCATGTAAATATAGTGTTCTCTTGTGCAGGGTGTTGATGTGATTAACTTTCTATTATCTGCTTTTCATGTTTAGTCATCATAATAGAATTAGGGTTTATGTGAATTGATGTAGATGTGATTATATTTGTGAATGTTTAAAGTTTTGATATAACTGATTCTGTCCCCCCTCTCAGTTGTCTTGTGCATTCAACACTTTCTACCTCTGAAAGTGACCTAGTGTAGCCAACCAACAACCCAAATACATCTTTTTACATATGCATATATAGCTTTGCAATTGCACAACTCCAGGCATAGCTACAGGTACTAAAAATTAGTCAACCACCTACCCAGGTGCCCACACTACATTCAATTCGGCCCTTATCTTTGTCAGAAGACTTGCAAACCTAGGACGATGACCATGCCATGTCAAGTTTGTAAAACTAGAGAGGAAGATCACCCACACACATAGGTGTAGCTGCATTAATGAGAGAAGGCCTGAAAATACTCCCCTAGTACCTCCAAATCCACTTTGTTCCTCCTTTGTATAGGAGCATTGAAGATTTCTACTGTTTTAGCTACCTAGATAACCCTGACCTACAACAATGGCATCACTGTGGAAGCGCGTTTTAAGGCACTTAGAAAAGTTGTTCCTTTTAAAATCCTTTTACAACACTTTAAAATATTTTAAACTCACTTTAAAATATTTTAAAGCAGTACATTATATTACATGCTTTATTTCTCATTGATTTTCATTTTCTAGCCTTTATTTTGCCTTATTGGCAAAATCTTCATTTTGAGAACTAGGATCTCTTTTATTTTCTGAGCCTCTTGGTCTTCTTTCTTGCCTTATCAGAAAATTCTCTATTTGGCGAACCTGGCTTGCCTCTGACTTTCCCTTTCTCTTTAGTTGGCAAAAATCTCTTTTTGCGAACTACTTCCTTGGTTAAGGATTTATCTTTTTTTCTCTTTCACCTTATCGATGAATTTCCATTTTTACAAACTTGTTGGCAAGTTTTTTTTTTTCTGATTTCCTGACTGGCCAGACTTCATCACTTTTTCACCTTATTGATGAATTCCTCATCTGGTAAACCAATCCTCCTTCGCCACTTTATCTCTTTCCTTAGCTTTTCCTTTAGTCAGAGAAATCTCCATTTTGCTAACCATATTGGCTTTTGCTCTATCTTCTTTCTACCTTTGGCTCACCTCTTCACTTTATCGGTGAACTTTAGAAATTATGAACTGATCGGTGAGTTAAATTCACATTATACTGATCCGCCGATATCTTTTCTTATCTTTGTCTTTTTTCCTTCTTTCTTGGTGAACCTACCGATCAACGAACTTGTTGATCAGTGAAATTAAGGTTTACCAAACTAATATTTTGCTAATAAGACAAACTTCCTTTTCCTTGACTTAGCTACTTCCCACTTTGCTCCTTTAGTCAGCAAACTGACTGATCACTAAACCTGTAGATCAATGAACTTAAGATTCGCCGAACCAACATTTTACAGATAAAGGAAAACTTTTCCTTTGCTTTCCCCCCTTGTCTTCTTTGCCTTTCTTGCTTGGGCCTATTAGGAAATCTACCTGTTAGTGAATAGGGAGGTTTGCAAACCTCAAACTTTGCTAACAAAGTGTGCCTTCATCTTCTTTCTCTTTACCTTAGACTTTCCTTTGTCTACTTTGCCTTAGCCATTTTGTTGCCTGTGAACTCCTTAGTCAGCAAACCAGCGAATCAACAAACCAGTGAATCGGCAAATTGCCAAGCCAAAGGTTCACCAAACCAAAATTTTGCCAACTAAGGAAAAATAAAAGATAAAACACTTATAATTTTTTTGGATTTTTTCTAAGGGAAACTTCCTTCCATTTCGGCTTTCTCAGATCATATTTTTTTGATGGAAGGAGGGATTTTTTGGGATATTTTGGGTTGGGCAAAATATGACAATATTTTGGCAACTATGCAGGGGTGTTTGCCTGCTAAACATAGGGATCCAGCTACCTTATACGATCCATTGGGCATAGAGTCAAAAGGGGAAACTATAACAACATAGACATATAATAGGCTAGACCAACACAAAAACACACAACAAGGCAAACAATCTCCTAATGAGAAAGATGCCTGTGCAAGGCACTTATTGAAAGGAAACCTAAAACATAAACAAAACTAACCTAAACCTAAACTAACCAACCAGAAATGACCTTAAACAAAGCAATTAACTGGTTTTTCAAAATAACTGCCCTTTCTCAAGAATTTACAGTGCTTCACATGCTTATGCATAGTTAACAGTAGATGGAGAATGAGTTGACATGTACAACAAATTGATGAAACACTTCCCCAAGAATAGCAACAGAATCACTTACCAACCCAAATTGATTAGGAGTGTAGCTACTAAGAGGTAGATAAATGGGCTGATCATGCTCATTTTGATGCTCAACTTCATGCTCAGGGGTAAGTATGACAAGTGATGACTCTTTCCCATATGTTTCCAACTAGGCCAAATGCCTTATAGGGTATCCCATTATAATGACATGCAAATCAATAGAGTTGATCTCATGCTTTTGCTCTATCTCTTTCTCTTCTTGCTAGTGGTCTGAATGCTCTAGCCCCTGTGGATTCACTAGAAAAATGATTGCCTCTACCTTATGAATAAGATATTTCTCATGATGTTCCTCCTTGGGGAATGCTGGCTCGATGTCACATCTTGAGTAGAAAAGATCTATCTCATCCTGAAAGAGGTCTTTAAGCCCCTTGAAACACGTAGGTATGAGAAGATCCACCCTGGCTTCATTAATTTCTGCATTTTCTAGAATGGGGCTACTTCCATGCTCCTTTTCATGAGATGGAACCTCAATCTCACACTTGTCTGCACATTTCAGCAACTTATCATGGCCTTCAACATCTTCATGTTCTTTCATAACTACAACTAATGTTGGCATTTGCATGCCTTTTTCATCTTCAATGTAACCAGGCAGCTCATGGAATGGGGAAGTGTTGTCAACCTCCTTTGGTGCAATTTCCTTTGCTATCTCTCCAAGGCTCTCATCATTTGACTATAACCTGATTGGATTTTGTTTGAGTTGCCTCTACAACTGGATCTCTTCACCATGCCTTCCTTGCATCTTTCTTTCATTCCTCTTATTCAAAGCATGGGAAAACTCTTCAAATGAGCCAAAATATAAGGGACTCAACTCTGCACCTCAATCAACACTAACCTTATGCTCAACACACTATTATTGGCCTAGATGATTTGGCTCTACTTCTTCTTGCAGCGGGTTTGAATTTTTAGGTTTAATGGTATGTGAGGGTTCACAAATAGTTGTCTGCTTCACAGCATCCTCAAATACTTTTTTTCTGGCTCATAGAACTCGGTATCTTTCCAAAAAATTAGCCTATCCTTACAGA
Source organism: Cunninghamia lanceolata (assembly GCA_027924645.1). Lineage (NCBI taxonomy): Eukaryota > Viridiplantae > Streptophyta > Pinopsida > Cupressales > Cupressaceae > Cunninghamia > Cunninghamia lanceolata. Next base: position 15,612,773 of record BSBN01001583.1, read on the forward strand.
GTGAGCTCATGTTGGTACATGAGGGCTGACATGGAATGGGGGTTGGAAAGGCTTCTTGAGAGGGTCATTCCTAAGGAATAATATGTTGGATTTGTGTAGGAATAGGCTCTTGTGAAGGCTGGGGGCCTCTAAAACTTGGAATTTTGAAACTAGAAAGTGGTTTTGGAGGCTGAACCTACATAGAAGGGAGGGGCTACCTGAAATTGGGATGGAGGGGACTAATTGAACTTCCCACCTCTCTACATCCACAAGCATTTGTCTTAACTACTCCTTAGATAAGGTTGTAAGCTACATTTTAATTTTCTCCCGATAAACTTTCTCCTCTGCCTCCATTTGTTGTTGTTGAAGATGGGCCTTATAAGCAAGCTCCTCTTGTTGTTTGTTATATTCCATCATTCCCTGAATCTCATCCCACTCCCAATAGAAACCTCGGAGTATCTCCATCACATCACCTTCATTTCTAATATTAAAATTGAAGCTCTCTTGTGGCTGATTATACCCATATTTCTTTTAATGTCATCTAGACGTCCAACTAATTTCTAGCAGAGCAAGGTAGTGTTCTTGGGGTTGATAACATGTATTATTAGGATAACAAGAAGACTGAGCAAGGGTGGGTGGAAGGTAAGCATCATGGGAATGATGATGGCCTATTGTAGCAGGGGTGTATGGGATAAAACCAAAGGTGTTTTGGGGCTAATATTGCTAGTAAGGAGGCATATAATTTGCATGTTGTTTGGGTAGAGACGAATAACCATAACTCCCATAGTAATATGACATTTTAAAGCATTGAAAAAGTAGAGATGCATTAAAATATTCTTTAACAATAAGGGTAATAGGTCCGCCTTTAGAGAAATAAGCTCATATCAAAGAGAGTCACCAGGTGATTTACGATGCTTTTGAATGCAAGTTAGACTAGGAATACCACAAAAATCCTAATCCTTGAGGTTCTTTAATAACTTGAACTAGTTATACCAGTAGATTTGTTCAGTAGATTCACCATGGTGTTGAATAAGACCGCCCCAAATGGCAAGATACACTGAATAATACACCAAATTCTTCAATGGATGATAGAGCTCATCAAACTAGTCCCATTAGGCATGCCATAAACTATTATCACTAAGGTGGGGCTGATTTACTGGGTACTTGAAAGATGTTTTCAAAACTGCAATAGGCTAAGAACAACACCAAACTTTTTAGCTTCAAACGTTGTCCCACTGGGCGTGCTAGAAATTGTTATCACCTGAAATTGCACCCTTTGTTGAAGCTTTGATAATTTCAACAATTTCAGAGTAACATGGGATTGGTCTCAAGGTGTGGGACCTTGCAGTTGAGACCAAACCTCTAGAGAAGGTTGGTTCCACTTTCTAAGCTTAAGGATTAGAGAAATCAACTAAACCTATGCTAATGATCACCAGGGAAAAGGGAGAGAGGGAATACAAAAAGGGAAAGGTGATACACTAAGATTTAGGATGTTCAAATGCAACTAACATAACATAGTAATGATCTGAAACACTGAAGGGGATTCAGATAGACTTATGCAGGTTCAAATAGAGGTTAAGGGAGAGAGGTGAACGTATGAAAGGGACCATTTTATCTACAATACATAGCTTACATCTATTGAATAAACACAGTGCAAGAACAATGAGAGAGGAAGAATTTAGTTTATATTGATCATAGAGGCTAAATAGCCATTACAAGGGAAGAAAAAATCATTATAAACATGAAATAGACACAAAATGATAGACTCTCCTTCATTGGTGAACTAGTATAGAGAGATGAGAGGCTCAACAAAAGAGCATAGTCCATCAAATCCACCTAGTTCTGGAGAAAACCATAAGGTTTGAGCCTGCAGAGAACTTTCTACCTCTGAAAGTGACCAAGCGCAACCAAAAACAACCCAAATACATCTTTTACATATACATATATAGATTTTGAATCACACAACTCTAGACATAGCTATAGGCACTGAAAATAAGTCAACCACCTGCCTAGATGCCCATGCTGCATTCAATTTGGCCCTTATCTCTATCAGAAGACCTACAAACCGATGACGGTGGCCATGCCCTGTCAAGTTTGCAAAACTGCATAGGAAGATTGCCCACACACATAGGTATGGCCACATTAATGAGAGAAGACCTAAAAATACTCCCATGGTACCTACAAATCAACTTTGTTCCTCCTTTGTATAAGAATATTGAAGATTTCTGCTGTTTCAGCTACCTGGATGACCCTGGCCTGCAACAATGGCATCACTATGGAAGTGCACTTTAAGGCACTTAGAAAAGTCACACCTTTTAAAAGCCTTTAACAACACTTTAAAATATTGTAAACTCACTTTAAAATATTTTAAAGAAATACATTGTATTACATGCTTTATTTTTCATTGATTTTCATTTTCTAGCCTTTATTTTTCCTTATCAGCAAAATCTTCATTTTGAGAACTAGGTTCTCTCTTTTATTTTCTGAGCCTCTTGGTCTTGTTTCTTGTAAGGCCTAATCATTTTATAACAATTCTTATGAATTTAATAGTTTTAGTTATGAATATTGTGATATAAGAATTTAGTAATAAGATATTTGGTTATTGATAAAATTATGTTTAAAGTTGTTTTTGTAGTTCACAAGTAAATAGGTTTCAAGATGACAGATGAAGAGTCATCGTTTTTGGAAGACAAAGAGTTAACATATTCAGTTTTAAAAACATTAAGAAAGGAGGAGAGATAGGGGCTCCTATTGGAAATTGGGAAAGGATGGAACTTGTGGTGAAAAAAATCTAGTATGGAATGTGATTTTATACTTGTAAAATAACTTTCACCTATATTGTTGAAGAATTGATACAAGAAGGAGCCATTAGGCCTTTGAAATCAAGCTTCTAGTTATGATTTTGGATGCTAAGCATTTATTCTGTAAATATTTTACCTTAGCTATGCAATCTAGGGTGAATCTCTTATTTTTGAGCCTCTAAATCATATGATATGATAAGCCTTGTTATATTTTAAAATTCAAACCTATATGTTTACATTTAGCTACATAGACCAAAATTCTCCTATTTACTTATCTGATAAATTCTTTTTCGTTATGCTTTATGGAAGTTTTTACTCTGACAAATACTTTGGGATAAGACTTTACCCTTTCTATAGTTTTTGTTTTAAAGTTTCTTATGGCCAGTCATTTTGCATTTAACCAGATCAAAGCAAGGTCACTATTTTAAATGTTGGAATGGGTTTACATCTCTCTCAATATTTTTCCACTACCATAGTGGGAAGTTGGCTATTGCTTATGGTTTGTCTAACTAGCTTACACCTACTGTTTACTTTTGCTTTTAAGTATTCTCATTTTGGAACCCTGTATTGGTTTGTAATTACATCATAATATCAAACTTGATAGTTATAGTTACTAATATCCTTTGCTTGAAATTTCTAGAAGCCTTCTTAGTGTATTGATTTTGGAAAGTATCTTGCATTCTTTGCATTTCAGGATACCTTTTTTACGAGGCTTTTTATCAAATAATTATGTGTTTTGTGCATACTTCTTCATTTTGCAATTCATACCATGGTAGTTGCTTTCACATCTTTTTTTTTTTTTTAACTAGAAAAGGGTGAGTAGACACCCATAGATTAAAATAGAAAAAAATATAGATATGATGGCCGAAGCCAAGTCCAGAAAAGATGGACCTTAACAGTCTTAAAACGAAGACATCAAACAACAAAAATAAGAAAACTAAGAAACATCACCTGGACATAGGCTGCTCGAAGGCCACAGATAGCACAAAACAAGCCCAAAGCCCGAGCCAGAGGCACCCCTAAAACCTCACAAAACCCACCACCGAGGCCACCATCAGTTGCGCCAAGCAAAACAAAAACCACGAACACACCCTATACAGAAGGAAACCAAAAAAGCCAGCCAACCACCATGGAGACACCCACCAACCACCACCATACACACGAAGAGAAAAAAAGAACCCTGACACTGCCTCAGGTTGCTGGGGGCACTGCCAGCAAATTGTGCTCCTCTAGCTCCACTGACTCAGAGGAATGAGCCCCCTCGTCTGCGTCCTCCAAAGGAAACCTCGGCATTCCCAGACCCAGGTTGGATGCGTGAATCCTAAGGAAGCGGATAGCTGTGAAAACATCTTTAATTCTCTCAGCCTTCTTCTTAGTAAACTGAAAAGAATGTGCCCGCAGCGCCTCGTCAATTTGTCTGTTGCTTAAGGAAATGATACTTGCTTACAGGGCCCTGTAAAAAGCTTGCTGCGGAGGTGAGGTACGCATAATTGCCAGATTGAACAATCCACCAATAAGGGCGTCGCCCTGTTCCATTCTATAGTTTGACACTGTCGCTTGCCACCTTTCAATAGTATAGATGTTATTATAAAACTAACCCACCGCTAAAGCATGCATGTATTCCCCATCCATTGCCAGGTCCATAATATTAAATAGAAGCTGAGACACGACGTCTGAGTAATTGAGTACCCGCCCCTCGTATCCCCTTAACCAGGAATGGCCGACAATATTCCTGAAGGCAAACTGCATGAGGGTGCAGTCTAAATCAATCAAAGTCATCAGGCCCGACACTTTAACTCTTCCTCTGATTACTGGTTCCCAGTTGAAGGCTGGGAAGAACAATCTCAAGTTAAGATGAGTGTCAGCCATGAGATTGTAAGGAACTGAAACAAAAACACCACGAAAGACAGGCAGAAGCAGAGAGCGAGAGAGAGAATGAAACAGAAACAACACCCTCACATCATGGCAAGCACAAATAGCTAGAAAGAAACACGCAAACACCCTATCAAACGAAAGACGAGGTGTATTGATGACAACATGCTGTCAGACAGCACAAGTGGCAAGATATGAAATGCTCTGCCAAAACATGACTGCCGATTAAGGATGTCTACGTGTCCTCTGCAGCATAACCCGAACAGGGAAAAAGAAGCCGTTGCGCTGCCATAGGGCCCTTGTAGTGAATGCTTGTCACTTCCCTTAAATAAGAGGTGATCGGAGAATAGATATGCAATCCCTCCTTCCCTTATGAGAAGCTGACAAGACATAAACCGTCTACCTCCTATGTTCAATGTCCAATTGATCATTGACAATCCACTCACATAAATATTGTCAGATGCCCACCTGAAGAGGGTACTCCGCATTAAAAAGAAGAACTGCATTTAAAAAGAAAAACGGCTAAAGAAAAATTACATTCAGATGAATTAGTTCTTTCCCTTCCATTATACTTTGATGTATGTCATTAAATCAGCTTTAGCGTATAGCGGTTACAAAGTCTTTATACGTTTGGTATAGAAGCTACAATTTTCTCAATGTCTGGTTTCCTCTTATTTATGTGGATCTTGGTGATGTGGATGAGGCGTATGAAATAAGTCGAAGACTTTAAGGAAGTTTTGATGTTATAAGAAGGAAATCATGACTAAGTGAGTGGTTGCAATCAATAACGGGTGATTCTTTTTAGATGTGTAACTGTCTGCTCATAATTGGGCATCCCAAAATATGATTGATTTCAATTATTAGTAGAAAACACATTTTTAGTAGTAAATTCTTCGTTATGCGTTTTGTGTCTTCAGCCAATAACTTTACATGAACATTGTTCTACATATTTAATAGTTTATATTTAAAATAGTATATTACGCCTTGAACGTTATAGATGATTCCTGAAGGCTTATTATTCCCTCCTTTCATTACAATAAAGATTAGGAATTCATCAAATAGTTTACGTGCCTTATCTTGCTTATGCATCGGACTCTATATATATTTCCAATCATTGCTTCCCTTAGTCCACATTTCTCTAGGACATTATCAATTTAGTCATGGCTCTTTTCATATTCTCAATAGTTACATCAATGTCTACTAAGGCATTTGCAATCACAACGTCTATGGTTCTATTTAATTGGCATGTCTACCAAAGTATTTGCAACCACAACATCTGATAAAATATTTCAATCCTCATGTTTTATGATATTCTTATCTTATTCAAAAACTCCCTCTCAATTTCCATGCAATGATCGACTATCCTACACTTTAATTCTATAACTAAGTTTAGTGTTTCTTGTCTTCACTACTTATGATTGTATGAGTTCATTCCAAGAGGTTTTCATAATGCTTACAATTGTATAATATAATATATGTAAGTTACTAAGCCATGATTTCTAAGGTATATAAAATTCTTACATTGTAGTGTATTAGGAGACGGTGCATTCTTTTACTTCTAGGTAATCCATTAGAATTTAGATGAAATTCTTTTAATAAATTTTTATCGCCATAAAATGGCGTTAGATTAGATAATATTTCTATATGCTTTTATTACCATAGAAATGTGTTATAATTCAGTCTGGGTCCTTGTATTAGTCTATGACTCTATTCCGATATAAATGTTTTGTTAAATGCATCTATGGCCTTGATATGGATATTTGATAGCACTTTTTGATTTTCAAGTGTGGTCAAGTTCAAGATTTAGTTTAAAGAGATTAAATCTAATAGCACAAAGAGATAGTATGTGCACATTCAAAATAAAATAAAAACTTAAATGATTGGGCAGTGATATGTGGTAAATTTGCATGTCGGCTTGTGATTTCTCAATTTTAGCTCTAATGTTTTCTTAATATGTTTATATAATATGGAGAATGCCACCATACATGAATATTTGAAACTTCTTATATTTTTATATTCTCCCTACTTGTGTCTCTTATGTGAATTCTCAATTGCTCTACTATTATGTAATATGGTTCTATAAAGAAATTTAATTCTTTTGTGGAAAATAAGTAATTTAAGCTATCAGATATGTGTATTGTGATTCCTTTAGTATTTTTTATTGGAATTATTATAATCTCTCTCTTTCTTTAATATGATTTTGTGAGAAAGTTGTTCTAGTGAATAACTTTGTATCTTTGTGGATAATCTTAGAAGGTTTTTCTTTTACTAGGATATTTAATTGCAATCAAGGTTAGTATAGAACTAATCTAGTCTTTGAGTTTAGTATCTTTGTGCTTTCAAACTAGAGAGTAATGGTTAAACTTAGATTAAGAACGTAAGTAATGGTGTTCAATTCATGAATTATTATGTTAGATGGATAATGTATTGTGCAATGAAGTGATGTTCTTGAGAATTATAAAGCTTTTATTGTATATAGTATGAAACTATTTTATAGTTACAAGTTCTAGTCTCGAACTATGAAGTCTCTGCGCTACGCATATGTAGGCAAGGCCATTATGACCCCTCGAGACATTAGGTCGGCCCTTAGGGCCTTAGGCTTGTCATTTTATGAAATTGATATTGTTTAGTCTATGCAAAACTAATTTTTTCCTCTAGCGTGCAGATTTAGATATGATAATTGTGCAAGTTACCGGAATTGGTAAAGTATTCTTCTCTTTGTGAAAGGACGATCTTAATGCAATTATTGCAAATGTGTATATTTGTATATGAAGCATTTGTATCTTGTAATTTATTTACAATGAAATCTCGTATTTAAATTATTTAATATATGTAAAATTTCTCCTCTATTGATATTATATATTTATGCACCTAAAAATGGCTTGAGTCGAATTAAATAAATATTTTAATATTTATTTTATTCTAATTCTTCTATCAATGAATAAATATTCTAATTTATTTATTTGATTCACGTCTATTTTATTCTTTTAATAATTAAATAAAAAATCAATTTATTTAATTAATCATATCCTAATTTCCTCTAATGTTATATCTAATTAAATAATCCTAGATTATTTAATCTTTTCTTCTAAGTCAAAGTCTATTGCCTAAATTCCACATCATCTCATCCATGTCATTCTTCCATGTCATTTGGACACCTCACCATGTTGCTCCAACAATTAAATATTCTTAATATTTAATTATATAATTATCCTCACCCACATGTCCTATTTATCCTTTAATCATCCCTATTTCATCTCCACATGTGTCCTATTATTTCTCAATCATCTCTAAGGTCAAAGACACTTGTCTTTTCAAATCCTAGTTTATCTCTCACATTCCAACAAATCTCCACAATCTGCTTATAGTCTTCCACTTTTAACTCACAGGTCTATGAGAGCATCATGACATGCAGCTTGTGGATCCACATATTCCTCTACCTTGTAAATGTAGTAGGAACATTTCCCATGATTATCTCCCTCATCCCAACCAACTCCATCTCAACCATACATGTCATAGATAACTCCTCCAACCGTGGATCTATTGACACTTCGAATTGGTCCATCCTTAACCTATAAAAGCAAGGAAGTATACTTCTGAGAGCTCAATCATAATCTACAAGATCATTGATGAGATAGGCAATAATGGAAGACATGAGGTAGATCGGTTCAGCAAGGTATATCTTTTTTTTATTGCATTTGTCTCATTTTAATTAAAGTTATTGAATATTTAGGTAGTTTCTACTGTAGTTCAAATAATCAATCACATTTTGGTGCCCATCGTAGGACCACTGCCCCATTTTTAGCCTCCATTTTGAGTTTTTTGGTGAAGTTGAAGTCATGACAGGTCGTTCTGACACATTCAATTTTCTAGTCTTGCGCATCCATGATGAAAAGAGCAGTCCAGTGCATATGAGATTTCTTTCTGCGCATCTGACCATTCTTTTTGTGCTTTCATTCTTCATGTGCATTTAAAACTTCTTTCTGCGCATCTATATTTATGCACGTTTAATCTGTCTTCTTGTGCATCCATTGTCTGTTTCGGCGCATCTGATTCCTGCCAGAAATTTGTATTGATTTTTGCAAAATGTTTGGCACTAACTCATGTTGCAGGTATTATCAATCATCAATGGAGGCTATTGAAAGAATGTTCTTGTAGGTTTAAGAGCTAGTTTAGGCATTTTCAATTGCATCTTGCATACAAATCTTCATCTAGTTTTAATTAGGAGGAGTAAATCATTGGTCATGTAACTTGCATATAAATCTTCATCTAGTTTCTATTTAGGAGGAATAAATCATATCATTGCTCATACAAATTGCATACAAATTTCACATAGTCCCAAGCTAGGTGGTTAAAATGGAATAAATCTTTCATGTCAATCTTGCACTTACAAATCCACATCTAGCATAAGTAGGGGAAAGGTAACTTGATCAAATCTTCAACAATAATCTTCACATAGTTTATTTAGGAGGCTAAAATCAACTATCTTTTCATGTTTATGCTATCATGTCAATTTTTTTCTTGGTAGATTAAATCACATTTAGATTAACTCTAGAAGGTTAATGAACCAGTGTCTATTGTGTTTGTAAAACGGTGATAGGCCTATGCTCTCCCCATCTTGGGTGACCAAAATACCAAACCCATCGTTTCATTTATTTAACCTTTAGAAGAGGCTTGCCCTTGGGATTGCATTGCTTCCAAGTGGGACGACCTCGAGTGGTAACGGACTAACAAGCCACTTTCAAGCCCCTATAAATAAATGTGTTTGTGACGAAAGTCATAAACAATAGGTGTTGTTGTGTTATACTGACGAATGTTTCCTATAGTACCCTTGTGGTGCATTTAAACCTGTAGAGCCTAACCTCTACAGATTGGGAAGCCTCCTAAATGGAGCGAATTGCCACATGTATAACCACCTGAATGAATGCCCTCATTAAGAACCAATTGTTTTTAGAAGCCCAAATCCTTCTATTTGTTGATGCAAGAGGTCAAACCTTTGAAGCTGCCCAACTATTCACGAATCATGTGTAGAGACAAAAAATTCAACTCTTCAGAGGAATTGTAACTTGGTATGTCAAAGAAGTGAGTTCCGTGCAAGGGGGAGCTAGTGCTACCATGTTGCTAACTGTCTGCCTTGATTTAAGTGGCTAGAGAAATCCAAGCTGGGACTCAATAAATATTGTCCTTACCAACCATAGGAATTGTACTTGTTTGCAAAATGTTTATCAAAAAATTGTATAACACCATGAGATCTTCTTGTCTGTTGTATTTTCTTGCAACAAACTGAAACAAAATCATCAGCAAAAACACTTAGGTTGCTTAGAAAAATGTGCTTGAAAACAAGAAAAATTGATCAAACATTTCAAAAAAATAGAATTGCACATTTGAGACTTCTTCTCACACATTTGACAGATCTTTAAGTGCATTTGTATCCTACTAGGCATTTAATTATGCTACGCATTTATTCATACTTTCAGTGCATACATAAACCTATGCTTTCAAATAGCAGTGTTGCGCATTCAAAACCACGTATTCAATCCACAGAGCTGCGCATTTGACCTCTGTTTCTACGCAAATAAACCTATGCATTTGTGATAGTGGCTTGTTCCTAACATTTTAAGAGAAAAACAAAATCATTTTCAAGTACCCATTATTGCCTAGATTCAATTTGTGAACTTAGTTAAACCATAAAAATTTATTACATACCCATTTCCAAACATTCCAATTACCATAGCATACTTAGCCATCCAAAAAATCAAATAAAAACCAAGATTTTCACTAAGGTATCATTGAGATCCTCTAAATCAAACAACCTCGTTAGTTTCCTATCAGGATTAATCATCCTCCACCTCAAAACTACACTAGAGCATCTTGATAAAGGTCTAGTCTACATCAATACTGGTTACCAATCATCCCTATTTGACTTCCTTTATATCAACACTTTGATAGCTAATACCATTATAGCTCAAGACCATTTTGTTTGAACAAATAGATCAAGAGAAAACCTTAGAAAATCTTATCACAAAAAAACTTCCAAATCCAATCAACCATACCTCAAAAGCATTTCACCAAACATCCACAAGTATCACATTCAACTCATTCCACATCAAACCTTTTTATGATTCAAACTAGATCCCAAACCAACAAAAACAAAGAAATGGATACCTCAAACCATAACATTCACTCTGCTTCATCTAGCAATGATGAGGAATAAATCCCACATGAGGAACTTATTAGTGCTTTGCAAGATCCCAAATTCTAAAGAATCATGGACAAGATCATGACCATGGACCCCTAAAAATATTTCCTCATGCAAGCACAACAAGGAGTTAAATTACCCCGTGATTTTGATGTCTCAAAATTGAGAGAAGCAACCCCATCTAATGACACCGATGCTCCCAAAAATGACAAGCCTAAGGATAGATCAAGCCCTTTGGACACACTAATGCAACAAATCCAAGTCTTGCAACAACAACTTGTGGACATCCAAACCAGAACTTCCATAAAGAACTATTCACTAGAGGATATCTGACCATATCCTTTTGACAAAAGTTTGGTCATGGTACCTTTCCCCTCAAGATTTGAGGTACCAAAATTTGATAAATATAGAGGAAAAGGTGACCTGCATGACCACATAAGGGAGTTTAGTGTTGCATGCCTAGAAGTCGTTCACAATGAAATATACCTTATGTGACTATTTCCACATAGCTTAGGAGGACAAGCTATGGAATGGTTGTCCTGTCTACCTCCTGGCATCTGAACCTTTAATGAACTAGTGGATAAATTTGTGACCCATTTCTCCTACAACATTGAGGATGAAATCTTAATGTTGGATCTTTGTAACAACAAATAAAATGGTGGAGAATCATTCGCCTCCTTTTTACAAAGATGGAGACAAGTTGCTAGCAAGTTTCCATACCATATCCCAGAGAAACAAATGATTGAGATGTTTGTCCACAACTTAAATACTAACTTGAGCTATCAAAAATAAATACAATGTCCTACTTCCTTTAGTAAGGTCATTGAAATGGGGTTACTCATTGAGAAAGCCTTGATAGCTAAGGGACAAATCAAACTCTACAAAGACACTCCTAGTTCAAGTAATAACATGGACAAGCCAAGGTTTTGGACCAAAAACAAAAACATTGTAAATGATGGTGTTGTTGATACTAAACATGTGGTACCAAAACAACCAATCTTTAATCTATCAAATCCAAAAAATAACACACTATCAAATAAACCTCAAAACAATGAACCATGATCCACAAACTTTCCTCCTCGTCGAAAGTTTACACCATTAGGAGAATCAATTGAATCTACCCTAAGGAAGCTCATATCAAACAATGTCATAACACTTCCAATGGTGCAAGATTATGAACCTAAATTTAAACCTTCTTGATGGAAAGAGTCATACTTTTGTGAATATCATAGAAGTAAGGGTCACAAAACCAATGATTGCCAAAGACTAAAGAATACCATCCAAGACTTAATTGATCAAAAAGTAATATCAATTGATGGACACGTATCTAATGATTACCATTTGGCATTCAAGAATCCGCTCCCCAACTATGAGAAGGGAGGTCCTTCAAAGTAAAACAATAATGATGGTAACAATGCCAACTACACAAATGTGTCATATGATTATGTTGTTAACCACATCTCCAAAAGTGATTCACATGTAAATGTGATCACTATGAATAAAAAGCCCAATTGTAATGTAAGCACTCATGGTGGAAAGATTACTCTCCAAGGGGCCCCATCCAAACCATCCTTCACGTCTAACCAGTACAACGTCCTTGACCAAATCCAAAGAACTCCTACACATATATCCATTTTGGATCTTTTGCGTCTATCTCCATCTCACAAAGCCATCCTCGAAAAATCTCTCTTGGAAACTATAGTCCCAACCAATCTAGCCGAAGAGCAATTTCAAGCCATGGTAGGTCATCTAACTACACCCCATTTCTTATCTTTCATAGAAAAATATTATATGTCTATCACCCAACCACACAATGCATCCCTCCATATTGAAGCCTTCATCCATAAACATAAAATAAAATAGGTCCTAATCAATGGAGGGGCAGGTTTAAATATCTATACTTTAAAACTAATCCTTGCATTGGGCTTTTTAAAGAATGTTGTGGATCCTAAGAAGAAAATTACAATCAAGGCATATGATGAAGAAGAAAGAACATCAAAAGGAACCGTTGTTTTTCCGATAAGAGTGAGACTAGTAGTGAAAGATGTGGTATGCCAAGTACTTGACATGGAACTAGCATACAATATTCTTCTTGGTCGACCTTGGATACACACAAAGCTGTGCCATCCACGTACCATCAGTGTGTCAAGTTTTCTCATAATGGCCAAGAAATCACTATCCAAGGTGATCTTGATCCATTCCAATATTGCAATTCCATCCAATCCAAGCCTGATGTTGTAATCCCCACCAACTGTGCAGCTTCCTCCTCTTCAACCCATGTTGACCCAGCCTCACCACCATCTACATCCAAGACATCTAAACTCAAACTCAAGCTCAAAGACAAGGGTGTAGGAGAGTATACTATCACGCAAACCTTTTGTCTAGCACAACTACCCATATCTCCCAAGTCCTATGGAAAACTATTCATGAACAAACCCAAGTCGTTGGATACTCCTAAAAGTCCTTTTGTTAAATGGAGAATCCTATTAGATGAGAGTGATGAGAAGGATATTCTACAATGGCTATATAAAGATGAAGATGGTGAATCAAAACCACAAGACTATCAATCCAAATTGCAAATTGAACAATATGGCCAAGGGTTCTCTATCTTACAAAGAATGGGATATGATGGTCATGGTCCCATAGGATTAAGGAAAAAATGTATCATTGAACCTATCCAACCTTCTTCTTTAATAGCTCAAGACACTACAGGGCTAGGATAAAAAGGAAAAGAAAAGATCAAATATAAAGAAAGGCATAAAGGAAAAGAAAGGGAAACAACTACTACCAACTTATTAGAGTAGATTCACCGACTACAAGAATGGAGTGAGACAAACTCAAATGAATATGAATGGGAGTCTTTCTAAACTATCTTGTGAAGACAAAGGTGTTGATGTGGTTCAACAATATAGCTCTACCCATAAAAATCATGAGGGACAAAGCTCTAGGTCTAGATCTCTAGAATTTGTTTGCGAGGAAGGTATGTGTTGTGATGTTCACAACACGCCCCATTTTACTCCTTAGCAAAATGAGGACCCCTGTTGTGGCTGTCGCTTTTGCTTTTGTGTCTGTTGTTTTGTTTGGTGGTAAAGGGAAAAGAGAGTGAAAATTGCAAACTTTGTTAAAAATAGAGAAAAAAATGCATTTTTAGTACCAGTGCATAATATGGTTGGATTCCCTGTGAAAACTGAGCTAGGGTTGCTTTTTGAACCATCTTAAAATTTGCCATATTTTGCAATATATGACCATTTTGGTAAAATGTACATTCAGGTTTGTATATCGCTTTGCATATACAGGGTCATTTGTATATGCAAAGGGTGTTGTTTTTGTACTTAGTTGCGTGGGCTATCAGGTTGCATATGCATTATTTGTTTGCATGTTGGGTCATTGTAATGTTACATACATTGCCCTTTATACATCGCTTTCATATACAAGGGCAATTGCATATCTTTTTTCCTTGTATGCATTTTCGATAAAGGTTCTATGCACACATACAAGATGGACCCAAAGTGGTTTTAGGTTTAAATAAATTGATGTCTGAGTTCCATTGCATGTACCTCACGTTGTATGTTTTGGTAGGTCAAAATATACAAGGTAAAATATACATTGGCAATATACATCGTGCAGAATTCAAATCTTATGAAGCACGGTTAATTCATTGTATATCCACAGGCTTGTATGTTAGAATTATTTACAATGCGAATATGCAATGGCGGACTTGAAGTTTATTAAAAGTAATTAATTCGTTGCATGATTCCGGGTTGTATATTTATACATACATTGTAATCTACAACAGTTTATATAATTGCCGGAATCGAAAAGATCATTAAAAAGAGTTAAATCGATGTACATTCGGCGCTTCTATGTTTTTACATACAAGCAAAATATACAAAGACATATGCATATTGCGGATTTGAAATGGATATCAAATGGGGTTAAATACTTGCATATTCCGCCACTTGTATGTATGTTTCGAAACATACATTGAAGGATGCATACAAGCCGGAATCCAAAGAAATTGAAATACGGTTAATCCAATGCATTACGTCCGAATTGAATATCTAAAAGATACAATGCAATTTTACATCGCGCGGACTTGACGGACTTATCAAAAGGACTTAGGCCTTCATATATTTTTGTGCTTTGTATGTTTCGACATACAAAGTCAATATGCGATGAAATATACAAGGGGCGGACTTGAAATGGCTATGAAATAACGAAAGGTCCTTGTATATTTCACGCCTTGTATATTAATACATGCATTCTAATACATACAAGGCGGATTTGTGAGGGGGGTTTTAAATCCGATATAAATATGCATCGAATTATACATTGGATGGAATTGAAAAGTTATAAAATAGAGTTAGATGCTTGCATATTTTGGCATTTGTATGTTCCGATATACAAACTGATATGCATTGCATACATGCAAGCCACGGAATTGAAAAGATTGAAATCTAATTTAACGAATGTATCACGCCTGGCTTGTATATCAGAAAATACAAGAATTTAAACAAGGAAATGAGTGGGAAAACTAAGCAATTGGAATTTTGAGGACAATTTTGGGCCCGAATGCATGGTCCTGGTCAACAATAGTTGACCCGACTGGTTTTAGCATTGTATATGCATTTTTGACTTGCGATATTCACAGATTTAGGGCCCGATTGATGCGTTCACACAATCACGACTAGATTTGGCAGTTGTTTTTCTTCCTGCAGGTTTATTAAATGATGATAATTATTGCTTATCCATTTTTGCAGGTTTGCAATTGAAGAAGGAGCTGAAACTTGATGACAATGACATCACGGAGGAGGAAATCCGATTTCAGGAGTAGAGGAAGATAAGGATGAAGGGAAAGGAAATCAAGGGTCTTCAATGATGAAGACAAAATGCAGTTGAAGACATTATTGCAGCAGACCACAGAAGTTATTATTGAGCTGCTAGGGTTTCCAGAAGGGCATATTTCACCCAGATTTGATGTATGCTCAGAGATATTTTGGGAGACTTGTTCTCCAACATTTATTGATGTAACCAGAGGTTTGAACCATTGTTTAAACTAGGGTTTTGAGTTGTATTGAGGACAATCAAAGTCTATATATTGTGCCTCTCTACATTGTAATACTTTACACAAGGGCTACATAGAGATTTGTAAAAGCATAACATTTAGAATAGAGGAACCTTTAAGTTTAGGAATAGAAGAAGGAGGTCACTTGTGTCTGCAATAAGGAATGCATGGAACATCTAGCTTCCTTACTATATCTATAAAGCTTGTAAGTTTGTTGTAGTTTGATCATTGAAGCTAAGAGTCATTTAGACATTGTAAATCTTATATGACTGTCTGTTTCTAATACAATTGAATCTGGAATTCTACATCTATCTTCTGAGTGTTTTCTTGCTCTTCATTGTGTTTGAAGCATTTTCTCTTAGAGCTTGCAATCTTAAATGTATGTTTGTGAAAATGCTCAGAACTTACATTTAAGGTTTTTTGTTTGTGGATTTGATCAAGTTACTGTATGATTTATAAAGTGCATAATAGAATAATTAGATCCTTTGGTAGAATGAATGAAGTTTAGATTAGATCTTTCTAACTTTTCCCAACCCATCTGAAAATACTTAACTTAAAATGCAGAAATTTAAAGGAAACTATTTCATATTTGAAAGAAGCATGCATAGTTGAGTTGAAAGTAGACAGTTTTCATAATATTTAAGAGGAGAAGGCTGCAATAATTCAAGAGAAAAAACCATTTAAAACTTTGCAGCACAGTAACACTTTTATGCAAAAAAGAATGAACAACATGCTGATTTTTATGATCTTTTGCATAGTTTAAGTCCAGTTAACCAACAGGAAACCCTAAATCACGTAAGGCCCCTTGAACATTATAGCTTCACATCGACCAACTAAATTTGCCCAATAGGTCAAGACTTGACCATATTAAACTTGGGATTAAGAGAATCTTAACCGATTCCTTCATATCTTTCAAGTTAGTTTTGGTTCATTTTATGTGAATTTTAACTAATTGTTATGACTATCTCAAAATAATCATCAACAGTTTCTTTGGCGCTAGAAGGAGGGCCTGATAGGATTTAAGGTTTATTTTCTGAGTTTGAATGCTTTATCCTAAGATATGTTAGATCTCATAAAATTTCAAAAAACTAAAAGGTTGAAAACAGGGTCTCATTTTTTTAAATGGACTCATATGGGGACAATTCTCAGGTTAGTATTCCTGCCTTTCAGGAAACTTTGAATAGGCAGCTTTATCCTCAAAGTTTACCTAACATTGGTTTATCCAGTTGTTGCAGGATACACCAGTCTGTGGAACACAGTGAAATTAATTGTTTAACTTTCCTCATCAGGATAGATTCATATTTGAAAGGACTAATTCTTTTCTCAGATGTGTTCAGGGCTAATTTCTGGCAGAAAAATGAAGAGATTCTGGAGCAACAAGTAGATACAACACTAGAACTTATCAGTTGGTTAGACAATACAATAGCTAAATCAGTTCTAGAAGGAAATAATAGCAAAACATCTTTCCTTAGGTCATGTTATGGTGGGATTGATAGTAGTTCTCTATTTCCTAATACATGTAAAGGGGAGTGTATGTATAAATCTTTGAAAACTTGTAGAGAGGAAACCATTTGTCAGGGTGAAATCTTTGATGTTGATCCTAATACTTTTAGGAAGGGTAGTAAAACATCTTTCCTCGAGTCATTCTATGGGACAAAAAATTATGGATAGATAGAGGAGTTACAGTGCACTAAAATTGATGAGGTCCCTACTGTAGCAGCCCATGAAGTCATAGAAAAGGAAGTTAATGCTGATTTACTATCTAACTTGCTTAAATTAAATGACCAAGTTCAAAATTGTTGCAGATCGATGAAATCAGACTCCACACTGGATAGAAAATCTAAATTATTTGATGAACAATTCTTGAAAATGGAGGATACAGAGGATTATGCTATTGTTGTGCATAATCTGGCATCACCCTAGCATTATTTTGAAAGTGAAATAGGGGAGTATTCCTACCAATCAAGAGATGTTGTTCCACCTTTACTCTCAAGTGATCTAGAAATGATTAATTTCTGTATATCAGATTATGATGATGAATATACTCACTTAAGTGCTGATGTGTAGGGAACTGATGAGAACATTGAGAAGTTTGCTGAGTTTGAGGATAAACTGAACATCCAGAATGAAGGAACAAAGCTAGATAAAGATAAAGAAATGATACATCTAGAGTCATTCATCTTTCAATTTGAAGAAAGACCTGACATGGAGCTAGGCAATGAAAGTATAAGGTTAAATGGAGAGCCAGTTGTCAATAAACAAGCATGTCCAGTAGAGCTAAAAATACATTAGGTTGTCTCTTTCCTTTCCTCAGTGAATAATGTTGAATACCACTTTGATTATGGAGATTCAAGAGATAGAACGTGCATATGGATTAGTCATGAACATGATGAGATGCCTCAATTGCTGATAATTGAGAGTTATTTTGATAAACACAATGAATTTAGAATACCAAATTTTTTTTAGAATACAAGGATGAATCTGCTAGGGTTAGAACCATAACTAGTGCCCTGATGCTCCTGCACAATCTAAAGAAATACGCAAGTAGGGGTGTTTTGGGATCTTTTCATGGGTTTTGTTTGCCTTGTAGAGGCTTGTATATAGTTTGGTAGGGTGGTTGTTTTGTTTCTTGTTTTCTTTTCTTTGTTTTCTATTTTCTTTTTGTTGTTTTCCTTTATAGGTTAGTTGTTTGTATAGTTTTGTTTCTATTCTTTTGTTTGTACAGTCTTCTTTTGCTTTGTTTTGTTTTTCTTGTACAGGTTGTTGTTGGTTTGTTGTTGTCTCCTCAGCAGGGGTCTTTGTTTTACTTTAGAGTATTAAAGGAGCAAGCTAACAACCATTGAAAATAGTATAAAATTCAAAATATTCAAGTTAACCATTTGAAATTTATGCATAACTTTTGTGACTGTCATGAATGTAGAGAGTTGTTTACCTTCTAAAATTTTGTATTCAATAATAGTGATTGAGAATTCAAGGGAGGTTTCTCACGATGACACACCTAAAATCCTTGGGTTTGTTGAACCTACCAGTGTAGATATTAGGTGAAAAATCTGAGGTCACCCTTGCTACCATTACAATTCTCAGCTTAATTTCAGCAAGTGCCCCCTCCTTGCATCATAAAGTTACAAATTGCTATATCTTGTGAAATTTCTATCAAGTATCAAAATCAATAAAGTATAAAAATATAAAAATATAATAAAGTGGATTATACTAAAAATCCAGATTAAGCCATCTAAGTAACTCTACCGAGGCTATGGACGCTCGCTGGTAGTGGGGCTCTACGTAGGAGAATTGTAATGATAACCTTGCCAGGGCTATAGACGCTCGCTGGTAGCAAGGTCCTATCCGGTTGGCTATGAGGGAATATCCTCAACTATGTAGGCTAATGTCAGTCACTGGTTTGTTCAAGCAATCTTCAAGATGAGGATAATTAATCACGTGCACACACTTGAACTGAAAATGAAAATTCATGCACCCTTATTGAATACCTTAGGTCTCAAGTTGGATAACAATTTGCAGAAAAGATAGTTGGAAGTTATGGATTTATTTCATTTGGTTTTTCTTGAATGCTTTGAATTTAATTATTTTGTTTGGTTGCTAGTTGTTGTGATGTTCACAACACGCCCCATTTTACTCCTTAGCAAAATGAGGACCCCTGCTGTGGCTGTTGCTTTTTCTTTTGTGTGTGTTGTTTTGTTTGGTGGTAAAGGGGAAAAGAGAGTGAAAATTGCAAACTTTGTTAAAAATAGAGAAAAAAATGTATTTTCAGTACCAGTGCATAATATGGTTGGATTCCTTGTGAAAAATGAGCTAGGGTTACTTTTTGAACCATCATAAAATTTGCCATATTTTGCAAGTTATGATCATTTTGGTAAATGTACATTCAAGTTTGTATATCGCTTTGCATATACAAGGTTGTTTGTATATGCAAAGGGTTTTATTTTTGTACTTAGTCGTATGGGCTATCGGGTTGCATATACATTATTTGGTTGCATGTTGGGTCGTTGTAATGTTACATACATTGCCCTTTATAGATTGCTTTTATATACAAAAGGCAATTGTATATCTTTTTTCCTTGTATGCATTTTTTATAAGGGTTCTATGCACACATACAAGATGGACTCGAATTAACTCATAGTTGAAATGAATAAATGTCTAAGTTCCGTTGCATGTATCTCACATTGTATGTTTTGGCAGGTCAAAATATACAAGGTAAAATATACATTGGCAATATACATCGCACGGAATTCAAATCTTATGAAGCACGGTTAATTCATTGTATATCCGCAGGCTTGTATGTTAGAATTGTATACAATGTGAATATGCAATGGCGGACTTGAGGGGGGTTATTAAACAGAGTTAAATGGTTGTATATTTGGCACTTGTATGTTTTTACATACAAGAGAAACATGCAAGTTAAAAGATACAAGGCTCGTAATATGCAAGCACCGGACCTGAAAGGTCTATTAAAACAACTTAAGTCCTTGTATGTTTTTGGCTTGTATATTGGTGAGATACAAGTGTTATGTACATGCGGCAGACCCAAAAAGGTCATTAAACATTGTTAAATCGATGTACATTCGGTGCTTGTATATTTGGACATACAAGCGAAAGATACATTGACAATATACATCGCACGGACTTGAAGTTTAATAAAAGTAATTAATTCATTGCATGATTTTGGGTTGTATATTTATACATACATTGCGATATAAAATAGTTTATACAACTGCCAGAATCAAAAAGATCATTAAAAAGAGTTAAATCGATGTACATTCAGCGCTTGTATGTTTTTACATACAAGCAAAATATACAAAGACATATGCATATCACAGATTTGAAATGGCTATCAAACGGGGTTAAATACTTGCATATTCCGCTGCTTATATGTATGTTTTGAAACATACATTGAAGGATGCATACAAGCCGGAATCCAAAGAAATTGAAATACGGTTAATCCAATGCATTACATCTGAATTGAATATCTAAAAGATACAATGCAACTTTACATCGCATGGACCCGACGGACTTATCAAAAGGAGTTAGGCCTTTGTATATTTTTGTGCTTTGTATGTTTCGACATACAAAGTCAATATGAGATGAAATATACAAGGGGCGGACCTGAAATGGCTATGAAATAATGAAAGGTCCTTGTATATTTCGCGCCTTGTATATTAATACATGCATTCTAATACATACAAGGCGGATTTGTGAGGGGGGTTTTAAATCCGATATAAATATGCATTGAAGTATACATTGGATGGAATTGAAAAGTTATAAAATAGAGTTAAATGCTTGCATATTTTGGCGTTTGTATGTTCTGATATACAAATCGATATGCATTGCATACATGCAAGTTACGGAATTGAAAAGATTGAAATCCGATTTAACGAATGTATCACGCCCGACTTGTATATCAGAAAATACAAGAATTTAAACAAGGAAATGAGTGGGAAGGCGAAGCGATAGGGTTTTTAAGGCATTTTGGGCCCGAATGCATGTTTTTGGTCAATGATGGTTGACCCGACTGGTTTTAGCATTGAGTATGCATTTTTGGACTCGCAATTTTCACAGATTTGGGGCCCGATTTTTGCGTTCGCACAGTCACAACTCGATTTGGCAGCTATTTTTCTTCCTGCAGGTTTATTAAATGATGATACTTATTGCTTATCCATTTTTGCAGGTTTGCAGTTGAAGGCGCTGAAACTTGATGACAATGACATCACGGAGGAGGAAATCTAATTTCAGGAGTAGAGGAAGATAAGGATGGAGTGCAAAGAAGTCAAGGGTCTTCAATGATGAAGACAAAATGCAGATGGAGACATTATTGCAGCAGACCATAGAAGTTATTATTGAGTTGTTAGGGTTTCCAGAATGGCATATTTTGCCCAGATCCGATGTATGCTCAGAGATATTTTTGGGGACTGGTTCTCCAGCATTTATTGCTGTAACCAGAGGTTTGAACCATTGCTTAACTAGGGTTTTGAGCTGTATTGAGGACAATCAAAGTCTATATATTGTGCCTCTCTACATTGTAATACTTTACACAGGGGTTTTTCTAGAATAGAGGGACATTTTAGTTTAGAAGTAGAAGAAGGAGGTCGCCTGTGTCTGCAACAAGGAGCGTGTGGAACATCCTACCTCCTTGTTGTATCTGTAAAGCTTGTAAGTATTCTGTAGTTTGATCAATGAAGCTAAGAGTCATTCAGACATTGTAAATCTTATATGACTGTCTGTTTCTAATACATTTGAATCCAAAATTCTACATCTATCTTCTGAGTGTTTTCTGGCTCTTCATGGTGTTTGAAACATTTTCTCTTAGAGCTTGCAATCTTAAGTGTATGTTTGTGAAAATGCTCAGAACTTACATTTAAGGTTTTTGTCTGTGGATTTGATCAAGTTACTGTATGATTTATAAAGTGCATAACAGAACAATTAGATCCTTTGGTAGAATGAATGAAGTTTAGATTAGATCTTTCTAACTTTTCCCAACCCATCTGAAAATACTTAACTTAAAATGCAAAAATTTAAAGGAAACTGTTTCATATTTGAAAGAAGCATGCATAATTGAGTTGAAAATAGACAGTTTTCATAATATTTAAGAGGAGAAGGCTGTAATAATTCAAGAGAAAAAAACTATTTAAAGCTTTGCAACACAGTAACACTTTTATGAAAAAAAGAATGAACAACATG
The DNA here is from genome assembly GCA_027924645.1 of Cunninghamia lanceolata. Lineage (NCBI taxonomy): Eukaryota > Viridiplantae > Streptophyta > Pinopsida > Cupressales > Cupressaceae > Cunninghamia > Cunninghamia lanceolata. The sequence goes on from BSBN01001583.1 coordinate 15,635,382, forward strand.
CTGATTTTTATGATCTTTTGCATAGTTTAAGTCTAGTTAACCAACATAAAACCCTAAATCGTGTAAGGCCCCTTGAACATTACAGCTTCACATCGACCAACTGAATTTGCTCAACAGTTCAAGACCTGACCATATTAAACTTGGGATTAAGCGAATCTTAATCGATTCCTTCATATCTTTCAAGTCAGTTTTGGTTCATTTTATATGAATTTTAACTAATTGTTATGACTATCTCAAAACAATCATCAACAGTATGATGTCACACTTGACAAATCAACTTGAGAAGAGTACCATCATAGACTTTGTAAATACTTACACTAGCCTACACAACTCCTCCATCTTAACCATCACTAGCCTTGAACCAGACCAACCCGATGACCCCTTACCATTAGTGCATCTTGAACTCATAGACTGGGATTTGTAAGACACCACCCCTGAGCTAGATACTTTCCAAAATGACGATGCTATCATCGATTATCTAGAACTTAGAGACCATCTACCAGCAGGGGATCACAAAGCTGGCTATGCTATAGAACTCAATGACAAGGCTTATTTTGGGGAGAGTGCCAAGCCTTTCAGTCATAAAAATGAAAAAATAAAAGATAGATCTAATGGTGAAAACCACTTTGTGGCAGTGTTAGATTGTGAAAATAGTAAAAATATAAAAGATGGATCTAACAGTGAAAACCACTCTGAGGCACCAAAGGATGAAAGGCTTGACACTCTTCACAATCTGACACATCAGGAGAGGTCCTCAATTTTGATAGAACCAACAGAACATGTCTACATCAGAATAGAAGACAATCTAAGGGTAATCCACATGGTAGAATCTTTATCAAAACATGAAAAGCTAGAATTCATCAACTTCTTCAAGAAGAGATAGATTAACTTTGCCTAGTCATATGCAAACATGCCGGGGCTGGATCCAAACCTTATAATGCATCATTTGTCACTACCTCCAAGAGCTAAGCCATTCAAACAAAAACTAAGGAAGATGCATCCATATATCACACTCTTAATGAAGGAAGAATTAAAGAAGCTGCTAGATGTTAGATTTATCAAACCAATTGACTATCCAGAATGGACTTCAAACATTGTCCCTGTATCAAAACCAAATGGAAGGATCATATTTTGCAATGACTTCAGAGATTTGAATAAAGCTTGTCCAAAAGATGGCTTTCCTTTTGCTTAGCATTGACATCATTGTGGATCTAACAACAGGGCACACCATGTTATCACTAATGGACAGATTTTTAGGCTATTATCAAATCAAAATAGCACCACAAGATCAACACAAGACCACATTCACATGTTCATGGGGTACCTATTGTTGGTGCATCATGCCATTTGGACTAAAAAATGTGGGGGCAACATATCAAAGAGCCATGACTACAATCTTTCATGACATGTTGCACACCATCATGGAAGATTATGTAGATGACATTCTAGCCAAGTCAATTACCAGAGGACACCTGTAGGTCTTAGACAAAATCTTTTAGAGATTAGAGAAATTCAACGTACACTTAAATCCAAAGAAGTGTGTTTCTGGAGTCACATCCAGCAAACTTCTAGGATATATAGTGTCAGCTAATGGAATTGAGGTGGACCCAGCCAAAGTAAAAGCAATCCTGGACATGCCACCACCCACAAATCTCAGTCAGCTCAGGTCATTACAGGGCAAGCTACAATCCATCAGGTGGTTTATCTCTCAACTGGATGACAAATGTCATCCATTCACACATATCCTACACAAGAATATTCCTTTCAAATGGGATGACTCGTGTGAACAAGCCTTTCAACATCTCAAAGAGTATCTAATGAATCCACCAATCTTGATGCCACCAATCCAAGGCAAACCACTTCTGCTTTATATTTCATCTACGCCAACTGCTCCAGGACCTTTACTAGCACAACAAAACTATGAAGGAAAGGAGCAAGCTATCCACTACATCAGCCTGACACTAGTAGGTTATGAGCTTCAATACACACCCATAGAATGAGAATGTCGTGTATTAGTTTTTGCATCACAAAAGCTAAGGCACTATATGCTCACTCATTCCATCAAATTGGTAGCCAAGATAGATCCATTGAAGTACTTACTCAACAAGGCTTCTCTAATGGGTAGGCTATCAAAGTGGGTGATGATACTTAGTGAGGTTGACATTGAGTATGTAGATAGATGAGCTACTAAAGGTTAGGTGATTGCAAATCAGTTGGTAGATGTACCATTAACAGATGAGAAGCCATTAACCTTCAAGTTTCCAGATCAATCCATCTTCAACATCACAACCCAAGCATTGAAACTTTATTTTGATGGATCATATACTCAGCATGGGTCCAGAGTAGGTATCTTGTTGGTCACACCTAATGGAAACACAATTCCAAAGTCACATAGATTACTCTTTCCATTTACCAACAATGTGGTAGAATATGAAGCACTGGGTATTGGAATCAAAATGGCAATAGAATGGAAAGTCAAAGAACTTCATGTATATGGAGACACACAACTTGTCATCAACCAGGTGAATGATGACTATCAAACTAGGGACAAGAAATTAATACTGTACAAGTGTATGGTAGACGACCTCAAAGAATACTTTGTTGTGATTTCTTTTGAGAAGATACCCAGATTGGGGAACAAAGTAGCAAACACCATGGCAACGATTTCATCTCTCCTTGATATACCTGAAAACCAGTCACGCTATGAGTTCTTGGTGGAGCCAGTATCCCATCCTACCTACGACATCCCTGAAACCAGTATCATATGCCACATATTAGGATCTGATTCTCCCTTATACAGAAAAGTATATACCTATCTAAAAGAGAACACCCTACCACTCGATCTATCTAATAACCAAAAAAGAACCTTCATCTGTCAAGCCTCCCGTTATACCATAATCACTAACACCTTATATCGATGACGACTAGGTGGTACTCTCCGTAGGTGTCTCAATAGTGAGGAATATCAAATCACCCTAGGTGAAGTTCATGAAGGTATATGCGAACCCACTCTAGTGGTCCTACTTTGGCTAAGAAACTCATACATATGGGATACTACTAGCCAACTATGGGAAATAACTCCTATCATTTTGTGAAAAGGTACAAGAAATGACAAATTCATGGGAACCTAATACATGCACCAACACAAAAACTACATCTTTTAATGACTCCTTGGCCTTTCTGTCAACGGGGACTCAACTTAGTGGGCAAGATACACCCCCCATCATCCAACAGCCATAAATTCATAATCACCACCACTAATTACTTTACAAAGTGGATCAAAGCCGTACCCTTAGCCAATGTCATGGGCAAACAAATCACCTCTTTCATCCTAAATTACATCATTTGCCACTATGGCATTCCCCTATCCATTATCACTGATAATGATGGACCCTTTAAAAATCAAGATGTCAAAGAACTATGTGACAAATTCCACATCCAACACCGCTTTTCCACCCCATATTACCCCCAAGGAAATGGCCAAGCAGGGGCATCTAATAAAACCATTTTGAAAATCCTAAAGAAGACTATCAATGATGCCAGTCATGATTGGCATATCTAACTGAATCCCACTCTGTGGGCCTACCGTACAAGTATCTACACACCCACAAGTGCAACACCATATTCCCTAGTCTATGGCTCTAAAGCCATCTTGCCCATTGAAGTCGAGTTACCATCCTTGCGAGTATCATTAAAAAGCCTAATATCTGATGAGGAATACATGGTTTCTAGACTTCAAGAGTTAGAGCTGCTGGAGGAAAGAAGACAACACACCTTTAATCATCTGATAACCTACCAACAAAGGATGTCAAGAAGTTACAACCATAGAGTCAAACCCTGCATCTTTCAATTTAGTGACTTAGTTCTTAAAGAGGATCCCAAAAATCAGAAGGATAGGGAGAAGAAAGGCAAGTTTGAACCCAACTAGCTTGGCCGATATGTAATCATTGCTGCCTATGGATCGGGAGATTATCAACTAGCAACATTAGAAGGTGAACTATTGGATGATCCCATCAATAGCATGCATCTTTGCAAGTTCTACACCTAAACCCCAATGCAGGGGAATAAAAAACATGTATAAAAAAAACAAGTAGTGAAAACTTGGAAACAGGCACTATTGTGATCGTGCAAATAAAAGCAAGTAGTGAAAACCTGAAAACATGCACTATTTGTGATAAACTAATTCCTCCATCTTTTAGTATTTTAGTCCCCATCTAATCTTTTCTTCCCTCATCTATCAAATCACATCAAGATACCTATCATGGCCTGTTGTTTGCTCTCCCTTATCACCTTGTCCCATCAGGTTGTCAATCCAATCCATCATCCATCTTGTCATCCATTATGACCCTATCATTACTATCATTGTCGAACTATGTCACCTCTGAGCTATCACATAGGCAAGGCCATCTTTGATGAGCCACTGAGGCTTCCCATCCATTCCATCCCTTATCACCCATCATTTTATCTCTCCAATCCCATTTGCTTTCCACCCCTTAGGTTTTAGGTCCACATAGTCCACACCCTGAACTACGTTGTCTCTACGTCATCATGTAGGCAAGGCCATCATCAATGAGACATCGAGGCACTAGGTCAGTCCCTTAGGGCCCGTTACATCGAGTCTATCATTCGTTCAATCCACATGCTCATCCATAATAATTGATCCTTTATTTGACTGGGGCTAAAATCCTTGACCTAGTTGAGAATTGGATTCTTGAATGCCACAAATCTTAGAGGATAACAAACCGGATTGCAATATTATCTCTAGACAACATGCAGCACTACAAACAAATCTTTTCAACAAAACACTTGACACAAGACATTAACCTATATCAGACAACAATGTGCCTAAACTATCATGATTATTATATATATTTTTGTTGCAAGGAAACATATCTATGGCAAGAAGATTGGATGTTTGTTATCAGTTTAAGTTTTCGGTCTTGATTTTTGTTATCATGTTTCCTATGCTACTTGAGGATGTCCAAAAACTAGAGAAGCTATGATGGGGATAGGGTTATTTTCATTTATTTTCTATTTTTGGATCAATCTTTAGTAATGTGATGACTTTGTCTAACAACGTGATCAACAAAAGATCATCAAGGACATTATGAGTCTAAGCATGAAAGGGTGTAATCCTTGTCTGTTGATACATGCAAGAAATACTCAGGTCATCTAGGTTCAATTTTGACTAGATGCTTGTATTAATTTGCTAAATCAAAATCCATGTAAGAGATATTCAGGTCATCATGGTTTAATTATACCTAGATGCTTGTATTTTCTTACAACATTTTAAAAGCTCAATGATGAAAAAGTACTTCAGATACTTGCATACAAGATGACAAAGCCTCATTCATACATTTTAGGTTTACATTTCATGTCATTTATAAGCATGCCATACATTTCGTTTATCCAAGTGTCATAAGATCCAAATCCAATATGTTAGTTATCCATATTATCCATTTGTCCAAATTATTCTTCTAATTTGGTCATCTTATCCGAATCTTTTGCCTAATTCTTCTAAGTGTTGTTTCATTTATGATTGAGTATACTTGGCATAACAAAAGTACATCATTATCATGATTGCATATTCATCATTAGTTCATGTCATTTTAGTTCATTAGTTGCATTAAACATTTAACTCATGATTTTTAGCAACAGTTTCATATAGTGATATCATTTTGCATAGTAATAACATTGTCCATCATAAATTCATTATCATTTAAGTGCATTAGTTGTATCAAGAATTTAGATCATGATAGTGATAGCATTTATCCACATAGATTGCATAACATTTATCATCAAAAACTTAGACAAATATAGATATCATTTTTCATAACATTTGCATATTAGATCATCATACATAGAGAAATTAAGCACCATGTAGTACCATTTAGGCAATCATCCACATATACATTAGGACATCATAAACTATAAGCATATAGGATCAATATACATTATGCATACATATTAGTCATCATGTAACATCATGAAAACATCATACCATAAGTGTCATAGGCATCATAGCATCAACATGATAGAAACATCACAATAGAGCATAATCATACCATCAATCATATAGATAACATCCATCACATATAAATAACATCCATCCATAAGAACACATGCACGTAGTCCATTGAACTCATGTAGATCATCATCAAATATAATAATAATATCCAAGTAGACAATGATATAAGAAAGTGTATATAACAAACTATCCAGAATGGTGTATACAAAAATGATAAATACATGATACATGTCTTTAAAATTACCTATGTGGTACTCCCACCGAAAGGTGCCAGATACTGAGGCTGAGGCTACTACTACGAACCTATAAGACCTGTAGGATAAACAAGTGGTGGTCCCATCACTCCCCCACTCTCTATCTATGTACACCTAGATCTGTCGTAGGAGCTTGGCGGGAAACTACTCACCCTCTGCTCTGGAGGCACTACCTTCTCGTACAGATATCTCCAATAAAAGATCTCTTATCTAGATCGAATCATGTCTGTCACAATCTAACTATGAGGGCCCTGACGTGCTGTCTGTTGTACTTGCTATAGTAGGGTCTCCACCCTAGTATATCTTTGTATAGAAGTGTCTCACTCTAGTATGGCAATCCAAACATCCCCCTATAGCTATGTAATCTGATGCCTCATCTGACCAACCTCTCCATGTAGCTGCACCACCTAGGCTCATAAAGTAGCCACTTGTCCATCATCCTGTCCAACCTGGCCCTATCTAACCTGGCCCTATACCTACATCTGTGGATGTACTTGTACATGTGTCTGTACCTGTGCCTATATCTAGGGTACCCTCCTTTGCCTACCATCATCTCCTCCTCCTCGGCCACCTCAACCACCCCTCCTGCATCATCGTCATCTCCTCCTCTATCAAGGATCATCATCATCCTCCTCATCTACATCCTCTAATCTCAGAGCTCACTCTCTTAGTCTAGTGTATCTCAGAAATGGATAGTGTATCTCAGAAATGGATGGGCAGTGAAGTGTGCTGCAAAGTCTATTGTCATTCCTGCATCCACTATGTGTTGCCGCAGATCCCATGCTTGATATGGAATCTATAAAAAGTCTATCCTAGTAGTCTTATGAGAAGCCAATGGACCCCACAATGGATTCTCCTTGTGTGTCCAAGCAAATATAGCAGTACCCTAGGGCATCCCCTGAATCCTGCCAAATTGTCAAAGCACACAGGTAACAATGGTGCTCTAAGATATAGGGAGTCCTCCCTATCAACCATTGAGTTTGAAACCAATATGGCAACTCAACTGCATCCTCATCCCACACCTCACAATCTAGATATGGCTACCACTCCACCTCATCCACCTCATCCAATGTGTGTCACCAGTACTCCAGCTTTCCCAGTTTGGGCTGGGAAAGAGTCTCCTGAAACCTATATGAGTATGGCCTGTCATGTCCCCTCACTCCCATACCAATCAGCTGTGTGACCACTATATGTAGCCATGCCGAAATCTATAGCAATGAGACTCTCGCAGATAGACTCGCAACTCCATCATAAACAAACTAATGTAAATCATGGTATAAGTGAGAAAGTATACATGGACCCCAGGTGAAGCATGTCCTCTCTGATATCATCCTCTCAAGTGTCTGACCCCATCTAACCTGGAATCCCTGGGATCTCCTCTTAGGAAAAACAACACCTCCAATCAAACCTACTAGTATGGCTAGAAGGGGCTCATAGTAATCCACCATATTTGCCTAGCTGATCTATGTACCCTTTAAGTCTACGTTGTCAAACACTCGTCTGCACTCTGCCAATCTAGCTCCAGTCGTAGACTCATACTCTACCAACTCACCCTGAATTGGAATGCGTAGTATATGATGCACGTCCTCCAAGGTCACTGTCATCTCTAGTAGGTAAATGAAATGTGCCTATCGCACTATGAAACCTCTCTACTAATGCAATCAGCAATCCTAGATTCACCCGGATATCAGGCATAAAGCATACAGACCATAATCTAATTGATTTGAGTACTAAATGATCAGTGTCAGTCAAAAAGGGTCGAAGCAGCTGTGTAACCAGGAATCTCTCCCACGACATCAAAACTGATCTAGCTCCTCCTACAATCAATAACAAAGTGCATTAGCAAAACAAACTACGATGCATATCTATCCAATCAATCAAACCAGTTACTTATCTATCCTATCAGAAAACCTATCCTATCATCTCTTCTGAGATTCTATCAATCTCAAAGGTGACCTATTAGTTTTCCAACATCGATCATGATGCTAACTTTATCCAATCAGCTAGGTAATTGACTAGTTTTATCAGATGTGTAGCTTTGTATCAAATGTGTTGAATCCCTTGTCATTTGTGCTATTTCAAGCAAATGCACAGAAACAAGGTTTATTTACACATTTTAAGCACATTTGCACATTTTCTTATCTAATGCACCTGATCCCTAATCATTTGTGCATTTTCTTGCTAGATACGTAACTTAAACTAAATGTGCGGGACAACTAACTATATGTGTGCATTAACCTAGATGCGTTGAAACCCTATCTAATTGCACATACCTACCTATGAAATGCGAAAAAATTGTATATGTGTAGATGTCTTGCTCATATGCGTAGAATCACATCATTTACGCAGAATCCTAGTTTGTTTATGTAGAAACACTAATTCAGTGCATTCAAAAATGTGAAGTTTGACCTACATTTTGACCACAATAAATGAAAAAATGACCAAGTTTCAAAGGGTACATACTAGGGGTCCGTAGTTTGCTGGCCATCCAAATCATCAGATCCTCTTGAATCTATGGCTCTCTATCATATATCAATCCATCTCTACTGACTCCTTTGCACTGCTAAACACTAGAGCTCCTAGAACCTCTACACAAAAGATAAGTGTACAAATGAATAGAGAGATGACCCCACATTTCTATTTATAGCCAAGTGAGCCTAGTTGGAGGTGTTTAACCTAGCACATCATTATCGTGTTCTGCATTTGTTTCTCATTATCCATTGTCCAAAATTTTCACCTGTCAATCATGTCATCCATCTTTCTTAATCATGAGATCATTTGTCACTCTTTTTCCAAAATTCAACCCGACCAATCTCCCAAGGGGGCATCCTACCATTATCAAACCTGTACCAAGGGAAAACTGGGGCACGTATCATAACCAGAAAATTTTTAGTCTTTTAATCAACATGATAAAACACATTGTCTCAAAGAGGGGCAAAATGTATACACCTAAAAATGGCTTGAGTCAAATTAAATAAATATTTTAATATTTATTTTATTCTAATTCTTCTATCAATAAATAAATATTCTAATTTATTTATTTGATTCACGTCTATCTTATTCTTCTAATAATTAAATTAAAAAATTATTTTATTTAATTAATCATATCCTAATTTCCTCTAATGTCATGTCTAATTAAATAATCCTAAATTATTTAATCTTTTCTTCTAAGTCAGAGTCTATTGCCTAAATTCCACATCATCTCATCCATGTCATTCTTCCATGTCATTTGGACACCTCACCATGTTGCTCCAACAATTAAATATTCTTAATAGTTAATTATATAATTATCCTCACCCACATGTCCTATTTATCCTCTAATCATCCCTATTTCATCTCCACATGTGTCCTATTATTTCTCAATCATCTCCAAGGTCAAATACATTTGTCTTTTCAAATCCTAGTTTATCTCTCACATTCCAACAAATCTCTATAATCTGCTCATAGTCTTCCACTTTTAACTCACGGGTCTATGAGAGCACCATGACATGTGGCTTGTGGATCCACATATTCCTCTACCTTGTAAATGTAGTAGGAACATTTCCCATGATTATCTCCCTCATCCCAACCAACTCCATCTCAACCGTACATGTCACAGATAACTCCTCCAACCGTGGATCTATTGACACTTGGAATGGTCCATCCTTAGCCAATAAAAGCAAGGTTCTCACACTCATTTTTCACCACTCAAGCTTTAGAAAATACATTTCACAGAAATTCTACCATAGCTATCAAGCATTCCTTTGGCTCCCCTCATTTGCCTTGCATCCATTAGCATCATTATCTCATCTAGCTGCATATCAATATCAATATCCATGGCTTCATATCATAGTCTCCATCATTCATCTTAGTGTTGCATTGTAGAAACCATTCACTTTGCATAATCATCCACAAAGCGATTCTCTCTTTGTCATCTTAAAAACAAAAAGGAAGTATACTTTTGAGAGCTCAATCATAATCTACAAGATCATTGAAGAGATAGGCAACAATGGAAGACACAAGGTAGATCAGTTCAGCAAGGTATATCTTTGTTTTATTGCATTTGTCTCATTTTAATTGAAGTTATTGTATATTTAGGTAGTTTCTACTATAGTTCAAATAATCAATCACAATATTTTATTTATTTCTTAATAATTAGTGTATTTTCTTGAGTGGACATTACATAGGTATTAGAGCACTAGGTTGTAACACTTGGGATCATTGGAGTAAAAGTATTGGTAATGTAAACCATTTTTTGGGTCTCATCTTGGTAAGTAGAGGTAAATTTTGATTGATTAATGATACGGAATGGATGTTTAGTAAATCAAATTCAACTTATATATAAATATGTTCATAGATGGATGCTCTTGAAAAAAGAAAGTGATGTAAACTTTTGTAACAAATTTTTGGAAAGATCATGGAGAGATAGAGAAAAATGGATGAAAATTGCAGGGGTTGATCCTAGCCTGGAGAATGGGGTATGAAATTTGTTGATAATTCTATTTTTCTTGTTTAGATTATTGTTTGATTTATTGATTAGAAATGTTAAAATTTTATTTGTTGTGAATTGATATAAAATTGAATGATCTTGTTGAGAAAGGAATGGTGGATTCTTCTTTGGGGGTGATTTTCATGGTGTATGGTGGAGAATGGTACTGGTGTGTGGGAGTTATTGTTGTTTCTCTATGTGAGCTATTGGGAGTTGATGTTACTCTATGTGAGCTAGTGGGAGTTGATGTTGCTCTGTGTGAGCTATTGGGAGTTGATGTTGCTCTATGTGAGCTATTGGGAGTTGTTGTTGCTTTGTGTGAGCTATTGGGAGTTGATGTTGCTCTGTGTGAGCTATTTGGAGTTGTTGTTGCTCTGTGTGAGCTATTATGTGGGAGTTGTTTTTGTTGCTTTGTGTGAGCTATTATTTTGTTCATTGGGAGCTATAGTGAAATGAAGGGAGCTATGTGTGATTGGGAGCTACAGTTGTGTTAAGGAAGCTACATTTGTTAAAAGGGAGTTTTCTAAACCTTTATTATTCATAACTAATGAATGCTCATAATTGCATAAGTTTCATGATCAACTCTTAATGTGGTATAAGTTGGAGCTCCATGTGGTTTGAAACCACCACATTCCTCTCCTCCCCTTAGGTGGCTCATTGAAGTCACGTGGTGAATTGTGATGTAAAGTCTTATGAATTTTTTTTTAAAATTTTTATTCTGTTATCTTCTCCTTTGTTTTATCAAGCCAACAGTTTTGAAGATTTCTTTAAGATATTTGGATAATCGAAATTGCAAAATTGTCCTTTTGCCTTGAGGACTATTTTATTAAAGTTTTTGATTTTAATTTGAATTGATGTTTTGACTTCCGCTATTTTATTTATTTTGATTATTAATTTGAAATTGTTACCTATTGGAAATTTCTTAATTTTGAGGCTTTATCATTGTTGGTTGCTAGCTTGTGTGGAGTAATGTGAATGGTGTTGATTTTCATACCCAAGAGAGGTTCCTAACAAGTTGTATAGGGGAGTAGATGGCCTAGGGAATGTTTATTATGAAATAGTGTAGGATCTATTCTATGGCATTATGATAATCCAAATCCCATTGAAAGTATACATGATGTATAGAATAGATATCTGTAATGTTTAAATGTTAAGAGTTGTTTAAAATGAATTTGATTATAATTAATATTTAGATGATATAAGTATGTTTTATTTTGATGGAAATAATGATACAACTAAAATTTTCTAGAAAGAATGGAATTACTGTGTGTTGCTGGAAAAGAAAGAAAGATTCTATGGGTTGAGTCAAACTTGGACAGCCAAGGTAAGAAATGAATGAATTGTATTTTTGTTTATGAATCAAATGAATGTTCTAGTTAAATCTTGAAAGAAATCTATTTGTTATTATTTGCATATTTAATTTGCCAAGAATGATGAATTCTTACATGAGCATTGTTATGTTGCCTAAAATTGGTGTTATGATGGAAAGAATTCATGGGAGATTATTGTTTCTGGAAGTTGATTTTGGGAGTTATGATTAAGGGAGATAGTGTTTAATGGGAAGTTTGATGCTATGGGAGTTATTAATTTTATTGTGAAAGAAAGTGATATAAATATATGATTTAGATTCTTGAAATGGAATTGTTTTAATATTGAACATCAAGAGAAGGATTCTCTTTAATTGCTCAGGGGTGAATTCAACTAAGTCAATGGTTATGCAGGTTTCATGTTTTGAATTGTTACATGATGGAAAAAAGGAATATCTAGTTGAGTCTTTTGAAGAAAACTAACTTTTGTTGAAAGTGTGAAGTTAGGAAACAATCATTTCTCTTGATGACTTCCAGGAGGAAGTCCATTTTGGGGGGGAAGAATGTAAGGCCTAATCATTTTCTAACAATTTCTATAGAATTTAATAGTTTTAATTATGAAAATTATGATATAAGAATTTATTATTAAGATATTTGGTTATTCATAAAATCATGTTTTAAAGTTCTTTTTGTAGTTCACAAGTAAATAGGTTTCAAGATGGAAGATGAAGATTTATCCTTTTTGGAAGACAAAGAGTTAACATATTCAGTTTTAAAAGGATCAAGAAAGGGGGAGAGATAGGGGCTCCTCTTGGAAATTGGGAAAGGATGGAACTTGTGGTGAAAAAAATTTGGTATGGAATGTGGTTTTGCACCTGTAAAATAACTTTCACTTGTATTGTTGAAGAATTGATACAAGGAGCCATTAGCCCTTTGAAATTAAGCTTCCACGGATGATTTTGGATGCTAACAATTTATTGTGTAAATATTTTGCCTTAGCTATGTAATCTAGGGTGAATATCTTATTTTGGAGCCTCTAAATCATATGATATGATACACCTTGTTATATTTTATAATTTAAACCATATGTTTACATTTAGCTACATATATAAAAGTTTTCCTATTTTCTTATCTGATAAATTATTTTTTGTTACACTTCATGGAAGTTTTTACTCTGACAAATACTTTGGGATAAGACTTTACCCTTTCTATAGTTTTTGTTTTAAAGTTTCTTATGCCAGTCATTTTGCATCTAACCAGATCATAACAAGGTCACTATTTTAAATGTTGGAAGAGGTTTACATCTCTCTCAATATTTGTCCACCACCATAGTGGGAAGTTGGCTATTACTTATGGTTTGTCTAACCAGCTTACACCTGCTATTTACTTTTGCTTTTAAGTATTCTCATTTTGGAAGCCCGTATTGTTTTGTAATTACATCATAATATCAAACTTGATAGTTACAGTTGCCTTGATATCGTTTGCTTCAATGTTCTGGAAGCCTTCTTAGCATATCAATTTTGGAAAGTATCTTGCATTCTTTACATTTCAGGATACCCTTTTTATGAGGCTTTTTATCAAACAATTGCTTATTTTGTGCATACTTCTTCATTTTTCAATTCATACCATGGCAGTTGCTTTCACATCTTCAGATCAATTAGTTCTTTCCCTTCCATTATACTTTGATGTATGTCATTAAATTGGCTTCAGTGTATAGCAGTTACAAAGTCTTTATATGTTTGGTATAGAAGCTACCATTTTCTCAATGTCTAGTTTCCTCTTATTTATGTGGATCTTGGTAATGTGGCTAAGGCATATGAAATAAGTTGAAGACTTTAAGAAATTTTTGCTTTTATAAGAAGGAAATCATGGCTAAGTGAGTGGTTGCAATCAATAATGGGTGATTCTTTTTTGATGTGTAACTATCTGCTCATAATTGGGCATCCCAAAATATGATTGATCTGAATTATTAGTAGAAAACATATTTTTAGTAGTAAATTCTTCGTTATGCATTTTATGTCTTCAGCTAACAACTTTACATAAACATTGTTCTACATATTAATAGTTTATATTTAAAATAGTATATTATGCCTTGAATGATAAAGATGATTCCTGAAAGCTTATTATTCCCTCCTTTTGTTACAATAAAGATTAGGAATTCATCAAACAATTTGTGTACCTTATCTTGCTTATGCATCAAACTCTATATATATTTCCAATCATTGCATTCCCTTAGTCCATATTTCTCTAGGACATTATCAATTTAGTTATGGCTCTGTTCATATTCCTAGGAGTTACATCAATGTCTATTGAGGTGCTTGCAATCACAACATCTATGGTTCTATTTAATTTGCATGTCTACAAAAGTATTTGGAACTGCAACATTTGATAAAATCTTTCTATCCTCATGTTTTATGATATTCTTATCCTTTTCAAAAACATCCTCTCAATTTCCATGCAATGATCGACTATCATGTACTTTAATCTATAACTAAGTTTAGTGTTTCTTGTCTTCAGTAGTTTTAATTGTATGAGTTCATTTCAAGAGGTTTTTATAATGCTTACAATCTTCTAATATAATATACATAAGTTACTAAGCCATGATTTCTAGGGTATATAAAATTGTTACATTGTAGTGTACGAGGAGATGGTGCATTCTTTTACTTCTAGGTAATCCATTAGAATTTAGATGATATTCTTTTAATAAGTTTTTATTTCCCTAAAATGGTGTTAGATTAGATAATACTTCTATATGTTTTTATTACCATAGAAATATGTTATAATTCAGTATGGCTCCTTATATTAGTCTATGACTCTATTCCAATATAAATGTTTTGTTAAATGCATCTATGGCCTTTGAGATGAATATTTGATAGCACTTTTTGATTTTCAAGTGTGTTCAAGTTCAAGATTTAGTTTAAAGAGATTGAATCTAATAGCACAAAGAGATTGTATGTGCACATTGGAAATAAAAAACTTGAATGTTTGGGCAGTGATATGTGGTAAATTTGCATGTTGGCTTGTGATTTCTCAATTTTAGCTCTAATGTTTTCTTAATATGTTTATATAATAAGGAGAATGCCATCATACATGAATATTTGAAACTGTTGAAATACACAGGACAACTGAGAGGGGGGGTGAATTAGTTGTCACAAAAACTTAACTTCATATAAATATCAAACCATCAACTACTTAATTAATGATAATCAAATTTAACCATGAAAGCATGAAACCATAGACTTAATCACAATCACACATCCAATACAGGAGACACCGAATTTTTATGTGGAAAACCCTATAAGGGAAAAACCATGGTGGGTGTTAGCCCATAGAAAAATATAAGTTATATCAATACCAAAAAATAGAGGCTCACTACCCAAAATGTTCACTGCAAAGAATAGCTCACTGCTAAGAATGGCTCACTGCCAAGAACAGCTCACTGCCAAGGGGTGACTCACTGCCAAAGAGTTTTGAACTAATTTGATAGCATCTACTCTATGCCTAAGTTCAGTTCCATTAAAGCGTAATATTCTTCCTCTACTTTACTCTTCTTACTCTTCACACTTATCTCCTCATTTTGTACACTCATGTACTTTTTCACAATTACATTACAAGTCTTTATACAAGTCATCAACCTTGGAATGTACATCAAGGTCGGCAATACATTCATCAACTGTTGGAACAATCTCCAAGGTTAGCGTTACAAAAACACACAAAAATAGGTCTGGACCTAATATAAAAATTAGCTAAGGGAAAAAAGTAAAGATGTATGTTGATAACACCATGCCTTAGCTGGGACTCAAATTTAATCCTTCATGCCATGACATGTTTTTGCAATCTTCAAGGCATCTCCGCAAATAGTGAAATCAACTAAGTTGGCCAAGACTGGTGAGAACACTAGGTCTACTAAGAACATTCTTCATCCATAATTCAATTTTATCTTTATAGACCAATCCAAGGGTAGGAACACAATCAGGAGACATCCACAAGCAAATTGAGATCATCAGGAACAACCACACAACTTCTAACCACTCTGTCAAGAAGATTCTTCAAACCGGAGCACATAAACACCACTTCCAGCTACTATCATAAGGATAAGATCACTTGCAGACCAACAAATCATGAACCATTAGAACTAAAGGCCATATCATTATATTAGAGTTAACTCTGGAACTGCAGACCAAAATACTTCAATGTGGAGGAATACAAAGCATAACACTTTCTCCCTGTCACCACCAAACATTAAGAAAAAGTATTTTTCACTTTGGTGAACATAACTCACTCAAATATTCATACCGAAGGCTCAAACTTGGAACATAACATCTTCAAATAGACCTCTAAATAACTTCTAATTTGTAGACAAGGATATTTGATCTATAGGAAATGCAGAGCTATCTGTTTGATTGTTCTTCAAAGATACTCTGCAACATACTATTTCTACCAAAGGAGTAAATTTTCTCAATATCCTCAAAACTTGTTACATGCAAGCAACAAAACTAGAGCATAGTTGACACCAATGACAACACTAATTTTTTGACATCAATGACAACACCGATTAGGCACATACTTGCAACAATCTCCCCCTTTGTCATTGATGGCAACATATGATGTGAAAAATTGAAAAGACCATTAAGACAAGATTCTTCCCCTTTCTTTTTACACATCTTCACTCTTTCTCCCCCTAATTTTTTCACATGATTTCTCTCCCCCTTTGACATCAATGGCAAAGGGCACATACTTGCATTCTGCTATTTTGAATCAACTGAACCTTTTATGTTATCAATACTTTCTTCATCAGGAGATCATACCATTAACATCTAGCTACTCCCCCTGAGAGGTACCTCTCAAAACATCAATCCAGATCAATGAATGAGACTTTGAGCATCACTAGACTGATGCATTCCCATGCATCTTAATTCAGGGCACTCAAATGTATCCTTAGGCAGAGGCTTGGTTAAAATATCTGCAATATGATCCTTTGTGGACACATATTCTAACTTTACTTCATTCTTTGTCACCTTTTCTCTTAGGAAATGATACTTTATAGATATATTCTTTGTTCTTGAGTGTATCACTGGGTTCTTTGAAATATTTATAGCACTTGTATTTTCTGAGAAGATTGCAATTGGATCTTTATACACAACTCTTATGGCCTTCAAAGTCTTTTTCATCCATAACACTTGAGTAAAACAACATGCTGTTGTAATATACTTTGCTTCTGCAGTTGACAAAGAGATTGAATCTTGTTACTTGCATAGGCATGAAACCAGTTTGTTACCCAAAAAGAAAGCGCCTCCACTTGTACTCTTCCTATCATTAACATCTCCGGCCCAATCAGCATCTATATAAGCACTGAGAGTGAAATCATTATCCTTTGGATAACATAAGCCATGATTTGGTGTGCCTTTTAAATACCTCAAGATTCTCTTTACTGCTATCACATGTGATTCTGTTGGATCTGCCTGAAATATTGCAACAAGACAAACTGCATGCATAATATCAGGTCTAGTTTGAGTTAGATAAAGCAATCCTCCAATCATGGATCATTACTTTTTCAAATCAACCTTGGATGATTCATCAATTTTGCTCAACTTACAGCCAGCCATCATGGGAGTACATACTGGTTTAGAGTCTTCCATCCCAAACTTCTTCAACAACTCTTTCACATACTTAGACTAAGATATGAAGATTCCTTTATCTGATTGATTGATTTGCAGACCTAGAAATAAATTCATCTCACCAAACATAGACATCTCATACTCTTTTTACATTTCACCAACAAATTTTATACACATACCTTCATTACCTCCAAAGATGATATCATCAACAAAGACTTCAACAATCAAAATTTGATCACCATTAATCTTGAAATAGAGATTACTATCATTAGTACCTTTATTGAACCCTAACTACAATAAGTACTTATCCAACCTTGCATACTAGGCTCTAGGAGCTTACTTGAGTCCATACAATGCTTTCTTCAACTTGCATACCATATCACCTTGATTTGATAGTTGGAATCCTTCCGGTTGCTTAGTGTAGGCTTCCTCTTCCAACTCACCATTTAGAAATGCAGACCTCACATCCATCTGATACACTTTGACATCTTTGTGATTTTCAAATGCCAGAAACATTCTAATTGCTTCAATCTGAGCTACTAGAGAAAAAGTCTCTTCAAAATCTATTCCTTCAATTTGAGAATATCCTTTGCACAGAAGCCTTGCTTTATTCCTTGCAACTTCTCCATTTTCATTCAGTTTATTCCTGAAAACCCATTTGGTTCCAATAACATTTTTGTCAGCAGGTCTAGGAACTAATTCCCCTGTTTCATTCTTCTCTATCTACATTATTTCTTCCTTCATTGCCTTTACCTAATTTTCATCATTGCAGGCTTCATTCATAGTTTTTGGTTCAACTGTAGAGAGCAAACAACAATTCACTTGTTCTTCTATAGCTCTTTTCCTTGTCAGCACTCCTTTGTTTTTGTCTCCAATAATTTCATCTTTAGAGTGATTGATTCTTACATACCTAGGGGTCTTAGCAACACTTTTCAGAGCCTTTTCTTCCTCATCTTGACTATCTTCTTGTTCAACTTTTTCTTCATATGTTATAGTAGTAGGTTCATCTGATTCATAGCCACTCTGATCTAATGTTCTTCCTTTGTCTTCATCCACCTTCACATTTGCACTCTCAACAATCTTTTTCAACCTTTTGTTGTAGCCCTGGTAGGCCTTACTCTTGGTATAGTATCCAAGGAAGATTCCTTCATCACATCTTGCATCAAATTTCCCTAGATCTTCATCTCTTCTGATATAGCATTTGCTTCCAAAGACTTTGAAATATTTTACTGTAGGAATTCTTCCATACCACAATTCATAGGGAGTTTTAGTACCATTACCTTTCACTTGAACTCTGTTTTGAATGTAGACAATAGTATGTATAGCTTCTTTCCAGAAAACTTTAGGCAGACCTCCTTCCTTCATCATTGTTCTAGTATCCTCTTGAATTGTCCTTTTCTTTCTTTCCACAACTCCATTCTGCTAAGGGGTCCTAGATGCAGACAACTATCTCTTTATTCCTTTGTCTTCACAGAAAATATTGAATTCATTTGATATGAACTCACCTCCTCTATTAGACCTCAAGCATTTGATTTTTAGCTCTATTTCATTCTCAACCATTGCCTTGAAGGATTTGAACTTCTCTAGGGCTTTAGATTTGTCTCTTAGAAAAGTAACCCAAGTCATTCTAGAATAATCATCAATAAGCAACATGAAGTACCTATCACCTTGTAGACTTC
This sequence comes from Cunninghamia lanceolata, assembly GCA_027924645.1. Classification (NCBI taxonomy): domain Eukaryota; kingdom Viridiplantae; phylum Streptophyta; class Pinopsida; order Cupressales; family Cupressaceae; genus Cunninghamia; species Cunninghamia lanceolata. The sequence goes on from BSBN01001583.1 coordinate 15,654,736, forward strand.
TTATCTTTGTAGGACCACATAGATCTATATCTACTAGATCTAGCAAACCGGCAGAAAATTGCTCTTTGCTCTTGAAACTTGTTCTTGTCTGCTTCCCCAACTAACATTCCTTACAAATGGAAGTGGTGGGTTTCAAAAGTTTTGGTAAATCTTTCACAGTCTAACCTGAACTTATCTTTACCAGATTATCAAAGTTTATATGACACATCCATCTATGCCACAACCAACTCTCATCTACTTGGGCTAATAAATAGTAATCATTAGTTCCTCTTAATTGATAGATGTTACCTTTGGTCTTCTTACTGGTAGCAATCACAGTTCCGGAGCTTCCCATGAACTTGCACCTATTTTCTTTGAATCTTAGATCATAACCTTTGTTACACATCTAACCAACACTCAAAAGATTATGCTTCAAACCCTTCACATATAGGACATTATTAGTATTATGCTTTCCATCAAATGAAATATATACTTTTCCACAAATCTTGCCAGTTACATTGCTTCCAAATCTAACCAGTCCTCCATCATACTTTTCCAAACTCACAAACTTACTTTTGTCACTAGTCATGTGATGTGAGCAGCCACTATCAATAATCCATTCATCCTTATCTTTCTCAACCTAAACAGCCAAAGCACTTTCTTCCACTGGTTTTTCTTCCTTCACACAACTAGTAGAATTAGTAGACATAGGTTCTTCTTTAATAGAAATAAACAAGCATTCATTTTCACTAGTGCTAGCATCATTAGATTCATCATCAGTCACACCTTCACCATCAAGATCTCTAACATAGTAGCATTTCTTTGGAGCTCTAGGCCTGTTCTCAAATCTTTTTCTATTCCTTTCAATTCTTTTAGGACATCTGGAAGCATAATGACCTACTTTACCACATGAAAAATATTTGAAAGGTAATTTGCCTTTGAACTTACTTGAACCTCTTTGCAATCTGTCAACAAAGTTAGCTTCAATATCACCAAAGTCATCAATAGGTTCCACTTTGTATTTTTCAGCTTTGGAGATCTTTTCAGAAGTACTGGCTTTGAAAGCAGTCTCAACTTTTGGCAAAGCATCACCAAACTCTCTCATCTCAAAGGCTATAAACTTTCCAAGTAATTGATCTCTATCAATAGTTTTCACAGTCATTACATCTTCAATTGCAACTACCTTGTGACTATAGGACTTTCGTAGTGATCTAAGAATTTTTATCACAATTTCCTTATCACCAATAGTTCCTCCCATACCTTTTATTCCATTGATATGTTCATCGACCCTTTACATAAAGGTTTTTATGTTTTCATCTTCATTCATCTTTAAACCCTCATATTTCGCTTTTAGGCCTTGTAGTTTGGCTTCTTTTATAGTATCATCTCCTTCATACAATTTTTTCAACTTTTCCCAAACATCATTTGTAGATTCAAGATCCATGACTTTTATCAACTCAGTGTCATTTAAAGCACTTAACAGGGCATCTCTATCTTTTATAGTCAACTCATATTCTTTGATTTCATCTTTAGTTGTCAAACCATTTGGAGGCATGGTATATTTTAATTCTGTAGCTTTCCACACTTTATAACCAAGACAAAGGAGATGGATTTTCATTCGTACCTTCTAAAGAGAATAATTTGTCCCATCAAACAATGGAGCTTCTTTATTAAAAGACATCTTGGATCTTCCTCAAGCTATTAGGCTTTCTTCTAAGGAACCTGCTCTGATACCAATTGTTGAAATACACAGGACAACTAAGAGTGGGGGGGGGTGAATTAGTTGTCACAAAAACTTAACTTCATATAAATATCAAACCATCAACTACTTAATTACTAATAATCAGATTTAACTATGAAACCATGCAACCATAGACTTAATCACAATCACACATCCAACATAGGAGACACCAAATTTTTATGTGGAAAAACCCATAAGGGAAAAACCACAGTGGGTGTTAGCCCACAAAAAAATATAAGTTATACCAATACCAAAAAATAGAGGCTTACTACCCAAGATGCTCACTTCAAAGAATGACTCACTACCAAGAATGGCACATTGCCAAAGATATTTGAACTAATTTGATAGCATCTACTCTATGCCTAAGTTCAATTCCATTGAAGCACAATATTCTTCCTTTGCTCTACTCTTCTTACTCTTCACACTTATATCCTTATTTTGCACACTCATACTTTTTCGTAATTACATTACAAGTATTTATACAAGTCATCAACCTTAGAATGTACATCAAGGTCGGCAATATATTCATTAACCGTTGGAATAATCTCCAAGGTCAACATTACAAAAACATACACAAAAATAGGTCTGGACCTAATACAAAAATTAGCTAAGGGAAATATGTAAAGATGTATGTTGATCACACCACGCCTTAGTTGTGACTCAAACACAATCCTTCACACCACGACATGCTTCTGTAATCTTCAAGGCATCTCTGCAAATAGTGAAATCAACCAAATCGGCCAAGACTAGTGAGAACACTAGGTCTACTAAGAGCATTCTTCATCCACGATCCAATTTTCTCTTTGTGGACCAATCCAAGGGTAGGAACACAATCAGGAGACATCCACAAGCACATTGAGATCATTAGGAACAACTGCACAACTTCTAACCACTCGGTCAAGAAGATTCTTCAAGACGGAGCACATAAACACCACTGCCAGCTACTGTCATAAGGAAAATACCAAAATACTGACCACGAGATCATGAACTATTGGAACTGAAGGCCCATATCATCATATTAGACTTAACTCTAGAACTGTATACCAAAATACTTCAATGCGGAGGAATGCAGAGCATAACACTTTCTCCCTGTCACCACCAAACATACATAACATAACATAACTCGCTCAAATCTTCATACCGGAGGCTCAAACTTGGAACATAACATCTTCAGACAAACCTCTAAATAACTTCCAATCGACAGACATGGATATTTGATCTATAGGAAATGCAAAGCTATCTGTTTGGTTGTTCTTCAAAGATACTCTGCAACATACTTTTTCTACCGGAGGTGCAAATTTTCTCAATATCCTCAAAACTCATTACACGTAAGCAAGAAAACAAGAGCACAATTGAAACCAATGATAACACTGATATGTTGACATCAATGACAACACTAATTAGGCACATACTTGCAATAGAAACTTCTTATATTTTTATATTCTCCTTACTTGTGTCTCTTATGTGAATTCTCAATTGCTTTACTATTATGTAATATGGTTCTATAAAGAAATTTAATTCTTTTGTGGCAAATAAGTAATTTAAGCTATTAGATATGTGTATTATGATTCCTTTAGTATTTTTTATTGGAAAGATTATAATCTCTCTCATTCTTTAATATGATTTTGTGAGAAAGTTGTTCTACTGAATAACTTTATCTCTTTGTGGATAATCTTAGAAGGTTTTTCTTTTACTAGGCTATTTAATTGCAATCAAGGCTAGTATAGAACTACTCTAGTCTTTTAGTTTAGTATCTTTGTGCTTTCAAACTAGAGAGTAATGGTTAAACATAGATTAAGAATGTAAGTAATGGATTTCAATTCATGACTTATTTTGTTAGATGGGTAATTTATTGTAAAATGAAGTGATGTTCTTGAGAATTATAAAGATTTTATTGTATAAAGTATGAAACTATTTTATGGTTACAAGTTCTAGTCTCAAACTACGAAGTCTCTGCATTATGCATACGTAGGCAAGGCCATTATGAGCCCCCGAGACATTAGGTCAGCCCTTAGGGCCTTAGGCTTGTCATTTTATAAAATTGATATTGTTTAGTCTATGCAAAACTAATATTTTCCTCTAGTGTGCAGATTCAAATATGATAACTGTGCAGGTTACTGGAATTGGTAAAGTATTCTTCTCTTTGTGAAAGGATGATCTTAAGGAAATTATTGCAAATGTGTATATTTGTATATGAAGCATTTGTATCTTGTAATTTATTTACAATGAAATCTCGTATGTTAATTATTTAATATATGTAAAATTTCTCCTCTATTCATATTATATTTTCTTTATTTCTTAGCAATTAGTGTATTTTCTTAAGTGGGCATTGCATTTCTGACCTTATCAAAAAATGCTCTATTTGGAAAACTTGGCTTGCCTCTGACTTTTCCTTTCTCTTCAGTCTGCAAAAATCTCTTTTCGTGAACTATGTTCTTGGCTGGGGATTTATTTTTTTTCTCTTTCACCTTATCGGTGAATTTTCACTTTTACAAACATGTTGACAAGTTTGTCTTTTTTTTGATTTCCCAACTAGCCACCCTTCATTAGTGAATTCCTCATCTGGTGAACCAATCCTCCTTCACCACTTTATCTCATTCCTTAGCTTTTCCTTCAGTTGGCAAAATCTCCATTTTCCTAACCATCTTTCTTTTTTCTCTATCTTCTTTCTACCTTTGGCTCACCTCTTCACTTTATTGACAAACTTTGGAAATTATGAATTGATCAGTGAGTTTTGCATTTTACCAATCCGCTGACCTCTTTTCTTATCTTTATCTTTTGCCTTCTTTGTCAGTGAATCTACCGATCAACAAACCTAATGATTGGCAAACTTAAGATTGGTCGAACTAATATTTTGCCAGTAAGGCAAACTTCTTTTTCCTTGACTTAGCCGCTTCCTGCTTAGCTCCTTTAGTCGACGAACCTACCAATCAGTGAACTTAAGATTCATCAAACCAATATTTTTCTGATAAACACAAACTTTTCCTTTGCTTTCACCCCTTGCCTTATTTTCCTTCCTCACTTTGGCCTATCAGGAAATCTACCCATCGACAAATAGGGACGTTTGTCTTGAAATTTCCTATGCCTGCTTTGCCTTATCCATTTTTCTGTTTGCACACTCCTTAGTCGGCAAACCTTCAAATCAGTGAACTGGCAAACCGAACCAGAATTTTGCTGACTAAGGAAAAATAAAAGACAAAACACTTAGAATTTTTTGGGATTTTTTCTAAGGGGAACTTCCTTCCATTTAGTCTTTCTTAGATTGGATTTCTCTGATGGAAGGAGGAATTTTTGGGATATTTTGGGTTGGGCACAATATGACAACAGCTACATTTAAGGCATTAAAGAAGGCAAAGAATGTAGAGCCTAAATCTGAGATAGACAAGGAAGAGGCCAACTTAATTTTAAGAAATTTGAAAAGAGGATTTGGGAAGTATAAAGGTAAGTTATGTTTTAAGTGTTTTAATTGTGGAAAAGTTGGTCACTTTGCTACTAAACGTCATTTTGAAGAAAAAGATAAAAGTGATGAATTTGATAGTAAGAAAAGTAACAAGTAGTTCTATCTAAAGAAGAAGAATTTTTGAAAGAACAAGAGTCTATAGATAAAAGGTGACAATAACTCCTCTAAAGAAAGCCTCATTTCAGAAGACAACACTGAAGGTGTTTATGAGGCCAAAGAAAATGAATTCATGTTTATCATAGTGGATACTACTGATAAAGATTAGAAAAATATTGATTTGGAAGACCCTGAGAATGAAGAAGGAGAAGTAGACTTGGAAGGAGAGCTAGTATGTGCTTTACAAGAGATTGAGAAAATTAGGAACAAAAATGCCAAACTAAAGATACAACTTCAAGAAGATATCATGTCTAAGAAGCTTGTTGAATTAGAAGAGTTGATTGTTGGTTTGAAGACACAAACGGAAGAAGCCAAGAAAATAATAGAAGTTACAAAATCTAAATTGAAAACAAAATATGAAGAATGTTGGAAGTTGGAATTTGAAGTTGTGTCTCTGAGAAAAAAATAGAAAAGGCTAAGAATCAAATTGACCTAAGTATGAAGTTTGAAAAATGCTGTGGCATGCTTGATGAAATAATTAGCAGTCAGAGATTTCTAAAGGACATTAATGGATTAAGATTTGAAAAAGGGTGGCATTCAAAATCTAGTGATCCTCCTAAAAATATTAAAGAGAAGAAGTAGAAGATGGAAGATGATGGCTTCACAAAAGTCAAATATCTAAAGGAGAAGAGATACAGATGACCTCCTCTTGCAAAATACTCTACTATGAAAGGAAGCTAGGTGTGCAGAAATCACTTCCTACACTAATCTAATGACGAGAGGAGAGTGCAAATTCAATTTTATCCTTACTATTACAACAATGTTAAACCCATTAATAGAGATAACAGAGATATTGCAGCAAACACATAAACAAGAAAGTGAGACAGAAGAAGAGAGACACAAGATAGACATGGGGAAAACCCTTATCAAGTGAAAAACCCCACACTCCAAAACCTACACAATGTATTAATAAAATTGAAATGGTTTACAATACACTTGCAATGTAAGCTCTTAGGAGTCTTCAACACTTGTATTTGGAGACAAACTGGCAGTATAACAGTACCTATCAAACCTATAATACATCTCCTCCTCAAAGCACTTGTTTATATAGAATATACAAGGCAAAATTGCCTCTATCTTGGAATGAGTGTCCAACTTGGCCTCATGGCCCAAAACCCACACCTATTGACACTTGGTCAACATCGTAAGATGCTTCTAACACCTATCCACATACCCATCCCAAAGAGGTTGCCTATTTCCAAAATGGGCTATGACAGATGCTCTTACGACTCTTACAATTATCATAGAATTTGTCATAGTAGTTACAACTTATAGTTGTAAGAGAATCTGTCATACACAGGCTATAAATACCATATTCTCTTACAACATGTTATATTCCACCTTGGGGCACCCAAAGATGCCTTTTTCAAAGATGCTCTTCGACACATGTCTTCACCTATCATAGAATCTCCTATTTCTGACTCTTACATGTCATACCTTCGTCATAGGAATCTGTCATAACCATTACGGTCAATATTCCCTTACACAACATTCAAGATGCCGACACATGGAAAAATATTCCTACCAAAAAGTGGGACACCTATCTCCTCATGTGAGGACAAAATTACAAGTTGTCATCTTCCATGTAGGATGACACATCACCATACCACATCCCACAAGATGACAATATGAATTTACAATTTAATTTACAACATAGGCAATAAATAAATAAATATAATAAAAATAATACATGGAATTATCAAGGTTGAGACACCTTAATTCCCAACATTCTTCCACTTGTCGAACACCTTATAAGAGCCAATGGAATTAATAGGATTTAACTACTATAGGCCCAAAGGACCATAGACTCTGAACACCATCTAAACTTCTCTATGCCCACTGGCTTCGTCAATGCATCTACAACATTCTTCAAAGTATCTACCTTATCCAAATTTACCTTCCCATCCTCTACCATGTCTTGTACAAAGTGAAACTATACATCAATATGCTTTGTTCTAGCATGGAAAGTTGGATTCTTCACAAGGCAAATCGCACTTTGAATGTTACAACAAATCATAATTTGTCCTGCATCAACACCAATATTTGAACACAATCTCTTAAGCCAAATGGCTTCCTTACAAGCATGAGTTGCTGCCATGTACTCGGCTTCTATCATGGACAAAGAAACAACAGGTTGTCACTTACTCATCCAACTAATTGCACCACCAAACATTGTGAACACATATGCACTGGTGGATCTCCTGCTGTCAATGTCACTTGCACAATCAGAATCCACAAATCCATGAATACTAACTGAATGCAGAGGTCTTGTAGCATTTCCATGATAGAAAATGGAATACTCAGAAGTACCCCTCAAATATTTGAACACTCACTTAACTACACCCCAATGTACCCATCCAGGATTAGCCATAAATCGACTAAGGACTCCCACTACTTGGACAATGTTTGGTCTTGTACAGACCATAGCATACATCAAACTACCAATAACACTAGCATAAGATACTCTAGTCATGTCCTCCACCTCACTAGGAGATTTTAGACCATCATTAATAGACAATTTTATCCCCAAAGAAATAGGAACACACAATGGTCTACAATTTGCCATGCTGAACCTATCCAACACGGTCTTCACATACTTACTCTGGCTTAACCAAAGTTTTCTGTTAGCTCTGTCTCTTTTGATTTCCATTCCCAAAATGTACCTGGCTGCCCCAAGATTTTTCATCTCAAACTGTTCTGACAACTGAGACTTCAAATTAGAAATCATATTCTTACCATTCCCAATCAACAACATATCGTCAACATACAATGCAATAATGAGAATGTGATCATTGTCTAATTTTTAATACACACAATGATCTGATTTTAATCTCAGATAACCAATTGACAACACAAAGGCATCAATCTTCAAGTACTGCATCCTAGGAGACTGCTTCAAACCATATAAAGACTTCTTAAGCTTGCAAACCAAATTTTCTTTACCTTTCTCTATGTAATGCTCTAGCTGTGATATGTAAATCTCTTCCTCCAAATCACCATGAAGGAAAGTTGTCTTCACATCCAACTATTCTACCTCTAAGTCATAAGCAGCTGCAAGAGATAATAGGAATCTAATGAATGTCAGCTTTGCAATGGGAGAGAAAATTTCACCATAATTAATTCCCTCCACTTGTGAGTACCCCTTCGCAACCAATCTAGCCTTGTACTTTTCAACACTGTCATCTGCACCAAATTTCTTCTTGAACACCCATTTGCAACCAATGGGTTTCCATTCATCAGGAAAAGGCACCAAGTCCCATGTTTTATTATTTTCCAAAGAAGCCATCTCATCTTCCATGGCCTCCTTCCAGGAACCTACATCTTTCATGCCCATAGCCTCTTTCATAGTTCTAGGCTCATCAGTGTTAGTAAGTAAAGCAAAAGCACAACTAGAATCAAGTAATGAATAACCAAACCTATCAGGTTGCTTTCTTGTTCATGTAGACCTCCTTAAAGGCTAAGGTTGAGGTTCTGCTTCTTCTAAGCTTTCAGAGCTGCTAGAACTCTCCTCATCATCAGGTCTCATAGGGTCTGTTTGTTCAGTCTTCTCATGGGTAGAAGGAAACTGAACCACATCTTCTTTCTTTTCTATCTGTTCTAGCTGTAGAACAATAGAAGGTGTTAGCTCTTTGAAGATAACACTTTTTATATACAACACTTTTTTAGCCATAGGATCCCAAAGGTTGTATCGTTTCAAACTGACACCATAGCCAATGAAAATACATTTAACAGTCTTGTTCTCCAATTTAGACCATTTCTCCCTAGGCACATGTACATATGCCTCACAACCAAAGACACAAAGATGTCTAATTGAAGGCTTCTTACTAGACCACACTTCCATAGGTGTCATACCAACAAGTGTTGATGTAGGAGATCTATTTACTAGATAGTAAGCAGTGGCAATGGCTTCACCCTAAAACTTTTGTTCAAGGCTTGCTCCACTAAGCATACTCCTAGCCTTCTCCATCAGTGTCCTCTTCATCCTCTCTACAACTCCATTTTGCTATGGGGTATATGGAGTTGTCTTATTCCTTTCAATCTCTTGCTCTTTATAGAACTTATCAAACTCTACCGAACAAAACTCACCACCATTGTTAGTTCTCAAACACTTAATCTTTTTACTAGTCTGATTTTTAGCAAAGGCTTTAAACTCCTTAAACTGACTAAAGACTTCAGTCTTACTTCTGATAAAATAAACCCATGTCCTTCTACTGTAATCATCTACGAAAGATACAAAATATACATATTTTGAAATCGAAGGAACACTAACAGGACCAAACACATCAGAATGAATAAGATCCAATACACCAGAAGACTTGTGAGAACTAGAGTAAAATTGAACATGGTTTTTCTTTCCATAAATGCAATTTTTGCAAAAGTCAAACCTGAGATTACAATCGTTTAACCCCTCAATGAAGTTTTTATTTTTCAAGGTACACAGACCCTTCTCAGCAATGTGGCCATATCTCAAATGCCATAACATAGTCTTTTCAGTAGGAAGCTTAGCTTCCATAGCATGTGCACTACCATCAAAACTAGTTGCAACAAATTTCTTCATTGCTCATTCAGATGGTGGGGATGAAGTGACTGCAGCTTGTTTCTTTGAGTCAGAAGAACTATTGCACTGTGAAGTACATGCCTCTAGGTGAAACAAAGTACCTCTCTGAGTACCCTTCGCAAGCACCATAGATCCTCTAATCATCTTGCATCCATCCTTTGAAAAGATAACCTGCCCACCTGCATCATTCAACATACTTACAGAAAGCAGGTTCCATGCAAGGCCTGGAATGTGCATAACTCTAGTGATCTCCTTCACTCATCCATCAGGGAATTAGATTGAGACTCTTCCATGACCAACTATCTTCAGATGAGTCTCATCACCCAGGTACACTCTTCCACCATCAAACTCTTTATATTTCGTGAACTAGTCTCAATGTTAGGTCATGTGGAATGATGCAATAGAATCAATCAACTACACATCATCAGATGCATGGGTGGCTAGGGCTGTGATGAAGGCATCACCATCATCTTGTGACTTGTCAAAATTTGAATCAGGAACTTTCTTCTTCTTTTTCTTCTCCTCTTTACATTCCTTTTAGAAATGCCTAGTTTTTCCACAGTTCCAACAAAGAGCCTTGGACTTTCCAGGAGATTTGGATCTCCCACAAGATTTAGATCTGCCCTTATCACCTTTCTTGTCCTTCTTCTTCCCTTTCTCTTTAGGTCTTCCATGAACCACAAGAGCCTCTTTGGCTTCCTTAAAAGACTTCCTCAGCATTTCTTCAGATAACAACGAGGACACCACATCTTCCATCTTGAAGGTGGTAGTGGTGCTTTTGATAGCCATGACAAGATGATCCCATGAATCTAGCAAAGAACAAAGCAAGGTCATGCAATGATCCTTCTCCTCCATTTTTACACCCACAGATGTCAACTATGCAATGATCATGTTGAAAGCATTCATGTGGCCTGCAACAGATCCTCTATCTTCCATCTTCAGAGCAAACAACTTCTTTTTCAGAAAAAGTTTGTTTACCAAGGACTTGGCCAGATAAACATCACCCAACTTCTTCCAAAGATATTTCGCGCTCTTCTCCTTATGGACATTCAATAGGACATATTCAGCTAAACAGAGTCTTATGAGACCCTTAGCCTTCTGATCTTTGAGGTTCTAATTAGCTTGTGACATAGTTGTAGGTTTCACACCGGATACTATTTCCCATAGGTCACGATCAACAAGTATGTCCTCCATCTTGAGTTTCCACAACTCAAAATTAGTGCCATTGAATTTCTCAACCTCTAACCTTCTAGATGTGGTTACCATCTCCTTACTACAACAAGATATAAAATAATCTATGAAACACTCCCACTCAACCTAAGATCAGCTCAAAAAACCCCTACCCAACAACTAAGACCAAAACTGGCTAGGCTCTGATACCAACTAAAAGGAAGCTAGGTGTGCAGAAATTACTTCCTACACTAATCTAATGAGGGGAGGAGAATGCAAATTTAATTTTATCCTTACTATTATAGCAATTTTAAACCCACTAATAGAGATAACAGAGATATTGCAGCAAACACATAAACAAGAAAGTGAGATAGAAGAAGAAAGACACAAGATATACATGGGGAAAGCCCTTATCGGGTGAAAAACCCCACACTCCAAAACCTGCATAATGTATTAATAAAATTGAAATGGTTTACAATACACTTGTAATGCAAGCTCTCAGGAGTCTTTGACACTTGTATCTAGAGATAAACCGGTAGCATAACAGTACTTGTCAAACCTGTAATACATCTCCTCCTCAAAGCACCTATTTATATAGAAAATACAAGGCAAAATTGCCTCTATCTTGGAATGGACATCCAACTTGGTCTCATGGCCCAAAAGCCACACTTATAGACACTTGGTCAACATTGTAAGATGCTTCTAACACTTGTCCACACACCCCATCCCAAAGAGGTCGCCTATTTCCAAAATGGGCTATGACAGATGCTCTTACGACTCTTATGATTGTCATAGAATCTGTCATAGAAGTTACAACTTATAGCTGTAAAAGAATCTTCATACACAGGCTATAAATAGCATATTCTCTTACAACATGTCATAGTCCACCTTGGGACTCCCAAAGATTCCTTTTTCAAAGATGCTCTTTGATACATGTCTTCACCTATCATAGAATATCCTATTTCTGACTCTTACATGTCATAACTTCGTCATAGGAATCTGTCATAAGCGTTACAGTCAATATTCCCTTACACAACATTCAAGATGCCAACACATGGAAAAATATTCCTACCACAAAGTGGGATGCCTATCTCCTTATGTGAAGACAAAATTAGAAGTTGTTATCTTCCATGTAGGATGACACATCACTGTGCCACATCCCACAAGATGACAATATGAATTTACAATTTAATTTACAATATAGGCAATAAATAAATGAATACAGGGAAAATAATACAAGGAATTACCAAGGTTGAGACGCCTTAATTCCCAACATACTATGATCAGGTTTCCTCAATCCTTTTATGGCTATTGTTATTCATGTAATCAATATGGTCATAGGGCTGTTATTTGTAGAATTGTTCCTAGTAGAAGAACTGATTTTACTAGGAAAAATTATTTTGCACCTCTAGGAGATTTTAGAGTAGTTTGTTACAATTTAAATAACTTTGATCATATTGTAAAATACTATAGAATAATTTTTGTAAAATTTAACAAACAGGAAAGAAAGGAGAATGTGACTCCTAAGAAGGATAATGTATCAAACTCCTTTATGGATAAGAAGATGGAGACTAATAAAGTTTGGAAGGAGAAGAAGGATGATCAAAAGAAAGAAGAATCTTTGATAGTATAGACAACATTTCATGCTAAGAGATAGAATCCATGGATGATAGACAGTGGCTGCTCCAGTCGCATGACTGGAGATAAAAGTAAGTTTATTAGTCTACAAGAATGGAATGGAGGTTTAGTTAAGTTTGGTGACAACACATTTGCAAAGATCTGCAGAAAAGGAACACTGAGTATTGATGTAAAAGCCAAGACTCACAATGTCTACTATGTTGAAGGACTAAAGCACAATTTGCTTAGTGTAAGCCAGATGTGTGATAATGAATATAATCTGACATTTAATGCAAAAGGCTATGAGATCAAGAAGGCAAGTTCTGGTTAGTTAGTTGCTGAGGCAAGTAGAACATAAAATAATCTTTACAATCTCAAGGAGATTCAAGGAAGAAGTTGTTTGATGGGATATGTTGATGAAAGTTGGCTGTGGCACAGAAGATTGGGACATATCAATTTTGACAACCTTGTGAAGGTGAGTTCAAAAAGTGTAGTTAGGCACATGCCTAAAATCACCAAGCCAACAAATACATTATGTAAGGAATGTTAGTAGGGGAAATAGACAAGGTCTAGTTTGAAAACAAAAGAATAATCTACTTCAAGACTCTTAGAGTTAGTTCATATAGACCTAAGTGGTCCAACCAAGACACAAGGACTAAAATGTGAGAGATATTTCATGTTATTAGTTGATGATTTCTCAAGAATGACATGGGTAGCCTTTCTTAAGGATAAGTTAGAAGCCTTTGAGATATTTAAGAATTTTAGATCTATGGTTGAGAAGGAGAGTGGTCTAATAGTCAAATGCTTAAGATCAGACAGAGGTGGATAACTCACTCCAATGAGTTTGTTGAATACTATGAAAGACATGGTATAAAAAGACAATATTCTTCGCCTAGAACTCTACAATAGAATGGAGTTGTGGAAAGGAAAAACATAACTATAAAAGAGATGGCATGAACTATGCTCAATAAAGAAAAATTACCTAATGTTCACTGGAGAGATGTAGTACACACAACAGTGTATGTCTTAAATAAAGTAGTACAGTTAAGGGTAAACACTGATAAGACACCTTATGAATTATGGTATGGAAGACCTATTTCTGTCAAATATTTCAAGGTGTTTGGTAGGAGATGCTACATCAAAAGAGATGAAGATGGCTTAGGAAGATTTGATTCAAGATGTGATGAAGGCATATTTCTTGGATATTCTAGCATATCCAAAGCATATAAGTGTTACAATAAGAGATTGCATAGAATTGTAGAAAGTGCTAACGTCAAGGTAGATGAGGACCAACCACATCTAACACATGTAACAAGGACAAATGCTCAGATGGATCAATTATAATAGAAGATGAAGAAGATGTTCATGTTGAGGAAGAACCTAAAAGGTTAACTGTTAAGGCACATGCTAAGTATGTGCAAAATGATCATCCTGCACAATAGATAATAGGAGACAAGAATGAAGGAGTTCAAACTAGAAGAAAACCTGCAAGGATAAATGAACAAGTAAATTTCTCATTACTATCTAAGATTGAACCTAAAACATTTACTAATGCTAGTGAGGTTGAAGGATGGATCAATGCAATGGAATATGAGCTCAATCAGATTGAGAAAAATTAGACTTGGGAATTGGTTCCAAGACCTGTAAACAAGAATGTAATAGGCACAAAATGGGTGTTTAAAAACAAGTTGAATGAGGATGGAGAAGTTGTGAGGAACAAGGCTCGATTGGTTTGTAAAGGATATGCATAAGTTGAAGGCATAGATTTTGAAGAAAAATTTGCACTTGTAGCAAGATTGGAAACCATTAGGATGTTTTTGGCATTCTCTATTTATAAGAACTTCAAAGTTCACCAAATGGATGCTAAATCTTTATTCTTAAATTGGAACCTTAATGAAGAAGTTTATATTGATAAACCTAGAGGATTTTAGCTATTAGTGAAAGAAGATTATGTTTGTAGACTACAAAAGACATTGTATGATCTGAAATAGGCCCCTAGGGCTCGGTATTCTAAGATGGATAGTTACCCCCATCAACAAGGATTCATAAAAGGATGTGCAGATAAAAACTTATACTTCAAGTCAAAAGTTGATCACATGTTGATTGTTGTTGCATATGTTGATGACATTATTTTTGGTGGTAGTGATGACATGATGTGTAAGGAATTTGCTAATCTGATGCAGAAAGAGATTGAAATGTCCATGCTTGGAGAACTTCCTTTCTTTCTTGTCTTACAAATATCACAATTAGACCAAGGTATATCTATATCTCAAAACAAGTATGCAAAGGAAATGCTCAAGAAGTTCAAGATGGAAGACTATAAGCCTATTAGTACCCCCATGATGATAGGATGCAAGTTGAGCTAGAATGATGAATCACCTGATACATATCAGACAATTTATAGATCTATGATAGGTAGGTTACTGTACTTAACTGCATCCAGTCCAGATATCATGCAAGTAGTATGCATGGTGGCTAGATTTCAAGCTGCTCCTAAGGAATCTCAAGTTCAAGATGTGAAGAGAATTTTTAGATACCTAAAAGGTACCGTGGCTTATGGATTATGGTATACTTGAAAAAATGATTTTACTTTAACAACATATACAAATGTCAATTGGGCAGAAAGTATAGATGATAGGAGAAGCACCAGTGGTGGAGCTTTCTTCCTTGGTGATAGGTTGGTACCATGGCTCATCAAGAACCAAGATTCAATTACATTGTCCACTACTAAGGTAGAATATGTTGTTGTTGTTTCATGTTGTACACAAGTTTTATGGATGAAGTAGACTCTCAATGACATAAAGGTAGAGTTCAACAATCCTATTTCTAATCTTTGTGATAATACAAGTGCAATCAATATCTCAAAGAATCATGTGATGCATTCAATAACAAAGCACATCTCCATTAAATACCACTTCTTGAGGGAAAAAGTTGAAGATCAGGGAGTAAAGTTGGAGTATGTCACCACACAAGATAAAATTGTAGACATTTTCACAAAGTCACTTCCCAAGGATAGTTTTGAATATCTCAGATGGAAGCTAGGAGTTATTTCTCCTTCTTTTCTCAAGTAGAAGTGCATCTGTAATATCTATCCACCTTGGGGAGAGCACTTCAAGGTATATCTTTCATTCTTGTTTTGACAGTGACTACCTCTCAAGGGGAGCAAGTAGATAGATGGTAGTTTAGATGATCATAGGTTGATGTGACATGGTGAGGACAAGCTGTATAGACATGGGGCCTATATTGACAATAGCAAGTTATTGTCAGAAAAGATGTTGATTACCTTCCTTTGCTACTGATGACAAAGGGTGAGAGTAAGAGTAAGGAGGAGGAAATGTTGAAGAGCTAGAGTAGCATTAATGTAGAAGGAATAGAGTAGCATTAAGGATAGATTATGCATAAGTGTTGCCACCAATGACAAAGGGGGAGATTGTTGAAATATTGTCATTGATATCAAAAGAATTTGTTGAAGTGTTGTTATTAAAGTGTCTATGGCAGAGGAGAAGTGTAAAGAAGTAAAAGTTTCTAAGGAAGAAAGGAAGAAAAAGACACTAAGGCTTTAGTCAGCAAAAAGTTTGGTTCACAAACATGCAACTTCACCAGTTTCATTTTTTACTGATTCACCAATAGAAGAGAAAGAGGAAGTGTTTTGTTGATGAAGACTTGGAAGATATAAAATGTTTAAGTCTCAACCAAAGTTTAGTTTGAAAGTTTTAAAATTCGTCAGTTTCAAAATTTGTTGATTTGCCAACAAAGAAGGAGGTGTGGAAAAAGAAAAGGAGCAAAGGCTTAGTTATCAGAAAAACTTTCATTTTGTGAATGAAGTTTGGAAGTTCAACATTTCACCGATTCACCAACTGGGTGACAAAGGGCTCAAAAGTCCATGTTTGCAGTTTGACATTTTTGTTAATAAAAAAAGTGCTTGAAGGGTAAGTTCATAAAAAGCTTGTTTTGTTGATAGAGGAAACAAAGGCCGAGGTTAGAAAAAGACTTAATTCATTGATAGAAAAGGAAGATCAACAAAAAATGTATTAATGACTTTTTTTGGTGCGTAAACTGGATGTTTAATTAACTGTTAAAGACTGATAGTGGATGCATGGTGATGATGATGAAAACAACTCATAAAAGTAGATTTTTTTGCATGTGCATATATATATATATAGAACTACGACTTTGGTTGTTTTTAACAGTAGAGTAGTTGTTTTGTTGCATGCGTAAAGCCACATGCAAAGTGGATTTTTTGGCACATACAGAGCTATTTTTATGTACATACAAATGAGCAGGAGTATAGACATGCAAATAAAGTAGAGCGTAGACATGGAAATGAGTAAATATATAAAATCAATTGTAATAGAATGTGTATGAGTTATGTGAGAAGAATTTAGTGCAAAGAGTAAAGTGGTGAAATGTAAATCAAAGTTGTGAGCTGAGTTGATCAGAATGTCAATGCAGAATCAAAATTGATTACTCAAAACAGGAGTAGAGCGTGTTGTAGTCAATACGGTAACGTTTGATGTATTTCATTTCTATGTTTGTGTGAAGTTGGTGCTTCATATACTAGTGAGCTTAGTGCCTCCTATGGACTGAGTTGGTGCTTAGATTAGGGGATTGTAGTCTCCTTAGAGTTGGTGCTCTAAAATCAAGGGTTTGATGACTCCTTAGAGTTTGTTCTCTTAAACATTGTAATCAATGGTTTCATTTGTGAGGCTAGATTAGGATAGTAGATCCTAGCAACATTTTCTCACCATGGTTTTCCCATATTGGGTTTTCCATGTATATCTAGTGTTCATGTGTGCATACTTTCTTGTTGTTGATGTTAATGCACTAAAAGTTAATTTGATTTGCTTTCTAGTGGCTTGAAGTTTAACTTTTATTGATCTGCTGATTCACCCCCCTCTTAGTAGATTTCTTGTGTTCTAACATTCAAGTATTCTTTTATGATAGAGGATGTAAGATGGTCTGAGGTGCTATGGTGATCACTAGAGGTGTCAAATTTGGCACATTGTATAAGCTTGATGCATGTACTATTGAGTGCAATAGTACTTCTATGAAAAGAAAGCCCATGACTACTTTATTGGAAAAAGAGAGGGTTTCATTTTAAGTGGATGTTCATTTCTTTGGGGTACCTAAGGGTGCTCTTTATTTTGAATCAAAATTGTCTATAGAGAAGACTATGTTATGGCACCAAAGATTAGGCCACATTGGAGAAAAGGGTCTAGATACCTTGAAAATAAAAACCTTGTTGAAGGGTTGACTAATTGTAATCTTGATTTTGATTTTTGTGAGCATTTCATTTATGGTAAACAAAATCACATTCACTTTTACTTGAGCTCTCATAAATCTTTTGGTGTATTGAATCTTATTCATTCTGATGTGGTTGGTCTTGTAGACGTTCCTTCCATTGGAAAATTTACAATTATGTTTTATTTATTGATGATTATAGTAGAAGGACATGGGTATATTTTCTAAAGAGTAAATTTGAAGGTTTGAGTCTATTTAAAGAATTTAAAGAAATGGTTGAGTTACAAACTAGAAAGAAAATAAAATGTTTGATGACTAACAATTGCTGTAAATTTTGCTCTAATGATTTTAGTAGATTCTATAAACATTGTGGAATTTTGAGACAAGAGACAAATCTGTATTCTCCACAACAAAATGGAGTTACAGAAAGAAAGAATAGGACATTGATGGAGAAGGCTAGGAGTATGCTTAGTGGTGTTGGTCTAGAACAAACGTTTTAGGGTGAAGATGTTGTCATTTCTTTATACCTAATTAATAGGTCTCCTAGATCAACTCTTGTTGATAAACTCCTATAGAGGTGTGGTTAGGACAAGCATTCACTGAGACATCTTAGAGTTTTTGGTTGTGAGGCATATGCACATGTGCTAAAGTAGAAGCACACAAAGTTGGAGAACAAGGCTGTGAAATGTATCTTCATCGAGTACAACTATGGTGTGAAACAATGCAAGCTTTAGAACCATGTTCATAAAAGGTAATAAATATAGTAGAAGTGTTATTTTTAGAGAAACTAAGCCTTCTTCTTGTTACATTATAGCTAGAACAAAGTGAACATAAAGATGTGATTCAACTTCCTTCTATACTTGAGAAAGTTGAATCGACACCCTGAGACAGTCAAGAAGTTTCTCGAAGAGCTCATCTAGCTTTGAATCTTTAGAAGAGGAGGAAGAACCTCCAACTCATCTTGTTTGAAGGTCTACAAGGCATAGAAAACCATATGAAAGGTATTCACCTGATGACTACTGATGTATATTTGCTTTCAATACTAACATAGATGAACCTAGATTTGTAGAAGAGGCATTAGGTATGAATGATGCAGTCCTAGAAGATTGCTATGGATGAAGAAATGGTAGAGTTAAAAAGAATGATACATGGGACCTAGTACCATTGCTTGAAGGACATAAACTTGTTGGTTGCAAATGGGTATTCAAGAAAAACATTGGTTCAAATGGAGGTATTGAGAAGTAAAAAGCATGGATGGTTGCGAAAGGTTACTCTTAGGTTGAAGGTGTTGATTACGGTGAGATATTTTTTTCTATTGCAAAAAAGAAATCCATTAGATTCTTGCTATCTATTGTTCCTACTTATGATATAGAGGTTGAGAAAATGGAAGTGAAAACAACTTTTATTCATGGTGATTTGGAGGAGGATATTTATATGACAGCTAGAGCACTACATGGTTAAAGGTAAAAGTAATTTGGTTTGTAAGTTAAATAAATCTTTGTATGGCCTCAAACAAATTCTTAGGATGTGGTACTAGAAAATTGATACACTTAAGTGAAATGTCTTAGCTTGTGGGTCACAAATACTAGAGCAAGACATTATTTCTCTATTGTTGAATAATGAGTTTCATATTCTAGTAAGGTTTGGTTGATGTAATATACAATGCATTCATCAATATGTTGGGCTAATAGAGAAGCCAAAGCATGGGATGACATAGATGTATAGAGAAGAAAATGATGTCTAGTAATGGCTGGCATTAGAATAGGAGGGTTAGCAAAATAGTACTTAAGATATTCAAAGACTTTTTGGAAATTCTCATTGTCATCAAAACAAACATCCTTTTTAAGAATGTGTGTAAAGGGAAGAGTTTAATCAGCTAGTTGTGACATGAGTTGATGAATAGATTCAAGATTTCCTTGGAAACTACAGAGTTCAAAAATATTCCTTGGAGGTGGCATGTTCACAATAGCATCAATCTTATTTGTATCAACCTCAATACCATGATGAAAAAAAATAAAACCCAAAAGTTTGCCACTGTTGATTCCAAAGATGCACTTATGGGGATTAAGTTGCATGTTGTATAGGTGAAGGCATTCAAAGATATGATGAAGGTTATATACATGATCTTGACATAAAATAGATTTGGTCAAGATATCATTAACATGGTCCTCTAGGATATTGTGAATAAATTTATGATAGATACGGGTCATTGAATGCTGGTAACTTGCACCAGCATGCTTTAATCCAAACAACATGACCACATAACAAAATTTATCTAAGGTGAATCAAATGTAGTTTTATATTAATCTTGGGGGCTAATAAGGATTTGATTATATCCTGAGAGACCATCCATGAAAGACAACAAGGCATGGCCATTTGTTGAAATGATTATCATGTCAATATTTAGAAGATGGAAATCATCCTTTGAGGATGCTTTATTAAGATCTTAGAAATTGATGCATATTCAAATATAATTTATAATATTTAAAATCCAAGGTGAATAGTCTAGTGTGTGAACAAATATAGCTTTCAAGAGCTTCTCTATATTATCTTTAACCATTAAGCCACCTTAGGATTCATTTTGTGAATTCTTTGTTTTACTGGCTGGGCATCAGAATAAATCGCAATATTATAGGCTACAACTTTTGGGTCTATATCAAGCATATCCTCACGTATGACTAGGAAAATAAATTAGGAAATTCATGTACGAGGTCAAAATGTGAAGATCACTCTTCTAGAGATAAGCATTTTCTTGTATGGATTACCTTTTCAATATTTTTGGGACCCATTGGGACATCGATAGTATCTCCAACAATGAGAGTGCTACAATCCTAAAGATCAGATGAATGATGATACTCTTGAGAGTTACTAGGGAATGAAGAGGTACCATCAAATAAGCTGATGAATTCCCTAAAGTATGCTTGTGCATTTAGACAATAGGGAAGCCCATGGTCATGATGGTATGTAGGCATGATCATATACTCCTAGAAATTCAAAAAGAGCTTCATCCATAGAAAAAAATATCTAAAGAGGGGATATAAGAATTAGAATCATGCATAATGCACTTAGAATATAGAAGAAGAAGAGAAGGAGAATTTAGAGATGTGGATATCATGTTGACATCTATAAAATCCTAGTACAAATCTTTAGAGGGGCGAGTGGGACAATATACAAGACCTGTAGAAGAATAATACAGATTAAGTTCTAAGGGGATCTTGATACCCTATTCTTTTTGTCGACTTCCATTGCCCTTATAACTAGTTTTAGAGAGACTATGAAAGCCATGACTATAATGGGATTACATCTCTATGAAATATGGAGGATCACCATTAGTGGCATAATTTATACGAGAAGTATAGTCACATGAATCTTTAGAAGAAAATGGAGTAGAAGCGTTAACATCTTGTGATGAAATATTTGAGACTGATAAAGTAGATTGAATCTTTGGTATGTGATGCAGCACACAACATACACTTAATATAATTTTGCCATTAATCACATGAGAGCCAAAGATTTGAAGGATGGAACATAAAAAAACTTCTATTCATCAAATTTGCTGCTACAATGAGAGAAAACTCTCTTATATCCAAGAAAACAAAAAAACAAAAAATTACCTTTTTTGGCAGATTTCAACAATTGCCAAATTTTGCCATTTTAGGTAATTTTACAATCATATCTTGAGAATCTAGTTTTTTCCCAAAAGCTTCCTAAAACTAAGGTAGGACGAAATGACAACTAATATTCTAAATTCAAAACATGAGTTTCGATTTATTACAAAAGCAACTTTTTAAAAATCTAGAAAAAAATACTAATTTGCCATTTTGAGGGCCAAGATGGAAGTTTCAAGCCCCGAAAAAGTGCCAAGATGAGGTCCAACCAACTAGGTTGGGAAACCACTAGCCACCTCATAATGTATCCACCTGTAAAATTTTGTAGAAAACCCACATCTGAGTCAAAAGTTATGACCTCCGGAAGTCCCTACATCATTCTCCTCTGGTTGAAAAGAATGTAGCTCCTGCAAGTGAGTGTCTTCGAACTGCTGCACTTCCCACTCTGTAACCCATGTGCTATCTATTGGTGGAAATCCTTCCCACTATACTAAATACTTGTTGTACTGCCCTTGCCGAGTGTAGATAGTGTTCTTATCAAGAACCTATGCAATCTTTTCCTTCTTATGAGGAATGTGTTAGTGCCATGCCACTTCTTGTTAACTATCTTTAGCATCATCCTCACCATGGAATGCATATAAATCAGAAACATTAAACACAGGAGAAATATCGAGATCATCTAGTAAACTGACCTCATATGCATTATCATTGATCTTCTTTGTAATTTTGTAAGGACCAATTTTCCTGTACTTCAACTTGTGGTATGTTCCAGTAGGAAACTGCTCTTTTCTCAAATATACCATCACTAAGTCACCTTTATTGAATGTATGATGTCGCCTACTAGCATCCACTGTATTCTTGTACCTCTCATTACTATTCTGCAACTTCTGTCTCACTTCTTTTTGCAACTGCTGAAGGTGTTCTACAAATGTTTCCCCATCATCACTGACCCTATCTTTCATTGGTATTTGTTCCAAATCTAGAACACCCTGAGGATTCCTACCATACACAATCTAGAAAGGGGACTTTCCCATTGATCTGTTAATAGAACTATTATAGGCAAATTTGGCCTGGGGTAATGCCAAGTCCCATTGTTTTGGCTTTTCCCCAACAATACACCTCAACAAATTTCCCAGACTCCAATTGACCACCTCTATTTGCCCATCCGTTTGAGGATGATAGGCACTACTAAATTGTAACTTGGTCCCCATCTTCTTCCATAAAGTCCTCTAGAAATGAGTGAGTAATTTGGTATCCCTATCAAAGGTAATAGAATTTGGAACACCATGTAGTCAAACAACTTCTGAAAAAAATAACTCTGCTACACTCGTTGCATCATTAGTTTTCTTATAGATAATAAAATGAACTATCTTGGAGAACCTATCAACAACTACAAAGATAGAGTCATTACCTCGTTGAGTATGTGGAAGTCCCAGCACAAAGTCCATGCTTAAATCTATCCATGGTGCAGTTGGTACTGGTAATGGCATATACAACCCTGTATTTTGTGAATGTCCCTTAGCCACTTGGCAGATCCTACACCTTGTTACATACCTAGTTATATCCCTTTTCATCTTTGGCCAGTAATATTTATCTTCTATCAAGGCTATTGTCTTGTCCTTGCCAAAATGTCCAGCCAACCCACTACTATGAAATTCTCTGAGAATGTTTTCCCTCATAGAGCCAGCTGATATGCATAGTTGTTTTCCTTTAAATAGATACCCATCTTGTAGAAAATATTCACCCCTAAAGTGATCCAAGTTACCAGATACTTGTGCCTTCAATTGTTCCACAATCTCCCAAAAATCATCATCAGAATCATACAAAATTTTGATGGAATCAAAACCAATCACCTTAGTTTCCATTGTGGTCAAAAGTGCAACACGCCTACTCAATGCATCTGCAACCTGGTTTTGTTTTCCAGACTTATGCTTCAACACAAAATTGTAACCCTGCAAGAAAGAGACCCACTTGGCATGCCTACTATTCAACTTTTTCTGTGTGTTCAAGTATCTCAATGCAATATGATCTGTAAACAATACAAACTCCTGGGGAACTAGATAATGTCTCCAATGCCTCAATGCTTGAACAATTGCATAAAATTTTAAATCATAAGTAGAATAATTCTTTTTCACTTCATTTAGCTTTTCACTAAAGAAAGCTATAGGTTTTCCTGCTTGGCTAAGTACAACACCTATTCCCACATGGGAGGCATCACATTCTACTTCAAATACCTTATCAAAATTTGGCAATCCAAGTATAGGTGCTTCTGTTACCTTTTACTTCAAGTACTTAAAGCTCTCCTCAGCATCTGTGGTCCATACAAACTCCCTTCCTTTGGTGCAATCTGTTATAGGGGCTACAATACTACTGAAATTTTGAATGAACTTTTGATAGAAAGTGGCCAAGCCATGAAAACTTTTTACCTTTGTGATGTTGCTTGGACTAGGCCATTCTAGAATTACCCTAACCTTCTTTGGATCCATTCTGACACCATCTTTAGAAATGACAAAGCCTAAAAAAACCAAACTGTCCTGCATGAACCTACACTTCTTCAAATTGGCATAGAGCTTCTCCTTTGTTAACACACCAAGGATGATCCTCAAGTGTTGTAAGTGCTCTTCTTTGTTGTTACTAAATACCAAAATATCATCAAAATAAACTACCACAAACTTACCAATGTAAGGTCGTAGAATAGTGTTCATCAATCTCATAAATGTGCTAGGTGCATTTGATAACCCAAATGGCATAACCATCCACTCATATAATCCATCTCTAGTCTTAAAGGTTGTTTTCCACTCATCCCCTTCTCGGATCTGGATTTAGTGGTAGTCACTTTGTAGGTCGATCTTGCTGAAATATTTGGCCCCTGCAAGGACATCCATCATGTCCTCCATATGAGGTATAGGAAACCGATACTTGATGGTAATCTTATTAATTGCTCTGCTATCAGTGCGCATCCTCCATGTTCCATCTTTTTTGGGGGTCAGCAATGCTGGTATAGCACATGGGCTCATGCTCTCTCTCACCACACCTTTACTTATGAGTTCTGTTACTTTCTTATTCAACTCTACATGTTGTGTTGGATTCATCCTATAAGCTGCTTGGTTTGCTAGAGTTCCTCCTGGAATCAAATCAATATGATGTTGAATATCTCTCTTTGGCAGTAGACCATCAGTTAATTCATCAGGCACAACATCAACAAATTCTTTCAATAGCTCTGCTACTTCTAGGGGAATTGAAATATCTTCCTCTTCACCTTGTTTCACTACTAATGCATAACAACACCCTGTCACCTTCATTTCTTTAACAAGATCTCTTTCAGACAACATGGTCTCACCTTTTCCTTCATCCTTGAGAGGCAACAAAATCACCTTAGAGCCATCTTTCCAAAAGGTGTATGTGTTTTTCTCTCCATCATGTATTACTTTTCTATCATACTGCCATGGCCTTCCCAATAACACATGACATGCATCAATTGGGACAACATCACACCATATCTCATCCTGGTAGATCTTCCCTATGCTAAACTTAATTCGGCATCTTTTATCAACATCGACTTCATTTCCCTTTTTAAACCATGCAATGCGGTATGGATGAGGATGTTTTTCACAGTGTAAATTCAATTTGTCTACCATTTCTTTAGAAACCATATTTTCACAACTACCTCCATCAACAATAACTTGACATACCTTGCGACTCGAAGTGCATCTAGTTATGAAGATATTGGTTCAAAGCCATGAACCATCAGATCTTTTGGCCTGTGTTTTCTCCTTCTCTAGAATCACCATTGCTCTTCTCATCATGAGACTTTCTCCCACATCTAGTGGAACCTCTAGTTCCGTCCCTTCCACTTCATGCTATGTTTGAATCAAGTTCACCCTAGGTTGTCCTCCTTGATTTCTTTCTTGCATGTTATCATTTGAGCATTCAAATTCCCTATGACCTTCTTCTCCACATCTGAAACAAGTGAAAGGCCTTCTCTAGTTTTCCCATCCTCTATTGCTACCATAACCTCTACCTCTTTGAAATCCCCTTCCTCGTTCTTGATTCAGAGGATCTTGTCGAGTATCTACTTGTTTTTCCAATCCATGGGATGACTCTCCCCTACCATAATTCAAACCTCCTCAAAATGGGGTTGATGCACCCCTTCTTCCTCCTCTATTCCTCTGATGGTATTGTCTTTTTTGTTTTTCTTCAGCCTTTAAAGCCAATTGGTAAGCTTCTTCCATACTATTGAGTTGATGCATGGTTAATTCATCTTGAATAGAGAATTTCAGGCTATTCACATATCTAGCAACCATCTGTTCATCAGTTTCTTAATTCTCTATATGTATAGACAATGTATAAAACTCATTTATATAATCTTGCACAGAAGAGAGGTTCTGCTTTAAATTTTGAAACCTACAAAAAAGGGTTTACACATAATCTATGGGAAAAAAAATTCTCTCAACTTCTTCTCCATTTTATTCCATGTCCTGATCTTATCCTTGCATTTCCTTGTTCGTTCCTTTTGAAGATGATCCCACCAAATCATTGCATGACCCTTTAATTTGGTGCATGCAGATTTTACCTTCTTTTCCTCTGTCATGGATTTCCATTCAAAAAAATTTCTCATATCATTCAACTAGTCTATCAACTCCTCTGGTTTAAGACTACCTGCATAATTTGAAACATCTACCTTGACCCTTTCATTTTTCCCTTCTAAGGCCTTGAGCATCCTCTCTTCAAAACTCATGCCTTCTAATTCTTCTTCCTCATGTTCTATATCTTGATCTACACCTCCTCGACCTATCTCTTCTTTAGATTCATCTCTTCCTCTACATAGTCTTTGGTTTTTCATCCGTGTTGTAAGATCTGCTACTTGCCTTTGCAAATTTTGCATTTCTCTATGCATTTGGGCAAGACTGCCTCTTCCTCTTCCTCTCCCAGCCATCTTCCTGCTCTAATACTAGATGATGCAGCACACAACATACACTTAATACAATTTTGCCATTAATCACATGAGAGCCAAAGATTTGAAGGCTGGAACATAAAAAAAACTTCTATTCATCAACTATGCTGCTACAATGAGAGAAAACTCTCTTATATCCAAGAAAATAAAAAAATAAAAAATTACCTTTTTTGGCAGATTTTGATAATTATCAAATTTTGCCATTTTAGGTAATTTTACAATCATATCTTGAGAATCCAGTTTTTTCCCAAAAGCTTCCTAAAACTAAGGTAGGACAAAATGCCAACTAATATTCTAAATTTGAAACATGAGTTTTGATTTATTACAAAAGCAACTTTTTAAAAATCTAGAAAAAAACACTAATTTGCCATTTTGAGGGCCAAGATGAAAGTTTCAAGCCCCAAAAAAGTGCCAAGATGAGGTCCAACCAATTGGGTTGGGAAACCACTGGCCACCTCATAATGCATCCACCTATAAAATTTCATAGAAAACCCACATCCGAGTCAAAAGTTATGACCTCCAGAAGTCCCTGCATTAGTATGTTAGAGTGAGATGGGTTAATTTTATACTCTTTTATGAAGGAAGGTGTTACAAAATCCAAAGAACCCCACTCATCACCTAGACACACATTACAGTATGAATTTAAATCATTATCAAAATCACCAACATGAGTCGATGATGGGGAATCATCTTTTGGTGAAGAAGAGGGAATGAGATTTCAAAATGTTGGGGAAAAATCATGTTGATTCTTAGGATCTACTTGTTAACAATATTGTAGGGGATCTGGATTATCTTTTTTATGTAATTTTTATTCCATGAATAAATTTTATTGATCCATGCAAGGTATACTAAATTGTACCCATGGTTTGAATCCATGGTCTACCAAGAAGGAGATTATAAGAAAGAGATCTAGGCATGACATGTACAAGAGTAGGCAATGTAATATGGCCCTATTCAATAGGCAATGTGATTGTGCTAAGATTTTTCCTACATATGTTATCAAAACCACATATAGGAAGATTTTTTTAGAGATATGCAAGATATATCAATATTGATTTGGTTTAACAAGTCTACCCCACAAATGTCGAGGTTTGAATTGTTATTAGTAAGTGTACATTTTACACTAATAGAATTGATTCCAACAATCATGAGGAGAGGGCCATTTTGTTTCTAAACCTCCAGAGATGGTAACTCATACTGTTGGAATATTATATTAGTTATATTTATGTATATACAGTCAAGTAGAGAAGCTACATCATTTAGCCTAGCAAAGGATGCTACTGGGATCTCTTGTAATTATTCTTGGAGTATATTGTGATATGTTGGTGAAGCTTAAATGAGCTCCCAAAGAGATATCTTGGTAGGAATAGCATGGAGCTACTCTACACGATTGTACTCTCTAGTAGTCTTTGAGGAATATGGGGAGCTATCGGGAGAATATGAGAAGTTGAAGGGAAATAGGGCTAGGTGTAGTCTTTTTGTTTTAGCTTGTATTGTACATGTGGGCTAATACATGATAGTGAGGAGCCCCAAATACGTTTAATGTTATATATTTGGTAATTTGAGTGAAATAATTTGGAGGTCTAGGTGTAATTGTAGCACCTTGAATAGTAATAACTAGTTTAGAAGTTTTTTGTGTATTAGAAGAAAGGTGAACTATATTTTTTTGTTATATAGGCTCTTGTGTAGGAATAGAAACATAAACTATGTTAATTAGTTGCTTATAAGGAGAATGTTTTGAAATACAAGGGAAAGAAGTTACATGGATGAAGTCATCAAGGGCTTCATCTAACATGTCAAAATATTCACTAGAGAATGGATGATTGAAAGTTGTAAAGATTTGGAGAAATAGATCCAACATCATCGAATACTTATTTGCACCAAATGGGAGAAGAAGAAGATTAGAATGAGAAGAAGAATGCAAGTGAAGAAGGTTGGGTTTACCAAAATGTAATATCAGAAATGTAGTCTAATTAAAATTTCTATACTTTTTAAATAGAACAATTTCCATGAATATTACGTTAAGATCCAAATGACTTCAAAGGAAGAGTATTTTCATTCTATCCAAGTAGGAAGAGAAAAATATTGTTGTCAAACCCTATGGTTTCCTTAGAAAATAACTATTTTGACTAAGGTAGAGAATAAAAGAATAGTGCTAAATTACAATTTCTAAAAAATAGAATACTAAATTATAGAAATAGTTTCAAAAATGAAAAGAGTAAAAGAAGCGCCTAACACTAAAAGGGGGATGTCTCAGCCCAAGATGCCAATGCATCATGCTATAATTCATACAGTAGAATAATGAATGAAAACTTCAATGAATTCCTCTATTCTACTCTAGACAATTAACTAGTCTACACAACAAACAACAAAAAGGACCCAACAACATTCTAGGTAACCAAATCTATTGCATAACACATTTTGAATCAACTAGTGTGAATGATGAAAATGATAAATAAAAATTTGTAAAAATAATAGAAGAGACTAGGAAATATTTGTGTGGTTGAATCCCATAAAATTCCTACAAGTACAAAGACCAAAGAAAATTTGTTGGGGTTGTTTGGGATCTTTCCTTTAGTTCAAGCCCCTATGTTTGTCTTTTGACCTCCACAAATAGCCACAATGGAAAATATTGAAAATAAGTGTGTGCTCTTATTTTCTAAGTGCATATGGGAAAATAATAGCAGTGACAATAATAAAATCTATGAATATCAACCCTAGTCTACAAGGGATGATACCCTAGTGTGCATAAAGGAAAATTTAAGGTGGTGGTCTACACCACAAGTTTTCCAAAGTAGACATAATGAAAGATAAAATGACAAATAACAATGT
This sequence comes from Cunninghamia lanceolata, assembly GCA_027924645.1. Classification (NCBI taxonomy): domain Eukaryota; kingdom Viridiplantae; phylum Streptophyta; class Pinopsida; order Cupressales; family Cupressaceae; genus Cunninghamia; species Cunninghamia lanceolata. The sequence goes on from BSBN01001583.1 coordinate 15,684,052, forward strand.
TGACATTTTGTAATGAAGTAATATTACCAAGTTTGGAACAATGAAGGAAATTGCAAGCTCCTTAAGGATAAAATTAATTTGCAACTGGTGTTAATCCTTTGTGAGAGCCTCCACAATGACCAAGCCACTAGAATAAGTTTCATAGAAGTTGAGAAAGAGAGCATAAGAAACTAGCAAAAGAGAGATCTAAGAGTTATTTTTTGTGAGGGTTTTCTAAAGGTGAGTACAAGAAGAAGTGGAAGGGTTTAAAAAATGGGATTATATATTAGATAAAGAGAGAATCCAAGGGTTAGGCATGTTTATAGAGGCCATTTCATTTCTAGGTGGGCATTATCACTTATAGAATCAAGTGAATAGGTAGCAAAACAACTTTTTGAAATCCTAGAATTTGTAGGATGCAAGTGTGTTGCACATGTTAGATTCAGGGCAGACAACTGAGAGGGGGGGTGAATTAGTTGTCCAAAACTTCTTGCACTTTACACACTTCAATTAACTTTGTAATTTAGCAGCATAATAATAATTCAATCATGGAAACACAAAGTATTGAACCAAGAGGAAAAACACATTCACACACAGTACACCAAGATTTTAACGTGGAAAACTCGGTTAAGGGAAAAACCACGGGGTGATTAACACAAGATTGTATTCTCTGTTAGAAGAATAGAAAGAACAAAATGGCACATGCCAATTAGGGCTCATTGCACAAGCACGCTGCTCACAAGAGGCTCACTACCTACAAGAGACACACTATCTACAAAAGAATAAGTATCACATACATGAACTGGTAAATAGCATCTTCACCATGCTTGAGTCAGTTCCATTTAAGCCCAATACTTCTGCTCTGCCTTTCGCTCTTCTCCTCGCTACCACACACTCATCTCCACAAGACACACTTTGAAATGACTTTCCAATCCCTTATTTATACAAGACATCAACTTAGGAATAATCATCTAAGTCAGCAAACACCAACAAGAACATCCACAGGTTGGGTAACTCATCCGGTTGGCCAGTCTAAGGAAGAACACCTTCATCTAGAAGTTATTCTTCAATCACGAACTCCAACTCTAATGTAGATCACCAACATGGACTAGACACGATCCAAAGACCTCCACAAGCTTTCCTAAATCACCAAAAACATCCACACTTCATATGCTTACTGAAATCCTTCTCTCCTTCATCTCAAACCTCAAGAACATAGTCTGTCATTACTGTCACAAAGGAATAGATGCTTCTGGACATCCAGATCACAAGACAATCGAGTTGACACTTCTAAAAGACTTCTTGAACACTCCACCAAATCCAAAGAATAGGATCTTTCATTTCTGGATCTCACTGGACCTATCTGTATCACTCTGTCACCTCTGAACACCTGCCAGAACTGATTTTACTTGAGCAACCACAACTTCTTCAAATCTTCATGTGGACCTCTAAAATCTCTACTGGACAACCTTAAGATACATATCTACAAACCCTTTAATTCACATCTTTTGATCCTCTTCCTATCTTGGACTATTACCTTATTGTTATCATTGTTCTTCATTGTTCCTGATTGAGACTAATTTTCTCAATATCCTTAGCACACAGCTCATCCAATCCTTATCATTAATGCAACAGGAGTATGTTGACATCAATGACAACACCAGTTAGGCGCATACTTGCAACAGCACAAACATCTATGCATCATGCTCAAATCTTAAGAAATCCTCCAAGATTTCAACATGTGTTCCTAGAAAAGAAGGAAATATAAGAATGTGACATGAAATTTAGAAAAAAATGGTGGTTGTAAAAATAGGCCAAGGTTAGGCTCAAGTGGCCCTATAAACATGCTATAGGAATGGAACAAAAGTGGGTCAAAACACAACATAAAATTGCACTTAGGAATGCAATTTTCTACGTTATAAGGGGGAAATATATATCCATTTTGGTTTCAAAATTCACCTTTACTCCCCTTCCCCACAAAAGAACATATGGGAATCAGGCTTGGGAATCCAAAGCTAACTTTTTCACACAAATGATAAGTTGGGATGTTTTCATAGATTTTCATCAACTTCACCCTTCATGCTGATGGAATTTTTTTAATCCAAATTTTGATAAAACAAAAATGATAAAATGAAAAGGGTATATCTTGGAAGCTCTCAATATTCTAAAAACATATCATATGCTTGATTATAATTTATGCTTGATTATAATTTTAATAAGTAATTATTAATAATTTTCTATGAACACTATGTTTGAAATCCTCATAATCATACTGATTGAAAAACATCAATAACTTTCAAATTTAACATTTTTCAATCTATAAGTGCATCACACTCTACACTTTGCTAGCTATAGGTATAAAAATTTGAATTTCATATTTTTTTGACCAAGTTAGGTTGTCTAGAAAATAGTTTTTAATATTTTTAAAAGTTCTAGTAAAAAATTTAAAACTAATTATTTACTTACCAAAAAAAATCATAAAAATATGCTTTAGATCTAGACATGCATCCTTCACTTATATAAAGAGATTCAGAAAAAAAATGGCTCATACTTAGGTTGTCTCAAATGGCACCTACTTTTTATTTTTCCAAAACGTCTAGTAGTGCCTCATTGAAACATCCAATTTTCACCAAATTAATTTATTTTTTTTCAAAAATAAATAGTATCCCATAAACTACATTTAGTTTTCTACAAATTTTGGTCCTACATACATTCAAATTGTATAGATAAACCATTGAAATTTTCATGTGAAGTTGCTTAAGCTTATTTTCTAGAATTTTCATTACCACTTATATTGTTTGGACCATGATGATCTTGTACTAAACCAAAATCCACATAACAAAAATCCGAATCACCAAGTAAATTATCATATTCAATCACAAATTTATGCCCCATAACCACAGTTTCCCAAAGAAGTAAAACATTTGGCTTATGTAATTCCACAAGCCTATGGAGGCCCTATTTTTTGAGGTGTTGCCCAACTGTCTTATATTTAAAGACATGAAAATCATAACACAACTATACTAAGAGTATGGGCTGCTCTAAGGACCCCTTCAATAGAATGTTCGTAACCAACAAGAATCTCCTTCTTTTCTTTTTCCTAAGCCAATGATATAAATGACTTCCTAGCTCTTCTAGACCCAAGAGAGATATCAGTACCATAGATTTCCAATCCTCCCTCATTCCCAAGAAAGATATCCTATTTCCTAGGCTATCTAGGCCTAAGAATATATTTGGGAGAACTCATAGAAACACATCTTCCTTCAAATCAAAGACAAAGACAATCCACAGTCCCTTTACACCCACTTTCAATAATTTATTCTATAGGAAAAGAATTATGTACAACCCTTTAACACTTTAGATGAGGCCACCTCAACAAACATTTTCTCCTCAGAGCTCAAAGCCGTGGAAGCTTTCTTATCCAATTCTAATATCATCTCCCTAACAATTCTAAACGGTCTTGAATTTCCAAATTAAATAAGGAAACAACAAAAGTTTGAATGAGTTTCATTGAATACTTAATTTACTTCAATCCTTGTTCCATGCAAAATAGAGTAGTAGGATAAAGATACCATGGCAATCCACTAGGCTCTAGATCTTCTATTTCTATCATATGTTGTAAGAGTCACATCATGGACTCAAGATATGCTTAGGATCACTTGCAATAAAAACAACCTTCCACAACAAGAGAGAATCAATTAAAAATTTATATTGCCAAAGAATAAAAAAGATGCATACAAGATACAAGATATACCATATGTCATGTACAATGAGAGCCCTTGCTTATATAGGCAAGGTTGAGACCTAGGGCAACATGTGATCATGGCAAGTGTATTAATCCTATGACACGAGACAACTAGAGGATAAGATCACATATGTACTAGAAATTTCTAGAAAGATTCCTAGAGCCCTAAGTCAACTTAACATGTGAACATGTGTAAATATGTCCTAACTAATAACTAGTTAGATAATGTCCCTTATTTACATTGTAAAAGGGAAACTAGATAGGAAATACTCTTGTTCACACCAACACCCCCCTACGTGCAACTTAGGGAGAAGTAAAAGATGTAAAGATGCAAGGATAGGTCTCAGCTACAATGCCATGTTAGGTACCCATTTATAAAAAAATCTCTTACAATTGGAGAAAAGGAAAAAACTTCATGGGAAAAAACCCTCTTCAAAAGAGAGAAAACCTGCAAACAAACATTTACAAGTGATGGAGTTGAAGATAAGAGAATCAAAAGGAGTTCAAAATACAAATAGATAAATCAAACAACAAAATCAATTACAATCACCTCAATTTGGTTTCTCTTCTCCTTGAATGTGCAAGATCGAGCTATGATGAAATGATAGTGTGGATTGTATGTGGATTGCTCAACAATTCAACATAACTTAGATGTGATAGTGGGTTTATGAATATAAATTAACAACATAAATTTATGATTAATGTGGATCATGGATAGTAAAATTGCAAATCCTTCATGGCTTGGATGAAGATAGATTTATAGATTTTTTGAAACATGGTGATCAATGGTGGAGGATAGTTAGAAAGATCAAATGGATAGAATTGACTGAGAGGATTTGATGAGGGAGTTGATAAAATTGATTGATGAGTTATCTCATTTGATAAATTAGTTAACCAAATTGATTGATTAGTTAACTAATTTGATTGATTAGTTAATGAAATTGATTGACTAGTTAACTATTTTGATTGATTAGTCAATTAATTTTGAGTGACTAGTTAACTAATTTGATTGATTAGTAAACTAATTTTTATTTATTGGTGTAGACACCAAAAAATGGTTACAACCACCTTCATCTATTATTCACACACTAAACCTTTCTGAATATGATAATTCCCACTATTCTACTTGACACACGTGTTAATTAAATAATTTATAATTATTTAATTAATATTTCCTTGTCTTTCACCAATTGCAAAAAAAAAAATTCTTGTACTATAGTTCAAAAAATTAAATATTTTGGAAAACTATAGTTCATATACACCCCCAAGAATTAAATAAATATTCTATTTATTTAATTCCCTATTTTGTGCATTTTTTATTACTTTTAGTAATCATCATTATTTTCCTCCTAATCATGTGCACATGGGTTAATTAAAATTAACCCATAATTACATCTCCCCGTGTTTTTAGAAGTCCACTTCTCATTCAATGTACATGCATGTACATGACAAGTGGTACTTTGGAAGCATGGACAAATCTTCCAAAAAGGTCCATTTGTCCTATTTTCTTCTCATCCACTCCAAGTGTCACTATTCATGAAATTTTAAATTCCTTGTGGCATTATTCCTCCACTATTCATCTAATTTTAAATTGCATGTGTCCTCTCATACCAAATTTAAAATTCTCACAAAATACAAACCATACCTTTTCATAAATGAGTCCTTACATGTCATATAGCTACCCAATCATAGCCATCCATCCATTCAACCATTCAATTTAATCCATTGGTATTCCCCTGAATCTTGGAGCATTCTTCTCATCCAACCTCCTTATGAAACTTGTCCAATTCTCCTTGCTTGAGTATCCTCAAGCAATGTGAGCCCTTGATCTTCTAATTCAATCCTAGCACTTCATCCTCGCCATCAATTTTAAACAAGAACTTTGAATGTAATGGAATTTTGTCAATTTGAGCACTTACATACTAGCAATTTAGTTTAAATCTATAACATTAGGACATATCAAGAACTAGGCAAAGTCAATTAGGATGCAATTTCATAGTAATTAGGTGCATATTTATTTAGTCTTATCATGAGGTTGCATAGATTTTAAATGGAATAGGTTGATTGATTTAGCTTGTTTGCATAGTCTACTTTCTTTTGCATACATTTCTGGCATGTTGAGTAGGACTCCCACCACCTTAACACACTATTTATAGTTAGTTCTTTGTCTTGTTTCTCTTGTGCAAGTTAGAACAATGCCCAATTTTCACTATTTAGCACCTAAACAATAGGTTTTAGTGCCTAGGTGGTTTTCTTTAGTGTCCAACTCCGCTACTCCTCTGACAACTCTTTAGCACCTAGATTTTTCCTTTCAACACCCATATTGTTTGCTTCAACACTCAAGTGTAGGGGAGTATAATTTAGTCATTTTATGTATTTTTCTCATATATTTTGGATTAATGGTATGTTTCATGATCTGTAATAGCTTTTAACAACATTTTTGCAGATCCTTCACTCTCTATTTTGCAGGTTTTGATCATTTCATAAGCCTCCGTAATGCCTAAACTATTTTAGTTCCTATCTTGCACACAATAGCGTCGAGACCATTTAGATCAATGCTTAGCTTTTGACATCATTAAACTTTGTATTTTCATCATTTTAGGGCCTAATTATCAAATTGACTAGTTTTATGTTGGACTAATCTTTCTAAAAACATATTTTGTAGGTTTATATCTCTTTGTTTTGTAGGATTAATCCATTTTACATGCCATCACTCTATCTAAGCCAGTTCAATGCCCATACAGACTGCATCAGCACCCTGATTCAGTTATACCATTTCTGCTTGAGTTCTTAGTTTTCTTAGATTAGCATCCATAGTGTCTGGATTAGTGTCTAAACCTTCTGTTTCAGTGCTTGACTCCCTTAGCACTGAAACATGCATGTTTAGCACTTGTCTTTGTTTTCACAAATTTGCTAACTTATTTTCATTTCTCTTGGACTAATCATTATTTTTGCAACATTCTTCACTTCCCTAAGACCATCACAAACTACTAATACTTGTTTGCAGCCCTATTAGTCAAAGGAATTATTTTTTGTCTCACTAATTTAGGCACTAAATTGAAGTAGGGGTGAATGAACTTTGTGTTCTTTGTCTTAGGGTGTTAAGAGGTGTATTCTCTCCCCTCACACTATTTGGTGATGTTGGGGGTCAAAATCCTTCTTCCACTCTCTTTTCTTATTTTTTGAGCTAGGGTCCTTGGTGTGTATGCTCTCCCCTTGTGCTTCATGTGATCTTCAGTGATCAAAAACACATTGGATTATTCCCTTTAGGAGGCCTTCCTTGGAATTCATTCCCAAGGAGACAACCTAAACTGTGTGTTCTAGTGTGATATTGAAATGTTGTGAGAATCGAAAGACTCACTTCAAAGAAAGGACCCTCTCCCCCTTGTAAAGACCCCAAGATCCTTAGTCCACTAAGACTTGTGTTGATTGGCACTTGGTTGGATAGGGACACCCCCATTCACGGATTCATCCCCCATACCTTACAAATATTAGAACACCCCCAAGAATCTTGTTTATCCTAGTTAAGACCTTCACCCATCATAGCCTTCTATGCATCACAGCCACATGGAGGAGAAGGGCTCATGCTAGTACCTTCATTGGTTGAGATAGAATACACTTTGGGCAAGAATTTTGTCTCCAAAGTAAGGGGTGTAAGGTGGTCTATGACCTTGCATTCCCTACCTATCCAAGTAATGATAAATGGTAGACATGATATTTCTACAGTCCATGATAATCAGTAATAAGCTTCTGGCAAAACTGTGTTGCTTTTTTTTGTGAGTCAACACAGTTTTGCCAGAAGCTTATTACTAATGATAAATGGTGTTAAGGGGATGGAAACTGCCATAATCTAAATAGTGGGGTTTCAAGTCACGTTTGAGTGAGTCCATGGGATATGACACTCCTTGATTGAATAAATACTAGGTTTGTGCAACAGTGTTTGGCACATCTTCTTGTGATATACCCATAAAAACCATTTGTTACCTGCGGAGGTTCATATTCTTGTGCACCCATTCTTGAAAGGCATCAAGAAGCCATTGTGTTTGTTTGTTTGAAATCTCTTTCCAAACAAAAATACAAACACTTTGAAACCAAAAACAATCTCCATCACTACCTAATTTTCCTCAATCAACACCTATCAACCCTCTATTAACACCCAGCCAGCCTCTGTTAGTGCCCATTCAATTGTTTCAATGCCCATTTGGTGCCCTTTAGCACATATCAGCCTTTTGTCAGTGCCCAGACTCTTTATCTTAGTGCCTAGTCTGTAACTTCCACCAATTTAAGGGAATTTGTCATTTTGGTCATTAATTTGGTCCTCTCACCTTACCTAACATCGTTCCACATCCAAAATCACGTACATTTATATCATCCTCAATCACCCCCATCTATTTACATCTAACCTTGTGATCCATCAACATCAATCATCCAAATCCAATCAGCATCAACTTTCCAAATCCATTGAACATCTATCATCCAAATCCATTCAACATCAATTATCCAAATCCAATCAACCTTAATCAAAATCCAATTCATCATTTTCCAAAGGTAGGATCTAGATCATTTCATCCTCTTGTTTATATTAGGCTTAAGAACTTGTCTATCTTAAGTTTAGTATAAAATTGAAATCATCCTCACTTGAATAGACTAGCCTAGGAGCTTAGACTCTTCCTAATTTGGTGGACTTCAAGAATCCTGCCTATATTGGCATGTCTTGTCTTCCCCAAGTAAGACAATCTCGTTATTCCCTTGCTTAGGCTCTTTGTCCACCCTAAGTTTGTAAGCATAGAATTTCATCTACACTCATAAGTGATCTAGATTTGAGCTTAGGAATATCATCATCCCCCAAACATTTTGCCACAATTATCCAACTCCAATTGAATTCATCCTTTTATGCCTCCTATCACATGATCACAAGCTAAGAGAAAATTGGATTCCTGCTATCAACCCGTCTCTCCACATGTCTCTACCACAAGAAACATGGAGGGATACATTAACCAACTCGAAATGGGTGAAGCATCCATACCACAACATATCTACTCTCCCACATTTGATGATTTCTTTAATGAAAGAGGATTGCATCACAAATCTAACCAATTCCTTGACAATCATAATGATGAATTCCTTGAACACAGCATTGAACATGTAGCACACCTCACACACTCATTTGACTAAGACAAACTTAAAATGATCATACATGATAAACAATGATCACCCATTCACAATCAACCTTGGAGATGTGTCCCTAGCCCAACAACCCCATCTGTGATAATCCATGGGCCAACTTCATGCTACATCTACCAACACCATCCATACCATTAATCAACATGTAGGGGGTAATACCATTTCGCAATCACAAGTGTCGGACCCTTCTTATGGTCTACCATACGATATTCTACCATCCAATTTTTCAACTTTCACCATACCTACCAATACAAATACATTTTCCATACCACCTCCATCAATTATTCCTCAAAACACTTCCAACACCAACACCATTCTACAACTACTTCCCCCTTGGTCATCTCACAAAGGATGATCATCACCCAAACAACATTACCCCTACAGTACCTTGAAAAACACCTCTCCAATCACAACATCCATTCACATCCCAACCACACAATCAACCTCAAAATCCATTAACAAGTTACACACATCCCATGCAAACATACCACTCAACTACCCATCAACAACTTCCCCATGTTGCTTCTATGCAACATCAACACATCGCCCAACACCAACAACAACCCTTTCAATCACAACATGCGTATCACTCATCTACTCACACCCAACCCAACATCAAACATACGGACCCCCCATCTACTCAAAATCTATAACTCTATTGCCATATATCCCACAAAAATACATCATTCCACAACAACAATCGTCATTCCATCAACAATAGCAACAATCACCGCTTCAATCTGCACCACAACCTCCTCTTGCCAATCCTTTTGATCAAGAATGGCAAGAAATAAAAATAACCCGCAAGAACTTCTAACTAGGGACTCAAAAGAAACATTATAAGTTTGAAGACTTATGTCCCTATCCGTTTGATCAAAACATGACAACCATACCTTTTCCTCAACAATTTGAATTACCTAAATTCAATAAATACAAAGGAAATGGTTGATGGTGACTGATTGTCATTGATGTCAAAAGGTTGGCATCATGTGTGGTATGCATGTTAAAGAGTTCAAGATTTGCAACAAGGTCACTTCATGTTAAGTCATAAGAAGGTCAGAGAAGACCCTGATGGAAATATGGTATACAATGTCATTAAATTAAAGATTGTGTAAGATGTAAATGGAGTGAGCAAAGGAACATACATAGAAAGTTTGCAGATATCAGATGGTCATAGTGTTGTTGCTTCATGGCTAAGTCAGGAAATGCTAACTTGTTTGTGTTGGTCAGAGGATCACTAGGTGTTGGCATTAGTTTAGATGTTCATCTCATTGGTTTCATTTCAGGAATTCATACTTGGTAATGGCAGAGGATTGATGTTTGATGTTGTTCTTGGGTTGTTGGTACGATCTTATGGTCTTCATGGTCTTCATTCTTCATCATGGTTCAAGATGAGGAGGGTTCATGTGGGTTGTTACTATGCTTCATGCAAGTGAGAGATTAGGAGCCTTTCTTATAGTTTGGTGGGCTTCCTTGGAAGAAGCATAATGCTGACTTCATGCTAACTTCACCTTCATTAGGATATATTGATGCTTCATAGCAATAATGGTTTGAAGTGAAGTTTTTCTATTGGTGTTGAAAAGGAATGGGTCATGACAAAGTATGTGTGTGATTCAAGGCAAGCTCTTAGAAAATTACAAGGATCTCAGAGAATTATGGTGGTAACTCTTGTTCAAGTTGTGATGATTGAAATTTGCATATGTTTTTAATCTAAAAGCCTAAGGGCATTCTTAAAGTCCTAAAACCTAGCTAGAATCTTATGCACTCATCATAAGATAAGTTTACTTTTGCTTTATTTATCAAGTGACTTCTTATCATAAGTCACTCACTTAAGTTTACTAGCTAGAGTGCCTAATATTCATGTGGAAACTAGCCCCTTCCCTCTTTCTCACCAATGGCACAAGTTTCATATTGTGTGTGATGGCGGTAAAAAGTAAACCAGTGGTCAAGATTATGGTCTTAAAAGAGCATCGAATGCTTTTATAAAAACAACATTCTTTATAAGAAATTGTTTTGGAGCCCAATTTCTTTGAAGGTGTTTTATGCTTTAAAAAGCATCATTTTTTTTAAGTTTAAAAAGCATTAAAATGATTTATGAAATATGGAGAGCCTGTCAATGCATATGATATGGAGCGTTCAATTAGTTTTTTTTTTAAATGTTTTTTGTTTTATTTGAAGGGGAGAAAAAGATAAGGGTGTTAGAAAAAGCTATATTAATAGCTTTGTTAAAGATAGAAAACTTTGTATTTAATTGCCCCTTTATGTCATATGTTTATGACATTTATATTAAAAGGCCACCGAATATTTTTGGAGATGATAAGTTTTCTTTTAAATTAGAAACTTTATTCTTTTACCTCCTAAATTGTTGACCCCATGAGATATCATCAAGTAAAGTGATTTTTAAGATTTTTTGAGGAGTTATTTTGAGATGGAAGATTTATTTCTATTCTTGTGATTTGGAAACAAATAAGGTGATTTTCTTTTGAAAGGCAGATTGGATAAAGTTTTTGAAGACTAATCTTTTGCAGAGAGAAGAGAATATGAAGAAGATCCAACAGATTTGATTTTTTTTTAAAGAAGAAAATGCAGAGATGGAAGAATATCTAAGTTTTTTTTTAAGATGAAGTTGCTCAGAGATTTTATTTTATTTGCAGGGCATTGATTGATTTAATTGAAGATTCTTTATATGACCTTATTATTGTTTTAGATGAATTGTTTGTGCAAAGAAGATGAAAGGGTTGGAGATTTTTGAAGAAGATTTTCATGATTTATTTTTTGTAGTTTGAAGGGATAATTTTGAAGACAAAAATTGTCCATATTGAAATGAATATGAAAGGCCATGAAAAGATGAAAATGATTTTGTAGAATGTGGAGAGGTATCTTATTTTTATTGGCTTCACAAGTACATTGACAGGGTGTGTGTGTGGAATTATATACAGAAATGAAGACATTTTCTATAAGATCCTTTTGAAAAGAAAATATAGATGAATCAGATATTGCTATGTGTGTGATATAGAAGAGACAATTTATAGAAATAATTGTTTACAGAGATTTGTAAAAGGTTTTTATTTGCAGAAGTGTGAAAAAGAAGATGGTCTTGATTTGAAAATCAAATAGGAAGTATAAGATTGTATGATGAATCACAGAGTATACAATGGTGCAAAACAAATTGAGTGGTAATCACTTCTTGTAGATTTTGTAGTTTGTTCTATATTAGGGGTTGGTGCTCCTTGAAGTTGGTGCTTCTAAAATATTAAGGGTTGGTGCTCCTTGAAGTTGGTGCTTCTAAAATATTAGGGGTTGGTGCTCCTTGAAGTTGGTGCCACTAAACATTATAATCAATGAGATTTTTGATAAAGCTAGTGAGGCAGTTTTGGAGTGGTTTTTCTACCCCAGGAGGGTTTTCCACTCGTGCAAATTTGTGTTATGTCTTATATTGTTTTCACCTATATGGGTGCATGTTAATACTTTGCTCATAAGGTTTTGTTCTCTTTATTCATTCTCAGTCATGTGCATATGTTTGACAAATCAATGATATCTTTCTCTTTGTGTCTTGAAAGTTAACGTTTACAAAATGATTTGAAAATTTACACAACACTGATTCACCCCCCTCTCAGTGTTGTCCTTGACTCCTACAATGGGGAACCTCATGACCACATCAAGGAATTTTTCATGGCATGCCAAGAAGTATCCTATCAAAATCAATTCCTCCTTCATCTTTTTCCATGAAGCTTAGGAAGCCAAGCCTTAGAGTGGTTTATGCACTTTCCTTATGGCTCCATATGCACCTTTGCTAACCTATCAGAAAAATTTGTTGCCAATTTATCATACAATGTAGAACATGAGATCACCATGCTTAATTTTGCAATACCAAACAATGAAATTATGAAAGTTTTTCCACATACTTTCAAATATGGAGAGCCCTTCCTAGTTGGTTACCTTGGACAATGCCTGAAAAACAACACGTCCATATCTTCATCCAAAACTTGAACCAAGAAATGGCCTTTCACTTGCAAGTGCATTGTGTATCCACCTTTGATGAGATCATAGAGAAAGGTGTCAACATCAAAAAGACCCTCATATAAAAAGGTTTAGTCAAAATCTACAATAGAAATGACAATGAAAAGCCATCCAATGACAAACCAGTTGAAAGGTACAAGACAACTGAGAGGGGGGGTGAATCAGTTGTATCAAAAACTTCAACTTTTTAAAACCAAAATCACTTTCACTTTCACTTAATATAACTCCTTATACTATTATGAACATTAACCATGAATAGTAGAATCAAAACATGAACACATCAACACCATACACACATGAACACCAAATTGTTTACGTGGAAAACCCTAAACAGGGAAAAACCACAGTGAGTGTTATCTCACAATATAATGTAGTAACAATACTAAATATCAAAAGGTGGCTCACTGCCAAAGGGAACACTACCCAAAAGAATGGCTCACTACCAAGGGTTGGCTCACTGCCGGGGGTGGCTCACTGCTGGTGGTGGCTCACTTCCAAAGGGTGAATTGATTTAGTAGCATCTACACCATCCTCTTCTTTGTTCTACTTTTACACTTCACACTTATCTTCACATATTTGCACACTCACTCTTCAAACATGAATTTATTACATACATTTATACCTATCATCAACCTTGGAATGAACATCAAGGTCGGCATTACATTCTACAACCATTGGAACTTTCTCCAAGGTCGACATACATACATAAATCAAATTAGGACTAGACCTAAATAAACTTGAGGAGAAAATGAATGAAAGATTAACATGTTATGACTTAGCTTAGACCCAAATACATCTTCACACACTTGGACATGCTTCCTCAATCCACAAATCACCTCCGCAACAAGTGTGACAAACTAGGTTGGCAAGAACTTATGGACATATCAAGAACACTTGGAAAACATGCTTGCAAGATCTTCATTATAGTTTGTGGATCAAGCACCTTCCTTCAACACATTTTGGAGACATCTACAAACAACATAGAATCACTTGGGAGCTGACAAATCCAACCGCAACAAATCTCACTTGAACACAACATATATCACTTGAAGAATATATCACAAACTACTTTTTATTAGACATTGCCAAACTCTGCTAGTCACTAACTTGCCTTTTGGAGTACCAAATGACAAATAATCTTGAGTGGAGATGACTAAGGACCTTATTATCTTAATTCTATAATTAAAAAGCTAAAATACAATCTCTAGAGAAATGTGGAGCAAAACACTTTCTCCCTATCACTCTACAAACCTTACTGGGCACAGTCTTCAAATTGGTAAATAGAACTTTTTCTGCATAGCAATCCGGACCACCAAATTCTAGATTTAGTATCTTCAAACACTTCTCTAAATCATATCCAAAGCTTATTCTTGAGTCTTCAATACAAATAAAATGCTGAGCAAAATACTTAGACAGTGTTCTTCAATTAATCAACAAACATCAATATTGGAAGATATAGTTGACACAAATGACAACACAAACATGTTGACATCAATGACAAAACTAGTTAGCACATACTTACAACAATCTCTCCCTTTGTCATTGATGGAAACATATGATGTGAAAAACATGTTCTATCATCAAGGTACAATTATCTATCAGCACTCCCCCTTTCTTTTTACACCTCTGTGCTCTTACTCCCCCTAAGTTTTTCACATGATCTCTCTCCCCCTTTAACATCAATGGCAAAGGGCATCACATCTCTTCTATTGTACATACTTGCACACTACTTCTCTAATTAGTTTGAAACTATTCTTTACTCCTAGTGAATGCAACAATCATCTCAAACCACTACTTGCTCCTCCTGAGAGGTAGCCTCCAACATCAGTCCAAGAGAAGAGATGTACTTTGAAGCACACTAGACTGATGCACCTCCTTATGCATCTAGTTCAAGGAAGAAGGAGCAATAACCCCTAATTTCTCCCAGAGGTACTCAAATGTGCCTTTTGGTAGAGCCTTAGTGAATTTATCAGCAAATTGATCTTTTGTATGCACATACTCAAGCTTTACCTTATTCTCTATAACTTTCTCCCTCAAAAAGTGATACTTGACTAAAATGTGTTGTCTTTGAATGCATCATTGGATTCTTTGAAATATTTATGGCACTTGTGTTATCACAAAGAATAGGAATTGGCTCATCAAACTCAACTTTGATATCCTTCAAGGTCTGCTTCATCTAGAGCACTTGAGTGTAGCATGACACTGCAACAATATATTCGACTTTTGTAGTAGACAAGGAGACTAATTCTTGTTTCTTACTATGCCAGCATATTACCCTATTTCCAAGGAAGAATGCACCTCCACTTGTGCTTTTCTTGACATCAGCACATCCAACCCAATCTAAATCTATATAGGCACTTAAAGAAAAATAATTGTTCTTAGGATACCACAAGCCATGATCAAGAGTGCCCTTCAAATACCTAAATATCATCTTTACTGCCATCACATGTGATTCTCTAGGATCTAATTGAAATCTAGCCACAAGACAAGCTGCATGCATGATATTTGGTCTGGTAATAGTCAGGTAAAGTAGTCCTCCAATCATTGATCTATACTTGATTTGATCAACCTTAGAAGATTCGTCATTCTTGCTCAATTTACAACCAGTAATCATAGGAGTGCATACCAGTTTAGAGTCCTCCATTCCAAACTTCTTCAACAATTCCCTAACAAATTTTGATTGAGAAATGAAAATGCCTTTGTCTATCTGATTGAATTAGAGTCCAAGGAAGAAATTCATCTCACCACACATAGACATCTCAAACTCTTTTTGCATTTCATTTGCAAAATTCTTGCACATCTCTTCATTTCCACTAAATATGATCATTGTCAATCAAGATTGCACCCTAGCTAAGATTTGACTCAACTATCCTATTGAAACATGGAAACACTCTTAGGTTGTGGGTGACCCATGATGAGAATGAATCTCCAGATAGGGCTAGCTAGTTGCCCTGGCAGATCACCTAATCTAAAAGACTTTTTTGAGAAAAGGGTTTAGAAAGATAACTTGAATTGAAATCCTAAACCTAAAGGCGATGCACCAAAATTCTAACTTATTCCAATAATTTCACTCACAAACAGTTTCTCAAAAACATTAACTCTCAAAATCTCATATAAAATATACAACTCAACAATAATTTTCATGAAGACTCGAACTAAACACAACACACAACATGAATCATATGAAATTCTTGCACTCAGATTCACAACAATGAGATATAACAAAGGACCTAATTCTTATGATCACAATGAAACATCAAATCAATACAATAAATATGAGACTAAACATGAGATAGGAATTCTTTGCTACTTTATTAAAATTGAAGGAGTATGCAAAATGAAAATTCAAGTACAAATATTAGCTTACAAAGCTTTTTGCAAGTGAGCAAGAAAGTAAGAAGCAAATTTTAACTGCCAAAACTAAGTTTCTCCCCCTATATATAGCCAAAAAGACTTTCTAAAAACTTAGCTAGCTATCTATCCAAAAAAAGAAACCAAAGTCTAATTTTTGAGCAAAGGGGAAAAGCCACAAAAAGAGGGCTAAAGCTGATCGAAACTAAGTAAAAATAGGTGGCATGTTTCCCTACCAAGTGGACCCACCCAAAAGGATACTAAAATTATGTAGATATGACCAAAATAGAAACTTCAGTTGACTCTCCATTTCTATCTTGCATAATGGAAACTCACGTAAAAAAGGAAAGTAAACTAAAATTGCCTTAATGAGTGTTCTGCACTTGCTATTTTTTCTGCATTTACATGACAGTTACTAAAGTAATTTATAGATTACTACTTTAATAATGCCTTACATTTTTCTTCAATTTCAATTGTGCAGAATAGAAAGAGGGGCCTGCCTTTGACTCATGACTTTGCAAAAAATACAAGGTATATGTGGCTTTGATTACACTTTGTAAAGTATAAAAATTATCTAAGTCATTTGGGCCTTTGATTTCCTCCAAACATTAGACAAAAGATTAAGACACATAAGCCATATGGTTTTGCGCAATATATGGAGAGTCAATAACTATATGATTTCTTCAAAAATATTAAAAAAAAACTAAGGCATAAAGCCTAGGTATGAAAAATGTGCAAAGGTAAATAATAATACCATGAAGGTATTAGTGAAGGCATAAAAATTTAAATCAATGTGACAAAAGTCATAAGGCTGAATTAGGGAAATTGGAAAACCCTAGAATAAAGTTTGGTCTCCACTCCTTTTGCCATTCATTTGCACTTTTATTTTTCTAAGCTTTCTCTCTGCACACCACCACCATCGAGCTAGGGTTTCAATGGAGTTTTATGAGTTTTCAAGCCATTTTCATCATTTTTTTTATGCATTCCTTTTCTTTTGAGGCCACTATTGAAGAGCTTTTGAAGCTTATGTTGACACTTGGGAGGCGAATTTCTCTGTTACAAAAGCTTGAAACTTCTCCATTTTGTAGGTAAGCACTTTCATGTACCTCCATTTTGAGAAACAAGCTTCCTTTCAATAGAAAAATGAAAACCATCTTTTATTATATACTTCATTTTCAAATCGATGAGAGGCTTTTATCTATGTGTATCTCCATATTTGATGCTTTCTTCAAAAAATGAAAAATCTCTGCTCATTTCTTCCATTGAAGGCTGCGGCCTCTCAACAAGGCCTTATATTCTATATTTTCTACACTATTTTCTATGAAGTGGAGTGGCTTTTCATTTTGAGGTTTCACCACTCTACATTCTTGTATACTCACCAAAATAGTGACTTATTCACTTTGATATCAATTTGGGCATATTCACTCAAGGTTTGTACTCATATGGTCATGAAAAGCTTCTATGAAATACACGGTTAGGGTTTGAAACTTTATTTTGATCACTGTGTAATCTCTCTTTGTATTCTGGACATTGTTCTAGTCATTTGACCATTTAACTGTTATCGTATGCTACCGTCATGAAGCTTCTGCTACACTGTATGATGACTGTCCTTTAAATGACCTTTTGGTATCACAAAAAACCTCTAGGCCATGTATCCTATGATGAGGTAGACCCTAAAAGTGTCTCAAAGGTGTGCAGACTTATAGGTTAAAAAGACCCCCCCAAGATTACTTGATTGGTCCTGAGATATCCATAGACTCTGAATGACTCTCAAAAAGGTAGGAATGATCCCATTCTTAGTGAAATCTTCCACAAATTTTAACAATGCTCCCACAACCTCTCCAAGGTTCATATAGACTCCTCAGATCCGTAGATATCTTAAACTATACCCCTGTGTAGAACCTCCAAGCACACTTTCCTGATCATTATGCAGTATCATAAGTATTTGACAGTATTCTTAGGGCTTTTGATAGACCTACTACTTGTTTGATAGGGTTCTCATCATGAGATAGAGTCATTGTGTCTTCACAAAACTTTTCAAGGCTTAACAGACCTTGGCATATCTTGTTCAAATCCTCATTATGTATTTCTACAACCTTTATTTAAGCTTTGTTGTTCTTCAATGTTCATGACTACCTCATCTGCTATGATGATTGTCTCTAGAAAAACATGATGCTATTCAATGTCTCTTACCATTACTTTGCTCTATTAGGAGAATGAAAATATATGATTACAAACCATCCTTCTAGGAATGTTTTAGAAATTGAATCATGTCAAAATGGTGAAACAATGACCATGAATATCATGTTTTTATCTTTCTTTAATGATGATGCTGTCTTATATGCTCCATTCAGGTGCTAAACACATTGTCCATATGAATATATCTATTCTTGAACTCGTACATCTATGAGCTTGTTTTAAATTGGGGATATCTTTTAAATCATATGACCTTCATGACTGTACTTATGGAGAATGCTTTATAAATTGTACCTTCATGCTTTATAGTATGCTTCTCTTTCATGGGTGCTATGACTGTTCTTTCTAACATGGTGGCTTTCTTCATTATCTTTGATAATAGTGAGACTGTTGTCCCCTTTGATTTATGACTATTTTGTCTATTGACCTCTGTATGCCTTGAAACTCTATCTTTGTCATACTCCTAAGGCTTCAAAAGATCCTATCAAACCTCACTGTCCCAAAAACAAACCTCTTTGGACTAAGAAGAATATATGATTCTAATAGAGATTATATTGTCGTTCCATGACAATGGCATTTTGGGGTTGCATGTCTATTATTCTTATACCTGCATGCTCTCTATACTATGTTTTGGATTCTTTATTTGCTAGAGGACTTGTCCTGACACTATAAATTTATGTCCACACTCTTTCCTCTCATTGTTGTGCAAGTTTGTACTATACTCACTGTGTATTCCTTTGTTATAGATGTGATTATACTTGGTGATTTGGTTTAATACAATATGCCCCCATGATATCTTGCTAGTGATTAACTGTCATTTGTATACTTGGCTGTCATACTCTTAAAGTGATTGTTTTTGTCTTTTGAGGTGACTATACTATTCACTGAGGCTATCCTACAGTCATTAATGACTGCATTACTCTACAGTCATAGCTCCTTTAATGGTGACTGTCCTTCTTCTAGTACTGTCCACATGTCTAAAGCAACTACTTCACCTTTGCAAGTTTCCTAAATGCCTCTTTGTTTAAATATCATCCATTTTGATCATAAAAACATCACCTAGAAAGTTTATACTTCATTCACAACAATAGTGGTAAATATTTGTCCTATTTTTAATTGCCTGAGGTAGGGTCTTTTTGACTATTGAAGTGGATGCTATTTAAGCTTGATTCTCGGATGCATTCATTCACATGATTGTTCTTGCTAGTTTAATGCGTGTTTTACATACATTATGGCTTCTCATTTCACATATATAACTACTCATTTTTACACATGAATACAGCTATTCCTTTGTCATTATTTACTTGTGACTGGCTTGTGGACTACAACTTGATGAGACAGTTGTCTGACATGGAGGGCCTTGCTATTTGTATTGACTGTCCTCAAATGGTGAAGATTGATATCATCCTCATAGACTGTCATGCAACCCTCTTTACTCTTTTTGCTGCGAGACTATCTCATGACTTTGCATACTCTACTTGACTATCTCCAACATTTTATAAGTTCTTATTTTATGCATTTATTTGTCAAGCTTAATCACATCTCTTTCTTATCCATGTCCCTCTTAATGCTTAGGGGTAGCATTCTGGGGTCAACCCTTGTGGGAGCCCTTTTTTTCATCACATGCTGAAATATTATGCACAATGATGAATGTACATGTACCTACACATTGCACAAACAAGTTAGACAAAAACAATGAAGTTTAATGCTCTTTTGATTTTTAGGCTCTCTTGCATATTTTTGATGTTTGTTAATCCAATGCATCATTACCATATGTTATATTTCTATTGGTAGGGCACATAGGAAGATTCATATCCAGAGCTCTAACCAACTTGTTATCATGATGCAAGTTCACTTGAAGATCTGGAGTGAGGAGGAGTGAAAGACAATGAAGATCCACCCAAGACTCTACTAGGCAATGATGGATATGTCTTTTCTTATATGCTTCTTTTCATTTCTTTCATCTTTAGGTGTATAGCATATTTTTATGTTGAATTGGTTCAGCTACTCCGACAGCTTGTGTGGGACATTTGATCATTCTTTTCTTCTCAATGTATCAAACAACAACATTTTTATAGTCTTGTGCATACTTCTTATTTCAAAAAGAACGAAACATTACCAAATAAATGAAAGCAATATCTTGCAATTAAATGTAGTCTCCTTTATGTTTGTAAAACATTGCACCATAAAACTGAATTCTCTCTTTTGAATTTTGATATGCAATGATTAAGCATGGCTGAAATATGTTAGAATAATCTTCACCTTTTAATGTAAATATATTGTTTCAGCTCTACCAAATTATGTTGTAGGTGAAAATTTGGTAACATTTCTAGGGATTTCTGTTGAATGTTTGCCTACTAAGCATATAGACTAGTTTCCTTAAATAATCCATTGGGCATGGAGTCAAATTCTGCCCCCTTCAAACTCATAAAACCATTAAAACCCAAGTGCAAATACTCCAAACAACAACAAAAAACAAACTAAAAGAAAACTAAAAGGTCCTGGTGCCTAGCAAACATGTGCAAAAATACTTAGGGAAAGAAAACATGACTGAAAGAAATGTGAAAATAACACTTATTAACTGAAAACACTAACTCTAACCTACTCTAACTAGTAGAGATGGTTGCTAGACAAACCCATTAACTAGATTTGGGAAATAACTTCCCTTTCTAATTAAGAAAGGATGCTCTGCCAAGTGATTTATTATTGATAAGATATGACCCATAAGAACATACCTTATAGAATGTTGCAAAAATCTCTGAAGAACATAAACAAACTTGCTCACCATCTGAACCTGATTATAAATACTATTGTTATGGGGTGAATAGGTGATTTGGCTCTACTATTTTAAGGCTATAATCTCCTCTTTAGGTACAATAGTAACATGTGTCTCCTTATTTAACTCTCTACTAGCTAAATCCCTAATTAGACATCCTTTTGAAAGGATGAACTTTCTGCTCATACTGTTGGTTTCTTGCTTAGAATCTGTTGTCCTATTGTCACTTGCAATTTCAACCTGATTTGAAAAAGTTAGCTCATATGAATGAAATGAAGGAATGCTTTCCTCTTTGACTTGAATAGGCTAATCACATATTGTTGGCTCATATGATACTAGCTTATCATCGATGTTAGAACAAAAAAATTCTATGATGCCTAAAAATATGTTCTCATCTAACTCATAATCTTGCATTGAATCCAAATGAGTTTTATCATTCTATTGTTCAATACTAGGCATAGATGTTAAGATGCATGTGATATATTCATTTTCATCCACAAATTTAGGAAGTTCACCAAACAAATCAGCTAGATCTTGAGACTCAACTTCTATTTCCTTCACAAAAATATTTCCAACCTGATCTTGTTTGCCATCTAAGTTTGACACAAAGGACTCAAGATCATCCCAAAATGAATCTTCATCACATTCCTCTTGGATTATTGATAAAAGAGGACTGATTTTTACCTCGTGGAAGCTCTCATTAAACCTTTTAGACTCCACAAAGATTTCATTTTTGTGATCCACTTCTTGATCCAAGGCTCCAGTATCTGATTGACCGTCTTCAACCAAAAACTCATCAGATTGTTGAGGATCTTCTTGTTGTTCTAAAACTGCTATTGGTGAAAACAAAATCACACCTTCTTCATCACTTTCCAAAAAGGAAGGTAACTCATCAATCCAAGCTATAGGATAATCCTCTTGATCAAGCTCTTTTACTTCTTCACCCTGTTGACCTATCAAAACAACTTGATCATTTTCAACAAAACCAGGAAGATCATTAGCTAAAACATTAAAAGATTCCTCTTGAAAGGTCTTCTCCTGTTCAATCTTTTGCTGCTCTAATCGGTAATTCTCTATAGCTAAGTGCAGTGGATTTATATTTCTAATCTTCTCCATGATGAGTAAGCTATTTTGATCAATGGGCCACTCTGTAACTACACTAGGTTGTACTTGATTACTTTCCTCAACTTGCAAAGGATGAAGGCTTGAGAAACTTGGAATTTCAAGCTTAAGAGGTTGATTTGAAGAGTTAAGAACTTTATCTTTCCTAAAATTTGGAATCTCAACTATAGGAGGATTATGAGGCTCATTTTGTTTAAAATGGGAATTTATGCTTACAAACCTACTCTTGAACAGGTTGTTCCAGAATGACAGGAATTGCTTGAACTTGATGCCTATGTGTTTGAGTGAGTAAAAGTCTCATCTGCTCCTCTTTTGTAGCTAGCTCTCTTTCAAGATGCTCTTGATATTTCCTTCTTTGAAACTCTTCCTCTTGTTGGCATCGATAATCTGAGTAATCCCACTCTTCCTATTGCAAATCAAACTCTTGCTCCCTCTTAAGACTTTCTTCAAACTGTATCCTTTGTACCCCCAACTCCTACTTATAATGCTAGGCTTGATCAACCAACTCTTGCTGCTATAAATTATACTGTAGTTCTCTATTGATCTCTTCTATTTGCTTGGTGAAGTCAAGCAACATACTCTATATGCTTGCAATCTCCTCCTTTTCGCTCACTTGGAGTTGGTTGGGAAGGGTATACTACTGGTTTTGAAGAAAATAGGCATCTTGAAACTAATTTGGCTTATGTATAGACTACCAACAAGGCTAAATTGGGGTGGGTGGGAGGTAAGAGTACTGAACATGCTAGTTTACTTGAAAAACCATGGAATTTGGGCTAAAACTAGCTGCATGCTTAGCTTGATATGGCCGATAAGGATCTGGATGAGCAGGATTTTCATGGAACGAAGGTGGAAACATGCTCTTTTCATGAAAACCTGACATGTTAAAGCATTTAAAACATAGAAAACTTCTTGAAATCAATGTGAATCAGCTTTCTTTTGTAAAAATGAAACATACCAGCACTTTGTCTGCTTGAAACCAGTAGATTGAACTCGAAGTCACCAAGTGTGTATAAATCTATGCCTCAAAAGGTAGAAATTGCTGATGTACACACCAAAACTAGCAATAAACAGATGAGCTTTGAACTGTGAAAGTTCAAAGAGTCCCACCATGCGTGCCAAAAACTGTTGTCAATCAGGATTCACCCTAGCTAAGATTTGACTCAACTATCCTGTTGAAACATGGAAACACTCTCAGGTTGTGGGTGACGCATGGCAAGAATGAATCTCTAGATAGGGCTAGTTCCCCTGGCAGATCACCTAATCTAAAAGACTTTTATGAGAAAAGGGTTTAGAAAGATAACTTGAAATGAAATACTAAACCTAATGGCGATGCACCAGAATTCTAATTTATTTCAATAATTTCACTCACAAATAGTTTCTGAAAAACATTAACTCTCAAAATCTCATCTAAAACATACAACTCAACAGTGATTTGCATGAAGGCTCTAACTGAACACAACACACAACCTAAATCATATGAAATTCTTGCGCACAGATTCACAACAATGAGATATAACAAAGGACCTAATTCTTATGATCACAATGAAACATCAAATCAATATTGTAAATATGAGACAAAACATGAGATAGGAATGCTCTATTGCTTTATTAAAACTAAAGGAGTATGCAAAATGAAAATTTGAGTACAAATATCAGCTTACAAAGCTTTCTACAAGTGAGCAAGAAAGTAAGAAGCAAATCTGAACTGCCAAAACTAAGTTTTCCCCCCTATATATAGCCAAAAAGACTTTCTAAAAACTCATCCAACAGTCTATCCGAAAAAACAAAACCAAAGTCTCATTTTCGAGCAAAGGGGAAAAGCCACAAAAAGAGGGCCTAAAACTAACCCAAACTGAGTAAAAATAGGTGGCAAGTTTCCCTACCTAGTGGACCCACCCAAAAGGATGCTAAAATTATGCAGATATGACCAAAATAGAAACTTCAGTGGACTCTCCCTTTCTATCTTGCATAATGGAAACTTAGGTAAAAAAGGTAAGTAGACTAAAATTACCTTAATAAGTGTTCTGCACTTGCTATTTTTTTTGCATTTACATGACACTTACTAAAGTAATTTATAGATTATTACTTTAATAATGCCTTACATTTTGCTTCAATTTCAGTTGTGTAGAATAGAAAGAGGGGCCCGCCTTTGACTCATGACTTTGCAAAAAATACAAGGTATATGTGGTTTTGATTATACTTTACAAAGTATAAAAATTATCTAAGTCATTTGTGCCTTTGATTTCCTCCAAAAATTAGACAAAAGATTAAGGCATATAAGCCATATGGTTTTGTGCAATATATGGAGGGCCAATAACCATATGATTTCTTCAAAAATCATAAAAAAAAACTAAGGCATAAAGCCTAGGTATGAAACATGTGCAAAGGTAAATAATAATACCATGAAGATATTAGTGAATGCATAAAAATTTAAATCAATGTGACAAAAGTCATAAGGCTGAAATAGGGCAATTGGAAAACCCTAGAACAAAGTTTGGTCTCCACTCTTTTCGCCATTCATTTGCACTTTGATTTTTCTAAGTTTTCTCTCTGCAGACTGCCACCATCGAGCTAGGGTTTCAATGGAGTTTTATGAGTTTTCAAGCCATTTTGATCATTCTTTTTTTTATGCATTCCTTTTCTTTTGAGGCCGCTACTAAAGAGCTTTTGAAGCTTATGTTGACACTTGGGAGGTGGATTTCTGTGTTGCAAATGCTTGAAACTTCTCCAGGATGTGGGTAAGCACTTTCCTGTACCTCCATTTTGAGAAACAAGCTTCCTTTCAATGGAAAAATGAAATCCCTCTTTTATTATATACTTCATTTTCAAATCGATGAGAGGCTTTTATCTCTATGTATCTCCATATTTGATGCTTTCTTTGAAAATGAAAAATCTCTGCTCATTTCTTCCATTGAAGGCCGTAGCCTCTCAGCAATGCCTTATATTTTGTATTCTCTGTACTATTTTCTATGAAGTGGAGTGGCTTTTAATTTTGAGGTTTCACCACTCTACATGCTTGTATACTCACCAAAATAATGACTTATTCACTTTGATATCAATCTGGGTGTATTCACTCAAGGTTTTGTGCTCATATGGTCATGAAAAGCTTCTATGAAATACACAGTTAGGGTTTGAAACTTTATTTTGATCATTATGTAATCTCTCTCTGTATTCTTGACATTGTTCTAGTCATTTGACCATTTCAGTGTTATGGTATGCTGCCTTCATGAAGCTTTTGTTGCACTATATGATGACTATCCTTTAAATGACATTTTTGGTATCACAATAAACCTCTAGGCCATGTATCCTATGATGAGGTAGACCCTAGCAATGTCTCAAAGGTGTGTAGACCTGTAGGTTAAAAAAAGCCCCCAAAGATGACTTGATCAGTCCTAAGATATCCAGACTCTGAATGATTCTCAAAAAGGTAGGAATGATCCCATTCTTAGTGAAATCTTCCACAAATTTTAACAATGTTCCCATAGCCTCTCCAAGGTTCATATAAACTCCTCAGATCTGCAGATATCTTAAAATATACCCTTGTGTGGAACCTGCAAGAAAACTTTCCTGATCATTGTGTTGTATCATAAGTATTTGACAGTATTCTTAGGGCTTTTGACAGACCTACTACTTGTTTGACATGGTTCTCATCATGAGATAGAGTCATTGTGTCTTCACAAAACTTTTCAAGGCTTAACAGACCTTGGCATATCTTGTTCAAATCCTCATTATTTATTGCTGCAACCTTTATTTAAGCCTTGTTGTTCTTCAATGTTCATGACTGCCTCATCTGCTATGATGACTCTCTCTAGAAAAACATGATGCTAGTCAATGTCTCTTACCATTACTTTGTTCTATTAGGATCATCAAAATATATGATTACGAACCATCCTTCCAGGAATGTTTTAGAAATTGAATCATGTCAAAATGGTGAAACAGTGACCATGAATATCATGCTTTTATCTTGCTTTAATGATGATGTTGTCTTATACACTCCGTTTAGACACTAAACACATTATCCATATGAATATATCTATTCTCGAACTCCTGCATCTGTGAGCTTTTTTTGAATTGGGGATCTCTTTTAAATCATATGACCTTCATGACTGTACCTATGGAGAATACTTTATAAACTGTACCTTCATGTTTTATAGTATGCTGCTCTTTCATGGGTGCTATGAATATTCTTTCTAACTTGGTGGCTTTCTTCATTATCTGTTATAATAGTGAGACTGTTGTCCCCTTTGATTTATGATTGTTCTATGTATTAACCTCTGTATGCCATGAAACTCTATCTTTGTCATACTCCTAAGGATTCAAAAGATCCTATCAAACCTCACTGTCCTAAAAATGAACCTCTTTAGACTGAGAAGAATATATGATTCTAATAGAGATTCTATTTCTACTCCTTGACAATGGCATTTTGGGGTTGCATGTCTATTAGTCTAAAACCTACAAGCTCTGTATACTGTGTTTTGTATGCTTTGTTTGCTAGAGGACTTGTCCTGACACTGTACATTTATGTCGACACACTTGCCTCTCCTTGTTGTGCAAGTTTGTACTATACTCACTATGTATTCCTTTATTATAGCTGTAATTGTACTTGGTGATTTGGGTTAATACAATATGCCCCATGATATCTTACCAGTAATTAACTGTCATTTGTATACTTAGCTGTCATACCCTTGATGTGATTGTTTTTATCTTTTGAGATGATTGTACTATTCACTGAGGCTATCCTATAGTCATTAATGACTACATTACTCTATAGTCATAGCTCCTTTAATGGTGACTGTCCTTCATCTAGAACTATCCACATGTCTGAAATAGCTGCTTCACCTTTACAAGTTTCCTAAAAGTCTCTGACGTAGAGCGTATAGCGGGCATGGAAAACTTATTTAATAGTCAACTTCCTCTTCTATTGGCGAGATTGAATTCTGCTATGCTAAATTCCTTCCTCAGTCTGTTGGCTCTTAGATTTTTCGTCTCTCGGCGAGACTGTCACGATCGGCAGATTGAATCATTGAGCCCACCGTTTTGTTGAACCGACACTATCACAAAAGCTTTCACCGCTCGTTGAACCCTAGAACCTCAGAACCATTGAACCTATGGTTCTTCGAACTGTTCAACTGTTACTCATCGTTGAACCCGCCGGAGTCGTTGAACCGTTGAACCGTTGAACCGGTTCAATGAGTGGTTCAACGATTGATACTAACCCTTACCTCCTTCGTCATTCCGCGGGGCCTCCGAACCGACACGGGATTGAACTCTGGAACCTTTGAACCATTGAACTGGTTCAAAGGTTCAACCCAACACTTAAGAATTCCTTTGGAGCTTTACTTAGATTTTTATAAGCTTTCATTGAACCAAAACAAACCTGATAGATAGATGAACTATTGAACCTTTCGTCAAAGGTTCAAACAAAGACCTTTCCGCTTGATCTTGATCAACTGTGAACTAGATGGACTACTTATTGACTCTATTGAACTGGAAGTCCATGGAACCCTTAAAAATGGTTCAAACATAGAAATTTCTTTTGTCTGTGTCACTGACCTATATAACTAAAACCTGCGTGACTTTGCTGAACTATTTCTTCACCAACATACGTTTTCTCTAATATTAACAACCTAGGACATGAGGATTCTAGGGTTCATCTTAGCATGCTATAAAACTTTGGTCCTATGAAAACAAAAGAAACACACACAAACAAAATAGAAAAACCTAAACTACTATATACAACCATTCCACCGATTATAGAGTAATCAATCGGTGGAATGGGAAAAATCCATCTCAGCTGCAAAACCTCAAATCGATTAAACAGTACAGGTTGAATGTAAACATAGGATCTTTATTATATTGCTTTCATAAATTACAATTCACAGCTTAAACTCAGTTACAAAATCAGACTGTATCTCTATTCTGCTATCTCCTGCTCTTTATCTATTGATGATCTGAGATGAGCTATTTAACTACAAAACAACAGTAGTACAGACTAGATTTCCCAGTGGCTGGGAGACAATTCCAAGTGGCTGGGAGATAATAACTACCTAACAAACTAAATAGCCTGTCATTACGATCGACAGGTGCCCCACGAACAAAAACAACTAAACATAGCAAGTTTTGGTCAAACAGATCTTATTACAATTAAATATAGAAAATGCATAAAGTTCATAAGACTCTAGTCTTCGTGGGGTACTCCTGCTCCAGCCTCTCTATTTAAATATCATCCATTTTGATGGTCAAACATCACCTAGCATGTTTATACTTCATTTACGACAACAATGGTAAATATTTGTCCTATTTTTATTTTCCCGTGCTGGGGTCTTTTTGACTGTTGAAGTGGATGATATTTAAGCATGATTCTCAAATGCATTCATTCACATGAGTATTCTTGCTAGTTTAACACATGTTTTGCATGCATTATGGCTGCTCATTTCATATATATAAAATTTTCTCATTTTTACACATGAATATAGTTGTTCTTTTGTCATTATTTACTTGTGACCGGCTTGTGGACTGCAACTTGATGAGATAGTTGTCTAGCATGGAGGGCCTTGCTATTTGTATTGACTATCCTCAAAATGTGAAGAATGATATCATCCTCATAGACTATCATGCAATCCTCTTTACTCTTTTTGTCGTTAGACTGTCTGATGACTTTGCATACTCTACTTGACTATCTCCAACATTTTATAAGTTCTTATTTTATGCATTTATTTGACAAGCTTAATCATGTCTCTTGCTTACCCATGTCCCTCTTAAGGCTTAGGGGCAACATGCTGGGCTCAACCCTTGTGGAAGCCTATTTTTTCACCACATGCTGAAATATTATACACAATGATTAATGCACCTATACTTGCACATTTCACAAACAAGTTAGACAAAAATAATGAAGTTTAATGCTCTTTTGATTTTTAGGCCTTGTATATTTTTGATGTTTGTTGATCCAATGCATCATGAACATATGTTATATTTTGTTGGTAGGGTACATAGGAAGATTTATATCCAGAGCTCTAACCAACTCTTTATCACGATGCAGGTTCACTTTAAGATCTGGAGCGAGGAAGAACAAAAGACAATGAAGATCCACCCAAGACTCTGCTAGGCAATGATGGATATGTCTTTTCTTATATGCTTCTTTTCATTTCTTTCATCTTTAGGTGTATAGCATATGTTATGTTGCATTGGTTTAGCTAATCCCACGGCTTGTGTGGGACATTTGATCATTCTTTTCTTTTCAATGTATTAAACAACAACATTTTTACAGTCTTGTGCATACTTCTTATTTCAAAAAGAATGAAACATTACCAAATAAATGAAAGCAATATCTTGCAATTAAATGTAGTCTCCTTTATGTTTGCAAAACATTGCACCACAAAACTAAATTCTCTCTTTTGAATTTTGATATGCAATGATTAAGCATGGCAGAAATATGTTAGAATACTCTTCACCTTTCAATGTAAATAAATTGTTTCAGCTCTACCAAATTGTGTTGTAGGTGAAAATTGGGTAACAATGATATCATCTAGATAGACTTCAATAATCAAGATTTGATCTTTGCTTACCTTGATATACAAATTACTATACGTGGATCCTTTACTGAAACCTTGTTGCAACAAATATTTATCTAGTCTTGCATACCAAGCTTTGGGAGCTTGCTTCAATCCATACAAGGCCTTCTTCAACTTGCAAATCATGTTTGGTTTGTGTGATAACTGGAACCCATCCAGTTTCTCTATGTAGACTTCTTATTCTAACTCACCATTAAGGTAGATTTCACATCCATCTAATATACCTTGAAGTCTTTGTGTATTGTAAATGCCAAAAATAGTCTAATAGCTTCCATTCATTCCATGGGAGCATAGGTCTCTTCATAATCAATTCCTTTAACTTTGGAGTAGCCTTTACATACAAGTCTTGCCTTGTTTCTCATAAATTCTCCAACTTCATTCATTTTGTTCCAGAAAACCCACTTTGTTCCAATCACATTCTTGTTTGCAGGTTTAGGGATAAGTTCCCAAGTCTTGTTCTTCTTAATCTATAGTAGTTCTTCTTTCATTGCCTTGACCCAATGCTGATCATTACATGCTTCATTTACTATTTTAGGTTCCACTTTTGAAAGTAGACAGAGATTTACTTGCTCCTCTGCAATCCTACTTCTTGTCATCACAAATTTCCTTTTGTCACCAATAATCTAATCTTCAAAATGATCTCTTTGCACATATATTGGAGTTTTAGGAGTTCTTATTATAGCTTCAACTTGAGTTTCTTCTTCTTCCTAAATAGCTTGTTCTTCAATTTGAACTTCCTTTTCTTTTCCTTTTTCAACCTTTTCTCTATTAGTAGGTTCATCTAACTCATATCCATCTAGTTGGATATCTTCTTCTACCTTTACATTTTCACTTTCAATGATCTTTCTCAGTCTTTTGTTATAGCACCAGTAACCCTTTCTCTTAGTGGAGTACCCAAGGAATATGCCTTGATCACATCTAGCATCAAACTTTCCTAATTCTTCATCTCTTATGATGTAACATTTGCTTCCAAAAACTTTGAAGTATTTGACAGTAGCCGGAGTTCTACCATACCACAACTGATAAGGTGTCTTGGTTTCTTCTACTTTGATTTGTACTTTATTTTGAATGTAGATAGAAGTATGTATTGCTTCTTTCCAGTACACTTCCAATAAGTCTACTTCTTTGATCATTGTTTTGGTAGGTTCTTGAATAGTTCTATTCTTCCTTTCAACTACTTTATTTTGTTGAGGAGTTCAAGGAGTAGAAATATGTCTCTTTATTCCATGTTCTTCACAAAAAGAATTAAACTCATTTGAAGTGAACTCATCGCCTCTATTAGATCTTAAGAATTTGATTCTCAAATCCAATTCATTTTAAACCATAGGTTTGAATGCTTTGAACTTATCTAGAGATTTTATCTTTTCTCTAAGGAAAGTAACCCAAATCATTCTTGAAAAGTCATCAATGAGAAGCATGAAATACCTTTAACCTTGTAGACTTCTTCTTGTGGGACCACACAAGTCTGTATGCACCAGCTCTAGCAAACCGGTAGAAGATTGTTTTTTACCTCTCAAGGTAGTCTTTGTCATCTTCCCAAACTAGTATTCTTTGCATATAGTATTGGCAGGCTTCACAATCTTGTGCAGGTCTCTTACAGATTGAATAGTACTTATTCTCACTAGATTATTGAAGTTAATGTGACACATTCTCCTATGTCATAGCCAACTCTCATCTATCTTAACCAATAGACAACAATTTTTAGTACCTTTCAAATGATAAACATTACCATGAGTCTTCTTACCAGCAACAATTAGGGTTCTAGAGCCATTCTGTATCTTACACCCATTGTCCTTGAACACAAGATTATACCCTTTGTCACACATTTGTCAAACACTTAGTAGATTATACTTTAGACCCTTAACATAAAGAACATCATCTATATTATGCTTGCCATCAAAATTAATAGATCCTTTTCCACAAATCTTACCAGTTGCATCATCACCAAACCTAACAAGTCCATCATACTTTTCAAACTTAACAAACTTACTTTTGTCCCCATTCATGTGGTTTGAACATCCACTATCAATGATCCATTCATCTTCTTTTTTAGTATGAAATACAAACAACTCTCCTAGACTTTCTTCCTTCACACAGCTTGCAAGACTAGCAGAAACAAATTCTTCTCTAAGTGCAATAAACAAGCATTCACTACTATTGCCATCATCAAAATTAGATTCATCATCAGTTACAGCATCATCATATCTAACATAGTAACTCTTTCTTACCATCTTTCCTTTACTTTAATTAATTTTCAATGCTTTGTCAGGACATCTTGAAGCATAATGACCAATTTTACCACAATTGAAGCATTTAAAAGGTAACTTACTATTGATGGGTGTTTTTGCACACAACAACATAGGTGTGATTGCTTTTTTCACACCTCTCTTGAAAAGTATCCTACCCTAGGTAAGACTACTCCAAGGTTTCTATAGGTAGGTCTTAGCTTTCTTGGAATCTTTCAGTTAGAATGTTTTAGTTATGCCTACAAGGGGTCTTACATACAATCCTTAGATTTTAATAGTTTGAACAACAATTTTGGCAAACCCTTTGTGATTTCAAATGATAAGACAGTGCGAAATGCTGTTGAAGTTCCTAAACTAACAACTATTTTTAAAGAAAATGTAAAAAGGAAGTAGGGTTTAAAGGAATCCTAAGTGACATTCACAATATATGGATTACTGTAAGTAGACAAACACTCTAAAATTTAACTAGTTTCTTGAGTTACCAAACTAAAAATGAATGTTATAGCACTACAAAAAATGATGCTATCTTCAATGGAAATTGAAAGATTTTTTGATTACATTCATTCATCAAATACCCAATAAACAATGCAATTTAACTCATAAAATGCAATCGAACTTAAGCACAACTGATCAACCCAAACTAACTTTACACAGTTAGCTACCATCATAAAATAACTAAAAGTATGGACTAAGAGCATTCATCAGATACTTTCAGCAAACCATGAACATTGCAAAGGCACAACTAACTAACTATGGGAGAACAAGAAGTGAACCATGAAAACCAAATAAGAAACACAATACACAAATTCTCAAAACAACTGCAGAAACTTGCTTTGTATCACTTCAAATGGTAGAGTGTCAATAATTCGACATCAAGAATTCTCTCTTGCAAAAAATGGAAATGGCAGCCCTTTATATAGGAAAGCGGCATACCGAGTTTTTGAATGGACGGTGGAGATTAACTCAACACCAATGGTCTAGATTTACATTATTAAATGCATTTCTTACAGCTCATAACAAATCCTGGATTACATTTTGTACTTTATGAAAAAGATGAAAAACAGCCCCCAGATACATTGAATCTAGACATTTTGACTACCCAAGTGAATATATATATATATAGAAAAGCTCTTTTTTGAGGAATAATAAAGACAAAATAGCATCACTTGTCACTCTAAATATAGCAGTTACACTAGTGATGAGATTATATTTCAAAATATTCAAAAAGAACATATTAAGGCTCTCCATTCAAATCAATTTTGTCTTCTTCTACCAACTTGTTGTGGTAGTTGACCCAAGCTTCAAGTGCCAAATTGATATCTGTAGGCTCTGGATTCTTAAGATGATTGACTCAATACCTAAACATTTCTAGTTCTCAATTGTATTGATTATATATCCTTTCTATTTCTGCTTTTGCCTTATGAAATCCATTGAACTCAGCTCTGAGTTCATTGGCCTTATCCATCCTAGCTTCCACATCTAAATCAGCATTTTCAAAAATTATCTTGTGCAGTTTGTCTTATCATTTTTCCACATCATATTGTGTAAAATCATTGTATGCCTCCACCAGACAGTCTCTCAAAGTATCATTTATATCATATATTAAAGAAAAAATGTTTTCATCTGCTGGTTTGTAGGCATCCTTTATGCTGTCAAAAACTTCTTTCCTCAACTTCAGCTATTGGTACCATTCAGTGGCTTTGGGTAATTTGTCGCTAGTCAGAATATTTTCAGCCAATAATGTCTGGGCAGGCAAATCTCTAATACCTTTGACTCTAGGGAACATATGAGAGTAATATTCCTCCAAAGAATCACATTCTTCCCACAAGTCTTTCCACTGCTCATGAAGTTGAACTAAAATCTTATGTGACTCAGCTACATCAACAATTATCTCACATCCCCTTTCGCAAACTTTGATCATCCAACTTTGGGCATCTTTTGATAGAGTTTGAACCTCACCTAGTCTAGGCATTTCATCTCTTGACAAAAAGGTAGGTATTGTCCTTATCTCTCCTTCAGAATCTATTGTTTTATCAGAAACTAGAGGCATGCCTGGAGTTCTTCATTATGTTGCTTCAATTCTTTCTTTGAAAGTTCATCTTTATCCAACTATTCCAGTATTGAAGTGATGGACCCCTTGAATTCATCAACTCTTTATGCACATGTAGTAGGTCCCAAATTGATAGTTGTTATGACATAACCCTTGGCTTTGACCTATTCCCTATTTGTATCAGCCGGTGGGACAGCTATCTTAGCTATCCTTGATCTAGTTTCATCTTTGTAGATCCTTGATTGCACCTTTGCTTTCTTCTGCTTCTTTGGCTTTTGAGCTTGGGACAAAATTGTACTCAAGTCTAATTTCATTACTTCTACCTAGGGCTCAGGATATGATATTCTACTTCACAACCAATCAAGAGCAGAAGAAGAAGGTTCTTTAGGCTCGTCAAGGTGTTTCTTTTCTACATTTGATGGCCCTGCGAGTAGTCTCTGCTCTTGTTCTGATTCTTTATTTATTTCTTTATCTTCCTCATCTATAAGATTTCTCCAATTCATCATTACATTGACCTGAGCTACCTTGAGGATTGCCTCTATTCGATCCTTCTCTGAATGGCTGTCTAATATTTCAATTATCTTTGCGCTGACCATCTCAGCCAATGGCTCATCAAGCACCTCATTATTTGCCTCACCAAATGCATCTTTTTCTGGTTCTTGCTCTTAGAGACCTAGTTCAACACATACCTTCTCAATACCTAGTAGTAATGGCACAACCAAGGGAGTTGAATTCTTTTCCATGGGTACTTGAGAGATATGAGTAGTAGAGGATATAGGTATTGTGACTAAAGACAAGTTCATTTTTGTCAAATTGGTAAGCATAGCCGACCCTAAAGTTGATGAGATAGAAGAAGTTGGCAAGATGGAGGAAATGACTATGGGAGAAGAAATGGACAAAGAAGGTAAGGGAAAAGAAGGTGAAAGATTTGTAGAAATAGGAGGTAATGCAAGGGAAGTAGATAGTGGGGTGGAAGATATGGAAGGTAAAGGTGTGGTAGTGATAGAGGAACATGAGGTGGCAGCAATGGAGGAGATGGGACTGCTAGGAGTGCTAGAAGATATTACCAATGAACAAGAAATAGTTGAAATGGAAGGTAAGGTGGCAGCAGAAACAACTTCCTGAACAATGGTTACTGAGGTCATAGGTGTAGTAGCGGAAGCAACAGAGGGAAATGTAGTAGAAGAAATTGTTGGAGATAGTACAACAGCATTCACATCCAAAGCAGAGAGAGATGGAGAAGTTGGCAGATTAGTAGCATCATGAGTAGTAGCAGTCTCCATAGCCTGCCTAACAGCCTCTACCTTAGTCTTCTTCATATTAGATCCTTCTCCAGGACTACTAGGCATGTTTCTTTTCTTTGAAGCTCTTGTTCTAGTAGGAGGCATTTCTTTCTTAGTGGTCTTTGTAGTGACTTTCTCTCTTTTCTGTGCTTTGGACTTTTCTACCAAGGTTGTGTGGACTTCACTATCTGATTTTTGTCCCTAGGCTGGTTCTGCCTCATCAGTGATTTCTATGGGTTTATCCTCTTCTCCTTTAGACTCCTTTTCTAATTCAGGTGCAGTGTAAGTGAGCTATATTCCTTGTCCCTCCAGAAATTTGACCTCTTACCTATGCTCTGCTCAATCTAATCAAGTCTTTCGTTATAACTTCAAGGGATCTTTCTTCAGTGTTTTCCCAATTAGGTAAGGGAATTGGCTGGTGATATTGTGCTTCTAGGCTCCTTTATGCATTACATTGCTATCATCTTCTAATTGATTAGGAATTGGAATGATATAGAATTTCCTTATAAATGCCAAAGATAATCTGGAATGGGCTTTCTTCATGACCTCATAGTCATCCATACAATTTTGCCAAAAGTCTTCTATATGCATTTTATGGAACAATGTCTTACTTACATACCTCTCCATCACCTTATTAGGATCAAAATGATCTCTTCTATTGTAGTAATGAAGATTGAGCAGTTGGAGTTCTATGTCACAGTGTTCAGCTGATCCTAATGAAGGACATGCATAATTTCCTTTGCCTAACAAGATTGGAAATTGGACATTTGTTCTATGCAGGTGCTTAAGTTTTTCAGCACAAGCTATCAGTTGTCTAGATAATTCCAAGAGTAATACTTTATTTGTAGGATACGTATGGAGTCTGAAAGCGATCCCTGTGAATCCCTGTATTCTCAGATATGTGAACTTTTCAAATTGAATATACCACCTCCCATACTTGGTGATTTCATTCATAGCTTATGTGGATATTCTTAGAGTTGTATTATCTTGCAATAAACCTGTTATGTACATGGTAAAGGCATCATTTACCCTCTTATAATGCATAAGAGATTGTGACAAGGTGAGTTGTGTGTAGCATTCATACACCTTCACTTTAGTCTTCTCATCATTTCCTACTTCCCCTACCTTGGATAATCTAACATAATGATTTCTCCTTTCCAAAGCATAAACAACATATGATGTGCACCTGAAGAATTATTTCTCTTTGAAGTTACTGAATGCTTCATGGATGTTGTCACTTAAGATTTGTGACCAATGAAACTTAGTCCCCTTTAATATTTCTTCAATTATAAAAAACATCCATACCTTGAAGGTTGAGGCTGCAAACAATCCATATATTCTACTCAAGAAAGTTACTAAGTCCCCTATTTCATCGTGAAAGTCACTTCTGTATAGTACTTGGGGAAACTTAACCAAGGGAGACCTTTTGCTCTTTGCCCAATGTTCATTCATATGTTTCCTACATCCATTTTCATCTTTTTTGTAGGTGTCCTCTGATCCTGCCTTAGCTGGCATGGTCATTACTATATGCCATGGAATATCAAATGTTTTAGCGAAGGAGGGTGGGCATACATCAGCTAAAATATCTCCACTAGTAGTTTGTATTTTCCTGGTCATGACATCATACCTATCTACACAGGCAACTATAAGTTTAGCACACTAAACAAATGTAGGGAAGGCAGTAGCTTGTGCAATCCCACTATCTTTCACTTTCTTTACTCTAGGGATCAAACTTGGACCAAATACTCTAAGTCTAAAATCATCAAGGTCAATGTGACCCAAGTCTATATCTCTAATGTGTTAGATTCAAGACAGACAACTGAGAGGCGGGGGTGAATTAGTTGTTCCAAAACTTACTTCTTATTAATCACTTGAATTCCCTTTGTAACTCGATAGTATAATAATAAATCAATTATGCAATAATTCAAGAGCAGAAACACATTAACACATATGACACCAAGATTTTAACATAGAAAACCTAGTTAAGGGAAAAACCATGGGGTGACTAACCCAAGATTGTATTCTCTGTTAGAAGAATAAGAAGAACAAATGGCAGAGGCCAATTAGGGCTCACTGCCTGAGCACACTACTCACAAGAGGCCCACTGCCTACAAGAGACACAATATCTACAGAATAATAAATATTACGTACTTGAACTAAAGAATAGCATCTTCACTATGCTTGAGTTAGTTCCATTTAAGCTCAATACTTCTGCTCTGCCTTTCGCTCTACTCCTCTCTACCACAAACTCATCTCCACAAGATATTTTTGAAATGACTTCACAACCTCTTATTTATACAAGACATTTGACTTTGGAATAATCATCCAAGTCGGCATTACAGAGCAAATACATAAATACAACATGACTAATCACAAAAAGACTTCACGTGGATCAACATGCTATCAGCCACACAGATCTGAGACTTCAATCTTCCTTTAAGAACACACCAACCTTCACAGAACATCTTCAAGATCATCCACAGGATGTGTAACTCATTCGGTCAGCCAAACTTAGGAATAACATCATCATCCAGAAGTAATTCTTCAATTACGAGCTCAATCTTCAA
This sequence comes from Cunninghamia lanceolata, assembly GCA_027924645.1. NCBI lineage: Eukaryota > Viridiplantae > Streptophyta > Pinopsida > Cupressales > Cupressaceae > Cunninghamia > Cunninghamia lanceolata. Next base: position 15,722,142 of record BSBN01001583.1, read on the forward strand.
TGCGGACCACCAACACAAATTGGACACAATCCAAAGACCTCCACAAGCTTGCCTAAATCACCAAGAATATCCACTCTACTTATGCTTACTAAAATCTTTCTCTCCTTCATCTGGAAGCTCAAGAACACAGTCTGTCATCACTTTCATATTGGAATAGATGCTTGTGGACCTCCAGACCATGAACCAATTGAGTTTTCAATTCACATTGATATCCTAAACACTCCACCAAATCTACATAATAAGATATTGCATTTCCAGATCTCACTGGACCTATCTGTGTCATTCTGCTACCTCTAAACATCTGCCAGAACTAGTTTTACTCAAGTGGGCATAACTTCTTCAAATCTCAATGTGAACCTCTTAGATCTTGAGTGGATCATCTTAAGACACATATCTACAAACGCTTTTGTACGCATCCTCTGATTTTCATCTTAGCAGGGATCTTCACCTCACTATCTTCATTGTGCTTTCTCTATTCCTGATAGGACTAATTTTCTCAATATCCTTAGCATACAACTCATCCAATCCTTATTATCAATGCAACATGAGTATGTTGACATCAATGACAACACCAGTTAGGCCCATACTTGCAACAATCTCCCCCTTTGTCATTGATGGCAATATATGATGTGAAAAATTATTTTAACCATCATGACAAGAACTTCTCCTCACTGACTGACATAACTCCCAACAACAATCATTCACATGTCTTCTCTTCCTTTACTACTCCCCCTTTGATTAGAAACCACTTTTTATTTTTCACAAGTCTTCTCTGCCCCTTTGACATCAATGGCAAAGGGTACATACTTGCAACACTTCAGAATCATACCAACTGCTCCCCCTAAGTAGCAACTTCCCATCATCAATCCGGACCACAAGATATGACTGTGAGATCCATCAAAATGATGCACATCAGTGCACCTTAATTCAGAACCAGAGGGGTAATGACCCCTAACTTCTCCCTGAGATACTCAAAAGAGTCCTTAGGTAGAGGTTTAGTAAAAATATCTACAATTTGATCCTTAGAAGGCACAAACTCCAATCTGACTTCATTCTTGTTCTTTTGCTCTCTCAAAAAGTGAAACTTGATGGATATATGTTTTGTCTTTGAATGCAACACCAAATTTTTTGATATATTTATTACACTTGAGTTATCACAAAAGATTGTGATAGGTTCCTCATACTCCACTCTGATGTCTCTTAGCATTTGCTTCATCCACAATACTTGAGTGCAACTACCTTCCACTGCAATATATTCTTCTTTTACAGTGGATAGAGATATTGCCTCTTGTTTCTTGCTCAGCTAAGAAACCAATCTTTTCCCCAAAAAGAATGCTCCACCACTGGTACTCTTCTAGTCATCCACGTCTCCTGCCCAATCCGCATCTGTATATGCATGAAGAGAGAAATCATGATCTCTAGGATACCATAAACCATACTCAACTATCCCTTTTAGATATCTAAGAATCCTCTTGATTTCCATGACATGAGATTCTCTAGGATCAACTTGGAATCTAGCAACAAGACCAACAACATTCATAATGTCAAGTCTAGTTTGAGTGAGATACAATAATCCTCCAATCATTGACCTGTACTTATTCTAATCAGCCTTAGGAGAGTCATCATCTTTTCTCAATTTACATCCAGTTGTCATGGGAGTACTCATTGGTTTTGACTCTTCCATCCCAAATTTCTTCAACAATTCTTTCACATATTTGGTCTGTGAAATGAAGATTCCTTTCTTTGTTTGAGTGATTTGCAGACCCAAGAAGAAATTCATTTCCCCAAACATGGACATCTCAAATTCACTTTTCATTTGATTTGGCAAGGTTTTGCGCATACTATCTCTTCCTCCAAAAATGATATCATCAACAAACACTTCAACAATTAATATGTTTTCATGATCAATTTTGAAGTACAAGTTACTGTCAATAGTACCTTTTTTGAAACCAATCTTCAAAAGATGCTTATCCAATATTTCATACTAGGCTCTTGGGGCTTGTTTGAGTCCATACAATGTTTTCTTCAACTTGCAGACCATATCACCATGATCAGACAATTTGAATCCATCCGGTTGCTCAGTGTATACTTCTTCTTCCAAGTCACCATTTAGGAAGGTAGACTTGACATCCATCTGATATACTTTGAAATCCTTGAAGATAGCAAAGGCAAGAAATAATCTGACTGCTTCAATCCTTTCCATCGGAGCAAAAGTTTCTTCAAAATCAACTCCTACTTGAGAGTAACCCTTGTAGACCAATCTGGCTTTGTTTTTTACTACTTCACCATCTTCATTCAGTTTATTCCAGAAGACCCATTTGGTTCCAATCGCATTCTTGTTTTTCAGTCTGGGAACAAGATCCCAAGTGTGATTTTTCTCAATTTGCATCAAGTCTTCCTCCATTGCTTTAGTCTAGTTTTCATCATTGCATGCTTCATTAACTATCTTTGGTTCAATCTTTGAAATCAGACAACACTCTTCTAAATCTTGAGCAATCTTTCTTCTTGTTTAAACACCTTTGTTTTTATCACCTATGATCTGATCTTTAGAGTGATTCAGTCTTACATACCTGGGAACTTTGGGAATTTCTTGCACTTCTATTTTTTGAACAGGTTCATTCAAACTTATCTCTTCTTCCTGATTCATCGGATCAGTCTAGATCTATATTTTAGAAGGGGCTTGGACTCCTTGGACTAGAACATCATTCTAATCATCTTCATCATATTCATAAAACCTTGAGGGTTTTTCAATACCTTCATCAACCTTCACATTTGTACTTTCTATAATCTTTCTCAATCTCTTGTTATAACACCGGTATGCTTTTCTTTGAGTAGAATAACCCAAGAATATTCCTTCATCACTTCTAGCATCAAATTTGCCTAGATCTTCATCTCTTTTAATGTAACATTTTATACCAAAGACTCTGAAATACTTCACAGTGGGAGTGATACCAAACTAGAGTTCATAAGGAGTCTTACCAGTATTGCTTCTAATTTGTACTTGATTAAGAGTATATACTGCAGTGCTAACAGCTTCTCTCCAATAGATCTAAGGAACATTTGCTTCCATCATCATGGTTCTAGATGGTTCCTGGATGGTATGGTTCTTTCTCTCCACTACTCCATTTTGCTGTGGAGTCCTTAGAGTAGACAACTATCTTTTTATCCCAAGTTTCTCATAGAATTCTATGGACTCGCCGAATGTGAATTCTCCACCTCTATTAGACCTTAGGCATTTTATGTTCAATCCAGTTTCATTTTCTACCATAGCCTTGAATATTTTGAATTTCTCAAGAGCCTCTGATTTCTCTTTCAGAAAAGTCACCCACATCATCCGAGAATGATCATCAATTAATAACATGAAGTATCTATCACCTTGCACACTCCTGATTCTTGTCGGACCACATAGATCAGTATGAACTAAGTCCAATAATTTGGTAGAAGACTATTCCTTACTTTTGAATGATACTCTGCTCTGCTTACCCAACTGACATTCTTTGCACAAACTATTAGTAGGTTTCACCAATCTTGGAAGATCTCTTACAGCCTGAGTATTGCTTATCTTGATGATGTTTTCAAAATTCACATGACACATTCTCCTACGCCATAACCAACTCTGATCAATTTGAACAAATAAACAACTTTTGCCAGTACCAACCAAGTGGAAGATATTACCTTTTGTTTGAGTATCAGATGCAATCTCTATTCTAAAACTTTCAAAGATCTTACATTTTCCATTTTTGAATCTGAGATCATATCCTTTGTCAACCAATTGTCCAACACTGAGAAGATTGTGCTTCAGACCTTCAACATATAGTACATTACCAGTTTTGTTCTTTCCATCAAAAGAAATAGTTCCTCTACCTCTAATCTTGCCAATAGAATTATCACCAAATTTTACTTCTTCATATCTTTCCAAATCTATGAACTTATTTTTATCACCTGTCATATGGTGGGAGCATCCACTGTCAATGACCCAATCATCTTTTTCTTCAACTTGGGCAACCAGAGCTCTTTCTACAATTTTATGATTGACAGATTCAAAGGGCATTGGATCTTCTTCCTTGATGGCAATAGACACCCAGTCACTTCCAGATTTGTTTGTTGTCTCTTATTCATCATCTGTTACTCCATCATTATCATCTTCATGAACATAGTAAGATTTCTTTTGGAATCTTGATCCATTAGGATTTGGTATTGAAAATATTTCTAGACATCTTGAGGCAATGTGACCAATATTATTGCAGTTAAAACGTTTAAAAGGCAATTTCCCTTCATACTTATCAGATCCTCTTGGCAGTATTTTTGCAATAAGGGTTTCAAGTTGAGCAGTTTCTGCTTCATCTTCTTCCAAATCTTTTCTTGTTTTTTCATACCATGATAGTTTTGAAGAGTTCTCTCCTAGATCAAACTTTTGTTTTCCTTTTACAGAGGCACTGACTTTGAATATAGATTTAGTCTTGGGGGTGCATCTCCAAACTCGACCAATTCAAATGCAGCCAATTTACCAACCAATTGATCACTTGTGATATTTGAAAAAGATCTGAATTCTTCAATAGCCACAACCTTATACTTGTAAGAATCAGGAAGGGGCCTAAGAACTTTGGTAACAATCTCATCTTCAGGTTTTCAAATTTTCCTTTCAAACTCTGTAGCATGGTACATATAACATACTTGTCTCCTTCATGCAGAAGTTCCAGTTTTTGCCAAATCTCATATGCAATTTTTAGATCAATAACATTTGTCAGCTCTGAATCAAATAGGGCACTTAGAAGAGCTTCTTTAGTCTGAAGATTGTTTTCAGCATCTCTGATTTCATCTACGGTACTCGGACCATTCTGTGGAGGAACATACTTCTTTGAAGCCATGACCCAATATTGTATTCCCATACATCACAAGTGACATTCCATGTGACTTTTCCAAAGAGTGAAATTGGTTCCATCAAACCTTAGACTATCCTTCTTGCAGGATGACATCCTAGATCTCCTCAAGTGGTTAAGCTCCTTTTAGAGGAACTTAGCTCTGATACCAATTGTTAGATTCAAGATAGACAACTGAGAGGGGAGGGTGAATAAGTTGTTCCAAAACTTACTTCTTATTAATCACTTGAATTCTCTTTGTAATTCAATAGTATAATAATAAATCAATTATGCAATAATTCAAGAGTAGAAACATATAAACACATATGACACCAAGATTTTAATGTGGAAAACCTAGTTAAGGGAACAACCACGGGCTGACTAACCCAAGATTGTATTCTCCATTAGAAGAATAAGAAGAATAAATGAGACATGCCAATTAGGGCTCACTGCCTGAGCACACTACTCACAAGAGGCCCACTGCCTACAGGAGACACACTGTCTATAGAATAATAAATGTTACATACTTGAACTGAAGAATAGCATCTTCACTATGCTTGAGTCAATTCCATTTAAGCTCAATACTTCTGCTCTACCTTTTGCTCTACTCCTCTCTACCACACACTCATCTCCATGAGATATTTTTGAAATGACTTCACAACCTCTTATTTATACAAGACATTTGACTTTGGAATAATCATCCAAGTCGGCATACATTACAGTGAAAATACATAAATACAACATGACTAATTACAAAAAGACTTCACGCGGATCAACACGTTGTTGTCCACATAGATCTAAGACTTCAATCTTCCTTTAAGAACACACCAATCTTCATAGAACATCTTCAAGATCATCTGCAAGATGTGTAACTCATCTAGTTGGCCAAACTTAGGAAGAACATCATCATCTGGAAGTAATTCTTCAATTACGAGCTCAATCTTCAATGCGGACCACCAACATGAACTGGACACAATCTAAAGACCTCCACAAACTTGCCTGAATCACCAAGAACATCCACTCTACTTTTGCTTACTGAAATCTTTCTCTCCTTCGTCTGGAAGCTCAGGAACACAGTCTGTCATCACTGTCATATTGGAATAGATGCTTGTGGACCTCTAGACCACGAACCAATTGAGTTGTCAATTCACATTGATATCCTAAACACTCCACCAAATCCACATAACACGGTATTGCATTTCCGGATCTCACTGGACCTATCTGTGTCATTCTGTCACCTCTAAACATCTGTCAGAACCAGTTTTACTCAAGTGGCCATTACCTCTTCAAATCTTCATGCAGACCTCTCAGATCTTTATTGGATCATCTTAAGACACATATCTACAAACCCTTTTGTATGCATTCTCTATTTTTCATCTGAGTGGGGATCTTCACCTCACTGTCTTCACTATGCTTTCTCTGTTCTTGATAGGACTAATTTTCTCAATATCCTCAACATACAACTCATCCACTCCTTATTATCAATGCAAAAAGAGTATATTGACATCAATGACAACACCGGTTAGGCCCATACTTGCAACATGATGTCCTTCCATCTAGTGGTAATCTTTATTTCTAGAGGGATACCTTTGAATTCATACCTCATGATTTGAGCTCGTACAGTCATCTAACCTGCAGGACTAGACCTTATAAGTTTGATGCCTCCAAGCTATTTTCACTAACTCCTAAGTCTAAAACACTAAGATTATCAAGTGGGCTACTATATTATCTAACCATGTTATAACCAATGAACTTATAATGAATTTTCTAAGTTACCAACATGTGCTCAAAAGAATAGAAGTCTGAAATTCATTAACCATTGCATTCATTACATGATCAAATAATAAGCAATTCTAATACTAATGCATGGAATAAATACCTAAATACTACAAAATCCCATTTAAAGCATGCAAAATATCATCATTTCTTGATTGCAGTCATTATTCCATCCTATCAAACACTTATCCTTTTGAAAATTTCTTAAAAAACATCATTTTACTCAATTTATGCTAAATTCAGGGTCAACTGACCTATAGGAGGAAAAGCGCTAGTTTTGAGGTCAACCGACCTTAGCGGAGGAATAGGGTCTGTTCGACCAACTATTCTTTTATCTTCATGTCCTCAAGGTTTTACACAGATTTTATGGCTAACTAACTTGTGTGGGTTTTAGGATGGATCGACGTACATTAGTCATTCAGGTCGGTCGATTGAAAGGTTAGCACAAGATGATTTGAATAACTTCTACTACTTTTGCATGAGATTGGGCATCGTCTGACCTTGTAGAATTTTTGAGGTCAACTGACTAAGTCAGTGGTGTTGTTTTTCAGCCCAAGGTCGAATGAATTTGGTTTCAATGCAAAGTACTTTCTTGCTTCTTTGGCAGAGGTTTAGAACATTATAGATCTGCAGGATTTTTATGTGCTTCTGACCTAAGTCAGAGAGATGGTTTTTTAGCGCAAGGTTGGAGCAATCCAAAACCAGTGCAAAGGTCATGTGGGACTTCTCTGATCATCTGACTAAATAAGTTAAGGAAAGGAACAACATTAAGTTGGGGAACGAGATTTTTAGTGCAAAATTAGTTTGAGTCTTGGTGAAGATTTTCAAGGCTGTCGACTGACTAGATTGGTCATGGAGCTTCTGAAAGTCAGTCAGATGACATTTTGACACAAAAGTTATCCCTCATTTGTTTCAATCGGTTCAATGCATTTGAATTTGTTTTGTTTTGCTAGGGCTTTGACAAGTTTTTTTTGTTTTACCTATGGGAGAATCTCTGAGTGATTGCCTTAAAACATATTTTCTTGAGGATTTAAAACTAGGGTTTATAGAAAATGAACAGTCTAGAAATCAAAACCCTAGCTTAGATGCTCTAATTCATACTATCCATACGTTTGCCATGTTTGTTAAAGGAAATACAGTGAATTAAAAATGAAACCCTAGCTGAATGAAACTCTAAGTGGGGAAATGAGCTCCTACCTTGTTTGCAAGGTGAAAAGATTTGAACTGTGCAGGTGCGTAGGAGGTCTCTGGGTCGAGTCCATGGGTTTGTGTAGTGAAATCACTTGAAAAGTCACTGAAAGCTCTCTAAGTATTTGTGAAATGTAAAATGATCTTAGAAACCATGAAAACTCCTTTTATTACTCCTAACGGATTGCCATTAATGTAGGGTGTATGTAGTATTTGCTATGAGATGCGGTAGAAATTAAGGTTTTCGTGACTTTCAGTCTCATTTGACTCGGTGGGGATTTGGGATGTGATAGACCTAGTCGGTAGGTATCATGCTTAGTACCAAAGCAACCAACTCATTTTCATGTGTTGCAAGAGTTCGGGACTCCTCGGACTGGCAGAAAATTTATCACCCTCCGACTTGGTCGGTAAACAAACATTATAATGCAAGGTCGGTAACAATCGGTTAGCGCTAAGGTCTGTGGATGCAAAAAGTGGTGCTAAGGTTGGTTAGGTAGAAATACAGTGTCAGGGTTGGATGGAAAGCATTCTAGCACAAGGGTCGGTTGGGAGCAGTTTCAACGCAAAAGGACAATCAGACATACTTGACAAAATGCAAGGACTTTAACTTAGAAAATTTTGGAACAATCTTTTAACATCAAATTTCTAACATGGCCAAAAGTGCATTTTGACCACTTGACTACTTAGGAGATGGATAAAACTCACTTGTCACTCTAAGTGAAAATTTGAAAGAGGGGGTCCGTATTTTCAAAATGAGGCATGTGTACGAGGCACAACAAATGGCGACTCTGCTGGGAAATGCTCTAGAGCATTTCAATGATAAAATTTCAGTTTGAACCTAGAATCTCTATGTTTCCCACATATTAAATGAGAAAGAAAGATATCCTATCAAAGAATCAAAGACCACTAACCGGTGCAACCATCCATAGCCTGAAAACCTGAGTGTGTGCAATTATATTCATTCCCATCCTTCAACAATTAAGTTTATCCAAGATCCTTCTCAATAAGCTATAAAGTTAGGATCATTTTACCACCAAGAGAATGCTCTAATGCTGAGATGTGATGAGCCTTGAGAGAAGCAAATATTGAATTTTCAATAAAATTTTTGATGCAACTATATTTGATACTGATAATCTTTAGACAATATTATTCATGTAAGAGTCTTTCAAAAGGACTATCTTAATATAGATACTTGTAGTGGGTCTGATGTTGAAAAACACCTTTTATTTTTACCCAATATAGGCTAGCAGTACTTAGTACCACCTGCCATCTTCATCTAGATTCACAGTACTGGTGTGGGTGGTAACATGAGAATCCAAACCTTTTCACTTATCACAAGATCACCCAAACTCGCTTAGTTGCTTCAGGATCATTTAAAGTGTGAAAGATATATAGTTAGAAAAAAATTCAAGCACACCAACTAATGACTCATTTCCCATGAACAGACATCATACTCCCTGGTATAACAGCGCAACCCATAGCAGGACCTAAGTAGAACTTCGGCTTCTCAAAGAAAGACTTTAGATTATCTACCCAACAAGGAAGCATTTACAAGTCTGCATAACTACCACCACATTCTAGAAACAAAGGCCCCACACAAAAGCAAGTGCAGTGAACAAAAGAAAAATCAAATGGACAACTAACTAAGTGAAAGCAAGAAAATCTAACACCTACAGAAAGTGAAAGAAGGAAAGAAAACCTAATCTAACAACAACCTATTCTAACCAATGTAAACAAGCAACCTAACTATGTACACTAAGGGGAGGCAAAACTACCTCTTTAAGCTTGAAAGTAGTGCTTTAGGAACTAGTCATTGATAGGCAATGGGAGCTCCTCACCAGTAAGGGTCTTAAGTCGATACGTGTTATCACCAAGGACCTCATAGATCTGATACGGACCCAACCAAAGTTTATCAAATTTACCATGCTCACCCTTCTTCTCATGGGCTTTATCCCAATACAGGACCAAATCATAAATGTATAAGGCTTTTACCTTGGCTCTCTTGTTGAACCATCATTTCATTACACCATGGTGCTTAGCAATGTTTTCTATAGTAGCGTCATATTTCTCTTCAAGGTGTAACAATTGGGCTAATCGGGAGGACAACTAATTATCAGTCTCAAGATAGTCTTGCATGAATTGTAGGATGGGGATCCTTAGGTGAATGGGGAAGATTGGATCAGTCTCATAGACTAAATGATAGGGTGATGTTCCCAATGCAGCCTTGTGTCAAATTCTATCAGTCCATAAGGCAAATTTGAGTTGAGTATGCCAATCTCTAGGATTTTTGTCTAGCAATCTCTTAATGACCTCAAGCAGATTTTTGTTTGTGGTTTCTACTACCCCATTCCCTTGTGGATAGTAATTAGATGAGAACTTTAGAATGATCCCATAATCAAATTCCCAGTTAGAGAAACGCAGTGATGAAAAGGTAGGACCATTATCACAAACTAAAGAAAATGGGCATCCAAACCTGGTGATAATATGCTTTTAAATAAATTCAATGTCTACCTCTGTGGTGCATTGTTTACAAGTTATCACCTTAGACCAATGACTATAGTAATCAATAGTAGTCAAAATATACCTATGGTCTGCAGAGGAGGGTAGATTGATCATACCAATAAAGTCAAGGCCCCATTGAGTGAATGGTCATACCTCCACAATTGGTTGCAATGGCATGGTGGCATGTCTCTCTCTGTGTACAATAGTTTGATAGGTGTGGTAGGTTCTTACATGTGAGTAAGCATCTTTGAACAATTTAGGCCAATAATACCCAGCCCAAAGAATTTGGTTGGCTATTGAATGGGTTGATCCATGGCCTGTCCCGAACCTCTCCTAAAAACTGGTTAACACTTGATTTACTTCTACCTTATCCAGACATCTCAGATAGATCCCCTCATGATTCTTCTTATAAAGGACTGATCCCTTTATCATATAGCTATTACTTTTTAGTCTAAGTGCTCTTCTTTGAACTGAGTTTAACTATGGTGGGCAGCATTGATTAAGCAGGTAAAATATGATGTCCCCATACCATTCATCCTTCGAGATATCTTCTAACATGTACTGCTAGGAGACTAAGTCTGGCTCTACCTCTGCCATAGATTTGATCAATACTTGCCCTCTTACCAACTTCATGGGCTGTATATCTATATCAAAATCCTATAGGCTAGTAATCCATCTGCCTGTCCTTTCTCCAAGTTCACTTTGCATCAATAGTGCTTTAACAGCTGCATCTGGGACTATAGCAATCACTTAACTCCTTAGGATATAGTGATGGAATTTCTTGACGGCCTTCACCAGAGTGTATCCTTGCTTTTCCATGTTGGGATACCTTAACTCTACATATTTCAATGGAGTACTCATAAAAGTGATGGGTCATTCATCATCGTTCACTTTCTTTTGGGTTAACATTGTTGCACAAGTGTGTTTAGATGCGAATGAGTAAATATGGAATGGTAGTGTGTAATATGGACTTACTAATACTAGAGCATTAGCTATGGCCTACTTAATTTCTACAAAGGTAGTCTTGGCTTCTAGAGTCCAATCCATTTTAGCATCCTTTTTCAACATTACATTGAGTGGTCGAACAATTTCATCAAAACTAGTGATGAACTTACGCACAAAGTTGATTTTCCCCAAATATGACTTAAGCTCTTTCTTACTGGTTGGGGGTGGTATCTTAAGGATTGCTTGTATTTGGTCAGGATCAATGGATATGCCCTGCTCAGAGATTACATGTCCTAATAACTTTCCTTCAGTCACTCCAAAGATGCACTTCTTGGGGTTAAGTGAAATTCCATAATCCTTACATCGCTTTAATACATTCCATAGGTCAGCCACATGATCCTCTCACCTTTTTGAAAACATGGTAAGATCATCCATATAGATTATGATGCATTTTCTAACTAATCCCTTAAAGGCAATGTCCATTTCTTGTTGGAGTGTAGTGCCAGTGTTTATCAAACCAAATGGCATTCGCCGGTATGCATAGATGCCCCACTTACATGTAAAAGATATTTTCAATCTGTCTTCATAGTTGACCATCACCTGGTTGTAACCTGAATACCCATCCAGGAAAGACATCATCTATGATCCATTAGCAATCTACAATACTTCATCTAATGATAGCAGCAAATAATTGTCTTTTTCAGATGCCTGATTTAAGTTCTAAAAGTTGACACAAAGTCTAATTTTACCATTTTTCTTTCAAACCGGAACTAGGTTTGCTACCCAAGTAAAATGTTAGACAAGAAATATTATTCTTGCTGATAGCAGTTTCTGTACCTCTTTGAAGATTAGAGGTTCCAACAAGGCATTCACCAGCCACTACCTTTGTCTGAATGGCTTTGCTCTGGGCTTCAACAGAATAGTGTGGGTAATGATTGATGTGTCATTTGTCTTGAGGTCTTTATAGCTCCATGCTATAACTTCATGATAGTGCCTTAATGTGTGAATGATGCCAGCTTTCTCCTCTTCAATACTATCCTTTCTAATAAACACATTCCTAATCTCTTCATCTATCCCCAAATTAAAAGGATCACATTGTCCTCTGAGAGATTCTCCTTCTTTCATCTGGGTTCCTAGGTTGTCTAAATCGAATAGTCTTTCCAATTCTACCATTCCCCGTGGAATTGTGTTTGTTTTCATATATAGAACTCCTTCCAAATCTATCTCAACAGGGTCCATTTCCTCTTCATCTATTATTTGAGTGGTGAAAACATCTGATGAAGTAAGGAAATCAATTATGTGCTTGTCATCTTCAAAGACTTGGAAATTCGTGACATTATCCGGCATAGAGACAGGATTGCAACAAACTCAACAATAAACTTCTTTAGTCCTACCATGGATATTGATTCTAACATGCTTGCTATTTGAGCTAAAGCATCTGCAACATGCTTTTGTCTTCTAGGAATCAATTGGATATTGAAGCTATCAAAGAATTCAATCAAATCCCATACTCAGTTTCTATACCTGTTCAACCTCTTATCATTACACAAGTACTACTTCCTTACTTTATTTACAACTAATTTAGAATCTTTGAATACTTGAAGAATTATTTCTTCTGGAGTGCCATCAACAATCCTTGTGCTAAAGCTTCATACTCAGTTACATTATTCGTGCATGGAAATTATAGTCTGTACGATGCTAGATATGAGCTTCCAGTAGGACTGATCAACTCAACACTAACCCCGAACCCTTGTTTGCATCTTGATTCATCGAACCTCAAAGTCCAGAGGTAGAAATATTTACTACTATCATCCTGTTTTGTTGATCTTTCCTCATTAATCGGACTCTTTGGTTCTTCTTTCTTCATAGCAACTGGAGTTTTCTTTGGGATAATAGGAACTTTTAGTTGTCTTTGCACTTGCTCCACTATTTCCTGACAAAGTTGACATGTAAACTTAGAGTGCGATGCATCATGTATATGACACCAATTTGGTAGCAGTAACTCTTCTATTTGAACTTGCTTCCTTACAACTGCTTGATCACTTACAAATTTAGCTACAAATCCTGGAATCCTTCAAATATCCCTAGTTCATCTTCTTCTGAGGAATTTCTTGAATTTGATTGTACATATGCTTCTATACTTTCTAATTTTTCTATGAGTGGAAGATTAGGAAATTTGTTGCAGCTTAGCATTAAAATCTCCTCTATTTGATTAACATGAGGCAGGTAGACCCACAAATCAACTTTTGAAAACAAAATCTCGTTGGGTTGGTTATACTCCGTAATCATATGTTTCATTTTTGGTTCTCTTTCAATGTGTATCTAGTTTGCCAATCCCTTCCATGGCAGCCACATATGGAAAAGTCAGTTTCCATGTAACCATTCAAAGTTCTGGACCAATCCTGACTTAGGAGCATGTCATACTGATATGGGATATCCGCCACTTGAATGTCTATATATTGATGCACTCTTGGATTAGAAGCTACCTACATATGTATCCAATTCAATTCACCCACTACATTCACTTCAGTCCTATCCAACTATGTTACTTTCTTGGAAGACTTGGCTGGAGTGAGACCTAATGCCTTACAAACTAATAATGGCATTACATTAGTGGAAGCACCAGAATCTACCAAATAGTTGTGAAGATTTCTGTTGAATATCCTAAGGGTTAAGAGGAAAGGGGGGCTTTCCTTCTTATGCTTGTACAAAGTCATCTTTTTCTCAACATCAGTCACATGCACTCTTTCTTTCCCTTTATCAATGTTATCCTTTGTGAGAGTTTCTTTCTACGAAGAGTCTATTTTGATACAAGCACCCATATCTTGGAAGAAAGATGTCCTAACCTTAGGTATTTTTAGTAACTCATAAACAAAAAGGATAACCTTCATCTTCTTAAGCTCCCCAACAATATACTGCCCCATTTTCGTTATATCAGACCATTGAGAATTCTTAGCAGCAACCCCTTAATATACTGGCTGAGGTGTGGTTTTTGGGGGTTCAGGATTATTAGAAGCTTTTGGATCTAGGGGAATTTGGTAATTGTTTAGAGGAATTGAAGTGGTGAAAGGGCCTTTGGGTTTACTACTTCTTAGGTTGTATGGAGTTTTATTAATATTGTTGATAAGCATTGACCTCATCTGACTCTTCTTCTTTAGGCTAATTATCATCTTGAAATGAAAATGTATAACTATCAAGTACTAGGGCAGTATCATACCTTTACGAAGGAACAAGTTCATACCCCATTGGTGGATTCTCCTAAGTTTTAGCATTTTGAATCTCCATCTGGAAGATATTGGATGCTATCTAAAATTCTGGGCAGTCTAGCTTAGACTGAGCATTTGTATTGTGCAGTTTGTACCAAGTAGACAAAGCTGTCTCTGCTAACATCACGTGGCCTGGAGGTCTGGTATCATTGTTCTAATTTTCCAATGGTGATGGCACTCCTCCATTATTAGGCCTTGTGTTCGAAGACCGATTTGATCGTTGTTGAAAATTCTAATTTTGATACTAACTCTGGTTATGATGCTAAACTTGGTTCTTATTTTGAAACTGATGCTGATTTTGACTTCTCTGCTGCAGATAAACATTTTGATTCCTTAGGTGAGTGACTTTTGTAGTGAGCTTCTTCATCTATTCAGCTAACTCCCTAATGTCATCTCTATCATTCTTGCCCTCACTGCTTCCAAAGATTTGAGAAAAGGCGTTTGAGCAGGAGGCGTTTTAGCTACCGGGTTCCTTGGGTGAAAGCTTGTGTTGCAGCTGGGTTAGGAATCAAGTTCATTACATGGGTATGATTGGCCAAAGCCTGGTTAATCATGGGTATCTAATTTGGTGTGGCTGCAGGGCCCATGTGGTTCAATGTATCGGTGGTTGTTTGTCCTAACTGAGTATTCACAGTGACAGCCTTAGTGTAGGCTTGTATTTGGAGGCAGATTAGCTCTTCTCACAAACATAGAGATAAGTCTATCCAATGTTGCATAATAAATTGGCAGTGCGACATCCTGACCTATGGCATAAGGGGCCTGCAAATGGCTATAGGCCTTTTGAAATCTATTGTTAAAAGAACTTATCAGCTCACCTTCTCCCTGGTGAATTTCCACAAAAGACCTGTATAGATCAGCTGGAGTAGTGGGCATTCAAAAATGATCTAAGAACGTTGTCTTTAAAGCTCACCATGAATGTATGGAAGCTGATGGGAGATTTGGAAACCAATAGTAAGCCTCATCCTGTAAAGAGTAAGGGAACAATTGGTAGACCACATCTTCATACTGCACCTATAACATAAACATGTTGCTTTCAAAATTTTTGATGTGTTCATCTATAGTCATATCCAGATCATTTACCCTAAACTTGGAGTAAAACTTGTCAGGGTTCTTGGGCATATCATGGTAATCATTGAACTGAAATGGAGACTAATTATTTCCCAAGAAGAAGGCCATGGTTGGAGGATTGAGAGGGGCTACAACTATGTTCCTTGGAGCTGACTAAGCTCTTGGTGCCCTAGGTACTCCCTGATCTCTCCTTGTTCTTCTTAATTTAATTAAAATCAGCAACTCTTCTCCATCTGAGATGGATCTGGTATGTCTCTGTCTAGTCCCTAGACTTGCTAATTTTTGAGAAGGGGAGTAATTCCTTGTTCTTCCCTCCTTCTAGCGCCAATTTTGTTGATGGGTGTTTTTGCACACAACAATGCAGGTGTGATTGTTGGTTTCACAACTCTCTTGAAAAGTATCCTACCCTAGGTAAGACTACTCCAAGGTTTCTACAGCTAGGTCTTATCTTACTTGGAATCTCTCAGTTGGAATATTCTAGTTGTGCCTATAAGGGGTCTTACATACAATCCTTAGATTTTAATAGTTTGAATAGTAATTTTTACAAACCCTTTGTGATTTCAGTTGATAAGACAGTGCGAAATGCTGCTGAAGTTCCTAAACTAACAACTATTTTCAAAGAAAATGTAAAAAGAAAGTAGGGTTTAAAGGAATCCTAAGTGACATTCACAATATATGGATTACTGCAAGTAGATAAACACTCTAAAATTTAACTAGTTTTTTGAGTTACCAAACTGAAAATTAATGTTATAACACTGCAGAAAATGATGCTATCTTTAATGGAAGTTGAAAGATTTTCATATTACATTCATTCATCAAATACCCAATAAACAGCGATATTCAACTCATAAAATGAAATCAAACTTAAGCACAACTGATCAGCCCAGACTAACTTTACATAGTTATCTACCATTAGAAAATAACTAAAAGTATGGACTAAGAGCATTCATCAGATACTTTCAACAAACCATGAACATTGCAAAAGCACAACTAAATAACTATGGGAGAGTAGGAAGCAGACCATGAAAACCAAATAAGTAACACAATACACAAATTCTCAAAACAACTGCAGAAACTTGCTTTGTATTACTTCAAATGGCAGAGTGTCAACAATTCGGCATCAAGAATTCTCTCTTGCAAATAATGAAATGGTAGCCCTTTATATAGGAAAGCGGCATACTGAGTTTTTGAATGGACGGTGGAGATTAACTCAACACCAACAGTCTAGATTTACATTATTAAATGCATTTCTTATAGCTCATAAGAAATCCTAGATTACATTTTGTCCTCTATGAAAAAGATGAAAAATAAATCCCAGATACATTGAATCTAGACATTTTGACTACCCAACTGAATATATGTAGAAAAGCTCATTTTTTAGGCATAATAAAGACAAAATAGCATCACTTGTCACTCTAAATATAGAAGTTTACACTAGTGATGAGATTATATTTCAAAATATTCAAAAAGAACATATTAAGGCTCTCCATCCAAATGGATTTTATCTTCTTCTGCTAACTTGTTGCGATAGTTGGCCCAAGATTCAAGTGCCGGATTGATATCTATAGGTTCTGGATTCTTAAGATGATCAACCTTATACCTAAACATGTCTAGTTCTTGGCTATATTGATTGTATATCCTTTGTATTTCTGCCTTTTCCTTATGAAATGCATTGAACTCAGCTCTGAGGTCACTAGCCTTATCCATCCTGGCTTCCATATCTAACTCATCATTTTCAAAAATTATCTTGTTCAGTTTGTCTTTGCATTTTTCCACATCATATGGTGTAAAATCATTGTATGCCTCCACCAGACAGTCTCTCAAAGTATCATTTATATCATATATTAAAGCCAAAATGTTTTCAACTGCTGGTTTGTAGGCATACTTTATGCTGTCAAAAACTTCTTTCCTCAACTTCAGCTATTGGTACCATTTAGTGGCTTTGGGCAATCTGTCGGTAGTCAGGATATTTTTAGCCAATAATGGTTGGGTAGGCAAATCTCTGATACCTTTGACTCTAGGGAACATATGAGAATGATATTCCTCAAAAGAATCACATTCTTCCCACAAGTCTTTCCACTGCTCATGAAGTTGAACTAAACTCTTATGTGACTCAGCTGCAGCATCGATTGTCTCACATCCCCTTTCGTAAACTTTGATCATCCAACTTTGGGCACCTTTTGACAGAGTCTAAACCTCACCAAGTCTAGATATTTCATCTCTTGACAAAAAGGTAGGTATTGTCCTTATCTCTCCTTCAGAATCTATTGGTTTTATCAAAAACTAGAGGCATGACTAGAGTTCTTCATTATGTTGCTTCAATTCTTTATTTAGTTGTTCCAAAATTGAAGTGATGGGCCCCTTGAATTCATCAACTCTTTGTGCACATGTAGTAGGTCACAAATTGACATTTGTTATGAAATAATCCTCAGCTCTGACCTGTTCCCTATTTGTATCAGCCAGTGGGACATCTATCTTAGCTATCCTTGATCCAGTTTCATCTTTGTATATCCTTGATTGCACCTTTGCTTTCTTCTGCTTCTTTGGCTTTTGAGCCTGGGACAAAATTGTGCTCAAGTCTAATTTCGTTAGCTCTACTCGAGGCTCAGGATATGATATTCTACTTCACAACCAATCAAGAGTAGAAGAAGAAGGTTCTTTAGGCTCGTCAAGGTCTTTCTTTTCTACATCTGATGGCCCTACAAGTAGTCTCTACTCTTCTTTTGATTCTTTATTTATTTCTTTATCTTCCTCATCTGTAAGATTTATCTAATTAATCATTACATTTTCCTGAGCTGGCTTGAGGCTTGCTTCTATTTGGTCCTTCTCTGGAGGGCTATCTGATATTTCAATTATCTCTGTACTGACCATCTCAGCCAATGGCTCATTAAGCACCTCATTATATGCCTCGCCAAATGCATCCTTTTCTGGTTCTTGCTCTTGGAGACCTAGTTTGGCACATACCTTCTCAATACCTAGTAGCAATGGCATAGCCAAGGGAGTTGAATTCTGGTCCATGGGTACTTGAAAGATAGGAGTAGTAGAGGATATAGGCATTGTGACTAAAGACAAGTTCATTTGTGTCAAATTGGTAAGCATAGCCGAACCTAAAGTTGATGAGATTGAAGAAGTTGGCAAGATGGAGGAAATGACTATGGGAGAAGAAATGGACAAAGAAGGTAAGGAAAAATAAGGTGAAAGAATTGTAGAAATAGGAGGTAATGCAAGGGAAGTAGATAGTGGGGTGGAAGATATGGAAGGTAAACATGTGGTAGTGATAGAGGAACATGAGGTGGCAGCAATGGAGGAGATGGGACTGCTAGGAGTGCTAGAAGATATTGCCAATGAACAAGAAATAGTTGAAATGGAAGGTGAGGTGGTAGCATAAACAACTTCCTAAACAATGGTTACCGAGGTCATAGGTGTAGCAGTCGAAGCAACAGAGGGAAATGCAGCAGAAGAAAATGTTGGAGATAGTACAGTAGCATTCACATCTGAAGCAGAGAGAGATGGAGTGTTGGCAAGAGACACCATATGGATTCATGAATGTTGTCATTGATGGCAACAAAGTTCATCCCACACATCCGCAGGACATGGTGTGTCTATACTGGAAGTCAGATTGAAGAATGTTGAACAAGAATAAAGTATGTGGAAAGGTTCAACAGTCAAGTCCGGATCTCTCAGAGGAAGTATCTTTGGAAAGTGCAGACTTGGGGAAGTCAAGAGGAGTACCTTGACTGATAGATTCTAGGAATTGAGCCTCCGGTGATGAAAGAGCAAAGAGATATAAGCATTCAAGTATTAGGGTCCGATTTGATAGAACAGACAGAGGAAGAACTGATAGGCAGAGCATCAGAAGTTATTCCAAATGAGATGTTGATGGTGATAAATATTCCTAAGGTATCTTTCATGATAGGCCAACTTATTAGATGACTTCTATAAGTTTCTTTTTTATCCACTTCACTTGGGAAGCAAGGATTCAGCCGACAGACTAAAGTTTGAGATAATATTGACTATTTCAAATGCCGACTAGAAAAGTGTTGAAATCACTTGTGCAGATATATATACAAAATGGATTTAGATGTGAAGGTGTGTGTTGTGTAAGAATAAAAGTGTGAATAAAAGTAGAATAGAACAAAAGGAAGAAAAGCAGGTTTAGAATGTAAAAGGACAGCAGCACTTAAGGAGAGTAAGAATGAAGTGCAGCAGACCAGTCTATTGAGCTTAACCGGAACTGAACTTCAGCATGTGTGGATGCTTCTCATCAGTTCAAGTTTTCTTCATGTATACATTATCAACAATTGGTATCAGAGCCAAGTTCCTCCTAATAGAGCCTAACAGCTTGAGGAAGATCTGGGAATTCAAATGGATGTATATGGTATAAGGGAGCAACTCAAGACTGCCCTTGATGATCTTGAGTAGTCAAATTTTGAAATCAATGAATTGAAGGAAAGACTCAAACAGGTTGATGATTTCATAAATGAATTAAAAGAGAAACTTAGTCTCTCTATGAAAAAGAGAAAGGAGCTACTTCAGCAACTGGCAAGTCAAGGTGAAGCCAATGATACAAATGGAGATCTGAAGGAGAAAACCAGGTTATGTGAAAAGTTATCAAAAGAAATCATTATGGTAAGACATGAAATGGAATCAAGAGTTATGAAGTTAATCCAAGAGGTTGAAGAGAAAAGAAAAACTGAAGATGATCTAAGACAATCTCTCAAGGAGAAATCAGAAGATTGCCACAAGATGGATAGAATTATCAGACATCTTGAATCTGATCTTGAAGATGCTAAAGATAATGAAGAAAAACTTGAGGATCAAATTGTCTCTCTTAAAAGGGATCTTCAAACAACAAATGAATATAAAGAGAAATTCAAGATAAGCTCTACTCAACTTGAAGTTCTTCTTGAAAGCCAAAAGAGGGTAGATGACAAGTGTGGCCTGGCGTATGAAAAAGGTGAAAGCTCCAGATCCGGTCAGAAGAATTTTAGATCAGAAAATCCAAGGAACAGGCCTAGAAGACCTCCGATAAGGCAGCCTAATGCTCAAAGATATCCATCCTTCAATGGATACTACCACAACTACAATAACTTTGGTCATAAAGCTAATTAGTACACAAAGAGAATGAATCAGACTAATACATCCTTCTCCAGACAGTGTTTCAACTACAAAAAGTATGGTCACAAATCTCATGAATGCAGAAATATGCAAATGAACAAATCATTCAATGGTAGATGCTTTGCATGCAATAGAATGGGTCATATGGCTAATTAATGCAGATCAAGAGGATATCAATCAAATATGCAAAGAAATGTTGTTTGCCAAATTTGCAATAGATTCGGTCATATTGCAAAATTCTGTAGAAGCAAGAATCATGACAAAAGAGGTCTGGTACATCATAATCAGAATCAAAATAAGGAAAAATAAAAAGTGAATGCGGATGAAGTTCAAAGTGAGATGAACAAGATTTGGGTGAAGAAAAGTATAGAGAATGTAGGGGATGGATCCGCACCAGACTCTGGTGCTGATATTCCTTCCAGAAATTAAAAAGTGAGCTCTAGCTTAGGGGGAGACACAAAGAAAACCTTGTTCCCCCAGCTAGTCAATTGGTGCCATAACTGGCACAAAGAGAGTTACGGATTAAAGGGTTCATAAGAGAAACATCTAAATAAACTATGATTAAGATTTGGAAGGTCGCAAGATGTTTAAGATCAAGATCGATCCGGTTCTTCAAGTCATTCGAATAAGGCAAACCGGAATAACTTAGGTCGAGCATTTATTGCAACTTGGTATTAGGGTTTGCGGAGTAATATAAGGGTTCTTCCTATTAAACATTTGCTCATTCTGCATTTAAGAAGAAGAAAAGAGAAGCTCTGTAACAAATTTCCTCAAGCCCATTAAAGATCATTTGCAGAAGTCAATTCATCCAGAAATCGATCCGACTAACTTTGTGAAATTGAAAGGCGCAAAAGGTATTTTCCATTCTTAAAATATCTCTCTGCAAATCTTTTTAAAAGATATCTACTCTGAATATTGTGAAGATCACTGATAGGCCTCACCCCAAATTCAAGAAACATCCCTACAAATCCTTGGAAGTAGATCCCCTAGGAGCTTTTTCCAGTGTTCCGCATGGTGTCTTGCATACAAAAGATATTAGGGTTTACATTCATGCAAACATTGAAGAATTTGGAGAGTCCAAATTGAGGGATATCTACCACAAACAGCTAATAGATGATTCATTTGAGCTCAAACCCCAATACAAGGCCCTCCGGGAGAAGCACTTTGCATAATGTATACATTTCCCCTGCTTTACTGAGGATGAATGGGTCCGGTATGTCTTGAGTAGAATACATGACAACTTCATGTGGTTGAATGGACCTTTCAAGATCACAAAAGGTGCCATTAGGGTAGTTACTAGTTTGCACTCATCCGGTGGTATACCTATTCTCAAATCGATCAAGAATCTGACTGTAAGTGAGGCTACCGGATCTAGGTTTGATAAAAGAGCAATGACAGTAGATGACATCACTGATCCGGATGTCAAGTTTGCATCCATGATCATCAGCTACAAGATATATCATTCTAGCAAGGAGAATTCAGTACTTGGAACTGCTATCTACACTACCTATGAAATGTTGAGAAAAAATGTAGACTATGACCTTTGTGAGCTCCTTCTAAACCAACTCTTGGAGAACCTATAGAAGATAAAGAAGGACAAGAAGAATTCCTTCAAATTTGGTGGCCTAATACTCTGTCTATTCTTCTAATTTATGAATGAGCTACCTGGATCCAGTGGATGGGTATGGCAGAATGACAGACTAGTTGCCATACAAATTAGGGATTATTTGCATGGACTTGGTGATGACAAAGCACAAAACACAGCTCTCTGGGGTTTCTTTAAAAACTTTCAGAACATGATGCAAGCTAGAGAGAATTCCCCAATCTCTAGTTGAGAAATACAAAGACACAGTATACTTTATGGTAGAGACTGATCAATGCCTAATGGAGGCAGTGGAACCAAGAACAGTGTGGATCATGCCAATGGGGTATGAGGTGGATGAGAAAATCGTAGAGCTGCATGTTCAACACATGCTTAGTAAACCAAAGGATCCCAAGGTAGAAAGGTTTGGAAGCTTTGAAGAATTGAGTGTGAAGATCCATATTGAGCTAAGGCAACCAGAGATGAAAAGAAAGGTAAGAAAAGAAGTAGAAAACATTGCCAAAAGCTTTGGCATCTCAAAAGAGGCACTTGATGCCAATAGGGAGAAGATGGAAAGAGCAGAGAAAGAGAAGGAAGCTTCTGAAAAGGAAAGTGGTCCAGTAAAAGCCCCCACTGGACAAGATCCTCTAATAGGTCCACTCCTACCACTGACAAGAGCTCAAAGACAACAATACTAGAAGCAAAATCATCCAGTAAAGCAGAGAAAAGAACTAAGACAAAGGCCACAAGGTCTTATATCAGTCAGAAAGATGAAGAAGAGAGAATTTGATGAAGAAATCAAGAAGATGAAGAAGAAGAAGAAAGTATCCGATGTAGATAAGGTGGCAGAGGTAGAAGAATTTGTTGAAAAGCCCACTCTGTCCCCAGATGATGTAGTCAAAGCTATTACTATGGATGGAAACCTGCAACCAACAACAGAATTCTATGATGCATATAATGATGCAGATAGAAAAATCTTGTAGGAAGCCATAGTTAAGTACTTGAACATATACAATAAAGCCTTCATTGAAATAATTTCTTTAATTCCTAAAAGTTTGGAAAAGGAACTTGAAATGAGAAAAGAAAATGGTAAGGCAAAAGACTTAGAAATTAGAGAATAGATAGCTATTCATCTCTACCCTTCAATTACTCCAAAACAAATGGATATGATCTTCAAAGATTGCAAGGATGAGTTCCGGAGTAAGACTAGAATGAATCAGCTCATGCTTGGAGAGACTGATAAAGTGGCAAAAGAAATAGAAGAAATCCTGCGGAAGGCATACTCAAGATTCAACATTCCTATTATAGAGGACTTGGGTGTTGATCCCTCGGCTACAAGTGTTGAAAAAGAATCTACTGAGGCAATGACAGAAGAAGTAATAGACTCCGGTGAAGGTAAAGACAAGGGCTTAGAATCCTCTACTCCGGAAGAGGTGGCTCATGAACAAACAAATATCTCTCCTCTAGTTTCCCCTACAGTCTCCGGATCTAAAGGAGAAGAAAGAAGAAGAAGCGAAAGGAAGAGAAGAAAGTCAAGCTGAGAAGAACATAAGTGATAGTGCAGAAGAGAAGAAATCTCTACCTCTGGCAAGAGACACTGCAGAAACTGTCAAGGACTTCTTGACAAAAGAAATGTTGGAGATTGATGAACTGGAGTTACTTCAAGGTCCATTTAACTTTGACTCGCTCTCCCCAGTTCAAACAATGAAGATAGCTTCATTTGCCAATGCAAAGGCAAAAGAAAAACTCTTGAAGTCTCACATGGAAGACTCTGAGCTAATAGAAGTTGCATCAGGCATTTTAGAAAAGATCATGCCATCCTTTTAGAAGGATCCCTCAGCCTCCTCATCAAGTAATCTTAAATCTCTTGTTAGTTCAGTCAACACTCATTTTGAGTCCTTAGAGAAATCAGCTAAAGAAAAGGTCTGGAAAGAGTTTTTGGATAAAAGATTCTCTGAAGTACTAAGTCTAATATCAAATGATAGAAGAAATATGGATATAGGGATAAAGAGCTTAGAAAATGCTCTTAAAGATGGTGGGGAAATATATAAATTTTGTCTATCATGTTCCAAAGCAACAATGGAGATTGAGAAGAAAATGAAAGAATAGGAGATCCAACTAACAAAACTTTCTCAAAATTTTGATCCATTTACCTCATCCATAGTAAATCAAGAATGTCAGACCATTGCAGTCTTGTATGAAATTAAGAAGCTAGAGAAAGAAAAGAAAAATAGAATCGGCAGGTTAAATGAGCTTAGAAGAATAATCATTCCTAAGTTGGAGGCCATGCATGAGGCCCTAAGTGATGCTCAAACCACCACCAAGATAAATGATCTGACAGATCTGAAGAAGGCTGAAGTTTTTGCATTCCTGTTGAGTGGTCACATATTAATTTTGGACAGGATGAAGCTAAGTTGGGCAACCGAAGTTGTACAATTGAAAAACACTTTTGCAGACATACTAAAGTATATGTAGAGTGCAACCGGATGATATACTTATGTGACTAAGTTAACTTTTTGAAAATTTTGGTGTGCGGACCCCACCCTTTGCCATTTATGTCAAAGGGGGAGTGATGAGCAGTGAAAAATGTTGAATCCAGCTAAGAGGGAGCTCCAAAAAATATACATAGAGACTGAGCATCAGCCAAGGGGGAGTATAGTGTGACACTTAGTCATTTTTCACTAAGTGTTGCCGTCAATACCAAAGGGGGAGATTGTTGGCAAGAGACACCATATGGATTCATGAATGTTGTCATTGATGGTAACAAAGTTCATCCCACACATCCGCAGGACATGATGTGTCTATACCGGAAGTTAGATTGAAGAATGTTGAGCAAGAATAGAGTATGTGGAAAGGTTCGACAGTCAGGTCCGGATCTCTCAGAGGAAGTATCTTTGGAAATTGCAGACTTGGGAAGTCAAGAGGAGTACCTTGACTGATAGATTCTAGGAATTGAGCCTCCGGTGATGAAAGAGTAAAGAGATATAAGCATTCAAGTATTAGGGTCCGGTTTGATAGAACAGACAAAGGAAGAATTGATAGGCAGAGCATCAGAAGTTATTCCAAATGAGATGTTGATGGTGATAAATATTCCTAAGGTATCTTTCATGAATGGCTGACTTATTAGATGACTTCTATAAGTTTCTTTTTGATCTGCTTCACTTGGGAAGCAAGGATTCAGCCGATAGACTAAAGTTTGAGATAATATTGACTATTCCGGATGCCGACTAGAAAAGTGTTGAAATAACTTGTGCAGATATATATACAAGATGGATTTAGATGTGAAGGTGTGTGTTGTGTAAGAATAAAAGTGCAAATAAAAGCAGAATAGAACAAAAGGTAGAAAAGTAGGTTCGAAATGTAAAAGGACAGCAGCACTTAAGGAGAGTAAGAATGAAGTGCAGTAGATCAGTCTATTGGGCTTAACCAGAACTGAACTTCAGCATGTGTGGATGCTTCTCATCAGTTCAAGTTTTCTTCATGTATACATTATCAACATGGAGAAGTTGGTAGATTAGTAGCATCATGAGTAGTAGCAGTCTCTGTAGCCTGCCTAATAGCCTTTACCTTAGTCTTCTTCATCTTAGATCCTTCACCGGGACTACTAGGCATGTTTCTTTTCTTTGAAGCTCTTGTTCTAGTAGAAGGAGGCATTTCTTTCTTAGTAGTCTTTGTAGTGACCTTCCTGCTTTTCTATGCTTTGGCCTTTTCTGCCAAGGTTCTGTGGTCTTCACTATCTAATTTTTGTCCCTAGGCTGGTTCTGCTTCATCAGTGATTTCTATGGGTTTATCCTCTTCTCCTTTAGAATCCTTTTCTAATTTAGGTGCAGTGTAAGTGAGTTGTATTCCTTGTCCCTCCAAGGCAGCAATTTGACCTCTTACCCATGCATTGCTCAATCTAATCAGTTCTTTCATTATAACTTCAAGGGATCTTTCTTCAATATTTGCCTAATTTGGTAACGGAATTAGCTGGTGATATTGTGCTTCCTAGGCTCCTCTGTGCATTACATTGTCATCATCTTCTAATTAATTAGGAACTGGAATGATATGGAATTTCCTTATAAGTGCCAGAGATAATCTGGAATGGGCTTTCTTCATGACCTCATAGTCATCCATACAATTTGCCCAAAAGTCTTCTATATGCATTTTATGGAACAACTTCTTACTTACATACCTCTCCATCACCTTATTAGGATCAAAATGATCTCTTCTATTGTAGTAATGAAGATTGAGTAGTTGGAGTTCTGTGTCAGAGTGTTCAGCTGATCCTAATGAAGGACATGCATAATTTCCTTTGCCTAACAAGATGGGAAATTGGACATTTGTTCTATGCAGGTGCTTAAGTTTTTTAGCATAAGTTATCAGTTGTCTAGATGATTCCAAGAGTAATACTTTATCTATAGGATACCTAGGGAGTCTAAAAGCCATCACTGTGAAGCCTTGTATTCTCAGATATGTGAACTTTTTAAATTGAATATACCACCTCCCATACTTGGTGATTTCATTCATAGCTTTTGTGGATATTATTAGAGTTGTATTACCTTGCAATAACCTGGTTATGTACATGGTAAAGGTATCATTTACCCTCTTATAATGCATAAGAGATTGTGACAAGGTGAACTGTGTGTAGCATTCATACACCTTCACTTGAGTCTGCTCATCACTTCCTACTTCCCCTACCTTGGATAATCTAGCATAGTGATTTCTCCTTGCCAAAGCATAAACAACATATGATGTCCACCTGAAGAACTATTTCTCTTTGAAGTTACTGAATGCTTCACTTAAGATTTGTGACCAATGGAACTTAGTCCCTTTTAATATTTCTTCAATTATAACAAACATCCATCCCTCGAAGGTTGATACTACAGACAATCCATATATTCTACTCAAGAAAGTTAATAAGTCTCCTATTTCATCATGAGAATCACTTTTGTATGTACTTGGGGAAACTTAACCAAGACAGACCTTCTGCTCTTTGCCCAGTGTTCATTCATATGTTTCTTACATCCATTTTCATCTTTCTTGTAGGTGTCCTTTGATCTTGCCTTATCTGGCATGGCCATTATTGTATGCCATGGAATATCAAATGTTTCAGCCAAGGAGGGTTGGCTTAGGTCAACTAAAATATCTCCACTGGTAGTTTTTATTGTCCCAGTCATGATATCATACCTATCTGCACAGGCAACTATAAGTTTAGCACACTAAATAGATGTAGGGAAGGCAACAACTTGTGCATTCTCACTATCTTTCACTTTCTTTGCTCTAGGGGTCAGACTCGGACCAAATACTCTAAGTCTGAAATCATCAAGGTCAATGTGACCCAAGTTTGTATCTCTGATGTCCTTCCATCCAGTGACAATCTTCATTTTTGGAGGGATACCTTTGATTTCGTACCTCATGATTTGAGCTCGTGCGGTCATCTAACCTGCAGGACTGGACCTTATAAGTTTGATGCCTCCAAGTTGTTTTCACTAACTCCTAAGTCTAAAACTCTAAGATTATCAAGTGGACTACTATACTATCTAACGATGTTATAACCAATGAACTTATAATGAATCTGCTAAGTTACCAACATGTGCTCAAAAGAACAGAAGTCTGAAATTCATTAACCATTGCATTCATTACATGATCAAATAATAAGTAATTCTAATACTAATGCATGTAATAAATACACAAATACTGCAAAATCCCATTTAAATCATGCAAACTATCATCATTTCCTTATTGCAATCATTATTCCATCCTATCAAACACTTTTCCTTTTGAAAATTTCTTAAAAACATCATTTTACTCAATTTGCGGTAAATTTGGGGTCAATTGACCTATAAGAGGAAAAGTGCTAGTTTTGAGGTCAACTGACCTCGTGGAGGAATCAGGTCCATCTGACCAACTATTCTTTTATGTTCATGTCCCAAAGGTTTTGTGTGGATTTTATGGCTAACTGACTTGCGCAGGTTTTAGGATAGACCGACTTATGTTAGTCATTCAGGTTGGTCACTTGAAAGGTTAGCGCAAGACGTTCAGAACAACTTCTACTACTTTTGTGTGAGATTGGGCACTGTCTGACCTTACAAAATTTTTGAGGTCAACTGACTAAATCAGTTGTGCTGCATTTCAGCACAAGGTCGAATGAATTTGGTTTCAACAAAAAGTACTTTCTTGTTTCTTTAGCGGAGGTTTAGAACATTATAGATCTATGGGATTTGTACGTGCTTCTGACCTAAGTCGAAGAGATGGTTTTTTAGTGCAAGGTTAGAGCAATCCAAAACCAGCGCAAAGGTCATCCGAGACTTCTCATATCATCCGACTAAATAAGTTAAGGTGAGGAACAACATTAAGTTGGGGAACGGGGTTTTTAGTGCAAAATTAGTTTGAGTCTCAACACAGATTTTCAAGGCTGCCGACTGACTAGATTGGTCATGGATCTTTTGAAAGTCAGTTAGATGACATTTTAATGCAAAAGTTATCCCTCATTTGTTTCGATCAGTTCAATGTGTTTGAGTTCATTTTGTTTTGCTAGGGCTTTGACAAGTTTTTTTTGTTTTACCTATTGGAGAATCTCTG
Organism: Cunninghamia lanceolata; assembly: GCA_027924645.1. Taxonomy (NCBI): domain Eukaryota; kingdom Viridiplantae; phylum Streptophyta; class Pinopsida; order Cupressales; family Cupressaceae; genus Cunninghamia; species Cunninghamia lanceolata. Next base: position 15,751,010 of record BSBN01001583.1, read on the forward strand.
AATGATTGCCTTAAAACATATTTTCTTGAGGATTTAAAACTAGGGTTTATAGAAACATGAACAGTCCAGAAATCAAAACCCTAACTTAGTGTTTATGGTAAAATTAGATTTGTTGATCTTTTGTTATTTATATGTTTGAATCCTCCTTTCACCCTAACATTGAAGGATCTAGGGTCGAGTGGCAAGCACTATTATAACCTAGATCACTTGCAAATGAGGAGAAGCTTGGATTAGAGAATTAATTATCAATTTTTCCTTCTCTTATGCTCAATTGACCATTAAAACCCTAAGTATGCAAATACAACAACAAATTAATGAATTACATAAAAAGCTCTTGCAGACGGGAGTAAAATGCCAAATTACAGAATACCTATTTTCAGGGTTCTGAAGCGGAATAGTCATGGACACTAGAGTGAGTGCCCAAGTCCAAGGTACCTACTTTTTTAGGGAATCTGGACCTTCTTCAAACACTGATCAACCCTATAACTTCTATTTTCTGAAACCTATTTGTGGAGGACACTAGAGAGAGCACCCTAGTCCTGAAGATCCTCTTCTGTCTGTCTTTCCTTCAAATCCTAAATCCCTGATGTCTACCTAGCCTTCTTGCAACTCCACTTTTTTTGGATGTGACACCTGTAACTTGCAATCATAAGACTTGGTTTGGGGGTTGTGGTTTTTAGAGGTTTGCCTTAGTCAAACCCTGGAGGACACTTAAGTCTCTAAACACCATTTTCAAATAAAGAGGGCATGCCCTTGTGAAACAGAGGCCAAAAACTAAATGAATCAATGATAAAAACACAATGATATGTCACCTTGTAGTGAAGCTCTCATGGAGGAAGATGCTCTTCATGCCATGAGGAGATTGATGCTCAAATATGCAAATATAAACACACAAAACACACAAAACATACAAGTCTGCTCTTGCAACACATTAGAAATCCTTAAATCACCTTGAGAACACAATAGCTTTCTAGCCATCATCTAATTGAAATCTAGTTTACAAATGAATGCCTAAACATGCTTATATATGCATCTACAAGCACTCCCACCAAGATATTTGAAATTCAAACTTACCCTGTCAACAAAGGGACTTACTAATGGTCACTAACTGACACCCAGAAATTGGAGCTGCCCTAAAATAGGGTAGGACTAGGGCGTAGGTGCCCAAGTCCTCCCCCCTATTTTAGGTAGGGTACATCTCAAGGGGTCCTCCTAGGTCCTATTTTCCATGTGACTTAGGTCTCATTCCATCAGGATGCTAAAATATGAACTAAAATGTCCTAAATGCACTCTAAAGACCCGAGAGCTAAACCTTCTGAGAGAAAAACCCCCAAGGGGACATTTTCTGACGTTACATTTAGCCCCCACTTTAATGTATGTATAAATGCGAGGCCAATACATGCATTAAAGTAGGGTCACAAACACAACAAATACATCAAACACGGAGAAGACACTCCAATCACATAGAAGACAATAATAGGCACGCAAAACATAGAGAAGATAGTTATAGTCACACAGAACATAGAGCAGACAGTTAATGCATGGAAGACACATTAATGCATGGAAGTCAGAAATTATATCTTTTCTTTTCTTTTTCTCTTATATATGAAATGCAAATTGAAGTACTAGAAAGTAAACAAACCTCCCAAAATGCAGGAAGCACTACTCGAAGGCATTGGTCTCTGCATATGGGGCAACACACATGCAATACATGCAAAACCTCCCAAAATGCATGAAGCACTACTCAAAAGCACTAGTCTATGCATATGGGGCAACAAACATGCCATACAAAACAAGCATGCCAAAACACACACACTTGAAGACATGAAGAAAACATGGTAGACAAGTGATGGAGTGTACCTATTTCTAGGTCCAACACCATCTCAAGCACATTATAGGCACACACCGACGATTGAGCTTCACCACAACAATCGCGAAAGACATACTTAAGGATTGAGTTAGTCACAGAACCGCTCCCCACCTCCACAGAGGACTTTTGAAAATGGTAGGATGATGTAATCTACTCTGAGAAATACACCATCCCCGCCTCCACAGAGGGCTTAAGAAAAAAGGATATGCTTGATATCCTGCCTCCACAAAAGGTTTACATGATTGATTGATTGATTGCAAACAAACTTAGGATGCACAATGCACTACTCTGGGGTGCAAGTCTATGCATCTGAGGTCAAACACATTGCTAAAATCTATAATAGATAGCTTCCCTTATATGCCCCCACCTTAAGGTGATTGATATCAATTATCGATATCAAGCACGTTAAGGTAGGAAGAAAAGACACAAGGGAACATTGACTTTTGCAAATCCCATGCCCCCTAGAGGTGACATGTACTTTACGATCACTAAATGTTCCCACAAACACATCCCTGTGAGAAACATGTTAGTGTCTACAACATCATGATAAACAACAACATCAATGCATATGATTAAACACACAAAGAGCCAAGGTTATACATTGAATTTGGAGTTCAAGGATAACTAGGGGTTATATCACAAAGTTCTCTGAATTGAGTACCGCCAAACCTAGATTCAAAGGCAAACAAAGGTGAACAGAGCAACAGTATTGTTAAGGTTTGTAAATGCAACAGAAACATCATAACATTCACTACGTGGAAAGCACTAGTGCTTCCACTAGTCGAGTGTCGGATAAGATATACAACCCCATTGTCATATTAGGAACTATAGTCTATTTTTTCATTGCTCTCGAAAGGGACACTAGGTCCACATCAGTATAAATGTTTGTCGTCATCTGCTTGGTAGATGGAAACACTAGAGGAAGGGAAACAATAAATAAGAGAAGAGAAACAAGTGTCTTAGGGATAGTCATGTAGGAGGGTGCCCCCAAGTCACCAACCATGATGCTATGTCCTTAAGACACAACACACAACAATGAAATCAAAGAGAGAGGCAATTTAGAAGAATGATGATACAAATAGAAGGAGGTCACAACAGAGGTAGTCTCCTAGTATCCTGAACCTTACAGGAGAATCTGAGGTCATCCCAAGAGGCCTAAACAACACATAACACATCACGGGGGAAGCACATCATGAGAGAGATAAAGGGTTGGAGATACTTATCTGTAGGGTCCCTGCCAAGCTAGAAATTGTCTATAAGCAAATCATCGTCGTCATCGTCCCATTCCCTAATGATGGAGGATAGTGGGACATAAGGTACCATAGCCAAGTTCATATCTTGTTCATCATGTTGTTCATTGTTAGGATCATCTTTGTTTGATTGAATATTAGGATCGATGTTTTCTTGTTGAGAGGCACGGTTTATAGCATATTCTTGCTTCTTTTTCTTCTTTCTCTTGCTTTACTATTTCATTTTGTTTTACCACTTATCTTTTGTAAGATAGGGCTATCCTATTTCATAGGCTTGTGCAAATTAGAAGATGAAGCACTGGGATCAAATCTCATTTATCGTGGTGGAGCACTTTATCGTTGACAATGACTTCCCGATCCTTGTAAGGATTTCGAGGGAGGAATCTTAGCATAGGGACCTTGTCGTTTCAATCTAAAGTTCTCTTCGCATGCAGGTTGTTCCTCTTTTGTCATTTCTTGTGTAGGAATACTAGGTATTTTAGTTTTATCCTAGAAGTAATCCAACTTGCAATGTTTTTCCTGAACCAAAGATTTACACTTGTTTCAAGGGACGATGATTATACGACCATCTAGAGGGAATTTCAGACAATGGTGTATTGTTGAAGGGATAGCTTTCATTTATTTTAGCCACAGATGTCCCAATTTAATGTGAAAGAGGTTAGAAATGGGGACAACATCAAACCATTGTTTGACATGTTTTTTGGATAATGTTACTAATAAAGATATGTTATCCAAAGGCTTGATAAAGGTTCCCTTATGCGTCTTAATCATCATGCTCGAGAGGTCATAAGAACCTTGCATTAGTTGATGTGAAAAGAGGAAATCCTCAGTGGCAACATTATTCATGCAATTAGGATCGATAAGAGCTCCATTCATGGGGTTTCCCATTATTTTCACAGTAATGTAAAGAGGTCCTTTTTCTCTAGTTGTTATATCATGAGGAGTGAAGATAATTTTAGGCTTAGGAGCCTTTCTTTTCATGTAAGGTCTAGGAGGGAACCTATTGTTTTTGTTATGATTAGAGGCCATGATTTTATGCTCAAACTAATTCCAAATCATATTTTCAAAACTTTTAAAAATTGGTGCAAAAGATGAAAGCAAAAACAGCCTAAAATGCTTGATTTTTTAATACTTTTCAATGCAAATGAGTGAAACAAAGGATGCTATGAGGATTTCAGTCAAAGGAAGAAAGTTATATTTTTGATATCAGTCCAAAACAAAAACATAATCACTCTCAACACACTCTTGATGCAAATCCAAGATAATGCTTAGGCAAAATAAAATGAAAATATGTTAAAATATGTACTTTTTTCACCAAAATTTAATGCAAAAGAGCATAACAAAGGGTGTTGTGAGGAAAATGATGATGGAAAGAAAAAAATATCAGTAATAACAGCCACGTGGTTCCAAAATACTCAACACAACACACTTTTAGCCCCACTTAAGGTCAAACGCTAGTGAAAATATAGCAAAAGTAAGCTATTTTTCACGATTTTTTAATTCCAAGACCTAGAAAAGGAGGTGTTGTAAGGAATTTTAGGAGGTAAAACAAATAATATCAATAATATAAGTCACCTCAATCCATAAAATTGATTACAACATGCTTCAAGTGCTAATTAGGTCAACCCTAGGGCCAAATTACCCAAAATGTGTAGTTTTTCACCGATTCTTCACTACAAGAGCCCGTTAAAAGGGTGTTGTGAATCTTTTTATAAGGGGAAGAAAATTATTGCCTTGATATAAAAAATTAATGCAAAAATATCTTTCACAACACACATATGGCGCAAATTTATGAAGTCGATAAGGCCAAAATTGGTGAAAATCGTTGTTTTCGAAGCCCTAGGTTTGAGATTTTGGAACAAAATGCTACGTGAATGGTTTTAAGTCTGATTTTTTATGGAAATTACATACTCTCAGATCTGAAAATGATTTTCAAGCTTAATCATGCAAAACTCCCACGCAAATTTAATGAAAATGCACCAAAATTGCTAGTTTTTTGTTGAAATTTTTAATGCAAAAATGCAAATAATTTAAATTTAAATGAAAATTCACACTAAAATGCAAGACTAAAGCCAAATTAAAATTTTAATGAGCCTCTAAAATTATTATAAAAATCTGATAAAATATTTCTCCTACAAACCCTAGATTTTGAAATTACTAGGTTATCTAAAAATTGTCAAAATTTCTACAAAACCCTAGCAATTAAATGATGAAAATGCAAAGAAAGATTTTGCATTTTTGTGTTTTTCTGTAGTTTATATCATATTTAATGAAAAAATCATGAATTAGGAAAATTTAGGAAGAATTGACACAATTTAGTAAGCCCAACAATGCAAATTCTTTTGTATTTTTCCAATTTTTTTGAAAATTTCTCAATGCGATAAATTAAATGTCTATATGAATGAATGAAATCACACAAAATTTGTAGAAAAATAATAAGAAAGTTGAAATTTAAGTTCAAATACACAGGTTTTCCAAAATGTTTAGGGTAAAATTGGATTTGTTGATCTTTTGTTATTTAGATGTTTGAATCCACTTTTCACCCTGACATTGAAGGATCTAGGGTCGAGTGACAAGCACTATCATACCCTAGGTCACTTACAAATGAGGGGAAGCTTGGATTAGAGAATTAATTATCAATTTTTCCTTCTTCTATGCTCAATTGACCATTAAAACCCTAATTATACAAATATGACAACAAATTAATGAATTATGGAAAAAGCTCTTGCAGACGGGAGTAAAATGCCAAATTACAGAATACCTATTTTCAAGGTTCCGAAGAAAAATAGTCAGGGACACTAGAGCAGGTGCCCAAGTCCAAGGTACCTAATTGTTTGGGGAATCTGGACCTTCTTCGGACATTGATCAGCCCTGTAACTTTTGTTTTCTAAAACCTATCTGTAGAGGACACTGGAGCGAGTGCCCTAGTCCCAAAAATGCTCTTTTATCCATATTTCGTTTAGATCCTAAATCCCTGATGTCTTCTAGCCTTCTTGTAACTCTACTTTTTCCATACATGACACCTATAACCTGTAATCACAAGACTTGGTTTGGGGGTTGTGGTGTTTAGAGGTTTGCCTCAGTCAAACCCTGGAGGACACTTAAGTCCCCAAACACTGTTGTCAGATAAAGAGGGCATGCCCTTGTGAGAAAGAGGCCAAAAATCAAAGGAATCAATGATATGTCACCTTGTAGTGAATCTCTCATGGAGGAAGATTCTCTTCATGCCATGAGGAGATTGATGCTCAAATCTGCAAATATTAACACACAAAACATACAAGTTTGCTCTTGCAACACAATAGAAAGCCTTGAATCACCTTGAGAACACAATAGCTTACTAGCCATCATCTAATTGAAATCTAGTTTACAAATGAATGCCTAAACATGCTTATACATGCATCTACAAGCACTCCCACCAAGATATTTGAAATTCAAACTTACCGTGTCGGTAAAGGGACCTAATAACGATCACTAACCGACACCTAGAAATTGGGGTTGCCCTAAAATAGAGGAGGACTAGGGCGTGGGTGCCCAAGTCCTCCCCCTATTTTTAGGTAGGGTACAAGTCAAGGGGTCATCCTAGGTCCTATTTGCCATGGGACTTAGGTCTCATTCCATCGAGATGGTAAAATATGAACTAAAATGTCCTAAATGCACTCTAAAGACCCGGGAGCTAAACCTTATGAGGGAAAAGCCCCCAAGGGAACATTTTTTGATGTTACACTTAGATGCCCTAATTCATACTATCCATACATTTGCCATATTTTTGAAAGGAAATGTAGTGAATTGAAAATGAAACCCTAGTTGAATGAAACCCTAAGTGGGGAAATGAGCTCCTACCTTGTCGCGAGGCGAAAAGATTTGACATGTGCAGGTGTGCAGGAGGTCTCTGGGTCGAGTCCATGGGTTTGTGTAGTGAAATTGCTTGAAAAGTCATCAAAAGCTCTCCAAGTATTTGTGAAATGTAAAATGAGCTTAGAAATCACATAAACTCCTTGTATTCCTACTAACTGATCACCATTAATGCAGGGCGTACGTAGTATTTGCTGCAAGATTCAGTAGAAATTAGTGTTTGCGCGACTTTCAGTCTCATCTGACTCGGTGAGGATTTGGGATGTGATGGACCTAATCAGTAGGTATCATACTTAGCGCCAAAGTGACCAACCCATTTTCATGTGTTGTGGGAGTTTAGGGCTCCTTGAACTGGCGAAGAATTCATCACCCTCTGACTTGGTCGGTAAACAAACATTATAGCGCAAGGTTGGTAACAATCGGTTTTAGCACTAAGGTCCATGGATACAAAAAGTGGTGCTAAGATCAGATAGGTAGAAATATAGTTTTGGGGTTAGATAGAAAGCATTCTAGTGCAATGGTCAATTGGGAGCAGTTTCAGTGCAAAAGGACAATTAGACATACTTGACAAAATGCAAGGACTTTGACTTAGCAGAATTTGGAACGATCTTTTAACATCAAATTTCTATCATGGCCAAAAGTGCATTTTGACCACTTGACTACTTAGGAGATGGATAAAACTCACTTGACACTCTAAGCCAAAATTTGAAAGAGGGGGTCCCTATTTTTGAAATGGGGGGTGTGTGTGAGGCACAACACTTACCTTTAAACTTTCCTCTACTACCCCTTTTTATTCTGCTTGCAAATTTTGCCTTAGTCTCTGTAAAATCTTCATCATCTAACTCTAGAGCATATTTTTCTGATCTAATAGTCTTAATTTCTTCCTTTACCTTGAAAGCAGTCTTAGTTTTCATAGGGCCATCAGTAGTACCAAATTCTCTTATCTCAAAAGTAGTTAGTTTACCAAGCAATTTATCCTTTGAAATCCTTCCCATATCAAGTAGCTCTTCAATGGTAGATACCTTGTGAATATAAGATTTGGGAAGAGTTTTGAGTATTTCATCTGTAACATTCTCATCCTTTAATTCTCCACCAAGACCCATGATGCTACTAACAACTTCATCAATCTTCTATAAGTAACTTGTTATGTTCTCATCTTCAACCATTCACATGGTTTCATATGTGGTCTTGAAGTTCTGCAACTTGGCCTTCTTGACAGATGCATCACCTTCATAGACTTGCTTTAATTTGTCCCAAATCTCATAGGCAATTTCTGGATTCACAACTTTTTCCATTTCAGTGTTAGACAAGGAATTTAATAGAGCATTTTTAGCTTTGTGATTAGCCTCAAACTCTTTAATCTCTTCTTTAGACTCCAGATCTTTAAGAGCTGTGTATTTATCTTTAACCATTGCCCAAACATTATAACCGAGAGAAATGAGATAACTTTTCATTTGTACCTTCTAGTAAGCATAGTCATATCCATCAAACTAACGAATGTCTTTCCTTTGAGCCATCCCAGATCTACCTTAAGTTGTTTGGCTATCTTTAAAGGAACCTTGCTTTGATACCAATTGTTGAAAGGCACAAGACAACTAAGAGGGGTGAATTAGTTGTATCAAAAACTTTAACTTCTTTAAACCAAAATCACTTTCACATTCATTTAATCTAACTCCTTATACTATTATGAATATTAACCATGAATAGTAGAATCAAAACATGAACACATCAACACCATACACACATGAACACTAGATTTTTTATGTGGAAAACCCTAAATAGGGAAAAACCACGGTGAGTGTTAGCTCACAATATAATGTAGTAACAATACCAAATATCAAAAGGTGGCTGACTGCCCAAGGGTCATTGCCCAAAAGAATGGTTCACTACCAAAGGATGGCTCACTGTCGAGGGTTGGCTCACTACTAGGGGTGGATCACTGCTAGGGGTGGCTCACTACCAAAGGGAGAACTAATTTAGTAGCATCTACACCATGCTTGAGTTCAGTTCCATTGAAGCGCAATATATCTCCTCTGCTCTACTCTACTTTTTGAACACTCATTCTTCAAACATGAATTCATTACATGCATTTATACCTATCGTCAACCTTGGAATGAACATCAAGGTCAGCATTACATTCTACAACCATTGGAACTTTCTCCAAGGTCGGCATACATGCATAAATCAAATTAGGACTAGACCTAAACAAACTTGCAGAGAAAATGAATGAAGGATGAACATGTTATGACTTATCTTAGACCTAAATACATCTTCGCATGCTTGGATATGCTTCTTCAATCCACAAATCACCTCTGCAACAAGTGTGACAAACCAGGTCGGCCAGAACTTATGCACATATCAAGAACACTTAGAAAACATGCTTGCAAGATCTTCATTATAGTTTGCAGATCAAGCACATGTCTTCAACACATTCTAGAGACATCTACAGACAACATAGAATCACTTGGGAGCTGACAAATCCAACCACAATAGATCTCACTTGAACACAACATATATCACTTGAAGAACATATCACATATTGCTTCTTATTAGACACTGCCAAACTATGCTAGTCACTAACTTGCCTTCCAGAGCACCAAATGACAAATCCTCTTGAATGAAGATGACTAAGGACCTTATTAGATTAAGTCCAGAACTGCAAATCCAAAATCCAATCTGTAGAGAAATGCAGAGCAAAAAACTTTCTCCCTATCACTCTGCAAACCTTGTCGGGCACAGTCTTCAAATTGGTGAATAGAAATTTTTCTACACAGTGATCTAGACCACCAAATTCTAGATTTAGCATCTTCAAACACTTCTCTAAATCATATCCAAATCTCATACTCTAGTCTTCAATACAGAGAAAATGCGGAGAAAAATACTTAAATAGTGTTCTTTAATTAATCAACAAAACATCAATATCAGAAGATATAGTTGACACGAATGACAACATAGACATGTTGACATCAATGAAAACACTAGTTAGCACATACTTGCAATAAAACCTAAATTTTGGGCTAAAAACAAAAATGTCATAGGAGATGGCATCACCAATTCTAAGTTCATTCAAATAGCCACTCCTAAACCTAAAGAGGCACATGTTGTACAAAACATTTCAAACAATGTCTCTGTGCCATCAACTCCACTAAAATGAAACCCTCCCAACAATCCAAAATGTAAGTACACTCCTTTGGGTCAACCTCTTGAGGTTGTGTTCCAAAAACATGTCCAAGACAACATGGTTGAGTTTCCCACGACCAAACCTTTTGATAAGAAACAACCTAAACCTGCATGGTACAAAGAAAATGAATATTATGACTACCATCGTATCAAAGGACACTCCACTAGAAAGTGCATGAAATTGAAGAAGTATATCCAAGATCTTGTAGATCATGGTGATATCTAAGTGGAAGGAAAAAGCAACACATCATCCAATGATGGCTTAAGAGTCTACTAAGACCCTCTTCCTAACCACAATAACCAATCCACATCCCATCCATCATCATCCAAAACCAATCCCAACAACCAAGACAACAACATTAATTACAAAATGTTCCACCTCCTTACGATAATGTAGTGGGTCATATTGATTTCAACTCCACTCATATCACTACCATCAAAATCAAAAGAAATATCCCCAAATGTGTTGTTACCACCTGACGAGGCATGTAACCATCAAGGAACCATCCCCATCCTCCACCACTATAACTTTTGAGTATAACCTCCTTGACCATCTTTGGAAGACCCCCATGCAAATTTCCATCTTGGAAATCCTTAAGACATCCACCATCTGTCATGAAATCCATGACAAGGCCCTCCAAGAATCCCATGTCCCCACTGACATTCCACCCACATAGTTCCAAAATTTGGTGGCTCAATTGTCCTCATCCTACCATCTCACTTTTAGCTAATCCAACATGCCGCCTATCGACCCCATCCATAATAAAGCACTCCATATCGAAGTCCAAATCACCAATCATAAATTCAAGAGAGTCCTCTTGGATAATTGATTTGGTTTGAACATATGTACATTAAAGTTCATAAATTTTTTGGGGTATTCAACAACTGATCTAGAATCTTTGGTCATCTCTATCAAAACATATGACAACACGGAGAGAGAATCATAAGGCACTATCTATCTCCCTATCAAAGTAGGTCCTTTCATGCTACCCACCCTATGTCACATGGTTGATCTTGACCTCTTGTACAATCTTCTTCTCGACTAACCATGGTTGCATGCCATGCAAGTTGCCCCCTACACCTATCACCAATGTCTCAAGTTTCCCCATAACAGTGTCAAAGTCACTATTCCCTTTGATCAACAACCATTTGAATATTGTAAAGCTTTGGAGGTTGTCTATGATAGACAATTTCATTACCCAAGCATGTATGGGGAACATCTTAAGGACCCCTTGTCCACTCTATCCACTCCATCTAATCCATCACATGCCTCCACATCTTCATCTACATCAACCCTCAGGTATTTCAGGTCAAGATCATAGATAAAGGGTGTGGTGATGAGCTTCATGATGCCTTCCATGTGGGAGAATTGCCTTTGTCTCCATGCTCCCATGGGCATCACCTGTAGAAGAAGGCTCAAGAACAAAAGCACAATATTGATGATAAGAACCCCTTTTTCCTAGAATAGGCCTCTCGAGAAGAAGAAACCATAGAAGAATCCTTGAATGATTGGTTATACTGTAATGAGACCCCTCTAGCATTTAAGCAGATATTGAATATTTTAAGGAAAAATATCTCGTACCCTTCCAAATATGTACCAAAATTCCCTAGCATGGTAAAGGACTTGGCATCAATGAGCAAGATAACATAGAACCTATTCCAGTCAATCCCACATCTCTCAAGCAATATGCCAAGTATTTTGGTTTAGGATATACACCACCCACTATGACAATCCATGGGCTAGCTAAAACTTTGATAGATGTGATTGAATCCTCTTATACTATTAAGAACTTTGTACCAAGTGTCATCATAGCTTCATGTGAAGATCTCAATATTTCATGTATATTTCCCTATAATGCCATCTTCCTCATCGATCTTCCCCTCATCTATCTTGATATCATCACCCGGGAATACCAAGGACCACTACCTCTTGATACATTCTAAAATGATGAATCTCTCTCCGCATTCCCAGAACTCTATGACACCTCACAATATGACATATGCTTGAATTTTGATGCCTACTTTGGGGAAGAGGAGATCCTTAGTACAAAAAAATCAAAAAATAGAAAATTGTCCCCTAGTGAAAACCTCTTTGAGGCACTATTAGACACAAAAGAGAAAAATAAAGATGTATCTCCTAGAGAAAACCTCTTTGAGGTACTAGGAGATGAGGATCTCCATCTTCCCCCCATACACTCCTACTAGTAGGAACGTTACACCATCCTAATTGAAGGCACACAAGAAATCAACCTTAGGACATAGGAACAACCTAAGCTCACCCACATTACAGAAAGTCTCACTATAAAAGAAAAATCCAACCTTTTAGTTGTACTTCATAAGGAACTAGATGTCTTTGCTTGGTCCTATGTAGATATTCTAGGGTTAGATCCTTCCTTGGTAGTGCATCATCTTGTGATACATCTAGAAGTGCGACTAGTCAAACAAAAGCTCTACAAGATGCATCCTCAAGTCACCCTTCTCATCAAAGAATAATTGTAGAAACTACTGGAAGTAGGATTCATTCATCCTATAGACTACCTTGAATGGGTTTCTAATATTGTTCCAGTTGCTAAGAAACCTAGGGGCATCCAATTATTTACAAATTTTTGAGACATAAACAAGGCATGTCCAAAAGATGATTTCACACTCACCAATATCGACATCATTGTGGACTTAACAGCTGGGCATGAAATGCTCTCCCTTAGGGATGGATTTTCTGGGTATAATCATATCAAAATTGATCTTGAAGGTCAACACAAAACAACCTTCACATGTCCTTGGGGTACTTACTATTGGCATGTCATACCTTTTGGCCTTAAAAACATAGGAGCAACATATCAACCTGCCATGACTACCATCTTCCATGACATGCTGCACAAAATCATGGAAGACTATGTGGATGATCTCCTTGGGAAATCAAAAACAAGGGAAGAACACCCTGAGATTCTATGATGAATATTTGAGCATATCAGGGAACACAAACTATGCCTCAATCCTAAGAAATATGTTTTTGGGGTCAAATCAAGAAATCTTTTGGGCTTCATTATCTAGCATAGAGGAATTGAAATGGATCCAACAAAAGTCACTACTATTACAAAAACACCACCACCAAAGACTTAAGAAACTTTGTAGTCTCCAAGGCAAGCTTTAAGCTATCTAAAGGTTCATCACTCAACTTGTAGACAAATTTCAACCTTTCACTCATCTATTCGAAAAGACACATTTCAAATGGGATTAAATCTATTAGCAAACATTTGACCACATCAAGGAGTACTTGGCTTCATCCCTAGTCCTTATGGAACCCATCCCTGGAAAGCCTCTAATATTGTATATATCAGCAACTTTAGTAGCATTGGGGGCACTTTTAGCACAACATGATGAAACTGACTATGAAAGGACTATATACTACATCAATAGGACTCTCATCAGCTATGAGCTTAACTATACACCCATGGAACAAGCATGTCTAGCTTTCATCTTCTACTCTCAAAAGATATGACATTACATAATAAGTCACTCAATCAAGCTCATCTCTAAAGTTGAACCTCTCAAGTACCTACTTTCTAGGACTTCACACACAGGATGAATGGAAAAATAGGCCATGTTACTCAATGAGTTTGACATTGAGTACATGTTGATTAAAAATTCATCAAGATATAAGTAGTGGCAGACCAATTAGCTAAAGCACCCCTCACAGATCATCAACCACTTTCAATTGATTTCCCAAATGAATCTATTCTGACTACAATAGAATCAACTATTTGGAAGTTGTACATTGATGGATCCTTCACAAATCATGGTTCAAGGGCAGGAATACTCTTGGTCACTTCCCAGGGAGACTACATTCCTAAAGCATATAGGCTTGTATTCCCTTGCACAAATAATGTGGCTAAATATGAAGCTTTGATCATTGGTCTTAAAACAATAGCTCAGTGGAACATCCAATAATTACAAGTCTATGGAGACTCCCAATTGGTTATCAAATATGTCAATGGTGAATACCTCACTAAGGATGACAAACTAGTCCACTATAAACATATAGTTGAAGAGTACAAGTTGTTCTTAGCCTATATTCAATTTGAACAAGTACCCCGAATGCACAACAAAGCAGCTGATGCCATGGCCACCATTAGGTCCCTCCTAGACATGCCTCATGATAGTCATCAATGCAAGTTTCTTGTGGAACAACTCTTCATGCCAACATATCATGTCACCAAGTCAAAATTTGTATGTGATATTGTTGGTCCTAAAAATTATTGGTACCATGACATTTATGTCCATCTCCAACTGTTGCAAGTATGTGTTAATCAATGTTGTCATTGTGATGCAGGAGCATCCAGTGGTGTAAGGGCAATCTTGCATCACCCAAAAAGAAGTTGATTCAAAATCATTGCAGTTGTTTTCATTTCTTTCCATAATTAGAGTTTTTGGTTCCATAATCTCTTGAATAACAATGTAGGACTTTCAGTTTTTCCAAACTACTAAAAATAGCAAACTGCCAGTTTTGGAAAGTTTAACTGCCATTTTAGGAAAGTTTGCATTTGGGAATGGATTGAAGCAAAAATTTATAGAAAGATTCATAACTAAAATATAAGACCTTTGGCGAAGGAATCAGGCAAAGATCATTTGTGAGCTGAAAGATATTAAAGTTTTTTGTTTTTTGAAAAGCCCCTAAAAATTTTTGAAATGAGATATGAGGCATTAAAACATCCCATAATGTCCTGAAAAGTTGATGGAAATCTATTTACAAATTTCCAGCATGATCGTTCACATCGCAAGATTTCTGGCGCTTAAAATGGTTCATCAATCGGACACCCGGATCAAAAGTTATGCTTCTCGAAAGTTGACCTATTTTTGGAGGGAGTTGCAAATTTCAAAATTTAGTTGGAGGCCACCAAAAAGTTCTATTTATGACTATTTTGGGAACCCTGGGTGGTAGTAGAGTTAAGGGGGAAAGTGTAGAGTAAAGAATAGGTGGGAAAATAGAAACCCTAGCTGATTTGGGGTTACAAAAGGTAGAAGATTCTAGAGCCTAGTGATGTGTAGCTATAGTGTGTTGCAACTGATGGAGGATTGATTTATTTGATTGTAATTGAGCTTCTGTAATGTAATGAGTTGTCCAAATCAATAAAGAAATATTCTATTTTATGTGTACCATTTCTATTGTTGTGTTTTATGATTTACCCCCTTCATCACATTGGTGTCAACTGTGTCAAGAGTATGAGTAGTTTGTGTTGTGCAGAGATGAGGATATGAGCTATTGCTAAAGGTGATTTGGTTACTTTGTAGAAGTGATGAAGATGTTAAGAATATGATTCTGATGGTTGGTTTCCAAGTGCTTTTGATAAAATTTGATTAATAAAGGAAACAATGTGTTGAAGATGTGGTTTGGCTTAACAAAGTTGTGATTGTGTTTTGCTCTGCATTTCTTCCTCATTGAAGATCTACTTTTGTGCTTTGAATATTAAGAGGTTTTCATAGATGCTATGTTTCAAATTTTGTGCTCTAATTCATTGTGCAAAGAAAGTTGTGTTCACCAATGTGTGGATACAGATTTTTTTCTGGCTTTGCAGTTCTAGATTCATGCTTATAAGCTCTATATCTTTCTTTAGTTCAAGTGGTTCATGGTTTGGTGCTCCGCAAGTTCATTTCTTAAGTTGCAGTTGATGATAGAGTATGATAGAGCTGGTTAAGTACTCCAATGTAAACTTTCTTCAAGTGAAAGATGTTGCAAAGGAATTTGTTTGTTTTCAAGTGCTTTTGGATGTTTATAGATCATGTTCAAGCTTGGCATGTGGTTCGTATGTTGTCTTTTGGTGTTAACGAAATGTACACTTAAAAGTTTATAGTGTTAACACAAGTTTAGCTGACTTCGTTGTTTACACTAATTACGATTGTGCTTCAGTGATTGGGAAAATGTGATGAAGCATGTATGTATGGATTTAGGTATGTGCTAAGGTGTGGTGTGGTCTGCATTCATTCCCTTCCTCCACAAGAATGTTTAAAGGTCCAGACCAATTTGAATTTCATGGATTTAAGATGTGTTGCCAACCTTGGAGAATGTCTTCAAGGTGGATGATGGTATAAATAAGTATCAAGGATTCATGAATGCATGGACGTATGAGGAATGTGATGTCTATGATGGGAATTTGATTAGTGTAGAAAGAGATTTCATGTGTTAGGCTACTGGATGTAGTGAGTAGAAGGTGTCTACTATTTTTAGTGTTGCTGCGAAGGTGTTGTTTATGTTGTGATGAATATTGAGCTTCACTGGAACTAAACTCCACGCATGGGTTAGATGTGTTGGTGCCTGCACCTAGGGTTAGGGTTTCAAGCACTTGTATCTGTAGGCCCTTTTATTCAAACCCTAAAATTTTCTAAGTTCATTGGCAGGACTATCACTTTGTTTCGGTGATCATGTTTGTAACAGTGGTTTGTTCCTTGCATCGCCAAGATAGTAATCATCAGCGGACCATTTTGTGTTCTCACCGACATGCCGATGGAGTTTCAAACAAATGTCCAAAGGACCTCATTGCTGAGACAATGCCCATTGGCAACTAAGCCAGGGTTTACTCTGATGGATGATGGATATGTGAATGTGGGTCATCACTGTGACTTACCGTTTTGGCACCTGAGTTAGGGGTCATTCCGATAGGCTGACAAAGTATGTAAGGTGGGTCATCGGCATAACGATTGCCATTAGCAACCAGGTCCAATGTTTCTTTGATCACTGATGGAAATGCAGGGTACAAACATTCAGGATGGTCTTCAATGAGACCTTGCACATCGGTGGTGTGGTTTAAAGTCTTTCTGACGGGCTGATGGGATATATACAGTGTGGTCATCGGCATAACTCTCTCTGTCGGCATGTTGTGGAGAGGTTGTCCCGACAGTCTAGGTTATGTCAATGAAGGGTTGCAGTCAGTGTAACAGGTGACATTGACAAGGTAGGAAGATCTTCCTCTGATGCATCAAGTTGTACCGATGTGGGTGGCTATCAGAGTGACACTTCATATCAGGGGAATTGGCAGAGTGTTCACCGATGAGGTAGGTCTGGCCGACAGAGTATGGTTTAAGGGTTTCATTAGCGAGATGTGGTGTATCGGTGCAGGTGAAAGATGTTGCTCCAATGGTTTGGGTCACCTTGATAGGGTCTTGGCGTCGGCAGGAGTTGGAGCGACAGGTCGTTAGTAGGTAGAATCGTGGGCCGCAACAAGGAAAAATGTGTGACACTAAGTTTACATGCAACTTGGTATATAAAGTAGTTAGGGGAGCATTGCAAGGTGAATGTGGGATTATTTGATCTCACAAGTGTGACAAGTTAGCAATAGAAAAGGTACTTGCGTGGTACATTCTCGTTGGTTGTCGACTTTTCAATGTGATTTGAGGCCGTGGATCTCAGAGAAGAGGAAGGAATCAACGGCTTCCTTTCAAACATTTAAACACAGGAGGGTTTTCTGTGTTCGATGCATCTTTTCAGGCGGGAAGAATTACAAGGCATGCGAACCATTCCTAAAGTAGGTTGGTAAACCATTAATGGTAGAATGAAAGGAGGCATGGGTTTGAAGGGACAATCCAACTACCTGATTTAGAGAAAATCTTCATTCAGCTGCATATTTCCTGATCTCACCTGCTCCTTTCCTTCTCTCTGCCTAGAACATTCAATGGTTTGGGCACCATTCTGATGGTGCGTTGTATCTAGAAGAATTTTGAAATACCATGTAATTAATTGCTGAGTACACATTCTTGGTATATTTCAGAACTGTGTTACTCATTTGTGGTGGTTGAAGATTTGGGCATTTTTTTTGGTGAGAAATAATGAAGAACAAAGCCTTTCTGGGATGTTCTGTCTCATTTTGAATGCATGTTGTATATGTTCAGTTTCATTGTTATGTTTATATGAAAAATGCTTCTTTGCATGTGTTTTAGTTGTTTGTCTCCATTTGTTGTATGTAGTTCCTTCTTTTGAATCTAGTTGCTAAGGGTTTCTTAGATTCTAGGATATAGACCTTCTGTATTGCATGCTTAATCTCTAACTTCCATTCAAGGAGTGGATTAAACTGTTTTAGGTTAAGTATGGAGAAAAATGTATGTCAATTGGGATGTTTGTAAGTAGAGGCAGCTAAATTCCCAGTCTTGGGTGGTGTTTGTAAGGCAAATACCAGTCCTAAC
This sequence comes from Cunninghamia lanceolata, assembly GCA_027924645.1. Classification (NCBI taxonomy): domain Eukaryota; kingdom Viridiplantae; phylum Streptophyta; class Pinopsida; order Cupressales; family Cupressaceae; genus Cunninghamia; species Cunninghamia lanceolata. The sequence goes on from BSBN01001583.1 coordinate 15,769,334, forward strand.
CCCTTGAAACTTGAATGCCACTGCAAATCATTCACTTGTATACATCTAGTTGACGCCTCACCCTGAGATAGGCACCAGTCTGCTCCCTATGTAGTAGTTACGATCCAAAACCCCCTGTCTTGCATCCAAAATATCAAAACAAACCATTTCATAATTCCATCATGTTAGTTGTAGGAGTAGAAATAGGACCCCTGCATACTCTCATCCTCAACCAGTTATATATGTCCAAGAATGTTTCCAACCTTGTGATCTATCATGCAAATCTTGGTCCACACATGAGAGTATTTTGCCTGTTGTTGTAAAGCTAAATATTTCTGTCATTGGGCGAGTCAAGGTTAAATCTTTAGCTATAGGGATACCCCTTTGGTGCGGTAGAACCAGAAGTGAAGGGGAGGTAGCTCACGCAACCTCCTATATCTGTTGGGAGAAAGAAGCAATAGAATTGGCAACTTTGCTAGGGAGAGTCAAGTGGTTTGAAGACTGGAAAATCTAATTTCTAGTAAAGTTGTTGTAGCAATACCGAGGAACGACCATGTGGTGCTTTGCTGGTGTGTTGAATCCAGAAAACAAAAGTGCCTTGTTGATATTCTATCCTCTCTGTGAGAGGTGATGACTCTGTTGATTGAACCTATCCAAAGCTGCAACATATTTCTAGGTATTCCATCTTTTCATTCAAAATGATGAGTTTAGAGTAGCAAACCTGGTTGTGCTCTCAAAGAAGACTATTTTTATTGAAAGGTATAAAGCTTTGAATTTGAAAGGAATAAATGGTTACCCAAATGTTATTCCCAATAAGATTAGAAGATGTTTGCCAAAATATAGTGGATCAAATTCTGAGTCTGCAAACAAACATCTGCAAAATTTTTCCAATTTGATAGAAGATTATGAGGTAGAGGCTGAAGATGTAGTAATGAGATTTTTTATTCAGTCATTAGAGGATGATGCTAGGATCTAGTTTTCAAACTTGCCTGTGTGTTCAGTTTCTTCATGGGTAGATTTAGAAGCTGCATTACTAAAGTAGTTTGGTGAAAGATTTGATTTGGCCTCATTGATCGTACATTTCATGAATATCCAAAAGGAAGATGAGGAATTGGTTCCAGCCTTTAAACTTAGATTCATTAAGTTTCTCAAGCAAATTCCTAAATATATGAGACCCAATGATGCACTATGTTTGGCAATTTATTTGACTACATTTGATGAAGAAATGAGTTATTTATTGAGAGATAAAGAACCAGCTACACTTCACCAAGCTTACAAATTTTCTATGGATATTGAAAATAATCAAAAATATGGAATGCCAATAGGTTTCATGACTGCAAGTTTTCAAAATAGCTTTCAAAGTGAATGTGGTTCTGCTTTCCCAGTGTGTTCATTGAAAGATGATTCTGCAAAGGGAAATATATTTTAGAACAGTATGAGTAGCCACGATATGATGCATAAACATGAAGAAGATGCTATAGAAAATATGGGCACAACCTATAATGGTGAGGAGAAAGATTATTGTTAGCCTCTAGAAGAAAAGCCTGTAGATGCAAAATGCTCTTCAAATGATGAAATGAAAGATATACATGAAGTTGCATCCTGCAGTAATAGGCATATCCCAGTTATTCCTAATTATTTATATGAGGTGGATATGCAGAGCTTCAATCTGAATATAGAAAATATTGATTCAAGGGATGGCAGTGAATGTGCTAGTGATTGTCAACATTTAGATGCATGTGTGAGCCTTTCAGAGGATGAAATATATATGGATGCTGAGTATGAGTGCTTCCTTAAAGATTATGACCACATCTATAATGCAGAGGTTGAAAAAATTACTGTTGATTATCAGTGCATTGGTGAAGAGGAGAATCAGGGTCACTATTCAAATGTGAATGGACAAGTTGCAGATGTGTGTGCTCATACAGTTGGGGATAATGTTGGTTGTAGGGGTGACTACAAAGCTTTTAGTAAAGGGTTGCATTCTGAGTTCTTTGCACCTTCTCTTGAGACATTCCAGGTGGATCTTAATGATAAAATTGTTGAGCATAATGATGATAGATATCTGAATGTTTATAAAAATGAATATGATTATGAGATGTTGCTTATCCCTGAATATTGCATGTTTGATACAGAGGACTTCTTACTTTTTGAAGAAGGGAAAAATTCTGATGTGGATTCATTTGTTTCATATGAGTCTATTATTTTTCTAAGTAACATCAGTGATTCATATAATGATGACATTCTACAACTGATGATAATGTATGCTGATGAATCTAGTTGTAGATTTGTTAAAGAAAAAGAAATGGGCCGCAACGCAAATAATTGCAAAGAGGGTTGCTGCAAGCAGTTAAATTCTTTTAGGCTTCATTTGAAGAAATCAAAAGAAAATCAGATATTTGACAAAGGGAAATTCTAGTTTTTCCTTTTTCGTGGCCCTAGGCCACCAAGTAAATTTTAAAGTATTGTGATTTGTGATGCAGGTTGGCACAATGTTAGACTCCGTTGCACAATGGATAGAGACTAGTCTGCATCCTAGAGTACTGGAGTTCTTTCCATACCTGCAAGAGGTATGCATCCCTAGACAGAGCCAATGTTAGTTCCTACACCTTGGGTTAGGGTTTCAAGCATTTGCATCTGTAGGCCCTTTTATTCAAACCCTAAAATTTTCTAAGTTCATCGGCAGGACTGTCACCTTGTCTCGGTGATCATGTTGGTAACAGTGGTTTGTTCCTTGCATCGCCAAGACAGTAATCATCGGCAGACCATTTTGTGTTCTCACCGACATGCTGATGGAGGTTCAAACAAATGTCCAAAGGAGCTCATTGCTGAGACTATGCCCATCGGCAACTAAGCCAGGGTTTACTCCAATGACTGATGGATATGTGAATGTGGGGTCATCGCTGTGACTTGCCTTTTTGGTAGCTGAGTTAGGGGTCATTCTGACAGGCCGACAAAGTATGTAAGGTGGGTTATCGACGTAACAATTGCCATCGACAACTAGGTCTAATGTTTCTCTGATCACCGATGGAAATGCAAGGTACGAACATTCAGGATGGTCTTCGATGAGACCTTGCACATCGATGGTGTGGTTTAAAGTCTTTTTGACGAGCCGATGGGATATATATAGTGTGATCATCAGCATAACTCTCTCCATCGGCATGCTGTGGAGAGGTTGCCTCGATGGTCTGGGTTATGCTGATGAAGGGTTGCAGTCGGTGTAATAGGTGACATCAGTGAGGCAGGAAGATCTTCCTCTGATGCATCAGGTTGTACCAATGGGGGTGGCTATCGGAGTGACACTTCATATCAAGGGAACTGGCGGAGTGTTCACTGATGAGGTAAGTCTGGCCGACAGAGTATGGTTCAAGGGTTTCATCAGCGAGATGTGGTGTATCGGTGTAGGTGAAAGATGGTGCTCCGATGGTTTGGGTCACCTCGATAGGGTCTTGGCATCGGCAGGAGTTGGAGTGACACGACATTAGCAGGTAGAATAACGGGCCACGATAAAGAAAAATGCGCGACACTAAGTTTACATGCAGCCTGGTATATAAAGTAGTTAGGGGAGCATTGCAGGGTGAATGTGGGATTATTTGATCTCATAAGTGCGACAAGTTAGCGATAGCAAAGGTACCTACATGGTACATTCTCGTTGGTTGTCAACTTTTCAACATGATTTGAGGCTGTGGATCTCAGAGAAGAGGAAGGAATCAACGGCTTCCTTTCAAATATTCAAATGCAGGAGGGTTTTCTGTGTTCACTGCATCTTTTTAGGAAGAAAGAATTACAAGGCATGCAAACCATTCCCAAAGTAGGTTGGTAAACAATTAATGGAGAATGAAAGGATGCATGGGTTCAAAGGGACAATCCAGCTACCTAATTTAGAGAAAATCTCCATTCAGCTGCACACTTCCCGATCTCACCTACTCCTTTCCTTCTCTCTACCTGGAACATTCAATGGTTTGGGCACCATTCTGATGGTGCGTTGTATCTGGCAGAATTTTGAAATACCATGTAATTAATTGCTGAGTACACATTCTTGGTATATATCAGAACTGTGTTACTCATTTGTGGTGGTTGAAGACTTGGGCATTTTTTTTTGTGAGAAATAATGAAGAACAAAGCCTTTATGGTCTATTCTGTCTCATTTTGGAGTTTATGTGTTGCATTTTGAATGCATGTTGTATATGTTTAGTTTCATTGTTATGTTTATATGAAAAATGCTTCTTTGCATGTGTTTTAGTTGTTTGTCTCCATTTGTTGTATGTAGTTCCTTCTTTTTAATCTGGTTGCTAAGAGTTTCTCAGATTCTAGGATATAGACCTTCTGTATTGCATGCTTAATCTCTAACTTCCATTCAAGGAGTGGATTAAACTATTTTAGGTTAAGTATGGAGAAGAATGTATGTCAACTGGGATGTTTGTAAGTAGAGGCAGCTAAATACCCAATCTTGGGTGGTGTTTGTAAGGCAACTACCAGTCCTAACCCCTTGAAGCTTAAATGCCACTATAAATCATTCACTTGTATATGTCTAGTTGACTCCTCACCCTAAGATAGACACCAGTCTGCTCCTTGTGTAGTAGTTATGATCCAAAACCCCCTGTCTTAAATCCAAAGTATCAAAACAAACAATTTCATAATTCCAACCTGTTAGCTGTAGGAGTAGAAATAGGACCCCTGCATACTCTCATCCTCAACCAGTTATATATGTGCAAGAATGTTTCCAACCTTGTGATCTATCATGCAAATCTTGGTCCACACATGAGAGTATTCTACCTGTTGTTGTAAAGCTAAATCTTTATGTCATTGGGCAAGTCAAGGTTAAATCTTTAGCTATAGGGATACCCCCTTTGGTACGGTAGAACCAGAAGTGAAGGGGAGGTAACTCACACAACCTCATGTATCTATTGGGAGAAAGAACCAACAAGATGCAATTATATCAGTTCATCCCTAGCAGTGAGCCTTCTCTTCTATCTCTTTCTTCTGGAAAGTGAGTCCTTTGGTAGTGAGCCTTTCTATATTTCTTTTGGGTAGTGAGCCCTGGGCAGTGAGCCCTCTGGTAGTGAGCTTTTTGTAATTCAAGGTTGCTACTACTTTATATTGTGAGCTAATCCTCACTGTGGTTTTTCTCTTCTTGGGTTTTCCATGTAAAATATAGTGTTGTATTGTGTTTGGTACTGTTATGATTCAATTTCTGTTATTTTCTTTTCATGGTTAATCATCATAACAAGTTTAAAGGTTAATGTGGATCTAAATGTTTGTGAGGGTTTTAAATGTTTGATACAACTAATTCACCCCCCTCTCAATTGTCTTGTGCATTCAACAATTGGTATTAGAGCAAGGTTCTTTTGAAGAAATCTTAATAGCTTGAGGTAGATCCAAGATGGCACACAAGAAGCATATTCCCTTGTTTGATGGATCAAACTATACTCTTTGGAAGGTAAGGATGGAATCCTTTCTAATTTCTCTTGGTTATGAGATTTGTAAATCTGTTAGGTCTAATTACACTATACCTAAGAATGGTATAAATATTGATGATGAGATCAAAGCTGCTAAAATAGATGGTAAGCCAAAACATGCTCTTTTAAGTGGTCTTACTAATTCTTAGTTGGTGAAAGTTGTGAATTTGAAAACTGCTAGTGAGATTTGGAAAAAGTTGGAAAGTGTTTATGAAGGAGATGACAAGGTCAAACAAGCTAAAATGCAGAACTTGAAGCTTACATTTGAGACCATCTGAATGTTTGAAGATGAAAACATTACAAGCTACTTATAGAAGGTGGATGAAGTTGTCAATGGAATCAAAGGACTTGGCGGAAATATAGATGATAAAGAAGTGATATTGAAGGTACTCAGAACTCTTCCTAAAGATTACATTCATAAGGTTTCTGCTATTGAAGAATTACAAATTTTGAATCAGTTTACCAAAGATTAGTTTCTTGGCACCTTAACTTGTTTTGAAATAGGAGAGTTTGGCACAACTAGTGGAATTGCAAACGATGAGACTACTTTTAAGGCTAGAAAATCAGAGAAGATTATGGAATCAGATCCGGAAGACCTTGATGAAGTGGAAGATAACTTTGTGAGAAGGATCAAAAAGGGTACTAGTAAATCCAGCGGTAAGTTTCCTTTTAGATGTTTCATTTGTGGAAAAATAGGTCATTATGCTTCAAAATGTTCAGATAGAGCTCTGAGAATTAAGAATAGGGAAAACCGAGGTAAGGTGGTTAAGAAAAGTTACTATGTTAGAGAAGATGCATTTATTTCTAATGATGAATCTGATTATGAGGATGATAATGATAATGAATTCTTATTCATAGCCCTAAGAGATGAAACTGTTTCTGCTAACTCTGGAAGTTGTGTGAAGGAAAAGGGTCCAGAAGCAAGTACTAGCCCTGAAAGCACTATAATGTCTACCTTTCATGCTAAAAGAGAAAAAGATGACTGGGTCATTGACAGTGGATGCTCAAATCATATGATAGGTGATAAGAGTAAGTTTGTTAAACTTGAAAAATATGATGGTGGAGTAGTTAGGTTTGGTGGTGATGCAACTGCTAATATTTGTGTAAAAGGTTCAATCAGTTTTGATGGAAAGCATAACACTGATGATGTTCTTTATGTCAAAGGTTTAAAGCATAATCTCTTGAGTGTTGGAAAGATGTGTAGAAAGGGTTACAATCTTATGCTTCAGGAGGATGGTTGTGAGATCAAAAAAATCTCTAGAACAGTGATTGCTATTGGAAAGAGGACAAGTGGAAATGTTTATCATCTCAAAGGTGGTGATAGTTATTGCTTTATGAATCAGATCAGTGAGAGTTGGCTATGACATAGGAGATTATGTCACATCAATTTTGATAGCCTGGTAAGGATAAGTTCAGTTCAAGCTATAAGAGATCTGCTAAAGATTACAAAGCCCATCAATGTTGTATGTAAGGAATGTCAGATTGGAAAGCAAACAAGAAGAAGCTTCAAAGTCAAGGATCAGTCATCTACCAAACTATTGGAATTGGTACGTACATATCTTTGTGTTCCTACTATAGTAAGGAGTTTTCAAGGTGATAGGTATTTTATGTTATATATTGATGATTGCTCTAGAATGACATGGGTCACTTTTCTTAAGGAAAAACTAGAAGCCCTTGATAAGTTTAATTCCTTTAAAGCAATGGTTGAAAATGAAATGGATATGAAGATCAAATATTTGAGGTTTGATAGAGGTGGAGAATTTACTTCTAATGAGTTTAACATGTTTTGTGAGGATTATGGGATAAAGAGGCATTTATCTGCCCCTAGGACTCCTCAACATAATAGAACGATTGAAAGGAAGAATAGGACTGTTCAAGAAGCTACAAGGACAATGATAAAAGAAGAAAACCTACCCAAAGTCTACTAGAGAGAAGTAATTCATACTATTGTCTACATATAGAACAGAGTACAAGTAAGAGAAAATGACACAAAGACTCCCTATGAGCTATGGTATGGAAGGATTCCTACTGTCAAATATTTCAAAGTTTTTGGAAGTAAATGTTATATCAGAAGAGATGAAGAACTAGGAAAGTTTGATGCAGGGTGTGATATTTTAGAGGTTAACGAATATGAATCATATGAGTCTTCTTGCAGAGAAGAAGAAGAAACTAAAGAAAAAGAAGTACAGGTTGAAGAACAAGAAGCTCAAGAAAGAATCCCTAAAAACACCCAAGTATGTGCAGAAGCATCACTCTAAGGTCCAGATCATTGGTGATAAGAGAAAAGGTGTATTGACAAGAAGGAGAGCTACTGAAGAACATGTAAATCTATGTTTACTTTCTAAAGTTGAACCTAAAACAGTGGTTGAGGCATGCAAGGATGAGTATTGAATCAAGGCTATGCAAGAAGAACTAATGCAATTTGAGAAGAATCAGACTTGGGAACTTGTCCCAAGACCAGAGAATACAAATTTAATTGGAACTAAGTGGGTATTCTGGAACAAATTGAATGAGAATGGAGAAGTGGTAAGGAACAAGGCAAGACTTGTGTGTAAAGGCTACTCACAAGTGGATGGAGTAGACTATGAGGAAACTTATGATCTAGTGGAAAGAATGGAGGCCATTAGGATGTTTTTGGCTTTTGCAGCACATAAGGATTTCAAAATATATCAAATGGATGTGAAGTCTACTTTCTTGAATGGTGAGTTGGAAGTGGAAGTGTACATAGAGCAACTGAAAGGATTTTAGTTGTCAGATAAGGAAAATATTGTTTGTAGGTTGAAGAAGGCACTATATGGATTGAAGCAAGCCCCTAGAGATTGGTATGCAAGGCTAGTTAGGTATTTATTACAACAAGGATTCAATAAAGGGTCTGCAGATAGCAATCTGTACATCAAAGTGGAGATCAAATTCTGATTGTGGAAGTGTATGTAGATGACATAATTTTTCATGGAAATGAAGGTATGTGTAAGAGTTTTGCAGATGAAATGCAGAAAGAATTTGAAATGTCAATGTGTGGGTAAATGAACTTCTTCCTTGGTGTACAGATCAATCAGATAGATAAGGGGTACATTTTCATTTCTTAGTCAAAGTATGTAAAAGATTTGTTAAAGAAGTTTGGAATGGAAGATTCTAAAATAGTTTGTGCTCCTATGGTTACTGGTTGTAAGTTGAGCAAGAATGATGAATCTCCTAAGGCTGACCAGAGAAAGTATAGACCAATGATTGGAGGATTACTGTATTTGACTGCTACTAGTCTAGGTATTATGCATGCAGTCTCTCTTGTGGCAAGATTTCAAGCAGATACTAGAAAGTCACATGTTATGGCAGTTAAGAGGATATTCAGATATTTAAAGGGCAGATCATGGCTTATGGTATCCAGGTCCTTTAGAATGCATTTAGAGCATCTTGCATGATTTTGATGACTCTCAATGAGAAACTTCTAAAGTTTCATGGCAAATGGGACCTAGGAGGTACACTTGACATAAATCCTACCTAAAATAGGGGGGAGGACTTGGGTGCCCGTGCCCTAGTCCTGCCCTATTTTAGGTTAGGACCAATTTCAAAGTGTCGGTTTATGACCGTTATTTAGGTCCTATGTCGACATGATAAGTTTGAATTATGAAATTCTTAGTAGGAATGTTTGTAGTTGCATATATAAACATGATTAGTGATTCATTTGAAAACTAGATGGACATTTTCATTGACAAGCTTATGTTAAAGGGATTCACAACATTCATTATGTTGTAAAGCAGAATTTGTGTTGTTCTTGTGTTTGTATTTACAGATTTGGCATCCATCTACTCATGGCATGAAGAAGATCTTTATTCCATGAGATCTTCACTACAAGGTGATATCAATTGTGTTTTCAATCATTTATCATTTGGATTTTGCCTCTATCCTACAGGGATATGCACTCTTTATCTGACAACGGTGTTTGGAAGACTTGAATGTCTCTTTGGGGATTGACCGAGGTAATCCTCTAAACACCACAACCCCAACCAATTTTTCTATGATTGCACATTATAGGTTGCGAAAGTAGAAAAAGTGGAGTTGTAAGAGAGTAGTGCAAACTATCAAAATTGTAGATTAGAGAAGAAAATAGGGACCTAGACTCGAGCGCCCACTCATTAGTCCTCTAGATCCCATAATAGGAAAATCTCTGGAACAACAAGAATAGGTTGTAGACAAGGTTTCTAGATCTCAACAAAAACTATGGCATTGGACTAGGGTGACCACTCATTAGTCCTTGACTTTTCTACTTTCTGAACTTCAAAATCTGGTATGCATTTGATTGTTATTTGATGTCTCTGTGTGCAATTATTTTTTGTAATTTGTCCATTTGTTCATGAATTTGCATAATTAGGGTTTTGAGCATAATTGGGCTTAATTGAACAATTAAATCATGAAATTCCAATCTTCCCCTATGTTACAAGTGACAAGAAGCTTGTAGTAGACTTCCTACTCGGCTGGATGTCTAAGTAAAATGTTTAGTGGTGAAGGGAGGATCAACATAAACCATTGAAAATAAACCCTCTTCATTTTTCACAATAAAAAATTTGGTGAACCCATGTTGTTAAGGATTTTTGCACATTTCTTAGTGTTGTGCTTCAAATTTACAATTCATTTCATTCATCCATATCATTGTTCATCTTATTGCATTTGAAAAATTACAAAAAAATTAAAAATTTTGAAAAAAAATAGCATTTTTAGCTTGCATTTTCAAATAATTTCGATTAATTGGCATTGAATTTAAATAAATTTCTATCATTATCATCAGATCTGATTTAAAATACATAAATTGTTCTTTCGTCATTCATTTAGGTTTCATTTTCATGCTTAAATTGATGAAAATTGCTTGAAATTGTGCATTTTTCTATATAACCTAGTTTTACATTAGCTAGGGGTTGTAGTTAGAATCTTGTTTTAGATTTTACTACCCTTTTAAAAAAATTATTAGGACTGATTTATAATTGTAGTGTTGCATCATAGTTGTTTGCTTGCAAAATTTTACGCCTAGGGTTTGAAAACCTTGATTTTTCACTAGATTTTGGCCTTATCATCTCTCTAGATTTGCACAATAGGCATGTTGTAAAGGAATTTTCTGCACTAATTGGATTTTATCAGGGTTATTATCTACTTCCCCTCCTCAAATTATTTACAATACCCTTTCTATTAGGTTTTTGCATTGAAATTTGGTTAAAAATTGCATATTTTGACTATATTTTCCTAGGGTTTGACTTAGATTTGCACTCCAAGCGTATTGTGAAAATTTTTATGGCTTTAGGTGACTGGTATTACTTCTATAACCTACTTAACCTCTTAAAATTCTTTACAACACCCCTTTTATTGGGTCTTTGCATTGAAAATTTGTGAAAAATTGCATATTTTGTGTATTTTTACTAGGTTTTGACTTGTCATCATTCTAGGATTGCATAAAAAGCATGTTGTGAAGAATATTATTGCTTTATTGGACTAATATCAGACATATTATTTTCTTCCCCTAATAAATTTACTTACAACACCTTTTCTTTCACTTATTTGCATTGAAAAAAGTTGAAAAAGTCGAGCATTTCAGGGCATTTTTACACATAGTTTTGCACTTATATTTTGTATAACTTTTGAAAAGCTTTTAAAATATAATCTTACAATGATTTGAAAACTTATGCAAATGGCTTCTAATCACAAAAATAACAATAGGTTCATTCCTAGGCCTTACATGAAGAGAAAGGTCCCCAAACCTGAAATTGTGTTTACACCTCATGATAGAACAACTGGAGACTCTGAAGGACCTCTTTATATCACTATGAAGATAATGGGGAATCTTATGGATAGAACCTTATTTATCCTAATTGTATGACTAATGTAGCCATGGAAGAGTTCCTCTATTCACATGAATTGATGCAAGGCTTTTATGACCCTTCAGATATGATGATTAAGATACATAAGGGAACCTTTGTAAACACTTATGGGAAGATATCTTTATTGGTCACTATATTTGAGAAATGTGTAGACCAATGGTCTGATGTTGTCCTCATTTCTAACCTCTTTTGCATAAAATTAGGAAATCCATGGTTAAAGGCTAAGAAAGTTGTCCCTTCAACAATTTGTAACTGTGTAAAATTTCCTTTGAATGGACAAGTGATTACTATCCCTTGCAATAAGTATAAACCTTTGGTTACAAGACAACACTTTACACTTGATTACTTTCAACACCAGACAAACTTTAACTTCTTGAACTATAGAAATTACAAAAAAAAAACTATTACATCAAGTTGCCAATCCTTCTATTCAAGAAACAAAAAGAGACGAACAACCTGCATTTGAAGAGAATCCTAGACTAAAAGGAAATGGACCCTATGCTAAGGTTCCTCCCTTGCCATCCTTACAAGGATTGGGAGGTGGTCGTTGACAACAAAATATTCCACCTAGACAAATGAGATTTGAACTTGGTGCTTCCTCCTTTAAAACACAAAACCCTATGGAAGATCAAAATATTATCTTACAAGAGATAAGTGGCAAGACAAAAAGAAATAGACAAGCAAGAGAAAGGAGGAGATGACAAGCTTATGCCCAATGAATTGTAACTCAACAAGAAAAAATCTCACCTAACATTGAATCAAACAAAGAAGATCTTAAGAATGGACAACTTGAATACAAGAATAAGTGTTGGACTATGGTACCTTATGTCCCACTTTCCTCTAACATTTGGGAGTGAGAAGATGATGATGATTTGCTTGATGACAACCCTTAGGTTGTCCTTACAGGTAAGTATTTCTAACCCTTTATCTCTCATGTTGTGTTTCCCCCATGATGTGTTATGTGTTGTTCAAGCCTCCAGGGATGACCCTTGACACTCTCGTAAGGTCCAGGATACCAGGAGACCGCCTCTGTTGTGACCTTCTTCTATTTGTATCATCATTCTTCTATCTTATTTCTCCCCTATTTTAACTATTTGGTGTTGTGTCTGATGGACATAGCATTGCGGTTGGTGACTTGGGGGCACTCTCCTATGTGATTGTCCCTAGGACACTTGTTTCTCCTCTCTTGATTTATTGTTTCCCTTCCTGTAGTGTTTCTATCTAGTAGGCAGATGATGAAAAACATATTATACTGATGTAGACCTAGTGTCCCTTTAGCAAGAAATCAAAAAATGGACCAAGTTCATACATGATGATGGGGTTGATATATATATTTATCTGACGCTTGGCTAGTAGAATCACTCCATGTGATCTTGATGTTGTCTTATCGTACTTACAAATCATAACAATATTGTTGCTCTGTGCACTTTGTTTATCTTTGAATCTCACCTTGGTTACACTCAGTTTTGAGATTTTTGCGGTATAGCCCCATGGTTATACTTGGTCTCTGAATTCAAAGTATAACCTTGGCTCTTTGTGTGATTGATCATATGCATTATTTTTCATCATGATTATATGGATGCTAACACTTTTCTTGTAGGAATGTGTTTTTGGGAACATTTGGTGATTGTAAAGTACATGTCGCCTTTGGGGGCATGGGATTTGTGAGAGCTCATGTTCCCTTGTGTGTTTTCTTCCTACCTTAACATGATTGATATCAGTACTCAATATCAACCACCTTAAGGTGGGGGCATATATAAGGTAAGTTGTCTAATTTAGACGCTAGTAAAGTGTGTTTGTTCTCAGGTGCAGTCTTCAAGACTGGTGATGATGAGTCTCTCCTGCACTTTGATATTTGTTTGAAATCTATTGCAATCATTTAAGCCCTCTGTAGAGGTAGGATATCACGTATACCCTTTGTATCTTAAGCCCTTTGTGGAGGTGGGGATGATGTATTTCTCATGCAGAGTGCACATCCTATCATTTTCAAAAAGTCCTCTGCGGAGGTGGGGAGCGATTTTGTGACTAACTCAACCCTTAAGCATGTCTTCGTTTATTGTTGTGGTGAAACCCAATCATTGGTGTGTGCCTTTTTTGTGCCTGAGATGGCAATGAACCTAGAAATAGGAACACTCCATTGCTTGTCTACCGTATTTTTTCCATGTCTTCCAAGTGTGTGGGTATTGCATGTTTGTTCCCAAGCATAGTCTTAAAAACAGGTGGCGATGAGTCCCTCCTATGATTTGGGATTTATATGGCATGCTTGATTTGTTTTACGTGTTTGTTGCCCCATATACAGTTTAAAGACTAGTGGCAATAAGTCCCTCCTGCATTATGGGTGGTGTGTTTACTTTCCTTGTACTCGCATCTGCATTTCATATATATGAAAATGAGAAAAAGAAAAAGAAAATCATCACTATGTTCATTGCATTCACTATATTCATTGTGTTTTGTATGTCTTCAATGTTGTATTCTCCATGTTTTATGTGACTGTAACTATCTTCTCCATGTTTTGTGTGCCTGTTACTATCTTCATTGTGATTGGCGTGTCTTCTCCGTGCTTGGCATGTTTGCTGTGCTTGTTAACCATACTTTAATGAATGTATTAGCCTTGTGTTTATACATACATTTAAGTGGGGGCTAAATGTTACATCAGAAAATGTCTCCTTGGGGGCTTTTTCCTCTTAAGGTTTAGCTCCCGGGTCCTTTAGAATGCATTTAGAGCATCTTGCATGATTTTGATGGCTCCCGATGAGAAAACCCTAAAGTTTCATGGCAAATGGGACCTAGGGGGTACACTTGACATAAATCCTACCTGAAATAAGGGGAGGACTTGGGCGCCCATGCCCTAGTCCTGCCCTATTTTAGGTCAAGACCAATTTCAAAGTGTTGATTTATGACTGTTATTTAGGTCCTATGCCAACACGATAAGTTTGAATTATGAAATTCTTAGTGGGAATATTTGTAGTTGCATATATAAGCATGATTAGTGATTCATTTGAAAACTAGATGGACATTTTGATTGACAAGCTTATGTTAAAGGGATTCAAGGCATTCATTGTGTTGTAGAGCAAAATTTGTGTTGTTCTTGTGTTTGTATTTGCAGATTTGGCATCCATCTCCTCATGGCAACAAGAGCATCTTCCTTCCATGAGATCTTTACTACAAGGTGATATTAATTGTATTTTCAATCATTTATCATTTAGATTTTACCTCTATCCCACAGGGATATGCACTCTTTATCTGACAATGGTGTTTAGAAGACTTGAATGTCTCTCTGGGGCTTGACTGAGGCAAGCCTCTAAACACCACAACCCCCAACCCATTTTTCTGTGATTGCAGGTTACAAATTGTGAAAGCATAAAAAGTGGAGTTGCAGGAGAGTAGTGTAGACTGTAAGAATTGCAGATCAAAGAAGAAAATAGGGACCTAGACTCAGGTGCCCACACATTACTCCTCCGGATCCCACAACAGAAAAATCTCTGGAACAATAGGAATTAGTTACAGACAAGGTTTCCAGATCTCGACAAAAATTATGGCACTAGACTAGGGCACCTGCTCATTAGTCCCTGACTTTTCCACTTTATGAACTTTAAAATCTGTTACGCATTTCATTATTATTTGATATCTCTGTGTGCGATCATTTTCCATAATTTGTTTATTTGTTCACAAATTTGCGTAATTAGGGTTTTGAGCATAATTGGGCTTAATTGAACAATTAAATCATACAATTCCAATATTCCCCTATGTTCCAAGTGACAAGAAGCCTATAGTAGACTTCCTCCTTGGCTGAACATCCTTAAAATGGTTAGTGGTGAAAGGAGGATCGAAATAAACCATTGAAAACAAACCCTCTTCATTTTTCACCCTAAACATGCTTATACAAATGTAGATTGGGCTAGTTGTGTAGATGACAGGAAAGGTACAAGTGGTAGTGTATTCTTTCTTGGATGTAGATTGGTGTCTTGGATAAGTAAGAAACAATATTCAATGTCTTTATCTACTATAGAGGTAGAGTATATTGCTGCAGGATCATGTTGCACATAGGTGTTATGGATGAGACAAACTTTGAAAGATATCAAAGTTGTGTATGATGAGCCAATTTCTATTTTCTATGATAATACAAGTGCTATTAACATTTCCAAGAATCTGGTGATGTATTCAAGGACAAAGCATATTTCAATTAGGTATCACTTTCTAAGAGAAAAGGTTGTAGAGAATGAAGTGAAGCTTGGGTATGTGCCTACAAAGTATCAGGTTGCTAACATATTCACTAGGGATCTTCCTAAGGATACATTTGAGTATCTTTGGGAGAAGTTAGGGGTTATTTCCCCTCCTTCTTTGAACTAGATGCATAAGGAGATGCATCAATCTAGTAGATTTCAAGATTCATTCTTTTCTGGACTGATATTGGAGGCTACCTCTTAGGGGGAGTAGGTAGTGGTCATGATGATTTTTGTAGTCAGGGGGAATAAGAGTTGATATAGTTTGGTATGCAATGTGAAAAAGAAAAGATTCAGTGATCGAAGAGAGAGAAAGATGTGCAAAAGAAAGGTTGAGAGTAAGAAAGAAAAGATGTTGGTGTAGATTTGTGTTTTGATGGTTTTTCACATTATGTGTTGCCATCAATGACAAAGGTGGGGATTGCTGCAAGTATGTGCTAATCGGTGTTGTCATTGATGTCAACAAGCTTGTGTTGTCATTAGTGTCAATTGTGTCAAGAGTATGATCAGTTTGTGCTATGCAGAGATGGGGATATGAGCTATTATTGAAGGTGATTTGGTTACTTTGTAGAAGTGATGAAGATGTTAAGTTCATATGATTATGATGGTTGGTTTCCAAGTTCTTTTGAGAAAAATTGATTAATAAAAGAAACAGTGTGTTGAAGATGTGTTTTGGATTAACAAAGTTGCGATCACATTTTGCTTTGCATTTCTTCCTCATTGAAGATCTACTTTTGCGGTTTGAATATGTTGTTCATAGGTGTTAAGAGATGCTATGTTCCAAATTTTGTGCTCTGATTCATTGTACAGAAAAAGTTGTGTTCACTAGTGTGTAGACAATGTTTCTGAGTTATGCAAAAGTGTCTAGGAGAAACTATTTTGCTCTGCATTTCTCTGTAAATTTGTTTCTAGCTTTGCAGTTCTGGATTCATTCTTATAAGGTCTATAACTTTCTTCAATTCAATTGGTTCATGGTTTTGTGCTCTACAACTTCATTTCTTAAGTTGTAGTTGATGATAGAGTATGATAGAGCTGGTTAAGTACTCTAGTGTGAACCTTCTTCAAGTGAAAGATGTTGAAAAGAAATTTGTGGTTTTCAGGTGCTTGTGGATGTTTCTAGATCATGTTCAAGCTTGGTACATGGTCCGCATGTCATCTTTTGGTATTGAGGAAGCATGCACTTAAAAGTTCATAGTGTTAACACAAGTTTGGCCAACTTGGTTGTTTACACTAATTGCGATTATGCTTCGATTATTGTGAAATGTGATGAAACATGTATGTATTGATTTAGGTCCATGCTAAGGTGTGGTGTTGTTTGCATTCATTCCTTTCCTCCACGGGAATGTTTTGGTCTAGACAAATTTGAATTTCATGGGATTAAGATGTGTTGCCAACCTTGGAGAATGTTTTCAAGGTAGATGATGGTATAAATAAGTGTCAAGGATTCATGAATGCATGGATGTGTGAGGAATGTGATGTCTGTGATGTAAATTTGATCAGTTCAGTAAGATCTTTCATGTGTTAGGATACTAGATGTAGTGAATAGAAGGTGTCTACTATTTTTCAGTGTTGAGATGCGAAGGTGTTTGATGAAGGAGGTAAATCATAAAACACACAATAACAGAAATTGCACACAGAAAATAGAATGATATTTTATTAATATTAGAAAAAAATTACATTAGAGAAGCTCAAATACAATTAGAGGATGAATCCCCTACATGCTGCAACACATTACAACTCCCTCTCTCAAGACTCTGGAATCTTCAGCCTTCTGTAACCCCAAATCAACTAGGGTTTCTATTTCCTCACATTTTCTTGATTCTACACCTTCCCCCTTAACTCTACTACCCCAAGGGTTCCCAAAAATGGTCATATATAGCCCTTTTGGGCTGCCACTAGCTTAATTTTGAAATTTGCATCTCCCCCAAAAAATAGGTCAACTTCGCGGGGCCATAACTTTCAATCCAACCGTTGGATTTTCAATTATAATACCTTTTCAGAAAGCTCTTGAAAAGACGGTTGTGCAAAAGCAATACCTAAAGGTAGATTACTTGGGTTTTCCACCAAATTGTGGGCCCATTCGGAGCCTCTAAGTGCCTCAAATTTGACTTTAAATATTTCAATAGGATTTTTAGAATTTGAAATTTTAATATCTCACAAATGACAAATTATATTGAAGTGATTTCTTCACCATTAGCTTCAATTCACCATTTTGGAGGTCCGTGTAAGATTTTGTATCCAACCGTGCACAAATGTAAACTTACTAAAAATAGTAACCCTACCAAATTTAGCCCTTATTGAAAAGAAACAACAATTTTTTTTGGTTGATGCAAGATTGCTCTTACACCCTGGATGCTCCTACATCAATGTTGTTTGTGTTGTGAATATTGAGTTTTATTGGAATTGAACTCCATGCATAGGTTAGATGCAATTATATTAGTTCATCCCTAGCAGTGAGCCTTCTCTTCTATCTCTTTTTTCTGGATAGTGAGCCTTTCTATCTTTCTTCTGGGTAGTGAGCCCTTTGGCAGTGAGCCTTTTCTAATTCAGTGTTGCTACTACTTTATATTATGAGCTAATCCTCACAATGGTTTTTCCCTTCTTAGGTTTTCCACGTAAAATCTAGTGTTGTCTTGTGTTTGGTGTTGTTATGGTTCAGTTTCTGTTATTTCCTTTTCATGCTTAATCATCATAACAATTTTAAGGTTAATGTGGATCTAAATGTTTGTGAGGGTTTGAAATTTTTGATATAACTGATTTAACCCCCCTCTCAGCCATCTTGTGCATTCAATGTTAGCATCACAACTTGCTACCCAATTCCTCTCGCAAGTAACAATAATCCCTCATCTACTAAGCCTCTTGCTACACCATTCTCACTAATACCCTTTATTGTTGAAGCTATAATGATCCTATCCTATGATGTTTAAACACAAAAGAAACTTTTGTTGCACTACACAAATTCCACATAGGTATCTGTAGTGCCCACACAAGTGGTATTGTCCTAGACAAAAAGCTCTTACATACATGATATTACTGAGCAACAATGGAGCACGATGCATTTGAATATGTAAAGAAATCTAAGCCTTGGAAGTAGAACAAAGATCTCATACATGCTCCCTCTCATGCAGTGCAACCAATCACCACACCATGGCCCTTTTCTTAGTGGCACCTAGATCTCATTGGCAAGATTCACCCACCATCTTCTGATGGACATAAATTCATCATCACTGTCATTGAGAACTTTACCAAGTGGGTTGATGCTATTCCTCTCAATTTTACCTCCGGTACCAAGATCACTAAATTCATCCTCTATCATATCATTTTCCATTATGGCATCCCATCCGCCCTTATCATGGATAATGGTAAACCATTCAAAAACAATGATGTTTGTGCCCTTTGTGAACAATTCCATATTCAACACCATTGGTCCACTCCATATTATCCCCAAGGGAACGACCAAGCCAAGACAACTAATAAAATCTTGCTCAAAATCCTCAAGAATGTTGTCAATGAAATTGGTCATGACTAGCACCTTCACATCCACCTCACCCTTTGGGCATACCGCACTAGCATCTACACTCCTACTTGAGCCACTCCATACTCGCTCAAGTTTGGAACTAAAGCTATCTTTCCCATCGAGATCATATTACCTTCCTTGTATATCTCCTTACATAATGTCATCACTGAAGAGGATTACCATGTTTCACACCTCCAAGATTTAGAACTATTGGATGAATGATGCCTTATTCCTTGAATTATCTCCAAGCATACTAGAACAGGCTTCGCAAATCCTATAACAAGAAAATATGTGCCATAGAATTTGCGGTAGGAGACCTAGTCTTAAAATAAAATTAAAAAAATCTCTAAGAACTAGACAAGAAGTGGAAATTCGAGCCTAATTGGTTGGGTCCCTATGTCATCATAGCTAAATATGGTTCAGGAGCATATCACCTCTCTACTCTTGAGGGAGAAGAGCTTGAAGTTCCTATGAACATCATTCATTTGAAACAATTCCATAGTTAGGCCACTAAATACCCCAAATGAAAAATCCAAAAAAATAAAAAAATGTCAAAAAGTCCAAAAAAATAAAAAAATTAAAGAAAAATAATTTGCCATATGGTGAAAACCACTTCCTGTGGCATCTTGGGTAAGTACCATGATGAATACCTATTACATGCATCATGTGTAGTCTCAAATCAAATCCATTATTCATTGCTCCCACTATCATTGCATCCATCATCACATCCACTTCACCCATTATCCATCATTCCAGCTATCTGAGCATCCATCATTCCCAAAATATGCATCTCACACCTTAACCACATAAATAGAAATGCATAAATCCTTCTATCACCATCTTGTTTGTGTCCTACAAGAGACTGAGTAATAGAAAATCAAAACTTAGCCCCACCATCGACTCACATACCTTCACTCCCCCATTAAGCTATCCCTATTATCGAAACCTCCATCCCACCCATGCCCACATCACTTTTTAAAATAAAATGAGTAATAGAAAAGCATAAATCACACCCACAATAAATCCTCCCACCCTCTCTCCCATAATCCACCCAACCCACTTCATTGTCCTAATGTCC
This sequence comes from Cunninghamia lanceolata, assembly GCA_027924645.1. NCBI lineage: Eukaryota > Viridiplantae > Streptophyta > Pinopsida > Cupressales > Cupressaceae > Cunninghamia > Cunninghamia lanceolata. The sequence goes on from BSBN01001583.1 coordinate 15,789,451, forward strand.
CTTGATCGCTCATCCCCCAGTTCACTTTCATGATTTATCACATCAGGTCTTTGCACCTCCAATAAGTCACCCAGTGGGTTACCCTATCCCCCCCATCCACCTAGTCTCCCTTGATCACTCATCCCCTGGTTCACTTTTGTGATTTATTACATCATGTCTTTGAACCTCCAACAAGTCACCCAGTTGGTTACCCTATCCCCTCCTCCACCTAACCCCCCTTAATCACTTATCCCTTAGTTCATGTTTGTGATTTATCACATCACGTCTTTGCACATCTAACAAGTCACCTAGCAGTTTACCCCATCCTACCCATCCACTTAGTCTCCCTTGATCACTCATCCCCTAGTTCACTTTCATGATTTATCACATCACGTCTTTGCACCTCCAACAAGTCACCTAGTGGGTTACCCTATCCCCCCATCATCCACATAGTCCCTCTCATCACCCTAACTCTCTTTGATCACTCATCCCCTAATTCACCTTATCATTTTAACACGTCATGTCTTTACACCTCCAACAAATTACCCAGTGGTTACCATCAAACCCCTTTGCATCTCATCTCTCTCCCTCCTAACCATGATTCTCATACAATGATACAATCTGAAAACTAACCTGTAGACACTTGAAAATGTCTTGACCCCACAAGCCACTTTCCCGCACCCCTACATTACTAATTATCCCTTCTATTGAAATATGGTGAACACAAACATAGATAACCAGATCAAACCATTTTAACACAAAAAAAACATAAAACATAGAATAATATATTGTTTTCTTCGAATGATTTTTACATTGCATTACATTGGCTTTATAAAAACCTCTTTCCTTTAACTATTTGATAACTACCTACATAACCTCCATACAGGAATGTAACTCCCACAAACTAACATTTATTTAATATGCATAAACTAACCTATAAATGCAAATTTAACAATGTAATACCATTGTTACTATGACTATTATGCCAACATTCCTCCCCTTATTACATTGTTGCTATAATAGTACCAAGGGACCCCCCTAAATGCTAATATACTCAACAAAGATGATTACATAATATGAATACATATTTTATAGAAGATCTCCCAAAGAACATATCCTGAACCAAGTGGGGCTCCATCATGTTGTCTCGTCTACCCTCGAAAAGGTGTATCTTTGAGCTATGTTCTTGAGCTCTTTAGTCCCAAACTCTCAAATCATAGAGTCTTGAATTATTCAACAACAATCCCTAAGAGATATGACAGATCTCTATCATTGTCTAATGACTGCGAAAGGGTATAATTCTTGATCATATACTAATGCAAAGTAGGGGAACACCTATCAAGTCTCACAAACATGAGTGACTGATTTTGGAGGGAAGGACAACAAACTTGCTTATCAAGACACCTACAAACTGCATTTTTGGACCCAACTTGGTTTGGACAAATGTGATGACTACCAACATTTGAGGAGGGCATGAGACTATTAGATTCAAGACAGACAACTGAGAGGCGGGGTGAATCAGTTGTCCAAAACTTTCTTCTAATTAAACACTTAAATCCACTTTATAATTCAACAGCATAATAATAAATTAATCATTGAAACATAATGCATTAAATTAATAGCAGAAACACATCAACACATAAGATACCAAGATTTTGACATGGAAAACCCAGTTAGGGGAAAAACCATGAGGTGATTAACTCAAGATTGTATTCTCTATTAGAAGAATAGAAAGAACAAAATGGCACATGCCAATTAGGGCTCACTACCCGAGCACACTACTCACAAGAGGCCCACTGCCTACAAGAGACACATTGTCTACAAAATAATAAGTATCACATACTTGAACTGAAGAATAGCATCTTCACCATGCTTGAGTTAGTTCCATTTAAGCCCAATACTTCTGCTCTACCTTTTGCTCTCCTCCTCACTACTACACTCTCATCACCACAATGCACTTTGAAATGACTTTACAACTCCTTATTTATACAAGACATTGACTTAGGAATGATCATCTAAGTCGGCAAACATTACAGAGCCAATACATAAATACATCATGACTAATTACAAAAGACTTCACACGGATCAACACACTGTCGGCCACATAGATCTGAGACTTCAAACTTCTTCTAGGAACATGCCAATCTTCACACAACATCTTCAAGATCATCTGCAGGATGTGTAACTCATCCAATCGGCCTGACTTGGGAAGAACACCATCATTTAGAAGTAATTCTTCAATTGCAAGCTCAAACTCCAATGCAGACCACCAACATGAACTAAACACAATCCAAAGACCTCCACAAGCTAGCCTGAATCACCAAGAACATCCACACTACATTTGCTTACTGAAATCCTTCTCTCCTTCATCTGGAACCTCAAGAACATAGTCTGTCATCACTGTTATAATGGAATAGATGCTTGTAGACCTCCAGATCATGAACCATTTGAGTTGTCACTCCACATGGACTTTCTAAACACTCCACCAAATCTGCAGAATAGGATAATGCATTTTCGGATCTCACCAGACCTATCTGTATCACTCTGTCACTTCTGAACAACTTCTGGAACTGATTTTACTTGAGCACCCACAACTTCTTCAGATGTTCATGTGAACTGCTAAAATCTTTACTAGATCATCTAAAGACACATATCTACAAACCCTTTAAAGCACATCCTCTAATATTCATCTTATCTTGGATCTTTACCTTACTGTCTTCACTATTCTTCTCTATTCCTGATATGACTAATCCTCAACAAACAGTTCATCTAATCCTTATAATTAATGCAACAGGAGTATGTTGACATTAATGACAACACTGGTTAGGCCCATACTTGCAACAATCTCCCCCTTTGATTAGCAACCACTTGTTTTTCACATGTCTTCTCTCCCCCTTTGACATGAATGGAAAAGGGCACATATTGGCAATTCCAACACTTCAGAATCATACCAGCTGCTCCCCTTGAGTAGCAGCTCCCCATCATCAATCCAGACCACAAGATATGACTGTGATATCCATTGGATAGATGCACATCAGTGCACCTTAGTTCATCATTGGAGGGGTAATAACCCATAACTTCTCCCTAAGATACTCAAAAGAGTCCTTAGGTAGAGGTTTAGTAAAGATATCTGTCATCTGATCCTTGGAAGGCACAAACTCCAATTTGACTTCATTCTTGTTCATTTGCTCTCTCAAAAAGTGAAACTCGATGGATATATGTTTGGTCTTTGAATGCAACACTGGATTCTTTGAAATATTTATTGCACTTGAATTATCACAGAAGATTGTGATGGGTTCTTCATACTCCACTCCCATGTCTCTTAGCATTTGCTTCATCCACAAAACCTGAGTACAACTACTTACTGCTGCAATATATTATGTTTCTACAGTGGACAGAGATATTGCCTCTTGTTTCTTGCTCAACCAAGAAACCAATCTCTTTCCCAAAAAGAATGCTCCACCACTGGTACTCTTTCGGTCATCCACATCTCCTACCCAATCCACATCTGTATATGTATGAAGAGAGAAATTATGATCTCTAGGATACCACAATCCATACTCAATTGTCTCTTTTAGATACCTAAAAATCCTCTTGATTGCCATGACATGAGATTCTCTAGGATCAGCTTGGAATCTAGCAACAAGACCAACAACATTCATAATATCAGGTCTAGTTTGAGTGAGATACAATAATCCACCAATCATTGACCTGTACTTTTTCTTATCAATCTTAGGAGAGTCATCATCTTTGCTCAGTTTACATCCCGTTGCCATGGGAGTACTCATTGGCTTTGATTCTTCCATCCCAAATTTCTTCAACAATTCGTTCACATATTTAGTCTGAGAAATGAAGATTCCTTTCTTAGTTTGAATGATTTACAGACCCAAGAAGAAATTCATTTACCCAAGCATGGACATCTCAAACTCACTTTTTATTTGATTTGCAAAAGTTTTGCACATACTATCTCTTCCTCCAAAAATAATATCATCAACAAACGCTTCAACAATTAAGATGTTTTCATGATCAATTTTGAAATACAAATTACTGTCAGTAGTACCTTTGTTGAAACCAATCTTCAAAAGATGCTTATCCAATCTTTCATACCAAACTCTTGGGGCTTGCTTTAGTCTATGTAGTGCTTTCTTCAACTTCCAAACCATATCACCATGATCAAACAATTGTAATCCATTCAGTTGCTCAATGTATACTTCTTCTAAGTCACCATTCAGGAATGTAGATTTGACATCCATTTGATATACTTTGAAATCCTTGAAAGCAGCAAAATAAGAAATAATTTGACTGCTTCAATTCTTACCACCAGAGAAAAAATTTCTTCAAAATCAACTCCTTCTATTTGAGAATAACCCTTGCAGACCAATCTGGCTTTATTTCTGATTACTTCACCAACTTCATTCAGTTTGTTCCGAAAGACCCATTTGGTTCCAATCACATTCTTGTTTCTAGGTCTAGGAACAAGATCCCAAGTGTGATTTTTCTCAATCTGTATCAACTCTTCCTCCATTGCTTTAGTCTAATTTACATCATTACAAGCTTCATTCACTGTCTTAGGTTCAATCTTTGAAATCAGACAATACTCTTCTGAATCTTGAGCAATCCTCCTCCTTGTTTGTACACCTTTCCTTTTGTCACCTATGATCTGATTTTCAGAGTGGTTCACTCTTGCATACCTGGGAACTTTGGAAGTTTCTTACACTTTTGATTCTTGCTCAGACTCATTAAAACTCATCTCTTCTTCCTGATTTATCGAATTAGATTGAATATGAATTTCAAAAGGGACTTGGGCTCCTTGAATCAGAGCACCATTTTGATCATCTTCATTATATACATAAAACCTTGACGGTTTTTCAATTCCTTCATCAACCTTCACATTAATACTTTCTATAATCTTTCTCAGTCTCTTGTTATAACACCGGTATGCTTTTCTTTGAGTAGAGTAACCCAAGAATATTTCTTCATCACTTCTAGCATCAAACTTGCCTAGATCTTCATCTCTTTTAATGTAACATTTGCTACCAAAAACTCTAAAATACCTCACTATGGGAGTGATGCCAAACCAAAGTTCATAAGGAGTCTTACCGGTATTGCTTCTGATTTGTACTCAATTTAGAGTATAGAGTGCAGTGCTGATAGCTTCTCTCCAATAGATTTGAGGAATATTTTCTTCCATCATCATGGTCCTAAATGCTTCTTGGGTGGTCCAGTTCTTTATTTCTACTACTCCATTCTACTGTGGAGTCCTAAGAGCAGACAATTGTCTTCTGATTCCATGCTTCTCATAAAATTCTATGAACTCACCGGATGTGAATTCACCACCTCTATCAGATCTCAGACATTTTATGTTCAATCCTGTTTCATTCTCCACCATAGCCTTGAATATTTTGAATTTCTCAAGAGCCTCTGATTTCTCCTTTAGAAAGGTTACCCACATCATCTTGGAATAGTCATCAATTAATAGCATGAAGTATCTATCACCTTGCACACTTCTGATTCTTGCCAGTCCACACAAATCAGTATGAACTAAGTCTAATAACCCAGTAGAAGATTGTTCTTTGCTTTTGAATGAGACTATGCTTTGTTTACCCAATTGACATTCTTTGCACAAACTATTTGTAGGTTTCACCAATTTTTGAATATCTCTTCCAGCCTGGGTGTTGATTATCTTGATGATATTATCAAAATTTATATGACACATCCTCCAATGCCATAACCAACTCTGATCAATTTGCACAAATAGACAACTTTTACTAGTACCAACTAAATGGAAGATATTACCTTTTGTTTGGATACCAGATGCAATCTTTGTTCCAGAACTTTCAAAGATCTAGCATTTTCCATTCTTGAATCAGAGATCATAGCCTTTGTCCACCAACTATTCAACGCTGAGAAGAATGTGCTTCAACCCTTCAACATATAGTACATTACCTGTATTGTTCTTTCCATCAAAAGAAATAGTTCCTTTGCTTCTAATTCTACCAGTAGAATTATCACCAAATTTTACCACTCCTCCTTCATACCTTTCCAAATCTATGAACTTATTTTTGTCACCTGTCATATGGTGAGAGCATCCACTGTCAATGACCCAGTCATCCTTTTCTTCAACTTGGGCAACCAGAGCTCTTTCTACAACTTTATGATTGATAGATTTAGAGGGCATTGGATCTTCTTCCTTGATGGCAATAAACACCCAATCACTTCTGTATTTATTTCCTGATGATTCGTCATCTATTACTCCTTCATTATCATCATCTTCATGAACATAGTAACAATTGTTTTGGAACCTTTGTTTGTTAAGATTTGGTCTTGAAAATCTTTCCGGACATCTTGAGGAAAAATGACCAATCTTATTGTAGTTAATACACTTAAAAGATAATTTTCTTTCATACTTACCACATCCTCTTGGTAGTCTTTTTGCAATAAAGGCTTCAAGTTGAGCAGTTTCTTCTTCTTCTTCTTCCAGGTCTTTTCTTCATTTTTCATACCATGATGGTTTCCTTGAAGAGTTCTCTCCTGAATCAAACTTTTGTTTACCTTTTACAAAGGCACTAGCTTTGAATGCAGATTGAGTCATGGGGGGGCATCTCCAACTTGGTCAATTAAAATGTAGCCAATTTACCAACCAATTGATCTCTTGTGACAACCAAATGAGCTCTGAATTCTTCAATAGCAGCAACCTTGATTGTATAAGAAGTAGGAAGGGATCTAAGAGCTTTTCCAACGATCTCATCTTTATCCAAGACTCCACTAGCACATCTAATGCCACAAACAAGCTCATTTACTCTTGGCATAAAAATAGTGATATTTTCATCTTCTCTCATCTTCAGATTTTCAAATTTGCCTTTCAGACTTTGTAGCCTTGTACATTTAACATACTTGTCTCCTTCATGCAGAAGTTCCAGTTTTTCCCAAATATCAAAAGCAGTTTGTAGGTCAACAACATTTGAAAGCTCTGAATCAGATAGGGCACTTAGAAGGGCTTCTTTAGTTTGCAGATTGTTTTTAGCATTTGTGATTTCAGTTATGGTTTTTGGGCAATTATATGGAGGAGTATACTTCGTTGTAGCCATGGTCTAGTACTATATTACCATACATTGCAAGTGACATTTCATGCAACTTTTCCAGAGATTAAAATTGGTTGCTTCAAACTTCAGACTATCCTTCTTGTAGGATGACATCCTCGATTTCAAGCGGTTAAGCTCTTTTAGAGGAACTTAGCTCTGACACCAATTTTTAGATTCAGGATAGACAACTGAGAGGGGGGGTGAATCAGTTGTCCAAAACTTTCTTCTAATTAAACAATTAAATCCACTTTGTAATTTAGCAGCATAATAATAAATTAATAATTGAAACATAATGCATTAAATTAAGAGCGGAAGCACATAAGACACCAAGATTTTGATGTGGAAAACCTAGTTAAGGGAAAAACCATGGGGTGATTAACCCAAGAATGTATTCTCTATTAGAAGAATAGAAACAACAAAATGGCACATGCCATTTAGGGCTCACTGTTTGAGCACACTACTCACAAGAGGCCCACTGCCTACAAGAGACACACTATCTACAAAATAATAAGTATCACATACTTGAACTAGAGAATAGCATCTTCACCATGCTTGAGTCAATTCCATTTAAGCCCAATACTTCTGCTCTGCCTTTCGCTCTCCTCCTCGCTACCACACTCTCATCACCACAATGCACTTCAAAATGACTTTACAACTCCTTATTTATACAAGACATCGACTTAGGAATGATCATCTAAGTCGGCAAACATTACAGAGCCAATACATAAATACATCATGACTTATTACAAAAGACTTCACATGGATCAACACACTGTTGGCCACACAGATCTGAGACTTCAAACTTCTTCTAGGAACACACCAATCTTCACACAATATCTTCAAGATCATCTGCAAGGTGTGTAACTCATATGGTCAGCCTGACTTGGGAAGAACACCATCATTCGGAAGTAATTCTTCAATTGCAAGCTCAAACTCCAATGCAGACCACCAACACAAACTAGACACAATCCAAATACCTCCACAAGCTAGCCTGAATCACTAAGAACATCCACACTACATCTGCTTACTGAAATCCTTCAACCTTCATCTGGAACCTCAAGAACACAGTTTGTCATCACTGTTACAATAGAATAGATGCTTGTAGAGCTCCAGATCATGAACCATTTGAGTTGTCACTCCACATGGACTATCTAAACACTCCACCAAATCCGCAAAATAGGATAACGCATTTCTGGATCTCACCAGACCTATTTGTAGCACTCTGTCACTTATGAACACCTGTCGGAACTAGTTTTACTTGAGTGCCCACAACTTCTTTAGATCTTCATGCGGACCTTTGAAATCTTTTCTGGATCATCTAAAGACACATATCTACAAACCCTTTAAAGTGCATCCTCTAATATTCATCTTATCTTAGATCTTTACCTTACTATCTTCACTGTTCTTCTCTGTTCCTAATATGACTAATCCTCAACAAATAGTTCATCCAATCCTTATAATTAATGCAACAGTAGTATGTTGATATCAATGACAACACCGGTTAGGCCCATACTTGTAACAATCTCCCCCTTTGTCATTGATGGCAACATATGATGTGAAAAACTATTATGACCATCAAGACAAGAACTTTTTCTTACTGACACAAATCCCACTATCAACAACATCCATTCACATGTCTTCTCTTCCTTCACTGCTCCCCCTTTGATCAGTAACCACTTGTTTTTCACATGTCTTCTCTCCCCCTTTGACATCAATGGAAAAGGACACATACTGGCAATTCCAACACTTCAGAATCATACCAGCTGCTCCCCCTGAGTAGCAACTCCCCATCATCAATCCAGACCACAAGATATGACTATGATATCCACCAGACTAATGCACATCAGTGCATCTTAGTTCATCACCAGAGTGGTAATAACCCCTAACTTCTCCCTGAGATACTCAAAAGAGTCCTTAGGTAGAGGTTTAGTAAAGATATCTGTAATCTGATCCTTCGAAGGCACAAACTCCAATCTGACTTCATTCTTGTTCACTTGCTCTCTCAAAAAGTGAAACTTGATGGATATATGTTTGGTCTTTGAATGCAACATTGGATTCTTTGAAATATTTATTGCACTTGAATTATCACAAAAGATTGTGATAGGTTGTTCATACTCCATTCCCATGTCTCTTAGCATTTGCTTCATACACAAAACATGAGTACAACTACTTGCTGTTGCAATATATTCTACTTCTGCAGTGGAAAGACATATTGTGGTGCAGGGCACCTAGGAGCAGTCTGACACCTCAAGCATTTTTTATGCATTTTGATAAGCTATGTTTTGTTTTGATTGTATGTGTGGTAATAAGGCTTTAGCCATGTTTGTATGGTCCCTTTTGTGTGGTCAAGATGATTGAGGTGACCCTATAAACCTCAATCATGCTTAGTCCACTTGGATCCTTGTTGTGCCAATTAGGCCTAGAAGGTCTAAGGATTGGTTTTTGAGTTTTTTTTTGGTTGTTTTAATGTTTTAGTATGTTGGAAGGAGTTTGTTGATCATTTGGACTCCATTGGATGAGCCAAACAAATCAACCTCCTTGTGTTAATGCAAAACACCATAGTTGTCAAAGGTGTTATGTGTTGGGTCGGTTCAAAAACCACTTTGGGCAATTAAATGCTGTTGTAGAAGTTGGAAACCAACTTGGATGGGTTAATATGGTGGATATCTAACTCCAGTACGGGGGAGGAAGTTTTTGTATGGAATTTGGGCACAAAATTCAAGAAAACTGACTGTTTTTCACTGTTTTTCTTGCTGTGTACGGACTGTACGGACTTTTCATGTGTGCAAATGATATTTTTCTGAAAGTTCTTAGAGTCAGGGTTCCAATGCAACTAGTTTGAGGTCTTGAAGTGGTCAGAGTTAAAAGTTATTGAATTTTCTTTCAAAACTGGTCTAGAAACCCTATTTTCTAGGGCAGTCCCACAAATTTGGCCCTAGAATGCATTTCCACCGATGAAATTTCATGCCACTCAGTGAAATGCAGGCTAGGGGTGTATACTACTTGATTCCAAAAGCATTTTCTGAGAAAATACAGTTTACTATTTTTAATGTGATGCCCTAGGTCAAATATCTCTATGTATTTGACTGAATTTATGCAATTTATTGTTGTATTTGACAAAACCCTAAGAGGATGAGTGAATGAATGGTGGATTTGTGTTGTTTTGGGATGGTAGAGTCCTTCCAAGTTCCTGCCCCTGACCTATGCACCCAATTTTGAGCACTTGCTTTGTAACCTAGCCTAAATTGATCAATTAGGCCTAGAGACCTAGTAGGCGTTCTAGATTGCTAGAGTAGAGTTGGAGCAGGAGATTTGGAGGTTTGTTAGGGTCCCCTGAAAGGTGTTCAATTCCATCATTTGTTTGCCTAGACCTTTGGGATTTTGTCAAGTTTTGTTGAGAAAACCTAGTTTGGAGGGCTAGTAGCCTTACTAGTCAAGGTATAGGTTGAAGAGTTTTGGGAAGTTGGAGATCAAACCAACTACATAGAAGGTGTTTGTTGATCTGTCTTAAGGTGTTGGAGAAGCCTTAGGGGTTGGACAATAGTCTGGACATCAAATCCTTCATATGCCTTGTATGTGCCTTTGGTTGGTTGGTTGGTTGAAGGCTAGTTGAAGTGGGTGAGTGGGCAAAGGACAATAGAGTAAACCTTTGTGTGTTGCTTCCTTGTGCCACTCTGCATCAGGTGGTATCAAAGCCATCAAAGAGATGGGAGATAGAGAAGAAGAGGAGGAAATTCCTTCAAAGGTGACAAATGCCGAATTGGCAAAGATAGTGAGAGAGCAAGCAGCCAAGAACAAAAGGATGGAGGCTGAGATGGAAAAGTTGAAGAAAGACAAAGACAAGAAGAAGAAGTCAGAAGTCATCTTAGATTCAGATGAAGAGGATCAAGATGAGGAAGAAGAAGTGCCTATGGAAGAGCCACAAGGAGGCATGTCAGAGAGACAATTCCTAGATGCACTTGGAAAGTTGAGTAGGAAGGACACTAAGGCAGACTTACCTATGTTTCTTGGTAAGATGAATCCAGAGGAGTGCCTTGATTGGATTGAGGCAATGGAGAACTATTTTGAATGTGAAGAAGTGGCAGAAAATCAGAAAGTGAAGATTACCAAATCAAGAATGAAAGGGCCAGCCTTGAGTTGGTGGAATTTTATTCAAAATGAGAGGATAGAAGATGATAGGAATCCTATCTCTACATGGAGGAAGATGGTACTTGAAATCAAGAAGCAATTTGTCCTTGAGGATTATGAGGTCAACTTGAACAAGAAGTTGCACAACTTGAGACAAAAGGACATGGACGTAAGCACCTACACAGAGGAGTTTCACAAGATGACATTGAAAGCCAAGATGCCTGAGAATGAAAAATAGAAGCTTGCAAGGTATCTTAATGGCCTCAAGTTCTCCATTCAAGATGAATTAACTCTCTTTAACCCGGAGACAGTCCATAAGTGTTTTCAAATGGCACTGAGGATTGAGGATAAGCAGAGAAGAAAAGGGGATTTTGGCAGCAGCAGCAGAGGCAGAGGAAATCAGAATTTTAGGGGCAGGGGCAGATTTCAAAACAGAGATAATTTCTCTAGATTCCAAGGTGGCGGATCACAAGAAGGCAGCCAAGGGCAGGCTGATAAAAATAGTGCTGATAAGGGTCAGTTTAGGGGCAGAGGTAATGGAAGAGGAAGAAGTGGGGGCAGAGGTCCCAATGTGTTTACTGGAAGGTGTTTCTCTTGCAATCAGATTAGACATCAATCCTTTAGGTGCCCGGAGAAGATGGGAAACACTGCTGCAAATCAAAAAGAAAGAAGAGTACAACTCCTTCAAGAAGAGGATATGTTAGAGAGAATATAATCAGGGAAAAGCATTGTGGCAGCATGTCAGGTCACTTTGGTATTGATAAGACCCTAGAATTGGTTAGGAGGTACTATTTTTGGCCAAAATTGCCAACCGATGTAAGGAAGTTTGTTGAAACTTGTCAAATTTGCCAAAGAGCAAAGGGGCATACATCAAATGCAGGTTTATACACTCCTCTACCTATTCCTTCAAAGCCTTGGGATTCCATAAGTATGGACTTTGTACTTGGTTTGCCTAGAACAAAGAATGGACATGACAGCATTTTTGTGGTTGTAGATAGGTTCTCAAAAATGGCTCACTTCATCCCATGTAGAACCACACATGATGCCTCACACATAGCAGGTCTTTTCTTCAAGAAAATAGTCAGGTTACATGGTTTACCTTTGTCCATAATCTCAGACAGAGACCCCAAGTTCATTGGACACTTCTGGAGGACACTGTGGAAGAGACTAGGTACAAATTTGTCCTTATCATCTGCCTATCACCCTCAGTCTGATGGACAAACAGAGGTGATTAATAGGTCACTTGGCAACCTCCTAAGATGCCTAACCAAGGAGCAGGGTGCTAGTTGGGATTCAATTTTGGCTCAGGCAGAGTTCTCATACAATGACACTGTCAATAGAAGCACCGGCCTGTCTCCTTTCCAAATTGTTTATGGCACTCACCCAAGGGGTATTTTGGAACTAAGAGAGGTTAAAGGACTAGAAAATAGCAGTGCCTTGGCTGAAGACTTTGTTCAAGTCATGAAAGATGTCCATGAACAAGTACAACAGAAATTGCTGTCCACTTCTAAGAAATATAAACAATTTGCTGACAGAAAAAGAAGGGATTTGCAGTTCAAGGAAGGTGATTTAGTAATGGTTCATCTAAAGAAGGAGAGGCTCCTGACAGGTAAACACACTAAGCTACTCATGAAGAAGATTGGGCCTTGTGAAGTGCTCAAGAAATGTGGAGAAAATGCCTACAAAATCAGACTTTCGGATGGCATTGCTTTGTCTCCAATTTTTAATGTTTCAGACCTTTATCCCTATAAAGGATCTGATCCTTAGACTGTTGTTGAAGAAGATCAAACTGATCACACACTCTAGGAACTCATTCCTTCATCTCCAAATCAGATTGAGTGCATTTTGGACAAGAGGATTGCAAAACAAACTAGAAGGCACACCTATCATGACTATTTGGTGAAGTGGCTAAACAAACCTCAGGAGGCTGCCACTTGGATGAGCAGGGTAGACATTGAGAAGGCAGGTTTCACATTTGATAGCATTCCAACTCAAGAGACTTGAGTTCTGTTTGACAGTGGGTGTATGGTGCAGGGCACCTAGGAGCAGTCTGACACCTCAAGCATTTTTTATGCATTTTGATAAGCTATGTTTTGTTTTGATTGTATGTGTGGTAATAAGGCTTTAGCCATGTTTGTATGGTCCCTTTTGTGTGGTCAAGATGATTGAGGTGACCCTATAAACCTCAATCATGCTTAGTCCACTTGGATCCTTATTGTGCCAATTAGGCCTAGAAGGTCTAAGGATTGGTTTTTGAGTTTTTTTTTGGTTGTTTTAATGTTTTAGTATGTTGGAAGGAGTTTGTTGATCATTTGGACTCCATTGGATGAGCCAAACAAATCAACCTCCTTGTGTTAATGCAAAACACCATAGTTGTCAAAGGTGTTATGTGTTGGGTCGATTCAAAAACCACTTTGGGCAGTTAAATGCTGTTGTAGAAGTTGGAAACCAACTTGGATGGGTTAATATGGTGGATATCTGACTCCAGTACGTGGGAGGAAGTTTTTGTACGGAATTTGGGCACAAAATTCAAGAAAACTGACTATTTTTCGTTGTTTTTCTTGCTGTGTATGGACTTTACGGACTTTTCATGTGTGCAAATGATATTTTTCTGAAAGCTCTTGGAGTCAGGGTTCCAATGCAACTAGTTTGAGGTCTTGAAGTGGTCGGAGTCAAAATTTATTGAATTTTCTTTCAAAACTGGTCTAGAAACCCTGTTTTCTAGGGCAGTCCCACAAATTTGGCCCTAGAATGCATTTCCACCAATGAAATTTCATGCCACTCGGTGAAATGTAGGCTAGGGGTGTATACTGCTTGATTCCAAAAGCATTTTCTAAGAAAATATAGTTTACTATTTTTAATGTGATGCCCTAGGTCAAATATCTCTATGTATTTGACTGAATTTATGCAATTTATTGTTGTATTTGACAAAACCCTAAGAGGATGAGTGAATGAATGGTGGATTTGTGTTGTTTGGGGATGGTAGAGTCATTCCAAGTTCCTGCCCCTGACCTATGCACCCAATTTTGAGCACTTGCTTTGTAACCTAGCCTAAATTGATCAATTAGGCCTAGAGACCTAGTATGCGTTCTGGATTGCTGGAGTAGAGTTGGAGCCAGAGATTTGGAGGTTTGTTAGGGTCCCCTGAAAGGTGTTCAATTCCATCATTTGTTTGCCTAGACCTTTGGGATTTTGTCAAGTTTTGTTGAGAAAACCTAGTTTGGAGGGCTAGTAGCCTTACTAGTCAAGGTATAGGTTGAAGAGTTTTGGGAAGTTGGAGATCAAACCAACTGCATAGAAGGTGTTTGTTGATCTATCTTAAGGTGTTGGAGAAGCCTTAGGGGTTGGACAATAGTCTGGACATCAAATCCTTCATATGCCTTGTATGTGCCTTTGGTTGGTTGGTTGGTTGAAGGCTAGTTGAAGTGGGTGAGTGGGCAAAGGACAATAGAGTAAACCTTTGTGTGTTGCTTCATTGTGCCACTCTGCATCATATTGCCTCTTGTTTCTTGCTCAACCAAGAAACCAATCTCTTTCCCAAAAAGAATTCTCCACCACTGGTACTCTTTCGGTCATCCACATCTCCTGCGCAATCTGCATCTGTATATGCATGAAGAGAGAAATTATGATCTCTAAAATACCACAATCCATACTTGATTGTCCCTTTTAGATACCTAAAAATCCTCTTGATTGCCATGACATGAGATTCTCTAGGATCAGCTTGGATTCTAGCAACAAGACCAACAACATTCATAATATCAGGTCTAGTTTGAGTGAGATACAACAATCCACCAATCATTGCCCTGTACTTTTTCTTATCAGTCTTAGGAGAGTCATCATCTTTGCTCAGTTTACATTCGGTTGCCATGGGAGTACTCATTGGCTTTGATTCTTCCATCCCAAATTTCTTCAACAATTCGTTCACATATTTGGTCTAAGAAATGAAGATTCCTTTCTTAGTTTGAATGATTTGCAGACCCAAGAAGAAATTCATTTCCCCAAGCATGGACATCTCAAACTCACTTTTCATTTGATTTGCAAAAGTTTTCCACATACTATCTCTTCCTCAAAAAAAGATATCATCAACAAACACTTCAACAATCAAGATGTTTTCGTGATCAATTTTGAAATACAAATTACTATCAGCAGTACCTTTGTTGAAACTAATCTTCAAAAGATGCTTATCCTATCTTTCATACCAGGCTCTTGGGGCTTGCTTTAGTCCATACAGTGCTTTCTTCAAGTTACAAACCATATCACCATGATCAGACAATTGAATTCCATCCGGTTGCTCAATGTATACTTCTTCTTCTTCTAAGTCACCATTTAGGAAGGTAGATTTGACATCCATTTGATATACTTTAAAATCCTTGAAAGCAACAAAAGAAAGAAATAATTTGACTGCTTCAATTCTTGCCACCAGAGAAAAAGTTTCTTCAAAATCAACTCCTATTTGAGAATAACCCTTGCAGACCAATCTGGCTTTATTTCTGATTGCTTCACCAACTTCATTCAGTTTGTTCTGGAAGACCCATTTGGTTCCAATCACATTCTTGTTTCTAGGTCTGGGAACAAGATCCCAAGTGTGATTTTTCTCAATTTGTATTAGCTCTTCCTCCATTGCTTTAGTCCAGTTTACATCATTGCAAGCTTCATTCACTATCTTAGGTTCAATCTTTGAAATTAGATAATACTCTTCTGAATCTTGAGCAATCCTCCTCCTTTGTACACCTTTCCTTTTGTCACCTATGATCTAATTTTCAGAGTGGTTCAGTCTTATATATCTAGGAACTTTGGAAGTTTCTTACACTTCTGATTCTTGCTCAGGCTCATTAAAACTCATCTCTTTAAAACTCATATCTTCTTCCTGATTTACCAAATTATTTTGAATCTAAATTTTAGAAGGGACTTGGGCTCCTTGAATTAGAACACCATTCTGATCATCTTCATTATATTCATAAAACCTTGAGGGTTTTTCAATTCCTTCATCAAGCTTCACATTAGTACTTTTGATAATCTTTCTTAGTCTCTTGTTATAACACCGATATGCTTTGCTTTGAGTAGAGTAACCCAAGAATATTCCTTCATCACTTCTAGCATCAAACTTGCCTAGATCTTCATCTCTTTTATTGTAACATTTGCTACCAAAAACTCTAAAATACGTCACTATGGGAGTGATGCCAAACCAAAGTTCATAAGGAGTCTTACCAGTATTGCTTCTGATTTGTACTTGATTGAGAGTATAGACTGCAGTGCTAACAGCTTCTCTCCAATAGATTTGAGGAATATTCGCTTCCATCATCATGGTCCTCGATGCTTCTTGGGTGGTCCAATTCTTTCTTTCTACTACTCCATTCTACTGTGGAGTCCTAGGAGTAGACAATTGTCTTCTGATTCCATGCTTCTTGTAAAATTCTATGAACTCACCAGATGTGAATTCACCACCTCTATCAGACCTCAGACATTTTATGTTCAATCTAGTTTCATTCTCCACCATAACATTGAATATTTTGAATTTCTCAAGAGCCTCTAATTTTTCGTTTAGAAAGGTCACCCACATCATCTGAGAATAGTCATCAATTAATAGCATGAAGTATCTATCACCTTGCACACTTCTGATTCTTGCCAGACCACACAAATTAGTATGAACTAAGTCTAATAACCTGGTAGAAGATTGTTCCTTGCTTTTGAATGAGACTCTGCTTTGTTTACCCCATTGACATTCTTTGCACAAACTATTTGTAGGTTTCACCAATTTTGGAAGATTTCTTATAGCCTAGGTGTTGCTTATCTCGATGATATTATCAAAATATATATGACACATTCTCCTATCCCATAACCAACCCTTATCAATTTGCACAAATAGACAACTTTTAGCAGTACCAAATAAATGGAAGATATTACCTTTTGTTTGGGTACCAGATGCAATCTCTATTTCGAAACTTTCAAAGATTTTGCATTTTCCATTCTTGAATCAGAGATCATAGCCTTTGTCCACCAACTGTCCAACACTGAGAAGATTGTGCTTCAACCCTTCAACATATAATACATTACCTATTTTGTTCTTTCCATCAAAAGAAATAGTTCCTCTGCCTCTGATTCTACCAGCAGAATTATCACCAAACTTTACCACTCCTCCTTCATACCTTTCCAAATCTATGAACTTATTTTTGTCACCTATCATATGGTGAGAGCATCCACTGTCACTGACCCAGTCATCCTTTTCTTCAACTTGGGCATCCAGAGCTCTTTCTACAACTTTATGATTGATAGATTCAGAGGGCATTGGATCTTCTTCCTTGATGGCAATAAACACCCAATCACTTCCAGATTTGTTTCCTAATTTTGATTCATCTGTTACTCCTTCATTATCATGATCTTCATGAACATAGTAACAATTCTTTTAGAACCTTGATTTGTTAGGATTTGGTCTTGAAAATCTTTCCAGACATCTTGAGGCAAAATGACCAATCTTATTGCAGTTAAAACACTTAAAAGGCAATTTTACTTCATACTTATCGGATCCTCTTGGCAGTCTTTTTGCAATAAGGGCTTCAAGTTGAGCAGTTTCTGCTTCTTCTTCTTCCAGGTCTTTTCTTGCTTTTTCATACCATGATGGCTTTCTTGAAGAGTTCTCTCCCAAATTAAACCTTTGTTTACCCTTTATAGAGGCACTAGCTTTGAATGCAGATTTAGTCTTGGGGGGGTATCTCCAACTCGGTCAATTCAAATGCAGCTAATTTACTGACCAATTGATCTCTTGTGACAACCAAATGAGCTCTGAATTCTTCAATGGCAGCAACCTTGATTTTATAAGAAGTAGGAAGGGATTGAGAACTTTGCCAACAATCTCATCTTCATCCAAGACTCCACTAGCACATCTAATGCCACAAACAAGCTTATTTACTCTTGGCATAAAAGTAGTGATATTTTCATCTTCTCTCATTTTCAGATTTTCAAATTTCCCTTTCAGACTCTATAGCCTTGCACATTTAACATACTTGTCTCCTTCATGCAGAATTTCTAGTTTTTCCCAAATCTCAAAAGTAGTTTGTAGGTCAACAACATTTGAATCAGACAGGGCACTTAGAAGGGCTTCTTTAGTTCGCAGATTGTTTTCAGCATCTATGATTTCAGTTATGGTTTTCAGGCCATTCTGTGGAGGAGTACACTTTGTTGTAGCCATGGTCTAGTACTGCATTCCCATACATTGCAAGTGACATTTCATGTGACTTTTCTAGAGATTAAAATTGGTTCCTTCAAACTTTAGACTATCCTTCTTGTAGGATGACATCTTGGATCTCAAGCAGTTAAGCTCTTTTAGAGGAACTTAGCTCTAATACCAATTGTTAGATTCAGGATAGACAACTGAGAGGGGGGGTGAATCAGTTGTCCAAAACTTTCTTCTAATTAAACACTTAATTCCACTTTGTAATTCAACAACATAATAATAAATTAATCATTGAAACATAATGCATTAAATTAAGAGCGGAAACACATAAACACATAAGACACCAAGATTTTGACGTAGAAAACCCAGTTAAGGGAAAAACCATATGGTGATTAACCCAAGATTGTATTCTCTATTAGAAGAATAGAAAGAACAAAATGGCACATGCCAATTAGGGCTCACTACCTGAGCACACTACTCACAAGAGGCCCACTACCTTCAAGAGACACACTATCTATGAAATAATAAGTATCACATACTTGAACTGGAGAATAGAATCTTCACCATGCTTGAGTCAGTTCCATTTAAGTCCAATACTTCTGCTCTACCTTTCACTCTCCTCCTCACTACCACACTCTCATCACCACAATGCACTTCGAAATGACGTTACAACTCCTTATTTATATAAGACATTGACTTAGGAATGATCATCTAAGTCGGCAAACATTATAGAGTCAATATATAAATACATCATGACTAATTACAAAAGACTTCATGCAGATCAACACACTTTCAGCCACATACATCTGAGACTTCAAACTTCTTCTAGGAACATGCCAATCTTCACACAACATCTTCAAGATCATCGGTAGGATGTGTAACTCATCCGGTCAGCCTGACTTGGGAAGAACACCATCATTCGGAAGTAATTCTTCAATTGTAATCTCAAAATCTAAGACAGACCACCAACATGAACTGGACACAATCCAAAGACTTCCACAAGCTAGCCTAAATCACCAAGAACATCCACACTACATCTGCTTACTGAAATCCTTCTCTCCTTCATTCAAAACCTCAAGAACACAGTCTGTCATCACTGTTACAATGGAATAGATGCTTACAGACCTCTAAATCATGAACCATTTGAGATGTCACTCCACATGGACTTCTTAAACACTCCACCAAATCTGTAGAATAGGATAATGCATTTCTGGATCTCACCGGACCTATCTGTATCACTCTGTCACTTCTCAACACCTGCCAGAACCGGTTTTACTTGAGCGCCCACAACTTCTTCAGATCTTCATGCGGACCTCTAAAATCTTTAATGGATCATCTAAAGATAGATATCTACAAACCCTTTAAAGCACATTCTCTGATATTCATCTTATATTGGATCTTTACCTTATTGTCTTCACTGTTCTTCTCTATTCCTGATATGACTAATCCTCAGCAAATAGTTCATCCAATCCTTATCATTCATGCAACAGGAGTACGTTGACATCAATGACAACACCGTTTAGGCCCATACTTGCAACAATCTCTCCCTTTGTCATTGATGGCAACATATGATGTGAAAAACTATTTTGACCATCAAGACAAGAACTTTTTTTTACTGACACAACTCCCCCTATCAACAACATTCATTCACATGTCTTCTCTTCCTTCACTGCTCCCCCCTTGATCAGGAACCACTGGTAATTCCAACACGTACTGGCAATTCCAACACACTCAAAATTCCAACACTTCAGAATCATACCAGCTGCTTCCCCTGAGTAGCAGCTCTCCATCATCAATCTGGACCACAAGATATGATTGTGATATCCACCAGATTGATGCACATCAGTGCACCTTAGTTCATCACTAGAGGGTTAATAACCCCTAACTTCTCCCTGAGATACTTAAAAGAGTCCTTAGGTAGAGGTTTAGTAAAGATATCTTCAATTTGATCCTTGGAACGCACAAACTCCAATCTGACTTCTTTCTTGTTCACTTTCTCTCCCAAAAAGTGAAACTTGATGGATATATGTTTGGTCTTTGAATGCAACACCAGATTCTTTAAAATATTTATTGCCCTTGAATTATCACAGATGATTGTGATAGGTTCTTCATACTCTGCTCCCATGTCTCTTAGCATTTGCTTCATCCACAAAACATGAATACAACTACTTTCTGCTGCAATATATTTTTCTTCTACAGTGGATAGAGATATTCCCTCTTGTTTCTTTCTCAACCAAGATACCAATCTCTTTCCCAAAAAGAATGCTCCACCACTGGTACTCTTTCGGTCATCCACATCTCCTGCCCAATCCACATCTATATATACATGAAGAGAGAAATTATGATCTCTAGGATACCATGATCCATACTCAATTATCCCTTGTAGATACCTAAAAATCATCTTAATCGCCATGACATGAGATTCTCTAGGATCGGCTTGGAATCTAGCAACAAGACCAACAACATTCATAATATCAGGTATAGTTTGAGTGAGATACAACAATCCACCAATCATTGACTTGTACTTTTTCTTATCAGGCTTAGGAGAGTCATCATCTTTGCTCAGTTTACATCCGGTTACCATGGGTGTACTCATTGGCTTCAATTCTTCCATCCCAAATTTCTTCAACAATTTGTTCACATATTTGGTCTAAGAAATGAAGATTCCTTTCTTAGTTTGAATGATTTGTAGACCCAAGAAGAAATTCATTTCCCTAAGCATGGACATCTCAAACTCACTTTTCATTTGATTTGTAAAAGTTTTGCACATACTATTGTTGGATTTAAGGCATACAACTGAGAGGGGGGGTGAATCAGTTGTATAAAACTTCTTGTTCTTTCAAACACTTGATTCTTCGTTGTTAGTTAACAGCATATCAATTAATCATCCATGAAAGCATAATACATAAACACAAGAGCAGATAAACATCAACACATTGAACACCAAGATTTTGACGTGGAAAACCCGGTTAAGGGAAAAACCATGGGGTGATTAACCCAAGGATTATTCTCTGTTAGAAGAATAAGAAAAAGAATGGCACTTGCCAATTAGGGCTCACTACCCGAGCACACTGCTCACAAAGAGGCCCACTGCCTACAAGGAGACACACTGTCTACAAAGTGATAAGAATCACAGTCTTGAACTGGAGAATGACATCTCTACCATGTCCGGATCAGTTCCATTTAAGCCCAAAAACCTCTGCTCTGCCTTTCACACTTCTCTTCGCTATGCCACACTCATCCACACAATCCACCATTCGAAATGAACTCACAAACTGTTATTTATACAAGACATCAACTTAGGAATAAACATCTAAGTCGGCAAACAACCATAAGAGTATCTGCAAGATGAATAACACATCCGGTCGGCCACCACAAGAACATTCGCAGGATGAACAACTCATCCGGTCAGCTAAACAGAGCAAGAACTTCATCCAGAAGAATAACTTCAATTCTGGGCTCTACTATCAATGCGGACCAACAACACAACCTCAACATGATCCAGGAACCTTCACAAGCCTGCCTGAATGACCAGGTACATCCGCACTTCCTCTACTTACTGGAATCTCTTGTCTTCCTCATCCGAAACTTCAAGAACACAGTTTGTCGCCACTGTCATAATGTAAAAGGTACTTCCGGACCTCCAAATCATACACAAATCAGGATGACACATCACAAGGACATCCCAAACACTCCTTCCAATCCGCAGATTAGGATAATACAATTCCGGACCTCACCGGACCTTTTTGTGATCCTCTGTCACCTCTGAATACTTGCCGGAACTGGTTCTACACCGATAGCCACAACTCCTTCAGATCTTCATGCAGACCTCTGAAATCTTAACTGAAGCATCTCAAGACTCATATCTACAAACCCTTTAACCCGCATCCTCCGGTTCTCAACCTATACAATACATTTGCCTTCTTCTCATCACTGTTCTTCACTGTTCCTGACTGAGGCTAATTTTCTCAATATCCTCAGCACACAGCTCATCAAATCCTTCTTGTCAATGCAATATGAGTATGTTGACATCAATGACAACACTGGCTCACCTCATACTTGCAACAATCTCCCCCTTTGTCATTGATGGCAACATATGATGTGAAAAACCATCAAGACAAGAACTTCTCCTTTCTGTCACAGCTCCCCCTATCAACAACAACTTTTCACATGTCTTCTCTTCCTTTACTGCTCCCCCTTTGATCATCAACCACTTGTTTTTCACATGTCTTCTCTCCCCCTTTGACATCAATGGCAAAGGGCTCATACTTGCAATTCTCATACATCAGAATCATACCAGCTGCTCCCCCTTAGTTGCAGCTCCCCATCATCAATCCGGATCACAAGATATGACTGTGATATCCACCGGACTGATGCACATCAGTGCATCCTAGTTCATCACTGGAGGGGCCATGACCCCTAACTTCTCTCGGAGATATTCAAAAGAATCCTTGGGAAGAGGTTTAGTAAAGATATCTGCAATCTGATCCTTGGAGGGAACATACTCCAATCTCACTTCTTCCTTGTTTACTTGTTCTCTCAAAAAGTGAAACTTGATAGATATGTGCTTAGTCTTAGAATGCAATACCGGATTCTTAGAAATATTAATTGCACTTAAATTATCACAGAAAATTGTGATAGGCTCCTCATATTCAACTTTAATGTCTCTTAGCATCTGCTTCATCCATAAGATTTGAGTGCAACAACCTGCTGCTGCAATGTATTCTGCTTCAGTTGTAGATAGAGATATTGCATCTTGTTTCTTGCTTAGCCAAGAAACCAATCTCTTCCCCAAAAAGAATGCTCCACCACTAGTGCTCTTCCGGTCATCCACATCTCCTGCCCAATCTGCATCTGTGTAAGCATGAAGAGAGAAATTCGGATCTCTAGGGTACCATAGACCATACTCAACTGTTCCTTTCAAGTACCTAAAAATTCTTTTGATTGCCATAACATGAGATTTTCTAGGATCAGCCTGGAATCTTGCCACAAGACCAACAACCTGCATTATATCTGGTCTAGTTTTAGTGAGATACAACAATCCACCAATCATTGATCTATACTTTGTCTGATCTGCCTTTGGAGAATCATCATCTTTGCTTAACTTACATCCGGTTGCCATAGGAGTGTTCATTGGCTTTGAGTCTTCCATACCAAATTTCCTTAACAATTCTTTCACATATTTGGTTTGAGAAATGAAGATCCCTTCTTTTGTTTGAGTAATTTGCAGACCCAAGAAGAAATTCATTTCACCAAGCATAGACATTTCAAACTCACTTTTCATCTAATTTGCAAAAGTTTTGCACATACTATCTCTTCCTCCAAAAATGATATCATCCACAAACATTTCAACAATCAAAATGTTTTCATGATCAATTTTGAAATATAAGTTACTGTCAGCAGTACCTTTGTTGAATCCAATCTGCACAAGATGCTTATCCAACCTTTCATACCATGCTCTTGGGGCTTGCTTCAATCCATACAAAGCTTTCTTCAACTTGCAGACCATATCATCATTATCAGACAATTGAAATCCATCCGGTTGTTCAATGTAGACTTCTTCTTCCAGATCACCATTTAGGAAGGCAGACTTGACATCCATCTGATATACCTTGAAGTCTTTGAAGGCAGCAAATGCAA
This sequence comes from Cunninghamia lanceolata, assembly GCA_027924645.1. Taxonomy (NCBI): domain Eukaryota; kingdom Viridiplantae; phylum Streptophyta; class Pinopsida; order Cupressales; family Cupressaceae; genus Cunninghamia; species Cunninghamia lanceolata. The sequence goes on from BSBN01001583.1 coordinate 15,813,451, forward strand.
GAAGTAATCTGACTGCTTCAATTCTTGCCACCGGAGCAAAAGTCTCTTCAAAGTCAATTCCTTCTATTTGAGAGTAGCCTTTGCAGACCAATCTAGCTTTGTTTCTGATTACTTCACCAGCTTCATTTAGTTTGTTCCGGAAGACCCACTTGGTTCCAATTACATTCCTATCTCTAGGTCTGGGAACAAGATCCCAAGTATGATTTTTCTTAATTTGCATCAATTCATCTTCCATTGCTTTGGTCCAGTTTTCATCATTGCAGGCTTCATTTATTGTTTTAGGTTCAATCTTTGAAATCAGACAACATTCATCCTAATTTTGAGCAACATTCCTTCTAGTTTGTACACCTTTGCTTCTGTCACCTATGATTTGATCTTCAGAGTGGTTCAGTCTTACATACCTTGGAATTTTGGGAGTATCCTGCACTGCTGCTTCTTGATCAGGCTCATTCAAACCTATCTCTTCTTCCTGATTTACCGGATCAGGCTGACTCTGTCTCACCGGAGAGGATTGAGTTCCTTGAACACTGTCTTGGTCATCTTCATCAAACTCATAAAATCTTGAAGGCTTCTCAATTCCTTCATCAACTTTCACATTGGTGCTTTCTATCATCTTCCTCAATCTCTTATTGTAACACCGGTATGCTTTGCTTTGAGTGGAGTAGCCCAAGAAAATTCCTTCATCACTTCTAGCATCAAACTTTCCTAGATCTTCATCTCTTTTAATATAACACTTGCTACCAAATACTCTGAAATATTTCACAGTAGGAGTGATGCCAAACAAGAGTTCATAGGGGGTCTTACCGGTGTTGTTTCTGATTTGAACTCGATTGAGAGTGTAGACTGCAGTGCTGATAGCTTCTTTCCAAAACATTTGAGGAACATTTGCTTCCAACATCATTGTCCTGGCAGCTTCCTGGATGGTCCGGTTCTTTCTCTCAACTACTCCATTCTGCTGTGGAGTCCTAGGAGTAGACAACTGTCTCCTTATACCCTGCTTCTCACAAAAATCAATGAACTCACCAAATGTAAATTCACCACCTCTATCAGACCTTAGACACTTTAGTTTCAATCCGGTTTGATTCTCTACCATAGCTTTGAAGATTTTGAACTTCTCAAATGCTTCTGATTGTTCTTTTAGAAAGGTAACCCACATCATCCGGGAATGATCATCAATTAACAACATGAAATATCTATCACCTTGCAGACTCTTGATTCTTGTCGGACCACAGAGATCAGTATGTACTAATTCCAACAATCCGGTAGAGGACTGATCTTGGCTTTTGAAAGAGACTCTACTTTGTTTACCTAGCTGACATTCTTTGCACAAACTATTTGTAGGTTTCATCAATTTTGGAAGATCTCTTACAGCTTGAGTATTGCTTATCTTGATGATGTTATCAAAATTTACATGACACATTCTTCTATGCCATAACCAACTCTGATCAATTTGAACAAACAAACAACTTTTATTTGAACCAACCAGATGAAAGATATTACCTTTTGTCTGAGTACCCGATGCAATTTCAGTTCCGGAGCTTGTAAAGATTCTGCATTTTCCATTCTTGAACCGGAGATCATAGCCTTTGTCCACTAACTGACCAACACTGAGAAGATTGTGCTTCAATCCTTCAACATATAGTACGTTACCTGTTTTGCTCTTTCCATCAAAGGAAATAGTTCCCCTGCCTTTGATTCTGCCAGCAGAATTGTCACCAAACTTTACCATTCCTCCTTCATACCTTTCCAAATTCAAGAACTTATTCTTGTCACCAGTCATATGGTGAGAACATCCACTATCAATAATCCAATCATCCTTTTCTTCCACTTGAGCAGCCAAAGCTTTTTCAACAACTTTGTGATTGACAGATTCAGAGAGTATTGAATCTTCTTCCTTGATGGCAATAAACACCCACTCATTTCTAGATTTGCTTCCTAGTTCTGATTCATCATCTGTTACTCCTTCATTGTCATCTTCTTCATGAACATAATAGCAATTCTTTTGAAACCTTTGTCTGTTAGTATTAGACCTTGCAGATCTTTCCGGACATCTTGAAGCAAAATGACCAATCTTATTGCAGTTGAAACACTTAAAGGGTAGTTTTCCTTCATACTTACCAGATCCTCTTGGCAGTCTCTTTGCAATGAGGGCTTCAAGTTGAGCTGTTTCTGCTTCTTCTTCTTCCATGTCTCTTCTTGCTTGATCATACCATGACATTTTCCTTGATGAGTTTTCTCCCGGATCAAATCTCTGTTTGCCTTTCACATAGGCACTGGCTTTGAAAGCAGATTCAGTCTTGGGAGGATCATCTCCAAACTCGGTCATTTCAAATGCAGCTAGTTTGCCAGCCAGTTGTTCTCTTGTGACAGTTGTGTGGGCTCTGAATTCATCAATGGCAGCAACCTTGATTTTGTAGGCAGCAGGAAGGGATCTTAGGATTTTGCAGACAATCTCATTTTCATCTAGAGTTCCACCAGCATTTCTGATTCCACATACCAGCTCATTCACTCTTGGCATAAAGGTAGTGATGTTTTCATCATCTCTCATCTTCAATCTTTCAAATTTCCCTTTCAGACTTTGCAACCTTGCACTTTTGACAAACTCATCTCCTTCATACAAAAGTTCCAGTTTAGTCAGGATCTCATATGCAGTTGGTAGGTCAATAACATTTGAGAGATCTGAGTCATTCAATGCGCTTAGAAGAGCTTCCTTGGTCCGTAGATTGTTTTCAGCTTCTGTGATTTCATTCAGAGTTGTCGGACCACCTTGTGGAGGTACATATGGTTTTGAAACCATAGCCAAGTATGCTTTTCCCATACATTCCAAGTGACACTTCATGCGACCTTTCCAGAGAGTGAAGTTGGTTCCATCGAACTTCGGACTATCCTTCTTGTATGACGACATCCTGGATCTCCTCAAGCGGTTAAGCTCCTTTCAGAGGAACTTGGCTCTGATACCAATTGTTGGATTTAAGGCATACAACTGAGAGGGGGGGGTGAATCAGTTGTATAAAACTTCTTGTTCTTTCAAACACTTGATTCTTTGTTGTTAGTTAACAGCATATCAATTAATCATCCATGAAAGCATAATACATAAACACAAGAGCAGATAAACATCAACACATTGAACACCAAGATTTTGATGTGGAAAACCCGGTTAAGGGAAAAACCACGGGGTGATTAACCCAAGGATTATTCTCTGTTAGAAGAATAAGAAAAAGAATGGCACTTGCCAATTAGGGCTCACTGCCCGAGCACACTGCTCACAAAGAGGCCCACTGCCTACAAGGAGACACACTGTCTACAAAGTGATAAGAATCACAGTCTTGAACTGGAGAATGACATCTCTACCATGTCCGGATCAGTTCCATTTAAGCCCAAAAACCTCTGCTCTACCTTTCGCACTTCTCTTTGCTATGCCACACTCATCCACACAATCCACCATTCGAAATGAACTCACAAACCATTATTTATACAAGACATTGACTTAGGAACAAACATCTAAGTCGGCAAACAACCATAAGAGTATCCGCAAGATGAATAACACATCCGGTCGGCCACCACAAGAACATTCGTAGGATGAACAACTCATCCGGTCGGCTAAACAGAGCAAGAACTTCATCCGGAAGAATAACTTCAATTCCGGGCTCTACTATCAATGCAGACCAACAACACAACCTCAACATGATCCAAGAACCTTCACAAGCCTGCCTGAATGACCAGGTACATCCGCACTTCCTCTACTTACTGGAATCTCTTGTCTTCCTCATCCGAAACTTCAAGAACACAGTCTGTCGCCACTGTCATAATGTAAAAGGTACTTCTGGACCTCCAAATCATACACAAATCAGGATGACACATCACAAGGACATCCCAAACACTCCTTCCAATCCGTAGATTAGGATAATACAATTCTGGACCTCACCGGACCTTTTTGTGATCCTCTGTCACCTCTGAATACTTGCTGGAACCCGTTCTACACCGACAGCCACAACTCCTTCAGATCTTCATGCGGACCTCTGAAATCTTAACTGAAGCATCTCAAGACTCATATCTACAAACCCTTTAATCCGCATCCTCCGGTTCTCAACCTATACAATACATTTGCCTTCTTCTCATTACTGTTCTTCACTGTTCCTGACTGAGGCTAATTTTCTCAATATCCTCAGCACACAGCTCATCAAATCCTTCTTGTCAATGCAATATGAGTATGTTGACATCAATGACAACACTGGCTCACCTCATACTTGCAACAACTATCTCTTCCTCCAAAAATGATATCATCAAAAAACACTTTAACAATCAAGATGTTTTCATGATCAATGTTGAAATACAAATTACTGTTAGCAGTACCTTTGTTGAAACCAATCTTCAAAAGATACTTATCCGATCTTTCATACCAGGCTCTTGGGGCTTGCTTCAGTCCATAGAGTACTTTCTTCAACTTGCATACCATATCACCATGATCAGACAATTGAAATCCATCTGGTTGCTCAATGCATACTTCTTCTAAGTCACCATTCAAGAAGGTAGATTTGACATCTATTTGATATACTTTGAAATCCTTGAAAGCAGCAAAAGCAAGAAATAATCTGTGTACTTCAATTCTTGCCACCAGAGTAAAAGTTTCTTCAAAATAAACTCCTTCTATTTGAGAATAACCCTTGCAGACTAATCTGGTTTTATTTCTAATTACTTCACGAACTTCATTCAGTTTGTTCTGGAAGACCCATTTGGTTCCAATCACATTCTTGTTTGTAGGTCTAGGAACAAGAGCCCAAGTGTGATTTTTCTCAATTTGCATTAGCTCTTCCTCCATTGCTTTAGTCCAGTCTACATCATTGCAAGCTTCATTCACTGTCTTAGGTTTAATCTTTAAAATCAGACAATACTCTTCTGAATCTTGAAAAATCCTCCTCCTTGTTTGTACACCTTTACTTTTGTCACCTATGATCTGATTTTCAGAGTGGTTCAGTCTTACATACCTGGGAACTTTAGAAGTTTCTTACACTTCTGATTCTTTCTCAGGCTCATTAAAACTCATCTCTTCTTCCTGATTTATTGGATTAGTTTGAATCTAAATTTCAGAAGGGACTTGGGCTCCTTGAATCAGAACACCATTCTAATCATCTTCATTATATTCATAAAACCTTGAGGGTTTTTCAATTCCTTCATCAACCTTCACATTAGTACTTTCTATAATCTTTCTCAGTCTCTTTTTATAACACTGGTATGCTTTGCTTTGAGTAGAGTAACACAAGAATATTCCTTCATCACTTCAATTCCTTCTTGTAGGATGACATCCTAGATTTCAAGCGGTTAAGCTTTTTTAGAGGAACTTAGCTCTGCTACCAATTGTTAGATTCAGGACAGACAACTGAGAGGGGGGGTGAATCAGTTGTCCAAAACTTTCTTCTAATTAAACACTTAAATCCACTTTGTAATTCAGCAGCATAATAATAAATTAATCATTGAAACATAATGCATTGAATTAAGAGAAGAAACACATCAACACATAAGACACCAAGATTTTGACATGGAAAACCCAATTAAGGGAAAAACCATGTGGTGATTAACCCAAGATTATATTCTCTATTAGAAAAATAGAAAGAACAAAATGGCACATGCCAATTAGGACTCACTGCCTAAGCACACTACTCACAAGAGGCCCACTGCCTACAAGAGACACACTGTCTACGAAATAATAAGTATCACATACTTGAACTGGAGAATAGCATCTTCACCATGCTTGAGTCAATTCCATTTAAGCCCAATACTTCTACTCTGTCTTTCACTCTCCTCCTCACTACCACACTCTCATCACCACAATGCACTTTGAATTGACTTTACAACTCCTTATTTATACAAGACATCGACTTAGGAATGATCATCTAAGTTGGCAAACATTACAGAGCCAATACATAAATACATCATGACTAATTATAAAAGACTTCATGTGGATCAACACACTGTCAGCCACATAGATCTGAGACTTCAAACTTCTTCTAGGAACATGCTAATCTTCACACATCTTCAAGATCATCCGCAGGATGTGTAACTCATCCTGTCGGCCTGACTTGGGAAGAACACTATCAATCAGAAGTAATTCTTCAATTGAAAGCTCAAACTCCAATGCAGACCACCAACATGAAATGGACACAATCCAAAGACCTCCACAAGCTAGCCTTAATCACCAAGAACATCCACACTACATCTACTTACTGAAATCCTTCTCTCCTTCATCTGGAACCTCAAGAACACAGTCTGTCATCACTGTTACAATGGAATAGATGCTTACAGACCTCCATATCATGAACCATTTGAGTTTTCACTCCACCTGGACTTCGTAAACACTCCACCAAATCTGTAGAATAGGATAATGAATTTTCAGATCTCACCGAACCTATCTATATCACTCTGTCACTTTTGAACACCTACTAGAACCAGTTTTACTTAAGCATCCACAACTTCTTCAGATCTTCATGTGGACCTCTAAAATATTTACTGGATCATCTAAAGACACATATCTACAAACCCTTTAAAGTGCATCCTCTGATATTCATCTTATATTGGATCATTAACTTACTATCTTCACTGTTGTTCTCTGTTCCTGATATGACTAATCCTCAGCAAACAGTTCATCCAATCCTTATCATTAATGCAACATGAGTATGTTGACATCAATGACAACACTGGTTAGGCCCATACTTGCAACAATCTCCCCCTTTGTCATTGATGGTGACATATGATGTGAAAAACTATTTTGACCATCAAGACAAGAACTTTTTCTTACTGACACAACTCCCCCTATCAACAACATCCATTCACATGTCTTCTCTTCCTTCACTACTCCCCTTTTGATTAGCAACCACTTGTTTTTCACATGTCTTCTCTCCTCCTTTGACATCAATGGCAAATGACACATACTGGCAAATCCAACACTTCAGAATCATACCAGCTACTCCCCCTAAGTAGCAGCTCCCCATCATCAATCCAGACCAAAAGATATGACTGTGATATCCACCAGACTGATGCACATCAGTGCACCTTAGTTCATCACCGAAGAGGTAATAACCCCTAACTTGTCCTTGAGATACTCAAAAGAGTCCTTAGGTAGAGGTTTATTAAAGATATCTACAATCTAATCCTTGGAAGGAACAAACTCCAATCTAACTTCATTCTTGTTCACTTGCTCTCTCAAAAAGTGAAACTTGATGGATATATGTTAGGTCTTTGAATGCAACACCAGATTCTTTGAAATATTTATTGCACTTGAATTATCACAGAAGATTGTGATAGGTTCTTCATACTCCACTCTCATGTCTCTTAGCATTTGCTTCATCCACAAAAAAATAGTACAACTACTTGTTGCTGCAATATATTCTACTTCTACAATGGATAGAGATATTTCCTCTTATTTCTTGCTCAACCAAGAAACCAATCTCTTTCCAAAAAAGAATGTTCCACGATTGGTACTCTTTCAGTCATCCACATCTTCTGCCCAATCCACATTTTTATATGCATGAAGAGAGAAATTATGATCTCTAGGATACCACAATCCATACTCAATTGTCCCTTTTAGATACCTAAAAATCCTCTTGATTGCCATGACATGAGATTCTCTAGGATCAGCTTGGAATCTAGCAACAAGACCAACAACATTCATAATATCAGGTCTAGTTTGAGTGAGATACAACAATCGACCAATCATTGACCTGTACTTTTTCTTATCAATCTTAGGAGAGTCATCATCTTTGCTCAGTTTACATCCGGTTGCCATGGGAGTACTCATTGGCTTTCATTCTTCCATCCCAAATTTCTTCAACAATTCATTCACATATTTGGTCTAAGAAATGAAGATTCCTTTCTTAGTTTGAATGATTTGCAGACCCAAGAAGAAATTCATTTCCCCAAGCATGGACATCTCAAACTCACTTTTCATTTGATTTGCAAAAGTTTTGCACATACTATCTCTTCCTCCAAAAATGATATCATCAACAAACACTTCAACAATCAAGATGTTTTCATGATCAATTTTGAAATATAAATTACTGTCAGTAGTACCTTTGTTGAAACCAATCTTCAAAAGATGCTTATCCAATCTTTCATACTAGGCTCTTAGGGCTTGCTTCACTCCATACAGTGTTTTCTTCAACTTATAGACCATATCACCATGATCAGGCAATTGAAATCCATCTGGTTGCTCAATGTATACTTCTTCTTCTAAGTCACCATTTAAGAAGGCAGATTTGACATCCATTTGATATACTTTTAAATCCTTGAAAGAAGCAAAAGCGAGAAATAATCTGACTGCTTCAATTCTTGCCACTGGAGCAAAAGTTTCTTCAAAATCAACTCCTTCTATTTGAGAATAACCCTTGTACACCAATCTGGCTTTATTTCTGATTACTTCACCAACTTCATTCAGTTTGTTTTGGAAGACCCATTTAGTTCCAATCACATTCTTGTTTCCAGGTCTGGGAACAAGATCCCAATTGTGATTTTTCTCAATTTGCATCAGCTCTTCCTCCATTGCTTTAGTCCAGTTTACATCATTGCAAGCTTCATTCACTGTCTTAGGTTCAATCTTTGAAATTAGACAATACTCTTTTGAATCTTGAGCAATCCTTCTTCTTGTTTGTACACCTTTGCTTTTTTCACCTATGATTTGATTTTCAGAGTGGTTCAGTCTTACATACCTAGGAACTTTGGAAGTTTCTTACACTTTTGACTCTTGCTTAGGCTCATTAAAACACATCTCTTCTTCCTGATTTACTAGATTACTTTGAACCTAAATTTCAGAAGCGACTTGGGCTCCTTGAATCAAAACACCATTCTAATCATCTTCATTATATTCATAAAACCTTGAGGGTTTTTCAATTCCTTCATCAACCTTCACATTAGTACTTCTATAGTCTTTCTTAGTCTCTTGTTATAACACCAGTATGCTTTGCTTTGAGTAGAGTAACCCAAGAATATTCCTTCATCACTTCTAGCATCAAACTTGCCTAGATCTTCATCTCTTTTAATGTAACATTTTCTACCAAAAACTCTAAAATGCCTCACTATGGGAGTGATGCCAAACCAAAGTTCATAAGGAGTCTTACCGATATTGCTTCTGATTTGTACTCGATTAAGAGTATAGACTGCAGTGCTGACAGCTTCTCTCCAATAGATTTGAGGAATATTTGCTTCCATCATCATGGTCCTAGATGTTTCTTGGATGGTCTGGTTCTTTCTTTCTACTACTCCATTTTATTGTGGAGTCCTAGGAGTAGACAATTGTCTTCTGATTCCATGCTTCTCACAGAATTCTATGAACTCATCGGATGTGAATTCACCACCTCTATCAGACCTCAGACATTTTATGTTCAATCTAGTTTCATTCTCCACCATAGCCTTGAATATTTTGAATTTCTCAAGAGCCTCTGATTTCTCCTTTAGAAAGATCACCCACATCATCTGGGAATAGTCATCAATTAATAGCATGAAGTATCTATCACCTTGCACACTTCTGATTCTTGCTAGACCACACAAATCAGTATGAACTAAGTCTAATAACCTGGTAGAAGATTGTTCCTTGCTTTTGAATGAGATTCTGCTTTGTTTACCCAACTGACATTTTTTGCACAAACTATTTGTAGGTTTCACCAATTTTGGAAGATCTCTTACAGCCTAGGTGTTGCTTATCTTGATGATATTATCAAAATTTATATGACACATCCTCCTATGCCATAACCAACTCTAATCAATTTGCACAAATAGACAACTTTTACCAGTACCAAATAAATGGAAGATATTACCTTTTGTTTGGGTACCGGATTCAATCTCTGTTCCAGAACTTTCAAAGATCTTGCATTTTCCATTCTTGAATTTGAGATCATAGCCTTTGTCCACCAACTGTCCAACACTAAGAAGATTGTACTTCAACCCTTCAACATATAGTATATTACCTATTTTGTTATTTCCATCAAAAGAAATAGTTCCTCTGCCTTTGATTCTACCAGCAGAATTATCACCAAACTTTACCACTCCTCCTTCATACCTTTCCAAATCTATGAACTTATTTTTGTCACCTGTCATATGGTGAGAGCATCCACTATCAATGACCCAGTCATCCTTTTCTTCAACTTGGGCAGCCAGATCTCTTTCTACAACTTTATGATTGATAGATTTAGAGGGCATTGGATCTTCTTCATTAATGGCAATAAACACCCAATCACTTCTAGATTTGTTTCCTGATTCTGATTCATCATCTGTTACTCCTTCATTATCATCATCTTCATGAACATAGCAATAATTCTTTTGGAACCTTTATTTGTTAGGATTTGGTCTTGAAAATATTTCTGAACATCTTGAGGCAAAATGACCAATCTTATTGTAGTTAAAACACTTAAAAGACAATTTTCCTTCATACTTACCAAATCCTCTTGGCAGTGTTTTTGTGATAAGGGCTTCAAGTTGAACAATTTTTGCTTTTTCTTCTTCCAGGTCTTTTCTTGCTTTTTCATACTATAGACACCCAAATTTGTGCATGTCTTGCAACACCTTGTCAAAAACATTATCCTAGACATCATGTAGCATTTTTTCCTAAACCCACTCTTAATCCCATTTATCCATTAGCCAATTAATTAAATAAATTTTATTTTTTTAATTAATTTTCACATCATATCCTAATCCCACTTTCCAATTAATTAAATAAATCTTATTTATATAATTAATTTTCTAACTCATATCCCAACTAATTCAAATAAAATATTTGAATTAAGTCCACACCTTTCACCACATTTCGACACTTGTCTACCTCTCAATTCAATCATGTGTGGTAGTACAACTTTTATTTAAAATCTTTCACATGCACAACTAATGGGACCTAATTTTAGTATTTATGTACACAATCACATATGAGCCCTATCCTTCTCCTTACACTTGTCACATGACTACAATTCCCTTTAAGAGTGGGATAACCAAATCAATCCTAGCCATCCACATCAGTCATGTAGCTTTTTAATCTCAACCATCCATTCAAATCAGCCTTTCCTATAAATCAATCCCCTCACAATCCATTTGGGGGAGGGATCTATTCTTCAAGTATCGTCATTCTGCCAAAATTATTCTTTAATCTTGCTATCCAAATCATCCTCATATCATTGTTATGCTGCAAAAGTGAGCACCCAACATTCCTCCAATGATCATCCTTCAAAATCTTGCATGCTCATGCGAGGTGGAGAAGAGCAATGGAGATAAATCGAGCATAGCGTGGAGATCGGTTTGCATTTACATTTGTTATTCTATTTTTCATGTTGTCTTGTGCTTCATTGTGCATTGTTAGGGTTTTATCATTGTTGATTATACATTTACCCTGATTTGCAATTTTACCCCAACTACATTTGGCATGCCCGGTGGGACCTAACCCTTGCTTTTTGTAGGTTTGTGTGTTTAAATTTGCATTTTTAACATCATTTTTGTCTAGCTTTGGTGGTCAAGTTTTGCAGATTGCGTCTTATGCTAGATCTGACCTCACCATCGCATTCAGGAGGCCTCACGGACCAAAATTGACATAAAACACTATTTTCGCTTGTCCAAGACATATCCTTTGAAACTTTTTGCTTGCTTTATCTTGTGGACCTGATCGTGGCTTGAAGTGTGTGCCTCATCATCAAACTTGTAGACAACATTTTTAGGTGCAATCGACACAACTTTTCCTTTTTCTGAACAACTTGTTTGCAAACACATTTGAATTTTGGGCTCCTAAAATGAACATTGTTTGCTATCACATATCGAAAGTGGGCTTAAAATGAACTATTGTCTTCTATCACATCTTGACTTGGGGAACAAGTGCTTGAACTGTTTGTTACACATTTCAATTTTCTAAAGGGGAATTAACCACTACAAGTGTCAATCAAGTGACAACTCACTTGGTTTACTTTTGTCATACCCTTCTTAGGAGGCCTGCTTGGAGACAAACCACTCCAAGGGACGACCTCAATCGAGGCTGAATCAAAAGACATCCTCCTTTGGGAGTTAGAATCTTATCACTCTTAGCTAAGCCCCAAAGAACTTTATACCTTTGGGAAGTGAAGGTGAAGGGTGGGTTACCCCTTTCTCCGGCTATGTGGAAGGATTTCACTTTCAAATTCCTAGTCAACCTCATGTAAACATAGCCCAAGACCTAATTGGCCATACCCACTTGACTAGACATTAGTCTTGTTGATGTGTCTTCCATGTGTGCTTGCTTAATCATCACATTTCATTTTCAAAGTTAAAAACTTGCTTATGTGTCTTGTGTGAGTGATTCATGTGTGTATATGCATAATCATTTGTTTGAACATTGCCAAATCAAGCTATAAATACCATTCATCCTAGTCAACACACATCTTAAGCTATATCATCCACATCATCCAATCTTGTCATTCCATATCACATCCTATCACTATCCTAATCATATCCACATCACCATCGAATCATAATCAAGCACTTGCCAAAAAGGACTTAAGACTTAAACACTTGTGTGACATCATGTCAACCTTAGAGGACCTCCAAAAGATCCTTCATATGCTTCACCACATGCATGCAAGCCAATCACCTTTAGAGCAAAAAGCATTTCAAAGCATTCAAGAACTGATTCAAATATGTCGAACAAACTAATCCTCACACATACAATACCTCTTGGTAGAAATCCAACACCTCTTGGCCACTTGCAAAGTCCAATGACCATCCTATCTATCACCTATCCCATCATATCTATCCACTCATCAACCCAATTTGATACCAACTTATGTTATCCCTTATCCACATCAAGACATCACATCACAACACCAACCAATTCAATAATTCCAACAACAACAAATCCAAACGCCATCCTAACCTCAACAAATTCCACCTCAATCCTATGTGTCATCCACCTTAACTTCATACCAACCTCATCTATCTACACATCATACCAATGCCACACCAACCTATCAACCTCCACCCCAACATTATCCAATTCCTCATTCTAACATTCGAACATATCACCAAACCCATCCACAAGGCAACCAAGTGTCATCACAACAAGAACATGTAAGCCCAAATCCACATTGGCAACAAGATCAAATGCCATCAACTTCATATCAATCCCAATATATTTTGTCTACATATCCTACCATTTCACCCAACCACCAAGACTATCAATGGCCTCCACAACAAGCACAAGTGAGCCCAAATCCAACTTTTCAACAAGAAGCACATGCAGCTCCAAGTGGCCCTTTGTATATAAACCATGCAAGCCCAAGTTATCCTATGCAAGATTTAATTACCTTTGATAAGGGAGATACCAATCTAGAAAATGCATCCTATGAGTGGCCTTCATCATACAATCACCCACCAACACATGAACCTACTAGCCCTGTCATAAGACCACCATATGATCCTACCCCTAGTCCATTGGTCCACCAACCTTCATCACCTTCATCCTCATGTTCTACCAATATTACACCACAAGATCCCTTGGACATAACCATACAACAATTGGTTCAAGCAAATTTGATTGAGCTGCCACTGATAGAACCTTTTGAACCAATCCTTAAACCCCCTTGTTATAATGACAACCCTTATTGTGCATACGATAGGTATAAGGGCCATACAACAACCAATTGTGTCAAACTTAAGAGATTGATCACAAACCTCACAAATTGTGGTAAGATTATCCCTTCATCCAATCCCAATCCTAATCCACCCAATTCATTTATCCCCCAATCTAATCCTAGTCCTAAGCCTGCAACATCATCTGCTATTATTGCTCATCCATTATATTGTCCATCCACTCATACCCTTGCGAAGGATGTGATCCATTGGCTACTAGCTAGGAATAGAACACCTCCATGTCAAACACCAATTCATGAGCATACCAATGAACTTCCAAAGGTCATGTCCAATCCTATAATCTCATCATGTGGTTCGCATAGCCTTGAGCCTCTTCAAGATCCTTCCATTAACATACCTAGCCCTTTGAGCCCATCATGTGACCTACAAGCCAACAAGTCTATTCAAGAGTCTCCAACCACAAGCCTAAGTCAAGAGCCATCATGTCCTCATGTCAATAACCCTCAAGAGCCTATCCAAGAGCCTTCCAATTCCATTCAAGCAACCCAAGAGGTATGTCAAAGGTTTAATCCTAAGCATGTGGAAACATTAAGCCCTAGGCCAACTCAAGATCAAAACACTTTCATGCAACCCATCCATAACATTTACCTTCTTTATGATCAAGATGATACCTATAAAGAAGCTATCTATGAGCACCTTGATCCTATCCATAATCCTATATCTATCCATGAGAAAGATATCCCCATTGCTCCTAGTCATCCGCCATCTAGCCCTATCCATAATGAGCAAACATCCACTTGTCATTGTAGACACCCAAAATTGTCCCAAATTTGTCCATGTCTTGCAACACCTATTTAAAAACATTACTTAGATATGATTTAGCATTTTGTCCTAAACCCACTCTTAATCCCATTAATTAAATAAATTTTATTTATTTAATTAAAATCCCATCTTAATCCCACTTATCCCATTAAGCCAATTAATTAAATAAATTTTATTTATTTAATTAAAATCCCATTCAATTCCATCCTCATCCTACTTAGCCAATTAATTAAATAAATTTTATTTATTTAATTAATTTCACATGCATAATCCCATTTATCCTATCCCTATCCCCATTAATTAAATAAATTTTATTTATTTAATTAATTTCCACATCATATCTTGTCACATCCTCATCATCTTCCCAATTAATTAAATAAATTTTATTTATTTAATTAATTTCCAACTATATCACAACTAATTAAAATATTTTATTTGAATTAAGTCCTCATCTTTCATCACATTCCAACACTTGTCTAGTCAATCATGTGTTACAACTTTTATCTTTCACATGCACAACTAATGGGACCTAATTTTAGTATTTATCTACACAAGCACACCTAAGCTTTATCTTCCCTTGCCACATGTCAATTGACTACAATTTCTTAATGTGCAAGGAAACTTAACTTAATCCTATCCATCCATTTCATCTAAAGCCCTAATTGATCCTAGCCATCCATTGGAACCAAGCCTTTCCTATAAAACAAGCCTCTCTTGAGCCATTAGAGGAGAGAATGGAGGATTCTTCTTCATGCAACTTCACTCTGCTAAATTTTCATCTCAAGCCATTATCTATCCTCTTTCATCTACCTAGCTTGCATCTATCAACCACCAATCATCCATCATTTATCTTCTTATCAACATTATACTGCAGAATTGAGCAATCAACACAACAAAGCGATCAATCAATCGAGCTCATCTTGCATCTTTGAGGTATTGAATTATTTGGGTTTAGGTTATGCATTTCAATTGTTCGATCATTACCATTTATAAATCAAAATTTTTTGATATACATTTTGGCACGCCCAGTGGGACTCACGTCCCTGATTAACCCTCTTGTTTGGGTTGTTTTTGTGAAGATCAGATCTCTTGGAGAATCAATCTTTCATTTTTTACAGGTTTTTGTAGCAAAAATTTATATTTCTCTAACCCTAGTTTTATTAAATTTTGCAAATTTTGAGGGTAAGCTGTCATAGCTTGTGTCCTGGGCAAAAACAGACTGCACCATTGTGATCAAGAGGCTGATTCCATGAATTTTGACTATAAATTTGCCTATTTTTCGTGATTGAAATTTTTGAAAAAATTTGAATTTTTTTTTAGTTTTGCAAGCTTTAACATACGATCCGTACAGCCTGTGTGAAGTATTTCTATGCAAAATCAATTTGTATCTATGTTCATCATGGTTGAAGGCTAATATTTGGTTGCAGGTTTAATGTTTTAATATTTGTAGGGTTGCAAGGTATCATTTTGCTTGCAGGTTTAAATTGAAGGTCTAAAGAGTTGGTTGTTGTTTCCGATTTACAACAAAGCTACTACTACAGTCTTGTTGACACCAAGCCCTGCACTCTCTGCCATTGTGTAAACCCTAGTTCTTTGAACCATTGCCTGATTCATATCTCTGTCGTCGGTTAAGATCTTTCCTCCACCCAAATTTCCCCCTATTCATTTTGGTCAACACTTGCAACCGCCCAACTCCACATTCTCACCATCATGTTAGATCCACCTCTGACGGTCGATATCACATCCTCCTTGCTACCACAGGTTGATTGTTGTGTTAAATCCATTTCACAAACTGTGGATCTCCTGACCAAATACCCATCCTTCACAGAGCTTCCAAATCTGCCCTATCACTTCCATTCTTACCAGTTGCTTATCCTTGCTTGCTTTAAATCCTTGACGGCAGCCCACGAACAATTGACCAACTGCCGGTTGATCCCCTCTGAATCTCACTCGGCATCACTGATCTTTTTTCTGCTACTATCTTTTTTCCAATCGCCATGATCCATTGCCATCGTCTCAGCCTTCTTTAAACCATTGGTCGTTACCATAGTCGACGCCACTGTAGTGAACTATATTATCCTCTCACCTCTTTGTATCTTTCTGATCACCACCTAGAGCTTAGTCCATCAACCACATCTATGGGCCGATCTTCTCCAATCTTAGTGGCAATCCAAAGGTGGTCACTGCCTTTTAACAGTTGGTAGATCTTCAACCATTAGCAGTTGAGATCTTGGCATTGGCGCTCAAGTGGCTTAGTTGGTGCATGGTCATTAATCGACTTTAAACCCCAGTCGATAGCTTTATTCTCTCCCAACATCGGCATTCATTACATAATCTGTGGTCTAAGAATTTTGGTGGCATCTATTTACACATTGTCTCAGGTAGTTTGTTGTTTTTAACGACAGACAATTTCAATAGTCGCTGCAGCAAGATCTCACCTTCTGCGGGCAATGAGTTTCATATCTCTAGTGGTCATTTCAAATCAGTAGTCTTTTCTCACATCATTGATGACCAAAATCTACATTAGGTGATCCAATCCAAACAGTCTTCATGAGCATCTAAACTTTTGGTGAGAATCTTCACAGGTTCAGGACTGCTTATCCCTGTCGGCATCAGAAAGTCATTCCACTGGAGGCTAAGTTCTTAGCATCAATCTGCACATAGAGTAGCCTTTGTATCTATAGCATCACATAGGCTAGCAATCTTTACACACAGGCTACCTATTACAAGCTGTCGTCGGCAATTCTTAAAACTTCCCAGTGGCAGTCTTCATTGACAAAATCCATTGACGAAATAGTCAATCAATGACAGTCTTAATACACAATACAACTGATGACAATCCATAAACTAGCCTAGTGGTATATTCTCAGGTAGACAAAACTGTCATCGTTCAAATTAGAGTGGCAGTAGTAACTATCTTTGTCGGCCTTCAAGAAACTGGGATCTGAACACTACAGTGCTTGGAATTGTCTCATGTCGAAGAGTTGGTCATGCCTATCGATGGATTCCTTGAATTACCACCAATCTCAAAATCATTGGGATCCTTTTATTAAATCCTTTTAGAATACCACTTACCACCCGTAAGGTAGTTTCTTGCATTGATTAGGTCATGTACCAAATAGTGAACGGTTACGAATTTAAACCAATGGTTTTCCACAAAGACGGGTGATTTTGACTTGCAAAGTGATTTCATAGATCTGACAAGTGGTTAACATTAAACTTCCAGTGCCTAAAAACTCATGTGATCACCTTGCACAAAATGGTTAACGGTTATGTAAACTACGGGGGTACCTCTTGTGCTTCCTACATGCCAAAGGAGGTTGTTTTTTTTCAAACTTGCATAACTTTCACATACGATGTCAAAATCACACAAACAAGGACTCGTTGGAAAGATAGGAGGATGAACTTCACAACAAAGCAAGTTTATCAGGTGACTATATCATTTTACCATCTTTTTTATTAGTCAAATTTCAGCTTCATTTCAAACTTCATTTGAGCATAACTTGAGCAAATTTGATCGTTTTTCAGCGAAACTTTTTTTCAAATTGCTTAGAATCTCCTGAATTTTCTGTTTATGCAATCCATTCTTTTGTATCAGATCATTTTCATAAGAATTTTCAGATTTCATCTTTTTCATGTAATCATCTTC
The DNA here is from genome assembly GCA_027924645.1 of Cunninghamia lanceolata. Lineage (NCBI taxonomy): Eukaryota > Viridiplantae > Streptophyta > Pinopsida > Cupressales > Cupressaceae > Cunninghamia > Cunninghamia lanceolata. The sequence goes on from BSBN01001583.1 coordinate 15,831,506, forward strand.
TTTGCAAGTTTACTCGTTTCTTTTTGGAATTGGTGACTTGTAAGGGCATCTAAGGAGCTGGAGCAGCATTGGCATCAACATCTACAGCAAATTGGATAGCAAATTAACCAGGTGCAATCATTTCATCTCTTATCTTCTGATTTTGCTTGATCACACATTTGGATTTTGGGCATAAAACAAACAACTTGTTTGTAATCATACCATTTAAATTGGGCTTAAAATGAACTAGTGTTTTCTACACATTTGGCTTTGGGTTTAAAAAGAACAAGTACTTGAATTTTCTTCCACACATCTCATTTCTAAATGGTCAATTAACAACTGTGAGTGTGAATCAAGTGACAACTCACTTGGTTTGCTTTTGTATACCTTATCTAGGAGGCCTGCTTGGAGACACACCACTCCAAGGGACGACCTCAGTCGAGGCTAAATCGAAAGACACCCTCATTGGGAGTTGTAAATCTTGTTACTCTTGGCTAAGCCCCAAGGAAGTTTATACCTTTGGGAAGTGAAGGTGAAGGATGGGTTACCCCTTTCTCCCGGTTGTGTGGCAGGATTTCACTTTCAATTCCATAGTCAACCTTGTGCAATCTAGCCTAAGACCTAATTGGCCATACCCACTTGACTAGACATTAGGCTTTTTGATGTGTCTTCCACAAGTGCTTACTTAATCATCACATTTCATTTTTAAATCCAACAATTGCTTATGTGTCTTGCGTGAGTGATTCATGTGTGTATATGCATAATCATTTGTTTGAACATTGTCAAATCAAGCTCTAAACACCAAACAAATCAATCTAAACATTCATCCTAGTTAATACACATCATATCCGACTCAACTTCATCCACATCATCCAACCTAATCCACCTCATAGCCACATGTCATATCCATCCACTTCCTATAAACTTAATCCACCTATCCACCAAGTCAATGCCACATCAACCTATGAACATCCACCTCAAGCTTATCCAATCCCTCATGCCACCATTCCAATGCAATACCAAGCCCATCCACAAGGCAATCAAGTGATATCACAAGAACAACATCCAAGTCCCAATGTCCTTTTGTATATAAATCAAGTGAGCACAAGTCAACCTTACCAACATGATCAAATGCCCGCATCTTTGAGTCCACCTCAAGATATTTTGTCTACATATCCTACCATTACACCCAGTTGCCAAGACTATCAATGGCCTCCACAACAAGCACAAGTGAGCCCAAGCCCACCTTTGCAACAAGAAGCACATGCAGCTCCAAGTGGCCCTTTGTACATAAACCATGCAAACCTAATGCAACAAGACTTAATTACCTTTGACAAGGGAGATACCAACCTAGCTAATTCATCCTATGAATACTCTCCACCATCCAATCCCATGCCAACACATGAGCCAACAAGTCCTATCCCAACACCACCATGTGATCCCATTCCTAGTCCATTAATCCCTCTACCTTCCAAACCACCAAGCCCTCCATCACCTTCATCACCATGTCATTATAATCCTTCACCAAAGGATGCGGCTGAGATAGTTTTACAAAGAATGCTTGAGGAAAAACTCATTGAACTTCCTAAAGTCAAACCATGTGAAGAAAGTCCATATGATGAACATGATTATTGTGCACACCATAGGACCAAAGGCCATTGTACAAATCAATGCCCAATATTTGTCCCAATTATTTACAAGGTGTACCCACCTATAATGGGAAATCATGCCACATCATCCCCATCCTATCTGTCACCCCCATCTAGTCCAAATCCTAATCCACCCAATCCAATTAGCTCTCAACCTAATCCTAATCATAAGCCTACAACACCATCTACTATTATCATCCATCCATTATATTGCCCATCCACTCATACCTTTGTGAAGGATGTGATCCATTGGCTACTAGCTAGGAATAAACTACCTCTATGTCAAACACCCATTCATGAGCCTACCAAAGAGCTTCCAAAGGTCATGTCTAATCCTATAATCCCATCATGTGGTCCACATATCCTTGAGCCTATCCACGAGCCTTCCATTAACATTCTTAGCCCTTCAAGCCCATCACGTGACCTACAAGCCATCAAGCCTATTTGCAAACCTTTTATCATTAATCCAAGTCAAGAGCTATCATGCCCTCATGTCGATACATCAAGAGCCTATCAAGTCCACTCAAGAACCTTCCACTTTCATCCAAAGTCAAGAGGTATGTCAAGAGTTTAAACCTAAGCATGTGGAAACATTAAGCCCTAGTCCAACTCAAGATCAAAACACTTTCATGCAACCCATCCACGACATTTACCTTATTTATGATCAAGATGATACCTATAAAGAAGCTATCCATGAGCACCTTGATCCTATCCATAATCTTATATCTATCCATGAGCAAGATATCCAAATTGCTCCTAGTCATATGCCATCTAGCCCTATCCATAATGAGCAAACATCCACTTGTCATGATGAGACACTTGTCCCCCAAGTAAGCATAAAAGATCAAACAAATAATTTGGATCTTAGTGAACACAATGCTAATCAAGATCCTAATGATCCTCCTTCCACATCCACTATCGATTCTATTTCAAATCCACTATCATGTCCTAGTGGTCTTACCACCTTTGTCCATGAATGTTCTTCCTTAGGACAACAACGACCTCTATCCACTTCACCTTCTCCATCCAATAACAAACTCAAGTCTAGTGTTCAAACCACACCTAGTCCCATTGTCCATTGCATACTCCAAAACATGAGCTACCAAGGCAAAGGTTTAGGCCTTTATGAACAAGGTATTTTGGAGCCGATTCATGTCAAGATTCCTCCATGCTCATATAGCCTTGGATACACACCCCAAGGTAAACAAGGCCAAGATGTTGGTAATCCCTTCATGCATCCTAAACCTACCACTTACCATCATATATCCTATCATATACCCAAAACATATGTTGCCATTCCATCTCCATCATCCTATAAATGTCAAAAGCATGTGACCATACACCTTCCGCCATCCACTTTGCCTCCACTTTTACCAACTCCAAATATCCCTCCATCCACCTTGCCACCATTACTCCCAACACCTAACATACCTATCATTCATAAGTATCCTAACATCCCTAATCATGGCCAACAAAAACACACATTGTTTAAGCATAAAGCTTCCAATCATTCCATCCACTCCACCCACCCCATGGGATTCAAAAGCAAAAATTTTGATGCCTCTACGTATAAAGCTAAAAATCATACCAAAAATCCAAAAGGTCTTCATACCTTAGGACATAAAGAATCAAACTCAAGGCAAAGTTCATCTAAGCAGCCATCTAAGCCCATACCTCCAAAAGCAAAGCCCAAAAGAAAAATGGTTTGGGTTCCTAAGAAAATAGCTAGCAAGTCTAATGAGGCATCCTCATCCACATCTCAAGAATCCCAACCACCTATATCCATCCAAAAGCCTACTTCCATCCAAAACTTCCATTCCCTTCAAAAATCCCACAAGAAAAACAAAAGCACAAAAAATACTAAATCTATGTGGGTTCCTAAATCACTTCATCAACCATTTCCTAAGAAAACATCTCCATTGCTTCCTACACCACCATCCAATCAAAAGCTTTAATGTTTATCATGGTGTGTGCAACCATTGGTCATGGTTCCCTTCCATTCCAAAACATTCCCACATGCCTCCATCTCCCCATCTTCCATTCATTATCCTACATATCTTCCCCATCACCTTCCTATGGTCCATGCTTTTGCATAAGCCTTTTATCCATCTATCCTTGCATGAACCTTTCATAATCCATTTCATCATCCACTATCTACCTCATCCATCTCCCATCCACGCAATCCCTTGTCAACATCTATGAGCATAATGACATGGTCCATGCGAAGACATCATCCATCTCTAAGGGGACAATATCACCTCCCATAGCACTAGCCACTTGAGTCCCTCCTATCCATTACCATGGTGAAAACCTGACAAACAGGCGCCATGAGTAATTGTCATCCCATCTAAAAAATAAAAATAAAAAGAGAAAAAAAAAATCAAAAAAGTAAAGAGAAATCCCTTCGTCCAATGGTGAAAACCTGGTAAACAGTTGCCTTGGATAAGTACCATGATGAAAACCTGGCAAATAGGCGTCATGTGTAGGTTGATCTTCTATGTCACTTATACTTGGGGGCACATTGTCTCATCCAAACTATCCATTCCATCCTACCATACTATCCTAGCCTACCATCCTTAGCCATTACATAAATATGCCTATCCTATTGAACCCATTTATCCATCCTCCCGCCTTTTGATCTTCATAGAGACATAAGGGCAAAATGTTGAAACATGTTTGGATATTTCTTGACATACCTTCTTTCCAAACTAAGTCCTATCCATTGACCATTTATCCATCCCATTTAAACCAATCCATCATGTCATCCCTTGGTCATGAACTTTGTCATGTAAAAATCCTAAGCATTACCACCTAGAATGGGGCAAGTTATTCTTCCTATGCGACATAGCCTTTGGAGATCACATCCTAGCTCCCTTATGATCCATCCACTATGGTGTATCCTTATCATGAGCTTTCCATCTTATATCTTATCCCCGTCTATTTATCATGAGCTTTCCACTATAGCCTACCTATCCATTTATCATGAGGCAAGCATCGATCCCTTATATGGCCTATCCTCTTATCTATCCATCCAACTCTCATGATCTTACCATCCCATTTACTATCATCCATCCTTTTATCCATCCCTTGCACCTAGACTTGGTTTTTTTCCCCTTGTCATTGGTATCAAGCACAAAGGCTACCCAAATTGTAAATCCATTGGCGTTTTCCACAACATTTCAAAAAACACAAAAGAGAAAAAAATCAAAATATTCCAAAAACACAAAAAAATCAATATCCAACGAAAAATCTAAGAAATAAAACCAATCACATCATCCAAAACAATCACTCCATCAACATTCAATCAAAATCAAATCATCATCATCATCAATTCTTCCTATCAATAACATTCATTCATCTATTTCAATCAATCACTTCTTCCAATCATATCAATCAAATCAATCTAAGCAATGATCTTAAATCCAAGTCACACTAATCCATATCAAGCAAGCCAATCAATCATGGAACATTATCCAATCAAATCAACATGTTTTTGATCCTAATCTTGTCATAAGCCAAATCAATCATCATCAATCATTATCAATGGGATATAGCATTCCCACATCCTTGTGTTGATCTAGGGATATAGCTTTCCCCGCAATGACAACACTATCTATCATCATCAATAAAAAAATCAATCATTGGTTTATGACTTGACAAGGGCAATACCTTGTTTTTTTTACATCCTTTGAGCACACTGAGAACACTTGCTTATGCTTCGATTGAGTGGACACTCCAATCATCACACCATCACTATCATCATTCAAAACAATCCAATCATCAAAACAATCAACCTTACAATAGAAAAAATCACAACCAAAGCACATCAATCCAACCATCAAAATAAATCCTATCAATCATCAACATTAACACCAAAGTAAATCAACTCAATCACATCCAACTCCAATCAGAACAAATCCAATCACTTCAACAAATCAAAAGAAGCTCAATCCACACACATCATCCCATCATCAACATTTCATGAAACCAAATCAATCTTCATCCATCATTTCATCATCCTCAAAATCATTCCAAACAATGATCCAAATGCAAGTCAATCCTTAATCCATACCAAGCAAGTTAATCAATCAAGCCAAGTTATCCAAACGCAATCCATGGTCTTGATCCTAGCCTTGTTGTAAGCCAAATCAATTAGCCAACTAGCCAACCAACTTAGCAAACAACCTTGTGTTGATCTAGGGATATAGCTTTCCCTGCAATGACAACACTCTCAACTATCATCAACAAAACAATCAGCAATTAATCATTGGTTTACAGCTTGACAGGGGCAATACCTTGTTTGTTTTTGAATCATTTGTGCATGCTTGCTTGCTTGTGTGTGTTATCACTTTAACTTGCATTTGAATCACATCAGTATCAATCCAACTAATATTCATATCTTGTGTATGTTGGAATAGCTTTTTGCACTATCCTTTGCATCTAAGGTCATGTTATACCTTTTGTACATTAGGACTTTAATGCTCTAAGTTTACTTCCTCATACGTTAGACAAGGTTGTATTATGCTGGGGCACAAGACACATCATCACCCTGGTCCTTATACCTTGGTGCATAACATTTAGTGCTATATCAAACATCATGGTTGCTCACTTTCATTGCAGCATAACACATCATCCATTTCTCCTATCTATCCCCTTATCTTTCTTTTGCAACCAAGCCATTTCTTTTCGAGAGCCTACCCGTGTTTGTCCAACCCACCTATCCTCTCGAGGGGGCATCATCATCCTATCTTTCCATCCCCATTCCTATCATTTTCCTCTATCCATACCTTATCTTCTTTGAAATGATGTTACTTGACGTAAATCTTATCATCTCAAACATCATTTCAAAGAGGGGCAAAATGTAGACACCCAAAATTGTCCCAAATTTGTTCATGTCTTGTAACACCTATTTAAAAACATTACTTAGACATGATTTAGCATTTTGTCCTAAACCCACTCTTAATCCCATTAATTAAATAAATTTTATTTATTTAATTAAAATCCCATCTTAATCCCACTTATCCCATTAAGCCAACTAATTAAATAAATTTTATTTATTTAATTAAAATCCCATTCAATTCCATCCTCATCCTACTTAGCCAATTAATTAAATAAATTTTATTTAATTAATTAATTTTACATGCATAATCTCATTTATCCTATCCCTATCCCCATTAATTAAATAAATTTTATTTATTTAATTAATTTCCACATCATATCTTGTCCCATCCTAATCATCTTCCCAATTAATTAAATAAATTTTATTTATTTAATTAATTTCCAACTATATCACAACTAATTAAAATATTTTATTTGAATTAAGTCCTCATCTTTCATCACATTCCAACACTTGTCCAGTCAATCATGTGTTACAACTTTTATCTTTCACATGCACAACTAATGGGACCTAATTTTAGTATTTATCTACACAAGCACACCTAAGCTTTATCTTCCCTTGCCACATGTCAATTGACTACAATTTCTTAATGTGCAAGGAAACCTAACTTAATCCTATCCATCCATTTCATCTAAATCCCTAATTGATCCTAGCCATCCATTGGAACCAAGCCTTTCCTATAAAACAAGCCTCTCTTGAGCCATTAGAGGGGAGAATGGAGGATTCTTCTTCACGCAACCTCACTCTGGTGAATTTTCATCTCAAGCCATTATCTATCCTCTTTCATCTACCTAGCTTGCATCTATCAACCACCAATCATCCATCATTTATCTTCTTATCAACGTTATGCTGCGGAATCAAGCAATCAACACAACAAAGTGATCAATCAATTGAGCTCATCTTGCATCTTCGAGGTATTGAATTATTTGGGTTTAGGTTATGCATTTCAATTGTTCGATCATTCCCATATATAAATCCAAATTTTTTGATATACAGTCATGATGAGACACCTATCCCCCAAGTAAGCAGAAAAGATCAAACAAATAACTTGGATCTTAGTGAACACAATGCTAATCAAGATCCTAATGATCCTCCTTCCACATCTACCATCGACTCCGCTTCAAATCCACTATCATGTCCTAGTGGTCTTACCACCTTTGTCCATGAATGTTCTTCCTTAGGACAACAACAACTTTTATCCACTTCACCTTTTCCATCCAATAAAGAGATCAAGTCTAGTTCCCTAAGTACACCTAGTCCCATTGTCCATCGCATACTCCCAAACATGTACTACCAAGGCAAAGGTCTAGGCCTTTATGAACAAGGTATTTTGGAGCCAATTCATGTCAAGATCCCTCCATGCTCATATGCCCTTGGATACACACCCCAAGGTAAACAAGGCCAAGATGTTGGTAATCCCTTCATGCATCCTAAACCTACCACTTTCCATCACACCCCCCATCATCTACCCAAAACATATGTTGCCATTCCACCTCCATCATCCTATAAATGTCAAAAGCATGTTTCCATACACCTTCTACCATCCACTTTACCTCCATTACTTCCAACTCCTAACATCCCATTATCCACTTTACCTCCACTCCTTCTAACTCCTAATATCCCTCCATCCACTTTGCCTCCATTGTTACCAACACCTAATTATCCACTTATCCATAAGTACCCTTACATTCCTAATCATGACCAACAAATGCACACATTGCCTAAACATGAAGCTTCCACTCATTCCACCAAACCCATGGGATTCCAAAATAAACATTTGTATGCCTTTATCTATAAAGCCAAAAATCCAACTAAAACTCCTAAGGACCCTCATGCCTTATGGCATCAATGTGAAAAGTCTCTAAATCATCCATCTTCTAAGAAAAGTACACTCACAAAGCTATCCAAGCCCATACCTCCAAAAGCAAAGCACAAAAGAAAAATGGTTTGGGTTCCTAAGAAAATAGCTAGCAAGTCAAATGAGGCATCCTCATCCACATCTCAAGAATCCCAATCACCTATATCCATCCAAAAGCCTACTTCCATCCAAAACTTCCATTCCCTTCAAAAATCCCACAAGAAAAACAAAAGCACTAAAAAAACTAAATCTATTTGGGTTCCTAAATCATTTCATCAACCATCCCCTAAGCAAACATTTCTATTGCTTCCTACACCACCATCTCACCAAAAGCTTCAATGTTTATCATGGTGTGTGCAACCATTGGTCATGGTTCCCTTCCATTCTAAAATATTCCCATATGCCTCCATCTCCCCATCCTTCATCCATTATCCTACATATCTTCCCCATCACCTTCCTATTGTCCATGTTTTTGCATAAGCCTTTCATCCTAAGTCCAACATAATCCACATCATAATCCATTATCCCCTATCCTTCCATGCATAAGCCTTCCATAATCTACTATCCACCTAATCCATCTCCCATCCATGCAATCCCTTACCAATATCAATGAGCATAATGACATGGTCCATGTGATGACATCCGTCTCCAAAGGGACTACCAACATTCATAGCACTAGACACTTGAGTCTCTCCTATCCATGACCATGGTGAAAACCTAGCAAATAGGCGCCAAGTGCAATTGTTATCCCATCTAAAAAAATCTAAAAGAAAAAAATGAGAGAAAAAAAAAGAAAGCAAAGAGAAATCCCTTCGTCCAAAGGTGAAAACTTGGTAAACAGGTGCCTTGGATAAGTACCATGATGAAAACTTAGCAAATAGGCATCATGTGTAGGTTGATCTTCTATGTCACTCACACTTGGGGGTGCATTGTCTCATCCATCTTATCATTTTCAACTTATCATTTTCCATTATATCATGCTACATCCTACCATCCTTATCTATTACATAAACATGCCTATCCTATTGCACCCATTTATCCATCCTTCCTCCTTTTGATCTTGATGAAGACATAGGGGCAAAATGTTGAAACATGTTTCGATATTTCTTGACATACCTTCTTTCCAAACCGAGTCCTATCCATTGACCATTTATCCATCCCATTCAAACTAATCCAATCTTATCATCCCATTGTCATGAGCCTTGTCATGTAAAAATCCTAAGCATTACCACCTAGAATGGGGCAAATTAGTTCTTCCTATGCAACATAGCCTTTGGAGATCACATCCTAGCTCCCTTATGATCCATCCACTATGGCATATTCTTATCATGAGCTTTCCATCTTATAGCTTATACCTATCTATTTATCATGAGCTTTCCACTATAGCCTACCTATCCATTTATTATGAGGCATACATCCATCCACCATAGCATACTCTTGTATCTATCCACCTATCATGAGATTTCCACTATATCCTACCTATCCATTTATCAGGAGGCATGCATCCATCCCTTATATGGCTTATCCTCTTATTTATCCATCCAACTCTCATGAACCTTCCATCCCATCCAACTCTCATGAGCCTTCCATCCCTTGTTGCCCATCCTTTTATCCATCCAATCCCATTAATCCATCCTTGCACCTAGACTTGGTCTTCCCTTGTCATTGGTTTCAAGCACAATGGCTACCCAAATTGTAAATACATCGGTGTTTTCCAAAACATTTCAACAAAATATCCCCAAAAAACAAAATATCTACAAAAAATACAAAAAATCAAAATATGTCAAAAAATCCAAAAAATAAAATATCCAACGAAAAAATCCAAGCAATAAAATCAATCATATCATCCAAAACAATCCACTCTGTCAACATTCAATCAAAATCAAATCATCCCATTTCATCATCATCAATTCTTCCTATCAATAACATTCATTCATCCATTTCAATCAATCACTTCTTCCAATCATATCAATCAAATCAATCTAAGCAATGATCTTAATCCAAGTCACACTAATCCATATCAAGCAAGCCAATCAATCAAGGAACATTATCCAATCAAATCAATAGGTTTTGATCCTAATCTTGTCATGAGCCCAATCAATCATCATCAATCATCATCAATGGGATATAGCGTTCCCACATCCTTGTGTTGATCTAGGGATATAGCTTTCCCCGCAATGACAACACTATCTATCATCATCAATCAAACAATCAATCATTGGTTTATGACTTGACAAGGGCAATACCTTGTTTGTTTTACATCCTTTGAGAACACTGAGAACACTTGCTTATGCTCAGATTGAATAGATACTCCAATCATCACACCATCACTATCATCATTCAAAACAATCCAATCATCAAAACAATTGACCCAGCAACAACAAACATCAAAACCAAAGTACATCAAGCCAACCATCAAAATAAATCCAATCACTCCAACAAATCAAAAGTAGCTTAATCCACCACATATCATCCCATCATCAACATTTCATCAATCCCAATCAATCCATTTTCATCATCTCATCAATAAAACATTAGAACTACATCTCATTTCCATCGTTAAGTGCCTTGATCCCATGGATACAGGGTATGTAGGTAGTTTGGAGTACTAAGGAAGTGCCCAGATTTAGGCACAAGCGATTTTCCTCTTTCTCCTCTCATCATTTCTTCTATCATCTATCTTCTATATCATCAATAAACAACTTCTTCCAATCAATATATCATTCAATCAATCCATTTACTTCAATCAAATCAATCCAATCAATCAAAACAAAGATCTAAATGCAAGTCATCATTAAGCTATACCAATCAAGTTAATCAATCAAACCAAGTTATCCAAACACAATCCATGGTCTTGATCCTAGCCTTGTTGTAAGCTAAATCAATCAGCCAATCAACTAGCCAACTCAGCAAACAACCTTGTGTTAATCTAGGGATATAGCTTTCCCTGCCATGACAACACTCTCAACTATCATCAACAACCAATCATTGGTTTACATCTTGACAGGGGCAATACCTTGTTTGTTTTTGTATCATTTGTGCATGCATGCTTGCTTGCTTGCTTGTGTGTGTTATCATTTTATCTTGCATTTGCATCATATCAGTATCAATCCAGCTAATATTTATAACTTGTATCTAGACAAGGTTGTATTACGCTGGGGCACGAGACATAATGTCACCCTAGTTCCTTATACCTTGGTGCATAATGTCTATTGCTATATCAAACATTATGGTTGCTCACTATCCATTGGAGCATAACACATCATTCATTTCTTCTATCCATTCCCTTATCTTTCTTCCTTGACCAATCTATTTCTTTTTCGAGAGCCTACCCGTGTTTGTCCAACCCGCCTATCCTCTCGAGGGGGCATCCTCATCCTATCATTTCATCATCATCCTATCTTTCCATCATCAACCTATCATTTCCATCACCATCTTCCTATTTTTCCATCCATATATATTTTCTCCTATCCATACCTTAGCTTCTTTGAAATGATGTTATGCGATGTAAATCTTATCATCTTGAACATCATCTCAAAGAGGGGTAAAATGTAGACACCCAAATTTGTCCCAAATTTGTGCATGTCTTGCAACACCTTGTCAAAAATATTATCCTAGACATCATGTAGCATTTTATCCTAAACCCACTCTTAATCCCATTTATCCATTAGTCAATTAATTAAATAAATTTTATTTATTTAATTAAATCCCCATCTTAATCCCATCCTTATCCTACTTAGCCAATTAATTAAATAAATTTTATTTTTTTAATTAATTTCCACATCATATCCTAATCCCACTTTCTAATTAATTAAATAAATCTTATTTATTTAATTAATTTCCAACTCATATCCCAACTAATTCAAACAAAATATTTGAATTAAGTCCTCACCTTTCACCACATTTCAACACTTGTCCACCTCTCAATTCAATCATGTGTGGTAGTACAACTTTTATTTAAAATCTTTCACATGCACAACTAATGGGACCTAATTTTAGTATTTATGTACACAATCACATATGAGCCCTATTCTTCTCCTTACACTTGTCACATGACTACAATTCCCTTGAAGAGTGGGATAACCAAATCAATCCTAGCCGTCCACATCAATCATGTAGCCTTTTAATCTCAACCATCCATTCAAATCAGCCTTTCCTATAAATCAATCCCCTGACAAGCCATTTGGAGGAGGGATCTATTCTTCAAGTATCCTCATTCAGCCAAAATCATTCTTCAATCTTGCTATCCAAATCATCCTCATATCATTGTTATGCTGCAAAAGTGAGCACCCAACATTCCTCCAACAATCATCCTTCAAAATCTTGCATGCTCATGCGAGGTGGAGATGAGTAATGGAGATAAATCGAGCATACCGTGGAGATCAGTTTGTATTTACATTTGTTATTCTAATTTTCATGTTGTCTTGTGCTTCATTGTGCATTGTTAGGGTTTTATCATTGTTGATTATACATTTACCCTGATTTGCAATTTTACCCTAACTACACATACCATGATGGTTTCCTTGAAGAGTTCTCTCCTGGATCAAACCTTTGTTTACCTTTTACAGAGGCACTGGATTTGAATGCAGATTCAATCTGGGGGGGGCATCTCCAACTCAGTCAATTCAAATGCAGCTGATTTACCAACCAATTGATCTCTTGTGACAACCAAATGAGCTCTGAATTCTTCAATGGAAGCAACCTTGATTTGATAAGAAGTAGGAAGGGATCTGAGAACTTTGCGAACAATCTCATCTTCATCCAAGACTCCACTAGCACATCTAATGCCACAAACAAGCTCATTTACTCTTGGCATAAAATTAGTGATATTTTCATCTTCTCTCATCTTCAGATTTTCAAATTTCCCTTTCAAACTCTGTAGCCTTGCACATTTAACATACTTGTCTCCATGAAGAAGTTCCAATTTTTCCCAAATCTCGAAAGCAGTTTGTAGGTCAACAACATTTGAAAGCTCTGAATTAGATAGGGCACTTAGAAGGGCTTCTTTAGTTCACAGATTGTTTTCAGCATCTGTGATTTCAGTTACAGTTTTCGGGCCATTCTGTGGAGGAGTATACTTCGTTGTAGCCATGGTCTAGTACTACATTCGCATACATTGCAAGTGATATTTCATGTGACTTTTCCAGAGATTAAAATTGGTTCCTTCAAACTTCAGACTATCCTTCTTGTAGGATGACATCCTAAATCTCAAGCGCTTAAGCTCTTTTGCAGGAACTTAGCTCTGATACCAATTGTTAGATTTAGGATAGACAACTGAGAGTGGGGGTGAATTAGTTGTCCAAAACTTTCTTCTAATTAAACACTTAAATCCACTTTGTAATTCAGCAGCATAATAATAAATTAATCATTGAAACATAATGCATTAAATTAAGAGCAGAAACACATCAACACATAAGACACCAAGATTTTGACATGAAAAACCCAGTTAAGGGAAAAACTACGTGGTGATTAACCCAAGATTGTATTCTCTGTTAGAAGAATAGAAAGAACAAAATGGCACATTCCAATTAGGGCTCACTACCTGAGCACACTACTCACAAGAGGCCCACTGCCTACAAGAGACACACTGTCTATGAAATAATAAGTATCACATACTTGAACTGGAGAATAGAATCTTCACCATGCTTGAGTCAGTTCCATTTAAGCCCAATACTTCTGCTCTGTCTTTCGCTCTCCTCCTTGCTACCACACTCTCATCACCACAATGCACTTCAAAATGACTTTACAACTCCTTATTTACACAAGACATCAACTTAGGAATGATCATCTAAGTCGGCAAACATTACAGAGCCAATACATAAATACATCATGACTAATTACAAAAGAATTCATGCAGGTCAACACACTATCGGCCACACAGATTTAAGACTTCAAACTTCTTCTAGGAACACGCCATTCTTCACACATCTTCAAGATCATCCGCAGGATGTGTAACTCATCCGATCAGCCTGACTTGGGAAGAACACCACCATCCAGAAGTAATTCTTCAATTACAAGCTCAAACTCCAATGTGGACCACCAACATGAACTGGACACAATCCAAAGACTTCCACAAGCTAGCCTGAATCACCAAGAATATCCACACTACATCTGCTTACTGAAATCCTTCTCTCCTTCATCTGGAACCTCAAGAACATAGTCTGTCATCACTGTTACAATGGAATAGATGCTTGCAGACCTCCATATCATGAACCATTTGAGTTGTCACTCCACATGGACTTCCTAAACACTCCACCAAATCTGTAGGACAGGTTAATGGCTTTTCAGATCTCACTGGACCTATCTGTATCACTCTGTCACCTCTAAACACCTACCAGAACTAGTTTTACTTGAGCGCCGCAACTTCTTCAAATCTTCATGCGGACCTCTGAAATCTTTACTAGATCATCTAAAGACACATATCTACAAATCCTTTAAAGTGCATCCTTTGATATTCATCTTATCTTGGATCTTTACCTTATTGTCTTCACTGTTCTTCTCTATTCCTGATATGACTAATCCTCAGCAAACAGTTCATCCAATCCTTATCATTAATGCAACAAGATTATGTTGACATCAATTACAACACCGATTAGGCCCATACTTGCAACATAGACATGTTCATTTGACCAAAGGAGGCTTATCAAACTCATAAATTAGCCTAGCAAGTTGTCCTACCCAAGGTTCCTTCACAAATGGCCTATTTTCCTTGTAGCCCTAGAAATGTGGTTTAGCGGGCTTAACTCCAAAAATTTCCAAACAACTCATAGAACTCTATCTTTTTAGATACCCATTATGGCCCTCTATAACATACTTGACATGCAGGGTACATTGTTTTGGAACACAAGGCTCTAAAAATGATTGTTCCTGCTATTCCAAGGGGCAATTAGCCTTAGGTTTACAAAGGAAGTACCCTACTAGAGTGACCCAAAACTTTCCACCAATTCCAGAAGTTAGTATGGATTTCAAATGGATGGATTCAATAGGTTTTGGACCTCCATGGGCATTAGAAACAAGTTTTCCAACTAAATCTACCTCTAGCTATCACCAATGGCTTAATACATAGAGATATCAAGCCAAATCTTCCTCAAATCTTGTCTTGGACTGATCCCCTACACCTACACAAAAAAACCATTGTATAATATACCTATACAAACCCAAAAAATCCATTTTGGGGCTCTAACTCAAATATTTGGGTCAGAACCCCATAAAACTCTTAAATCCCTACCAAACCTTCCTAGAAATAGCAATTTTGGAACTGTGAGGACCGCCCTTTTTACTTCTGTTGTTATGACTATTTACATTACTGTTATTGTTACTTTTTATATTTGTGGGATAGCAGTTCCCAGGATTGTCAAACTATTAAACTTTATTATGATTTCGGAAAAACTAATTGGGTGATGTTTGGATAAGTTTACATTTCAGAAAAGTTAATTAGGTGATGATGGAAAATTG
The DNA here is from genome assembly GCA_027924645.1 of Cunninghamia lanceolata. Lineage (NCBI taxonomy): Eukaryota > Viridiplantae > Streptophyta > Pinopsida > Cupressales > Cupressaceae > Cunninghamia > Cunninghamia lanceolata. The sequence goes on from BSBN01001583.1 coordinate 15,847,344, forward strand.
CAATATGATTTCATTTATGTTAATTAGAACTATGTCATGTTAATGCATGTTTTTAAGTTGCTTCGGCTATGATGATTATATGTGGATACTGATCTTGTAATTTAGTGTGCAGGATTTACTAATCGAACCACAGATTTCAGAGATCATTCCACACCTTGTTATTGTTATTCCCTGTTAAGCCGATCTGGTTCCACGAGGAACCAAGATCTTTCTATGTTTGATGTGATGTTGTAATGTGGTCTTTTGTATGGTTGAGTGAGTTTGGTTACCCTCTTGTAACAATATTTTATGATTTGTGTTAAAAAAAAAAGGATTTAATTTAAATTTCTTTATTTTATTTAAATCTTTGAGGCCTTTTCATGTGCTTTACCTTGACCATGGGTGTCCTGGATGGGTTAAAGTTGACCCTGGGTTATACCCCATGGGTCCAGGGGCCCATTTGGCATGGGTAACCCTTGAGTAACCTCCATCTAGTCATCTTAACTTCCCCCTGAAGTTAAGTGGCGAAAATTGGAGGTATGGAGGGGACATGATGGGTTGTACCAACACCCAACCCATCCCTCTACAATCCCCAAGGTAAGAAATGACTACAAGCCCATCCATTATTGAAGGATTGACTTGAAGTCACCCTCTCCATTAGTGAGATTCCCCCATGTGTTGTGGGGTCACCCATGTGAAGAAGGGAAGAAGAGGCATGGGTCACCTGTCTTTTTCTTCTTTAACTCCTTTTATTTCTCCCATGCGTAAGAGAAATGACATGAGGAGAGGGATAAGGAGTACTCTAGGGATGGGTGAGTGACATAAGCCACCAGGACAGAATAGTGTTTTTGGGGGAGGGTGAGGAGGTGACAAGTGTCACCTCCCCATTCCTCTAAACTGAAAAGAATTTGGGTTATTTGTTTCCAATTTTGGGATGGGAGGGAGTTAGTTGAATTTTGGGGAGAGTTTTATTATTTTTGCCAAAAATAGGAAAGTTAGCTTGGAGGAGAAGGAAGGAAGAGGGAGTTGGTGGTGAAGGTTGGAAGAGAACTCAGAGGAGCTCTGCAACAGTTTCATTCTAGGAGGGCTTGTAAGGTTGGTTTGATTTTCACCTTTCTTTCGTATATCTGAATGTGTATGAAAAGTGTGTGAAAGATGCTTATTTGTTTATGTTTAGATTTGTTTTCTGTGGGGTTTGTTGTCGGGTTGTTTGACAGAGCTTCTCCCACTTGGGAGAAATGCTCATCAAGTTTGGGGTAGGGGAGGAGAGATCCTCCCCAGGTGCATACCTGTTTCCTTCTTTTGGGATGTTGAAAGCCTTGAGGGCTTGTATTTGTGACTGTATCTTTGACTTGAGAGTCAAATACATAGTTTCTTGAAAATTTGTGATCAAACTTGGTTTGAGGCCAAGAAGAATTGTGTTGGTTAAATTATCTGTAAGGGTGACACTCTGGAGTCGAGTGTGTCCACTCTCCTGCCCCTTATGAAACTCACTGTAGTTGAGTTTCCGTGTTATGAAATTTACCCATGGGTGTTTGTGTCCTTTGGGTTTGTTGTTGTCCCTGTTGTGAAGTGGAGTGCTTGAGTTACCTAGGTGTGAGTATGGTCTCCCTAGCTCGGGGGTGACCCTCTTGCGGGTCTACGGAAGGGAGGAGAGCTAGATGAGTGGTGTTTTCTTCTTTGTTTGTCTTTGATACGTAGGTTTTCTCTTGGAGCTTCTGGTTGGATTTGGAGGAGTTATATTTATGAAGAAACAGTTTAGTCTTCTTTGTCATGAGAAGTAGTTCATGATCTTTTGTAAAGAGGGTAAAAGAGAGCACCTCTCTTGATATTGTTGTAATTTATTGTCACCCTAGGAGTGAAGGAAATAACCTCCCTGATCTTGTTATTGGGAATGACTGTTACTAGTTGTTACACAACTTCTTTTGTAAGTTGGTTGGGAGAAGGGAATCCTTATCTTTCATCTTGTTAAGGGTAGTGAAATAGTTAATCTTACTGTATTGTGTATGATGTAAATATTTACCTTGAATTTCATATGGAAAGTTTGAAGTTAAATAGAAAGTCTTACTGTATTAAATGTGTTAGTGAAAGGAAGAGATCTCTACTTATTTGCAATCAAATCTGAGCTGGTTTGTAATTTTAAGGATAGATTGGATTAATTAGTTGAAAGGTCAATTTTATAGTTCATTGTTATAATGGAAAAGACAGTTTTAAATGTTTAAGTTTCTTCTTCATAAATAGTGGTTTTCAGTTAATTTGTAAAGATTAGAGGAAATCTATTATGTATTTACTTCTGTTGGTCAATTTGAGAAAATTAAGTGGTATTATGAAAATGGAATATATATACATATATATATATATAATAGTTGTTCTTTATTTACCATTTTTTTTACAGAATATGAGAAACTGAATATTTGTTGTGTTGGAGAAATTTGAGTGGTATTAAAAAAAATGAAATATATATATATATATATATATATATATATATATATATCAGTTGTTATGTAATTATCATTTTTAAACAGAATAAGAGAAACTGATTATATTGTTTAATTGGAGAAAATTAAGTGGTATTATGAAACTGATATATATATATATATATATATTGATATTTATTTATCATTGAATAATAATAAACTCGGAATAAATTTTATGACAGTCGAAATAGGAGCGAAATTAGAGATTGATGTGTAAAACACAGTCGAAGCTTACATGGTGGGCGGTGGGGAGTAATCTCCACCGCAGTATCCCTTCTTTTAATAGAGGTGTGGGGAGGGGCGGAGCCCCACCCACACCCCACATCATGGGATGTGGGTGGGGCTTTGCCCCTCCCCACATCCCCCTACCCCTTCGACCCCCGCGGAGCTCACACTCCGCTCCACCGTGCCTAAGCGCTTCTCCCGCCGCGCTTCCCTCCGCCCGCCACCGTTCCCTGCGGCCTCCGTCCCACTAACCCTCCACCTCTGCCTTCCCTGTGTTCGTCTGCCGCCACTGCGGCCACCGCCGCCCCATCTCCTCTGCTAGCACTGACCCTGCTCAATATCATTCACAACAAACAAAAAAAAAAGAATGTTAGGGTTTGAAAACCCTATAATATATGAGAAAGAAAGTAGTAAAATAATATATATTTTTTATAAATAACTCTTTATATATGATAAATATATACCTCTATATATACATATATTTGTATATATATAGATATCTATTTATTTATATATATAGATATTAATTTATAAATATATATTTGTATATACATATCTTTGTATATATAGATATCTATTTATATTTTGATATAAATTTAATATATATATATATATACACAAAAAGTTCCCATTTCCCTAGTTCCTTTCGACATTGAATTAAAGTAAAGGTTCCACGGATTTAATTAACGAGGTGTTACTATGTTTGGATTCTATTTTATAAAGAGGAGAGCCGCTTATCAAGATTAGGAATAGTATAAGAGAGAAATAAATTATTAAGATAACTTCACAATTGCAATAATAGTAATTATAATAAACAATAGTAATAATAACAACAGTAAATTTAACATGAGAAATATAATTGAATATATGTGTTTATATATATATATAATCTTATATATATATATATACATATAAATATCTCGTTACATACTTATATTTTTTAATGATTACGACTTTCAGAGAGGCCGTTTTCTCTTAACACTAATAAGAGAAAGTAAAATTATAATTTAACGAGAGCATAAAGGAATATACTGCATTACTCCGGAAAGAGTTTCTCGGAAGATACAACTATCAACGTAATTTCAATAACCAGGAAAATGAAGAGGAAAATTACACGTCACCTTGCTTAAAAGATCACTGGAAATAAACTTAAGAAGCCATCACAGACATTCCATGTGAGGCCATTTTAATCTCAACTGTAGGAACACGTCCAGATAAGTAAACCTGTAAGAGAGTTAGAAGAAGAAAAACTAACATTGGAAAACACAGAGGAGAAAATGCGCGACATTTCCCTCATGGGATAAGAGAACTAAGTTCATGGACCCCTCTGCAAAATTTGCTTAGGAACAAGTTTAATTAATACAAATGTGAAGGAGAAACCTAGAATGGAGAAAACTAGGAGACCGAGTCCAGTGAAGTAGTAAACTAGTGTTTATGACCTGGACCATCCGGGAGTTAGGATTAATGTCAAGAATAGATACAGTGATAACCCTGATTGATGTAAAATATGAAGAAAGGTCCGGATAAACATAAAGAAAGCATAGAAAATGAAAGAGAGAGAGACCGAAATATAAACAAACTAAATTATCAGAGAAATAGTTAAGGTAAGCGCGATAAAAATACAATCAAAATTAAGACCCAGAGAAAAGGGAAGAGAGAGCAAACGAACCGTCTTGTTGAAAATGCTAAGTCGAAGGAGGAGTATATTTCAGGAAACAAGAGAGGAGACAGACAACCGTGCCTTGTTGAAAAATGATTAAATAGGGAGATCACGAGTCGGTTTAGTCGGAACAAGGCGTCGTGGGAAGTTGTTAATCTATCAGTGAACCACATGCGTAATATAGTGTTGAGTAATTCCCACTTACACCATAAGGCGTTATGCTGCCAGAATTCTGTCGAGATTTAGGTTTAGGAACCTGGAGATTATAAACTTTGTAGCATCGTTAACGGCATCGTAGAGACCCCCTTGTTGGTCTACTTGCGTCTGGTTGCACGCAATTGTACTTGCACCCCGCCGACAACTGTAGTGTTTTCGCCTTGAGCGTATACCACCGAGCATGCTTACGCATGCGAGGGGGTTTCTAGGGAAGCGTGAGAAATTTTTTGATAGTTCGTGTCATAACCACATGACAGATGTGGCTATGACACGTGTGATGTGTGTTGTGACCACATGGAAAATGTGGGCATGACATTTGGTATCAGAGCCAAGTTTAAACACTGGACGTATTTGGGCACATTATTATTCCGCAACTTTGGCTAATTAGCTTCTACCTTTTTTTGTAGGATGCCTCCCCGACGTGTTCGACGAGCGCGATCATGCCACACAGCGTCTGTCGAGGTGCACAGTGATTCCTTGGCCGAGGGACTGGCACCCGTAATTACAGCAGCACCACCTGCACCACCTGAACCACAAGCACCACTAGTACCACAGGCGACACCAGTATTGGATATAGGTCCACAGATCTTACAGGCACTATAGGCTATGTTAGACGGGTTACTGCCAGTGATTCCTGAGCCACGTGTAGAGCCTCGTGTTGATCCGCGAGAGGAGCCACGTAGGGAGCCACGTGCCGAGTCACGTATTGAACCATGTGAGGAGCCTCGTGTTGATCCACTAGAGGTGCCACGTGTGGAGCCTTTCGTTGAGATTCCCGACACAACAGTAGAGGAGGTAGGGTCAGCCTCCCGTGCACGGAGCAGGAGTCCTCTGAGACTTTTGAGACGAGATGAGATCCAAAGGGCAGAACAGGTACATCATGGATTGTATGAGGATGGTGTGGAAGAGCCAGTTGTGAGACTTAGAGACAGAGGGGACCCCATAAGAGATCTACTTAGGCTCAACCCACCCACTTTCGTAGGTGCTACAGAGGGAGCTGTGGCCGAGGCTTGGCTGATTAGCTTGGACAGGTGTTTCGCATTGCGACCATATGGAAGCAACACGAAAGCACGAGTGGCAGTCCATCTTCTTAGGGATGCAACAGCTACCTGGTGGCGCACAGAGGAGTGCAAGCGCTGACTTTCCGTGGATACACTCACATGGGACACCTTCATAGAGCGCTTTAATGCGCGATATTTGTCAGAACATTACAGACAGCGCAGGATCAATGAGTTCCATGATTTACAGCAGAGGGGACTCACTGTTACTCAGTACGAGAGCTGATTCATTGAGCTTTCTCGTTACGCGGAATACCTCCATGATGAGAAAATCTTAATACACAAATTCATCAGAGGGCTAAATCACAGGATAGCAGGACTAGTTCGTATGGCAAATCCCCAGACCATGAGCGAGGCTGTTGAAAAGGCCCTTATATCAGAGGAAATTCAGGGACGAGGGTAGAATTCTCGCCCGCAGTACCAGGAACGTAATCCCCAACAACAGCAAAACTTTCGAAGGCCTCAAAACACAACACAGAGAGGAGGATATAACCCTTCATCATTACCTCCTAGGCCTCCACAGCAGTAGCAACATCAGCAAAAATCCAAATTCCAACAGAGGGGTCAGGGAGGACAGAACCGTGGATGGCAGTAACAGGGTCCATGCAGAGATCAGAGACAGCAGGGTTCATCGGCAGGACCCGCGAGGTCCCAGCAGTCTTACAGAGGCTCACAAGGATCCACTGGACGGACTGGGCAACAACAATTAGGCAGAACACAGTCAGGGCAGTTATAGGTTAGAGGACCATGTTATGTGTGTGGTGGGGCAGGGCATCTGGCTAGAGAGTGCCCGCAGGGATTTACAGCAGGGGGACAGCCCCGATCAAGAGGATCTGAGCAGACCGTAGGTGACATGGGCAGATCCCACCACATGTTTGCAGCGGTTGATAACCGCCAGGCTGATTTCCAGGCTTCCGTCATCGAGGCAGCAGGTATGATTGGAGACTTCCCCATCTCGATCCTTTTTGACTCAGGAGCTACTGACTCCTTTTTGTCTACATCGTTAGTGGAGCGTTGCAGGCTGGTGGCTTCTAGGCAAGACATTAGGTGGGAAGTTGAGTTGGCCTCAGGGGCTAGGATGTCAGTAGATACCTTGGTTAAAGACTGTGAGATCACATTGGGATCATTCACCACAACATGTGACCTTAGGATTATGCTGTTAGGATCTTACGGTGTAGTTCTGGGTATGGATTGGCTCACGGCACATAGAGCCAAGCTAGATTGTCACCAGAGGATGATTAGCTGTTTAGATGATCATGGTTCGTCGGTTGAGATAGTGGGCATTCAAAAACCCACAACTGTTCGTATGATATCCGCTCAGCAGCTTAAGTGCTGTCTGCGGAAGGGATGTCAGATGTTTGCCATCACGGTCAGTGATAGAGCAGAGGATGAACCTGAAGCTACTTTAGATGATCACCCTGTCCTTAGAGAGTTTGCCGATGTATTTCTACCAGAATTACCAGGTATGCCTCCACGCGGAGAAGTGGACTTCCACATCAACTTAGTGCTGGGTGCAGAACCGATATCCCGTGCACCTTATAGGATGACTACACATGAACTCACTGAACTTAAGCTGCAGTTAGACTAATTACTTGAGAAGGGGCACATCTGACCTAGCGTTTCGCCATGGGGCGCACCAGTTATCTTCGTGAAGAAGAAGGATGGGTCTCTTCGTTTATGTATGGACTACAGGTAGTTGAACAAGGTGACGGTGAAGAACCGTTATCCTCTGCCTAGGATTGACGACCTTTTTGATCAGATGCAGGGAGCCAGAGTGTTCTTGAAAATCGATCTAAAATCTGGGTATCACCAATTGCGCATCACGGAGGCAGATATTCATAAAACTACTTTTCGAACCAGATATGGCCATTACAAATTCACAGTGGTACCCTTCGGGTTGACGAACGCTCCTGCAGTGTTCATGAGTCTCATGAACGGGGTGTTCCGTACTTACCTAGATCAGTTCGTGATCATATTTTTAGATGACATTTTGATTTATTCATGGACTGAGGAGGAGCATGTGGAGCACTTGCGTCAAGTTTTGCAGAAATTACGAGAGCAGCAGCTTTATGGCAACTTGGCGAAGTGTGCCTTCTTCAGGACAGAGGTGCAGTATTTGGGACACATTTTATCAGGCGATGGCATCTCCGTAGATCCATCTAAAATCAGAGCAATTCAGGAGTGGCCGGCACCCACCAACGTGATAGAGGTCAGAAGCTTTATGGGGTTAGCTGGGTATTATCATCAGTTTGTCGAGGGCTTCTCCAGGATAGCACATCCCATTACTTCCCTTCAGCGAAAAGGGAAGGGTTTCATTTGGACCGAGCAGTGTGAAAAGGCCTTTGGAGTCCTCAAGGAGCGACTTACTAGTGCTCCTATTTTAGCGGTTCTAGATCCTATAGAGGATTTTGTAGTTTGCACAGATGCATCATTAGAAGGTTTGGGAGCCATGCTTATGCATGGTGGTAGAGCGATCGCATACGAATCGCGGAAACTAAAGACACATGAGTTAAACTATCCTACTCACGACTTAGAGCTCGTAGCAGTTGTTCATGCTTTGGTCCGCTGGAGACACTTTCTCCTAGGTCGACGCTTTGAACTCCATTCGGATCATCATAGTTTGCAGTATATTTTTATACAGCCAAATTTGAACGCCCGCCAACGGTGTTGGATGGAATTCCTATGCGAATATGACTTCGATGTCCACTACATCAAAGGGAAGGAGAACGTGGTCGCTGATGCTTTGAGTCGAAGGCACCACGAGATCCTAACCCTGACCTTGAGGGTGGACTTGAAAGATCGCATCTTACAGCATCTACCGGAGGACGAATGGTTTGTTGAGGTGCAGTAGGCATTACTAAATTAGAAGGCCCTTGAGGGCAAATTTACAGGATATACCCTTGAATCTGATGGCATGCTTCGACATCGACAGTGCATCTATGTACCCCATGTGGGTAATCTTCGTACAGTAATCCTATCAGAGGCTCATAGAGCACCCTATGCAGTACACCCAAGAGTGAAGAAGATACATGCTGACTTACGACAGCTTTATCATTGGGCTGGGATGAGGCGTGACATTGCCGAATTTGTTGCTCATTGCCTAGAATGTCAGAGGGTCAAGGTTGAACATCAGCATCCAGTGGGACTGTTGTACCCTCACGAGATACCTGAATGGAAATGGGACACCATTTCGATGGATTTTATCGTTGGTCTACCTATGTCATCACGTCGCCATGATGCTATTATGGTGACAGTTGACAAGCTGACCAAAGTGGCATATTTTTCACCAATATGCACAACATACAATGCACCATCAGTGGCAAAGGTGTTTCTGGATCAGATTGTTAGACTTCATGGGGTACCTCGCCGCATTATATCTGACAGAGACTCCGTATTTACTTCATTGTTCTAGAGAGCCTTACATCAGGTGTTGGGCACGCAGCTCAACTTCAGTTTAGCCTATCATCCGGAAACTGACAAACAAACAGAGAGAGTTAACCAGGTGTTAGAAGACATGCTTCGCATGTATGTTATGGACCATCAGTCTAGATGGGAGGAGTACCTATATCTAGTTGAGTTCGCCTACAATAATGGGCATCATAGCTCATTGGGTATGCCTCCTTTCCAAGCGTTATATGGCAGACCATGTAGAACACCTTTGAGTTGGGATCGGATAGAGGACAGAATGGTCATCGGTCCAGAGATAGTTCAGAATATGGAACAGCAAGTCAAACAGTTAGACAGAGACTTCAGGAAGCACAGGACAGGCAGAAGAAGTATGCCGATGCTAAGAGGACAGACCGAAGCTTCTCTGTGGGGGAAAGAGTATTTTTGAGAGTGCGGCCGCACAAGAGTCCAATCCGTTACGGAAAGGGCTCTAAGCTCGCACCTCGATTTGTAGGACCTTTCAAAATCTTGGAGCGGATAGGACTAGTAGCCTATCGTCTAGCCTTGCCACCTAGCTTGTCACGTATCCACGATGTATTTCATGTATCAGTTTTACGTCAATATATTTCTGACTTATCTCACGTGTTGGATTGGAGTGCTCTTCAGGTAGAGGCAGACGGACAGCTGGCGCTGGAGCCAATTCGCATATTGGCTCGTCGGATGTTGGCCCTTCGAGGTCGAGAGCTAGACCAGGTTAGAGTCCAGTGGGACCTATAGGATGAAGTCACAGCGACTTGGGAAGATGCAGAGAGACTGAAGACCCTTTATCCTCACCTTTTTGACGACTTCCAGGAGGAAGTACCATCTTAGGGGGAGAGGATGTGAGGACCGCCCTTTTTACTTCTGTTGTTATGACTATTTACATTACTGTTATTGTTACTTTTTATATTTGTGGGATAGCAGTTCCCGGAATTGTCAAACTATTAAACTTTATTATGATTTCGGAAAAACTAATTGGGTGATGTTTGGATAAGTTTACATTTTAGAAAAGTTAATTAGGTGATGATGGAAAATTGTAATATGATTTCATTTATGTTAATTAGAACTATGTCATGTTAATGCATGTTTTTAAGTTGCTTCGGCTATGATGATTATATGTGGATACTGATCTTGTAATTTAGTGTGCAGGATTTACTAATCGAACCACAAATTTTGGAGATCATTCCGCACCTTGTTATTGTTATTCCCTGTTAAGCCGATCTGGTTCCACGAGGAACCAAGATCTTTTTGTGTTTGATGTGATGTTGTAATGTGGTCTTTCGTATGGTCGAGTGAGTTTGGTTACCCTCTTGTAACAATATTTTATGATTTGTGTTAAAAAAAAAAAGGATTTAATTTGAATTTCTTTATTTTATTTAAATCTTTGAGGCCTTTTCATGTGCTTTACCTTGACCATGGGTGTCCTGGATGGGTTAAAGTTGACCCTGGGTTATACCCCATGGGTCCAGGGGCCCATTTGGCATGGGTAACCCTTGAGTAACCTCCATCTAGTCATCTTAACTTCCCCCTGAAGTTAAGTGGCGAAAATTGGAGGTATGGAGGGGACATGATGGGTTGTACCAACACCCAACCCATCCCTCTACAATCCCCAAGGTAAGAAATGACTACAAGCCCATCCATTATTGAAGGATTGACTTGAAGTCACCCTCTCCATTAGTGAGATTCCCCCATGTGTTGTGGGGTCACCCATGTGAAGAAGGGAAGAAGAGGCATGGGCCACCTGTCTTTTTCTTCTTTAACTCCTTTTATTTCTCCCATGCGTAAGAGAAATGACATGAGGAGAGGGATAAGGAGTACTCTAGGGATGGGTGAGTGACATAAGCCACCAGGACAGAATAGTGGTTTTGGGGGAGGGTGAGGAGGTGACAAGTGTCACCTCCCGATTCCTCTAAACTGAAAAGAATTTGGGTTATTTGTTTCCAATTTTGGGATGGGAGGGAGTTAGTTGAATTTTGGGGAGAGTTTTATTATTTTTGCCAAAAATAGGAAAGTTAGCTTGGAGGAGAAGGAAGGAAGAGGGAGTTGGTGGTGAAGGTTGGAAGAGAACTCAGAGGAGCTCTGCAACAGTTTCATTCTAGGAAGGCTTGTAAGGTTGGTTTGATTTTCACCTTTCTTTCGTATATCTAAATGTGTATGAAAAGTGTGTGAAAGATGCTTATTTGTTTATGTTTAGATTTGTTTTCTGTGGGGTTTGTTGTCGGGTTGTTTGACAGAGCTTCTCCCACTTGGGAGAAATGCTCATCAAGTTTGGGGTAGGGGAGGAGAGATCCTCCTCGGGTGCATACCTATTTCATTCTTTTGGGATGTTGAAAGCCTTGAGGGCTTGTATTTGTGACTGTATCTTTGACTTGAGAGTCAAATATAGAGTTTCTTGAAAATTTGTGATCAAACTTGGTTTGAGGCCAAGAAGAATTGTGTTGGTTAAATTATCTGTAAGGGTGACACTCTAGAGTCGAGTGTGTCCACTCTCCTGCCCCTTATGAAACTCACTGTAGTTGAGTTTCCGTGTTGTGAAATTTACCCACGGGTGTTTGTGTGCTTTGGGTTCATTGTTGTCCCTGTTGTGAAGTGGAGTGCTTGAGTTACCCAGGTGTGAGTATGGTCTCCCTAGCTCGGGGGTGACCCTCTTGCGGGTCTACGGAAGGGAGGAGAGCTAGATGAGTGGTGTTTTCTTCTTTGTTTGTCTTTGATACGCAAGTTTTCTCTTGGAGCTTCTGGTTGGATTTGGAGGAGTTATATTTATGAAGAAACAGTTTAGTCTTCTTTCTCATGAGAAGTAGTTCATGATCTTTTGTAAAGAGGGTAAAAGAGAGCACCTCTCTTGATATTGTTGTAATTTATTGTCACCCTGGGAGTGAAGGAAATAACCTCCCTGATCATGTTATTGGGAGTGACTGTTACTAGTTGTTACACAACTTCTTTTGTATGTTGGTTGGGAGAAGGGAATCCTTATCTTTCATCTTGTTAAGGGTAGTGAAATAGTTAATCTTACTGTATTGTGTATGATGTAAATATTTACCTTGAATTTCATATGGAAAGTTTCAAGTTAAATAGAAAGTCTTACTGTATTAAATGTGTTAGTGAAAGGAAGAGATCTTTACTTATTTGCAATCAAATCTAAGCTGGTTTGTAATTTTAAGGATAGATTGGATTAATTAGTTGAAAGGTCAGTTTTATAGTTCATTGTTATAATGGAAAAGACAGTTTTAAATGTTTAAGTTTCTTCTTCATAAATAGTGGTTTTCAGTTAATTTGTAAAGATTAGAGGAAATCTATTATGTATTTACTTCTGTTGGTCAATTTGAGAAAATTAAGTGGTATTATGAAAATGGAATATATATACATATATATATATATATAATAGTTGTTCTTTATTTACCATTTTTTTTACGGAATATGAGAAACTGAATATTTGTTGTATTGGAGAAATTTGAGTGGTATTAAAAAAAATGAAATATATATATATATATATATATATCAGTTGTTATGTAATTATCATTTTTAAACAGAATAAGAGAAACTGATTATATTGTTTAACTGGAGAAAATTAAGTGGTATTATGAAACTGATATATATATATATATTGATATTTATTTATCATTGAATAATAATAAACTCGGAATAAATTTTATGACAGTCGAAATAGGAGCGAAATTAGAGATCGCTGTGTAAAACACAGTCAAAGCTTACATGGTGGGCGGTGGGGAGTAATCCCCACCACAGTATCCCTTCTTTTAATAGAGGTGTGGCGAGGGGCGGAGCCCCACCCACACCCCACATCGTGGGATGTGGGTGGGGCTCCGCCCCTCCCCACATCCCCCTACCCCTTCGACCCCCGCGAAGCTCACACTCCGCTCCACCGTGCCTAAGCGCTGCTCCCGCCGCGCTTCCCTCCGCCCGCCACCGTTCCCTGCGGCCTCCGTCCCACTAACCCTCCACCTCTGCCTTCCCTATGTTTGTCCGCCGCCGCTGCGGCCACTACCGCCCCATCTCCTCCGCTGGCACTGACCCTGCTCAATATCATTCACAGCAAACAAAAAAAAAATAAGAATGTTAGGGTTTGAAAACCCTATAATATATGAGAAAGAAAGTATTAAAATAATATATATTTGTTATAAATAACTCTTTATATATGATAAATATATACCTCTATATATACATATATTTGTATATATATAGATATCTATTTATTTATATATATAGATATTAATTTATAAATATATATTTGTATATACATATCTTTGTATATATAGATATCTATTTATATTTTGATATAAATTATATATATATACACAAAAAGTTCCCATTTCCCTGGTTCCTTTCGACATTGAATTAAAGTAAAGGTTCCACGGATTTAATTAACGAGGTGTTACTATGTTTGGATTCTATTTTATAAAGAGGAGAGCCGCTTATCAAGATTAGGAATAGTATAAGAGAAATAAATTATTAAGATAACTTCACAATTGCAATAATAGTAATTATAATAAACAATAGTAATAATAACAATAGTAAATTTAACATGAGAAATATAATTGATTATATGTGTTTATATATATATATATATAATCTTATATATATACATATAAATATCTCGTTACATACTTATATTTTTTAATGATTACGACTTTCAGAGAGGCCGTTTTCTCTTAACACTAATAAGAGAAAGTAAAATTATAATTTAACGAGAGCATAAAGGAATATACTGCATTACTCCGGAAAGAGTTTCTCGGAAGTTTCAACTATCAACGTAATTTCAATAACCAGGAAAATGAAGAGGAAAATTACACGTCACCTTGCTTAAAAGATCACTGGAAATAAACTTAAGAAGCCATCACAGACATTCCATGTGAGGCCATTTTAATCTCAACTGTAGGAACACGTCCAGATAAGTAAACCTGTAAGAGAGTCAGAAGAAGAAAAACTAACATTGGAAAACACAGAGGAGAAAATGCGCGACATTTCCCTCATGGGATAAGAGAACTAAGTTCGTGGACCCCTCCGCAAAATTTGCTTAGGAACAAGTTTAATTAATACAAAGGTGAAGGAGAAACCTAGAACGGAGAAAACTAGGAGACCGAGTCCAGCGAAGTAGTAAACCAGTCTTTATGACCTAGACCATCCGGGAGTTAGGATTAATGTCAAGAATAGATACAGTGATAACCCTGATTGATGTAAAATACGAAGAAAGGTCTGGATAAACATAAAGAAAGCATAGAAAATGAAAGAGAGAGAGACCGAAATATAAACAAACTAAATTATCAGAGAAATAGTTAAGGTAAGCGCGATAAAAATACAATCAAAATTAAGACCCAGAGAAAAGGGAAGAGAGAGCAAACGAACCGCCTTGTTGAGAATGCTAAGTCAAAGGAGGAGTATATTTCAGGAAACAAGAGAGGAGACAGACAACCGTGCCTTGTTGAAAAATGATTAAATAGGGAGATCACGAGTCGGTTTAGTCGGAACAAGGCGTCGTGGGAAGTTGTTAATCTATCAGTGAACCACATGCGTAATATAGTGTTGAGTAATTCCCACTTACACCGTAAGGCATTATACTACTGGAATTCTGTCAAGATTTAGGTTCAGGAACCTGGAGATTATAAACTTTGTAGCGTCGTTAACGGCATCATAGAGACCCCCTTGTTGGTCTACTTGTGTCTGGTTACACGCAATTGTACTTGCACCCCGCCGACAACTGTAGTGTTTTCACCTTGAGCGTATACCACCGAGCATGCTTTTGCATGCGAGGGGGTTTCTAGGGAAGCGTGAGAAAATTTTTGATAGTTCGTGTCATAACCACATGACAGATGTGGCTATGACACGTGTGATGTGTGTTGTGACCACATGGAAAATGTGGGCATGACAGGAACAATGTTTTGTTCGTCTTTCTCCTGCAATTTCAAGACACCCAAATAGACTCAAATGAAATTTAAAACATGTATTTACATTATCCAAAATGTGAGAGTCCTTTAAATGGCTGTATGGGTGAGTATTGCAGCAAAGAACAACAATTTTCACAGTAAAAAGCAGCAAACAATCTTCTTTTCTGTATTTTCTCTTTTCCAACTTCAATGATATGTTTTCCACAACCTCTAGGGGATAAATACAATCCAAATCATCACTATATTTCATGCAAGATTCTTTTCCTATCTAAAAAGGCAAAAAACTCACTAATTTCACTAATTTTAGCCTTAAGACTATTTTTTTTTCCAAATATAGCACATGCTATTTGGAGTTTCACTACTAGTTGACTTCTAGAATAGAGGGAGTGGTTTCTAAAATAGAGAGAGTGGTCTGAATCAGACCTTATTGCAATAATAAATTAATACATGACTTAACCTAGGCTCATAATGAGCATAAAATCCAAAATTTAAGGCTCCTAGTGAGCATACAAGTCAAAATTAAGTATGGTGATCTCTACACCATATATTCTGAAGCTCGTTGGACAACAATCCATATTGAGCTCAACACCAAATCCCAAACTTGTCTCCAAAACAAAATCTTCACAAAACATACATTTTTCAAATCTGTCAACATCAACAAAGAAAAGCAAAAGAACTAAAACCAAAAATGCTTCTCATACAAAGCATCATCTCAAAGCGAGAAGCTACCTTGAGATGATGGAAAATCCTCCATCCTCCAATGATGCCTGCCTCCAATATTATGCGGTTACACTCTATCCATCTATATTAGACTCTTCAATAGCACAAGTATGCAAGTCTCAAATTTCTATCATGGATAGCATGGATGGCATCGGGAATACAAACATAATGTGGCCATGTTGAAATGTTAAAAATAATGATGTTGATTTTGAACAATAATGGACCCATACACTAGTCAACCTTATACCTCCAAGATATTATTAAACATTCATCAAATTAAGCCTTCAACAATTTTTTACCTTATTACTCCAAATAAAACCATAGCATTTCAAATAGTTCTTAGCATAAAATTAATGCTCTTAGATCATTGTGAGTTTTGAACTTGTAACCTGTGATCACTTAAAATAGTTATATATCTTTCACCAATTGATCTATTTGCTGGTTTCTTCTCCTGTACTACTTTACCATAAGCCCTTTTTATCTTGTATTTTATACAAATCAAGTGCTTTCAAAATGCCTTCAGATCAAAACATCTCATTTTTCTCTAAGAGTTTGAAACGGCATTCAGAGGATAATAATATTCTTCATTGTGCTAGTTATACTCTACCAACACTATTCTTATCTATTGTTCCTCTACGCAATCTCCTTCAAACTAATCACAACTGCCCATAACTACTTCTGTCACGTCTTCACTAAATGCAAAAAAAATTATATTTGGGAAGATTAAACAATGATTCATATAATTGTGTGTATAATCAGATGAGTCCAAATTGCACCCCAAATTAAATATCCATTAAAAAAATGACATAATCTTCACACCCATATTTGTTTTAAAAAAATACCTTTTTGTCTTTCCACTATTCTCTCTTTCATGCAAGAGATTTCCAATGGTCTGCCTCAACTTTTTTGTTAATCTCAAGTCTCTGGTGCACCTCGTATTCTCCACCATCATTTTGTCTGTTGTTTCCACCTTCAAATGGATGTGAAAGTCATGTAGCTTACACATATGAGAATCAAATATTTGTTGTATGAAACTGCAACTCTACATTTGCTTCCATGGTGGTAACCGCTTTAATGTCTGCAATATTTAATGCTTATACAAATCAACAATACTATTCCCCATGACCGAAAACTGCTCTGATACCATATTGAAATATGGTGAGCAAAAACATAGATAACCAAATCAAACCATTTTAACACAACAAAACATAAAACATAGAATAATATATTATTGTCTTCGGATGATTTTTACATTGCATTACATTGGCTTTATAAAATCCTCTTCCCTTTAACTATTTGATAGCTATCTACATAACCTCCATACGGGAATGTAACTCCCACAAACTAACATTTATTTAATATGCATAAACTAACCCATAAATGCAAATTTAACAATGTAATACCATTGTTACTATGACTCTTATGCCAACACATTCCACCAAATTAATTAAATAAAAATTCAATTTATTTGATTAATCTATCCTAAGCCATTTATCCCCAACCATTCATCCCAATTATTCACTTGTAATAAATTAATTTATTTGATTTATTACCGTTTAACTGAAATTTGGATTTGTTTAGTTTAGTGTTTAAATCCTCCATTCACCTATTACATTCAAGGACCTTAGGATCAAGTGGCAGAGCACTATCAGGTCATTGGTCACTTACAAATGCAGGGAAACTTGGATTAGGGTATTTGATTATCAATTTTCCTTCTCTTATGCTCAACTGTCCATCAAAACCCTAATTATGCAAATACGAAAGTAAACAGATGAATAACAGGAAATGCCTCTACAGAAAGATGTAAAATTACAAATGATTGTGCACCTATTTTTGGGGTTCCAAGGTGGAAACATCAGGGACAAAAGAGAGGGTGGCCAAGTCCAGTGTCTTGCTTTTTGTTGGGATCTATGAACAAGATCTACAACATGTTCCTACTACACCGAAGGTTTTTATGTCACAAAAATTTGAGGACTAATGAGCAGGTGCCCAAGTCCAGGATGTCCTTTTTTCTATTGTTCTACAATTCTAACACTACAACATGCCCTCCTACAACTTCACTTTGTTTGCATCATCAACCTGTAGCCTACAATCATAAACTTTGGGAGGGGGTTGTGGTGTTTAGGAGCTTGCCTTAGTCAAGCCCTGAAAGGACACTTAAGTCTTCCAAACACCTTTGTCAGATAGAGAGTGCGTGCCTAGGGAGGCAAAGGCAAAATCTAAATGAAATAATGATTGAAAACACAATATGATGTCACCTTGTAGTGAAGATCTCATGGGAGGAAGATGCTCTTCATTCCGTGAGGCAATGAATGCTCAAATCTGCAAACACAAACACATAAACAACACCAATTGCAACACAATGAAAGTCTTGAATCACCTTTAGGAACACAATAGCTTGCTAGTAATCACCTAGTTGAAAACTAGTTTACAAATGAATGCCTAAACATGCTTTTATATGCAACTGCAAATACTCCCACCAAGATTTTCGTAATTCAAACTTACTGTGTTGGCATAGGACCCAAATAATGGTCACAAGCTGACACCCAAAAATTGGGACTCCCCCAAAATAGGGCAAGACTAGGGTGCGGGTGCCCAAGTCCTCCTCCCTATTTTAGGCAGGGGAAATCTCAAGTTGACTCCCTAGGTCCTGTTTGCCAAGACACTTAGGATTTTTCTCATTGGGGTGTTCAAATATGATGTAAAATGTCTTAAATGCACACTAAAGACCTAGGAGCTAAACCTAAAGAGGGAAAAGCCCCCAAGGGGACATTTTTTGACATTACATTTAGCCCCCACTTTAATGTATGTATAAACGCAAGGCCAATACATGCATTAAAGTATGGTCAACAAACATGCCAAGCACAGAGAAGACACGCCAATCACAGAGAAGATTGTAACAGGCACAGAGAACACAGAGAAGACAATTACAGTCACGCAAAACATGGAGAAGACAACAAATACATAGAAGACACATTAATGCATAGAAGACAAGCATGCTTCTTTTCTTTTCTTTTTCTCATATATATGAAATACAAATGCAAGTACTGGAAAGTAAACAAACCTCCCATAATGTAGGAAGCACTCATTGCATTGGTCTTTAAATTGCATATATGGGGTAACACACATGCAAAACATACAAAACCTCCCAAAATGCAGGAAGCACTCATCGAGCTAGTCTTTAGACTGCATATGGGGCAACAAACATGCCACACAAAGCAAGCACGCCAAAACACACACAATTGAAGACACGGAGAAAACATGATAGACAAGCGATGGAGTGTTCCTATTTCTAGGTTCAACACCATCTTAGGCACATTATAGGTACACACCGACAATTGCACTTTGCCACAACAATTGTCGAAGACACACTTAAGGGTTGTGTTAGTCATATAACTGCTCCCCACCTTCGCAGAGGACTTTTGAAAATGACAGGATGATGCAATCTGCTCTGAGAAATACACCATCCCTACCTCCGCAGAGGGCTTAAGAAAAAGGATATGCTCGATATTTCACCTCCGTAGAGGGCTTATATGATTGATTGATTGATTGCAAACAAACTAAGGATGCAAGAAGCAATCATTGAGCTAGTCTGTAAACTTCATCTAAGGACAAGCACATTGCTAACATCTATAACAAATAGCTTACCTTATATATGCCCCCACCTTAAGGTGGTTGATATCATGCATCAATATCAAGTACATTAAGGTAGGAAGAAAACACACAAGGGAACACAAGCTCTCACAAAGCCCATGCCCCCTGGAGGTGACAGGTACTTCACAATCACCAAATGTTCCCACAAACACATCCTTGCAAGAAACATGTTAGTGTCTACAAAATCATGATAAACAACAACATCAATTCATATGATTAACCACACAAAGAGCCAAGGTTATACAATGAACTCAGAGTTTGAGGATAATTGTGGGGCTATATCACAAAGCTCTCTGAATCGAGTACCACCAAGACTAGATTCAAAGACAAACAAAGGTGCACGGAGCAGCAGTATTGTTGAGGCTTGTAAATGAAATAAAAACATCATCATAATCACTACACGAAAAGAATGAGTGCTTCCACTAGCCAAGCGTCAGATAAAATATACAACCTCATCATCATATTAGGAACTAAGTCCATTTTTTTATTGCTCTTGAAAGGGACACTAGGTCTGCATCAGTATAAATGTTTTTCATCATCCGCCCACTAGATAGAAACACTAGAGGAAGGGAAACAATAAATGAGAGAGGAGAAACAAGTGTCTTAGGGACAGTCACATAGAAGGTGGTGCAGGAGCACCCGCACATGATCAGGATATAGGTCCTCATGATCAGGATATAGGTCCGCATGATGACATACATGATCAGGATGTAGGATAGTTATCATCATGCTGACGGGATAATCTATTTTTAGTATGTTTGACTTATCATGTAATAAGGTCCACTGTGACCGATGCTATGTAATAGTTCAGCATAGGAGTATGTGTAGGCAGTTAGAGATCGGGATAACAGAGTCTGAGCTGTCCTCTCTCCCAGCCGCTTGGAAGCTCCCAGCCGCTGGGAAGTGATGTTAGTAGTACTCGAAGGATTTGTTATATATACCTTCGATCTGTAGGGTTTAGAGATAGTTTTGATATAGTTTTGATATAGTCTTTGATCTTGATGTACTGGTGTTGAGTTGAGGTTCAGGAGAGCAGTTCAGACATTGTGAAGCTGTATTCAGGACATTGAATTTCAATTGAAGAAGATCTCATCTTTTGCATTATCTGTTTGCATCTGTGTTGATTTCCTTTCCATCTTGCAAGCTAATGACCACTTTCAACCCTTCCACCGGTTGATCCTGCAAATCGGTGAAATGGTCCTGTATCATAGCTTAGATTGCATTTGTGTTTTCTGTTTATGCATTGCATTGTTCAGGAGATCTGTTAGAAGCATGCTGTAAATCAGCCTAGCATCCTCATGTGCTAGGTCTAGAAGATAAACTGTTAGATTTTGGTTTTGGAGGTGATCCGGCCCGGTTGTCACATGATCTTTGTGAAATTATGCGGTTGTGAGTGTTTCATGCAGTGGAAGGATACACAGGAGTCTGCATGTGCGTTTCCAGTCGGGACGAGCCGCAACATCATCTGCGAATCCATCACCATCAGGATCGGGTCATGAAGTTGTTGAATTTTGTATGTTGCAGGTGCATCATGATGTTTTGAGTTGGATATATACTCAGTGTATATATCGCAGTCAGGATCATCTCTCGGGGAAGGTCATCATCCGCATATCGCTAACGGATGCGGGTGTGAAAGTTGAGTTTTTGGCTAAGTGTTGAAGAGTTCATCAGGATGATGTGTGACGTCATCGTCATCAGGATATGACGTCATCGTCATCAGGATATTAGGAAATCCCTCTATGCGGGTTTATCCTGTTGTCGCTAAGTGGAAAGGTATCGGCGTAGGCAGGAAGTTGTATCAGCATCATCAGGAGGTTTCAAAGAACCGGATGTTTAATATCATGATGCTGTTGCTTGTATCGTCGGGCAGTGAAGCATCGAAGGCAAGTTGTTGAAGTGGAACGTCATCAGGATATTTGGACAACCGGATATTTGGATATCCTGCTGACGAAGGTGATATTGAATATCATGATGATGCCGCTTGTATTTGGCACCCGATGAACAGTGCAACCGGAGGATGTTTGCGCCCGTTGATTATCATGATGATGATAGGCGACAAACGGAGGAGGTAAATAGTAATCGACAGGAGGATATTTGCGATCATCAGAAATATGATGATGCTGTTGAAATATGATGATGCAGTTGGTAAATATGATGATGAGGTTCAGCCGATAGAGAAGTTTATCATGCTGTTTGTTTTGTTGGCAGCTCCTTCCTGTTAGGTTGCCTCCGTTGCGTTCCACTCTGCATCATAGTGGTATCAGAGCAAAGGTTAGGATCTTTTGGAAAAGATAAGCAGGATGTCAGACGAAGAAGGAACATCTGAGTTTCCAACAAAGATGACCAACGCTGAGTTGGCAGTTCTGGTGAAGAAGCAGATTGCAGAAAGCAGGGCCGTGAAGGCTCAGAATCAGGAGTTGAAAGATGAGTTAGCAAAGTTGAGGAGCAAAGTAGGTTCTGGTAGAGAAGATGATAGGGAAGAAGAGGATATCCCTAATTGGAGCGAGGAGGTCGTTCCTGCAGACCAGAGACCGCTGTTGAACGCCCTCAAGGCCATGGAGAGGAGAACCATGGATGTGAAGCTGGACTTGCCAGTGTTTACAGGTAAGATGGACCCTGATTCGGTAATGGAATGGATAGACTGTCTGAACAATTTCTTTGTGACAGAGGAGATACCAGAACAGCAGAGAGTGAAGATAGCACAGTCAAAGATGAAAGAAGCTGCCTTGACATGGTGGAACTTTGTTCAGGATGATAGAGTGCAGGAGGGCAAACGTAGAGTTGCCACATGGAAGAAGATGATGGAATTGGTAAAGGAGGCTTATATCCCTTTGGATTACAGTATCCAGTTACACAAGAGGAAGCAGAACCTGAAGCAGAAGGAGCTAGATGTCAGCTCATATACAGAAGAGTTCATGAAACTCTGTATGAAGACCAAGGTGAAAGAAAGTGAAGAAGAAAAGGTAGCCAGATACCTGAATGGACTGAGGTTTAATATTCAGGAAGATCTGAGTCTGCATAACCCAGATACAGTGCAGAAAAGTTTTCAGTTGGCACTGAAGGTGGAAGAAAAGCTGAAGAGAAAGCAAGATCAGAACAACAGAGGAAGAGGAAGACAACAAAGAGGTGGAAGAAGTCCTTTCAGAGGCAGAGGACAAGGACAGGGATATCAAGGAGAGTCTAGTCAAGACAATAGCAAGGGCAACAATAGCCAGAGTCAGAGAGAGAATTTCAGTCAGCAAGGTAACTTCAGAGGTAGAAGACCTTACAGAGGAAGATCCCAGGGCAGAGGATCCATCAGGTGTTACAACTGTAACAAAGAAGGCCATATAGCCAGCAGATGTCCAGACAAGGCCACAAGCTCAGCAGGTGAAAGGAGGACAAATCTGGTCAATGAACCTGATAATCAGAGTAGGACAAGTTCTAATGATTTTCAGAGTGTGAATGGTCCTGAGAATTTTGGATATCCAGAAAGTGGAGAGTCCCTGATGATGAGAAGAACAGTAACTACCATGAAGGTACCTGATAAAGAAGCCCCTCAGAGGAAGTCCCTTTTCAGAACCACTTGCAAAGCAGGAGGTAAGGCTTGTAAAGTTTTGATTGATTCTGGTTCTACTGAGAACTTTGTGTCTGAAGAAATGGTGGTGAAGCTGAAGCTTAGGAGATTGCCTCATCCATCTCCATATAAAGTCTCATGGCTTACTCAAGGTCAGCAGACAACTGTAGAAGAGCAGGCTTGGGTAGAGTTTCAGATTGGTGGATATAAAGATAAGTTGTTGTTTGATATCACCAAGATGGATGCTTGCAACCTTTTGTTTGGTAGACCATGGCAATATGACCTGAAGGCACAGCATGATGGTGTCAAAAACACCTATAAAATCACTAAGGATGGTAAAGATGTAATACTACTCCCATTGAAGGAGAAGGAGGAAAAGTCTAAAGGCAAAGAAGTGAAGGTCATGCTGATGGAAGGCAACCAGTTTATGAAAGAAGTGGCAGCAGAAGGTGCAGTTGCATATGCCCTAATCCCCTGTATGAGTGTGAATAAGAAACAACAGCAAGAAGCCAAGAAGGAGAAGAAGCCAAGGCTGATAGACCCAGCTGTCCAAGAGTTATTGGATAAGTACAAAGGTGTTATCTCAGAGGGAATGCCAAGATCCCTACCACCTATCAGAGATATCAGTCATTGCATAGACTTGATTCCAGGGTCTACACTCCCAAATAAAGCAGCTTATAAGCTTACCCCAGAACAGAATGCAGAAGTAGCCAGGCAGATTGAAGAATTGATGAATTCAGGTTTGATTGGAAAGAGTTTGAGCCCATGTGCAGTACCAGCTGTACTAGCACCTAAGAAGGAAGGCACTTGGAGACTTTGCACAGATTCCAGAGCCATCAACAAGATCACAATCAGGTATAGGTTTCCAATCCCCAGAATTGAGGATTTACTTGATTGTTTGGGAAATGCCAAGTACTTTACTAAAATAGACTTGAAGAGTGGATACCATCAGATAAGGATTAGACCAGGTGATGAGTGGAAGACAGCATTCAAAACAAATGAAGGTTTGTATGAATGGAAGGTTATGCCATTTGGTTTGTCTAATGCCCCTAGTACTTTCATGAGGCTGATGAATGAGGTTCTGAAGGAATTCATTGGTAAGTTTGTCATAGTCTATTTAGATGACATTCTGATTTTTAGTAACACCAGAGAAGAACATCTCAGGCATATAGTGCTGGTTCTCAAGAGGTTACATGAAGAGAAGCTGATGATAAACTTGGACAAGTGTTTGTTCATGAAACAGGAGATCACCTATTTAGGTTTTGTCATCTCACAAGGCAAGCTGCAGATGGATAAGGAGAAGGTGAGTGCCATTTTGAATTGGCCAACTCCACAGACCATGAATGAAGTCAGAAGTTTCCATGGGTTAGCAACCTTCTACAGAAAGTTCATCAGAGGGTTCAGTCATATTTGTGCACCCATGTTGGATACCATCAAAGGAGGACACAAGTGCAGGTTTATTTGGACTCAAGGAGCAGATGATTCCTTTGAGGCATTGAAGAGGAAGGTGGCACAGCAGCCAGTCCTTGCACTTCCAGATTTCAATAAGATCTTTCAGGTAGAGTGTGATGCCAGTCACATGGCCATTGGAGCAGTACTCAGTCAAGAGGGTAGACCAATTGCATTTTTTAGTGAAAAGCTCAATGATGCTAAGAAAAGGTATTCATCATATGATCTGGAAATGTATGCTCTAGTTCAGTCCCTAAAGAAATGGAGGCATTACCTGATGCCAAAGGAGTTCATAGTCTTCACAGATAATCAAGCTTTGAGTTTCATCAACAGTCAGGAGAAGCTGAACCACAGACATATGAAGTGGGTAGAAACACTACAGGCTTTCACTTTTACCTTGAAGCACAAGAAAGGGGTTAAGAACAAAGTTGCAGATGCTTTGAGCAGGAGAGTTCTCACAGTAAATCAGATTCAGTTAGAGAGTGTTGGCATTGACTCACTCAAGACCATGTATGAGTCTGATGAAGATTTTGGAGAAATATATCAGGTCTGTACTTCTTTTGGGGAGAAATACCATGCTGAGTTCTCTGAATACCTGATCCAAGATGGATTGCTGTTTAAGGGTGGACAGTTGTGTATTCCCAGATGTTCTATGAGGTTGAATATAATCAAGGAGAAACATTGTGGAGCAATGGCAGGTCATTTTGGTCTAGACAAGACTCTTGATCTGGTCAGGAGGCATTATTTCTGGCCTAAGTTGCAGTCAGATGTCAGGAAATTTGTAGAAACCTGTGTAATTTGTCAGAAGGCTAAAGGCAGGTCAACTAATGCAGGGTTATACCAGCCCTTACCCATACCTTCCAGACCATGGGAAAGTATCAGTATGGATTTTGTTTTAGGTTTACCAAGGACCAGGAGAGGATTTGACAGTGTCTTTGTTGTAGTGGACAGGTTCAGTAAGATGGCACATTTCTTGCCATGCAAAACCACTGCAGATGCCTCATATATTGCAGATTTATTCTTCAGGGAAGTTGTCAGAATTCATGGGTTACCTTTGAGCATAGTTTCAGACAGGGATGTGAAGTTTGTGGGTCATTTCTGGAGAACCCTATGGAGGAAGCTGGGAACCAATTTATCATTTTCCTCTGCATCTCATCCTCAAACGGATGGACAAACTGAGGTTGTGAACCGTTCCTTAGGGAATCTACTTAGATGCTTGACAAAACAGCATGGAGAGAAGTGGGACAATATCCTGTCTCAAGCTGAGTTTTCATATAATGATACTGTCCACAGGAGCACAGGAAAATTGCCTTTTCAGGTCGTATATGGAATGCATCCCAGAGGTATTTTAGAGTTGCGAGAACTACCTACAGCAGATCCTGTTAGTGCAGATGGAGAAGCTTTTGCTGAAGCAATCAAAGAAGTTCATGATCAGGTTAAGACCCAACTCCAGCAAACAACTTTGAAATATAAGGAGTATGCTGACAAGAAGAAGAAGGATGTTCAATTTGCTATTGGAGATTTGGTTTGGGTTCACTTGAAGAAAGACAGGCTCCCTAAGGGGAAGTATACTAAGCTCATGCAAAAGAAAGTTGGACCATGTCAGATTTTGCAAAAGCATGGACAGAATGCTTATAAGATCCAACTACCACCTGATCTTGGTTTATCTCCTATCTTCAATGTATGTGACTTAACTCCATACAAGGCTAATCCAGATGCAGATCAGGATATCCTACAGGATACAGTTGCTGAAGACATTCCTCCACATGATCCTCCACAGATACAGCAGATTTTGGACACTAGAGTGGTCAAACAGACCAGGAACAAGAAGTACTTGGAGTACCTCGTCTCTTGGAAGGGACAGCCGACTTCTGAAGCAGTCTGGATGACTGCAGAACAGATACAGAAACATGGTGCCGACCTGGATACTCTCATCTCAAGTGGACTTGAGATTTCTTCTTTTGGGGAGTATGGTGCAGGAGCACCCGCACATGATCAGGATATAGGTCCTCATGATCAGGATATAGGTCCGCATGATGACATACATGATCAGGATGTAGGATAGTTATCATCATGCTGACGGGATAATCTATTTTTAGTATGTTTGACTTATCATGTAATAAGGTCCACTGTGACCGATGCTATGTAATAGTTCAGCATAGGAGTATGTGTAGGCAGTTAGAGATCGGGATAACAGAGTCTGAGCTGTCCTCTCTCCCAGCCGCTTGGAAGCTCCCAGCCGCTGGGAAGTGATGTTAGTAGTACTCGAAGGATTTTTTATATATACCTTCGATCTGTAGGGTTTAGAGATAGTTTTGATATAGTTTTGATATAGTCTTTGATCTTGATGTACTGGTGTTGAGTTGAGGTTCAGGAGAGCAGTTCAGACATTGTGAAGCTGTATTCAGGACATTGAATTTCAATTGAAGAAGATCTCATCTTTTGCATTATCTGTTTGCATCTGTGTTGATTTCCTTTCCATCTTGCAAGCTAATGACCACTTTCAACCCTTCCACCGGTTGATCCTGCAAATCGGTGAAATGGTCCTGTATCATAGCTTAGATTGCATTTGTGTTTTCTGTTTATGCATTGCATTGTTCAGGAGATCTGTTAGAAGCATGCTGTAAATCAGCCTAGCATCCTCATGTGCTAGGTCTAGAAGATAAACTGTTAGATTTTGGTTTTGGAGGTGATCCGGCCCGGTCGTCACATGATCTTTGTGAAATTATGCGGTTGTGAGTGTTTCATGCAGTGGAAGGATACACAGGAGTCTGCATGTGCGTTTCCAGTCGGGACGAGCCGCAACATCATCTGCGAATCCATCGCCATCAGGATCGGGTCATGAAGTTGTTGAATTTTGCATGTTGCAGGTGCATCATGATGTTTTGAGTTGGATATATACTCAGTGTATATATCGCAGTCAGGATCATCTCTCGGGGAAGGTCATCATCCGCATATCGCTAACGGATGCGGGTGTGAAAGTTGAGTTTTTGGCTAAGTGTTGAAGAGTTCATCAGGATGATGTGTGACGTCATCGTCATCAGGATATGACATCATCGTCATCAGGATATTAGGAAATCCCTCTATGCGGGTTTATCCTGTTGTCGCTAAGTGGAAAGGTATCGGTGTAGGCAGGAAGTTGTATCAGCATCATCAGGAGGTTTCGAAGAACCGGATGTTTAATATCATGATGTTGTTGCTTGTATTGTCGGGCAGTGAAGCATCGAAGGCAAGTTGTTGAAGTGGAACGTCATCAGGATATTTGGACAACCAGATATTTGGATATCCTGTTGACGAAGGTGATATTGAATATCATGATGATGCCGCTTGTATTTGGCACCCGATGAACAGTGCAACCAGAGGATGTTTGCGCCCGTTGATTATCATGATGATGATAGGCGACAAACGGAGGAGGTAAATAGTAATCGACAGGAGGATATTTGCGATCATCAGAAATATGATGATGCTGTTGAAATATGATGATGCAGTTGGTAAATATGATGATGAGGTTCAGCCGATAGAGAAGTTTATCATGCTGTTTGTTTTGTTGGCAGCTCCTTCCTGTTAGGTTGCCTCCGTTGCGTTCCACTCTGCATCAGAAGGGTGCCCCCAAGTCACCAACCACAACACTATGTCCATAAGATACAACACACAATGAGTAAATCAGAGAGAGAGGCAATATATAGAAGAATAATGATACAAATAGAAGAAGGTCACAACAGAGGCAGTCTCCTAGTATCTCGGACCTTACAAGAGAATTAGGGTTCATCCTAGGAGGCCTAAATAACACATAACACATCATGGGGGAAGCACATCACGAGAGAGATGAAGGGTTAGAAATATTTAATTGTAGAAAGGTCCATGCTAGAAGTCATTAATAATCAAATCATTCTCTTCCCAATCACAAACATAAGGTACAATTGCCAAGTCTTTGTCATTATTCTTTTGTTCATTCTTAAATGCTTCTTGGTTTGATTCAATGTTAGGCAGAATGTTTTCTTCTTGAATTTCATTAGTATACTTATTCACTATCCTCTTAGGTGGTGGGAGAAGAAAATTATTTTGAGTAATCTCAATATCCATCCTTGAGGGATTTAATGTGAGAGACTTCTCCTCATCCACTAGTGCTACATCCTTAGTGATGTCCCAATGACTTGAATATTCAAACAAAGGAGGAACATTAAAGGTCTTCTCTTCCTTAGTGAAATCCAACATATGTGAACAATCAACTAAAGGAATAAGGTTGATGGGATGATCCATAGATATTTTATGCATAATGATAGGGAGAGAGTTTGTATTGTTGTTAGATGAAATCTCATTGTCGACCCATGGAATGTTCTTTGTTAAAGGGTGCTCCTCATTCACCAATGCTTCATATTGGACAAGGATAGAAATGGAATGGGAAGGTGGTGGTATGATGTAGAGAAGGGGAACACTTATCAAGTCTCACAAACATGAGTGACTGATCTTGGAGTGAAGGACAACAAACTTGCACATCATGACACCTACAACCTCCATTCATGAGCCTAACTTAGTTTGGATGTATGAGATGATTGTCAACACTTGATGAGGGCATGAGACATGTTATTTTGACCAATGTAAGCTTACCAAACTCATAATTTATCCTATAAATTTGTCCTACCCAAGGTTCCTTCACAAATGGCCTATCTTCCTTATAGCCCTAAAAATACGGTTTAGAGGGCTTAACTCCAAAACTTTCCAAACAACTCCCATAAATATTTATCTTTTTAGATACCCATTAAGGCCCTATATAACATATTCTACATTTAGAGTAAGTTTTTTTGGAACACAAGCCTCTAAAAATGATTGTACCTGTTGTTCCAAGGGGCAATTAGCCCTAGGTTTACAAAGGAAGTACCCTACCAGAGTGACCCAGAACTTTCTAACCAATTCTAGAACTTAGTATGGATTGAAAATGAATGCATTCAATGGGTTTTGGGCCTCCATGGGCATTATAAACAAGTTTTCCAACTAAATCTTCCTTTAGCTATCACCAATGGCTTAATACATAGAGTTATCAAGCCAAATCTTCCTCAAATCTTGTCTTGGACTACTCCCCTGCACCTGTACATAAAACCCATTGTAGAATATACCTATACAGACCCAAAAAATCCATTTTGGGGCTCTAAATCAAAGATTTGGGTCAGAACCCCATAAAACTCCTAAAATCCTACCAAACCCTCTTCAAAATAGCAAAACTGGGACATCAAATTGTTCTATCTTCTCTTGCAATATCAAAGCACATAATATGATTTAAATTAAAGGTAAAACATTCATTTACAACATCCAAAATGTGAGAGCCCTTGAAATGGTTGTACAGGTGAGTACTACAGCAAAGAGCAGCAAATTACACAGAAAAAAAATAGCAAACAGTCTTCTTTTTTTGTTTTTTTTGTTTTCCAACTTCAATCCTTTGTTTTCCACAACCTCCAGGGGATAAATACAATCCAAAATCATCACTATTTCGTGCAATATTATTTTCCTATCTAAAAAGGCAAAAAAACTCACTAATTTCCCACTAATTTCACTAATTTTAGCCTTAAGACAGTTTTTTTCCAAACATAGCACATGTTATTTGGAGTTCCACTACTCGTTGACTTATAGAATAGAGGGAGTGGTTTATAAAATAGAGAGAGTGGTCTAACTCAGACCTTATTACAATAATAAATTAATACATGACTCCACCTAGGCTCATAATGAGCATAAAATCTAAAATTTAAGGCTCCTAGTGAGCATACAAGTCAAAATTAACTATGGTGGTCTCTGCACCATGGTATGATGGTAAGAGATGTATCAATGAAATCATCCTCTTGCATCAAAGTGTTCTCATGAGGAGGAACAACTTTGGGAGAGGGATCATAAGGTAAACCACAGTTATCATCACATGTTTTAGCAATAGGTGCCGTAGTGAAATCTTCCATAAAGTCATCTAAGGCTTCATCTAACATTTTGAGGTCATCACTAGTATATATACTATTGATCATGAATTTAGTGAGATCATTTAATATCAAAGGATATATTCCCATGAGATTTGTGAAGCTATCAAAATCAGAGATATAACAAAGGATTTCATATGTGGAGCACATGGAGAGATCAACATCATGTATGTATGCTATTTGTTCCAAAACTTGAGGATGTTTATCAGTAAATTTAGAGAAATGATCAATTTCTATGATGTATGCAAACAAATATTCCAAATAATTAGCCATGATATATGTTTTTAAATCAGTCCTGAATCATATTTTAAAAGGTATGCCAAAAGACAAGTGCAAAACTATGCACAAAAATGACATAATATGCTTGATTTTTTGTACTTTTTCAATGCAAATATATGAAAGAAAAGGTGTTGTAAGGATTTTGATCAGGGACAGAAATTATATGTCTAATATCAGTCCAAAACATTAATTTTATCTTTCACAACACACTCTTGACGTAAATCTAAGATGACCATAAGTCAAAATATAGTGAAAATATGTCAAAATATGCAATTTTTTCACCAAATCTCGATACAAAGGAGCATGACACAGGGTGTTGTGAGGAAAATGATGATGGAAAGAAACATATATAAGTGATTATAGCCACTTAATGTCAAAATATCTGTCACAAAATGCTCTTAGTGCCACTTAAGGTCAAACCCTAATGAAAATATAGCAAAAATAGGCTATTTTTCACAGTTTTTCAACTCCAAGATGTAGAAAAAGGGGTGTTGTAATGAATTTAAGTAGGTGAAGAAAACAAAAGCAATGATATCTATCACCTCAATCCATAAAATTTGTCACAACACACTTGGAGTGCAAACTAGGTCAAACCCTAGGGCAAAAATAGCAAAAAAGTGTAGTTTTTCACCAAATTTTCAATACGAGGGCCCGATAAAAGGGTGTTGTGAATATTTTTAGGAGGGGAAGAAAATAATTACCCTGATGACAAGTAATTAATGCAAAATACTTTTCACAACATAGCTATGGTGCAAATTTAGAGAGTCGATAAGGCCAAATCTAGTGAAAATTGATGTTTTTCAAGCCCTAGGTTTGAGATTTTGACATAAAATGCTATAAGAATGTTTTGAAGTCTAATTTATGATGAAAATAAAGTGTAATCAGATCTAAAAACTAATTCCAAGCCCTAGGATGTAAAATGTAAGTGCAAATTTAATGAAAATGCATGAAAATCGCTAGTTTTTTGTTGAAATTTTCTATGCAAACATGCAAATATTTGAAATCTAAATGCAATTTTACACTAAAATGAAAGACTACAACCAAATGGAAGTTTGAATTAGTCTCTAAAATCAGTAGAAAAATCTGAAAGAATATTTTTCCTACTAACCCTAGATTTTGGAATTACTAGGTTATATGAAAATTGTCAAAATTTCTAAAAAAACCTAGCAATTATATGATGAAAATGCAATGCAAATTATTGATTTTTTGTATTTTTCTGTAGTTTATATTAGATCTGATGTAAAAATCATAAATTAGGAAAAAATAGAGTGAATTGATGCAAATTAGAAACCTATATGAAAAATGCAAGTTAGGGTTTCCAAAATTTTCAAAATTTTCAATTTTTTTGTAATTTTCTCAATGCAATAAGATGAATGACTATATCAATGAATTAAATCAACCCAAATATGAAGAAAAACACTCGGCAAGTTTTAATAAAGTCCAAAAACATGGGTTCACTAAAATGTTTAACTGAAAATTGGATTTAATTAGTTTAGTGTTTAAATCATCCTTTCACCTATTACATTCAAGGACCTTAGGATTGAGTGGCAGAGCACTATCAGGTCCTTGGTCACTTACAAATATAGGGAAACTTGGATTAGGGTATTTGATTATCAATTTTCCTTCTCTTATGCTCAATTATCTATCAAAAACCCTAATTATGCAAATACGGAAGTAAATAGATGAATAACAGGAAATGCCTCTATGGAAAGTTGTAAAATTACAAATGATTGTGCACCTATTTTCAGGGTTCTAAGGTGGAAAAGTTGGGGAGAAAAGTGTAGGTACCCAAGTCTAGTGCCCTGCTTTTTGTCAGGATCTATGAACAAGATCTGCAACCTGTTCCTTTTGCACTGAAGGTTTTTCCATCATGAAACTTTGAGGACTAATGAGCAGGTACCCAAGTCCAAGGTGTCCTTTCTTCTGTTGTTCTATAATTTTGACACTCCAACATGCCCTCTTGTAACTTCACTTTGTCTACATCATCAACCTGTAGCCTACAATCATAAACTTTGGGAGGGGGTTGTGGTGTTTAGGAGCTTGCCTCAGTCAAGCCCCAGAAGGACACTTAAGTCTTCCAAACACCTTTGTCAGATAGAGAGTACATGCCTAGGGAGGCAGAGGCAAAATCTAAATGAAATAATGATTGAAAACATAATATAATGTCACCTTGTAGTGAAGATCTCATGGCAGGAAGATGCTCTTCATTCCATGAGGCAATAAATGCTCAAATCTAAAAACACAAACACATAGACAACACCAATCTGCTCTTGCAACACAATGAAAGCCTTGAATCACCTTTAGGAACACAATAGCTTGCTAGTAATCATCTAGTTGAAATCTAGTTTACAAATGAATGCCTAAACATGCTCTTATATGCAACTACAAACACTCCTACTAAGATTTTCATAATTCAAACTTACCATGTCGGCATAGGACCCAAATAATGGTCACAAGATGACACCCAAAAATTGGGACTACCCCAAAATAGGGTAGGACTAGGGCGTAGGCGCCCGAGTCCTTCCCCCCTATTTTGGGCAGGGGTTATCTCAAGTTGACCCCCTAGGTCCTGTTTGTTAAGACACTTAGGGGTTTTCTCATCGGGGTGTTGAAATATGATGTAAAATGTCCTAAATGTACACTAAAGACTCAGGAGCTAAACGTAAAGAGGGAAAAGTCCCCAGGGGGACATTTTCCAATGTTACAATTACTATACCTTAGAATATCATTCACAATTAATTAATTAAATATCCTAATTTTTATTTGATTAATTTCCCTCATCCCCTAACCTAGATTAATTAAATAAAACATACTTATTTGATTAATCTCCCCTAGCCTATGACCTAAACCTAGCCTAATTAAATAAATCACATTTATTTAATTATCTACTATACCCTACCTAGCCCCCTCACTAATTTCCAATAGCCATATTAACTAATTTAATCACTTAATTAATTATTCTAAACCATCATTAACCCATCTCCCTACACCCTTTGAATAAAAAGCATTTTTTATTCAAAGAGAGTCACATGTGTCTCCACCTCACCTTTCCTCTTTCATGCAAGAGATCTTTTTAATAAAATAGCTCACACATGTCTTAGCCAAAAGAATACATGTGTCACATGTCATCCCATTCACCCATAAACCCCAATTATTTATTCCATCTTCTCCCACATAAATGAAATTTTTATTCACTTACAAGTCTTAATCTTCATTAGTGCAAAGCATTCACAAGGTGAATTTAAAATTCAAAAATAATAATAACCCTCCATTTTTTTTAATCAAATCCTAACCCTCCATCTCATCATTCCATCTCCACCCTTGATCTAAAATCCCTTCCAAATGCCTATAAATACAAGCATCCTCTAAGCCATTTTCATCTCATCTCATTTACATCCACATAATGCTAAAATCTCTATCCACTTGTTAACCAAAATCCTTGCTAAACCCATGTTGAGTTGATTTAATAGAGTAATCCACATACAATTTATTCTTGGGTAACACTAGGAGTTGAATTGGGAGAATCAATCTCCTCCACCTTATCAAGGAGAAAGGAGAATGTGAAGACTTGAGGTATAATCTAGTTATTTTGGTTTTTCTTC
Source organism: Cunninghamia lanceolata (assembly GCA_027924645.1). Lineage (NCBI taxonomy): Eukaryota > Viridiplantae > Streptophyta > Pinopsida > Cupressales > Cupressaceae > Cunninghamia > Cunninghamia lanceolata. Next base: position 15,881,502 of record BSBN01001583.1, read on the forward strand.
ATGTTATTTGTCTTTGCATCTTCCCTTCATCTTCATTTGGCACTCCCAGTGGGATACCTATTCCTGTAGCTAACTTTTTCTTTGAGTTTTTGTGAGTTTCTTATCATGCAAGTTGGTTTAGCACCTCTAGTTACTAGTTCAATGCATACACTCTATTTTGGCACATTCTACATCTCTATTGGTGCCTCTAGTTTCCATTAACCTTTTATTTGTTGTTTGAAAATGTTTCTTGTAAGTTAGTGCTTTTGGTTCACTATTTAGCACCTCAGGGCTCTCTATCAGTGCTAGAGGTGTCTCTATCAATGCTTTCTATCTATCTGTCAATGCTTGGGGTTCTCAGATCAGCACTAAAGGGCTCTGGTTTAGGTCACAACAGAGAAATTTTTCTTTGTTTTGAATCATTCCTAATGTTTCTTGGTGCCTAACTCATTTTTGTAGGGACTGCTAGTTTTTGAGTGTAGGTCTGATTAGCCTTAAGCTTTCTGTAATAAATCACTTAACTTACCTCATTTTTGAAAAAACACTAAGGGCTATTTCAAACTCACCTTTTTATGTCATTGGTTATCTTTCTAGGCTAATAACTACACTCTAATCCTATTAAGCTAGCCTTACATGTTGTTCTAAACATTGCTTCATCATTTTGTGGTAGAAATAACCTTATTTTGTGTAGATTGTTCCTTTCTATCGCATCATCACAATCAATCCTCATATCAACGTATTTGGCCTCTATGATAGCATGTAGGTATATTGTTTTTGACTACACAATATAGTAGTGCAATAGGTTTCTATTATAGTGCATTCAGTTTCTATTTTAGCCTAGACTATGTATGTTTTAGTGCTTTCAATTTCTATCTTAGCACTCTATGTTTCTGTATCAGCGTGTTCAGTTTCTATTTTAGTGCAATCTACTTCTATGTTAGTGCATTCTATTTCTAGGTTAGTGCTATCAGTTTATGTTTTAGTGCATTCTATATTTCTATTAGTGCAATCAGTCTATGTTTTAGCACTTTCTATCTGATATGTTTTATTGTAGGTTTTTGGGCACTAAATCACTTTTGTAGGTATCAAACATTTGTCCAAGAATCTTTCTTAAACTACTGACTCTTTTTGTGCAGCCCTTTGGTCAAAGCTTTTGTTTTGTCACTAGATTTAGTTGCACACTAAGTTAAAGTAGAGGTTAATTAACTTTTTTTTTCATGTTTGTGTTTTCTCTTGGACATATGCTCTCCCCTCGCACCTTAGGGTGATCTTGGGGATCAAAAGTGTATAATTTTGCAAACTTCTTTATTTATTTGTATCTCGAAGTGGTCACTTTTCTATGTATGCTCTCCCCTTGCGCTTCATGCAATCTTGGGTAATCAAAAGTGGGAAGTAGTTTCTTCTTAGGGGGCCTACTTGGGGATTTCATCACCCCCAGGAATGACCTCAACCACATGTTTCGACATGGGATATAAATGTTTTGATAATAGAAAGAATCACTTCAAAGGAAGGACTCTCTCGCCCCTTGCAAAGACCCCAAGACCATTGATGCAGAGTACACAGTGGAAGCACTTCAAAACAGGGGTGAATACCCATCATAACCCATAGCACTGAGAGATTATTTCTCAATTTGCTTTAAATACTCTTCTTAAGGTCCCAACAATACCGAAACACATGTATTCTTCACTATTAGCGAGACATAACCATCGGTGAGCTTAAAAATCCATTGGCCGATAGGCTGATACCACCATGACCTTGTTTGACTTCACTTCAGATAGACTTCCCATCATTGACACCTATTAGTGAGACTGAATACTATCGGCACACTCAAAAACTCTTCCACCGATCTCACTTCTCTCACCGATAGCTCATCTCAATGCTTTAACTTCGGTGAGACTGGAAACATCGGCGAACTCAAATCCTATTGTGCTAACATACTGATCACCCGATGACCCTTCAAACCACCACACTGTCAGTGTGACTTAGATCATCAGTGGAACCCTTTTCTCTTCTCTTGATGTGTCGATGGGCTTTGACCATTGGTATAACATTTACCATCGGTGAACACTCATCAACTCAAGCCGATGCACCGATACACTCGATTTCGGTGTGACCACTCCCTTCAGTGAACTCTTTATTTATCCTTCCGATATGCCGATGACAACTGTCATTGGTGTGACTCCAAATGTTGGTAAGGCCTTAAATCCCTTCACCGATATACTGATGTGCTATGTGACTTCAGCGAGACTTAATCCATTCTCCATCAATGCGCCTTCTGTTAGCTTGACACCATTGATTGGTGTAACTTCACAAAGCTTCCTTGAGGGCTATTTCACGTTGATGACACTTCTACAACTCTGTAACTATGTGGACACTAAAAAAATATACAGAAACAACCAAAATCTCAACAGAACAAGAAATAATCTACTCCTAAGGAATTCATTCCACTGATCTCGAAGAAATCTCAACCAGTGGAATGATTCTGATCTACATTCTTGCAATTAGACCAAACAAAACTTTTTATTACTTCTTCTTAGAAAGGTAATATACATACATCAATATTCTCTGTCTGTCAATGAACACAGACCAACTATATAGAATCTCATATCGGTAGTTACACAAGATGGAAGGCGAATCACCCTACAACCACCTCTACCATTCGGTTACATCCACTTAATTAGTTACAAACTTTAATGACACGTATATAGACTTAAGGTTATGCCGTTACTCGGCCAACTATGATTCAATATGGCACTAAGGCCTTACAAACATGACAATTTGGATAGAACAAAATATGCATGGAATCCTCTAGATTCTCAATCTCTCAAGGTGCTCCTGCACCATACAACCAACCACAAAGATTTCCAAGTCCCTTGGAAATGTATCTGCAAAACAAAACTACTTTTTTTCCTACATCTTTGTTTGTCCTAGACTTTATCTTTCACTCTATCTCTTCAGCTTCAAGCTTCAAATCTTCACATCAATGGAATAGTGACCAACCAACCAACAATGGAAAACTATCATCAACATTTCAGAGTATCTTCAGGCTCCATCTACTCCTAGCAATGGAGTACTCTCAGACTGATCAAAGCTTCAATGACTACAACACAATGCTCATTCAGATGTCCATCCTACATGCTGCTTCACAGACCCATTCCTCTCATCCAACAACAGATCCTGGAGATGCACTACCACTCTCTCTCTCTTAGTGGCCTCACTCTACACCCTCTTCTAGCCAAATCTCTATTGGTGAATGGTCTTGATAGACCTCATCATCGTCTACCCACACACTACAGGAATCCTATTTCTTCTCGTAAATAGATGGCACGAGCATCTGTAACAGTTGAGGAACTACTGTCAGCCTTCAAAATACTTTCTATGATCTCTTTTTTCAAAATGGTCACCAACCAAACATTTTGTTTCAACTCTTCATCTACTTTCTTACAATTGCCTAGACCTTTCACTAACTCTGATACAAATTTGATGCAGAGTGCATAGTGGAAGCACTTCAAAACAGGGGTGAATACCCATCATAACCCACAACACTAAGAGATTATTTCTCAATCTACTTTAAATACTCTTCTCAAGGTCCCAACAATACTGAAATACACGTATTCTTCACTATCAGCGAGACATCACCATCGGTGAGATTAAAAATCTATTGGCCGATAGGCCAATACCACCATGACTTCATTTGACTTCACTTCAGATAGACTTCCCATCATTGATTCCTATCAGCGTGACTGAATACTATCAGCACACTCAAAAACTCTTCCATCGATCTCACTTCTCTCACTGATAGCTCATCTCAATGCTTTGTCTTCGGCGAGACTACAAACATCGATGAACTCAAATCCTATTGTGCCAACATATCGATCACCCGATGACCCTTCGAACCACCACACCGTCGGTGTGACTTAGATTGTTGGTAGAACCCTTTTATCTTCTCTCGATGCGCCAATGGGCTTCGACCGTCGGTATAACATTTACCATCGGTAAACACTCATCAACTCAAGCCGATGTGCCGATACACTCAATTTTGGTGTGACCACTCCCTTTAGTGAACTCTTTATTTATCCTTCAGATATGCCGATGACAACCATCGTCGGTGTGACTCCAAACATCGATGAGGCCTTAAATCCCTTCACCGATATACCGATGCGCTATGTGACTTCAATGAGACTTAAACCATTCTCCACCAATGTGCCTTCTGTTAGCTTGACACCATTGATCGGTGTAACTTCACAAAGCTTCCCTGAGGGTTATTTCATGTCGATGACACTTCTACAACTCTGTAACTACGCGGACACTAAACAAATATACAAATACAACCAAAATCTCAACAGAACAAGAAATAATCTACTCCTAAGGAAGTCATTCCACTGATTTTGAAAAAATCTGAACTAGTGAAATGCTTTCGATCTACATTCCTACAATTAGACCAAACAAAACTTTTTATTACTTTGTCTCAGAAAGGTAATATACATACAACAATCTTCTCTGTCTGTCTTTCTCTCCCTCTTTGGTCTATCAACGAACACAAACCGACTATATAGAATCTCATATCGGTAGTTACACAAGATGGAAGGCAAGTCACCCTAGAACCACCTCTGCCATTTAGTTACATCCACTCAATCGGTTACAAACTTTAATGACACATATACAAACTTAAGGTTATGCCATTACTCAGCCAACTATGATTAAATATGACACTAAGGCCTTACAAACATGACAATTTGGATAGAATAGAATATGCATGGAATCCTCCAGATTCTTAATGTCTCGAGGTGCTCCTGCACCAACCCTTAGTTCACCAAGACTTGTGTTGGTTGGCACTTGAGGGGATTGAAACAACCCCATTCATGGACTCATTCCCTATACCTTGTGTATATTGGGACACCCCTAGAAGCTTGTAAAGCCTAGATAAGACATTCGTCTGTCACATGCTTTGATGCATCACAACTACATGGAGGAGAAGAGCTCACACTATTACCTTCATTGTTAGAGATAGAATACACATTGGGCAAGACTTTGTCTCCAAAATAAGGGGTGTAAGGTGGTCCATGACCTTGCATTCCCTACCTATCTTACCAATGATAAATGGTATCAAGGGGATGGAAACTGCCATTATCTAATAGTGGGGGTTGAAGTTGCACCTAAGTGAGTATACATGATATGACACTCCTACTTGAATAATTATAGGGATGTTCATGTGAATGGTGTGTCTTCCATGTCAAAACCCGTAAAAGCTAAAATCTAATTTCATGCAATAAATTCAGCCATTGTATTTTCATTGCTTATATGATCTCTTGCTAGGAGTTGAAACCAAAAAAATCTAAATTTCCACTCAAATTAAGCAATTTTCAAACCTTGGACAACTTTTTAGCACCTCCAGCTCTTTGTTTAGTGCCTCCTATTAGTCTATTGGTGCTAGAAGTCAGATTGTCAGTGCCTTTAGTCATTCTGTCAGTGCTAGAGGTTAGTATCTTAGCATCTCCAATCAATCTATTAGCACCTTTGGGGCTTCTATCAGCGCCTCTGGTTCCCATGACCTGCCAACATTCATTGACTAAAATTCAGTTTCCTAGGCAAAAATTTGACTATCCTTAGCATGTGGAAACCCTTTAAAATCATCCAAAAATTCTCCATCCTCCATTTTGTCCATCCTTTGTCAAAATTTAATCATTTCACATTCCCCATTTGGCCTTAGACATATCTTGATTTTTATTTTTGGATCTTTATCCTCACTCCATCCTTTTCACCAACATCAACATCATCTAAACTTTCATCAAGTCCTGTCCAAATCAAAATCCTAACATCATCCAAGAACATAGTTAAAATCCAATCCAAATCAAGATCATCCCAACCTTAATCAAATTATCCTAATATTATCCAAACCAATCCAATCATCCTTCAAATCAAATTTTGTGCAAGATTAAATCTAGATCGCATCCCCCATCCTCTAATTTATAAGGAGCTTAAGAACTTGTGTACCTTAAGCTATCTTATAAATTAGCCCTATCTACTTTATATAAATTCGCTTAGGAGCTTAGACTACTCCTAAGTTAGTAAATTCTAAGGATCCTATTTTTCTTGGTGTCTTGTCTACCCCAAGTAGAATAATCCTAATCCTGTTTTTGCTTAAGTGTCTTAGTCTACCTCAAGTAAGAAGAGGAAAATCCTTTTGAAATCGACAAGATCTAGATTTATTTGAGCCTACTTTTGATTTGATACCTCAATCATACTTTTCAAACATTATCAAAAGTATCTAAAGTATCCCTTGATCATCTATCCAAAAATCATCCACATACCCTATCATAAAATCATCCATTCACTCATCCATTGTTGTTCCAAACTTTTGAAAATCAATTGCTAAGGTCACACACTTCACACACTTATAATCACAAAATCAACCGACACTACTCTATTGTATGCCACAAACAAGGTCCCAAGCTAGGAAGAACCAAGAAATAGAGTCACATATGCCATATGGAATGCCAAATACCGACCAAAACAATGACATGTTGAATCCTTTTGGAGGTCAACAAAAAACATCTAACAAAAATAATGCTATGATAAATCCTTGGGGAAACCAACCACCACCATCCAATAATCACAACTCCAATCAAGAAGTCATAGACTTCATGCAAGATGTAGACTCTATGGATTTATTGGACCGAGTCCTAAAATTAGATCCCACTAAATACTTAGAATTATTGATCCAAAATGGTGCCAAGGTGCTAAACCAACCCTCCACTAACACATCTCAACCATCTTCATCCAATAATTTGACCAACACCTCTACATGAATGTCAATTTCTATATCCATATCTACATCAACCATACCTACATCCACTCTGCAAATTACCCTTAACATACCCAACAACACAACTTACACCAATGCTCCACAAGTGTCTCCCAATTTGATTCAAACACCATCGCCTTCATGACCCAACTTTTCTCCCAACCACCACATAACACACCCAACAACCTTAATAAAAATTCACAAACATCCACTTTCACATACACATAACCTCCTATTTCACAACCACCCACAACATCTTCTGGACAAAACACCAACCAAACACTTTTACAACAACTCTAACAACTCATCACCCACTAACAACAACAAACTCAACCTCCACCACAACAAATATTGCCTAACTTCCTCCAACACCTCATCCAAGAAAAAGAAGCTAACACACCAACACCACCCACTCTGGATTTATCACACATTGTTCAAACATTGATACAAAAGGTTAATGACATGCAACATGGGCACAAAAGAAGATAATACTCCTTTGAAGATAACTACCCATATCCTTTTGATTGTTCCATCCACATGCCACCATTTCCTAAAAATTTTGAAACACCAAAGTTTGACAAATACAAGGGGAAAGGGGACCCTCAAGAACATCTTAGGGAATTTTGTATTACTTTCTTTGAAGTCTCCTATGATGACACCTATCTCATGACAATTCTCCCTTGAAGCTTAGGAGGACAAGCCACCGAATGGTTTGTACACCTTCCCTTAGGAATCAAAACATTTCATGAACTTGCAAAGAAATTTGTTAATCATTTCTCCTACAATTTCTAACATGAAATATCAATGAAATACCTTTGCAAAACAAAATAAAAGAATGGGGAAACCTTCACGGCCTTCTTGCAATGATGAAGATGTCTCACAAGCAAGCTTCCATGGCTAATCCCTAAAAAATAATTGGTCAACATGTTTGTCACAAACCTTAGCCAAGAGATGGGCTTCCATCTCCAAATCCAATGTTCCTCGACATTCAAAGAAGTTATTGATAAATGTACTACCATTGAAAGGGTCCTTATTGCAAAAGGGGCTATCAAAATTTACAAAGAGAACAATGACAATAGAAATAACAAAAAGGTCAACAATAGCACCATTAACTCCAACAACAACAACAACAACAACAACCAATCCTATGATAAATATTGTTTTTGTGGCAAAAAAATAAATACTCTTAACGATGGTGTAACCATCATAAAAAATGTTCAAAACATACAAACCCCCACACCATCTAATCCATCCATAGGCAACAACAATGGCAACATTCCTAAAGGTCAACTAATACAAAGAAATGCACCCAAAATAAGATTCACACCTCTAGGGGAACCAATTGAAAATGTCTTGAGAAACCTTCTAAAATCTAACTTAATCACATTACTCATCATTCATCCTTACAATAATAATCAATTCAAAACCTCATGGTTTAACAAAAATTCCTATTGTGAATATCATCATGTGAAAGGGCATAAAACATCTAACTACATGAGGTTAAAAAATTGCATACAAGATCTCATAGATCATGGTGACATCACAATCGATGAACCTCCCAAAAGATCACCCAACAAGAACTTAGCATCTTACAAGGATCCACTTGTTGACCATAACAAAGGAAAAGCCTCCACTTCCAATCAAGCACATATCATGTCATTCCCCCTCCTTTAGACTCCATTGTGGGTTGCATAGAAGAATGTCCTAATTGTGTGGCCACTATCACTATACAAGATAAAACCCTCAATTGCACTGTCACCACTTGTCATAGCCACATATCTATTCAAGGAGCCCCAACTGAAGACCAAGCTACCGCCTCTGCACCCACAAACCTTCCACCCACCAACAAATATAATCTCCTTGAACACCTTAGAAAATCCCCACCTAAATATCCATTCTTGAATTGCTTCAAAGATCACCCCTCCACAAAGAGGTCCTTGACAAAGCTTTGATGGAAACACACATTATTAATGACCTAAATGTGAACCAATTCCAAGCCATGGTGAGACACCTTTCCTTTCCAAACCATCTAACATTCTCTGAACAAGATCTCCTGACTTCCAACTCATCTCACAATGAGGCCCTGCATATCAAAGTCTCTATCCACAAACATACAATCAAACAAGTCTTAATAGATGGTGGTTTGGGTCTAAATCTTTTTACTCTACAACTAATAAAACACTTGGGATATTTTGATGTGGTTGTGGACTCAAGTGAAAGTATAACCATCAAAGGCTACAATGACACATAATGACAATATGAAGGGACTATCAAACTTCCAATCCAAGTTGGACAAAAGATCTTGGAGACAAAATGCCAAGCATTAGATCTTGACCTCCCCTATAATATCCTCCTTGGCCACTCATGACTCCATGCCATGCAAGCCATCTCATCCACTTTCCACTAATGCCTTAAATTCCCCTACAATGGGACCAAGGTTACCATATACGACAATCCTCATCCTTTCCAATAATGCAGTTTCTTGGAAAGACATGACAAAATGTTTTGCCCATATGATTATTCCATTAAACCATCCACCTCCAATAATAATCCAAAACCCTCCACTAATTACATTGATCCATCAAATATCACATCCACCTCTCAACCCTCACCACCACCTGAGATCAAGATCAAGGTCAATTATATGGGATGTAGAGAATATAACCTACATGGAGCATTTTGTGTAGGACAACTTCCGACATCCCCCAAAGAATTTGGTAAACCTAAGTCACAAGAAATATCTACTGTTGTCATCAAATGCAAGCGATCTCCAATATTTGATCACAAAAACCTTATGGAAGAAGACATCCTAGAAGATTTGTCATCCTAGTTATATAGAGGTGAAGATGAAGAACAAAAATCTCCTATCCTACCTACTAAGAAATATAGAAAGGGTCTTTATATTGTCAAGAATATGGGCTACAAAGGACAAGGTGGTATGGGTCTTCATGAACAAGGAATTCTTGAACCAATCCAAGCTACTAAGAACCCTTATCATGAAGGTTTAGGGTATAGAAAAAAATATCCTGATGCAGAGGCATCCACACTATATCATTCGCATATAGCATGAATGTCTGCAGACCAACCTCATCATCATCATTTTCGCCATCATCATCATATTTCCTAAAGCCACCAACATCATCATATTTCGGCTTTACTCTGTCAGCATCATGTTTCCGAAAACCAACAGCATCATCATATTTCACCTGCCGACCGATATCCTCCTGCAGACAAGCCTTCGTACTTTCGCCTATCAACAGCATCACCTTACTCGATTATCGGCAGCATCATCATGTCCGACCAGCGCGAACATCCTCCTGACGTCCACTGTTCACCTCACCGACAATTTCCGTCTTCACTACCTTCAACATCATCATGATGTTCAACAGGCGCAAACATCCTCCGGTTGCACTGTTCATCGGGCGCCAAGCACTAGCGGCCTCATCATGATATTTAACATCACCTTCGTCAGCAGGATATTCAACATCCGGTTGCTCCAAATATCCTGATGACGACCTTCAACACCTTCCCTTCGATGCTCCGATAGCCGACGACACAAGGTTCAGCATCATGATATTCAACAGGATAACGAACATCCGGTTCTTCCCATTTATCCTGATGATGACAAACCCTAACTCCTCGCACCGTTCACTCGATGCTGACGTCACCCGATATCCTGATGACGTAGATCCTGATGACGATGACGTCACCCGTAGTTTCACAATATCCTGCTGCTTCGAAATATCCTGATGACGTATATCATGATGATGATGACGTCATATCCTGCTGTTTGCCAAACTTAGTTTTTCTCCGGCCCGCGATCAACCCGATCTTCAGCCTGATGCTGATGCGCTCCTCCTCGGCCCTCCTGATGATGATCACCCCGACGCACTTGCACTTCATGCAATCGACATCATCATGCTCTCCTTCACTTATCCGGATGATGATGTCCGAACTGTCTGCAGGATATTTGCAGAAATATCCTGATGATGCCGTTTTGGCGAATTTCTTCACTTAGCGAAATCTCTCTTCGCCGATCCACCAGGGATGACCCGATCCAACTCAGGGTGATCTTCCAACTCAATCAGCTTATCAACTCGACCTAGCACATGAGGATGCTAGGGTCTTCAACATCTCTTGACCACGATCCTGCACACCTGCATGCAAACAGAAAACAATCTAACATCTAACCTACTGTACATTGCCATTCCACCGATCAGGTGAGTCAACCGGTGGAATGGATCAGGAAATCCATACAACCACTCAAACCAGCAGATCGATCGAGTAATGGAATGCAACCAGAGCAAGAACACAAAACAGGATCACTTTATTGATTTCAAAGATGCAATACAATATGATCAATCTCTCTCTCAGTCTCACTCAAGCTCGATCGATGATATCTGTCCGTCTTAACATCAACCGATCTCATGCTTATAAAGATTTCCCTATGAGTACTACTGACCCGACTCCAAGCGGCTGGGAACTCTCCAGGCGGCTGGGAGAACACCCATCATGACAGCTGTTATAACTAACTAGCTAAAAATAGCAAAAGCCTGGTCAGCATGATCTTATCCTGATCGGCATGACCTTATTACATGCGATTGGTCAAACAGACCTTCTTGGAAACATAAACAAGACCTAACTACTAACTGCCTTATCATGACCAGCTGTCAGGTAGGTGCTCCTGCACCATACTCCCCAAAAGAAAAGAACTCATGTCCCATGAGTTTAGCATGTGGAAGTCTTCCACCTGGACACTTTGCTTTGTCAGTCTTCTGACCTGCTCCAGCTTTGTCTGCTGCTGTCTCTTGGCTGCTCCAAGACTTCTGAACTGTAACTTGCTGTCTGGCAAGTAAATCATCATGCCTGTAGGCCGTCTTCTCACATACCCTGTGTTTGTCAGGTTGGCTGACCAGAACCTCTGTCTGAACTACCTCTGTGGTGTTCAACTGTATCTTCCTGTCAATCTGTATAGGACAAACAATAGTCCCAACTAGGACAACATCCTTGTCAATCCTCTGAACTGATGGTTGCTGTTTACCATCCTGTTTCTGAACCTGCTGCTGACCTCTGTCAGTCACAACTGAAACGTTCTTCAGCTTGTTGTCTGTAACAACTCCTTGCCCTGCAGTGTCCTGAACCGCCTTTATGCCTGCTCCTCTAGGCATCTGCACAAACTCCTTCTTTCCCATTAAAATGATTTGAGCTGCCTTCTGGACTGCAGCTTTTGCCTGCAATGGCATCAACTTAATAGTCTTCCCATCCTTCTTGATGGTGTAGGTATTAGCATACCCATCATACAGTACCCTTCTGTCAAATTGCCATGGTCTACCCAACAGTAGGTGACAACATTCCATAGGCAATATATCACACAAAATCCTATCATGATATGGTCCAATCTGGAAATCCACATATGCCTGTTCAGAGACAAAAAGTGATTGCCTATCACTCACCCAAGATGCCTTGTAAGGGTGTGGATGTGGAATCCTTTCCAGCTTCAGTTTATCCACCATTTCCTGAGATACCATGTTGTCTGTTGAACCAGTATCAATGACAACCTTACATACCTTACCTTTGCTCTTACATGTGGTCTTGAAAAGAGATCTTCTTTGCATCAGATCCTGTGATGCCTGCAAACTAATTCTCCTTAACATCAATGATTCTCCACTCTCTGGATATCCATAATTCTCAGGACCTTTGTTTGAACTCTGTGCACCTTCTTCTTTCTCTTCCTGCACAAGTTGTACTCTCTTGTCACTTGTTCTATCATTTCTGGATGATGAACCTTTGTTTTCTGGACATTTGAAAGATGGATGACCAAACTCTCCACAGGTGTAACACTTTCCTGAAAATGTAGTAGAACCTCTACCACCTCCAAATCTTCCTCTATTACCTTTCCATCCACCTCTGAAATCAGACTGTCCCTGTCCCTTACCAGTATCTTCTTGAACCTCATTGGTTTGCTTTTGTGCAGGGGCTGCTCCTCTTCCCCTGTTGTTTCCTCTTCCTCTCATGGACTTATCATGTCCTCTATTCAACTTTTCTTCAATCCTGATTGCCATTTGATAACAATCTTCCACATTCTTAGGGTTAGCTAACACTAACTCATCCTGTATGTTAAACCTCAAACCAGCCAAGTACCTAGCCACCTTTTCTACCTCATTCTCATGATGACCAGATCTCATACTTAACAGATAAAATTCCTCAGTATATGATTTCACATCCCTGTCTTTCTGCTTTAGAAATTGCAGCTTCTTAAACATCTGGATTTCATAATCCCTTGGCAAGAATTTACCCTTGATCCTTGCTACCATCTTATCCCAAGAAGTGATCTTAGACTTCCCTTGCTTCCTTCTCTCAGATTGTACATAATCCCACCATACCAAAGCATGACCTCCTAACTTGGTCTTTGCAATCTTTACCTTCTGATCCTCAGCAACATCTTCACATTCAAAGTGATTATCCAGTGCAGCAATCCAGTCCAACAACTCATCTTCATTCAAGCTTCCAGTATACTTGGTAACATCAACCTTTACCTTAGGTTTTTCACTCTGTACTACCTTCAACAGTTTTGCCAGCCTCTGGTCTTCAGCATCCAAATCTTCAGCTACCTCTTCATACTCTTCAACAGTATCTGCATCTTCTTCAGACTCACTGTCTTCCACTTCCCTCTTTTTGTTCTTTTCCAGGGCTGTCAGCCTGGCTTGAAGTGCTTCAGCAAGCTCCTTCATCTTCCTCATCTCTCTAGCATGTTTCTCCTTCAGTTCCTGCAACTCCCTTGCAGTACCATTACCTTTAGGAGGCATTTTGTCAACCTCTCAATCACAACACACAACACAATCAACTCTACTTCTGCCCTTTCGGTGACAGAATCAACACACACCAGCCCAGACCTTTTGCTGAGCTCTGATACCACTATGATGCAGAGGCATCCACACTATATCATTCGCATATAGCATGAATGTCTGCAGACCAACCTCATCATCATCATTTTCGCCATCATCATCATATTTCCTAAAGCCACCAACATCATCATATTTCGGCTTTACTCTGTCAGCATCATGTTTCCGAAAACCAACAGCATCATCATATTTCACCTGCCGACCGATATCCTCCTGCAGACAAGCCTTCGCACTTTCGCCTATCAACAGCATCACCTTACTCGATTATCGGCAGCATCATCATGTCCGACCAGCGCGAACATCCTCCTGACGTCCACTGTTCACCTCACCGACAATTTCCGTCTTCACTACCTTCAACATCATCATGATGTTCAACAGGCGCAAACATCCTCCGGTTGCACTGTTCATCGGGCGCCAAGCACTAGCGGCCTCATCATGATATTTAACATCACCTTCGTCAGTAGGATATTCAACATCCGGTTGCTCCAAATATCCTGATGACGACCTTCAACACCTTCCCTTCGATGCTCCGATAGCCGACGACACAAGGTTCAGCATCATGATATTCAACAGGATAACGAACATCCGGTTCTTCCCATTTATCCTGATGATGACAAACCCTAACTCCTCGCACCGTTCACTCGATGCTGACGTCACCCGATATCCTGATGACGTAGATCCTGATGACGATGACGTCACCCGCAGTTTCACAATATCCTGCTGCTTCGAAATATCCTGATGACGTATATCATGATGATGATGACGTCATATCCTGCTGTTTGCCAAACTTAGTTTTTCTCCGGCCCGCGATCAACCCGATCTTCAGCCTGATGCCGATGCGCTCCTCCTCGGCCCTCCTGATGATGATCACCCCGACGCACTTGCACTTCATGCAATCGACATCATCATGCTCTCCTTCACTTATCCGGATGATGATGTCCGAACTGTCTGCAGGATATTTGCAGAAATATCCTGATGATGCCGTTTTGGCGAATTTCTTCACTTAGCGAAATCTCTCTTCGCCGATCCACCAGGGATGACCCGATCCAACTCAGGGTGATCTTCCAACTCAATCAGCTTATCAACTCGACCTAGCACATGAGGATGCTAGGGTCTTCAACATCTCTTGACCACGATCCTGCACACCTGCATGCAAACAGAAAACAATCTAACATCTAACCTACTGTACATTGCCATTCCACCGATCAGGTGAGTCAACCGGTGGAATGGATCAGGAAATCCATACAACCACTCAAACCAGCAGATCGATCGAGTAATGGAATGCAACCAGAGCAAGAACACAAAACAGGATCACTTTATTGATTTCAAAGATGCAATACAATATGATCAATCTCTCTCTCAGTCTCACTCAAGCTCGATCGATGATATCTGTCCGTCTTAACATCAACCGATCTCATGCTTATAAAGATTTCCCTATGAGTACTACTGACCCGACTCCAAGCGGCTGGGAACTCTCCAGGCGGCTGGGAGAACACCCATCATGACAGCTGTTATAACTAACTAGCTAAAAATAGCAAAAGCCTGGTCAGCATGATCTTATCCTGATCGGCATGACCTTATTACATGCGATTGGTCAAACAGACCTTCTTGGAAACATAAACAAGACCTAACTACTAACTGCCTTATCATGACCAGCTGTCAGGTAGGTGCTCCTGCACCATATCCTGCCTCTATAGAACTCGAATATATCTTAAGTGAGGTTGCTAAATCCTTTCCTTCAATTGAGAACATTAACGAAGATGACCATCAAGACTCTTTTGAGGATTTTTCCAAAATATTGAAATCATCCATTTGCACCATCTATAGCCTTTCCACCATGCCATCACCATCTGAAGATCTCCCACTCGTTTACCTTCAACTCATCAATTGGGACCAATAAGGACCTCCAATCCTAGATGTTTCTCAAAATGACGAAGCCATTGCCGAATTGATGGGTGTTACAGAACATATACCCCTGGGAGATCATAGAGCTAGATATGTCATAGAACTCAAAACATCTACTTACTTTAGGGAGACCTCCACATCTCTTAGTCACAAAAATATAAAAATAAAACACACATCCCCTCATGAAAACCACCATGTGGCACTTTCAGATGATAAAAAAGTAAAAATAAAGGACATATCTCCTGATAAAACCTCCCCGAGGCACCAAGAGATGAGAGAATGGACCTCCCCAAAGTTCTAGAGATCTACAAAGAAAGATCACCTATCCTTGTGGAAGAATCTCAAGAGATGAACCTTGACACAGAAGGATCACCAAAGATCACTTTTTAGGTAGCCCCCCTCACACTAACAAAACAAGAGGCCTTTTTGGCATTCTTCAAAGAATGAAGCCATAAATTTACATGGACATATGCTAACATGCCTAGGTTAGACCCAACATTAGTGGTACATCATCTGATAGTACATCCTGATGCAAAGCCAGTCAAACAAAAGATTAGAAAAATGAATCCTCAAGTTGCATTTCTTGTCAAAGATAAACTTAAAAAGCTCCTAAATGTGGGATTTATTTGACCTATTGATTATCCTAAATGGGTATCAAATATTGTTCTTGTAGCTAAAGTCACAGGGGGCATCTACATATGTACAGATTTTAGAGACCTCAATAAAGCATGCCCCAAGGATGACTTTTTCATTTACCCAACATTGACATCATAGTTGATTTGACAACTGGGCATGAAATATTGTCACTCATTGATGGATTTTCGAGATATAACCAAATCAGGATTGCTGAAGAGGATCAACATAAAATAAAATTCATTTGTCCATCATAAACCTACTACTAGGTTGTCATGCCATTCAGCATCAAAAATGTAGGAGCAACATATGAAATGGCCATGAACATTATATTTCATGATTTATTTGACAGCATCATGGAAGACTTTGTAGATGATGTGTTGGGAAAATCAAAAATAGGAGAAGAACATCTGGATGTATTAGCTAAAATCTTTGATTGGCTAGAAGAGTACAAAGTGCATCTAAATCCAAAAAATGTGTCTTTGGAGTTACTTTAGGAAAACTCCTTGGATACATCATATCCCAATGAGGCATATAAGTTGATCCAGCAAAGGTGAAAGAAATAGTTGAGATGCCTTCTCCCAAGACTTTGAAGAAACTACGTAGCCTCTAAGGAAAACTCCAATCCATTAGGCACTTCATTGCATAGCTAGCCGATAAATGCCAACCATTGAAACATCTCCTCCACAAAAATGTAGCATTTCTATGGGATACAAATTGTCAAAACACCTTTGAAGAGCTGAAGGAATACCTTGCAACACCACCAGTTCTCATACTACAAAAATAGGGACAACCTCTATTATTATACATCTCAGCAATGGAAATAGCGATAGGGGCCTTTCTCACACAACATGATGATCAAGGAAAAGAAAGAGCCATATACTAAATTAGTCGTGTCTCACAGTTGTCTTTTCATCCTAGAAATTGTGACACTACATGCTCAACCATAAAACCAAGCTCATTGCAAAAATTGACCCACTAAAGTACCTATTATCAAAAGTAGCTGTCACAGTTCATATGGCTAAGTGTGTAATGATACTCATTGAGTTTGACATTGAATACATAGAAAGAAAGGCTATCAAAAGACAAATCTTAACAAATTAGTTAGTAGATGCACCTATCCAAACAAAACATCTGCTTCTTTTAGAATTTCCAAATGAGTCCATCATCACAGTGACACCCACATCACAATGGAAAATGTATTTTCATGGCTCATACACACATCATGGGGGTAGGAATCCTATTTTTCACCCCTCAAGGAGATTGCATTATGAAATCATACAAAATAACATTTCCTTGTACCAACTGTTATGTCATAAAATGTCCCCCTAAGACTTTTACCTCCTAAGTTTAGCTCCCGGGTCCATTAATTTTCATTATACATGTTAGAAATGAATCCCGAGATAAAATGCCTTGAAAACCATGATAAATTGGACATAGGGGACATTGTAGAGCTTAACCCTGTCCCAAAATAGGTCCTAGGACAAGGGTGGCTACGCCCTTGCCCTACCCTATTTTGGTGGGGTCCCAAATTTTAATGTTGGTAAAGTTACCGTTAAAGGTGTTCCTTATCGACATCTTGAGTTTGAATTATGAAATTAAAGTGGGAATGCATATATAAGCATGTTTAAGAGTTCATTTGAAAACTAGAAGATGATTATGATATTTTGGCAAACTTATGATTTTAGAGCATTCAAGGCATTCATTGTGTTGCAGAACATAATTGTGTTGTGTTTGTTATTGCAGATTTGGCTTCATCTTCTCATGTTGTGAAAGATTTTCATCTATTTGAGAGCTACACCTCCAAGGTGATATCTATTTGTGCTTTAATCAATCATTTATCAATTTGTTTTTGCCTCTATCCTTTGAGGACATACACTCTCTATCTAGCAATGGTGTTGGAAGGATTGAATGCCATTCTAGGGCTTGACTAAGGCAAGCTCCTAAACACCACAACCCCCAACCCCTCTTCTTGTGATTGTAGGTGACATGTATTGGATCTCAAAGAGTTGAATTGTAGAGGACTATTACAGAGCATAAAGAATCAAAATCTAAAGAAAAAGGTGGGAAATAGCTTAGGAAGGGCTTGGGCAGCTGCTCTTTTGCCCCTCAGTTTTGTGTCATGGAGAATCTTTGAAGTAGTTGCAGTTAGTGACAGAAAAGATCCTAAAGCCCTCAGAAAAAGTAGCACCTTGGGATTGGGGGCCCTCTCTTTAGCCCCCAACTTTTCTATATTTTAGAAATCAAAATCTAGTATGTATCTGATCCATATTTAGTCTATTTCTGTAGAAGGATTTATCAGGTTTCATTTATTTGTTTATGATTTTGCATAATTAGGGTTTTAAGCCAAATCAACCTAAAATCAACACATTAATCAATCAATTCCAAATTTCCCTATTATTCCAAGTGACAACCAACCTGTAGTTGAGTCCTCTTATAGAAGTTGTGATTCCACTCAGTTAAATGTCCTTGAATGTATGTAGTGAAAGGAGGATCTAGCTAAATCATCCATCAATCCCATAAATCCTCTTTTCCTACATTACATTTTGGTGAACCCATGTTTTTATTACATTTTTCACCTTGCTAAGTGTTGTACTTTAGATTTTCATTCATTCATTCATTGTCATCATATTGCATTTGAAAATCTACAAAAAATTGAAAATTTTGAAAAAATCAAGCATCCTAGGCTTGCTTTTTGACATAGTTTACACTATTTGCATTGCATTTCATCTAAATCATTAAATCTCTGATATTTACATCAGATCTGATATAAATTGCAGCATTACATTATTATATGAACATTCACTTTGCATTTTCATACTTCATTTGTTAGAAGTTGCCTGAAATTGTGCATTTTTCATATAACCTAGTGTTTGCAAAAGATAGGGTTTATGGTTAACATCTTGTTTCAGATTTTACTACTCTTTTAAACACTCTTTTAAATCTGATTTTGGATTAGAGTGTTTCATCATAGTGTGTTTTACATTTACATCTCAATTTTTGCATTTACACATTGTGTATTTCAACAAATATACCTCCATCATAGGGTTTGTTCTATTAGTTTGTGCTTTGAGTGTTGTATGCCTTTGCATGAGTCTTATAACTTGCTGTCCTAATAGAATTATCTGTTTAATTATAATTATTAGATTAATGGGTTCTAGTGCTCCCGATAGCAATGGTGTTCCTACATCAGAAAATTCATTGAACACCTTCTTTGCTAAAGAAGAAACACAAACTTTGCAAGATATTATACCTCCTACAACTACAATGGAAGATCACATATTTCATGATGTTGAGGATCCTATTGATGTGATAACACATATAAATTATGAGAAAATAAACAAACTTGATAAAGAACTAGCTAATTTTCAAACATTAATCGAAAATGAAAGGATAGTAGAAGTTGTACATGTGGTTCATAACATAAGAGAGTTGTTAAAAGAAAGAAAAGATGGTGTTAACATGCTTCAAGGATTAGTGCATATTGTGCATAATAATGTTATTCCGGTGACTAAATGTGTGAATGTTATTAATAACATGTCATCACCAAGTCATACACAAGTATCGACACCTATACCGACTACCAAAATGTCTACTTTTACATCATCAATTCTCACTACTAATGCACATGCTTATAGTAATACAACCACTAGTATTGGAGTATCTAATGACATTAATTCACAAAATTACAAGGTTGTGGGATTCAACTATCAAAACCAAGCACCTAGGGTGACTTCTTTTATGAATAATCACTCTCAACCACCTCTCCATCCCACTCACTCTCAATCAACTTTCACTACCACCTATTCTCAACCACCTTGCACTTACAATTATTCTCAACCACCACTCATAACCACTCACAACCAATCTTCTCAAAATTTCATGAACACGGCTTCTAATTCTCAAACCACATCTCCTATGGATGCCCTCCTAAACCAAATTTTGCAAAGCATGACCTCTTTACAACAAAAGGTGACAAACTTGACAAATTCCTCTCAACCTAATTTACCAACATAGCATGCTCAAAATCCTCTATCTTTTTCAATCTTAAGAACTCCTATCCTTGACAAGTTTGAAACTCTCCGCTTTGAAAAATATGGTGGAAAAGGTGATCCCAATACCCATGTGGTAGCATTCACGACTATGTGTAGTGATTTCTTCTTTGAAGAGGACTTGTTAGAAAAACTCCTCCCATGATCTCTCAAAGACATTGCTTTGGAATGGTTTTTCTCTTTACCTCCAAATTCAATATACTCTTTCCCTCAACTAGTTGATCAATGTTGGTCAATCCATGGCTAGACCTTCACAAAACAACTTTAAGAGGAATAATAAGAGTTTCATGAAGGTTAATGGGTAGAATTCAAACAATTTTTCACAAGTGACTACTATCACTAATCCAAAGAGGGCATCATTTCAGTATAGGCAACAAAAAAGATAATTCACTCCAATATCTAACTCCTTACATTCTATCATGAATCAAACAATGAGTAATAATCTCTTGAAGCTCCCTCTAATCAAACCATTGGATAGCAGTAGAATGCAAGTGCCTCACTTCGATGCTAATGTTTTTTGTCATTATCATCGGCAACAAGGGCATGATACTAAATGATGTATGTGTCTTAAACATGAAATTCAAGACCTCATCAACTCAAATGTTATACAGGTAAGTGGAGTGAATGATAATGGAAATAATGTGGTTGCTCCTCTAAATTAGAATTTACAGATCTTTACAAATCCATTTCCTAAACATAACAAGAACAATTTGGTAGAAGAAAATACAATAGAGCAAGAAGATGACTATCTTGATTATGATGAAGTAGTCGGTATGATAGAAGTGGATAAGGAGAAAATTGAGAATTCACCTCATCCATGAGGAAAAGGTATTTATGTTGAGGTTCCTCCACCATTATCCCTCCAAGGATTGAGAGTCAACCAAGATGCACAAGATTTACAAATTGAACAACCACGACATGATATTATGATAAAAGGAAAGGATGACATGGTGGAAAATACCCCATTCCACCACCAAAAGATTGACAAGAGATCAAAGGATCAGAAAAGAACAAGATGATTATTATCAGTGGGAAATAGTAATGATTCCCCTCCTTGCAAGCAATAGAAGATTTTGAATATACAATAATTTGACAAACAAGCACCAATTAGTCATCCTAGAAATACCAATCAAACAAATACGAACTATTCACACTTTTTACAGAAATTGATGGAGCACTTCTCTAAGATACTCACAAGTTTGAGAACTTGTTAGAAACATGTAAGTATTCTAACCCTGGTGGTCACCTATGTCGTAGCATTATTTTCTGTTTCATGTGGCATCCCCTCTTGTGTTGTGTTCCCCTGTGATGTGTTATGTGTTGTTTAGGCCTCCTTGGATGACCCTTGATACTCTTGTAAGGTCAAGGATATTAGGAGACTACCTCTATTGTGACCATTCTTCTATTTGTATCATCATTCTTCTTTCTTACTTCTCCTCTACTTTTATTGTTGTGTGTCATGCCCTAGGGGTATAGCATTGCGGTTGATGACCTGGGCTTATCCTCCTATGTGATTGTTCCTAAGGCACTTGTTCTCCTCTCTCATTTTATTGTTTACCTTCTTCTAGTGATTCTACCTAGTTAGCGGATGATGAAAAACAAACAACTAACTAATATGGACAGCGTGTCCCTTCAGCAAGCAAGTAAAAATGGACCTAGTCCATTTATGAAGATGGGGTTGATTTAGATATATCTGACGCTCAACTAGTAGAATCACTTTGTGTTATTTTTTATGTTGTCTTATCTTTGCTAACAAATCATAACAATGCATCTGCTCCATGCACTTTGATTGTTTTGTATCTCGCCTTGTTGTTAGACTCAGTTCTGAGGTACCTGTAGTATAAGCCCAACGACTATACTTAGATTCAAACCCATATGTGTAGCTTTGGCTTCTTTGTTTTCATGCATATATTTAATGTTTTTCTTAGATTAAGATATGTTTGTGGGAACATTTGGCAATCGTGAGCACATGTCACCTTTGGGGGCATAGGCTTTGCGAGAGTTGTTGTTCCCTTGTGTGTTTTCTCTCTACCATAATGTGCTTGATATTGGTACATGACATCAACCACCTTAAGGTGGGAGAATATATAAGGTAAGATATCTAATGATTTTGGTACTAACAAAGCATGTTTGTAAGCCCTCTACAGAGGTGGGATATTGTATCTCTTGAGCTAGTGCATATCCTTTTATTCAAAAGCCCTCTGCAGAGGTAGGATGGTGTATCTCTTAAGCCAGTGCACATCTTTTTATTTCAAAAGTCCTTTGTAGAGGTGGGGTTGGATCTAAGACTATCCTCCCTTAAGCATGTCTTTGGCGGTTGTTGTGGCATAAGCCCAACCATCAAGTGTTCCTGTAGCATGTTTTAGATAGTGGTAACTTAGCAATAAACTCCTTACATCGCCTTGTTTGTCATGTTTAAGATGTATAGTATGTCTTTGGCATGCTATATGGTGCTTGTGTTTTCCATGTGTTTTCCCCCTTGTGTAGAATAAAGGGTGTCAAAATGAGTCTCTCCTACGCTTGGGTTTTGTATAGCATGTTTTCCCCCTCACGTAGTGTAAAGGGTGTGGTGATGAGTCTCCCCTACATCCTTAGGGTTGTGTGTTGCAATTTTTATTTCCATGAAATTATATATATGAAAATAAAAATGTTATATCATTGTATTCATCATGTCTTCAATATTGTCTTCTCCATGTCTTGCATTCCTATTACTGTCTTCTCTGTGTTTTACATGCCTGTTAGTGTCTTCATTGTGTTTTGTGTGTCTGTGAAGTGTTTTCTCTAATGCTTACTTGAGACTGGGGACAAGAAATAGTTCCTCAATCTTTGTGTATCCATTAGCTTCAAGTGTCTGATGTGTTTTCTATGTTTTGACCATACTCTACTGAATGTATGGGTCATAAGATCATCCATACATTAAAGTGGGAGCTAAACGTTATGTCCTAAAATGTCCCCCTAGGACTTTTACCTCCTAAGTTTAGCTCTCAGTCCCTTAATTTTCATTATGCATGTTAGAAATGAATCCCAAGACAAAATTTCCTGAAACCCATGATAAATGGGACATAGGGGACATTGCAAAGCTTAATCCTATCCCAAAATAGGTCCCAAGACAAGGGCACTTGCACCCTTGCCTTGCCCTATTTTGGTGGGGTCCCAAAGTTCAATGTCAGTAAAGTTACCATTAAAGGTGTTCCTTGCTAACATCTTGAGTTCAAATTATGAAATTAAAGTGGGAATGCATATATAAGCATGTTAGGACTTCATTTGCAAACTAGAAGATGATTATGAGATTTTGGTGAACTTATGATTTTAGAATATTCAAGGCATTCATTGTGTTTCAGAGCAAAATTGTGTTATTGTTGTGTTTGTTATTGCAGATTTGGCTTCATCTTCTCATGTTGTAAAAGATATTTATCTATTTGAGATGTTGGGAATTAAGTTGTCTCAACCTTTGCAAGTTCCTAGCATTTATTATTTCATTGTGTTTAATTTTTTGCCTATTATTGTATTTTGTATGCAAATATGATTTTGTCACTTTGGGGGAGTTGGCGCGATGATGTTTCATCCTACATGGAAGGTGACTAAGTGTATTTTTGTCCTTATATGAGAAGATAGGCATTCTAATTTGTGGTAGAAGACTTTTGCCATGTGTCGACATCTTTCAGGTGTTGTAAGAGGTTTATGACACGTAAGAGTTATGATAGATTCCTATGATAGAATCTATGACATGTAAGAGCCAGAAATAGAAGATCCTATGACAAGTGAAGACAAGTGTCAAAAAGCATCTTACATGGAGGAAGTAGGAACCCAAGTTTGACTATGATAGGCTATAAGAGAATCTGCTATTAATAGTCAGTTATGACAGATTCTCTTACAGTTGTAAGAGTTGTCATATATGATGGATTTTATGACATTATAAGAGCATCTATCATAACTTAATTGGGTAAATTTGAGGTGCCCAAGTTGGGGATTTGTAAGGGATGAAAGAGAATCTCTTACAAGTGTCATACACCTTTTTTATGGCCTTGGAAATTGGCCCACATGGATTTGGACGAGTTACTTGTGTGACTTGCTCTAGAAGCTACCTCCATTCATACTACTCTTTATATACATGTGTTTAGAGTTGGAGATGTATGTTGTTCATTTTGCAGGTATAGAAATGATGTCAAAATTACTCCAAACTTGACACTGTGACTACCCCTGAAAGAGCTTGGCTCTGAAACTATATTGTAACCATTGATTGATTACTATAATACATTAAGTTGTGCTTTGGAGTGTGGGGTTTTTCACCCGAAAGGGTTTTCCCCACGTATACCTTGTGTTGTGATTTGGCATTATTTTTACATTTGAATGTGTATTAATCTCTATATTAATTGTGTATCTTAACTGTAACTAAAAAGAACTAAGAAAAATTTGCTCTACTTCCCCTCATTAGAGTGGTGTAGGAAGCTATTTCTACTTACCTTGCTTCCTTTCAGTGGGTATAAGAGCCTAGCTAGTGTTGGTCCTACCTGCTGGGTAGAGGGTTTTTTGTAGTAATCTTCGATTAAGTGGGAGTCTTGTAGAGTATTTTGTGATCTTGTTACAGTGAGAAGATGACAAGCACATCTAGGAGATTTGAGATTAAAAAATTCAATGGAGGCAACTTTGAGTTGTGAAAACTTAAGATGGAGGATATGCTGGTAGATAGAGATTTATGGATCATGATATCCAACACCAAACCCCAAAGCATGAAACAAGAAGATTGGGGATCAGATGGATCGAAAGGCCAAGGATCTCATAAGGTTTTGTTGGGCTGATTCTATGTTCCTGAATGTCCATGAGGAGAAAACTGTAAAAGAGTTGTGGAAGAAGCTTGGTGATGTTTATCAGGCCAAGTCCTTGGTAAACAAGATATTCCTAAGAAAGAAACTATACTCTCTAAGGATGGAAGATTGAGGATTTGTGGTAGATCATCTTAATTCTTTTAATATGCTTGTTGCTTAGTTGACCTCTGTTGGTGTGAAGATGGAGGAGGAGGATAGTTGCATGACATTGTTGTGTTCTTTAGGTTAGATTCGTGGGACCACCTTGTGATGGCCATTGGGAGTACCACTACCACCTTCAAGATGGATGAATTGGTTTCTTTGTTGTTGTCTAAAGAAATCTGAAGAAAGTCTTCTGAAATAGCTAAGGAGGCTCTTGCAGTTCATGGTAGGTCCAAGGAAAAAGGGAAGAAGAAGGACAAGAAGAAAGAAGACAAAGGAAGATCCAAATCTTGTGGGAGATCAAAGTCTCCTAGAAAGTCCAAAGCCTTATGTTGGAACTATGGAAAACTAGTCATTTCTACAAGGATTACAAGGAGGAGAAAAAGAAGAAGAAGAAAAACCATGATTTTGACTCTGACAAGTCCTCTCAAGATGATGGAGAAGCATTTGTTGCTGCCTTGGCAACACATGCATATGAGGATGTGTGGTTAATTGATTCTAGGGCATCATTTCATATGACATCCCACAGAAATGGGTTTTTGAAGTATGAAGAGTTTGATGGTGGGAAGGTGTACCTTGGTGATGACTCTCACCTGGATATAGTTGGCCGTGGAAGAGTCCAAATCAAATTCCCTGATGTTTGAGTGAAGGGGATCAATGGTGTACTGTATATCCTTGGGTTGACATGAAACCTGTTATCTACAAGAAAACTAAATGATGTGGGCGTGCAGGTTGTTTTCTCAAATGGAGGATACAGTATGACAAGAGGAGCTATGGTGTTGGCTAAGTGTGTTTGGATTGACACTCTGTTTTAGCTTGATACATGCACGGTTTAGTGCAATAGTGCCTCTGTTTTGAAGAAGAGAACTTTAGATTCTTTATCCTCACCATTGGAACCAGCAGCCAAGAAGATAGTTGCATCTACTTTCGATGTTCGTTCTTTCTAGGTACCCAAGGGTTCTTATTCTATGGAGATGAAACTTCCTGTTGAGAAAACAATGTTGTGGCACCTGATGCAGAGTGGAACGCAACGGAGGCAACCTAACAGGAAGGAGCGGCCAACAAAACAAACAGCATGATAAACTTCTCTATCGGCTGAACATCATCATCATATTTCCTAACAACACCAACTGCATCATCATGTTTCAACAGCATCATCATATTTTGGATGATCGCAAATATCCTCCTGTCGTTTACTATTTACCTCCTCCGACTGTCGCCTAACATCATCATCATGATAATCAACGGGCGCAAACATCCTCCGGTTGCACTGTTCATCGGGTGCCAAATACAAGCGGCATCATCATGATATTCAATATCACCTTCGTCAGCAGGATATCCAAATATCCGGTTGTCCAAATATCCTGATGACGTTCCACTTCAACAACTTGCCTTCGATGCTTCACTGCCCGACGATACAAGCAACAGCATCATGATATTAAACATCCGGTTCTTCGAAACCTCCTGATGATGCTAATACAACTTCCTGCCTACGCCGATGTCTTTCCACTTAGCGACAACAGGATAAACCCGCATAGAGGGATTTCTGAATATCCTGATGACGATGACGTCACACATCATCCTGATGAACTCTTCAACACTTAGCCAAAAAACTCAACTTTCACACCCGCATCCGTTAGCGATATGCGGATGATGACCTTCCCCGAGAGATGATCCTGACTGCGATATATACACTGAGTATATATCCAACTCAAAACATCCTGATGCACCTGCAACATGCAAAATTCAACAACTTCATGACCCGATCCTGATGGCGATGGATTCGCAGATGATGTTGCGGCTCGTCCCGACTGGAGACGCACATGCAGACTCCTGTGTATCCTTCCGCTGCATGAAAACACTCACAACCGCATAATTTCACAAAGATCATGTGACGACCGGGCCGGATCACCTCCAAACCAAAATCTAACAGTTTATCTTCTAGACCTAGCACATGAGGATGCTAGGCTGATTTACAGCATGCTTCTAACAGATCTCCTGAACAATGCAATGCATAAACAGAAAACACAAATGCAATCTAAGCTATGATACAGGACCATTCCACCGATTTGCAGGATCAACCGGTGGAAGGGTTGAAATTGGTCATTAGCTTGCAAAACGGAAAGGAAATCAACACAGATGCAAACAGATAATGCAAAAGATGAGATCTTCTTCAATTGAAATTCAATGTCCTGAATACAGCTTCACAAGGTCTGAACTGCTCTCCTGAATATCTACTCAACACCAGTACATCAATATCAAAACTATATCAAAACTGTATCTTTAAACCCTACAGATCGAAGGTATATATAACAAATCCTTCGAGTACTACTAACATCACTTCCCAGCGGCTGGGAGCTTCCAAACGGCTGGGAGAGAGGACAGCTCAGACTCTCTTATCCCGATCTCTAACCGCCTACACATACTCCTATGCTGAACTATTACAAAGCATCGGTCACAGTGGACCTTATTACATGATAAGTCAAACATACTAAAAATAGATTATCCCGTCAGCATGAGGATAACTATCCTACATCCTGATCATGTATGTCATCATGCGGACCTATATCCTAATCATGTGCGGGTGCTCCTGCACCATACTCCCCAAAAGAAGAAATCTCAAGTCCACTTGAGATGAGAGTAGCAAGGTCGGCACCATGTTTCTGTATCTGTTCTGCAGTCATCCAGACTGCTTCAGAAGTCGGTTGTCCCTTCCAAGAGACGAGGTACTCCAAGTACTTCTTGTTCCTGGTCTGCTTGACCACTCTAGTGTCCAAAATCTGCTGTATCTGTGGAGGATCATGTGGAGGAATGTCTTCAGCAACTGTATCCTGTAGGATATCCTGAACATCATCTGGATTAGCCTTGTATGGAGTTAAGTCACATACATTAAAGATAGGAGATAAACCAAGATCAGGTGGTAGTTGGATCTTATAAGCATTTTGTCCATGTTTTTGCAAAATCTGACATGGTCCCACTTTCTTTTGCATGAGCTTAGTATACTTCCCCTTAGGGAGCCTGTCTTTCTTCAAGTGAACCCAAACCAAATCTCCAACAGCAAAGTGAACATCCTTCTTCTTCTTGTCAGCATACTCCTTATATTTCAAAGTTGTTTGCTGGAGTTGGGTCTTAACCTGATCATGAACTTCTTTGATTGCTTCAGCAAACGCTTCTCCATCTGCACTAACAGGATCTGCTGTAGGTAGTTCTCGCAACTCTAAAATACCTCTGGGATGCATTCCATATACTACCTGAAAAGGCGATTTTCCTATGCTCCTGTTGACAGTATCATTATATGAAAACTCTGCTTGAGACAGAATATTGTCCCACTTCTCTCCATGCTGTTTTGTCAAGCATCTAAGTAGATTCCCCAAGGAACGGTTCACAACCTCAGTTTGTCCATCCGTTTGAGGATGATATGTAGAGGAAAATGATAAATTGGTTCCCAGCTTCCTCCATAGGGTTCTCCAGAAATGACCCACAAACTTCACATCTCTGTCTGAAACTATGCTCAAAGGCAACCCATGAATTCTGACAACTTCCCTGAAGAATAAATCTGCAATATATGAGGCATCTGCAGTGGTTTTGCATGGCAAGAAATGTGCCATCTTACTGAACCTGTCCACTACAACAAAGACACTGTCAAATCCTCTCCTGGTCCTTGGTAAACCTAAAACAAAATCCATACTGATACTTTCCCATGGTCTGGAAGGTATGGGTAAGGGCTGATATAACCCTGCATTAGTTGACCTGCCTTTAGCCTTCTGACAAATGACACAGGTTTCTACAAATTTCCTGACATCTGACTGCAACTTAGGCTAGAAGTAATGCCTCCTGACCAGATCAAGAGTCTTGTCTATACCAAAATGACCTGCCATTGCTCCACAATGTTTCTCCTTGATTATATTCAACCTCATAGAACATCTGGGAATACACAACTGTCCACCCTTGAACAGCAATCCATCTTGGATCAGGTATTCAGAGAACTCAGCATGGTATTTCTCCCCAAAAGAAGTACAGACCTGATATATTTCTCCAAAATCTTCATCAGACTCATACATGGTCTTGAGTGAATCAATACCAACACTCTCTAACTGAATCTGATTGACTGTGAGAACTCTTCTGCTCAAAGCATCTGCAACTTTGTTCTTAACCCCTTTCTTATGCTTCAAGGTAAAAGTGAAAGCCTGTAGTGTTTCTACCCACTTCATATGTCTGTGGTTCAGCTTCTCCTGACTGTTGATGAAACTCAAAGCTTGATTATCTGTGAAGACTATGAACTCCTTTGGCATCAAGTAATGCCTCCATTTCTTTAGGGACTGAACTAAAGCATACATTTCCAGATCATATGATGAATACCTTTTCTTAGCATCATTGAGCTTTTCACTGAAAAATGCAATTGGTCTACCCTCTTGACTGAGTACTGCTCCAATGGCCATGTGACTGGCATCACACTCTACCTGAAAGATCTTATTGAAATCTGGAAGTGCAAGGACTGGCTGCTGTGCCACCTTCCTCTTCAATGCCTCAAAGGAATCATCTGCTCCTTGAGTCCAAACAAACCTGCACTTTTGTCCTCCTTTGATGGTATCCAACATGGGTGCACAAATATGACTGAACCCTCTAATGAACTTTCTGTAGAAGGTTGCTAACCCATGGAAACTTCTGACTTCATTCATGGTCTGTGGAGTTGGCCAATTCAAAATGGCACTCACCTTCTCCTTATCCATCTGCAGCTTGCCTTGTGAGATGACAAAACCTAAATAGGGGATCTCCTGTTTCATGAACAAACACTTGTCCAAGTTTATCATCAGCTTCTCTTCATGTAACCTCTTGAGAACCAACTCTATATGCCTGAGATGTTCTTCTCTGGTGTTACTGAAAATCAGAATGTCATCTAAATAGACTATGACAAACTTACCAATAAATTCCTTCAGAACCTCATTCATCAGCCTCATGAAAGTACTAGGGGCATTAGACAAACCAAAAGGCATAACCTTCCATTCATACAAACCTTCATTTGTTTTGAATGCTGTCTTCCACTCATCACCTGGTCTAATCCTGATCTGATGGTATCCACTCTTCAAGTCTATTTTAGTAAAGTACTTAGCATTTCCCAAACAATCAAGTAAATCCTCAATTCTGGGGATTGGAAACCTATACCTGATTGTGATCTTGTTGATGGCTCTGGAATCAGTGCAAAGTCTCCAAGTGCCTTCCTTCTTAGGTGCTAGTACAGCTGGTACTGCACATGGGCTCAGACTCTTGCCAATCAAACCTGAGTTCATCAATTCTTCAATCTGCCTGGCTACTTCTGCATTCTGCTCTGGGGTAAGCTTATAAGCTGCTTTATTTGGCAGTGTAGACCCTGGAATCAAGTCTATGCAATGACTGATATCTCTGACAGGTGGTAAGGATCTTGGCATTCCCTCTGAGATAACACCTTTGTACTTATCCAATAACTCTTGGACAGCTGGGTCTATCAACCTTGGCTTCTTCTCCTTCTTGGCTTCTTGCTGTTGTTTCTTATTCACACTCATACAGGGGATTAGGGCATATGCAACTGCATCTTCTGCTGCTACTTCTTTCATAAACTGTTTGCCTTCCATCAGCATGACCTTCACTTCTTTGCCTTTAGACTTCTCCTCTTTCTCCTTCAATGGGAGTAGTATTACATCTTTACCATCTTTAGTGATTTTATAGGTGTTTTTGACACCATCATGCTGTGCCTTCAGATCATATTGCCATGGTCTACCAAACAAAAGGTGGCAAGCATCCATCTTGGTGATATCAAACAACAACTTATCTTTATATCCACCAATCTGAAACTCTACCCAAGCCTGCTCTTCTACAGTTGTCTGCTGACCTTGAGTAAGCCATGAGACCTTATATGGAGATGGATGACGCAATCTCCTAAGCTTCAGTTTCACCACCATTTCTTCAGACACAAAGTTCTCAGTAGAACCAGAATCAATCAAAACCTTACATGCCTTACCTCCTGCTTTGCAAGTGGTTCTGAAAAGGGACTTCCTCTGAGGGGCTTCTTTATCAGGTATCTTCATGGTAGTTACTGTTCTTCTCATCATCAGGGACTCTCCACTTTCTGGATATCCATAATTCTCAGGACCATTTACACTCTGAAAATCATTAGAGCTTGTCCTACTTTGATTATCAGGTTCATTGACCAGATTTGTCCTCCTTTCTCCTGCTGAGCTTGTGGCCTTGTCTGGACATCTGCTGGCTATATGGCCTTCTTTGTTACAGTTGTAACACCTGATGGATCCTCTGCCCTGGGATCTTCCTCTGTAAGGTCTTCTACCTCTGTAGTTTCCTTGCTGACTGAAATTCTCTTTCTGACTCTGGCTATTGTTGCCCTTGCTATTGTCTTGACTAGACTCTCCTTGATATCCCTGTCCTTGTCCTCTGCCTTTGAAAGGACTTCTTCCACCTCTTTGTTGTCTTCCTCTTCCTCTGTTGTTCTGATCTTGCTTTCTCTTCAGCTTTTCTTCCACCTTCAGTGCCAACTGAAAACTTTTCTGCACTGTATCTGGGTTATGCAGACTCAGATCTTCCTGAATATTAAACCTCAGTCCATTAAGGTATCTGGCTACCTTTTCTTCTTCACTTTCTTTCACCTTGGTCTTCATACAGAGTTTCATGAACTCTTCTGTATATGAGCTGACATCTAGCTCCTTCTGCTTCAGGTTCTGCTTCCTCTTGTGTAACTGGATACTGTAATCCAAAGGGATATAAGCCTCCTTTACCAATTCCATCATCTTCTTCCATGTGGCAACTCTACGTTTTCCCTCCTGCACTCTATCATCCTGAACAAAGTTCCACCATGTCAAGGCAGCTTCTTTCATCTTTGACTGTGCTATCTTCACTCTCTGCTGTTCTGGTATCTCCTCTGTCACAAAGAAATTGTTCAGACAGTCTATCCATTCCATTACCGAATCAGGGTCCATCTTACCTGTAAACACTGGCAAGTCCAGCTTCACATCCATGGTTCTCCTCTCCATGGCCTTGAGGGCGTTCAACAGCGGTCTCTGGTCTGCAGGAACGACCTCTTCGCTCCAATTAGGGATATCCTCTTCTTCCCTATCATCTTCTCTACCATAACCTACTCTGCTCCTCAACTTTGCTAACTCATCTTTCAACTCCTGATTCTGAGCCTTCACGGCCCTGCTTTCCGCAATCTGTTTCTTCACCAGAACTGCCAACTCAGCGTTGGTCATCTTTGTTGGGAACTCAGATGTTCCTTCTTCGTCTGACATCCTGCTTATCTTTTCCAAAAGATCCTAACCTGGCTCTGATACCACTATGATGCAGAGTGGAACGCAATGGAGGCAACCTAATAGGAAGGAGTGGCCAACAAAACAAACAGCATGATAAACTTCTCTATCGGCTGAACATCATCATCATATTTCCTAACAACACCAACTGCATCATCATGTTTCAACAGCATCATCATATTTCGGATGATCGCAAATATCCTCCTGTCGTTTACTATTTACCTCCTCCGACTGTCGCCTAACATCATCATCATGATAATCAACGGGCGCAAACATCCTCCGGTTGCACTGTTCATCGGGTGCCAAATACAAGCGGCATCATCATGATATTCAATATCACCTTCGTCAGTAGGATATCCAAATATCCGGTTGTCCAAATATCCTGATGACGTTCCACTTCAACAACTTGCCTTCGATGCTTCACTGCCCGACGATACAAGCAACAGCATCATGATATTAAACATCCGGTTCTTCGAAACCTCCTGATGATGCTAATACAACTTCCTACCTACGCCGATGTCTTTCCACTTAGTGACAACAGGATAAACCCGCATAGAGGGATTTCTGAATATCCTGATGACGATGACGTCATATCCTGATGACGATGACGTCACACATCATCCTGATGAACTCTTCAACACTTAGCCAAAAAACTCAACTTTCACACCCGCATCCGTTAGCGATATGCGGATGATGACCTTCCCCGAGAGATGATCCTGACTGCGATATATACACTGAGTATATATCCAACTCAAAACATCCTGATGCACCTGCAACATGCAAAATTCAACAACTTCATGACCCGATCCTGATGGCGATGGATTCGCAGATGATGTTGCGGCTCGTCCCGACTGGAGACGCACATGCAGACTCCTGTGTATCCTTCCGCTGCATGAAAACACTCACAACCGCATAATTTCACAAAGATCATGTGACGACCGGGCCGGATCACCTCCAAACCAAAATCTAACAGTTTATCTTCTAGACCTAGCACATGAGGATGCTAGGCTGATTTACAGCATGCTTCTAACAGATCTCCTGAACAATGCAATGCATAAACAGAAAACACAAATGCAATCTAAGCTATGATACAGGACCATTCCACCGATTTGCAGGATCAACCGGTGGAAGGGTTGAAATTGGTCATTAGCTTGCAAAACGGAAAGGAAATCAACACAGATGCAAACAGATAATGCAAAAGATGAGATCTTCTTCAATTGAAATTCAATGTCCTGAATACAGCTTCACAAGGTCTGAACTGCTCTCCTGAATATCTACTCAACACCAGTACATCAATATCAAAACTATATCAAAACTGTATCTTTAAACCCTACAGATCGAAGGTATATATAACAAATCCTTCGAGTACTACTAACATCA
Organism: Cunninghamia lanceolata; assembly: GCA_027924645.1. Taxonomy (NCBI): domain Eukaryota; kingdom Viridiplantae; phylum Streptophyta; class Pinopsida; order Cupressales; family Cupressaceae; genus Cunninghamia; species Cunninghamia lanceolata. Next base: position 15,915,417 of record BSBN01001583.1, read on the forward strand.
CTTCCCAGCGGCTGGGAGCTTCCAAACGGCTGGGAGAGAGGACAGCTCAGACTCTCTTATCCCGATCTCTAACCGCCTACACATACTCCTATGCTGAACTATTACAAAGCATCGGTCACAGTGGACCTTATTACATGATAAGTCAAACATACTAAAAATAGATTATCCCGTCAGCATGAGGATAACTATCCTACATCCTGATCATGTATGTCATCATGCGGACCTATATCCTGATCATGTGCGGGTGCTCCTGCACCAGCACCAAAGGCTTGGCCATATTGTTGAAAAGGGTTTGAGGACCCTAAAAAATAAAAACCTCATTGAGGGTATGAATGATTGTAACCTTGAGTTCAATTTCTATGAACACTGCATATATTGAAAACAAAACCATGTTCAATTTTACCATAGTTCTCATAAATCTTCTGAGGTGTTGGATCTAGTTCACTCTGATGTTTATGGTCCTATTAATGTTCCTTTTATTTTGAAATCTATATATTTTGTCTCATTTATTGATGACTATAGTAGAAGGACATGTGTATATTTCCTTAGGAGTAAATCTAAAGTTTTTGCAAGATTCAAAGAGTTTGAGGCTCTTGTTGAGAATCAAAAAGATAGAAAGATTAAATGTTTGAGAATTGATAATGGTGGTGAGTTTTTCTCAACATATTTTGACAAGTTATACAAAGAACAAGGTATTGAGAGGCATAAGACAACTCTGTATACTCAGCAAAATAAAGTTGTAGAAAGAATGAATAGAACGTTGATGGAGAGAGCTAGGAGCATGTTAAGTGGAGCTAGCCTAGAACAAAAGTTTTGGGCTGAAGCTGTTGCTACCACTTGTTACTTGGGTAATAGGTCTCCTACATCGGTTCTTCTTAACAAGACCCCTATGGAGGCATGGTCTAGTAAGAATCCTTCATTAAGACACATTTGAGTATTTGGTTGTGAGGCACATGCACATGTGCCTAAGGAGAAGAGGTCCAAGTTAGAGAACAAGGCAGTTAAATGTATCTTCATCAGTTATGGTATCAGTGTGAAAGGGTACAAGCTATGGGATCTAGTGGCTGAAAGAGTTCTATATAGCTGACGTGTAATTTTCAAAGAGCTCAATCCTTCTTATGTTGTTCTATAAGTTAGAGAAAGAAGAAAAGAAAGATGATGTAGTTTAGCTTCCTCCCACCCCTAAGAAAGTTGAACCGAAGACACCATTTGGATCTAATGATGAGGAGAGCTCTAGTAGCTCTAAAAGTTTAGAAGAAGAAGATGAAGAACCTCAACCTCAACTTGTGAGGAAGTCCACAAGAGTAAGGCAACAACCTGAAAGGTTTGGTTATTCATTACATGATTCCAGTTGTATTTTTGCTTTGATTTCTAATGCTGATGAGCCTAGAACCATAAGGGAGGCTATGGGCATGAAATATGCAGGTTCCTAGAAGGAGGCCATGGAAGAAGAGATGGTTTCTTTGGAAAAGAATAATACTTGGGACTTGGTACCTTTGCCAAAAGGAAGAAAACCTATTGGATGTAAATGGGTGTTTAAGAAAAAGTTTGGTTCAGATGGCAGCATTGAGAAATATAAGGCAAGGTTGGTCACGAAGGGGTATTAACAGGTGGAGGGAATTGACTATGGTGAGATTTTCTCTCCAGTTGCAAAGATGACATCTATTCAATTCCTATTATCTCTTGCAGTAGCACATGACTTAGAGGTGGAGTAGATGGAGAAGACAACATTCCTACATGGTGACTTGGAGGAAGAAATTTATATGTCACAGCTAGAGCACTACATTGTGAAAGGTAAAGAAAATCTGGTTTACAAGTTGAAAAAGTCTTTGTATGGTCTTAAGCAATCTCCTAGGATGTGATACCAAAAGTTTAATGCCTTTGTGTTGAGTACTGGATTTTTGAGATCAAAATTGGATCATTGTGTTTACTTCAAGTTTGATAATGATCGCATTATCATTATAGCATTGTATGTTGATGAAATGTTGCTAATTAGGAATGGTAAAGGTTTGATTTCTGATTTGAAGTCTCAGTTGTTAGCATAGTTTGAAATGAAAAATTTAGGGGCAGCTATGTACATTCTAGGAATGGAGATCAAAAGAGATAGAGAAAACATAAAACTTTGGTTAAGCCAGAGTAAGTATGTGAAGACTGTGTTGGATAGATTCAGCATGGAAGATTACAGACCTTTGAATGTTCCTATTTTAATGGGGACAAAGTTATCTATTAAGGTTTGTCCAAAGTCTCCTTCTAAGATGGAGAATATGAGTAGAGTACCTTATGCTAGTGTGGTTGGCAATTTGATGTATGTGATGGTTTATACAAGACCAGACATTGCCCAAGCAGTGGGAGTCCTTAGCTGATTCATGGATAATCCTGGACGGATACATTGGGATGTGGTAAAGAGAGTTTTCAAATATTTACAAGGTACTTCCAAGTATGCCTTGTGTTATCATGGTTATCCTACTGGTTCTCAACATTCTGTGAGTATTCATCGATTTGTGGATTCATATTGGGCAGGAGACATTGACAGTAGGAGATATGTCAATGCTCATGTGTTCATTATGTTTGGTGGTGCTATTAGTTGGATGAGTAAGTAGCAATCTATGGTTGTTTTGTCCACGATTGAAGTAGAGCACATGACAGCTACTCATGATTGTAAGGAAGCCATTTGGCTTAAGAGATTGTGTTCTAACTTTAGGTTTGATATAGGGAAGATTACCATTTCTTGTGACAACTAGAGTGCCATATGTTTGGCGAAGAATCCTACTTTCCATTCGAGGACCAAGCACATTGATGTGCATATGTGATATGGTAGAGGATGAGAAGGTGAATTTGGAGAAGATTGATACTTTGGTAAATGTTGCAGATTCCTTGACGAAGCCTATTGTTGATCATGATGTTAGTCATAAACAAACATAGAATAGAAGTTACATATCAACCTTTACTCATCTTGAAAGATACGATGAATTCAAAGAATTCATGATCCCAAGTCTCCATGGATTAGTTCTTAATCAACTGATGTTACTTAGTGGTTGATGTGCATTGTTGTTTCCATTTTGGGGCCTTACATTTGTTCATCAGTAGGATTCTGTTTCTATAAAGATGCTATAAAGAAAGTTATTCTACACAGTATATTTCCTCAAATGATGTATTTATACTTAAATCTTTGCATGATATTTGTGAATTTGACATGCTTTAACTCAAATATGCTACTGATTTTCAATTATCTTCGGGATATCTACATATTTACAACTATTTGGTTCTGATTGTCAATTATTGCAATTATGATGATGAATTATTCTGAAATTGAAAGAAATTATTGAAAAGAATACTTCAAACAATGATGAACCTTCAATAATTGAGCCACATACACATCAGATATAGTCATGAAGAGAAGAAATCAAACCCTATGTTCACCAGGACATTCCATAGCTAGATATAGTCGATGCTAACTTCAAAGGAAAGGTACGAAAATAACACATGTAAGTCGATATGCACTCCAAGGGACACAACAAATCACAGCATGTATCAAGAATTCATACACTGATTACTCAAGATTTATGATGGATTGTAATCAAAATAGTCTTCTCATTCATTAAGTATGCAAGAACATATATGTATACAACGACTTTGAAATAAGCCCTGAATATTTCAGCAAACAGATTTCAATTAAGTTTCCAATCTTTAGAATAAGGCATCCCTGTACCTTTTATAGAACAAGGTGAGGGAGTGGTTACAATTGACCTACGGTCATGATTTCTCTATTATGATCTACGGTGGATATTCATTCTTGACTTAGTCAACATTTCATGTGGTACAGGTTGCTAGCTGGCAACCATCTGAATTACTTGCTTCCTCTAAGTGCCGGATGCTTATGCCTTCTTTGGTATTACATCTTCATCTACTCTTCATTAGGAGCATCAGGATCATCACTTCCCATACCTTCATCATCATGATGAACATCGCTTTGCATATGGGCCTTCATGATTATTTTGACATTTTCATATGCTCCCACCACTCGTTCAACTTCTCTGCCATCCTAAATTTTTGCTTTGGCAATGGCGTGCTTGGGGATCTGATATTTATCTCGAAGAGCCTCCAATTTGCTCCTCTTTCTACTTGATGTTTCATTGTAATTATCCACCTTGACCTTGATCCTCATGATCCTGTCCATGGCTTCTTCTGTTAGGTAGTTGAGAGGGTCATCAGCTATCATCTGGAAGTTATTATGTAGAGCCTTTATAGAAAAATCCTCATCTTGGGTCTTGATCTTTCCTTCTATTTTCCCCTCTAGGGCTTCCATGATCTCTTCTTCAAATGACATCATGTCATGCAACTTCATGATGATGTCTCTTAACTTGTTGTTGCATCTTTTTAATACATCACATTCAAATTTGATATCTTTATACCTGATATCCATCAGTATGGCTGTATTATTATCCAGCACCTATTTGTTTATTAGAACCTAAGGATTAATCCTCTTCATTTCAACCAAAGCGCTCAAGGCTTTCTCTAATTGGAACGACCTTCTTCCGGCCTCCATTTGCATTTTGTCAACCTTCCTTCTAGAAATACTCAGAGAATTCCACCTCTACAAAGAGGCTGTCACTCCTTCAGCTCCACTGAGTGCAGAAAACATCCACTTTCTCATTATTACTAATTCATGCTTCATAAGATCCAACTTATTGACCTCTTCCTAAGAAATTGCAGTCAATGGGACTACCTTTGAATTTGAAGTATCATCAGGGTTAATTAACCCTTTTATGTAGGCACGTAGCTGAGCAATGTGCTCTTTATGCTACTTATTTTTCACTTTTTCCTTCTTTACCCTTTGGGTCAAAGAATCAATTATATCCTTTCCCTCTTGACCTTCTTGGTCTTCATTGGCAAACCCTAAATCAATAGTAGTAATCTGGAATTCTTCCAGTGTGATCTTGCCTTTTTCTTTTTCAACCATGGGAAGTGCTATTTGAGCGGTCCTCCTGCCCGTAGTAAGATCTCTTCTTATGGCTGAGGTTAACCTGCCCTTCCTCTTCAGCTTCATGATGGTCTCTGAGAATATTGTTGACACATCGAATTCTTGAATCTCCAAACCTGACTCTAAATCTATTTCTTTCTCAAGCCATGAAGGAACTTGGTTTCCGGATCCTTGGCATCCATCATCATCATCATGATCATCTTGATCTCCAATAACTGCATCTATTTTTGATGGAGATGGTGACTTCCTTATTTCTTCCTCATGATGCTCTTCATGATGGTGATCTTGAGGTACTTCCTCCTGTTGAGGAATTTCTTCTTGTGGTAAAGGATCTTGCGATGCATCCACATGATGATCTTGTAATTGATCTTGTACTTCATCATTTTTTGTTTCATCCTCTTTGGGAATTTCCTCATTATGAGGCACATTTGTATTAGTAGATGTCATTGTATCCACCTTAGGTGCCTCTACCTGATCTTGTGTCACATTATGCTCCGCACCTATAGTAGCTATCTCTTGAGATTTTAGGTCATCCTGACCTGATCTTTTTCACTAGAGGCTTCTTGAGTCTGGGGTATTTCTTCACTTAATATGACCTTGTCATTTTCACCCTTGTCTTGGACTTCAACTATTTTGGGTTCTTTAGATATATCTTATTGTTGGTGACCCATATCTGCAGTGTGGCCTTCCACTTCTACCAGGTTCACTTTCTCAATATCTTTTGTTCTCTCAGGTGTACCCACTAGATTTTCAGGATGCGCTACATCCTCTGTGTATGTTAAATCTATCACTTCGGGGCTAGTCACCTGATCAACTAATTTATCAAGGCCTATTTGTTGTGCAACCCTTTCTAGGCTCTTTTCCTTTTCCTTTTCCTGTTCCGCTTGCTTCATTTCCTCTACCACAGCCATCTGCACTGATGGAGTTCCCTGTGGAGTTATGCGGGTATTAGCAGCAAGGGTTTCCATTTCTTGAGAGGTTACATCTTTTACTACCTCATCATCAGATAATTCAACTATCTCATCCAGTGAGACAAGACCACTTTGAATTCACCTAGAGGCATCTTTCATTTGTTCTTCAGCTTGTTCAGTCTTAAACTTAACAATGGTGGGAAGTGGCACATTATGTTGCAGTTCCTTTCTGAATACTTCTCCACCAGCTCCCCTCAATACTATAGGGTCATGCTTTATTTCACCTCTCATGGATGTTCTTGGTTTCTTAGGTGTGGAGACCATCACCTGAGGTGCTTTTCTCTTTCTAATGAGGGGCATTGGGTCTTCTTCTGTAGGCTCCTCATCAATAGGAACATCCTCTTCCATTTGTCTCTGTGATGCCTGACCCTCCTCATATGTTTCAGTAGTTTCCATAACTGGCCTCTAGATCTTTTTAGCTTTTTGTTTGTCCATGGGAAGTGGTGCTGATGAGGCTGATGCCTATCCTAATGTGGATGCATCCTCAACTGTTATAACTACTCTTTCCATTATTACCCCTTTAGGTTCATTGTCAGTTTTCTTACCTCTGGAGTGTCTCTTGCTTTGTTCTTGAGGTGACATCCTTTCTCCTTTAGATTTCCTCTTCTCAATTAGAAAGTCATCGTATTCATTGTCAGGAATTTCCTGCCTCTTCTTCTTATTGTCCACTGTAAGGGCTACACCCTTCTTCTTCAGTGCATTTATTTGCTCATCTACCTAAGACTAGGTTAACTGTAGCATCCTACCTATAAATTATTCAAATGAAATATCCTCAGGCTATGTCATTATATATCTTCTTTTCTTCATATTCATCAGCTATTATTTTGCCATCATCCCTTTTCAACTGTGAAGGCACTAGAATACAATCAAAAGTTCTGATCTAGTTGAGAGTCAGCCTTTGATATTTTCTTCTTCTAGCCTTGGCTTCATCATCACCTGAACTACTAATGATGATCTTCTAGCTTCGAGCCCTCCTTCTATCGCCAATTTATGTTGATCATGATTTTATTCATAAACAAACATCGAACAAAAGTTACATATCAACCTTTACTCATCTTGAAAGATATAATGAATTCAAAGAATTCATGATCCCAAGTCTTCGTGGATTAGTTCTTAATCAACTGACGTTACTCAGTGGTTGATATGCATTGCTGTTTCTAGTTTGGGGCCTTATGTTTGTTCATTAGTAGGATTCTATTTCTATAAATATGCTATACAGAAAGTTATTCTACACAGTATATTTCCTCAAATGATGTATTTATACTTAAATCTTTGCATGATATTTATCAATTTGACATGCTTTAACTCAAATATGCTACTAATTTTCAATTATCTTCAGGATATATGCATATTTACTACTATTTTCTTCTGATTATCAATTATTACAATTGGGATGATGAATTATTCTGAAACAGAAAGAAATTATTGAAAAGAATACTTCAAACAATGATGAAACTTTAGTTATTGAGCCACATACACATCAGATATAGTCATGAAGAGAAGAAATCAAACCATATGTTCACCAGGACATTCTACAGCTAGATATAGTCGATGCTAACTTCAAAGGAAAGGTATGAAAACAACACATGTAAGTCAATATGCACTCCAAGGGATGTAGTAAATCACAACACATATCAAGAATTTATACACTGATTACTCAAGATTTATGATGGATTGTAATCAAAACAGTTTTCTCATTCATTAAGTATGCAATAACATATATGTATACAACAACTTTGAAATAAGCCCTAAATATTTCAGAAATAGATTTCAATTAAGTTTCCAATCTTTAGAATAAGGCATCCCTACACCTTTTATAGAACAAGGTGAGGGAGTGGTTATAATTGACCTACGGTCATGATTTATCTATTATGATCTATGGTGGATATTCATTCTTGATTTAGTCAACATTTCATGTGGCACAGGTTGCCAGCTGGCAACCATCTGAATTACTTGCTTCCTCTAAGTGCCGGATGCTTATGCCTTCTTTGGTATTACATCTTCATCTACTCTTCATTATGAGCATCAGGATCATCACTTCCCATACCTTCATCATCATGATGAACATCGCTTTGCATATGGGCCTGCATGATTATTTTGACATTTTCATATGCTCCCACTACTCGTTCAACTTCTCCGCCATCCTGAATTTTTGCTTTGGCAATGGCGTGCTTGTGGATCTGATATTTATCTCGAAGAGCCTCCAATTTGTTCCTCCTGCTACTTGATGTGTCATTGTAATTCTCCACCTTGACCTTGATCCTCATGATCCTGTCCATGGCTTCTTCTGTTAGGTGGTTGAGAGGGTCATCAGCTATCATCTGGAAGTTATTATGTAGAGCCTTTATAGCAAAATCCTCATCTTGGGTCTCGATCTTTCCTTCTATTTTCCCCTCTAGGGCTTCCAGGATCTCTACTTCAAATGACATCATGTCATGCAGCTTCATGTTGATGTCTTTTAACTTGTTGTTGCATCTTTTTAATACATCACATTCAAATTTGATATCTTTATACTAGATATCCATCAGTATGCCGGTATTATTATCCAGCACCTGTTTGTTTATTAGAACCTGAGGATTAATCCTCTTCATTTCAACCAAAGTGCTCAATGCTTTCTCTAATTGGAACTACCTTCTTCTAGCCTCCATTTGCATTTTGTCAACATTCCTTTTGGAAATACTTAGAGAATTCCACCTCTGCAAAGAGACTTTCACTACTTCTTCAGCTCCACTGAGTGAGAATAACATCCACTTTCTCATTATTACTGATTCGTGCTTCATAAGATCCATCTTATTGACCTCTTCATGAGAAATTGCAGTCAATGGGACTACCTCTGAATTTGAAGTATCATCAGGGTTAATTAACCCTTTTATGTAGGCACGCAGCTGAGCAATGTGCTCTTTATGCTACTTATTTTTCTCTTTCTCCTTCTTTACCCTTTGGGTAAAAAAATCAACTATATCCTTTCCCTCTTGACCTTCTTGGTCTTCATTGGTAAACCCTAAATCAACAGTAGTAATCTAGAATTCTTCCAGTGTGATCTTGCCTTTTTTTTTTCAACTGTGGGAAGTCCTATTTGAGCGGTCCTCCTGCCCGTAGCAAGATCTCTTCTTATGGCCGAGGTTAACCTACCCTTCCTCTTTGGCTTCATGATGGTCTCTAAGAATAGTGTTGACACATCGAATTCTTGAATCTTTGAACCTGACTCTGCATCTATTTCTTTCTCAAGCCATGAAGGAACTTGGTTTCCGGATCCTTGGCATCCATCATCATCATCATGATCATCCTGATCTCTAGTAACTGCATCTATTTTTGATGGAGATGGTGACTTCCTTATTTCTTCCTCATGATGCTCTTCATGAGGGTGATCTTGAGGCACTTCCTCCTGTTGAGGAATTTCTTCTTGTGGTGGAGGATCTTGCGATGCATCCACATGATGATCTTGTAATTGATCTTGTACTTCATCATTTTTTGTTTCATCCCCTTTGGGAGTTTCCTCATTATGAGGCACATTTGTATCAGTAGATGTCATTATATCCACCTTAGGTGCCTCTACCTGATCTTGTGTCACATTATGCTCCGCACCTGTAGTATCTACCTCTTGAGATTTTAGGTCATCCTGACTTGATGTATCTTTTTCACCAGAGGCTTCTTGATTCTAGGGTATTTCTTCACTTAATATGACCTTGTCATTTCCACCCTTGTCTTGGACTTCAACTATTTTGGGTTCTTTAGATATATCTTGTTGTTGGTGACCCATATCTGCAGTGTGGCCTTCCACTTCTACCAGGTTCACTTTCTCAATATCTTGTGTTCTCTTAGGTGTACCCACTAGATTTTCAGGATGTGCTACATCCTCCGTGTATGCTAAATCTATCACTTCAGGGCTAGTCACCTAATCAACTAATTTATCAAGGCCTATTTGTTGTGCAACCCTTTCTGGGCTCTTTTCCTTTTCCTGTTTCGCTTGCTTCATTTCCTCTACCATAGCCATCTGCACTGATGGAGTTCCCTCTGGAGTTATGCGGGTATTAGTAGCAAGGGTTTCCATTTCTTGAGAGGTTACATCTTTTACTACCTCATCATCAGATAATTCAACTGTCTCATCTAGTGAGACAAGACCACTTTGAATTGGCCTAGAGGCATCTTTCATTTGTTCTTCAGCTTGTTCAGTCTTAAACTAAACAATGGTGGGAAGTGGCACATTATGTTGCAGTTCCTTTCTGAATACTTCTCCACCAGCTCCCCTCAATACTATAGGGTCATGCTTTATTTCACCTCTCATGGATGTTCTTAGTTTCTTAGGTGTGGATACCATCACCTGAGGTGCTTTTCTCTTTCTAATGAGGGGCATTGGGTCTTCTTCTATAGGCACCTCATCAATAGGAACATCCTCTTCCATTTGTCTCTGTGATGCTTAACCCTCCTCATATGTTTCAGTAGTTTCCATAACTAGCCTCTAGATCTTTTTAGCTTTTTGTTTGTCCATGGGAGGTGGTACTAATGAGGTTGATGCCTGTCCTGATGCAGATGCATCCTCAGTTGTTATAACTACTCTTTCAATTATTATCCTTTAAGGTTCATTATCAGTTTTCTTACCTCTGGAGGGTCTCTTGCTTTATTCTTGAGGCGACATCCTTTCTCCTTTAGATTTCCTCTTCTCAATTAGAAAGTCATCATATTCATTGTCAGGAATTTCCTACCTCTTCTTCTTATTGTCCACTGTAAGGGCTACACGCTTCTTCTTTAGTGCATTTATTTGCTCATCTACCCAAGACTGGGTTAACTGTAGCATCCTACTTGTAAATTGGTCCAATGAAATATCCTCAGGCTGTGTAAGATCAGGTGCTGAGATTGTGTCATTATATATCTTCTTTTCTTCATATTCATCAGCTATTATTTTGCCATCATCCCTTTTCAACTATGAAGGCACTGGAATACAATCAAAATTTCTGATCTAGTTGAGAGTCAGCCTTTGATATTTTCTTCTTCTAGCCTCGACTTCATCCTCACAATCTGTCCATAAATCCTCTAAGTGCTTCTGATGGATGGACTTCCCCATGATTTTCTACATCCTCCCATATGGGTCATATGATCTTGCCAATGGGAATGGCTGTAATTTCATCATGTCTAGACTAGCTATGACCTTCCTGATGTTATTAGAATCCTGGCATATATACCAACCCATTGTTAATGGAAACAATACTGGTGGAATCTTAGTTTTTGCTTTGTAAGCATCCAGTATTGTTGATATTTGTCTCATGAACTCCATCAGAACAACTACATCAGTGGGATATCTTGGGAGCATGAGGGGTTGTCCTACAAAGCCCTCTATTCTGATATAGGAGAATGTAGTATATTGTATAAACTAGGCACCATGCATGTATATGACTTCTTGAGCTTCCATGCTTAGTCTTTTAGTCATGTCTTCTTCCATTGTCCTAACCAGATGCATAGAAAATGCATCATTCACCAATTTGTAATCTTGAAGATAATTTTGTCTTTGTAGTTGGGGATAATGATCCCAGATGTGGGCATCATTTGTAGTGCCACCAATCTTTCCTTCTGTTGCAAGTGCATTGAATGTACCTTTGTATGCATAGGAGTATACCACATATGAAGTCATATGGAATGAACATTCCAGGCCTCCTAGGTTCATGAGCTGCTCATTTAGGGCATCACTTATAATTTTAGCCCACAATGGCTTGTTATCTGTATAAAGACACATCAGGATAACCCCATACATCCAATCTTTAAAACTTTCAACATCAGGCTAGCCTGTTACTCTGCTGAGTAGGGCTATTATATATTAGTTTTCCTCATCAAAGTCAAACTTGTACATATGCACTGGTAGTTTGGCAGCTGTAGGATAAGGACTATTCTTGGCCCTCCATTGATACATTCTCTTCCTGGTAGCTTTCTTGTTGTTTATATATTTAGTTTCTAGCTTCTTCAGATCCATGCTGACAATGTTCTTTCCTAATGGCAAATTAAATGTGGCTGCAATCCCCCTAATGGATAGATCCGCATACACTCGACCATGCTTTTCTAGTTTCCTTGGTTGTGGATTGTAGTTTCTAGCACATTCAATAATCAATCCTGGAGTCTCCATAGAATAAGGAAATCCAGCTGCGTTCCACATTCCTGACACGAAAATGGCATCTAACAGGGTATTATTCTTATCATCACGCATTCTAAATGCCCAGGCGACCAAATCAGTGCTTCCCTGGTGTTTATCCGTGATGGTGCCATATTTGAATCGTACAACTTCAGGTTGGGTGAACATTGGTTTAAGGAATTCAGCATCAGATTTGCTCAATCTCATGTCTGCCATGGTTTCCTACAATAAACAGGACTAGTCTTACCATACAATGCTTCACACACATGCATATAACATTATATCTTTACGGCATGATGCACATTATATCAATTAATCCTCAATTCATCATGATATGCATAACACATATCTTTAAACCAGTGAAAAAGCATACTACCTGGACATGCAGAAAATGACAGCAGGAGGGTTTTAATTACTTACTTGATAACACTTATCCCCTTGATTATGCTGATGATTAAATGAAAAGATTCAGATACCAGTGAATCACGTGTCCTGTTCTACTGCAAGCCGTGTGTGTCCACAGGTAGGTCGTATAAGGGTTTGAAAGCTCTGTGCTCTGTAAAAAACTTGTTCTATCACAAGGTAAGTGTAAAATGACTCTGAATTTACTTTTATCCTCCTTATTAGGGCAATTTAGGGCAACACATGGTTTATTCAATCTTAACCAGATAACTTGTCATTAATTCATAGATGGTGTCAGGTATCTAGATCATGTTCACAATCAATGGGAATCCACCTACTGCATTTATGGTGTTTAATGTCGCATGGCAAGAATAGCGGGGTGATCTTCGAAAGATCGAGTGATATTTTGAATATCAGGTGATATTCAGAATATGACCCTCTATGTGTAATATGATCATCCACCGTTGAGCGGGAAAACCCATGTCGAAACATCAGGTGATGTTAAAAATGTCAGGTGATGTTAAAACATCAGGATGATGTCATCCAGATAATGACTTAGTTCATCATTGTTGCACTATGATGTCATCATCACGTTATGTAGAAAGGGTCGCTGTTGGAAATATACCTCCGCGAGGTAAAAAGGAGGATGACGTCATTGTTATGGCAATCTTCTTATTTCATTGAGATTATATGAAGTCATCAGGATATTGGCTCAAGGGTGATATTTTGCGACAAGATGATATTCAAAAGATAAGGTGATATTCAGAATATCGGGTGATATTCAAAATATGACCACCGCAAAATATATGACGTTGTTCGAAGGGTAAATACCTCTATCACCTAAAATTGACGTTCAGATCTCCAGATAAATGATTTATCGGGTGATAAAATTGGATCGAGGTGATCTTTCATAAGATGACTGATGCTAAGAAATATGATCCTCCCCTCAAAATATCAGGTTTGACCAGGATGTTGACTCACCATAACTCTCGTTTTCTAAGGAATATCAGGGTGATCCAAAAAGCAAACCTGCATGAAATTTTGTACTCTATCCAACCATGAGGTTATTGTCATGAAATATTAACTTTGAAGAACCGACCTCATAATGATGACTTACCCAGTCCCCTTTATACAGGATCATCTGTATTGACTTACTTTTACCAGACCGCTAGCAAGTAGAAAACACAAGCCAAGCCAAACAAAACGTTGGGCCCCTATTTTGTCAAGTCAAAATGAGGCATGTTGTGTAACCACACAACAACTTTCCACCAAAGAAAACACCAAAATTCCAATGATTCAAGTGATGTGAACACATTCTAACATAGCATTCTAACTCTCTTCAAGCATAAGCATCATAATCTTTCTGAATGATAAAATGTCCTCATGGTAACAATGCTAACAAAGGATCAGTAGTGTGAAAATGATTAATTATCCTCATCTTGAAAGTAAGTTGAAAACATGAGTAACTAATGTTACACTACATAGTTTGGGATCATCCCTCATAGCCAACCTGGATAGAGCCTTGTTGCCAGCAGGCATCTATAGCCCTAGCAAGGTTATCTATACAATCCCCCTAAGTAGAGCCCCACTGCCAACATGCATCTATAGCCCCGATAGAGTTACTTAGATGGCCTAATTTTATTATATTTTTGGATTTTTCAACATTTATACTTCATATATCTGATGTCATCGTGTAAGCTCAGCATGCAAGGTATGGTCACTTGCTGTTTTAGGTTGGAGATTGCATTGGTAGCAAGGGAGTCCCTTTAGATTTTTCACTTAACACCTATACTTGTATTTTCAACAAACCCCAGGTTGTTAGGTGAGTCATTGTGAAAAAATCACTTTGGTTAAGAAAATGCACCCTAATGAAAAGATATCACAAACCTGATCATTAGTACTTTCTTAAAATGAGTCATAACCTATATATAAATGTGTTCTCATCACTTGAATCCTAACAATTTAGTTATTTTCTGGGGTGATGAGCTGCATCATCATGACTAACCAAAACAAAACTCAACAAAAAAACAAAGCAAAAAGAAAAACAAAACAACACTATACAAACAACTATACAAATATACACTATGATACACGTGACTGACATGAGGCTACTTAGGCTTGGAAATAATGTTTGAGGAACTGTCCATTAACTGGTAATGGAACATCCTCACCTGTCAAGTTCTTAAGCCTGAAAGTGTCATCTCCTAATATCTCAGAAATTTGAAAAAGACCTATCCATAATTTGTCAAACTTACCATGGTCTCCTTTCCTCTCATGGGCTTTATCCCACATCAGGACTAAATCAGATATCCTGAAGGCTTTAACTTTGGCTCTTTTGTCAAACCAGTGTTTGACAATAGCCTGATGTTTGGCAAATTGATCAATTGCCTGACTTCTTTTCTCTTCCAGGTGCATCAGATGAAGCAACCTGACTTCTTGGTTATTGTCTATGCCTAGGTACTCTTGGACAAACTGTAGGGTAAGAATCTTTAGGTTAATAGGGAGGATGGGATCCACCCCATACACTAAATGATAATGTGAGTTTCCTAATGCAGCCTTGTTTCTGGTTCTATCTACCCATAAGGCATTTTTTAGAAGTGTATTCCACTCCCTAGGGTTCTTGTCTACTAACTTCTTTATGATATTCAACAAATTTTTATTAGTGGATTCTACCAATCCATTCCCTTGGGGATAATAATTAGATGATAATTTTAGTATGATCCCATAATCAAAGGCCCAACTTGACAATTTGGTTGAAGCAAAAGTAGAGCTGTTATCACTTACCAAGGCATAGGGAACCCCATACTTGGTGACTATATTACTTTCCAAAAATCTGATGACATCCTCTACGCTACAAGTCTTGCTGCTAGTAGCTTCAGTCCACCAAGTACAGTAGTCAGTAATCGTTAAAATGTAGCTGTGGACTGATGATGATGGAGGATTAATTGGTCCTATGAAATCCATGCCCCATTGTACAAATGGGCGTGCTTCCATCACTGGCTGCAGGGGTTGAGAAGCATACCTCTCTCTATTGGCAACAACCTAACATGTATGGCAGTATTTAATATGTTCAATAGTGTCTTTAAAAATTGTGGGCCAGTAGTATCTTGCCCTAAGGATTGCATGTGTGGTGGCCAAGGATGACCCATGTGCTGTTCCAAACTTGTCATGTAGATCTGATAATACTTTATTTGCTTCAGGCCTCTTTAGGCATCTTAGGTATATACCTTCATAATTTTTCTTAAAGAAGACTCACCCCTTCATCATATACTTCTGTGACCTTATTTTCAGGACTCTTCTTTGTGAAGCCTGCAGTCTTGGAGGACATCTTCTAGTAAGTAGGATATGCCTGATGTCTGAGTAGCACTCTCCACTGTCCTTCTCATTAATAACATACTGTTGACTTGTGATATTTGGATCAATCTCTGATATCATCTGGCCTAATGCCTATCCTCTTACTAGCTTCATGGGTGTGATATCCATGTCATATTCCTATAGGACAGTGATCCACTTATCCCTCTTCTCACCTGGCTCGCTCTGCATCAATAACATCTTCACTGCTGCATCAGGTACCACATCAATCACTTTGCTTCTCAGGATATAGTGCCTGAATTTCTTCACTGCTCTGACCAAAGCAAGAGCTTGTCTTTCTACATCCATATAACTGAGTTCTGCATCTCTGAACGGGCAGCTCATGAATGCTATAGGATTTTCTTCTTTTCTTCATTCCTTTATGTCAGCATTGCTGTAGAGGTATGCTCTGAAGCAAATGAGTGAATATAGAAGTCCTTGGTGTAGTCTGGACTAATCAGCACTGGAGCTTCAAATATAGCTTTCTGTATGTCTTCAAAAGCTGCTCTAGCTTCTGATGTCCACTCAATCTTTGCATCCTTCTTTAGCATAGCATTTAAAGGTCTAACTATTTCAGCAAACCCAGTGATGAACTTCCTGACAAAATTTATCTTACCAAAGTAAGATTTGAGTTCTTTCTTGCTTCCAGGAAGCTATACTTTCATGATGGAATCCACCCTGTCAGGATCAATGATAATTCCATTTTTAATTATCAGGTGGCCCAGTAACTTTCCTGTTGTCACCCCAAATATGCATTTCTTGGGGTTCAAGGATATCCCATACTGTTCACATTTTTTCAATACATTTCTAAGATCTGCTACATGGTTTCCTCTATCTTTAGAGAATACTGTTAAGTCATCCATGTATATGACTATGCACTTTCCTATTAAGCCTCTGAAGGCTATGTCCATTGCGCGCTGGAATGTTGCTCCAGCATTTATCAGCCCAAATGGCATGCATCTATAAGAAAATATCCCCCACTTTGTGGTGAAGGCAGTTTTTAGTCTGTCAATTTTGTCAACCATTACCTGATTACAACCAGAAAAACCATCCAGGAATGACATCATTTTTTCTCTATTTACAATCTGCAGAACTTCATCTAAGAAGGATAAAGGATAATTGTCCTTCTCTGATGCTCTGTTCAGGTTCTTGAAGTCCACACATAGCCTTATGCCTCCATTCTTCTTTCTCACTAGGACTAGATTAGCTACCTAGGTCGAGTGTCTCACAGGAAATATGATCCTAGCATTTAACAACTTTTTAACCTCCTCAAAAATTATAGGCTCCAGCAAGGTATTAACAGGCCTTTACTTCTATCTGAAAGGCTTAGCATCTGGTTTGAGGGGTATGGTATAAGTTATGATTGATGTGTCATATGTTTTCAACTCATCATAAGTCCATGCAATGACATGGATGTAATCTTTGAGTGCCTAAGTTATTCCTTCTAACTCTTCTTCTGTGCACACCTTCCCTATCAGGACATTTTTCTTTTCATCAGTCTGCCCAATGTTAACCTATGAATATTGTCATCCATCAGTTTTTAGAAGATCTTTCTTCTTCAACATGTTGTCCAGGTCAAAAGCTCTCTCTAGCTCTATCATACCTTTTGGAATCTTATTGCTGGGCAACTCTAATATTTCTTCCTCCTCCCAAACATGATCCTCTACTTTATTCTCATCTATGATCTGAGCATCAAATATATCCCTGTTGGAGATGAAATCCAGGATATGCTGATCATCGTTGAATACTTGGAGATTAGTAACATTATCAGGTACTGAAGGCACCGATACCAGTTCTACTAAAAACCTCTTTAAACCAGAAATAGACAGTGGCTCTAAGGTACTAGCAGCCTAGGCGAAAGCATCCACCCTATGGTTCTGTTCTTTGGGTACATGGGTGATATTAAATTCATCAAAGTCTTCAATCAGATCCCACACCCTATGTCTGTAATTAGACAATTTTTTATAATTGTAGGAATAGATTCCTCTCACTTGTCTAACTACTAATTCTGAGTCACCATAGACATGCAGAATTTTTACTTTCTTCTTAAGGGAAAACAATATCCCATGTATTAGAGCTTCATACTCTGTTACATTGTTAGTACAGGGAAATTGCAGTCTATAGGCTGCTAGGTAGGACTTTCCTAATGGATCAATGAGATCAATCCCTACTCCAGCACCTTGTTTAGACTTGGATCCATCAAATCTAAGGATCCACAGTTTATCTTTAGTAGGATGCTTAGTTGAGCCTTCCTTCTTCTTTGCATCTCTGGCAGCTGCTCCACATGATATCTATTTTAACTTAGGAATTTCAGCCTTCTCAGACTTCATCTTTCCTTTCTTTTGGGAAGCTAATTTTTCTTCTTTCTTTTCATCATCAGAAGGATGATCTTCTGAATTAGGCACTATATGTCTCTTTAAAATATGTAAACATAGTGAGCAGATAGTTTCTGAGTGAGGTAATTCATGTAACCTACACTAGCCTTCGATCAAGACATCGTGCGAAGGTCTCTGCTGCTGTGTCATCTTCTAAATCTCTTCTTTCAGAAACTCCTCAAATTTAGACTGATTAATGCATCTGTCTTCATCAGATAGATCATAGTCTGATTCAACTAAACAATCACTCCCAAGGGTGATCTTATTATTTCTTTTACCCTTACTCTCATTGCAGACTAGAATTTCTTCTATCTTCTAGATAAAATCCTCATCCTGACTCACATCTTCTCCTGTTCCTGTGGTAGATGAACAAGAATCGGTATGACCATCATCACTATATGTGGAACTTACTTCTGATGATGATGAAACCTCTCTGCATGTTTTCTCAAGCTCCATCATGTCAATGCATGCCTCACAAGTTTTCTCAGAATGTGCTTCATCGTGTAATCTGCACCAACCATCAATCAAAATATCATGAATAGGTATATCCAATAATTGACAACATTCTACCTGTTTGGACAAGTATATTTCAAAACTCTTGAAATGATCTATTTTTGTTTCATCTCCATGATCATGATCAGAACTTAAGACTACAACATTATCGTCATGAGGATGATCGCCAGGATCATGATCATCATGAAAATCATACATTAGGACTTCCTCTATCCTGACTGTCTGAGGTCTAATGGAGTATACTCCAGGTTCAACATTCACGTACATGATCTCATTTATTTTGTTATACTCGGTAATCATGTGTTTCATTCTTGGTTCAACATCTACCCTTATTTGGTTTGGTATACCTTTCCAAGGTAACCACATATGACTAAAGTCGGTAGACATATATTCATTGATGGTTTTAGACCAATCTCTACTAAGTAACATTCCATATGTATCAGGTATGTCAACTACCTGAATGTCAATATAGTACTGGATCCTAGGGTCTGATGCCAGTTGCATGTGAATGTGAGTTAATTCCCCTATTACATTCACCTCTGTTTTGTCTAGTTGGGTTACCTTCTTCAGAGATTTAGCAGGATGCAACCCTAAAGCATTACATATGGACAAGGGCATGACATTGGTGGATGCTCCTGAGTCTACTAGACAGTTATGCAAATTCTTACCAAACATTCGTATGGTAAGGAGAAATTGAGGTGATTCACTCTTATCTCTATACAAGGTCATGTGGGAAGTCTCCACAGCTTGAATAGTAGTTGGGACCTTAGTTTTAACATTATTATCTCTGATAGCATGATCCTTACCTCCAAACTGACCTGAAGTATGGCTATCCTCTTTGGGAGCAGGATCATCTAGTGATTTCATGAATACTTTTTTAATGGCCAGAGTTTTTAGCAGCTCTAACAAGGATAGGCTAATTTTGATCTTTTTCATCTCATCTACCAGATAGGTGACTAAATTGTCAGACTCATGAGGCATGATCAAAGCTTTTGATGCTGTGTTTGGTGATGATAAATATTGAGCATTGACTTATTGCTTGCTTTGGGATTAGGAGGGGTATTGAAATTATTTGGGGTTAAGGAAGAGGTCATTGGATTGGTAGGTCTGTTGGCATTATTTCTTAAGTTATAATTATGCTTACCCTAGTACTGCTGTTGGTAAGCATGTACCTCCTCATGCTCATTTGATGGATCATTGTCATCCTCAAAGGGGAAAACATAATTTGACTCAAAAGCCATGGCTGATTCCTCACATGTCTGGGTATAATGCTGATGAGATGACACAGTCTGTTGATAAGGCTAATCAGTATAACTTTCCAATACTAAAGCTGAATCATATCCACAAGGAACAAGCTCATTCCCTTCTACATGATGTGAATTTCCTGCAGTATTGGACACCTCAGTTTGGAAAATACTTGCAACAATTTGAAATTGTGGACAGTCTAGCTCTACATGAGCATTAGTATTGTGTATCCTACACCAATTAGTGAGGGCTGCCTCAGCAAGATTGACTCTAGTAGTCTGTTTAGCTTCACCAAGAGGCTAATTATCTAAAGGTGATGGTAAGGAACCATTATTTGGCCTAAAGTTCCATACTCTAGGCTGTCTAGGGGGATTGCTATTACCACTGTTATTGTTGTAGTTATTGTTGTTATACCCCCTGTTAGGATAACTAGGTCTGTCATTGGTATAACCTCTATTCTGATTAGGCTGAGAATAGAAGTTTTGGCTTCTCAGGTGAGTAATCTCAGTAGTAAGTTTCCTTAGCTGAGCTGATATTTCTTTGATTTCCTCTTTCTCTTCTTGGACCTTGGCTACAACATTTTCAGTTTGAGGCTTGAAAAAGGAAGAGGATCCATGGTTATTGTTGGACTGATCAGCACCCTAAGGTACTTGTGTCTGACTTGGATACTGTGGCACTTAACCATTTCCATTAGGAGGAGGAGGCATGATACTTAGTGGAGGTATGTGCAAAGGTGTTGGCATGACTGCTGGAGGTATCATAGCTCCATTAGGATATTGTGAAGGATATGTGGGATATCGAGGCAGTGTAGGAAAGGCTATGTTTGGTGTTGGGGTAGGTACCAGCTGCTGATTGACTTTGATAGCTTCCTGGAGAGCTCCTGTCAAAGTTGTGATTTCAGGATGTGCTCTTCTGATGAACATGGAAGTCAATGGATCCAGAGCTAAATAATAGATACTCCTAGCTACTTCATTAGTCACAATATAAGAGGCAACTAACTTGGATAGCAATTTTTGGAACCTAGCATTGAAGTTGGCAATAGGTTCTCCCTCAAACCTTTTGATTGTAGCAAACAAATGATAGTTCATTGAAGGATCAATGGGAACTTTGAATCTATCTGTGAAAGCTTTCTCAAGGACAGCCCATGAACTAACAGAACCCTAGCCAAGACTAATATACCAATTATAAGCTTCTTCCCCTAAGGAAAAAGGAAATAATCTGCATACAATGTCCTAATGCTCAATTCTAGCCCTACAATAGGCTTCCTTGAAAGTTCTGACATGATCATCTGCATCTTGATAAGGATGATATTTTGGACAAAGTTTATCTAGATTCTTTGGTAAAGGATGATATGCATTAAAGGTCAAAGGTGACTCTGCTGCAAAGAATGACATTACAACTGGAGGAGGTTGGACAGGTGATCTTGTTGGTATTTGCAAACCAATAGGAGTTACAGGAGGACATTTAGGTGAAGCTCCTAATGCACTAGACCCTGGAGTGTGATGGATGTCTACAGTTCTAGGTTTGAATCCTCTAATAGGTAATTCGTCAAAAATTCCACTGGATCTAGACCTGGTATTTATCCTGTGAGCCAGGATTTCTCAATTTTGAGGAAAATTGGCTGGACTATTATAAGGATTAGTTGGAATTCACCAGCAAGGACTGTATTTATGGTTAGAAAATTGTACTAACTAGATATTTGAGGAATATTTGCAGAGATGCTACAAATATGAGGTGATATTTGAAGTTCTATGTCACAAATGACAGGATATCAAGTTTTCAAGCTAACTACCTCAAAGATTTGGGCAAATTTACATGAGACAAGGACTATTTCTACAAATTCATGATGATCGGCTGTAAAGCTTGCAATATTTATGATCGATCTTGAAAACTTTACACAGGATTAGCATGTACAAGCTTAGAACAACAAATATTTGCATCTAACTTGGAAATTTAGAGGTGTCTGAGCGTTACCTTACAATCTTTATCATCACCTAAACTACTAATGATGATCTTCTAGCTTTGGACCCTCCTAGCACCAATTTATGTTGATCATGATGTTAGTCATAAACAAACATAGAATGAAAGTTACATATCGACCTTTACTCATCTTGAAAGATACAATGAATTCAAAGAATTCATGATCCCAAGTATCCATGGATTAGTTCTTAATCAACTGACATTACTCAGTGGTTGATGTGCGTTACTATTTCCAGTTTGGGGCCTTACATTTGTTCATCAGTAGGATTCTGTTTCTGTAAAGATACTATACAGAAAGTTATTCTACACAGTATATTTCCTCAAATGATGTATTTAGACTTAAATCTTTGCATGATATTTATCAATTTGACATGCTTTAACTCAAATATGCTACTGATTTTCAATTATCTACAGGATATCTACATATTTACTACTATTTGCTTCTGATTGTCAATTATTGCAATTGTGATGATGAATTATTCTGAAATTGAAAGAAATTACTGAAAAGAATACTTCAAACAATGATGAACCTTTAGTTATTGAGCCACATACACATCAGATACAGTCATGAAGAGAAGAAATCAAACCATATGTTCACCAGGACATTCCACAACTAGATACAGTCGATGCTAACTTCAAAGGAAAGGTATGAAAACAACACATGTAAGTCAATATGCACTCCAAGGGACGCAACAAATCACAACACGTATCAAGAATTCATACACTGATTACTCAAGATTTATGATGGATTGTAATCAAAAAAGTCTTCTCATTCATTAAGTATGCAAGAAGATATATGTATACAACTTCGAAATAAGCCCTGAATATTTCAGCAAACAGATTTCAATTAAGTTTCCAATCTTTAGAATAAGGCATCCCTGCACCTTTTATAGAACAAGGTGAGGGAGTGGTTATAATTGACCTACGGTCATGATTTATATATTATGATCTACGGTGGATATTCATTCTTGACTTAGTCAACATTTCATGTGGCATAGGTTGCCAGCTAGCAACCATCTGAATTACTTGCTTCCTCTAAGTGCCGGATGCTTATGCCTTCTTTGGTATTACATCATCATCTACTCTTCATTAGGAGCATTACGATCATCACTTCCCGTACCTTCATCATCATGATGCACATCACTTTGCATATGGGCTTGCATGATTATACTGACATTTTCATATGCTCCCACCACTCGTTCAACTTCTCTGCCATCCTAAATTGTTGCTTTGGCAATGGCATGCTTGTGGATCTGATATTTATCTCAAAGAGCCTCCAATTTGTTCCTCCTGTTACATGATGTGTCAGTGTAATTCTCCACCTTGACCTTGATCCTCATGATCCTGTCCATGGCTTCTTCTGTTAGGGGGTTGATAGGGTCATCAGCTATCATCTGGAAGTTATTATGTAGAGCCTTTATAGCAAAATCCTCATCTTAGGTCTCAATCTTTCCTTCTATTTTCCCCTCCAGGGCTTCTAGGATCTCTACTTCAAATGACATCATGTCATGCAGCTTCATGCTGATGTCTCTTAACTTGTTGTTGCATCTTTTTAATACATCACATTCAAATTTGATATCTTTATACTAGATATCCATCAGTATGGCGGTATTATTATCTAGCACCTATTTGTTTATTAGAACTTGAAGATTAATCCTCTTCATTTGAACCAAAGTGCTCAAGGCTTTCTCTAATTGGAACAACCTTCTTCCAACCTCCATTTGCATTTTGTCAACCTTCCTTCTAGAAATACTCAAAGAATTCCACCTCTGCAAAGAGACTTTCACTACTTCTTCAGCTCCACTGAGTGGGAATAACATCCACTTTCTTATTATTACTAATTTGTGCTTCATAAGATCCAACTTACTGACCTCTTCCTGAGAAATTGCAGTCAATGGGACTACCTCTGAATTTGAAGTATCATCAGGGTTAATTAACCCTTTTATGTAGGCACGCAGCTGAGCAATGTGTTCTTTATGCTACTTATTTTTCTCTTTTTCCTTCTTTACCCTTTGGGTAAAAGAATCAATTATATCCTTTCCCTCTTGACCTTCTTGGTCTTCATTGGCAAACCCTAAATCAACAGTAGTAATCTAGAATTCTTCCAGTGTGATCTTGCCTTTTTCTTTTTCAACCATGGGAAGTGCTATTTGAGTAGTCCTCCTGCCCGTAGCAAGATGTCTTCTTATGTCCGAGGATAACCTGCCCTTCCTCTTCGGCTTCATGATGGTCTCTGAGAATAGTGTTGACACATCGAATTCTTGAATCTCCAAACCTGACTCTGCATCTATTTCTTTCTCAAGCCATGAAGGAACTTGGTTTCCGGATCCTTGGCATCCATCATCATCATCATGATCATCCTGATCTCCAGTAACTGCATCTATTTTTGATGGAGATGGTGACTTCCTTATTTCTTCCTCATGAGGGTGATCTTGAGGTACTTCCTCCTGTTGAGGGATTTCTTCTTGTGGTGTAGGATCTTGCGATGCATCCACATGATGATCTTGTAATTGATCTTGTACTTCATCATTTTTTGTTTCATCCCCTTTGGGAATTTCCTCATTATGAGGCGCATTTGTATCAGCAGATGTCATTATATCCACCTTAGGTGCCTCTACCTGATCTTGTGTCACATTATGCTCTGTACCTGTAGTATCTACCTCTTGAGATTTTAGGTCATCCTGACCTGATGTATCTTTTTCACCAGAGGCTTCTTGAGTCCGGGGTATTTCTTCACTTAATATGACCTTGTCATTTCCACCCTTGTCTTGGACTTCAACTATTTTGGGTTCTTTAGATATATCATGTTGTTGTTGACCCATATCTGCAATGTGGCCTTCCACTTCTACTAGGTTCACTTTCTCAATATCTTCTGTTCTCTCAGGTGTACCCACTGGATTTTTAGGATGTGCTACATCCTCCCTGTATGTTAAATCTATCACTTTGGGGCTAGTCACCTGATCAACTAATTTATCAAGGCCTATTTGTTGTGCAACCCTTTCTGGGCTCTTTTCCTTTTCCTGTTCTGATTGCTTCATTTCCTCTACCACAACCATCTGCACTGATGGAGTTCCCTATGGAGTTATGCGGGTATTAGTAGCAAGGGTTTCCATTTGTTGAGAGGTTACATCTTTTACTACCTCATCATCAGATAATTCAACTGTCTCATCCAGTGAGACAAGACCACTTTGAATTGGCCTAGAGGCATCTTTCATTTGTTCTTCAGCTTGTTCAGTCTTAAACTGAACAATGGTGGGAAGTGGCACATTATGTTACAGTTCCTTTTTGAAAACTTCTCCACCAGCTCCCCTCAATACTATAGGGTCATGCTTTATTTCACCTCTCATGGATGTTCTTAGTTTCTTAGGTGTGGATACCATCACCTCAGGTGCTTTTCTCTTTCTAATGAGGGGCATTACATCTTCTTCTGCAGGCTCCTCATCAATAGGAACATCCTCTTCCATTTGTCTCTGTGATGCCTGACCCTCCTCATATGTTTCAGTAGTTTCCATAAGTAGCCTCTGGATCTTTTTAGATTTTTGTTTGTCCATGGGAGGCGGTGCTGATGAGGCTGATGCCTGTCCTGATGTGGATGCATCCTCAACTGTTATAACTACTCTTTCAATTATTACCCCTTTAGGTTCATTATCAGTTTTCTTACCTCTGGAGGGTCTCTTGCTTTGTTCTTGAGGCGGCATCCTTTCTCCTTTAGATTTCCTCTTCTCAATTAGAAAGTCATCGTATTCATTATCAGAAATTTCTTACCTTTTCTTCTTATTGTCCACTTTAAGGGCTACACCCTTCTTCTTTAGTGCATTTATTTGCTCATCTACCCAAGACTGGGTTAACAGTAGCATCCTACCTATAAATTGGTCCAATGAAATATCCTCAGGCTGTGTAAGATCAGGTGCTGAGATTGTGTCATTATATATCTTCTTTTCTTCATATTTATCAGTTATTATTTTGCCATCATCCCTTTTCAACTGTGATGGCACTGGAATACAATCAAAAGTTCTAATCTGGTTGAGAGTCAGCCGTTAATATTTTCTTCTTCTAGCCTTGGCTTCATCCTCACAATCTGTCTAAAAATCCTCTAAGTCCTTCTAATGGATGGGCTTCCCCATGATTTTCTGCATCCTCTCATATGGGTCATATGATCTTGCCAATGGGAATGGTTATAATTTCATCATCTCTAGACCTGCTATGACCTTCATGATGTTATTAGAATCCTGGCATATATACCAACCCATTGTTACTGGAAACAATACTAGTGGAATCTTATTATTTGCTTTGTAAGCATCCAGTATTGTTGATATTTGTCTCATGAAGTCCATTAGAACAACTGCATCAGTGGGATATCTTGGGAGCATGAGGGGTTGTCCTGCGAAGCCCTCTATTCTGATATAGGAGAATGTAGTATATTGTATAACCAGGCACCATGCTTGTATATGACTTCTTGAGCTTCCATGCTTAGTCTTTTAGTCCTGTCTTCTTCCATTGTCCTGACCAGATGCATAGAAAATGCATCATTCACCAATTTGTAATCTTGAAGATAATTTTCTCTTTGTAGTTGGGGATAATGATCCCAGATGTGGGCATCATTTATAGTGCCACCAATCTTTCCTTTTGTTGCAAGTACACTGAATGTACCTTTGTATGCATAGGAGTATACCACATATGAAGTCATATGGAATGAACATTCTAGGTCTCCTAGGTTCATGAGCTACTCATTTAGGGCATCACTTATCATTTTAGCCCACAATGGCTTGTTATCTGTATAAAGACATATCAGGATAACCCCATACATCCAATCTTTGAAACTTCCAGCATCAGGCTGGCCTGTTGCTCTGTTGAGTAGGGCTATCATATATTGGTATTCCTCATCAAAGTCAAACTTGTACATATGCACTGGTAGTTTGGCAGCTACAGGATAAGGACTATTCTTGTCCCTCCATTGATACATTCTCTTCATGGCAGCTTTCTTCTTGTTTATATATTCAGTTTCCAGCTTCTTCAGATCCATGCTGACAACCTTCTTTCCTAATGGCAAATTGAAAGTGGCTGCAATCCCCCTGATGGACAAATCTGCATACACTCGACCATGCTTTTCCACTTTCCTTGTTTGTGGATTGTAGTTTCTAGCACATTCAATAATTAATTTTAGAGTCTCCATAGAATAAGGAAATCTAGTTGCGTTCCACATTCCTGACACGAAAACATCATCTGACAGGGTATTATTCTTATCATCATGCATTCTAGATGCCCAGGTGACCAAATCAGTGCTTCCCTGGTGTGTATCCGTGATGCGCCATATTTGAACCATACACCTTTAGCTTGGGCGAACATTGGTTTAAGGAATTCAGCATCAGATTTGCTCAACCTCTTGTCTGCCATGGTTTCCTGTAATAAACAGGACTAGTCTTACCACACAATGCTTCACACACATGCATATAACATTATATCTTTACGGCATGATGCACATTATATCAATTAATCCTAAATTCATCATGATATGTATAACATATATCTTCAAACTAGTGAAAAAGCATACTACCTAGACATGTAAAAAATGACAGCAGGAGGGTTTTAATTACTTACTTGATAACGCTTATCCCCTTGATTATACTAATGATTAAATGAAAAGATTCAGATACCAGTGAATCACAAGTATTGTTTTGCTACAAGACGTGTGTGTCCGCAGGTAGGTTGTATAAGGGTTCGAAAGCTCTGTGCTCTGTAAAAAACTTGTTCTATCATAGGGTAAGTGTAAAATGACTCTGAATTTACTTTTATCCTCTTTATTAGGGCAATTTATGGCAACACATGTTTTATTCAATCTTAACCATTGATCACCTGTCATTAATTCATGGATGATGCCAGGTGTCTGCATCACATTCGCAATCGACAGGAATCCACCTACTGCATTTATGGCATTTAATGTCAAGCGGCAAGAGGAGTGGGGTGATCTTCGGAAGATCGGGTGATATTTTGAATATCAGGTGATATTCAGAATATGACCCTCTATGTGTAATATGATCATCCGTCGTTGAGTAGGAAAACCCATGTCAAAACATTGGGTGATGTTAAAAATGTCAGGTGATGTTAAAACATTAGGATGATGTCATCCAGATAATGACTTAGTTCATCGTTGTTTCACTATGACATCATCGTCATGTCATGCAAAAAGGGTCGCTGTTGGAAATATACCTTCGCGACGTAAAAAGGATGATGGCATCATTGTTATGGCAATCTTCTTATTTCATTGAGATTATATGATGTCATCAGGATATTGGCTCTAGGGTGATATTTTGTGACAAGATGATATTCAAAAGATAAGGTGATATTCAGAATATCAGGTGATATTCAGAATATTAGGTGATATTCAAAATATGACCACTGCAAAATATATGACGTTGTTCGAAGGGTAAATACCTCTATCACCTAAAATTGACATCTAGATCTCCGGATAAATGATTTATCAGGTGATAAAATTGGATCGGGGTGATCTTTCATAAGATGACTAATGTTAAGAAATATGATCCTCCCCTCGGAATATCAGGTTTGACTAGGACTTTGACTCACCATAACTCTTGTTTTCTAGGGAATATCAGGGTGATCCAAAAGGCAAACCTGCATGAAATTTTGTACTCTATCCAACCATGAGGTTATTGTCATGAAATATTAACTTTGAAGAACTGACCTCATCATGATGACTTACCCAGTCCCCTTTATGCAGGATCATTTGTATTGACTTACTTTTACCAGACTGCCAGCAAGTAGAAAACACAAGCCAAGCCAAACAAAAAGTTGGGTCCCTGTTTTGTCAAGTCAAAATGGGGCATGTTGTGTAATCACACAACACCTATGAGCATAGAGAAGTTCAGATGGTGTTCGGAGTCTATGGGCCTCTTGGCCCCTAGCAGTTAAATCTTGTCATTCTATTGGCCCTTGAAAGGTGTCTGACAAGTGGGAGAATGTTGGGAATTAAGGTGTCTCAGCCTTTACAAGTTCCTAGCATTTATTATTTCATTGTATTTAATTTTTTGCCTATTATTGTATTTTGAATGCAAATATGATTTTGTCACTTTGTGGGAGTTGGCATGGTGATGTTTCATCCTACATGGAAGGTGGCTAAGTGTATTTTTATCCTCATATGAGGAGATAGGCATTGCATTCCACTTTGTGGTAGAAGACTTTTTCCATGTGTCAGCATCTTTTGGGTGTTGTAAGAGGTTTATGATACGTAAGAGTTATGATGGATTCCTATGACAGAATCTATGACATGTAAGAGCCATAAATAGAAGATCCTATGATAGGTGAAGACTAGTGTCAGAAAGCAACTTGCATGGAGGAAGTAGGCACCCAAGCTTGACTATGAGAGGTTGTAAGAGAATCTACTATTAATAGTCAGTTATGACAGATTCTCTTACAGCTGTAAGAGTTGTCATAAATGATGGATTTTATGACATTGTAAGAGCATATGTCATACCTTAATTGGGTAAATTTGAGGTGCCAAAGTTGGGTGGTTGTAAGGGATGAAAGAGAATCTCTTACAAGTGTCATACACCTATTTTACGGCCTTGGAAATTGGGCCACATGGATTTGGATGAGTTCCTTGTGTGACTTTCTCTAGAAGCTACCTCCATTCATACTACTTCTCTTTATATATAGGTGTTTAGAGTTGGAGATGTATGTTGTTCATTTTGTAGGTAAAGAAATGTTGCCAGAATTACTCCAGACTTGACACTGTGACTACTCCTAAAAGAAATTGGCTCTAAAACTATATTGTAATCATTCGTTGATTACTGTAATACATTGAGCTATGCTTTGGAGTGTGGGGTTTTTCACCCAAAAGGGTTTTCCCCACGTATATCTTGTGTTGTGGTGATTTGGCATTATTGCATTTGAATGTGTATTAATCTCTATATTAATTGTGTATCTTAACTGTAATTGAAAAGAAATAAGAAAAATTTGCTCTACTTCCCCTCATTAGAGTGGTGTAGGAAGTTGTTTCCGCTTACCTTGCTTCCTTTCATGAGAGCTACATCTCTAAGGTGATATCTATTTATATTTTAATCAATCATTTATCAATTTGTTTTTTCCTCTGTCATGTGAGGACATGCACTCTCTATCTAACAATGGTGTTGGAAGGCTTGAATGCCATTTTGGGGCTTAACCAAGGTAAGCTCCTAAACACCACAATCCTCAACCCCTCTTCTTGTGATTGTAGGTGACAAATATCGCATCTCAAAGAGTGGAGTTGCATAGGAATGTTGCAAAGCATAAGAAATTAGGATCTAAAGAAAAAGGTAGGAAATAGATCAGGAAGGGCTTGGGTGCCCACTCTTTTGCCCCTTAGTTTCATGTCACAGAGAATCTCTGAAGTGGTTGTAGTTAGTGACAGAAAAGATCTTGAAGCCCTTAGAAAAAGTAGCACCTTGGGCTTGGATGCCCACTCTTTAGCCCCCGACTTTTCTGTATTTTGAAACTCAAAATATGGTATGTATCTGATCAATATTTAGTCTATTTAAAAGAAAGCTAGGTGTGCAGAAATTTCTTCCTAAACTAATCGTATGCAAATTCATTTTAACCCTTACAATTGCAGAAATATTAAAGTTATATCAGAGATATTATAGTAGTGAACACAATACATGAATGTAGATAGAGAGAAGTGGACACAAGATGTATCATGGGGAAAACTTTTTCAGGTGAAAAACCCCACACTCTAAAACCTGCATAATGTATTATCTGAAATAGTTACAATTTACAATACACTTGCAATGCAAGTTATTCCAAGAGTCTTCAAATGTCAAATCTAGAGTTATTCCAGCAATATAACAATACCTATAAAAACACTATGAACCTACAACTCCAAATTATGCAATATATAGAGATTACAAGGCATATTCTGGAAGCATCTTGGGATAGGCGTCCACCTTGGTCACATGGCCATTATCCCGCATCAAAGGACACTTGTCCTTGCTGCAAATGTATCCCTTACATCTGTCATACATGGCAGATTTGACTTTCCCAACATGGAGTGCTCCAAGGCTAAAAATAGACTATGACAGATGCACTTAAGCATCTTATAGCTGTCATAGTTTTCCCAACATAAAAACCTTAAATGTTGTAAGAGAATCTATTATACAATGATAAATATAGCATATTCCTCTTACAACATGTCATAGCCCAACTTGGGTTCCCAAAGATGCCTTTCCCTCATGCAAAGATACTCACCGACACTTGTCACCAATTGTCATTAGAATCTCCAAACTTAGCTCTTACGCGTCATAGATTCTATCATATGGAATATACTCTTCTACATAGCACAAGATGTTGACACATAGCATAATAGTGCCACCTCAAATGGGACTCCCAAATCCATGTAGGTTTGACTTGACCATCCAAGTCACATTCCAAGTAAGATGACATGTCACTGTGCCACCTCAACTAAGTGACCAAACTGAATGTGAAAGTAAATACAATATTAGGCAATAAATAAATATACAAATAAATAAATAATGCTAGGAATTTGTAAAGGTTGAGACACCTTAATTCCCAACATTCTCCTACTTGTTAAACACCTTGCAAGAGCCAAAAGAAATGACAAGATTTAACTCCTAGGGGCCATGAGGCCCGCCCATAGACTCTGAACACCACCTAAACTTCTTTGTGTCCACTGGTTTCATCAATACATCTGCAACATTCTTCAAAGTGTCTAATTTCTCCAATATCACCTTCCCATCCTCTACCATGTCTCATACAAAATGAAGCTATACATTGACATGCTTTGTTCTGGCATAGAAAGTCAGATTCTTTGCTAAGGAAATCACACTCTGACTATCACAATAGATAGTAATCTGTCTTGCACACCAATATCTAAACATAACCTCTTAAGCCAAATGTCTTCCTTACAAGCATGAGTTGCTGCCATATACTTAGCTTCTACCATGGACAAAGTAACCACAGGTTGTCACTTACTCATCCAACTAATTGCACCACCGAACATAGTAAACACATAAGTACTGGTGGATCTTCTGCTGTCAATGTCACTTGCTCAATTAGAATCCACAAATCCACGAATACATATAGAATGCAGAGGTCTTGTAGGATGACCATGATAACATAAGGAATACTTAGAAGTACCCCGTAAATATCTAAACACTCTCTTTACTACATCCCAGTGTACCCATCCAGGATTAGCCATAAACTAACTAGGGACTCCCATTGCTTGGGCAATGTTTGGTCTTGTACAGACCATAACATACATCAAACTACCAACAACACTAGCATAAGGTACTCTACTCATATCCTCCATCTCAGAAGGACACTTTGGATAATCATTAACATATAACTTTGTCCCCAAAGAAACAGGAACAAACAATGGTCTACAATCTATCATGCTAAATCTATCCAACACATTCTTCACATACTTACTCTGGCCTAACCAAAGTTTTATGTTTTCTCTGTCTCTTCTGATTTCCATTTGTAGAATGTACCTGGCTACCCCTAAGTTTTTCATCTCAAACTGTGCTAACAACTAAGACTTTAAATCAGAAATCATATTCTTACCATTCCCAATTAGCAACATATCATCAACATATAGTGCAATAAATAGAATACGATGATTGTCAAACTTGTAATGCACACAATGATATGATTTCAATCTTAGAAATCCAATAGACAACACAAAGGAATCAAACTTCAAGTACCACATCCCAGGAGATTGTCTCAATCCATACAAAGACTTCTTTAACTTGCAAACCAAATTTTCTTTACCTTTTTCTATGTAATGCTCTGGCTGTAACATATAAATCTCTTCCTCCAAGTCACCATGAAGGAATGCTATTTTCACATCCATCTACTCCACTTCTAAATCATAAGCTGTTGCAAGAGATAACAAGAACTGAATAGATGTTAGCTTTGCAATGGCATAGAAAATTTCACCATAATCAATTCCCTCCACTTGTGAGTACCCCTTCACAACCAATCTAGCCTTATACTTCTCAACAGTGCCATCTGCACCAAATTTCTTTTTGAACACCCATTTGCATCCAATGGGTTTCCATCCATCAGGAAAAGGCACCAAGTCCCAAGTTTTATCCTTTTCCAAAGAAGCCATCTCATCTTCTATGGCCTCCTTCCAGGAACCTGCATCTTTCATGCCCATACCATCTGTCACAGTTCTAGGCTCGTCAACATTAATAAGAAAAGTAAAAGCACAACTAGAATCAAGCAATGTATAACCAAACCTCTCAAGTTGCTTCCTGATTCGTGTGCACCTCCTCAAAGGTTGAGGTGGAGGTTCTACTTCTTCTTCTAAGCTTTTAGATCTGCTAGAGGTCTCCTCATCATCAAGTCTCATAGGGACTATCGGTTCAATCTTCTCAGAGGTAGTGGGAAATTGAAGCACATCCTCTTTCTTTTCTTTCTCTTCTAGTTGTGGAATAATGGAAGAAGGTGTTAACTCTATGAAAATAACACTTCTCCTATACAACACGTTTTCAGCCACAAGATCCCAAAGCTTGTGTCCTTTCACACTGACACCATAGCTAATGAAGATACACTTAACAACCTTGTTCTCCAATTTTTTTTCTTCTCCCTAGGCACATGACCATATGCCTCACAACCAAAAACATGAAGATGTCTTATTGAAAGCTTCTTACCAGACCACACCTCCATGGGTGTCTTACCAACAAGAGCTAATGTAGGAGACCTATTTACCAGGTAGCAAGCCATGGCAACAACTTCAGCCCAAAACTTCTATTTGAGGCTAGATCCACTAAACATACTCCTAGCCTTCTCCATTAGTGTTCTATTCATCCTCTCTGCAACTCCATTTTGTTGTAGGGTGTATGGAGTTATCTTATGTCTTTCAATCCCATGTTCTTTGCAGAACTTATCAAATTCTATGGAACAGAACTCACTACCATTGTCAATTCTCAAACACTTAATCTTTTTATTAGTCCAATTCTCAACAAAAGCTTTAAACTCTTTGAACCAACTAAAGACTTCATATTTGCTTTTGAGAAAATAAATCCATGTCCTACTATAATCATCTATGAAAGATACAAAATACATAGATTTAGAGATTGAAGAAACATTAACTGGACCAAACACATCAGAATGAATAAGATCCAATACACCAGAAGACATATGAGAACTCAAGTAAAATTGAACAAGGTTTTGCTTTACATATATACAATGTTCACAAAAGTCAAAATCAAGATTACAATCATCTAACCCCTCAACGAAGTTTTTATTTTTTAGGGTTCTAATACCCTTCTCACCAATGTGGCCAAGTCTCTTATGCCATAACATTATCTTCTCAGCAAGAAGCTTAACTTCCAAAGCATGAGCACCCTTAGGTACCCAAAATGTACTACCATCAGAATTTGATACAATAGATCTTTTAGTTGCTGGTTCCAATGGTGGGGATGAAGTGACTCTAGCTCTTTCCTTCAAGTTGGAAGAACTATTGCATTGTGAAACACATGCCTCCAGCTGAAATAGAGTACCTCTCTAAGTACCCTTCGTAAGCACCATAGCTCCTCTAGTCATCTTACATCCTTCTTTTAAGAAGACAACTTGTACACCTGCATCATTCAATTTACTTACAGAAAGCAGGTTCCATCCCAAACCTAGGATGTTCATAACCCTAGAGATCCCCTTCACTAATCCATCAGGGAATCAGATTATGACTCTTCCATGGCCAACTATCTTCAGATGAGAATCGTCACCCAAGTACAATCTTCCACCATCAAACTTTTCATACTTTGTAAACCAGTCTCGATACGAGGTCATGTGGAAAGAGGAACTAGAATCAATCAGCCACACATCATCAGATGCATAGGTGGCCAAGGTTGTAATGAAGGCATCACCATCATCTTGTGACTTGTTAGAATCTGAATCTGGGACATTTTTCTTCTTCTTCTTTTTCTCCTCTTTGCATTCCTTTCAGAAATGCCCAGTTTTCCCATAGTTCCAACATATTGCCTTGGACTTTCTAGGAGGTTTAGATCTCCCATGAGATTTGGATCTACCCTTCTCAGCTTTCTTGTCTTTCTTTTTCCCTTTCTCCTTGGGTCTTCCACAAACTACAAGATCTTCTTTGGCTGACTCAAATGACTTTCTCTGCATCTCTTTAGATAACAATGAAGACACTACATCCATTTTGAAAGTGGATTTGGTACTCCTAATGGCCATAACAAGATGATCCCATGAATTTAGTAAAGAACAAAGCAGGGTCATACACAAATCCTCCTCCTCCATCTTCACACAAATGGATGTCAATTGTGCAACTAACATATTAAAAGCATTCATGTGATCAGCAACAAATCCTCCATATTCCATCCTTGGAGAATATAGCTTCTTCCATAGGAATAACTTGTTTACTAGGGATTTAGCCTAATAAACATCACCAGTTTCTTCTATAGCTCCTTTGCAGTTTTCTCTTCATGAACATTTAACAGGATGGAATCAGCCAAACAAAGTCTCACAAGACCCTTGGCTTTTTGATCTTTGAGATCCTAATCATCTTGTGACATTTTCACTGGTTTTATACCAGAAATTGCTTCCTATAGGTCTCTATCAACAAGCATGCCTTCCATTTTGAGTTTCCACAACTTAAAATTGCTGCCGTTAAACTTTTCCACCTCTATTCTTCCAGATGTGCCTGCCATCTCCTCCCTACAACAAGATTACAGAATACTTTGCATAGACTCCCACTCAATCTAAGATTAGTACAAAAAACCCCTACCCGGTAGCTAGGACCAAAACTGGCTAGGCTCTAATACCAACTGAAAGGAAGCTAGGTCTATGGAAATCACTTCCTAAACTAATATAACGAGGGGAGAGGTATGCAAATTCATTTTAACTCTTACAATTGCAGAAATATTAAATTTATATCAGAGATATTACAGTGGCAAACATAATATAAGAATGTAGACAAAGAGAAGTGGACACAAGATGTATCATGGGGAAAACCTTTTCAAGTGAAAAACCCCACACTCAAAAATGTGCACAATGTATTATCTGAAACAGTTACAGTTTACAATACAGTTACAATGCAATCTCTTCCAGGAGTCTTCAAATATCAAATCTAGAGTTATTCTGGCAGGATAACAGTACATGTAAAAACACTATGCAACTACAACTCCAAACTATGCAATATATAGATTACAAGGCATATTCTGGAAGCATCTTGGGATAGGCGTCCACCTTGGCCACATGGCCATTAGCTTGCTTCAAAGGACACTTGTCCTTGTTGCAAATACATCCATTACATCTGTCATACATGGCAGATTTGACTTTCCCAACATGGAGCGCTTCAAGGCTAAAAATAGACTATGACATATGCTCTTATGCATCTTACAACTGTCATAGATTTTCCCAACATAACAACCTTAAATGTTGTAAGAGAATATGTCATACAATGCTATATATAGAATATTCCTCTTACAACATGTCATAGCCCAACTTGGGTGCCCAAAGATACCTTTCCCTCATGCAAAGATACTCACCAACACTTGTCACCACTTGTCATAGGAATCTCCAAAATTGGCTCTTACACGTCATAGATTCTATCATATGGAATATCCTCTTCCACACACCACAAGATGCTAACACATGGCATAATAATGCCACCTCAAATGGGATGCCCAAATCCATGTAGGTTTGACTTGACCATGAAAATCACATTCCAAGTAAGATGACATGTCACCATGCCACCTCAACTAAGTGACCAAACCGAATGTGCAAGTAAATACAATATTAGGCAATAAATAAATATACAATTAAATAAATAATGCTAGGAATTTGCAAAGGTTGAGACACCTTAATTCCCAACACTATTTCTATAGAAGGATTTATCATATTTCATCCGTTTGTTTACAATTTTGCATAATTAGGGTTTTAAGCTAAATTAAACTAAAATCAACATATTAATCAATCAATTCCAAATTTCCCTATCATTCCAAGTGACAACCAACCTATAGTTGAGTCTGCTTGCAAAAGTTGTGATTCAACTCAATTAAATGTCCTTGAATGTATGTAGTGAAAGGCGGATCTAGCTAAATCACCCATCAATCCCATAAACCCTCTTTTCCTACATTACACCAACAACGTAGCAGAACATGAGGCACACATCATAGGGCTCCATATGGTAATGCAATGAAAAATTGAAAAGTTCATGATCTATGGTGATTCCCAATTGGTCATAAAGTAGGTAAATAATGAATACAAAACATAGTGTGACAAGCTCCTACCTTACAAATAGATGGTTGATGACTTCACAGAATATTTCCATGAAATCTAGTTCAAGCATGTCCCGAGGCTTAAAGACAAAGCAACAGACACCATGGCCACCATAGGTTCTTTGGTAGACATGTAGAAAAATAGTCAATGATGTGAATTTCTAATTGAAGAATTATAGATGCCAGCTTATGACGTTCCACAATCCGGATTAGTATGTGACATTGTTGGTCCCCTATCCCCTTGGTACCAAGATATCTACCACTATCTCCATTATAACATCCTTCCACTTAATCTATCATCCATCTAACATCATACATTCATTCGCTAAGCTTTCCACTTCACCCTCATTGGCAATACATTATATCAAAAGAGTCTTTATCGTACCATTTTGAGGTGTCTCGACTCTTGAGAAGCCTAAACAACCTTACAAGAGGTACACAAAGGTATCTGTGGGGCACCCTCTAGTGGACCTACCCTTGCAAAGAAAATTCTAAGAATAGGGTATTATTGGCCAACAATGGATAATGATGCTAACTAGTTTGTTGAGAAATGCCTTCCTTGCCAACAACATAGGGACTTGATTCATTCTCTGTCACACGAACTGCAACCCATTACAACTCCATGGCCCTTTTCACAATGGGGGCTCAACCTTGTCAGAAAAAATCTATCCGCCATCATCCAATGGACACAATTTATTGTCACCACCATTGAATACTTCACCAAATGGGTGGAAGCGATTCCACTCACCTACACCATTGCCACTCAAATATCAAAATTCATCGTCCACTACATCATATGCCATTATAGTATCCCCCTTGCTATCATCACTGACAATGGGAAACCATTCAAGAAACATGAAGTCTAAACCCTTTATCAAATATTTCATATCCAACACCACTTTTCCACTCCCTATTACCCCCAAGAATCCAAATGTTGAATGCACAAGACAACTAAGAGGGGGAGGTGAATCAATTGTATTAGAAATTTCAAACCCTCACAAACATATTCACATCCACATCAATTCACTTAAACCCTTAATATGTTATGATGGTTAAACATGAGAAGAAAATAACAAAAACTTAAACACATCGACACCATACACAAGAGAACACTAGATTTTACAT
The DNA here is from genome assembly GCA_027924645.1 of Cunninghamia lanceolata. NCBI lineage: Eukaryota > Viridiplantae > Streptophyta > Pinopsida > Cupressales > Cupressaceae > Cunninghamia > Cunninghamia lanceolata. The sequence continues at coordinate 15,953,732 of BSBN01001583.1, forward strand.
GGAAAACCCTAAAAGGGAAAATCCAAAATGAGGATTAGCTCACAATATAATGTAGTAACAATACTAAATTACAAAGGCTCACTGCCAGAGGGCTCACTACCCAAAAGAGAGAATGCTCACTGTAGGTGGACTCATTGTCCAAGTGGACTCATTGCCCACTCAGAAAGAAAGAAAGAAAGAAGAGAAGAGTGGCTCACTTCTAGGACTTGAACTAATATAAATGCATCTAACCTATGCATGGAGTTTAGTTCCAATGAAGTTCAATATCCATCACAACAAAAACATCTTCATAGCATCACTAAAAATAGTAGACACCTTCTGCCCACTACATCCAGTAGCCTAACACATGAAAGTTCTCACTACCCTAATCAAATTTGCATCACAAACATGTTGATCATAAATAATACTAAGAGGGGGGGTGGATCAGTATTATGTAAAACCTTTCTTTCACATATTTATTAATCCATTTACCAAATTCAATAACATGAAAGAAAAATAAACATAAGAAGAGCAGCCACAAAGTCATAACACATAGATACCAGGATTTTTATGTGGAAAACCCAAAGAGGGAAAAACCACGGTGAGTGTTAGCTCACAATATATTATGATATCAAAACTGAATTACATGAAGGCTCATTGCCCAAGGACTCATTGTCCAAAGAAGTGCTTGTTGCAAGTATGAGGATAACCGTTGTTGTCATTGATGTCAACATACTCATATTGCATTAATGAGAAGGATTGGATGAGATGTGTGCTAAGGATATTGAGAGAATAAGTCTCAATTAGGAACAGTGAAGAATAGTGATGACAAGAAGGAAAAAGTCCTAAATAGGTTGAGGATCAGAGGATGCAGTTTAAAAGGTTTGTAGATATGAGTCTTGAGATGTTCCAGTCAAGATTTCAGAGGTCCACATGAAGATATGAAGAAGTTATGGTCGCTCAAGTAGAACTGGTTCTGGCAGGTGTTCAGAGGTGACAGAGGGTCACAGAAAGGTCTGGTGAACTCCGGAATTGCATTATCTCACTCTGTGGATTGGAGGGAGTGTTGAAGAAGTCTGTGTGAAGTGACAACTAGATTTGTTCATGGTTTGGAGGTCTGGAAGCACCTTTTTAATTATGACAGTGATGACAGACTGTGTTCTTGAAGTTTTGGATGAAGAAGAGAAGAATTCCAGTAAGCTAATAAAGTGCGGATGTTCTTGATGACTTAGGAAAGGTTTTGGTGATCTTTGGATCATGTACAATTCTTATTGGCAGTCTGCATTAAAGTTTGAGTTTGCATTTGAAGAATAACCATAGATATTGGTGTTCTTCTTAAAACAGGCCGACCAGATGTATTACACGTCTTGCGAATGATCTTATAGGTGTTTGCTGACTTAGATGATTGTTCCTAAGTTGATGCCTTGTATAAATAAGGGATTATGAATTCATTTTGTAGTGTGTCTTGGTGTGGATGAGTGTGGCATAGCGAAGAAGAAGAGCGAAAGGCAGAGTAGGAGTTTTCGGGCTTAAATGGAACTGATCCAAACATGGTAAAGATGTCAATCTCTAGTTCAAGTTTGTAATACTTGTTACTTTGTAGACAGTGTGTCTCTTGTAGGTAGTGTGCCTCTTGTGAGCAATGTGCTTGGGCAGTGAGCCCTAATTGGCATGTGCCATCTATTTTTCTTATTCTTCTAATAGAGAATAATCCTTGGGTTAATCACCCTGTGGTTTTTCCCTTGAGCGGGTTTTCCATGTCAAAATCTTGGTGTCTCATGTGTTGATGTGTATCTGCTCTGGTGTTTATGCTTTATGCTTTCATGAGTGATTAACTGATATGCTATTAAATAACAAAGAGGATTTAAGTGTTTGAATTGGAAGCAAGTTTTTGTAGAACTGATTCACCCCCCCTCTCAGTTGTGTGCCCTAGATCTAACAATTGGTATCAGAGCTAAGTTCCTCTAAAAGGAGCTTAACCACTTGAGGAGATCCAAGATGTCATCATACAAGAAGGACAGTCTGAAGTTTGATGGTACCAACTTCTCTCTTTGGAAAGGTCGCATGAAATGTCACTTGGAGTGTATGGGAAAGGTGTACTTGTCCATGGTCACAAAAGCATATACACCTCCATAGGGTGGTCTGACAACTCTAAATGAAATCACAGATGTTGAAAACAATCTGCAAACCAAAGAGGCTCTTCTAAGAACATTAACTGACTCAGAGCTCTCAAATGTTATTGACCTACCAACAGCCTATGAGATCTGGATTAAGCTGGAACTTCTGCATGAAGGAGATGAGTATGTTAAGAGTGCAAGGTTGCAAAGTCTCAAAGGGAAATTTGAAAGACTGAAAATGAGAGATGATGAAAATATCACTACCTTTATGCCAAGAGTAAATGAGCTAGTGTGTGGAATTAGGAATGCTGGTGGAGTTTTGGATGAAAATGAGATTGTTGGCAAAATTCTCAGATCCCTTCCTGCTACCTACAAAATCAAGGTTGCTGCCATTGATGAATTCAGAGCCCATACAACTGTCACAAGAGAACAATTGGCTGGCAAACTGGCTGCATTTGAAATGACCGAGTTTAGAGATGATCCCCCAAGACTGAATCTGCATTCAAAGCCAGTGCCTATGTGAAAGGTAAACAAAGTTTTTATCTGGGAGAAAACTCTTCAAGGAAGCTGTCATGGTATGATCAAACAAGAAGAGACATGGAAGTGGAAGAAGCAGAAACAGCTCAACTTGAAGCCCTCATTACAAAGAGACTGCCAAGAGGATCCGGTAAGTATGAAGGAAAATTACCCTTTAAGTGCTTCAACTGCAATAAGATTGGTCATTTTGCCTCAAGATGTCCGGAAAGATCTACAAGGTCAAATTCTAATAGACAAAGGTTCCAAAAGAATTGTTATTATGTTCATGAAGAATATGATAATGAAGGAGTAACAGATGATGAATCAGAGATAGGAAACAAATCCAGAAATGAATGGGTGTTTATTGCCATCAAGGAAGAAGATCCAATATCCTCTGAATCTATCAATCATAAGGTTGTAGAAAGAGCTTTGGCTGCCCAAGTTGAAGAGAAGGATGATTGGGTTATTGACAGTGGATGCTCTCACCATATGACAGGTGACAAGAATAAGTTCTTAAATTTTGAAAGGTATGAAGGAGGAATGGTAAAGTTTGGTGATAATTCTGCTGGTAGAATCAGAGGAAAAGGAACTATTTCTTTTAATGGAAGAAACAAAACTGGTAATGTGTTGTATGTTGAAGGTTTGAAGCACAATCTTCTCAATGTTGGACAGTTGGTGGACAAAGGCTATGATCTCCGATTCAAGGATGGAAAATGCAAAATCTTTGAAAAATTTGGAACAGAGATTGCATCCGGTACTCAAACAAAAGGTAATATCTTCCACTTGGTTGGTGCTGGTAAAAGTTGTCTGTTTGTTCAAACAGATCAGAGTTGGTTATGGCATAGAAGGATGTGTGATGTAAATTTTGATAACATCATCAAGATAAGTAATACTCAGGCTGTAAGAGATCTTCCAAAATTGGTAAAACCTACAAATAGTTTGTGCAAAGAATGTCAGATGGGTAAACAGAGAAGAGTCTTAGTCAAAAGCAAGGATCAATCCTCTACCAGATTATTGGACTTAGTTCATACTGATCTATGTGGTCTAACAAGAATCAAGAGTATGCAAGGTGATAGATATTTCATGTTACTGATTGATGACCATTCTCGGATGATGTGGGTTACCTTTCTGAAAGAGAAATCAGAAGCTTTTGAGAAGTTCAAAATCTTCAAGGCTATGGTAGATAATCAAACCAGATTAAAACTGAAATGTCTGAGGTCTGATAGAGGTGGTGAATTCACATCCGGTGAATTCATAGACTTTTGTGAGAAGCATGGTGTAAAAAGATAGTTATCTACTCCTAGGACTCCACAACAGAATGGAGTAGTAGAGAGAAAGAACCGGACCATCCAAGAAGCATCAAGGACAATGATGATGGAAGCAAATGTTCCCTAGATGTTTTGGAAAGAAGCTGTCAGCACTATAGTCTATACTCTTAATCGAGTTCAATTCAGAAGCAATACCGGTAAGACTCCTTATGAACTTTGGTTTGGCATCACTCCTACTGTGAGATATTTCAGAGTATTTGGTAGCAAATGTTACATTAAAAGAGATGAAGATCTAGGAAAGTTTGATGCTAGAAGTGATGAAGGAATTTTCTTGGGTTACTCCACTCAAAGCAAAGCATACCGGTGTTACAATAAGAGACTGAGAAAGATGATAGAAAGTACAAATGTGAAGGTTGATAAAGGTATTGAGAAGCCCTCAAGATTTTATGAGTATGATGAAGATGATCAGAATGGTGTTTTGATTCAAGGAACTCAATCCTCTCCTAAAAGTCAGATTCAGACTAATCCAGTAAATTAGGAAGAAGAGATAGGTCTAAATGAGCCTGATCAAGAAGTAGAAGTGCAAGAAACTCCCAAAGTTCCAAGGTATGTAAGACTGAACGAATCTGCAGATTAGATCATAGGTGACAAAAGCAAAGGTGTGTAAACTAGAAGGAATGTTGCTCAAAATTCAGATGAATGTTGTCTGATTTCAAAGATTGAACCAAAGATAATAAATGAAGCTTGCAATGATCAAAATTAGACCAAAGCAATGGAGGAAGAGTTGATGCAAATTGAGAAAAATCACACTTGGGATCTTGTTTCTAGACCTAGAAACAAGAATGTGATTGGAACCAAATGGGTCTTTCGGAACAAACTAAATGAAGTTGGTGAAGTAATCAGAAACAAAGCCAGATTAGTCTGCAAAGGCTACTCTCAAATAGAAGGGATTGATTTTGAGGAAACCTTTGCTCTGGTGGCAAGAATAGCAGTCAGACTATTTCTTGCATTTGTTGCCTTCAAGGATTTCAAAGTGTATCAGATGGATGTCAAATCTGCTTTCCTAAATGGTGACTTAGAGGAAGAAGTGTACATTGAACAACCAGATGGATTTTAGTTATCTGAGCATGGTGATATGGTCTACAAATTAAAAAAGGCACTATATGGTCTAAAGCAAGCTCCAAGAGCATGGTATGAAAGGCTAGACAAACATCTTTTGAAGATTGGTTTCAACAAAGGTACTGCTGATAGTAACCTATATTTCAAAATTGATCATGAAAACATCTTGATTGTTGAAGTATTTGTTGGTGATATCATCTTTGGAGGAAGAGACAGTATGTGTAAACCTTTGCAAATCAAATGAAAAGTGAGTTTGAAATGTCAATGCTCGGTGAAATGAATTTCTTCTTGGGTCTGCAAATTTCTCAATCAAAGAAAAGAATTTTTATTTCTCAGACCAAATATGTGAAAGAATTGTTGAGGAAATTTGGGATGGAAGATTCAAAGCCAATGAATACTCCCATGGCAACCGGATGTAAGTTGAGCAAAGATGATGACTCTCCTAAGATAGATCAGACCAAGTATAGATCAATGATTGGAGATTTATTGTATCTTACTCAGACTAGACCAGATATAATGCAAGCTGTTGGTCTTGTGGCAAGATTCCAGGCTAATCCCAGAGAATCTCATGTCATGGCAATCAAAAGAATTTTTAGGTACTTAAAAGGAACAGTTGAGTATGGTCTATGGTATCCTAGAGATCATAATTTTTCTCTTCATGCATATACAGATGCAGATTGGGCAGGAGATGTGGATGATAGGAAGAGTACAAGTGGAGGAGCATTCTTTTTGGGAAAAAGGTTGGTTTCTTAGCTAAGCAAGAAACAAGAGGCAATATCCCTATCTACAACTGAAGCAAAATACATTGCAGCAATAGGAAGTTGCACTCAACTTTTGTGGATGAAGCAGATGCTAAGAGATATTCAAGTAGTATATGAGGAGCCTATCACAATTTTCTATGATAATTCAAGTGCAATAAATATTTCTAAGAATCCGGTGTTGCATTCTAAGACTAAGCATATATCTATCAAGTTTCACTTTCTGAGAGAGCAAGCGAACAAGGGTGAAGTCAGATTGGAGTATGTGCCCTCCAAGGATCAGCTTGTAGATATTTTTACTAAACCTCTTCCCAAGGACTCTTTTGAGTATCTCAGGGAGAAGTTAGGGGTTATTGCCCCTCTGATGATGAACTAGGATGCATTGATGTGCATCAGTCTGGTGGATATCACAGTCATATCTTGTGATCTGGATTGATGATGGGGAGCTGCTACTCAGGGGGAGCAGTTGGTATGATTCTGATGTGTTCAAGTTGCAAGTATGAGTCCTTTGCCATTGATGTCAAAGGGGGAGAGAAGACATGTGAAAAACAAGTGGTTGATGATCAAAGGGGGAGTAGTAAATGAAGAGAAGACATGTGAGGGGTTGTTGCTAATAGGGGGATCTGTGACAGAAAGGAGAAGTTCTTGTCTTGATGGTTTTTCACATCATATGTTGCCATCAATGATAAAGGGGGAGATTGTTGCAAGTATCAGGATAACGGGTGTTGTCATTGATGTTAACATACTCATATTGCATTAATGAGAAGGATTGGATGAGCTGTGTGCTGAGGATATTGAGAGAATAAGTCTCAATCAGGAACAGTGATGACAAGAAGGAAAAAGTCCTAAATAGGTTGAGGATCAGAGGATGCGGTTTAAAGGGTTTGTAGATATGAGTCTTGAGATGTTCTAGTCAAGATTTTAGAGGTTCGCATGAAGATTTGAAGAAGTTATAGTCACTCAAGTAGAACTGGTTCCGGCAAGTGTTCAGAGGTGACAAAGGGTCACAGAAAGGTCCGGTGAGCTCTGAAATTGCATTATCTCACTCTGTGGATTGGAGGGAGTGTTGAAGAAGTCTGTGTGAAGTGACAACTAGATTTGTTCATGGTTTGAAGGTCTGGAAGCACCTTTTTCATTATGACAGTGATGACAGACTGTGTTCTTGAAGTTTTGGATGAAGAAGAGAAGAATTCCAGTAAGCTGATAAAATGCAGATGTTCTTGATGACTCAGGAAAGGTTTTGGTGATCTTTGGATCATGTACAATTCTTATTGGCAGTCTGCATTAAAGTTTGAGTTTGCATTTGAAGAATAACCATGAATATTGGTGTTCTTCCTAAAACAGGCCAACCGGATGTATTACACGTCTTGCAAATGATCTTATAGGTGTTTGCCGACTTAAGTGATTGTTCCTAAGTCGATGCCTTGTATAAACAAGGGATTGTGAATTCATTTTGTAGTGTGTCTTGGTGTGGATGAGTGTGGCATAGCAAAGAAGAATAGCGAAAGGTAGAGCAGGAGTTTTCAGGCTTAAATGGAACTGATCCAGACATGGTAAAGATGTCAATCTCCAATTCAAGTTTGTAATACTTGTTACTTTGTAGACAGTGTGTCTCTTGTAGGTAGTGTGCCTCTTGTGAGCAGTGTGCTTGGGCAGTGAGCCCTAATTAGCATATGCCATCTATTTTTCTTATTCTTCTAACAGAGAATAATCCTTGGGTTAATCACCCTGTGGTTTTTCCCTTGACCAGGTTTTCCACGTCAAAATCTTGGTGTCTCATGTGTTGATGTGTATCTGCTCTAGTGTTTATGCTTTATGCTTTCATGAGTGATTAACTGATATGCTATTAAATAACAAAGAGGATTTAAGTGTTTGAATTGGAAGCAAGTTTTTGTACAACTAATTCACCCCCCTCTCAGTTGTGTGCCCTAGAACTAACAGTGCTCACTGCAATAGGCTCACTGCTAAGAAAATAGAAGAGAAGATATAATAAGGATTGGCTCACTGCCAAGAGATGACTGCTACAAATGCATATACAAAATGTTGAAGTGCAGTTCCATTAATAGCTCAATACATAGATTCAAAAGTCTTCATTATATCTGCCTTACTTTTTTGTTCTGCTTTACATATACTCTGTTCTTCTACCCTTATTGCTTCTTTCTTATCACAAAATTGCCTTAGATCACATACACATTGAATTTGCATTAAATTTGCATTGCCACACACCTCCAATACTAAAATCTATCGAGTATATATATATATCTACAACAAGATTAATCTCACAACTAGGTCAGCAAGCCTAATATGAAACGTATACACAAGTATTGTACCTTATCGATTTGATCTTAGGAAAAAACAATAATGCAGACCCAAACAAACATTTAGGAATCTTCATATAGGTTAGGACCTATAGTAGAGCCACTTAGAATGATAATTCAAGCATTATGTTTTCACCGTATATTGATTTCACACAAGTGTCAGCTTTGTCCTTAAGTGCATACTCAACTCACTCAACTATCACACCATAACTTTCAATGCAGATGATATGAGACTCTGAGATTCATACTTGACATTCATTATTGACTTCTTATCATATCTTCAGAACTGTAGGACATAATAATCTTCTTCAGCAAAAATATGGATCTCAGAACTGTTGTTATGTCATTGTGAGATACTGTCAAACTGGAAGATGATATTGAAGAATTAGTAGAATGTGATTTGGTGAACTTTAAGCTCTACAAACCTAGAATTATATGCTCATGACATGTATCTTCAATGCCTCAATACCACAAATCAAAATATTCATCAACGGAGGCATGCGGACCTAATTATTGGGTACTCTGCACTAATTTTGACTTAACCCTATTCTCCAGGACTTAGTCAAATCATAGTATGGTTTCTAGAGGTTATCAAGACTTGAAAATTGGAACATAATATCATCAAAGGATTGTGTATAATATACCAAAACCGCATATCAAGATCTTCAACTACAAAGGAGTATCAATTGAATCACTATCGTTGTCTTGGTAAACTACCAACACTTAGTCAATTTTGGCTAAGTTAGTCTTTCCAGACCAAAAAGCTACACACAACTTTGTCTTAGGAACAGTTCCAAATCATGTTTGGTTGTTTCCATCAGTGACAATATCAAGTCTTCACCATATCAGTAGTGTCTCTTGACCATGTTGCCAACAATCTCCCCCTTTGGCATTGATGGCAACACTTAGTAAAAAATGCTTATCTACTCCCCCTTACTATGTACAAAGGTGTATATACAGATAAAAAAATGGTGTCAAAACTATAAAAAAAATTCTACTTGTCCGCATATGTACAGGTGCAATCTTTCAATTTAGTTAGATGTGGCTGACAGTATATCATTGCAAACAATCTTTAATTGTGCTAATTCTCCATCCCACCTATTCTTAGCACTATTCAAAATCTGAATGTTACCATTAATCTGAAAAACTAAGTCTTCTACCTTCTGCATAGTTGTAGGTATGTTAGTTATTGTCTTAACCTTTAAGGCTTCAGCAAATAGACTTGACATTGAATCAATTTTAGGGATTATTAACCCTCTCAATTGGCACATTCTACTTTTCATTTCTTCCTTTTTGCTCAGTAGACTACTTATGCTATTATGAATATTTACAACTTGCATTTCCTGACTGCTCATAGAGTCAATTGCTAGATAATAAGACATAAATATTTACTAATTGAGGTTCCATAGCTTTGATCTTATCTTCCATTTCTTTAGTGGTCTTAGGCCATGAGAAGAAAAATTTGTATGTCACAGGCTTCCTTAATAGTACACTCTATATTCTTGATGCTATCATCTAATAAAATTTTGTCACTGTCTAGCTTAGTCTTCAACTCTGTTAATCTTTTATCATCAAACTGCTTCCTAACTTTTATATCAGTAGACTTTTTAAAGGATTCTAAATGAATACTTATAGATTTTATCAAGCCTTTGAGCTGATCAATTGATGACAATGATGTAGCCTTTTGGTATGTAGGCATCAACTTCTCCAAAATACTAGATGCTTCACTGATGAGCTCACTGTCCTAGATGTGAGACCTTAGAATTTCTTCCAGAGCCTTGGCTTGCACAATTGATACTAGTTTGAATTTCTGCACAGGAGACATTGAAGCCAAACTTATTGGTCCTTGCAGAAACTCAGGCTCATCCAAAACTTGTGTCCCTTGTTGCTTCTCTAAAAGTTCTTTGACAGAATCTACTAGATCTTGTAAGACAGCAGTGTCTCTTACCATATTAGACACTTCTTATTCTTTATTTTGCTCTAGTGGTTCTAGATCCATAGCCTCTTATTCATTAATGTTTTGATTTGGAGGAGGACTCTTCTTAGCCTATTCTTCCTTTTGATTGTCAAATTCATTTTTCTTTGCAGGAGTTTCAACATTCTCAGGAGATTTATCCTCTACTTGCTCTTTTATTACTTCACCTTTTCCTGGGCTTATCGAAGGAGTCTTTGTTTGATTTAAGCCTTGATCAGGACTGACTTCTGGTATTGAACTTTCATCATCAAAATTTTGTTATTCTTTGTCATATATAGTTGGGAGATGAAGTTTCTTCAATACTTCCTGAGTGATTTCTTCAATTTCCTTAGCCAACTCCTCAATGTAACCTATGAAAGGAAGCAAGGTACACGAAACACACTTCCTACACCAATCTAATGAGGGGAAATATATGAAAATTCATTTTAATCCTTACAATTGCAGCAATGTTAAACATATAACATAAGAAATTACAGCAGCAACACAACACATAAGATATTGACACAAGATGTATCACGGGGAAAACATTTTCAGGTGAAAAACCCCACACTCTAAAAACTACACAATGTATTATCCGAAACAATAATAGTTTACAATACACTTACAATGAAAGTTCCTTTAAGAGTCTTCAAATGTCATTTCTAGAGTGATTCCAGTAGCATAATAGTACCTGTACAAACACTATGCAACTACAACTCCAAAACAATGCATTTTATAGAGATACACGACATATTCTAGAATCTTCTTGAGATAGGTTGTCCACCTTGGCCACATGGCCATTATCTCGCATCAAAGGACAATTGTCCAAGCTGTAAATACATCTCTTACATCTATCATACATGCAGATTTGACTTTCTGAACATGGAGTACTCCAAAGCTAAAAATAGACTATGATGGATGCTCTTACGCATCTTACAACTATCATAAAAAACTGCAACATGACAATCTTAAATAATGTAAGAGAATCTATCATACAATGCTAAATATAGCATATTACTCTTACAACATGTCATAGCCCAACTTGGGCACCCAAAGATGCCTTTCCCTCATGCAAAGATACTCATCGACACTTGTCTCCACTTGTCATAGGAATCTCCAAACTTGGCTCTTACACGTCATAGATTCTATCATATGGAATATCCTCTTCCACATACCATAAGATGCTGACACATGGCATATTAGTTCCACCTCAAATGGGATGCCCAAATCCATGTAGGTTTGACTTGACCATTCAAGTCACATTCCAAGTAAGATGACAAGTCACCATGCCACCTCAACTAAGAATGTGCAAGTAAATACAATATTAGTCAAAAAATAAATATACAATTAAATAACTAATGCTAGGAATTTGCAAAGGTTGAGACACCTTAATTCCCAACATTCTCCCACTTGTCGAACACCTTGCAAGAGCCAAAAGAAAGGACAATATTTAACTGCTAGGGGCCAAGAGGCACATAGACTTTGAACACCATCTGAACTTCTTTGTGCCCACTAGTTTAGTCAATGCATATGCAACATTCTTCAAAGTATCTACCTTCTCCAATATTACCTTCCCATCTTCTACCATATCTCAAACAAAATGAAACTAAACATCAATGTGCTTTATTCTGGCATGGAAAGTAGAATTCTTTGCTAGGCAAATTGTACTCTGACTGTCACAATAGATAGTAATTTGTCCTACATCAACACCAATATCTGAACATAACCTCTTAAGCCAAATGGTTTTCTTACAAGCATGAGTTGCTGCCATGTACTCTATTTCCATCATGGATAAAGTAACCACAGGTTGTCACTTACTCATCCAACTAATAGCACCACTGAACATGGTAAACACATAAGCATTGGTGGATCTCCTACTGTCAATGTCACCTACCTAATCAAAATCCACAAATCCACAAATACTCATAGAATGCAGAGGTCCAGTAGGATAACCATAATAATATAGAGAATACTTGGAAGTACCCCTCAAATATCTAAACACTCTCTTCACTACATCCCAATGTACCTATCTAAGATTAGCCATAAACTGACTAAGGACTCCCACTGCTTGGGAAATGTCTAGTCATGTATAGACCATAGCATACATCAAACTGCCAATTGCACTAGCAAAAGGTACTCTACTCATATCCTCCATCTCAGAAGGAGACTTTGGACAACCATTAACAGATAACTTTGTCCCCAATGAAATAGGAACACACAATGGTTTGTAATCTGCCATGCTAAATCTATCCAACGCGGTCTTCACATACTTACTCTGGCTTAACCAAAGTTTTCTATTTGCTCTGTCTCTTCTAATCTCCATCCCTAGAATGTACCTAGATGCCGCTAAGCTTTTTCTTTCAAATTATGCTAACAACTGAGACTTCAAATCAAAAATCATATTCTTACTATTCCCAATCAGCAACATATCATCAACATATAGTGCAATAATGAGAATATGATCATTGTCAAACTTGTAATACACACAATGATCTAATGGACAACACAAGGCATCATATTTCAAGTACCACATCCTAGGAGATTGCTTCAAACCATACAAAGACTTCTTTAACTTACAAACCAAATTTTCTTTACGTTTCACCACGTAGTGCTCAGGCTGTGACATATAGATTTCTTCTTCCAAGTCACCATGAAGGAAAGCTGTCTTCACATCCATTTGTTCCACTTCTAAGTCATAAGCTACTACAAGAGATAACAAGAACCAAGTGGATGTTAGCTTTGCAACGGGAGGGAAAATTTCACCATAATCAATTCCCTCCACTTGTGAATACCCCTTTGCAACCAGTCTAACCTTGTACTTCTCAACACTGTCATCTACTCCAATTTCTTCTTGAACACCCACTTGCATCCAACAGGTTTCTATCCATTAGGCAAAGGCACCAAGTCCCAAGTTTTATTCTTTTCCAAAAGAGCCATCTCATCCTCCATGGCCTCCTTCCAAGAACTTGCATCTTTCATGTCCATAGCCTCTATCACAATTCTAGTCTCATCAATGTTAGTAATCAAGGCATAAGAACAACTAGAATCTAACAATGTATAACCAAACTTGTCAGGTTGCTTCCTATTTCATGTGGACCTCCTCAAAGGCTGAGGTGGAGGTTCTACCTCTTCTTTTGAACTTTAAAATCTGCTAGGGCTCTCCTCCTCATCAGATCCAACATGTTCTTTCAGTTTAGTCTTCTCAGGGGTAGAAGGAAACTAAACCACATCCTCTTTCTTTTCTTTTTCTTCTTGATGTAGAACAACAGGAGAAGGTGTTAGCCCTCCAAAGATAACACTTCTGCTATACAACACTTTTTTAGCCACAAAATCCCAAAGCTTGTACCCTTTCACACCAACACCATACCCAATGAAGATACAATTAACTGCCTTGTTCTCCAATTTTGACCTCTTCCCCTTAGGCACATATGCATATGCCTCACAACCAAAAACACAAAGATGTCTCAACGAGGTCTTCTTTCTAGACCGCACTTCCATGGGTGCCTTATCAATGAGTACTGAGGTAGGAGACCTGTTAACCAGGTAGCAAGTAGTGGCTACAGCTTCAGCCCAAAACTTTTGTTCAAGGCTAGCATCACTAAGCATACTCCTAGCCCTCTCCATCAACATTCTATTCATCTTCTCTACAACTCCATTTTGTTGCAGGGTATAAGGAGTTGTCTTATGTCTTTCAATCCCATGTTCTTTATAGAACTTATCGAACTCTATAGAACAAAACTCACCACCATTATCAGTTCTCAAACACTTAATCTTTTTACTAGTTTGATTATCTACAAAAGTTTTAAACTCTTTGAACCAACTAAAGGCTTCATATTTGCTTCTGATAAAATAAACCCATGTCCTTCTACTGTAATTATCAATGAATGATACAAAATATATAGATTTAGAAATTGAAGGAACATTCACAGGACTAAACACATTAAAATGAATAAGATCCAAAACACTAGAAGACTTGTGAGAACTAGAGTAAAACTAAACACAGTTTTGTTTTCCATGTATACAATGTTCGCAAAAGTCTAACTTGAGTTTACAATCATCTAACCCCTCAACAAGGTTTTTATTTTTTAGGGCTCTAAGACCCTTCTCACCAATGTGACCACGTGTCTTATGCCACAACATTGTCTTTTTAGTAGGAAGTTTCATTTCCAAAGCATGAGCACCCTTAGGTACCTAGAAAGCACTACCATTAGAAGTAGAAGCAACAATCTTTTTCACTGCGGGTTCCAGTGGTGAGGATGAAGAATTTGAAGGTCTTTTTTTTTAAATAGAAGAACTATTGCACTAACATTGCATGCATCTTGCTGAAACAGAGTACCTCTCTGAGTACTCTTAGCAAGCACCATAGCTCCTCTTGTCATCTTGTATCCTCCACCTAAGAAGACAACCTGCACACCTACATCATTCAATTTACTTACAGAGAGTAGGTTTTGTGCTAAACCAGGGATGTACATTACCCTATTGATCCCCTTCACTCGTCCATGAGGGAATCGAATTAAGACTATTCCACACCCAACTATCTTTAGGTGAGAGTCATCACCCAGGTACACCTTCCCACCATCATATTCTTCATACTTTGTAAACCAACCTCGATGAGAGGTCATGTGGAAAAAAGCACCAGAGTCAATCAACCACACATCTTTAGATGCATGGCTAGCCAAGGCTGCAACAAAACCATCACCATCATCTTGTGACTTGTCAAAATTAGAATTAGAGTTCTTCTTTTTCTTCTTCTCCTCTTTGCACTTCTTTTAGAAGTGCCCAATTTTTCCACAATTCCAACACACTGCCTTGGACTTTCCAGGAGATTTGGATCTCCCACAGGATTTGGATTTGCCCTTCTTAGCTGTCTTATCTTTCTTTTTCCCTCTTTCTTTGGGTTTTCCACAAACTACAAGAGCCTCTTTGTTCAACTCAGATGACTTTCTCTGCATCTCTTTAGATAACAACAAAGACACCACTTCATCCATTTTGAAAGTGGATGTGGTACTCCTAGTGGCCATAACAAGATGATCCCCCGAGTCTGGCAAAGAACAAAGAAAGATCATGCAACAATCCTCCTCCTCCATTTTCACACCAACGGATGTCAACTGTGGAATCAGCATGTTAAAAGCATTAAGATGGTTTGCAACGGATCCTCCATCTTCCATTCTTAGAGAATATAGCTTCTTCCATAAGAATAACTTGTTTACCAGGGATTTGGCCTGATAAACATCACTAAGTTTCTTCCACAGCTCCTTCATGGTCTTCTCCTCATGGACATTTAACAAGATAGAGTTAGCCAAACAGAGTCTCACAAGACCCTTAGCTTTCCAATCCTTGAGATTTGAATCATCTTGCAACATTGCCACTAGTTTCACACTAGAAATTACTTCCCATAGATCTCTATCAACAAGCATGTCTTCCATTTTGAGTTTCCACAAATCGAAATTGCTGCCATTAAACTTTTCCAATTCAATTCTACTGGATGTGCCTGCCATTTTCTCGTTGCAACAAGATCACAGAATACTCTACACAGACTCCCACTCAATTGAAGATTAGCTAAAAAAAACCCTACCCAACAACTAGGATCATAGGTGATCAAGCTCTGATACCAATTGAAAGGAAGCAAGGTACACAAAACACACTTCCTACACCAATCTAATGAGGGAAAATGTATGTAAATTTGTTTTAATCCTTACAATTGTAGCAATGTTAAACATATAACATAAGAAATTACAGCATCAACAGAACACATAAGAGATTGACACAAGATGTATCATGGGGAAAACCTGTTTAGCTAAAAAACCCCACACTCTAAAACCTGCATAATGTATTATCTGAAACAATAACATTTTACAATACACTTGCAATGCAAGTTCTTCCAAGAGTCTTCAAATGTCATTTCTGGAGTGATTCCAGTAGCATAATAGTACCTGTACAAACACTATGCAACTACAACTCCAAAATAGTGCATTTTATAGAGATACAAGGCATATTCTAGAAGCTTCTTGAGATAGGCATCCACCTTGGCCACATGGCCATTATCTCGCATCAAAGGACACTTGTCCAAGCTGCATATACATCTCTTACATCTATCATACATGCAGATTTGACTTTCCCAACATGGAGCACTCCAAGGCTAAAAATAGACTTTGATGGATGCTCTTACGCATCTTACAACTATCATAAAAAACTACAATATGACAATCTTAAATGTTGTAAGAGGATCTGTCATACAATGCTAAATATAGCATATTCCTCTTACAACATGTCATAGCCCAACTTGGGCACCCAAAGATGCCTTTCCCTCATGCAAAGATACTCACTAACACTTGTCACCACTTGTCATAGGAATCTCCAAAATTGGCTCTTACGCATCATAGATTTTGTCATATGGAATATCCTCTTCCACATACCACAAGATGCTGACACATGGCATATTAGTGCCACCTCAAATGGGATGCCCAAATCCATGTAGGTTTGACTTGATCATCCAAGTCACATTCCAAGTAAGATGACAAGTCATTGTGCCACCTCAACTAAGTGACCAAACTAAATGTGCAAGTAAATACAATATTAGGCAATAAATAAATATACAACTAAATAAATAATACTAGGAATTTGCAAAGGTTTAGACACCTTAATTCCCAACAACCTAACATGAGAGTGTTTATGTTTTTCTTTATTCTAAACCTCTTACCAAATACTTGGGAGACCTTTACTTTTTCTTCCAAAGAGATCTCAAGACATAGCTTTATTAGTGCATATTCTTTAAGCTCATTGTCCTTAGCCATAGCTGCTTTCTTTCTGGTAGTCATCATGTTGGCAAAGGGTGTCAATGAGATCAGTGATAACCTCAATAGGAGCTTTATTAAATATTTTTTAAAAAATTATTACTACAATTTCAATAATGCCTTTGTCTGCATCATTGTATTCATCACATAGTTGTGCTATTGGCTTTAGATTGCCATGAGCTGCCATGGCATTTATGACATCTTCTAGATTAATTGTAGCCTCTCCCTTTTTAGGCTCTACTTTCTTCAAATTATTCCTTCCTTTTCCCTTTCTAGAGGGCTTGTCTTGCTTAGTACCGAAGGCATTAGTAGCCTTAGCTTTCATTTTCTTTACCTCTTCATCTATCTCAGTTTCTTCATCATTAGCTCCAATACTCACATACATTCTTTTCTCTTTGGTTTTTATTCTTTTATTCCCTTTTGTTGTGGCTTCCTTTATAGGAGCTTCCACACTCACAGAAGGTGTGGGACCAGAGGATGTAGTAGTAGTTCCAGCAGAGGTAGAACCTCTTGTTCTTTTTCTTGTTGTAGCATGCTTCTCTGTTTATTTCTTAGACTCTTCCAGAGGCTTTTCAGGCTCACCTTCCTTCATTCTTTCAGTTACCCTAGTGGCTTCTTGATGCAAGAGCATCCAGTGGTGTAAGGGCAATCTTGCATCACCCAAAAAGAAGTTAATTCAAAATCATTGTAGTTGTTTTCATTTCTTTCCATAATTAGTGTTTTTGGTTCCATAATATCCAGAATAATAATGTAGGACTTTCAGTTTTTCCAAAACTGCTAAAAATAGTGACCTGCCTATTTTGGAAAGTGTACCTGCTATTTTTAGAAAGTTTGCATTTGGGCATGTAACAAATCAAAAACTTCCAAAAATTTACATAATGGAAATATAAGACCTTTGGTGAAGGAATCAAGAAAAGACCATTTGTGAGCTGAAAGATATTAAAGTTTTTGTTTTCTGAAAAGCCCCTAAAAATTTTTGGAACGAGATATCAGGCACTAAAACTTCCCATAACATCCTGAAAAGTTGATGAAAATCTATTTACAAATTTTTTGCATGATAGTTCACATCGCGAGCTTTTCGGTGCTTAAAATGGTTCATCAATCGGACACCTGGATCAAAAGTTATGCTTCCCGGAAGTTGACCTACTTTTGGAGGGAATTGCAAATTTTGAAATTCAGCTGGAGGCCACCAAAAAGTGCTATTTATGACTATTTTAGGAACCTTGGGTAGTAGTAGAGTTAAGGGGCCCAGTGTAGAGTCAAGAATAGGTGGGAAAATAGAAACCCTAGCTGATTTGGGATTACAGAAGGCTGAAGATTCTGGAGTCTTGAGGTTGGGGAAAGCTGTAATGTGTTGCAACCAGTAGAGGATTCATCCTCTAATTGTAATTGAGCTTCTGTAATGTAATGAGTTGCATAGTTCAATAAAAGAAAGTTCTATTACTATGTTCAATATCTGTTATTATGTGTTTTGTGATTTCCCCCCTTCATCACTTCTTCCCTTTCTCTTGTTTTAGCAATTTCTTCTTTAGTAAGTCCTATGCTTTGAGCATAATCCTCTACCAATTTCTTCATCTTTTTTAAGTTTATGGCTTTCTCAGTTCAACATGAATTTTTATAGATAACTCCTCATATGTACCAAGCCTTTCTTCATTTGGATCCCTAGGCTTGCTAATCAATAGATCTGCCACACCTATCAAGTCTTCTTCAGTCACTTCATAGCCAAATGGAGGAACCTAGATAATCCTTGGCTCAACTACCTCAATTAAGCACTCATCCTTGCCAACCATGAATAGTATGTCTTTTTCATACTTTTCTACAACACCTTTAGGAATCTGGTACCTATTTTGCATGTTCTTTTGGAATGCTTTGAAAAATCCCCAAAGTGCGGCACTTTTTTATCAAGGTTTCCAAGGCTTTGCAAGTGGTTTCTTATCTGTACTACTATTGGAGAGTTGTCTAACCACACTATATTGCACATCTCTAGCATCTCCCTTAAGAAATAGAACATCAAGCAGATTATCAAGGTTCCATATTTGAAAGGATACTTGTTATCTTTTGTCCTTTTCAAGTTTTCCATTAACTATTGCCAGAGCAATTCATAGAGGTCACAATTAATATCATTTTTTACCATATCATAAGCAGTATAGATTATTGTGGTAGAAATAGAGTTTTCTCCATTGGTGAAGTAGATTTTGTAACCAATAATCATTGAAGCAAACCTGATTGCCGAATCTCTAATGTCATTCATAGTTAGATCTCTCTTATCAAACCGTGCTCCTATCAACTGCATCACGGTGTTGTTCTTCATTGCTTTCAATCTAGGGATCTTTTCGAAGGAGTTCACTCTTGTCACAACTCTAATAGCATCTTTTGTGATCATATAAGCAACTTCCAACCATATAAACTGATCATGAATCTTGCTTAGGATGTACCAAACCCAAGCATCTTCAAGGAATACATGGAAATCAATCCATACATCCAATTTCTTCTTATGTAATACACTAAACTCTTCCTTCAACTCACAATCTTTACCAGATAGGTGATCTAGAAAGAACTACCCTAGTTTAGTGGTGTCAAATTCTTCAATTTGTGCATGAATATATGTCCTAATATCCTTAGTATGCATTACATTGAACGGTACTTCTAAAAATGCACCATCATGGTCAACTTCCATTGATTTGAAGTGGTGTTTATTAAATTTTGGATGAGGTCTCTCAGTGATAGAGACTATTTGTGGAGTAGCCATTTCTGCAACAATTTAAACAAGTTCATGGTAGGGTTTCAAACTATAAATACCTCTTTTAGGGTTTGCTCTAAGTTTCTTTGAATTTTGGGAAATTGTTGAAATTGCTTAGAATTTTGCTTCAGTTCTCCTTAGACACATGATAGCTTCAATGTAAAATGATTAATCTTTCAAATACAACCCTTTTTCACCTTTGTTTACCAAAACCTAATCGCCATAAATGTTGTTTTCAAAAAGCTATCAAATACTTCACTAATAGACACAATCGATCAAGATTGCTTCGCAATGTACTGCATCAAGTCTTTTTATTTCAGTTTCTTCTCCAAATGATATATATAATACTTTTGTAGCTTATACCTTAGTGTTTGATCTCAATACCAATTTCACTGGCTAGGGGATCAAGATTTTCAATAAGAGGTCCCCTTGAGCCAGAGCACCCAATTCACTTCCCAAAGGAAGTATCTGCACTAGAAGCTGGTGCGGATCCATCCTTGACCTCATTTACATCCTTCTTAATCTAGACCTTACTCATTTCCTTTTTGATTTCTACTAGATTAACCTTGTTCTTACCTTTATCTTTTATTTTCTTCTTTTCTGCAAGATAGTCTCTTTTCTCATTTTTGCTTCTGCAGAATCTTGCAATATGTCCAAGCCTATTGTAATTGTAGCATACCACATTCCTTTGTCCTTGATTCCTTCCATTTGTTTAATTTATTCTTGATCTACATTGGTTAGCCATATGTCCAAATCTATTGCAAACAAAGCACTTTCCATTGAAAGATTGAGCATTTCTTACATTATTGGGACCATTCCTTATCATACTTCTACACTCATTTTCTTTATTGCCAATTTTCTTGTAATTAAAACACTAACAAAAAAAATGAAACATTTTGATTCATTCTACTACTGCATTGAGTAGCCTTATGACCATACTTATTGCATTTAAAACAATAGCCATTGAAAGATGGGTAACTTTGAGCATTTGGCTGCCTGCCTGAAGGTCTTCTAGGTCTGCTTCTCTAATTCTTGAACTGGTTGCCTGTGTTTTTCTTCATCTCAGTATTAGCTTGACTTGATTTAGAACTTTTTCCTCTTTCAAATCCCAAACCTTTCTTGTCATCAGGATTTTTCTGACTATCAAGAAGTTCATCAAGCTTTGCAGAGCTTATTTTGAATTTTTCTTTGTAACTATTTGCAACCTCTAAGTCAAACTTTAGAAGCACAACATCTTTTTCCAACTTTTCACATTCTTTAGATTTGTCTTCCAAAACTTGATTAAAATGCTTCTCAACCTCTTCTTTCTCTTCAATTAGTATTGATAAACCACTTAGGGTTTCATTTGTTGCTTTCAACTATTCACTTATCTCTCTACTTCTATCCTTTGATCTCTTGACTTGCTCTCTTAGTTTAAGGATGCATTCATTAGCTTCTTTGACATTTTCCCTCAAATCCTAGATATCTACTTCATACTTATCAAGATCTTCAGGAGCAGTTTTTAATTCTTGATTACTGGCATATGAGCAATTATCAATTGTAACATTGCCTAGAGTAGAATACCTTCTGGCTGCCATGAATAAACTTTCCCAGATCTTCCTTAAGCTATTAGACTTCTTCCAAGGAACCTTGCTTTGATACCAATTGTTGATCACAAAGAATATTGAGAGGGGGGGTGAATCAGTATTCTATAAAAAATTTCATTCACATATTTATTAATCCATTTACCAAATTCAATAACATGAAAGCAAAACAAACATAAGAAGAGCAGCCACAAAGGCATAACACATAGACACCAAGATTTTTAAGTGGAAAACCCAAAGAGGGAAAAACCACATTGGGTGTTAGCTCACAATATATTATGATATCAAAAATAAATTACATGAAGGCTCATTGCCTTAGGCCTCACTACCCAAGGACCCACTGTCCAAAGAAGTGCTCACTGCAATAGGCTCACTACTAAGAAAATAGAAGAGAAGACAGAATAAGGATTGGCTCACTGCCAAGAGATGACTACTACAAATGCATCTATAGAATGCTGAAGTGCAGTTCCATTAATAGCTCAATACACAGATTCAAAAGTCTTTGTTATATCTGCCCTAGTTTTCTACTCTGCTTTAAATATACTCTGCACTTCTACCCTTACTGCTCTGTTCTTATCACAAAATTGCCTTAGATTTCATACACATCAAATTCACACTAAATTTGCATTGCCACACACCTCCAATACTGAAATCTATTGAGTATATATCTGCAACAAGATTAATCTCACAACTAGGTTGGCAAGCCTAATATGAAATGTATACACAAGTATTGTACCTTGTCAGCTTGATCTTAGGAACAAATAGTAATGCAGACCCAAAAAAACATTTAGGAATCTTCATATAGGTCAAGACCTATAGTAGAACCACTTAGAATGACAATTCAAACATTATGTCTTCACCACATATTGATTTCACATGAGTGTCAGCTTTGTCCTTAAGTGCATACTCAACTCACTCAACTATCATACCATAACTTTCAATACGGATCATATGAGACTCTAAGATTCATACCTAATATTCATTATTGACTTCTTATCATATATTTAGAATGGTAGGACATAGTAATCTTCTTTACCAAAAATGTGGATCTTAGAATTGTTGTTTTGTCACTATGAGATATTGTCAAACTGGAAGCTGATACTGAAGAACTAGTAGAATGTGATCTGGTGAACTTTAAACTCTACAAACCTAGAATTAGATGCTCATGACATGTATCTTCAATGCCTCAAAACTACAAATCAAAATATTCATCAGCGGAGGAATGAGAACCAAATTACTTGGGAACTCTACACTGATTTTGACTTAAGCCTGTTCTCCCAGACTTAGTCAAATCATAGTATGGTTTTCAGAGGTTATAAAGACCTAAAAAATAGAACATAATATCATCAAAGGATTGTGTACAACATACTAGAACTGCATATCATGATCTTCAACTGTGGAGGAGTATTAACCTAATCACTATCACTGTCTTGGTAAACTACCAACAATTAGTCAATTTTGGCTAAGTTAGTCTTTTCAAATCAAAAAGCTACACACAACTTTGTCTCAGGAATAGTTGCAAATCATGTCTGGTTGTTTCCATCAATGACAACATCAAGTCTTCACCATATCACTAGTGTCTCTTGACCATGTTTCCAACAAAATCTCATATCCCCCATGCACACACCGATCAACGACTCCTTGACACTTATTTAGTCATTTTATTCACTAATTTTATTCCATTGGTAGTTTATTTAGTCATTAATTTTAATCATCATTTTGATCAATTTGGTAGTTTATTTAATTGTTTTTGTTCACTAACTTCTGTCAATTGGTAGTATATTGATACATTGTTTATCAAACATCATATCACTAGTTGCAAAGAGAAACACAAGTCCTAAAAAAGGAATACTGTTGTCTTTATTAATTTGAAAAGACTTGTTGTTGCATAAAATCTCTTGAAAAAGAGTTACAAGGCAACTATTACTATTGCAAAAGAAGTAAGAACTAAAGAATAAAAGTCCTTTGAGAAGACCTTAAATAGAGAAGCCTTCAAATAGAAAACTTTCCATGAAGAGAAGGCTACAATTCCTTGTAATCTATTGAAAATACCGTGTAATCTTTGACAACATATCATAACAAGTCCATATTCTGCCTTCTACAATTCACAATCAAAACTACTTCCCTCAAAACCCTATGTCACCATGGTTTAAACCTCAATAAAGCCTTAATTGCAATATTGACTATGCAGGGTTTGGATTTCACTGCCTTGCTATTTGCTGCCATCTTTATATATTGCAAACTTTACCTTGAAAGCATTTGAAACCTCCAATGTATACCTCAGTTCAAAAATCCCATAATGAGACTAATACACAACAAGAAGTCACTATCTCAAAACCTTTAAGATTGCAAACTATCAAGTGAAACAAGGAATACATTGGCCACATCCAACATTCCTCTCAAGGTCCAACAAAATAGATGAAAAGACAAGAAACAAAACACAATTACTAAGAATATATTGTACATTTGAGACTTGACTGCCACCTATGCAAAAATTGCACTTGAGACTGTCCTCCTTGATCACTATCTTTACAACCTTGTTGCTTCTGTGCTCTTTTTTATCTCTAATAATTAGCTTCTACATCTCCCTCTTAGTTCTTTGAAGTGTATATTCATAGCCAATAGTTACATTCTCTTAGCATAGTAAATTTAAACTATTGTCAATTGTTAAAATGAATACTCTTGAATAGGACTACTCTTCTTTGCAAACTATCCCATGAAATGAAGCTACATTTACTATACGAGCATTGCATTTTATCCATGTTGTCCCTCAAGATGCAAAATCTATTGTTATTACAGGGATGTCCTAAATCTGCCCCAGCTCACTGTCCTCTTTGGTAGTGTATTCATTACCCTTTTCACTATGTTACACTTTCAATAGGGACCTTGACACCATATTTCTTGCATTTAATACCTCTACCTCCCTATGCATAAGATCATGTATGCATTGTATTTCACAATAACCACTGTGACTGCCTATTCATCCATGTATTCTACTATCTCCAAGTCTTTACACATAGAAGTGCCTAAATGCATTGTCATAGTTTCCTCTTTTTGTATACTATCACTCTTTGAAAACACCATCTTATATTCATATGCACTCTAATACTAAAGCATACACAAAAGACAAAACCTTTAGCTTCTACTCTATACAAATATTAAATGCTTCATATTCAAATGAGCCAAAATACTAAAACATCCACTTGTTAACTCAAGGACCACTGGTACACCAAAAGTTCTAATATGCAGTGTATAGGTTATCCATCAAGTGACTGCCACTAATTTAAAACCCTATCCATGTCTACATAAAAGACATGTACCATCTAACAACAAATAACACTTGCCATGCATTCATTAAAGGTGCCTCATTGTCATGATCTAGATAAAAACATAAACCCATAAAAGGTAGCATAACACTTTTACACACATAAAGCCTGTGTCTTTGTCCATTTAACACAAAAATATGCCACATAAGGCTAAGATCAAAAGTCTGAACCATGCAAGATTGAACTATGATTTGCCATGGATTTGATTGTCTTTTTCAATCATGCACCTCATATCCTTGTTCATAGACTTGCAGACTACCACTTGACATGCCTTCCAACAACCTTAATGACTGTCCTATTACAAGGTTTTGAATAAGGACCAAAACTATCCTCAACATCAACCATAAACTGTCTGCCAGTGCTATTTACAACCAATCACTTGATTCACCAAGACAAAGCCATGAAACCAGGTTACCAAAGAATTATACCTTCAATGGGAAATTAGAATTGCTCCTATTTATGCATTTAAAATGATGAAATTCTACCTCCAAGAATAAGGGCACACTTGAACTTGTGTTTGGCACTGTCAACTCTATTTGACCACCTCTTGACAAGATACTAACTACCTCTCAAATAGTATGCTTGACAATGTTTATTTATGGTTGCATTTTCTACAATTGATGACTTTGTAAAAATAGTCCTTCTTCCCTTTGGAATTTTTTGTCAGAATATATGGTTATTTGAATCATCATTCATCATCATATAGGTGACTATCATTTGGAGACAATATGCACTAGTCACTACACTGTCTAGGGTTTAAATGAAGACATGTCTTCATATATTATGGTTGTAATTCCTCCTAACCACTACCCGATTACAATATTGAACCCTTGATGGTACTGTTAATAGCCTTGTCATGAATGGTACAACCTTACCCATGACTATTATTAAATATGCAAACCCTTCATAGGTCATTAGTATGTAACCCATCACAGATAGCTTCCACTATGCCCTTGGAACCTTGGAAACTCTCCCAATCCATGAGATTGTCCACCACTCAAGTCACTGCCATTATTCATTAACACTGATCCTCTTATTCATATGATTGTGAATTGTCTTGCTGACAAGATTTTGAGAGGACTCTTAGATAAAGCTTGGATAAACCTAGATGAAACTTTCAACATTTTGAACATACCCTGCTAATACAGAAAGGAAACTTTTAATTCATGTAATAAGTAAACAAACACAACTTTTGAAATGAAGCCTGGTATAAGAAGATTTTCTCAACAACATTGAGAAAATTAAATTGAGAAACATATAGAATTAAACTAACAAAAAGAACCATCTATTTATTCCATTACAACTAAATTTATTGAAAACATCGGCTCAAAAAATTTACTACCTTCATCTTTTGTATCTTGTAACAGAATAAAGAAAGGTCAAGGTCATCTTAAAAGAATACATAAACAAAGAGCATCTTGGTAGAAAAGATTTACACTATGGTATAATTATCTTCTTAAAAGACAAGACTCTTCATTTGTATTTTAACACATGGTTTCCCTTCCTTAATTTACTCCATAATAAACATTGTGTTATTACCTTCAATTCACAAGGTGTTCCTTAAATTCCAAATATTCAGACACAGAAAATTGTTCAACCACAAGTTCATCAACATTGACACGAACATACCCCCAAACACCAGACCTCAGTCGTATTGACATCACAACCCATCGGGGGATAATGATGGCTTCCTATTGTGTATATCAATGTTTTTCAAAATCAACAACCAACTGAGTAAATGTCATGCAACAATAAAATAATTTTGAAATGCACCACTTGAGATAAGACAGTCATGCTTTCTAGCTTCCAAACAATGAAAAGGGTCATACCTATGTTGACTTCAGCATATCTCTAAACACTCCATCTTTGAGATTTTTGTGTTCATTGCTTTCTACTACAAGCCTATCCAACAAGTTATGAGGCTATAAGATCCTCTTTCCTTGAGCCACATATCTAGAGCAGTTAACCAAAAAATCAAATTGATGTTCTTGTTTTATACATTGATATAACATCTTAACTATTCTTCCTTTGAACATGTTACTCTTTATTTCACGGAAATAGACTGTAAAGCAAAAAGCAAAAATTCCAAGAATTATTTTCAAACTCACATCTATATGCCTATCTAACTATTGTTGTTATCTTCATCAGGTTCTCTGCAGTTCCCTACTACATTTTCTTCACTATCATAATAAATATCGGATGAAAAGAAGTAATTTATAATGAGTCATAACTACAGTATTAACTTTACAAATGATATATTACTCTTGTCTAAAATTAGTGATACTCAATTAGAAAACACTTTCCACAAATGTATAATCTTGATCTGAATATAATCTCTGAGAGAACAAAGTTGTTGGACTGCATCTTATTTTAATAGTTTTTATTTTGTTCCACATCATTATTGAGAATGTGTGTCTCAAACTCACTAATGAAACCCTAGCTCAGTTGCCATCAATCTTAGACTTTCATGGTTGCATTCAGGTCTTTACCACAGTCCCATAGGGTGTAGATAAGAGAGGTGTGGGTTGGCAGTGTTTATCACCATCCCGTGGGAGTCTAGAAGTTAAGCTACAGTAGTGTGGCGCTACAGCCATCCCATGGTAGTCTTCATTTGCTTGTGTGGAATGTGGGAGGAATCCTAACACGTAACCCCATAGTAGTCTATAAAAGGTGTCAGTGATAGAGTGGGAACTACCCCGCCATCCCACGATAGTGATTGGAGAGGCTGGTGGCTGTACAGTGTTACCACCACCCTGCGATAGTCTGTAAGAGTGACTACAGAAATGTGGTATACCCCATAGCCTTGTGATGGATAGTAAACAAGCCTATAGTGTTGTAGTGTGCCCCACCATCTCGTAGAGGTTAGTCTAAGGTGATTATAGTGGAGCGGTAATGACTAGAAATGATGGGTAAAGACAAATGGTTTGTAACGGTTTTGTTCGTGTGGAAGTTGTAACGATGAGATTCTTGAAACGTTTGAGAGTTTGGTATTAATGTTGTAATACATTGAGTCAAAAAAGGTGAGGGCAAGTGAATTTTATTATAATGCTAGATTCCTTCTAGGAATCGACACTTGAAAGAGCATAGCTCTGTAACTTGTATGTAATTAGTATTTTACTGTAATACAAGTGATCTTGCTTTGGTGTGTGGTTTTTTCTCTTGTAAGGGTTTTCCCACGGCAAATCTGGTGTTCAATCTTTATTGTTTTTTCTATTATTCTTGTTTGTGCATCTTAAATGAATTGTAATTGTAAAGTTTTGTAAATTTCTATATCTCTCCCCTGAAGATTAGTATTAGGAAGGCATATTCCACACTCTACTTTCCTTTCAATCATATAAGAACCATTCTTCAAAGTTAGCTCCCCTAATTTTTACATTGTTAAAATAAGGGGATATATAATGTAACTTGCTTTATGGAGGAATAGATCACACCATTTAGATCTATATGATTTACGTAGGGATGTTCAAATGGTTTGTAGGGGATCTTCATATTCTGAGACCTAGTAAACAAGAATGTTAACACCCCATCTAGCTAACATTGCCATGACAAATTCATAGAACTTCTAAGTTGTCACAAGACCCAAAGTTTTGTTGACCTGCATGTAAGAGAAATCCAAATGTAGGAGGGTTTAAACCTAAACTACTTGATGTCAACCTTGGGTGCACTCATCTAGACTCCTGAGAATTAGTGATTAGAAATATACTTCAAGTCACTCTATTAAAAGATCTATTAAAAACTCTGCTACTAAAACCCCATTCTAATCACAACTAAAGCAATGAGAACCACAAACTAAGATGAATGACTAATCCAGATCTAGTTTTGTGGTGACTATCCTACAAAAACATCCCTTGGTGGAAAAGGATAAGTGTAATTTGCCTAATTATAATGCAAATGTAGTTTTCTGAAGTTGGTCATTCTTACTAGATTGGTCAAAATAGAGAAATGATTACAACTTTTTGCTTCAATATTTCTTTAGACTTCTGTAAAAAATCTTATTCAAATAGAAATAAATGCCTCTGTTAAACCATTAACTTGTCACCGAAGTTTGTTATTGTATGAATGGAGATTGACATATAGAGCAACGGAAAAAGAAAATAACAAAAGGAAGATAAGTACAACACATATCATTACCAGAATGGTCTAGCAACTCTTTTAGATCTGAGACAAATCCATCCATTGGATGTATTACTGAATACAAGTGAAAAACACAAATATATCCCTTCATAAGAATTAAACTATTTAAACAACTTGATGCATGAATCTACACCCAATTGTTCAGAATATTTCTTGGTAGCTTGTGTGACATGAAAGAACTTTCAAACATGTATAAGACCTACAAACACCCCACAATCCCTTAACAAATCCATGGGAACAGTTACAATTTTGTGCAGGTCTGATGGAGATGTGGACATGTGTGGAAGATGTCTTGGAGGATAACAAAAGTGACAATGAAGGAAGGATTAAAATTTAAAATGTTGTTATCCGAGAGAGTATAACAAGTTATAGAGAATAGCATGAGGTTTTCTAGGTCTACAATAGATGTCATGATAAAAGATCACAAGTTTGAAGGTGTTTACTTTGCTTGGAGGAGAACCTAATGTCGACTGCAATAAAGGATCATGGGCTCATATAAAGCTGAGAAATGATTTTATCCAAAGATTTTTAGATCTTCAAATGGATAGAGATCTTACAGTGCTGTGACATGCTAGACAAACTCAAATAGAGTTGTTGGACAAAGATAGCCATGTTTGAGATAACCTTAAAAGAATCCAAACAAAACCTTAACAAAGGTCTTTTAAGCTTCCACACAAGCTTGTTTATGCCTAGATAGAGATCTAATCTCTGCTATAATGAAAATAAGTTCAAAAAGGCCTTTTCAATCCTAGATAGAGGTTAGCACAAGGAAGAAACAAAGCCCACACTGATCAAATATCTTGGATGGATCATAGAGAGAGGAAATTTTAATGGGAACAATCTAATGTGAAGGATACAGAGTTCTAATCAGTTTGAATAGGGTTTGTAAATCCTCTGAAACATCATCATCATGAGAGTAGAGATAAATAAAAATACATAGGACTGAGACAACATGTAGACAGTGAGGAATGCAATGATCTAAGGTCTCTAATCTTCATAGAGGTCTACATAGAGGGAAACAAAATGGAGCCATCAAGAAAACCTAATAGTTGTTGGGAACCATGAAGCCATGGGGCATTGTAGCAAAGATCTCTAGGTGAAGATTGTGATAGAAGGTTTTAAAGTAGGGTTGCTGGACATATAGTATACTCACATAGGCAGGAATGAGTCTTGCATTGTAGTTTTCAATCTTACCTTACTGAACTATACATGATGATCAATCTTTACTAAGAGCAAACAAGATAGTGAGTAGAGATTCTATGCGAAGAAAGCATTGAAGTCAGTGAAGGACTGAGAACCAAAAGGTCTAACAACATTATGGCTCTATGAAACTACATTGTAAGTCTTTTAGAGCTTAAAGTAAATTAGACAAGAAGTTACAACTTAGTATTCTTCAGGCTCCGAGCATTTTCACAATTGCACTTAAATGATTTCTGACTGGAAGGTTTGGAAATTTGAACAAGAGAGTAGCATTCCCTAAAGCTTTAGATTTCTCCTCTTATGTAAGTGAATTAGGATGGCAAGTTGATAGAGTATTTGACCCTTAAGATGACACAAGAACTAGAAGAAAGCATAAGTTTAGCAAACCAAGAAGTTGCCAGTAAGGTTTTTGAAACCCAAATGTGATAGCAGCACAAGGACTGTCAATACTAGGAGACTTAGAAATACATTGAAGAATGTATAGAATAGTTTCAAAAGAATATCTATATCAAAAAATTTGGATTTGTAAATGGAAATGATCAAACAATGAAATGCATAACCTAAACCCAAATAATTCAATACCTCAAAGATGCAGTATGAGATTGATTGATTGATGGATTTGTTGTGTTGATTGCTCGATTTCGCAGCATAACATTGATAAGAAGATAAATGACGGATGATTGATGGTTGATAGATGGAAGATAATGGATGAGGGCTTGAGATGAAAATTTGGCAAAGTGAGGTGCATGAAGAAGAATGTCGAATCCCCTCTGGTCTCCCCTCTAATCTCCTCTTAATCTCCCCAAATGGCTCAAGAGAGGCTTTCTTTATAGGATTGGCTTGGTTCAAATGGATGGCTAGGATTAATTAGGGCTTTAGATGAAATGGATGGATAGGATTAAGTTAGGTTTCCTTGCACATTAAGAAATTGTAGTCATGTGACATGTGTACAAAGGATGATAGGGCTCATGTGTAATTGTGTACACAAATACTAAAATTAGGTCCCATTAGTTGTACATGTAAAGGATTTTAAATAAAAGTTGTACTACCACACATGATTTAATTGAGAAATGGACAAGTGTCGAAATGTGGTGAGAGGTGAGGACTTAATTCAAATAAGACATTTGAATTAGTTGGGATATGAGTTGGAAATTAATTAAATAAATAAGATTTATTTAATTAATTGGATAGTGGGATTAGGATATGATGTGGAAATTAATTAAATAAATAAAATTTATTTAATTAATTAGAAAGTGGGATTAGGATATGATGTGGAAATTAATTAAATAAATAAAATTTATTTAATTAATTAGTTAAGTGGGATAAGGATGGGATTAAGATGGGGATTTAATTAAATAAATAAAATTTATTGAATTAATTGGCTAATGGATAAATGGGATTAAGAGTGGGATTTAGGACAAAATGCTACATGATGTCTAGGATAATGTTTTTGACAAGGTGTTGCAAGACATGGACAAATTTGGTTTAATTTTGAGTGTCTACAGAAGACATTCAAGTTTGTCAAAGACTATGAACTACTAACAAACCCTATAGGGCTGTATGAAACAGTGACAAGTCTAAAATAGTATTTAGAAACAATGTGAAGGAGACAGTGAGGACAATGAGACAAGGGCAGATAGTGGATTCTAGAGAATTGTGAAGGTAAAGACTAATGGACATTGACAAAGGCCTTGCAGGGATATTCACTTAGAAGTTAACATCAAAAATAAGAGAGCAATTGTCAATGTCATCTAGAGCCAACATTATTAATTTGAAATAAATAAAAGGTGCATAATTTTTACTTGGACAATTATTTGGAGATTTCCCCTCAGGTTGAAAAGAAGGAGATATTTCATGCACTCCAATGTCCACTCTCTAGAGAGGGTCCCAAAGAACTCAACAAGGGCCTAAGAAATACTATAATTAGTAAGGGAGTTGGTAGTTTCTATTCAAAGTACAACCATGCACATGGATGATAAGGAGAGTGACATTTTTTTTTTCCCTTAAAGCTTTATCATTGACCTAAAAGGAAAAAATGCTCTTTGTCTCTCATATTCTTTGCTTTTTGGTGATGCATTCTCATGTACTCACTTGAGAAACATTGTTATAAGTTTGTATGAGTTGTATGGTGTGTAGCTTGTGAAGCTTATATAATAGTCACTATGATGATTCATATGAGTCTTGTATATGGATGTGAAGTAGTGTAGGTATTCTGAATGTGCTTAATGGTTTCAGAATATATGTACAATGTTTGTAAGGATAATGTTGGTCATGATGTTAGTCACAAACAAGCATAGAATAAAAGTACACATTAACCTTTATTCATCTTGAAAGATACTGTGAATTCAGAGAATTCATGATCCCAAGTCTCTGGTGATTAGGTCTTAATCGTCTGATGTTACTCAGAGGTTAATGTGAGTTGCTGTTTCCATTTTGGGGCCTTACGTGAAAATGGATCATCATCATGATATTCCTGTAGAAATTCCTTACAGAGAAGTCATATTACGCAGTTATTTGGTGAGAAAATATGGAAATACCTCAATATTTGCATGATGTTTTCAATTGTGCATGCTTTGTATTCAAATATGCTAAAGATTTATGATTACCTATGAGATGTCTGCATATTTGTGTGATTTGCTTAAGATCTTCAATTATTTGCAATTGTGACAGCGAAATGTTCTGAAATTGAAAGAAATTAAAAGAAATACTTCTATCTAAGTTGAACCTTTAGCTTTTGATCCACATACATGCTTGATACTATCATGAGGAGAAGAAATCAAACCATATGTTCACCAGGATATTCCACAGCTAGATACAGTTGATGCAAACTTCAGAGGATAATGAATGAAAACAATACATGCAAGATGATGAGCACTCCAAGGGATGCAGCAAATCAAAGCACATATCCAGAATTCAGACACAGATTACTCAAGATTTATGAAGATTTGTAATCGAAATACTCTTCTCTTTTATTAAGTATGCAAAAGACATGTACATATACAATAGCTTTGAAATAAGCCCTGAATATTTCAGCAAATAGATTTCAATTAAGTTTTGAATGTTTACAACAAGGCATTCCACCACCTTTTATAGAATAAGGTGAGGAATCCATTACAAAAGATCTACAATCCTGATTTATCAATATAAATCTATGGTCATGATTTCCTTGACTTTGTCAATCCTTTACAAAATGGCACAAGTTGCCAGCTGGCAACTATCTATACTGCTTATGCTTATATCCCCTTCATGATGTATCTTCATCATGCTCCTTAGTTGATTCATGCGGATCATCGTCATGTGCATCACTTCCCGAACCTTCACTATCCTGATGATGATGCTGCTGCATATGGGGTTGCATACTATTGCGGATCTGCTCGTATGAATGCACAACCTAATCTATTCCTCCGCCATCTTGAGTCTTTGCCTTGATAATGGCGTGCTTATGTGCTTCATACTTATCTCTGCTATTATCCAGCTTATTTTTCCTGTCCTGTAGTGTCTCATTGTAGTTCTCCATCTTGACCTTGATTCTCATTACTTTATTTATAACCTCTTCTGTCAAGTGGATAAGTGGGCCATCTGCTTCTACTTGGAAGTTGATGTGCAGAGCTTGGAGTGCAGAGTCTTCATCTTGATTCTCTATCTTTCCTTCTACCTTGCCTTCCAATGTTTCTAGCATCTCTGCCTCAACACCCATTAAGTCACGTAGCCTCATGCTGATATCCCTCAGCTTATTATTACATCTCTTGAGGACTTCGCATTCGAACTGAACGTCCTTGTACCAGATGTCTATCAATAATGCGGTATTACTGTTCAGCACCTGCTTACTGATAAGCAGTTGAGGATTTATCCCCTTTATTTCTCCTAAAAGGCTCAGGACCTTTTCCCGGTCTGCATCTGCAATTTATCCACCTTGGTCTTGGAGTCACTTAGTATGCTCCACCTCTTCAAAGAGGCCTTCATTATTTCTACAGCATCATCCAATGCGGATGACATCCATTTCCTTATTACGAACACCTCATGCTTCATGAGGTCCAATTTATTTACCTCTTCCTGAGAAATGGCAGTCAATGGGACTGTGGCTTCAGTTGTGGTATCGTCAGGATCGGTTAGCCCTTTGATGTAGGCATGCAATTGAGCAATGTGCTCTTTATGTTGCTTATTTTTCTCCTTCTCTCTTTTCACCTTTTGAATTAGAGAGTCAATAATATCCTTGCCTTCCTGACCTTCTTGGTCCTCATTGGCAAATCCCAAATCCATTGTACTAATCTGGAATTCATCTACAGTGATTTTACCTTTCTCTTTCTCCACCGCAGGTATGGCAATTTGTGCGGTCCTTCTCCCTGTTGCCAGATCTCTTTTGATGGCCGATGTCATCCTGGCCTTCCTCTTTGGCTTCATTATATCGGCAGAGAACAAGGTGGAGACGTCGAACTCTTGAATTTCAAGCTCCTCCTCAATATTTACTTCTTTTGCTAACCATGGAGGCACCTGATCATGTTTTTCAGCATCATGATGATGTTCACCCGTATCTCCCGTTTCTATCAATAGATATTGCGGAGATGGTGACTTTTCCTTTTCTTCCTCCTGATGCTCGCTTTGTTGTTAATCTTGCGGCACCTCCTCCTGTTGAGGAACTTCCTTTTCTGGGGGAGCATCTTCTTGGTGTGGGGAACCCTGCGGTGTATCTGTATGTAGATCATGATGATCATGATCTTTTTCTATCATTACTTCATCTGTTCCCAGTTCTTCCCCTTGTGGTTTATCTGCTGTGCTAGACACTGGGGATTCTACCTGAGGTGCTGGTGGTTTCTCTGTAGCTATTATTTCTTCCGAGCCTGCACCATCAACTTCTTGTATTTTGGTAACTGGATCCTCTAGTGCTTCCTTCTTCTCATCAGCCTTTGCTTCTTGGACCTCTACTATAGCAGGTCCTGCTGATGTATCCTGTGGGTCTGGTTGGCCTGATTCAAGGGCATGGCCTTCTGATTCTGCCATCTCTATCTCTTCTGTTGGGTGACCTTTATCAGTTGATCCTGCTGGCTGTTCAGGACTTGCATCCTGTTTCTCTGTCAAATCTACCACTACAGGACTTGTCACCTCTGTGATCAGTGCTTCTAGCCCTATGTCTTGAGCTACCTGCTCTGGGCTCTTTTCTTGTTCTTCTTCTACTTGTTTCATCTCCTCAAGCACAGATTGAATGGATGGAGGCTTGTGAGGAGTCATGGATATTCCAGCATTAAGTGTTTCCATTTTCTGTGCAGCCACATCCTGCACTACCTCATCGTCAGACAGATTTATCGTCTCATCAAGTGAGACATGTCCTTCTGCTTGTGTCTGGGAGGCTTCCTTCTGTTGCTCCTCGGCAAGTTCAGTTTTGAACTTGACAATGGTAGGAAGTGGAACGTTATGTTGAAGTTCCTTAGGCACTTCGCTACCTGTCCCCTGTAATAATGTAGGGGGTTGGCTTATTTCACCTCTCATGGAGGTTCTTGGTTTCTTAGGTGTGGTAGACACTAGCACCTGTGGAGCTCTCCTCTTTCTTTTTATTATCAGTGGAGCTTCTTCTTCTTTTGGCTTCTCCTCTATGAGGACATCTTCTCCTCCTGGTTGTTTAGAGGATTGACCCACTTCTTGGGTCTCAGTGATTCCAGCCTCTGCTGTCTTGCTTTTCTTGGGCTTTTCTTTCTCTGGATGGGAATCTGACTCTGATCCTGATCCGGCTGCCTCCTCTACTGTAAATACTGCCCTGTCAATTATAACCCCTTTGGGTTGTTTATCCACCTTCTTACCCCTTGGGGATCTTTTGCTCTGTTGTTGTGGTGGAGGTAATTTGTCTCCCTTAGTCTTCCTTTTCTCTAGTAGGAAGTCATCATATATCTCCCCAGGAATATCTTGGCCCTTCTTTTTGTTGTCCACCGTAATGGCAACACCTTTCTTCTTCAATGCCTCCACCTGCTCATCAACCCAGGCTTGAGTCAGTTGTATGGTCCTAGCAATGAATGGGTCTAGGGATATGTCCTCCTACATGGTGAGGTCAGGTGCAGAGATGGTGTCATTGTATATCTTTTTCTGTTCATATTCATCTGCCATTATCCTGCCGTCATCCTTTTTCAACTGTTGGGGAAGGGAGATGCAGTCAAATGTCCTAACCTGGTTTAGAGTCAATCTCTGATACCGTCTTCTTCTGGCTTTTGCCTCATCTTCGTAGTCAGCCCAAAAATCTTCTAGGTGCCTCTGATGAATAGGCTTTCCTAGAATCTTTTGTATCCTGCCGTAAGGATCATATGGTCTTGTTACTGGAAAAGGCTGTAGATTCATTTTATTCAGGGTGACCATCACCTTCTTTATGTTGTCAGAGTCAGGGCACATGTAGTTGCCAATGCTGACTGGGAACAAAATTGGTGGTAGCTTCTTGGCATCCTTGTACATCTGTATCATGGCAGAGCCCTGCCTGATAAATTTCATTAATATCACTGCATCTGTAGGATACCTCGGCAGCATGAGGGGATGCTCCTCAAAGCCCTCAACCCTTATGTAAGAAAAGGTTGCAAATTGGATATACCAGGCTCCATGCCTGTAAACTACTTCCTGAGCCTCCATGCTCAGTCTTTTTGTTTTGTCTTCTTCCATGGTCCTTACCAGATGCATAGAGAATGCATCATTGACCAGTTTGTAGTCTTTGAAGTAATTGGTTCTCTGTAGCTGGGGATGATGATCCTAGATGTATGCAGCATTTGTGCCTGTGAGCTTTCCATCTGTCACTAAGGCATCAAAAGTTCCTCTATAAGCACAAGAATAGACAATATAGGATGTCATGTAAAATTCACAATTTGAACCTCCCAGGTTCATCAGCTGCTCATGCAGAGCATCACTTATTATTTGGCCCCACAGTGGCTTGATGTCTGAATACAGACACATCATTATAATTCCATACATCCAATCTCTGAAACTACCAGTATCAGGTTCGCCTGTTACTCGATTCAGGAGTGCAATCATGTATTGGTACTCCTCACTAAAATCAAACTTAAACAAGTGCATAGGAAGCTTGGCCGCTGCATTGTATGTGTTGTTCTCAGCCCACCAAGCATACATATTCTTTCTGGCTGATTTCTTGTTGGCCTCATACTCTCTTTCAGACTTCTTCAAGTCTACGCTCTTGACCTTACTGCCCATTGGTAATCCAAATGTCTGGGAGAGACCCTTGATGGAGAGGTCTGCATATATCCTCCCGTGCTTTACCACCTGCCTCGTCTGAGGGTTATAATTCCAGGCACACTCTATAACCAGCTCTGGAGATTCCATGGAATATGGGAAACTAGCAGCGTTCCAAATACCTGATACAAACACTGCGTCCAATGCATGACTCTTGTCATGCCCATTATTTAGTTTGGCTGACCAGGCCTCCAGATTGGTGCTCCCCTGATGGGTATCTGTAATTGCTCCATATTTGAACAGGACCCCTCTCTGAGAAGAGAACATGGGCTTGTTGAATTCTTCTTGACACTTGACTAATCGCTTTTCGGCCATGAGTACCTGCAATTAACAAAAAAAATCCTATCTCACCACAGGTATATGCATGCATACATATTACAATTGAAATCACCATGCCTACTGTGTTTCCTCACCATTACTAATTAATCATATGGGTGCATAAACCAGAACTTGCATCGTCATACCTGAACAAAAATAACATGATGAGGGTTTCATTCACTTACCTAGTTGTACAGATGTTTCTTTTATACCAGTAGATTGCCAAGACGCTCTGAATTCAACTGATGATCACCTCTTTCCTCTATCTGTGAGCTCAAATCGCGCAACGGTAGCTGGTGCTCTGTAAAACAAATTATCGCAAGGTAAATGTAAAAATGGTAGATGAATTACCTTTTAACCTCATAGTTAGGGTACACTTAGGGCAACTCTGACAAGTTAGGTTACATTCCTTGATTACTCATGTGAAAACGCAGGATTTCGCCAGGTGTTTCATTGGGTTCCGGGGTCGGCGGGAACCACCTACCATATCTACGCACATTTAATGATAATGGCGGCAATGGGAGGGGGGGGATATTCACATGACAGGATATCATAAGGGCAGGATGATATTCACAAATATCGGGTTGAGTTCCAATATCATCCTCCCAAGTATTGAAATTGTTATCGCGACAAGATTCAGGTGATAATGCACCCTTTGTTGGGTTTAGTACATCAGGAGGATATTTTAGTTTATCAGGTGATATTTCAAAATATGATGATGATGAGACAAACTTACTTGTCTCCCCCTTCAGAATATCGGGATGACATCATCCTGATATTTGTTCTTTGTATCGGAAATGTCTCATGACGTCATCGTCATATTGGGCGAACATGATCATGTTTACAAAACATCCAGCCGAAATGTAAATATGATGATGACATCATCAGGATGTTTGTTTCTTCGTTTATCGTATTCGGATGATGTCATCATGATTTTTGCTTAAAGTGATATTTCACGGCAGGAGGATATTAACGAATATCGGGTTACATTTGAAAACATGAAGTTCGTGATACAAAAGACCGCTTGACGGGGAAGACTTACTACCACTTAAAGTTGATGTCCAGATATTTGAGCCGTAGGATATGTCAGGGGGGATGTTTCAAAATATGATGATGATCTTCAAAAACATGACTGAGGTTATAAAACATGATCCTCCTCCTGCGAATATCAAGTTTGACCAAGACCTTGACTGTTGATAATTCTCACATCGTGAGGAATATCTAGGCAATGTAAAAGGCAAACCTGCATGAAATTTAATGCTCTTTCAGAATATTATGTCACGGACAGAAAATGCAAATTTTAACCAACTGACCTTATATTGGGGACCTACCTCATCCTGACTCCACATGATGATGATGCACCTGATCAATTTTTACCAAACCGCCAGAAAGCAGACAACACAAACCAAGCCAAAAGTTGGGTCCCTGTTTTGTCAAGTCAAAATGGGGCGTGTTGTGTAACCACACAACAGATAAGAAAAAATTATGAATATAAGAAGGGTGAGAATCAATTCTTCAATAAGAAGTCACAGAGACAAGAGAAAACTCCCAGTCATAACAATGGTAGATATTTTGAATGAACATGCTATGACCAAGGTCATGTACCAAGTGGGGGCATTACTTCAGTGATAGTAAATAGCTAGGGGGCACAATTGTTTCTCTTCAAGAACTTCTCATGTAAATAGTGTCAAACTTCCAATGACAGGGTTTTCACATACAAAAGGTAGTTAGGGGTTATGGTGTTTCTTCTTGGGATGCATGCTATACTAAAACTAGTGCAAGTTAGATGGATGTAGTGGAACAGAAGAAAGAAGTGGAAATGAGGAATACCTTGTTATGGCTAAGACTATTGAATGTGAGTGTTGTTACATGGAATTTTTATTTGGACAAGATGGTACAGTGTGTAGATGGGCACTTCTTTCATTTTCAGTGTTTACAAAGATAGGTGAAAGAGTCTACATTCAGAGGTTTTCAAGCTTGTCATTCCTTACTTTTGCATGGTTAATAATTAATGCAATGAGTTAATTACTATGGGAGATTTAAGGCCACAGTGTGTTAGGTCTCAAAAATGCAGGTTGCCAATCCTAAGAGGAAGCCAAGCTCTATATTTAGATTTGCAACATTTTTGAACTAACTTGACGAAATCAACCTTCAAGGTTTGATGATTTCCTACGCTTTAGGTCCTGCTACACCTAGGCGGGTGAACCTTGGAAAATTAAAGCAGACTGGATGTGAATGTGTGGATTAATTAAATCTATCTACAATGGCATATGATGTAGGATATATGAAAAGATTGCTAAATGATTCTGTTTGTAATGTCTAATAAGTGATTGGTAGGAATTGTATAAGCAATATCAAGGTAAAAGAATTTAAATAATGAGTTAAACAAGACTAGTGCCTTGTTGGGTAATAGAGTCAATTTGAAGGACCAGGACTAGTGGTTTCCTAATGGTAATAATCTAATTGTTTGGCACAGTTCTAGTTTATAACTTGTATAAACATGCAAGGAAATGACTGACAAACTCTTCTTGATAATCCAACCAATATAATCAGATATCTTATAATTCACCAGAAGGTATTTTAATCCTTACTTGAAGGAACCAAATGAAATGAATGAGCAAGATTAACAGATAATATTGTCTTGGAGACAGAATGGCAATCTTAATTATATGGCCCTACTTAGTAATCCAAACTTAATACTTCCAGGCTACTGTAACTAAATTAGAAGGGTTTAATTCCTTAAATGGATACCAACCTATTTAATCACACAGATACAGCAAATGTGTATTGACAGATTAAATATATACTTGATACATTAATCTTAATAACAAGGAAATGCAGCAATGGAGACAGCCACACAATTGAATAATTTTAACAAACAACTGATACCAAAGTAAAACCACTGAATCAGAGAACTTCAAACTTCTTCTTCAAATAAAACGTGCAATATAGTCATTTTGAAACATTGTATATTATGTATATGGATATATTCTACTGCTGATGCCATTTCAGCACCAATTGTTTGAACCTATATAGATGTTTCTATGAAGAGACATAACTCTTCAATAAGCCTTTCGGGAACTTAACAAACATTAACAACTATTACATAATCATGATTAGGCTCTATTCAGCCATAAATAAACTTTAGCCAAGTGATCTAAATACTCTTGATCACAATGAGAATCAGCAAGATCAGCAGCACTTCTGGTAATTATATCAAGTGTGACCATACTTTCCAAGTGTTTGCAAACTTCTCTAGATGCAGAGGTTTTGTCTTTCAGAGCTCCTATGGCCTTGTGTAATATAACTTGACAATCAACAATCCATTCTTCTTTGCTCTTTACCTCTCTGTTGTCTTTAAATAATCTGGGCACTCCTACGTTTGAAGCATCAGTACCTTCTTTAGCATCAGCCTGAAGTTTGTCATAGTAATTTTGGTGTTGTTTGAGCAATGCTTCTACATCAGAGATGTCTGTACTATTAGTAGCACTTTTGTTTTGTATCACAATCAATTTTTCTTGTATCCTTCATTCAAGTCTTTCATGTTCCTTAACTGCTTTGTGATTCCCTGAGTAGTTATCCCAAAACAAGTTTAACCACCGTACCATGTTTGCATACCTGCTCTGCAACACTGTAACAAATGCATCTATCTGAATTTGTGTTGCTTGGTCAGGGGATAATGCTTGAGTGTCTTGTGAACTTTCACCCTGGGTTATTCTCTTTGTGGACTGGCCAAGAGTACTTTTAACAGCATCCTTCAAGTAATCATTTTCTTTTGTCAATCTTTCACAGCTCAATTTGTATGCATCTCTCTCCTTGATCAACATTTGAGCTTGTGCCTTGTTCAATTTAGCAACATTGATACCAATGTCTGCAGTAATCAGAGGATCAGTTTCCCCTGCTTTCAAGGTCA
The DNA here is from genome assembly GCA_027924645.1 of Cunninghamia lanceolata. Classification (NCBI taxonomy): domain Eukaryota; kingdom Viridiplantae; phylum Streptophyta; class Pinopsida; order Cupressales; family Cupressaceae; genus Cunninghamia; species Cunninghamia lanceolata. The sequence goes on from BSBN01001583.1 coordinate 15,994,984, forward strand.
TGACATGGCCAAAAGTTTTTTCAGTGTCTATGATAGTTGTCTTCTTATGGGGAGGATATAACGCCCATATCATTAAGGAATTTTCATCATTATTATATCTCGTTCCCATATATACCTCATTAACTCCTTCTGGAGTAAGTTTATACTTATCATTTGAACTGTTTAGAAAACTGTCAAAAACCAAAGCAGAATTTAAATCCAAGCCAGGGAAAATCATAACCCCTGCATCCTTAAGCAACTGCCTACCCCTGCTAGGTGTCATGTCCTACATTTCTTTATCTACTGTTTCCTTCAGCATATCTAACAATTGTGTTTCATTATCATCAGAAACACTATCTACTGACTCTCTGATCTCTTTCCCTTTGTATTTGTACAAGAATGACTTAAATTCTTTTTACTGAATAAATTTATCATCAGAGATGAAAGAATCATAAGCCGTTTGGCATGGATCCTCATCAGCAGTCCCCTCCTCATCATGTATCACAACAGGAGGCTTATATTGTAACATTTTCCTTTTGGACATTTTTGCTGTTTTGTCCTGTGGCTATTCTTGATCTGTTATTTCCTCATCCTCAGAGGATACAACTTCAACCTCTGCTAGTTGCTTTTTCTTTTCATCTAACTCCCTGTTATATTTTTCTATCACCAATTCAACTTCAGCCTCTTCTAAGATTCTAATAACATCATCATGTGGATAATGTATGTGCTTGTATCCACTAAGGTTTTGTTTCCTACGTGCAGAGTCAATAAAACCTTCAGGGTCAAACCCTTTCCTGACCTCAGCACTCCTCATATTATAGTGCATTAATTTATCAAAAATGAGACTGTAACCTTCTTTTGAAACCACAGTAAAATCTCCAAAACATAAAGTGCTGGGCATAAATGATTGTTTATCATGTGAACTCAGATGCATCACATTTGTACAATGCATTTGCCTGATTATTTCTAAGTATGCAAGCTTGTCAGGGACAGTCTTGGGCAATATGAATGGAGCATCCTCAAAACCATAAACTCTGATCATAGTAGCATCCTCAAAGCAATACCAGTCTCCCCAGTTATGGGTGACAGTAGGGGGGCCACCAAAATCCTTTGGCCTGAGGAATCTTTTTATCTCAATAGAAATTGAATATTCACAGGGGTGGTTAAAATACCTGTACAGTACCTTTACAAAGTGTTCTTCAAATTGGGCATAGCTGGAGTGGGCATACCTACTATCCCATATTCTAGTCCACATTTGTATGGGTATCTTTTCCCCTTTCTTATCTGAAGTAGCAACTTTAAGCTCATTTGGCCATAACCCTACTTCCTGGCCGAAATACAACACCATGTGCATAAGTATTGAGTAATGCTCAAAAGAGCACGCTGGGGCACTGTTTCTTATTGTAGATAGGCCAGAATCCATTCTATTAGCAATATATGAAGCATAATCAAACTGCCTCGCATTATGACACTGAATGTCAGAGGCTATGACCATTAGAGGGATGGTCATGAACTCGGGGACCTCTGAACCAAGGACTTGGCCCACAGAATAATAGGTATGCTATATCTATGGTTCAAATATGGCTACATGAAAGGGAGGACCATCATTTTTAGTAAAGGGCATCACTTCTCCTTCAACCCTGGGCCTATGAATGGGGAACCTCGATCCATTGTAAGTTGTATCCATTCTCCAATATTCTTTCTCTAGATGTTCGTAAATAATAGGAACAGTGCATAAATCATCTAGATCAAACACCTCACAAATAGCATTTTTTGACAAATGCACAATTGGTTCTCCCTGTGGGTTGCAGAGGGCTTTCAGGCTTGAATTGTAATGTTTGGCAAGTAGTTGGAGGAGTTCCACATTCAGGAATACGTTAGGCACAACCAGTTTTCCTAAATTCAAGTGGCATGGGTTTGACATAGGAGCATTCCTAAACCTTCTATTATAATGAAATCTGAAAAGCTCATATCCCCTGATTGGGGTCCAAATATCTCCCAGGCACTTATGTTTATCTTCTAATTTTTCAACCTCTGCCCTGAGTTGAGTAGATCTTCTGGCCTTGGGAGTTGACCCAGGTAATTGGTCAATTAAGTCCTGATTGAGTTTTCTGTCTTTTACTTTTTCCTCAGGGGTTTGTTCAGTTTTCTATTTTTTAGACTTACTGGTTTCCCCTTGTGACTTTCTTCCTTTTCCCTTTCCCGGAGTTTCCATATTTAAAGCTTTGGCAGAAAATTTAAACACAGGCTTATACAGTGGTTTGTATGTATGTACCTATCATTCGGTGGCTGTAATCGAAATCCTCTGCTTTTGCTTTAAGAGTTCCTCTGTATTCTCTTCTCAAACGACCTTGCAATTATAATGATCGTAAAAATTTTGTAGCCGTTTGTATTTAATTGTCTGATCAATTCAATGTTCATCGCTGTGAAGTGTCACATTGCCATAACTCCCCTTATCGGCATGATTTTTAAAATGTCTAGGCGACCTTAATGCTTTTATGGCATGAACAATTAATCGGCGTGACCATCGATAGGACCTGTTTCATCACCGTGTGATTTAGATTTTCCTCCGATATAATGAGTCTTACCAATATCACTATCAGTAAGAGTCTCACCGATAGTAATTTGTTTATCGGGGTGATCAATACTATCGGGATAACATATTTATGTTTCCCCGAGCTTTGTCGTCTCACCGATAGTCATCTTTACTTCAGATCGGAATGACTCTGTTAATGTCTTGCCACTGTAACTAGAACTTTTTATCATCGGAATGAGATATACTATCAGGATAGCTTTTAAAAGGTAACCCAATCCAAATCATCTCCCTGATGGTCATTTCATATTCATCATCGGATAGAGTCTATTAAAGTGTCACCGACACCTTTTGATCGCCGTGACTTGTGAGTCGGCAAGACCTAATTCCTTTGTCCCGATATGTTGAGTCATCCTAATAGATATTTGTATCGTTGTGAGTCCCACCGATAACTTTCTTTTTGCCAAGACATTGTGTATCAGAAACTTATTTGTTTCTCATCCTGATAATTCCTTTCTTGCCGATGACTATTTGTTTCATTGCCCCCGTAGGATGTTCGGTGATACTCTTGCCAAAATACTTCATTGGTATGATATATACCGTCGGGGTAGCTTTTGAAGGATCCCCCGATGCTTATCAGTCATACCAATCGGTATGACTACCTAGTTCTCTTGCCGATGAAAGGTCATCGGTATTACTTATTCCATCGATGACTTCAATAAATCTCTTTCCGATCTCTATTTTCACACTGATGGTTATTTTCAAATGATTCTTCATGTATCAGCGTAAGCAATAAGACATCTTGCCAATAGATTTGACTTTTAAGTATTTTAGCACTGCCCATCTATAGACATCCTATGATATACATCAGATTTTTACTATGGTTTTGTGGGATATTTTTTTAGGGTTTATTCAAATATGGTGGAGAGAGAGGATAGTAAAAATTTTAAATTTTTACTATCCTAACAGTGGCTCTGTCTGGGATGTATACTCCCTGTGAGTATAACAAGGATCCAGATCTCCTGGCGAAGTAGACCACATATTTTATTTATTTTGGGGTGATGTTTTTATGAAGATAGGAAAAGGAAGGTAACAAATGATGGGGAATGGGAATGATTCCTAGACTACTGTGCATGGAATAAAATATTTTGAGAATTATTTAAGGGTTGTCCATGCACTGGCAATGCTCAATTCTCTTTGTACATGTTTATGAAAAGAACTGCTTCAAGTATTGCCCATGTACAGGCAATTCCTGTTCCTCTCCTGACATATTCTGTACGTAGTAAGAGTCATTACCTCCCTTGCCAGTGATAACGAAAGGACCCAACCACAGGGCTTCAAATTTTCCATGTTTTCCTTTGTCTTGACACCTTGCATTCCACATTAGTACTAGATCATTTATTTCAAATTTTCTATCTTTGGCCTTCTTGTCAAAGAGATATTTTACTTGTGATTGTAATTTAATATTCTACCTCTGAGCTATTCTTCTTGTTTCATCAAGCTCTGCCAGTTGTTCCAATCTTTCCTCCATTGGTTCAGGAATATTCAAGTCTTCCTGGAGAATGAATTTGTATACTGGTATAAGATTTTCCAATGGTAATCTTGCTTGTGTTCCATACACCAATTCATAAGGAGATCTCCCAATTGCTCTTTTTACAGTAATCCTATCAGCCCATACTGCCATTCTTAATTTTGAATCCCAAGCCTTCTTGTTTCTATCCAACATTCTTTTTATAATTTTCAAGAGACTCTTGTTACTTGATTCTGCTTGTCCATTGGCCTGTGGATGGTAGGGAGCAACATAAGAAATAGTGATACCATGAGTACTACAAAATCCTTTGAATTCATCAGATCTAAAACACATCCCATTATCTATAATCAATCTTACTGGAGTACCAAATCTGCATATAATATTCTCCATTAGAAAGTTAATCACCACTTTACTTGTTGCCTGTTTAGTTGGGATCGCTTCTACCCATTTTGTAAAGTAGTCAGTAGCCACTAAAATCCATTTATGCCCCCCACTTGATTTATCTGAGATTTCACCTATAAAATCAATACCCCACTGATAAAATGGAGCCTCAACCTGCATAGGTTTTAAGGGTAGTGCTCCCTGATATTTTAACTTGCCTGAGAACTTTTGGCATGCTTCACACTTTCTAGTGTAATGGTATGAACATTAAAGACTTTAGGCCAATAGTATCCTGCCGTCAGGATTTTGTGGGCTGTAGTTTTTGCTGAGAAATGACCTCCGCACATGCCTTCATGCAACTCCTTCATAATATGTTTTGACTGATATTCATCCAAGCATAATAGTAGAACCCCATCTCTATTTTTCCAATAAAGATCCCCACTGATGAGCACATATTTTGAAGCTTGTAGTTTGAGTGTCCTCCTTTTGTTATCATCATACCCTTTAGGACACTTCATATGTTTTAGATAATATACTATATCAGTATACCATGGAGTGTGTTCAATACTGGTACTTGCATCAACATTACATATCTGAGAGGCTTCAAGATTACTTTCAGCCATCAATTTGGCAAGACCCTGTCCTCTCACTAATTTAGTGATTTGGATTTCAATATTGAGTTCCTGAATCCTATTGATCCACCTACATCTCCTACCGGTGACTTCAGTTTGGACCAATACATCCTTTACTGCAGCATTAGGAACATATGCTGTGGTTTTAGCCCCCACCAAATATGGTCTAAAAGTTTTGACTGCTTTTACTAACGCATATGCCTGTTTTTCAATAATATCATACTTTAACTCTGCATTCTGAAGGGACTTGCTGAAGAAAGAGATAGGCTGTTCATATCCATCATTGTTTTTCTATAATAACACTGCTGCAACTGTATGATAGGAAGCAAATGAAAACAATTGGAATGGTTTATTGAAGTCAGGGGATACTAAAACTGGGGCTTGCTTGATTGCCCTCTTAATATTGCCAAATGCTTCTAATGTTTCTGTTGTCCACTTTATTTCTAAATTCTTCTTTAGCATTTTTGATATAGGACAAACAATTTCTACAAAATTTGGTATAAATCTTCTGACAAAATTTATCTGACCAAAAAATGATTGTATAGCTTTCACATTTTTTGGAATAGGGACTTGATCCATTGCTTTTACCCTTTCAGGATCTATTTTAACTCCTTCCTTCGAGACTATATGGCCAAGCAATTTTCCTTCTGTCACTGCAAACTGGCATTTTTTAGGGTTCAATGATATCCCATATTCTAGGGCTTTGATAAATATTTGTTCCAAGTGTGTGCAATGATCTTCAGCCCTTTTTGAATATGCTGTCAAGTCATCTTGATACACTATCATAGTCTTATTGATCAATTCAGCAAAAGCCACATCCATTGCTCTTTGGAATGTTGCTCCAGCATTAGTTAATCTGAATGGCATTCTCAAATATACATATGTTCCCCATGGAGTGGTGAATGCAGTCTTAAATTGTTCTGACTCCTTAACTTTTACCTGATTGTAACCGGAGAAACCATCCATCATTGATAGCAATTCACACCCAGTGACTTTCTGCAATATTGCCTCCATATTGGGAAGAGGATAATTATCTTTGAGGGAAGATTTATTCAAGTTTCTGAAATCCACACACAGTCTAATGTCACCATTCTTTTTCTTGACAGGTACTAAATTTGAAACCCAGGAAGAATGTCTAATAGGTTTGATTAGAGCTCCATCCCTTAACTTTGTAAGTTCCTCTAGCATATTAGGGGCTAATGTAGGATTAATCGGCCTCTGTTTCTGTCTGAATGGTTTAGCATCTGGCTTTAGTGGTATCTCATGTTGAAATAGATCCTCTCTATATGCCTTTAAATCATCATATGACCAAGCAAACACATGCCTATACTTCCTGAGCAGGTTGATAAGTTTGCTTCTGATTTTTGGGTCAAGATTTCTTCCAATATACACATTCTTTGGGGTTGTTTGTGTCCCTAAATTGATTTCTTTAAGGTTACTAGGTATCACTGGTGTGTCTTTCTTTTTATATCTATCATGGCCATCAAATGCCTTTTCTAATGCAATAAGTCCCTTGGGTATCTTATTTGTTTTCAACTGAACCACCTCTTGGCCAAAAAGGGTTTCCTTCCCATCATGTTCCTCTACAAATGCATTGAAATCAATTTCTTGATTTTCATAATAGTCAGCACAATGTAAGAAATTGATTATATCAGCATCGCTATCAAACACTTGCCAGTTCTGTATATTATCAGGGATGGTAGGTCTAGTTTTAAATTCAACTTCTGTGATCCCTCCTAATGTGACATCATCTCTCTTTAATGCGATGTTTGCCAAAAAGTCTGCCATAATGTTTTTAGACCTATCAACCCAGTTGATTGAGAAGGCATCAAACAATTCAATATCATCCCAAACTGTATTTCTGTACTGTCTTAATCTTTTATTTTTTGATAAATATTTTTCTCTTACTTGGGATATAACCAATTCAGAGTCACCATAGACAGCTAACTTTCTTATTTTGTGTTTAATAGCTATGTTTAGGCCAATGAACAGGGCTTCATACTCAGCTACATTATTTGTGCATTCAAATGCCAATAGGAAAGAGTATTTGAAAGTTTTACCTCCTGGTGAAATGAAAATTACTCCAGCCCCATTTCCTATTTTGCTGCATGCACCATAGAAATACATTTTCCATAGACATTTTCTTCTTTCATAGATTCAGTGTGTATTGGATTAGTGTTATGCAATTCTGGTGTAGTTTCCCAACTTTGAAAACTCCTAAATCTGTGTCACAAAAGAAATTTATCTGATGCCGGTCCATTCTTTCTATAATATTGTCATACCTTGGCTCTCTGCACAGTTTGATTTCCTTGCCACCCACTGGTATGGTGGCATATGATAAATCTAATTGAACATTGCCTCCTGCCATTGCAGCCCATTGCCTTGATAAAAGCATTTCATAATACGGTGGGATGTTAACCACAGTAATGTCAATGTTATAAGTTGCTTTAGGGTGTGAGGCAAGTTTTAACTCTACATCCTTCATAATACCAACTACTGGAATAGATCTGTTATCCATTGCATAACACTGGCCGTATGTAGTATCAACCCACATTCCCAATTCTTTCATAACTACTATAGGCATGATATTCATGGCGGCGCCTAAATCAATCATACAATTCCTGACTATCCTGTTCTTGATTAATAGTGTAGTATAGAGGGATCTACCTGTGAGGGATTTTTTGTAAGTGTGTCACCAAGGTATACCTCAGGCATCTTGAAATTTTCTTGATGCACATTATTTGTTGTTTTTTCAAACCCTTTATGTTTCAGATTTGGTGTATCAGAAATCATCTTGACAACTGTACTCCTATATTTATCTATTTTCATCATCTCTAGGAGTGGGACTGATATCTTCACCTGAGACACTGCATGAGTAATGTCAAAAGAATGGGCCATGGTCTGGTCATTCTTTTCTATTTTTGTGTTCTCTTTTTCTTGCTTTTCTTTCATTTTACTTTTATCCCCCTTTTCCAGTTCTTTGGATTGTGTATTATTCCCTTTGTTATTCTGGTCTTTTATAAATACACTCCCAGGAGTTCCTTGCCCAACATTTGTTGCTCTATTCCTTAAATTGTAAGTGTTTCGAGCTTGAGCCACAGCAGCCACTGTGAGAGCTTCTCTTTCATCCTCAGTAGGCTTTCTCCATTGACCATATGGCTAGTTGTTATAACAAATAGGTTGCTCACAATTATTGTCCTAGTCTGAGAATACTTCTTGTTCTCCCATGTTGATATGATGCCTTTGGTTCCCTACATCATACTCATATCCTTCTTCTTCTGAAGAGGAGTAATCTTCTGTGACCACACATGGTGTATCTTGCATCATATTTATGGTGTGATTATCTCTATTATAACTATATAGCATTTCCTCTTGCTGTATTGATTTAGCTACCTCACAGTATTCAGGCAAATGTGGTAAATTACACACAAAACACCAAGGTTTATTTTCTTCCATATGTGCCATGTTCCTTTTCAGGGGATCAGGAGTATCGTTTCCATATGGTTGCTTTCTACTGTTATCGATGGGTCTTCCATCCTTCCAATTTGTATTGTACGGCATATCATGCAACCTAGGTCTTTCAGGCCTATGCTGACCCTCTGGTTTAGTCTGTTGAACACTTGGATTCTAAGGATTTCTATGATTATCTCTTTTACTGACCATTCCTACAGCCCTCCTATTGTTTTCAATAGTTAGGGCCACTTTCTGTGCCTCAGCCAAAGTTGCAGGACACCTATTTCTAAGCTCATACCCTGTTTTGGGGTCAAATGCTTTCATATAGATACTCAGTGTTGTTGGGTTAGATAACTTGGCTCCATGTGGTACCTTATTATGTAACTTGGAAAACTTCAAGTTGAAATCAAATACTGACTCATTTTGATACTTCTGTATACTTATTAATTCATGTAATGCAAACTCAGGAGCATATTGGTTGCCATACTAGTCCTTAAACTGGTTATGGAAATCAGCTATTGAATTGATTGAGGCATCAGGCAAGCTGTTAAACCAATCTCTGGCATCTTCAGTGAGGGACATCATGAATAACCTCATTCTAATGTCTTCCCAATCCATACCAATATCCTGTACAAAAGCATTAAAACTTCTGATATGATCTTCCACAGATATTGCATTGTTTCCAGTAAACTTGGGAACCATATTTCTCCAAGTACTATCCATAGGATATGGATACAACTGATATCCAGTTAAGTCAAATTGACTACATATATTTGCAAGGTTTTGAGGTGGGAAGTTCAAAGGTGGTGGATTGGGATAGTAATTATATCCACCTGGTGGCTGATGATATGCATACTGTTGATGTTGGTTCATGTGGGGATTTGTGTAATTGTTTTGTGGTCTATAATATTGTTGACCAGGGGTTGGGTAATTATTTGCCATATGTTGAGATGCATTACGTATAGGAGGAGGTCTAGGGTTTTGGGGAATAGTATTCTGATGACTTCCGGATGTATGTGAGTTTTGAACACCACCTGTATTTTGCTATGTATTTCTTGAAATGTTTCCTCTATGCGGAGGTACATATTTTGGGGGGGCTATTTTGGCTTTACTTTTCCTCTGTTGAATTTCTTTTTGCAACAACTCTCTCTCTTCCTGTATCTTGTACCTTTCAAGTTCCTTCCGGAGCATGAGCATTTCCTGTTGCTCTTCACTCATGTCTTTTAAATTCTCTGAATTGTTATTTATTTCCTGATGTTCTGGATTATCATTCATTCCCTAATTTGAAAATCCATATCCTATCTCTTCTCCTTGATGTAATGACATCTTGAAATCATGTTTAGCTTGGTTTCGATCAATATCCCTCATGGCCTTTGCATCATAATCACGCTGTTCTTGAGGAGTGGGTTTGTACCTTGCCAAAATATCATCAGTTGCTCCACTGAGGTTCTCGTTTGAATCATGCAAAGGTGTGAATTTGTTGTGAATTGAGATATTTTGCTCTGAATCATCCTCTTGGATATCCAGATTATTAACTTGGTGAGAATAATTTGAATTTCCATTTCTTTTGGAAATGTTTCTAAGTGGTGGAGAGGACTGTAATTTTTTACCTTCCATCTTGGATCTCCTACCATCCATTTGGTGTTGAATTCTTTGTTATAATTGTAACTAGAGTCACCACCTATTTATTAAATAGGAAAAGTTTATATTTATCTGTAGGGTTCTTGTCACCTGCAGAGTTACCAGATTTAATTTTCTGAAATGACTCTATGGAAGAAAGGATTAATTTCTAAGGTCTTTTACTAAGTCCCCAGTAGAGTCGCCAATTTGTTAGGTCTCAAAAATGTAGGTTGCCAATCCTAAGAGGATGCCAAGCTCTATATTTAGATTTGCAACGTTTTTGAACTAACTTGACGAAATCAACCTTCAAGGTTTGATGATTTCCTACGCTTTAGGTCCTGCTACACCTAGGCGGGTGAACCTTGGAAAATTAAAGCAGACTGGATGTGAATGTGTGGATTAATTAAATCTATCTACAATGGCATATGATGTAGGATATATGAAAAGCTTGCTAAATGATTCTGTTTGTAATGTCTAATAAGTGATTGGTAGGAATTGTATAAGCAATATCAAGGTAAAAGAATTTAAATAATGAGTTAAACAAGACTAGTGCCTTGTTGGGTAACAGAGTCAATTTGAAGGACCAGGACTAGTGGTTTCCTAATGGTAATAATTCTAATTGTTTGGCACAGTTTTAGTTTATAACTTGTATAAACGTGCAAGGAAATGACTGACAAACTCTTCTTGATAATCCAACCAATATAATCAGATATCTTATAATTCACCAGAAGGTATTTTAATCCTTACTTGAAGGAACCAAATGAAATGAATGAGCAAGATTAACAGATAATATTGTCTTGGAGACAGAATGGCAATCTTAATTATATGGCCCTACTGAGTAATCCAAACTTAATACTTCCAAGCTACTGTAACTAAATCAGAAGGGTTTAATTCCTTAAATGGATACCAACCTATTTAATCACACAGATACAACAAATGTGTATTGACAGATTAAATATATACTTGATACATTAATCTGAATAACAAGGAAATGCAGCAATGGAGATAGCCACACAATTGAATAATTTTAACAAACAACTGATACCAAAGTAAAACCACTGAATCAGAGAACTTCAAACTTCTTCTTCAAATAAAATGTGCAATATAGTCATTTTGAAACATTGTATATTATGTATATGGATATATTCTACTGCTGATGCCATTTCAGCACCAATTGTTTGAACCTATATAGATGTTTCTATGAAGAGACATAACTCTTCAATAATTTTTTCGAGAACTTAAAAAACATTAACAACTATTACATAATCATGATTAGTCTCTATTCAGCCATAAATAAACTTTAGCCAAGTGATCTAAATACTCTTGATCACGATGAGAATCAGCAAGATCAGCAGCACTTCTAGTAATTATATCAAGTGTGACCATACTTTCCAAGTGTTTGCAAACTTCTCTAGATGCAGAGGTTTTGTCTTTCAGAGCTCCTGTGGCCTTGTGTAATATAACTTGACAATCAACAATCCATTCTTCTTTGCTCTTTACCTCTCCATTGTCTTTAAATAATCTGGGCACTCCTGCGTTTGAAGCATCAGTACCTTCTTTAGCATCAGCTTTAAGTTTGTCATAGTAATTTTGGTGTTGTTTGAGCAATGCTTCTGCATCAGAGATGTCTGTACTATTAGTAGCACTTTTGTTTTATATCTCAATCAATTTTTCTTGTATCCTCCGTTCAAGTCATTCATGTTCCTTAACTGCTTTGTGATTCCCTGAGTAGTTATCCAAAAACAAGTTTAACCACCGTACCATGTTTGCATACCTGCTCTGCAACACTGTAACAAATGCATCTATCTGAATTTGTGTTGCCTGGTCAGGGGATAATGCTTGAGTGTCATGTGAACTTTTGCCCTGGGTTATTCTCTTTGTGGACTGGCCAAGAGTACTTTTAACAGCATCCTTCAAGTAATCATTTTCTTTTGTCAATCTTTCACAGCTCAATTTGTATGCATCTCTCTCCTTGATCAACATTTGAGCTTGTGCCTTGTTTAATTTAGCAACATTGATACCAATGTCTGCAGTAATCAGAGGATCAGTTTCCCCTGCTTTCAAGGTCATGACATGGCCAAAAGTTTTTTCAGTGTCTATGATAGCTGTCTTCTTATGGGGAGGATATAACGCCCATATCATTAAGGAATTTTCATCATTATTATATCTCATTCCCATATATACCTCATTAACTCCTTCTGGAGTAAGTTTATACTTATCATTTGAACTGTTTAGAAAACTGTCAAAAACCAAAGCAGAATTTAAATCCAGGCCAGGGAAAATCATAACCCCTGCATCCTTAAGCAACTGCCTACCCCTGCTAGGTGTCATGTCCTGCATTTCTTTATCTATTGTTTCCTTCAGCATATCTAACAATTGTGTTTCATTATCATCAGAAACACTATCTACTGACTCTCTGATCTCTTTCCCTTTGTATTTGTACAAGAATGACTTAAATTCTTTTGACTGAATAAATTTATCATTAGAGATGAAAGAATCATAAGCCGTTTGGTGTGGATCCTCATTAGCAGTCCCCTCCTCATCATGTATCACAACAGGAGGCTGATATTGTAACATTTTCCTTTTGGACATTTCTGCTGTTTTGTCCTGTGGCTGTTCTTGATCTGCTATTTCCTCATCCTCAGAGGATACAACTTCAACCTCTGCTAGTTGCTTTTTCTTTTCATCTAACTCCCTGTTATATTTTTCTATCACCAATTCAACTTCAGCCTCTTCTAAGTTTCTAATAACATCGTCATGTGGATAATGTATGTGCTTGTATCCACTAAGGTTTTGTTTCCTACGTGTAGAGTCAATAAAACCTTCAGGGTCAAACCCTTTCCTGACCTCAACACTCCTCATATTATAGTACATTAATTTATCAAAAATGAGACTGTAACCTTCTTTTGAAACCACAGTAAAATCTCCAAAACATAAAGTGCTGGGCATAAATGATTGTTTATCATGTGAACTCAGATGCATCAAATTTGAGCAATGCATTTGCCTGATTATTTCTAAGTATGCAAGCCTATCAGGGACAGTCTTGGGCAATATGAATGGAGCATCCTCAAAACCATAAACTCTGATCATAGTAGCATCCTCAAAGCAATACCAGTCTCCCCAGTTATGGGTGACAATAGGGGGGCCACCAAAATCCTTTGGCCTGAGGAATCTTTTTATCTCAGTAGAAATTGAATATTCACAGGGGTGGTTAAAATACCTGTACAATACCTTTACAAAGTGTTCTTCAAATTGGGCATAGCTGGAGTGGGCATACATACTATCCCATATTCTGGTCCACATTTGTATGGGTATCTTTTCCCCTTTCTTATCTAAAGTAGCAACTTTAAGCTCATTTGGCCATAACCCTACTTCCTGGCCGAAATACAACACCATGTGCATAAGTATTGAGTAATGCTCAAAAGAGCATGCTGGGGCACTGTTTCTTATTGCAGATAGGCCAGAATCCATTCTATTAGCAATATATGAGCATAATCAAACTGCCTCGCATTATGACACTGAATGTCAGAGGCTATGACCATTAGAGGGATGGTCATGAACTCGGGGACCTCTGAACCAAGGACTTGGCCCACAGAATAATAGGTATGCTGTATCTATGGTTCAAATATGGCTACATGAAAGGGAGGACCATCATTTTCAGTTAAGGGCATCACTTCTCCTTCAACCCTGGGCCTATGAATGGGCAACCTCCATCCATTGTAAGTTGTATCCATTCTCCAATATTCTTTCTCCAGATCTTCGTAAATAATAGGAACAGTGCATAAATCATCTAGATCAAACACCTCACAAATAGCATTTTTTGACAAATGCACAATTGGTTCTCCCTGTGGGTTGCAGAGGGCTTTCAGGCTTGAATTGTAATGTTTGGCAAGCAGTTGGAGGAGTTCCACATTCAGGAATACATTAGGCACAACCAGTTTTCCTAAATTCAAGTGGCATGGGTTTGACACAGGAGCATTCCTAAACCTTCTATTATAATGAAATCTGAAAAGCTCATATCCCCTGATTGGGGTCCAAATATCTCCCAGGCACTTATGTTTATCTTCTAATTTTTCAACCTCTGCCCTAAGTTGAGCAGATCTTCTGGCCTTGGGAGTTGACCCAAGTAATTGGTCAATTAAGTCTTGATTGAGTTTTCTATTTTTTACTTTTTCCTCAGGGGTTTGTTCAGTTTTCTATTTTTTAGACTTACTAGTTTCCCCTTGTGACTTTCTTCCTTTTCCCTTTCCCGGAGTTTCCATATTTAAAGCTTTGGCAGAAAATTTAAACACAGGCTTATACAGTGGTTTGTATGTATGTACCTGTCATTCAGTGGCTGTAATCAAAATCCTCTGCTTTTGCTTTAAGAGTTCCTCTGTATTCTCTTCTCAAACGACCTTGCAATTATAATGATCATAAAAATTTCGTAGCCATTTGTATTTAATTGTCTAATCAATTCAATGTTCATCGCTGTGAAGTGTCACATCGCCATAACTCCCCTTATCGGCGTGATTTTTAAAATGTCTGGGCGACCTTAATGCTTTTATAGCGTGAACAATCAATCGGCGTGACCATCGGCATGACCTATTTCATCGCTGTGTGATTTAGATTTTCCTCTGATATAATGAGTCTTACCAATATCACTATTGGTAAGAGTCTCACCGATAGTAATTTGTTTATCAGGGTGATCAATACTATCGGGATAACATATTTATGTTTCCCTGAGCTTTGTCGTCTCACCGATAGTCATCTTTACTTCAGATCAGAATGACTCTGTTAATGTCTTGCCGCTGTAACTAGAACTTTTTATCATCGGAATGAGATATACTATCGGGATAGATTTTAAAAGGTAACCTGATCCAAATCATCTCCCCGATGGTCATTTCATATTCATCATCAGATAGAGTCTATTAAAGTGTCACCGACACCTTTTGATCGCCGTGACTTGTGAGTCGGCAAGACCTAATTCCTTTGTCTCGATATGTTGAGTCATCCTGATAGATGTTTGTATCGCTGTGAGTCCCACCGACAACTTTCTTTTCGCCAAGACATTGTGTATTAGAAACTTATTTGTTTCTCATCCTGATAATTCCTTTCTTGCCGATGACTATTTGTTTCATTGCCCCCGCAGTATGTTCGGTGATACTCTTGCCAAAATACTTCATCGGTATGATATATACCGTCGGGGTAGCTTTTGAAGGATCCCCCGATGCTTATCAGTCATACCAATCGGTATGACTACCTAGTTCTCTTGCCGATGAAAGGTCATCGGTATTACTGATTCCATCGATGACTTCTATAAATCTCTTTCCGATCTCTATTTTCACACTGATGGTTATTTTCAAATGATTATTCATGTATCGGCGTAAGCAATAAGACATCTTTCCAATAGATTTGACTTTTAAGTATATTAGCACTGCCCATCTATAGACATCCTGTGATATACATCAGGTTTTTACTATGGTTTTGTGGGATATTTTTTTAGGGTTTATTCAAATATGGTGGAGAGAGAGGATAGTAAAAATTTTAAATTTTTACTGTCCTAACATAGTGGAAGGCTTGTAGCAAGGCTATTGTGTTGTGCCAAGTTCAAAGATATTCCTTCTTTTATTCACATTTTTTGAGATGAAATAGGGCAAAAGATAAAGTTTTTCTATGTTTCTTTTTTGTTTCTATCTTGTAACTCTGTGAAGTTATATAGTGAGCTTTTGAGCTACATTGACATTTCATGCCTTGATATTCATGGCAAGAAGAAGCAATAAACAGCCACATCAAATCATTCAATACTAAGATGCCTTTTAGCATAATACAAGTATGAATTATAAAGAGACAACCCAGATAGTTACAAGATGTAGAAAAGGGCATAGTTAACAAAATAAATAAGACAGTCATGACAAATCTTCAAAGGGTCATCATCAAATGAATAGAGACAAGAAAGATCTTCCTCAAAACTCCAAACAAAACTAAAAACACTAATGACATAAAGTATACCTGGCAATATGTGAGGATGAAGGCTTCTAGGAAAACCTCAAATATTATCTCAATGTGGGCATGATCTATCCTCAAAACCTTGGACAATCTCCTCGTGCATGCAACGGGTCTTGAAACCCTTGTGGATCTTTACAGTGTGGATGAATTCAAAGCCAACAAAGAAAGGTTTCTTTAGAGCAAACTCAACATGCCTTTTTCCCAAATCTTCTCAACAACATGGATAGATGATGGTACAACCAACTGCTGGTTATATGCCATGCCCAAGAAAATATTTGGACTTCTTCCAACCAGCAAACTAAAAAGTCTACTCAATAGACACTTCAACTAAAAACTCTCTTTTTCATTGTTTGCTGCCTAAGGAAATGAAAATTCTCTTTCAAAATTGCTTGGTACCCCAAAAAAACTAAGTCTTTCACTTTATTTTTTATTACTTTCGACTTATGATCAAATTAGTCACTATGATCAAATTAGTCATTTATTTAGTCATTTATAGTTGTGATGCAAAAAATGATTAGAATTTAGTCATTTTTAGTTGTCGTGACTAAATGATTTAGTCACGTAGTCATTTATTTGCCAAATTCTACAAGTGATCTATGTAGGCTCTTAGGATAAAGTCATTGTTCTTAGGATACCACAAACCATGATTTGGAGTGCCCTTCAAATACTTGAATATCCTCTTCACTGCCATGACATGTGACTCTCTAGGATCTTCTTGAAATCTTGTCATGGTTGGCAACATGGTCAAGAGACACTGCTAATATGGTGAAAACTTGATGTTATCATTAATGGTAACAATCATACATGATTTGGAACAGTACTTGAGACAAAGTTGTAAGTAGCCTTTTTGGTTTGAAAAGACTAACTTGGCCAAAATTGACTAAGTGTTGGCAGTTTACTAAGACATCGATAGTGATTCAGTTGGTACTCCTCCATAGTTGAAGATCATGATATGCAGTTCTGGTATATAATACACAATCCTTTGATGATATTATGTTCCAGCTTTCAAGTCCTGATAATCTTTGGAAGTTATGTTATGATTTGTCTAAGTCCAGGTGAACAAAGTTAAAGTTAGAAACAGTACAAAGTACTTGAGTAATCTGGTCTGCATTCCTCCACTGATGATTGTTTTGATTTGTGGTTTAAAGGTGTTGTAAATACATATGATAATTATCTAATTCTAGATTTGTAGAGCTTGAAGTGTACAGATTATCATCTACAAGTTCTTCAATATCGACATTTAGTTTGACAGAGTTTCACAAAGCCAGAGTCATCAGTTCAAAGATCCGCATATCGCCACACAAGAATATTATGACCTATAGTTTTGAAGGTATGATTGGTAATGTCTAATGAATGTTTGATGAGAATTTTGAAGTTTCATGTGGTCCGCAATAGAAGTCATGATATGACAATCAAGAGGTTAAGTGTGTATTTTGGGACAAGACCGACACACAGTTGAATCGATGTGTGATAAGGAGATAATGTTTAGATCATAATTCTAAGTGGTTCAATAATTGATCCAGATCTATATGAAGATTGCTAAATAATTGTATGGGTTCTCATTATTTCTTGTGCAAAGGATCAAGCTGATAAGGTACAATTTTGGTATACAAGTTTCATATTTTGCATGCCAACCTAGTTTTGGAATAATTCATGTTGCTGATATCGATAGATTTTGGTATTGGAGGTGTGTGGTGATGCAAATATAGTGCAAATTTGATGTGTATGCAATCTAAGGCAATTTTATGATTAGAAAGGAGTAGTAAGGGCAAAAGAATAAAGTATATGTGAAGCAGAGCAGAAAAGCAAGGAAGATACAATGAAGACTTTTGAATCAGTGTACTGTTCTATCAATAGAATTACATTTCAACATTTTGTAGATGCATTTGTAGCAGTCTTCTCTTGGCAGTGAGCCAATCTTTCTTCTATCTTCTATTCTCTTTTTTGCAGTGAGTAGTGAGCACTTCTTTGGACAGTGAGTCCTTGGGCAGTGAACCTTCATGTAATTCAATTTTTATATCATAATATATTGTGAGCTAACACTCACTATGGCTTTTCCCATTTTGGGTTTTCCACATAAAAATCCTATTGTCTATGTGTTATGACTTTGTGGTTGCTCTTCTTATGTTTATTTTACTTTCATGTTATTGAATTTGGTAAATGGATTAATGAATATGTGAAAGAAAGGTTTTACAAAATACTGATTCACCCCCCTCTTAGTATTCTTTGTGTTCAACAAAGACAAACTACATGCATGGTATCTGGTCTGGTAGAAGTTAGATATATCAATCCTCCAGTCATTGATATATATTTTCTCTGATCAGCCTTGGAGGAATCATAATTCTTGCTCAACTTAAAACAAGTTGTTATCGGGGTACAAACTAGTTTAGAATCTTCCATTCCAAACTTCTTCAACAATTCCTTGACATACTTTGAATCTGAAATGAAAATGCCTTTATCTATCTAATTAATTTGTAACCCAAGGAAGAAGTTCATCTCTCCACACATTGAAATCTCAAATTCTTTTTGCATCTCATCTGCAAAGTCCTTACACATACCTATTGAAGGCAAAAGACAACTAAGAGGGGGGGTGAATCAGTTGTATCAAAAACCTTAACTTCTTTAAACAAAATCACATTCACATTAACTTACTTTAACTCCTTATTTTGTTATGAAGATTAAACATGAATAGCAGAATCAAAACATAAACACATCAACATACACACATGAACACCAAATTTTTACATGGAAAACCCTAAAAGGAAAAAACCACAGTGAGTGTTAGCTCACAATATAATGTAGTAACAATACCGAATAACAAAAAGGCTCACTGCCTAGGAGTCACTGCCCAAAATACTCACTGTAAAAAGGCTCACTACCAAAGGGTGCCTCACTGCCAAGGGGTGGCTCACTACCAAGGGTGGCTCACTGCCAGGATGGGTGGCTCACTACCATGAACTGATATAGTAGCATCTACAACATGCCTGAGTTCAGTTTCATTAAAGTGTTGGCAAGAGACATTGTTGTGATGAAGGATTGCATGTTGTCATTGATGGCAACAAGGCAAAATGATTCCACTGACATGACAAAGAGACATTACTTTGGAAGACCATCTTGGTTTGGCAACAAGGCACAAAAGTATTTTGGTCTGGAAGGCTAAAATGACTAAGTATGGATAGTATACAAAGTAAGTGATAGAGTTGTTGGCAAGAGACACTGTGTGGCTTCATGAGTGTTGTCATTGATGGCAACAAAGTCTATCCCACACATCCACAGTACATAGTATGCCTATACTGGAATGTTGCAAGTATGGGCCTAACCGGTGTTGCCATTGATGTCAACATATTCCTGTTGCATTGATGATAAGGATTGGATGAGTTGTGTGCTAAGGATATTGAGAAAATTAGTCCTAATTAGGAACAGAGAAGAACAGTGAAGACAGTGAGGTAAAGATCCCAGCTAAGATGAAGATCAGAGGATGCACTTCAAAGGGTTTGTAGATATGTGTCTTAAGATGATCTAGTAAAGATCTCAGAGGTCTGCATGAAGATCTAAAGAAGTTATGTCCATTTAAGTAAGACCAGTTCTGGCAGATGTTTAGAGGTGACAGAGTGATACAGATAGGTTCGGTGAGATCTAGAAATGCAATATCCTGTTCTGTGGATCTGGTGGAGTGTTTAGGAAGTCAATGTGAAGGGACAACTCAATTGGTTCATGGTTTGGAGGTTTGGAAGCATCTATTCCAATATGATAGTGATAACAAACTATGTTCTTGAGGTTCTAGATGAAGGAGAGAATGATTTTAGTAGGTAGAAGTAGTGTGGATGCTCTTGGTGTTTCAGGCAAGCTTGTGGAGGTCTTTGGATTGTGTCCAGTTTGTGTTGGTGGTCCACATTGAAGATTGAGCTCATAATTGAAGAATTACTTCTAGATGATGATGTTCTTCCTAAGTCTGGCTGACCAAATGAGTTACACATCTTGCAGATGATCTTGGAGATGTTCTGTGAAGAATGGCGTGTTCCTAAAGGAATATTGAACTCTCAAATCTATGTGGCTCACAGTGTGTTGATCCAGGTGAATTCTTTTGTAATTAGTCATGTTGCATTTATATATTTGCTCTGTAATGTATGTCGACTTGGATGGTTATTCCTAAGTTGATGTCTTGTATAAATAAGGAGTTGTCAAGTCATTTCAAAAGCATCTTGTAGAGATGAGAGTGTGGTAGAGAGGAGCAGAGTGAAAAGGCAGAGTAGAAGTATTGAGCTTAAATGGAACTGACTCAAGCATGCTAAAGATGATATTCTTCAGTTCAAGTATGTAATACTTATTATTCTATAGACAGTGTGTCTCCTATAGGTAGTGGGCCTCTTGTGAGCAGTGTGCTCGGGCAGTGAGCCCCAATTGGCATGTGCCATTTTGTTCTTCCTATTTTTCTAACAGAGTGGTGCAGGAGCACCCCTACATGATCAGGATATAGGTTCATTGTCCGCATGACAGGACATTAGTTTATTTTTAGTATGTTTGACTTCATGATGTAATAAGGTCCATTGGACCAATGCATATGTATTAGATCAGTCTAGGAGAATGTGCAGGTAGTTAGAGCTCGTGAGCAGGTAGTCTGAGGAGCTGTCCTCTCTCCTAGCCGCTTGGAAGCTCCCAGCCGCTGGGAATCGAGTTGGTAGTACTCGCAGGATATTGCTATATATACCTTCGATCTATTAGGGTTTAGCATGTTAGATGTTGAGATTAGTTGTGTTGTGTTATGTTGTATTGGTGATCCAGAGATCAGTCCAGACATTGTGAAACATTGTTCAGGACATTTGTGTTTCATCTGAATAAGATCTCATCAATTGCATTATCTGGTTTATCAGTTGTTATTGTTTTGATTTCTGTTCTGATTACAAGTGGATGGATTCTTTCAACCCTTCCACCGGTTGATTCTGTGAATCGGTGGAATGGTCATGTATGATAGTTTAGTTTTCATTTTAGTTTTCTGTTTATGCATTTCATTGTTTGAGAGATCAGTTGGTAGCATGCTGTGAATCAGCCTAGCATCCTCATGTGCTAGGTTCAGGAAGATAAGTTGTTAAGTTTCGATCTGAAGGTGATCCGGCCCGATCATCATGTTTTCTCTGTGAAATTGTGCAGTTCTGTGAGTTTGCATGCAGCTGACGGATATACAGGAGTCTGCATGTGCTTTTCCAGTCGAAGCGAATCGCATCATCATCTGCGAGTGTATCACCATCCGGATCGGGTTATGAAGCTGATGAAGTTTGTATGTTTCAAGTGCATCAAGAGGATATAAGTCGGATATATACTCAGTGTATATATCGTCATCAGGATCATCTTTCGTGTATGCCCATCATCCGCATATCGCTATCGTATGCGGGAGGAAAGTTCAATTTTTTGGCTAAGTACCGGGGAGGTCATCATCAGGATATTGCGAATATCACCCTATGCAAATTTATCCTGCTGTCGCTAAGTGTTTTGGCTTCGGCGTAAGGCTTCGGCATAAGGTTTGGTTAACATGATCAGGATGTTTCAATATGACCGGATAAGTCATATCATGATGCTGTTGGTTGAGTAGTCAGATATTGAAGGAGTTGCATATGACGTCATCATCATCAGGATATACGTCATCAGGATATCGGAGCAATAGGATATTGAGGGAGTTGCAAGTGACGTCATCATCATCAGGATAATTGTCATCAGGATATCGGGGTGACGTAAGCATCGAAGGAAAGGTGCTTGAAGTTGTCGTCATCAGGATATTTGAAGGGAACCGGATAGTTTATATCCTGCTGATGAAGGTGATGTTGAATATCATGATGATGAAGATAGTGTTTGGCGCTAAGTGAATAGTGAACATCAGGAGGATGTTTGCGTTTGTCGAATATCATGATGCTGCTGACAGGCGAAAGGCGAAAGGCGATAAGGAGGTGAACAGTAGTCAGCAGGAGGATATTTTGTGCTCATTCGAAATATGATGATGATGCTAAGTCGATAGGATTTTTAATATGCTGGTTGTATTATTGACTCCTCCTTCCCATTTGTAGGCTCCCGTTGCGTTTACCTCTGCATCATAGTGGTATCAGAGCAAAGGAAGGATCTTCTGGAAAAGATAAGGATATAACAGGATGTCAGATGAAGAAAGAACATCGGAGGTTCTGGCAAGGATGACCAACACTGAGTTGGCAATTCTGGTGAAGAAACAGATTGCAGAAAGTAAGGCCATGAAGGCTCAGAATCAGGAATTGAAGGATGAGTTAGCAAAGTTAAGGAGCAGAGTAGGTTCTGGTAGAGAAGAAGATAGGGAAGAAGAAGAGATCCCTAATTGGAGCGAGGAGGTCGTTCCTGCAGACCAGAGACCGCTGTTGAACGCCCTCAAGGCCATGGAGAGGAGAACCATGGATGTGAAACTGGATTTGCCAGTGTTTACAGGAAAAATGGACCCTGATTCAGTGATGGAGTGGATAGACTCCTTGAACAATTTCTTTGTAACAGAAGAGATACCAGAACAACAGAGGGTGAAGATAGCCCAGTCAAAGATGAAAGAAGCTGCCTTGACATGGTGGAATTTCATCCAAGATGATAGAGTACAGGAAGGAAAGCGTAGAGTCGCTACATGGAAGAAGATGATGGCATTAGTAAAGGAAGCTTATGTCCCATTGGATTACAGTATCCAATTACACAAGAGGAAGCAAAACCTGAAGCAGAAGGAGCTAGATGTCAGCTCATACACAGAAGAATTCATGAAACTTTGTATGAAGACAAAGGTAAAGGAAAGTGAAGAAGAGAAGGTAGCCAGATACCTTAATGGATTGAGGTTCAATATTCAGGAAGATTTAAGTCTGCATAATCCAGATACAGTTCAGAAGTGCTTTCAGTTGGCATTGAAAGTGGAAGAGAAGTTAAAAAGAAAACAAGAACAACACAATAGAGGAAGGGGAAGACAACAAAGAGGTGGAAGAGGTCCTTTTAGAGGCAGAGGACGTGGAAAAGGATATCAGGGAGAATCCAGTCATGACAATAGTAAGGGAAACAATAATCAGAACCAGAGGGAAAATTATAGTCAGCAAGGAAGCTTCAGAGGTAGAAGACCTTTTAGAGGAAGATCCCAGGGCAGAGGATCCATCAGATGTTATAACTGTAACAAAGAAGGCCATATAGCCAGCAGATGTCCAGACAAGGCCACAAGCTCAACAGGAGAAAGGAGAACAAATCTGATCCAAGAACCTGATAATCAAAGTATAACAGGCTCTAATACTTTTTAGAGTGTGAATGCTCCTGATAATTATGGATACCCAGAAAGTGGAGAGTCTCTAATGATGAGAAGAACAGTGACTACCATGAAGGTACCTAACAAAGAATCCCCTCAAAGAAAGTCTCTTTTCAGAACTATTTGCAAAGCAGGAGGTAAGGCATGTAAAGTTTTGATTGATTCTGGTTCTACTAAAAATTTTGTGTCTGAAGAAATGGTGACAAAGCTTAAGCTTAGGAGATTGCCTCACCCATCCCCATATAAAGTCTCATGGCTTACTAAAGGTCAGCAGACAACTGTAGAAGAGCAGGCTTGGGTAGAATTTCAGATTGGAGCATATAAGGATAAGTTGTTGTTTGACATTACCAAGATGGATGCTTGCAATCTTTTATTTGGTAGACCATGGCAGTATGATTTGAAGGCACAGCATGATGGTGTTAGAAATACCTATACAATCACTAAATATGGTAAGGTGACAGAGTTACACCCACTGACAGAAAAGGAGGAGAAATCTAAAGGAAAAGAGGTGAAGGTAATGCTGATGGAAGGTAAACAGTTCATGAAAGAAGTAGCAGCAGAAGGTGCAGTTGCATATGCCCTAATCCCATGTATGAGTGTGAATACAAAACAGCAGCAAGAAGTCAAGGAAGAGAAGAAGCAAAGGCTCATAGACCCAGCTATCCAAGAGCTATTGGATAAGTACAAAGGTATCATCTCAGAGGGAATGCCAAGATCCCTACCACCTGTCAGGGATATCAGTCACTGCATAGACTTAATTCCAGCGTCAACACTTCCAAACAAAGCAGCCTATAAGCTAACTCCAGAACAGAATGCAGAAGTAGCCAGACAGATTGAAGAATTATTAGATTCAGGTCTGATTGGGAAGAGTTTAAGTCCATGTGCAGTACCAGCTGTACTAGCACCAAAGAAGGAAGGTACTTGGAGGCTTTGCATAGATTCCAGAGCTATTAACAAGATCACAATCAGGTATAAGTTTCCAATCCCTAGGATAGAGGATTTACTTGACTGTTTGGGAGGTGCTAAGTATTTTACAAAAATAGATTTGAAGAGTGGATATCATCAGATCAGGATTAGACCAGGAGATGAGTGGAAAACAGCATTCAAAACTAATGAAGGGTTATATGAGTGGAAGGTTATGCCTTTTGGTTTATCTAATGCACCTAGTACTTTTATGAGGTTGATGAATGAGGTTTTGAAAGAGTTCATTGGTAAGTTTGTCATAGTATATCTAGATGACATTCTGATTTTCAGCAACACAAAAGAAGAACATCTCAGACATATAGATTTGGTTCTTAAGAGGTTACATGAAGAGCAGCTGATGATAAATTTAGACAAGTGTTTGTTCATGCAAGAGGAGATCACATATTTGGGTTTTGTCATTTCACAAGGAAAGTTACAAATGGATAAGGAGAAGGTAAGTGCCATATTGTCTTGGCCAACCCCACAGACTATGAATGATGTCAGAAGTTTCCATGGGTTAGCAACCTTCTACAGGAAGTTTATAAGAGGGTTTAGTCATATTTGTGCACCCATGCTGGATACCATCAAAGGAGGACAGAAGTGCAGATTTGTTTGGACTCAAAGAGCTGATGATTCTTTTGAAACATTGAAGAAGAAGGTGGCACAACAGCCAGTCCTTGCACTTCCAGATTTTAACAAAATCTTTCAGGTAGAATGTGATGCCAGTCACATGGCCATTGGAGCAGTACTCAGCCAAGAAGGTAGACCTATTGCATTTTTTAGTGAGAAGCTCAATGATGCTAAGAAGAGGTATTCCTCATATGATTTGGAAATGTATGCTTTAGTCCAGTCACTCAAGAAATGGAGGCATTACTTGATGCCAAAGGAATTCATAGTATTCACAGATAACCAGGCTCTGAGTTTCATAAACAGCCAGGAAAAGCTGAACCATAGGCACATGAAATGGGTAGAAACCTTACAATCTTTCACTTTTACATTGAAGCATAAGAAAGGAGTCAAGAATAAAGTTGCAGATGCTTTGAGCAGGAGAGTTCTCACAGTCAACCAGATTCAGTTAGCAAGTGTTGGCATTGATTCACTGAAGACCATGTATGAGACTGATGAAGATTTTTGGGAAATATATCATGTATGTACTTCTTTTGGGGAGAAATATCATGCTGAATTCTTTGAATTTTTGATTCAGGATGGATTGTTGTTCAAAGGTGGACAGTTATGCATTCCAAGGTGTTCTATGAGGTTGAATATCATTAAGGAGAAACATTGTGGAGCTATGGCAGGTCATTTTGGTCTAGATAAGACTCTTGATCTGGTCAGAAGACATTACTTTTGGCCTAAGTTACAATCAGATGTCAGAAAGTTTGTGGAGACATGTGTGATATGTCAGAAAGCTAAAGGCAGGTCAACTAATGCAGGTTTATATCAGCCCTTACCCATTCCTTCCAGACCATGGGAAAGCATAAGTATGGATTTTGTCTTGGGTTTACCAAGGACAAGGAGAGGATTTGATAGTGTTTTTGTTGTAGTGGACAGATTCAGCAAAATGGCACATTTCTTGCCATGCAAAACCACTGCTGATGCTTCATACATTGCAGATTTGTTTTTCAGGGAGATTGTCAGAATCCATGGATTGCCATTGAGCATAGTGTCAGACAGGGATGTGAAGTTTATTGGTCACTTCTGGAGAACTCTTTGGAGGAAACTTGGAACAAATTTGTCTTTTTCCTCTGCATATCATCCTCAAACGGATGGACAGACTGAAGTAGTGAACCGTTCCTTAGGGAATTTGCTTAGGTGTTTGACAAAACAACATGGCGAAAAGTGGGATAATATTCTGTCTCAAGCTGAATTTTCCTATAATGATACTGTCAATAGGAGCACAGGGAAATCACCTTTTCAGATAGTTTATGGTATGCATCCAAGAGGAATTTTGGAACTGAGAGATCTACCTACAGTAGACCCTGTTAGTGCTAAAGGAGAAGCTTTTGCAGAAGCCATCAAAGAGGTTCATGACCAAGTCAAGACCCAACTGCAGCAAACCACCCTGAAGTATAAGGAATATGCTGATAAAAAGAAGAAGGATGTTCAGTTTGATGTTGGAGATTTGGTATGGGTTCATTTGAAGAAGGACAGACTTCCTAAGGGAAAGTATACTAAACTCATGCAGAGAAAAGTTGGACCATGTCAGATCTTGCACAAGCATGGACAGAATGCTTATGAGATACAACTCCCACCTGATCTTGGTTTGTCCCCTATATTCAATGTATGTGATTTAACTCCATACAAGTCTTATCTAGATGCAGATCAGGAACTCCTACAGGATACAGTCACTGATGACATTCCTAAGCATGATCCTCCACAGTTGCAGAAGGTTTTGGACACCAGAGTGGTCAAGCAGACCCGGAACAAACAATACTTGGAGTATCTAGTCTCTTGGAAGGGCAAACCTAATTCTGAAGCAGTATTGATGACTGAAGAGCAGATCCAGAAACATGGTGCAGATCTTCATACTCTCATCTCAAGTGGACTTGAGATTTCTTCTTCTAGGGAGTATGGTGCAGGAGCACCCCTACATGATCAGGATATAGGTTCATTGTTTGCATGACAGGACATTAGTTTATTTTTAGTATGTTTGACTTCATGATGTAATAAGGTCCATTGGACCAATACATATGTATTAGATTAGTCTAGGAGAATGTGCAGGTAGTTAGAGCTCGTGAGCAGGTAGTCTGAGCTGTCCTCTCTCCTAGCCGCTTGGAAGCTCCCAGCCGCTGGGAATCGAGTTGGTAGTACTCGCAGGATATTGCTATCTATACCTTCGATCTATTAGGGTTTAGCATGTTAGATGTTGAGATTAGTTGTGTTGTGTTATGTTGTACTGGTGATCCAGAGATCAGTCCAGACATTGTGAAACATTGTTCAGGACATTTGTGTTTCATCTGAATAAGATCTCATCAATTGCATTATCTGGTTTATCAGTTGTTATTGTTTTGATTTCTGTTCTGATTACAAGTGGATGGATTCTTTCAACCCTTCCACCAGTTGATTCTGTGAATCGGTGGAATGGTCATGTATGATAGTTTAGTTTGCATTTTAGTTTTTTGTTTATGCATTTCATTGTTTGCGAGATCAGTTGGTAGCATGCTGTGAATCAGCCTAGCATCCTCATGTGCTAGGTTCAGGAAGATAAGTTGTTAAGTTTCGATCTGAAGGTGATCCAGCCCGATCATCATGTTTTCTCTGTGAAATTGTGTGGTTCTGTGAGTTTGCATGCAGCTGACAGATATACAGGAGTCTACATGTGCTTTTCCAGTCGAAGTGAATCGCATCATCATCTGCGAGTGTATCACCATCCGGATCGGGTTATGAAGCTGATGAAGTTTGTATGTTTCAAGTGCATCAGGAGGATATAAGTCAGATATATACTCAGTGTATATATCCTCATCAGGATCATCTTTCGTGTATGCCCATCATCCGCATATCGCTATCGTATGCGGGAGGAAAGTTCAATTTTTTGGCTAAGTACCAGGGAGGTCATCATTAGGATATTGCGAATATCACCCTATGCAAATTTATCCTGTTGTCGCTAAGTGTTTTGGCTTCGGCGTAAGGCTTCGGCATAAGGTTTGGTTAACATCATCAGGATGTTTCAATATGACCGGATAAGTCATATCATGATGCTGTTGGTTGAGTAGTCAGATATTGAAGGAGTTGCATATGATGTCATCATCATCAGGATATACGTCATCAGGATATCGGAGCAACAAGATATTGAGGGAGTTGCAAGTGATGTCATCATCATCAGGATAATCGTCATCAGGATATCGGGGTGACGTAAGCATCGAAGGAAAGGTGCTTGAAGTTGTCGTCATCAGGATATTTGAAGGGAACCGGATATTTTATATCCTGCTGATGAAGGTGATGTTGAATATCATGATGATGAAGATAGTGTTTGGCGCTAAGTGAATAGTGAACATCAGGAGGATGTTTGCGTTTGTCGAATATCATGATGCTGCTGACAGGCGAAAGGCGAAAGGCGATAAGGAGGTGAACAGTAGTCAGCAGGAGGACATTTTGTGCTCGTTCGAAATATGATGATGATGCTAAGCCGATAGGATTTTTAATATGCTGGTTGTATTATTGACTCCTCCTTCCCATTTGTAGGCTCCCGTTGCGTTTGCCTCTACATCACAGAGAATACAATCTTAGGTTAGTCACCTCATGGTTTTTCCCTTAACCAGGTTTTCCACGTCAAAAATCTTGGTGTCTTATGTGTTAATGTGTTTCTTCTCTTGAATTATTACATTATGTTTCCATAATTGATTTATCATTATGTTGCTGAATTAAGTAAAGGATTTAAGTGATTAATTGGAAGAAAGTTTTGGACAACTGATTCACCCCCCTTCTTAGTTGTCTGTCCTAAATCCAACAATTGGTATCAGAGCCAAGCTCCTCTAAAAGGAGCTTAACCATTTGAGGAGATCCAAGATGTCATTGTACAAGAAGGATAGTTCGAGGTTTGATGGAACCAATTTCACTCTTTGGAAAAGTCGCATGGAATGCCACTTGCAATGTATGGGAATGCAGTATTGGATCATGGCTTCAAAGAAATATGATCCTCCACATTATGGTCCATGTACCGTAGATGAAATCAGAGATGCTGAAAATAATTTGCAGACTAAAGAAGCTCTTCTAAGTGCCTTATCTGATTTGGAGCTGAAAAAATGTTATTGATCTAAAAACTGCATATGAGATTTGACAAAAAGTGGAACTTCTGCATGAAGGAGACAAGTATGTTAAATGTGCCAAGCTACAAAGTCTAAAAGGAAAATTCAAAAACTTGAAGATGAGAGAAGATGAAAATATCACTTCATTTATGCCAAGAGTAAATGAGCTTGTTTGTGGCATTAGATGTGCTGGTGGAATCTTGGACGAAGATGAGATTGTTGGCAAAGTTCTCAGATCTCTTCCTGATTCTTACAAATATAAGGTTGCTACTATTGAAGAATTCAGATCCTTCTCAGGTATCACCAGAGATCAATTGGTTGGTAAATTGGTTGCATTTGAACTGACCAAGTTTGGAGATGCACCCCCTAAGACTGAATTTGCATTCAAAGCTAGTGCCTCTATAAAAGGAAAACAAAAGTTTGATTTGGGAGAAATCTCTTCAAGGAAAATATTATGGTATGAAAAAGCAAGAAAAGACCTCGAAGAAGATGAAGTAGAAGCTACTCAACTTGAAGCCCTTATTGCAAAAAGACTGCCAAGAGGATCTGGTAAGTATGAGGGGAAATTGTCTTTTAAGTGTTTTAACTGCAATAAGATTGGTCATTTTACCTCAAGGTGTCTGGAAAGATTTTCAAGGCCAAATCCTAACAGATCAAGGTTCTAAAAGAATTGTTACTATGTTCATGAAGATGATGATAATGAAGGAGTAACAGATGATGAATCAGAGACAGGAAACAAATCTGGAAGTGACTAGGTGTTTATTGCCATCAAGGAAGAAGATCCAATGCCCTTTGAATCTGTTAATCATAAAATTGTAGAAAGAGCTCTGGTTGCCCAAGTTGAAGAAAAGGATGATTGGGTCATTGACAATGGATGCTCTCACCATATGACAGGTGACAAAAATAAGTTCACATATTTGGAAAGGTATGAAGGAGGAGTGGTAAATTTTGGTGATAATTCTACTGGCAGAATCAGAGGTAGAGGAACCATTTCTTTTGATGGAAAGAACAAAACCATTAATGTATTGTATGTTGAAGGTCTGAAGCACAATCTTCTCAGTGTTCGACAGTTGGTGGACAAAGGTTATGATCTCCAACTCACGAATGGAAAATGCAAGATCTTTGAAAGTTCCAGAATAGAGATTGCATCTGGTACTCAAACAAAAGGTAATATCTTCCACTTAGGTGGTACTAGTAAAATTGTCTATTTGTTCAAATTGATTAGAGTTCATTGTGGTATAGGAGAATGTGTCATGTGAATTTTAATAATATCATCAAGATAAGCAACACTCAGGCTGTAAGAGATCTTCCAAGATTGGTGAAACCTACAAATAGTTTGTCCAAAGAATGTCAGTTGGGTAAACAAAGCAAAATCTCATTCAAAAGCAAGGAACAATCTTCTACCAGATTATTGGACTTAGTTCATACTAACTTATGTGATTTGGCAAGAATCAAGAGTGTGCAAGGTGATAGATACTTCATGATATTAATTGATGACCATTCCCGGATGATGTGGGTGACTTTTCTGCAAGAGAAATCAAAAGCTCTTGAGAAATTTAAAATATTCAAGGCTATGGTGGAGAATGAAACTAGATTAAAATTAAAATGTCTAAGGTCTAATAGAGGTGGAGAATTCACTTCCGGTGAGTTCATGGAATTCTGTGAGAAATGTGGAATAAAAACACAGTTGTCTACTCCTAGGACTCCATAGCAGAATTGAATATTGAATAATGGAGATAAAGAACTGGACCATTCAGGAAGCATCTAGAACCATGATGATTGAAGCAAATGTTCCTCAGATCTATTGGAGAGAAGTTGTAAGCACTGTAGTCTATACTCTCAATCGAGTACAAATCAGAAGCAATACCAGTAAGACTCCTTATGAGCTTTGGTTTGGCATCACTCCCACTGTGAGGTATTTCAGAGTCTTTGGTAGCAAATGTTATATTAAAAGAGATGAAGGTCTATGAAAATTTGATGCTAGAAGTGATGAAGGAATATTCTTGGGTTATTCTACTCAAAGCAAAGCATACCGGTGTTATAACAAGAGATTAAGGAAGATTGTAGAAAGTACAAATGTGAAGGTTAATGAAGGTATTGAAAAACCCTCAAGGTCTTATGAATGTGATGAAGATGATCAAAATGATGTTTTTGTTCAAGAAGTCCAAGCTCCCTCTGAAATTCAGATTCAGACTGATCCGGTAAATCAGGAAGAAGAGATAAGTTTGAATGAACCTGTTCAAGAATCAGAAGTGCAAGAAACTCCCAAAGCTCCTAGGTATGTAAGATTGAATCACTCTGAAGATCAAATCATAGGTGATAAAAGCAAAGGTGTACAAACAAGAAAAAGAATTTCTCAAGATTCAGAAGAGTATTGTTTGATTTCAAAGATTGAACCTAAGACAATCAATAAAGCTTGTGGTGTAGGAGCATTCACATCAATGGCAATCTTACATCATCAAAATATTTTAATTTTCAGTTGTTTTTTTTTTCAATAATGGTGGAGCTTTGAGAAAATTATATTTTTATTTGCAACAAATGTAATTTCCCTTGGGTGAAATTGTAAATATAATTTGGTGGGATTTGACTTATTTTGTCATAAGTGGGGCTGCCAAGAATCACGGAATTAATGGCACTTATTATCGTAACCATCATAGTGGAAGGAATCTTGTAAGTGGTCTTTATGGCCCAGGTTGGTGGACTTAACTACCAATTTTATTTTAGTAATTCCAAAAAATTGTAACTCCAAAAATGGGGGGTCGTAATTATGAGAGCCAGTCTCAGTAAAATGAGCATAACTTGCTTATATCTTATTGAAATTAAGAAACGTAAAATGTTCTGGAAAGCTGGGAAGGAGAGACATGAAACCCCGAAACCATGTTAAGAAATTTTAAGAAATAAGGGCACGGGGAAAGGAATAATTGACAAGTTTTTATTGGAGCTGGAAGAAGAAAAGTTGAGGAGAGACCCAGATGTTGGGAAACGAGTTGAGGATGTTGAAAATTTATTTGTTTCAGGTGTTGCATGTATGATTCCAAGAAGCTCAAAAGATTCCTGTTAATGTAATGAAATTTCTTATTGAAATAAAATGAGTGTTGCATATTTCTCTTCCATTTTTTTGTTGTTTCACTTCATTTGTAAATGAAAAATGAAGGCGTAGTTTTTGTTGGAGAGTGTTGGGAAGACATTTTTATTGCAGGTTTAAAGGTTTACATTTAAATGTTTACACCAGTAGAAAATGGATTTTGAGATCCATGGTTGAAGATTACAAATTTGATTGCTAAAGATTATAGATTTGAGAGGCAATTTCAGAGGGTAGGATAAAGATTTGAAGATGAAGCATTTGGAAATTGTATTGGATGTTGTTTGTTGTCACACAATAGATTTAAATCTATTTATTAATGTTTTTCTATAGCATATATGGCTGCACACATTTTTGTAATCAGATTTATCTAAAATTGCGAAACATTGTTGCAAGTGTAATAGAGAAGATAATTTCTATTGCTGCATATTTGTGCACCCTTTTGTTGATGATGAGATTGATTATTTTTGTTTGAGGGTTGTGTAAGTTCCTCTACATCATCTTGCAATGATGAAAACTGTACTAAAGCAATGGAGGAAGAGCTGATGTAAATTGAGAAAAATCACACTTGGGATCTTGTTCCCAAACCTAAAAACAAGAATGTGATTGGAGCCAAATGGGTCTTCTTGAATAAATTGAATGAAGATGGTGAAGTAGTCAGAAACAAAGCCAGATTGGTTTGCAAGGGTTACTCCCAAGTAGAAGGAGTTGATTTTGAAGAAACTTTTGCTCTAATGGCAAGAATTGAAGTAGTCAGATTATTTCTTGCCTTTGCTTCCTTCAAGGATTTCAAAGTATATCAGATGGATATCAAGTCTGCCTTCTTGAATGGTGACTTGGAAGAAGAAGTTTACATTGAGCAACCAAATGGATTTCAATTGTCTGATCATGGTGATATGGTCTATAAGTTGAAGAAAGCATTGTATGGACTCAAGCAAGCACCAATAGCCTGGTATGAAAGATTGGATAAGCATCTTTTGAAGATTGGTTTCAACAAAGGTACTGCTGACAGTAATTTATATTTCAAAATCGATCATAAAAATATCTTGATTGTTGAAGTGTTTGTTGATAATATCATTTTTGGAGGAAGAGATAGTATGTGCAAAACCTTTGCAAATCAAATGAAAAGTGAATTTGAGATGTCCATGTTTGGGGAAATGAATTTCTTCTTGGGTCTGCAAATCACTCAAACAAAGAAAAGAATCTTCATTTCTCAAACCAAATATGTGAAAGAATTGTTGAAGAAATTTGGGATGGAAAACTCAAAACCAATGAATACTCCCATGGCAACTGGATCTAAATTGAGCAAAGATGATGACTCTCCTAAGACTGATCAGAAAAAATACAGGTCAATGATTGGAGGACTATTGTATCTCACTCAAACTAGACTTGACATTATGAATGTTGTTGGTCTTGTTGCTAGATTCCAAGCTGATCTTAGAGAATCTCATGTCATGGCAATCAAGAGGATTTTTAGATATCTAAAAGGGACAGTTGAGTATAAATTGTTGTATCCCATAGATCATGATTTTTATCTTCATGCATATACAGATGCAGATTGGGCAGGAGATGTGGATGACCAGAAGAGTACCAGTGGTGGAGCATTCCTTTTAGGAAAGAGATTGGTTTCTTGGCTGAGCAAGAAACAAGAGGCAATATCTCTATCCACTGCAGAAGCAGAATATATTGCAGCAGCAGGTAGTTGCACTCAAGTATTATGGATGAAGCAAATTCTAAGAGATATCAGAGTGGAGTATGAAGAACCTATCACAATCTTCTATGATAATTTAAGTGCAATTAACATATCAAAAAATCTAGTGTTACATTCAAAGACTAAACATATATCCATCAAGTTTCACTTTTTCAGAGAGCAAGTGAACAAGAATGAAGTCAGATTGGAGTTTGTGCCTTCCAAGGATCGGATTGCAGATATTTTTACTAAACCTCTACCTAAGGACTCTTTTGAGTATCTCAAGGAGAAGTTAGGGGTTATTACCCCTCCGGTTCTAAATTAAGGTGCATTGATGTGCATCAGTCTGGTGGATCTCACAATCATATCTTGTGGTCCGGATTGATGTTTGGGAAGCTGTTACTCAGGGGGAGTAGCTGGTATGATTCTGAAGTGATGCAAGTATGTGCCCTTTGTGATTGATGTCAAAGGGGGAGAGAAGACATGTGAAAAAAAAGTAATTGCTAATCAAAGGGGGAGTAGGAAAGGAAGAGAAGACATGTGAATGGTTTTTGTTGATAGGGGGAGTTGTGACAGTGTGGAGAAGTTCTTGTCTTGATGGGTAAAACAATTTTTTCACATCATATGTTGCCATCAATGACAAAAGGGGAGATTGTTGCAAGTATGGGCCTAACTGGTGTTGTCATTGATTCCAACATACTCTTATTGCATTGATGATAAGGATTGGATGAGCTATGTGCTAAGGATATTGAGAAAATTAGCCCTAATCAGGAACAAAGAAGAAAAATGAAGACAGTGAGGTAAAGATCCTAGCTAAGATGAAGATCAGAGGATGCACTTCAAAGGGTTTGTAGATATGTGTCTTAAGATGTTCCAGTAAAGATCTTAGAGGTTCACATGAAGATCTAAAGAAGTTATGGCCATGTAAGTAAGACTGGTTCTCGCAGATGTTTAGAGGTGACAGAGTGATACAGATAGGTCCGGTGAGATCCAAAAATGCAATATCCTATTATGCAGATTTGGTGGAGTGTTTAGGAAGTCAATACAAAGTGACAACTCAATTGGTTCATGGTCTAGAGGTCCACAAGCATATGTTCCAATATGACAGTGATAACAGACTGTGTTCTTGAGGTTCTGGATGAAGGAGAGAATGATTTCAGTAGGCAGAAGTAGTGTGGATGCTCTTGGTGATTCAGGCAAGCTTGTGGAGGTCTTTGGATTGTGTCCAATTTGTGTTGGTGGTCCACATTGAAGATTGAGCTCATAATTGAAGAATTTCTTCCGGATGATGATGTTCTTCCTAAGTCTGGCTGATTGAATGAGTTACACATCCTGCGAATGATCTTGGAGATGTTCTGTGAAGAATGGTGTGTTCCTAAAGGAATATTGAAGTCTCAAATCTGTGTGGCCGACAGTGTGTTGATCCACGTGAAGTCTTTTTGTAATTAGTCATGTTACATTTATGTATTTACTCTATAATGTATGTTGACTTGGATGGTTATTCCTAAGTCGATGTCTTGTCTAAATAAGGAGTTGTAAATTCATTTCAAAAGCATCTTGTTGAGATGAGAGTGTGGTAGAGAGGAACATAGTGAAAAGGTAGAGCAGAAGTATTGAGCTTAAATGGAATTGACTCAAGCATGCTAAAGATGCTATTGTTTAGTTCAAGTATGTAATACTTATTATTCTATAGACAGTGTGTCTCCTATAGGTAGTGGGCCTCTTGTGAGCAGCGTGCTCAGGTAGTGAGCCCTAATTGACATGTGCCATTTTGTTCTTCCTATTCTTCTAACAGAGAATACAATCTTGGGTTAGTCACCCCATGGTTCTTCCCTTAACTGGGTTTTCCACATCAAAAATCTTGGTGTCTTATGTGTTAATGTGTTTCTGCTCTTGAATTATTTCATTATGTTTCCATTATTGATTTATAATTATGCTACTGAATTAAGTAAAGGATTTAAGTGATTAATTGGAAGAAAGTTTTGGACAACTGATTCACCCCTCCTCTTAGTTGTCTATCCTAAATCCAACACAGAAGTTAGATTGAAATTTTTTTTAGTCCAGTGAACAAGAACAAAGTATGTAACAAGGTCTGACAATCAGGTCCAGATCTCTCAGATGGTGTAACTCAGCAAGTTGTAGACTTTTACAAGTCAAGAGGGGTATCATGACTACTATATTCTAGAGATTTAGCCTCTGGTGATAAAGCATGAAAAAGATATGAGCATCTAAGTGTTGGGTTCCAAACAGGCAGAGCAGACAGAGAAAGAACTGACCGACAGAGTATCAGACTTCAATCTGAATGAGTAAAAGGTGTTGATCAATAAATTTGGGGGATTATACATTGTTGGCCAACATGATTAAAGACGTCTATGCCCATGTTTTTGATACGCATCACAAATCAAGCATGGATTATGCTGACATATTAGTAACTTGCAAATATCTTGAAGTGTTCTTGTTGTCAACTAGAAAGTTGATGAGAATCCTTTATGTGGATATATATATGAGATGGATTTTAGTATGTAGATGTGTGTGATGAATAAGGGAGGAAAAAGGTGCAAAGAAAAGCAAGGATAAGTGTGAAAGAAGCAATTTAAGTTCAGTATGTGACAAAGCAACAACACTAAAATAGAGGAAGAATGAAGTGCATCAGATCAATGTATTGTGCCTAACCAGAACTGAACTCTTACATTTGTAGATGCTTCTCATTAGTTCAAACACTTGATTACCTTTTGTAAGTTCTATAGATAGTGAGTCTCTTGTATGCAATGTGCCTCTTGTGAGCAGTGTGCTCGGGCAGTGAGCCCTAATTGGCAAGTGCCATTTTGTACTCTTTTATTCTTTTAATAGAGAATACAATCTTGGGTTAGTCACCCCATGGTTTTTCTCTTAACAAGATTTTCCACGTAAAAAATCCTTGTGTTATGTGTGTTGATTTTATTTTTGTTCTTATGATTACGTATGCTTATATGTTTTGATGTTGCATTGATTATTAAGATAATAAAAAGAAAAGAAAGTTAAGGAAATTTTGAGATAACTAATTCACCCCCCCCCCCCCCCCCCCTCTCAGTTATCTTCCTTGTTTCCAACAATTGGTATCAAAGATAAATTCCTAAGAACAAAGCCTAATAGTTTGAGGAAGATCTAGGAATCTCAATGGATATATATGGTATGAAGAAACAACTTCAGTCTGCCCTAGATTATCTTGAACAATCCCACTCTGAAGTCAATAATTTGAGAGAAAGACTCAAACAAGCTGATGATTTCATAAATGAGCTAAAAGAAAAACTTAGTATCTCTGTGAAAAAGAGAAAGGAACTACTTCAGAAATTAGCCAATCAGAGTGAAGCCAATGATACTAATGAAGATCTGGATGAGAAAAATAAGCTATGTGAGAAGCTTTCAAAAGAAGTCATTATGGTAAGGCATGAAATGGAATCAGGGGTTATGAGATTCACCCAAGAAATTGAAGAAAAAATGAAAATTGAAGATAATCTAAAACAATCCCTCAAGGAGAAAATAGAGGACTGCCACAAAATAAATAGAATAATCAGACATCTTGAATTAGATCTTCAAGATATCCATACTTCAATGGATACTACTTTAATTGCAACAATTTTGGTCATAAAGCAACTCAGTGCAGGAGGAGAATGAATTAGACTAATCCATCCTTCTCCGGACAATGTTTCAACTACAAAAGGTATGGTCACAAATCTCATGAATGCAAAAATATGCAAATAAACAATTCATTCATTAGTAGATGCTTTGCATGCAATAGATTAGGACATATGGCTAATCAATGCAGATCAAAAGGATATCAATCAAATAAGCAAACAAATGTTGTCTATTACAGTTACAATAGATCTGGTCATATTGCCAAATTATACAGAAATAGAAATCAGGATAGAAAAGGTCTGGTACAACATAATCAAAAACAAGATAAGGGCAAAGGTAAGTAAATGTGGATGAAGTTCAAAAGGAGATGAGCAAGATTTGGGTGAAGAAGAGTACATAAAATATTGGGGATGGATCCACACTAGAATCTGGTGTTGATATTCCTTCCAAAAATTAAGAAGGTGAGCTCTGGCTCAGGGGGGGTCACAAAGAAAAACAAATTCCCCCATCCAGTCAACTAGTGCCTAAATTCAGCACATGGAATGCTGTGGATTATAGGGTTCTCAGAAAAACATCTAAATAACCTTTAGTAAAAATATGAAAGATCCACATGGAGTTTTAAAAGAGTTTAACTACTCAAGTTAATCTGGTTCCGATAGCCTTATGGTAAAGTGGGATTTTCATAGATAGATATGGTATGACTCAAAATTGAAATACTTTGATATGGGGACCAATGGCATGATTGAAGAAAAGGAGATACATCATCAATCCTCACTGACAATGACTCAAAGTTCAGCACAGTGATTCAAGAAGATCTCTCTAAAAATAGGGCAACTGGATAACTTAAGTTGTGCATTTATTACAAAAGGAAATTAGGGTTTGCGCATGGATAAAAGGGTTCTTTCACTCATTATTTGCACACTTGCATTTGTGAAGAAGAAAAGGAGAGCTCTGCAACAAATTTTCTACAATCAACTGAAAAATAGAATTCAACCAATGATTTGTTTTGGCTCCTATTTCAAACCCTAAAGTGTGAAAAGGTACTTCCATTCAAAAAATCTCTCTTTGAATCTCTTGAAAAATGGCTACTCCAATGGTTGTCAAGATCACTGATAGGCCACATCCTAAATTGAAGAAACACCCCTATAAATCTCTAGAAGTTGATCCTTTAGGCGCATTTTCTAGCATTCTGCATGGGGTATTGCATGTAGAAGATGTTAGGGTCTATATCCATGCCAACATTGAGGAATTTAGAGACTCAAAATTGATGGACATCTATCACAAACAGCTAATAGATGAGAGTTTTGAACTCAAACCTTAATTCAAGGCCCTCTGGGATAAACACTTTGGACATTGCATACACTTTCCATGTTTTGCAGAAGATGATTGGGTCTGGTATGTCCTAAGTGTTGTGTGGTTACACAACACGCCCCATTTTGACTTGACAAAATAGGGACCCAACTTTTTGCTACTTTGGCTTGCGTTGTTTTTTTTCCTCTTCGACGGTCTAGTAAAAGTAAGTCATGCAGATGACCCTGCATAAGGGAGCTGGGTAAGTCATCATGATGCGGTTAGTTTGTCAAAGTTAATATTTCATATCAATAACCTCATGATTGGAAAGAGTACAAAATTTTATGCAGGTTTGCCTTTTGGATCACCCTGTTATTCCTTAGGGAACGAAAGTTACGGTGAGTCAAAGTCCTGGTCAAACTTGATATTCCTAGGGGGGTCATGTTCCTTAACATCAGTCACCTTATGTTAGATCACCCTGATGCCAATTTCATCACCCGATAATCATTTGGTCTGAAGCTCCGGACGTCAATCTTACGTGATAGTGGTATTTACCTGTCAGACATCTTCATATATTTTGCGAGGGTCATATTTAGAATATCACCCGATCTTTCAAATATCACCCTACCGTAGAATATCACCCCAGAGCCAATATGCTGATGACATCATCCAATCCCAATGAACAAAGAAAATCACCCTGATAGTGACGTCGTCATCCTTTTTACCTCGCGGAGGTATTTTTTTTCCAACGATCACCCTTTTAAATAACATGACGGTGATGTCATCTTAATCTTTCGAAAGGAGGTCACATTCATTAATATGGCTCATCTTCGTTAACATGATGATGATGTTAGCTTATCCCATTTCACAAAGGACCCAATATGATGGTGACATCATCAATAGGCTTGAACTCTGAAGGTCATCTAATTTCTAACATCCATCATCTTTTCTAATAGGACTGATCTTTCCTAACATGATGGTGATGTTATTATGACCTGATATATGAAAAACTCAACATGACCACGACGTCCTCCTATTCAGAGGGTGATATTCCTCAGTATCAAGGTCATATTTCTTAACATCACCCGATTTCCTTCAGTATGACCATGACGTCAGCCTTTCACATTTTAACAAAGCCCGTCCATGACGATGACATCATCATCATATCCCAATCTATGAAGAGAGTCATATTAGTTAATATCCCTCATATTAACTAATGTGCATACCCGGACCCGATAGTTTCATTCAATGGAATTTAGTGAACAAAAGTGCATGTATTGCATATGCATGATCTTATGCATGCGATAACTAAAAATGTAAGGCTTGCATATCATATGAAGGGTCACATCACCCTTGGAATACAAAAAGAGATACTGCAAGGTGAAACCATTTGCAAAAAATTCAAAGAAATTCAAAAAATTAGGAAATTTGTGATCTTCTCCTTGGCAAGGTCATAACTCCTAGCTACTGTGTCAGAATTTAAACTTTTTGGACTCATTGGAAAGATAAACTAGTTATCTAGTTTGAGTTCCTCATATATTAAGGCTTAACACCTAGTAGCCGACGGAGTCTTGAGGCCCTAATTTCACTCCTAAGGCCTCTGAAAATGCAATTTACTAAGATGTAGAAAATACCGAAAATCATATTTTTGATATTTTTATCAAAAAATCACTCAAATGACCCTGGACCTGACCAGATATTGAGCAATTTTAGGGCCTGATAGCATGTTTTCCTGTCAATGATAGTCACCCGGACCCTCTTGACCACCTATGGACATTTAATTACATGAATTTTCACATATGCTCAATATTCATAACCCGATATGTATAGGTTTGCACATTCACAGCCTGATAAAATATAAATGTTTATTTTCCTACTAGTTATTAAATGAAGCTGATGCTTGATTCTTGTCTTTTTATTGCAAGATGTTGAAGCTATTTAGGAGTTCAGCTGAAAACTACGGAGTTGCTAACACGGAGGCAACCTGAACCAGAGATGAGGAGGATATTGTCAATTATACTATTTGCTAGCTGGAGGATGGACTAGGTCAAAGATGCTAGAATATTCTATGCCAGCTGTGTAGTTACCAACTGGCAGACACGTGCTATTCATCTGGACTATTGATCTTAATAGATAAATCTTGACCGTAGGTCATCTGTAACCATTCCCTCACCTTATTCTATAAAAGGTGCAGGGATGTGATAATTGGATTATTCAGAAGCTTAATTGAAATTTGACTGCTGAAATATCAGGGCCTATTTCAAAGTTATTGTAAGCATACATATCATTGTATACTTAATGAAAGAGAAGACCATTTGATTACAAATCATCATAAATCCTGAGTAATCAGTGTTTGAATTCTTGATACATGCTTTGATTTGCTGCATCCCTTGGAGTGCTTATCAGTTTGTATGTGTTGTCTTCATTCCTTTTCCTTCGAAGTTAGCATCATCTATATCTAGCTATGGTACATCCTAGTGAAAATATGGTTTGATTTCTTCTCCTCATGACTGTATCTGGTATGTATGTGGTTCAATAGCTAAGATTCACCAAATTTGAAGTATTCTTTTAATTTTCTTTGAATTTCAGAGTAATTCCCCATCATAATTGTAAATAACATGAAATATGCTGACATCTCGTAGATAACTGAATATCATTAGCATATTTGAGCTAAATGCATGTAGTGTTGAAAATATCATGCAAAGAATTGCAAATAATGGTAAAATTCATGCAAATATCAACCTGTAGGCACATTATTTGAGTGAATTCATAGTGCAGAGGTAAAATAATTTGGAGATTTATGTAGGGCAGATATAAAGAATAGGATATTTGGAGAAATATTGATGAACTTTACAGAAATTACTGAACAACGTAAGGCCCCTGAATGATTAACAGCAACACACATCAACCACTGAGTAAGATCAGTAGATTGTAAACTAATCAATGGAGACTTGGGATCATGAATTCTTTGAATTCATTGTATCTTTCAAGATGAGTAAAGGTTGTTGTGTAACTTTTATTCTATGTTTGTTTATGACTAACATCATCATCAACATAAATTGGCACTAGAACGAGGGCCTGAACAAAGAATCTGTGGATTTTCTGTAAATATTTCATCATTTGAGGTTAATGTCTACAAATATCTCTTATCTGGGAGGTTTTGACTGTATCTTTGCAAAGATCTAGCTCAAAGCTCCAAAGATTTGGCCAACATTTTCTGAACCTTCAAGTTTTATTTTGAGATATGATAGATCTCATTAAAATTTCAAAATCCTAAAAAAATAAAATTGAAAATAGAGTCTCATTTTGATGGATGCATATGAAAATAATTGTTAGGTCAACATTCCTTTATTTCAGGAAACTTTATCCTTAGAATTTATTTGACTTTGGTTTATTTAGTTGTTGCAGGATACACCAGACTGTGGAACATAGTGAAATTAATTGTCTAACTTTTCTTATAAGGTTGGATCTATATTTTAAAGGAATAATATTTTTTATAGATGTGTTCAGGGATGAAGTCTAGCAGGAAAATGAAGAAATTCTGGAGCAACAAGCAGATGTAGCACCAGAAGTTATTAGTTGTTCAGACACTGAAGTGGACCACTCTGAAGATTTTGAATTATACTTGTCTAGAAATATACAGTGTAGTCAAATATTAGGTTTATCCACTGATGATGTCCTGATTGAAAGTTGGTACAGATTACATGACGAAGAGCATTCAGAAAGGGATTGTTATGCTTGCTTGGTCATGTTGAAGAAGACTTTAAAAAATACAATAGCTGAATCAGTTCTAGAAGGTAAAGAAGAGGAAACATCCTTCCTTGAGTCATTTTATGGTGAGAACTAGAGTTCTCTACTTCCTAATATAGGTAAGGGTGAGGCAGAGTGCAGGTATGAATCTTTTGAAAATTGTGAAGAGGAAACCATTTGTCAGGATAAAGTCTTTGATTCTGATCCTATTGCTTTTGATAAGGATAGTGAAACATCTTTCTTTGAGTCATTTTATGGGAAAAAGGAATGGAGACAGGTGGAAGAATTTAAATGCACTACTGCTAATGAAGTTCCTATGATAGTAACCCAGGGAGTTGTAGAAAAGAGAATAGATACTAATTTACTATCTAACTTGTTTAAGTTGAATGATCAAATGCAAGAATGTTGCAGGTCAATGGAACCAGATACCTTACTGGATGGACAATGTGAGTTATTTGATGAAGAATTCATGAAAGTTGAAGATGCAAAAAGCTTTGGAATTGTTGCGCATAATTAGATTCCAATCCAATGTCATTTTGAAAATGAAATGGGGGAGTATTCCTATCAATTGAAAGTTGTTTCACCTTTACAGTCAAATGATTTAGAAGGGATAAATTTCTGTATATCAGGTTATGAAAATAAAGATACTCATTTATATGCTGCTGTGCAGGGATTTAATGAAAATAGTGAGGTGCTTCCTGAAGTCAAGAATCAGACATACATCCAGAATGAGGAGACAAAGCTGGATAAAGATGAAGAATTAATACTTCAAGAGTCATACATTCTTCAATTTGAAGTGAGACTAGACATTGAGCTGAGCAATGAGAATGCAAAGTTAAATAGAAGACCAACTATCAATGAAGAAGCATGTCCAACAGAGCCGGAAATACATCAGGTTGTATTTCTCCTTTCCACAGTAAATGATGTTGAATACTATTTTGATTATGGAAATTCAGGAGATAAGACATGCATATGGATTAATCATGAACATGATGAGCTTCCTCAGTTGCTGATCATTAAGAGTTATTCTGTTAAACATAGTGAATTTAGAATACAAGAATATTTTTTAGAATACAAGGATGAATTTGCTAAGATGAGAACCATAACTAATGCCCTGACGCTCCTACACAATTTAAGGAAGTATACAAATACAGGTGTCTTTGGGTCTTCTCCTAGGTTTTATTTGCCTTGTGGGGTTTGTATATAGTTTGGTAGAGTAGCTGTCTTGTTTCTTTCCTTGCTTTCTTGTTTTGTTTTCTTTTGTTTCCTTTTGTAGTTAGTTGTTTGTACAATTTGCTTAGTGTGTTTGCTTTTGTTTGTTTGCTTGTTGAGTTCTGTTTTGGTTAGTCAAGATGATGTAGCTCATCATCCTAAGAAAATAACTAGATTGTTAAGATTCAAGTGATGAGAACAAATTCATATATAGGTTATGATTCATTCTGAGAAGTACTTGTGATCAGGTCTGTGATATCTTTTCATCAGGGTGCCTTTTCTTGACCAAAGTGATTCTTTCACAATGACTCACCTAATAGCCTTGGGTTTGTTGAATACACAAGTATAGGTGTTAAGTGAAAAATCTAAAGGGACTCCCTTGCTACCAATACAATCTCCAACCTAAATCAACAAGTGACCATACCTTGCATACTAAGCTTACATGATGACATCAAATGAATAGAGTATAAATTTTGAAAATCCAAAATATAATAAAATTAGGCCATCTAAGTAACTCTATCGGGGCTATAGACGCCTACTGGTAGTGGGGCTCTACTTAGGGGGATTGTATAGATAACCTTGCTGGGGCTATGGACGCCTATTGGCAGCAAGGCTCTATCCAGGTTGGCTATGAGGGATGCCCCCAAACTATGTAGCTTAACATTAGTTACTCATGTTTTCAACTTGCTTTCAAGATGAAGATAATTAATCATTTGCACACACCTGATCCTTTGTTAGCATTGTTGCCATGATGAAAACTTTGTCATATAGAAAGATTATGATGCTTATACTTAGAAAGAGTTAGAATATTGTATATGAATGTGATCACCTCACTTGAATCATTGGAATTTGGTTGTTTTCTTTAGTGGCAAGTTGTTGTGTGGATACACAACACGCCCCATTTTGACTTGACAAAACAGGGACCCAACTTTTTGTTGCTTTGGCTTGCGTTATTTTTTTCCCTCTTCGGCGGTCTGGTAAAAGTAAGTCATGCAGATGACCCTGCATAAGGGAGCTGGGTAAGTCATCATGATGAGGTC
This sequence comes from Cunninghamia lanceolata, assembly GCA_027924645.1. Taxonomy (NCBI): domain Eukaryota; kingdom Viridiplantae; phylum Streptophyta; class Pinopsida; order Cupressales; family Cupressaceae; genus Cunninghamia; species Cunninghamia lanceolata. The sequence continues at coordinate 16,039,767 of BSBN01001583.1, forward strand.
AGTTTGTCAAAGTTAATATTTCATATCAATAACCTCATGATTGGAAAGAGTACAAAATTTCATGCAGGTTTGCCTTTTGGATCACCCTGATATTCCTTAGGGAACGAAAGTTACGGTGAGTCAAAGTCTTAGTCAAACCTGATATTCCAAGGGGGGGCCATGTTCCTTAACATCAGTCACCTTATGTTAGATCACCTTGATGCCAATTTTATCACTCGATAATCATTTGGTCCAAAGCTCCAGACATCAATCTTATGTGATAGTGGTATTTACCTGTCAGACATCTTCATATATTTTGCGAGGGTCATATTTCGAATATCACCCGATCTTTCAAATATCACCCTACCGCAGAATATCACCCTAGAGCCAATATGCTGATGACGTCATCCAATCCCGATGAACAAAGAAAATCACCCTGACGGTGACGTCGTCATCCTTTTTACCTCGGGGAGGTATTTTTTTTCCAATGATCACCCTTTTAAAGAACATGACAGTGATGTCATCCTGATCTTTCGAAAGGGGGTCACATTCGTTAATATGGCTCATCTTCATTAACATGATGATGATGTTAGCTTATCCCATTTCACAAAGGACCCAATATGACGGTGACATCATCAATAGGCTTGAACTCTGAAGGTCATCTAATTTCTAACATCCATCATCTTTTCTAATATGACTGATCTTTCCTAACATGACGGTGATGTCATTCTGACCTGATATATGAAAAACTCGACATGACTGTGACATCATCCTATTCGAAGGGTGATATTCTTCAGTATCAAGGTCATATTTTTAACATCACCCGATTTCCTTCAGTATGACCATGACGTCAGCCTTTCACATTTTAACGAAGCCAGTCCATGATGATGACATCATCATCATATCCCAATCTATGAAGAGTCATATTAGTTAATATCCCTCATATTAACTAATGTGCATACCCGGACCCGATAGTTTCATTCAATGGAATTTAGTGAACAAAAGCGCATGTATTGCATATGCATGATCTTATGCATGCGATAACTAAAAATGTAAGGCTTGCATATCATATGAAGGGTCACATCACCCTTGGAATACAAAAAGAGATACTGCAAGGTGAAACCATTTGCAAAAAATTCAAAGAAATTCAAAAAATTAGGAAATTTGTGATCTTCTCCTTGGCAAGGTCATAACTCCTAGCTACTGTGTCAGAATTTAAACTTTTTGGACTCATTGGAAAGATAAACTAGTTATCTAGTTTGAGTTCCTTGGTTATTAAGGCTTAACGCCTAGTAGCCGACAGAGTCTTGAGGCCCTAATTTCACTCCTAAGGCCTCCGAAAATGCAATTTACTAAGATGTAGAAAATACCGAAAATCATATTTTTGATATTTTTCTCAAAAAATCACTCAAATGACCCTGGACCTGATCAAATATTGAGCCATTTTAGGGCCTGATAGCATGTTTTCTAGTCAACGATAGTCACCCAGACCATCTTGACCACCTATGGACATTTAATTACGCAAATTTTCATATATGCTCAATATTCACAACCCGATATGTATAGGTTTGCACATTCGCAGCCTGATAAAATATAAATGTTTATTTTCCTGCTAGTTATTAAATGAAGCTGATGCTTGATTCTTGTCTTTTTATTGTAGGATGTTGAAGCTATTTTGGACTACAGATGAAAACTATAGAGTTGCTGACACGGAGGCAACCTGAACCAGAGATGAGGAGGATATTGTCAAATATATTGTTTGCTAGCTAGAGGATGGACTAGGTCAAAGATGCTAGAATATTCTGTGCCAGCTATGTAGTTGCCAACTGGCAGACACATGCTTTTCATCTGGACTATTGATCTTAATAGATAAATCCTGACCGTAGGTCATCTGTAACCATTCCCTCACCTTATTCTATAAAAGGTGCAGGGATGTGATAATTGGATTATTCAGAAGCTTAATTGAAATTTGACTACTGAAATATCAGGGCCTATTTCAAAGTTATTGTAAGCATACATATCATTGCATACTTAATGAAAGAGAAGACCGTTTGATTACAAATCATCATAAATCCTGAGTAATCAGTGTTTGAATTCTTGATACATGCTTTGATTTGCTGTGTCCCTTGGAGTGCTTATCAGTCTGTATGTGTTGTCTTCATTCCTTTTCCTTCGAAGTTAGCATCATTTGTATCTAGCTGTGGAACATCCTGGTGAAAATATGGTTTGATTTCTTCTTCTCATGACTGTATCTGGTATGTATGTGGTTCAATAGCTAAGATTCACCAAATTTGAAGTATTCTTTTAATTTTCTTTGAATTTCAGAGTAATTCCCCATCATAATTGCAAATAATAGATAATCAGAAGCAAACAACATGAAATATGCTGACATCTTGTAGATAACTGAATATCATTAGCATATTTGAGCTAAATGCATGTAGTGTTGAAAATATCATGCAAAGAATTGCAAATAATGGTAAAATTCATGCAAATATCAACCTGTAGGCACATTATTTGAGTGAATTCATAGTGCAAAGGTAAAATAATTTAGAGATTTATGCAGGGCAGATATAAAGAATAGGATATTTGGAAAAATATTGATGAACTTTACAGAAATTACTAAAGAACGTAAGGCCCCTGAATGAATAACAGCAACACACATCAACCACTGAGTAACGTCAGTAGATTATGAACTAATCAACGGAGACTTGGGATCATGAATTCTCTGAATTCATCGTATCTTTAAAGATGAGTAAAGGTTGTTGTGTAACTTTTATTCTATGTTTGTTTATGACTAACATCATCATCAACACTAAATAGGATGCATGATAATTTCATATGGTTAATGAGGCCCTTCAAAATAACTAAAGATGCCATCAAGGTAGTGACTGGACTGCATTCTTTCAGTGGGTTACCTGCACTTAAATCTGTCAAGAACCAGATAGTAACTGAAGCCACCAAATCTAAATTTGACAAAAGAGCAATGACCATAGAGGACAACATAGATCTGGATGTCAAGTTTGCCTCAATGATAATTGGGTACAAGATCTATCATTCTAGTAGGGAGAATTCTATGTATGGGACAACAATCTATGCAACATATTAGATGTTGAGGGAAGATGCAGATTATGACCTATGTGAACTTCTCCTAAATCAACTATTAGAAAACCTACAGAAGATCAAAAAGGATAAGAAGAATTCCTTTAAATATGGTTGTCTAATATTGTGTCTATTCTTTTATTATATGAATGAGCTACCTGGATCACATGGTTGAGTATGACAAAATGACAAACTGGTTGCAATTCAGATTAGAGATTATATGTATGGACTTGGTTATGCTCAAGCCCAAAACATAGATCTCTAGGGCTACTTCAAGAACTTTCAGAGCATGATGCAAGCCAGAGAAAGAATTCCTCAGTCCATAGTTGAGAAATACAAGGACACAGCGTGCTTCATGGTTGATACTGACAAATGCCTAATGGAGGCAGTTGAGCCAAGGACTGTGTGGATAATGCCTATGGGATACAAGGTCGATGAAAAAATCTTGGAGCTACATATTCAACACCTGTTGAGCTAGCCTAAGGACCTTGAAGTAGAAAGGTTTGGCACCTTTCAAGAACTAAGTGTAACAATACATGTTGAGTTAAGACAACTAGAGATAAAGAGGAAAGTAAGAAGGGAAGTGGAAGAAATTGCCAAAAGATTTGGCTTATCAAAAGAGGCAATAGATGCAAATAGAGAGAAAATGGAGAAGGCTAAGAAAGAGAAACAGGAAGCAAAGAAAGGAGATGTTCCAGTACAAGCCTCCTCCCAGACTAGATCTTCCAAGAGCTCTGCACCTGCCACTCCTAAAAGCTCAAGGGCCACCAAACTGGAAGTCAAGACATTTGAAAAAGGAGGAAAGTGGACAAAGACCAAAGCCACAAGGTCATATACAAGTCTTAAAGATGATGAAGAAACATAATCTAATGAGGAAATCAAGAAAATGAAGAAGAAGAAAACATCTCGGGAATTCTCTACTAGTAAAAATAAGGAAGAAAAGGTAGAAGAATTTGTTGAAAAACCCACTCTTTCCATTGATGACATCATCAAGGTAGTTACTATGGATGGGAACCTACAGCTAGTAACATAGTTCTATGATGAATACAGTGATACTGACAAGAGGATTTTGGAAGAAGCTACTGTCAGGTACCTGAATATTTACAATAAAGCTTTCATTGAAATTATATCATTAATTCCTAAGAGTCTAGAAAAGGTTCCTGAACTGAGAAAAGAGAATGCAAAGGCAAAAGACCTAGAGATTCAGGAACAAATAATGATTAAGCTTTATCCTTCTATCACTCCAAAACAAATGGACATGATTTTTAAGGATTGTAAGGATGAGTTCTAGAGTAAGGCAAGAATGAATAAACTTATGCTTGGAGAAACTGACCAAGTAGCAAGTGAGACAAAGGATATCCTCTAGAATGCTTTGAAAAGATTCAATCTTCCTATTATGGAGGAATCAGTTGAAGAACCTTCTACCATGGATGTTGAAGGATTAAATGTAACCAATAAAGAATCTTCTGATGTAGAAGGATCAAAAGAGATAGATGAAGAGAAGTCTAAGGACTTGGATTCCTCTATTCTAAAAGAGGAAGTTCATGAAGCAGTAAGCACAAGTGACATCTCTCCTCTAGATCCCACTACAGACATTCCAGATTCTAAAGCTGAAGGAGAAGGAAGAAAAGAGGAGAAAGTGAGTCAAGAAGAGGAGGTTAAAGGAAAAGAAGAAGAACAAGAAGAAGAGACTAATGTTGACTATTCTAATATCCCAAAAGAAAAGAAGACTCAATCACTAGCAAGAGACACTATAGAGGTAGTGAAGAACTTCTTAAACAAAGAAATGATGGAGATAGATGAACCTGAGCTATTTCAAGGGCCACTAAATTTTGACTCTCTCTCTCCAGTTCAGACAATGAAAATAACATCTTTTGTTCAAGCCAAAGCAAAAGAAAAACTCCTAAAATCTCACATGGAAGACTGTGAACTATTGGAGATTGCATCTAGGATGCTGGAGAAGATCATGCCATCATTCCAAAAGGATCCTTTGGCCTCACCATCTGGTAACTTGAAATATTTGGTAAATTCTGTTAGTACTCATTTTGAATCTTTAGAGAAATCGACAGAAGCAAAGGTCTGGAAGGAGTTTTTAGGAAAAAGATTCACTGAAGTGCAAGGACTAATTACTAATGATAGGAGGACCCTTAACATTAGAATAAAGAGCCTTGAAAATTATCTTAAAGATGGTGGGGACATATACAAATTTTGTTTATCTTGGCCCAAAGTGACAGAGGACATTGAGAAGAAAGTGAAAGAACAAGAAGGTAAACTGTCAAGTTTATCTCAAAATTTTGATCCCCTCACTACCTCTCTAATGAATCAAGAATGCTAGGCTATTGTTATCATCAATGAAATAAAGAGGCTGGACAAAGAAAAGAAGAACATAATAAATAGAATGGGTGAACTTAGAGGGATAATTATCCCTAAGTTAGAGGCAATGCATGAAGCCTTGACAAATGCTTAGACCATAGCCTAGACTAGTGATCTAGAAAATTTAAGAAAGGTAGAAGCATATGCATTTTTGTTGAGTGGTCACATCTCCATTTTAGATAGGATGAAGCAGAGCTGGGCCACAGAGTTTGTACAGTTGAAGGCCACTTTTGCGGATACACTTAAGTATATGTAAGTATAACATATATATACTTATGCAGTGATGTATAGGTTAATTTTTGCAAAATTTTGGTTTGCAGATTCTGCCCTTTGCCTTTGATGTCAAAGGGGGAGTGAGGAGTAGTGAAAAATGTGGAATCCAGCTAAGGGGGAGCTCCGGTAAAATAGTGCAAAAGACAGAGCATCATCCAAGGGGGAGTTACTACGACACTTAGCCATTTTTCACTAAATGTTGCCATCAATACCAAAGGGGGAGATTGTTAGAAAGAGACACTATGTGGCTTCATGAGTGTTGTCATTAATGGCAACAAAGTCTATCCCACACATCCGCAGTACATAGTATGCCTATACCGGAAGTCAGATTGAAGATTGTTTTGGTCTAGTGAACAAGAACAGAGTATGTAACTAGGTTTGATAATCAGGTCCAAATCTCTCAGATGGTGTAACTTAGAAAGTTGCAAACTTGGACAAGTCAAGAGGGGTATCATGACTACTATATTCCAAATATTTAGCCTCCGGTGATAAAGCATGAAAAAGATATGAGCATCTGAGTGTTGGGTTCCAGACAGGTAGAGCAAACAAAGAAAGAACTGATCGACAGAGTATCAGACTTCAATCTAGATGAGTAAAAGGTGTTGATCAAGCAATTTGGGGGATTATACATTGTTGGCCAACATGATTAAAGACTTCTATGCCCAGGTTTTTGATACACATCACAAATCAAGCATGGATTCTGCTGACAGATCAGTAACTTGCAAATATCTTGAAGTGTTCTTATTTCTGACTAGAAAGTTGATGAGAATCCTTTACGCGAATATATATACTAGATGGATTCTAGTATGTAGATGTGTGTGATGACTAAGGGAGAAAAAAGTGTGAAGAAAAGAAGGGATAAATTTGAAAGTAGCAATTCAAGTCTGGTATGTGACAGAACAACAACACTAGAACAGAGGAAGAATGAAGTGCATCAGATCAGTGTATTGTGCCTAATCAGAACTGAACTCTTGCATTTGTAGATGCTTCTCATCAGTTCAAACACCTGAATACCTTCTATAAGTTCTATAGACAGTGAATCTCTTGTAGGCAGTGTGCCTCTTGTGAGTAGTGTGCTCAGGCAGTGAGCCCTAATTGGCAAGTGCCATTTTGTACTCCTTTATTCTTTTAACAAAGAATACAATCTTGGGTTAGTCACCCCGTGGTTTTTCCCTTAACAGGGTTTTCCACGTAAAAAATCCTTGTGTTATGTGTGTTGATTTTATTTCTTTTCTTATGATCCCATATGCATATATGTTTTGATGCTACATCGATTATTAATATAACAAAAAGAAAAGAAAGTTAAGGAAATTTTGAGATAACTGATTCACCCCCCTTCCAGTTATCTGTCTTGTTTCTAACAAGAGATTGGGTCAGTATGCCTCCATAATAGAAGATCATTATATGTGGTTCAAGTATGTTGTTCATAGCTATTTGATAATGTTATATTCCAATGATCAAGACCTGACTTCCTCTGGAAGTTATACTATGAAATGTCTAAGTCTGAGTGAACACAGTTAAGTTAGGAACAATGTAGAGAGCATGGGTATTTTGGTTTGCATTTCTCTGCAAGTGATTGTATTGGCATGCAGTTTCAAGGTAGTATGGATAGGTGTTAGAAGCATCTAGTTGAGGAGTTATAGAGTCTGAAGTGATCCAGAAGATCACCTACAAAATGGCATGTTCTAGTAGCTAGTTTGCCAGTATTTCATCAAGGCAGAGGAGATAGTTTTGAGTTCTTCATTTCACCACATAAGGGAATCATGATCTGCGGTTGATAAGATATGATCTATGAAGCATTAGGAATGACTGATGTGGTTCTTAGAATCCCATGTGAATTTTAGTGGAAGTGTTGGGCTAACAGAATAAATGTAAGTTGATAAAGTATTGTGATTGATAGGGTAACTCAGTTTTGAGATTGAATTCAAAGTTGCAGATATTTATATGGGTTATATTTTAATGTTGAATGATGATATGATATTGCGATGTGAATGAAATAAGTGTGTGTGAGATTCAAAAGCAGATTTGTGGCCAGAAGAATATAGTAAGGGTGGAAGAGCAAAGTTTATATAGAGCAAAGCAGAAAAAGTAGAGCAGACATTATGAGTCTTTTGAATCTGTATATTGAACTAATTAGTACTGCACCTCAGCATTCTATGGATACATTTGTAGCAATCATCTTCTGGCAGTGAGCCAATTGTTCTTCTATCTTCTTTTCTCTTGGCAATGAGCCTTTGTGTAGTGAGCACTTCTTCAAAGGGTAGTGATCCCTAGGCAGTAAGCCCTAAGGTAGTGAGACTTCTTGTAATTTGATATTGTGCTATCATAATGTATTGTGAGTTAACACTCACCATGGTTTTTCCCTTTTTGGGTTTTCCACGAAAAAATCATGGTGTCGATGTGTTATGTCTTTATGGTTGCTATTCTTATGTTTATTCTTCTTTTATGTTGTTGAATTTGGTAATTGGATTAAGGAACAACAAACTAAGTGGTTTTGTAGAATACTAATTCACCCCCCTCTCAGTATTCTCTATGTTCAATGATTGGTTTTAGAGCAAGGTTCATTGGAAGAAGCCTAACAGCTTGAGGAAGATCTGGGAGAGTTCACTCATGGCTGCCAGAAGATTTGGAAAATTTTCATATGAAAACAATGTTGAACTGGAAGAAGCTCTTATTGATATTGAAAATCCTAAAGAAAAAATTAGGGATCTAAAGGATAACATACAAGAAGCTGATGAATACATTCTAAAACTGAAAGAACAAGTCAAGAAATTCAAAGAAAAATATAGAGAGGTTAGTGAACAATTGATCTCGGCAAATGAAACCTTGGATGACTTGAAAGTAGAATTTATAGAAAGATCTAAAACATAAGAAGATCTAAATTTGATGATAAAAAGCAAGCTAGAAGAATGTGCCAAACTAGAAAAAGAAGTTGTGAGCCTGAAATCAGACTTGGAAAATGCTGAGAGCTATGAAGAAAAGTTCAAGATAAGTTCTGTAAAACTTGATGAGATGATTTCTAGTCAAAAGAGTTCTAGTGACAAGCCAGGTTTGGAATTTGAGAAAGGAGAAAGTTCAAACTCAGATCAAGAAAACACTATGCTAAATCAAAATAAAGGCAACCAATTCAAGAATCAAAGGAGAAGACCTAGAAGACCTCTGATCAAACAGCCAAACACTCAAAGGTACCCATCTTTCAATGGCCATTGTTTTAATTGCAATAAGTTTGGACATAAAGCTACTCAGTGTAGGAGTAGAATAAAATATCTAATGTTCCATCATTCTCTGGTTAATGTTTCAATTGCACAAAAATTGGTCATAGATCAAATGAATGCAAAAGTTTGGTAAGGAATGGTTTTTATAATACAAGGAATACTCAATCATTCAATGGAAAGTGTTTTGCATGCAATAGATTTGGACATATGGCTAATCAATGCAAATCAAATCTAATCAATAGAAGGAATCAAGGACAAAGGAATATGGTATGCTACAATTGCAAAAAGTTTGGATATGTTGCAAGATTTTGTAGAAGTAAGAATGTGAAAAGAAACTACTATGTTGAAGAAAGGAAAATAGAGCAAAGGAATGATAAGGGAAAGGAAAACGTTGATCTGGATGAAACTAAGAAAGAAATGAGCAAGGTCTGGATCAAGAAAGATGTGGTTGAAGTCAAGGATGGATCTATACCAGTATCTAGTGTAGATACTTCCTCCAGGAAGTGAATTTGTGAGCTCTAGCTCAGGGGGATTTGCAATGAAAATCTTAATCCCCTAGCCATATTGTCAATGCTAAAATCTAGCACGAAGATATATTGAAAAGATGCATATGACTGATCCTTTGAAAGAAATTTTGGTGAAAAAGGTTCAAGTGTGAAACATTGCAGAGTAATCCTAATAAACTACATTCTGTAGAAATGTGTTTGAAATCTTTTTAATAAGAGCATTTATGGTGATGAAGTCAAGAATTAAAAAGGGGCTCATTCAATGGAAAATTCATTCTGCATTCAAACTATCAAGTGTCTAAGGCAAATTGAAGCAAGACTCCAAGCAACTCAGAGATTTCCAAAATGATTCAAGCCAAATCAATCTTAGGTGAAGGAAACCCTAATCCAGATAAAGAGGTATTTTTTGTTTAAAATCCTATTGCAAATTTGTTTGATTATTCATGGAAATGTCAACACCACAAGTGGTCGATATCACTGAGTGAGCCCAACCAAAATTCAAGAAATATCTATTCAAATCAACCAAAGTTGATCAAATGAGTGCATTTTCAGATATTCCACATGGAGTTATGCATGCGAAGGATGTTAGAGCTTACATCCATGTTGCCCTAGAAGAGCATGGTGACAACAAATTCTTAGACCTATATCTGAATCATCTAAGCGGTGATTAATTTGAGCTAAAAGAAGAATACAAAGCTCTGGAGGAGAAGAAATTCATTCAATATAGAGACTTCTGTACATTTGTAGAAGATGAATGGGTTTGATACATTTTGAGTAGAATCCACGATGAATTCATGTGGTTGGGGTAGCCCTTCAAGATCACCAAGGATGCAATTAGGGTTGTGACTAGATTAAGCTCTACTGGTAGTGTAACCCTATTGAAAGATGTAAAGAATGATATAGTAATGGCGGCCACTGGAGAAAAATTTGATAAAAGGGCTTTAACAATCAATGATATTGAAGGTCATGCTGTAAGATTTGCATCCATGGTGTTGGGATACAAAGTCTATTTCACCAAATGGGAGAACTCTATCTTTGGTACTACTATATACATTGCCTATCAAATGATCAAGGAGAATGCAGACTATGATATCTATGAATAGATCCAACAACAAGTGATGGAGAAACTAAAGAATACAAAAGAAAGAAAATACCCCTTTAAATTTGGTACGTTGATCATCTGTTTGTTTTTCTACTTCATGCATGAATTGCTAAGATGAAGAACTTGTCCTAGTTAAATAGTCAGCTAGTTGTTGTACAAATTAGGGATCATTTAAATAGTATTGGAAGATATGATGAACAAAAGACATCCCTATGGGGCTATTTCAAGAAATTCTAGAGAATGATGCAATCAAGTGAAAGAATTCCAAAAGAAATTGTGGAAAAATACAAGAATGACATATGCTTCATTGTAACCAAAGACCAATGCATGATGGAAGCTATTGTGCCTAGAACTATTTGGGTTATGCCAATGGGCTATGAAGTAGATGGAGAAATACTGGATAACTATGCACAACACATGCTAAGCAAGCCCTAAGATCCCAAAGAGGAAAGATTTGGAACATATGAAGAGCTATCTACAAATGTTTATGATGAAGTAAGAAAACCTGAAATCTCTAAGAAAATGTTGAGGGTGGTAGATGATTACACCATGAGACAAGGCTTCACAAAATAACAAGTGAAAGAGGCAAGGGAAAAAGAACAAGCTAAAAGGGTAGCAGAAGAAAAGAAAGAAAATGAACCTATCAAGGCTCTGGAAGAACCTAAGAAGAAACTAGAGATGCTTGAAGTAACAAAAAGAACAAGAGGTTCTGCTACTACTTCCTCTAGTCCCACATCATCAGTAAGTATGGAAGAACCCACCAAGAAGTCCACTGACATAGGGTCAAAAAGGTAGAAAACAAAAAGAAGAAGGATTTATGTCAGTTTGAGTAAAACAGATGAAGAAGAAATGGAGTTAGATGAAGAGGTAAAGAAGATGAAGGTTAAGGACACCAAAACCTTTGGAAGTAGCAAGGAAAAACCCTTTGATAATGGTAAAGCTAAGAAAAGGCCAAGGCAAGAAGAGCCTCGGATAGAAGAAGCTACAATGAGCCTAGAGGAAGTCTTGAGGGCCATCACAGTTGATGGCAATATGAAACCCATTGCCCAATTATATGATGAATACAATGATGTTGATAAGAGGATCATTGAGAATGCCATTGTAGAATATTTGAACATTTACAATAAATCCCTCATTGAAATTATTGATGATCTCCTTGGTAGCTTGGACAGTATAATGTCTTCAAGAAAAGAAGATGTTATGGCTAAGGACGTCGAACTCAGAGAGCACACATTAATAATGCTATCTCTAGAAATCACCCTAGAAGATAAATCAAGAATCTTCAAAGAGCTCAATAAGGAATTCAGAACCAAGAAAAGGATGAATACTCTTATGTCAGATGACATTGAGAAAGTAGTAAAGGAGACTGAAGAAATCACCTTGAGAGTGCTAAGACAATTTCATCTCCCAACAATATATGACAATGATGAAACAAATGTTGGAGATGATACATCTATTCTAAAAGTAAATTTGGACCAAGGGTTAGATGACAAAGTGGCTAAAGAGAAGAAAGCCCATGCTACAGTTATTGAGACTAGTCTCCCTCCTGAACAACAAATAGGTGACAAGACAGATATGGAGAAGACTGAGAAGATAGATAAGGCTGATGATCAAGAAGAGAAACAAGACAAGGAAATCTCTGCACCAGAACAAAAGGATAATGCAAATGAAGCTATGGATTTAGATCCTCCGGAACTAAGCCAAGAAGAAGAAGTCTCTAGTATAGCAAGAGACACTATGAAGTCGATTAAAGAATTTTTGGAGAAAGAGAAATAGGTCCTAGATGAGCCTAAATTTTTGCAATGACCAATAAACCTGGACTCAATGTCCCCTATATAGAAATTTAAACTAGTATCAATGGTGCACGCAAAGGCACAGGAAGAAATTTTAAAGTCTCACATATAGGATAGTGAACTGATTGGTGAGGCATCCAACATTTTGGAGAAGCTAATGCCATCATATCAGAAGGACACCTCTTTGTCTTCAATAAGTCAACTAAAAGGACTCATAAATTCTATAAGTGAGCATTTTGAATCTTCTGAGAAATCTGTTGAGACAAAAGTGATACAAGAATTTGATGAGAAAATATTAAATGAGTTGAAGACTATTATAGTAAATGACAAAGCTCTACTAGACAATAAAATGAAAGGCATACAGAGTGTTATCAAAGAAGCAAGTGACCTATACAAATTTTTTTATCTTGGCTAGAAGCCACAAAAGAGCTAGAAGAAAAGATAAAGGATCTGAAACTGCAGTTGGTAAATATTCCTAATCATTTGACCCAGCAGTTGAGTTGGTGAGCAATAGAGAAATACAAGTAATTAATATTCATGATGAGTTAAGTAATCTTGTGAATAAGAGGGATCAAATTAAAAATAAAATGTGTCAGTTGAGAGGACTAATTAGTACCAAGTTAGATTCAATGATCAGTATTGCAGCAGAAGTACAAGTAGCTTCACAAATTGACACACATTCTGATGTGCAAAAGGCCGAAGAATCAATCTTTTTGATAAATGGTCACATTCAAATTTTTGAAAGAGCTAAGAAATTATGGGATGAAGAGATTGCACAATTAAAGATTGTGTACAAGGATGTCCTTTCATATACAACTAATTAAGTTGAAGATTGTATGTGTACATATGCGGTAGAGTATGACAAACTTGCAATTTTGACACAATTTTGACTTTTTGAACATATACCTTTGCCATTGATGTCAAAGGGGGAGAAGAAGACCAGTGAAAAATGGGAAAACATCTAAAGGATAGAAGAATACAGAGTAAGGGGGAGCATACACAAGTATTTTTTATTAAGTGTTGCCATCAATGCCAAAGGGGGAGATTGTTGGCAAGAGACACTGCTCTGATGAAGGATTGCATGTTATCATTGATGGAAACAAGGCAAAATGATTCCATTGACATGACAAAGAGACATTACTCTAGAAAACCAACTTGTTTTGGCAATAAGGCACAAAAGTATTCTAGTCTGGAAGGCTAAAATAACTAAGTATGGACAGTATACAGAGTAAGTGATAGAGATTGGGTCAGTATGCCTCCGCAGTAGAAGATCATTATATGTAGTTTAGGTATGTTTTTCATAGTTATTTTATGATGTTATGTTCCAATGATCAAGACTTGACTTCCTCTGAAAGTTATACTATGAAATGTCTAAGTCTGGGTGAACACAGTTAAGTTAGTAACAATGTAGAGTGCATGGGTATTTTGGTCCACATTTCTCTACAAGTGATTGTATTGGTATGTGGTTTCAAGGCAATATGGATAGGTGTCAGAAGCATCCAATTGAGAAGTTATAGAGTCTGAAGTGATTTGTAAAATCACCTACAAAATTCCATGTTCCAGCAGTAGGTTTGCGAGTATTTCACCAAGGCAGAGGAGATAGTTCTGAGTTTCACATTTCACCACATAAGGGCATCATGATCTATGGTTGATAAGATATGATCTATGAAGCATTAAGAATGATTAATGTGGTTCTTGGAGTCCCATGTGAATTTTAGTGGAAGTGTTGGGACGATAGAGTCAATGTAAGTTGATAAAGTGTTGTGCTTGATAGGCTGACTCAGTTTTGAGATTGAATTCAAAGTTGTGGATATTTATATGGGTTAGATTTTAGTGTTGAGTGATGATATGATATTGTGATGTGAATGAACTAAATGTGTGTGTGATTCAAAAGTAGAGTTGTGACTAGAAGAAGACAATAAGGGCCGAAGAGTAGAGTTTATGTAGAGCAGAGCAAAAAAAGCAAAGTAGACAGTATGAAGTCTTTTGAATCTGTATATTGAACTAATTGGTACTGCACCTTGACATTTTGTAGATGCATTTGTAGCAGTCATCATCTGGCAATGAACCAATCCTTCTATCTTCTTTTCTCTTGGCAGTGAGCCTTTGTGCAGTGAGCACTTCTTCATAGGGTAGTGACCCCTAAGACAATGAACCTTCTTGTAATTCAGTATTGTGCTATCATAATATATTGTGAGCTAACACTCACTATGGTTTTTCCCTTTTTAGGTTTTCCACGTAAAAATCCTAGTGTCTATGTGTTATGTCTTTATGGTTGTTGTTCTTATGTTTATTCTACTTTCATGTTGTTGAATTTGGTAATTGGATTAAGGAACAACAAACTAAGTGGTTTTGTAGAATACTGATTCACCCCCTCTCTTAGTATTCTCTATGTTCAACATGAAGTGCAATATATCACTTCTATTTTGCCTTTACAACACACACACTTTATCTTTCAATCTCTACACTCTCTCACACCACTCACAAATTCATTACATATATTTATACCAATCATCAACCTTGTAACACTCATCAAGGTCGGCAATATAATTTACAACCATTGAAACTATCTCCAAGGTCAACATACATGCATAAATCAAATTAGGTCTTGACATAAACAAACTTGTAGAGAAAATGAATGGAGGTAGAGAACTTCATGACTTAGCTCAGACCCAAACACATCCTTACACACTTCAATATGCTTCCACAATCCACAAATCACCTCTGCAACAAGTGTAAATAACCAAGTCAGCCAGAGCCAGTTCAAACATCAAGAATGCTTAAATACATGCTTCCAAGAACTTCATTATAGCTTATGTATCAAGCACACACATTCAATACATTTTGGAGACATCCACAATCAACATAGAATCACCTAGGAGTCGACAAATCCAACCACAATAGATCTCACTTGAGGACAACAAATATCGCTTGAAGATAGATTACAGACTGCTCACAACAAACACTGTCGAACTCTACTAGTCAATAATTTTCTTTCTAGAACACCAAATAACAAATCCTTTGAAATTAAGATATCTAAGGACTTTATAAACTTAAGTCCATAACCACAAGACCAAATTGCAAATTACAGAGAAATGTGAAGCAAAATACTTTCTCCTTGTCACACTGCAAATGTTGTCAGGCACAATCTTCAAACTGGTGAATATAAATTTTGCTTCATGGCAATCCGGACCACCAAATTCTAGATTTAGAAAATTCAAATGCTTCTCTAAATCATATCTAAATCTCATACTCTAGTTTTCAATACAGAGGAAATGCGGAGGAAAAACTTAGATAGTGTCCTTAACATGACAACTCAATCACTCAACAAACAACAATATTAGAAGCCATAGTTGGCACCAATGACAACACAAACATGTTGGCACCAATGACAACACAAAAATGTTGACATCAATGACAACACTTGTTAGCACATACTTGCAACAATCTCCCCCTTTATCATTGATGGAAACATATCATGTGAAAAACTAAACAACATGTTCCTCCATCAAGACATAACTTTGTATTAGGACTCCCCCTTTCTTTTTACACATCTGAACTCTTTCTCCTCCTAAGCTTTTCACATGATCTCTCTCCCCCTTTTACATCAATGTCTAAGGGCATCACATCTCTTTTAATGCACATAATTGCATACTACTATTCTGATCAGTTTGAAATCATTCTTTAGCTCCCCTTTACTACAACAATCATCTCAAACCACTACCTGCTCCCCCTGAGAGGTAGCTTCCAACACCAGTCCAAAAAGGAGAAATGTACTTTGAGGCACACTGGATTGATGCATTTTCTTATGCATCTAGTTCAATGAAGGAGGGGCAACAACCCCTAACTTCTCCTAGAGATACTCAAATGTATCCTTTGGAAGAGCCTTAGTGAATATATCAACAACTTGATCTTTTGTAGGCACATACTCAAGCTTTACTTCATTCTCTACAACTTTCTCCCTCAAAAAGTTATAATTTAAATGTGCTTTGTCTTTGAATGCATCATTGGATTCTTTGAAATATTTATGGCACTTGTGTTATCACAAAGAATAGGGATTGGCTCATCATACTGAACTTTGATATCCTTCAAGGTCTGTTTCATCCACAACCCCTAAGTACATCATGATTTTGTAACAATATATTTTTCCTCTACAGTAGAGAAGGAAATTAATTCTTATTTCTTGTTGTGCAAGGACACCGCCCTATCTCCAAGGAAGAATGCACCTCCACTTGTTCTTTTTCTGTCATCAACACATCTGACCCAATCTGCATCTGTATAGGCCCTTAAGGAAAAATCATTGTTCTTAGGATACTACAAGCCATGATCTAGAGTGCCCTTCAAATACCTGAATATCCTTTTCACTGCCATAACATGTGATTCTCTAGAATCTAATTAAAATCTGGCCAAAAGAAAGACTACATGCATGAAATCTGATCTAATAGAGGTTAGATAAAGTAGTCCTCCAATCATTGATCTATACTTTCTCTTATCATCCTTAGGTGATTCATCATTCTTGTTCAACTTGCAACCAATAACCATTGGGGTACATACCAGTTTAGAGTCCTCCATTTCAAATTTCTTCAATAACTCTTTAACATACTTGGATTGAGAAATGAAAATACCTTTACTAGTTTGAATGGTTTGTAGTCCAAGGAAGTTCATTTCACCACACATAGACATTTCAAAATCTTTTTACATCTCATATGTAAAATTATTACACATACCTTCATTTCCACTTAATATGATGTCATCAACATAGATCTCAACAATCAGAATTTGGTCTCCACTTATCTTGGTGTACAGGTTACTAGATGTGGACCCTTTACTGAATCCCTACTGCAATAGGTGCTTATCCAGTCTTGCATACCAAGCTCTAGGAGCTTGCTTCAATCCATACAAAGCCTTCTTTAATTTGCATACTATATTTGGTTTGTCTGATAGATAGAATCCATCTGGTTGCTCTATGTAGACTTCTAACTCAACATTCAGGAAATGTCAAAAATAGTCTGATGACTTCCATTCTTGCCACCCGAGAAAAGGTCTCTTCATAGTCTATTCCTTCCACTTGTGAGTAGCCTTTGCACACAAGTCTTGCCTTGTTTCTCACAACTTCTCCAACTTCATTCAGTTTGTTCTGGAACACCCCTTTTGTTCCTATCACATTCTTCTCTGCAGGTCTAGGGACAAGTTCCCAAGACTTGTTCTTCTCAATTTGCATTAGTTCTTCTTCCATTTCTTTGACCCAATATTCATCATTGCATGCTTCTTTTATTGTTTTAGGTTCCACCTTTGAGAGTAAACAAAGATTTACTTGATCTTCTGCAGCTCTACTTCTTGTCAACACACCTTTCCTTTTGTCACCAATAATTTGATCTTTAGAGTGATCTCTTTGCACATACCTAGGGGTTTTAGGAATTGTTTCCCAATCTTTAGCTTTAAGTTTTTCTTCTTCAAGAGCAGCTAGTACTCCAGTGTGAACTTCCTTTTCTTTATCTTTTTCAATCTTTTATGTATCAACAGATCCATCTGACTCATATCCATCTGGATGAATATCTTCATCTACCTTCACATTTGCACTTTCAATGATTTTTCTCAGTCTTTTGTTATAGCACAGGTAAGCCTTGGTCTTAGTAGAGTACCCAAGGAATTTTCATTCATCACATCTAGCATCAAACTTTCCTAATTCTTCATCTCTTCTGATATAACATTTGTTTCCAAAAACTTTGAACTATTTAACAATAGGAGTTCTACCATACCACAACTCATAAGGTGTCTTTGTTTCTTTTTCTCTAATTTGCACTTTTTTCTGAATGTAGATAGCAGTGTGTATTGCTTCTTTCCAATATACCTCCAGTAGGTTTGCTTCCTTAATCATTGTTCTAGCAACTTCTTGAACAATTCTATTTTTCCTTTCAACCACTCCATTTTGTTGAGGAGTCCAGGGGGCAGACAATTGTCTTTTTATTCCATGTTCTTCACAAAAAGCATTAAACTCATTTGAAGTAAACTCACCACCTCTGTCAAATCTCAAACACTTGATTCTCAAATCCAACTCATTTTCAACCATAGCTTTGAATGCCTTAAACTTGTCTAGGGCTTCTAATTTTTCATTAATAAAGGTAACCCAAGTCATTCTTGAATAATCATCAATAAGAAGCATGAAGTACTTGTTAGCTTGTTGACTTCTTGTTCTTGTAGGGCCACATAAGTCTATATGCACCAACTCCAGCAAACTGATAGAGAATTATTCTTTGAAGATATTCTTTGTCATCTTCCCAAACTGACATTCTATGCACATAACACTGGTAGGCTTCACAATCTTAGGTAGGTCTCTTACTACTTGTATTGTGCATATTCTCACAAAACTATCAAAGTTAATGTGACACATTCTCCTATGCCATAACTAGCTTTCATTTGTCTAACCCAACAAACAACAATTATTAGTACCCTTCAAATGATAGACATTACCATGAGTCTTCTTACCAACAACAATTAAAGTTCTGGAGCTTTTCCTTATCTCACACCCATTTTCCTTAAACATCAGATTATACCCTTTATCACACATTTGTCAAACACTTAGAAGATTATGCTTTAAGCCTTTGACATAAAGAACATCATTTGTATTATGCTTGCCATCAAAAGTAATTGATCCTTTTTCCACAAATCTTACTAGCTGCATCATCACCAAACCTCACTAGTCCTCCATCATATTTTTCAAACTTAACAAACTTACTCTTATCTCTTATCATGTGATTTGAACATCATTTGTCAATGATCCATTCATCTTCCTTTTCAGCATGAAATGTAGGCAACTCTCCTGGACTTCCTTCCTTCACACAACTAGCAAGGTTAGTAGAAATAGGTTCTTCTCTAAGTGCAATAAACAAGCATTCACTACTATTACCATCATTAGAATTAGGTTCATCATCAGTTACACCATCATCGTCTCTATCATAGTAACTCTTTCATACCATGTTTCATTTATTTTCATTGTTTTTTATCCTAAAAGTTTTGTTAGGACATCTTGAAGCATAGTGACCAAATTTACCACATTTGAAACATTTGAAAGGTAACTTACCTTTGAACTTTCCTCTAATACCTCTTTTCATTCTGCTTGCAAATTTTGCCTCAAGATCTTCAAAATCTTCTTCATCTAATTCCACAACATATTTATTTGATATAGTAGTCTTTTCTTCCTTGGCCTTAAATGTAGTCTTAGTTTCACAATGCCATCAGTAGTACCAAATTATCTCATCTCAAAAGTAGTCAGTTTACTAGGCAATTGATCTTTTGTAAGCTTACCCATATCAAACAATTCTTCAATGGTAGATACCTTGTTACTATAAGATTTGGGAAGAGTTCTGAGTATCTTATCTACAACATCCACATCCTCTAACTTTCCACCAAGACCCTTGATGTTGCTGACAACTTCATCAATCTTCTATATGTAACTTTTTATGTTCTCATCCTCAGCCATTCATGTGGTTTCATATGTGGTCTTCAAGTTCTACAACATAGCCTTCTTGACATATTCATCACCTTCATAAATGTTTTTTAATTTCTCCCAGATCTCATGAGCAATTTCCAAATCCACAACTTTTACCATTTTAGTGTTAGACAAAGCATTTAATAGAGCAATTTTATCTTTGTGATTAGTCTCATAATCCTCAATCTCTTCATCAATCTTTGGACCACCTTTAGGTACTATGTATTTATCTTTAACCATTGTCTATACATTATAACTAATAGAAATAAGATAACTTTGTATTCATACCTTCTAGTAGGCATAGTCAGATCCATCAGACTGAGGAATGTCTTTCTTGTGTGCCATCCCAGATCTACCTTAAGCTATTAGGCTTTCTTCAAAGGGACCTCACTCTAATACCAATTGTTGAAGGCACAAGATAACTGAGAGGGGGGTGAATCAGTTGTATCAAAAAACTTAACTTCTTTAAACAAAATCACATTCACATTAACTTACTTCAACTCCTTATTATGTTATGAAGATTAATCATGAATAGCAGAATCAAAACATAAACACATCAACACCATACACACATGAACACTAAATTTTTATGTGGAAAACCCTAAAAGGGAAAAACCAGGGTGAGTGCTAGCTCACACTATAATGTAGTAACAATACTGAATAAAAAAGAGGCTCACTACCTTATGACTCGCTGTAAAAAGGCTCACTACCAAGGGGTGGCTCACTACCTGGATGGGTGTCTCACTGCCATGAACTAATATAGTAGCATCTACAATATGCCTGAGTTTAGTTCCATTGAAGTGCAATATATCTCTTCTGACCTGCCTTTACAACACACACACTTTATCTTCACATATTTGCACTCTCTCACACCACTCACAAATTCATTACATATATTTATACCAATCATCAACCTTGGAATACTCATCAAGGTTGGCAATACAATTTACAACCATTGAAACTATCTCCAAGGTCAGCATACATGCATAAATCAAATTAGGTCTAGACCTAAACAAACTTGTGGAGCAAATGAATGAAGGAAGAGCACTTCACAGCTTAGCTTAGACCCAAACACATCCTTACATGTTTTAATATGCTTGCACAATCCATAGATCACCTCCGCAACAAGTGTAAATAACCAAGTCAGCCAGAACTAGTGCAAACATCAAGAATGCTTAAATACATGCTTCCAAGAACTTCATTATAGCTTGTAGATCAAGCACACACCTTCAATACATTCTAGAGACATCCACAATCAATATAGAATCACCCAGGAGTCAACAAATCCAACCACAATAGATCTCACTTAAGGACAACAAATATCACTTAAAGATAGATTATAGACTGCTCACAACAAACACTGTCAAACTCTACTAATCAATAACTTGCTTCCTTGATCACCAAATCACAAATCCTTTGGAATGAAGATAGCTAAGGACTTTATAAAATTAATTCCAAAATGCAAAGAAACATGGAGCAAAATACTTTCTCCTTGTCACACTGCAAATGCTATCAGGCACAATCTTCAAACTGGTGAATAGAACTTTTGTTGAATAGTGATCTGGACCACCAAATTCTGAATTTAGCAACTTCAAATACTTCTCTAATTCATATCCAAATCTCATACTCTGGTCTTCAATACAAAGGAAATGAGGAGCAAAAAATCAAACAGTGTCCTTAACATGACAACTCAATCACTCAACAAACAACAATATCAGAAGACATAGTTGGCACCAATGACAACACAAACATGTTGACATTAATGACAGCACCAATTAGCACATACTTGCACCAATACCTTCATTTCCACTAAAGATTATGTCATCCACATAGACATCAATAATAAGGATTTGATCTTTGCTTACCATGATGTACAAATTACTATCTGCAGACCCTTTACCGAATCTTTTCTGCAACAAATACCTATCTTATCTTGCATACCAAGCTCCAGGAGCTTGATTCATTCCATACAATGCCTTCTTCAATCTACATTCCATATCTAGTTTGTTTGACAGCTAAAATCCATCTAGTTGCTCTATGTATACTTCCTCTTCCAACTCACCATTCAGAAAAGAAGACTTCACATCCATTTGATACACTTTGAGATCCTTATGTCTTGCATAAGCCAGAAACAATCTAATAGCCTCCATTCTTGCCATTGAAGCATAAATTTCCTCATAGTCTATTCCTTCCACTTGTGAGTACCCTTTACACACAAGTCTTGCTTTGTTCCTTACCACTTCTCCATTCTCATTCAATTTGTTCCTCAATACCCACTTAGTTCCAATTACATTCTTATTCTTTAGTCTTGGGACAAGTTCCCAATTCTTATTCTTCTCAATCTGCATTTGTTCTTCTTCCATAGCCTTGACCCAATACTCATCTTTGCATGCCTCCACCACTGTTTTAGGTTCAACTTTAGAAATTAAACATAGGTTTGCCTATTTTTCAGTAGCTCTACTTCTTCTCAATACACCTTTGCTCTTATCACCAATGATCTGGTCTTCAGTGTGATGCCTCTACACATACTTGGGTGTTCTAGGTATTCTTTCTAGAGCTTCTTATTCTTCAACTTGCACTCCATTTTCTACTTCTTCTCCAGTCTGTACTACCTTTTCAACAATATTTTCTTCTTCTCCACAAGAGGACTCATCTGAGTCTGATACATATCCATTAACTTCTAAAATATTTTGTATGTCTTCATCCACCTTGACATTCGCACTTTCAACAATCCTTCTTAGCCTCTTGTTATAGCACTGGTAAGATTTTCTTTTGTTAGAGTACCCAAGGAAAATGCCTTCATCACATCTTGCATCAACCTTTCCTAGTTCTTCATCTCTTCTTATATAACATTTTCTTCCAAAAACTTTGAAATATTTAATAGTAGGAATCCTTCCATACCATAGCTCATAGGAAGTCTGTGTCATTTGATTTTACCTATACTCTATTCTATATGTAGACAGTAGTATGAATTGCTTCTCTCCAACAGACTTCCAGTAGGTTTTCTTCTTTTATCATTGTCCTTGCAGCTTCTTAAACAATCATGTTCTTCCTTTCAACCACTCCATTTTGCTGAGGGGTTCTACGAGGAGATAAATGCCTCTTTATCCCATGATTCTCACAAAACATGTTAAACTCATTAGAAGTAAATTATCCGCCTCTGTTAGACCTCAAACATTCAATTTTCATATTCAATTCATTCTCAACCATTACATTAAAAGCATTAAACTTGTCTAGGGCTTCTGACTTTTCCTTATGAAAAGTGACCCATGTCATTGTAGAGCAATCATCAATAAATAACATAAAATACATGTCACCTTGAAAAATCCTTACTCTAGTAGGACCACACAGGTCTGTATACACCATTTCCAATATTCCAGTAGATGATTGATCCTTGCTTTTGAAGATTCTTCTTGTTTTCTTTCGAAATTGACATTCCTTACATACAACATTGATGGGTTTTGTAATCTTTGGTAGATCTCTCACAGCTTGAACTGAGCTTATCCTTACCAGGCTATCAAAATTGATGTGACATAATCTCCTATGCCATAGCCAACTCTCACTGATCTAATTCATAAGGCAATAACTAACACCACATTTGAGATGATAAACATTTCAACATGTCCTCTTTCCAGCAGCAATTACTATTCTGGAGCTTTTTCTGATCTCATATCCATTATATTGAAACATAAGATTGTAACCCTTGCTACACATCTGTCCAACACTTAAGAGATTATTCTTTAAACCTTTGACATAAATAACATTATCAGTGTTATGCTTTCCATCAAAATTGATCAAACCTTTTCCACAAATCTTAGTAGCTTCATTACCACCAAACCTAACTACTCCACCATCAAATTGTTTAAGTTTAACAAACTAACTCTTATCACCTGTCATATGATTTTAGCATCCACTATTAATAACTTAGTCATCCTTTTCATTCCTGGCATGAAAACTAGACATTACAATGCCTTTACGATTAGTACTTGCATCCAGACCCTTTTCCTTTACACAACTTCCAAGGTTAGCAGAACCAGTTTCATCTCTTAAGGCAATAAATAAGCATTCATTATTATCATCCTCATGATCAGATTCATCATCAGAAATACTTACATCTTCTCTAACATAGTAACTTTTCTTGACCATTCTTCCTATGTTTTCCCTATTCTTAATTCTTAGAGCTCTATCTGGACATCTTGAAGCATAATGATCTATTTTCCCACAACTAAAACATTTAAAGGGTAACTTACCACTGAACTTTCTAGTACCCTTTTTCATTCTTCTCACAAAGTTAGCTTCCACTTCATCAAAGTCTTCCAAATTTGATTCAACAGTCTTCTCTAATTTTTTAGCTTTAAAAGCAGACTCATTCTTTATAGTTCCACTAGTTGTGCCAAACTCTCTTATTTCAAAAGTAGTTAGGGTGCCAAGTAACTGATCTTTGGTAAACTAATTAAAATTTGTAATTCTTCAATAGTAGAAACCTTATGACTGTAAGCTTTAGGAAGAGTTCTGAGTACCTTCAATATCACTTCTTTATCATCCATAGTTCTGCCAAGTCCTTTGATGCCATTGACAACTTCATCCACCTTCTTTAAGTAGCTTGTAATGTTTTCATCTTCATACATTCACATGGTCTCAAATGTGAGCTTCAAATTCTGCATTTTAGCTTGTTTAGTCTTATCATCTCCTTCATAAGCACTTTCCAACATTTTCTAAATCGCATTAGCAATTTTCAAATTCACAACCATTATCAATTTAGAATTAGTAAGACCACTTAAGAGAACATGCTTTACCTTACCATTAATTTCAGTAGTTTTGATTTCATCTTTAGTATTTATACCATTCTGAGGTACAATGTGATTAGACTTTATGCATTTCAAGACATCACAACCAAGAGCAACTAAAAAGGCTTCCATCCTTACTTTCTAGAGTGCATAGTCAGATCCATCAAACAAGGGAATCTGCTTCTTGTGTGCCATCCCAGATCTACCTCAAGTTGTTAAGATTTCTTCAAAGGAACTTGGCTCTAATACCAATTGTTGAATGCACAAGACAACTGAGAGGGGGGTGAATCAATTGTATCAGAAATTTCAAACCCTCCCAAACATATTCACATCCACATCAATTCACTTAAACCCTTAATCTATTATGATTATTAAACATGAGAAGAAAATAACAAAAAATTAAATACATCAACACCATACACAAGAGAACACCATATTTTATGTGGAAAACCCTAAAAGGGAAAAACCATGGTGAGGATTAGCTCACAATATAATGTAGTAACAATACAAAATTACAAAGGCTCACTACTAGAGGGCTCACTACAGGTGGACTCACTACCCACTAAGAAAGAAATAAAGAAGAGAAGAGTGGCTCACTGTCAAGCTTTGAACTGATATAATTGCATCTAACCTATGCATGGAGTTTAGTTCCAATGAATCTCAATATCCATCACAACACAAACAACATCTTTGCAACATCACTGAAAATAGTAGACACCTTCTACTCACTGCATCTAGTAGCCTAACACATGAAATATCTCACTACCCTAATCAAATTTGCATCACAAACCTCATATCCCCCATGCGCACACCTATCCATGACTCGTTGACACTTATTTATACAATCACCATTCATGAAAACATTCTCCAAGGTTAGCAACACAACTTAGCTCATAAAATTCAAATTAGGTCTAGACCTAAACATTCCCACAGAGGAAAGGAATGAATGCAAACCACACCACACCTTAGCATGGACCTAAATCCACTCTTACATGCTTCATCATGCTTTCGCAATCACCAAAGCATAATCGAAATTAGTGCAAACAACCAAGTCAGCCAAACTTGTGTTAACACCAAGAACTTTTAAGCACACACTTCCTCAAAGATAAACACACATTGTAGACATTACATAGAGGTTTAATACAATCTAGAGACATCCAAAAACAACTTGAAGTCACTTGGAAACCAACAAATTCACTCACAACTTTCACCTGAAGGAAGTTTACAGTCTGCTTACAAACAACACTGTCGAACTCTACTACACAAGAAATTTCTTTTTAGAGCACCAAATCACAAACCTTCTGGGTAGAAGATAGATAAGAATCTTATAAGCATATATCCAAAATCACAACACCTAAAACTATTCTACGGAGAAATGCAGAGCAAAATACTTTCTCCTAGACACACTGCAAACACTATCAAACACTATCTTCAAATTGGTGAACATAACTTTCACTGCACATCGATCCAGCATACCAAATTCTAGATTTATCATCTTCAAACACTTCTCAACAACATATCCAAACTGTACACTCATATCTCCAACACAAAAGAAATGCGAAGCAAAAACACAAATAGCATTCAGTAAGCTAGAAGACTTCTTCAACACATTGTTTCCAATATTAATCAAATTTTCTCAAAAGCACTTGGAAACCCAGAAAGAGGAACATATTCTTAACACCTTCATCACTTCTTCAAGGCAATCACATCATTATTAACTTAATAACTTAATCAAATAACAATAGTAACAGTAGAGGACACAGTTGACACCAATGACAACACAAACATGTTGCCATCAATGACAACACCGATTAGCACATACTTGCAACACCAAAAATATTTAGAAAATCCAAAAAACTAAAAAACATTTAGAAAACCTAGAAAAAACACAAAACATTCCATTCCATCCCACATCATCATCACAAATCAAAACTACATATCATCATCATTTCCATCTTAATGTGCCTTGATCTCGTGGATACAGGGTATGTAGAATATGAAGGAAGTATCTAGTATGCAAGTACATAAGATGCCACCCATCCAATTGCACTTGGATGGTCCCTATCCCCTGAGTTTACACTTCATCCAAACACAATACACTTGCTACACATACTATTACAACATCATCCCTTCACACAGAATCATTAGCTATCAAATTAGCTTCAACCACAACTTATGGCCTATATCTTTTTTCTCATCCTTTGATTTATCCTAATCATTCATCAATCCCTACATTAATGGATGCATCCTTCCTGCAATAAGAATTATCACCAATCTTGGCAAGAGATACAATGGTTGTTTGTTGGGTCAGTTGATCTATTGGTTATTGATTTTATCTTTTTCTCTATTCAAGGATCATTTAAAACTACCTTGATCTCACTATATCATGGTATATGGTCAAATACTTAGAATGGGGCTTGGTCATTGCTTTTATATAGTGTGTTTCTGGGCTATTGTCATTAGTCCAATTTAGTATTCATATCTTGTGAATCGTAGGGTCAATTCTAGCATATTGATCTCCTTTTGCATCTAAGGTTCCTCATACCTTTTGTGTACTAAGGGCTTATGCTATGTGTATACACCTAAAATTGACATGACTCTACTTAAATAAATATTTTAAATATTTATTTCACCTTCGCATTCCTCTATCAATAAATAAATACATTTATTTATTTATTTGATTCACTTCCTCTCATTTAATTAAATAAATTACATTTTATTTAATTAATTAAATTCATCTACGTCAACTTCATTCTTCTAAATAATTAAATAATTTCAATTATTTAATTAAAATCTTTTATTCTTCCAAATTTAAATAAAATGCAAATTTTATTTAAATAAAATCTAAATTCTCCACTAAATAAAATATATTTTTATATTTTATTTTATTCTTCAAATATCTTCACAAAAATAAAATATATTTCTATATTTTATTTATTCCTCTCAATTGTCTACAAAATAATTAAACAATAAATCATTTTATTTAATTATGCCTTCTTATCTTCACAAAAATCATTCTTATCTTCCAAAAATACTTTCCTCTTGTCACATAAAAGCAAAAGCTGAGTTACAAAAGCAAAATCAGTTTTAAAGCATCTTTAAAGAAAATCTTCTCTTGAATTAGAAAAATAAATTCTAATTTAAGAAAATCAAATCTCATCCTCATCAAGAGAGGAGTTAACTCAACAAGGCTGCTTTTTGAATGACATGTGTCCTTCTTCCATTTGTTGCATGTTCCTCAACAATCCTCCTCCATTGATCTTCTCTTTTCTTCTCAACCATTGATCTTCCCTCACCTTTTTCTATAAATACAACTTTCTTCTCTTCATTTCTAATATTGATCATTGTGCAAACTTATGCTGCAGAGATACCGGCATGCCTTTGGCACCCCCATTTCCTTAAGCACTTCATATCCATTTGTTAGTGTGCTTGGAGCTCATCTTCAAACACATGAATATCATAGCCATTCTGTCTTTGTCATCTTCAACAAGCAAGGGAGCAAAAATGCTTCTGAGGGCTTCACCATTAAGATCAAGAACAGATAGGCGAGCAATGGAAAATGATAGGTAAAGAGGTTGTAAGTATATCATCTTTGCTTGTTTTAATCTTCTTTGCTTTCAACTTCCATTGATGTTTGGGTTTTTTTTTCATTGATTGGATTAACCTATTTTGCCCCTCACATTTTTGCACCCACCGTGGGGCCCTTGCCCCTTTATCTAATAAAAAAACTGAGTGTTTCCAAGTGACAGGTCCATATAGGTGATGAATAGTTTTCTGATAGAGTCATATTGCGCATACAACCTCCCAAATGATGCATTTACCTTCCGAGTCTGTGCATCTAGTTTTCTAGCGCATTTGACCTCCTAAGTGATGCATTTACCTCGTGAATCAGTGCATGTGATAGTCTGGCGCATCTGACCTCCGTAGTTGCACATCCAACCTCTGTTGTTGCGCATCAAAACTTAGCTTCGGCATCTGAGTTTTACTGGCGCATATACTTTGTCTAACTGCGCATCTGTCATAGTTACGCTTTTACCTCATTTTTTGGTGCATTTGTTCTGTCAAACATTGCATCTGTTGTTATTGCGCATATACCTTGTGTTTTTGCTCATTTGCTTTCTATTCTTGTGCTTGTGTACAAAAGCCGCATACACTCCCTATTTCTACGCATTTAGGCTACAGTGTTGCACATCTGTCTTCTACTTTTTGTTTTACAGTTTTCTAATTTTCTTTTTGCATGTTAAGCTAACATCTATTTTGCAGGAGTAGCGGCTGGATTAGGTCATCTAGATATTTTGCCTAAGTTCACTTAGACTAACTAGGGGTGAAAGTAACAAGTGCATTTCATACAAACTTCACATAGTTTTCTAACTAGGAAGGAAGTAACTGGACCTTATTGCTATCGGTGCATTGTTGATTTATTTTCTAGTTAAACCACTGCTATCTTCACAAATGGGAAATGAACAATGCTATGTCTTAATCATTTTCAAAGTTAACAATTGGGAAAAT
Source organism: Cunninghamia lanceolata (assembly GCA_027924645.1). Taxonomy (NCBI): domain Eukaryota; kingdom Viridiplantae; phylum Streptophyta; class Pinopsida; order Cupressales; family Cupressaceae; genus Cunninghamia; species Cunninghamia lanceolata. The sequence goes on from BSBN01001583.1 coordinate 16,068,892, forward strand.
GAACAATGCTATGTTTTAATCACTTCCAAGTTAACAATCGTGTGAGTGCACAAGTAGAATAGCCCATTTAGTTTTTTCTAATTTTAACTAGGTTGGATTAACCATTGTATTCTGTGCTTGTGAATGATAATAGGCTTATGCTCTCCCCTTAACTGGGTGACCAAAGTGCCAGACTTGTCATTCTATTTGTTAAACCTTTAGGGGGGCCTGCCCTTGGATGCACGCTTGTCCAAGTGGGAATGACCCTGAGTGGTAACAGGCTAAAGCCAAGCCCTACCAAGCCACTTAAAATAAATTGTGCTTGAGGTGAAAACCTCAAGCAACGAGTGCTGCTATGTTACACTGACGGCCAACCTCCCCCAAAACCCTCATAGGCGTAACCCTTTGAGGCTGGGAGACTCCATAACGGAGAGTAGCGCCGCTGCACGTGTAACCACTCAAACAGTTGCCCTGATTAAGAACCAATTGTGTAGCAAGCCAAAAACCCCTATTTGTTGATGCAAAGGGCAGAGCTCTTGAAGCGGCCTCGATTCAAGTGACTCTTAGTAGAGGTAGCAGGGACAATCCTAAGGTTCGGTGTGGGGATGAGCCTAAGGAAACCCAAATTTGGTATGCGTGAGAAGTGATTGCCGTGGAGGGAAGCCGGTTCTACTAGATTCTAGAGCTACACGCTTTGAGTGGCACAGCTAGAGGATTCAACGAATATTGTCACATCTAGCCTAGGTTGTACTTGTTTTGAGTCAAAATAGTCCAAAAAATACAAAAAAATATAAAAAGATAAAAATCATGAAAAACTTCTATGTGATTACTGTGTTTTTGCCATAATTGAACATCAAACTATTTAGAAACACCAAGTTTTTCAAACCAAAAGTGGAAAAATCTTGAAAACGTTCCAAAATCTTCCAAAATTCTAAGAAAGCAAGACAAAAGCTGGAGTTGCGCATTTCCCACGACCTGTGGCGCATCTGAAATCTGTTGTGGCGCATTCGCCAGTATTGTGCATTAGACTTGACTTTTAGTGCATTTGAACACTGTTGTGGCACATTTGCCCATTTTGCGCATTTGACCTGACTTTTTGTGCATTTAACATATACTGTAGCGCATTTAAAACCTTGCCAGTGTTGCGCATTTGAATCAACTTATTGCGTATTTACTTCGACTGCTGAGGCATCTGACTTATGTTGTTGCACATTTAAACTGCTGCACATTTAAACCTAAGAGGCAAATTCAGTACCTTCCAAAAGCAAAACTGTCAAAAAATTTTCAAAAACCATCTCCAAACCTATTCAGTTTCCAAAAATCTGATTAAAACCTTGCAAATCGACCATTTATCCTTCTTTTCCATACCATATTAGCTTATTTTTCATCCAAAATCTCACCAAATCTTCCCAAATTCCTACAAGGTTAGAACCAAGATTATTCTAGATCACAATCAATGCTCAAACAAACCTAGTAAGTGTCTAATATCAAAGGTTACTTATCCTTTCTCTCAGTACTCTACTAGTGGCTTATATAAGACTAGTCAACATCAAGTATTTGGATTTCTGACGTCCCTACTTTGACTACAACTTTTGTATACCCAAACTTGTTTGATACCACATAGGTCTCAGAAGAACCTTGCTAAAACCTTGTATCATCCTAGCATCTTGCTCAAAAGAATCCTTTTCACTCCATCCCATTTCTTTACCACCTTGCATGGTCTTAACAAGATTACAAAAACAAAAATAGATCGAAATGGCAGAGAAAATCATTCGAAACACTCACGAAAGTGAAGAAGAAATTTCCATGGACGAGATCCTTCACACGCAGCATGACCCAAAATTTCAACACCTAGTAGAAGGAGTACTTGCTCAAGACCCCACAAAATTCTTTTTACCTATGGTAAGTCTAGGAGTCAAGCTCCCTAAGGATTATGATGTAGAGACCCTCAAGGAAACTGAGGGAAGTAGACATGAAGAAGAAACACCTTCGAACAAAAGCAAAACCAACACTGATGCTACAGATGCCCTAAGTCTAATGAACTAAAAATATGAAGATCTCCAACAACAAATTTTAGACATGAAAATAGGAGCATCGACTAAACATTACACCCTAGAGGATATTTCACCATATCCTTTTGATAGGGCCTTGGTCATGATACCTTTCCCCTCAAAATTTGAGGTGCCTAAGTTTGAAAAATATCGAGGAAAGGGTGACCCAAGGGATCACATAAGAGAATTCAACGCTGCTTGTCTCGAGGTCACACATAACGACACCTACCTTATGCAACTCTTCCCACGAAGCCTAAGTAGGCAAGCCATGGAATGGTTCTCTAGACTGCCACCTGGTATTAAAACCTTCAATGAGCTTGTAGACAAATTTGTCACCCACTTCTCTTACAATATTGAGTATGACACCTCAATATTTGATCTTTGTAACACCAAACAGAAAGGAGGAGAATTTTTTGTTGCCTTCTTACAGAGATGGAGACAACTAGCAAGCAAGTACCCACACCAAATGCCAGAGAAACAGATGCTAGAAATGTGTGTCCACAATCTACAAATGGACCTAAGCTACCGAATCCAAATCCAATGTCCTACTTCTTTTTGCAAGGTCATTGAGATGGGCCTCATCATAGAAAAAGCCCTAATCGTGAAAGGCCAAATCAAGCTCTACAAAGACACTCCTAATACCAACACCAACAATGACAAACCTAGATTCTGGACAAAAAATAAAAACATCGTAAATGACGGGGTAGTAGATTCCAAAAATACGGCACCTAAGCAACCAATTTTCAATCTATCAACACCTCAAAATAACCCCCCACAAAACAAACCAAGAAATACCAAATCTAGGTTTACCAACTTTTGGCCTAGGAGAAAGTTCACACCTTTGGATGAGTCACTAGAAACTGCCCTATGGAAGCTAGTCGCCAACAATCTCATAATGCTTCCCTCAGCATGAGAGTACGAACCAAAGGTCAAACCCCACTGGTGCAACGACAATGACTTTTGCGAATACCACCGAAACAGGGAGCACACAACAAATGATTGTATTGCACTCAAGCATATAATCCAAGACTTAATAGAGCAAAACAAAATCTCCATTAATGGACAATCTCACGGATATACCTCCAACAACGATCATCAGGCATTCAAGGATCCTCTTCCTAACTACAAGTAGGGAGGACCTTCCAACAGAAATAATAGTGGCTCTAACAATGTAAACTACACAAATGTCAGCTTCGACTATGTAGTTAACCATATCTCATAAGGTGAGTCACACATCAATGTGATCCTATCAACAAGGATCCAGATTGCAATGTTACTACCCATAGTAATAGGGTCACCCTTAGAGGAGCTTCCGCTCCTCCATCTAGTCAATACAGTATCGTGGATCAACTCCACAAAACACCTGCACACATCTCCATGTTAGAACTTCTACGTCTGTCTCCTTCTCATAGATCCATACTTGACAAAGCCTTAGCAGAAGCCTCCATCCCCACGAACTTAGCTAAAGAACAATTCCAAATGATGGTCGGTCACATCACCTCACCACATTCCCTATCATTCACTGAGAAGGATGATATGTCAATCACTCAACCCCATAACGCCTCCCTCCATATTGAAGCTTTCATACATAAACACAAGATCAAAAGAGTCCTAATAGATGGAGGGGCTAGTTTGAATATCTGCACATTGAAGCTAATCCTTACATTGGGGTTTTCAGAGAAGGCTATGGATCTGAAAAGAAAAATCATCATTAAAGCCTATGATGAGGAAGAAAGAACGTCTAAAGAAATTGTTACCCTACCAATTAGGGTGGGCCCCGTAGTGAAAGATGTATCTTGTCAAGTCCTCGACATGGAACTAGCGTATAACATTCTTCTTGGGCGACCGTGGATACACGCCCTAAAAGCAGTACCTTCAACATACCATCAATGTATCAAGTTCCCACATGAAGGTCAAGAGATCACCATCCAAGGTGACCCTAACCCCTTTCAATATTGCAAATCTATTCAGCCCAAACTAGAAGTTGTAATCCCCACCAACCGTGCTTCTGCCACCTCTTCATCTCGTGTAGATCCAATTACACTTGCTTCCTCTTCAGGAGCATCTCAACCTAAACTCCAACTCCAAGATAAGGGCCTGGGTGAGTACATGGTCTCCCAATCCCTCTGTTTGGCACAGCTACCTCTATTTCCTAGATCCTATGGGAGACCCATCTTAAAGACACCCAAAGCAGAGAGAACCACCAAAGGACCATTTGTGAAATGGGGAAGCCTAGAAGATGAAAGTGATGAAAAAGATATCCTACAGTGGCTATACAAAGATGAAGGTAGTTCCTCAACACAACATAACCATCCCATTATACAAACGGCACAATATGGTCAAGGCTTTCAAATGCTACAGAGAATGGGGTATGAAGGACACGGTCCACTTGGTTCAAGAAAGGATGGCATCACTGAACCCATCCAACCTCATACTTTAATAGCCCGAGACACTACATGGCTAGGGTACACTAGAGCATCAAGAAACAACAGAACCAACAAGAACAAAGGCAAACAACCAGAAGCATCCACTAGCAATCTGGTTGAACAAATTCAAAGAATGCAAATGGGGAGTGAAACTAATTCTAACGAGTATGAGTGGGATAGCCTCTCTGAGATGTCTTGTGACAAAAAGGATATTGATGCTGTTGTGAGGACCGCCCTTTTTACTACTGTTGTTACGACTATTTACATGACCGTTATTGTTACTTTTTATAATTGTGGGATAGCAGTTCCCGGAATTGTCAAACTATTAAACTTTATTATGTTTTCGGAAAAACTAATTGGGTGATGTTTGGATAAGTTTACATTTCAGAAAAATGAATTAGGTGATGATGGAAAATTGTAATATGATTTCATTTATGTTAATTAATACTATGTCATGATAATGCATGTTTTTTTTAAGTTGCTTCGGCTATGATGATTTTATGTGGTTACTGATCTTGTAATTTAGTGTGCAGGAATTACTAATCGAACCACAGAACTCGGAGATCATTCCGCACCTTGTTAATTGTTATTCCCTGTTAAGCCGATCGGGTTCCACGAGGAACCAAGATCTCTTTGTGTTTGATGTAATGATGTAATGTGGTCTTTCGTATGGTCGAGTGGGTTAGGTTACCCTCATGTAACATTATTTTATGATTTGTGTTGTAAAGAGATTGAATTTGAATTTCTTATTTTATTTAAATTATGAGGCCCTTTTCTTGTGCTTTACCTTGACCAGGGGTGTCTTGTATGGGTTAAAGTTGACCCTGGGTTATACCCCATGGGTCCAGGGGCCCATTTGGCATGGGTAACCCTTGAGTAACCTCCATCTAGTCAACTTAACCTTCCCCTGAAGTTAAGTGGCGAAAATTGGAGGTAGGAGGGGACATGATGGGTTGTACCAACACCCAACCCATCCCCTCTACTTTCTCCAAGATAAGAGATGCCATCCATTATTGAAGGTCACCCTCTCCTTTAGTGAGATTCCCCCATGTGCTGTGAGGACACCCATGTGAAGAAAGGAAAAAGAGGCATGGGTCACCTGTCTTTTTCCCATTTAACTCTTTTTTTTATTTCTCCCATGAGAAAGTGGAATCACATGAGGAGAGGACTAGGAGTACCCTTGGGAATGGAGAGTGACATAAGCCATCAGGCAGAATAGTGGTTTTGGGGAAGGGTGAGGAGGTGACAAGTGTCACTTCCCCATTTCTCAAAACTAAAAAAAAAAAAAAAGAGAATTTGGGTTATTTATTTTCAAATTTTGGGATGAGAGGGAGTTAGTTGAATTTTGGGAAAACTTTCATTTTTGCCTTACCAAAAATAGAGAAGTTAGTTTGCAAGATAGAGAAGGGAGAGGGAGTTGGTGGCGAAGGTTGGAAGTGAACTCTGTGGACTCTGCAACAGCTTCATTCCAGGAGGGCTTTGCAAGGTTGGTCTAAATTTTACCTTTGTTTTCGTATAACTGAAATGTGTATGTAAAGTGTGTGAATTCGTGTTCGAGTTGTTTTCTGTGGGGTTATTGTCGGGTTGTTTTGACAGAGCTTCTCCCACTTGGGAGAAATGTTCATCAAGTTTGGAGTAGGGGAGGAGAGATCCTCCTCGGGTGCATACCTGTTTCCATCTTTTGGGATGTTGAAAGCCTTGAGGGCATGTATCTGTGACTGTATTTTTGACTTGAGAGTCATATACAGATTTCTTAAAAATTGTGATCACACTTGGTTTGAGACCAAGAGAAATTTATATTGGTTAACTTATCTGTCAGGGTGACACTCTGGAGTCGAGTGTGTCCACTCTCCTGCCCCTTATGAAACTCACTGTAGTTGAGTTTCCGTGTTGTGTAAATTACCCACGGGTGTTTGTATGCTTTGGGATTGTTGTTGTTACTGTTGTGAAGTGGAGTGTTTGAGTACCCAGGTGTGAGTATGGTCTCCCTAGCTCGGGGGTGACCCACTTGCGGGTCTACGGAAGGGAGGAGAGCTAGATGAGTGGTGTTTCTTCTTTGTTTGTCTTTGATACGCAGGTTTTCTCTTGGAGCTTCTGGTGGGATATTTATGAAGAAGCAGTTAACCTTCTTTGTCATGAGAATTAGGCCTGGTTCATTTCATAGAGTTGAAGAGAGAACACCTCTCTTGTTATTGTTGTAATTTATTGTTATTCTGGGAGTGAAGAAAATCACCTCCCTGATCTTGTTATTATTGGACTTTTATTTGATTGTCATAAGCTATCAGTTGTATACGGTTTGGGAGAAGAAAGTTCATATCTGGGAAGTTAGTTGTTGTATCCATGATTGAGAATCTGTAATATGAATGTGCTTAAATTTTCAAGTTGATGTTTGTAAACCTAGTTCAATAGCAATTTATTTGTGTTTCAAGTATTACTGAAAGGAAAAGTTCATTGTTGCAATCTAATCTGAGTTGTTTACATTTGAAAGTTTGGAATTGCTTAACTAGTTGAAATGTTAGTTATGGTTCATTGTTCTAAAGGAATTAATTGTTTAAGTTTATTCTTCATAATTAGTGGATTCTGTTAAGTTGGAAGGATTAGAGGAAATCTAGCATGTATATATATTCCTGTTTGTAAATTTAAGAATCTTAAATGTTTAAGTTGTTATATCTTTACCATTGTTACCGAAATATATATATATATATATATAGATATAAAATTGTTATTTAATTATCATTCTATCAGGTTGAATTTGAGAAAATGAATAGGGTAGTGAATTTGAGAAAATTATGATTTATAGATATACATAAAAGAGAATATATATATATATATAAATACTATATATTTATATATATATATAGACATATATATATATCACAGTTTTATTAATTATCATTTTTTACAGAAGAATATAGAAACTGAATAAATAGTGTTATTATGAGACTGAATTATAAATCTCAGTATATAAATATATATATATATATATGAATATATATATATATAAATAAATATAGTATTGTTGACTGTCGAAGTTAAACCACGGGTTCAAAAACAAAACACAGTCGCGGTTGCAGTTTGGGCAGTGGGGAGAAACCCCCACCGCAAGCTTTAACTAATACATGGAGGTGTGGGGTGGGGCGGAGCCCCACCCACACCCCACATCGTGGGATGTGGGTGGGGTTCCACCCCACTCCACATCCCCCTTCCCCTTATGACTCCCGCGGGCTTCACAGGCCCTACCCCCTCCACCGACCCTGCTCCTCCGCTCTGTGCGGCCACCGCCGACTCTGTCTCCTCCGCTCTGCGCGGCCACCGCCGCCCATTGCCTCCGTGGCTGTGGGAAATAAAACAAAAAAAAAGAGTTAGGGCTTGGGCCCTAACACATAAGTTGGATTTTATTGCAATGAAAAAAAATATTAAGTTGCCATATGTAGAGGCATATATAAATACTATATATGCCTATGCATATAGCAATATAATAAGAAATAATTAATATATATATATATATATTTTAATATAAAAGGGATTACGTGGAGTTTGTTAAATATATATATATATTTTTGTGGAAATAGTGTTAAGAGCCATTTTATTGGGCCTTTGTTTAAAATCTTAACAAAATGTGACACGTGGATATACAAAAGTAAAATAGCAAATTATGTTTTCACAGTTAGTTTTTATTATGTGTTGAACACAACAACCAAAGAAGTTATATTCCCATGATCAGGGTTTTATAAAGTGGAGAGCCTCCTACATCTATTTACAATGTTATACGAGTCACAATAAGAGTATTAATAATACTGATTAGTAATAATAACAACAGTAATTATAGATAAGAGAAAATAAAATTATAATATAATGAGAACATAAAGGAATATACTGTGTTACCCGGGAAGAGTTTCTCAGAAGTTTCTCTACCAACATAATGTTAATAACCAGGGAAAATGAAGGAAAATGAAGAGGAAAATTACACGTCACCTTGCTTAAAAGATCACTGGAAATAAACTTAAGGAGCCATCATAGACATTCCATGTGGCCATTTTAATCTCAACTGTAGTTAACGTCCTCATAAGTAAACCTGTAAGAAAGTCCGAAGAAGAAAAACTAACATTGGAAAACACAGAGGAGAAAATGCGCGACATTTCCCACATGGGATAAGAGGACTAAGTTGACGGACCCTTCTGTTAAATCTGCTTAGGAACAAGTTTAATAAGTACAAACGAAGAGGAGATACCGTGATCAGAGAAGACTAGGAGACCGAGTCCAGCGAAGTAGTAAACCAATCTTTGTGACCTAGAACATCCTGAAGTTAGGTTTAATATCAACAATAGCTGCAGTGATAACCCTGATTGACGTAAATCATGAAGAAAGGACCGGATACACATAAAGAAAGCATAGAAAACGAAAGAGAGAGAGACCAAAATATAAACACACTAAATTAACGGAGAAATATTTAAGGTGAGGGCGATAAAAATACAATTAAAATTAAGAACCAGTGAAAAGGGAAGAGAGGGCAAACAAACCGCCTTGTTGAGAATGCTAAGTCGTGGGAGGAGTATGTTTCAGGAAACAAGAGAGGAGACAGACAACCGTGCCTGGCTGAAAAATGACTAAATAGGGAGATCACTAGCCGGTTTAGTCGAAACAAGGCGTCGTGGGAAGTTGTTAGTCTATCAGTGAACCACGTGCGTAAATGAGTGTAGCGTAATTCCCACTAACGCCGTAAGGCGTTATGCTGCCAGAAATTGCCAAGGTTTAGATTTAGGAACTTTGGTAATCTCACTCTTGCAATGACGTTAGCGGCGTCGTAAAGACCCTCTTGTTGATCTGTAAGCATCTGGTTGCACACAATTGTACTTATATCTTGCCAAAAATTGTACTGATTCGCCATGAGAGAACACCGTCGAGCATGCGTATGCATGCGAAGGGGGTTTTTAGGACAGTGTGAGAAAAGTTTTTCATATCTCGTGTCATAACCACATGACAGATGTGGCTATGACACGTGCGATGTGTGTTGTGACCACATGGAAAATGTGGGCATGACAGCTGTCCATGAGTACGACCTGACCCATGCTAACGAGAGACAAGGTCCAAGGGCTAGACCGCTAGAGTCTGACCCACATAGCAATAATAGTGAAAATCGTGAGGAAGGAATGATACCCCCCTTGACGGATCCACTAATAGAGAGTACCATCACAGACTTTGTTCGTGCTTTCAATAACTCTATCTTAACCATCAACGCCATTGAACCAGACCAACCTAATGACCCCTTACCTTTGGTACATCCTAAACTAATCAATTGGGACCTAGAAGGTACCACCCCTGAACTAGACACCTTCGAAAATGATGATGCCATCATCAATTATCTTGAGCTTAGAAATCACATACCTGTAGGAGACCACAGAGCTGGCTATGCTATTGAACTCAATGAGAAGGCCTACTTTAGAGAGAGTGCCAAGCCTTTCAGTCATAAAAATATCAAGATAAAAGAATGATCTAACAGTGAAAACTGCTCTGCGGCAGTGTTAGATCATCAAAATAGTAAAAATAAAGACGTATCCAACGGTGAAAACCTCTCTGAGGCACCGAAGGATGGAAGGATTGAACCTCTCCCCAATCTTACACATCAGGAAAGATCGTCGATATTAATAGAACCGGCAGAACCAATCAATGTCAGCACAGGTGATGAGCCTAGAATGATCCACATGGCAAAAGCTCTCACAGAACATGAAAAACCAGCATTTACAGATTTCTTCAAGAGAAAACAAATCAACTTCGCATGGACATAATGTTGACATGCCAGAGCTAGATCCGAATCTTATCATGCATCATTTATCTCTAGCTCCAGGAGCTAAACCTGTCAAACAAAAACTCAGAAAGATGCATCCACATGTGGCCCTCATGGTAAAGGAAGAACTAAAGAAACTGCTAGACGTCAGATTTATCAGGCCTATAGACTATCCTGAATGGGTTTGGAAAATAGTACCAGTGGCTAAACCAGATGGCAAGGTCAGAATATGCAATGATTTCAGAGACTTGAACAAGGCTTGTCCCAAAGACGACTTCCCCTTACCCAACATAGACATGATTGTCGATCTCACAGCAGGCCACACTATGCTTTCACTCATGGATGGTTTCTCGGGCTATAACCAGATAAAGATTGCACCTGAAGACCAACACAAAATGGTATTCACATGTCCTTGGGGCACCTACTATTGGTGTGTCATGCCATTTGGTCTAAAAAATGCTAGGGTGACATATCAAAGAGCCATGACAACAATCTTCCATGACATGATGTACACCATAATGGAAGACTATGTCGACGACATTCTGGCAAAATCACTTACTAGAGAAGGACACCTAGCAGTTTTAGACAAAATCTTCAATAGGTTGGAACAGTTTAAAGTGCAACTTAATCCAAAGAAGTGTCTGTTCGGGGTTACATTAGGTAAATTACTGGGCTACATAGTTTCTGCAAATGGTATTGAAGTTGATCCAGCTAAGGTGAAGGCCATAATGGAGATGCTACCACCTAAGAACCTGACTCAGTTAAGATCCCTACAAGGCAAACTACAGTCTATTAGAAGGTTCATTTCCCAACTAGCAGACAAGTGCCACCCATTCTCTCATCTGTTACACAAAAATGTCCCCTTCAAATGGAATGAGTCATGTGAACAGGCATTCCAGCAACTAAAGGAATATCTCATGAAACCACTGGTATTAATGCCACCAATTCAGGGCAAGCCTCTATTACTATATATCTTAGCTACACCAATAGCTTTGGGAGCTCTCCTTGCACAATAGAACTACGATGGGAAAGAACAGGCTATCTACTACATTAGTCGAACACTTGTTGGATATGAACTACAATACACACCCATCAAAAAAGCATGTCTAGTTGTTGTCTTCACCTCACAAAAATGGAGACATTACATGCTATCACACTCTGTCAAATTGATAGCAAAAATAGACCCGCTCAAAAATTTACTCATCAAGGTAGCCCTAAAAGGTCGATTGTCTAAATGGGTCATGCTTCTCAATGAGTTTGATATTGAATATGTCGACAGAAAAGAAATAAAGGGACAAGTACTAGCAGATCAACTGGCAGAAGCACCTTTAACAGATGACAGCCCTCTGAGCTTTGAATTTCTAGATGACTCTATCTTCCACATAAATATAGCAACCTGGAAAATGTATTTTGACGGCTCATACACTCAGCATGGATCGGGGGGAGGTATCTTATTAATCACACCTAATGGCGACACTATCCCAAAGTCATACAGGTTAATGTTCCCCTGCACTAACAACATAGCAGAATATGAAGCCCTGGTCATTGGTATCAAGCTAGCAGTTGAGTGGAACATCAAGGAACTTCAAGTCTATGGGGACTCACAGCTAGTCATCAATCAAGTGAATGATGACTACCAAACAAAGGATGAGAAACTGATTCCTTACAAACGAATGGTAGATGACTTCACAGAATATTTTGTCAAGATATCTTTTGAATAGATACCAAGGATCAAGAACAAAGCTACAGACAAAATGGCTACAATCGCATCTCTCCTCGACATTCCAGGTCATCAAACACGATATGAGTTCTTAGTAGAGCCAGTGTCCTATCCTGCTTATGACACCCCAGAATCCCATATCATATGCCACATCGTAGGAGCCGATTCCCCTCTCTATGGTAAAATATTTGCCTATCTAAAAGAGAATACCCTCCCACCCAACCTCTCTAGTAACCAAAAAAGAACCTTCATTTTGTAGGCATTCCGGTATGCCATTGTCGCCAACACCCTATATCACTGAGGTCTCGATGGTACTCTCCTTAGGTGTCTCGATAGTGAGGAATATCAAACTGCCCTGAGCAAAATACATGACGGTATATGCGGGACTCACTCTAGTGGCCCTACCCTAGCCAAGAAACTCATACACATGGGGTACTACTAGCCAACTATGGAACAAGATTCCTTCCACTTTGTGAAGAAGTGCAAAAAATGCCAAATCCACAGGAACCTGATACATGCACTAGCGCAGGAGCTACAGCCATTAATGACTCCTTAGCGTTTCTGTCAGTGGGGACTCGACTTAGTGGGCAAGATCCACCCTCCTTCCTCAAGTGGCCATAAATTCGTTATCACTGCCACAGAGTACTTTACGAAGTGGATTGAAGCCATGCCCTTAGCCAACATCACAAGAAAACAGATTGCCTCATTTATCCTGAACTATATCATTTGTCATTATGGTGTCCCTTCGTCCATTATCACGGATAACAGACGACCCTTCAAAAACCAAGATGTCAGGGAACTATGCAACAAATTCCATATCCAACACTGCTTTTCAACCCCCTATTACCCACAAGGCAACGGCCAAGTGGAGGCATCAAATAAAACCATCCTGAAAATCCTAAAAAAGATTGTCAATGATGCTAGCCGTGATTGGCATGTCCAACTAAATCCCGTGTTGTGGGCCTACCACACAAGCATCCGCACACCCACAGGTGCAACACCATACTCCCTAGTCTATGGATCTAAAGCTATCTTGCCCATTGAAGTTGAGATCCCATCCTTGCGAGTCTCATTAAAAGGCCTCATATCAGATGAAGAGTACAGAGTGACATGACTCCAAGAATTAGAACTGCTCAAAGAGAGAAGGAAACAGGCCTTTAACCACTTGAAAGCATATCAACAATGCATGTCCAGAAGCTACAATCACAGAGTAAAGCCCCGGATATTCCAAGTCGGTGACCTAGTCGTAAGAAAAAATCCTAGAAATCAGCAAGACAGAGACAAGAAAGGAAAGTTTGAACCTAACTGGCTAGGTCCCTACGTCGTCATCATAGCTTATGGATCGGGGGCATATCAATTGGCTACATCTGAAGGTGAACTGTTTGATGATCCTATCAACAGCATGCACCTTCACAAGTTCTATACCTGAAAACCCCAATGTAAGGGAGTCCTAAAAAAATCCAAAAAAAGGTGAAAAAGTGATCAAAAGCAGAACAAAAAAATCAAAAAAATGAGAAAATAACAAAAAAATCATCCTACGGTGAAAACCTGGCAAACAAGCACCTAGGATAGGTACCATGGTGAAAACCTGGCAAATAGGCGTCATGTGTACTTTTAGCTTCTCATGCAAATAAAAGCAAGTGGTGAAAACCTGGTAAACAGGCACTATCTGCGACAAGCCACTTCCTCCATCTATTTCGACTTCGTGTCTCTTGTGTCCTTCATATCGTCCGTCTTGACCCAATCCTTTGAACCATTGTCAAACTACGTCACCTCTGAGTTATTACGTAGGCATGGCCATTCTCAATGCGCCCCTGAGGCTCCTCTCCATTCCACTATCCCGTTCGTCCCATATCTAGTCCTTCTGTCAATCTGAGTCCGTGCTATTTCTGCACCACTTTGCCATCACCTAGGTCTTAGGTCCGCTAGGGTTCACCTCGAACTACGTTGCCTCTGTGTCGTCACATAGGCAAGGCCATTTAGCAATGAGCCCCCAAGGCACTAGGTCAGTCCCTTAGGGTCTGTCCCTCCATGTTTGTCTGTCATCTCACTCAAAATAAGTTGATCCTTGTCAAAACTGGGGGCAACTCCTCGACCTAGTTATGGATTTGGATTCTTGAATGCCACTATTCTAAGAGGATACCAATAAGGATTGCAATACCTTTCACTAGACAAGCAAGCACAGTAAAAATAGGCTACCCAAAACCAAAAGTGTTGACGTAAAACATCAACTTGTCCAAAATGAAGCAAGGTGTCAAAACACTAAAACTGATTCTATATCAATTATGGCAAATGACACATGTAATGCAAAGAAGTTTTGTCAACAGGTTAATTTACCAGGTCTTGAATTTTTGTCATTATGTCTTCCTATGCTACTCAAGGATGCCAAAAGCTAGAGATGCTATGATGGGGGAATAATCATTTTCTTTGTCTGTTGCTTGTGGATTAAACTGTAGTAATGTGACGACTTTTGTCTAATGACATGATCAGCAAAAGATCATCGAGGACTCCAAGGTCTAAACATGAAAAGGGGCAATCCTTGTCTGTTGAAATGCAAGAAGTACTCAAGTCATCTAGATTCAAGTTTGACTAGATGCTTGTATCAACTTGCTATATCAAAATCCATGTAAGACATACTCACGTCATCTCGGTCTAATTATACCTAGATGCTTGTATTTTCTTACAACATTTCAAAAAGTGAAAAATACCAAAAAGTACCCGATGATGAAAGCAAAAACCTTGCAAAAATCTCAAGATGACAATCTGCATCCATATCCATCTCATATCCAGCAAATCCATATCATCCATGCCATAAATCAATCTTGCAGTATATCAAATGAAAGTCAGTATTTCTTCATCTCTTCTTCCTTCTATGTCATCACCTGTGTCAATTGAGTACATTTGGACATATCAAAAACATAGCATAGATTGCATATCACATCACATGAGATAGTCATTTACATGATTAAATCATTTTGCATACATACATTAGGTTATCCACATACATTTACATCAGTATATCATTAGCAGCAAAATCAAAAACATAGACATTTCCATATAGAGCTGCATAATCATATCCATACACATTTACATTTACATATCAAATCATCCTAACATCCATCTAGTATGCATCACATATACAGGTACATCACCAAATTGATTGCATCCATAGCATATTGTAAGAACACATGCATGTAGACCATGAACAACTGTACCATCATATAAATCATCAAAAACATGTCCAAATGTACAAACATATCAAAATCTCTGTCCAATCTCTCCTAGTCATATCATAAGTGTATACAAAACATAAAAATGGTGATACATGTCTCGGGGCACAATAAGTACATATATCAGCTATCTTAGCCATCCATAAACAAATGGGTACATCATATTGAAAAAGGGTACAAGTATCCAGGTCTGTCTAACCCTGTTGTTGTGGCACACTGCTCCCTGCATTGGCCTCTCCTTTGTCTCCCCCTGTCTATTGTGGGCCCCTCACTGAGCCTATAGACCGAGATCCACCTTCCCTCTGTAATGCCTCTGACTGGCTCCTGAAGCTAGGGACATGATGCTCTACTAACACAGCTCCGTGATATAGCCCTCGGTAGTACTGAGCCTATGCCTGGGCTCTAGTAAGCTCACTCTGCACTTGGACCACCTGTGCCTGTGCCTGCAGACCTGTGAAACCAAAAAACTGGATGTCCCATCTATGCCCATGGCCATCACAGCTGCATCTCTCTCTACCGTCATGGCCCGCATACTGGCTAAGGTTGCGTCTCTCTCTCTGGTCAACTCTGATAACTGAGTCACATCTAACTCTCTCTATGACTCTGCTACTCTCAGATGAGCCCTCAACTGCCTAATCTGGCTCTGTAGTGAAACCATAACCTGCTGATGCACATCAAGCTGTGGAACCTACTCTGCCTGTGCCACCTGTTGCACTGGCACCTATCCCTGTATCGGCTACACCACCTGCTATGGCGGCGGCATCTGTCTCTGTGCTACCTCTTGCTGAACTAGCACCTGGACCTGTGCCTGTCCAACTACCTGCTGGCCCACAAGCCCCTCTCCGACCCTCTGCCTCTGTCTCAGTCTCCCATCATCTCCCTGCTCTCTCTTCCTCCTCCTCTGTCCTCCCCTCCTCCTGCCAGCTGCACCCTCACCGTCTGAATCATCCTCATCTATACGAGGAGCCAACTCTCCTAGCCCTGAATATCTTGGGAATGGGTGTGCCGCGAACCACTCCTTGTAGTTTGGCATCATGCCAATGTCCACTATCTCCCTTCGCATGGGCCAAGCTGCGTGAGGAATCTATCGAAAGTCTGTCAAGGCCTCCTCATATGATGCCACAGGACCCCACCTGTACCTCTCTGCATGGGTCCTGGCAAAGCGTGCCTCCCCCTGTGGTCTACCCTGGACTCAGCCAAACTGTCACTGCACTCTGCTGACAATCTGCCTCTCCAGAATGTACCTAGTCCTGCTAATGAGCCACCGTGTCTGGAAGCTCATCTGCCTCATCATCCCATACCTCGCAGTCTACGTAGGGACGCCAGACAACTGCATCTAAGCCATCAAAAGCATACCTCCAATACCCCAACTTCCCTAGCCTGTGCTGGGAAATCACACCTGCATAGCCGTAACTATAGGGCTCACCCCTTTGCCTATGAAATACGCATATCGGCCATGTGATAGCAATGTGCTCCCACAACCAAAACTGCAACAACGACGTACCCGCAGATAAACTAGCTCCTCTGTGACAAACCACCTGGTGCATGTCCCTATATAAGTGTGCAAGCACACACACCCCCCACGCATACCGGGTCCCATCTGTGATCATACTCTCCAACACCCTCCCCAGCTGATCGGGAAGCCATGTGCTCTCCTATTAGGGCATATCACGCCATCGATCAGTCCAACCACTATGCCTGGGAAGTAGTCATAACAGTCATGCATGTCCTGCCACGAAATCTCCTTCCCCACCAACTCTAGATCATCAAATACGTGTCTACACTCCTCTAAGCCATCATCTTGCTACAACTCATACTCAACCAGCTCTCCCTGAATCGAGAGGTGTAGAATCCGGTACACATCCTCGAGAGTAACCACCATCTCCCCCGTCGGTAGATGGAATGTACCATCCTCGCTGTGGAATCACTCCACCACTGCCATCAACATGGCCTAGTTGATGCAAACCTCAGGCATAAAGCAAACATAGTGCAGACCCATAGCACCTAGAGCCTCATGATCTATCTCAGTCAACATATACTGCTACAACAACGACAACGGGAATAGCTCTCGTGACGTCAGGACAATCCGAATATCCTCCTACAACCAAATAGCACATAACATCAAAAGAAGTCCATATCCAAGCATAGCATACCATCAACAAAATCCATAACCAAGCAAGCCTACTCATAACAATCAAATTATCATATTAATGACTTGACATATCAAATTAATCAAAAATAGCATATCATCTCTCAACTAGATTCCCAGAAATCTTAGAGATCGCTCATCAATTGACACATCGATCAAGGTGCCAATTGGGTTAATTTCGTTAAGTCATTTGAGTTTTTCATGCAAATGCACCAATCCAAGTAGCAGATGTGCCGATCCATATCACATCCACCACTTCCTTATGAATGCGCCAATCCCGAGCTTGCATGCGCCACTTCCTCATGAATGCACCGATCCATAGCTTGTATGCGTCGTTCTGGCAAATGCACCAATCCTTAGGTCACATGCACCATTTTCTGTCACATGCACAATTTCCTGATAAATGCGCCAACTCTAGAATCAAATATGCAATCTTGATAAATGCACCATACGGAGATAGATGTGCCAATTAATGACCCAAATGCGCAAACTTATCAAATGCACCAATTAATGACTGAAATGCACCATAACGCAATAGATGCGCTACTTTGGAGGTCATATGCACAAAAAGGTTGTTTCAGCGCATCTGTCCTAGTTGGTTTTCCTAGCCATTAATACACATAAAAATCAACTTGTGACAAGTTTTGAAGAACTACGTACCGGGGGTCCTACCTCCACTGGCCAATCGAACCGTCGAATCCGCTCAAACCGGTGCTCCTCGCACGGAATATCCAACTGTTTAGCTACCATACTCTCCTAAGCTCTCTAGAGGACTAATCAACTATGGCCAAGTAAACAAATGATTAGAATGTGTGGACCCAGCTCCTTTATATAGCACAATGACCCATACCTGACTGCCTGACAACTGTGGCTACTTCCCATGTCATTTTCTCTGCACCATATCCCATTTTTCACCTTCTTCTTCATGAGATTGTCCATCTCACACCGTCTACCTTCTTCCCATCCAATCTCACGAGGGGGCATCCTATCGTTAAACTTGTACCAGGGGCAAACTGGGGCATGTATCATTGTCAAAAATTCTTTTTCTTTGAAACAACGTGATAAAACACATTGCATCAAAGAGGGTCAAAATGTATACACCTAAAATTGACATGACTCTACTTAAATAAATATTTTAAATATTTATTTCACCTTCGCATTCCTCTATCAATAAATAAATACATTTATTTATTTATTTGATTCACTTCCTCTCATTTAATTAAATAAATTACATTTTATTTAATTAATTAAATTCATCTACATCAACTTCATTCTTCTAAATAATTAAATAATTTCAATTATTTAATTAAAATCTTTTATTCTTCCAAATTTAAATAAAATGCAAATTTTATTTAAATAAAATCTAAATTCTCCACTAAATAAAATATATTTTTATATTTTGTTTTATTCTTCAAATATCTTCACAAAAATAAAATATATTTCTATATTTTATTTATTCCTCTCAGTTGTCTACAAAATAATTAAATAATAAATCTTTTTATTTAATTATGCCTTCTTATCTTCACAAAAATCATTATTATCTTCCAAAAATACTTTCCTCTTGTCACATAAAAGCAAAAGCTGAGTTACAAAAGCAAAATCAGTTTTAAAGCATCTTTAAAGCAAATCTTCTCTTGAATTAGAAAAATAAATTCTAATTTAAGAAAATCAAATCTCATCCTCATCAAGAGAGGAGTTAACTCAACAAGGCTGATTTTCAAATGACATGTGTCCTTCTTCCATTTGTTGCACTTTCCTCAACAATCCTCCTCCATTGATCTTCTCTTTTCTTCTCAACCATTGATCTTCCCTCACCTTTTTCTATAAATACAACTTTCTTCTCTTCATTTCATATATCGATCATTGTGCAAACTTATGCTACAGAGATACTGGTGCGCCTTTGGCGCCCCCATTTCCTTAAGCACTTCATATCCATTTGTTAGTGTGCTTGGAGCTCATCTTCAAACACACAAATATCATAGCCATTCTGTCTTTGTCATCTTCAACAAGCAAGGGAGCAAAAACGCTTCTGAGGGCTTCACCATCAAGATCAAGAACAGATAGGCGAGTAATGGAAAATGATAGGTAAAGAGGTTGTAAGTATATCATTTATGCTTGTTTTAATCTTCTTTGCTTTCAACTTCCATTGATGTTTGGGTTTTGTTTTCATTGATTGGATTAACCTATTTTCCCCCTCACACTATGGATTCCGCTCATTCTCTAGGCAGGGTTGTACTATCTTGGGCATGTATGGGGTCATCCTAATGTTTGAGGATCTAGTCCATGCAAAGGATAGATATATATCATTATCTTGGTCCTTTATACCTTGGTGAAAATATCCTCTTTTCTATAATAAACATAGGATTCAGCACAACAACCAGCCCTAAGCAAATCCCAATCAATTTATCACCCACTCAATCCCAACCATGTTTTTGTTGAACACACTCAGAGACTAAGAGGAGGAGGGTGAATCAGTCTTTTCTTAAACTTTAAATCAATTCCATTTGCAACTTAAACATCAAATCACATTAACAAAAGAATAACATAAATGAAAGAATGTACCACACAAGAACACCAAGATTTTTATGTGGAAAACTCAATTGGAAAAACCACAGTGAGAGTTAATTCACAATATATGAAGCTCACTACTTATAAAAATTACATTTTGTTTTAAGGGTCACTACCTAAGGAAGCTCACTGCTCCCTAATGGACTTGTAGACTAAGGCACACAACCTTAGGGAAAGATACAAGGACCTGCTAAAGAGACTCACTATTTGGTAGTAGGATACATGAAAATTACAATGAAAAACATGAACATGAACTAATGTAAAGGAGGCATCTAACAAATGTTGATGTTGCAGTCCCTTTTCCACATAATTACTCCATCATACTGACTTTGCATACTTCATACTTAACATACTCCTCAATATATCTTTCACAAATAATTTTGTTCTTCTATAAATACCCTCCGCAACAACTCAAAACCCAATTAGGTTGGTTCTAAGATGACCTTTAGATGAAATGTATGATACTACATAGGTCAGCTCCAAACATATACATTATGAAGAGAAAATAAGTTGTGGATCACAACACATGGTATAATAGGGCCCAAATACATCTCAATACATCCTTCAAAGAAAAATTAACTAATCAAGATCAACCACAAATGAAGGAACTAGACTATCAGCCCAAACAACATCAGCACTACCAACTGTTCATCTTTACACCATCAGGGAGAAACCAAAAACATCATGTGGACCAAGATGTGAGAAATATATTTTATCAATAGTATCCTTACAACCTTCTCCTAAAGTATCTGATCATTATATGCTATTACAAGAAGAGAAACATATTAAACTGATGAAAACAGAGCATCCCAGACTAACTCTGACACATCAACACTTAGGATATTGCGTTGTGGTTTACCAAAACATCTAAAACACATATGGATGCACCCATACACCACTCTAATCATATCTCCAAGTATGCACAATGATATCTATCACTCTGAAGGAATGCAGAGCATTCTAAGATGCTTAACATAGTTATACTGCAATTAGGAAAATAGTCACATCTAACACTTGGTGTAGAAATGTTTATGACATGAAATCTTAGAAATAACTTCTTTTCTAACTACCAAACTTAACTCTAGATCTGCACAACTAGATCATACACTACAAAGTAATGCATACCAAAAGGAAGGGTCACTGACTTAGGAAGATATGTAGTTTTTACCTTAGACAGCTTCTCTCAACAACATAAGTATGAACAAAACCTCAAAACTATTAAGTAACATACTTCCAAACATCTCAGCATCTGCTAGGTCTTCAAGACTGACTTTCCTTAAACAAGTTGACCCCATGTCTCTAATTGTGTCAAACCATCTCTCTCAAATCTTCCACTATATCAATCATGTTGATCCCCATGTCTCTATCTATGTGAAACCATCTCTCTCAAATCTTCCACTATCCATCAACTATATCAACCTATCTCTAACCATTTCTTAGCCTCTTCAACTTTTATATAAAATCTATATGCAAACATGACGTCAAGTTGACATTAATGAACACACATATTGAGTTGACATCAATGAAAACACATATTGCCAAAAATCTCCCCATTTTTCATTGATGGGAACATACATTTATCTACATGTCTTCTTTCCTCTTTTCTTCCCTCCCAACTAATAAGGCAATCATCAACACATTCTCCCCTTTGACATCAAGGCCAAAGGGAATAATATATTTTACTTATAGAAACTCAAAAACTATATGAACTCCCCTTACTTTATGATTTATACAAACAACACTCCCCCTGAGATAGATATACCCCAAAAACTGATGCTATGTATTAGACAAGCCAAGATACTAAGAGGGGGGGGTGAATCAGTATCTAAACAATTCTTCAAATTCAACAACTTTAACTTATCCGAAGCATATATGAACTTAAGTATCACAACATTAACATGAACATGAACATGAAATATTAACATAATGCACAACAACACATAACACTAGATATATGTGGAAAACCCTAGAAGGGAAAAACACGATGAAGATTAACTCACAATATATGAAACTCAAATAATAACTTTGTTTTAGGGGCTTTAACCGAAGGAAGCTGCTGCTCCCTAAGTAACTTTAATTTAGGGTCACTCCCAAGGAAGCTTCTACTCCTTGATGACTTTATTTAGGGGCTTTAATCCAAGGAATCAGCTACTCTCTAATCTGAGAACAAACTCAGAGATGATTACAGTATGACAATCTTTCAACTATCTTAAAAATGCCTTTGAAGCTCACACATGATGATTGCACTTGTATCTCTTCACACACTCCCTTCTGAAGATTTGATCATTTAGGAACACTCTATACTTCATTACTATCTCAAATAAGCCTTCAAGATGAATCCAAACAGCATCACTATCATCTGCTCTTTCTCCCACAGTCAGACAAAAAATGTATTATTCTACTTTATTTGCTTCCAAACCTTGTTCATCAACTTGCAATCATATCCTCCACATTCAATTTGACCTACTATTTATACATGATATTACATTGATTACATATGTTTTTAGCTAGATTAAACATAAAAAGTGCATTTACAGGTCAGCCATACAATACACAATATGAAACATGTAGAAGATATGTCTAATATAACATGTTACACCAACAAAAGACTCAAGCCTTGCAGACCCCAACACTTGCTTAACTAGGTCCAAAACATCCTTCACAACTTCAAACATCAAGGTATTACTTCCACACACTCCGCTCAATTGAAAATAGGACAACTTTAAGGTAAGCTCATGAAAACTTGAAGAGTAACAACCATATCAACTAGAAAACCTTGCACAGTATTGAAAACACAAAAGATCTTCATGAAACTTTTCTAGATGAGTCCACATGACTCATACAACATCCCAAAACAATTATTTTCCATTGCACATCAAAGAATTGTGTTGCACACCTTCAATCATTAACTCTGAGAGCACACTATTATCTGGAACACACTGCAACATACTGTCAATTGAAAAATTTAGTTGCAGACCACCAAGAAGCTTTAAACATCAAAGAAACATGAAATACACATTCAATAACATGTTCACAAAACTGCAAGATCAATCATTTACTTCCCAAGGAATGCGAAGCATTTTAGTAGGTCTTCAATGCTACTCCATTCTGTTAGAGCACATACTGGTACTTTATCAATCATACCTTTCACTATGGAGGGAATGATGATCTATAAATTTGGAAACAACACATTTACCATCCTCTAAACTCAAATCTAGAATTCTATAGCTATATCTACAAATGTGGAGGAATGTGGAGCATTCCATTCACCTTTTAACATCACATTACACTGTCAGAGCTTGAATCAAAGCTCAATCACTTATATCTTTCACTACGGAAGAGTAAACACTCTAAAACTTAGGATTTAACATATTTACATCATAATCAACTTAACTCTTGAACTACAAAACCATAGCTTCAAAATTAAAGGAATGCGGACCATTCCATTGTCATGTTAGAAACATCTTCATAGAACCCACACTATCTTCAACCTGCTTCTGGAGGCCATGTCTTTTATGCATCACCATATACAACTCAAGATTAGTAGGGATGATCAGACAACATGCTTCAAAATAGGAACACATCCTCAAGATCAACAACACAACTTGATTCTTCTAATTCATATTGATCAGGCTTCAAACTCAACTCTCCTTTGATTCTCTCCTTTGATTAGGAATGTAACTTTTAGGATCTCCAATGATGATCTTTATCTTTCTTAGGAGGATGACATCCAACCATTACCAGTCTCTTACTCTTATGATAGTGATGACGTCAATGTATGCTATGTTTCTATCAATTTATGCTACTATGTTGACATCATTGACAACACATATGGCCAACAATCACCCCCTTTGTCATTGATGGCAACATATGCTCCCCCTTAGACTCTCTCCCCCTTTGACATCAAGGACAAAGGGATCTAATACCTGCTCATTCTCTCCCCTTCATTAATAATCATATATCCATGAACTTTTTCTTGCAAGCTCCCCTTATCATCAATGACCACTACCTTCTCCCCCTAAGAGGTAGCCATCATTAGTCCAGGATAAGATATAGCATGAACTCCCCCTAGACGGATGCACCATTTTGCATCTTAGTAAAAAGGAGGAGGGGCAGTTACTCCTAACCTCTACCAAAGATTCTCAAAAGTGTCCTTTGCAAGAGTCTTAGTGAAAATGTCTATAATCTGATCCTTAGTTGGGACATAGTCCAACCTCACTTCCTTATCTGTAACTTTGTCTCTCAAAAAGTGATACTTGATTGCTATGTGCTTGCTTCTGGAATGCATCATTGGATTCTTGGAGATATTGATAGCACTTGTTTTATCACACAAAATAGGAATAGGATCATCATACAATACCTTGATATCCTTAAGAGTTTGCTTCATCCATAACACCTAAGGAGGAAGCTACAATATACTCAGCCTCTACAATAGATAGGGACACTGAATCTTGCTTCTTTCTCTGCCATGAAACCAATCTGCTTCCTACAAAGAAAGCACCACCGCTTGTACTTCTTCTATCATCAACACAACTAGCCCATTCAACATTAGTGTATGCACTCAAATCAAAGTCATTACCTTTTATATACCATAGACCATAGTTAAGGGTTCCTTTCAAGTATTTGAATAACCATTTTCACTACCTTCTCATGTTTTTTCTTAGGATTGGCTTGATATATGGAAACTACACATACTGCATGCATAATGTTAGGTTTGGAAGCAATTAAGTACAATAGTGCTCCAATCATAGACCTATAGATAGTCTGATCTACCTACAGAGACTCATCATCTTTACTCAAGTGGCATCCAGTGACCATGGGAGTACTCACTAGCTTTGAATCCTCCATACCAAACTTCTTCAACAATTCTTTAACATACTTAGCTTGAGAAATAATGATACCACCATCTAGCTAGGAAATTTGAAGACCAAGGAACAATGACATTTCACCAATCATGGACATTTCAATTTATTTTTGCATATCCTCTACAAACCTCTTACACATATTATCATTTACTCCAAAAATAATATCATCAAGATAAACTAAAACTATCAAGATCATGTCTCCTTCTTCCTTTATGTAAAGATTGCTATCTGTAGTACCTTTCTTTAAGCCCTACTAAAGTAAGTGTTGCAAGTATGTGCCTAATTGGTGTTTACATTGATGTCAACTATATCCTATTTTGTTATTTGTTTAGAAGATTTACATGTTGAGAATATTGAGAAAATTAGCGCCTCCAGAAGAATCAGAAAGTAAACAGTGAATCACTATGAAAACGGTGAGTTGCATACTGAAGAATAGTCCAGAAGACTACTCTGCATTTCTTTCTAAATGAAGATCTTGGTCTATGGATTGGAATTTATTTAGAAGCATGGATGAAAATGCTAAATCCTAAGTTTGAGCCTCTGGTATGAAGATTTGAGTGAGTTACATTCAACAGAGTAAAACCTACTTTTTTTATTATTCACTGGTGCCTGAGAGAAATTATTTTGCTCCGCATTAAAGTGTTTTGCTCTGTGATTCTAGAGGGAAGTCTGGGATGATGATAAGTGCCTACAACTGCAATGGTTCATGTTTTTGTGGTCCACAAGCTATCTTTCTTTTATGACAGTTGAAGACAGTGAAGTTCATGTGCTCTGGTGTGAAGAATCTCATGAATAAAGTGGTTTGAGTTTGTGCGGTTGTTCCTGGTGATTTCAACATGCTTGTGGATACCTCCTGATCATGTTCATACCTTTACATTGGTCTGTGTTAAGGAATTGAGATCATGTTTCAAGATTATTCCCAGATAACGTAGCGTGTAACCAGTCTTAGCCAACTTGATTAATTCCAGTGATTGTGAAGATCCCTTAAAGATTATGGAAGCGTGTTGTGGCATGGAAGATCATGTTTGAGTCCTAGCCAAGGCAATACACAGTTGATCTTAGTTCCTCTTGGAATTAGATTGGTTCAACATGGGATTCACAAAATGTGTGGGATGATCTCTGATTTTCCGTGGCTTGAGAAAATCACTTGTGCACTTAAACAATAGATTAATTCAACATGTATATGATAGCTAAAGTAAGGAAAAGAATACACTCACACCATTGCATAATCATTTAGTACATCATAAAAATCACATCCTAATTTGATTCATAATTTGCATTTCTATAAACCATCTCAAGATAAAAACTGCATAGTAAATCCATCACATGATCTCACAACTAATATCTCTAATAATATTAGAATGCATATCACATGTCTAATCATCATCAGTGAATCAAAATTAGGATCTAGTCTCATCACAACGTACTAAGCATAAATAACCAAAATAAAAGAATATAGTCTAGAAAATCTACATATCAAGATCAACAGTCCCCAAATGTCTAAAATGTCCCCAACTGTAAATATGAAACAAGCAAAATAAGGGAGTGAAATAATAGGCCTCACATCCTCCCCCCTAAGACTAAACTTCCTCCTAGAATTTGTCAAAGAGGTGAGGATAAAGTGTCCTCAATCTAGCTGCATCCTCCCATGTCGTTGTGACCTCATCGTACCTGTCCCACTAAACCCTAACCTGGTCCAGCTCTTGAGCTCAAAGGCCCAGTATCTGACAAGACAATATGTGAATTGGCTCCAAAGCTAGCTACCTATTCACATCTACCTGTAGAATACTCCAATCCAATACATGAGACAAATCAGATATATAATGCTGTAATACAGATACATAGAAAACATCATGGATGCACGATAGGCTAGGTGGCAAGGCTAGATGGTAGGCTATGGGTCCTGTCCACTCCAAGATCTCAAAAGGCCCAACAAACTATGGTGCGAGCTTAGAGCCCTTTCCATAACAGATTGGACTCTTGTGTGGCCGCACTCTCAAGAATACTCTATCCCCGATTAAGAAGCTCTAATCTAATCTCTTAGCATTATTATACTTCTTCTATCAATTCTATGCCTCCTGAAGTCTCTATCTAATCAATGTCACCTGCTACTTCATATCCTACACCAAATCTGGCCCAATAGCAACCGTATCCTCTATATGGTCCCAACTCAATGGTGTCTTGCATGCTCTATCATACAAAGCCTGATAAGGAGGCATACCCAACGAGCAATGATGCCCATTATTGTAGGCAAACTCAACCAGATACAGATACTCCTCCCATCTAGACTGGTGGTCCATAACATACATGCAGAGCATATCCTCTAACACCTAATTCACCCTCTCCGTCTGACCATCTATCTCATGGTGATAAGCTGAACTAAAGTTAAGCTTTGTGCCTAATGCCTGCTACAGAGCCCTCTAAAAGGCTAATGTGAACATTGAGTCTCTGTCAGAAATGATGCGGCGAGGTACCCTATGTAATATAATAATCTCATCCAATAATACTCATGCCACTTATGGTGCATTGTACGTTGTGCATACAAGTGAGAAATGTGCCACCTTAGTCAACTTGTCAATCGTCACCATGATGGCATCATGGTGACGAGATAACATCGGAAGACCAACAATGAAATCCATGGAAATGGTGTCCCATTTCCACTCAGGTATCCCATGAGGGTATAAAAGAGCTGCTGGATGTTGATGCTTGGCCTTGACCCTCTGGCACTCAAGGCATTGAGCAACATACTCTACAATATCTTGTCTCATACCCACCCAATGGTACAACTATCGCAAGTCGGCATGCATCTTCTTCACCCCCAGGTGTGCTGCATAAGGTGCTCTATGAGTCTTTGAAAGAACTACTACATGTAGGTCACCTGCACAGGATACGTAGATGCACTGTTGATGTCTAAGTAGCCCATCTGCCTCTAAGGAATATCTTGCAAAATTGACAACAAAGCCCCTCTATGACTGGATCTCCTTTTGTACCTCAAAAAACCATTCATCCTCAGGAAGATGTTGTATGATGCACCCTCTCAAGTCCACACTCAAGGTCAAGGTTAGGATCTCATGGCACCTCCGACTCAATGTGTCAGCAACCACATTCTCCTTCCCTTTGATGTAGTGGACATTAAAGTTGTACTTGCAAAGAAACTCCATCCAACGCCACTGGCGAGCGTTTAGATTTGGCTGTGTGAATAAGTACTAAAGACTGTAATGATTTGAATGAAGCTCAAAGCGACATCCCAGTAGAAAGTGTCTCCAATGAACTAGAGCATGAACCACTGCTACAAGCTCTAAATCATGAGTGGGGTAGTTTAGCTCATGGGTCTTGA
Source organism: Cunninghamia lanceolata (assembly GCA_027924645.1). Taxonomy (NCBI): domain Eukaryota; kingdom Viridiplantae; phylum Streptophyta; class Pinopsida; order Cupressales; family Cupressaceae; genus Cunninghamia; species Cunninghamia lanceolata. The sequence goes on from BSBN01001583.1 coordinate 16,097,002, forward strand.
GCTTTCATGACTCATATGCGATCGCCTTACCATCCTGCATAAGTATGGCTCCCAAATCCTCTAATGATGCATTAGTACAAACCATGAAATCTACTGTTGGATCAAGAACTGCTAAGATGGGAGCGCTGGTAAGATGCTCCTTGAGGACCCCAAAGGCCCTCTCACACTGCTCAGTCCAAGTGAATCTCTTTTGATGAAGGGGTAACTCATAAAACACATAATAACAAAAATTACACACATAAAATAGAATGATATTTTATTAATATAGGCAAAATATTACATTATAGAAGCTCAAATACAATCAGAGGATGAATCCCTTACAAGCTGCAACACATTACAACTCCCTCTCTCAAGACTCTAGAATCTTCAGCCTTTTGTAACCCCAAATCAACTAGGGTTTCTATTTTCCTACCTTTTCCTGACTCTACACCTTTCCCCTTAACTCTACTACCCCAAGGGTTCTCAAAAATGGTCATATATAGCCCTTTTTGGTGGCCACCAGCTTAATTTCAAAATTTACATCTCCCTCCAAAAGTAGGTTAACTTCGCGGGGCCATAACTTTCAATTCAACCATTGGATTTTCAATTATAATACCTTTTCAGAAAGATATCGAAAAGATGATCGTGCACAAGTAGTACCTAAAGGTAGACTGCTTGGGTTTCCCACCAAAGTTCGGGCCCATTCGGAGCCTCTAAGTCCCTCAAATTTGACTTTGAATACTTCAATAGTATTTTTGGAATTTGAAATCTTAATATCTCACAAATGACAAATGATATTGAAGTGATTTCTTCACCATTAGCTTCAATTCACCATTCTAGAGGTCTGTGTAAGATTTTGTATCCAACCGTGCACAAATGTAAACTTACTAAAAATAGTAACACTACCAAATTTAGCCCTTATTGAAAATAAACAACATTTTTTTTGGGTTGATGCAAGATTGCTCTTACACCTCGGATGCTCCTGCATCAGACACCTAGGGTAATTTGAAAAGTGACCCTATCACTCCTCATGAGTTAGAGGGAACTAAAATGGTTAACCTCAGTCTCAGATAACCATGATGAATCTTCAACAGCCCTTTCTTTCCATTTCACCAAGTATTCTGTATACTGCCTATTTCTTGTACTCTTACCCACATGACTATCTGGAATGCCCTCTATCTCCTCCTTCTCTGAAGTAGATGTTGGAATGTCCCATTGTGTTCCTTTATCAAGTCCATCATCATGATACTCTGTCAAATCTGAAATGTTGAACACTAGTGAAATATTGATGTCATCAGGCAAGTCTACCTCAAATGCATTTCCTGAATCATGCTTCTTCAGGATTCTACACAATCCAAATTTCTTCATTTTCAACTTATTGTATGTTCCAATTGGGAACCTTTCTTTTCTCAAGTGAACCATGACTTCATCTCCTACTTGGAACTCCTTATATCTCCTCTTCTGATCTGCCTTTGCCTTGTACTGAATATTCATCTTATTAATGTGCTTTTTCACTTATTCATGCAAATTCTTCAGGTGTTCTACAAAGTCTTCGGCCTTGGCACTTGTCTTTTCTCCTTTGTCTAGCTTCCTTAACTCTGAAGCATTTCTTGGACTATTGCCATATACAATCTAGAATGGTGATTTACTAGTACTCATTGATAGAATTGTTGTAAGCGAATTCTGCCTATGGAAAAATCAAATCCCATCCCTTGGGCTTATCTCCTACTAAGCATCATAGTAGGTTACCCAAACTCCTATTCACCACTTCTGCCTATCCATCAGTCTATGGATGGTGTGTAGAACTAAACTTCAAATCTATTTTCAACTTCTTCTACAGTGTCCTCCATAAATAACCAACAAACTTGGTATCTCGATCTGAAACTATGCTCTTAGGTAGACCATGTAGTCTCACCACTTCCTTAAAAAATAACTCTACAATATGAACAACATCATTAGTCTTCTTACAAGGAATAAAATGGGCCATCTTTGAGAATTTGTCCACCAACACAAAAATGGAATCATGTCCTCTTTGTGTCCTTGGTAAACCAAGAATAAAATCCATACTTATATCATCCCATGGCTTCTCTAGTACAGGTAATGGTTGATATATCCCTATATTCTAACTTGTTCCTTTTTCCATCTGACACACTCTACAACTCTGCACAAATTTCCTTACATCTTGCTGCAATTGTGTCCAGTAATAATGTTCACCAACAATAGCAATGGTCTTATCTCGACCAAAGTGTCCAGCTAATACTCCACTATGCTTCTCCTTAATCAAGTTCTCTCTCATGGAACTCCTCAAAATGCACAACTGGCTTCCTCTAAACAACATGCCATCTTGGATTATGAAATCCAACCATTTTGTCCTATCCAAAGTAACATGTTCCAGACAAGCTTTCCAGGCCTCTGCAAAATATGGATCTTTAGGATACAAACTTTTGAGCTCATCAAACCCAACAACCTCTATCTTCATTTATGTCAACAAATTTTTCCTTTTGCTCAAGGATCTGCAACACTGTTGGACTTCCCACTCTTGTGCTTTAAAACAAAAGTATAGCTCTATAAAAACTCAACCCATTTTAAGTGCCTCTAGTCAACTTTCCTTGATTATTAAGATATTGCAAAGCCTGATGATTAGTATATAAAACAAACTCCTTTGGCAACAAATAATGTCTCCATTTCTTCAAAGCCTAAACTATTGCATAAAACTCCTGATCATAAACATAATACTTTTTCTTGGCATCATTAAGATTCTCACTAAAATAGGCAATGGGCTTACCTTATTGACTCAAAATAGCTCCTATAGCACTACCACTAGCATCACAATCTACCTGAAATACCTTATTGAAATATGGAAGTGCCAAAATAGGTTGCTCTGTGACTTTCTGCTTTAATGTATCAAAACTTTTATTTACTCCTTTAGTCCATCTAAACTTTTTTCTATCCCCTCTCATTGTCTTAGTTATGGGTACACAAATGCTACTAAAATTCTTGATAAACTTTCTATAAAAACTTTCCAAACCATGAAAAGATTATACCTCCATTGCACTCCTTGGTGTAGGCCATTCAATGATAGCCCTTACTTTTTTTGAGTCCATCTTTAGACCTTCCTCTGAGACAACAAATCCAAGGTATACCAACTCCTTCTTTGTAAAACTACATTTCTTCAGATTGATCAACAACTTCTCCTCCCCCGGCTTCTCTAAAACTCTATTGATATGCATCAAATGCTCATCCCAAGTCTTACTGAAAATCAAAATGTCATCTAAATAAACAACAACAAAACTTCCCAAAAATTCTTTTAGTACCTCATTCTTGAGCCGCATGAATGTGCTTGGTGCATTGGTTAGCCCAAATGGCATGACTAACCACTCATACAAACCTTCCTTTGTTTTGAAGGTTGTCTTCCACTGGTCTCCTTCTCTGATTTGAATATGGTGATACCCACTCTTCAGATCAATCTTCATGAAGTACTTGGCTCCACTCAAACAATCCATTATGTCATCCATTCTGGGCAATGGAAATCTGTACTTGATTGTGATCTTGTTGATAGCTTAGGAATCTGTACACATCCTCCACTCTCCATCTTTCTTCAGTGCTAGTACTGCAGGTACCACACATGGACTTAGGCTTTCTCTTATCAATCCCTTCCTAAACAACTCTTGAACTTGCTTGTTCAACTCTTCACTCTTTGCTGGAGTCATTCTATGGGCTACCTGGTTTGGCAAACTAGCTCCTGGTATCAAATCTATTTGATGATTTATCTTCCTTACTGGTGGTAAACCTTCTGGTACATTATCAGAGATAATGTCCTAAAATTCTTCCAATATATCTGAGACTTCTACTAGTACATCTTCACATTTCTCTTGACTAATCTTAAGAATCAATGCAAAGTAATGACGCTCATGCTTCATACCCTCTAACAATTTCCTACCATCTACCAAGCAAATTCTGGCAGTACTACATACCTTTTCTTCCACCTCCTTCAAGGGCTTCAACTTATGATGAACTCCATCCTTTGTTAGGGAATATGTGTTTGCATGACCATCATGGACGGAACTCCTATCATACTACCACGGTCTCCCCAATAACATATGACATGCATCCATTGGTATGATGTCACACAGCACCTCATCATGGTAGTCACCAATCTTGAACTTCACTAAACACTACTCATTGACCAAAGCTCTATGGTCCTTCTACAACCATGCAATCCGGTATGGATGCGTATGCTTTCTTCTTATTAACTTCAACTTGTCAACCATCTCCTCTGAAACAAGATTATCAGTGCTTCCACTGTCAATAATAATATCACAACACTTACCTTCACATTTGCACCTTGTGCGGAATAAACTCTTCCTCTAATTGGGTTCTTTCTCCTCATTCAATAAAGTTCTTCTGACAACTACGATTTCTCCCCTTTCAGCATCTGCAAAGTGCTCAGATTGTGCATCTTCATCAACATGTGCAACTCATGCATTACCTTCAGGTCTTGTATTTGTCCTTCCATGATGTTGCGGACACTCATATGCTCGATGTCCTTCTTCTCCACATTGGAAACAGGTTCCTCTAAAACCTCCTCTTCCAGGTCCTTGCCCAGGTCTGCCTCTTCCTCTTCCTCTTTGCTCACCATTGTTCTAGTCACGAGGATGGTAGGTATTATCTCCTCTCTAATTTTGACTGGTGCTGACTTCTTCACTTTTCTTTGAATCTTCATTTCGGCCCCCATAGGGTCTTCCACCAGTCCTTCCACCTTGACCTCTTCCCCTTTGCTTGTCATCAAATCTTTTATTCAGCTTCACTTCCACCTTCAGGGAAAATTGGTATGCATCTTCTATGGTGGTCTTTCTAACTAGGCTTATCTCCTCTTGAATACTTGCCCTCAACCCATTAATGTAATGGGTTACCTTCTCTTTGTTGGCCTCTGCATGACTGATTCTAATAGTAATCTTATAAAACTCTTATGTATACTCCTTAACAGACTTGTTGCCTTGCTTCAATCCTTGCAACTTCTTCAACAACTCCATCTCATAATCCACAGGAATGAACTGCTTCTTTAGTTTCTCCACCATCCGATCCCATCTGGTGATCTTTCCTTTTCCTCTTCTATTCCTCTCTAATTGGACCTCCTTCCACCAAATACTGGTATGGCCCTTCAATTTTGTTTTTGTAAACTTGACCTAATCTAGGTCTTACACATCTTCATACTCAATATATTCCTCCATGTCATTGATCTAATCAATAAGCTGTTCTAGATTTAAATCTCCAGAATATGTAGAAACTTCCATCCTAGGCCTCTTTCCAATCTTAGAAATGGCCCTCAACAACCTAACTTCTGCAAGATCTCATGTAGCTTCTTGTTCTTCCTCAGATAGCTCCTCTTTTGCTTCATCCTCGCTTTCTTCTCTTGTTCTTGGCTCAAGCCCTCTTCGCAGCTTCTCTTGCAATGCATCAATTTGTCTTTACAGGGCTCTAAAATCCTCTTCCGTCAAAGCATTCCTCCCAATACAATTTCTTTGTGGAGGCATCTTGATCTCTGCAGCAAACCCACAACCTCAAGTCCTAGTGCAAACTGCCTCACAGTTGGTGATCTATCTACACACTCAGGAACCCTTGCTCTGATACCACTTGATAAAGGGGTAACTCATAAAACACACAATAACAAAAATTTCACATAGAAAATAGAATGATATTTTATTAATATGGGAAAAACATTACATTACAGAAGCTCAAATACAATCAGAGGATGAATCCCCTACAAGCTGTAACACATTATAGCTCCCTCTCTCAAGACTCTAAAATCTTTAGCCTTCTGTAACCCCAAATCAACTAGGGTTTCTATTTTCTCTCCTTTTCCTAACTCTACACCTTTCCCCTTAACTCTACTACCCCAAGGGTTCCCAAAAATGGTCATATATAGCCCTTTTTGACGGCCACCAGCTTAATTTTAAAATTTACATCTCCCTCCAAAACTAGGTCAACTTCATGGGGTCATAACTTTCGATCTGACCGTTGGATTTTTAATTATAATACCTTTTTCAAAAAATTGTCGAAAAGATGATGGTGCACAAGCAATACCTAAAGGTAGATTGCTTGGGTTTCCCACCAAATTTTGGGTCCATCTAGAGCCTCTAAGTGCCTCAAATTTGACTTTGAATATTTTAATAGGATTTTTGGAATTTGAAATTTTAATATCTCACAAATGACAAATGATATTGAATTGATTTCTTCACCATTAGCTTCAATTCACCATTCTAGAGGTCTGTGTAAGATTTTGTATCCAACTGTGCACAAATGCAAACTTACTAAAAATAGTAACCTTGTCAAATTTAGCCCTTATTGAAAAGAAACAACATTTTTTTTTGGTTGATGCAAGATTGCTCTTACACCCTGGATGCTCCTACATCATCTTCCCTTTCTGCTGAAGGGAAGTGATGGGTTGTACTATCTTGGAGAAGCCCTCTACGAATCTATGATAAAAATTGGCTAACCCCATGAAACTCCTTACCTCTATCACATTGGTGGGTGCTGGCCAATCCCTGATAGCCCTGATCTTCAATGGATCTAAGGAGCTACCATTTCCAAATAGGATGTGCCCTAAATACTGCACCTCGAATCTGAAAAAGGCACACTTCGCCAAGTTAACATAAAGATGTTGCTCCCTTAAGCACTGTAAAACCTGACGTAAGTGCTCCTCATGCTCCTCCTTGATTCGTGAGTAAATCAACATATCATCAAGGAATATGATCACGAACTAATCCAAGTACAGAACACCCCGTTCATGAGACTCATGAACACTGTAGGGGCATTCGTCAAGCTGAAGGGTACCACAGTGAACTCATAGTGGCCATAACGAGTCTAGAAGGTGGTCTTATGGATGTCCGCCTCTGTGATGCACAACTGATGGTATTCAGACTTCAAGTCTATCTTAGAGAACACTTTGGCTCCCTGCATCTGGTCAAAAAGATCATCAATCCTAGGTAGAGGATAACAGTTCTTCACCGTCACCTTATTAAGCTACCTATAATCCATGCACAAATGAAGAGACCCATCCTTCTTCTTCATGAAAATGACCGGTGTGCCCCAAGGAGAAATGCTAGATCAGGTGTACCTTTTCTCAAGTGACTCCTCTAACTGCAATTTGAGCTTTGTGAGCTCATGTGTTTTCATCTTTTAGGGTGCATGAGACACTGGCTTGGCACCCAGTACTAGATCAATGTGGAAGTCTACCTCCCTGTGAGGTGGCATACCTGGTAACTCTGGTGGAAAGACATCGGAAAACTCCCTCAAGATGGGATGGTTCTCTAATGATGCCTCTGGCTCATCCTCTGATTTGTCACTAATAGTGATGGCAAACATCTGGCATCCCTTCTACATGTAGTGCTTAAGCTGCTGAGAAGATATCATATGAACTACCATGGGCTTCTGAATGCCCACTATCTCGACTGAGGTGCCACGATCGTCTAAACAACTAATCACCTTTTGGCGACAATCTAGCTTGGCTCTATGAGTCACAAGCTAATCTATGCCTAAAACCACACCATAGGATCCTGAGGGCATAATCCTAAGGCCCCCAAAGATAACTCACAATCTTGAACTCAAGCATCTACTGCCATCTTGGCCCCTGTGGCCAACTCAACCTCCCACCTATCGTCCTACCTAGAGGTGACCAGCCTGCAATGCTCCACTAATGATGGAGATATAAATGAATTAGTAGAGCCAGAGTCAAATAAAATAGTAATTGGGACATCCCCAATCATACCTGTTGTCTCAATCACTAAGGATTGGAAGTCAGCTTGGCGGTTATCAACCACTGCAAACATACAGTGGGACCTACCCACATCTCCTACTGTCTACTCTGATCCTCCTACACAAGGCTATCCCCATGCCATAAAGCCCTGAAGGCACTGTGGCTAAATGTCCTGCCCCACCATAAACATAGCATGGCCCCCAAGCCTGTACCTGTCTAGTCTGTGTCCTACTACTCTAGTGCTATCTAGTTTGACCCGTGGACCCCTAAGAACCTCTATATGACTACTGTGATCTAGGAGGCCCTACAGGTGGTCCCCGTTGTCACTAATCCCTACACGGGCCCTGCTACTACCAACTGTAGTTATGACCTCCCTGTGCCCTCTACTGGGGCCTGGACCTCTACTAATACTGTTGCTGCTACTACTATGGAGGCCTAGGAGGTAATGGTGTAGAACTAAATCTTCCCTCTGTGGTAGTCATGGTCAGCAAAAACTTTGCTGTTGTTGCTGGCTACGATCCTGAAACTGGGGATGTGAACTCTGACCCCGCTCCTGAATCTCCTCTACAATGTATGCCTTCTTGGCAACCTCACTCATGGTCTAGGGGTCTTCCATGCTCACTGGTCTTGATATCCCATGATTCAAACCTCTGATAAATTTGTGAACAAGAATTTTCTCATCATGGAGATACTCTACATACCGTAACAACTTAATGAACCTACTCTCATACTGCGCTACAATGGAACCTCATTGCTGCAAGTCATGGAACTTGTCAATCTGACACTGCCTGTAGTGATCTGAAAGATAACGCATTAAAGCACTCAAAGAAGGTGTCCCATGTAAGAGTGTCTAGTGATAGGCGACACTTGCACTCCTCAGTGTGCCACCATGTCGTTGATGCATCTCTCAAAAGGTGAACTGCCATGCGTGCCTTTGTGTTGCTCCCATAAGGACGCAACACAAAGCACCTGTCTAAACTGATGAGTTAAGCCTTAGCCTTAGCTCCCTCTATGGTCCTCGTGAAGGTGGGTGGATTCAGCCTAAGTAAAGATCTAATGGGTTCCCCTCAGTCTCTGTGTCCACTGAAAGTCTCATCCACACCCTCTTGCCATCCATAGTCATACGGTCCGTGATAAACCTGCTCTATCCTTGTAGCCTCCTGCTACAAGCTCTGTAAGCTGAACTGACCTCCTTTGCTGTGGTGTCAGGTATATTTACATAAGGCTCTACATGTGGCATTCCTTGTGGCTCAACATGGGGCTTGACACAAGGCTCTGCACGTGACTTAGCACGTAGCTCCTCATGTGGCTCCTCTCACAAATCAACACAGGGCTCAACACACAGCTCAATACGTAGCTCTGCTGCGGCTGGTGATAACCTCTCTAATACTTCTTGTAAATCCTGTAAAATCTATGGCCCTAAATTAGGTGCAGGTGCTGCCTGTGGTGTATGTGGTGCTGGCGGTCCCTGACCCTCAGTTGAGGAGTCACTATGTACCTCCACAGACATAGTGGCATGTGAACGCACTCGCCTTGTTCTGGGTGGCATATGACAAGAACAAGGTATTCACAAATCAGATGAATTTGTAGAATAATAATGTGCCCAAACAAGCTCAGTGTTTAAACTTGGGCTCTAATACCAAATGTCATGCCCACTAACAAGGGTCGTTGTACCTCATCTTTTAATCATATTTTAGATGTCAAAATCTAAGGCTGTGTCCTCAGCTATCTACAATTAGGGATTCTACAGTTACCTGTTTTCTCTAGCTAATTCTAATGACTTTTACTAATTTAAAGAGATTGATCTATCTGCTTACTAAATGAATTCAAAGAATGCTGGAAATAGGATTGAACAGTAAATTACTCAAAGCAAATCTATAAACTGCAACATGCATCTATCTATCAAAATCAGTAAGTATTCTATAAAGTAAAATCTGAAACAACAAAATAGTGGTACTAGCCTTCTGCCTTGGTGGTGAGAGTGGGCCCTTGCTCCACACCCTTAGGCCTGAAGGCTACAATAAGGAATCAACACAAAAGAATAAGATCACAACTTAATTCGGTCCAATTCCATTCGCTTTGCATTCAAAGAAATATTGATATCCAAATTGAGATTATAGAAAATTAGAATAATAAAAGTCACTTTTTTTTTCTACTGCTTCTATAAGTATATATAAAATGAGTGATGACATATCACTTAGCTTATCTACCAGTTCTATGAGATGACATCCATCTTTTTATTATACTAGCTATCTAACTACAGAAAATAACCATGTAATAAAAATAGATTGAGTGGAACAGAAGTCCACTTTGAATCTAAGTTTGAGTCTTAATACATTTAGGCAGCGAGGCCCTAAAAATATGGATATTAAATCAGTTTCATCAGTAACTCATGCAAAAACTAAAAAGAGATAAAAACTCCCAGCAGTTAACTAGAGATGGCTCTTAATCACTCAGGTGATGATTTGAGTGATATTAGGGGTATTATGATCACTGCTAAAAGTGCCTGACCAACAGCTGTGCTGGAAATTTGCTCTGTTCTAAAGAGGTGTTGGAAATGTATGTCTCTATCTACAGCTCCGGAGATATATTGTCTATAGCTCTAGAGATATAATTACAGCCTTCTTGCTCAGCTCCGAAGATGCTCCAGACTTCAGTCCATCTCCGGAGAGGCTTTTCCTCTTTACTTCAAAACTTCTGATGTCATGGTATTCTGGTATTATCTCTGGAGATCATTAGGACTACCTCCGGAGATGCACAAAATTGCCATCTCGAACATCTACACCTATTGATTCAAAAAGAGAAGTTTTTTCTGCATATTTCCATCAATTCCATGCGCATTAGTCCTTTAAATAGAAATCATGATCTTAAGTAATTTATCTTCAATTAATCATTATTTAGAACAATCTTGCTAGCCTATTTAGGTGTAGACATCAATAAATATGGGATCAAAAAGGAGAAAAAGAGAGGTAAAAAGATGTATTTTATTGGTGCTACTTGGTACTCATCAGCCCCCCATACCTAAGGTTTAGCAGGTCCTCCTGCTTCTCACAATCTGGATTTATTCTGGTGGAGTAGCCTGTTAGTCGAGTTGTAGTCTTGTGCATAGGTAGACCAAGTGGTGCGGTTGGTATTATTATTTCCTCTATACTGATCAACCTGCTTTAACCACTCTTGCAATTTCTCATCTTCCATTTGCTTGGCCCAGACAGGGAGTGGTTCAATTATGAGAGGGGGCCTGAAACGTCCACCTATCCACTCCTGTTTATGCTTATCCATCATTTTAGATATTAACCTTGCCTTCCTCATAAATGACCTTAAGTTTGCAGGGGTTACCACGTCTCTCATTTTCTTCTCTAAGGTCAAAATATTCCACCTTTTCTTTGCTATTGCAAGCACTAGATTAGCTGAACTGCTCATAAAAAGACCAAAATCAATGGAACATTCTTTCAGATTTTTCAAGTATAATGGCAAAATTTTGTTCTGACTTTTAGCGTGATAGACATATGCCCTGAACTAGATCTCAAAAGCTTGAGGGTTTGGACACTCCTTTCTGATGAAAAGATTTGTTTTTGTATCCTTCTTGAGGTGAGCCTCCATTCACTCATTCCAAATCTGATGATTCCTCATCATTGACATGAATGCTTTGAGCTAGCAATCTCCTACAAAATAATTTAGAATGAAGGTCATATCGTCAACACATAATCCATGTAGATATAATTCACATAATTTTTTTTTGTCTTCATCAAAACTCCTTGTATAGGCTTCCATGAACCCCTCTACTATTTCTGTGTTCTCAGGCAAATCAAACAGAACTGAAGAAAGCTTTATTTTTAGGACCCTTTCTTGTTAAAACATAGCATAACTGGCACTTGGAGGTCTACAAGAAAAAATCTCAGAAGAAATGGAGGCTATCTAAATGACTCTTTCCTCCAGGGTTTCCATTCTTTTTGTCATGGTAGTAATTGCCCTCTGTAATTGCAGCATAGGCTTAGAAGCCTCATATTGTCTACATCTCCTTTCCCAATGAAACAGGGCCTTAGGAATATCAATGGGGATTGGACCCACATATGGATCTGTTTGTACCTCCTATTCATTGGTTGCCCTTGGGCCAGCCAACTCTTGAATATACTCCTCTTGATCATCTATTTTGTTGTTGGCCCAAGTCAATTGTTTATCTTGGCTTTGTACTTTCTCAATTAATGCTGCAATTACTATGAGACTATTATCTCTAGCCTTGGTAAGATCAGAGATACTTTGTACTGCCTCTATCTCCTTTTCCTTCATGATTTTAGTTGTCTCTATCTTTTGGGCTTCCAGTTCTGCTTCCCTCTCTTGAATTATTTGGTCTTTACACTGGAGCTTTGTTTGTAGTTTTTCAATTACTTATTTTTGCTCCATCTCTATTTCCATTCTAACCTTCTTGAGGTCAGTGATAATCTGATTTTTTTGCCCAAAGTAATCTTTTTTAGATTATCAATTTCTTCCAATAGTTTCTACTCTTTTGAAATCTCAATATCCTCTTGATTAGAGGGATGAGAGAAAGTTCTCATTTCTTCTTCCATTTGCTGCACATCAAGATCTTCCATAGCCATCTATCCTGCACTGTCAACTGCACCCAATTGCTCTGTTTCATCTGTCCTACACTGTCAGCTACACCCAATTGCTCTGTTTCATCTTTCCCTATAGCCTCCCTATCTTAAGGTTCTTCTTGGGTTTTCTCTATTTGTGCTGGCACTGATGAAGGCCCAGCTTTCTCATCAGAAGTTTTGAAACCTAGAAGCACTTCAACTAGTAGAGCATATCTTTCTCAGTTTGGGAGAGCTACCTTTTTATTTTGCTTCTCTATAGCATAGGTGGGGCAGGTGCCTCCGGAGCAGGTGTCTCATCCTGAGAATCTAAGGAAATAGTAAAAGTTTGCCTATGTTCTGTCTCTAGAGTAGGAGATTGTTTTGAAGTTGGACTTGAACCTAGATGGATAGATGGTTCTGGGGAAACTTCTCTCAGTCTTTTCTTTCTCACTAGAGGGATCTCATCAAAATCATGGGATGCTTCTTCAGCCCAATAGTGTATTCTAGAGTTAGCTTTCTTTGGGGTTTTCTTTGCTTTTTGCCCTGACCTCTCCCCTGTTAGTTCCTTAGGGAAAGATTCCTCAGCTAGAGTCATCTTCCTCTTAGTTGAGTGAGTCATGTATGGAGTTTGCTCAAGAGCAAGCTCATTAATTTCTTTTCCTTTCTTCTTTTTATCAAAAATAGGGGCTATAGATGAAGTTGCCTCCAATGAGGAATTCTTTCCTTTTTGAACAGCTGTAGAGGAGGTTGAAGGTTTTATCTCTTCTTCTTGCTAGGTAGAGGAACCCTCACCCTCTGTCTGTGCCCTCTCTGGCTCTCTATCCTGGGGATTTTGTTCAAGCAATGTTTGCCATAATTCTTCCCCATCAGCTTGAGACAAAAAGTGGTGTTTAACTATCATAAAAATGAGGCTATGATGTTTCATAGGACCCTTGTTTAATATTTTTCTATAGTTACCCTAATGGTAGAGTACATAAAGTTGGGAATGTTTATGCTGAATTTAGGGTTTCCATTCCCATGCCTCAAAAAAATCAACATTTTCATTATTGGTCCTAAAACTAGAGAAAATTGACCATCACATGTGAAATATTTCATCATCCATGTAGCAACAGATTGCCAAGGGTTTGGAAGTGAGGACCTAAGAATTCCTTTAACCTCATTTTTATTTAAATGCAATTGTATTGCAGGTTCACTTTCAATAGAGAAATTCCTAATCAAATCAGCATATAAGGTTTTTAGATGATAGAACCTCTCACCTTCTATAGGAAACCCAGAAATATGACTGATAGTGGTTGGAGAGAGATTGATTCAGACTCCCCTTACAGCTATCTAATTGTCCCTCAGGTTTCTTAGGAACTCATCAACAATGTCTTCTTGAAACCCCTCAAAATTTTCTAGAAATTCCAACCATCCTGCATTCCTCAGAATGTCTACTGCAACATCATCCTACAAAAGGCTTGTAGCACTTTCTGGCTCTAATTTCTTCTTAACCCCCATTTCTAAATTCTTTTCTTATCCTCTGTGCTTACAATCCTTCCTCACTATGTAGGCTCCAGAGAACTGTTTCAGCTGACTCTATTCTTCAGGGTATGTTACAATTTTGAATGAGGATTATTATGTCAATTCGCTTAATGGCTCAGGCTTATGGAGAAAGAACTAAAAATTAGTTAGAGTGTTTATATGGTCATAAATGAAGTAGAGTGATGGGACACTCTGTAGGCATGGTGATAGTACAACAAAGATGGCGACATGCATGAATTTGGAAAGGAAAATGATGGCAGGAGGACATGTCATAATGACGGCACCCAAAAATAGAATGACAAGATAGTTGCTAATTAATTCTTAAGATAGAATTACCTAAACCATTTTTAATGATGAGGTGCGATGTACTTGGCTGAGATGCTGCGGCATTGATGAGACTGGACGTGACGTGGCACTTGAGTAACTTTTTGTGGCTTGAGATGACGTCAATCACCTTCATTTTCATGCAACCTATAATCATTCCCACTAAGTGGTTTAAGAATCCATGTATCCTGGGTGACGTCAGTCTTTGTAAGTACCCGTGCAAATGAGAGTAATGATTTCTCACGAGATGTCTGTTGATTGTATTTTTTTCTGCCATAAAGTAGAGGATGAGTCATGATGACCTCATCAAATGATGTCTCTACTTTATTTCCTAGAGAGGTGGGTCCCCTCCCACTTATTATGGTTGTAAATAACTCTTTATTGGTGGAGCATCAGAGGTGCTCTTAGTTTGTGAAGCGTTGGAGGTGCTCCTAAACTACGAAGCACTGGAGGTGTGTTTGAGTGACTCCTGGCACCTGATTACCTCCGTAGCTTGATTATTCTCAACTGGCATGAAGAAGGGAACCACCATTTTCTAGTTTTCAATTCCCTTGGGCGAGAAAGACATCCATTTACTGGTTTTCCATCTTCCTCTTTTTTTTTTTACAGAAGGCCGCCATTTTCTAGTTTTCAACCTTCTTGTTTTTTTGTAACTAGTCCAAAACTGTGACAGAGGAGGTGTCCCCTATATCAAAGTACAAATCATTGAGGAACTCTTCTTTAGTGGATAGCCTTTTATAGAGTTTGATTTGGTGGCCATTCACTAAGAATGTTTCTATGCTTCCATCTATAGGTTCCATCAGTACTGTTCCATTTTCAAAAACTTTCTTTATCTGATAAGAACCCATCCAATGAGTTTGTAATTTCCCTTTGAACTCCTTGAATTTAGAATCATAAAGAAGAACCCAATTACCTTGTTGAAATGTCATCCAATGATGTGTTGGTCATGCCATTGCTTCCTTTGATACTGAACCAGTTCTATTTGTTGAATGGCCTTTGTCTGAATTTCATCCAACTCATTGAGCTGAAGAATTCTATTCTGTTGGGCTATGGACAATGGTAGACCAATATCCAATGTAGTTTTAAGTGTCTAGAGTTCAAATTCTATAGATAGAATAGGATTTTTCCCGTAAACTTAATCATATGGTGAGAACTTTGTTGTGGACTTCCAAGTGGTATTGTAAGCCCAAACTGCTTCAGGTAATCTGTTTGCCCAATCTTTTCTGTTCATTGCTACTGTCCTTGTCAGAATATTTTCAAGTTCCCTATTAGTTACCTCTACCTGCCCATTGGCTTGAGGATGGTAAGGCAAAGATTTTTTGTGCTTAACCTGATATAAATCTGTGAATGCTCTGATTACCTGTGAAGTAAACTGAGGTCATCTATCTGAAACTATGGATCTTGGGCTCCCAACCTCAAGAAAATCTTATTATAAAGGAAATCAACAACTTTTTCTTCTCATGCAAATTGCAATGCTTGAACCTCAGCCCATTTAGTCACATAGTCTGTGCATACTAGAATATACTCCTTGCCTGATGATGGTGGAGAAATTAGTCCCACAAAGTCTAGACCCCACTGTTCAAATAGTTCCATTATGACTTGAGGATGCAGTAACATCTCCTGGGTGAAGGTTGGTTGTCCCATCCTTTGGCACTGGTCACACTGCTGCACCTACTTCTTAGTATCCTTATGAAGAGATGGCCTGTAGTAACTAGCTCCTAGGATCTTGTGGATAGTTCTATGAGAAGAGTAATGCCCAATAGATGGTTCATCATGACATGCTCTCAATACATAAAAAAATTTATCAGTTTTCAAACACCTGCGTAAAATGAAATCAGGACCACATTTAAACAACAATCCATTTAACCATTTGTAAGATAAGCTTTCCTTAACTAAACATTTTTTTTCCTTTGAGGTAAAATGGGATGGATACAATCCTATAGCTAAAAGATTAGCTATGTCAATGAACCAAGGTATAGTAGAGGAGATAGAAAAAAGATGTTCATCTGGGAACCTGTCTTCCACTGGTTGGTTTTCTCCTCCTGTATGTAATCTTGACAGAAAATCAACAACCAAATTAAACTTGCTTGGATTATCAACTATGGTAATATCAAATTCCTGCAATAGCAATAACCACCTAATGATCCTTGCACCTACTACTGGCTTATTCATTGGGTACTTGATGGTTGCATGATCAGTGTGTACAAATATTTTATATCAAGTGATATAATGCCTAAATTTGTTTATAGCATAGATGACTGCCAAGAATTCTTTTTTAGTTGTGTAATTTCTTTCTGCGGAGGTAAGGTTTTTGCTGATGTAATAAATGGCATGCATACTCTCTCCTTCTTCCTTTTGTGCTAAAACTTCCCCAATGGACTCATTTGAAGCATCAGTTTGTATATGAAATGGTAAAGTCCAATTAGGTCCTCTCAAAACTGCTGTGATAGTAAGCTTCTCTTTCAAGATTTCAAATACTGATTGATAGTCTTCTGTCCATAGAAATTATGTGTCTTTGTTAAGAAGGGTAAACAGGGGGGCAACTGTTCTGCTGAAATTTTCTATGAATCTCCTATAGTAGCATGCATACCTAGAAAACTTCTAACATCTGTCTAATTTTTGGGTGAAGGTAACTATGTGATCACTTATATCTTGTTTTGATCCACTTTGATCCCATTTGCTAAAATGTGTGTCCCAATATAATTCTTTCCTCTACCATCATGAAGCACTTTTCATGGCTAAGGGATAATTAATTTTTCTCATAGAATTTTAGTACTTTCTCAAGGTTTGTGAGAGCTTCTTCAAAATTATCCCCATACATAGTGAAGTCATCCATATAAAGCTCCATGCATTCATTAGCTAGTTCAGTAAAAATGGTTAAAACAAACCTTTGAAATGTAGCTGGGGCATTACATAGTCCAAATGGAAGAACTTTGTAAGAAAAAGTTCCCCAAGAGAAGGTAAAAGTGGTTTTGTCTTGGTCTTTAGGTGCTACTTGAATTTGGTTATACCCATTGAATCCATCTAGAAAAGAAAAATACTTTCTCGGGCAGCAAGGTTGTCTAGTACTTGGTCAATGAATGGTAAGGGAAAGTAGTCCTTTTTTGTAGCTTTGTTTAGCTTCCTATAGTCAATACACACCCTCCATTTCCCATTTTTTTTAGACACTATGACAAGGGGTGAGACCTATTGCCTATCTAAGATTGGATATATAAACCCTGCTTGCAGTAATTTTTCTATTTCAGTCTTAACAATGTCTTTTAAAGTAGGATTCAATCTTCTCTGGGGTTGTCTGACATGTTTAATATCCTTAGTGTATATATGATGGGTACAAATCTTAGGAGGGATGCTCTTCATATCTTGGTATTCCCAAGCAAAATCTACTGAATGGGAAATCAGAAGTTGGATAAGTTTTTCTTCCTGATTTGCTATTAACTGAGTATTTATATTAAGTGTTTTTCCTAGTAAAATCATGACCTATTTTGTGATTTGATCCATGGATGTAGTTAATCCATACACTGGAGTCATGGTATTAAGGGGACAAGAATGTGGAAGCAACATGTGGAATGTGGCTAAGTCTCTATTAAAGGTCTCCCCACAAGGAATGATATTTGCTAGGGTACAATGAGTAGAAGTAAGAAGTTCTATCCTAGAATCTTGGGCAAGCTCCATCACATCCTCATTTATTAGGATGTGGGTAATGTATTTTGTTGTATCATAGTAGATTTCTTCTTCCAACTCTCCCAAATGTTCCTTGATGGTTACCATAGCTACTAAGGCACTATTGTCATTGTTATCTGGTTCATCCACCTATACTCTTCCTGTATAATGTATTGATGGTTTAGCTAGAGGATATAGAGATATTTTCTTCAAATCTATCCCATTAGAAATAACCATATCCCTAGTTTGACAATCAATAGATGTTGCTTCTATAGCTAGCCATGGTCTTCCTAAATTCCCATGATTCTATCACAACTGGTACATCAGTAATTACTCCTTTCATAATAGCTACTAAAGTTGAAGGATTGTAGTTGTGGATTGGATACCTGATAGAGCTAATTTGTCCATTGTATGAACTGTCATCACATTAATTGTTGCTCCCAAATCAACCAAAACATTTGAAATTTCTACGCCTGAGATGAAAATAGTTATGACAGGATTTCCAAGGTCTCCATATTTTGGCAGGAGCATTTCTCCCATCAATAGATCTACTACTTTCCCTTCCACCTAGATTGTAGAAGGAAAGTTTTTCTTCTTGCCCTATGTTTTGACACAATGTTGTTTAATGAATTGATTCAGTTCTAGTACATCTCTCATTGCTTGGAGGAGAGGAATTTCAATGTTCAGTTGCTTGATTTCTTGTAAAAGTTCTGATTCCAAGTTGGGTTGGACTTATTTTTGTAAGATCTTTTTCTGGGGAACATGATGTTTGAGTCATTCTGGGTATGATGCTACTTTTTCCATCTTCGGAGCTTTTATCAGAAGTGTGTCCAGGAATGTTCTCCGGAGTTAGTATTTTAGGAGCAACTCTGAAGTTATCTAGGGATGATTCTTTTAGCACTTTTTTGGTAGTAATCTCCTCTAGGAGTTGAGTGGATGAATTTTTAGGTTCCTCATCATTGGTTACTTCAACTATAGTTGGAGTAGATAATCTTGGGAATGCTTTCCCAGAATGTAGCTAGAGATTATTTGGATATATAGCATTAATACCAATCATGTTTTCTTGCTCTATCATGTAAATAGCTGCTCCCTATTTATTTCATGGGTTTGGTATAGGTTGAGCTGGTAAGTGTGGTTAGCAAACTAGCTCATTTTGTGATTGACCTTGTGTGTTGGAGGGTCCAGTTAGTAAAGCTTGTTGTTGAGGTTGGAAACATCTAGGTTGTCCCTGGTATTGTTGATTATATCCCTGCTGAGGACCCCATTGAGGTTGCATGTTTTGTGAGCCAAAGTGTGGTGGCCACTGTAGATTTCCCCAGTGTTGATTTTGCCAATTTTGGTTTTGACAATGTTAATTTGTCTAATCCTACTATCCCCAAGGAGGATTATTCTGAGGCCCATGCCAAGCTGGATTCCATTGATTATTTCCCCAATTAGAAGGACCCCTATAAGAAGGCTGGTTTGGATACTGATTATAAGGGAAATTCTCAGCTCGTTTTTGTCCCACATAGTTCAAATTTTCTTCTATTACGACATTCTTCTTACTCAACCTTTTCAAGGATGAGAGTTGACTACATTGACTGGTAGGATGTTCCCTGTCACAGATTTGACAAATCTCTGATTTGTCTAAAGGACATTCTCTCAATAGATACTTGTTTCTACACCTAGGACAATAAATGGAGAGTGGTTTAGTTGTTCTATTTTGATCATTTGTTCTAGTTTTTTGCCTGAATCCCATCCAATGTGGTACTTAATTGGACCAAAATATATGTTTTCAGATTTGCAATCTCTTCCATTAACTATCCTATTTCATTCTTCCCTTTGAAGGTTTTGGATGATCTCACTCCATCTTGGGTTCTAGAATAGTTCCTG
Organism: Cunninghamia lanceolata; assembly: GCA_027924645.1. Classification (NCBI taxonomy): domain Eukaryota; kingdom Viridiplantae; phylum Streptophyta; class Pinopsida; order Cupressales; family Cupressaceae; genus Cunninghamia; species Cunninghamia lanceolata. Next base: position 16,116,685 of record BSBN01001583.1, read on the forward strand.
CAGAGTTCTTCTATAGCAAGTATATCCATTTTTTTGATATATCCTTTTTCCCATTAGATCCAATGCTTGTTTTGATTCTTTATCTAATCCTTTTACAAACAGGGTTCTGGCCAAAGAGTGATTTACTGGGTTGCCATACCTTCTCAAGGTGAAATTAAACCTATCCACATAGTCCTCTAAGGTTTCTTCCTCTCCTTGTTTAGTTTTGAACAATTCCTCATTTTTATTACTGGCTCTATAGTAATCTTGGTATTTTCCTAAAAACTATGTTTCCATCTGATCCCAAGAATGAATAGAGTTCTAGTGTAAACTCATAAACCATCTCATTGCAGAATCTTTCAGGGTTTAAGGGAACAGTTTGAGTTTTTGGTTATCTGATCCATAATCATAAGTTTGGCATACTACTTTGAATTTAAATAAAAACTAATCTAGATCCTTAGAAGAAAGACCTCTGAAATTTGACAAGTGTGCTGGTGAAATATTTTTCAAAGGAGCATTGTCTCCAGTAGCCAGAACAATGGGATATGAGAAGGTTCTTAAAGCCTGATGTTCCTCCTCTTCATGATTATCATTATTATCATCCATGTTTAGTATTGGTTGTTCTCTCTGAGGTTCTAGGAAATTAGGTTCTATCAAAGGATTTGCCTAAGGTTCTAGGTAATTAGGTTCTATCAAAGGATTTGCCTGAAACTTTTGTTATAATTCTTGGATATAATCAGTGAGTGGCAGATTTGGAGGATCTAAGGGATTATTGATTTGAGGCGCAGCTTCCAAGGTAGGTTCTAGGTTTCTTTCTTCAACAAAATCTTGTGCCACCCCACTACTTTCTCCTATAGTTTGTTGATGGGGTGTCTATTTAATGTATCTTCCTTTTGAATCTCTAGCTCTAACTATAAAGATCTAACCTAAAAACTATTTATCTAAGTTTCCCTAATTAACACAATAATCCCTAACAATGACACCAAAAATGACAAGGGTCATTGTACCTCATCATTTAATCATATTTTAGATGTCAAAATCTAGGGTTGTGTCCTCGGCTATCTGTAATTAGGGATTCTACAGTTACCAGTTTTCTCTAGCTAATTCTAATGACTTTTTCTAATTTATAGAGATTAGTCTATTTGCTTACTAAATGAATTCAAAGAATGCTGGAAACAGGATTGAACAGTAAATTACTCAAAGCAAATCTATAAACTGCAACATGCATCTATCTATCAAAATCAGTAAGTATTCTATAAAGCAAAATTAGAAACAACAAAATAGTGGTACTAGCCTTCTGCCTTGGTGGTGAGAGTGGGCCCTTGCTCCACACCCTTAGGGCTAAAGGCTACAATAAGGAATCAACACAAAAGAATAAGATTACAACTTAATTCGGTCTAATTCCATTCGCTTCACATTCAGAGAAATATTGATATCCAAACTGAGATTATAGAAAATTAGAATAATAAAAGTCACTTCTTTTTTCTACTGCTTTTGTAAGTATATATAAAATAAGTGATGACATATCACTTATCTTATATTCTAGTTCTTCTATGAGATGAGATCCATCTCTTTATTATACTAGCTATCTAACTACGGAAAATAACCATGCAATAAAAATAGATTGAGTGGAACAAAAGTCCACTCTGAATCTAAGTTTGAGTCTTAATACATTTGGGCAATGAGGCCCTGAAAATATGGATATTAAATTAGTTTCATCAATAAATCATGCAAAAACTAAAAGAGATAAAAACTCCCAGCAGTTAACTAGAGATGGCCCTTAATCACTCATGTGATGATTTGAGTGTTATCAAGGGTATCACGATCACTGTTGAAAGTGTCTGACCAATAGCTATGCTGGAAATTTTCTCTATTCTAAAGAGGTGCTGGAAATGTATGTCTCTATCTACAGCTTCGAAGATATAATTGTGGCCTTCTTGCTCAGCTCTGAAGATCTCCAGACTTCAGTCCAGCTCCGGAGAGGCTTTTCCTCTTTACTTCAAAACTTCTAATGTTGTGGTATTCGGGTATTGTCTCCGTAGATCATTAGGACTACCTCCAGAGATGCACAAAATTACCATCTTGAACATCTACACTTGTTGATTCAAAAAGAGAAGTTTTTCTGCATATTTCCATCGATTCCATGCACATTAATCCTTTAATCAGAAATCATGATCTTAAGTAATTTATCTTCAATTAATCATTATTTAGAACAATCTTGCTAGCCTATTTAGGTGCAGACATCAAGAAAGATGGGATCAAAAAGGAGAAAAAGAGAGGTAAAAAGATGAATTTTATGGGTGCTACTTGGTACTCGTGACTCACATTTCCCATGTGGTCATGACATGCAACACACATGTCATGTCTACATTTATCATGTGGTCATGACATGAAATATCAAAAAATTTCAACGCATCCCTAGAGACCCTCTCGTATGCATCAACATGCTCGGTGGCAATATGCATAAGGCATAAACATTTCAATCAAATCTTGGGGTCTTCTAATCACATGCACAATCCCATGCGTGATGATAGCTGAAAAGGGGTTTATGCAACACAATGAGCATCACCATTAGGGTTAGGATTGATTTGACCCAAACCCTAGATTTCCTAAATGAGTGGTGAGATTTCGACACGTGTTGAAATCAAAACCCTAAAACTAGAGCATAAGAAGAATAATTAACAACTTAATCAATACAACATTAATATGAAAACATTAAAATATTAATCAACTCTAGGATTTAAATTCCTAAGAACTTAACCCTAATTCCCAGAAAAATCTCGCAGCATAACGCCACTAGGGTGTGAATAGAAATTATTCTAAGTAAAAAACATTCATGCCCAAGAGCTCATTAAACTCATTAAAGTTGAATAAATGAAATAATTACTCTAGGAAATAGAATTGCCACACTAAGGTTCTCTAATAGGATTACTAGGTTAAATTAAATTAATAAATACTATTGTCCCAATATGCTCAAAATTAAAATGATTAAATCTGAAATTTATCTAACTAACCACTTACAAGGATTACATAAAGGGACCAATGTTCCCACAACATCTAATCAATTTCCTTAGTTAAAGAAAATCCCACATCATTATTGTTCACACTAGAATAATTAAAGACAAGGCAAGTTAATAAAAAATCTCCAAAGGTTAAAAGGAGAAATAAAATAAATAGAACATCTACCTAAATAAAATTACTCTTCCCAAGTTGAATAAATTCACTATAGTTTCAAGAGAGGGAAAAGAACAAAGGAGAGGTATGGGGTCATGTGCATCCATCCTCTCCCAATTTAAAATTAAATGAAGATCTCCACCTCATAATGAAAAAAAATTAAAAAATCATAACCCTAAAATCTCTCTATTAAAAAAATCATTTCCTTATGACAAGTGAAAGAAAACCCTAACCCTCATTTCTCTACTCCATTCTATTCTTCTCTTTCTCTCACATTATCTTTTCTAACCCTAGCTTTTATTTTCTCTTCTCCTCTATTCTTGTTGGTGTTTGCAGCTTGCAGGCATGGCAACCATGGATTTTCTACAGAGGTAAACTTATTGCAAATATAATTATCTAGAATGCCCCTTCTTATTTTTAAAAAACAATTGTATATATATATATATATGTGTGTGTGTGTGTGTGTGTGTGTGTGTGTGTGTGTGTGTGTGTGTGAAGATGGTATATAAAGAAATAAAACCCAGTATGAAGTATTTTGTTGAATAATCTATAGGAGAGAAAACCGAAATCACATATATATAATACTAAATGTTTCAAAGGCATTTAAATGATAAGCAGGCGCCAAATGATGGCATAGGTTGAGTGCTAAGGAAGCGACGGTCGCTGTGGGTTTCCCATTCATTGCAAGTTTAAGAGATAAATGGGAGTGTGGGAGGGGGGTTTGACCCCACCCGCCACCCCACCCCTTCACTGTTTATAGAAACACATAAAAAAATAAATAGAGTCTACCATGGTCAGGGGGGTTCGAACCCCCACCATAGTTCACACACGCCCCAATAAGGACCCGCGATGATCATAAATCTAGCCCTTTTTTTTGTGTTAGTGATTACTTTGGATGGGGTTTTAAACGATTTTAAATATATTTCCATTTTATTATATATATACATATATATATGGCATACATATAGTAAAAAGAATTATAAACACAGTCAGACTCTCAATATATTTTCCAACAAAGAAATATATATATATATATATATATATATATATATATATATATACACTTTCCTCAATCCCACAACAAATAAATTATTTTGTAAATAACATACAGAAATAACACACACACACACATATATATGAATTTCAAAACTGAGCATGCATAATTTTTTTTTTACATATATGTATTCCTTCCTCTTCAATAATAAGGGATTTTATTTCTGAAATATATTATTATTATTTTTTTAATAAAACAACAACTAAAAGGAGAAACATACAACTTAAACCTATGGAGATATGAATATTTTTTGAAACCATAATAGAACCAACAATAAAAATAATTAAAACAGAGATTTTATACAGCAACATACAATGTATATTAAAACAAAAAAAATAGCATTAATGAGCAAGGCAATACATATATATATATATATATATATATATATATATATATATATATATATATATATATATATATATATATATATATATATATATATATATATATATATATATATATATATATATATATTCATTGCATTTTCTCACTTCAATAGACAAAACAACATCATAAATTAAGCCAGCAACTATATAAATTTTTTTTCCAACTTAAAAAAAAATAGAGTATAACACAAAATAGAATTATTTAAACATTACATATGAAGAATGTATTTTCTGTTTTTACTTTTTTTTTTTTTAACAAACTACACATAGGCCATTTTTGGCCAAGGTTCTCAAGTAGCCCAAGAACATTGAAACATAACTTTAAATCACTTCCTCCAAGATCCATTGCCAACAATAACACCTACAAGAAACTAAACAAGGGAGAGAAAACCCAGCCAAAAAACTACTCTCCTCCCTACCATAGACCCACAAATGGGTCACCCCCAAGCTTGGAGGTCATCCACACACAAGGTTTATTCACTCCACAACACAACAATAAGCAAGCCAACAAAACATGAAGAACACCCATAGATTTAACACAATGCAAAACTCATGGAAATGAGTTTGAAGGGGTAGGGGAGTGGACATCACTCAACTCAAGATGGCCACTCCAAATATCTCAAAGTCTCAACGCAAGTAACACCTCTAGCCCAAAATAATAACTTCAAGAAACACATAGAATTCACCATGACACTCATGCCAAACAAAATGCTCCATACTCAAAATCTTGCCCTCAAGGCCATAAAATACCAACATCAGGAGGGTGACCTCGAGGAGGTTCACTCCTCCCCCACCCCACACATGTTGAGCATCTTCTCCAAACAGAGAGGCTCTTACAAAACTCCCTCAAAACCCCACAACATCAAAATACAAAACACACACAATGCAAGCACACAACAAAAAAGATAAATGCACAAGGAAAAACTTTAAGCCTTGAATCCTACCTTGATATGCCTAACAATGGAAGATAGTTGAAGTAGAGCCTTCCAACTTGACCTCCAAGTCCTCCCTCCAAATGTGCCTCCAAAAACCCTCTAACTCTCCCCAAAACTCAAATAAAATGAAAAATGTAATAAAATCAAGAACCCTCTCCCTCTCTTCAAGAGGGAGTAATATAGGCTCTCTTCATGAGCCTTGAGGAATGAGAAGGTGACACATGTCACCTTCTCCTTCCTCCTCACATCCACTTGCAAGCTCCATGAAATGTGGAGGTGACACATGTCACCCTCCCATTCCACCAAGTCTTTCCCCCTCCACTTTTGCTCTCTCACAAATGTGTGAGAGCAAGGTGGATCCCCAAAAGGATGAGGGTACAACATGTGTCCATATCCTATCCTCCCATGAAAACCCACAAAATCCCAAGTTACTCACACCCATGTGGGAGGGCCTTGGAGCTGGGTTCTCCATAATTAGGGGTCTTGAAGACTCGCCAAGCCTTCAATGCAAGGTACCCCAATGCCTTGGAATGAGGTGTGGATAAGGTTGAAGGTTTGACCTATCCTTCCACTCCTCCCCAAACTTTCATTTTTGTCACTTCACTTCAGGGTGAAGTTTAAGTGACCATATGGGAGTTATCCTAGGGTTAGACATGCTCAAATGGGCCCTAGACCCTAGGGTTACAACCCAAGGTCACTTTTAACCCAAATTTAGTACTTTAGGATGAAGAAAATCAAATGAAAAGGGGTCACAAAAATTAAAACTAAAAAATTGAATCAAATAAATATTACACATTTACAACACCATAATACAATCAACTAAAAATGGGTAGACCTAGCCCAAAAGACACCATATGCAAACATTACAAAAATTGATCATGCAATACACAGTTGATCTTGGTTCCTCTTGGAATTAGATCGGTTCAACAAAAGATTCACAAAATGTGTGGGATGATCTCTAATTTTTCGTGGCTTGGGAAAATCGCCTGTGCACTTAAACAACAAATTAATCCAACATGTATATCATATCTGAAGCAAGGAAAAACATACACTCACACCATTGCATAATCATTTAAAACATCATAAAAATCACATCCTAATTTGATTCATAATTTGCATTTCTATAGACCATCTCAAGATAAAAATTGCATAGTAAATCCATCACATGATTTCACAACTAATATCTCTAATAATATCAGAATGCATATCACATGTCTAATCATCATCAGTGAATGAAAATCAGGATCTAGTCTCATCACAACGTACTAAGCATAACTAACCAAAATAAAGGAATATAGTCTAGAAAATCTGCATATCGGGATTAACAGTCCCCAAATGTCTAAAATGTCTCCAACTGTAACTATGAAACGAGCAAAATAAGGGAGTGAAATAATAGGCCTCATAGTATGCTAGGTTGGATAAGTATCTGATACAGTTAGGATACAGCAAGGGTACTATCGACAACAATCTCTATTTCAAGATCAATAATGAACAAATCCTAATTATTGCAATCTTTGTTGATGACATTATCTTTGGAGGCAATGAAGGTATGTGCACAATTTTTGCTAGAGAAATGCAAAGTGAAATTGAAATGTTCATGTTTGGTGAGATGAATTTCTTTTTAGGTCTAAAAATAAATCAATCAAATAAAGGTATCTTCATTTCTCAGTCTAAGTATGTGAAAGAGTTGTTAAAGAAGTTTGAGATGGAAGACTCTAAACCAGTAAATAGTCCCATGATAACTGGTTGTAAGTTGAGCAAAAATGATGATTCACCTATGGCAGATCAGAAAAGGTACAGATCTATGATTGGAGAATTACTTTATCTTACTCAAACCAGACCTGACATAATGCATGCAATTTGTCTTGTGGAAAGATTTTAAGAAGAACCTAAGGAGTCACATAAGATGGTAGTCAAGAGAATTCTAAGATATTTGAAAGGCACAATGGATTATGGTTTGTGGTATCCAAAGGATAATGATTTCACTCTCAGTGCATACACTAATGCAGATTGGGCCAGAGATGTGGATGATAGAAAAAGTGCAAGTGGAGGTGCATTCTTCTTGGAAAAAAGACAGATATCTTAGATGAGAAATAAACAAGATTCAATATCTCTATCCACTGTAGAAGTAGAATATATTGCAGCAGCGTGTAGTTGTACTCAAGTGTTATGGATGAACCATACATTGAAGGACATCAAAGTTGTGTATGAAGATCCAATTGCAATCTTTTGTGACAATACAAGTGTCATAAACATATCAAAAAATCTAGTAATACATTCAAGGACAAAGCACATATCCATAAGACATCACTTTCTGAGGGAAAAAGTGATAGAGAATGAAGTCAAGTTGGAATATGTATCTACAAAAGACCAGATTGCAAACATTTTCACCAAACCTCTGGCTAAGGATACTTGTGAGTATCTTAGAGAAAAGTTAGGAGTTATTACCCCTCCTACTTTGAACTAAGATGCACAAGAGTGCATTAGTCTGGTGGTGCTTAGAGTCCCTTCTCCAGATCCAGATTGATGCTTTAAGGGGTACTTCTTAGGGAGATTAGTCAGAGAATTCAGAAGAGAGATTGGATCAAAGTAGAAGAGTGCAAGTTTGTGTCATTTCCATTGATGTCAAAAGGGGAGAGAAATCATGTGAAAAAATCAGAGTGCGGATGTGTAAAGAGATAGGGGAGAATCTTGTCTTGTTGGTTGTTGCAATTTTTCACATCATATGTTGCCATCAATGACAAAGGGGGAGATTGTTGCAAGTATGTGCCTAATCGGTATTGTAATTGATGTCAGCATATCTCTATTGTCATTGGTGTCAACTATATCCTATTTTGTTATTTGTTTAGAAGCTTTATATGTTGAGGATATTGAGAACTTTAGCCCCTCAGAAAGAATTAGAAAGTAAATAGTGAATCACAGTGAAAACAATGAGTTGCATACTGAAGAACAGTCCAGAAGACTACTCTGCATTTCTTGTTGAATGAAGATCTTGGTCTGTGGATTGGAAGTTATTTAGAAGCATGGCTGAAGATGCTAAATACTAAGTTTGAGATTTTGGTATGAAGATTTGAGTGAGTTACATTCAACAGAGTAAAACCTTCTTTTTCTAATTATTCACTGGTACCTAAGAGAAAGTATTTTACTTCGTATTCCTCCACATTAAAGTGTTTTGCTCTATGGTTCTAGAGGGAAGTCTGGGATGATGATAAGTGCCTACAATTGCAATGGTTCATGTTTTGGTGGTCCGCAAGCTATCTTTCTTTTATGACAGTTGAAGATAGTGAAGTTCATGTGCTCCGGTGTGAAGAATCTCATGAATAAAGTGGTTTGAGTTTTTGTGGTTTCTCTTGGTGATTTCAGCATGCTTGTGGATACCTCCTGATCATGTTCCTACCTTTACATTGGTTTGTGTTAAGGAATTGAGATCATGTTTGAAGATTATTCCTAGATAACGTAGTGTGTAACCAGTCTTAGCTGACTTGGTTAATTCCAGTGATTGCGGAGATCCCTTGAAGATTATGGAAGCATGTTGTGGCATGGAAGATCGTGTTTGAGTCCCAGCCAAGGTGTGGCATGATCTGCATACATCTATACTACAATTCCTTAGCATAATTTTGTATTAGGTCAAGACCTATTTTGTAAATGTTTGTAATGCTGACCTTGGAGATTGTTCCAATGGTTGATGATTGTAATGTTGACCTTGATGATCATTCCAAGGTTGATGAAGTGTATAAATACTTGTAATTGAGTCATGGAAAAGAAGTTCTTCTGCGAAGATGGGCAGATAAGGAAAGAGGTGGAAAAGCAGAGCAAAGCAGAGGAACTATTGTACTTCAATGTATTAATCTCAGAGATGAAGAAGATGTTGATCTTGGCAATGAGCCACCAGTAGGTTTAACATCCATCAGGGTAATTTTTCTAGGTTTAGGGTTGAGGCAGTGAGCCTGCTAGACCTAGTTGTACTTCATGGCAGTGAGCTAGCATGTTCTAGGCCTGTGGAGTGACCAAACCTGAACATCATTTTTCAAAGATTACAATATATTTTGAGAGCTAATCCTCTCCGTGGATTTTCCCCACCTTCAGGTTTTTGAAGTAAAAATTTGGTGTCTCTTGAGTTTAATGTTGCATCTATGTTTAAGTTTCTAATTTCATGCATTCATTGTTTAATCACAATGACTATGGACAAGTGATTAATGTTTAAGTGTAGAAGTTGTTGAGTTTTTGGGACAATAATTCACCCCCCTCTCAGTTGTCTAGCACATTTCAATAGTAAGTACTTGTCTAATCTTGCATACCAAGCCCTAAATGTTTGCTTGAGCCCATACAAAGCCTTCTAGAGTTTGCATACCATGTCCAAATCTTCTGATATCTGGATACCATATGGTTGCTCAATATACACCTCCTCCTCCACATCACCATTCAGAAGTTCTTGTGAGTAGCAAGAGCACGGAACATTCTAATTGCCTCCATCCTAGCTACTGGAGCAAAAGTCTCCTCAAAATCAATGCCTTCTACTTGAGTATATCCTTTGCATACTGTTGTCCAAAAATTTGAACTTGAAAAAATTCAAATTTTTTATGCATTCCCCTATATGCCTTAGCCTACCGAATCACAAAAACAATTAATTCTAAGAATTTATGTGAGATGGTAAAAAATTCTCTTATGGACTAGATCTTGACCCCATTCCACCTAGCATGGCTATTTTTCATGTCCAAACACCTTCCTATTTGAGAGATTTTTAGCTTTACTTTTTCCCATCCACGATCTGCAAATAGAATCAAAATATGACATCCGGCATGCTAGAGGTTAATTTTTTTTTGGTTTTTCTCAAAGGGGTCTAGTAATCTTTTTGTCCAAATTTTGTTAAAATCGGAGTTGTTGTGTGGAAGATATGAAGATTTTTGTCTCTCAACCCAAGTATGGTTTCAAGGTCTCAACTTTATATTTATGTGGAGTTAAATTATTGTCAGGACATCATGGAATTTAATCTACTTTCAAAAGTTAAAAAATTTATTAAAAGCATCTAAATTTTTGAAGTCCACTTATGGATTTATTAAAGTCAAGAATTTATGCATCCATAAAGTCATTATGTGAAGATTATTAACTTTATAAAAATTGGACTCTTTAATGTCAGGAGTTTGTGAAAATCTTGAACCAAATATTTTCTAATTCCAAAGTTCCTAATTTCCCTGACTTCCTGATTCCCTTCAAAGTTGGGGATTTTCCAAGTTCTTGAACCTCATAAAACCTCAACTTCTAGTTCAAAAGTTGCTAACATTGACGACTTTCCAACTCTTCTCACCAGCATCCTCCTCGCAGCCACTACAACAAGAGCTTAGAACAGGTTATGGGCATGGTGAAATATCAGTTTGTAGTTTGAAAAAACTTGGCAAGAATGTATGCACAATGTGGACAGAAGGGTGGATTATACATATATACACAACAGGAAAAGCATGGACAATGCTGTGAACTATTTGCAAAATGCCTCATAGAAATGTAACCTCATGGAGTTCCGCAATTGCAGGATAAGCACAAAATGGACCTGTTGAAAATGCTTTAGAAACTTTAAGTGCATACGAAATGTGAATGCATAGAGAAGGAAAGTGAATTGTTTGACATAATGCTTCTAAGGGACATCATCTCAAGAATCACCAATTAGATTTGTTGAAAATCTCTAGAAACTTTAAAATGAAATGCTCTGATAGACATGTATGCGGAAAGCAAAGTTCCTAAACTGTTTGACAAAATTCTCCAAAAGAATGTGGTCTCTTTGAACGCAATGGTTGCAAGACATGGTACATGAACTATATTTAAAAGGTCTCAAAGAGAAATGCAGCAAAGGCAACATAGAAGAGCATTGGAAAGATATTCAAAATGATGTAGAAAGTATAACTAGTGCTATGATCATAGGATATGTGCCAAAGGAACTCATTGAAGCTTTAGAAACTTTCAAGCAAATGTGTATAGCTAAGAATGGGCATATATCAAAGCATAATGGAAAGAATATTTTCATTAGATATTACAGTGCAAGCATATGCAAAGTACATAAGCCATTTCATGGTGGCCTCAAAGAAGACTAATCTCATAGATACGACCGCACGATATTCACAAAATGGATTCAAAGTGATCAGTTGTTCCTAGCAACATATTCCTTGAGACTCCTATGGTTGCAAACATCAGTTATAATTAAAAGTACTTTGAGAGACATGTATGCAGATTGTAGGAGACTCAATGACAAAAATGTGGAAGCATAGCTAGGGCTCGTGAACTGTTTGATAAAATACTCAAAGAAATGTCGTCTCAGTGAATGCCATGATAGCAGGATATGTGCAAAACAAACCTACTAAAAAGGTTTTAGAAACTTTTATGTAATTGATAGGTGTAATGCTATATGGTGTCGCAGTCATTATTGATGACTTCAAGACATACTCATTGCATCGTTTAGTGCATGGTTGTGAGCTGAAGATTGGTGAAGACAAGAGTGATAGTCTTGATGACAATGGAGATGGTGTATGGATGTCTATCAAAGCACAATCAAAAGTGGGTTTCTATCAAAGATTGTTAGTTGCAACATATGTAAAGCCCACAAACTATTTGATAGAATGCACCTCAAAGAAACTATGATCTCATGGACTGTAATGACTGTAGAATAGTCACAAGATGAATTTGTTGAAAAAGCTTCAGTAACCTTCAAGCAAATGTAATCAACGTATATCATAATGTGCACTAAATGGAGCCATTGAGAAATTTAGAAACTTCCAAGCAAATGCAATTGAAATGGACAAGCTAGCATTTGTTCCACCATCCTTGCCGACACATCCTTAGCCTATGAAAAATGATAAAAGAGATGTTATTGACTGCAAGGTATCCACAAAGAACGTGTTATATTTGGAAATGCTAGGGTGAACAGATGTTATGGGTGTAAAAATCTAGCAATTTTTCACCAATACCCTCACAATGCATGTCAAAAAGAATTAGAAAGCACATTAAAATCAATTAAAACATATCAAAAGACTATGGTTTATAAAGAAAGATATTGTCTCTCTATGCAATAATTACAAGATATGCACTAAATGGATCAGTTGAAATGGGTTTGAAAGTTTTCAGGTAAATGCAGTTGGTGGGAGAAAAGCCAAATACCACTAATATCCTCTACTAGTATTCTCCTTATTTGGTTGTGCAGATTGGATTATTGATAATACAAGTTTTCTTTACAAAGTTGAGGATACTATGCTGTTAGAGAGGCTTGGTGTACAAGCTATTTTGGATGAAGTTTGGTTGGGCAAGGCTACAAGAGGAGTCTATCTAACAATTTCAGCAAGAGTTATGACCATCATAGGAATAATTGATCATCACTACCAAAGTTGGATTCCATGTGAAGAGCCTAGGTTTCATGAAATGGCGTATCTTCAGCAACTTTGGTGGTTTGAAGTAGATGGTGTAGTGAAATTCCAGCTTCTTGCAGAAGGATACAATCTTTCTTTTAGATTAATGCTTGGGACATCTACAAGAGAATTGGGTCATCTATTAGATTATGAAATGTGACAATGATAGCTTAATCTATGATGGATGATATACAATGAAGATACTAGCTATTGAAGAAAATCTTGAGTTGTGGATCATTCCTTCCTGCTGCAAAATGCATCTTCCAGAACATCTGAAGAGCCTTTGGTTACATAATATTGTTTCACTTTGTGATGGCTACCATGAAATTACTCATCCTATATCTGAAAGGTGCAATACGTATTCATTTTGAGATCTCCATTTGGGCCACTGAACCAATAGGTGTAAATAAGCAGGAAGAGTCATCCATGACTTTTCATTTTTCCTTTGTCATTTTGTAATATTTCTTGGTGTGAGCTGATGGCTTTTGGGATTCCCATCAACGGGAGCCTTTAAAAACTCAATAGCTTTTCATTTGTAGGGGATTTTTCCTGGCTAGCTGTGAATAGGGGAAGGAGAGCAATTTCATTTTCTATTAACTTGTAATCAGTTATATTTTCTCTCTTGACTCTGTTTGTATATAGGGGAACAAGCAAAGACTTGGAGCTTGGTTTTATTGGAGAAATAAAAAGCATTTTTAGAACTTTGTGTCTGCAAATGTTTTCTTTGATTACGATTTTCCTATGTTAATTTGTAGTTTGTCTTCAATATGTTTCTGTTGTATATAACTAAATCTAGATTCCAGATATGTATCTTGCTTATGTTTGGTATATGTTGAGAGAGATATGACTGTCTTTATTCAATCTAATATCATCTGTGGGTGGGATAAGTAAACTGTGTGTTATTTGTCTACATTCACTACATTCTAAAATTAATTATTCGCATCTATTTTCATGGTTGTGGGTAGATGTTAGCCTTTTCCTTTCTTTCTTTCGAGTTAAAAGCATACCGTGTTTTTATTGATTGCATATCTATCGAAGGTAGTTGCACCTTGTAAAATAAGCAGAGAGAACTTGCAACTATCATTGCAAGTGACTCAACTATTGGTGAGGTTGTCATTCGTGTGGGCAAAGGAGTATAAATGCGAAGTGACAAATCTGTTAACCATTAGATTTTTGGTGACTCCGTTGGGGAAAGAATCAAAGTATCAGTGTTTTCTTTTCTAAAAAATTTGAATGTGCCTCTTGAGAACAGAGGCTGGTGGCTCTATGAAGTGGAATGTACTCAAAAGCAGCTTGTTCTAGCAAAGACTCTTGCTGATTTATTTTTTTAGATATGCAGTATGACATTGGTTTCTCCTCAGCCATGGGGAAATCATTTTGGACCTCTTTCTTTGCCACAATATTCACCATTACCTGAAGGATCAAGAAAACACTTTCTGATGTTTAGTGGAGAAGACTCTCAAGATGCAGAAGATCATATTCTGGTATTCACAGTTGCATGCAACATTTTGGGGGTAAGTGAAGAAAATGTTTTTGTTTGGTTATTTATTGAATCTCTTGTTGGGCCTGTAGCAGATTGGTTTCATTATTTAGAAGATAAGTGTATTACTGATTGGAACTCTTTAAAGAATAAGTTTCTGGGAAGATATAAAGGTCACATAGATGAAGTTGTTTTATTGTGTCAATTCTTCCATATACAAAAGAAAGAAGGTGAACCCATCAGGGACTTTGTGGATAGATTCAACTGGCTGCTCAAAAAGATTCCTGCCTCTATTCAACCAAGTGAGCAACTTCATCTTTGTACTTTTATTTCCTCTTTGCATCCTGATGTTAAGTTTGGTTTAAAATGGAGTAAAGTGAATGATATTAAAATTGCACAACAAGAGGCTATAAAAATTGAAGATGATTTGATTTTAAGTGGTCTTTGGAAAGCACATCAGGTTGTAGATAATTTGATTTGTGAATCTATGAGGAAGCTTATTATGCACAAACCAAGTTTTCAGCCTATAGGATTTCAAACTACACAGCCTCCTTCTACTAAAAGTTTTAATCTCTCTGTTTTTGATCCAAAGCACTTTGGTAGAGATAAGGTAGGTAATGTAGAAATAAAGCCTCATTTGGATAGAAGAATTGAAGCCTTTTATTTCCATTATGAAGAAGATAATGATGAATCCAAAAGCCCCTCAAGTGGTGTAACAAATGAACAATCCATCCATGATGCTAGTTGTAATGAGGGTAATGCAAATGGTATTGTTTTATCATCCTTATCTACTGCAGAAATGGAATCCTTCACTTTTACCAGAAATGAAGAACAACTTGAGGCTACATGACATGAGGATGAGGTGTTAAATGTCCATTCTCTGAAGTGCATGCCAGCTGACTATGAAGCCTTCACTTTTCCTCAGCAAGATGATACTAGAGTATGGCTACAAGAAGAGGAACATGTTGGGGCAGTCACTTCTACATGCAGCATCAAAGAAGGGTCTTTATCTCATGGTTTTTATGTGGGATGTCCAATCCAAGGGTTGGTTTCTCCTTGTTTGAGAAATCAAGTGCAATATGATATCACACATGAGATTATATAGGCAGATGTTGGTAGTCATATGCTAGGCAATGCTGACATGAGTCATCTTATTGCAAAAGTATATAATGAAGAGTGGCTTCTTGAGCATCAAATCATATCCAACGGGTCTTTATATGATGCCATTCTTATCAATTTGATCATGGTGGTTGCAAGTTGGCAAATGGTTGTATGCGGGCTCCTCATTCATCAACCATTATTTCGTAGAGGCTGCTACTTCTCCTAGCCCATTAATGGATTTGCATAACCATTATGGAGTCATCTAAGGTAGGGTCTTCCTGCCATGTACATATTAGGAGTTTTTGTGGTACTGGTAATTTAGTTCCCTTTCCTGTGTTGTCCTATTTTTCGCTTGCTCCGCTCTCCTTTTTCTCCTATGCTCTCTGACTCTATTACCCAATCAATTTATGCACTGGTCAATGCTTGAGATTCTAGATTCCTTGCTTCATCCTTTGCAATCCTCATCCCCAATTATAGCTTGTTGTTGTCCAAAATTTTGAACTTGAAAAATTTCAAATTTTTTATGCATTCCCCTATATGCCTTAGCTCGTCGAATCACAAAAAGAATTAATTTTGAGAATTTATGCAAGTTGGTGCAAAATACTCTTATAGACTAGATCCTAACCCCATTCCACCCAGCTTGGCCAATATTCATGTTCGAACACCTTTCTATTTGAGAGATTTTAGCTTCACTTTTTCTCATCCGCAATCCGCAAATAGAATCAAAATCTGACATCTGGCATGCTGGAGGTTAAAATTTTTCTGGGTTTTTCTTAAAGATGTCTAGTCATCTTTCTATCCAAATTTATTTAAAATTAGAGTTGTTGTGTGGAAGATATGAAGATTTTTGTTTCTCAGCCCAAGTACAGTTTCAAGGTCCCAACTTCAAATTTATGTGGAGTTAAATTATTGTCGGGACATCATGGATATTAATCCGCTTTCCAAAGTTAGAAAATTTATTAAAAGCATCTAACTTTTTGAAGACCACTTATGGCTTTATTAAAGTCAAGCATTTATGCATCCATAAATTCATTATGTGAAGATTATTAACTTTATAAAAATTAGACTCTTTAATGTCAGGAGTTTGTGAAAATCTTGAACCAAATATTTTCTAGTTCGAAAGTTCCTAATTTCCCCAACATCCTGACTCCCTTCAAAGTTGGGGATTTTCCAAGTTCTTGAACCTCATAAAACCCTGACTTCTAGTTCAAAAGTTGCTAACACCACTGACATTCTAACTCTTCTCACTAGTATCCTCCTTGCAGCCACTACAACAAGAGCTTAGAACAAGTTATGTCCATGGTGAAATATTAGTTTGTAGTTTGAAAAACCTTGACAGGAATGTATATGCAATGTGGACAAAAGTGTGGATTCTACATATATACACAATAGGAAAAGCATGGACAAGGCCGTGAGTTGTTTGCAAAAAGCCTCATAGAAATGTAACCTCATGGAGCACCGCAATTGTAGGATAAGCACAAAATGGACTTGTTGAAAATGCTTTAGAAACTTTAAGTGCATATGAAATGTGAACACATAGAGAAGGCAAGTGAATTGTTTGGCATAATGCTTCTAAGGGACATCATCTCAGGAATCACAAAATAGATTTGTTACAAAGCTCTAGAAACTTTAAAATTAAATGCTCTGATAGACATGTATGTGGAAAGTAAAGTTCTTGAACCATTTGACAAAATTCTCCAAAAGAATGTGGTCTCTTTGAACACAATGGTTGCAAGACATGGTACATGAACTATCTGCAGAAGGTCTCAAAGAGAAATTCAGCAAAGACAACATAGAAGAACATTGGAAAGATATTCAAAATGATGCAAAAAGTATAACTAGTGCTATGATCATAGGATATGTGCTAGAGGGACTTGAGTAAGCTTTAGAAACTTTCAAGCAAATGTGTATAGTTGAGTATGGGCATATATCAAAGCATAATGGAAAGAAGATTTTTATCAGATATTGTGGTGCAAACATATGCAAAGCACATGAGCCATTTGAGGGTAGCCTCAAAGAAGTCTAATCTCATAGATGTGATCACACGATATTCAAAAAATGGATTCAAAGTGATCGATTGTTCCTAACAACATATTCCTTGAGCCTCCTATCATTGGAAGCACCATTTATAATTCAAAATACTTTAATAGACGTGTATGCAGATTATAGGAGACTCAATGATGAAAATGTGGAAGCATAGCCAGAGCTCGTGAACTGTTTGATAAAATGCTCAAAGAAATGTCATCTCAGTGAATGCCATGATAGCAAGATATGCGCAAAATGGACCTGTTGGAAAGGTTTTAGAAATTTTCATGTAATTGATAGGTGTAATTCTATATGGCATCACAGTCATTATTGATGACTTCAAGACATGCTCGTTGCATCATTTAGTGCATGGTTGTGATCTGAAGATCAGTGAAGACAAGAGTGATGGTCCTGATGACAATGGAGATGGTGTATGGACATCTATCAAAGCATAATCGAAAGTGGGTTTCTATCAAAGATTGTTATTTGCAACATATGCAAAGCCCACAAATTATTTGATAGAATGTACCTCAAAGAAACTGTGATCTCATAGACTACAACAACTGTAGAATAGTCACAAGATGAATTTGTTGAAAAAGATTCGGCAACCTTCAAGCAAATGTGATCGGCGTATATCATGATGTGCATTAAATGGAGCCATTGAGTAATTTAGAAACTTCCAAGAAAATGCAATTGAAATGGACAAGCTGGCAGTTGTTCCACCATCCTCAATGATGTATCCTCAGCCTATGATGTTATTGACTTCAAGGTATCCACAAAGCAGGTATTATATTTGGAAATGCTAGGGTGAGCAGATGTTATGGGCATAAAAAGCCAGCAATTTTTTACCAATACCCTCACAATGCCTGTCAAAAATAATTAGAAAGCACATTAAAATTAATTAAAACATATCAAAAGGCTACGGTTTATAAAGAAAGATATTGTCTCTCTATGCAATAATCATGGGATATGCACTGAATGGATCATTTGAAATGGGCTCAAAAGTTTTCAAGTAAATGCAGTTGGTAGGAGAAAAGCCAAATGCCACTAATATACTCTACCAGTATCCTCCTTATTTGGTTGCATAGATTGGATTAGTTGACAATGCAAGTTTTATTTACAAAGTTGAGGATACTGTGTTGTCAGAGAGGCTTGGTATACAAGCTATTTTGGAGGAAGTTTGGCTAGGCAAGGCTACAACAGGAGTATGTCTAACAATTTCAGCAAGAGTTATGACCATCGCAAGAATAAATGATCATCGCTACTAGAGATGGATTCCATGTGAAGACCCCAGGTTTCTTGAAATGGTGTATCTTCAGCAACTTTGGTGGTTTGAAGTAGATGATATAGTGAAATTCTAGCTTCTTGCAGGAGGATATAATATTTCTTTCAGATTAAGGCTTGGGACATCTACAAGAGAATTGGGTCATCTATTACATTATGAAATTTGACAATGATAGCATACTCTATGATGGATGATATACAATGAAGATACTAACTATTGAAGAAAATCTTGAGCTGTGGATCATTCCTTCTTCCTACAAAATACATCTTCCAGAACATCTGAAGAGCCTTTGGTTACATAATATTATTTCTCTTTGTGTTGGCTACCATGAAATTACTCATCCTATATTTGAAAGGTGCAAGAGGTATTCATTTTGAGATCTCCATTTGGGCCATTGAAGCAATAGGTGTAAACAAGCATTTGGAAGTATATACAAGTTGTGAGACTATTTGATAATGCAACTGATGGGATTTGAAATGGTAACATAGTTAGTAGTAAACGTGAGTTGTAAGTATTCTTAAAGCAAATTTCATAGGATCTACACATGACAAGGAGGATTTTGAAAGGACTACATTATTGCTATGATTGGAGGCAGGACTTAAGAAAATAATAGTTCTTTATTAGAGATGTCTTAGAAAGAGAGGTAGAATGGGAAGCGTCATTCGTGACTTTTCATTTTTCCTTTGTCATTTTGTAATATTTCTTGGTGTGAGCTGATGGATTTTGGGATTCCCATCAATGGGAGCCTTAAAAACTCAATAGTTTTTCATTTGTAGGGGATTTTTCCCGGCTGGTAGTGAACAGGGGAAGGAGAGCAATTTCATTTTCTGTTAACTTGTAATCAATTGTATTTGCTCTCTTGACTCAGTTTGTGTATAGGGGAATAGGCAAAGACTTGGATCTTGGTTTTATTGGAGAAATGAAAAGTATTTTCAGAACTTTGTGTCTACAAATATTTTCTTTGATTATGATTTTCCTATGTTAATTTGTAGTTTGTCTTCAATAGGTTTCTGTTGTGTATGACTGAATATGGATTCCAGATATGTATCTTGCTTATGTTTGATATATGTTGAGAGAGATATGACTATCTTTATTCAATCTAATATCATCTATGGGTGGGATAAGTAAACTATGTGTTATTTGTCTACATTCACTACATTCTGAAATTAATTATTCACATCTATTTTCATGGTTGTGGGTAGATGTTAGTCTTTTCCTTTCCTTCTTTCTGGTTAAAAGTATACCCTATTTTTATTCATTGCATATCTATCGAAGGTAGCTATGCCTTGTAAAATAAGCAGATAGCACTTGCAACTATCATTGCAAGTGACTCAACTATTGGTCAAGTTGTCATTCATGTGGGCAAAGGAGCATAAACTTGATGTGACAAATATGTTAACCAACACATACTAATCTTTCTTTGTTCCTCACAACATCACCTTCTTTATTTAGCTTGTTCCAAAAGACCCACTTTGTTCCTATAACATTCTATTGGCTGGTCTGGGAACTAATTCCCATGTCTGATTCTTTTCAATCTAATCTAGTTCTTCTTCCATTGCTTTTATGCATCCATCATCTTTTTTGGCTTCAACAAAGGTCTTAGGTTCCACTTTTGATAATAAACACAAGTTTGCTTGTTCATGTGTCTTGGAAAACCTTCTCCTTGTCTATACACCTTCATTTTTGTCTGCAATGATCTATTATGTTGAGTGGTTCTTCTAAACATACTTTATTGGAGTCTTAGGTATCTTTTTAGGTTCATGTTCCTTTTCTTCTTTCACTTCTTCTACTTCTTCATCTTCAATACAAGGAAATATATCAGATTTGGTATCTTTTGAATCCTATGTGAACTGATACAAGTCTTCATGTACTTTGACATTTGTGTTTTTAATCATCTTTCCCAACCTTTTGTTGTAGCATCTATAGGCCTTGCGTCTAGTTGAGTAACCAAGAAATATTCCTTCATTACATCTTGAATCAAACTTTCCTAGGTCTTCTTCATCTCTTATGATATAGCATTTACTTCCAAAGATCCCAAAGTATCTAATAGAGGGAGGTCTTCTATACCACAACTCATAAGGGGTCTGATGCAGAGGCATCCACACTATAACATTCGCACATAGCATGAATGTCTGCAGACCAACCTCATCATCATCATCTGCGCCATCATCATCATATTCCCTAAAACCAACAGCATCATCATGTTCTGCGTTACACAGTCAGCATCATCATATTTCGGACGATCGCAAACATCCGCCTGCCGACTACTGTTCACCTCCGCTTTCCTTCTAACATCATCATCATGATGTTCAGCGGGCGCACACATCCTTCTGTTGCACTGTTCATCGGGCCCCGAACTCTAACATCTTCATCATGATCTTCAACACTACCTTCGTCAGCAGGATAACCAACATCCGGTTGTTCAAATATCCTGATGACGATCGCCTTCAGCAGCTTACCTTCGACGCTCCGCTACCCGACGATACAAGCAACAGCATCATGATCTACTTTATCCGGTTGTCTTCGAAACCTCCTAATGATGCTTAACACAACCTTCTGCCACGGACTTCCGCCGATACCTTAGCGCTTAACGACGGAAGGATAAACTCGCACAGGGGGGATATCTCAATATCCTGATGACGATGACGTCATATCCTGATGACGATGACGTCACCCAATATCCTGATGACCTCTTCAACACTTAGTCAAAAAACACAAACTTTATCTCCCACATCTACTCGCGATATGCGGATGTTTGGCACTCCGATATGATGATCCTGATGCCGATACATGCACTTAGTCTATGTCCGGCCTAAACATCCTGATGCACTTGCAACATGAAAACTCCAACAGTTTCATGACCCGACCTTCTTCCTGATGCCGATGCACTCCTCCTCGGCTCCTCCAGATGATGATCACCCCGACGACCCCGCACTTCATGCGCTTAACTGCATCATGTTCATCTTCACTTATCCGGATGACGATGCCTAACCCGACTGCAGGATATTTGCAAAAATATCCTGATGATGCCGTCTTGACCGAACTTCTTCACTTAGCAAAATTTCACTTCGCCGATCCTCCTGGGATGGCCCGATCCAGTCTCAGGGTGACCTTCCAACTCAAACTTCTTGACTTGACCTAGCACATGAGGATGCTAGGGTCTTCAACATCTCTTGACCGCGATCCTGCACACCTGCATGTAAACAGAAAACAAACTACCTACTAGCCTACTGTACATTACCATTCCACCGATCGGATGAGTCAACCGGTGGAATGGATCAGGAAATCCATGAAACCCTTTCAAACCAGCAATCGTTTACAGGAAGGAGATCAAACAGAAAACGAAACAGGATCTTTATTGATTCAAAGATGCAATACAATATGATGTTCCTCACACAGAACAAATGAACTCCTCTGCTTAATGCAACATTCAACTGCCGATCGATGATATCTCTCTGTCTCATATCAAACGATCTCATGCTTATAAAGACTTTCCTACGAGTACTACTGACCCGACTCCAAGCGGCTGGGAACTCTCCAGGCGGCTGGGAGATCCCACCGAACATACATCATGACAGCTGTTATAACTAACTAGCTAAAAATAGCAAAAGCCCGGTCAGCATGATCTTATCATGATCAGCATGACCTTATTACATGCATTTGGTCTAACAGACCTTCTTGGAAACACAAACAAGACCTATAACTACTAACTGCCTTATCATGACCAGCTGTCAGGTAGGTGCTCCTGCACCATACTCCCCAAAAGAAAAGAACTCATGTCCCATGAGTTTAGCATGTGGAAGTCCTCCACCTTTACACTTTGCTGTGTCAATCTTCTGACCTGCTCCAGCTTTGTCTGCTGCTGTCTCTTGGCTGCTCCAAGACTTCTGCACTATAACTTGCTTTCTGGCAAGTAAATCCTCATGCCTGTTGATGTAAGCCTTTCTCAGGTTATCTCTGTGTTTGTCAGGTTGTCTGACCAGAACCTCTGGCTGAACTGCCTCTGTGGTGTTCAACTATATCTTGCTTGCAATCCTTATAGGACAAGCAATAGTCCCAACTATGACAACATCCTTGTCATTCTTCTCAACTGATGGTTGGTTGCACCCCTGTTGCTGAACCTGCTGCTGACCTCTGTCAGTCACAACTGAAACGTTCTTCAGCTTGGTGTCTGTAACAACTCCTGTCCCTGCAGTGTCCTTATCTGCCTTCATGCCTGCTCCTCTAGGCATCTGCACATACTCCTTCTTTCCCATTAAAATAATTTGAGCTGCCTTCTGTACTGCAGCTTTTGCCTGCAATGGCATCAACTTAATAATCTTCCCATCCTTCTTGATGGTGTAGGTGTTAGCATACCCATCATACAGTACCCTTCTGTCAAATTGCCATGGTCTACCCAACAGTAGGTGACAACATTCCATAGGCAAAATATCACACAAAATTCTATCATGATATGGCCCAATCTGGAAATCCACATATGCCTGTTCAGAGACAAAAAGTGATTGCCTATCACTCACCCAAGATGTCTTGTAAGGGTGTGGATGTGGAATCCTTTCCAACTTCAGTTTATCCACCATTTCCTGAGATACCATGTTGTCTGTTGAACCAGTATCAATGACAACCTTACATACCTTACCTTTGCTCTTGCATGTGGTCTTGAAAAGAGCTCTTCTTTGCATCAGATCCTTTGATGCCTGCAAACTAATTCTCCTTAGCATCAGTGATTCTCCACTCTCTGGATATCCAACATTATCAGGACCTCTGTTTGAACTCTGTGCACGTTCTTCTTCTTTCTCCTCTTGCACAAGTTGTACTCTCTTGTCACTAGTTCTATCATTTCTGGATGATGAACCTTTGTTTTCTGGACATTTGAAAGATGGATGACCAAACTCTCCACAGGTGTAACATTTTCCTGAAAATGTAGTAGAACCTCTACCACCTCCAAATCTTCCTCTATTACCTTTCCATCCACCTCTGAAATCAGACTGTCCTTGTCCTTTACCAGTGTCTTCTTGACCCTCAATGAGTTGCTTTTGTGCAGGGGCTGCTCCTTTTCCCCTATTGTTTCCTCTTCCTCTCATGGACTTATCATGTCCTCTATTCATCTTTTCTTCAATCCTGATTGCCATTTGATAACAATCTTCCACATTCTTAGGGTTAGCTAGCACTAACTCATCCTGTATGTTAAACCTCAAACCAGCCAAGTACCTAGCCACCTTTTCTACCTCATTCTCATGATGACCAGATCTCATACTCAACAGATAAAATTCCTCAGTATATGCTTTCACATCCCTGTCTTTCTGCTTTAAAAATTGCAGCTTCTTAAACATCTGGATTTCATAATCCCTTGGCAAGAATTTACCCTTGATCCTTGCTACCATCTTATCCCATGAAGTGATCTTAGACTTCCCTTGTTTCCTTCTCTCAGATTGTACATAATCCCACCATACCAAAGCATGACCTCCTAACTTGGTCTTTGCAATCTTTACCTTCTGATCCTCAGCAACATCTTCACATTCAAAGTGATTATCCAGTGCAGCAATCCAATCCAATAACTCATCTTCATTCAAGCTTCCAGTATATTTGGAAACATCAACCTTTACCTTAGGTTTTTCACTCTGCACTGCCTTTAACAGTTTTGCCAATCTCTGGTCTTCAGCATCCAGATCTTCAGCTACCTCTTCATACTCTTCAACAGTATCTGCTTCTTCTTCAGACTCACTGTCTTCCACTTCCCTTTTTTTGTTCTTTTCCAGGGCTGTCAGCCTGGCTTGAAGTGCTTCAGCAAGCTCCTTCATCTTCCTCATCTCTCTAGCATGTTTCTCCTTCATTTCCTGCAATTCCCTTGCAGTACCACTACCTTTAGGAGGCATTTTGTCAACCTCTCAATCAACACACAACACAATCAACTCTACCTCTGCCCTTTCGGTGACAGAATCAACACACAACAGCACAGACCTTTTGCAGAGCTCTGATACCACTATGATGCAGAGGCATCCACACTATAACATTCGCACATAGCATGAATGTCTGTAGACCAACCTCATCATCATCATCTGCGCCATCATCATCATATTCCCTAAAACCAACAGCATCATCATGTTCTGCGTTACACAGTCAGCATCATCATATTTCAGATGATCGCAAACATCCGCCTGCCGACTACTGTTCACCTCCGCTTTCCTTCTAACATCATCATCATGATGTTCAGCGGGCGCACACATCCTTCTGTTGCACTGTTCATCGGGCCCCGAACTCTAACATCTTCATCATGATCTTCAACACTACCTTCGTCAGCAGGATAACCAACATCCGGTTGTTCAAATATCCTGATGACGATCGCCTTCAGCAGCTTACCTTCGACGCTCCGCTACCCGACGATACAAGCAACAGCATCATGATCTACTTTATCCGGTTGTCTTCGAAACCTCCTGATGATGCTTAACACAACCTTCTGCCACGGACTTCCGCTGATACCTTAGCGCTTAACGACGGTAGGATAAACTCGCACAGGGGGGATATCTCAATATCCTGATGACGATGACGTCATATCCTGATGACGATGACGTCACCCAATATCCTGATGACCTCTTCAACACTTAGTCGAAAAACACGAACTTTATCTCCCGCATCTACTCGCGATATGCGGATGTTTGGCACTCCGATATGATGATCCTGATGCCGATACATGCACTTAGTCTATGTCCGGCCTAAACATCCTGATGCACTTGCAACATGAAAACTCCAATAGTTTCATGACCCGACCTTCTTCCTGATGCCGATGCACTCCTCCTCGGCTCCTCCAGATGATGATCACCCTGACGACCCCGCACTTCATGCGCTCAACTGCATCATGTTCATCTTCACTTATCCGGATGACGATGCCTAACCCGACTGCAGGATATTTGCAGAAATATCCTGATGATGCCGTCTTGACCGAACTTCTTCACTTAGCGAAATTTCACTTCGCCGATCCTCCTGGGATGGCCCGATCCAGTCTCAGGGTGACCTTCCAACTCAAACTTCTCGACTTGACCTAGCACATGAGGATGCTAGGGTCTTCAACATCTCTTGACCGCGATCCTGCACACCTGCATGTAAACAGAAAACAAACTACCTACTAGCCTACTGTACATTACCATTCCACCGATCGGATGAGTCAACCGGTGGAATGGATCAGGAAATCCATGAAACCCTTTCAAACCAGCAATCGTTTACAGGAAGGAGATCAAACAGAAAACGAAACAGGATCTTTATTGATTCAAAGATGCAATACAATATGATGTTCCTCACACAGAACAAATGAACTCCTCTGCTTAATGCAACATTCAACTGCCGATCGATGATATCTCTCTGTCTCATATCAAACGATCTCATGCTTATAAAGACTTTCCTACGAGTACTACTGACCCGACTCCAAGCGGCTGGGAACTCTCCAGGCGGCTGGGAGATCCCACCGAACATACATCATGACAGCTGTTATAACTAACTAGCTAAAAATAGCAAAAGCTCGGTCAGCATGATCTTATCATGATCAGCATGACCTTATTAGATGCATTTGGTCTAACAGACCTTCTTGGAAACACAAACAAGACCTATAACTACTAACTGCCTTATCATGACCAGCTGTCAGGTAGGTGCTCCTGCACCAGGGTCTTAGAGCTATTGACCCTTAACTGCACTCTGTTAGTTAGATAGATAGTAGTGTGAATTTCTTTCTTTTAGTATACATTAGACATATCTACATCTTTCAACATTACCCTAGACATTTCTTGCATAATCCTATTCTTCCTTTCCACTACCCCATTTTTCTGAGGGGTTCTAGGAGCAGACAAGTGCCTCCTAATACCATGATCTTCACAAAACTTTTCAAATTCATTTGAAGTAAACTCACCTCCTCTATCTGATCTTAAACATTTTATCTTAGTATCTATTTCATTTTCAACCAAAGCTTTGAAAACTTTAAACTTATCAAGAGCATCAGATTTTCTTTTAAGAAAGTAACCCAAGTCATTCTAGAATAATCATCAATGAGCAACATAAATACCTTTCACCTTGTTGACTCTTTACTCTTGTAGGTCCACATAGATCTGTGTAAATCAGCTCCAATGGATTTGAAGAGTAGTACTCCTTGCTTTTAAAACTTGTCTTTGTCTACTTTTCCACTTGACATTCCTTACATATAGTGTTTGCAGGCTTGATTATCTTAGGCATATCTCTCATTGCATGAGTTGAGTTGATTCTTACCATATTATCAAAGTTGTTGTGTCCCATTCTTTTGTGCCACAACCAACACTCACTAGATTGGGTCAACAGACACGTTCTTCCATTTGTCTCTTTTAGGTGATAAATATCACCACAAGTCTTGATACCTTCTGCAACAAGCTTTTTGGATCCTACCTTCCTGATTTCACAACCATTGGCATGAAAAGTAAGATTGTAACCTTTTCTACATATCTAACTAACACTGAGAAGATTGTGTTGTTAAGCTTTGACATAAAGAACATCCTCAGTGTTTTTATTTCCATCAATATATATGACACCTTTTCCACAAATTTGAGTTGAATCATCACCTCCAAACTGAATAGCTCCACCATCCCACTTCTTAAGGATGATAAACTTCTATTTTTCACCACTCATATGATTTGAACAACTAATGTTAATTACCCAAGCTTTGGTTTCTTCTTTTGCATGGAAGGCAGTCCATACAACCATTGGTTTTTCATTGTTTTGAACTACTTGCAAGGTATCACATTTTCTAACCTCATTCTTTTTGTCACCAACACTCATGACCAAGAAAAGTGTTTCATCATTTGAATCATCATGATCCTCATCTTCTGAAGAACAACTATATTCTATGGAAAATAGACTCCTTTTGAATTTAATTTTTCTGTTACTTCTCTTAGTTTATTTAAGAGGACATTTAGAAGCAAAGTGACCAACCTTTCCACAATTGAAACATTTGAAGGGTAACTTACCTTTGTATTTTCCAGAGCCTTTCTTCAAAGTTCTTACAAAATTTGCTTTAGCATCATTAGGACTTTCATCTTCATCTACAATCTCATCCTTTGTCTTTTTACTAACTTTGAAAGCAACTTCTTCCTTTGGAACATCACTGTCAAACTCTCTCATTTCAGAAGCAATGAGAGTCCCAAATATTTGGTCTAAAGAGTATGTATCCATGTCAGCAGTCTCCTCAGTAGTAGATACTTTGGAACTATAATATTTGGGAAGAGATCTCAGAACCTTTTTCACAATCTCATCTTCTTTTAATCATCCACCAAGACCTTTGATACCATTGACTACTTCATTCACCTAGAGCATGAAGCCTAAAATATTTTCATCTTCTGACATCTTTAGGGATTCAAATATGTTCTTGAGTATTTGTATCTTGGCTTGTTTCACTTTCTTATCTCCTTCATAAATAGTTTCAAGTTTATTCCAATCTTCTTGAGCTAAGCTACAACTTATCACCTTTGAAACTTCTGAATCAATTAATCCACCCATGATAGAAAACTTGGCCTTGGTATTATTATCATACTTCTTGATTTTGTTTGCATCTATTGGAATAGAAGCAGGGACAATGTATGCTTTCTTGACAGAATCCCAAACTCCACAGCCTAGTGAATTGATGTAGCCTTCCATTCTTACCTTCCAAAGAGTATAATTTGTTCCATCAAACTTAGGAATCTTGCTGGATCCTCCTAAGGCTATCCTGAACCTTCCTCAAGAGGTTAAGATTGCTTCAGAGAAACTTGGCTCTGATACCAATTGTTAGACACACCAGGATACTGATAGGGAGGGTGAATCAATATCTAAACAATTCTTCAAATTTAACAACTTTAACTTATCCAGAGAAGATCTAAACTTAAGCATCGCAACATTAACATGAACATGAAATATTAACACAATACACAACAACACATAACAACAGATATACATGGAAAATGCTAGAAGGGAAAAACCATGGTGAGGATTAACTCACAATATATGAAGCTCAAATAATAACTTTGTTTTAGGGGCTTTAACCCAAGGAAGCTGCTACTCCCTAAGTAACTTTGATTTAGTGTCACTCCCAAGGAAGATTCTACTCCCTGATGACTTTTTTTAGGGGCTTTAACCCAAGGAAACAACTACTCCCTAATTTGAGAACAAACTCAGAGATGATTATAGTATGACAATCTTTCAACTATATGAAAACTACCTTTGAAGATCACACATGATGATTGCACTTCTATCTCTTCACACACTCTCTTCTAAAGATACGATAATTCATGCACAATATATACTTGATCATTGTCTCAAATAAGTCTTCAAGATGAATCCAGATAGGATCAACATCATCTGCTCTTTCTCCCACAGTCGCACATAGAATGTATTATTCTTCTTTTATTTTCTTACAAACCTTTTTCACCAACTTTCCATTATATCCTCCAAATTCAATTTGATCTACTATTTATACATGATATTACATTGATTACATAGCTTGTTGTCTAGATTAAAAATAAAAAGTGCATTTACAGGTCAGCCATATAATACATAATATGAAATGTGTAGAAGATAGGTCTAATTAGGACAACATATTACACTAACAGAAGACGCAAGCCTTGTGTACCCCAACACTTGCTTAACTAGGTCCAAAAAATCCTTCACAACTTCAAACATCAAGGGATTACCTCCACACACTCTACTCACTTGAAAATAGGACAACTTTAAGGTAAGCTCATGAAAACATGAAGAGTAACGGCCATATCAACTAGAAAACCTTGTACTGGAAACAAGAAAGATCTTCATGAAACTCTTCTAGATGAGTCCACATGACTCATACAACATCCCCAAACACTTCTTTGCCACTACACATCAAAGAATTGTGCCGCACCTTTCAATCATTAACTCTAAGAGCATACTATTATCTAGAACACACTGCAACATGCTATCAATTGAAAAACTGAGCTACGGACCACCAAGAAGCTTGAAACAAGAAAGGAACATGAAATGTACATTCAAGAACATGTTCACAAAACTGTAAGGTCAATCATTTACTTTATGACATAGTCAAGATTGAAGAACCTTATCAGGCTGTCAATCAAGTAGAAAAACCACACTACAATTCAACAAATTTCAACAAAAAACAACCCTCCTTTTATTCCAATCAAGAGAGTATAGATTACGTTCAACATTAAATTACAGAGCATTTTCACAGAGACCAGATTGACATTTTCAATCAATAGTTTTCCCCAATTCTTCATAATAACAATCCAATCAAAAATTCCCCATTGTGAATACCACTTCCCCTATCATCACATTCCCCTACTCTCTACATTCCCCTACTATTGAAGGAAAGAAACTCATTTCAACTTCCACCGATGAAACGGTCTCCACATGATTAACTGTCGAAGACCCATCGAACCATTGAACCACATAGTCTTCAACTCCATCCCATCAGGATGTTAAGGAGATGGCTTAGGAACTCCCTTCGACATATAATGTCTCATTAAAAAAAAGCATGTAGTACCACGCGTCCACATTGACGTACAAAACTGCCCTATCGGCTCTTTGAAGAGACTGAGCTCAAAGTCTTGCTGATTTCCATTCTCCTGCTGATGAGAGTCTCTTCGACATCACCTTGTCCCATTAATGAAGAATTCCCACCTATGTACTATGGACATACCTTCCATTAGAAGTATCAAGGGGACTATATTCATAGTCCCTCTAAAGTCGTATGGTCCCACTGACAAGACAAAGCCTCACATCAGGTTGTCAAGGGATGCCACCAAAAGTCCCTCTGAACACATAATGTCATACTGATGAAGAGTCCATCGGGAATATCGAAGAGAGTGATAGATATATCCCACTGAAACACAACTGTGAGGCTGATGAAAGAGTGACACCAATCAATGGAGCTAGGGTTTTATAAAAAATAACTTCAATGCATCTACAAAACAGAACAAAATTGAGAACAAAATTTGTTTATGTACATATTGATGTGGATAGCTTGAGATGTTCCTACATCAAACACCCTGGGAAGGAGAAATATTCCATGAGTGGAGACTCACGAACATTAGGCCAATCTGGAATCAACATTTCAAACTGAGCCAACTCACGTGCCTTCAACCAAGATGCTTCATCCACTAATTTTCCCTGTTGGAATTTGGCTGGACAACTAAGAGGGGGTGAATTAGTTACCCCAAAAAATTTAACACTTGCAACAATTAATTCTTCTTTTCACTTAAAATAGATTAATGATGTAAACATTATAGCATGAATCAACAACACATGAGCAGAAACAAATGAACACACTTGACACCAAGATTTTTAATGTGGAAAACCAATTAAGGGAAAACTACGGTGGGGGTTAACCCACAAGATTCGTACCCTATTAAAAGTACTTGAAAGAAATGGGAAGGCACTTGCCTTTAGGCACACTGCCCAGAGCTCATTGCTCAAAGAGGCTCACTGCCTACAGGAATTTATATTTGATACAAAAAGATTTAATTGAGAAATAGCATCTTCATCATGCCTGGTTTAGTCTCATTGAAAGCTCACAAAACTTCTACTCTACTCCAAACATTTCTTCACTATCTCTTCATCCTTTTCTACTCATATTCTTCTACTTCTCCTCTTCTCTGCTTTGCCTTTGATCCTTTCTTAGAATTTTATCATTTTCGCACAAGGATAATTTTCCACAACACAACTACATGCCTTTATATGCTTCATCAACCTTGGAAAAAAAATCAAGGTCGACACTACAAGTGTCAGACTTAAAGTGAATCACTAATTTGTTGGCCAAACATAACTGGGACTCAAATCTTCCTTGATCAACAAGCCACGCTCCATAAAATTACTCTTAGATCATCTGCAACATGCTAGAATCATCCGGTCGGCCAAGACTGGGAAAACAACAACTCCAAGGAAGAAATCTTCAACAACAAGCTCAATCTTCATTGTAGACCTCCAACATAGTAGGTACATGATCCAGAGACCACCACAAGCACATTTAATTCAGCAACAACATCTGTACTACTCTAAATCAACAAATTCACTTGCATCTTCATCTGATACCTTAAGAACATTGTCTACCATGACTATCACATTAGAAAGATTGCTTGCAGACCTCTAAACCACAAACCACTTGATTTGATGATACACACTAATTTCACAAACATGCCTCTAGATCTACAAATCATAATATTTCAATGCAGAGCAATCTGGACCAATTTACTGTCACTCTGTCTCTTCTAAACATAACAAAATGCAGTTCTACTCAGATGACTATAGCTTCTTCAAATCTTCATGCAGACCTCTCAAATCTTAACTGGAGCTACTTCAGACAATCCTCTACATAGACATATGGTCCGCATACATTGATCTTCATTAATTTTCTCAATATCCTCAACATTCAAGTCTTCAAAATAGGCAACAAAATAGGATACAGTTGACACCAATGGCAACAGGGATATGTTGACATCAATGACAACACCGATTAGGCACATATTTGCAACAATCTCCCCCTTTGTCATTGATGGAAACATATGATGTGAAAAAATGATTCAACCATCAAGACAAGAACTTCTCCCCCTTTCTCTTATCACTTCTATAACTACTTTCTTCATTACTCCCCCTTTCATTAGCAACTAGTTTTTCACATGACTTCTCTCTGCCTTTGACATTAATGGAAAAAGGCACATATTTGCAGTCTCTTCTCCCCTTTTTTATTTCAAACTGATCTCCAAGATTTGCATACTGACTACTCCCCTTGAGTAGTATCTCATTAACATTAATCTGGATAACAAGATATGACTGTGAGTTCCACTGGATTGATGCACACTAGTGCATCTTAGTTCTAAATAGGAGGGGTAATAAGCCCTAGCTTCCTTTTGAGATACTCAAAAGTATCCTTAGGCAAAGGCTTGGTGAATATATCAACAATTTGATCCTTTGAAGAAACAAACTCCATTTTGACTTCATTCTCACTTACCTTCTCTCTCAGGAAATGAAACTTGATGGATATGTGCTTAGTCTTTGAATTCAACACCGGATTCTTTGAGATGTTTATTGCACTTGAATTATCATAGAAAATTGTAATAGGTTCTTCAAACACAATTCTGATATCCTTCAACATTTGCTTCATCCACAAGACTTGAGTATAATTGCTTGCCGTTGCTATATACTCTACCTCTGCAATAGATAAAGATATTGCCTCTTTCTGCTCATCCAAGAGACTAGTCTTCTTCCCAAGAAGAATGCACCACCACTAGTACTTTTCCTGTCATCCACATCTCTTGCCCAATCAGCATCTGTCTATGCATGAAGAGTGAATTTATTATCCTTTGGATACCATAAGCCATAATTAAGTGTCCCTTTGAGATATCTAAAAATTCTCTTGATTGCTACAACATGGGATTCTATGGGATCAGCTTGAAATCTAGCAACATGTCCAACTGCATTCATGATATTAGGTCTAGTCTTAGTAAGATAGAGCAGTCCTCTAATCATTGATCTATACCTTTTCTGATTTTCCTTAGGGGAGTCATCATCTTTACTCAACTTGCATCTGATTACCATGGGTGTACCCACTGGCTTTGAATCTTCCATTCTAAATTTTTTCAATAATTCTCTCACATACTTAGATTGAGATATGAAGATATCTTTATCTAACTAAGTGATTTGCAAACCCAAGAAGAAATTCATTTCTCCAAACATTGACATCTCAAATTCACTTTGCATCTGATTAGCAAATGTTTTGCACATACTCTCATTTCCACCAAAGATGATATCATCAACAAATACTTCAACAATCAAGATGTGTTCATGATCAATTTTGATATAAAGATTACTATCTGTTGTACCTTTGCTAAAACCCAATTTTAGTAGATACTTATCTAGTCTTGCATACTAGGCTCTTGGGGCTTGTTTGAGTCCATACAATGCTTTTCTCAATGTACAAACCATATCTCTCTGATCAGACAACTGAAATCCTTCGAGTTGCTCAATGCAGATTTCTTCATCCATATGATAAACCTTGAAATCTTTAAAAGCAGTAAATGCAAGAAATAATCTAACTGCTTCTATTCTTGCCACCGGATACCAACCTTTCTTTGTTTCTTACAACTTTACCATCTTCATTTAATTTATTCCAGAAGACCCATTTAGTTCCAATCACATTTTTATCCTCAGGTCTAGAAACAAGATCACAACTGTGATTCTTTTCAATTTGCATTAGTTCTTCTTCCATTGCTTTTACCCAGCTTTCATCATTGCAAGCTTCACTTACTGATTTTGGTTCAATCTTTAAAATCAAACAAATCTCTTCTTGATCTTCATCAATTCTTCTCCTAGTTCAAACACCTTTATTTCTATCTCCTATGATATGATCTTTAAGATGATTCATCCTTACATACCTAGGAGTTTTGGTATTTGCTTGAACTTTTGTTTCTTGAGCTTGTTCCTCAACTTCTACACTATCTTCTTGATTCACTAGATTTTATGGAACAATCTAGATCTAAGTCTGGGTTTGAACTTGCCTTCCTTGACTTTGACTTTCATGTTGATCATTTGAGTCATATCTATAAGACTTGGAATGTCCTTTGCTTTCATCAACTCTGACATTAGCACTTTCAACAATCTTTTTCAATCTCTTGTTAAAGCACCTGTATGCTTTGCTTTGAGTAGAGTAACCCAAAAATATTCCTTCATCACTTCTTATATCAAACTTTCCTAGATCCTCATCTCTTTTGATATAGCATTTACTACCAAAAACTCTAAAATATCTCATAGTAGGAGGATAACCAAACCATAGTTCATAAGGTGTCTTACCAGAATTGCCTTTGATCTACTCCCAGTTAAGAGTGTAGACATCAGTACTCACAACTTCTCTCCAATAGACTTTTGGAACTTTTGCTTCCATCATCATGGTCCTAGCAGCTTCTTGAATGGTCTAGTTCTTTCTTTCCACAACTCCATTCTATTGAGGAGTCCTAGGAGCAGATAACTATTTTTTTACTCCTTACTTTTCATAGAATGGATCAAACTCACCGGAGGTAAACTCTCCACCTTTGTCAGATCTCAAACACTTTATCTTCACACCAATCTCATTCTCCACCATGACTTTGAATACTTTGAATTTATCAAGAGCTTCTAATTTTTCTTTCAAGAAGGTTACCCACATCATTCGGGAGTAATCATCAATCAACAACATAAAATATCTATCTCCTTACACACTTCTAATTCTAGCAAGACCACAAAGAATTAGTATGCACAAGTTCCAACAATCCACTTGAAAATTGTTCTTTACTCTTGAATGAAGTTCTATTCTATTTACCCAATTGACATTCTCTACACATGCTATTAGGTTTCACAAGTTTTGGAAGATCTCTCATAGCCTGAGTAGAACTTATCTTGACAATGTTATCAAAATTCACATGACACATTCTCCTATGCCAGAGCCAACTCTAATCAACTCGAGAAATCAAGTAACTTTTACCAGAATTACTTAAATGAAAGATGTTACCTCTAGTCTGAGTACCAGATGCAATCTCAGTTCTAGAGCTTTCCAAGATTCTACATTTTCCATCCTTGAATTGGAGATCATAACCCTTGTCAACCAACTATCCAACACTAAGAAGATTATGCTTCAATCCTTCCACATATAGAACATCATTAGTGTTATTCTTACCATCACAAGAGATGGATCCTCTACCACAGATTCTACCAGCTGAGTTGTCTTCAAATTTCATAATTCCACCTTCATATTTTTCAAAGATTACAAACTTACTTTTATCACTAGTCATATGATGAGAACACCCACTTTCAATTACCCATTCATATTTTTCTATAACATGAGTAGCCAAGGCATTTTCCACATTTACATAGCTAGCAGATTCAGTAGGCACCGGATCTTCTTCTTTGATAGAAATGAACACCCAATCACTTTCTGTGGAACGTCCATGATCAGATTCATCATCTGTGACTCCTTCTTCACCAGCTTCTTGGACATAGTAGCATTTTTTCTAAACTCTAGGTCTATTAGGTTTTGGCTTTGAACCTCTCTCTGGACACCTTAAGGCAAAATGACCAATCTTATTACAAGCAAAACATTTGAATGACAACTTTCCTTCATACTTATCGGATCCTCTTGGCAATCTTTTGGCAAAAAGGGCTTCAATTTCATCGAACTCAGTTTCATCATCTTCAAGATCCTTCCTTGTCTTGTCAAATCTGTTTGATCTTCTTGAAGAGCTTTCACCCAGGTCATATCTTTGATTTCCATGAATATTGGCTTTAAATACAGATTCAGACTTAGGAAGAGAATCACCAAACTCACTCATTTCAAATGCTAAAATCTCACCAACCAACTGATCCCTTGTAACAGTTGTCACAGTCTGGATCTCTACAATGGAAGTAACTTTATACTTATATGCCAGAGGTAAGGATCTGAGTATTTTGGCAACAATCTTTGATTCTTCCAATACTCCACCAGTATTCCTGATACTGGTCACAAGTTCATTCACTTTCTGCATGTAGGAAGTAATGTTTTCATCTCCACTCATCATCAACCTTTCGTATTTACCCTTCAGGCTTTGTAGCTTGGCACATTTGACATATTTGTCACCTTCATATAGATTTTCCAACTTTTCCAGATTTCATGGATAGTTTTCAATTCTAGGACATTTGCCAATTCTATATCAATCAGGGCACTCAATAAAGCTTCTTTAGCTCGAATATTGAATTTAGCTTCCTTGAGTTCGTCTAGAGTTGTAGGGCCATTCTTCAGAATCTTATACTCATTCTTAGTTATCAACCAAAAGGCATCACACATACATTCCAAATGACACTACATGCGTCCCTTCCAAAGGGAGTAATTTGTTCCATCAAATCTCAGACTTACCTTCTTGTATGTTGACATCTTGTATCTCCTCAAGCGGTCAAGCTTCTTTTAGAGGAACTGGCTCTAATACCAATTTTTGGAATTAGGCCAGACAACTAAGAGGGGGTGGGGGGTGAATCAGTTGTCCCAAAAAATTTAACACTTGCAGCAATTAATTCTTCTTTTCACTTAAAATAGATTAATGATGTAAACATTAAAGCATGAATCAACAACACATGAGCAGAAACAAATGAACACAGTTGACACCAAGATTTTTAATGTGGAAACCCAGTTAAGGGAAAACCATGATGGGGGTTGACCCACAAGATTTGTACCTTGTTAAAAGTACTTGAAAGAAATGGTAAGGCACTTGCCTTTGGGCACACTACCCAGAGCTCACTACTCAAAGAGGCTACACTCCCTATAGGAATTTATATTTGATACAAAAAGATTTAACTGAGAAATAGCATCTTCATCATGCCTGGTTCAGTCTCATTGAAATCTCACAAAACTTTTGCTCTACTCCAAACACTTCTTCACTATCTCTTCATCCTTTGTTGCTCTTGTTCTTCTGCTTCTCGTCTTCTCCGCTCTGCCTCTGATCCTTTCTTAGAATTTTATCATTTTTGTACAAGGATAATTTTCCACAACTCAACTACATGCCTTTATATGCTTCATCAACCTTGGAATAAACATCAACATTGGCACTACAAGTGTTAGACTTAATGCAAATCACTAAGTTGTTGGCAAAACATAATTGGGACTCAAATCTTCCTTGATCAACACGCCACACTCCATAAAATTGCTCTTAGATCATCTGCAAAATGCTAGAATCATCTGGTTGCCCAAGATTAGGAAAATAGCAACTCCAAGGAAGAAATCTTCAACAACAAGTTCAATTTTCAATGCGGACCTCCAACACAGTAGGCATACAATCCAGAGACCACCACAAGCACATTTAATTCAGCAATAACATCCGCACTACTCTAAATCAATAGAATCACTTGCATCTTCATCCGATACCTTAAGAACACTATCTACCATGATTGTCACATTAGAAAGATTGTTTAAAGAACTCCAAACCACAAACCACTTGAGTTGATGATACACACTGACTTCCCAAACATGCTTCTAGATCCGCAGATCATAATATTTCAATGCGGAGCAATCCAGGCCAATTTACTGTCACTCTATCTCTTCTAAACATAGAAAAACTTGGTACTACTTAGATGGCTATAGCTTCTTCAAATCTTAATGCGGACCTCTCAAATCTTAACTGGAGCTACTTCAGACAATCCTCTACATAGCCATATAGTCTTCATACATTTATCTTCATTAATTTTCTCAATATACTCAACATTCCAGTCTTCAAAATAGGCAACAAAATAGGATATAGTTGACACCAATGGCAATAGGTATATGTTGACATCAATGACAACACCGATTAGGCACATATTTGCAACATTCCCTTCCAGCAAACTGATACTCCATGTACTATTTACCATGTGTTTTCTTTGCAACCTTGGAATCAATGATCTCATCTACTTCTTCATTCACCTAATCTCTATTATCTGTGATATTTGTAGGAAAAATATGGTCGAGTGCTTGTTTCTCCAAAATATTTGTACAGATCACTGACATTGAAGTTAGAAGATATATCTACATGCTCTGGGGGTTCAACTTCATAAGCATTGGCTGAAAACTTATGTAGGAACCCTAAACGACCTATTTTCTTCCATTTTAACTTACTATAGGCTCCCTATGGAAACCTTTCCTTTCTCAAATGAGCCCAGACTAGTTCCCCAATCTAAAATTGCTTCTCTCTTCTATGATGATCAGTAGATTCTTTGTACTTAGCCATACTCTTATCCAATTTTTCTTTCACCTCTTTATCCAAATCTCTAATATATTCTACAAAATCTTTCACCACGACACTTGTTCTCACCAGGTTTGCACTATCTCTGAGTTCATCTACAACCCTAGGGATAAAACCATACACCACATTGAATGGGCTTTTTCCAATACTCTTGTTAACCAAATTGTTATAGGTAAACTCTACCTATGGCAACAACAAGTCCCAATGTTTTGGTTTGTCTCCAATTAAATACCGAACAAGATTACCCAAACTCATGTTTACAACTTTAGTTTGACCATCTATTTGTGGATGGTAGGATAAACTGAAGCCCAAATGTGTGCCTAATTTCTTCCACAATGTATGCCAAAAATGGCCAACAAACTTTGTATCCTTATCAGATATGATACTCTTTAGCAAACCATGCAACCGAACTATTTCTTTGAAAAACAAATTTTCTATATGGGAAGTATCACTAGTTTTTTGACATGGAATAAAATGAACCATTTTTGAAAATCTATCAACAAACACAAAAACAAAATCATTACCTCTTTGAATTTGAGGTAGACCCAGAACAAAATCCATGCTAATGTGTTCTCACAGTCTCTCTAGAATAGGTAATGGTTGATACAATCTAGTATTTTCTTTCATACCCTTTGTATGCTGACAAATTCTAAATCCTTGTATCATTTTCTTTACATCAACACTCATTCTTAGCCAATAATAACTCTCATTTAGCAGATCTATCCTCTTATCTACTCCAAAATGTCCACCCAATCTGCCACTATGCTTTTCTTTGATTAGATTCTCCCTCATGGAGCCTCTAGGAATACATAATTTCTTTCCCTTGAACAACAAGTTCTCTTGAATGAAAGACTCTAGCCATGGAGTTTGATCCAATTCCACTGAATTCTTGCATGCTAACCATGCCTCTCTAAAATCTGGCTCTTATTCATGCAACTCACCCAAAGCATCAAAACCAACAACATTCACCTTCATCTCATTCAACAATAAAGTTCTCCTACTCAATGCAACAGCAACTCGATTGGATTTACCACTCCTATGTTTTAACACAAAAGAATAACTTTGTAAAATCTCAATCCATTTCATATGCCTCTGGTTCAACTTACCTTGGCTATTTATGAGCTACATGGCATGATTGTCTATATATAGAACAAATTCTTTTGGCAGCAAATAATGCCTCCACTTTTTGAGTGCTTGTTAAATCTCATAGAACTCCTGGTCATACACAAAATATTTCTTCTTAGCTTCATTCAACTTCTCACTGAAGTACGCTATTGGTCTTCCCTCTTGGTTGAGAACTCCTATTATTGTTCTACTTGTGTCACAATCCACCTAGAAAACTTCTCCAAAGTCTGGTAGCGCCAATACCGACTGTTCTGTTACCTTATTCTTCAATAGCTGAAAACTTTTCTCTATTGCAACCATCCACTTAAATTATTTCCTTACTCCAATCATTGTTTCAGATATAGAAGCACAAATTCTACTGAAATTTCTTATGAACTTCCTATAGAATCTCGCCAACCCATGAAAACTACTAGCTTCAAAAGTACTCCTTGGTGATGGCCATTCAATAATAGCCTTTACTTTTTTAGGGTCCATTTTCAACCCTTCTTCTAAAACTACAAATCCCAACTACACTAACTCCTTCATGAAAGTACACTTTTTTAGATTCACCATTAGTTTTTCTTCTTTCAATCTTTGCAAGACAACCCTAATATATTCTAAATATTCTTTTGTTTTACTAAAAATTAAAATATCATCAAGGTAAACTATAAAAAACTTACCAAGATAAGGCTTCAACACTTGATTCATCAATCTCATGAATGTACTAGGTGCATTTGTCAATCCAAATAGTATGACTAGCCACTCATACAATCCATCCTTCATCTTGAATGTTGTCTTCCACTCATCCCCTTCACAGATTCTGATTTGATGGTACCCACTTTTTAGATCAATCTTTGTGAAGTACCTTGCTCCACTCAAAGAGTCCATTAAATCATCCATTCTAGGCAGTGGGAATCTATATTTGATGTTGATCTTATTGATTGCATGGGAGTTTGTACACATCCTCCATTCACCTCCCTTCTTAGGCCTAATATTGTAGGTACATCACATGGACTGATACATTCCCTAATCAGCCCCTTATCCAACAGCTCCTAGACTTGTCTATTTATTTCCTCATTCTCTTGAGGTGTCATCCTATACGGTGCCTTGTTTGGTAAAATTCCACCTGGGATCAAATCCATACAATGACTAATTTCTCTCACTGGTGGCAGTCTATCTAGCAAATCCTTCATCATTATATCAGCATACTCATCAACTAATTTTTGAATTTCTACTGGCAACCTCTCCTCTTTTTCTGTTGTCATGTTTTGAAATGGTTGGGTAACAAATGCATAACAAATACCATCATTTTTTAAATCATTTAGGAACTTGTTTCCTAAGACAAGACACACCATTGAAGTACCTTTTGTATCTTCATCTTTATCCTTCATAGGATTCAAAATAAATTCCTGACCATCCTTCTTAATGGTATATGTATTATTCTTACCATCATGAACAGCTTGTCTATCAAATTGCCATGGTCTTCCCAGCAAGATATGATAGGCATCCGTTGGCATTACATCATAGAGTATTTCATCCTTGTAATTACCAATCTAGAAATTAACCAAGCATTGTTCTCTTACCACTAATTGGTGCTCCTTCTGTAACCATGAGACATTGTACGGGCTGGGATGCTTCATTCTTTTCAGCCTCAACTTCCTCACCATTTCTTCAGACACAATATTGTTTGGGCTGCCACTGTCTACAATCACTTTACAACACTTGCTGCCTGACATGCATTTGGTTCTAAACAAATTTCATCTCTATATCAGTTCTATTTCTGCATTCTCAGGACTTAACAAAATCTTTCTTATCATAAGAGACTCTATGTTCTATGGGTCTTCTCCATGCTTCAAAGTTTCTACCACTTCATCTTCTGCTTGGGCCGCATGAACTTTAGCCTCTTTTCCCTTACCTCCACCTTGAACTTGTGGACATTTTCCTAAGTCTGAGAGGTACCATCTTTGTCTTGTTTTGTAGGATATCCTCTTCCACCACTGCTTTTCCCTCTGCTATGAGCATTTTGGCCTCTACCCCTATTACTATTTTGTTGTTTCCTATTCAGTTTCTCTTTAGCCATCAACTCACATTGGTAGGCCTCTTCCACACTCTACAATCTAAGTAATCTAATCTTGTCTTGTATGGACACCCGCAAGCAATTTAGATATCTTGCAACTTTCTCAATCTCATTCTTCATGTGGTTTGCTTGAATGCCCTATCGGTAAAACTCTTCTATGTATTCTTTGACACTAGATTCTCTTTGCTTCAAGTTTTGTAATTTTCTAAATATATTTATTTGATAATCTACAAGCATGAATTTTATCTTCAATTTGTTTACCATTCAGTCCCATGACTTTATCTTCTCCTTGCATCTTCTTTTTATATCAGTCTGCAAATGATCCCACCATAGGGACGCATGCTCTTTTAACTTTGTACAGGCAATATTCACCTTCTTGTCTTCTTCGGTACCTTCAAAGTCAAAGTATTCCATCTTGGTGATCTAATCCAACAATTCATCTGAATTCAAGTTACCACTATAGTCTAGAGGGTTAAAATGGGGTTTGGTATTTATTCTGGTTAGGGCTCAAATGAACCTCTCTTCTCCTTTATCAAGCTTAGGTTAGTTTTCTTCTCCTTCAACTTCAACCTATTCCTCTTCAGCATCACTGACATCCTAGATATGATGACCTCTTCATTGTGTAGTTTGAATGACCTCCAATCTGGCCATAATTCCCCTCAACATCTCCATAAAGACAGGGTCTACATCTCTTCACACCCCTCTTCCTCTGCCACGTCCTCTCTGTGCCATTTTATGCAAGTCCTCTATAGTTGTAGGTCTTCTTCCTTCTTCTCACTTACCCACAACAAATTCCCTTTAGGACTTCATAATATCTTTGACACTTTCTCTAGGAGCAAACCTGCTCTGATACCACTTGATGTAGTCAAGATTGAAGAGCCTTATCAGGATGTCAATCAAGAAAAAAAACCACACTAAAATGCAACAAATTTCAATAGAAAACAACCCTCCTTTTATTTCAATCAATAGAGTACAGATTGCATTCAAAGTTCAATTGCAGAGCATTTTCACAAAGACCAAATTAAAATTTTCAATCAATAGTTTTCCCCAATTATTCATACAATATAGTCCAATTGAAAATTCCCCATTATGAATACCACTTCCCCTGTCATCACATTCATGTTCTCTCTACATTTCCCTTCTATCGAAGGGAAATATTTCATTTCAACTTCCACCGATGAAATAGTCTCCACACGATTAACAATCGAAGACCCATCGAACTGTTGAACCACATAGTCTTCAACTCCATCCCATTGGGATGTTGAGGAGATGGCTTAGGAACTCTCTTCGACATATAATGTCTCATCAAAAAAAGCATGTAGTACCACGTGTCCACATTGACATACAAAACTACCCTATTAGCTCTTCAAAGAGACCAAACTCAAAGTCCTGTCGACTTCCATTCTCCTGCCGATGAGAGTGTCTTCAACATCACCTTGTCCCATCGATGAATAATTCTTGCCTATGCACTATAGACATACCTTCCATCGGGGGTATCAAGGAGACTATATTCATAGTCTCTCCAAAGTCATATGGTCCAATCAACGAGACAAAGCCTCACATCGGATTGTCGAGGGGACGCCACCAAAAGTCCCGCCAAACACATAATGTCATACTGATGAAGAGTCCATTGGGAATATCTAAGAGAGTGATATCTATATCCCACTAAAACACAACTATCAAGATGATGAAAGAGTGACAACAACTAATGGGGCTAGGGTTTTATAAAAAAGAACTTCAATGCATTTGCAAAACACAACAAAATTGAGAACAAAATTCGTTTATGTACATATTGATGTCGATAGCTTAACAGCCTGAGATGATCCTACATCACTTTTGGAGGAATTCAAAGCATTTTAGTAGGTCTTCAACATTGCCCCATTCTATCAAAGCACATCCTAGTACTTTATCAATCATAGCTTTCATTGCAGAGGGAATGATGGTCTGGAACTTTGGAAACAACACATTTACCATCCTCTGAACACAGATCCAGAACCATATAGCCATATCTACAAACATGGAGGAATACGGAGCATTCCATTCACATTTTAACATCACATTGCACTGTCAAAGCTTGATCTAGAACTTAATCACTTATATATTTCACTGCAGAAGAGTAAACCTAGTTTTAGAAGAGATGGTGACTAAGTTGTAGTTGGAAAGATTGAAACTTAAAGGGTGGAATTTGGATAGTTGAGTTTTGGTAGTTTTATATGTGTATCCTTCTTTCACCCTTTCATTCAAGGACCTAGGGTCAAGTTGCAATGTATTGTCCTGCCCTAGGTCACTATGGGAATGTAGGGAAACTTGGATTTTTATGATTTGATTGCCAATTATCTTCTCTTATGCTTAATTATGCCTTGAAACCCTAATTATGCAAATATGACAGTAAATGGGTGAATATAAGAAAATGTTGCTATAGGAAGATGTAAAATAATAAATAACTGTGCACCTATTTTTGGGGTTCCGAAGTGAAATAGTCAGGGACTAAAGAGTGGGTGCCCAAGTCCAATGCCTTGCTTTTTGTCAAGATCTGCAAACAAGGTCTGCAACTTGTTCCTGTTGTACTAAAGGTTTTCCTGTCATGAAACTTCAAGGACTAATGAGCAGACGCCCTAGTCTAGGGAGCCAGTTTCTTCTCTAATATGCAATTCTGACACTCTGTTGTACCCTCCTACAACTTCACTTTCTTTGTAGCTTCAACCTGTAACTTGCAATCATAAAAACTTTGGGAGGGGACTGTGGCATTTAGAGGCTTGTCTCAGTCAAGCCCTG
Organism: Cunninghamia lanceolata; assembly: GCA_027924645.1. Classification (NCBI taxonomy): domain Eukaryota; kingdom Viridiplantae; phylum Streptophyta; class Pinopsida; order Cupressales; family Cupressaceae; genus Cunninghamia; species Cunninghamia lanceolata. The sequence continues at coordinate 16,161,190 of BSBN01001583.1, forward strand.
GAGAGAAATTCAAGTCTTGTGAACACCGTTGTCAGATAGAGAGTGCATGCCCTTGTGAGACAAAGGAAAAAAGAAAATTATAAATGCTTAAAAACACAAATGATGTCACCTTGTAGTGAAGATCTCATGGGAGGAAGAAGCTCTTCATGCCATGAGGAGATGGATGCTCAAATTTGCAAATACAAACACATGGACAACACAAATCTACTCTTTCAACACAATGAAAGCATGTAATCACCTTTAGAATACATAAAGTTTATAATAGTCATCTAATTTACAAATGAATGCCTAAGCATGCTTTTATATGCAACTACAACACTCCTGCCAAGAATTTTGTAATTTAAACTTACCGTGTCGGCATAGGACCCAAATAATGGTCACAAGCTGACACCCAAAATTTGGGACTGACACAAAATAGGGTAGGACTAGGGTGTGGTCTCCCAAGTCCTCCTCCTATTTTGGGTAGGGTTAGGTTTAAGGGGTCCCCCTAGGTCCCATTTGACATGATACCCAGGGATGTTGAAATATAATGCAAGATGTCCTAAATGCACACTAAAGACCCAGGAGCTAAACCTTATGAGGGAAAAGCCCCCAAGGGGACATTTTCTAAAGTTACATTTATCCCCCACTTTAATGTATGTATAAACACAAGGCCAATACATGCACTAAAGTATAGTCAACAAACACAGTAAACACGCCAAGCACAGAGAAGATACGCCAGACACATTGAAGACAATGACAGACATGCAAAACATAGAGAAGATAGTTACAATCACTCATAACACTAAGAATACATTGAATGCATAGAAGACACAATAGTGCATAGAAGATGTGAATGATTTCTTTTATTTTCTTTTTCTCATATATATATGAAATGCAGATGCAAATACAGGAAAGTAAACAAACCTCCCATAATGTAGGATGTACTCATCGCACAGGTCTTTAAACTGCATATATGGGGTAACACACACGTAAGACATGTCAAGCCTCCCAAAATGTGGGATGTACTCATCACACAAGTCTTTAAACTGCATATGGGGCAACAGACATGCCACACAAAGAAAGCACACAAAAAACACACACTTTGAAAAAATAGAGAAAACACGGCAGACAAGCGATGGAGTGTTCCTATTTCTAGGTTCAATACCATATTAGGCACATTATAGGCAGACACCAACAATTGGGCGTCACCACAACAATCACCGAAGACACTCTTAAGGGTTGAGTTAGTCACAGAACCATTCCCTGCCTCCCGATGAGGACTTTTGAAAATGACAGGATGATGCAATCTGCTCCGAGAAATACACCACCCCCGCCTCCATAGACGGCTTAAAATAAAAAGGATATACATGATATCCTACCTCTGTAGAGGGCTTAAATGATTGATTGATTGATTGCAAACAAACTTAGAGTGCAGGATGTACTCATCACATAAGTCTTTAAACTACACCTAAGGACAAGCACATTGCTAACATCTACAATAGACAACTTACCTTATATATGCCCCCACCTTAAGGTGGTGATATCATGCATCAATATCAAGCACCTTAAGGTAGGAAGAAAACACACAAGCAAACACAGACTTTCACAAAGCACATGCTCCTCAGAGGTGACATGTACTTTACAATTGCCAAATGTTCCCACAAACACATTCTTGTAAGAAACATGTTAGTGTCTATAGAATCATGATAAACAACAACATCAATGCATATGATTAACCACACAAAGAGCCAAGGTTATACTACAAATTTTGAGTTCAAGAATAATCGTGGGGCTATATCATGAAGATCTCTGAATCAAGTACCACCAAGGCTAGATTCAAAGACAAACAAAGTGCGCAAAGCATCAATATTGTTAAGATTTGTAAATGAGATAAAGACATCATCAAAATCACTACTCAAAAAGCATGAGTGCTTCCACTAGCCAAGCATTAGATAATATATTAGAACCCCATCATCATATTAGGAACTAAGTCCAATTTTTGATTTCTCACAAAAGGGATGCTAGTTCCACATTAGTATAAATGTTTTTCGTCATCCACCTACTAGATAGAAACACTAGAGGAAGGGAAATAATAAATAAGAGAGGAGAAACAAGTGTCTTAGGGATAGTCATGTAGGAGGGTGCCCCTAAGTCACCAACTGCAATGCTATGTCTGTAAGAAACAACACACAATGATGAAATCAAAGAGAGAGGCAATATAGAAGAATGATGATACAAATAGAAGAAGGTCAGAACAAAGGCAATCTCCTAGTATCCTAGACCTTACAAGAGAATCAGGGGTCATCACAGGAGGCCTAGACAACACATAACACATCACAGGGGAAGCACATCATGAGAGAGATAAAGGGTTAGGGATACTTACCTGGTACGATCTCCTGGGCTAGCGGCCATCAAGCAAATCATCGAGGAGGTCATCATCTTCCCAAATTCGAATGCTAGAAAGAGGTATAGGTTGTTCCATTTGTCTATCTAATGTATTTTCATCACCTCCCAATCCCTGGAGGGATAACAAAGGATGTATCTAAACATGGATATCATCTCTTAGTGGAATAGGTGGGTTATGAAATTGTTCCTTATCCACATCAGTCATTTTGGATAGGTCAGGATAATCAAAATAGTCTTGTGTTGTCATGATGTCATCTATTAATGCTTCATTTTATTTAGGAGGATTATTAGAATTACTAGAGCTATCCTTAGTCTTCTCATGTGAGTTATCTGAATGCTCAGATGTAGGAGAAGTAGGATGGCTTGTGAATTCACCATTGCTCTCATAGTCACTGTCAATATCATCTCTATATGTTTCAACTATCAATTCCAAACTATTAAGAGAAGTGTCATGCTCTTCATTCAAAGTGTGTTTTATCAATTCTTCTACTACCCAAGGGTATGTATTGATGAGAGATGTGAATTTGTTAAGATCAGATACATAGTCAATGATTTTGAAGGAAGAGGACACAAATATATCCTTGTTGTACATAGCTTGTATATAGGTAATGACATGAGGATGCATGCTAAGAAATTTATAGAGATTTTCAAATTTTATGATACATGCATGTAAATATTCCAAAGAGCATTGAGAAGATGAAGCCATAAGTGCCAAATCATATTTTAAGAGTCTTTCAAATTTTATGCAAAAGACAAATCCAAAGTTATATGCAAAATGACTAAAAATGCTTAAATTTTTTGTACTTTTTCAATGTAAATAAGTGAAAGCAAAGGTTTTGTAAGGATTTTGATCAGGGGCAAAAAATAATATGTCTGATATTAGTCAAATACAACAATAAGATCCTTCACAACACACTCTTGATGCAAATCTAAGATGATAACAAGTTAAAATATAGTGAAAATACACTAAAATATGCGATTTTTCACCAAATCTCAATGTAAAAGAGAATGAAAAAGGGTGTTGTGAGTAAAATGATGATGAAAATAATATTATATCAGTGCTAACAGCCACCTAATTCCAAACAATCTATCACAACACACTTGTAGTGCCACCCAAGGTCAAACCCTAGTGAAAATATAGCAAAAATAAGCAATTTTTCACAAATTTTCAATTCCAAGACCTAGCAAAAGTGGTGTTTGTAAAGAATTTTAGGAGGTACATAAAATAATAGTAATGATATCAGTCACCTCAATCCATAAAATTTGTCACAATACGCTTGTAGTGCAATCTAGGCCAAACCCTAGGGTAAATATAACAAAAATGTGCAATTTTTCACCAAATTTTCAATACAAGAGGCCAATAGAAAGGTGTTGTAAAGATTTTTAGGAGGGGAAACAGATAATACCCATGATAGCATCCAATTAGGGCAAAAAAATTCTTTACAACACGCCTATGGTAAAAAATTAGAGAGTTGATAAGGCTAAATTTAGTGAAAATCAAGGTTTTTCAAGCCCTAGGTTTGAGATCTTGATGTAAAATGCTATATGAATGTTTTGGAAGCTGATATATTATGAAAATTACATTCTATTACATCTGAAAATGATTTCCATGCTCTAACATGCAAAATGCAAGTGCAAATCTAGTGCAAAATCAATGAAAATGCTAGTTTTTTATATGCAAAAATACAAATTTTTGAAATCTAAATGCAAATTTGTACTAAAATGCAATACTATAGCCAAATAAAAATTTTAATGAGCCTCTAAAATCAGTAGAAAAATCTAAAACAAGATTTTACCTACAAACCCTAGATTTTGGAATTACTAGGTTATATGCAAAATTCACAATTTTCAACAAAACCCTAGCAATTTTATGATGAAAATGCAATGCAAACTAATGATTTTTTGTAATTTTCTACAATTTAATTCAGATTTAATGCAAAAATCATAAATTTTATGAAATTCAAATTAATTGATGGAACATGCAAAACCCTAGCATGCAATTTTTTCCAATTTTTCCAAATTTTCAATTTTTTTGTAAATTTTCCAATGTAATAAGATGGATGACTAGATGAATGAATCAAAATCAATGGAAATATAAAGAAAAACACTCATCAAGGTGTAAACAAGTCCAATAACATGGGTTCACCAAAATGTAAAGGGTAAAATTTGGATAGTTGAGTTTTTGGTAGTTTTGTGTATGTATCATCCTTTCACCCTTTCATTCAAGGACCTAGGGTCAAGTTGAAATGTACTATCCTACCCTAGGTCACTATGAGATGTAGGGAAACTTGTATTTTTATGATTTGATTTCCAATTATCTTCTCTTATGCTCAATTATGCCTTAAAACCCTAATTATGCAAATACGACAGCAAACAGACGAATATCAGAAAATGTTGCTACAGGAAGATGTAAAATAATAAATAACCATGCACTTGTTTTTGGGGTTCTGAAGTGGAACAGTCAAGGACTAAAGAGAAGGCACCTAAGTCCAATGCCTTACTTTTTGTCAGGATCTACAAACAAGATCTGCAACATGTTCCTATTGTACTAAAGGTTTTCGCATCACAAAACTTTGAGGACTAATGAGCGGGCACCCTAGTCTAGGGAGCCATTTTCTTCTCTGATCTACAATTTCAACACTCTATTGTACCCTCCTGCAACTTTGTTTTGTTTGTAGCTTTAACCTGTAACTTGCAATCATGAAAACTTTGGGAGGGGGTTGTGGTGTTTAGAGGCTTGCCTCAGTCAAGCCCTGGAGAGACATTCAAGTCTTCTGAACACCGTTGTTAGATAGAGAGTGCATGCCCTTGTGAGGTAGAGGTAAAAACCAAATGATAAATGCTTAAAAAAATAAATGATGTCACCTTATAATTAAGATCTCATGGGAGGAAGAAGCTCTTCATGCCATGAGGAGATGGATGCTCAAATCTGTAAATACAAACATACAGACAACACAAATCTGTTCTTGCAACACAATGAAAGCCTTGAATCACCTTTAGAATGCATAAAGTTCATAATAGCCATCTAGTTTACAAATGAATGCCTAACCATGCTTTTATATGCAACTACAAACACTTCTGCCAAGAATTTCATAATTCAAACTTATCATGTCAGCATAGGATCCAAATAACGGTCACAAGTCGACACCCAAAATTTGGGACTAACCCAAAATAGGGCAGGACTAGGACATGGGCGCCCAAGTCCTCCCCCTTATTTTGGGTAGGGTTAGGTTAAAGGGATCCCGCTAGGTCCCATTTGACATGATACCTAGGGTTCATTCCATCAGGATGTTGAAATATGATGCAAGATGTCCTAAATGCATACTAAAGACCCAGGAGCTAAACCTTATGAGGGAAAAGCCCCCAAGCGGACATTTTCTGACATTACAGAAACACCCTAAGTACTATCTAATAGCATGGATTTAGGATGATCATAAAGTACTGGTGAGTGAACAATGTTTGGTGAAATTTCATATTGGATCTTATCATGATGAAGTATTGTGTGATATTATGCCTATGGATATATGTCATATCTTGTTAGGTAGACCTTGGCAGTATGATAGAAAAGCTATACATTATGGGATAAAGGATACATACACTATAACATCAAATGGAAATAGAATTACTTTGATTCCTTTGGAAGATGATCCTAAGAGTGAAGTATGTGGGAATGCTAGCATCTATTTGGTAGATGGAAAAAAAAATTTGGATGGCTTGAGACATGAGAATTTGTGTTATGCTAAGTTGATTCCTAAGAAACCTGAAACATTGAAGAAGGAGATTGAATCACAACTAGAGGAGATAACTAAGATGTTGATAGAGTATGAAGACATCATATCAGATAATGTGCCTAAAGGGTTGCCACCAATCAGGAGTATCGGTCATCACATGGATCTTATACCAGGAGCTAGTTTTCCTAACAAAGTAGCACATAGGATGACACTAGCAGAGAATGAAGAATTAAATAGACAGATACATGAATTGTTGAGGAAGGGTTTGATCAGAGAAAGTTTGAGTCCTTGTACAGTACCTATAGTGTTACCACCAAAGAAGGATGGAGAATGAAGAATGTGTATAGACTCTAGATCAATAAACATGATCACATTTAAGTATAGATTTCCTTTACCTAGGATGGATGATATCATGGATTGTTTGAGTGGAGCAAAATATTTCACAAAGATAGATTTTAAGAGTGGATACCATCAGATCAGAATTAGAGAAGGAGATGAATGGAAGACTGCTTTCAAGACAAATGAAGGATTGTATGAGTGGTTAGTGATGCCTTTTGGATTGACAAATACATCAAGTACTTTCATGAGGTTGATGAATGAAGTTCTAAAGAAATTCTTGGGTAAGTTTGTTATTATATATTTGGATGACATTCTGATTTTTAGTAAGACAAAAGAAGAACATTTATAGTACCTTACACAAGTATTGCAGAGACTGAGAGAAGAGAAGTTGTTGATAAACATCAAGAAATGTAGTTTCATGAAGGAAGAATTAGTATACTCAGGATTTGTGATTTCTACAGAAGGATTGAAGATGGACCCTGAGAAAGTGAGAGCAATTGTTGAATAGCCTACACTGAAGAACATTGGAAAAGTTAGATCATTTCATGGATTGGCTAGTTTCTACCGAAAGTTCATAGAAATTTTAGTTCAGTTTGTAACCCTATGATAGAGACAATGAGAGGTGATAGAAAAGATTTCAAGTGGACATTAGGAGTAGACAAAAGTTTTGAATTGTTGAAACAGAAAGTGATAGAGAAACCTATTTTGGCATTACCAGATTTCAATAAGGTATTTCAAGTAGATTGTGATGCAAGTGGGAATGCAATAGGAGCAGTGTTAAGTAAAGAAGGTAGACCTATAGCATATTTTAGTGAAAATTTGAATGATGCAAGGAAAAGATATTCATTCTATGATCAAGAGTTCTATGCCATAATTCAAGCCTTGAAAAAGTGGAGACATTACTTGTTGCCTAAGGAGTTTGTGTTGTATACAGATCCTCAAGCTTTGCAATATTTGAACATTCAAGGTAAGTTGAATCAGAGAAATATGAGATGGGTAGATTCATGTAGAGTTATACATTTATATTAAAGCATAGTAGTGGGAAATCAAACAAAGTTGTAGATGCATTGAATAGGAGAAGGAACTTGTTGACATAAATGAGAATCGAAGTGATAGGATTTGATGAATTGAAGAACATGTATGAGGAAGGTCTAGATTTTATAGAACCTTAGAAAGCATGTACGGAACTTGTTGTAACAGATAGGAGTAAGTGGTTGGATTATTTCATTCAAGAAGATATGTTGTTCAGAGGAAATCAATTATGCATACCAAGAAGTTCCATGAGAGACAATTTGACAAAGGAGAAGCATAGTGGTGGATTGGTAGGACATTTTGGCATTGATAAAAATAGTGGCTTTGGTGAGTGGACATTACTTTTGGCCTCAGATACATAATGATGTTAGGAAATTTGTGTAGAGTTGTAGAGTTTGTCAAGTTGCAAAAGGAAGTAGATAGAATACTAGATTGTATAGACCTTTGACAATACCGGAGAGATCTTGGGAAGACATAAGTATGGATTTTTTAATGGGACTACCTAAGACACAAAGAGGACATGATTCAATATTTGTAGTGGTGGACCAATTTTCAAAGATGGTACATTTCATACCTTGTAAGAAGACAACTATTGTAGTGCATGTAGCTGACCCAGTTTTCAAAGAGATTGTGAGATTGCATGGATTACCTAGGAGTATAATTTTAGACAGAGACATAAGATTTATTGGATACTTTTGGAAGACATTTTGGAAGAAAATGAAGACAAATTTGAAGTTCCGTTTAGCATTTCATCTAAAGACTAATGGAGAGACAGAGGTAGTGAATAGGAGTTTAGGAAACCTGTTGAGATGTTTGGTTGGAGAGAAAGAAAGACGTTGGGATTTGATTCTTTCACAAGCAAAGTTTGCATACAATAATTCAATGAATAGGAGTACTAGAAGAACACCTTTTGAGATTGTTACTAGGGTAAACCCTAGAGGAGTGATACAGTTGAGAGATATCAGCATGGAAGAGAAGAGAAGTGCAAAAGTAGAAGAATTTGTAGGACATACAGAGACAGTGCATAATCAGGTTAAGAAACACTTGGAAGAGATGAACAACAAATACAAGGAGAAAGTAGATGAGAAGAGGAGATATAAAGAATTTGTAGTTGGAGATGAGGTAATGGTATACATGAGAAAAGATAGATTTCTAGTTGGCACTTATAACAAGTTGAAGTTGAAGAAGTTTGGACCTTGTAGGATAATTAGAAAGTTTGATTCAGGAAATGCATATGAAGTGGAGTTACTAGAGACATTGGGTATCTCACCTATTTTCAACATTGTAGACCTATACCAATATTATGAAGCAGAGTTTAGTGACAGCATTATAGAAGACTTGAAGAAGAAGTTACCACAAAAAGCACCGGAGTAGATGGAAGACATTTTGGATAGCATATTTTGACGCAACACTAGAGGAAGACTACAAAGAATACCTTGTGAAGTGGAAAGGCAGACCAGAAGAAGATTCATCATGGATTTCTTAGGCTAAGGTGGACCATCTTGGTTTTCCTCTAGCCCCAGCAATGTAAGGGACTCACTTTTTCAATAACCCCTGATGTCTGATGCAAGAGCATCACTGGTTCAATAGAAATCTTGCATCAACCAAAAACATTTGCATTTTAATTTGTTTGCATTTCAGTTTGTTTCTTTTCATTTTCTAGGTAGTTTAGTCAGTAGCAATTTTAGTATTTTGTTCTACATTCTACTGCAATTGCATTTCAAACCTTCTAGAACTGGACTTAGCATCTAGACTCATTCATCTACATCATATCCAATTTTTAGAGTATTTAGATCAAGTACTAGAAAGTTATCACTATCAGAAGATCAACTATTTTCTCAGAGTAGAGCATCCTAACAATCTCTGATAATCAGCTAAAGGAGAAGACCTGTAGAGCATTTCATGACTTGTGAATCTAAAAGACACATCAATCAATATTTATTGGTTCATGACTGACCTTCTTTGAGATCCACACATCATTCCATTCATTTGTGGAGGATTTCTATTCGTTTAGGTCTGACCTATCTGTGTACACACTTTACAGCTCTTCATTGGAGTTTGTGATCTTCCTTGGCTGACACGGAGGAATCTTTTGTACTAGAGATGATATATATTGATGTAATAGATCCTTAGGAAAGCATAATTCAATAGTTGATCATTCATACCTAGTTGATAGTTTAGACTTTATGCGAAGGAGATTTAAAGCCATATCTTTAGTATATTTTGTAATCAGGCATGTGAGCCCTAATTGTAAGTCTGCATGTTGCCAGCCAATTTGTATTTGAATTCTACGACATACTGAATGACTGAATCTGCATTTGCTTCATATCCTTGAGTTGTTTCTGTTGTGTTTACTCTAGCTACATGGCCTAGATAGTTCTCTTTGAGGACCCTCCTAACCGTGACTGCACCAATATTGCTATGTTGACATCAATGACAACACATATGGCCAACACTATGTATATAGTATTTTAACCAAGATTGACACTACAAGCCTCTGCAATTCTATACAAAGCCAAAATTATCTTATCTACAATAATCTTACAACTCACTTAGAAGGTAGAATGCTTTTCTAGATTACCTTGAGTTGGGAAAGAGTAGATATCTAGTTTGCTTTTATTGAGGAAAGAATGTGATTATGACATTCAAATTGCATGCATAAATCCTCAGCCTCATCCACACTGTTTGGAGCGTTCATTTTCTGATCAATCTTTTTTGCTTCAGCTAGCAACCTAGATAAAAAAGCAAGTCTCAAGTTGACTTCTTCCCTTAGCTGACCAAACTATTTCTTTATTTGCTATCTTTTATCCTAAAGAAATGACAACTCCACATGAAGCTTTTCTATTTGAGTTCTTGTTGATCCATCCTTATCCTTTGATTGATCATATATCTAGACCACTTGTGTAACCTATGACTCAATGGAGTCAATCTGATCTTTGATGTTCTTAGTGGAATTTGGCCATTTTAATCAAAACATATTTAAAACAGTGACTTCATCCATACAATCCTTAAACATCTTCATATTTTCTTGCAATTTGGTGTGTGCATTGGCACACCGGTGAGATGCATCAATCATTCTTTTGTCATTTATCTTCCTCAAGGCCTCTTGTTCTACTTTTTTCTCAATGTGAGAGGAATCATCTTTGAAAGCATCCATCAAAAGATTCAATTTTTGTTCCAAAGGCAAAGAAGAACCAATGTTTACCTCAGGTAAACTCTCCTAAATAATCTTTATTGCATCATCAACTAATTCAAATTTCTTCAAATGTCTTGTAAAACTCCTTCCTTGTAGAAACATGTAGAATATCACCAAGTTATAATTTATGAAGAGGAGAAATATTTGACAAGTCAACTTGTTCATCATGAGTAGGAATTTGTAGGAGCTGGGGTGTCACCATATGTTGAAACTACATCTACAACTCTAGTAGGTCCTTGAATGAGTCTAAAGATGAAGAATCCTGACCTATATCCATAGAAGCATCTTTCTTCTCAACTCTCTTCTTTGTTGTATCTTGAGTTTTCTCAGGATTATCCTTTCTTTTGCTTATCATTTCCTATATTCTTCGGAGGAGGAATGTTATGTTCTTCACCAGGATTGGTGTTCCCTGTAGTGGGTACACCCACTTTAGCTTTATCTCCTGCATCTTGTGCATCTGTATTATCTGGAGGAGTAGTCTCCTCATTCTGTTTATCATTTTTCTCTATCTCATCACCACCTATCATAAATTACCTTCAAAAGACGATAAATTTATGTCTTGAGTAGACACATTAGGTATATCAAGAGGAACTCGTTCCTTAATAGTCACCTCAACCCTCTTCATTTCTTCAAGAATTTTGGTTATCTTTTCTTCTATCTCTTTTTCCATCCTTTCTATCTCTTCTTTATCTTTCCCCATTAGAGTATTTATCCTATGTTTGGTTCTAAACTCTTGTGCTTGCCTTTGAGCTAATCTAACCCTTTCTTCATGAGAAATAGATGAACCAACTTTCTCTAATGCTTGTTGCCTCATTTTAGATTCTTCTACAACAACTTCATTCCTCTTATTTCTGATTGTATCTACAAGACTTATCAGAAGTTGATCAATAATCTCATTTAGAGCCACATTAAATCCTATCATATACATAACTATAGCTTTCTCAATTGTACCTTTGTCAATAAGAGGCATATCATCATAAATATTTGCAACCTCTTTTAGTGCACCATGCTATGAAATTGCATTAATAGTAGCCTCAAGCTATAGAGGCTTATGTTTAGGTGCTTCTAGAGGAGCCTTCTTTTTTCTTTCCTTTTTCCTTTCCTTTTCATTTAGATTTTTCTTCTTCTCCTCCTTGTCTTGTTCTCTTCCTCAATACAAAAGATTCCTTAACTTCTTCTTCATCCTCTTCATCATCATCCATGTTTACCAAATTAATCTTTCACCTTTTTGCTTGTGTCTTAGGTCTTGGTTTCTTCTTCTCTCCAATCTGAGTTTGCACCGGTGCATTAGTAGTAGTCCTTCCTCTACTAGGAGGTGTTTGAGTAGGTCTGAAAGGTTTAGGAGAAGTAGAAATGATAGAGGCAGACCTACTTGCCCTTCCAGGAGCAGGTGTGGCAGAAGTGGTTTGTGATTCTTTTGTAGGACCCTCAAGAGTATCAAACATCTTTTCTAACTTTATTTTCATCTTCTCCACCTTTTCCTCTACCTCCTTGACTCTCTTGTTGGTTATCTCATCATATGTGCCAAACCTCTTTGCAATGGGATCCCTAGGTTTGCTGAGCAGGATTTCTACATAAATAGTCTAGTCAAGTTCAGATACCTCATGAGGCAATGTAGTTATCTAAATAGTACTTGGTTCAACTACCTCCATGTAACAGTTGTCTTTATCCACCATAAAAGTAATATCATTTGTGTATCTCTCTAAAACTTGTGATGGTATTCTATCCCTCATTTGCATTTCATTTTGGAATGGCTTAAAGAATCCCCAAAACATTGTGTCACATTGTTTGGTATCCAAAAAACTCTACATGTAGTCCCTAATCCTATGTGAAATAGGATTATCCCTTCTCCGGACCACATTTTTCAAACTAGGTAATTCCTTCAAGAAATAGAACATAAGACAAATAATAAAAGAGCCATACTAGAATTTGTAGCGTGTCTCATTGGTTATCTATAAATTATCCATCAATTACTATCACAAGAGCTCATAAAGATCATAATCCTTTCCTTCCTTTACCATCTGATGAGCAGTGTAGATGGTGGTGGTAGTAGCAAACCCTTCTTTGTTTGTGTAATAAATCTTGTATGCAATGCCCATCATAGCATACTGAACCCTTGGGTTAGTGATGCCTCCATAGTTAGGGTTATTTTATCAAATTTTTCTCCCATAAGCTTCATAACCTCTTTATTATTTATGAACTTTAGTGCTGGCATAGGTCCAAAGGAGTACAACCTAGTCAAAACTCTAATAGCTTCCTTTGTGATTAGGTAGGGTTGATAAAGGGAAAAGAAATCTTCACGAATTTGGCTCAAGGTGATTCTGACCCATTCATCTTCATAGAAAAATTTGTGGAAACCCTTCCACATGTCTAATAATTTTGCCTCAACATTTGCATACTCTAGCTTGTGCTAAAAATCATCACCGAACAGATGATTGCTTTTGAACTGTTCCAACTTCAGATGGTTGTACTCATCTAGCTATGACTGAATGTACATGCAGACATCCTTTGTATGCAACACATTAATAGGAATGCTAGAAAATGCTCCATCCTTGTCAGTCTTAGTAGATTTGTATGAGTGTTTCTTGAATTTTGGCCTTGGCCTTTCCATAATGTCAACAACCACAAGTTTTCCATGATAACTTTTTCACGCATTAGTCACTAAAAAAATTGTCTGTGGTGTTTAGCCGGTTCCATAGCACTTGTGTCAGTAGTCATGGCTCACACAACTGTAGCACATCCTTATTATCTTGCACATGTTTCAAAAATACTTTATTAAGTCCTCTTTTCATTCTAGGTGTTAATCTGCCTTAGGCACTAACATCAGTTTTGGTACTAGTCCCTAGGCCTAGGTGCTAATGCCAGACCCAGTGCTATTCTACTCTAGGCACTAAGTCCACCATTTTTAGTGCTAAACCTTTCACTCTATGCGCTACTCCTAGACATCTAGGTGCTAATTACTAGAGAAGGTGTCGATTCTTAGTGCTAAACCTACTATTTTAAGCCCTAAACTCTCTAGTCAAGGTGCTAAAACCCCCTTCCTCCCTACTTTCCCAGGTGCTAAACCGTACCAACTCAGTGTTAATTGCTAGACCAGGTGCTAAAACATGATCTAGACACTAATCCTTCCCATTGGGGTGCTAAATGTGACTTCTAGGTGCTACAAGGTCTACTGTAGTGCCTAACTTCTACCCACTTCCCCTAGCATTTATTGCACCTAGCTATGTCAAACCCAAATCATGAAGTTTTGTTAGGACACTTATCGAGTCTCCAGCTATCGTAGGTCATAAGTACTCCCTCACGTGCTCCACTTGGTGCTCCATTTGTGGGATATGTGCCATCTCTTCTCACTTATCTTTCTCTTCTCTAATCAAGGATTTACAATTAGCAATAAGACAAATGAGAAGAATGGGCCCCCATTCCATATATGTATCCTTTGGAACCCTAATTTCTTTTTCTAAACCCCAATTTTTACCCCTTGTCCCCATTTTCCTCCCCCAATCTTGTCCTCTCTCTCTCTCGTCCAACCTTTTTTCCACTTTCTCTCCCTGTCCACCCTTTCTTCCTCTTTCAAGACATCGACCAAAACATTTTCCTTTTCACTAGTACAAAAACAACAAGATATAACTGAAAAAACTACTAAAAACTACTTATAAATGACCAAACATGGTCACGTGACCATTAGTAGTTTATTTCTAATCATTTATAATGTGACCAAATTGATGACTAAACCATTTTTAGTCATTGATTGGTTGTTTTGATTGATGGATTTGGTAGTATATTTAGTCATTGATTGTTGTAATCTGGTCACTTATTTAGTCATTTTTATTTGCTGATATATTTAGTCGTTAATTCAGTCATTGATTGTTGTTAACTGGTCACTTATTTAGTCATTTTTATTCATTGATTTAACATTGGTCATATATTTAGTCATATTTATTCACTGTTCACTGATTTCTATCAATTGGTAGTATATTTAGTCAATTTAATTATTAATTGACGTTAATTAGTAATACATTTAGTCATTTTAAAGATTGCATTTAGTCATTAGTATATTTAGTAGTATATTTTGAAGCTTGCACAATGAAACAACTTTGAGAAGGTAAAAACAACTTGTTTTATTGATAAAAAATGCTTACAAATAACATTTAGATCTGAAAATAAGTTACAATGTTTTCTCTTTGCTAAAAAACCTTCACAGTTACAATACATAGCTGAAAGAATGAGCAATAAACTAATTTTCTAAGTATCACTGAGCATAGAAGCACAAAGACATTCATAGATGTCTTCTTCACAAATCCATTAGTGTCCCATGAAGCTCACTATCATAGTTCAAGATCACACTATCATCTCTGTAGAGGTCCTGTCTCATGCACCCAACTTGCTCTAGTTCATAAGCTATCACTATGAATTATTACTTGTAGCAATAAACTATCCTTATCTCTGATGATTATGCCTTTGATGATTTTAATCTTTGGTAGGATGCCTCAATTGTCATGGACTATTATTCAACATTGCCTTATGACTAGGCTATGCATTGTCCTAATCAAACTTGTAGATTCTTGAAATGCATTGTCCAATCACTTGTCAACCTACTATCATGTATTTTCCCTTTATAAAATAACAATGTCTCATGACTACCACTACCTAGCTCATTATTCTGGCATGCTTTCACTTGTACTCTGCCTCGCATCAATGTAGAAAACTACCCCTCTATTGAATGCCTTGACTACCTTTGACATCACTGTATCTTTTCCAAATTCCTTGAAAATAGTTCATCACTACTACTTGTTGATGATGATGTTACTCATAAACAAACATGAAATAAAAGTTACACAACAACCTTTATTTCTCTTGAAAGATATGATGAATTCAAAGAATTCATGATCCCAAGTCTCCATGGATTAGTTCATAATCTACTAACATTACTCAGTGGTTGATGTGTGTTGTTGTTAATCATTCAGGGGCCTTACGTTGATCAATAGATTCTATTTCCTGCAAGTATGCTACATAGAAAGGTTACTCTACACAGTGTATTTCTTCAAATAATGTGTCTGTACTTAGATCTTTGCATGATATTTATCGATTTGACATGCTTTAACTCTAAATATGCTATATATTTCCAATTGTTTATGAGATGTCAGCATATTTCATGTTATTTGCTTCTAATTATCTGTTGCTTGCAATTATGATGATGAATTGTTATGAAATTCAAAGAAAATTAAAAGAATACTTCAAATTTTGGTGAATCTTTAGCTATTGAACCACATACACACTAGATATAGTCATGAGGAGAAGAAATCAAACCATATTTTCACCAGGATGTTCCATAGCTAGATACATATGATGTTAACTTCAAAGGATAAGGAATGAAAACAACACATGCAGACTGATAAGCACTCCAAGGGATGCAGCTAATCAAAGCATGTATCAAGAATTCAAAACCAAATTACTCAGGATTTATGATGATTTGTAATCAAAATGGTCTTCTCTTTCATTAAGTATGTAAAACATGTATGTTTACAACAACTTTTAAATAGGTCCTGATATTTCAGCAATCAAATTTCAATTAAGCTTCTGAATGTTTAAAATATGGCATCCCTGCACCTTTTACAGAATAAGGTGAGGGGGTGGTTACAAATGACCTATGGTTAGGATTTGTCAATTAAGATCAATGGTATATAATCCTTCTTGACTTAGTCAAAACCTTTCTCATGGCACAGGTTGCCAGCTAGCAACCATTTGGGCTACTTATTATCTTATAAGTACCTAATGCATATGTCCCTTTGGGGATACATTTTCCTTTCATTCTTTGGGTTCTTCATCATTATCATCATGATCATCACTTTCTGTATTGCTATCACCCTGATAAATATCATCTTGTATATGGACCTTCATTGCTGTCCTGATATTTTCATAGGCTTGTACTATTTTGTCTACTTCTCCGCCATCTTGGGTTTTGGCTTTAGTGATAGCATGCTTGTGAGCCTGAAATTTATCTTTGAGTGCCTCTAGCTTGCCTTTCCTATTATTTAAGGTTTCATTATACTTTTCCACCCTGACCTTGATCCTCATGATCTTATCCATCGCCTCTTATGTTAGGTGGGTGAGAGGATCATCAGCTATTGGCCAAAAATTATCATGTAGTGCCTTGATGGAAAAATTTGCATCCTGATTTTCTATCTTTCCCTCTACCTGTCCTTCTAAAGCTTCCAGGACTTCTGCTTCTTCTGCCATCATATTGTGCATCTTTATACTAATATCCCTTAACTTGCCATTGCACTTCTTCAAGACATCGCATTCGAACCTGATGTCTTCATACCATACATCTACTAACAGGGCAGTGTTATTAATTAATACCTGATTATTTATCAAGATCTGAGGATCAATCCTCTTTATTTCACTTAGAGCACTTAAGGCCTTTTCCAGCTGGAATGACCTCCTTCCTTCTTCATTCTACATTTTATCCACTTTCCTCTTCAAAGTGCTAAAAGAATTCAAACTTTATAAAGAGGTTCTCAATACTTATTCAACTCATGTAAGGGCTATCAGCATCCATTTATCCATGATCATGGCCTGATGCTTCATGAGGTCCAGCTTATTAACCTCCTCCTAAGAGATAACAGTCAATGGGACTGCCTGATCAATTGGGGTATTACCAGGGTTAACCAACCCCTTTATATATGAATGCAGCTGAGCAATGTGCTCTTTATGCTATTTATTTTTCTCTTTCTCTTTCTTTACCCTTTGGGTTAAAGAATCAATGATAACCTTCCCTTCTTGACCCTCTTGGTCTTCATTAGCAAAGCCTAAATCAACTGTGGTGATTTAGAATTCTTCCAGGGTGATCTTACCCTTTTCCTTTTCTACAATGGGAAGAGCTACGTGGGCAGTCCTCCTACATGTAGTAGGATCTCTCTTGATAGTCGAGGTCAACCTAGCTTTCCTATTTGGTTTCATGATGGTCTCTGCAAACAAGGTTGAAACATCAAATTCTTGAACTTCAAGGCCTTGTTCTGTACCTATCTCCTTCTCAAGCTACTGAGGTACTTCATCTTTCGATCCTTGACATCGTTTGTCATCCTCATGTTCACCCTGATCTCCTATATCTGTCTCTATTCTGAGTAGAGAAGGTGACTTCCTTATTTCTTCCTCATGATGTTCCTCATGAGGGGACTCTTGTTCTATTTCTTCCTCTTAAGGGGCTTCTTTTTGTGGGGGAGGATCTTGTGTTGTATCGACATGATGATCCTGAGCTTGATCCTGTACTCCCTCTTTCTATGTCTCATCCACCTTAGTATTTTCTTCGTCCTGAGGCGTATTGGTATCTGTGGATGTCTTTGTGTCCAATCCTGGTGCATCACCCTAATCTTGGGCTACATTCTGTTCTGCACCTGATATACTAATTTATGGCATCTTAAGGTCATCATGACCTGATGTATCTTTTTCTCCTGTAGTTTGTTGAGTCCTAATGGCATCATCATCTGATGTATCTTTATCACCTCCACCCTTTTGTTGAACTTCAACTATCCTAGGCTCATCAGGTATCTCCCGCTATTGCTGGCCTATATCTATAGTATCACTCTCTACTTTTGTCTGCTTGACTCCTTCAAGTTTTTCTATTACATCAAGTTCACCTGCTTTACCTTAAGGACTAACATCCTCCCTATATGTCAAGTCTATCACTGCAGGGCTAGTTACCTAATCTACCAACTTGTCCAGACCGATTTGTTGGGCTGCCCTTTCTGGGCTATTTTCTTTCTCTTCATTCTTTGTTTTCTTCAACTCTTCCAATACCGCCATCTGTGTTGATGGGTCCCATGTGGGGTCATATGGGTACTAGAAGAAAGGGTTTCCATCTTCTAAGAATCAAAATTTTGCACTACCTCATCATCTGATAAGTCCACGGTGTCTTCAAAGGAGAAAGTACCACCCTGACCTACCCTAGAGGCTTCTTTTGCTTGCTCCTCTACTTTCTCAGACTTAAACTGGGTGATGGTGGGAAGTGGCACCTCATGCTGCATTTCTTTTCTAAACACTTCACCACTAGCACCTCTTAATACTATAGGGTCAGTCCTAAGCTCACCCTACATAGATGTTCTTTGTTTCTTAGGTGGTGACATCAGGGCGCCGCCCTCCTCTTTCTAGTGACCATCAAAGGATCATCACCTGCAGGCTCCTTACTTATTGGCTCTTCGTCAAGAGGGATGTTCTCCTCCACATTCTATTGTGAGGCTTGGCCTTCATCCTGTATTTCTGTAGTATCTTCAGCTGGCCTAAGGATTCTTTTTGGCTTTGGTTTATCCATTAAAGGTGGTGCAGATGAGGTTGATTCCTGTCCTGATGTAGATGCACCTTTAGCTGGTATGGCAATTCTCTCAAGTATCACCCCCTTAGGTTCATTATCAGTCTTCTTTCCTCTAGGGGGTCCTTTCCTTTATTTTTGGGGTGGTAGCCTTTCTCCATTAGATTTTCTTTTCTCACCAAGAAAGTCATCATATTCTTTACCAAAGATCTCTTGCGTTTTCCTCTTGTTATCCACTGTAATGGCTACACCACTCTTCTTCAGTGTATTTATCTTTTCATCTACCCATAATTGGATCAACTGTAGTACCCCACCTGTAAACTGATCTAATGAAATATCCTCAGGCTGTGTTAGGTCAGGGGCTGAGATGGTGTCATTATACACCTTCTTATCTTCATATTCATTTGACATGGTCTTTCCATCATCCTTCCTTAACTTTGCAAGCACTGGGATGCAGTCAAATGTCCTTATCTGATTTAAGGTGAGCCTTTGATATTTTCTTCTCCTTACTTCTGCCTCATCCTCACAATTAGTCCAGAAATCTTCTAGGTGTTTCTAATGTATAGGCTTCCCCACTATCTTCTACATTCTACCATAGGGGTCATATGATCTAGCCAATGGAAATGGCTGTAGGTACATCAGGTTCAGACTCCCTATGACATCCTTTATGCTCTATGAATCAGGGCACATGTACCAACCCATAGATACTAGAAATAGTACTGGAGGAATCTTCTTCTGTGCTTTGTATGCATCCAATACGGTAGATATTTGTCTCAAAAAATCCATCAGGACTACCCCATCAGTAGGGTACCTAGGTAGCATAAAGGGTTGCTCTTTGAAACCTTCTATTCTAATATATGAGAAAGTGGCATACTAGATGAACCAGCCACCATGTTTGTATATAACTTCTTGAGATTCCATTCTCAATCTTTTGGTTCTATCCTCTTCCATAGTTCTAACTAGATGCATAGAAAATGCATCATTCACCAATTTGTAATCAAAGAGGTAGTTCCTTCTATGTAATTGAGGATAATGATCCCATATATGGGCATCATCTATACTACCACCAATCTTGCCCACTGTAGTCAGTGCATCAAATGTTCCTTTATAGGCACATGAATAAACAACATATGAGGTCATGTGGAATGAGCATTCCAGACCTCCTAGGTTCCTCATCTGTTCATCTATTGTATCACTGATGACTTTGGCCCATAATGGCTTATTATCTGTATAGGGGACCATTTGGATGATTCCAAACATCCAATTCTTGAAATTCCCAGCATGAGGTTGGCCTGTCATCCTGCTGAGTAGGGTAATCATGTATTGATATTCATCATCAAAATCAAATTTGTATAGATGCATTGGCAACTTGGCAGAGGTAGTGTAGGTGTTGTTCTTAGACCTCCACTAGTACATCCTCTTTCTTGCATTCTTATTATTGTTTTCATACTCTGTCTCTAGTTTGTGCAAATCCACATTGACTACCTTCCTTCCAATTGGGAGATTGAATGTAGCCATGATCCCTTTAATTGACAAGTCTGCATAAACTCTTCCATGTTTCTCCACTTGCCTTGTCTGAGGGTTATAATTTTTAGGGCATTCTACTATTAGTTCCAAGGTTGCCATGGCATAGGGAAATCCTACTGCATGCCACATTCCTGAGATAAATATGGCATCCAGGAGGGTATTATCTTTATCATCATGCATCCTGGATGACCATTAGCGGTAGAAAATGCCGCTCCGACATCAAACCTTGCAAAATCTCGTTACCTGCAAAGGCGGCATAATTAACCGCCCTTACACTGTCAAACATTACTTTGACATGCAGGAGCGACAATTTTTGCCGCCCGTGCATGTCTTCATTCAAAATTTCCTAACACTGGGAAATCCTTGAAAATGATTCCCTTGGCCCGCTTTCACTTGATTTCTCGACTTGCACGCTCAAGCCCTTCAACGCATGCTTTCCTGTCCATGATCATTGGATCGCGGTTATCCCAGTTTATCCATTCTTTCCCCTAACTGCGAGATCATGGCCTTTTGTAGTTCTCAACAAGTGTTCGTGGTAGACATTTCTTCCAGAGTTTGCTCCAGAGTTAATGTTAGAGCCATCTTCATCCAAAGCCAAGATCATGACTTTTTGTTGCAGTTTCTCTTGCAAAGCTGTCAAGGACATCACATAATCTAAAGGTGCTCATCTTCCAAATGATTGACCTATCAATGAAGAAAGCGATAAAAATGGTGAAAGATACAATCGTCGAAACTCATGTTGTTTCAGACAATACACTTGGACCGGACATTTATGAGATGGAATTAGTAAAGGGCATGTACCATAATTTCTTGAAGAAGAATGATGGTGGCAGCTGATATTCTTCTTCGTGCCTTAGTTTATTTTCAGTTTTGTATATGCAACTTGTATTTTGTTTTGGACATATTCACATGTATTTTTTCCAAAATGTAATTACATGTGAGACAAAGGAAGTCCTAAGTCAAATAGGACTCTTTTGTTGAATAAGTCAAAGTAGTTAGACTTTTCCTATTTTCGCTCCAGGCCTCTCCCTATAAATAAAGAGGGCCTCTATTGTAAATTTTATCTTTAATCTTATGCAACAAAGTGCTGCCCAAATTGAGACTCAACTTTGAGACTTTGTGTTCAAATTGTATGATCAATTCCAATCAATAAAGAAGGCGAGTTTTGATATCAAACTTTGTGTTGAATCAAATTTGTATGAGTGAGGATGTACATATGGCATTTTTTTTGATTTCTCTTGTTGATTGATTGGATAAAGTGGTGCTTGGTTATTATGATTGGAGGACATTCAAGATAAGTTAAATAAACTTTGTGTTATATTATTTCCTTGAATCTTCGTGTGTTGAAAGCATTTTTCCGTGAAGGATTATAAAGACTTTGAGATTGTAGTTGTTCACTTTGTATATGAATCATGTTGAGAACTTGTAGACTTTGTGCTATGATTTTCAATCACATTCGCGTGAATCAGTGTTGTTGTTAGTTGACAGACTTTGTGCTCCAACTGGTGATACAGTTACTTTTAAAATCTTTCTGGGGATAATTTGAAGACTTTGTACTTTAGATTATTCACTTGGTTTGTGAATCTTTTTGTGAAGTAAGTTGAAAGACTTTGTGCTTCAACCTACAAGAATATTGTTGATTATTGTTTAAGTGTAGAAGCATTATTGAATATTACCGTGAAACATTGTAAACATCTTTTCTGAAAGAAGAGAAAAGGATGAATGTAACACACCCCCAAATCTAGTATTTAGTGTAAATAAGTTTGTAATAGTTAAAAGGGAACCTCCCCTTGCTAAGAGGAGAGATTTATCTCATCATACTGTGGTTGATATAACCATTTTGCTGTCAGTGAGTTGATGACAAAATATTCACCCAACACACCGTCAGGATGATTTCCTTTATTCGTCAGGTTTAGATGACGTCATCCTTATATTGATACTGGGGTGATATTTTGTGATAGGGTGATGTTTGTAAGATCGGGTGATATTGAAAATATGACCCCTGCAAAATATATAAAGTTGTTTGATGGACATTTACTGTTATCACATAAAATTGATGTCCCGACTTTGCGAACCAAATAATTATTAGGTGATCAATTCACGTCAGGGTGATTTTACATAAGGTGAAAAATGTTTAAAATATGATCCCCCCTTGGAATATCAGGTTTGACTAAAACTTTGACTTACCATAACTTTCTCCCCTTAAGGAATTTTAGGGTGATCTAAAAGGCATACCTGCATGTAATTTTATGCACTTTCCAACCATGAGGTTAATGATATGAAATACTAACTCTGACAACTGACCTCATCATGGGGACTTGTCCACCCTCTTATGCAGGGTTACTTGCCTGACTTACTTTTACCAAACCACTGAAAAGCTAAAAAAAACACAAGCCAAAGTAGCAAAAAAAGTTGGGTCCCTGTTTTGTCAAGTCAAAATGGGGCGTGTTGTGTAACCACACAACAACTTGCCACCAAAGAAAACAACCAAATTCCAATGATTCAAGTGATGTGATCACATTCTAACATAGTATTCTAACTCTTTCTATGTATAAGCACTTATAATCTTTTTCAATGATAAGGTTTTCGGCATGGAAACAATGTGAACAAAGGATCAGGTGTGTGCAAATGATTAATTATCCTCATCTTGAAAGCAAGTTGAAAACATGAGTAATTGATATTAAGCTACATAGTTTGGGAGCATCACTCATAGCCAACCTAAATAGAGCCTTGCTGCCAGCAGACATCCATAGCCCTGGCAATGTTATCTATACAATCCCCCTAAGTAGAGCCCCATTGCCAGCAGGCGTCTATAGCCCCGGTAGAGTTACTTAGATGGCCTAGTTTTATTTTATTTTGGGTTTTCAATATTTTATACTCTATATATCTAATGTCATCATGTAAGCTTAGTGTGCAAGGTATAGTCACTTGCTAATTTAGGTTGGAGATTGCATTGGTAGCAAGGGAGTCCCTTTAGATTTTTCACTTAACACCTATACTTGTGTGTTCAACAAACCCAAGGCTGTTAGGTGAGTCATTGTGAAAGAGTCACTTTGGTCAAGAAAGGGCACCCTGATGAAAAGATATGACATGCCTAATCACAAACACTTCTCAAAATGAGTCATAACCTATATATGAATTTTTTCTCATCACTTGAATCTTAACAATTTGGTTATTTTCTTAGGGTGATGAGCTGCATCATCTTGACTAACCAAAACATAACTCAACAAGCAAACAAACAAAAGAACAAAACCAAAACTATACAAACAACTATACAAACATGCACACTATGATACACATGATTTTCATGAAGCTGTCTTAGGCTTGGAAATAATGTTTAAGGAACTGTCCATTAACTAGTAAAGGAACATCCTCACCTGTCAAGGTTTTAAGCCTGTAAGTGCTATCTCCTAAGATTTCTAAAATTTGGAAGGGACCTATCCAGAGTTTATCAAACTTACTATGATCTCCCTTCCTTTCATGTGCTTTGTCCCACATCAGGACTAAATCTAAGATTCTAAAGGCCTTGACCCTGGCTCTTTTGTCAAACTAGCGTTTGACAATACCCTGATGTTTGGTAAATTGATCAATTGCCTGACTTCTTTTCTCTTCTACGTGCATCAATTGAAGCAACCTAACTTCTTGTTTATTATCCATGCCCAGGTATTCTTGGCAAATTGTAGTGTAGGAATCTTTAAGTTAACAGGGAGGATGGGATCCACCCCATATACTAAGTGAAAAGGTGAATTTCCTAATGCATCCTTCATCCTGGTTCTATCTACCCACAAGGCATATTCAGTAGGGTGTTCCACTCCCTTGGGTTCTTTTCTATCAACTTTTTTATGATGTTCAATAAATTTTTATTTGTGGATTCTGCTAATCCATTCCCTTGGGGATAATAATTTGAGAAAAATTTCAAGATGATCCCATAATCAAAAGCCCAACTTGATAATCTTGTTGAAGAAAAGGCAGGTCCATTATCACATACCAAAGCAGAGGGAACTCCATACCTGGTTACTATATTACTTTCCAAAAACCTGATGACATCCTTAGCATTACATGTCATACTGCTGATAGCTTCAGTCCACCTGGTATAGTAATCAATAGTAGTTAAAACATACCTGTGGCCTAAGGATGATGGAGGATTAATTAGTCTTATAAAATCCATTCCCCATTGAGCAAATGGGCGCATCTCCATCACTGGCTGCAAAGGTTAAGTAGCATATCTTTCTCTATTTGCAGGAACCTGACACATGTGACAACATTTGATGTGTTCAGTAGTATCCTTAAAAATAGTGGGCCAATAGTACCCTGCCCTAAGGATAGCATGAGTGGTACCCAAGGATGATCCATGTGCAGTCCCAAACTTATCATGTAATTCTGATAGGACCTTGTCTGCTTCTCGTCTTTCCAGGCATCTAAGGTATATCCCTTCATAATTCTTCTTAAAAAGGACTCCCCCTTTTATCATGTATTTCTGTGATCTTATCTTTAAGGCTCTCCTTTGTGAGGACTACAATCTTGAAGGACATCTTCCAGTAATCAAGATGTGCCTGATGTTTGAGTACCATTCTCCATCATCCTTTGCATTAATAACATACTGTTGGCTCATGATATTAGGATCAATCTTTGATATCATCTGGCTTAATGCTTGTCCTCTCACTAACTCCATTGATGTAATGTCCATATCATACTCTTGGAGGATAGTGATCCACTTAGCGCTCTTCTCACCTGGTTCACTTTGCCTTAAGAGCATCTTTACTACTACATCAGGTACCACAGTAATCACCTTACTTCTAAAAATACAATGCCTAAATTTCTTAACTGCTCAAACCAGAGCAAGTGCCTGCCTTTCAACATCAATGTATCTGAGTTTTGCATCTTTGAAAGGGCAGCTCATGAAGGCTATAGGCTTTTCCTCTTTTTCTTCATTTCTCCGTGTCAACACTACTGCAGATGTATGCTCTGAAGCAAATGAGTAAATGTAAAAGTCCCTAGCATAATCTGGACTGATTAGAACTAGAGTATTTGATATGGCTTTTTTAATATATTCAAAAGTTGTTCTAGCCTCAGGTGTCCACTCAATTTTAGCATCCTTCTTAAGCATGGCATCCAAGGGTCTGACAATTTCTGCAAAGCCAGTGATAAATTTTCTAACAAAATTAATCTTACCAAAGTAAGTTTTGAGCTCCCTTTTGCTTTTGAGAAGCTGTATCTTCATGATGGATTCCACCCTGTCAGGGTCAATGATGATCCCATTTTCAGTTATCAAGTGACCTAGTAATTTCCCAGTGGTTACCCCAAATATGTATTTCTTGGGGTTTAGGGATATCCCATATTATTCACATTTCTTTAGCACCTTTCTGAGGTCTTCTACATGGTTTCCTCTATCTTTAGAGAAAATTGTTAAGTCATCCATGTATATGACTATGCATTTACCAATCAAGCCTCTGAAGGCTATGTCCATTGCTCGCTGAAATATTGCTCTAGCGTTTATTAACCCAAATTGCATGCACCTGTAGGAAAATATCTCCCACTTCATGGTGAATGTAGTCTTTAATCTGTCTATTTTATCCACCATCACCTTGTTATATCCTGAGAAACCATCTAGGAATGACATCATCTTGACACCATTCACAATTTGCAGGACCTCATCTAGAGAGGGCAAATGATAATTATCCTTTTCAGAAGCTCTGTTTAAGTTCCTGAAGTCTACACATAACCTTATGTCACCATTTTTCTTCCTTACTAGGACTAGGTTTGCCACCCATGTGGAACATCTCATAGGAAGTATGATCCTAGCATTGAGCAGTTTCTTAACTTCCTAAAAAATGATAGGCTCCAATAAAGCATTGATAGGTCTTTGTTTTTGCCTAAAAGGCTTAACGTCTAGCTTCAAAGGTATGGTATGAGTGATGACTAATGTGTCGTAAGTTTTCAGGTCATCATATGTCCAGGTAATGACATGGATATAATCTTTGAGAGCTTGGGTTATTCCTTCCAACTCTTCTTCTATACAGACCTTTCCGATCAGGACATTTCTTTTTTCATCATCTTGTCCAATGTTAACCTATGAGTATTGTCCTCCATCTGCTTTTGGGAGATCCTTTTGTTTCAGCATGTTGTCTAGGTCAAATGCCCTTTCTAGTTCTATCATTCCCTTAGGAATCTTATTACTAGGCAACTCTAGGATTTTTATTCTTCCCA
This sequence comes from Cunninghamia lanceolata, assembly GCA_027924645.1. Lineage (NCBI taxonomy): Eukaryota > Viridiplantae > Streptophyta > Pinopsida > Cupressales > Cupressaceae > Cunninghamia > Cunninghamia lanceolata. The sequence continues at coordinate 16,187,915 of BSBN01001583.1, forward strand.
GACATGGTCCTCCACATTCCTCTCATCTATGATCTGTGCATCAAAGACATCCCTGTTGGAAATAAAGTCTAGAATATGTTGATCATCATCAAATACTTGGAGATTGGTTACATTATCTGGCATAGAAGGTACTGATACTAATTCTACCGAAAATCTTTTTAGACTAGATATGAAAAGTGGTTCTAGTGTGCTGGTAGCTTGGGCCAAGGCATCTGTCCTATGATTTTGTTCTCTGGGTACATGGGTGATATTGAATGCATCAAAATCTTCTATCAAGTCCCACACCCTATGTCTATAAATGGACAATTTCTTGTAATTGCAAGAGTATATACCTCTTACATGTCTCACAACCAATTCTGAGTCTCCATATACATGCATAATCTTCACTTTCTTTTTAAGTGCAAATGATATCCCATGGATTAGAGCTTCATACTCTGTCACATTGTTGGTGCATGGGAATTGCAATCTGAATGCTGTCAAGTAGGATTTTTCATATGGATCAATAAGATCTACCCCTACTCCAGCCCCTTGTTTTGACTTGGATCCCTCAAATCTAAGGATCCATGGCTTATCTGTAGCCAAAGGCTTGTCTGGGCCTTCCTTTTTCTTTTTCACTCTGGCAGCTGCACCATTTGATATCCATTTTAATTTTGGTATCTCAGCTTTCTCAGACTTCACCTTTTCTTTCTTATGTGAAGTTGATATTTCTTCTTTCTTTTTACCATCAGAAGGAAAATCTTCTAGATTAGGCAACATCTTCCTTTTCAAAATATGCAGACATAATGAACAAGTAGTTTTTGAATGAGGTGCTTCATGTAACCTGCACCAGCCTTCAATCAAGACATCCTATGAAGATCTTTGCTGTTGTGTCATCTTCTAAATCTCTTTTGATAAAAACTCTTCGAACTTGGACAGATTGTTGCCTCTATCTTCATCAGATAACTCATAATTTGATTCTACTAAACAATCACTCCTTGGGGTGATTTTCTTTTTGCTTTTAGCATTACTCTTGTTACATACCAGAATCTCTTCCTTTTGAATAGAACTTTCATCCTGTTGTGTGCACTCCTCTATTTCTATAGAAGACAAATAACAATCAGTGTCCATGTCACTATTTGCAAAACTTACCGTGGATGATGATGATGATGCTGATGCATCACTGTATGCTTGTTCCAGCTCTATCATATCTATGCAGGCATCACAGGTCTTTTCAGAATACGATTCATTATGCAACCTACGCCATCCATCAATTAGAATATCATGAACATGCACTTTTAACAACTAACATTGTTTCACCTCTCTAGACAAGTGCATCTCGAAATTCTTGAAATGATCTAGCTCATTTTCATTTTCAGGATTACAATCAGATTTTATAATTATTTTGTCATCCTAAGGGTCATCATCATGATGATGAACATCATACATCAGGATTTCTTCTATCCTGATAGTTTGGGGCCTGATGGAGTAAACTTTGGGTTCTACATCCATGTACATGATCTCGTTGGTTTTGTTATATTTAGTGATCATGTGCTTCATGCGAGGCTCATCATCTATTCTTATTTGATTTGGTATTCCTTTCTAGGGCAACCACATATGACTAAAATCAGTTGACATGTATCCATTAAGGGTTTTTGACTAGTCCCTGTTGAGTAACATCCCATAGGTATCAGGTATATCCACTACCTGAATATCAATATAGTATTGGATTCTGGGATCCGATGCTAGTTGCATGTGAATGTGAGTTAGTTCTCTTACCACATTCACCTCTATTTTGTCTAATTGTGTTACTTTCTTTAATGATTTAGCAGGATGCAACCCTAAAGAATTGCATATGGATAGGGGCATTACATTGGTAGATGCTCTTGAATCTACTAAACAGTTGTACAAATTTTTACTAAACATCCTTATGGTAAGGAGGAAAGGAGGTGACTCACTCTTGTCTCTATATAGGGTCATGTGGGAGGTCTCTGTAGCTTGAACAGTAGCTGGCACTTTGTGTTTAACATTAACGTCCCTAGAAACATGATCTTTACTACTAAACTGACCTGACGGATGACTATCCTCTTTTGGAGCAGGATCATCTAATGATTTCATGAATGCTTTCTTGATAGCAAGGGTCTTGAGCAACTCTGATAATGACAAGCTGATTTTAATCTTTTTCATTTCATCTACTAGATAAGTGACCAACTTATCAGTTTCAGGAGGTAGATTAGCAACCTTTGGTGCTATAGTTGGTGATGCTAAGTATTGAGCATTAACCTTGGGAAATCTAGGATTATTACTTGCCTTGGGATCAGGAGGTGTGTTGAAATTGTTTAGAGGCAAGGAAGTGGTCAAAGGTTGACCAGCAGGCCTATTTGAGTTATTCCTCAAGTTGTAGTTATGCTTACCCTGATATTGTTGTTGATAGGCATGTACCTCTTCATGTTTAGTTGAGGGCTCATTTTCATCCTCAAAAGGAAAAACATAATTAAACTCAAAAGCCATGGCTAACTCCTCACATGCCAAGGTGTCATCTTGGTGAGAAGACACTCTCTGCTGATGAGGATGCTGCATGAAACTTTCTAGCACTAAGGTAGAGTCATATCCACAAGGGACAAGTTCATTTCCTTCTACATGAGGTGGATTACCTAAAGTATTGGACACTTCAATTTGGAATATACTGGTAGTAATCCTGAACTAAGGACAATCTAACTCTACATGAGCATTGGTGTTATGTATCCTGCACCAATTAGTAAGGGTTGCCTCTGCAAGGTTCACTCTAGTGGTCTATTTGGGTTCACTAGGAGGCTGATTGTCTAGGGGTGATGGCAAAGAGCCATTGTTTGGCCTGGTGTTCCACACTCTAGGCTGTCTTGGAGGATTATTGTTGCCATTATTGTTATTGTAGTTATTTTTGTGTCCCCTATTAGGATAATTAGGTCTATCATTAGCATAGCCTCTATTCTAATTTGGTTGAGAATAGAAGTTCTGACTCCTCAGATGAGTGATCTTAGTAGTAAGTTTTCTTAACTATGCTGATATTTCCTTAATTTCTTCTTTCTCTTCCTGAACCTTGGCCACTACATTCTCTATTTGGGGCTTAAAAAAGGAAGCTCCATTGTTGTTGTTATTGGACTATTCTACACCCTGAGGTATTTATGTTTGTCCTGGATATTGTGACATCTGGCCATTACCATTTGGAGGAGGCATGATACTAAGTGGAGGTATTTGTAAAGAACTAGGCATCATAGTTGGACATATCATGGCTCCATTAGGCTATTGTTGGGTAGGATATGTAGGATAACCAAGAAGTGTGGGAAATGCAATGTTTGGTGTTGGAATAGGAACTAGTTGCTGACTAACTTTGATAGCTTCTTGGAAAGCTCCTATCAAAGTTGTGACACTAGGATGTGCTCTCTTGATAAACATGGAAGTCAAAGGATCCAGGGTTGAGTAATATATGCTCCTAGCAGCTTCATCTGCTACAACATAAGGTGCAACTAACTTAGATAGCATTGTTTGGAACCTTGTAGAAAAGTTAACAATAGGTTCTCCTTCAAATCGTTTGACTGTGGCAAATAAATGATAATTCATTGAAGGATCTATAGGTATTTCGAACCTATCCTTAAAAGCTTTCTCCAAGGTAGCCCATGAACTGACTAAACCCTAACCAAGACTAATATACCAGTTATAGGCCTCTTCCCCTAAGGAAAATAGAAATAACCTACATACAACGTCCTGATGCTCAATTCTAGCCCTACAACAGGCTTCCTTGAAAGTTATGATGTGATCATCAGCATCTTGATAGGGATGATAATTAGGACAAATTTTATTAGGATTCTTTGGCAAAGCATGATATACCATGAAAGTTAGCAGTGATTCTGCTGTAAAGAATAACATTGCAACTAGTGGAGGTTGAACCTGAGGTGTGACAGGTGATCCTGTAGGTGTTTGTAAGCCAATAGGGGTTACAGGAGGACACTCTGGTGAAGCTCCTAATGCACTAGTATCAGGAGTGTGATGAATGTCTATAGTTCTAGGTCTAAATCCCCTGACAAGTAATTCTTCAAAGAGTCCACTAGATCGGGACCTGGTATTTGGCCTGAAAGCCAGGATTTCTTAAATTTAAGCAAAATTGGTTGGTGTACTATAAAGATCGGTTGAAACTTTCTAGCAAAAGTTGTATTTATGGTCAGAAAGTGAGACTGACTGAATATTTAAGGAAATATTTGCGTAAATGATGCAAATATGAGGTGATATTGAGGCCCAGTGACACATACAATCGGATATTAGGTTTCTAATGTAGGTTACCTAAAAGATTTACCAATTTACATCAAATAGAGCTTATCTTTGCAAATTCATGATGATTGACCACAAAGCTTGCAATATTTATGCTTGATTTTGAAATCTTCACAAAGGATTAGCATGCATAGAGTTAAAATAGCAAATCTTTGCATATGTCTTGAAATTTAGAGGTGTTTGAGTATTACCTTACTATTTGCACCATCAAATCAGACAAAACCTACTAACGATGAGCAGGCCCTCCTTCTAGTGCCAATTTATGTTGATGATGATGTTACTCATAAACAAACATGAAATAAAAGTTACACAACAACCTTTATTTATCTTGAAAGATATGATGAGTTCAAAGAATTCATGATCCCAAGTCTCCATGGATTAGTTCATAATCTACTAACGTTACTCAATGGTTGATGTGTGTTGCTGCTAATCATTCAAGGGCCATACATTGATCAGTATATTTTATTTCCTGCAAGTATGCTACACAGAAAGGTTACTCTACATAGTTTATTTCTTCAAATAATGTGTCTATACTTAGATATTTACATGATATTTATCCATTTGACATGCTTTAACTCTAAATATGCTACATATTTCCAATTCTTTATGAGATGTCAGTATATTTCATGTTATTTGCTTCTGATTATCTGTTGCTTGCAATTATGATGAATTGTTATGAAATTCAAAGAAAAATAATAGAATACTTCAAATTTTGGTGAATTTTTAGCTACTGAACCACATACACACTAGATACAGTCATGAGGAGAAGCAATCAAACCATATTTTCACCAGGATGTTCCACAGCTAGATACAAATGATGCTAACTTCAAAGGATAAGGAATGAAAACAACACATGCAGATTGATAAGCACTCCAAGGGACGCAGCTAATCAAAGCATGTATCAAGAATTCAAAACCAGATTACTCAAGATTTATGATGATTTATAATCAAAATGGTCTTCTCTTTCATTAAGTATGTAAAACATGTATGTTTACAATGACTTTGAAATAGGTCCTAATATTTCAGCAATCAAATTTCAATTAAGCTTCCGAATGTTTAAAATATGGCATCCCTACACCTTTTATAGAATAAGGTGAGGGGGTAGCTACAAATGACCTATGGTCAGGATTTGTCAATTAAGATCAATGGTATATAATCCTTATTGACTTAGTCAACACCTTTCTCGTGGCACAGGTTGCCAGCTGGCAACCATCTGAGCTACTTATTATCTTATAAGTACCTAATGCATATGTCTCTTTGGGGATGCATCTTCCTATCATTCTTCAGGTTCTTCTTCATCATGATCATCACTTTCTGTATCGCTATCACCCTAACGAATATCATCCTCTATATGGACCTTCATTGCTATCCTGATATTTTCATAGGCTTGTACTATTTTGTCTACTTCTCTGCCATCTTGGGTTTTGGCTTTAGTGATAGCATGCTTATGAGCTTGAAATTTATCTTTGAGTGCCTCCAGCTAGCCTTTCCTGTTATTTAAGGTTTCATTATACTTTTCCACCCTGACCTTGATCCTCATGATCTTATCCATTGCCTCTTCTATCAAGTGGGTGAGAGGATCATCAGCTACTGGGCAAAAATTATCATGCAGTGCCTTGATGTAGAAATATGCATCTTAATTTTCTATCTTTCCCTCTACCTGCCCTTCTAAAGCTTCCAAGACTTCTGCTTCTTCTACCATCATATTGTGCATCTTTATACTAATATCCCTTAACTTACCATTGCACATCTTCAGGACATTACATTCGAACTTGATGTCTTCATACCATACATCTACTAACAGGGCAGTGTTATTATTAATACCTGATTATTTATCAGGATCTAAGGATCAATCCTCTTTATTTCACTTAGAGTACTTAAGGCTTTTTCCAGCTGGAATGACCTCCTTCCTGCTTCATTCTACATTTTATCCACTTTCCTCTTCAAAGTGCTCAAAGAATTCCAGCTCTGTCAAGAGGTTCTCAATACTTCTTCAGCTCCTATAAGGGCTGTCAGTATACATTTATCCATGATCATGGCCTAATGCTTCATGAGGACCAGTTTATTAACTTCCTCCTAAGAGATAACAGTCAATGGGACTGCCTGATCAATTCAGGTATTACCAAGGTTAACCAACGCCTTTATATATGAATGCAGCTGAGCAATGTGCTCTTTATGTTGTTTATTTTTCTCTTTCTCTTTCTTTACCCTTTGGGTTAAAGAATCAATGATATCCTTTCCTTCTTGACCCTCTTGGTCTTCATTAGCAAAGCCCAAATCAACTATGGTGATTTAGAATTCTTCCAGGGTGATCTTACCCTTTTCCCTTTCTACAACGGGAAGAGCTACTTGGGTAGTCCTCCTTCCTATAGCATGATCTTTTCTGATAGACAAGTTCAACCTAGCTTTCCTCTTTGGTTTCATGATGGTCTCTCCAAACAAGGTTGAAACATCAAATTCTTGAACTTTAAGGCCTTGTTCTGTACCTATCTCCTTCTCAAGCCATTGAGGTACTTCATCTCTGGATCCTTGACATCCTTTGTCATCCTCATGTTCACCCTGATCTCTTGTATCTGTCTCTGTCCTGAGTGGAGAAGATGACTTCCTTATTTCTTCCTCGTGATGTTCCTCATGAGGGGACTCTTGTTCTATTTCTTCCTCTTGAGGGGCTTCTTTTTGTGGGGGAGAATCTTGTGGTGTATCTACATGATGATCCTGAGTTTGATCCTACACTCCCTCTTTCTGTGTCTCTTCCACCTTGTTATTTTCCTCACCCTGAGGTGTATTGGTATTTGTGGATGTCTTTGTGTCTAATCCTCATGCATCACCTTGATCTTGGGCTACATTATGTTCCACACCTGATATACTGATTTCTGGCATCTTAAGGTCTTCATGACCTGATGTATCTTTTTCTCTTGTAGTTTTTTGAGTCCTAACGGCATCATCACCTAATGTATCTTTATCACGTCCGCCCTTTTGTTGAACTTCAACTATCCGAGGCTCATCAGGTATCTCTCGCTATTGCTGGCCTATATCCAGAGTATCACTCTCTACTTTTGTCTGCTTGACTCCTTCAAGTTTTTCTATTACATTAGGTTCACCTGCTTTATCTTTAGGACTTACATCCTCCCTATATGTCAAGTCTATCACTGCAGGGCTAGTTACCTGATCTACCAACTTGTCCAGACTGATTTGTTGGGCTGCCCTTTCTGGGCTATTTTCTTTCTCCTCTTGCTCTGTTTGCTTCAAATCTTCCAATACCGCCATTTGTGCTGATGGGGTCCCATGTGGGTCATACGGGTACTAGAAGCAAGGGTTTCCATCTTCTAAGAAGAGACATTTTTCACTACCTCATCATTTTATAAGTCCACGGTGTCTTCCAAGGAGAAAGTACCACCCTGACCTACCCTGGAGGCTTCTGTTGCTTGCTCCTCTACTTTCTCAGACTTAAACTGGGTGATGGTGGGAAGTGGCACCTCATGCTACATTTCTTTTCTAAACACTTCACCACCAGCAACTCTTAATACTATAGGGTCAGTCCTAATCTCACCCTCCATAGATGTTCTTTGTTTCTTAGGTGGTGACATCAGGGGCGCCGCCCTCCTCTTCCTGGAGACCATCATAGGATCATCACCTATAGGCTCCTTAATTATCAGCTCTTCCTCAAGGGGGATGTTCTCCTCCACATTCTGTTGTGAGGCTTGGCCTTCATCCTGTATTTCTGTAGTATCTTCAACTGGCCTAAGGATTCTTTTTGGCTTTGGTTTACCCATCAAAGGCTGTGCAGATGAGGCTGATGCCTGTCTTGATGTAGATGCACCTTCAACTGGTATGGCAATTCTCTCAAGTATCACCCTCTTAGGTTCATTATTAGTCTTCTTTCCTTTGGGGGGTCCTTTCCTTTATTTTTGGGGTGGCGGCCTTTCTCCATTAGATTTTATTTTCTCACCAAGAAAGTCATCATACTCTTCATCAGAGATCTCTTGCCTTTTCCTCTTGTTATCCACTGTAATGGTTACACCTCTCTTCTTCAGTGTATTTATCTGTTCATCTGCCCATAATTGGGTCAACTACAACACCCCACCTGTAAACTGATCTAATGAAATATCTTTAGGGTGTGTTAGGTCAGGAGCTGAGATGATGTCATTATACACCTTCTTATCTTCATTTTCATTTGACATGGTCTTTCCATCATCCTTCCTTAACTGTGCAGGCACTGCGATGCAGTCAAATGTCCTTATCTGATTTAAGGTGAGCCTTTGATATTTTCTTCTCCTTACTTCTGCCTCATCCTCACAATCAGTCCAGAAATCTTCTAGGTGTTTATGATGTATAGGCTTCCCCACTATCTTCTGCATTCTACCATAGGTGTCATATGATCTAGCCAATGGAAATGGCTATAGGTACATCAAGTTCAGACTCCCTATGACATCCTTTATGCTCTATGAATCAGGGCACATGTACCAACCCATAGATACTGGAAATAGTACTAGAGGAACCTTCTTCTATGCTTTGTATGCATCCAGTATGGTAGATATTTGTCTCAAAAACTCCATCAGGACTACCCCATCAGTAGGGTACCTAGGTAGCATAAAGGGTTGCTCTTCACAACCTTCTATTCTGATATATGAGAAAGTGGCATACTGGATGAACTAGGTGCCATGTTTTTATATAACTTCTTGAGATTCCATGCTCAATCTTTTGGTTCTATCCTCTTCCATAGTTCTAACCAGTTGCATAGAAAATGCATCATTCACCAATTTGTAATCAAAGAGGTAGTTCCTTCTCTATAATTGAGGATAATGATCCCATATATGGGCATCATCTATACTACCGCCAATCTTGCCCACTATAGTCAGTGCATCAAATGTTCCTTTGTAGGCACATAAATAAATAACATATGAGGTCATGTGGAATGAGCATTCCAGACCTCCCAAGTTCCTCATCTGATCATCTATTGCATCACTGATGACTTTGGCCCATAATGGCTTATTATCTATATAGAGGACCATCTGGATGATTCTAAACATCCAATTCTTGAAATTCCCAACATGTGGCTGGCCTGCCATCCTGCTGAGTAGGGTGGTCATGTATTGATATTCATCATCAAAATCAAATTTGTATAGATGCATTGGCAACTTGGTAGAGGCAGTGTAGGTGCTATTCTTAGACCTCTACTGGTACATCTTCTTTCTTGCATTCTTTTTATTGTTTTCATACTATGTCTCTAGTTTGTGCAAATCCACACTGACTACCAATCTTCCAATTGGGAGATTGAATGTAGCTGTGATCCCTTTAATTGACAAGTCTGCATAAACTCTTCCATGTTTCTCCACCCACCTTGTCTAAGGGTTATAATTTCTAGCGCATTCTACTATCAGTTATGGGGTTTCCATGGCATAGGGAAATATTACTGCATGCCACATTCCTGACACAAATATGGCATCTAGTAGGGTATTATCTTTATCATCATGCATCCTGGATGACCATGCTACTAAATTTGTTTCCCCTTGGTGAGTGTCACTAATGACACCGTACTTGAATTGTATTCCTTCGGGTTGAAGATACATGGGCTTAAGAAATTCTGCTCTAGATCTATTTTTCCTGATGTCTACCATGGATTCCTACAATAAACATGACTGGTCTTACCATAATATTCATATTCGTTCATACAACACTTATACATCCACGACATCATGCATATTTATATTCATTAACTCATCATGATATGCATATTTACAGATTCAAACCACTGGAAAAGTCATACTACTTGGACATGCAGAAAATGACAACAAGAGGGTTTTTAATTACTTACCTGATAATGCTTTTCTCTTGGATTAGGTTGATGATTACGAAAAAGGGTAGAAAATCCTGATGATCACCCGTTTCGTTATGCTGCAACCTGTTGTCCATTCACAGGTAGCTCGTATGAGGTTTTGACTCTCTGCTCTGTAAATTCTTGTTTTTTCGCAAGGTAAATGAAAATGACCTTGGAAACTTACCTTTAAACTCATCCGTAGGGCAGATTAGGGTAAAACTGGGTTAAATCAATTAAAACCATTGATCTTTTGCACAAAATCCATGGATGCTGCCAGGTGTTTGAATCGTATTCGCAGTCGGTAGGAATCCACCTACTGGTATTTATGTGCATTAAATGTTATGAAGCAAGATGAGGGGGGTGATCTTTGGAAGATTAGGTGATATCGAAATATGACCACCTCTATGTAACATGACCTTCCACCTTTGAGCGGAAAACTAATGCTAATGAATCAGGTGATGTGGTCAAAGATTGACCATGTGTATATTGGGTCATGATTTTAAGATCAGGGGATGTTTAAAAATGTGACCCTGCAAATAAAATGACTTCCTTTGGAAAGATCAGGGTGACATCATCGTGTCAATAACTTCGCTCAAGCATTATGTCGTAATGACGTCACCATCATGTTTGTCCAATAGGGTTATTGTCAGATACATACCTCCGTGAGGTAAAAAGAATGATGACATCACCTTCAGGGTGATTTCCTTTGTTCATCAGGTTTAGATGATTTCATCATTATATTGGTACTGGGGTGATATTTTGCGACAGGGTGATGTTTGTAAGATCGAGTGATATTGAAAATATGACCCCCGCAAAATATACGAAGTTGTTTGACTAACATATATATAGTTATCACATAAAATTGACGTCTGGACTTTGTGAACCAAATAATTATATGGTGATAAATTGATGTCAGTGTGATTTTACATAACGTGATTGATGTTTGAAATATGACCCCCCTTGGAATATCAGGTTTGACTGAAACTTTGACTTACCATAACTTTCTCCCCTTAAGGAATTTCATGGTGATCTAAAAGGCAAACCTGCATGTAATTTTATGCACTTTCCAACCATGAGGTTAATGATATGAAATAGTGACTCTAACAACTAACCTCATCATGGGGACTTGTCCACCCTCTTATGCAAGGTTACCTGCCTGACTTACTTTTACTAGACCACCAAAAAGTAGAAAAACAACACAAGCCAAAGTAGCAAAAAAGTTGGGTCCCTATTTTGTCAAGTCAAAATGGGTCATGTTGTGTAACCTCACAACACTACTGTTACCTAGGTATGCACTCTATGTCATCTTCCAGACTGCTACTAGCATGGAAACATATGCTTGGAGCCCTTCAATGCAAGCGCATGCCCCTTTCATCTCTTAAAACTTTTGCAATGTGGGCAATCTTCCTAGAGCAAGCTATAATGTGTAGAATCCAAGAAGGAGAGTGTTGATCGTGTCCCATACATGAAGCTCTCTCCTTCAATGTAGCCAACAATAACCTTAGAATCTTTCCTCCTTTATAGGCAACATGCCATCTGATATGAGCAACAAGGTGCTGCCTTTTCCACCATGAATGAAGTTGTGCCTCAATAAAACCAACAAAATTACTATTAGTCTCAATTCAGAAAGAATAAAAGCACATTGTATATTGCAAGTTTCCAAAAGTAAGTCCAAACACAATAGCAAGATAAATTAATTAAAAACTATAGCCTTGTCAACAAATACCTTAAATAGAGTGTTCAGCATAGGCTTGAAATATGCATATTGAACCCTTGATTTGATAACCTTGTTCAAAGTTTAAGAAAGGTGATATGCTCAGATTATAGAATGAAGTTGACATTATAGAATGAAGGCTATCAACACTAACCAGACTGGAACAAAATTATCAATAGAAATTTCTTAGAAACCAAGCCCAAGAATGCCATCAAACTTAGACAACAAAAATGTCAACCCTAGTTCATGTGTTGTCACAGTAAAGACCCGCACCATGAAAGAATCCATTTATACATAAATTCCAAATTAAGTTGATGAGAAAAGATATATCCAACTAAGAAGCCTTAACATCCAAAAATTAGTAACCTGTGTTTCACAACAAGTTTCCCAATAGCAACACCATCTTTACTTAAGAAAGCGGATATTGATCCATTGCCACATTGGATCTCACAGGATTCTCCTTCACAAACAACAAATGATATATATTAATTGTTTAGCAAGTTCATTAATATCCCCATGTAAGCAGACTAAACTAAGTGAGGTTGAGGGTTTGAAGTAGAGTACCATCTTCTTGGTATGTGCTTGACTTTGATGACTTGTATCTTGAATGAAAATAGCAAGTTGGTTGCACTGTAAAATCATTGTTAATCATTGTTGCAAAAATAACCACAAAATCCTCTTTAATTAAAATAATCTTTCTCAAAATTTCAAGACAAGATATTTCAGTTAATTTCTAAGAAAGCTAATTTCACTATCCAAACAACCATCAATCTATTTACTGTATATAATTTCCCAAAATTTAGAATTTGAATGTAGGCTAAGTATTCCAGTAACACTACTTTTTATAAGTTGGATCCTAAAAATGCTGCAACTTATGTTCTTGTCTAAAACATCTATGCAGAAGCGAGTAGGTGTGGTGAGGTTCAAATAGTAAGGAGATTGATGAAAGATAGAGAAATTAAAAGGATACCTGTGTAGGAGATAGATCACATCCACAAACATGGGAGAGCTATGCAAAATTGGAGAAATTGGCTTGGTAAATGAAGGTAGTAGGGTATTTCCAAATTCAAGACTTTTACTTAATATTGTGGAATAGAAGAAAAAAGAATCATTTATCTACCACCATAGTGAAAAGTTAGCAATTGTATTTGGTTTGTTAAACATGGCCCCTAGTACAACTGTTACAGTTGTTAAGAACCTTCAAGTATGTTTTGATTTTCACACTACATCTAAATTTATCTCCAAGATTGTTGCAACAGAAATTGTTTTGAGAGATGTGAACCATTTCCATCATTTTAAATAGGGACAATGTTCTTGTGGAGAATATTGGTGATGCTAAATGAAACAATCTGAAAAATAGGCTTGCACTATAATAATGTGTACTACATCAGATATCCAATACTAATGGAGGGACATCCATCAAAGCATAATAGCAGGGATTTTTTTGTCATATGTTGTAGTTACAAGTGCCCTGCTAGACATACATGAAAATGTGGAAGCATAGACAAGGCAAGTGAATTTTTTCAAAAAATGCCTCAAAGAAATGTGATATCATGGAATGTCGTGATTAAAGGATATGTTTAAAATGGGTTTTTCTAAAAAGTCCTTAGAAAATTTTAAGAAAATGCAACCAGTGGGTGTAAATCCCAAATCCTCAACCTTTGAAAGTGTCCTTCCTACCTATGTGTGAATTGGAGCTTTGGATGAGGATATGAACATCCATCGAAAGTATATTTGGAAGTAGATTTTTATCAGATATTGTAGTTGCAAGTTCCACTTTGGATCACCAAAGCCTTCACAAAAATTTCTGCACAATATTCAATAATGAAGAATTTATGCACAAATTCTCTTTTGAAGATGCACAAAGCCTCCACCGCAACATTGCATGGTTTGTTGTTGGGCCTTGCAATGATGTGGGAATCACCCACATCACTGCAAGGCCCAACAACAGTGCAGTGTTACGGTAGAGGATTTGTGCATCATTGAAGAGAGAATTTGTGCGTAAATTCTTCATTATTGAATTTTGTGCAGAAGTTTTTGTGAAGGCTTTTGTGATCCAAAGTGGAACTTGCAATATTTCTGCTTGAATAAATAGGTAGATAAGGTACACCCTCCATTCCACTAGATCTGCTACCTCCAACTAGACCTATGACAAGTGATTGAAGGAATAAATTACAAAAAATATCATCCTATCTATTTATGATGTTTTTCTAAGCATCAAAAAATTAAAAAAAACAAACTACAAAGCACACAAGTACATCTCTTAGTTGTATAGACTAGGACAGTTCAACCACCATTATACCACTCAATGAATACTAACCAACTCCTAAGTCATGATCTAGATGACTCCTCTGGCGCCTTGTAGGTGGTCCTGCATATGAAAGCTTTGGGTCCTAAAAAAAACCACCAAATCAATGAGTTCAAACCAAGAATAAATGATATAGGGAAAACATCCTACAATAAATATTTAAATTAAAATAAAAAGACTACCAGATCTAAATATGGGTGCTTGACAAATCAACTCACATCCATTTGAAGTTGTCACCCAACAAAGTCTCAACTATGTTTCTTGGAAACAAGAAAAATGTATTTCTTATGGAATGATGGCTTATCCATTTGAGAAGGTTTAGGTATTCATGAAATGAAACAAGGTTAGTTAAGAAGCATGTGGAGTCAATTCATCATCTACAATGATTCTCCTACAATGTTCTATAGGTGATACACATCTATACATACATTTGATAAAAGAACATTTAGGGACTGATACCTCACAGAGTTCCAGCTGCAAACATCAAAAACTGTCACTAAGACTTAGATTCAACTACATATATACAAACCCCAACCAAATAATCATATCCATACGATTTTGATTTGATTTTCCCAAACTCAAGCTTTTAGCCTAGGCCCTGGGCTACAAACTCTACAAAAGCACTCAACCCAAAAGAAGCAGCCTAAATTTTCAAGAAATACTTCATTGCTTCAGGAAGCATGCACTGCTTTTGTTGGACATTGATTCAACCAAAAGACAAAGACTAAAAGAAACTAAGGCCTTATATTTAACTCCAATCTTTCAATAATTATATAAGTTACAGATCAGCCCATAATGTTTCATTTAGGATTTAAAATTTTACCTTTGAATAGAATGACAAACTTAAGTATGTATGGTTTCATAATAGGTGAAATACAACTAAAAGTTCACCATCAACAAGAAGATTATTTACCTGGAACAAAAACTAGATAAGGAACTGGTGGTTGTGAAAGTGATGTCCACTAGCCATTAAGAGGTCCTAAAGTAGGACTAGGTCCTACTAGTGGAGGACCTTGCATAAACCATGAGAAATTCTGCATGATCATTAGGAACTCTATCATGTCATTAAAGGTATGCACAAGATTTTTAAGGGACTATGAAGTTTTCTAAGGGTTTATGAGATATTTGTAAGGTCTATATAGATAGACTTCTAGAAACCCTATGGAACCCATAATAGGCCTGTACATGGCCCAACCAAGACAAAAATAGAAAGGTTTGTAGTCATTCATTGGGACCATTTAAAATTCCCAAAGTCCCACTTGGTTTCATGCAAATTTCCTTCCATAAATCCATCTTAGGCATCCATATTTATTTTAAAATTATTCTAGGAGTCATTCATAAGCACCCCATACCAAGTCCATGTGAAAGATATTTGTATTTTTGACCATTGATTTATTTCTATCTCTCACCGCAGTCCCGTAGGTCACTCAAAAGTTCTTGGTGGGTGTGTGGGAACCAAGGATAACAAGGGAGTAGTTATTGCTATCCCACAACATGAACAGATTGCACTTACAGCATCACAATATGCAAAGATCGATTACCGCAGCCCCGCAACGGTCTCAAAATGAAGTGGCGGGATGGCGGTATAAATTTAAGTGGCATATGATACTTCACCGCAGTCCCACGGTAGTCAAGAGAATAACTGACAGTAATGTAGTAAGAAGGAGCAAAGGAAAATGGTACACCACGCCCCTGTGGCAGCCTCAAGTGAGGCTTACGATATGGCAGTGTAAGGAGTTTAAGTTATGTAAGTTTTGAATATAGCGGCCCGTGATAGTTTCAATGAAGGAGTGCAGTAGTGTGGTGAAAGGATTCAAGTGATGTTTATGTTGATAATTGAGAGGGGGGGTGAATCAGTTATCTTAATTATTTCAACTTCCAGATCTTCCTTAACAATTAGTGTAGCATCAAATTACATTTGCAAACATAAGCATGAAATAGAAATAACATCAAAACACATGACACAATGATTTTGACGTGAAAACCCTATTAAGGGAAAAACCATGGGGTGACTAACCCAAGATTGTATTCTCTGTTAGAAGAATAAGATGATACAAAATGGCACTTGCCAATTAGGGCTCACTGCCCGAGCACACTGCTCACAAGAGGCTCACTGCCTACAAGAGACTCACGGTCTACAAGATACAAGAAGGTAACACAATACTTGAACTGATAAGAAGCATCTACACATGCAGAGGTTCGGTTCCAGTTAGGCCCAATAAAGTGATCTGCTACACTTCATTCTTTCTCTTCCTTGAAGCTGCTATCCTGTCACATTCTGAACCTGTAAAGCTACTTGCACACTATTCTCTACTTTTCTTCACACACCTTAATTTCCAACACACACCTTCACATCTAAATCCATCTGGTATATATATCCACACAAGTGATGTCAACACCTTTCTAGTCGGCATCCAAAATAGTCAATATTTTCTCAGACTTTGATCTGTCAGCTGAATCCTTACTTACCAAGTGATGCGTATCAAGGAGATGCTTATAGAAGTCATCAATCATGTTGGCCAATCATGAATGATACCTTAGTAAGCTTGATCATCATCAATATCTCATCCGGATTTAGGTCTAATGCTCTATCATTCAGTTCTTCCTCTGTCTACTCTGCCAATTAGGAACCCAACACTTAAGTGCTCATATCTCTTCACTCTTCTATCACCGGAAGCTAGATCCTTGGAATCTATCAGTCAAGGTACTCCTCTTGACTTCCCCAAATCCACACTTTACTGAGATACTTCCTCTGAGAGATCTAGACTTGACTATTAGATCTTGCTGCCTACTCTATTCTTGCTTATCGGACCACAATTATTCTTCAATCTGACTTCCGGTAAAGACACACCATGTCCTGTGGATGTGTGGGATGGACTTTGTTGCCATCAATGACAACACTAATGAATCCACACAGTGTCTCTTGCTAACAATCTCCCCCTTTGGCATTGATGGCAACACTTAGTGAAAAATGACTAAGTGTCACACTGTACTCCTCCTTGGCTGATGCTCTATTCATATGTACATTTTCCAGAGCTCCCCCTTAGCTGGATTCCTCATTTTTCACTGCTCCTCACTCCCCCTTTGACATCAATGGCAAAGGGTGGGGTCTGCACACCAGAATTTGTAATACTCAATCTATACTTAATCGCATAAGTATATTATCCAGTTATACTTTACATATACTTTAGTATATTTGCAAAAGTATTCTTTAATTGTACAAGTTCTATTGCCCAACTTAGCTTCATCTTGTCCAAAATTGAGATGTGACCACTCAACAAGAATGCAAAAGCTTCTGCCTTCTTGAGATCTATAGGATCATTGGTCTAGGCTGTGGCCTGTGCATCAGTCAGGGCCTCATGCATGGCCTCTAACTTAGGGATAATGATGCCTCTAAGTTCACTCAACCTTTTTATTTTATTTTTCTTCTCCTTCTCAAGTGTCTTTATTTCATTTATGACTACAATAGTCTGACACTCTTGATTTAATATGGAGGAGGATAGAGGATCAAAACTTTGAGATAAACTTAATAGTTTATCCTCTTGCTCTTTTACTTTCTTCTCAATGTCCTTGGTCACTTTAGGCTAAGATAAACAAAATTTGTAAATATCTCCACCATCTTTGAGAGCATTTTCTAAGCTCTTTATCCCAATATCCATGACTCTCCTATCATTTGAAATTAGACTCTATATTTCAGAGAATCTCTTCTCCAAAAATTCTTTCCAGACTTTCTCTTCTACTGCTTTCTCTAAAGATTCAAAATGTGTATTAACAAAATTTACAAGAGACTTTAGATTACCGGATGTGGAAGCTGAAGGATCCTTTTGGAAGGATGGCATGATCTTTTCCAATACACCGGATGCAGTTTCTAAGAGCTCACAGTCTTCCATGTGAGACTTTAGCAATTTTTCTTTTGCCTTTGCTTGAGTGAAGGATGCTAGTTTCATGGTTTGAACCAGAGAGAGGCAGTCAAAATTGAATGGTCCTTGAAGAAGTTCTAGTTCATCAAATTCCATCATCTCTTTGGTTAAGAAATCCTTGACTGCTTCTGCTCTATCTCTTGTAGTTGACAAGGTTTTTTCCCCTTCTGCAACCTTAGCACTATCATCTGAGGCTTTCTCTATTTGACCTTTCTCCTATTCTTGTACTCTTCTCCTTGACTAGTTTTCTCCTTTATTTGTTCTTCTCCTTTAGATCCGGAGTCTGCAGGGGAAACCGAAGGAGAGATGTTTGCTTGTTTAGGGACTTCCTCTTCTGGAGCAGAGGAATCCAGGTCCTTGGTTTTCTCCTCTTCTACAATCTTTTCAGTAGGGTCTTTCTTTGATGCACTTTTCCTTTCAACATTCATCACTTACGTCCTCTATAATGGGAATGTTGAATCTTTTGTATGCATTCCAGAGGATCTCTTCTGTCTCTTTTGCTACTCTGTCAATTTGTCTGAGCATAAGCTGATTCATTCTAGCTTTGCTCTGGAACTCACCCTTGCAATATTTGAAGATCATATTCATTTGCTTCGGAGTGATTGAAGGATATAGCTGAATAGCTATCTATTCTCAGATCTCAAGATCCTTTGCCATAGCATTATTCTTCCTTATTTTTAATTCCTTCTCTAGGCTTTTGGGAATAAGAGATATAATTTCAATAAAAGACTTATTGTAGATATTCAGATACCTGACTGTGGCTTCTTGCAAGATCTTTTGGTCAGCTTCATTGTAATCATCATAGAATTTAGCCATTGGTTGAAGGTTCCTATCCACAACAACTGATTTTATGATTTCATCAATGTACAGAGTAGGCTTCTCAACAAATTCTTATGTTACTTCTTGAGTAGAGGGTTCACCAGATGTTTTCCTTTTCTTCTCCATTCTCTTTACTTCCTCATCTGATTCTGTCTCTTCTTCATCATTTTGGCTTGTGTAAGACCTTGTTGCCTTTTTCTTGGTTCTCTTCTCTCCTTTTCTAGATGTCTAAGCTTCTGGTTTTGAAGCCTTTTGAACCTTGGAAGTGGCAGGTGCAGAGCTTTTGGTTGATCTGGTCTAGGAGGGGGCTTCAACCGGAGCACTTTCTTTTTCAATTTTTGCCCTTTCCATCTTTTCTCTGTTTGCATCAAGTGCCTCTTTTGAGATGCCATACCTTTTGGCAACATTCTCTACTTCTTTTCTCACTTTTCTCTTCATCTCCAGTTGCCTTAGCTCCACATGGATCTTTACACTCAATTCTTCGAAGGTTCCAAACCTTTCTGCCTTGGGATCCTTGGGCTGACTTAGCATGTACTGAACATGCAGCTGTACAATTTTCTCATCCACTTCATACCCCATTGGCATGATCCATACTCTTCTTGGTTCTACTGCCTCCATCAAACATTGATCAGTGTCTACCATAAAGCACACTGTATCCTTGTATTTTTCAACTAGGGATTGGGGGATTCTTTCTCTAGCCTGCATCATGCCTTGGAAGTTTTTGAAGTAACCCCATAGTGCTGTGTTTTGTGCCTTTGTATCACCAAACCCATGCAAGTAATCTCCAATTTGAATTGCAACATGTCTATCATTCTGCCATACCCAACCACTGGATCTGGGCAGCTCATTCATAAAGTAGAAGAATAGACACAGTATCAATCCACCATACTTGAAGGAGTTCTTCTTGTCCTTCTTGATCTTTTGTAGGTTTTCCATCAGTTGGCTTAGAAGGAGTTCACAAAGGTCATAATCTGCATTCTTCCTCAACATTTCATAAGTAGTGTAGATTGTTGTTCCAGATATAGAATTTTCTCTGCTAGAGTGATATATCTTGTAGCCAATAATCATGGAGGTAAACTTGATGTCTGGATCTATGATATCCTCAACTGTCATTGCTCTTTTATCAAATTTGGATCCGGTAGCCTCACTCACAGTTTGGTTTTTGACTGATTTTAGGGTAGGTAACCCACCGGATGAGTGCAATCTGGTTATTACCTTAATTGCTTCCTTGGTTATCTTGAATGGCCTCATTAACCATATAAAGTTATCATGCATTCTACTTAGCACATATCAGACCCATTCATCTTCTGCAAAATAGGGGAAATGAATGTACTATACAAAATGTTTATCCCGGATAGCCTTATACTGAGGTTTGATTTCAAATGAATCATCTATTAATTGCTTGTGGAAGATATCTATCATCTTTGATTCCCCAAATTCTTCAATGTTCGCATGAATGTATGCCCTAACGTCTTCAACATGCAAAACCCCATGTGGAATGCTGGAAAATGTGCCTAAGGGATCCACTTCTAGAGATTTGTATGGATGTTTCTTAAATTTGGGGCATGGCCTATTAGAAATCTTTACAACATTTGGAGTAGCCATCTTCAAGAGATTTACATAGCGATATTCATCAACAAAAATACATTTTGTGCTTCTAGGGTTCACTGAATGAGCCAGATTAATTTGCTAGATGAATCGACTTCAACGGTTGATCTTTGAGAAATTTGAAACAATTTGTTATAGAGCTCCTTTTCTTTTCTTCTCGAATGCAAATGTGCAAATGACAAGCGAATGAACCCTTTTATTTCTGAAAAAAACCCTAAATCCATACTGCAATAAATGTGCAACTTAAGTCATTCTGGTTGCCTTGTCTTTCTTATTATGAGATAGATCTTTTTTTGGATCACTGAGATATACTTAGAGTTATCCTTGGTGATTAATAACAAACTATCTTACTTTCCCCAAACATTTGATCTATCTACAGATCAAGATGCCTCAAATTTGAATCATACCGGATCTAACTGTGATAATCCTATTTTACCAGATGACTGTTAAACTGGATCAATCTTGGAAGATTAGACTCTTCAAATCTTCTTGTGGATCTTCCATATCTTTACCAAGCTTTCTTTAGATGTTTCTCTGAGAACCCTTTAATCTGCAACATTTCTTGTGCCAATTTTCAGGCACCAATTATTTGGCTGGGGAGATTTATTTTCTTTTTTACTCGCCCTGAGCTAGAGCTCATCTTATTTAGTTTTTGGAAGGAATATCAGCACCAGATTCTGATGCAGATCCATTTCCAACATTTTTTGTACTTCTCTTTACCCAAATTTATTCATCTCCCTTTGAATTTCATCCGCATTCACTTTTCTTTTTCCTTTGTCTTGGTTTTTATTATGATGTATGGGACCCTTTTTGTCCTGATTCTTACTTTTGTAGACTTTGGCAATATGTCTGGATCTATTACAGTTGTAGCAAACAACATTTCTTTGTATATTTGACCGATATCCTCTTGATCTACATTTTTTAGCCATATGTCCCATTCTATTGCATGCAAAGCATCTACCATTAAATGAATTATTCATTTGCATGTTTCTACATTCATGGGATTTGTGACCATACCTTTTGCAATTGAAGCACTGTCCAGAGAAGGATGTATTAGTTTGATTCATTCTTCTTCTGCACTGATTTGCTTTATGACCAAATTTATTGCAGTTGTGGCAATATCCATTGAAAGATGGATATCTTTGAGCATTTGGTTGCCTTACTAGAGGTTTTCTAGGCCTGTTTTTTAGATTTTCTGATCTGGAGTTCTTTTGACTAGATCCGAAGCTTTCTCCTTCCTCATACCCCAAGCCTTGTTTGCCATCTACCCTCTTTTGTCTTGCAAGAAATTCAAGTTGAGCAGAGCTTATCTTGAATTTCTCTTTATATTCATTTGTTGTTTGAAGATCCCTTTTGAGAGTGTCAATCTGATTCTCAAGTTGTTCTTCATTTTCTTTAGCTTCTTCAAGATTAGATTCTAGATGTATGATTATTCTATCCATATTGTGGTAGTCTTATGACTTCTCCTTGAGAGATTGTCTTAGATTATCCTCAATTTTTCTTTTCTCTTCAATTTCTTGGGTGAATTTCATAACCCCTGATTCTATTTCATGTCTTACCATAATGACCTCTTTTGATAGCTTCTCGCATAACCTGTTCTTCTCATTCAGTTCTTCATCAATGTTATTGGCTTCACTTTGACTTGCTAATTGTTGAAGTAGTTCCTTTCTCTTTTTCACAGAGGTGTTCAGTTTCTCTTTTAGTTCATTTATGAAATCATCAACTTGTTTAAGTCTTTCTTTTAGGTCATGGACTTTAGAATGAGACTGCTCAAGATCATCTAAGGTAGACTGAAGTTGTTCCCTCATACCATACATATCCATTGAGATTCCCAGATCTTCCTCAAGCTGTTAGGCTCTATTTGGAGGAACTTGGCTCTGATACCAATTGTTGATAACTGAGAGGGGGTGAATCAGTTATCTTAATTATTTCAACTTCCAGATCTTCCTTAACAATTAGTGTAGCATCAAATTACATTTGCAAACATAACCATGAAATAGAAATAACATCAAAACACATGACACAATGATTTTGACGTGGAAAGCCTTGTTAAGGGAAAAACCACTGGGTGACTAACCCAAGATTGTATTCTCTATTAGAAGAATAAGATGATGCAAAATGGCACTTGCCAATTAGGGCTCACTACCCAAGCACACTGCTCAAAAGAGGCTCACTGCCTACAAGAGACTCACTGTCTACAAGATACAAGAAGGTAACATAATACTTGAACTGATAAGAAGCATCTACACATGTAGAGGTTCAGTTCCAGTTAGGCCCAATAAATTGATCTGCTAGACTTCATTCTTTCTCTTCCTTGAAGCTGTTGTCTTGTCACATTCTAAACCTGTAAAGCTAGTTCCACACTGTTCTCTACTTTTCTTCACATGCCTCAATTTCCAATGCACACCTTCACATCTAAATCCATCTGGTATATATATCCGTATAAGTGATTTCAACACCTTTCTAGTCAGCATCTGGAATAGTCAATATTTCTCAGACTTTGATCTGTTGGCCGAATCCTTGCTTACCAAGTGATGTGTATCAAGGAGATGCTTATAGAAGTCATCAATCATGTTGGCCAATCATGAATGATACCTTAGGAAGCTTGATCATCATCAATATCTCATCCAGATTTAGTTCTGATGCTCTGTCGTTCAGTTCTTCCTCTGTCTACTCTGCCAATTAGGAACCCAACACTTAAGTGCTCATATCTCTTCACTCTTCTATCATCAGAGGCTAGATCCTTGGAATCTATCAGTCAAGGTACTCCTCTTGACTTCCCCAAATCTGCACTTTACTGAGATACTTCCTCTGAGAGATCCAGACTTGACTATCGGATCTTGCTGTCTGCTCTGTTCTTGCTTACCGGACCACAATACTTCTTCAATCTGACTTCTGGTAAAGACACACCATGTCCTGCGGATGTGTGGGATGGACTTTGTTGCCATCAATGACAACACTAATGATGCCACATAGTGTCTCTTGCCAACAGTTTAGTATATTGTGGTCCTATGACTAGTCAAAGAAATAGTTTGCGGTACTACGACAGGGAACAAGTCATGGTGATATAGTTGAATTTTTGAGACAATATTTCTCATTGGCCCAATCAAATCAAAGAACACTTTTTCTGCCTTTTCTCATCTATTCTTTTATGAGCTGAGTAATTTCAAATTTGATTGTTGTCATTTGCAATGCATTTCTATTGCATTTCAATTTGAAACATTTGATCCATTGTTGGATTGTTGTTACCTTTAACAAGTCAAAGTGGGTTGTGCTCATTTAGTAGCTGGTTGAAATTTAATTTGAATGTATTTCTTCTTGATGTTCCCCTTGACTCATTATCATTTTTGTTTATCATCTTGCTTTTTGGCTAGAAACAAACATGTGATGCATCTATTGTGATGTCCTATGGATGGTGTCTTTTTCCAAATTATTTTCAAACTATTTTGAGTTCTAGGTGTACACCTTGTGGAGACTTATGGCATATTTCTATGCTTAATTTTTTTCCAAGGTTACAGTGAGCTGATAAATGCAATTATTCCAAAGGTAGTGGAAATAATTTTGGAACAATTATCTAAGTTCTCTCTTAATGTTTAGATTTGTGTAATTTTTGATTTTGCATATTTTTAATAGCCTTGTTTGACGAGTCTTAGAAATTGGTTTCAATTTATAGGGTAAAGCTTCCATCTGGAGCTAAGAAGATTGTACCAAGTAGTTACAAAGCCATGATTGGTCAGGTTATTGGTGGTGGAAGGATAGAAAAGCCAATGCTCAAAGATGGCAATGCATATCACAAATATAGGGTCAAAAGAAACTGTTGGCCCAAGGTTTGTGGTGTGGCAGTGAATCCTATTGAGCATCCTCATGGTGGTGGTAATCATCAACACATTGGGCATGCCAATATTGTGCGTCATGATGCTTCCCCAAGGCAAAAAGTTGGTCTCATTGCTTCTAGGAGAACTGGTTGTCTATGTGGATAGGTTGCAATACAGCTACAAAGATAGAGAAGGATTAGCATTCACATGTAATTAATCATAATTAAACAATTATAGAGCTCCTACTGTTTAAAAATGTTATCTTTTAGTTTATTTTTTCTTTAGGTTTCTTTGTGTCAACAATTTATGGGAACCAAGTTGTAAACCATGTTTCCTATTATTGTTTCTTATCATTAGTGGTTTACTATTGATTCAAAATTTTGGGAAAGACTTCAAAGTAGGTTGTAATTCTTGTTTCCTTCTATTGTTTGAGGCTTATTTTAGGCTGCCATACTAATTGACTTTGTTATTTTTGATTCTTTCTTGAGTGCTTGTTATTTTCTTTCAGATCATAGAAATGGAAAAAAGATTGATGATTTCTTATTATTATAAACTATGAACTTTCTATTTTTTTTAAAAAGTAATAATTTGGAGGAGTCATTTGATGTATCAAAGAATTTGACATTTGAAAACATTTGCAATGTTCTCAAATGTACAAAAAAAATGAGAATATAATGTGCCAATTTGTCATCATTTTTGCTGAGTGTGTTTCTTACTTTTTTTTTTAACTATTTGGCTTTATATGAGATGCATTGAGGCTTCCATGGTATTTTGTTAGAGATCTTATGACATGATAAAGACCTGAGAAGCCAATGACCATATGATTCTAAATGAAAGAAAGTAGAAATATAAAGACTTGAGAACCCAAAGAATTGTTATCTTGCATAGTAAATTGATAGATTTTAGAGTTGAAATTTGAGAGGTCATATTGTTGAATTGTTAGGCTTGATAATTTTAAGGGTAAATTAATTGGATAATAGAGCTGAAATTTGAGGGGTAATTTTGTTGAATTGTATGTTAGGTTTTGGAGTTAAATTTGAAGGGAAACCTTGCTATCAAGTGCCCTTTATTTTATGTTTAGTTTTTTAGATGTGTTGAATGCAAGTAAACATGTGGAAAAGAGTGCTTTCTGTTGGGAATTAAGGTGTCTCAACCTTGGTAATTCCTTGTATTTTTTACATTGTATTTATTGGATGCAAATCCTATGTTGTCATATTGTGGGAGTTGGCACGATGATGTGTCATCCTACATGGCATATGACCAAATTTATTTTTGTCCTTACATGAGGAGATAGGCGTCCCACTTAGTGGTAGAAATATTTTTCCATGTGTCAGAATCTTGGATGTTGTGTAAGGGAATATTGACCATAACAGTCATGATAGATTCCTATGATGAAGTTATGACATGTAAGAGTTAGAAATAGGAGATTCTATGATAGGTGAAGACATGTGTCGAAGAGCATCTTTGAAAAAGGCATCTTTGGGCACCCCAAGGTGGACTATGACATGTTTTAAGAGAATATGCTATTTATAGCTTGTGTATGATAGATTCTCTTACAATTGTAAGTTATGACAGATTCTATGATGGTTGTAAGAGTAGTAAGAGCATCTGTCATAGCCCATTTTAGAAATAGGTGACCTATTTGGGATGGGGTGACTTGACAAGTGTCAAGAACATTCTACAAGGTTGGACAAGTGTCCATAGGTGTGGGTTTTGGGCCATGAGGCCATGTTGGATGCCCATTCCAAGATAGAGCCAATTTTGCCTTGTATATTCTATATAAATAGGTACTTTGAGGAGGTGATGTACTACAGGTTTTACAGGTACTATTATGCTACTGGATCATCTCTAGATATGATTGTCGAAGACTCCTATAAGAGCATTGGCTCCATGTCGTATTGTAACCTTCATTGTTTACGTAATACATTTGAGGTGTGTTTTGAAGTTTGGGGTTTTTCACCCGTAAGGGTTTTCCTCATGTATATCTTGTGTCTCTCTTCTTCTGTCATACTTTCTTGTTTATGTGTTTGTTGTAATATCTCTGTTAGTGGGTTTAACATTGCTATAATAGTAAGGATAAAATTGAATTTGCACTCTCCTCCCCTCATTAGATTAGTGTAGGAAGCGTTTTCCACACACCTAGCTTCCTTTCAGTTAGTATCAGAGCCTGGCCAGTTTTGGTTCTAGTTGCTGGGTAGGGGTTTTTTGAGCTAATCTTAGGTTAAGTGGGAGTGTTGTGTAGAGCATTTTGTATCTTGTTGCAGAAAGGAGATGGCAACCATATCCGGAAGGTTAGAGGTTGAGAAATTTAATGGCACTAATTTCAGGTTGTGGAAACTCAAGATGGAGGACCTACTTGTTGATCATGACCTATGTGAAACCATATCCGGTGTGAAACCTACGGCAATCTCACAAGCTGATTAGGACCTCAAAGATCAGTAGGCTAAGGGTCTCATAAGACTTTGTTTAGCTAACTTTGTCTTGTTGAATGTCCATGAGGAGAAGAGGACGAAAGATCTTTGGAAGAAGTTGGGTGATGTTTATCAAGCCAAGTCCTTGGTGAACAAACTTTTCCTAAAAAAGAAGTTGTTCACTTTGAAGATAGAAGACAGAGGATCTATTGCAGACCACATGAATGTTTTCAACATGATCATTGCATAGTTGACATTTGTGGGTGTAAAAATGCAGGAAGATCGTTGCATGGCCCTGCTTTGTTCTTTTCCAGATTTGTGGGATCATCTTGTCATGGCTATCAGAAGCACCACTACCACCTTTACGATGGAAGATGTGGTGTCCTTGATGTTATCTAAAGAAATTTGGAGGAAGACATCTGAATCATCCAAAGAGGCTCTTGTAGTTCATGGAAGACCCAAGGAGAAAGGGAAGAAGAAGGACAAGAAAGATAAGAAGGGTAGATCCAAATCCCATGGGAGATCTAAATCTTCTGGAAAGTCCAAGAATCTTTGTTGGAACTATGGAAAGTCTAGGCATTTCTGAAAGGAATACAAAGAAGAGAAGAAAAAGAAAAAGACCAGCCCTAGATTCAGACTCTAACAAGTCCAAAGATGATGATGATCCCTTCATCGCAGCCCTGGCCACCCATGCATTTGATGTTGTGTGGTTGATTGATTCTAGTGCATCATTCCACATGACCTCGCATCGAAGCTGGTTCACGAAGTATGAAGAGTTTGATGGTGGAAGAGTGTACTTGGGTGACGACTCTCATCTAAAGATTGTTGGTCGTGGAAGAGTCTCAATCTGATTCCCTGATGGATGAGTGAAGGGGATCACTAGAGTTATGTACATTCCAGGCTTTGCATAGAACCTACTTTCTGTAAGTATGTTGAATGATGCAGGTGTATAGGTTATCTTTTCGAAGTATGGATGCAAGATGACTAGAGGATCTATGGTGTTTGCGAAGGGTACTCAGAGGGGTACTTTGTTTCAGCTGGAGGCATGCACTACACAATGTAATAGTTCTTCTGATTCAAAGAAATGAGCTGTAGTCACTTCATCCCCACCATCTAAATGAGTAGTGAAGAAATCTGTTGTAACTAGTTCTGATGGTAGTGCACATGCTATGGAAGTTAAGCTTCCTGTTAAAAAGACTATGTTATGGCATTTGAGATATTGCCACATTGGTGATAAGGGTCTATGTACCCTAAAAAATAAAAACCTTGTTGAGGGATTAAATGATTGTAATCTTGAGTTTGACTTTTGTGAACATTACATTTATGGAAACCAAAATTGTGTTTAGTTTTACACTATTTCTCACAAGTCTTCTGTTGTATTGGATCTTATTCATTCTTATGTGTTTGGTCTTGTTAATGTTCCTTCAATTTCAAAATCTATATATTTTGTATCTTTCATAGATGATTATAGTAGAAGGACATGGGTTTATTTTATCAGAAGCAAGACTGAAGTCTTTAGTCAGTTTAAGGAGTTTAAAGCCTTTGCTAAAAATTAGACTAGTAAAAAGATTAAGTGTTTGAGAACTGACAATGGTGGTGAGTTTTGTTTGGCAGAGTTTGATAAGTTCTACAAAGAGCAAGGGATTGAAAGGCATAAGACAACTCTATACAAAATGGAGTTGCAGAGAGGATGAACATGACACTGATCGAGAAGGCTAGGAGTATGCTTGGTAGAGCAAGCCTCGAACAAAAGTTTTGGACTGAAGTTGTTGCCACTGCTTTCTATCTGGTAAATAGATCTCCTACATTAGCTCTTGTTGGTAAAACACCTATGGAGGTGTTGTCTGGTAAGAAGCCTTTAGTTAGACATCTTCATGTTTTTGGTTGTGAGGCATATGCACATGTGCCTAGGGAGAAATGGTCTAAATTGGAGAACAAGGCTGGTAAATGTATTTTCATTCGTTATGGTGTCGGTGTGAAAGGATACAAGCTTTGGGATCCTATGGCTAAAAAAGTGTTGTATAGAAGAAGTGTTATGTTTAGAGAGCTAACACCTTCTTCCATTGTTCTATAGCCAAAACAGAAAGAAGATGTGGTTCAATTTCCTTCTACCCCTAAGAAGACTGAATAGACAGACCCTATGAGACCTAATGATGAGGAGAGCTCTAGCAGCTCTAAAAGCTTAGAAGAAGAAGCAAAACCTCAACTTCAACCTTTGAGGAGGTCTACACGGATGAGAAAGAAACCTAATAGGTTTGGTTATTCATTACTTGATTCTAGTTGTTCTTTTCCTTTACTTACTAACACTGATGAGCCTAGAACTGTGAAAGAGGCTATGGGCATGAAAGATACAGGTTCTTGGAAGGAGGCCATGGACAATGAAATGGCTTCTTTGGAAAAGAATAAAACATGGGACTTGGCACCTTTTCCTGAAGGATGAAAACCTATTAGTTGCAAATGGGTGTTCAAGAAGAAATTCAGTGCATATGGCAGTGTTGAAAAGTACAAGGCTAGATTGGTTGCGAAGGGGTACTCACAAGTGGAGGGAATTGATTATGGTGAAAGTTTCTCTCCCATTGCAAAGTTGACATCCATTCAATTTTTGTTATCTCTTGCAGCTACTTATGACTTAGAGGTAGAATAGATGGATGTGAAAACAACTTTCCTTCATGGTGATTTGTAGGAAGAAATCTACATGTCACAGCTAGAGCATTACATAGAGAAAGGTAAAGAAAATTTGGTTTGCAAGTTAAAGAAGTCTTTGTATGGTTTGAAGAAGTCTCCTAGGATGTGGTACTTGAAATTTGATGCCTTTGTGTTTTCAATTGGTTATTTGAGATTGAAATCTGACCATTGTGTGTATTACAAATTTGACAATGATCACATTCTCATTGTTGCATTGTATGTTGACAATATGATGTTGATTGGGAATGGTAAGAATATGATTTCTGATTTGAAGTCTCAGTTGTTAGCACAGTTTAAGATGAAAAATCTTGGGGCAGCCAGGTACATTATGGGAATGGAAATTAGAAGAGACAAAGCTAATAGAAAATTTTGGTTAAGCCAGAGTAAGTATGTGAAGACCGTGTTGGACAGGTTCAGCATGGCAGATTGTAGACCATTGTGTGTTCCTGTTTCATTGGGGACAAAGTTGTTTGTTAATGATTGTCCAAAATATCCTAGTGAGGTGGAGAACATGAGCAGAGTACCTTATGCTAGTGTTGTTGACAGTTTGATGTATGCTATGGTCTGCACAAGATCAGACATTTCCCAAGCAGTGGGAGTCCTTAGTCAATTTATGGCTAATCCTTGACAAGTACATTAAGATGTAGTTAAGCGAGTGTTTCGATATTTGAGGGGTACTTCTGAGTATTCCATATGCTATCATGGTAATGCTATAGGACCTCTGCATTCAATTTGTATTCTTGGATTTGTAGATTCTGATTGGGTAGGTGACATTGACAGTAGGAGATCCACCAATGCCTATGTGTTCACTATGTTTGGTGGTGCAATTAGTTGGATGAGTAAGTGACAACCTATGGTTGCTTTGTCCACTACTAAAGCTAAGTATATGGCTGCAACTCATGCTTGCAAGGAAGCCATTTGTCTTAAGAGGTTGTGTTCAGATATTGGTGTTGATGTAGGACAAATTACGATCAGTTGTGACAGTCAGAATGCGATTTGCCTTGTGAAGAATCCAACTTTCCAGGCTAGAACAAAGCATCTTGATGTATAGTTTCACTTCGTGTGAGACATGGTAGAGGATGGGAAGGTAAATTTGGAGAAGGTAGATACTTTGAAGAATGTTGCAGATGCATTAATGAAACCAGTGGGCATAGAGAAGTTCAGATGGTGTTCGGAGTCTACAGGCCTCTCAGCCTATAATAGTTAAATCCTATTAATTCTATTGGCTCTTACAAGGTGTTCAACAACTGGGAGAATGTTGGGAATTAAGGTGTCTCAACCTTGGTAATTACTTGTATTTTTTACATTGTATTTATTTATTATTTGCCTATTATATTAATTGGATGCAAATCCTATGTTGTCATATTGTGGGAGTTGGCACGGTGATGTGTCATCCTACATGGCATATGACCACATGTATTTTTGTCCTCACATGAGGAGATAGATGTCCCACTTAGTGGTAGGAATATTTTTCAATGTGTCAGCATCTTGGATGTTGTGTAAGGGAATATTGACCGTAACGGTCATGATAGATTCCTATGATGAAGTTATGACATGTAAGAGTTAGAAATAGGAGATTCTATGATAGGTGAAGACATGTGTCGAAGAGCATCTTTGAAAAAGGTATCTTTGGGCATCCCAAGGTGGACTATGACATGTTGTAAGAGAATATGCTATTTATAGCCTATGTATGACAGATTCTCTTATAGCTATAAGTTATGACAGCTATGACAGATTCTATGATGGTTGTAAGAGTTGTAAGAGCATCTGTCATAGCCTATTTTGGAAATAGGTGACCTCTTTGGGATGGGGTGACTTGACAAGTGTCAAGAATATTCTACAAGGTTAGACAAGTGTCCATAGGCATGGGTTTTGGGCCATGAGGCCATGTTGGACACCCATTCCAAGATAGAGCCAATTTTGCCTTGTATATTCTATATAAACAGGGGCTTTGAGCAGATGATGTACTATAGGTTTTATAGGTACTGTTATGCTGCTGGATCATCTCCAGATATAAGTGTCAAAGGCTCCTGCATGAGCATTGTCTATGTTGTATTGTGACCTTCATTGTTTATGTAATATATTTGAGGTATGTTTCAGAGTGTGGGGTTTTTCACCTGTAAGGGTTTTCCCCACATATATCGTGTGTCTCTCTTCTTCTGTCATACTTTCATGTTTATGTGTTTGCTACAATATCTCTATTAGTGGGTTTAACATTTCTATAATAGTAAGGATAAAATTGAATTTGCACTCTCCTCCCCTCATTAGATTAGTGTAGGAAGTGTTTTCTGCACACCTAGCTTCCTTTCACTTTCAAGTGCTAGGAAGCATGAGTATCATTTGCATGGTGTATAGAAGCATATAATTTTATAGTGTTGATATTGATGATTAAAATTGATTGTGTTGTCTAGCTACTAACAATTGTATAGGGTGTAAGGTAATCATTATGATGCACTATGCAACTTGTGACTAGCATTGGTCTAGAGGTATAGATCTTCACACACAACTAAATTGTCTTCACTACTCTACAAAACAGAGGGTGCTTGTAGAAGTGGGATCCAAAAGGGAACCTTTGAAAAAGAGATGATCTAGGTCTAAACATGGTTGCTAGAGGACATAAAAGCAACCCAAATTTACCAAAAATATCATGACCCTTGTTTGAGAAAACTCTCTATCTTCAGTAGACAAGAAAGAAATCTATAAAAGGAAGAATTTAACTCTGTATCCAACCTCGTAGATTCCATATCCATCCATAGAGTTTTATGTAATCTAGTCTTCATCCCATGAATATTCCCATGAGAGGAAAATCATCATGCTACAAGGACATTTTAGTTAGATGATCATCAAGGAGAGAAACATCTGAAAGGGTGACTTCCATATCATAGAAAAAAAGCTAGAAACCCTAGATTGATCTGCAAGCTCGTCACTTGGGAATTTTAAGCCAAGTTGAACCACCTAAGATGACCTCAATTAAGAAAAATTAAACCCTATTTTAGCAATAGAGCATATTGAATACTCTTCAAAACACACCAACACTACTATTAATAAACAATACTTCAACACAATAATGACTATTCAGGGGACTAAACTGTGATAGAGCTGGTAGAAACCAAAATGGGTATTAAGCAATATAAGATTATTTTTTGTTTTATTTTAAAAAATTTTGCAAGGTTGAGGTAGTTCTTCTACAATTAGGTGAAACCCTAATCATTCACAACTGAGCTTTGAACTTTGTACACCCCTAATAAGGGTGGGGTATAGTTTGAGTATTAACAATCAATAGATTGAATTAGATTTTGGTGTCTATATTTACAGCATTTGGTGAGTAACAAATATAGGTACATATATGAATTTATATATGCCCACATTCTATGGCTAGTTTCCTAAACTCTTTAATCCTTTGGTTTTTGAAACATAAAAACAATAGCAATCCCCACTAAAACTAAGCTTCTTAACAAACTCACAAAGCATGGAATTAATGTTTGTCTCATGTAAAAATTTGGCATAGTTTTTCAACAGAAGTGGATTCTTAAAATTTTCTTCCAACATCTTCTAGTAATACACAATTATGTTGATGGAATCTATTGAAGAATTGCTTCATTCACCTCTAGTACAAGCAACTCCAGCACTAACATATCCATTGTTAATGCCTTGGGTTATGCTATTTGTTTCACATACATGGGTAGGTCTACAACCTCTCTTAGTACAAACCACAGCCATTCCTTTTTTCCCAATTTCTAAACTGGAGTACCCGTCCACCAGATTCTCAGGCATCCTTTCACACACCAATAGACTCTCATCTTCTACACAATATACATGATTCATTTTATGGGTTACTAGTCTTTTATATTCTCCTTCACTAAGAGAACCCACATTCTATGATCAATCTTGCCCAATACAGACCAAATTCTCAAAGTGGTTTTCAAGATTTAGAGAATTCTTAACGATGATGCTTAGAAAATCTTAGAAAACAGTTACCTACCTATGACAACAAAAAAATTGCTATTAACCCTATGCTCAATACAACCCATTTACTACACATACTTGCACTATACCAACTTGTACCCACTCTTACTCCCCTTGACTACAACAATCATCAATGCCACCACCTACTCCCCCTGAGAGGTAGCCTCCATCATCAGTCTAGAAAAGAATGAATCTTGAATCACATTGGACTAATGCATCTCCTTATGCATCTAGTTCAAATGAGGGGAAATAACCCCTATATTCTCTGAAAGATACTCAAATGTATCCTTAGGAAGATCCTTATTGAATATGTCAGCAACCTCATCCTTTGTAGGCACATACTCAAGCTTCACTGCATTCTCTACAACCTTCTCTCTTAGAAAGTGATACCTAATTGAAATATGCTTTGTCCTTGAATGCATCACTAGATTTTTTGAGATATTAATAACACTTGTATTATCACAGAAGATAGGAATTGGATCATCATACTCCACTTTGATATCCTTCAAAGTTTATCTCATATACAACACCTGAGTGCAGAAAGATACTACAACAATATAATCTGCCTCTACAATAGATAAGGATACTAAATCCTAATTCTTGCTTAGCCAAGATACAACTCTATCTCTAAGAAAGAATGCACCGCCACTTATACTTTTCCTGTCATCTACACATCCAACCCAATCAACATCTGTGTAAGCACTTCGAGTAAAGTCATTATTCTTAGGATACCACAAACCATGATCTGGAGTACCCTTCAAATACCTGAATATCCTCTTCATTGCCATGACATGTGACTATCTAGGGTCTTCTCTGAATCTTACCACAAGATAGACTACATGCATGATGTCTAGTCTAGTTGCCATTAGGTATAGCAGACCTCTAATCATGTTGACAACTTGGCAAACATCATAAAGAGGGAGACACTACTAATATGATGAAGAGTGTTTGTGCATGATGATTTGAATTTGTTTTCATTGATGGTAACAAGCAAAGGAACAAGATTGGAACAATGATTTTGGTCTAGAGAAGAAGACTTAGCCATTTTGGCTAAGTGTTGGTAGTATACTGAAGTAGCTGGTATTGGTCTATAGTAGAAGATCATATTATGTGGTTTAGGTATGTTGTTCAGAGTTCTCAAATGATTACTTGTCCAAGTTTTTAGTCCTTGATGAGTACTGGAAGCCTATCTTCAAAAAGTCTAAGTCTGGCAATGTAGAGAATAGAGGAAATCATAATAGAACACTCAACTAAATTGGTCTGCATTTCTCTGATGTTGCATATCTTGTTATGTAGTTTTGAGGTGTTGTAAACACATGTATGAAGTATCCAAATCCAAAGTTGTAAGTTCTAAGTTCCACTAGAAAGATATTTGTGGGCACCTAAGTATCGCTACTTGGTCTAACAAAACTTGACTATGATAGAACATTTGTTCTAGTGGTCTGCATTCTACTGCAAAAGAATACTTTGCTTTGTAGTTTTGGAGGTATGATATATGATATGTGAAGAGTCTCTGATCTGAGCAAGACTTTGGTCTGCAGTGGAAGATGTAGTCTGATAGTTGAACTAAACTAGTGATAGTGTGTGGTTAAGGCTAACATGACAATATGATGTGTGTGCGGTAAGTTTTGTTGTTTGAAATCTTATCCTAAGTGACTATATGGAAGGATCTGACATATGTGAATATGATTTAAGTGTTTTTTGATCCACTTTGTATTTTGGTAAATGATTTTGGGCCAACAAGTTACTTAAGGCATGACTACATAATACACCTTATTAGGCTGACCTAATATGGAGATCTTGATTGTTGTGGATATATATGGGATTGAATTCAGTGTTTGTGATAAGTAGTACAAAAGTGAATGTATGTAATATGTGAAGTATATTGCAAGTGACAAGAGCGGAAGAAGAGAAATCTTGCTTAATGTAAAAGCAGAGCAGTAAAATAGAGTAGTCAAGATGAAGAGTTTTGAGATAGTATTTTCAGCTTCATTGGAGCTACAACCATGCATGTGTAGATGCAATCTGAGTAGTTCAACCTAGTAGTGAGCCATTCTTTCTTATTATGTATTTCTCTAGGTAGTGAGCCATTCTTGCAGTGAGTAATTCTTTGGGTAGTGAGCCCTGGGTAGTGAGCACTAAGGTAATGAGCCTTCTTGTAATATGGTATTGTTATTACATAATATATTTTGAGTGTTGCAAGTATGTACCTAACTGGTGTTGTCATTGATATCAACATATATGTGTTGTCATTAGTGTCAATTGTGCTCTTATTTTGATGCTTGCTTGTAATGAGTTAAGTGTTTCTGATACAACAGAATAGTTCGGTAGATTGGTCCACATTTCTTGTAGAATGAATATTCTTGTCTATGGATTGGAATTTATTTAGATGCTATGCTCCAAGTTTGAGCCTCCAGTATAAAGAATTAAGTGAGTTATGATCACCAGAGTGAAAACTTCTTTTTCTGAGTATTCACTAGTGATAGGGAGAATGTATTTTGCTCCACATTCCTCCACATTGAAGTATTATCATCTATGGTTCTAGAGTTAAGTCTAGAATGATGATAAGTGCCTTTAACTCCAATGGTTTATAATTTGGTGGTCCACAAGCTATCATTTCTGTATGACAGTAGCTGACAGTGTTTTTCTAGTGCTCCAGTTTGAAGAATCTTCTTGACAGAGTGGTTAGAGATCATGTGGATGTTCTTGGTGATTACAGTGTGCTTATGGATGTCTCTTGATTGTGCTCCTACCTTTGGATTAGTACACAAAGAGAAATTTGGATCATGGATGAAGACTATTCTTAGAAGACTTAATGTTAACACTAGTCTTGGCTGACTTGGTTGTTTTCATTTCTTATAGAGATACATTAAAGATTGAGGAAAGGTGTCGTGACATGGAAGATTACATTTTAGTCCTAGATAATGAATAACATGATCCCCATACATCTTTAACTTAGCAAATTTTGTTTAGGTCTAGACCTATTTCTATGTATGTTTGTAATGTCAACCTTGGAGATTGTTCCAATGGTTGATAAATGTAATGCCAACATTGATATACATTCTAAGGTTGATGTATTGCATAAAAGATGTAATGTAGTTGTAAAAAAGTTGTTGAAGTGTGAAAATGAGAAGATAAGTGCAAAGATGTAAGAAGAACAGAGCAGAGGAGTTATATTGTGCTTAATGGAACTGAACCTAGGCATGGAGTAGATACTATCAAATCAACTCACCAATCCTTGGCAGTGAGCCACCCCTTGGCAGTGAGCTGATCTTGGCAGTGAGCCTCAACATTTGGAGTGAGCATATTGGGGAGTGAGCCCTAAGGAAGTGAGCCTCTATTTTTTGATATTTTTATAACTTATTTATTTCTATGGGCTAACACCGACCATGGTTTTTCCCTTTTAGTGTTTTCCATGTAAAAAATCTAGTGTCTCGTGTTGGTGAAGTTGTTGTGTTGAATTTCTTATTTCATTCTTTCATGATTAAATCTAAATAATAGTGAACAAGTGTTTGATGTGTTAATATTCATAAGCAGTCAAGTTTTGAAGACAACTGATTCACCCCCCCTCTCAGTTGTCTGGTGCATTTTAGCAATTGGTATCAGAGTAGGTTCCTAGGAAGAAAACCTAACCGCTTGAGGAAGATCCAAGATGTCTTATAGAAAGGAAGCTCTGCAATTTGATGGAATGAATTATGCTCTCTAGAAGGTATGAATGAAAGGCCACCTCCTTTGTCTTGGTTATAAAGTGTGGAAAGTGATAGAGACAAAGTATACCTCATCTTAGAATGGTTTGCAAATTGAAGATGAAATCAAAGAATATGAGTTAAACATAAAATCTAGAGATTCTCTGTTAAGTACCTTGTCGGACACTAAATTGATAAAGGTCATGGATTTGGAAATTGCTAATGAAGTATGGGAAAAGCTAAAAAAATTGTATGAAGGAGATGAGTCTATTAAAAATGCCAAGTTGCAGGGTTTGAAAGTGAAATATGAGGGTTTAAAGATGAGTGAAGATGAAAACATAACAGCCTACACACAAAAAGTTGATGAAATTATCAATGGAATAAAAGGTATGGGAGGAACTATTGAAGATAAGGAAGTTGTGATGGCAATTTTTAGGTCATTACCTAAATCCTACAGTCACAAAGTAGTTGCAATTGAACAAGTAATGACTATGAAAGATGTCACCAAGGATTAGTTGCTAGGAAAGCTTAAAGATTTCAAGATGAGAGAGCTTGGTGATGCTCTGCCAAAGATTGAGACTGCTTTCAAATCTAGTACTTTAGAGAATATCTCCAGAGATGAAAAGTACAAGGTGGAACTTGATGATGAGCTTGATGAAATTGAAGCAAACTTTGTTGATAGATTGCAAAGAGGTTCTGGTAAGTTCAAAGGCAAATTATCTTTTAATGCTTTTTATGTGGTAAGGTTGGTCACTATGCTTGTAGATGTCCTGAAAGAATTGAAAGGAATAGAAAAAGATTTGAGAATAGACCTAGGGTTCCAAACAAATGCTACTATGTTAGAGATCTTGATGATGAAGGTGTGATAGATGATGAATCTAATGATGCTAGTACTAGTGCACATGAGTGCTTGTTTATTCCAATTCAAGAAGAACCTATGTCTACTAATCCTTCTAGCTGTGTGAAGGAAGAAAAACCAATGGAAGAAAGTGCTTTGGTTGTTTAGGTTGAGAAAGATAAGGATGAATGGATTATTGATATTGGATGCTCACATCACATGAGAGGTGATAAAAGTAAGTTTGTGAGTTTGGAAAAGTATGATGGGGGACTAGTTAGGTTTGGAGATAATGCAACTAGCAAGATTTGTGGAAAAGGATCTATTTCTTTTGATGTAAATCACAATACTAATAATGTCCAATATGTGAAGGGTTTGAAGCATAATCTCTTGAGTGTTGGTTAGATGTGTGACAAAGGTTATGATCTAAGATTTAAAGACAATGGGTACAAGATCATGGAAAGCTCCAGAATAGTGATTGCTATCGGTAAGAAGACTAGAGGTAACATTTACCAATTAAGAGGAACTAATGATCATTGTTTATTGGCTTAGACAGATGAGAGTTGGTGTAGCATAGAAGGATGTGTCATATCAATTTTGACAATTTGGTGAAGATAAGTTCTGCACAGGCTGTAAGAGATTTGCCTAAACTTGTGAAGCCAGCCAACACCATTTGCAAGGAGTGTCAATTTGGGAAACAAACAAAATCAAGTTTCAAAAGAAAAGAACAATTCTCTACTGGATTGCTAGAGCTAGTACATATAGACTTATGAGGTCCCACAAGAACAAGAAGTCTGTAAGGTGACATGTATTTCATGTTGCTTATTGATGACTATTCTAGAATAACTTGGGTCACTTTTCTAAAAGAAAAAACTGAAGCCCTAGACAAGTTCAAAGTTTTCAAGGCAATGGTTGAGAATGAGATAGAGTTGAGAATCAAATTCTTAAGGTCTGACAGAGGAGGTGAGTTCACATCAAATGAATTCAATATTTTCTATGAAGAACAAGGGATAAATAGATAGTTGTCTGCACCTAGGACTCCTCAACAGAATGGATTTGTTGAAAGAAAAAATTGGATAGTTCAAGAAGTTACCAGGACTATGTTAAAGGAAGCTAACCTACTGGAAGTATACTGGAGAGAAGCCATACATACTGCTGCGTACATCCCAAACAGAGTTCAAGTCAAAGGTAACAACTCTAAAACTCCTTTTCAATTATGGTATGGAAGAGTCCCTACAGTGAAGTATTTCAAAGTTTTGGGAAGAAAATATTATATCAGAAGAGATGAAGAACTAGGCAAGTTTGATGCTAGATGTGATGAAGGAATTTTTCTTGGTTACTCTACCAAGAGTAAGGCCTACCGGTGCTACAATAAGAGACTGAATAATATTGTTGAGAGTGCTAATGTGAAGGTGGATGAAGGCAAGGAAAGAATATTAGATCTGAGTTGCTATGAACCAGATGAACCTGTGATTATAGCAAATGAAGAAAAAGTTGAGCAAGAAGATATTCAGGATGAAGACGAGGCTCTAGAAAGTGTTGTCAAGACTCCAAGGTATGTGAGAATTAATCATTCTGAAGATTCGATTATAGGTGACAAAAACAAAGGGGTGTTGACAAGGAAAAGAGCTGCAGAAGAACAAGTGAATTATTATTTGCTTTCAAAAGTTGAACCAAAAAATGTGAATGTAAAAGCCATGGAAGAAGAACTAATGCAGATAGAGAAGATCAAACTTGGGAATTGGTTCCTAGACCTACTAATAAAAATGCCATTGGAACTAAATGGGTTTTAAATAATAAGCTAAATGAAAATGCAGAAGTTGTAAGAAACAAAGCAAGGCTTGTGTGTAAAGGATATTCTCAAATTGAAGGAATAGATTTTGAAGAAAATTTTGTTCTAGTGGCGAGGATTGAAGCAATCAGAATATTTTTGGTATTTGTAGCTCACAAAGATTTCAAAGTGGATCATATGCATGTGAAGTCCGCATTCTTGAATGGTGAGTTGGAAGAAGAAGTCTACATTGAGCAACCGGAAGGGTTTCAGTTATCAAAACAAGCTGATATGGTGTACAGATTGAAGAAGGCATTATATGGACTGAAGCAAGCCCCCAAAGCTTGGTATGCAAGGTTAGACAAATATTTTTTACAAGTAGGGTTCAGTAAAGGCACTGCTAATAGCAATCTCTATTTCAAAATCAAAGACAATCAAATCTTGATTGTTGAATTCTTTGTTGATGACATTATCTTTGGAGGAAATGAAGGTATGTGCATGAAGTTTGTAGGAGAAATGCAAAATGAATTTCAGATGTCTATGTTTGGTGAAATGAATTTCTTTCTAGGTCTGCAAATTACTCAATTAGATAAAGGAATCTTCATTTCTTAGTCTAAGTATGTGAAAGATTTATTGAAGAAATTCAGGATGGAAGACTCCAAACCAGTATGTACTCACATGGTGATTGGCTACAAATTAAGCAAAACTAATGAATCACCTAAGACTGATTAGAAAAGGTACAGATCTATGATTGGAGGATTACTTTATCTAACTCAAAGTAGACCTGATATAATGCATGTAGTATGTCTTGTGGCAATATTTCAAGAAGATCCTAGAGAATCAAATGTGATGGCAGTGTAGACACCCAAATTTATCCCCAAATTTATCCATGTCTTGCAACACTTAGTTAATACTTTATCTTAGATATCTTGTAGTATTTTGTCCTAAACCCACTCCTATCCTTATTCAATTAGCCAATTAATTAAATAAATCTTATTTATTTAATTAAAATCCCTTCATAATCCCACTTTACAATTAATTAAATAAATTTTATTTATTTAATTAATTTCTCTTATCATTTATCTTCATCTTTCATCATAAGCTGACATGTGTGCATCTCTTATTTGAAAGATGTGTGGTAGTACAATTTTTATTTAATATATTTCACATGTAGTACTTTTATGTACACAATCACACATGTACCTTATTCTTCCCTCCACTTGTCATATACACATTCACTTATGATTATCAATTCATCTCAACTGTTCAATAGCCACCAAATCTCTACCATTGATTGATTTTGGTTGAGGTCTATATAAACACCTAATCATTCCATACAATCAAAGCGACCATCTCATCATATAGCATTTGCATTATCATCCTAAGCATATTGAGCATTTTAGCATCCATTAAGCATATTATCACTATCATCCATCCATCATGGCAACTTTGATCTTCATAATTGTTCATTGTTGAGAAGCAATCCACATCACAAACAAGGAATCATATAATCTAGGTGATCTTGTTCTTGAATTACATGCTTTTGGTTTCACTTGGATTTGATTCTTTGATGGTGGTAGGATTAGGTTTTCATTTACATGCTTGATCATATTAACCTGATTTTTTACCTATCCACATTCTAGTATGCCCAGTGGGACTCACGTCCTTGATTAACTTTGTTGTTTGAAGTTGTTTTTGTGAAGTTCAGATTTTTCAAAGCGCTTACAACAATTTGCAGTAAATTTTAAGTGAAAACAAGTCACTTTTAGCATCTCTGCATCACTTTTGAGCTAAAATCTATCACTTTCATCTTGTCTACATCACTTTTGAGCTAATAGTGGTCACTTCTGGTCAAATCTGCATTACTTTTAATCAGAAACTAGTCACTTCTGACTGTTTCGGTCGCTTTCGATAGTCTAGGGTTTTTTTGTTAACAATTGATCTTGTAGGGTATTTTGTAGGATTTTTATTGATCAATCAAGGGTTTAATATCTATTTTGCAGGATCTTGATCATCATATTATCATTTGGCTGATTAATCTGATTAGGGTTTTGATTCTATTGATCTAACAACCTTGATTTTGTGAGATCTCATTAGTTTACCATTTTAGGGTTTTCAATTGATCAATCTGTGGTTGCAGGGTGTTTATCTAATCATATTTCAGCCATTGGATTTCATATTTTATGATTTACAATCTCTGGTTATCATTTATTTCATGATCGTAACCCTAGTTTTGCATAAACATGGATTTTTCATGCATCTGGCAGATTAGAGTCACTTCTGAGCAGTAACAGTTTGCTTCTAGTTTTTTGCATCACTTTTAAGTGGTAACTGGTCACTTTTGGTAAAATTTAGATCACTTTTAATCAATAGTTGATCACCTATGGTAACTATGTTTCACTTCTAGTTCTGTTTCATAGTTTGAGTTTTCTTGGCTACTAATCATCTATTTGTGTAGCATCTTATTGTTTGTCCAAGAAAAGAAGGTTGTGAAACTACTAACATATCTGTTGTAGCTTCAAATAGTCCAAGACATTTTATTTTTGTCACTAATCTAGGAACATTTGGATTTGGTGCTTAAAAGGAATCATTGTTTGCTTCATGTTTGTTTCATCTTTCTTGATTGCTTGTTGTGTATGTGTATAACCCAAATTTAATGACAAAAGTATCCTCTCCCCTTGCCTATCAAATGGATCTTGGGTGCATGAGAACTTGTTATTATCTTTAGAGGGCCTACCTTCCTGATGTGAGAAGGGGTACGACCCAAGCAGTAATGAGCTAAAGCCAAGCTCTTCCAAGCTACTATATAAGAAAAGTGTTTATGTCAAAAGGCACAAACAATGGGTGCTGTTGTGTTACACGGACAAATGTTTCCCCCAAAACCACATTGAGCGTAACCTCTTTGGGCTGGGAAGCCTCCATTAATGGAGAGAATCACTACATGTGTAGCCACCCAAACAGATGCCCTTACTAGAAACCTTTGTGTAGTGGCCAAAATCCCTCTATTTGTTGATGCAAAAGGCAAAGCCTTTGAAGCTGCCCCGATTCTCGTGGTTCTTAGTAGAGATAGTAGGGACAATCCTAAGGTTTGTGAGCCTTGGGAAACCTAGAAATTGGTATGCATGAGAAGTGAGTGTAGTGGAGGGGAGTTGGTGTTACCAAGATCCTAAAGCTATCCGCTTCGAATAAGCACGACAAGGGGATTCAACAAATACAGTCCTTTCCTAGCCTAGGTTGTACAAGCTTGTGAATGTTGTGAGTGTGAGTGACTGAAATCATTATTTTCTTGTCAAAACTCATCAAAACACACCCTTTGTCAGACACGAATCACCTTTGAACTAAAACTATTCACTTCTATCCAAACCATATCACTTTTAAATAGCACACAATCACTTCTGGCAAAATCGCATCACTTTTAAATAGTAGTAGCTCGCTTTTGAACTGAAACCTATTGCCTATGGTAAACCTAGTGACTTTTGATTAACACTACAATCTGTCACCTAAAACTTTCCAAATCACTTTTGATCTATTACCCATTGCTTTTGGCCTTTTTTGAGTCACTTTTGAGCTATTACTTGTCACTTCTGGTCAAACATCAGCAATCCTCATCTACCTAGCACAATCAGTTGCATTTTTAGATTGCTTAGCTTTGTCATCAGCTTCTAAACATTCCTCTGATCATCTACAACCATCTGAACATCATCTCCTATCTTGAGCATACCAAACCATTGGACTTTTTGAGCCTTTCATCCTCTTGAGACCCCCAACCAGCAACCAATCATCAAAAAAATCAACCTAGCAACATCAAACATCATCTCTTTGGCTTTATTCAGCCTTAGTAACATTAGAAAATAGCATCATTAACTAGCTTTTCCCTTGAGTTTGTGAGCTATTCTCTAGGGAAGTTTATCCAAACAAGCAACCAATAAAGCAATCTTATTAAACAACAACGTAAGCAATCCACGCAACCAACCAGCAACCAAAAGCAATCCAACCAACAACCAAAAATAATCCATCAGCAAACCATCAATAAACTATCAACAACCAATTAGCAAACCATCAACTTTTGGGGTCTCAACCTTGACAAACTATAGTCCAATCTCCATCATCAACCATCATGCCTCAAACTAGGAGCCAATATAGAGCTAAAATGGAAGCCAAATTGTGAGCTGAAATGGCAGCCAAATTGTGACAATCTCGATCAACTCCCCTCAAAGATGCAACTCAATTCACAATTGGTATGCCTTCTCACATGTTTGTACCCAAAGGATACACCATTGGACCATCATCTTCACAACAAGTGCAACAGCACCCACTTATAGTGACTCATGAAGAGAAACCCCAAGATTTTTCTAAATTTCAAGAGACACACGTATGGGACCAAGTTGATAAGCTCATTTTATCTGATTCAAATTGTCATTTCTTGCAATTAGCCCATATGGG
The DNA here is from genome assembly GCA_027924645.1 of Cunninghamia lanceolata. Taxonomy (NCBI): domain Eukaryota; kingdom Viridiplantae; phylum Streptophyta; class Pinopsida; order Cupressales; family Cupressaceae; genus Cunninghamia; species Cunninghamia lanceolata. Next base: position 16,231,995 of record BSBN01001583.1, read on the forward strand.
AGCCAAGTTACCAAGCAAATTTGACATATCTACCATTCATAAATAAGATCCAAACACTCCTACTATTGTTCCAAAGGGACCATCCACCATAGCCACACCATCTCATGACATATCCATGCACTCTTTTCTACCTTCTAATCTATCTCCTTCATTTCCTATTGCTACACCATCAAGTCCACCATGTCAAGAGTACACCTTAGAATCTTTGATAACTCCAACCGAGGTACTCTCTTACCTTTCACAAAATTTGAGCTTTCCACCTTTCCATGTCCCACAACATACCCCTATTCCTACCATGACTGTATTCATGCCTCAAGCAACACAAACTCCTCAAGTATCACAAGTTGTCCATGTTTCACAAGTACAAACTCCTCAAGTTTCACAAGCCATCCCAACATCACAAACTCCAAAATTTTCACAAGCCATTCCAATATCACAAGTCTCGCAGCCATTACAAGTTTCTACTCCTATTGCATCACATGTGGAAACCAAACCCCAACCTAATACTCCTATCACTTCTCATATGGTCTCCATGATTTCCATGAATACATCTAATACACCATACAATCCCAATGCCAATCTCATTGACATGAGTGACCAACCTTTTGTATCACAAGACAATTCTAGTGCCACTCTCCCTTATGTTGATCAACTTGCATCACTTACTCCACCTCCCTATACTCCTTTACCAAATGTTAATCCATCTTATACAACCCAAGCATTACCCATTGTCACCCAACATATGACATAACAATCTATCTCAAGGTACTCATTGCCCAAAATATAAACCCAAATGTCCATCCTTCTTCATCCACCAATCCTTCCATTGGTTATCATCATGCAAACCCAACATCTCATCTGTTAGGTCTCAAAAATGCAGGTTGCTGATCCTAAGAGGATGCCAGGCTCTATGCTTAGATTTGCAACATTTTTGAACTAACTTGATGAAATCAACCTTCAAGGTTAGTTGATTTCCTACACTTCCAGTCCTGCAAACCTAGGTGGGTGTACCTTTGTAACTAAAGTAGACTAAATGTAAATGTATTGACTAATTAAATCTATCTACAATGGCAAAGGGTGTAGGATATATGAAAAGCTTGCTATCTGATTCTATATCTAATGTCTAGTGAATGGTTTGGTAGAAATTGTATAAGCAATATCTAGGTAAAAAGGATTTTAAATGACGAATTTAAATAAGACCAGTGCTTTGTTGGGTAACAGAGTCGAAATAAGGACCAAGACTAGTGGCTTATAATGGGTATTAATTCTAATTGTTTGGCATAACTTTAGTTTATAACTTGTATAAACTTGCAAGGGAATGACTGACAAAGTCTTCTTGATAATCCAACCAATATAATCAGATATCTTATAATTCACCAGAAGGTATTTTAATCCTTACTTGAAGGAACCAATTGAAATGAATGTGCAAGAATAATAGATAATATTATCTTGGAGATAGAATGGCAATCCTAATTTTATGGCTCTACTTAGTAATCCAAACTTAATACTTCCAAGCTACCGTGACTGATCAGAAGGATTTTAATTCCTCAAATGGAAACCAATTTACTCAATCACACAGATACAACGAATGTGTATTGACAAATTAAATATATGCTTGATATATTAATTTGAATAACAAGGAAATATAGAACTAGAGACAACCACAGAATTGAGTAACTATAACAAACAATTGATACCAAGATAGAACCACTGAATCAAAGATCTTCAATCTACTTCTTCAAATAAAATATGCAACATAGTCTTTCTAAAACATTCTAAATTATATATATGTATATATATTCTACTACTGATAATCATTCAGCACCAATTGTTTAAACTTATATAGATATTTCTATGAAGAGACATAACTCTTCAATAAGTCTTTTGGGAATTTAACAAGATTAACATCCATTACATGACTAAGCTCTATTCAGCCATAAGTAAATTTTAGCCAGATGGTCCAAGTACTCTTGATCATGATGGGAATCAGTAAGCTCAATGGCACTCCTTGTGGGTTGCATATACCTTTCAGGCTTAGATTATATTGTTTGGCAAGAAGTTGGAGGAGTTCAACACTCAAGAATACATCAGGCACCACTAATTTTCCTAAATTCAAGTGCCATGGGTTTGACACTGGAGCATTCCTGAATCTTCTGTTATAGTGGAATCTAAATAGTTCATTTCCTCTGATCAGGGTCCAGATACCTCCTAAGCGTTTGCATCTGTCTTCTAATTTTTCCATTTCTACCCTAAGATGAGCAGATCTTCTGGCCTTAGGAGTTGAACTCAGCAACTGATCAATTAAATCCTGATTGAGCTTTCTGTCTTTTATCTTTTCTTCAGGGGTTTCATCAATTTTTTGTTTTTTAGATTTACTTGTTTCCCCTTGTGATTTTCTACTTTTTCCCTTTCCCGGAGTCTCCATTTTCAAATTTTGATAAAAATCCAAACATAGGTTATAACACAATGGTTCATATGTATGTACCTATTGTTTGTGGCTGCGATTGAAATCCTCTGTTCGTGCTTCAAGAATTCCTCTGTATTCTCTTCTTAGACAACCCTGTTAATTTTTTTAATTACAATGATCCTAGAGGATTTCATCGCCGTCTGCATTTAATTGCTTGAGTAATTCAATGTCATTCATTGCTGTGAAATGTCACATCACCATAACTCTGGTCATCAGCATAATTTTCAAAATGTCTGGGTGACCTTAATATCTCCTCATGGTGCGAATAATCAATGGGCGTAACCCCTCAATTTTCTTCCCGATGCTATGTTGAATCACATTGAAGCAGGCGCAACCATCGGCATGACTTTTTTCATCACCGTGTGATTTAAATTTCCTTTTGATATAATGAGTGTTACTGATGTAACTATCGGTGAGAGTCTTACCGACATGTGTGGTAACAATTTGTTTATCAGGGTGATCAATACCATCGAGATAACACATTTATGTTTCTCTGAGCTTCATCGTCTTCCCGATAATCTTCTATACTCTAGATCAGAAGGACTATCTTAATATCTCACTGATATGGTTATTGGTTAAACCTCTTATCAATGGGTGTGATCTTTATTTCCATCGGAGTGAGATATGCCATTGGGGTAATCCTTTTCAAATCACCCGATCACAATTATCTCCCCGATGGCCACTTTATATTCCTTATCGGTGAGAACCCTTCAAAGTGTCACCGATACTCTTTTATCACTGTGACTTATGAGTCGGCAAAACATAATTACTTCATTCTGATATGTTGAGTCATGCCGATGGATATGTGTATCGGTGTGACTCACACTGAAAGTGCTTTTTATTGTTTCGCCAAGACACTGGAATATCGGAGACTCATTAATTTTTCATCCTGATGTTTATTTCTTGCCGATGGCTATCGTTTCCTTCGTTCCTATAGGATGTTTGGTGAGACTCTTGCCGAAGTGCTTCATCATTATGATATATACTATCGGGGTAGTTTTTAAAGGACCACCCGATGACTATTAGTCATACCGATCGGCGTGACTACTTGATTCTCTTACCGATTTAAAAGCCATCGGTATTACTTCTTCCATTGGCAACTTTTACAAATCTCTCTCTGACCTTTACCCTCACACCAATAGTAATTTTTCATTGATTTCTTATGTATCGGCATAAGCAACACAAAGTCTTGCTGATAGATTTAAATTTAAGTAATTTTGCATTGCTTAGCCATGGACATCTTGTGGGATGCATCAATTTTTTACTTTGGTTTTGGGATCTTTTAGGATTTTGCTCAAATATGGTGAAGTGAGAATACAACAAAAATTTTAAATTTTTACTATCCCAATAGAGGCTCTGTCTTGGATGTATACTCCCTGTGAGTGTAACAAGGATCCAGATCTCCTGGGGAAGTAGACCACATGTTTTTATTCATTTGGGGTGATGATTTTATAAAAAATGGAAAAGGGGAGTGACAAATGATGGGGAATAGGAATGATTCCTAAACTACTATGCATGGAATAAAATATTTTTGAGAATTGTTTGAGGGTTGTCCATGCACTGGAAACACTCAATTCTCCTTGTACATGTTTATGAAAAGAACTGCTTCAGTATTGCCCATGTACAAGCAATTCCTGCTCTTCTCTAGACATATTCTGCAAGTAGTAAGAGTCATCACCTCCTTTACTAGTGATAACAAAAGGACCTAACCATAGGGCTTCAAACTTTCCATGCTTCCCTTTGTCTTGACACCTTGCATTCCACATTAGTACCAGATCATTTATTTCAAACTTTCTATCTTTGGACTTTTTGTCAAAGAGATATTTTACTTGCAATTGTAACTTAATATTTTGCCTTTGAGCTATTCTTCTTGTTTCATCAAGTTCTGCAAGATGTTCCAACCTCTCCTCCATTGGTTCAGGAATGTTCAAGTCTTCTTGGAGAATGAATTTGTATACTGGTATAAGATTTTCTAACAGTATTCTTGCCTGTGTTCCGTACACTAGTTCAAAAGGAGATCTCCCAATTGCTCTTTTTACAGTAATCCTATCAGCCCATACTGCCATTCTTAATTTTGAATCCCATGCTTTTTTATTTCTATCCAAGATTCTTTTTATGATTTTCAGGAGGCTTTTGTTACTTGATTCTACTTGTCCATTTGCTTGTGGATGATAGGGGACAGCATAGGACACAGTGATGCCATGTGTATTACAGAAGTTTTTAAATTCATCAGATCTAAAACACATTCCATTATCTGTAATTAACCTTATTGGAGTACCGAATCTGAACATAATATTTTCCATTAGAAAATAATCACCACCTTACTGGTTGCTTGTTTGGTTGGAATTGCTTCCACCTATTTTGTGAAATAATCAGTTGCTACTAAAATCCATTTATGTCCACCACTTGATTTCTCCGCAATTTCACCTATGAAATCAATACCCCACTGATAGAATGGAGCCTCGACTTGCATGGGTTTCAAAGGAAATGCTCCCTGATACTTCAATTTCCCTAAAAACTTCTGACATGCTTCACATTTCCTAGTGTAATGATATGAATCATTAAAAACATTAGGCCAATAATATCCAGCCCTTAAAATCTTGTGGGTTGTAGTCTTAGCTGAAAAATGTCCTCCGCACATGCCATCATGCAATTCCTTCATGATATGTTTTGATTGATGCTCATCTAAGCATAGCAGTAAAACTCCATCTCTATTTTTCCAGTAAAGATCCCCATCAACAAATACATATTTTGAGGCTTGTAATTTAAGTGTCCTCCTTTTATTATCATCATACCCCTTAGGAAACTTCATATGTTTTAGATAATATATAATGTCAGAATACCATGGAGTATGCTCAATACTAGAACTTGCATTATCAACATCATTAGCACCACATATCTGGGAAGCCTCGAGATTACTTTCATCCATCAACCTAGCAAGGCCTTGTCCTCTCACTAGTTTAGTGATCTGGATTTCAATATTGAATTCCTGAATTCTATTGATCCACCTGCATCTTCTACTAGTGACTTCAGTCTGGACCAATACATCCTTGACTACAGCATTAGGTACATATGCTATGATTTTGGCTCCCACCAAGTATGGTCTAAAGGTTTTTACTTCTCTTACCAATGCATATGCCTATTTTTCAACAATGTCATACTTTAACTCTGCATTCTGAAGGGATTTGCTAAAAAATGAGATGGACTGTTCATATCCATCATTGTTTTTTTGCAATAGCACTGCTGCAACTGTATGGTAAGAGGCAAATGAAAACAATTGGAATGGTTTATTGAAATCTGGGGATATAAGGATAGGAGCTTCTTTGATTACTTTCTTAATAGTAGCAAATGCTTCTATTGTTTCTGTTGTCCATTTTACTTCTGAGTTTTTCTTTAGCATCCTTGATATAGGGCAAACAATTTCAGCAAAATTAGATATAAACCTCCTAACAAAATTAATTTGTCCAAAAAATGACTGTATGGCTTTCACATTCTTAGGAATAGGGACTTGGTCAATTGCTTTTACCCTCTCTGGATCTATTTTCACTCCATCCTTAGAAACTATGTGGCCAAGTAATTTTCCCTCTGTCACTGCAAAATGGCACTTTTTAGGATTCAATGAGATCCCATATTCTAAGGCTCTGATAAGTATTTGCTCCAAGTGTGTGCAATGATCCTCTGCCCTTTTAGAATATGCTGTCAAGTCATCTTGATATACTATCATGATTTTATTTATCAACTCAAAAAAAGCTACATCCATTTCTCTTTGGAAGGTTGCTCTAGCATTAGTGAGCCCAAATGGCATTCTCAAATATACATATGTTCCCCATGGAGTGGTGAATGCAGTCTTAAATTACTCTGATTCTTTGACTTTCGCCTAATTGTAACCTGAGAAGCCATCCATCATTGACAACAATTCACATCTAGTAACCCTTTGTAATACTGCTTCCATATTGGGGAGGGGATAGTTATCTTTAAGAGAAGACATGTTTAAATTCCTGAAATCCACACATAATTTGATATCACCATTCTTTTTTCTAACAGGAACTAAATTAGATACCCAGGAGGAATGTCTGATAGGTTTAATGATAGCCCCATCCCTTAATTTTGTAAGTTCTTCTAACATTTTAGGAGCTAAGGTAGGATTGATTGGCCTTTGTTTTTGCCTGAATGGTTTAGCATATGTTTTTAGTGGTATTTCATGTTGAAACAGATCCTCTCTATATGCTTTTAAATCATCATATGACCAAGCAAATACATGCCCAAACTTCCTGAGTAAATTGATGATTCGGCTCCTAATTTTTGGGTTAAGATTTCTTCCAATATACACATTCTTTGGGGCTGCTTGTGTCCCCAAATTGATCTCTTCAAGGTCATTCGGTGCCACTGGTGTATCTTTTATCTTAGATCTGTCATGTCCATCGAATGCCTTTTCCAAAGCTATAAGTCCCTTGGGTATCTTATTTGTTTTTAACTGAACTATTTCTTGACCAAAAAGGGTTTCCTTCCCATCATGTTCTTCCACAAATGCATTGAAATCAATCTCTTGATTTTCATAATAATCAGCACAATGTAAGAAATTGATTATATCAGCATCATTATCAAACACTTGCTAGTTATGTATATTGTCTGGGATGGTGGGTCTGGTTTTGAATTCAACCTCTATAATTCCTCCCAATGTTGCATCATCCCTTTTCAATGCAATGTTTGCTAAAAAATCTGCCATAATGTTTTTAGACCTATCAATCCAGTTGATTGAAAAGGCATCAAATAATTCAATACTATCCCAGACTGCATTTCTGTATTGTTTCAACCTCTTGTTTTTTGATAGGTACTTTTCTCTCACTTGGGAAGTGACCAATTCAGAATCACCATATACAGCTAATTTTTTTATTTTGTACTTAGTGGCTATGTTCAAACCAATGAGCAAGGCTTCATACTCTGCCACATTGTTTGTGCATTCAAATGTTAAGAGAAAAGAATATTTGAAAGTTTTACCTCTTGGTGAAATAAAAACTATTCCAGCTCCATTTCCTATTTTGCTGCATGCACCATCGAAATACATCTTCCATACATCATTTTTTTCTTTCATAGATTTAGTATGTATTGGATCAATATTATGCACTTCTGGCATACTTTCTCCAACTTTGAAAGCTCTCAAATCTGTATCACAGAAGAAATTTATTTGATGCTGATCCAATCTTTCTATAATATTGTCATACCTTGGTTCTCTGCAGAGCTTGATTTCTTTGCCTCCCACTAGTATGGTGGCATATGATAAGTCCAACTGGACATTCCCTCCTGCCATTGCAGCCCATTGCCTTGATAGAAGCATTCCATAATATGGTGGCATGTCAACCATACTAATATCAATGTTGTAAGTTGCTTCAGGGTGTGAGGCAAGCTTTATCTCCACATCTTTCATAATACCAACTACTGGGATAGATCTGTTATCCATTGCATAACACTGGCCAAATGTAGTATCAACCCACATTCCCAATTCTTTCATAACTACTATAGACATGATGTTCATGGTAGCACCTGAATCAATCATGCAATTCCTGACTATCCTGTTCTTGATTAATAGTGTAGTGTAGAAAGGGTCTACCTGTGAGGGATTTTTTGTCAGTGTATCACCAAGGTATACCTCAGGCATTTGGATTGTTTCTTGATGAACATTATTTGTTCTACTTTCATGTCCTTTATGTTTTTGACTTAGTGTATTAGAAATCAACTTAACAACTGTATTCCTGTATTTATCAATCTTCATCATTTCTAAAAGTGGAACTGATATTTTTACCTGAGACACTGCATGAGCAATGTCAAAAGAATGGGCCATGGTCTGGTCATTCTTTTCTATTTTTGTGTTTTCTTTTTCTTGATTTTGTAATTTTTCTTTCATTTTATCCTTACCACCCTTTTCTGGTTCTTTAGATGATGACTTTGCATTATTCTTCTTGTTATTTTGATCTTTTATGAATACACTCCCTGGTATCCCTTGTTCAATATTTACTGTCCTATTCCTCAAGTTATAAGCATTTTTAGCTTGAGCTATTGCAGCTATAGTAAGAGCTTCTCTTTCATCATCAGTAGGTTTCCTCCATTGTTCATATGGCTGATTTGCATACTAAATAGGTTCATCATAACCACCTTCCTGATCTGAGAACACTTCCTTTTCTCCCATGTTGATATGATGCCTCTGGTTTCCTACATCATATTCATATCCCTCATCCTCTATAGAAGAGTAATCTTTAGTTACCACACATGGTGTATCCTTCATCATATTTATGGTGTGGTTATCTCTATTATAATTATATAGCATCTCCTCTTGTTGTACTGATTTAGCCACCTCACAGTACTCAGGTAAATGTGGTAGATTGCACACCAAACACCAAAGTTTATTTTCCACCATATGTGCCATGTTTCTTTTCAGGGGATCAGGGGTATCCTTGCCATAATGTGGCTTTTTATTATTATCGATGGGTTTTCCATCTTTCTAATTTGTATTGTACGGCATATCATGCAACCTGGGCCTTTCATGCCTATGCTGACTTTCTTGTTTAGCCTGTTGAACATTTTGGTTTTGAGGACTTCTATAGTTATCTCTCTTACTAACCATTCCTGTAGCCTTCCTATTGTTTTCAATGGTTAGGGCCACTTTCTGTGCTTCGGCCAGGGTTGCAAGACACTGATTTCTAAGCTTGTACCCTATTTTAGGGTCAAATGCTTTCATATAAATACTCAGTGTTGCTGGATCAGATAACTTGGCTCCATGTGGTACCTTGTTATGTAGCTTGGAAAATTTTAGGTTGAAATCATATACTGATTCATTTTGATACTTCTGTATACTTATCAATTCATGTAATGCAAATTCAGGGGCATATTGGTTGCCATACTGCTCCTTAAACTGATTATGGAAATTAGTTATTGAACTAATTGAGGCGTCAGGCAAACTGTTAAACCAATCTCTGGCATCTTCAGTGAGGGACATCATGAATAACCTCATTCTAATATCTTGAACAAAATCATTGAAACTTCTGACATGATCTTCAGCTGATATTGCATTATTTCCAGTAAACTTGGGAACCATATTTCTCCAAGTACTATCCATAGGATATGGATACAACTGATATCTAGTTAAATTAAATTGGCTACATATGTTTGCAAGGTTTTGAGGTGGAAAGTTCATGGGTGGTGGATTAGGATAGTAATTATATCCACCTAGTGGCTGATGATAGGCATAATGCTGTTGTTGGTTCATGTGAGGATTTATGTAGGGATTTGCGGTCTATAATATTGTTGGCTAGGGGGTGGGTAAGTATTTGCCATATGTTGAGGTGCATTATGTATGGGAGGTGGTCTAGGGTTTCAGGGTATGGTATTTTGATGATTTCTAGATGCATGTGAATTTTAAATTCCACCTATGTTTTGCTGTGGAATTCTTGAATTGTTTCCTCTATATGGAGGTACATATTTTGGGGGAACTGTTTCAGCTTTACTTTTCATCTGTTGAATTTCTTGCTGCAACAACCCTTTCTCTTCCTGTATCTTGAACCTTTTGAGTTCTTCCTGGAGCCTGAGCACCTCCTGTTGCTCTTCACTCATACCTTTTAGATTCTCTAAATTGTTATTTATTTCATGATTTTATGGATTGTCATTCATTTCTTGATTTGAGAATCCATATCCTATTCCTTCTACCTGATGTAATGACATCTTGAAATCATGTTCAACTTGATTTTGATCAATATCCCTCATGACCTGTGCATCATGCTCGAGCTATTCTTGAGGAGTTAGTCTATATCTTGCCAAAACATCATCGGTTGCTCCACTAAGATTCTCGTTTGAATTATGCAGAGGTGTGAACTTGTGAATTAAAATAGTTTGCTCTGTGTTATTCTCTTGGGTATCCTAGTTATTAACTTGGTGAGAATAATTTGAAGTCCCATTTCTTTTAGAAATGTTTCTAAGCGGTGGGGATGATTGCAATTTCTTGCCTTCCATCTTGGATCTCCTACCATCCATTTGGTATTAAATTCTTGTGTTATAACTGTAACTAGAGTCACCACCTATTTTGTAAATAGGAAAAGTTTGTAATTTTATCTTTCTGGGTTTCTGTTACCGGCAGAGTTACCAAATGAAATTTCTTGAAATGACTTTATGAAAGGAATAATTTACTTCTAAGGTCTTTTATTTAGGTTCCCAGCAGAGTCGCCAATTTTGTTAGGTCTCAAAAATGCAGGTCGCTGATCCTAAGAGGATGCAAGGCTCTATGCTTAGATTCGTAACATTTTTGAACTAACTTGACGAAATCAACCTTCAAGGTTTGTTGATTTCCTACACTTCCGGTCCTGCAAACCTAGGCGGGTGTACCTTTGTAACTAAAGTAGACTAAATGTAAATGTATTGATAATTAAATCTATCTACAATGGCAAAGGGTGTAGGATAGATGAAAAGCTTGCTATCTGATTCTATATCTAATGTCTAGTGAATGGTTTGGTAGAAATTGTATAAGCAATATCTAGGTAAAAAGGATTTTAAATGATGAATTTAAATAAGACCAGTGCTTTGTTGGGTAACAGAGTCAAAATAAGGACCAAGACTAGTGGCTTATAATGGGTATTAATTCTAATTGTTTGGCACAACTTTAGTTTATAACTTGTATAAACGTGCAAGGGAATGACTGACAAACTCTTCTTGATAATCCAACCAATATAATCAGATGTCTTATAATTCACTAGAAGGTATTTTAATCCTTACTTGAAGGAACCAATTGAAATGAATGTGCAAGAATAATAGATAATATTATCTTGGAGATAGAATGGCAATCCTAATTTTATGGCTCTACTTAGTAATCCAAACTTAATACTTCCAGGCTACCATGACTGATCAGAAGGATTTTAATTCCTCAAATGGAAACCAATTTACTCAATCACACAGATACAACGAATGTGTATTGACAAATTAAATATATGCTTGATATATTAATTTAAATAACAAGGAAATATAGAACTGGAGACAACCACAGAATTGAGTAACTATAACAAACAATTGATACCAAGATAGAACCACTGAATCAGAGATCTTCAATCTACTTCTTCAAATAAAATATGCAAGATAGTCTTTCTGAAACATTCTAAATTATATATATGTATATATATTCTACTGCTAATGATCATTCAGCACCAATTGTTTGAACTTATATAGATATTTCTATGAAGAGACATAACTCTTCAATAAGTCTTTTGGGAATTTAACAAGATTAACATCCATTACATGACTAAGCTCTATTCATCCATAAGTAAATTTTAGCCAGATGGTCCAAGTACTCTTGATCGCGATGGGAATCAGTAAGCTCAATGGCACTCCTTGTGGGTTGCATATAGCTTTCAGGCTTGGATTATATTGTTTGGAAAGAAGTTAGAGGAGTTCAACACTCAGGAATACATCAGGCACCACTAATTTTCCTAAATTCAAGTGCCATGGGTTTGACACTGGAGCATTCCTAAATCTTCTGTTATAGTGGAATCTGAATAGTTCATATCCTCTGATCGGGGTCCAGATACCTCCTAAGCGTTTGCATCTGTCTTCTAATTTTTCCATTTCTGCCCTAAGTTGAGCAAATCTTCTGGCCTTAGGAGTTGATCCTGGCAACTGATCAATTAAATCCTAATTGAGCTTTTTGTCTTTTATCTTTTCTTCAGGGGTTTCATCAATTTTTTTATTTTTTAGATTTACTTGTTTCCCCTTGTGACTTTCTACTTTTTCCCTTTCCCAGAGTCTCCATTTTCAAATTTTGATAAAAATCCAAACACAAATTATAACACAATGGTTCGTATGTATGTACCTATCGTTTGTAGCTGCGATTGAAATCCTCTATTCGTGCTTCAAGAATTCCTCTGTATTCTCTTCTTAGACAATCCTATTAATTTTTTTAATTACAATGATCCTAGAGGATTTCATCGCTGTTTGCATTTAATTGCTTGAGTAATTCAATGTCATTCATCGTTGTGAAATGTCACATTGCCATAACTCCGGTCATCAGCATAATTTTCAAAATGTCTAGGCGACCTTAATATCTCCTCATGGCACGAATAAGCAATTGGTAAAACCCCTCAATTTTCTTGCCGATGCTATGTTGAATCATATTGAAGCGGGTACAATGATTGGCATGACTTCTTTCATCACCGTGTGATTTAAATTTCCTTTTGATATAATGAGTGTTACCGATGTAACTATCGGTGAGAGTCTTACCGACATGTGTGGTAACAATTTGTTTATCGGGGTGATCAATACCATCAGGATAACACATTTATGTTTCTCTGAGCTTCGTCGTCTTCCTGATAATCTTCTATACTCTGGATTAGAAGGACTATCTTAATATCTCACTGATATGGTTATTGGTTAAACCTCTTATCAATGGGTGTGATCTTTATTTCCATCAGAGTGAGATATACCATCAGGGTAATCCTTTTCAAATCACCCGATCACAATTATCTCCCCGATGGCCACTATATATTCCTTATCGGAGAGAATCCTTCAAAGTGTCATCGATACTCTTTTATCGCTTTGACTTGTGAGTCAGCAAAACATAATTACTTCATTCCGATATGTTGAGTCATGCCGATGGATATGTGTATCGGTGTGACTCACACCGGAAGTGCTTTTTATTATTTCGCCAAGACACTGGAATATCAGGGACTCATTAATTTTTCATCCCAATGTTTATTTCTTGCTGATGGCTATTGTTTCCTTCGTTCCTATAGGATGTTCGGTGAGACTCTTGCCGAAGTGCTTCATCGTTATGATATATACCGTCGGGGTAGTTTTTAAAGGACCACCCAATGACTACTAGTCATACCAATTGGTGTGACTGCTTGATTCTCTTACCGATTAAAAAGCCATTGGTATTACTTCTTCCATTAGCAACTTTTACAAATCTCTCTCTGACCTTTACCCTCACGCCGATAGTAATTTTTCATTGATTTCTTATGTATCAGCATAAGCAACACAAAGTCTTGCCGATAGATTTAAATTTAAGTAATTTTGCATTACTTAGCCATGGACATCTTGTGGGATGCATCAATTTTTTACTATGGTTTTGGGATCTTTTGTGATTTTGCTCAAATATGGTGAAGTGAGAATACAGCAAAAATTTTAAATTTTTATTGTCCCAACATAATCCACAACCATTAATCAACATCAATCCATCCTCTAGTTCGCATGTGATACAAAATCTTGGAGTCAATCCATCACAATATGCTCAACCACCACTTGTGTCTCAAGGATAGAAATTATCAAGCACATATGTGTCATATACCAATCCTTCGGCATATAATGTGAGCACTCAACCCCAACATGTGGTCATACCCTCATACACTACACCACAGCAACAATACACATCATACTACATCCCACCTCCAAGCCATCAACCCCCTTTACAACAACAGCAACTATCTTAAGAAGATATTGAACAAATGGTTCACAAGGCAATAGGAAAAAACAAGAAGACATTTTCCTTGGGAGATATATGCCCTTATCCATTTGACAAGTCACTTCACATGACACCTTTTCCGCCACATTTTGAAATCCCACAATTTGACAAATACAAAGGGAAAGGTAATCCAGATGACCATCTTAGAGCATTCTATGTTGCATGTCTCAATGTCACTTAGGATGACATATATCTCTTGAGACTATTCCCCCAAAGTTTAGCGGGACAAGCTCTTGAATGGTTCTCTCACTTACCTCTAGGAATCAAGACTTTTGATGAATTAGTGAATAAATTTTGATCCCATTTCTCTTTCAACATTGAACATGAGGTGAATATGAATGATCTTGTCAATAACAAACAAAGAAATGGTGAAACATTCTCATCATTTACCCAATGATGGCGTAACATGGCTAGCAAATTATCATGGCAAATACCCAAGAAATAGCAACTTGACATCTTTGTCCAAAATCTTCATCCCAATCTCTCATGTCAATTACAATTGCAAAGTGCTAGCACCTTTGATGAAATCATCTCTAAAGGAACCACCATTGAGTGAGCTTCATCAAAATTTTTAAAGACAACAAGGACAATCCTCAATCTTCAAATGACAAATCTCGCTTTTGGAACAAAGACAAAAATGTTGTTAATGATGGCATTGTGGATGCAAAGGACATACAAATAGTGAAATCTCCCATTAACATTCAAGCCACAACTACAACTAATACATCTTTTCAACGAAATTGACCAAGAGCAAATTCGACACCTAGACGATAATTTACTCCCTTAGGGGAACGCATGGAGGTAATTTTTTGCAAACTTGTTCAAGTGGGAGATATCACATTACATGAAGCTCCACCCAAAGAAAAACTTGTCTTCAAAGATCCTTGGTACAAAGAGAATGAATATTGTGAATACTAGAGTCAAAGAACATAGCACAAATGGTTACATGCGTTTAAAACATCTCATTCAAGATTGCATCGATCAAGGTCTTGCTAAAATCACACCACCAACATCACAACCAACACATCAACCAACTTTGAACTATGATCTGGATGCTTTAAAAAATCCACTTATGCTTCATGATAAGGCAAGTAATCCTCATACTGGGAATGCTATCCAATACAACTATGAGTCATCTATGATTGGCCACATTGACCATGCTCACATTTTTACCATCACTATCCAAGGAAAAGCACCTGATTGCACTGTAACTACTAGACGAGCCTGTGTTACCATTCAAGGAGTACCTATCAATCCTCCTCGATCACCTTCTAGTTATAATATCCTTGATCACCTTGGCAAAACTCCCGCACATATCTCCATCCTAGAGCTTCTATGCATATCCCCCACTCATAAATCTATACTTGAAAAAGCACTACAAGAGTCTTTGGTGCCTAATGATATCGATACCAAACAATTTCAATCTATGGTAGCTAGCATTGCAGCCCCTTGTCATCTCACCTTCTCCAATAAAGATCTTCAACCATCCATTAACCCATCACATAACGAAGCCCTCCACATAGAGGTATTTGTAAACCAATGCCATATCAAATGAATACTAGTGGATGGTGGAGCTGGTCTCAATATATGCTCTCTATAACTAATAAAACAATTGGGATATTCTAAGAACATTGATACTTCCAAAGTCATTACTATCAAAGAATATGATGATGCTGAGAGAGATACTGAAGGAATCATCCATTTGCCCATCCACGTTGGTCCTATCACTACTGACACCCATTGTCAAGTTCTTGATATTGAGTTTCCCTATAACATCATCCTTGGTCATCCATGGCTCCATGCCCTTAAAGCTGTTCCTTCCACATACCATCAATGTCTCAAGTTTCCATATAATGGTGTTGACGTCACCATCCATGCTGACCCCAATCCATTTGAGTTTTGTCATGCCTTTCAAGACAAATATCAAAGTCTTAACCGTATTCCCATCAACACCAAAGCTCATCCATCTTCATCCTATATTGACCCATCAGCTTTACTCAAGCCATCATCTAGCAAAGTTATTCCAAATCTCTGTATTAAGTACACTGAACAAGGTCTGGGTGAATACTGATGCAGAGGTAAAACGCAACGGGAGCCTACAAATGGGAAGGAGGAGTCATTAACACAAACAACATGTTAAAATCCTATCGGCTTAGCATCATCATCATATTTCTTTCTAACACAGACAGCATCATCATATTTCGAACGAGCACGAAATATCCTCCTGCTGACTACTGTTCACTTCTTTATCGCCTTTCGCCTTTCAGCATCATGATATTCGACAAGCGCAAACATCCTCCTGATGTTCACTATTCACTTAGCGCCAAACACTATCTTCATCATCATGATATTCAACATCACCTTCATCAGTAGGATATAAAATATCCGGTTCCCTTCAAATATCCTAATGACAACAACTTCAAGCACCTTTCCTTTGATGCTTACGTCACCCTGATATCTGACTACTCAGACAACAGCATCAGGATATGACTTATCCGGTCATATTGAAACATCCTGATGATGTTAACCAAACTTTATGCCGATGACTTACGCCGATGCCAAAACACTTAGCGACAGCAGGATAAACTTGCATAGGGTGATATTCGCAATATCCTGATGACGATGACGTCACATGCACCTGATGATGATGTCAACAGGATATAAGACACTTATATCCTCCGCAACATGATAATGAATATCCTGTGCTCTTTTCAACATCCTGATGATGACCTTCCCGGTCCTTAGCCAAAAAATGAACTTTCACTTCCGCATACGATAGCGATATGCAGATGATGGGTACACACGAAAGATGATCCTGACGACGATATACACACTGAGTATATATCCAACCTATATCATCCTGATGCACTTGAAACATACAGTCTTCGTCAGCTTCATAACCTGATCCGGATAGCGATATACTCACAGATGACGATGCGATTCACTTCGGCTGGAAAAGCACATGCAGACTCCTGTATATCTGTCAGCTGCATGCAAACTCACAGAACCACACAATTTCATAAAGAAAATATGATGATCGGGCCGGATCACCTTCAGCTCAAAACTTAACAGTTTATCTTCCTAAACCTAGCACATGAGGATGCTAGGCTGATTCACAGCATGCTACCAACTGATCTCCCAAACAATGAAATGCATAAACAGAAAACTAAAATGCAAACTAAACTATCATACATGACCATTCCACCGATTCACAGAATCAACCGGTGGAAGGGTTGAAAGAATCCATTAACCTGTGATCAGAACAGAAATCAAAACATAAACAACTGATAAACCAGATAATGCAATAGATGAGATCTTATTCAGATGAAACACAAATGTCCTGCTTCTACAACAATGTCTGGACTGATCTCTGGATCTCAATCACCAGTACAACATAACACAACTACTACTCTCCTTGATATGATTATCTATGATCATGACTATGATCTCAAACCCTAACTGATCTGAGTTATTTATAACAATATCCTACGAGTACTACCAACTCGATTCCCAGTGGCTGGGAGCTTCCAAGCGGCTGGGAGAAGATAGCTCATACTACCTGATCACGAACTCTAATTGCCTGCACACTCTCCTAGGCTGATCTAATACATATGCATTTGTCCAATGGACCTTATTACATTATGAAGTCAAACATGCTAAAAATAGACTAATGTCCTGTCATGCGGACTATATCCTGTCTTGTAGGGGTGCTCCTGCATCAAATACACACTACAAGAATCTTGTTGTGTTGGAACTCTTCCTTTATCTCCCAAATCCCATGGTAAATCTTCTACATCCAAGACATCTTCATCTGCAGCCATTTCTGATATAGAAGCTGGACCTTCTTTGGTAGGAGAGACTTCTAATTCAGACACCATTGATGACTCCTCCCTTCATACCACCGACCGTTTTTAGGAGACTTCCATCTTCATGAATTCTACCACCCCTTCTTCTACATCCAATAATGAACTCAAGTCTATTTCCAAAAACACCCCTAGTCCCATTGTCAATCACATGCTTCCACAAGCTAAAGATGTTGGTAATCTACCCATCCATCCTAAGCCCACCACTTTCTATCAAAAACTACATCATACACCCAAATCAACCTATAAAGGTCAAAAGCATGTGACCGTACACCTTCCACCATCTGATTTACCTCCATTACTTCCAACTCCTAACATCCCTCCATCTAATTTATCTCCATTACTTCCACCTCCATCAAACCATAAACCGCAAAAGCATGTGACCATAAACCTTCCTCCATCTAATTTACCTCCGTTACTTCCAACACCTAAGATCCCTCCTTCCAATTTACCTCCGTTACTGCCACCTCAATCAACCTACAAATCACAAAAGCATGTGACCATACATCTTCCACCATCTGATTTACCTCCACTCCTTCCAACTCCTAATATCCCTCCATTTTGATTGTCTCCATTACTCCCAACACCTAATTATCCTCCTATCAATAAGTACCCTTATAATCCTAATCATGACCAACAAATGCACACATCTCCTAAACATGAAGCTTCTGCTTATTCCACCAACCCACTTCTATCATGCCTATGGGATTCAAAAACAAACAATTAAATGCCTCTACCTCTAAAGTCAATAATCCTAAAGATTCTCATACCTTAGAACATCAAGGTGAAGAATCAAATTAAAATTCTTCCAAAAGGCTATCTAAGCCCATAAATCCACAAAAAGAGTCCAAGACTAAAATGGTTTGGGTTCCTTAGCAAACAAGCAAGCAAGCCAAATGAGGCATCCTCCTATACATCTCAAAAATCCCAACCATCCACTTCCATCCCAAAACTCTATCTAAAAAAAATTCAAAAAAATCCCACAAGCAAAGTAAAAATCATAAAAATCCTAAGTCTATGTAGGTACCTAAGTCACTCAATCACCCATCCCTTAAGAAAACATCTCCATTGCTTGCTACACCACCATCCTATCCAAATCTTCAATGTTTATCATGGTGTGTGCAACTGTTGGTCATGGTTCCATTCCATTTCACAACATTCCCACATACCTCCATGTCCCCACCTTCCATCCATTATCCTACATATCTTCCCCATCATCTCCCTATGGTCCATGCTTTTGCATAAACCTTTCATCTACCCGACATAATCCACATCATAATCCACAGTCCCCATCCATCCATCCTTTCATAATCCATATCATAATCCACCATCTACCTTATCCATCACTCTTCCATGCAGTCCCTTACCAACATCTATGAGCATAATGACATGGTCCATGCGAGGACATCCATCTCTATTAGGACACTATCACCTTTCATAGCACTAGACACTTGAGTCCCTCCTATCCATTACCATGGTGAAAACCTGGCAAGTAGGTGCCATGTGTAATTGTCATCCTATTAAAAAAAAAAAAAACAAACACATCCAATAGTGAAAACTACTTTGTGGTGCTTTAGAAGACAAAAAAATAGTAAAGATAAATAATTCTTCCTCTGGTGAAAACTTGGTAAACACGCACCTTGGATAAGTACCATAGTAAAAACCTGACAAACAGGTGTTATGTGTAGAGATCGGCCTCCATCATTTATCTAGTTGTTTGATCACTACTTTCCACAACATCACCCACTATTTTGCCTCGATAATCCATATCATAATACACTATCTTTCCTATTTTAACATCACAATCCATTACCCCTTATCCATCCATAATAAAAGCCTTTTTTGCTCTTACCTTTGTCATGCTAGTTTTCATAGTTTGGACTTTGTTGGGGTTAAGATATCATTTTGCACCTTAGTATACTATTCGCATAAATACACCCATCATAGTATCTTCCTAATAAACTCCATCCCACACTGGGGGCACTTGTTGAGCCTTATTTGGAAGTGGATATCTAAATCTCTAGCTCATATCATCAAAAACACCAAAACATAACAAAATCCAAAAAAATAAAAAACATAGCCAAAATCCAAAAAAATTAAAACATCACAAAAATCCAAGCAATAAAGTTGATCCTTTGTTATCAACTATCAACACAATAAACAAGAACTACATCTCATCTCTATCGTTCAAAGCCTTGATCCCATGGATACAATGTATGTAGGCAATCTAATATGTGAAGGAAACAATCTAATTCAAGCATTGGTGATAGACCCCTCTCATCATTCATCTTCCATCTTTCTTCCAATCATTCATCTCCCTTTCTTCTATCTTTCATCACTTACACCATCAATAAGCCTATAACTACATATTCATCATGTCTCATCATCATCATAATGTGCTTTGATCCCATGGATACAGGGTATGTAGATAGTCTGGAATACAAAGGAAGTATCCAGTATGCAAGCACAGACAATCCACCCCACCTTCATCTTCTTTCATCTTCTATCTTCTTCTCTTTGACTAGCTCAAGCAAGAAGTAAACTATGCATATCAGAGAAAGCTCAAGCACTTTAACAAATCAGGGATAAGTCAAAAGCTATTTGTCCGCATGCCTTAATCCAACATTTGCTATAACATTTTATCAACATCTTTAGCCTTTAATAGGGTACAACTTTCCTCTCAACAAGGTGCTATCTTAATCCATCCAAGAGCACTTAAATTTGGCAAGAGAGCATGATGACAGTATCTTTTATTTTATCTTTTGATTTATCTTTTGTCCCTTTCCTATGCATAATCAAGACTGCCTTGATATATCATATCTTGGTATGTTGCAATAAAGTATGGAATGGGGCATGGTCATATTGCTTTCATATGCTATGACTGTAGGATGATCTTATTCTCTTCCTATGCATATTGGTATCTTGTATGTGTTGGGATTAGCATCTTGCATATCAATATCTTTTGCATCTGAGAAGCTAAATAGTCTCTTATGCATTGAGACTATTCTATGCTAAGACTAGTTCCATACATATAACCAACAAGGTGTCATTATGTGTAGTGGAGATAAGCTCAAACCTTTTCTTGAAGAGTTAAAGTCCATCCCAGAACACTAGCTGCTATTCATATCTTGTGTATGTTGGTTCAACATCTTGACCTCATACGTCTAGACAAGATTGTAGTATGCTAGTTATGCATTGGATACCTCGACACCTTGGTCCTTTATACCCTAGTGCATAACATCCATATGCTCTATCAAACATAAGGATTCGATTTCTCTACTTTTGAGAAATTACTTTAAAATCTACCATATCACCTATCAATTCCATCATAATCTTATATAGTTCTCAACCAAGATCAATCAACCAAAGCCTATTTTCTTCTAAACCATCCCAAATTATCCTACCTAATCTACATTTTCATTGTGTCAACCTTGTTTCCCACCTATTATCTTATCGCAAGCAAACTCAGCCCCTCCTAGTTAGCCTAGCTTACCTCTTGAGGGGACATCATCTGCTAGTTACACTAGGCCATAACCTTGTTTATCAAGCGAACCATCCTATCTTCTATGACACAACATTCTAACGAACATTGTATCAAAGAAGGGCAAAATGTAGACACCCAAATTTGTCCATGTCTTGCAAAACCTAGTTAATACTTTATCTTAGACATCTTGTAGCATTTTGTCCTAAACCCACTCATATCCTTATTCCATTAGCCAATTAATTAAATAAATCTTATTTATTTAATTAAAATCCCTTCATAATCCCACTTTCCAATTAATTAAATAAATTTTATTTATTTAATTAATTTCTCTCATCATTTATCTTCATCTTTTATCATAAGCCGACATGTGTGCATCTCTTATTTGAAACATGTGTGGTAGTACAACTTTCATTTAATATCTTTCACATGTAGTACTTTTTATGTACACAATCACACATGTGCCTTATTCTTCCCTCCACTTTTCATCTACACATTCACCTATGATTATCAATTCATCTCAACCATTCACATAGCCACCAAATCTCTACCATTGATTGATTTTGGTTAAGGTCTATATAAACACCCTCTCATTCTATAGAATTGAAGTGATCATCTCATCATATAGCATCTGCATTATCATCCTAAGCATATTGAGGATTTTAGCATCCATTAAGCATATTATCACTATCATCCATCCATCATAGCAGCTTTGATCTTCATAATTGTTCATTGTTGAGAAGTAATCCACATCACAAACAAGGAATAATACAATCTAGGTGATCTCATTCTTGAATTACATGCTTTTGGTTTCATTTGGATTCAATTCTTTGATAGTGGTAGGATTAGGTTTTCATTTACATGCTTGATCATATTAACCTAATTTTTTTACCTATCCATAGGTAGTTAAGAGAATATTGAGGTATTTGAAAGGCACATCAGATCATGGCTTATAGTATCCAAAGGATAATGATTTCACTCTTAGTGCTTATATAGATGCATATTGGGCTGGAGATGTTGATGACATAAAGAGTACAAGTGGAGGTGCTTTCTTCTTAGGTAATAGATTAGTTTCATGGCTTAGTAAGAAACAAATTTGATCTCCTTATCTACTGTAGAAGCAGAGTATATTGCAGTAGCATGTTGTTGCACTCAAGTGTTGTGGATGAAGAATACTTTGAAGGATATAAGAGTTGTGTATGAAGATCTAATTGCAATATTTTGTGACAATACAAGTGCCATAAAAATATCAAAGAATCTGGTGATGCACTCAAGGACAAAGAATATATCGATAAGGTATCACTTTTTGAGAGAGAAGGTGATAGAAAATGAAGTAAAGATGGAATATTTATCTACAAAGGATCAGATTATAGATATTTTCACTAAGCTTCTGCCTAAGGATACTTTTGAGTATCTTAGAGAAAAGTTAGGGGTTATTACCCCTCCCACTCCAAACTAAGATGCATAAGAATGCATTAGTCTAGTGGTATCCAAAGTCTCATTCTTTGATCTGGATTGATGTTTTGAGAGCTACCTCTCAGGGGGAGTAACAAGTGTTCCTGACAAAGAGCAGTAAGTGTTACAGAATTCATGAAAGAGCAATTTGATTAGAGTAGGAGAGTGCAAGTATGTGCCCTTTGCCATTGATGTCAAAGGGGGGGAGAAATCATGTGAAAAACTCAGGGGGAGAAAGAGTGTAGATATGTAAAAAGAAAGGGGAAGTATCTTTTCTTGATGGTCATTATAGTTTTTCACATCATATGTTGCCATCAATGACAAAGGGGGAGATTGTTGCAAGTATGTGCCCAACCGGTGTTGTCATTGATGTCAACATATCTGTGTTGTCATTGGTGTCAACTGTGCTCTTGTTTTGATGCTTCCTTGTAATGAGTTAAGTGTTTATGATACAACAGAATAGTTTGGTAGATTAATCTGCATTTCTTGTAGAATGAATATTCCTGTCTGTGGATTGGAAGTTACTTAGATGCATGTTCAAAGATGCTATGCTCCAAGTTTGAGCCTCTAGTATGAAGAATTAAGTGAGTTATGATCACCAGAGTGAAAACTACTTTTTCTGAGTATTCACTAGTGACAGGGAGAATGTATTTTGCTTCGCATTCCTTTGCATTGAAGTATTATGATCTGTGGTTCTAGAGTTATGTCTGGAATGATGATAAGTTCCTTCAACTCTAATGGTTCATGATTTGGTGGTCCACAAATTATCCTTTGTTTATGACAGTAGTTGACGCTGTTGTTGTTGTGCTCTGGTTTGAAGAATCTTCTTGACAAAGTGGTTAGAGATCATGCAGTTGTCCCTGGTGATTACAATGTTCTTGTGGATGTCTCTTGATCATGCTCCTACCTTTGGATTGGTCTATAAAGAGAAATTTGGATCATGGATGAAGACTGTTCTTAGAAGACTTAATGTTAACACCAATCTTGGCTGACTTGGTTATTTTCATTGCTTCCAGAGATACATTAAAGATTGAGGAAGCATGTTGTGACATGGAAGATTGCATTTGAGTCCCACCTAAGGCATAACATGATCCACATACATCTTTAACTTAGAAAATTTTGTTTAGGTCCAGACCTATTTCTATGTATATTTGTAATGTCAACCTTGGAGATTGTTCCAATGGTTGATGAATGTAATGTTGACCTTGATGTACATTCCAAGGTTGATGAATTATATAAAAGCATGTAATGTAGTTGTGAAAATGTTTTTGAAGTGCAAAAATGAGAAGATAAGTGCAAAGATGTAAGAAGAGAAAAGCAAAGGAGTTATACTGTGCTTCAATGGAACTGAACCTAGGCATGGAGTAGATGCTATCAAATTAGCTTGCCAATTCTTGGCAATGAGCCACCCCTTGGCAGTGAGCCATCCCTTGGTAGTGAGTTGATCTTGGCAATGAGCCTCAACATTTGCAGTGAGCATATTGGGCAGTGATCCCTAAGGTAGTGAGCCTCTATTTTTCGGTATTGTTATAACTTATTTATTTCTATGGGCTAACACCCACCATGGTTTTTCCCTTTTAGGGTTTTCCAGGTAAAAAATCTAGTGTCTCATGTGTTGATGATGTTGTGTTGAATTTCTTATTTCATGGTTTCATGATTAAATCTAAATAATAGTGAACAGGTGTTTGATGTGTTAATGTTCATAAGTGGTCAAGTTTTGAAGACAACTGATTCACCCCCTATCAGTTGTCTGGTGTATTTCAATAGTGAGCTAACACTCACCGTGGTTTTTCCTAGTTTTGGGTTTTCCATGTAAAAATCCTAGTGTTCATGTGTGATGGATTGTGGTTGTTTCTTCTATGTTTAATTTGCTTTGTTATTGCATGTGGTAAATGGATTACTAGTTTAATAATTAAGAAGTTTAATAGAGTACTGATTCAACCCCCCCTCTCAGTACATTGGGTGTTCAACAATTGGTATCAGAGCCTAGTTCCTTAGAAGAAGTCTAACAACTTGAGGAAGATCTTGGAGACTGAACACATGGAAGGTAAAAAATGTCCTACGCCTCTTGAAGAAATTGATGCAACTAAAACTGAAGAAGAATACACACTTGCCAATGAAGAACTCAAGCTTGCACTTGCAGATCTTGAAAAGGATGAAATAGAAAATAGGGATCTAAAAGATAATGTTTAAGGAAGCAGATGAGTGCATAAAAAAATTGAGGGAGCAAGTTAAAAAGTTCAAAGAAAAATATAAGGAGGTTAGTGAACAATTGATATCTGCAAATGACACCTTGAGTAATTTGAAAGTGGAAGTTGTAAAAAGAAAAAAAGTAGAAGAAGTCCTAAATCAGTTGGTGAAAAGAAAAACTGAAGACTTCACAAAGCTTGAACAAGAGGTTGTGGATCTGAACGCTAATGTGAAACATGCATGGATTAAGGAAGATAAATTTAGATTAAGTGCTACCCAACTTGATAGAATACTTGCTGGTTAGAAGAGTCCTGATGATAAAGAAGGCTTGGGCTTTGAGAAAGGTGAAAGTTCTAAAACCGGTCAAGAAAAGAATACTGAGATAAAAAAGGACAAAGGAAAATAGATTCAGAATCAAAGGAACAAACCTGAAGACCACCGGTCAGGCAACCAAATTCTCAAAGGTACCCTTCTTTCAATGGTTATTTTAATTCATGCAATAAGTTTGGTCATAAGGCTACTCAATGTAGGAGTAGAGTGAATCAAAATATTCCATCATTATTTGGTTAGTGTTTCACTTGCAATAAAGTAGGTCACAAGGCTAATAATTGTAGAAGTCAAATAAGGAATGGTTATAACAATAGAAGGAATGCTCAGACCTTCAAAGGTAACTGTTTTATATGTTAGAGGTTTGATCATAAAGCTAGTGAATGCAGAAGTTAGATAAGAAACAACTATAACAATGGAAGGAATGCTTAATCTTTCAATGGGAATTGTTTTACATGAAATAGATTTGGGCACAAGGCTAACCAATGTAGATCAAGGATGAATAAAAGAAAAAATAGATACAGAAATTTTGTATGCTTCAACTGCAACAGGCCTGGACATATTGTAAGATTCTACAGAAGCAAGAACATAAAGAGGAATAATGAGGTAGAGAAGAAAGAATCGATACAAAAGGTAGATCTATTAGAGATCAAGAGGGAGATGGATCAAATTTGGGTTAAGAAGGAAGTGTAGGAAGTCAAGGGTGAGTCCACACTAGACTTTGGTGCTGGTACTTCCTCTGGGAAGTAAATTGAGAGCTCTGGCTCAGGGGGGGCTTAATGCAAAATCCCACTCCCCCAACTAGAAATATGGTGTTGATATCTTGCACAAAGATATGAGTTATAAGACTGAATGAAAGATCTTATGAAGAAGATTCCAGTAGAAAATAATCTAACGTAGTGAATTCTAGAGCAATCTTGGTTGACTGTGAGTTGCAAAGAAGAAGTTTGACATCATTTTAAAATGGGCATTTATGATTATTAGGTCTTGATCAAAAGAAGATGTAAGGAATTCAATTGAAGGGAAAATCATCTTGCATCTAGACCCTCAATTGATTGAAGAGATTTGAAGAGTGAGCTAAGGCAGCTTCAAGCATTAGGTGAAGAAACCCTAATGGAAACAAAAGCTATTTATTGTTTTCTCTATTAAAAAGCTTTCTATTTTGAGAAAGCAAGCATGTCGACTCCACAAGTAGTTGAGATCTCTGAGAGAGCCTGTCCAAACTTCAAAAAGCATCCATATTAATCACTCAAAAACAATCCAGAAGGTGCATTCTCTGAGGTTCCTTATGGTGTCATGCATATATAGGATATTAGGGCTTATATCCATGCAAAGCTAGAAGAGTTTGATACCACAAAACTAGGGCAATTTTTCATGGAGAAACTAACTGATAATAATTATGAGCTAAAGGAAGAGTCTAGTGTGTTGCATGAGAAGAAGCTAGATGTTTGGATCAACTTTCCCATGCTTTCTTAAAATGATTAGGTCCACTATGTCCTTAATAGAATTCATGATGAATTTATGTGGTTGGACATGACACACATGATCACAAAAGATGCCATCAAAGATGTAACCGATATGAGCTCCATTGGTAGTGTTCCTGTTGAAATAAGGGTAGACAACTAAGAGGGGTGGTGAATTAGTTGTCACCAAAACTTTTATCCTTTGCTGTAATTAAACTTCATTACCACTTAATAACAGATGAATGATATAACCATGAAAGCATGAATCAACAACACATGAGAAGAAACAAAATCAACACACATAACATTAGGATTTTTACATAGAAACCCAGTTAAGGGAAAAACCATGGTGGGGGTTAACCACAAGATTTATTCTCTGTTAAAAGAATAGAAAATGGGAAAGGCACATGTCTTCAAGGCACACTACCCAGAGCTCACTGCTCCAAGAGGCTCACTTCCTACAGAAATATTTATAAGTTTATCACAAAAAGATTGAACTGGAAAACATCTTCTTCATGCCAAGGTTAGTTCCATTGAAGTGCACAATACATCTACTCTGCCCCCAAACACTTCTTCTCTATCTCCTCATACTTTACTACTCTTCCTCTTCTGCTCTTCTTCTTCTCTACTCTTCCTTTCCTCCTTTCTTAGGATTTTGTCATTTTCACACAAGGATACATTTCCACAACTCAACAACACATATTTATATGCTTCATCAACCTTGGGATAAACATCAAGGTCAGCTCTACAAACATCTGAATTAATACGAATCACTATGATGTTAGCCAAACATAGCTGGGACCCAAATCTTCCTTGAACAACATGCCACACTTCATATAATCTCTCTTAGATCATCTGCAACACTCACCAAGCATCTGGTTGACCAAGACTGGAAAGAACAACAGCACCCAAGGACAAATCTTCAACCACAAGATCAATCCTCAATGCGGACTACCAACACAATAGGTACATGATCCAGAGACTGCCACAAGCACAATGAAATCAACAAGAACAAACACACCACCTCACTTCACCAGAAACTCAAGAACACCAACTGTCATGACTGTCACACTAGAAAGATTGCTTGTAGACCTCTAAACCATGAACCACTTGAGTTGAGGATACACATTGATATCCCAAACACACCTCTAGATCCACAGATCATAATATTCCAATGTAGATCAATCCAGACCATACTCCTGTCACTCTGTCACCTCTGAACACTGCAAAAACCCAGTTCTATTCAGATGGCCATAACTTCATCAATACTTCATGTGGACCTCTCAAATCATAACTGAAGCACCTTCAGACAATCCTCTACAACACCCGTTGGTTTGTAGACTCTGATCTTCATCCTACAGGGAATGCAGAGCAATCTACTTCACTGAATTGCACTGTCTTCACTATGTTTGACAGAGAGATATGCAACTCACTTGTTTCTTCTAGAGGGGCTAATTTTCTCAATATCCTCAACATATATGTATTCTAGAATGGGATACATTTGATACCAATGACAACAAGGATATGTTGACATCAATGACAACACCAATTAGGCACATATTTGCAACAATCTCCCCCTTTGTCATTGATGGGAACATATGATGTGGAAAACTATTTCAACCATCAAGACAAGAACTTCTCCCCCTTTCTCTTATCACACCTACAACTATTTTCTTTACTACTCCCTCTTTCATTAGCAACTACTCACTTCTAGGTTTTACACATGACTTCTCTCCCCCTTTGACATCAATGGAAAAGGGCACATATTTGTGATCATCTCTTCCTCTTTTTGTTTCTTAATCTAGAATCAACATATTGACTACTCCTCCTGAGTAGAAACTCCTTAACACCAATCCAGATCACAAGATATGACTGTGAGTTCCACCGGACTGATGCACTTTAGTGCACCTTAGTTCTGAATAGGAGGGGTAATAACCCCTTGCATCACTGTAAGATACTCAAAAGTATCCTTAGGTAGAGGCTCAATGAAGATATCCACAATCTGATCCTTTGAAGAGACAAACTTTAATCTGACTTCATTCTCATTTACCTTCTCTCTCAAAAATTGAAACTTGATGGATGTATGCTTTGTCTTTAAATGCAACACTAGATTTTTTGAAATGTTTATTGCACTTGAATTATCATAGAAGATTGTAATAGGTTCTTCAAACACAACTCTGATAACCTTCAACATTTGCTTCATCCACAAAACTTGAGTACAATTACTCGCTACTGCTATGCACTCCACCTCTACAGTAGACAGAGATATTGCCTCCTATTTTTTGCTCAACCAAGAAACCAATTACTTTCGCAAGAAAAATGCACCTCCACTAGTACTCTTCCTATCATCCACATCTCCTACCCAATCAGCATCTTTATATGCATGAAGAGTGAAAGTATCACCTTTAGGATACCATAAGCCATAGTTAGATGTTCACTTTAGATATCTAAAAATTCTTGTGACTGCCACAACATGAGATTCTCTAGGATCATCTTGAAATATAGCAACAAGGCCAACTGCATTCATAATATCAGGTCTGGTATGAGTCAGATAAAGCAGTCCTCCAATCATTGATTTATACCTCTTCTGATTTGCCTTAGGGGAATTATCATCTTTACTCAACTTGCACCTGGATACCATAGGAGTACTCACTGACTTTGAATCCTCCATTCCAAACTTTTTCAACTCTTTCACATGCTTAGATTGAGATATGAAGATGCTTTTTTATAACTGAATGATTTGCAGACCTAAGAAGAAATTCATTTCACCAAGCATGGACATCTCAAACTCACTTTGCATCTGATCAACAGAACTTTTACACATGCTCTCATTTCCACCAAAGATGATATCATCAACAAATGCCTCAACAATCAAGATGTGTTCACAATCAATTTTGAAATAAAGATTATTGTCAGCAGTGTCTTTCATGAAGCCTAACTTTAGCAGATACTTATCTAATCTTGTATACTAGGTGTTTAGTGGAAAATTGGATTTGTCAATGTTTTAATGTATAGGTGTTTAAATTTGCCTCTCCACTATACATTGAAGGATCTAGGGTCAAATGGAAAGCACTATCATACCCTAGAGTCACTTTCAGATGTAAGGAAACTTGGATTAGGGAATTAATTATAAATTTTTCCTTCTCCTATCCTCAATTGACTATTAAGACCCTAATTATACAAATACATCAACAAATTAAAGAATATGGAAAAAGCTCTTGCAGACGGGAGTAAATTACCAAATTATAGAATACCTATTTTTGGGTTCTGAAGTAGAATAGTTGGGGACACTGGAGCAGGTGCCCAAGTCCAAGGTACCTACTTTTTCAGGGAATTTGGACCTCCTTTGGACATTGATCAACCCTGTAACTTCTATTTTCTAGAATCTATTTGTAGAGGACACTGGAGAGAGCACCCTAGTCCCGAAAGTGCTTCTTTGTCTGACTTTTCTTCAGATCTCGAATCCCTAATGTCTTCCTAGCCTTCCTGTAACTCCACTTTTTTTAGATGTGACACCTATAACCTGTAATCACAAGACTTGGTTTGGGGGTTGTGGTGTTTAGAGATTTCCCTCAGTCAAACCTCGAAGGACACTTAAGTCTCTGAACACCATTGTCAGATAAAGAGGGCATGCCCTTGTGACACAGAGGCCAAAAACTAAAGGAATCAATGATAAAAACACCATATGTCAACTTGTAGTGAAGCTCTCATGGAGGAAGATGCTCTTCATGACATGAGGAGATTGATGCTCAAATCTACAAATATCAACACACAAAACATACAAGTCTACTCTTGCAACACAATAGAAATCCTTGAATCACCTCGAGAACACAAGTTTACAAATGAATGCCTAAACATGCTTTTATATGCATCTACAAGAACTCCCGCCAAGATATTTAAAATTTAAACTTACTGTTTCGACAAAGAGACCTAATAACGGTCACTAACTAACACCTAGAAATTAGGGTTGCTCTAAAATCGGTCAGGACTAGGGCGTGGGCACCCAAGTCCTCCCCCCCTATTTTAGGTAGGGTACAGCTCAAGGGGTCCTCCTAGGTCCTATTTTCCATGGGACTTAGGTCTCATTCCATCAGAATGCTAAAATATGAACTACAATGTCCTAAATGCATGCTAAAGACCCAGGAGCTAAACCTTATGAGGGAAAATCCCCCAAGGGGACATTTTCTGACGTTACATTTAGCCCCCACTTTAATGTATGCATGAACACGAGGTCCATACATGCATTAAAGTAAGGTCACAATCACAACAAACACACCAAGCATGGAGAAGACATGCCAATCACATAGAAAATAGTAACAGGCACACAAAATGCAGAGAAGATAGCTACAATCATGTAGAACACGGAGTAGACAGTTAATGCATAGAAGACACATTAATGCATGGAAGACAGATATGATATCTTTTATTTTCTTTTTCTCATATATGTGAAATGCAAATGCAAGCATTGGAAAGTAAACAAACCTCCCATAATACACGATGCACCACTTAAGGGCGCAGGTCTTTGTATATAGGGCACCACACATGAAAGATACACAAAACCTCCCAAAATACATGAAGCACTCTCCAAGAGCACTGGTCACTGTATATGGAGTAACAAACATGCCATGCAAAACAAGCATGCCAAAACACACACACTTGAAGACACAGAGAAAACATGGCAGACAAGCAATGGTATGTTCCCTATTTCTAGGCTCATCACCATCTCAGGCACATTACAGGCACACACAGACAATTGGGCTTTGCCACAACAATCATTGAAGACATGCTTAAGGGTTGAGTTAGTCACAGAACCACTCCCTGCCTCTACAGAGGACTTTTGAAAATGATAGGATGATGCAATATGCTCTAAGAAATACACCATCCCCGCCTCTATAGAGGGTTTAGAAAAAAGGATATGCAGAGGGCTTACATGATTGATTGATTGATTGATTGATTGCAAACAAACTCAAGATGCATGATGCACTACTCAAGAGCGCAAGTCACTGCATCTGAGGTCAAACACATTGCTAACATCTATAATAGATAGCTTACCTTATATATGCCCCCACCTTAAGGTGGTTGATATCAGTTATCAATATCAAGCATGTTAAGGTAGGAAGAAAATACACAAGGGAACACCGACCTTCACAAAGCCCATGCCCCTCGGAGGTGACATGTACTTTACAATCGCCAAATGTTCCCACAAACACATCTTGGGAAGAAACATGTTAGTGTCTACGAAATCATGATAAACAATAACATCAATGCATATGATTAACCACACAAAGAGCCAAGGTTATACAATGAATTCAGAGTTCGAGGATAACCAGGGGCTATATCATGAAGCTCTCTAAATCAAGTACCACCAAGGCTAGATTCAAAGGTAAACAAAGGTGCACGGAGCAACATTATTGTTAAGGTTTGTAAATGCGACAGAACATCATGAAATTAACTACGCGGAAAGCACAAGTGCTTCCACTAGCCAAGCGTCAGATAAGATATACAACCCCATCGTCATATTAGGAACTATAGTCCATTTTTTGATTGCTCTCGAAAGGGACACTAGGTCTGCATCAATATAAATGTTTGTCATTATCCACCCGCTAGATGGAAACACTAGAGGAAGGGAAACAGTAAATAAGAGAGGAGAAACAAGTGTCTTATGGGAAGTCACGTAGGAGGGTGCCCCCAAGTCACCAACCATGATGCTATGTCCATAAGACACAACACACAACAATGAAATCAGAGAGAGAGGTAATTTGGAAGAATGATGATGCAAATAGAAGGTCACAACAGAGGTGGTCTCCTGGTATCTCAAACCTTACGGGAGAATCCAAGGTCATCCTAGGAGGCCTAAACAACATATAACACATCACGGG
Organism: Cunninghamia lanceolata; assembly: GCA_027924645.1. Classification (NCBI taxonomy): domain Eukaryota; kingdom Viridiplantae; phylum Streptophyta; class Pinopsida; order Cupressales; family Cupressaceae; genus Cunninghamia; species Cunninghamia lanceolata. Next base: position 16,264,611 of record BSBN01001583.1, read on the forward strand.
GGAAGCACATCATGAAAGAGATGAAGGGGTTAGAGATACTTACCTGTAGGGCCCCTACTAGGATAGAAATTGTCTATAAGCAAATCATCATTGTCATCGTCCCATTCCCTAATGATGGAGGATAGTGGGACATAAGGTACCATAGCCAAATTCATATCTTGTTCATTGTTAGGATCATCTTTGTTTGACTGAATGTTGGGATCAATGTTTTCTTGTTGAGAGGCAAGGTTTATGGCATATTCTTGTCTTCTTCTCCTTCTTTCTCTTGCTTTTCTATTTCATTTTGTTTTACCACTTATTTTTTGTAAGATAGGGCTATTCTCTTTCATAGGCATGTGCAAATTAGAAGTTGAAGGACCGGGATCAAACCTCATTTGTCACGGTGGAACATTTTTTTGTTGATAATGGTCTCCTGATCCTTGTAAGGATTTAAGGGGAGGAACCTCAACATAGGGACTTTGTCCTTTTGGTCTAAAGTTCTCTTCACATGCGGGTTGTTTCTCTTTTGTCATTTCTTGTGTAGGAGGACTAGGTGCTGGATGCAATAGTTTTGCCTTGTAATTTCTATAGCTTAAGAATGTAAAGTCCATTCATAGCTCTAATTTGTCACTACTATGTTTGTTACAAAAGTAATCCAATGTGAAGTGTTGTGTAATTGAAGGTTTGTATGTATTTCAATGAATGGCATGCACTTGTCCGTTCAAAGGAAATTTAACACATTTATAAATAGTTTAAGGAACCACTTTCATAATCTTTAACCATGGGATTCCAAGTTTTATGTCAAAGGAATCAGAATTGGGAGTAATATCAAACCATTGCTCAAAATGCTTCTTGAATACAGTTACTATCAATGATATCTTACCTAGTGGTTTCTTTAAAGCTCCCGTATGTGTCTTAATCATCAAGTTCGAAGGGCTATAAGGGCTTTGTATTAATTGATTTGAAAAGAGGAATTTTTTAGTGGAAACATTAGTCATGCAATTAGGATCAATCATAGTTCCCTCCACATTATTTCCTATTATCTGCACGGTGATGTAAAGAGGTCCTTCGGAATCACTGATTGTTCTATCATGAGGAGTGAATATAATTTCAGGTTCAGGAGCCTTTCTTTTCATGTAAGGTCTAGGAGGGAACCTATTGTTTCTATTATGATTAAAGGCCATGTTTTATGCTCAAACTAATGCCAAATCCAATTTTGAAAGCTTTTCAAAATTGGTGCAAAAGATAAGGGCAAAAATAGCCTAAAATGCTCAATTTTTTGATACCTTTCAATGCAAATGAATAACACAAAAGGATGCTATCAGGATTTCAGTCAAGGGAAGTAAGGTATACATCCAATATCAGTCAAAAACATAAATATAATCACTCTCAACACACTCTTGATGCAAATCCAAGATAATGCCCAGTCAAAATATAGTGAAAATAAGTCAAAATAGGCACTTTTTTCACCAAAATTCAATGCAAAAGAGCATAACAAAGGGTGTTGTGAGGAAAATGGTGATGGAAAGTGAATAATATCAGAAATAATAGCCTCTTTGTGCCAAAATACCCAACAAAACATGATTTTAGCACCACTTAAGGTCAAACCCTAGTGAAAATATAGAAAAAAAATCTATTTTTCACGATTTTTCAATTCCAAGACCTAGTAAAGGAGGTGTTGTAAGGAATTTTAGGAGTTATAGTGAATAATATAAATAATATAAGTTACCTCAATCCATAAAATTTATCACAATACTCTTGGAGTGCAAACTAGGTCAAACCCTAGGGCCAAAATAGCCAAAAATGTGTAGTTTTTTGCAAAATTTTCACTACAAGAGCCCGTTAAAAGGGTGTTGTGAAGATTTTTATGAAGGGTATAAAATTATAACCCTGAAAACAGAAAATTAATTTGAAAATATCTTTCACAACACACTTGTAGTGCAAGTTTGGATAGTCAATAAGGATAATTTTAGCGAAAATTGTTGTTTTCAAAGCCCTAGGTTTGAGATTTTGGAACAAAATGCTATGTGAATGGTTTGAAGTCTAATTTTTTATGTAAATTACATACTCTCAGATCTAAAAATGATTTTCAAGGTTAATTATGCAAAATTCCCATGCAAATTTAATGAAAATGCACCATAATTGCTAGTTTTTGTTGAAAATTTCAATGCAAAAATGCAAATAATTTAAATTTAAATGCAAATTCACACTAAAATGAAAGACTACAGACAAATGAAAATTTGAATGAGCCTCTAAAATCAGTAGAAAAATCTGATAAAATATTTTTCCTACAAACCCTAGATTTTGGAATTACTAGGTTATTTAAAATTGATAAAATTTCCACAAAACCCTAGCAATTAAATGATGAAAATGCAAGGAAAATTTTTTAATTTTTGTATTTTTATGTAGTTTATATCAGATCTGATGAAAAAATCATGAATTATTAAAATTTAGGTAGAACTGACACAATTTAGTAAGCCCAATACAATTTTTTTGCATTTTTCCAATTTTTCATTTTTTTTGAAATTTTCTCAATCCAATAAGTTAAATGACCAAATGAATGAATGAAATCACACCAAATATATAGAAAAACAATTAGAAAGTTGTAATTTAAGTTCAAAGACATGGGTTCACCAAAATGTTTAGTGGAAAATTAGGTTTGTCAATGTTTTAATGTTTAGGTGTTTAAGTCCACCTCTCCACTATACATTGAAGGATCTAGGGTCGAATGGAAAGCACTATCATACCCTAGAGTCACTTTTAGATGTAGGGAAACTTGGATTAGGGAATTACTTATCAATTTTTCCTTCTCCTATGCTCAATTGACCATTAAGACCCTAATTATGCAAATACGACAACAAATTAAAGAATTACAGAAAAAGCTCTTGTAGATGAGAGTAAAATATCAAATTATTGAATACATGTTTTTGGGGTTCTAAAGAAGAATAGTTAGGGACACTAGAGTGAGCACCCAAGTCCAAGGTACCTACTTTTTTGGGGAATCTAGACCTCCTTTAGACACTGATCAGCACTGTAACTTCTATTTTCCAGAATCTATCTACAGAGGACACTGGAGCGAGTGCCCTAGTCCTAGAAGTTATTCTTTGTTTGACTTTTATTCAGATCCCAAATCCCTAATGTATTCCCAGCCTTCCTACAACTCCACTTTTTCCATATGTGACACCTGTAACTTGCAATCGCAAGACTTGGTTTAGGCGTTGTGGTGTTTAGAGGTTTGCCTCAGTCAAACCCCGGAGGACACTTAAGTCTCCAAACATAGTTGTCAAATAAAGACAGCATACCCTTGTGAGGTAGAGGCCAAAAACCAAAGGAATCAATGATAAAAACACAATGATATGTCACCTTGTAGTGAAGGTCTCATGGAGGAAGATGCTCTTCATGACATGAGGAGATTGATGCTCAAATCTACAAATATAAACACACAAAACATACAAGTCTACTCTTGCAACACAATAAAAAGCCTTGAATCACCTTGAGAACACAATAGCTTTCTAGTAATCATCTAGTTGAAATCTAGTTTACAAATGAATACCTAAACATGATTTTATATGCATCTACAAGCACTCCTGCTAAGATATTTGAAATTCAAACTTACCATGTCGTCAAAGGGACCTAATAACGGTCACTAACTGACACCCAAAAATTGGGGCTGCCCTAAAATAGGGCAAGACTAGGGCACAGGTGCCCAAGTCCTCCCTCCCATTTTAGGTAGGGTACAACTCAAGTGGTCCTCCTAGGTACTATTTGCCATGGGACTTAGGTCTCATTCCATCGAGATGCTAAAATATGAACTAAAATGTCCTAAATGCATGCTAAAGACCCGGGAGCTAAACCTTATGAGGGAAAAGCCCCCAAGGGGACATTTTTTGACATTACACAAGGTTCTTGGGGCTTATTTAAGTCCATACAATGCTTTCTTCAATCTGCAGACCTTATCTTCTTGATTAGACAACTGGAATCCTTCTTATTGTTTAATGTAGACCTTTTCTTCCAACTCTCCATTCAAGAATGTTGACTTGAAATCTATTTGGTAGACTTTGAAATCTTTGAAAGAAACAAAGGCAAGAAATAATCTAACTACTTCAATTCTTTCCACCGGAGCAAAAGTTTATTCAAAATCAATTCCCTCTACCTGAGAGTAACCTTTGCATACCAATCTTGCTTTGTTTCTCACAACTTCACCATCTTCATTCAATTTATTTCGGAAGACCCATTTAGTTCTAATTACATTTTTATTTTCAGGTCTAGGAAAAAGATCCCAAGTATGATTCTTTTCAATTTGCATTAATTATTCTTCCATTACTTTTACCCAACTTTCATCATTACAAGCTTCATTTACTGATTTTGGTTCAATCTTTGAAATCAGACAATACTCCTCTTGTTCTTCAGCAATTCTTCTTTTAGTTTGAACACCTTTATTTTTGTCTCCTATGATCTAATTTTTAGAATAATTCAATCTCACATACCTGGGAGTTTTGGGATTTTCTTCAACTTCTGATTCTAGAACTTGGTCCTCAACATTTGCATTAACTTCTTGAGTCACTGGAATCTTCAGAGTAAACTTAACTTGCTTTCCTTCATTTGGACTTTCATTTTGATCGTCTGATTCATATCAACAAAACCTTGAAGGTCTCTCATTGCTTTCATCAACCTTGACATTAGCACTTTCAACTATCTTTTTTAATCTCTTGTTAAAGCATCAGTATGCCTTGCTTTGATTAGAATAATCCAAAAATATTCCTTCATCACATCTTGCATCAAACTTGCCTAGATCTTCATCTATTTTGATATAGCATTTACTACCAAAAACTCTAAAATATTTCACAGAAGGAGCATTACCAAACCACAGTTCATAAGGTGTTTTACTAGAATTACCTTTGATCTGCACCTATTTAAGAATGTAGACAACAGTACTTATAGCCTCTCTCCAATAGACATGTGGAACATTTGCTTCCATCATCATGGTTCTAGCAGCCTCTTGAATAGTCTGGTTCTTCCTTTCCACAACTCCATTCTACTAAGGAGTCCTAGGAGCATATAACTATCTCATTATTCCATACTTTTCACAAAATACATTAAACTGATCGGAGGTGAACTCTCCACCTCTGTTAGATCTCAAACACTTTATCTTCACACCAATCTCATTCTCCACCCTGGCCTTAAACACTTTGAATTTGTCAAGAGCCTCTGATTTCTCTCTTAAGAAAGTGACCCACATCATCTAGGAGTGATCATCAATAAACAACATAAAGTATCTGTCTCCTTCAAAACTCCCCACCCTCGCAGGACCACACAAATCAATGTGCACAAGTTCCAACAATCTACTTGAAGATTGTTCTTTAACCTTGAATGTATTTCTGCTCTGTTTTCCCAACTGACATTTCATACACATGCTATTAGCAGGTTTTACAAGCTTTAGAAGATCTCTCACATCCTAAGTAGCACTTATCTTGACAATGTTGTCAAAGTTTACATGACACATTCTCCTATGCCATAGCCAACTCTGATCAATCTAAGCAATCAAACAACTTTTACTAGTACCACTTAAATGAAAGATGTTACCTCTAGTCTATGTACCAGATGCAATCTCAGTTCTAGAGCTTTCCAAAATTTTGCATTTTCCATCCTTGAATCAGAGATCATATCCCTTGTCAACCAACTGTCCAAAACTAAGAAGATTATGCTTCAACCCTTCTACATACAAAACATCATTAGTGTTATTCTTACCATCAAAAGAGATGGATCCTCTGCCATGGATTCTAGCAGCTGAATTATCTCTAAACTTCACAATTCCACCTTCATACCTTTCCATACTTACAAACTTACTCTTATCACCTATCATATGATGAGAGCATCCACTGTCAATTACCCATTCATCCTCTTCTTCAACTTGAGAAACCAAGGCTCCTTCCACATTCACACAGCTACCAGATTCAATAAGCACTAGATCTTCTTCTTTAATGGCAATGAACACCCATTCATTTTTTGAGGTACTTCCCTTATTAGATTCATCATCAGTGACTCCTTCAGCAGCTTCTTGGAGATAGGAGCATTTCTTTTGAACCCTAGGTCTATTAGGGTTTAGTTTTCAAACCCTCTCCGGACATCTTGAAGCAAAATGACCAATCTTATTGCAAGCAAAACATTTGAAAGGCAATTTTCCTTCATACTTACTGTATATGCCTAAAAATGACACGATTCACATTCCTCTAAGTTAATTAAATATCAAAATATTTAATTACCTCTTCTAAAGTCAAAATTAAATAAAATCCTTTATTTAATTAAATTCTTCCAAACAATTAAACAATTCTTAATTATTTAATTAAATCAAATTCATTCTTCCAAATTTGAATAAATCAAATCAAATTTATTTAAATCCTCTCAATCTCCAAAAATAAAATATAATCAAATATTTTATATATTCTTCCAAAATCATGCACAACAATTAAATAAATTTATTTATTTAATTTGCTTTCTTATCTTCTAAATTAAATAATTCCAATTATTTAATTGTCTCTTCCAATAATATCTTCTCTAAATTTAAATAAATCAATTATTTATTTAAGTTACTTTTTCTTCTAAATTCAGTTATCTCTAAATATAATTCAATCTTTTTGAACATGCAATTAAATATTCCTAATATTTAATAAAGCAAAATATCTTCTTATTCTAATGCAAATCCCTTCTTCTTGTTTTAAATCACTTAACTGATTGTTATATTCTTATAAATGCTTTAACTTATTCTTCTATTCTTGTTAATTCCTCTCATGCAAAAGAAAGCAAGACACATGTCTTCTTCTTATTCGTTGCACGTTCCTCAAGTCTTCTATACCATTGATTTCCTCATTCTTTCTATACCATTGATCTTCATTCTCTCAAGTCTATAAATTGAACCCTCATTCTTCCATTTCATTCATCCAAGCTTTACATATTGTTACTCTGCAGGAATTATAGCACGCCTTTGGCACCAATTCCTTCATTGCTTGTGATCACATTCGCTACTACGTACTACACACTACTACCATCATTGTGAAGCTTCTCTTCATTACGATAATATCACTACCATTCCCAATTGAAATTCTTGAAGCATAGTAAGGAAGTGCACTCTCTGAGGGCCTCATTCATACATGCAAGAATGATTGTGATAGGCAATCAATGGAAGCTTCGATCTAAGGAGGTTTGCTTTGTTATTTGTCCATTGTTATTGGATTTCCTTAGTTCACTACTTCATTGAAGTTTTGGGTATTTGATATTGATTATTATTGCATATTCATTGTTGAATCCAATTTACCCCTAATATTTTTGGCACCCATCGTGGGGCCCAGCCCCAAATCTAACCCAAAAACTAAGTTTTTGTGTTTTAGAAAGCCGTACATAGGAGAAAACAATGCATCCGTCAATTCCTAACATGCATCTGTCACCTGTCACAGTGCATACATTTCTGTAGCATTTATACCCTCTATTTTGGCACATATGTTACCTTTTACGACGCTTTCATTACTGCAGTGCATATACACCCTATTACAGTGCTTTATACACCCTGTTACAGCACTTTTACCATCTTAAGCAGCGCATCTACTAATTCGGCGCATATACATTGTATTTCAGTGCTTATGTCCTCTGTTATAGTGCATATGTATTGTGGCACTTTTGTTGACTATTTCTGTGCATTTAGTCTTTGAAGTGGTGCATCTATTGTAGGTAGTGATTTAAGGGTTTTTTGGAAGATTTTTGCTAACAATGACATCTTTGCAGGAACTCTCTTGATTTGTTTTGCAGGCTAGGTACTGGTTTAGATTCATATAGTTGCACTTGCTAGCTCACACTTCAGTTTCTAAAGGGAAAGTAAAATGAATGCTCATGCAAATCTCACGTAGTTTTAACTAGGAAAGTGGTAATTGAATCATTGCTATCTTGCATTCCAACATTGCTATCTTTTCAAAGTTATTGCTATCTAGATAAAATTGAACTCATCATTGCTATCTAGGTAAAACTGAACCATTGCTATCTTAATTGACCATCACTTCAAAGTTAACAACTCGTACTATCATAGATAAAATTAAACTCATCATTGCTATCTGGGTAAAATTGAACCATTGCTATCTCGATTGACCATCATTTCAAAGTTAACAATTCATGCTACATGGTTAAAAAATTGAACTCATCATTGCTATCTTTTTATCACTTCAAAGTTAACAAATTTTTGTGCTTGCCCAAGTAGATAGCTCATCTAGTTTTTCTCATTTTAACTAGGGGAAAAGAACCACTATATACTGTGTTTTGGGAATGATACCAGGCCTATGCTCTCCCCTATCCTGGATGATCAAAATGCCAGACATATCATTTTCGCATGTGTTTTTCCTTTAGAGGGGCCTACTCTTGGATACCGTTCATCCAAGTAGGAATGACCCTAAGTGGTAACAGGCTAGATGCCAAGCCCTTCCAAGCCACTATAAATAAATTGTGTTTGGAGCGAAAGCTTCAAACAACAAGTGAAGTTGTGTTATACCGACAGCCAACCTCCCCCAAAACCCTCCAAGGCGCAACCCTTGCAAAGTGGGAGACTCCATAATGGAGAGTAGTGTTGCCGCATGTATAACCACTTGAATGGTTACCTTCATTAAACACCTTTGTTCTAGTGGCCAAAAACCCTTGTTATCCATTTGAAGCCTAGGATTGTACTTGTTCTTTCTTTTTAGTCCAAAAAGAGTCAAAAAAATCACAAAAAAAAAAACCATAAAAATATTCTTTGTGTTTGCAGTGTTTTCTTGCCATAATTTTAGAAAATTAGATCAGAGAAACATTCTTGCAACCAAAGTACCAAAAACATCAAAAATTCTAAAAAATTGTAAAAAAACAATGAAAAAGCTAGAGCGGCGCATCCGTCCTCTTTTCCTGTGCATTTGTGCTGACTTGCGGCGCATCCGTTCCAACCTATAGTGCTTTTGCTATCTGTTACAGCACATTTACACTTTACGAGTGTAGTGCATTTATTGTGACTTATGGCGCATTTATCAGTTTCTACAGCGCATCTATTTCGGTGCATACATGACAGTGAGCACTTGCACAGTTTTCGAGAGAAAAATCTTACCAATTTTGGGTACCCATTTCAGTCTAGTTTTAGGTTCAAAGATCAAGTCTTACCTTGCAGTCATTTTCCCACCCATTTCACGTCAAAATCTCTCTTTCGTTAGTCATCCCATTCACCTTCTATCAAGTCTTTCTAGTCCAAAGTCAAAAGTATCTCGTATCAGGTTAGCATAGGCCCCTTTTTCGTATCACCTTGGATTCAAGTAAACCTAGTAGGTCACAGAACTTTGCTAGTGATCTTGGTGCATGACCAATCCCTACACAGTAAGACAGGTATCGAGTACCCTTACTAGTGGCTACCGTCTTGTATTGGCCGTCTTACTTGGAATCATTGATCGAGAAAGTCCCTTGTCCAAGTCTTGTCATAAGTACCCCATCCTCAACAGTCTCCATCAGCACCTTGCCAAAATCTCTAGTCCCATTCCACCTAGTCCTATGTCACCTTGCATGGTTCTTACTAGATCTCAATACAAAAAACAACTTGAAATGGCTGAATCATCCAACCACATCATCACACCTCATGATAGTGATGAGGAGATCTCTAACGAATATTATCAGGGATGCCTCCAAAATCAGAAATTCCAACGCTTGTTAGAGAAAGTGCTCCATGATGATCCTCACAAGTACTTTTATTATCTTGCAAATCTTGGAATTAAACTCCTTACAGATTTTGATATAAGCACAATCCAAGAAAATGTGGAGAATAATCATGAAGAAAGGGGAAAGAAATCCATAGACCCAAATGTGGAAAATAAAAATGAAAAAGAAAAAAAGGCCATAGACCCAAATGCTCCTATGGAAGAAATGAGGAAACAACTCGAGGGTCTAAAGTAACAAATGTCAGATCTCAAGATGGGTACAAACACTAAAACCTATTCTTTGGAAGATATTGCACCATACCCCTTTGATAAAAGTCTAAACATGACACCTTTTCCCTTTCGATTCGAAGTTCCTAAATTTGACAAATACAAAGGGAAAGGGGACCCTAGAGATCACATTAGGGAATTCAATGCAACATGTATGGAAGTAGCTCACAATGAGACCTACTTAATGAGACTATTCCCTAGATCTTTAGGTAGTCAAGCTATGGAGTGGTTCTCACGGCTCCCACCAAGCATCAAATCTTTTGATAAGTTAGTCAACAAATTCATCATGCACTTCTCTTACAATATTGAACACGGAGTCTCTATGCTCGATCTATGCAACACCAAGCAAAAGAGTGGTGAATCATTTACCACTTTCCTACAACGGTGGAGACTACTAGTAAGTAAATGCTCATATGATGTACCAGAGAAGCAATTAATGGAGATGTTTGTCCATAACCTCAACACCGATCTTAGCTATCAAATACAAATAGAATGCCCTACTTCATTTTCAAAAGTCATTGAAATGGGATTATTCATCGAAAAAGCTATGATCCCCAAGGGGCAAATCAAGTTATATAAGGACACACCTACCTCCAACTACATGATTGACAAATCAAAGTTTTGGACCAAGAATAAGAATGTTGTCAATGATGGAGTAGTGGATGCTAAGTTGGCAGCTCCCAAGCAACAACCCATACTCACTCTCAAAGGAGAGGCAAGCAATGTTACACCCAACAAAACATTCTCTCAAGAGCCAAGATCAACTCAAATCCAACGCAAAAATTCACACCACTGGGGGAGTCCCAAGAGTCCACATTAAGGAAGTTATTGGCCAACAATGAAATCTCTCTACCACCAACAAGTGATTATGAGTCTACAGTCAAACCTCACTATTGGAAAGACACTGACTATTGTGAGTATCATAGAGGAAGCGGACATACAACCAACAAAAATATCCACCTCAAACATGTCATTCAAGATGTGCTTGATCAAAATCAAGGAGGAACCCAACAACATCCCTCCAATGAGACACATTTGGCGTACAGGGATCCGCTTCTCAATCATGATAGGCCGTACAATGACAACAACAACAACAATAGTCACAACAGGCAAAATTAGAATAGTGGGAATAGTAATGCTAACTATGCAAGTGTGCCATTTGACTATACCATAAATTGCATATCAAAGCATGTCCCACAAATCAATGTGGTCATGCCCCACCAACAATCAGAGCCTCAATGCAATGATTGCAGTATCATTACCCATAGTGGTAGAGTCACGTTGAATACCGTCCCTCCAAGGTCATCACCTTCTCAATCCAACTTCCATCAGTATAATGTCATAGACCAACTATAGAAGACTCCCACCCACATTTCTATCTTGGAGTTGTTGCGTCTATCTCCTTCCCATAAGGAGATTCTCAATAAATCCTTAGTGGAAACCACTGTCCCCACTAACTTGGCCCAAGAGAAGTTTTAGGCCATGGTAGGTAATCTGACCTCCTCAAGTACCATATCATTTACCGAGAAAGATGATCTCTCAGTGTCTCAACCTCATAACACCCATCTACATATCGTCACCTTCATCCATAAGCACCACATCAAGAGAGTTCTCATTGATGGGGCAGCCAGTTTAAATATTTGCACATTAAAGCTAGTCCTTACATTGGGGTTCTCTAAAAATGCAGTTGATCCAAGGAAGAAGATTACTATCAAAGCCTATGATGAAGAGGAGAGAACTACAAAGGGAACAGTAGTCTTACCCATACAATTTTGACCAATAATAAAGGATGTTGTATGCCAAGTCTTAGATAGGGAGCTCGCCTATAATATTCTCCTAGGGAGACCATGGATTCATGCCATGAAAGATGTCCCTTTAACCTATCGCCAATGCATAAAGTTCCCACATAATGGCAAGCAAGTCACCATCCAAGGCGACCCAGACCCCTTTCAGCATTGCAACTCTGTCCTTTCAAAACCTGATTGCATCATACCAAACAATAGAGCATCTACATCCCCTACCCCACAGCATGATCATACCTCTGAAGCTTCCTCATCAAAGCCCAAAAAATAGAAAATTACCATCAAAGAAACCAGAGTTGGGGAATACTCCATTGAGCAGAGCCTAAATCTAGCCAAGATGCCTTTATCTCCTAGATCCTTTGGTCAACCCAAGTATTTTCCAAAGCCATTTGCTGCTCCTATAGCTCCCACAACTCCCTTTGTAAAATGGAGGACCTTATCTAATGAAACAAAGGAAAGAGATGTCCTACAATGGCTTTATACTAAAGAAGAAGAGAACATACAATAGGAACCACCTAGGCTCCCAACAAATCTCTGTGGGCGAGGAGAAGCTATCCTACATAGAATGGGTTATGAAGGACAAGCCCCTATCAGCCTAAGAAAATAAGGAATCATAGAACCCATTCAACCTTCTTCATCCTCATTGGCTAGAAAAGAAAATGGCCTAGGATATAAAGGCAAGGGCAAGGCTAAAGAAAATGCTTGTCCTGTAGAAAGGATCCATACACTTCAAGTGGATAGTGACACAGATTCCAATGAATATGAGTGGGATGAGTTGACAGAGCATTCCTATGGTGACAAAGAGGTTGATACCATTCAAAATTATACCCCCTACCATGAGGGACAAATGCTACTAAACAGACCACTAGAGTCTGATTTGCCTATCTCTGAGAATATGACTTTCGAGGAAGGTTTGAGTTCTATCACAATAAATAATTTGGAGGAAAGTACCATCCCAAACACTCCCGCTACCAATACTCCTAGTATATCCATTCAAAATATCAATGAATCAGATCTATCCTCCGACTCCCTCCCCCTTGTGCATCCTGAACTCATTGATTGGGATCTATGAGGAACCCCTCAACTAGATATGTTCCAAAATGACAATGCCTATATTGACTACATGGAACTTAGGGACCACCTACCCAAATGAGATCATAAATCTAGTTTCTCTATTGAACTTAATACAGTGGCATATTTTGGAGAGGGTGCCAAGCCTTCCAGTCACAAAAATATCAAAATAAAAACTAGATCTGACGGTGAAAACCACTCTGCAGCAGTGTCAGATCCCAAAATAGTAAAAGGAAAAGACACATCCAAAGGTGAAAACCCAACTATGGCACTTGATGATGGAAGGCTTGACACTCTCCCCAATGACATGCACCAAGAGAAGTCTTAGATTGTTATGGAACCAATAGAGCCGGTTAACCTTGGAACAGAGGAACAGCCTAAGATCATTCACTTTGCTAAATCTCTAACCCCATCGGAGAAAGCAAGTCAATTTTACTTGGTCATACGTAGATATGCTAGGGTTAGATCCGGATTTGATTCTACATCATCTTCCATTAGATCCAGGAGTGAAACTAGTGAAACAGAAGCTTAGAAAGATGCATCCACACATAACACTACTTGTAAAAGAAGAACTCAAGAGACTACTGGATGTAGGGTTTATCAGAGCTATAGACTATCTAGAGTGGGTCTCCAACATTGTACTGTGTCCAAACAAGATGGTCGAGTTAGACTATGTAATGACTTTAGAGATCTAAACAAAGCTTGCCACAAGGATGATTTTTCATTGCCAAATATAGATATCATAGTTGACTTAATAGTAGGGCATACCATGTTATCTCTCATGGATGGCTTCTCAGGATATAATCAGATTAGGATAGCACCAGAAGACTAGCATAAAACAACTTTTACTTGTCCATGGGGCACTTTCTGTTAGAATGTCATGCCATTTGGGCTAAAGAATGCAAGAGAGACATATCAACGTGCTATGACCACCATATTTCATGATATAATGCATGTAACAATGGAAGATTATGTAGATGATATCCTAGCAAAGTCACTCACAAGAGAATCACATATGGATGTATTAGAGAAGGTCTTTCAGAGACTCGAGCAATTCAAAGTCAGGCTAAACCCAAAGAAGTGTGTATTCGGAGTCACCTCAGGCAAACTCCTAGGTTTTATTCTATAGGCAAATGGAATAGAGGTGGACCCCACCAAAGTCAAGGCTATCATGGACATGCCACCACCCAAGACTCTCACTCAACTAAGATCTCTACAGGGTAAGCTACAAGCAATCCATAGATTCATATCACAACTGGCAGACAAGTGCCAACCATTCAGTCATCTCCTACACAAGAACATTCCATTCAGATGGGATGAGAAATATGAAGAGGCATTCAACAAACTGAAAGAATATCTTATGAATCCACCTATTCTCATGCCTTCTATCCAAGGGAAACCATTGATACTATACATATCTACTACACCTATAGCTCTTGGGGCTCTCCTAGCACAACAAGATTATGAGAATAAAGAAAGAGTCGTCTACTACATCAGTCAAACATTAGTGGGCTATGAGTTGCAATACTCTCAGATAGAAAGATCATGTATTGCGGTAGTTTTTGCTTCCCAAAAACTCTAACATTATATGCTTGCACATCCAGTAAAAGTTATTGCAAAAATAGATCCACTGAAATACCTACTAAGCAAAGCAGCGCTCACAGGTCACCTAGCCAAATGGGTAATGCTCTTAAGTGAATACAACATTGAGTATGTAGACAGAAAAGCTATCAAGGGACAAATCATTGCTAATCAGTTAGTAGATGCACCATTACAGGACACCATACCTATGCAATTTGAATTTCTAGATGAATCTTTATTCAATATCTCAACACATTCCTGGAAGCTCTACTTTGATGGATCCTACACAAACCATGGATTGGGGGTGGGAATTTTGTTTGTAACTCCTCATGGAGACACCATTCCAAATTCTTACCACTTGTTATTCCCATGCACCAACAACATAGTAGAATATGAAACCTTAGTCATTGGTATCAAAATGGCAATAGAGTGGAAAATCAAAGAGCTACATCTCTATGGTGATTCTCAACTAATAATAAATCAGGTCAATGATGATTACCAAACAAAAGATGAGAAGCTTGTCCCATACAAGTGGATGGTCAATGACTTTAAGGAATATTTTTTGATCATCTCTTTTGAGCAGATACCCCAAATTGAGAACAAAGTAGTAGATGCCATGGCAACCATTGCCTCTCTTCTTGAAATACCAGAAAATGAGTCACGGTATGAGTTCTTAGTAGAAACTATTCGGAAAACAACTTATGATCTTCCTGAGAACCATACCATATGCTTTTTAGTTGGATCTGATTCACCTTGGTACGGTAAGATTTATACTTACCTCAAGGACAACACTCTCCCACTTGACTTATCTTCAAACCAACGATGAACCTTTATACACCAAATCTCTTGCTATACCATCATTGCCAACACCTTATACCGACATGGTCTAGATGGTACTTTACTCTGATGTTTAGAACGAGAAGAATCCCTAACTGCCTTACAAGATGTAAATGAAGGGATTTGTGGAACACATTCCCTCCTTAGCTAAGAAACTTGAGCATTTGGGTTATTATTGGCCAAACATGGAAATAGATTCATATCAGTTTATGAAGAAGTGAAAGCAGTGCCAAATACATGAGAGCCTGATACATGCACCAACTCAAGAGTTGAGACCTTTAACAACACCTTGGCCCTTTTGCTAATGGGGACTTGACCTTGTGGGAAAGATCCATCCACCCTCATCCAATGGTCACAAATTCATCATAACTGCTACTGAGTACTTTACCAAGTGGATTGAAGCCGTTCCCCTCACCACCATCATAGGTAAGCAAATATCCTCATTTATCTTGAATCACCTCATCTGCAGATACAAAATTCCTTCATCCATTATCATGGATAATGGAAGACCTTTCAAAAACTAGGATGTCCAAGAACTTTGTGACTGATTTAGAATCCAACACCATTTTTCCTCACCCTATTACCCCCAAGGCAATGGTCAAGCTGAAGCATCCAACAAGACCATCTTGAAACTCCTCAAGAAGACGGTCAACGATACTGGCTGTGATTGGCACATCCAACTCAATCATGTTCGGTGGGCCTACAGAACTAGTATATGCACTCCCACAGGTGCTACACCTTACGCGCTTGTCTATGGCTCAAAAGTCATCCTCCCCATTGAGGTCGAATTACCATCTCTCAGGGTGTCGTTAAAAGGTCTCATATTAGATGAAGAGTATAGAGTCTTTAGATTGCAAGAACTAGAGTTGCTAGAGGAAAGGAGACAGAAATCCTTTGACCATCTCAAAGCATATCAACAAATGATGTCAAGAAGCTATAACCATAGGGTTCATTCAAGGGTCTTTAAAGTTGGAGATCTAGTACTTAGAGAAAATTCCCGCAATCAACAGGATAGGGAAAAGAAGGGCAAGTTCGAACCCAATTGGCTTGGGCCTTATGTAATTGTAGCTACTTATAGATTGGGGGCATATCAGTTGGCAACATCAGAGGGTGAGTTGTTCATTGACCCAATCAACAGCATGCATCTTTTCCAGTTCTATACCTAGGAGAACCCTAATGTTGTTGGCAAGAGACACTATATGGCTTCATGAATGTTGTCATTGATGGCAACAAAGTTCATCCCACAAATCCACAGGATATGGTATGTCTATACCGGAAGATAGATTGAAGAATAGTATGGTTCGGTGAGCAAGAACAGAGCATGTGGCAAGGTCCAACAGTCAGGTCTGGATCTCTTAGAAGAAGTATCTCAGTAAAGTGCGGACTTGGGGTAGTCAAGAGGAGTATCTTGACTGATAGATTCTAGGGATTGAGCATCAGGTGAAGAAAGAGTGAAGAGATATGAGCACTTAAGTTTTGGGTTCCTAATTGGCAGAGTAGACAAAGGAAGAACTGACCGACAGAGCATCAGACCTAAATCCAGATGAGATATTGAGGATGATTAAGTTTCTTGAGGTATCATTCATGATTGGCCGACATGATTGATGACTTCTATAAGCATCTCCTTGATCCGCATCACTTGATATGCAAGGATTTAGCCGGTAGATCAGAGTTTGGGAAAATATTGACTATTCCGGATGTCGACTAGAAAGGTGTTGAAATCATTTGTGTGGATATATATACCAGATGGATTTAGATGTGAAGGTGTGGGTTGTGCATTGGAATTGTGTGAAGAAAAGTAGAAGAGCAGTGAAAAGGTAGTAAGATGGGTCCAGAATGTGACTAGATAGTAGCACCTAAGGAGAGTAAGAATGAAGTGTAGTAGATCAGTATATTGGGCTTAACCATAACTAAACTTCAACATGTGTGGATGCTTCTCAGTAGTTCAAGTATCTTGTTACCTTCTTTTCTTGTAGACAGTGAGTCTCTTGTAGGCTGTAATGAAACAACTTGCAAAATATCTTAATATAATAGTAAATATGCTGAAAATACTTGATAATAATATGCCACTTCGAGGGGGCAACCTCCTAATCCACTTCGAGGGGGATACCTCCAATAGTCTTCAATGAGAACACAATACTGAATATCATATGAAATGAGACTCACTACCTCCTATATATACCTATTTATGCCTAGGATATCACCCAGGCCGACTTAGATAGACCTATAGAAGCCTTAGGCCGACCTAAACAACTAAATAACAATATAATAATGATAATATGACTTAATTAGGAGTTAAGATAGCCACAGGCTGACTATTCATAACCCTATGTACACCAATATTAAGGGCGTAGCATGCCCCCCCTCTTCAAAGAAGCATTGTCATCAATGCTAACCAAGTGTGGATTCTTTTGAATGAACTCCTCATCCTCCCATGTGGCCTCTTCAACTAGTAAATTCTTCCATTGGATGAGATACTGAGTGAGGGTTCTATTCCTCAGCTTCTTTGTGCGAATTTGAAGAATGCCCTCTGGTTCCAAAATTATTCTTCCTTCTTCATCGAGTTCTGGTAGTACTGTTTGAGTAGGAATATTCTGCCCAATTACCTTCTTCAAACAAGAAACATGAAAAATTGGATGTATCTTTGTTGTTGGTGGCAACTCTAGTTTGTAGGCAACACTACCAATCTTTTGCATGATTTGGCATGGCCCATAATATCTTGGAGAGAACTTATTATTCTTTTTGTGTTGCTTCATTGAGATTTGTTTATAAGGCTGCAATCTCAAGAAGACCCAATCCCCAACTTCAAAATTTCTTTCACTATGATGTTGGTCCGCCTATTGTTTCATTCGATTTTGTGCCATAGCTAAATTCTCCTTGAGTCCTAAAAGTACCTGTTGTTGATGATGCAAGTGGTCCTCTACTGCCTGAACTCTTGGTGACACCTTTAATGATGATGTGATGGAAGGAGGATGATATCCATAAAGTGCCAAAAATGGAGACATTTTTGATGAGCTATGAAAAGAAGTGTTATACCACCATTCTACTAGTGGTAGCCAATCTACCCATTGAGATTGCTTTTCTGAAGTGAAACAACGTAGATATCCTTCCAAACATATATTAACAACCTCAGTTTGCCCATCTGATTGAGGATGGTATGAAGAACTATGAGCCAATTGAGTACCCAAACATGAGAATAAATCTTTCCAAAAGTGACTAGTAAAGATAGGATCATGATCACTGACAATAACCTTAGGTGTACCATGTAGCTTTTGGATATTCTCCAAGAAAACTTTTGCCACTGCACTTGCTGTAAAAGGATGTGATAATGCAATGAAATGTGCATATTTAGTGAGGCGATCAACTACTACCATGATGACATTATGACCTTTAGATTTGGGAAGCCCTGTGATGAAGTCCATGGATACCTCTTCCCAACGCTGGCTAGGAATAGATAAGGGCTGCAAGAGACCTAGTGTCTTAATTGTCTCCCCCTTATTTCTTTGACAAACTAAACATTCAGCCACAAATTTTTGAACATCACCTTTTAACCCTTCCCAAAAAAATCTTGCTTGACCCGATGATATGTCTTCAAAAATCCTGAATGACCACCAACTGGGGACTCATGTAGCTCTATGAGAATCTTGTGTTTAAGAGTGGAATTCTTGTAGAGATACAAATGCTCTTTATACCAAAGAATATCTCCCTTCAAACAAAACTTATCTGAACTACTAGGATCACTGTTTAATTGTTGGATGAGATTACTTGTTGCAACATCATTCTGCCATTCTACTTTGGCTTCTTCCACCCAATTTGCTTGTAATATTGAAAGGGCACACAATAAGGCTTCATCTTTCTCATCCTTCCTAGAAAGTGCATCAGCCACAATATTTTCCTTCCCTTTCTTATATACAATCTCAAAGTCATATCCCAACATCTTAGTGACCCATTTTTTTTGCTCTTCAGAGGATAGTCTTTGTTCCAAAAAATATTTTAGGCTATCATGATCTGTCTTAACCTTGAAGTGTCGACCCATTAAATAAGGCCTCCATTGTTTAACTGCGTGAAGGATTGCTAGCATTTCCTTCTCATAAATAGGTTTGAGCTGATTTTTACCCTTTAATTGACGACTCTCAAAAGCAATTGGTCGACCTTCTTGCATAAGAACTGCTCCTATCCCATTTCCAGAAGCATCACATTCTACAATGAATTCCTTGGTGAAGTCCGGAGTGGCAAGCACTAGAGTTGTACACATAGCCTCCTTCAATTGCTCAAATGCTACATTAGCAGACTCATTCCAATGAAAAGAATCCTTTTTCAAGAGAGTGGTGAGGGGTGCTACTATACGACCATAATTCTTCACAAATCTTCTATAGTACCCTGTCAATCCCAAGAAACCCCTCAGTTTCTTAATGGTTTTTGGAATAGACCATTCCATGATAGCCTTAATTTTGTTAGGGTCCACCTTTACTCCTTCATG
The DNA here is from genome assembly GCA_027924645.1 of Cunninghamia lanceolata. Classification (NCBI taxonomy): domain Eukaryota; kingdom Viridiplantae; phylum Streptophyta; class Pinopsida; order Cupressales; family Cupressaceae; genus Cunninghamia; species Cunninghamia lanceolata. The sequence continues at coordinate 16,284,338 of BSBN01001583.1, forward strand.
TGAAACTATCTGTCCCAAATACTCCACCTCCTTAAGACCAAAAGCACACTTGGATGGCTTATCATAGAGTTGATGATCTTTGAGTAATTGTAATGCTTGATCTACATGCTGCAAATGTTCTTCCCAAGTCTTGCTATAAATCAATATATCATCAAAGAACACTAACACAAACTTTCTCAAGAACTTCTTAAAAATGGAATTCATCAAACTTTGGAATGTAGATGGTGCATTGGTAAGGCCGAATGGCATCACCAAAAATTCATAATGACCCTCATGAGTTTGGAATGCTGTCTTACAAATATCTTCCTCCTTAATCCGAATTTGGTGATAACCAGATCTAAGATCTAACTTGGTAAAATACATAGCTCCATTCAATTCATCTAGCAAATCATCAATGACTGGAATAGGAAACTTATCTTTAATGATGTACGTGTTGAGCACTCTATAATCTGGACACATGCGCCAAGTTTCATCCTTCTTATGCACCATCACCACAGGTGAGGAGTAAGCACTTTGGCTATGCCTGATAATTCTTGCCTCTAGCATCTCCTCAACAATTTTTTCTATCTCACTTTTTTGTATGTGTGGGTACCTATAAGGCCTGATGTTTTGTGGTTGGCTCCCTGGAACTAGTTGTATGGCATGGTTATGATCCCTCTTAGGAGGAAGTCCTTTAGGCATATCTCCAAGAACCACTGAGTGACGATCAATTATGGCTTGTTAATCTGGATGAGTAGGAGCATTAGATTGAGAGACTTCTAATGAACATAGCTGGGCCACAAATCCATCTGCTCCTTTCTTAAGCAACTTTTGCATTTGATAAGAGCTTACCATCTGTGGGGATTTTTCCTTCAACCCCCTTAACTCCACTACCTTTCCTTCTGATTGAAATCGCATGAATAGTTTTTGGAAGTTCATCTCAATTGTTCCCAATGTAGTAAGCCATTGTAGTCCCAAAACAATATCTGCTGCACCCATGGATATTGCATACATTGGGGTATCAAGTTGATAATCTCCCATGGATAATTTAATGCTATGACACTTCCCTGAACAACTAACTATACCCCCATCTGCAATCAAAACTTGAAACTCTAGGGCTGGATATATAAAACAATTTAGACGAGTTGCCAACTTTTTGTTGATGAAATTATGAGTACTACCTGAGTCGATCAACATTGTTACTTTCTGCTTCTTTAAGAAACCCACTACCTTGAGAATTTGTGGTGCACTGAAACCTGAGAGTGCAGAACAAGAAATGATTGGCTGAGAATCATGTGATTCCTCACTTGACTCCCTATCCTCCTCTAATATGGGTTCCTCCTCTTCTTCCTCACTTGGACCTTCAATATAGAACAATTTCTTTTCACTACATTTATGTCCTCGACTGTATTTGCTATCACAATTGAAACACAACCCTTTTGCTCTTTTCTCCTCAATTTGCTATGGAGTCAATCTAGTAGGTTGAGGAAGAGAAGGTGTTGAATATCCTTTCTCTCTTGTCATATTAGCCCCTTGCTTTCTAGGAATCAAATATTTCTCCTCTACCCTGCGTGCCAAGATAAAAGACTCATTTACTGAGCTAGGACTAAACATACGTACCTCATGTTGAATGTAATCCTTGAGACCACCCAAGAATAAATCATTCAAGTTCTCCTCTATAATTGTATCCACTCATAATGATAGATTTTGGAATTTTTGAATATAATCCTTAACTGATCCTGTTTGTTGAAGTTTAGCAAGCTGGCTGAAGAAGTTGTCTGTCACACTATTGCTATATTGTGCTTGGAGTTCTTCTGTAAAAATTGACCATGAGACGGTGAGACCCTTTTTTCTCTGATGAGTACAAAGCCAACGATACCAAATGAATTGATCTGGTTCTAGATATAGGGAAGCCATCGTGACCTTTTGTCCATATGGGATTTGATGTACTTCAAAAAAATTCTCCATTTGTTTAATCCATGTTAGATGATCCTTACCATCGAACTTGCGCATATCCACCTTAGGAAAGAAATTCCTAGATCCCATAGGAGTATTAAAATTTGTGTCATTATTAGCCGACTTGAAGGTTTCACCTTGGTTGCTTGAGAACTCCTTTCTTGGTTCATTCATATAGGCGCTGAACATGCTTCATAGATCTGATATATCTCCTCTTAGGTCACACATATCCCTCTTAATTGAGGACACATCTTCTTTGACCTTACTCATTTCCTCATTGGGATTACTATCCTCTATTATTTCCTCATCCTTATCAGAGGATTTCCCTGGTGTGGCAGCATTCTTTTTGCCTCTTGTTGCAGGCCCCGTCATGATGGAAACCAATATTTTTGAAAAAAATCACACAAATGAAATGTAAATTTTCTGAAATTTTTATTGTAACTTACTAAGGCCAAGATACCACTTACCCAGAAAAAAATCCAAAAACTTAGCAAATTTGCTGCCTTGAGAGCGAATTTGTTGGAAACCCTAATTTTGTAATATCTCGCTTATTTTTGCTTCAATTCCTCTAAAATCTGGACTGTATCTTCTTTAATATGGTCTTCAAAAACCCTTTAAAAATCTTTAGAAACTTCACTAAAATTGGAAAGTTATGCTCTTCCCAAAATCGCCTCCAATGTTGAGAAAAAATCTTGCCTCTACGGTGCCAAGATCATGCTCTGATACCACTTGTAATGAAACAACTTGCACAATATCTGAATATAATAGTAAATATGCTGAAAATACTTGATAATAATATGCCACTTTGAGGGGGTAACCTCCTAATCAACTTCGAGGGGGATACCTCCAATAGTCTTCAATGAGAACACAATACTGAATATCATATGAAATGAGACTATATACCTATTTATGCCTAGGATATCACCCAGGTCAACTTAGATAGACCTATAGAAGCCTTAGGCCGACCTAAACAACTAAATAACAATATAATAATGATAATATGACTTAATTAGGAGTTAAGATAGCCACAAGCTGACTATTCATAACCCTATGTACACCAATATTAAGGGTGTAGCATAGGCAGTGAGCCTCTTGTGAGCAGTGTGCTCGGGCAGTGAGCCCTAATTGGCAAGTTCCATTTTGTTCTTTCTATTCTTCTAATAGAGAATACAATTTTGGGTTAGTCACCCCGTCGTTTTTCCCTTAACTAGGTTTTCCATGTTAAAATCTTGGTGTCTCATGTGTTGATGTGTTTCTGCTCTTGATTAAATGCATTATGTTTCATGTTTGATTTATTGTTATACTACTGAGTGAATGCAAGTGTTTAAAAAGAGGAAAGTTTTTGACAACTGATTCACCCCCCCATCTCAGTTGTCTGCCCTGAATCTAACAATTGGTATTAGAGCCAAGTTCCTCCAAACAGAGCCTAACAGCTTGAGGAAGATCTGGGAATCTCGATGGATATGTATGGTATGAGGGAATAGCTTCAATCTACCTTAGATGATCTTGAGCAGTCTCATTCTAAAGTCCATGACCTAAAAGAAAGACTTAGACAAGTTGATGATTTCATTAATGAGCTAAAAGAGAAACTGAGTATCTCTATGAAAAAGAGAAAGGAACTACTTCAACAATTAGCAAGTCAAAGTGAAGCCAATAACACTAATGATGATCTGAATGACAAGAACAAGTTATGCGAGAAGCTATCAAAAGAAGTCATTATGGTAAGACATGAAATGGAATCAGGGGTTATGAAATTCACCCAAGAAATTGAAGAGAAAAGGAAAATTGAAGATAATCTAATACAATGTTTCAAGGAGAAGTCAGAAGATTGCCACAATATGGACAGAATAATTAGGCATCTAGAATCTAATCTTGAAGAAGCTAAAGATAATGAAGAACAACTTGAGAATCAGATTGACACTCTCAAAAGGGATCTTCAAACAACAAATGAATATAAAGAGAAATTCAAGACAAGCTCTGCTCAACTTGAAGTTCTTCTTGCAAGCCAAAAGAGGGTAGATGACAAACAAGGCTTAGGGTATGAAAAAGGTGAAAGCTCCAGATCCGGTCAGAAGAACTCCAGATCAAAAAATCCAAGAAACGGGCCTAGAAGACCTCCGATAAGGCAACCTAATGCTCAAAGATATCCATCTTTCAATGGATACTACCACAACTGCAATAACTTTGGTCATAAAGCAAATTAGTGCAGAAAAAGAATGAATCAGACTAATTCATCCTTCTCCGGATAGTGTTTTAATTGCAAAAGGTATGGTCACAAATCTCTTGAGTGTAGATATATACAAATGAATAATTCATTCTATGGTAGATGCTTTGCATACAATAGAATGGGACATATGGCTAGACAGTGTAGATCAAGAGGATATTAGTCAAATATGCAAAGAAATGTTGTTTGCTACAATTGCAATAGATCCGGTCATATTGCCAAATTCTGCAGAAGTAAGAATCAAGACAAAAAGGGTCCAGTGCATCATAACCAAAACCAAGACAAAGGAAAAGAAAAAGTGAACACGGATGAAATTCAAAGGGAGATGAATAAGATTTGGGTGAAGAAAAGCATAGAGAATGTTGGGGATGGATCCGCACCAGAATTTGGTACTGATATTGCTTCTAGAAACTAAATAGATGAGCTTTGGCTCAGGGGGAGTAACGAAAGAAAAATATTTTCCCCCAGCCAGTCAATAGGTGCCTAAAATTGGCACATGAAAGGTTGCGGAGTAAAGGGTTCTTAGAGAAACATCTAAATAAGCCATGGTAAAGATATGGAAGATCCGCAAGAAGTTTTGAAAAGATTATTCTTCCAAGATTGATCCAGTTCAATAGTCACCCGGCAAGAACAGGATCTTCACAGTTAGATCCGGTGTGATTCAAAATTGAGGAATATTGATCTGAGGATAGATCAAATGATTAAGGAAAGAAAGATAGATTGTCAATAATCACCAAGAATAGCTCAAACCATATCTCAGTGATCCAAAAAAGATCTTTCTCAGAACAAGGAGAACAAGGCAACTAGAATGACTTGAGTTGCACATCTATTACAATATGAAATTAGGGTTTTTCTCAAAAATAAAAAGGTTCATTCGCTTGTCATTTGCACATTTGCATTCGAGAAGAAAAGAAAAGGAGCTCTACAACGAATTGTTTCAAATTTCTCAAAGATCAATCATGGGAGTCAATTCATCTAGCAAATCAATCCAGCTCACTTCGCAAACCCTAGAAGTGTGAAAGGTATTTTCCATTACTGAATATCTCTCTGTAAATCTTTGAAGATGGCTACTCTGAATGTGGTTAAGATCACTGATAGGCCGCGCCCTAAATTCAGAAAACATCCCTATAAATCCCTAGAAGTTGATCCCCTAGGTGCATTTTCTAGCATTCCACATGGAATTCTGCATGTAGAAGACGTTAGGGTTTACATTCGCGCAAACATTGAAGAATTTAGTAAATCCAAGATGATGGATATCTACCACAAGGAACTGATAGATGAATCATTTGAACTAAAACCTCAATATAAAGCCATCCGGGATAAACATTTTGAACAGTGCATTCATTTCCCCTATTTTGTTGAAGATGATTAGGTCCGGTATGTTTTGAAAAGAATGCATGACAACTTTATGTGGTTAACAAGGCCATTCAAGATAACCAAGGAAGCAATTAGGGCAATAACTAGATTGCACTCATCCGGTGGGATACCTACTCTAAAATTAATCAAAAACCAAACTGTGAGTGAGGCTACCAGATCTAAATTTGCTAAAAGAGCAATGATAGTTGAGGATATCATAGATTCGGACATCAAGTTTGCCTCCCTGATTATTGGCTACAAGATAAATCACTCCAGCAGAGAAAACTCTATTTCCAAAACAACAATCTACACTGCCTATGAAATGTTGAGAAAGAATGCATATTATGACCTTTGTGAACTCCTTCTAAGCCAATTGATGGAAAACCTACAAAAGATCAAAAAGGACAAGAAGAACTCCTTCAAGTATGGTGGACTGATACTATGTCTATTCTTCTACTTTATGAATGAGCGACCTGGATCCAGTGGTTGGGTATGGCAGAATGACAGACCTGTTGCAATTCAAATCAGAGATTACTTGCATGGGCTTGGTGATACCAAGGCACAAAACAAAGCACTATGGGGTTATTTCAAAAACTTCCAAGGCATGATGCAGGCTAGAGAAAGAATTCCCCAATCCCTAGTTGAAAAATACAAGGATACAATGTGCTTTATGGTAGACACTAATCAATGTCTGATGGAGGCAGTAGAACCAAGAATAGTATGGATCATGCCAATGGGGTATGAAGTGGATGAGAAAATTGTAGAGCTACATGTTCAGCACATGTTAAGTCAGCCCAAGGATCCCAAGGCAGAAAGGTTTGGAACCTTCGAATAATTGAGTGTAAAGATTCATGTGGAGCTAAGGCAACCGGAGATGAAGAGAAAAGTGAGAAAAGAAGTAGAGAATGTTGCCAAAAGGTATGGCATCTCAAAAGAGGCACTTGATGCAAACAGAGAAAAGATGGAAAGGGAAGAAAAAGAAAAGCAAGAAACTGAAAAAGAAAGTGCTCTGGTGCAAGCCCCCTCCCGGACCAAATCAACCAAAAGCTCTGCACCTACCACTTCCAAGGGTCAAAAGGCTTCAAAACTGGAAGCTCAGACATCCAGAAAAGGAGAGAAGAGAACTAAGAAAAAGGTAACAAGATCTTACACAAGCCAAAATGATGAAGAAGAGACAGAATCAGATGAAGAAGTAAAGAAAATGAAGAAGAAAAGGAAAACATCCAGTGAACCCTCTACTGAAGAAGTAATAGAAGAATTTGTTGAGAAGCCTGCTCTGTGCATTGATGACATTATAAAATCAATTACTATGGATGGGAACCTTCAACCAATGGCTGAATTCTATGATGATTACAATGAAGCTGACCAAAAGATCTTGCAAGAAGCCACAGTCAGGTATCTGAATATCTACAATAATATTTTTATTGAAATCATATCTCTTATTCCCAAAAGCCTAGAGAAGGAATTAGAAATAAGGAAGAATAATGCTATAGCAAAGCATCTTGAGATCTGAGAACAGATAGCTATTCAGCTATACTCTTCAATCACTCTGAAGCAAATGAATATGATCTTGAAAGATTGCAAGGATGAGTTTTGGAGCAAAGCTAGAATGAATCAGCTTATGCTCGGACAAACTGACAAAGTAGCAAAAGAAATAGAAGAGATCCTCCGAAATGCATACAAAAGATTCAACATTCCTATTATAGAGGACTTAGGTGATGATCCCTCTGCTACAGATGTTGAAGAAGAATCTACTGAGATAGTGGTAGAAGAGGTAAAGGAGACAGGTGATGTGAAAGATAAGAACTTAGAATCCTTTGCTCCAGAAGAGGAGGCCCATGAACAAGCAAACATCACTCCTTCGGTTTCCCCTACAGACTCTGGATCCAAAGAAGAAGAAAGAGTAGAAGAGAAGATCAGTCAAGAAGCAGAGGAGAAGGAAAAAGAATATGACAGTAGTAAGGCTACAGAAGGAGAGAAAACTCCAATAGAGAAGGCCATAGATGACAATGGTAAGATTGCAGAAGGGGAGAAAACCCTATCACCAGCAAGAGACATAGTAGAAGCAATCAAGGAATTCTTAACCAAGGAGATGATGGAATTTGATGAACCAAAACTTCTTCAAGGACCATTCAATTTTGACTCCCTCTCCCTAATTCAAACCATGAAGCTAGCATCCATTACTTTAGCAAAGGCAAAAGAAAAACTTCTGAAGTCTCACATGGAAGACTGCAAACTCATAGAAACTACATCCAGTGTATTGGAGAAGATTATGCCATCTTTTCAGAAAGATCCCTTAGCCTCTTCATCTGGTAATCTCAAATCTCTAGTTAATAGTGTTAGCACACATTTTGATTCCCTAGAGAAGTTAGCAGAAGATAAGGTCTGGAAGGAGTTCTTGGAAAAGAGATTCTCTGAAGTACAAGGAATAATAACCAATGATAGAAGAAATATGGATATAGGGATAAAGAGATTAAAAAATACTCTTAAAGATGGTGGAGAAATGTATAAATTTTGTCTATCATGGTCCAAAGTAATAGTGGAGATTGAGAAGAAAGTGAAAGAATAGGAGCATAAACTAACAAAACTATCTCAGAATTTTGATCCTCTTACCACGTCCATAATAAATCAAGAATGTCAGACTATTGCAGTCTTGAATACAATTAAGAAGCTTGAGAAGGAGAAGAAAAATAGAATAAGTAGGTTTAGTGAACTTAGAGGAATAATTATCCCTAAGTTAGAGGCCATGTATGAGGCCCTAAATGATGCTCAAACCACATCCCAGACTAGTGATCTGATAGATCTGAAGAGGGCAGAAGCTTTTGCATTCCTATTGAGTGGTCACATCTCAATTTTGGATAGGATGAAGCTAAGTTGGGCGATAGAAGTTGTACAATTGAAGAATACTTTTGCAGATATACTAAAGTATATGTAAAGTATAACCGGATAATATACTTATACGACTAAGTATAGAATGAGTTTTGAAAATTTTGGTGTACGGATGCCACCCTTTTCCATTGATGTCAAAGGGGGAGTGAGGAGCAGTGAAAAATGAGGAATCCAGCTAAGGGGGAGCTCTGAAAAATGCACATAAGGATAGAGCATCAGCCAAGGGGGAGTATAGTGTGACACTTAGTCATTTTTCACTAAGTGTTGCCATCAATGCCAAAGGGGGGAGATTGTTGGCAAGAGACACTATATGGCTTCATGAATACTATCATTGATGGCAACAAAGTTCATCCCACACATCCGCAGGATATGGTATGTCTATACCGGAAGACAGATTGAAGAACAATATGGTCCGGTGAGCAAGAATAGAGCATGTGGCAAGGTCCAACAGTCAGGTCTGGATCTCTCAGAAGAAGTATCTCAGTAAAGTGTAGACTTGGGGTAGTCAAGAGGAGTATCTTGACTGATAGATTCCAGGGATTGAGCCTCCGGTGAAGAAAGAGTGAAGAGATATGAGCACTTAAGTTTTGGGTTCCTAATTGGTAGAGTAGACAGAGGAAGAACTGACAGGGAGAGCATCAGACCTAAATCCAGATGAGATATTGATGATGATTAAGTTTCTTGAGGTATCATTCATGATTGGAAGACATGATTGATGACTTCTATAAGCATCTCCTTGATCCGCATCACTTGGTATGCAAGGATTCAGCCGATAGATCAGAGTTTGGGAAAATATTGACTATTCCAGATGCCGACTAGCAAGGTGTTGAAATCATTTGTGTGGATATATATACTAGATGGATTTAGATGTGAAGGTGTGGGTTGTGTGTTGGAATTGTGTGAAGAAAAGTAGAAGAGTAGTGAAAAGGCAGTAAGACAGGTCCAGAATGTGACTGGACAATAGCACCTAAGGAGAGTAAGAATGAAGTGCAGCAGATCAATATATTGGGCTTAACCGGAACTAAACTTCAGCATGTGTGGATGCTTCTCATCAGTTCAAGTATCTTGTTACCTTCTTTTCTTGTAGACAGTGAGTCTCTTGTAGGCAGTGAGCCTCTTGTGAGTAGTGTGCTCGGGCAGTGAACCCTAATTGGCAAGTGCCATTTTGTTCTTTCTATTCTTCTAACAGAGAATACAATATTGGGTTAGTCACCTCATGGTTTTTCCCTTAACCAGGTTTTCCACATTAAAATCTTGGTGTCTCATGTGTTGATGTGTTTCTTCTCTTGATTAAATGCATTATGTTTCATGTTTGATTTATTGTTATACCGCTAAGTGAATGCAAGTGTTTAAAAAGAGGAAAGTTTTGGACAACTGATTCACCCCCCCTCTTAGTTGTTTGCCCTGAATCTAACAAATGTAAGGGGGGCATAAAATACAAAAAAAAAAAAAAATTAGAAAAATGCCAAAAAAAATCATTCTTTGGTGAAAACCTAGCAAACAGGTGCCTTGGATAGGTATCATGATGAAAACCTGGCAAACAAACATCATGTTTACTTTCTAGCTCTTCGTACAAATAAAAACAAGTGGTGAAAACCTGGTAAACAGGCATCACTTGTGATAAACTGCCTTCTCCATCTTGGGGAAACCAATCACCTTGTGTCCATTCTTCCTCATGTCCCATTCAACCCATATCTGTCCCATAATAAAATCCTAATAGTAACCTATCGTGTCTTGATACTCTATCTCTTTGTTGCCTTGTCATCCAAGGTTTTGTCCCATATCGTATCCATCGTGTCAGCCTAGCATAGTGTCTCTCATCGGTATCCATGGTCCAAGTCCATGAACTACGTTGCCTCTGCATCATCACGTAGGCAAGGCCATTATTCTAATGCACCCCCGAGGCTCCCATTGTCCCATCCATCCCATTTCCTGTCATCTTTCTTCTAGTCCATCCATGGTCCATTAGGGTTTACCCTGAACTACGTTAACTCTACATCATCACGTAGGCAAGGCCATTTAGCAATGAGACCCTGAGGCACTAGGTCAGTCCCTTAGGGTCCGTCTCCCCAATAAGGATTGTGGAATATTCTCACCAAGCAAGCAAGCGCAATCGAAATCTACTCTTTCTCAAGCAAAAATCCTAATGCAAAACATTAACCTATCCAAGGCAAAGCAGAAAAAACTCCTAAGGCCTTCTAAATGATTTTACTCAAATTATGGCAAGAAACAAACACATCTAAATGCAATAATGTTTTGTGTTGGTTAAGTTAACTTAAAGAGTCTTGATTTATGCTATCATGCCTTACTATGCTACTCGAGGATGTCAAAAGCTAGAGATGCTATGATGGGGGCATGATCGTTTTCTTTGTTTTTTGTTTGTGGATTAAACTTTAGTAATGTGAGACCTTGTCTAAAGACATGATCAGCACAAGATCATTGAGGACATCCAAGGTCTAACATGAACAGGGGCAATCCTTATTTGTTGATACACAAGAAATACTCAGGTCATCTTGGTTCAATTATACCTCGATGCTTGTATTAACTTGCTAAATCAAAATCTATGTAAGCGATACTTAGGTCATCTTAGTTCAATTATACCTAGATGCTTGTATTAACTTACAACATTTTGAAAAAATACCAAAAAAATTGCCCAATGATGAAATAAACACTTCAAAATATTTGCACCATCAAGATGTCAAAAGAAAAGCATCCATTATACATCCATGCATCCATATCCCATGCAATAAAAGATCCAAACAATGTAGAGTAACAATGCAAATCAAAGCTTGTGAATCTTTCTATCGAGTCAGTCTTTCAATCAATCTTCTATCTATCATTATGTCATTTCTATGTCGATAGAGTACATTTGGACATCAAAAAAATAGAGCATATAGTTGCATATCATATCACATGAGATAGTCATTTACATGATTAAATTAGTTGCATACATAACAAGTGCATTAAGTCATCCATATACAGTTTGTTGCAATCATCATAGTTTAAAAAATGAGAAAAATCTAAAACATAGATAAGTGCATCACATAAGTTGCATAATCATATAGATATCATTTTGCATACACACAATAGAAACATATCAAGTAAAGTATCCAAAATCTGCATTAGGTCATATAGCATCACATAGCATAGTATGAAAATCTGCATTAGACAACATTGCATAGCATCGAGTAAAACATTTAAGTCTGCATTAGATAAACATGTGCATCACATCATACAAATAGAAAGCATAAAATAGCTGCGTCATCATATAAATATCATAAAATGTGTCCAAATGTACAATATCAAAGTATCTATCTTTGAATCACTGTCATATACAAATGTACAATATCAAAGTATCTATCTTTGAATCACTGTCAAAATACAAAAATGGTACAAGTCTATCTGACTACCTGAGACATCAAAAAGGTACATAGGACCCAAGGTCTGTGAGTCTCTGCTATCCCTGCTACTATGGACTGCTACTACTGGTAGTATCTCATGTGTCCCCTCCTCTGCTAGCCTCAAACTGCTATGGACCCATCACAGAGGCCCCTGACCTCGATGGACCTACTCTCTGGGAGGCCATAGACTGGCTCCTATAGCTCGGAGCCCTCTGAATAGCTAGCATCGCACCATGCTATAGTCCTTGGTAGTATTGTGTCTAAGCCTGCACTATGGCAAGCTCACCCTGCACCTACGCTAGCTACCCCTACACCTGTGCCAACTCTGTTTGTGCCTATACTAGCTGCCCCTGTGCCTGTGCTAGTTGTGCCTGTGCCTGATGCACCTGCCCAACCAAATGGGTACTTGCTGCATTTGTCCCTAGGGCTACCACTACGGTATCTGTCTCCACTCGGATAACTCATATCCGAGCATTTGCCATGTCTCTCTCTCTAGTGAGCTTAGCAATGTACTATGCGTCTGTATCTCGTTGAGCCTCAACCCTCCTAAGCTGTGCCTGTAGCTATCTAACCTATCCTCTCAATGTGGCTATGGTCCTCTCATGGACATTTGCCTATGCTGGACCCTGGGCTTCCTGTGCCTGTCCCTGCCCCTGTGGCTGGGGCACCTGCTGTTGTACCACCTGCTAGGGTGGCGGCATATGTGCCTACTATACATGTGGTGCCTACTGTGGTACCTACTGTGCAACTCGTGGTGGTACTGCCTACTGAGTGTGGGAGGATCCCTCACCAATTCTCCATCTCTGTTTGGGTCGGCCTCCATCACCTCCATCTCCTCCCCCTCCTCCTCCGTCATCTCCTCCATCTCTGCCACCTCTCCATCCTCCTCTCCCCCTCCCCCTCCTCCTCCTCTAGCCAATTTGGCCCTCATCATCTGAGTCTGCCTCATCTATGCAAGGAACCAACACCCCAGGTCTTGAGTATCTCAGGAACGAGTGAGCAATGAACCAATCCTTGTAGTCCTACATCATCCCCATGTCTGCTATCTCCCTCCTCATGTCCCAGGCAATGTAGGATGTCTGCCAAGACTCTACTAAGGCCTCCTCATAAGATACCATCGGTCCCCATCTGACCCTCTCAGCATGTGTACATGCAAACTGAGCCTGCCCCTGTGGTATACCCTGCCTCCTACCAAACTGTCTTTGTACTCTACCTATAATCTGTCTCTCTAGTATGAAGCATGTCTGTCCTATCAGCCATCTCATTTGAAAGCAGTAGGGTAACTCATCTGTCTCATGCTCCCACAACTCGCAGTCTAGATATGGTCACCAAATGACCACATCTACCCCATCAAAAGCATGTCTCTAGTACTCTAGTTTCCCCAACCTATGCTGGGAAATTACCCCTACATAACCATAACTGTATGGCTCCCCCCTCTATCTTTCAAACACACATATCAGTCTCGTGATCGCTATGTGCTCCCATAGCCAAAACTATAGTAGTGATATGCTTGCAAATAGGCTCGTACTCCTATGATATACTGTCTGATGCATATCGTGGTATAAATGAGCAAGTATGTAGATACCCCAAGCGTATCAGCTGCACTCTGTCACCATCCTCTCCATGATCCTACCCCATCCAATGGGGAACCCATGCGATCTTCTGTCAGGGCATATGATGCCTCTGATCAGTCCTACTACAATCCCTGGGAAGTAGTCGTAGTAATTGTGAATCTCCTACCAAGGGATGACCTATCTAACCATTTCTAGGTCATCAAACACTCGCCTACACTCAGCAAGTCATGCATCTCTCTGTGGATCATACTCCACAAGCTCACCCTAAATTGGCAAATGCAAAATCTGGTAGGCGTCCTCCAATGTCAAGGTCATCTCACTGGTAGGAAAGTGGAAAGTATCGTCCTCGCTGTGGAACCTCTCCACTGTAGCACTCAGCAAGCCGCAGTTCACCCGAACCTCAAGCATGAAGCAAACATAATCTAGTCCCATAGCACTAAGCACCTCTCTATCTATCTTAGTCAGCATGTATCTCTGCAACAAAGGCATAGGGAATTGCTCCTTAGACTGAAGTGTCTCTCGTATATCCTCTTGCAAGCACACAAAGCAAGGCATCAACCTAAAGTTGCAAACACCATACTCAACATATCTATAGAACCATATCAACTAACTTAGCATTTCAAATTGATCAAAATAACACACTACATCTCTTGACTAGATTCCTGCAATCTCAGAGATAGCTTATTGATTGACGCATCAAACAAGATGCCAATCGAGTCGATTTGGCTAAGTAATCTGCCTATCTATAACATATACACCACAACATGTGGTAAATGTTCCATTTCTTAACCAATGCACCATTTTTTGACCTATGCACCACTTCTGGCATAAGCGCCACAACAATCCATAGATGCGTTGTCCTATGCTATCATTGTGTTGCTTTTACGCATGCACCGCAACATACCGTATATGCGCTGCAAGATTATGCATGCGTTGCAATTTCCTATATATGCACAACTTTTACATATGTGCTGCTTTATCTTATGCATGAGCTATAGAACCATGCATGCGCCGTTTCATGTGACATATACACCACACTATCTTTTAGCGCATCTATCTACCTAGACTTTCTCCTAGCATTTATTGCTACCAAACTCAACCCTAGGAGAATTTTTTTGAGATACATACTGGGGGTCCTGCCTCTGCTGACTGGTTGAATCGACAAACGCGCTCGAATCAATGCTCCTCGCATGGAATTTCCATCCTCGTGCTGACTGCTCTATGCTTTATGTTGCTCTAGGCTCTCTAAAGCAAATCAAACTAAGACAAGTGTGCAAATGAATTGTCTTGTGGACCCAGCTCCTATTTATAGCATGTAAACCCTAATTTGGCTAGGTGGTGACAATGACTACTTCCCACACCCATTTTCTCCAATTTTCTTCTAGTTTCTCTGAAACATGTCCTATTTTCTTCTAGCCTAACCTATTCCCTTCGTCTTCATGAGATTGTCTGTCTCTCGTCCTTCTACCTTCTTCTCGTCCAGTCTCCCGAGGGGGCATCCTATCGTCATGACTTGTACCAGGGGCAAACTAGGGCATGTATCATTATCAGAAAATTCTTATTCTTTGAAGCAACACCATAAACTCCATTGCATTAAAGAGGGGCAAAATGTATATGCCTAAAAATGACACGATTCACATTCCTCTAAGTTAATTAAATATCAAAATATTTAATTACCTCTTCTAAAGTCAAAATTAAATAAAATCCTTTATTTAATTAAATTCTTCCAAACAATTAAATAATTCTTAATTACTTAATTAAATCAAATTCATTCTTCCAAATTTGAATAAATCAAATCAAATTTATTTAAATCCTCTCAATCTCCAAAAATAAAATATAATCAAATATTTTATTTATTCTTCCAAAATCATGCACAACAATTAAATAAATTTATTTATTTAATTTGCTTTCTTATCTTCTAAATTAAATAATTTCAATTATTTAATTATCTCTTCCAATAATATCTTCTCTAAATTTAAATAAATAAATTATTTATTTAAGTTGCTTTTTCTTCTAAATTGAGTTATCTCTAAATATAATTCAATCTTTTTGAACATGCAATTAAATATTCCTAATATTTAATAAAGCAAAATATCTTCTTATTCTCATGCAAATCCCTTCTTGTTTTAAATCACTTAACTGATTGTTATATTCTTTTAAATGCTTTAACTCATTCTTCTATTCTTGTTAATTCCTGTCATGTAAAATAAAGCAAGACACATGTCTTCTTCTTATTCGTTGCACGTTCCTCAAGTCTTCTATACCATTGATCTTCATTCTCTCAAGTCTATAAATTGAACCCTCATTCTTCCATTTCATTGATCCAAGCTTTAATTATTGTTACTCTGTTGGAATTACAGCGCACCTTTGGCACTAACCTTTTGCACCAATTCCTTCATTGCTTGTGATCACATTCGCTACTACATACTACGCACTACTACCATCGTTGTGAAGCTTCTCTTCATTGCGATAATATCACTGCCATTCCCAATTGACATTCTTGAAGTATAGAAAGGAAGTCCACTCTCTGAGGGCCTCATTCATACATGCAAGAACAATTGTGATAGATAATCAATGGAAGCTTCGATCTAAGGAGGTTTGCTTTGTTATTTGTTCATTGTTATTGGATTTCCTTAGTTCACTATTTCATTGAAGTTTTGGGTATTTGATATTGATTATTATTGCATATTCATTGTTGAATCCAATTTACCCCTAACACTTACCAGATCCTCTTAGTAATCATTTGGCAAACAGGGCTTCAAGTTCTTCAAACTCTGATTCATCTTCATCAAGTTCCTTACCTTCTCAAATCTGGTTAGTCTTCTTGAAGAGATTTCACTTGGATCAAATATTTTCTTTGTTGCAAATATGTGCCTAAGTGGGTTGTCATTGATGTCAACATATTCTTGTTGCCATTGGTGTCAACTGTATCCTATTTTGCTATCTGCCTAGAAGACCGGACTGTTGAGGATATTGAGAAAATTAGTGACAATCAATACATGTGGATCATGTGGCTATGTAGAGGATTGTTAGAGATTGTTCCAGTTAAAATTTGAGAAATCCACATGAAGATTTGAAGGAGTTATGGCCATTTGAGTAGAACCAGTTCCTGCAATACTCAGGAAAGACAAAGTGACAGGAGAGAGGTCCAGATTGCTCTGGTAACATAAAATTGTGATCTGCAGATCTAAAGGCATGTTTGGGAAGTCAATGTGTATCATCAACACCAGTGGTTCATGGTTGGGAGGTCCGCAAGCTATCCTTCTAGTTTGACAGTCATGGCAGAGAGTGTTCTTGAGGTTTCGGAGGAAGATTCAAATGCTTCTGATAATTTGGTTTAGAATGGATGTTATTGGTATACTCAATGTGCTTGTGGAGGTCTCTGGATCATATGGCTACTATGTTAGAGGTCCACATTGAAGTTTGAGTTTGTTGACTAAAGATTTTCTCTTTGAGGTTGATGTTCTCCCCAGTCTTGGCCAATCAGATGTTCCTAGCCTGTTGCGGATGCCTTAGAGTATTTTTGTGAAGACTGGAGTGGTTGTAGAAGAAGATTCAAGTCTCAATTGTGTTTGGATGATAGTGTGATGATCCGTGTCAAGGTTAGCTGACCTTGCTGATCATTCCAAGGTTGATGAAGTATATAAATACTTGTTGAAAAGGTATTGAAATTATCCTTGTAAAACAAATACATCAATCCGAAGAAAGGATCAGGAGTAGAGTAGAGAAGAAAAGGAGCGAGAGTAGTATAGAGTGTGAAGAAGAATTTGGGGTAGAGTGAAAGTTCTCAAGCATTCATTGAAACTAAATAAGGCATGAAGTAGATGCTATTTCTCAGTTAATTCTTTCTAAATAAATTCTATAGGTAGTGAGCGTCTCTTTTGAGCAGTGAGCTCTGGGCAGTGCGCCCGAAGGCATGTGCCTTCTATTTTACTAAGTAATTTTAATAGGGTATGCATTTTGTGGGTTAACCCCCACTGTGGTCTTTCTCTTAACTGGGTTTCCACATCAAAATCTTGGTTTCAAATGTGTTGATTATGTTTCTGCTCTTTTGTTGTTGATCTATGCTTTAATGTTTACATCACTAATTTGATAGTAAGATAATAAAGAAGGTTAAAAGAAGAAAAAATTTTATTGTGGGACAACTAATTCACCCCCTCTTAGTTGTCTAGTTTCAACAATTGGTATCAGAGCCAGATCCTCTCATAAAAGCCTAACCACTTGAGGAGATCTAGGATGTCAACCTACAAGAAGGATAGTCCAAGATTTGATGGAACAAATTATTTTGTTTGGAAAAATCACATGGAGTGTCATTTGCAATGCATGGGTGATGCTTATTGGGCAATAACCAATGTTGAGTATAAACCTCTAGAGAAAGGTCCTTCAACCCCTGATCAAATAAAAAATGTTGAAAATAATCTTCGAGCTAAAGAAGCCTTGTTGAGTGCCTTGACTGATTCAGAGATGACAAATGTCTTTGGTTTAAAAACTACTCATGAAATATGGAAAAAGTTGGAGTATCTATATGAAGGTGATAAATATGTCAAATGTGCAAAGCTCCAAAGTCTGAGAGGAAAATTTAAAACTATGAGGATGAGCAAAGATGAAAACATCACAATCTACATGCAAAAGATAAATGAACTTGTGTGTGGCATCAGGTGTGCTAGTGGAACTTTGGACGAATTAGAAATTGTATCAAAAGTACTTAGATCTTTACCAGATTCATACAAGCATAAGGTTGTAGCTATAGAAGAGATCAGGACAGTCTCAAAAGTTACAAGAGATCATCTAGTTGGCAAGATTTCAGCTTTCGAATTAAGTGAGTTTGGTGATTCTCTTCCCAAGTCTGAATCTGCATTTAAGGCCAGTGTGTATGGAAAACAAAGATATGATCTGGGTGAAAGTTCCTCTACAAGATCAAATAGATTTATGAAGACAAGAAAGGATCTTGAAGATGTTGAAATAGAAACAATAGATCTTGAAGCTCTTATTGAAGAATGCTAAGAGGATCCGATAAGTATGAAGGAAAATTACCACTCAAATGATTTTGTTGTAATAAGATTAGTCATTTTGCCTCAAGATGTCTAGAAAGGTTTTCAAAACCAAACCCTAACAGGTATAAAGGTTAGAAGAAATGTTACTATGTCCAAGAAAATGGAGAAGGGGTAACAGATGATGAATATGATCATGGGGGCTCGTTTGAAAATGATTGGGTGTTTATTGCTATCAAAGAAGAAGATCTGGTGTCTACTGAATCTGCTAGCTATGAAAATATGGAAAGTGCCTTGGATGCTTAGGTAATTGAAAAGGATGAATGGGTGATTAATAGTGGATGTTCTCATCATATGACTGGTGACAAGAGTAAGTTTGTGAATTTTGAAAACTATGAAGAGGACTTGTGAAATTTGGAGACAACTTAGCTGGTAGAATTCATGGCAGAGGATCTATCTCTTTTAATGGGAAGAATAGAACCAATGATGTTCTATATGTGGAAGGACTTAAACATAATCTTCTCAATGTTGGATAGCTGGTTGACAAGGGTTATGATCTTCAGTTCAAGGATGGTAAATACAGAATCTTGGAAAGTTTCAGAACTAAAATTACATCCGGTACTCAAACCAGAGGTAACATTTTTCACTTAAGTAGTTCTAGGAAAAGTTGTTTGATTTCTTAGACACATCAAAGTTGGCTATGGCATAGAAGGACGTGTCATGTGAATTTTGACAACATTGTTAAAATAAGTTCCACTCAAGATGTAAGAGATCTTCCAAGACTTGTGAAACCTAATAACATATGTAGAGAGTGTCAATTGGACAAACAGAACAAAATTTCATTCAAGAGTAAGGAATAAGGTTCAAGTAAGAGATTGGAACTGGTACATACTGATCTTTGTGGTCTTGCTAGAATTAGGAGTGTGCAAGGAGACAAATATTTTATGTTTTTAATTGATGATTACTCCCGGATGATGTGGGTAACTTTTCTAAAAGAAAAATCAGAAGCCCTTGACAAGTTTAAGGTGTTCAAGATGATGGTTGAAAATGAGATTGGTTGGAAATTAAAATGTCTGAGATCTAACAAAGGTGGAGAATTTACCTCTGGTGAGTTTGATGCTTTCTGTGAAAAGCATGGAATAAAAGGACAGTTATCTGCTCCTAGGACTCCTCAGCAAAATGGACTTGTGGAAAGAAAGAACTGGACCATTCAAGAAGCTGCCAGAACCATGATGATAAAAACAAATGTTCCTCAAGTTCATTGGAAAGAAGCCATGAGTACTGATGTCTACACTCTTAACTAGGTGCAGATCAAAGGAAATTCTTGTAAGACTCCTTATGAACTTTGGTTTGGTCATCCTCCTACTATGAGATACTTCAGAGTCTTTGGTAGTAAATGTTATATCAAAAGAGATGAGGATTTAGGTAACTTTGAGGAAAGAAGTGATGAAGGAATATTTTTGGGATACTCAACTCAAAGTAAGGCCTAGTAGTGCTTCAATAAAAGATTGAAGAAGATTGTTGAAAGTGTGAATGTTAAAGTTGATGAAAACAAAGAAGGACATTCCAAGTACTCTGGATATGATTTAGATGATCAAGATGAAAGTCAAAATCAAGGAAGGCAAGTTCAAGTTCAGACTTAGATTCAGTTTGAATGGGTAACTCCAAAAGTTAACATAGATGATGAGGAACAAGTTCAAGAAATAGAAGCTCAAACAATCTCCAAAACTCCCAAGTATATAAGGTTAAATCATCCTAAAGATCAGATCATAGGAGATAAGAGTAAAAATGTTCAAACTAGGAGAAAAATGTCTAAAGATCAAGAAGAGATTTATTTGATTTCAAGGATTGAACCTAAATCAGTAAGTGAAGCTTGTAATGATGAAAACTGGGTCAAAGTAATGGAAGAGGAATTAATGCAAATTGGAAAGAATCACACATGGGATCTAGTAATTCCTAGACCTGAGAACAAAATGTGATTGGAACCAAATGGGTCTTCCAGAATAAACTGAATGAAGATGGTGAGGTAGTAAGGAATAAGGCAAGGTTGGTATATAAAGGCTACTCTCAAGTGGAAGGAATTAATTTTGAAGAAACTTTGGCTCCGGTGGCAAGGATGGAGGTAGTTAGATTATTTTTTGCATTTTCTACCTTTGAAAATTTTAAAGTATATCAAATGGATGTGAAATCAACATTTCTGAATGGAGATTTGGAGTAAGAAGTCTACATTGAGTAACCAGAAGGATTTCAGTTGTCTGATCAGGGAGATATGGTTTGTAGATTGAGAAAATCTTGTATGGACTCAAGAAAGCTCCAAGAGCCTGGTATGCCAGATTGGATAAGCATTTGCTTAAGCTAGGATTTATCAAAGGTACTACTAATAGTAATCTCTACCTCAAAATTGATCATCAGGACATTCTAATTGTTGAAGTTTTTGTTGATGATATCATTTTTGGTGGAAATGAATGCATGTGTAAAGCATTTACTGATCAGTTGAAAAGTGAGTTTGAGATGTCAATGTTTGGTGAGATGAATTTCTTCCTAGGTATGCAAATTGTTGAATCAGATAAAGGTATCTTCATATCTCAGTCCAAGTATGTAAAATAATTGCTAAAGAAATTTGGAATAGAAGACTCAAAGCTAGTAGGTACACCTATGGTAACCAGATGCAAGCTAAGCAAAGATGATGACTCTCCCAAGGAAAATCAGAAAAGATATAGATCAATGATTAGAGGACTGCTTTATCTAAGTCAGACCAGACCTAACATCATGAATGCAGTTGGACTTGTTACTAGATTTCAAGCTGATCCCAAAGAATCCCATGTTATGGTAGTCAAAAGAATTTTTAGATATCTCAAGGGGACAATTGATTATGGACTATGGTATCTAAAGGACAATAACTTCACTCTTCATGCATATACAGATGTTGATTGGGCAGGAAATGTGGGTGATAGAAAAAGTACTAGTGGTGATGCATTCTTCTTGGGGAGAAGATCAGTCTCTTGGATAAGCAAAAAACAAGAGGCAATATCTTTATATACTATAGAAGCAGAGTACATAGCAGCAGCAAATAATTGCACTCAAGTTTTGTGGATGAAGCAAATGTTGAAGGACATCAGAATTGTGTTTGAGGAGCCAGTCACAATTTTCTGTGATAATTCTAGTGTAATAAGCATCTCAAAGAATCTGGTATTGTATTCAAAGACAAAGCATATATCTATCAAGTTTCATTTCTTGAGAGAGAAAGTAAAAGAGAATGAAGTCAAGTTCAAGTTTGTGCCTTCCAAGGATCAAATTGAAGACATCTTCACTAAGCCTCTTCCCAAGGATACTTTTGAGTATCTCAGAGAGAAGTTAGGGGTTATTACCCCTCCTAACCAGAACTAAGATGCACTAAGGTGCATCAGTCCAGTGGAATTCACATTCATATCTTGTGATCTGTATTGATGTTAAGAAGGTACTACTCAAAGGGGGAGTAGTCAATATGCAAATTTTGGGATCAGTCTGAAGCAAAAAGAGAGAAAATATAGCAAATATGTTTCCTTTACCATTGATGTCAAAGGGGGAGAGAAGTCATGTGAAAAACTAGTTGCTGATGTAAGGGGGAGTAGTAAAGAAAGTAGTTGTAGAAGTGAGAAGAGAAAGGGAGAGAAGTTCTTGTCTTGATGGTTAGATTTAGTTTTTCACATCATATGCTGCCATCAATGACAAAGGGGGAGATTGTTGCAAATATGTGCCTAAGTGGGTTGTCATTGATGTCAACATATCCTTGTTGCCATTGGTGTCAACTGTATCCTATTTTTGTTGGGAATTAAGGTGTCTCAACCTTGGTAATTCCTTACATTTGTAATGTTTGCATTTATTATTTAATTGCCAATGTTGTAAATACTTGTAAATTCCATATTGTCATATTGTGGGATTTGGCACGGTGATGTGTCAATCCTACATGGAATATGACAACTTGTAATTTTTTCCTTTTTCCTCACATGAGGAGATAGGCATCCCACTTTGTGGTAGGAGCATTTTTCCATGTGTTGGCATCTTCCATGTTATGTAAGGGAATGTTTGACCGAAACGGTTATGATGGATTCCTATGACGAATCTATGACATGTAAGAGTCGAGAATAGAAGGTTATAAGACAGGTGATGACATGTGTCATGAAGCATCTTTGAATAAGGCATATTTGGGTGCCCCAAGGTGGAATATGACATATTGTAAGAGAATATGCTATTTATAGCATGTGTATGATAGATTCTCTTACAACTGTAAGTTGTAACTGCTATGACAGATCTATGACAGTCGTAAGTGTTGTAAAAGCATCTGTCATAGCCCATTTTGGAAATAGGTGACCACTTTGGAATGGGAGATATGGACAAGTGTTAGGCACATTCTACAATGTTGACCAAGTGTCCTTGGACGTGGGTTTTGGTCCATGAAGCCATGTTGGACGCCCATTCCAAGAAAGGTCCAATATTGCCTTGTATTTCCTATTTAAATAGGTGCTTGGAGATGGAGTTTCTATCATAGGTTTACAAGTACTGTTATGCTACCAGATTGACTCTAGACACGAGTGTTGAAGACCGTTGAAGCTTGTATTGCAAGTGTATTGTAAACATTCTTTCAGATTTGTTAATACATTGTGCAAGTTTCTGAGTGGGGTTTTTCACCTGATAAGGGTTTTCCCCACCGTAAATCTTTGTCTCTCTTCTTCTGTCTACTTTCTAGTTCTTGTGCTTTGCTGCAATATCTCATGTTAATGATTTAACATTGCTGTAATAGTTAGGATAAATTTGAATTTGCATAGCCCTCTCCTCATTAGATTAGTGTAGGAAGCGATTTCTGCACACCTAGCTTCGTTTCAGTTGGTATCAGAGCTTGATCACCTTTGGTCCTAGTTGTTGGGTAGGGGTTTTTTGAGCTAATCTTAGGTTGAGTGGGAGTCTATGCAGAGAATTCTATATCTTATTGTAGAAAGGAGATGGCAGGCACATCAGGAAGGTTTGAAGTGGAGAAGTTTAATGGCAGTAATTTTGAGCTGTGGAAGCTCAAGTTTGAAGACATGCTTGTTGACCGAGACCTTTGGGAAAGTGTTAATGGAACTAAACCAGCTGCAATGTCACAAGATGAGTGGGATCTCAAGGATCAGAAGGCTAAGGGTCTCATAAGACTTAGTCTTGCTGATTCTATGTTGTTAAATGTCCATGAGGAGACTACTACAAAACTATTTTGGAAGAAGTTGGGGGATGTGTATCAAGCCAAATCCCTAGTCAATAAAATTTTCCTAAGAAAGAAGTTGTATTCCCTTTGAATGGAGGATGGAGGATCCATTTCTGAGCACATGAATGCCTTTAACATGCTGGTTGAACAATTGACATCTATTGGTGTAAAGATGGAGGAGGAGGTTCGGTGTATGACCCTGCTTTGTTCTCTACCAGACTCATGGGATCATCTTGTCATGGCAATTGGAAGCACCACATCCACATTCAAAATGGAAGAAGTGGTTTCTTCACTATCGTCTGAAGAGATGAGGATAAAGTCTTTTGAGGGAGCCAAAGAGGCCCTTGTAGTTCATGGAAGACCCAAGGAGAAAGGGAAGAAGAAGGACAAGAAAGCTGAGAAAGGTAGATCCAAATCCCGTGGAAGATCCAAATCACCTAGAAAGTCCAAGGCTCTTTGTTCAAACTGTGGCAAAACTGGGCATTTCTGAAAGGAATGCAAAGAGAAGAAGAAGATGAAGAAAGCTCCTGATTCAGATTTCAACAAGTCACAAGATGATGGTGATGCTTTCATCGCAGCCCTAGCAACCCATGCATCTGATGATGTGTGGCTAATCGACTCTGATGCATCATTCCACATGACCTCACATCGAGACTAGTTCACTAAGTATGAGGAGTTCAATGGTGGAAAGGTATATTTGGGTGACGACTCTCATTTGAAGATTGTTGGTGGTGCAGGAGCACCCCTTCATCAAGTTAACTAGCTAAGGGAGGAGCCTAAAGTCTTAATAGGTTGTTATGTTTATGCATTCCAATGTAATAAGGTCTGTTTGACCAAATGTAATTCATTATAGTTTGTTGCTCGGTTGTTTCTATTTGTAAGTCCCAAGGGACACCTGTCGATCTGTAATGATAGGTTGTTAGGTTGTTAGTTAGTTATGATCTCCCAGCCACCTGGAATTGTCTCCTAGCCACTGTGAATCATGTCAGTACTACTATTAGTGAGTAGTTAAATACCCTAGCTTGGATCAATTGGAGGACATTGTAATTGAGATTGGTTTTGAGATAGATTAGAGCAGTGATTGTGAATTGGAATTGTGCAACTGTAAAATCAAATAGTTGAAAGCAATAAAAGATCCTATTTTGTTATCTCTCCAGCATTCAATCCCATTGTGTAGTCAATTTTGTTGGTTTGCAGCTGAGAAGGATTTTTAACCCATTCCACCAGTTGATTACTCTGTAATCGGTGGAATGGCTTTGTATATTATTTTATGTTTTCATTTTGTTTTCTATTTGTTTGATTTCGTATTTGTAGGATCGGTTGGCATCATACTATGATGAATCCTAGCATCTACATGTGCTAGGTTGGGTGAATTGCAAAGTTTGTTTGGTTGCAGGAGAAAAGTTCAGTGAATTCCACTATTGGCCAAAGAGTATCGGGTTTAGCCGATAAGTTAAGTCAGGCCAAAACCCTTTGATTGAACCGATTTCAAAAGGTTCTATTGGGATAGTAAAAATTTAAAATTTTTACTATATTCTCACTTCACCATATCTGAGCAAATCATAACACATCCCAAAACCATAGTAAAAAATTGATACATCCTACAAGATGTCCATGGCTAAGAAATGCAAAATTACCTAAATTTTAATCTATCAGCAAGACTTTGTGTTGCTTATCCCGATACATAAGAAATCAATGAAAATGACTATCGGCGTGAGAGTAAAGATCAGAGAGAGATTTGTAGAAGTTGCCGATGGAAGAAGTAATATCGATGGCCTTTTATCGGTAAGAGAATCAAGCAATCACACCAATCGGTATGACTAATAGTCATCAGGTCGTGCTTTGAAAATTACACCGATGGCATATATCATACTGATGAAGCATTTTGGCAAAAGTCTCACCGAACATCCTATGGGGACAAAGGAAATGATAGCAATCGGTAATAAATGAACATCGGGATAAAAAATTAATGAGTCTCCGATACTCCAGTGTCTTGGTGAAACAATAAAAAGCGCTTTCAGTGTGAGTCACACCGATACACCTATCCATTGGCATGACTCAACATATCGGAATGAAGTACTCATATCTTTCTGACTCACAAGTCACAGCGATAAAAGAGTGTCAGTGACACTTTGAAAGGTTCTTTCTGATAAGGAATATAAAGTGGCCATCGGGGAGATAACTGTGATCAGGTGATTTGAAAAGGATTACCCCGATGGTATATTTCACTTCAATGGAAATAAGATTATACCCATTGATAAGAAGTTTAACCAACAACCATATCAGTGAGACATTAAGATAGTCCTTCCGATCCAGAATATAGAAGATTATCGGGAAGACGACGAAGCTCGGGGAAACATAAATGTGTTATCCCGATGGTATTTATCGTCCCGATAACAAATTGTTGTCACACATATCGGTGAGACTCTCACTGATAGTTATATTAGTAACATTCACTATATCGGAAGGAAATTTAAATCACACGGTGATGAAAGAAGTCATGCCGATGGTTGCACTCGCTTCGATACGATTCAACATAGTATCGAAAAGACAATTGAGGGGTTACGCCGATTTATTATTCGTGCCATGAAGAGATATTAAGGTCGCCCAGACATTTTGAAAATCATGCCGATGACAGGAGTTATGATGATGTGACATTTCACAGTGATGAATGACATTGAAATTACTCAAATGATTAAATCTAGACAGAGATGAAATCCTCTAAGATCATTGTAATTACAATTGACAGGGTTGTTTGAGAAGAGGGATAGGAGAATTTTGAAGCACAAATAGAGGATTTTGATTGCAGCCACAAACGATAGGTACATACATACGAACCATTGTGTTATAGCCTGTGTTTGGATTTTCTGTCAAAGTTTGAAAATGGAGACTCAGGGAAAGGGAAAAAGTAGAAAATCACAAGGGGAAACAAGTAAATCTAAGAAACAAAAAATTGATAAAACCCCTGAGGAAAAGATAAAAGATAGAAAGCTAAATCAGGATTTAATTGATCAGTTGCCGGGGTCAACTCCCAAGGCCAGGAGATCTGCTCAACTTAGGGTAGAAATGGAAAAATTAGAAGACAAATGTAAATGCTTAGGAAATATTTGGACCCCGATCAGAGGATATGAACTCTTCAGATTTCACTATAACAGAAGATTCAGGAATGCTCCAGTGTCAAACCCATGGCACTTGAATTTGGGAAAATTAGTTGTCCCTGATGTATTCCTGAATGTTGAACTACTCCAACTTCTTGCCAAATAATATAATCCAAGTTTGAAAGCTATATGCAACCCACAAGGGGAGCCAATTGTACATTTGTCAAAAAATGCCATTTGTGAAGTGTTCAACTTAGATGATTTATGCACTGTCCCCATTATTTATGAGGACCTGGAGAAGGAATACTGGAGAATGGACACAACCTACAATGGATGGAGGTTGCCCATTCATAGGCCCAGAGTTGAAGGAGAATTGATGCCTCTAACTGAGAATGATGGTCCTCCTTTTCATATAGCAATATTTGAACCATATATACAACACACTTATTAGTCTGTGGGCCAAGTCCTGGGATCAGAGGTCCTTGAGTTCATGATGATCCCTTTGATGGTTATAGCTATCGATATCCAATGTCATAATGCAAGGCAGTTTGACTATGCTGCTTATGTTGTTAATATAATAGATTCTGGCTTGACTGTAATTAGAAACAGTTCCCCAACATGCTCTTTTGAGCATTACTCACTTCTTATGCACATGGTGCTGTATTTCAGCAAGGAAGTAGGGTTATGGCCAAGTGAATTTAAAGTTGTTCCTGTAGACCAGAGGGGGCAAAAGTTACCAATACAAATGTGGACTAGAATATGGGACAACAGATATGCCAATTCTAGTTATGCCCACTTTGAAGAACACTGTGTAAAAGTACTGTACAGATATTTCAGCCACCCTTGTGAATATTCAATCTCAACTGAGATAAAAAGGTTTCTCAGGCTGAGAGATTTTGGTGGCCCCCCTACTGTCATTCAAAATTGGGGAGACTGGTATTGTTTTGAAGATGCTACCATGATTAGATTATATGGTTTTGAAGACACTCCATTCATCTTGCCCAAAACTATCCCTGACAGAATTGCTTATTTAGAAATAATTGGGTAGATGCACTGCTCGAATGTAATGTATTTGAGCTCACATGATAAGAAATCTTTTATGCCTAGCACTTTATGTTTTGGAGATTTTACTGTGGTGTCCAAAGAAGGTTACAATCTCATTATGGATAAACTGATGCATTATAACATGAGGAGTGCTGAGGTAAGGAAAGGGTTTGACCTTGAAGGTTTTATTGACTCTTCTCGAAGGAAACAAAACCTCAGTGGATATATACACATCCCTTATCCACATGATGATGCTATTAGAAACCTAGAAGAGGATGAGGTAGAATTAGTGGTAGAAAAATATAACAGGGATCTAAGTGAGAAAAGAAAACAACTGGTAGAGATTGAAGTTGTATCTTCAGATGAAGAACCTATAGGGCAAGAGGAGTCACAGGACAGAACAATACAAATGTCCAAGAGAAAAATGCAACAATATCAGCCTCCTGTTGTGATACATGATGAGGAGGGGTATGCTGATGAGGATGCACGTCAGATAGCTTATGATTCTTTCATTTCTGATGATAAATTTATTCATTCAAAAGAGTTTAAGTCATTTTTGTATAAATGCAAAGGGAAAGAAATTAGAGAATCAGTGGATGATGTCTCTGCTGATAATGAAAGACAATTGCTAGATATGCTGAAAGTAACAGTAGATAAGGAGATACAGGATATGACCACTAAGAGGGGTAGACAATTGCTTAAAGATGCAGGGGTTATGATTTTTCCTGGTCTTGATTTAAATTCTACTTTAGTTTTTGATAGTTTTCTAAATAGTACAGATGATAAATATAAACTCACTCCAGAGGGAGTTAATGAAGTTTATATGGGCACAAATTATAATAATGATGAAAATTCATTGATGATATGGGTGCTATATCATCCCCATAAGAAGATAGCCATCATAGATACTGAAAAAACTTTTGGCCATGTCATGACTTTAAAGGCAGGGGAAACTGACCCTCTGATTACAATAGACATTGGCATCAATGTTGCGAAGCTAAACAAAGCACAAGCTCAAATGTTGATCAAGGAAAGAGATGCATATAAATTGAGCTATGAGAGACTAACAAAAGAAAATGACTACTTGAAGGATGTTGTTAAGAGTACTTTTAGCCAATCAACAAGGAGATTAACTCAGGGTGAAAGCTCACAAGGCACTCAAGCATTATCCCCTGATCAGGCAGCACAAATTCAAATAGATACACTTGTCACAGTGCTACAGAGAAAACATGCAAACATGATACATTGGTTAAACCTATTATGGGATAATTACTCTCAGAATTATAAAGCAATTAGAGAACATGAAAGGCTCAAATAGAGAGTACAGGAGAAATTGAATGAAATACAAAGTAAAGGTGCTTCTGACATTACAGTTGTTTGCAATGCAAAAGAATTGATCGAGCAACATCAGAAATACTACGATCAACTTAAAACTGATGCTAAGGAAGGTGCTGAAGCTTTGAATGTAGGAGTGCCCGTGTTATTTAAAAGTGATGGAGAACTAAAAAGCAAAGAAGAGTGGAGCATTGATTGTCAAGCTATATTACACGAGGCTATGGGAGCTCTTAAAGACAAAAATTTTGCATCTGGAGAAGCTTGCAAACACCTGGAAAAGATGGTCGCAATTGATGTGATTATAAGAATTGCCATTGAGCTTACTGATTTCCATTGTGATCAAGAGTACTTAGACCATGTGGCTAAAATTTACTTATGGTTGAATAGAGCCTAATTGTGGTTAGGTAATGATTGTTAATCTTGTTAATTTCCCAAAAGACTTATTGAAGAGTTATGTCTCTTCATAAAATATCTATATAAGTTCAAACAATTGGTGCTGAAATATATCGGTAGTAGAATATAGTATATACAGTTCACAATGTTCTAAAAAGACCATGTTGCAAGATTACTATTGAAGAAGTAAATTGAAGTTTTTTTGATCTTGTGGTTTTATTCTGGCATAAATTGTTTGTTAAACTTACTCAATTGTGTGGTTGTCTCCAGTTCTGTATTTCCTTGTTATTCAGATTAATATATCAAGTATATATTTAATTTGTCAATACACAGTTGTTGTAGTTGTGTGGTTTGATTAATTGGTTTCTATAATAAGAATTAAAATCCTCCTGATCAGTCATAGTAACCTGGAAGTGTTAGTTTGGATCACTAAGAAGAGCCATATAATTAGGATTGCCATTCTGTCTCCAAGTTAATATTATCTGTTATTCTTACATATTCCACTCAATTGGTTCCTTCAAGAAAGGATTAAAATACCTTCTGGTGAATTATAAGATATTTGATTATATTGGTTGGATCAATAAGAAGAGTTTGTCAGTCATCTCCCTGCACATTTATATAAGTTATAAACTAAAATTGTGCCAAACAGTTAGAATTATTGCCCACTATAAGCCACTAGTCTTAGTCCTTCATTTGACTCTGTTACCCAACAAGGCACTGGTCTTATTTCCATTCATTATTTAAATCCTTTGTATCTTGATATTACTTATATAATTTATACCAACCATTAGTTAGATATAAGAATTAGTTAGCAAACTTTCGTCTATTCTGCACCATATGCCATTGTAGATAGATTCAGTTAGTCAATACATTTACATTTAGTCTGCCTTAATTCCCAATGTTCACCCACCTAGGTGTAGTAGGACCTAAAGTGTAGGAAATCATCAAACCCTAAAGGTTGATTTCATTACGTTAGTTCAAAAAATGTTGCTAATCTAAACATAGAGCCTCACATCCTCTTAGGATTAGCAACCTACATTTTTGAGACCTAACAAATTGGCAACTCTGCTGGGGACCCCAAATAAAAGACCTTAGAAATAAATTATTCCTTTCATAGAGTCATTTCAGAAACTTTCATTTAGTAACTCTGCTAGTAACAAAACCCAGAAAGATAAAATTACAAACTTTTCCTACTTACAAAATAGGTGGCGACTCTAGTTACAGTTATAACACAAGAATTTAATACCAAATGGATGGTAGGAGATCCAATATGGAAGGCAAGAAATTGCAGTCATCCCCATCGCTTAGAAACATTTCTAAAAGAAATGCAACTTCAAATTATTCTCACCAAGATAATAACTAGGATACCCAAGAGAATAATGTAGAGCAAACTATTTCAATTCACAACAAGTTCACACCTCTTTATAATTCAAATGAGAATCTCAATGGAGTAATTGATGATATTTTGGCAAGATACAAACTGGATCCTCAAGAACAGCTTGCGTATGAAGCACAAGTCATGAGGGATATTGATCGAAACCAAGCTGAATATGATTTCAAAATGTCATTACATCAGGGAGAAGGGATAGGATATGGATTCTCAAATCAAGAAATGAATGACAATCCAAAAAATCAGGAAATAAATAACAATTCAGAGAATCTAGGAAGTATGAGTGAAGAGCAGCAGGAGGTGCTCAGGATCCAGGAAGAACTCGAAAGGTTCAAGATACAGGAAGATAAAAGGTTGTTGTAGCAAGAGACTCAACAGATGAGAAATAAAGCTAAAACAGCCCCCCCAAAATATTTACCTCCATATAGAGGAAATAATTCAAGAATTCCACAACAAAACACAAGTGGAATTTCAAATTCACATGCATCTAGAAATCATCAAAATACCATACCCCGAAACCCTAGACCACCTCCCATACATAATGTATCTCAACATATGGCAAATACTTACCCACTCCCTGGCCAACAATATTATAGACCGCAAAATCCCTACATGAATCCTCACATGAACCAACAGTAGCAATATGCCTATCATCAGCCACCAGGTGGATATAATTACTATCCTAATCCACCACCCATTAACTTTCCACCTCAAAACCTTGCAAACATATGTAGCCAATTTAATTTAACTGGATATCAGTTGTATCCATATCCTATGGATAGTACTTGGAGAAATATGGTTCCCAAGTTTACTGGGAATAATGCAATATCAGCTGAAGATCATATCAGAAGTTTCAATGCTTTCGTACAAGATATTGGTATGGACTGGGAAGATATTAGAATGAGGTTATTCATGATGTCCCTCACTAAATATGCGAGAGATTGGTTCAATAGTTTACCTGATGGCTTAATCAATTCAATAACTGATTTCCATAATTAGTTTAAGGAGCAGTATGGCAACCAATATGCCCCTGAGTTTGCATTACATGAATTGATAAGTATACAGAAGTACCAAAATGAATCAGTATATGATTTCAAACTAAAATTTTCCAAATTACATAACAAAGTACCACATGGATCCAAGTTATCTGATCCAGCAGCACTAAGTATTTATATGAAAGCATTTGACCCCAAGATAGGGTACGAGCTTAGAAATCGATGTCCTGCAACCCTGGCTGAAGCTCAGAATGTGGCTTTAACTATTGAGAACAATAGGAAAGTTGCAGGTATGGTTAGCAAGAGAGATAACTATAGAAGTCCTCAAAACCAAAATATTCAACAGACTAAACAAGAAGGTCATCATAGGCATGAAAGGCCCAGGTTGCATGATATGCCGTACAATACAAATTGGAAAGATGGAAGACCCATTGATAATAACAGAAAGCCAAATTATGGCAAGGATACCGTTGATCCCCTAAAAAGAAACATGGCACATATGGTGGAAAATAAACCTTGGTGTTTGGTGTGCAATCTACCACATTTACCTAAATATTGTGAGGTAGCTAAATCAGTACAACAAGAAGAGATGTTATACAATTATAATAGAGATAACCACACCATAAATATGATGCAGGATACACCATGTGTGGTAACTGAAGATTACTCTTCTACAGAGGATGAGGGATATGAATATGATGTAGGAAACCAGAGGCATCATGTCAACATGGGAGAACAGGAAGTGTTCTCAGATCAGGAAGGTGGTTATGATGAACCAATTTACTATGCCAATCAGCCATATGAACAATGGAGGAAACCTATTGATGATGAAAGAGAAGCTCTTACTATAGCTGCAATAGCTCAAGCTAAAAATGCTTATAACTTGAGGAATAGGATAGTGAACGTTGAACAAGGCACACCAGGGAGTGTATTCATAAAAGATCAAAATAACAAGAAGAATAATGCAAAGTCATCATCTAAAGAACCAAAAAAGGGTGGTAAGGATAAAACGAAAGAAAAATTACAAAATCAAGAAAGAGAAAATATAAAGACAGAAAAGAGTGATCAGGCTGTAGCTCACTCTTTTGATATTGCTCATGCAGTATCTCAGGTAAAAATATCAATTCCACTTTTAGAAATGATGAAGATTGATAAATATAGGAATACAGTCGTTAAGCTGATTTCTGATACACCAAGTCAAAAACATAAAGGACATGAAAGTAGAACAAATAATGTTCATCAAGAAACATTCCAAATTCCTGAGGTATACCTTGGTGATACACTTACAAAGAATCCTTCACAGGTAGACCCTTTCTACACTACATTATTAATCAAGAACAGGGTAGTCAGGAATTGCATGATTGATTCAGGTGCTGCCATGAACATCATGCCTATAGCAGTTATGAAAGAATTGGGAATGTGGGTTGATACTACATTCGGCCAGTGTTATGCAATGGATAATAGATCTATCCCAGTAGTTGGTATTATGAGAGATGTGGAGATAAAACTTGCCTCACACTCTGAAGCAACTTATAACATTGATATTACTGTGGTTGACATCCCACCGTATTATGGAATGCTTCTATCAAGGTAATGGGCTGCGATGGCATTGGACTTATCATATGCCACCATACCAGTGGGAGGCAAAGAAATCAAGCTGTGCAAAGAGCCAAGGTATGAGAATATTATAGAAAGATTGGATCGGCATCAAATAAATTTCTTCTGTGATACAGATTTGGGAGCTTTCAAAGTTGGCGAAAGTATGCCAGAGGTGCATAATATTGATCCAATACATATTGAATCTATGAAAGAAAAAAATGATGTATGGAAGATGTATTTCGATGGTGCATGTAGCAAAATAGGAAATGGAGCTAGAATAGTTTTTATTTCACCAAGAGGTAAAACTTTCAAATATTCTTTTCTCTTAACATTTGAATGCACAAACAATGTGGTAGAGTATGAATCCTTGCTCACTGGTTTGAACATAGCCACTAAGTACAAAATAAAAAAATTAGCTGTATATGGTGATTCTGAATTGGTCACTTCCCAAGTGAGAGAAAAGTACCTATAAAAAAACAAGAGGTTGAAACAATACAGAAATGTAGTTTGGGATAGTATTGAATTATTTGATGCCTTTTCAATCAACTGGATTGATAGGTCTAAAAATATTATGGCGAATTTTTTAGCAAACATTGCATTGAAAAGGGATGATGCCACATTGGGAGGAATTACAGTGGTTGAATTCAAAACCAGACCCACCATCTCAGACAATATACATAACTGGCAAGTGTTTGATAATGATGCTGATATAATCAATTTCTTACATTGTGCTGATTATTATGAAAATTAAGAGATTGATTTCAATGCATTTGTAGAAGAACATGATGGGAAGGAAACCCTTTTTGGTCAAGAAATAGTTCAGTTAAAAACAAATAAGATACCCAAGGGACTTATAGCATTGGAAAAGGCATTCGATGGACATGACAGATCTAAAATAAAAGATACACCAGTGGCACCAAATGACCTTGAAGAGATCAATTTGGGGACACAAGCAGCCCCAAAGAATGTGTATATTGGAAGAAATCTTAACCCAAAAATCAGGAGCCAAATCATCAATTTACTCAGGAAGTTCAGGCATGTATTTGCTTGGTCATATGATGATTTAAAAGCATATAGAGAGGATTTGTTTCAACATGAAATACCACTAAAACCAGATGCTAAACCATTCAGGTAAAAACAGAGGCCAATCAATCCTACCTTAGCTCCTAAATGTTAGAAGAACTTACAAAATTAAGGGATGGGGCTATCATTAAACCTATCAGACATTCCTCCTGGGTATCTAATTTAGTTCCTATCAGAAAAAAGAATGGTGATATCAGATTATGTGTGGATTTCAGGAATTTAAACATGTCTTCTCTTAAAGATAACTATCCCCTCCCCAATATGGAAGCAGTATTACAAAGGGTTACTGGATGTGAATTGTTGTCAATGATGGATGGCTTCTCAGGTTACAATCAGGTGAAAGTCAAAGAATCAGAGCAATTTAAGACTGCATTCACCACTCCATGGGGAACATATGTATATTTGAGAATGCCATTTGGGCTCACTAATGCTGGAGAAACCTTCCAAAGAGCAATGGATGTGGCTTTTTCTGAGTTGATAAATAAAATCATGATAGTATATCAAGATGACTTGACAGCATATTCTAAAAGGGTAGAGGATCATTGCACACACTTGGACCAAATATTTAGCAGAGCCCTAGAATATGGGATCTCATTGAATCCTAAAAAGTGCCATTTTGCAGTGACAGGGGGAAAATTACTTGGCCACATAGTTTCTAAGGATGGAGTGAAAATAGATCCAGAGAGGGTAAAAGTAATTGACCAAGTCCCTATTCCTAAGAATGTGAAAGCCATACAATCATTTTTTGGACAAATTAATTTTGTTAGGAGGTTTATATCTAATTTAGCTAAAATTGTTTGCCCTATATCAAGGATGCTAAAGAAAAACTCAGAAGTAAAATGGACAACAGAAACAATAGAAGCATTTGCTACTATTAAGAGAGCAATCAAAGAAGCTCCTGTCTTGATATCCCCAGATTTCAATAAACCATTCCAATTGTTTTCATTTGCCTCTTACCATACAGTTGCAACAGTGCTATCGTAGAAAAATAATGATGGATATGAACAACCCATCTCATTTTTTAGCAAATCCCTTTAGAATGCAGAGTTAAAGTATGACATTGTTGAAAAATAGGCATATGCATTGGTAAAAGCAGTAAAAACCTTTAGACCATACTTGGTGGGAGCCAAAATCATAGCATATGTACCTAATGTTGTAGTCAAGGATGTATTGGTCTAGACCAAAGTCACTGGTAGAAGATGCAGGTGGATCAATAGAATTCAGGAATTCAATATTGAAATCTAGATCACTAAACTAGTAAGAGGACAAGGCCTTGCTAGGTTGATGGCTGAAAGTAATCTCGAGGCTTCCCAAATATGTGGTGCTAATGATTTTGATAATGCAAGTTCTAGTATTGAGCATACTCCATGGTATTTTGATATTATATATTATCTAAAACATATGAAGTTTCCTGAGGGGTATGATGATAATAAAAGGACACTTAAATTACAAGCCTCAAAATATGTATTTGTTGATGGGGATCTTTACTGGAAAAACAGAGATGGAGTTTTACTTCTATGCTTAGATGAGCATCAGTCAAAACATATCATGAAGGAATTGCATGAAGGCATGTGCAGAGGACATTTTTCAGCTAAGACTACAGCCCACAAGATTTTAAGGGCTGGATATTATTGGCCCAAAGTTTTTAATGATTCATATCATTACACTAGGAAATGTGAAGCATGTTAGAAGTTTTCAGGGAAATTGAAGTATCAGGGAGCATTGCCTTTGAAACCCATGCAATTCAAGGCTCCATTCTATCAATTGGGTATTGATTTCATAGGTGAAATTGTGGAGAAATCAAGTGGTGGACATAAATGGATTTTAGTAGCAACTGATTATTTCACAAAATGGGTGGAAGCAATTCCAACCAAACAGGCAACCAGTAAGGTGGTGATTAACTTTTTAATGGAAAATATTATGTTTAGATTCGGTACTCTAGTAAGGTTAATTACAGATAATGGAATGTGTTTCAGATCTGATGAATTTAAAAACTTCTGTAATACACATGGCATCACTGTGTCCTATGCTGCCCCCTATCACCCACAAGCAAATAGACAAGCAGAATCAAGTAACAAAAGCCTCCTGAAAATCATAAAGAGAATGTTGGATAGAAACAAGAAAGCATGGGATTCAAAATTAAGAATGGTAGTATGGGCTGACAGGATACTGTAAAAAGAGAAATTGGGAGATCTCCTTTTGAACTAGTGTATGGAACACATGCAAGAATACCGTTAGAAAATCTCATGCCAGTTTACAAGTTCATCCTTCAAGAAGATTTAAACATTCCTGAACCAATGGAGGAAAGGTTGGAACATCTTGCAGAATTGGATGAAACAAGAAGAATAGCTCAAAGGCAGAATGTTAAGTTACAATCACAAGTAAAATATCTCTTTGACAAAAAAGCCAAAGATAGAAAGTTTGAAATAAATGATCTGGTACTAATGTGGAATGCGAGGTGTCAGGACAAAGAAAAGCATGGAAAATTTGAAGCCCTATGGTTAGGTCCTTTTGTTATCACTAGCAAAGGAGGTGATGACTCTTATTACTTGCAAAATATGTCTGGAGAAGAGCAAGAATTCCCTATGCATGGGCAATATTTAAAGTTGTTCTTTTCATAAACATGTACAAGGAGGATTGAGCGTTGCCAATGCATGGACAACCCTCAAACAATTCTCAAAATATTTTATTCCATGCATAGTAGTTTAGGAATCATTCTCGTTCCCCATCATTTGTCACTCTGCTTTTCCATTTTCATAAAATCATCACCCCAAATAAATAAAACATGTGGTCTACTTCCCCAGAAGATCTGGATCCTTGTTATACTCATAGGGAGTATACATCCCAGATAGAGCCACTGTTGGGACAGTAAAAATTTAAAATTTTTACTATATTCTCACTTCACCATATCTGAGCAAATCATAAAACATCCCAAAACCATAGTAAAAAATTGATACATCCTACAAGATGTCCATGGCTAAGCAATGCAGAATTACCTAAATTTCAATCTATCGGCAAGACTTTGTGTTGCTTATCCCAATACATAAGAAATCAATGAAAATGACTATCAGCGTGAGAGTAAAGATCAGAGAGAGATTTGTAGAAGTTTTCGATGGAAGAAGTAATACCGATGGCCTTTTATCGGTAAAAGAATCAAGCAGTCACACTGATCAGTATGACTAATAGTCATCGGGTGGTGCTTTGAAAATTACACCGATGGCATATATCATACCGATGAAGCATTTCAGCAAAAGTCTCATCGAACATCCTATGGGGACAAAGGAAATGATAGCCATCGGCAAGAAATGAACATCGGGATAAAAAATTAATGAGTCTCTGATACTCCAGTGTCTTGGCAAAACAATAAAAAGTGCTTTCGGTGTGAGTCACACAGATACACTATCCATCGGCATGACTCAACATATCAGAATGAAGTACTTATATCTTGCCGACTCACAAGTCACAGAAATAAAAGAGTGTCGGTGACACTTTGAAAGGTTCTTTCCGATAAGGAATATAAAGTGGCCATCAAGGAGATAACTATGATCGAGTGATTTGAAAAGGATTACCTCGATGGTATATTTCACTCTGATGGAAATAAGATTATACCCATTGATAAGAAGTTTAACCAACAACCATATCGGTGAGACATTAAGATAGTCCTTCCGATCCAGAATATAGAAGATTATCGAGAAGACGACGAAGCTCAGGGAAACATAAATATGTTATCCCGATGGTATTGATCATCCCGATAACAAATTGTTGTCACACATATCGGTGAGACTCTCACCGATAATTATATCGGTAACACTCACTATATCAGAAGGAAATTTAAATCACATGGCGATGAAAGAAGTCATGCCGATGGTTGCGCTCGCTTCGATATGATTCAACATAGTATCAGAAAGATAATTGAGGGGTTACACCGATTTATTATTCGTGCCATGAAGAGATATTAAGGTCGCCCAGACATTTTTAAAATCATGTTGATGACAGGAGTTATGACGATGTGACATTTCATAGCGATGAATGACATTGAAATTACTCAAATGATTAAATGCAGAGAGAGATGAAATCCTCTAAGATCATTGTAATTACAATTGAC
This sequence comes from Cunninghamia lanceolata, assembly GCA_027924645.1. Lineage (NCBI taxonomy): Eukaryota > Viridiplantae > Streptophyta > Pinopsida > Cupressales > Cupressaceae > Cunninghamia > Cunninghamia lanceolata. The sequence continues at coordinate 16,322,968 of BSBN01001583.1, forward strand.
AAGGTTGTTTGAGAAGAGGGATAGGAGAATTTTGAAGCACAAACAGAAGATTTCGATTGCAGCCACAAACGACAGGTACATACATACGAACCATTGTGTTATAGCCTGTGTTTGGATTTTCTGTCAAAATTTGAAAATGGAGACTCTGGCAAAGGGAAAAAGTAGAAAATCACAAGGGGAAACAAGTAAATCTAAGAAACAAAAAACTGATAAAACCCTTGAGGAAAAGATAAAAGATAGAAAGCTAAATCAGGATTTAATTGATCAGTTGCCGGGGTCAACTCCCAAGGCCAGGAGATCTGCTCAACTTAGGGCAGAGATGGAAAAATTAGAAGACAAATGTAAATGCTTAGGAAATATTTGGAACCCGTTTAGAGGATATGAACTCTTCAGATTTCACTATAACAGAAGATTCAGGAATGCTCCAATGTTAAACCCATGGCACTTGAATTTGGGAAAATTAGTTGTCCTTGATGTATTCCTGAATGTTGAACTCCTCCAACTTCTTGCCAAACAATATAATCCAAGTCTGAAAGCTATATGCAACCCACAAGGGGAGCCAATTGTACATTTGTCAAAAAATGCCATTTGTGAAGTGTTCAACTTAGATGATTTATGCACCATCCCCATTATTTATGAGGACTTGGAGAAGGAATACTGGAGAATGGACACAACCTACAATGGATGGAGGTTGCCCATTCATAGGCCCAGAGTTAAAGGAGAATTGATGACTCTAATTGAGAATGATGGTCCTCCTTTTCATGTAGCAATATTTGAACCATATATACAACACACTTATTATTCTGTGGGCCAAGTCCTAGGATCAGAGGTCCTTGAGTTCATGATGATCCCTTTGATAGTTATAGCTACTGATATCCAGTGTCATAATGCAAGGAAGTTTGACTATGCTGCTTATGTTGTTAGTAGAAGAGATTCTGGCTTGACTGCAATCAGAAACAGTTCCCCAACATGCTCTTTTGAGCATTACTCACTGCTTATGCACATGGTGTTGTATTTTGGCCAGGAAGTAGGGTTATGGCCAAGTGAATTTAAAGTTGTTCCTGTAGACTAGAGCGGGCAAAAGTTACCAATACAAATGTGGACTAGAATATGGGACAACAGATATGCCCATTCTAGTTATGCCCAATTTGAAGAACACTGTGTAAAAGTCATGTACAGATATTTCAGCCACCCTTGTGAATATTTGATCTCAACTAAGATAAAAAGGTTCCTTAGGCTGAGAGATTTTGGTGGCCCCACTACTGTCACTCATAATTGGGGAGACTGGTATTGTTTTGAAGATGCTACCATGATTAGAGTATATGGTTTTGAAGACACTCCATTCATCTTGCCCAAAACTGTCCTTGACAGAATTGCTTATTTAGAAATAATTCGGTAGATGTACTGCTCGAGTGTAATGCATATGAGCTCACATGATAAGTAATCTTTTATTCCTAGAACTTTATGTTTTGGAGATTTTACTATGGTGTCCAAAGAAGGTTACAATCTCATTATGGATAAACTGATGCATTATAACATGAGGAGTGCTGAGGTAAGGAAAGGGTTTGACCCTGAAGGTTTTATTAACTCTGCTCGAAGGAAACAAAACCTCAGTGGATATATACACATCCCTTATCCACATGATGATGTTATTAGAAACCTAGAAGAGGCTGAGGTAGAATTAGTGATAGAAAAATATAATAGGGATCTAAGTGAGAAAAGCAAACAACTGGTAGAGATTGAAGTTGTATCTTCAGATGAAGAACCTGTAGGGCAAGAGAAGTCATAGGACAAAACAATACAAATGTCCAAGAGAAAAATGCAACAATATCAACCTCCTGTTGTGATACATGATGAGGAGGGGTTTGCTGATGAGGATCCACGTTAGATAGCTTATGATTCTTTCATTTCTGATGATAAATTTATTCATTCAAAAGAGTTTAAGTCATTCTTGTATAAATGCAAAGGGAAAGAAATTAGAGAATCAGTGGATGATATCTCTGCTGATAATGAAAGACAATTGCTAGATATGCTGAAAGTAACAGTAGATAAGGAGATACAGGATATGACCCCTTTCAGGGGTAGACAATTGCTTAAAGATGCAGGGGTTATGATTTTTCCTGGTCCTGATTTAAATTTTGCTTTAGTTTTTGACAGTTTTCTAAATAATACAGATGATAAATATAAACTCACTCCAGAGGGAGTTAATAAAGTTTATATTGGCACAAAATATAATAATGATGAAAATTCATTGAAGATATGGGTGCTATATCCTCCCCATAAGAAGACAGTGATCATAGATACTGAAAAAACTTTCGGCCATGTCATGACTTTAAAGGCAGGGGAAACCGACCCTCTGATTGCAGTAGACATTGGCATCAATGTTACGAAGCTAAACAAAGCACAAGCTCAAATGTTGATCAAGGAAAGAGATGCATATAAATTGAGCTGTGAGAGACTAACAAAAGAAAATGACTACTTGAAGGATGTTGTTAAGAGTACTTTTAGCCAATCAACAAGGAGATTAACTCAGGGTGAAAGCTCACAAGGCACTCAAGCATTATCCCTTGATCAGGTAGCACAAATTCAAATAGATACACTTATCACAGTGCTACAGAGAAGACATGCAAACATGATACATTGGTTAAACCTATTCTAGGATAATTACTCTTAGAATTATAAAGAAATTAGAGAACATGAAAGGCTCGAACAGAGAGTACAAGAGAAATTGAATGAAATACAAAGTTAAGGTGCTTCTGACATTGCAGGTGTTTCCAATACAAAAGAATTGATCGAGCAACATCAGAAATACTACGATCAACTTAAAACTGATGCTAAGGAAGGTGCTGAAGCTTCGAATGCAGGAGTGCCCATGTTATTTAAAAGTGATGGAGAACTAAAAAGCAAAGAAGAGTGGAGCGTTGATTGTCAAGCTATATTACACAAGGCTATGGGAGCTCTTAAAGACAAAAATTTTGCATCTGGAGAAGCTTGCAAACACCTAGAAAAGATGGTCGCAATTGATGTGATTACAAGAAATGCCATTGAGCTTACTGATTTCCATCGTGATCAAGAGTACTTAGACCATGTGGCTAAAATTTACTTATGGTTGAATAGAGCCTAATTGTGGTTAGGTAATGATTGTTAATCTTGTTAATTTCCCAAAAGGCTTATTGAAGAGTTATGTCTCTTCATAAAATATCTATATAAGTTCAAACAATTGGTGCTGAAATATATCAGCAGTAGAATATAATATATACAGTTCACAATGTTCTAAAAAGACCATGTTGCAAGATTACTATTGAAGAAGTAAATTGAAGTTTTTTTGATCTTGTGGTTTTATTCTGGCATCAATTGTTTGTTAAACTTACTCAATTGTGTGGTTGTCTCCAGTTTTGTATTTCCTTGTTATTCAGATTAATATATCAAGTATATATTTAATTTGTCAATACATAGTTGTTGTAGTTGTGTGGTTTGATTAATTAGTTTCTATAATAAGAATTAAAATCCTCCTGATCAGTCACAGTAACCTAGAAGTGTTAGTTTGGATCACTAAGAAGAGCCATATAATTAGGATTGCCATTCTGTCTCTAAGTTAATATTATCTGTTATTCTTACATATTCCACTCAATTGGTTCCTTCAAGAAAGGATTAAAATACCTTCTGGTGAATTATAAGATATTTGATTATATTGGTTGGATCAATAAGAAGAGTTTGTCAGTCATCTCCCTACACATTTATACAAGTTATAAACTAAAATTGTGCCAAACAGTTAGAATTATTGCCCACTATAAGCCACTAGTCTTAGTCCTTGATTTGACTCTGTTACCCAATAAGGCACTGGTCTTATTTCCATTCATTATTTAAATCCTTTTTACCTTGTTATTACGTATACAATTTATACCAGCCATTAGTTAGATATAAGAATTAGTTAGCAAACTTTCATCTATTCTGCACTATATGCCATTGTAGATAGATTCAGTTAGTCAATACATTTACATTTAGTCTGCCTTAATTCCCAAGGTTCACCCACCTAGGTGTAGCAAGACCTAAAGTGTAGGAAATAATCAAACCCTAAAGGTTGATTTCGTTAAGTTAGTTCAAAAAATGTTGCTAATCTAAACATAGAGCCTGACATCCTCTTAGGATTAGCAACCTGCATTCTTGAGACCTAACAGGTTCAATGGTTCAAAGTTCATCAGTTCAACAGAGGTTGGATTGAGTAATTGGTATGTTGGCGTGAGACTTAGTATCAGGCTTCGTCAAAAGTCTTAAGTTGGTGAAAAGTCTTTTGTTGAACCAAAAGTTGAAGGTTCAATGGGTTCGTTGGTTCATCGACCGAAGGAAGTCTAAGTTGGTGGATAATAATGCTAAGTGTTAGCGATAGTTGAACCAATGGTTGAACCGGTTCAATGATTCAACAGTTTAGCGGTTCAAGGTTCAGTGATAGTTAAGTGTTTGGAGCGATTTCCACCAGTCTGCTGGCAACTCTGCATCATAGTGGTGTCAGAGAAAAGGTGTATGCTTTGGAAGAAGAAGATAGGGATGAAGAGGAGATCCCTAGGCAGGAAGAGATAGATGTTCCTGTAGACTAGAGACCATTACTCAATGCCCTCAAATCCATGGAGAGGAGGACCATGGATGTGAAACTAGATTTGCTAGTATTTACAGGAAAAATGGATCCTTATTCAGTGATGGAGTGGATAGACTCCCTAAACAATTTCTTTGAAATAGAGGAAATACCAGAATTTCAGAGGGTGAAGATGGCTCAATCCAAAATGAAAGAGGCTGCATTAACATGGTGGAATTTCATCCAAGATGACAGGGTGAAGGAAGGTAAAAATAGAGTTGCTACTTAGAAGAAAATGGTGGCTTTGGTGAAGGAAGCCTATGTTCCATTGGATTACAACATCCAGTTGCATATGAGGATACAAAATTTGAAGCAGAAAGATTTAGATGTCAATTCATATACTGAAGAGTTCATGAAACTCTATGTCAAGACAAAGGTAAAAGAAAATGAGGAAGAGAGGGTAGCAAGGTATCTCAATGGATTGAGACTTGCCATCCAACAAGATTTAAATCTGCATAGCCCAGATACAGTTTAGAAATGCTACCAATTGGTACTCAAGGTGGAAGAAAAACTAAAGAGAAGACAAGAGCAGAATAGTAGGGGAAGAGGAAGATAGCAAAGAGGAGGAAGAAGTCCTTTTAGAGGCAGAGGCAATGGATTTGGACACCAAGGTGAATCCAATCAAGAAAACAACAAAGGAGACAACAATCAAACCCAAGGGGGAAATTACAATCAAAGAGGAAATTTTAGGGGTAGAAGACCACCATTTAGGGGAAGATCTCAGGGCAGAGGATCTATCAGATGCTACAATTGCAATCAAGAAGGCCATATAACCAACAGATGTCTAGAAAAAGCATCAAGTTCAATGGGGGAAAGAAGAACAAATCTGATACAAGAATCTGACTACCAAAGTGTGACAAGTTCAAACACTGGTCCAAGTGTAAAAGCTCCTGATGGTTATGGATATCCTGAGACAGGAGAATCTTTGATGATTAGGAGAGCAATGACCACCATGAAGGTACCTGATAGAGAACCCCTACAGAGAAAATTTCTTTTCAAGACTACTTGCAAGGCAGGAGGAAAGGTATGTAAAGTTCTGATTGATTCTGGATCTACTAAAAATTTTGTGTCTATTGAAATGGTAGAAAAATTGAAGCTTAGAAGACTACCACATCCTTGCCCATATAAATTTTTTGGGCTCACTCAAGGTCAGCAAACAGTTGTAGAAGAGCAGGCTTGGGTAGAGTTTCAAATTGGACCATACAAGGACAGGTTATTGTTTGACATAGCTCAGATGGATGCTTGCCATCTCCTATTTGGAAGACCATGGAAATATGATTTGAAGGCACACCATGGTGGAGTTAGGAACACCTATTCAATCACCAAGGATGGTAAGGTGATAGAGTTATTACCATTGATGGAGAAGGAGGTAGAGTCAAAAGGGAAAGAAGTCAAAGTAATGCTGGTAGAAGGTAATCAGTTCATGAAAGAGATAGTAGAAGAGGATACAATTGCATATGCCCTAATTCCATGCCTGAAAGTAAATAAGGAGCAGTAGCAAGAAGTCAAGGGAGAGAAAAGACCAAGGTTCATAGATCCAACTGTCCAAGAGCTATTGGACAAGTACAAAGGCATCATCTCTGATGGAATGCCAAGGTCCCTACCACCTGTAAGAGATATCAGCCATTGCATAGATCTAATCCCAAGATCTACACTTCCAAACAAGGCAGCATACAAGCTTACTCCAGAGTAGAATGCAGAAGTAGCAAGACAGATTGAGGAATTGTTGGAGACAGGCCTAATTGGCAAGAGTTTAAGCCCATGTGCAGTACCGGTTGTACTAGCACCAAAGAAGGAAGGCACTTGGAGGCTTTGCACTAATTCCAGGGCTATTAACAAGATAACAATTAGGTATAGGTTCCCCATACCTAGGGTAGAAGATTTGCTTGACTGTTTGGGAGGTGCTAAGCATTTCACAAAAATAGATTTGAACAGTGGTTATCATCAGATCAGAATTAGGCCAAGAGATGAATGGAAAACAACATTTAAAACAAATGAGGGATTATATGAGTGGAAGGTCATGCCTTTTGGTTTATCCAATGCTCCTAGTACCTTTATGAGGTTGATGAATGAGGTCTTGAAAGAATTCATAGGCAAATTTGTCATAGTATATCTTGATGACATCTTGATTTTCAATAGTACAAAGGAAGAGCATCTCAAACATATAGACATGGTTCTCAAAAGGTTACATGAAGAGTATCTTATGATCAATTTGGAAAAGTGCTTGTTCATGTAGGAGGAGATCACTTATTTGGGTTTTGTCATCTGACAGAGAAAACTAAAAATGGATAAGGAGAAGGTAAGTGCAATATTGTCTTGGCCAACTCCTAAAACCATGAATGATGTCAGAAGTTTCCATGGGTTAGCAACTTTCTATAGGAAGTTTATAAGAGGATTTAGTCATGTCTATGCACCCATGCTTGACACCATAAAAGGAGGACAGAAGTGTAGGTTTAATTGGACAAAGGTAGCAGATGATTCATTTGAAACATTGAAGAAGAAGGTGGCAGAGTAGCCAATCCTTGCACTTCCTGATTTCAACAAAATTTTTTAGGTAGAATGTGATGCAAGCCACATGGCAATTGGGGTAGTACTTAGTCAAGAAGGTAGACCTATTGCATTTTTCAGTGAAAAGATAGATGATGCAAAGAAGAGGTATCCATCATATGATTTGGAGATGTATGCTTTAGTCCAATCACTCAAAAAATGGAGACATTACTTGATGCCAAAGGAATTCATAGTATTCATAGATAATCAGGCCCTTAGTTTCATAAATAGCCAAGAGAAGTTGAACCACAGGCATATGAAGTGGGTGGAGACTTTGCAAGCTTTCACCTTCACCCTCAAGCATAAGAAAGGGGTCAAGAAAAAGGTAGCAGATGCTTTGAGCAGGAAAGCTCTAACAGTAAATTAGATTCAACTGGAAAGTGTTGGCATAGATTCCTTGAAGACTATGTATGATGCTGATGAAGATTTTAGACAGATCTATCAAGTATGTACTTATTTTGGAGACAAATATCATGCTAAATTCTCTGAATTTCTGATACAGGATGGATTGATGTTCAAAGGTGGACAATTGTGTATTCCAAGGTGTTCTATGAGGTTGAATATCATTAAGGAAAAACATTGTGTAGCTATGGCAAGATATTTTGGTCTAGATAAGACTCTTGATCTGGTAAAGAGACATTATTATTGGCCTAAGTTACAGATAGATGTCAAAAAATTTGTGGAAGCATGTGTGATCTATCAAAAAGCAAAAGGAAGATCAACTAATGTAGGTTTATATCAGCCACTACCTATTCCTTCTAGACCATGGGAAAGCATAAGTATGGATTTTGTGTTGGGTTTACCAAGGACAAGAAAAGGATTTGACAGTGTTTTTGTTATAGTGGACAGATTCAGTAAAATGGCACATTTCTTGCCCTGCAAAACCACTTTTGATGCTTCATATGTTGCAGACCTATTTTTCAAGGAAATAGTGAGGATACATGGATTGCCATTGAGCATAGTGTCAGATAGAGATGTAAGATTTATTGGCCATTTTTGGAGGACTCTTTGGAAGAAGCTTGGAACCAATTTATCTTTTTCATTAGCTTATCATCCTCAAACCGATGGACAGACTGAAGTGGTCAACCGTTCTTTAGGAAATCTGTTAAGATGTTTGACAAGACAACATGGAGAGAAGTGGGATAACATCCTACCCCAGGCAGAATTTTCCTACAATGACACCATCAATAGGAGTACAGGGAAGTCACCTTTTCAAGTGGTCTATGGTATTCATCCACGAGGTATTTTGGAATTAAGAGATCTACCTATCGGAGACTATATTAGTGCAGATGCAGAAGCTTTTGCAGCAGCTATCAAAGAGGTGCATGATCAAGTCAAGACTCAACTCCAACAGACCACATTGAAATACAAAAAATATGCTAATAAGAAGAGGAGAGATGTATAGTTTGATGTTGGAGATTTGGTGTGGGTTAATTTGAAGAAAGAAAGGCTCCCTAAGGGTAAATATACCAAACTAATGTAGAGGAAGATTGGACCATGTTAGATTTTGAAGAAATGTGGACAGAATGCTTATGAGATCCAACTTCCCTCTGATCTTGGATTGTCACCTATTTTCAATGTATGTGATCTAACTCCATACAGACATAATACAGATGAAGAACAAGAACTATTGTAGGGTACAGCAGCTAATGACATTCCTAAACATGATCCACCACAATTGCAGAAGATTTTAGACTCTAGAAGTGATAAAGAAGACCAAGAACAAAGAGTACATGGAATATTTGGTGGTTTGGCAAGGGAAACCAGATTTAGAAGTAGTTTGGATGACTGAGGAATAGATCAGGAAACATGGAGCAGACTTACAAACTCTCATCTCAGGTGGACTTGAGATCTCCTCTCCTAGGGAGTATGGTGCAGGAGCACCCCTTCATCAAGTTAATTAGCTAAGGGAGGAGCCTAAAGTCTTAATAGGTTGTTATGTTTATGCATTCCAATGTAATAAGGTCTATTTGACCAAATGTAAGTCATTATAGTTTGTGGCTTGGTTATTTCTATTTGTAAGTCCCAAGGGACACTTGTCGATCTGTAATGATAGGTTGTTAGGTTGTTAGTTAGTTATGATCTCCCAGCCGCTGGGAATCATGTCAGTACTACTGTTAGTGAGTAGTTAAATACCCTAGCTCGGATCGATTGGAGGATATTATAATTGAGATTGGTTTTGAGATAGATCAGAGCAGTAATTGTGAATTAGAATTGTGCAACCATAAAATCAGATAGCTGAAAGCAATAAAAGATCCTATTTTGTTATCTCCCCAACATTTGATCCCACTGTGTAGTCAATTTTGTTGGTTTGCAGATGAGATGGATTTTTAACCCATTCCACCGGTTGATTACTCTGTAATCAGTGGAATGGCTCTGTATATTAGTTTATGTTTTCATTTTTGTTTTCTGTTTGTTTGATTTCATATTTGTGGGATCAGTCAGCAGCATACTGTGATGAATCCTAGCATCTACATGTTCTAGGTTGGGCAAATTGCAAAGTTTGTTTGGTTGTAGGAGAAAAGTTCAGTGAAATCCACTATTGGCCAAAGAGTATTGGGTTCAACCGATAAGTTAAGTCGGGCCAAAACCCTTTGATTGAATTGATTTCAAAAGGTTCAATGGTTCGAAGTTCATCGGTTCAACAGAGGCTGGACTGAGTAATTGGTATGTTAGTGTGAGACTTAGTATTGGGCTCTATCAAAAGTCTTAAGTTAGCGGAAAGTCTTTTGTTGAACCAAAAGTTGAAGGTTTAATGGGTTCGTTGGTTCATCGACCGAAGGAAGTCTAAGTTGGCCGATAATAATGCTAAGTGTTAGCGATAGTTGAACCGATGGTTGAACTAGTTCAATGGTTCAATGGTTCAGCGGTTCAAGATTCAGCGAGTAGCGAAATAAATAGTTCTTTTGGTGCACGGTTCAGTAAAGCCGATGGGTTCGAGAGTTCAACAGTGCAACGGAGGGTTGTCGACAACATTTTAAGCTAATTGATTGAATTGATAATATTGGTTCGATGGTTTGTGTGGTTCAGAGGTTCAACCATAGTGATAGTTAAGTGTTTGGAGCAGTTTCCACCCTTCCGTTGGTAGCTCTACATCAGTTGGTTGTGAAAGAGTCTCTATCCGATTCCTTGATGGTTGAGTGAAGGGGATCTCTGGGGTTATGCACATTCCAAGCTTAGCATGGAATGTACTTTTTGTAAGTAGTTTGAATGATGCAGGTGTGCAGGTTGTCTTTTCAAAAGAAGGATGCAAGATGACTAGAGGAGCTATGGTGCTTGCTAAGGGTACTAGGAGAGGTACTTTGTTTCAGCTAGAGGCATGCATTTCACAATGCAATAGTTCTTCTAACTCAAGGAAGAGGGCAGCAATCACTTCATCCCCACCATCTGAGTGAGCAGTGAAGAAATCTGTTGTTTCTAGTCTTGATGGTTGTAATCATGCATTAGAAGTTAAACTTCCTCTTGAAAAGACAATGTTATGGTATAAGAGATTTGGCCACATTGGTGAGAAGGGTCTGCGTACCCTAAAAAATAAGTACCTCATTGAGGGGTTAGATGATTGTAAGCTTGAGTTTGACTTTTGTGAACATTGCATTTATGGAAAACAAAAGCGTGTTCAGTTTTACTCGAGTTCTCATAAGTATTCTAGTGTGTTGAACCTTATTCATTCTGATGTGTTTGGTCTTGTTAATGTTCCTTCATTATCAAAATCTGTATACTTTGTATCTTTTATAGATGATTACAGTAGAAGGACATGGATTTATTTTCTCAGAAGCAAATCTGAAGTCTATAGCAAGTTTAAGGAGTTTAAGGCCTTTGCTGAAAATCAGACTAGTAAAAAGATTAAATGTTTAAGAACTGACAATGGTGGTGAGTTCTATTCTATAGAATTCGATAAGTATTGCAAGGAACTTGGGATTGAAAGACACAAGACAACTCCATACACCCCATAACAAAATGGAGTTACAGAGAGGATGAACATGACACTGATGGAGAAGGCTAGGAGTATGCTTAGTGGAGCTAGTCTAGAACAAAAGTTTTGGGCTAAAGCTGTTGCCACTGCTTGCTATTTGGTAAATAGATCTCCTACATCAGCTCTTGTTGGAAAGACACCCGTGGAGGTGTGGTCTGGAAGAAAGCCTTTGATAAGGCATCTTCATGTTTTTGGTTTTGAGGCATATGCACATGTGCCTAGGGAGAAGTGGTCAAAGCTGGAGAACAAGGTTGTTAGGTGTATATTCATTGGCTATGGTGTCGGTGTGAAAGGATACAAGCTTTGGGACCCTGTGGATGAAAAAGTGTTATATAGAAGAAGTGTCATCTTCAAAGAGCTTACACCTTCTTCCATTGTTTTGCAGCCAGAAGAAATAGTAAAGAAAGAGGATGTTGTTCAGTTTCCTGCTACCCTTGAGAAGACTAAAGAAAAAGACAATGTTGGGCCTGATGATGAGGAGAGCTCTGGCAGCTCTAAAAACTCAGATGAAGAAGCTAAACCCTAGCCTTAGCTTTTGAGGAGGTCTACACAGATCAGAAAGCAACCTAAAAGGTTTGGTTTTACATTGCTTGATTCTAGCTATGCTTATGCTTTAATCACTAACAGTGATGAACCTAGAACTGTGTCAGAGGCTTTGGATATGAAAGATGCAGGTTCCTGGAAGGAGGCCATGGAGGAAGAAATGGCTTCTTTGGAAAATAATCAAACTTGGGACTTGGTGCCTTTGCCTCCTAGATGAAAACCCATTGGATGCAAATGGGTGTTTAAGAAGAAAATTGGTGCACATGGCAGTGTTGAGAAATATAAGGCCAGATTGGTTGCAAAAGGGTATTCACAAGTGGAGGGTATATATTATGGTGATATCTTCTCTCCCATTGCAAAGCTGACATCCATTCAATTCCTATTGTCTCTTGCAGCATCTTATGACTTGGAGGTAGAATAGATGGATGTGAAGACAACTTTCCTTCACGGTGACTTGGAGGAAGAAATCTACATGTCACAACCAGAGCATTACATGGTGAAATGTAAAGAAAATTTGGCTTGCAAACTTAAAAAGTCTTTGTATGGTTTGAAGCAATCCCCTAGGAGATGGTACTTGAAATTTGATGCCTTTGTGTTGTCAATTACATTTGTGAGATCAAAATCAGATCACTGTGTATTATAAATTTGATGGTGATTGTATTCTCATTGCTGCACTATATGTTGATGATATGTTGCTCATTGGGAAGGGTAAGAATATGATTTCTGATTTTAAATCTTAGTTGTCAGCTTAGTTTGAAATGAAAGATTTAGGGGCAGCCAGGTACATTCTAGGAATGGAAATTAGAAGAGATAGAACCAACAGAAAAGTTTGGTTAAGCCAGAGTAAGTATGTTAAGACCATGTTGGACAGATTCAGCATGGCAGATTGTAGACCATTGTGTGTTCCAATTTCTTTGGGGACAAAGTTGTCTGTTGAGGATTGTCCAAAATCTCCTAGTGAGGTGGAGGACATGAGCAGAGTACCTTATGCTAGTGTTGTTGGTAGTTTGATGTATGCTATGGTCTGTACAAGACCAGACATTAGCCAAGCAGTGGGAGTCCTTAGTCGATTTATGGCTAATCCTGGACGAGTTCAGTGGGATGCAGTTAAGCGAGTGTTCAAATATTTGAGGGGTACTTCTGAGTATTCCATTTTCTATCATGGTAATGTTTCAGGACTTCTACATTCTATTGATATTCATGGATTTGTGGATTCAGATTGGGCAGGTGACATTGACAGTAGGAGATCCACCAATGCTTATGTGTTTACATTGTTTGGTGGTGCTATTAGTTGGATAAGTGACAACCTCTTGTTGCGTTGTCCATGACAGAAGCTGAGTATATGGCAGCAACTCATGCTTCTAAGGAAGCCATTTGGATTAAGAGATTGTGTTTAGATATTGGTGTTGATGTAGGTCAGATCATGATTAGTTGCGACAGTCAGAGTGCAATTTGCCTTGTGAAGAATCCAACTTTTCATGCTAGAACAAAGTATATTGATGTTCAATTTCACTTCATGTGAGACATGGTTGAGGATGGAAAGGTAAATTTGGAGAAGATAGATACTTTGAGGAATGTTACAGATGCATTGATGAAACCAGTGAGTACAGAGAAGTTCAGATGGCGTTCGGAGTCTATCGGCCTCTCGGCCTATAGCAGTTAAATCTTATTTTTCTATTGGCTCTTACAAGGTGTTTGACAACTGGGAGAATGTTGGGAATTAAGGTGTCTCAACCTTGGTAATTCCTTACATTTGTAATGTTTGCATTTAATATTTAATTGCCAATATTGTAAATACTTGTAAATTCCATATTGTCATATTGTGGGATGTGGCACGGTGATGTGTCGATCCTACATAGAATATGACAACTTGTAATTTTGTCCTCACATGAGGAGATAGGCATCCCACTTTGTGGTAGGAACATTTTTCCATGTGTTGGCATCTTCCATGTTGTGTAAGGGAATGTTTGACCGAAACGGTTATAACAGATTCCTATGATGAATCTATAACATGTAAGAGTTGAGAATAGAAGGTTATAAGACAGGTAATGACATGTGTCATGAAGCATCTTTGAATAAGGCATATTTGGGTGCCCTAAGGTGGAATATGAAATGTTATAAGAGAATATGCTGTTTATAGCATGTGTATGACAAATTCTCTTACAACTGTAAGTTGTAACCGCTATGATAAATTCTATGATGGTCGTAAGTGTCGTAAGAGCATCTGTCATAGCCCATTTTGGAAATTGGTGACCTCTTTGGAATGGGAGTTGTGGACAAGTGTCAGACACATTCTATAATGTTGACCAAGTGTCCTTGGGTGTGGTTTTTGGTCCATGAAGCCATGTTGGACGCCTATTCCAGGAAAGGTTCAATATTGCCTTGTATTTCCTATTTAAATAGGTGCTTGGAGATGAAGTTTCTATCACAGGTTTACAGGTACTGTTATGCTACCAGATTAACTCCAGACATGAGTGTCGAAGACCATTGAATCTTTCATTGCAATTGTATTGTAAAGATTCTTTAAGATTTGTTAATACATTGTGCAGGTTTCTGAGTGTGGGGTTTTTCACTTGACAAGGGTTTTCCCCACTGTAAATCTTTGTCTCTCTTCTTCTATCTACTTTTTGGTTCTTTTGTTTTGTTGCAATATCTCATGTTAATGGTTTAACATTTCTGTAATAGTTAGGATAAATTTGAATTTGCATAGCCCTCTCCTCATTAGATTAGTGTAGGAAGTGATTTATGCACACCTAGCTTCCTTTCAATTTTGTTGTTTGCATAGAAGACTGAACTATTGGGGATATTGAGAAAATTAATGACAATCAATGCATGTAGATCATGTGGCTATGTAGAGGATTGTCAGAGATTGTTCTAGTTAAAATTTTAGAAATCTGCATGAAGATTTGAAGGAGTTATGGCCATCTGAGTAGAACCAGTTCTTGCAATACTCAAGAAAGATAGAGTGATAGGAAAGAGGTCCAGATTGCTCCAGTAATATAAAATTGTCATCTATGGATCTGAAGGCGTGTTTGGGAAGTCAATGTGTATCATCAACACCATTGGTTCATGGTTTGGAGGTCCGTAAGCTATCCTTCTAGTTTGACAGTCATGGCAGGGAGTGTTCTTAAGGTTTCAGAGGAAGATTTAAATGCTTCTGATAATTTGGTTTAGAATGGATGTTATTGGTGAATTCAATGTGCTTGTGGAGGTCTTTGGATCATATGGCTACTATGTTAGAGGTCCGCATTGAAGTTTGAGCTTGTTGATTGAAGATTTTCTCTTTGAGGTTGATGTTCTTCCCAGTCTTGGCCGATCGGATGTTCCTAGCCTATTACAGATGCCTTGGACTATTTTTATGAAGCATGGAGTGATTTTAGAAGAAGATTCAAGTCTCAATTGTGTTTGGCTGACAGTGTCATGATCCACATCAAGGTTAGTCGACCTTGTTGATCATTCCAAGGTTAATGAAGTATATAAATACTTGTGGAAGAGGTATTGAAATTATCCTTGTAAAAAAAAATAGATCAATTCGAAGAAAGGATTAGGAGTAGAGTAGAGAAGAAAAAGAACGAGAGTAGTATAGAGTGTGAAGAAGAATTTGGGGCAGAGAGAAAGTTCTTGAGCATTCATTGAAACTAAATCAGGCATGAAGTAGATGCAATTTCTTAGTTAATTCTTTTTAAATAAATTTTGTAGGCAGTGAGCCTCTCTTTTGAGTAATGGGCTCTGGGAAGTGCGCCAGAAGGCATGTGCCTTCTATTTTACTAAGTACTTTTAATAGGGTATACATTTGTGGGTTAACCCCCACCATGGTTTTTCCCTTAACCAGGTTTCCACATCAAAATCTTGGTGTCAAATGTGTTGATTATGTTTCTTCTCTTATGTTGTTGATCTATGCTTTAATGTTTACATCACTAATTTGATAGTAAGATAATAAAGAAGGTTAAAAGCAGAAAAGTTTTTATTGTGGGACAACTGATTCACCCCCCTCTCAGTTGTCTAGTTCCAACATGCTTTCCATAAATACTAGCCTTAAATGCAGATTCAGATTTAGGAAAGAATCACCAATCTCACCCATTTCAAATGTTGAGATCTTTCCAACCGACTAATCTCTTGTAATAGTTATCACAGTCTTGATCTCCTCAATAGCAGTAACTCTATGCTTGTATGAAGTAGGTAAGGATCTGAGCACTTTACCAACAATATCTGATTCTTCCAATTTTCCACCAGCACACCAGATACCAGACACAAGTTCATTCACCTTCTGCATGTAGGAAGTAATGTTTTCATCTTCACACATCCTCAAATTTTCATAGCTACCCTTATGACTCTGCAACTTAGCACATTTGACATGTTCATCACCTTCATATAGAGTTTCCAACTTCTTCTAGATTTCATGAGCAGTTTTAAATTCTAGGACATTTGTCATTTCTATATCAGTCAGGGCACTCAACAAAGCTTCTTTAGTTCAAATGTTATTTTCAGCATCTTTGAGTTCATCTAGAGTTTAAGGACCTTTCTCTGGGGGCTTATACTTATCCTTTATTATCAACCAATAGGCATCACCCATGCATTACAAATGGCACACCATGTGACTCTTCTAAAGAGAGTAATTTGTTCCATCAAATCTTAGACTATCCTTCTTATAAGTCAACATCCTAGATCTCCTCAAGTGGTCAAGCTTCTTTAAGAGGAACTGGCTCTGATACCAATTGTTGAAATAAGGGTAGAAAACTGAGAGGGAGGAGTGAATCAGTTGTCACCAAAACTTTTATCCTTTGTTGTAATTAAACTTCTTTACCACTTAATAATAGATGAATGATATAACCATGAAAGCATGAATCAACAACACATGAGCATAAACATAATCAAAACACATAACACTAGGATTTTTATGTGGAAACCTGGTTAAGGGAAAAACCACGATGGGGGTTAACCCACAAGATTTATTCTCTGTTAAAAGAAGAGAAAATGGGGAAGGCACATGCCTTTAGGGTGCACTACCTAGATCTCACTACTCCAAGAGGCTCACTACCTACATAAATATTTATAAGTTTGTCACATAAAGATTGAACTAGAAAACATCTTCTTCATGCCAAGGTCAGTTCCATTGAAGTGCACAATACATCTGCTCTACCCCCAAACACTTCTTTGCTATCTCATCATACTTTACTTCTTTTCCTCCTCTACTCTTCTTCTTCTCTGCTCTACCTTTCCTCCTTTCTTAGGATTTTGTCATTTTCGCACAAGGATGCATTTCCACAACTCAACCACACATATTTATTTCTTCATCAACCTTGGGATAAACATCAAGGTTGGCAATACAAACATTTGAATTAATGTGAATCACTACGCTATCATCCAAACATAGTTGGGACCTAAATCTTCCTCGAACAACATGCCACACTTCATAGAATCTCTCTTAGATCATCCGCAACACTCACCAAGCATCCGGTCGGACAAGATTGGAAAGAACAACAACACCCAAGGACAAATCTTCAACCACAAGCTCAATCCTCAATGTAGACCACCAACACAGTAGGCACATGATCCAGAGACCACCACAAGTACAATGAAATCAACAAGAACAACCACACCACCTCACTTCACTAGAAACACTTGCATCTCCATCTAGAAATTCAAGAACACCAATTGTCATGACTGTCACACTAGAAAGATTGCTTGCAGACTCCAAACCATGAACCACTTGAGTTGAGGATACACATTGATATCCCAAACACACCTCTAGATCTGCAGATCATAATATTCCAATGCAGATCAATCTAGACCATACTCCTATCACTCTGTCACCTCTGAACATTGCAAAAACATGGTTCTATTCAGATGGCCATAACTTCATCAATACTTCATTCAGACCTCTCAAATCATAAGTAAAGCACCTTCAGACAATCCTCTACAACACTCATTGGTTTGCAGACTCTGATCTTCATCCTACATGGAATGCGGAGCAATCTACTTCATTGAGCTGCACTGTCTTCACTGTCTTTGACAGAGAGATATGCAACTCACTTGTTTCTTCCAGAGGGGCTAATTTTCTCAATATCCTCAACATACAAGTCTTCTAGAATGGGATACAGTTGACACCAATGAAAACAAGGATATGTTGACATCAATGACAACACCAATTAGGCACATATTTGCAACAGTTCCATCATTGAAAATATTGAAGAACAATACAATAATGCATTTAAATGATTTAAAATTTGATAAGAGAGCACTAGTTGTGAATGATATTGAGGATTCGATAGTTAGATTTGCCTCAATGGTCATTGGTTAAAAAGTCTACTTCTCCAGTAGGGAGAACTCTATATCCACAACAACAATATACATAGCATATGACATGGATAACAATAATACTGATTATGACCTATGTGAGTTGCTCTGGAAATAGTTGATGGAGAACCTAAAGAGAATAAAAGACACCAAATATCCTTTCAAGTATGGAACCTTGATTATCTACTTGCTCTTCTACTTCTTGAAGGAATTACCAGATATGAGTAACATTGCATGGATGAGTAATTCTCTTGTAGCTATACAAATTAGAAACCATTTGAATAGTCTTGGGGATATAGATAAACAAAATGTTTCCTTATGGGGTTACTTTAAGATCTTTCAAAAGAATATGCAGAACAGAGTTAGAATCCCTAGGAGTGATGTGAAGAAATATGAAAAGGATATTCTGTTCATAGTAGATAAAGATAAATTCCTCATGGAGGTGGTGGAACCAAGAATAATTTGGGTGCCAACACTTGGATATGAGGTCACAGAGGACATCTTAATAGGTTTGGTAGACCTGATGCTAAGCAAGCCAAAATATCCAAATGAAGAAAGATTTGGAACCTATGAAGAAAAATCAATGAAAGTGAACCTAGAACAGAGACAATGGGAGACCCAAAGAAAGGTCAAAATGTATGTAGAGGAATTTTCAAGAGCCATGGGTTCATAGATAAGAAAATAAGTAAAGTAAGAGCAAAGGCAGAGGCACTCAAGGTTGCAAGTGTTCTCCGGAAGGGCAAACATCAAAAGCTCTAGAGAAGGAAAAAGGGGAGAAATTTGAGAAAGAGAAGCCTACATCTGGCCCTTCAAGAAGAACAAGTACCTCCACCTCTACAACTACTTCCAAGAGTTCCAGACCTTCTGTTGAAAAGACAAAGGCTACAAGTACTAAGAAAGAAAAGACAAAGCTTGAAGAACAAGTACCAGTGGAGAAAATTACAGAGAAGTAGTGTTGGCCTCATTTCTAATCTGTAAAATTTTAAACTTTTGTGTCAAGAGTCCAATACCTAGTTGCCCTACTCACAAATTCTCCTGAAGTGTGCCACAAGTATTCTATTGAATAGAGATGCCCAGGGGTATATTTCTCTGAAAGTGATGATTATCCAAATAAGAGTTTGAACTTAACAAGGGAACGAAAAAAGTTCAAGTATATGTACGAGGACATGAAGTATTCCATAAACAACACTATGGAGAGGGGCACCATTCCTAGAAACATGCAATTAATGCACTTCCACTATACAATAGGCCTAACTATGGTGTAAATGTCAAGTTACTGTTGTAAGTTTAATGCTTGGAAATTCAGAGGGGCGTATATCTACATATTTAAAGATGTTGCATGAGGACTCTGAGCTCCTATCATGCATGGCAGTAGTGTTCATCTCTACCTTTCAACATCAATATGATGTTTATCAATATAGAACTCGTGAAAAGATGCTGGCACCTATATCGGCTTTTATTGGTGCATTCTCCCGAGAGCTACAAGTGAAGAGTTCCACCTGGGAAGCTATACCTTGCAAATTAGGACAGTGCCAAACTATGTAACATATCAAAGGGAGTTAGAGTTAATGATAGACAAAGCTTGTTTGCACTTACTTCCCAGAACTAGGTATTAGAAGATTTAAAGCAAATACAATGGCCAGGCGTAAAACCAATATTTGTATTATCTACACCAGCACCTCTAAAAGCATGATAGAAGTGGAATTGTTGAAGGCTTATTCAAAGCATATAAACTACTTAGCAAAATCCCTCAAAGAAATGGTTGTTGAATATTCATATAATGGTATTTGCTGGAAAGGCTTTAGAAACTTTCAAGAAATACTATGATTGCAACTTCCCTAACAGATGCATGTGTGCATTGTGAAAACATAAACAAGCCACTTGAATCATGGATATGAAACAAGCTAAGCTAATACACAATTGTATTTACACCATCGGTAAGAATCACAAGTTTTAAAAAGGTTTGAAATGCCTATCAAGTTGTGGAGTCAACCTAGAGAACCGAAGATTTAAGGAAATCACTTGTGTCGAAGATGTTAGGAGGTTTTAAAACAACTTTAAAAAGCTAATATGTAAGGATGTGATATGCATCAGCGAAGGCATGAGGTTTCCAAAGTAATTCGAAAAGGCCGATTAAATTGTGAAGACACTGATAGCACTTATCAAAACGTAATAAAATGCCAAAAAGAGAAAGCTTTAAAGTTTTTTTTTGGTGATGTCATGTGGTTTTGAAAGCAGCTTTGGCCACCAATGAAGTTTGGAAAGATGTTCAAAAGGCCATTTTATTTTCTCTATCAGTTTTAAATTTAGTTTCAGAACTTTCATTTACTTTTTATAAAAGTATTGAGAACTTCCTTTCAACTTACCAACTATTGGTTCCCATCAAAACTTTTGAAAGCATTCTAAAACACCGATGAAGTTTGGAGAGACATTTAAAAGGGCGATGGAGGGAAGAAGGTAGTTATAATAACTACCTAAAGTAAAATCAAGAACCAAACCATTTTAGAGAATCCTCGAAAGAAAGGTGCTCTCATGAATTGCGATAATGGCATTGAAAACTTTCAAATAAATTGAGCTAGCAGGTGAAAACCAAAGCTCACGTCCTTTACCAGCATCCTCATCTCATGCTAGGGTCTTTAAGCATCCAATAAATCATGCCAGAAGGTAGATTTCATCAAATTTTGTGATAAAAATGCTCTGATAGACAGGTATGCATAGTGTGCAATCTTAAGTAAGGTGCAACAACTGTTTGGTAGGACACCTCATAGATTTGTCATCTCATGGCATGTGAAGGTCACTAGATATAAATCAAATTACAATTTTTTGGTATAAGAATAGATTTTACTACCATTTGCTAACATCCTCCTAGCCTGAGCCAATAACAAGAGCTTTGGAGCAGGATATCGACTCCCATCAAAGCATAATGGAAAGTGGTTCCTCATCAGATGATATAGTTCAAAATACTCTACAAGCTTGATATGTGTGATGTGTAAGCATAGGCAAGGTGGAGCTAAATAAACTAGAATTTGTAGACATTCAGTCTAAAACACCTGTACCTCTTGAGTCTTACCCATTGGAGAGTACACCATTTAAATTTGTGGAGAGATTTCAAGATTTGAAAAAATGGTCATCAAATTGCAATCTACAAGTGAAATAGTTGTTGATTTGAAGCACAATTAGTATAGATCCTTTCATGGTTTAACTTGTTTGATGCAGATTTCTACAAGATTGGAGGACTTTGTGGTGGATACCTTGATACTGCACAATCACATTGGTCCTCGTTTGAAAGAAATATTTTCAAGCCCTTTTATTAAAAAGGTGATGCATGGAGTAGATAGAGACATATTTTGGGATGCAAATATTTTAGTGATATGGACACATTGACAACACATGTGAACCATTTGATAGAATGCAATAATTGCATACAGTACACCACTATATGGAACCTATGTTTATGTGCAAGAAATTGTTCAAAGGCCACCTGGTATCCTAGCCATGAACTCAGCAAGACCTGACAACTTTTTCATCCATTAGTGGGCTCTTGTTTTCTGCACCACGTTGTTATTGAATGTCTAGAGAAGATAACACAATTTATCAATGAGATGACATTGACAGATTATGTTCATCCTATGGTGAAAGTGCGTGAAAGAGAAAATGTAGCTATCATGGTTGATATGTATGTAAAATTTGGAAGCTTAAAGACATTCACAAGACCTAGACATTTGCCATGATTGAAAATATAGAGGGTTTACAACAATTTGATGAGATTTTGTAAGAGGTAGATGGTATCATTCTTCCTCATTGAAACCTAGAGATTGACCTTATACTGAGGAAGGTCTATTTGTTTCAAAAAACTATTGTTTACAAGTGTAACATGATGGGAAAATCATTCAATTATCACTCGTGTGGTTGATAGTATTGTATACGCCTAAAAATGACATGATTCAACTAAATAAATATTCTAAATTTATTTGATTGGTTCATTATCCCATAATTAAATAAAATCAATTTATTTAATTAAAATCCCTAAATTCTTCTAAATGTCCTACACAATTAAATAATCATAAATTATTTAATTAATCCAAATTCCTCTATCCTAAGTTCTAATTCCAAAAATCCACCTCACACTTACACCTCACTTTTCTACCTCATCAGGTTGTGCATGTAATTAAATATATTAAATATTTAATTACCTATTTTTCCCTCACCCACATGTCCTATTTCTTCTCAAATCAAAAGTTAGTTAACTAATCAATCAAAAGTGTTAACTAACCAGTCAATTGAGTTAATCCCTCAATTAATTCAGTCAATTCCATAATTCATTCTTCCAACTAACTAATCAAGTTTGTTAACTATTCAGTTAAAAGAGTTAACTCTCCAATCAATGTCAAGTCCCCTCTTTCATGATGGAAATGAGACACTTGTCATATTTCTACTGGTTGCACATTCCTCAACCATTCTCAGCCATTGATCATCACACTTCTTCTCAACCGTTGATTCTCATTCTTCTGAGTCTATAAAAGAAACCTCATCCTCCCATTCTATCCATCCAGGTTATTTGTATTATTACTCTGCAAAATTCTACCCGCGTGCCTTTGGCACCCCCAATACAATCTACTTGAGATCACCATTTGCTTTGAAGCTCTGCTTCACAGCATTATGTGCACTCACTGAGGGCCTACTTCACACCAACAAAGGACGGTTTTAATAGGTGAACAATAGAAGCTTTGAAATAGGGAAGGTTTGCATTGTGTTAGTCATTGCTCTTTTCATTCAATCTTTCTTGTTTTCATTATTCTGTTGATGTTTGGGTTTGATATTGTTCATTGGATTAAACCGCATTTTACCCTAACATTTTTGGCGCCCACCGTGGGGCCTTTGCCCCTTTATCTCATCAAAATCTGAGCTTTTTTGAAGGCAGGTTCCGTACAGGTCACGCACGGGCTACTTTGGCGCATTTGAACATTTTCGCTATGCATATACCCATTTCTGTGGCGCTTCTATTATTTCTGTGCATCTGTGCTTTCTTGTTGTGCTTTTGCGCACTGTTACAGCGCTTTTGTTATTATTGCGCATATGTTCATTATTGCTATGCATGTGTCCATTGTTCCTACGCATCCGTAATTCTTGTGCATCTGTTCATTTTTACGGTGCATTTGAGCACTATTACTATGCATTTGTCCATTCTACGCTTCTGTGTATTATTGCTACGCTTTTATGCACTGTTGCTATGCATGTGTTCTTGCAGTGCTTCTGTTGACTATCTCTACTCATTTAGTCACTAAAGTTGCACATCTGTAACAAGCAATGGTTTTAGTACTTTTCTAGGAAGGTTTGCTAACGCTAACCTTTTCGCAAGTGTTCTCTGGAGCTGTTTTGTAGGATAGGCTCAGGTTTAGTTCCATATAGTTGCATTTAAATAGTTCACACTTCACTTTCTAAGGGATAGTAAAACTGATGTTCATTCAAATCCTCACCTAGCTCTAATTAGGAAAGAAGTAACTGGATCATTTGTTTCTTGCATTGCAACACTTTCCAAGTTATTGCTATCTGGGATTAAAAACTGAACTCACCATTGATTTCTGGATTAAAATTGAACTACTGCTATCTCATTGGACCAAAACTTCAAGTTAACTATTTCGTGCTACAAGGATTAAAACTGAACTCACCATTGATTTCTAGGTTAAAATTGAACTACTACTATCTTGTTGGACCAGAACTTCAAAGTTAACTATTTCGTGCTACGAGGATTAAAATTAAACTCACCATTGATTTCTGGGGTTAAAACTGAACCAATGCTATCTTGCTAAAATCACTTCAAAGTTCTATGCTTAGAGTAGCCCATTTAGTTTTTCTACTTTTAAATAGGTTGGATTAATCAGTGTCTTCTGTGCTTGATGAATGACAATAGGCTTATGCTCTCCCCTTTACTGGGTGATCAAAGTGCCAGACTTGTTATTCCATTTGTTTAACCTTTAAGAGGGGCCTACCCTTGGATGCACACTTGTCCAAGTGGGAACGACCCTGAGTGGTAACAGGCTAAAGCCAAGCCCTACCAAGCCACTTAAAATAAATTGTCCTTGAGGTGAAAACTTCCTGCAACAAGTGCTGCTATGTTACACCGACGGCCAACCTCCCCCAAAACCCTCTTAGGTGCAACCCTTTGAGGCTGGGAGACTCCACAATGGAGAGTAGTGTCGCTGCATGTGTAACCACTTGAACGGTTGCCCGCATTAAATACCTCTTTGTTCTAGTGGCCCAAATCCCTTGTAATCCATTTCTAGCCTAGGATCTTTATGCTTGCTTTTGTTCAAGTTTAGTCCAAAATAGAGTCAGAAAAACCACAAAAACAATGAAAAACTATAAAATATTCTTTGTGCTTGCTGTGTTTTCTTGCTGTTAAATTCATATAATCAAATCAAGAAGGCCTTTTTCCAGCCAAAAATACCAAAAACAACAGAAAAATCCAAAATTTTACCCAAAAAATAGAGCTGCGCATATACCCATTTCTGTTGTGCATTTGTGTCAACTTACTGCGCATACGTGTAGACTTGCTGCACATATGCACACTGTTACTGCGCATATATACTTTACCAGTGCTGCACATATATTGTGACTTCCTGTGCATATATTCATTTCTGCAGTGCATTTGTTTCTGCGCATACACAAATAGTGAGCTTTGCACTATTTTTGAGGAAGTATTTTTACCTATTTGGAGCACCCATTTCAGTCCAGCTTCACAATCTGAGATTAGATTCAGCCTTGCAGTCAGTCCTCACCCATTTCACCCAAAGTGTCTCTCTTCTGTCAATCACCCATTCACCTCTTGTCAAAGCAAAGTCAGTTTATTCCATATCAGTTCGACATAGGTCCTCTTTTCGTATCCATAGTAAATTCACATAAGCCTATTAGGTCACAATACCTTTGCTAGTAGTCTTGTTGAACGACTAGGCCCTACACAGTAAGACTGGTATCAACTACCCTTACTAGTGGCTAACATCTTGCGTCAACCATCTTACTTGAAGTCATTGAGCAAAAGAATCCTTTGTCCAAACCTTGTTTTAGGTATCCTATTCACAACAGTCTCAGTCAACACCTTGCCAACATTTCTAATCCTAGTCCACTCCATCCCACATCACCTTGCATGGTTCTTACTCGATCCTAGTACAAAAAGCAAATAGAAATGGCCGGCTCATCCAATCGCATCTTCCCACCACATGATAGTGACGAAGAAATTTCTCATGAAGAATATTAAGCGCACATCCAAGATAGAAAATTCCAACGCCTAATAGAGAAGACGCTCCTTGAAGACCCCCATAAATACTTCCATCATCTTGCTAGTCTCGGAATTAAACTCCCCGCAGACTTTGATATAAGTACAATCATGGAAAATGTAGACAATGATCATGAGAGGGGTACAAATGACACAGTCCCGCATGCAAATGATGGAGGAAAGAAACCCATAGATCAAAATGCTCCTATGGAAGACATGAGAAAACAACTCGAGAGCCTCACAAAGGAAATATCAGACCTTAAGATGGGTACAAGTACCAAGAACTACTCCTTGAAAGATATAACACCATTCCCCTATCAGTTTGGAGTTCCAAAGTTTGACAAATACAAAGGAAAAGGGGACCCTAGAGATCATATCAGGGAATTCAATGCAGCATGTTTAGAAGTAGCTCACAACAAGACCTACTTGATGAGACTATTCCCAAGATCTTTAGGTGGTCAAGCTATGGAGTGGTTCTCGTGTCTCCCACCAGGAATCAAAACTTTTGATGAACTTGTCAATAAATTTATAATGCATTTCTCTTACAACATCGAACATGAGGTATCTATGCTAGATCTATGCAACACCAAACAAAAGAGTGGTGAGTCATTCGCAACCTTCTTACAACGATGGAGACAACTAGCTAGTAAGTTTTCTTATGATATGCTTGAGAAGCAGCTATTGGAGATGTTTGTCCATAACCTGAACACTGATCTTAGCTATCAAATACAGATACAATGCCCTACATCATTCTCAAAAGTCATTGAAATGGGCTTATTCATTGAAAAGGCTATGATCACTAAAGGAGCTATCAAGCTATACAAGGACACGCCTACTTCCAATTACACAACGGATAAATCAAAGTTTTGGACCAAGAACAAGAATGTGGTCAACGATGGGGTAGTGGATGCCAAGGCTGCAGCTCCCAAGCAACAACCCATATTCACTCTCAAGGGAGAAACAAACAATGGTACAGTCAACAAACCACCCTCTTGGGAACCCAGACCTTGGTTCAGTTCATATCCAAGGAGAAAATTCACACCATTAGGTGAGTCTCAAGAGTCTGCACTAAGGAAGTTGCTGGCTAACAACGAAATTTCTCTACCGCCAACGAGTGATTACAAGCCTATAGTCAAACCTCCCTACTGGAAGGACACAGACTATTGTGAATATCACCGAGGAAGGGGGCATACAACTAACAACTGCATCCACCTCAAACATGTCATACAATATGTACTAGATCAGAACTAGGGAGGGACACAATAGCATACCTCCAATGAATCTCATGTGGCCTACAGGGATCCACTTTTGAATCACAATAGGCCGTATAACAAAAACAACAACAACAATGGCCACAACAACAACAACAACAAAAGATACAACAACAACAACAACAACAACAACAATAATTGCAACCAGCCAAATCAGAACAGTGGGACTAGTAATGCCAACTATGCAAGTGTGCCATTTGACTACACCATAAACTACATTTTCGAGCACATCCCACAGGTCAATGTCATCTCACCCAACCAACAACTAGGACCTAACAGAACTAGTTGTAGTATAATTACCTGCAGTGGTAAAGTCACACTCAATACCGCCCCTCCAAGGTCGTCACAGTCCCCATCCAACTTCCATCAGTACAATGTCATCGACCAGTTACAGAAAACTCTGGCTCACATTTCTATATTGGAGCTACTGTGTCTATCTCCTTCTCATAAGGAGATTCTTGAGAAAGCCTTAGTGGAAACTACTGTCCCCACTAATCTGGCCCAAGAGAAGTTTCAGACCATGGTAGGCAATCTGACATCCTCCAACTCCATATCATTTACTGAGCAAGATGACCTCTTTGTATCCCAACCTCACAACAGCCCCCTGCACATTATCACATTCATACACAAGCACCACATCAAGAGGGTTCTCATTGATGGGGGTGCTGGTTTAAATATTTGCACATTAAAGCTAGTCCTTGCACTGGGGTTCTCCAAACAGGCAGTTGATCCAAGGAGGAAAATTACCATCAAAGCATATGACAAGGAAGAAAGAACCACAAAAGGAATAATTGTCCTACCCATTCAAGTGGGACCAGTAATAAAAGATGTGGTGTGTCAAGTCCTTGATCGGGAGCTCGCTTATAATATCCTACTCAGGAGACCATGGATTCACGCCATGAAGGTTGTCCCTTCAACCTATCATCAATGCATTAAATTCCTGCACAATGGCAAGCAAGTCACCATTCAATGCGACCCTAACCCCTACCAACACTGTAATTCTTTCCGTGCAAAACTTGAGTGTGTCATACCCAACAACAGAGCATACATTTCCCCTCCTACAACAGGACCATACCGCTGAAGCTTCCTCCTCAAGACCCAAAGCACAGAAAATTACCATAAAAGAAAGTGGAGTGGGGGAATACTCCATTGAGCACAGCCTCAATCTTGCCAAGATGCCTTTGTCTCCTCGCTCTTTTGGCCAACCCAAATATTTTCTAAAGCCATCTGCTCCTCCCGTAGCTCCCGCAACTCCCTTTGTAAAATGGGGGACCTTATCTGATGAAACAGAGGAGCGAGATCTCCTGCAATGGCTTTATGCTAAAGAAGAAAACATACCCCAAGATCCGCCCAGACTCCCGACAGAAATATACAGGCGAGGTGAGACTATTCTGCACAGGATGGGGTACGAAGGACAAGGCCCCATTGGCCTCAGAAAAGGACGAATCATTGTACCTATTCAACCTTCTTCATCCTCATTGGCTAGAAACACAAGTGGCCTAGGATACAAAGGCAAGGGCAAAGCTAAGGAAAATGCTTGCCTTGTAGAAACAATCCAAACACTCCAAGTGGACAGTGACACAGATAGCGACACAGATTCAAATGAGTATGAGTGGGATGAGCTAACAGAGCACTCCTACGATGACAAAGAGGTCAACACCATCCAAACTCTTAGCCCCTACCGTAAGGGACAAACGCAATGGGACAAACCACTGGAGTCTGATTTGCCCATCCCTAAGATTATGGCTTTCGAGGAAAGTTTAAATTCCATTGCAATAAACAATTTGGAAGAAAGTACCATCCTGACCACAATCCTTGCCAATGCTCCTAACATTTCCATTCACACCATTAATGAATCAGGTCTATCATCCGACTCCCTTCCCCTCTTGCACCCTGAGCTTATTGACTGGGATCTGCAAGGAACTCCCCAACTAGATATGTTCCAAAATGACGATGCTTACATTGATTATATGGAACTTAGAGACCACTTACCCAAGGGAGATCATAAAGCTAGTTTTGCTATTGAGCTGAATACCGTGGCTTACTCCGGGGAGGGTGCCAGGCCTTCCAGTTGTAAAAATATCAAGATCAAAAATAGATCTGATAGTGAAAACCACCTTGCGGCAGTGTCAGATCACAAAACAGTAAAAGAAAGGATGCATCCGAAGGTGAAAACCCAACTGTGGCACCTGACGATGGAATGCTTGACACTCTCCCTGGTGATATGTACCAGGAAAGGTCACAGATTGTTGTGGAACCGACAGAGCCCGTGAATATTGGAACAGAAGAATAGCCCAAGATTATCCACTTTGCCAAATCTCTCACACCACCAGAGTAAACCAGGTTTGTACTGTTCTTTAAGAAGAAGAGAGGCAGCTTTGCTTGGTCATATGCAGACATGCCAGGTTTAGACCCAAACTTAATTCTACATCATCTGCCATTGGATCCAAGAGTAAAACCAGTAAAATAGAAGCTGAGAAAGATGCATCCTCACATAGCACTTTTGGTCAAAGAAGAACTCAAGAAATTGCTGGATGTGGGGTTCATCAGGGCCATAGATTACCCAGAGTGGATATCCAACATTGTGCCAATGTCTAAACCAGATGGCCGAGTTCGACTATGCAATGATTTTTGAGACTTAAACAAAGCATGCCACAAGGATGATTTCCCATTGCCAAACATCGATATCATAGTCAACCTAACTGTAAGACATACAATGCTATCACTCATGGATGGATTCTCAGGGTATAATCAAATCAAAATAGCACTAGAGGACCAACACAAGACAGCTTTTACTTGCCCATGGTGTACCTTTTGTTGGAATGTCATGCCATTTGGACTAAAAAATGCAGGTGCTACATATCAGCGAGCTATGACAACTATATTTCATGACATGACGCATGTAACAATGGAGGATTATGTCGACGACATCCTAGCAAAATCTCTCACAAGGGACTCACACCTGGATGTCTTAGAAAAAGTTTTCCAAAGATTGGACCAATTCCAAGTCAAACTGAACCCAAAGAAATGTGTGTTTGGGGTAACTTCAGGCAAGTTGCTAGGCTTCATCGTGTCAGCAAACGGAATAGAGGTAGACCCTGCCAAGGTTAAAGCTATAATGGACATGCCATGGCCCAAGACTCTAACTCAGTTGAGGTCCCTATAGGGCAAGCTGCAGGCCATCCGCAGATTCATCTCACAGCTGGCAGACAAGTGCCAACCTTTCAGCCATCTCCTGCATAAGAACATTCCATTTAAGTGGGATGAACGGCGTGAAGAGGCATTCAACAAGCTAAAGGAGTACCTTATGAATCCACCAATTCTCATGCCTCTGATCTAAGGAAAACCTCTAATTCTCTACATATCTGCTACACCTACTGCTCTTGGAGCTCTTCTAGCACAGCAAGATTACGAGAACAAGGAAAGAGCTATATACTACATCAGTCGAACCTTAGTGGGCTATGAGTTGCAATACTCACAAATAGAAAGATCATGTCTCACGGTAGTTTTTGCTTCACAAAAACTCTGACATTACATGCTTGCACATCCAGTAAAACTCATTGCAAAAATCAACCTGTTGAAGTATCTCCTCAGCAAAGCAGCTCTCACAGGTCGCCTGGCAAATTGGGTAATTCTTCTCAGTGATTATGACATAGAATATGTGGACATAAAAGCCATCAAGGGACAAATCATAGCTGACCAACTAGCAGATGCACCATTACAAGACAACCAGCCCATGCAGTTTGAATTTCCAGACGAATCCTTATTCAATGTGTCAACATCTTCCTGGAAACTCTACTTCGACGGGTCTTACACAAATCATGGATGGCGGGCAGGTATCCTATTTATAACTCCTCAAGGAAACACAATTTTGAAGTCTTACCGTTTGTTATTTCCTTGCACCAACAACATAGCGGAATATGAAGCCTTGGTAATTGGTCTCAAGATGGCAACTGAGTGGAAAATCCAAGAACTGCATGTCTATGGTGATTCTCAGCTTATAATCAATCAGGTCAATGATGAGTACCAAACCAAAGATGAGAAGCTAATCCCATACAAGCGGATGGTCGACGACTTCAAAGAACACTTTGGGACCATCTCCTTCGAGAAAATACCCAGGATCGAGAACAAAGTAGCAGATGTAATGGCAGCCATTGCCTCTCTTCTAGAAATACTTGAAAATGAGTCACGGTATGAGTTCTTAGTGGAAACTATCTGGCAACCAGCTTATGATCTTCTTGAAACCCATTCCATTTGCCTTCTAGTTAGATCTGATTCACCTTGTTATGGTAAGACTTACACTTACCTCAAGGACAACATTCTCCCACCTAACTTCTCTTCTAACCAGAGACAAACTTTTATACGACAAACCTCTCGCTACACCATCATGGTCGATACCCTATACCGACGCGGTCTGAATGGTACTTTGGTCCATTGTTTAGAACAAGAAGAATCCATAACTGCCTTGTAAGATGTACACAAGGGGATCTGTGGAACACACTCTAGCAGTCCTTCCTTAGCCAAGAAACTCATGCGTTTGGGTTATTACTAGCCGAACATGGAAATGGATTCATATCAATTTGTCAAAAGGTGCAAACAGTGCCAAATACATGGGAACCTGATACATGCACTAGCTCAAGAATTGAGACCTTTAATGACACCTTGGCCCTTCTGCCAATGGGGACTTGACCTTGTGGGAAAGATCCATCCACCCTCATCCAACGACCACAAATTCATCATAACCGCCATTGAGTATTTCACAAAGTGGATTGAAGCCATTCCCCTCACCACCATCATAGGTAAGCAAATTTCCTCATTCATCCTGAATTACATTATCTGTAGATATGGCATTCCTTCATCCATTATAATGGATAACAGAAGACCATTCAAAAATTAGGATGTCCAAGAACTCTGTGAACATTTTAAAATCCAACATCGTTTCTCCACTCCATACTACCCCCAAGGCAACGGTCAAGCTGAAGCATCCAACAAGACCATCTTGAAACTTCTCAAGAAGACAGTTAATGATGTTGGCCGTGATTGGCATGTCCAACTCAATCCTGCTCTGTAGGTCTACAGAACTAGTATACGCACTCCCACAGGTGCTACACCTTACGCCCTTGTCTATGGCTCAGAAGCTATCCTTCCCATTGAAGTTGAATTACCATCTCTTAGGGTGTCATTGAAAGGTCTCATATCAGATGAAGAATACAGGGTCACCAGATTGCAAGAACAAGAGCTGCTAGAGGAAAGGAGACAGAAAGCCTTTGACCATCTCAAAGCATATCAATAGATGATGTCAAGAAGCTATAACCACAGAGTTCACCCAAGAATCTTCAAAGTTGGAGGCCTCATTCTCAAAGAGAATCCTCGCAACCAACAAGACAGAGAAAAGAAAGGCAAGTTTGAACCTAACTAGCTTGGGCCCTATGTGATTGTAGCTGCTTATGGATTGGGGGCATATCAGTTGGCAACGTCAGAAGACGAGCTATTCGATGATCCAATCAACAGCATGCATCTTCGCCGGTTTTATACCTAGGAGAACCCCAAATGCAAGGGGGGCACAAAATACAAAAAAAAATCAAAAATCAGAAAAAATACAAAAAAATCAAAAATGGAAAAAATACAAAAAAAATCAAAAATGAAAAAAAAGCAAAAAAATCAAAAAATCAGAAAAGTACAAAAAAATCGTCCTTTGGCGAAAACCTGGTAAATAGGCACTTTGGATAGGTATCATGATGAAAACCTGGCAAACAGGAGTCATGTTTACTTTCTAGCTTCTCGTGTAAATATAAACAAGTGATGAAAACCTGGCAAACAAGTGTTACTTGCGATAAACTACCTTCTCCATCTTTGGGAATCCAATCACCTCAAGTCCATTCTTCCTTCGCTTGTTTCCCATTTGACCCATATCTGTCCCATAATAAACACTTGACAGTTGCCTATCGTGGCTTGATACTCTCCTTGTGGCCTTGTCAACCAAGGTTTTGTCCCGTACTGTCTCCTCAGTGTGAGCCTAGCATAGTGTCCCTCGTCAGTGTCCATGGTCTGAGTCCATGAACTACGTTGCCTCTGCGCTGTCACGTAGGCAAGGCCATTATTCTAATGCACCCCCGAGGCTTCCATTGTCCCATCTGTTCCATATCTACTCTCTCTATCAATCTGAGTCTGTCTCCACTTTCTCTCACCTAGGTCTTAGGTCCATTAGGGTTTACCCTGAACTACATTGCCTCTGCGTCATCACGTAGGCAAGGCCATTTAGCAATGAGCCCCCGAGGCACTAGGTCAGTCCCTTACGGTCTGTCTCCCCAATAAGGATTGTGCAATCTTCTCACCAAACAAGCAAATGCAAGCAGAACCTGTATTTCAAGCAGAAATCTTGACTATGAATAGCTTAACCCATTCAAACACAAGGCGAACTACCCAAGGCTTTCTAATTGATTTTACTCCAATTACAGCAAGAAATAAACACATCTAAATGCAAGAATGTTTTGTGGATTGAAATCATAGTTAAGTTACAGCGTCTTGATTTTTGTTATCATGTCCTTGTATGCTACTCAAGGATGCCAAAAGCTAGAGATGCTATGATGGGGGCATGGTTATTTTCTTTGTTTTCTATCGGTGGATTCTGCTTTAGTAATGTGACACCTTGTCTAAGGACATGATCGGCAAAAGATCATCAAGGACATCAAAGGTCTAACATGAATGAGGGCAATCCTTGTTTGTTGAAATGCAAGGAACACTCAGGTCATCTAGATTCAATTTTGACTAGATGCTTGTATCAAATTGCTAAATCAAAATCCATGTAAGCAATACTTAGGTCATCTTAGATCAATTATACCTAGATGCTTCTATTAACTTACAACATTTTAGA
Organism: Cunninghamia lanceolata; assembly: GCA_027924645.1. Taxonomy (NCBI): domain Eukaryota; kingdom Viridiplantae; phylum Streptophyta; class Pinopsida; order Cupressales; family Cupressaceae; genus Cunninghamia; species Cunninghamia lanceolata. The sequence goes on from BSBN01001583.1 coordinate 16,356,376, forward strand.
AAAAGTACCAAAAAAATTAAATGCCCAATGATGAAATAAAGCACTCCAATAGCAAAGTATCCATATTATATCCATACATACATCCATACATCCATATCCCATGCAATAAAAGATCCAAACAATGCAGAGTATCAATACAAATGAAAGCTTGTGAGTCCTTCTATTGAGTCATTCTTCTATCAATCAGTATTCCATCTATCGTTGTGATCCATTCTTCTCAATTTCAGTCAACCCGAGAAATGATCCAAATGTAGGTCCATCCTTAATCCATACCAATCACGTCAAGTCAATCTTGCACAAATGATCCACTCACAATCAGTGGTCTTGATCCTTGTCTGGTCGTAAACCAACTCGATCAGTTAATCAATCAATTATCTTATATAGGATGTAACATTGTCGAAACCAGACCAACACACGCGTCTTACACGACATGCTTCATTTCCTGAAACTAGACACTATCCTTCATGTTGCTTTAGGGATCTATTATTCCCCGCCATGACAACATGCCTACCGTGTTGGTCTAGGGATATATCATTCCCCGCCATGACAAAATTGTTGTATATCGTTATTAGTATATCGTTGGTTTACCGCTTGACAGGGGCAATACCTTGTTTGTTCTTGTGTCATTTGTGCATACTTGCTTGCTTGCTTGTGTGTGTCATCATTCCATCTTGCATCACGTATCATTCGACTCTTTCTTCAACCGATTTCTTCATTCTAACCTAGCTTCCCTTCGTCTTCGTGAGATTGTCTGTCTCATGCCTCCTGCCTTCTTCCCGTCCAATCTCCTGAGGGGGCATCTTATCATCATTAAACTTGTACCAGGGGCAAACTGGGGCATGTATCACTGTCAGACTATCAATTTTTTTGAGGCAACACTGTAAACTGCATTGCATCAAAGAGGGGCAAAATGTATACGCCTAAAAATGACACGATTCAACTAAATAAATATTCTAAATATTTATTCCATTCTTCTACCAATTAAATAAATATTCTAAATTTATTTGATTGGTTCATTATCCCATAGTTAAATAAAATCAATTTATTTAAGTAAAATCCCTAAATTCTTCTAAATGTCCTACATAATTAAATAATCATAAATTATTTAATTAATCCAAATTCCTCTATCCTAAGTTCTAATTCCAAAAATCCACCTCACACTTACACCTCACTTTTCTACCTCATCAGGTTGCACATGTAATTAAATATATTAAATATTTAATTACCTATTTTTCCCTCACCCACATGTCCTATTTCTTCTCAAATCAAAAGTTAGTTAACTAATCAATCAAAAGTGTTAACTAACCAGTCAATTGAGTTAATCCCTCAATCAATTTAGTCAATTCCATAATTCATTCTTCCAACTGACTAATCAAGTTTGTTAACTATTCAGTTAAAAGAGTTAACTCTCCAATCAATGTTGTCAAGTCCCCTCTTTCATGATGGAAATGAGACACTTGTCATATTTCTACTGGTTGCACATTCCTCAACCATTCTCAGCCATTGATCATCACACTTCTTCTCAACTGATGATTCTCATTCTTCTGAGTCTATAAAAGAAACCTCATCCTCCCATTCTATCCATCCAGGTTATTTGTATTGTTACTCTGCAAAATTCTACCCACACGCCTTTGGCACCCCCAATACAATCTACTTGAGATCACCATTTGCTTTAAAGCTCTACTTCATAGCATTCTCTATCAACATAGCCATTTACTACTGACATCCTACAACACAGCTAAAAGAGTGCACTCACTGAGGGCCACAGTTTTAATAGGCGAACAATAGAAGCTTTGAAACAGGGAAGGTTTGCATTGTGTTATTCATTGCTCTTTTCATTCAATCTTTCTTGTTTTCATTATTCTGTTGATGTTTGGGTTTGATATTGTTCATTGGATTAAACTGCATTTTACCCTAACAAGTATGACTAATAATCTAAGACCAACCTATGATGTGGCAAACATTATCCTTGGTAGTATAGATGGAATTTCTTTTTATGAAAAACTCTTTGGGAACTATGCCTTGTTGAGACCATAACTTAGTGAAATTTACAACTTGAAAGCTCCAAGTTTAATGTTACCTTTTGAAAAAGTGACTTACGTCACTTATTGTAATTAAAGTTAGCCTTTTAAATTTAACTTTGTAAAAGTTAGGTAAATCTTAACTTATCTTTAAAAAGGTAGTTATTCTAAGCATTGGCTTAGGTAGTTATCCTTAGTGGATTAGCTAGGTAGTTATTCTAAGTAGTTACAAAAGTGGTTAAGGTAGTTACCTTAAGTGGTTACTAGCCTCACCTATATATACTACTTTGTAATTCAATCAAAAGGGGTTCCACTTTTTCGGGAGACATTGTATGAAGACTTTTTGGCTTGACACTATGTATAGAAGAGTTTTTGGAATTGTATAATTTCAAGGAGATAATGAAGAATGCTTTTGGGCTTGTATGTTCTAAATGTATTCATGTGTTATCATTGTTGATTTCTCATATGTTAAATCAATAATCCTTCTATGTAATTGTCCAAACCATTGGTATTTTATGTGATTAATGTAATGAATAACGTTCATATCTTGGTATCTTGGTTTGAACGTGTTGAGGTGGCATATCTTTTCATATGTTGAGGTTTATCATCTCTCTTTCATTATCATTGCTCATAAAAAAATATTTTCTGTTAAAACCCCCTTTGCAATTTGTCATATCCATTGTGAAATCTCAGCTGATATTCATATGACTATTGTTGGGATTTCTATTAGTTATTTTCTTCTAGTCTTGCCTTTTCTCCTTTTTTTACTTTCAGGTTAAAAGTACACAAAAACCACAAATACCCCCATCATACGAGGGAGATGCCCCTCTCAAATGTAGAGGAAGATCATTGCTCTATCTCTCCAATTGTTGGGACAATTTAGTCACCGCTCTAAGGGCAAGGAGTCATTTTGAAAGGTTATTCCATGGTGAGAAATCTACTCAAGAACAAGAAGACAAGAAAGAAAACAAAAGCAACAAAAAGAGTATATGTAAGCCTAGGTGAAGGAGAAGAAGAAGAGGAAACATAGACAGATAAGGAGATTAAAGAAAAATGGGCAAGAACAGATGAAACCAATCTTGGTTAAAAGAAGAAACCCTCAAGAAAAACCAAGAAGAAGAAGGAAGATAAGAAGACTGAAAGTGAAGCGACACTTTCCTTGGAAACCGTAGTCAATGCTTTTTCTCAGCATGTAAATTTGAAACCCATAATTGAATTGTATAATGAAAGATTTGATACAGACAAGATAATTATTGAAACAACAGTTATTAGATATTTGTAAATGTTTAGCAAGGCTTTAATTGAAATCTTAGATCAATAACCTGATAGCCTAGTCAGCATCATGTCATCAAGGAAGGAAGTGGCTATGGCCAAAGATGTTGAAATAAGAGAATATGTCTTGTTGAGTGTTTGCCCAGATATAACAAATGAAGAAAGAGACAAAGTCACAAAGATGCTCAATACAAGATTTAGAACAAAGAGAAGAGTTAACACACTTATGGTTGGTGACACTAAAATGTTGGTAAAAAAGACAAAGGAGATAACATTGAGCATGTTGCATGAATTGTAAATCACAACTATTGTAGACACAGATGAGGAAGAGCAAGATAACACTATTAACAATTCGAGTGCTATTCTAGAAGTGAATGTTGAGTAGAGCATGGACCAAGGCACAATCACTCCTCTAAAGACCTCAGGAAAGGATGAAGAAATGAAAGAAACTAAAGAAGAGAAGAAGTCTGAAGAAGCAAAGATGAAATCTAATGAAAAGGCATCTGAGGAATAAGAAGAGCAGAGAGAATAGGAAAATGAACAAATGATGGACATTCCTACTTTGGAGCCAGAAAGAAATGAAGAACACAACCAAGCACAACCTCTAGAAAGGCAAGAAGATGAGGTGTCTCAGGGTGAAGAGAAGAGAGACACTACTAACTCCTTAAGACAATTCTTGGAAAACCATAAAGAAGCTCAAATTTTGACTACTCCTGAGCTTCTGCAAGGGCCTATCAACCTTGCTTCTATGTCCCCTCTATAGAATTTAAGACTTGGGACAATTCTCCAAACTAGTGCACAAGAGAAAGTACTGAAATCTCATATAGAGGATAGTGAGTTTTTAGAAGATGCATCAACAATTTTTGAAAAGCTAATTCCTAGAATAAAGAGAGACACATCCTTGGGTCCTACTGCACAAGTAAAGAAGTTAATGGAATCCATCAATACTCATTTTGAGTCTCTTGAAAAGGCTACAGAAAAGAAATTGAGAATAGATATTGATGATAAAAGGTTAGTAGAATTATTAGAAGAAGCATCTGATGTAGAGGCACCCACACTATAACCTTCGCAGATAGCATGAATGTCCGCAGACCAACCTCATCATCATTATCTTCGCCATCATCATCATATTCCCTAAAACTACCAACAGCATCATCATCTTTCAGACGATCGCAATTGTCCTCCTGCCGACCACTGTTCACCTCCTCCGCCTTCCTTCGAACATCATCATCATGATGTTCAGCGGGCGCAAACATCCTCCGGTTGCACTGTTCATCGGGCTCCGAACTCCATCGGCATCATCATATGCAACACTTCCTTCATCAGCAGGATATCCAAATATCCGGTTGCTCAAATATCCTGATGACGAACACCTTCAGCAGCCTACTTTCGATGCTCCGCGACCCGACGATACAAGCAACAGCATCATGATATAACTTATCCGGTTCTCTTCGAAACCTCCTGATGATGCTTATACAACCTTCTGCCACAGACTTCCGCCGATACCTTAGCACTTAACGACGGCAGGATAAACTCGCATAGGGGGGATATCTCAATATCCTGATGACGATGACGTCATATCCTGATGACGATGACGTCACCCAATATCCTGATGACCTCTTCAACACTTAGTTGAAAAAACCCGAACTTTCTCTTCCGCATCTGCTCGCGATACGCGGATGTTTGGCACTCCCAATATGATGATCCTGATGCCGATACATGCACTTAGTCTATGTCCGGCCTAAAACATCCTGATGCACTCGCAACATGAAAACTCCAACAGTTTCATGACCTGATCTTCTTCCTGATGCCGATGCACTCCTCCTCGGCAACTCCAGATGATGATCACCCCGACGAACCCGCACTTCATGCAACCGACAACATCATGCTCTCCTTCACTTATCCGGATGATGATATCCGAACTGTCTGCAGGATATTCACCAAGATATCTTGATGATGCCGTTTTAACAGACTTCTGCACTTAGCGAAATCTCACTTCGCCTATCCTCCAGGGATAACCCGATCCAACCTCAGGGTGATCTTCCAACTCAAACTTCTCAACTTGACCTAGCACATGAGGATGCTAGGCTTCTCAACATCTGTCGACCGCGATCCTGCACACCTGCATGCAAACAGAAAACAAACTCCTACCTACCCTACTGTACATTACCATTCCACCGATCAGATGAGTCAACCAGTGGAATGGATCAGTGAATCCATGAAGTCTCTCAAACCAGCAAATCAATCAAGTAATGGAATGCAACCAGAGCAAGAACACAAACAGGATCACTTTATTGATTTCAAAGATGCAATACAATATGATCAATCTCTCTCTCAGTCTCACTCTCTGCAACCTAGCTCGATCGATGATATCTGTCTGTCTGTCCAATATCAAACGATCTCATGCTTATAAAGACTTTCCTATGAGTACTACTGACCCGACTCCAAGCGGCTGGGAACTCTCCAAGCGGCTGGGAGATCCCACCGATCAAACATCATGACAGCTGTTATAACTAACTAGCTAAAAATAGCAAAAGCCCGGTCAGCATGATCTTATCATGATCAGCATGACCTTATTACATGTATTTGGTCTAACAGACCTTCTTGGAAACACAAACAAGACCTAAACTACTAACTGCCTTATCAAGACCAGCTGTCAGGTAGGTGCTCCTGCACCAGCATCTCAAGATTTAGTCTTGTTAGATAATAGTATAGAGTATGTACAAATGACAGTAAAGGAAGCTAGTGAAGTGTACCAATGTTGTCTCACTTGGCCTGACAAGACAAAAGATATAAAGGAGAAAATAGATGGGCTAGAAGATAAGATCATGAAGTTCTTTAGAAGTTATGATCTGGTGAAGGATTCTATTGGCACTCAGAGATCTGAAGTGGAAACAATTAATTCTACTATTCATAAGCTCCAAACCCAAAGAGAGGTCATCAAGCATAGAATGAGTCATCTTCGGGAGATCATGATCTTTAAAATTGCATCCATGGCCAGATTGGTGGTAGCAGCAGAGCATACCAAGCAAATCAATGAGGCCCCTGCTACTGTAAAGAAAGTAGAAGATTTGGTAGCTCAAATAAATGGACATATATTAGTATTGAGTGATGCAAAAGTTATATGGGATTAATATTTGGTGCAATTGAAGAAATTATATTCAAATATTCTCCCAACAAGTTAGAAAGGTAATTGATCTTACTTGTATATATGCAGGTAGTAGAGAAATAGTTTAGAAATTTTGGCAACTTGTACATATCTTTGTATCATATACCTTTGCCATTGATGTCAAAGGGGGAGAATGAAACATGTGAAAAACATTTGATAAGCATGAAGTTAGGGGGAGTAGCGTGTAAAGAGAAAGGGGGAGTTGTACGCTCAAAATCAGGACCTCGATTGCTTGGGGTTGTTGGGTTAGATTTCGGCATGCACACAGACCCTTCCCTCCTTGCCATGACGTGATCTGCCATGTCACTCTCACTCTCGTGGAAGTAGCCAATCGAGAGGATGCGAGACATGGTGGGGGTCTGGCTCATTGGAGAGCTCGACTTCATGGAGAGGGGTCGAAACATCCTGAGGCCTTTGTTGTTGTGTGCTATTGTGAATATTTCATTCGATGATTGTTGTTGTAGAGATAATCCTATGACTTGAAGGGTCACTAGTTACTCTTCATCTGTTGGGGTTTCTATTATTCCGCCTTTGTGTGGGCAAGCTATTACTTTGATTGATGGCTTCTTGTCTTTTAATTTGTTGGATGATTGCACGTTGTATTTGAAGTTGTCTAAATGCCTCTAGTTGTTGTAAGACAAGCGGATCTTATTGAGGTCTTGGATCATGTTCCTAAATCTCGTCGAGGACTATCCTCACCCACTCACCTCTTAATCTTGGGCACATGCATGAGGCAAGACAAGAGATAGGTGTATGTGGACTAACCTTGACTAGACTTTAGGGTTTGACCTGGGGTTTTGGTTGACCTAGGGTTTGGTTGTGCGTTGACTTTTGTTGACCTTGTGATGTTATCAAGGGTTTGACTTTTGTTGAATTTTGTTGACCTTGTGATGAGATCAAGGGTTTGCAGTGTATCTATGTGACTAATGTTTTGTTCTTTTCTATATTTTTGTGAATGCAACTATATGACATGTAAATTTGTTTTTGTGCTTTTTTGATATTTTGGAAATAAAGATGCTTTTAACCTACAAAAGGAAATATGAATGCAATTTAGAATGAATCTAGCCTAATGCAATTATTCTATGTTTTTGGGGTTTTCGAATGTTTTGAAACAATTAATCTAGAAAAGGAAATTGCAATTAATTGAATTAAACTAAGAATGCAAATTACTTCTAAGATGCTAGATCTAATTTTTCTATCAAGGAAAAAGTAATAAATTACTAATCCCAAAATCAATTTTGATTTTTTAATTAGTACAAATTGACAAAAGCATAGAGGAAACTGAAAATAGAGAAGATTTGTGTGACTCCACTACCCTTAGAAATCCTTGATGGCAACCTCGTATCCTCTTGAAGTATCGGGAAGACCTCTTGATGACAACACAACACAAAGAAGGAAAAGAATCTTGTAGAAGCTTGAGAAATCTCAATGGGAGCTTTTGATGAGCACAATGGCATTGATTGAAAAAACATAATGATGCTTAAAGAGCTTTATGTGAAATCTTGATGAACAATGAATAAATAAAAGGCACCTTCATCCTATGTGAGCATGAGAATGCTAATTTGGTGTAGGAGCACCTAACACAAGGTGGCCTCCATGAGGCATTTAACTGTTTAATGTTTATTTTGATGTTTCCAATAAGGTCCTAAGCTGACCATTCAATGTAATAAGGTCTATTTGACCAATGCATGTTATTTTAGTTTGTAATTAGGTTAATGTTGTAAGTCCCAAGGACATTTGTCGAGCTGTAATCTCGAAGGTTGTTAGACAGTTGGAGGTTGTTGGATCTCCCAGCCGCTTGTATTTGTCTCCCAGTCACTTGGAGACAATTCAGTACTACCGAGGGTAAGTAGATAAATACCCTAGGGATCAGATCGATTAGGATCATGATGATAGTAGTAGAGTTGTAATCAGTAGTGGTAGAGATCAGTTGTACAATCGAGGAATAGAGCATCTATGTGTATTCCTAAAAAGCATAATAAAGTTCTATGTTATTCATCTTTCTGGCAGTCGAATTCATTGTACAATCGACTAGCTATTTTGTGGCCGGATGGATTTCTTAATCCATTCCACTGGTTAGATTTCTTTGAAATCGGTGGAATGGTTGTGTGCATGTCAATTTGTGTTTTTGGTTTTGTTCATGTTCATGCTTGCAGGAATAGGTACGGAATGCATTGAGGGATCCTAGCATTTGTGTGTGCTAGGTTTGATAGGGTGCAAAGGTCTGTAGGGTTGTTGAAGGAATAGATTTGTGCAATCGCTAAGTATGGAGTGGGTCAAAACAGTGAAAATCCGTGTGGTTTTGATAGACATACAAATTGTGTATATATCACTTTTGTATGCGGGACATACATTCTGTGAGTATATCGCTATTGTATGTTCTTGTGTATATTGCATTTGTCCATCGCATATACAAGGGAGAGAGAAAGATTCAAGTACATGCAAGGTGGTCAACGTCGGTCAAGGGTTTGCATGCAAGTGGAGGAATGCATCTTTAGGTTGCATGTTTCAGTTGTATGTTGGAACATACAATAGGTTGGATACAACAAAGTCAACGGTCAAATGTATGTTAGGTAGAGCAAATAGTGATTGTCTGTTATGTGTTTACATATTGCGAATGTATATTGGGATATACAACGTGCATATACAAGCGGCGACTGGTAGGGATGGTGGAAGTAACCGGTGATCGTAAGTCATGCATTGTATGTATGTTTGTTTAGCGTAAAGGAAAAGGTGGCAGATGCAAATGGGTCATGGCACAATAGGTAAAGGTTTGTATATGCAAGAAGGAATGTATCTAATGATAGATACAAGTGCTACAGTGGTCAGAATAAGGTATTTTGGGTCGGCCGATGGTATTGTGTTGCCGATAGGTAAGGAAAGAGAAAACTATATACAACAATGTTTGCATGCATACTAAATAATGCATAGACATACATTTGCAAATGTATGTTAAGGGTTAGGGTTTTGGCTCCTCATCATATTGGTATCAGAGCCCAGCAAAAGGTCTGGGCTGTTATGTGTTGATTCTGTCATTGAGAAGGCAAAAGAAGAAGGATTGAGAGGTTGACAAGATGCCTCCGAAAGGTAATGGTACTACCAGATAGTTGCAGGAAATGAAGGAAAAACATGCTAAAGAGATGAGGAAGATGAAAGAGCTTGCAGAAGCCCTTCAAGCCAGGCTTGCAGCCTTGGAGACAAACAAAAAGAGAGAAGTGGAAGACAGTGAATCAGAAAAAGAAGATGATGGTGAAGAGTATGAAGAGGTAGCTAAAGATTTGAATCCTGAGGATCAGAGATTTGCAAAACTATTAAGGGCAGTTTAGAATGACAAAACTAAGGTAAAGATTGATGTTCCAAGGTACACTGGAAGTTTGAATGAGGAAGAGTTACTTGATTGGATTGTTGCATTAGATAATCATTTTGAATGTGAAGAAGTTTCTGAGGGGTAGAAGGTAAAGATTGCAAAGACCAAATTGGGAGGTCATGCTTTGGTATGGTGGGATTATGTACAATCAGAGAGGAGGAAGCAAGGTAAGTCAAAGATTTCTTCATGGGACAATATGGTAGCAAGGATCAAAGGTAAATTTTTACCCAAGGATTATGAAGTTCAAATGTTTAAGAAGCTTCAATTTTTAAGGCAAAAGGAAATGGATGTGAAAGCATATACTAAGGAATTTTATAAATTGAGTATGAGGTTTGGTTATCATGAGAATGAGGTTGAAAAGGTTGCTAGGTACTTGGCTGGTTTGAGATTGAACATATAGGATGAATTAGTTTTGGCTAACCCTAGGAGTGTGGAAGACTGTTATCAAATGGAAATCAGGATTGAGGAGAAGATGAAAAGGAGATAGGATAAGCCCATGAGGAGAAGAGGCAGAAATATAAGGGGAAGAGGATCATCCCCTACAACAAGGAAAACCAATGAGGATCAAGAAGAAACTAGTAAAGGACAAGAGCAATCTGATTTCAGAGGTGGATGGAAAGGTACAAGAGACAGATTTGGAGGTGGCAGAGGTTCTAATATATTTTTAGGAAAGTGCTATACCTATGGTGAGTTTGATCATCCATCCTTCAAGTGTCCTGAAAAGGTTGGTTCTACTTCAAGTGGTAATGAAAGAAGAAGTGAAAAGAGGGTTCAAATAGTGCAAGAAGATGCAGGGAGTATGACAAATCCTGAAGTGAATTTGAAATTAGAAGTGGAAGAAATTTTGATGATCAGAAGGACAGTGTTGCAAACATCTAAGCAGGTAGATTTGAGCCAAAGGAGGAACTTGTTCAAGACTACATGCAAATGTAGAGGTAAGGTATGCAAAATAGTAATAGATTCTGGTTCAATAGACAACATGGTATCTTAGGAAATGGTGGATAAACTGAAACTGGAAAGGATTCCTCATCAAAATCCTTACAAAGCATCTTGGGTAAGTGATAGTCAAACACTTTTAGTAAATGAACAAGCATATGTTGATTTTCAGATTGGGGAATATCAGGATAGGGTTTTGTGTGATATTTTGCCCATGGAATGTTGTCACCTACTTTTGGGTAGGCCATGGCAATTTGATAGGAGAGAATTGTATGATGGATATGCTAACACCTACACTTTCAAGAAGGAAGGGAGAACTTTTGTGATGGCACCATTGCAGGAGGATGCTAAAGCAAAGCAAGCAACCAAAATCATTTTGGTAGGAAAGAGAGAGTTTGTGAAGATGCATGAAGTAGAGACAATGAAAGTTGATGATATCTCAAGGAATGGGATTGCTGGAGATCACAGTTTGAAGATGATTTCAGTTCTGACTGATGGATATCAGATGGCTCAGCAGAAAGTCAAGAAGGTTTACAAGAAGCCACAAGTTGATTGGAAAGACAAGGATACAATCATAGTAGGGACTATTGTTTGTCCTCTAGAGCCAACAAGAGTTGAAAGACAAACAAATTTTGTCATAGTAGCAGTACAAGAAGCATCACCCAAAGTTTATGATGTAGGTGTTCAGATAGAGATGACAGTAAGAAAGAAAGATGTGGGTAGAGCCTACAATCTTAGGCATGAGTTTTTGATTCCATGGAAGCAGGTTACAGTACAGAGTTCATGGGGACGACATAAAGAGTAAAGGTGGAATCAACCCAAGCATTCACTCATGGGGTATGAGTTCTTTTCGCGGTGGGGTGTATGGTGCAGGAGCACCTAACACAAGGTGGCCTCCATGAGGCATTTAACTGTGTAAACACCCAAATTTGTCCATGTCTTGCAACACCTCGTTAAAAATATCACTTAGACACCATGTAGCATTTTGTCCTAATCCCACTCTTAATCCATTCCTATTCCATTAGCCAATTAATTAAATAAATTTTATTTATTTAATTAAAATCCCATCTTAATCTCATCCTTATCCCACTTAGATAATTAATTAAATAAATTTTATTTATTTAATTAATTTCACATTCATAATCCCACTTCAATTAATTAAATAATTTTTATTTATTTAATTAATTTCTACATCATATCCCAATCATATCCTAATCCCACTTTCCAATTAATTAAATAAATTTTATTTATTTAATTAATTTCCCATTCATATCCCAGTCCTATCCTAATCATCTTCCCAATTAATTAAATAAATTTTATTTATTTAATTAATTTTCCAACTCATATCCCAACTAATTCAAAAAATTTATTTGAATTAAGTCCTCACCTTTCACCACATTTCGACACTTGTCCACCTCTCAATTCAATCATGTGTGGTAGTACAAATTTCATTTAAAATCTTTCACATGCACAACTAATGGGACCTAATTTGAGTATTTGTGTACATGGTCACACATGAGCCTTATCTTCCTTTGACACATGTCAATTGACTACAATTTCTTAATGTGAAAGGAAACCTAACTTAATCCTATCCATCTATTTCATCCTAAGCCCTAATTAATCCTAGCCATCCATTTGAACCAAGCCTTTCCTATAAAGAAAGCCTCTCTTGAGCCATTAGAGGACAATTCATGATTCTTCTTCATGCAACCTCACTCTGCTGAATTTTCATCTCAAGCTCTCATCAATCATCCATCATTTATCTTCTTATCAATTTTATGCTACAGAATCGAGCAACCAACATATCAAATCAATCAAACAATTCATCTTGCATCTTGGAGGTATTGAATTATTTGGGTTTAGGTTATGTATTTCATTGTTTGATCATTTCCATTTGAAAATCCAATTTTTTTGATATACAAACTGTTTAATGTTTATTTTGATGTTTCCAATAAGCTCCTAAGCTGACCATTCAATGTAATAAGGTATGTTTGACCAATGCATGTTATTTTAGTTTGTAATTAGGTTAATGTTGTAAGTCCCAAGGACATTTGTCGAGCTGTAATCTCGAAGGTTGTTAGATAGTTGGAGGTTGTTGGATCTCCCAACTGCTTGGAGACAATTCAGTACTACTGAGGGTAAGTAGATAAATACCCTAGGGATGAGATCGATTAGGATTGTGATTATAGCAGTAGAGTTGTAATTAATAGTGGTAGAGATCAATTGTGCAATCGAGGAATAGAGCATCTATGTGTATGGTCCAGGAGCACCTAGATGTCTAAATTTTGGTTAAAGTTCAAGTTGTTTTGTTTTGTTTAATGAGGGCTTGGAGACCATTTTCATGTTGTAATAAGGCTAATGCCATGTTTGTAATTGGACTATGTCCAAATGTCTAAAAGAATCTATTCCATGTTGTAGAGGACAGTCTTGTGTCAAAAAGCAGTTATAGGTTAGTCATTTATGTTTTAATGTTTGTCATAGGTAGTCATTTTAAGTCTTCATGTTGTAAGCCTTTAAAGGCATGTCATGGGTTTGATAGTTTGTTTTTGACCTTGTCCAAAGGTTAGTCAAGTGTTAAAAAGCATTTAAACCATAAAAAGTTGGAAATATAGTCCAAGAAAAGACAAGTTTCTAAAAACAGTTTTTAGAACAGCAGTTAAAAAATCATGAAAGCATCGATGGTTTGGGAATTCCAAATGTTTTTCACTTTGTAGAAGGCTTGTTTTAAGCCAAGGAAGGTTTCCAATTTGAAGAAGATTTGAAGGAATAGAAAGAAAGAACAAAAAAGATAACTGTTTTCTATTTTTTCCTGATTTTCTATGTTTTTGTTACTGTTTTCCTGCCGTACCCGCTATTGTACAGATGTATTATTGCCCAAGCTTGTAATGGGTGGAAAGAGATTTGAAGTACCTTTGATTTGAGTCTAGTTTGGTGTCTTGACAATGATCTAGGTGAAAGATATCGTTGATTTCCCAAAAGCTATCCTTTTAGAGTTGCTGTTCATTTCTGAAATTGACTATTTTTCTACATTATTCCGTACTTGTACGAAATTTTCATGGCACAAGGGTATAATGGCTAGATGGGGTGTTGAAAGAGATTTGTATTGAATCTTGGTTGGACTCCTATCATTAATCTTGCTAAGAGAAATCACTGATTTACCACAGACTGTCTTAAAACTGCTGTTACAACCATTAATTTGTTGTTTTCTGCATAAATCCATACTTGTACGGCTGAGTAGGGGTTGGTACCTGTAATGGTTGTTTAGAGCATTGAATTACCTATTGTTTGCAATTAGTTTGGGTTCTTAACACCCTTGTTTAGCTCTGTAATCATCCTTGATCTGAAAACAGGTTGGAACCCTAAATTAGGGTATCTCTGAGTGGCCTGATGAGTTTCTCCTCATTCCTTTGATTCCTTCTTCCCCTGATCAGAGGAATGAGTTGTATGATAGTTTGTGCAGGGGCTTGTAGAGGTTATGATGACAGGAGGATGGTTAGGACTGTGATGGTCATGTAGATGACCCTGCAGAAGCCTTATACTGGAAAGGACAGTAGTAACTAGGTAAGTTTGGTTTAGTATTGCTTTGCCTATGGAGGCATTAGGTATGTCTGCATGTTATAGGTTGGTATGTGGCAATGCGATTGGGTTTGAGTAGAGGGAGATCATCCCAAGGAGATTAGAGTGGTTATTATCATGATGGAACAACAAAATTATGATAGTCAATGAAGCTGTTGTCCTGCAGACCCTACACATTGGGTTGGATGAGTCTTGATTGGAGTTAGGCATCATGAGATAGGTGATTGGAAGTCTATTCCCTTCATGTTATGAGCATGCAAAGAGTTGTGAAATCCCTGCATCATGAGAAGTTGTGGAACAAATGAACCTTGAGAGTAGTTCCAGTTGAAGTTTTTTTTGAATTGTCATCCTGTTGTCCTTGATGCTCTACATCAGTGTATTCCTAAAAAGCATAATAAAGTTCTGTGTTATTCATCTTTCTAGCATTTGAATTCATTGTACAATTGACTACCTGTTTTGTGGCCAGATCGATTTCTTAATCCATTCCACTGGTTAGATTTCTTCAAAATCAGTGGAATGGCTGTGTGCATGTCGATTTGTGTTTTTTGTTTTGTTCATGTTCATGCTTGCAGGAACAGGTATGGAATGTGTTGAGGGATCCTAGCATTTGTGTGTGCTAGGTTTGATAGGGTGCAAAGGTCTGTAGGATTGTTGAAGGAATACGTTTGTGCAATTGCTAAGTATAGAGCAGATCAAAATAGTGAAAATCTGAGTGGTTTCGATAGACATACAAATTGTGTATATATCACTTTTGTATGCGAGATATACATTCTGTGAGTATATCGCTATCGCATGTTCCTGTGTATATCGCATTTGTGCATCACAATTATATGTGGGAAACATACATCGTAAACATACAAGTTTGTCGCATATACAAGGGAGAGAGAAAGCATCGGGTACATGCAAGGTGGTCAACGTTAGTCAAGGATTTGTATGCAAGCAGAGGAATGCATCTTTAGGTTGTATGTTTCAATTGTATGTTGGAACATACAATAGGTTGGATACAACAAAGTCAACGGTCAAATGTATGTTAGGCGGAGAAAACAGTGATTGTATGTTATGTGTTTGCATATCGTGAATGTATATTGGGATATACAACATGCATATACAAGCGGCGACTGGCAGCGACGGTGTAAGTAACCGGTGATCGTAAGTCATGCATTATATGTATGTTTGTTTAGCATAAAGGAAAAGGTGCCAGATGCAAATGGGTCATGACACAGCAGGTAAAGGTTTGTATATGCAAGAAGGAATGTATCTCGTGATAGATACAAGTGCTACAGTGGTCAGAATAAGGTATTTTGGGTCTGCCGATGGTATTATGTGTTGTCGATAGGCAAGGAAAGAGAAAAGTATATACAATGAAGTTTGCATGCATACTAAATATTGCATAGACATACATTTGCGAATGTATGTTAAGGGTTAGGGTTTTGGCTTCTCATCATAATTGGAGACAAAAACCTTAGCAAGAGCTATGTGCACAATGAATTTGCCTCCGTGGAAGAGCTTTGGAGAACTAAAGAAATAAATGAAGAAAGAGGCTCAAAGGCCTATGAAGAAGCTTGAAAAAGCTTGTGAAGATGAGAAAAGCATTCTCCAACTTTCTCAACTTGGAAAGTAATGAAGAGGTGAGGGGTATTTATAGGTTGGAAGAGGTGATTGATTGAGAAGTTAACTCAATTGATTGATGAGTTAACAATGATTGATTAGGCAGTGAACTAGATTGATTACCCAATGAACTCAGTTAATTAGGGAGTGGTAAAGCAATAACTGCTTATCACTGAAGAGGAATTGGAGTTAGAAGAATGTATGGAAGATAATGAGTTGTTAATTTTAGATCAAATGGAGCTAATTATGCATGTGTGGGTGCATGACATAGTCAACTCCATATTGGGAATCAAAAATCATACGAACTGGAAGAAAAATAGGTGAAAATAGAGCTATTTCGAGTGAGAAACTCAATTTTTTCCATGGCTAGAAACACGATACGGTCACCCCTTTCACTAGTAGGGTCACTTGGGGGGTGACCCTGGGTCACCTAAGGGGAGATCTTTGCTTTTTGAGGGTCGCCCGACAGGAGATCTGGAAAGAAAGGGGTATGAAAGGAAATGCATTATGGGAGATGGTAGAGAAGATAAAAAGGAGGTGATCTGCCTCTGGAAATGGGTCAATCATTGCAAGAATCCAAATCTCCACTTGTGATGTCGGATCTCCCAAGGGGAGATCTAGAAATAATAGGGGGAGATTTGGATGGGTTGAGTGAAACTAAAAACTGAAAGTGGGAGATGGTTAGGGGGACCTCTAGAAGGCTTCTAGGGGGTGGAGAGGATGAAAATCATAGGGGAAAGGTGAAAAATCACTTACAAGACACTTACAAGGCTTAGGAACAGGGTCAAAAGCTCAGAAAATGCAAATTGACAAGTGTCGCAAAAGTGTCAAAAAGTGTCGACGACAAAGAGAGAGGGAAAATGACAAAGAAGAAACAACACAAGATGAAAGAAGTTACACATCACCAAGAGCTCTGCTGCTTAGAGGACATTATTTCATGCTTACATGTACATGACAAGGATTAAAATCATCATAGGGGTCCTCGTGGAGACTGTGTGTGATTTTTGTGCTTACCAGAGCAGTATAATTTTTTTCACATTAATTGTTACCATCAATGCCAAAGGGGGAGATTGTCAGTAACTTGGAAAACATCATAAAGAGAGAGAAACTGCTAATATGATGAAGAGTGTTTTTGCATGATGATTTTAAGATGTTTTCATTGATGGTAACAAGCAAAGGAACAAGATTAGAATAGTGTTTTTGGTCTGGAGAAGAAGACTTAGCCAGTTTGGCTAAGTGTTGGTAGTATACTGAAGAAACGACAAGGAGAGAGTGTTTGAGCTGGTATTGGTCTACAGTAGAAGATCGTATTATGTAGTTTAAGTATATTGTTCATAGTTCTCAAATGATCACTTGTCAAAGATTTCAGCCCTTGGAGAGTATTAGAAGCCTATCTTCAAAAAGTCTAAGTCTGCCAATTCAGAGAACAAAGGAAATCGAAACAGAACACTCAATAGAATTGGTCCATATTTCTCTGATGTTGCATTTATTGTTATGCAGTTTTGAGGTGTTGTAAATACATGTATGAAGTATCCAAATCCAGAGTTGCAAGCTTTGAGTTCTACTTGAAAGATAGTTGTGGGCACCTAAGTATTGCTACTTGGTCTAACTTGACTATGACAAAACATGTGTTCTAGTGGTCCGTATTCTACTGCAAAAGAATATTTTTCTTTGCAGTTCTAGAGGTGTGATCTATGATATGTGAAGAGTCTTTAATATGGATTTGAGAAAGACTTGTGGTCCGCAGTGGAAGATGTAGTCTAACAGTTGAACTGAACCAGTGATAGTTTGTAGTTAAGGCCGACATGACAATATGATGTGTGTGTGGTAAGTTTTGTTGTTTGGAATCTTATCCTAAGTGATTATATGGATGGAGCTGACATATGTGAATATGATTCAAGTGTTTTTTTGATCCATTGTGTATTTTGGTAAATAATTTTGGCCCGAAAGGTTACTTAAGGCATGACTACATGGTACACCTTATTAGGCCAACGTAATATGAAGATCTTGATTGTTGTGGGTATATATTAATTTATATGTATATTTATGTATATATACATACATACATATATATATATATGTATGTATGTATGTATATATACATAAATATACATATACATTATATATATGTACATATCTATATATATAGATATGTATATATATATGTATAGATATCTACATATATATATAATGTATATGTATATATATATATATAGATATGTACATATCTATATATATATGTACATATCTATATATATATATAGATATGTACATATATAGATACATATATGGGATCGAATTCAGTGTTTGTGATAAGTAGTGCAAAAGTGAATGTGTGTAATATGTGAAGTACAGTGTAGGAGACAAGAGCAGAAGAAGAGAAATCTTGCTTAATGTAAAAGTAGAGCAATAACACAAAGCAGTCAAGATGAAGAGTTTTGAGATAGTATTTTGAGCTTCAGTGGAGCTACAACTATGCATGTGTAGATGCAATATAAGCAGTTCAACCTGATAGTGAGCCATTCTTTCTTCTTCTTTCTTTCTCTAGGCAGTGAGGCATTCTTACAGTGAGCAATTCTTTGGGCAGTGAGCCTTCTTGTAATCTCATATTGTTATCACATAATATATTGTGAACTAATACTCACCATGGTTTTTTCTAGTTTTCAATTTTCCACATAAAAATCTTGGTGTTCATGTGTGATGGATTGTGGTTGTTTCTTCAATGTTTAATTTTCTTTGTTATTGCATGTGGTAAATGGATTACTAGTTTAATAATTAAGAAGTTTAATAGAGTACTAATTCACGCCCCCTCAGTACATTAGGTGTTCAACAATTGGTATCAGAGCCTGGCTCCTTGGAAGAAGTCTAACAGCTTGAGGAAGATCTTGGAGGCTGAACACATGGTAGGTAAAAAATGTTTTACTCCTAAAGAAATTGATACAACTGAAACTAAAGAAGAATGCATGCTTGTCAATGAAGAAGAACTCAAGCTTGCACTTGTAGATCTTGAAAAGGCTGAAATAGAAAATAGGGATCTAAAAGATAATGTTAAGGAAGCAAATGAGTGCATCAAAAAATTGAGGGAGCAAGTCAAGAAGTTCAAAGAAAAATATAAGGAGGTTAGTGAACAATTGATATCTGCAAATGACACCTTGAGTAATCTAAAAGTGGAAGTTGTAAAAAGAGAAAAAGTAGAAGAAGACCTAAATTAGTTGGTGAAAAGCAAAACTGAAGACTATACAAAGCTTGAACAAGAAGTTGTGGATCTAAAAAATGATCTAAAGCATGCATGGATTCAAGAAGATAAATTTCAAGTAAGTGCTACCTAACTTGATAGAATACTTGCTGGTCAGAAGTGTCCTGATGATAAATAAGGCTTGGGATTTGAGAAAGGTGAAAGTTCCAAAATTGATCAAGAAAAGAATGCTAAGATCAAGAAGGACAAAGGAAAATAGATTCAAAATCAAAGGAATAGACCTAGAAGACCAATGGTCAGGCAACCAAATGCTCAAAGGTACCCTTCTTTTCAATGGTTATTATAACTCATGCAATAAGTTTGGTCATAAGGCTACTCAATGTTGGAGCAGAGCGAATCAAAGTGTTCCATCATTCTCTAGTCAGTGGTTCACTTAAAATAAAGTAGGTCACAAGGCTAATAATTGTAGAAGTTAGATAAGGAATGGCTATAACAATAGAAGGAATGCTAAAACCTTCAAAGGTAACTACTTTATATGTAAGAGGTTTGGTAATACAACCAGTGAATGCAGAAGTTAGATAAGGAACACCTATAATAATGGAAGGAATGCTCAATCTTTCAATGGGAATTGCTTTGCATGTAATAGATTTGGGCACAAGGTTGACCAATGCTGATCAAGGATGAATGAAAGAAACAATAGATAGAGAAATGTTGTATGCTTCAACTGCAACAAGCCTAGACATATTGTAAGATTTTGTAGAAGCAAGAACATAAAGAGGAATAATGGGGTAGAGAAGAATGAACTAGTACAAAAGGTAGATCTAGCAGAGATCAAGAAGGAGATGAATCAATTTTGGTTAAGAAGGAAGTGTAGAAAGTCAAGTGTGAGTCTGCACTAGACTCTGGGGCTGGTACTTCCTCCAGGAAGTAAATTGAGAGCTCTGGCTCAGGGGGGAGCTTAATGCAAAATCTCACTACCCCAGCTAGAAATATGGTGCTAATATCTAGCACAAAGATATGAGTTCTAACACTGAATGAGAGATCTTATGAAGAAGATTCTAGTACAAAAGAATCTAATGTGGTGAATTGCGGAGCAATCTTGGTTGACTATGAGTTGTAGAGAAAAAGTTTGGCATCTTTTTAAAATGGGCATTTATGACAATTAGGTCTTGATCAAAAGAAGATATAAGGAATTCAATTGAAGGGAAAATCACCTTGCATCCAAAACCTCAAGCAATTGAAGAGATCTAAAGAGTGAGCTAATGTGATTTCAAGCATTTGGTGAAGAAACCCTAACGAAAACAAAAGGTATTTATTGTTTTCTCTGTTAAAAAGCTTTCTATTTTGAGCAAGCAAGCATGTTGACTCCACAAGTAGTTGAGATCTCTAAGAGACCCTATCCAAAGTTCAAAAAGAACCCATATAAATCACTTGAAAACAATCTAGAAGGTGCATTGTCTGAGGTTCCTTATGTTGTCATGCATATAGAGGATATTAGGGCTTATATCCATGCAAACCTAGAAGAGTTTGATACCACAAAACTAAGGAAATTATTCATGGAGAAACTAATTGATAATAATTATGAGTTGAAGGAAGATTTTAATGTGTTGCATGAGAAGAAGCTAGATGTTTGAATCGACTTTCTCATGTTTTCTGAAAATGCTTGGGTTTGATATGTCCTAAGTAGAATTCATGATGAATTTATGTGGTTGGACATGACACACATGATCACAAAAGATGCCATCAAAGCTATAATTGACATGAGCTCCACCAATAGTGTTCCAACCCTAAAAATAATGAAGAACAATATAGTAATGTAGTGTGAATGACATTGAGGATCCGACAGTTAGATTTGCCTCAATGGTCATTGGTTACAAAGTCTACTTCTCCAATAGGGAGAACTCTATATCTACTACAACAATATACACAACATATGACATGGTTAAGAACAATACTAATTATGACCTATGTGAGTTTATCTAACAATAGTTGATGGAGAAACTAAAGAGGACAAAAGACACCAAATATCCTTTCAAGTATGGAACCTTAAATATTTGCTTGCTCTTCTACTTATTGAAGGAAATGCCAGATAGGAGTAACATTACATGGATGAGTAATTCTCTTGTAGCTATACAAATTAGAAACCATCTGAATAGTCTTGGGGATATAAATAAACATAATGTTGCCTTATGGGGTTACCTTAAGATCTTTCAAATGAATATGCATAACAAGGTTAGAATCCATAGGAGTGTGGTGGAGAAATATGAAAAGGATATTCAATTCATGGTAGGTAAAGATAAATGCCTCATGGAGGCTATAGAACCAAGAAAAGTTTGGATGCCAACACTGGGATATAAGGTCACAAAGGACATCTTAACAGGTTTGGTAGCCCTGATTCTAAGCAAGCCAAAAGATCCAAATGAAGAAAGATTTGGAACCTATGAAGAAAAATCAATGAAATTGCACCTAGAACAGAGACAACCAGAGACCCAAAAAAGGTCAAAAAGTATGTAGAGGAATTTACCAAGAGCCATGGGTTCATAGTTGAGGAGATAAGTAAAGCAAGAGCAAAGACAGAGGCACTCAAGGCTACAAGTGCTCTAGAAGGGCAAACATTAAAAGCTCTGAAGAAGGAAAAAGGGGAGAAATTTGAGAAAGAGAAGCCTGCATCTAGCCCTGCAAGAAGAACAAGAGCCTCTGCCTCTACAACTACTTCCAAGAGTTTTAGATCTTCTATTGAGAAAGCAAAGGCTGCAAGTAGTGAGAAAAAAAAGATAAATCCTGAAGAACAAGTACCGGTGGAGAAAACTACATAGAAGAAGAAAAGAAAGAAAACAAAAGCAACAAAAAGAGTTTATGTAAGCCTGAGTGAAGGAGAAGAAGAAGAGGAAATAGAGACAGATAAGGAGATTAAAGCAAAATAGGAAAGAATAGAGGAAACCACTCCTGATAAAAAGGAGAAGCCCTCAGAAAAAACCAAGAAGAAGAAGGAAGATAAGAAGACTGAAAGTGAAGCGACACTTTCCTTGGAAACCTTAGTCAATGCATTTGCTCAGCATGGAAATTTGAAACCCATAGCTGAATTGTATGATGAAAGATCTGATGTAGACAAGATAATTATTGAAACAATAATTATCAGATAATTGGAAATGTTTAGCAAGGCTTTAATTTAAATCTTAGATCAATTACCTGATAGCCTAGCTAGTATCATGTCGGCAAGGAAGGAAGTGGCTATGGCCAAAGATGTTGAAATAAGAGAATATGTCCTGCTGAGTCTTTGCCTAGATATAACAAATGAAGAAAGAGCCAAATTCACAAAGATACTTAATAGAAGATTTAGAACAAAGATAAGAGTTAATACACTTATGGCTAGTGACACTGAAATGTTGGTAAAAGAGACAAAGGAGATAACCCTGAGCATGTTGCATGAAATGCAAATCACAACTATTGTAGACACAGATGGGGAAGAAAAAGTTAACACTATTGACAATTCAAATGCCACTCTGAAAGTGAATGTTGAGTAGAGAATGGGCCAAGGCACAATCACTCCTTCGGAGAGCTTAGCAAAGGATGAAGAAATGAAAGAAACTGAAGAAGAGAAGAAGTCTGAAGAAGCAAAGATGACATCTAATGAAAAGGTATCTGAGGAACAAGAAGAGCAAAGAGAAGAGGAAAATGAACAAATGATGGATATTCCTACTCTATAATTTGAAATAAATGAACAAGAACACAACCAAGGATAGCCTCCAGAAAGACAAGAGGCTGAGGTGTCTCATGGCGAAGAGAAGAGAGACACTGCTGACTCCTTAAGGGTATTCCTGGAAAAGAAAAAATAAGCTCAAATTTTGATTGCTCTTGAGCTTCTGCAATGGCCTATCAACCTTGCTTCTATGTCCCCTCTATAGAAGTTAAGACTTGGGATAATTCTCCAAACTAATGCACAAGAGGAAGTATTGAAATCTCATATAGAGGATAGCGAGCTTTTAGAAGATACATCAACAATTTTTGAAAAGCTAATGCCCGGAATAAGGAGAGACACATCCTTGGGTCCTATTGCACAAGTAAAGAAGTTAATGGAATCCATCAATACTCATTTTGAGTCTCTTGAAAAGGCTGTAGAAAAGAAAGAGAGAACAAAGATTGGTGATAAAAGGTTAGTAGAATTATCAGAAAAAGCATCTCAAGATTTAGTGTTGTTAGATAATAGTATAGAGTATGCACAAATGGTAGTAAAGGAAGCTAGTGAAGTGTACCAATGTTGTCTCACTTGGCCTGACAAGACAAAAGATATAAAGGAGAAAATAGATGGGCTAGAAGATAAGATCATGAAGATCTCTAGAAGCTATGATCTGGTGAAGGATGCTATTGGCACTCAGAGAGCTGAAGCGGAAATAATTCATTCTACTATTCATAAGATGCAAACCCAAAGAGAGGTCATCAAGCATAGAATGAGTTAGCTCGTGAGCTTTAAAATTGCATCCATGGCCAGATTGGTGTAGCAGCACAACAAATCAAGCAAATCACTAAGGTCCTTACTACTGTAAAGAAAGTAGAAGATTTGGTAGCTCAAATCAATGGACATATATTAGTTTTGAGTGATGAAAAAGTTAGATGGGATGAAGATTTGGTGCAATTGAAGAAATTATATTCAAATATTCTCCCAACAAGTTAGAAAGGTAATTGATCTTACTTGTATATATGCGGGTAGTAGAAAAATAGTTTTGAAATTTTGGCAACTTGTACATATCCTTGTATCATATACCTTTTCCATTGATGTCAAAGAGGGAGAATGAAACATGTGAAAAACATTTGAGAAAATTGAAATTAGGGGGAGCAGTGTGTAAAGAGAAAGGGGGAGTAGTATATAGTTTTTCACATTAATTGTTGCCATCAATGCCAAAGGGGGAGACTATTGGTAAGTTGGTAAACATCAGAAAGTGAGAGAGAGACTGCTAATATGATGAGTGTGTTGGCATTGTAAAAATTTGCAAAATTTTAAGTGTCCGTGATGAGCATTTTGATTGTAACTCTCAGAAAACACCCCTATCAAATCTACCTATGTGGCCTACTTTAGAGAATAATAATTGGAAGCCTATTCACTTTCATGCCAAATCCCTTGGTGAACACACTCATCTAACATATGTAAGCATGTATGTTTGATTTAAGACTTCTAGGATGTGATTTGATGAGTTTTTGAAGTGCTAAGCTGGGGGGTTCTAGGATTGTTCTGTTGTTTTCATATTCTCGGCTGTGGGAAGTAGCCTCCTATTTAGAATTCATGGGAAGGGGAAATTTCAAAGTGTGATATTTCTTTAGAGAATGTAAATTTTGTGATGGTAATATTGCTATAATATATTTTGACCAGCAAAAATTAAGGGATGGGTAATTATGTCTACCCAAAGGATATTCATTGGGTGAAAATATAAGTGAAATGGCTAGCAAATAATATGAATAAAATATTGGCAAAATTACTTTCATGGGAATGCAAAGCAAAAGGAGATAAAATAAATATTTTTGATTGTAAAAGAATATGAAAGGTTACATCAAAAGGATACGTGAAGGGTCGAAATGAAATGTATATGTGAAAAAATCACAAAAGAGAAAAGGTGTTAGACAGAGGAAAGGAGGGGAAAGGACAGAGCATATTGGTGTACTTGTCAAATCTTGGGAAGAGAATGTGCAGAAATGTATTTGATCTAAAAATGGCTTCAACTGTTCATTGATTTTAATGAAAATAAACTGTGAGACTATCTCCATATTGTCTTCTTTGATCAAAAGAATATGAAAGGTTACACCAAAAGGATACGTGAAGGGTCGAAATCAAATGTATATGTGAAAAAATCACAAAAGAGAAAAGGCGTTAGACAGAGGAAAGGAGGGGAAAGGATAGAGCATATTGGTGTACTTGTCAAATCTTGGGAAGAGAATGTGCAGAAATGTATTTGATCTAAAAATGGCTTCAACTGTTCATTGATTTTAATGAAAATAAACTATGAGACTATCTCCATATTGTCTTCTTTGATCAAAAGAATCAATTTGGCAAGTTCTCATTGATTTGTTGTTGCATATTAAATGCTTCTATGTGATATGTTTAATGGGTTCTCTGAAGTAGGGATTAGATTCTTTTGAACATATTACTGGGATTGAAAGAATTTAGTTTGGATTAGAAAGAATGGTTTTCATGGTTGAATTATTTGCACATTTATGCAAGCCATAAATAGGAAAAGTGCTAAATAGTTAGAGTTTAAGGCCACTAGATGAACAAAACTCATCAAGACTCCATAGCCCAACAAATAAGGCACCAATCAGATGTTGTGCTCCGGATTAAATAAAATCATTGTACATATTTTAATTTTCTATTTGTAGAATTAGGAATAGTGGATAGAGTAGTTGAAAAAATCCATTTTTAGATTTCATGCCATTTTGAATTTGGATGAAGAAGATGCTTTAATTGGTTAAATTGCACATAATTTGCATAATCATCACCAATTAGTATTAGAGACTTCATATTCAGTGATAAGAAGGTACACCCACTGTCTTGGTTGATTCTGTGAATTGGCCAAATCAGTTGCTCAACCTAATCATAAAGCTTGGCATCCTTTTAGGGTTTTGTAAACTACAGATTTTAGAACCAACAAATTAGAGACTCTATTGGGGACAAATTGAATGAACTGATATATAAATGACTCTACTGGAGATGACCCAAAAAATGAAATTTATTCCTCATTGAAAGAGGTGGCGACTCTATCAAGAACCTGATGAAAAATGGTCCAACAATATTCATATCATAGGCCTAGGGAGCAGATACCTCAAATGACATGCTTTATTGATGCCCATGCTTCCTTTGTTACAATAAGAGAATTGAGAAATCAAGAGTTAAGACAAAATGTGGAGCAATTACAAGCACAAGTGGAAAGGAAAAAAATGTTGAGAAGGCATCAAGAATTAGAGAAAGAACTGCTTTAGTTGAGGGCCCAGGTTGATGAAATGCACAAGACAAATGAGAGGGGGGGTGAATCAGTTATAACCAAAACTTTAAAACCATCAACACATCAATCACTTAATCACTGATATTGTAATTTAACCACAAAATCATGAAATCAAAAACTTAAACACATCCACACATTCAACACATAAGACACTAGATTTTTATGTGGAAAACCCAATAAGGGAAAAATCACGATGACTGTTAGCTCACAATATAAATGATATATCAAAATTTACAACAAGGCTCACTGCCAAGAGAAGGGGCTCACTGCCAAAAGGGCTCACTACCAGAAGTTGGTGAATTGAGATAGTAGTATCTACATTATGCCAAGGTTTAGTTCCATTAAAGCGCAATAAAACTCCTCTGCTCTACTCTGCTTTTTCACTTCACACTTATCTTCGCATCTTTGCAAAAATAACAACTATTAACGACTTCATTACACATATTTATACAATTCATCAACCTTGGAATGAACATCAAGGTCGGCATTACAATCATCAAGGGTGCTACCACAATAATGGGTTACACTTTGTGGAACATCCTAATTTTTACTAAAATCACATGTTTTTAGAAAATATAACGATTTAAGCCTTGAAAGGTTCCATTTAAAACATTTTAATTGAAGACGGTTTGATCAAACTCCTTAGATTCAAACCCCCTTGGATAGAACCCTGCTAGTTTTAAACCATACCTATAATGGAGTCTCCTCTACACCTATCAAAATGCTGATAAAAAACTACTTTTGATTTACCTTTTGGGGGATCAAATGAATTCATTTAAAATTTATGTTTTGTAAGTATGTAGTTCTTATTATAAGCTTCCCAAAAAGTATAATTTTAAATATATTTAATTTGATTATTATATTTATTTTTTATTTCTTGTGAATGTAGGTTTTTCACCAAACATCAAGTTCTTTGTTCTACACACATGGAAAATTAGTAAATTAGTGAAAAAAAAATCTAAAAAATATCTATGCCCTAGGTATTGATATCCTTGTTTCAAAAAAAAAGAAAAATTGATTTTCAATACATACGGAAAAAGTTACGTTTTACAAAATACACCTATGTCTAAATTATAATTGGTTTGACTTCAAAACTTAATTAAAATATATATATTCAACAAAACATTATGAAACTAAATGCATGCCCTATATATTGATTTTACCAATCTAAATTCAAAAGAATCAAAATTTTATCCTTTATAGAAAAAAAGTTATGTGTTACGAAATACACATCACTTTAAAAAAATGTTGTTTACTATTAAAAACTAGTTATCAAAGGAGACGCAAAAAATTTTACAGTTTAACTCTAATTTAAAAAATATATATATTTACATTCTACAAACAAAATTTTACAAATCACTAGTTCACATCATCTTCAAATTCCTAACGATTTAGTAGCTATAGGTGTCAGAAAGTGAAGATTTAGTTCAAAATGTTGATTTCAATGTCAAGTTTGGCCAAAAAGTGTAACCCATTATTGTGGGATGACCCTCAACCATTGGAATAATCTCCAAGGTCGGCATATACACATACATTAGATTAGGTCTAGATCTAAACAAATTTTTGATGGAAAAAGAATGAATGCGGACCAAACCATGTCTTAGTTGGGACTCAAATACAATCTTCTACACAACAACACACTATCACAAACTCCAAAGCATAATCGCAAGTAGTGAAAGAAACCAAGTTGGCCAAAATTGGTGTTAACACTAAACCTTTAGGAACACTCTTCATGCATGATCCGGTTTACACCTTGCGGACCAATCAAAAGGTAGGAACCTGATCTAGAGACATCCACAAGAATGTTACAATCACCAAGAACTTCTGCACAACCCCCAAACATTCTATCCAGAAGATTCTTCAAGCCAGAGCACTTAAACATTACTGTCAGCCACTGTCATAAAGGAAATATCTCTTGTAGGGCACCAAATCATGAACCATTTGAACTGTAGGCACATAACATCATTACAAGTTTAATTCTAGAACCATAGACTATAAAACTTAAATGCGGAGAAATGCGGAGCAGAATACATTCTCCCTATTACCATTAAATACATAGAAAAATAATTTTTACTCTAGTGAATAGAACTCACTCAAATCTTCACATTGGAGTCTCAAACTTGAAACATAGCAACTACAGACATCCATTAACATATCTTCCAAACCACAGACAAAGATATTCAATCTAAAAGATATGTAGAGAAAAACACTATATAATTCTTCTCAAACACTTGCTCAAACTCATTCAGATAATTTCCTTAGATGCTAACCTTAGGTGTTGACATCAATGATAGAACTTACTGCTCATACTTGCAACAATCCCCCCCTTTATCATTGATGGCAACACATGATGTGAAAAACCATCAAGACAAGTAAACTTGCTTTGCTTCTTTACTCCCCTTTACTTTATGTTTTCTCTGGCTGCAACTTTCAGAATCTCTCTCCTTAAGTTTTTCACATAAACTTCTCTCCCCCTTTGACATCAATGGCAAAGGGTGCCAGACCTTTTCTCTTTTTTTTTTTTTTTTAATCAAGGCTCAATTTAGATCTTATTAATACTCTACTACTCCCCCTATCAACAACACTGCAACACTTACTGCTCTTTATCAGGAACTCAAATCAACAACATCTACCTACCCCCACTAAGAGGTAGCCTTTAGAACATCAATCTAGATCAAAGAATAAGACTTTGGGCACTTGGGTACCACTGGACTGATGCATTTCCTATGCATCTTAGTTTAGAGCAGGAGTGGTATTAACCCCTAACTTTTCCCTAAGATACTTAAAAGTATCCTTAGGCAAAGGCTTAGTGAAAATATCTACAATTTGATCCTTTGTAGACACATATTCCATCTTTACTTCATTCTCTATTACCTTTTCTCTTAGAAAGTGATACCTTATTGATATATGCTTTGTTCTTGAGTGCATCACTGGATTCTTTGAAATGTTTATAGTACTTGTGTTGTCACAAAAAAATGAAATTGGTTCTTCATACACAACTCTTATATCCTTCAATGTTTGCTTCATTCATAGCACTTGAGTACAAAAACATGCTACAACAATACATTATGCTTCTACAATAGACAAAGAAATTGATTCTTGCTTCTTGTTTAGCCACAAAACCAATATGTTACCCAAGAGGAAAGCACCTCCACTTGTACTTTTTCTGTCATCAGTATCTCCAGCCCAATCTACATCTGTATAATCACTAAGAGTGAAATCATTATCTTTGGGATACCACAATCCATAGTCTAAAGTGCCTTTTAAATATCTCATGCTCCTCTTGTCTACCATCACATGTGACTCTTTGGGATCTTCTTGAAATCTTGCCACAAGCAAGAATGCATGCATTATTTCTAGTCTATTATGGGTTAGATAAAGTAGTCCTCCAATCATAGACCTATACATTTTTTGATCAGTCTTAGGTGATTCATCATTCTTGCTCAGCTTACATCCAGTTACCATAGGAGTACATACTAGCTTAGAATCCTTCATTCCAAACTTCTTTAACAATTCTTTCACATACTTGGACTAAGAAATGAAAATTCCTTTTTCTAATTGAGTAATTTGCAGTCTTAGAAAGAAATTCATTTCACCAAACATAGACATCTCAAATTCATTTTGCATTTCCTCTATAAATTTCTTGCACATACCTTCATTGCCTCCAAAGATAATATCATCAACAAAGACCAAAACAATCAAAATTTGATCAACATTAATTTTGAAGTAGAGATTATTGTCTGTAGTACCTTTACTAAACCCTAATTGCAACAAATACTTATCCAACCTTGCATACCAGACTCTGGGAGCTTGCTTGAGTCCATACAAGGCTTTCTTCAATCTGCACACCATTTCACCTTAGTTTGATGACTGAAATCCTTCTAGTTGTTCAATGTAAACCTCTTCTTCTAGCTCTCCATTCAAGAATGCAAACATCACATCCATTTAATACACCTTGAAATCTTTGTATGCTGCAAATACCAAAAACATTCTTATTGCTTCAATCCTTTCCATAGGAGCATAAGTCTCCTCAAAGTCTATACCTTCAACCTGAGAATATACTTTGTGTACCACTCTTGCTTTGTTTCTTACTACTTCTCCATTTTCATTCATCTTATTTTTGAAAACCCATTTAGTTCCAATCACATTCTTATCAGGAGGTCTAGGAACCAATTCCCAAGTTTGATTCTTCTTTATCTGCATGAGCTCTTCTTCCATGGATTTTACCCAACTTTCATCTTTGCAGGCTTCACTTACAGTTTTAGGTTCAATCTGTGAAAGTAAATAGTAGTTGACCTATTACTTTGTAGCTTTTTTCCTTGTCAATACCCCTTTGCTTTTATAAACAATAATTTGATCTTCAGAATGATTAATCCTTACATACCTAGGAATCTTAACAGTACTTTCCGGAGCCTTTTCTTCTTCAACTTGACTATCTTCTTGTTCAATCTTTTCTACATTGACTGTAATAGTAGGTTCATCTGATTCATAATCACTCTGATATGATATTCTTTCTTTGTCTTCATCAACCTTCCCATTAGCACTCTCAATGATCTTTCTCCATCTCTTATTGTAGCATTGGTAGGCCTTACTCTTAGTAGAGTATCCAAGGAAAATTCCTTCATCACACCTAGAATCAAACTTACCAAACTCTTCTTCTCTTTTGATATAACATTTGCTTCCAAAAGCTTTGAAATATTTCACCGTAAGAACTCTTCTATACCACAATTCATAAGGATTTTTAGTTCCATTACTTTTGACTTGAACTTTGTTTTCAATGTAGATAGCAGTACGTATAGCTTCTCTCCAATACACTTCTGGTAAGTCTGCCTCTTTCATAATTGACCTAGTAGCCTCTTAAACTATCATGTTCTTTCTTTCAACAACTCCATTCCACTGAGGAGTCCTAGGAGTAGACAACTATCTTTTTTGCTCATGTTCTTCACAAAAATTATTGAATTCATTTGATGTAAACTCACCTCCTCTACCAGACCTTAAACATTTGATCCTCAATTCTAGCTCATTCTCAACCATTGCTTTGAAAGCTTTGAACTTGTCTAGGGCTTTTGATTTATCTTTCAGAAAGGTGACCCAAGTCATTCTAGAATAATCATCAATAAGAAACATTAAGTACCTGTCTCCTTGTAGACTTCTTGTTCTTGTAGGACCACACAAATCTATATGCACTAGCTCAAGCAATCCAGCAGAAAATTATTCTTTGCTTTTGAAACTTGTCCTTGTTTGTTTCCCCAATTAACATTCCTTGCAAATAATATTGGTAGGCTTCACAAGCTTAAGCAGATCTCTTACAACTTGTACTAAGTTTATCTTCACCAAGTTGTCAAAATTGATATGACACATCCTTCTATGCCACAACCAACTCTCATCTATCTAAGCTAACAAACAACAATAATTAGTTCCTCTCAAATGATAAATGTTACTGTGAGTCTTCTTACTAGTAGCAATCATTGTTCCAAAGCTTTCCATGATCTTGCATCCATTATCATTGAATCTTAGATCATATTCTATCACTCATCTGACCAACACTTAAAAGATTATGCTCTAAACCCTTCACATATAGAACATCATTGGTGTTATGCTTACCATCAAAAGAAATAGATCCTCTCCAATAAATCTTACTAGTTGCATTATCTCCAAACCTAACCAGTCCTCCATCATACTTTTCCAGACTTGGGTAAAAGCAAGAAGTTGGGTCCACATATAGGGGAAGTGTCGTGCAAAAAAAAAATCCCGACAGGAACAGGTACCCATTTTAAAGAAAACGGGTACCCATTCAGGAATGGGCACCCGAGCCTAGAACGGGTACCCATTTTAAAACGGGTACTCATTTTTTTTTTTACTATTTTAGAAACGGGTACCCGTTTTGTTTTCTATTGTTTTCTAGAACGGGTACCCGTTTTAAAACGGGTACCCGTTTCTAAAATTTTGAATTTTATACCCACACTTTTGGTTTCGGTTTAGGCTTGAGAAAGGCATGGGTAGCCGACCTTGAGCCTT
This sequence comes from Cunninghamia lanceolata, assembly GCA_027924645.1. NCBI lineage: Eukaryota > Viridiplantae > Streptophyta > Pinopsida > Cupressales > Cupressaceae > Cunninghamia > Cunninghamia lanceolata. Next base: position 16,388,528 of record BSBN01001583.1, read on the forward strand.
GGACCTGCAAGTATTTCTCTAAGTACATAACCAGAGGAAAGATTGACTTCACCTATATGGCTGATGACTTTTTTTCCAATTTTTTTTACGAAATTAAAACCCATTACAGATCATAGTGTCTAGTTTTCAAATATGTAATTTTTTTTTGGATTGGACTTGTTTTTCTATTTATTATTTAATTTATGAGCAAACTGGTCCAAATACTTGAAATGACAGGTGTTTGTATTTTTTTGATAACTTTTAATTTTTAAATTTTTTTTAAAAAAAATTATATGTCATCAATCTACACATCATTCTTTACACAATGAAATTTTTTTTTTAATTTTATGATTTTTTTTGCTCAAATTATGTTGGCCGTACACAAGGGGTTTTCAAAAGTAGCAATTAGGCCTAATAAAAAATTAATAATAAAAAAATTATTTGGAAAAAAATTATAAAAAAATATCCTCATCAAACTTCACTGTACTAGGCCGATGATGGCATGGTTCGGTGGTTAAGTCGCTCAGGATGTAGTGGCGGCCACCAGAGTTCAAACCCCCGCTGGGCCAACGAGCTCGCAAGGCTTTACGCCTTCGCTGGGCCAAGGAGCTCGTGGGTTTGAAGTGTTCTTCCTAGGGGATGAGGTCCCCCAGTTGTGGCCTCACCGGTTCATTGCTCCGGGCAAAAGCATTCGCGTGGAGCCGGAGGGCGTGTCGCACTAGCGTCGCCGGTCACGTTAAAAAGTTTACCAGGCGCATTTTTTTAAAAAAAAAAAAACTTCACTGTACTACACATCTTTTCCCAAAAGGATTTTAAAAAATAATTTTATTTAGGTCAAATTATGTTGGTCGTACACGTGCATGGTATGGTTAAAAAAAGTGACTTTTAAATAGTGGTTTTTAGAAATGCCTATTGAAAATCAATTTGTATCATCTGGGTATTGAAAAGAATTACATATTTGGAAACTAGACTCTGAGTACTACATTTTATATTTAGTGACTTTTTTAAAGATTCCATCTCTAAGTGCTTCAAATTTTAAGGTCAAATGTAACAAATTCTGAAAATAAGGGAAAACACTTCCACTTTTTGGCCAAAAAGTGGACCCAACTTCTTGCACTTACCCACTTACAAACTTACTTTTATCACTGGTCATGTGATGTGAACATCCATTTTCAATAACCCATTCATCCTTATCTTTCTTAACCTGATAGACAGACAGGGCACTCTCTTTCATTGGTTTTTCTTCCTTCACATAGTTAGCAGGATTAGTAGACACAAGTTCTTCCTTAATAGTAATAAACAAACATTCATTTGCACTAGTATCATCTAACTCATCATCTGTTACATCATCATCATCATGATCTCTAACATAATAGCATTTCTTTATAGTTCTAGGTTTAATTTCAAATTTCTTCTCACCTCTCTCAATTCTCTCCGGACACCTGGAGGCATAGTGACCAATCTTACCATAAGAGAAGCATTTGAAAGGTATTTTCCTTTGAACTTACCAGTACCTCTTTACATTCTATCCAAAAAGTTGGCTTCAATCTCATCAAAGTCATCATCAGATTCCACATCATACTTCTGAGCTCTTGAAATATTTTCTGAAGTGCTAGCTTTGAAAGTAGTCTTAGTTTTTGGTAGAGCATCACTGAACTCTCTCATCTCAAAAGTTGCAATCTTCCCAAGCAACTGATCTTTTGAAATCTTGTTCACACTCATAACTTCTTCAATTGCTGACACCTTGTGATTATAGGATTTAGGTAATGACCTAAGAATCTTTAGCACAACCTCATCCTCATTAATAGTTCCTCCAAGACCTCTGATTCCATTGACAATTTCATCAACTTTTTGCATGTAGATTGTTATGTTCTTATCTTCACTCATCTTTAGGGCTTCATACCTCACCTTCAGGTTTTGTAATTTGGCACTCTTTATAGAATCATCTCCTTCATATACATTTTTCAACTTAACCCAGTTCTCATGAGTAGTTTCCAAATCCATAATTTTCACTAGATCGGTATGAGATAAGGCATTTAATAGAGCATCTCTAGCTTATCCATTTAACTCATACTATTTGACTTCATCTTCATTTGATGGACCATTTGGAGGAAGAGTATACTTGGTTTCTACCATCTTCCTATTGCAAGTATGTGCCTAATCTGTGTTGTCATTGGTGTTAAATGTATCCTTATCTTTTGATTGATTAGAAGCCTTATATGTTGAGGACATTGAGAAAATTAGCCCCTTCGAAAGAATCAGAAAGGAAACATTGAATCACAATGAAGACAGTGAATTGCATACTGAAGAACAGTCTAAAAGATTTCTCTGCATTTTTTGTAGATTAAAGATCTTGGTCTGTGGATTGAAAGTTATTTAGAAGCATGTCTAAAGATGCTAAATTCTAAGTTTGGGCCTCCAGTATGAAGATTTGAGTGTGTTACTTTCACCAGAGTAAAACCTACTTTTTCTAATTATTCTCTGGTGACAAGGAGAAAGTATTTTGCTCCACATTCCTCCGCATTGAAGTATTTTTCTCTGTGGTTCTAGAGGGAAGTCTAGGATGATGGTAAGTGCCTACAACTACAATGGTTCATGATTTGGCGGTCTACAAGATATCTTTCTTTCATGATAGTTGAAAACAGTGAAGTTCATGTGCTCCATTGTGAAGAATCTCATGGATAAAGTGGTTAGAGTTTGTGCAGTTTCTCTTGGTGATTACAATGTGCTTGTGGATGCTTCCTAATCATGTTGCTGCATCTACATTGGTCTATGTTAAGGAATTGAGATCGTGTTTGAAGTTTATTCCTAGATAACATAGTGTGTAACTAGTCTTAGATGACTTGGTTAATTCAAGTGATTGTAGAGATATATTGAAGATTATAGAAGCATGTCATGGTGTCGAAGATCATGTTTGAGTCCTAGCTAAGGCATGGAGTGATCCGTAAAGATCTTCACTACATTTCCTTAGCATAATTTTGCATTAGGTTAAGACCTATTTTGTAAATGTTTGTAATGCCGACCTTGGAAATTGTTCCAACAGTTGATGTTTGTGATGCCAACATTGATGTTCATTCCAAGGTTGATGTAGTGTATAAATACTTGTAATTGAGTCATGAAAATGTGTCTTTGTGCGAAGATGTGAAGATAAAGGGAAGGAAGGTAGCAGAGTAGAGAAGAAGTGTTTTGTGCTTTAATGGAACTAAACCTTGGCATGGAGTAGATTTTGTTATCTTAGTTCAACCCTTTGGTAGTGAGCCACCCTTTGGCAGTGAGCTACACTTTGGCAGTGAGCTGCCCTTTGGCAGTGAGCCACCCTTTGCAATGAGCAATTTGGGCAGTGAGCCCTAAGGGTAGTGAGCCTCTAATTTTTGGTATTGTTATAATTTATTTATCTTGTGGACTAACATCCACCATAGTTTTTCCTAAAATAGGGTTTTCCACATAAAAATCCAGTGTCACTTGTGTATGAACTTGCAATTATGTTTATGTTTCTGATTTTATGCTTTCATGATTTAATCATAACAAATAGTGGACAAGTGTTTAATGTTTTAAGGTGTAGAATTAACTAAAGATTTGAGACAACTGATTCACCCCACCTCTCAATTGTTTGGTTCATTTCAACAATTGGTATCAGAGTGAAGTTCCTTTGAAGAGAGTCTAACAACTTGAGGAAGATCCTAAATGGAGCTAAAAGATGAACAGCTACATACTAATTTTGATGCACTTGAATGCTCACTAAAAAATGATAAAACCAGATCTGAAGTTGGTTTAGAGGTAAGTACTAGTGATGAAGCTATATTTCAAATAAAAAATTGTTGGATTATTGATAGTAGTTGTTCAAATCACATGACTGGTGACAAGAGTAAATTTGTAGGTTTGGAAAGATGTGATGGAGGACTAGTTATATTTGAAGATGATTGCACTGCTGAAATATGTGGAAAAGGATCAATCTTGGTAACAGTCAAATTACTGATGATGTTTTTTATGTTAAGAATCTAAAGAAAAGTCTCTTAAGTGTTGGACAGTTATGCAAAAAGGGATTTGGTCTTGTATTCAAGAATGATACTTTTGAAATCAAAGAGAAATTTGGAGTAACAATGGCCATTGGTAAAAGGACATAAAGGAATCTTTATCATCTCAGAAAAAGTGACATTCTTGGGCTCACAACTCAGACAAACGAAAGCTATCTTTGGCATAGAAGACTATGTCATATCAATCTTAATGATTTAGTAAAGACAAGCTCAATCCAAATTGTGAAAGATCTTGCAGAAATTGATTAGTCAAATAACATCACTTATAGGAAATGTTAAGATAAAATGCAGGCAAGAAGAATTCTATAGGGTAAAGAAAATTCTTCCATTGAATGACTAGAATTGGTCCATAAAAGCCTTTGTGGTCCTACAAGAATGCAAATCTTTCATGATGATAGGTACTTTATGTTTTTCATTGATGATTATTCTATAATGACTTGGGTTAGCTTTTTCAAAGAAAAATCAGAAGTTCTGGATGGACTCAAAGCTTTTAAAGAAATGGTTGAAAATGAGCTAAATATGAAAATCAAGTGTTTGAGGACTAGCAAAGAAGAAGATTTTACCTCCAACAATTTCAATATGTTTTGTGAGACCCATGGGATAGAAAAGAAGCTCTATGCAAAGAATAATATAATGGAAGAAACAAGAAAAACTATTCAGGAAACTACAAAATTGATGATGGAAGAAGCAAATCTGTTAGAAGCATTTTGGAAGGAGGAAATTCAAACTACTATCTACACACTAAACAAAGTTTAGGTAAAATCCAAAAATGAAAAGACTCCCTTTGAATTATGGTATGGAACGATACCCACTATGAAATAATTCAAAATCTTTGGAAGCAAATGCCACATCAAAAAAAGGGAAGAAATAGAAAAGGATGAGGCTAAGTATGATGAAGGCATTTTCCTTGGATATTCATCTTGAAAGAAAGCTTACCACTACTATAACAATAGATTGGGAAAAATTGTTGAAAGTACAAATGTCAAGGTTGATGCTCAAGAACATTGAAAAGTACTCTGATTCAATTAGTTCTCCTTGCAAAGAAAAAATTAAGGCTAAAGAAAAGGGAATGCAGGATGAAGCACAAGGGAATTTTTAGACCATTAGTGATAAAGCAAAATGTGATGTGAAAGGACATAGAGCTATTGCAGATCAAATGAATCTATGTTTAATTGCCAATGTTGAATCTAAATTAGTGGTTGAGACCTGTAATACTGTGAAATAGTCTAAAGATAAATTTCAATCCACTGATAGTGAAGGACACAAAATTGCTCTTAAAACATTGAGAAACCTGAAGAAGAAAACATGGACTTAAAAGAGAATATAGTAGAAGTAAATGATTACACCAAAGAGTTAAGTAAGGAAATAAAGGAACTCAAACAAAGTCTTAAAGAGAACAGTGAAGAATTGAGATTGGCAAATAAAGAGAAAGCAAGAATTGAGGAGTGTCTGAAGGGCAAAATCAAAGACTGCATAAAGCTTGAAGAAGAAGTTGTGAATATGAAAATTGATTTGAAGCATGCATGAGATCAACAAGAAAAAGTTAGTGAGAGTTGCTAGATATAACATATTAATAGCAAGGGAGAATAATCCTGACAACAAAGAAGGTATGAGACTTGAGAAAGGTGAAAGTTCCAGAATAGGTCAAGAGAAGAATTATGAGGTCAAGAAGGACAAAGGCAAATAGATTCAAGATCAAAGGAATAGATCAAGAAGACCTTTGTTCAGACAACCAAATTCTCAAAGGTACCCATCTTTCAATGGTTATTGTCTTAATTGCAGTAAGTTTGGTCATAGAGCTACTCAATGTAGGAGTAGAATGAATCAAAATGCTTTATCATTCTCCGGTCAGTATTTAAATTGCAATAAAATTGGTCATAGAGTAAATGAATGTAGAAGTCAGATAAGGAATGGTTCCAACAATGAAAGAAACACTCAATTCTTTCATGGAACGTGTTTTACATGCAATAGATTTGGGCATATAGACAACCAATGCAAATAATGGAAGGAACCAAGGATAAAGGAATGTTGTTTGTTACAATTGCAATAGACCTGGACATGTTGCAAAATTTTGCAAAAGCAATAGAAACTATCTTACAGAAGAGAAGAAAATAGAACAAAGAGAGGACAAGGGAAAGAACAAAGTTTGTCTAGTAGAAACCCAAAGGGAAATGAGCAAGATATGGGTAAAGAGGGATGCAACAGAAGTCAAGAATGAGCCTGTACCAATATCAGGTACAGATTCTCCCTCTAAAAACTGAAATTAGAGATTTGACTCAAGGGGAGCCTTATTGAAAATCTTTACTCCTCTGCCAAAAGATTGGTGTTGATGCCCCAACATGAAAAGACAAGATTAGCAACAAAGGTTCAAGATAGGACAAAGATTATGTTCTTAAAGGACAAAGGAAGAGCCACACAAAGTAAGAGATCTCCTATGCATTAAGGAAGAAAATATGCTATGATCTTTTTCCAAGATCAAGCTATAGTGATCTGATCATTAGATCTTTGATGATTAGCTTGAGAATGATGAGTAATTGGATTTTAGGATTGACAAAGAAGAATTGTTTCAAGAACAGATGCAAAAGTTGATGATAGAAGGAGTACAAGAAGAGGTGCCTTCTTCTTAGATAATAGATTGGTTTCATGATTGAGAAAGAAGAAAGACTCAATCTTCTTGTCCACTGCAGAAGCAGAGTACATTGTAGCAGCATGTAGTTGCACTCAAGTGTTATGGATGAAACAGACATTAAGAGACATCAAAGTTGTGTATGAAGATCTAGTTGCAACCTCTCTGACAATACAATTGCCATAAACGTATCCAAGAATCTGATGATGCATTCAAGGACAAAACATATATCCATACGATATCACTTTCTAAGAGAAAAAGTGGTAGAGAATGAAGTCAAGTTGGAGTATGTAATTTACAAAATATTAGATTGTAGACATTTTCACTAAATCTCTGCCTAAGGATACTTTTGAATAACTTAGGGAAAAGTTAGGGGTTATCACCCCTCCTACTCTAAACTAAGGTGTACAAGAGTCCATTAGTCTGGTGGTGCTCAGAGTCCCACCTTCAGATCCAGATTGATGCTTTATGGGCTACTTCTCAAGAGGAGTAGTCAGAGAGTTCAGAGGAGAGTTGGATCAGAGCAGTAGAATGCAAGTATGTGCCCTTTTCCATTGATGTCAAAGGGGGAGAGAATTCATGTAAAAAACTCAAAGAGGGAGAGTACAGATGTGTAAAGAGAAAGGGGGCGAATCTTGTCTTGATGGTTGTTGTAGTTTTTCACATCATATGTTGCCATCAATGACAAAGGGGGAGATTGTTCCAAGTATGTGCCTAATCGGTGTTGTCATTGATGTCAACATATCTGTGTTGTCATTGGTGTCAACTGTATCCTTATCTTTTGATTAATTAGAAGCCTTATATGTTGAGGACATTGAGAAAATTAGCCCCTATGGAAGAATCAGAAAGGAAACAATGAATCACAGTGAAGACAGTGAGTTGCATACTAAAGAACAGTCCAAAAGATTGCTCTGCATTTCCTACAGATTAAAGATCTTGGTCTATAGATTGAAATTTATTTAGAAGCATGTCTAAAGATGCTAAATCCTGAGTTTGGACCTCCAGTATGAAGATTTGAGTGAGTTACTTTCACCAGAATAAAACCTGCTTTTTTTAATTATTCTCTAGTGACAGGGAGAAAGTATTTTGCTCCACATTCCTCTGCATTGAAGTATTTTTCTCTGCAATTCTAGAGGGAAGTTTGGGATGATGGTAAGTGCCTACAACTACAATGGTTCATGATTTGGTGGTCTGTAATCTATCTTTCTTTCACGATAGTTGAAGACAATGAAGTTCATGTGCTCTAGTGTGAAGAATCTCATGGATAAAGTGGTTAGAGTTTGTGCAGTTTCTCTTGGTGATTACAACATGCTTGTGGATGCCTCTTGATCATGTGCCTACATCTACATTGGTCCATGTTAAGGAATTGAGATTGTGTTTGAAGTTTATTCCCAGATAATGTAGCATGTAACTAGTCTTAGCCAACTTGGTTAATTCAAGTGATTGCAGAGATATATTGAAGATTAAAGAAGCATGCCATGGCATAGAAGATCATGTTTGAGTCCCATCTAAGACATGGAGTTATCTGCATACATCTTCACTACATTTCTTTAGCACAATTTTGTATTAGGTCAAGACCTATTTTGTAAATATTTGTAATGCCGACCTTGGAGATTGTTCCAACGGTTGATGTTTGTGATACTGACCTTGGTGTTCATTCCAAGGTTGATGTAGTGTATAAATACTTTTAATTGAGTCATGAAAATTTGTCCTTGTGATAAGATGCAAAGATAAAGGGAACTAAGGTAGCAGAGTAGAGAAGAAGTGTTTTGTGCTTCAATGGAACTAAACCTTGGCATGGAGTAGATGTTATCTCAGTTCAACCCTTTGGCAATGAGCCACCGTTTGGCAATGAGCCTTTCTTTGCAATGAGCAATTTGGGTAGTGAGCCCTAAGGGAAATGAGTCATGTAGGCAGTGAGCCTTTGATATTTGGTATTGTTATAACTTATTTATCTTATGGACTAACATCCACCGTGGTTTTTCCCTTAACAAGGTTTTGTTGGCAAGACACACTGTGTGGCTTCATGATTGTTGTCATTGATGGCAACAAAGTTTATCCCGCACATCCGTAGCACATAATAGGTCTTTTTTGGAAGTCAGATTGAAGAGTGTTTTCGTCTGGTAAGCAAGAATAGAGCATGCAGCAAGGTCTAACAATCAGGTCCAGATCTCTCAGAGGATGTATCTCAGTAAAGTGCAGACTTGGGGAAGTCAAGAAGAGTACCATGACTACTACATTCCAGAGATTGAGCCTCTGGTGATGAAAGAGTGAAAAGATATGAGCATATAAGTGTTGGGTTCCTGACAGACAGAGTAGACTTAGGAAGAACTGACCGGTAGAGCATCAGACCTTAATCCAGATGAGAAATTGATGGTGATCAAGCTTCTTGAGGAATTATTCAGGGTTGGTCGACATGATTGATGACTTCTATGTCTATATTTTTGACACACATCACATGTTAAGCATGGATTCAGCTGACAAACCAGTATTTAGAAAATATCTTGAGTATTCCAGTTGCTGACTAGAAAGGTGTTGAAATCCTTGGTGAGGATATAAATACCAGATGGATTTCAATATGAAGGGTTTTTGTTAAGGATAGATGTGTGACAAAAGGTAGACAGAAGTGTGGAAGCAACAATACAGGTCTGGTATGTGACAGAACAGCAGCACTAAAACAGAGGAAGTATGAAGTGTAGTAGATCAGTATATTGAGCTTAACTGGAACTAAATCTCAGCATATGTGGATGCCTCTCTTCAGTTCAAACATCTGGTTACCTTCTATATCCTTGTAGACAGTGAGTCTCTTGTAGGCAGTGTGCCTCTTGTGAGCAATGTGATCGGGCAGTGACCCCTAATTGGCAAGTACCATTTTGTACTTCTATTCTTTTAATAGAGAATACAATCTTGGGTTAGTCACCCCATGGTTTTTCCCTTAACAAGGTTTTCCATGTAAAAATCCTTGTGTTATGTGTGTTGATTTCTTATCTACTCTCATGTTCATGTATGCTTATATGTTTTGATACTGTACTAATTGTTAAAGAAGAAAAGAAAGTTAAATAATTAAGATAACGGATTCACCCCCCCTCTCAGTTATCCACCTTGTTTCCAACAATTGGTATCAAAGCTAAGTTCCTCCAAACAGAGCTTAACAGCTTGAGGAAGATCTGGGAATCTCAATGGATATGTATGGTATGAGGGAACAACTTCAGTCTGCCCTAGATGATCTTGAACAATCTCGCTCTGAAGTCAATAACCTGAGGGAAAGACTCAAACAAGATGATGATTTCATAAATGAACTAAAAGAAAAATTGAGCATTTCTGTGAAAAAGAGAAAGGAACTACTTCAACAATTAGCAAGTCAAAGTGAAGCCAATGATACTAATGAAGATCTCAATGAGAAAAAAAAGTTATGTGAGAATCTATCAAAAGAGGTCATTATGGTGAGACATGAAATGGAATTAGGGGTTATGAAATTCACCCAAGAAATTGAAGAGAAAAGAAAAATTGAAGATAATCTAAAACAATCTCTCAAAGAGAAGTCAAAAGACTACCACAAAATGGATAGAATAATCAAGCATCTAGAATCTGATCTTGAAGAAGCTAGAGATAATGAAGAATAACTTGAGAATCAAATAGATACTCTTAAAAGGGATCTTCAAACAGCAAATGAATACAAAGAGAAATTCAAGATAAGCTCTGCTCAACTTGAAGTTCTTCTTGAAAGCCAAAAGAGGGTAGATGATAAGCATGGCTTGGGGTATGAGAAAGGTGAAAGCTCTAGATCTAGACAGAAGAACTCTAGATCAGGAAATCCAAGGAACAGACCTAGAAGACCTCTAGTAAGGCAACCAAATACTCAAAGAAATCCATCCTTCAATGGATACTGCTACAATTGCAATAAGTTCGGTCATAAAGCAAACCAGTGTAGAAGAAGAATGAATTAGACTAATTTATCTTTCTCTGGACAACGTTTTAACTACAAAAGGTATGGTCACAAATCTCATGAATGTAGAAATATACAAATAAACAATTCATTCAATGGTAGATGCTTTGCATGCAATAGAATGGGACATATGGCTAATCAATGTAGATCAAGAGGATATCAACCAAATATGCAAAGAAATATAGCTTGCTACAATTGCAATAGATCTGGTCATATTGCCAAATTCTATAGAAGTAAGAATCAAGATAAAAGAGGTCTAGTGCATCATAATCAAAATCAAGACAAAGGAAAAAGAAAAGTGAATGTAGATGAGGTTCAAAGCGAAATGAACAAGATTTGGGTAAAGAGAAGTACAAAAAATGTTGGGGATGGATCCGCACCAGAATTTGGTGCTGATATTCCTTCCAAAAACTAAATAGATGAGCTCTAGCTCAGGGGGAGTCACAAAAGAAAATATTTTTCCCCAGCCAATCAATTGGTGCCTAAAATTGGCACATGGAGTGTTGCGGATTGAAGAGTTCTCAAAGAGATATCTAAATAACCCTTGGTAAAAATATTAAAGATCTACAAGGAGTTTTGAAGAGGTTAATCATCCAAGATTGATCTGGTTTAACTGTCATCCGGTAAAAGCAAGATTTTCATAGTTAGATCCAGTATGATTTAAAATTGAAATATCTTGATCTATGGATAAATGGAATGATTGGAGAAAGGAAGATAGATTGTCAATTATCACCAAGAATAATTCTAAATGCATCTTAGTGATTTGGAAGGATCTCTCTCAGAACAAGGTTAGAACAAGGGAACTGAAATGACTTAAGGTGTGCATTTATTGCAATATGAATTTAGGGTTTGCGCAGAAATATAAGGGTTCTTTTGTTCATCATTTGTACATTTGCATTCGAAAAGAAGAAAGAAAGAGCTCTACAATAAGATTGCTTCAACCCTCTCAAAGATCAACTACAGAATTCGATTCAACCAACAATCGTTTCGGCTCTTATTGTGAACCCTAGAAGCATAAAAAGGTATTTCCACTCTTGAATATTTCTCTCTAAATATTTTGCAAGTTGGCTACTCCAAATGTTGTTAAGATCACTGATAGGCCACACCCTAAGTTCAAGAAACATCCTTACAAATCCCTAGAAGTTGATCCCTTAGGCACATTCTCTAGCATTTCGTATGGGGTTCTGCATGTAGAAGATGTTAGGGTATACATACACACTAATATTGAGGAATTTGAGGAATCCAAATTGATGGATATCTATCACAAGAAATTAATAGATGAAACATTTGAACTTAAACCTCAATACAAGGCCATCCAGGATAAGCATTTTGGACATTACATCCACTTTCCCTATTTTACAGAGGATGAATGGGTCTGGTATGTTCTGAGCAGAATACATGACAACTTCATGTGGTTGTTGAGGCCATTCAAGATAAAAAAGATGCTATTAGGGCAGTAACTGGTTTGCACTCATCCGGTGGGTTGCCTGCTCTCAAATCAGTCAAAAACCAAACTGTAAGTGAGGCTACTAGATCAAAATTTGGCAAAAGAGCAATGACAATTGAGGATATTATAGATCCGGATATCAAATTTTCTTCTATGGTAATTGGTTATAAAATATATCAAAATAGCAATATATACTGCTTATCAAATGCTAAGAGAAAATGTTGAATATGATCTTTGTAAGCTTCTCCTGAACCAACTGTTAGAAAATTTGTAGAAAATAAAGAAGGATAAGAAGAATTCATTTAAGTATGGTGGATTGATACTATGTCTCTTCTTTTACTATATGAATGAGCTACCCAGATCCAGTGGTTGGGTATGGAAAAATGACAGATCGATTGCCATACAAATTAGAGATTATATGTATGGGCTTGGTGATGCCAAGGCAGAAAGTACAACACTATGGGGTTACTTCAAAAACTTCCAAGGCATGATGTAGGCCAGAGAGAGAATCCCCCAATCTCTAGTTGAAAAATACAAGGATACAGTGTGTTTCATGGTAGACACTGATCAATGCCGAATGGAGGCAGTGGAACCCAGAACAATCTGGATTATGCCAATGGGCTATGAGGTAGATGAGAAAATTCTTGAGCTACATGTTCAACACCTGCTAAGTCAACCAAAGGACCCTGAGGTAGAAAGGTTTGGAACCTTTCATGAATTAAGTGTGAAAACACATGTTGAATTGAGACAACCAGAGATAAAAAGGAAAGTGAGAAGGGAAGTGGAGGAAATTGCCAAGAAATATGGCATATCAAAGGAAGCAGTTGATGCCAATAGAGAGAAGGTAGAAAGAGCAGAGAAAGAAAGACAAGAAGCAGAAAAAGAAAGTGTTCTAATGCAAGCCCCCTCCCGGACTAGATCCTCAAAGATCTCTGCACCTGCCACTTCTAAGAGCCCAAAAGCCTCAAAACCAGAAGCAAAGACATCCAGAAAAGGAGAAAAGAGAACAAAGACAAAGGCCACAAGGTCATACACAAGACAAAAGGATGATGAAGAGATAGAGACTGATGAAGAGATTAAGAAAATGAAGAAGAAAGGGAAAACTCCTGAGAAATCCACTGCCGGTGAAAACAAGGAAGAAGAAGCAGAAGAATTTGTTGAAAGGCCTACTCTTTCTGTTGATGATGTCATCAAGGTAGTCACTGTAGATGGGAATCTGCAGCCCATAACAGAATTTTATGATGAGTATAATGACATTGACAAAAAAATTTTGGAGGAAGCCACAGTCAAATATTTGAATATCTATAATAAAGCATTCATTGAAATCATTTCACTAATTCCCAAAAGCCTAGAGCAAGTACTTGAAATGAGAAAATAAAATGCTAAGGCAAAGGACCTTGAGATTCAAGAATAGATTGCCATCTAACTCTATCCTTCCATCACTCTAAAACAAATGAACATGATCTTCAAGGATTGCAAGGATGAGTTCCGGAGCAAAGCCAGAATGAACAAGCTTATGCTTGGAGAGACAGGTCAGGTAGCAAAAGAGACAAAAGACATCCTCTAGAATGCCTACAAAAGATTCAATCTTCCTATTATAGAGGAAATAGATGAAGAACCTTCTTCCATGGATGAAGAAGGACTAAGTACATCAAAAGAAGAATCTAGAGAGAAAAATGCAGAAGAGCCAAAGGAGATAAGTGAGGAGAAAACTAAGGACTTGGATTCCTTTGTTCCGAAAGAGGAATTCCATGAAGAAGTAAATATCTCTCTTCTAGATCCCCCAGCAGACTCTGAAACTAAAGGAGAAGCAATAAAAGAGGAGAAAGCAAGTCAAGAAGAGGAGAAAAAGGGAAGAGAAGAAGAACAAATAGAGAAGATCTCTTATGACAACTCTAAGGCTGCAAAAGGAAAGAAGTCTCTGGCAAGAGACACTGCAGAAGCAGTGAAGAATTTCTTGACCAAGGAATTAATGGAAATAGATGAACCAGAACTATTTCATGGACCACTCAATTTTGACTCCCTCTCTCCAGTCCAGAAAATGAAGGTAGCATATTTTGCTCAAGCTAAAGAAAAAGAAAAGCTTCTGAAGTCTCACATGGAAGACTGTGAGCTAATAGAGATTGCATTCGGTGTGCTAGAAAAACTCATGCCATCCTTCCAAAAGGATCTTTTAGCATCCTCATCCAGTAATCTGAAATCTCTTGTTAATTTTGTTAGCACACATTTTGATTCTTTGAAGAAATCAGCAGAAGAGAAAGTCCAGAAAGAGTTTTTGGGTAAGAGATTCTCTGAAGTATAGGGGCTCATAGAAAATGATAGGAGAAATCTAAATATTAGAATAAAGAGCCTAGAAAATGTTCTTAAAGATGGCAAAGAATTATACAAATTTTGTTTATCTTGGTCCATAGTGAGAGCAAACATTGCAAAGAAGGTGGAAGAACAAGAGGGTAAACTATCAAGTTTATCCCAGAGTTTTGATTCTCTCACCTCATCCATAATGAATCAAGAGTGCTAGGCTATTGCCACTATAAATGAGATAAAGAGGCTTGAGAAGGAGAAGAAGAATAGAATAAGTAGAATGAGTGAACTAAGAGGGATAATTATCCCTAAGTTAGAGGCAATGCATGAAGCCCTAACTGATGCTTCGACTATAGCCTGAACTAGTGATCCAGCAGACTTAAAGAGGGCAAAAGTTTTTGCATTTTTTTTAAGTGGTCACATCTCAATTTTGGATAGGATGAAGCAGAGTTGGGCAACATAATTTGTCCAGTTGAAAACCACTTTTGTGAACATACTTAAGTATATGTAAGTATAACTTGTATATATACTTATGTGGCTATGTATAGGTTAATTTTTGCAAGTTTTGATGTGCAGATTCCACCCTTTTTCATTGATGTCAAAGGGGGAGTGAGGAGTAGTGAAAAATGTGGAATCTAGCTAAGGGGTAGCTCTGGTAAAAATGTACTTAAGACAGAGCATCAGCCAAGGGGGAGTGTACTATGACACTTAGTCATTTTTCACTAGGTGTTGCCATCAATGCCAAAGGGGGAGATTGTTAGCAAGAGACACTATGTGGCTTCATGATTGTTGTCATTGATAGCAACAAAGTTTATCCCACACATCCGTAACACATAATAGGTCTTTTTCAGAAGTCAGATTGAAGAGTGTTTTGGTCCAGTGAGCAAGAACAGAGCATGCAACAAGGTTTGACAATCAGGTCTGAATCTCTCAGAGGATGTCTCTCAGCAAAGTGTAGACTTGGGGAAGTCAAGAAGAGTACCATGACTACTACATTCCATAGATTGAGCCTCTGGTGATGAAAGAGTGAAAAGATATGAGCATCTAAGTGTTGGGTTCCTAACAGGTAGAGTAGACTTAGGAAGAACTGACCGATAGAGCATCAGACCTTAATCCGGATGAGAAATTGATGGTGATCAAGCTTCTTGAGGGATCATTCATGGTTGGCCAACATGATTGATGACTTCTATGTCTATATTTTTGATACGCATCACATGTTAAGCACGGATTTAGCTGATAGACCAATATTTAGAAAATATCTTGAGTATTCCGGTTACCGACTAGAAAGGTGTTGAAATCCTTGGTGTGGATATATATACCAGATGGATTTCAGTATGAAGGGTTGTTGTTAAGGATAGATGTGTGACAAAAGGCAGATAGAAGTGTGGAAGCAACAATACAGGTCCGGTATGTGACAGAACAACAATACTAAAACAAAGAAAGTATGAAGTGCAGTAGATTAGTATATTGAGCCTAACTGGAACTAAATCTCAACATATGTGGATGCCTCTCTTTAGTTCAAACATCTGGTTACCTTCTATATCCTTGTAGACAGTGAGTCTCTTGTAGGCAGTGTGCCTCTTGTGAGTAGTGTGCTCAGGCAGTGAGCCCTAATTGACAAGTGCCATTTTGTACTTCTATTCTTTTAACAAAGAATACAATCTTGGGTTAGTCACCCCATGGTTTTTCCCTTAATAGGGTTTTCCACATTAAAATCCTTGTGTTATGTGTGTTAATTTCTTATCTACTCTCATGTTCATATATGCTTATATGTTTTGATACTGCACTAATTGTTAAAGAAGAAAAAAAAGTTAAATAATTAAGATAACTAATTCACCCCCCTCTCAGTTATCCACCTTGTTTCCAACAGGTTTTCCATGTAAAAATATAGTGCCACTTGTGTATGAACTTGGAATTCTATTTATGTTTATGAGTTTATGCTTTCATCATTTAATCATAATAAATAGTGGACAAGTGTTTACTATTTTAATGTGTAGAATTAACTAAAGATTTGAGACAACTGATTCACCCCCTCCCTCACAGTTGTCTGGTTCATTTCAACACTTCCAAACACTATAACCAAGAGAAATGAGATGACTATTCATTCATACCTTCCATAGAGCATATAGTTTTTCCATCGAATTGCGGAGACTCCCTCTTGTGAGCCATCTCAGATATACCTTGAGTTGTTAAGCCTTTTTCTAAGGAACCCTCACTCTGATATCAATTGATGAAATGTGCAAGACAACTGAGAGGGGGGTGAATCAATTGTAACCAAAACTTTAAAACTATCAACACATCAATCACTTAATCACTGATATTGTAATTTAATCATGAAAGCATGAAAACAGAAATTTAAACACATCCACACACTCAACACATAAGACACCAAATTTTATGTGGAAAACCCAATAAAGGGAAAACCACAGTGAGTGTTAGCTCACAATATAAATGATATATGAAAATTTACAACAAGGGTCACTTCCAGAGGCTCACTGCCTAGAATGCTCACTGCAAAAGAAGTGGCTCACTACCAAGAGAAGGGGCTCACTACTAGAAGTTGGTGAACTGAGATAGTAGCATCTACATTATACCAAGGTTTAGTTCCATTGAAGCGCAATAAAACTCCTCTGCACTTCTCTTCTTTTTCACTTCACACTTATCTTCACATCTTTGCAACAACAAATATTCATGACTTCATTACATGTATTTATATAATTCATCAACCTTGGAATGAACATCAAGGTCAGCATTACAATCATCAACCATTGGATCAATCTCCAAGGTCAGCATACACACATACATTAGAATAGGTCTGGACCTAAACAAATTTGTGAAGGAAAAAAATAAATGTGGACCAAAACATGCCTTAGTTGGGACTCAAATGTAGTCTTCCATGCAACAACACACTATCACAAACTCCAAAGCATAATTGCAAGTAGTGAAAACAACCAAGTTGGCCAAAACTGGTGTTAACACTAAGACCTTTAGGAACACGCTTCATACACGATCTGGATTACAATTTGTGGACCAATCAAAAGGTAGGAACATGATCTAGAGACATCCACAAGCACGTTACAATCACCAAGAACTTTCACACAACCCCCAAAAATTCTATCCAATAGATTCTTTAGATTGAAGCACTTAAATGTTACTGTCGGCCACTATCATAAAGGAAAGATCATTTGCGGAGCACCAAATCATGAACCATTTGAATTATAGGCACATAACATCATTACAAGCTCAATTCCAAAATTGCAAACTATAAAAGTTAAATGTGGAGAAATGCAGCAAAAAATACATTCCCCCTATCACCATTAAATACATAGAAAACAATTTTTACTCTGGTGAACAAAACTAACTCAAATCTTCACACCAAAGGCTCAAACTTGAAACATAGAAACTATAGACATCCCTTAACATATCTTCCAAACCACAGACAAAGAAATTCAATCTACAGGATATGTGGAGCAAAACACTGTATAGTTCTTCTCAGACACTTGCTCAAACTCATTCACATAATTTCTTTAGATGTTGACCTTAGGTGTTGATATCAATGACAACACTTATTTCTCATACTTGCAACACATGTTATTTCAAATGAGCCACAATACAGATCTAATTCTATTTATCCTGTTGGAGGTGCATATGCTTTTTCCCCTGGTCAAGGAGGAGTAAAAATTCAAAATCAAATATATGATCAGCGTATGGGGAAATATTAGCATCAATATCATGCTCCATTTCAAAATATACAAGGTAATATCTATTACCATGGAGGTATTTGTTGATAACTGAGGGGGCGGATGAATCAATTATCTTAATTATTTCAACTTCTAGATCTTCCTTAACAATTAGTGTAGCATCAAATTACATTTACAAACATAACCATGAAACAGAAATAACATCAAAACACATGACACAATGATTTTGACGTGGAAAACCCTGTTAAGGGAAAAACCACAGGGTGACTAACCCAAGATTGTATTCTCTATTAGAAGAATAAGATGATACAAAATGGCACTTGCCAATTAGGGCTCACTACCTGAGTACACTGCTCACAAGAGGCTCACTGCCTACAAGAGACTCACTATCTACAAGATACAAGAAGGTAACACAATACTTGAATTGATAAGAATCATCTACACATGCAAAGGTTCAGTTCTAGTTAGGCCCAATAAACTGATCTGCTACACTTCATTCTTTCTCTTCCTTGAAGTTGTTGTCCTATCACATTCCGGACTTGTAAAGCTACTTCCACAATATTCTCTACTTTTCTTCACACACCTCAATTTCAAATGCACACCTTCACATCTAAATCCATCTGGTATATATATCCACACAAGTGATTTCAACACCTTTCTAGTCGGCATCCAGAATAGTCAATATTTTCTTAGACTTTGATCTGTCGGCTGAATCCTTGCTTACCAAGTGATGTGTATCAAGGAGATGCTTATAGAAGTCATCAATCATGTCATCCAATCATGAATGATACCTTAGGAAGCTTGATCATCATCAATATCTCATCCGGATTTAGGTTTGACGCTCTGCCGTTCAGTTCTTCCTCTGTCTACTCTGCCAATCAGGAACCCAACACTTAAGTGCTCATATCTCTTCACTCTTCTATCACCGAAGGCTAGATCCTTGGAATCTATCAATCAAGGTACTCCTCTTGACTTCTCCAAATCGACACTTTACTGAGATACTTCCTCTAAGAGATCTGGACCTGACTGTCGGATCTTGCTGCCTGCTCTGTTCTTGCTTACTAGACCACAATACTTCTTCAATCTGATTTCTAGTAAAGACACACCATGTCTTGCGGATGTGTGGGATGGACTTTGTTGCCATCAATGACAACACTAATGAAGCCACACAGTGTCTCTTGCCAACAATCTCCCCCTTTGGCATTGATGGCAACACTTAGTGAAAAATGACTAAGTGTCACACTGTACTCCTCCTTGGCTGATGCTCTATTCATATGTACATTTTCTGGAGCTCCCCCTTAGCTAGATTCCTCATGTTTCACTGCTCCTCACTCCCCCTTTGACATCAATGGCAAAGGGTGGGATCCGCACACCAGAATTTGTAATACTCAATCTATACTTAATCGCATAAGTATATTATCTGGTTATACTTTACATATACTTTAGTATATCTGCAAAAGTATTCTTTAATTGTACAAGTTTTGTTGCCCAACTTAGCTTCATCCTATCCAAAATTGAGATGTGACCACTCAACAGGAATGCAAAAGCTTCTACCTTCTTGAGATCTGTCAGATCATTGGTCTGGGTTGTGGCATGTGCATCAGTTAGGGCCTCATGCATGGCCTCTAACTTAGGGATAATGATGCCTCTAAGTTCACTCAACCTGTTTATTCTATTTTTCTTCTCCTTCTCAAGTATCTTTATTTGATTTATGACTGCAATAGTCTAACACTCTTGATTTACTATGGAGGAGGATAGAGGATCAAAACTTTGAGATAAACTTAATAGTTTATCCTCTTGCTCTTTTACTTTCTTCTCAATGTCCTTGGTCACTTTAGGCCAGGATAAACAAAATTTGTAAATATCTCTGCCATCTTTGAGAGCATTTTCTAAGCTCTTTATCCCAATATCCATGACTCTCCTATCATTTGAAATTAGACTCTGTATTTCAGAGAATCTCTTATCCAAAAATTCTTTCTGGACTTTCTCTTCTGCTGCTTTCTCTAAAGAGTCAAAATGTGTATTAATAGAATTTACAAGAGACTTTACCGGATGTGGAGGCCAAAGGATCCTTTTGGAAGGATGGAACGATCTTTTCCAATACACCGGATGCAGTTTCTAAGAGCTCATAGTCTTCCATGTGAGACTTCAACAGTTTTTCTTTTGCCTTTGCTTGAGTGAAGGATTCTAGTTTCATAGTTTGAACCGGAGACAGGGAGTCAAAATTGAACAGTCCTTGAAGAAGTTCCAATTCATCAAATTCCATCATCTCTTTGGTTAAGAAATCCTTGACTGCTTCTGTTGTGTCTCTTGTCGGTGACAGGGTTTTCTCCCCTTCTGCAACCTTAGCACTATCATCTAAGGCTTTCTCTGTTTGACCTTTCTCCTTTTCTTGTACTTCTTCTCCTTGATTGGTTTTCTCCTTTATTTATTCTTCTCCTTTAGATCCGGAGTCTGCAAGGGAAACCAGAGGAGAGATGTTTGCTTGTTCAGGGACTTCCTCTTCTGGAGCAGAAGAATCCAGGTCCTTGGTTTTCTCCTCTTCTACAATCTTTTCAGTAGGGTCTTTCTTTGATGCACTTTGCCTTTCAACATTAGAAGGTTCATCACTTACGTCCTCTATAATGGGAATGTTGAATCTTTTGTATGCATTCCAGAGGATCTCTTCTATCTCTTTTGCTACTTTGTCAGTTTGTCCAAGCATAAGCTGATTCATTCTAGCTTTGCTCTGGAACTCATCCTTGAAATCTTTGAAGATCATATTCATTTGCTTCAGAGTGATCGAAGGATATAGCTAAATAGCTATCTATTCTCGGATCTCAAGATCCTTTGCCATAGCATTATTCTTTCTCATTTCTAATTCCTTCTCTAGGATTTTTGGAATAAGAGATATAATTTCAATAAAAGCCTTATTGTAGATATTCAGATACCTGACTGTGGCTTCTTGCAAGATCTTTTGGTTAGCTTCATTGTAATCATCATAGAATTCAGCCATTGGTTGAAGGTTCCCATCCATAGTAACTGATTTTATGATGTCATCAATGCACAGAGTAGGCTTCTCAACAAATTCTTCTATTACTTCTTAAGTAGAGGGTTCACCAGATGTTTTCCTTTTCTTCTTCATTCTCTTTACTTCCTCATCTGATTCTATCTCTTCTTCATCCTTTTGGCTTGTGTAAGACCTTGTTGCCTTTGTCTTGGTTCTCTTCTCTCCTTTTCCAGATGTCTGAGCTTCTAGTTTTGAAGCCTTTTGACCCTTGGAAGTGGCAGGTGCAGAGCTTTTGGTTGGTCCAGGAGGGGGCTTGCACCAGAGCACTTTCTTTTTCAATTTTTGCCCTTTCCATCTTTTCTTTGTTTGCATCAAGTGCCTCTTTTGAGATGCCATACTTTTTGGCAACATTCTCTACTTCTTTTCTCACTTTTCTCTTCATCTCTAGTTGCCTTAGCTCCACATGGATCTTTACACTCAATTCTTCGAAGGTTCCAAACCTTTCTACCTTGGGATCCTTCGGCTGACTTAGCATGTGATGAACATGCAACTCTACAATTTTCTCATCCACTTCATACCCCATTGGCATGATCCATACTATTCTTGGTTCTACTGCCTCCATCAGACATTGATCAGTGTCTACCATAAAGCACACTGTATCCTTGTATTTTTCAACTAGGGATTGGGGGATTCTTTCTCTAGCCTGCATCATGCCTTGGAAGTTTTTGAAGTAACCCCATAGTGCTATGTTTTGTGCCTTGGTATCACCAAGCCCATGCAAGTAATCTCTGATTTGAATTGCAACAGGTCTATCATTCTATCATACCCAACCACTGGATCCGAGTAGCTCATTCATAAAGTAGAAGAATAGACACAGTATCAGTCCACCATACTTGAAGGAGTTCTTCTTGTCCTTCTTGATCTTTTGTAGGTTTTCCATCAGTTGGCTCAGAAGGAGTTCACAAAGGTCATAATCTGCATTCTTTCTCAACATTTCATAAGCAGTGTAGATTGATGTTCCAGATATAGAATTTTCTCTACTGGAGTGATATATCTTGTAGCCAATAATCATGGAAGCAAACTTGATGTCTGGATTTGTGATATCCTCAACTGTCATTGTTCTTTTATCAAATTTGGATCTAGTAGCCTCACTCACAATTTGGTTTTTGACTAATTTTAGGGTAGGTAACCCACCGGATGAGTGCAATCCAATTATTGCCTTAATTGCTTCCTTGGTTATCTTGAATGGCCTCATTAACCATATAAAGTTATCATGCATTCTACTTAGCACATACCAGACCCATTCATCTTCTACAAAGCAGGAGAAATGAATGTACTGTGCAAAATGTTTATCCTGAATAGCCTTATACTGAGGTTTGATTTCAAATGAATCATCTATTAATTGTTTGTGGTAGTTATCTATCAGCTTTGATTCCCCAAATTCTTCAATGTTCGCATGAATGTATGCCCTAACATCTTCAACATGCAAAACCCCATGCGGAAGGCTGGAAAATGCACCTAAGGGATCCACTTCTAGAGATTTGTATGGATGTTTCTTAAATTTGGGGCGTGGCCTATCAGAAATCTTTACAACATTTGGAGTAGCCATCTTCAAGAGATTTACAAAGAGATATTCAACAACAAAAATACCTCTTACGCTTCTAGGGTTCACTGAATGAGCTGAATTAATTTACTGGATGAATCGACTTCAACAGTTGATCTTTGAGAAATTTGAAACAATTTGTTGTAGAGCTCCTTTTCTTTTCTTCTTGAATGTAAATGTGCAAATGATAAGTGAATGCACCCTTTTATTTCTGAAAAAAACCCTAAATCCATACTACAATAAATGCACAACTTAAGTCATTCTGGTTGCCTTGTCTTTCTTATTTTGAGATAGATCTTTTTCTGGATCACTGAGATATACTTAGAGTTATCCTTGGTGATTAATAACAAACTATCTTACTTTCCCCAAACATTTTATCTATCCACAGATCAAGATGCCTCAAATTTGAATCATACCGAATCTAACTGTGATAATCCTATTTTACCGAATGACTGTTAAACTGGATCAATCTTGAAATATTAGACTCTTCAAATCTTCTTGCAGATCTTCCATATCTTTACCAAGCTTTCTTTAGATGTTTCTCTGAGAACCCTTTAATCCGCAACATTTCTTGTACCAATTTTTAGGCACTAATTATCTGGCTGGGGAGATTTATTTTCTTTTTGACTCCCCCTGAGCCAGAGCTCATCTTATTTAGCTTCTGGAAGGAATATCAGCACTAGATTCTGGTGTAGATCCATTTCCAACATTTTCTATACTTCTCTTTACCCAAATTTTATTCATCTCCCTTTGAATTTCATCCGCATTCACTTTTCTTTTTTCTTTGTCTTGGTTTTTATTATGATGTACCAGACCCTTTTTGTCCTGATTCTTACTTCTACAGACATTGGCAATATGTCCAGATCTATTATAGTTGTAGCAAACAACATTTCTTTGCATATTTGACTGATATCCTCTTGATCTACATTGTTTAGCCATATGTCCCATTCTATTGCATGCAAAGCATCTACCATTGAATGAATTATTCATTTGCATGTTTCTACATTCATGGGATTTGTGACCATACCTTTTGCAATTGAAGCACTATCCAGAGAAGGATGTATTAGTCTGATTCATTCTTCTTCTGCACTGTGTTGGTTATTTCCCTGACTGGATGTTCATTCCCAGATTTCCCTACAAGGTAGCCATCAATGATCAATAGGATCTCTGGGTCAGGGGCCAACAGTGTAGGAGATAGACTCTATTTTTATCTCCTCTTCTTCTTCAGGCTCTGCAAAACCTAGGGGGGTATTCTCTATTCAACACCCATGAGAATATGCTTGTGGGTTGGCATGGGATGTTGATACAAAGCAGATAAATCCTCCTATGTGAAGACCAAAACTGTGAGATAAGTGCAAAGGGGCTAGCTTTGGGCTTATGTTCAATTGCGAATCAGAGGATCTTGGTCCTAAACTACTTCTAAGGTCCTAATGGTTGTTTTGGAAGTTTGAGTTTGATTTATGTTTGGATGCAAACCTGGACCTGGTGTATAACCTCAACACAGAGCTAGATTGGTGCCTATGTAGGGCTTGGAGTCGGTAGACATACACCTGTGAATGATTAGCATGAACACAATAAAATTATATTTCAAGGGGATTTGTGTGATATCTGCCTTACAGATACCTCCCAATACAGAGTGTTAAGTTATATCTACTTATGGTATCCCTATTGCAGTATATTCTTCCCAACACTTAATCTAAAAACACTTTAATCTACCCCTTGAGTAGAAGTTGAAAGATCAAGCATTCAATACAGGAATTCTATATTCTAGAATACCAGACACCCCTTAGATATCTAGATTCAGAAGAAGGATACATGCAATACTAGAGACAGAATAATAAAACACATGCAAATACAGCATTACTCATATAAAACCAATCATGAAATCAGTAGATTCATGCATGAAACATACAACAAGAGATACATAAACTCACAAGATCATCTACACAGAGCAACCAGAACCAGTTGTATCTTATTATAGAGCCAGATATGTCCAGTTTTCAACCACCCCCAAAATGACAAACACAACCTGCTATATACAAGAAGGCAAGTACTCAGCATTAATTACATGGCAGATTTCAAAAGTCTGCTAGATACAGTTGATTCTGAGGAAATGGCACTCAACGCATTGAATGCAGCAGATGGGAGAGGAGACAGGGAGTGATCTCAAGCCTTGCGCCACTGCCTGGGGATTCACATCTTCAGTCGGGTACCTGATCCATCCACATCTTTGCCCATACCCCTGCAACAACTGCCATTAATGGCGTATCAACCCATGGCCTTGGGAAGTGCAGAATACTGTGCATCGCTGACCTTTCCCGCCAAAATACCTCATCCTGATATTTCAAATTATGCAAGATCAAAATATCCCACATGTACCCCGCGGTGACCTTCCAATACTTTATATACTAGGTCGTGAGCATATATGATGTCGGTGCTTTTGCTCCCGACGACACCTAGTATAAGCCTTCATCATCATCATCCTCCAGCATGACATCCTGTTGCTTGAAATATCACCCTGACATCAGCATCATATTGCAATATTAGATGCATGAGTTCACCCTGATAATTCACATCACCCCGATGTGAAATATCACCCCACAGAAAGTATCACCGGATGTTTGAAATATCACCACCCGTAAGAATATCGGGTAGCACTGTAGCTCCATGAAACATCAGGGTGATGTTAGAACATACCTAATATTTGGAAATATCACCCCATCCTTAGAAAATGATGAAGCTAAAAGACATATCACCCCGACAATGAAAATCCTGATGACGTCATCATCACATTCAGCACTAGGGTGATATTCATAAGATAACCTGATATTCAGAATATCACCCTGATAATTGAAAATCATGCTATTGATAAGAAAATATCACCTCTACAAGATCATGACATCAGCAACATCAGAGAAGTTAAAACATAAGGTGATAAACTAACATCGGGTGATCTTAACGACAATTGAAAATCATGCTGTTGATAAGAAAATATCACCTCTACAAGATCATGACGTCAACAACATCGGGGAAGTTAAAACATAAGGTGATAAACTAACATTGGGGTGATCTTAACGAAGATCACCCGATGTTCAAATATGATGACCTTGGGACATCGGGTCATACTTAGCAAATTCTCAACACCAACATCAGGATGATCTTGACCTAAGATCACCTAATGTTAAAATATCACCTCCAGGCAGGATGTTGGGCTGGCAAAAACATGAAGCCCCCATAGGATATCCGGTCATGACAAGAAATGACCCATGCAAGAAACATCAGGGGGATGTTCGGGAACATGATGATGATGACGATGACCCCCTCCTTCAAAATATCATGATGATGCTGAAAACACTGAGAGGGTCCAAGACTTATAATTTTTTTGGATTTCTAGGGAGGTGCACATCCTGTAACCTCAAACATAAATTATTACCAACATAGGCTCCAATTGGGGATGTACAGGTGCAAGACTGTGGCAAAAACTAGACTTCTCCGGGGCAAACCAGACAAAACCCAAAATTCAAAACAGGACCGACCACACAAGGTATGTACAAAATATTTACAACTATTTTACATTATGCACACAAGTTACTCATTTATGTGAAAAAGGTTTTAAGAAATTTGCTGTGCACCAGCAATTCCATTAGTTCACCATTTAGGGCTTGGAGAAAGTAAGAGTCTCCTCCATAGATATTTATAATTTGATATGGGCCTATCCACAAGGGTTCAAATTTGCCATGTTTACCCTTATCCTGGCTCCTTGCATTCTACATAAGGACCATATCACCTATCTGAAAACCTCTCTCTATAACCCTTTTATCAAATAGATACTTCACCTTTTGTTGTTTCTTGATGTTTATTTTTTGTGCCTCTGCCCTGATTTCATCTAGCTCAACCAGCTGATTGATCCTTTCAATCATTGAATCATTAACCTCCCCATCATTCTCTTGTATGAGCTTGTAAACTGGCAGGAGGTTATTCACAGGCAATCTAGCTGCTGTACCATACACTAATTCATAAGGTGACCTTCCAGTGGCTCTTTTCACTGTCACCCTATCAGCCCATAATGCCAACTTTAGTTTTGAATCCCAGAATTTCTTATTTTTATCCATTATCCTCTTGATGATTTTCATTAGGCTTTTGTTGCTTGACTCTACTTGACCATTTCCTTATGGATGGTATGGTGATGTGTGGGACAAGTCAATTCCATATTTATTGCAAAAATCAATAAATTCACCTGTTCTAAAGTACATTGCATTATCTGTGATTAGCTTGACTAGTACCCCAAACCTGATAATAATATTCTCCAGGATAAAATCCATCACCACCTTACTTGTAGCCTTTTTAGTAGGGATAGCCTCAATCCATTTACTGAAGTAGTCAGTGGCAACCAGAATCCAACTATGTCCTCCACTAGATTTCTCTGAAATTTCCCCTATGAAGTCAATTCCCCATTGCTGAAATGGAGCTTCCACAGTTATAGTCCTGAGGGGCAATGCACCATCATATTTTAGCTTTCCTAAGAACCTTTGGCAAGGGTCACATTTTCTTATCATTCTATGTGCATCTGAGAAAAGAGTTGGCCACCAGTAACTAGCTCTGAGGACTTTGTGGGATGTTGTATAAGCAGGATAATGTCCACCACACACTCCATGGTGTATGTCATTTAGAATGTCCTTGGCCTAGTTTTCATCCACACATTTGAGTAATACACCATCATGATTTCTCCAATACAGTTCTCCTTGAACAATGATGTATTTAATAGCTTGCAGCTTCAAAGTTCTCTTCTGAATATCACTGAGGTGGGAAGGACAATTCAAGTTTTGCAAATAATATACTATGTCCTTGTACCACTCAGATTCTAGCATATTTATAACTTCATTGTGCACTTCATTCACTTGGCATGCCTCTAAGTTTGACTCTGCCATCAATTTTGCTAAGCCTTGTCCTCTTACTAATTTAGTAATCTGTATTTCAATATTGAACTCTTGTAATTTGTTTATCCATCTATACCTTCTCCCAGTCACCTCCTGTTGAGTGAAGATACCTTTGACTGCTGCATGAGGCACATATGCAACTATTTGAGACCCTACCAGATATGGCCTGAAACTCTTGACTGCTCTGACTAGTGCATATGCTTGTTTCTCCATGATGTCATACTTCAATTCAGCAGCCTGTAAGGACATACTGAAGAAAGCTATAGGCTGCTCAAAACCATCCTCATTTTTCTGTAGTAGACATGCAGCAACTGTATGGAAAGAAGAAAATGAAAACAATTGAAATGGCTTAGAAAAATTAGGAGATTTCAGCACAGGAGCCATTTTTATTACCTCCTTTATGTTTAGAAATGATTTAGTTGCCTTATCCTCCCATGTGACAGTTGCATCTTTCTTCAACATCTTGGAAATTTCTCTTGTGGTTTCTGCAAAGTTTGGCACATATCTTCTAACAAAATTAATTTGTCCAAAGAAGGATTGAACACCTTTTATTGTCTTAGGGATTTGAATTCTATCAATTGTTGCTACCCTATCAGGATCAATCCTGACTCCATCCTTGGAAACTATGTGCCCCAGGAGCCTTCCTTCAACTACCCCAAAAGCACACTTCTTTGGATTTAGAGAAATGCCATACTCTAGTGCTCTTATGAAAATCTGCTCCAAGTGTATACAATGTTGCTCTCCCTTCTTAGAATAGGCAGTGAGATCATCCTGATATACAGCCAGGATTGAGTCAATCAACCCTACAAAATTAACATCCATAGCTCTTTGAAAAGTAGCACCTGCATTTGTTAGTCCAATGGCATTCTTACATATACATAAGTTCCCCATGGAGTGATGAAGGAAGTCTTGTATTGTTTTGATTCCTTTACCTTCACCTGATTGTAACTTGAGAATCCATCCATCATGGATAGGAATTCACAACCAATCACTTTCTACAACATAGCTTCCATATTAGGCAATGGGTAATTATCCTTTAAGGAGGATATATTCAAATTTCTAAAGTCAACACAAAGCCTAATATCACCATTCTTTTTTCTAACTCGGACAAGGTTAGACACCCAGGTTGAATGTCTAATTGGCACAATTATTCCAGCCTCCTTGAGCTTCTTGAGTTCTTCTTGCATTTTTGGAGCTAAGGTAGGATTAATAGGCCTTTGCTTTTGTCTAAATGGCTTAGCTCTAGGCTTCAATGGGATCTCATGCTAGAATAGGTCTTCTCTGTAAGCTTTGAGGTCTTCATATGACTAGGCAAAAACATGCTTATATTTTTTTAGTAATGCAATCAGCATGCTCCTAATATGTGGTTTGAGCTGTTTGCCAATGTATACCTTCTTGGGGGCCTAAGATGTCCCCAAATTTATCTCCTCTAAGTCATCTTTATTTGTTGGAGATGTCTTTGTGACCAATTGGTCTCTATTGTCAAAAGCTCTTTCTAAAGCTACTAACCCTCTAGGGATTTTGTTAGTCTTCAGCTGAATTACTTCTTTCCCCATAAGAGTTTTTTTTCCATCTACAATTTCTACAAAAGATTGAAAGTCAATTTCTTGGTTCTCATATTCATCTATGCAGTGCAAAAATCTTAACAAGTCCTTATCATCATCAAACACTTGCCAACTGCATATGTTTTCTAGTACTGCAAGTCTGATTTTAACTTCAACATTTGTGACATCTGATAGAGTGATGTCATCTGGCCTTATAGCCACATTAGCTAAGAAATCAGCCATGACATTTTTTGATCTCTCTATCCAGCCTATTGAAAATGCATCAAATAATTCAATTGTATCCTAGACAGCATGCTTGTATTGTTTTAATTTTTTGTTCTTTGAGGCATACCTATCTCTAACTTGGGAAACAATTAACTCAGAATCTCCAAAAACCCTTAACATCTTGATTCCATGTTTGAGAGCAATATTTAAACCTAAGAGTAAGGCTTCATACTCTGCAATGTTATTTGTACAAGCAAATCTTAGCAAGAAGGAGAATTTTAGGAGCTTACTAGTTGGAGACAGGAATACAACTCCAGCTCCAGAGCCTTCCTTTGCACAAGCTCCATCAAAATACATGGTCCATAGACCCTGCTGGTCCAGCTCTTTAATGCAAACATTTTTCTCTTTTTTCTCTTTATCATCTGAGACAACCCTGAAATTCTCACAGTCAGTGTCTACAAAACATATCTGTTCTTCTGATTCTTGATTCTCCACTGTCTCTGGTGACCTTTCCTCTCTAATTAGCTTGACATCTATTCCATTCATTAGAATCATAGCATATGATAGGTCCAACTGCATACTTCCCCCAATAAGTGTTGCCCATCTTCTTGACAACAGCATACCATATTGTGGCTTGATGTCAACCTCTGTTATGTTCATTTCATAGCTCTTTTCAAGAAATGCTACCAGTCTGAAATCTACATCCTTCATGATTCCAATAACAGGTACCTCTCTGGCATCTATAGCATAACATTTTCCACATGCCTTATCTATTTTCAATCCAGCTTGTTGCATGATGGCTAAAGGCATGATATTTGTTGATGCTCCTGAGTCAAGCATACAATTCCTGATTATTTTCCCATTGATAACAAGGGATACATAAAATGGCTCCACTTCTGAAGGACATTTAGTCATGGTCATCCCTAAATATACCTCAGGGACTTCATCTTCTTCATTGCACAAGGCCTGCTTCTTATCTTGAGTCCCATCATTCTATTTGGCTTGACAAGGCACTCTTGAAATTAGGGATACTGTACTATTCTTGATTTCCTCAACCTTCATCAGTTCCATCAATGGGATAGAAACCTTTACCTGAGAGAGGACCTGAGTGATATCAAATGGAGAATAACTTTGTATGATAGTTGTAGCTTGCTCCATGGTTTTATTCCTATCTTGAATTGATCCAGCCTTAATCTTTATGGCTGCTTGACTGTCATTCTTGTTTTGGGAACTTTTGCTTTGATCCTCAACCTGGGGAATTCTATTTTCTGGTCCTTGAGATTCATGACCTATTTTTTGTTTAAAATTTTGCTTGTTATTACCCCACTGCCTTTTTTGTGGTTCAGTTCCTTTATGACTATGCACTGGCTAACTTGCAGAAATGCCCTTTGGCTGATGTGAGTTGCTTATTTGAGCTTTACCTCTGAGGTTATAATTACTTTTGACTTGAGCCACTGCTGCAGCTGTGAGAGCCCGAATCTCCTCATCAGAAGGTCTCTGCAGGTTACTCAAAAAACTGTGTGAGCCCTGAGCATATACATAACTATCTTCATTATCCTCATCATCTGAAGCCTGTTGACAGGCCTGAGTCCCATCATCTGTACTCTCATCTGCATCATGAGAATGATGTTCCCTACTTATGGATAGCATATTAACATCATCATCCTATACACAATGTGGCTCATTGCATTCATTACAAGACACATCATTATCATACAAAGACTGAGCAATCATGCATTGGGACTGCGAATGTGGCATCTGACAGATTATGCACCATGGAGTATCATCGGCAATATTTACAGCTTTCTTCAAAGGATCAGGAGTTTCCTTGGTGTGTGGAGTTCTCTGATTTGTGTTATGTGGAAATATAGGTTTACCATTATGCCAATTGGTATTATATGGCATATCATGCAATGATGGCCTTTTTTCCTACCTTTGGTAGACTTGCCTATCAGGACCTATCCCTTTTTCACTTGTAGCCAGTCTATAGCTTAGGTCCTTAACGGCATTTGCCAGTTTATCAATTTTGTCTTCAGGAGCAGATGTATTACCTTGAATATTCTGAGGTTTATTTGGATTCTGCAAAATTTTCACATCATCCCTTCTATTTGTCTTGCCTGATGCTTTCCTATTATTCTCAATATTTATTGCTATCTTGAAAACATCCCTGAGAGTAGCAGGACCTTTATCTCTTAACCCATATGCTGTTTTGGCATCAAAAGCATTTATATATAATATTATGCACATAGGTTCATTGGGCCTCATGTGATGTGGCAATTTGTTCAACACTTTAGTAAATCTAGCATTAAAGTCTACAACCTGCTCATTATACCCTTTAGTGATACTAGTGAACTCATTTACAAAAAAGCTAGGGTCAATTTTATCACCATATTGCTCCTTAAACATCCTTTTGAAATCATCCCATGATGAAATGCTCCGATCAGGCAGATTTTTGTACCATTCTCTAGCCTCATCGACCAAAGATTGCATGAATGACTTCATAAAGACATCCTCATGCTCAACCTCAAAGTTGTCCATGACATTTTGAAAAGCTTTTAAATGATCCTCCCCAGACATAGTATTATTTCCTGAAAACTTTGGCACTTGAAGCCTCACATGCTTGTCAATGGGGTTAGGATAACTAGGAATACCATCAAAAACTAGCTGCCTAAATCTATCCAACTGCATAGGTTGTCTACCAAACTGATTAGCATTAACATTTCTATCAGCATTTTGCTGTCTCACATTGTTTAATGGTACTCTAGCATTGTTTGCATCATGCCTAGTATTATTCTGCTGATACTATACCTCATTTCTGCACTGATTTCTCTGCATATTTGCATTTTCAAGGGTAGGGACTTCATCCTGTTGAGTAGCCCTCAGAGCTTGTACTTTTTGTCTCATGTCATCTCTGATTTTCATTGCCTATAGATATTCTATTTCTGCTCTTAAACTCTTAATTTCATCAGCTAGTTGTTCTTCTCTGGGCATGGCATTAGATGGTCTCATACCATTCTGGTCATCATCTTCATCATCCCTTGGAGATTCTACCTCTTCAAATCTTTCACCAGGGTCTAAGAAAGGGCATTCTTGAAACACTTCTAACCTCATTCTTAAACTACCACCCTATTGTCTTTCATATGCACCTTGAATATCAGCTTCTACATTTGAAAAATAAGGCACATGCTGCCCTGAAAGTCTACGGTTATCCTGAATATCGTCATTATTCCTAGGGGAACCCTCATGATTGGCTGAGACGGTTCCTTTTCTTCTATACATCATCCTTCTTTCTATTGGTAACTCTTCAAATAAAGGATTACGTAGGGATCTTCTCCCCTGCATACAACTTTTACTTTACCAGTTGGGAAATTGTTCGGAGTCACCACCTATAACTAGGAATTATTTTACCAGGGATGAAAAGATAATTTCTTTACTACATGATCCCCAGCAGAGTCACGAATTTCTGTTGGTTATTTCCCTGACTGGATGTTCATTCCTAGATTTCCCTACAAGGTAGCCATCAGTGATCAACAGGATCTCTGGGCTAGGGGCCAACAATGTAGGAGATAGACTCTATTTTTATCTCCTCTTCTTCTTCAGGCTCTGCAAAACCTAGGGGGGTATTCCCTATTCAACACCCATGAGAATATGCTTGTGGGTTGGGTTGGGATGTTGATACAAAGCAGATAAATCCTCCTGTGTGAAGACCAAAACTGTGAGATAAGTGCAAAGGGGCTAGCTTTGGGCTTATGTTTAGTTGTGAATCAGAGGATCTTGGTCCTAAACTACTTCTAAGGTCCTAATGGTTGTTTTGGAAGTTTGAGTTTGATTTATGTTTGGATGCAAACCTAGACCTAGTGTATAACCTCAACACAAAGCTAGATTGGTGCCTATCCAGGGCTTGGAGTCGGTAGACATACACCTGTGAATGATAAGCATGAACACAATAAAAATAGATTTCAAGGGGATTTGCGTGATATCTACCTTACAGATACCTCCCAATATACAGTGTTAAGTTATCTCTACTTATGGCATCCCTATTGCAGTATATTCTTCCCAACACTTAATCTGAAAACACTTTAATCTACCCCTTGAGCAGAAGTTGAAAGATCAAGCATTCAATACAGGAATTCTATATTCTAGAATACCAGACACCCCTTAGATATTTAGATTCAGAAGAAGGATACATGCAATACTAGAGATAGAATAACAAAACACATGCAAATACAACATTACTCATATAAAACCAATCATGAAATCAGTAGATTCATGCATGAAACATACAACAAGAGATACATAAACTCACAAGATCATTTGCACAAAGCAACCAGAACCAGTTGTATCTTTTTATAGAGCCAGATATGTCCAATTTTCAACCACCCCCAAAATGAGAAACACAACCTGCAATATACAGTAAGGCAAGTACTCAGCATTAATTACATGGTAGATTTCAAAAGTCCGCTAGATACAGTTCATTCTGAGGAAATGGCGCTCAACGCATTGAATGCAGCAGATGGGAGAGGAGACAGGGAGTGATCTCAAGCCTTGCACCACCGCCTAGAGATTCACATCTTCAGTCAGGTACTTGATATGTCCACATCTTCGCCCATACCCCTACAACAACCGCCATTAATGGCTTATCAACCCGTGGCCTTGGGAAGTGCAGAATACTGTGCATCACTGACCTTTCTTGCCAAAATACCTCATCCTGATATTTCAAATTATGCAGGATCAAAATATCCCACATGCACCCCACGGTGACCTTCCAATACTTTATATACTAGGTCGTGAGCATATATGATGTCGGTACTTTTGCTCTCGACGACACCTAGTATAAGCCTTCATCATCATCATCCTCCAGCATGACATCCTGTTGCTCGAAATATCACCCTAACATCAGCATCATATTGTAATATCAGCTACATGAGTTCACCTTGATAATTCACATCACCCCGCAGAAAGTATCACCAGATGTTTGAAATATCACCCCCCACAAGAATATCGGGTAGCACTGTAGCTCCATCAAACATCAGGGTGATGTTAGAACATACCTGATATTTGGAAATATCACCCCGTCCTTAGAAAATGATGAAGCTGAAAGACATATCGCCCTGACAATGAAAATCCTGATGACGTCATCATCACATTCAGGACTAGGGTGATATTCATAAGATAACCCGATATTCGGAATATCACCCCGACAATTGAAAATCATGCTGTTGATAAGAAAATATCACCTCTACAAGATCATGACATCAGCAACATCAAGGAAGTTAAAACATAAGGTGATAAACTAACATCGGGGTGATCTTAACGAAGATCACCCGATGTTCAAATATGATGACCTTGGGACATCGGGTCATACTTAGCAAATTCTCAACACCAACATCAGGATGATCTTGAACTAAGATCACCCGATGTTAAAATATCACCTCCAGGTAGGATATCAGGCTGGCAAAAACATGAAGCCCCCACAGGATATCCGTTCATGACGAGAAATGACCCATGCAAGAAACATCAGGGGGATGTCCGAGAACATGATGATGATGACGATGACCCCCTCCTTCAAAATATCATGATGATGCTAAAAACACTCAGAGGGTCCAAGACTTAGAAATTTTTTAGATTTCTAGGGAGGTGCACATCCTGTAGCCTCAAACATAAATTATTACCAACACACTGATTTGCTTTATGACCAAAGTTATTGCAGTTGTGGCAGTATCCATTGAAAGATGGATATCTTTGAGCATTTGGTTGCCTTACCGGAGGTTTTCTAGGCATGTTTCTTGGATTTTCTAATCTGGAGTTCTTCTAACCAGATCAAGAGCTTTCTCCTTCCTCATACCCCAAGCCTTGTTTGTCATCTACCCTCTTTTGGCTTGCAAGAAGAACTTCAAGTTGAGCAGAGCTTATCTTGAATTTCTCTTTATATTCATTTGTTGTTTGAAGATCCCTTTTGAGAGTGTCAATCTGATTCTCAAGTTGTTCTTCATTTTCCTTAGCTTCTTCAAGATCAGATTCTACATGTCTGATTATTCTGTCCATATTGTGGCAGTCTTCTGACTTCTCCTTGAGAGATTGTCTTAGATTATCCTCAAATTTTCTTTTCTCTTCAATTTCTTGGGTGAATTTCATAACCCCTGATTCCATTTCATGTCTTACCATAATGACCTCTTTTGATAGCTTCTCGCATAACCTGTTCTTCTCATTTAGTTCTTCATCAGTGTTATTGGCTTCACTTTGACTTGCTAATTGTTGACGTAGTTTCTTTCTCTTTTTCATAGAGATACTTAGTTTCTCTTTTAGTTCATTTATAAAATCATCAGCTTGTTTAAGTCTTTCTTTTAGGTCATGGACTTCAGAATGAGACTGCTCAAGATCATCTAAGGCAGACTAAAGCTTTTCCCTCATACCATACATATCCATTGAGATTCCCAGATCTTCCTCAAGCTATTAGGCTCTATTTGGAGGAACTTGGCTCTGATACCAATTGTTGATAACTGAGAGGGGGTGAATCAGTTATCTTAATTATTTCAACTTCCAGATCTTCCTTAACAATTAGTGTAGCATCAAATTACATTTGCAAACATAACCATGAAACAGAAATAACATCAAAACACATGACACAATGATTTTGATGTGGAAAACCCTGTTAAGGGAAAAACCATAGGGTGACTAACCCAAGATTGTATTCTTTGTTAGAAGAATAAGATGATACAAAATGGCACTTGCCAATTAGGGCTCACTGCCCAAGCACATTGCTCACAAGAGCTTCAC
Source organism: Cunninghamia lanceolata (assembly GCA_027924645.1). Taxonomy (NCBI): domain Eukaryota; kingdom Viridiplantae; phylum Streptophyta; class Pinopsida; order Cupressales; family Cupressaceae; genus Cunninghamia; species Cunninghamia lanceolata. The sequence continues at coordinate 16,424,637 of BSBN01001583.1, forward strand.
TTCCTACAAGAGACTCACTGTCTACAAGATACAAGAAGGTAACACAATACTTCAACTGATAAGAAGCATCTACACATGCAGAGGTTCAGTTCCAGTTAGGCCCAAAAAATTGATCTGCTACACTTCATTCTTTCTCTTCCTTGAAGCTATTTTCCTGTCACATTCTAGACCTGTAAAGCTATTTCCACACTGTTCTCTACTTTTCTTCGCACACCTCAATTTCCAACACACACCTTCACATCTAAATCCATCTGGTATATATATCTGCACAAGTGATTTCAACACCTTTCTAGTCGGCATCCAGAATAGTCAATATTTTCTCAGACTTTGATCTGTCAGCTGAATCCTTGCTTACCAAGTGATGTGTATCAAGGAGATGCTTATAGAAGTCATCAATCATGTCAGCCAATCATGAATGATACCTTAGAAAGCTTGATCATCATCAATATCTCATCCGGATTTAGGTCTGATGCTCTGCCATTCAGTTCTTCCTCTGTCTACTCTGCCAATCAGGAACCCAACACTTAAGTGCTCATATCTCTTCACTCTTCTATCACCAGAGGCTAGATCCTTGGAATCTATCAGTCAAGGTACTCCTATTGACTTCCCCAAATCCATACTTTACTAAGATATTTCCTCTAAGAGATCTGGACCTGACTATTGGATCTTGCTGCATGCTCTGTTCTTGCTTACCGGACCACAATACTTTTTCAATCTGACTTCCGGTAAAGACACACCATGTCCTGCGGATGGAATTTGTTGCCATTAATGACAACACTAATGAAGCCACACAGTGTCTCTTGCCAACAATATTAACCAATATATGCATCAAGGTATGCATCATCTATATCAGCAATATGGATCTGATTATCAATAATATCGGCCAACATGTCAAATGATGTTTTCAATAATATTCCAAATTTGAATGAAGGTGATAGCATGAAAGCTCAGCTCTTCACCTTAGAGGAGGAGTGCAACATTGAAGGTACTTTTGAGGACACATTACAGGAGGAGTGCATCAGCAATGAAGTAAATGAAGGAGCATGTTCATCTGGGAGTGAACAAGAAGTACATACATTGACTAATATAGTTGGTGAAGAAGAGGTTGTTAGACTTAGGGCATACAACTGAGAGCGGGGGTGAATCAGTTGTGCAAAAATTTCCCTTTTTAAACACTTGAATCTTCTTTATTGATTAGCATAATATTAATCATAAACCATAATGTATTTAAATCAGAAGCAGACACATATCAACACATATAACACCAATATTTTGACGTGGAAAACCCGGTCAAGGGAAAAACCATGGGGTGATTAACCCAAGAATGTATTCTCTATTAGAAGAATAGAAAGAACAAAATGGCACATGCCAATTAGGGCTCACTGCCCAAGCACACTGCTCACAAGAGGCTCACTGCCTACAAGAGACACACTATCTACAAAGGAATAAGTATCACCTTTATGAAGTGGAGAATAGCATCTTCAGCATGCTTGAATCAGTTCCATTTAAGCCCAATACTTTTGCTCTGCCTTTCACACTTCTCTTCACTACCACTCACTCATCACTGCAAGACACACTTCAAAATATATTCACAATCCCTTATTTATACAAGGCATCGACTTAGGAACAATCATCTAAGTCAGCAAACACCTACAAGAACATCTACAAGATGTGTAATACATTTGGTCAGCCAGTCTCAAGAAGAACACCAATATCCATGGTTATTCTTCAAATGCAAACTCTAACTTCAATGCGAACCACCAACATTAACTAGACATGATCTAATGATCATCATAACCTTCCCTGAATCACCAAAAACATCCGCACTTCATCATCCTACTAGAATTCTTCTCTCCTTCATCCAGAGCTACAAGAACACAGTCTGTCATCACAGTCACAAATGAATAGGCTCTTCCGGACCTTCAACCCAAAAACTAATCTAGTTGATACTTAACAGGGACGTCCTCAACACTCCCTCAAATCCGCAGAACCGGATAATGACATACCGGATCTCACCGGACCTATCTGTGGCACTCTGTTACCTCTAAACACCTGCCAGAACTAGTTCTACTTGAGCAACCATAACTTCTTTAGATCTTCATGTGGACCTCTGAAATCTTGACTGGAGAATCTCAAGACTTATATCTACAAACCCTTTAAACCACATCCTCTGATCCTCAACCTATTGAGGACTTTTACCTTCTTGTCATCACTGTTCTTCACTGTTCCTAATTGAGACTTATTTTCTCAATATCCTTAGCACACAACTCATCTAATCCTTCTCATTAATGCAACATGAGTATGTTGACATCAATGAGCACACCGGTTAGGCCCATACTTGCAACAATCTCCCCCTTTGTCATTGATGGCAACATATGATGTGAAAAACTATCAAGACAAGAACTTCTCCTTGCTGTTACAACTCCCCCTAACAACAACAACTATTCACATGTCTTCTCTTCCTTTATTTCTCCTCCTTTGATTAGCAACCACTTTTTTTTCACGTCTTCTCTCCCCCTTTGACATCAATGGCAAAGGGCTCATACTTGTAACTTCACTACTTCATAACATACCAGCTGCTCCCCCTAAGTAGTAGCTCCCTTATCATCAATCCGGATCACAAGATATGACTATGATATCCACCATATTGATGCACATCAATGCATCCTAGTTCATCACCAGAGGTGCAATAACCCCTAACTTCTCCCTGAGATACTCAAAAGAGTCCTTGGGAAGAGGTTTAGTAAAAATATCTGCAAGCTGATCCTTGGAGGGCACATACTCCAATCTGATTTCACCCTTGTTCACTTGCTCTCTCAGAAAGTGAAACTTGATAGATATATGCTTAGTCTTAGAATGCAACTCTGGATTCTTAGAAATATTTATTGCACTTGAATTATCACAGAAAATTGTGATAGGCTCCTCATATTCTACTTGAATATCTCTTAGCATCTGCTTCATCCACAAAACTTGAGTGCAACTACCTGCTGCTGCAATGTATTCTGCTTCAGTTGTAGACATGGATATTGCCTCTTGTTTCTTGCTTAGCCAAGGAACCAACCTTTTTCCCAAAAAGAATGTTCCTCCACTTGTACTCTTCCTATCATCCACATCTCCTGCCCAATCTGCATCTGTATATGCATGAAGAGAAAAATTATGATCTCTAGGATACCACAGACCATACTCAACTATTCCTTTTAAGTACCTAAAAATTCTTTTGATTGCCATGACATGAGATTCTCTGGGATCAGCCTGGAATCTCGCCACAAGACCAACAACCTGCATTATATCTGGTCTAGTTAGAGTGAGATACAATAATCCTCTAATCATTGATCTGTACTTTGTCTGATCTATCTTAGGAGAGTCATCATCTTTGCTCAGCTTACATCTGGTTGCCATGGGAGTGTTCATTGGCTTTGAATCTTCCATTCCAAATTTCCTCAACAATTCTTTCACATATTTTGTTTGAGAGATAAAGATTCCTTTCTTTGTCTGAGTAATTTACAGACCCAAGAAGAAATTCATTTCACCAAGCATTGACATTTCAAACTCACTTTTCATTTGATTTGCAAAGGTTTTACACATATTGTCTCTTCCTCCAAAGATGATATCATCAACAAATACTTCAACAATCAAGATGTTTTCATGATCAATTTTGAAATATAGGTTACTATCAGCAGTACCTTTGTTGAAACCAATCTTCAAAAGATGTTTGTCCAGCCTTTCATACCATGCTCTTAGGGCTTGCTTTAGACCATACAGTGCCTTCTTTAATTTGTAGACCATATCACCATGCTCAGATAACTGAAATCCATTCGGTTGTTCAATGTACACTTCTTCTTCTAAGTCACCATTCAGGAAAGCAGATTTGACATCCATCTGATACACTTTGAAATCCTTGAAGGCAGCAAATGCAAGAAATAGTCTGACTGCTTCAATTCTTGCCACCTGAGCAAAGGTTTCTTCAAAATCAATCCCTTCTATTTGAGAGTAGCCTTTGCAGACTAATCTGGCTTTATTTTTAATTACTTCACCAACTTCATTTAGTTTGTTCCAGAAGACACATTTGGTTCCAATCGCATTCTTGTTTCTAGGTCTAGGAACAAGATCCCAAGTGTGATTTTTCTCAATTTGCATCAACTCTTCCTCCATTGCTTTGGTCAAATTTTCATCATTGCAAGCTTCATTTATTGTCTTAGGTTCAATCTTTGAAATCAGATAATATTCATCTGAATTTTGAGCAATTTTCCTTCTAGTTTGCACACATTTACTTTTGTCACCTATGATGTGATCTTCAAAGTGGTTTAGTCTTACATACCTTAGAACTTTGGGAGTTTCTTGCACTTCTGCTTCTTGATCAAGCTCATTCAGACCTATCTCTTCTTCCTGATTTACCGAATCAGTCTAAATCTAACTTTTAGGAGAGGATTGAGCTCTTTGAACCAGAACACCATTCTGATCATCTTCATCATACTCATAAAACCTTGAGGGTTTCTCTATTCCCTCATCAACCTTCACATTTGTACTTTCTATCATCTTTCTTATCTCTTGTTATAACATCGGTATGCTTTGCTTTGAGTAGAGTAACCCAAGAATATTCCTTCATCACTTCTAGCATCAAACTTGCCTAAATCTTCATCTCTTTTTATGTAACATTTGCTACCAAAGACTGTAAAATATCTTACAGTAGGAGTAATGCCAAACCAGAGTTCATAAGGGGTCTTACCGGTATTGCTTCTGATTTGAGATCGATTAAGAGTCTAGACTGCAATGCTGACAGCTTCTCTCCAATAGATCTGAGGAACATTTGCTTCCATCATCATAGTCCTAGATGCTTCCTGGATGGTCTGGTTCTTTCTCTCCACTACTCCATTCTGCTGTGGAGTCCTTGGAGCAGACAACTATCTCTTAATTCCATGTTTCTCACAGAATTCTATGAACTCACCGGATGTGAATTCTCCACCTCTATCAGACCTCAGACATTTCAACATTATTCCTATTTCATTCTCTACCATAGCCTTGAATGTTTTGAATTTCTCAAGAGCTTCTGATTTCTCCTTTAGAAAGGTTACCCACATCATCTGGGAATAGTCATCTATTAGCAGCATCAAGTATCTATCACCTTGAATACTTCTGGTTCTTGCCAGACCACAAAGATCAGTGTGAACTAAGTCCAATAGTTTAGTAGAAGATAGTTCCTTGCTTTTGAATGTGACTCTGCTCATCTTACCCAACTGACATTCCTTGCACAAGATGTTAGTAGGTTTCACCAATTTTGGAAGATCTCTTATAGCCTGAGTATTGCTTATCTTGATGATATTATCAAAATTCATATGACACATCCTTCTATGCCATAACCAACTCTAATCAACTTGAACAAACAAGCAGCTTTTACTAGTACCAACCAAATGGAAGATATTACCTTTAGTTTGAGTACCGGATGCAATCTCTATTCTGGATCTTTCAAAGATTTTACATTTTCCATCTTTGAATTGGAGATCATGGCCTTTGTCCACCAACTGTCCAACACTGAGAAGATTGTGCTTCAAACCTTCAACATACAGTACATTACCAGTTTTGTTTCTTCCATTAAAAGAAATAGTTCCTCTTCCTCTGATTCTACCAACAGAATTATCACCAAACTTCACCACTCTTCCTTCATACCTTTCCAAATCTATGAACTTATTCTTGTCACCTGTCATGTGGTGAGAGCAACCACTGTCAATGACCCAATCATTCTTTTCTTCAACTTGGGCAGCCAGAACTCTTTCTACAACTTTATGATTGATAGATACAGAGGATATTGGTTCTTCTTCCTTGATGACAATAAACACCCATTCACTTTCAGATTTGTTTCCTGTCTCTGATTCATCATCTGTTACTCCTTCATTATCATCTTCTTCATGAACATAGTAACAATTCTTTTGGAACCTTGATCTGTTAGGATTTGGATTTGAGAATCTTTCCAGACATTTTGAGGCAAAATGACCAATCTTATTGTAGTTAAAACACTTAAAAGGCAAATTTTCTTCATACTTACTGGATCCTCTTGGCAGTCTCTTTGCAATGAGGGCTTCAAGTTGAGCAGTTTCTACTTCTTCTTCTTCTAGGTATTTTCTTGCTTTTCCATACCATGACAAATTCCTTGATGAGTTCTCTCCTGGATCAAATCCTTGTTTACCTTTCATAGAGGCACTGGCTTTGAATGTAGATTCAATTTTGGGGGGATCATCTCCAAATTTGGTCATTTCAAAAGCAACCAATTTGCCAGCCAATTGGTCTCTTGTGACAGTTGTATGGGCTCTGAATTCATCAATGGCAGCAACCTTGATTTTGTAAGAGCCAGGAAGGGATCTGAGAATCTTACCAACAATCTCATTTTCATCCAAGACTCCACTAGAATTTCTAATTCCACAAACCAACTCATTCACTCTTGGCATAAAAGTGGTAATATTTTCATCATCTCTCATCTTCAGTTTTTCAAATTTCCCTTTTAGACTCTGTAACCTTGCACATTTAACATACTCATCTCCTTCATGCAGAAGTTCCAATTTAATCCAGATCTCATAGGCAGTTGGTAGGTCAATAACATTTGAGAGCTCTGAGTCGGTTAATGTGCTTAGAAGAGCCTCTTTGGTCCGCAGATTGTTTTCAGCATCTGGGATTTCATTTAGGGTTGTCGGACCACCCTGTGGAGGTACATACGCTTTTATGACCATGGACCAGTATGTCTTTCCCATACACTGCAAGTGACATTTCATGTGACCTTTCCAAAGAGAAAAGTTGGTTCCATCAAACTTCAGACTATCCTTCTTGTATGATGACATCCTTGATCTCCTCAAGCAGTTAAGCTCCTTTTAGAGGAACTTAGCTCTGATACCAATTGTTAGACTTAGGGCATACAACTGAGAGGGGGGGTGAATCAGTTGTGTGAAACTTTCCCTTTTTAAACACTTGAATCTTCTTTATTGATTAGCATAATATTAATCATGAACCATAATGTATTTAAATCAGAAGTAGAAACATATCAACACATATGACACCAAGATTTTTATGTGGAAAACCTGGTTAAGGGAAAAACCATGGGGTGATTAACCCAAGAATGTATTCTTTGTTAGAAGAATAGAAAGAACAAAATGGCACATGCCAATTAGGGCTCACTGCCTGAGCACACTGCTCACAAGAGGCTCATTGCCTACAAGAGACACACTGTCTACAAAGGAATAAGTATCACCTTTATGAACTGGAGAATAACATCTTCAGCATGCTTGAATCAGTTCCATTTAAGCCCAATACTTTTGCTCTGCCTTTCGTACTTCTCTTCGCTACCACTCACTCATCACTGCAAGACACACTTCAAAATGAATTCACAATCCCTTATTTATACAAGGCATCGACTTAGGAACAATCATCTAAGTCAGAAAACACCTACAAGAACATCTGCAAGACGTGTAATACATCTGTTTAGCCAGTCTCAAGAAGAACACCAATATCCATGGTTATTCTTCAAATGAAAACTCTAACTTCAATGTGGACCATGAACATTAACTGGACATGATCCAATGATCATTATAACCTTCCCTGAATTACCAAAAACATCCGCACTTCATCATCCTACTGGAATTCTTCTCTCCTTCATCCGGAGCTACAAGAACATAGTCTGTCATCACTATCACAAATGAATAGGCTCTTCTAGACCTTCAACCCATGAACTAATCTAGTTGATACTTAACAGGGACATCCTCAACACTCCCTCAAATCCACAGAATGGGATAATCAAATACTGGATCTCATCGGACCTATCTGTGGCACTCTATCACCTCTGAACACCTACCGGAACCGGTTCTACTTGAGCGACCATAACTTCTTCAGCTCTTCATGCGGACCTCTAAAATCTTGACTAGAGAATCTCAAGACTTATATCTACAAACCCTTTAAACCGCATCCTCTGATCTTCAACCTATTGAGGACTTTTACTATCTTGTCATCACTGTTCTTCACTGTTCCTGATTGAGACTTATTTTCTCAATATCCTCAGCACACAACTCATCTAATCCTTCTCATTAATGCAACATCAGTATGTTGACATCAATGACAACACTGGTTAGGCCCATACTTGCAATAGAGGTATGTATATTTGAGAATGCTTTCCAATGTTTTTCATGCTCATTGTATGATGAAATGATAGAAGAAAATCAGATCATATCTTGCCAAGATGATGAAAGTAAAGAATGTACTAATAATGAGGTGAATAAGGAGGAAAAGTTAGATAAGGATTTGTTTTTGAATACATTGGAGCTGGGATTTCTTGATGATTCTTCTCACCAAAATGTTGAAATGTAGTCACAAAATGAGCTTGAATATGAATGTTTCTCTGTTCATACATTGGAGGCTTGTTTGCATGATCCTCATGGTTTGCAGCAGTGTGATACCAACTATAATGCAACATATGAGTGTTTCAATTTCTCTGTCTATTTGGGAAAACCTTCAGTAAAACATGATAATGAAACAGATAATGCTGGATGTTTGTCACATGGTGATGGTATTTTTCAATTTGTGCTTAATTGTGAGACACAGTCTGATGGAATTGATGTTGGCATGGGAAAATATAGTGATGTGTTTCAAAGTTCTAGTGGTGATGTTTGTTTTCAAGCTTGCAATGATAATGCTTTCAGATTTAACCTGATGCAGTCAGATGAGAATAAGGTGCATGACAGAGGTAAGTAGAGGATTTTTTTTCTGGTGGCCTTGTGCCATCAACTGTGGTGTGATTTTTCAAATCATACTAGTTCAAGGTATAGAAGAAGAGTGATTGTATTGCCCAATGGATAAAACACTTGGTCTGTTCCACTAGAGATTTGAATTTTTTCTGTGCCCACAAGGGGCATACATCCCCAAGCAAAAGCCACTATTGGCACTATAAAATTTTGCAAAATTTTAAGTGCCTGTGATGAGCATTTTGATTGCAACTCTCAAAAAACACCCTATCAAATCTACATATGTGGCCTATTTTGGAGAATAACAATTGGAAGCCTATTCACTTTCATGCCAAATCCCTTGGTGAACACACTCATCTAACATATGTAAGCATGTATGTTTGATTTTAGACTCCCGGGATGTGATTTGACAAGTTTTTGAAGTGCTAAGCTAGGAGGTTCTAGGATTGTTCTACTGTTTACATATTCTCAGGCCTGCGAAGTAGACTCCTGTTTAGATTTTACAAGAAGGGGATAATTCAAAATGTGATATTTCTTTAGAGAATGTAAATTTTGTGATGGTTATATTTGTATAATATATTCTCACCAACAAAAATTAAGGGATGGGTAATTATGTCTACCCAAATGATATTCATTAGGTGAGAATATAAGTGAATGGCTAGCAAATAATATGAATAAAATATTGGAAAAATTACTTTCATAGGAATGCAAAGAAAAATGTGATAAAATAAATATTTTTGATTGCAAAAGAATATGAAAGGTTGCATCAAAAGGATACGTGAAGGGTCGAAATGAAATGCATATGTGAAAAAATCACAAAAGAGAAAAGGGGTTAGACAGAGGATAGAAGGAGGGGGCAAGACAGAGCAGATTGGTGTACTTGTCCAATGACTAACAAAACTACCAAAAATTCGTCATGTGACCATTAGTTTGGTCAGTAACCATTGGTAGTTTATTGCTGGTCATTTATCTCACAACCAAATTTATGACTAAACAAATTTTGGTCATTAATTTAGTCATTAATTTGGTAGTATATTTAGTCATTAATTTGGTAGTATATTTAGTCATCAATTTGGTAGCATATTTAGTCATCAATTTGGTAGTATATTTGGTAATTTGGTAGTATATTTAGTCATTTTGTTAACTAGTAATTGATTAAAAAATAATAAATGACTTAAAAAACTACTAAAAATTGCAGTCATTTATTTAGTCATTGTAGTCATTTATTTAGTCATTGTAGTCATTTATTTAGTCATGGTAGTCATTTATTTAGTCATTGTAGTCATTTATTTTAGTCATGGTAGTCATTTATTTAGTCATGGTTTAGCCATTTATTTGGGTGAATCAGTGATTCAAGTTACAAATCAAATCTAACTTAATTAATCCTCACAAATTTATGCATATAAACTTCAAGTATCATATATATTCAAATGTTGAGAGAAGTACCATGAAATGAAGACTAAAATGTTTGAACAAATATTCTAAAAATTTATTTCATTAAGTCTCACTAGTTACATTGAATGTCTCATTGACAAAGCAAAACCTCACTGGTTACAGCCTCACTGGCTAAACATAAATCTCACTGATTTCAACCTCACTAGCATCACTGGCAACTTGTCTCACTATCTGTCTTACATTATTTACATCATTTATTAAATATTTATAAAATGTGTTTCTCCTTATTCAAAAAAACATTATCTCAGGTCATGCACTATTAAATAGTGAATTTGTATTAGAGCATTTCACATTCAAACTCTTCCTTGCTAGTATTCACCTTTCATCTTCCAAGCTTCATCCTTTTGTGAATTTGATATATTCTGTATACCATCAAAAGCCTGCAAATCAAAAAAAGGTGAAAAAACAATAACACCATTAGGTATTTTAATTTCATTAAACATGCACAAAAGTTTCAAAACTTTTTCCTAGGTCAAGTTTCGAACCCTTGAGCACAAGACACATAATTTAATGTATAGAGAGAAAAGATTGCAAAAGGATAAATGCCTTAGGGTCTAACTATTTTTTAGTATAACAAAACGAAGAACAAAGAAGACATTAACACAAAACTAAATACACGATTACACATAGATTTTTGTAGATGACATATTTGTAAAATTAAAAAATGGTCTAATTATCTTTTGTGATAGATCTGTTAGAAATAAACTGAATGTTACACAATAGAACCCAGTTCAATCCAAGCCTACAAAACATTTTCTATTCAATTCACCTACAAAATAAGCATCTCACTTGTTAGATTAATACTCATAAATAATTCTAGCAAATGAATGGCAACAGATTTGAACCCAGATTCATCAATTAAGAAGGGATGAGAGGATGTGCGTAGAAATAAGGAAGAAGCTATATAGAAGAACTTATCTCATAATCTCATGCCATTCATAGAACACAAAAAAATTAGGTTACCTCCAATGGGCTTAAAAAGTCTGCTGATGTTGGAACAAACTCTAGGCAAGGAAGACCAACCCTTAGAGAAACAAGACAACAAGAGATTGCCAGGGATATTGCCAGTGGTAAACAAAAAAAACTAGAGATTCAATCTCAAAAACTTCCTAAATGAGAATTCTTTCTTGGAATTTGAGGGGTTTCAATAGCCCCACCAAACAGTTTGAAGTTAAAAACTGTATTCTGCATCATAAGATAGACATTCTTTTACTTCAGGAAGTTAAGATGACTGAGGAGAGCTTTAAGCTGATAGCTGATAGAATCTGGCCTAATGCTGCTTTCTGTATTAGCCCGGCTACGCGTGCTTTTGGAGGGATCGTTACTATGTGGAATGATGCTAAAATTCATGGTACTCTTACTATCTCTAGTAAGTATTTCCTGATTGTCAACTTCTCTTTGCCTTCTTTTAATTGGTCCCTAATCAATATTTATGTCCCGAACACTAGGGCCCTATGGAAAACTTTGTGGATTGATTTGTCTAATACCCTTTCCACTTCCCCTCATTCTCTTTGGATGTTGGCTGGAGACTTTAATACTCCCTTATATCCTTCAAATAAAATTGGGGGTATTCTTGACTATTCTGACAGTATGTTTGATTTTGCTGAGTTTATCAATACCTTTGGGTTGCTGGATGTGGAGCTTCAGAATCAGAATTTTACTTGGTCTAATAGAAGAAGAGGAGATCAAATGATACAAGTTGGACAGATTCCTTATTTCTAACAATTGGGATAATCATCATAATCTGAGTTTGGATGCTTTACCTAGAACCATTTCTAATCATAAACCTATTCTCTTTAATTGGATGGCCCAGCATAAGTGTGGTGTCTCCCTGTTCAGATTTGAAGCTATGTAGATTAAACATAAAGATTTTAGAAGTCTTTTGACTCTTTGGTGGCAAATTCAGGTTCAGGGTACTCCTATGTTTAGGCTGGTCAAGAAGCTCCTCCATATTAAACAAGAGGTTCGTGGTTGGAACAAATATAGTTTTGGTAATGTGTTTGTTCAGAAGAAAACTATCTCTGGTAAATTAACTGACCTTCAACATTTAATGGCTCAAGGAGTTATTACAGATGACATTACCCAAGAGGAAAGTAATCTGATTTATGACTGGAAGAATCTTATGAGTAAAGAAGAAATTTTCTGGAAATAGAAGTCTAGAGTTCAGTGGCTCAAAGAGGGGGATCAGAATACTGCTTTTTTTCATCTTTCAGCTATGAAGCATAGGAAAGCTAATTCTATTTCTAAATTATGTTTGCAGGATGGCAATATTATCACAGAGGACAATGAGATTGTGAATCAAGCTGCTTTGCTTTTTTAGAATTTGTTGTCGGAACAAGCTGATAATGCTATCAATGGAAGATTACGGATCAGTTCCTAGATAAAATCCCCTCGTTGATTATAGAAGAGGACAACATCAAAATATTAAAACCAATTTCTAAGGAACAGGTTCGTGTTGTCTAATTCTCTATGGGTCCTTTCAAAGCTTCAGGCCCTGATGGCTTTCCTCCAATATTTTTTAGGAATATTGGGATATTGTGGGCTTTGATGTAACTACTGCTATTAGGGATTTCTTCAGAACTGGTAAACTTCTAAAGTAGATCAACAATACTTTTATTGTTCTTGTCCCTAAGAAGCCTAAGCCTATGCACCTTACTAATTTTAGACCTACTAGCTGTGCAATACCATCTATAAGCTATGCACTAAATTGCTTGTTCTGAGATTCCAGCCTTTTCTAGATAAAATTATTTCCCCTTCTCAGAAAGGCTTTGTCCCTAGTCATCAAATTTTAGATGTTGTTATATCCACTCATGAAACTATCCATCTTATGGACAAGAGCAAGATCCCTGGTATGGTTCTAAAGCTAGACATCTCTAAGGCTTCTGATAGAGTTTCATGGAAGTTTCTTTTTAAAGTTATTCAAAAATTTGGTTTTAATGATAAAATCTCCCTTCTCATTTGAGAAGCTATCTCTACTGCTAAATTCTCAATCTTGGTTAATGGGGTACCCAGACGCTTTTTTTCTTCTAGGAGGGGGATTAAACAGGGAGATCCTCTTTCTCCATATTTGTTTATCATGATGGCTGAGGCCCTTGGGAGATATGTTCACTCTAAGATTACCTCTAAGGAAATTGTGGGTATTAAACCTACCTCTTCTATACCTCCTATGTCTGTGCAACAGTTTGTGGATGATACCATCCTCTTTGGTATCTCTTCTGTGGTTGAAGCTAGAAGTTGGAAGAATATTCTCAATGACTATGCCAAATCTTCTGGTCAATACATAAATTTTTAGAAAAGCAATGTGTACTTTTTTAACACTCAGGGTGATCTCCAGAGAAAAAATATTAATATCATTGGCTATGTTGAGCCTGGTCTTCCTGCTGTTTATCTTGGCCTCCCTATCACTGTTAAAGAGGTCTCTCAGGGATTTTGGAATGGAATTTTGGAATGAACTCAAAAGAAGTTGATTAGCTGGAAGGGGAAGCTCTTGAGTAGTGCTAGTAAATTATAGCTATTACGAGCTTCTCTTCAAGGTATTCCTACTTATTTCCTATCTCTTTTTAAAATGCCTAGGTTTATTGCTAATAAATTGGAGCAGATCCAAAGAAATTTTCTATGGACATGTGTGGAAGATAAAAAGAGAATGTCTTTGGTTAGTTGGGAGAAAGTCTGTCTTCCCAAATCCCATGGGGGTCTTAATATTAGATCTGTAAGAAATATGAATAAACCCCTCCTTTCCAAAATTAACTAGAATTTGGTCCAGAGCCATAAAGAATGGGTGGCCATCATGCAAGCTAAGTATTTACATGGAACTAACAATCTTAGTTTCCTTTATTAAGAGAGGCTTCCTCAGGGCTCTGTTATTTGGAATAAAATATTGAAGTCTAGAAGCTTACTTAAACAAGGGCTTAGATGGAAACTGGGGAATGGTAATTCTATAAACCTCTAGGAGGACATTTGGGTTGATGACAAGGCCCTTGATGCTCAGGGAGATTATGGGATTGTTGTTGGTATTGCCAAATAGTTTTTTGGGTCTAAAGTTTGTCATTATATCCATAGTGAAAATGGTATCAGACTCTAGAAAAATCTTCTAGATTGTTGTGCTCAACGCCCTAAGTTTATCCCTAAGATGAGTTCTATTCAACAAATGCTATTGGGTGTCAGAATTCCTCTCTTTCCTAGGGAAAATGAGTTGTATTGGTGGCCAAATAAGAGAGGTCATTTTTCAGTTAACTCTGCTTACCATCTGTTGATCCTTGATGTCCATAAAAATGAGCTTTGGAGGAAAGTTTGGAATCATAATCTTATTCCTAAAATTAATATGTTTTGGTGGGCTGCTATTCATAACAAAATTTTAACTCAAGATAATTTGCAAAGGAGGGGATTCACTCCGGTGAATAGGTGTTTCCTATGCCTTGAGAAGGAGGAAACTGTTTCTCATTTAATTCTTCACTGTGATTTTGCTAGGGAAATTTGGAGTACAATTTTAAGGAATTTTGGCATTCAATGGGTTTGTAATCCTGATATTAGGGAAGTCATTGCTAATTGGTGCCCTACTTTCTCTCATCCTTGGCTTGTAGAGCTTTGGAACCAAACTCTTCCTTGTCTTGGTTGGACATTATGGAAGGAACGGAATAAAAAAACATTTAGGGAAGCTGTCAGGGATTCCTCTCAAGTCTTCCAATCTTTTTTGAAGATCCTCATTGAAAGTGTGGTTAGTTCCTGCATCAAAACTGTTGACAAACCACTTACTCAAGAGGAAGAACAAATTGCAATCAATTGGAGAATTTTAAACCAAATCCCAACATTTGATAACTCCAAATAGGTTCAAAGATTAAATAATAGATGGATCCCTCTAAGGTCCCATTGGTTCAAACTTAACTTTGATGGACCATCTAAGTTGGATGGTAAGGCTAGTGGTGGAGGGATTATCAGGGATGACAAAGGGAGGCTGGTTGCTACATATGCTGGTGGGATAGGTATTCAAAGCAATAATTATGCTAAAGCCTCTTCTCTTTTATGGGGGGTGAAATTGGCTATTTCACTTGACATTCTGTAGTTGCATATCCAGGGGGATTCTAAACTAATCATTGATGCAGTTACTAAGGTGTCGATTTGTGGGTGGAAACTCAAGAACATTATAGTTGACATCCAAATCCTTGTACAGATGATCTCTAGAGTTGAAATCTCTCATACATAGAGAGAGGGGAACAGGGTTGCTAATGCACTGATTCAAAAAGAGATGACTTATCAAGGATGACTCATCATACAGAGGTTGATAGTTTGTTCAGTCAGCTTTTTTGGGCATTGTTGACATGTATTTCAATGTAGGGCTATATTGTACTTCTTTGTTTAATGTCATTTTAGTTTTATTTATCACTTGCGTTAAGGTGAGTTGGTTATATGGTGATCATAGGGAATTTATGATTATCATGCTCGAGCATGGGAAGGGTTGGCTTCAATTGGTTTTTAGGAAGGCATTCCTGATTAATGATAACCTGTGTAGTCTCATTATCATTATTCCTTCTCAAGCTGTTACTATTACCTTTCGCAAACACTCTACGAATTCCTGGCTTTATGTGTTCTGTGTTTTTGAGAGAAAGACGAAAATGGTAGGAGACAGGATTTGTACGGAGCCAATTTCCTACTGCGAATTCAAGGATAATGTTGTGGTCTAGCATTATTGTAAAAAAGGCAGAATTAGCCCTTTTCTGGAATGCCTTAATGGATTTGATGAGAATTTGTCAGTGCAATTTGCCCTATCCTGGCAAAATCATAGGGTTACAATTGGGAGAATTGGTTTTGAGATCTCTGAACAAGTAATTGCCATGGCAACTGGTCTATCTACTAAGGGGACTAAGTTGAAAAGGAAGGCGAAAGTGGCTGATCATTCAAACCAAAAGCTATTTTTGGGGGAAGGTGAAGAACTAGTTCCCTACCAGGGAGGGTTTGAACAGGCCAAGCTGCCAAAGCCGTGGGATGAAATGTACTTCCTTCTCATGAAATACTTCACTTTGGAGGGTCGGTTTACCAGGTTTTATAATTACCACCTCCCTTTGCTTAATCATTTTAGGTGCAATGCTCTTATCAGTTTCCCTTTCTATTTATTGTCGTCCCTTGAACACCCTATTTTTAGGGCTAAAGCTAAGATGGATAAGAAACCTTCCAAAAAGCCTGTCCCTTTGTACCAAGGTCTTATCCTCTATTTATACAATTTTCATCTTGCTTTGGAGCCACCTAATCCTATCCAGGCTCATAGTGGTGAGGGTTCTGCCAACCCTGATGATATTGTTGTTTCTAAAGAACCTTGCCCTTCCCCTGCTTCTCATAAAAGGAAAGGGATTTCTTTTTCTATGACAACTGAGGAGACCGCCACAGTGAAGGTTACTCATACTCCAGCTTCTAAAGGGAGTGTGAAAAGCAAGAAGAGGAAAATTAGGGAGTTGGAGGAGGATATTGTAGGGGATGTTGTGGGGACCCATAAGAATCTGAGCAGTGACCCTGTGGGACTTGGCAATAAAAATAAAGCTAATTTGTCTACTAAAGAAAAGAAGGAGGTTTTCCCTTCTGGGGTTAGGAGGTCAGGTAGGATTGCTGGTAAGCCTGTGTCGCAAGCTAAACTGATTGACTACTCTGAAAGTGGTTTTGATGCCTCCATGTAGAGGGATGATCAACTAAATTCTAAAGATTTTGAGGTTCAGGAGATCTCTGAAGATGAAGTAGGTAATAATGATAGGAAACATGTTGATGATTCAGGAGGTGTTGACGGTGATCCTATGGACAATGTTGGTGAAGGGGAGAGGATGATTGTGGAGGAGGATGGTGACAAGACTGAGGAAGGGGATGACCATAGGCATGCGTTTTCTATCTTGAAGGGTCATGTGGAGGATCTAGAGCAGAAGAGCTCATATGCAATGTGCTTAGTCGTATGACGTTTCTTAACCTCTCTCTATTATAGGATCTTGGGACTTGTGCTAATGAAGAGAAGGAGGAGAAATTCAAAAAACTTGATGAATTTGTCAAATTTTTGGCTAAAGGATGGGAGAATGTATCTCCTTAGTTCTATTTCTTTTTATGTTGTCTATCATCTGCTACTTACTATCTGCTATCTATAGGCTATTTAAGTTGTTTATGTTGTTTATGCTGGTTATGCTGTAGTGGTCTTGTGGCTCTTTTTGTGCTTGAGCCTCTGCGGTCTCTTTTTGTTTTAATGCAAGGGTTCAGCCCTTGGTTTTTTCCAACTTATATAATCAAAAACAAATGAACACTCACGCTCGCTACCACATTAGGGAGTCACTTCCAAGCCCACCATATCATCTACACCCATGATAGACAAGCTCAGCTTGCCTTCATAAGAATTAACCAAGCACATGAGGACCACACATGAGGGCACTACATCACACATCATTCTACTTCCCATTACATCAGACTAGCAATAGTGGCAAGAGGGAACCAACAAACTAGGTTCAAAGACTGCCTTGAAAAGATGCAACCTGCTATAGAGAGACTCACTTGCAGACCACTCCTCACATGAAATCACCTTCCCCTAATTTACAAGACACACTTTTCACCTCTCACAAGACTGGACATTCTTCATTTGGAGCCCTAGAGCAACATAAGAGACATATAAGTTTACAATTGGATCAATGACTAACCCTTAGAGCATATTACATTTCTGTACTTATACCATTTCAATTAAAAATCAAGCCCAGGGGCATTGGTTTTGAGTCACCAGTTAAATCATGTCACATACATCATGACCCAACATATCAACATTGGTATCAATCAACCAATAATTACAATGACAACATCAGGCATACCAGGCGAAGAAAATCCACTTAGGATCAACAAATCAGGTACTTAGAGCATGGGATAAGATCTTCATAGAACAAATAAACTACATTCATGTCTCTAACCAGCAATGATACGAATCAAGTACTCAACTCAGTTTCAGCCCCTATTTGTAACCCTGTAGTAAGATGTAGAAACAATGGCCCATGTCCAAAATAGAATTTGAACCCAAGAGGAGAAAACAAGATGATGAGTAGGCCCAAAATTGAAGAAATAAATCTCCTCAATGTAGATGTGGTGATTGGCATATCGATTATCATATTCACAATAGCTAGTAATGTCTACCATGGATCATAAATGAGCACCAAGTCGACCCCAAGAAACAACAACAATCAATGAGAGCCTATCTAGCAGATATCACATTAGCAGTAAGGAGAAACAGGGTATAAATGTTAAGGAAAGCACACAGAATAAAAAGATAAGACCAACCACCTCTAGATATGGCAAAGAAATACACTCAGGCAAGAGAAATGACCACCTACAAGTATATGCACAGCTTCAAGATACTCCCTATGAATAAATCCAGCCACCCATATAATATACATGGCCCCATCAAGCCCCAACAAGCTTAAACATACTCCCACCTACCAAAGAAAAATGCTTACAATATCGGTTTTATATCACATCAAGAGAAATAAATTTAAATCCCCAATATCTATGGATACATAAACCTCTCTTCACCCGTAACTACCCAGGTAGACATGTATGCCAAATGTGCAAGAAGAGATAAGGCTTGCAAACTATTGACTGAATGCCTCAAGGTGATGTCATCTCAAGGAATGCACTGATTGTAGGATACACACAAAATGGATTTCTTAAAAAGGCTTTAGAAACTTGGAAGCAATGCTGCTAGCTAGCATAAATCTAATTTCCTAAACCTTTGCCAGCATTCTTACTGCCTGCGCCATGATGGGAGCTATGGAATAGGGTACAGGTAAAAGTATCGCAGGAGGGGAATTTTTAACAGATGTTATAGTTGGAAAAATCTCTAGTCAACATATATGCAAACTGTGGAGATAGACAAGGCACATGATCTGTTTTACAAAACTGTCCATGAGAAAGGTGGGCTCATGGATTGCAATAATTGTAGGTTACACACAAAATGGAATTGTTAAAAAAAGGTTTTAGAAACTTTTAAGCAAATGCCACTGGCTAGCGTAAAGCTAAATTCCTAAACCTTTGCCAGTATCCTATTGCTTGCGCCAAAATATAAGCTTTAGTGCTGGGTATAAATATTCCTCCAAAATATAACAAAGGGAAATCTTTGCCAGATGTAAAAGTTGTAAGTGCCCTAGTCAACATGTATGCAAAATGTGAACTCATAGACCAGGCATAGAGACTATTTCATAATAGGCCTGGAAGAAAAGCAGCCTCATAGACTACAATGATTGTTGGACATGCATAAAAAGGATTTGTTTATGAGGCTTTAGAAACTTTCAACCAAATACAATTAGCAGATGTATGCCATAACCACGCCCTTGGAGGGCATCCTCACTGCCAGCCCCATAATGGCATCTAGACCGGGTATGGCTTATACCATATCATAGAAAATAAAAGAATTTATATCAGTTCTTTTGATAGTAAGGCTATGGTAGACATGTATGCACAATGTGGAATAAGGGAAAAGCCTGTAGTTTGATCTACAAAATACCCGAAGAGATATATTACCTCATCGAATACACTAGTTCAGAATATGTACAAAATGGATCTGATAACCAAGTTGAAGAAAACTTACCCAAAATTGATTCATAATGGATGGAGGCTCCTATTGCTGCTCTCCCCTCTCCTATCCAAACCCTCGCTGCCTCTCCTTCTTTCCCCCAATTTCTAGAACCTCCTCCCATGAGAGTTAGAATGGGGAATAAAAATAAAAGAATCGAATGATAAAAATCCCAACCCCCTAAGACAATTTCCCCTCTTTCCTTTTTAATAAAAAAAGCATCAGGAATGCCCAAAAATAATGTATACCAGAGGGAAATGCTCGGTCAATGGATTCAGTAAGAAAATAAAAAGGAGATGAAACAAAATAGGTTAGTTTTGTGCCTTTTCGAGTTAGGGTTTACTTTAGGATTTCAACGAATGGGCACCAAAATAAAATGAAAATTTTGGCGCCCATATTATAATATATTATAATATTATATTATAATATATTATAATATTATATTATTATATAATATTATATTATATTATAATATAAATATTACAATATAATATTATACAATATACTAATATTATATACTATACTATACTATACTATTATATTATAAATACTATATTATATTATAATACAACCCACTCCTTCAATTCAAAATATTTTTTTTAATTATCCACTTTAATATCATATTGTTTAATTTTTATTTGCGTGACTAATTATTTAGTCATTTTTATTTGTGTATAAGTTATAAATTATACAACTTAAGTTATTAAATTATATAATTTAAATTAATTTAACTTAAATTATACTTGAGCATACTGGACTTGCAAAATTAAAGAATTTATCAATATTATAGTGTTTTTAAAAGTTTTATAATTAATAATTTTGTCTTTATTTTATTTGCATCTATCTAGTTTGTCTATTTTCTTGTCTTATTTTTAAATTTTTTTTGTATATTTCCTATTGTATGATTTGTCTTTTTTCTTCTTAACCCTTTGTTCAATCCTTTCTCTCCCTTTATTCTTTTGGTCTAAGCAGACATTTATTGCCTTGCCTTGTATTATCTTTGAATTCATGGATTATGATCAAATTGAAAAGAAAAAAGAATAGAGGAGTAATAGTCATTTATTTAGTCATTTTTATTTGTCTGACCAATTATTTAATTGTGTTTTTTGCTCGATGACCAAATTAGTCATTTATTTAGTCATTTATAGTTGTGTTACAAAAAATTAGTAGAATTTTGGTCACGTGACTAAAAGTTTGTCACCTGGTCATTTATTTGTCATATTTCTACTAGTGGTCAAAACTTGGGAAGAGAATGTGCAGAAATGTATTTAATTTGAAAATGGATTCAACTGTTCATTGATTTTAATGAAAATAAACTATGTGACTATCTCCATATTGTCTTTTTTGATCAAATGAATCAATTTGGCAAGTTCTCATTGATTTGGCGTTGCATATTAAATACTTCTGTGTGATATGTTTAATGGGTTCTCTCACATAGGGATTGAATTCTTTTGAACATGTTAATGTGATTTAAAGAATTTAGTTTGGATTAGAAAGAATTGTTTTCATGGTTGAATTATTTGCACGTTTATGCAATCCATAAACATAAAAAGTGCTGAACAGATAGAGTTAATTAAGGCCATTGGATGAAAAAAACTCATCAAGACTCCATAGCCCAAAAAATAAGGCACTGATCAGATGTTGTTCTCTGAATTAAATAAAATCATTGTACATATTTTAATTTTCTATTTGTAGGAGTAGGAGTAGCGGATAGAGTAGTTGAATAAATCTATTTTCAGATTTCATGTCATTTTGAATTTGGATGAAGAGGATGCTTTAATTGGTAAAATTACACATAATTTGCTTAATCATCACCAATCAGTATTGGAGAGTTCATATTTAGTGATAAGAAGGTACACCCACCTAGGCAAAGTAGAGCCTAAAGTGTAGGAAATTCCAACCATCTTGGTTGATTCCGTTAGTTGGCCAAATCAGTTGCTCAACCTAATCATAAAGCTTGTCATTCTTTTAGAGTTTTACAAACTGCAGATTTGAGAACCAATAGAGTGTTTGTGCATGATGATTTGAAGATGTTATCATTGATGGTAATAAGCAAAGGAAGAAGATTGGAACAATGTTTTTGGTCTGGAGAAGAAGAAAGCCATTTTGGCTAAGTGTGTTTCAAATTTGTGCATAATCGGTGTTATCATTGATGTCAACATATCCTTGTTGTCATTGGTGTCAACTATATTCTATTCTAGAAGACTTTAATATTGAGGATATTGAGAAAATTAGCCTCTCTGGAAGAAACAAGTGAGTTACATATATCTCTGTCAAAGACAGTGAAGACAGTGTGTTGATGATTGTTTTTACACATTCATAACAAAAGTTAAAATTCACAAAAATGAACCTAACTGTCTTGAAAGATATGAAGAAATCAATTAAGATTTTCTTAATCCCAAGTTTCTGTATGGTCAGGTCTTGACCTTGTGGATAATTCAGTAGGTTAAATGTGAAGCTATAATATGCAAGGGGCCTTACTTGATTTAAGGTGTTTTATGACTCACTGGACTCTAATTATGCAAAATATCACAAATATCAATATTTTCTTCATTCCTTTTGCATAGATTTGTTACTGTATCTCAAAGCTCTGTATGATTTATATTAACACAAACTTTTATTTTCAAATATTATGAAAACTATCAAATATCAACTCAGTTGTTCATGTTTCCTTCAAATATCAGACAATCTCCTTTAAATTTCTATGTTTAAGCTAAGTATTTCAAATGGTTTGGGAAAAGTTAGAGAAATCTAAACTAAACTTCAATCTGCTACAGGATCTAAATGCTCTATTATGCACGTTGTCAGCAAGACATCAAACTTGATTAAATCAGTAGACTAAACCTTTAAATGTGAATGCCCTAAGTATTCTCATGAACACACATTCAAGATTGCAAGCTTTAAGAGATATTATTTCAAATACAAAGAAGAGACAGAAGACACTCTAAATATAGACACAGAATTCCAGATTCATTTGTATTCAAAACACATAGTCATATATGATTTACAATGTATGAATGACTCTTAGCTTTATTAATCAACTTATAGAAAACTTACAACACTTTACAGATACAGTAATGAAGCTAGATGTTCCACGCATTCCTTATTGCACACACAGACAACCTCCTCTAAACTAAACTACTTCTAAATGCTTGAATCAATTACAACTGCATGCTATCTTCTAAAAAATCATGTGTGTCCCTGTGTAACTTATTACAGAGTAAAGGGGCTCAATATATAGATTTGATTATCCCCAATACAGCCACAAAACCCTAGTCAATCAACGATCTACCCTTCAAGTGCAGCATCAATCAGTGGAAAACAAATTCCGCCAAAAATCTTTGAGCAACATACCCATACTGAGTGTAAGGATCCCTTTGGAAACCCTAACAGCCTCCAAAATATCTTTTGTTGCTCTTTTAATAATGTTTCCCTCCATCTACATATCTCTTCTCATTGAAAGCCTTTACTCCTCCCGCTTCGTTTGTGATCCGATCCACCCTTTGTCATGTCATCACCATCACAGCTCCACCATTATATCTACCTACATACTTGCAAAATAGACATAAAAGATAGACTTAAAATTCATGTTGCTGTCGTCAATTTATACCTCATCAGAATGTTAGTGTGATAAGTGAAATCTGAATGAAGATAATAACTAATCTAATGCATAACAAAATGATTATACCTTCATTGAGACCTCACAAATCCATGCAGGAAGGAGATGCACCCAGGAGTTCTCCTCAAACTGTTCCCTTGATCAGAGTGACTAATGTGGATTGCTCAAGTGTTCACAACACAATGTGGATGAGAGATAAACTGATTTAGATGGAGATAGGGGATGATTAGAGTGATTTTGGCAGAGGTTTGGTAAGATGAGGAGATTGGGGAGTGATTTTGACAAAGTTCTGATGCATTAGATCGTCTCCTGAAAATGGCTTGGAGAGGGTCCAATTTATAGAAATTTGGAGATGAGGATGGAGGGTCAGGATTCTTTTGACAAGATCAAGGGCTAGGAATAAAAGTGAATCTTTTATTCCTAGTGGATGAATTAAATATTCCCATTTTGGGAAGAGTGGAGGAGTGTGGGGGACATTTGAATTTAAAATTTAGTGAGTGGGAGACATCTGAATATTAAATTCAGTGAGTGGGAGACATCTGAATTTAAAATTCAGATTGTGGATGAGTGGGGGACAAGGTTAATTAAGTGGCATCTTAATTAACTTAAGTCTAGGTTAATTAGATAATCAGGATTTATCTAATTAATCAGAGATTAGGGAAATGGATAAATCAATTAAATGAATATTAGGAATATTCATTGAATTGATAGGGATTAGGGTTGTACGGTTAAATGAATCAATTAGGTGAATTAATTGATCACCAGGGATATGCAGATTGGGGAAATGGATTAGTGCGAGATATGGAAAATTGGTTTGCAGAAGCAGTCCAATTTTAGGTGTCTACATTTACCCCTCTTTGAGATGGTGTTGCGGCTAAGCAACATCATTTCAAAGAAGTTAAAACATAGAGATGAATTGAATAGAAAAAAGATTTTGGTTTGGAAGAATAGGGTAAGGTTTGGGGATAATTGGTAAGGGTGATGCCCCCTCGAGAGGATAGGCGGGTTGCAAGAACATGGTTGTGCTCTCGAAATGGATGGGACAGATTGGTAGATGTGGGCAGAGGATAAGTGGTGGGATGAAAGGATGATGATGTTCAAAGATGATTGGTGGATGATCATTGTGCTGAAACTGAATTTGAGCAATCCTAGGTTTGATATAGCAAAGTGGATATGTTCACCAAGGTATAGAAGACCAGGGTGACGATGTTTATCCAACATTTACATGGACTAAACACGCAGACAAAGGGATGATCCCATGCATGCCCAAGATAGTACAACCTTGTCTAGATGAGGGAAGGGGACTCATAGCATAAGCCCTTAGTACAAAAAAGGTATGATGAACCTTAGATGCATAAGAAGATCAATATGCTAGAACCGACCCTATGATCAATCAAGATATGAATACTAGCTTGGAGTAATGACACCAACCCACAAGCACAGCATACAAAAGCAAGACCATGCCCCATTCTAGATGTTGTCGCCACATACCATGATCTAGTAAGATCAAGGTAGCTTTGATGTGATCTTTGAATAGGACAAAAGATAAAAATCAAAAACCAAAAGACCATCGAACCAAACAAGTAACCATTGTATCTTTTGCCAAAATGGATGATGATGTGATAGATTCTGCCTATCATAGGAAAGATATATCCTAAGGCAGGGATTAATAATGAATTGATGATGTTGTAAAAGTGGCTCAAGATGTGATGGTGACAAGTTGTGATTGATGCTGATTTGATAGTTGATGATTTTGATTAAGGACAGTGCTTTGATAGGTGATGCAATGCTTGGATCTGGTGTAAGCTTATTGAGGATAGATGTGATGATGATGCAGGGTGATGATAAATGTGATGATGATGAGAGTGTGATGGAGCAAGTTTTATTTGTGTGATGGATAGATTATTTTTGGAATTTTGTGTTTTCTATTGTTTTGGGATTTTTGATTTTGTGATGTTTTTGTATTTTTTGATATTTGTGATGTTTTTGGATTTTTTGATATTTGTGATATTTTTGGATTTTCTAATTTTGTGATTTTTTTTGGATTTTCCTGATTTTATGAAAGGGCATGATTTATTATGCTGGTTGCCTTGGATTTCGTGTGGATAGCCTTTGTGCTAAATACCAATGACAAGGGAACACCAAGTCTAGAGGTGAAAGTGATGGGGTTGGATAGGGGGGGTTGGATAGCTGATTCATGATAGATGAAAGGACGAGTGATAGGGATGTATGGGAGATAAATGGAAGATAGGTATGAGGATTATGTCCAAGGGCTAGGTTGCAAGGAATCATATGCCCCAAGGCTTAGGATTTGGCATGATGGGTTCATGTTTGAATGGATGGACTTTGCAGTAGATGGATGGAGGATGTACTTATAAAGGGAGTATGCCAAGAGGTTTCCAAAGCATGTTGTTGATATTTTGCCCCTTGTCTTCAGCAAGATCTAAGGTGGGAGATAAAGTGGATAGAATGGATGGGAAGTGATAGGAGGAATAGGGGATGGTAGATAGGAATATGATAAGATTAGGATAAGATAGTGTATAAGATGTGCAAATGATATGATGGACGTGGATGAAGGATACGGTTTTGCCCCCAAGTGTAGGGATACAAAATTGATGGAGAAGGGATTATGCATGACGCCCACAAGGGGTTTTCATCATGGTACTTGCCCAAGGAGCCATAAGGAGTGGTTTTCACCATTGGACGGATTTTTTCTCTTTACCATTTTCTTGATTTTTTGATTTTTTTTTGCTTTTTGGCTTTTTTGACTTTTTTGATGGGAGGGGGACTCTAGCGTCTATTTCCATAGCAAGGAGAAGATGGTCCCATGTTGGATAGCATTATGGATGATGATTGCATGGATGGTGGTAGATAGGAGAAGATGGAAGGGATGGTGGATAATAGATTATGTGGAATATGATGTGGACTATGCAAAAGCATGGACTAGAGGAATGTGATGGGGAAGATATGTAGGATAGTGAACGAAAGATGGAGATATGGAGGTATGTGGGAATTACAAGTGGTGGAGGGGAACCAAGACCAATGGTGGCACACATCGTGATGTATTTGGAAGCTTGTATTTTGGATGTGGAGTTGGGAGTAATGGGGATCGGGATGGGGGATTTTTGGATGGTTGATTTGGGGTTTTAGGGACCCAAATAGACTTAGACTTTGGGGGATTTTTAGATGGGGAGCAGGGTGTTGGGGATTTTGTGGTAGATTGGGATGTGGATGCCTCATTAGAGTTGAGTGATCTTTGTTTAGGGACCCACACCATTTTTGCTTTTGCTTTTTCTTGTGAGGGTGTGGGCTTTGATAGCCTTTTTGATTTTGCAGTTTGATTGGAAGGGATAATATCCTTAGGCTTTTGTGCTTTATGAGTTGAGGCATTCAAATGTTTGAATCCCATGGATTTGGTGGAAGCTTCATGTTTGAAAGATGTGTGCTTTTGTTGGTCTTGATTCAGGATTTTAGTGGACTTATGGATAAATGGATGAGGAGATTTGAGGATGGGAGGATAAGAGGATTTGTGGATAGGGATGTTGGGAGTTGGTAGGATAGGAGGTAAAGTGGATTTGATAGGGATCTTGGGAGTTGGAAGGAGTGGAGGTAAATTTTATGGAGGGAGATGGATGGTCACATGCTTTTGCACATGGTAGGATGATGGAGGAGGGATGGCGACATAAGATTTGGGAGTGCGATGAGATGCACTATGTTTGGGATTGGATGAATGGGATTTGGAAGGTGGATGGATGGTATCGACATGTGTAGGTTGTTTGCCTTGAGATGCATAGCTGAGGCCATGCGAGGATGGATGGAATGTGGTGTGAATGGGCTCCAAGATGCCTTGTTCATGAAGGCCTAAGCCTTTGCCTTGATAGTTCATAAGTTGGAGCATGTGACATGCAATGGGATGTTTGGTGCTTTGGAAACAAGACACAAATCCATTATTTGTTGGAGATAGATAGGTGGTGGAAGGAAGTTGTTCACCTCCTACAAGGAAGTCACCATGGATGAAGGTGCTTGTGCCAAGTGGATAAGGGGATGGATTTGGGATGGTATTGGTAGATGGAGGTGAAGGATTAATGGGGGATGGTAAAGGGGTGGTAGAAGTTGATGGGGGATCAATAAGGTGACCAATAGATGGGAGGGGATCGGGGATGGGATTAGATGGGATGGTTAGATCTTGGTTAGGAGAAGAGGTTGATGTTTCAACATGCTTTGGATTTGTTTCATGACATAGCTCGTGTGCTTGCATGGAAGTGGAAGTGACTTAGATAGATGTGATGGGTGCTTGGATGGATGTGATAGGTGCTTGACTTAGGTGTTCTTGAACATGTTTGCATGATGGTTCTTGAGTTATGATAGGAGATGGTTCAAGAGGTTTGGGAGATGTTGGATTGGGTGAGGGTGTTTGATTCCTTGCTAATAGGCAATGGATGGCATCCTTCATGAGTGTATGGGTTGAAGAGCAATATAATGGATGGATAATGATGGTGGTTGGTGTAGAAATGGGATTGGGATTGGGTAGGTGGGTGATAGGATTAGGTAGTGATGGTTCTTGGGTGGGTTCAAGGATAGGTGTGGGATTAGATGGTGGAGGGCACTCTAGATTGGTATCTCCCTTGTCAAAGGTTATTAGATCTTGCCTAGGAGAACTTGGACTCATTTGATTTATGGACAAGGGACCACTTGGACTAGCATGTGCTTCTTGTTGCAAAGGTGGATTTGGGCTCATTAGTGCTTGTTGTGATGACACTTGGTTGTCTCATGGATGGGCTTGGTGGTATGTTGGAATGTTAGAATGAGAAATTGGATAATGTTGGGGTCAAGGTTGATTTGTTGATGTGGCATTGACATGATAGGTGGATGGATTAGGTTGGTATGAAGGAAGTTGATATGAGGGTGATGGAGGTTGATATGATGTTGATGATGACATGTAAGGTTGTTGATGTTGGTGAATGTGTTGATGTGATGATGATGGAGGTTGACATGATGTTGAAGGTTGATATGAGGATGAAGGAGGTTGATATGAGGATGCTGGAAGTTGATATGATGTTGAAGATGATGACATGTAAGGTTGTTGTGGAATTTGTTGAGGTTGGGATGGTGGTTGGACTTCTTGTTGTGATGTGATTTGTTGGTGATGTTGGTAAATGTGTTGATGGGATGATGATGGAGGTGTTGCATAGGATAGTGATTGTTGTGATATGGATTGATATAGATAGGGGTTGTGATAAGTTGATAACAGGTTGAGATGACATGTGGATGAATTTGGTTGATATGAGGTGGGATAAGTGGATGCAGAATTGGTTTGATGTGTAGAGGGATATGATGGGATAGGTGTTAGATACGAGGGTTGTTGGACTTTACAAGTGGCCACGAGGTGTTGGATTTCTACCAAGAGGTATTGTATGTGTGAGGATTGGCTTGTGCGACCTTTTTGAATCAATTCTTGAATGCTTTGAAAGGTTCGGTGCTCTAGAGGGGATTGGCTTGCATGCATTTGGTGAAGCATATGAAGGAGCTTTTGGAAGTCCTCTAAGGTTGACATGATGTCACACATGTGGTTAAATCTTTTGTCCTTTTTGGCAAGTGCGTGGTTAGGATTCGATGATGATGTGGATTGTTTGGATGAAGTTGATTTTTCTTAGCAAGTAGACAACAATCAAGCAAGAAAACACAATAGCCAAAGGTTTGATTTATGAAAGATGTGATAATCAAGCATGTACAACCTTAAGGATTTGGGCCACTAAAACAAAGGTTCATAGTGGGGGAACATCCAGGGGATCGGCACCTTATGAGCATCCGATAAACCACTTAAGGTTTTGACTAGCTCTACTAGGAGTTTAATATACCTCAAGGGTACTACTTCCTTTCAAGCTAGCACCGAATGGTAAGCTCTCATACCGATTAGACTTGGCTTTCACCTTATCCTCAATTTACATATAGTGGACTGGATGAAAGTACCGCTTGGGGTCACCCATGAGTTCTCTGAATGGATGTGTCTCAAAGGTAGGCCCACGTCCTAAAAAATATAGAATAGAACCATTTCTCTTCACCCAAGATCCTTGTGAAGGCAAGGGGAGAGGATACTTTGATTATACCCTATGGGATAACATGAATGTGCAAGTGCACAAGACACGGCAAACAAGAGCTAATGTTTGTTTTAAGCCCAAATTGAAAATGTGCCTAAAATTGCTTGTTGAAAGCAATGATTAATTTTAGGAACACCAAAGGTAAATGTTTGGCACACACACAAAGATTTGATTGATTTGTTGATTTTAATGCACCAAATTGAAACATGTGTCTAAGCTAGCATGCAAAAGGGTTTGTTTTAAGAGCCCAATTGAAATGTTTTTGCTAGACTAAGATAAAGAAACACCCTGCAACAGATTGTTAGTGCCCTCTGAGTGATGGTGATAACCTGCAAAATTTGAGAAAATTTGATGAAAAAAAGAATTGAAATAGAAAAATAGATTGCATGAACAGATTCTATGTGAAATTCTATGCGATTTGAAAAAACAATTCGCTGAAAAACAATCAAAAATGCAAAAGATATAATGATTTGAAGGTTGATTGCAAGTTTGACTTTGACTGTGAAAAAAGACCAGAAAAATGTACTGTCACCTAATAAAAACCTCACAACTGTGAAGTTCTTGGAGTCCTCTTTCCGATGACTATTCATTTGTGAATTTTTGACTCTGTATGACCAAGTTATGATAAAAAGAAAAAATATGCCCCTCCTAGGTGTTGTGTGGTTACACAACACGCCCCATTTTGACTTGGCAAAACAGGGACCCAACTTTTTGGCTTGGCTTGTGTTGTCTGTTTTCTGGCGGTTTGGTAAAAATGAGTCAGGTGCGTCATCATCATGAGGTCAGTTTGTCAAAGTTCATATTTTGTTTCTATGACCTCATATTTAGAAAGAGCTTGAAATTCCAGGCAGGTTTGCCTTTTACATCACCTGAAAATTCGTCCATATGAGAAAGTTATGACAAGTCAAAGGTCTGGTCAAACATGATTTTAGGAGGGTTATATTTCATAACAACGAGCATCATGATATTTTTACATCACCTGATATTATAATATCACCTTGCTTAGAAAATCCACCATCTGCATGTTTGCATGCGCAAGTCAAAATCCTATCGGAGGGTCATCATCCTGATCTTTCAAGAGAGGGTCATATTTGCTGATATTCGCTAACCTGATGATGACGTCATCATATCCTCCTGATCTCCTTTTGCATGATCATGATGATCTCCCTATCTTTTAAGGGAGGGTGATATTCCATTCCTCAGCATGATCATATTTTAAATATCACCCTAGCGCTAACCTGATAGTCGCAGGTGATCATCATATTTTTATCCTGTCATGTTGTCAAGATCATCATGATCTTGTTTGTCTACCTGATATTTCGTAATGTCCTCCTGCCGAGAAATATGACCTTTTGCTAATATCCTGATGACGTCATCCTAACCTGATAAACGAAGAAGCAAATATCAGGATGACATCATCATCACATTTCTCCTTCGGCAGGATATTTTCCAAAGCATGATCCGGTTCGCGAATATGACGATGACGTCATGTTCTAAGTTTAACAAAAGCCCCGGATATCCTGATCATCATCATCATCCTGATCTTTCGAGAGGGTTACCTTGGCCGCAAAGGGGTCATATTACATTCACCACCTGATCATCTTCCTAAGGTGACCCGATATTACATGTATCCCCTGATCTTAACTAAACATGACGGTGACGTCATCTTTTGCATTTTAATGAAGCCCGGATATGACGATGACATCACCATCATATTCCATTCCTCAGCAGCAGGATCATATTTCATATCCTCCTATTTTCCTTCAACATGATGATGATGATGATGTCATTCTTTTCCCCAATATACAGAAGCGAAACATGACGGTGACATCATCAGGACATTCAGAAGGGGGAGCATCATATTTCACGATATCCTGTAGATAGAGGGAAAGCGATAAGATTGTCCATCGGCCCAACATATGATATCGGCCATACTTTAAATTTTCTCCCCGATGGAGATAGTCACGCCGATATGCTGTTGATCGGCATAGTTTTAACTGTCGGCCCTGTCTTGATTTTTCACTCCGATATTGGTTGTCTCCCTGATGGGTGGGCATCGGTGTATGTTTTACCATCGGCCAAGTCTAATTTTGTCACCCCGATCATATGTGGTCACACCGATGCGAAGGATGCATGCATCATATACAAAGAGCGGATTCGAAGGTAGTTTTTTCCTCGTATATGTTGCGATGTATATGATCATATTTGAACCTGATATACAAGGAAATGGGCGGGAAAATGAAACGATGGTTGACCCGAGTGTTTTTTTGACGCTGTTTATGCATTTAGTGCATAATTTTCATTGATTTGAAGCCCGATTGCCTGTAGCTGCATTTTGAGGCATGTTTAATAAAATGTGAATTTTAACTTCATACTGTGTTCCACATGATGATGAACTTAATGTTTGTTTATTTGCAGGAAGTCATGATGCTGTTAGAGCTATTGCTGAGCATTGTATGGTTGCACAAGGAGGCAACATGAACCAGAAATGAGGAGGATATTGTCAAAAATGCTGTTTGCCAGCTGGAGACCGAATCAAATCAAAGATGCTGGAATATTCTGTGCCAGCTGTACATTTGCCAACTGGCGAAGCATGTGCTTTTCATCTGGACCGTTGATTGTTATGAGAGGATCCTGATCCATGGATCATTGTAACTATTTTCTGGCATTTGTTCTATATAAGAACCAGATCCTGATACATAAGATAGATGATAGAGAAGAGAAAGGAGATAGATAGATATATCTTGCAATAAGGCCAATTACTGTAGAGTCAATTAGGAGATCGGATTACTGAGACTAATGAGGATAGAATTGTTGAAATGTCAAGGTTCTTTCTTCAGATCACTGTAAATGTACCTGTTCTTGAGCATACTGAATGGATATGAAGTTTCAGATTACATCCTGATTGTAAATTTTACGTAATCTTCATGTTGATTTCTGGATATGTACTGGTGAATGCTGTGTTCAACTGGAAGCGCTTTCATTTCATTACATGTTGTTGTCAACTTTTCCTTTGAAGATTTGCACTGGATCATGCGGATTTGTGGAATGTCCTGGTGAAGTATGATTCTAGTTTCCTTCTTTTCATTGCATGTATGGGAGCTTGTATGTGGATCAGTGATCTCAGTCAAGTAGTTTTGGGAATCTCATTCTTTAACCCTTTCCTTTTTTCTAATTTCATAAATTCATCACCATAACTGCGAGTCATGATAAATAACAAGAAGAACAAAGAAATATGTTGAAATCCCGTAGGTAACTGAAAATCATTAGCATATTTGAGTTAAATGCATGTAGTATTGAAAATATCATGCAAAGAATCACAAATAATGGTAGAAATCATGCAAATATCAGCCTGTAAGCACATTATTTGACTAAATTCACAGTGCAGAGGTAGAATTATTAGAGATTTATGCAGGGCAGACATACAGAGCTGGATATTTGGAGAAATAATGATGAACTTTGCAGAAATACGTAAGGCCCCTGAATGGAAAACAACAACACACATCAACCACTGAGTAACGTCAGTAGATTAAGACCTAATCAACGGAGACTTGGGATCATGAATTCTCTGAATTCATCGTATCTTTCAAGCTGAGTAAAGGTTGTTGTGTAACTTTTATTCTATGTTTGTGAATGACTAGCATCATGACCAACATAAATTGGCGCTAGAAGGAGGGCTGGTGAGCTGTTTCTCAGCAAATAAATTCTTTTCAGTTGAAGTGATATCCCCTGCCTTAGTATAGCCGCTTGTCCTAAGTCTTACAATTAATCTGCAGGCCCCTCACTTCTAACGCAACATAAATTGGCGCTAGAAGGAGGGCAGAACTGGAAAAGACACCACTGCTTCAGTCATCATTCATTTTATGCAGGCCCCTCGCTTCTAACGCAACATAAATTGGCGCTAGAAGGAGGGCCTGAGCTGTGAATTTCTGGATTTCTTCAAATATTGCATAAATATTTCAGCATTTGAGTTAAATGTCTGCAAATATCTCTTATCTGAGAGGTTTTGGTTGCACCTTTGTAAAGATCTAGCCCAAAGCCTCAAAGATTAGTTTGATTTTCTGAACTTTCAAGTTTTATTCTGAGATATGATGGATCTCATTAAAATTTCAAAATACTAAAAAATTGAAAAATAGAGTCTCATTTTGATGGATGTATATGAAGGCAATTGTCAAATTAACATTCCTTTATTTCAGGAAACTTTGAATAGGCAGCTTTACCCTCACAGTTTGTCTAACTTTGGTTTACCTACCTGTTGCAGGATACACCAGACTGCGGAACACAGTGAAATAAATTGTTTAACTTTCCTTACATGGTTGGATTTATATTTGGAAGGACTAATATTCTTCCCGGATGTGTTCAGGGCTGAAACTTGCCAAGAAAATGAAGAAGTCTGGTAGGAAAATAAAGAAATTCTGGAGCAACAAGCAGATGCAGCACTAGAAGTTATTAGTAGTTCAGACGTTGAAGTGGACCGCTCTGAAGATTTTGAGTTATACTTGTCTAGAAATATACAGTGTAGTCAAATATTAGGTTTACCCATTGATGATGTCTTGATTGAAAGCTGGTGCAGATTACATGATGAAGAGCATTCAGAGAGAGATTGCTACACTTGCTTGGTCATGTTGAAAAAGACTCTAGAAAATACAATGGCTGAATCAGTTCCAGAAGGTAAAAAAGAGGAAACATCTTTCCTGGATTCATTCTATGGTGAGATTGATAGGAGTTCTCAACTTCCTAATACAAGTAAGGATCAGTTAGTATGCATGTATGAATCTTGTGAAAATTTTAGAGAAGAAATCACTCATCAGGATAATATGTTTGATTCTGATCCTAATACTTTTGATAAAGAAGATGAAACATCTTTCCTGGAGTCATTCTATGGTAAAGAGAAGTGTAAACAGATAGTAGAGCAATTTAAATTCACTGCTGATGATGAAGTTCCTATGGTAGTAACTCAGGGAGTCATAGAGAAGAAAATAAATGCTGATTTATTACCTGACTTCTTTGAATTGAATGATCAAATGCAAGAATGTTGCAGGTTAATGGAACCAGATCCTTTACTAGATAAAAGATGTGAATTATTTAATGAACAATTCCTGAAAGATGAAGATGTAAAAGACTTTGGAGTTGTTGTGAATGATCAGACATCACTCCAGAAATATTTTGAAAATGAAATAGGGGAGTGTCCTTATCAAGTGAAAGTTGTTTCTCTTTTACAGTCACATGATTTAGAAATCATAAATTTCTGTATATCAGGTTGTGATAATAAAGATACTTATTTAGATGCTGATGTGTAGGAAATTGAAGAAAATATTGAGAAGTTTCCTGAACTGGAGGATAAACTGAACATCTGGAATGAAGGGATAAAGCTGGATAAAGATGAAGAATTAATACATCAAGAGTCATACATCCTTCAATTTGAAGAGAGACCAGGCACTGAGCCAAGCAGTGAAAATATAATGACAAATGGAAGACCAACTGCCAATGAAGAAGCATGTCCAACAGAATCAGATATATACCAGGTTGTATTTCTCCTTTCCACAGTAAATGATGTTGAATACTATTTTGATTATGGAAATTCAGGAGATAAGACATGCACATGGATTAATCATGAACATGATGAGCTTCCTCAGTTGCTGATCATCAAGAGTTATTCTGTTGAATACAATGAATTCAGAATATCAGAATATTTTTCAGAATATAAAAATAAATTTGCTAGGTTGAGAACCATAACTAATACCCTAATGCTCTTGCACAATCAAAAGAAGTATGCAAATACAGGTGTATTTGGGTCCTTTTCTGGTTTTTGTTGCCTAGTAGTGGTTTGTATATAATTTTGTAGGTTAGCTGTTTGTATAGTTTGCTTGTTTTGCTTTCTTGTTCTGTTTCTGTTGTTTCCTTTTGTAGGTTAGTTGTTTGTACAGGTTGCTTTGTGCTTTGCGTTGTTGAGTCTTTGTTTTGGTTGGGCAAAACTGGTGCACCTTGTTACTTAAGAACACTACATAAATTGTTAGAATTCAAAAGTTGGATATAAGTTTTTACATAGGTTGTAATTCATATCAGTGTAGGTATTCTTGATCAGGTCTGTGGTATCATATTCATCAGTACTACTTTTCTTGAGTCAAGGTGATCCTCACAATGACACACCTAACAGCCTTGGGTTTGTTGAACATATCAGTGTAGGTGTTAAGTGAAAAATCTAAAGGTTGCCCTTGCTACCATTGCAATTCTCAACTTAATTTCAACAAGTGACCATTCCTTGTATCATGAAGCTATAAATGATATATCTTAAGAATTAAATTCAAAATATAAAATAAATAAAATAATAAAATGGATTTTCTGAAATCCAGATTAAGTCATCTAAGTAACTCTACCGGAGCTATAGACGCTTGCTGGCAGTGGGGCTCTACTTAGGGGAATTGCAACGATAACCTTGCCGGGGCTATGGACGCCTGCTGGCAACAAGGCTCTATCCGGTTGGCTATGAGGGATGAACCAAACTACGTAGCTTAACACCAGTCACTGACTTATTCAACTCACTTTCAAGATGAGTATATGAATCACATGCACACAATTGATCCCTTATCAATTCATTGTTACATTGATGAACATGATACCAGTTAGAAAGGATTAGGATGCTCATGCTTAATAGGAGTTGGAAATTTATGTTTTAATTTATCCTCACCTTTTGAATTATTTGAATTTTGTTGTTTTCTTTGGTGGCAAGTTGTTGTGTGGTTACACAACACGCCCCATTTTGACTTGGCAAAACAGGGACCCAACTTTTTGGCTTGGCTTGTGTTGTCTGTTTTCTGGCGGTTTGGTAAAAATGAGTCAGGTGCGTCATCATCATGATATTCGATGAGGTTGGTCATCATCATGAGGTCAATTTGTCAAAGTTCATATTTTGTTTCTATGACCTCATATTTAGAAAGAGCTTGAAATTCCAGGCAGGTTTGCCTTTTACATCACCTGAAAATTCGTCCATATGAGAAAGTTATGACAAGTCAAAGGTCTGGTCAAACATGATTTTAGGAGGGTTATATTTCATAACAACGAGCATCATGATATTTTTACATCACCTGATATTATAATATCATGCTGATATTATAATATCACCCTGCTTAGAAAATCCACCATCTGCATGTTTGCATGCGCACGTCAAAATCCTATCGGAGGGTCATCATCCTGATCTTTCAAGAGAGGGTCATATTTGCTGATATTCGCTAACCTGATGATGACGTCATCATATCCTCCTGATCTCCTTTTGCATGATCATGATGATCTCCCTATCTTTTAAGGGAGGGTGATATTCCATTCCTCAACATGATCATATTTTAAATATCACCCTAGCGCTAACCTGATAGTCGCAGGTGATCATCATATTTTTATCCTATCATGTTGTCAAGATCATCATGATCTTGTTTGTCTACCTGATATTTCGTAATGTCCTCCTGCCGAGAAATATGACCTTTTGCTAATATCCTGATGACATCATCCTAACCTGATAAACGAAGAAGCAAATATCAGGATGACATCATCATCACATTTCTCCTTCGGCAGGATATTTTCCAAAGCATGATCCGGTTCGCGAATATGACGATGACGTCATGTTCTAAGTTTAACAAAAGCCCCGGATGTCCTGATCATCATCATCATCCTGATCTTTCGAGAGGGTTACCTTGGCCGCAAAGGGGTCATATTACATTCACCACCTAATCATCTTCCTAAGGTGACCCGATATTACATTTATCCCCTGATCTTAACTAAACATGACGGTGACGTCATCTTTTGCATTTTAATGAAGCCCGGATATGACGATGACATCACCATCATATTCCATTCCTCAGTAGCAGGATCATATTTCATATCCTCCTATTTTCCTTCGACATGATGATGATGATGATGTCATTCTTTTCCCCAATATACAGAAGCGAAACATGACGGTGACGTCATCAGGACATTCGGAAGGGGGAGCATCATATTTCACGATATCCTGTAGATAGAGGGAAAGCGATAAGATTGTCCATCGGCCCAACATATGATATCGGCCATACTTTAAATTTTCTCCCCGATGGAGATAGTCACGCCGATATGCTGTTGATCGGCGTAGTTTTAACTATCGGCCCTGTCTTGATTTTTCACTCCGATATTGGTTGTCTCCCTGATGGGTGGGCATCGGTGTATGTTTTACCATCGGCCAAGTCTAATTTTGTCACTCCGATCATATGTGGTCACACCGATGCGAAGGATGCATGCATCATATACAAAGAGCGGATTCGAAGGTAGTTTTTTCCTCGTATATGTTGCGATGTATATGATCATATTTGAACCCGATATACAAGGAAATGGGCGGGAAAATGAAACGATGGTTGACCCGAGTGTTTTTTTGATGTTGTTTATGCATTTAGTGCATAATTTTCATTGATTTGAAGCCCGATTGCCTGTAGCTGCATTTTGAGGCATGTTTAATAAAATGTGAATTTTAACTTCATACTGTGTTCCACATGATGATGAACTTAATGTTTGTTTATTTGCAGGAAGTCATGATGCTGTTAGAGCTGTTGCTGAGCATTGTATGGTTGCACAAGGAGGCAACATGAACCAGAAATGAGGAGGATATTGTCAAAAATGTTGTTTGCCAGCTAGAGACCGAATCAAATCAAAGATGCTGGAATATTCTGTGCCAGCTGTACATTTGCCAACTGGCGAAGCATGTGCTTTTCATCTGGACCGTTGATTGTTATGAGAGGATCCTGATCCTTGGATCATTGTAACTATTTTCTGGCATTTGTTCTATATAAGAGCCAGATCCTGATACATAAGATAGATGATAGAGAAGAGAAAGGAGATAGATAGATATATCTGGCAATAAGGCCAATTACTGTAGAGTCAATTAGGAGATCAGATTACTGAGACTAATGAGGATAGAATTGTTGAAATGTCAAGGTTCTTTCTTCAGATCACTGTAAATGTACCTGTTCTTGAGCATACTGAATGGATATGAAGTTTCAGATTACATCCTGATTGTAAATTTTACGTAATCTTCATGTTGATTTCTGGATATGTACTGGTGAATGCTGTGTTCAACTGGAAGCGCTTTCATTTCATTACATGTTGTTGTCAACTTTTCCTTTGAAGATTTGCACTGGATCATGCAGATTTGTGGAATGTCCTGGTGAAGTATGATTCTAGTTTCCTTCTTTTCATTGCATGTATGGGAGCTTGTATGTGGATCAGTGATCTCAGTCAAGTAGTTTTGGGAATCTCATTCTTTAACCCTTTCCTTTTTTTTAATTTCATAAATTCATCACCATAACTGCAAGTCATGATAAATAACAAGCAGAACAGAGAAATATGCTGAAATCCCGTAGGTAACTGAAAATCATTAGCATATTTGAGTTAAATGCATGTAGTATTGAAAATATCATGCAAAGAATCACAAATAATGGTAGAAATCATGCAAATATCAGCCTGTAAGCACATTATTTGACTAAATTCATAGTGCAGAGGTAGAATTATTAGAGATTTATGCAGGGCAGATATACAGAGCTGGATATTTGGAGAAATAATGATGAACTTTGCAGAAATACGTAAGGCCCCTGAATGGAAAACAGCAACACACATCAACCACTGAGTAACGTCAGTAGATTAAGACCTAATCAACGGAGACTTGGGATCATGAATTCTCTGAATTCATCATATCTTTCAAGATGAGTAAAGGTTGTTGTGTAACTTTTATTCTATGTTTGTGAATGACTAGCATCATGACCAACACTAGGGCATGCGAAGGCAAAAGATAACTCTGTCTATTAGAATAAACCGCTAGCTATTTTGTAAACTGTGATCACATGCTGAAGGGTTTAGGATGGGCAGTTGATAGTTTAGGGGCTATAAAGCCCCCTGGTCACCCATGTGATGAGGGGTAAAGCACTCCGAAAAAAATAAAAAGATAAAAAGGCGCTTTGATGTTTATGTGTTTTAAGTACCCGTGGGATGTCTAGGGTTTTGTGGCATCTGGTGGGAAGAGGTGGGTTGGC
This sequence comes from Cunninghamia lanceolata, assembly GCA_027924645.1. Taxonomy (NCBI): domain Eukaryota; kingdom Viridiplantae; phylum Streptophyta; class Pinopsida; order Cupressales; family Cupressaceae; genus Cunninghamia; species Cunninghamia lanceolata. The sequence continues at coordinate 16,464,140 of BSBN01001583.1, forward strand.
CGAGGGCGGAAGCAGGGATAGGAGGTTGGGGGAGGTGCTGGTGGTGAGCTTAGGGGAAAGGAGTGTTGGCAGGTAGGGTTAGGCAGAGCACGGGGGAAGTGTGGAGGCAGGGGAGGCAGGAATGGTGGGAGGCGCGGTCGGAGGTGGGGTTGGCAGCGGTGGTCAGGGGAGACCGCAAGGAAGGGCATTAGGCGCAGGAGGCGGTGAAGTGCGGGAGAACAGAAGATAGGAAGCGGCAGGGGGAGAGATGTTAGGGTAAATCGGCGGGTGGCGCAACAGTGTATTGACCGATGGCGACAGGGGCGGCGAGACAAGGCCAAAGGGTGAACAGAGCAACCAGTGGCGGCGAGGGCGTAAACAAATGACCTATAAAATAGACAAAAATTAACCGTACACAAGAAATTTTCTGCAACACGAAAAACCTACAAACAAGCAAAAAAATCCCTGCGACACAGCGAATCGTTGATCAGTGCACCAGGGGCCGTAGATTTTGTACGGTACGGCTTGTGACCCTAAAAAATTTTCAAAAAATTTTTAAAAAATATATCAAAGTTTATAGTCAAAATTCATGGAATTGACATCCTGATCGCAAAAATGATGTCCGTTTTTGCGTAGGATGCAACCTACAATAGTTCACTTCCAAAACTTGACAAAAACTGTTAGAAAAAGGGTTAGAAAACGAAGATTCTAACAATAAAACCTTCAAAAAATGATGATTAGATTCGAGACCGGGCATGACAATGTAATAAGTGAAATCTAAATGAAGATAATAACTAATCTAATGCATAACAAAACGATTATACCTTCATTGAGACCTCACAAATCCATGCGGGAAAGAGATGCACCTAGGAGTTCTCCTCAGACTATTCCCTTGATCAGAGTGACTAATGTGGATTGCTCAAGTGTTCACAACACAATGTGGATGAGAGATAAACTGATTTAGATGGAGATAGGGGATGATTAAAGTGATTTTGGCAAAGGTTTGGTAAGATGAGGAGATTGGGGAGTGATTTTGACAAAGTTCTGATGCATTAGATCGTCTCCTCAAAATGGCTTGGAGAGGGTCCAATTTATAGAAATTTGGAGATGAGGATGGAGGGTCGGGATTCTTTTGACAAGATCAAGGGCTAGGAATAAAAGTGAATCTTTTATTCCTAGTGGATGAATTAAATATTCCCATTTTGGGAAGAGTGGAGGAGTGTGGGGGACATTTGAATTTAAAATTCAGTGAGTGGGAGACATCTGAATATTAAATTCAGTGAGTGGGAGACATCTGAATTTAAAATTTAGATTGTGGATGAGTGGGGGACAAGGTTAATTAAGTGGCATCTTAATTAACTTAAGTCTAGGTTAATTAGATAATCGGGATTTATCTAATTAATCAGAGATTAGGGAAATGGATAAATCAATTAAATGAATATTAGGAATATTCATTCAATTGATAGGGATTAGGGTTGTAAGGTTAAATGAATCAATTAGGTGAATTAATTGATCACCAGGGATATGTAGATTGGGGGAATGGATTAGTGCGAGATACAAAAAATTGGTTTGCAGAAGCAGTCCAATTTTAGGTGTCTACAGTTATCTTGGCATTAATTACAATAATCAATGCACCATTTAAACCCTCCTTTTTACCGCCAATCCAATTCTGCATATATACCCTTTTGTAGGCTTTGCTTGTATTTCTCGTTCTGTATACTTCCCTATCATCGGCGTAACCTCGTAGTCGAGTTGATAAAAAAACTTCCTACTGATCTTACATTTATGGCCGATGTATCTTTTCATTGTTTAAAGTATATTCTCCATCGATGTGAGCTTCTTCGTCGGGTTGATCAAAAAACTTCCTACCGATCTTACATTTCTGGTCGATGTATCTTTTCATCATTTAAAGTATCTTCTCCATCGGTGTGAGCTTCTTTGTTGGGTTGATCAAAAAACTTCCTACCCATCTTACATTTCTGGCCAATGTATCTTTTCATCGTTTAAAGTATCTTCTCCATCAGCGTGAGCTTCTTCATCAGGTTGATCCAATAGTTACACTCTGATCATACCTTTCATGCCGATGTAACCTTTATCAGTTTAACAACTCTTTTGTTCATTGGTGTAACGTTCCCCATCAGGGTGATCCAATAATTTCCTACCGATCACCTCACTTGCACCAATGTAACTCCTTATCGGTTTGGTTATCTCTGTCATTGGCGTAACCCATATGGTCGATATGAACTAAAACTCTTCGGCTGATGATACATATCCGTCTGATACAATAACACTTGTATCAAACCCTTAGATACAAAGCCCAAGATACATACAAACATATTAGTATCATCTTTCAAACTTCAACTTTTATAAAACACAGCTCACTTACTTTCGGTTCCGCAACTTGCATAAAGTGCAATGCATCATTTGATATACATTAGGTCAGGATGCATCCATTATATTGGATTTAAATCTTTCTTGAGTTCCATTTTGTATATTTCGCTTTGTATGTCCCGAAACATACCTACAAGGTGGAAACATACAACAATTACATCTCATTTCATAACTTTTTCAGTTCCGTGACTTGCATAAGGTTTTGTATATTTTTCTTTTGTATGTCTCAAAATATACAAAGCCTAAAACATACAACCATAAAACTTTACTTCATAACTTTTTGGTTCCGGCCTTACATATTCCCGTTGTATTTCACGTTGTATGTTTCACTTTCACCAAACATACAAACCCCGATATACCACCGACAAACTTTAACTATTTATTCATTCAAACTTTGAACTCTGTCAGGTCTGCGGCATTCATGTAAGCAAAATGCATACAAGTATAAAAAATTATACAAACAACTTTGTATATACAAACAACCTTGTATATTTAAAGTGATATACAAAGGACTTTGTATGTAAGAGACCTTGTATATGCAACCTGATATACAAAGGACTTTGTATATACAGAGTACAAACCCTCCCATTGTACACTTTACCAAAACATTCATAACTTGCAAAATACAAGAAATTTTCACATGGTTCAAAAAGCAACCCTCACTCATTTTTGACAACGAATTCACCCATATTCAACTCTGGTACTCAATGCAATTTTTTCTTTTTTTTTAAAACAGGTTTGTAATTTTCACTCTCTTTTCCCTTTTGCCACCCAACAGACCGACACATGAAAGCAAAAAAAAAAGCCATAGCAGGGGTCCTCATTTTGCTAAGGAGTAAAATGGGGCGTGTTGTGAGCATCACAATAACTAGCAACCAAACAAAACAACTAAATTCAAAAACTATCAAAGAAAACTAAATGAAATAAATTCATAACTTCCAACTATCTTTTCTACAAATCATTATCCAACTTAAGACTTAATGTATTCAATAAGGTGCATGAATCTTCATTTCAGTTTAAGTGGGTGCACGTGATTAATAATCCTCATCTTGAAAATTAGTTGAACAAAATAGTGACTGATATTAGACTACATAGTTGATGTCATTCCCTCATAGCCAACCGAATAGAGCCTTGCTGCTAGCAGACGTCCATAGCCCCGACAAGGTTATCGTTACAATTCTCCTAAGTAGACCCCCACTGCTAGCAAGCGTCTATAGCTCCGGTAGAGTTACTTATATGGCTTAATCTAGATTTTTAGTAAAATCCATTTTATTTATTTATTTTTATATTTTTTGTATTTGATAGAGATTTCATAAGATATTACAATTGTAACTTCATGATGCAAGGAATGATCACTTGCTGAAATTAAGCTGAGAATTGTAATGGTAGCAAGGGTGACCTCTAATTTTTCACCTAATATCTACACTGGTATGTTCAACAAACCCAAGGATTTTAGGTGTGTCATTGTGAGAAACTTTCCTTGAATACTTCAACCCACGATTATTGAATACAAAATTTCACAAGTCAAACAACTTTCTACATTCATGACAATCACAACAAGCTATACATAAATTTTAAATAATTAAACTAAATGTTCTAAATTTTCTATTGTTTTCAGTGGGTATTAGTCTGCTCCTGCATACTTCAAAACAAAATAAAGACCCCAGCACATAGGAAAACAACAAAGCAAACAAAACAAATGAACTGTACAAACAACCAATAGAACAAAGCAACAAAACAAACACAACAAAAAACAACCCAAAATTGTACATTATTTATGATACACAGAAACTAACAGCCCGCACCTGAAGCCTGAAAGTAATGTTTCAAGTGTTGGCCATTAACTAGTAATGGCACATCTTCCCCAGTCAAGGTCTTGAGCCTAAATGTATTGTCTCCAATTATTTCTATGACCTATAATGGACCTAACCATAATTTGTCAAATTTTCCATGATTCCCTTTCTTTTCATGTGCTTTATCCCAACACAACACTAAGTCTGATATTCTAAACGTTTTAACTCTTGCTCTTTTATCAAACCATCTCTTGACTACTGCTTGATGTTTGGCAAATTTCTCAATGGCTTGATCTCTTTTCTCATCTAATTGTAACATTTGTATTATTCTGGCCTCTCTATGATCATCAAAGCCTAAATATTTAGCAAACTTCTAGACTGGTATCCTTAAATTCACTGGAAGTATGGGATCGGTCCCATAAACTAAGTGATAAGGTGCATTGCCTACGACTGACTTAACCTTAGTCCTATCTACCCACAATGCATATTTCAACAATGTGTTCCACTCTCTAGGATTCTTTTCAGTTAGCTTCTTGATTATATCCAATAAAATTTTGTTTGTAGACTCAGCTAACCCATTCCCTTGAGGATAATAATTTGAAGAAAACTTTAAAACTATCCCATACTCAAATACCCATTTAGAAAATTTTAGAGAAGAAAAAGCATGGCCATTATCACATACCAGCGAATATGGAGTTCCAAACCTGGTTATGATGTTTTCTTCAAGAAACCTGATAACTACCTCAGTAGTAGAGCACTTGCAACATGTGGCTTTAGTCCACCTTATACAGTAGTCAGTCACTATTAGTATAAACTTATGTCCTACAGATGATGGAGGATTTATGACCCCAATGAAATCTAAACCCCATTATGCAAATGGTCTAGACTCAATCACCGGCTGTAATGGATTAGCCTAATTCCTTCCTTTATCTGTTATAGTTTGACATGTGTGGAAACTTCTAATGTGACTCTCTATATCTTTAAACATTGTAGGCCAATAGTATCCTACTCTCAATATCTTATGCATTGTAGCTAAATGAGAACCATGAGCAGTTCCATACTTATCATGTAATTTTGACACCTTATCTGCTTCAACTATGTTTAAACATCTTAAATATATTCCTTCATGGTTCTTCCTGAATAGAAGACCTCCTTATACCATGTACTTCTGTGCTTTAATCTTTAAATCTCTCCTCTGAGAAGATTTCATCTTATTTGGATATTTGCCTAATATTAGAAAAGTGTTCAAATCATCATACCACCTTGAGGCATCACTAGAATTCAACACATACTACTGTTTCACCAAATTTGGGTCTGTGTTTGCTATGGTCTACACTAATGCTTGTCCTCTAACCAACTTCATTGAGATAATTTCCATATCAAACTCTTGTAATGTTGTAATCCATTTAGCCCTTCTTTCTCCAGGCTCATTCTACATCAGTAGCATCTTCACGGCTGCATCTGCTACTATGGCTTTAACCTGACTGCATAAGATATAGTGTCTAAATTTTTTCACTGCTCTTATTAATGCAAACACCTACCTTTCTGTATCAAGATACTTCAGCTATGCATCCTTCAGAGGTGCACTCATGAAAGCTATGGGTTTTTCTTCGTTGTCTTCTCCCTTTTGTGTCAAAGCAACTGCAACTAAATGTGAGGATACAAAAGAATAAATAAAAAATGGCTTTGTATAATTTGGACTTGTCAACATAGGAGCATCAGAAATGGCCTCCTTAATATCTTTAAATGCATCTTTAGCTATTGGTGTCCATTCTATCTTTGCATCCTTCTTCAGCATGGTGTTCAATGGTTGTAGAATTTCTGCAAACCCTATAATAAACTTCCTAACAAAATTAATCTTACCAAAAAATGACTTTAGTTCTTTCCTATTGTTTGGTAATTGCAGTTTCTTTATTCCTTCTATTCTATCAGGATCAATAGATATCCCATTTTCAAAAATGACATGTCCTAATAATTTTCCTTCAGTTACGCCAAATGAACATTTCTTTGGGTTAAGGGAAATCCCGTACCTTTCACATCTTTTAAACATTTTTCTCAAATCTTCAGCATGAGTGGATGCATCTTCAGAGTAAATAGTTAAATCATCCATATAAACAACAATGCACTTACTTGACAATCTACAGAATGCAATGTCCATGGCTCACTAAAAAGTGGCACCTGCATTGATTAGACCAAAAGGCATTCTTCTGTATGCATAATTTCCCCATTTACAAGTAAAATTAGTCTTTAATCTATCCTCTTTATCTATTAAGACCTGGTTATATCCTGAGAATCCATCTAAGAAAGACATCATTTTAGCCCCATTCATTGCTTGCAACACTTCATCTATTGGAGGCAAAGGATAATTATCCTTTTCAGATGCCTTATTCAAATTTTCAAAAATCTACACACAACCTAATGTATCCACTTTTCTTTCTCACAGGTACTAAATTAGCTACCAGGCTAAATGTCTAACTGGGAAAATTATTCTGGAAGACAACAATTTTTTCACTTCCTCAAAGATTAAAGGCTCTAAAATGGCATTCATAGGCCTTTGTCTCTGCCTAAATGGTTTAACGTCTGGTCTCAAGGTTATCACATGAGTTATGATGGACATATCATATGTTTTCAAATCTTCATACGTCCATGCTATGACATGTTTGTACTCTTTCAGAACATCCATAATTTATTTTCTCAACTCTTCAGAGAAAGCCTTTCTAATAAGTACATTTTGTGGACTCTACTTTGTTCCAAGGTTGTATGGATCACACTTATCTCCCTTAGTTTTGGGTAAATCTTTCTGTCTTACTACCCCATCAAAGTCAAAAATCTGTTCTAACTCAATTACCCCCTTAGGTAAGAAATTGCTTTTCAGGTTGATTATGTCTTCTTCATCCCAAGACACATAAAGCCTTTCCTGTTCATCAATAATTTGAGCTTCAAAGACTTCATTACAAGTTAGAAAATCTACAATTTGTTGATCCCCTCCAAATACTTGAAAATGAGTAACATTATCTGGTATGCTAGGAACATTTACCAATTCAACAACAAATCTTTTTAAACCTGACAATGTTAAGGGTTCTAACAAGCTAGCATCAACTACTAATGCATCTGGTCTATGGTTCAATCCTCTAGGGATATGTTCTATATTGAAAGCATCAAATGAATCTATAAAATCCCACACCCTATGCCTGTAACTAACCATCTTTTTGTAGTTGCATGCATACAATTTCCTTACTTGCCTGACTACTAATTCAGAATCTGAAAATACCCTGATCATTGTTACCTTTTTCTTGATAGCCAAAACAAGTCCATAAATCAAAGCTTCATATTCTGCAACGTTGTTAGTACAAGAAAATTGTAGCCTATATGCTACTAAATATGACTTACCATGAGGATCTACAAGTTCTACACCTGCACCTGCACCCTATTTTGATTTAGATCCATCACATTTCAGTGTCCACATGACATCCTTGTTCTTTTGACCCTTTACTTTGGCATGTTTTTCTTTTTCTATCATATGTGAGGTGATGTCTTGTTCATTCATAAGAAATTCATTTTGACCTACTTGCATAGTTGTACTTTCAGTTTGTAAATAAAAAAGACAAATACTCTTGTCCTTTGTTTCTTCTTTTAAGTCTGGGATCAACACGTCTATGTTATTCTAAAAGTACTTCTCTGGTTGATTATGATTAACCCTTCCTTCTTGTATTACTACTCCCTTTGTACATTTTATGTATTGGTATTCTATAATGTCTCTACACATTCCACAATTTTCTTCAGAATGTGGCTTATTATGCACTCTACACATGCTTTTACATAACTTGCACTGAACTAGTAGATTTTGTTTAATGCACCTTTCCATTTCTTGTCTAATGGTCTGACCAAAATTGTTCATTGCATTGTTTTCTTCATCAGAAGAATTTCCATCAGACTCAATGAACAATACTATTTCCTTACTGACATGTTTTTCTCTAAAATTTAACATCAGGATTTCTTCAATTTGTACTCCCTTGTCAGTGATTCTATAAACACCAGGTTCGACAGAAGCATACAATATCTCATTAGTCCTATTGTATTCTGTAATCATGTGTTTCATTCTAGGTTTAGCTTCTATCCTGATGTGATTTGGAACACCTCTCCAAGGCAACCACATATGTGAAAAATCAATGGCCATATATCCATTCAATGTTTTAGACCAGTCTCTACTCAACAACATCCCATAATCATAGGTATATCTACTACCTAAATGTCAATAAACTAAATTACCCTAGGATCTAAGGCTAATTGAATTTGAATATGCATCAGTTCTCCTATCACATTAACCTCAGTTTTATCTAATTGTGTAACAACCTTAGCAGATTTAGTAGGAGTCAGCCCTAAAGTTTTGCATATTCCTAAAGGCATTACATTAGATGATGCACCAGAATCTACCATGTAATTATGTATGTTCTTTCCACACATTCTAATTGTTAATAAGAAAGGAGGAGCATCCTTCTTATCTGCATACATTACCACATTAGTGTTGGAAGGCTGCTCAATTTTCTTACTCTTTTCTTTGGGTTGTGAATCTCTACTAGGAACACTCATATCAGTAGAAACCTCACCTATCATAGATGTATCCAAGGACTCTATGAAAGCATTTTTGACCCCTAGACTTTTTAATAATTCATACAAAGGTATACTGACCTTAATTTTCTTTATCTCTTCAGGTAAATAACTCATCAATCTCATTGTTTCTTCTATCTCTTTTTTACCTATTTGGACCTTTTGTGCTACTGTTCCATTATTTGCATGACGATTAGCCTTCAGTATAGCAGGATTATTACTAGTATTCTGATCTGGGGGAGTATTGAAATTGTTAGGAGGAATTGAAGTAGTGAAAGGGCCTCCTGGCCTAGTATTATTTCTCAAATTGTAGGTGTGATTTTTGTTTGACTGCTAAAAAGCCTGTACCTCTTTTGTTTCATATAACACTTCATTTTCAGTTTCAAAGGGAAATTGAAATGCATTTAGTACAAAGGTGGATTCAGGATATAGGTTTTCACAAAAATAAGGTTCAACCTCTAACAATTGATCCTCTTCTTTACCAGTTGCAAAGGTAAAAGTCTCTAAGACTAAAGTAGTCTCATATCCTGAGGGCACTACTTCATTACCTTTGGGAATGAGAAACTTAGAAGTGGGAGCCTGTACATCTACATTGAAAATACTGGCTACTAAATGGAACTGAGGACAATCTAGTTCAGCATGGGCACTGGTATTATGAAATCTGTACTAATTCTTTAATGTTGTATTAGCCATTTGAAATCCACCTATTTGTTTTGTATCTTGATTATCTAAATTCTCAAATGGAGAAGCTAGAGTGCCATTATTTAGCCTTGTGTTCCATGTCTTAGGTGGCCTTGGCTGATTTTGATTTCCATTGTTGTTACCCCAGGCTCTGTTATCTATAGCAGGTCCTCTATTTTGCATTGGTTGTCCTAGATTATGAATTTGATTCTTATTGAAATTCTAATTTTGATTTGAACTTTGACCCTGGCTATAATTCTAATTATGATTCTAGTTATGGTTTGGGTTGTAGTTCTAACTCTAGCTTTGGTTATGGTTTTGACTGTATCCTTGGTTGTTTCTACCATAGAAATTTTCATTTCTTAGTTGTGTCATTTCAGTAGTCAATCTTCTCAAATGTGCAGTAATTTATTTGATTTCTTCCTTTCCCTTTTGTGCCTTTTCCACAAATGTATCCTGAGGAAGTTGGAAGAAAGATTGACCATTACTCTAATTATTATTGGCAGCGTTACCAGTATAAGGGGCTATGGCCTATATTGGGGCACGACTATACACAGGTGTGTATGTAGGAATTGAATTTAATAATGGAGTGTTATGTGTAGGGACTCCATTCCAAGATTGTGTTTGACTTTGTATCCCAAGATTTCCTCCATTAGGAAATGGATTATAAGTTGTTTGCCTCATCTCCTAATTTACTAAGGCTACCTCCTTATAAGCTTTGGTTATTGTATCTATGTCAGGCTTTCTTTTGACAAACATAGCAGTTAATGGATCTAAGGCAACATAATACATGGCTAACAATGTATCTACATTTACTGTGTAAGGAGCTAATATCCTAGAATAAGCCTTTTGAAATCTATCATTAAAATTATCAATCAGCTCTCCTTCACCTCTCTTAATTGTAGCCAATTTGTGATATAAGGTGGAAGGATCTATTGGTCCTCTAAATCTAGACAAAAATGTTTCTTCCATAAGTGCCCAAGAAGAAATATAACCATTGAGCAAGTTAACATACCAGTTAGAAGCCTGCTCATTGAAGGTGTAAGGAAACAATCTACACACAACATCCTCATATTCTAACCTAGCCCTAAAGCATGCCTCTTTGAATATTCTAATGTGATCTTCTGGATCCTGATGTAACTGTTATTTAGGACATATCTTTTCAAGATTTTTTGGCATCTCATGATAATCAGTGAAATGTATGGGAGAGTTGACATTAAAATAAGCTATTGCAGGTTCTTGTGCTTGACCTAGACCTGTAGGAATACCTAGATTTTTAGGTGGAATAGGATTTCTAGGAGTACCTGAACCAAGATTCAAAGATCTAAATGAAGAACTGTCAGGACTCACAATGTTATGGATACTAAAAGGTGATCTAGGAGGCGTTCCATATGAACCTCCTGCGTGTGATATTCTAAGATTCCAAATCAAAGGAGTCTTACTTTGCTTTTTATCAGGTAATTGCACAAATATATCTTCTGAACTAGATCTAGACCTAGTCACTTTGTTACTGTTATGAGCCAGCTCTACTTAAAACAAACCCTAACTCCAATTAGGCCCTCCTTCTAGCGCCAAAAACTGTTGATTGTTTTTACACATTCATAACAAAAGTTAAAATTCACAAAAATGAACCTAACTGTCTTGAAAGATATGAAGAAATCAATTAAGATTTGCTTAATCCCAAGTTTCTGTATGGTCAGGTCTTGACCTTGTGGATAATTCAGTAGGTTAAATGTGAAGCTATAATATGCAAGGGGCCTTACTTGATTTAAGGTGTTTTATGACTCACTAGACTCTAATTATGCAAAATATCACAAATATCAATATTTTCTTCATTCCTTTTGTATAGATTTGTTATTGTATCTCAAAGCTCTATATGATTTATATTAACACAAGATTTTCTTTTGAAATATTATGAAAACTGTCAAATATCAACTCAGTTGTTCATGTTTCCTTCAAATATTAGACAATCTCCTTTAAATTTATGTGTTTAAGCTAAGTATTTCAAATGGTTTGGGAAAAGTTAGAGAAATCTAAACTAAACTTCATTCTGCTACAGGATCTAAATTCTTTGTTATGCACGTTGTAAGAAATACAATAAACTTGATTAAATCAGCAGACTAAACCTTTAAATGTGAATGCCCTGAGTATTTTCACGAACACACATTCAAGATTGCAAGCTTTAAGAGATATTATTTCAAATACAAAGAAGAGCCAGAAGACACTCTGAATATAGACACAGAATTTCAAATTCATTTTTATTTTGTTGGTGTAATTAAATATTTAATTACACTTTATTAAGTTTACTTAGGTCTAATTTTAGTCTTAGGTTATTCTTAAGTCATATTAGGGTTTTTCTCTAACTTGCAAATATAAAAGCAAGTTCTCACATGTAATTCTTAAATCCATTTCATTAATTCATCCTTATTGTGCAAATTATTGCTCTTTGCTTTTTTCTCTTGTGGAAGGTAAATCTTAGGTTTTGCAGGTGATCTTTGTGGCTTGAATTAATTATCAAATTCAACATGGTATCAGAGCGGATCTGCAAGCCCCTTCTCAAATTTGGAGAAATTTGTTAGCAAGAGCCATTTTATGGGTGTGTTTTTGTGTAAAACAGAGTATTCCATTGGATTCAGAGTAGCTGGAAAAGGCAGATCTATCTTTTGTTTGGCTGAATTTGGTTTGGGGAAGCCAGATCTGTGAAGGTTTCAAGATTTTTTTTTATATGAAGAAAAACAAAGGTTTCAAAACATTTTTGGCCAAAACTGACCTCACCATTGCGCTCAGAAGGCCCAAAAACCCCTATTTTCATATAAGGCACTCTATATTTTGCTGAAAAAAAGTTTCTGGGTGTTTTTTTAGGGTTTCAAAATTTTGGTTCTATGAAATCCGTACGACTGTACGGCGCCTCGATTTCTATGTAAACCTTGATTTCCGTGCAATTCTCATCTGATCTGATTTTAACTTTAGAGTTGCCTCGATTTGCGTGCCATCTTGATTTTTGAGCTGCCTCGATTTACGTGCCATCTTGATTTCCGTGCCACCTCAATTTACGTGCCATCTTGATTTCTGTGCACAGGTACAGCTGAATTTTTTATTAATTTCTTAATAAAAAATAATTTTTTATTTTGGAGGGCTAGCCCCTTGGGTTTAACCCTTGGTCGTATGGGGGACCAGCCCCTAGCTTCCAAGCAGCAGCCCCCAGAGACTCAACTCTTGGTCATATCAGGGACCACTGCCCTAGCCGCTAGCCCCCAAAGACTCAGCCCCTGGTCACATGGGCGCCCAGGGCCTTCAATAGTGTTTTTTTTGGGCCTCTTTGCACTAAAGGAGCAGTTTTGGTAAACCGAGCATATCTTGAGCATACGGAGTCAGATTTTTGAAAAAAAATAGGCGTTGGAAAGCTGGTTTCAAGCACAATCCAGTGGTGTAGGTATTTTTTCTAGGTTTTTCTGATTGGTATAATTTATTTCTGTTTGAAGTTAAGGCATCTTTTTTGGCCTTTGAGCTCCATTCTTGCACCTAGAATCTCCGTTTTTCAAAAATGAATAGGCGTTGGAAAGGTATCAGAGAGCTCTACACAGACAACTATATAATATTTTCAGATTCAGCCCCAGGTATATTTTAAATCAGTTTGTCGATTTTATGGCTTCTGTTGGATATCCTGGACATGCTGCCTCCTGGAAAGTTTCTGTTTGCTTTGAAAGACTTCTATTATCAACATAAATCTATTTGCATATTTTGATCTATAATCATCTAAGGAGATGGGATTCTACCATCAGCATAAATCTACTTGCAGATATTGTGGAAGTAATCAACATGAGAAAGAGATGTGTCCTCATTTCTCACATCATCTCTTTGAAATGCTTCTTTCAATCGCTTCTCCTCCTAATGAGATCATTGTTCCACCATCACCTACTGCTACTTCAGAGTTCAGTGTTGCATCATCATTGGCTTCTAGTGATTCTGTACAGCAGGTCAATATTAGTCTTCCTGATCCACCTCATTGGGATTCCTATCTTGCAGACATATCATCTTTGTTTGTAGAGTCCCATCTTATAGATTTGGAGGACCACATTGAGGACATTTGTCTTCTTTTTGATGACAGCTTCGATGGAGTTGCATCACCATCATATGCTTCAAAGATTGTTCTTCATCCTCCTCTTCTTCAGTCACAGTTTGACAGTGGATTGTAGACATTTGAGCAGTTTTCAGGAGTATCCTTATTGTCTTTGGATCATGTGCAGAGTTCAGAGACATTTGTCCTTCTTCCTATATATTCCTATTCGGAATGGGAAGACATTATGCACACATCTGCAGTTCTATTTCTTCCCAAGGGGAGGAATGTTGTTCGAAGTTCATGGGTCTTCATCTTTATTCTGTGTCAAGCATCTTCTAGCACTGCAGGAATCATCTTGAGTGGCTGCATGGTCTCTCTTCTCATCTCTATTTTGGGAGGGAGCATTTCCTCGCATGGGGTTTCATCCTTCTCACTTCTGGGGGGGTCATCAGATCTTCTCTCTTCTTCCTCTCTTATGGGGGAGCATTCTTGATTGTACTTTTGTGATGGATTCACTTCTTGGGGGGTCTTAGTGTTAGTCTTTCTTCCATCACATGTTCATGTACTTGTTATTTTTTTCTCTCTTTTAGGAGAGGAGTTTTATCCCACCGGGTTTTCTCCTTTTCTCCACTTTACAGAGATTTCATTGTACTTGGGTACCTCATCAGGCCTAGTAGCCGAGACCCATTCTTGCATTAGTTGCATGGTTTTTCATTTCTCCCTAAGTTGCACTTATGGGGGGGTGTTGGTGTAATTAAATATTTAATTACACTTTATTAAGTTTACTTAGGGCTAATTTTAGTCTTAGGTTATTCTTGAGTCATATTAGGGTTTTTCTCTAACTTGCAAATATAAAAGCAAGTTCTCACATGTAATTCTTGAATCCATTTCATTAATTCATCCTTATTGTGCAAATTATTCCTCTTTACTTTTTTCTCTTGTGGAAGGTAAATCTTAGGTTTTGCAGGTGATCTTTGTGGCTTGAATTAATTATCAAATTCAACACAAAACACATAGTCATATATGATTTACAATGTATGAATGACTCTTAGCTTTATTAATCAATTTATAGAAAATTTACAACACTTTAAAGATACAGTAAGGAAGCTAGATGTTCCACGCATTCCTTATTATAGACATAGGTGACCTCCTCTAAACTAAACTATTCCTAAATGCTTGAATCAATTACAACTACTAGTTATCTTGTAAAAAATCTTGTGTGTCCCTGTGTAACTTATTACAGAGTAAAGGGGCTCAATATATAGATTTGATTATCCCCAATATAGCCACAAAACCCTAGTCAATCAATGGTCCGCCCTTCAAGTGCAACATCAATCGGTGGAAAACAAATCCCACCAAAAATCTCTGAGTAGCATACCCATACTGAGTGTAAGGATGCCCTTTGGAAACCCTAACAACCACCAAAATATCTTCTATTGCTCTTTTAATAATGTTTCCCTCCATCTGCATATCTCTTCTCATTGAAAGCCTTTACTCCTCTTGCTTCATTTGTGATATGATCCACCCTTTATGATGTCATCGCCATTACAGCTCCACCTTTATATCTACCTGCATACCTGCAAAATAGACAAAAAATAGACTTAAAATTCATGCTGCTATTGTCAATTTATACCTCGTTAAAATGTTAGCTTGGCATTAATTACAGTAATCAATGTGCCATTTAAACCCTCCTTTTTACCGCCAATCCAATTCTACATATATACCCTTTTGTAGGCTTTTCTTGTATTTCTCATTTTGTATACTTCCCTATCATCGGCATAACCTCGCAGTCGGGTTGATAAAAAAACTTCCTGCCGATCTTACATTTCTGGCCGATGTATCTTTTCATCATTTAAAGTATCTTCTCCATTAGTGTGAGCTTCTTTGTTAGGTTGATAAAAAAACTTCCTACCAATATTACATTTCTAGCCGATGTATCTTTTCATCGTTTAAAGTATCTTCTCCATCGGCGTCAGCTTCTTTGTCAAGTTGATAAAAAAACTTCCTATCGATCTTACATTTCTGGCCAATGTATCTTTTCATCGTTTAAAGTATCTTCTCCATTAGCGTGAGCTTCTTCATTAGGTTGATCCAATAGTTACACTCTAATCATACCTTTCATGCCGATGTAACCTTTATCAGTTTAACAACTCTTTTGTTCATCGGTGTAACATTGCCCATCGAGGTGATCCAGTAATTTCCCACCGATCACCTCACTCATGCTGATGTAACTCCTTATCGGTTTGGTTATCTCTACCATCGGCATAACCCATATGGTCGATATGAACTAAAACTCTTCTGCTGATGATACATATCCGTCCAATGCAATAACACTTGTATCAAACCCTTAGATACAAATCCCAAGATACATACAAACATATTAGTATCATCTTTCAGACTTCAACTTTTATAAAACATAGCTCACTTACTTTCAATTCCATAACCTACATAAAGTGCAATGCATAATTTGATATACATTAAGTCAGGATGCATCCATTATAATGGATTTAAATCTTTCTTGAGTTCCATTTTGTATATTTCCCTTTGCATGTCTCGAAACATACACACAAGGTGGAAACATACAACAATTACATCTCATTTCATAACTTTTTCAGTTCTGCGACTTGCATAAGGCTTTGTATATTTTTCTTTTGTATGTCTCGAAACATACAAAGCCTGAAACATACAACCATAAAACTTTACTTCATAACTTTTTGGTTCTGGGCTTGCATATTCCCATTATATATCACGTATGTTTCGCTTTCGCCAAACATACAAACCCTGATATACAACCAGTGGACTTTAACTATTTATTCATTCAAACTTTGAACTCTATCAGGTTCGCGGCATGCATGTAAGTGAAATGCATACAAGTATAAAAAATTATACAAACAAATTTGTATAAACAAACAACCTTGTATATTTAAAGTGATATACAAAGGACTTTGTATGCAAGCGACCTTGTATACAAAGGACCTTGTATATGCAACCCGATATACAAAGGACTTTGTACATACAAAGTACAAACCCTCCCATTATACACTTTACCAAAACATTCATAATTTGCAAAATACAGGGAATTTTCACATGGTTCAAAAAGCAACCCTCACTCATTTTTGACAAGGAATTCACCCATATTTAGCTCTGGTACTCAATGTAAATTTTTCTTTGTTTTTAACAAGGTTTATAATTTTCACTCTCTTTTCCCTTTTGCCACCCAACAGACCCACACACAAAAGCAAAAAAGCAAAGCCACAACAGGGGTCCTCATTTTTCTAAGGAGTAAAATGGGGCGTGTTGTGAGCATCACAACATAGTGCAGTTCAATGAAGTAGATTGCTCTGCATTCTCAATAGGATGAAAATCAGAGTCTATAGATTAAAGGGTTTGTACAGGATTTTTTGAAGTTGCTCTAGTCAAGATTTGAGAGGTCCGCACGGAGAATTGGTGAAGTTATGGCCATATAAGTAGAACCAGGTTTTGCATTTGTTCAAAGGTCGCAGAGTGACAGAAATATGTTCTGGATTGATCCACATTGGAATAGTATGATCTATAGATCTAAAGGTTTGTTTAGGATGTTGGTGTGTGTCCCCAACTCAAGTGGTTCATGGTTTTGAGGTCTGTAAGCAATCTTTCTAGTGTGACAGTCATGATAGTTGGTGTTCTTGAGTTCTCTGATGAAGGTACAAGTGTCTTTAGTGATATGAGGTGGTGTAGTTGTTCCTGTTGATTTCATTATGCTTGTGGTGGTCTCTGAATCAAGTTCCTATTGTGGTGGTGGTCCACATTGAGGATTGAACTCATGGTTGAAGATTTGTCCTTAGGTGTTGCTATTCTTTCCAGTCTTGGCTAACCGGATGCTTTGTGCATGTTGCAAATGATCTAAGAGAGGATCTATGAAGTGTAGTGTGTTGTTCAAGGAAGATTTTGTTGGCAAAAGACACTGTGTGGCTTCATGAATGTTGTCATTGATGGCAACAAAGTCCATCCCACACATCCGCAGGACATGGTATGTCTATACCGGAAGTTAGATTGAAGAGTATTTTGGTCCAGTGACCAAGAACAGAGCATGTAGCAAGGTCTAACAATCAGGACTGGATCTCTCAGAGGAAGTATCTTAGAAAAGTACGGACTTGGGGATGTCAAGAGGAGTACCATGAATGACACATTCCAGAGATTGAGCCTCTGTTGATGGAAGAGTGAAGAGATATGAGCACCTAAGTGTTGGGTTCCTGTTTGGCAAAGTAGACTGAGGAAGAACTAACCGGCAGAGCATCAGACCTTAATCCGGATGAGAAATTGATGGTGATCAAGTTTTTTGAGGGATCATTCATGGTTGGCTGACATGATTGATGACTTCTATAAGTATCTCCTTGATACACATCACTTAGTAAGCAAGGATTCAGTCGACAGACCAAAGTTTAGAAAAATATTAAGTATTCTAGATGCTGACTAGAAAGATGATGAAATCCTTGATTTGGATATATATACCAAATGGATTTTGATGTGAAGGTGAGTGTTGTGTTGTGCAAAGAAAAGAAGAGAGTAGCATGAAAGTAGCTATACAGGTCCAGTATGTGACAAGACAGTAGCACCAAAGAAGAGGAAGAATGAAGTGAAGTAGATCAGTGTATTGAGCCTAACTAGAACTGAACCTCAAAATATGTGGATGCTTCTCATCAATTCAATCACCTGGTTACTTTCTTTGTACCTTGTAGATAGTGAGTCTCTCATAGGCAGTGAGCCTCTTGTGAGCAGTGTGCTCAGGCAGTGAGCCCTAATTGACAAGTGCCATTTTGTACTACTATTCTTTTAACAGAGAATACAATATTGGGTTAGTCACTCTGTGGTTTTTCCCTTAACAGGGTTTTCCATGTCAAAATCATTGTGTTATGTGTATTGATTTTATTTTTTCTTTCATGATTATGCATGCTTATATGATTTGATGCTGCATTAGTTGTTAAAGAAGAATAAAAAGTAAAAGTAATTAAGATAATTGATTCACTCCCCCTCAGTTATCAACAATTGGTATCAAAGCTAAGTTCCTCCAAATAGAGCCTAATATATTGAGGAAGATCTGGGAATCTCAATGGATATGTATGGTATGAGGGAACAACTTCAATCTGCCTTAGATGATCTTGAACAATCTCACTCTGAAGTTAATAACTTGAAGGAAAGACTCAAACAAGATGATGATTTCATAAATGAACTAAAAGAGAAACTGAGTACCTCTATGAAAAAGAGAAAGGAACTACTTCAACAATTAGCAAGTCAAAGTGAAGCCAATAATACTGATGAAGATCTGAATGAGAAGAACAAGTTATGTGAGAAGCTATCAAAAGAGGTCATTATGGTAAGACATGAAATGGAATTAGGGGTTATGAAATTCACCCAAGAAATTGAAGAGAAAAGAAAAATTGAAGATAATCTAAAACAATCTCTCAGGGAGAAGTCAGAAGACTGCCATAAAATGGATAGAATAATCAGGCATCTGGAATCTGATCTTGAAGAAGCTAGAGATAATGAAGAACAAATTGAGAATTAGATTGACATTCTAAAAAGGGATCTTCAAACAGTAAATGAATACGAAGAGAAATTCAAGATAAGCTCTGCTCAGCTTGAAGTTCTTCTTGAAAGCCAAAAGAGGGTAGATGACAAGCAAGGCTTGGGGTATGAGAAAGGTGAAAGATCAGGATCTGGTCAGAAGAACTCTGGATCAGGAAATCCAAGGAACAGGCTTAGAATACCTCTGATAAGGCAACCAAATGCTCAAAGATATCCATCCTTCAATGGATATTGCCGCAATTACAATAACTTTGGTCATAAAGCGAATTAGTGCAGAAGAAGAATGAATCAGACTAATCCATCCTTCTCCGATCAGTGTTTTAACTACAAAAGGTATGGTCACAAATCTCATGAGTGTAGAAATATGCAAATGAACAATTCATTCAATGGTAGATGCTTTGCATGCAATAGAATGGGACATATGGCTAATCAATGTAGATCAAGAGGATACCAGTCAAATATGTAAAGAAATGTTGTTTGCTATAATTGCAATAGATCCAGTCATATTGCTAAATTTTGCAGAAGTAAGAATCAGGACAAAAAGGGTTCGGTGCATCATAATCAAAACCAAGACAAAGGAAAAGGAAAAGTGAATGCGGATGAAATTCAAACGGAGATGAACAAGATTTGGGTGAAGAGAAGTACAAAAAATGTTGGAGATGGATCCACACTAGAATCTGGTAGTGATATTCCTTTCAGAAACTAAATATATGAGCTCTAGCTCAGGGGGAGTCACAAAAGAAAACAAGTTCCCCCAGCCAGTCAATTGGTGCCTAAAATTGGCACATGGAAAGTTGTGGATTAAAAGGGCTCTCAGAGAAACATCTAAATAAACCTTGGTGAAGATTTGAAAGATCTACAAGGAGTTTGAAAAGGTTAATCATCCAAGATTAATCAGGTTTGACAGTCATCCAGTAGAAGTAGGACTTTCACAGTTAGATCTGGTATAATTCAAAATTGAAATATTTGGATTTTTCGTTAGATGGAATGATTGGAGAAAGGGAGATACATTGTAAGTTATCATTCTAGGTGCATCTTAGTGATCTGGAAAGATCTCTCTCAGAACAAGGAAAACAAGGCAACATGAATAACTTAAGTTGTGCATTTATTACAAAATAGAATTAGGGCTTGCACAAAAATAAAAGGGTTCTTTTGTTCATCATTTGCACATTTTCATTTGAGAAGAAGAGAGAAGGAGCTCTACAAAAAAATTGTCTCAAACCTCTCAAAGATCAACTGTAGATATCGATTCATCCAGCAATCTGATCCGGTTCATATCTTAAACCATAGAAGCGTAAAAGGTATTTTCCACTCTTGAATATCTCTCTCTAAATCTTTTGAAAGATGTCTACTCTGAATGTTGTGAAGATCACTGATAGGCCACACCCTAAATTCAAGAAACATCCCTATAAATCCCTAGAAGTTGATCCCCTAGCCGCATTTTCTAGCATTCTGCATGGAGTTCTACATGTAGAAGATGTTAGGGTTTACATACACACAAACATTGAAGAATTTGGGGAATCCAAGCTGATGGATATCTATCACAAGGAACTGACAGATGAATCATTTGAACTTAAACCCCAATACAAGGCCATCTGGGATAAACATTTTGGACATTGCATTCATTTCTCCTATTTTTCTGAAGATGATTGGGTCCGGTATGTTATAAGCAGAATGCATGACAACTTTAAGTGGTTGATGAGGCAATTCAAGATAACCAATGATGCAATTAGGGTGGTAATTGGATTGCACCCATCTGGTGGGTTGCCTGCTCTCAAATCAGTCAAAAATGAAACTGTAAGTCAGGCTACTGGATCAAAATTTGACAAGAGAGCAATGACTATAGAAGATATCACTGATCCGAATATCAAATTTGCATCTATGATAATTGTCTATAAGATATATCACTCCAGCAGGGAGAATTCTATATCCGGAACTGTAATCTATGCTGCTTATTAGATGTTAAGGGAGAATGTAGATTATGATCTTTGCGAGCTTCTTCTGAGCCAACTATTAAAAAAAATACAAAAGATCAAGAAGGACAAGAAGAACTCATTCAAGTATGGTGGGATAATATTGTGTTTTTTCTTTTACTTTATGAATGATCTACTCGGATCCAATGGTTGGGTATGGCAAAATGACAAACCTGTGGCCATACAAATTAGAGACTACATGTATGGGCTTGGTGATGCCAAGGCTCAAAATACAGCACTCTGGGGATACTTCAAGAACTTTCAAAGTATGATGTAGGCCAAAGAGAGAATCCCCCAATCTTTGGTTGAGAAGTACAAGGATACAATGTGCTTTATGGTAGACACTGATCAATGCCTAATGGAGGTAGTGGAGCCAAGGATAGTTTGGATTATGCCAATGGGGTATGAGGTGGATAAGAAAATTTTGGAACTGCATGTCCAACACCTTCTAAGTCAGCCTAAGGACCCTAAGGTAGAAAGGTTTGGAACCTTCCAAGAGCTGAGTGTAAAAGTTCATGTTGAACTGAGACAACCTAAGATCAAGAGAAAAGTGAAAAGGGAAGTAGAAGAATTTGCTAAGAGATGTGCAATTTCAAAGGAGGTAGTTGATGCCAACAGAGAGAAGGTGGAAAGGGGAGAAAAAGAAAGGAAAGAAATAGAAAAGGA
This sequence comes from Cunninghamia lanceolata, assembly GCA_027924645.1. Classification (NCBI taxonomy): domain Eukaryota; kingdom Viridiplantae; phylum Streptophyta; class Pinopsida; order Cupressales; family Cupressaceae; genus Cunninghamia; species Cunninghamia lanceolata. Next base: position 16,485,856 of record BSBN01001583.1, read on the forward strand.
AAGTGCTCTAGTGCAAGCCCCTTCCAAGACCAAATCCTCCAAAAGCTCTGCACCAACCACTTCTACGAGTCAAAAAGCCTCAAAACTGGAAGCCAAGACATTCAGAAAGGGAGAGAAGAGAACTAAGACAAAGGCCACAAGGTCTTACACCAGCTAGAAGGATGATGAAGAGATAAAATCTGATGAGGAGATCAAGAAAATGAAGAAGAAGAAGAAAACATCTGGTGAACCCTCTACCAGTCATAATAAGGAAGAAGAGGCAGAATAATTCGTTGAAAGGCCTACTCTCTACATTGATGATATCATCAAATTAGTTACTATGGATGGGAACCTGCAACCAATGACTAAATTTTATGATGAATATAATGAAGTTGATCAGAAGATCTTGCAAGATGCCACAGTCAAGTATCTAAACATCTATAACAAAGCATTCATTGAAATTATATCTTTGATTCCAAAAAGCTTAGAGAAGGAACTTGAAATGGGAAAGAACAATGCCAAGGCAAAAGACCTAGAAATCCAGGAGCAGATTGCTATCCAACTCTATCCTTCCATCACCCCTCAACAAAAGAACATGATCTTCAAGTACTGCAAGGATGAGTTCTGAAACAAACCAAGAATGAACTAGCTTATGCTTGGAGAAACTGACAAAGCAGCAAAAGAAATAGAAGATATCCTCCGGAATGCATACAAAAGATTCAACATTCTTGTTATAGAGGACTTAGGTGATGAACCTTCTGTCATGGATGATGAAGGACTAAGTACATCAAAGGAAGATCCTACAGAGAAAACTATAGAAGAATCAAAGGAGATAGGTGAGGAGAAAACTAAGGATTTGGATTCCTCTACTCTGGAAGAGGAAGTCCATGAAGAAGTAAACATCTCTCTTCTAGATTCCCCAACAGACTCCAGATCTAAAGGAGAAGAAAGAATAGAGGAGAAAATTAGTCAAGAAGAAGAGTTAAAGGGAAGAGAAGAAGATCAAACAGAGAAGACTCTAGGAGATAGTTCTAAGGCTATAGAATGAAAGAAGACTCTGTCTCCAGCAAGAGACACTGCAGAAACAGTTAAAGATTTCTTGACCAAAGAAATGATGGAGATTGATGAACTAGAACTGTTTCAAGGACCATTCAATTTTGATTCCCTCTCCCTGGTTCAAACAATGAAGATAGCATCCTTTGCTCAAGCATAGGCAAAAGAAAAACTTCTGAAGTCTCACATGGAAGACTGTGAGCTGATAGAGATTGCATCCGGTGTATTAGAGAAGATCATGCCATCCTTCTAGAAGGATCTTTCAGCCTCCTCATCCAGTAATCTAAAATCTCTTGTTAATTCAATTAGCACACATTTTGATTCTTTGGAGAAGTCAGCAAAAGATCAAGTATGGAAAGAGTTTTTGGGAAAGAAATTCTCCAAAGTACAAGGGCTAATAAAAAATGATAGGAGAAATATGGAAATTGGGATAAAGAGCTTAGAAAATGCTCTTAAAGATGGCAGAGAAATATATAAATTTTGTTTATCCTGGTCTAAAGTGACAAAGGATATTGAGAAGAAAGTGAAGAACAAGAGGGTAAACTGTCAAGTTTATCTCAGAATTTTGATCCTCTCACCACATCCATAATAAACTAGGAATGTCATACTATTGCCATTCTAAATGAACTAAAAGAAACTTGAAAAGGAAAGGAAGAATATAATAACTAGGATGGGTGAACTTAGAGGGATAATTATCCATAAATTAGAGGCCATGCATGAGGCCCTAACTGATGCTCAGACCACAGCCCAGACTAGTGATCCGACAGATCTAAAGAGGGTAGAAGCTTTTGCATTCCTGTTGAGTGGTCACATCTCAATTTTGGACAGAATGAAGCAGAGTTGGGCAACATGATTTGTCCAGTTAAATACAACTTTTATAGATATACTTCAGTATATGTAAGTATAACATGTATATATACTTATGCAGCTAAGTATAGTTGGATTTTTGCAAATTTTGGTGTGCGAATTTCACCCTTTGCCATTGATGTCAAAGGGGGAGTGAGGAGTAGTGAAAAATGTGGAATCTAACTAAGGGGGAGCCCCAGAAAAGTGTACTTTAGAACAGAGCATCAGCTAAGGGGGAGTTTAGTGTGTCATTTTTCACTAAGTGTTGCCATCAATACCAAAGGGGGAGATTATTGGCAAGAGACACTATGTGGCTTCATGAATGTTGTCATTGATGGCAACAAAGTCCATCCCACACATTCGTAGGACATGGTATGTCTATATCGGAAGTCAGATTGAAGAGTATTTTGGTCCGGTGACCAAGAACAGAGCATGCAACAAGGTCTAACAATCAGGTCCGGATCTCTCAAAGGAAGTATCTTAGAAAAGTATGGACTTGGGGAAGTCAAGAGGAGTACCATGACTGACATAATCCAGAGATTGAGCCTCCAGTGATGGAAGAGTGAAGAGATATGAGCACCTAAGTGTTGGGTTCCTATTTGGCAGAGTAGACTGAGGAAGAACTGACCGGCAGAGCATCAGACCTTAATCCGGATGAGAAATTGATGGTGATCAATTTTTTTTAAGGATCATTCATGGTTGGCCAACATGATTGATGACTTCTATAAGTATCTCCTTGATACACATCACTTAGTAAGCAAGGATTCAACCGATAGACCAGAGTTTGGGAAAATATTGAGTATTCCAGATGCCGACTAGAAAGATGATGAAATCCTTGGTGAGGATTTATATACCAGATGGATTTTGATGTGAAGGTGAGTGTTGTGTTGTGTTGTGTGAAGAAAAGCAGAGAGTGGTGTGAAAGAAGTTATATAGGTCCATTATGTGACAGGACAACAGCACCAAAGAAGAGGAAGAATGAAGTGCAGTAGATCAGTGTATTGAGCCTAACCGGAATTGAACCTAAGCATATGTGGATACTTCTCATTAGTTTAATCACCTGGTTACTTTCTTTGTACCTTGTAGATAGTGAGTCTCTTGTAGGCAGTGAGCCTCTTATGAGCAGTGTGCTCAAGCAGTGAGCCCTAATTGGCAAGTGCCATTTTGTACTTCTATTCTTTTAATAAAGAATACAATCTTGGGTTAGTCACCCCATGGTTTTTCCCTTAACAAGGTTTTCCACATCAAAATCATTGTGTTATGTGTATTGATTTTATTTCTTCTTTCATGGTTATGCATGCTTATATGATTTGATGCTACATTAGTTGTTAAAGAAGAACAAAAAGTAAAAGTAATTAAGATAATTGATTCATCCCCCCTCTTAGTTATCAATAGATTTGAGTCCCATCTATGTTTGACCAACAATGTATAGTGATTCACATTAATTCAAATGTTTGTAGTGCCAACCTTGATGTTTATTCCAAGGTTGATGAAGCATATAAATAAGTGTGGTTGAGTTGTGGAAAGTAATCCTTGTGCGAAAATGAAAAAACCCTAAGAAAGGAGGAAAGGTAGAGTAGAGAAGAGGAAGATCAGAAGAAGAGAAGTAAAGGATGAGGAGATAGCAATGAAGTGTTTGGGGGTAGAGAAGAAGTATTGTGCGCTTAAATGGAACTAACCTTGGCATGAAGAAGATGTTTTCTAGTTCAATCTTTCTATCTTAAACATTGTAAATGTTCTTGTAGGAAGTGAGCCTCTTTTGAGAAGTGAACTCTAGAAAGTGCGCCCAAATGCAACTGCCTTCCTATTTTCTATTCTTTTAATAGAGAATAAATCTTGTGGGTTAACCCCCACCATGGTTTTTCCCTTAACCAGGTTTCCACATAAAACTCCTAGTGTTATGTGTGTTGATTATGTTTCTGCTCATGTGTTGTTGATTCATGCTTTCATGGTTATATCATTCATCTGTTTATAAGTGGTAAAGAAGATTAAATGCAGTAAAAATTAAAAGTTTGTGACAACTGATTCACCCCCTCTTCTCAGTTGTTTGTCCTAATTTCAATAATTGGTATCAGAGTTGGTTCCTCTAAAAGAAGTTTGACTACTTGAGGAGATCCAAGATGTTGACTTACAAGAAGGATAGTCCAAGATTTGATGGAACAAATTACTCTCTTTGGAAGAGCCACATGGAGTGCCATTTACAATGCATGGGTGATGCCTATTGGTTAATAACAAAAGATGAGTATACGCCTTCAGAGAAAGGTCCTTCAACTCCAGATGAACTCAAAGATACTAAAAACAACATTCAAGCTAAAGAAGCTTTGCTGAGTGCCCTAACTAATATAGAAATGACAAATGTCTTGGAATTGAAAACTGCTCATGAAATCTAGAAGTTGGAAACTCTATATGAAGGTGATGAATATGTCAAATGTGCTAAGTTGCAGAGCTTGAAGGGTAGATACAAAAATTTGAGGATGAGTGAAGATGAAAACATCACTTCCTACATGCAGAAGGTGAATGAACTTGTGTGCAATATCAGGTGTGCTAGTGGAACACTAGAAGAATCAGATATTGTTGGCAAAACGCTCAGATCCTAACCTGCTCATACAAGCATAGAGTTGCTACTATTAAGGAAATTAGGACTGTGACAACTATTACAAGGGATCAGTTGGTTGGCAAGCTCTCAGCATTTGAAATGAGTGAGTTTGGTTATTCTCTTCCTAAATCTGAATCTGCATTTAAGGCTAGTGTTTTTGGAAAGAAAAGATTTGATCCAGGTGAAAGCTCTTCAAGAAGACTAACTAGATTTGAGAAGGCAAAGAAGGATCTTGAAGAAGATTAATCGGAGCCTGAAGAATAAGAAGCCCTTTTTGCCAAAAGACTACCAAGAGGATTTGGTAAGTATGAAGGAAAGTTGTCTTTCAAATGTTTTTCTTGCAATAAGATTGGTCGTTTTGCCTCAAGATGTTTGGAGAGGGTTTCAAAGCCAAACCCTAATAGACCTAGGTTTCAGAAGAAATGCTACTATGTCCAAGAAACTGTTGAAGAAGGAGTCATTAATGATGAATTTGATAAGGGAAGTACCTCAAGAAATGAATGGGTGTTCATTGCTATCAAAGAAGAAGATCTGGTGCCTATTGAATCTGCTGGTTGTGTGAATGTGGAAAGAGCCTTGGTTGCTTAGGTGGAAGAAAAGGATGAATGGGTAATTGATAGTGGATTCTCTCATCATATGATAGGTGATAAGAGTAAGTTTTTAAGTATGGAAAGGTATGAAGGTGGAATTATGAAGTTTGGAGACAATTCAGCTAGTAGAATCCATGGTAGAGGATCCATCTCTCTTGATGGTAAGAATCACACTAATGATGTTTTGTATGTAGAAGAGTTGAAGCATAATCTTCTCAGTGTTGGACAGTTGGTTGACAAGGGATATGATCTCTGATTCAAGAATGGAAAATGCAAAATTTTGGAAAGATCTGGAACTAAGATTACATCTGGTACATAGACTAGAGTTAACATCTTTCATTTAAGTGGTACTGGTAAAAGTTATTTGATTGCTCAGATTGATCAGAATTGGCTGTCGCATAGGAGAATGTGTCACGTAAACTTTGACAATATTGTCAAGATAAGTTCTACTCAAGCTATGAGAGATCTTCCAAAGCTTGCAAAACTTGCTAATAGCATGTGTAAAGAATGTCAGTTGGGAAAATAGAGCAGAACGACATTCAAGAGTAAAGAACAATCTTCAAGTGGATTGTTGGAACTTGTGCACACTAATTTGTGTGGTCCTACCAGGGTTAGGAGTTTGCAAGGAGACATATACTTTATGTTGCTGATTGATGATCACTCCTAAACGATGTGGGTCACTTTCTTGAGAGAGAAATCAGAGGCTCTTGACAAATTCAAAGTGTTTAAGGCTAGGGTGGAGAATGAGATTGGTGTGAAGATAAAGTGTTTGAGATCTGACAGAGGTGGAGAGTTTATGTCCGTTGAGTTTAATACATTTTGTGAAAAGCATGGAATAAGAAGATAGTTGTCTGCTCCTAGAACTCCTCAGCAGAATGGAGTGGTGGAAAGGAAGAACTAGACTATTCAAGAGGCTGCTAGAACCATGATGATGGAAACAAATGTTCCACATGTCTATTGGAGAGAGGCTATAAGTACTGCTATCTTCACTCTTAACCGAGTACAGATCAAAGGTAATTCTGGTAAAACACCTTATGAACTGTGGTTTGTTAATGCTCCTTCTATGAAATATTTTAGATTTTTTGGTAGTAAAATCTATATCAAAAGAGATGAAGATCTAGGAAAGTTTGATGCAAGATGTGATGAAGGAATATTTTTGGGTTATTCTAATCAAAGCAAGGCATACTGGTGCTTTAACAAGAGATTGAAAAATATTGTTGAAAGTGCTAATGTCAAGGTTGATGAAACCAGGGAGAGACCTTCAACATTTTGTGAATATGAATTAGATGATCAAAATGAAAGTCCAAATGAAGGAAAGAAAGTTTAGTTTACTCTAGAGAATCCAGTGACTCAAGAAGTTAATGCAGATGTTGAGGAACAAGTTCAAGGATCAAAAGTTGAAAAAAATCCCAAAACTCCCAACTATGTAAGATTGAATCATTCTAAAAATTAGATCATAGCAGATAAAAATAAAGGTGTTCAAACTAGAAGAAGAATTTATGAAGAACAAGAGGAGTATTGTCTGATTTCAAAGATTGAACCAAGATCAGCAAATGAAGCTTGTAATGATGAAAGTTGGGTAAAAGTAATTGAAGAGGAATTAATGCAAATTGAAAAGAATCATACTTGGGATCTTGTTCCTAGACCTGAAAACAAAAATGTAATTCGAACTAAATGGGTAGATTCTAGAATAAATTGAATGAAGATGGTGAAGTTGTGAGAAATAAAGAAAGATTGGTGTGCAAAGGTTACTTTCAAGTAGAAGGAATTGATTTTGAAGAAACTTTTGCTCCGATGGCAAGAATTGAAGCAGTCAGATTATTTCTTGCCTTTGCTGCTTACAAAGATTTCAAAGTCTACCAGATGGATGTTAAGTCAGCATTCCTAAATGGAGAGTTGGAAGAAGAACTCTACATTGAGAAACTGAAAGGATTCCAATTGTCTAATCAAGAAGATAAGGTCTGCAGAATGAAGAAAGCATTTTATGGACTTAAACAAGCTCCAAGAGCCTGGTATGCAAGATTATATAAGTATCTACTAAAGTTAGGCTTTAACAAAAGCACTGCTGACAGTAATCTTTATTTCAAAATTGATCATGAAAACATCTTGATTTTTGAGGTATCTGTTGATGACATTATCTTTGGTGGAAATGAGAGTATGTGTAAAAAATTTACTAATCAAATGCAAAGTAAATTCGAGATGTCCATGCTTGGTGAAATGAATTTCTTCTTAGGTCTGCAAATCATTCAGTTAGAAAAATGCATCTTCATATCTCAGTCTAAGTATGTGAAAGAGTTATTGAAAAAGTTTGGAATGGAGGATTCAAATCTAGTGAGTACTCCTATGGTAACTGGATGCAAGTTGAATAAAGATGATGATTCCCCTAAAGCATATCAGAAGAGGTATAGATCAATGATTGGAGGACTGCTTTATCTGACACATACTAGACCTGATATTATGAATGCAATTGGCCTTGTTGCTAGACTTCAAGCTAATCCTAGAGAATCTCATGTTGTAGTAGTCAAAAGAATTTTTAGATAGCTAAAGGGAACATTTGACTATGGCTTATGGTATCCTAAGAGTGATGATTTCACTCTTCATGCATATACAAATGTTGATTGGGCAGGAGATGTGGATGATAGGAAGATTACTAGTGGAGGTACATTTTTCTTGGGAAAGATATTGGTTTCTTGGTTAATCAAAAACTAGGAAGCAATATCTCTATCTACTACAGAGGCAGAGTACATAGTAGTAGCAAGTAATTGTACTCAAGTTTTGTAGATGAAGCAAATGTTGAAGGATATCAAAGTTGCATTTGAATAACCTATTACAATCTTCTGTAATAATTCAAGTGCAATAAACATTTCAAAGAATCCAGTGTTGCATTCAAAGATAAATCACATATCCATCAAGTTTCACTTTTTGAGAGAGAAGGTAAATGAGAACGAAGTCAGATTGGAATTTGTCTCTTCAAAGGATCAGATTGTAGATATCTTCACTAAGCTTGTACCTAAGGATACTTTTGAGTATCTCAGAGTGATGCTAGGTGTTATTACCCCTCCTATTCAAAACTAAGGTGCACTAATGTGCATCAGTCTAGTGGAATTGACAGTCATATCTTGTGATTTGGATTGGTGTTTAGTGGATGCTACTTACGGGGAGTAGTCGGTATGATTCTGGATTAAGAAACAAAAGAGGAAGAGATGATTGCAAATATGTTTCCTTTGCCATTAATGTCAAAGGGGGAGAGAAGTCATGTGAAAGACTTGGAAGTAAATAGTGATGGTGAAAGGGGGAGCAGTAAAGAAAATGGTTGCAAGTGTGATAAGAGAAAGGAGGAGAAGTTCTTGTCTTGATGGTTGAAATAGTTTTTCACATCATATGTTTCCATCAATGACAAAGGGGGAGATTGTTGCAAATGTGTACCTAATCGCTGTTGTCATTGATGTCAACATATCCTTGTTGTCATTTGTGTCAACTGTATCCCATTCTAGAAGACTTGTATGTTGAGGATATTGAGAAAATTAGACTCTCCAGAAGAAACAAGTGAGTTACATATCTCTCTGTCAAAGATAGTGAAGACAATGCAGTTTAGTGAAGTAGATTGCTCCACATTCCCAATAGGATGAAAATCAAAATCTACGAATTAAAGAGTTTGTACAGGATTGCCTGAAGTTGCTCCAGTCAAGATTTGAGAGGTCCACATGGAGAATTGGCAAAGTTATGGCCATCTCAGTAGAACCAAGTTTTGTAGTTGTTCAGAGGTGACAGAGTGACATAAATCTGGTCTGGATTGATCTGCATTGGAAATTATGATCTTTGGATCTAAAGGTGTGTTTGGGATGTTGGTGTGTGTCCCCAACTCAAGTGGTTCATGGTTTGGAGGTCTGCAAGCAATCTTTCTAGTGTGACAGTCATGACAGTTGGTGTTCTTGAGTTCTCGGATGAAGGTGCAAGTGTCTCTGGTGATCTGAGGTGGTGCAATTGTTCCTGTTGATTTCATTGTGTTTGTGGTGGTCTCTAAATTGAGTTCCTATTGTGTTGGTGGTCTGCATTGACGATTGAGCTCGTGGTTGAAGATTTGTCATTGGGTGTTGTTGTTCTTTCTAGTCTTGGCCAACTGGATGCTTTGTGCATGTTCTAGATGATCTAAGAGAGGTTCTATAAAGTGTAGCATGTTTTTTGAGGAAGATTTGAGTCCTAGCTATGTTTGGCTGATAGTATAGCAATTCACATTAAGTCAAATGTTTGTAGTGCCGACCTTGATGTTTATTCCAAGGTTGATGAAGCATACAAATAAGTGTGGTTGAGTTGTGGAAAATCATCCTTGTGCGAAAATGACAAAATGCTAAGAAAGGAGGAAAGGTAGAGTAGAGAAGAGGAAGAGCAGAAGAGGAAGAGAAGTAAAGGATGAGGAGATAGAAAAGAAGTGTTTGGGGGTAGAGTAAAAGTATTGTGTGCTTAAATGGAACTGACCTTGGCATGAAGAAGATGATGTTTTCCAGTTCAATCTTTCTGTGTTAAACATTGTAAATGTTCTTGTAGGTAGTGAGTCTCTTTTGAGAAATGAGCTCTGGGCAGTGCACCTAAAGGCAGGTTCCTTCCCATTTTGTATTATTTTAATAGAGAATAAATCTTGTGGGTTAACCCCCACCGTGATTTTTCCCTTAACCGAGTTTCCACATAAAAATCCTAGTGTTATGTGTGTTGATTATGTTTCTGCTCATGTGTTGTTGATTCATGCTTTCATGGTTATATCATTCATCTATTTATAAGTGATAAAGAAGATTAAATGCATCAAAACATAGAAGTTTGTGACAACTGATTCACCCCCCCTTCTTAGTTGTCTGCCCTAATTTCAACAAAGTGTTGGCACTATACTGAAGAAGCGACAAGGAGACAGTGTTTGAGCTGGTATTGGTCCATAGTAGAAGATCATACTATGTGGTTTAGACATGTTGTTCATAGTTCTCAAAGGATCACTTGTCAAAGATTTTAGTCCTTCAAAAATACCGGAAGCCTATCTTCAAAAAGTCTAAGTTCGGTAATTTAGAGAACAGAGGAAATCAAAACAAAACACTCAACTGAATTGGTCCGCATTTCTCTTTTGTTGCATATCTTGTTATGTAGTTTTGAGGTGTTGTAAACACATGTATGAAGTATCCAAATCTAGAGTTACAAGTTCTAAGTTCCACTGGAAATATAGTTGTGGGTGCCTAAGTATCGCTACTTGGTCTGAAAGAACTTGACTGTGACAGAAAATGTGTTCTAGTGGTCCATATTCTACCACAAAAGAACACTAGTAGAAAAATAGGCAATAAATGACTAAAAATTACAAATAAGCTACTAGTTAGTAGTTTATTTGTAATTTTTAGTCATTTTTTAAGTCATTTATTGCCTGTTTTTCTACTAGTGGAATATTTTGCTTTGCAGTTCTGGAGGTATGACCTATGATATGTGAAGAGTCTTTGATATAGATTTGAGCAAGGCTTGTGGTCCATAGTGGAAGATGTAGTTTGGCAGTTGAACTGAACCAGTGATAATCTATGGTTAACGCCAACATGACAATATGATGTGTGTATGGTAAGTTTTGTTGTTTGGAATCTTATCCTAAGTGATTATATGGATGGAGCTGACATATGTGAATATGATTCAAGTCTTGTTTTGATCTGCTATGTATTTTGGTAAATGATTTTGGGCTAACAAGTTACTTAAGGCATGACTAATATGAATATCTTGATTGTTATATATATATATATATATATATATATATATATATATATATATATATATATATATATATATGGGATTGAATTCGGTGTTTGTGATAAGTAGTGCGAAAGTGAATGTGTGTAATATGTGAAGTACAATGTAGGTGACAAGAGCATAAGAAGAGAAATCTTGCTTAATGTAAAAGTAGAGTAGTAAAATAGAGCAGTCAAGATGAAGAGTTTTGAGATAGTGTTTTGAGCTTCATTGGAGCTACAACCATGCATGTGTAGATGCAATTTGAGTAGTTCAACCTAGTAGTGAGCCATTCCTTCTTCTTTCTTTCTCTAGGTAGTGAGCCTGTTTTGGCAGTGAGCCATTCTTGTAGTGAGCAATTCTTTGGTTATTGAGCCATGGGAAGTGAGCCCTAAGGCAATGAGCCTTCTTGTAATTTGGTATTGTTATTACACAATATATTGTGAGCTAACACTCACTATGGTTTTTCCTAGTTTTGGGTTTTCCACATAAAAATCTTGGTTTTCATGTGTGATGGATTGTGGTTGTTTCTTCTATGTTTAATTTTCTTTGTTATTGCATGTGGTAAATGGATTACTAGTTTAATGATTAGGAAGTTTAATAGAGTATTAATTCACTCCCCCTCTCAGTACATTGGGTGTTTGACAAATCATTGATCTATATTTTCTCTGATTAGCCTTAGGGGATTCATCATTCTTGCTCACCTTGCAACCAGTTGTCATAGGGGTACAAACTGGTTTAGAATATTTCATTCGAAACTTCTTCAAGTGTTCCTTGACATACTTTGATTATGAAATGAAAATGCCTTTATCTATCTGATTGATTTATATCCCAGGGAAGAAGTTCATCTTTGCACAAATTGACATCTCAAATTCTTTTTGCATTTCAGTGGCAAAGTCCTTACACATACTTTCATTTCATTGAAGATTATCTCATCCACATAGACCAAAACAATAAGGATTTGATCTTTACTTACATTGATGTACAAATTACTATCTACGGACCCTTTAATGAATCCTTACTGCAACAAATACTTGCCTAACCTTGCATACCGAGCTCTGGGAGCTTGCTTCAGTCCATACAATGCCTTCTTCAATCTACATACCATATCTAGTTTGGTTGACAATTGAAATTCATCTAGTTTCTCTATGTAGACTTCTTCCAACTCACCATTCAGAAAAGTAGACTTCACATCCATCTAATATACCTTGAAATCCTTATGTGTTGCAAAAGCCAGAAACAATCTAATAGCCTCCATTCTTGCCACCAGAGCAAAGGTTTCATCATAGTCTATTCCTTCCACTTGTGAGTACCCCTTACACACAAGTCTTACCTTGTTCCTTACCAGTTCCCCATTCTCATTCAACTTGTTCATGTATACCCACTTAGTTACAATCACATTCTTATTCTTTGGTCTTGGGACAAGTTACCAAGTCTGATTCTTCTCAATTTGCATTAATTCTTCTTCAATAGCCTTAATCCAATACTCATCCTTTCATGCCTCAACCACTTTTTAGGTTCAACTTTGGAAAGTAAACATAGATTTACCTATACCTCTGCATCTTGTTAATACACCTTTTCTCTTATCACTAATGATATGGTCTCCAGTGTGATGTCTCTGCACAAACCTAGGGATCTTAGGAATCCTTTCCAAAGCTTCTTCAATCTACACTTTCTTTTCTTTATCTTTTTTTTCTCCACTTCTTGAAGAATCATCTAATTCATATCCATTCACCTCTGATTTCATCTATAGATCCTCAAACACCTCCAATCAATATGAAAACTGCTCTGTACTGGAAACAACTGTGTTCTGTCGAACTAAACTTCTGTTACTCATTACTTTCAAGACAATCATCAAAATCAAACAAAATTTTGGGTGTAGATGTATCCAATGATCAATAACCATATGCTAAAACTGTAGAGTAATATCTTCAATAACAGATCAATGTGGATCAAATTACTGGAACACTGTAGCTTGATTTTACTAGACATATACTTAGCCAAAATTTATAACATGTCTTCTTACCTGATCAAATTTTTAGTAAACTTCTTATGGAGGATAAGATCCTCTTGCAAAATGATCAACTAAGATAATCTGTACAACTCTACCTTTATCCTTTGCAATCACAGTCTCTATCCTGACTTAAACCTTTGTTGCTAATCCTTAACCTTATCTCTTCATGTTGAGGCATCAGCACCATTCCTTTGGTAGGGGAGAAAAAATTTTCAATAAGTCTCCCATGAGCCAAAGCACTAATCTTAGTTTCCAAAGGGAACATCTACACCAAATGTCAGTATAGCCTCATCCTTAACCTCTATTACATCCTTCTTTATCCAGATCTTAATCATCTCCTTCTTAGTCTCTATCAGATTAACCATTTGTATTGGTTTATTCTTCTCTACCAAATTATCCTTCTTCATGCTTCCACTTCTATAGAACATAGAGATATGTCCAAATCTATTGCAATTGTAGCACACGACATTCTTCTGACTAGTATTTATTCCATTCATCCTAGATCTGCATTGATTCACTTTATGCCCAAATTTCTTGCGTGTATAAAAGTAGCCATTGAAAGATTTAACTATTCTATCCTTGCCATAGCCATTTCTTAATTGACTTCTACACTCATTATCTCTATGTCCCAACTTATTGCATGCAAAACATCTAGTAGAGTTCTGACTCACTTTATTTCTTCATATAGTAGATCTATGACCAACTTTATTGCATGTGAAGCATAGACCAGAGAAGGATGGAACATTTTGATTCCTTCTACTTCTACATTCTACTTCTTTGTGTCCATACTTACTACAAAAATGACAAAAACCATTGAAAAGATGGGTACCTCTGACCATTTGGTTGTCTATCCAGAGGTCTTCTATCTTTATTCTTTTGATTTTGGATCTGCTTGCGATTGTTCCTCTGATTTGAAGTCTGATCTAATTTGGAACTTTCACCTTTTTCAAATCCTAAACCCTCTTTATCATTGGGACTTTTATGAAGCCTAACACATGAAAGGCCTTTCTTCCTTGATCAAATTCACATCACTACATCATATCCTCCATTCGCACACACATATCCATGAATCCTTGACACTTATTTATACCATCATTACCTTTGTAATAATCTTCAAGGTTGGAAACACAAACTCCAAGGTTGGCAAACACATAATATTTGAATTAGGTCTAGACCTAAACATTCCATGGCATAAAGGAATGAAGGTACACCAATCTATGCTTCATTTCAAACCAAAATCTATCTAGGCATGCTACATAATGCTCATATAATCACCAAATCAACTCCTCAATCAGCACAAACATTCAAGGTTAGTCAAATAGTGTAAACATAATGAATTCATGATCACATGCTTCCACGATCACAACCATAACTTATGGACTAGACATAGGGATTTAACACAATCTAGAAACATCCACAAACAACTTGAAGTCACCTAAGAACCAACAAATTCATCCACAATAAATTTCACTTGAAGACAGTTCACAGACTACTTACAAACAACACTGTCAAACTCTACTACACAAGAAATGACTTTCTGGAGCACCAAATCACAAATCCTTTAGAATGAAGATAGATTAGGATCTTATAAACATATATCCAAAACTGTAGAACCTAAAACCTTTATGCGAAGGAATACAGAGTAAAATACTTTCTCTCAGGCACATTGCAAACACTATCAAACATTGTCCTCAAACTGCTGAATACAACTTTCACTGTACAACAATCTGGAGCACCAAACTCTAGATTTAGAATCTTCAAAAACTTCTCAACAACATATCCAAAATACACACTTAGATATCCAACACAAAAGAAATGCAGAGCAAGAACTCAAGCAATATTCTGTAAGTCAAAAGATTTTCAACACACTATTTCCAATATTAATCAAATTTTCTCAAAAGTACTTGGAAACTCAATATCAGAAACATATCCTTAACATCTTCAACACTTCTACATAGAAACCAAATCATCTTTAGCAAGCCAACCTAGACAATCAACAATAACTTCATCAAGAGACATAGTTGACACCAATGGCAACAAAAGCATGTTGACATCAATGACAACACTGATTAGCACATACTTGCAACATGACATAGCAATAAGCCCCTTCCATTGCCCATTTTTTTCATGTTTAAGATGTATAGTATGTCTATGACATGCTATAAAGTGCTCATGTATTTTGTGTGTTTTCCCCCGTGCATGGTTTCAAGGGTGTAGTGATGAACTCCTCCCACACTTAGGTCTTGTTTAGCATTTCTTCCCCAATATGTGGTTTCAAGGGTGTAGCGATGAGATCCTCCCACACTTGGGTTTTTATGGAAAGGTTTCCCTCATGTGTGATTTCAATGGTGTAGCGATGAGCTCCTCCTACACTCAGGCTTTGTATGGCATTTTTCCCCCTTGCTGTAGTTTCAAGGGTGTAGCAATGAGCTGCTCCTACATTTTCAGCTTTTGTGTTGCAATTTTATTTTCATGCATATATATATATATATATGAAAATATTATGAAAATGTTATATCATGTATTCATCATGTTTTGCATGACTTCTATCATGTCTTCATCATGTATTGTATGTATTTAATATTGTCTTCTCCATGTTTTGCATGCTTCCTACTATCTTCATCATGTCTTGCATATCTTCAATGTGTTTTCTAATGCTTACCTAAGACTGGGGGCTAGAAATAGTTCCTCAATCTTGGTGTATTCCTTAGCTTTAAGTGCTTGGTGTGTTTGATGTGTTTTCAACCATACTTTAATGCATGTATTGTTATACTTAGGGCACACAACTGAGAGGGGGGGTGAATCAGTTGTGCAAAACTTTCTATCTGTTTAAACACTTTGTATATCGAAAAATTTGGATTTGTAAATGGAAATGATTCAAACAATGAAATGCATAACCTAAACCCAAATAATTCAATACCTCGAAGATGCAAAATGAGCTTGATTGATTGATCGCTTTGTTGTGTTGATTGCTCGATTCCGCAGCATAACGTTGATAAGGAGATAGATGATGGATGCAAAGGCTCTAATGATATTTCAACAGCATGTGGATACTTGAGGATCAATGCCCTTTTAGAAAATTTGACAGAATAAGGGTGCTTAAGGCTCAATGCATGCTAATGGCTTGTGAGGGGGTTGATTTATAGGAAAGGCTTGGTTCCAATGGATGGCTAGGATCAATTAGGGCTTTAGGTGAAATGGATGGATAGGATTAAGTTAGGTTTCCTTGCACATCAAGAAATTGTAGTCATATGACATGTGGCAAAGGAGGATGAGGCTTAGGTGTGCTTGTGTAGATAAATACTAAAATTAGGTCCCATTAGTTGTGCATGTGAAAGATAAAAGTTGTAACACATGATTGACTAGACAAGTGTTGGAATGTGATGAAAGATGAGTGTTTAATTCAAATAAAATATTTGAATTAGTTGGGATATGAGTTGGATATTAATTAAATAAATAAAATTTATTTAATTAATTGAGAAGTTGAATAGGATGAGATAATATATGATGTGGAAATTAATTAAATAAATAAAATTTATTTAATTAATTGGGATGGGGATAAGATAAATGGGATTATGCATGTGAAATTAATTAAATAAATAAAATTTATTTAATTAATTGGCTAAATAAAATTTATTTAATTAATTGGCTAATGGATAAATGGGATTAAGAGTGGGATTTAGGACAAAAATGGCTTATGATGTTTAGGATAATGTTTTAGCAAGGTGTTGTAAAACATGGACAAAGTTGGGACAAATTTGGGTGTCTACATTTTGCCCCTCTTTGAGATGATGTTCAAGATGATAAGATTTGTGTCGAGTAACATCATTTCAAAGAAGCCAAGGTATGGATAGAGGAAAATGATAGTGATGATGGAAAGATATGATGAGGATGATGATGGTGGAAAGATAGGATGAAATGGGATGATGATGCCCCCTCGAGAGGTTAGGCGGGTTGGACAAACACGGGTAGGCTCTCGAAAAGAAATGGCTTGGCTGCAAAAAGAAAGATAAGGGGATAGATAGAAGAAATGATGATGCGTTATGCTGCAATGAAGGTGAGCAACCATGATGTTTGATATAGCACTAGACGTTATGCACCAAGGTATAAGGACCAGGGTGACGATGTGTCTTGTGCCCCAGCGTAATACAACCTTGTCTAACATATGAGGAAGAAAACTTAGAGCATTGAAGTCCTACTACACAAAAGGTATGATATGACCTTAGATGCAAAGGATAGTGCAAAAAGCTATTCCAACATACACAAGATATGAATATTAGCTAGAATGATATAGATGTGATACAAATGCAAGATAAAAAGATAACACACACAAGCAAGCAAGCAAGCACAAATGATTCAAAAACAAACAAGGTATTGCCCCTGTCAAGCTGTAAACCAATGATTAATTGCTGATTGTTGATAGTTGAGAGTGTTGTCATTGCAGGGAAAGCTATATCCCTAGATCAACACAAGGTTGTTTGCTGAGTTGGTTGGCTAGTTGATTGATTGATTTGGCTTACAACAAGGCTAGGATCAAGACCATGGATTGTGTTTGGATAACTTGGCTTGATTAATTAACATGATTGGTATGGATTAAGGATGGGCTTGCATTTGGATCTTTGTTTGGAATGGTTGGAAGATGATGAAATGTTGATTAGATTGATTTGATGAAGGATGGATGATTTGTGGTGGATTGAGCTGCTTTGAATTTGTTGGAGTGATTGGATTTGTTCTGATTGGAGTTGATTTGCTTTGGTGTTGATGTTGACGATTGATAGGATTTATTTTGATGGTTGGATTGATGTGCTTTGGTTGTGATTTTTGCTATTGTTGGGTTGATTGTTTTGAATGATGATAATGATGGTGTGATGATTAGAGTGTCGATTCAATCTAAGCATAAGCAAGTGTTCTCAGTGTGCTCAAAGGATGTAAAACAAACAAGGTATTGTCCTTGTCAAGTCATAAACCAATGATTGATTGTTTGTTGATAATGATAGATAGTGTTGTCATTGCAGGGAAAGCTATATCCCTAGATCAACACAAGGATGTGGGAACGCTATATCCCATTAATGATGATTGATGATTATTGATTTGGCTCATGACAAGATTAGGATCAAAAACTTGTTGATTTGATTGGATAATGTTCCTTGATTGATTAGCTTGCCTGATATGGATTAATGTGACTTGGATTTAAGATCATTGCTTAGATTGATTTGATTGATATGACTGGAAGAAGTGATTGATTGAAATGGATGAATGAATGTTATTGATAAGAAGAATTGATGATGATAATTTTGATTTTGATTGATGTTGATGGAGTGGATTGTTTTGGATGATGATTGAATTGATCTTATTGCTTGGATTTTTTGTTGGATATTTGATTTTTTTGGATTTTTTGACATATTTGATTTTTTTTTGTAGTTTTTGAAATGTTTTGGGATGTCAATGGATTTACAATTTAGGTAGCTGTTGTGCTAGATACCAATGACAAGGGAAAACCAAGTCTAGGTGCAAAGATGGATGAATGGGATTGGATGGATAAAAGGATGGGCAATAAGGGATGGAAGGCTCATGATATATGGATGGATAAAAAGATAGGCCATAAAAGGGATGGATGCATGCCTCATAATGAACAAATAGGTAGGCTATAGTGGAAAGCTCATGATAAATGGATGGGGATAAGCTATAAGATGGAAAGCTTATGATAAGGATATGCCATAGTGGATGGATCATAAGGGAGCTAGGATGTGATCTTCAAAGGCTATGTTGCATAGGAAGAACTTGCCCCCATTATAGGTGGTAATGCTTAGGATTTTTACATGACAAAGTTCATGACCAAGGGATGACATGATAGATTGGGTTGAATGGGATGGATAAATGATCATTGGATAGGACTTGGTTTGGAAAGAAGGTATGTCAAGAAATATCCAAACATGTTTCAACATTTTGCCCCTATGTCTTCATCAAAATCAAAAAGGCGAGAGGATGGATAAATGGGTTCAACAGGATAAGCATGTTTATGTAATGGCTAAGGATGGTATAATAGAATGGTATATGATAGGTTGGAAATGGATAGGATTGAAAATGATATAATGGGATAGATAGTTTGGAAATGGATAGGTTGGATGAGACAATGTGCCCCCAAGTGTAAGTGATATAGAAGATCAACCTACACATGACGCCTGTTTGCCAGGTTTTCATCATGGTATTTATCCAAGGCACCTGTTTACCAAGTTTTCACCATTGGACGAAGGGATTTCTCTTTACTATTTTGATTTTTTTTTTTTTTGTATTTTTCTTTTTTGCTTTTAGATGTGTTGACAATTACACATGGCGCCTGTTTGCCAGGTTTTCACCATGGTAATGGATAGGAGGGACTCAAGTGGCTAGTTCAATGGATGTTGTTAGTCCCATTGGATATGGATGTCATCGCATGGACCATGTTGTTATGCTCATAGATGTTGATAAGGGAGATATGGATGGGAGATGGATTAGGTAGATAGTGGATTATGAAGGGAATGATGGTAGGGTAGGCTAGTCGCTTATGATGTGGATTTATATAGGCTTATGGAATGAAGATGGATGAAAAGTTTATGCCAAAGCATGGACCATAGGGATTGCATAGGGGAGATATGTAGGATAATGGAGGGAAGATGGGGAGATGTAGTTATGTGGTGGTGCTGCGGAGTGGAAGGGAACCATGACCAACGGTTGCACACACCGTGATAAACATTGAAGCTTTTGATTGGATGGTGGTGTAGGAAGCAATGGAGATGTTTGCTTAGGGGATGGTCGATGAAGTGATTTAGGAACCCACATAGATTTAGTATTTTTAGTGCTTTTTCTTTGCTTGTGGGATTTTTGAAGGGAATGGAAGTTTTGAATAGAAGTAGGCTTTTGGATGGAGATAAGTGATTGGGATTCTTGAGATGTGGATGAGGATGCCTCATTTGTTTTGTTAGTTATTTGCTTAGGAACCCAAATCATTTTGCTTTTGGGCTTTGCATTTGGAGGTATGGGCTTGGATGGTTGCTTAGATGTGGATGAGGATGCCTCATTCGCTTTGCTAGCTGTTTGCTTAGAAACCCAAACCATTTTACTTTTGGGCTTTACTTTTGGAGGTATGGGCTTGGATAGCTTTTTGGATTGCTTTGGTTTGGTTCTTTGCATTGATTTTTCATGTTTGTGCCCTAAGGCATGATAGTTCTTTGGATTTTTGGTAGGACTTTTAGCTTTATAGGTAGAGGCATCAAAATTCTTGCTTTTGAATCCCATGGCATGGGTGGAGTGGATGAAATGATTGGAAGCTTTATGCTTAGGTGATGTGTGCTTTTGTTGGCCATGATTAGGGATGTAAGGATACTTATGAATGATATGTATGTTAGGTGTTGGAAGCAATGGTGGCAAGGTGGATGGAGGGATATTTGGAGTTGGTAAAAGTGGAGGCAAGGTGGATGGCGGAAGGTGTATGGTCACATGCTTTTGACATTTATAGGATGATGGAGATGGAATGGCTACATATGTTTTGGGTATATGATGGGGGGTGTGATGGAAAGTGGTAGGTTTAGGATGCATGAAAGGATTACCAACATCTTCGCATTGTTTACCTTGGGGTGTGTATCCAAGGCCATATGAGCATGGAGGGATTTTGACATGGTTTGGCTCCAAAATACCTTGTTCATAAAGGCCTAGACCTTTGCCTTGGTAGTTCATGTTTTGGAGTATGCGATGGACAATGGGACTAGGTGTGCTGTGAACATTAGACTTGAGCTCATTATTGGATGAAGAAGGTGAAGTGGATAAAGGTCGTTGTTGTCCTAAGGAAGAACATTCATGGACAAAGGTGGTAAAACCAATAGGACATGATGGTGGACTTGAAGTGGAATCGATGGTCAATGTGAAAGGAGGATCATTAGGATCTTGCTTATGTTCATGTTGATCCAAGTTATTGGTATGATCTTTTATGCTTACTTGGGGGACAAGTGTCTCATCATGACAAGTTGATGTTTGCTCATTATGGATAGGGCTAGATGGTAGATGACTAGGAGCAATGTGGATATCTTGGTCATGGATAGATATAGGATTATGGATAGGATCAAGGTGCTCATGGATAGTTTCTTCATAGGTATCATCTTGATCATAAAGAAGGTAAATGTTATGGATGGGTTGCATGGAAGTGTTTTGATCTTGAGTTGGACTAGGGCTTAATGTTTCCACATGTTTAAGATTATGCTCTTGACATACCTCTTGACTTTGGATGGAAGTGGAAGGTTCTTGAGTGGACTTGATAGGCTCTTGATAGTTATCAACATGAAGGCATGATGGCTCTTGACTTAGGCTTGTGGTTGGAGACTCTTGAATAGACTTGTTGGCTTGTAGGTCACATGATGGGCTTAAAGGGCTAGGTATGTTAATGGAAGCCTCTTGAAGAGGCTCAAGGATATGTGAACCACATGATGAGATTATAGGATTGGACATGACCTTTGGAAGTTCATTGGTAGGCTCATGAATTAGTGTTTGACATGGAGGTAGTTTATTCCTAGCTAGTAGCCAATGGATCACATCCTTTGCAAGTGTATGGGTGGATGGAAAATATAATGGATGTATGATAATGGTAGTTGGTGTTGGATTAGGATTAGGACTAGGATTAGGTTGAGACCTAATTGGATTGGATGGATTAGGATTTGGACTAGATGGGGGTGATGATGTGGCATGATTTCCCATTATAGGTGGGTACACCTTGTAAACAATTGAGACAAATATTGGACATTGATTTGTATTATGGCCTTTGGTCCTATGGTATGCACAATAATCATGTTCATCATATGGACTTTCTTCACATGGTTTGACTTTAGGAAGTTCAATGAGTTTTGCTTCAAGCATCCTTTGTAAAACTCTCTCAGCCGCATCCTTTGGTGAACAATTATAATGATATGGTGAGGAAGGTAATGAGGGGCTTGGTGATTTGGAGGGTTGATGGACCAATGGACTAGGAATAGGATCACATGGTGGTGTTGGGATAGGATTAGTTGGCTCATGTGTTGGTGTGTGATTAGATGATGAAGGCCACTCTAGATTGGTATCTCCCTTGTCAAAGGTTATTAGATCTTGCATAGGATAACTTGGGCTTGGTTGATTTATGTACAAGGGGCCATTGGGATTTGGATATGATTCTTGTTGGAAAGGTGGATTTAGATCTATCAATGGTGCTTGGTGGTCTTGTTGAAAAGGTGTATTTGGACTTACTTGATTTATGTACAAAGAGCCATTGGGACTTCGTTGTTGTTCTTATAATATCACTTGATGGCTTTGTGGATGGGCTTGGTAGTGCATTGGAATGGTGGTATGAGGGATTGGATAAGCTTGAGGTGGATGTTCATAGGTTGATGTGGTATTGACTTGGTGGATAGGTGGATTAGGTTGATAGGAAGTGGATGGATATGACATGCGGCTATAAGGTGGATTAGGTTGGTATGGAGTGGCTAAGAATTGTTGTACTTGTCGAGCTTGACTAGTGGCTAAAAGGTGTTGGACTTGGGCTATGGAGTGTTGTAGTTGAGGTGATTGGCTTGCATGGGGTTGAGCTTTTTGGATGAAGAATTGTAATATTTCAATGGTGTCTTGGTTTAGGGGTTGTAATCCTTGATAAAGATTTTGGAGGAATCTTTGGAATTTGATTTCTAGGTCTTCTAGTGTAGACATGTTGTCACCACGTGTTTGTCTTAAGTCCTTTTAGCAAGTGCTTGCTTAGGGATTTGGATGATGATGTGGAATGTTTAGATGATGTGTTTAGATTGATTTGTTTATGTGTTTGGGTGTTTAGAGCTTGATATGGCAATATTCAAACAAATGATTATGCATATACACACATGAATCACTCACGCAAGACACATAAGCAAGTTGTTGACTTTGAAAATGAAATGTGATGATTATGCAAGCACACATGGAAGACACATCAATAAGCCTAATGTGTAGTCAAGTGGGTATAGCCAATTAGGTCTTAGGCTATCTATTGCACAAGGTTGACTATGGAATTGAAAGTGAAATCCTGCCACACAGCCAGGAGAAAGGGGTAACCCACCCTTCACCTTCACTTCCCAAAGGTATAAAGTTCTTTGGGGCTTAGCCAAGAGTGACAAGATTCCAACTCCCAATGAGGGTGTCTTTCGATTCAGCCTCGATTGAGGTCGTCCCTTGGAGTGGTGTGTCTCCAAGCAGGCCTCCTAAGAAGGGTATGACAAAAGCAAACCAAGTGAGCTGCCACTTGATTCACACTCGCAGTTGTTAATTTCCCCTTAGAAACTTGAAATGTGTAACAAACAGTTCAAGCACTTGTTCTTTTTAGATCCCAAGTCCAAAATGTGATGGAAGGCACTTGTTCATTTTAGCCCAACTTCAATATGTGATAGCAAACAAATGTTCATTTCAAAGCCCAAATCCAAGTGTGATGACAAACAAGTTGTTTGTTTTATGCCCAAAATCTAAATGTGTGATCAAATAATGATTAGAGATGAGAGATTAGAATGAGTGCACCTCATAAAAATTGCTTTCCATATTGCTATTATGATTGATCCAAATGTTGCTCCAGCTCCTTTGATTCACCTACAGGTCACTACAAAAAATAAAATGTGATTTGGTTCACTAGATTGGAAGATATGATTTTTTTTTCTAAAAGTCGCGCGTCAAAAATTTCTGAAAAATTAGAATCGCAGGGTCAACTTCAAATCGCCATAACTCTTTGAATACTGAACCAAATTTTTAATGTAACCACTTTTCGGAAAGCTCTCGAAGTCCTCTTTCCAACAAATCTAAGATCTCCTTTTTACAGGACTCTTTGAATACTGAGCCAAATCTTTAATGTAACCACTTTTCGGAAAGCTCTCGAAGTCCTCTTTCCAACGAATCTAAGATCTCTTTTTTCCAGGACCTGTGTAAAACAAAAAACCCTCTGCAACAGATCTGGTCATAAATTAAAAAAATTAGCAAAAAGTCGCGCGTCGAAAATTTCTGAAAAATTAGAATCGCAGGGTCAACTTCAAATCGTCATAACTCTTTGAATACTGAGCCAAATCTTTAATGTAACCACTTTTCGGAAAGCTCTCGAAGTCCTCTTTCCAACGAATCTAAGATCTCCTTTTTACAGGACCTATGTAAAACAAAAAACCCTCTGCAACAGATCTAGTCTTAAATTAAAAAAAAATCAGCAATATAAAATATCTTCAACCTACAAATCAAAGTGCATAAACCTGTAAAAATGAATGATTGCCGCTCCAAGAAATCTGATCTTCACAAAAACAACTCAAACAAGAGGGTTAATCAGGGACGTGAGTCCCACCGGGCGTGCCAAATGTATATCGAAAAATTTGGATTTGTAAATGGAAATGATTCAAACAATGAAATGCATAACCTAAACCCAAATAATTCAATACCTCAAAGATGCAAAATGAGCTTGATTGATTGATCGCTTTGTTGTGTTGATTGCTCGATTCCGCAGCATAACGTTGATAAGGAGATAGATGATGGATGCAAAGGCTCTAATGATATTTCAACAGCATGTGGATACTTGAGGATCAATGCCCTTTTAGAAAATTTGACAGAATAAGGGTGCTTAAGGCTCAATGCATGCTAATGGCTTGTGAGGGGGTTGATTTATAGGAAAGGCTTGGTTCCAATGGATGGCTAGGATCAATTAGGGCTTTAGGTGAAATGGATGGATAGGATTAAGTTAGGTTTCCTTGCACATCAAGAAATTGTAGTCATATGACATGTGGCAAAGGAGGATGAGGCTTAGGTGTGCTTGTGTAGATAAATACTAAAATTAGGTCCCATTAGTTGTGCATGTGAAAGATAAAAATTGTAACACATGATTGACTAGACAAGTGTTGGAATGTGATGAAAGATGAGTGTTGAATTCAAATAAAATATTTGAATTAGTTGGGATATGAGTTGGATATTAATTAAATAAATAAAATTTATTTAATTAATTGAGAAGTTGAATAGGATGAGATAATATATGATGTGGAAATTAATTAAATAAATAAAATTTATTTAATTAATTGGGATGGGGATAAGATAAATGGGATTATGCATGTGAAATTAATTAAATAAATAAAATTTATTTAATTAATTGGCTAAATAAAATTTATTTAATTAATTGGCTAATGGATAAATGGGATTAAGAGTGGGATTTAGGACAAAAATGGCTTATGATGTTTAGGATAATGTTTTAGCAAGGTGTTGTAAAACATGGACAAAGTTGGGACAAATTTGGGTGTCTACACACTTAATTCCATTTTTCAATTCAATAGCTTAATTATAGATTAGTCATGGAAACATAATGCAACAAATCAAGAGCAAAGACTAATCAACACATGAGACACCAAGATTTTGATGTGGAAAACCCAGTTAAGGGAAAAACCACGGGGTGATTAACCCAAGAAATTATTCTCTATTAGAAGAATAGAAGGAACAAAATGGCACTTGCCAATTAGGGCTCATTGCCTAAGCACACTACTCACAAGAGGCTCACTACCTACAAGAGACACACTGTCCACAAATAAATAAGTGTCACCTACTTGAACTTGAAAATAGCATCTTCACCATGCTTGAATCAGTTCCATTAAGCCCAATACTTCTGCTCTGCCTTTCGCTCACCTCCTTGCTACCACACACTCATCTCCACAAGGACACTTTACAAATGACTTCACAATCCTTTATTTATAAAAGACATCAACTTAGGAATGATCATCTAAGTCGGCAAACATCCATAATATCATCCGTAAGATGTATAATTCATCCGGTTGGCATGTTTTAGGAAGAACACCATTATCCAGAAGTTGTTCTTCAAAAGCAAACTCCAACTTCAATGCGGACCACCAACATGAACTGAACACAATCCAAAGACCACCACAAGCTCTCTTGAATAACCAAGAACATCCACACTTCATCTGCTTACTCAGATCCTTCTCTCCTTCATCCGGAACCTCAAGAACATAGTTTGTCATCACTATCACAAACGAATAGATGCTTGCAGACCTTCAAACCATGAACCAATATAGTTGACACTCCACAAAGACTTCCTCAACACTCCCTCAAATCCGCAGAACATTATAATGCAATTCTGGATCTCACCAGACCTATCTATCTCACTCTGTCACCACTGAACCCCTGCCATAACCGGTTTAACTTGAACAGCCATAACTTCTTCAAATCTTCATGTGGACCTCTAAAATCTCTACTGAACCATCTTAAGACTCATATATTCAAACCCTTTAATCCGCATCCTCTTATCCTTATCCTATCTTGAAGTTTTACCTTACTATCTTCCCTGTTCTTCTCTGTTCCTGATTGAGACTAATTTTCTCAATATCCTCAGCACACAGCTCATTCAATCCTTATCATTAATGTAACAAGAGTATGTTGACATCAATGACAACACCAGTTAGGCCCATACTTGCAATAATCTCCCCCTTTGTCATTGATGGCAACATATGATGTGAAAAACTATTTTAACCATCAGGACAAGAACTTCTCCTTACTGTCACAACTCACCCTAACAACAACAACCATTCACATGTCTTCTCTCCCTTAACTGCTCCTCCTTTGATCAATAACCACTTATTTTTCACATATCTTCTCTCCCCATTTGACATCAATGGCAAAGGGCACATACTTGCAATTCTACTACTTCTAAATCATACCTGTTGCTCCACCTGAGTAGCAGCTCCCCATCAATCCGGATCATTAGATATAACTGTGATATCCACCAAACTGATGCACAACTGTGTGCCTTAGTTCATCACCGAAGGGGCAATAACCCCTAACTTCTCCCTGAGATACTCAAAAGAGTCCTTAGGTAGAGGTTTAGTGAAGATGTCTGCAATCTGATCCTTGGAAGGTACAAACTCCAATCTGACTTCATTCTTGTTCACTTGCTCTCTCAAAAAGTGAAACTTGATGGATATATGCTTAGTTTTTGAATGCAGCACCGGATTCTTAGATATATTTAATGCACTTGAATTATCATAGAGGATTGTGATAGGTTCCTCATACTTCACTTTGATATCTCTTAGCATCTACTTCATCCACAAAACTTGAGTGCAACAACTTACTACTGCAATATACTCTGCTTCAGTTGTAGATAGAGATATTGCCTCTTGTTTCTTGCATAGCCAAGAAACCAATCTCTTTCCCAAAAAGAATGCTCCACCACTAGTACTCTTCCGATCATCCACATCTTTTGCCCAATCTGCATCTGTATAGGCATAAAGAGAGAAATCATGATCTCTAGGATACCACAAACCATACTCAACTATTCCTTTTAGATATCTAAAAATCCTCTTGATTGTCATGACATGAGATTCTCTAGGATCAACTTGGAATCTAGCAACAAGACCAACAGCCTACACAATGTCTAGTCTGGTTTAAGTGAGATACAACAATCCTCCAATCATTGACCTGTACTTTGTCTGATCAACCTTAGGAGTGACATCATCTTTCCTCAACTTACATCCGGTTCATGGGAGTGTTCATTAGCTTTGAGTCTTCCATCCCAAATTTCTTCAATAATTCTTTCACATATTTGGTCTGAGAAATGAAGATTCCTTTCTTTGTTTGAGTGATTTACAGACCCAAGAAGAAATTCATTTCACCAAGCATGGACATCTCAAACTCACTTTTCATTTGATTTGCAAAAGTTTTAGACATACTATCTCTTCCTCCAAAAATGATATCATCAACAAACAATTCAACAATCAAGATGTTTTCATGATCAATTTTGAAATACAAGTTACTATCAGTAGTACCTTTGTTGAAACCAATCTTCAAAAGATGCTTATCCAATCTTTCATACCAGGCTCTTGGGGCTTGCTTCAGTCCATACAGAGCTTTCTTCAATTTGTAGACCATATCACCATGATCAGACAATTGAAAACCATCTGGTTGTTCAATGTACACTTCTTCTTCCAAGTCCCCATTCAGGAAGGCAGACTTGACATCCATTTGATACACTTTGAAATCTTTGAAGGTAGAAAATGCAAGAAATAATCTGACTGCTTCAATTCTTGCCATCGGAGCAAAAGTTTCTTCAAAATCTACTCCTATTTGAGAATAGCCTTTGCAGACCAATCTGGCTTTGTTTCTAATTACTTCACCAACTTCATTTAGTTTGTTCTGGAAGATCCATTTGGTTCCAATCACATTCTTGTTTCTAGGTCTGGAAACAAGATCCCAAGTGTGATTTTTCTCAATTTGCATTAGTTCTTCCTCCATGGCTTTTGACCAATTTTCATCATTGCAAGCTTCATTCACTGTCTTAGGTTCAATCTTTGAAATTAGACAACACTCTTCTTGAGCAATTCTTCTTCTTGTTTGTACTCCTTTGCTTTTGTCACCTATGATCTGATCTTCAGAGTGGTTCAATCTTACATCCCTGGGAACTTGGGGAGTTTCTTGCACGTCTGATTCTTGACTAGATTCATTGAAGTTCAACTCTTCTTCCTGATTTACCGGATCAATTTGAATCTCAATTTTAGAAGGGGCTTGAGATTTTTGAAACATAACACCATCCTGATCATCTTCATCATATTCTCAAAACCTTGAGGGTTTTTCAATTCCTTCATCAACCTTCACATTTGTACTTTCTATAATCTTTCTTAGTCTCTTGTTATAACACCGATATGCTTTTCTTTGAGTAGAGTAGCCCAAGAATATTCCTTCATCACTTCTAGCATCAAACTTTCCTAGATCCTCATCTCTTTTAATGTAACATTTTCTACCAAAAACTCTGAAATACCTCACAGTAGGAGTGATGCCAAACCAAAGTTCATAAGGAGTCTTACTGGTATTGCTTCTGATTTGAACTCGATTGAGGGTATAGACTACAGTACTAACAACTTCTCTCCAATAGATCTAAGGAACATTTGATTCCATCATCATGGTCCTGGAAGCTTCCTGGATGGTCCGGTTCTTTCTCTCAACTACTCCATTCTACTGTGGAGTTCTAGGGGTAGACAACTGTCTCTTTATTCCATGCTTCTCACAAAACTCTATGAACTCTCTGAATGTGAATTCTCCACCTCTGTCAGACCTCAGACCTTTCAATTTTAATCCGGTTTCATTTTCTACCATAGCCTTGAATATTTTGAATTTCTCAAGAGCTTCTAATTTCTCTTTTAGAAAGGTTACCCACACCATCTGGGAATAGTCATCAATTAGCAACATGAAATATCTATCACCTTGCACACTTTTGATCCTTGTCGGACCACAAAGATCAGTATGAACTAGGTCCAATAAACCAATAGAAGATTGTTCCTTGCTTTTAAATGAGATTCTATTTTGTTTACCCAACTAACATTCTTTGCATAAGCTATTTGAAGGTTTCACTAATTTTGGAAGATCTCTTATAGCCTAAGTATTACTTATCTTGATGATATTATCAAAATTCACATGACACATCCTCCTATGCCATAACCAAATCTGATCAACTTGAACAAATAAGCAACTTTTACCAGTACCAACCAAGTGGAAGATATTACCTTTAGTTTGAGTATCGGATGCAATCTTTGTTCTAGAGCTTTCAAAGATCTTGCATTTTCCATCCTTGAACCAGAGATCATAGCCTTTGTCCACCAACTGTCCAACACTGAGAAGATTGTGCTTCAATCCTTCAACATACAGTACATTTCCAGTTTTGTACTTTCCATCAAAAGAAATAGTTCCTCTACCTCTGATTCTACCAGCAGAATTGTCACCAAACTTTACCATTCCTCCTTCATACCTTTCCAAATCTACAAACTTATTTTTGTCACCTGTCATATGGTGAGAGCATCCACTGTTAATGACCCAATCATCCTTTTCTTCAACTTGGGCAGCCAGAGCTCTTTCTGTAACTTTATGATTGACAGATTTAGAGGATATTGGTTCTTCTTCATTGATAGCAATAAACACCCATTCACTTCCGGATTTGTTTCCTGTCTCTGATTCCTCATCTATTACTCCTTCATTGTCATCTTCTTCATGAATATAGTAACAATTCTTTTGGAACCTTGATCTGTTAGGATTTGGCATTGAAAATCTTTCCAGACATTTTGAGGCAAAATGACCAATCTTATTACAGTTAAAACACTCAAAAGGTAGTTTCCCTTCATACTTACCAGATCCTCTTGGCAGTCTTTTTACAATAAGAGCTTCAAGGTGAGCAAATTCAGCTTCTTCTTCTTCTAGGTCTTTTCTTGCTTTTTCATACCATGAAAGTTTCTTTGAAGAGTTCTCTCCTGGATCAAACCTTTGTTTTCCTTTTACAAAGACACTAACTTTGAATGTAGATTCAGTCTTGGGGGGTCATCTCCAAACTCTGTCATTTCAAATGCAACCAGTTTCCTAGCCAATTGATCTCTTGTGACAGTTGTATGGGCTCTGAATTCTTCAATAGAAGCACCCTTGATTTTGTAAGATTCAGGTAGAGATCTAAGAATTTTGCCAACAGTCTCATTTTCATCCAAGACTCCACCAGCATTTCTAATTCCACAAACCAGCTCATTCACTCTTGGCATTAAAGTAGTAATATTTTCATCATCTCTCATCTTCAGTCTTTCAAATTTCCCTTTTAGACTCTATAACCTTGCACATTTAACATACTGGTCTCCTTCATGCAAAAGTTCTAGTTTATTCAAAATCTCAAAAGCAGTTGGTAGGTCAATAAAATTTGAGAGCTCTGAGTTAGATAATGCGCTTAGAAGAGCCTCTTTGGTCTGCAGATTATTTTCAGCATTTGTGATCTCATTTAGGGTTGTCGGACCACCCTGTGGAGGTACATACTATTTTGTAACCATAGATCAGTACACCATTCCCATACACTGCAAGTGACATTTCATGCGACCTTTCCAAAGAGCAAAGTTGGTTCCATCAAACTTTGGACTGTCCTTCTTATAAGATGACATCCTGGATCTCCTCAAGCAGTTAAGCTCCTTTTAGAGGAACAAGGCTCTAATACCAATTGTTATACTTAGGGAACACAACTGAGAGGGGGGGTGAATCAGTTGTGCAAAACTTTCTATCTATTTAAACACTTAATTCCATTTTTCAATTCAATAGCTTAATTATAGATTAGTCATGGAAACATAATGCAACAAATCAAGAGCAAAGACTAATCAACACATGAGACACCAAGATTTTGACGTGGAAAACCTGGTTAAGGGAAAAGCACGGGGTGATTAACCCAAGAAAGTATTCTCTATTAGAAGAATAGAAGGAACAAAATGGCACTTGCCAATTAGGGCTCACTACCTGCAGGAGACACACTATCTACAAAGAAATAAGTATCACCTACTTGAACTGGAAAATAGCATCTTCACCATGCTTGAATCAGTTCCATTAAGCCCAATACTTATGCTCTGCCTTTCGCTCACCTCCTTGCTACCACACACTCATCTCCACAAGGACACTTTACAAATGACTTTGCAATCCTTTATTTATCCAAGACATCAACTTAGGAATGATCATCTAAGTCGGCAAACATCCATAATATCATCTGCAAGATGTATAATTCATCCGGTCGGCCTGTTTTAGGAAGAACACCATTATCCAGAAGTTGTTCTTCAAAAGCGAACTCCAACTTCAATGCGGACCACCAACATGAACTAAACACGATCCAAAGACCACCACAAGCTCTCCTGAATAACCAAGAACATCCACACTTCATCTGCTTACTCAGATCCTTCTCTCCTTCATTCTAAACCTCAAGAACATAGTCTGTCATCACTGTCACAAAAGAATAGATGCTTGCGGACCTTCAAACCACAAACCAATATAGTTGACACTCCACAAAGACTTCCTCAGCACTCCCTCAAATCCGTAGAACATTATAATGCAATTCTGGATCTCACCGGACCTATCTGTCTCACTCTGTCACCACTGAACACCTGCCGAAACCAGTTTAACTTGAACAACCATAACTTCTTTAGATCTTCATGGGAACCTCTAAAATCTCTACTAAACCATCTTAAGACTCATATATTCAAACCCTTTAATCCGCATCCTCTTATCCTTATCCTATCTTGAACTTTTACCTTACTGTCTTCCCTGTTCTTCTCTGTTCCTGATTGAGACTAATTTTCTCAATATCCTCAGCACACAGCTCATTCAATCCTTATCATTAATGTAACAGGAGTATGTTGACATCAATGACAACATCGGTTAGGCCCATACTTGCAACATGTATGGGTCATAAGATCATATATACATTAAAGTGTGGGCTAAATGTTATGTTGTAAAATATCCCCCTAGGACTTTTACCTCCTAAGTTTATCTCTTGGGTCCCTTAGACTCAATCATGCATGTTCAAAATGAATCCTAGAGAAAAATCCCCCAAAACCCATGTCAAATGGGACCTAGGGGTGAACCTTGAGCTAAATCCAGACCTAAAATAGGTCACTGGACTTGGGCCCTTGTGCCCTAGTCCTACCCTATTTTTTCTATTGAAAGGCACAAGATAAATGAGAGGTGGGTGAATCAGTTGTATCAAAAACTTTAACTTCTTTAAACAAAAATCACTTTCACATTCACTTAATCTAACTCCTTATTCTATTATGAATATTAACCATGAATAGAATAATCAAAACATGAACATATCAACACCATACACACATGAGCACCAAATTTTTATATGGAAAAACCCTAAACAGGGAAAAACCACGATGAGTGTTAGCTCACAATATAATGTAGTAACAATACTGAATATCAAAAGGTGGCTCACTGCCCAAAATAAGGGCTCACTGCTAAAGGACGGCTCACTGCTGAGGGTTGGCTCACTGTTGGGGGTTGGCTAACTGCTGGGGGTGGCTCACTGCCAAAGGGTGAACTAATTTAGTAGCATCTACACCATGCCTGAGTTCAGTTCCATTGAAGCACAATATATCTCCTCTGCTCTACTCTACTTTTACACTTCACACTTATCTTCACATATTTTATACTATCACACCTCAAACACAAATTCATTACATACATTTATACCTATCATCAACCTTGGAATGAACATCAAGGTCGGCATTACATTCTACCACCATTGGAACTTTCTCCAAGGTCAGCATACATACATAAATCATATTAGGACTAGACCTAAACAAACTTGTGGGGTAAATGAATGAAGGATGAACACATTACATCTTAGCTTAGACCCAAATACATCATCACATGCTTGGACATGCTTCCACAATCCACGAATCACTTTTCTTAAAAGTGTGACAAACTAGGTTGGCCAGAACTCATGCACATATCAAGAACACTTGGAAACAAGATTGCAAGATCTTCATTATAGCTTGTGGATCAAGCCCATACCTTCAAAACATTCTAGAGACATCCATGGACAACACAGAATCACTTGGGAGCTGACAGATCCAACTACAATAGATCCCACTTGAACATAGCATATATCACTTGAAGAACAACTCAGATTACTTCTTATCAAACACCGTCAAAGACTGCTAATCACTATCTTGTCTTCTCGAGCACCAAATGACAAATCCTTTGGAATGAGGATGGATAAGGACCTTATAAGCTTAAGTCTAGATCTACAAAGCCAAAATCCAATCTATAGAGAAATGTGGAGAAAAACACTTTCTCCCTGTCACTTTGCAAACCTTACCAGGCACAATCTTCAAAATGGTGAATAGATCTTTTTTTGCACAACGATCTAGACCACCAAATTCTAGATTTAGCATCTTAAAACACTTCTCTAAATCATATCCAAAGCTCATACCTTGGTCTTCAATACAGAGAAAATATGAAGCAAAATACTTAGACAGTGTTCTTCAATCAATCAACAAACAACAATATCAGAAGATATAGTTGACACAAATGACAACACCAGTTAGCAGATACTTGCAACAATCTCTCACTTTGTCATTGATGGCAACATATGATGTGAAAAACATGTTCCACCATCAAGAAACAATTCTACTTCAGGACTCCCCCTTTCTTTTTACACATCTGCACTCTTACTCCTAAGTTTTTCACATGATCTTTCTCCCCCTTTGAAATCAATGGCAAAGGGCTTCACATCTCTTCTACTACACATACTTGCACAATACTACTTTGATAAGTCTAAAACCATTCTTTACTCCCCCTAAATGCAACAATCATCTCAAACCACTACCTTCTCCCACTAAGAGGTAGCCTTCAACATCAGTCTAAAAAGAGAAATGTACTTTGAAGCACACTGGACTGATGCATGTTCCTATGCATCTAGTTCAAGGAAGGAGAGGTAATAACCCTTAATTTCTCCTAGAGATACTCAAATTTGTCTTTTAGAAGAGCCTTAGTGAAAATGTTAGTAACTTGATCTTTTGTAGGCACATAATCAAGCTTTACCTCATTCTCTGCAACTTTCTCCCTCAAGAAGTGATACTTGATTGAAATGTGTTGTCTTTGAATGCATCACTGGATTTTTTGAAATATTTATGGCACTTGTGTTATCACAAAGAATAGGAATTAGCCCATCAAACTTAACTTTGATATCCTTCAAGGTCTGCTTCATCTAGAGCACCTGAATGCAGTATGATACTGCAACAATATATTCTACTTTTGCAGTAGATAAGGAGACAAATTCTTGTTTCTTGCTATGCCAGAATACTGCCCTATCTCCTTGTCCTTTTCTTGTCATCAACATATCCAGCCCAATCTGTATCTATATAGGCACTTAAAGAAAAATCATTGTTCTTAGGATACCACAAGCCATGATCAAGAGTGCCCTTAAAATACCTGAATATCCTCTTTACTGCCATCACATGTGATTCTCTCGGATCTGATTGAAATCTAACCACAAGACAGACTGCATGCATGATATCTAGTCTGGTAACAATAAGATAAAGTAGTCCTCCAATCATTGATTTGTACTTTCTTTGATCAACTTTAGGAGATTCATCATTCTTGCTTAGTTTACAACCAGTAACCATATGAGTGCATACCAATTTAGAGTCCTCCATTCCAAACTTCTTCAACAATTCCTTGACATACTTTGATTGAGAAATGAAAATGCCTTTGTCAATCTGATTGATTTATAGTCCAAGAAAGAAATTCATCTCACCACACATAGAAATCTCAAATTCTTTTTACATTTCATTTGCAAAATTCTTGCACATATCTTCATTTCCACCAAATATGATATCATCTACATAGACTTCAATAATTAGGATTTGATCTTTGATTACCTTGATATACATATTACTATCTACGGACCCTTTACTGAAGCCCTACTATAGCAAATACTTATCTAGTCTTGGATACCAAACTCTGGGAGCTTGCTTCAATCCATACAAGGCCTTCTTCAATTTGCATACCATGTCTAGTTTGTTTGATAACTGGAACCCATTCGGTTTCTCTATATAGACCTCTTCTTCTAGCTCACCATTTAGGAAGGCAGATTTCACATCCATCTGAAATACCTTGAAGTTTTTGTGTGCTGTAAATGCAAAAAATAGTTTGATAGCTTCCATTCTTGCCACTAGAGCTTAAGTATCTTCATAATCAATTCCTTCCACTTGTGAGTAGCCCTTACACACAAGTCTTACCTTATTTCTCATAACTTCTCCAACTTCATTCAGTTTGTTCGGGAAAACCCACTTTGTTCCAATCACATTCTTGTTTGAAGGTCTAGGGACAAGTTCCCAAGTCTTGTTCTTCTCAATCTAAGATAATTCTTCTTTCATTGCCTTAATCCAATGCTCATCATTGCATGCTTCATTTACTGTTTTAGGTTCCAACTTTGAAAGCAGACATAGATTTACTTGTTCCTCTGCAATTATGCTTCATATCATCACACCTTTCCTTTTGTCACCAATAATTTGATCATTAGAATGATCTCTTCACACATACCTTAGAGTTTTTGGAGTTCTTACTGGAGCCTCAATTTGAGTTTCTTCTTCTTCCAGAGTAGATTTTTCTTCAGTCTGAACTTCCTTTTCTTTGCCTTTTTCAATCTTTTCTATATCAGTAGGTTCATTTGACTCATATCCATCTGGTTGGATGTCTTCATGTACCTTCATATTTGCACTTTAAATGATCTTTCTTAGTCTTTTGTTATAGCACTAGTAAGCCTTGCTCTTAGTAGAGTATCCAAGGATTATGCCATCATCACATCTAGCATCAAACTTTCCTAATTATTCATCTCTTCTGATGTAGTATTTGCTTCCAAAAACTTTGAAGTATTTGAGAGTAGGAGCTCTACCATACCACAGCTCATAACGTGTCTTTGTTTCTTTTGCTCTGATTTGCACTCTATTTTGAATGTAGATAGCAGTGTGTATTGCTTCTTTCTAGTACACTTCTGGTAGGTCTACTTCCTTGATCATTGCTCTGGCTACTTCTTGAACAGTTCTATTCTTCCTTTCCACCACTCCATTTTGTTGAGGAGTCTGGGGAGTAGACAAATGTCTCTTTATTCCATGTTCTTCACAAAAAGCATTGAACTCATTTGAAGTGAACTCACGACCTCTGTTAGATCTTAAGCATTTGATTCTCAAATCCAATTCATTTTCTATAATAGCTTTGAATGCCTTGAACTTATCTAAAGCTTATGTCTTTTCTCTAAGAAAAGTACAACCCAAGTCATTCTTGAAAAATCATCAATGAGAAGCATGAAATACCTTTCACCTTGCAGACTTCTTGTTCTTATGGGACCACACAGGTCTATATGCACTAGCTCCAGCAAACTAGTAAAAGATTGTTCTTTGATTCTGAAAGTAGTCTTTGTCATTTTCCCAAATTGGCATTCTTTGCATATGGCATTGATAGACTTCACAATCTTGGGCAAGTCTCTTACAGCTTGAACAATGCTTATTTTCACCAGATTATTGAAGTTAATGTGACACATTCTCCTATCTCATAGCCAAATTTCATCTTTCTTAGTCAACAAATAGCAATTTTCAACACCTTTCAAGTGATAAACATTACCATGAGTCTTCTTACCAGCAACAATTAGGGTTCTAGAGCTATTCTATATCTTACACCCATTGTCCTTGAATGCAAGATTATACCCTTTGTCACACATTTTTCCAACACTTAGTAGATTATGCTTTAGACCCTTGACATAAATAAAATCATCTACATTATGCTTTCCATCAAAAGTAATAGATCCCTTTCCACAAATCTTACCAGCTACATCATCACCAAACCTAACAAGTCCTCCATCATACTTTTCAAACTTAACAAACTTACTCTTGTCTCATGTCATGTGGTTTGGACATCCGTTGTCAATGATCCATTCATCTGCCTTTTCAACTTGAAATGCAAACAACTCTCCTGAACTTTCTTCCTTCACACAGCTTGTAAGATTTGTAGAAACAAGTTCTTCTCTAAGTGCAATAAACATGCATTCACTACTATTGCCATCATTGGAATTAGATTCATCATCAATTACACCATCATCATCTCTAGCATAGTAACTCTTTCTTACTATCTTTCCTTTACTTTCATTAATTTTCAAGCCTCTATTAGGATATCTTGAAGCATAATGACCAATTTTACCACAATTGAAGCATTTGAAAGGTAACTTACCTTTGAACTTTCCTTTGCTGTCCATTTTTATTCTACTTGCAAATTTTGCCTCAATCTCTACAAAATCTTCATCATCTGATTTGACAGCATATTTCTCTGATCTAACAGTCTTAATTTCTTCCTTTGCCTTGAAAGCAGTCTCAATTTTCATAGGGCCACTGAAGTAGTACCAAACTCTCTTATCTCAAAAGTAGTCAGTTTACCAAGCAATTGATCCTTTGAAATCTTTCCCATATCAAGAAGCTCTTCAATGGTAGATACCTTATGACTTAAGATTTGGGAACAATTCTGAGTATTTTATCTATTGCATCCTCATCCTTTAATCTCCACCAAGACCCTTGATGTTGCTGACAAATTCATCAATCTTCTGTAACTAACTTGTTATGTTCTCATCTTCAGCCATTCACATGGTTTCATATGTGGTCTTCAAGTTTTGCAACTTGGCCTTCTTGATGGATGCATCACCTTCATATACTTGCTTTAATCTATTCCAAATCTCATAGGCAGTTTCTAGATTCACAACTTTTGTCATTTCCGTGTTAGACAGGGTATTTAATAGAGCATTTTTAGCTTTGTGACTAGCCTCAAACTCTTTAATCTCTTCTTCAGACTCTAGATCTTTAGGAACTATGTACTTATCTTTAACCATTGCCCAAACATTATAACCAAGAGAAATGAGATAAATTTGCATTCATACCTTCCAGTAAGCATAGTCAGATCCATCAAACTGAGGAATGTCTTTCCTATGTGCCATCCCGAATCTACCTTAAGCTGTTAAGCTTTTCATGAGTCAAATCCATGACTCGTTTATTTCTTTATATTTCTTGTTTCAAAAGACTTTTATAAAACATTATGGCATATACATAAATATTATTATAATTATATTTGTCTTTTGGATGGATTATGCACATGTTTAGTATTCATTTCCTTTTGATGCAATCTCTTAACTTATTTACTTGAATTACATTTTCAAAGTGCATATCTCATGAATTGTGGTATAAGTGGTTTGTGTTTGCATGAAGATTATGGTGGTGAGACTTCTAGTGGTCTCCAGATTCCTTTGGAGCCCCTTTTTCTATGAAGATCTTGAACTCTAGAAGGCTCCAAATGTCGTTATCCTCCAATAGAGTCATCCTCCCCTCGAGTTGATGACTATTACTGACCGATCCTAGGGCTATCCAAAAGGTCCAACAATGCAAACATGAACAATGCCTCAATTAAAGCAACTGTTATGATCTAAATCTCCACATCACTCTATTTTAGTGACTAATCAAAATAGATATTAATTGGCATTAGTTCAAACTAAAGTCACTGCCACCAAGTGCCACACCATTCTAGGAAATTAGTAAAGTTTGCTAATAGCCAAGTTGATATACATCTCTAATATTTAGTAACCCATAGT
Source organism: Cunninghamia lanceolata (assembly GCA_027924645.1). Classification (NCBI taxonomy): domain Eukaryota; kingdom Viridiplantae; phylum Streptophyta; class Pinopsida; order Cupressales; family Cupressaceae; genus Cunninghamia; species Cunninghamia lanceolata. The sequence goes on from BSBN01001583.1 coordinate 16,524,630, forward strand.
GGAATCATCAATGTAATAAATAAGCAACTGGTTTTAATTCTAGTTTACTATAGTTAGGTTCGTCGATAGTTATCTCCTTTTAATAAAGATCAACTTCATAAATAGGAGCAAGTCATCTCTTTAGGTTAGTTCTAGATGTTGATAGCAAGTTGTTATCCATTTATATTTCTAATTAGAGGAAAACTCCTTATTTTTCTAGTTCTGTATCCATGTCCATTTCTGGACTTTAATTTAATGCAAATGAAGGGGGAATTTTGCTAAAAGTTTGTTCAAGCTCAAAGGATCGTCTCCAACTAGGAAAGTAGGGCCTACTTCCCTAAAATGGAGATCACTCAGTATTTTATTCAATTTTGTTGTCTTTATGTTTAGTGAAATTATCTGTGTATGTTAACATTGTGATGTGTCCTCTCTTTTCTATATAATTGTTTAGCTAATTATCACCTACAGGTTTGTTTTATAAATTATGAAAATACCAAAAATAGGATTGTGATTTCAACAACACTCATATATTTAGAGTATTTCTTTGTTGTGATTTAACAATGGATTCCAATTACTTTGAAGTTCTGTTTCAGCATTTAAGAGAGTTTCCTTCTGGCAATTTAACTAGTTTCCTTTCAAGCAAGTGTGTTTATTTCCAAAGCAATTAGAATAGTTTCTTTCCAAGTATGTGTATTTCCTTTCAAGTAAATAGATAGTTTCCATTCCTTGCATGTGTGTTTATTTTTGCAAGATAAGTAAACTGGACTTTGTCCACCAACCACCAATTTGGATTCACTCCAAAAACCCCCACACTAAGAGTCTTATCGCATATCACTCTAGACACCTTTAGATTGATAATTAAATGATGATAAACTAATGAACACTACTACGACATCATCAGCTTTCTTCAAAGGAAACTTTCTCTGATACCAATTGTTGAAAGGCACAAGATAACTAAGAAGGGGGGTAAATCAGTTGTATCAAAAACTTTAACTTCTTTTAAAAAAATCACTTTCACATTCACTTAATCTAACTCCTTATTCTATTATGAACATTAAACATGAATAGTAGAATCAAAACATGAACACATCAATACCATACACACATGAACACCAAATTTTTACATGGAAAAACCTTAAATAGGGAAAAACCACGGTGAGTTTTAGCTCACAATATAATGTATTAACAATACAAAATATCAAAGGGTGGCTCATTTCCAAAGGGCTCACTGCCCAAAAGAATGTCTCACTACCAAAGGGTGGCTCACCATCGAGCATTGGCTCACTGCCAAGGGTGGCTCACTACCAAAAGGTGAACTAATTTAGTAGCATCTACACCATGCTTGAGTTCAGTTCTAGTAAAGCGTAATATATCTCCTCTGCTTTGCTCTACTTTTACACTTCACACTTATCTTTGCATATTTTCTACCATCACACCTCAAACACAAATTCATTACATACATTTATACCTATCATCAACCTTGGAATGAACATCAAGGTTGGCATTACATTCTACAACCACTAGAACTTTGTCCAAGGTCGGCATACATACATAAATCATATTAGAACTAGACCTAAACAAACTTGTGTGGTAAATGAATGAAGAATGAACACATTATAGCTTATCTCATACCCAAATACATCCTCACATGCTTGGACACACTTCCAGAATCCATGAATCACCTCCACAACAAGTGTGACAAACTAGGTCAACCATAACTCATGCACATATCAAGAACACTTAGAAACAAGCTTACAAGATCTTCAATATAGCTTATAGATCAAGTACATGCCTTCAACACATTCTAGAGACATCCATGGACAACACAGAATCACTTGGGAGCCAACAAATCAAACTATAACAGATCTCACTTGAAGAACAAATCACAGACTACTTCTTATTAGACACTATCAAACTCTGCTAATCACTAGCTTGCCTTCTGGAGAACCAAATGATAAATCCTTTGGAATGAGGATTACTAAGGACCTTATAATCTTAAGTCCAAATCTACAAAGCCAAAATCCAATCTATGGAGAAATGCGGAGCAAAACACTTTCTCCCTGTCACTTTGCAAACCTTACTAGGCAAAGTCTTCAAATGGGTGAATAGATCTTTTTCTACATAGTGATTCAGACCACCAAATTCTAGATTTAGCATCTTCAAACACTTCTCTAAATCATATCGAAAGTTCATACTCTGGTCTTCAATACAGAGAAAATGTGGAGAAAAATATGTAGACAGTGTTCTTCAATCAATCAACAAACAAAAATATTAGAAGATATAGTTGACACAAATGACAACACATACATGTTGACATCAATGAGAACACTAGTTAGCACATACTTACAACATTGTCAGGGTCCTAAATTTGAATGTTGGCTTATGACCATTAAAAGGTGTTCCATGTCGGCATCTTAAGTTTGAATTATGAAATATTAGCAGGAATGGATATATAAACATGTTTAAGACTTCATTTGTAAACTAGAAGAGGATTTAGAGCTTAAGGCAAACTTATGATCATTGAGCAAAGCGTATTCAAGGCATTCATTGTGTTGCAGAGTCAAATTATGTTGTGTTTTTTGTTGTAGATTTGGCTTCATTTTCTCATGGTGTGAAAGATCTTCATCTCCTTGAGAGCTACACCTCTGAGGTGATATCTATTTGTGCTTTCATCAATCTATTTTATCATTGATTTTGCCTATATCCACCAAGGACACACACTCTCTATCTAACCAAAGTGTTGGAAGGCTTGAATTCCATTCTAGGGCTTGACTAAGGCAAGCTCCTAAACACCACAACCCCCAACCCCTCTCTCATGATTGTAGGTGACTGGTGTCGGATCTTGTGGAAAGGAATTGTAGGAGATCAATGTAGAGCATAAGGATTACAAATATGAAGAAAATGATAGAAAAGAACCCTAACTGGACAAGAGTGATCCCTCTTTTGTCCTCTAGTTTGTCATTGTCAAAAATCTCTGAACAGGATACAATCTACATATTTAGCTCCCAATCTCTAAAAAAAGTGCTACCTTGGATAGGGGAAATCCCTCTTTTGTCCCTGAAGTTTCTGCCTTCCAAAACCTAAAATTTGGTATGCATCTAGTCTATATTTAGTACCTTCCTATGTGAGCATATGTCGTGTTTTGTCAATTTTCTTATGATTTTGCATAATTAGGGTTTTAGGCCTAATAGGACTAGGGTCTAACAAATAAATCAACAAATTCTAAATTTCCTTATCATTCAAAGTGATGCCAAAACCTTATAGCTGAGTCATCTTGTAAAAGTTGTGACTTGGCTCAGTTTAATGTCCTTGAATGCATGTAGTGAAAGGAGGATCTAATCAAACTATTAATCAAACCTTTTCCATCTTTTTATACATAACACCAACTAACCCTTTGAAGGCTATATCCATTGCCCATTGAAAAGTTGCACTAGCATTGATTAGGCCAAATGGCATTATGCAGTATTCCCCATTTGCAAGTGAAGGCTATCTTTAATCTATCAACATATTCAACCATCACTTGGTTATATCCTTGATGCAGGAGCATCCCTGGTTCAAGAGCAATCTTGCATCAACCAAAAACATTTGCATTTTAGTTTGTTTTCTTTCATTTTCTAGTTCAGTTCAGTCAGTAGCAGTTTAGTATTCTGGTCTGCATTCTACTGTAGTTTCATTTCAGACCCTACAGATCTAGACTTAGCATCTAGACACATATGTGCACATCATATCCAAAATTTAGATCATTTGGATCAAGTATTGGAAAGATATCACTATCAAAAGATCAATTATTTTCTCAGAATAGAGCATCCTGATAGTCTCAGACAACTAGCTAAAGGAGAAGACTTGCAGAGCATTTCATGACTTGTAGAGCTAAATGACACAACATTCAATGTTGTTCGGATCATGGCTAACCTTCCTTGAGATCCACATGCTATTCCATTCATTTGTGGATGATTTCTATATGATTAGGTCTGACCTATCTGTGTACATATGTTACAACTCTTCATTAGAGTTTGTGACATTCCTTAGCCTACGCAGAGGAATATTTTGTTCCAGAGATGAGATATAATAATGTAATAGATGCATAGGAAAGTAGTGAATCATATAGAGATAGTTTGATAGTTTGAATTCTTTATGAAGGAGCTTCAAAGTTATATCTTGTACATATTCTGTAATTGGGGAATCAGGCCTATGAACCCTAATTGTGAGCCCACAAGTTTCTTGCCAGTTTGTATTTTGAATCAATGATATATTGAATGACTAAATCTATATTTTCATTCCATCTTTGAGTTGTTTTCCATTGTGTTTACTCTTGTTGCATGGTTTTGACTATTCTCTTTGTGGACCCTCCTAACCATGACTACACCAAGTGGTATCAAAGAGAAGTTGGTGAAGGAATTCCATAAGATCTTGTTGCGAATAGATCACTGAATCTAAGGTAGACTACTTGTGTTGTCAACCAATCACCAATTATGAGACAGTTGTCACCTTGTAGCCCAATCGCTGAATTTTGGACAGTTACACTTGATCTAAGGAAGAGATTGTTGAAAAGAGAAATACAACTTAGAGGGAGGGTGAATCAATTGTAACCAATATTTCAAAACCATTAACACATCAACCAGTTAACACTGTGTTTGTATTTTCACCATGAAAGCATGAAACAAAAATTTAAACACATTCACACATTCAACACAGGAGACACCAGATTTTTACGTGGAAAACCACATAGGGGAAAAACCATGGAGAGTGTTAACTCACAAACTAATATGTTATAATAATACCAAAAATTAGAGGCTCACTACCAATGGGGAGGCTCACTACCAGTGGGTGGCTCACTACCAAAGTTGGTGAACTGAGATAATAGCATCTACACCATGCCAAAGTTCAGTTCCATTGATGCACAATAAGTCTTCTCTACTCAACTTTTATACTTCACAATTATATTTTCATTTTCACATCCACATATCAATTCACAACTTCATTTCATGCTTTTATACAATTCATCAACCTTGGAATTTACATCAAGGTCGGCATTACAATCACAAACATCAACCATTGAAACAATCTCCAAGGTCAGAAAACATACATACATACATTAAGATAGGTCTAGACCTAAATGAATTAGGGGAGAAGAGAAATGAATGTGAATCACACCAAGCCCTAGTTGGGACTCAAATGCAATCATCCATGCAACAATACGCTTCCACAATCTTCAAATCATATCATCAGGTAGTGAAAACAACCAAGTTGGCCAAGATTGGAGTTAACACTAAAAATTTCAAGAACACGCTTCATTCATGATTTGGATTATACTTTATGGATCAATCAAAAGGTAGGAACACAATCTAGAGACTCCACATGCATGTTACAATCACCAACAACATCTGCACAACCTCTAAACACTGTATCCATAAGATTCTTCAAACCTAAGCACTTGAACATTACTATTGCCAACTATAATAAATGAAAGATCACTTGTGGAGCACCAAATCATGAACCATTTGAACTAAAGGCACATAACAACATCACAAACTTAATTCCAGAACCGTAGACTGTGAAACTTGGATGCAGAGAAATGCGGAGTAGAATACATTCTCCTGGTCACCATTAAATACACAAAAAGTAGTTTTTACACTAGTGAAAAGAACTCTCTCAAATCATCATACCAGAGGCTAAAATTGGAAACATGGCATCTACAGACATCCCATAACATTTCTTTCAATCCATAGACAAAGATATTAAATCTATAGAAAATGCAGAGAAACGCATGATACTATTTTGGTAGATAGAATTATTCTACAGTAGTACTTACTTCTCAACCAATTCCTTTGATGCTTACCTTAGGTGTTGACATCAATGATAACACTTACTGCTCATACTTGCAACAATCTCCCCCTTTATCATTGATGGCAACACATGATGTGAAAAACCATCAGGACATACAATCTTTCTTTGCTTGTTTGCTCCCCCTTACTTGATGCTTTCTTTGTCTGCAACTTTCTTCTTAGATTTTTCACATGAAATTCTCTCTCCTTTGACATCAATGGCAAAGGGTGCTAGACATTTTCTATTTTATTTCTTTTTACTGCACAACTCCTCCTTTCATGAACACTACAACACTTACTGCTCTTTATCAGGAACTCATATCAACAACTTCTACCTGCTCCACCTTAGAGGTAGCCTTCAAAACATCAATCCAGATCAAAAGATGAAACTTTAGTCACCACTAGACTGATGCATTCCTTATGCATCTTAGTTTAGGGAAGGAGGGGTAATAACCCCTAACTTCTCCTTGAGATACTCAAAAGTATCCTTAGGTAGAGGTTTAGTGAAAATATATGTAATCTGATCCTTTGTAGACACATACTCCATCTTTACTTCATTTTCTATTACCTTTTATCTAAGAAAGTGATACCTTATTGACATATTCTTTGTTCTTGAGTGAATCATTAGATTCTTTGAATTATTTATGGCACTTGTATTTTCACAAAAGATTGAAATTGGTTCTTCATATACAACTCTTATGTCCTTCAATGTTTGCTTCATCCAAAGTACTTGAGTGCAACAACATGTTGCAGCAATATATTCTTCTTTTGTAGTAGATAAAGAAACTAATTCTTGCATCTTGCTCAACCATGATACTAATATGTTACCCAAGAGGAAAGCATCTCCACTTGTACTTTTTATGTTATCAGTATCTCCAACCCAATCTACATCTGTATAGGCATTGAAAGTGAAATCAGTATCTTTGGGATACCACAATCAATAATCTAAAGTGCCTTTTAAGCATCTCATGATCCTTTTGACTCTCATTACATGTGACTCTTTGGGATTTTCTTGAAATCTTTCCACAAGATAGACTTCATGCATTATGTCTGGTCTGGTATGGGCTAGATAGAGCAGTCCTCCAATCATAGACCTATACTTTTTCTTATCAATCTTAGGAAATTTGTCATTCTTGCTTAGCTTATAGCTAGTTACCATAGGAGTACATACTGGCTTAGAATCCTCCATTCCAAACTTCTTCAACAATTCTCTCACATATTTGGACTAAGAAATGAAAATTCCTTTTTCTAATTGAGCAATTTGTAGTCCTAATAAGAAATTCATTTCACCAAACATAGACATTTCAAATTCTGCTTGCATTTCCTTTGCAAAATTCTTACACATACCTTCATTGCCTCCAAAGATAATATCATCAATAAAGACTACAACAATTAGAATTTGATCATTATTGATTTTGAAATAGAGATTATTGTTTGTAGTTCCTTTGTTGAACCCTAGTTGCATCAAATACTTGTCCAACCTTGCATACCAGGCTCTAGGAGCTTGCTTGAGTCCATACAGGGCTTTCTTCAATCTACACACCATGTCACCTTTGTTTGATAGATAGGATCCTTCTGGTTGTTCAATGTAGACTTCTTCTTCTAGATCTCCATTCAAGAAGGTAGACTTCACATCCATCCGGTACACCTTGAAATCTTTGTGAGCAACAAAAGCCAAAAGCATTCGTATAGCTTCAATTCTTTCCACAAGAGCAAAAGTCTCTTCAAAATCTATGCCTTCAACTTGAGAATATCCTTTGCATACTAGTCTTGGTTTGTTTCTTACCACTTCACCACTTTCAATCATCTTGTTTCTGAAGACCCATTTGGTTCCAATCACATTCTTATTAGCAGGTCTATGGACCAATTCCCAGGTTTGGTTTTTTTCTATTTGCATCAGTTCTTCTTTCATGGCTTTTACCCAACTTTCATCTTTGCAAGCTTCACTTACATTTTTAGGTTCAATTTGTGAAAGAAAACATTAGTTCACTTGTTCTTCTGCAGCTCTTTTCCTTGTCAATAGCCCTTTTCTTTTGTCACCAAGAATTTGATCTTCAGAATGATTAATTCTTACATACCTAGGAGTCTTAGCAACACTTTCTGGAGCCTTTTCTTCTTCACTATTTTCTTCTTCAGCTTGACTGTCCTTTTGTTCCTGTTCCACCTTTTCTTTAATGACTATGACAGTAGGTTCATCTGATTCATAACCTCTTACATTTGATGTTATTTCTTTCTCTTCATCAACCTTCACATTAGCACTTTCAATGACCTTTTTCAATCTCTTATTGTAGCACCTATAGGCCTTACTCTTAGTAGAGTATCCAAGGAAAATACCTTCATCACATCTTGCATCAAACTTACCTAATTCTTCATCTCTTCTAATATAACATTTGCTTCTAAAAACTTTGAAATATTTCACTGTGGGAACTCTTCCATACCACAATTCATAGGGTGTTTTGGTGCCATTACCTTTGACTTGGACTCTATTTTGAATGTAGACAAGAGTGTGTATAGCTTCTCTCCAATACACTTCTGGTAGGTTAGCTTCCACCATCAATGACCTAGTAGCCTCTTGAACTGTCTTGTTCTTTCTTTCAACAACTCCATTTTGCTTAGGAGTCATAGGAGTAGACAACTATCTTTTTATCTCATGCTCTTCATAGAAAAAGTTAAATTCATTTGATGTAAACTCACCTCCTCTATCAGATCTTAAGCATTTGATCCTCAATTCTAACTCGTTCTCAACCATTGCCTTGAAAGCTTTGAACTTGTCTAGTGCTTTTGATTTCTCTTTTAGAAACATGACCTATGTCAGTCTAGAATAATCATCAATAAGCAACATAAAGTACCTGTCTCCTTGTAGACTTCTTGTTCTTGTAGGACCACATAGATCTATATGTACCAACTTAAGAAATCCAACAGAAAATTGTTCTTTGGTATTGAAACTTGTCTTTGTCTATTTTCCCAGTTGACATTCCTTGCAAATAGTATTGGCAGGCTTCACCAGTTTAGGCAAATCTCTCACAGCTTGTACTGAGCTTATCCTCACCAAGTTATCAAAATTGATATGACACATCCTTCTATGCCACAACCAACTCTCATCTATCTAATCCAATAAACAACAATTATCATTTCCCCTTAAGTGATAAATATTACCTCTAGTTTTCTTACCAGTGTCAATCACTATTTCGAAGCTTTCCATGATCTTGCATGCATTGTCCCTGAATCTTAGATCACACCCTTTATTACACATCTAAACAACACTTAAAAGATTGTGCTTTAGACCTTTCACATAGAGAACATCATATGTATTATGCTTGCCATCAAAAGAAATAGATCCTCTTCAACAGATCTTACTAGCTGCATTATCTCCAAATCTAACCAATCCACCATCAAACTTTTCCCAAATTACAAACTTACTTTTGTCACTGGTCATGTGATATGAACATCCACTGTCATTGATCCATTCATCCTTATGCTTCTCAACTTGGATAGATAGAGCACTTTCTTCCACTAGTTTTTCTTCCTTCACACAGCTAGTAGGATTAGTAGACACAGGTTCTTCCTTAATAGAAATAAACAAGCATTCATTTGCACTAGTACCATTATCATTAGACTCATCATCTGTTAGACCATCATCATCAAGATCTCTAACATAATAGCATTTCTTGACAATTCTAGGTCTACCTTCAAATTTCTTCTTACCTCTTTCAATTCTCTCCAGACATCTAAATGCAAAGTGACCAATCTGACCACAAGAAAAACATTTGAATGGTAACTTTCCTTTGTACTTACTAGAAACTCTTTGTATTCTATCCACAAAGTTGGCTTCAACCTCATCTAGGTCATCATCAAATTCCACAGCATATTTCTAAGATCTTGAAGTCTTCTCTGAAGTGCTAGCTTTGAAAATGGTCTCAATCTTTGGTAAGGCATCATAGAACTCCCTCATCTCAAAGGACGTAAGCTTCCTAAGCAACTGATCCTTTGAAATCTTTTTCACACTCATAACTTCTTCAATTTCTGCCACCTTGTGACTATAGGATTTAGGTAATGACCTAAGAATCTTCATCACAACCTCATCTTCATTAGTAGTTCCTTTAAGACCTTTGATTCCATTGACAATTTTATCAACTCTCTGCATGTACAAAGTTATGTTTTCATCTTCAATCATCTTTAGAGATTCATATTTCACCTTTAGGTTTTGTAATTTGGCACTTTTTATAGAATTATCTCCTTCATATAAACTTTTCAACTTATCCCAGATCTCATAAGTAGTCTCTGAATCCATAAATTTCACCAACTCAGTGTTAGATATGGCATTTAAGAGAGCATCTCTAGCTTTTCCATTATATTCATACAGTTTGACTTCATCATCATCTGATGGACCATTTTGAGGAATAGTATATTTTTCTCTGTTATCTTCTAGACATTATAACCAAGTGAAATAAGATAACTTTTCATCCATACCTTCCAAAGGGCATAATTCATTCCATCAAATTGCGGTGACTCCCTCTTGTGTGCCATCTCAGATCTACCTTGAGCTATTAGACTCTTTCCCGAGGAACCTCTGCTTTGATACCAATTGTTGAAAAGAGCAATAGAACTAAGAGGGGGGGTGAATCAATTGTAACCAATATTTCAAAACCATTAACACATCAACCAATTAACAATGTGTTTGTATTTTAACCATGAAAGCATGAAACATAAATTTAAACACATTCAACATAGGAGACACCACATTTTTATGTGGAAAACCCCATATGGGAAAAACCATGGTGAGTGTTAACTCACAAAATGATATCTTATAACAATACCAAAAATTAGAAGCTCACTGCCAAAAATGGTCATTGCAAGAAGAGGCTCACTGCAAATGGGGTGGTTCATTGCTAGTGGGTGGCTCACTGCCAAAGTTGGTGAACTGAAATAATAGCATCTACACGATGCCAAGGTTTAGTTCTATTGAAGCACAATAAGTATCATCTTCTCTACTTTGCTTTTATACTTCACAAGTATCTTTTTATTTTCACATCCACACATCAATTCATGACTTCATTTCATGTTTTTATACAATTCATCAACCTTGGAATTTACATCAAGGTTAGCATTACAATCACAATCATCAACCATTAGAACAATCTCCAAGGTCGAGAAGCATACATACATACATTAAGATATGTCTGGACCTAAATGAATTAGGGGAGAAGACAAATGAATGCGAATCATGCCAAGCCTTAGCTAGGACTCAAATGCAGTCATCCACCACAAAAATGTCCAGGAACACACTTCATTCATGATCTAGATTATACTTTGTGGATCAATCAAAAGGTAGGAACATGATCTAGAGACTCCCACAAGCATGTTACAATCACCAAGAACATCCACACAACCTCTAAACACTTTATCGATAAGATTATTCAAACCAAAGCACTTGAACATTACTATCGGCCACTGTCATAAATGAAAGATCACTTGCGGAGCACCAAATCATGAACCATTTGAATTGAAGGAACATAACAACATCACAAACTTAATTCTAGAATTGCATACTATGAAACTTGAATGCAGAGAAATGTGGAGCAGAATACAATCTCCCTATCACCATTAAATACATAGAAAAGTAGTTTGTACACTGGTGAATAGAACTCACTCAAATCTTCATACTAGAGGCTAAAACTAGAAACATAGCAATTTCAGACATCCCTTAATATTACTTCCAATCTACAGACAAAGATATTCAATCCATAGAAAATGTGGAGCAAAACATGATACTATTTTGGCAGATAGAATTGTTCTACAGTAGTACTTACTTCTCAACCAATTCCTTTGATGCTCACATTAGGTGTTGAAATCAATGACAACACTTACTGCTCATACTTACAACAGAGATGTCACCGAGGAAAATACTTGATGTTGGTACTATGGTTAGAATAATGGATAAGATGATGGAAATGATGAAAACAACGCAAGTTTGCTTGGATGTTGTTGAAGAAGATCGAAGAATAGGACTTACACCTCAACCTAATGTTGAAAGTGATGATGATGAAGAATTTCAATCTGCTAATCAAAATGAAGTAACCCTAGGAGAAGAAGAAGAAGCATCAGATCAAGTGAAGATGTTGTGAGCTATTTCAAAGATTGGGAAAAGACCTAAAGTTGATGTACTGAACTATATTGGCAATTTGAATCCCGAGGAGTTGATTGAATAGATAAATGACCTAGAAGAATACTTTGAGTATGAAGAAATTAAAGATCTAGAGAAGGTGAAATTTGTAAAGACAAAGTTGAAAGGACATGTTGCTATATGGTAGAAAGAAGTTCAGTTGGATAGAAATAGAAGAGGAAAAGAAAATATTACAAATTGGGGTCGAATGGTGAACAAATTGAAGAATCAATTTATACCTACTGACTATGAATTGGAACTATTGAAGAGATTGTAGAACCTAAGACAAAAGGAGAAATCTGTGAAGGAGTGTACTAAAGAATTTCATAAGATGATCATAAGGATAGGACATAGTGAAGCAAACAAGGAGAAAATAGTTAGATACATCAATGGAATGAGATTGAACATTCAAGAAGAATTGAGTTTGGTGAGGATGACAACATTGGAAGAAGCATATTAGTTTGCCCTAAAAGTTGAAGAAAAGTTGAGCAAGAGGCATGATCAGAGACAGAGGTGGAGGAGGTAAATTTTAGAGAGGTAGAATATTTTCCAGAGGAGAGAGATCATATGCGGAGCAAAACAGACAAGAAAACACATTCAAGAAGGAGGATAGAGATAACAGTGCATACTAGAGAGATGAGAAAACCTTCTACCGTAGAGGAAAAACTAGTCCATACTAGAGTGAAGGATACAAAAGAGAAGGAAGAGGACCTGATAGGAGAAGATTCAAAGGAACCTATTTTAAATGTAGAGGTGAAAGGCATAAAGCATTTGAATGTAATCAAGGGAGTACAAGAAAGAGGACAGAGAATAGTGGAAGAGCAGCCTATGTGGAAGAAGAACCTATTGGATCACCTAGTTCGTTTGGTAAACCTGAGAAACAAGAATCACTTTTAATGAGGAGAGCACTATTTAAAGAAGAGACAAATGAGGAACCACCATAGAGGAAAAGCTTGTTCAGAACTAGATGTAAATTAGGAGGTAAATGTTGTAAAGTTGTAATTGATAGTGGTAGTTCTGATAATTTAGTTTCAAAGGAGATGGTGACTAAACTGAATTTGGAAAGATTGAAACACCCTAAGCCATATCAGATAGCATGCATTTAGGATGATCATAAGGTACTGGTGAGTGAACAATGTTTGGTGAAATTTCATATTAGATCTTATCATGATGAAGTATTGTGTGATGTTATGCCTATGGATGTATGTCATATATTGTAGGGTAGACCGTGGTAGTATGATAGGAAAGCTATACATGATGGGAGAAAGAATACATATACTATAACATCAAATGGGAAGAGAATTACTTTGATTCCTTTGGAAGATGATCCTAAGAGTGAAGTATGTGGGAATTGCTAGAATTTATTTGGTAGATGGAAGGAAATTTCTAGATGGTTTGAGACATGAGAATATGTGTTATGCCTTGATCCCTAAGAAGCCTGAAAATCTAAAGAGTGAAGAATCACAACTAGAGAGATAACTGAATTTATGATAGAGTATGAAGACATCATATCAAACAATGTACCTGAAGGATTGCCACCAATCAGGAGTATCAATCATCACATGGACCTTATACATGTAGCTAGTTTGCCTAATAAAGTAGCACATAGAATGACACCAATAGAGAAAGAAGAATTGATTAGACAGATACATGAGTTGGTGAAGAAAAGTTTGATAAGAGAAAGCTTAAGTCCTTGTGCAATACCTGCAGTTTTAGCACTGAAGAAGGATGGAGAATGTATACAAACTCTAGAGAAATCAACAAGATCACAGTTAAGTATAGATTTCCTTTACCTAGGATGGATGATATTATGGATTGTCTGAGTGGAACAAAATATTTTACAAAGATAGACTTGAAGAGTGGATACCATTAGATTAGAATCAAAGAAGGAGATGAATGGAAGACTTCTTTTAAGACAAATGAAGGATTGTATGAGTGGTTAGTGATGCCTTCTAGATTGATAAATGCGTCAAGTACTTTCATGAGATTGATGATCGAAGTTTTGAAGAAATTCCTGGGTAAGTTTATTATTTTATATTTGGATGATATTTTGATTTTTAGTAAGACAAAAGAAGAACATTTGTGGCACCTGAGACAAGTATTGTAGAGGTTGAGAGAAGAGAAATCGCTGATAAACATCAAGAAGTGTAGTTTCATGAAGGAAGAGTTGGTATACTTGGGATTTGTGATTTTTGCAGAAAGGTTGAAGATGGATCCTAAGAAAGTGAGAGCAATTGTTGAATGGCCTACACTGGAGAGCATTCGAGAAGTCAAATCATTTCATGCATTAGCTAGTTTCTACTGGAAGTTCATAAAAAATTTTAGTTCAGTATGTAACCTTATGATAGAGACAACGAGAGGTGACAGAAAAGACTTTAAGTGGACATTAGGAGTAGATAGAAGTTTTGAACTGTTGAAGCAGAAAGTGACAGAGAAACTTGTGTTGGCATTATCATATTTCAATAAGGTATTTCAGGTAGATTGTGATGCAAGTGGAAATGCAATAGGAGCAGTGTTAAGTCAAGAAGGTAGACTTGTAGCATATTTCAGTAAGAAATTGAATGATGGAAGGAGAAGATATTTAGTTTATGATCAGGAGTTCTATGCCATAATTCAAGTCTTGAAGAAGTGGAGACATTACTTGTTGCCTAAGGAGTTTGTGTTGTACACAAATCATCAAGCTTTGCAATATTTGAATAGTCAAGGAAAGTGGAATCAGAGACATATGAGATGGGTAGAGTTCATACAGAGTTATGCTTTTGTATTGAAGCATAAGAGTGGAAAATCAAACAAAGTTGTAGAAGCACTGAGTAGGAGAAGGGACTTGTTGATAGAGATGAGAGTGGAAGTGTTAGGATTTGAAGAATTGAAGAATATATATGAAGAAGACCTTGATTTTGTAGAACCTTGGAAAGCATGTAAGGAACCTGTTGTGATAGATAAGAGTAAGTGGTTGGATTATTTCATTCAAGAAGATATGTTGTTCAAAGGAAACCAGTTATGCATAGCAAGGAGTGCAATGAGAGATAATCTAATAAAGGAGAAACACAGTGGTGGATTGGAATGACATTTTGGCATTGATAAGATAGTAGCTTTGGTAAGTGAAAACTACTTTTGGCCTCAGATACATAAGGATGTTAAGAAATTTGTGTAGAGTTGTAGGATTTGTCAAGTTGGAAAAAAGTAGTCAGAATACTGGATTGTACAAACCTTTGACTGTACCGAAGGGACCTTGGGAAGACATAAGTGTTATGTACCTAGGGATATGATATTATAATGTATTTGGGTGGATGGTGATGTCGACATGTGGCACACATCCCTTAAGTAAGTTATATTGGGTCTTATGGGTAACTTGTGCAATTAATTTAGGTGTTGACTAGGCCTTCATTAGGATTACCCTCTCATTATGTAATTAGAAGGTGGTCTATATATAGGAGGTGATTATCATTGTAAGGATATGTGTAGAGTATGATATTGTATTGGAGATCTCTTGGAGATATAGTGTGGAGTGGCTTCTTCCATAAGGAGTATTGTATGGTGTTACCCTACCTAAAGGGTTTATTCTATTTTTGCATATATTTGATATTAGGGCATATTGGCCCACAAAAATCTCTTGTGTTGTGTGAGATCTATCTTTTGCAGTATATTATTTCCATTATTATATGTTTGGATCTTATCAAGTGGTATCAGAGCATGATCTTGGCATCGTAAAGGCATAAACCAGGTGAATTTTTTTTCTAATTTGGAGGTCATTTTGGAAATCACATAACTCTTAGATTTTGGCAAATTTTTTCATGATTTTTAAAGGGTTTTTGAAGAACATATTGAAACTACTACAATTCAGAGCATTTGGAGTAGAATTAAGTGAGTTATAGCAGAATTAGGGTTTTTGCCATTATTTTTTGAGTAGCACATATCTCTCTTATTTTGGTGAATCTATGCAAGATTTTTTGTGGGTTTTTCAAGATCATATTGAAGCTAGTACAAACCAGATTTGAGCGCAATTGGAATAGAATTAAGGGATTTATTGTAGAATTAGGGTTTTCACTATTTTCGCTCCTAGGGTTGAAATTCAAGAAATTTTTTCATAATTTTTGGAGGGTTGGTCAGTGACATAATGATACATCTACAGTCCTAATTTAGAAGAATTTGGAGGTGTTTTTAGTAAGTTATATCAATTTTATTATTTTTCATACATTCATTTTCTAGGCCGCAAATCAAGGAATTTTTCTAAGATTTTGATATTTCTGGAAAGCTCACCAAATTTGATTAAGGGTCTATTAATTGTGTTTTTAATTTTGAGGCTGATAACATTACGAAACAATTCAATCAAAGTTGGGTCAGCTGGAAAAATTTAGAAACCCTATTTTCAATGAGGATTCCTTATTTTGATGGAAGTGGAGATGCATTAGAATGGTGGAAGCAATTTAAAAGAGTTTATGGTCAAAGGAAACTTTGGAAAATCTCTTGTGTTGTGTGAGATCTATCTTTTGCAGTATATTATATACCATTGCATAAGGATATTTCTTTAGATGAACTAGAACAAGATTTCTTCGATAGATGGGCTCAAGAAGGAGGAGAAGGAGGAGGAGGAGGAGGAGAAGAAGAAGAAGAAGAAGAAGAAGAAGGAGAAGGAGAAGGAGAAGGAGAAGGAGAAGGAGAAGGAGAAGGAGAAGGAGAAGGAGAAGGAGAAGGAGAAGGAGAAGGAGGAGGAGGAGAAGGAGAAGAAGCAGGAGGAGAAGTAGGAGGAGAAGCAGGAGGAGAAGAAGAAGAAGGAGAAGAAGGAGAAGAAGAAGCAGGAGAAGAAGAAGAAGGAGAAGAAGAAGAAGGAGAAGAAGAAGGAGAAGAAGAAGGAGAAGAAGCAGGAGAAGAAGAAGAAGGAGAAGAAGCAGGAGAAGAAGAAGGAGAAGAAGTAGGGCATATTGGCCCACAAAAATCTCTTGTGTTGTGTGAGATCTATCTTCTGTAGTATATTATTTCCATTATTATATGTTTGGATCTTATCAAGTGGTATCAGAGCATGATCTTGGCATCGTGAAGGCAAAAACTAGGTAAATTTTTTTTCCAATTTGGAGGTCATTTTGGAAATCACATAACTCTCAGATTTTGGCAAATTTTTTTATGGTTTTTAAAGGGTTTTTGAAGAACATATTGAAACTACTACAGTCTAGAATTTAGAGCATTTGAAGTATAATTAAGAGAGTTATAGCAGAATTAGGGTTTATGCCATTATTTTTTGAGTAGCACATATTGTTGGAAATAAGGTAGATAACTGAGAGGGGGGGTGAATCAGTTATCTCTTATAACTTTATTTTTCCTTTTATAATTTGTGCAACATCAAAACACATAAGCATATATAATCATGAGAGAAGAAATGAAATCAACACACATAACATAAGGATTTTAAAGTGGAAACCCTATTAAGGGAAAAACCACAGGGTGACTAACCCAAGATTGTATTCTCTATTAAAAGAATAAGAAGTACAAAATGGCACTTGCCAATTAGGGCTCACTGCCTGAGCACACTGCTCAAAAGAGGCACACTGCCTATAAGAGATTCACTGTCTACAAAGTTTATAGAAGGTAACTAGGTGTTTGAACTGATGAGAGGCATCCATATATGCTGAGGTTCAGTTTCGGTTAGGCTCAATATACTGATCTAATGCACTTCATTCTTCCTCTACTTTAGTGCTGCTATTATATCACATACTAGACTTGTATCACTGCTTCAACACTTATCTCTACCTTTCCTCGCAAACTATATCTACACACACACCTTCATACTAAAATCCATCTGGTATATATATCTGCACCAAGGATTTCAACATCTTTCTAGTCGGCAACTGGAATATTCAAGATATTTACAAAACACTGATCTGTTGGTTGATTCCATGTTTAATATGTGATGCGTATCAAAAACATAGACATAGAAGTCATCAATCATGTCATCCAACCATGTATGATCCCTCAAATAGCTTGATCAACATCAATTACTCATCTGGATTGAAGTCTGATACTCTGCCAGTCAGTTCTTCCTCAGTATGCTCTACCTGTCAGGAACCCAACACTCAGATGCTCGTCTTTTCCATGATTCATCATCGGAGGCTCAATCTCTAGAATATAGTAGTCATGATACTCCTCTTGACTTGCCTAAGTCCACAACTTGCTGAGTTACACCATCTGAGAGATCCAGACCTGATTGTTGGACCTTGCTGCATGCTCATGTCTTGTTCACCAGATCAGAACACTCTTCAATCTGACTTCTGGTATAGGTATACTATGCTCTGCAGATGTGTGGGATAGACTTTGTTGCCATCAATGACAACAATCATGAAGCCACACAGTGTCTCTTGCCAACACATATCTCTCTTATTTTGGTGAATCTATGGAAAGATTGTTTGTGGGTTTTTCAAGATCATATTAAAGCTACTACAGACCAGATTTGAGCACAATTGGAGTAGAATTAAGGGATTTATTACAGAATTAGCATTTTCACCATTTTCACTCCTACAGTTGAAATTCAACAATTTTTTTCCTAATTTCTAGAGGCTTGATCATTGACATAATGATACATCTACAATCCTAATTTGGAAGAATTTGGAGGTGTTTTCAGTAATGTATGGCAATTTTATTATTTTTCATAATATCACTTTCTAGACTACAAATCAGGGAATTTTTCTAAGATTTTAATATTTATGGAAATCTCGCCAAATTTTATCAGTGGTCTATTAATTGTGTTTTTAATTTTGAGGTTGATAACATTACAAAACAATTCAATCAAAGCTAGGTAGGATGGAAAATTTTAGAAACCCTAGTTTCAATGAGGATTCCTTATTTTGATTGAAGTGGAGATGTATTAGAATGGTGGAAGCAATTTAAAAGAGTTTATGGTGAAAGGAAACTATGGAAAATAGATCTTAATTTACATTTAATGGGTGAAGCTTTCAAATGGTATATACCATTGCATAAGGATTTTTCTGTAGATGAACTAGAACAAGCTTTCTTCGATAGATGGGCTCAAGAAGAAGAAGAAGACAATATGAAAGAAGAAGATGAAAATAAAGTACAAAGAGCAAGCAGATGAGAAGAGAAGACACAAAGAATTTTTAGTTGGAGATGAAGTGATGGTGTGTTTGAGAAAAGAAAGATTTCCAACTTTGGGACGTATAACAAGTTGAAGATGAAGAAGTTTGGACAATGTAGGATACTCAAAAAGTTTGATTCAAGAAATGCATATGAAGTGGAGTTATCAGAGACATTGGGTATATCACCTATTTTTAATATTGCAGACCTACATTAGTATCATGAAGTAGAGTTCAGTGACAACATTGAAGAAGATTTGAAGAAGTAGTCACCACAACAAGTACCGGAGCAGATTGAGAACATCTTGGATAGTAGATTTGGATGTTGCACTAGAGGAAGACAATACAAAGAATATCTTGTGAAGTGGAAAGACAGATTGGAAGAGGACTCATCTTGGATTTCTCAAGCTGAGGTAGACTATCTTGGTCTTCCTCTAGCCCCAACAAAGTGAGGGACTCACTTTTTTTTCAACAACCTAGGATATCTGATGTAGGAGTATCCTTGGTTCAAGAGAAATCTTACATCAACCAAAAACATTTGAATTTTAGTTTGTTTTCTTTCATTTTCCATTTTAGTTCAGTCAGTAGCAGTTCTAGTATTCTGGTCTGCATTCTACCACAGTTTCATTTCAAACCCTACAGAGTTGGACTTAGCATCTAGAAATGCTCATGCACATCATATCCAAAATTTAGATCAATTGGATTAGGTACTGGAAAGATATCGCTATCAGAAGATTGATTGTTTTCTCAGAATAGAGCATCCTAATAGTCTTGGATAACTAGCTAAAGGAGAAGACTTGCAGAGCATTTCACAACCTATGGAGCTAAATGACACATCATTCAATGTTGTTTCGATCATAGCTGACCTTCCCTAAGATCCACACGCTATTCCATTCATTTACGGAGGAGTTCTATATGATTAGATCCGACCTATCCATGTACACATGTTACATCTCTTCGTTGGAGTTTGGGACCTTCCTTGGCTGATACAGAGGAATCTTTTATTCTGGAGATGATATATAATCATGTAATAGATGCATAGGAAAGTAGTGAATCATATAGAGATAGTTTGATAGTTTGAATTCTTTACAAAGGAGATTCAAAGCTATATCTTGTGCATATTTTGTAATTGAGGAATCAGGCCTGTGAGCCCTAATTGTAAGCCCACATGTTGCCAACCAGCTTGTATTTTGAATCAATGATATATTGAATGAATGAATCTGTATTTGCATTCCATCTTTGAGATGTTTTCCGTTGTGTTTACTCTTGCTACATGGTCTAGATTATTCATTTTGTGGACCCTCCTAACCATGACTGCACCAATCCTAAATAGCTATCTAAGAATGACATCATTTGGCATTTGTTAACAATCTGTAATACCGGATCCAATGATGGTAAAGGGTGGTTATCCTTTTCTAAAGCTCTATTCAGATTTCAAAAATCTACACACTCTGATTTTGCCATTGTTCTTATGGATAGGTACTAGGTTGGCTACCCATGTTGAATGATGTACTAAAAATATAATTCTAGCTGCTAACAACTTTTTTACCTCCTAAAAAATTAGTGTCTCTAACAAAGCGTTGACAGGTCTCTACCTTTGGCAAAATGGTTTAACCCCTAGTTTAATGGTATTGTGTAGGTGATGATAGAAGTATCATATGTTTTGAGATCCTCATAACTCCAATCAATAGCATCATCATAATCCATTAGGGCTTGGATGATTCATGTCCTTTCCTTAGGAGTGCAAACCTTACCAGTGAAGACATTTTTGACATTATCATCTCCCCCTAAATTATGTAGATCACACTTCCCTCCAATGGAGTTAGCCTATTTACTTTGAGTTCCCAATTAATCATGATCAAACAACCTTTCCAATTCAACCATTCCTTGAGGAATAATATTGGTCTTGAGGTTAAATACATCTTCTAAATCTATCTCAATTGCTTCATGTTCTTCTTCATCTATGATTTGAGAAACAAATACATTTGAGCATGTGAGAAAATCAAGGATATGATTATCATCTTCAAAGACTTGGAAATTGGTGACATTATCAGGTACATAAGGAGTTAGAACTAATTCTATAGTGAATTTCTTCAAATTAGACATAGCTAATGGCTCCAAAGTAATAGCATCTTGTGCCAAAGCATTGGCAACATGATTCTTCTTTCTGGGAATTAACTAAATATTGAATCCATCAAAACTTTTTATGAGATCCCAAACCCTATTTTGGTAATAGACAAGCCTCTTATCATGATAGGATTATTGATTCCTTACTTGTTTGATTACCAATTTTGTATCTCCAAAAACCTGAATAATTTTGTTGGAAAATGTGACTCAAATTTACTAGCTTGATCTTCTCCCTACAGGTTATGTTTAACTCCATCAGTCTGACATTTACATTTCAGTGGGTCATAGTTTATTGTCTCCTCAATCATAACCTAAGTCATGGGGTTCCAAGTTTTCCTAACCTAAGTTGTGAGGTTCTAAAGTTTCATAACCTCCCGACTTAGTCTCTTTGTTGTTGGCTAGTCGAGGGTTTTCAAAACTTCATAACCTCTGACAAGATGTTCTCAAGTTTGGATTTTTGGCGACTACGTGTTATGCCTTGCACACACGCCCCATTTTTCCAAATGGAGACCCCCTCTTTTTCTTTGGCTTGAATTCTCAACCTGTCTTACTTATGATGATGAGAAGGTGAATTTGTGCCTGGAGTACATGATTTGTTCCAAATTTGGGTATTTCACATGTGTGGAGTCATTTGATGTCTTCCATGATTGATTTGGAAGTGTCTTGAGTGGTCTTGTGCTTAAAAGATTGCCATTTGTTTCCTTTTTGCACTAAAATTGGGTCTTACTACACTTTGCTCTAAAATCCTCTATCACTAGATATTGCCCTTGAAATTGCTACTATAGGATGTGTCATGTTGAAATTTCTAGTTTCCAAATCTCACAGTTGCAAAATCATGTCAAATTCTAGAAGATTTTACTAAGGGGTTCATGTACTTTCATTCTGTCACATGGTCCTGAAGCCCAGATTTGGCTAAGTCTGAAATCCTAAAAATCCTGAAAAATGGCTAAGTCTGAAATCTAATGGAACCATAAAATTCTAGAATCTGCATATGAAATCCTATGGATCTGGGACCTATCTCAAACATCCTGAAAGTATATTTAAAAATATTCAAAGTATATACTGTTGTGCCTCGCACAATGCCCCATTTCAAAAAAATAGGGACCCCCTCTTTCAAATTTAGTCTAGAGTGTCAAGTAGATTTTTCACCTCCTAAGTAGTCAAGTGGTCAAGGTGCATTTTTTCTATGTTTGAACGGTGATGTTGAAATCATTTCAAAAATCTGCTAGGTCAAGTCCTTTGCATTACCACCACTAAGTCTGATATTCCCTTTACGCTGAAATGCTTCCTAATCGACTATTGTGCTAAAATGTCCTTCATTCGACTGTTGCACTAAATTGTCTCCCTACCAACCTCAGTGCCAAAAACCTTCATTGCCAACCTTTGCGTCACTTTTCTTCCTGACTGACTTCTCACGTTGCTTTAAACTTTTGCACTAGATTTGAACACCTCCGACTTGCATGATATTCCTTATCCACTGACTTAGTCAGATGATATCGATTTACCCACCGGTCCGAGGGACTCCAAATCCTCGCTAGAGTGCATAGGATTGAGCTTTCCTCCTAGCACTGAAAGTAATAACTGCCAACTTAGCCCATCGCACTCGAAATACCTACCAAGTTGGAAGCAATCAAAATTTGCACAAACCCTAACTTGTCGGAGCACTCAACTGACGATTCATATGCTCTGGCATTAATGGTGATTTAACTAGAGTATAAAGAGGATTTTCCCTCTTCTGAAACTCATTTCACTTTAACATATATCTTTTGAGAGCTCATGAAGACCTACTGCTTAATTTGCTGCTCAAACCTATGGATTCGAACTGGTGATCATTCTTCCTACTTGCGCATTTCAAGTTCAACCTGACTCAGTCCAACTAGGTAGGAGTCAGATCTTGTACTTAGGGTTTCGTGTTTTCTATTCTTAAGCACATAAGGAATAAATCTGAGTACATTCTAGGGTTTTTGTGATAAATTGTGTTTGCTGATTAGAAACCCTAGGGGAAAAAACTTAGTCTTTTAGACACCATCGGTAAAACAGAGAAAACTTGTTGAAATTTTTAGCAAGCTTGAAGCCCTTTCAAACAAATAAACAAAAAACTTTTAGCATTAAAATCTTGTCCAATTGACCTTCAAAAATCCAAATTATCCAGTCGGTCGACAGACGCCTAAACCCACGTTGAGATCCAAAATTTGCTTGGCGCCAAAAACTTGACCCTCGGACCTCCACGATGATTCCTACTAAAACTAATTTTGTTGGGAGGATCCAAGAGCCCCACAAGGATCTAAAAGTAATTTTTCTCTAAAAACACTCAGCACCAACTATGTACTAAAATACTCGCTCTCTGACTTAGTCGAATGACTGATAAAACCCCATTAGTCGGTAACTATTAAAATTCCTGCTGGAAGCAAGAAAAATGGCTCTGTACCAAAATTAATCCTATCTAACCTTGTGCTAAAGCATGCCTTCACTGACTCAGTCAATTGACCTCAAATCTCATGCAGGTTTGACAAAGACAAATCTCATGCAAACATGGTAAAATGATCTCAATCGTCTTGCGCTAAAATTCTAACCGACTGAACTAAACAACCAACTGAGATTCGGTGACCTTCAAAAATCGCGCAAGTCGATCAAAGAAGAAACCCACACAAAAGTGAGAAAACATATAAACACTAATAGAACATTGGGTTAGATGAGCCTGATTTTCCCACTGAGGTCAGTGGACCTCAATAGTAGCACTTTCATGCATATAGGTTGGTTAACCCTGAAATTAGTGCAAATGGTAAAAAATGACTATTTTTAAAAGAAGTTTCAAAAGGGAAGATGCCTGAAATGATGTAATTAAAGTTGCAAGCATAGATAATGATGTTTTACATGCTTCCAATAAGATTTCTTGCAACATTGAATGTTTTTCTTTGCATGCATTAATGTTGAATTGCTATGAATTAGGTACAATGATAAATGTTAGATTTATGATTTATGAAAGGCATGTCAGTAGCTCAACAAATTCATTAAATTCATTTTGAACATGGCAAAGAGTTTAGGAGTCCACTTGGTAATCTTAGATCTCAAACTTAGGAGTTTGTAGAAAGTTCTTAAGGTATCAAACTTATAACGTCCAGTCCTGTAGATTAGATGACTGCCCAAGCTCAAACCATGAAGTACGAATTCAAGGGCATCCCTCCAGAGACAAAGATTAACTCTAGATGGAGTGATGTAGGGGACATAGATCTAGGTCACATAGACTTGGATGACTTCAGACTAAGAATCTTTGGCCCAAATCCAACTCCTAGGGCTGAAACACTTAAAGATAGTGGTATTGCACAAGTTGCTGCCTTCCCTACCTCAGTATAGTGTGCAGAGCTGATAGTAACATGTGCAGATAGGTATGATGTTATGACAAGGACAATTCAGACTACCAATGGGGATATCCTAATTGATTTAAGTCCACCCTCCCTGGTTGAGACTTTTGATATTCCATGGCATGCAGTGATGACCATACCAGACAAACAAGGATCAGAAGAGGCTTACAACAAGGATGTGAATGGATGCAGAAAGCATATGAATGATCATTGGGTAAAAAGAAAAAGGTCTTCCATCAGCAAGTTTCCCCAAGTGTTATATAGAAGTGACTTCCATGACGAGATAGGGGATTTGATAACCTTCTTAAGCAGAATATATGGGTTACCTATAGCCTCCACTTTTGAGGAGTGGATGTTCGTCATCATAACTGAGATACTGAAAGGGACTAAGTTCCACTAGTCCCAAATCCTTAGTGATAACATTCATGAGGCTTCAACAACTTTAAAGGGAAGAGATACTTTAGATGGACATCCTACGTTGTCTACGCACTAGAAAAGAGAAATCACTATGTTGGGTTGTCCAAAGTAGGAGAAGTTGGAAATGATGAGCAGACTCAAGTGAAAGTATATGAGTGTTACCCTTAGCTAACCTCATCTTAATCTTTGATGCATTTCAAAAGGGTGAATGATGCTTTTACAATGTATATAGCTAGATTGTTGTAAGGTAATACAACCTTGAGGATTTCCACTGAAGCCATGAATGAAGTAACCAGATATGGAAGCTGGTACATCTAGTTTGAAAAGTTTACATATCTAAGAGTGCAAGGTTTGTCTGGGATTGCTTATAAACTTCCTAGATATCCTAATGACAAAACAGTGCTCCTAGAATTGACTAGTCAATTGATACCTTGTGTTGAGAAACTCAAGCACCTGCACAAAACCAATGTTTAGTTTCCCATCAAGTTTGGTAGGGGGATTTATGCATGCCCTTCATTGGCATCAAATGAACACTCTGATAAGGAAATTCAACTTCTTAACCTTCACTACTACAATGCAAGGGATCACTTTGATCCAAATAAAGTGATGGAAAGATTTGTAACTAAGAAATTGTTTCACAAGATACACATTGAGGATTTTTTAGCTAATTGCATGGATGACTATGAAGTAATGAAAAGGGCTCATTCAAGGCTATCTCTAGCCTTCATCAGGAAGTTCCACATTATTGTAGTACCTGACCATTTAGAGGATGACAAAAATGCCATGGTCAAAGGAACCTGGGAAGCCCAATACCGTCAACCAATCCCACCGCCAAATTGGGCTAATGCATAGGAAAGTTGATGCAGAGGCATCCACACTAAAACCTTAACATACAGCATGGATGTCCGCAACCCTTCATCATCATCATCATATTTTTGTTAACACTGTCAGCATCATCATATTCGCTCTGCTGACCGATATCCTCCTGCAGACAAACCTTCGCCCTTTCGCCTGTCAGCAGCATCATCATATCTGACTATCGGCAGCATCATCATATTCGGCAAGCGCAAACATCCTCCTGACGTTCACTGTTCACCTTACCACCAACCTCTATCTTCAGCATCATGATGTTCAGCATCATGTTCATCAGCAGGATATAAAATATCCTGTTCCTTCCATATATCCTGACGACTCTCTTCACGCACCTTTCCTTCGATGCTTACGTCACCCCGATATCCTGATGACGATTACCCTGATGACGATGACGTCACATGCAGCTCCTCAATATCCTGCTGCTCCGATATCCTGATGACGTATATCTTGATGACGATGACGTCATATGCAACTCCTTCAATATCCTGCTGTCGGCCAAACTTAACCTTATCGGCCCGCGATGGTTTTATCAACCCGATCTTCTACCTTATGCTGATACGCTCCTCCTCGGCAACACCTGATGATGATCACCCCAATGCACATTCACCTTATGCAAACTACTGCATCATGCTCACCTCCATCTACTCAGATGACGCCCGAAGTAACTGCAGGATATACACAGAAATATCTTGATGATGCCGTTATGACGAATTTCTAACCTTAGCAAATTTCCAATCCGCCGAACCTCCTGGGATGACCCGATCTACTTTCAGGGTGATCTTCCAAATTCTAACAACCAGCACGACCTAGCACATACCCATGCTAGGGTTCTCAACACCTCTCGACCACGATCCTGCAAACATACATGCAAATGAACAGAAAAGGAAAACTACCTCCTAAACTATGATACACAGCCATTCCACCGATTCGACAAATCAACCGGTGGAATGGATCAGCGAATCCATGTAACCACCAAAACAGCGACTCAATCACACAATGGAATTCAACAGAGGATGAACACAAACATGATCTTTATTGATTCAAAAGATGCAATACAATATTCAGTCTCTCTCTGTAATCTAACTCCTCTGCTCAATGCAATACTATGATCTCTAATCTAAAACCAACCGATCCTCAAGCATAAATAGGATCTCCTGCGAGTACTACCACTCATTTCCAAGCGGCTGGGAAATCTCTCCAGGCGGCTGGGAGATCCAACTGGACATACAGCATGACAGTTGTCCTAACAACCTAGCTAAAAATAGTAAAGTATGGTCAACATGACCTTATTACATGCATTGGTCTTATACGACCTTCTTGAAAACATTAACAAGACTCAAAACAAACTAACTACCTCATGGAGGCCAGCTGTTAGGTAGGTGCTCCTGCACCATACTCCCCAACAGAAAAGGACTCATGTCCCATGAGTTTGGTTGTGGAAATCCTCCACCTTTACACTTTGCCTTTGCAATATTCTGACCTGTTCCAGCTTTATCCTTTGCTGGCTCTTGGCTGCTCCAAGACTTCTGAACTGTAACTTGCTATCTTGCAAGTAAATCCTCATGCCTGTCAATGTAGGCCCTTCTCTCACATACCTTGTGTTTGTCAGGTTGTCTGACCAGAACCTCTGTCTGAACTGCCTCTTGAACTTCTGTAATGTTCAACTCTAGCTTTCTTTCAACCTTTATAGGACAAACAATAGTCCCAACTGCGACAACATCCTTGGCATTCCTCTCAACTAGTTGCTGTTTGCAAACCTGTTTCTGAACCTGCTGCTGACCTCTGTCAGTCACAACTAAAACTTTCTTCAACCTATTGTCCTTAACAACTTCTTTCCCTGCAGTGTCCTCAACTGCCTTTATGCCTGCTCCTATAGGCTTCTGCATAAATTCCTTCTTTCCAATTAAAATGATTTGGGCTGCCCTCCGTGCTGCAGCATTTGCCTGCAATGGCATCAACTTAATAGTCTTCCCATCTTTCTTGATGGTGTAGGTATTAGCATACCCATCATACAGTACCCTCCTATCAAATTGCCATGGTCTACCCAACAGTAGGTGACAACATTCCATGGGCAAAATGTCACACAAAACTCTATCATGATATGCTCCAATCTGAAAATCAACATATGCCTGTTCATAGACAAAAAGTGATTGACTATCACTCACCCAAGATGCCTTGTAAGGGTGTTGTGTGGAATCCTTTCCAAATGCAGTTTATCCACCATTTCCTGAGATACCATGTTATCTGTTGAACCAGTATCAATGACAACCTTACATACTTTACCTTTGCTCTTGCATGTGGTCTTGAAAAGAGCTCTTCTTTGCATCATATCCTTTGATGCCTGCAAACTAATTCCCCTCAGCATCAATGCTTCTCCCTCCTCAGGATATCCATAACCGTCAGGTTCTCTATCTTGATAAGTGTTTGAACTTTGCACACTTTGCTCTACTTTCTCTTCTTGCACAAGTTGTACTCTCTTGTCATTCGTTCTATCATCTCTGGATGATGAACCTTTGTTTTCTGGACATTTGAAAAATGGATGACCAAACTCACCACAGGTGTAACACTTTCCTGAAAATGTAGTAGAACCTCTACCACTTCCAAATCTGCCTCTATTACCTTTCCATCCACCTCTGAAATCAGACTGTCCCTGTCCTTTACCAGTGTCTTCTTGACCCTCATTGGTTTGCCTTGTTGTAGGGGCTAATCCTCTTCCCCTCATATTGCTGCCTCTTCCTCTCATGGACTTATCTTGTCTCCTATTCATCTTTTCTTCAATCCTGATTGCCATTTGGTAACAATCCTCCACACTCTTAGGGTTAGCTAAAACTAACTCATCCTGTATGTTCAATCTCAAACCAGCCAAGTACCTAGCCACCTTTTCTACCTCATTCTCATGATGACCAGATCTCATACTCAACTTATAAAACTCCTCATTATATGCCTTCACATCCATTTCCTTCTGCCTTAAAAATTGCAGCTTCTTAAACATCTGAATTTCATAATCCTTAGGCAAGAATTTACCTTTTATCCTTGCTACCATTTTATCCCATGAAGTGATCTTTGACTTCCCTTGTTTCCTTCTCTCGGATTGTACATAATCCCACCATACCAAAGCATGACCTCCTAACTTGGTCTTTGCAATCTTTACCTTCTGATCCTCAGCAACATCTTCACATTCAAAGTGATTATCAAGTGCAGCAATCCAATCCAGTAACTCATCTTCATTCAAACTTCCATTATACTTGGAAACATCAACCTTTACCTTAGGTTTATCACTCTGCACTGCCTTAAACAGTTTTGCAAATTTCTGGTCTTTAGCATCCAGATCTTCAGCTACCTCTTCATACTCTTCAATAGCATCTTCATCTTCTTCAGACTCACTGTCTTCCACTTCCCTCTTTTTGTTCTTCTCCAGGGCTACAAGCCTGGCTTGAAGTGCTTCAGCAAGCTCCTTCATCTTCCTCATCTCTCTGGCATGTTTTTCCTTTATCTCCTGCAATTCCCTTGCAGTACCATTACCTTTCGGAGGCATTTTGTCAACCTCTCACTCTTCTACCTCTGTCCTTTCAGTGACAGAATCAACTCTACCTCTGCCCTTTCGGTGACAGAATCAACACACAACAGCCCAGACCTTTTGCTGAGTTCTGATACCACTATGATGCAGAGGCATCCACACTAAAACCTTAACATACAACATGGATGTCCGCAACCCTTCATCATCATCATCATATTCGCTCTACCGACCGATATCCTCCTGCAGACAAACCTTCGCCCTTTCGCCTGTCAGCAGCATCATCATATCTGACTATCGGTAGCATCATCATATTCGGCAAGCGCAAACATCCTCCTGACGTTCACTGTTCACCTTACCGCCAACCTCTATCTTCAGCATCATGTTCATCAGCAGGATATAAAATATCCTGTTCCTTCCATATATCCTGACGACTCTCTTCACACACCTTTCCTTCGATGCTTACGTCACCCCGATATCCTGATGACGATTATCCTGATGACGATGACGTCACATGCAGCTCCTCAATATCCTGCTGCTCCGATATCCTGATGACATATATCCTGATGACAATGACGTCATATGCAACTCCTTCAATATCCTGTTGTTGGCCAAACTTAACCTTATCGGCCTGCAATGGTTTTATCAACCTGATCTTCTACCTTATGCCGATACGCTCCTCCTCGGCAACACCTGATGATGATCACCCCAATGCACATTCACCTTATGCAAACTACTGCATCATGCTCACCTCCATCTACTCAGATGACGCCCGAAGTAACTGCAGGATATACACAGAAATATCCTGATGATGCCGTTATGACGAATTTCCAATCCGCCGAACCTCCTAGGATGACCCGATCTACTTTCAGGGTGATCTTCCAAACTCTAACAACCAGCACGACCTAGCACATACCCATGCTAGGGTTCTCAACACCTCTCAACCGTGATCCTGCAAACATACATGCAAATGAACAGAAAAGGAAAACTACCTCCTAAACTATGATACACAGCCATTCCACCGATTCGACAAATCAACCGGTGGAATGGATCAGCGAATCCATGTAACCACCAAAACAGCGACTCAATCACACAATGGAATTCAACAGAGGATGAACACAAACATGATCTTTATTGATTCAAAAGATGCAATACAATATTCAGTCTCTCTCTGTAATCTAACTCCTCTGCTCAATGCAATACTATGATCTCTAATCTAAAACCAACCGATCCTCAAGCATAAATAGGATCTCCTGCGAGTACTACCACTCATTTCCAAGCGGCTGGGAGATCCAACCGGACATACAGCATGACAGCTGTCCTAACAACCTAGCTAAAAATAGTAAAGTATGGTCAACATGACCTTATTACATGCATTGGTCTTATACGACCTTCTTGAAAACATTAACAAGACTCAAAACAAACTAACTGCCTCATGGAGGCCAGCTGTCAGGTAGGTGCTCTTGCACCAAAAGTTCTTTAGATATCATAATGAAAGAACCAATCAGATTGAGTAAGGCCTAGGTAAGAGGTCAGGTAGCTTCTTTGGAGAGACAAGGAGTTCAACTTACATACATTGCTCTAGAATTAGACAAGGACTCCAGAGGTGAAGAGGATGAACCAATAAACATCGTAGATGAGGCAGAGCTAGCTGAAAAGCAAAAATTTGACAGTGAGGAACATACATCTTTGGCTGAGAAGGAAAAGAAAGTTAAGAAGCCACCTGCAAAGCCTCCTTCTAAGAAAGACCAACCTCCTTCCACCAGGACAAGAGCCTCTAAGAAAAGAGATATGCCAAGTGGTCCTGGGGAAGGTTCCAAAGCCAAGAAAGTGAAGGTAAAGGAGGTAACTGAGGAAGATGCCACCACTAATCTCCCAACTTCCTCATCTCTTGCTACTCCAAGTGTAAGCATGGTTGCCTCTACTTCTATAGCTTTTACTGTTGTTTCTCCATCTATTGCTTCTACTACTGCTTCCCTTACTTCACCCATGACATCAGCTGACATTATCACCTCTCCTACTTACTCCATTTCAACTACTTCTTGATCATTAACAATATCTTCTAGTGCCCCTAGCAGTCCTATTTCCTCCATTGCTACCACCTCTTGTTCTTCCATCATTACTACACCTTCACCTTCCACTTCTTCCACTCAATTATCCACCGCCATGATACTACCTCCCATTTCCACCATTCTTTCACCTTCTCTTCCTTTACCTTCACTACCTCTTCCCTCACCCCTTGTCATTTCTTCCACTCTATCAGCAGTATTAGCTAATTTGACACAGACAAACTCACCTACACCACCTATATCCTCTGTAGTTCCTATTTCACAAATGCCCATAGATTCAACCTCCTTAGTTGTACCTCTACTACCCAGAATTGATAAAGTGTGTGCAAAATTGGGTTTGCAAGAGCCTAAAATTAAATTGTTGCCTGAGGTAGAGACAGATGCACTTGTGGAGGTAAGTAATGAAATTTCAAGTGAACCTCTAGCCAAAGCAGTTAATGTTGAGATCATTGATATATTTGATAGCCCTCTGGAGAAGGGTCAGACGCAGGAAGTCTTCAAAGGAGCTCAAGAAAATATAATGGCAAAATGGAGGAACTTGGCTGATGAAGGAGAAAAGGAAATATAGATAAATAAAGATAAGGAACCAGAACAGGAGCAAGGATCACTTGAGGATCCTACTAAAACTAATAATGACAAACCACTGAATTGAACAAGTCATCCTCTTCGACACCCAAGTGGTTGCAAAGTAGAATGACATATCCTAAGCCACAAGTGGAGATAATGTAGCTGAATTTAAGCACTATCTTGTCCCAGGCTCAAAGGCCCAAAAAGTAAAAGAAAGCAAAGATACAGTCCAGAATTTATAAGGATGAATCAGGATCCAGAATTACAAAGATAGCTATGCTACTAGCAAATACAACTAGAGAACAAGTCAGGGTGGAGGACTATGCAATTTCAACAGTTGATTTGGGACCGGCCACTCGTGCTCAAAAAGTGGATGAATTTAAAGGATCAGTCACTTCAATTTTGGAGTAGTTAGATAAGGATGAGATGTCAAAGAAGGAGTTAAAATAGAAAAATAAAGAACTCCGTACTTGTCTCTAGTTTTTTATCAAACCAATTGACGCAGGAGGAGATATAAGGATAGTGCCCACTTTCTTGTCTATAGATGAAATGGAAAAACTGGGCGAGGTAAGGGCCAAGTCCCAAGGGACTGAGAATTAGTTGTTTAGAGTATTTGAGAAAGGATGTGAGACAATTGATGCCTCTACTCAAGTGCACAAGACGCTGGTTGAACTTCATAAGAAATAGAAAGATTTGCATGAGGAATGTGACTCCTTTGATGAGTATTACTCTCACATGTTTCCCTGGATAAAGAGCATTAGAGAATTATCTTCCCAGACTCTAGTAGTAGAAAATATTCTAATCGAGGACAAGCTGTCCAAGGCCATTGAATGGTATCGACAGCTACTTTTGAGGAAAGAAACCTTTGAAAACATAAAGGAAGCATATAAGCTAGCAGATGAAGAGTTGTGGTCAATTATATACGATATCAATGATTCTTTAAAGGATTACCTAGAAACATCCTATAATGACTATGCCCCTTATGAGATTGAGAAGTGTAAAAGCAATTTACATAAGGTAATTTTTGAAAGTACCGAGCTAAGCATGGAAGATAGATTGGATAAGGTAAACGACCTCAGAGCTGAATTTAAGGCATTCCATAAAGTTGGGGTAGAGATAGAAAAGATATACAACAGATTTAGTTGGGAACTAGAGATGTTCGAGTATCGAGTCAATCATCTGAAGAATCTAGACCCCTCGGAGATCAATCATGCACTCGAGACATGGCTTACTTACCATAACAAGTTGGCTATGGATGACAAAATTAATTTGGATGATGAGTCTTGATATTTTGAATATTTTGGAATGTAATCCTGTCAATATTGTAAATTTCTATATTCGGGACAACATGTGACTCTATTTTGTCTCTTCTATGCTTTAAAAATGTTCTTTTCCATTAATATATTAAGTTGGCTAGTCAAATTGACTAGATTCAATGTATCTAGAGGCTGTTTTTTGTCCTCTTCATAAAATACAAAGTGTAATCCAGGAATTGATATGAGTTGTTGTTTATGCATTTATTGATGTAATCTGGACCATTGGTGTTGAGTTAATCTCCACCATTCATTTGAAAAACTCAGTATGCTACTTTCCTATATGAAGGGCTACCATTTCTACTATTTGTAAGAGAGAATTTGATGCCGAATTGTTGACATTCTGCCATTTGAAGAAATACAAAGCAAGTTTCTGTAGTGCTTTTGAGAATTTACGTATTATGTTCCTTATTTGGTCTTCATGGTTCACTTATTTCTCTCCCATAGTTAGTTAGTTGTGTTTTTATGATGTTCATGGTTTGCTAAAGTATCCGATGAATACTCAAAGTCCATACTTTTAGTTATCTACTAATGGTAGATAGCTGTGCAAAGTTAGTCTAGGCTAATCATTTATGTTAAAGTTCAATTGCATTTCACAAGTTAAATTGCACCATTTATTGGGTATTTAACAAATGAATGTAATCTGAAAATCTGTTGACTTCCATTGAAGATAACATCATTTTCTGCAGTGCTGTAACACCCATTTCAGTTTGGCAACTTAGAAAATTGGTTAAGTTTCAGAGTATTTGTCTACTTAAAGTTACCCATACATTGTGAATGTCACTTAGGATTTCTCTAAAACCCTAACCTCTTTTGCATTTTCTTTGAAAACTATTGTTAGATTAAGAATTTCAGCAGCATCTGACATAGTTTTATTCACTGAATCATAAAGGGTTTATGTGAGGCCTACCTTTTTCATTTCTACTCATGTGACTATTTACCTTACTGTTGTTGATACTTTAGACTTGTGGGACTATTGATCCCAGATTCCCGAATTATTAAATTTTATTATATTAAAGGAAAACTAATTGGGTGATGTTAGATAGATGCTTGTATGAAGAGAAAACAAATTGGGTGATGTTAGATAGATGCTTGTATTAAGAGAAAACAAATTGGGTGATGTTAGATAGATGTTTATATTATAGGAAAACTAATTGGATGATGTTAGATAGATGCTTTATGTCACAGGAAAACTAACTGGGTGATGTTAGATAGATGCTTGTATTAAGAGAAAACAAATTGGGTGATGTTAGATAGATGCTTGTATTAAGAGAAAACAAATTGGGTGATGTTACATAGATGTCTATTATAAGAAAACTAATTGGGTGATGTTAGATAGATTCTCTATATTAAAGGAAAACTAATTGGGTGATGTTAGTTAGAAAATTGCAATGTGATTTCTTTTATGCTTAAGAGAACTTGTGATATCTTATGTGAGTGAAAGTTTTAATTTGCTTCGGCTATGTTATTGATATGTGGAATTAACTTTCCAACTAAGTGCGCAGGTATTTCTAACCAACCATAGATACTGGAGATCATCCTACACTTGATGTTGTAATCCCTTGTGAAGCCAATCTAGTTCCATGAGGAACCAAGATCAACTTTGTGTATGATGAAATGTTCTAATGTTAATTTGCATGAGGTTAATTGGGTTAAGTCTACCCTCTTTTAATTTGAATTATGATAGGTGTTGTAAGAATTGTCTTTGAATTACATTTTTAAATTTTAAATTTTTGGAGACCCTTTTCTTGTGTTTTAACTTGACCCTGGGTGTTCTAATTAGGCTAAACTTGACCCTGGGTTATATCCCATGGGTCTAGGGTCCCTTTTGACTTGGGTAACCCTTGGTAAACCTCCATATGGTCACCTTAACTTCACATTGAAGTTAAGTGACGAAATTGGAGGTATGGGAGGGATAGGATGAGTGGTACCAACACTCAAACCCATCCCTTTTCACTTCCCAAGGTTAGAGATGACTCCAAGACCCACCAATTGTGGAGGACTTGACTTCAAGTCTCTCTCACAATTGGTGAGAGTACACATAGAGTTGTGTGGTCCTTTTTGAGAGGAAAGGAAGAGGAGACATGTGTCACCCTTTCCCTCTTTAACTCCCCTTTTCTCTCCCATGTGTTGGAGAGAGGACATGTGGTAAGGGGTGAGGGAGACTTTGGGGATGGGTGAATGACATGTGTCAACACCTGTCCCTTGGGAATTGCTTGTAGTGGAGAGGAAGATTGAAGAGGTGACAAGTGTCAGCTCCCCATTCCTCTAAGCTCATGGGTTGGGCTTATTTTAATCCCACTTGGGATAAGGTGAGGGGTTGTTGAATTTTAGGAATTTTAATTGTTTTGAAATTGAGTTGGGGAGAAAGATAGAGGGAGTTTGGTGGCTTATGTTGGGAGAGATTTTGGAGGAGTTCTACATCAACTTCTTCCATATTAGGGCTTTAAAAGGTTGGTTTTCAAGGCTAAGGCCTTCCTTTTGTAGTTAGTTGCTTGCATGATGCATATGTGTGTGTTTTACTTCCCTGAGTGTTATTGTTGTTGTAGGGAAATTTGGTTCGGTGTTGTAAGAGCCTCTCCCTTTAGGGAGATAATGTTCAAAAAGTGTGGGGTAGGGGAGGAGTGATCCTCCTCAAGGTCATTACCTTGTTTTGGGGTGTTGTAAGCCTTGAGGGCAAATTTATGTGATTTTGAGCAATTTGATACATGGCTTGAGAGCCAAAATATGAATACTGTTGGAAATTTTGTTAATCATGTTAGCTTGAGGCCATAAGAGAAATTGTGTTGAGATATTTTGGAGTGGCACTCTTGAGTTGAGTGTGTCCACTCTCCTACCCCTTTGAACTCACCTTGGTTGAGTTCATGTGTTGTAAATATCTATGGGTGTAATATTGTGTTTTGGGATGTTTGTTGCCTTATTGTGAAGTGGAATTGAGTTCCCTAGGTATGTGGATGATCTCCCTAGCTCGGGGGTGACCCTCTTGTGGGTCTATGGTAGGGAGGAGAGCAATATGTGTGGTGTTTCTTTCCCTTGTGTGATATGCAAGTTCCTTGGAGCTTAGTGTAAAGTTGAATAAATTCCTTGTCTTGAAAAATATTTTATTTTCCTTTACTCTTAAAGCTCATGAGAGAGAGCTTGGCCTTCTTGGAGATCTTACCATTGTTAGTTGTCAAAGATGAGAACTTGGTTCTCTCTTTTGGTTGTAAAATTACATTCTTGAAGTTGTGTGTTGGACATTTATCATTGTATTGAAAGTTAGAAATTGTTAGTTTAAATGTTTATTATTCAAAGGATGATTTGAAGAAAAGTTGTTTATCAGTTAGTTCATTTGTATGTCATATTGAAATATCAAATTGTTAAGTTATGAAGTTGTAATTGTGACAACAAGAAAGTTATAAATTGTTATTTTGAAAAGAGGGCTAATTAGTTATTGCCAATTTTTGGAGTATCTAGTTAATTGTAATTGTTCTTTCCTTATATGTGTAAATTTTAGTCATGCAAAGAATAAACTTGTAAAAAAAAAAGAAATGAGTTCTTTCCTTGTATTAGAAATGATAAAGGAAAAATATATTTGCATATTATACAAATTTGTTTCAAAATAGAAATCCTATGAGTGCTTAGAGAGAAAATTATTTTTGAAAATATATATTTAATTTATATATATTTTGAGTAGATTGCATAAATGTAACTTTTACATGTATTTAAAAATAATTGTTTGCCTTAATTATGCCCAACAAATGGACTGTATGAAATATACTCATTATATATACATATATATTTTTTTAATTAAAGATCTAACTGTGAACTTGAATAAGTAAACATTTTGTGATTGCTGTGTATAATCCTAAATATATATATACACATATTGAATAAACTTTAATTAAAATTAAACATTAATAATACAAATTTTGGAGGGACTATTTTTATTTTAACAGTCATTGGAATTGTTGAGAGATCAGTTTACAATGTAATATATGGAAGGGGGGGTTTGAACCCCCCCCATTGCCAGACCTTTGTTTTGGGTGTGGGGAGGGGGGCGGAGCCCCCTCCCACACCCCATCATATGGGATGTGGGTGGGGGCTCTATCCCCCCTCCCCACACTTCCCTCTGCGTAACAACCCCCGCAGCCCCTACTAACGCCACTCTCTGTATATACCATCGCTACTGCCTCTGCACCACCCATGACCTCCCTTAGAACCTTCGCCCTCTCCACCACCTGCAACCTCCACTCAGAACCTTTGTGGTTCCCCTTACCTCTACGTACCTCCACCCTGCTGTCGCTCCACCATCACTGCCACAGGTCTCCATACCCCCACAGCCCTGCAACTCAACAAAACAAATAAAAGTTAGGGTTTCAATGTGAGCAAATGAAAATATGAAATAAAACAATATTCTTATGTTATATAAAGAAAACCAAATATTGTAACACAATAATATATATATATATATATATATATATATATATATTATATTTATTAATAATAATTGTAGCCATATTATGTATCTCATAAGTGGCCTTTTTTAACCTAAGACAAAATGAGAAAAATAATAAATTGAGAAACTGAGAAAATAACAAATTAAGAAAATGAGAAAAGAGAGAGAAAAAGAAAGAGAAAGATAAGAGCGAAAACAAAGAGGAGAAAATGCATGATTCCAATTTAGGGCTAAAGGTATTAATCAAATTTAATGTTCTTTTAATCATTGTTAAATACAGAAGTTTAGTAGCCGTCGTTTGAATCCTGGATAGAAACCTGGCATACTTTTTCAAATGAGGTTAGTAAATCCTGTTATGAGATCTGATCTACCAAGAAATTAGGAATAATGGAAATTATGCAGAGATAACTCTGATTGATAGAAAATGTGAAGGAGAACAAATTAAAATTAAATTTCAGAAAAATGGGAAGGAGAACAAATGATCAGACTTTGTTGAAAAATGTTTCATATCTTAGAAAACGTGAAAGAGAACAAATTAAAATTAAATTTCAGAAAAATGAGAAGGAGAACAAATGATCGGACTTTGTTGAAAAATGTCTCATATCTTAGAAAACGTGAAGGAGAACAAATTAAAATTAAATTTTAGAAAACGGGAAGGGGAAACAAATGATCGAACTTTGTTGAAAAATGTTCATTTAACTTAATCAACCATATTACCAATGCAACTGGTGTGATGTAGGAAAATTATTAATCTTAATCAAGAAACCTCTTAATCAAATTTAGTTTTGGTATAATAAACCCTACTCACACCCGTGATGTGTTATGCTGCCGAAATTTTTCAAAAATTAGGGTTAGTTAGGTTAGTAAAGTTTAGCCTTGTTAGCGACGTTAACCGTGTCGCGATGACCCCCTTGATGGCCTTCTTGCGATTGGTATGTGCATGTGTGTGTATTACCCCGCTTTGCTACTACCATGTCTACGTATTAAGCATATGCTACCGAGCACGCTTATGCATGTGAGGGGGTTTCTAGGGAAGCATGGGAAATTTTTTGATATTTCATGTCATGACCACATGACAAATATGGACATAACACATGTGATGTGTGTTGTGACTGCATGGGAAATGTGGGCATGACAATTTAGTATCAGAGCCCAAGTTTAAACACTAGGCATATTTGGGCACGTTATTTATTTTGCAACTTTGATTAATTAGTGCCTACCTTGTTTTGTAGGATGCCTCCCTGACGTGTTTGATGAGCACGACTGCACAACACAGCGTCCGTTGAGGTGCATAGTGATTCCTCTGCAGAGGGACAAGCACCCACAGTCATAGTAGATCAACCAGTACCACAAGCACACCAGTACTAGACATAGGTCCTTAGATTTTACAGACATTGTAGGCCATGTTAGAGAGGCTACTGCCAACTATACTAGAGCCACGTGATGAGCCTCACAATGTTCTATGAGAAGAGCCATGTGAGGAGCCGTGTGCTGAGTCAGGAGTTGAGCCACATATAGAGCCCCATGACGATCTGTGAGAGGTGCCACATATGAAGCCTTTTGTAGAGATACCTAATACTACAGTGGAGGAGGTAGGGTTAGCATACCAAGCATGGAGTAGGAGTCCTCCGTGATACTAGAGACGAGATGAGACTATGAGGGTAGAGCAGATACATCATGGACCTTATGAGTATGGTGTGGATGAGTCAGTTATAGGACTTAGAGACAGAGGAGATCCCATCAGAGACCTACTTAGGCTTAATCCACCTACCTTCACAGGAGCTACAGAGGGAGCTGAGGCTAAGGCTTGGCTTACCAGTTTAGATAGGTGCTTCACATTGTGACCTTATGGGAGCAACACAAAAGCACGAGTGGTAGTACACCTTTTGAGAGATGCAGCAGCTACCTGGTGGCACACTGAGGAGTGCAAGCGCCGGTTATCCTTAGATATACTCACGAGGGACATATTCATAGAGCACTTAATGCGTATTACTTGTTAGATCACTATAGACAGTGTCGGATAGATGATTTCCATGATTTACAGCAGAGAGGACTCACGGTTGCTCAGTATGAGAGTCAGTTCATTGAGTTTTCTCGTTACGCAGAGTATCTCCATGATGAGAAACTCCTAGTGCACAAATTCATCAGAGGTTTGAATCATGGGATAGCCAGACTAGTGCATATGGTAGACCCCCAGAATATGAGTGAGCCTATCAAAAAGGCTTATATTATAGAGGAAATTTAGGGAAGAAGGAAGAATTCACACCCATAGTTTTAGGGCCATAATCACCAGCAATAATAGAACTTTCGTAGGCCACAATCCACACCACAGAGAGGAGGATTTAATTCCTCATCATTACCTCCTAGGCCTCCATAGCAGTAGCAGCAGCATCAGCAGAGGTCTAGACCCTAGTAGAGGGTTTAGGGAGGACATAACCATGGTTGGCAATAGTAGGGCCCGCGTAGAGATTAGAGACAACAGGGATCATCTGCAGGAGCCGCGAGGTCTCAACAGTCTTATAGAGGATCACAAGGATCCACAGGATGGACTAGATAGTAGCAGTCGGGTAGGACTCAGTCAAGACAGTTACAGGCTAGGGGCCCGTGTTATGTATGTGGGGGGGTAGGGCATTTGGCTAGAGAGTGTCCACAGGGATTTATAGCAGGGGGACAACCCCGTTCAAGAGGATCTGAGAAAACTATAGGTGATGTGGGAAAGTCCCACCGCATGTTTACAGCAGTTGATAATCACCAGGCTGACTTCCAGGCTTCAGTTATTGAGACAACAGGTATGATTGGGGATTTCCCCATCTCTATTATTTTTTACTATAGAGCTACCGATTCTTTTTTGTCTACATCATTAGTGGAACGTTGCAGGCTGGTGGCTTCTAGGCAGGACATTAGGTGGGAGGTTGAGTTGGCCTCTGGGGCTAGGATGTCAGTAGATACCTTGGTTAGAGATTGCAAGATCTCCTTGGGTTCCTTCACTACATCATGTGACCTTAGGGTTATGCCATTAGAATCCTATGGTGTAGTTTTGGGTATGGACTGGCTTGCGGCTCATAGAGCCAAGCTAGATTATCGTCAGAGGACGATTAGCTGCTTAGACGATCATGGCTCACCAGTTGAGATAGTGGGCATTTAGAAGCCCACAAATATTCGTATGATATCTGCTTGGCAGCTTAAGTGCTGCATGTGGAAGGGATGTCAGATGTTTGCTATCACAGTCAATGATAGATCAGAGGATGAGCCTGAGGCTTCTTTAGATGATCACCCTATCCTGAGAGATTTTGCCGATGTGTTTCTTTCAGAATTACTAGGTATGCCTCCACGTAGAGAGGTAGATTTCCACATCGATCTGGTGTCGGGTGTAGACCCAGTGTCTCGTGTACCCTACAGGATGACTACACATGAGCTTATAGAGCTTAAATTGCAATTAGAGGAATTACTTGAGAAGGGGCACATCTGACCTAGCGTTTCACCTTGGGGCGCACTGGTTATCTTCATGAAGAAGAAAGATGGGTCTCTTCTCTTGTGCATGGACTACAGGTAGTTAAACAAGGTGATAGTGAAGAACCGTTATCCTTTGCCTAGGATTGACGACCTCTTTGACCAGATGCAGGGAGCCAGAGTGTTCTCAAAAATTGATCTAAAATCTAGGTATCACCA
Source organism: Cunninghamia lanceolata (assembly GCA_027924645.1). Lineage (NCBI taxonomy): Eukaryota > Viridiplantae > Streptophyta > Pinopsida > Cupressales > Cupressaceae > Cunninghamia > Cunninghamia lanceolata. The sequence continues at coordinate 16,566,028 of BSBN01001583.1, forward strand.
ATTGCGCATCACAGAGGCTGATATTCACAAGACTGCTTTTTGAACTAGGTATGGCCATTACGAGTTCACAGTGGTACCCTTTGGTTTGACGAATGCCCCTACAGTGTTCATGAGCCTCATGAACGGGGTGTTCTGCACTTACTTGGATCAGTTTGTGATCATCTTTTATTGACAATATTTTGATCTATTTGTGAACTGAGAAGGAGCATGTGGATCATCTATGTTAGGTTTTGCAGTGCTTACGAGAGCAGCAGCTTTATGGCAACCTGGCAAAGTGTGCCTTCTTCAAGATAGAGGTGTAATATTTGGGGCACATCTTATCAGGTGATGGCATCTCTATAGATCCATCAAAGATCAGAGCAATTCAGGATTGGCCAGCACCCATCAGTGTGACTAAGGTCAGGAGCTTTATGGGATTAGCCAGTTATTACTGTAGATTCGTTAAGGGCTTTTCCAAGATAGCACATCCCATCACTTCCCTTCAGTGGAAAGGGAAAGGTTTCACTTGGACCGAGCAGTGTGAGAGGGCCTTTAGGGTTCTCAAGGAGCATCTTACCAACACTCCCATATTAGCGGTTCCAAATCCTGCAGAGGATTTTTTTGTTTGCATAGATGCATCAATAGAGGGTTTGGGAGCCGTGCTTATGCAGGGTGGTAGAGTGATTGCATATGAATTGCATAAGCTTAAGACACATGAGCTAAACTACCCTACTCATGATATAGAGTTCGCAACAATTATTCATGCTTTTGTTCATTGGAGACATTTCCTTTTAGGTCAACACTTTGAGCTCCATTCGGATCACCATAGCTTACAGTACATTTTCACATAGCCAAATTTGAATGCTCGCCAACAGTGTTGGATGGAGTTCTTATGCGAGTATGATTTTGATGTCCACTACATCAAAGGGAAGGAGAACATGGTCGCTAACACCTTGAGTTGAAGGCACCATGAGATCCTGACCTTGACATTGAGGGTGGACTTGAGAGAGCGTATCTTACAACATCTGCCTAAAGACAAGTGGTTTCTTAAGGTGCAGCAGGAAATCTAGAAACAGAGGGCCCTTAAGGGTAAATTCATAGGATATTCCCTTGAGCTTAATGGTTTGCTTAGACATCAGTAGCGCATATATGTACCCCATGCGGGTGTCTACATGCAATGAATCTTTCAAAGGCTCATAGAGCACCTTATGCAGCACACCCAAGAGTGAAGATGCATGTTGATTTGCGACAGTTATATCATTGGCTGGGATGAGATGAGACATTGCAGAATATGTTGCTTGTTTCCTTGAGTGTCAGAGGGTCAAGGCTGAGCATCAACATCCAGCAGGACTATTGTACCCTCATGAGATACCTGAGTGGAAATGGGACACCATTTCCATTGATTTTATAATTGGTCTACCTATGTCATCACCTCGCCATGATGCCATCATGGTGACAGTTGACAAGTTGACCAAGGTGGTGCATTTCTCACCTGTACGCATGACATAAAATGTACCATCTGTGGTGAGAGTGTTTTTAGATCAAATTGTTAGACTTCATGGAGTACCTCGCCGCATCATTTCTGACAGAGACTTAGTTTTCACTTTAGCTTTTTGGAAAGCCTTATAGCAGGTATTGAGCACTCAGCTCAACTTCATTTTAGCTTACCATCCTGAGACCAATGGACAGACAGAGAGAGTTAATTAGGTGTTGGAGGACATGCTTCGTATATATGTTATGGACCATCAGTATAGATGGGAGGAGTATTTGCATCTTTGAGTTTGCCTACAATAATGGGCATCACAGCTCGTTGGGTATGCCTCCTTTTCAGGCTTTATATGGTAGACCATGTAGAACACCATTGAGTTGGGATCAGATAGAGGACAGGGTTGCCATTGGTCCAGAGATAGTTCAGGATATGGAGTAGCAGGTCACACTAGTTAGACAGAGACTTCAAGAGGCACATGATAGACAGAAGAAATATGTCGATGCTAAGAGAACTGATTAGAGCTTCTCACTGGGTGACAGGGTATTTTTGAGAGTGCAACCGCACAAGAGTCCAATCTGTTACGGAAAGGGCTCTAAGCTCACACCTCGGTTTGTAGGACCTTTCAAGATCTTGGAGCGGATAGGACCTGTAGCCTTTCATCTAACCTTGCCACCTAGCCTGTCACATATCCATGATGTCTTTCATGTTTTAGTTTTATGACGTTACATCTCAGAATTATCTCACGTATTGGATTGGAGTGCTCTTTAGGTAGAGGCAAACGGTCAGCTGGCTTTGGAGCCAATTCTCATATTGGCTCGTCAGCTGCTGGGCCTTCAAGGTCAAGAGCTGGACCAGGTTAGAGTCTAGTGGGACATGTACAATGAGGTCATTGCAACATCGGAGGATGTAGCGAGATTGAGGACTCTTTATCCTCACCTCTTTGATGACTTCTAGGAGGAAGTACAGTCTTAGGGGGGGAGAATGTGAGGCCTACCTTTTTCATTTCCACTCATGTGACTATTTACCTTACTGTTGCTGATACTTTTAGACTTGTGGGACTGTTGATCTCAGATTCCTGAACTATTAGACTTTATTATGTTAAAGGAAAACTAATTGGGTGATGTTAGATAGATGCTTGTATTAAGAGAAAACAAATTGGGTGATGTTAGATAGATGTTTATATTACAAGAAAACTAATTGGGTGATGTTAGATAGATACTTTATGTTACAGGAAAACTAATTGGGTGATGTTAGATAGATGTTTATATTATAGGAAAACTAATTGGGTGATGTTAGATAGATGCTCTATATTAAAGGAAAACTAATTGGGTGATGTTAGTTAGAAAATTGCAATGTGATTTCTTTTATGCTTAAGAGAACTTGTGATATCTTATGCGAGTGCAAGTTTTAATTTGCTTCGGCTATGTTATTGATATGTGGAATTAACTTTGCAACTGAGTGCGCAGGTATTTCTAACCAACCACAGATACTGGAGATCATCCCACACTTGATGTTGTAATCCCTTGTGAAGCCGATCTAGTTCCACGAGGAACCAAGATTAACTTTGTGTATGATGAAATGTTGTAATGTTAATTTGCATGAGGTTAATTGGGTTAAGTCTACCCTCTTTTAATTTGAATTATGATATGTGTTGTAAGAATTGTCTTTGAATTACATTTTTAAATTTTAAATTTTTGGAGACCCTTTTCTTGTGTTTTAACTTGACCCTAGGTGTTCTAACTAGGCTAAACTTGACCCTGGGTTATACCCCATGGGTCTAGGGTCCCTTTTGACTTGGGTAACCCTTGGTAAACCTCCATATGGTCACCTTAACTTCACACTGATGTTAAGTGACGAATTTGGAGGCATGGGAGGGATAGGATGAGTGGTACCAACACTCAAACCCATCCCTTTTTACTTCCCAAGGTTAGAGATGACTCCAAGACCCATCAATTGTGGAGGACTTGACTTCAAGTCTCTCTCACAATTGATGAGAGTACCCATAGAGTTGTGTGGTCCTTCTTGAGAGGAAAGAAAGGGGAGACATGTGTCACCCTTTCCCTCTTTAACTCCCCTTTTCTCTCCCATGTGTTGGAGAGAGGACATGTGGTAAGGGGTGAGGGAGACTTTGGGGATGGGTAAGTGACATGTGTCAACACCCATCCCTTGGGAAATGCTTGTAGTAGAGAGGAAGAGTGAGGAGGTGACAAGTGTCACCTCCCCATTCCTCTAAGCTCATGGGTTGGGCTTATTTTAATCCCACTTGGGATAAGGTGAGGGGTTGTTGAATTTTGGGAATTTTAATTGTTTTGAAATTGAATTGGGGAGAAAGATAGAGGGAGTTTGGTGGCTTATGTTGGGAGAGATTTTGGAGGAGCTCTACATCAACTTCTTCCATATTAGGGCTTTAAAAGGTTGGTTTTCAAGGCTAAGGCCTTCCTTTTGTAGTTAGTTGCTTGCATGATGCATATGTGTGTGTTTTACTTCCTTGAGTGTTATTGTTGTGGGGAAATTTGGTTGGGTGTTGTAAGAACCTCTCCCTCTATAATGCTGAACAAGTGTGGGGTAGGGGAGGAGTGAACCTCCTCGGGGTCATTACCTTGTTTTGGGGTGCTGTAAGCCTTGAGGGAAAATTTATGTGATTTTGAGTAATTTGATACATGGCTTGAGAGCCAAAATATGAATACTGTTGGAAATTTTGTTAATCATGTTGGCTTGAGGCCATAAGAGAAATTGTGTTGAGATATTTTGAAGGAGTGGCACTCTTGAGTTGAGTGTGTCCACTCTCCTACCCCTTTGAACTCACCTTGGTTGAGTTCATGTGTTGTAAATATCCATGGGTGTAATATTGTGTTTTGGGATGTTTGTTGCCTTATTGTGAAGTGGAATTGAGTTCCCTAGGTGTGTGGATGATCTCCCTAGCTCGGGGGTGACCCTCTTGCGGGTCTACGATAGGGACGAGAGCAAGATGTCTGGTGTTTCTTTCCCTTGTGTGATATGCAGGTTCCTTGGAGCTTAGTGTGAAGTTGAAGAAATTCCTTGTCTTGGAAAATATTTTATTTTCCTTTACTCTTAAAGCTCATGAGAGAGAGCTTGGCCTTCTTGGAGATCTTACCATTGTTAGTTGTCAAATATGAGAACTTGGTTCTCTCTTTTGGTTGTAAAATTACATTCTTGAAGTTGTGTGCTGGACATTTATCATTGTATTGAAAGTGAGAAATTGTTAGTTTAAATGCTTATTATTCAAAGGATGATTTGAAGAAAAGTTGTTTATCAGTTAGTTCATTTGTATGTTATATTGAAATATCAAATTGTTAAGTTATGAAGTTGCAATTGTGACAAACAACAAAGTTATAAATTGTTATTTTGAAAAGAGGGCTAATTAGTTGTTGTCAATTTTTGGAGTATCTAGTTAATTGTAATTGTTCTTTCCTTATATGTGTAAATTTTAGTCATGCAAAGAATAAACTTGTAAAAAAAAAATGAGTTCTTTCCTTGCATTAGAAATGATAAAGGAAAAATATATTTGCATATTATACAAATTTGTTTCAAAATAGAAGTCCTATGAGTGCTTAGAAAGAAAATTATTTTTGAAAATATATATTTAATTTATATATATTTTGAGTAGATTGCATAAATGTAATTTTTACATGTATTTAAAAATAATTGTTTACCTTTATTTTGTCCAACAAATGGACAGTATGAAATATACTCATTGTATATATATATATATATATATATATATATATATTATATATATTTTATTAAACCTCTAACTGTGAACTTGAATAAGTAAACATTTTGTGATTGTTGTGTATAATCCTATATATATATTTTTTGAATAAACTTTAATTAAAATTAAACATTAATAATACAAATTTTGGAGGTACTATTTTTCTTTTAACAGTCGCTAGAATTGTTGAGAGATCAATTTACAATGTAATTTATGGAAGGGGGGGTTCGAACCCCCCCATCGCCGAACCTTTGTTTTGGGTGTGGGGAGGGGAGGCAGAGCCCCCACCCACACCCCATCGTATGGGATGTGGGTGGGGGCTCCGCCCCTCCTCCCCACACTTCCCTCTGCGTAACAACCCCCACGGCCCCTACTAATGCCGCTCTCTGTATATACCATTGCTGCTGCCTTTCCACCACTCGCAACCTCCCTCAGAACCTCTGCCCTCTCCACCACCTGCGACCTCCACTCAGAACCTCCGTGGCTCCCCTTTGCTTTGTGCACCTCCACCCTGTGGCCCCTCCACCACTGCCACCATTGGTCTCCATACCCCCCACAACTCTGCAACTCAACAAAACAAAATAAAAGTTAGGGTTTCAATGTGAGCAAATGAAAATATGAAATAAAACAATATTCTTATGTTATATAAAGAAAACCAAATATTGTAACACAATAAAATATATATATTATATTTATTAATACTAATTGTAGCCATCTTATGTATTCTCATAAGTGGCCTTTTTTAAACTGAGACAAAATGAGAAAAATAATAAATTGAGAAAATGAGAAAATAACAAATTAAGAAAATGAGAAAAGAGAGAGAAAAAGAAAGAGAAAGATAAAAGCGAAAACAAAGAGGAGAAAATGCATGATTCCAATTTAGGGCTAAATTAATTAATCAAATTTAATGTTCTTTTAATCATTGTTAAATACGAAAGTTTAGTAGCCATTGTTTGAATCCCGGATAGAAACCTGGCATACTTTTTCAAATGAGGTTAGTAAATCCTGTTACGAGATCTGGTCTACCAAGAAATTAGGAATAATGTAAGTGATGCAGAGATAACTCTGATTGATAGAAAATGTGAAGGAGAAGAAATTAAAATTAAATTTCAGAAAAATAGGAAGGAGAACAAATGATCGGACTTTGTTGAAAAATGTTTCATATCTTAGAAAACGTGAAAGAGAACAAATTAAAATTAAATTTCAGAAAAATGGGAAGGAGAACAAATGACCGGACTTTGTTGAAAAATGTCTCATATCTTAGAAAATGTGAAGGAGAACAAATTAAAATTAAATTTTAGAAAATGGGAAGGGGAAAGAAATGATCAGACTTTGTTGAAAAATGTTCATTTAACTTAATCAACTGTATTACCAATGCAACTGGTGTGATGTAGGAAAATTACTAATCTTAATTAGGAAATCTCTTAATCAAATTTAGTTTTGGTACAATAAACCCTACTCACGCCCATGAGGCGTTATGCTACCAGAATTTTTCAGAAATTAGGGTTAGTTGGGTTAGTAAAGTTTATCCTTGTTAGTGACGTTAACCGCATCGCGATGACCCCCTTGATGACCTTCTTACGATTGGTATGTGCACATGTGCGTATTACCCCGCTTTGCAACTGCCATGTCTATGCATTAAGTGTATGCCACCGAGCACACTTACGTGTGCGAGGGGGTTTCTAGGTAAGCATGGGAAATTTTTTGATATTTCGTGTCATGACCACATGAAAAATGTGGACATGACACGTGTGATGCATGTTGTGACCGCATGGGAAATGTGGGTATGACAGTTTATGTGTATTTGCTACTCTAACTTGAAGATCTATAGATTGCATGTAAGACCCCTTGTAGGCACAGCTAGAACATACCAACTGAGAGATTCCAAGAAGCTAAGACCTAGCTATAGAAACCTTGGAGTAGTCTTACCAAGGATAGGATACTTTTCAAGAGAGGTGTGAAACCAACAATCACACCTATGTTGTTGTGCTAAAACACTCATCAACATATACTTAAATATATTTTTAAATATACTTTCACCCTGGAAAGTTCAAAATCTAGTGCTAAGAATGACCCCAACTACACTTTGCACTAAAACTGCCTCTTACCGACCTCTGTGCTAAAAATGTCCTTGTTCGACTACCCTCAGACTAGCGTAAAGTCAGTCACATCAAAAATTAGTGCTGACTTAACACTTTACACTTTGCGCTAAATTCATTCACCACTGACTTGTGCTGAAATTCACACCGACTAACCTCATGAAACATTACTAGTCGGTTGACATGAAAACCTGTGCTGGAAGCATTTGCAAAGTTAGCGCTAAAATTAGGTTCTACCGACTTGCACGAGAATTGCATTACACCGACTTTTGGTCGATCAGACCCAAAATCCCCACAAGGTTGGACAACCCTAAAATCCTCGCAAGGTTGAATGAACCCAAAATCCCCGCTAGGTCAATGACCCACAAAATCCTTGCTTTTTGACGATTTTGGCCTAAAAACACATTTTTTCAAGGTGAAACTTAGATTTTCTTAGTGAATTTGGTCTAAACATCTATTTATCACATCATGATTGATCTTTTTACCAAGTTTGTGTGAATTTTTGGCACATTTTATGATAATTAATGCCACTGCATATGAAAAGTTCGTGACCCCCAAAAATCTCACTTTTTGCAGAAAAGGCTAAAAAAACATGAAATAAAAGTTTGCAAATGGATTCTAATGACCACAAAAACTTACCTAATCATCATATTGGCCAAATGGGTAATCAAAAATGATGAAAAATGCAAAAAATCATGTGAAAATCACTAGATTTAAGAGGTTTTTTTTTATAAGAAGGGGGCATTGACAATGAGCTATTTTTGACTGATCCATGACTGCAAATGGACATATTTTGACTGAAAATGATGGGACATGACTCTTTATGATGAAATTGATACTTGGCCTTATTTCTTGTAGGTCTAAGAGGACAAAAGGGGCCAATTGGAGCCATCTTGGAGGATGCACATATAGAGGCACCTTGCTTACCCAGAGATGTAGAATCGACATTCTATCAACCAAATTGTTGCTGCACATACAAGAGAAAGTCAGCATGATGTCCAAGATGATGGAGATGAGTTATAGGAGCTAAAGACATATAAGATCAAGTCTACTTCATCGATGTTCTAGCAGTCCAATCATCAAGAATCAGTCTAATAAGCATCCAGTTGGATATATCTTCACTAATAATGTGCCACATACTCCTCTTGGTCCATTCAGCACTTAGAATCCCGTGAATCCACATTTGCTCAAGTTTTGAAGTGTCATGTGACTCTATTTTGGCTTTATTTGGCCTTGAAAATTGACTTTTTATCAGATATAGCCACATGGGTATCCATTTTGTCCAGATTCAATGTATTTTCAAGCTATATTTTGTCTTTTTCCTAAACGACAAATACAAATTTAAAAATATAACAAACTACTATACCAAATTAAATGCCATGTAATATGGACCATTGGTGTTGAGTTAATCTCCACCGTCAATTGAAAAAATTGGTATGGTGCCTTGTCTATAAAAGGGCCATCATTCTCTCATTGTAACAAGTAAGATTAGATACTGAATTGCTGAGGCTCTGCCAAATTCTGATCAATACAAAGCAAGTTTTGTAGGTTGCTGGAAATTTGTGTTCTTGTGTTATCCTCTTTGGTTTTCATGGTTCATATCAATCTAAATTTAATTAGTTGTGCTTTTGCAATGATGGGTAAATGTTAAGATATCTAATGAATGCTTTGGTCCATACTATTAGTGCTTGCTGATGGTAAGTTGTTGTGTATAGTTAGCTTGGGCCCTGTCATTGAATATAGTTAGGTTGCATTCCACTAGTTATGATGCGCCATTGTCTGGGTGTTTAATGAGTGAATGCAATTTGAAAATCATAAGGATTCTTTGAAGATTACATCATTTCTTGCAACATTGTGGGTTTCCTATCTTGGTGAAACAGGGAATGGTTTATTGAAAGTATTTGTCTATCTGGAGCATTTTACCCCATTGTGACTGTCACTTAGGATCTCTCATCCCTTCTCTCTCTCCTTTTCCTTTTGCATTTTATTTATATCAAGTTCGTTAGTTTAGGTTATAATCAGCATCTACATTGCAAATCTATTGAAAGTATCATAGGGTTTATGCATACATACTGCTATCATATTCCATAAACCCTGCATTTTATGTAAGACCCCTTGTTGGCACAACTAGACATACCACTGAGTCATTCCAAGAATGCTAAGACCTAGCTGTATTATCCTTGGGGCAGTTCTATCTTGGATAGGATACCCTTTTCAAGAGAGGTGTGATACTAGCAATCATACCTATGTTGTTGTGTGCTAAAAACACCATCAACACTATGTGACTTTGAAGCTTTTCCCATTTTTTTAGGCACTCTCCTCTCATTAAATGCATTGCACAACACATCAAGTGGAAGTGGGTGATGGTGGTTAGTATCAACATTGGACGTGGCAAAAGGATAGAAAAGCCTGTGTTAAGTTGGAAATGCATATCACAAATGTATTTGATCCAACAGTGCCTGCTGGTCTGTGCCTTTTGTGGTGGGTCCTAAATAGACCCCAAGGGGGAGCAAGGATTGGCTAAGTGTTGGTTGATGGTGGATGACCGAATGACTTGGCAAGTAATATGGTTGTCAAGAGGACTTTGAGATTTCTAAGAGAGTGCAGTTGGTCTCTCTTCAATGGTTCGACATGTCTTTGATAGTTAAACTATTTGTGACCGTTTGTCTATGGAAGTTGATCCAAACTATTTCTTGTTGGAATGAAAATGGATGTTGTAAAAACATTGAATGGTCTGCTAGATTAGAGACTGATTGAGAATGATCAGGAAAATGTAATGCTGTTGGATTTTCTCCAAAGATGGAACAAGATGTAAATCTCTAGTAAATGCTATAAGCCTGATATTGTATTGTAACTTGTATGCTTGTTACTAAATAATACAATGGCTCTATGTTTTGGAGTGTCGGGTTTTTTACCCGAAAGGCTTTTCCCCATGTAAGTCTTTACGTTCTTGTCTTCTACTCTATCTTTCATGTTTAGTGATTTTGTTTATTGAATCTATTTAATGCATGTTGTTGAAACTAGTTTAAATTGCAATCACTTTCCTCTAAGGGTTAATGTGGGAAATGAACTATGTCTGATTCCACTTTATGGCATAGTAGTATGTGTTTTGAGGCAATCAGAGTGAATGATTGTTACTGTAGACACTTACTAATCTTAGATGTTCATTCTAGGATGAACCATATTTTCCCTTTAATTGGTATTAGAGTCAAGTTTCTAGTTCTCGGTATTCCTTCTGTGAGGATTTCTTAGTCTGTAAGCTTGAGGAAATCTAAAGGAATCGGCTAAAGATTGATCCTTTGTTAAGTGAAAGTTATTTTATCTTTTTGTGTTAGTTTCAAGAGACAACATGCAGCTTGAAGGATAGTGAAGATGAAGAAACTGGAGTGGGTCACTTTGCAATGATGTTGATCTAGAGCTCCTGATAAGTAGTGGAATAATCCTGATGCATGGGGTGGGATTTTTTTCTTTGTGGTTGTGTTGTAGCAAAGTTTTCATATTAGGTGTTTGTGTGAGAGGCTCCCTGGTGATATGGAGAAGCTTGTGTTGTTTTTTAGCTATGGAGTAATGTGCTTATGCTGGGTGTCTATTTTTGGTATTGAAAGGCATTGTTTTTCGTTACCCTGATTGCATATAGGCTATGGAGTTGATCATTGGATGATCTACAAGCTTCTGTAATAGCCTGTGATGCAGAGGTAAACGCAACGGGAGCTTACTAACAGGAAGGAGGAGCCAATAATACAAACAGCATGTTAATAATCCCTATCGGCTTAGCATCATCATATTTCCCGCAAACACCAACAGCATCATCATATTTCGGACGAGCAGAATTATCCTCCTGCCGACTACTGTTCACTTCCTCCATCTTCCGCCTATCATCATCATCATGATATTTGACTAACGCAAACATCCTCCTGTTGTACTGTTCATCGGGCGCCAAACACTATCGGCATCATCATGATATTCAACACTCCCTTCGTCAGCAGGATATTAAATATCCGGTTGCCCCAAATATCCTGATGATGACAACTTTAGCACCTTCCCTTCGATGCCCCGATAGCCGACTATACAAATGACAGCATCATGATATGATTTATCCGGTTCGATTGGAACATCCTGATGATGTTAACCCAACTTCCTGCCGAGGACCTACGCCGACACCTAAACACTTAGCGACAACAGGATAAACTTGCATAGGGTGATATCTCAATATCCTGATGACGATGACGTCATATCCTGATGACGATGACGTCACACAATATCCTAATGACCTCTTCAACACTTAGTCAAAAAAACTAAACTTTCACTCCCGCATCTGCTAGCGATATGCGGATGATGGGCATACCCGAGAGATGATCCTGACGACGATATATACACTGAGTGTATATCCGACTTAGAACATCCTGATGCAATTGCAACATGCAAACTTCAACAGTTTCATGACCCGATCCTGATGGCGATGTATTCACAGATGACGATGCGATTTGCTCCGACTGGGAACGCACATGCAGACTCCTGTATATCCATCCGCTGCATGCAAACACTCAGAACCGCACAATTTCACAAAGACAATATGATGATCGGGCCGGATCACCTTCAAACCAAATTTTAACAGCTTATCTTTCTAGACCTAGCACATGAGGATGCTAGGTTGATTCACAGCCTGCTACTCATTGATCTCTTGAACAGTGCAATGCATAAACAGAAAACACAAATGCAAACTAATCTATAATACAGGACCATTCCACCGATTCACAGGATCAACCGGTGGAAGGGTTGAAGGAACCCATCAACTTGCAAATAGAAAGGAAATCAAAACAGTTACAGCAGATAAAATCAGATAATGCAAATGATGAGATCGTATTCAATTGAAATTCAAATGTCCTGTTTCTGCAATTCTGGCAAACAACAGTGCTTCACAATATCTGGACTGTTCCCCTGAAACCCAACTCAATCATAACACCATAACACAACTGACATATCATAACATAACATAACATCACGTCCTCTAAACCCTAACAGATCGAAGGTATATATAGCAAAGTCCTTCGAGTACTACCAACTCACTTCCCAGCGGCTGGGAGCTTCCAAGCGGCTGGGAGAGAGGACAGCTCCGATAACCTGATCACGATCTCTAACTGATCTCTAACTGCCTACACACACTCCTAGGCTGATCTAATACATAGCATTGGTCCAATGGACCTTATTACATGATGAAGTCAAACATACTAAAAATAGACTAATGTCCTGTCATCATGTGGACAATTATCCTATATCCTGATCATGTACGGGTGCTCCTGCACCATACTCCCTAGAAGAAGAGATCTCAAGTCCACTTGAGATGAGAGTATCAAGGTTTGTACCATGTTTCCAGATCTGCTCTTCAGTCATCCATACGGCTTCAGAAATAGGTTTGTCCTTCCAAGAGACTAGATACACCAAGTATTGTTTGTTCCGGGTCTGTTTGACCACTCTGGTGTCCAAAACCTTCTGTAACTGTGGAGGATCATGCTGGGGAATGTCATCAGCAACTATATCCTGTAGGAGATCCTGATCTGCATCTGGATTAGCCTTGTATGGAGTTAAATCACATACATTGAATATAGGAGACAAACCAAGATCAGGTGGGAGTTGGATCTCGTAAGCATTCTGTCCATGCTTGTGCAAAATCTGACATGGTCCAACTTTCTTTTGCATGAGCTTAGTATACTTTCCCTTAGGAAGTCTGTCTTTCTTCAAGTGAACCCATAGCAAATCTCCAACATCAAATTGAACATCCTTCTTCTTTTTATCAGCATATTCCTTATACTTTAAGGTGGTTTGCTGGAGTTGGGTCTTGACCTGATCATGAACCTCTTTTATGGCTTCAACAAAAGCTTCTCCTTCTGCACTAACAGGGGCTACTGGAGGTAGATCTCTCAGTTCCAAAATTCCTCTGGGATGCATACCATAGACTATCTGAAAAGGTGATTTCCCTGTGCTTCTATTGACAGTATCATTATATGAAAACTCAGCTTGAGCTAGAATATTATCCCACTTCTCTCCATGCTGTTTTGTCAAGCATCTAAGTAAATTCCCTAAGGAACAGTTCACTACTTCAGTCTGTCCATCTGTTTGAGGATGATATGCAGAGGAAAAAGACAAATTGGTTCCAAGTTTTCCCCAAAGAGTTCTCCAGAAGTGACCAATAAACTTCACATCCCTGTCTGACACTATGCTCAATGGAAATCCATGGATTTTGACAATCTCCCTGAAGAATAAATCTACAATGTATGAAGCATCAGCAGTGGTTTTGCATGGCAAGAAATGTGCCATTTTACTGAATCTATCCACTACAACAAAAACACTGTCAAATCCTTTCCTTGTCCTTGGTAAACCCAAGACAAAATCCATACTTATGCTTTCCCATGGTCTGGAAGGAATGGGTAAGGGCTGATATAAACCTGCATTAGTTGACCTGCCTTTAGCTTTCTGACATATCACACATGTCTCTACAAATTTTCTGACATCTGATTGCAACTTAGGCCAAAAGTAATGCCTTCTGACCAGATCAAGAGTCTTATCTAGACCAAAATGACCTGCCATAGCTCCACAATGTTTCTCCTTGATGATATTTAATCTCATAGAACACCTTGGAATACATAACTGTCCACCCTTGAACAACAGTCCATCCTGAATCAAAAATTCAGAGAACTCAGCATGGTATTTCTCCCCAAAAGAAGTACATACCTGATATATCTCTCCAAAATCTTCATCAGACTCATACATGGTCTTTACTAAATTAATGCCAACACTCTCTAACTGAATCTGATTGACTGTGAGAACTCTCCTGCTCAAAGCATCTGCAACTTTGTTCTTGACCCCTTTCTTATGCTTCAATGTAAAAGTGAAAGCCTGCAAGGTTTCTACCCATTTCATATGTCTGTGGTTCAGCTTTTCCTGGCTGTTTATGAAAATCAGAGCCTGGTTATCTGTGAATACTATGAATTCCTTTGGCATCAGGTAATGCCTCCATTTCTTGAGGGACTGAACTAAAGCATACATTTCCAGATCATATGAGGAATACCTCTTCTTAGCATCATTGAGCTTCTCACTGAAAAATGCAATAGGTCTACCTTCTTGGCTGAGTACTGCTCCAATAGCCATGTGACTGGCATCACATTCTACCTAAAAGATTTTGTTAAAGTCTGGAAGTGCAAGGGCTGGCTGCTGTGCCACCTTCTGCTTCAATGTTTCAAAAGAATCATCTGCTCCTTGAGTCCAAACAAACCTGCACTTCTGTCCTCCTTTGATGGTATCCAGCATGGGTGCATAAATATGACTAAACCCTCTGATAAACTTCCTGTAGAAGGTTGCTAACCCATGGAAACTTCTGACATCATTCATAGTCTGTGGAGTTGGCCAAGACAATATGGCACTTACCTTCTCCTTATCCATCTATAACTTTCCTTGTGAAATGACAAAACCCAAATATGTGATCTCCTTTTGCATGAACAAGCACTTGTCTAAATTTATCATCAGCTGCTCTTCATGTAACCTCTTAAGAACCAAATCTATATGTCTGAGATGTTCTTCTTTTGTGTTACTGAAAATCAGAATGTCATCTAGATATACTATGACAAACCTACCAATGAATTCTTTCAGAACCTCATTCATCAACCTCATAAAAGTACTAGGTGCATTAGATAAACCAAAAGGCATAACCTTCCATTCATATAAACCTTCATTTGTTTTGAATGCTGTCTTCCATTCATCTCCTGGTCTAATCCTGATCTGATGGTATCCACTCTTCAAATCTATTTTTGTAAAGTACTTAGCACTTCCCAAACAATCAAGTAAATCCTCTATTCGAGGGATTGGAAACCTATACCTGATTGTGATCTTGTTAATGGCTCTGGAATCTGTGCAAAGCCTCCAAGTACCTTCCTTCTTTGGTGCTAGTACAGCTGGTACTGCACATGGACTCAAACTCTTCCCAATCAGACCTGAATCCAACAATTCTTCAATCTGTCTGGCTACTTCTGCATTCTGTTCTGGAGTAAGCTTATAGGCTGCTTTGTTTGGAAGTGTTGACCCTGGAATTAAATCTATACAGTGGCTGATATCCCTGACAGGTGGTAGGGATCTAGGCATTCCCTCTGAGATGACACCTTTGTACTTATCCAATAGCTCTTGGACAGCTGGGTCTATGAACCTTGGCTTTTTCTCTTTCTTGACTTCTTGTTGCTATTCTTTATTCACACTCATACATGGGATTAGGGCATATGCAACTGCACCTTCTGCTGCTACTTCTTTCATGAACTGTTTTCCTTCCATCAGCATTACCTTCACCTCTTTTCCTTTGGATTTCTCCCCCTTCTCTGCCAGTGGGTGTAACTCTGTCACCTTACCATCTTTAGTGATTTTATAGGTGTTTCTAACACCATCATGCTGTGCCTTCAAATCATACTGCCATGGTCTACCAAATAAAAGATTGCAAGCATCCATCTTAGTAATATCAAACAACAACCTATCCTTATATGCACCAATCTGAAATTCTACCCAAGCCTGCTCTTCTACAGTTGTCTGCTGACCTTGGGTAAGCCATGAGACTTTATATGGGGATGGGTGAGGCAATCTCCTAAGCTTAAGCTTTGTCACCATTTCTTCAGACACAAAATTTTCAGTAGAACCAGAATCAATCAAAACTTTACATGCCTTACCTCCTGCTTTGCAAATAGTTCTGAAAAGAGACTTTCTTTGCGGGGCTTCTTTGTCAGGTACCTTCATGGTAGTTACTGTTCTTCTCATCATTAGAGATTTTCCACTTTCTGGGTATCCATAATTATCAGGAGCATTCACACTCTGAAAGGAAGTAGAGCCTGTCACACTTTGATTGTCAGGTTCTTGGACCAGATTTGTTCTCCTTTCTCCTGTTGAGCTTGTGGCCTTGTCTGGACATCTGCTGGCTATATGGCCTTCTTTGTTACAGTTATAACATCTGATGGATCCTCTGCCCTGGGATCTTCCTCGGAAAGGTCTTCTACCTCTGAAGTTTCCTTGCTGACTGTAATTCTCTCTCTGATTCTGACTATTGTTGCCCTTACTATTGTCATGACTGGATTCTCCTTGATATCCCTGTCCATGTCCTCTGCCCCTAAAAGGACCTCTTCCACCTCTTTGTTGTCTTCCTCTTCCTCTATTGTGTTGTTCTTGTTTTCTCTTTAACTTCTCTTCCACTTTCAATGCCAACTGAAAGCTTTTCTGCACTGTATCTGGATTATGCAGACTTAGATCTTCCTGAATATTAAACCTCAATCCATTAAGGTATCTGGCTACCTTCTCTTCTTCACTTTCTTTTACCTTTGTCTTCACACAGAGTTTCATGAATTCTTCTGTATATGAGCTGACATCTAGCTCCTTCTGCTTCAGGTTTTGCTTCCTCTTGTGTAATTGGATACTGTAATCCAATGGGACATAAGCTTCTTTTACTAATTCCATCATCTTCTTCCATGTAGCGACTCTACGCTTTCCTTCCTGTACTCTATCATCTTGGACGAAATTCCACCATGTCAAGGCAGCTTCTCTCATTTTTGACTGGGCTATCTTCACCCTCTGTTGTTCTGGTATCTCCTCTGTTACAAAGAAATTGTTCAAGGAGTCTATCCACTCCATTACTGAATCAGGGTCCATTTTTCCTGTAAACACTGGCAAATCCAGTTTCACATCCATGGTTCTCCTCTCCATGGCCTTGAGGGCGTTCAACAGTGGTCTCTGGTCTGCAGGAACGACCTCCTCGCTCCAATTAGGGATCTCTTCTTCTTCCCTATCTTCTTCTCTACCAGAACCTACTCTGCTCCTCAACTTTGCTAACTCATCTTTCAACTCCTGATTCTGAGCCTTCACGGCCTTGCTTTCTGCAATCTGTTTCTTCACCAGAACTGCCAACTCAGCGTTGGTCATCCTTGCTGGAACCTCAGATGTTCCTTCTTCGTCTAACATCCTGCTATATCCTTATCTCTTCCAGAAGATCCTTCCTTTGCTCTGATACCACTATGATGCAGAGGTAAACGCAACGGGAGCTTACTAACAGGAAGGAGGAGCCAATAATACAAACAGCATGTTAATAATCCCTATCGGCTTAGCATCATTATATTTCCCGCAAACACCAACAGCATCATCATATTTCGGACGAGCAGAATTATCCTCCTGCCGACTACTGTTCACTTCCTCCGTCTTCCGCCTATCATCATCATCATGATATTTGACTAACGCAAACATCCTCCTGTTGTACTGTTCATCGGGCGCCAAACACTATCGGCATCATCATGATATTCAACACTCCCTTCGTCAGCAGGATATTAAATATCCGGTTGCCCCAAATATCCTGATGATGACAACTTTAGCACCTTCCCTTCGATGCCCCGATAGCCGACTATACAAACGACAGCATCATGATATGATTTATCCAGTTCGATTGGAACATCCTGATGATGTTAACCCAACTTCCTGCCGAGGACCTACGCCGACACCTAAACACTTAGCGACAACAGGATAAACTTGCATAGGGTGATATCTCAATATCCTGATGACGATGACGTCATATCCTGATGACGATGATGTCACACAATATCCTGATGACCTCTTCAACACTTAGTCAAAAAAACTAAACTTTCACTCCCACATCTGCTAGCGATATGCGGATGATGGGCATACCCAAGAGATGATCCTGACGACGATATATACACTGAGTGTATATTCGACTTAGAACATCTTGATGCAATTGCAACATGCAAACTTCAACAGTTTCATGACCCGATCCTGATGGCGATGTATTCACAGATGACGATGCGATTTGCTCCGACTGGGAACGCACATGCAGACTCCTGTATATCCGTCCGCTGCATGCAAACACTCAGAACCGCACAATTTCACAAAGACAATATGATGATCGGGCCGGATCACCTTCAAACCAAATTTTAACAGCTTATCTTTCTAGACCTAGCACATGAGGATGCTAGGTTGATTCACAGCCTGCTACTCATTGATCTCTTGAACAGTGCAATGCATAAACAGAAAACACAAATGCAAACTAATCTATAATACAGGACCATTCCACCGATTCACAGGATCAACCGGTGGAAGGGTTGAAGGAACCCATCAACTTGCAAACAGAAAGGAAATCAAAACAGTTACAGCAGATAAAATCAGATAATGCAAATGATGAGATCGTATTCAATTGAAATTCAAATGTCCTGTTTCTGCAATTCTGTCAAACAACAGTGCTTCACAATATCTGGACTGTTCCCCTGAAACCCAACTCAATCATAACACCATAACACAACTGACATATCATAACATAACATAACATCACGTCCTCTAAACCCTAACAGATCGAAGGTATATATAGCAAAGTCCTTCGAGTACTACCAACTCACTTCCCAGCGGCTGGGAGCTTCCAAGCGGCTGGGAGAGAGGACAGCTCCGATAACCTGATCACGATCTCTAACTGATCTCTAACTGCCTACACACACTCCTAGGCTGATCTAATACATAGCATTGGTCCAATGGACCTTATTACATGATGAAGTCAAACATACTAAAAATAGACTAATGTCCTGTCATCATGTGGACAATTATCCTATATCCTGATCATGTACGGGTGCTCCTGCACCAGCCTGTCTCCCTCAGATGCATGTGCATGTTGGTGGTTGTGGAGTTGGCCTACATGTGGGCCTAGAGTTCCTAAACTTTTTTTTTCTTTCAAGGATGTTTTATACTTGCATGGCTCAGATTCATGTTTCTTAGATCTAAGGGTTTTGTAGATTTTCCATTCAAAATCTATGGTTATGCTTATCTATGTTATTCCATTGTTCTGGTATAGCTGATATGGTAATTTTTCATACTTGTTGGTCTTCCAGATGATAAGTGGATATGGATTTGTATGTATGTCAGTGACATGGTGGTTTTCTAGGTTTTACATGGTTAATCAAAACTCATGGAGTTGTAGATCTGTGGATAAACTATTTTTCAGATTATGATTCCTTGGGGGTGTTCTAGATGTAAGATAGTTGTAGGTTTGCATGTATGCTTCATGTATGGTGTGAGGAGGTTTGTAGCTTTCTCGACGTGGAGATGTCAGTATGTGATTAGTCACTCATAATTTCTATAATTTTTGCTTGATGAGTTCATTGACTATGGTTACTCAAATGTGGACTAGTTTGGCAAATAAGATCTATGGTTGATTTGATGTTTGAGTCTTGTGGTCTACATGTTATCTTCTTGTTATCCTAGTTTACAGGTTACTAATGTGATGATGAGTTTGCATGTTTCATGTTTGGGATGTATGAGTTATGCAGTTTTGTGGACTGGTCACCTATTTAATTCCAGTGGGATGACTCAGATGTGGACTGTCTATATCCACAAGATTGATTCAGTTTTTTTGCAAACTTTGTTAGTTGGCCTTGGTTGTGGTCATTTGTGCATTGGTATGTTACATTGGGATGAGAAAATGGATTATTAGAGTGCCTAGATAGTTGATTATTGGGACTTGTAGCATGTTTCTCATGATGTCATGAATAGCTTGGTTACACAATCTAGGGTGAGCTTTTGATAGTGATAATTTTATCTTCTTGATTTGGAGCTCTTGGTTTTACTTTATTCTTTTGTAAAACTAATATTGCAAGTGAAGTATTTGATTGTGTTAGAGCCATGGATTATCTTCATTGAGAGGATGGTTATCATGATGGATTAATAAGCTCGGTATTGCAGTTTCAGTGGGAGCTTTGGCAGTGATGTGAATTCATCACTTGGTGATGGATGATTTTCTTTAGTGTTGTAGATGTTACTAGGAAGAGCTCTTATATCCTATTGCTACAGAAGGGTTCTTTCACATTTGCATGGACATTATTTGGAGATGGGTCATCTTCATGATGTTGAAGATGTGTAACATCTTGGAGCCATGGAGGACTCATGGAGTCTTTGGTTGAGGTGTCAATGGTGCTTGACAAGTGATGTTGGTTTAGATTTTGTTTGTTATATGTCATGGTATACTCTTGTTTATGCATTAGAGTTTCAGCATGGTACATTGCTCTTGAGACCATGTTGTGTTCACTTGGAGCATGAAATCTCCTAAGGGGGATGTTGAAATCATGATGTCATGACAAGTTTCTGATTTAGATGATTGGAGCTTTGACAGTGTTCTAGTGATTCTCTTTGTTTTGGGTACATAGGTCATATGCTTAGGAATTTTGTGATGGTACAGTCATGCATTAGGAGTTTAGCATGGGATGATTGTTGGCAGGTGCTCATGGATACATGGAGAATGAGGTGAGGCTATATTTCTCTTAAGATGAGAGAAGTGTTGTTGAGATGGTTACTCTTGATGAGATTTCAATAGAAAGTCTGAAGAGCCTACACCTTGGTTGGACGTGAGTTCAACAAAGACCTATGAGGAGATTGCTTTTGGAGAAGTCATGATGGCTTGCATATCTTGGAGAAGCATTCTCATTCCCCACTCTTGGTCTACTTGGCAGTTTATTATTTGAGAGGTATTTGCCCATTATATCTTTCAAATGTGTTATGTTTCATGATTTGGTTATCATGTAGATTGATTATGGAGACTCATTTGAGGATGGTTTAGAATGAGTTTATATGTTGTATCTTTCATAGATATGGATCTTGAGCTATGCAGTTAGTTCTAGAGGATTCATTTGAGGGATATTTGGACTATTATCTCCTTGTGTATTTGAGTTTGAGATATCATTCATTGATGAGGATTGTTAGGAGATGGTTTATGGGTTGATTTCCTAAGATGGGAAATGGAGTAGTTTGATCTTCTTTGAGAAGTTTACATCCATGTAGTTACATGATACATATGTTTTGTTTGATCTCTTGAGATTGAACGATTTTGGGTGTTGTTATGTTGTTCTCTTTGGGGTTTTATGGAAGGGATCATATTTGACACAATTGACACTTAGAGGTGTATGTAGGAGGATTTTCTATAGGTATATGATGTGCAGAGTTTCTCTATTTGTCTCAATTATCTTCTTGAATGGTTCGTTCCACATTACATTGGTTTGAGGTTTGGTTGGAGCTATTGTGATAACTAGCTTGTGGTCATGTGTTTTCACTTATGTTCTTGGGTAATGACATGGAGTTTCCTTTATCTCTTTCCTTTGCTACGTGTGGAGAACTTGGGAGAGCTATGGAGACTTGTGGTGAGAGTTGTTCTTACAGGTTATTGATTTACAGGGTTTGCACATCATTGTGGATGGTTCCTTGGTACTACATGTTGTTTACACTTTCTATATGATTCTATTAGTAGATGATATGCCTTGATCTTTTTTAGATTTGCATTACCCATGTAGTGGGAGCTCTTGGATGTGTATGTCTTTCTTTGATAGGTTTGTACATGGAGTTTATGATTGTAGTTTATGGGGGTATATATATTTATGGCATGAGTTTAATATGTTTTGTATACCTTTGTGGTATGGGTGATTGGATGGATTAGCACTTGCTGTGTGTGTTTTTTTTAGTCACATGGGTTAATCAATAGGATGAGAGTAGTCAGTTTCCTAGTTGTTCTAGCTGATGTTCTATCTTGTTTTCTAGAGGATGACTTGACAATTGTGTTCAAGTTGAAGCTTTGAAGTTGATGTTATTGATACTTTTGTACAACTTGTGAGCATAGTGGAGTGGTGGCAGTATTCTATAGCCTTTTCTATCAATTGGATCTGATGCTTGTGTTCTTTAGACTAGTGCATATATGCCTTGGCTCATTCCTTTTCCTTTTGGTGGATGGCTGGAACTATTGCCTGAGATGGTGGACATCTTGGATGTTGTTGTAGGTGTCTTGGTTGGAGCATGCAAGCATTATTTAATATTCTTGAGATTGCATGTATGGCTATGATGATGTGATTCAATGACTTCAAGTGTTGGAAGGAGCCAGTAAGTTCTTCGTCAAGTGGGAGCATGTTGGAAAATATGACTCAAATTTACTGGCTTAATCTTCTCCCTGTAGGTTATGTTTAATTCCTTCATCAGTCTGACATTTACATTTCAGTGGGTCATAGTTTATTGTCCCCTCAATCATAACCTAAGTCACAGGGTTCCAAGTTTTCCTAACCTAAGTCATGTGGTTGTAAAGTTTCATAACCTCTTGACCTCTTGACTTAGTCTCTTTGTTGTTAGCCAGTTGGGGGTTTTCAAAACTTCATAACCTCCAACCAGAGGTTCTCAAGTTCAGGTTTTTGGTGACTTCGCGACTTTGAAGCTTTTCCCATTTTTTTAGGCACTCTCTTCTCATTAAATGTGTTGTACAACACAACAAGTGGAAGTGGGGAATGGTGGTAACCATCAAATTTGGACATGGCAGAAGGATAGAAAAGCTTGTACTGAGTTGGCAATGCATATCACAAATGTATTTGATCCAACGGCACCTGCTAGCCCATGCCTCTTGTGGTGGGTCCCGAATAGACCCTGAGGGGGAGCGGAGATTGGCTGAGTGAGGTCGATGGTAGATGACATGATGACTTGGCAAGTAATATGGTTGTCAAGAAGACTTTGAGAGTTTAGAGAGAATGCAGTTGGTGTCTCTTTAATGGTTTAACATGTCTTTGATAGTTAAACTATTTGTGATCATTTATCTATGGAAATTGACCTGAACCGTTTCCTGTTGGAATGAAAACAAATGTTGTAAAAATATTGAATGGTCTACTACATCACAGAGTGATCAAGAATGATTAGGAAAATGTAATGTTGTTATATTTTCTCTAGAGATGGAACAAGATGTAAATCTCTAGTAAAGGCTATGAGCCTGATATTATATTGTAACTTGTATGCTTTGTTGAAATAAGGGCAAACAACTGAGAGGGGGGGTGAATCAGTTGTCACCAAAACTTTTATCCTTTTCTATAATTAAACTTCTTTATCATGTAATAACAGATGAATGATATAACCATGAAAGCATGAATCAACAACACATGAGCATAAACAAAATCAACACAGATAACACCAGGATTTTTACGTGGAAACCCGGTTAAGGGAAAAACCATAGTGGGGGTTAACCCACAAGATTATTGTCTATTACAATAACAGAAAATGGGGAAGGCACATGCCTTCAGGGTGCACTACCTAGAGCTCACTACTCCAAGAGGCTCACTGCCTACAAAAATATTTATAAGTTTATCACATAAATATTTAACTAGAAAACAACATCTTCTTTATGCCAAGGTTAGTTCCATTAAATTGCACAATACATCTGCTCTACCCCCAAACACTTCTTCGCTATCTCCTCATACTTTATTTATCTTCCTCTTCTACTCTTCTTCTTCTCTACTCTGCCTTTCCTCCTTTCTTAGGATTTTGTCATTTTCGCACAAGGATGCATTTCCACAACTCAACCACACATATTTATAAGCTTCATCAACCTTGGAATAAACATCAAGGTCAGCACTACAAAAATATGAATTAATGCGAATCACTATGCTTTCGACCAAACATAGCTGGGATCCAAATCTTCCTCAAACACCATGCTATACTTCATAGAACCTCTCTTAGATCATCTGCAATATGCACAAATCATCCAGTCGGCCAAGACTGGAAAGAACATCAACACCCGAGGACAAATCTTCAATCATGAGATCAATCCTCAATGCAGACCACCAACATAGTAGGCACACAATCCAGAGACCACCACAAGCACATTGAAATCAACAAGAACAACTGCACCACCTCACTTCACCAGAAACCCTTGTATCTCCATCCAGAAACTCAAGAACACCAACTATTATGACTGTCACACTAGAAAGATTGATTGTAAACCTCTAAATCACAAACCACTTGAGTTGAGGATACACACTGATATCCCAAATACATCTCTAGATCCGTAGATCATAATATTCTAATGCAGATCAATCTAGATCATACTCTTGTCACTCTGTCACCTCTGAGCACTGCAAAAACTTGGTTCTACTCAGATGGCCATAACTTCATCAATACTTCATGCAGACCTCTCAAATCATAATTGGAGCACCTTCAGACAATCTTCTACAATACCTATTGGTCCATAGACTCTGATATTCATCCTATAGGGATTGCGAAGCAATCTACTTCACTGAACTGCACTATCTTCACTGTCTTTGATAGAGAGATATGTAACTCACTTGTTTCTTCCGGAGGCTAATTTTCTCAATATCCTCAACATACAAGTCTTCTAGAATTAGATACAGTTGACACTAATGACAACAAGGATATGTTGATATCAATGACAACACCAATTAGGCACATATTTGCAACAATCTCCCCCTTTGTAATTGATGGCAACATATGATGTGAAAAACTGTAATGACCATCAAGACAAGAACTTCTCCCCCTTTCTTTTATCACACCTACAACCATTTTCTTTACTACTCCCTCTTTCATCAACAACTACTCACTTCCAAGTTTTTCACATGACTTCTCTCCCCCTTTGACATCAATGGAAAAGGGCACATGTTTGCAATCATCTCTCACCCTTTTTTTTCCTTAGACAAACTCATACTTAACTCAAAACATACTGACTACTCCCCTTGAGTAGCATTCCCTTAACACCAATCTGGACCACAAGATATGACTGTGAGTTCCACTAGACTAATGCACATTAGTGCACCTTAGTTATGAATAGGAGGGGTAATGATGCCTAGCTTCCCTCTGAGATATTCAAAAGTATCCTTAGGTAGCGGCTTAGTAAAGATATCTGCAATCTGATCCTTTGAAGAGACAAACTCCAATCTAACTTCATTCTCATTTACCTTCTCTCTCAAAAAGTGAAACTTGATGGATATATGCTTTGTCTTTGAATGCAACACTGGATTCTTTGAAATGTTTATTGCACTTGAATTATCACATAAGATTGTAATAGGTTCTTCAAACACAACTCTGATATCCTTCAACATTTTCTTCATCCACAAAACTTGAGTACAATTGCTTGCTGCCGCTATGTTATTTGCCTCTGCAGTAGACAGAGATATTACCTCCTCCTTTTTGCTCAACCTAGAAACCAATCTCTTTCCCAAGAAAAATGCACCTCCACTAGTACTCTTCCTATCATCCACATCTCTTGCCCAATCAGCATTAGTATATGCATAAAGAGTGAAATCATCACCCTTAGGATACCATAAGCCATAGTTAGATGTTCCCTTTAGATATTTAAAAATTCTTTTGACTGCCACAACATGAGATTCTCTAGGATCAGCTTGAAATATAGCAACAAGGCCAACTACATTCATAATATCAGGTCTGGTATGAGTCAGATAAAGTAGTCCTCCTGTTGACACTCATTTTGACCAGGGGTTGATTTGTCATGATCAGGAGGTTTCTTCATTTGAAGCCTTTATCTTCTTGCCCATTTTTTCTAAGTGTTGGACCTCCTCAGCATTTTTCAACTGCAGCATCATATTTTCCTGAGGAGGAGGTCATCATCATCATCTTGTCTTCGATGATGATCTGCATCATCATGTTCCTCGTCGACTTGTTTTTCAACGTCATCATCATATTTCAACTGTCGGGTGATGTTTGCTTATTATCCTGATGATACTGATGAGTTACAGTGCGCCCTCATCTGCTTGCGAGGGTGATTTTTCAAAGTATCCGGTGATCTTTCATTTATCACCTGGGGGTGATCTTTTCAAGCAGCATCATCATATTCAGTTATCGCCCCGATCTTATAGAGGAGCTACAGTGCAACCTGATATTTGAACATCAGGAGGATATTTCCAAATATCCGGTTGTCTTCCGAATATCATGATGATGTTAATATGATGATGACGTCATCAAGGTCCGTGGGGGTCATATTTCTAACAGCTGATCATCTTGAAGAGACCTCCTGATATTTGCAAACATGATGATGACGTCATCCGGATATGAAGAGGTGTGTAGTAGGCAGATATGATGATGACGTCAGCAGGATATGATGATGACGTCATCAGGATGATCATCGGCCAGACTTTTGGTATAAGCTCAGCAGGAGGATGTTCCTCCGATGGATCAGGTTGTGCCGATTATCATGCAGGTTATATTTCAAATATCATGATGACGTCAGGGTGATATTTCGAACAACAGGATATCATGCTGCTGAGGGATGATGATGATGAAGTCTTATACTAATGTCGTCAGGAGCAAAAGCACCGACATGATATATGCTCATGACCTAGTATATAAAGTGTTATTGAGGTCATCGCGGGGTGCATGTGGGATATTGTTATCCTGCATTTTCAAATATCATGATGATGAATCTCGGCGGGAAATGCTTGCGATAGTCTGTATGATGTTCTTCCCGAGCCCGCGGGTTGGTGCGCCATTAATGGCGAAGGTTGCAGAGGTATGGGCGATGGCGTGGGTCGATCAGGTACCCGACTGAAGGTGTCAATCAGCGGATGATGGCGCAGGGCTCGAGAAATCTTCCTGTCTCCTCCCCTACCTGCTGCATTCAAGTTTGGGCGCCAATCTGGTTGTGTTTGAGCGCCATTTTCATGATACCATGTATCTGGTGAGATTTTGGTCAACAATGTAATTAATTGCTGAGCACCTACCTGGCTGTTATAAGCAGGTTGTGTTGTTCATTTGTGGTTGTTGAAAGTTGTAGTTTTTTGGCTCTGTAATTCAAAAACCAGCTGATCTGGTTGCTCTGTACAGTTTTTCTTGTGAGTTTATGTATCTCCTGTTGTAGGACTTGGCATGAATCCACTGGTTTCATGGTTGATCTTATATGAGTAATGCTACCTTAGCATGTGTTGTGTTAATTCTGTCTCCAGTATTGCATGTATCCTTCTTCTGGATCTGGATGTTTGCTTATGTTTAGATTCTAGAGCATAGAATTCCTATGTTGAATGTCTGATCTTTTAACCTCTGCTCAAGGGGCAGATTAAACTGTTTTCAGGTTGAACATTGGGAAGGGTATACTGCAGTAGGGATACCATAAGTAGAGATAGCTCAACACTCTATATTGGGAGATATCTGTAAGGCAGATATCATGCGTATCCCCCTGAAATCCAGTTTTAGCTATTTATGCTGATCATTCACAGGTGTATGTCTACCGACTCCAAGCCCTGGATAGGCACCAGTCATGCTGTGTTTTTGTGTTATACACCATGTCCAGCTTTACATCCAAATTCATATCAAACCATTTCATACTTCCACCTGTTAGTTGTAGGAGTAGGATTAGGAACCCCCTGCATGCTCTCATACCCAACCAGACATCATGTCCAAGAATGTTGCCAGCCTTGTGATCTATCATACAGATCTTGGTCCATACATGAGAGTATTCTACCTGTTGTTGTCAAGTTAGATCCTTCTATCTTTGAGCTAGTCAAGGTTACATCTTGAGTTATAGGGATACCCCCCTTGGTGCGACAGAACCAGAAGTGAAGGGGAGGAGCTCACGCAACCTCCTGTATTCAGTTGGCCTGAATCTGCCTGTGCATTAGAAGTGGCAAACCCTAATGCTGATTCAGAAGAAATGTCAACAAATTGGCGACTCCGCTGGGGAGTTAATGTAAAGTGATATCCCGCAGTCTTTGGTGAAGTTTTGCTCTGCTGGTGGAATGAACCTGGAGAAGTAGCTTTCAGCTGCTGTAAATTTTGTCCTCTCTGGAGAGGTGGCGACTCTGCAAAAAAGATCTAAATGCACATGAAAGATAGATGTATGTTATTGGTTGAAAGATGTACATATTTCTGCATCTGTATGAGAAAAGGTACCTTGTTACTTCCCCTTTATTTGCTGTTTACTGCATAAGTTAGATGCCAGGGGAAGCCTTAGGTGTTAGACAGACAAAGGATGTCTAAGAGTAAGATTTATATGAATCCAAGTATGAGTTATCCCACACTCAGTGGTAAAATGTTGGATAAAGGGATTGAAGAGATAAGAAATAGGTTGATACTCTTAGAGGCTGAGCAGGCCCAGTTAAGAAGCAGTAACCCTGTTGTGTCTGCCAGTCAGAAAGCTAAACCTCCTGTCAGCCCTTTTGATCCTTTGTATGACCAACTGGATTTGTCATGGGTGGATTATAGAGTAGAAACTATGCCTGCTAGGATATACTGTCAGATGCCTAGATTTAGTGGTCACAATGTATGTGATGGGAATGCACATATCCAAAATTTTCAAAGTTTTATGGGAAAACATTCATTCAGAGATGAGGATATGTGGATGAGGTTTCTTGTTAGGTCCTTTGATGCAAAAGCAAAAGACTGGTATTTGAGCTTTCCAAAGAAATCCTTTGCCTGTTGGGATGAACTTGCTGACTGTTTCAAGGAAGAATTTGCAAAAGAACCGGCTGATCTTGTTGCAGAATTGATGAGAATCAGAAAACAAGATGAAGAGCCATGTGTTGATTTCAGTCATAGGTTTGCAGTAGCCCTTTCACATGTCCCTGAAAGTTTCAGACCTGAGTGTTGGCATATTCTTTGAAGCTTTTGAGGAGGGCTCTAGTGCATTACTGAGGGATTTCAAGGTGACAAGTATGCAGATGGCATACAAATTTTTAGAAAATGTAGAGGAAATGAGAAATGTGCACCTGCTGAAACCCCTCTCCCCAGGCCTTGGTGTGAAAAATGGTTATGAAGCTGCAAATGACCAAGTCATGAAGGCATCAGGTGAAGATGAAAAGATGAATGTTGAGGATGCCAGTGAAAGGACTAATGAGGATTCCCATTGCAATGATGAGGCATCTGACCATGAAGACAACAATGAGGTTGTGGACAGCAATGAGCAACTTTTGGAATGGACCTGTGGAGATAATTGTGAGTATTGTACTCAAGACAGAGAAGATGTAAGCAAACAGAGAAGCAGTCCTATGTGTGACCCATTGCCTATCTTTCAAACACATGGAGATCATGAAGAGCAGTCAGAAATTGAAATAAGTGCTAGTTCAGAGCATGATTGTTTTTCATTTGATGGCTGTTTTGCTTATGACACACAGGCTGATACTCCTCCACAGAGTGAATCCATTGATGATGAAGAGGTGTGCTCTGCTGCCCATGAACAAATGGCATACTCTGATGAAACTGATGCACCTGGGTCACCCATTTATGACACATATGGTGATGAGGATCTGTCTGAGTATGGTGGGGATCTAGACACTATTTTTGGCTTGGATTCTGTTTCTCATCATGATGAAAGAGGAAACAACATACATCAGGTAAGTGACTGTGAAGATGTGCCTGATTTGAAAGAGATGCCAGAGCCCGATCTTTTCCAGCCTGGTGTACCAGATGGTTGTGTACATGATGTACACAATTGTGATTTTGAAAGCTTTTCTTTTGATGAGCCAGCATATAATACAATGAGCCTTGATCTTCCTAGTTGTGTGGTGGACTCTGAGTGTTTCCTATTTGCAGTCCAGCTAGGAGATCATGTTGCAATGCAAGATGATGACACAGATGATAAACTGTATCCCATACCATTTGAGTATGCATTGCCTGATATATTCTACACCCACATGGCACATGATGCTGAAGGTTATCTGCACAGGGGTGATAATGACAAGCCAAACCAGAGGATTGAATATGCAGACGACAAGATTTGTTTGTGGGTGGATCTTTGTAGTATCTCCAAGCTTGACCCAGTGCATGCAGATGAAAACAAGATATTTGACAAAGGGAGATACATGTTTTTCTTTTCTTGGTGGCCTTAGGCCATCAAGTGTGTTTGGTGATGCAGGTCAGTGCAGTATTTGACTCTGTGCCCAATGGATAAGGGACTGGTCTGCATCCCAGAGATCTGGGGTTCTCGCTGCAGGTTTTCACCTGCACGTCCCCAGACAGAGCCACTGTTGACACTCATTTTGACCAGGGGTTGATTTGTCATGATCAGGAGGTTTCTTCATTTGAAGCCTTTATCTTCTTGCCCATTTTTTCTAAGTGTTGGACCTCCTCAGCATTTTTCAACTGCAGCATCATATTTTCCTGAGGAGGAGGTCATCATCATCATCTTGTCTTCGATGATGATCTGCATCATCATGTTCCTCGTCGACTTGTTTTTCAACGTCATCATCATATTTCAACTGTCGGGTGATGTTTGCTTATTATCCTGATGATACTGATGAGTTACAGTGCGCCCTCATCTGCTTGCGAGGGTGATTTTTCAAAGTATCCGGTGATCTTTCATTTATCACCTGGGGGTGATCTTTTCAAGCAGCATCATCATATTCAGTTATCACCCCGATCTTATAGAGGAGCTACAGTGCAACCTGATATTTGAACATCAGGAGGATATTTCCAAATATCCGGTTGTCTTCCGAATATCATGATGATGTTAATATGATGATGACGTCATCAAGGTCCGTGGGGGTCATATTTCTAACAGCTGATCATCTTGAAGAGACCTCCTGATATTTGCAAACATGATGATGACGTCATCCGGATATGAAGAGGTGTGTAGTAGGCAGATATGATGATGACGTCAGCAGGATATGATGATGACGTCATCAGGATGATCATCGGCCAGACTTTTGGTATAAGCTCAGCAGGAGGATGTTCCTCCGATGGATCAGGTTGTGCCGATTATCATGCAGGTTATATTTCAAATATCATGATGACGTCAGGGTGATATTTCGAACAACAGGATATCATGCTGCTGAGGGATGATGATGATGAAGTCTTATACTAATGTCGTCAGGAGCAAAAGCACCGACATGATATATGCTCATGACCTAGTATATAAAGTGTTATTGAGGTCATCGCGGGGTGCATGTGGGATATTGTTATCCTGCATTTTCAAATATCATGATGATGAATCTCGGCGGGAAATGCTTGCGATAGTCTGTATGATGTTCTTCCCGAGCCCGCGGGTTGGTGCGCCATTAATGGCGAAGGTTGCAGAGGTATGGGCGATGGCGTGGGTCGATCAGGTACCCGACTGAAGGTGTCAATCAGCGGATGATGGCGCAGGGCTCGAGAAATCTTCCTGTCTCCTCCCCTACCTGCTGCATTCAAGTTTGGGCGCCAATCTGGTTGTGTTTGAGCGCCATTTTCATGATACCGTGTATCTGGTGAGATTTTGGTCAACAATGTAATTAATTGCTGAGCACCTACCTGGCTGTTATAAGCAGGTTGTGTTGTTCATTTGTGGTTGTTGAAAGTTGTAGTTTTTTGGCTCTGTAATTCAAAAACCAGCTGATCTGGTTGCTCTGTACAGTTTTTCTTGTGAGTTTATGTATCTCCTGTTGTAGGACTTGGCATGAATCCACTGGTTTCATGGTTGATCTTATATGAGTAATGCTACCTTAGCATGTGTTGTGTTAATTCTGTCTCCAGTATTGCATGTATCCTTCTTCTGGATCTGGATGTTTGCTTATGTTTAGATTCTAGAGCATAGAATTCCTATGTTGAATGTCCGATCTTTTAACCTCTGCTCAAGGGGCAGATTAAACTGTTTTCAGGTTGAACATTGGGAAGGGTATACTGCAGTAGGGATACCATAAGTAGAGATAGCTCAACACTCTATATTGGGAGATATCTGTAAGGCAGATATCATGCGTATCCCCCTGAAATCCAGTTTTAGCTATTTATGCTGATCATTCACAGGTGTATGTCTACCGACTCCAAGCCCTGGATAGGCACCAGTCATGCTGTGTTTTTGTGTTATACACCATGTCCAGCTTTACATCCAAATTCATATCAAACCATTTCATACTTCCACCTGTTAGTTGTAGGAGTAGGATTAGGAACCCCCTGCATGCTCTCATACCCAACCAGACATCATGTCCAAGAATGTTGCCAGCCTTGTGATCTATCATACAGATCTTGGTCCATACATGAGAGTATTCTACCTGTTGTTGTCAAGTTAGATCCTTCTATCTTTGAGCTAGTCAAGGTTACATCTTGAGTTATAGGGATACCCCCCTTGGTGCGGCAGAACCAGAAGTGAAGGGGAGGAGCTCACGCAACCTCCTGTATTCAGTTGGCCTGAATCTGCCTGTGCATTAGAAGTGGCAAACCCTAATGCTGATTCAGAAGAAATGTCAACACCTCCAATCATTGATCTATACCTTTTTTGATCTAACTTAGTGGAATCATCATCTTTAATCAACTTGCATCTCATTACCATAGGAGTACTCATTGGTTTTGAATCCTCCATTCCAAATTTTTTCAACAACTCTTTCACATACTTAGACTAAGATATGAAGATGCCTTTTTCTGATTGAATGATTTATAGACCTAAGAAGAAATTCATTTCACCAAGCATGGACATCTCAAATTCACTTTGCATCTGATCAGTAAAACTTTTACACATACTCTCATTTCCACCAAAGATGATGTCATCAACAAATACTTCAATAATCAAGATGTGTTCATGGTCAATTTTGAAATACAAATTACTATCAGTAGTGCCTTTGTTAAAGCCTAACTTTAGTAGATGCATATCTAATCTTGCATACCAAGCTCTTGGGGCTTGTTTAAGTCGATACAATGCTTTCTTCAATTTGCAGACCTTATCTTCTTGATCAGACAAATAGAATCCTTCCGATTGCTCAATGTAGACCTCTTCTTCCAATTCTCCATTCAGAAATACTGACTCAACATCCATCTGGTAAACTTTGAAATCTTTGTAAGAAACAAAGGCAAGAAATAATCTAACTGCTTCAATTCTTGCCACCGAAGAAAAAGTTTCTTCAAAATCAATTACCTCTACATGAGAATAACCTTTGCATACCGATCTTGCTTTATTTCTCACAACTTCACCATCTTCATTCAATTTATTTTGGAAGACCCATTTGGTTCCAATTACATTTTTGTCTTGAGGTCTAGGAACAAGATCCCAAGTATGATTTTTTTCAATTTGTGTTACTTCTTCTTCCATTGCTTTTACCCAACTTTCATCATTACAAGCTTCATTCACTGATTTTGGTTTAATCTTTGAAATCAGACAATACTCCTCTTGTTCTTTAGTAATTCTTCTTCTAGTTTGAACACCTTTATTTTTATCTCCTATGATCTGATTTTTAGAATGATTCAATCTTACATACCTAGGAGTTTTAGGATTTTCTTCAACTTCTGATTCTTGAACTTGTTCCTCAACATTGGCATTAACTTCTTGAGTCATTGGATTCTCTAGAGTAAACTGAACTTGCTTTCCTTCAATTGGACTTTCATTTTGATCATCTAATTCATATCCATAAAACGTTGAAAGTCTCCCCTTGCTTTTATCAACCTTAACATTCGCACTTTCAACCATCTTTTTCAATCTTTCATTAAAGCACTGGTATGCCTTGCTTTGATTAGAATAACCCAAAAATATTCCTTCATCACATCTTGCATCAAACTTGCCTAGATCTTCATCTCTTTTGATATAGCATCTACTACCAAAAACTTTGAAATATTTTAGAGAAGGAGCATTACCAAACCACGGTTCATAAGGTGTTTTACTAGAATTACCTTCGATCTACACCTGGTTAAGAGTGTAGACAACAATACTTATAGCCTCTCTCCAATAGACATGTGGAACATTTGCTTCCATCATCATGGTTCTAGTAGCCTCTTGAATAGTCTAGTTCTTCCTTTCCACAACTCCATTTTGCTAAGGAGTCATAGGAGGAGACAACTGTCTTCTTATTCCATGCTTTTCACAAAATGCATTGAACTCACCGAAGGTAAACTCTCCACCTCTGTCAGATCTCAGACACTTTATCTTCACACCAGTCTCATTCTCCACCCTAGCCTTAAACACTTTGAATTTGTTAAGAGCCTCTAATTTATCTCTCAAGAAAGTGACCCACATCATTTGGGAGTGATCATCAATCAACAACATAAAGTATCTATCTCCTTGCAAACTCCTAACCCTGGTAGGACCACACAAATCAGTGTGCACAAGTTCCAACAATCCACTTGAAGATTGTTCTTTACTCTTGAATGTAGTTCTACTCTGTTTGCCCAACTGACATTCCTTACACATGCTATTAGCAAGTTTTATAAGCTTTGGAAGACCTCTCACAGCCTGAGTAGCACTTATCTTGACAATGTTGTCAAAATTTACATGACACATTCTCCTATGCCATAACCAACTCTGATCAATCTGAGAAATCAAACAACTTTTACCAGTACCACTTAAATGAAAGATGTTACCTCTAGTCTATGTACCAGATGCAATCTTAGTTCAAGAGCTTTCCAAAATTCTACATTTTCCATCCTTGAATTAGAGATCATATCCCTTGTCAACCAACTATCTAATACTGAGAAGATTATGCTTCAACCTTCTACATACAAAACATCATTAGTGTTATTCTTACCATCAAAATAGATGGATCCTCTGCCACAGATTATTCCAGTTGAATTGTCTCCAAACTTCACAATTCCACCTTCATACCTTTCCATACTTACAAACTCACTCTTATAACCTGTCATATGATGAGAGCATCCATTGTCAATTACCCATTCATCCTTTTATTCAACTTGAGCAGCCAAGGCTCTTTCCACATTCACACAGCTGGTAGATTTAATGGGCACTAGATCTTCTTCTTTGATGGCAATGAACACCCATTCATTTCCTGAGGTACTTCCCTTATCAAATTCATCATTAGTGATTCCTTCTTCAGTAACTTCTTGGACATAGTAGCATTTCTTCTGAGCCCTAGGTCTGTTATGGTTTTGCTTTGAAACCCTCTTCAGACATCTTAAAGCAAAATGACCAATCTTATTGCAAGAAAAACATTTGAAGGGCAATTTTTCTTCATACTTACTAGATCCTCTTGGTAATCTTTTGGCAAATAGTGCTTTAATTTCTTCAAACTCTAATTCAAGTTCCTTCCTTGCCTTCTCAAATCTGGTTAGTCTTCTTGAAGAGCTTTCACCTAGAGCAAATCTTTGCTTTCCATAAACACTGGCCTTAAATGTAGATTCAGATTTAGGAAGAGAATCACCAAACTCACTTAGTTCAAATGTTGAGAGATTGCCAACCAACTGATCTCTTGTAACAGTTGTCACAATCCTGATCTCCTCAATAGCAGCAACTCTATGCTTGTATGAAGCAGGTAAGGATCTAAGCACTTTGCCAACAATCTCTAATTCTTCCAGTGTTCCACCAACACACCTAATACTACACACAAGTTCATTCACTTTCTGCATGTAGAAAGTGATGTTTTCATCTTCACTCATCCTCAAGTTTTTATACCTACCCTTCAAGCTTTGTTACTTAGAACATTTGACATATTCATCACCTTCATATAGAGTTTCCAACTTCTTCTAGATTTCACAATCAGTTTTCAATTCCAAGACATTTGTCATTTCTATATCAGTTAAGGCACTCATCAATGCTTCTTTAGCTCCAATGTTGTTTTCAGCATCTTTAAGTTCATCTAGAGTTGAAGAACCTTTCTCCGGGGGCTCATACTTATCCTTTTTTATCAACCAATAGGCTTCACCCATGCATTGCAAATGGCACTCCATGTGACTCTTCCAAAGAGAGTAATTTGTTCCATCAAATCTTAGACTGTCCTTCTTGTAAGTTGACATCCTAGATCTCCTCAAGAGGTCAAGCTTCTTTTAGAGGAACCGACTTTGATATGAATTGTTGAAATAAGGGCAAACAACTGAGAGGGGGAGGGGGTAAATTAGTTGTCACCAAAACTTTTATCCTTTTCTATAATTAAACTTCTTTACCACTTAATAACAGATGAATGATATAACCATGAAAGCATGAATCAACAACACATGAGCAGAAACATAATCAACACACATAACACTATGATTTTTACGTGGAAACCCAGTTAAGGGAAAAACCACGGTGGGGGTTAACCCACAAGATTGTTATCTATTAAAAGAATAGAAAATGGGGAAGGCACATGCCTTTAGGGTGTACTACCCAAAGTTCACTACTCCAATAGGCTTACTGCCTACATAAATATTTATAAGTTTATCATAGAAAGATTAAACTGGAAAATAGCATCTTCTTCATGCCAAGGTTAGTTCCATTGAAGTGCACAATACATCTGCTCTGCCCCCAAACACTTCTTCACTATCTCCTCATACTTTACTTCTCTTCCTCTTTTGCTCTTCTTCTTCTCTACTCTGCCTTTCCTCCTTTCTTAGGATTTTGTCATTTTCGCACAAGGATGCATTTCCACAACTCAACCACACATATTTATAAGCTTCATCAACCTTGAAAAAAAAATCAAGATCGGCACTACAAACATCTAAATTAATGCAAATCACTATACTGTTAGCCAAATATAGCTGGGATCCAAATCTTCCTCGAACACCATGCTACACTTCATAGAACCTCTCTTAGATCATCCACAATATGCACAAAGCATCCGGTCAGCCAAGACTGGAAAGAATAGAAACACCCAAGGAGAAATATTCAATCACAAGCTCAATCCTCAATGTGGACCACCAACACAGTAGGAACACAATCCAGAGACCACTACAATCACAATGAAATCAACAAGAACAATTGTACCACCTCACTTCACCAGAAACCTTTGCATCTCCATCCGGAAACTCAAGAACACCAACTGTCATGACTGTCACATTAGAAAGATTACTTGTGGACCTCCAAACCATGAACCAATTGAGTTGAGGATACATAATAATATCCCAAACACAGCTCTAGATCTGCAAATCATAATATTCCAATGCGGATCAATCTGGATCATACTCCTATCACTCTGTCACCTCTGAACACTACAAAAACCCAGTTCTACTCAGATGGCCATAACTTCATCAATACTTCATGTGGACCTCTCAAATCATAACTAGAGCACCTTCAGACAATCCTCTACAACACCTGTTGGTCTGCAGACTTTGATCTTCATCCTATAGGGAATGCAGAGCAATCTACTTCACTGAACTATACTATCTTCATTGTCTTTGACAGAGAGATATGTAACTCACTTGTTTCTTTTGGAGAGGCTAATTTTCTCAATATCCTCAACATACAAGTCTTCTCTAATGAGATACAATTGACACTACTGACAACAAGGATATGTTGACATCAATGACAACACTAATTAGGCACATATTTGCAACATGCTTGTTACTGAATAATATAATGGTTCTATGTTTTGGAGTGTGGGGTTTTTAACTTGAAAGGGTTTTTCCCATGTATGTCTTTGTGTTCTTGTCTTCTACTATATATTTCATGTTTAGTGATTCTATTTATTGAATCTGTTTAATGCATGTTGTTGAAACTGGTTTAAATTGCAATCACTTTCCTCTAAGGGTTAATGTGGGAAATGAACTATGTATGATTCCACTTTATGGCATAGTGGTATGTGTTTTGAGGAAATCAGAGTGAATGATTGTTACTGTAGACACTTACTGATCTTAGATGTTCATTCTGGGATGAACCATATTTTCCCTTCAAATTTTAACCTTTTGTTGAATAGTAGTTAGCAATCCATGCATTAATGATTCATACTCAGTAATGTTATTTGTATAGAAAAATTGTAGCCTGTAGGTAGTGAGATAGGATTCTCTGGTAGGACTAATTAGCTCAAAACTGAAACTAGACCCTTGCTTAGACTTAGATCCATCGAAGCACAACATCTAGATCTAAGATTCTTCATTCTGTATTTTACTAGGAGCAGCCAAAGTCTGACTGGTTTGCAACTTTGTTGGACTTTACCATCTTGTTCTCACAACTGAGCCTTCCTATTCTCTAGTGTCACACATAGTTTCAAACATCTTTGAACTTACTGTGCTACTTCTATGTAGAGTGAACATTTGAATTTAGAATGTGACGCGTCATGAATGTGACACCAATTTGGTAACAATAGCTCTTCCATCTATACTCTCTATCCCGTAGCTAATTATTCACTCATAAACATAGCCACAAAGTCTCTGAATCCTTCAGAGATCCCTGGTTCATCTTTAGAGGAAGATTCATGATCTAATTGAATATACATCTCAATAATATCTTGTTATCTATCTAGATGTGGTTTGGGATAGCAACCACTATCAATCATGAGAACTTCTTCTATAGAATTTATTTGAGGAAGATAAACTCTCAAATCCACTTCAGAGTATAGGATCTTGTTAGTCTGATTGTACTCAGTTATCATATGCTTGATTTTATGTTATCTCTCAATGCAAATTTGATTGGCAATACCTCTCCATGGTAACCAAATATAGGAGAAATCAGTGGCCATATATCCATTCAAAGTCTTAGACCAGTCTCTATGAAGAAACATGTCATAAGCATTAGGAATTTCAACCACTTGTATATCGGTGTATTGTTGTACTCGAGGATCTAAGGCCAATTGCATGTGAATTCAATTCAACTCCCCTACAACATTAACTTTTGTTTTGTCTAGTTCAGTAACCTTCCTAGAGGACTTGGTTGGAGTGAGCCTTAGTGCTTTGCAAATAGACAAAGGCATTACATTGGTTGAGGCTCTGGAATCTATTAAACAATTATGGAGGTTCTTACCAAATATTCTCAAGGTCAATAGGAAGGGTGATGATTCCTTCTTTTCTTTGTATAGTGTCAACTGCTGGTTAGTGTCTCATACATGAAATTTATCTCTATTCTTGTTTTGAACATCCTTCTGAAAAGTGTTTTTTGGGATAGGGTCTGACCTAGCTAGTCCTCCAATGTCTTGAAGAAAAATAGTCCTTACTTTAGAGATCTTCATCAAATCAAAGACAGACGGTCTAACCTTCATCTTTCTAAGTTCATCAGCTACATATTGATCCAATTTGGCCACCTCAGACTTATTAGAAGGTTCTCCAGTATCCTGATGTATGATGACCTAAGGTTCAGCCTTAGGCGGATCAGGGTTATTAGAGGCCTTAGGGTTAGGAGGAACCTGATAAAATCTTTGGATGGATGGAAGAAGTAAAAGGCCCCTTGAGCTTATTACTCATGAGATTATAGGGATTCCTATTATACTGATGATAAGCCTAGACTTCATCAACTTCCTCTTCTTTAGGTTGGTTGTCATCTTGGAAAGGGAAAGTATAACTATCCACTACCAAAGAAGTATCATACCTTTAAGTAGGCACTAACTCACATCCAATGGGTGGTGTAGTCTCTTGTCCATCGGCATTCAGAATCTCTCTCTGAAAAATGTTTGATGCAATTTAAAAATCATGATTACCTAGCTCTGAATGTGCATTGGTATGATTAATTCTACACCATGTAGATAGGGTAACTTCTGCTAGCATAACTCACCCTGGGGGATGATTCTATGCATTCTGAGATTCCAAAGGTGATGGGACACCTCCGTTGTTGGGCCTAGTGTTCCAAGTCCTGTTAGGTCTCTGATGATTTTGATTCTAGTTTTGACTTCTCTGTTGTTTAAGTATGTGTTATGGGTTTTTGAGATGGGTCACTTCTGCAGTGAGTTTTTTTATTTGTTCAGCAAGTTCTCGGATGTCCTCCCTATCATCCTGAATCTTAGTAACTATTGTTAAGGGAAAATTGGAGTAAACATGAATAATCAATATATCAATATCAATAATACCCAAAACTCAATGAAATAATGAATAAAAGAGATTCAATCAAACAAAGAACAATACAAAGAAAACCTCCTTTAATTCATAGCTTCCATTGATCGCCTATCACAAATGATCTTGTCTATGAATATGGCCCTCAGAAGGTACACTTCCTTGCTATGATTCCAAGATGTTCAAATGGGAATAGCTATGATAGTTTCACCATGAAGATGAGCTTCACAACAATGGTAGTAGTATGTAGTAATGAGTGTGATCACAAGCAATGAAGGAATGACATGGGTACCAAAGGCATGCTATAATTCCTACGGAGTAATGATACTTAAAGCTTGGATGAATGAAAAGGAAGAACAGGGTTGAATTTATAGACTTGAAAGAAAAAAGATCAACAATATAGAAAGAATGAGAAGATCAATGGTATAGAAACCTTGAGAGAATGTGCGTGAATAGGAAGAAGACAAGTGTCACCCAAACACTATTTTATTTGAGTTAACTACTTTCTTTTCTAAAGATAAGACATGCTTTTCATAAATTAGAAATCTTTTTCCTAATTTAAGAGATATTGATAAAAAGAAGGTCGATTGAGTTAGTTAACTCAACTTGAGATTTGTTTTTGCATGATTTGAGAGAAATTAAGTAATAAATTATTTAATTTGGTGTGCATGAAGAAGAAGACTTATTTTTAGAAGATTTGGAAGATATTTGAAGAATTAGAAGATAAGAAAGTTAATTAAATAAATAAACTTATTTAATTGTTGTGCATGATTTGGAAG
Source organism: Cunninghamia lanceolata (assembly GCA_027924645.1). Classification (NCBI taxonomy): domain Eukaryota; kingdom Viridiplantae; phylum Streptophyta; class Pinopsida; order Cupressales; family Cupressaceae; genus Cunninghamia; species Cunninghamia lanceolata. Next base: position 16,606,507 of record BSBN01001583.1, read on the forward strand.
AATAAATAAAATATTTGATTGTATTTTATTTTTAGAGATAGAGAGGATTTAAATAAATTTGATTGATTTATTCAAATTTGGAAGAATGATTTGATTTAATTAAATAATTAAAAATTATTTAATTGTTTGGAAGAATTTAATTAAATAAAGGATTTTATTTAATTTTGACTTTAGAAGAGGTAATTAAATATTTTGATATTTAATTAACTTAGAGGAATATGAATCAAATAAATAAATTTGTTTATTTATTTATTGATAGAAGAATTAGAATGAAATAAATATTAAGAATATTTACTTAAACCGAATCGTGTCATTTTTAGACATATACATTTTGCCCCTCTTTGACGTGATGTTCGAGATGATGAGATTTGTGTCAGGTAACATCATTTCAAAGAAGCTAATATATAGATAGAAGAAAAAGACGGCAATGGAAAGATAGGATGAGGATGCCCCCTCGGGAGATTGGACAAGGAGAGAGTTTCAAGGGCGCGAGATAGACAATCTCATGACGAAGAAGGTTGGAAGAATAGGTTAGGGTGAAGAAAAATGGTTGAAGAAAGAGCTGAATGATACGATATGCAAGATATAATGATAACACACACAATCAATCAAGCAAGTATGCATAAATGATACAAGAACAAACAAGGTATTGCCCTTGTCAAGCGGCGAACCAACGATATACTGATAACGATATACGACAGTGTTGTCATGGCGAGGAATGATATATCCCTAGACCAACACGGCAGGTGTGTTGTCATGGTGGGGAATGATAGATCCCTAGAGCAACATGAAGGATAGTGTCTGGTTTAAGGAAATGAAACATGTCATGTAAGATGCGTGTGTTGGTCTGATTTTGACAATGTAACATCCTGTATAAGACAATTGATTGATTAACTGATTGAGTTGGTTTACAACTAGACAAGGATCAAGACCACTGATTGTGATTGGATCATTTGGCAAGATTGACTTGACTTGATTGGTATGGATTAAGGATGGACTTGCATTTGGATCACTGCTCAAATTGATTTGATTGAGAAGAATGGACCACAACAATAGATAAAATACTGATTGATAGAAGAATGACTCAATAGAAAGAATCACAAACTTTTATAAACATTGATACTCTACATTCTAGATCATTTATTGCATGGGATATGGATGCAAGTAGATGCGATATGGATGTGAAATGGGTTTTTTTACATCTTGATTGTGCAAGTATTTTGAAGTGCTTATTTCATGATTGGGCTTTTTTTTTGGTACCTTTTCTGAATGTTGTAAGTTAATACAAGCATCTAGGTATAATTAAACCGAGATGACCTAAGTATCGCTTACATGGATTTTACTTTAGCAAGTTAATACAAGCATCAAGGTATAATTGAACCGAGATGACTTGAGTATTTCTTGTGTATCAATAGATAAGGATTGCCCCCTTTCATGTTAGACCTTTGATGTCCTCGATGATCTTTTACTGATCATGTCATTAGACAAGGATTCACATTACTAAAGTTTAATCCACAAACATCAAACAAAGAAGATAATCATGTCCCCATCATAGCATCTCTAGCTTTTGGCATCCTTGAGTAGCATAGAAAGACATGATAACAAAAACCAAGATGCTATAACCTAACTTGATCACAACCACAAAACATTTTTGCATTTAGATGTGTTTATTTCTTGCCATAATTTAGGTAAAATCATTTTTGAGTGCTTTAGATATTTGCTTATTTTTCTTTGGATAGGTTGAGGTGATGCATCAAAATTTTTGTTTGAAAAGAGTAGGTTTTGTTTGTGCTTGCTTGCATAGTGAAAGATTCCACAATCCTTATTGGTGAGACGGACCTTAAGGGACTGACCTAGTGCCTCGAGGGCTCATTTCTAAATGGCCTTGCCTACGTGATGACATAGAGGCAACGTAGTTTGAGGTAAACCCTAATGGACCTGTTGTGTGGTTACACAACACGCCCCATTTTGACTTGGCAAAACAGGGACCCAGCTTTTGTTTTGGCTTGTGTTGTCTGTTTCTGGCGGTTTTGGTAAAAATTAAGTCAGGTGCATCATCATCATGAAGGTCAGGATGAGGTAGGTCATCATCATGAGGTTAGTTTGTCAAAGTTCATATTTTGTTTCTATGACTTCATGGTTAGAAAGAGCTTGAAATTTCATGTAGGTTTGCCTTTTGCATCACTTGAAAATTCGTCCATATGAGGGAGTTGTGAGCGGTCAAAGTTTTGGTCAAACCTGATAATTGCTATATGAACAACATCATCATGATATTTGAAAAGCCCCCCGATAATATCCTGAGGTCGAAATATCCGGACGTCAAGTTTAAGTCGTCGTAGGTTCTCCCCGTCGGGCGGTCTTTTATATCGCCAAGGGTCATCATCATGATCTTACTTTATCACCTGATAAAAATCATGCAGTCCCGAAACATCCGGACGTCAATCTTAAGTGCTAGTGTGTTTTACCCGTCAAGCGAGCATCATGATATTCTAACATCATCAGCATCATGATATTCTCACATTGCGAGCATCATCATGATATTCCAACATCACCCGATATTATAATATCATGCTGATATTATAATATCACCTTACTTAGAGAAATCTGCCATCTGCATAATTTGCGCGCGCACGACCAAGTCTTGGTGATCAACATCATCATGATATTTCGAGACCCGACTTTCCTTAATATCCTCCTGACCTCCTTTTACGTGATCATGATGATCACCTTATCTTTCGAAGCGGAGGGTAATATTTCATTCCTTAGTCTTGTTGACAAGATCATCATGATCTTGTTCGTCTCTCCCAACAGTTCGTAATATCATCCTGCCGACGAGTATAACCTTTTGCAAATATGATGATGACGATGACGTCATCATCACCTTCTCCTTCGGCAGGATATTTTCCAAGGCGTGATGCATTTCACCAATATGATGATGACGATGACGTCATCTTCGAAGATTAACACAAGCCCCGGATATCCTGATGACATCATCAGGACTTTCGGCAGGATCATATTTTTGATCACCCAGTGCGTATATGATGATGATGATGTTCATCATCATCTTGATCTTCCGCGGATAGCCTTGGCCGAAAAGGGTCATACTGCTTTCGTGACCTGATCATCTTCCTAGGAGGTGACCCGATATTCCATTTACCTCCTGATCTTAAACGAAGCATGACGGTGACGTCATCCCTTTGCATTTTTAACCAAGCCTGATGATGACGATGATGTCATCATGATTTTCCTCAGCGGCAGGATCATTCTCCAAGTCCTCCTGTTTGTCTTCATCATGATGATGATGACGTTGTCTTTCTTTCCCAGTGTGCAGAAGTGAACATCCTGATGTGCTTTTCATCAGAGCATTAGGAAAGGAGGATCATCATATTTTGTGATATCCTGCGGCCACTTTGAAGATATATAGTTGGTCATCACCATGATTTTTGGCGTCGGTATAACTGTTGCCGTCGGCCTAAGGTAAAATTGTCACTCTGACCATTTGTAGTCACGCTGATGCAAATATGATGATGATGCAAGGCCGGTTTCTAAGGATGGTTGAAAGGGGCGATTATTTCCTTGTATAATTTGAGATCATCATCATCATATTTTGATCCCGATATACAGGAAAATGGGCAAAAACATGAAGCGATGGAAATTTGAAAGCCCGATTGCTTGAATTTTGGTCAACGGGGTTGACCTGGTTGTTTTCATGCTGTTTATGCATTTAGTGCATATTTTTCACAGGTAGGGCTTGATTGCCTGTAGCTGTGCATGGGGAGGTATGTTTAATAAAGTGTTTACTTCCTGTTGTTTATCATGATGATGATGAACCTAATGTTTGTTTGTTTATTTGCAGGAAGTCATGATGCTGCTGAGGCTGAATATTGAAGTCATGATGCTGCTGATGCTGAGCGATTGAGATCATGATGATGCTGCTGAGGCTGAGAGTTGAGATCATGATGATGCTGCTGAAGCTGATAGTTACAAAGTTGCGCATAGAGTCAACATGGACCAGACATGAAGAGGATATTGTCAAATATGTTGTTCGCCAGCTGGAGGCCGAATCAAGTTGAAGATGCTGGAATATTCTGTGCCAGCTGTACATTTGCTAACTGACGAAGCATGTGCTTTTCATCTGGACCGTTGTTTGTTATGAGAGGATCCTGATCCTTGGATCATTGTAACCGTTTTCTGGCAGTTGTTCTATATAAGAGCCAGAGCTTGTCATTAAAAAAGGAGGAGGAATACATTAGAATACACAGACGCATCTGGCGCAAAGAGTCAATTACTGTAGAATAAGTTAGGAGATCAGATTACTGAGACTAATGAGGATAGAATTGTTGAAATGTCAAGGTTCTTTCTTCAGATCACTGTAAATGTACCTGTTCTTGAGCATACTGAATGAATATGAAGTTCCAGATTACATCCTGATTGTAAATTTTACGTAATCTTCTGTTGATTTCTGGATATGTACTGGTGAATGCTGTGTTCAACTGGAAGCGCTTTCATTTCATTACATGTTGTTGTCAACTTTCCTTTGAAGCTTTGCACTAGATCATGCGGATTTGTGGAATGTCCTGGTGAAGTATGATTTCTAGTTTTCCTTCTTTTCATTGCAAGTATGGGAGCTTGTATGTGAATCAGTGATCTAAGTCCAGTAATTTTAGGAATCTCACTCTCTAACCCTTTTCCTTTTTTTCAATTTTATTAATTCATCACCACAACTGCAAATCATGATAAATAACAAGCAGAAACAGTGAAATATGCTGAAATCTCGTAGGTAACTGAAGATCCTTAGCATATTTGAGTTAAATGCATGTAGTATTGAAAATATCATGCAAAGAATCATAAATAATGGTAGAAATCATGCAAATATCAGCCTGTATGCACATTATTTGACTAAATTTACAGTGCAGAGGTAGAATTGTTGGAGACTTATGCAGAGCGAACATCCAGAGCAGGATATTTGAAGATGATGATGATGAACAGTGCAGAAACACGTAAGGCCCCTGAATGGAAAACAGCAACACACATCAACCACTGAGTAACGTCAGTAGATTAAGACCTAATCAATGGAGACTTGGGATCATGAATTCTTTGAATTCATCGTATCTTTCAAGATGAGTAAAGGTTGTTGTGTAACTTTTATTCTATGTTTGCGAATGACTAACATCATGACCAACATAAATTGGCGCTAGAAGGAGGGCCAGAGTTCAGAAGATCACGTTCATCATCAGTACTTTCAGGTTTGATAACGCTCAGAGTAAGGTAACTTCAGATCATTTGTGAATTTCATCAAATTGCGTAAATATTTGCTGCGACAAGTTTGTATTTGCACATTCTGTGTAAAGATTTCCAAATTTCACATAAATATTGCAAGCTTTACAGTAGATTTCTTTAAATTCACTAAATATTGGCCAAAGATGCATAAATTTGTTCAAGCTTTGAGAATTTGAGCCTTAGACACGTGAGATCTGGTGCTACTGGTCGAAATATCCCAATATCCTGTCATATTTGTAGTATCTTCGCAAATATCGCGTAAATATTCAGTCTGATTTGCAAGTTGACCGCAAATATCACCTCGTCCGGTGGAATCCAGCCAATATTTGCAAAGTTTCAGCTAATTGGCCTCCAAATCGAGAAATCCTGGCTCACAGGATAAATACCAGGTCTAGACATAGTGAAATTTTCGAAGAATTGCCTGTTAGAGGTTTTAGACCTAAGACTGTAGACGTCCACCATACTCCAGAGTCTAGTACGTCCAGAGCTTCACCAGGACCTCCTCCTGTAACTCCTGTTGGTTTGCAAATACCTTCCGGTATACCAGTGACACCTCCTGTTCAACCTCAGGGTATACCTTTAGTCCAACCTCAGCCAACTGCACCACCAGTTCAGCCCCCTCAGGTTGCAATGTCGTTCTTTGCAGCAGAATCACCATTGACCTTTACTGCGTATCATGAGTTACCAAAGTATCCGGACAAGCTTTGTCCAAAATACCATCCTTACCAGGATGCGGATGATCATATCAGGACGTTTAAAGAAGCTTGCTGCAGAGCCAGAATAGAACATCAGGATGTGGTGTGCAGATTATTCCCTTTTTCCTTAGGAGAAGAGGCTTATAATTGGTTCATCAGTCTTGGTCAATCTTCTGTAGGTTCGTGGGCTGTCTTAGAGAAGGCCTTTCTTGACAGATTCAAGGTCCCTATTGATCCATCCATGAATTATCACCTGTTTGCCACAATTAAGAGATTGGAGCATGAACCTATTGCAAATTTCAATGCTAGGTTCCAGAAAATGTTGTCCAAGCTAGTTACCCCATATGTGGTGGCTGATGATGCTGCTAGAAGTATTTATTATTCAGCCCTGGATCCTTTAACCGCCATGTTCATCAGGAGAACACATCCTGCGATCACCACATTGACAGGAGCTTTTCAAGAAGCTATCAAGGTAAATCAACAGCTGATACCTGCTCCTACTCCAAATATAGCATTCCCTGCTTTGCCTGGCATGCAGTCACAATATCCAGCACAGTATCCTGCAGCTTATCCTTCACAATATCCTGTACAATACCCAAATGGAGCAGTAATGCCCCTAGCAATCATGCCTGCACCTTTGCAAGTACCTCCATTGAGTATCATGCCTCCTCCTAATGGAAATGGCCAATTGCCACAATATCCTGCACATACTCAGACACCTCAGGGTACAGATCTATCCCACAATAACCATGGATCTTCCTTTTTCCAGCCTCAGACTGAAAATGTAGTGGCCAAAGCTCAAGAAGAGAAAGAGGAAATCAAAGAAATTGCTGCTCAATTGAGAAAGCTCACCACAGAAGTAACACACTTGAGAAATCAAGGGTTTTATTCACAATCAGGTCAGAATAGGAGTTATTCCAATGACAGACCAAATTACCCTGACAGAGGATACAACAATAACTTCAACAGTAATGCTGCAAATAACAATAATCCTCCTAGGCAGCCCAGAGTGTGGAACTCCAGGCCAAATAATGGTTCATTACCATCACCCCTAGACAATCAGCCTCCTGGTGAAGCCAAACAAACTACTAGAGTCAATCTTGCTGAGGCAGCCCTTACCAATTGGTGCAGGATTCACAACACCAATGCACATGCAGAATTAGATTGTCCACAATTTAGGATTGCTGCCAGCATCTTTTAGACTGAAGTGTCTAATACTTCTGGAAATCCACCTCAGGCAGAAGGAAATGAAATAGTTCCTTGTGGATATGACTCAGCTTTTGTGCTGGAAACCTACACTAATCAGCCTCATCAGGATTATAATCAGACCTGTGAAGAATCTGCCTTAACCTTTGAAGCAAATTATGTCTTCCCTTTTGAGGATGAAAATGAACCTACAAGAGAGCATGAGGAAGTACATGCATACCAGCAGCAATACCCTGGTAAGCATAATTATAACCTGAGGAGTAATGCCAACAGACCTGCCGGTCCATTGACATCATCTCTACCTCCAAACAACTTCAACACACCTCCTGATCCTAAAGCTAGCAATAACCCTGGGTTCCCTAAGGTGAATGCTCAGTACTTGTCTCCTCAAAACACAGTAACAAAAGTTGCAAATGCACCTCATGAGTCTGACAGGTTAGTTAGCTATTTGGCTGATGAAATGAAGAAAATCAAGATCAGCCTGTCCCTATCTGAGTTACTGAAAACTCCTGCCATCAAAAGGGCATTCATGAAGTCGCTGGATGATCCTGCTTCTAAAGAGGATAATCACCTTTCGAGTCAATCCAATAGCAGAGACCATACTACTAAAGATAGCACTGTCAAGCCCAAAGTGTCAGCCACAGTCCAAGCTGCTGAAACCTCTCACATGACCTTGTACAGAGATAAAACTGAATCACCACCATTTCTCCTCACCATAAGAATGTTCAGTAAGAATTTGCACAACTGCTTAGTTGATTCAGGAGCCTCAACTAATGTTATGCCTTTGTCAATATGCAACGCATTAGGACTGCATCCTGCTAAATCATTAAAGAAGGTCACTCAACTGGACAAGACAGAAGTAAGTGTCGTAGGAGAACTCACTCATATTCACATGCAGCTAGCGTCTGATCCTAGGATCCAGTATTACATTGACATTCAGGTAGTTGACATACCTGATACATATGGGATGTTGCTTAGCCGGGACTGGTCTAAAACGCTTAACGGATACATGTCCACAGACTTCAGTCACATGTGGTTGCCATGGAAAGGTATACCTAATCAGATCAGGATTGATGCTGAGCCTAGGATGAAACATATGATCACCGAATATAACAGAACAAATGAGATCATGTATGTAAACGTAGAACCTGGAGTTTATCACATCAGGCCGCAAACTGTCCAAATAGAAGAGGTCCTGATGCTTGATGTTCATCATCATCATGATGATGATTATCATTGGGATATGCCAGTCGTAGAACTTAATAATGATCCTGATAATGAGAATGAAATAGATCGCTTCAGGGATTTTCAGATGCATTTATCTACTCAGATAAAACGTTGTCAATTATTAAATATACCTGCTAATGATATTTTGATCGACGGATGGTGCAGACTACATGGTGAGGTACACTCGGAAAAGACTTGCGAACCATGCTTGGACATGATCATGCTGGAGCAGACGTATAGTGAAGCATCATCATCATATTCTGAGGTGAGTGCTACATCTGATGATGATGATGATACTAATTTTTATTTGTCTTTTGCAGGAACAGAAGAGTCGACGGATCCTGATGAGGATCATATCCAAAAAACAGAAGAGATCCTGGTGTCCAATCAGACGAATGATGCGAGAAAGGAAAAGATCACTCCTGGTAGTGATTGCTTCATGGAACTGGATTACGAGTTGTCTGATGAGGATAAAGGCAGTGACCTAACGAAGTTCGAAGAATTTCTGGTCAAAGAAATAAAAAAAATGACACAACAATGTAGATCTCCCCAGGAGGTTTTAATCAAAAGTTGGTGTAGGCTGCATGAGGCGCCTCACTCAGAAACCACTTGCTCACTGTGCTTGCACATTTTGAAGAAGCATGCAGTTGTATGTGCTGAACATCATCCTCCTGCTAGGATTGAAGAGAAAACAGAAAAGCCATCAGGCTCATCAGATAAAGGAAAGAAGAAGCTTGAAGATGACACACCTAAGTTAAGGTGGATATCAGGTGGAGCAGCAGCCAGAGCTGCAAAGAAAAAGGAAAGTTCAAATAAATGTCCTGCTAAAGATAAGCCTTGGATCCTGAGGTTTGATGGATCCAAATCCAAGCAAGGTTCTGGAGTAGGGATTGACCTTACTGATCCATCAGGGAAATCCCATTTAGCAGCTTACAGATTACAGTTCCCCTGCACTAATAATGTCACAGAGTATGAAGCTCTGATTCATGGACTGTTGTTTGCCCATAAGAAGAAGGTGAAGATCCTGCATGTCTTTGGAGATTCAGAACTAGTTGTGAGGCAAGTACGAGGAATTTACTCTTGTAACTACAGAAAGCTGTCAAATTACAGACATCGTGTGTGGGACCTGATTGAAGACTTTGATGCCTTCAACATCGTTCACGTGCCAAGAGAACAGAACCAAAGGGCAGATGCACTTGCTCAGGCCGCCAGTACGCTGGAACCACTGTCTATATCTGGTCTGAAGAGATTTTCAGTAGAATTGGTGTCAGTACCTTCGGTACCTGACAATGTGACCAATCTCCAAGTGTTTGATGATGATCAGCACATCCTGGATTTCATATCAAACAGAGATGTATTTGAAGCTCAGATCATAGATGAAAATGGTATGGAAGATCATGTCTGGGAAGAAGATGAGATTTTAGAGTTGCCTGGCAACACAATTCCCAAAGGTATGATTGAATTAGAAAGAGCCTTTGATCTGGATAATATGCTCAAGCATAAGGATCTGCCTAAGGCAGATGGAGGTCAATATTCACAGGTGAATATTGGACAAGCTGATGACAAGAAGAATGTCTTGTTGGGTAAGGTTTGTACACCTGAAGAGTTAGATGGAATAACTCAAGCCCTTAAGGATTATATACATGTAATTGCATGGACTTATGACGAGCTGAAGACGTATGACACTTCTGTCATAACTCATACTATACCCCTCAAGCCAGATGCAAAACCTTTCAGACAGAAGCAGAGGCCAGTCAATGCTCTGCTTGAGCCCATCATCCTTGAGGAGGTCAAGAAATTGTTAAATGCCCGGATAATATTTCCTGTAAGGCACTCCACTTGGGTGGCAAATCTGGTACCAGTCAGGAAGAAGAATGGAGACATCAGATTGTGTGTGGATTTCAGGAACCTGAACAGAGCATCAGAAAAGGATAACTATCCTTTGCCCTCTTTGGATGAAGTTCTGCAGATGGTAAATGGAGCCAAGATGATGTCCTTCTTGGACGGTTTTTCAGGATACAACCAAGTGATGGTTGATAAAATTGACAGATTAAAGACTGCCTTCACCACAAAATGGGGGATATTTGCATATAGACGTATGCCGTTTGGATTGATAAATGCTGGAGCTACATTCCAGCGAGCAATGGACATAGCCTTCAGAGGCTTAATAGGAAAATGTATAGTCATCTACATGGATGACCTGACAGTGTTCTCCAAAGAAAGGGGAAATCATGTTGCTGATCTCAGAAGTGTGCTGAAGAAGTGTGAAGAATATGGAATATCTTTGAATCCCAAGAAGTACATATTCGGGGTCACAACAGGAAAGTTACTAGGCCACCTGATCACAGAAGATGGGATTATCATTGATCCTGACAGGGTGGAATCTATTATGAAATTACCACTTCCAGGAAGCAAAAAGGAGCTTAAATCTTATTTTGGTAAGATAAATTTTGTGAGGAAGTTCATCACTGGCTTTGCTGAGATTGTCAGACCACTGAATGCCATGTTGAAAAAAGATGCACAAATTGACTGGACACCAGAAGCCAGAGCTGCTTTTGAAGATATAAAGAAGGCCATTTCGGATGCTCCTGTCCTCATTAGTCCATATTATACAAAAGATTTCTACATCTACTCATTTGCTTCAGAACATACTTCTGCAGCAGTGTTAACTCAAAGAAATGAAGATAAAGAAGAGAAACCAATTGCCTTCATGAGCTGTCCTTTCAGGGATGCTGAGTTGAGATATGTAGATGTTGAAAGACAGGCACTCGCATTAGTCAGAGCAGTAAAAAAGTTCAGACATTATATACTGAGGAGCAAAGTGATTGCTGTGGTACCAGATGCAGCAGTAAAGATGCTGCTGATGCAGAGTGAACCTGGTGAAAAAAGGGCCAAATGGATTACGGTACTACAAGAATATGACATGGAGATCACACCCATGAAGCTAGTAAGAGGACAGACTCTGAGCCAGATGATATCTGAAACTGATCCAAACATCATCAGTCAACAGTATGTGATAGATGAGAAAGACAATAAAGAATGGTATTCAGACATCAGGCACATCCTGATCACTGGAAGATGTCCTTTGAGGATGCAGGCTTCACAGAGAAGAGCCTTGAAGATGAGATCCCAGAAATATATGATGAAGGGAGGAGCCCTGTTTAAAAAGAATTATGAAGGGATATACCTGAGATGCTTAGAGAAACCAGAAGCTAATAAAGTCTTGACAGAGCTACATGACAAGTTTGGAATTGCCCACGGATCAGCGTTGGCCACAACACATGCAATCCTCAGAGCAGGATATTACTGGCCTACAATTTTTAAAGACACAGCTGACCATGTTAAATGTTGTCATGTTTGCCAGGTTGCTGCCAACAGAGAAAAATATGCTGCACAACCATTGCAGCCAGTGATGGAGGAGCGCCCATTTGCACAATGGGGCATGGATTTCATAGGACCAATCAATCCTCCATCTTCTTCAGGCCAGAGGTATGTCCTAACAATTACTGATTATTGTACCAGATGGACTGAGGCTATCAGCAGCAAAACTTGTACTGCTGATGATGTCATTAAATTTCTGGAAAGCAACATTGTCACCAGGTATGGAACTCCTTATGCATTGGTAAGTGATAATGGTTCTGCCTTCATTTCCACTAAATTGTCAAGTTGGGCTTTTGATCATGGGATTATACTTAAGTTCTCATCCAATTACTATCCCCAGGGAAATGGATTAGCAGAATCCACCAATAAGAATTTACTGAGTATCATAAGAAAATTGATAGAGAAAAATCCCAGGGAATGGAACTCATTTCTGAAGTATGCCTTATGGGTAGACAGAACTAGAATGAAAATTGCATTAGGAAACTCACCTTTCCAGCTAGTATATGGGGTAGATCCTATCCTCCCTGTAAACTTGAAAATTCCTACTCTGCAGTTTGCCCAAGACTATCTAGGCATAGATAATAAACAAGAAGTCAGGTTGCTTCAGTTGATGCATCTGGAAGAAAAACGAAGCCAAGCAATTGACCAATTTGTAAAACATCAGGCTGTTGTCAAACGCTGGTTTGACAAGAGAGCCAGAATTAAAGCTTTCAGGATATCAGATTTAGTCCTAATGTGGGATAAAGCCCATGAAAGGAAAGGTGATCATGGTAAGTTCGATAGACTATGGATAGGTCCCTTTCAGATTTCTGAAATTTTAGGAGACAGCACTTATAGGCTTAAGAACCTGACAGGTGAGGATGTCCCGTTGCCAGTCAATGGACAATTCCTCAAACATTATTTCCAGGCCTGAGTGACTTCATGGCAGTCTTGTGTATCATATTGTATATTTGTATAGTTGTTTGTACAGTGTTTGCTTGTTGTTGTTGTTGTTTTGTTGGTTGGGACCTTGTTCTGGTAAGTCAGGATGATGCACTTCATCACCTAAGAAAATAACTAAATTGTTAGGATTCAAGTGATGAGATCAGATTTAGATATAGATTGTAATTCATTCTGATAAATACTCATGATCAGGTTTATGATGTCTTTTCATCAGGGTACTTTTTCTTGTCCAAAGTGAATCAAACACAATGAAACACCTAACAGCCTTGGGTTTGTTGAAGATATGAGTATAGGTGTTAAGTGAAAAATCTAAAGGGACTCCCTTGCTACCAATACAATCTCCAACCTAAAGCTGCAAGTGACTACACCTTGTACAAATGAGCAGACATGATGATATCAAATTTAAATTTTTAAAGGAAAATCAGAAACAAAATAAAATTAGGCCATCTAAGTAACTCTACCAGGGCTATGGACGCCTGCTGGCAGTGGGGCTCTACTTAGGGAGATTGTATAGATAACCTTGCCGGGGTTATAGACACCTGCTGGCAGCAAGGCTCTATCCAGGTTGGCTATGAGGGATGATCTCCAACTATGTAGTTTAACACCAGTTACTTATGTTTTCAACTTGCTTTCAAGATGAGGATAATTAATCATCTGCACACACCTGATCCTTTGTTAGCTTTATCACCATAATGAAATTTTATCATTCAATGATCATGATGATTTACTTAGACAGAATTAGAACACTATACATGAATGTGATCACATCACTTGAATCATTTGAATTTTGTTGTTTTCTTTGGTGGCAAGTTGTTGTGTGGTTACACAACACGCCCCATTTTGACTTGGCAAAACAGGGACCCAGCTTTTGTTTTGGCTTGTGTTGTCTGTTTCTGGCGGTTTTGGTAAAAATTAAGTCAGGTGCATCATCATCATGAAGGTCAGGATGAGGTAGGTCATCATCATGAGGTTAGTTTGTCAAAGTTCATATTTTGTTTCTATGACTTCATGGTTAGAAAGAGCTTGAAATTTCATGCAGGTTTGCCTTTTGCATCACTTGAAAATTCGTCCATATGAGGGAGTTGTGAGCGGTCAAAGTTTTGGTCAAACCTGATAATTGCTATATGAACAACATCATCATGATATTTGAAAAGCCCCCCGATAATATCCTGAGGTTGAAATATCCGGACGTCAAGTTTAAGTCGTCGTAGGTTCTCCCCGTCGGGCGGTCTTTTATATCGCCAAGGGTCATCATCATGATCTTACTTTATCACCTGATAAAAATCATGCAGTCCCGAAACATCTGGACGTCAATCTTAAGTGCTAGTGTGTTTTACCCGTCAAGCGAGCATCATGATATTCTAACATCATCAGCATCATGATATTCTCACATTGCGAGCATCATCATGATATTCCAACATCACCCGATATTATAATATCATGCTGATATTATAAAATCACCTTACTTAGAGAAATCTGCCATCTGCATAATTTGCGCGCGCACGACCAAGTCTTGGTGATCAACATCATCATGATATTTCGAGACCCGACTTTCCTTAATATCCTCCTGACCTCCTTTTGCGTGATCATGATGATCACCTTATCTTTCGAAGCGGAGGGTAATATTTCATTCCTTAGTCTTGTTGACAAGATCATCATGATCTTGTTCGTCTCTCCCAATAGTTCGTAATATCATCCTGCCGACGAGTATAACCTTTTGCAAATATAATGATGACGATGACGTCATCATCACCTTCTCCTTCGGCAGGATATTTTCCAAGGCGTGATGCATTTCACCAATATGATGATGACGATGACGTCATCTTCGAAGATTAACACAAGCCCCGGATATCCTGATGACGTCATCAGGACTTTCGGCAGGATCATATTTTTGATCACCCAGTGCGTATATGATGATGATGATGTTCATCATCATCTTGATCTTCCGCGGATAGCCTTGGCCGAAAAGGGTCATACTGCTTTCGTGACCTGATCATCTTCCTAGGAGGTGACCCGATATTCCATTTACCTCCTGATCTTAAACGAAGCATGACGGTGACGTCATCCCTTTGCATTTTTAACCAAGCCTGATGATGACGATGACGTCATCATGATTTTCCTCAGCGGCAGGATCATTCTCCAAGTCCTCCTGTTTGTCTTCATCATGATGATGATGACGTTGTCTTTCTTTCCCAGTGTGCAGAAGTGAACATCCTGATGTGCTTTTCATCAGAGCATTAGGAAAGGAGGATCATCATATTTTGTGATATCATGCGGCCACTTTGAAGATATATAGTTGGTCATCACCATGATTTTTGGCGTCGGTATAACTGTTGCCGTCGGCCTAAGGTAAAATTGTCACTCTGACCATGTGTAGTCACGCCGATGCAAATATGATGATGATGCAAGGCCGGTTTCTAAGGATGGTTGAAAGGGGCGATTATTTCCTTGTATAATTTGAGATCATCATCATCATATTTTGAACCCGATATACAGGAAAATGGGCAAAAACATGAAGCGATGGAAATTTGAAAGCCCGATTGCTTGAATTTTGGTCAACGGGGTTGACCTGGTTGTTTTCATGCTGTTTATGCATTTAGTGCATATTTTTCACAGGTAGGGCTTGATTGCCTGTAGCTGTGCATGGGGAGGTATGTTTAATAAAGTGTTTACTTCCTGTTGTTTATCATGATGATGATGAACCTAATGTTTGTTTGTTTATTTGCAGGAAGTCATGATGCTGCTGAGGCTAAATATTGAAGTCATGATGCTGCTGATGCTGAGCAATTGAGATCATGATGATGCTGCTGAGGCTGAGCGTTGAGATCATGATGATGCTGCTGAAGCTGATAGTTACAAAGTTGCGCATAGAGTCAACATGGACCAGACATGAAGAGGATATTGTCAAATATGCTGTTCGCCAGCTGGAGGCCGAATCAAGTTGAAGATGCTGGAATATTCTGTGCCAGCTGTACATTTGCTAACTGACGAAGCATGTGCTTTTCATCTGGACCGTTGTTTGTTATGAGAGGATCCTGATCCTTGGATCATTGTAACCGTTTTCTGGCAGTTGTTCTATATAAGAGCCAGAGCTTGTCATTAAAAAAGGAGGAGGAATACATTAGAATACACAGACGCATCTGGCGCAAAGAGTCAATTACTGTAGAATAAGTTAGGAGATCGGATTACTGAGACTAATGAGGATAGAATTGTTGAAATGTCAAGGTTCTTTCTTCAGATCACTGTAAATGTACCTGTTCTTGAGCATACTGAATGAATATGAAGTTCCAGATTACATCCTGATTGTAAATTTTACGTAATCTTCTGTTGATTTCTGGATATGTACTGGTGAATGCTGTGTTCAACTGGAAGCGCTTTCATTTCATTACATGTTGTTGTCAACTTTCCTTTGAAGCTTTGCACTAGATCATGCGGATTTGTGGAATGTCCTGGTGAAGTATGATTTCTAGTTTTCCTTCTTTTCATTGCAAGTATGGGAGCTTGTATGTGAATCAGTGATCTAAGTCCAGTAATTTTAGGAATCTCACTCTCTAACCCTTTTCCTTTTTTTCAATTTTATTAATTCATCACCACAACTGCAAATCATGATAAATAACAAGCAGAAACAGTGAAATATGCTAAAATCTCGTAGGTAACTGAAGATCCTTAGCATATTTGAGTTAAATGCATGTAGTATTGAAAATATCATGCAAAGAATCATAAATAATGGTAGAAATCATGCAAATATCAGCCTGTATGCACATTATTTGACTAAATTTACAGTGCAGAGGTAGAATTGTTGGAGACTTATGCAGAGCGAACATCCAGAGCAGGATATTTGAAGATGATGATGATGAACAGTGCAGAAACACGTAAGGCCCCTGAATGGAAAACAGCAACACACATCAACCACTGAGTAACGTCAGTAGATTAAGACCTAATCAACGGAGACTTGGGATCATGAATTCTTTGAATTCATCGTATCTTTCAAGATGAGTAAAGGTTGTTGTGTAACTTTTATTCTATGTTTGCGAATGACTAACATCATGACCAACAGGACCTAAGACCTAGGCGATGGAAAGTGGCACGGACTTAGAAGGACTAGACATGTGATGGATGGGATAGTGGAGCCTCAGTGGTGCATTTGAATAATGGCCTTGCCTACGTGACGACGCAGAGGCAACATAGTTCATGGACTTTGACCATGGATGGACTAGAGGATAGACGACAAGATATGGGATGGATAGGGAAGCCTCGAGGGCGCATTGAAAATGGCCTTGCCTACATGATGACGTAGAGGCGACATAATTCATGGTTGACCCCATGATGGACCTAAGATATGGATCAAATGAGACATGATATGAAATAGATATGGATCATATATGGAATGGACATGGGACAAATATGGATCAGATATGGAACAGATATAGATCAAATATAGACCAGATATGGAACAGATATGGGACAGATATGGATCAGATATGGGATAGATATGGATCGGATATAGAACATATATGGAATAGATATGGATCAGATGATACTGATGACAAGGAAACACCACTGATAGGTAGATGTATGGGTGATAAGGAATGGAATGGGTAGGTATGAGGAATCAAGGATGTGATCACCAAGGACTAAATCACGTAGGAATAACATGCCCCATTGGAGGTAGAGTACTTAGGATTTTTTTTTTCATGACAATGCTTAAGACAAAGGAGGATGAGAGGATAATGAAGGATTTGCATGGCTTGGAGGGATAAGGTATGTTAAGAGACATCAAAAAACATTTGTCAACATTGTGTCCCCAATCTTTATCAAGATCAAAAATAGAGGAATGGAAGATTAGGATAGATAGACTAGACAATATAGGTAGGTAATGGCTAGAAGGATAGGATAGGAAATGTTATGAAAAGAAACTAATAGGAGAAAGAGTGATGGGATGATGAGACAAGGTACCCCCCAAGTGTAGATGACATAGAAGATCAACTTACACATGATGCTTGTTTGCCAGGTTTTCACAATGGTACTTATCTAAGGCACCTGTTTGCCATATTTTTACCATTAAACAAAGGGATTTTTCTTTATTCTTTTGATTTTTTTTTTGAACATTGGGATAGGAGAAGGTGGATATGGACAAGAAGGTCTCGAGTACCTGGTTCCATGAAAGGTGATAGTCCCACTAGAAAGGTGTTGTCGCATGGACCATGTCAAGTGTTCTCACAGATGTTGGTAGGAGACTGCATGATAGTGAGATGTAGAAGGTAGATAGTGGATTGTGGAAGGTGCAATAGTGGAGGATGATGTAGAATATGGAGGGAAGGCTTATGTAAAAGCATGGACTATGGGAGTAGGATGGAGAAGATATGTAGGATAATAGTGGAAGGAAGGGGAGATGGAGGTCTATGAAAATGTTTGTGGGATGGAAGGGAATCATGACCAACGGTTACACATACCATGATAAACGTTGAAGCTGGTGATGGGAAAGTAGTGTAGGAAGCAATGAATATTTTTTCTTGTAGATGAATAACTTAGGCATGTAGGGATCCACATAGACTAAGTATTTTTCTGATTTTTGCTTGCCATATGGGATGGAAGAATTTGAGACTTTTGTATGGAATGGGAGAAAGTGGATGGTTGGGATTCTTGAGAGGTAGATGCCTCATGTAACTTAAGGGCTTTTTGTTTAGGCACCCAAACCATTTTGTTTTTAGATAGTACCTGTGAAGGTATGGGTTTAGGTGTATGCAACTTTTGTGCAGCTTCAGAGGTAATTATTTGTTGGATGCGGACCCACACCTTTTTCAATTTGGCATATAGGTGTGTGGGTGTATGCAGCTCTTGAGAAGGACATTTCTTTGATTTTTGGATTTTGTATCCTAGATCATGAGGAATCTTAGGGTTTTTGACTTTATAGCTAAAGGCATCTAGATTTTTGTTGTGAAATTCCCTTGAGATGGTGGAAGTGGAGTTGGAGGACGTTCTTTGTTTAGACAACATGTGCATATTCTGGCCCTGATTAGGATTGATAGAAGATTCATAGGTGGATGGATAAGGTGTTGGAAGAAGTGGTGGTAAAATGTATGGAGGGATATTAGGAGTTGGAAGTAGCAGAGGTCGATTAGATGGCGGAAGATGTATGGTCACATACTTTTGGGAATTGTAGGATGATGGAGGTGGAATGACAACATGTTTTGGGGATATGATGGGATGTGTGATGGAAAGTGGTGGATTTAAAAGGCATGGAGGAAGTACCAACATCTTGATTTTGTTCACCTTGGGGTATGTATCCAAGGCCATATGAACGAGGAGGAACATTGACATGGACGGGCTCCAAAATACCTTGTTAACAAAGGCCTAAGCCTTTACCTTGATAGTTCATATGTTGGAGTATGCAGTGGACAATGGGATTGTGTATAGGTGGAACACTAGACACGAGTTCTTTATTGGGTGGAGAAGGTGAGATAGAGGATAATGGTTGCTGGTGTTCTAAGGAGGAACACTCATGAATGAAATCAGTAAGACCAAGGATATATGGTGGGGGATTTGTAGCATGGTCAATAATGGATGGCGGAGGAGTATTATTGGTTTGATCTTCTACGCTTTCTTGGGAGGCAAGTGTCTCATCAAAGGAAGAGGAAGTTGTTGGATCTTTGATGGGATTAGATGGGGTTATAAGCTCGGGACCATGGAACACATAGAGTGGGTTAAGAGGATCATCATGGTCTACTTGATCATAGATAGGCTCTCCATCATAGATGGGATCTTGATCATAGCTAGGACTTAGCATGATGGGATTAAATTGCTCTTGTATATGTTCTTCATTAACTATAATATCTAGATCACCGAAAGGATAGAGGTTATGAAGAGGTTGGAATTAGATCCCTTGCTCATGTATTGGATCAAGTTGCTCATGGATAGCTTCTTCATCAAAGATAATATCTTGATCATGGAAAAGATATAGGTTATGAATTAAAGGTTATGCATGGGCCAGATGGGGGTGCTTTGATCTTGATTTAGACAAAGGTCGAATGTTTCCATATGTTCTAAAGTGTGCTCTTGAGATAAATCTTGGGTTGTTTGAATGGAAGTTGAGGTAGAAGACTCTTGGATAGGCACTTGGTCAACAACATGAAGGTGTGATGGACCTTGACTTTGGTGCATGGTAGGAGGTTCTTCAATATGCTCAAGGGGTTTCAGGTTACACGATGAGGTTGGTGGTGCAGGAGCACCTTGGTTTTGATTAAATTGTATGCTTCAACATTGTATCAAGGTTATATTGATTAATTATTCATGTGTCAAGGTCATTAGGAGGACAACATTTAATGTTTTGTGTTAAGAATGTAAAGATTGTCAATACAAATTTGGAAAAAACAGTCATGTTGCTAAAAAGACAGTTTTGGGAATATCAAAGGTCATAGGTTAGTTTCCTTCATTGGAGAAGTTGGAAATTGAAGAGTCTTGTGTATAATTCCTTTAATAGGCCTTGTAACATCCAAGGAATGTGGAGGTGGTTGGAGATTTCAAAGGAAATAGAAATAAAGCAATGCTTTTCTGTGTTTTCTTCAGAAAATTGCTGTCTTTTTGCATTGTACGGCCCTGTACGGGCAGGGAGTCATTTCTTAGTGATTTTGTATGAAATATATTTTAATCACCTTCCCTCTCCATTTGGTTGCATGCATTTTTGTTTCGTTTTGCTCAAGTTATTGCATTTTTGGTGTTGACAGTCCAAACCCTCTGTGAGGGTAAACAGTGAACAAGATAAATGAGTTTCTTCTTGTGTTGTCCTTGCATGTTGCAAGCTCCTTGGTGGAAAGCACTGTGGTAGCATCTGTTTTTATATTTTAGAGGTTATTGAATCAAATGGTGGAGATCTAAGGATGGGAAATCAATTTTACTGGCTGTTTTTGCTGTCACAGTCTAGAAACAGAGTTAGGACAGCCAAGATTCTTGGTCCAGATGATATAAAATGCTTTCCTTTTGGGTGGCAGTGACTTAAATGGTTGTATGGGTATGTTTGGAACTCTTCCCTACCAAAGGTTAGTGGAATTAAAGTCTTTATGCACTTTTGTTTATTGATCTTGCATCACAGTCTTTGACAGTCGCCTCTTGGTGGTCTAAAATGAAAGGTCCAATATAGGGATTGAAAGAAAATAGTCTTGAAAGGCATTTATTGTGGATTAATAAGTTTATGCAGACCTCACAGGACATGTTCCAAGTGATAGTTATGAAAGTTAGGGTTCGGAGATACAAGAACCAATAAGCCCTTGTGCATGCAAAACCCATTAGGCCTATTTGGCACGGTGATAGTCCTATTTTGAGGCATTCTTTCCAAAATAACCAATGGTGATTTCTAGTTATGTTTTAAAATGCCTTAATGGGTACTCAAAACAGGTCTCAGATGTTGAAAATGAGTCAGGTTTGAAAGTTATGATGAAAAAATAGTAAATTTCTGATTTCTACGTTTTGTGCAAAATGTAACAGACATTATTTGGATGATATGCTCCAAAACAAAGGTATGGGGTTTTGAGATATGTTGAAGATAAGGATAATGGGTATTCAAATGTACCTTCAGAGTCTTGAGAAGTGTCCTATGGAAGGAGATATGCTATGACAGTCCTTAAAATAGGGCTACTAGAAGTTTGATAGCCTATAGTAAGTTGGTTGCTTGCATGGTGGATCAGACCTTGGAATGTGTTTTGTTCCTGTTAAATTGATTTTCCTGAGATGTGAGAAGACTATGTGAAGTCTAGTTTGGGTCAGAGATGTTGAAGATCCAAATATGCTTGAGTTGAAGCCATTGCATGATGAAGTTCTCTTATGAACTTGGAACATCAAATAGATTGAAACCTGTTGTTGAGTAATATGTTAGTATGAAGTTGAGTTAGATGTTTTCCTCTGCATTAGATTGGTATCAGAGCTCAGAAGATTCTGAGCGTGTAGATAGAGCGCCGAAGGAGGCAATCTACACCAGGAGTTCGGGATGAGCATTAGTTTTTGCTATCTGATTCTGTTATGAAGTTTTATGGTTGCAGGTGCAAGTTCACTCACTGCAGTAGACAGACAGGAAGGTCTATCAAGAGGGCCAAAGGAGATGGTCCATTGGTTGTCGCCAAAAGTCTTGGGGAGAGAGGCAAGAGAGGACTCCCAGGTGAGGGACAGGAGTGTTGTTGTAGCAGGAAGGAATGGACTTCTGATGATAGAGATGCACCTTGGAGGCAGCCAGTCAAACTCCATTAATAGGAGTCACAGTTGGAAGGTAAAGAGGAAGTAGAGGAGGCATCAAATCAGGGTTGAAGACATAAAGAGGCAAAAGTCATTTGAAGCAGACTACACAACTCTTGGGACAAGAGATTTCTTCATGCTGAGGAGTATGGTGCAGGAGCACCTTGGTTTTGATTAAATTGTATGCTTCAACATTGTATCAAGGTTATATTGATTAATTATTCATGTGTCAAGGTCATTAGGAGGACAACATTTAATGTTTTGTGTTAAGAATGTAAAGATTGTCAATACAAATTTGGAAAAAACAGTCATGTTGCTAAAAAGACAGTTTTGGGAATATCAAAGGTCATAGGTTAGTTTCCTTCGTTGGAGAAGTTGGAAACTAAAGAGTCTTGTGTATAATGCCTTTAATAGGCCTTGTAACATCCAAGGAATGTGGAGGTGGTTGGAGATTTCAAAGGAAATAGAAATAAAGCAATGCTTTTCTGTGTTTTCTTCAGAAAATTGCTGTCTTTTTGCATTGTACGGCCCTATACGGGTAGGGAGTCATTTCTTAGTGATTTTGCATGAAAGATATTTTAATCACCTTCCCTCTCCATTTGGTTGCATGCATTTTTGTTTCGTTTTGCTCAAGTTATTGCATTTTTGGTGTTGACAGTCCAAACCCTCTATGAGAGTAAATAGTGAACAAGATAAATGAGTTTCTTCTTGTGTTGTCCTTGCATGTTGCAAGCTCCTTGGTGGAAAGCACTATGGTAGCATCTATTTTTATATTTGAGAGGTTATTGAATCAAATGGTGGAGATCTAAGGACGGGAAATCAATTTTACTGGTTGTTTTTGCTGTCACAGTCCGAAACAAAGTTAGGACAGCCAAGATTCTTGGTCCAGATGATATAAAATGCTTTCCTTTTGGGTGGCAGTGACTTAAATGGTTGTATGGGTATGTTTGGAACTCTTCCCTACCAAAGGTTGGTGGAATTAAAGTCTTTATGCACTTTTGTTTATTGATCTTGCATCACAGTCTTTGATAGTCGCCTCTTGGTGGTCTAAAATGAAAGGTCCAATATAGGGATTGAAAGAAAATAGTCTTGAAAGGCATTTATTGTGGATTAATAAGTTTATACAGACCTCACAGGACATGTTCGAAGTGATAGTTATGAAAGTTAGGGTTCGGAGATACAAGAACCAATAAGCCCTTGTGCATGCAAAACCCATTAGGCCTATTTGGTACGGTGACAGTCCTATTTTGAGGCATTCTTTCCAAAATAACCAATGGTGATTTATAGATATGTTTTAAAATGCCTTAATGCGTACTCAAAATAGGTCTCAGATGTTGAAAATGAGGTCGGGTTTGAAAGTTATGATGAAAAAACAGTAAATTTCTGATTTCTACGTTTTGTGCAAAACGTAACAGCCATTATTTGGATGATATGCTCCAAAACAAAGGTATGGGGTTTTGAGGTATGTTGAAGATAAGGATAATGGGTAGTCAAATGTACCTTCAGAGTCTTGAGAAGTGTCCTGTGGAAGGAGATATTTTCTGACAGTCCTTAAAATAGGGCTACTAGAAGTTTGACAGCCTATAGTAAGTTGGTTGCTTGCATGGTGGATCAGACCTTGGAATGTGTTTTGTTCCTATTAAATTGATTTTCCTGAGATGTGAGAAGACTATGTGAAGTCTGGTTTGGGTCAGAGATGTTGAAGATCCAAATATGCTTGAGTTGAAGCCATTGCATGATGAAGTTCTCTTATGAACTTGGAACATCAAATAGATTGAAACCTGTTGTTGAGTAATATGTTAGTATGAAGTTGAGTTAGATGTTTTCCTCTGCATTAGGTTGGTGCAATGGACATGTTTGAAGGCTCTTTGATAAGGTCAAGGACTGGTATTTGGGGACATGGTTGACTCTCTGCTAGTAGCCCTCAGATCACATCATTGGTAGTTGTATGGGTAGAGGAGTGAGGTAATGGATGAGTGGATTTGGAGTTCTCCATGGTAGGATTAGTATGCTTTAGGCCATGTGTTCTAGGAGATGGTGAAGGAGGACTAGTAGATGGAGTGGTATATGTTTTCCAACTTGAGGTGGTGCTTGCCTTGTCAAGAGTATCATGAAGATGAGAAAAGGATGTATGCTTTTGGGGTGAGGTGTAGCAAGTACTGGCCTATCCAACTTGTAAGATTGTCATTTCTTGTTGTATCACTTGGAGTTCTTGGGCAATTGCTATACAATATTGGGATGAGATATCGAAGTTTAATTGCTCTTGTAGGTATTGGAGTTCTTGAGCAATTACTTCTAATTGGTTTGTCATTTCAACAAAAACTGACACAAGACTAAAATGGGTACCTAGAAAACCTAAAATTTTTCTTTGAAAAGATGTGGAAATGCTCACTATTACACATGCGCTAGAACATATGCACCGCACAAATTGGTAAATGCATGAAAAGTCAGTACAGAAGCGCAATACTGGTAAACTTTAGATGTGTAGCAATAGGGTTTAAAAGTGCAATAAGTTAGCACATATGTGCAGCAAGTCGGTATAAATGCATAACAAAAAAGGATAAATGCACTGCTTTGGTTTTTCAGTGTTTTTTGTAAGATTTTGGCAATTTTCTGATGTTTTTGGTATCTTGAGCTGAAAGGTCTTTTTAATTTGATTTTCTTTAATTATGGCAAGAAGACACAACAAACACAAAGATTTTTTTCACAGTTTTTTATTTTGTTTGACTCTTTTTGGACAAAAAAGAAAGCAAGTACAATCCTAGGTTTCAAAGGACAATATAAAACTAAGTTCTCACTATCTCTAGTGAAGCATCTTTGAGAGGTGATAATCGCCCTTCCTTGCACCAGATTATAGGGGTTTTTGGCCACTAAAACAAATGATGAGTAATAAAGGCAACCATTCGAGTGGTTATACATGCAGTAGCACTACTCTTCATTATGGAGTCTCCCAGTCTACAAGGGTTGCACCTTGGAGGGTTTTGGGGGAGGTTGGCTATCGGTATAACACAACTACACTTGTTGTTTGAAGCTTTCATTCCAAACAAAATTTATTTATAGTGGATTGGTAGGGCTTGCTATCTAGCCTGTTACCACTTAGGGTCATTCTTACTTGGATGAACAGTATCCAAGAGCAGGCCCCTCTAAAGGAAAAACACATGCCAAAATGATATGTCTAGCATTTTGGTCACCCAAGATAGGGGAGAGCATAGGCCTGGTATCATTCCCAAAACATAGAAGATAGTGGTTCTTTTCCCCTAGTTAAAATGAGAAAAACTAGATGAGATATCTACTTGGGCAAGCATAGATATTTGTTAACTTTGAAGTGATAACAAGATAGCAATGGTTCAATTTTACCTAGATAGCAATGATGTGTTCAATTTTACCTAGATAGCAATGATGTGTTCAATTTTACCTAGATAGCAGTGATTTGTTAACTTTGAAGTGATAACAAGATAGCAATGAGTTGTTAACTTTGAAGGATAGCAATATAGTAATGATTCAATGATATGCAAGATAACAATGATTCAATTATCGCCTTCCTAGTTAAGACTATGTGATATTTGCATGAGCATCTATTTACTTTCCTGTTAGAAATCAAGAGGTGAGTTAACAAATGCAATGATATGATCTAAACCAGTCCCTAACCTGCAAGTAGATCAGAGAATATTCCTACAAATTGTGTTAGCATTAGAGATTTCTCAAGAAACAACTCAAAACCTAGTAGAATGGATGCGTAGTAGAATGGAGTAAATGCATAGCAGAATGGAGTATATGCATAGTAGAATGGAGCATATGTGCAGCAGAATGGAGCATATGCGCAATAGAATGGATCATATGCACAACTCTGGTAAAATCAAATGCGCCATAGAATGGGGTATATGCACAGTAGAATGGATCATATGCGCAGCAGAATGGATCATATGCTCAACTCTGGTAAACTCAAATGCGCCATAGAATGGGGTATATACGCAACAGAATGGAGCATATGCACAACATAATGGATCATATGCGCAACAGAATGGATCATATGTGCAACTCTGGTAAAATTGAATGTTAAGGGAAAATTGGAGTAAACATGAATAATCAATATATCAATATCAATAATACCCAAAACTCAATGAAATAATGAATAAAAGACATTCAATCAAACAAAGAACAATACAAAGCAAACCTCCTTTAATTTGCAGCTTCCATTGATCACCTATCACAAATGATCTTGTCTATGAATATGGCCCTCATAAGGTGCACTTCCTTGCTATGATTCAAAGATGTTCAAATGGGAATGACTATGACAGTTTTTCCATGAAGATGAGCTTCACAACATGGTAGTAGTATGTACTAACGACTGTGATCACAAGCAATGAAGGAATGATGTGGGTGCCAAAGGCTCGCTGTAATTCCTGTAGAGTAATGATACTTAAAGTTTGGATGAATGAAATGGAAGAATAAGGTTGAATTTATAGACTTGAAAGAAAAAAGATCAACGGTATAGAAAGAATGAGAAGATCAATAATATAGAAACCTTGAGAGAACATGTGCGAATAGGAAGAAGACAAGTGTCACCCAAAAGATGTTTTATTTGAGTTAACTACTTTCTTTTCTAAAGATAAGACATACTTTTCATAAATTAGAAATCTTTTTCTTAATTTAAGAGATATTGATAAAAACAAGGTTGATTGAGTCAGTTAACTCAACTTGAGATTTGCTTTTGCATGATTTGATAGAAATTAAATAATAAATTATTTAATTTTATGTGCATGAAGAAGAAGACTTATTTTTAGAAGATTTGAAAGATATTTGAAGAATTAGAAGATAAGAAAGTTAATTAAATAAATAAATTTATTTAGTTGTTGTGCATGATTTAGAAGAATAAATAAAATATTTGATTGTATTTTATTTTTAGAGATAGAGAGGATTTAAATAAATTTGATTGATTTATTCAAATTTGGAAGAATGATTTGATTTAATTAAATAATTAAAAATTATTTAAGTGTTTGGAAGAATTTAATTAAATAAAGGTTTTTATTTAATTTTGACTTTAGAAGAGGTAATTAAATATTTTGATATTTAATTAACTTAGAGGAATATGAATCCAATAAATAAATTTGTTTATTTATTTATTGATAGAAGAATTAGAATGAAATAAATATTAAGAATATTTACTTAGACTGAATCGTGTCATTTTTAGGCGTATACAACTATAGCTTTAGAAGACTAGATGAATGGGAGTTGAGTTGGAGGTATTTCTAATATAGGAGCCCGTGGATGAATCATCATAGCCTAGGTTGCAGCTAGTACTAGAATAGGGTTAATCACAGGAGTATGATTGGCCAAGGCTTGATTGATCCATTGAATCTGATTTGGCATGTCTATAGGACCTATGTGATTAATAGGGCCTGATCCCAATTGTCCTAGTTATGTATTCATTTTAACTTCCTCGATGTAAGCATCTGCCAGACTCATCAACTAGGGATTTGTCTTCCTTTTGACAAACATTGAAGTGAGCCTATCCAATGTGGCATAATAAATAGGTAATATTGCATCCTCAATGATGTTATAAGGTTCTTGAAGACAACAATATGCCTTATGGAATCTATCATTAAAGGTGCTTATTAACTCATCATCCTTCCTCTAAATGACTACAAAGGATTGATAAAGATCAATAGGAGATATTGGCATCCTGAATCTATCCAAAAATGCATCCTTGAGGAGCTGCCAAGAAGTAATGGACCCTGTGAGTAAATTGGCAAACCAATAGTATGCTTCATCATGGAGAGAATATCAAAACAATCTGCAAGCTATATCCTCATGTTGGACTTGCAACATGTACATGTTGCCCTTGAAAATCTTTATATGTTCACCTGTAGTTCATTCTAGACCATTAGGACATGGAATTTGGAATAGAACTTATCAGGATTCTTTGGCACATCATGATAATTGGCAAATCAGATTGGAGAAGAGTTTGTAGCAGGGATACCTTTAAGAAAAGACCCCTAAAAAGGTTATAAAATCCTAGTGAATCCTAGCTAAGTGTTTTAATTTTCCTGGTGAATCTTTCATTTTTTTGAAAAAAATATTAATTTTGATGGCAAATCTATGCACATTACTGAAAAAGTTATAAAATCCTGGCGAATCCTAGCTAAGTGCTTTAATTTTCATGGCAAATCTTTCATTTTTTTGAAAAAAATATTAATTTTCATGGCAAATCTTAGCGAATAATTACTAAAGAAATTTATTAGAATGGTGAATACTTTAAAAATTTACATATTTGGTCAACCCCATATATATATATATATATATTTAAAATTTTGAAGTTGGCGCAGTAGACAATTTTATAAACCTAATAATTATCACTAGATTATAGTTTTCTCACCTAAGGATATTTTGGTTTGCATCCTAATTTTTTATATCAACTAAAGTTTAATGAGTTTTGAGCAAGAAAATTTAACCATAGGTACTCTTCCTACGAAAAGGATGTCTCATCTAAAGTCTAAACATTTAACAAATAAATTAAATTAAAATAAAATTTGTAACTAATAGATAAATTTATAATTAAATTCTAAAATTTAACCCTTTTCCTAAGGCAATTTAAAATGATAAAGTAAGTCAAATAAAATAATGATAATTAAAAATTCATTATACTAACCTTAAAAGAATAAAGCTAAAAAAATATAAGTCCCTTTCATGTTTAAAATACAACAAATATTTAAAATTGAATTATATATGGAATAATAAAATACAAATATGAAAATTATACTAAGTAAACATTTTTTTCTAACTCTAAAATAAATACTACTATGAGTGCAACTATTTTAAAACAATTAAAAAATCACGCTACTCCTAAAGTTGAAGTCAACTAAGTCAAATAAAATAATAATAACTAGTATTTTAAAAAATATATCTATAGTATGCCGAGAAATATCTTCTTATTTTATTTACGATTTTTTTTGTTTTCTATAGCTTTTGTGTTATTTTCCCTATTTTTTAGAGTTTTCATAGTTTTTTTATTTTTCCACTTTTTTTTGGTTCAACTTTCTAATTTCTTTTTTGCTTTTTAATTTTTAATTTTTTTCAATTTCTTTTTGGTTCCATAGTTTTTGTGATTTTTTTCACTTTTTTTTTCTTTCAAGGTTTCCAATTTCTTTTTTTGGTTTTTCTTTTTTATTTTTTCCAATTTTGGTTTTTATTTTTTATTTATTCCAATTTTTTTTTGCTATATATTTACATAGAAGAGCTCTCATCTCCACCCCGATATGAGTGTAGAATGCCTCTCAGCATAATTAAAAATTCATTACACTAACATTAAAAAAATAAAGCTAAATCCCTTTCATGTTTAAAATACAATAAATATTTAAAATCAAATTATATATGGAATAATAAAATATAAATATGAAAATTATAATACTAAGTAAATATTTTTTTCTAACTCTAAAACAAATACTATTATGAGTGAACTATTTTAAAACAATTACTCCACTAAAGATGAAGTCAACTAGGTCAAATAAAATAATAATAATTAAAAATTCATTACACTAACAAAAGAATAAAGCTAATAAAATATAATTCCCTTTCATGTTTAAAATACAATAAATATTTAAAATTTAATTATATATGGAATAATACAATATAAATATGAAAATTTATTTCTAACTCTAAAACAAATACTACTATGAGTGCAACTATTTTAAAACAATTAAAAAAACATGATACTCAACTAAAGTGAAGTCAACTACATTTTGTGAGTTAATTATGTAATTTCTATTATATTAAAAATTTGTTAAAATAATAAAATATTGCATAAATATTTTTGTTGCTACCTAACCCTTTCATTTTCTCATAATCATTTTGGTATGAAGTTATATTTTCATGAGAGAAGGAGGTTATGCAAGTGGAAGGTAATTTCTATTGATCTTATTTTTTACAGATCTCATTTGGGTTTACTCCTTTCTTACTATTTTTTGGTTGATAGGCCATTCTATATGTGCACACATCTTGTAACTGCTAAAAAATTGGTAGTCCCACTAATTTCGTCGTCCACAAATTTTAAAAAAAAATTGGTAGTCCCACTAATTTCATCGTCCACAAATTTAAATTTTGGTAGTCATCCATTAATTTTAGTGGAGCTAATTTTAGTTTATGAGAATATGGATGATGGAAATGGAAGTGGAAGAGTCATGGTGGACCATTACAAGAAGGAGAGATAATGGAATGTTCTTTGCTATATATTTTCATGTTTAGCCTCTGGAATAGGAGGCAAATTTGGGAAGGCTTCTATTTGGGAATATATATTGTGCAGGTTTTGCATGATTAATCTGGCATCAATTCCATAGCAGATACAAGGTAACTTGCTTTACTTGCCCTCTTGATTACTTTCATTTGTTTCTTTATAAGTTGCTTTGCTTTCCCTCTTGATCACATTTAGGCACTGTGCTTAACCAATGGATACTCTACTCTTCTAAAATAATTTTCTCACACAATAATAAAACTTATTGACTTTGGCAGTAGCTATTTTTTTAATTGTAAGAAGCAAAGAAGGTTACATAGATAATAGCTGTAAACAACATACAGAAAGATTAAAGCAAGTTTTTTCTTATGGCAATAGTGAATAAGTCCCATTTGCTGACTAATTGAGTAGCGTCTCAAACCAACGGCTACCCCTTACGTAGAGTAATCTTCTGCCAATACAGTGCTATTGAAATGTCTAATGATTACAGCTTTACGCATCTTCTACCAATACAACACTATGAAAATTCCTCTTCCTTTATGATTTGAAGAGTTGGGATTTAAACCTGTCGATTGCAATTGCTTGAAGGTTTCCAAAGTCTTATTCAACAATCCATTAAGAGCTTATCCGGCGAACATTGTGGTGTTATGTCAAACAGTCTTGTGCCCTATATGGACCTCAACAATGGCTTTAAATCTATCATTTTCTTTTTTTTGGGAAGTTTCTAAAAAAATCCATTATGTGCATATCCTGCAATGCTGAATTCGGCTTTACTCCTGTGTCATGCCCACATTTCACATGTGTTCACAACACGCAAACACGCGTGTTATGTCCACACATGACATATAGTCATGATACGAACTATCAAAATTTTTTCCCTAACTACTCCGAAAGCCTCCCTCGTAAGCGCAAGCGTGCTCAGTGTGTCTGTTTAAGTTGTCTAATAGATGGTTGATACGTTTTATTCCACTCACATATACATGTTGATATAGTTTACTTTGCTTGAGTCAGTTTATTTTGTTTCGTATAAGGTTCTCTAGTAGGTGGATGATCTTTAAAAAGTTATCTCAATCCATTTAATACTTCCTCGCATTCCTTCTTGATTTCTATATCAATTTGTTTTAAAACGTTGATTAATTTGCCCGTTTACGTATTTCATAATTTACTCTATATTTTTGCTCGGTTGTGTTTGATTATGTTGACAAGAGTTTGCTACTACGGTGTATCCTACACACATGTGCCGGTTGAAGTCTATCACTATCATTTATGACAGTTTAATTTTGCAATGTTCGAGGATCTTTGATAGAAGACTGGCCTAAGTTGCATCTTCCAGTTTGTTTCCATACTCGCTCGCAATTCTACTTCTAGTGCATTCAATGGTCTAATTATTTATGGAACAATCTATTTCAAACTTGTCTTATCTTTTTAGTCTATTAAGGGTGATCTATTGTATTTTAATATTCAAATGACCAAATAGATTGTCTCATTAATGTTTAATTATAATATCCCTTTTTCTTTTAATGTTGAATTTTAATCAATAATACACTGAGTTATAGTAAGCTTCCTCAATCCATTGACTTCTTATTTTCTTCGCTATTAAATTAATCTATTTAATTTCCCTTTTTATCAATCATCTATTTATTTGATAAATAGCTTATTACGAACCAATACAATTATTTATTATAAAAACAATACCTATAATTAAACAAGTACATAAAGATATATCCTAGTTATATAACTATAGATAGAACATAGGCATACCAATAATACATACCATTGTTGTTTATAAATTAATATATACTCCATTCACAAAAATTAGAGTAAATATAGCATCCATATAAATTATACTTTTCTTTGTACATATATATATAAATCATGGGCTTTTAGTTATGTATACATCCATTCGATATCTATATAATCAAATTAAAAGATCTTCCACTCTCCAAGCAGCTAATATTTTAAACATATAAACATATTTATTTATACATAAGTTCAATTATATATATATATATATATATATATATATATATATATATATATATATATATATATATATATATATATATATATACACTTAATAAAAAGAACATGGGTTTGTAATGGTATATATCAATTGTTATTGATAATATCATATTGAAAAGCTCCACTCATAAAGTTAGGGTCACAATTCTTATATATATATTTTTATGTATTCAAAAACATCTATCTATAGCTATCCATCCAGACTTATAAAAATACAATTACTCAATTCATTTAACAATAAGGTATAGGGTAGTATCTATTCAAATAACAAAAATCTTCATTTATAATACATAGGGTATGGACTATATATATATAAATTTAATACCCCATTAGTGGAAATCACAAGTAACACCACTTTTACCAAATATAAATATGTATATTATAAATATCATGGCCTTATTTAAAATTAGATCACAATCCCCACTCATATTATATTTCAATACTATATGATGTAACAACTCATGCATTGGGGGTTAAATACCCTAAATTTCCTTACTGTGTGTGTGTGAATGCAAGGCAGGAATGAAGCAGCGGTGGAATTTTCGGTGTAGGTCGTAGGGCCGAGCAAAAGTCTGTGGTGGAGTAATGGGGATGGGCGGAGAGTTGGTCGCGGTGGCTGGGCGAAGGCAGATGAAGGGCCGCGCAGGGGTTTCACCATGGCAGACACAGAGGGTTAATGGCACCCATGGAACAACACACGCTAGGAAAGGATATAGCCCACAAGCTATGGCGATGGGGATGTGGGGAGGTTTGCATGCAGGTGGCAGTGCTTAGGTGGTTTGGCAGAGAGAGGCCTGTGTAGGTCGCGGCGCATAAGGGGATGGAGATGTGGGGAGAAAGCCCGCGTGGGCTTTAGTATCTACGGGGGTGTGGGAGGGGCTTTGCCCCTCCCCACACCACTTTGCATCAACAAACGATGGGGGTTAATCCCCCCACCAATGTAATTTTATTTATTTATTTTTTTTTTTGTTCTTGTTTAAAAATTACAACATATATATATTTATATATATATTTTTGTATTTAAATTTGTTTTCACAAATACATTTATTTTAAACTATTTTTTTTTAAATGTATATAATATTTTCACAAGTGTTACAATAATTTCAATTTTACAATTTCTTTTAAAATAACTATTAATAATTATATATATTTTCACAAGAGTGCCAACATTTTCATTTTCAAAATTTCATTTAAAAAGAACTATTTTAAATATATTAGTTCACAATTTCAATTGGTAATAAGAATGTATATGGAGAAGTTTCAAAGTAAAATACATTTCACACTATTTTAACAATTTAATTTTAATATATCGTTTATCCAAATACAAAGAATATTTAATTATTTAAATCTGTAATTGCCTTCTGTAAACTTAACAAGTAAATTTCTTTATTTCAATTACATTTAAAGCATAAAATTAAATACTTGTAACTACTACATACTGCTTATTTCAAAAGTACACAATAGTCCAGTAAAAATTCATTTAGATTGATTTTCATTGCAAACCTAACCCAAGATTTAATTTTCATTTGCAAGATAAATTTGCAACTTCCATAACACAGTAAACTGCAACTTTCTCACGAAATAATACTAGAGATGGTTTTAAACAATTGATCCAACTCATCAAACATTCACACAACTTTACGTTTTGATAAACCAAACAGATGACAACCAACTATAAGAATTCCCCAACTCAAATGAACTCTAAGGGAGAAATTAACTTCTTCTCCTGGAAAATACAAATGAAGTGAAGTAATAACCAATAAAATCACAACCTAATAAGGGAGGATTTCTCTTCACTCCCAAGGTAACAATTTTTACAACAATATCAAGAGAGATGTCTTCTCTACAACTCTTACATAAAGAACTATGATGGTCAAGATTCTTGTTATAAATAATAGGATAGAATAATTTCTTCAATAAGAGAACACTTCTCCAATTTCTTTTTACAAACTCCAATAGTAATCTGCAAGACAACAAGGGAAAACAACAAACACCATCTAGCTCTCCTCCCTACCTTTAACCCGCAAGTGGTCACCCCCGAGCTAGGGAGACCATCCTCATATCCAGGGTAAGATAGACTAACCACATCACAACATAGAGCAATAACAACAAAATGATAACACACACCCAAACCCAAGGTATACTCACAATACAATGAACTAGCTTAGGTGAGTTCAGGAGGGTATGGGAGTAGACAATCTCTACCTCTAGGTGCCATCCTTTCACAATATATCACAAGGCCTCAAGCCAACATAATCACAAGGCCTCAAGCCAACAGTATAATCTTCCACAAGGCCTCAAGCCTTCCAATGAATGAAGTAACCATGGATAACCAAACATGCTTTCAAAGCCAATAAGCCCTCAAGGCTAAAAATAGTACCAAATTGCCCTCAAGGCATATCATGTAACCAGAACTAGGATGACACCCGAGGAGGGTCACACCTCCCCTCCCTAAACATGATGAACATTGTCTTCCAACTGGAAGGAGCTCTCTCTACACCCAAAACAAAACCTCCAATCTAACAGAAAAGTTCATAGAAGACATTGCAAGACTCTTTCAACAATCAAGATACAAACATGCATATCGAACATTAGATCACACAAGAGAATAGACTTGATTACCAACCTTTCATGCCCAATTATGGAATGAAAATTGATGTAGAGCTCCTCTCAAACTTCCTTCTCCAAAATCTCCCTCCTTTCCACAATCAACCAACCCCCCTCACTCTCCTCCTTCTCCCCCTTTTAAAACTAATTCCCTCTATTTTTTAATTTCCTAAGTGGCATTAAACAACTCAACCATGACTCATCCATTATCTTAGTGGTCATAAAACAATGTACCCCCACTCAAAAAGATCCCCCATTAAATCCCACATGTTGAAATAAAATACAATAGGTAAACTAAAATAATTAGAGAGTGGGTGACACAACACCCTCATTAAGGGGAACCCCACCAAAAAGAGACTAGCACTCCATTATTAGGGAATCATGGAGTGGCTCTATGACTTGGAAGTGGGCATGAGTGTGGATTCCACTCATCCCATGTCCCCCATGCTTCCAATTTCGTCACTTTACTTCACCCTGAAGTAGAAGTGACCCTATGGAAGTTAACCCAAGGTTAACCTAGTCAAAAAGGTCCCTAAACCCAAGGGGTATAACCTAGGGTTGTTTTAAACCTAGTTAGGACTCCCAGAGTCAAATTAAACACATGAAGAGGTTCAAAAAGAATTAAAGTTAAAACAAGATTCAAAACATCAACTTACAACACTTATCATAATAAAAGTAATTCAGAAAAATAGCCCTTATCCCCTTAACCTCATGCAATATTGACACATTACAACATTGCCACATTTTTCCAAAATAAGAGGTTGATCTCAGTTCCTCATGGAACTAGATCGGCTCACAAGGGAAACAACTTAGGATATGGGATGATCTCCTTTATATGTGGTTTCATTAGTAATACCTGCACACTCAAACTCGAAGTCAATAACTCATAGAGATATCATAGCCGAAGCAATTCAAATACATGCATAACTAAACATACTACCTTATAACATACTGAAATCATAATACAGTTCCATATCCATTCATCATTTTCTTTCAAACAACATCTAATATTATTGCACAATTATTTTCTTAAAAATCACATAGGTTCAATAATCCAGAATTCAGAAATCAATATTCTCTCAACATAACATAATAACAAAAGCACTGCAAATAGTCTTATGAATAGTAATATAAAAAGTAAGCCTCACATCCTGTTAATTTCTTCTTCTTGAAAGTTTCTAAAAGCATTTCTAACTTACCCATTTTGTCCATACTCTAGAATTATTGTGTATTATGAGATGACTTTTCATTCAAGTGCTTTGTGCTTGCTTATACAGTTTGCTAATATTTTGAAAACAAAAATTTATAGGTAGAATTGGACATCAATGCAAAGGGAATATTATTAAGAATACCCAAACATAGGATATGGCAAAAAAATTCAAGGAGCATAGAAATGATAAAAAATCAAGGCTGAAGTCGCACCTCATTAACCATCTCCAACTAGACTAAAATATAGCTCTGAAATATTTCTTTAATCTTATATATAAAAGTGGAAAATCCTAAATGTAAGGAAATTAGAATTGAATGAAAGAAAATGTAGGAATGAAGAACACAGGTTGGAGTACTGACAATACCTACATAGGACAAGATGTGTTTATGTATATTGATCATATTTATAGTATCATATAACTCTCAGCAAAATAGTTACAACATGATTATTATTATTTTGGTATGTTTAACCATATTGACCCCTCATGATAGATAGAGACAACATTTTCCCTTGTCATAGAATGAATTCTCTATAACAAAGGGTTTTTATATATATCTAGCCTACAAACAGTTCAATCTTAATAGTAGATACTACATCCTATTTGAACATCCAATTCTAGAATGCTTGCAAATCTATAAAATAAAACAAACCATATAATCAAGGGATAGGGTTAAAACAAATAATAATAAATAAACAAAAATTAAACAAGTAAAGAAAATTCATAAGCTTGGAAAACCCATGAGCATATCCACATCTCATTCATGGAGATGCAATCTTCAACTTTCCATTCACCTGCAAACAAAGATAAAAAAATAATAGCAAAAGAAATAAGATGGAAGAGAAAATGAGAAGATTTTAAGAAAATAATAGCTTTATATGTTTCTTTTTTTTATGTGTGAGATTAAAATATTAAGTTAATTTTAATTGTGTTTTTCCACCTACTTATAAGTTAGGGGACTAATTTTGTAACATTTAGTGAGTTGTCATAAATGATGCCATTCTTAAGTAATTTGAAAATTAAATGGTTCATTTGTTAGAGTTTACATATATACATACACACATATATTAAAAAGTTCTTTTTAATAACTAAAAATAGGAGAATTCTATGGCACTCTAAATTTAGGTTCTAAATTAATGCCTAGATTTGTGCCTTGAAGGTATCCTTTGCCATTATTACTTATGGGTCCAAGGTAAATAAAATAGTAATATTTATTATGTTCATAATATTGTGTTAGGTAGATGGAAAAATATTTAATTTTTTAAAAAGTAATTATAATTTGTGGTTGCTTTCTTTCCACTATTGATTATCTTAGGTATACTAGTAGAATATAGAAGTTTCTAAAATTTGTTTACCTTTTGCATACAAAAGTTCTTTGATTCATGTAAATATATATTTATTTGTTTATTTATATTTATTTTTTTAATATAAATTTTCAAATATATATCAAATATAAAACACTTTATATCTTATTAGAAAAATTTAAAAAATCATTTATTTTTATAAATAAAATTATATATTTATTTATTTTAATACACTCTCACAAAATCTATATTTTTAATGGAATATTAACTATAATTTCTTTAGTATGCTATACTTTAAAGAATACTTAAATATTTATTTGTGTTGGATGACATAGGAACTATCTTTGAAGTGTTCTCTAATAAGGATGAAGTGAATGCGTTGAAGGCCTTAATTCTCAGGATTTAAGGTAAAAGGAGAGTGGCTTATGAGTTTCCTTGTAAAAGATGGTGGTGAGAATGGAGGTAGATAATGAAATTAGCGTGTATTGAAGTTATGGCTGGAAATTTAGAAATTATCTTGACATAGTGGAGGCATGAAGAACATGGTGCTAGCATGGTGTGAGGCTCGCAATGCATAAAGACTGGCAGTCTTGGATTTTGATAGTTTTCCTTGCTTTAATTCACTTGTCCATATATTTAAAATAGTGTGGTAGTTTCCTAAGAGGCAGTTTTTTTTGTGATGCCCTATCATGCAACCCTAGAGTGTTAGACTAACAAGTGCAAAATATACAGATATATATATATATATATATATATATATATATATATATTGAAGCAAGTAAATGCATTAATTATTAGATAAGATTACACTATTTACAACATTTACACAAAATGATTGACTAACACCTCTAGGGAACATAACTGCATCAGATAAACATAAATCTATAACAATACAAGTAATATATATTATAATACAATAGAAGAGGATTACATCATTCATTTACAAATATGAATAGTTACAAAAGTTTGAATACAAGATTACAAGGTTCATGACTGATCATATTGGTTTACAATATACAATAAGATTATACAATTTTAAAGGTAGAACACAACTCTAGAGATGCAAGTTCAAATCTAGAACTGGAAGCACATCTGCAGTGAACACCAATCAAGATGACCAAGAATAACCAATGGATTAAGCTTTTCCACCCAACCATGTGGAACCCTAAGGTCCACCCCCCGAGATAAGAGATAACAATGAGGTTCCACTAAGTCAAAGCAACCAGATACACACTTGGCATAGACAACACTAATCAACCAAACTACACAAAGCATTGAAATCATCAAGACAACATAATCATCAAGACAAGACAAATCATCACGATAAGACAAGTTATCAAAACTGCACAAATCATCAAGACAAATAGTACTCCAAAGGTAACAACAAAAGATAAAGAGGAAGTAACTAGACTGTAGTAGGGAGAGTTCCATCGCATGGTCTTGGCATGGGTTATCTAGGCTATCTCTCACTAAAAACTAGCCCCCATCTATGGTTACCCTGGCAGCTTCTCACTAGGCACCGGCCCCATAGGGTGACACATGTGGAGCCAACACATCCTCTCGTGGAGGCAAGGAGGTCAACCTTGCCAACCAGGCCTTCTCATCCCATCCTTAGCCCATGAAAGCACTCAAGGCATGGGTGAGGCATCATACTTATCTTGTTATGTGAATTACTACCCAACCCACCTAGATAAATTATTAAGTTATCACTTGATTATAACTTCCATGGGGTTATCTAGGCAGCCACTTTGGGCACCGGTCCCACCATGAAAGCCACTCTCCTATAGGTAACTAGCCACCCCTAACCAACATCCAGAAACTAATAAATAACATGCATGGACAAGGAACTATAAAGCATCTATCTTTTTGCAAACCAAAGCATTACATAGACAATTTTAAATCCAAAACCTCAACTACAAAACTTCCCCTATCCACTTCAAAATTTCAAATTAAATAAAACATTTAAAACAAAATTACTCAATGATGTACTAGAAACCAAGTAGCCTAACCACTAGAGTCAGATAAAATGAAACACCATACCACTATTAATACATCCATTTCCTGATATGGAAAGATGGATATTTAAACAACTAGACACTTAATTAGCACAATATGACTTAGAACCAAACAATAATATAATAAACCAATTACATCATTACTACCTGATGCTATTAACAAACAATGAAATTTCAAGCAAGACCATATTTAAAATTAACTCAACACAACACCATTGAATGATTTAAACTGGAAAGCACTATAAGGTTTTCACTTTCTTTTAAATAAAATCCAAATACTATTCCATTCTAGAATTATAATTTCATCTAATATTTGTTTAACCATTACCATAATAACTCAATTCACAATAAATCTCTAATTTATTATTTATTTATTAAAATCAATGTACCACAAGATAGTATATTACTAAATCATAACTAAACAAATTTAAATAAGATAAAATGAGTATAACTAATATTTAACTCAATATATTTAATTCTAGAATAATAATACCATTCATCATTTATTTATTCACTAGCATTACCATTATAACCTATTAATACTTCTAATTTAATTCTTTTGACAAACATACATCTATTAATTAAATTTTATTCTAAATAAAATATTTCAAATCTATTCTAACACAAACATCTCTAACTAACAATCAGATAATGTTCAATCCATAAAGCATAGTAACATTATTCTACATAATCAATTAACCATCAACTAAACATGTCAAAATACATCATAAACTATAATAACAATAATGTTATCATCCTACTCATAACACATGTCAATAACCACAACAGTCAACCATAGTCCATCATAAACATAAAAAGCCTAAACCATAAGTCTAACAACCAACTGTCTCAAAACTGTCTAAATGCAACCAAAAAACTATCAACCGTCACAAGCCAAAAATGAGGGGCATTACATTTTTTTTCATATCACATTTTGTTTTTGTGTTAATGTTGTATGATTGATGTTTGGGTTCTTCAATCTTTTGAGATGATTTAAATAATGTTTGTTCAAATCAGTGAGATTTATGTTTGTTCATGCATCTGTGGTTTGTATGATTGATTGTTTTAATGATTCAGTGTCTATAGGGCTATAGGCCTGCATTTTTTATGTCTTTTGTTTCAATATGTTTGTGACAATCAATTTGAAAAAAAAAATTAAATGATTTCTATTATAGTGTATATGTCATGTTTAAAATGTTTATTGGTAAGGTAAGTTTTTGGATTCAACTGCATAGTATCACTATTTACCCTTTTCCTAATATGCAATTGAATCTAGAATCTTTAGGCCTTACTAATTTCAATGAGCTTTATTGTGCCATCATAGTTTGTTTTTACTTTGAATTCTTTTTTAAATTTCATAATTTGGCTAATAGGCCATTATAAGTGAAATTCAAATGTGAAGGGATCTTCAGTGAAATTAAGTTGAGATGTGAAATTGATGTTCTCAATCCCAATTTCTTGGAATGGTGCAATTATTTTAAATAGTTAGTACTTTGGTTATGAATTCATGGCTTGTGACTGTTCATATAAAGTGTCATGTCAACCATACTAACCTCTTCCCCAAACTAATAAATATCAATGTTTCATGGCTTTTATTTTGAAGTTCAATGTAATTATGATTTATTACTATTATCATTAAAATAAATATATTAATTCTAATTTAATTGTAATTTAATTGACGTATTCCTTCATGTCTTCTTTTGTAGAGTTCCATTAATTTAATTGCAGAGTGGAATTTTTCCTTTTAGATTATTGAATGTTGATATTAAAATTTTTCATTAGGAAGTCAAAGTATTTGAATATTGTGTAATATATATTATTCTTTGATAAGTTTTACTATGTCACAAAACTAGACAAAATATCTTAAAATCTAATTAATAGGAAGACGAGTATGCACATAAAGAGTCCAAAATAGTAGCAAGAGGAATATTCTCCCACATAACAGATACAATAACTATTTTTATACATACACAAACACAATCCACACAATACAAACTTCTAAACATACACAAACACACTATACATAAAGTGATAGTTGAAGTACATTCACACAGAATGAAAATGAATGTCAAAGTACTTTCAAATAGATAAACACAATGCCTACCAAAATTGGTTCAAACACACACATGCATGCACATAGAATGAATGTCAAAATTCATACACACACAATTCACAATTAACTTTCAAAGCCATGCACACACAATGAAAGCCAAAGTTCATTCAAACACACAAAGTGTACATTGAAGTTTGAAAGTATTTTTATACATCTACTTCACACAAAATGAATGTCAAAATATTTTTCTTAGGGTTAAGTTTCAAATACATGTGTGTGTGTACACACACATGCATGCACATAGAGTGTTTGGAAACATTCATTTACACACAATGAATGCCAATGTTAAATTTCAAACCCACACACACAATGAAAGAAAAAGTTAGTTAAAACACACAAAGTGAACATCATTGAAGTTTGAAAGTA
This sequence comes from Cunninghamia lanceolata, assembly GCA_027924645.1. NCBI lineage: Eukaryota > Viridiplantae > Streptophyta > Pinopsida > Cupressales > Cupressaceae > Cunninghamia > Cunninghamia lanceolata. The sequence goes on from BSBN01001583.1 coordinate 16,648,322, forward strand.
TTTTTGTACATATCCTTCACATAAAGTGAATGTTAAAGTATTTGTGTTAGGATTAGGGTTCAAGCACACACACATGCACTTTAAACAAGGTGAATGCCAAAATCAAATTTTCACATACACACAAGTATCCACTTTAAACAAAGTGAATGAAAAAATTAACTTTTCACACACACATGTGCATGCACATAGAGTGAATGCCAACATTCATTCACACACATAGTGAATGCTAAAGTTAACTTTCAAAGCCACACACATAGAGTGAATGCCAAAGTTAGTTCAAACACACACACATGCACTTCAAACAAAGTGAATGCCAAAATTAACTTTCCACACACACACACAAACACACATCCACATTAAACACACACACATCCACATTAGACAAAGTGTGCCAAAATTAACTATTCACACACACCCACACACATAGACACGCATGCACATAGAGTGAATGCCAACATTCATTCACACATTAATTAAGATTATCATTAGGGTTAGGGTTAGCATTAGAATTGGGGTTAGAGTTAGATTTATAGTTAGGATTAGGGTTAGAATTAGGGTTAGGGTTAGGTTAGTTAGAATTAGGCCTAGGGTTAAGTTTAGGATAAGAATTAGGATTATTACTATGGTTGGGTTAGAATTATGGTTAGGATTATAATTAGGATATCTCAAATTTTGTAGGATGCAAAAATGGTATCATAAATCTACATTGTAGAGTTCATGTAAGAATTTTTACAACATTCTTCAAACACATATTTCTAAGGCATGCTTCAAAAAACATTATTTTAATAAGAGAGTTGAATTGCAAGTATTTTTCCATCCTTTTAAAATTATGTTTTATAATTAAAAGGATCAACTAATCAAATCATGATGATACAATACAAAGAATAGTTACAGTGTGCATATCAAAATGGCCAAAACATACAAAGAACAGTTACACTGTGCATATCAAAATATAAATATATATGATTTGGTGATAGGCCTATAAATATTTGTGCCTATCGGCCATTTGATAGCACCTTTGGTGCTTTTACTAGTTTTATTCTTCTCATTTTATTATCCATGTTTTTCCTTTTGCTTTGCTTGCAGGGTAAAAGAAATCTTCCATAGATCTATTTGACAACTATATTATAGCTATAGGGTTTTATTATTTTGGGTTGCATGTAAAGATTTTTCGTAGATTGTACAGGGTTTATTATTTTGGATTGCATGTCAAGGATTGTATAGGGTTTTATTATTTTGGGTTGCATGCAAGGTTTTTTAGAGATTGTATTTTTTCAAAAGGGAAAAAGGAATAAATCCTTTACTTATTTCCTTTTGTAACTCATATTTTCCTTCCATGAAATAAAAGATTGAATGCTTCTAGAAAATATTTATCTCAAAATATTCAATCAAGCTAAGCACAAATACACTATTACGAATGATTTGAAAATACAAAAACTCAGAAATTAAATATTTTAAAAATATCACATTAAAAATTAAACTAAAAAATAAGTATAAGAAAATTTCATGCCTTTCTTGTTGAGCCTTGAGTTGCACGATTGGCTACTGTTTAATTCTAGGAGACAAAGAGCACATGCCTTTTAAAAGGCTTGCTGAGCCCCAGAATTGATTTTGGGCCACAAGATTGGATCCAATCTTGTGGCCCAAAATCAATTCTGGGGCTCAGCAAGCCTTTTAAAAGGCATGTGCTCTTTGTCTCCCAGAATTAAATAATAGTTGTTAGATCAAAACTATAATCTACATTAATGAATAAAGTTGTATTAAAAATACAAACAACCCTAAAGTGCATCATAATCTATTAATAATGGCTATATTGCCCAAAATTAATGGCTAAAATATATTATTAATGACGAATACGGTCCAAAATTAATGGCGAATATGGTCAACATTTTTAAATATATTATAAATTACTAGCGAATCAACTTTAATTACGCATCATTTACTTGGTGAAATAGTTCAACTTATTAGTTTAAAAAAATAAACCTTAGGTGAATTAACTAAGACTAATTCTTTTTTTTGTAAAAATGGCTCTGATTTCAACTATTCACCAATTGGTGAAGATTCACCACTAAAAAAATCCTTGGTTTGCAGCCAACCAAGCCATATTTAGAAAATTTACTTGGACTATAGTGGGGTTCCTAGGTATGGACTATGATCTTTCAGCTCCAGGTATAAGTTGGTCTCTTCTTGTCCTTCTAAACTATGTTCAAAACAAGATATCTTCTCAAGTAGAGCTAGATGTTGTAAGTCTCTATTTGGTCCCCAACCTAATTTATTAAGAGGAGGGTATGAAATGAATTATGTCAGCCCTCTTTCTAGCACCAAATCTGTTGATGAGTGTTTTTGCACACAACAATGTAGATGAAATACTAAGTATCCCACCCCTCTTGAAAGGAATCTAATCCTAGTAAACCCCAAAAAAGACTTCCCCAAGATTTATACTGTCAATTCTTGACTTGCAAGGTAACTCAGTTGGATATGTTTTGTTGTTCCAATCAAGGGGACTTACATATGTGATGGGTTTATTTTGGGTTTTATAGATGATGACAGTTGTTGGTTATACCGAAAGCCTAAGTGATTATGAAAAATCCATCTATTATTATAAGTGACATGATGCTTTTGACTTAAATCTACTAGCTTTTCAAAAAAATTCCAAAAGATAATGGATAGAGAAAGAAATGAAAAACCTTAAGGATAAATCACAATGAATGGAATTACTTCAAATAGACAAATGCCCTAAAATTGATTATTATTTAACTAGGTTTCCCACAACTCTATATAAATAGTGCAATCTTCAAAGGTAACAAAGATTTTAAATCACATGAATTTGTTAAACACCCAATAGTTGGCCCAACTTAATCAATTTCATGCAATCGAACTTAATTTGTAAAAAAAGGTTCAGGCTAACCATGTAAAGTAACTTATAATCAACAAGATACAAATGGTATGAACTAGAGCATTCATAAGATATTTAAAGCATACATCCAAACTATAACTGAACTTCATCTAAAATTAGGTAGATAATGAACCATGAAATCCAAAATCCCATAACACAATAACAAAATATGCAGCAACACTTGTAGATATATTTGTATTGATTCAGAATTTTGGCAGTGTCTCAACAATTCATTATTATAACCTTAGAAAATAAAGAAAATGACTGCCTTTATATAGAGAAGTAGACATACCAAGTTTTACAATGGACGGTGAGGATTAATCCAACACCAAAGGCTCAAATTTAACATCATTTAATTTAGGGCAGCAGATAGTTATAGTCTCAGAATTACTTTTGTCGTTAGGAAAAAGAGAAAAAATACAACTTTTAGCTCAATAGAATAGGACAAAATAATAGCTTTTTAATATGTCTAACAAGATAAATCACTTTTACAATGCATTGACAAGTCAAAAGGAACAAATGGCATGTTTTTTGGAGGCATGCCAACTGGATTTGGTATTTGATCTCTAATCTGCTAATACTACTCAACGTTGATCATCATGAACATCATCTTTGACTGTCACTTTGCTCTTTTCCACCTCTTTCTTCTTGTATTTCATTAGGGCCTCAAGTGCAAGATTAATCTCTTTCGAAAGAGGATCTTTTAGAAAAGTTTCTCAGAATTTGAGGGTATCTACAACCTTAGATAAATTGTGATAAATTGCAAACTTAGCTTTTCTTTCCCTCTTAAATTTTTGAATCTGTGTTTGTAAACTGTTGACCTTATTCATGTCTACTACACTGTAGGATAAATAATTTTCTTCTAGTTATAGGCTCAATAGTTTCTTGCACTCTTGCACATCAATGGCCATTGTATCATCAAGATATAGACCTATTACGGCTCAAAGGAGATCATTGAAGCTATATATGGCTTTCAATATCCAGGTCTTTGCTGACTCTCCTTTAGTCTTTTCCTTGTTGAAAATTTATCTTATGAGCTTTAACATTTCTAACCAATGGAATGGCAGATGCATTTTATCCTTCGTCAAAATGTCCTCCTTGATGAGAACTTCTTTAGACAACTTGCTCATAGCTTGGACCCTGGGATGTATATGGGATTATTAATCATCATACCCCTCACTATCTTCAACCATCACTTCCCATTCTTCCTTCAAGGCACAAAAGTCTTTATGCTTTTCACCAGGCTTATCAATTCTTTCACAACCTTCTGTATAAATTTTACTTAGCCAATCTTTTTTTACTGAAGCAATTCACCTTATTTTATCAAAATACTCTAATTGTTCCTTCAAAGGAATGGATGGAGCTATGGTTGTACCATCTTTACTCTACATAGGTTCTACCAAGTACCTAATGCAGGCACAAAGCTCTTCATTCTACTACCTTAGCTACTTCTTTGTGAGTTCATCTTTGTCCATTATATGTATGATATTGGAGACAAAGTGCTTGATCTCTTCGATCTCCTACAACCTAGAGGTGGGACCAAAGTTTATTGTTGAGATGTTGTAGTCACCTAGCCTGACCTCCTCTTTATTAGCCTACATTGGCAGTACTGCAACTTTTGTAATCCTAAACCTAGAGGCATCCTTATAGATTCTAGAATGGACATTCACCTATTTCTACTTCTTGGGATTTTCAAGCCGAGCAAGGAAGCTATCTAGTTCTAAGTCAACAACTTCAATTTGAGCTTGTTTACCCTATAATCTCTATTGCATCTAGTCAGGGGTTGTCATAGAATTTGTAGGGGACTTTATTTGATCTCCCTCTTTATTCAAATAATCATTGACACCTATTTCTAACTCTTTCTTTGTACCATCTACTTTGAGAGTTTCTGTGTCAGCTTTCTAAGGTAACCCAATCTGTTTCAATTGATCTCTTGTATCCTATCCTGCCTTGTCAAATGTAGTCTAATCTGATTGACATTGCAAAGGACTATCATCAAGATTTACCATCTCTACAGTTCTCATATCAATAGGAAGGTTGTTAGTGGAATCCTGTATGTGGACCTCTTCATTGATTATATTCATATCTGCACATACTTTTTCAATTCCTTCCAACAAGAGCACCTTTGGAGATGAAGGCTTAGGTCAGATTGAAAATAATGAACTTACTACAGCCTCAGGAAGTCGTATCTTAGATAGATTTGCAAATGTACAAATCCTAGGGAAGGCAGGATGACAATGGGCATAGACAGACTGAGTTATGGCAAGGCAAAGGATAGAGTTAATAGAATAGATGAGATGGGTGTTAAAGGAGGAAATGTCAAAGATGTAAGTGATGGAACAGAGGACATGGGAAGTGGACTAGAGAGTTGAGGTGACGAAGAAATGGAAATATCAATGGAAGAGAGAGGAGGAGGAGATGGAGGAGAGGTGGGAGAAGGTATAACAGAGGTAGTAACATCATAAAATGACACAATGGAAACCACAGGAGCAACTAGGGTAGATGGTGCATTAAAGGTATGTGAAGGAGATGGGACATAAGTAGTTTGCACATCTGTGGTTGCAGGAGAAATAGTGACAACTGGAAAAGGATGGAAGTGGTAGTAGTTGCAATTGGAGGGGTTTGTACAATTTTGAGGCTTGGGGAATTCTTGGAAGCCTTGACCTTCTTTCATTTCTCTTAGATGTTCTTGTTTTAATCAGGGATATGCTAGTCCTAATAGCCTTCTTCTTAGGCTCTTTCACTGCCTTTCCCTTTCGTTTCCTAACAATAACAGTTATTTCATCCTCTATCTTCTCACTATCTGATTTCCATCCTTATACTTTTGGCTTTGGTTCAACAACCTCTATAGGTTTGTATTTCTCATTATCACTATCCCCCTCTTCCTGAGGATCTATATAGGTCAAGGGAAAACTAGCAACATTAAGTTGTGCCACTTGTGTATGTACCCAAGCTTAGCTGTATTTTATTGGATTCCTCATGAGTTCCTCAAGGGAGCTATCCTTGGCTTCTACCCAATTTGGAGGAGGAATTGGAAGGTCAAAGACTCTTCCCCACTCAGCCTCTTGTACTACAACCCCATCATCAATGAATTGGTCCCGCACTGGGGTGATATGAAACTTTCTAATAAAATCAAGAGACAACCTTGAGCACTTCTTCTTTACCTCATGTTCATTTGTGCAATTGGCCCAAAAATCTTCTAACTATTCTACATGGAAGATCTTTCTTCTAACATGTTGCTCCAAGGTGCCAAATGGAACAAAGTGAGAGTGTTCCTTGTAGAAGATTAAATTTATTTGTTGCAATTCCACATCTGAAGAATTTGCAACACCAATGGTAATAAATGTGAATAGTCCCCTCCCCAGAATAATGAGCAACTTAATTTCATCCATGTGCAAGGCTTTCAACAAGTTATGGCAAGTGCACAGCTGCCTCATTAGTTCCAATAGATCTACCTTATCAGTGTGATATTTAGGTAGTCTATATGGTGCTCCCTTGAAGCCTTCTACTCTAAGGTATGTGAACTTCAAGAATTGGATGTACCAACACCCATAATTTTGTAACACATTTGTAGCCTTGAAAGACATTCTTCTAGACATATCCCCTTGTAACATCCTGGTGATATGCATTGTGAATGCATCATTCACCCTCTTGTAATGAGCCAATGAGTTTTCATGTTGCAATTGAGGGTAACAGTCATAGAATTTTAGTTCTCCATCTACATTGTTGACTGTTCCTAGATTGGTTAGCCCAGGATAAACAAAGTTCATGGCTAACATATAGACTACATATGAAGATAGGTGAAAAACCTAGGTTTCATTTAGATCCAAGAATCCCTCATGAATATTGTCACTAATAATGTGAGCCCAGTATATCTTCTTATTTCCCTTCAGTACTTCTTCTACATATCCAAACATCCATGGCTCAAAGGTTGAGGCAATGGCTAATTCCATAACCTTGCTCAGGAGTGTTACCATATTTTAGGTCTCAAAAATGTAGGTTGCAAACCTTAAGAGGATGCCAAGCTCTCTAAATTATTTTGGCTAACGAAATGGGGTTGATATGATTGAAAAACTCCTCTTTAGGCTCTGCTAGACCTAGGCGGGTGTACCTTGAAAGCTAATGCAGATTTGAAAGTTGAACTTAGGGATCTATCCACAGTGGCATGTAAGTGTGGGATAGATATAAGATTTAATGACTACTCCTACTCCTAATGTGTGAGATTTTGAATATGTGAATAAGGTTTTGAAATGTTATTTTGTAATGACTAGTGCTTTATCTATTTTGGGCAATGAAGTCAGGATGTGTATGATAGATGTGTCCTCCTTCTTATCTTAACTCAAATTATTTGGCACTTTTCAAATGTTTATACATTGTATAAATGTGCAAGAATATTGGTTATGAAGCTCTTCTTATCGATCCCAATGATATTTTCCCAAGCTACTGTGATCAATTGAAAGGACTTTTAGTTCTAGTGTGAAGGAAACTGACCAAAATGATTTATTTAAAGGGTTTTAACTCTGGGTAGAGACCAATAAACATAAACCACTTAGAAGAACTTAAATCAACTTCTCACATAAATGAATCAAGTAGATCACACAAAAGCAACAAATGTGCCCTGATAAATTAAGCATATCTTTGATATATCCAATTTAAATAACAAAGGAAAACTATTCTAGAGACAACACAGATAACACATATGAATGAACATTAACAAATAATTGAACACCAAAATTTTTTTAACACTAGATTATAATATTCCTCTCTGTTAAATTGCTTCAAAGATTTTACAATTCATGCTGGAAGTCTTTATTTATTTATTTCCTAATCTACTAATTGCTGCTTGCTCTGATTATTGATTCTTGCTTCTGATTGATGATCTGTTATGATTTATTTCATCTCCCATTTATACCTTGTATTTTTAGGGTTGTGACCCTTCTCTTGTCATCCTGTGTGTCTCTTTATTTAATTAATTATCTTCTATAGATAAAACAATTAAATTTAATTTCTTTTGCCACTCTTGTGAAAAATAAAGTATTTCTCAATACGTTAGTCTTTATTCCATTTCTTGATTATATTTTCCTATGTGCATTTTCACCTTTATTTGACAAACATATTGATTTGCGTGAAAAATAATTACCCCTTCTTCGGTGAAAATCTTTCACCGGCCTTCACATGCACTTTTATAAAAGTATACTTTAGGTAAAATAATTACCCACTTGGTTAATTCCTTAAAAATATTTTTCCTCGAAATGAAAATATTCTTAATTATGATTATTAAAAGCTTCCATTGGGTAAAATAATTATCCACCTTATACCTCTTTGTTGAAAATATTCCATACTCCATTGAAAGTATTTTACAACTTCATAAAATCCTCAGTTTGCACAATTTATTTTAATATTTCACCCCGTGACATATAATTTACATTTCCTCAACTTCTTTCCCATAAAATATTTATCATTTTTAATGGAATGCCACTTTACCCCATGCTCCCACCTTGATTTGGTCTTTTACCCTCACTATATTGTTATATCGGAGGGACTGGAGAATCAGTCACTCCGATATTAATAAGTCCATTCGATAGTCCTCAAACAGCCCATATGTTACTTTATCTTTTGGTACATCGAAGAGACTCCCAAATTACTCACTCCGACATTTGTTTTTCTTCCTGATATTCATTTTGCATTGCAGCACTGTGCCAATTTTAGAGTTTATGCCTAGTTTTTTGCTTCTACTTGTTGTTTTTTCTGCTCCACTTCTTCGTGCTCAGCTTCCTTGGCCCACGCTTTGGCTCCTCCCAGGATCTTGCCATTTTTCTCTCCTCAAACAAAAGCAGTGCAAATATCTAAGGTAGAGTTTTGTGTTCTTCAACCAATCGAAGGGACTATGTTATACGTCTCATTGATATAAATTACTCTTGCTGATATTCTTTATTCCTTTATGAATTTCATCTCATTGAAGAGACTGTGTAATATTTTCCATCGAGATATGTGTGTGTCTTTGATACTTTTGCCCTTGGCACATATTGGCCTGCAACTCCAATATGATAACAGGCGCAACATATGTAATGATGCTTGACTAAGAATTTGACATTCATCAAGAGGTGGAGAAGAGAGTTTAGAACTAGGAGATTACTCTCTTTGAGGTGAAGCATCAGGTGATCTTTTAGTATGACATGGAGCTTTTGTATCAATCCTGTTGTTATATGGAGCCTAATCAAACTTGGAGGTTAAATTTACCCCGCTTTTATCAGCATGGTTTCCCCCCAAATTCCTATGGGGTCAAGGGGCAATGCCCCTTATGAGGGTTTGGGGGCAGCACCCTTAAGATGGGTTCAAGGGGCAGCGCCCCCAAGACGATGTCAAGGGGTAGTGTCCCTTGCAGGGTCCAAGGGTAGTGCCCCTGGCGCAGTCCCTCACGGGGGCTCGGGAACAGTACCCCCAAAACCTCACATGGTTTTTTATTATATTATTAAGGTGTCGAGAGTTATTTTTCATTGGCGGACATAAAAAAAGCTATTTTTTGTAATCGATAAAAGTCGTGATAAAAATGGCTAAGGGTTAGGGTTTTTGTTGATGTATTGTAGCATTTTACAGTAGTATTGAGTTGCAAGGATTGTTGGTTGTAATCGGTTTGATTTACTGGATAATAATATTGGTCTCTCTATTGGTGGATGTAGCCCAAGTTTGGGTGAACCACGTTAAAACTTGTCTCTCGCTGTTATTATTATGTGTATTTTCATTCCTTTGTTTAATCTTTATTTGCATTTAATTGATATCTTATGTTGGCTAACCCTAACAAGTGGTATTAGAGTAGGTTGTGTTCGATTATCATCTGTAGAAAGGTCTCACAGTTGAGTGGGAGCAATGGTGGACGAGGGTAAATTGAAGGTAGACAAATTCAATGGGTAGAACTATCAGTTATGGAAGATACAGATGGAGGATTATCTCTATCAAAAGGATTTATGGAGGTCGTTGGAAGGAGTAGCCATGAAACTAGAAACAATGACTGATGAGGATTGGAATCTTCTCGACAGAAAGGCACTAGGAACCATTTGGTTGTGCCTGGCACCATCAGTGGCATTCAATATAATGGAAGTGAAGACAAAAGATGGTCTGATGAAAACTTTGGCTAAATTGTATGAAAAACCGTCAGCCTCAAATAAGGTATTTCTCATGAAGCATTTGTTTAATCTAAAAATGATTGAAGGTGGATCTGTGATAGATCATTTATATGAGTTTAATATGATTATCAGTCAGTTAACTTATGTAAAAGTATGTTTTGATGAAGAGGTGAGGGCTCTCTTGATATTATGTTCTTTTGTAGAAAGCTGGAATAGCTTGGTAATGGTTGTAAGTAACTCTGTCTCTGGTTCAAATACTTTAAAATTTGATGATGTTGTTGGTGTTATCCTTAGCAAGGAAATGTGATGGAAAAGCTTAGGAGGGTCCACATCAGGTAGTGTTTTGAATGCAGAAAGTAGGGGCAGATCAAAGGAGAGAGGAAATAGTTCTGGAGGTCATGGGAAGTTATGAGGAAAATCAAAGGACAAGAGATCCCAGTTCAGAGGACAGAAGGATTGCTGGTACTGTGGGAAACTAGGTCATTTGAAAAAATATTGATGGTCTCAAAAGAATAAATAAGGAGACAAACAAGAAGGAAATAAGGAGGCAAATGTGGTAAGTAATAAATTTGTAGATGATGCCTTTCCCTAGATATTGCTGATGATTCATGGGTTTTAGATTTAGGGGCCTCATTTCATGCTACCCCCCATAGAAGTTATTTTCTTGATTATGTCCAAGGGGATTTTGGGTTGGTTTATTTGGGAGATAAGGAACCTTGTCAGATTGTTGGAAAGGGAAGAATTAAGATTAAGTTGTAGAATGGGAATCATTGGCTACTACAAGAGGCAAGGCACATTCCAAGGCTCAGTAGGAATTTAATTTTAGCAGGACAGCTAGTTGAAGAAGGTTGTATTGTAGGTTTCAAAAGGTACCTTAATAGTAGCAAAAGGTGTGAAAATAGTCACCTTATATCTTTGTAGAGGTCATACTATTCCTTCTACTTTAGCTATTGCAGAGAGAAAGAAGACAGGTTCAGGAACAGTTGCTGCAAGTTGCGGGAAGAGACTGAAATAGTTGATGCAGGTTCTTAGACAACATTGTGGCATAACAGACTTGGGTATATGAGTGAAAAAGGTATGAAGGTACTTCATTCTAAGAAAGTTTTACCAGGTCTGAAATGTATTAATATGGATTTATGTGAAAGTTGTCTGTATGACAAACAAAAGAGAGTTAATTTTCTCAAGGATGGGAAGCAAAAGAAAGATGAAAAGTTGGAGCTTGTGCATACAAATGTATGGGGACTAGCTTATGTATCTTCTCTCAGTGGCTCTTGGTATTATGTGACATTCATAGATGATGCAACTAGGAAGGTATGGATTTATTTCCTTAGGTAGAAATTTGATGTATTTGAAACATTTAAGAAATGGAGAAGCTTGGTTGAGAACGAGTGGGTAAAAGATTAAAATGTCTCAAATTTGATAATGGTGGTGAGTATTGTAACAAAGAATTTGAGAATTATTGTTCCTTTAATGGAATTCGTAGGCAGAAAATAGTTCCAGGGACTCCACAGGAAAATGGAGTGGCTGAATGGATGAATAGGACAATAATGGAGCATGCAAGGACCATGAGATTGCATTCTAGGCTGCCTTTAAACATGTGGGTAGAGGCTGTCAACACTACTATATAATTAATTAATAGAGGTCCTTCAGTTCCTTGGGGCTGTAGTATTCCAGAGGAAGCATGGATAGGTAAGACGATGAGTTATTCTTTTCTCAAAACCTTCAAATGTGAAGCATTTGCACATGTAGATTCTGAAAATAGAACCAAGTTGGATGCAAAATAAAAAAAGTGTACCTTTGTTGGTATGGCATTGATGAATTTGGTTATAGGATTTGGGATTTTTAAAATCAAAAAATTGTGAGAAGCAGGGATGTTGTATTCAATGATAAGGTGTTGTACAAAGATCAGTTGCAGTAACATGAGAAGAAATAAAATGATTATGTGGTGCAGGATGATACTCAATACCACAAACTCTAGTGAATGTTAGATGGTCAACAAAGCTAAGTAGACCTCTTGAAAGTTTTTCTCCCTCTTTGTATTCTATTTTGTTAACAAATGTTGGTGAAATAAAAGGGTATGATGAAGATATGCAGGTGGATACAAAGGTTTAGTGGGAGTTTGCAATGAAAGAAGAAATGGACTCCTTGCTAAAAAATTAGACTTGGGAATTATGCAAGTTACCTGCAGATAAAAAGGCTTTACCAAAAAAATGGGTTTATAGGTTGAAAGAGGAAGATGGAGGTAAGAAAAGATTTAAATCCAGGTTAGTTGTAAAAGGATTTACACAGAAAAAGGGCACTGATTTTGATGAGATATTTTCTCTGGTTATCAAGATGACTTCTATTTGTACTATTTTAAGTATTGTGGTTGCTACAGATTTGCATTTGGAATAGCTAGATGTGAAAACTACCTTTCTCCATGGTGATTTGGAGGAGGAAATATACATGGAATAGCCCCAAGGATTTGAGGTCAAAGGTAAGGAGAAACTAGTGTGCAAATTGAAGAAGAGTTTGTATGGCCTGAAACAAGCACCTCGGCAATGGTACTTGAAATTTGATAGTTTTATGGCTAAGCAAGGCTACATCTAGTGTAATTCTAACCATTGTGTTTATTTTAAGAGGTTGGATAATGATAGCTACATTATTTTATGTTTATATGTTGACGACATGCTTATAGCGGGGTCTAACATGGATCACATAAGAAAATTAAAACAACAGTTAGCACAATCATTTGGTATGAAGGATTTGGGGGAGACAAAACAAATCCTTGGTATGAAAATTTGTTGAGATAGGAAGAACAGAAAATTGACTCTATCTTTGGCTGATTATGTTGAAAAGGTGTTGCAGAGATTCCATATGGAGAATGCAAAAGCCGTTAGCACACCTTTGCCTTGTCATTTGAAATTGACTAAGGAGATGTGTCCTAAGACACTAGAGGACAAAGAAAAAATGTCCAAGGTACCATATGCTTCAGTTGTAGGAAGTTTAATGTACACCAGGGTATGCATGAGACCAGATATTGCACATGCTATAGGAGTCATAAACAGGTATATGAGTCATCCCAGATTGGAGCATTCGAATGCAGTAAAATGGATTCTCAAATATTTGAGAGGTACATCCAATAAACACTTATGTTTTGGGGGCTCTAATACTAATTTAGTAGGTTATGTAGACTCAGATTTGGTAGGCGATATTGATACCAGGTAAAGTACTATAGGTTATGTCTTTACTGTAGGTGGGACAGCGGTGAGTTGGATCTCACAATTACAAAAGGTGGTTGCTTTATCCACCATAGAGGCAGAGTATGTAGCTACAACAGAGGCAAGCAAGGAGATGATATGGCTGCAATCTTTCATGGAAGAATTGGGCAAACAACAGGCTAATAGTTATTTGTTTATGAACAATCAAAGTGCCAGACATCTTGCAAAGAATTTTTCCTTGCATTCAAAGACCAAACACATATAGTTGAGGTATCACTTCATTTGGTCAGTTTTGGATGATGGAAAGTTAAGACTGGAAAAGATACATATAGATGAAAATCTAGCGGATATGTTTACAAAGGTAGTGACAAGGGAGTGTTGGAAAATGATACTATTAGGCAAGATAGGTATTGTCACTGATGGCAACTAAGAGCATCCCAATCATCCGCATAACACAATTTGTTCACACTGGAAGTCAGAATCAAAATTTGTCTAAGTCCAGGCAGTTAGGAACAGAGCAAGTGACAGGGTCCGGTATCTTGGTCTAGATCTCTCTGGTGGAAAGGCATGGTTTGCTGTAGATCTGAGGTAGTTGTAAGCATTGACAAGACATTCTAAATCTAGAGTCTCATCCTCCAAATATGGACTCAAAATATATTATCTTTTGAGTATAAGGTTTCAATTTGACAGAACAAACAGAAGAAGAACAGGCTGACCTTGTGAATGATCCTATTTCCAAATGTATAGAAGTTGTCTATTGGGCAATTGGTGATGATAAGTACTGATAGCCGATATGATTGATGATTTACAAGTGCAAGTTTCAATCCGTATCTCATATTATGTATGAATCTAGCTGACAGATCAAAGTACTCTACAAAGTTCTAAATGTTCTTGAAGCTGACTGGTAAAATGATTGTAGATCATGTTGCAGATATATATATCCAATGGAATTGGATATTTTGTGTGTGTGTGTTGCGACTATGAAGTAATTGTGAAAGGAAGCAGATATCAAAGTCCAGATGCTAGCAGAGTAGTAAGAGGAGGAGAGTAAAGATGAAGTGTATCAAGTTAGTTTTCTATGCTTAACTGGAACTGAACTCTAGCATTGATAGATGCCAAATATTAGTTCAAATTTATTATAACTCTTCTTTCTTGTAGGCAATGAGCCTTCTTACATGTGCATTCCCCATTCTAATACTTTTAACATAGTATAATCTTTGTGGGTTAACCCCCACCGTGGTTTTTTCCTTAACCAGGTTTCCACGTCAAAATTCTTGGTGTCAAGTGTACTATTTATGTTTCTGGTCATGTGTTATTGATTTATGCTGAAATGTTCACATCATTGATTTGATTACAAGTTGTAAAGGAAGATTAAGAAAAAGAAATTGTTAAATTATGTGACAACTAATTCAACCCCCTCCTCTCAGTTGTCTGGACCTAATTCAACAATTGGTATCAGAGTGAGGTTCCTTAAAAGAAGCTTAACAACTTGAGGAAATATCTTGGAAGGAGTTTTCAATGTGTTTGTAGAGTAAAATACTCTACATTTAGTAAGGTTTCATGTGTTTCAGCGATGTTCCACAAATCTCAATTATGTTTCTGCAAATGCTTCTACAAATTTTTCCTGTGAAGTTTAGTGTAGCTGCGAAGTTTTTTTTTGTAGCATCCCGAAGGTTTCCGCAAAGGTTTTATTTTACTCAAGTCTCAAAGTAGAGCGGAAATCGCTAAGTGTCGAGCCTCAAATAAAGAAACATTTTTGTTTCTATGTTGTAATTTCAACGCGGAGGATGCCACATGTCATCAGCCGAGACACGGTTCAAGAGTTTCTATAAGTTGGCAGATGAGGCCATGTGTTTTTACATTGTCACAGAGCATGACAAGTGTCAGCTTCCGCGTTATTGTTCCTAATGGTTTCATTGCTAAGAAAGATGAAGGTGGGTCCCTACTTTTAATTTACACTGAGCACAGAGGCGCCAAGTGGTAGTTTCCATTGAAGTTTCAAGAGGAGCGTGGAAGAGCGGAAAGTGCCATGTGTCTTTTGAGGTATCCGCGGAGCGTGACAAGTGTTGGCTTCCGCAGGTTTTTCTATTTTTTTAATGTTAACTGAAAGATGGAGATGGAACCTCATATAAATATCAAGTGCATGCAGAACCTGCCATGTGTTGACATCCGTGTAAGTCCCAAAAGATTTCTTATGGAGTATCAAGTAAAGTGGAAACTGCCAAGTGTCAATGTCCGCATGAGTTTCAAAAGAGTTTCTAAAGTTTCAAGAGGAGCACAGATGGCACCACCTATCTCTATTCTTTCTTTCAAAGCTACTGAGCGATAAGTGTTGTGGGTCCCATTTTTATGGGTAATAAAGTTATAGTTGCAGTGGATCTTGCCAGTTGTCACAGGCAGAGTTCTCCTGAATATAAAGACACAGTAAGTATGAATGCAGCGGATAAAGACACGTATCAATTTCTAAGTGTTGCGGAGTTTGCCAAGAGTCATTTTCCTATGTCTACTAAAGAATGAAAGAGTTTCAAGTGATGCAGGCGATGCTGCCACCTGTTATAGGGTTTATTATCTTGAAATGTGCGGAGGCCGCCAAATGTCTTTTCCTGAATAGACAAAGTTATGCCACGACTATTTGATAATAGCTAATGAGCTCGCAGAAGGAGTGACTGTTGCAGATTCTAAGGATCTTGAAACTGTCAGAAACTTACAATTCACTTCAGTTCAATTAGGCCATTGAGATTCGATTGTGCAGACAATCTAGGGCCGATCCTGTGCTATAAATATGTAACATTGGTAATCAGAGAGGAGGAATTTTATATAGACAATTTTTGGCTAGACATAGTTCCTATCAAAATTTCAAGAGAGTTGAGACTTTTGCTGTGACCAGTAATATCATTTTGCCTTTAGTTTGTTTTCTTGATTCAGAAAGTAACTATAACTATGCATGTATCTATGCCTCTTATATTGCTGCGAGATTAATAAGAAAGACAGAGTTCTGTGCCTTGGTTGATATTTTCTGTGTCATTATAAATTGTCTGGTTGTGAGCCTTTGATTCTATTTGTTTTATCTATTATATTAATCATGCAGAATTTGCTCTTTAATATAATTGAATCTTGAAGATAGTTTCATTGTGTTTGGTAGTAAGAAACAAATCATATTCAGGCGTATCGCCATAGTTAGATTTGCTTTCATTGCATTTGTAATTCTATTTAGTTTCTACCCTTTTCCTCAAAACACATTCGAGATAGAGAAGAGCCAGCTTCTTTAAAAATCTGGAGGTTGTTTCAGGTTGCAAGTCCCATATTCCTGAAACTTCCCATGTTGCTGTTGGAATCAACGCAATTTTAAGCATCAACAGTTTTTGGCACACCCGGTGGGACCATTCTTGAAGTTTATGTCAAGAATGTATGAACTAGAGAGCTACAAGGAGTCATAGTTGTGGACTTGTAACCAGAGCCCAATCTGCTGCTAACCCAAGTATTCTTTCACCACCACTGGTAGCTAATCCAAGAAGAAGAGCGAATCAGTTTGTAGCACCACCAAGAGAAAATATGGGAGGACCTATAGCCCCAAGGAATTATGCAAATTCGAATACTGGCAGCCCTTTGATTCTCCCAGTACCACCAGCCACTTGGGATCCCATTCCAGCCAACGCCCTGAAGGCTTTGCCTAAATTCAATGGGGATGATTTCAAGACACCTGAAGAGCATCTGCAAGATGTTTTTGATATTTGTGCAGTGCATGTGATCACTCAACAAAATGTGGCTATAAGGCTATTGGCTGCCTCTTTCAAAGGAAAGGCCCTTGACTGGTATGGATCCTTAACCCCTAACACAATATCCACATGGGACCAGCTTGGTGATGCCTTCTTTGATAGATTCAAAGAAAAGGGTGATAAATCTTCTTTGCTGCAACAATTGATCACCATCAAAAGGGCACCACAACAAGCAATGACTAATTTCAATTCAAGATTTCAAAAGACTTGGAAAAGAATTCCTGCTACAGCAAGACCATTACCAGGTATGGCTATAGTGTTTTATCTTAAATCCCTAAATTTAGATATATCATTAATGATTTAGTCACTTGGAGGTCAGACCCTACCACAAGCTTATGAGTTGGCAGTCAAAGCTGAGAATAACTTAATAGATGCTGGAAAGTTGCCCCCAACGCCTCCTATGCCCATGTTCCCAGAGATTAGCTTACCTCTGCCTCAAGAAGTTCCTAATTCCATTACCCCACCAGTGTCTATGTATACATTCCCTCAACAACCTGCTAAAGTAATTGCCCCTGCTCAATCTTCTGAGATGGATGATGTCAAGAACATCTTAAGAACCTTCTCAAATGAGATAATCAATCTAAAAAGGCAACATAATCCCTATCCAAAGCTTCCTTATCAAGGTTACCAAGGAAATAGACCTCCCTATCAGCCAAATCAATATCAAAGCTCTCAAAGGCAAGCTAATCCTCATCCATCTAACTAGTTGGTTACAGTCCCTACACCCTTACAGACTATTCCTCCTAATCCAAATACGGAAATTGTTCTAGGGCAAAATAATTATGCAGATAGCACCAATGCTTGGTGTTTTCCTTGCAACAATGTCCATATGCCTAGGGACTGCTCCAGAGGAAATTTACAGCAAAAGATAGCAGAACAGAGAGTATCAGAAGGTCAATTTACAGCCTCTAACACTCTGTCATATCAGTCTCCTAGTGTACAAAATGCAGCCCTGGTGGCTCAGATGCAAGGAATGTCTTTACAGCAGGAAGAGGAAATAGCCCCTGAGCATGCTTTATTTTCATGGATTGAAGATGAAGAGTCAGTGTTCTTGAATGAAGCATCTACTTCTAAGAAACCAATGGTCCAATCAGATTACTATACCAGAGGAAAGAGAAGAATGATGGAGCAGCCTGAAATCACTAATAAGGAGAGTATGGAAGCCCCCCCTCCAAGGTCATTAGAATACAGTTTCTAGACAAGAAATGCCCCAGCCTATGCAGAATCAAGTAGCCTCAGGTAAAGTTCAAGAAAAGGCAAGGTACCCTTATTACTCAAAGGCCCAAGCATTAGGACCTATCAATATAGTGGAGCAGCTAAAAAGAACTCCAACGCATGTATCAATCTGGGACATGCTAGCTATTCTTTAGTAGAAGACACTGTTGCAAGAAGCTCTGCAGGGCCAAGCAGTGCCTAAACATACTGGTGCCAAAGGAGGACCTACTGATAAAGAAAGGCTATAGCTCAAAGACACTGTTCCTCTGCAGACAACAACCCTTTTGAACAATGCTCCTGAGGTAGGTAGATCTAAGCCATATCCCTTTTATTTAACTCTGATTATTGGGAAGAAACTGTTGCATAATGCAATGATAGACTCTGGGGCTAGTACTACAGTAATGCCAAAGCAAGTAGCAGATGCTTTGAAGATAAAATATGAGCCACTTACTAGAGGAGTTATGCAGTTGGATGGGAAATCAATGCAAACAATAGGAAAAATTAAACAACTCCCATTGCAACTTTACACTTGCCCTAATATAATTGTAAATCAGGATATAGTGGTCATAGATATTCCTCCTGTATTTGGTCTATGTCTATCAAGAGATTTTACAGCCAAGATAGGAGGTTACATGTCATTGGATTGGTCACACCTTATTCTAAGAACCAAGTATGCGACAAAGATGAAGATACTGTCTGAGCCATTATCAAAAGACCATATCACAAATGAACCAACCCCAAAATTAGAGACAGCCCATGCTATGATGAATAAAGATGAAAGAATCCTTGTTGAGGAGATAGGTGACTGGACTGAACATGACCAATAGGAAGAAGAGAATAATCAGTTGTTGACTATGATGCAAAGTGACCCCTATGGAAATTATGACTCTACTGGTTTAGGCACTTATGTCATATTTGAAGAAGACCAAGAAGTCCCAAATGTTTTAAGAGAAGAAACACCATAGATTCAAAAATCTAACAATGACTCAGAAATCTAGACTCTAAATTTTGATGGGGCTAGAAGTAAAAATGGAGCTGGAGCAGGAATTTGCCTTACTGCCCCAAATGGTGAGAAAATTTTAATAGCCATCCATTTTTAATTTGTCTACACCAATAACGATGTTGAGTATGAATCCTTGGTGCATGGGCTAATGTTAGCCAAGAAAAAAGGGAGTAAAGAATCTGATAGTCAGAGGAGATTCAGAACTAGTAGTGAAGCAAATCAGAGAAAAGGCAGTGGCCAGAAATGTAAGAATGAGATCCTACAGACACAGGATTTGGGATTTAATAGATGATTTTAAAGCTTTCAATATTGAAGTAGTTCCTAGAGCCCAAAATTCTAACGCTGATAGGATGGCACAGATTGGCTCACAGTTTGATCTAGCAACTGATCTATTAGTCAACAATGAGTTAGTCAAAATTATAGTAAGGCCAACTATCCCAGACAATGATGAAAATTGGCAAGTCTTTGAAAATGATTTTTAGGTACTCTCATTTTTGCAACAGTCAGGGGAATTTGCTGATCAATTACAACCCAAAATTGAAGAAACATATGGGGACCAAATTATTCAATTAAAGTCAAATAAGCTACCCAAAGGACTAATTACCTTAGAAAACTTATTTGACCCAGAAGATGTAAGCCCGAAAAAGAAAAGGTTTCAAGCAGATAAAGCAAATTATTCTGAAATACAAGTGAGTGAAGGGAGAAAACTAAAGATTGGAAATTTCACAACCCAACAGGAAAGGGAAAGACTAGTTGACTTGTGTGAAAGATATGACAGAGTAATAGCCTGGACCTATGAAGACCTCCATGGCTATGATAGGGATATTATCCAGCATACCATAGATCTTGCTGAGGGATCTAAGCCAGTCAAACTGAAACAAAGGCCAGTGAATCCAAGGATTGAACCTCTGATGGTGGATGAGCTACAGAAGCTCTTAGAATCAAAAATAATTTTTCCAATCAAACACTCAACCTAGGTATCCAATCTAGTGCCAGTCAGGAAAAAGAATGGTGACATAAGGCTCTATGTAGACTTCAAGGATTTGAACAAAGCATCCCTAAAGGATCACTATCCCCTGCCCTTTATGGAACAAATTTTACAGACAGTGGCTGGATCAGAGAGATTTTCCCTGTTGGATGGTTTCTCTGGATATAATCAGATCTGGTTGGCCGATGAAGACCAACATAAGACTGCGTTCACTACTAAATGGGGGACATTTGCATATGCCAAGATGCCCTTTGGCCTTTCAAATGTTGGAGCTACTTTCCAAAGGGCCATGGATGTAGCATTCAGAGAGCTCATAAATAAAATCATCCTGATTTATCTTGATGATCTCACTATTTTCTATAAAAATGGTGTTGATCATTTTGATCATTTGGGGGCTATTTTTCAGAAGTGTCAAGAGTTTGGAATATCTTTGAATCCCAAGAAGTGTATCTTTGTAGTACCCCAGGGAAAACTTTTGGGACATATAGTTTCGAAGGATGGAGTCTCTATTGATCTAGAGAGAATTACTGCCATAATGAACCTATCTCTACCAGTCAATAAGAAAGTAGTTCCGTCTTTCCTAGGGAAGATCAATTTTGTCAGTCAATTCATATCTAATTTTGCAGGTCTAATTAGACCAATGACACTACTGCTGAAGAAGGATCTAATTTTCAAATGGACTACAGAAGGGAGACAGGCTTTTGAGGAGGTCAAGAAAGCGATTGCAACAACCCCAGTACTCAAGAACCCAGACTTCTCTAAGTCTTTTATAATGTATGTCTATGGAGGAGAGTTCAGTGTTGCTGCTGTCTTAACACAGAAAGATGATCAACAAGAAGGAGAGCATCCCATAGCCTTTTTCTCAAGGACTCTTAGAGAGTATGAAGCTAGATACAATTTTGTGGAGAACCAAGCATGTGCTATGGTAAAATCCCTAAAGAAGTTTAGGCATATGGTGATAGGAAATAAGATTCTGATTCTAGTGGCTCATCCGAGTGTTAGAGAATACATTATGGAAGGTGAGATTACTGAAAAAAGAGCAAACTAGATAATAAAGATCCTTGAGTATGATGTAGGGGTCAGACCCACTAAGCTAGTTAGGGGCAAGGGATTGTCCCAATACATGGCCCAAGACATGGAGAAAATGATAATTGAAGAAACAGAAAAGGAAAATGTATTGAGGATACAAGAGATTGATCAGAGTTCCTGGGTCACAAATAGAATTTAGTTTATGAAACATGGGATTTTCCCAAAAGAACTCTCTCATGACAAAAGGAGATACTATAGGCAGCAAGGGGTCCATTTTCTTTTAATTGACCAAGTTCTTTTTAGAAGAAATGTTGATGGTATACTTCTAAGATGTATAGAGAAAGATGAAGCCCAAAGAATACTACATGAAATGCATCATGGAGCCTCAGGTGGACACTTTTCTGCAAGAACTACTGCCATAAAGATAACTCAAGTAGGATACTTCTGGCCCACTTTATTTACAGATTGTTATCAGCTAGTCAAAGAGTGCCAGTCTTGTCAGTTCTATATAGGAAAAAGAAGAAATGTAGCAATGCCCCTTAGTCCCATAATTGTAGATGAACCCTTTGCCCAATGGGGTCTAGACTTCATTGGAATGATCAATCTAGTATCAAGTATGGGACATAAATGGATCCTCACTGCAACAGATTATTTCACAAGATGGAGTGAAGCAGTGCCACTCAAAGAAGCAATAGAAAAGGTGATCCTAGACTTTCTGGAGGGTATTACTGCTCACTTTGGGCCTCCTTGTACCATGATTTCAAATAATGCTAAGGCATTTTTAGGGGCAAAAATATCTAAGTTTGCGTTGAAATATGGAATCTATTTGAAAACTTCTTCCAATTATTACCCTCAGGGTAATAGTCTGGCAGAGTCTACTAACAAGAACCTGATTAGAGTCATTAAAAGAATAGGGGCTAATCATCACAAAGAGTGGCATAAAGTGCTTAACATCGCACTATGGGATGACAGAATTACACCTAAGCAGGTCACAAAGATGTCCCCATATGAATTGGTCTATGGTAAGCCGGCAGTAATGCCCTTGAGCCTAGAGATCCCTGCTCTGTAGTTGTTGAAATAGATTAAGGTTGAGGAAAATGGTCCCATGCAGGTTTGACTTGCTGAGCTCCTTGAAGTACAAGAAAAAAGAGAAAGAGCACATGAATCGTTAATGAAACATCAGAAGATAATCAAAGAATGTTTTGATAAGAAGACTTCAAATCTCCATTTTGAAGTAGGCTTAGTAGTTTTGAAGTGGGACGAGAGAGCTACCAAGTTGGGTCAACACAGCAAATTTGAGTCGTTGTGGACTGGTCCCTATAGGATTCGTTCCTGTAAGCAACAAAATTCTTTTGAACTTGAAACAATGGAGGGCGAACCTGAAGAGATTCCTATGAATGGGATCTACCTGAAACATTTCAATTAAGCAGTGTCCCGTATGTACTATCGTTAGTTAGTTTCCTTTTGTTTTCCTATTTTCCTACTTCTTTTTCCTACTTCTTTTTCCCACTTTCCTTTTAAATAAGTGTTCTATGAACACGTGGCAGCAGCACAAGCCTCTTCTCTTTTTGGAATCCTCTCATTCACTAAGGTTGTCCCCAATCCCCAAAATTCCTGAAGTACGCACTTTCCACAGTGACTATCTTAATGTTTCTGACACATAATCCTACTTTGATTCGTAAAGATATATTAATGGTTTCTTTGGTGTAAATGCCATTTATGAGACTCAATGTGTCATTAAAGCCCCATTAATAGGAGTTAAACCTTAACTGTAGCTCTCATTTTTACCAAGTCTCCCTCTTTCATTTCCCTGGTGATTCTCTACAAATTTTCATTCCTCACAGGTGCTTTTGGTCATGTGTCATTCATTGTGTAGTTTACATCTGTTACTATGTTGAAACACTCACATTCTCCCCGCAGAAACAACCATGGCCAAAGCACAGTCTTCTTCAAAGGGACTTGGCATATATGAATCAATTGATAGACTTTTGAACAGCAAATCATACGCCTCAGTGCCAGTGCAGCCTAAGAAAACCTATCCAAGGACAAGAGTTCCTGATGTGGGTCTTTCTGTTGACTCAGAAAAGGTCAAGGATTTCACAGATAATGTTTTCAACCCAGCCCTTCAAAAATCTACCAAGTCGCTCTGTGAAGGGGCACATCAGAGATGTATCCAAAAAGCAAAAGCTGGACAGTCTGAGACTTTCGGGATGAGGATTTGGACTTCGCGGTTAGCACAATTCATAGTCCCAAGTGTGCATTTGTGTCCTGACCTGGTTGATATGTGTGCAGAGCTATTTCATGTGCCTTCATGCACCATTCAACGGGGTCCCTTTATGATACAAATTACACCTAAGGCCATAAGAGACATGCTGGCCCTGTCTCATGATCGAACGGCCACATTCCCCACTATCGCCAAAATGCAGAAGACATGGTCGAATGTCAACAATCAGCTTAGGTTTCTCAATTCATAATTGTAGTTAGATGAGGAGAATACACAGATGCCCATATTGCCTGCAAGAAGGGTACAATTTGTGCAAGCCAGTCAAGAGGCACTGTCTATGATGGCTTTCATCTTTGGACTGAAGGAGGATATCATTGTCTACGACTGGCAAATCACCATTTTATTTAGACTAAGGACTGTAGATAAGACGCAAGAATTCTGGCTAGATTTTGCTGAACAAATTGCTTATTCAATGGCTGATCAACTCACCCACTTCAAGACTAAGAGGGTTTTTAGGTATTCTGCTTATCTGTTTCACCTTATGCTATATCAAAACCCTAGTATCTTTTCATAATATATGCAACTGAACATGTATGATCCAAATTTTAGTCATAATAGGACTATTCCTGTGTCTGCATGGACACATATCCTATCTGAGGCATTAGACCTATATGAATTTTGGGAATTTTTTGTTGCCCCTGCCTTTTGCCACCTAAGCCCTAAACCAGTAGAAAATAGGTTGACACCGAGCATTAGGGGTTTCATGACCAATTGCTCAATCTCATGTGACTACTATTTTTGGGCCCAAAATACCATCATTAGGGTCCATGGCTTCAATGATGAACCCATGCTGCTGCTTAAAGTCTTGACTCCTAGGGTAGTGTTTCTAGAAGTGACCCGACAAGTGTCCGTGGTTGATAATGTGTATGGCACAAAAAAGAAGAAGAAGAAAATGTATGATATTCCTTGGGTTAGAAAGAATATGGCCCTAGAGATTAGGGATGCAGAGCTCATGTTGCTAAGAAAGCTTGGTGCCTTGGGTTTCCTTCTCATTGAAGACAAATGGAGATATGACCTGAGTAGTTTCATAGCCTCCTGGGTTAAAAGCAACAATGCTGGGGCTAAAACTATTCATGAGGGTCGTCCTTTTTGGGAAGATAGAAGAAACCCTAAGGAAGATGCTCCTGACGTATATGTGGAACTGGCAGATTTGCCTTATGAGGGGCCAAGGCCATGGGAAACCTTTTATGATAAACAAAGGGCCTATGACTCTAAGATTAGAATGGGCACTGGATTGAAGAAAGCTTTATTAAAAGATAGGGAATGTAAACCAGACAAAATAGAGGCATATTGGAAGTATAGGCAGGAAATCTTTGAGTTGACTCACTCTTTTGGCAAGGTTGACACAGATGAAAAATGGGAGTCCATTTGGGACGAGTGGCATCCCTCTCCAGTTTCTAGCCCTAATACAAGCAGAATCCATAGAAAGGGTGAGGAATCTGATGAAGAGGCTGAGTCCACTCATGCAGTGCAAGCTACAGGACAAGCCTCATCAAATGCCCCTATATCTCCCTGGCCCCAATCTCTTAGTACTCTAGAGAAGCAAAAGGGTGACATGTCATCACCACCTAGGGGGACTCCATTAGTTTCAGCTATTGGGGTTTCCAGTTTTGTATCATTACCACCATTAGTAGTGGTAAATGTTGTAGAGAAGGAAACAAAGGAAACAAAAGAAAGGCCAAGGAAGCATAGAAAGCTAAACCTGCAGCTAGATTCAGATGAAGAGGCAGAGCCTTCACAACAACAACCACTAGTCACATCTGCTGCTTCTTAGGTAACTGTTTCTTCTCCTTTTTCTTCTCAGTCTCTTTCTTCTACTATAGGGGTGGCAATCCCAATTGGCCCAATAACAATATCCCCTACCACCTCTACTATGCTAATATCTACACCTACCCCACCTATTAATCCTCTGGCCATGTCATCATAGGCCACTGCATTGCCCTCCAAGCTAAAGCTTACCACAAGGATATCCTTTTGCTGGTGGTTAGATTGCCTCTCCCCCTACCTTCCAAGCTCAAGTTGATACAGCTAAGAAATCCAGGGAAGCCCAGATGGACAAGAAAAGAAAGAAAGAAAATAAAAGTTTGGCTGCGCCACACATGAGGTCACTCTTCGACCCAATTCAACAGCAGCTGACTGTAACACATTTGTCACCAAATGTGGTTAAGTCAAATGAGTAGATGCAGCCACTGGATTTCACAATGAGTGTAGTAGCCATGGATATGTCACTATTTAGACCACAAGATAGGGTCAAGCTGCTCAATGAAACCACTTCTACTGTAGCAAATGATTATTTGAAAGTTTCTAGGAAGCTATAGAAGGTAGAAGCTGATCTGGCCAAAGAGAAGACAAATAGTAGCAACCTCGCTATAGAACTGAAATCCAAGAATGATGAAATAGAGAATCTAAACAAGCAGTTGTAAAATACTATTTCTTGTCAAATTCATCAAGTGACAGTGGCACAAAATGCTTCTCTAAAGATGGAGTTGGCATAGGAGAAAGCTGCTATAAATGTTTTAAAGTAGGAAAAGGCCACATTAGAAAAGAGATAACAAGAAAAGATGCAACAAGATACACAATCTCCGCAGAAGCTACTGACTGAGCAAAATGCTCCTGCTGAAATACAGGCCCAACTTCAAGCTAAGCAACAAACAACAAAACAGTTGACACTTGAGTTGGCTAATAGGCCTAAGAATGCTAGAGTTCTGAACCTTGTCAAGGTGCTATATATATCAGTGTGGAAAAGGATATCTGAAGAGATTATTCAACTTAGACCCTCCTTGCCATTCCTGCTAAATGCCCAGCAATTGTGTGAAAAGGTGGAAACTTCAGTTCAAGCTACTCTATCCACTGTATCCTTGAGAGTATCTGACTCTCACCTATTACTCAAGAAACACTATGATACAACTGATGAAATTTTATCAGCACCAGGGATTAATGACAGGATGATAGCAACAAAGAAGGTGAATGAAGTTCTCAGTTGTAATTCAACTGCTACTAAGTGCCATGAGCTCTTGGATGTTGTCAAAGTAGGAGTTAAAGATATGAAGAGGCACATAGAAGATCTGGTGCAGTTGGGTCTTCCCTCCCATTTTCCTGATAATAATACTGTGTTAATGATTGATGAAATTAAGACCCTATTGCTAATCAGGCAAAATGATCAATCAATCTTCTAGGGTCTAACAGATTCATCGTCAGTACAGGAAGTGGAAGCTGTCCTAATTCCAATGGCCCAACTTGAATTTCAATTAAAGGCCGCAGTTCAAATTTTACAGACTTTCTCTCACAAGGACATTATCAACCTTGATTTTTCTTTCCAAGATCTGTAGAATAAGCAGGGACTTTCTGACTCTGAATGGGCTGTTTATCAGACAGCTTTGTAAAATCTCTAATCCTTATTGTATTTTAAATACTCATTCTTTTGCTACAATTTTGGATTCTTTTTTAGTAGGTTCAAAAGTCCTAGGGGTTGCCAAGAACTATAGAGTAAAATACTCTACATTTAGTAAGGTTTCGTGTGTTTCAGCGATGTTCCGCGAATCTCAGTTATGTTTCTACAAATGCTTCTGCAAATTTTTCCTGTGAAGTTCAGTGTAGCCATGAAGTTTTTTTTTGCAGTATCGCGAGGGTTTCCACAAAGGTTTTATTTTGCTCAAGTCTCAGAGTAGAGCGGAAACCGCCAAGTGTCGAGCCTCAAATAAAGCCGCATTTTTGTTTCTATGTTGTAATTTCAACGCAGAGGATGCAACGTGTCACTAGCCGAGACACGGTTCAAGAGTTTTTATAAGTTGGTAGATGAGGCCATGTCTTTTTACATTGTCACGGAGCATGACAAGTGTCAGCTTCCACGTTATTGTTCCTAATGGTTTCGTTGCTAAGAAAGATGAAGGTGGTCCCTACTTTTAAGTTACACTGAGCGTAGAGATGCCAAGTGGCAGTTTCCATTGAAGTTTCAAGAGGAGCACGGAAGAGCGGAAAGTGCCATGTGTCTTTTGAGGTATCCACGGAGTGTGACAAGTGTTGGCTTCTACAGGTTTTTCTATTTTTTTTAATGTTAACTGAAAGATGGAGATGGACCCTCATATAAATATCAAGTGCCTGTGGAAAGTGCAATGTGTTGACATCCACGTAAGTCCCAAAAGATTTCTTATGGAGTATCAAGTAAAGTGGAAACTACTAAGTGTCAACGTCTGCATGAGTTTCAGAAGAGTTTCTAAAGTTTCAAGAGGAGCGCAGATGGTGCCACCTGTCTCTATTCTTTCTTTCAAAGCTACTGAGTGGTAAGTGTTGTGGGTCCCATTTATATGGGTAATAAATTTATAGTTGCAGCGGATCTTGCCAGTTGTCACAGGTAGAGTTCTCCCAAATATAAAGACACATTAAGTTTGAATGCAGCAGATAAAGACACGTATCAATTTCTAAGTGTTGTAGAGGTTGCCAAGTGTCATTTTCCTATGTCTCCTAAAGAATGAAAGAGTTTCAAGTGATGCAGGTGGATGCTGCCACCTGTTATAGGGTTTATTATCTTAAAATGTGCGAAGGCCACCAAATGTCTTTTCCTAAATAGACGAAGTTATGCCATGACTGTTTGATAACAGCTAATGAGCTCACAGAAGGAGTGACTGTTGTAGATTCTAAGGATCTTGAAACTGTCAAAAACTTACAGTTCACTTCAGTTCAGTTAGGCCATTGAGATTCGATTGTGCAGACAATCTAGGGCTGATCCTGTGCTATAAATATGTAACATTGGTAATCAGAGAGGAGGAATTTTATATAGACAATTTTTGGCTAGACATAGTTCCTGTCAAAATTTCAAGAGAGTTGAGACTTTTGCTATGACCAGTAATATCATTTTGCCTTTAGTTTGTTTTCTTGATTCAGAAAGTAACTATAACTGTGCATGTATCTGTGCCTCTTATATTGCTGGGAAATTAATAAGAAAGACAGAGTTCTATGCCTTGGTTGATATTTTCTGTGTCATTATAAATTATCTAGTTGTGAGCCTTTGATTCTATTTGTTTTATCTGTTATATTAATCATGCAGAAATTGCTCTTTAATATAATTGAATCTTGAAGATAGTTTCACTATGGTTGGTAGTAAGAAACAAATCATATTCAGGTGTATCACCATAGTTAGATTTGCTTTCATTGCATTTGTAATTCTGTTTAGTTTCTACCCTTTTCCTCAAAACACATTCAAGATAGAGAAGAGCCAGCTTCTTTAAAAATCTGGAGGTTGTTTCAGGTTGCAAGTCCCATATTCCTGAAACTTCCCATGTTGGTGTTGGAATCAGCGCAATTTTAAGCATCAACAGTGTTCACTCAAAGATCAAATTTAGCTGGCTCTAAAAGATCTTGATCAGTCCAAAGCAGAAATATCTAATCTAAAAGATGAAATCAAGGATGCTGATGATACCATTGAAATGTTAAAAGATAAATTAAAGAAGTCTTTGGGAAGGAATAAGGAGCTACTTCTACAATTATCGAGTTTAACTGAAGAAAATGGAATGAATGAAGCCTTATAAGAAAAGTCAAAGGAGTGTGATAAGCTATCAAAAGAAGTTGTTATTCTAAAAGTTGAGATGGAATCTAAGGCAATGAGGTTTACCAAAGAAATTGAGCAAAGGAAGAAGACTAAAGAAGATTTGAATAAAATTTTAAGAGAAAGAACTGATGAATGCTACAGATTGGATAGTATTTATGGTAATCTAAAATCTGATCTACAAGAAAGCAAAGACAATGAAAGAGATCTTGAAAGACAAATTGTCATTCTTAGACATGATCTAGAAGTTGCAAATGAATACAAGGAGAAGTTTAAGATAAGTTTAGCTAAACTTGAAGCAATACTTGAGGGTCATAAAAGGGCTGAAGACAAGCATGGTCTTGGATATGACAAAGGTGAAAGCTCTGGATCTGGACAAAGAAACTTTTAACCAAGCAATGGGACAAACAGACCTAGAAGACCACCAATAAGATAGCCTAATGCTCAAAGGTATCCATCTTTCAATAGAAATTGTTTCAAGTGTAATAAATTTGGCCATAAAGCCACTCAATGCAGAAGTAGAGTAAATCAAAATAATCCATCCTTCTCTAGATAATGCTTCACTTGTAAGAGGTATGGTCATAAATCTAATGAATGTAGAAGTATGATAATGAATGACTCATCAAATAGAGGAAATAGGAATTCTTTCAATGAAAAATGCTTTGCATGCAATAGATTTGGATATATGGCCAATCAGTGAAGATCAAGAGGAAATCAATCAAATGGGCAAATAAATGTTGTATGTTTCCATTATAACCGATCTGGTCATTTTGCAAGATTCTACATAAGTAGGACTAATGAAGGAAGACGTCCGGTGAATAGAAAACTAGATGAGCAAAGACAAGACAAAGGCAAAAGAAAAATTGAAGAGAATGAGATCCAAAATGAAACAAGTGAGACATGGGTCAAGAAAGCAATTGTGAACCATAGTGATGGGTTCGCACCAGAATCTGGTGTAGATAATTCCTCAAGGAATTAAATTAGGAGCTCTGGCTCAAGGGGAGCTGCAATCAAAATCAAAATCCCCCAGCCAGTAAGTAAGTGTTTGAATCTGGCACGGTGGGAAAAGAGATCTTGGATTGTTTCAGATCATTTGGAAGGATTTCTAGAAGAAAAAAGGTGGATATGACAAATTGCAGAATAATTCATGAGAAATTGTTCAACAATAGAGTAACCAGATGTACTAGGGTAGAGCATTTATTACAAAGACAAATTAAGCGCTATGGAGCATAAAAGAGTCATTCATTCCCTAATCAGATCACTTTGCATCAAAAGAAAGTAAGAAGTGAAGGAGTGAATGAGCTCTAAGCTAAGAATTCTCAAGAATTAAAGCACGAAGAAGATCCTCAAGCAAAACCCTAACCTGCAGAATAAGGTATTTCTATTTTTTGCGAAATCTCTTGAATTCTCAATCTCTACAAATGGCTACATCTTTAGTTGTTAATGTCACTGAAAGGCCCTATTCTAAATTTAAGAAGCATCCATACAAATCTGTTGAAGTCAAACCGCTAGGTGCCTTTTCGGGTGTTCCATATGGGGTTTTACATGTTGAAGACATTAGGGCATACATCCACTGTAACATGGATGAATTTGGAAACCTGAAACTCTTGTATTTTCTCAACAACTACTTAATTGATGATAGCCATAAATTGAAACTGGAATACAAAGCCCTAGAAAGAAAACACTTTTTGCAAGTCATTAGGTTTTAGATATTTGATGAAAATGAATGGGTTTGGTATGTATTGAGCTGAGTACACAATGAGTTCATGTGGCTATTGAAACCATTTAAGATTACAAAGGATATTATCAAGACTGTAACTGGGTTAAATTCCTCTAGTGGATTACCCATACTGAAAGCTGTGAAAAACCAGATAGTGATTGAAGCTACTGGTGCCAAGTTTGACAAAAGGGTAATGACTATCAATGATTTCATAGAACCTGATGTCAAATTTGCCTCCATGGTGATTGGGTACAAGATTTACCATTCTAGCAGGGAAAAATCTGTCTCTGGAACTATAATATATGTAGCCTATCAAATAGAAAAGGAGAATGTTGATTATGATCTTTGCAAACTACTATAGAATCAATTGATTGAGAATCTAAGAAAAATAAAAAAAGATAGGAAAAATACCTTCAAAAATGGTTCCTTGATTATATGTTTGTTCTTCTATTTTATGAATGAAGTACCTAGAATTCAAGGTGTGCATTGGACAACTGATAGGCTTATAGCATGGCAAATAAGAGATCACCTTCTCAGTCTTGGTGACTCCCAAGCCCAATAGACTTCCATTTGGGGCTACTTCAAAAACTTCCAAACTTTAATGCAAGCAAGGGAGAGAATCCCTAAAACAATTGTGGAGAAGTATGAAAATGATATATGTTTCATGGTTGACATAGATCAGTGCTTGATGGAAGTTGTAGAACCAAGGATAGTTTGGATAATGCCTATGGGTTATGAGGTGGATGAAAGGGTTTTGGATATGTATGCTTAGCATCTTTTGAGCACACCTAAAGATACCTCTGTGGAAAGGTTTGGAACTTAGAAGGAACTAAGTCTAAAATTGCATGTGGAACTTAGACAGCTGGAGACCAAGAGGAAAGTGTAGAGGCAAGTTGAAAAGTATGCTGAGAGCATTGGCCTAACCAAGGAATAGTGAAACAGAATAGAGAAAGAATTGAGAACGCTGAAAAGAAAAATAGGACAAGAAACAAGAAGATACTCCAAGGACTACTAGAAGCTCTACTGTTGCTTCTATTTCTTCTAAAATTGCAAAACCAGAAGTCAGACCATCCAGTGAAGCAAGTAAGAGAAAGAAAACAAAAGCCATAAGAATGAGTGTGGGCACAAAAGATGATGAGGAAATAGAGATAGATGAAGAAGTCAAAGAAATAAAATTCAAGAAAAATAGAACTTCGAAGACTTCTGAAGACCAGCCTTCCGGAAGCATTAAGACCGGTAAAAAGCAAGTACTTGGTAAGGTCGCTATGACTATTGATGAAATTGTAAAAACAATCACTGTTCATGGAAACATAAAGACTATCAGAGTTTACTATGATAATTTTGATCAAGCAAATAAGAAAATTTTGGAAGATGCCATTATCATATATTTGAACAAATTTAATAGAGCCCTATTGGAAATTTTACAAGAACTTCCTAAGGGATTAAGGAAAGTACTAGAAATGGGGAAAGAAATAGCCAAGGCTAAGGATCTAGAACTCAGAGAGTATGTCCTTTCTACTTGGTGTCCTATAATGACTAGAAAATAAGTAGATAAAATCCTTAGAGAAGTTAAATAAAAATTCAGAAGCAAGGTTCAGATGAACAAGTTGATGCTTGGCAAAACTAAGGAAATTGCAAAAGAAACAAAGGAAATTTTGAGAAGGGCCATAGACAAGGATAAATATTATATTATTTCAGAGAAACAAGTTGAAGAAGACAATTCTCCAGTTCCAGAACTGGAAGCTCCAAAAGAAGAGATTAACAAGAGAATTGATGACCAAGGTGTTAATTTAGATCCTCCGGAGTTAATCTATGAAGAGAATAATCTTGGATTTGATTCATCAAATTTGAATGTTGGAGAAGTTTAGGAAAAGAACATCACTAAGAAAAAAATTGAGTTTGGTGAAGCCTTTGTTCCGAAAGAGGAACAAGTCAGTCAAGAGACATAGAAATGACAGACAAAATAATTGATGCAGAAGAAACTCTTCCACCTGATCTTTCTGGAAAAAAAGAGGATATTACTGCTATATAGACCCCTCCAGATCAGGCAATGATTAGTGAAGACAGATAAAAGATTTCACCTACAAGTGATACAAGAAATGATAAAGCAGAGGAAGAGAAGGAAGAAAACCAAGAAGACAAAGAAAAAGAAGATGGTGCAAATGTTGAAGCACCTAAAATAGATGCTAAATTTTTTTATGAACAAATGGATGATTCAAAAAATGTTGCAAGAGACACTACAGATGTAGTGAAAAGTCTTCTTGAAAAGGATATGATTAAACTTGCTGAGCCTGAACTACTCCAAAGTCTAACCAATCCAGATGCTCTCTCTCCTATTCAATTGATGAAAATAGCATCTTTCACCCAAGTAAAGCCTGGAGAAAAATTGTTAAAGTCCCATATGCAGGATAATGAGCTACTGGGACTTGTAACCAGGATTTTGGAGAAGTTAATGCCTTCCTACCAGAAGAGTCCATCTATTTCCCCCTCCAGAGATCTAAAAAAATTGGTAAGTTCTGTAAATACTCATTTTGAATCATTTGAAAAATTTGCAGAGGCAAAAGTCTGGAAAGAATTTCTGGATAAGAAATTTAGTGAAGTACATAATCTAATAGGAAATGATAGGATGATACTTGGCATTAGCATAAGGAGTATTTAGAATGCTTTAATTGATGAAACATATATTTACAAATTATGTCTATCACGGCCTAAAATTAGTGATGATATTGAGAAGAAGATAAAGGAGCAAGAACAAAAATTGTCAAATCTTTCTCAAATTTTTGATCCTCTAACAATTTCACTAATAAGTCAGGAATGTCAATTAATTAGCTTGACAGATTAGAGAAAGAGGCTCGGTAAAGAAAAAAGTAACATTATAAAGAGAATGTGTGAGCTCCAGGAATTGATTGCCCCCAAGTTAGAAACCATGTTTAATGCCTTATCAGAAGCTCAGACTGCACTTCAGACAAGTAATCCTTCAGATCTGACAAAGGCAGAAGCATATGCATTTTTGTTGAGTGGACACATTTTGGATGGAATAAAGGGAACTTGGGCCTCTAAAGTTGTGCAATTGAAAAATATTTTTGCAGATATTCTCAAGTTCATGTGAATAGAAATTAATGATTAGTTGTACATATGCGGTCCTATATACAAATTTTTGAAAATTTTGGCTTGTGGACCCCACCCTTTGCCATTGATGTCAAAGGGGGAGTGAAGATCAGTGAAAAATGAGGAATCCAACTAAGGGGGGGTACCAAAAATTAGTGTGAACAACAGTATGGAGCACAAGATAAGGGGGAGCTATTCCAACACTTAGTCATTTTTCACTAAGTGTTGCCATCAATGCCAAAGGGGGAGATTGTTGGCAAGAGACACTGCTAGGCATGATAGGTGTTGTCATTTATGGCAACCAAGATCATCCCAATCATCTGCATAACACAATTTGTTCACACTGAAAGTCAGAATTAGAATTTGTCTAAGTCTAGGCAGTCAAGAACAGAGTAGGTGACACGGTCTGGTATCTTGGTCCGGATCTCTCTGATGGAAAGGCACGGTTTGCTACAGATTTGAGGTAGTTGTAAGAATTGACAAGACATTCTAAATCCAAAGTCTCGTCCTCTAGAGATGGACTCAAAAGATATTATCTTCTGAGTATCGGGTTTCAGTTTGACAGAACAAACAAAGGAAGAACAAGCTGACCTTGTGAATGATCCTATTTTTGAATGTCTAGAAGTTGTCTATTGGGCAATTGGTGATGATAAGTAGTGATACATGACATGATTGCTGATTTACAAGTGCAATTTTCAATCCACATCTCATATTATATATGAATCTAGCCGATAGAACAGAGTAATCTACAAAGTTCAAAATATTCTTGAAGCCGACTGGTAAAATGATTGTAGATCATGTTGCGGATATATATATCCAATGGAATTGGATGATTTTGTGTGTGTGTTGTGACTATGAAGAAATTGTGAAAGGAAGCAGAGATCAAAGTTCAGATGCTAGTAGAGCAATAAGAAGAGCAGAGTAAGGATGAAGTGTATCAAGTCAGTTTTCTATGCTTAACTGGAACTGAACTCTAGCATTGATAGTTGCAAATATCAGTTCAAATTTATTGTAATAAACTTTCTTGTAGACAGTGAACCTTCTTTTGAGTAGTGATCCCAAATGCATGTGCATTCCCCATTGTAATACTTTTAACAAAGTATAATCTTTGTGGGTTAACCCCCACCATGGTTTTTCCCTTAACTGGGTTTCCACGTCAAAATTCTTGGCGTCAAGTGTACTATTTATGTTTCTGCTCATGTGTTATTGATTTATGCTGAAATGTTCACATCATTGATTTAATTACAAGTTCTAAAGGAAGATTAAGAAAAATAAATTGTTGAATTGTGTGACAACTGATTCACCCCCCTCTGTCTAGACCTAATTCAATAGGGAGAAGTTGAGCTCCTCTTCAGCTTCAGTTGGTCTTCAAGACTGAAAACAAAATTAGAATAGCAAAGTCTAGGGTGCTTATTTCTAGTGAGAGCTACAGGGTCAGTGGTATTATGATCAGTCTCCAAGTGGGAGATGATATGGTGTGGAGTCTGACCAGTCTCCAAGTGGGAGATTTTTGTTAAATGGAGCCTAATCAGACTCGGAGGTTAAATTTACCCCACTTTTATCAGTGTTGTTTCCCCCCAAATTCCTATGGGGTCAAGAGGCAATGCCCCCAAGATGGAGTCAAGTGGTAGCGCCCCTTGTGGGGGTTTGGGGGTAGTGCCCCCAAGACGACGTCAAGGGGTAGTGCCCCTTATGGGGTCCAGGGGCAATGCCCCTAGCGCACTCCCTCGTACGGGCTTGAGGGCAGTGCTCCTGAAACCTCACATAATTTTTTATTATTTTATGAAGGCATTGGGAGTTATTTTTCATTGGACGACATTAAAAAAACACTATTTTTTGTAACCGACAAAAGTTGTGATAAAAATGGCTAAGGGTTAGGGTTTCTATTGATGTATTGTAGCATTTTGCAGTGGTATTGAGTTGCAAGTATTGATGGTTGTAATCGGTTTGATTTATTGGATAATAATATTGGACTCTTTGTTGGTGGATTTAGCCCAAGTTTGGGTGAACCACGTTAAAACTTGTCTCTTGCTATTATTATTTTTGTGTATTTTCATTCCTATGTTTAATCTTTATTTGCATTTAATTGATATCTTATGTCAGCTAACCCTAACAAATCCCCCTTTTTTTTGCTCTTCAAGAAAATGAGTAAGAGATGTCTTCCATGCCTATGGTATCACTCGTTGTGCAATAGGAGCAAGGGGTTATTACTATGGCACTTGTCATTGATGTCTCCTAATGAGTAATCAAAGTTACTAGATTTTGATTTACTTGAGAATCTCCAGTACTCAAGGATACTACTGTTGATGGGTTAGGCTGACTGCTTGCCTGTGGCTATTGTAGAGGAGCTTGTGGAGTTGTGGGACACACTCGATTAGGTAAACTTGGGAGAAAAAGGTGATGAAATTGATGGAGTATGACCACCAATTGTTATCATATCATTTGAGTTCATAGAGATATGATTGATTCTAAAATAGAAGCTTTTTACAGATAGAGACCTAACTTGCCAATCTATTTTAGGACCAAAAGTATCCTATTCATAGGGACTCATGATGGTAATGATTAACTCGTCACCATGCATATTTGTAGTTTTAGTTGTAATAGCAATGAGTTGACTTACGTTCTACTATGATGGAGTGTGCTTAATGCAATGCCTTTGGATGAATGGTGTGTGACCTTGACATTCAATGGGAGTGTAATACTTATATACTGGTGCACATTGCATTTGGCTTGTGCCTTCATTTATTGATAAACCTCTTGTGTCTTCTAAATTTAATGAGATAGGAGTAAGTATAGACCGCTTTAGGGAAAAATTTCCATTAGCTAATGAAGCATTTTGAGCAATTCTAAGGTCACTATAATCCTTGATAGATTTCGTGAGACCAATTGACTTGCAATCAACATTAAGATTCCAATCTGGACAAGTCTCTATATGCAGTCTAGTTTCTTTTTCTTGATCTTTCAATTCAACATGAAATGAAGGATCTGTGATTCAATTCTTCAAACACTTAGGTAGTTCATCACAAAAGGTTGTATGATCTTTATGGTTGGCTTCTAATTCACCAGTAGCATTTGAGCTACCTTTGCCGAATGCAATACTTGGCTCAACAGATGTCAAACATTCCCAATCTTCAACAATTTTGTGGACTTGTTTTAGTCCCCATAGCTACAACAATGTTTCCCTGAACATGAACATAGCAACCTATCAAGAGCTCAATAGCCTTAAGTGTTGAACCATTAGGACCCAATAGTCACTGCTGTCATTTAACAAATCTTTCCTTATTTTAGATGATGCTACCAATTTTGACAATATCACACTGCATCTCATTGTCTAGTATCTTAATCGCTTGTGGTGCAGATACACTCCTTGATAAAAGTTTTATAAGGTCACGGGCTTTGACAATGATGTATGGATCCTGAGTCTTGCAAGTTGTTGAAATAGTCATTGTTCCCTCAATAATATTGAGTTCACAAGCTATACCATGTTCCTTCAAATCCCGTGTCACAACAGGCCGTGCATCTTGCAAGTATTTTTCTCTGTATTGGGGAAAGAGAGTGGAGAAGGAGCTGACTTCAAGCATGCAAACTTCATTTTAGGAAGGTGGAATTTGTCAACTTTCTAGTGATCAATGTCAGGGGTATCCCATGGCTTGGGATTGTCATGTTTGCCTTTGTATATAGGTGGTCTTGCCTCCTTTTGCTTCTCTTGTAACTCTCCCA
The DNA here is from genome assembly GCA_027924645.1 of Cunninghamia lanceolata. Lineage (NCBI taxonomy): Eukaryota > Viridiplantae > Streptophyta > Pinopsida > Cupressales > Cupressaceae > Cunninghamia > Cunninghamia lanceolata. Next base: position 16,685,927 of record BSBN01001583.1, read on the forward strand.
TAGTCCTATAATCTCACACAACAAGGCCTTTAATGTAGAAAACTAGTGTAGATACAAACAAACAAATTATATTCATAAGCTTGTATGATTACACCATTTAGAGTGTTTCTTCTTAAGCTTCAATATGTTTTTCTGTTGGGTTATCACAATCCCCATCTTGCCATTGATATGAATTCTCAAAATTATTCCTTGCACAACTAGATGAAGAAGAGAGAAGTGGCTGCTAAGTTTTGACAGTGTCTCTACCTTGCCAATTACATAGAAAATATTCATATTCACACTTCTTAGGGTATATTATTCATCTAGAAATCTCAGAATTATGGCATCATTCATTGTTAACAATTGCTTATCACCTCATATGATGAACCTCATATTTTGTAGTCCATAGGCCATTGTAGCACCCTGATGGATCCAAAGTTGTAGTTGAGACTATTTTATTTGTTGCCATGGTTTAGGTACTACCACACCATTACTCTTGAATTTTAATCATGACTATTGTAAGTCTCAAAGTAGTGACATTTAACACCTTACAACTATATTTCTGAGTGTCGAAATTAATTTTTTATCATGGGAACCTAAAATTTGGCAAAAAAATTGAAGGAAATTTTACGTCCCAATAGTGGCTCTATCTGGGGATGTATGCCCCTTGTGGGCATAGAAATAATTTATATCTCTAGGGAGCAGACCAAGCATCTTGTCCATTGGGAACTAGAGTACTACCTCCTTTTTCACCCTAAACTAGTATGGTTTGAAGAACCACACCACAGCTAGTGGCACAAGGCCACCAAAAAAAGAAAAGCTTGATCTTACCTCTATCATATATCTTATTCTGATATGATTTCATCAAACTCCACTTGAAGACATTTATCAAATCATCATTCTGGCCACTATTATGTATCATGGAATGATCTCCCAGCTGAACTAAAAATTGAAAATATTTATAATCCACCATACAACCACGATCATTAGGTCTAATTTCATCATAAGTTTGCATAAAAATTTGAAATTATCATATGGCCATAGATGCAAACTAAGCAAGCAAATTCTAGGTGTGTATGAAGCAAAATAGTCATAACCATCTATGTTATTGATTCCATCATCTAAATACCTCTCACATGAGTCTGAGAAATATGCCATATCCACATCTTCTAAGACAATCAGATCTGAAATACTAAATCCATCTCTTTTATATCACTAATTGGGAGTGACACTAATTTTGGATCCATACAATCATCATAATGCGCATTTGAATCATCCAATGTTGAACATTCATCATCCATGATATGTGAATCAACATCATTTTCATATGAGCCTAGGATCTCTAATTTGATTTAGATGTCTCTTCTTGAACAGGGATACACATAAATTCTTGATCAACTTCAAGAATTCCTCCATCATTGTGAGAACTATACTTGAGATCACATAAATCTTCGTTAGGATCAACATTATCTTATTTCCCTAATAGTTTTATATAGTATTATCTTGTTTAGTTGGGGAAGGAAAGACAAATGGACAGGGAACATTATCTTTGTGAAAGTTTATGTGAATAGGGCACGTAATCTCATGACCATTTTTATGCACATGCCTTTGATATTCTATGGTTAATAAATTTGAAATTTGCTCACTACTTAGTGAACATGTTTCTTCATCCACCACACTACTGTTGTATTTTTTATTTTTCTCATCATCACTACAATACTCATGATTGTCAAGAAATGAAAAATTAGATGCATTGATTTTATAGTCATTTTCTTCACAAGTTTATACATCCTCCTGACTGTTTGAAAATACTTCATCCCCTTTATAGAATGGATTTGAATATACATGAAATTCATGTTCTGGCATGCCTTGGCAAAATGTCATTTGTTCTTCTTTTGTTAATTGATCATACAATGGGTTTGAAAAAAAAAATAAAACCATTTTCAAGTGTGCCAATTTCTTCTTCATCAATTGTGTCACTATGGTACTCAGCTACGACTAGATGTATAATTTGTTCACTATCATGTGGAATTGCTTCTTTTCTTACTTCATTGCTAATACATTCTTTAGGCATTATGTCTTCAACAATTTCTTTAATATTGCAATCCTCATCCTTCTCAAATTACCGATTCTGATATACATTTTCAAGAGAGTTCATATCCTCCTGAATATGGATAGTAGGGTCATCAATGTATTCATTTTCCTAATAATGGATATGGGGCTAACTGTGGTGTACAAGATATTGAGGTGGGTGGGCTGGGATAATAGGAGTATTTAGATTTTGTAGACTGTTCTAACCTTTTGATGTATCATATGTCATTTTATTGCTCATTGGAATATGTTGAGGCCCCAAGTCTTGTGTAAAATCTTCATAATTGTCATCAAACTGATTCAAAAATAACCTCTTGAAATCTTCCCATGAAGATACACTTTATGTGGGTAAGCTGATACACCATTCTCTTGCATAAACCCTCAATGATCTTGCAAAGCATTTCATAATGACATCTTCTACATAAATTTCAAAGTCCTCAATAAATTCACAAAATAGTTGCACATGCCTATGAGTTGATTCATATTTCTCTCCATGAAACTTAGGTATATGATTTCTAAGCTCAACTGGATAACGATTTGGGTAGCCTTGGATGCTATTGAAGTTAATTGGTTTATCAATGTCTGAGACGTACAATTTTCCTGGAAGTGGTTGACATTGCTGACTATTTTAATGATGATCTTAATATTGATAATGCTTGGCATATTGATTATATTCATGATCTTGGTAGCCCACTAATCTTTGACCAGGTGAGATAGGATAAGCATTCATTTGATTTGGGGCTTGTGGTGTAAAATGTCTTGTTGTGTATGATATGTACTAAATCCATTGTCAAGATTTCAGATTGTATCATGAGACATATGTGGGGTCAAAGAGTCACTCACATTCACATACCCATCCTCATTAGAGACTGATATATATTGCGATGAATTTAAAGCAAGTTTGGCCTTCAATTGTCACAGTTCTTGAATTAATTTTTTCTCTTCTTGTAATAACTCAAGTTTTCTCTCTTGTTTTGACATATTTATTTTGACTGTAAATAATATTGTTACAAGATATCTTTGTATTTTTCATCAAGTTCCTTTTCAAAGTCGCCACCTCTTGTCAAAAGAGGAATAATTTTATCTTTTTGGGTCCTTCTTGCTAGCAGAGTTACCAATCTGTGTTCAAATTCAAAACTTTATTAACTCTATAACGAGATGGTCTTCAACCAAGATTCTAAATTACTCCCCAGTAGAGTAACCAATTCTGTTATGACTCAAATGGGTAAAACTTCAGAAAACTCTAGGATAATATTTTCACATGAATCCCTAGTGGAGTTACCAATTCTGTTAGCTCTCAAAAAAAGAGTTTGAAAACCTTAAGAGGATGCCAAGATCTCTTAATGCTTTTGGCTAATGAAATGGGGTTGATATGATTGAAAACCCCCTTCTCTTTAGGCTCTACCAGACCTAGGTGGGTGTACCTTGATAGCTAACGTAGATTTGAAATTTGAACTTAGGGATCTATCCATAGTGGCATGTAAGTGTGAGATAGATATAAGCTTTAATAATTACTCCTACTCCTAATGTGTGAGATTTTGAATATGTGAATAAGGTTTTGAAATGTTATATTGTAATGACTAGTGCTTTATCTATTATGGGCAATAGAGTCAGGATGTGTATGATAGATGTGTCCTCCTTCTTGGCTTAACTCAAATTATTTGGCACTTTTCAAATGTTTATATACCTTGTATAAACATGCAAGAATATTTAAACATAAACCACTTGGAAGGACTTAAATCAACTTCTAATAGAAACCAATCAAGTAGATCACACAAAAGAAGCAAATGTGCCCTGATAAATTAAGCATATCTTTGATATATCCAATTTAAATAACAAACAAAAACTATTCTGGAGACAACACAAATAACTCATATGAATGAAATTAATAAATAATTAAACACCAAAAATTTTTGGACACCATATTATAATATTCCTCTTCGTTAAATTGCTTCAAAAGATTTTACAATTCATGTTGGAAGTCTTTATTTATTTATTTCCTAATCTACTAATTACTACTTGCTCTAATTATTGATTCTTACTTCTAATTGATGATATGTTATGATTGATTTTATCTCCATTTATATCTTGTATTTTTTAGGGTTGTGACCCTTCATTTGTTATCCTGTGTGTCTCTTTATTTAATTAATTATCTTATGTAGATAAAACAATTAATTTTAATTTCTTTCGCCACTCCTATGAAAAATAAAGTATTTCTCAATACTTTAGTCTTTATTCCATTTCTTGATTATATTTTCCTATGTGCATTTTCACCTTTATTTGACAAACATATTTATTTGGGTGAAAAATAATTACCCCTTCTTCTTTGGTGAAAATGTTTTACCAGTCTTCACATGCACTTTTATAAAAGTATACTTTAGGTAAAATAATTACCCACTTGGTTAATTCCTTAAAAATATTTCACCTCAGAATGAAAATATTCTTAATTATGATTATTAAAATATTCCATTGGGTAAAATAATTATCCACCTTATACCCCTTTGGTGAAAATATTCCATACTCCATTGAAAGTATTTTACAACTTCATAAAATCCTCACTTTCCACAATTTATTTTAATATTTCACCCTGTAGTATATAATTTACATTTCCTCAACTTCTTTCCTAGAAAATATTTGTCATTTTTAATGGAATGCGACTTTTCCCCATGCTCCTGCCTTGATTTTGTCTTTTGTCCTCATTATATCATTATATCAGAGGGACTAGAGAATCAATCACTCTGATATTAATAAGTCCATTCGATAGTCCTCAAATGGCCCATATGTTACTTTATCTTTTAGGACATCAAAGAGACTCCCAAATTTTTCACTCCAACATTTATTTTTCCTCCTGATATTCATTTTGCATTGCAGCACTGCACCAATTTTAGGGTTTATGCTTGGTTTTCTGCTTCTACTTTTTTTTTTTTGCTCCACTTCTTTGTGCTCGGCTTCCTCGGCCCATGCTCCAACCCCTCCCACAGATCTTGACATTTTTCTCTCCTCAAAAAAAATTAGTGTAGAGATCTAAGGCAGAGTTTTCCACTCTTCGGCCAATTGAAGGGACTATGTTATACGTCTCATCGATATAAATTACTCTTGCTGATATTCTTTATTCTTTTACAGATTTCGTCTCATTGAAGAGATAGTATAATATGTTCCACTGAGATATGTGTGTGTCTTCGACACTTTTTCCCTTGGTGCATATTGGCCTACAACTCCAATTATGATAACAGGTACAACATATGTAACAGTGCCTAACTGAGAATTTGACATTCATTAAGAGGTGGAGAAGAGTGTTTAGAACTAGGAGATTACTCTCTTAGAGGTGAAGCATCAAGTGATCTTTTAGCAGGATATGGAGCTTTTGTATCAATCCCCTTTTTTTGTTCTTCAAGAAAATGAGCAAGTGATGCCTTCCATGCCTGTGGTATCACTCATGGTGCAACAGGAGCAAGGGGTTATTACTATGGCACTTGCATTTGTGTCTCCTACTAACTAATCAAACATACTAGATTTTAATTTGCATGAGAATCTCCATTAATCAAGGATACTGCTACTGATGGGTTAGGCTGACTATTTGCCTATGGCTATTGTAAAGGAGCTTGTGGAGTCATGGGACACAATCGATTAGGTAAACTTGGGAGAAAAAGGTGATGAAATTGATGGAGTATGACCACCAGTTGTCATGATATCATCTGAGTTCACATAGATATGATTGATTCTAAGATAGAGGTTTGTTACATATATAGCCCTAACTCACCAATCAATTTTAGGACCAAAAGTAGCATATTCATAGGGACTCATGGTGGTAATGATTAACTCGTCACCATGCATATTTGTAGTTTTAGTTGTAACAACAACAAGTTGACTTGCTTCCTACTATGATGGAGAGTGCTTAAATTGCAATGCCTTTGGATGAATGGTGTGTGCCCTTGACATTTGATGGGAGTGTGAGACTTATATACTGGTGCACATTACATTTGGCTTGTGCCTTCATTTATTGCTAAGCATCTTATGTCTTCTAAATTTAATGAGATAGGAGCATGTATAGACCACTTCAAGGAAATATTTCCATTAGCTAATGAAGCATTTTGAGCAATTGTAAGGTCACTATAATCCATGATAGATCTCGTGAGACCAGTTGACTTGTAAGCAACATTGAGATTCCAATCTCGACAAGTCTCTGTGTGCAGTGTAGTTTCTTTTTCTTGATCTTTTAATTCAACACTAAATGAAGGATCTGTGCTTCAATTCTTCAAACACTTAGGCAGTTCATCACAAAAGGTTGTATGGTCTTTATGGCTAGCTTCTAATTCACTAGTAGCATTTCAACTACCTTTACCAATTGCAATACTTGGCTCAACAGATGTCAAACATTCCCAATCTTCAACAATTTTGTGGACTTGTTTCAGTCTGCATAGCTGCAACAATGTTTCCCTAAACAAGAACATAGAAACTTTTTAGGAGCTCAATAGCCTTAAGTGTTTAACCATTAGGACCCAATAGTCACTGCCATCATTTAACAAATCTTTCCTTATTTCAGATAATGCTACCAATTTTGGCAATATCACACTGCATCACATCATCTAGTATCTTAATAGCTTGTGGTGTAGGTACACTCCTTGATAAAAGATTTATAAGGTCATGGGCTTTGACAATGATGTATGGATCCCAATTCATTGTTCCCTCAACAAGATTGAGTTCACAATCTATACCATGTTCCTTCAAATCCTGTGTCACAATAGGCCATGCATCTTGCAAGTATTTTTCTCTGTATTGGGGAAAGAGAGTGGAGACGGAGCTAACTTCAAGCATGCCAGCTTCATTTCAGGAAGGGTCAAATTTATCAACTTTCTAGTGATCAATGTCAGGGGTATCCCATGGCTTGGGCTTGTCATGCTTGCCTTTGTATCTAGGTGGCCTTACCTCCTTTTGGTTCTCTTTTGACTCTCCCATAGTCCTATAATCTCACACAACAAGGCCTTTAATGTAGAGAATAGTTTTTGACACAAACAAACAGATTAGATTCATAATCTTGTATGTTTACACCATTTAGAGTGTTTCTTCTTAAGCTTCAATATGTTTTTCTATTGGGTTATCACAATCCCCATATTGTCAATGATATAAATTCTCAAAATTATTCCTCATACAACCAGATGAAGAAGAGAGAAGTGGTTGCAAAGTTTTGACAGTGTCTCTACCTTGCCAATTACCTGGAAACTATTGATATTGACTCTTCTCAGGGTATATTATTCATCTAGAAATATTAGAATTATGGCATCCTTCAACATTAACAACCCCTTATCACCTCATATGATGAACCTCATATTCTACAGCCTATAGGCCATTGTAGCACCCTGATGGATCCAAAGTTGTAGTTGAGACTGTTTTATTTGCTACCATGGTTTATGTACTACCACACCATTAGTCTGGAATTTTAATCATGACTATTGCAAGTCTCAAAGAAGTGACATTTAACACCTTACAACTATATTTTTGAGTGTTGGAATTAATTTTTTATCTTGGGAACCTAAAATTTTGCAAAAAAAAATTGAAGGAAATTTTAGGTCCCAACACCATATCTCCTACTTTTGACTTGAAGTCACTCCTATAAAACACCAGGGGTACTTTAGACATGGTAGTCTTCACCTTCATCCAATTATCATTAATTGTTTTCCTACACCTTTATGGATCTTGGACATATATCCTTTGTTTATTCTTCTTGGAGATCATGGTCATAGTAGGAAAGACTGGGATGTCAAACGCCTCCTCTATAGCTTCTATGGTAAAGTTGGTGATTATTCTTCCATCTTGGGTTATCACAAATTTTTTTTGTGGATGGTACCTCTCTGTACATGCCATAATCAGTTCTGAGTGTTGGACAATAGTGGGAAATCTTGCAGCTTGGGCTATACCATTGTCCCTTATCCTGCAGGCCTAGTTTGTAGGATTGTCACCAAATACCCTTAACTTGAAATCTTCAAAATCCACATGGCTGATGTCAATATCAACTATGTTGCTCCAATTTGAAGTGATCTTGGACACAAGGGAAACTCCTTTGAACTCATACTTCATGATGCTAGATCAAGAAGACATTTATCATGCATTACATTACCTTAATGAATACCTCTTTTTGATAACACTTCAACATATTTAATCTATCAACTTGGTTAGAAATTAATTTAAATCATTGAAACAAAGCATTTGCATAAATTTCTAAGACATGGCTTTCACTTAAAGATCAAATTTGACCAATTCCCGCAAAAAGTAGGCATTTTCCCTTCTATAGGATATGAGCATGAAATACTACCAAACTCAAACTTTACATTAGTCACAAAAGATGATATCTTTGAATTAACAAAATTATGCAAAGCAATTGGCTTAACGCAAGCAATTTAACTTATATGGGATGAATGGGTCATTTGTACTTAAAATGTGTCTGGAGGCCTGGACCGAATAAAGCATGTATTTTGGTCTCAATAGGATATGCAAGATTTTTAGACCCAACATGATATATCCTATATCCAACCATATTAGCACAACAAAGTTTTTGAGTTCACAGTGGGTGAAGCTATGGTACTAGATAAGTGAGCCAATGTCCTCCTACCAGATAAGTAAGAAAAATGGTCCCTAGTGGATAAAATCCACTACTTGGAAAAACACTTGCAAAAGGGAAAAGGGTCATGATACTCAAAAGTCTCGACAGGTTCGCTCAAGTGGACAGAATAAAGTGGGTCATCGGGCCCTTAGTGGATAATATCTATTGAGGCCCAAAAGTCCTGCAAACATTGGTTATCATCTTAGGGCAATTCCACCATTTAAGGATTTTCAAAGGTTTACGTTAGGCGGGGTTTTCTAACCCTAAGGGACATTATCCTATGCATCAGATTTTTCTGCAAAGCAAGTTTTATCACTAATCTTAACACATGACCTAGGTTAAATGAAATCATGAAGGTTTAACTTAGAATCTAAACCAACATGCAAAACCCCTTTACATAGTTCAAAACCCTAAGAAAAATGAAGATGAATACACTAGGGTTTACTACTCGTACTATAATCCTTGTAAATCCTATTTACTTATCCATTTCTTTACCCATTTTACACAAGACACAAGGTATACATAGCAATTGAATGCAAATGAAAGATAAAAGGGCAAGTAGCCAACCTGGTTTACGTTGAGAAATGTGAACTGACCTTTGGGAGCTAACCTAAGAAATTGCACGATCATTGTGGAGATCTTTGAAGATGGCAAGAATTCAAAAAATCACCAAGAGCTCCAGGGAATCAAGAAATACAGGAACAAATGGTGATAATGAGCATAAATCTAGATTTTATACCCTCGTTTTGCTGGCCATAAATGCCCTTGTACCTTAGATAGAGTGTCAAGCACTAACTATGCAAAAAGTAAGTATTTCTATAGGCACTTGATATACGGGCCAAAGACACATAAGTGGATAATATCCATTACCTAGCGAAAACCCCACAATATCTAATACTAACCTAAAACCCTACTTTTATCCCAAATGGAAATAATTAACCCTATGTGGAACTTTAAATGAGTACCGAATATATCCGGTGACATCAAGTTTTAGCACAAAATCTAGTTTGGAGAAAATCACCCACTTTTTGAGAAATACTTATCATTTTCATTCTTCATAGAATGCATGGAAAAAGACTGCATCTAGATATTATTTGGTTGGTAAGAAATTTAGCACAATATCCAGTTGGAGGGAAATAGCGTAAACAGGATAAAATGTAGGTTTTCTCCAACACAACTTGTACAAGATAAACCCAAGACCTCACAAGATCATCCAAAAGGAACAACCAAAACCTGAAAAGGTGAGATCCTAAAAAATAACATCATTTGAATCAAATTCTCACTCAAGGAAAAATTTGCCATTTTCTCCAAAGCACAAGGAAGCAAAGATAAGACTCAAGCCAAAACAAAACAGGGGGTCTCCATTTTGATAAAATGGGGTGTGTGTAGGTTGTAACATGTACCAATGTCAGCATAAATCAATTGAATAGCATATTAGATGAGTTTTTTCTTTAGAGCTGAGTCTTGACAGTTTTAGCAAAGAAACTAGGGCAATCTTAGATGCCAAGTATATTGCCAATAATGCCAAAATAGCTAAAGTTATCCCATTCCAATGGCCTATGGAGAAAATATGTGCTACATGGACTGAGAAATATAATGATTAAAACATAGGATTGGAATTTAAGGCGGCTGGAGGCTTAAGTTTGGCAAAGTCAATTTCAAAGGTTTTCATTAACTTCATGATTGGTTTCTTCAATGGTTACAACTATTACAAGGAGCTATTTTTAGGGGCAATATTTTGTTCTAAACTGAGTGCATGTTCCTATGCCTCAATTCATTTAATGTAAAGGACAAAACTGTAACTGACCATGTTAGGTTAAGTCACAGGCTGACAAGTTTCTTATCTTCTATATAAGAATTTGTTTTCTCATTGTAAAAGGATTCTGGAATGCCATTATTGGGTGGATATACTCTAAAATAAAATTATTTGGGTTGCAGATAGATATTTTTACTAGTAAAAAATCTCTATATGACATTTTTTCAATTCAGAATGAATCATATGAAAAATGCATTTAGCATGTGTTTCTCACATTTGTCTCCTTGTATGTATGCATTTCTCTTCTAAATGAAGGAATCAAGGGTTTTTAAGTTTATTTGTGAATATTTGCTGCATTGAATATCTTATTTGCTGACTATATTCAAGTAATGGATTAAACTACTTTGAATAAGATATAGGGAGTTATGTGTTTCATTAGGGATCATTAAGAAGAAATGTAGGAAATACCCTTCTTTAGGTATGTCATTGTAAGGCAGCGATATAGTTTAATCCTCTATATTTGAAATTTATATGTTAGAAGGAGGCATTTGCAGGAAATAATTTGACTTTGTACCGTAGATAGGCACCGATCTAAACTTCATCTTGTCCAAGATCCAAGACCAAAACTCTAAAAGGTAAATCATGTGAATCATTTTTTTTTGTATTTGCTTAGGTAGTTTTAATATATGTTCTCAAAACCAACAATGAGTTAACCTCCAAAGACTTATCTAGTTTTGAATTAATCTTACAATCTTGGTACATATATATGAGAACATTTCTTCTTTTGCAATATCTTGTGGTGATTGGGGTTTGATCAGTTGATATTGTTGTAAAAGGGAATACCCCCTAGGTCTAGCATATCCTAAACTACAGAGGAGATCATTTCATTGACTCATGTTCGTTGGCCACTAATCTGAGAGTCTTGAGCATTAAAGATGGCTACTTTATAGAGGCAATCAGGCAATCAATTGGAAGAACCAACAGATTGGTGACTCTATTAGGGATCAGAAAATAATTATTGAGACCCCAAATTAGATTACTTTATTCCTAGGAAGTTTTAGGTGGTGACTCTGATATCTCCAAATAGGCCAAATACAAATACTAGTTTCCACATTCTAAAATGGATAGAAGAAGATCTACGTATAAGCATAATCATGTAACAAATACTACATAAGAATGGAAAAAAAAAAGGTGCTGGTAAGTCACACACTACTCCTTACAATTCCTTTCCACATGCAATAGACTATAGTGGTGATGAAGGCCCTATTGTTAAATATGTTAACCCTAGGGTTCTAGAATTGATTGTTGAAAATATCAGAAATAAGGAACTCTGGAAAAACTCAGAGTATCAAGATAGAATAGAAAAAGAGATTGATTTGATCTATTAGGATAGAATTCAAACCTTACCTCAGTCCTAGACATTTTATAACCCTATGTATAAAATGGCACCACATGGACCCACCTGAGGGACACATAAAAGGTAACTCAAGAGCCCCACGGATGGAGCCAAGTGGCAGCCTCCACTATGTTTCTAAAAGTTTCTCGGCCCTCGCCCAAGTTTCGCGAGCCCCTTTCATAAAGTTTCTCTGTGCCGCGGGTTGCGACAAGTGTCAGTGGCAGAGAGTCCTTGTATTGTTTCTCAGAGTCACGCGGAACTTGCCACGTGTCGCTTTCCGATGAAGACCCTTTAATGTTTCTAAGGTGGGGTGGAACGCTCCACGTGTCCCTTGCAGTTGCTGCGGAAGCTGACGCATGTCAGCTTCCGCGTGAGTTTCTATTTTGTTTTGATGCGAGTCTAAGAGAAGTGGCGGGTCCCTTTAACGTTTCTCATGGCAACGTAGAGGGCACCATGTGTCACTCTCCGCTAAAGTTTCTAAAAGTTTCAATGTCACAGCGGAGGATGCCACATGCCCCTTAATGTTTCCGTGGAAGCTGCCAAGTGGCAACCTCCGCAATGTTTCCTTTTGTTTCAAGGCTTGGCACAAGCAAGGTGGGTCCCAGTAGAAGCTCTGTTGTTGTGGATATTGCCACGGGTTGCGACAGGTGTCACAAGCAGAGGCCCAATTAGAAGGTTTCGGTGTGGGCGCAGAAGGTGCCCATGTATCATGTAATGGATGCGGAGCTTGCCACGTGTCAGCTTCCGCATTTCTCTTTCTGTCTAGCAATGTAAAGTGGCAGATGGTTGTGGGCCCTAGTTTCAAGGTGTCTCCAGTTCTAGATGCCGCAGATTGCAACATGTGTCGTGAGCGGGGGCAACTTCAAAGTTTTGACACAGTTTTACAAGGCATCGCGGGGCTCGACACGTGTCGGCTTCCGCACGTGTTTCTGACAGAGGCTTCTCAAAGAGTTTTGGCGCCCAGTTTCTCGTATAGACACAACCTAGACTCGATGACATTTTTTAACAGTTTCATAATGATTCTTTGGGTCCACAGCTTGCATTTAGGATTGTATATGCCAAGACACAATTAAAGATACTAAAGTGATATACACACAAATGCAGAAGCGATATACACAGATGATTGACCAAACTTTGACCACCTGTATCTCCTCCGTTTTAGTGAATTTTCACATGCTGTAAGAGGCAAAGTTATGTATTTTCGTCCCCTCTTTCATTTGGCGGGCTTTTCAGGAGGTTTTGTGACACTTTTTCAATAAATGGAGATTTTTGGAGGCATTCATTATAGTAGATATGGCAAGCAGTTGTCAGCATTCAATGCTAGGTTATCCTCCGCCATTCTGAGGATTAGATCGATGACGTGGCTGTTTGCATTAAAGACCCAAATATCTCCCACCTACCCCTATTCCTGATCTTTTGCGCCGTTACTCTTGGTAGGTAGACGTCCCTTCAGGAAGATATTTCTGATTGCAGCCCCCAATGTGAATTTTTGTAACTGACCTAGGACAGTTTTTGTATTGCTATATAAGCTGAGGCTTATATTGTAATAAGGGTTGGAATTTTTTTGGAAACTTTCTGTTCTCCCTGTCTCCAAACAGAACTTTTCATATTGTAACTTTGCCTTTCTTTAGATATATGAAAGCTATCATGCCTTTTGCTGATTTTTCTATCTCTGTGTAAATTTGCATATGGTTGTCTATGAATATATCTTATTCCTCTCAATCATTTTGCTCCTTACCTCTGTTAGAATCATCTATTCTGTGTATATTTGCTTGCTGTATTTGATTATATTGTGCATGCTTCATCTTTGCAAAGGTTCTTTAGAACTGTCTGGTGTATCACCCCTTTCATGTTTTAAGTATTGTTGCTTTATCTTTCATTTTAGCACATTTCTTCCCCTTTTCACCCCAAAATACAGTAGTTTTAGGTGATAACTAGACAAGGAAGCCAGCCTTCTCCAGAGGTTTGATCTCATTTAGTAAAGTCCCACACTTAGAAATCAATCCCATTGTGTCATTGGAATGCTTGGAATCCCATTCAAGCAGGGTGCAATTTCATGTGACAACAGTTTCTGGCATGCCTGGTGGGACCATACAAACTCTTATTACTAGTTTTGATGTGCAACTAGTGATTTTCTAACCTATAAGAGGTTAAAAATTGCATATCTGGTGACTCATACTAAGGAAGATCAGGCAAACTAGTTTTGTTGATATACTTTTATGAGAAGGATACAAACTAGGAGTTCAAGTTCCAGCTCATTTGATTATCTACAGCTTTCTCCACCTAGGAGGCAAAGTGGAATTGTAGTAAGAACTCCCTATTCTAAAAGGACATTGTCAACTCCTCCAAATTTCAGACCGATTGCCTCTATAGTCCTTGTAGCAACTCAAGCAAACCCACTTCCAGCTGCTCAGATGGCAAGAAATCAGCCATTTGTGGCTTTTGATGGGGGAAGCCCCTTGAACTTAACAATACATGATGCCATACCTATGGCAGCCTTGAAGAGCTTGCCCTATTTCACAGGGGAGATCCAAACTACACCTATTGAACACATAAGAGATGTGGCTTCTCTGTGTGGAGTACATCATGTAACACAAGAAAACGTGGCCATCAGATTACTAGCTACCTCATTCAAAGGAAAGGCATTACAATGGTTCAGAAGTCTACCAGTACAGACTATAGGGACCTGGGATGAACTAGGAGACAAGTTGAATAAGCAGTTCCAAGATAAATCAGATAATCTGTCATTGGTGGAACAGATGACCACTATAAAGAGAGCCCTTCAAGAACCAATGATGGACTTCAACTTCAGATTTTAGAAGACATGGGACCGAATCCCTGCCATTGTAAGACCTCCAGCTGAGTATGGATTCTTATATTTCTTGAAAGCTTTAAATAGTGATATTTTAGTAATGGTACAATCACTAGGAGGTGTAAGCTTACCTGATGCCTATGACATAGCCATTAAAGCAGAGAATAGTCTAATTCAGGCTGGAAACATAGCACCTAGGCCCCCTATGCCCATTTTTCCTGAGATCCAGGCTTCTACGCCTTTACCCACCCCATATTTTGTCCCTACACCTATTGTTGCAGCATTACCACGTTCCTCTACTTCTGAACCTGCTGCCTCTAGTTCATCTCAAGAGCTAAAAGAGATAAAAAGTAGCCAACAAAAAATAGAAAATCTTCTGCAGACTTTCGGGAATGATCTAGTAAACATCAAGAAGCAATAGTCTCAAGGTAGACAGCCTTATCAACAATAATATCAGGGGTAGAACAAAGCATATCAAAGGCAGGGCCAACCTTACCAGGCCAATAGGCCATCTTATCAGAACAACTACCAAGGTGCCAAGCAAAATATGAACCAAAGGCCTTTTCAGCCTTACAATCCGGCACCTATTAGTACAGCAAGGGACCTTGTCCCTATCTAGAATAACATTGTAGCTGATTATGATTGGTGTGTCCCATGCCATATGCCACACAATCAGGTAGCCTGTTCAAGTGGAGTCCTAAATCAGGCTCTGATGGCACAAAACGTGGCAGCTACACAACCATACACACAAAATGATGGGGCTGCACAACAACAAGAGCAACCTCGGAATGATTCTGCTTTCATGAATTGGCAGGAAGGAGAATTTTGTGGGGTAAACAGTGATAGTAGTCTACTGCTGCCAATACAAGGGCTAAGAAGAGAGGTTATGAGGTTGAGCCAGCAGCAAGCAAAGGTAGAGAACATACTAATGCCTCCACATCCCACATTCCTCGCATCTTGCAAAGAGGTGCACCAGCAACAACAAGGGGGATACCTCATTTGCAGGATGATACTGCTACTACAAAGTCAAGTCATAGGGTAGGTGCCACTCCATCTTACAATATTATTGAAAAGATGAAAAAGATGAGTGTAACCATGTCTATGTGGGATTCTTTAGAGATCCCTGGCCAAAAGAAGATGTTGTAGTCCGCCTTGTCTGATTTGAAGGTACCCAATGATACCACTATTGACCCTGATAGGACTGTCCTTGCTAATTTATCCCAAGATGACATCAAGCAGCCTAACCAAGGTGCCAAGCCTCTTCCCTTTTATATGTCACTGATAATTGGAGACAAACTAGTACACAATTGCATGGTAGATAGTGGAGCAAGCAGTTCTGTCATGCCTAAGCAGATTGCAGATCAGTTAGGGCTTAAGTACTAGCCACTTGAGAAAGGTGTACTCCAGTTGGATGGAACATCTGTTAATACTGTGGGTATCATAAGAGATCTAGGTCTCACCCTACATGCCTGCCCCAATGTCTCTATTTCACAGGAGGTGTTCATAATAGATTTGCCTCCTCATTTTGCCATGTGCTTATCAAGGGAATTTATAGCCAAAATAGGAGGATATCTATCTTCTAACTGGTCCCACATGTTTTTTAGGACCAGATATGGTACTAAGGTAACTTTGAAATCTGAGTTACTTTTAGACTATCACATAGAACCTTACACACCCAGTGTTGTTAATGCAAATTGCATTATCTCTGATGACCCTGAATTAGGTACTGCTCAAGAACTACAAGCTGAGAGCATACAAGAAGTACTCTTGAAGGAGTGGGCCTCTGAAAATGTTGTAGATGATCCTGAGGGACATATCCAAGAGGCTGGCCTAGGAGTATACATATTGCATGAGCATCAAATAGCAATACCAAGTCTTCTGAGGAAAGCAGAGCAGCAGGTAGAGCATCATGATGAGGTATGGAAAATGTATTTTGATGGCTCTAGGGGCAGAAATGGATCTGGTGGTGGTGCAATGCTCGTGTTACCACAAGGTGAAAATTATTATGTTGCTTTTTGTTTTTCCTTTTCTTGTACTAACAACACTACTGAGTATGAAGGGTTGATCCAAGGTCTGCAATGGACAAGAAGGAGGAAGATTGGCTGTTTATAGGTGTTTGGAGATAGTGAGCTCATTGTGAATCAGGTGAGGGGATTGCACCTTACAAAAAGTGATGCCCTGAAGTGCTACAAACACAGGGTATGGAATTTGATTGAAGAGTTTGATGCTTTCAATCTGATCTCCATTCCAAGGAGTCAGAACTATCATGCTGACAGATTAGCTTCAATTGGGGCTCATTTTGACATCCCCAGTGACATTCAAAGGGAGAAGGTTCAGCCTCATGTAAAAATAATTTCTAGGCCTTCTATCCCTGATAATAATATTCACTGGCAAGTTTTTCACAGTGATGAATAGATCCTGAGATTCCTATTAGAGGAAGATGAGTTTTCCATAATGAATCAAGATAAACTCAAACAGCAATATCACAATGATCAAATCATTCAACTGAGAACAAATAAGCTGCCCAAGGGATTGGTCACCTTGGAATCTATTTTTGGCATTGATGACCAAAAGAAGAAGACAAAAACCAGTATGCAAGTAAAGGAGGAGCATTATGAAGAGCTAGAAATTTTCAAGGGTAGACTCCTTAAAATTGGTAAAATCTGCTCAACTGAAGACAAAAGAGCTTTCATTGCCCTTTGTAAAGAATTTGAAGAGGTGCTTGCTTGGGACTATGTAGACTTAAAGGGATTTGATCCTCATATTGCCAAACACACCATAGAGTTAGAGCTGGGTATAAAACCTGTGAGGCAGAAACAAAGACATCTAAATCCAAAGTTAGAACCCCTGATGATCAAAGAACTAACCAAGTTGATTGAGGGGAAGATCATCTTTCCAATCAAGCACACTTCTTAGGTTTCTAACCTTGTGCCTATGAGGAAGAAAAATGGGGAGATCAGGTTGTGTGTTGACTTCAGAGACCTCAACAGAGCCTCCCTAAAAGACCACTACCCTTTGCCTTCAATGGAGCAAATTCTATAGGTGGTGGCTGGTTCAGAAAGGTTTTCTTTGCTTGATGGATTTTCTGGTTATAATCAGGTGTTAGTCAAGGAAGAGGACCAATTCAAGACTGTTTTCACAACCAAGTGGGGTACTATGGCCTATAAGAGGATGCCTTTTGGTCTCTCAAATGTTGGCTCTACTTTTCAAAGAGCCATGGACATGGCCTTTAAGGGTCTGATGTATAAGCTTGTGCTAGTATACCTGGACGACATAACGGTCTTCTCTAAAAATGCATCTGAGCATTTATCCCACCTAAGGCTAGTCTTTGAAAGATGCAGAGAGTTTGGGATATCCCTCAATCCAAAGAAATGTATTTTTGCTGTACATGAGGGCAAGTTGTTGGGGCATATTGTGTCAAAGGAGGGTATTACCATTGATAAAGAGAGAATACAGGCCATTTTGCTATTGCCCTTACCTAGTCATAAGAAGGGACTACAACGCTTCATTGGAAAAATTAATTTTCTGAGAAGGTTTATACCTAATATCGCAAATCTCTTAAGACCCTTGACGTCTATGTTGAAAAAGAACATAACTTTCAGTTGGACGTCAGAGGCCAGACATAGCTTCCAGTCCATAAAGGAGGCATTAGCAGCTACGCCAACCTTGATTAATCCTAATTTCTCCAAGGACTTCATCATGTATGCTTATGGTGGCCTGGATACCATTTCTGCTATTCTGGTGTAGCGGCAGATCGAGGGTTTCGAACAACCGATCACCTTCTTCAGCCAAAGGTTGGAGGAATATGAGCAGAAGTATAGCTTCGTTGAAAAGCATGTCCTGGCAGTAGTCAGGAGCCTAAAAAAGTTTAGGCATCTCATTTCAAATAACAAGATACACCTGATGGTGGCTCATCCTAGTGTGAAGGAGTTCCTACTGAGTAAAGATGTTAATGAGAAAAGGGCTGGTTGGATCACCAAGGTCATGGAATATGATGTGGAGATCAAGATAACCAAGCTGGTCAGAGGTAGAGGACTCAGTAAGCAGCTTGTCACTAGTTCTGAGGATGAGGTAGAAGAAGAAGAAGAGGTGCTCCTGATCATAGAAGAGGAGCATCAAGATGATACAGCAGCAGTAGGTACTAGTTGGGTTAATAATTTGACCCAATTTTTACAAACTGGTAGATGTCCTGTAGGCTTAGATAAAGCTAAAAGAAGATACTTCAGGCTACAATCCATTCCATATGTTTTAATTGAAGGCATCCTTTTCATAAAATACTTTAATGGTGTATTGCTTAGATGCATTCATACTGATCAGATTGACAGGGTGCTACATGAATTCCATGATGGAACAGCAGGAGGACATTTTGCCCCAAGAACTACTGCTTGGAAAGTAATGAGAGCTAGCTATTATTGGCCTAGCTTATTTAAGGATGCCCATGCATGGGCTAGAAAATGTGTTAAGTGTGCCCTTTTTGCAGGAAAAGAGAGGCTGCCAGCTTTGCCTCTACACCCAATCCAGGTAGAACAGCCCTTTATGAGATGGGGCATTGATTTTATTGGACCTATCAACCCGCCCTCAAGCATAGGCCACAGGTGGATACTCACAGCCACAAACTACTTCACAAGATGGACTAAAGCAGTGGCTTTGAAAGAATCTAATGAGAGTGTTGTTTTGAATTTTTATTGTGATTTGGTCTCCAGATTTGGAGTGCCTGAATCAATCATCTCTGATAATGCTCTAGCTTTTGTTGGCCTGAGAATAACTGACTGGGCTATCAAGAATGGGATTTATTTGAATACTTCATCAAATTATTACCCACAGGGTAATGGTTTGGCTGAATCCACAAACAAAAATCTCATCAGGATTATTAAGAGGGCAATGGAGAGTAATCAGAGGACCTGGCACACTGATTTGAAGTTTGCTCTATGGGCTGATAGGATAACTCCTAAGAGGTCTATTGGGAACTCCCCTTATCTGCTAGTGTATGGAAAAGAGGCAAGGTTGCCTATGTCTATAGAGCTGCCAGCATTAGACATTATGCATGACCTAGAAATGCTTGAAGCAGAAAACCCCATGGCTATAAGGTATGCTCAGCTTATGGAGCTAGAGGAAAGTAGAAATAAAGCTATGGCAGCCATGGAACATCATCAGCTGCAAACAAAAAGAAATTTTGACAAGAAGGCCACCCCCAGACATTTTAGAGTGGGTGATATGGTGCTCAAATGGGATGAGCTGAGGAGTAGACTAGGAAAGCATTTCAAATTTGACAGCATGTGGAGTGGCCCCTTTCTCATCACTGAATGCAAGGAGCACAATGCATTTCAGTTGCCCAACATGAATGGAGAAAATCTGCATATCCCAGTTAATGGGATACATTTGAAAAGATGTTTTGAGGTATGAGCACCCTGTAAATTGGTAGGTTAGACTTTTGTTTTCAATAAGTGTTGTTGCACAGTAGTTTAGATTCATTTACTTCCCTAAGTGCTTCTACACAGGCTACTTTGTCATTAGGAGAAGGCAGGCCTTTCCCCCCTTTTTTTGTGTTTTGAGAGGCAAGTCTTAGTTTCCCAAGCATATTTTAGACTTGACTCCATGCCCAATGGATGCTTGAGGCCACTAATCTCATGTTTAGCAGGCAAACATCCCATAGAGGTTGCCATAAATGTTAACCTTTTTCCCTCTATCCAGAGCCAAACAGTTAACCTGATATTTTCCTTGGAAATCCCTTTGAAAAGGTCCCTATAAAGCAAAGTGCCAAAATTCCTAGAAGCCTTGCTTTAAAAACCTTACCATTATAAAGAGCTCAAAAAAATAGGCAGGTTTGTTTTTTACAGCACCCTGAAATTCGTCCAAATGAAGAAGTTATGCATGGTCAAAGTTTCGGTCAACTGACAGTTCAAATGGGCATTTTGGCGGGCTTAAAAAAATTCCATCGGCCTTTTAAAAATGATCGCCGTGGGTTGCGTGACGTGTCAACGGTGGAGAGTAGTTTCCTAAAAGTTTCAATGTTGCTGCGGAGGGCACCGCGTGTCGGCTTCCGCAAGAGTTTCATCGCAGCTTCTTTCAGTTTCTTTGCAGTTTCTTTAAGTTTCCTCACAGTTTCTTTAAGTTTCTGAGACTCACGCAGATGGCACCACGTGGAGCCACCTGAGGGACAAATAAAAGGTAACTCAAGAGCCCCACGGATGGAGCCAAGTGGCAGCCTCCACTATGTTTCTAAAAGTTTCTCGGCCCCTGCCCAAGTTTCGCGAGCCCCTTTTATAAAGTTTCTCAGTGCCGCGGGTTGCGACAAGTGTTAGCGGCAGAGAGTCCCTGTATTGTTTCTCAGAGTCACGTGGAACTTGCCGCATGTCACTTTCTGATGAAGACCCTTTAATGTTTCTAAGATGGGGCAGAACGCTCCACGTGTCCCTTGTAGTTGTTGCAGAAGCTGACGCATGTCAGCTTCCGCGTGAGTTTCTATTTTGATTCGATGCGAGTCTAAGAGAAGTGGTGGGCCCCTTTAACATTTCTCATGGCAACACGGAGGGCACCACGTGTCACTCTCTGCTAAAGTTTCTAAAAGTTTCAACGTCGCAGCAGAGGATGCCACCTGCCCCTTAACGTTTCCGCAGAAGCTGCCAAGTGGCGGCCTCCACAATGTTTCCTTTTGTTTCAAGGCTTGGCGCAGGCAAGGTGGGTCCCAGTAGAAGCTCTGTTGCTGTGGATATTATCGTGGGTTGCGACAAGTGTCGCAAGCGGAGGACCGGTTAGAAGGTTTCGGCGTGGGCGCGGAAGGTGCCACATGTATCATGTAATGGACGCGAAGCTTGCCACGTGTCAGCTTCCGCATTTCTCTTTCTGTCCAGCGATGTAAAGTGGCGGATGGTTGTGGGCATTGGTTTCAAGGTGTCTCTAGTTCTAGATGCCATGGATTGCGACATGCATTTTGACACAGTTTTACAAGGCATCGCGGGGCTCGACACGTGTCAGCTTCCGCACGTGTTTCCGACAGAGGCTTCTCAAAGAGTTTTGGTGCCCAGTTTCTCGTATAGACACAGCCCAGACCCGACGACATTTTTTAATAGTTTCATGATGATTCTTCAGGTCCGCAGCTTGCATTTAGGGTTGTATATGCCGAGAAATACTTAAAGATACTGAAGTGATATACACATAAATGCAGAAGTGATATACACAAACGATTGACCAAACTTTGACCGCCTGTATCTCCTCCGTTTTAGCAAATTTTCACATGCTGTAAGAGGCAAAGTTGTGTATTTTCATACCCTCTTTCATTTGGCAGGCTTTTCAGGAGGTTTTGTGACACTTTTTCAATAGATGGAGATTTTTGGAGGCATTCATTACAGCAGATATGGCAAGCAGCTGTCAGCATTCAATGCTAGGTTATCCTCCGCCATTCTGAGGATCACATCGATGACACAGCTATTTGCATTGAAGACCCAAATATCTCCCACCTGCCCCTGTTCCTGATCTTTTGCGCCATTACTCTTGGTAGGTAGACGTCTCTTCAGGAAGATATTTCTGATTGTAGCCCCTAGCGTGGATTTTTGTAACCAACCTAGGACAGTTTTTGTATTGCTATATAAGCTGAGGCTTATATTGTAATAAGAGTTGGAAGTTTTTTGGAAACTTTCTGTTCTCCCTGTCTCCAAATAGAACTTTTCATATTGTAACTTTGCCTTTCTTTAGATATATGAAAGCTATCATGCCTTTTGCTGATTTTTCTATCTCTGTGTAAATCTGCATATGGTTGTCTGTGAATATTTCTTGTTCCTCTCAATCATTTTGCTCCTTACCTCTGTTAGAATCATCTATTCTATGTATATTTGCTTGCTGTATCTGATTATATTGTGCATGTTTCATCTTTGCAAAGGTTCTTTAGAACTGTCTGGTGTATCACCCCTTTCATGTTTTAAGTATTGTTGCTTTATCTTTCATTTTAGCACATTTCTTCCCTTTTTCATCCCAAAATACAGTAGTTTTAGGTGATAACTAGACAAGAAAGCCGGCCTTCTCCGGAGGTTTGATCTCATTTAACAAAGTCCCACACTTAGAGATCAATCCCATTGTGTCATTGGAATGCTTGGAATCCCATTCAAGCAGGTTGCAATTTCATGTGACAACAGGTATATCAGATGGATGTCAAGTCTGCCTTTTTGAATGGTGACTTGGAAGAAGAAGTGTACATTGAGCAACCAGATGGATTTCAATTGTCTCATCATGGTGATATGGTCTACAAGTTGAAGAAGGCACTGTATGGTTTAAAGCAAGCCCCAAGAGCCTGGTATGAAAGATTGGACAAGCATCTTTTGAATATTGGTTTCAACAAAGGTACTGTTGATAGTAACTTATATTTCAAAATTGATCATGAAAACATCTTGACTGTTGAAGTGTTTGTTGATGATATCATTTTTGGAGGAAGAGATAGTATGTGTAAAACTTTTGCAAATCAAATGAAAAGTGAGTTTGAGATGTCCATGCTTGGTGAAATGAATTTCTTCTTAGGTCTGCAAATCACTCAAACAAAAAAAGGTATCTTCATTTCTCAGACCAAATATGCAAAAGAATTGTTGAAGAAATTTGGGATGGAAGATTCAAATCTAATGAATACTCCCATGACAAACAGATGTAAGTTGAACAAAGATGATGACTCTCCTAAGGCAGATCAAACAAAGTACAAGTCAATGATTGGAGGATTGTTGTATCTCACTCAAACTAGACTAGACATTATACAAGCTATTGGTCTTGTTGCTAGATTCCAAGCTGATCCTAGAGAATCTCATGTCATGGCAATTAAGAGGATATTTAGATATCTAAAAGGGACAGTTGAGTATGGTCTATGGTATCCTAGAGATCATGATTTCTCTCTTCATGCATATACAGATGCTGATTGGGTAGGAGATGTGGATAACTGGAAGAGTACCAGTGGTGGAGCATTCTTTTTGGGGAAGAGATTGGTTTCTTGGCTAAGCAAGAAACAAGAGGCAATATCTCTATCTACAACTGAAGTAGAGTATATTGCAGCAGCAGGTAGTTGCACTCAAGTGTTGTGGATGAAGCAAATGTTAAGAGATATCAAAGTGGAGTATGAGGAGCCTATCACAATTTTCTGTGATAATCCAAGTGTAATAAACATATCTAAGAATCTGGTGTTGCATTCAAAGACTAAACATATATCCATCAGGTTTCATTTTTTGAGAGAGAAAGTGAACAAGAATGAAGTCAGATTGGAGTTTATGCCTTCCAAGGATCAGATAGCAGACATCTTTACTAAACCTCTACCTAAGGACTCTTTTGAGTATCTCAGGGAGAAGTTAGGGGTTATTGCCCCTCCGGTGATGAACTAAGGTGCACTGATGTGCATCAGTCTAGTGGATATCATAGTCACATCTTGTGGTCCAGATTGATGATGGGGAGCTGCTACTCAGGGGGAGCAGCAGATATGATTCTGAAGTTGTAGAATTTCAAGTATGTGCCCTTTTCCATTGATGTCAAAGGTGGTGAGAAGACATGTGAAAAACAAGTGGTTGCTAATCAAAGGGGGAGCAAGAAAGAAAGAGAAGACATGCGAATAGTTGTTGCTGATAGGGGGAGTTGTGACAGTGAGGAGAAGTTCTTGTCTTGATGGTCAAAATAGTTGTTCACATCATATGTTGCCATCAATGACAAAGGGGGAGATTGTTGCAAGTATGGGCCTAACCGGTGTTGTCATTGATGTCAACATACTCCTGTTGCATTAATGATAAGGATTGGATGAGCTGTGTGATGAGGATATTGAGAAAATTAGTCTCAATCAGGATCAGTGAAGAACAGTGATGACAGTAAGGTAATAGTCCAAGATAGGAAGAGGATCAGAGGATACAGATTAAAGGGTTTGTAGATATGTGTCTTAAGGTGGTACAGTAGAGATTTCAGAGGTCTGCATGAAGATCTAAAGAAGTTGTAGTCACTCAAGTAAAACTAGTTCTGACAGATGTTCACTGGTGGCAGATTGATACAGATAGGTCCGGTGAGATCTGGAAATGCATTATCCTATTCTTTGGATTTGAGGATGTGTTGAGGATGTCTTTGTGGAGTGTCAACTCGATTGGTTCATGGTTTGAAGGTCTACAAGAATCTATTCTTTTGTGACAGTGATGATAGACTATGTTCTTGAGGTTCCAGATGAAGGAGAGAAGGATTTTTGTAAGCAGATGAAGTGTGGATGTTCTTGGTGATTTAGGCAAGCTTGTGGTGATCTTTGGATTGTGTCTAGTTCATGCTGGTGGTCCACATTGCAGTTGGAGTTCGCATTTGAAGAACAACTTCTAGATGGTGGTGTTCTTCCTAAGACAGGCTGACCAGATGAGTTATACATCTTGTGGATGTTCTTATGGTTGTTAGCCGACTTAGATGATCATTCCTAAGTTGATGTCTTGTATAAATAAAGGAATACAAAGTCATTTAAAAGTTGTCCTTGCAGAGATGAGTGTGTGGTAGCGAGGAGGAGAGTGAAAGGCAGAGCAGAAGTTTTGGGCTTAAATGGAACTGACTCAAGCATGGTGAAGATGCTATTTACCAGTTCAAGTATGTGATACTTATTATTTTGTAGACAATGGGTCTCTTGTAGGCAGTGAGCCTCTTGTGACCAGTGTGCTCAGGCAGTGAGCCCTAATTGGCATGTGCCATTTTGTTCTTTCTATTCTTCTAATAGATAATACAATCTTGGGTTAGTCACCCTGTGGTTTTTCCCTTAACTGGGTTTTCCACGTTAAAATCTCGGTGTCTCATGTGTTGATGTGTTTCTGCTCTTGATTTAAATGCATTATGTTTCATGATTGATTTATTGTTATACTACTAAGTGAATGCAAGTGTTTAATAAGAAGAAAGTTTTGGACAACTAATTCACCCCCCCTCTCAGTTGTCTTCCCTGAATCTAATATATACTTGATTCATTCAATCAGTATTTGTTGCATGTCAGCATTGGCATGGAGACTCTTGAGCAGTTTTTGAAGACATCATGGGCCTCGTGTGATTAGATTTGAATCATGTACACAATTCAGAGACATTCCTACTTATTTTGGTATGTTCCTATCAAGAATGAGAATATTACTTACACACCTCTAAAGTTTGATTTCTTCCTAAGGGGAGAAATGTGGTTCAATGGTCGTGGATTCTCTTAAGCATACTTCATCAAGCATCTACACACATTATAGCATATCTTATGGGGGCTACCAAGTCTCTCTTTGTGTCTTCTATTTTGGGGGAATTTATTGTACACATGTGATAGAAGTTGTCCTAGCAGGTAATGATATAAGTCCTTCTTCTTCACTTTTTTTTTCATGCATTTTTGTCTCTTTTTGGAGACCAGTTTTGTTCCCTTAGGGTTTTCTCCTTTACTCCACTTTATGAGAAACTTTGTACATGGGTACCTAACATGGACTAGTAGCCAGAACCCATATTTATGTATCTCTTGCACTTTTGTGATCTTGGTGCAGTCATGGTAGGAGGGTTCACATAATGAACTATCCACACCGTGCAACAAGAGTAAACACAACAGAAAAAACTCAAGGGTATAAAGAAAATGTAGATTCAATCATTCAGTATATCATAGAATTTAAATACAAATGGGATGACAACATATGGGCTTACGATTTGGCTCACGGGCCTGATTATAGAGTATGAGAGTATGCACAAGATATAGGTTTGAAGTTCCTTCACTTAAATCTAAACTACTTTCCTAGGCATCTATTACATCATTATATATCATCTCTGGAACCATAGATTCCTCCACGTCGGCCAAGGAAGATCACAAACTCCAATGAAGAGTTGTAACATGTGTACATAGATAGGTCAGACCTAATCCTGAAGAATTGCTCCACAAATGAATGGAATGATGTGTGGATCTTCGGGAAGCTCATCCATGAACTAAAGATCATTAAATGATGTGTTGTTAGGCTCCACAAGCTAGGAAATTCTCCATAGGTCTTCTACTTTGGCTGATTGTCAGAGACTGTCAAGATGCTCTATTTTTAGAAAATTATCGATCTTCTAATAGCGATATCTTTCCGGTATCTTAACCAAATGCTCTGAGATTCGGATATGATGTAGATGAACATTTCTAGATGCTAAGTCCATCTCTGCAAGGTCTGATATGCAACTACGGTAGAATGAGGACCAAAATATAGAAACTACTATTGATTAAATTACCTAAACTGAACTGCAAACATACTGAAATACATTTTTTTTTTTGGTTGATGCAAGATTGCTCTTGAACCAGGGATGCTCTTACATCAGACATCTGGGGTTATTGAAAATGTGATTCCATCACTTTTCTAGGACTAGAGGAAAACCAAGATGATTCACCTTAGCCTGGGAAATCCATGATGAATCTTCTTCTGGTCTACCTTTCCACTTCACAAGATAGTCCTTGTATTGTCTTCCTCTGGTACTGCATCCAACTCTCCTATCCAAAATGTCTTCAATCTGCTCTGGTGCTTGTTGTGGTAACTTCTTTAGGTCTTCCCCAATGCTATCATTGAACTCTGCTTCATGATACTAATAAAGGTCTACAATGTTGAAAATAGGTGGTATGCCCAATGTCTCTGGTAGCTCCACTTCATGTGCATTTCTTGAATCAAATGTTTTGAGTATCCTACAAGGTCCAAATTTCTTCATCTTCAAATTGTTATATGTCCCAATTGGAAATATTTCTTTTCTCAAATATAGCATTACTTCATCTCCAACTACAAATTCATTGTATCTTCTCTTCTCATATGCTTGTTCCTTATATTTGTTGTTCATATCTTCTAAATGCTCCTTCTCCTGATTATGCACTGTCCTCATATGTTCTACAAATTCTTCTACTTCTACACTTCTCTTTTCTTCCAAACTGATATCTCTCAATTCTGCCATTCCTCTAGGGTATGCTTTGGTAACAATCTCAAAAGGTGTTCTTCCAGTACTCCTATTCATTGAATTATTGTATTCAAACTCTTCTTGTGAAAGAATCAATTCCCAACTTCCTGCCTTTTCTCCAACCAAACATCTCAACAAGTTTCCCAAATTCCTATTCACTACCTCTGTCTATCCATCAATCTAAGGATGAAATGTTGAACTGAGCTTCAAATTTTTCTTCATCTTCTTCCAAAGTGTCTTCCAAAAGTATCCCAGAAATCTAGCATCTCTATCTGAAATTATACTCTTAGGTAATCCATGCAATCTCACAATTTCCTTGAAAAATAGATCTGCTACATGCACTGCATTAGTTATCTTCTTACAAGGTATGAAATGATCCATCTTTGAAAATCTATCTACCACTACAAATATAGAATCATGTCCTCTCTGTGTCTTAGGCAAAGCCATCACAAAATCCATGCTTATGTCTTCCCAAGGTCTCTCTGGTATTGTCAAAGGTTTATACAATCCAGTATTCTGACTACTTTTTGTAACTTGACAAACTCTACAACTCTGTACAAATTTCCTAACATTCTTATGTATTGAGGCCAATAGTAGTTTTCACTCACTAAAGCCACTATCTTGTCAATCCCAAAATGTCTTGCCAATCCACCACTATGTTTCTCCTTGATCAAATTGTCTGTCATTAAACTTCTAGGTATTAACAACTAATTTCCTCTGAACAACATATCTTCCTGAATGAAATAATCCAACCACTTACTCCTATCTATCACAACAGGTTCCTTACATGCTTTCAAGGGTTTTGCAAAATTAGTGTCTCCCTTATACATGTTCTTCAATTCATCAAATCCCAACACTTCAACTCTTAGCTCTGTCAACAAGTTTCTTCTCCTACTCAATGCATCAACAACTTTGTTTGATTTTCCACTCCTATGATTCAATACAAATGTATAACTTTGCATGAAATCTACCCATCTCATATATATCTTATTCAACTTACCTTAACTGTTCAAATATTGCAAAGCTTGATGATATGTATACAACACAAATTCCTTAGGCAACAAATAATGTCTCCACTTCTTTAAGGCTTGAATCATGGCATAAAACTCTTGATCATAAACTGAATATCTTCTCCTTGAATCATTCAACTTCTCACCAAAATATGCTATAGGTCTATCTTCTTGACCTAATACTGCTCTAATTGCAGTCCCACTTGCATCACAGTCTACTTGAAATACCTTATTGAAATCTGGTAATGCTAAAATAGGTTTCTCTGTCACCTTCTGCTTCAACAACTCAAAGCTTTTATCTACTCCTGATGCCCACTTAAAATCTTTTCTGTCACCTCTCATTGTCTCTATCATAGGGTTACAAACTGTACTGAAATTTCTGATCACTTCCAGTAGAAACTAGTCATTCCATGAAATGATCTAACCTCTCCAATGCTCTCTGGTGCAGGTCATTCAACAATTGCTCTCACTTTCTCAGGGTCCATGTTCAATCCTTCTACAGAAGTCACAAATCCCAAATATACCAATTCTTCCTTCATGAAACTACACTTCTTGATGTTTATCAGTAATTTTTCTTCTCTCAGTCTCTACAAAACTTGTCTCAAGTTCTTCAAAAGTTCTTCCTTTGTCTTACTAAAAATTAGAATGTCATCCAAATACACAATAACAAACTTACCCAATAATTTCTCCAAGACTTGATTCATCAACCTCATGAAAGTACTTGGTGCATTTGTCAATCCAAAAGGCATACAATCCTTCATTTGTCTTAAAAGTAGTCTTCCATTCATTTCCTTCTCTGATTCTGATCTGATGGTATCAACTCTTCAAATCTATCTTTGTGAAATATCTTACTCAACTCAAACAATCCATGATATCATCCATCCTAGGTAAAGGAAATCTATACTTAACTATGATTTTGTTTATTGCTCTAGAGTCAGTGGGCAGGTGCAAAAAGTTGGGGGGCCAAAAAGTGGCCAACTTTTAAAAAAAAAAATAGACATAATGCGAGCGCATTATGGCTTGGTGTTGCAAAGCCTACACCAAGCCATAATGCGCTTGCATTATAACATGCTTGTGTTATAACACGAGCATGTTATGGTCTGTTATATATAAAAAAGGTAGCGTTCCATTTCATTATTTGACAGTAATTTGCAAGAAACCCGCGGCTTGAAGAGAGAATAGAGCGCGCTCGCATTATCCAACATCCAATCATTAGCTATTTCTCGCCGATTCATCATCAAAATGTCATCACGACGTTGAGGAAATTGAAGAAGTAAGTTTTATTTTCTTTCGTGTGTGAATTTGTTGCTAAATAGGTAGGATAAAATAGTTTTTGATATAAATTTCTTAAATTTATAGGAGTTTATAATGTACCTCCTCCTCCTCCTCCTCCTGAAAATCCACAAAATCCTCCATCACCTGAACAACAAATACCTACTGAAGAAGAACCTCAACCACAAACAGCTCCATTTATTCCTGAATATGCCCCTGGAACACAAGAAAATATAATGAGGCAAATTGAAAACAATAAGAAACAAATTGAGGACATAATTGCAAGGTTGAAATAGCCTGCAACTTTAACCTTGCATAGATCCAAGCTTGCTCAATCCCTTGAATCTATGTTATCAAATGTAGATTCAATTAGCAAGAAAATCACTAGTTGGATAGAAAAGAGGAGAGAACTTAGAGAGTATTATGCAAACAAGTTGTCATATGAATAAGTCAAAAATGAACAAATTACAAAACTGGACTTGTGTTCTATTTTTACAAACCCACAAACAAATGAAACTCTACCCCTTACATGCAAGAGATTCCCTATCCATTGGTGCAACAACCAAGCGATAAGGGACAATTTTGTGCATAGGTGGTGGATGGTTTTTGACCATCCTCCATGCAACAATAATGACGTCCCACAATATTTTTTGAGGAAACTCTACTGCAAGTTTGTCAAAAATAAAGTACCAAATTATTTTGATATTCAGGAGTTCTAGAGTAGAGGTGGGGGGTCAACACAAGATAGACCAAGGGCATGTGTTAACCCACAGTGGCCAGTGAGACGAGCACTCGTTAGACCAGCCCATGAGCACGTATCTATCCCTTCCATTGTGAAGGAGAGTGTTGAGGTTGAGACACTTTAGTCCATTAGTGCCTTGACCCAGAGCATCATACAACATGCTAGTCCTACAACACAGTGTGGGCTAGGGGAGAGTTCAAGTATGGTTCCACCCCATACTTTTTGGGCTTGCAGGTCAGCATGTGGTTATGACCCCATGGATAGTCATGATGCAAGTCCGCAAGATACATCTGTAGCTGAGAAGATGGTGATGATAGATGCCCTCCTAAGTGAGACTTTTAGGCTTGATACTTAGGCAAATCTTAGCAAGTTCATTGAATTTAATTTAATAAATTTTATTTTTTTAATTGCAAGATTAACTAATTTAGTTTGATGATTTTAATGAAATTTCAAGGTCATAGCATTGGTGCAATTTTTAGTGGTTCTCCACCTGCATATTACACTACATCATCTACTGTTGGGGTATGTAACTAGTAAATAATTATAAATATTACATGTGAATAGCATCATTATATGAATGGTATCCTAATATTTGATTTTGGATGTTGAATAGATTAATATTGGAGATTTCATGGTAACACCTGCCAGTGGTGGTGGACTTCAAAGCTTCACGGAGGTAATAAAATAAATAGTTTAATGAATGAATTGTACTTACTAGATTTTTATATTTTATATTCATATCATTGGTTACATTTCATTGCACATCTTTCAAACTCAAAGTATTACTATACATTTCATAACTAATAACTAGATGTTAATAGATGACAAAATTTCAATTACAATATAGTTATTTGAAAAACTGCCTCAAAGAAATGTGGTCTCATGGAATGTCATGACAAGCAAATGCATAGACAAGGACATCACCATGAGACCACATTTCTTTGCAGCATCTTTCAAACAAATCACTACCTTGTCTATGCTACCACATTTTCTATACATGTCTACCAAAGCTTGTTGATCCACTCCACACTATTCTTCAACAAATTCTCTATAATAAACTCATCCAATTACCACCAATTAGACCCCAGGACATGACACCAAAGAGGGGTATGAGTCTATGACATCTTATATAGCATATGATTGACTCCAACATCAACTAGGTCCCTCCTTTGATGACTCTAAAATTCCCCATGATGGTAATATCTTCACCATTTCTCATAGCCCATACCAACTAGTTGTTACCTTAAGACACTTCTTGCTTGATTATTTTTTTTCAAGCCCTTCTGGTCCACCTCAACCTCATACCAATTCCCTCTTTCACCTTTACCTATCTTATGTGGTGCAGGAGCACCTACCTGACAGCTGGCCTCCATGAGGCAGTTGGTTAGTTTAAGTCTTGTTAATGTTTCCAAGAAGGTCTTGTAAGACCAATGCATGTAATAAGGTCATGTTGACCATACTTTACTATTTTTAGGTAGGTTGTTAGGACAGCTGTTATGCTGTATGTTCGGTTGGATCCTCCCAGCCGCTTGGAAGCTCCCAGCCGCTGGGAATCGAGTGGTAGTACTCGCAGGAAATCCTATTTATGTATTAGGATCGGTTAGTTTTAGGTAGTATTGCAGATCATCGATCAGACTTTGCTGAGAGTGAGACAGAGAGTGAGACAGAGTACTGTATTTGCATCTTTTGAAATCAAATAAAGAGATCCTGTTTGTGTCAATTTTCTGTTTTGAATTCCATTGTGTAATCGAGTTGCTGTTTTGGTGGTTACATGGATTCGCTGATCCATTCCACCGGTTGATTCATCAAATCGGTGGAATGGCTATGTACAGTAGTTTAGGATTTAGTTTGCATTTTCTGTTTGTTCGCATGTATGTTTGTAGGATCGCAATCAAGAGGTGTTGAGAACCCTAGCATGGGTATGTGCTAGGTCGTGCTGATAGTTTGAGTCTGGAAAGTTGTCCAGGAAGCAGATCGGGTCACCTCAGGAGGTTCGGCGGATCGAAATTCGCTAAGGTTAGAAATTCGTCACAACGGCATCATCAGGATATTTCTATGTATATCCTGCAGTTACTTCGAGCGTCATCCAAGTAGATGGAGGTGAGCATGATACAGTCGATTGCATAAAGTGAATGTGCATTGGGGTGATCATCATCAGGTGCTGCCGAGGAGGAGCGTATCGGCATAAGGTAGAAGATCGGGTTGATAAAACCATCACGGGCCGATAATGTTAAGTTTGGCTGACAGCAGGATATTGGAGGAGCTGCATATGACGTCATCGCCATCAGGATAATCGTCATCAGGACATTCTGAAATATCACCCGATAAAGGTTTATCCTGCTGACCATAAGTGTTTTGGTATCGGCGTAAGGCATTGAGAAGTTAAGTGGATCAGGAGGAGAATATTCGGCAGAATATTCGTCATTAGCATAAAGTTGAGTATCATCATCAGGATGTTTCAATATGACCGGATAAGTCATATCCTGATGCTGTTTGTTTAAGTAGTCAGATATTGGGGTGACGTAAGCATCGAAGGAAAGGTGCGTGAAGGATCGTCATCAGGATATATGGAGGGAACCGGATATTTTGTATCCTGCTGATGAACATCATGATGCTGCAGATAGAGGTTGGCGGTAAGATGAACAGTGAACATCAGGAGGATGATTGCGCTTGCCGAATATGATGATGCTGCCGATAGCCGGATATGATGATGCTGCTGATAGGCGAAAGCATGAAGGTTTGTCTGCAGGAGGATATCAGTCGGCAAGAGAAAATATGATGATGCTGACAATGTTAACAGAAAATATGATGATGATGATGGGTTGTAGACATACATGATGTATGTCAAGGTTTTAGTGTGGATGCCTCTGCATCATTATGCCTCTAAATGCATTGCTGCCCCAACCCACAACCTCTTTCTATTACTTCACCTACTCTGATAGCTATGCCACTATCTTCCCCACCATATATCAACCTATTACTACTTCACCTTCCTCATTGACTTCTATCTCCCCTCTAACATCCCTCCAAGATAAAGTAAAAGAAAAATTGTAGGACCTTTCCCCTTCCACTTCTAATAGTAGGCCTAAGAAACTTCCCCAACACTACACCCAACCTACTAACCAACACATATCTACCCTACCTATTTCCTAATATACCCCTACTAGACGTCCCAGACCTAGTTTGCTTCCAACCCATCCCCTAACAAACCTCAAGACAAAGAAAATGATAAGAAATTTTTAAAATAAGGTTTTTCTTCTCCTATCTAGTATCTTTCCTCATATTATCCCACAAACTCTTGATATTTGTCCTTCCCGTAAACCCATAAACATACCTAATGTCTATGTGATTTCTAGTTTAGGTATTGTCCTGTAAACCCACAAACTCTATATAAGGCATTGTCCTACCTCCACAACTACCAAACAAACAAAAATTTGAGCACAACCCTACCCCACCCTACCACCAACCTAAACCTAAACTAACACCTTCACTCCCTCTCTGACTTCTTAAACCTAAAATTTGATGGTACTATGGTCCCTCTTTTGTTGAGCCTTATACCACACAATAGCCATGAATCTTCATCTAATTTGTATATATGCATGTGACTTGTGTGCTTTATTGTGTGTACTTCCATGTTTAGGTGAACATGTGTGTATGTTAGGAGCCATGACTTGCATCACTATTATAGCTTTCGTAATTGAATAATGTTGTTTTATTTCCAGATGATGTAGGTTGTGGAGACACCTCCCGATGTTCATAGGGCAATAGAGCATGGTGTGTCCTCTGCAATTCATAGCTCCATGCCATTGATGGGGGTATGAGGCAAATTAATAAATTTCAATTTATATCCATTGTTATAGTTGTTTATTTTTGAAAAATCAATTGATTATTGATTTGAAGTTTAATTTCTATCTAGATGGTTTCTATAGGACATGACATCACAACATCCTAATCCTTCTACTAAGGAAAATGAGGAGACAAATTATATGGTAGCGGTAAGTGATTATTTTTTTAAATGTTTCATTTTTTATAACATGTAATTTCTATATATTAATGTCTATACTTTTTATTGTAACAACTATAGATCCATGAACAACTAAATAGGAAGAGCAGCCCTCAGGTTCATAGTAAACCATCCCATAGAATATCAAATGCTACCTATGATCTATTCTCGTCACCGGACAGAGGGGAATGACTTTTTATTGTGTTCCTTTGTTGTATGCCTATATGGCATTTGTAGACATATATTTTGTATTGCATATAGTTGACATTGTATCCCTATATGTCTTACAAGCCTATATGGCTATTTTGTATATATGTTATACTTATATCGACAGATATTGATGTATGCTTAAATGGATATTTGGTTAATACAAATCTTTTTTATTGATGGCATCCATATTTGCATTATAAATCCACATTTGAAAGGATATTTGTAGATGGTTACTTCAAATATTTGAAGTCCAATTGTATTACATAGGTTGTTTGTTGATCCAATAAGCTAGCTATTGTTATTCAAGTATCACCTAAACCTCATTCTAGAACTAGAAGATAAAAGTTGTATTTAAAATAAAAATGAATCATCATGTTGAATAGAAAATATTCATATTCTTTATGAGTTGGTGAATTGAAAATATTTCTTAATTTCTTGTTATTATACCATTGGGATGAAAAGAGTGTGTTTGTTGTTTTGAATAAGATAGTCAAAATCATATGCTTATGAGCACCTGACGATCATTGTGGTTATTAAATGT
The DNA here is from genome assembly GCA_027924645.1 of Cunninghamia lanceolata. Lineage (NCBI taxonomy): Eukaryota > Viridiplantae > Streptophyta > Pinopsida > Cupressales > Cupressaceae > Cunninghamia > Cunninghamia lanceolata. Next base: position 16,721,237 of record BSBN01001583.1, read on the forward strand.
AATTCCTCTTGCATCTAAGGTAAGATTATTAGATTACATTAAGTCTTACCTAATTTTAGTATACAACATAACATTGGGGATATAGGCTTCCATAAGTTATCAACAATCAAGGTTCAAGGTTGTCATTGAAGTCAAAGGGTCAAGGTTATTTGTCATTGATGTAAAGGTTGATGCCATGATGTTGATAAGGTGATACAATGATTCAAGGTAGGTGATGGTCATGAGGTGCATGATGTTGTGAATATGGTTTTCATAATAAGGTCTCTTAGTTCATGTTGATGCTACATAAGACAAACATGGTTCATATGATGCAAGGTTCATCTTCATGGTGGATGTGGTTTTGTTCATGCAATAAGAAGTCAGAGAAGAGACAAGATTTCATAATCATAATTCAATGTCATCATCAAGGAGAGTTATATTTATCAAGGGGAGTCATGAGTTCGATTCAAATGTGAAGTTGTAGAGGGACCTGGCATGATTGTGTTGCCCCAGATAGAATGTATCTAAGTTACACCATTTTTGAGTAGCAGCTCGTCAAAGATTGCTACTTTTTTACACTTTGGACTCTTTAGGGATATCGCTGGTACAATGCAACTCAGACTATTTTAGCATGTTTGGGTGAAAAAAGGACCATACCTAGCTTAAATGTACCCATCCAAATGTGTTGGAATAGTCAATTTGGTTGCATCAGGAGTAGGATGAAAGTTACACCCCTTTGTAACTTTACACTACCTCCTTCTAATGATTTTTGGGGTAGTAGAAAACCTTTCACCACGGGAAAACACCTAAGAGATAAAAAATATTGAGAGAGGTTGTTGTAGAGGAACCCTATGTGATCACGTTGCCTTAGAAATAATATTTCTAAGTGACACGGTTTCTAAATAACAACTCATCAAATATTGCTGCCTTTTTACACTTTGGACTCTTTAGGGATATCGCTGGTATAATGTAGCTCAGATTGTTTCGACATGTTTGGGTGCAAAACAAGACCATGCCTATCCTAAACATACCCATCCAGATGCATTTGAACTGTCCATTTGGCCACAAGAGGAGAAGAACAAAAGTTACACCCCTTTGCAACTTTACACTGCATCCTGGTGCAGGAGCACCTACCTAACAGCTGGTCTGGATAAGGCAGTTAGTAGTTTAGGTCCAGTTTATGTTTCCAAGAAGGTCTGTTAGACCAAATGCATGTAATAAGGTCATGCTGATTGTGATAAGATCATGCTGACCAGGCTTTTGCTATTTTTAGGTAGTTAATTATAACAGCTGTCATGATGTATGTTCGGTGGGATCTCCCAGCCGCTTGGAGAGTTCCCAGCCGCTTGGAGTCGGGTCAGTAGTACTCGTAGGAAAGTCTTTATAAGCATGAGATCGGTTGATTGTAGATCATCGATCGATCGGCAGTCTAGTGTTGCATCAAGCAGAGGAGGTTGAGTGTTCTGTGTGAGGAACATCATATTGTATTGCATCTTTGAAATCAATAAAGATCCTGTTCTGTTTTCTGTTTGATCTCCTTGCTGTAATCGATTTGCTGGTTTGAGAGGTTTCATGGATTTACTGATCCATTCCACCGGTTGACTCATCTGATCGGTGGAATGGCAATGTACAGTAGGGTAGATTGTAGGTTGTTTTCTGTTTGCATGCAGGTGTGCAGGATCGCGGTCGACAGATGTTGAGAAACCTAGCATCCTCATGTGCTAGGTCAAGTTGATAAGATAGAGTTGGAAGATCACCCTGAGTTGGATCGGGTCATCCCTGAAGGATCGGCGAAGTGAAATTTCGCTAAGTGAAGAAACTGGTCAAGACGGCATCATCAGGATATCTAGGTGAATATCCTGCAGTCGGGTTAGACATCGTCATCCGGATAAGTGAAGGAGAGCATGATGTTGTCGATCGCATGAAGTGCAAGTGCGTCGGGGTGATCATCATCTGGAGGAGCCGAGTAGGAGCGTATCGGCATCAGGATCATCTATCGGGAGTACCAAACATCCGCATATCGCGAGTAGATGCGGAAGTGAAAGTTGAGTTTTTTTGACTAAGTGTTGAAGAGGTCATCAGGATATTGGGTGACGTCATCGTCATCAGGATATGACGTCATCGTCATCAGGATATTGAGATATCCCCCCTATGCGAGTTCATCCTGCTGTCGTTAAGTATCGGCATCGGCAGAAAGTGTATTAGCGTCATCAGGAGGTTTCGAAGAGAACCGGATAAAGTAGATCATGATGCTGTTGCTTGTGTCGTCGGGTAGCGGAGCATCGAAGGTAAGCTGCTGAAGGTGAACGTCATCCGGATATTTGGGACAACCGGATGTTGAATATCCTGCTGACGAAGGAAGTGTTGCATATGATGATGACGATGGAGTTCGGAGCCCGATGAACAGTGCAACCGGAGGAAGTGTGCGCCCGCTGAACATCATGATGATGATGTTAGAAGGAAAGCGGAGGTGAACAGTAGTCGGCAGGCGGATGTTTGCGATCGTCCGAAATATGATGATGCTGACTGTGTAACGTGAAATATGATGATGCTGTTGGTAGTTCTAGGGAATATGATGATGATGAGGTTGGTCTGCAGACATTCATGCTACATGCGAAGGTTATAGTGTGGATGCCTCTGCATCATAGTGGTATCAGAGCTCAGCAAAAGGTCTGGGCTGTTGTGTGTTGATTCAGTCACCGAAAGGGCAGAGGTAGAGGTAGAGTTGATTGTGTTGTGTGTTGTGAGAGGTTGACAAAATGCCTCCTAAAGGTAGTGGTACTGCAAGGGAATTACAGGAAATGAAGGAGAAACATGCTAGAGAGATGAGGAAGATGAAGGAGCTTGCTGAAGCACTTCAAGCCAGGCTGACAGCCCTGGAAAAGAACAAAAAGAGGGAAGTGGAAGACAGTGAGTCTGAAGAAGAAGAAGATACTGTTGAAGAGTATGAAGAGGTAGCTGAAGATCTGGATGCTGAAGACCAGAGATTGGCAAAACTGTTAAAGGCAGTGCAGAGTGAAAAACCTAAGGTAAAGGTTGATGTTTCCAAGTATACTGGAAGCTTGAATGAAGATGAGTTGTTAGATTGGATTGCTGCACTGGATAATCACTTTGAATGTGAAGATGTGGCTGAGGATCAGAAGGTAAAGATTGCAAAGACCAAGTTAGGAGGTCATGCTTTGGTTTGGTGGGATTATGTACAATCCGAGAGAAGGAAACAAGGGAAGTCAAAGATCACTTCATGGGATAAGATGGTAGCAAGGATCAAGGGTAAATTCTTGCCAAGGGATTATGAAATCCAGATGTTTAAGAAGCTGCAATTTTTAAAGCAGAAAGACAGGGATGTGAAAGCATATACTAAGGAATTTTATCTGTTGAGTATGAGATCTGGTCATCATGAGAATGAGGTAGAAAAGGTGGCTAGGTACTTGGCTGGTTTAAGGTTTAACATACAGGATGAGTTAGTTTTAGCTAACCCTAAGAATGTGGAGGATTGTTATCAAATGGCAATCAGGATTGAAGAAAAGATGAATAGAGGACATGATAAGTCCATGAGAGGAAGAGGAAACAATAAGGGAAGAGGAACAGCCCCTGCACAAAAGCAAACAAATGAGGGTCAAGAAGACACTGGTAAAGGACAGGGACAGTCTGATTTCAGAGGTGGATGGAAAGGTAATAGAGGAAGATTTGGAGGTGGTAGAGGTTCTACTACATTTTCAGGAAAGTGTTACACCTGTGGAGAGTTTGGTCATCCATCTTTCAAATGTCCAGAAAACAAAGGTTCATCATCCAGAAATGATAGAACAAGTGATAAGAGAGTACAATTGGTACAAGAAGAGAAGGAAGAAGAAAGTGCACAGAGTTCAAACAAAGGTCCTGAGAATTATGGATATCCAGAGAGTGGAGAATCATTGATGTTAAGGAGAATTAGTTTGCAGGCATCAAAGGATCTGATGCAAAGAAGAGCTCTTTTCAAGACCACATGCAAGAGCAAAGGTAAGGTATGTAAAGTTGTCATTGATACTGGTTCAACAGACAACATGGTATCTCAAGAAATGGTGGATAAACTGAAGTTGGAAAGGATTCCACATCCACACCCTTACAAGACATCTTGGGTGAGTGATAGTCAATCACTTTTTGTCTCTGAACAGGCATATGTGGATTTCCAGATTGGACCATATCATGATAGAATTTTGTGTGACATATTGCCTATGGAATGTTGTCACCTACTGCTAGGTAGACCATGGCAATTTGACAGAAGAGTACTGTATGATGGGTATGCTAATACCTACACCATCAAGAAGGATGGGAAGATCATTAAGTTGATGCCATTGCAGGCAAAAGCTGCAGTACAGAAGGCAGCTCAACTCATTTTAATGGGAAAGAAGGAGTTTGTGCAGATGCCTAGAGGAGCAGGCATGAAGGCAGTTCAGGACACTGCAGAGAAAGGAGTTGTTACAGACAACAAGCTGAAGAAAGTTTCAGTTGTGACTGACAGAGGTCAGCAGCAGGTTCAGAAACAGGGGTGCAACCAACCATCAGTTGAAAGGAATGACAAGGATGTTGTCATAGTTGGGACTATTGCTTGTCCTATGAAGATTGACAGGACGATACAGTTGAACACCACAGAGGCAGTTCAGAAAGAGGTTCTGGTCAGGCAACCTGACAAACACAGGGTATGTGAGAGAAAAGCCTACATCAAACGGCATGAGGATTTACTTGCCAGAAAGCAAGTTACAGTTCAGCAGTCTTGGAGCAGCCAAGAGAGAGCAGCTGACAACACTGGAGCAGGTCAGACTATTGACAAGGCAAAGGGTAGAGGTGGAAGACTTCCACATGCTAAACTCATGGGACATGAGTTCTTTTCTGTTGGGGAGTATGGTGCAGGAGCACCTACCTGACAGCTGGTCTGGATAAGGCAGTTAGTAGTTTAGGTCCAGTTTATGTTTCCAACAAGGTCTGTTAGACCAAATGCATGTAATAAGGTCATGCTGATTGTGATAAGATCATGCTAACCAGGCTTTTGCTATTTTTAGGTAGTTAGTTATAACAGCTGTCATGATGTATGTTCGGTGGGATCTCCCAGCCGCTTGGAGAGTTCCCAGCCGCTTAGAGTCGGGTCAGTAGTACTCGTAGGAAAGTCTTTATAAGCATGAGATCAGTTGATTGTAGATCATCGATCGATCGGCAGTCTAGTGTTGCATCAAGCAGAGGAGGTTGAGTGTTCTGTGTGAGGAACATCATATTGTATTGCATCTTTGAAATCAATAAAGATCCTGTTCTGTTTTCTGTTTGATCTCCTTGCTGTAATCGATTTGCTGGTTTGAGAGGTTTCATGGATTTACTGATCCATTCCACCGGTTGACTCATCTGATCGGTGGAATGGCAATGTACAGTAGGGTAGATTGTAGGTTGTTTTCTGTTTGCATGCAGGTGTGCAGGATCGCGGTCGACAGATGTTGAGAAACCTAGCATCCTCATGTGCTAGGTCAAGTTGATAAGATAGAGTTGGAAGATCACCCTGAGTTGGATCGGGTCATCCCTGAAGGATCGGCGAAGTGAAATTTCGCTAAGTGAAGAAACTGGTCAAGACGGCATCATCAGGATATCTAGGTGAATATCCTGCAGTCGGGTTAGACATCGTCATCCGGATAAGTGAAGGAGAGCATGATGTTGTCGATCGCATGAAGTGCAAGTGCGTCGGGGTGATCATCATCTGGAGGAGCCGAGTAGGAGCGTATCGGCATCAGGATCATCTATCGGGAGTACCAAACATCCGCATATCGCGAGTAGATGCGGAAGTGAAAGTTGAGTTTTTTTGACTAAGTGTTGAAGAGGTCATCAGGATATTGGGTGACGTCATCGTCATCAGGATATGACGTCATCGTCATCAGGATATTGAGATATCCCCCCTATGCGAGTTCATCCTGCTGTCGTTAAGTATCGGCATCGGCAGAAAGTGTATTAGCATCATCAGGAGGTTTCGAAGAGAACCGGATAAAGTAGATCATGATGCTGTTGCTTGTGTCGTCGGGTAGCGGAGCATCGAAGGTAAGCTGCTAAAGGTGAACGTCATCCGGATATTTGGGACAACCGAATGTTGAATATCCTGCTGACGAAGGAAGTGTTGCATATGATGATGACGATGGAGTTCGGAGCCCGATGAACAGTGCAACCGGAGGAAGTGTGCGCCCGCTGAACATCATGATGATGATGTTAGAAGGAAAGCGGAGGTGAACAGTAGTTGGCAGGCGGATGTTTGCGATCGTCCGAAATATGATGATGCTGACTGTGTAACGTGAAATATGATGATGCTGTTGGTAGTTCTAGGGAATATGATGATGATGGCGAAGATGATGATGATGAGGTTGGTCTGCAGACATTCATGCTACATGCGAAGTTTATAGTGTGGATGCCTCTGCATCATAGTGGTATCAGAGCTCAGCAAAAGGTCTGGGCTGTTGTGTGTTGATTCAGTCACCGAAAGGGCAGAGGTAGAGGTAGAGTTGATTGTGTTGTGTGTTGTGAGAGGTTGACAAAATGCCTCCTAAAGGTAGTGGTACTGCAAGGGAATTACAGGAAATGAAGGAGAAACATGCTAGAGAGATGAGGAAGATGAAGGAGCTTGCTGAAGCACTTCAAGCCAGGCTGACAGCCCTGGAAAAGAACAAAAAGAGGGAAGTGGAAGACAGTGAGTCTGAAGAAGAAGAAGATACTGTTGAAGAGTATGAAGAGGTAGCTGAAGATCTGGATGCTGAAGACCAGAGATTGGCAAAACTATTAAAGGCAGTGCAGAGTGAAAAACCTAAGGTAAAGGTTGATGTTTCCAAGTATACTGGAAGCTTGAATGAAGATGAGTTGTTAGATTGGATTGCTGCACTGGATAATCACTTTGAATGTGAAGATGTGGCTGAGGATCAGAAGGTAAAGATTGCAAAGACCAAGTTAGGAGGTCATGCTTTGGTTTGGTGGGATTATGTACAATCCGAGAGAAGGAAACAAGGGAAGTCAAAGATCACTTCATGGGATAAGATGGTAGCAAGGATCAAGGGTAAATTCTTGCCAAGGGATTATGAAATCCAGATGTTTAAGAAGCTGCAATTTTTAAAGCAGAAAGACAGGGATGTGAAAGCATATACTAAGGAATTTTATCTGTTGAGTATGAGATCTGGTCATCATGAGAATGAGGTAGAAAAGGTGGCTAGGTACTTGGCTGGTTTAAGGTTTAACATACAGGATGAGTTAGTTTTAGCTAACCCTAAGAATGTGGAGGATTGTTATCAAATGGCAATCAGGATTGAAGAAAAGATGAATAGAGGACATGATAAGTCCATGAGAGGAAGAGGAAACAATAGGGGAAGAGGAACAGCCCCTGCACAAAAGCAAACAAATGAGGGTCAAGAAGACACTGGTAAAGGACAGGGACAGTCTGATTTCAGAGGTGGATGGAAAGGTAATAGAGGAAGATTTGGAGGTGGTAGAGGTTCTACTACATTTTCAGGAAAGTGTTACACCTGTGGAGAGTTTGGTCATCCATCTTTCAAATGTCCAGAAAACAAAGGTTCATCATCCAGAAATGATAGAACAAGTGATAAGAGAGTACAATTGGTACAAGAAGAGAAGGAAGAAGAAAGTGCACAGAGTTCAAACAAAGGTCCTGAGAATTATGGATATCCAGAGAGTGGAGAATCATTGATGTTAAGGAGAATTAGTTTGCAAGCATCAAAGGATCTGATGCAAAGAAGAGCTCTTTTCAAGACCACATGCAAGAGCAAAGGTAAGGTATGTAAAGTTGTCATTGATACTGGTTCAACAGACAACATGGTATCTCAAGAAATGGTGGATAAACTGAAGTTGGAAAGGATTCCACATCCACACCCTTACAAGACATCTTGGGTGAGTGATAGTCAATCACTTTTTGTCTCTGAACAGGCATATGTGGATTTCCAGATTGGACCATATCATGATAGAATTTTGTGTGACATATTGCCTATGGAATGTTGTCACCTACTGCTAGGTAGACCATGGCAATTTGACAGAAGAGTACTGTATGATGGGTATGCTAATACCTACACCATCAAGAAGGATGGGAAGATCATTAAGTTGATGCCATTGCAGGCAAAAGCTGCAGTACAGAAGGCAGCTCAACTCATTTTAATGGGAAAGAAGGAGTTTGTGCAGATGCCTAGAGGAGCAGGCATGAAGGCAGTTCAGGACACTGCAGAGAAAGGAGTTGTTACAGACAACAAGCTGAAGAAAGTTTCAGTTGTGACTGACAGAGGTCAGCAGCAGGTTCAGAAACAGGGGTGCAACCAACCATCAGTTGAAAGGAATGACAAGGATGTTGTCATAGTTGGGACTATTGCTTGTCCTATGAAGATTGACAGGACGATACAGTTGAACACCACAGAGGCAGTTCAGAAAGAGGTTCTGGTCAGGCAACCTGACAAACACAGGGTATGTGAGAGAAAAGCCTACATCAAACGGCATGAGGATTTACTTGCCAGAAAGCAAGTTACAGTTCAGCAGTCTTGGAGCAGCCAAGAGACAGCAGCTGACAACACTGGAGCAGGTCAGACTATTGACAAGGCAAAGGGTAGAGGTGGAAGACTTCCACATGCTAAACTCATGGGACATGAGTTCTTTTCTGTTGGGGAGTATGGTGCAGGAGCACCTACCTGACAGCTGGTCTGGATAAGGCAGTTAGTAGTTTAGGTCCAGTTTATGTTTCCAAGAAGGTCTGTTAGACCAAATGCATGTAATAAGGTCATGCTGATTGTGATAAGATCATGCTGACCAGGCTTTTGCTATTTTTAGGTAGTTAGTTATAACAGCTGTCATGATGTATGTTCGGTGGGATCTCCCAGCCGCTTGGAGAGTTCCCAGCCGCTTGGAGTCGGGTCAGTAGTACTCGTAGGAAAGTCTTTATAAGCATGAGATCGGTTGATTGTAGATCATCGATCGATCGGCAGTCTAGTGTTGCATCAAGCAGAGGAGGTTGAGTGTTCTGTGTGAGGAACATCATATTGTATTGCATCTTTGAAATCAATAAAGATCCTGTTCTGTTTTCTGTTTGATCTCCTTGCTGTAATCGATTTGCTGGTTTGAGAGGTTTCATGGATTTACTGATCCATTCCACCGGTTGACTCATCTGATCGGTGGAATGGCAATGTACAGTAGGGTAGATTGTAGGTTGTTTTCTGTTTGCATGCAGGTGTGCAGGATCGCGGTCGACAGATGTTGAGAAACCTAGCATCCTCATGTGCTAGGTCAAGTTGATAAGATAGAGTTGGAAGATCACCCTGAGTTGGATCGGGTCATCCCTGAAGGATCGGCGAAGTGAAATTTTGCTAAGTGAAGAAACTGGTCAAGACGGCATCATCAGGATATCTAGGTGAATATCCTGCAGTCGGGTTAGACATCGTCATCCGGATAAGTGAAGGAGAGCATGATGTTGTCGATCGCATGAAGTTTAAGTGCGTCGGGGTGAACATCATCTGGAGGAGCGGAGTAGGAGCGTATCGGCATCAGGATCATCTATCGAGAGTACCAAACATCCGCATATCGCGAGTAGATGCGGAAGTGAAAGTTGAGTTTTTTTGACTAAGTGTTGAAGAGGTCATCAGGATATTGGGTGACGTCATCGTCATTAGGATATGACGTCATCGTCATCAGGATATTGAGATATCCCCCCTATGCGAGTTCATCCTGCTGTCGTTAAGTATCGGCATCGGCAGAAAGTGTATTAGCGTCATCAGGAGGTTTCGAAGAGAACCGGATAAAGTAGATCATGATGCTGTTGCTTGTGTCGTCGGGTAGCGGAGCATCGAAGGTAAGCTGCTGAAGGTGAACGTCATCCGGATATTTGGGACAACCGGATGTTGAATATCCTGCTGACGAAGGAAGTGTTGCATATGATGATGACGATGGAGTTCGGAGCTCGATGAACAGTGCAACCGGAGGAAGTGTGCGCCCGCTGAACATCATGATGATGATGTTAGAAGGAAAGCGGAGGTGAACAGTAGTCGGCAGGCGGATGTTTGCGATCGTCCGAAATATGATGATGCTGACTGTGTAACGTGAAATATGATGATGCTGTTGGTAGTTCTAGGGAATATGATGATGATGGCGAAGATGATGATGATGAGGTTGGTCTGCAGACATTCATGCTACATGCGAAGGTTATAGTGTGGATGCCTCTGCATCATAGTGGTATCAGAGCTCAGCAAAAGGTCTGGGCTGTTGTTTGTTGATTCAGTCACCGAAAGGGCAGAGGTAGAGGTAGAGTTGATTATGTTGTGTGTTGTGAGAGGTTGACAAAATGCCTCCTAAAGGTAGTGGTACTGCAAGGGAATTACAGGAAATGAAGGAGAAACATGCTAGAGAGATGAGGAAGATGAAGGAGCTTGCTGAAGCACTTCAAGCCAGGCTGACAGCCCTGGAAAAGAACAAAAAGAGGGAAGTGGAAGACAGTGAGTCTGAAGAAGAAGAAGATACTGTTGAAGAGTATGAAGAGGTAGCTGAAGATCTGGATGCTGAAGACCAGAGATTGGCAAAACTGTTAAAGTCAGTGCAGAGTGAAAAACCTAAGGTAAAGGTTGATGTTTCCAAGTATACTGGAAGCTTGAATGAAGATGAGTTGTTAGATTGGATTGCTGCACTGGATAATCACTTTGAATGTGAAGATGTGGCTGAGGATCAGAAGGTAAAGATTGCAAAGACCAAGTTAGGAGGTCATGCTTTGGTTTGGTGGGATTATGTACAATCCGAGAGAAGGAAACAAGGGAAGTCAAAGATCACTTCATGGGATAAGATGGTAGCAAGGATCAATGGTAAATTCTTGCCAAGGGATTATGAAATCCAGATGTTTAAGAAGCTGCAATTTTTAAAGCAGAAAGACAGGGATGTGAAAGCATATACTAAGGAATTTTATCTGTTGAGTATGAGATCTGGTCATCATGAGAATGAGGTAGAAAAGGTGGCTAGGTACTTGGCTGGTTTAAGGTTTAACATACAGGATGAGTTAGTTTTAGCTAACCCTAAGAATGTGGAGGATTGTTATCAAATGGCAATCAGGATTGAAGAAAAGATGAATAGAGGACATGATAAGTCCATGAGAGGAAGAGGAAACAATAGGGGAAGAGGAACAGCCCCTGCACAAAAGCAAACAAATGAGGGTCAAGAAGACACTGGTAAAGGACAGGGACAGTCTGATTTCAGAGGTGGATGGAAAGGTAATAGAGGAAGATTTGGAGGTGGTAGAGGTTCTACTACATTTTCAGGAAAGTGTTACACCTGTGGAGAGTTTGGTCATCCATCTTTCAAATGTCCAGAAAACAAAGGTTCATCATCCAGAAATGATAGAACAAGTGATAAGAGAGTACAATTGGTACAAGAAGAGAAGGAAGAAGAAAGTGCACAGAGTTCAAACAAAGGTCCTGAGAATTATGGATATCCAGAGAGTGGAGAATCATTGATGTTAAGGAGAATTAGTTTGCAGGCATCAAAGGATCTGATGCAAAGAAGAGCTCTTTTCAAGACCACATGCAAGAGCAAAGGTAAGGTATGTAAAGTTGTCATTGATACTGGTTCAACAGACAACATGGTATCTCAAGAAATGGTGGATAAACTGAAGTTGGAAAGGATTCCACATCCACACCCTTACAAGACATCTTGGGTGAGTGATAGTCAATCACTTTTTGTCTCTGAACAGGCATATGTGGATTTCCAGATTGGACCATATCATGATAGAATTTTGTGTGACATATTGCCTATGGAATGTTGTCACCTACTGCTAGGTAGACCATGGCAATTTGACAGAAGAGTACTGTATGATGGGTATGCTAATACCTACACCATCAAGAAGGATGGGAAGATCATTAAGTTGATGCCATTGCAGGCAAAAGCTGCAGTACAGAAGGCAGCTCAACTCATTTTAATGGGAAAGAAGGAGTTTGTGCAGATGCCTAGAGGAGCAGGCATGAAGGCAGTTCAGGACACTGCAGAGAAAGGAGTTGTTACAGACAACAAGCTGAAGAAAGTTTCAGTTGTGACTGACAGAGGTCAGCAGCAGGTTCAGAAACAGGGGTGCAACCAACCATCAGTTGAAAGGAATGACAAGGATGTTGTCATAGTTGGGACTATTGCTTGTCCTATGAAGATTGACAGGACGATACAGTTGAACACCACAGAGGCAGTTCAGAAAGAGGTTTTGGTCAGGCAACCTGACAAACACAGGGTATGTGAGAGAAAAGCCTACATCAAACGGCATGAGGATTTACTTGCCAGAAAGCAAGTTACAGTTCAGCAGTCTTGGAGCAGCCAAGAGACAGCAGCTGACAACACTGGAGCAGGTCAGACTATTGACAAGGCAAAGGGTAGAGGTGGAAGACTTCCACATGCTAAACTCATGGGACATGAGTTCTTTTCTGTTGGGGAGTATGGTGCAGGAGCACCTACCTGACAGCTGGTCTGGATAAGGCAGTTAGTAGTTTAGGTCCAGTTTATGTTTCCAACAAGGTCTGTTAGACCAAATGCATGTAATAAGGTCATGCTAATTGTGATAAGATCATGCTGACCAGGCTTTTGCTATTTTTAGGTAGTTAGTTATAACAGCTGTCATGATGTATGTTCGGTGGGATCTCCCAGCCGCTTGGAGAGTTCCCAGCCGCTTAGAGTCGGGTCAGTAGTACTCGTAGGAAAGTCTTTATAAGCATGAGATCGGTTGATTGTAGATCATCGATCGATCGGCAGTCTAGTGTTGCATCAAGCAGAGGAGGTTGAGTGTTCTGTGTGAGGAACATCATATTGTATTGCATCTTTGAAATCAATAAAGATCCTGTTCTGTTTTCTGTTTGATCTCCTTGCTGTAATCGATTTGCTGGTTTGAGAGGTTTCATGGATTTACTGATCCATTCCACCGGTTGACTCATCTGATCGGTGGAATGGCAATGTACAGTAGGGTAGATTGTAGGTTGTTTTCTGTTTGCATGCAGGTGTGCAGGATCGCAGTCGACAGATGTTGAGAAACCTAGCATCCTCATGTGCTAGGTCAAGTTGATAAGATAGAGTTGGAAGATCACCCTGAGTTGGATCGGGTCATCCCTGAAGGATCGGCGAAGTGAAATTTCGCTAAGTGAAGAAACTGGTCAAGACGGCATCATCAGGATATCTAGGTGAATATCCTGCAGTCGGGTTAGACATCGTCATCCGGATAAGTGAAGGAGAGCATGATGTTGTCGATCGCATGAAGTGCAAGTGCGTCGGGGTGATCATCATCTGGAGGAGCCGAGTAGGAGCGTATCGGCATCAGGATCATCTATCGGGAGTACCAAACATCCGCATATCGCGAGTAGATGCGGAACTGAAAGTTGAGTTTTTTTGACTAAGTGTTGAAGAGGTCATCAGGATATTGGGTGACGTCATCGTCATCAGGATATGACATCATCGTCATCAGGATATTGAGATATCCCCCCTATGCGAGTTCATCCTGCTGTCGTTAAGTATCGGCATCGGCAGAAAGTGTATTAGCGTCATCAGGAGGTTTCGAAGAGAACCGGATAAAGTAGATCATGATGCTGTTGCTTGTGTCGTCGGGTAGCGGAGCATCGAAGGTAAGCTGCTGAAGGTGAACGTCATCCGGATATTTGGGACAACCGGATGTTGAATATCCTGCTGACGAAGGAAGTGTTGCATATGATGATGACGATGGAGTTCGGAGCCCGATGAACAGTGCAACCGGAGGAAGTGTGCGCCCGCTGAACATCATGATGATGATGTTAGAAGGAAAGCGGAGGTGAACAGTAGTCGGCAGGCGGATGTTTGCGATCGTCCGAAATATGATGATGCTGACTGTGTAACGTGAAATATGATGATGCTGTTGGTAGTTCTAGGGAATATGATGATGATGAGGTTGGTCTGCAGACATTCATGCTACATGCGAAGGTTATAGTGTGGATGCCTCTGCATCATAGTGGTATCAGAGCTCAGCAAAAGGTCTGGGCTGTTGTGTGTTGATTCAGTCACCGAAAGGGCAGAGGTAGAGGTAGAGTTGATTGTGTTGTGTGTTGTGAGAGGTTGACAAAATGCCTCCTAAAGGTAGTGGTACTGCAAGGGAATTACAGGAAATGAAGGAGAAACATGCTAGAGAGATGAGGAAGATGAAGGAGCTTGCTGAAGCACTTCAAGCCAGGCTGACAGCCCTGGAAAAGAACAAAAAGAGGGAAGTGGAAGACAGTGAGTCTGAAGAAGAAGAAGATACTGTTGAAGAGTATGAAGAGGTAGCTGAAGATCTGGATGCTGAAGACCAGAGATTGGCAAAACTGTTAAAGTCAGTGCAGAGTGAAAAACCTAAGGTAAAGGTTGATGTTTCCAAGTATACTGGAAGCTTGAATGAAGATGAGTTGTTAGATTGGATTGCTGCACTGGATAATCACTTTGAATGTGAAGATGTGGCTGAGGATCAGAAGGTAAAGATTGCAAAGACCAAGTTAGGAGGTCATGCTTTGGTTTGGTGGGATTATGTACAATCCGAGAGAAGGAAACAAGGGAAGTCAAAGATCACTTCATGGGATAAGATGGTAGCAAGGATCAAGGGTAAATTCTTGCCAAGGGATTATGAAATCCAGATGTTTAAGAAGCTGCAATTTTTAAAGCAGAAAGACAGGGATGTGAAAGCATATACTAAGGAATTTTATCTGTTGAGTATGAGATCTGGTCATCATGAGAATGAGGTAGAAAAGGTGGCTAGGTACTTGGCTGGTTTAAGGTTTAACATACAGGATGAGTTAGTTTTAGCTAACCCTAAGAATGTGGAGGATTGTTATCAAATGGCAATCAGGATTGAAGAAAAGATGAATAGAGGACATGATAAGTCCATGAGAGGAAGAGGAAACAATAGGGGAAGAGGAACAGCCCCTGCACAAAAGCAAACAAATGAGGGTCAAGAAGACACTGGTAAAGGACAGGGACAGTCTGATTTCAGAGGTGGATGGAAAGGTAATAGAGGAAGATTTGGAGGTGGTAGAGGTTCTACTACATTTTCAGGAAAGTGTTACACCTGTGGAGAGTTTGGTCATCCATCTTTCAAATGTCCAGAAAACAAAGGTTCATCATCCAGAAATGATAGAACAAGTGATAAGAGAGTACAATTGGTACAAGAAGAGAAGGAAGAAGAAAGTGCACAGAGTTCAAACAAAGGTCCTGAGAGTTATGGATATCCAGAGAGTGGAGAATCATTGATGTTAAGGAGAATTAGTTTGCAGGCATCAAAGGATCTGATGCAAAGAAGAGCTCTTTTCAAGACCACATGCAAGAGCAAAGGTAAGGTATGTAAAGTTGTCATTGATACTGGTTCAACAGACAACATGGTATCTCAAGAAATGGTGGATAAACTGAAGTTGGAAAGGATTCCACATCCACACCCTTACAAGACATCTTGGGTGAGTGATAGTCAATCACTTTTTGTCTCTGAACAGGCATATGTGGATTTCCAGATTGGACCATATCATGATAGAATTTTGTGTGACATATTGCCTATGGAATGTTGTCACCTACTGCTAGGTAGACCATGGCAATTTGACAGAAGAGTACTGTATGATGGGTATGCTAATACCTACACCATCAAGAAGGATGGGAAGATCATTAAGTTGATGCCATTGCAGGCAAAAGCTGCAGTACAGAAGGCAGCTCAACTCATTTTAATGGGAAAGAAGGAGTTTGTGCAGATGCCTAGAGGAGCAGGCATGAAGGCAGTTCAGGACACTGCAGAGAAAGGAGTTGTTACAGACAACAAGCTGAAGAAAGTTTCAGTTGTGACTGACAGAGGTCAGCAGCAGGTTCAGAAACAGGGGTGCAACCAACCATCAGTTGAAAGGAATGACAAGGATGTTGTCATAGTTGGGACTATTGCTTGTCCTATGAAGATTGACAGGACGATACAGTTGAACACCACAGAGGCAGTTCAGAAAGAGGTTCTGGTCAGGCAACCTGACAAACACAGGGTATGTGAGAGAAAAGCCTACATCAAACGGCATGAGGATTTACTTGCCAGAAAGCAAGTTACAGTTCAGCAGTCTTGGAGCAGCCAAGAGACAGCAGCTGACAACACTGGAGCAGGTCAGACTATTGACAAGGCAAAGGGTAGAGGTGGAAGACTTCCACATGCTAAACTCATGGGACATGAGTTCTTTTCTGTTGGGGAGTATGGTGCAGGAGCACCTACCTGACAGCTGGTCTAGATAAGGCAGTTAGTAGTTTAGGTCCAGTTTATGTTTCCAAGAAGGTCTGTTAGACCAAATGCATGTAATAAGGTCATGCTGATTGTGATAAGATCATGCTGACCAGGCTTTTGCTATTTTTAGGTAGTTAGTTATAACAGCTGTCATGATGTATGTTCGGTGGGATCTCCCAGCCGCTTGGAGAGTTCCCAGCCGCTTAGAGTCGGGTCAGTAGTACTCGTAGGAAAGTCTTTATAAGCATGAGATCGGTTGATTGTAGATCATCGATCGATCGGCAGTCTAGTGTTGCATCAAGCAGAGGAGGTTGAGTGTTCTGTGTGAGGAACATCATATTGTATTGCATCTTTGAAATCAATAAAGATCCTGTTCTGTTTTCTGTTTGATCTCCTTGCTGTAATCAATTTGCTGGTTTGAGAGGTTTCATGGATTTACTGATCCATTCCACCGGTTGACTCATCTGATCGGTGGAATGGCAATGTACAGTAGGGTAGATTGTAGGTTGTTTTCTGTTTGCATGCAGGTGTGCAGGATCGCGGTCGACAGATGTTGAGAAACCTAGCATCCTCATGTGCTAGGTCAAGTTGATAAGATAGAGTTGGAAGATCACCCTGAGTTGGATCGGGTCATCCCTGAAGGATCGGCGAAGTGAAATTTCGCTAAGTGAAGAAACTGGTCAAGACGGCATCATCAGGATATCTAGGTGAATATCCTGCAGTCGGGTTAGACATCGTCATCCGGATAAGTGAAGGAGAGCATGATGTTGTCGATCGCATGAAGTGCAAGTGCGTCAGGGTGATCATCATCTGGAGGAGCCGAGTAGGAGCGTATCGGCATCAGGATCATCTATCGGGAGTACCAAACATCCGCATATCGCGAGTAGATGCGGAAGTGAAAGTTGAGTTTTTTTGACTAAGTGTTGAAGAGGTCATCAGGATATTGGGTGACGTCATCGTCATCAGGATATTGAGATATCCCCCCTATGCGAGTTCATCCTGCTGTCGTTAAGTATCGGCATCGGCAGAAAGTGTATTAGCGTCATCAGGAGGTTTCGAAGAGAACCGGATAAAGTAGATCATGATGCTGTTGCTTGTGTCGTCGGGTAGCGGAGCATCGAAGGTAAGCTGCTGAAGGTGAACGTCATCCGGATATTTGGGACAACCGGATGTTGAATATCCTGCTGACGAAGGAAGTGTTGCATATGATGATGACGATGGAGTTCGGAGCCCGATGAACAGTGCAACCGGAGGAAGTGTGCGCCCGCTGAACATCATGATGATGATGTTAGAAGGAAAGCGGAGGTGAACAGTAGTCGGCAGGCGGATGTTTGCGATCGTCCGAAATATGATGATGCTGACTGTGTAACGTGAAATATGATGATGCTGTTGGTAGTTCTAGGGAATATGATGATGATGAGGTTGGTCTGCAGACATTCATGCTACATGCGAAGGTTATAGTGTGGATGCCTCTGCATCATAGTGGTATCAGAGCTCAGCAAAAGGTCTGGGCTGTTGTGTGTTGATTCAGTCACCGAAAGGGCAGAGGTAGAGGTAGAGTTGATTGTGTTGTGTGTTGTGAGAGGTTGACAAAATGCCTCCTAAAGGTAGTGGTACTGCAAGGGAATTACAGGAAATGAAGGAGAAACATGCTAGAGAGATGAGGAAGATGAAGGAGCTTGCTGAAGCACTTCAAGCCAGGCTGACAGCCCTGGAAAAGAACAAAAAGAGGGAAGTGGAAGACAGTGAGTCTGAAGAAGAAGAAGATACTGTTGAAGAGTATGAAGAGGTAGCTGAAGATCTGGATGCTGAAGACCAGAGATTGGCAAAACTGTTAAAGGCAGTGCAGAGTGAAAAACCTAAGGTAAAGGTTGATGTTTCCAAGTATACTGGAAGCTTGAATGAAGATGAGTTGTTAGATTGGATTGCTGCACTGGATAATCACTTTGAATGTGAAGATGTGGCTGAGGATCAGAAGGTAAAGATTGCAAAGACCAAGTTAGGAGGTCATGCTTTGGTTTGGTGGGATTATGTACAATCCGAGAGAAGGAAACAAGGGAAGTCAAAGATCACTTCATGGGATAAGATGGTAGCAAGGATCAAGGGTAAATTCTTGCCAAGGGATTATGAAATCCAGATGTTTAAGAAGCTGCAATTTTTAAAGCAGAAAGACAGGGATGTGAAAGCATATACTAAGGAATTTTATCTGTTGAGTATGAGATCTGGTCATCATGAGAATGAGGTAGAAAAGGTGGCTAGGTACTTGGCTGGTTTAAGGTTTAACATACAGGATGAGTTAGTTTTAGCTAACCCTAAGAATGTGGAGGATTGTTATCAAATGGCAATCAGGATTGAAGAAAAGATGAATAGAGGACATGATAAGTCCATGAGAGGAAGAGGAAACAATAAGGGAAGAGGAACAGCCCCTGCACAAAAGCAAACAAATGAGGGTCAAGAAGACACTGGTAAAGGACAGGGACAGTCTGATTTCAGAGGTGGATGGAAAGGTAATAGAGGAAGATTTGGAGGTGGTAGAGGTTCTACTACATTTTCAGGAAAGTGTTACACCTGTGGAGAGTTTGGTCATCCATCTTTCAAATGTCCAGAAAACAAAGGTTCATCATCCAGAAATGATAGAACAAGTGATAAGAGAGTACAATTGGTACAAGAAGAGAAGGAAGAAGAAAGTGCACAGAGTTCAAACAAAGGTCCTGAGAATTATGGATATCCAGAGAGTGGAGAATCATTGATGTTAAGGAGAATTAGTTTGCAGGCATCAAAGGATCTGATGCAAAGAAGAGCTCTTTTCAAGACCACATGCAAGAGCAAAGGTAAGGTATGTAAAGTTGTCATTGATACTGGTTCAACAGACAACATGGTATCTCAAGAAATGGTGGATAAACTGAAGTTGGAAAGGATTCCACATCCACACCCTTACAAGACATCTTGGGTGAGTGATAGTCAATCACTTTTTGTCTCTGAACAGGCATATGTGGATTTCCAGATTGGACCATATCATGATAGAATTTTGTGTGACATATTGCCTATGGAATGTTGTCACCTACTGCTAGGTAGACCATGGCAATTTGACAGAAGAGTACTGTATGATGGGTATGCTAATACCTACACCATCAAGAAGGATGGGAAGATCATTAAGTTGATGCCATTGCAGGCAAAAGCTGCAGTACAGAAGGCAGCTCAACTCATTTTAATGGGAAAGAAGGAGTTTGTGCAGATGCCTAGAGGAGCAGGCATGAAGGCAGTTCAGGACACTGCAGAGAAAGGAGTTGTTACAGACAACAAGCTGAAGAAAGTTTCAGTTGTGACTGACAGAGGTCAGCAGCAGGTTCAGAAACAGGGGTGCAACCAACCATCAGTTGAAAGGAATGACAAGGATGTTGTCATAGTTGGGACTATTGCTTGTCCTATGAAGATTGACAGGACGATACAGTTGAACACCACAGAGGCAGTTCAGAAAGAGGTTCTGGTCAGGCAACCTGACAAACACAGGGTATGTGAGAGAAAAGCCTACATCAAACGGCATGAGGATTTACTTGCCAGAAAGCAAGTTACAGTTCAGCAGTCTTGGAGCAGCCAAGAGAGAGCAGCTGACAACACTGGAGCAGGTCAGACTATTGACAAGGCAAAGGGTAGAGGTGGAAGACTTCCACATGCTAAACTCATGGGACATGAGTTCTTTTCTGTTGGGGAGTATGGTGCAGGAGCACCTACCTGACAGCTGGTCTGGATAAGGCAGTTAGTAGTTTAGGTCCAGTTTATGTTTCCAAGAAGGTCTGTTAGACCAAATGCATGTAATAAGGTCATGCTGATTGTGATAAGATCATGCTGACCAGGCTTTTGCTATTTTTAGGTAGTTAGTTATAACAGCTGTCATGATGTATGTTCGGTGGGATCTCCCAGCCGCTTGGAGAGTTCCCAGCCGCTTGGAGTCGGGTCAGTAGTACTCGTAGGAAAGTCTTTATAAGCATGAGATCGGTTGATTGTAGATCATCGATCGATCGGCAGTCTAGTGTTGCATCAAGCAGAGGAGGTTGAGTGTTCTGTGTGAGGAACATCATATTGTATTGCATCTTTGAAATCAATAAAGATCCTGTTCTGTTTTCTGTTTGATCTCCTTGCTGTAATCGATTTGCTGGTTTGAGAGGTTTCATGGATTTACTGATCCATTCCACCGGTTGACTCATCTGATCGGTGGAATGGCAATGTACAGTAGGGTAGATTGTAGGTTGTTTTCTGTTTGCATGCAGGTGTGCAGGATCGCGGTCGACAGATGTTGAGAAACCTAGCATCCTCATGTGCTAGGTCAAGTTGATAAGATAGAGTTGGAAGATCACCCTGAGTTGGATCGGGTCATCCCTGAAGGATCGGCGAAGTGAAATTTCGCTAAGTGAAGAAACTGGTCAAGACGGCATCATCAGGATATCTAGGTGAATATCCTGCAGTCGGGTTAGACATCGTCATCCGGATAAGTGAAGGAGAGCATGATGTTGTCGATCGCATGAAGTGCAAGTGCGTCGGGGTGATCATCATCTGGAGGAGCCGAGTAGGAGCGTATCGGCATCAGGATCATCTATCGGGAGTACCAAACATCCGCATATCGCGAGTAGATGCGGAAGTGAAAGTTGAGTTTTTTTGACTAAGTGTTGAAGAGGTCATCAGGATATTGGGTGACGTCATCGTCATCAGGATATGACGTCATCGTCATCAGGATATTGAGATATCCCCCCTATGCGAGTTCATCCTGCTGTCGTTAAGTATCGGCATCGGCAGAAAGTGTATTAGCGTCATCAGGAGGTTTCGAAGAGAACCGGATAAAGTAGATCATGATGCTGTTGCTTGTGTCGTCGGGTAGCGGAGCATCGAAGGTAAGCTGCTAAAGGTGAACGTCATCCGGATATTTGGGACAACCGAATGTTGAATATCCTGCTGACGAAGGAAGTGTTGCATATGATGATGACGATGGAGTTCGGAGCCCGATGAACAGTGCAACCGGAGGAAGTGTGCGCCCGCTGAACATCATGATGATGATGTTAGAAGGAAAGCGGAGGTGAACAGTAGTTGGCAGGCGGATGTTTGCGATCGTCCGAAATATGATGATGCTGACTGTGTAACGTGAAATATGATGATGCTGTTGGTAGTTCTAGGGAATATGATGATGATGGTGAAGATGATGATGATGAGGTTGGTCTGCAGACATTCATGCTACATGCGAAGGTTATAGTGTGGATGCCTCTGCATCATAGTGGTATCAGAGCTCAGCAAAAGGTCTGGGCTGTTGTGTGTTGATTCAGTCACCGAAAGGGCAGAGGTAGAGGTAGAGTTGATTGTGTTGTGTGTTGTGAGAGGTTGACAAAATGCCTCCTAAAGGTAGTGGTACTGCAAGGGAATTACAGGAAATGAAGGAGAAACATGCTAGAGAGATGAGGAAGATGAAGGAGCTTGCTGAAGCACTTCAAGCCAGGCTGACAGCCCTGGAAAAGAACAAAAAGAGGGAAGTGGAAGACAGTGAGTCTGAAGAAGAAGAAGATACTGTTGAAGAGTATGAAGAGGTAGCTGAAGATCTGGATGCTGAAGACCAGAGATTGGCAAAACTATTAAAGGCAGTGCAGAGTGAAAAACCTAAGGTAAAGGTTGATGTTTCCAAGTATACTGGAAGCTTGAATGAAGATGAGTTGTTAGATTGGATTGCTGCACTGGATAATCACTTTGAATGTGAAGATGTGGCTGAGGATCAGAAGGTAAAGATTGCAAAGACCAAGTTAGGAGGTCATGCTTTGGTTTGGTGGGATTATGTACAATCCGAGAGAAGGAAACAAGGGAAGTCAAAGATCACTTCATGGGATAAGATGGTAGCAAGGATCAAGGGTAAATTCTTGCCAAGGGATTATGAAATCCAGATGTTTAAGAAGCTGCAATTTTTAAAGCAGAAAGACAGGGATGTGAAAGCATATACTAAGGAATTTTATCTGTTGAGTATGAGATCTGGTCATCATGAGAATGAGGTAGAAAAGGTGGCTAGGTACTTGGCTGGTTTAAGGTTTAACATACAGGATGAGTTAGTTTTAGCTAACCCTAAGAATGTGGAGGATTGTTATCAAATGGCAATCAGGATTGAAGAAAAGATGAATAGAGGACATGATAAGTCCATGAGAGGAAGAGGAAACAATAGGGGAAGAGGAACAGCCCCTGCACAAAAGCAAACAAATGAGGGTCAAGAAGACACTGGTAAAGGACAGGGACAGTCTGATTTCAGAGGTGGATGGAAAGGTAATAGAGGAAGATTTGGAGGTGGTAGAGGTTCTACTACATTTTCAGGAAAGTGTTACACCTGTGGAGAGTTTGGTCATCCATCTTTCAAATGTCCAGAAAACAAAGGTTCATCATCCAGAAATGATAGAAAAAGTGATAAGAGAGTACAATTGGTACAAGAAGAGAAGGAAGAAGAAAGTGCACAGAGTTCAAACAAAGGTCCTGAGAATTATGGATATCCAGAGAGTGGAGAATCATTGATGTTAAGGAGAATTAGTTTGCAGGCATCAAAGGATCTGATGCAAAGAAGAGCTCTTTTCAAGACCACATGCAAGAGCAAAGGTAAGGTATGTAAAGTTGTCATTGATACTGGTTCAACAGACAACATGGTATCTCAAGAAATGGTGGATAAACTGAAGTTGGAAAGGATTCCACATCCACACCCTTACAAGACATCTTGGGTGAGTGATAGTCAATCACTTTTTGTCTCTGAACAGGCATATGTGGATTTCCAGATTGGACCATATCATGATAGAATTTTGTGTGACATATTGCCTATGGAATGTTGTCACCTACTGCTAGGTAGACCATGGCAATTTGACAGAAGAGTACTGTATGATGGGTATGCTAATACCTACACCATCAAGAAGGATGGGAAGATCATTAAGTTGATGCCATTGCAGGCAAAAGCTGCAGTACAGAAGGCAGCTCAACTCATTTTAATGGGAAAGAAGGAGTTTGTGCAGATACCTAGAGGAGCAGGCATGAAGGCAGTTCAGGACACTGCAGAGAAAGGAGTTGTTACAGACAACAAGCTGAAGAAAGTTTCAGTTGTGACTGACAGAGGTCAGCAGCAGGTTCAGAAACAGGGGTGCAACCAACCATCAGTTGAAAGGAATGACAAGGATGTTGTCATAGTTGGGACTATTGCTTGTCCTATGAAGATTGACAGGACGATACAGTTGAACACCACAGAGGCAGTTCAGAAAGAGGTTCTGGTCAGGCAACCTGACAAACACAGGGTATGTGAGAGAAAAGCCTACATCAAACGGCATGAGGATTTACTTGCCAGAAAGCAAGTTACAGTTCAGCAGTCTTGGAGCAGCCAAGAGACAGCAGCTGACAACACTGGAGCAGGTCAGACTATTGACAAGGCAAAGGGTAGAGGTGGAAGACTTCCACATGCTAAACTCATGGGACATGAGTTCTTTTCTGTTGGGGAGTATGGTGCAGGAGCACCTACCTGACAGCTGGTCTGGATAAGGCAGTTAGTAGTTTAGGTCCAGTTTATGTTTCCAAGAAGGTCTGTTAGACCAAATGCATGTAATAAGGTCATGCTGATTGTGATAAGATCATGCTGACCAGGCTTTTGCTATTTTTAGGTAGTTAGTTATAACAGCTGTCATGATGTATGTTCGGTGGGATCTCCCAGCCGCTTGGAGAGTTCCCAGCCGCTTGGAGTCGGGTCAGTAGTACTCGTAGGAAAGTCTTTATAAGCATGAGATCGGTTGATTGTAGATCATCGATCGATCGGCAGTCTAGTGTTGCATCAAGCAGAGGAGGTTGAGTGTTCTGTGTGAGGAACATCATATTGTATTGCATCTTTGAAATCAATAAAGATCCTGTTCTGTTTTCTGTTTGATCTCCTTGCTGTAATCGATTTGCTGGTTTGAGAGGTTTCATGGATTTACTGATCCATTCCACCGGTTGACTCATCTGATCGGTGGAATGGCAATGTACAGTAGGGTAGATTGTAGGTTGTTTTCTGTTTGCATGCAGGTGTGCAGGATCGCGGTCGACAGATGTTGAGAAACCTAGCATCCTCATGTGCTAGGTCAAGTTGATAAGATAGAGTTGGAAGATCACCCTGAGTTGGATCGGGTCATCCCTGAAGGATCGGCGAAGTGAAATTTTGCTAAGTGAAGAAACTGGTCAAGACGGCATCATCAGGATATCTAGGTGAATATCCTGCAGTCGGGTTAGACATCGTCATCCGGATAAGTGAAGGAGAGCATGATGTTGTCGATCGCATGAAGTTTAAGTGCGTCGGGGTGATCATCATCTGGAGGAGCGGAGTAGGAGCGTATCGGCATCAGGATCATCTATCGGGAGTACCAAACATCCGCATATCGCGAGTAGATGCGGAAGTGAAAGTTGAGTTTTTTTGACTAAGTGTTGAAGAGGTCATCAGGATATTGGGTGACGTCATCGTCATCAGGATATGACGTCATCGTCATCAGGATATTGAGATATCCCCCCTATGCGAGTTCATCCTGCTGTCGTTAAGTATCGGCATCGGCAGAAAGTGTATTAGCGTCATCAGGAGGTTTCGAAGAGAACCGGATAAAGTAGATCATGATGCTGTTGCTTGTGTCGTCGGGTAGCGGAGCATCGAAGGTAAGCTGCTGAAGGTGAACGTCATCCGGATATTTGGGACAACCGGATGTTGAATATCCTGCTGACGAAGGAAGTGTTGCATATGATGATGACGATGGAGTTCGGAGCCCGATGAACAGTGCAACCGGAGGAAGTGTGCGCCCGCTGAACATCATGATGATGATGTTAGAAGGAAAGCGGAGGTGAACAGTAGTCGGCAGGCGGATGTTTGCGATCGTCCGAAATATGATGATGCTGACTGTGTAATGTGAAATATGATGATGCTGTTGGTAGTTCTAGGGAATATGATGATGATGGCGAAGATGATGATGATGAGGTTGGTCTGCAGACATTCATGCTACATGCGAAGGTTATAGTGTGGATGCCTCTGCATCACATCCTTCTAATGATTTTTGGGGCAGTAGAAAACATTTTCACCATGGGCAAATGCCTCAGAGATATAAAAAATTGAGAGAGGTTATTGTAGAGGGACCCTACATGATTGTGTTGCCTTAGATGGAATTTCTCTAAGTGACATGGTCTCTGAGTAACATCTCGTCAAAGATTGCTGCCTTTTTGCACTTTGGACTCTTAAGGGATATCGCTGGTACAATGTAGCTTGGACTATTTCAGCATGTTTGGGTGAAAAATAGGACTATACCTAGCCTAAAAAAACCTATTTGGATGCATTGGAATAGTCAGTTTGGTCACATTAGGAGTAGGACAAAAGTTACACCCCTTTGCAACTTTACACTACCTCCTTTTGACGATTTTTGGGGCAGCAGAAAACCTTTCACCACGGGAAAAGACCTCAAAGATATAAAAAACTGAGGTAGGTTATTGTAGAGGAATCCTACATGATCACATTGCCTTAGAAAAAATGTTCTAAGTGACATGGTTTATGAGTAATAGCTCATAAAAAATTGCTGCCTTTTTGCACTTTGGACTCTTTAGGGATATCACTGGTACAATGTAGCTCGAACTATTTCGGCATGTTTGGATGCAAAACAGGATCGTGCCTAGCCTAAACATACCCATTTGGATGTATTGGAACTGTTGGTTTGGCCACACAAGGAGAAGAACAAAAGTTACACCCCTTTGCAACTTTACACTACCTCCTTCTAACAATTTTTGGGGCAGTAGAAAACCTTTCACCACGGACAAACGCCTCAGAGATATAAAAATCGTGATAGGTTATTGTAGAGGGACCCTACATGATCGTGTTTCCTTAGAGAGAATATTTCTAAGTGACACAATTTTCAAGTAACATCTCGTCAAAGATTGTTGCCTTTTTGCACTTTGGACTCTTTAGTGATATCACCGGTAAAATGTAGCTCGAACTATTTTGGCATGTTTGGGTGAAAAATAGGACCATACCTAGCCTAAAAATACCTATTTAGATGCGTTGGAATAGTAAGTTTGGTTGCATCAAGAGCAGGATGAAAGTTACACTACTTTGCAATTTTACACTACCTCCTTTTGATGACTTTTGCGGCAGCAGAAAACCTTTCACCAAGGGAAAATGCCTCAGAGATATAAAAAAATGAGAGAGGTTATTGTAGAGTAATCCTACATGATCACGTTTCCTTAGACAGAATGTTTCTAAATGACATGATTTTTGAGTAACAGCTCATCAAAAATTGCTGTCTTTTTGCACTTTGGACTCTTCAGGAATATCGCTGGTACAATGTAGCTCAGACTGTTTTGGCATGTTTGGATGCAAAACATGACCATGCCTAGCCTAAATGTACCCATCTAGATGCACTGGAACTGTCATTTTGGTCGCATCAGGAGCAGGACACCAAAAATGCAAAAAATGCAAAAGTTGCTTTGTACAACTTGACAACACTGACACTTTTTTGCAACAAGACTCAAAGACTCAAACTGACCCCAAATGACTCAAACTAACTCAAAAACATATGAAATGGTCTTAGAAGACCTTATTACATACAATTGACTCAATTGAAACAAAATTTCACTTTTTGACCCCTCTTGAAGGCATGACAACCTGGGTGCCCCTGCACCATTAGTGCAACTGAAGTTGATAAAGTTTTCCTATTAAGAAAAATGGCTTCACTTAGCTTCAAGAAATATAAATATTCTATACCGACAAGGCCTACCACATGAAGGTGGAAGCTCATGTGGCCTCACCTAATACCTAAGACACATGTATTCTAGTAGACGTAGGACACCTAAGACACCTATTGTTTAGTATGTATCTAGATTTTATAGACATAGTAGACCTAAGACACCTAGTCTTTATACCTTATTGTAGTCTAGACCTAAGTCAACTAGACACCTAGATTATAGTTCTACCTAAGACACCTACTATGGTAGACCTAGTTGACATATAGTACCTACCTAAGACACCTAGATTAAATTATAGAAGACACCTACCTAGAAGACACCTAAATCATTCTAGATTATACCTTATTCTAGTCTCTAGACAAGTCATTGATATATAGTATCTACGTAAGACACCTAGAGACACCTATTATCTAGTTAGAAACTAAGACACCTAGAGAAACCTATATTTTATACATTACTCTCATGATCAACTTCATCCATCACTTAGGTCTAACCCCATGAAGCATAACATGATGATGTAAAAATGCAGCAGCAAATAAAAAAAGACAAACCTATGTAAACTTACAAATTAATGTGCATACTTACAACTCAATGTAACATGACTTTACAAAATCAATGTGAATACTTACAAATTAATCCAATGAATAATCTAGGTCTGCTCTACTCTTTATTATGTCAAGTATTGCCTCATGGTCAGACTCACGTACCTTCCAAAAGGTCTTGTTCAAAGGTCTACCCCGATATTGTATTAAATGAACATTGGATGCCATGACAAGGTTCGAGTAATGAAGAATCTTTCAATGCATGTCAAAGTCCTGAAATAGCTAAGCATTAACACTCTTATGTGGGTACCTTCTAAGCCATGTTCTAGTAACAACCACTGAGCCTATAGGGTATTTGATGTTTTCTCCATCTGTAACTAGGGCCTCCAATTTCTTTTTAGCCTCAACACAATGACACAAGTAATAATATGTTCCCTCTTCATTATCTTCATCTGCAATAACTGTATATACATGCCCTACATTGATATGTGTAGCAAATCAGATGAAATTAGTCAACATTACAAAAACACTACAAAGTAAGATAACATTAGGAATTTTAAAAACTATGCAAATAGATATATTACCTAGTTAAACTAAATCTAATGTGTGGTCAAAGTCAACTAATGATTCCATCTGTGTTAGTTCTAGTGCCATTGGGAATCGATACGTGTCAAGTGAGCTAAGATAAGTTAACTTCCATTCGTTAACCCACTCCTTTGACTCGCACTCATCCTAGGCTTGAATTGCATAAGAAGAACAAAAGCATGACATCTTTCGCATATGGATACTCCATGAAGTTGCAATTGAGCTTCTGAAAGAGTGCATCTCACTTGATCCTGCTAGTGTAGAATAGTCCTCATATGGTGCAATGTTAGTATCATCTATCAACCAAAAAAATCTATGAACTGAAGACTTACCATCATTACCTAGACCCATGGAAGAATTACACCACTCAATGATCAATTTTGCATCTATCAACGTTGCATTGTCTTTATACTTTAACTCTTCTTGTGCTATGGCTCTTTTGATACATGCTCCTACACCATCATGCTCCTCCTTTCCATGCTTGGCCTCACAAAAGTTCCACATATGTTGAACACCTATAAAATTATACCTCCTACTTAGCCAATAGAAATTCTGTGAGTTCTTGAATTGTGATGCATAGTTATCTGACCATATGATATGCTAACTGAATGATATGCCCCTTCTAGCCAATCATTGTAGAACACTTGAAAGAAACCTTGCATGAACTCTGTAGAATGCATGTGATCATCACTGATATAGAAATGATACTCCCTTATGATCTTTCTATCATCCTCTATACTATCATTCGCATGAATGAATGTGATGTGCATAAACATAGAAACCTATGTGGAGTTGTAATATTGTGATTGTACCTCACGTTGTGGCTGTAGACTGTAGTTGTCTACAAAGTTGATGACTAAAACAATGCTACCAACTAGAAATGTTTCCTTGCATAAATTGAATTGTAAGTCCAACAATCAAACTCTATGGGCATGTCTTGCATACTCATACACTATGCTGTCACAAAATATAGGCATAAACTGATACACTGGAATCTTTTCAATAACCAATTCACACATCTTTGCTTCTTTCCATCTTTTGTATTGTATGACACTATTTTATACTTGCCGAACTCTACTAGTTCATTTCCAACCACATGTTTTCTTTCCATATGTTCACATATTGGCATACATTGCAAGCCACCGCAATGATGACATGTGTCATCCAAGCATAATTTCTTGTAGAATATTTGACCTTCCTCTCTTTCACATTAAATTCTTGATATGAAGTCTCTTGAAGATGTTGGTGGGTCATGTATGCCACAACCCTACAAAACATTGTTAGTATGCAAATCTAAACATATAGACCGATAAACATCAAAATGGTTAGAAAATTCAATATGTAATCTACAACAACAAGTAGTGCGTGTGTGATTTATCTTGACATAGAAAGGTTTTAGCATTTCAAAATATCTTTGACAAATTTTAATTTGAGGATACTTCTCTAGAAATTTACCAAAAAACTATGTTTGAGTCATATCCAAAAAATGCTTTGGATGTGGGTCACGGTTCCAACTACCGATTCTCCTTCTTACCACATCCCTTCGATTCGAAGATGCCCTTGTGTAATTCTTCCAAAAGTCTTCAATTAGTGATCTCAATGCTTCAACAATTGGTTTATCTTTTCATGGTAGTCTCCCCGAGAACACCCATAATTCATTGGCATTAGTGTCCTCAATTCTTTGGCATCTTCCAATGGCTCTTGATAGAGTTTTCCTATTAATTCTTAATGCTTTCCTATCTTTCTAATGAGATGAGCTTTCCTCGTTTGACTACTTACTATAGTCGATGTAATCACACATCGTGTTGCATTACTATCTTTTGTGCATGAGGTGTTACCCACACTCTCATACGTACTCATTAGATTCTTGACAATAGATTTTTCACTTGAAGACTCTGATGTTCTCAACCCAAGAATCTTGATGATGGACCTATACTTTATACTTCGCATCATTTCAACAAATAGTTGACATCTTGCAGTCTCATTTAACTTTTCAAAGAACAATCTCCAAATCTCATGAGATTATCTTCTACAAGTGTGTTTTGGAATCTTACCTTCCATTGGCTGCAAAATATTCTCATCAATATCAATCAAATACTTTGGCTTTCTATACAAAATTCTAGGTGGTGTTAAGTTAGGTAAATTCATCTCAACATTAGGAATTTCATCAATATTTAAAGGAGATGGGCTAGATGGCATACCTTCAATCGAAGATGGAATAGATGACATACCTTGAGGTTGAGGTGGGAATGATGGCATACCTCCTTCATCACATGTGAGTGATGATTACTCTCAACTTGAGATGTGGTAGATGGTGTCCCTACATGTTGACTTGCAGTAGAGGACGTGTCTCCAACTATGGTATTCAAATCTGTCATAGCACAAAGTTTTTGTATTTGTTCTCTTTGTGCCGCCAATACCATATCTCTTTGTGATGGTTGTGGTTCCTCTTCAATTGGCATGTCTTCATTTATCATGTCTAATTTTCTCTTCTCATGAAGTTCCCTCATAGCCTCTGCTTTCTTTGCATTCTTAGCTTCTATCTCTTCCTGTGTTAGTTTAATTCTTGATCATTTCCTTGGCATGATGGAGAATTTGTCTATAATATGATAAAGAGACCAATATTAGTTCATAAGAAATGAATCCATACAAATAACTAAAATATAGGTCATTCAATCCTTCATAGTAAATGTACATACAATCATCATATAAAAGAGTAAATGTCACTCAACCAAAATAGGTACAAAGCAAATTATTGCAGCCATACAAAGCATTATTGCACAATGTTATTGCAGCCATACAAAGCATTATGGTACAAAGTTCACTTCAGTCCTAGATGAGGATAAGGTCTTGGTTTGAAGATTGCAAGCCTAGAAATCAAAAAACCTATAGTGACCTATTTGCACAAGCATAATTAGGCCTCTTGTCAAGTGGGACAATTAATTATGGAATGATGAAGGCATTATGACATGATGAAAAGTGATTCTTTCAAGTAGGGTTTTTATGAAAGAGCATTGTTAAAGTGTGGATGATGGTTTAGAAAGCATAGGCAGACATATTATGATGTGTTGGAAGAATTGGTAAGGTGAAATAGAGCCTAAGGTATTGAGTTCCAATAAACCCACCTTGAGCAAGCCTAGAATGGCTTAAATGAGGGTTTAATGATTTGGTGAATAGGGAAGTGATCTAGAGGATAAAATTTTTTGATTCTGGCTATTTGAGACTTGGTTGAGATCAAGAAGTTGAAATTTGGAATTGAGAAGGTGTTTTTTTGGTACTAAGGCTGCTAGGATTTGGGTGGCTTGTGAAGGAGTAGACAACAATTGAAGAGTGTAGACTTGAGTAAGGGTTTAGAATGGTTGTGTCTGAGTTCTTGAGGGGTAAGAAGACCTCTAGTAACCTTGTTAGGTTTTGAAGTATTGAAGACCCTCTTTGTGCCTTTGTATAGGGAGATTGCTTGAGAGGAAAGCTTATTAAATTTGAAGAAACTGTTGGTATGAGCCCTTTGGATTGAGTTGAACCCTACCTCTACATCACATACCTAGGACTGTCATAAAAATCATTAGACTAATCTTTGTAATTTAGGGTATTGAATGGTATATAGTCGATTAAGGTAACTACCATCATGTGCTAACAAAGGACAATTAGGAAATTTTGAAATATTGTTGTGTCATGTGCACACAAATCATCATGAATAGGTGCACAAGGAATGTCCTAGCCCAAGCTATGTGCATACAAATCATCATGTCATGTGCATACTTGTATGATCTTGAAACCTATTCATTTGTATTTTAACTTGTTAATATGACAAGATAATAGTGGGATTGTATTTTTATTATGTTCTAAGGATTTATTCTTGTATAGTTTGACATCATGGTATGTTAAGGTCTGTTTATTACACATAATTATTAAAGAGCTCAAGTCTAGAAAATATACATGGCATCATGTGAGATTGTAGGCTTCTTTCTTGATTTGGAATGTGTCTATTTTAATTAATGTTGACCTTTGAGATATCTTTTATTATGCATACCATGAACTAATTTAAAACATAGTCTAGATACAAACAAAAGATATGTATACATAGTCTTTTATTATGCATACTGGATACAAGTGATATAAACATGTATGATAAAGCATGATAAAGTAATTCAAATAGAATAAAGGAAAATGTAAAGAACATGCATGTAAAGACTTGACATACCTAAAAAATGGAGATTCGAATGGAGAGAGTACCCAATTATGTAGTGTTTTTTTCTTCTTGCATCAAACTCCTCAATAATTTGAATTTTTCACCACTTTCTTCATTTTCAATGTTAAATTGAATAACACTCAAATATAATTAGTAACAATAATACTATTAACCAATCTATAATGTTAAATTCCTAAAATTAAATCACAATTAACATTGCAACACTAAAAATATTGAAACTTGAATAGATATATATCAAATTTGATGTGAAAACTATGTTATTTCCTCATTCTCAAGTTGGAAAAGAAGAAAAGGTGTTGGAAATATCATGCAAATGTGGTAGAATGTGTAAAATGTGCATGTGAACTTTCTAACAGCATGAAAATGCTTTTTTTTTGTCAGAACACACACATAATCAGCATGAAAATAGAGCATGTGGGCCTGGATCACGAAGGTCCAGGCCTTTTTATCATTTCTATAGTAGGAAAAAATGTGAGTGCCTTATAATGCGCTAGTATTTTGTTCTACTATAGATTGATCCATAAATATTTTTGCCTATCTCACCTTTGATAGCACCTTTGCAATATCTCACCTCTAGTTCCATTAGCTCATGTTCTATCTCTCACCTCTCTATATCTCACTTCTCTCTCCCCCACACCTCTCTACCTCTCCCCTCTCTATGTCTCTCAATCACTCCTTGTCTACCTCTCCATCCATCCTTAGCCATCGAGGTCTCACTTAACCCTAAACCCTAAAGCCTCAACCCTCAACCCTTAAACCTTAAATCCTAAACCCTATCCCTCAACCCTCAACACTTTTCCTTAAACCCTATTCCCTCAACCATGAACCTTAATGCCTCAACCCTAAACCCTACACCCTATCACTAAACCCTAATCCATTAACCCTTAGCCCTAAAGCCTCAACCCTTAATCCTTAAACCTTCAACCCTAAAACCTATCGCTAATCCCTATACCCTCGACACTCTACTTTAACCCTAATCCCTCGACCCTCAACCCTATCCCTAAACCCTCAACCCTTGAACCTTAACCTTCAACCCTCAACATCAATCCCTAATCCCTCAACCTTTAACCCTAATCCCTCAACCCTAAACCCTAAACCCTAAACCCTATCCCTAAACCCTAATCCCTCAACCCTCAACCCTAATCCCTCGATACTATATGTTAAACCCTAATCCATTATCCCTAAACCCTCCAACCTTATCCCTAATCCCTATACCCTTGACACTCTACTTTAACCCTAATCCCTTGACCCTCAACCCTATCCCTAAACCCTCAACCCTCAAACCTCAACCCTCAACCCTCAATGTCAAACCCTTAACCCTAATTCCTCAACCCTAAACCCTATTTGTAAACCCTCAACACTATACCTTAAACACTAATCCCTCAACCCCAAACCCTAAACCCTAATCCCTTAGCCCTCATCCCTAATCCCTCATCCCTTGATACTATACCTTAAACCCTAATCCCTTATCCCTAAACCCTCCAACCCTATCCCTAATCCCTATACCCTTGACACTCTACTTTAACCCTAATCCCTCGACCCTTAACCCTATCCATAAACCCTCAACCCTCGAACCTTAACCCTCAACCCTCAAAGTCAAATACTAACCCCTCAACCCTTAACCCTAATCCACTAACCCTAAACACTATCTATAAACCCTCAACACTATACCTTAAACCCTAATCCCTCAACACAAAACCCTAAACCCTATCCCTAAACCCTAATCCCTCTACCCTCAACCCTAATCATGTTGGCAAGAGACACTGTGTGGCTTCATTAGTGTTATCATTGATGGCAACAAAGTCCATTCCACACATCCACAGGACATGGTGTGTCTTTATCGAAAGTCAGATTGAAGAAGTGTTGTGGTCTGGTAAGCAAGAACAGAGCAGACAACAAGGTCTGACAGTCAGGTCCGGATCTCTCAGAGGAAGTATCTCAGTAAAGTATGGATTAGGTGAAGTCAAGAGGAGTACCTTGACTGATAGATTCCAAGGATTTAGCCTCCGGTGATAGAAGAGTGAAGAGAATGAGCACTTGAGTGTTGGGTTCCTGATTGGCAGAGTAGACAGAGGAAGAACTGAACGATAGAGCATCAAACCTAAATCCGGATGAGATATTGATGATGATCAAGCTTCCTAAGGTATAATTCATGATTGGCTAACATGATTGATGACTTCTATAAGCATCTCCTTAATACGCATCACTTGGCAAGCAAGGATTCAACCGACAGATCAAAGTTTGGGAAAATATTGACTATTCTGGATGCCGACTAGAAAAGTGTTGAAATCACTTGTGTGGATATATATACCAGATGGATTTAGATGTGAAGGTGTGTGTTGGTAAGTGTGGTGCATGGATAAAAGTAGAGAGCAGTGTGGAAGCAGCTTTACAGGTCTAGAATGTGACAGGACAACAGGTTCAAGGAAGAGAAAGAATGAAGTGTAGCAGATCAGTTTATTGAGCCTAACTGGAACTGAACCTCTGCATGTGTAGATGCTTCTTATTAGTTCAAGTATTGTGTTACCTTCTTGTATCTTGTAGACAGTGAGTCTCTTGTAGGCAGTGAGCCCTAACTGGCATGTGCCCTTTTATTCTTTCTATTCTTCTAATAGAGAATACAATCTTGGGTTAGTCACCCCATGGTTTTTCCCTTAACTGGGTTTTCCATGTTAAAATCTTGGTGTCTCATGTGTTGATGTATTTCTGCTCTTGATTAAATGCATTATGTTTCATGATTGATTTATTGTTATACTGCTATGTGAATGCAAGTGTTTAATAAGAGGAACATTTTGGACAACTGATTCACCCCCCTCTCAGTTGTCTGCCCTAAATCTAACAATTGGTATCAGAGCTAAGTTCCTCCAAACAGAGCCTAACAGCTTGAGGAAGATCTGGGAATCTCAAAATGGATATGTATGGTATGAGGGAACAACTTCAGTCTGCCCTAGATGATCTTGAGCAATCTCACTCTGAAGTCAACAACCTAAAGGAAAGACTCAAATAGGCTGATGATTTTATAATTGAACTAAAAGATAAATTGAGTATCTCTATGAAAAGAGAAAGGAACTACTTCAGCAATTGGCAGGTCAAAATGAAGCCAATGATACAAATGAAGATCTAAAGGAGAAAACCAAATTATGTGAAAAGTTATCAAAAGAGGTCATTATGATAAGACATGAAATGGAATCAAGAGTTATGAAATTCACCCAAGAAATTGAAGAGAAAAGAAAAATTGAAGATGATCTAAAACAATCTCTCAAAGAGAAATTAGAAGACTGTCACAAAATGGATAGAACAATCAGGCATCTAGAATCTGATCTTGAAGAAGCTAGAGATAATGAAGAACAACTTGAGAATCAAATTGACACTCTTAAAAGGGATCTTCAAGCAACAAATGAATACAAAGAGAAATTCAAGATAAGCTCTGCTCAACTTGAAGTTCTTCTTCAAAGGCAAAAGAGCGTAGATGATAAACAAGGCTTGGGATATGAAAAAGGTGAAAGCTCTGGATCCGGTCAGAAGAACTCCAGATCAGAAAATCCAAGAAACAGGCCTAAAAGACCTCTGGTAAGGCAAACTAATGCTCAAAGATATCCATCTTTCAATGGATACTACCACAACTGCAATAACTTTGGTCATAAAGCAAATCAGTGCAGAAAAAGAATGAATCACACTAATTCATCCTTCTCCGAACAGTGTTTTAATTGCAAAAGGTATGGTCACAAATCTCTTGAGTGTAGATATATGCAAATGAATAATTTATTCTATGGTAGATGCTTTGCATGCAATAGAATGGGACATATGGCTAGTCAGTGTAGATCAAGAGGATATTAGTCAAATATACAAAGAAATGTTGTTTGCTACAATTGCAATAGATCTGGTCATATTGCCAAATTCTGCAAAAGTAAGAATCAAGAGAAAAAGGGTCCAGTGCATCATAACCAAAACCAAGACAAAGGAAAAGGAAAAGTGAACACAGATGAAATTTAAAGGGAGATGAATAAGATTTGGGTGAAGAGAAGAACATAGAATGCTGGGGATGGAACCACACCAGAATCTGGTGCTGATATTCCTTCTAGAAACTAAATAGATGAGCTCTGGCTCAGGGGGAGTAACAAAAGAAAAACATTTTCCCCCAGCCAGTCAATAGGTGCCTGAAATTGGCACATGAAAGGTTGCGGATTAAAAGGTTCTCAGAGAAACATCTAAATAAGCCATGGTAAAGATATGAAAGATCCACAAGAAGTTTTGAAAAGATTACTCTTCCAAGATTGATCCAGTTCAATAGTCATCTTGTAAGAATAGGATTTTCAAAGTTAGATCTGGTATGATTCAAAATTGAGGAATCTTGATCTGTGGATAGATCAAATAATTGAGGAAAGAAAGATAGGTTGTCAATAATCACCAAAAAATAGCTTGAAGCATATCTCAGTGATCCAGAAAAGATCTTTCTCAGAATAAGGAGAACAAGGCAACCGGAATGACTTGAGTTGCGCATATATTGTAATGTGAAATTAGGGTTTTTCTCAGAAATAAAAAGGTTCATTCGCTCGTCATTTGCACATTTGCATTCGAGAAGAAAAGAAAAGGAGCTCTGCAACAAATTATTTCAAATTTCTCAAAGATCAACCGTTGGAGTCGATTCATCCAGCAAATCAATCCAACTCACTCTGTGAACCCTAGAACTGTGAAAGGTATTTTCAATTATTGAATATCTCTCTATAAATCTTTTGAAGATGACTATTCTGAATGTGGTGAAGATCACTGATAGGTCATGCCCTAAATTCATAAAACATCCCTTTAAATCCCTAGAAGTTGATCCCCTAGGTGCATTTTCTAGCATTCCACACAGAGTTCTGCATGTAGAAGACATTAGGGTTTACATTCACGCAAACATTGAAGAATTTGGTGAATCCAAGCTAATGGATATCTACCACAAGGAACTGATAGATGAATCATTTGAACTAAAACCTCAGTATAAGGCCATCTGGGATAAACATTTTGCACAGTGCATTCATTTCCCCTATTTTGCAAAAGATGAATGGGTCTGGTATGTGCTAAGTAGAATGTGTTGGGACAGTAAAAATTTAAAATTTTTAATGTACTCTCACTTCACCATATCTAAGCAAATCATAAAAAATCCCAAAACTATAGTAAAAAATTAATACATCCTACAAGATGTCCATGGTTAAAAATGCAAAATTACCTAAATTTCAACTTATCGGCAGGACTTTGTGTTGCTTATGCCAATACATTAGAAATCTATGAAAATGACTATCGACGTAAGAGTAAAGATCGGAGAGAGATTTATAGAAGTTGCCGATGGAAGAAGTAATACTGATGATCTTTTATCGGTAAGAGAATAAAGCAGTCACACCGATCGGTATGACTAATAGTCATCGGATGGTGTTTTGAAAATTACCCTGACAATATAAATCATACCGATGAAGCATTTCGGTAAAAGTCTCACCAAACATCCTATGGGGTCAAAGGAAATGGTAGCCATTGGCAACAAATAAACATCGGGATGAAAAATTAATGAGTCTCTGATGCTCCAGTGTCTTGGCGAAACAACAAAAAGTGCTTTCGGTATGAGTCACACCAATACACATATCCATCGGCATAACTCAACATATCAGAATGACGTACTTATGTCTTTCCAACTCATAAGTCACAGCGATAAAAGGTGTCAGTGACACTTTGAAAGGGTCTCTCTGATAAAGAATATAAAGTGGCCATCGGGGAGATAATTGTGATCGGATGATTTGAAAAGGATTACTCCGTTGGTATTGATCACCCCGATAACAAATTGTTGTCACACATATCGGTGAGACTTTCACCAATAGTTGTATCAGTAACACTCATTATATCGGAGGGAAATTTAAATCACTCGGCGATGAAAGAAGTCATGCCAATGGTTGCGCCCGCTTTGATATGATTCAACATAGTATTGGGAAGACAATTGAGGGGTTACACCTATTGATTATTCGCGCCATGAGGAGATATTAAGGTCGCCCAGACATTTTGAAAATCATGCCAATGACAGGAGTTATGGTGATGTGACATTTCACAGCGATGAATGACATTGAATTGCTCAGACGATTAAATGAAGATGGCGACAAAATCCTCTAAAGATCATTGTAATTACAATTGACAGGGTTGTTTGAGAAAAGGGATAGAAGAATTCTGAAGCGCAAATAGAGGATTTCAATTGCAGCCATAGACGACGGGTACATACATATGAACCATTATGTTATAGCCTGTGTTTGGATTTTTATCAAAATTTGAAAATGGAGACTCTGGGAAAGGGAAAAAATAGAAAATCACCAGGGGAAACAAGTAAATCTAAAAAATAAAAAACTGATAAAACCCCTGAAGAAAAGATAAAAGATAGAAAGCTCAATCAGGATTTAATTGATTAGTTGCCGGGGTCAACTCCTAAGGCCAAAAGATCTGCTCAACTTAGGGCAGAAATGGAAAAATTAGAAGATAGATGCAAATGCTTAGGAGGTATCTGGACCTCGATAAGAGGATATTATTAGAAGTTAATCTTTACTTTGTGAAGATTAATTTATTATTTGTATTTTATTTATTTTGGTGATTATCCCCACATGTCGGGTAACACCTCTTTTATTCCTCCTGCAGGAATAAACCTATTCTTGATAGATTCCTCCTTAAGAGGCTACACATGGCACACACCTTATGCAAGGTGGCATAATGGAGTTACATATAACTCCATCCTTCACCCCTATTTAAGTGGTGATTTTCTCTCTTTCCCGTATATATCCTCTTCACGGATATCTTCTTCTTCTTCATTGAGAAGCTTCTCACATCTTTGTAATCTTTATTATTTGGCTTTTTGCCACTTGCATATTCACGGGGGTTTTTCTTTGCTTTTCCCCCTTCAAAATCTTGGTGTTGGTATCTGTGCATCTTTCAAATCTGGTAATATCTTTCTTGTGTTGTTATTCTGCTTTGCATGTTTTGGTTAGTACTTTGATCCTGCAATTTTCCTTTCATGGTATCAGAGCTTACTACTAATCATTCTGTGCAAGCTTTTTTTTGAAAAATCTTCTGTAGGTGACATTGGAGACCTGCACACATCAAAACAGAAACAAGGAGCGTTAGTTTTCAACATCAATATAGCTTGTTAATACTATTCTAAATTATTCAATTTTTATTGTTCAAAAAATTTCTTTAGATCTGTGTAAAAAAATCTATTTAAATCTTTTTCAAATTTTTATTTATATCTCTAAGAAGGAAAAATTTGTTCTCCTTTTAATTTTTTTTTCATAATATATCATTTCATTTTTTTTTCA
This sequence comes from Cunninghamia lanceolata, assembly GCA_027924645.1. Lineage (NCBI taxonomy): Eukaryota > Viridiplantae > Streptophyta > Pinopsida > Cupressales > Cupressaceae > Cunninghamia > Cunninghamia lanceolata. The sequence goes on from BSBN01001583.1 coordinate 16,760,840, forward strand.
CATCAATTTTTAAATCAAATTTTTTTTGGTAAGTTTAAAAATTTTGTTAAGCCTCTTATAAAGTTTACAAAGTTTTTCATAAATTTAAAACTATTCAAAAAATAATAATCAAAATTTAAGTGTTTAAAACTTTAAAAAATTTGGAGGCCAAAGGCCTGCGGGGATTACACCCCGACCCCTGCCCCGAGGCTCCATCCAAAGCCCCTTCCAGTGATGGATTTGGATGGAGACTTTTTCAAATGAAGCTCAAAGTATTCTGAAATTAAATGGGTGGAAGAAACAGAGGCTTCCATCCAGGAGAAAAAGCACGCTGAAATGCTCAAACACCTCGTAGATCTCAACATGCCCGTCTTCAGCAATCACAGTCACGTAAGTCTGAAACCCTCTCCGTGCCCGTCTTTGAATCAGTTGAGACATTTTTGAAACATTTTTCTGGGATCAAACAAAAAAAACCCCCGACCTCTGTCTGCAAAAAAACAAACAACTCTTTTGTTCATTCGTGACTTTTTTATAATCCTCTAATCCTTTAAAAAAAGGTTTCCTTTTTCATATAAAGGAAGTTTCCTTTCTAAATTCTTGTGTTTAGTTTTTTTTTACTTGATTTTTATTAAGCTTTTTAATAGGTTTTTTTTATAAGCCTCTTAAAATATTATATGACAGGAAAATTTAAAGTTTCTTAAAAATTTTAATATATGCTCTTAAATATTTATTAAAAAAATATAATATTTATTCTAATATATATTCTTTTAATACTTCTTTTATTTTATTTAAATTTAATTTGCATTATTATGTTTTTTAAAATAATTTTTTTTATTAAAAAAAATTTCTGTAGGCAATTTTTAAATTTTTTTTGCCTTTTTAGATAAGTTTTCAGAAAAAATTTGCATTTTATTCATCTAATTAGGGCATTTTTAAAAAATTGCTTTTTCTTCATCTAATAAAAGTTTTTTTTCAAAAAAAGTTTGCCTTCTGTTTAAACTAATTAGGCAATTCTTTTTCAAAAATTTTGTTTTTAAAGTAATTCTATATGTACTTTGTTATTGGACTTGATCAACCCAATAACCTTGTACATGCAATGTGTTATGTTTAAAATGTTCTATTCTTCTTACCTATACAAATTTAAGGGGATATTCATGTAGTCCGGAATGCATAAATATCATCCTATTTTTTTATTTTCATTTTTAATTTGTTTAGGAGGCTTGATTGCCCCTTAACATCCCAATATATCTTTGAGCTCTTTCTATCACACTTTGTGGCTTTTATCATTTCTCTACCTAAGTCTTGATTTTTCACAATATTTAAAACAAGTCTAGTGCTTCTTCTCAACTATGTTCATGTTGTCTTGATAAAGGGAATCTAATTTTCTGTGCCTCATTTATCTGAGATATTAAAAGCTCAATGAAGCTTTTGCCTTCTTGATGGTTTTATCCCATCTATACAATTTTTTTGCAAAGTCCAATGCTTCATCTAGTCTCAATGGAGATCTTTTTATGCGCAAGATGCATTTGCAGTAATGTTGCATAGGGAGCTCTAGTTGTTTGGGCCCCATGGAAAATATTTCCATCCACTTTGATGGTATGCACTTACTTTTATGATAAACTGATCCTTGGAGATCATGTTCCTATACTTCTATTGAAGTCAATATGGTTGTTATACCATCTCTAGGACTATTTTCAAATGTCCTCTGATATTTTATGAAGGCATTATGGTTTTAAAAACCATCTCTAGGACTATTTTTTCAAAGTCCGTATTCTTGAATTTTCAAATGATGGCACTATGATCTTAGGACTAAGTCCATTATAATTAAAATTGATATAAGTTCCCTTTACAATTCAACAAATGATGTAGTGAGAAGCAACCTAGAACTTTTATTGATATGCCTATATGTTGGCATTTTATAATTTGGGCTATAAGCCATTTTTTGTGCTACTCTAGCACTCTTATTCAAGACTTACGGTTATCCACTTTCACTTTTATGTTAGCTAAGCTAACCTTTGCCTTCGTGGCTTCATGACTCAAAATTGATTCATTTTATCTGCAAACTTATGTTTTGCCATGTATATCTCTTTATATGATCTAGTAGATGATCCCAATGATGGGAAATCTATTTGTGGTTATGCTCTCTTTGATGAAACAGGTTTAATATCTTGGCAGTTCATGAACCTTCAATTCTACTTCTCTTGGCTCTAAAGGAGCTCAATGTTCAGATTGTTCAACGACATCTATACAAGTACCTTGGTTCATTCAATTCCTTGAAGACTTGAAGACTTGGCTCTACCTCAAGCTTCTTTCTTAAATTATATATTCTTATTCATTGTAAAGGCTTTTATGCCATTCATGTAACTTGTAATCATCCATTGATGGGTTTATTGTAAATCTCCCCAAGTAAAGCTTAAGGGGGGGTATTAGAAGTTAATCTTTACTTTGTGAAGATTAATTTATTATTTGTATTTTATTTATTTTGGTGATTATCCCCACATGTCGGGTAACACCTCTTTTATTCCTCCTGCAGGAATAAACCTATTCTTGATAGATTCCTCCTTAAGAGGCTACACATGGCACACACCTTATGCAAGGTGGCATAATGGAGTTACATATAACTCCATCCTTCACCCCTATTTAAGTGGTGATTTTCTCTCTTTCCCGTATATATCCTCTTCACGGATATCTTCTTCTTCTTCATTGAGAAGCTTCTCACATCTTTGTAATCTTTATTATTTGGCTTTTTGCCACTTGCATATTCACGGGGGTTTTTCTTTGCTTTTCCCCCTTCAAAATCTTGGTGTTGGTATCTGTGCATCTTTCAAATCTGGTAATATCTTTCTTGTGTTGTTATTCTGCTTTGCATGTTTTGGTTAGTACTTTGATCCTGCAATTTTCCTTTCAGATATGAACTATTCAGATTCCACTATAACAGAAGATTTAGGAATACTCTAGTGTCAAACCCATGGCATTTGAATTTAGGAAAATTAGTGGTGCCTGATGTATTCCTAAGTGTTGAACTCCTCCAACTTCTTGCCAAACAATATAATCCAAGCCTGAAAGCTATATGCAACCCACAAGGAGTGCCATTGAGCTTACTGATTCCCATTGTGATCAAGAGTACTTGGACCATTTGGCTAAAATTTACTTATGGCTGAATAGAGCTTAGTCATGTAATGGTTGTTAATCTTGTTAAATTCCCAAAAGACTTATTGAAGAGTTATGTCTCTTCATAGAAATATCTATATAAGTTCAAACAATTGGTGTTGAATGATCATCAGCAGTAGAATATATATACATATATATAATTTACAATGTTTTAGAAAGACTATGTTGCATATTTTATTTGAAGAAGTAGATTGAAGTTCTCTGATTTAGTGGTTCTATCTTGGTATCAATTGTTTGTTATAGTTACTCAATTCTGTGGTTGTCTCTAGTTCTATATTTCCTTGTTATTCAAATTAATCTATCAAGCATATATTTAATTTGTCAATACACATTTGTTGTATCTGTGTGATTGAGTAAATTGGTTTCCATTTGAGGAATTAAAATCCTTCTGATCAGTCAGGGTAGCCTGGAAGTATTAAGCTTGGATTACTAAGTAGAGCCATAAAATTAGGATTGCCATTATGTCTCCAAGATAATATTATCTCTTATTCTTGCACATTCATTTCAATTGGTTCCTTCAAGTAAGGATTAAAATACCTTCTGGTGAATTATAAGATATCTGATTATATTGGTTGGATTATCAAGAAGAGTTTGTCAGTCATTCCCTTGCACGTTTATACAAGTTATAAACTAAAGTTGTGCCAAACAATTAGAATTAATACCCATTATAAGCCACTAGTCTTGGTCCTTATTTTGACTCTGTTACCCAACAAAGCACTGGTCTTATTTAAATTCATCATTTAAAATCCTTTTTACCTAGATATTGCTTATACAATTTCTACCAAACCATTCACTAGACATTAGATATAGAATCAGATAGCAAGCTTTTCATCTATCCTACACCCTTTGCCATTGTAGATAGATTTAATTAGTCAATACATTTACATTTAGTCTGCTTTAATTCCCAAGGTTCACCCACCTAGGTGTAGCAGGACCGGAAGTGTAGGAAATCAACAAACCTTGAAGGTTGATTTTGTCAACTTAGTTCAAAAATGTTGTGAATCTAAGCATAGAGCCTGGCATCCTCTTAGGATCAGCAACCTACATTTTTGAGACCTAACAAATTGGCGACTCTGCTGGGGACCTAAATAAAAGACCTTAGAAGTAAATTATTCCTTTCATAAAGTCATTTCAGAAACTTTCATTTGGTAACTCTGTTGGTAACAAAAACCCAGAAAGATAAAATTACAAACTTTTCCTATTTACAAAATAGGTGGCGACTCTAGTTACAGTTATAACACAAGAATTTAATACCAAATGGATGGTAGGAGATCCAAGATGGAAGGCAAGAAATTGCAATCATCCCCACGACTTAGAAACATTTCTAAAAGAAATGGAACTTCAAATTATTCTCACCAAGATAATAACTAGGATACCCAAGAGAATAACGCAGAGCAAACTATTTTAATTCACAACAAGTTCATACCTCTGCATAATTCAAATGAGAATCTTAGTGGAGCAACTGATGATGTTTTGGCAAGATACAGACTAATTCCTCAAGAATAGCTTGAGCATGATGCACAGGTCATGAGGGATATTGATCAAAATCAAGTTGAACATGATTTCAAGATGTCATTACATCAGGGAGAAGGAATAGGATATGGATTCTCAAATCAAGAAATGAATGACAATCTAGAAAATTAGGAAATAAATAACAATTTAGAGAATCTAAAAGGTATGAGTGAAGAGCAACAAGAAGTGCTCAGGCTCCGGGAAGAACTCAAAAGGTTTAAGATATAGGAAGAGAAAGGGTTGTTGCAGCAAGAAATTCAACAAATGAAAAGTAAAGCTGAAATAGTTCCCCCAAAATATGTACCTCCATATAGAGGAAACAATTCAAGAATTCCACAGCAAAACACAGGTGGAATTTCAAATTCACATGCATCTAGAAATCACAAAATACCATACCTCGAAACCCTAGACCACCTCCCATACATAATGCATCTCAACATATGGCAAATACTTACCCACCCCCTAGCCAACAATATTATAGACCACAAAATCCCTACATAAATCCTCACATGAACCAACAACAACATTATGCCTATCATCAGCCACCAGGTGGATATAATTACTATCCTAATCCACCACCCATGAACTTTCCACCTCAAAACCTTGCAAACATATGTAGCCAATTTAATTTAACTAGATATCAGTTGTATCCATATCCTATGGATAGTACTTGGAGAAATATAGTTCCCAAGTTTATTGGAAATAATGCAATTTCAGCTGAAGATCAGAAGTTTCAATGCTTTCATGCAAGATATTGGTATGGACTGGGAAGATATTAGAATGAGGTTATTCATGATGTCCCTCACTGAAGATGCCAAAGATTGGTTTAACAGTTTGCTTGATGCCTCAATCAGTTCAATAACTGATTTCCATAATCAGTTTAAGGAGCAGTATGGCAACCAATATGCCCCTGAATTTGCATTACATGAATTGATAAGTATACAGAAGTATCAAAATGAATCAGTATATGGTTTCAACCTAAAATTTTCCAAGCTACATAACAAGGTACCACATGGAGCCAAGTTATCTGATCCAGCAGCACTGAGTATTTATATGAAAGCATTTGACCTCAATACATGGTACGAGCTTAGAAATTGGTGTCCTGTAACCCTGGCCAAAGCACAGAAAGTGGCCCTAACCATTGAAAACAATAGGAAGGCTGCAGGAATGGTTAGTAAGAGAGATAACTATAGAAGTCCTCAAAACCAAAATGTTCAACAGGCTAAACAAGAAAGTCAGCATAGGCATGAAAGGCCCAGGTTGCATGATATGCCATACAATACAAATTGGAAAGATGGAAAACCCTTCGATAATAACAGAAAGCCACATTATGGCAAGGATACCCCTGATCCCCTGAAAAGAAACATGGCACATATGGTGGAAAATAAACCTTGGTGTTTGGTGTGCAATCTACCACATTTACCTGAGTACTATGAGGTGGCTAAATCAGTACAACAAGAGGAGATGCTATACAATTATAATAGAGATAACCACACCATAAATATGATGCAGGATACACCATGTGTGGTAACTAAAGATTACTCTTCTATAGAGGATGAGGGATATGAATATGATGTAGGAAACCAAAGGCATCATATCAACATGGGAGAACATGAAGTGTTCTCAGACCAGGAAGGTGGTTATGATGAACCTATTTACTATGCAAATCAGCCATATGAACAATGGAGGAAACCTACTAATGATGAAAGAGAAGCTCTTACTATAGCTACAATAGCTCAAGATAAAAATGCTTATAACTTGAGGAATAGGATAGTAAATGTTGAACAAGGGACACCAGGGAGTGTATTCATAAAAGATCAAAATAACAAGAAGAATAATGCAAAGTCATCATCTAAAGAACTAGAAAAGAGTGGTAAGGATAAAACGAAAGAAAAATTACAAAATCAAGAAAAAGAAAACACAAAAATAGAAAAGAATGACTAGACCATGACCCATTCTTTTGACATTGCTCATGCAGTGTCTCAGGTAAAAATATCAATTCCACTTTTAGAAATGATGAAGATTGATAAATACAGGAATACAGTTGTTAAGCTGATTTCTGATACACCAAGTCAAAAACATAAAGGACATGAAAGTAGAACAAATAATGTTCATCAAGAAACAATCCAATGCCTGAGGTATACCTTGGTGATACACTGACAAAAAATCCCTCACAGGTAGACCCTTTCTACACTACACTATTAATCAAAAATAGGATAGTCAGGAATTGCATGATTGATTCAGGTGCTGCCATGAACATCATGCCTATAGCAGTTATGAAAGAATTGGGAATGTGGGTTGATACTACATTTGGCCAGTGTTATGCAATGGATAACAAATCTATCCCAGTAGTTGGTATTATGAGGGATGTGGAGATAAAGCTTGCCTCACACCCTGAAGCAACTTACAACATTGATATTACTGTGGTTGACATCCCACTGTATTATGGAATGCTTCTATCAAGGTAATGGGCTGTAATGGTGGGAGGGAATGTCCAGTTGGACTTATCATATGCCACCATACCAGTGGGAGGCAAAGAAATCAAGCTATGCAAAGAACCAAGGTATGACAATATTATAGAAAGATTGGATCAACATCAAATAAATTTCTTCTGTGATACAGATTTGGGAGCTTTCAAAGTTGGAGAAAGTATGCCAGAAGTGCATAATACTGATCCAATACATACTGAATCTATGAAAGAAAAAAATGATGTATGGAAGATGTATTTCGATGGTGCATGCAACAAAATAGGAAATGGAGCTGGAATAGTTTTTATTTCACCAAGAGGTAAAACTTTCAAATATTCTTTTCTCTTAACATTTGAATGCACAAACAATGTGGTAGAGTATGAAGCCTTGTTCATTGGTTTGAACATAGCCACTAAGTACAAAATAAAAAAATTAGCCGTATATGGTGATTCTGAATTGGTCACTTCCCAAGTGAGAGAAAAGTACCTATCAAAAAACAAGAGGTTGAAACACTACAGAAATGCAGTCTGGGATAGTATTGAATTATTTGATGCCTTTTCAATCAACTGGATTGATAGGTCTAAAAACATTATGGCAGATTTTTTAGCAAACATTGCATTGAAAAGGGATGATGCCACATTGGGAGGAATTACAGAGGTTAAATTAAAAACCAGACCCACCATCCCAGACAATATACATAACTGGCAAGTGTTTGATAATGATGCTGATATAATCAATTTCTTACATTGTGCTGATTATTATGAAAATCAAGAGATTGATTTCAATGCATTTGTAGAAGAACATGATGGGAAGGAAACCCTTTTTGGTCAAGAAATAGTTCAATTAAAAACAAATAAGATACCCAAGGGACTTATAGCATTGGAAAAGGCATTCGATGGACATGACAGATCTAAGATAAAAGATACACCAGTGGCACTGAATGATCTTGAAGAGATCAATTTGGGGACACAAGTAGCCCCAAAGAATGTGTATATTGGAAGAAATCTTAACCCAAAAATCAGGAGCTGAATCATCAATTTACTCAGGAAGTTCAGGCATGTATTTGCTTGGTCATATGATGATTTAAAAGCATATAGAGAGGATCTATTTCAACATGAAATACCACTAAAACCAAATGCTAAACCATTTAGGCAAAAACAGAGGCCAATCAGTCCTACCTTAGCTCCTAAAATGTTAGAAGAACTTACAAAATTAAGGGATGGGGCTATCATTAAACCTATCAGACATTCCTCCTGGGTATCTAATTTAGTTCCTATTAGAAAAAAGAATGGTGATTTCAGATTATGTGTGGATTTCAAGAATTTAAACATGTCTTCTCCTAAAGATAACTATCCCCTCCCCAATATGGAAGTAGTATTACAAAGGGTTACTGGATGTGAATTGTTGTGAATGATGGATGGCTTCTCAGGTTACAATCAGGTGAAAGTCAAAGAATCAGAGCAATTTAAGACTGCATTCACCACTCCATGGGGAACATATGTATATTTGAGAATGCCATTTGGGCTCACTAATGCTGGAGCAACCTTCCAAAGAGCAATGGATGTAGCTTTTTCTGAGTTGATAAATAAAATCATGATAGTATATCAAGATGACTTGACAACATATTCTAAAAGGGCAGAGGATCATTGCACACACTTGGACCAAATGTTTATCAGAGCCTTAGAATATGGAATCTCATTGAATCCTAAAAAGTGCCATTTTGTAGTGACAGAGGGAAAATTACTTAGCCACATAGTTTCTAAGGATGGAGTGAAAATAGATCTGGAGAGGGTAAAAGCAATTGACCAAGTCCCTATTCCTAAGAATGTGAAAGCCATACAGTCATTTTTTGGACAAATTAATTTTGTTAGGAGGTTTATATCTAATTTTGCCGAAATTGTTTGCCCTATATCAAGGATGCTAAAGAAAAACTCAGAAGTAAAATGGACAACAGAAACAATAGAAGCATTTGCTACTATTAAGAAAGCAATCAAAGAAGCTCATGTCCTGATATCCCTGGATTTCAATAAACCATTCCAATTGTTTTCATTTGCCTCTTACCATACAGTTGCAGCAGTGCTATTACAGAAAAATAATGATGGATATGAACAGCCCATCTCATTTTTTAGCAAATCCCTTCAGAATGCAGAGTTAAAGTATGACATTGTTGAAAAACAGGCATATGCATTGGTAAAAGCAGTAAAAACCTTTAGACCATACTTGGTGGGAGCCAAAATCATAGCATATGTACCTAATGCTACAGTCAAGGATGTATTGGTCCAGACCGAAGTCACTGGTAGAAGATGCAGGTGGATCAATAGAATTCAGGAATTCAATATTGAAATCTAGATCACTAAACTAGTGAGAGGACAAGGCCTTGCTAGGTTGATGGCTAAAAGTAATTTTGAGGCTTCCCAGATATGTGGTGCTAATGATGTTGATAATGCAAGTTCTAGTATTGAGCATACTCCACGGTATTCTGACATTATATATTATCTAAAACATATGAAGTTTCTTGAGGGGTATGATGATAATAAAAGGAGGATACTTAAATTACAAGCCTCAAAATATGTATTTGTTGATGGGGATCTTTACTAGAAAAACAGAGATGGAGTTTTACTGCTATGCTTAGATGAGCATCAGTCAAAACATATCATGAAGGAATTGCATGAAGGCATGTGCGGAGGACATTTTTCAACTAAGACTACAGCCCACAAGATTTTAAGGGTTGGATATTATTGGCCTAAAGTTTTTAATGATTCATATCATTACACTAGGAAATGTGAAGCATGTCAGAAGTTTTTAGGGAAATTGAAGTATCAGGGAGCATTACCTTTGAAACACATGCAAGTCGAGGCTCCATTCTATCAGTGGGGTATTGATTTCATAGGTGAAATTGCGAAGAAACCAAGTGGTGGACATAAATGGATTTTAGTAGCAATTGATTATTTCACAAAATGGGTGGAAGCAATTCCAACCAAACAGGCAACCAGTAAGGTGGTGATTAATTTTCTAATGGAAAATATTATGTTCAGATTCAGTACTCCAGTAAGGTTAATTACAGATAATGGATTGTGTTTCAGATCTGATGAATTTAAAAACTTATATAATACACATGGCATCACTGTATCCTATGCTGCCCCCTATCACCCACAAGCAAATGGACAAGCAGAATCAAGTAACAAAAGCCCCCTGAAAATCATAAAGAGAATGTTGGATAGAAACAAGAAAGCATGGGATTCAAAATTAAGAATGGTAGTATGGGCTGACAGGATCACTATAAAAAGAGCAATTGGGAGATCTCCTTTTGAACTAGTGTACGGAACACAGGCAAGAATACCATTAGAAAATCTCATGCCAGTTTACAAGTTCATCCTTCAAGAAGATTTAAACGTTCTTGAACAAATGGAGGAAAGGTTGGAACATCTTGCAGAATTGGATGAAACAAGAAGAATAGCTCAAAGGCAGAATGTTAAGTTACAATCACAAGTAAAATATCTCTTTGACAAAAAAGCCAAAGATAGAAAGTTTGAAATAAATGATCTGGTACTAATGTGGAATGCTAGGTGTCAGGACAAAGGAAAGCATGGAAAATTTGAAGCCCTATGGTTAGGTCCTTTTGTTATCACTAGCAAAGGAGGTGATGACTCTTACTACTTGTAAAATATGTCTAGAGAAGAGAAAGAATTGCCTGTGCATGGGAAATATTTAAAGTTGTTCTTTTCATAAATATGTACAAGGAGGATTGAGCATTGCCAGTGCATGGACAACCCTCAAATAATTCTCAAAATTTTTTATTCCATGCATAGTAGTTTAGGAATCATTCCCGTTCCCAATCATTTGCCATTCTCCCTTTCCATTTTCATAAAATCATCACCCCAAATAAATAAAACATGTGGTCTACTTCCCCAGGAGATCTGGATCCTTGTTATACTCACAAGGAGTATACATACCAGATATAGCCACTATTGGGACAGTAAAAATTTAAAATTTTTAATGTACTCTCACTTCACCATATCTAAGAAAATCATAAAACATCCCAAAACTATAGTAAAAAAATGATACATCCTACAAGATGTCCATGGCTAAAAATGCAAAATTACCTAAATTTCAACTTATCGATAGGACTTTGTGTTGCTTATGCCGATACATAAGAAATCTATGAAAATGACTATCGGCGTAAGAGTAAAGATCGGAGAGAGATTTATACAAGTTGCTGATGGAAGAAGTAATACCGATGGCCTTTTATCAGTAAGAGAATCAAGCAGTCACACTGATCGGTATGACTAATAGTCATCGGATGGTGATTTGAAAATTGCCCCGATGGTATATATCATATCGATGAAGCATTTCGGTAAAAGTCTCACCGAACATCCTATGGGGACAAAGGAAATGGTAGCCATCGGCAAGAAATAAACATCAGGATGAAAAATTAATGAGTCTTCGATGCTCCAGTGTCTTGGCGAAACAATAAAAAGTGCTTTCAATATGAGTCACACCGATACACATATCCATCGGCATAACTCAACATATCAGAATGAAGTACTTATGTCTTGCTGACTCACAAGTCACAGCGATAAAAGGTGTCGGTGACACTTTGAAAGGGTCTCTCCGATAAAGAATATAAAGTGGCCATCAGGGAGATAATTGTGATCAGATGATTTGAAAAGGATTACTCCGATGGTATTGATCACCCCAATAACAAATTTTTGTCACACATATCGGTGAGACTTTCACCAATAGTTGTATCGGTAACACTCATTATATCAGAGGGAAATTTAAATCACTCGAGGATGAAAGAAGTCATGCCGATGGTTCTGCCCGCTTTGATATGATTCAACATAGTATCAAGAAGACAATTGAGGGGTTACGCTGATTGATTATTCGCACCATGAGGAGATATTAAGGTCATCCAGACATTTTGAAAATCATGCCGATGACAGGAGTTATGGCGATGTGACATTTCACAGTGATGAATGATATTGAATTGCTCAGACGATTAAATGTAGACGGCGACAAAATCCTCTAAAGATCATTGTAATTACAATTGACAGGGTTGTTTGAGAAAAGGGATAGAAGAATTCTGAAGTGCAAACAAAGGATTTCGATTGCAGCCACAGACGACAGGTACATACATATGAACCATTGTGTTATAGCCTATGTTTGGATTTTTATCAAAATTTGAAAATGGAGACTTTAGGAAAGGGAAAAAGTAGAAAATCACAAGGGGAAACAAGTAAATCTAAAAAACAAAAAACTTATAAAACCCCTAAAGAAAAGATAAAAGACAGAAAGCTCAATCAGGATTTAATTGATCAGTTGCCAAGGTCAACTCATAAGGCCAGAAGATCTGTTCAACTTAGGGCAGAAATGGAAAAATTAGAAGATAGATGCAAATGCTTAGGAGGTATCTGGACCCCAATCAGAGGATATGAACTATTCAGATTCCACTATAATAGAAGATTCAGGAATGCTCTAGTGTCAAACCCATGGCACTTGAATTTAGGAAAATTAGTGGTGCTTGATGTATTCCTAAGTGTTGAACTCCTCCAACTTCTTGCCAAATAATATAATCCAAGCCTGAAAGCTATATGCAACCCACAAGGAGTGCCATTGAGCTTACTGATTCCCATCGTGATCAAGAATACTTGGACCATCTGGCTAAAATTTACTTATGGTTGAATAGAGCTTAGTCATGTAATGGTTGTTAATGTTGTTAAATTCCCAAAAGACTTATCGAAGAGTTATGTCTCTTCATAGAAATATCTATATAAGTTCAAACAATTGGTGCTGAATGATCATTAGCAGTAGAGTATATATACATATATATAATTTACTATGTTTCAGAAAGACTATGTTGCATATTTTATTTGAAGAAGTAGATTGAAGTTCTCTGATTCAGTGGTTCTATCTTGGTATCAATTGTTTGTTATAGTTACTCAATTATGTGGTTGTCTCTAGTTCTATATTTCTTTGTTATTCAAATTAATATATCAAACATATATTTAATTTGTCAAAACACATTCGTTGTATCTGTGTGATTGAGTAAATTGGTTTCCATTTGAGGAATTAAAATCCTTATGATCAGTCATGGTAGCCTAGAAGTATTAAGTTTGGATTACTAAGTAGAGCCATAAAATTAGGATTGCCATTCTGTCTCCAAGATAATATTATTTGTTATTCTTGAACATTCATTTCAATTGGTTCCTTCAAGTAAGGATTAAAATACCTTCTGGTGAATTATAAGATATCTGATTATATTGGTTGGATTATCAAGAAGAGTTTGTTAGTCATTCCCTTGCATATTTATACAAGTTATAAACTAAAGTTGTGCCAAACAATTAGAATTAATACCCATTATAAGCCACTAGTCTTGGTCCTTATTTTGACTCTGTTACCCAACAAAGCACTGGTCTTATTTAAATTCATCATTTAAAATCCTTTTTACCTAGATATTGCTTATACAATTTCTACCAAACCATTCACTAGACAATAAATATAGAATCAGATAGCAAGCTTTTCATATATCCTACACCCTTTGCCATTGTAGATAGATTTAATTAGTCAATACATTTACATTTAGTCTGCTTTAATTCCCATTGTGCACCCACCTAGGTGTAGCAAGACCAAAATTGTAGGAAATCAACAAACCTTAAAGGTTGATTTCGTCAAGTTAGTTCAAAAACGTTGTGAATCTAAGCATAGAGCTTGGCATCCTCTTAGGATCAGCAACCTACATTTTTGAGACCTAACAGAATGCATGATAAATTTATATTGTTGATGAGGCCATTCAAGATAACCAAGGAAGCAATTAAGGAAATAACCAGATTGCACTCATCCGGTGGGCTACCTACCCTAAAATTAGTCAAAAACCAAACTGTGAGTGAGGCTACCTGATCTAAATTTTATAAAAGAGCAATGACAGTTGAGGATATTAGAGAACCAGACATCAAGTTTGCATCCATGATTATTGGCTACAAGATATAACACTCCAGCAGAGAAAATTCTATATCCGGAACAACAATCTATACTGCTTATGAAATGTTGAGAAAGAATGCAGACTATGACCTTTTAAACTCCTTCTGAGCCAACTGATGGAAAACCTACAAAAGATCAAGAAGGACAAGAAGAACTCCTTCAAGTATGGTGGAATGATACTATGTCTATTCTTCTACTTTATGAATGAGCTGCCTGGATCCAGTGGTTGGGTATGGCAGAATGACAGACCTGTTGTAATTCAAATCAGAGATTACTTGCATGGGCTTGGTGATACCAAGGCACAAAACACATCACTATGGGGTTATTTCAAAAAATTCCAAGGTATGATGTAGGCTAGAGAATGAATTCCCCAATCCCTAGTTGAAAAATACAAGAATACACTGTACTTTATGGTAGACACTGATCAATGTCTGATGGAGGCAGTAGAACCAAGAATAGTATGGATCATGCCAATGGGGTATGAAGTGGATGAGAAAATTGTAGAGCTACATGTTTAGCACATGCTAAGTCAGCCCAAGGATCCCAAGGCAGAAAGGTTTGGAACCTTCGAAGAATTGAGTGTAAAGATTCATGTGGAGCTAAGGCAATTGGAGATGAAGATAAAAGTGAGAAAAGAAGTAGAGAATGTTGCCAAAAGGTATGGGATCTCAAAAGAGGCACTTGATGCAAATAGAGAAAAGATAGAAAGGGCAGAAAAAGAAAAGAAAGAAACTGAAAAAGAAAGTGCTTTGGTGCAAGCCCCCTCCCAGACCAGATCAACAAAATGCTCTTCACCTACCACTTCCAAGGGTCAAAAGGCTTCAAAACTAGAAGCTCAGACATTCGGAAAAGGAGAGAAGACAACCAAGAAAAAGGCAACAAGATCTTACAGAAGCCAAAAGGATGAAGAAGAGACAGAATCAGATGAGGAAGTAAAGAAAATGAAGAAGAAAAGGAAAACATCTGGTGAACCCTCTTCTAAAGAAGTAACAGAAGAATTTGTTAAGAAGCCTACTCTGTGCATTGATAACATCATAAAATCAGTTACTGTGGATGGGAACCTTCAACCAATGGCTAAATTCTATGATGATTACAATGAAGCTGACTAAAAGATCTTACAAGAAGCCACAGTCAGGTATCTGAATATCTACAATAAGGCTTTTATTGAAATCATATCTCTTTTTCCCAAAATCCTAGAGAAGAAATTATAAATAAGGAAGAATAATGCTATGGCAAAGGATCTTGAGATCCGAGAATAGATAGCTATTCAACTATATCCTTCAATCACTCTGAAGAAAATGAATATGATCTTCAAAGATTGCAAGGATGAGTTCCAGAGCAAAGCTAGAATGAATTAGCTTATGCTCAGACAAACTGACAAAGTAGCAAAAGAGACAGAAGAGATCCTCTAGAATGCATACAAAAGATTCAACATTCCCATTATAGAGGATGTAGGTGATGAACCTTCTGATGTTGAAAGGCAAAGTGCATCAAAGAAAGACCCTACTAAAAAGATTGCAGAAGAGGTAAAGGAGACAAGTGAGGAGAAAACCAAGGACCTGGATTCCTCTGCTCCAAAAGAGGAAGTCCCTGAACAAGTAAACATATCTCCTTTGCTTTGCCCTGCAGACTCCAGATCTAAAGGAGAAGAACAAATAAAGGAGAAAACCAGTCAAGGAGAAGAAGTACAAGAAAAGGAGAAAGGTCAAATAGAGAAAGCCTCAGATGATAGTGCTAAGGCTGCAGAAGGGGAGAAAACCCTATCACCGGCAAGAGACACAGCAGAAGCAGTCAAGGACTTCTTAACCAAAGAGATGATGGAATTTGATGAATTGGAACTTCTTCAAGGACCATTCAATTTTGACTCCCTCTCTCTAGTTCAAACCATGAAACTAGCATCCTTCACTACGGCAAAGGCAAAAGAAAAACTACTGAAGTCTCACATGCAAGACTATGAGCTCTCAGAAACTGCATCCAATGTATTGGAGAAGATCATGCCCTCCTTCCAAAAGGATCCTTCAGCCTCCACATCCGGTAATCTAAAGTCTCTTGTAAATTTTGTTAATACACATTTTGACTCTTTAGAGAAAGCAGCAGAAGAGAAAGTCCAGAAAGAAATTTTGGTAAAAAGATTATCAAAGGTACAAGGGTTAATAACAAATGATAGGAGAGTTATGAATATCAGAATAAAGAGCCTAGAAAATGCTCTCAAATATGGGGGAGATATATATAAATTTTGTTTATCCTGGCCTAAAGTGACCAAGGACATTGAGAAGAAAGTAAAAGAGCAAGAGGATAAACTATTAAGTTTATCTCAAAGTTTTGATCATCTATCCTCCTCCATAGTAAATCAAGAGTGTTAGACTATTACAGTCATAAATGAAATAAAGACACTTGAGAAGGAGAAGAAAAATAGAATAAACAAGTTGAGTGAACTTAGAGGCATCATTATCCCTAAGTTAGAGGCCATGCTTGAGGCCCTAACTGATGCACAGGCCACAACCTGGAACAATGATCTGACAGATCTCAAGAAGGCAGAAGCTTTTGTATTCCTGTTGAGTGGTCACATCTCAATTTTGGACAGGATGAAGCTGAGTTGGGCAACATAACTTGTACAATTAAAGAATACTTTTGCAGATATACTAAAGTATATGTAAAGTATAACTGGATAATATACTTATGCGATTAAGTATAGATTAAGTATTGCAAATTTTAGTGTGCGGACCCCACCCTTTGCCATTGATGTCAAAGGGGGAGTGAGGAGCAGTGAAAAATGAGGAAGTCAGCTAAGGGGGAGCTCCAAAAAATGTACATATGAACAGAGCATCAGCCAAGGGGGAGTGTAGTGTGACACTTAGTCATTTTTCACTAAGTGTTGCCATCAATGCCAAAGGGGGAGATTGTGGACAAGAGACACTGTGTGGCTTCATTAGTGTTGTCATTGATGGCAACAAAATCCATTCCACACATCCGTAGGACATGGTGTGTCTTTACCAGAAGTCAGATTGAAGAAGTGTTGTGGTCTGGTAAGCAAGAATAGAGCAATAGCAAGGTCCGACAGTTAGGTCCAGATCTCTCAGAGGAAGTATCTCAGTAAAGTGTAGATTTGGTGAAGTCAAGAGGAGTACCTTGACTGATAGATTCCAAGGATTTAGCCTTCGGTGATAGAAGAGTGAAGAGATATGAGCACTTGAGTGTTGGGTTCCTGATTGGTAGAGTAGACAGAGGAAGAACTGAACGGCAGAGCATCAGACCTAAATCTGGATGAGATATTGATGATGATCAAGCTTCCTAAGGTATCATTCATTATTGGCTGACATGATTGATGACTTATATAAGCATCTCCTTGATATGCATCACTTGGTAAGCAAGGATTCAGCTAACAGATCAAAGTTTGGGAAAATATTGACTATTCTGGATGCCGACTAGAAAAGTGTTGAAATCACTTGTGCAGATATATATACTAGATGGATTTAGATGTGAAGGTGTGTGTTGGCAAGTGTGGTGTGCGAATAAAATTAGAGAGTAGTGTGGAAGCAACTTTACAGGTCTGGAATGTGATAGGACACCAGCTCCAAGGAAGAGAAAGAATGAAGTGTAGCAGATCAGTTTATTGAGCCTAACCAGAACTGAACCTCTGCATGTGTAGATGCTTCTTATCAGTTCAAGTATTGTGTTACCTTCTTGTATCTTATAGATAGTGAGTCTCTTGTAATCAGTGAGCCTCTTGTGAGCAGTGTGCTCAGGCAGTGAGCCCTAATTGGCATGTACCCTTTTGTTCTTTCTATTCTTCTAACAGAGAATACAATCTTGGGTTAGTCACCCTGTTGTTTTTCCCTTAACTGGGTTTTCCATGTTAAAATCTTGGTGTCTCATGTGTCGATGTGTTTCTGCTCTTGATTAAATGCATTATGTTTCATGATTGATTTATTGTTATACTGCTAAGTCAATGCAAGTGTTTAATAAGAGGAAAGTTTTGGAGAACTGATTCATCCCCCTCTTAGTTGTCTGCCCTGAATCTAACAAATCCATCATCCCTAATCCATCGATATTATTCCTTAAACCCTAATCCCTTATCCCTAAACCCTCCAACCCTATCCCTAATCTCTATACCCTTGACACTCTACTTTAACCCTAATCCCTCGACCCTCAACCCTATCCCTAAACCCTCAACCCTCGAACCTCAACCCTCAACCCTCAATTTCAAACCCTAATCCCTCAACCCTTAACCCTAATCCCTCAACCCTAAACCCTAAACCCTATCCCTAAACTCTAATCCCTCAACCCTCAACCCTAATCCCTCAATACTATACCTTAATCCCTAAACCCTCCAACCCTATCCCTAATCCCTATACCATCGACACTCTACTTTAACCCTAATCCCTCGACCCTCAACCCTATCCCTAAACCCTCAACCCTTAAACCTCAATCCTTAACCCTTAACGTCAAACTCTAATCCCTCAACCCTTAACCCTAATCCCTCAACCCTAAACCCTAAACCCTATCCCTAAACCCTAATCCCTCAACCCTAATCCCTTATCCCTAATTTGTCAATACTATACCTTGAAACCTAATCCATTATCCCTAAACCCTCCAACCTTATCCCTAATCCCTATACCCTTGACACTCTACTTTAACCCTAATCCCTCGACTCTCAACCCTATCCCTAAACCCTCAACCCTTGAACCTGAACCCTCAACCCTCAACATCAAACTCTAATCCCTCAACCCTTAACCCTAATCCCTCAACCCTAAACCCTATCCGTAAATCTTCAACACTATACCTTAAACCCTAATCCCTCAACCCTCAACCCTAAACCCTATCCCTAAACCCTAATCCCTCATCCCTAATACCTTGATACTATACTTTAAAACCTAATCCCTTATCCCTAAATCCTCTAACCCTGTCCCTAATCCCTATACCCTCAACACTCTACTTTAACCCTAATCCCTTGACCCTCAACCCTATCCCTAAACCCTCAACCCTCTAACCTCAACCCTCAAACCTCAATGTCAAACCCTAATCCCTCAACCTTTAACCCTAATCCCTCAACCCTAAACCCTATCTGTAAACCCTCACCACTATACCTTAAACACTAATCCCTCAACCCTCATTCCTAATCCCTCATCCCTAATCCCTCAATACTATACCTTAAACCCTAATCCCTTATCCCTAAACCCTCCAACCCTATCCCTAATCCCTATACCCTCGACACTCTACTTTAATGCTAATCCCACGACCCTCAACCCTATCCCTACACCCTTAACCCTTGAACCCTCAACCCTAAACCCTATCCATAAACCCTCAACACTATACCTTAAACCCTAATCCCTTGACCCTAAACCCTATCCCTAAACCATAATCCCTCAACCCTTAACCCTAATCCCTCATCCCTAATCCCTTGTCCCTAACCCTCCAACCCTATCCCTAATCCTTATACCCTTGACACTCTACTTTAACCCTAATCCATCAACCGTCAACCCTATCCCTCAACCCTCAACCCTCGAACCTCAACCCTCAACCCTTAGGGTCAAACCCTAATTCCTCAACCCTTAACCCTAATCCCTCAACTCTAAACCCTAAACCCTATCATTAAACCCTAATCCCTTAACCCTTAACCCTTAACCCTCAACCCTCAACCCTAATCCCCCATCCCTAATCCCTTATCCCTAAACCCTCCAACCCTATCCCTAATCCTTATACCCTTGACACTCTACTTTAACCCTAATCCCTCGACCCTCAACCCTATCCCTAAACCCTCAACCCTCAAACCTCAACCCTCAACCCTCAACATCAAATCCTAATCCCTCAACCCTATACCCTATCCCTAAACCCTATCCCTAAAGCCTCTCTCATTTTATTATATCTTTCCCCTCACCTCTCTATCTATCCGTAAACCCTAAACTCTATCCATGAACCCTCTACCCTTGACACTATATGTTAAACCATAATCCCTTAACCCTCATCCCTAAAGCCTCAACCCTCAATCCTTAAACCTTCAACCCTAAACCCTATCCCTAATGCCTCTACGCTAAACTCTATTTCTATTCCTAAACCCATAACCCTCGACACTATACCTTAAACTCTAATCCCTTATCCCTAAACCCTCAACCCTTAACCTTTGAAACTTAAACCCTAAAACCTATCCCTAAACCCTTGACACTCAACACTATATCTTAAACCCCAATCCCTTAACCCCTAAAGCCTTAACCCCCAATCGTTAAACCTTCAACCCTAAACCCTATCCCTAATCCCTCTACCCTCGGCACTCTACTTTAACCCTAATCCCTTGACCATCAACCCTATCCCTAAACCAACTCTACTTTAGATTTAATACTCTACTATTGCATTGATTTAATACTCTACTATTAAAGCTTAGCATTCACACAAATGCAGATGTTCATATTATAGAAGACTACATTATATTAGCCTAGTAGAGATCCCTCAGAAAAATGTAATAACAAATCTACTTTGCCTTATGTTAGCTTACAATTAAACCCATTCTTTTTGACACTCTTCTCTTAATAAAGTAAGAGTAATAAGAATAGAAGGTGGAGAATTTGATCTTACTAGTATGCATGGTTGGTTTACATTCTATGACTTCATTTTCATTGAATAAAAAGGCTTATCTAATTTGAAAGGTGGGGTAGAGTTCACTGTCATGTGCTTTTCTACATTATAGGGTCCATAATGTCTAGGGTTCTTCAAAGGAAGGCATGTAACAGAATTAAGTTTTTGTTATACTAATCCTCTTGGTAAAGCTACAATTCAAATGCCTACTTTGAAAGTTGAAATAAATTAAATTAGACTTACAATTTTCATTTTCTTCCATTGCTTCAACAACATCATTGTTTTCTTCATCAGAAACCAATTCAATCAGCAACTTGCTACCTATTGGTTGACTTGAATTGCATCCTCTGTTAGAAGAAGGGCATTTTTTTATCTGTATCAATGTTGGTACTCATAAGCTGAACATCATCGATACTTTTCACACACCCTATTCTTTGAAATATTTTAACCTAAAAATATGACTTGGATATGTACTTGAACACAACGAAATCTCCAATCTCCAGCCCATGATGATTCACAAAATTTTCCCAACCCTACGTAAATTCAAATTTATTTATGGTACCCCTTAATTGTACATCCCTAAACCCTAAACCCTAATCCCTTAACCCTAAACCCTAATCCCAAATCCCTAAACCATAAACCCTAATATGTAATTATAATTTATGGTACCCTAATCCCTAAACCCTAAACCCTAATCCCTTATCCCCAATCCATAAACCCTATCCCTAAATCCTCAATCCTCAACACTTAATCCTTAAATCCTAAACCCTATCTCTAATGCATCTACCCTAAATACTATCTGTATTCCTAAACCCTCAACCCTCGACACTATATCTTAAACCCTAATCCCTATCCCTCAACCCTTAACCCTTAAAACTTGAACCCTAAAACCTATCCCTACACCCTCGACAGTCGACACTATATCTTAAACCCTAATCCCTTAACCCTCATCCCTAAATCCTTAACCCTAAATCCTTAAACCTTCAACCCTAAACCCTATCCCTAATCTCTCTACCCTCGACACTCTACTTTAACCCTAATCCCTTGACCATCAACCCTATCCCTAAACTCTAAACCCTCAACCCTCAACCCTCAACTCTCAACATTAAACCCTAATCCATCAACCCTAAACCCTAATCCCTCAACCCTAAACCCTATCCATAAACCCTTAACCCTCAATATTATACATTAAACCCTAATCCCTATCCCTCAACCCTTAACCCTTAAAACTTAAACCTATCCCTACACCCTCAATACTTGACACTATATCTTAAGCCTTAAGCCTTAAGCCCTCATCCCTAAAGCCTTAACCCTCAATCCTTAAACCTTAAACCCTAAACCCTATCCCTAATCACTTGACCATCAACCCTATCCCTAAACCCTCAACCCTCAACCCTCAACTCTCAACATTAAACCTTAATCCATCAACCCTAAACCATAATCCCTCAACCCTAAACCCTATCCCTAAACCCTGAACCCTCAACACTATACTTTAAACCCTAATCCATCAACCCTAAAAACTAATCCCTCAACCCTAAACCCTATCACTAAACCCTCAACCCTCAACACTATACCTTAAACCCTAATCCCTCAACCCTTAACCCTAATCCCTCATCCCTAAAGCCTAAACGCTATCCCTATTACTAAAGCCTCAACCCTCGACACTATACCTTAAACCCTAATCTATTATCCCTAAACCCTAAACCCTATCCCTCAACCCTTAACCCTTAAAACTTAAACCCTAAAACATATCCCTAAACCCTTGATGCTCAACACTATATCTTAAATCACAATCCCTTAACCCTCAGCCCTAAAGCCTCAACCCTCAAGCATGAAACCTTCAACCCTAATCCCTCTACCCTCGACACTCTATGTTAACCCTAATCTCTTGACCATCAAACCTATCCCTAAACCCTCAACCCTCAACCCTCAACTCTCAACATTAAACCCTAATTCGTCAACCCTAAACCCTATTCCTAAACCCTTAACCATCAACACTATTCCTTAAACCCTAATCCCTCAACCCTAAACCCTATCCATAAACCCTCAACCCTTAATACTATTCATTAAACCCTAATCCCTCAACTCTAAACCCTAATCCCTCAACCCTAAACCCTATCCCTAAACATTCAACCCTCAGCATTGTACCTTAAACCTTAATCCCTCAACCCTCAACCCTCAAACCTTATCCCTCATCCCTAAACCCTAAATGCTATCCCTATTCCTAAACCTTCAACCTAAGGCACTATACCTTAAACCCTAATCCATTACTACTAAACCTTAAACCCTATCCCTCAACCCTTAACCTTTAAACCTTAAACCCTAAAACCTATCCCTAAACCCTCAACCCTATACCCTCAATCATCAACCCTATATCTTAAACCCTGAAGCCTATAACCACAAACCCTCATCCCTAGACCATATAACCTCACCCTTATATCCTAAACCCTGAATATTGTGCCTCAACTCTATACTAAAATTAAACCTAAACCATACGTACTCTCAACCCAAGTCACCCTGTGCCTTATATACCCTCAATCCAAATTGTAAACCCTAAACCCAATAGCCTAAACCCTAATCCCCATGCCTTACACACTTAATATTATACACTCAACAACTTGAATATTAACCCTCAACCCTCTACCTATTACTTAAGCCCTAATCCCTCAACCCTCAACCCTCAAAACTATACAGGCTTAGGTCATTATATACCCTAAACCCAAAACACTTACATACATACATACATACATACATACATGCATACATACCAACATACATACATACATACATACATACATACATACATACATACAAACATGCATACAAACATGCAAATACATACAATCATCCATATATGTACATACATACAAGCATGCATACATGTACATACATACAAGCATGCATACATACCTACAAGCACACATATATACATCTATGAAACATACTTATGAAACTTGAACATAAATCATTCAAAGGAAGACATAACACGAGCGTGTTATAACGCTCTTGCATTATGTCAAACTGGGAAAACACTGGCAAACATGCAAAAAGGGAAGAAAACATAATATAACGTGCTCGCGTTATATTGTGCTTTGGGAATCCCATGCCTTAGTCTTGGGATTTTCTTTGGATTTCCAACCCCAAAGGCTAGGAATGCCTTCTCAACATCCACAAACATGTTTTTGCAAATTCTACAAGATTTCAAATAATTTTGTTCTTGCTAAGCCTCAGATTTGCACGTGTTTCAAGGTTGAACAAATCGAACACCTGGATAATCTTAGGCTTTCTCTTAGCTATTTAATGATGTAATTTTTTTCACATTTTGACAATGTTAAGCCTTTCATCTTTAATTTCTTTTGTTTGTGTGTCCATTTTTTGGCAAAAATCACTGTTTGGTCTTTTTTTCATTGTAAATTAACCATTCATTGAAATTTAAAAAAAAAATTAGAAACTAGACTTTATTCTACACATATTAAAAAAAAATGATTTTCAATTAGTTTTCAAAATTTATAGGGGTAGCATGGCCAAAATTATGTTTTTGAGGATGTGTCCACTTGGAAAAATGGTGAAAAATCAAATATTCATCAAAAAATTATTAGAAAAATTGGGCATAAACTACATGCTGTTAGCTAATTTCTCACTGAAGCTATTTTAAAAATACCAAAAAAAAGTTAACCTTTTGAGGGAGCCACAAAACATGCTATGTTATTTTTTTTGACAGAAACAACACCAATTTCTATGGCTCCCTCTTTTGAACCCCTTAATCTATACCATTTTCAAAAAAAATTAGTAGTTTAGAAAGTAGACATGGAGTACTACGAACATTTGTTTGGTTGCATCTCCAAATTTTGAGTGTAACTATGCTCAATTTCTCATCCAAGGCTAGCATTTCCTTATTTCAGAAAAAAAAAGTGGCCACTTAAGACCCCTTTTTGGCCCCCCATCTTCTTGCACTTACCCCAGTACACATTCTCCATTCTCCATCCTTCTTAGGTGCTAACACTACAGGTACTGCACAAGGACTCAAACTTTCTTTGATCAAACCTTTCCTCAACAATTCCTATATCTGTCTATTCAATTCTTCATTCTCTGTTGGTGTCATTCTATGTGCTACTTTGTTAGGTAAACTAGCTCCCGGTATAAGATCCATGTGATGACTGATACTCCTTATAGGTGGTAATTCATCAGGTATATTATCTAATATAATGTCTTCATACTCTGTCAGTAACTCAGTTATCTCCTCTGATTATGGTTCTTCAGACTCCTTTAATGTTTTAGGCTTCTTAGGAATCAAAGCATAACACATATTCTCATGTCTCAAACCATCCAAAAATTTTCTTCCATCTACCAAACAGATTCTAGCATTTCCACATACTTCACTCTTAGAATCATCTTCCAAAGGAATCAAAGTAATTCTCTTCCCATTTGATGTTATAGTGTATGTATTCCTTCTCCCATCATGTATAGATTTTCTATCATATTGCCGAGGTCTACCTAGCAAGATATGAAATACATCCATAAGCATAATATCACACAAGACTTCATCATGAAATGATCCAATATGAAATTTCACTAAATATTGCTCACTCACCAGTATCTTATGATCATCCTAAATCCATACTATCTGATAGGGCCTAGGGTGTTTCAATCTTTCCAACTTCAGCTTAGTCACCATCTCCTCTGAAACTAGGTTATCAGAGCCACCACTATCAATTACAACTTTGCAACACTTACCTCTTGATTTGCATCTGGTTCTAAACAAACTCTTCCTCTATAGTGGTTCCACATTTGTCTCTGCTTGCAATAGTGCTCTCCTCATCACAAGTGGCTCTCCTTTCTTAGGTTTACCAATTGAACTCAGTGATCCAACAGATTCATCTTCAACATAAGATGCTCTTCCACTGTTCTCTATTCTCTTTCTTGTACTCCCTTGATTACATTTAAATGCTCTATGTCCTTCACCTCCACACTTGAAACAAGTGCCTCTGAATGTTCTCCTATCAGTTCCTCTTCCATCTCTTCTATATCCTTCATTCCAGTAAGCATTAGGGTTTCCTCTTTGGTAAAAATTTATGTCATCTCTCTGGTAAGCATTATTATCTCTATCATCCTTCTTGAATGTGTTCTCTTGTCTGTTCTATTCAACAAATGATCTATCTCCTCTAGAAAATGTTTTGCCTCTCTAAAATTTACCTCCTCTGCATCTATGCCTTTGATCATGTCTCTTATTCAATTTCTCTTCAACTTTCAGGGCAAACTAATATGCTTCCTCCAAAGATGTCATCCTTGCTAAACTTAGTTCTTCTTGAATGTCCAATCTCAGTCCATTGATGTATCTAGCCACTTTCTCCTTGCTTGCTTCACTATGTCCCTTCCTTATGATCATCTTATGAAATTCTTTGGTATACTCCTTCATAGATTTCTCCGTTTGTTTCAGGTTTTGCAATCTCTTCAATAATTCCAACTCATAGTCAGCAAGTATAAACTGATTCTTCAATTTTGTCACCATCCTATCCCACTTTGTAATCTTCTCTTTTTCTCTTTTGTTTCTGTCTAACTAAACTTCTTTTCACCATATAGCAGCATGTCCTTTCAACTTTGTCTTTGCAAATTTCACCTTCTCCAGATCTTCAACCTCTTCATACTCAAAGTATTCTTCCATGTCATTTATCCAGTCAAACAATTCTTTAGGGTTCAAATTACCAGTATAGTTTAGGACATCAACTCTAGGCCTCTTCCCAATATTTGAAATAGCTTGCAACATCTTTACTTGATCTAATTCTTCTTCTTCATCACCTCCTAGGGTTTCGCCAACTTGTTCAATAGATTAAAATTCTTCTTCATCATCACTTTCAACATTAGGTCTAGGTGTCAATCCTCTTTGCCTATCTTCTTCAACAACATCCAATTGAATTCTCATTTTTTTCATCATTTTCATCATCTCATCCATTCTACCAGCCATTGTTCTAATAGCAACAACTCTCCTCGATGACATTCTTCCTAGGATCAAGTGCAAACTACCTCAAGTTTGGTGCTCGGGCTACAAGGTGACAACTGCCTCACAATTGGCAATAGGTTGTGATGCAAGTAACCTACCTCAATTCAGAGATCTATCCATAGTAAGATCTTACAGAATTTCTTCACCAACTTTGCTTAATTCACTCCCAAAGATTCAAACTTTCACTCTGATACCACTTGGTGCAGTCATGGTAGGAGGGTTCATAGAATGAACTGTCCACACTGTGCAGCAAGAGTAAACACAATGGAAACAACTCAAGGGTATAAAGCAAATGCATATTCAATCATTCAGTATATCATAGTTCTATTCAAATACAAATGGGCTAGCAACATGTGGGCGTACAATTCAGCTCACAGGCCTGATTATAGAGTATCAAAGTATGCACAAGATATAGCTTTGAAGTTCCTTCACTTAGATCTAAACTATAATCTATCTCTATCTTCTAAACTACTTTCCTAGGCATCTATTACATCATTATATATCATCTCTGGAACCATAGATTCCTTCACGTCGGCCAAGGAAGATCACAAACTCTAATGAAGAGTTGTAATGTGTGTACACGGATAGGTCGGACCTAATCCTAAAGAATTCTTCTGCAAATAAATGGAATGA
Source organism: Cunninghamia lanceolata (assembly GCA_027924645.1). Taxonomy (NCBI): domain Eukaryota; kingdom Viridiplantae; phylum Streptophyta; class Pinopsida; order Cupressales; family Cupressaceae; genus Cunninghamia; species Cunninghamia lanceolata. Next base: position 16,788,149 of record BSBN01001583.1, read on the forward strand.
TGCGCAGATCTTGGGGAAGGTTGGCCATGGACCAAAGATCATTGAATGATGTGTCATTAGGCTCCACAAGCTAGGAAATGCTCTGTATGTCTTCTCCTTTAGCTGATTGTCAAAGATTGTCATGATGCTCTGTTATGAGAAAACAATCGATCTTCTGATAGCGATATATTTCTGATATCTTAACCAAATGCTCTAAGATTCAGATATGATGTAGATGAACATGTTTAGATGCTAAGTCAAGTTCTACAAGGTCTGATATGCAACTGCGGTAGAATGCAGACCAAAATATACAAGCTGCTACTGATTGAACTATCTGAACTGAACTGGAAAATGAAAAGAAACAAACTAAAATGCAAATGTTTTTGGTTGATGCAAGATTGCTCTTGAACCAGGGATGGTCTTGCATTAGATCTCCCCAAGTATCATTTAAGGGGGGTGTTAAAGTGAATACTTTGTCTATTCACTATAGCTTAAGTATACTTAGGTTAATGAGGTTAGACAATATCTTGTCTAATTGAATGTGCAACCTTTTAGAGGTTAGAGGTTACCTAGTTGTTTGGTAAACCTCATGTGCATACCTTTTGAGGTTGGAAGACTTTCTATCTCAGCTCAAAAGGTACATTGTAGTCATCCAACACTTTTCACACAAGGTTGTTGGTTTGGACATTCCAAGTGATCCAAAGGTTGACACCTTATAGGACACTTGTCTACTTGTTTGTGCCACATCACGGGGCACTTGTGAATCCATGTGCAAGGTGGATTTCCTCTTCCATGCCTATATAATGAGGAATTATCATGTAAATTTGTATGTGAGATCAATATAAGTTTATACTCAATTAGGTTCATCAATATCATTGATTTCTTATCTCTATTTGTCGATTTCCATATTGTGAGAGTGAATATCAAGTGTTGCAAAGAATTCTTTGCAATTCCAACAAAAATTGATAGGTTATGCCCCCTTTTAAAATTAAGGGGGAGAATTAGAACATAATTTTAATAGGCTCCTACCTTTATAATATTTATATATTATTCTATTATAATTTATAAAACCTTATGCTTATATTCCTTATAAAGCATATATAATTTAATAATTAATAATCTAATAGTTTATTAGATTATTAATTATTTGCAAATGGTAGTTTCTAATAGGAATGGGAAGTAGCCTTTCAAGGATTTTTCCACCCCTTCTACTTATTGAAGGAGATTCTATCTCATTGAGAAGTTATTCAATTCTAGATATTAAAGTGTAATTTTATTTGTATGCATAGGATGTATTATCAACCATGTGGAAGTGAGGAGAAGCAAATATCCCTAGGTTCAATTTATTAATTTGTAGATATAAAGTAAGTGTTTTATAATAGAATGATTCTTTATGGTGTTTTTTTACTTGGAATGGTTTTCCCCATGTATATATTGTGTAATGTGTTGAGTCTATGCTTCATGTAATTCTCATTTTATTTATTTTATATTTTATATTTTATATTTATTTATAATGATTAGTAACATAAGATCTTAATTTCTATCATTTTATAACTATCAAGACCACTAACCTCTTTGAGGTAGAAAAAAATCATGCATGAGATCAAATATGTACAACTTTCTTATCTCCAAATATGTTCAATCTCATACTACACATCATGCATGACTCTAAAATATAATACAATGCATACCAATAAGGGATAACACTTGCAATGACTCTCTAAATATATGGCATTTATATAGTATTGAGAGATACAAATTAGAAAGAAAAACTAAGCTTCAACAAATTCTAAATGATCTTATGATTATTTTATGGATACATTGGTGCGTGAAGGGCCATGTTAATTATATATTGATGCCTTGATACTATTAGATGACATATTTGGATCTCAAATACAAAAAGTAAAATATATGAAATCTAAAATATGTATCATGCTAGGATGATAAAAAGGAATAAGTTTTGTATTCATACGCATAAGTTGGCCTCCATGCATATAAAACACAAGGCCATGAGATTATAACATAAAGAGGAAAGTCTACTTTAATTACCAATAAACAAACAAATTTAATTCATGTGTTGCATTGAAAATATACTTTGGAAATGACTTGTAAATATTTCACAACATTCTATGATGATAAATTAATAAACAAAACACTTAGATTAACAAATGCAATGAGATGGATAATCAAATATTCCTAAAAGTATACCTAACCTTCATATGGACACCCATACTCTTAGCACCATGTATTCTATTACAAAATGGAGTTGAAACTCAAGAATACAAAATAATAAACCTTTCGTATGGTTGTTATAGACCAATAGCACCCTCTACTATACTTTTATCTCTTATAGTCAATTAACATGTAATAATTACATTAAAAAATCTTTGCATATATAGCTTAAAAGGTCACACATTCTAGCATTAATGGGCCATGATAATGCACCTACAATATATCACTTTAGGATATGCCCCTATTCATCTAATAGATTACTATAGGCCTTTGAGAGATTTACATCATAAGGAAAAATATCAAATCAACCAATTGTACAAAATTACAAGGGAGGCCATCATTACATTAATGCTAATGAATAAGGTGAAGTTTTGCAATGACTTGGAACACCCTATTATACATAGCACACCACCTTGAACCATGCATTACACAAATATGTTGCTAAGGAAAAAATAAAAGCACCGACAACCATTGATTCAAATCACTACTAGCTAGAGGAAGAAAACACTAAGTTTAGGATGCATAGCACATGACTAAGGCATGGTAAAAAATAGTTTATAAAAACCACAACCTACATTAAATCCTTCAATAGCTTGGAGACCACCATACATGACCTTCATGTTATTACATATGAGTTCTAGTAGAAATCCATGGTCATGTTGGTGTGGGAGAATAACAATATAGATCAATGGTCTTCATGCATCCATGTGGGAAAGAGAAGCATGTTAAGATTTACATTATAGGTTTTGAATAATTAAAACCCTAGATTTTCCATAGTTAACATTATCACAAGGAAAAGAGAACATCATTAGCATGTCATGCCCAAGAGGGGATAAATAGAGAATACATTTGGTATCATGATCTAAGTAGCCACAAGGACATAAAAAAACCACTCACAAGCATTAAACACAAATACTTTCATGATGAAGAAACCTTTCTAATGCAATTAGGCCTATATATTAAGAAAACATTAGGAAAAATATAACACCAAGGTACACTTAGGACATGTCTAGACAAATATGGACATTTAAAAGTAAAATGGAATAATACTTCACAAATAGTACATGTATTAAACAAGCACAACCTAGACCTAGAACCAAAATTCTAATTATAGAGAGAAATCACAAAGACATGATTATAAATTTAGAACACACATCATGGTAACTGTAGATTAGGTGAACAAATCAGGGTGAAAACACAAACTAAATGCAAATCAAGACAAATAGTTATACCTCAAACATGAAAACCCAATCTCATCAAGGGGAGAGGAACTTGCACCCAAGAGCTCCTAAGACATGATAATCCCTAAATAATGATTCAAATGTGAAATTCTATCCTAATTATGCAACTCATAATTCTAGCTCTATGGACATTTGGACATGGTAACATTACTTGAAAATTGGATTCTCAAATGGCTTGGGAGAGGTTCTATTTATAGAGATTTTGGAGGGATTTTGATCCAAGGGTGGAGATTGATTGGGAAGATCAATGGTGGAGGATAAAAGTGATGTGGAGGGCCTAGATTAGATCTTGGAGGAATGGAGGGCTAGGAATAAAAGTAAATCTTTTATTCATTTTGGGAAAAGGGGAAATTAAATGAGTATGGGTGTGAAGGATTATTTTTGAATTAAAGATTTATATGGGAATGTAAAATGAATTAAAAATTCATTTGGGGATAAGTGGAGTTAAATGAGGTATGGGGGTGTAAGAGGAATTAATTGTGATGTGGGATGTATTTAAATAAAAAATTGACTTATGTGGATATATTTTAATTTTTTATTTGGAGGATGTGGGGAAGGGTGTTAAACTAGGTTTGACCACCCAAATGAGAGGTTTAGGATTAATTAAACATAGGTTTTATTTAATTAATCCTAGGGCTAAGATGAGGTAGGGTAGGGTAGGCAATTAAATAATAGCTATTTAATTGTCTAGGGTAGGGATAGGTTAATTAATAGGTTGGATTAACTAGTTAAACATGATTTAGCTAATTAATTAGATTTAGTGAGGAGAGGGAAATTGACCAAATAAATATTTGCATATTTATTAAATCAATTGGCTAAGGTTTGAACTATTGAATTAATAAAATTAATTCAATTGTTGGGGATAAAATGATGGAAAATTGGGTGATGAAGGGATAATTAATTAAATAAAAATTTAATTAATCGAATAGAAGGGAAATTGATAGTTTAGGGATGTCGAGAGTTGGTTTGATGGTAAAAGACATTTTTAGGTGTCTACATTTGCCCCTCTTTGATGTGGCATCAGGTCGAAGAAAAATATGCTCCAGCTACCAGGAAGGAATGAGATGGGTGAGGGATGCCCCATCGAGAGGTCGGTGGAAAAAATAAAATTTTTAGGGTGACCTCTCAAAAAGACACAACAGGAGTGAAAGCCAGATAGGGAATGGAAAAAGATGATGGCAGGAAGAAAAATGGAGGAAAAAGGCTGAGATCTGTACCCTAGAGGGGAAAAAAAGTGGGTGGAAGGATGACATGGCCCACTATATTAGGAGAAGTGGGCCCTTAGAGTGCCACATTTGCACACATTTGACTTTTGAGAAGAAGGAGAAATAGAGAGATGGCAGAGCGTAACCCCTAATTCCCTCGACTTCGACACATTTCTGAGCGGTTTCAGTCATTTGGCTGAGCACTAGAGGCTAGACCCCAGGTAGGGTCTAACCCTAACTTTTTGATTTTTTATTTTTTGTCACTTTTTTGTGTTCAAGAATTGGGGTTAGATCGCGTAGCACAAAGAACAGGGCAGATTAGCATAATCCTATGGATTGGCGCTATCCACCAAGGTAGCATTAGGGTGGTTTGTTGCCATTTGTTTGGTATTTTAGCACTATCTTTTGAAATAGCACAATGTTTAGAAGAACAAGGTTTCTGGCATTTTAGCACCAAATGTGTAGGATTGTAGCACTATGTTTCGAAATAGCACTATTTTGATTAGTGGCGCTATGTTTGGTTTTAGCGCGATAGTTTGAATATGCACAATAGGGGGAATTGGCGCTAATAGTTAGATTAGCGGCAAGTGAAAATGTGGTGCCATGTTTCAAAATGGTGCTAAGTGCATTACACAGTAGTGCTATGTTATGAAGCGGCACAAAATGCCTTGCATAGTGGCTTAATTATCTGTAATAGCGCCATTAGAAGAAGTAGTAGTGCTATTTGTAAAATGGCGCAAAGTATGATTTGTTTTGGCACCAAATGATTTGGGCTTTCAACATTAGAAGAAAGGGGGTGATTTAGAAAAAAGATAGGTAGATTTCTAGCTAGAATACTGTGGATATAGGATATGCGTTCATTTATAGTGTACGACGCGTGCCATCAGTGATGGCTTTATTCGATTAGTTTGATGATGCCACTCAGGCTCGACTGGCTAGGTTGGGGCTTCTGATAGTGGCATCAATGCCAGTGCTACGAGCCCATAGAGCTCTAATGACAGCGGTTGTGGAGCAGTACCACTTAGAGACATGCACCATTTTGCTGCTGACTGGTGAGATCACTATCACACTTGAGGATGTTTATCACATCCTTAAGCTACCTATTCATGGCCGGCAGGTTAGATATGATATGCAGAAGGGACGGAGGACCCTGATCAAAGTATTTGGTGAGGCTCACATTGTGTTGTCAGTTGATGGTCAGGAGATGAGCTACAAGGAGACAGTAGTTGTGGGTATAGATCCCTTTGCCTTATCCCTATGCACATTGATTGGAGGGGTGGTGATGCATGGTAGGAGGGGCAGGGGTTTTCCAGTTGGTTGGGGGGAGATGATCGAGGGGATGGTCAGGGATGAGGTTGTGTATGCTTGGGGATCAGCAATGTTGGGGTAGCTATATCATGAGATGCATATAGTTGTCTATCTGCATGATTCAGCGCTGTCAGCTGGGGTTACTCTTCTACATGTGTGGATTTGGGAGCATATTACAGTTACTCAGTTGAGGTGTGGTTACTATCGCCGGCCATTTGAGGCCTTTATGTTTTTATATCAGGATGCTGAGTATACCTATACTGGATAGGTTCGGTATTGGAGGTAGATGCTGGATGATGTGATTCGGGTGACCTAGCGACCATATATCAAAGTGGAGTCGTGGCCTGATGATGACATTCACCTACCGTATACTTTTTAGCAGTGGTATTTGATGGGTCGAGAAGACCACACAATAGACATGTATCTTCCATCGTGGGTCATGCGGTAGTTTGGGTTGCGGCAAGATACCCCACAATAGATGGTGATCTTCGGAAGCACTCCTTGAGATGCGCGATACTGGCCTGCATCCATACAACCTCAGGTCGCTTTGGATGACTTTGCAGCTTTACGGCCAATGCGGTGGGATTGGGGGAGCATGGTCATTGATGCAGGCACTACTCCTGCATATGATATATGGTGGCAGATGTGGTGGCCGACTCGGTTTACGGACGTAGTAGAGGTAGTTCCTATGGAGGAGGCAGCGGGGTCAGATGATGATGATTCAGAGGATGATGGGGATGATGATTCTGATAGAGATGATTTTCTGGAGGAGGGGGAGGAGATCATCACAGACTACCTTGTGGAGGTCAAGGGGGATGGAGAGGAGGAGGAGGCTGGGAGGGATGGCTAACTGATAGATGTGCTAGCGATAGTAGCAGCAAGATAGGGTTAAGTGGGGCAGCAACATGTGCTTGTTGAGCACGTTCAAATTGGTAGGGTGCGGTGGTAGAGAGGGCCTCAACAGCGTGGAGGACAGTTGAGGGTGGACAGGGGGTGTACCCCCACCACAGGTAGCGCAGTAGTAGGCTATCGCCATAAGGCAGTAGGCAGCAAGGTCACAGGAAGCAAGCCAACTGACAGTAGGCAAAGGCAGGTCCCTTAAAGGTTTGAAGGTTCACACCTCGTCGACAGCCTTAGGATGAGGAGGAGGAGATTGAGACTTTGAGAGCACAGGTGGCGAGCCTGTAGGAGGCATTGGAGAGCTAGGAGGTAGATTTGGTTCAATTGTAGGGTATAGTGGCCTTATTGGACGGGTCAGATGGATAGGTGCCTACTTTGTAGGCACAGTTAGCCCAAGCTCAAGGTGATATATAGGTTTTGACTAGAGAGCGGGATGCGCCTCTTGTGAGAGCACAGCAGGCAGAGATTGCATTGCAAGCTTCTAGTGCTGGTATGGCCCCAGTGTTGACAGTGATGCAGACTCAGTTGTCCCAGGCACAGACACAGTCATATTAGTTACAAGGATAGCTGACTCAGGTACAAGGGGATTTGATAGAGGCTAGAGCGTTGATGGAGTATTATCGGGGCCTCTATTACACGGTAGTGCCGACAGAGTAGCGTGCACCAAGTTATAGTTAGGTCAGTGGATTGAGAGCATCTAGGTCACATAGATCTAGATCAGTGCAGTCAATTTAGCAGGCGATGGGTCCTCCATCACATGTGCCCCAGCAGGTGCCACAGGTTCAGGTTTGATCGCAGCCACAGTCACAGCCACAGGCAAGACCACAGCCACAGCCAGGTCCACAGCCACAACCAGGATTACAGTCACCACGTCAGGATCTCCCACTCCCTTAGAGAGAGGGTTGTCTATGTGACATTTGTATCATGTTAGCGCTTGGAGGGATTGTATCAGGACATTATATATTTTGATGTATCTATGAGCGATGTACATTTTTGCGATGATGATATATGATATGATACTTTTTTTTTATAGCCTATGTGTTTGTTTATGATGCTCTATTATGATTATGATGATGCCTATGTTAATGGAAGCAGTATGGATTTATATGCTATGGATGTGTTGTGTTTATGCAATTATGTTTTTGATGTTATGGATGCACCTATGATGGCTGTAATGATAGTTTACTTATTGTTTTATATGCATGTTTATGATCTATGGTGTATGATGTATGATGGCAATAAATGCTCAAATAAACATTTATTATTATGGATGTCAAGTGCAATGTAATGGAAATGTATGTTTATCTAAATAAACACATGTTATGGAAATATGAATATACAGCTAGATGATTTGTAAAATGCAGTTAAATGATTATGGCTTGTGATTATGCAGCATGACTGAATGATTTATGCTATGTAACTAAATGATTATGAGATGCAATGTGATGGTCAATGATTTTAAAATGCAGCTATGTGATTATTTACTAAATGATTATGATATGATGTGCGATGTTAAATGATATATAATGTGGACCTAAATAAAATGCAAATTAAATGATTATGAGATGAAAATTAAATGATTCTAAAGTGAACCTAATGAGATGATATGCCAATTTATAGATTCTAAAATGAACCTAATGAAATGATATGCCAATTTATAGTTTCTAAAATGAACCTAATGAAATGATATGCAACTAATAAATTCTAAAATGAACCTAATGAAATGATATGCAACTAATAGATTTTAAAATGAACCTAATGAAATGATATGCAACTAATAGATTCTAAAATGAACCTAAATGAGATGAGATGCAAACTAAGTGATAGGTGAGATGCTTAAGTCTTGATCCACATGATGTTCTTTGTTGGACCCTGGGTGGTGGGGCTTTGCAGAAGGGGAATAGGTGGGGAGCGGATAAGGGTGGATGAATGGGGTACTGATAGGATTGGGAGTGGTTAGTTTGCGGGGGAGTTGGGGATGAGGGAATTGATAGGTCATAAGACACCAGGTCATTGAGCGAGGGAGGGTATATGATTTGATTTAGGATGTGTTGAGTGAGGATACATTGGAGGAATGGGATTAGTGAGGAGATTCAATAGGTTAGGTGTGGGGGGGCTAAGGGATTATGAAATCTAGCCCCAGATAGTGTAGTGGATTAGGATGATGATTTGAGCTAGTAACAGTAGTTGAAGAACATTAATTGAAAGCATTTCTTAGTTTACTATAGCAATGTAGGATATAGTTCACAAAGGTATGAAATGACCTAGGTGATGATATATATCCTACAATTGCATGGACTAGACCCGCAAATAATAGGTTGATTTCATGTGTGCCCAAGGTAGTATAATCTTGCCTGCCCTAGGAAGGGGACTCATAGTGACGAGTGTCCATAGTGCATATAAGGTATTTGATGCCTATATATACAAATGAGGCACGTTGTACTAGAATTGACCCAAGCTTCAAGATATGAATACTATTCTTGGAGTAATGAGACCAACCCACAAGCACATCATACAGAAACAATGACCTTGTCTACTCTCGGTGTTGTCTGCCACTTACCATGATATAATGAGATCAAGGTAGCTTTAGAGATGACCTAGAGTGAGACAAAAAGATAAAAATTAATAATCAAAAAGACCAACCAAAAGATACAAATAGCCTTTGTGTGCTCTTGCCAAGAGACGTATTGATAGGATGACATATTTTTGTCCACTGTGGGAAAGATATATCCTAGGATGTGAATCAGGTGGATTTGATTGGAAATTTTTTAAAAGATGGGCAAAAGAACAGTTTGGCCAGGTGTAGGAGTATAATTGGTATGTTGATTGATGATTTTTGCATTAGGGATGATGGTTCAAATGTATACATATCATTGTATCATATAATGGGTCTAGCAAGCTCAGTGAGTAGGGACCATCCAAATGGGTTGGATGGGTGCATCTTAGGTACCTAAGTACTGGAAACTTCCTTCATATTCCAGACTGCCTACATACCCTGTGTCCTCGAGATCAAGGTACTTTCAAGATGCGGGTGAAATGAATATGTAGTTCTGGTATGACTTGATGATGTGGGAATGGTTTAGGATGGGTTTGATGTGATGAAGATTGATGGATTGGAGTGATTGATGTGTGAGGGTGATGTTGCATTTCTTTTTGGATTTTTGATGATTTTGTATTGCTTTTGGATTTTTGATTTTGTGATTTTTTTGATTTTTTGATTTTTAGCTATACAAATGGAAGATTACAAGGATCCTCATTCCATGGACTGGGCTTGGGTGAGATAGTGCGGGATGGGCGATAGGTTTTGATGTTTCAGAATTCCAAGCCACAGGATGTGTGTGATATGGTGTGTTGCGATGGAAAGAGGATTTATTAGATGGTAGAACTGGCCACTACACATGGCGCCTAAAACAGGTTTTCACCATGGTACATATCCAAGGCATCACTAAAGTGATTTTCACCATTGGAAGTTTTTTATTGCACTCGGGTTTTTCTTGATTTTTTTATTTTTTTTATTTTTTTTATTTTTCTATTTTTTTTATTTTTTGATTGGGATACTTGATGGGTTATGCATAGAATTTCTTTAGATGCAGAATGTTCATCGGCTCATCCAGAGGCTGCCCCTCAGGTGTGCCAAGCTGGTATGCGCCTAATCCATAGCTAGCTGTGATGACATACGGTCCTAACCAATTGGGTTCAAACTTGCCTTTCTTAGGGTACTCTTGCAAGTTTTTCTGATTCTCCATAAGGACAAGATCACCTACTTCAAATTTTTGGGTTCTAATTCTTTTGTTATAGCTTCTCCTGAGGTGATTTTGATAGGCCTACAGGTGGTTCAATGCATTCAGGCATTTCTCATCCAATAGTTCTAGCTGATGCAACCTTGTGAGTCGGTATTCCTTATCAGTGATTATGTTTTGCAGGGATACTCTTAAGGATGGGATCTTGACCTCAATAGGTAAAATGGCTTCAGATCCAAAGACTAGGTAAAATGGAGTGGCTCCGATAGGGGTGCGGATGCTTGTGCGATAGGCCCATAGGGCAGGGTTGAGTTGGAGGTGCTAGTCACGGCCAGCTTCATTGACTGTCTTCTTAAGAATGCGGAGGATGGTTTTATTGGAAGCCTCTACTTGACTGTTTCCTTGTGGGTAATATGGGGTGGAGAAGTGGTGTTTGATTTCAAATTTTTTGTACAAGGTAGGAACTTCTTGGTTCTTGAATGGTTTTCCATTTTTAATGACGATGGAATGAGGGATACCGTAGAGACAGATGATGTAATGGAGGATGAACTTGGATATTTGGGTGCCAGTGGTGAAGGTGAGTGGTATTGCTTCCACCCACTTGGTGAAGTATTCTGTAGCGGTGATTATGAATTTGTGGCCATTAGATGATGGTGGATGGATTTTGCCTACGAGGTCGAGTCCCCACTGTGACAAAGGCCACGGCGTCATGATCGGTTGCAACCCTTGCGTTGGTGCGTGAATGAGATTGCCATGTTGTTGACATGGTAGGCATTTTTTGATGAACTGGTAGGCGTCTCTTTCCATTGTTGGCCAATAATAACTAGTCCTTAAGATCTTTTTAGCAAGAGCAGGTCCACTTGAATGTGCCCCACAGATACTAACATGTACCTCTTGCAAGGCCACTTCAGCTTCCCTAGAATCTAAACATCATAAAAGCATGCCCTCAAGACTCCTTTTGTATAAGGTATCTCCTACAAGGGTGAAACAGGAGGCTCGACAGATGAAAGATTTACATTGTGAGGTAGATAGGTTGGGAGGGATGATGTTATCATGGAGGTAGAGATAGGTTTCTTGATACCACGGGGATAGGGGACCAATGACTTCACACACGAGCTCAAATTGAGGTACATCATATGTGGGGATAGGGAGTTCTTCGATCAAGAATTCACACCTCTTGTTGTCTTTCTTCATGTCGACCAGGGAACCGATGGTAGCCGTGGTGTCTGTAGCGTTGTTATTTAACCTGGGGATCTGCTCAAAGTGGATGTCGTCAAAATTGTCTTTGAAATCATCGACCATCTTTTTGTAAGGCAGGAGTTTATCATCCTTGGTCTTGTACTCATTGTTTACCTACCGGATGACCAGTTGAGAGTCTCCATACACTGTCAGCGTCTCAATTTTCCATTTGATTGCCATTCAAAGACCTGTGATAAGAGCCTCATACTCTGCCATGTTGTTGGTACATGGGGATGTGATTTTAAATAAATTGGGGATTGTGCCACCTTGAGGAGTAACAAACAGGACACCTGCCCCCGAGCCTCTGTGTGTGTATGATCCATCGAAGTACATCTTCCATGTTTCTGTGGCTGGTGTGATTGTCAGGATAGCTTCATCAAGAAACTCTGCTAGTGTAGGATGTTCTGCAGGAATGGGTGCTTCAGCCAGTTGATCAGCTATAACCTATCCTTTGATGGCCTTTCTCTTAGTGTATTTAATGTCAAATTTAGTGAGAATCATGAGCCATTTTTCCATTCTCCCCATAAGAGCAGCTCTGTTTACCAGATATTTCAATGGATCGATCTTGGCAATGAGCTTGGTTTTATGATTGAGCATGTAGTGTCTTAGTTTTTGTGAAGTAAAGACAAGGGCTAGACATGCTCGTTCAATTTGTGTATAGTTGAGCTCATAGGATATCAGAGTGTGACTGATGTAATAGATGGCTCTTTCCTTTCCATGCTCATCGTTTTGTGCTAACAAGGCTTCGACAGTAGTCTCTGTTGCTGAGATGTACAATAGGAGAGGTTCGGTTTGCCTTGGTGGAGTTAGAACAGGGGGGTTAGCTAGGTAATCTTTCAACTGATCAAAGGCCACCTAACACTGATTGTTCCAAACAAAAGCTATATTCTTTCTGAGGAGATGTTGGAATAGTTGGCATTTATTGGCAAGTTGAGCAATGAACCGATGAATGGACTGGAGTTTTCCTTGCAGACTTCTCAGTTGTTTTAGTGTTGTTGGAGGCATTTCAATAATGGCCTTGACTTCTGTGGGAACTACCTTGATTCCTCTCCTGGATACTATGTATCCTAAAAGTTTTCCAGAGGTGACCCCAAAGACACATTTCTTTGGATTTAGGTGGACATTGTATTGCTCCAAATGGTCGAAGATCGTTGCCAATACATTCAGGTGTTCTCTTGTCTTTGATTTTCCCAATAAGTCATCCACATAGTCTTCCATGATGTGGTGAAAAAGATCATGGAAGATTATAATCATGGCTCTTTGATACGTGACTTTTGCATTCTTTAGACCGAACGACATTACTACCTAGTAGTACGTTCCCCATGGACATATAAAGGATGTCTTATGTTGGTCCTCTTCTACGATCTAGATTTGGTTGTATCCTAAAAAGCCATCCATGAGGGATAACATCTCATGTCCTACCGTGAGATCTATTGTCATATCAATGTTAGGCAATGGGAAGTCATCCTTTGGGCAGGCTTTGTTGAGATCTTGAAAGCTGGTACAACAGCAAATTCAACCATCAGGTTTGGCTATTGGTACAAGGTTAGAAACCCATTCGGGATAATCAATTGGGTGAATGAACCCAACATCCAGTAGTTTCTTTAGCTCTTCTTTGACTATGAGAGCCACCTGAGGGTTCATTTTTCAGAGCTTCTGCTTTACTGGTTTTGCGTTAGGGCGCACTGCAAGGTGATGAATGACTAAAGCAGGATCAAGCCCTGGCATGTCTGCATAGGTCCACACAAAATTGCGATTTCTACGTTTGAAGAATGCTAGGAAGTTTTCTCGCTCTACTGTGCTGAGAGATTCCACCCTGAAAGTGATTTTTTGCTCTTCTTCTATCCCAAGATTCATCTCTTGGGTAGGCTCTACTAGGATGGGTGACCTATTTGGATAAACCTTGTCTATCTCGGGAAGGCCCATACTTCCATCTCCTAGCACCTCGTTGAGGTTTTCACTAGGAGATACGTCTTTTGTTTTTACTTTTTTGGGATCTGACACTACCGCGGAATGGTTTTCACCATCAGATCCTTGTTTGATGTTTATATTTTTATGACTAGAAGTAGGGGTTGTCTCCCTAAAATAGGCATCCATATCTAGTTCCATGATGTATCCTACTCTATGATCTCCCAAGGGGAAGTGATCTCTAACCCCCATCATTTTAGCGATGGCCTCGTCGTTAGGTGCTATGTCGAAGATAGGAGGTCCCCGTTGGTCCCAGTCTATGAGGTCAGGGTACACCAATGGTAAGTCATTGGATGATGAGGCAAGAGTGGTGACTGTGTAGATGGTGCAAATGGATGAGTCAAAGAAATCAGCAAAGCCACTAAAGGAGTCCCGAAGGGCTGTTTTGTTGACATTGTCGACTTCCAAGGAGACCGTAGCGACCTCGGCTAAGATAAATTCACTGGTAGCAAGGATATGTTGTGGTTGACCGTATCCTAACTCTTGAGTATAGGGATTTCTTATCGCTTGGAGCAGTTCCACAATCCCCTATGCATGAAGGCTGATATCGCCTTGTCCTTTGTATCCCATGTTTTTGACAATTTTAGACCCTTTACCATGGATTTCTGTTGGGATGGTGGGTGCTTCTTGCTATGTTTCTTCATCTTTATATAGCTAGGAGGATATATCTTCAAGGACATCCTGATCTATCTTCAAGCACATCCTGATCTATCTTCGAGCACATCCTGATCCAAGAGATGCTTCTTTTCAAAGATAGGTGATGGTTGACATTTGATGAGAACGGTGTTAGCTGCTTCTATCTTTGGGATGCCAAATGTTTTAGGATTGGGTAGTGTGCCCACACAAAAGGTACCGTGTAGGTCATATTCCCCACATCCCATGTCACTAAGCTTGATCTTGACCTCGGGTAGTGGAGGTGCTTGGGATGAAGTGGTGGCAATATTTGTAGGGTCGATGTATGAGGTGGAAGTTGTTGGGTTTGCTTTAGTGGTGGCTTTGTTATATGGGCAGAAGGTATGGTCATGGCCTTCCAAGAAACTACAGTATTGGAAGGGCAGGGGTCAGCATAGACAGTGACTTCTGTGCCATTGTGAGGGAATTTGAGGCATTGATGGAATGTGGATGGGACTGCTTGCATGGCATGGATCCTGGTCGGCCGAGAAGAATATTATAGGGGAAGTCAAGATCAAGGACCTGATATTTTGTTTCCAGTATTTTCTGTCCCACTTGAATAGGGAGCTTGATGGTGCCTTCAGATAACCATTCGGTGTCATCATAGCCTTTGATTGTGATGCACTCACTAGTGTCTACAACCACATCTAAGTATCCCAAGTGTTTTAATAGTTTAAGAGTGCATATATTTAGGCTGGAGCCACCATCTATTAAGACTCTTTTAATGATGTGTTTGTGGATATGGACTTCGATGTGTAAGGTGTCGTTATGTAAGTGTTCAGAAGCGGGAAGGTCCTTTTCTAAGAATGTGAGATGGTGGGGTGCGACAATATGTCCTATCATGGCTTGGAATTGGGTCACATTCAAGTTGGCAGGAACTTGAGATTCCAAGAGGGCTTTATCAAGGACGTCTTTGTGAAGGGGGGATGTGCAGAGTAGCTCAAGTATGGATATTTGTGCAGGTGTCTTTCCTAGATGTTCTAGGAGATTGTATTGATTGGCAGGTGATAGATGTGTGGTTGGATGAGGGGGTAGAGGATCAGACGAGGAGGTAGGTGTTTGATTAGTAGTGGGGGCTGTGCAGATGGATACATAGCCACGACGAGTAGTGACGATGCAATCAGGTGCTTGTGCCCGAGTGGTGATTGAGTTGACGTGGTGAGATGATGGCTCTATCTGCCCCACAATAGAGTCATAGGATGTGGGTGGTGGGGTGACGTTATATGCTTGATTGGATGAGGAGGCTTTATTATGGTTAGGAAGTGGATCCTTGTAAGCTCCAAGATTGGTGTTTGGCGATGGTTGGGTGGTTTGATCAAGGCTGACTTGATTTTGATCTATAAGGTCTTGGACACAATGCTTTAGTTGCATGCAGTTAGCTGTTTTATGACCCACAATGCGATGGTATTCGCAATAATCATTTTCCTTATACCATGCTACTTTAAGCTAATTCTCTTGACGAGGTCTAACAGGTGGGAGTGTAATCAAACCTTTCTTGAGACATCTGTCGAGGATGTCCTTGATGGGTTCCCCTAAGGGTGTAAATTGCCTTCATGGTTTGCGTGGTTTAGTTTGCCCCCTTTGGTTATTTTCATTGGTTGCATATGTATGTGTAGGTGTTTGGTTCTGTACATGTCGGATGGCTTTCACATCCATGACACCATCGCTCAAAGTGTTCTTGTTCTTCCCGTAATAGCGTGGCTTTTCATTTGATTGTGTGTTGGTGTTGTTGTTTGTGTTGGGGGCATTGATGTGGGGTTTATTGTTGTTGTTGTAGTTGCTATTGTTGTTATTATTGTTGTTGTGGTTGTTGGATTTATTGTCGTACAATTTGATAGAGCCCTTGGCAATGAGGGCCCGTTCTATGGTTGTAACTTTGTCGATGACCTCCTCAAAGGTAGATGCACAAAGAATTTGTAGATGGAACCCCATTTCCTAATTGAGGTTAGTCACAAACATTGTGACGAGTTGTTTTTCAGGAATGGGCCATGGGAGTTTGCTTGCTAAGCTTCTCCACCTCTGTAAGAAGGAAGCGAAGGCTTCTCTACTTTTTTGTTTTGTGTTGCAAAGGTCTGTCATGGATATTTCATGCTCGAAGTTATAGGAGAAATGGTTTACAAGTTTTTTCGCAAGCTCGGGGAAAGTCCTAATGCCTGGGGGAAGATGTGCGAACCATTCAGCGGTTTGACCACTGAGGTTTCTTGGAAATAGTCTCATTAGATAGGTATTATTATTTGAGACTTCTAGGCAAGTGATGTAGAACTCCCTAAGATCGTCCCTAGGGTCTCCCATCCCCTTGTATTTGTCAAATTTTGGTGTTTCAAAATTCTTGGGGAAGGGGGGCATGTATAATGTCCAATCAAATGGATAGGGACATATGTCTTCAAAAGAATAGTGTTTGTGCTTGCCCCCAGTTTGCATGTCATCTACCTTTTGGATCAAGGCCTATACAACGGTTGTGAGATCCTGCGGTGGTGGTGGTTGTGGTGTGTAGGCTTGTTGATTAGTGAGATGTTGGAGATGGGGTGGGATTTGATATTGGAGATTTGTTTGGTTGAGGTTTTGGTACTGCGGGTTGGTGTTTTGGTTGATTTGTGCCTGATGTTGTTGATATGTGTAGAGTTGTTGGAGAATATGTGGTGGTATTTGGGAATTGGGATTATGTTGGTTTGATGATGTGATGGGGTTTTGTAGATATGTGACATTGGATGGATTGACGTTAGATGGGTGGATGTTGGATGAAGTGTTCGTATTGTAAGGTGGTTGTCAGAATAATTGTCTTAGGTAGGTGATGGTTTGGGGGTTGGGTGGAGGCACACTTGTGGAGGTACTTGCCTGCATGGTGTTTCCTTGTATGACTAAGGTTATTTGTGGGATGGAAGCAGTTATGTTAGATGTGGTAGAGGATGCGATAACGGGTTGGGAGGTGCTAGGATTGGAGGTATTTGTGGAAATTGTAGATGTGATAGCGGTAGAGGTTGTGGGAGTGGTAGATATGGTGGGTGTTGATGTTTGTGAGATGATAGGTTGGGTGTTTGATGTGGTAGGATTGATGGTAGAGGTGGATGGTTGGGAGGATGTAGTGGGAATGGTGTAAGAAGTGGATGGTTGGGATGATGTCATGTTATGGGTTTGTTGGGCACCAATTTTGAGGAGATAATCAAGATATCTATTGGGATCTGACCTTAGGACTTTATCAAGTAGGTCCATGTTATCGGCGTTTTGCGTAAAGCTCAAGACATCTAGATCATCTTGGGACATGGTGGGAACATTTTGTTATGGCAATGGTGGTAATGGTTGTGGTTGTTGCAAGAAATGGAATGGATTTTCATTGGGATTATATGTGGGGATGTGAAAGAACGTGGGTGGGTTGTATGTTTGATTGATGGGTATGCTATTATTGTTGGTGTTGGGCATTCCTATGCCACCATATTGTCTGGATTCTACCATTTCTAGATTCTTCCTGTGTTGTGATCTTGTTATGGGCATGCACGTGTGTGGATTTGATTCTGAGGTGGAGTGAAATGGGAATGGAGACCTTAGAGAATCGGATTGATTGTGTTGGACCCAAAGATGGATGCGGTAGCAAAATTGAGAGGGTGAATGTAGTAAGATGAAAATTTGATAAATTTTAGAAAGGTGTTAACCTAAGGGTGATAGGAATGGATGGTTTTGACTTTTGCACAGATTTGGACCAAAAGATGGATGATAGATGATGATTTTGATGGAGGGGGGTTTTTTATTTTGATGTTGATTTTGATTGATTAGGAAGATTAGGACGATGTTTTTGGGAAGGATTTGATAGTCAACAAGGTGAGCTTAGGTAAGATCTAGATTTGGTGTTGGCACAAATGGAGGTTTCTCTTTGTTTGGGGTAGACTAATGACCTTACACAAAGAGGAATGATTGTTTTACTTGAAATGTAGTCTAATGATGTTTCAAGCAAAGTATGATGTGGATGATGAGATCTAGATCTAGCTTTTAGCTCAAAAGGATGACAAGTTTTGGTTGATGTTTTGTTGATGGGTGTTTTGATTTGGAAGATTTTGGATTTGGATTTTGGGATGTTCTTGGGAGATTTTGAATATTTTTTTTGGTCCAAAAAGGTATGCAAAGATCAATGGGGGTGAATAGTTATGGACTTGAATGGATTATGATATAACAAAGGGTCCAATAATGATGACGGTGGATTCTCTAAGGTCAAAATGAAGGTATGATTTGAAAAATTTGGATGGGGTACTGACGGACTTTTTGGAAGGTGAGTATGGATTATGGCATGGAAGATGGTGAAGATCACAACTGAATGGGTCTTAGTCTTAGGCAAATCAATCTGAAAATAGCACCAATCCACAGGTGAAATGATGCCAAAATCAGACAGATATGGCACTGATACAGGGTAGTGTTGGTCGAGGTCCTGAGAAAGATAGATTTTGATGGCAATTTTGGATTTGTTTTGATTGGAATTTGATCAAATGATTCTCATTGTTTCTTGGAAAGTTGTTTGAAAAAAATTTAAGCACATTACACGCACAATAACCAAGATTTTTTTGTTTGTGGAAAAGACGTGTGATTTTTTGTAACAAGCACTTTGCACAACCTAAGGCGAAGATATGACAATATTTGTTGAATCCCCTAGCTATGCTTATTCAAAGCAGGTAGCTCCAAGATCTTGGTAGTACTGGCTCCTCCTTACAATTGCACACTTCTCATGCATACCAAGATCTGGGTTTCCTATAAGGCTTGTCCCTCACCAAACCTTTGGATTATCCCTGCTACCTCAGCTAAGAACCGCATGAATCAGGGCCACTTCAAAGGTTCCCCTTCTGCGTCAACAAATAGAAGGTTTTTGGCTTAGTAAACAAGAGTTCGTAGTAAGGGTATCCATTCAGGTGGTTATACATACAGCAGCGCTACTCTCCGTTATGGAGTCTCCCAGCCTCCAAGGGTTATGCCTTGGAGGGATTTGGGTGAGGTTGGCTGTCGGTATAACACAACAACACCTGTTACTTATGACTTTCATCACAAACACATTAATTTATATAGCGGCTTGGAAGAGCTTGGATTTAGCTTGTTGCCACTTGCATCGTTCCCACCTTTCAAAGTGGGGTGGCAGACCTTCTAAAGATTAACAAAAGCAATACAACCACAAAAATACTTCTGATCCCCAAGTTCATACAAATATGCGAGGGGAGAGCATACGTATTCTTTGTGCTTGCATCACACTAAACAAGGTTCATTTTAGTTCTTTGGATTATGTTGGGGGTGATTAATGCAAGTGTTGTGAGAAGGTTTTGATTCCCAAGGTCACCAAATGGTGCGAGGGAAGAGCATACACTTTTCACACTACAAACACAAACCACAAAAACACTTCACACAATTTAGATTGATTTTCTTGATTATATGAGTGAAGAATGTAGATTGTTGTTCTTTTTAATCCAATGATTTGATTGATGCAATTTGTGGTTCTTTTTAAAGCCCAAAATCTAAATGTTTTGATAGTTGTTGTCACACACTCACTTGTGAATTTTAGAACACCAAATTCAAATGTTTGGTGCACACACACACACACACAAAGATTTGTTTTGTTGTTGATCAATTTTTTATACCACCAAGTCGAAATGTTGTGTAAACTAGCATGCAAGGGTTCGTTTTAAGTTCCAATTGAAATGTTTGTTAGTCTAAAGATAAACACCCTGCAAAAATGTGTTAGTGTCCCCAAAAATGATGTTGGTGACCTACAAACACCTTGTTAGTCCCTGCACAGATAGCAAAGTTAGTTTCTAAAAATAGCACTAAAACAGAGACATAATGGTGCTACTGTGGATAGAAAATGGCGCTATTCATAGAAAACTATTCAAAAAAACCTAACCCTAGACAGATAGTGTTGATTCACCACATAGCACTAAAACAGAATACAAAAGGTGCCAAAATAGAATATGGCACTACAATGCTTTATCGAATGCACTAGACAATAATATAGCGCTACAATGAGATATAGAAGGTGTTACAATATGAAATAGTGCTAATATAATTGTAATAAGGCGCCACTGTGCACACTATCAAAGGGTGGGATCAAAGTCTGAAAATGGCACTGAGCTGGGTGCTGATAACACTAATACGTCTCTAAACGTGTCTGCCCTGCAAAATAGAGGTTTGCCTGACCAAAACAGAGCATCCAACTACAAAAAATTGAGATCTTATTAGCCTTGTGAGTCTATCAAATGGAAAGGAAGACAAAAGAAAAACCAAAATGCATGTTTGGGACTTTAGGACAAAATTTGGCACGACCTCCTCTTATTCCTTCCAATATTCCTGCAAAACAGAGAGCAATTAGACAAAAAAATATAGCAGGAAGAACATGGATGAAACAGACATGTGAGTGAGTCTTAAGTAAGAAATGTGCTGCATAAAATAGCGCTAAAATGCACCAGAGCTAGCGCATCTACGTAGGGTATATAGTACTGCACCTGCAAAAACACGTCCCAAGCACAAAAACTCACAAGAAGGGATTAGATATGGACCTTGTGGGTCTCACCAGGCATGCCAATGTAGATTAGGTGAACAAATCAGGGTGAAAACACAAACTAAATGCAAATCAAGACAAATAGTTATACCTCAAACATGAAAACCCAATCTCATCAAGGGGAGAGGAACTTGCACCCAAGAGCTCCTAAGACATGATAATCCCTAGATAATGATTCAAATATGAAATGCTATCCTAATTATGCAACCCATAATTCTAGCTCAATGGACATTTGGACATGGTAACATTACATGAAAATTGGATTCTCAAATGGTTTGGGAGAGGTTCTATTTATAGAGATTTTGGAGGGATTTTGATCCAAGGGTGGAGATTGATTGGGAAGATCAATGGTGGAGGATAAAAGTGATGTGGAGGGCCTAGATTAGATCTTGGAGGAATGGAGGGCTAGGAATAAAAGTAAATCTTTTATTCATTTTGGGAAAATAAGAAATTAAATGAGTATGCGTGTGAAAGATTATTTTTGAATTAAATATTCATATGGGGAACGTAAAATGAATTAAAAATTTATTTGGGGATAAGTGGAGATAAATGAGGTATGGGGGTGTAAGAGGAATTGATTGTGATGTGGGATGTATTTAAATAAAAAATTGACTTATGTGGATATATTTCAATTTTTTATTTGGAGGATGTGGGGAAGGGTGTTAAACTAGGTTTGACCACCCAAATGAGAGGTTTAAGATTAATTAAACATAAGTTTTATTTAATTAATCCTAGGGCTAGGATGAGGTAGGCTAGGGTAGGCAATTAAATAATAGCTATTTAATTATCTAGGGTAGGGATAGGTTAATTAATAGGCTGGATTAATTAGTTAAACATGATTTAGCTAATTAATTGGATTTAGTGAGGAGAGGGAAATTGGCCAAATAAATATTTGCATATTTATTAAATCAATTGGCTAAGGTTTGAACTAGTGAATTAATAAAATTAATTCAATTGTTGGGGATAAAATGATGGAAAATTAGGTGATGAAGGGATAATTAATTAAATAAAAATTTAATTAATCGAATAGAAGGGAAATTGATAGTTTAGGTATGTCAAGAGTCAATTTGATGGTAAAAGACATTTTTAGGTGTCTACAGTAACATAGGCTATAAGGGGCACAAATCCATATAAAAATGATAATACTTAAAATAGTGCCAACAAGGTTATGAAGGATCCCTAAATTTTAACAAAAGAAGTAGTGATGAGAAGGCATTAGAAACCAATGCCTTTCAAATACTTCTTGCCATATGGAGAACCTTAATTAATACAATGTTTGATGAGTTCATCTTCTAGAATTTAGAGCATCAATAGCCCTAATGACCAACTTAGCACAAAGAACAAGACTATTTTTGAATATCAATAACATCCATGCCACCTTTATCCTAAGGTAGACAATAAATATCTGAAGTGAACCTATCAAAGCCACAGGGTTTCTACTTGTTATCTTACAAAACTCATTCAAAAGATGAGCTTACTAGGCACAAGTGACTTTTTATGGAGTGTAGAAGGGGTAACACATGTGGGTTGTGAAATTTAATTGCTAAAGTGATTGGTTTAGAGATTTTCACCTTTTGAATAACATATTGGAAAAAGATTGTAGGTGAACTATCAAATGTAAAGTTAATCATTCCATGCAACTTGTATACGCCTAAAAATGACACGATTCAGTCTAAATAAATATTCTTAATATTTTTTGCCTTCTAATTCTTCTATGAATAAATAAATAAACAAATTTATTTATTTGATTAACATTCTTCCAAATTAATTAAATATCAAAGTATTTAATTATCTCTTCTAAAGTCAAAATTAAATAAAACCCTTTTATTTAATTAAATTCTTCCAAACAATTAAATAATTCTTAATTATTTAATTAAATCAAATCATTCTTCCAAATTTGAATAAATCAAATCAAATTTATTTAAATCCTCTCAATCTCCAAAAATAAAATATAATCAAATATTTTATTTATTCTTCCAAATCATGCACAATAATTAAATAAATTTATTTATTTAATTTATTTTCTTATCTTCTAAATTAAACAATACCAATTATTTAATTGTCTCTTCCAATAATATCTTCTCTAAATTTAAATAAATCAATTATTTATTTAAATTATCTTTTCTTCTAAATTGAGTTATCTCTAAATATAATTCAAGCTTTGTGCACATGCAATTAAATATTCCTAATATTTAATAAAGCAAAATATTCTTCTATTCTTAGCAAACTCCTCTCATGAAAAAGAAAGCAAGACACATGTCCTGTTTTTATTCGTTGCACGTTCCTCATCCATTCTATACCATTGATTTTCTCATTCTTTCTATACTATTGATCTCTTCTTTCTCAAGTCTATAAATTAAACCTCATTCTTCCATTTCATTCATCCAAGCTTTAAGTATTGTTACTTTGCGGGAATTATAGCATGCCTTTGGCACCAATTCCTTCATTGTTTGTGATCACATTTGTTACTACGCACCACTACCATTGTTGTGAAGCTCCTATTCATTGCAATAAACTATCACTGTCATTCCCAATTGACATTCTTGAATCATAGCAAGGAAGTGCACGCTCTTAGGGCCATATTTCATACATGCAAGATCGATTGTGATAAGCGATCAATGGAAGCTTCAAATTAAGGAGGTTTGCTTTGTTGTTTGTTCATTGTTTATTTGAAATCTCTTTAGTTCACCATTTCATTGAGTTTTGGGTATCTTGATATTGATTATTATTGTTATTCATTTGAAATCCAATAACAAAAACAATAACAACAATGGCAGCAACAACAATAGCAACAGGCAAAATTAGAATAGTGGGAATAGTAATGCCAATTACGCAAATGTGCCATTCGACTATACCATAAATTGCATATTAAAGCATGTCCCACAGATCAATGTGGTCACGCCCAATCAAAAATCAGAGCCTAACTGAAATGATTGCAGTATCATTACCCGCATTGGTAAAGTCATGTTGAATACCTTCCCTCCAAGGTCGTCAACTTCTCAGTCCAACTTCCATCAGTATAGTGTGATAGACCAACTACGGAAGACTCCGGCCCACATTTCTATCTTAGAGTTGTTGCGTCTATCTCCTTCCCATAAGGAGATTCTCAATAAAGCCTTAGTGGAAAACACTGTACCCACTAACTTGGCCCAAGAGAAGTTTCAAGCCATGGTAGGTAATCTAACCACCTCAAGTACCATATCATTTACCAAACAAGATGACCTCTCAGTGTCTCAACCTCATAATACCCCTCTACACATCGTCGCCTTCATCCACAAGCACCGCATCAAGAGGCTTATCATTGATGGGGGAGCTGGTTTAAATATTTGCACATTAAAGCTAGTCCTTACATTGGGGTTCTCTGAAAATGCAGTTGATCCAAGAAAGAAGATAACTATCAAGGCCTATGATGAAGAGGAGAGAACTACCAAAGGAAGAATGGTTTTACCCATACAAGTGGGACTGATAATAAAAGATGTTGTGTGCCAAGTCTTAGATAGGGAGCTAGCCTATAATATTCTCCTAGGTAGACCATGGATTCATGCCATGAAAGATGTACCCTCTATTTATCACCAATGCATAAAATTACCGCATAATGGAAAGAAAGTCACCATCCAAGGCAACCCTGACCCCTTCCAGCATTGCAACTCTGTCCTTTCAAAACCCAATTATATCATACCTAACAATAGAGCATCTACATCCCCTACCCCACAGCATGATCATACCTCTGAAGCTTCCTCATCAAAGCCCCTAGAGAAAAAGATTACCATCAAAGAAACCAGAGTTGGAGAATACTCCATTGAGTACAGCCTCAATCTAGCCAAGATGCCTTTATCTCCTAGATCCTTTAGTCGACTGAAGCATTTTCCAAAGCCATCTGCTCCTCCTATACCTCCCACAGCTCCCTTTGTAAAATGGGGGACCTTATCAAATGAGATAGAGGAAAGAGGTATCCTACAATGGCTTTATACTGAAGAAGAAGAGAGCACACAATAGGAACCACCTAGGCTCCCAACAGAAATCTATGGGCGAGGTGAGTCTATCCTACATAGAATGGGTTACAAAGGATAAGGCCCCATTGGCCTAAGAAAAGAAGGAATCATAGTACCCATTCAACCTTCTTCATCCTCATTAGCTAGAAATACAAAAGGCCTAGGATATAAGGATAAGGGCAAAGCTAAAGAAAATGCTTGTCTCGTGGAAATGATCCATACACTTCAAGTGGACAGTGACACAGATTCTAATGAATATGAGTGGGATGAGCTGACAAAGCATTCCTATGATGAAAAAGAGGTCGATACCATTCAAACTTATAGCCCCTACCATGAGGGACAAACACTACGGCATAGGCCATTAGAGTGTGATTTGCCTATCTCTGAAAATATGACTTTCAAGGAAGGTTCGAGTTCTATCGCAATAAACAACTTGGAGGAAAGTACCATCCCAAACACTCCCCCTACCAATACTCCTAGTATATCCATTCAAACTATCAACGAATCAGATCTATCCTCCAACTCCCTCTCCTTTGTGCATCCTAAACTTATTGACTGGGATCTACGAGGAACCCCGCAACTAGATATGTTCCAAAATGATGATGCCTATATTGACTATATGGAACTTAGGGATGACATACCCAAAGGGGATCATAAAGATGGTCTTGCTATTGAACTTAATACCGTGGCTTATTTTGGAGAGGGTGTCAAGCATTCCAGTCGCAAAAATATCAAAATAAAAACTAGATTTGATAGTGAAAACCACTCCGTGGCAGTGTCAGATCCCAAAATAGTAAAAAGAAAGGACACATCTGAAGGTGAAAACTCAACTATGGCACCTAACGATGGAAGGCTTGACATCCTCCCCAATGACATGTACCAAGAGAAGTCTTAGATTGTTGTGGAACCCACAGAGTCGGTTAACATTGGAATGGAGGAACAACCTAAGATCATTCACTTTGCTAAGTCTCTAACCCCACCAGAGAAGACTAAGTTTGTACCATTCTTCAAGAGAAAGCAAGTCAATTTTGCTGCTCATATGCAAATATGTCGGGGTTAGATCCAAATTTGATTCTACATCATCTTCATTTAAATTCAAGAGTGAAACCAGTGAAACAGAAGCTTAGAAAGATACATCCACACATAGCACTACTTGTAAAAGAAGAACTCAAGAAACTACTGGATGTAGGGTTCATCAAAGGTATAGACTATCTAGAATGGGTCTCTAACATAGTACCAGTGTCCAAACTAGATGGCCGAGTTAGACTATGCAATGACTTTAGAGATCTAAAAAAAGCTTACCGCAAGGATGATTTTTCGTTGCCAAATATAGATATCATAGTCGACTTAACAATAGGGCATACCATGTTATCTCTCATGGTTGGCTTCTCAGGATATAATCAGATCAAGATAGTACCAGAAGACCAGCATAAGACATCTTTTACTTGTCCATGGGGCACTTTCTGTTGGAATGTCATGCCATTTGGGCTAAAGAACGCAGGAACCACATATCAACGTGCTATGACCACCATATTTCATGATATGATGCATGTAACAATGGAAGACTATGTCGATGACATCCTCACAAAGTCACTCAGAAGCGAATCACACTTGGATGTGTTAGAGGAAGTCTTTAAGAGATTAGAGAAATTCAAAGTCAGGTTGAACCCAAAGAAGTGTGTGTTTGGAGTCACCTTAGGTAAACTCCTTGGTTTTATTGTTGAATGGAAAATGGAATAGAGATGGACCCCGCCAAAGTCAAGGCTATTATGGACATGCCACCACCCAAGAATCTTACTCAACTAAGATCTCTACAAGGCAAGCTACAAGCAATCTGTAGATTCATATCCCAACTGGCAGACAAGTGTCAACCATTCAGCTATCTCCTGCACAAGAATATTCCATTCAAATAGGATGAGAAATAGATCCACTGAAATACCTACTAAGCAAAGTATCTCTTACAGGTCGCCTAGCCAAATGGGTAATGCTCCTAAGTGAATACGACATTGAGTATGTACACAGAAAGGCTATCAAGGGACAAGTCATTGCTGATCAATTAGTGGATGCAACACTACAGGACACCACACCAATACAATTTGAGTTTCCAGATGAATCCTTATTTAATATATCAACACATTCCTAGAAATTCTACTTTGATGGGTCCTACACAAACCATGGATCGAGGGTAGGAATCTTGTTTGTAACTCCTCATGGAGACACAATACCGAAGTCTTACCGTCTATTATTTCCATGCACCAATAACATAGCAGAATATGAAGCCTTAGTCATTGGCCTCAAAATGGCAACACAGTGGAAAATCAAAGAGCTACATGTCTATGGTGATTCTCAACTAGTAATAAATTAGGTCAATGATGACTACCAAACCAAAGATGAGAAGCTTGTCCCATACAAGAGGATGGTTGAAGACTTCAAGGAATACTTTGTAATCATCTTTTTTGAGAAAATACCTCGCATTGAGAACAAAGCAGCAGATGCCATGGTGACCATTGCCTCTCTTCTCGAGATACCAGAGAATGAGTCACGGTATGAGTTCTTAGTGGAAACTATTCAACAACTAGCTTATGATCTTCTTGATAACCATTCCATATGCCTTTTAGTTTGATTTGATTCACCTTGGTATGGTAAGATTTATACTTACCTCAAAGATAACACCCTCCCACCTGACTTATCTTCAAACCAACGATGAACCTTTATATGCCAAACATCTCGCTATACCATTATTGTCGACACCCTATACCGACGTGGTCTAGATGGTACTTTACTCCATTGTTTAAAATGAGAAGAATCCCAAACCGCCTTACAAGACATACACGAAGGGATCTGCGAAACACACTCTAGCAGTCCTTCCTTAGCTAAGAAACTCATGCGTTTGGGTTATTACTGGCCGAACATGGAAACAGATTCATATTAGTTTATGAAAAAGTGCAAGCAGTGCCAAATACATGTGAACTTGATACATGCACTAGCTCAAGAGTTGCAACCTTTAATGACACCTTGGCCCTTTTGTCAATGGGGACTTGACCTTGTGGGAAAGATCCATCCACCCTCATCCAATGGCCATAAATTCATAATAACTGCCACTGAGTACTTTACCAAGTGGATCGAAGTCGTTCCCCTCACCACCGTCACAAGTAAGCAAATCTTCTCCTTCATTTTGAACTACCTCATCTGCAGATATGGAATTCCCTCATCCATTATCACGGATAACGGAAGACCTTTCAAAAACTAGGATGTCCAAGAACTCTGTGACCGATTCAAAATCCAACACTATTTCTCCACACCCTATTACCCCCAAGGCAACAGTCAAGCTGAAGCATCCAACAAGACCATCTTGAAAGTCCTTAAGAAGATGGTCAACAATGCTAGCCGTGATTGGCACATCCAACTCAATCCCACTCTATGGGCCTACAGAACTAGTATACGCACTCCCACAGGTGCTACCCCTTATGCCCTTGTCTATGGCTCAGACGCTATCCTCCCCATAGAGGTCAAATTACCATCTCTCAAGGTGTCATTAAAAGGTCTCATATCAGATGAAGAATACAGAGTTTCCAGATTGCAAGAACTAGAGTAGCTAGAGGAAAGGAGACATAAAGCCTTTGACCATCTCAAAGCATATCAACAAATGATGTCACGAAGCTATAACCACAGATTTTGCCCAAGAATCTTTAAAGTTGGAGACCTGGTCCTTAAGGAAAATCCCCGCAATCAACAGGATCGAGAAAAGAAAGGCAAGTTTGAGCCCAACTGGCTTGGGCCTTATGTGATCGTAGCTGCTTATGGATCAGGAGAATATTAGTTAGCAACATCAGAGGGTGAATTGTTAGATGACCCAATCAACAACATGCATCTTTGTCAGTTCTATACCTAGGAGAACCCTAATATAAGGGGGCATAAAATACAAAAAAATCAAAAAAATACAAAAAAATTTTAAAAAATCAGAAAAATACAAAAAAATAAAAGTACAAAAAAATCAAAAAAATGGAAAAGTACAAAAAAATCATCCTTTGGTGGAAACCTGGCAAATAGGTGCCTTGGATAGGTATCATGATGAAAACCTGGCAAATAGGTGTCATGCATACTTTCTAGTTTTCGTGCAAATAAAAGCAAGTGGTGAAAACCTGGTAAATATGCATTACTTGTGATAAACTGCTTCCTCCATCTTTGGGAAACCAATCACCTTACATGTCCATTCTTCCTTGTATCCCATTCGATCCATATCTATCCCATAATAAAAACCTAATGATAACCTATCATGGCTTGATACTCTATCTCTTTGTTGCCTTGTCAACCAAGGTTTTATCTCATATCCTATCCATAGTGTTAGCCTAGCATAGGGTCTCTCGTTAGTATCCATGGTCCAAGTCCATGAACTACGTTGCCTCTGCGTTGTCACGTAGGCAAGGCCATTTCTCAAATGTGCCCCCAAGGCTCCACTGTCCCATCCGTCCCATGTCTAATCCTTCTATCTATCTAAGTTTGCCACCGCTTTCTATCACCTAGGTCTTAGGTCTGCTAGGATTTACCTCAAACTATGTTGCCTCTGCGTCATCACGTAGGCAAGGCCATTTAGCAATGAGCCCCCGAGGTACTAGGTCAGTCCCTTAGGGTCCGTCTCACCAATAAAGATTGTAGAATCTTCCCACGAGGCAAGCAAGTGCAAACAAAACCTGCTCTTTTTAAACAGAAATCCTGACGCAGGACATTAACCTATCCAAAGAAAAGCAAACAAACACCTAAGGCCTTCTAAATGATTTTACCTAAATTATGGCAAGAAACAAACACATCTAAATGCAAACATGTTTTGTGGATTGGAAACATGGTTAAAATACAAGAGTCTTGGTTTCTTCTATCATGCCTTTCTATGCTACTCGAGGATGCCAAAAAGCTAGAGGTGCTATGATGGGGGCATGATTATTTTCTTTGTTTGTTGTTTGGGGATTAAACTTTAGTAATGTGAAGCCTTGTCTAAAGACATGATCGGCAAAAGATCATTGAGGACATCAAAGGTCTAACATGAATGGGGGCAATCCTTGTCTGTTGATACACAAGAAATACTTAGGCCATCTCGGTTCAATTATACCTTGATGCTTGTATTAACTTGCTAAATCAAAATCCATGTAAGCAATGCTCAAGTCATCTCAGTTCAATTATACCTAGATGCTTGTATTAACTTACAACATTCAGAAAAAGTACCAAAAAAAAATTGCCTAATGATGAAATAAGCACTTCAAAATACTTGCACCATCAAGATGTCAAAATCAAAAAATCCATCATACATCCATTATACATCCATCCATACCATATCTCATGCAATAAAAGATCCAAAAAATGTAGAGTATCAATGTTTACAAAAGCTTGTGAGTCCTTGTCTCGAGTCATTCTTCTATCAATCAAATTTCTATCTATTGTTGCGGTCCATTCTTCTCAATTCGGTCAACTTGAGCAATGATCCAAATGCAAGTCCATCCTTAATCCATACCAATCGAGAGTCAAGTCAATCTTATTGAATGATCCAATCATAATTAGTGATCTTGATCCTTGTCTGGTCATAAACCAACTCGATCAGTTAATCAATCAATTATCTTATACAGGATGTAACATTATCGAAATCAGACCAACACACGCATCTTACATGACATGTTTCATTTCTTGAAAAGAAGACACTATCCTATCATGTTGCTCTAGGGATATATCGTTCCCTGCCATGACAACACTGTCATATATCGTTATCAGTATATCATTGGTTTACCGCTCGACAGGGGCAATACCTTGTTTGTTCTTGTATCATTTTTGCATACTTGCTTACTTGCTTGTGTGTGGTATCATTCTATCTTGCATCGCGTATCATTCAGCTCTTTCTTCATCCTTCTTCTTCGTGAGATTGTCCGTCTCACGTCCTTCTACCTTCTTCTCATCCAATCTCCCAAGGGGGCATCCTATCATCATAACCTGTACCAGGGGTAAACTAGGGCATGTATCATTATCAGACTATTTATTCTTTGAAGCAATGCCATAAACTACATTGCATCAAAGAGGGGCAAAATGTATACACCTAAAAATGACACGATTTGGTCTAAATAAATATTCTTAATATTTATTCCCTTCTAATTCTTCTATCAATAAATAAATAAACAAATTTATTTATTTGATTAACATTCTTCCAAATTAATTAAATATCAAAGTATTTAATTATCTCTTCTAAAGTCAAAATTAAATAAAACCCTTTTATTTAATTAAATTCTTCCAAACAATTAAATAATTCTTAATTATTTAATTAAATCAAATCATTCTTCCAAATTTAAATAAATCAAATCAAATTTATTTAAATCCTCTTAATCTCCAAAAATAAAATATAATCAAATATTTTATTTATTCTTCCAAATCATGCACAACAATTAAATAAATTTATTTATTTAATTTTCTTTCTTATCTTCTAAATTAAATAATACCAATTATTTTATTGTCTCTTCCACTAATATCTTCTCTAAATTTAAATAAATCAATTATTTATTTAATTTATCTTTTCTTCTAAATTGAGTTATCGCTAAATATAATTCAAGCTTTGTGCACATGCAATTAAATATTCCTAATATTTAATAAAGAAAAATATTATTCTATTCTCAGCAAACTCCTCTCCTGCAAAAGAAAGCAAGACACATGTCCTTTTCTTATTCATTGCACGTTCCTCATCCATTCTATACCATTGATCTTCTCATTCTTTCTATACCATTGATCTCTTCTTTCTCAAGTCTATAAATTGAACCTCATTCTTCCATTTCATTCATCCAAGCTTTAAGTATTGTTACTCTGCAAGAATTACAACGTGCCTTTGGCACCAATTCCTTCATTGTTGTGATCACATTTGTTACTATGCACCACTACCATTGTTGTGAAGCTCCTCTTCATTGCAATAAACTATCACTGCCATTCCCAATTGACATTCTTGAATCATAGCAAGGAAGTGCACTCTCTAAGGGCCCTATTTCATACATGCAAGATCGATTCTGATAGGTGATCAATGGAAGCTTCGAATTAAGGAGGTTTGCTTTGTTGTGTGTTCATTGTTTACTTGAAATCTCTTTAGTTCACCATTTCATTAAGTTTTGGGTATCTTGATATTGATTATTATTGTTATTCATTTGAAATCCAATTTTCCCTTAACACAACTTAATCATATCCCTTGGTTAATCCACTTCCAATAATAATATTTCATAGATGAAGGTAAAGGAAAAGGACTTTGCCTATAACACTCCATCTTATGCCAATATAGGTTGGAACCAAAAGTACCACAAAACATGTTCAGACAAGACATGGCCTTCTTGAAATAATCTTGTTGCTTTGCCAACATAAGAACAATCATTTAAAAAGTGCCCATTAATAAAATATTAGGAGGAAGGGGGAAAAATTCCTTAACTAGCCCAAGTGAGGATTTATGTACAAGCAAGTAGACAAATGCTTTTGTAATAAGAACATATAGAGAAGATGTCAAAGGGAAACCCTACTAAATATATAAAACTATACCAAAGATGTTAGATCTTCTATCATTGCTAGACAACCAAGAAAAAATACAACAAACATGGAATGGTAAACTTGGAGAAAAAGTCTTCAAATCCAAGAGATATAATAATAGCAAGGATGAATTACCACTAAATATAATTGTAGGCTTTCTAAAAATCAAGCTTTAGAAAAACAATTTTTTATATGGAGGCCTTGGCCCATTATATATTTTCTCAAATGATAATGATATTGTCTAAGATATAGTGGCTTTTGATGAACCCCATTTCCTTAGGTCACACAATGGAGTGTGGGTGAAAAGTTGATAGAGTGAGGACTTTAGCAATATCTTATATGAAACTTTCAACAAGCTAATGGGTTTTTTAAGTTGATTAGCTCTAGATCCCCAACTTTGGGATTAAACTTATAATTTCCATAGTTGATCAAAGACACTGAAGAATAGTTGTGGATAGCTTCCTTATAATTCTGGAGCAAGATCAAAGATCCTGAAGAATGGTTGTGAATAGGTTCCTTATAATTTTAGAGTAGGTTAAGTCTTGTGAAGTTCTAAGTGGCCTTATAAAACTCTTAATGAAAACCAATCATTAATTATCCCTTATCATTAGCCATATGCATTAAGAACATATCATGGTCCTCCAACATGAGTTGAGCATCACAAACCATGCTAGTCATGTGATTAATCTAGGTTAGCACCACCTCAACTAAAGTGTATAATGATATCCACACAAGTAATTTTGTGCATAGAAAACCAACCTATAGTTTACATGAAAGGCATGACATATCTCATGGAGTGAATAAAGGATCCTAGTAGTAGTCTTAATCACCTTAATATGAGAACACATTTTTTTGAGATGCAACAATTTGGAGGTCATTCAAGGTTTTATATCCCATCTTAATCTAGAAGAGATGATCTTTGATTTAAGCCCCTTGGCATGCTGAGTGTTAGCAATATTGATATTATGTCACAATTAGGAAACCTAATTCTAGAAGTGTGTGTTATAGGGATCATGTTTAATATCATAACTATTGTGAGTAAATTTCTTAGTACCAATAAGTGCAACTCACTTGCAAACATAGTTAACTTGCTTTCCAAATCTTTTAAGGAAGGTGATGTTGTAACTAATCACAAAACTCCACTATTTAGTTGAAATAATGGAAAAAGACAAACTTGGCATCAAGTTCCACACTTGGGTGATGAGGTGGATGCTCCCTTAATGAATATGAGTGATGTGTTGAAAAAAATAATGTGCAACGAATTAACCAATGTGAAAACCTACTCCACCTTAAAAATGATAGGATTATGGTAAAAGAGAATGGTCTTAGGATGCACTTCTATAGATCTACCTTTGTGCCAAGTGATTATATGGAACATGTGTTGCTCAAAAATCATAATATGATCAAGACAGATAAACACTCCATCTTTACTAACCCATAAGTTAGTTTTTGTATATGACATATTTGATGTGGCAAGTCACTACTAAAATCCAAATCCACCAAACCCCAATAGTTTTTTAAATAATCCCAAATCTCCCTTTCTCTAATGCACCATCTCATTGGTAACATGCTAATTTTATTCTCAAGAGACTCCACCATATTAAAATCACTAGAAACAAGCTAGTTAGAAAATGATAATTTGTCATCCAACCAACACCATAACACTACTTTTTGGGGACCATCATTAGGATCATAAATATTGACAACCCCCACTAACCTTCCATCAATGTCAAAGGTCACTCACATGACATAGTCTTTGGGATTTTTGCTAGAGGAAATACTAGTCAAGGTTAATCTAAGAGGAATTAGCATACATGCATCACCATTTCTTTTGTCATATGAGGTGACAAGATCAAAAGCTTGAGCCAAACATCTCTCAAAATGGCTTGAAGCAAAAATTTTATGACATCAATTTCTTATAAACAAAAGTTGTCCAACATGCCTAGCTGTTGACAAACAACCCATAAAGAAAACTTAAGGGAAGATTTTGTAAGACCTCTAACATTACAAGAGATAACATTATTATGGAGGGTTCCTCCATAGATTTATCTAACAGGTCACCATCATTGTCTCTTAATTCCTCAAATTAGTTATCCAACAAAGAAATTTGGCTCAGAAAAAAAGTGTTAGTGAAATAGAGCAACATTTTCTACTAAATTTTCCCCTTGGTTACCTGTTGTCTCTAGATAAACAATGCAGATACTTAAGGGTTGAGCATTCTTAAGAGATATCCTAATGTCCACACATTGCCTTTGCCCAGAGTTGCTATTCATAATTTGAGAGGATGAACTAGGGTATAATTCCTTGTGGGGAATAACTGCCTCATTTTTAGTCACTAGAGGAATCTAAAACTTATGGACATATAGGGGTTTAGGTTGAGGGTGATTGGATTTAGGATGTCTAGCAACTAAAGGTTTTTCTTACCATCAATTGATGACTAACTAGTCTCTTGGCTTGTGGGAGAAGACAACTTGGGCATAAGTGGGCAATGCCTAAAAATGGCTTGGGCATAAGTGAAGAATTTTTTATCTTGTGGTTTAGAGCCTCACATTGGAAATAGGTATATTCAATAAGTTAATGTAGGTGACCTATTAAAATTTAAGCCATTGCTTGAATCTCAATGGATTATTTAAGGTTCGATGTGAGGTCCACCTCCACACAAACCTACTTGTGAGGTCAAGTCATAAATTTTTTTGGTTCATTTCAAATTAAAATGGTTGAGCGACTAGATAATATGTGCCATAAATTCCCATAGAGGGGTAGGGAGCTTAGACAACCCTTTCCAATAGGGACCTGAGGGATGTTTGTCTAGAAACTTTAAAGTCTTGGGTCTAGTAAGAAAGTGCAATACATAGGTTAAGTAGAATAATAACCTACTAATGAAAGGTAAATAAGAAAAATCTGTTGCACAAATTCCTAATTTGAGATAACTTAATGCCATTGCGTTTTCAAGAATTATTGAACTAAGAGTCCAAGTACTATTCTAAGTAGATACTTCCCACATAAGAAGCAATAAGGCTAAAATTATCATTCCAATTTCAAACATATTCTACAACATCAAGGGCTAAAATAATATCACTTTGAAGGATAAACCTTATTTTACAGTCAATAAAAATTAAGCATACATTAGAGCCATCCTCACCACCAAATATACTATTAGTTGGAGAAGACATGACTTTGGCCATTAAAAAGGATGGAGCTAAGGGTGAAGTTAATGTGTAAGAATTCTAAAAAATTCTACAAAATAGTGTGACACAAAGTGAATGAAACCCTCAACCATATTAAAAAAAATCCATAAGATAATAAACTAGACCAAAACTTAATCTAAACAATATCAAATAGGTTTTAAAATAATAATCCTCTAATAATCCTCAGTAACTAACATTTTAATAGTTTAAATAAATATTATATTACATAATTACTATGAATTTAAAATATCATTAATTCACTCAAAAATTAATAATAAAATAATTAAGTTTACGATCCAAACTTAAAATATGTTAATATAATTGAGTCACAAAGTAATATGTGGATGTCCGAATGTATGGACAGCTAAAACAAAAGTTACAAAGTAGCCTTTAAATTTAGCTCCTAGTATTAATACAAATAAAGATGAAACTTTAAAATGCAATATATCTACTAAGAACTGTCTTACTAACTTTTCATTGTGTAGATGGTTTGCAAAAGGGTCATTACTAAAATAAACATGGCTACTACAAAAGAGACAATATACCATGGTCTTGAACAATGCTCTTCCCTGAACTCGCTAATCCACACGTTCAGTTGGCTGTTATAACGGTCGTTAACCATTTTCAAAACATGCTCATAATCATCCTCGGCGGTAATTCCTATGCACAAATCATTGAATATTTTAGCTACATCATCTTCATTCCCCATATAATTTTTGATAATATCAGCTCTCTCAAACAGTTTAACATCCTCTTTGGAGTTAATTAATTCATCCATTATCCACATGTTGCTCGAAATTACTCGTTTGATTGGAGAGTCGGTTTGCTTTTGACACTCTTCAAAAGCCACGAGGTTTCTCAGGAATGTTTCTGTGCTATCTTCAACAGTGATTTGAGGGACGAAAAGTGTACTGCGTCGGAAACATCTGCGTTTAAAATGGAATTTTCCTTTAGTGCTTGCCTTCAATCTAATTCCAGCTTTCTGCAACTTTTCTGCTGAAGGTATAATGCTTTCATCTACTACAGAAGATCGAAGCAGCCAACGAATTACAGCCGTCCAGCTTGTCCCTGTAAAACAAGCAACACCATTTGGAGTAGCAACGCAAGTAGAAGCGCCGCAGTGAACATTGCAACCGCAACATTTAACAGGGATATCAAACTCAGAACCAGAACCACAATTTGATAAGAAATCTGCAATCACCTTTCTTGATAAATCCAATAGATGGTATGCACCTCCTTTAATGAGTTTCGCAATTACTTTTTCATTTTCATTGACTCCAATATCTTCCGCTATTCCATCTCCATTTTCCTTGGGTGAAAATGGGTAGCCTCGAAAATACCCGCCGATGAAGCGATTCAAATGTTTGGCTAATAAGGCCGGCACATCTCCAGGGTCTTCGGTTTCCAACTCTAGGATCTTCTCCAGAATGCAGAAAGGAATCTGATTTTCTAGCTTTAAAATGTCCAATGCAATCTCCCGTCTTTTAATGTTATCATCTCTCCGGGAGCAGAAAACAAGGCTGGAATTGGGTAATTCCATTCGAAGGAACTCAAGAATAAAGCATGCATCCATGGTCATCATCCAGAAAAGTGGAACGTCATCCCATTCAATGGCCGAGTCTTCATAGCAATTTCTGATCTGTTCTTTTAGCTCTTTAACCTTGTTAAGTAACCCTCCTATGGTCACACCATGGAGCCTTTGCAAGGTTCTGTCTACTGCTTGGAGCTTATATTCGTCCATTGCAGTCAGCTGCTGGTGTTTCTTGTGATGATAAGGTCCAAGAGATACAACCAGAGGATCATAAGCTTGTTGTTTGGTTATCTTTATACTTTCAGGCACCCGATATATAGACACACCAGCAGACGTTTTTCGCTCTTTGTACTTTCGAGATTTATATCTGTTTTCAACTTGAACAATCCATGATTCAGCCTCGCTGTTCGCTTCCAACAGCCATTCTCTATCATCATCTTGAATGGCTAATTCAAGATGTGCTGCATTGTTTTCGCCTTCCATGGAGTAGTTCCTGGAAATCAAACAATTTAATCTTCATCTATACACAAGGAAAAAAGGCGGGCAACCAAAAAAACAACGTATACCTTAAAAACATTGCAAAAAGTCTAGAAATTTACCAGTAAGCAAATAAACAATCATATATTTACCTATAAATGACGATGTTTAGACAGAACAAAAAGAAGTTACATTAAAAATAAAATTAAGCAGCATACCACTCTTTGATCTGGATTTTATTTCATCCCAAGATAACACCGGAAGGAAAAATGCCTTCGTAGCCATTATTAACTTACATGGGTGTTATATGGTACATTTTCCATGATCCAGAAGCAAAGAAAGTTTGTTTCTGTTCTAGGTTGTTTGAAAGCTGCTAAGGACAAGGTCATTATCTAAACAACAAAATATATATATATATATATATATATATATATATATATATATATATATATATATATATATATATATATATATATATATATATATATAAAAGACTTCACGCTTGTGGCTTTATCACACATTGATCCATAAGGATAATTTGGAAAAGACTAAGAATGATCAGTACAATGAATTAAGCAAATGATCAACAACGAAAAAATCTTAGTTTTGTTCACAACGTGAAATAACCATTTTTAGACAACAGGTGGTTATGGACTGTTTAGGTATTTTTAAACTGCCTTGGTGATTTTGATATTGCTGTTTGAGGATTATTGACGGTTTTGATATGATTGACACAAAACCGAACTTGAAATAAACAATTGACCTTTTTATTTCTAACTCTATTTGGACACTTTTAGTACACGAGAGAGGGGCTTCAACATTTATAAATAGGGGTGGAGATTGATTGTTTGCATCATTAGAGGTAAAATCGAGTGTCGTATAGATCAATGTAGGAGAATTTAATTGTTGCAAATAAATTTGTGAGATTGATAGTGGGGATAAGAGTAATCTTAGTTGTATTCACTTTCTGTATTTGTTCCTCAGTATTAATAATGTTAAAAGGTAGTCAAGTAATTGTTTCTAGTAAGCTATTTTATAAGGGTTCTTGGATAATTATTTTTTAGTTTCCATGGTGAATTTTTCATTTCTTTGCATTTTATTTCTGTTTTTGAGTAACATTAGCTCCTCTAGAAAGTGCTGTAATTTTTATTCTTATGCAAGTAGAATAGCAATAATTCACATTATAATGAATTTTACTATTAAATTTGGAAGTTTACAGATCATTTTGGTATTAGAGTAGTTTTATGGTCTTTTAGAAATTATGGAGTGAATTTGTTGTATAATAGTTACTAGATCTTTAAAGGAGGAGTTCTTTCCTTGCAATTCAAAGATTAACACTTGTAAATGGAATAAAAAGGTTAGAATGTAGAATTTGATTGTATGTATATTGGCCTTGGAGGGTTACATGGAAGGTGCAATGAAGAATCGACAATGGATATGCCAATAACTAGAGTGAATGACAAGACAACAAGCAAATGGTTCAAGAATAGTGTTTCATTGGAAATTTGGTGTGAGCTCTAGCCAAGATACTTGCCATTGGAGGTCAGTTGGCTTCACCTTGAATTTGATGTCAATGTGAGGTTTCAAGTTTAGTGGCACCATTTGTATTTTTTGAGGCTTCATTTTTGTATTTCCCTATATGTTTACATATACCATTACATGTATTTGGGCTCCAAATCCTTTTTCATGGCAATTTTACTATGGCATTTTTCCTTTCTTCTCCCCTATGCATTCTTCAAATCAATCATTGTGTTTGGTATGTGTTGGCAATCCACTTGGGAAAATATAGTCCAGAATGGTAATGATAGAGCATGTGAAATTAGAGGGCCCACCTTTATGGTAGGCATTACATGAAAAGGTTTTTTTGTTTCCCAATTATTAAATGCCCTTGCAACCATTTTTAGGTTTGTTTGTTCAAGTAAAAGAAAGCCATTGAAAATGCATGCATAGAGGTGGTTTTAGTGTTCCATTTAGTACACACCATAAGCATTGACAACATGATTATGTCAATTGAATGGTAGGAAACAATTTATGGTTCTATGAACACATCATTTGGGCCATATGTATGCCTTGGAGTTATGCCCCAAGTGCCCTATTTTTGGAATTGTCTTACAAAAGGTGGATGGTAGTAATAAAACCTCTTATGCAATTGTATCTTTTGTTAAAGACACCATCAATAATGGTTAAAAATGTAGAAAATGGATTTATATTTCAACCTTGTTGGTAGGCTACAAGTGGATTTATATTTCAACCTTGTTGGTAGGCTACAAGTGGTATGGCTATTTCTGAGAGGAACCTCCTGCAACAATATAATGAAAAATGCACGAAATAATAGAAATAGCATAACACAGAAGGAATTTATTGAGCGCAGGCCACTTCGAGGGGGCAACCTTCTTTGAGCAAGCTCAATACAATAAACTCGTGGATGCCTTTATTGGCCTCGACACGTACTTATATACTAAGTCTAACTAAACAACTATTACTCCCCATGAATGTGGGATAATACAATATACTCACGAGATGACTTACAAAGCATATGCGTCCAACAGCAATAGACTAACAAAGTAAAGAGAAGGGCTAAACACGGGTTCCTAACAATTTCTTGTTTATCCTAGCACATATGGTGTATTGTTTACAACTTTCTTGGCTTGCATAGTGTGTATATGGGCTATCAATTTATCTATAGGGATTCAAATTGTCTAATTTTAGCTATGTAAATTAGAATGAAATATATTTCAAGTGAAGAGAAGTACAAAATTATTATTTAATGTGGGATCTATCTGGGTGGTAGGCTATAGGAGTTTGTGCTAGGAATTTGGAATTAACCAAAATAAGATTTAATCTTGTCTTCTCTCTCCTACTCACCAATTGAGGTTATAAATGCAAGATGATCTAATTCTTCTTGGAGACTTAAAATATATTTTTTCTCTCAAGACTTGTTGTCCATGGCTAATGTGTCTAGTTTACTATTCTCTATTTTAAGACTGGAATCAAATGTCATGATTGAGTATATATATGATTTGTGACTAGATTTTTTATCAATTTTTAGGGTGGTTATTTTGTGTTTGTTTGCCTTCATGATATGCTAACAATATGGGTTTTATATTTTCTTTAGTTGTAGGGATTTAAATTTTTTGTGGATTTGTGCTTCTTCTTTGACACAAATTTAATTCTAAGCACCATGATTTATATCTAAGCACCATGATCTTATTGAGTCTTGACTCATTCCTTTGAATTTATAGATGCGTTGTTATTTAAATTTAAAGGGGGTTTGTTGGAGAAGTGTTACAAACAAGAGCCAAGGATGTCTATTATTTTGTACAGTGTCTAGGACATCAAACCAACAAGTTGAATTCCAAGGTTCAAGGATATGTATTGTGTATCCCATTGAAGGAGGTGTTTAATGTATCATTATCTTTGAGGTGAGTGTCTCCTTGACATTCATATGCATCATTTTGAGTCCTTTGTATTCTTCAAGTTACATTTGATAATTCATATATTATTTACTTATTTGACTTAGTGTGAATTGAAAAACATTGAGGAGCCTTCTTCAAGGATTCTTTGTTCCATAGTATAGTGAATATTTTTGTTTATTCAATATTGATTCAAGTATTTCATTCTTTGCTACCTTGTCAAATCAACTTTTCCTCTTGACATATGTACACAACTATTCTTTTTTGTCTACAAAAATAAGACCTTGTTTCTATTGTTCTTAGTTCCTTTATTTCTAATGAATACATGGTTTACTCACACATCTCTATTTTAGTTGTGAATCTCAACTCAATAGCCCAATTTGAATCAAGGCATTAATCCTTTGAACATTTCTCTCTCACCACACTGAAATTTACAAATACAAACTATAAATTCCCTTACATTAAAACTAGGATTAACTATCTTACTAGCTTTGCAAGTCCACTGTGCCCACAAGATCTTATCTTAAGGGAGACTAATTTAGAGAAATCATTGGTGGGATTTGTATTGTTGTTTCATGTTGCAAGTGTGTATGACGTAAGCTCCTAAATTACAAATATCATTGTAGAGAAAATTTTAAATATCTTAAAGTAGGTTGTATACACAATTTTTTTATTTTCCTATAAGAACTCACATTTTCTTGACAATAGTAAACTAGTGTGCATTGAATCTTAGTGAAAAAATTGAGTTTCTTAGTGTGTCGTGTATGGTTTATGTGTTGAACACACTAGGATACTGAGAGGGGAGTGAATCAGTATCCAATCAAACTTTAAAACCTCTGGAGCAAACTAAGACTTAAGCATTACATCATCAACATAAACATGAAAGAACAACACAATGCACATCAACACATAACACCAGATATATGTGGAAACCCCAAGAAGGAAAAAACCACAGTGAGGATCAACTCCCAATATATGAAGCTCAAAATTACAATTTTGTTTTAGGGCTACAACCCAAGGAAGCTACTACTCCCTACTGACTTTGTTTTAGGGATACAACCCAAAGAAGCTAAAACTCCCTACAAACTTTGTTTTAGGGCTACAACCCAAGGAAGCAACCACACCTTGAATTGAGAATGAACTTAGAAATGTTTACAATATGAGAGTCTTTCTACTGTCTCTAAACTAACATTGAAGCACACACCTTTGATGATTGCAATTCTTCTTCTTCTAATGATTGAATCAATTAGGCACACTCTTCACTTCCCTCCTATCTAAAAAATGTCTTCAAGATGAATCAAGGCAACCCTTATTGCTTCTGCTCTTTCTCATTTAGTTGCACATCATAAAGCATAACATGCTCATATTCTACTCTTCACACATATACTAATCTTCACAATCATGCCTCACCTAGACCAACTAGGTTTACAATATAAACAAGACATTACATTGATTTAATTACAAGTCAGCCAATACAACAAGAATGTTACATTTTACAAGTCAACCAAATATCACACAACATGAAACATGCATAGGGCAAGCCCTATCATGGACTACACGCTACTCCAAAAAGAAACACAAACCTTGCATATCCCAACACATGCATAGTCCAGCCCTGACATACTTCTCAACATCATACTTCAAGGTATAACATCCGCACGCTTTACAAACTTGAATTGGGTCACCCTTAAACAAGAAAACATGAAGCATGTAGTACATCATTCTTCACAATCTTGGCAGTACACATGAATGATTAAACGTTACATGTTCTTCTTCCGGATGAGTCAGCAAGACCTATACATCTCCAAACCTTCTTTGAACTCTGCATAGTAACAACCATGCAGTGCACATCATCAACCTTGCTTAGTCAGCTAGGAAAGAGCATAAACTAGAAACACCATCATTTTGGACCTCAGTCAATTCTATAGAAGGCATAAAACATCTTCTGGAGCAACAAGAAACATCACAAGATCATTAGCACCATCTTCCATCAACCAATTTTACCATTTGAAGCATCAACAAGTTGGTGCACACCATTAGTATATATTCTAAGAAAAACTAGT
Source organism: Cunninghamia lanceolata (assembly GCA_027924645.1). NCBI lineage: Eukaryota > Viridiplantae > Streptophyta > Pinopsida > Cupressales > Cupressaceae > Cunninghamia > Cunninghamia lanceolata. Next base: position 16,831,353 of record BSBN01001583.1, read on the forward strand.
CATCTGAAACCATCTGTACCACCTTTGTCATTTGAAAACTACACTTGTGGACCTCAAAACCACCTGAAACACATATGGATGAACTCATACATAGCTTTGAACATGTCCTCAAATCCACATGGGAAAATCTTCACTTGCAGAGGAATGCAAAGCATTCTAAAACATCTTCACCAACACATTATACTACCAGAGCATGGACCGAAACTCAATTACTTGTAACTTTCATTGTGGAGAAGAAAATAATCTGAAACTTTGGATTTAGCCCCTTTATAGCATCCTTAACTTACCTTTTGAACCACATGATCATAGCTTCAAATGTGGAGCATTTTACTAGACAATCTTCTAGTTAGCTTCCTGCAACAAAAACCTTCACCAACTTCCGAAGGCCAAACCCACAACATACATCCTTAGGAACAACATAAAGGATCATTCAACATCCCACAAGTCATTAGCAATATCTTTTCATCCTCAGCATAGCTTTTAATTCCCATCTTAATATGTCATCATTCATCTTAGTGCTTCTAATTCCCATCTTAATATTTCATCATGAAATCATCTTTGCTTACAACAAGCATGCTCAAAACAGCTTGACTAGATACTGATAAGGGCATGACATCCAACCATGAACATCAGCATCATCAGTACATCTCATTGCATCTCTATTACAACTCTGGTATATCATCATCATCACTGCATCTTACTACATCTCTATTACTACTCTAGTATATCATCACAAACTTAAGTGTTGACATCAATGACAACACATATTTCCAACAATCTCCCCCTTTATCATTGATGGAAACACATACTTCCCCTTAAATGTACATTTCTCTCTTTCCCCCTTTGACATCAAAGACACAAGGCAACTACTTTTCCTTAAGGCACAAACTTTTCTCCTTAAGATGCACATTTTCTTAACTTTCTCCTCCTTTGATGTTCATACATTCTTTCTTGAAATAACTCAGGGCTCCCCCTGTCAGAAACAACCATTATCTACTTCCTCTGAGAGGTAGCCACCATTAGTCCAGGAAAAAGATATAGCTTGAACTCCCCCTGGATAGATGCATCACTATGCATCTAGCAAGAAGGAGGGGCAATTACCCCTAACCTCTGCTGGAGATCTTCAAAAGTATCCTTTGCAAGAACCTTTGTGAAACTATCTGCAATTTGATCCTTTGTTGGAACGTATTCAAACTTTACTTTCTTATCTACAATCTTCTCTCTCAAAAAGTGATATACCTGATTGATATATGCTTGGTTCTAGAATGCATCACTGGATTCTTGGAAATATTGATAGTACTTATATTATCACACAAAATAGGAATAGACTCATTATACAGTACCTTACTATCCTTCAAGATTTGTTTCATTCATAATACTTGTTTACAACAGGATGTTGCTGTAATATACTATGCCTCTGTAGTTGATAAAGACACTAAATCTTGTTTCTTGTTTTACCATGAAACAAGTCTGCTTCCTAAAATTAGAGCACCTCCACTTGTACTTCTTCTATCATCAACACAACTAGCTCAATCAGCATCAGTGTAGGCACTCATATCAAAGTCATTACCTCTTGGATGCCATAGGCCATAATCTGGAGTTCCTTTCAAGTATCTGAATATTCTTTTCACTTCCTTCTCATGTGTTTGCTTGGGATTAGCTTGATATTTGGCAACCACACATAATACATGCATAATATAAGGCCTAGAAGCAATCAAATATAACAATCCTCCAATCATATATCTATAGGAAGCTTGATCAACCTCTAGAGACTCATGATTCTTGCTCAAGTGACATCCAGTGACCATAGGAGTATTCAATGGTTTAGAGTCCTCCATACCAAACTTTTTCAACATCTCTCTAACATGCTTAGCCTGAAAAATAAAGATACCAACATCTAGCTGAGCAATTTGAAGTCCAAGGAGGAAAGACATCTCACTAATCATAGACATCTCAAACTCTTTTTGCATCTCCTCTACAAACCTCTTACACATATCATCATCTTCACCAAAGATGATGTCATCAACATATGCTGAAACTATTAAAATCATGTCTCCTTCTTCCTTGATGTAAAGATTGCTATCTGTGGTACCTTTTGTGAAGCCTTGTTGAAGAAAGTGTTTATCCAACCTAGCATAACAAGATTTAGGAGCTTACTTGAGTCCATGTAAATCTCTTTTGAGTCTGCATACTATGTCTGGATTCTCTAACAACTGAAAACCATTCGGTTGCTCAATATAGACCTCTTCCTCTAGATCATCATTCAAAAATGTTGACTTGACATCCATCTGATAAACCTTGAAGTTTTTATGAGCAGCATGGGCAAGAACCATTTTGATTGCCTCCATCCTAGCTACCAAAGAAAAAGTCTCCTCAAAATCAATGCCTTTAACTTGAGAATAGCCCTTACACACCAATCTTTCTTTGTTCCTCACAACTTCACCATCTTCATTTAGTTTGTTCCATAACACTAATTTTGTTCCTATAATATTCTTATTGGCTAGTCTGGGAACCAATTCCCATGTGATGCAAAGGAAAAAAAAATGATTGTTCTAACACAACTTTACTACCCTCTTCACACAATGACTCATTTCAGCCAATGCCTAAAAGCTTCCTAATACACATGAAAACATGGGACAACAACCTAATGGCATTCCATCATTGAGGACATCATGAAGTAAGGGCAACTTGGTGTATTTAGACCTATTTTCAACATACTTTAGGATTTCCAAACATGCATGACCCTTACACTTGTTTGACACAATGTTCCAAACAACAATGGATTATTGTCACTAAGTGCAACAAATCAGACCTTTTTGCTCATAACTTTTCAAAAATACCTGAATCTAGAAATGTAAAACCTATTTTGGATACCCTTTTGGCCCTTATTAAACATATGTCAAAATGGGTTAGGGTTTCTTTGTACGAACCAGGGCAAAATCAAAACTGTTCTTGTGCAAACCCCGGGACTGTTGCAAAACTGCTCTCACCAAAAATGGCATAACTCATTCAAAACTTAATCACATTTGTTCAAACCAAAAACATATGAAACTAGACTCATGCCTTCAACTTTTAGAATTAGTTTCAAGCCCATACTGTTCCATACATGGCTGTACTAGAATGTTTTCAAATTGCAAACTCTAGAAAACTTTGTTAGATTAGGGCAGCATTCACCAAAATAGCCATAACTTTCACAAATTGCAATGAAAATTCATGAAACGAAAAGAAAAAATGAAGTAGATTCACATTCCCACATGATCCAATTGATTTCTGGTCATTACATGGGTCGTATAGGCTGTACAAGTTATCAGAATGTGCTGCAACTACAGAAAAACACTGAAAACTTCATTCCATTCACTCCAAGTTTGAAAAATCCATCCAATAATGCTTGCCTTCTACCATTTTAGAATATTGATGCTTTTTCCAACCATTTACAATTGATTCCCATGTTCTAACAATTGCATGTAACTAAAAACCACATTTTTACAACTTTCTAAAAAAAGTTGCATGACAATTTGGCAACTTTTGGCAATTTTTGCAATTTTTCAACTTTTCTCACCAACGACTAAACCCACAACCAAAAATGAATTGAATACATAGGAGATGGTCATAAATGAACTTATTAACCACTAAAACACATTTTCAACCCAAAATTACAAAAATACCAAAAATGGGCAATAATGAAGCACCTAGTGCTCCTGCACCATACACCCAAGGGGAAGAATACTCAAGTCTTCTTTTCTTCTTAGTCTTCCAATTCTTCTGCCACTTGTCATTCAACTGGGAATTCATTTCCAAAAGCTGATGTTACTTACACCCTGCTGTATGTTCGACATTCCTGACTTTCCCTAGGTCTTTCTTCTTCTTCTTGCACCGTCTCTTACTTAGCATCTTCTCAACTTCAAGGTTCCAAAACTCTAGTTCTTGTTCATATGCTGCATTACCACTGTCCATGTCTTCATCTTCATCCTTTGAATACAATTTGTCAACATATTCATCATCCATAAAATAAGAAAATACAACCAGTACCTCTGTTGTTTTGGCAACATCTTCTTCACCATATTGTGCTACATTTGCATAACAATCTTCATACACTGCATTCACTTCTCCTTATTTATACTCTTTTCCATCTTCATCTTCATCTGCTGCACCTGTAAACACATACTCACAAATATTGTTAGAAACAAAATTTTGAGTCTCAATGGACTCATTTTCTTCATCTTTTTCCTCTTGCTTGGATGGCCTTGGCTCTGCCATCGACTTGATTAATTTTTTTATCTTTCTTCTCAATTATTGCCTCTTTCTTCTTTCCGCAATTTTCTTTATTGGCCACTTGACAATTTTGTGAATAGTGATGTTCCAACTCCACACACTTGTTACTATACTCCATATTCTTTCTTCAAATATTTTTTGCATTTGTTCCAAATCTTGTTGCAACTCTGTTATCTCTTGCTAAATACTTACTTGTTTTGCCTTCTCATTTTTCTTCTTCATCTCACTCCTTTCTCTTCTCATCTCTTGTTTCTTTCTTGACAACTTCTTACTCTTGAGGTCTTCATGGATTATTTTCCATAACACTTCCATTATTTTGGTATCCCAATACCTTCACACACACAACTATCCTCTACCTAACAGGATTCTGGACGATGCACTCTCCAAGACCTCTTCTACCCACTTCCTCTTAGTGGAAGAAATCTGCACACCTTCTACCTAGTTTCATCACTATTGGAGGATATATGTCACTGACTCTCATTCATACCTACAACAAACTTTCTCTCACAACTCTCTTATCCTGGTACATACCTTACACTCTCAGAGTCTTCTAGATCTGATACAAAAATGATGTAGAGGAAAAAAAGGACTGTTCTAACACAACTTTACTACCCTCATACCCTTCACACAATGACTCATTTCATGCAATGCCTAAAAGCTTCCTAATACACATGAAAACATGGGACAGCAACCCAATGGCATTCCATCATTGAGGACATCATGAAATAAGGGAAAATTGGTGTATTTAGACCTGTTTTCAACATACTTTAGGGTTTTCCAAACATGCATGACCCTTACACTTGTTTGACACAATGCTCGAAACAACAATGGATTGTTGTCACTAGGTGCAGCAAATCAGACCTTTTTGGTCATAACTTTTCAAAAATACCTAAAAATGGAAATGTAAAACCTATTTGGGATACCTTTTGGCCCTTATTAAACATATTTCAAAATGGGCTAGGGTTTTTTTGTATGGACTAGGGCAAAAACAAGACTGTTCCTATGCAAACCCTATGACTGTTACAAAACTGCTCTCACCAAAAGTGGCATAACTCATTCAAAACTTAATCAAATTTTCTCAAATCAAAAGCATATGAAACTAGACTTATGCCTTCAATATTTAGAATTGGTTTCAATCTATTACTATACCATACATGGCCATACTAACATATTTTTAGACTGTAAATTCTAGAAAACTTTGTTACATTAGGGAAGCATTCACCAAAATGGCCATAACTTTCACAAATCTCAATGAAAATTGATGCAACAAAAAGAAACATGAAGTAGATTCACATTCCCACACAATCCAATTGATTTTAGGTCATTACATAGGCCATATAGGTTGTACAAGTTATCATAATGTGTTGCAACTATAGAAAAACACCAAAAAAACTTCATTCCATTCACTCCAAGTTTGAAAAATCCACCCAGTAATGCTTGCCTTTGACCATTTCAGCATATTCATGTTTTTTACAACCATTTACAATTGATTCCCATGTTCTAAAAATTGCATGTAAATGAAAACCACATTTTGACAACTTTCTAAAAAAAGTTGCATGAGAATTTGGCAACTTTTGACAATTTTTGCAATTTTCCAACTTTTCCGACTGACTAAACCCACAACCAAAAATGAATTGAATACATAGGATATGGTCATAAATGAACTTATTAACCACTAAACACATTTTAACCCAATATTACAAAAATATCAAAAATGAGCAATACTAAAGCACCTAGTGCCCCTGCACCACCATGTCTGATTCTTCTCTATCTAATTCAATTCTTCCATTGCCTTTATCCATCCATAATCTTTTCTAAAATAAACAAAGGTTTTGGGTTCTACCTTTGATAATAAACACAAGTTTACTTGCTCATATGCCTTTGCAAACCTTCTCCTAGTCTGCGTGCACCTTCATTCTTATCTCCAATGATTTGATCTACTAAATGGTTCTTCATATACTCCTTTGTTGCAGTCTTGTTGTGATGTTCATAACACACCCCTTTTTGCTCCTTAGAAAAATGAGGACCCCTGTTGTGGCTTGCTCCCTTGCTTTTGTGCTCTGGGCGGTAATGGTAAAAAGCAGTTTCAGTCAGTATGTATATGCATCATGTCAAGTGCATTTGTGATCCTCAGGTCTAAACCCAAAAATTCAAAGTCTGAATCTTGCCTCAGGAAGCCTGCCATGTGAAAGAGTGTAAAATTCTAAGCAAGTTTGCCTTTTGCATCACCCTGAAATTCGGCCAAGTAAGAAAGCTATAGTGGGTCAAAGTTCTGGTCAAGCATGATATTCTGGGGGGGTCATATTTCAAATATCAGTCACCTTGCATTAGATCACCCCGATATCAGTTTATCACCCGACAATCAACTTTGTTCACAACATCCGGATGTCAAATTTATGTAATAACTATATCTAGCCGTCAAGCAACTTCATATTTGTTGCGGGGGTGATATTTCATTCATCACCTGATCTTTCAAAGATCACCCGATCTTTCAGATATCACCCCATCACAAAATATCACCCTAGTGTTGATATGACGATGACATCACCTAGATCTGATGAACAAAGAAAATCACCTTGATGGTGATGTCATCATCCTTTTGTCTCGTGCCGGTATATTTCCAAAGATCACCCCATCCGATAACATGACAATGATGTCATGGTAACTTCAGCGATAAACCAAGTCATCTACCTAATGACATCATCTGGACCTTTCCTGGAGGGGTCATTTCCTCGCGGGGGTCATATTCTGAATATCACCATGATCCTAAAATATGACCCGATATGCAAAACTCGACATATCCCGATGACGTCATCCCCTTAGGGGTGATATTCTTCAAAGTTCTTTCCTCGGGGTCATATTTCTTGGACCCTGATTTCCTTCGACATGACCATGATGTCATCCTTCCACCTTTTTAAACAGAGCTTGCCCATGATGATGACATCATCATCACATTCTGATCTATGGGGAGGTAGTTTTAGTCTCTGCAATAATTGATGTTTTGTCGATGGCATGGTTGTCGGTGCAACTCTTGCGATCGACAGAATTTGATGATATTTGTTTGATGGGTGATGTCTCCCCGACGGTAAGGTGTTCGGTATTGCTTTCACTATCCACGAAGTTTTAAGGTGTTGTCCCAATCAGGTGAATCTGGCCAATGGGACTGATATATAGGCATAAGATACATGACCTGATAGATGAAGGTGATATGTTCAACCTGATATGCACAAACTTGACATGACAATCATGTCATCAGTCCTTCTACCTTGCTGAAAAAGGGGGGAGGTCATTTTATTATTAGGGTCATATTTCTTAAACCTCCCGATGTCCTACGATGTGACGATGACATCATCTTTTCACACTTTAGCGAGACCCGTCCATGACGATGATGTCATCATCATATCCCAATTAATGAGGAGTTCCAAAGTTGTAATGCATGATCATTTAAATCCGCCGGGTGCATCTTGTGTTTGTCTATATCATGCATACTTTGCTCTATGCATGCAGGCTGATATTCAAAAGGAAAAGGCGGGAAGGCAAAGCGGGGGGGTTTGAAGTCATTTTAAGGCTTGATAGCATGATTTTGGTCAAACTTTGGTTGACCTGACTTTCTTAACGCCATATATGCACCAGGCTGCGCAATTTTCATAGTAGCATGACCTGATATATATGTTTTCACATTCGAAGCATGATTTAAATAGATATTTATCCTCCTGTTGGTTATTTAGGTGATGGTACCTAACTTCTATATGATGATCGCAGGTGCGCAAAAGAAAAGGAGGTGCATTAGCCAGAAAGATGAGGTCGATGAGACATTGTTGGCTCTCTCCGATCAAGGAGGGTCATGTCAATGATCAAGATGATGATGCAACCCGATATTTAAAATCAAAAGGCAGGGAAAGCAGAGCAGGTATGCAGGTTTATCACTACAGAGGCTATCATCGGCAGGGAATTAAATGCTCAACTCGACTGCGCAAGTCTCTCCGGTGATCATGGAGAGTGCAGAACAAGAAATACACGCAAGGCCTACAAAAGGGTCTATATGCAGATTTGACTGGAGGCATGCAGGTCGATGTAAGGACGGAGCTTTAATGGCGACAACATCCAAGGCAGTGGATCAGATCACAAAAGATCGAAAACACACCAGGAGGAGTAAAAGCTTTAAATGCATGATGGAAATAAACAATATTAAAAGAGAGCAACAGTGGTTTTGGTGACTTTTGGAGTTTTTAGAGGACATCCTTACGCTCGATATGGGCATGCTGCTTAGGGCCTTTTGGTAGGATCTATCTTCCACTATTTGATGCTGCACCTGATGATGCAGACCATTGATCAGCTAGGGTTTCTTAGGTAATGTGTGGGGAATAATCAAAGACATATATATTTAGCCCCATTACTCTGTAAAAAAGAAAAAGGGAGGTCAATCATACAATATCTGACCTGTAGCAATTTCATGTAGGAGATCGGAGTACTGAGACTAATGAGGACTAGATTGTTGAAATATTCAAGGTTCTTTCCTCAGATCATTGTAAATGTACCTATTTTATGAACATACTGTATGGAGATGAAGCTTCAGATTACATCCTGATTGTAAACCTTAAGTAATCTTCAAGTTGATTTCTAGTTATGTACTGGTGTATGATGTGTTCTATAGAAGCGCTTTCATTTCATTGCATGTTGTTCTCAACTCTACCCCTGAAGATTTGCACTAGATCGTGCTAATTTGTGGAATGTCCTGGTGAAGTATGGTTTTAGTTTTCTTCTCTTCATTACTATATGGGAACATGTATGTGGATCAATGATCTTAGTCAAGTAATTTTAGGAATCTCACTTTCTCTAACCCTTTTTCTCATTTTAATTTTATAGAAATCACTTCCATAACTGCATATCATGATAAAAAATAAGTAGAACAAGAGGAATATGATGACATCCCGTAGATAACTGAACATCATTAGCATATTTGTTGAGTTAGATGCATGTACTATTGAAAATATCATGCAGAGAATCACAAATAGGGGTAGAACTCATGCAAATATCCACTTAGACACATCCTTTGAAGGAGTATGTTGTGTAGAGTAACCTCTCTGAATGAAAGCATTATTGCAGAAGCAGAATCTACTAATCTACGTAAGACCCCAAAATGGAAAATAGCAACACACATCAACCACTGAGTGATCTCAGCAGATTATGAACTAATCACTGAGGACTTGGGATCATGAATTCTATGAATTCATTGTATCTTTTAGGATAAACAAGGGTTTTTGTGTAACTTTTGTTTGTATGTTTGTGTGTGACTAACATCACCATTAACATAAACTAGCACTAGAAGGAGGGCCTGAACAAGAAAACTGTAGATTCTTGCAAACATTGCTTAAATATCCTGTCAGTTTCAAAATCGAATGATAAACCAGCCAATTTTCCTTAAAAATTGGAGAAATCCTGGCTCCCAAGCTGAATACTAGGTCTAGATCTAGTGGACCCTTTGAAGAACTACCTACCAGGGGATTCAGGCCTAGGACTATAGACATTCATCACTCGCCTGATCCTAGTGCATCTAGAGTTTCACCAGGACATGCTCCTGTAACTCCTATTGGCTTACAAATACCTACAGGACCATCCGTCACACCTCAGGTTCAACCTCAACCTGCTATACCTCATATCCAACCCCCATCGGTTGCAATGTCATTTTTCACAGCAGAGTCACCTTTGACCTTCAATGCATATCATGCTTTACCTAAGAACCCAGATAAGATTTGTCCTAGGTATCACCCATATCAGGATGCAATTGATCATGTCAGAACCTTCAAGGAAGCCTGTTGTAGGGCTAGGATTGAGTATGAAGATGTGGTATGCAGGTTGTTTCCATTTTCCTTAGGGGAAGAGGCCTACAATTGGTATATCAGTCTAGGTCAAGGTTCAGTCAATTCATGGGATGCCTTGGAAAAGGCTTTCAAGGATAGGTTCAAGGTGCCTAAAGATCCTTCAATGAACTATCATCTTTTTGCCACCATCAAGAGATCTAAAGGAGAATCTATAGCAAACTTCAATGCTAGATTCCAGAGGATGCTGTCTAAGCTAGTTGCTCCCTATGTTGTAACAGATGAAGCTGCTAGGAGCATTTATTACTCATCCTTAGATCCCTTGACTTCCATGTTTATCAGGAGAGCACATCCTGGTGTAACAACTTTAGAAGAAGCTTTTGGGGAAGCTATCAAGGTCAGCTAGCAATTAGCTCCTGCTCCCACACCAAATGTTGCCTTCCCTACACTTCCAAGTTATCCAACATATCATGTCCACCAACAGACCAATGGGGCCATGATACCTTCAGCTATGATGCCAGCTCCTTTGCAGATACCTCCACTTAGTGTCATGCCACCACCAAGTGGGAATAGCCAGATGTTACCATATCAAACACAAGTACCTCAGGCTGTAGAACAAACCAACAATAACAATGGGTCTTCCTTTTTCAAGATCCAGATAGAGAATGTAGTGGCTAAGGCTCGAGAAGAGAAAGAAGAAATCAAAGAAATATCAGCCCAGTTAAGGAAACTTACCACTGAGGTCACCCATCTAAGAAATCAGAACTTCTACTCTCATCCTAATCAAAATAGAGGTTATGCCAATGATAGACCAAATTATCCTGATAGGGGGTACAACAATAATTACAATAACAATAATGGCAACAACAATCCTCCTAAACAGCCTAGAGTGTGGAACACTAGTCCAAACAATAGTTCCTTGCCATCACCCCTAGACAATCAGCCTCCTGGTGAACCTAAACAGACCACCAGAGTAAACTTTGCAGAGGCAGTACTTACAAACTGGTGCAGGATACATAACACCAATGCTCATGCAGAGCTAGACTGTCCTCAATTCAGGGTTGCTGCTAGCATTTTCCAAGCTAAAGTGTCCAATACTTCAGGAAATCCACCTTATGTAGAGGAAAATGAAATTGTCCCCTATGAGTATGATTCTGCCTTAGTGCTGGAAAGCTTTATGCATCATCCTTATCACCTCAACATGTGAGGAATCAGCCATGGTTATTGAATCTAACTATGTTTTTCCATTTGACGATGAGAATGAGCCATCAGTTGAGCATGAGGAAGTCAATGCTTATCAACAGCAACCTCAGGGTAGACATAATTACAACCTGAGGAATAACTCAAACAGGTCTACTGACCCTTTGACCACCTCATTGCCTCCAAACAACTTCAATACTCCACCTGATCTCCAAGCAAGTAATAACCCTGGACATCCTAAGGTCAATGCTCAGTATTTGGCACCACATAACATAGCACCAAAAGCTAAAAATCTACCTCTTGGATCTGACAAGTTGGTTTCTTATCTGACTAATGAAATGAAAAAGGTTAAGATCAGTTTGCCATTGTCAGAGCTACTTAGGATCCCTACTATCAAGAATGCTTTCATGAAATCATTGGATGGTTTTGCTCAAAAGGAAGATAACCATACCCCAAGCCAATTTGGAAATAAATATCATGCTACCAGGGATGTTAATGTCAAACCTAAAACCTCATCTATTGTTTAAGATGCAGAGACCTCCCACATGACCCTATACAAAGACAAGAGTGAGTCACCTCCTTTCCTCGTTAGTGTAAGGATGTTTAGTAAGAATTTGCACAACTGTTTGGTGGACTCATGAGCATCTACCAATGTAATGTCCCTATCCATATGCAATGCTTTAGGGTTACATCATGTTAAATCATTAAAGAAAGTAACACAAATGGACAAAACAGAGGTGAGTGTGGTAGGGGAACTAACTCACATTCATATGCAACTAGCATCGGATCCCAGAGTCTAGCACTACATTGATATTTAGGTAGTCGATATACCTGATACATATGGGATGTTACTCAGCAGGGACTAGTCAAAGACTCTTAATGGATATATGTTTACTAATTTTAGTCATATGTGGTTTCCCTGGAGGGGAATACCAAACCAAATAAGGATCAAAGCTGAACCTCACATGAAACACGTGATTACTAAATATAACAAAACTAATGAAATCATGTATGTGAATGTGGAACCTGGTGTTTACTCCATCAGACCTCAGACCACTAGGATAGAGGAGATCCTGATGCTTGACATATCATGATCATGATGATGACCCTCGGGGTGATGAAACAACTTTAGAGTCTGATTGTATCCTTCGGAATGAAATAGAGGTAGATCACTTCAAGAGTTTTGAGATGCATTTGTTTAAAGGGGTGCAACGGTGTCAATTGCTAAATGTGCCTATTCATGATGTTCTAATTAGTGGATGGTGCAGTTTGCATGATGAAGCTCATTCTGAAAAGACTTGTGAAGCCTACCTAGACATGTTGGAGCTGGAACAAGCATACAGTGAGGCGTCTTCATCATCATCCGTGGTGAGTGCTGTAGGTAATGATAATGATACTGATTCTTGTTCATCTTGTGCAAGAACAAGAGGATGCACATATCATGATGAGGATTCCACTCATATAACAGAAGAGATACTGGTGTGCAACAGGAGTAATACTAAGAACAAGAAGAAAATCACCCCTAGGAGTGATTGTCTAGTGGAATTAGATTATGAGTTATCTGATGAGGATAGGGGCAGCAATCTATCCAAATTCAAAGAATTTCTATCAAAGGAAATCTAAAAGATGATGCAGCAGTAAAGACCTCTGCAAGATGTCTTGGTTGAAGGCTGGTGCAGGTTACATGAAGCACCTCACTCAGAGACATCTTGTTCATTGTGCCTGCATATTCTAAGAAGGTAGATGCTGCCTAGTTCAGAGGATGTCCCTCCTAATGATAAGAGAAAAGAAGAAATATCAGCCTCCCATGAGGCCGATAAGGTGATATCTAAGAAAGCTGAGATACCGAAATTAAAGTGGATATCTGGTGGTGTAGCTGCCAGAGCCAAAAGGAAGAAAGAAGCCCCAGACAAGATTTTAGATGAAGATAGGCCATGGATCCTTAGGTTTGATGGATCCAAGTCAAAACAAGGAGCTGGAGTAGGAATAGACCTCATCAATCCATCAGGAAAGTCCTACTTAGCAGCATACAGGTTGCAGTTCCCATGTACAAACAATGTAGCAGAGTATGAAGCTCTAATTCATGGGATACTGTTTGCACTTAGCAAGAAGGTGAAAATTCTACATGTCTAGGGAGACTCAGAATTAGTTGTCAGACAGGTAAGAGGTATATACTTTTGCAAATACAAAAGGCTATCCAACTACAGACACAGGGTGTGGAACTTAATAGAAGATTTTGATGCTTTCAATATCACCCATGTACCCAGAGAGCAAAACCACAGAGCAGATGCTTTGGCCTAGGCTGCTAGTACTTTAGAACCTCTATCCATATCAGGTTTAAAAAGATTCTCATATGAATTAGCATCAGTGCCTTCAGTACCTAATAATGTAACTAATCTTCAGGTATTTGATGATGATTAGCATATATTGGATTTTATTTCCAATAGAGATGTTTTTGAGGCACAGATCATAGATGAAATAAACATGGAAGATCATGTCTGGGAAGAAGGAGAAATCCTAGAGTTACCTAGCAACAGGATCCCTAAGGGGATGATAGAGCTAGAAAGAGCATTTGACCTAGACAACATGCTAAAATAGAAGGATCTTCCAAAGGCTGATGAGGGATAGTACTCCCAAGTTAACATTGGGCAGGGTGATAAAAAAAGAAATGTTCTAATTGGGAAGGTCTGTACAGAAGAGGAATTGAAAGGGATAACTCAGGCCCTCAAAGATTACATCCATGTCATTGCCTAGACATATGATGAGCTAAAAACTTATGACTCATCAGTCATCACCCACATGATCCCTTTGAAGCCAGATGCCAAGCCCTTTAGGTAGAAACAGAGACCTGTCAATGCCTTGCTGGAGCCCATCATCTTTGAAGAGGTTAAAAGACTACTTGATGCTAGGATCATATTTCCTATGAGACACTCCACATGGGTGGCGAACTTGGTCCCAGTGAGGAAGAAGAACGGCGACATCAAACTGTGCGTGGACTTTAGAAACTTGAATAGAGCTTCTGAAAAGGATAATTATCCTTTGCCTTCTCTAGATGAAGTCCTGCAAATTGTGAATGGTGCCAAGATGATGTCCTTCTTGGATGGTTTATCTGGTTACAACCAAGTGATGGTAGATAGAATTGATAGGCTAAAGACGACGTTCACTACAAAGTGGCAGATCTTTGCCTACAGGCGCATGCCGTTTGGGCTGATAATGCTGGAGCCACATTCTAGCGAGAAATGGACATAGCCTTCAGAGGCTTAATTGGTAAGTGCATAGTAATATACATGAATGACTTAACGGTGTTCTCCAAAGATAGAGGAAACCATGTAGAGGACCTGAGAAAGGTGTTGAAGAAGTACGAGCAATACGGGATATCCTTGAATCTCAAGAAGTGCATATTTGGGATGACCACAAGGAAATTGCTAGGCCACCTGATAACTGAGAATGGGATCATCATTGATCCTGACAGAGTGGAATCCATCATGAAAATACAACTTCCTGGAAGCAAGACAGAGCTCAAATCTTACTTTGGTAAGATTATTTTTGTTAGGAAGTTTATCACCGGCTTTGCAGAGATAGTCAGGCCCTTCAATGCCATGCTCAAGAAGGATGCCAAGATTGAGTGGACACCTAAAGCTAGAGCAGCTTTTGAAGACATTAAGAAAGCCATATCAGATGCTCCAGTCCTGATCAGTCCAGATTATACCAAGGACTTCTACATCTACTCATTTGCTTCAGAACATACCTCTGTAGTAGTGTTAACACAGAGAAATGAAGAAAAGAAGGAAAAACCTATAGCCTTCATGAGCTACCCTTTCAGTGATGCAGAGCTCAGGTACATGGACGTTGAAAGACAGGCACTTGCTCTGGTTCAAGCAATCAAGAAATTCAGGCATTACATCCTGAGAAGTAAGGTGATTGCTGTGGTACCTGATGTAGCAGTGAAAATGTTGCTAAGGCAAAGTGAACTAGGTGAGAAAATGGCTAAATGGATCACTATCCTCTAGGAGTATGACATGGATATCACCCCCATGAAGTTAGTAAGAGGACAACATTAAGCTAAATGATATCAGAGATTGATCCTAATATCCTAAGCCAAGAGTATGTTGTGAATGCAAAGGAAGATGGAGCATGGTATTTAGACATCAAACACATCCTGATCACTAGGAGATGTCCCCCAAGCTTGCAGGCCTCACAGAGGAGAGCTCTGAAGATAAGGTCACATAAATATATGATGAAAGGAGGAGTCCTTTTCAAGAAAAACTATGATGGGATATACCTAAGGTGCCTAGAAAGATCAGAAGCGGATAAGGTGCTAGCAGAACTGTATGATAAATTTGGGACTGCACATGGATCATCCTTGGCCACCACTCATGCTATCCTTAGGGTAGGGTATTATTGGCCCACAATTTTTAAAGACACTACTGAACACACCAAATGCTGCCATATGTGTCAGGTTGCTGCAAACAAAGAAAAATATGTTGCTCAACCTTTGCAGCTAGTGATGGAGAGGCACCCATTTGCTCAATGGGGAATGGACTTCATAGGACCTATCAATCCTCCATCATCCTTAGGCCACAGATATGTTTTAACTATTACTGACTACTGTACCAGGTGGACTGAAGCTGTCAGTAGTAAATCATGTAATGCTAAGGATGTCATTAAGTTTTTGGAAATCAACATAGTGATCAGGTATGGAGTTCCATATGCTTTAGTATGTGATAATGGATCTGCTTTTGCTTTAATGAAACTATCAGGTTGGGCTTTTGATCATGGGGTCATCTTAAAATTCTCCTCCAATTACTATCCCCAAGGGAATGGATTAGTAGAATCCACAAACAAGAACCTGAACATCATAAAGAAGCTGATAGATAAGAACCCAAGGGAATGGGATACTCTGTTGAAATATGCCTTGTGGGTAGATAGAACCAGGAATAAGGTTGCATTAGGAAACTCACCTTTTCACCTAGTATATGGGGTGGATCCCATCCTCCCTGTCAACTTAAAGATTCCTACACTACAGTTTGCACAAGAATACCTAGGCATAGATAATAAATAGGAAGTTAGGTTGCTGCAGCTGATGTACCTAGATGAAAAGAGAAGTGAATCAATTAACCAGTTTGCTAAACATTGGGCTGTTGTCAAGCATTGGTTTGACAAAAGAGCCAGGATTAAGGCTTTCAGGATCTCAGATCTAGTCCTGATGAGGGAGAAGGCACATGAAAGGAAGGGTGATCATGGTAAGTTTGACAAACTCTGGATAGGCCCCTTTCAAATTTCTAAAATTTTAGGAGGCAACACCTACAGGCTCAAGTCCTTAACTGGTGAGGATGTTCCATTGCAAGTCAATGGACAATTCCTCAAACACTATTTTCAGGCCTGAAGCAACACCATGACAGTCATGTGTATCATAATGTACATTTGTTGTATAGTTGTTTGTATAGTGGCTTTGTTTTGTTGTTTTATTGTATTGTTTGGTTGCTTTGTTTCCTTAGCAGGGATCTTTCTTTTGATTTAGAACATGAAGGAACAGATTAACAACCACAAAAAACAATGGAAAATTTAGATCATTCAGGTTAATTGTTTGAAATTTATGCATAACTTATTGTGACTGTCATGAATGTAGGGAGTTGTTTGACTTGTGAAATTTTGTATTGAATAAGAATGGGTTGAGTATTCAAGGAATGTTTCTCACAATGACACACCTAAAATCCTTGGGTTTGTTGAACTTACCAATGTAGATATTAGGTGAAAAATCAGAGGTCACCCTTGCTACCATTACAATTCTCAGCTTAATTTCAGCAAGTGACCAATCCTTGCATCATGAAGTTACAAATGCAATATCTTATGAAGTTTCTATCAAATACAAAGTAATAAAATGGATTTTACTAAAAATCCAGGTTAAGCCATCTAAGTAACTCTACCAGGGCTATAGACGCTCGCTGGCAGTGGGGCTCTACTTAGGAGAATTGTAACGATAACCTTATCGGGGCTATGGACGCCTGCTGGCAGCAAGGCTCTATCCGGTTGGCTATGAGGGAACATCCTCACCTATGTAGGCTAATGTCAGTCACTGGTTTGTTCAACTGATCTTCAAGATGAGGATAATTAATCATAGGCACCCACTAAAACTGAAAGGAAAATTCATGCACCTTATTGAATACATTAAGTCTCAAGTTAGATGATGATGTGCAGGAGGGATAGTTGGAAGTTATGAATTCATTTCATTCAATTTCCTTTAATGGTTTTAATTTTTGATTGTTTTGTTTGGTTGCTAGTTGTTGTGATGTTCACAACACACCCCTTTTTGCTCCTTAGCAAAACAAGGACCCCTGTTGTGGCTTGCTCCCTTTCTTTTATGCTCTGGGCAGTAATGGTAAAAAGCAGTTTCAGTCAGTATGTATGTGCATCATGTCAGGTGTATTTGTGATCCTCAGGTCTAAACCCAAAAATTTAAAGTTTGAATCTTGCCTCAAGAAGCCTGCCATGTGAAAGAGTGTAAAATTCTAAGCAAGTTTACCTTTTGCATCACCCTGAAATTCGGCCAAGTAAGAAAGCTATAGCGGGTCAAAGTTCTGGTCAGGCATGATATTCTAGGGCGGGGTCATATTTCAAATATCAGTCACCTTGCATTAGATCACCCTGATCTTTTTAGATCACCCCGATATCAGTTTATCACCCGACAATCAACTTTGTTCGCAACATCCGGATGTTAAATTTATGTAATAACTGTATCTGGCCATCAAGCAACTTCATATTTGTTGCAGGGGTGATATTTCATTCATCACCCGATCTTTCAAAGATCACCCAATCTTTCAGATATCACCCCGTCACGAAATATCACCCTAGTGTCGATATGACAATGACATCACCTAGATCTGATGAACAAAGAAAACACCCTAATGGTGACATCATCATCCTTTTGTCTTGCGCTGGTATATTTCCAAAGATCACCCCATCTGATAACATGGCGATGATGTCATGGTAACTTCAGCGATAAACCAAGTCATCTACCTGATGACGTCATCTAGACCTTTCCTGGGGGGGTCATTTTCTCATGGGGGTCATATTTCGAATATCGCCCTGATCCTAAAATATGACCCGATATGCAAAACTTGACATATCCCAATGATGTCATCCCCTTGGGGGGGTGATATTCTTCAAAGTCTTTCCTTAGGGTCATATTCCTTGGACCCCAATTTCCTTCGACATGACCATGATGTCATCCTTCCACCTTTTTAAATAGAGCTCCCCATGATGATGACATCATCATCACATCCTGATCTATGGGGAGGTAGTTTTAGTCTCTGGGATGATTGATGTTTTGCCGATGGCATGGTCGTCAGTGCAACTCTTGCGATTGGCAGAATTTGATGATGTTTGTCTGATGGGTGATGTCTCCCCGACGGTAAGGTGTTCGGTATTGCTTTCACTATCGGTAGAGTTTTAAGGTGTTGTCCAGATCAGGTGAGTCTAGCCGATGGGACCGATATATAGGCATAAGATACATGACCTAATATATGAAGGTGATATGTTCAACCCGATATGCACAAACTAGACATGACGATGACATCATCAGTCCTTCTACCTCGTTGAAAAAGGGGGGAGGTCATTTTATTATCAGGGTCATATTTCTTAAACCTCCCGATGTCCTACAATGTGATGATGACGTCATCTTTTCACACTTTAGCAAGACCCATCCATGACGATGACATCATCATCATATCCTGATTAATGAGGAGTTCCAAAGTTGTAATGCACGATCATTTAAATCCGCCGGGTGCATCTTGTGTTTGTCTATATCATGCATACTTTGCTCTATGCATGTAGGCTGATATTCAAAAGGAAAAGGTGGGAAGGCAAAGCAGGGGGGTTTGAAGTCATTTTAAGGCCCGATAGCATGATTTTGGTCAAACTTTGGTTGACCCAACTTTCTTAACGCCATATATGCACCAGGATGCGCAATTTTTGTAGTAGCATGATCTTATATATATGTTTGTAGATTCAAAGCATGATTTTAATAGATATTTATCCTCCTGCTGGTTATTTAGGTGATGGTACCTAACTTCTATATGATGATCGCAGGTGCACAGAAGAAAAGGAGGTGCATCAGCCAGAAAGATGAGGTTGATAAGACATTGTTGGCTCGCTCCGAACAAGGAGTGTCATGCCAATGATCAGGATGACGATGCAGCCTGATATTCAAAAGCAAAAGGCGAGAAAAGCAAAGCAGGTACGTAGGTTTATCACTGCAGAGGCCGTCATCAGTAGGGAATTAAATGCTCAACCTGACTGCGCAAGTCTTGTCGGTGATCATGGAGTGTGCAGAACAAGAAATGCATGCAAGGCCTACAATAGGGTCTATATGCAGATTTGACTAGCAGCCTGTAGGTCGATGTAAGGACAGAGATTTAATGGCGATAACATCCCAGGCGGCAGATCGGATCACAAAAGATTGAAAACACATCAGGAGGAGTAAAAGCTTTAAATGCATGATGGAAAGAAACAATATTAAAAGAGAGCAATAGTTGTTTTGGTGACTGTTGGAGTTTTCAGAGGACATCCTTACGCTCAGTATGGGCATGCTGCTCAGGGCCTTTTGGTAGGATCTATCTTCCACCATTTGATGTTGCACCTGATGATGCAGACCATTGATCATCTAGGGTTTCTTGGGTAATGTGTGGGGGATAATCAAAGACATATATATTCAGCCCCATTACTCTGTAAAAAAAAAATGAAGGGAGTTCAATCATACAATATCTGACCTATAGCAATTTCATGTAGGAGATTAGATTATTGAGACTAATGAGGACTGGATTGTTGAAACATTCAAGGTTCTTTCCTCATATCATTGTAAATGTACCTGTTTTATGAACATACTGTATGGAGCTGAAGCTTTAGATTACATCCTGATTGTAAACCTTAAGTAATCTTCAAGTTAATTTTTGGATATGTACTAGTGAATGCTGTGTTCTATAGAAGCGCTTTCATTTCATTGCATGTTGTTGTCAACTCTACCCCTAAAGATTTGCACTGGATCATGTTGATTTGTGGAATGTCCTGGTGAAGTATGGTTTTAGTTTTCTTCTCTTCATTGTTGTATGGGAACATGTATGTGGATCAATGATCTCAGTCAAGTAATTTTTTGAATCTTACTTTCTCTAACCCTTTTTCTCATTTTAATTTTATAGAAATCACTTCCATAACTACATATCATGATAAAAATTAAGCAAAAAAAGAGGAATATGCTGACATCCCGTAGATAACTGAACATCATTAGCATATTTATTGAGTTAGATGCATGTACTATTGAAAATATCATGCAGAGAATCACAAATAGGGGTAGAACTCATGCAAATATCCACTTAGACACATCCTTTGAAGGAGTATGTTGTGTAGAGTAACCTCTCTGAATGAAAGCATTGTTGTAGAAGCAGAATCTACTAATCTACGTAAGACCCCAAAATAGAAAACAGCAACACACATCAACCACTAAGTGATCTCAACAGATTATGAACTAATCACAGGGGACTTAGGATCATGAATTCTATGAATTCATTCTATCTTTTAGGATAAACAAGGGTTGTTGTGTAACTTTTGTTTTAATGTTTGTGTGTGACTAACATCACCATCAACAAGTCTTAGGTATCTTTTCTAGTTCTTTTTCCTTGTCTTCTTTCTCTTCTTCTTCTTCATCTTCAATGCACATTGAAAAATATCATATCTAGAGTCCTCTGATTCTTGTGAGATCTGATACAAATCTTCATCTACTTTGACATTTGTGCTTTCAATCATCTTACCCAATCTCTTGTTGTAGCATCTATAGGCCTTGCTTCTAGTTGAGTAACCAAGAAAGATCCCTTCATCACTTCTTGAATCAAACTTTCCTAGGTCTTCTTAATCTCTTCTAATATAGCATTTACTATGAAATATCTTGAAGTATCTAATAGTAGGAGGTGTTCCATACCATAGCTCATAATGGGTCTTAGTGCTATTGACCCTCAATCATACTATATTGATCAAATAGACAATAGTGTGAACTACTTCCTTCTAGTACATGTCAGGAAGATCTGCATCTTTCAACATCACCCTACCCATCTCTTGCACAATCCTATTCTTCCTTTCCACTACCCCATTTTGCTGAGGGGTCCTGGGAACTGGTAGATGTCTCCTAATACCATGATCTTCACAGAACGTTTCAAATTCATTTGGAGTAAACTCACCTCCTTTGTCAGACCTCAAACACTTGATCTTAACATCCATAAATCATTCTCAACTATAGCTTTGAAAATCTTAAACTTATCAAAGGCTTTTGATTTTTCTCTTAAGAAAGTAACCCAATTTATTCTAGAAAAATAATCAAGTAACATGAAATACCTTTCACCTTGTTGACTCTTTATTCTTGTGGGGCCACAGAGGTCAGTATCAATTAGCTCCAATGGGATTGAGGAAGAATACTCTTTGCTCTTGAAATTTTTCTTTGTCTGCTTTCCCATTTGACATTCCTTTCATAGTTTGTTTGCATGCTTGGTTATCTTGGGCATATCTATCACCACACGAATAGAGATGATCTTTACCATATTATCAAAGTTAATTTATCCCATTCTTTAATGCCACAACCAAAACTCACTAGATTGAGCCAATAAAATTGTTCTTCCATTTACCTCCTTCAGATGATAGATATCACCATATGACTATTTTCTAGACTCTACCTTCCCGATTTCACATCCTTTGGCATGAAAGATAAGATTGTATCCCTCACTATACATCTAACTAATACTGAGAAGATTGTGCTTTAGCCCTTTAACAAAGAGTACATCCTTAGTCTTGTTCTTCCGATCAATAGTTATAGCACCCTTTCCATAGATTTGTGCTGACTCATCACTACCAAACTTAACAGTTCCATCATTCAACTTAAGGATAATAAACTTATGCTTTTCTCTAGTCATATGATTAGAGCAAGAACTGGCAATTACCCAAGCCTTGACTTCTTATTTTGCATGAAAGGTAGTCCATACAACCATTGATATGTCATTGTTTTGTTCATCTTGCAAGGTATAAGTCTTTACACATTTTCCAATATCATCCTTTTTTTCACCAACATTTAAGGCCACGAAAATTGTTTCATTATTTGAGTCATCATGATCCTCATCTTTTGAAGAACAACTTCTCACTATGGAATGCAAGTTTCTTTTGAACTTGTCTCTCTTGTTACTACCCCTTGATTCTTTAAAAGGACATTTAGAAGAAAAATGACCAATCTTTCCACAATTGAAACATTTGAAAGGTAACTTACCTCTGTATTTGCCCATGCCTTTTTTCAATGTCCTTACAAAGTTTACTTCTACCTAATCCATGCCATCATCTTGATCAACTGCTTCATCTTCTATCTTCTTACTTTCTTTGAATGTTGCTTCCTTCTTTGGAGCAATTTTGTCAAATTCTCTCATTTCAAAGGCTATGAGAGAGTCAAACAATTGATGTATTGTGTATTTATTCAAATCTTGAGATTCCTCAATGGCAAACACCTTATGACTATAATATTTCAGAAGAGATCTCAAAACCTTATTCACAATCTCATCTTCTTTCACTTCCCCACCAAGACCTCTGATGCCATTAACTATTTCATCCACTTGGAGCATGTAACCAGCAATGTCTTCATCTTCTTCCATCCTTAGGGTTTCAAATTTTCTCTTGAAAATTTGCATCTTGGTTTGCTTCACTTTACTATCTCCTTCATAAATACTTTCAAGTTTGTTCTAGACATCTTGAGCAAATGTACAACCCATTACCTTCACAAGTTTTTAATCAGCTAGACCACTCATGATAGAATTCTTTGCCTTGATATTGTTATCATATAACTTAATCTCATCAGCATCTATAGGATCACTAGTAGGATCAGTGTAACCCTTCTTGACTAATTGTAAAATGCCATACCCTAGAGAAGATAGATAGTTTTCCATCCTTATCTTCCAAAAGGAATAATTTGTTCCATCAAACATAAGTACCTTGAGAGATCCATTATTGGTCATCCTAAACCTTCCTCAAGTGGTTAAGCTTCTTCTAAGTAACTTGTCTCTAATACTAATTGTTGAACACAATAAGATACTGAGGGGGGGTGAATCAGTATCCAATCAAACTTTAAAACCTCTGGAGCAGATTAAGACTTAAGCATTACAGCATCAACATAACCATGAAAGAACAACACAATGCACATTAACACATAACACAAGATATACATGGAAAACCCAAGAAGGGAAAAACCACGGTGAGGACTAACTCACAATATATGAAGCTCAAAATTACAACTTTGTTTTAGAGATACAACCCAACGAAGCTACTACTCCCTGCTAACTTTGTTTTAGGGATACAACCTAGGGAAGCTACAACTCCCTATAGACTTTCTTTTAGGGCTACAACCCAAGGAAGCAACAACTCATTAAACTAAGAATTAACTCAGAAATGATTACAATATGGCAGTCTTTCTATTGTCTATAGACTGACGTTTAAGCACACACCTTTGATGATTGCAATTCTTCTTCTCTTGATGATTAAATCAATTATGTACACTCTTCACTTCCCTCATGTCTCAAAAATGTCTTCAAGATGAATCAAGATAGGCCTTATTGCTTCTGCTCTTTCTCCTTTAGTCACACATCATAATGCATAACATGTTCATATTCTACTCTTCACACACTCATATACTCATTTTCATAATCATGCCTCACCTAGACCAACTAGGTTTACAATATATACAAGACATTACATTGATCTTTCATTACAATTCGGTGAATAGAAGAAGAATATTACATTTTACATGTCAGCCTAATGTAGGAGCATCCAGTGGTGTAAGGGCAATCTTGCATCACCCAAAAAGAAGTTAATTCAAAATCATTGTAGTTGTTTTCATTTCTTTCCATAATTAGTGTTTTTGGTTCCATAATATCCAGAATAATGATGTAGGACTTTCAGTTTTTCCAAAACTGCTAAAAATAGCAACCTGCCTATTTTGGAAAGTATACCTGCTATTTTAGGAAAGTTTGCATTTGGCGAAGGAATCAGGCAAAGATCATTTGTGAGCTGAAAGATATTAAAGTTTTTGTTTTTTGAAAAGCCCCTAAAAATTTTTGAAACGAGATATGAGGCACTAAAACATCCCATAACGTCCCAAAAAGTTGATGGAAATCTATTTACATATTTCCAGCATGATAGTTCACATCGCAAGCTTTTCAACGCTTAAAACGGTTCGTCAATCGGATGCCCGGATCAAAAGTTATGCTTCCTGGAAGTTGACCTACTTTTGGAGGGAGTTGCAAATTTCAAAATTTAGCTGGAGGCCGCCAAAAAGTCCTATTTATGACTATTTTGGGAACCCTGGGTGGAGTAGAGTAAAAACGGGGAAAGTGTAGAGTCAAGAAGAAGACGGAAAATAGAAACCCTAGCAAATTTGGGGTTACAGATGGTAGATGTTTCTAGAGCCCTGTGAGAGGAAGCTGTAATGTGTTGTAGCCTATAGGGGATTCATCCTCTGAATGTATTTGAGCTTCTGTAATGTAATTTTTTGCCCCTATTAATAAAATATCATTCTATTTTCTATATGTAATTTCTATTATTGTGTGTTTTATGATTTACCCCCTTCATCATAGCCAGAGATCACACAACATGAAACATGCATAGGGAAATCTCTATCATGGACTACACACTACTCCAGAAAAAACACAAGACTTGCGGATCCGAACACATGCTTAGACAGGTCCTAAACAACCTTCTCAACATCATCCTTCAAGGAATAACATTTACGTGCTTCATAAATTTGAATTGGGTCACCCTTAAGAAAGAAAATATGAAGCATGTAGCACATCGGTCTTCACAATCTTGGTGATACACATGAATGATTAAACATTGCTTTTTATTCTTCCATATGAGTCAGTAGGACCTATACATTTCCAAACCTTCCTTGAACTCCACATAGCAATAAATTTGTGGTGCACATCATCAACCTTCCTTACTTGGCTAGCCAAGAGCATAACCCAGCAACACCATCATTTCGGACCTCAATCAGTTCTAGATAAGGTATAAAAACATTTTGTAGAGCATTAGGAAACATCACAAGATCATTAGGACCATCTTCCATTATCCAATTTTACCATTTGAAGCATCAACAAGTTGGTGCACACTATCAATATATATTCTGAGAACAACTAGTCATCCAGAACCATCTGTCCCACCTTCGTCATTTGAAAACTACACTTACAGACCTCAAAACCACCTAAAACACATATTTATGAACACATACATAGCTTTGAACATGTCCTTAAATCCACATGGGAAAATCTTCACTTGTGGAGGAATGCGGAGAATTCCAAAACATCTTCACCAACACATTACACTGTCAAAGCATGGACCGGAACTCAACCACTTGTAACTTTCACTGCAAAGAAGAAAATGATCTGAAACTTTGGATTTAGCACCTTTACAGCATCATTAACTTCCCTTCTGAACTACATGATCATAGCTTCAAATACAGAGGAATGCAGAGCATTTTACTAGATAGTCTTCTAGGTAGCTTCTTGCAATAAAAACCTTCACCAACTTCTAGAGGCCAAAACAAGAACATACATCCTTAGGAACAACAAAAAGGATCATTCAACATGCCATAAGTCATCAGTAACATCTTCTCATCCTCAACATATCTTCTAATTCCCATCTTAATATGTGATCATTCATCTTAGTGCTTCCAATTCCCATCTTAATATTTCATCACGAAATCATCTGTGCTTACCATAACCATGCTCAAAACAACTTGACTTGATACTGATTAGGGCATGACATCCAACCATGAACATCAGCATTATCACTACATCTCATTGCATCTCTGTTACTAATATAGTATATCATCATCATCACTGCATCTTACTGCATCTCTGTTACTACTCTGGTATATCATCACAAACTTATGTGCTGACCTCACTCCAAGTGTTGACATCAATGACAACACATATTGCCAAAATTATGTTCAAGACCAACTATGTTTTTTTTTTATTTAGATCCTCTATTTTCATGTGATTAACCTCAAGGAATGCCCCTTTGACCTTTCAAAGCCTAAAGAAGAAGAGTGCCCCTCTCTTATGAATTGACCCATTATTGTCCACTATTTGATTATAAGTACCAATCTATCACACCATGTTGGCCTTCTCTAGGATTAGGTCTTGGGCCATCCTTTAGGATTTATGGAGCTATAACTTTGAGGCCCAACAAATGGTGTTATTTTGGGGATACAAGCCTTATTTTAATCTTTCTTGAGCCATTGTATGTGAAGAACCTACTAGTGGAGAGAACTTAGAACTAATTATACCCTTGGAGATCTTTATCTCTTCAAGTGTTTCCTCAAATGTTGAGGTGGTAACTATATTTTCCTAATTCAAATTTGATGTTACTAAAATCAAGTAACTATTGTGATTTATTTGTGCACATTTCGTGAAAGAAACAGGTGTTAAAATATATAATATTGTTTCTTCCTTCTCATTATGGAGATCGTCCTCTTCTTTCAATCATGGTATAAATTTATATAAAGTATGAGTCTTTGGTGTGAGTACTACTCTAGGCCTTCTACATTTTATTCTTCAAACCATACCCCTAGTCTAGGATTCGATGATGATTATAATTCTGAAGTATGCTATAGTGCGACATCATCTTGTGATGTGATTAGTTTTTGAAAATTGTCTTACCTATGTCAAGAGATAGATGCATCCATATAATAAGTTGTCTATCTTGTACAACATATTGAGATGCTTGAGAATGATGTCTTTTAGTTTAGAGGAAAACTTGCTACCCCATAGTAACAAAAAGTTAAATATCCTAATGTGCCCAGTCGTTGCAAATGAATATAAGAAACTAGACCTATCTTGGATTCCTAGTTATCTTAACTCCATGTTAAGAGATGTCTACAATCAACTACCCAAATTTGATGGCCAAGATACAATAAAAGAAGGGGCACCCATCCAAGTATTTGCTAATTTGATTGAAGACATTGAGATTGAACTCATTGGTTAATGTTCTTTGTCAAATCATTGTGTGGGTATGCAAAAAGATTGGTTGTATTCTTTTCCTAGCCATTATTTTTCTTTTTGAGATGGCATTGTTGTAGATTTTCATGAGTAGTTTGCATGTGAGATTGACCCTTATCAGTGATTTTTTTAGCACAACAAATTTTTTCCAAATGGTGAATAGTTGAAATTGACAATTCAAAATTTGGTGAATAGTACAAGATGTAAGGTGACCTAAATCACCAAATTTTTACAAAATTTTATTTTAGTCTTGGTTAAATCACTAGAATTATTAAAGTTTTAAACTCAAACTTTATTTTAGTCTTGGTTAAAATGTTTAGAATTTTTGTCACATCATCTTGCATTCAATGAAATTCTTTTGGATGCCATTAATAAGCCCTTGCAAATTTAAGCTTTTTACTCAAAGAAAAAACACTTACATCCTTGTAAACTATAGTCTTTCATTACCTAAATGTGCACTAATTTCTTTGCCACCATTCTCAATCAAAGAAAGAGGATTTACAAAACATAACTACAACAATTTCCCAAGTATGTATTATGTTTCCCTTGGTGTTATTAACTATGAGTTTCTAATATTATAATTTGTAGCCAGGTGTGTTTATTAGTTTTTAGTGTTTCACAAGCCATAATAGTTAGGGCATATCTTAATTGTGTTTTATATATTGGCCTAGTGAAATTGAATTATAGGTCATATTTAGATAAATTTTATTTATGCCCTTGTTGGTGTAATACTTTATTCACCTTGGATATATTATATATCCTAAGTGTGATATTGCACATATTTCATAAGTTTACTTAGAATAATACAAATATTATAATTATTCTCATCTAAGTACCTAATAATGAGATGTTTACACCTTTAATTGAGATACATAAGTGCCACTGGTACTACCTCATCAACTCTTGATTGATGGTAGTTAGGTGCTACCTCTATTCAATCAAGTCTACCTCTATGTTAGTTAGGCTAAGTGAACTAATCCATTGAGTTAAATCACCTCTTGATTAAGAGTGATTAAGAGTTAACCCATACCTCTTGGGCATGTCATCTTTCAATTCATGTATCCAAGAGGCCTATATATGTATGTTACTCATTGTAATTTAATCTGATGATATTGAATATAGAATAGCAATTATTCTGTTCATCTAGATTTGTGATTATCTTGTAGGCATTTGGTCTTGGGTAGGCTTGTTGTTCATAAAAAAATCTAACATGGTATCAGATCCATGATGTCTTAAAGTTAGTACATTTCTAGGATTTAGCATCATGGTTGCTCTTAAAATTTGAGTATGCGCTTCTCTTGCATCGAATGATGATTTGTAGAATCAGAAAAACTTGATAGAAATACCAAATTTGAGGGATTCTATATCTATTTTTTCTTTGTTGTAAGCTTTGGGTGATAGGAGCAAATATAAGCTCAACATTAAGTTTACAAATCTAAGAAAGTCAAGTTTTCATTTTGAAGTGTTCAAATCCGACATTAGAGGCTAGATTTGTAAATGGGGGTTTGGATGTGTATCTAGTGAATAACTTTTATTCAAGATATTTTTAGGGCAAAAAAACTATACCATTACATCCAAAAGGCCCCAAAACCCTATTTCCATATAAGATTTTTCAAATTTAGACATAAGAGAAATTTTAGGCATATTTTCTTCTTCGAAGGCCATATAGACATGAAATCTAAGATTTGTTTTTTGCACAGAGGTAGTTAATCGCTAGTGGTTAACCTCTAGCAATCACATTAAATGCTAACAACTTGCTAACCACTAGTGGATAGCTAAATTCAAGTGAAACTACATTCCCCAAAAGTCGTTTCCCACCCAAAATAGGTGATTTTCATTTTGAAAAGGGTGGTTTTGACCTCTAAAAGGGGTTTGAAAATTTTCAAGGGTGGTTTTGGAATATTTTGGTATTAGAGAATATTCTAGGAGAATTTTAGAATATTCTTTTGTTGATGTCAGCATGACATTAGCATGATGTCATCACTTTTCCTCCTAGCTTCTAACCCCTCTCCAATGTAGTTTTGATTTTTGAAGCTAAACTTTTGAGGCCTCATTCTAAGTCATACTAGCTCCTCTTTGTGAACAATTTTTTATTTGGGGTAATTTTTTGAGAGCTTCGTAGTGGTGCAGAGGGTTTTTGATTTTGGTGTCTAGAGTTTTTAGAAATCGTAGATTCTCATAGGTGATGTAAAGTAGTTCTCATTTTGGAAACTTCCCAAGCCTCATTTAGTCTCATATAGTAACATTTTTTGAAAGTGTATAATTTTTCATGTAGTTTTCATTGGTATAGTCTGATCAATACCACTTTATATCAAAAATTATATTTTAGCTATGTGACCTATTTTGGTATTTGTAATACACTAAGATCATGACCACTTCACTGATTTGGCAAGTGGTAGCTATAATTGTACTAATTATAAAGTGTCAAAATCATATGTTTCTTGGGGGTGTCATTAATTGAATATATTTTGGGGGGTCTTCCTATAGTTATACTTGCATTCTTCTTGATTTGTGTTACCTCTTTCTTACTTCATCATGGAGCAATATTTAGTTCCAATTCTAACAAGTTACAACTAACCTAAATGGAAATCTGAAATGAAAAAAATTACTAAGAGTTAAACGGTTATAGAGGATAGTTCATGGGCTTGATGGTAAACTAGATAATGAAGTTAGAAAGACTAAACTTGGTTGAATAGTTGTGAATAAGATATTGGCTACTTGTGCTTGTATGTATCTCATCAGTTGTTGTTTCACATTGAGCACTTGGATATACCTATGGGTATGTGGACTACATTGTAAAAATTGTTTAGGCAAATAGATGAAATCTAAGGATATTTTTTGGAAAATGAACTAATAAGTATCAATGCATGTAATTTTGACAACATGTAAGACTTCATCACCAAATTAAAGTCACTAAGAGACTAATTGAAGGATTTTAAAATTAAAAAATTAGGTACAAGTGCTTTCTTCTTAGCTAGGACCTGATTATCCAATGTTTATGTCTACTTTCTATGCTACAAAGAGTGATTTGGAGAGTGATTTTAAGGTTCCGTCCTTTGAGTATTTTTTTTATGTCACTCAATAGGGAGAAAGATAAGCTTATTCAAATGGGCACCTTAAAGTCTTCAAAATCACAAGCCTTGATTGAAAAGGATGAAAAGGCTTCTAGTGGCAAAGAGAAGAAAAAGAACAAGTCTATGAAGAACACACAACAACAATCCACATCCACTTCCACAGAAGAAAATAAAGACTCCTATTATAAAGGGGAATCATCTAAGATGGAGATTCCCAAATGTGCATATTTCTAAAAATTAGGGCATGATGACCATCAATGTTATTCAAAAGAAATTGATGAGTTGAAGCATACTCTAAAGAAGACCAATTTTCCTTCAATGGGTTCATCAACCTCTTCTCATTCAAAGTTAGAGAAATAAAAGGGGGAAGCACTTGTTACAATTGTAGATCTTCTATGTTAGATAAATGGATCCTTGATTATGGAGGTTCACATCATATGGCTTCATCACAGAGTCTATTTTCTTCATTTGAGACTTGCTCTACACCACATATCTTGATGGGTAACAATGAAGATCTGTGCTTGTGGGAGAGGGCCTATTAATGTGGGAGAGGGATCCTTCAATGATGTCCTTTGTGTACCTTTATTGTCAACTAATCTCCTTTCTATCTATTAGATCACACATAGTGGGATAGGGAAGAGTGTTGAGTTCACACCAAATTCTATGTTCATTTATGATTTGCAAATTAGAGATATTGTTATAGTTGGGGAGGTAGATGATCAATCTAGAATGTACAACTTCTCATATTTTTCTCTTAATGTTCCTTTAGTTGATATATACAAACAAGCATCTAGTGTGGACACTTTTTAGGAGATATAGTATGATCATTTAAATCTTGGTGTTCTTTCTATCATTGAAGTTCTAGAAACATATGCTAACATTGCATCTCCTCCATCTCTTGTGTTTCTTCAAAGTTTAGTGTTTCTTTAGATGGGGCTTCCAATTATTCAATGCATTAAGACTATCATCATCTTCTAGATATAACTACTTGGGATGAACACTTGACATACATTACAATTTTGTTTTGTGAGTCTCATCTTGCCAATTTTGAGGATGCCATTAAGGATATTCAATTCATTTTTTATAATAATTCCATCACTACTATTATCACATCTTTGTCTTTGGATCCTATTCTACATCCATTTCCATAATGTTCTAGATTATCACATTCTTCAGTTAGGCCTAAGACTCCTAATTTGATCATGGCGCCTCTTAGAACCAACATGGTGACACCTAAGCAATTTCTAGATACATCGCACATTTTGTGTTTTCTTCCCTCATATTCCTTTTAGGAATGGGAAGACGTCCTACATATATCTTTGGCCTTGTTTTGTTGGTGTAATATTTTATTCACCTTGAATATATTATATCCTAAGTGTGATATTGCACTTATTTAATAAGATGACTTAGGATAATATGAATATTTAATTATTCTCACCTAAGTAGATAATAATGACATGTGTAGATCTTGACTTGAGGTACATAAGTTCCACCACTACCTCATCAACTATTTATAGATGGTAGTTAGGTTCCATGTCCATTTAGTCAAGGCCACCTCTGTCTTAGGTTGAGTGAACTGATCCACTGACTGGTAGTTCAACTCTTGACTTCTTAGTTGGGTTCAGTTAACTCACCTTTGGATTGAGAGCGATTAAGAGTTAACTCATACCTATTGGGCATTCTATCTCCTTGATTCATGCATCCAAGAGGCCTATATATAATTATGTTAGTCATTGTAATTTAATCTCATAATATTGCATATAGAATATCAATTATTTTTGTTCATCTAGATTTATGATTAGCTTGTAGGAATTTGGTCTTGGATGGGTTTGTTGACCATAACAAATTCTAAGAACTAAAGGCTTCAATATTACATTGAGCCTATCAGTCAGCTATCCTTATTAAATAAATTAGGGAGTCATTATTTTTTAAATGTGGCACCCTCAAGTGTTAATGTTGAGGAGTCAATTATTTTAAATTTCTATCTTGAGAATGTTTTTTCTTATGTTGATCATGTTGCAAGTATATGCTACAATAAGGTAGAGGCTAATTAGTTTGCATCCCAATATGTGTTGGCAAGAGACACCGCTATACATGACATGTGTTGTCATTGATGGCAACTAAGATTATTCCATCAATCTGCATAACACAATTTGTTCGTACTGAAAGTCTGAATCAGAATCTAAGTCTGGGAAGTAAAAAATGGAGCAGGCGACAGGGTCTGATATCTTGGTCCGAATCTCTCCAGTAGTAAATTAGAGTTTATTGCAGATCTAAGGGAGTCATAAGCATTGTTAGGATAATCTAAATCCAGAGTTTTGGTCTTTGGTGATGAAGGATTCAAAAGTTACTAGCATCTGAGTATCGGGTTAACAGTTTGACAGAGCAGACAGAAGAAGAACATGCTGACCTTATAATTGATCCTAGTTTCGGATGTATGGAAGTTGTTGGTTAGACAAGTTGTGATGATTAGTGATAGTAGCCAACCTAATTGATGATTTGTGAGTGCAAGTTTTTGTCCATGTTACAAGTTGTACATGGATTTAGCTGACAGAGTAGAATCTTCAATAAAGTTCTAAGTGTTCTTGAAGCTGACTGAAAAGTGGTTGAAGATCAGGATGCAGATATATATAGCCAATGGATTTGAATTATTTTGGTGTGTGTGTGTGTGTTGCGAATATGGAGTAAGTGCGAAAAGGGAAGATAAGATTGCAAAAAGGAAGAGATCTAAGATCTAGATTATGGCAGAGCAGTAAACAAGGCAGAACAAAGATGAAGTGTATCAAGTCAGTATTCTATGCTTAACCAAAGCTGAATCCTTGCATTAATTGATGCTAATTGTCAGTTCAAATTCATTGTAATCTTCTTACTATAGGCAGTGAGCCTTCTATAGGCAGTGAGCTTTCTTTTGAGCAGTGACCTCTAGGCAGTGAGCTTGAATGCATGTGCATTCCCAATTGTAATACTTTTAACAGAGTATAATCTTTGTGGGTTAACCCACACTGTGGTTTTTCCCTTAACCGGGTCTCCACGTCAAAAATCATTGTCATGTGTGTTTATTTGTTTCTACTCATGTGTTGATGACTCATGCTTTAAATGTTGTAATCAATTCTAAGTGATATTGTTGTGAATATAAATTTTTTGAACAACTGATTCACTCCCCCTCTTAGTTGTTCTACCTAATTCTAACAATTGGTATCAGAGCCTGGTTCCTTTGAAAAAGTTTAATAGCTTAAGGAAGATCTGGGAAGGTAGTAAAATAGATGAATATAACCTTCAAGAGCAACTTAATCTCACTCTAGAAGATCTTGAGTAGTCCAGAGTAGAAGTCCAAGAGCTACAAGAGAACCTAAAAAATGCTAAGACTTCATTGAGATTTTAAAAGAAAAATTGAGTAAATCCAATGAGAAGAGGAAGGAACAACCTCTTCAATTGGGAAATCATTATGAGAATGACAACAAGGATGAGGCTCTGAAAAAGAAGACAAAGGAATTTGAGAAGTTAGCCAAAGAAGTTATTGTCCTAAAACATGAGATGGAATCCGGGGTGATGAGGCTAACCAAAGAAATTGAAGATAGAAAGAAAATTGAAGAAGACCTGAATCAAAATCTAAAAGAAAGAACTAAAGAATGTTGTAGATTAGACAGAATCGCTGGCCTCCTAGAGTCTAATCTACAAGAAAGTAGAGACAATGAGAGAGAACTTGAAAGGCAAATTGTCATTCTCAGACATGACCTAGAAGTTGCAAATAAATACAAGAAGTTCAAGATAAGCTCAACTAAACTTCAAGCACTGCTTGAAGGACAGAAAAAGGTTGATGACAAGCATTGTCTTGGATATGAGAAAGGTGAAAGCTCTAGATCTGGACAAAGAAATTTTCAACTAAGGAATGGGAGAAACAGACCTAGAAGACCTCCGGTAAGACAGCCTAATGCTCAAAGATATCCATCATTTAATGGATATTGTTTTAATTACAATTAATTTGGTCATAGAGCTACTCAATGCAGAAGCAGAGTAAATCAAAATGGTCCATCCTTCTCTAGTCAATGCTTCAAGTGTAAGAGGTATGGTTATAGATCAAATGAATGCAGAAGTATGATAATGTATAACTCTAGAGAAAATGGCAACTCTTTCAATGGTTACTACTTTAATTGCAATGGATATGGACACATGGCTAATCAGTGCAGATCAAGAGGAAATCAGGCATATAAGCAAAGAAATGTTGTTTGCTTTATTTGCAATAGATTTGGTCATACTGCAAGATTCTACAGAAGTAGGAATAATGAAAGAAGAGGTTCGGCAAATGGAAAACCAGATGAGCCGAGACAAGATAAAGGCAAAAGAAAAATTGATGTGAATGAGATCTAGAATGAAATGAGCAAGACATGGGTTAAGAAAACAAGTGAGAACAATAGTAATGAGTCCGCACCAGAATCTGGTGCTGATAATTCCTCTAGGAATTAAATTTGGAGCTCTGGCTAAGGGGGAGCTGCATTGAAAATTAAATTCCCCCAGCTAGCAAGTGGGTGCCTAGATCTGGCACAATGAGAGAAGATATTTTGAATTGTTTCAGAACTTTTGGAAGGATTTATGGAAGAAAAGATGTTGATATGGAAATTTGCAGAGTGATTCATGAAGAATTGTTCAAGAAATTGAATAACCAGATAAAGTTAGGGTAGAGCATTTATTACAAAGGCAAATTAGGTTTTATAGAGCATAAAAAGGTGTTCACTCCTCATTTGAAGTACTTTGCACTCAAAGAAAGAAAGAGAATAGTGTATGAGCTAAGATTACAAGGAATTGAAGTGTGACCAGCGAATTTATCCATCAACACTAATCTCATATTTATCTCTGAAGCTTTGAACTTATAATCTTTTTGCAATGGATACACCTTTGGTCATTGACATTATTAAAAGGCCTCGACCCAAATTTAAGAAACATCCACACAAATCTATAGAAGTCGACCCATTAGGTGCATTTTCAAGTGTTCTGTATGGTGTGCTGCATACTGAAGATATTAGGGTTTATATTCATGCAAACATAGATGAATTTGGGGACTCAAGGTATGTAGATTTGTTTGAGAGTCATCTCAAGGATGAAAATCACAACCTTAAACCAGAGTGTAAGGCACTACTTGATAAACATTTTATTCAGATTATGGGGTTTCTAACATTTGACGAAGATGAGTGGGTCTGGTATGTATTGATTCGGATGCATGATGAATTCATATGGCTGTTAAAACCATTCAAGATTACCAAGGATGTTATTAGAATTGTGACTGGGCTAAACTCAATCAGTGGATTACCCATGTTGAAATCTGTGAAAAACCAAATTGTTACCGATGCAACCGGTGCAAAGTTTGACAAAAGGGCAATGACCATAAATGACATTATAGAACCGGATGTGAAGTTTTCTTCCATGGTGATTGGCTACAAGATCTATCACTCTAGTAGAGAGAATTCAGTCTCTAGAATTGCCATATATGCAGCATATCAAATGTTGAAGAAGAATGCAGATAATGACCTATGTGAGCTATTATAGAACTAGCTAGTTGAAAACCTAAACAAAATCAAGAAAGATAAGAAAAACACTTTTAAATATGGTACATTGGTTCTATGCCTATTTTTCTACTATATGAATGAAGTACCTGGAGTAAAGGATCTTCACTTGACTAATGATGGGCCAGTTACCATTCAAATCAGAAATCATCTTCGCAGCATTGGTATTTATAAAGCTCAAAAAACTACAATTTGGGGATACTTCAAGAATTTTCAGAGTATGATGCATTCAAGGGAAAGAATCCCTAAATCAATTGTTGAGAAGTACAAGAATGAAATATGTTTTATGGTTGACACTGATCAGTGCCTAATGGAAGCAGTGGAACCCAGAACTATTTGGATCATGCCCATGGGGTATGAAATAGATGGAAAAATCTTGAATATGTATGCTCAACATCTTCTACGAAAACCAAAAGACACAACAGTTGAAAGATTTGGGACATACGAGGAGCTAAGTTTAAAACTGTATACTAAGCTCTGAGAACCTGAAACCAATAGAAAAGTAAGAAAAGAAGTTGAGTAGTCGGCTAAAAATCTAGGTCTCACAAAGGAAGTCGTGAGGCAATTCAGGGAGAGAACTAAAAAGGCTGAGAAGGAGAAGCATGATAAGAAACAAGGAAGTGCTCTAGTAGGATCATCCTCCACATCATGGACCACTAGAAGCTCTACTACTACCCCTATTCCTCTGAAACCTACCAATCCTGAGATACTGGAAGGCAAATCATCCAGAAAAGAAGGAAAAAGAATGAAAACAAAGGCCACAAGAACCTATAAGAGCACAAAAGTTGATGAAGAAAGAATAGATTCTAATGTTGAGGTAAAGGAGTTGAAAGCCTCTGAAACAAAAGCTACCAAAGTGACTAAGGAGAAGCCCTCCAAAAGAAAAAAGACAAACAAAAGGCAGAAGATAGATACATATGTTGAGAAGCCCACAATCTCTGTGGAAGATGTAATAAAATCAGTCACCGTGGATGAAAATTTGAAACCCACGACTGAATTTTATGATGAATATAGTGACACAGATAAGAGACTATTGGAGGAAGCAACTGTTAGATATCTAAATATCTATAATAAGGCCCTGATTGAAATAACTTTTGAGATCCCTCCAAGTCTTGCAAACACTTTGGAGTTGAGGAAAGAAAATGCAAAAAGCAAGGATATGGAGCTTAGAGAGCATGTACTAATAAAACCATGCCCTCAGATCACTCAAGTTCAAATGAGTACGATATTCAAAGATGTGAAGGATGAATTCAAGAGCAAGAAGAGAATGAATAAACTAATTCTTGGAGAATTGGACCAAATAGTTAAATAAACACAGGAAATACTTCTAAGTGCATTGAAGAGACATAATATTCCATTTGTTGAGGAGGAGACTGATGATAAAATTAATTCATCAATCCCAGATGTTGAAAACATGGAAACTGATGAGAAGCAAACCAATGTTGATGACTCCTATGTTCTGGAAGAGGAACAAATAAACAAAGAAGATACAAATATGGTAGACCAAACTAATGATGCAAGAGATACTCCAACTTCTCCTGATCAATCCGGAAAAGAAGATAGTGTTAAGATTATTGCTGCTACACAAAATCCTTCTAAATAGATTTTAGATGGTAAGGACAGGGGAAAGAATTCCCCTATAGATGGCACAGTGAAAGGTAAAATAGAGGAAGAGAAAGAAGAAAGTAAGACAAAAGAAGATGGTGCAAATGTTGATGCATCTGAACAAATCAATCCTTATACTAACATTGACAAATCTCAAGGAAAGGAAGGTGGTTCAGGAATTGTGGCAAGAGACATTGCAGATGTAGTAAAAGGTCTCTTGAGTAAAGAAATTCTTCAATTTGATGAACTAGAGTTGTTTCAAGGACCGATCAATCTAGATGCTCTCTCTCTAGTTCAAGTAATGAAAATAGCATCCTTCACACAAGCCAAGGTAAGAGAAAAGATGTTGAAATCTCACATTAAGGATAGTGAGCTGCTAGGACTTGCAACTAGAGTATTGGGGAAGATAATACCAACCCTCCAAAAGAACTCATCTGACTCTCCCTCTAGACATCTGAAGAATCTTGTAAATTTCGTAAACATTTTAAGTCTTTTAAGAAGTCTGCAGAAACTAAAGTCAGAAGTGAATTTTTGGATAAGAAATTTAGTGAAATAAATATCCAAATAAGGAATGATAGGATGATACTTGGTATCAATATAAAAAGTATTCAAAATTCTCTAAGTGATGGAGGTGATATATACAAATTTTGTCTATCCTGGCCTAAAGTCAATAAGGATATTGAGAAGAAGATAAATGAGCAAGAACAAAATTTGTCAAATCTATCTCAAAATTTTGATCCTCTAATAGTTTCTCCTACAAGTCAGGAATGTCAAGTAATTAGCTTGATCGATGAAATAAAGAAGCTTGTTAAAGAAAAAGGGAATATTGTGAAGAGAATGTGTGAGCTCCGGGGATTAATTGCCCCCAAGTTAGAAACAATGTTTAATGCATTTTCAGAAGCTCAAACTGTAGTTTAGACAAGTGATCCTCCAGATCTGACAAAGGTAGAAGCATATGCATTTCATCTGAGTAGACACATCTCATTTTTGGATGGTATGAAAAGAAGTTGGGCCTCTAAACTTGAGCAATTGAAAAATAGTTTTGTAGATATTCTCAAGTTCATGTAAATATAACTTAATGATTGGGTGTACATATGCAGCACTGTAGTTTTGAGAATTTTGTCTTGCGGACCCTATCCTTTTCCATTGATGTCAAAGGGGGAGTGAAGAGCAATGAAAAATGATAAATCCAACAAAGGGGGAGCTTTGGAAATAGTGGAAAGCAAGTGTATAGAGCAAGGGAGAGTAGTACCGACAGTCATTTTTCACTAAGTGTTGCCATCAATGCCAAAGGGGGAGATTGTTGGAAAGAGACACTGCTACGCATGATAGGTGTTGTCATTGATGGCAACTAAGATTATTCCACCCATCCGCATAACACAATTTGTTCATACCGGAAGTCAGAATCAGAATCTATCTAAGTTCGGGAAGTCAAAAATAGAGTAGGTGACAGGGTCTAGTATCTTGGTCTAGATCTCTCTAGTAGTAAATCAAAGTTTGTTGCAGATCTAAGGGAGTCATAAGCATTGTCAGGATAATCTAAATCTAGAGTTTTAGTCTCTAGTGAGGAAGGATTCAAAAGTTACTAGCATCTGAGTATCAGGTTAACAGTTTGACAAAGCAGATAGAAGAAGAATGGGTTGACCTTGTAATTGATCTTGGTTCCGAATGTATGGAAGTTGTTGGTTGGACAAGTTGTGATGATTAGTGATAGTAGCTGACTTGATTGGTCATTTGTGAGTGCAAGTTTTAGTCCACGTTTTAAGTTGTACATGGATTTAGCCGACATAACAGAATCTTCAATAAAGTTCTAAGTGTTTTTGAAGCCAACTAAAAAGTGGTTGAAGATCAGGATGCAAATATATATAGCTGATGGATTTGAATGATTTTGGTGTGTGTGTGTTGTGAATATGGAGTAAGTGTGAAAAGGGAAGATAAGATTGCAAAAAGGAAGAGATCTAAGATCTGGATTATGGCAAAGTAGTAAATAGGGCAGAACAAAGATGAAGTGTATCAAGTCAGTATTTTGTGCTTAATTGGAACTGAATCCTTGCATTGGTTGATGCCAACTATCAGTTCAAATTCATTGTAATCTTCTTACTATAGGCAGTGAGCCTTCTATAGGCAATGAGCCTTCTTTTGAGTAGTGAGCTCCGGGCAGTGAGCCCGAATGCATGTGCATTCCCAATTGTAATACTTTTAATAGAGTATAATCTTTGTGGGTTAACCCCCACAATGGTTTTTTCCTTAACCAGGTTTCCACGTTAAAAATCATTATGGCATGTGTGTTTATTTGTTTTTTCTCATGTGTTGATGAATCATGCTTTAAATGTTTTAATTAGTTCTAAGTGATATTGTTATAAATGATAAACTTTTTGAACAATTGATTCACCCCCCCTCTCAGTTGTTCTGCCTAATTCTAACAATATGTATATTTTGATGATATTATAGACGTAGATGTCCGTTCTGAGGGGCAAGAAATTAACTCTTTACTTGATGAGACTCAAGTTTTTGTGATCATTAATGTAATCCAAGTATTTCTAAGTGTATTATCATATGCAAACAATATGTTTCTAATTCTCAAAATTTCTTGGAAATTGGCATAAGAACAATACAATATGGGACCTTTCATCATGATGAGAACTTTGATTTAGAAGAAATGTGTTGCCTAAACATAAATTTTC
Organism: Cunninghamia lanceolata; assembly: GCA_027924645.1. Taxonomy (NCBI): domain Eukaryota; kingdom Viridiplantae; phylum Streptophyta; class Pinopsida; order Cupressales; family Cupressaceae; genus Cunninghamia; species Cunninghamia lanceolata. The sequence continues at coordinate 16,871,635 of BSBN01001583.1, forward strand.
CATTGGAACTTGAATGTAATATTGCATGAGGAAGAAGTTATTTATGAGCCCAATTATAGTAGTGAGTCATATTATCTACAAATTTGCATTGAAAATAAATAACATAAGGGAAATGAAAAGATCATGGTCATTTACATGAAGTTCCTCAAAATTCTAGTTCTTATGCTAATGATTCAAGTTAGGAATTAAATCATGGATATGATTCAAGCAGGTCAAAGTTTATCACCATTAATGACAAATTTTCATTTAGACCACTATATATCTAATAGTTTGGTGTGTGTACAAATGAATATGAGACCTTTCATTTTAGTCAAGATCAAGTTTACAATGTTTAAGATAATGGTGTTGCACTTGAGACTGAGGGTTTAAATTCTGAAACTAAATGCATAGGTAGGTAACAAGGAGCTATAATGTTTATATAGTATTGGCAACAAGTATGACTGCAATTCATTTGATTGACATTCTTGAATATACAAATTTTGAGTTTGATGTGCTAGAAGAAACACCTTGTGCAAATTAAAATTGTAATTAGGTTTGTTTCTCTAAGCCATGCGTAATTGATGCTTTTATTTTTTGCCATGATTCATATAAGGTGATCAATAGTCATGATGAGAGCATATGTGTGGGTTGTGATAGCTCTCATTTGCCTATGTTCTTAGATAAGATTATTCATCTGGTTAATTTTGATTCAAATATTACCCTACATGTTCAAGACATGTAGGAAAATGAGACAAGACATGACTCATGTTTTATATACTTTAGGTCACTTACTTGTCATATTGGCCCTAATGTTTAGTTCCAACTATTATGTATAAAAGGGGGTAAGGAGTTGAAGTGTAGTGAATGTAGATTCAATCAAACCCTCCTTTCACAATAACATTCAAGGACAACAATCGAGCCAAGTCACTACAATGAAGAGTACTTTAGCTATAGGTTGATATCCCTTAGGAATGATATGGAAAAGTAGAATAGATTGTTGGATATGTCAAACCCTAGTTTGATTAAGCCTTAAACCCTAATTATATGATTCCAAATATAGATGAAAAAGATATGACAAATGATCACATAAGAAGACACTAAATACATATTAGAGACATACCAGGATTTTGATTTCAGAAGGCAGAAACTTTAGGGACACTAGGGTGAGTGTCTGTTTCCAGTAGGCCACTTTTTCTAAAGATCTGGGATAGTGAGGTGATGTAGGTTGCAATCAATTTTAGAGTTTCTAGAGAAGACAGTCAGGAGGACATTGGGGCAGGTGCCTCTATCCAGTAGGTGATGTTTTCTGCACTTTCTACTTAGATCATGGATCTATATCTTCTACTCAGCTTCTCTACAACTCCACTCTGCAAGATCCAACATCTGTAACCTACAATCACAAGAGAGGGGTTGGGGGTTGTGGTGTTTAGGAGCTTGCCTTGGTCAAGCCCTGGAATGGCATTCAAGCCTTCCAACACCATTGTTAGATAGAGTGTGTGTCCTTGGTGGATAGAGGTAAAATCAAATGATTAAATAGATAGATTGAAGCATAAATAGATATCACCTTTAAGGTGAAAACCCTCATGGAGATGAAGAGCTTTCAAATCATGAGATGGATTGATGAAGCCAAATATGTAATAAAAAAACACAATAACAACACAATTCTACTCTGCAACACAATGAATGTCTTGAAATCCCTTAGCTCTAAATCACAATTTTGAATTATCCATCTCTAGTTACAAATGAAGTCCTAAACATGTTTATATATGCATTTGCACTAACATTTCGTAATTCAAATTGATTAGGCTGATAAGGAAAACCATTTTAACGGTCACAAGATGACATTCAAATTCGGGTCCCAACAAAATAGATCTGGACTAGGACATGGGTGCCTAAGTCTAGAGGCCTATTTTTAGTCTTTATTAAGCATTAAAGTGGACTCCTAGGCCCCATTTGACATGGGTCTCAGGGGAATTATCTTCAGGATAAGTTTAAGTCATGCATAAGGAAAATAAGGGAACCTAGGAGCTAAACTAGGAGGTAAAAGTCCTAGGGGGACATTTTACGACATCACATTTAGCCCCCACTTTAATGTATGTATGATCTTACGACCCATACATGCATTAAAGTACGGTCGAAAACACATCAAATATGCTAAGCACATGAAGCAAAGACATACACTAAGATTGAGGAACTATCTCTAGCCCCTAGTCTCAGGTAAGCACTAGAAAATACATTGAATACATGCAAGACACAATGAAGAAAGTAAGAAGCACGTAAAACATGGTGAATACAGTGAAAACATGCAATTCACAATGAAGACATGAGAATACTCATGCAATACACAATGAAGACAAGAGTAGAAGCAATTATATATATATATATATATATATATATATATATATATATATATAATGCTAGTTAAAGTAAATAAACACACAATGTGGGGAGGGACTCATCGCTACACAACTTTAGACTACTCTGCAAACACACAAAACACACAAAGCATAGGGAGGGACCCATCGCCACACAACTTTAGACTATACCAAAAACATGAAAAACATATAGAGAAGACACATGGAATACATGAGCGCCATATAGCATGTCATAGACATACTATATGTCTTAAACATAGCAAACATGAGTGATGGAAGGAGCTTATTGCTAAGTTCCACCATCTAAAACATGTTGAAGACACACCTAATAGTTAAGATAATGCTACAACAATTGCCAAAGACGTGCTTAAGGGAGGATAGCTCAAGATCCAACCCTACCTGCCAATGAGGACTTTGTATAAAAGGATGTGCACTAGCTCAAGAGATACACCATCCCGCCTTCCACAAAAGAGCTTTGTATAAAAGGATAGGCACTAGCTCAAGAGATACATTATCCCACCCCGTAGAGAGGGCACTTTTATTGCAATTTAGATAAGGATGTGAACTAGATCACGAGATACAACATCCCACCTCGTGGAGAGGGATTACAAACATGCTTCGTTAGTACCAAATTAATTAGACATATGTCATTGTATATGCCGCCACCTTAAGGTGATTGATGTCACTTACCAATATCAAACACATTAATGTAGAGTGAAAACAAACAAGGGAACAAGATCTCTCACAAAGCCCATGCCCCCAAGGGTGACATGCCATGATCACCGAATGTTCCCACAAACACATTGATAAGATATGCTAAGATAATCAACAAGAGATAAGGTTAGAACATCTTACTCTAAGATATGAACCAAATCAAAATATGAAAGCTATGCATGTATTAGATGAAATCAAATAAACCAAGGCTACACTTATGGTTTCATATTTGAGTATAGCCATTGGGCTTATACTGTAGGTATTCTAGGGTTGAGTGTAACAACAAGGTGAGATACAAAACAATTGAAAGTGAACGGAGCAGATGTATTGCATAGTTTTGTTAGAAGAGATAACACAACATGATGCATCACACAGAGTGATTCTACTAGTCAAGCATTGAATATGTGTTTCAACCCCATCGTCATGTATGGACTAGGTCCATTTTGCTTGCTTGCTGAACAAACACGCGGTTCGTATCATTTATTTGTTTATTTTTCGTCATTCGCTGACTAGGTGGAACCACTTGAAGAAGGTAAACAATAAAAGTGAGAGAGGAGAGAAAGTGTCTTAGGAACACCATGTAGGAGGATGCCCCCAAGACATCAACTACAATGCTATGCCCCTAAGTCATGACACACAACAATAAAATAGAGGAGAAGCAAGATAGAAGAATGATGAAACAAATAGAAGAATGGTCACAACAAAGGTGGACTCTATGTATCCTTAACCTTAAAAGAGTATCAAGGGTCATCCAAAAAGACCTAAACAACACATAACACATTATGGGGGAACACAACACAACTATTAACATATATATCTAGGAGGAGGCTACCGTTGAGAGCAACTAGAATAGTTACTATAGTGAGTGTGGCTTAATGAGGGAGAAATACTTACCTGATTAAATGGGATATTTCCTAGAGAACACTCCATGTCTCTCAACTCAGGATATATCATATTTGTTGATATTGTATTAACATTAAGTTTAGGATGATGATAGGCTTTGGTGGGCTTCAAAGAATGATATCCAATACTGGCCATGTAATTAATTCTAGCAACTTGTAGAGGTACTCTGATTACTTGTTGGTTTACACCAAAACCATTGCCTATGTAGTTGCAATTGTTATAAAGGATTCTAAATCCTTGACCATAGAAGTATGTCATTTGTTTAGAAGATGGTGAAGCCTTGTAGGTCTTATAATCTGTAGTATAAGTAAGAGTATTTTCTTTGTTTTCTACCAAGGAAACTTTATGTTTCTTAGGTGTCTCCAAAGTTTTCTTGGATGAGATCGATGCAACTTTTGATGTGTCAGAGTTATTAAGTTTATATTCCCCCGCACAGGAAGGATTAAAATATAATGAACCCCATTCATCACCAAAAAGTGCTTTCGATGGTTTAGAGTCTTGCACAACATTATTTGTGGCAAGAGGTATTGATGAATCAACTCGCAAGTTATTTAGACTCATATGATTGTTGACTTATTTTTGCATTTCAATATGTAAACAATTATTTGGGTTAGGATTAGTTTCCACAGTATAGAGCTTGTTTTCATAAATAAACTTTATTAATCAATGAAGGGTAGACAACACTACCCTCATGGCATGGATCCATGTGTTGTGCCTTGCACACACGCCTCATTTGGCCAAATGGAGGCCCCCTCTTTTGGTTTGGCTTGGAGTATCAACCTTTCTGCCTTATGATGATGAGAAGGTGAAATTGTGCTTAGAATGTAGGATTTACTTCAAATTTGAGTTCTTGGCATGATTGTAGTGATTTGATGTCATGCATGGTTGATTTGGAAGTGTCTTGAGTGGTCTTGTGCTTGAAAGATAGTCATTTGTTGCCTTTTGCGCTGAAATTGGGTGTTACTGTATTTTGCTCCAAAATCTCATGTCACTGGATATTGCCCTTGAGATTGCTTTTGCAAGATGTGTCATGTTGAATTTCTTAGTTTTGAGATCTTACAGTTGCAAAATCGTGTCAAATTCCATTAGATTTCACTAAGGGGTCCATAATCTTTCACCCTGATTCATGTTCCTGAAACCCTGATTTGGCTAAGTCTGAAACCATGAAAATCCTGAAAAATAGATAAATCTAAAATCTGGTGGAACCACAAAATTCTAGAATCTACATATGAAATCCTATGGATCTGGAACCCATATCAAACATCCTAAAAGTATATCTACAAATATTTAAAGTATAAGAAATTCAATATCTAAACTTATACTTAAATATATTTTTAAATATACTTTCACCCTGGACATTTCCAAATCTGGCGCCAAAAATGGCCCCAACTACAAAAAGCACTAAAAACACCCCCTACTAACCTTTATGCTAAATTAACCTCTGACCGACCTCTCTCAAAGCTATCGCTAAGTCAGTCAGACCAAAAATCCCCACCGAGACAGTCTTGAAGAAAAGCGCTAAAACAGGCTTCAACCGACCTCTACGTTAAAATTGCCTCCTACTGACTTGCACTAAAATAGCCTTCCACTGACTTAAGTTGTGCAGGTTGGTCAGTGTTAAAACTCATGTAGGTTGGTCACTTTGAAAAACCCCACCAACAAACTTTGCGCTAAAAACAGACCCAACATACCTGCACTAAAAATGGAACCGACTGACCTCATGAAGTGTCATTTTAGTCGGTCGGACCTAAAATTCATGCTAAGGTCGGATGAACCCAAAATCCATGCTAAGGTCGGATGAAGTCAAAATCCCCGCTAGGTTAGTTGGAAGCAAAATCAATGCTAAGTCAGTGCCCACCAAAATCAACACTTTTTGGTATTTTGGGCCAAAATTTGAGTTTTTCAAGGGGCAAATTGAATTTCTTGATGGATTTGAATTGCATATCTATTTGTCATATCATGATGAACATTTTACAAAGTTTGTGTGGATTTTTGGCATGTTTTACAACAATTAATGCTACTGTACATAAAAGGTTAGTGACCCCCAAACATCCCTGTTTTTTACAGAAAATGCTAGAAAAACATGAAATAGAAGTTCCCAAATGGATCCTAATGACTGTAAAAACTTACTAGATCATTATACTGGCGAAATGGGTACTTAAAAATGGTAAAAAAAGTAGAAAATCATGCAAAAAACACTGATTTTATGAAGTTGTCTATAAAGAAGACAACATTGACAATGAGTTGTCCTAGAGTAATCCGTGACTGCAAATGGGCATATTTTGATTGAATATGATAATAAATGACTTGTTAAGATGAAATTAATGCTTTGCATTGTGAATTGTAGGTCTTGGAGGACACAGGAGCTTGTCGGAGCTGTCTTGGAAAGATGTACACATAGATATGCAGTGCTGACCCAGAAATGTAGAAACTTCATTTTATCAACCAAATTACTACTGCACCTACAAGAGGAAGTCAATATGATATCCAAGATGATAGAGATGAGCTATAGGAGCTAAATACATACAAGATCAAGTCTATTTCATTGTTGTTCCTGCAGTTCTAGTCCAATGTCCAACACATCCATATAGTTGTCCCAACAGTCTAGTCATGCAATGATGATCCAACAAGTATCCAATTAGATATGTCTTCATCCAAGAATGTGCCACATACACCCCTTGGTCCACTCATCACTTAGAATCCTATGAATTCACATCAGCTCAAGTTTTCAAGTGTCATGTGACTCTATCTTGGCTCTATTAGGCCTTGAAAATTGACTTTTTATCATATACAACCAAATGGGTATCCATTTTGTCTAGATTCAATGTATTTGCAAGCTGTATTTTGTCTTTTTCCTAAAGGACAAATGTAAATTTGAAAATATAACAACTTGTTGTACTTCATTAAATGCCATGTAATCTAAACCATTGGTGTTGAGTTAATCTCCACTATCCATTGAAAACTCAATATGGTGCCTTGTCTATAAAAGGACCATCCTTTTCTCTCATTTGGAAGTAAGATTTGATAGTGAATTGCTGAGACTCTACCAAATTGTGATCAATACAAAGCAAGTTTTGCAACTTGCTAGGAATTTATGTTCTTGTGTTATCCTCTTTGGTTTTTAGGGTTCATATCAATCTGAATTTAATTAGTTGTGATTTTGCAATGATGGGTAAATGTTAAGTTCCAAAGCATGTAGATATATCTCCTATCTTCAATGTCAATGATCTGAAGGGGAGACAAGTACTCAACCACATTTGCCTACAAATATCATGGATAATATAGATTGGGTGAATCAGCTACCTGAGAAGCAAACTGAAGAAGTAGATGAGATCATTGATTCTAGGGTTGCTAAGAAAACACATGGTAAAGAGTATATGGAGTACCTGTTTCACTAGAAGGTTAAATCAGTGGATGAAGCATCTTGGTTGAAGGCACATGAGTTGGCTCAGCTTGGAATGTCGATTCTAGATTGGCCTAAATGTTCCTTAGTCTCCACTCATGGAACATTTCTCCTTCTCGGGGTGTTTGATGCAGGAGCATCTCAAGCTCTCAAGCTATCCGCATCAATATGTACATAAAAAAATTTGTGTTCTCAATTTTGTTGTGTTTTGTAGATGCAATGAACTTCTTTTTGTAAACCCTAGCCTGTTAGATGGTGTCACTTTTTCATTGGTATGACATTATGTGTTTGACGGGAGTTTAGTTGGCGTCCCCTCAACAACCCAATGTGAAGTTGTGTTTTGTCGATGGGACCATATGAATTCAAAGAAACTTTGAATATAGTCTCATCAATGCCCAATGGAAGGCATGTCCACAGTGCATAGGAGGTAAATCTTCATCAAAAGGACTCTCTTGTATCAGTGGAAGGTATTTAGTCATCCGCTCGATGCAATGATGCAATGTGTTTCGGTGGGAGTTGTTCACTTCGGCTGGACTCTCTTAGCCGTCCCTTCAACAGCCTAATACAAAGCCTTGATGCTCATCGGTGGGAGATTGGATGTCGATAGGACTATGAGCTCAGTCTCTTCGACGACCTGATAGGGTAGTTCTGTATGTCAGTGTGGATGTGTGGTTCTACATGCTTTATTGATGGGACATTTTATGTCGAAGGGATCCCCTTAGCCATCTCCTCAACATCCCGATGGGATGGAGTTGAATACTTTGTGGTGCGACAGTTCATTTGGTCTTCAACAATCAAATCATGTGGAAACTATTTTATCGGGGAAGTTGAAATGAATGGTTTTCCTTGGGTGGCAGGGGAATGTAGAAATAGGGAAATGTGACAATAGGGGAAGTGGCGTTTAGAATGGGGATTTTGATCGGACTATATCAGATGAGGAATTGGGGGAAAATTTGTCTGATTGAAGAATGCCAATTTTGGTCTTTGTGAAAATGCTCTGTAATTGAACTTCTGAATGTAATCTGTAATCAATTGATTGAAATAAAAGGTGGGCTATTTTTTCTATTAAAATTTGTTGCATTGTAGTGGGTTTTGGTTGCTTGATTGACATTCTGATAAGGCTCTTCAATCTCAACTGCGTTAGATATCAGATTTCATGATCGAATTTTCTCTTGGCATATGTTATTTGGATTTGCAAGTGATAGTTATAGAGAGGTGATTTTCAAATATATGAAAATTTGTACCGAGTTGTGTGAGACATGCATATTGTGATATGGTAATCTATTATTGAGCTTTATGTGGTTTGAGACCACCATTTCCCTCCTCCCCTTAGGTGGTTTGTTTGAAGTCACGTGGTGATTGTGATGTAAAGTTTTATAAAAATTGTTGAAACTTTAATTTAAATTTTGTGACTTTTCCTTGTTTTATTGAGCCAATAGTTTTGGAATTCTTTCAAGATTTTTGGTTGCTTGAATTTACAAAATTGTCCTCATTTCCTCAAGAGCTATTTTTTTATTAAGATTTTTGGTTTTAATATTTAAATTGTTGTTTTGGTTTTCTCTATTTAATTTATATTTATATGAAATTTTAATAGTTGATTTTATTTAAAATTTTATTTATTAAAAACTTCTTTGTTTTGAGGCTTTATAAGTATTTGTTGTTATTGGCTTGTGTGGTGTAATGTGAAATGGGTAAATTGTTATATCTAGGAGGGGTCACTAGAAGGATATATAGGAGAGTAGATGACATGGGGAATATTTTTTGTGAGGATGGCAGCTACAAATGGGACTGGTATGGGACGGTCGTAATCCATTACCCTAAGTTATATGTGTGTGATCTATTTTGTACCTTTCTCTTGGAGGCTAACCCACTTACACAAACAAGGGGAAGGTACTAGGAAATAGTTAAAGAATATCATTTATTTGTAAATATATAAAATAACTATATAAATTAAGCATTATTAGAAGACCTATCTAATAAATTAATCAACTAAATAATATATATGCACACAACTTCTCCACTAAACAATAATTCTCTCTGAGATGACTTTACGAATGGTCCTACCTCACATGCCAAAAATAGTAACAAATAATTTAGCACTATTAATAATCATCTAACTGATAATAGTTTAAAATTAAAATTAATTTAAACAAATACTCAAACAACTAATTCAATTTCAAAATGAAATCTATAATAATTGATTAATGAAATAATTAATCTAAAATGTTGTTAATAAGGTATGGTCACAATATATGAGTTACCTGTATTATAATAGACATCCTTACATGTTAGATTTGATGCTTAGTTGGTTCATATGATGTGATTCCATGTTGGGTATTTATGCTTTTCTTTTACTAATATATGGTGTAGTTACACGTAATGTTTGACCAAGTAGTGTATAGGTACAAGGTTATTCCACAATGGTGGTTATAAATCAGATGTTTGTATTAGGTAAAATATGTGTTAACCTTTATCTTGCTTGATTAAGTATGAGATGGATCTTGAGTATCCATGTATAAACCTAGATTTGAATCATTGGTAATTTGGGAATTCACATATTATAGTGAAACCCCATAAAGTGTGTAGATCTTGTTTGCATGTGTTTAATTTTATCTTAGCTCATTACATTTAAAATGATCTCAAAATTCACGGTTACCATGTTTATGAAAAAGCGTTTAATTATTCTTTAGTAGGAAGAATCGGTGGCATTTTATTATTCTATGCGAAAAGAAAAATTTAGTGAATATAATTGTCTTAGGCAATTAAAATTAATTGCATAAGGAAAATAGATGTATGTTATAAATAAAAAGTAATTTAAGCCATTTTTATGGAAATATTAATAGTGCTTTTAATTTCAATACACTAGCTTTATTCTAATTAATATTGGGAATTATCTTATTTTCAAAAATTCATGTTTTAGAATCACTTGTTACAATAGGAGAAGGGAGAAAAAGTGAAAGGGGTTTTAGGGAATTATAACAAAAAGGAAGAAAAGATATTTCTTGGGCATTTTTGCATTTGGTTGAAAACCTCTCTTTCTGTCTCAATTTTCCTCTCCCTCTTGAAAAGATAATTTTTACATTGAAAGATTTATGAATTCTTGTCATGGGATTTACTTGGAGGAAAGAATGCTACGTGGTGTGCTTCAAATCAAAGGAAAGAAATTTTCTTCATTTTGTGTGTCCTTCATGGAAAGGTAATTGTCCTCCCTTTCAATGTTTATTTAAAGGTTAAATTTGTAATGGAAATTCTCCATTGCCATGCCCAAAATAGGTGGTTGCATATAGCATTTTAAATCATAGGTGTTAATTTGATTTCAAAATTGCATGTGTAGATTTCATGTTTGAATTTACATTTTTAGATTTTGAAAAGTCCAAAATAGAGCCATTACTATGGTAAAATTTTTCTGGAATCACATCTTCCCAATTTTGTTAAAGATTATTGATGTTGGGTAGATTATGAATTGAAGGGTAGTTCCAGTTTTTATAATTCCCTTCAAATTCAAAATGTAGGAAAATTTAAGGTTCCATGTAACTCCATTAATGGAGGTAGTGAAAGTTTTATGGTTTTACAACTCTCGAAAGAAGAATTATAAAATTGCTTTTGAAGGCTTAAATGCTCGTGAATTATTTTAAGAAATAATTTTTCTTCCTTGTTAAATGAAAATTAACATCTTTTAGCATTATGGTATGAACTTATGCATTGATTTATGTGCCACACTTGAATCATGGATTTGGTGTGCTGGGATTTTAGGATAGAGGTATAGAATAGGAAAGGAGTGGCTCTCACTATTTTCTGTGACATAAAGGGATCACAAGAACAAGTAGGTAGAGACTTTAAAAAAGTGATAATGTAATAATATTGGCATAATTAAATGATTAATCAAGACTCTTCTTGGCTAGGAATTTAATACTCTCAAAGATTCGGTCTAGTTGTGAAGTGATGTAGGAGCATCTAGGTTCATGAGCAATCCTATGTCAACCAGAAATATTTCAGAGGGGCTATGAGTATCTTCAGTTTTAAACTAGAGAAAGTTTAGAAAATTTTGGTTGTCTAGAGCATTTCAACAAAAGTTCTAGTTCAGGAACTCTTTTGATCACCGAATGGGGCATTTTAGAAAAAACTTTGAGTTCATGAACTCTTGTCAGCAAAAACATAATTTTAAGAACTATCTTTTGCATTGAAAAAATGTTAATAAAAGACTTACATAATAATTTATAAGGTGTTTCAGCAATATTATAGGTTCAAGGACTTAGAGAACTGGTGACGTATTCAAAGGTGCTTCAAATGTTTGATCTACTAATAAAGAGCATGTGAAGGAACCAATTCGTCAAAGGAGAATCATTTCAACGAACTTTCAAGTTCACATACTAAGTGATCAGCCAAAACATAGCATCGATGAAGAGTTCACATAGTTCATAGAAGTGCTATTTTGCCAAAAGGAGATTTTGTAACAAGATTTCAGAAGATTCTTAAGTTCTTGAACTCAAAGAATTGCTAATGTAGAGTTCCTTAGTTCACCAATTAGTTGAATCACTGAAAAAGGAGCTCAAAAGTGCAAAATGAACACCAAAGGCGAAATTCAAAAGTTTCCTTCAGGCACTGATTTGCCAAAATAACATCAACACTGAAGAAGTTAAATGGTACATGAAGGGCCTGATTCACCAAAAGGATTTGAAAAGGAAAGTTTGAAGGTTCCATAAATTACTTAATCACCAAAAGTATTGGTTTCAGTGACTGTGTTGGATCACAAACAATTTTGAAGCTCAAAATATGTCAATTTTTGGTTTCAATTTAGTTTGTAATGGCCCAAAACTATTAAAAGGTTCAAGTACTTTGAACATGATGTATAAAAGGAAATATATGTATTTTGTAGGGATTCTTTTGGTTGGTTGGGGTTGGGAAATACAATATTGTTGTTGTAAAAGAAGAGTAGACCGATTGACATGGGTTTTATACTCCTGATTGATATTGCACATATGACTAAAACACTTTGAATATTGTTGTGATTGTGAATATTGTTGTTTGGATGCTAGATTTCGTAGTCTGATAAGACTCTTAGATTTAGACTACACTAGTGGTATCAAAGTAGGTTGATTTAGGTCATGTTAAGAAGAAGACTTCTGATAATTTTGTTGTGGGTGATTGAAAGAGAGAAGACATACAATTGTAGAGGAATCTAAAGGAGACATGGTGCATAGAGGATAAGGGAGAATAGGAGCACCACGAGATGGTGAAATATTAGAGATGTTGAGAAGTAATATGACTAGATTAAATGCGACAGAGGCAACACAAAGAAGAGCAGTATGTGTGGAAGATGTTAGTGAAGATGAAAATGAAAATGAAGAACCAGAAGTTGAGGTAGAGGATGAAGATGGAAATGAACTAGAAAGAAGATTTTTGCAAGTAATGTCAAGAATCAGTAGCAAACCAAGATTGGATCCACCATGTTACTAAGGTAATTTGAATCCAAAAGAACTCATCGACTGGATATCAAAAATGGATAAATATTTTTATTTTGAGTCAATAGAAGACTTGAAGATGGTAAAATTTTCTTGTATAAAATTGAAGGAACATGCATCCCTATGGTGGGATCATGTGAATACAGAAAGACAATGAAAAGGCAAGAAGAAAATAAAATTGTGAGATAAAATGGTCACAAAGTTGAAGGCTAAGTTCCTGCTAGTTGATTATCAGATAAGTTTGTTCAAGAATTTACAATATTTGAAGCAAAAGGAGAAAAATGTGCAGGAATATACAAAAGACTATACATGTTGATGATGATGTTGAGAAGGTGTCAAGTTATGTAAATATTTTACATTATTCAATTCAAGATGAGATTATTATGGTAGATATATAGAGTGTTGAAGAAGCCTATTAGTATGCCTTGAAGGCAAGGGAGAAATTGGCAAGAAAACAACAAAATAACTCTTGAGGTAGAAGGAATTTTTCTTATGTTAGAGGATAGTCTAGTGGTGGAAGAGGATATCAAACAAAAAAAGAAGCCAACATGTCTCTGACAAGCAATTACACCTAGGATAACAAAGGAAGATGAGACTATTCAAGAGGTAGAAGAGATTATTCCCGAGGTAGAGGATATTTTGGAAGAGGAAGAGGATCATTGGAACATGTTATCAATGTGGAGAAATTGGTCATAGGGAATTTGAATATCCTCAAATCTAGCAAAATAGTGGAAGGGGTATTAAAGAAAGGATAAATGTGGCACAAGAAGAAAATTAAAGTGTGGCTTCACCAAAATGTGGAGAAGATCCTAAGGATGGAGAATCCTTGATGCTAAGAAGAATACTGTTAAACCTAGAGAAAGAAAAACAAGAACCTATCCAAAGGAGAAATTTATTCAAAACAAGATGCAAATTAGGTGGAAACTGTTGTAAAGTAATTGTAGACAGCGGAAGTACTAACAATCTAGTGTTAGATGAGATGATGGAGAAGATAAAGCTAAATAAAATGAAGCATCCAAGCTCTTGCAAAGTTTCTTGGCTGCAAAGGGGAGATCAATTGGTGGTAAGTGAACAATAGATTTTTAAATTGGTAGTTATAAGGATGAAATTCTTTGTGATGTGATGCCTATGGACGCATGTCATATCCTATTGGGTAGACCTTGAGAGTATGATAGAAACCTTTGTACGTGATCATAGAACATATAAAATAGTGAAAGATGGAAAAGAATATACTTTGAACCTAATGAAGGATAAAGAAGAGGAAGTAGAGTGCAGTCGCAAGGTTTGTTTGATTTCTAGAAAGAAATTTTTGAAATAGTAGAGGAAGGAGAGGGCATTCTTTGCTTTCATTTATAAGCTTGTAGAAACAAGGAGAATAGAGAAGACTAAAGAACTGCTAATGGAAATTTAAGGAAATCTAGATGATTATGCAGACATAGTGATGAAGAAGTTACTAGATGGATTGTGGTATGTGAGAAACATAAGCCATTATATGGACATGAAAATCGGGGCAAGTTTTCCAAATAAATCATCTTATAGAATGACACCAATGGTAAATGAAGAGATCAAAAGACAAGTGCAAGAGTTGTTGGACAAGTGTGTGATTAGGGAAAGTCTCAGTCCATATGTTGTTCTAGTACTACTGACGCCTGAAAAGAATGGTGAATGGTGAAGGAGTACAGAATCAAGAACCATAAATAAGATAAATATAAAGTACAAATTTCTATTCCTCATATGGATGACATGATGGATTGTTTGAGTGTAACCAATTACTTCACTAAAGTTGATTTGAAGAGTGGATACCATAAGATAAGGATAAGAAAAGGAGATGAATGGAAGACAACTTTTAAGAAAAAAGATGGTTTCTATGAGTGGCTAGTAATTCCATTTTGGATTGACAAAAGCTCCAAGTACATTCATGAGGTTGATGAACGAAGTGTTGAAACCATTCCTTGGTAAGTTTGTCATTGTATATTTGGATGATATTTTGATTTTTAGTAAAACAAAAGAACATTTGATGCATGTGAGGGATATTTTGCAAAGATTGAAGGAGGAAACGTTGTTGGTAAATCTTAAGAAGTGTAGTTTTATGAAGAAGGAATTGGTGTATTTAGGGTTTGTTGTTTCAGCTGAAGGATTGAAAATGGGTTTAGAAAAGGGCAAGGCAATTGTGAATTGGCATTCATCGAGGAGTATGCTTGAAGCAAGAAGTATTCATGGATTAATAAGATTCTATAGAAAGTTCATAAGAAAGTATAGTGGAATATGTGTACCTGTCATAGAGACTATGACGGGAGGTAGGAAAGAGTTCAATTGGGCAGTTCTAGTAGAGAAGAGTTTTTAGTTATTGAAGGGAAAGGTGACAGAACAACTAGTGTTGGCACTGCCTGATTTTGGCAAAGTATTCTAGTAGACTATGATGCAGGTGGGATAGTGATTAGAGGAGTTCTTAGTCAAGATGGACTAATGATAGATTACATTAGTGAGAAATTGAATGATGCCAAAAGGAAGTATTCAGTGTATGATCAAGAGTTTTATGTTATTGTGCAAGAACTCAAGAAATGAAGACATTATCTTCTACCTAAGGAGTTTGTGTTGTATACAGATCACCATGCATTGTAGTATACAAATAGTCAAGGTAAGTTGAGTCAAAAGCATATGAAATGGGTAGAATTTTTACAGAGTTATTCATTTATTTTGAAATGTAGAAGTGGAAAATCTAATCAGGTAGTTGATGCATTAAGTAGAAGGTATTTATTGTTGAATGAGTTAATAGTAAATGTTGTTGGTTTTGAATGTACGGGGCAGCTATATGAAGAGGATGTAGATTTCAAGGAAGCATGGGCAACATGTAGAAGTCTAGTAGAGAAGGATAGAACTCCATGGCTAGAGTATTTCATACAAGAAGGATTGTTGTTTAAGGGAAGAACATTGTGCATACCTCAAGGATCAATGAGGGAGAATTTGATAAGAGAAAAACATTGTGGAGATCTTAGTGGACATTTTTGGGAGGAAAATACATTGGCATAGTTGAATAAAGGCTATTAATGGCCTAGGATGAATGGAAATGTAAATAAAATGGTACAAAATTATAGAATTTACCAGTTCATGCCAAAGGAGAAAGACATAATATAGGCTTGTATTAGCCATTGCCTATACTAGAGAGACCTTGAGAGCATATAAGCATGGATTTTGTTCTTAGATTACCAAGAACACATATAGGTAATGATTCAGTATTTGTTGTGGTTGAGAGATTTTCAAAGATGGTTCATTTTATTCCATGCAAGAAGTCTAATGATGCTTCACATATAGCCACATTATTTTTCAAAGAGGTAGTTAGGTTGCATGGATTTATCAAGAGTATTGTTTTTGATAGGGACACAAAATTTGTTGATCATTTTTGGCTTACTTTGTGGAAGAAATTGGGTACACAGTTGGGGTTTAACTTTCAACTTATCATCCCTAAACTGATGGGTAAACTGAAGTTGTCAATAGGAGTCTTGGTAATTTGCTAAAATGTTTGGTAGGAGATAGACCTAATCAATGGGATTTGATATTGTCCCAGGCATAATTTGCATAAAATAATTCAATCAATAGGAGTGTAGAGAAAAGCCCATTCCACATTGTTTATGGTTATAGTCCCCAGGGTGCTAATGAATTAAGTGGTAGTGTAGATTTGGGAATAAAGAGTGTTGTTGTAGAGGATTTTGTTGAGTATCTTCAAGAGAAGTGAGAGAAAACATAGAGAAGAGTGCCATAAAATATAAATAATATGCAGATCTAAAGAGGAGAGAACAAGAATTCTAGGTAGGTGATCTAGTTTTGGCACATCTAAGGAAGGAGATATTCCCACAAGGCACATATAACAAGTTGAAATGAAAAAATATAGGTCCATGTAAGGTGATAAGAAAATCTTCAGCTAATGCATATGAGATTGTGTTGCCATAAGGCATAGATATATCTCCCATATTCAATGTGGTAGATTTGTATCATTATTGTGAAAGAGAAACAAGTGGTAAAGGGAGGACAAGTTCATATTTGTTTGATAAATCAAAGTGGGTATATTAGCTACATGAAAAATAGATTGAGGAAATTGATACAGTAATAGACTCTTGAGTGATCAAAAGAACAAGAGGAAAGGTGTATAGGGAATATCTAGTCCATTGGAAGAACAAAGCAATTGATGAAGCAATTTGGGTGAATGTTTTAGAACTTGTAAAGTATGGAATTTCCATTCCAAACTTTTCCAAATGTTCATGAAATTCATAGTCATGGAACATTTCACTTACCTAATGTGTCTGATGCAGGAGCATCCAGGTTCATGACCAATCCTGTGTCAACCAAAAACATTTCAGAGGGGCTAAATGAGTATCTTAAGTTTCAAATTGAAAAAAATTTGGACAAATTTGGCTAAGTCTAGAGCATTTCAGTAAAATTTCTAGTTTAGGAAAACTTTTGTTCACTAAAAGGAAGCATTTCAGGGACATTCTAAGTTAAGGGACTCTTTTAATTGTTGAATGGGGCATTTCGATAAAGCTTTGAGTTCATGAACTCTTGTCGATAAAAACTTTAGTTCAAGAACTATCTTGTGCACCAAAAAAGTGTTAAGAAAAGACTTAAGGAATGTTTTATAAGGTGTTTTGGTAATATTACAGGTTCAAGGAATTAGAGAATTGTTGACATGTTTCTAAAGTGCTTCAAATTTTTGATCTACTGATAAAGAGTATCTAAAGGAACCAATTTTTTGAAGGAGGAGCATTTGACAAACTTTTAAGTTCATTTACTACGTGATCAACTAAAACATAGTATCGATGAAGAGTTTTAAAAGTTCACAAAAGTGTCATTTTGTTCAAAGGAGATTTCGCAACAATATTTCAATAGATTCTTATGTTCTTGAATTGAACGAATCACCAATGCAGAGTTCCTTGGTTAACATATGAGCCAAATCACCATCAAAGGAGCTAGAGAGTGGAAAATGAATGTTCAAGGTGAAGCTCAAAAGTTCCCTTCACGTGCCAATTCACCAAAATAACGTCAATGAAGATGTTAAATGGTATATGAAGGGCTCGATTTGTCAAAAGGCTTTGAAAAGGAAAGTTTGAAGGATCCATAAATTGCCAAATCACTAAAAGTCTTAGTTTTAGTGATCATGTTCAATCACAAACAATTTGAATCCTGGGTATGTGCAGGATCATGATGGGCCAAACAATACCTCTAAGTGGCAATGAAAATGTTAAAAAAATAGACTTAGGTAGCTTCACGAGAAAATTCGAATGGATTACCTACATAATTTTAAAAATATGTATTAATAAAATTTGTAGGAAATTGAATGTAGTTTATGGGCTACTATTCTTCTTTTGAAAAAAAAAATTATTTGGTGAAAATTGGATAATTCAATGAGGCATTACTTAAATTTTTGAAAAAAAATAAAAAGTAGGTGTCATTCCAGCCAACCTAAGTATGAGAAAAAAAAAAAATTTTGAAATTTTAGATACAAGTAGAGGACACATGTCCGGATGTGACACATAATTTTATGAATTTTTTTTGTAGGTAAATAATTAGTTATGAATTTTTTACAACTTTTTAAAATATTAAAAAGTAATTTTCTAGCCAGCCTAACTTGGTCAAAAAAATATGAAATTCAAAAAAAAAACTTAGACCTATAGCTAATGAAGTGTAGAGTGTGATGCAACTTTTGGATTTGAAAAATATCAAACGGTTTGAAAGTTATGGATGTTTTTCAATCAATGTGTCACTCAAGAATTCAGACATAGTGTAGGTAGAAAATTATTAATAATTATTTGGAATCCTGACAGTGTCCCGAATATACCCTTTTG
This sequence comes from Cunninghamia lanceolata, assembly GCA_027924645.1. Taxonomy (NCBI): domain Eukaryota; kingdom Viridiplantae; phylum Streptophyta; class Pinopsida; order Cupressales; family Cupressaceae; genus Cunninghamia; species Cunninghamia lanceolata. Next base: position 16,890,308 of record BSBN01001583.1, read on the forward strand.
ATTTTATCAAATTTGGATCAAAAAAAGTTCATCATCATCAAGGGTGAAGTCAAGGAAAATCTGTAAAAACATATGAATTCTTCATTCACGTTGAAAAACCAGGTTTGGATTCCCAAGCCTAAATTTTGGGGGGAAAATTTTTCAAATCAAAATAGAAGAAATAGATATCTGTTTTCAAGAAACAGATATCCATTTTTAAGAAAGGAATATCCATTTCCAAAATGGATATCCGTTATGGAAAAATGCTTAAAAAGGCATTTTTGCCATAACGGATGTCCGTTTTGAAAAAATATTTTAAAAATGCATTTTTTCAAAATCGATATCCGTTTTGAGAAATCTTTCCAAGCCTAAATCCAAGCCTAAAAAAGTGTTTCACAAATTTGGCTAACACTTTCAACGCGATTTTTTCTCCATTGCCACTATTTGGCCCTTCATGATCCTGCACATACCCTCCTGAAATATGTTAATTTTTGGTGTCAATTTAGTTTGTAATGTCCCAAAACTGGGAAATGGTTCAATTGCTTTGAACCTGATGTATAAAATGAAATAGATGTATTTTGTAGGGATTCTTCTAGTTGATTAGTGTTGGGAAAGAAAAGTATTGTAATTGTAAAAGAAGAGTAGACCAATTAAATTGCATGGATTCTGTACTCCTGATTGATGCTACACATATGAATAAAACACTTTAAATTTTATTGTGATTGTGAATATTGTTGTTTGGCTGCTAGATTTTGGTAGTCTAAAAAGACTCCTAGATCGAGACTACACCGTGAAGGATACATGTCACAATTCTAGGAGCTGGTGAATGTCATTAAGTGTCTTCATTGAGGAAGCTCTACTCCCAACTTACCATAGAGTGTCATGTCCCCTTTTTATTTAATTCATGTTGCAGGAGATATTTTTCAATTCAAAATATTTTTCGTGGGCAAAGGTATGGAATTTGGAAAATAATTATAACTAAAATTGGTTATTTGGGCCCGAATCATTTATTAATTCTTATTTATGATAAAAGGGGTCAAATAATTAATTTAATATTATTATTTTTTATTATTTACCGAAGGAGGGGCATAGGATTTCATGTGAGAAAGTTTGTAATCTCTAGGTTTAGGTGGTAGTCTATTATTAGCAGATTCCTTGGCAGTTTTTATGACAGCTTGCATGATTAGAGTTATTGTTTAATTTTGGTGGGGAATCTTGTAGTAGTCATTATGGTGGGCCTATTTTGGAGGGAAATTGATGTAATAATATTATTTTAAATTTAATTTTCCAAGAGGGGGTCATTTCGGTTTTCTCCTCTATATATTTGCAGGAAAAAACACATTTCAGGCATGTCAATTTATCTTACAGAAACTCTGCCGAAAATTGTTTGGACACTTGTGTTCATACAAAAATCTTTTGTGGATGAAAACCTATTGAAGATTGGAATCAGATGATGAAACCCCTTTGGTTCAAAGAGCAATTTCACTCAGAGGTTGTGTTGTGCAAATTTTGCACACCACCTCGAAACTTTTAAGATCAGTGAATTTCATATCAAAATAAGATTCAATGAAGTTCAAATTGAATTTCAGGGCACTCGATCTATTGAATCAATGATCATTCAAGATAAACCTCTACTTATGTGCAAACAAAGTGAAGTCTTATATCAATTCAAGATAGGTGCAAGCATTTTGACATAGTGCTGTAAAAGTCACAACCAATAAAAAAAGAATGACACTCATTCAACAAAGGCATAATCAAAATAGTGAGTAGGCATAAGTGTACTCAGTGATATTAGTTTTCCAATGGCACAGCCAAGATATTATGCATAGGTCAGTGTTATATATCAGCCTATGTATAACAGGAACGTAAGAAATGAGTTCAATGCATCAAGTCAAGCTCCATATAGAACGAAGATGCCCCATCAAATGGAAGCACAACAAAAAGAAATCAAGGTGTGGTCTATTTGCCAAGCATCACATATAAGTCACAGCCATCATTAAAACTCAAATGCAAAACATTTCAAAGTCAGGAACAGCCACTGTGTAACTATGGAGTGTTCGAAACAAAGCACAACATTCAACTAAGGTGCGATCCATAAAGATAAGCACAAGCATCAAATGGAAGGCACACAGTAAAACTCAAAGCACCATTGTTAACTGCCAGTTTAATATGGTGCTAGTTTTATGAAGAAGAGTGGCAAATCCACTAGATACAGAGGTTTGAGTAGCTTAGTGAAATGGCGTAGCTCACAAATGAGGTATAACCTCTAAATAATGGCACTGTATAAAGAGCAAGGCGCTAGCTATATAGAATGATGAGCCGTATAAAGATGGTGCAGCCTTCATTAAAGGTGATGGCCTTAGGCATTTTCAAATCCAATGCAGAGATATTTCAATCAGATAAATAGTGCTCAGTATAAGACTCCAAACCACCAATGAGGTCACATTGATAATCTCCTTCTATGAGGTCGATATATATATACAGAAGTTTCATTCTTAGATCTATAAAGAAGAATGTTAGGAGTGCTATGTGCAAAGCTTTGGTTCCTTGGAAGCATTTGGGCTTCTCTATTAATGTTTGGCCAAGCAGTATTGGGTGCTAAATAAATCATGGTTTACGGCTCACAAAGAGGTCGCCATTGTAGATCACAGTCAAACTATCATTGTTGATCATTTTTTATGTTTTCTGCTCACCGTTCTAAGCTACCATTTGCTAAGTCACTACAGATTTTATTCACCAGAAATGCAATGTCTTGTTTGGTGCCATTTTTATCTTGGATAAAGTCTCTATTACAACACTTGTTCATGGAGAAAGCATCAGATCATGGTCTCCTTGTTTGTTGAGCCATTTGAAGGAGGAAAGCATACACCATTTCAAATGGAAGTAGAGGAATAAGCAATGTAGTAAAACCCAGGTGCCACCTTTAGTTTCAATGCAGCTCATTCTAAATGTGAGGCACAATGTATATCAATGCAGAGATAAAGAAGACTTAGGCACCATCAGATAGGAATGATTTGAATGGCTCGCAGGCATTTGAAAATGAAGCAAGGAGAGGGCTTGTTCAAGGAAATTGTGCAAGTCACCACTTGGCTCAACTGTGGGGTTTGAAGGAAAGCATAAATAATTTTCATCCCAAATGACCGCAAATGTGACATGTGGGTGAGGAGGAGGCAAGATAAATCAGTTGTTTTGTTTTTCATAAAACTCAAAAAATGAGTTAAGGGTCACATGAGCTGGGAGATAATGAGATTCTTTATTTTAATCTTGAGTCTCTTATACTAAAAGTGGTGGGCCCCCCTCAATGAAGCTAAATGCTTTAAAAAATTAAAGAGTCTTTCAGATTTGAAGCCATGGTGAAAGTAAAATCAGATTTAAATATAGAGTCTTTTTAAGATGAGAACATAATGGTGGGTCCCAAGACTAATAAAGCTAAGGCTTTATTAATGAGTAAGACTCTTATATCATTTGACTCTTATGATTTATAGGGAAAGTAAAGATGCAGCCCTAACAATAAAGAAAGATCTATTTTATTTCACGGCAAGCAACGGAAATGAGCGGGAGATTGTTTTTTCATGCACGCCAAGCAATGAAAGCCATAGCTGATGGGGCAAAATAGAAAGACCCAATGAACTGTAGGTTTCAGTTATCAGAGTCAAGATTTTGGGGATTTTTAGTTGCAAATATTTCTGGGTAGTTAGAGAAGATTTTCAAAGGGGTTTTGGCTTTAAATACAGAGATCTGGGATAGAAACAAGAAGAACTACACAAGAGATATACACAAATGATCAAAAAGCTTCTTAGCATTAGAATAGAGATATTTTTCTTGCCTCAGTAGGTTCTTCTTGTGAAGGATTTGAATATTGTATTTTGTGAAATTTTGCCTCTATATTTTTTTTCTCCATCAAATAATGAAGAGAAAGTGATGCTTTGTGCATTTTGAATCTATTTCTTATTCTTGCTTCTTGTTTTTTGTTCTTAGCCTTTGATAAATTTGTTTCATATGCTGGGTTATTAATCATGCACTCTACTCTTTAGTTTTACCAATGGATCTTTTAGCATTTGATCATTGTGTTGTTGGGTAGGTAATGAATCCGGCACATCACCTTAGCGGATTAGGTATTTTGTTTGTAATCTTGTTTTTTCTTCTCTTTTCCAACAAACCCTAGAGAAGAACCAGCTTCTTTAAAATATGGAGGTTATTCTGAGAGTCAATCCCATGTTCTCAGAATTTCCCATTATCGGTGATTGATTAACAAATTTAAACATCAACAGTTTTTGGCATGCCCGGTCGGACTAGAATCAAAGACTTGTGTCTTTGTTTTCTTGAATCTTGTTCTATATTTTGTGGTTTTGGTGGAAAATCACAAAAATATCTACTCGTGGGAGCATGAATCCTCCATTTGGCAACTCTAGTGGTGACTCTTTCTCAGATCTTTATTTCTACAGATCATGGTAATCCCAAATATTTTTGTGCAACTTAATATTCTTGCAAGGAATTTACCTTTTGTGACTTGGGCTTCAAGCCCCCTTCTTCTACAGCAACAAGGTCAGGTCCCTGAGGCAGCATGGAAGGCATTACCTCATTTCCATAGGGATGGCTCAATTTCTGGTGCAGGTGCACCAAGAGGATCATGAAGATCCATGATTGTGTTGTTTGTTCTATGTTTGTTCCTATTGTAATAAGGACCATATCCACAAACATCTCTTGTTGATGTCATGTTATGATGGACCAGTCCTAAGATGTAATAGGTAGTCATACATTATCATGTTGTAAGCCTCGCTAAGGCATATAGGATAGAGTCAAGGAGTCTAGTGCCTAATCCAAGGCTTAATTACATTATAATGGGGTTAGAAGGCACTATCAAAGCCTAAACCAATCGATGCCATTATGATAAACTTGTAATTAGTTGTCATTTTAAAATAGGACAGTTGCAGTCCTGTGGGTAGTTGCAGAGAGGGAATTTGATGGTTATTACACAGTCCCATCGACCCCAACTACCCTCTAACTATCCAAAGGTGTTGTGGCAGGCTTCTTAAAGCCCTGTCCATGAACATTGTAAGAGAAGAGGTGAATTGGTGGCAGAAAACAATAAGAAAAACTCAGATTTCCCTGTAATTTCAAATATATTCGTTGTTATAGTCCGTGGTACTCCTCTATACGAAAGTGTCATAAAGCATGTGTTTGTGAGATGTTAGAGGCATGAGTTAAGTTTCCACTGCAAGTGGTTAGAGGTTTTGAAAGTCTTTTGTGTGTGTATTCTCTGCATATCTTTGAAAACTAGTTGCCATAACCTAATCTAGGGTTTTGATAGGAATTATGTATTTTCTTTCCATTCCACTGATTTAATTCATTCGTGATCAGTGGGATGGGTTGTTGTAGATCTATTTTAGTATGTTATGACAAGTTTTTGATAGGGAATCTGAGAAGGAGGAGTTTTCATTGAAGAAACCTAACATCCTCATGTGTTAGGTGTTGTGTAGAAACATAGTAAAGGAACAACAATAGACCAATCAATTGCAGTCCATTTTGGGGACCCAAAACTTGAAGAATCCTTGGTTTTACCATGCCCCTGAGATGTCCAAATGATTGATTGGGTTCTGTGGGTCTTTGAAAGGGGGGTTACTTCATAAAATAGGCCTAATTAGGGCTCTAGGTCACTAGAGGGTGTTATAGGTTGGACTATACTGTCCAAAACAACCTATATCCATTTTTTGATATGTTGTGGGGAGTCCAAATGTGTATCTCCAGATTGTCTCAGATCTAGGTTTGCAGGTCTGCATCAAAAGTTATTGTTGACTATTCATATTTCAAGGGCTACAAGGATTTCCTTAGGTCTGTGAAGGAAGTGTTAATCCCTAGTTGGTCCAGCCTTTGTAAATGGTTTGGATGGGTCCCATGGTTTGTCAAACACACATTTCCATGAAGATTTTAGAGCCACTCACTATTGTTCCCACTTTCACAAGTTGAAGCTTTGAATTTGGGTTTTAGAGTGTGAAGAAAACCTTGTCTATTTATGAAAACCTCTACCTATCCAAGTGCCTCTACATCATAGTGGTATCAGAGCCATAAAAGGTTTTGTTGTTGGTTATGTAACACCTGGTATATGTCAGTAGAGGAGAGTGAAGGAGAGGCTAGAAATATGTCTCCAAAGGGGATGACCACTGAGGTGGTTAAGAAGTTCAAGGAGATGGAAGAAAAGATCAAAAGTGGAGTCAAGGAAGCACTCCAAGCAAAGTTGAAGGCATTGAGGATAGGGAAGAGGATAGATGAAGGTTTTGATAAAGAAGAAGATCAAGAAGAGGTAGAGGTACCTACAGATCAAAAATATTTCCTTGAAGCCATCAAGGCAATTGGCAAGGATTCTTCAGAGGCTCGGATGGAGATTCCCATGTTTAGTGGCAAGATGAATGTTGATGAAGTCATGGAGTGGATTGAGGCCCTAAACAACTACTTTGAATACAAAGAAGTTCCTGAGAATAAGAGGGTGAAGTTTGCAAAAACTAAACTCAAAGGTGCTGCCCTTACATGGTGGAATTACACCCAAGGTGAGAGGGTAAAGAATGGGAAGAGCATGATCTCTTCATGGAGCAGAATGTTGGAGAGGATCAAGTCCCAATTCCTTCCATCAAACTATGAGGTGCAGATCTACAAGAAGATGCAAAATCTCAAGCAAAGATATTTGGATGTGGCCACCTATACCAAGGAGTTTCACAAGTTCTCTCTTCGTTGTGGATACATGGAGGATGAAAAAGGTAAAGTGGCTTGATATCTAAGTGGTTTGAAGTTTAGTATACAATATGAAATCAGTATACTAACCACTAAAACTATGGACAAATGCTTTCAAATGGCATTGAGGGCTGAAGAGAAGTTGAAGAGGAAAAGTGAGAAACAAAATAGAGGTAGAGGAGGCAGAAATTTCAGAGATAGGGGCAGTTTTGGAGGTAGAAATCAGTCCCAAAGAAGTCAAGGGGAATCTAGTTCCCAAGAGCAAAGTGGAGAATCAGGTTCTAGAGGAGGCTTTAGAGGAAGGAGACCCAATGGAAGGGGTAGATTTGGTGGACCAGGGAGAGATCCTAATGTCTTCACAGGAAGGTGCTACAATTGCAACCAGTGGGACATCCAACCTTCAAATGTCTTGAAAAGCAAGCCTCAAGCTCTCATGGAGGAGAGAGAAGGAACCAATTGATCGAAGAGGAAGATTGCCAGAGTGTTAACTCTCCAATTGGAAGTGCAGCCCCAGTCCATGAAGGAGAAAGTTTGATGATGAGAAGAACCATGTTGAAGGTGCCTCAAACACAAGAACCCCCTCAAAGGAAGACATTGTTCAGGATAACATGCAAGGCCTATGGTAAGATTTGCAAGGTAATTATTGATTCGGGCTCAACTGAAAATTTGGTTTCCATTGAAATGATAGACAAGTTGAAATTGAAAAGACTTCCTCATGTTAGTCCTTATAAAGTATCATGGTTGAATAAGGGGCAACAAGTTTTGGTAGATGAACAATCATGAGTAGAATTTGAGATAGGAGAATATAAGGACAAGATTTTGTGTGATATAATCCCCATGGATGCTTGTCATTTGCTATTAGGATGTACATGGAAATATGATGGTCAATCCCAACATGATGGTAAAACTAATTCTTTCATCATAACCAAGAATGGTAGGAAGTATAGAATGGATCCATTGCCTGATGAGAATGTAGAGAAGAATGTTGGGTCAAGTGTCATGATTGTGAGGGGTAAAGAGTTTCTTAACACCTCTAAGGAAGAAGGAACCCAAGGGTATGCTTTGATCTTGAAGCCCACAAGCAGCCCTACTTTGCATAGTCCTAGTAAGGAAGAGGTTCCTAAGGAGGTGCATCAATTGTTAGAGAAGTATAAGGGTATCATGGTTGAGGAAATGCCTAATGAGTTGCCACCTATTAGGGACATAAGCCATCAAATTGACTTCATACTAGGATCTACTTTGCCAAACAAAGTAGCCTACAAGATGACACCTTCTCAAAATGAAGAGATTGCTAAGCAAGTGCAAGAATTATTGGATAAGGGATTGGTAAGAAAGTGCCTTAGCCCATGTGTTGTCCCAATAGTCCTAGCCCCTAAAAAGGATGGTAAATGGAGGTTGTGTATAGATTCTAGAGCCATTAACAAGATTACTATAAGATATAGGTTCCCTCTGCCAAGCATTAAGGACCCAATGGACTGTTTCAGAGGGGCTAGATACTTTTCTAAGATTGATCTTAAGAGTGGGTATCATCAAATTAGGATAAAGCAAGGGGATGAATGGAAGACAACATTCAAAACAAATGAGGGTCTTTATGAGTGGTTGTGATGCCATTTGGTCTATCTAATGCCCCAAGTACTTTTATGTGTCTCATGAATGAAGTGTTGAAGGATTTCATTGGCAAATGTGTTGTGGTATACTTGGATGACATTCTTGTTTTCAGCAAGACTAAGGAAGAGCATTTGCAACATTTGGATCAGGTTTTGAAGAAGTTACATGATGAACAATTGATGATCAACATGGAGAAGAGTGTCTTCATGAAGGAAGAACTCAACTATTTTGGTTTTGTCATTTCCCAAGGTAGTTTGAAGATGGATCCAACAAAGGTAGAGGCCATTATGTCATGGCCAACTCCAAAAATAGCAGGTGATGTAAAAAGTTTTGATGGTTTGGCAACATTTTATAGGAAGTTCATAAGGGGTTTTAGTCATATTTGTGCACCAATTTTGGATACCATCAAAGGGGGGCAGAAATATAAGTTTTTTTGGACAAAGGCAGCCAATGATTCTTTTGAAATTGTGAAACAAAAAGTAGCACAACAGCCCATTCTTGTTTTGCCCAACTTTAACAAGTTGTTTGTGGTGGAATGTGATGCTAGTAACCTTGCTATAGGGGTTGTCCTAAGTCAAGAACGCAGGCCAGTTGCTTTCTTTAGTGAAAAATTGAATGATGCTAAGAGAAAGGACTCTGCTTATGACTTGGAATTGTGTGCAATGGTGCAAGCTTTGAAAAAATGGAGGCACTATCTTTTTCCTATATAAATTATTGTTTATACTGACAACCATGCACTTAGTTTTATGAATTCATAGGAGAAACTCAACCATAGGCATATGAAATGGGTTGAATAACTCCAAGCATATACCTTTTCAATCAAACATAAGAAGGGACAGGCCAACAAAGTGGCAGATGCATTGAGTAGAAGGGTGTGTATGGTTCAAGAAATTTAGTTGCAAAGTGTCAGGGTTGATGCTCTCAAACATATGTATCAGGATGATGAAGATTTCAAGGAGGTATATGAAGTTTGTTCATAGTTTTAGACTCTTATCATTTTGATTTTTCTGAGTTTTTGTTGTAGCAAGGGTTGTTGTTTTAAGGTAGTCAATTATGTGTTCCGAGGTGTTCCATGAGGGAGAACATCATAAAGGAAAAACATTGTGGTGGACTAGGAGGTCACTTTGGGCTGGATAAAACATTGGATTAGGTGAAGAGGTTTTATTTTTGGCCTAAAATGCAATCAGATATCAGAAAATTTGTTGAATGTTGTAGTATTTGTCAAAGGGCAAAGGGTGTTGCAAGTATGAGGTGAACCAGTGTTGTCATTGATGTAAACATACTCATATTACATTGACAAGAAGGATTGGATGAGCTGTGTTTTGAGGATATTGAGAAAATTAGCCTCAGTCAGGAATAGTGAAGAACAGTGATGAGAAGAAGGCAAATATATTGGATAGGTTGAGAACCGGAGGATGCGGATTAAAGGGTTTGCAAATATGAGTCTTGAGATGCTTCAGTCAAGCTTTCAGAGGTCCGCATGAAGACCTGAAGAAGTTATGGCTGTCTGTGTGGAACCGGTTCCGGCAAGTGCTTAGAGGTGACAGAGGATCACAGAAAGGTCCGGTGAGGTCCAGAATTGTACAATCCTAATCTGCGGATTGGAAACAGTGTTTGGGATGTCCTTGTGATGTGCCATCTCGAGTTGTATATGATTTGGAGGTCCGGAAGTACCTCTTGCATTATGACAGTGGCGACAGATTGTGTTCTTGAAGTTCCGGATAAGGAGGATAAGAGATTTCAGTAAGTAAAGGAAATGCGGACGTACCTGGTCATTCAGGCAGGCTTGTGAAGGTTCTTGGATCATGTTGAGGTTGTGTTGTAGGTCCGCATTGATAATGTATGATTTGAAGGTCCGGAAGTACCTTCTACAGTGGCGACAGACTGTGTTCTTGAAGTTCCGGATGAGGAAGACAAGAGATTCCAGCAAGTAAAGGAAGTGCGGATGTATCCGGTCATTCAGGCAGGCTTGTGAAGTTTTCTGGATCGTGTTGAGGTTGTGTTGTTGATCCGCATTGATAATAGAGCCCAGAATTGAAGTTATTCTTCCGGATGAAGTTCTTGCTCTGTTTAGCCGACCGGATGAGTTGTTCATCCTGCGAATGTTCTTGTGGTGGCCGACCGGATGTATTATTCATCTTGCGGATACTCTTATGATTGTTTGCCGACTTAGATATTTGTTCCTAAGTCGATGTCTTGTATAAATAACGGTCTGTGAGTTCATTTCGAGGTGTGGTGTGTGTGGATAAGTGTGGCATAGGGAAGAGAAGTGCGAAAGGCAGAGCAGAGGTTTTTGGGCTTAAATGGAACTGTTCCGGACATGGTAGAGATGTCATTCTCCAGTTCAAGACTGTGATTTTTATCACTTTGTAGACAGTGTGTCTCCTTGTAGGCAGTGGGCCTCTTTGTGAGCAGTGTGCTCGGGCAGTGAGCCCTAATTGGCATGTGCCATTCATTCTTCTTTATTCTTCTAACAGAGAATAATTCTTGGGTTAATCACCCCGTGGTTTTTCCCTTAACTGGGTTTTCCACGTCAAAATCTTGGTGTTCAATGTGTTGATGTTTATCTGCTCTTGTGTTTATGTATTATGCTTTCATGAATGATTAATTGATATGCTGCTAACTAACAAAGAAGAATCAAGTGTTTAAAAAGAAGAAGTTTTATACAACTGATTCACCCCCCCTTCTCAGTTGTATGCCCTAGATCCAACAATTGGTATCAGAGCTAAGTTCCTCTGATAGGAGCTTAACCGCTTGAGGAGATCTAGGATGTCGTCATACAAGAAGGATAGTCCGAAGTTCGATGGAACCAACTTCACTCTCTGGAAAGGTCGCATGAAGTGTCACTTGGAATGTATGGGAAAAGCATACTTGGCTATGGTCTCAAAACCATATGTACCTCCACAAGGTGGTCCGACAACTCTGAATGAAATCACATAGGCAGAAAACAATCTGCGGACCAAGGAAGCTCTTCTAAGCGCATTGAATGACTCAGATCTCTCAAATGTTATTGACCTACCAACTGCATATGAGATCCTGACTAAACTGGAACTTCTGTATGAAGGAGATGAGTTTGTCAAAAGTGCAAGGTTGCAAAGTCTGAAAGGGAAATTTGAAAGATTGAAGATGAGAGATGATGAAAACATCACTACCTTTATGCCAAGAGTGAATGAGCTGGTATGTGGAATCAGAAATGCTGGTGGAACTCTAGATGAAAATGAGATTGTCTGCAAAATCCTAAGATCCCTTCCTGCTGCCTACAAAATCAAGGTTGCTGCCATTGATGAATTCAGAGCCCACACAACTGTCACAAGAGAACAACTGGCTGGAAAACTAGCTGCATTTGAAATGACCGAGTTTGGAGATGATCCTCCCAAGACTGAATCTGCTTTCAAAGCCAGTGCCTATGTGAAAGGCAAACAGAGATTTGATCCGGGAGAAAACTCATCAAGGAAAATGTCATGGTATGATCAAGCAAGAAGAGACATGGAAGAAGAAGAAGCAGAAACAGCTCAACTTGAAGCCCTCATTGCAAAGAGACTGCCAAGAGGATCCAGTAAGTATGAAGGAAAACTACCCTTTAAGTGTTTCAACTGCAATAAGATTGGTCATTTTGCTTCAAGATGTCCGGAAAGATCTGCAAGGTCTAATACTAACAGACAAAGGTTTCAAAAGAATTGCTATTATGTTCATGAAGAAGATGACAATGAAGGAGTAACAGATGATGAATCAGAACTAGGAAGCAAATCCGGAAATGAGTGGGTGTTTATTGCCATCAAGGAAGAAGATTCAATACTCTCTGAATCTGTCAATCACAAAGTTGTTGAAAAAGCTTTGGCTGCTCAAGTGGAAGAAAAGGATGATTGGGTTATTGACAGTGGATGTTCTCACCATATGACTGGTGACAAGAATAAGTTCTTGAATTTGGAAAGGTATGAAGGAGGAATGGTAAAGTTTGGTGACAATTCTGCTGGCAGAATCAGAGGCAGGGGAACTATTTCCTTTGATGGAAAGAGCAAAACAGGTAGCGTACTATATGTTGAAGGATTGAAGCACAATCTTCTCAGTGTTGGTCAGTTAGTGGACAAAGGCTATGATCTCCGGTTCAAGAATGGAAAATACAGAATCTTTACAAGCTCCGGAACTGAAATTGCATCCGGTACTCAGACAAAAGGTAATATCTTTCATCTGGTTGGTTCAAATAAAAGTTGTTTGTTTGCTCAAATTAATCAGAGTTGGTTATGGCATAGAAGAATGTGTCATGTAAATTTTGATAACATCATCAAGATAAGCAATACTCAGGCCGTAAGAGATCTTCCAAAATTGATGAAACCTACAAATAGTTTGTGCAAAGAATGTCAGCTAGGTAAACAAAGCAGAGTCTCTTTCAAAAGCAAAGATCAGTCTTCTACCGGATTGTTGGAATTAGTACATACTGATCTCTGTGGTCCGACAAGAATCAAGAGTCTGCAAGGTGATAGATATTTCATGTTGTTAATTGATGATCATTCCCGGATGATGTGGGTTACCTTTCTAAAAGAAAAATCAGAAGTATTTGAGAAGTTCAAAATCTTCAAAGCTATGGTAGAGAATCAAACCGGATTGAAACTAAAGTGTCTAAGGTCTGATAGAGGTGGTGAATTTACATCTGGTGAGTTCATTGACTTTTGTGAGAAGCAGGGTATAAGGAGACAGTTGTCTGCTCCTAGGACTCCACAGCAGAATGGAGTAGTTGAGAGAAAGAACTGGACCATCCAGGAAGCTACCAGGACAATGATGTTGGAAGCAAATATTCCTCAAATGTTTTGGAAGGAAGCTATCAGCACTGCAGTCTACACTCTCAATTGAGTTCAAATCAGAAACAACACCGGTAAGACCCCCTATGAACTCTGGTTTGGCATCACTCCTACTATGAAATATTTCAGAGTATTTGGTAGCAAGTGTTATATTAAAAGAGATGAAGATCTAGGAAAGTTTGATGCTAGAAGTGATGAAGGAATTTTCTTGGGTTACTCCACTCAAAGCAAAGCATACCGGTGTTACAATAAGAGATTGAGGAAGATGATAGAAAGCACCAATGTGAAAGTTGATGAAGGAATTGAGAAGCCTTCAAGATTTTATGAGTTTGATGAAGATGACCAAGACAGTGTTCAAGGACCTCAATCCTCTCCGGTGAGACAGAGTCAGCCTGATCCGGTAAATCAGGAAGAAGAGATAGGTTTGAATGAGCCTGATCAAGAAGCAGCAGTGCAGGAGACTCCCAAAATTCCAAGGTATGTAAGACTGAACCACTCTGAAGATCAGATCATAGGTGACAGAAGCAAAGGTGTACAAACTAGAAGGAATGTTGCTCAAAATCAGGATGAATGTTGTCTGATTTCAAAGATTGAACCAAAAACAATAAATGAAGCCTGCAATGATGAAAACTGGACCAAAGCAATGGAAGACGAATTGATGCAAATTGAGAAAAATCATACTTGGGATCTTGTTCCCAGACCTAGAGACAGGAATGTAATTGGAACCAAGTGGGTCTTCCGGAACAAACTAAATGAAGCTGGTGAAGTAATCAGAAACAAAGCTAGATTGGTCTGCAAAGGCTACTCTCAAATAGAAGGAATTGACTTTGAAGAGACTTTTGCTCCGGTGGCAAGAATTGAAGCAGTCAGATTACTTCTTGCATTTGCTGCCTTCAAAGACTTCAAGGTATATCAGATGGATGTCAAGTCTGCCTTCCTAAATGGTGATCTGGAAGAAGAAGTCTACATTGAACAACCGAATGGATTTCAATTGTCTGATAATGATGATATGGTCTGCAAGTTGAAGAAAGCTTTGTATGGATTGAAGCAAGCCCCAAGAGCATGGTATGAAAGGTTGGATAAGCATCTTGTGCAGATTGGATTGAACAAAGGTACTGCTGACAGTAACTTATATTTCAAAATTGATCATGAAAACATTTTGATTGTTGAAGTGTTTGTGGATGATATCATTTTTGGAGGAAGAGATAGTATGTGCAAAACTTTTGCAAATCAGATGAAAAGTGAGTTTGAAATGTCTATGCTTGGTGAAATGAATTTCTTCTTGGGCCTGCAAATTACTCAAACAAAAGAAGGGATCTTCATTTCTCAGACCAAATATGTGAAAGAATTGTTAAGGAAATTTGGTATGGAAGACTCAAAGCCTATGAACACTCCTATGGCAACCGGATGTAAGTTAAGCAAAGATGATGATTCTCCAAAGGCAGATTAGACAAAGTATAGATCAATGATTGGTGGATTGTTGTATCTCACTCAAACTAGACCAGATATAATGCAGGCTGTTGGTCTTGTGGCAAGATTCCAGGCTGATCCTAGAGAATCTCATGTTATGGCAATCAAAAGAATTTTTAGGTACTTGAAAGGAACAGTTGAGTATGGTCTATGGTACCCTAGAGATCCGGATTTCTCTCTTCGTGCTTACATAGATGCAGATTGGGCAGGAGATGTGGATGACCGGAAGAGCACTAGTGGTGGAGCATTCTTTTTGGGGAAGAGATTGGTTTCTTGGTTAAGCAAGAAACAAGATGCAATATCTCTGTCTACAACTGAAGTAGAATACATTGCAGCAGCAGGTAGTTGCACTCAAATCTTATGGATGAAGCAGATGCTAAGAGACATTAAAGTTGAATATGAGGAGCCTATCACAATTTTCTGTGATAATTCAAGTGCAATTAATATTTCTAAGAATCCGGTATTGCATTCTAAGACTAAGCACGTATCTATCAAATTTCACTTTTTGAGAGAACAAGTAAACAAGGAAGAAGTCAGATTGGAGTATGTTCCCTCCAAGGATCAGATTGCAGATATCTTTACAAAACCTCTTCCCAAGGACTCTTTTGAATATCTCCGGGAGAAGTTAGGGGTCATGGCCCCTCCGGTGATGAACTAGGATGCACTGATGTGCATCAGTCCGGTGGATATCACAGTCATATCTTGTGATCCGGATTGATGATGGGGAGCTGCTACTAAGGGGGAGCAGCTGGTATGATTCTGATGTATTAGAATTGCAAGTATGAGCCCTTTGCCATTGATGTCAAAGGGGGAGAGAAGACATGTGAAAAACAAGTGGTTAATGATCAAAGGGGGAGCAGTAAAGGGAGAGAAGACATGTGAAAAGTTGTTGTTGATAGGGGGAGCTGTGACAGAAAGGAGAAGTTCTTGTCTTGATGGTTTTTCACATCATATGTTGCCATCAATGACAAAGGGGGAGATTGTTGCAAGTATGAGGTGAACCAGTGTTGTCATTGATGTCAACATACTCATATTACATTGACAAGAAGGATTGGATGAGCTGTGTTTTGAGGATATTGAGAAAATTAGCCTCAGTCAGGAACAGTGAAGAACAGTGATGAGAAGAAGGCAAATATATTGGATAGGTTGAGAACCAGAGGATGCGGATTAAAGGGTTTGCAGATATGAGTCTTGAGATGCTTCAGTCAAGCTTTCAGAGGTCCGCATGAAGACCTGAAGAAGTTATGGTTGTCTGTGTGGAACCGGTTCCGGCAAGTGCTTAGAGGTGACAGAGGATCACAGAAAGGTCCGGTGAGGTCCAGAATTGTACAATCCTAATCTGCGGATTGGAAACAGTGTTTGGGATGTCCTTGTGATGTGCCATCTCGAGTTGTATATGATTTGGAGGTCCGGAAGTACCTCTTGCATTATGACAGTGGCGACAGACTGTGTTCTTGAAGTTCCGGATAAGGAGGATAAGAGATTTCAGTAAGTAAAGGAAATGCGGACGTACCTGGTCATTCAGGCAGGCTTGTGAAGGTTCTTGGATCATGTTG
The DNA here is from genome assembly GCA_027924645.1 of Cunninghamia lanceolata. Lineage (NCBI taxonomy): Eukaryota > Viridiplantae > Streptophyta > Pinopsida > Cupressales > Cupressaceae > Cunninghamia > Cunninghamia lanceolata. Next base: position 16,906,443 of record BSBN01001583.1, read on the forward strand.
AGGTTGTGTTGTAGGTCCGCATTGATAATGTATGATTTGAAGGTCCGGAAGTACCTTCTACAGTGGCGACAGACTGTGTTCTTGAAGTTTCGGATGAGGAAGACAAGAGATTCTAGAAAGTAAAGGAAGTGCGGATGTATCCGGTCATTCAGGCAGGCTTGTGAAGTTTTCTGGATCGTGTTGAGGTTGTGTTGTTGATCTGCATTGATAATAGAGCCCGGAATTGAAGTTATTCTTCCAGATGAAGTTCTTGCTCTGTTTAGCCGACCGGATGAGTTGTTCATCCTGCGAATGTTCTTGTGGTGGCTGACCGGATGTATTATTCATCTTGCGGATACTCTTATGATTGTTTGCCGACTTAGATGTTTGTTCCTAAGTCGATGTCTTGTATAAATAATGGTCTGTGAGTTCATTTCGAGGTGTGGTGTGTGTGGATAAGTGTGGCATAGGGAAGAGAAGTGCGAAAGGCAGAGCAGAGGTTTTTGGGCTTAAATGGAACTGATCCGGACATGGTAGAGATGTCATTCTCCAGTTCAAGACTGTGATTTTTATCACTTTGTAGACAGTGTGTCTCCTTGTAGGCAGTGGGCCTCTTTGTGAGCAGTGTGCTCGGGCAGTGAGCCCTAATTGGCATGTGCCATTCATTCTTCTTTATTCTTCTAACAGAGAATAATTCTTGGGTTAATCACCCCGTGGTTTTTCCCTTAACCGGGTTTTCCACGTCAAAATCTTGGTGTTCAATGTGTTGATGTTTATCTGCTCTTGTGTTTATGTATTATGCTTTCATGAATGATTAATTGATATGCTGCTAACTAACAACGAAGAATCAAGTGTTTAAAAAGAAGAAGTTTTATACAACTGATTCACCCCCCCCCCTCTCAGTTGTATGCCCTAGATCCAACAAAGGGCACTTCATCTAATGCTGGTCTATATCAGCCACTTCCTATTCCTAATAGGCCATGGGAAAGTATTAGCATGGATTTTGTCTTGGGTCTTCCTAGGACTCAAAGAGGCTTTGATAGCATATTTGTTGTGGTGGATAGATTCAGTAAGATGGCTCATTTCTTGCCATGTAAATGCACTAATGATGCTTCACACATTGCTGGTTTGTTCTTCCAAGAAATTGTTAGAATCCATGGTTTGCCTCTTAACATTGTGACTTACAGGGATCCAAAGTTTGTAGGCCTCTTTCGGCGTACCTTGTGGAAGAAGTTGGGTACTCAACTATCATTCACTTCAGCCTATCACCCTCAGACTGATGGCCAAACTAAGGTAATGAATAGGTCTTTGGGAAACCTCCTTAGATGTCTTACAAAGCAGCATGGAGAGGCATGGAATATGATCATCCCTCAGGCTGAGTTTGCTTACAATGATTCCACTAATAGAAGTACAGGAAGGAGTCCATTTGAGGTTGTCTATGGTGTTCACCCAAGAGGTATTCTTGAATTGAGAGATCCCCATGGATTGGAGAGGAAGAGTGCTCAAGGTGAAGACTTTGCATTGGCCATGAAGGACATCCATGATAATGTAAGGGAAACTTTTCAAAGGAACAATGAGAAGTACAACGAGAAAGCCAATGAGAGAAGGAGAGGTGCAATACAAGGTTGGGGATTTGGTCATGGCACATTTGAAGAAGGAGAGACTTCCAATTGTGCACAAGTTTGGGCCCAATGCCTATGAGATTGAGCTTCCTCAAGGCTTGGCCATTTCTCCCATCTTCAATGTTGCTGACTGGTTTCCATACAAGGGTGATAATGTTGCATGTCTTGATGCAGCCCAAGAAGATGAAGATTGGATAAAAGATCTACCTCCAAGCCAACCATTGAAGTTGGAATGCATTCTTGATACCAAGGTCATCAAAAATACTAGAAAGAAGACCTATAAATAGTTCCTTGTCAAATGGAGTGGCTCACCCATTGAAGATGCCACTTGGATGAGTGAAGAAGACATCTTGAAGCATGGTGTCACAGTTGCTGATCTTATTCCTCAAGGGACTTGAGTTCTCTTTCACCCCCGGGAGTATGGTGCAGGTGCACCAAGAGGATCGTGAAGATCCATGATTGTGTTGTTTGTTCTATGTTTGTTCATGTTGTAATAAGGTCTTGGAAGACCATTCTCATGTTGTAATAAGTACCATGTCCACAAACATCTCTTGTTGATGTCATGTTATGATGGAGCAGTCCTAAGGTGTAATAGGCAGTCATACATTATCATGTTGTAAGCCTTGCTAAGGCATATAGGACAGAGTCAAGGAGTCTAGTGCCTAATCCAAGGCCTAATTACATTGTAATGGGGTTAGAAGGCACTGTCAAATCCTAAACCAATCGATGCCATTATGATAAACTTATAATTAGTTGTCATTTTAAAACAAGACTATTGCAGTCCTATAATAGGGTAGTTGCAGAGAGGGAATTCGATGGTTATTACACAGTCCCATCGACCCCAACTACCCTCTCACTATCCAAAGGTGTTGTGGCAGGCTTCTTAAATCCCTACCCATGAACATTGTAAGAGGAGAGGTGAATTGGTGGCAGAAAACAATAAGAAAAACTCAGATTTCCCTATAATTTCCTGTATATTCGTTGTTACAGTCTGTGGTACCCCTCTGTACGGAAGTTTCATAAAGCATGTGTTGGTGAGATGTTAGAGGTATGAGTTAAGTTTCCACTACAACTGGTTAGAGGTTTTGACACTCCTTTGTGTGTGTATTCTGTGCATATCTATGAAAACTGGTTGCCATAACCTAATCTAGGGTTTTGATAGGAATTATTTATTTTCTTTCCATTCCACTTATTTAATTCATTCTTGATCAGTGGGATGGGTTGTTGTAGATCTATTTTAGTATGTTATGACAAGTTTTTGATAGGGAATCTAAGAAGGAGAAGTTTTCATTGAAGAAACCTAACATCCTCATGTGTTAGGTGTTGTGTAGAAACATAGTAAAGGAACAACAATAGACCAATCAATTGCAGTCCATTTTGGGGACCCAAAACCTAAAGAATCCTTGGTTTTACCATGCCCCTAAGATGTCCAAATGATTGATTGGGTTCTGTGGGTCTCTGAAAGGGGGGTTACTTCACAAAATAGGCCTAATTAGGGCTCTAGGTCACTAGGGGGTGTTATAGGTTGGACTATACTATCCCAAACAACTTATACTCATTTTTGGATATGTTGTGGGGAGTCCAAATGGGTATCTCTAGATTGTCTCAGATCTAGGTTTGCAGGTCTGCATCAAAAGTTATTGATGACTGTTCATATTTCAGGGGCTACAAGGATTTCCTTAGGTCTGTGAAGGAAGTGTTAATCCCTAGTTGGTCCAGCCTTTGTAAATGGTTTGGATGGGTCCCATGGTTTGTCAAACACACATTTCCATGAATATTTTAGAGCCACTCACTGTTGTTCCCACTTTTACAAGTTGAAGCTTTGAATTTGGGTTTTAGAGTGTGAAGAAAACCTTGTCTATTTGTGAAAACCTCTACCTATCCAAGTGCCTCTACATCAATTTCTCCATTAGACCATATTCAAGATGTTGCAAATGTATGCACCATCCACCGTATCACAACTGAGAATGAAGCTCTTCTATTACTGGCATTTTCACTCAGAGGAAAAGCAAAGGAATGGTATAGAGGATTGCAGCCCAGTTCAGTCACAGGATGGGACCAGCTAGGAGGGCTCATCTACAATCAATTCCAAGAGAGGATGAATGTTAGCTCTCTCACTTAGAATCTCATCACAATCAAGAGACACCCTATGGAGAACATGCATGATTTCAATGCAAGATTTGATAAGGTATGGAAAAAAAATTTAGTTGATATGAGACCTCCTCTAGTTTTTGCATTTCTATATTATTTGAAGGCTTTAGACCCTGAAATCTCTATCATGATACAAGCCTTAGGAGGTGAAACTCTACCCCAATCATATAGTCTTGCTATTGGAGCTGGAAATAATCTCATAAAGGCTAGTAAATTGTCTCCTCTACCTTTAAAATCACTCATGCCTCATGCAAATATCTCATTTGAGGCTCTTTCTTGTAGCCAAATGCATACTTGTTCTAATCCACCCACCCTCCCTACTGATTTACCAAATCATAAGCAGATGTTTGAGGTAAAAGAACTTATAAAAACCTTCACCCATGAGCTAAATGAGATAAACTGCCAAGAATTGTATCATGTTGATCCATACTCCATGCCTCAAAGTCCTTCTAGACAACAATGTCAATATAGTCAATTTATAGAGGAGATCCTCCCTCAGGCATAGAAGAGACCCACTTATTCTAAAAATTATGCTTTACAAGCCTCTGTATCTACAAATCAACCAATAGAAGCCACAGATTGGGTTCTTTGTCATTTTGAAATTAAAGAAAATTTGAGTCTCAAAGATCAAAAACAAGAAAAGAGGTAGCTCCAGTTTATCTAGTGTTCCTAGCCAATTCTGAGCCTCATGCACATGAGGCAAAGTGTAATTCAGAGATTTAGTCAAGTGACGAAGAAGATTAAGAGGATGCTTATGACTTAACTCTTCTAGAAGTTGGAAAGTACTTGAAAAAGGGATTTGAAGCTAAAAAGTACTGGGTGAAGAATGATGCATCATCTATACCACATCTTGAGGAAGAAGTTGCAAAAGAAATTACAGATGAATCTACAAATAAAGGGTGTTTTTATTTCTGTCATGATTTTACACATCTTGAAGGAGATGATTCAGAGATGTGGTCACATGGAGAAGAGCATGAGACAGATGACAATGGCCTATTTCTCTTCAAAGTTGCGAAGTATTTGCGAAAGAATCTAGAAGCTGAAAGGTACTAGCCATCAAAGGATACAAAATCTTTACCTCAGCTTGTAAAAGAACAAAAAGTAAGTCCTCTTGTACAAAAAGGTGAAGATGAGTTTGAAAATGATTCTTTTTGGGATGATCTAGAAGTTTTTTGTCCTAATTTGGGTGATCATGATAAAAATAAAAGTGAGCTCCATGAAAATGGTGCATCAAGAGACTCGTGTAATGAAGATTTGCAAGAAGAGTTGCCTCATACATCATTCTGCTTTTAAGAAGAGAGGTCAATCATATTCGAGATAGCTATTGGTAGCTCCATCACATTCAAGCAAGAATTTGAGGCTACTATGGATCATGAGCATACAAAGATACAGATAGGAGAAGTCACCGATGAAGCCCAAATCACAAATATTTTTGCATACAAGCAAAGAGGTGAGCTCCAATGCTTGATTTTCCCTTCCCACCCTCCGTTGAAGCAAGCACAGTATGTAGATTGGTCCAAATGGTGTTTTGATGCCAAGGAAGAGTCTCCAGAATGCAGGAAGGTGAAAAGGTACAAGTTCTTGTTATTTTTATTCATGCATTTCATTTGGTCAATTCTCAATACAATGTGGATCCACTAGAGCAACATCATCCGATCTGAGAGTTATTTTGCCATTCCTGTAAATGGGCATATCCCTATGAGGTTCATATGTCAGTAATTTAGTCTCAATGCTTTGGAATAAGTTGCAGTCGCAACAGTTAATTTCAATTTTAGTTTTGTTGCTTTCAATAAGTCTTGAAGTTGCTGCAATAAAGGATGTATGTCAGTTCAGTAGTCACCAATTGTGGTTTCAATTGTAAAATTCAACTATCATTCAGCAGTGTCAGTTTCAGAATTAATGCATTTTTCTGGGTAGTTTGTATTGGTTTGGTTGCACAAATGTTGGCTACAGATCTATTTTTCAGTTGAATGAATGTTTCTCTATCTGATACTTGACTCTATACCCAATGGATAAGGCACCATTTTCTCTGGGCTCGAAATGAGTAGGCTCATTTTCCCAGCCAATCGCCAAAAACTATTGTGCAAATTTTACACACCACCTTGAAACTTTCAAGATTAGTGACTTTCATATCAGAATAAGATTCAATGAAGTTCAAATTAAATTTCAAGGTACTCAGTCTATATGAACCAATGATCATTCAAGATAAGCCTCTGCCTATGTGCAAACAAAGTGAAGTCTTACATCAATTCAAGATAGGTGCAAGCATTTCGACATAGTGTTGTAAAAGTCACAACGAATAAAAGAAGAATGGCACTCATTCAACAAAGGCATAATCAAAACAGTGAGCAAGCATAAGTGTACTTAGTGATGTTAGTTTTCCAACGGCACAACCAAGATACTATGCATAGGTCAGCGTTATATATCAACTTGTGTATAATAGGAACGTAATCAATGAGTTCAATGCATCAAGCCAAGCTCCATATAGAATGAAGATACCCCATCAGATGGAAGCACAGCAAAAAGGAATCAAGGTGTGGTCTGTTTGTCAAGCATCACATATAAGTCATAGCCATCATTAAAACTCAAATGCAAAACATTTCAAAATTAGGTGCAGCCACTATGTAACTATATGGAGTGTTCTAAACAAAGCACAACATTCCACTAAGGTGCGATCCATAAAGATAAGCACAAGCATCAAATGTAAGGCATGCAGTAAAACCCAAAGCACCATCGTTAAAAATGATACGTTCCCAGTTTATTATGGTGCTAGTTTTATGAAGAAGAGTGGTGCATCCACTAGATAAAGGTGTTCGAGTAGCATAGTGAAATGGTGAGCTCACAAATGAGGTATAACCTCTAAAGCATGGCACTATATGAAGAGCAAGGCGCCAGCTATATAGAATGACAAGTTGTATAAAGATGGTGCAGCCTTCATTAAAGGTGATGGGCTCAAGAATTTTCAAATCCAATGCAGAGCTATTTCAATTAGATAAATAGTGCTCAGTATAAGACTCCCAGCCACTAATTAGCTCATGTTGATAATCTCCTTCTGTGAGGTTGATATCTATATATAGAAGTTTCATTCTTAGATCTACAAAGAATAACGTTAGGAGTGCTATGTGCAAAACTTTGGTTCTTTGGCAGTGTTTGGGCTTCTATGTTAACATTTGGCCAAGCACTATTGGGTGCTATAAAAATCATGGTTTACGGCTCACAAAGAGGTCACCATTGTAGATCACAGTCAAACTATCATTGTTGATCATTATTTATGTTTTCTACGCACCATTCTAAGATGCCATTTGCTAAGTCCCTGCTGATTTTATTCACCAAAAGTGTAGTGTCTTGTCTGGCGCCATTTTTGTCTTGGATAAAGTCTCTATTGCAACACTTGTTCATGGAGAAAACATTAGATCATGGTCTCCTTGTTTGCTGAGTCATTTGAAGAAGGAAGTGTAAAGGGTAATTTTTGGATGTTTTGTTTTTGATAGTTTTGTGTGTATATCCTCCTTTCACCCTTACATTCAAGGACCTAGAGTCGAGTTGCAATGTACTATCATACCCTAGGTCACTACTACTATGTAGGGAAATTTGGATTTTTATGATTTGATTGTCAATTTCCTTATCTTATGCTCAATTATTCCTTAAAAGCCTAATTATGCAAATACGATAGTAAATGGGTGAATTACAAAAAATGCTTCTGCAAACAAATGTAAAATAACAAATGACTGTGCACCTATTTTCAGGGTTCTGAAGTGGAATAGTTGGGGACTAAAGAGAGGGCGCCCAAGCCTAAGGCCCTGCTTTTTGTTGAGATCTGGAAACAAGGTCTACAACCTGTGTTTGTTGTATCAGAGATTTTCCCATTGCAGAACTTTAAGGACTAATGAGTGGGTGCCCAAGTCCAGGTAGCTGTTTCTTTCACTGATCTGCAATCCTGACACTTTGTTGTACCCTCCTACAACTTCACTTTCTCTGCAACTCCAACCTGTAACCTGCAATCATGAAAACTTTGGGAGGGGGTTATGGTGTTTAGAGGCTTGCCTCAGTCAAGCCCCAGAGAAACATTCAAGCCTTCCTAACACCATTGTCAGATAACGAGTGTGTGCCTTGGGAGGCAAAGGAAAAAATCAAATGATAAATGCTCAATAATCACAATAGATATCACCTTGTAGTAAAGATCTCATCAGAGGAAGAAGCTCTTCATTCCATGAGGAGATGGATGCTCAAATCTACAAACACAAACACATAGACAACACAAATCTACTCTTGCAACACAATGAAAGCCTTGAATCACCTTTAGGATGCATAAAGTTCATAATAACAATCTAGTTTACAACTGAATGCTTAAACATGCTTTTATATGCAACTACAAACATTCCCACCAAGATTTCATAAATTCAAACTTACAGTGTCAACCTAGGGACCAAATAACGGTCATAAACTGACACTTCAAATTTGGGCCTAACCCAAAATAGGGTAGGACTAGGGCGTGGGCACCCAAGTCATCCCCCTTATTTTGGGTAGGGTTAATCTCAAGGGGTCCCCCTAGACCCCATTTGTCATGATACCTAGGGTTCATTCCATCGAGGTGTCAGATTATGATGTAATATGTCCTAAATGCAGCTAAGAGACCCAAGAGCTAAACCCTTTAAGGGAAAAGCCCCCAAGGGGACATTTTCTGACATTACATTTAGCCCCCACTTTAATATATGCATAAACGCGAGGCCAATACATGCATTAAAGTACGATCAACAAAGATAGCAAACATGCCAAGCATGGAGAAGACATGTTGAGCACATGTTGAAGCCAATGACAGGCACACAAAATACGGAGAAGACAGTTACAGTCATGCAAAACACAGAGAATACAATAAATGCATAGAAGACACATTAATGCATAGAAGACAGGAATGATTTCTTTTCTTTTCTTTTTCTCATATATATGAAATGCAAATGCAAGTATAGGGAAGTAAACAAACCTCCCATAATGCAAGATGTACTGCATATATGGGGCAACACATACGCAAGATGCGCAAAACCTCCCAAAATGCAGGATGCACTCATCGCGCAGGTCTTTAGACTACATATGGGGAAACAAACACGCCAAACAAAGCAAGCATCCCAAACACACACTTTGAAGACACGGAAAAAACATAGTAGACAAGCGATGGAGTGTTCCTATTTCTAGGTTCAACACCATCTTAGGCACATTACAGGCACACACCAATGATTGGGCTTCGCCACAACAATCGCCAAAGACACACTTAAGGGTTGAGTTAGTCACAGAACCGCTCCCCACCTTCGCAGAGGACTTTTGAAAATGACAGGATGATGCAATCTTCTCCGTGAAATACATCATCCTCGCCTCCATAGAGGGTTTTTTAAGAAAAAGGATATGTTTGATATCCTGACTCTGCAGAGGGCTTAGATAATTGATTGATTGCAAAAAAACTCAGGATGGAGGATGCACTCATTGTGCAGATCTTTAAACTGCACCTGAGGACAAACACATTGCTAACATCTACAACAGACAACTTACCTTATATATGCCCCCACCTTAAGGTGGTTAATATCATGCATCGATATCAAGCATGTTAAGGTAGGAAGAAAACACACAAGGGAACATAGACTTTCACAAAGCCCATGCCCCCCAAAGGTGGCATGTACTTTACGATCGCCAAATGTTCCCACAAACACATCCCTACAAGAAACATGTTAGTATCCATAATCATGATAAACAACAACATCAATGTATATGAAATCTGAGGTATGCAAGATTCAAGATAGACAAAGTGCACAGAGCATCAGTATTGTTATGATTTGTGAATGAGATAGAACACCATCAAAATCACTACGTGGAAAGCACAAGTACTTCCACTAGCCAAGCATCGGATAAGATATACAACCCCATCGTCATATTAGGAACTAAGTCAAATTTTTTATTTCTCGCGAAAGGGACGCTAGGTCCACATCAGTATAATGTTTTTCATCATCCACCTACTAGATGGAAACACTAGAGGAATGGAAACAATAAATAATAGAGGAGAAACAAGCGTCTTAGGGACAATCACATAGGAGGGTGCCTTCAGGTCACCAACCGCAACACTATGTCTGTAAGACACAACACACAACAATGAAATCAGAGAGAGAGAGAGAGGCAATATATAAGAATGATGATACAAATAGAAGAAGGTCACAACAAAGGTGGTCTCCTGGTATCCTAGACCTTACAAGAGAATTAGGGGCCATCCCAGGAGGCCTAAACAACACATAACACATCACAAAGGAAACACATCACGAGAGAGATGAAGGGTTAGAAATACTTACCTATTAGGGTACCATCATTAAGAACATACATATCTAGGATATATGTCATGTTGTTTTGATCTTGTTGAACTAACATTAAATTTAGGACAATGGGAGGATTTCTTTTCTTTAAAATGATTATATCTGATGCTACTTGAGTAATGTGTTGAAGTGGAATCTATAGGTACTCGAATCCCTTGTTGATTTACACCACATCCCTTACCTACATATTCACAATTGTTATAAAGGATTGTAAATCCTCGACCATAAAGGGATGTCATTTCCTTAGAAGAAGGTGAAGCCTCGTAGGTGTCATAATTTGTAGTGTAAGTGAGAGTATTGTGTTTGTTTTCTACCCAGGAAGCTTTATTTTTCTTAGGTGCTTCATAAGATTGCTTAGGTGAGATCGATGCAACTTTTGATGTGTCAAGGCTATTAATTTTATATTCCCCTATACTGCAAGGATTAAAATCTAATGAACCCCAATCATCACCAACAAGTGCATTCAATGGTTGAGAGTTTTGTACAACATTAGTCATTGATGGATCACCTCGCAAATTGTTTAAGCTCATATGGTTATAAACTAGTTTTTTCTTTTTAATGTGTAAGCAGTTATCTAGTTTAGGATCAGCATGAATAGTATGAAATTTACCGTTGAATATAAATTTGATTGAACGATGCAAGGTGGAAGGAACTACCCCCAATGCATGAATCCAAGGTCTGCCAAGAATCATGTTGTAAGATAAAGAACAAGGCATGACATGAATCAGGGTAGGTGCAAGCACAGATCCTACTTGTATATGTAGAGTTATAGTGCCCACAAATTGTCATCCAACATTATCAAAGCCACAAATGTTAATTCCATTTGGTTTGATTTGTGATGTGTTTGCTTTGATTTTGTCTATTAGGTCAATGCTACAAACATTAAGAGTTGATCCATTGTCAATCATAACTCATTTTACCAATGTTTTATTTATTATGACAGAGATCATAAGTGGATCATATTGGTTTTGAACTTCAATTGACGGTAATTCATGTGGTTGAAAGATAATATCCATTTTTGTCACATGCATACTATCCAATATGGCTACTACATCATTAGGCTTAGCAATAGGTGGGACAGTCGTGCCTTTTGCGAAGCTTCTTGGAGCATTCCATGGTATGTAGGCAATGTTTGTATTAAATCCCAAATAGAGATCTTAGCCAGAGTAGCGCAAAGCTGTTCGACAAGATCATACTCTTGACCACTTCTATGAGTAAGACGAGGTGGTGGAGGGAGCATAGGTTGAGAACATGGAAGAGAGACAAGCACATGCAGTGCTTGGTTACTTTCCTTGTTATTATGGGTGTTGTATGTGTGAATAATCATATTGTGGTGTGGCTGTTGTAACACATTTTGAACACCTTGGACCGTAATCATCGACTTTAAGAAAAAAAGTGCATTAGGTGCGCCCCGCACAACCATCTTAGGAATATTGCTACCAAGTCTATTAAAGAAGATTGAATTAACATTATTTCCCTCTTGATTGCACCCAACATCCATCCCTATAGGATTTAATGTGAGAGACCTTTTCTCATCCACTAATACTACATCTTGGCCAGGGAGAGTATTGGGATGAGGGGAAGGTACATCATCATCATCATCATACTCTGTGGTGGAAAAAGGGTTTTTGCTCTCATCTTTCTCATGAGTATTCCTAGAGATGAATTTAGTTAAATCTTCTAATATCAAAGGATATGCTCCTATGAATACTGTGAAGCTATTAAAATCATATGTATAACAAAGTAATTGCAGCTCATATGTAGAACATATAGAAGCATCAATACCACAAGTGCAAAAGCTATGTGCTCTAGAACATGAGGATTTTCATTAGTGAAACTAGAGAAATTTTTAAAATCTAGGATATACTCATGCAAGGATTTCAGAGATGAATAACATGAAGATACCACAATGAGATGCAAAATTAGATTTTAAAAGTTTTGCAATAGTATGCAAAAGACAAGTGCAACACTATATGCAAAAATGACCTACAATGCTTGATTTTTTTTGTATTCTTTCAATGTAAATAAGTGAAAGAAAAGGTGTTGTAAGGATTTTGATCAGGGGTAGAAAATTATATGTTTGATATCAGTCTAATATAGCAATACAATCCTTCACAACACACTCTTGATGCAAATCTAAGATGATGCCAAGTCAAAATATAGTGAAAATACACTAAAATATGTGATTTTTCACCAAATCTCAATGCAAATGAGCATGACAAAGGGTGTTGTGAGGAAAATGATGATGGAAATAAAATTATATCAGTAATAACAGCCTCTTAATGCTAAAATATCCGTCACAACACGCTTTTAGTGTCTCCCAAAGTCAAACCCTAGTGAAAATGTAGCAAAATAGGCAATTTTTCGTGGTTTTTCAATTCCAAGGCCTAGAAAAAGGGGTGTTGTAAAGAATTTTAAGATGTGCAGAAAATGATACTAATGGTATCAGTCACCTCAATCTATAAAATTTGTCACAACACACTTAGAGTGCAAACTAGGCCAAACCCTAGGGCAAAAATAGCAAAAATGTACAAATTTTCACCAAATTTTCAATACAAGAGCCCGATAAAAGGTGTTGTGAAGATTTTTAGGAGGGGAAGAAAATTATTACCCTGATAACAACCAATTATTGTAAAAATATCCTTCACAACACGCCTATGGTGCAAATTGAGAGAGTCGATAAGGCCAAATTTAGTGAAAATCAATGTTTTTGAAGCCCTAGGTTTGAGATCTTGACACAAAATGCTATATGAATGTTTTGAAAGCTAAAATATGATAAAAATAAAATGCACTCAGATCTGAAAAATAATTTTCAAGCTCTAACATGCAAAATGCTAATGCAAATCTAGTGAAAAATCAATGAAAATGCTAGTTTTGTTGATTTTTTCTATGCAAAAATGTAAATTTTAAAAATCTAAATGCAAATTTGTTCCAACATGAAAGACTATAGACAAATGCACATTTGAATAAGTCTCTAAAATTAGTATAAAAATCTAAAATAATATTTTACCTGCAAACCCTAGATTTTGGAATTACTAGATTATATGCAAAATTCACAATTTTCAACAAAACCCTAGCAATTTTATGATGAAAATGCAATACAAATTAATGATTTTTTTTAATTTTATATAATTTAAATCAGATCTAATGCAAAAATCATAAATTTGATGAAATTAAAATTAATTCATGCAACATGCAAAACCCTAGCATGCAATTTTTTCCAATTTTTTAATTTTTTTGTAAGTTTTCGAATGCAATAAGATGAATGGTACTATGAATGAATGAAAATCAATGCAAATCTAAAGAAAAACACTTAGCAAGGTGCAAACAAGTCCAATAACATGGGTTCACCAAAATGTAAAGGGTGATTTTTGGATGTTTTGTTTTTGATAGTTTTGTGTGTATATCCTCCTTTCACCCTTACATTCAAGGACCTAGAGTCAAGTTGCAATGTACTATCATACCCTAGGTCACTACTGATATGTAGGGAAACTTGGAATTTTATGATTTGATTGTCAATTTCCTTCTCTTATGCTCAATTATGCCTTAAAACCCTAATTATGCAAATACGATAGTAAACAGATGAATTACAAAAAATGCTTCTGCAGACAGATGTAAAATAACAAATAACTGTGCACCTATTTTTGGGGTTCCCAAGCAGAGTAGTCAGGGACTAAAGAGCAGGTGCCCAAGTCCAAGGCCTTGCTTTTTGTTGAGATCTGGAAACAAGTTCTGCAACCTGTGCATGTTGTATCAGAGATTTTCCCGTTGCAAAACTTTGAGGACTAATGAGTGGGCGCCCAAGTCCAGGTAGTTGTTTCTTTCACTGATCTGCAATCTTGACACTTTGTTGTACCCTCCTGCAACTTCACATTGTCTGCAACTACAACCTATAACAAACAATCATGAAAACTTTGGGAGGGTGTTGTGGTGTTTAGAGGCTTGCCTCAGTCAAGCCCTGAAAAGACATTCAAGCCTTCCGAACACTATTGTTAGATAGAGAGTGCGTGCTTTGGGAGGCAGAGGCAAAAACCAAATGATAAATGCTCAATAATCACAATAGATATCACCTTGTAGTGAAGATCTCATGGGAGGAAGAAGCTCTTCATTCCATGAGGAGATGGATGTTCAAATCTACAAACACAAACACATAGACAACACAAATCTTCTCTTGCAACACAATGAAAGCCTTGAATCACCTTTAGGATCCATAAAGTTCACAATAACAATCTAGTTTACAAATGAATGCCTAAACATGCTTTTATATACAACTACAAACATTCCGACCAAGATTTCGTAAATTTAAACTTACTGTGTCAGCCTAGGGACCAAATAACAGTCATAAACTAACACTTCAAATTTGGGCCTAACCCAAAATAGGGTAGGACTAGGGTGCGGGTGCCCAAGTCCTCCCCCTTATTTTGGCCAGGGTTAAGCTCAAGAGGTCCCCCTATGCCCCATTTGTCATGATACCTAGGGTTCATTCTATCAGGGTGTCAGATTATGATATAATATGTCCTAAATGTAGCTAAGAGACCCGAGAGCTAAACCCTTTGAGGGAAAAGCCCCCAAGGGGAGATTTTCTGACATTACAGGAAGAAAATACACACCATTAAAAATAGAAGTAGAGGAATAAGCAATGCAGTGAAGCACAAGTGCCACCTTCAGTTTCAACACAGCTCATTCTAAATGTGAGGCACAGTGTATATCAACACAGAGATAAAGAAGATTCAGACATAGTCAGATAGGAATGATCAACGGCTCACAGGAATTTGAAAATGAAGCAAGGAGAGGGCTTGTTCAAGGAAGTCATGGAAGTCACCACGTGGCTCAACTGCGAGGTTTGAAGGAAAGAAGAAATAATTTTCATCCCAAATGAGTGCAAATGTGACACATGGGTGAGGCGGAGACAAGATAAATCTTTTGTTTTGTTTTTCATAAAATTAAAAAAATGAGTTAAGGGTCACGTGAGCTGGGAGATAATGAGAGTCTTTATTTTAATGTTGAGTCTCTTATATTAAAACTGGTGGGCCCCCCTCAATGAAGCTAAATGCTTTAAAAAATTAAAGAATCTTTTAGATTTGAAGTCACGGTGAAAGTAAAATCAGATTTAAATATAGAGTCTTTTTAAGATGAGAATATAATGGTGGGTTCCAAGACTAATAAAGCTAAGGCTTTATTAATGAATAAGACTCTTATATCATTTGACTCTTATTATTTATGGGGAAAGTAAAGATGCAGCCTAAACAATAAATAAAGATCCACTTTATTTTCACGACAAGCAACAGAAATGGGCAGGAGTTTGTTTTTTCATGCAGGCCAAGCAATGGAATCCATAGCTGATGGGGAAAAATAGAAAGACCCAGTTAACTGTAGGTTTCAGTTATCAGAGCTAAGATTTTGGGGATTTTTAGTTGCAGATATTTCTGGGCAGTTAGAGAAGATTTTCAAAGGGGTTTTGGCTTTAAATACAAAGATCCAGGACATAAACAAGAAGAACTACACAGGAGATATACACAAATGATCAGAAAGTTTCTTAGCAATAGAATAGAGATATTTTTCTTGCCTCAGCAGGCGATTCTCATGAAGGATTCAAATATTGTATTTTGTACAATTTTTCCTCTATATTTTTGTTCTCCATCAAACAATGAAGAGAAAGTGATGCTTTGTGCATTTTGAATTTGTTTCTTATTCTTGCTTCTTGTTTTATGTTCTTAGCCTTTGATAAATCTATTTCATATGTTGGGTTATTAATCATGCACTCTACTCTTTAGTTTTACCAGTGGATCTTTTAGGGTTTGATCATTATGCTATCAGGTAATGAATCTGGCGCATCGCCTTAGCGGATTAGGTATTTTATTTACAATCTTGTTTTTTCTTCTCTTTTCCCACAAACCCTAGAGAAGAACCAACTTCTTTAAAATCTGGAGGTTATTCTAAGAGTCAATCCCACGTTCTCAGAACTTCCCATTGTTGGTGACTGATTGACAAATTTAAACATCAATAGGTTGCGTTAGAGCTTAAAGATTTGCATTTAGTTTAGTATTTCCAAGTGTTGTGTGTGTTGCAGGTTGCAGGTAAAGTTTTGGAGAGAAGTTGAGGTGGTTTTGGTGTTGTTTGTTGTAGATTGATTTTTTATTGTGGAGAAGATTAATGTTGTTCATATGTTGTTTCCAGATCAGTGCCATAAGTTAATGTATTCATCTTGCAGTTGGGCGAAGATTGTGTAATTTGTGTTGTTTCAATAGTTTGTTTCTGAGTAGTTATTTGTGGGTATATTAGAAAGTATTGTATCCAGATTTGGTTGGTATTATATAAGTGACTTGCTATTGTTGTAGATTAGTTGTTGGTTGTTTATTTGCACTACCATACAGTTTTCCAGATTTGTGGAGCTATATTTGTAGTTTGGGCAAAATAGTGTTAATTAGTAGTGTTGTTTGCAAGGTTTTCAGTGTTTAGTGGAAAGTTGTGTTCCATATTTTATTTCTTCTGTTATTTCTATTGTAACAGGTCTGATTTCATGTATTTTCCATTTATAAATCAAAAAATATTAGTTTGGGTTGTTAACAGTGAAATTTGGTGGCATTCGGTGTTGACAACTTTGTGGGTTTGGTGATTTAATTTTCATATTTGTTCCTAGATTTGTACTTTCTAGAGCCACTGATATTGGGACCATTATAACAGTAAAAAATTGTTGTAAATTCACTTTCATATCAATGAGAATCAATGGCATAAGTTTCTGGACAATTTTGTACAATTTGGGGTTTGACTATCTAGCTAGTTTGGTAGTATTTTTCGAGAGTTATGAACTGAAGTTTGTAAAAGTTAATTTTAGATCTGCTTTTAATTTGTAATATTTTAGTTTGGCTCATTACATAGAGCCATCATTATATTGTGATGATACTCCTTGTATTATTGATCCTCATCCTTACACTCTATCAGATATTGTATTCAATTTGATTTTGATCATGTTGTGGATGCTTATATTATTTGTAAAATTACAGAAGTAAAGAAATGAATAACAAGCACACAATGTGAATGAAGTTGACCCACTATATTAGCCTCAAAGGCAAGCATAAATAGGAGGATTTAAGGTACCCAAATTCCATGAAATGAGGATAGGACTCCTCATTCATGGAGTGGTGGTGGATAATCTCCCATGAAGGTAACGTGAGGTGTCAAAGACAACTTGACAGATCTCAAACACTCCTAACTAACTTGACAACTCATATGAACAAGTTTCAAGTGTAAATGGATAACTAGGTAGGCTTAAGAAGCCTAAGTGTATGCATAGAATATATATACACTAACACCCCCCCTTAAGCATAGCTTAGGTGGGCATGGATGAAATGGGTCCCAGCTACTAGCCTAGTGAGGTGCCCATGTACAATGCAAAAGAAAATGAGTTCCAGCCATGAAGCTCATGTACAATGCAATCTCTCTAAAAAAATGGAGTAAGATAGAAAACCCAGTGGGAAAAAACTATCCTCCAAAAAGAGAGAAAAGAGAAGGATTTAAGACATTCTAAAAAGATGTCCCTTGATGATCAGAACATCATGATGAAGAACTCTTGAAGCATGTAAAAATTGTAAACTTTGTCGATGATGAACTGGTGTCTACTAGAATAAATGAATCTTCAAGAAATGTAGATCGAGTTAAGAGATACAAAATATTGCATGAGTGAACATTCAAACACTACTCAACGATGTACACAAAGTCAATCAAACTTTGTGAAGTCAGAAATACAGATAGTATTGTGATTAGGAGTACAAGAATCTAAAAATATGATCCACTAAAATAATCCCTCATGTGAGAGATTAAAATGAAGGATATAGGACCTTCAAAAAAGATTCCTCCACTGCTTCATTGAAAGAAGCATGGAACACATCATAGTCCCCCCTTAATGCTGACAGATATTAGAAGACCAACTAAAATCAAAAGTGTGCAAGGAATGTAGACCAAAATGTAGGTCCAAAAAATGTACAAGAACTTGAAAAAGGGTGTGCAGTAAGGCACACATGAATGAGATGAGAATCACTAAGATCCATTGTTGTGATTGGTGCAACTCTCCATTACACTTTATAATTCAATGTAAGTACAAATTTCTCAAATTCCCTCCATGTTACTAGTAGAATTTTGGCAAATAAATGACTAGGTGACTAAAACTTTTAGTCACAACAACTAAAAATGACTAAATTCTACTAATTTTTTGTAACACAACTATAAATGACTAAATAAATGACTGATTTGATCGTCGGCTAAAAAATACAACTAAATAATTAGTCACACAAATAAAAATGACTAAATAATTAGTCACACGAATTGGTAATTTCCCTCTTCCCTACCATTTAAAAGTTTTATTACAATTAAAATAAATACCATGTAAAACATTTCCCGCCTATCCAATTGATTTAGGAGTCAAAACCAGTTGATACCACATAAAACATGAGCACTCGTAGCAATGGCAAGGGTGGGAGTAGCAAGAGGAGCAGGGGTAGCTAGAGCAATTCTCTTTTTCCCAATTATCTCTAGATTGTTCTGATGCCCTACAGCCTTGCAAGTTCTGATTCTTGACCTTGCTTCTCTATCTCCACTCTTTTTTAAGTCTAAAATTTTGCTCTCCAATTTGGTTGTGTATGTGCATTTTAAGGGCTCCTTGGAGTCTTTGAAAAATTTAGGTGTCGAATAAGTTGCTTCTAAACATAATTTGCAAAGCAGATGTGGGTTTGAAGACTTTTCAGATTAACTTTGACCCTCTACTAAATTTGGCCACTTGCCAAATTTAGCTTTACATTAGGGTTCTGAAAACATGGTAGTTTAGGAAGAGAGTTTTTTTTTTAGAACTGTTTGATGGAGAAAGTGTGGGTTTTAAGTTTTGGATGCTAAATCTCTTAAACTTAAAACCAAGAATATCAAATGGAAGCAATTTAAAAAACTATTTCAACAAAAAAACCTCCTTGATAATTTTATTTAAGAATAGAGAAATGAATTCTCTAATTTAAAATTAAAAAGGAGAACCATTAACCAGTATTTACACTCAAAACTATTCCAATAGTTGTCTGTTACAAAATTAATTAGATTTACTAATTGATTGGCATGATATAACATTTTAATATTTAGAACCATGAAAAATAGTTTCTCATATGATAAATAAAATACCTCACACTAACTTCAAATAAAAATAATAACACAGTGTAATCCAGAAATAATTTATTAGACGTGGAAAAACAATTGATATAGAATGGCCTTCTATTTATTTTATTCTAGGGGAAATGCATTTACGTTATATGAAATTGGTTTTTCCAAACACTCAATTATTTTCAATCTGTAGGCTGACCTTGATCTGATTTCCAAATCTCTGGCCAATTCTTTTAGGCTTCTGTCCATCCAAGGAGAGAGCCTTCCTCGGCAGGATCCCAGCTTGCAAAGACTGCTCCATTCATTATACCCAAAGTTGAAGTCCCAAATGTGAAAAATATAGTCACAATACGAATCCACGTTGGAACATCCACCTTCAAACCAGTTTCTAGAAAATCAAAAAAAGGGAACAAAATGAAGCCAGTGATCATGGGTCCTACCACATAAAACCCTATTATTTTCATTATTCTATTGAACACAACCTCAGGAATCTCATCATCTTCATCAATATTAGCATTCACTTCGTCCCCTTCAACATTTTCTTCTATTTCAATTGTCTTAATCTTTTTCCTTTTGTTCCTCTTCTCTGGGTCCTGGCCAAAGCCATTAGGACTCTTCATATATTTACACTATATAAGTCCCAATTTAACCCATGATTTCAAAGTGGGTGGCAATGCATATTTGCTACTAATCTTCCTGCTAACACTGCAACTCACTGTGAGTGTGCTCAAATCGGACAAAAGTTGCAATGATGTTTTATTGAAGATGGGATTTGAGATTTTAACTGAGGACTTCAATTGTAGGCTATGGGGGTTTAATCCCAAGGAGGCAGAGGATACACATGAGGCCATTATTGTGTGGGAAAAATGATAACAAGCAACAACAGAAGCCATATCCTTAGGATTATGTAATATGTATTTTACATAATAACCCATTTACTGCAGCATCAAAATTCATTGCACAAGTCTTCATTCATTGAATCTACAGACATTAATCCATGATTAGTTAGTTTATACCCAGTAAACCATCTATGAACTTCCTACAACACTGCAACATGGTTACAGTGTTCCAAAAAAATTGAAAATTGCTTACTGTGTTTGTATTCACATAATTTTGTTTCTTCCTATCTTCCAAGTTAGATATTTTGGACTTCTGTAGTCCACATATGATCAAATTTCTTTCTTTTATCACAATCACACGAACCTTATCCATTCTTGGCTTTCTCTAGCAATATTTGTCCTTAACACAAATGAAATAATTACTAGTATATTTATATTTAAAAATATATATCTATAGTAGTCCAGAGATATCTTCATTGTTTTTTTGGTTTTTGATTTTTGGTTTTTATTTTTTATTTTTTTATAAATTACTAGTAGCTACAATGCAAGCCTTTCATTTCCCATTAAATATATTTCTTATTCTTGACATTTATAAATTATTGGCAACTAGAATATTTGCATTTTGGTTTAAAATAGCAAAAGCATCTTTGAGAGTGGTGTAAGTTTAGTGGTGTATTTATTGTGGGGTTTCATTATGATTCTTTATCTTAATAATCTCATGCATATAATTTTTTTAAAAAGTTTTAGATTGGAATTTTATAAAATTACACGGAATCTTGGAATGTTTCAGCTTTTCAACTCTACCTATTTGATGGAAAAAGTGTGGGTTTTAAATTGCTTCCATTTGATATTCTAGGTTTTAAGTGTCAAAGATTCACTAATAAGCCATTGATTTATTTCCATTGAGGCATGCATTGACATTATTGCAGTTTCCTTGCTATTAACTAAATCCTCATAAAAACCTTGCAAAATCCATTAATTAAGAGATTTTGAGAGCTTCCTTGCAAAATCCATTTTGTGCACATTCTGCAATCATATCATTTCATTCCATGAGATCACATCTCTTTGAGGCATTCTGTCAAACAATTCAAGTGTTTTGTCTATGATTCCACATCTTGCATATATGTCTACCAGAGCATATTTAACTATAATTCAAGTAACTTTTAGATTGCTTTGTTAAATGGATGCTTCAAAAGCTAGGAAACTATAGCTAACTACATTCTAACATATTCAGGCATTTGTACCCTGAAAAGGATAGATTTACTTAGGTGTTTTGCTAACATTTAATTTTGATGTGCAAGTTATGTCATTCTGTATCAGGGACAACCATGCTTAACCCTCTATGTTAATAGTTTTTCTCAAGAGAAATCATCAGATTGAAATTTGTTGGACACATCAATGTGTTCTTGCCTGGACTTCTAGAGGAGATTTTCAAGTGCATTTGTACTTGAATACCATGCTTGCTTTGTAAAGTGTGGAAGTAGTAAGCAAGTTACTATATTCCTGTCAAACATTTTAATGGTATCTGTTGTCTAAATTGCTTGCTAATGGGAATTGCCTTGTATACACTAGTGTCTTCTGATTGGTGTGCCTCCAATGACAATGCCTCAGGCCTTGTTCATTGTCCTCCCAACCTTTCGCGCTCTCCCGCAGACACTTCAAGCCATGCCCACGATAATGTGGGAAAATCCTGCATTACTACCGACATGGCTTGAAGTGTCTGCGGGAGAGCGGGGAAGGGTTTCTAGCATTTTCTATGTTGTTATACGTTAGATGAGACAATTGAAGATAAGAAAAATTGATGACTATGATGCAAATTTAAATCATTGGTTGTTGTGAAGATTAGTTAAATTTTCAAATTTAAAATTTTGACTATTGGATGAGGTAAATTGATTGTTGATTGAACCCTTATATGTTTGAACAGCGAAAAAATGACTTCTCCTAGGATCAACTGATGAACAATTTGATGTTGGTTCATTCATGTCAGTAACACTTAGATGTGATCACCGAGTCATTGATGGAAAGTATGTTTGACCCTAGTCTTTTCTTTACTTCTGCCAGATTAGTTTACACAAAAGGTTATTAAATAAGGAAACCAATAGATTGTCATTTTTAAGACAAATGACTAAAAAAATTGAAGCCAACTCTATTCTGTACTCTATGTATTCTTAGTGTTCTAAACTTTTTTCTATTTTTTTGTGATTCTAGGCTACATTCTATGGAACATTATCATAAAGTAGTTGTGTTTATGTGAGATTATATTCCTACACAAATAATTTTTACAACTTAGAAAGGAACCATTTTGAAGTGTATGGTATTGCACTATACATGTATTTGCTAAAATAGTAGTCTTAAGGACACCTATTTGTTTATACCACACATAATCCAAGACTTGAAAACATGGAAGCATTAAATTTTAAAACTAAGTCAAGGACATAAATCATTAGAGATGATTTATCTTTCTAGCACCTTGGTACAAATTTGTGATTCTCTTGGAGAAATTAGATCCTAGTTGCTCTGAATGTTCACTCTACCATAGTGTTCTGTTGTAGTTAAACAAGGTAGTGTCTTCTTCATCTTGAGGCCATACTAAAACTGCAAACACCCAATCACCATTTTTAAGGCTATCAAAAATTTTGAACCACCATATAAGAAGTGATCAGATAAATGTAGGAGAGTGGTCCTATTGCTTTTGTCCTACACAATTCTATACTCCATCTGGTTGCAAGCAACTGTTGGTTGCCTACAATCAATATCACAAACATAGATAGGGGTCACAAACGATGTCTTACACATATACCTACAAAGTATTGATATGTTGAACTGATCCCAGAAAAAGAACATGATACAGCCTCACCAAAGTGGCAAAATGCTGGTCTTTATAATCTAATTCAATGGCTCATAATTGAGAAGAGCTCCTCATAAAATCCACTGCCCCAATGAGATGCCCTGGCTTTA
Organism: Cunninghamia lanceolata; assembly: GCA_027924645.1. Taxonomy (NCBI): domain Eukaryota; kingdom Viridiplantae; phylum Streptophyta; class Pinopsida; order Cupressales; family Cupressaceae; genus Cunninghamia; species Cunninghamia lanceolata. Next base: position 16,929,480 of record BSBN01001583.1, read on the forward strand.
TAATGGACTTTTAGATCAAGGACAGAACTGCTCACAGGGTCTAATAGTGGATCTGGAGAGCTTATGGCTCACAAAGGTTAAAAATTCACTGTAAACTACACCTAAATTTTATATTTTTGATCAGCCCTGTTGGTGGGTTCAATCTGTCTATCTTTGTGGCATGCCTAAGTTTTATTTGAGGGCTGAGTGGAAAGTTACATGACATGGTCTCTTTTGTGTCTCTGTTATTATTAAATGTTTCTTCTTAATTAGATTTGTATATTGAATCTCTGTTGGAAATGTGTTGTTCTGGACAATGCCTTAGGGTTGTTTTTTGATGTTTACTCCCCCTATTGTCTCTTTAGATTACCTAAGGATAGACTCCATATGTAGGGGAGACGACCCAGCAATTGAGAACCCTAACTTCATGCCTCTCAACATCATATGTGGCAATTTTGAATCGTTCAAAAAATTTTACAATAGCTTACTTGGCAAGGCATCTACTTATAACTAAGGTTTCAGGTCCACATCATCAAATATGATGCCATACCATCATGATTTTTGTTGAGGTGTCCAAAAAGACCCAAAAAAAGGGTGGACCAATACTTGTGTATTAAGTCATGTTTTGTTGGTGCGCTGATGTGGCATCACATGATTGGTTACTTTTTAGATCTAAAGAGCACGCTTTGCATACATGTCTAATAGGGAAGTTGCAACTACAACATCTAACAAAATTCCTCTATCCTTTATGTTTTGATGGATGTCCATACCCTATTCCAAAGCTCCCATTTTGACACAGGCAGGGAGGATGCTGGCAAAGGTTGTGGAATTTGGCTTAACACCAGCCAATTGCATTTGCTTTAAAATTTCTAAAGCTTTTCAACAAATCCATTTTGTACATATCTTGCAATCATTGTAGTCCATGAGACCACATTTCTTTGAGGCATTATGTTAAACAGTTCATGTGCCTTGTCTATGCTTCCACATTTTGCATACATGTCTAACAGGGAAGTTGCAACTACAACATCTGACAAAATTCCTCTATCCTTTATGTTTTGATGGATGTCCATACCCTATTCCAAAGCTCCCATTTTGACACAGGCAGGGAGGATACTGGCAGTGGTTGTGGAATTTGGCTTTATGCCAGCCAATTGCATTTGCTTTAAAATTTCTAAAGCCTTTTCAACAAATCCATTTTGTATATATCATGCAATCATTGCAATCCATGAGACCACATTTCTTTGAGGCATTCTTTTAAGTAGGTCATGTGCCTTGTCTATGCTTCCACATTTTGCATACATGTCTAACGCCCCACATCACCTGCATCACCCGCTCTCCTGCAAGCACTTCAATTCATGCTTGCGGTGATGCGGGAAAGCTCTGCATCACCACAAGCATGAATTGAAGTGCTTGCGGGAGAGTGGGTATCCATGATATCACATCGACAAATCTCTCATATCCTATGTTCCAGTTCCTAGTTCCGATGGAGGAAAAGCTTTTGTCGAATGATTGGCTGTCTCGATTGGAGCAGGTCGAATAGAAGAGAAAGACCCGCCTCCAAAGAAATCATCAACTCTTATGGAGGAGAATGATTTGATGGATGGAGAAGTTAGCTTCTTCCATCGAATGAGGTGCCATAGTTCTTCAAATGGATCAAACTATCCTTGAATATAGAGTAGAGAGGCCCGGGCAACCAAAACTACTATCAAAACCTATTGACTCTTCCAGGCTTTCATTCGATACGATCCTGGAGAAGGTAGCAGAGAGAATCATTCCTTTCCTAGGTAGTTTGGAGCAGAAGGAGGAATTAAAATTTGGGGTGTTGTATGTCCCTGGAAAGGCAAGACAATTTGAGTAGTTGCTATCCCAAGTCAAGTCTCCTATTGCAGCCAGTTTCTCCAGTCCTCTCTTCCCTACATCTGATTGGTAAGATCCGCCACATGGTTGCTGGTAAAGGTTGTCAAATTTGGATAATTTACACCTGCTAATTGCATTTGCTTGAAATTTTCTAAAGCCTTTTCAAAAAATCCATTTTGTTCATATCCTGCAATCATTGCATTCCAAGAGATGACATCTCTTTAAGCCATTCCATCAAATAGTTCATGTGCCTTATCTATATTTCCACATTTTGCATACATGTCTACCAGAGCATTTCCAACTATAATATCTGACAAAAATCCCCCTTCCATTATGTTGTGATGGATGTCCATACCTTGTTCCAAAGCTCCCATTTTGGCACAAGTAGGAAGGATGCTGGCAAAGGTTGTCGAATTTGGCTTTACACCTGCTAATTGCATTTGCTTGAAAGTTTCTAAAGCCTTTTCAAAAAATCCATTTTGTGCATATCTCGCAATCATTGCATTCCATGAGATGACATCTCTTTGAGGCATTCTACCAAATAGTTCACATGCCTTGTCAATGCTTCCACATTTTGCATACATGTCTACTAGGGTAGTTGAAACTACAACATTTGATAAAATTCATCTATCCATTACTTTTTTATGGATGTCCATACCTTGTTCCAATGCTCCCATTTTGGCGCAGGCAGGAAGGATGCCAGCAAAGGTTGTGGAATTTGGCTTTACACTAGCCAATTGCATTTGCTTTAAAATTTCTAAAGCCTTTTCAACAAATCCATTTTGTACATATCCTACAATCATTCCATTCCATGAGATGACATTTCTTTGAGGCATTCTATCAAATAGTTCTTGTGCCTTGTCTATGCTTCCACATTTTGCATTCATGTCTACCAGAGCACTTCCAACTACAATATCTGAAAAAAAGCCCCCTTTCATTATGTTTTGATGGATGTCCATACCCTATTCCAAAGCTCCCATTTTGACACAAGCAGGGAGGATGCTGGCAAAGGTTGTCGAATTTGGCTTTACACCAGCCAATTGCATTTGCTTTATAATTTTTAAAGCATTTTCAACAAATCCATTTTGTGCATATCCTACAATCATTGCAGTCCATGAGACCACATTTCTATGAGGCATTATGTCAAATAGCTCATGTACCTTGTCTATGCTTCCGCATTAGATTCTGCACTGAGACTTTTGGTTTGAACTTAAGTGTTATTTATCTAGTTTGGACTGAGACATTGGAAGAAATTCTACTCAATGTTGGTGAAATAAGGAAAATAAGGAAAATAACAAGTAAATACTAGATTGATAGTGGCAGTGGCAAATATTACAATGGTTGAAACTTCTTACCTTTATTCTAGATTTAAATTTTAGACCGATCACCACAATAGCTGAAACATTTTCACCAAATATAGAACTAGGGACATTTTTGGCCCACTGCAGTATTTTTTTTATGGGTAAATGAATGTACTAAACTTATATTTGTGATTGAATCTTAAGTCTAACCATATGGTACATTCTGTTTTTGAAAGGTGGTAGGTAAATCCTATTTAGCTCCTAAGCTGGCTATTGCAAGACTAGATACCTTTCGAAATTTAGACTAGTTTTTATTGAAGAGGAGACAGCTAGAAAATGATAGCCTAAATAGATTTTATAAGACTATCAAATTAGTGAAAGGTGCAACTTTTTTGCCAAAGGAAGGGATTTGTTCAAATTAAAGTTTTAAACTTCTACATTTCCTCAAGTGGATACATTCTATGTTAAACCAACCCAGTTTTGCATATTGCATGTTCTACCTGTTTAGCTGCATAGGTCTTCAAAGATTTAAAATTCTTAGCTATAGTGATTAGAATTAATTTGAGTTATGGCAAGAGATAGGGCAAGAGTTATGGCAAGAGTTTTGCATATTGCACAATGAGCAGGTTTGTTTGTACATTATCCTTTTTGAGAAAATCTTAGGGCTTCTAGTATACTTTACTGTGCATGCATTGATGACTTATCTGCTTCTAGTATTCTTTCTATTTGTTACAATGGATATTTATGCATCTCTCGTTTGTTTTTGCAGCATACTATACTGGTCTCTTGTTAGCCCATCAGGTGTTGAAGCAGTTGGAGATGGATGATGAATATGTTGGCAATGAGGAGGTGATGCATGAGTTATTTGATGCATTTTCTTGCCTTCTGTGGAAGAGTTATCAGTTAGGCAGAGGGTTTAAGGAAGTCTTAAGACTGTCTTCCTCCTGATAGTAATCACAATGCTACAGTCTAGATTTTTGGACTCTCAAGAAGCTTATAACATATGCATGTTAAACTATTCAGGGGCTTTTTCCACATTGGTAACCACAAGTATATGCATTCACTTGTCATTAGATCTCGAATGTTGAGAATTAATACAACAGATCCAAACCTATCCCCTATTTCAGTTTCCAAATTCTAACAATATCCTAATTGTCTTATGGTAACAATGGCCTAACAAGGTTAAAACAGTGGCTATCAGAGATAAAGACAGTTTATTGCTACAGGTAACAATTCACAGTGATAGCTTATGAACTAGAGCAATTTGGGTGCATGAAACGAGATCTCTACAGAGATGATAGTGTGATCTTGAACTAGGATAGCGAGCTTCATGGGACAGTCATGGATTTGTGAATGAAGACATCTATGAATGTCTTTGTGCTTCTATGCTCAATTATACTAAAAAAATAGGTTTCTTGCTCATTCTTTGAGCTATGTATTGTAACCATGAAGGTTCTTTTAGCAAAGAGAAAGCATTGTAACTTATTTTCAAATTTGTCTATTGTTTATAAGCATTTTTTACCTTCTCAAAGTTGTTTCATTGTGCAAGTTTCAAAATATACTACTAAATATACTAATGACTAAATGCAAACTTCAAAATGACTAAATATACTACTAATTGACGTCAATTAATAATTAAATTGACTAAATATACTACCAATTGACAGAAATCAATGAACGGTGATTAAATATGACTAAATATATGACCAGTGTTAAATCAGTGAATAAAAATGACTAAATATACTACCAAATTGATCAAAATGATGATTAAAATTAATGACTAAATACACTACCAATGGACAGAAATTAGTGAATAAAAATGACTAAATAAGTGACCAGTTAACAACAATCAATGACTAAATATACCAGCGAATAAAAAATGACAAAATAAGTGACCAGATTACAACAATCAATGACTAAATCAACAACTAAATATACTTCCAAATCGATCAATCAAAACAACCAATAAATGACTAAAAATGGTTTAGTCATCAATTTGGTCGTGTTATAAATGACTGGCAATAAACTACTAATGGTCACATGACCATGTTTGGTCATTTATAAGTAGTTTTTAGTAGTTTTTTTAGTAATATATTGATCTTTTTGTACTAGTGTGTGGAACACACATTCAGTTTTGTGGCACTTTATGTGAGTGCATTTACAAATATACTTGCTATTGGAGTTCAAAGATCCTGCTAGACAGAAACAATAGAGGTGCATCGAAAAGTGACACTCAGATCTGAAGTCGCAAGTGGAGCATCATCTTCACCTGATGTGAAGTTTGAAAATATGAATTTGTAGTCGAAGTGACAAATCTTTGCTACTGCAACAATATCTCAACTTTGAGAGTCTCGAATTAAGGCTATAGTGGCTATGAACTCAACTATTTTATTGGAACAGGGGAGTTGATACACAGAGAGGAAAATCCTTAACAATTCATGAATGAATAAAACATTGTGTATTTATTTATTACCTAGTTTTACGATTCCTTGACCACAAACAGTATAATAAATATCTTCAATCAGGATTTTGAATGTGTTGGAAGGATTGATCAACACAAAAACCTCAGAGTAAGGGGACATATGATCAATTGCACAGGAGCTGAGAACCCATTTGTTAACATCCGATTTGTTTGAAGATGCCATAGGTTTAGCTATTTACCCCCTTTGAAGATTATGTGAGCCCCAAATTGCTAATTTGACCCCTATTGAACTTTATCTTAGTTTAAAGATTGCAAAAGACCTAGGTATAACCCCTAGATTTAAATAACACTTTATAAGTTGAGTGCGTGTCTATAAATGAACCTCTAGGCCCCAAAGTTTTATATTACTCCCATATTTGTATTTATTATTTCTTAATGCATCATATGCATCATAAAGAGCAAATAAAATATTGAAATGCCTTTAAAGAAAAAGACAAATTAGGGCATATGAACAAAACTCACGCCCAAAAAGAAATTAGGGCATATTCACAAACCGCATGCCTAAAAGGATTAGGGCATTCTGCTTGCAGGGGCAGCCAAGATTGTCATGCAGGGGCGTGTTGCTGTAGTTTTGCCCTTGTGAGTGCATTTGGCTCTGCAAAGGTGTTGAGCGTGCCCTACAAAAGGGTGCTAGAAACCCCAAACAGGGGCAGCGCCACAGAAGAAGGTCGCAGGCCTGAGTGAGCAGGGCGTCAATCTTCCAAACAGTCCTTGACCCTTCACAGAGAATTAAGAATGATGCAAAACGTAACTGTTTGTTTGTTATCTACAGATGCATATATCTTGGGTATATGAATGGCAAAGTGTCATCCCAATCCAACTTCTTCATAAGCATCATCAGAAAGTTAAGAATGATGCAAAACCTGCCCACCTAAAAGTCCCATGCATGGATCCACTCTATTTTTTTCCACAGAACCATTTCTGGTTTCAGTATCCCACTGTAAAGTAGGTCGTGAAAGTCAGAACAATGATCAACAACTGCTGTTGAGTGCATTGTGGGCATATAACTTAATTCATTCTTAGCTATCTTTCTCTTCATATGAGAGAAGGGAGCTTGAAAACAACAAGAACATGGCAACTAGATATTATTACATAAGCACCCACATCCAAACAAGCCACAGCAACACAGAACAAACCTAAGTTATCAGGAAACAGGTACAGGAAACACTGATTGTTTTGGAACCCTGGGTATGGTATGGCTTGTAAACAATGCATACATAAATATGAAAATATAAAATATTTAGGGTTTCATCATGACCAAAATGATTGATATCACATGACATATCGTGCACTTCATGTGCCTTTCATCCTACGACCATCAAGTCAATCACACCATTTTCACTATTCGAATAGGTAGAATTTGCTAACTTCACTCATTTCGTATTAATCCTGCTTCCTAGAGAGTTGAGTAAGTTCCTATTTTAAATCTAAATTTCACTTGTGAGACACAAGCTATACTCATTGTACACTTTTTCTCTATTTTGTAGGTTCTCAAGGAGATTGCATAACAAAGGACATATTCACATAATCGCATCATATCTATGGTCCATTACTTTATATAGATTGTTTGTGATATACTTCGATGTTTGAATATTTACTTTACTTGCATGTTTGTGAAATTAGGTCTTACCCATGTCATATTCACCAACATACTTTAAGATGCATGACAATTTTAGGATTTACATGCACCTCATAATGCAATGGTGAAATTAGCATACCCATGTCATTTCTCATTTAGTTTTGTGCCCATTTTGAGGAAATGTATTGATACATGTACACACTAAAAAATAGTGCAATATTGTGCAAAGTTGGGCTCATTTCCCTAGTATTCAAGCCCATTTTTATACACACATATTCCCATTCATTTAGCCCTGACCTTATTCTTATATGCACATACTCCCATACATTTACCTTATCCCAATATTTATGATACTTATCCATACACCTATATCCTTCAGTAAACTAGTGTCTTCCTAAATTTGATTGTTCACCCACCCAGGATCATTTCTTTGGTCATGAGGTCAAACACGTAATTGAAAACTCAATCCCAATCTTTCAAAAAATTTAAATTTAAATTTGGTTGACTGGTCCTCTTTAGCTTCCCACCCTAAGCCAACTAAGTACACATTTGTGTTATTTGGTGCTATGTGCTAGTATTTAAAGGAATTTAATTATATCATTTCACATCATTTAGAATCCACAACTCCTCTCATTCTAGAGCACTAAAGGAGCAGTCAATAGTGAAACATCTAGATTTGTTGCACTAAAAGAAGTAACAAATCTGCATGTACATCATTATGTGTTAGGTTACTTGCAATTGAAAGAGATAAAAAATAGAAATACAACTTTCTTCTAGAAAATTGAAGACAGAGGACAATTTAGGGATACATAGAAATGCATTTTTCTTGAATTCTATGTAACTTGGGTCAAGTGGGAAATTTCATTCCACTAAGTGGGAAAGAAAGCATGCTTATAAGACTTGCTATAATTCAATTCACACAACATCTTGTCAAGAGTGAGTGTTAGAGATTTTTTTTAAAATGATTGATAATGGCAAAAAGGTAAATGTATTTTTTGGGACATATATTTTTTTTAAAAAACTAAACTTATAAATATATAATATTTACTACACTTTTCAAAGTAAAAACAAAACAAAAAATTTAAATAATGAATGGTGACTTGTTCAAAAATAAAATTAAAAGTTAAATATAGAAATAAAATAAACAATATTTATAAAATAAAACAATTCTTTAAGAAAAGAAAGAAGAAAAAAGAAAAAGAAAAACATAAAGCTCCATGAATCCACTCCAGAAAGCCTCTTAGCATCATAATACAACTACATAAAAAGCAAGTTGTGATTCGATGAACTTTCTAATTATTTAAATTATATGTTGTTTCATTAAGGTACTATTCCTCATGGACATGATATAATTAAATATACGTTTTTAGAATAATTAAATATTTAGTCAGAGGTACTTAACACTTCACAAATAGTCATACAATAAATGTGGTCTGAAGTAAAAATGTTTTACATGTTTTTTTTTTTTTAGAATAAAAATTGATAAGATGGACTGTAGAAATATCATGTCTTTAATCATCTTTAATCCATACAATTCAGTTTATAATTTAAATGTAAAGACTAACATTTAAATGATTTTTTTTTTTAAATCTCATGTAAATTCAGGGAAGTTCGTTGGGGAATTGACAATATTAGGGGAGAAATAAATAATCTGGTGGCAATCCATCCATTCATATAGAATGTACCTATAATTTTTGTCTCCAAGCAGTTTAAAAAATTAGTGAAGGTAACGGCAGAGTCATACATCAAAATCAGAAAAACACAGGAACTGACTTTTTGACTCAAAAAAATTCCTAAATAAAATGTTGCTAATGCAATCTGTGCACATGTATTAGCGAGAAATTAAAATGTGAAGCAACAAAATTAATTATAGAAGTTGGAGCCAACAATGACATAACAGTGAAGATCTTGCAATAACAGTGGAGAGAGATTGTGGCGTACCTGGTGGAGGAAGAAAAATAGTGGAGCTCCAATCACAGGTGTTGGGGAGTGCTAAGCTTCCACCGCTCAACTTATCTCTGGAGTTTACCTTAGACCACCACGAACCTTTTCCTTGCAGATGTCCAAAGCTACGGCTTTCAAATACTTATAATCAACCAAACAAGCATTTAAATAAATGCTAGCGTAAATTTTATTTGCGTTGTCTACGTACTTTCTAGAATCCTGGGCGGGGCTGATATTTGAGAAATTCCCTAAACAGGCTCAAATAACTTCTGTACGGGACGGTGTAGATTCATTCCAGAGGGGCAAACGCATTCCAAGCCCTCTGGAATGAATCTACACCTTACATTGTCCGATTATTTGAGCACATTTGGTGATCTCACGCCACTCCCATGCGTATTGTATGTTTTATAGGCATTGAAAATATTTAAACCCTTGATCTTGACTAAAGCTATGGAAGTAGTTGAAATAATAAGAGTATAGCAGCGGGAGTAGGTATGTGAGGTTACTGGGCTTCGGGTAGAACGTGGAAATATTTATATTCATGTAGACTTGAATCAATAACCATCATTCGTATTTTCTAAAGTTTAGAACTACTTTTATATCTTGTGGGGGAGTAGATATGTGAGGCTATCAAACTGAAATTATTTCTTCATAGGAACCAATAAATTTTAGTTTGTGTCTATGTTGTGGGGGAGTAGGTATGTGAGGCTATCAAACTGAAATTATTTCTTCATAGGAACCAATAAATTTTAGTTTGTGTCTATTTCTTTACTCCGCGGGTACATTGACAACATTGTACGTGGTATAAAAATAATTTTACCTTACAATTAAATTACAACAATAAATAATTTTTAACCTCCAATAAAAAATTAGGAATGGAATAATAAGTTAAATGTGTTATGAGTACTTGCCTTTGGCCAAGTATTTTATTTTATTATAATATTTTTTTAAAATAATTATTATTAGTTATACTTGTTAATAAATTAAGAGAGAATTTTTTTCCTCAAATTTTTTTGTTTTATACTATAAAGATACCAATTTTTTTACCTTAATAATTTGTTTGGTTAATATATTTTAGTTGTTATTCGAGGGCTTCATGTAATTCATAAAGAAAAATAAAAATTGGCGTCCACCTTTCTAAGCTCTCGTGCTCCCAAACTCCTAGTTGATCTTTGTTGTTTAGAAATAATATTCAATGACAACGAAAAAATATTTTAAAAATAAACTAGTATATTTATATTTAAAAAATATAGTATGTAGAGATAGGTTTTTATGATTTTTTCTTTTTTGGTTGCATAATTTTTTTAATTTTCTCCATCTTTTTTACTTTAACTATTTCTAATTTTTTTTTTTGTTTTTAGTTTTTTTTATTTTTTCTATATATTTACACTTAAAAAATGTTCTCATTTCCATGGGTGATTGTAGAATGGCTCTCCACATAAATATTAATAATCTGATTGACTAATATTTTTATCTCATTCTAATTGACTAATATGTTTTATATTTTATTCCAGACTTCATAGAGAAAAATAATTATTATACAATACGAATCATCCTTATATAGAGATTATATTTCACCTTGACAAGTGTTTTCAAATCATCTTCCGAGAAGATGAGGATGACAATTCTGAGCTATAACCCATTCATGAGTACAGTGTCTGAACAACTTGGCAAGTAGTATCGTCTCTTGGTCAAGCTTCTGAGCTGTCAACTGTAACTTGCAATACGTCAAACAATCAATGATAAACTTCACCGATATTATTGTGAGTAATTGCATACGGCCATTTAAGTTGGAATTGAGTAAAGGGATTGAAATAAGTGGACAATATAAGGTGCAAATTCATTGTGACCTTACTTGAGTTATTTGAGCCTCCTTAGGGTAGATCTTAGAACTAAATATTATGTACTGTGTACTTTCCCTGCCATTAATATTTCAGTGAAGAGCGCAGAGTGACTATTTCATTGTTGACCTTTAGTTTCTACAGATTCTACAAATGTTCTCAAATGGTACCGGGGAGATATCACCTCCTCTAATTAGATCTAGAGAATCCATACATTCCTCATTTCAACAATAATTTTTATTTTTATTTTTATTTTTTTTATTTTTATTTTTATTTTTTATTTTGGTCATAATCAATTAACTTTTCTTAATGTCAAGAGGCCTCAACGAATTTCATGTCAAGATTAAGATTATGTAAATAAAAATTTCTTAATTTAAATTTGATAGTTTTTTTTTTTTTTTTTTGATTCGTAATAACGGTATTATATTAAAGGATGTCAAAAAAGTTAAATATCATCAGTTTTCTCATGGCTAGCCTGAGACTGTCAAACTGCCTATACAAACTGAAAAACCAGGAAAAAGATCTCGCAGGGTCCCATGACCAAACAACATAGTAGACTTACATATTATTAGACTATCTATTCGAAGCTCCAGCTATACAAAATGGAGCAGGGGAGGTAGACCGAATTAGATACATGCAGATGCAAGTAAACTGCAGAATTCTTCCATCCAACCGAGACCATCGACCACCTCCAGACCCAGAGCCTTTTTAAGGAAGCTTACTGCCATTGCCGCTTGATCTTTCAGTAATATCAGATCGAAACCTCTGACATCCAGAATGAAGGGATAGAGCTTGATGACGGCGTCGTGATCTTCAAAGAGATTCCAATCCTTCGGATGCAGGACGCCGGATCCAAGGCTGGTCATTTGCAGCAATGCCTCTAGATCCCCAAGATGCTCTGCATTGAAGATGCCCTGCATAATGGACTTCACCACTTGTTTGTCCGTCCCCAGTTCGAGCAGCGTCGCCAGGACCCGAGAAGAAATGTCTGTGTCTACTCGGTAGCGTTCTCCATTTTCCAAAAACACCCTATCTAGAACCAACTTCACCGCCCCCACCATCAGAGCATCAGACCTGCACATCATTCTCTGTAAATGAAAGTTAGTAATGGATCCGAGGAAGGTCATCTGCCTCTTCCGGCTAGTTAAACGAACTAGTGTATCAATTCTGCCACACCGAATGGTGTCCGTAGAGAAAATAACAGCAAAATATTTAGGCATTAAGCTAAAACTAGTGGGATGAATGCTGAGAGGAGCTATTGCCAGCCTTAATAACTTGTTGCCAGAAACTTCTCGAAACCCTTCTGCAGAATGAGTGCCAACTTCAAACCCTCTGAATCACTCAAAGGAATGAATGCCAGTCAAGTCGGCTTGTGCCGCCACTTGCACCTTTAAAACAATAATTCCTATTCACCCGATCCGGCCTTGCCACCTCATGCTGAGGTGGCAAGGCTCCCACCCAACCACCCACATAAAGCTTGTTGAGCTTACTCAGGATCTGTCATGGTGAAGACTTCTCTAATGGAGACTCCATCTGCTCCCAGATTGGACAGTCTGTCTGCCTCTTGATTTCCTTCTCTATACATGTGGTTGATCGAAACTCTATTGAAACCTTCTAACAGGGATAGTGCCTGCTCGAGTTTGGCTTGGAGCCTCTAGTTTACTAATCTCTTACTTCTGAGCCCGTTAATGAAAATCAACGAGTCGCCCTCTATATCTAGGTTTCTAATTTCAAGCTCCCTACTAAACCTTAATCCTAGAAGTAAGGCCTAGATCTCTGCCTCATTGTTGGTACCGATGCTAAGGGGGCCGGCAAGTTTCCCCACCACATCTCCTTTTGAGTCTCTTAAAATACACCCTACACCTGAGGGACCCGAATTTCCTCGCGAGGCGCCATCGAAGTTTAATTTCAACCAACCGACCTTCGGAGGAGACCATCAGACTAATTTTCTTGCTTCCAAAGTTTTGAGACCACCGATACCCACCTACGGAGCCGTAGAGAGCCCCTAACAATTTTTCATCATATCCAAATCCCAACCTAAGAAGAGGAGTTTAGAAGGGTCTCTATCTGTTAATCTGGAATTAACTATTTCTACAATGCTTGATTCAATTTTGCTAGAAAGCGAGTGCCATGGCAATTTTGTTTCTTGAAAGATTCTCCTATTGCATTCTTTCCAAATCTCCCAAATCAAGATAGAAGGGGCTGAAATCCAGAGTCCTGCGAACATCGCTTTCCTAAACAGCACTGGCCAAGCAATCAACCATTCCAACAGATTACCGAAAAACGCTGAGCTCCAATGAAGTTTGTTACAAAGCCATTGCCATCCTCTACTGGTGAAAGGACAATATAGAAAAAAATGATTCCCATCTTCCTCTGCTTCTTCACACAACGCACATCTCAAAGGGCCCTCAAAGCCCTACCTTCTCAACCTGTCAGCTGTCAATGCCTTACCTTGAATGGCTAACCACAAAAAGACCCCTGCTTTGGGTAAACATTGTTTGTTCCAGCAAAGCTTTGAAGGAAGTATTCCAGGAGGATCTAATGTGTCAGCTAGAGCCCTGTAACCATCTCTTACCGAGTATTCTCCTGAGGCTATGGTGTTCCATCTTAGCCTATCCCTGCCCCTTCTATAGCTGAAAGAACGTATAGCCATTTCTACCTCAAATTGAGTTACCAAACCGAGATCCAAACCCAGACCCCGCACACTTTTCCAATTGGGAGGATCATTCACGGAGGTGGGGGGAAGGATAAGTAATCATAGACATTGCCCCCCCAAATCAGCTTGGTGGCATTCCTTATGGGTGCCAACATCTGAAAATTTTCCAAAACGGGGAATCCTTCCCACGAATCATCCCAAAACTTTGCTTCCTTGCCTTCCTTGATCTCCCAGGTTAGATGGTTGCAAATTAAATCTCTGCTCTTCCTGATGAAATTCCAAATTCTTGACCCATCTGGCAGCTGTCTAGAGGTGAAGATACTAAGATCTTCCCTGTCTAGATACTTGTTTTTTAAAAGCCTAACCCATTTTAGGTTTGAGTTATTGTGAATTTGCCAAACCAACTTTGCTCCCAAAGCTTTATTCTGCCTTAGAAGGTCTTTCATCTCGGCCCCATCTCTTTCTTTCTGCTCGCAAACTTTCTTCCATTTGACAAGTGGAAATTAAACTGTTCCGAAGACCCTCTCAAAAAAAATTTCTCATCAGCTGAGTTAGTTCCTTGTAGATTTTACTAGCCAGAGGTAGGCATGACATCAGGTATACTGGCATAGCTACTAAAACTGATTTGATGAGAGTCAATCTTCTTGCCCAAGACAACCATTTACTCTTCCAAGATTGTAATCTTGACTTAATTCTCTCCAAAAGAGGCTCCCACGAGTTGCTAGGAAGAATACCTTTTACCAGAGGAAGCCCCAGATATTTGCAAGGGAGAGAGCCTTTCCCAAAAGCCAGGATCCTTAAAATTCTACCCTCTCGACCAAGAGGGGTGTTGAAGAAGAACACCTCCGATTTTATTTTGCTAACTTCCTGTCCCGACGCTCTTGAGTACAAGTCCAAAAATTTTTTAAACCTTGAGGCTTCTCCCTCCGGGGCAGCCCCAAAAAGAAGGGTGTCATCCGCAAATTGTTGATGAGAGAACCTAGGCATATTCCTTGTGATTTGGATTCCTATGATATGCCCTTCCTGGCAAGCTTTTGTAATAAATCTCCCCAAAGCATCGGCCATGATGATGAAGAGAAGGGTGAGAGGGGGTCCCCCTGCCTTAAACCCCTGGAGCCGTTGAAGAAACCTTCTGGGGAGCTGTTGAGAAGAACTGAAAATCTAGGACTTGCAATCCACTCAAAAATCCAATTCAACCACTCCTACTGAAAACTAAAAGCCTCTAAAATTTTAAATAAGAATCTCCAATTCACTTTATCATAGGCCTTCCGGATATCTAGTTTTACCAACATAGAGGGTTACTTATTTTTTAGGACCGAGTGAATGGCCTCCTGAGCTATTATTACTCCATCCAAGATAGATCTTTCTTGTACAAAACCAGTTTGCTCCTCTGCTATGATGTCTAGAAGAATCTTTTTTATTCTGTTTGCTATTGCTTTAGCCAGAATTTTATAAACCACATTACATAAGGAGATTGGTCTAAAATCTTTAAATGATTCAGGTTTTTCTTTCTTGGGGATCAAGGCTATGAAAGTATTGCTAATTTCTTTAAAGACTCTACCCTCCTTTCTTGAGTCTTCAAAAGCCGTCGTCAAGTCTTTGCCAACAATGCTCCAACATTTCTGAAAAAAGGTTGCCAAGAACCCATCTGGACCCGGAGCCTTGTCCAGGCCTAGTTGAAACAAGGCTGCTTTAATTTCCTCCTCTAAAAACTTACTTGCCAACATACTATTCTTGTCTTCTGTCACTAGCTTAGGAATACCTCTCATGAACTCCTGCTGAACCTACAGGTCAGAACCTTCTTCCTCATTCAAGAGATTTTGGAAAAAGTCAACTGCTGCAAGCCCAATTTCTTCTGGATTCTCAATAACCCAACCCTCCCTTGTCTTGATAGCTGCAATTCTGTTAACCTCCCTATGGATTTTCATGGAGTTGTGAAAGAACTTGGTATTAGCATCTCTCGCTTTCAGCCACACCTCCCAAGATTTTTGCCTCCAAAACACCTCTTCTTTGGCCAATAGATCCTCTGTCTTTCCCATCAATTCTTTTTCCTTAAGGTAAGACTCATTGTCCATTCCCTCTCTAAATACTTTCTCATTAAGGATTTGTAGCTTATCTCAACCTGCCTCTTGGATTCAAAAATGTTCTTAAAATGATCCTTGTTCCACTACCTTAAGTTTGCCTTTATTAGTTTCAATTTTGTGACAATATTGAATAATCCAACTCCCCCTGGGTTACAATTTTTCCACCAGTCTTCTATTAGGGTCAAAAAAGATGGGTCCTTGAACCAAATATTCTTGAATTTGAAAGGGCATCTTACTAGTCTCCTTTCCCCTTGTATCTCCAAGCTAATGGGAAAGTGGTCAGAGCCTAATTCTAGAATGATCTTGCTATCCAAACTATAGGGAAAAGTGCTTATGTCTCCTTTAATAAAGAATCTGTCTAATTTTTCTGCATTATTGCAGAAACCTTGTCTTCTGTTATTCCAAGTGAAATTCCCATTACCCAGCTAGATTTCAATCAGAGCATTCCAGTCTACAAACTCTTCAAAATCCTTCTGGGATTGGAGCTTTCTACCCACTCCTAGTTTGTCTTCCGATGTCAAAATTGCATTAAAGTCACCCCCTAAAATAATGAAATCCCAATTCCTGTTATCACAAACCTGGTTTAATTCAGTCCATAACTCCTTTTTATGGCGCTGAGAATTAGGGCCATATACATTTACCAAGAGAAAGTTCAAACTTGACGCCAAACTCCTAACCTTACTTGCTATCCAACCTATACGGGAACCTACTTCTTCCACCAGAACGGTCTGCGGTCTCCATATCATTAATAATCCTCCCGAAGGGCCTCTAGAATTAACTTGGATCATTTTCCACTGCTTCCAATTTTTCTCTAATAACTAAAATTCCTGATCTTCTAATTTGGTTTCTTGAATCAAGCATATATCTGGTTGAATGTTCTTTAAAGTGTGCCTTAGGAGACACTTCTTGTTAGGGGCGTTCATACCCCTAACATTCCACGACAAGATCCTCATTGTTGTTCAGGAAGGGATGTTCCCTTCCCTACTTTTAACAGGTCAACGAGCTTCAACTGCCCACTTGCCTCCCCGTCCCACTTCAATTTCTCCCTATTAGGAATCTGGCCACTGGACTTATGATCTCCATAGTCTAGAGAAGTTTTACCTGACTCTTTTTGACCAATCCCTAATACTCCCGGGGAGCTGACTGCATTAAGGTCTTCGTTTGCTTTAGGAGCCAGAGAATGAGCTTCTTCTTCAATCCCAAAAACTTCCAACTCATTTCTTGCTAGATTCAGCCACTCCTCTTCCATTGCAGCTTCCTCTATTTTGACTGATCCCTCCTTTACCGCTCTAGCTAAATGAACTAACTCACTACCCACCTCAATCAGAGATTTAAAATCCTCCATCTGCATATTAGGTTTTATTGATTCAATTGTTTCTGAGATCTTTTGGTTAACATTCTGAGAGAAGTTAACAAGTTCCTCCATCCTTGTAAGATTTCGCATCCCGTCTTCCAATTTTTTATCCCTTTTGTCTTTTTCTTGTGGTCCCCGACTTTCTTCACCAGCTTTATTTTTAGTCATATGAACCTCTACCAAATCTGGGATTTGAACTAATTGAGGATTGCTTTCCTTAGCCTTTCCCCCTTCCTGAAACTTCTCTTTCAAACCAATCTCGACACTCTGAACTTCTTCTTTTCGTGGGATTCCTCCATTTGAATTCCTTCTACTCCCCTCCCAAGGTCTCCAGCCTATCATTCTAACCCATTCTCCTTGAGGCTGAGGTTCAAAAATAAGGGGTTGACTTAGAATTCCTCAATCTGTAAAAATCTCAATTTCTCTCCACCTCTGACATGGGAATCAATTTTCCACACAAATTCTGACATGCATTTCTTCTTCAGAAGGAACCTTCCATTCTTCTGCACAAACGAATTTGCCCAAATAGTTCCCAATCTATGCTAAAATCCCCTGGTTCCAGAATTCCACCGGTAGATTAGGCATTCTATACCAATCTTGTATATATTCCATTTTGAAATTTCTTGGATCGAAACCCACAAACCAGTTGCATAAATAAAACTCAGATCCATTCAGAAGCCAAATGCCTTCCAAAATTTCCAATTTTATTTTTTCAGAAGGGCAAATGACCAAGAAAAAACTGTTTGCTAGGGTTTTCAAAGACAGCTCTTTTCCCCATATATCCTGCCACCACTTCCTTAAGTCTCCTATATCCCAATTCAAACCAAACCATTTCCCTATGATCCCTAGCTTTTTTAGATGTTCAATAGAGGGTTTTAACAAGGACGAACTTAAAACCATGGTTTTTTTGTTTCCAAACCTAAAATTAGAAGATCTCTTACCTGACCCTCCCTCTCCAAATGAATGTCTCCATTGATCCCTTCCCTATTCACTATTGATTCGCCCGCGATTCCTTAGATGTGCCCTATTGTCCCATCTCCTCCAATGTCGATTTGAAGGGAGTCCCCTTTTTTCAGGCCACCCAGATCGCTGCCCTACATTTGATCTCCAAGGTTCTTTAGCTGCTCGTTCTTGGATGATGTTCATCAGGCAATCTTTCTCTGATTCTTCGGCCCATGTTTGAGGTTGTAGGCACTCCCTTCCTCCAAAATCTTCCTTGCTTCCTTCAACTCTGTGTGCAATCCCTGCGATGCTCAAGTGGTCTTCCTCCTACTTTTTTTCACTTATTTGCTCCCCCATGGTCTCAGTTATATTCATAAATTTGATAGTTATTTATACATGAATAATTTATACTTAATAATTATATTTTTGAAAGTAAAATTAAAATTTGTGTTTCCACATAATAAATAAATTAATTCTAAATTAAAATAAAATAATTTATACTTAATACATTTTACAAAGTAAAATTAAAATTTACGTATCCACATAATAAATAAATTAATTCTAAAGTAAAATAAAATAACTCTTAAGTAAATAAAACAATGCATTTTATAAATAAATATATTTAAGATGTCTATACTAATATATTTCAAAATATAAAAATATTCTATGTTATTCTATGAATAACAATTTATTATCCACCTTTAATGATTCTAACTATATATTAATATTTATTTATTTTAAATAATTTTAACTGAATATATTCACTCTTTAATGTCATTTTATTACCAGTACTTTCCTTTATGTTTTATGCTTGTAGTGAGGATTCCCTAATTAGTTATTACCAATTGTTCCTATCACCAAATTAGAAGATAGAATTTTTTCTACCTAAAATAAATAGTATCTTTTGGAAAGATAAGATGTATTTAAAAAATAAATTATTAATAATTTGAATGGCTAATTTTTTATATATCTTATTCTAATTAGCTAAGTCAAGGGAACACTCATAATTATGCAATACAAATATCATCTCCATATCGAGATTACATTTATATATACTATGGTTGACGTCAACTATAATTATGGCCAAATTATATTGAGAATTATATATTTTTAGTTTTACAGAACTAAAATTATATATTGTGTTATTACTAATCTTTACTTTATCGAGATAACTATTGTGAAAAATAAGTACCAAGTAATTGTTATTCAGTCAATCAAAAGTTGTTATTATTACTTTTATAATATTTAATATTAATAAATTTAAAATATAGAAATATCATTTTTCTAAACATATTTGAATTGAATCATATTTTTTCCTAAATTGTCACTTGTTCAAGACTATTTCTCTTCAATGATATTTTTTTAAATTAAATTATTTTTTACTCCAAATGTAAAAGGAAGATGGTAGCAAAAACAATTCCTACAGTTTCCAAGGGAGACATGTATACAAGATCTAATGATTTTAAAAGTGAAAAATACATATGCAAAAACATTCACCATAATGACATAATATTTATCCTAGGAAAACCCTTTCATAAGAACAACCTAGCCTCTGAAACTTCAACCAATGTATTCATACTGCCATAACTAGTTACGATACATCAACAAGCTCAAGCCTTCCCAAGAGAAAAACAACACAATTCTAGACAAATTTTGGTAGAATAACCCCCTACAAAATTATACAAAAACATATATCTCTAAACTATGCACCAATATATATAGGCAAGATCCAAAACTAGAAACCATCATTGGTTTCTAAAACCATGAGAGAAAATATGGGATAAAAGTGACACCCAAGTCTTCATGCAAATCACACACCTAAATCAAGAAGAGATAAATTAGAAACATCCTCTTTCCACTAAAACATTTTTGTTGTGATCTTATTCAACTTTTTGGTAAGAAAACATGTAAACTAAAGATCTTTCTTGATCTTCTCCAAGTCCACATTTTACTCTCCCTTTTCACACTCTTTCTAATTTGGCAACTCTTACACACATTTTGTCACACCCCAAAATTTGACTATATTTTACTTTTTACTTGTACGTAATTAGTAGATAATTTTGCATGAATTAATGATTTGATGTTATGTGAAAATGTTAGGATAAATCAATGATATCATGAGTTTATGTTTTTATGATTAGAATTAAAACATGTGATTATAAGACGTCATGATTAGTTATGCATAAGGTTTACTGATTCACTAATGATTCACTAATCCCAGTTTGGTGATTTGCAAGTTGTAACCAGGAAACATGTTTTCCACCCTATGAGAAAGAGAGGGTGAGCATCATCAGAGAGAAGAGAATAGATGTATGGATAATAATGGATTGTTTTCCATTTAAGTCTCATGCTTTCATAGTTTAGTGAACCTTCATTGAGTTTGGTAAGTTGTGTTTGACCAATTGGTCTAAGTTTGGTTTCAACTCGACAATCATCAATTTTTCAACAAGATCCATTAAGCATAGGTTTTGTTGAAAAACCAAGTCAAGTTACAACATGACCATCAACAAGGAAATAGTCAGTAATAGTTAAACTTTTTTTAATCAAAAATTTCTGATTTGAGTTTTATTATGGTATTTTGTCTACTTTTGACATTTATGAAAGATAGAGAGGGGGAGAATACCTCGACCCCATTCTTGTATCTTGATGAGTGTTAGAAACAATGTAAGTATACGTTGTGTACACTTTCATTATGTTGTTGTATATATGACTTATGAGTTAGACCTATTGTGTTGTGGTCGATAAACTTCTTGAGGAATGTGGTAAAGATTGCAATTTAATACAAACCATTTTTATGATTATGGATGCAAACCACTTTTATGATTATGGTTGCTTGAATCCCTTACTCCATAACTATTTTGGAGAGTATGGATGAGCTTCTTAACTAGTTTTTGGAGTGGTTTTTATGACCATTATCTCCATCAACTTTGTATGCCTTCATGGAATATTAATAGGCATTGTTGTAGGAGGAAAGTGTGTGGTTATGCAGAGAAGTCTCTATTAATCACCACAAGAGATTCTCATGAGAGGGAGGGAGCTGGGTAGACACAAAGAGTATAGCATTAAGCTTCTTCTATGAGTGAACATCGATAGAGGAAAAAAATTGTAGCTCATTGTGGAAAGATATAGATATTCACTTACTCTAGAGTATATAAAAATGATATAGATATCATTAGAAACACGTAAAGATACGATATATTATCACATATTCATTCTACAACCACGATAAGTATTTTCATTATATTCAAGGATGTTATACATGAGTTCATAACCTTTCTATATCTAAAGTTGGTGGACTTAAGAAGACCAAGAGGTCAAAAACATTATTTTATTATTTTTAGACTCAAAACCTATTTAGGTTGAAAGATTGAACTTAGTTAATAGTACTTATGCTAATGATAGTATTCATCAAGATCTTATATGAATGAGGATAAACCTCATGTTCTATGTTTATACGTGATATGAGAACTATGAATTCAATCAATGCCCAAGTGGTCAAGAGTGGACTAGTGGTTATTATATTCATGTTATATTATTACAACTTATTAACTTTGGAAGAACAAGGGTATTTTTGATATTTTAATGTATTGGGTTAGAGAAGTCGAAATCCTAGCATCAACCTAGAAGGGTTTAGAAAAATTAGAATTCTTAAGTCAATTATGACAATATTTTTTTTTTGTATATTGTGGTCGACAGTGAATGGTCAAGAAACCATAGATTAGGACAGAATAATTTAGGAAGAGTCTAATAAGCTCACTTTGTTAAATTTTAAATGATTTCTTGATAGAGTCAAAACTTTTTTATATTTCACAAGGGTGCCAGTCTGTGGTTGGAGGTAAAGCTATCGAATGATGCTCTCCCTCTACAACAGAAGACTCACCGAGACTTGTGACACAGATATCAGATTCTAGATGTAGTACACTTCGTGTTATGACTTATGATTGTCAAACTTATGTAAAATTGTTCATATTGCCAAGTGTCAATTATTTGTAACTAAAAAGTGTTATAAATTCACTATGATTTTATCTTTGAATATGTTGTAATTTCAATTTTGAAAAATATTCAAAAAATATGTACATTTCATTCTGTGTATATAAAAATGTCAAAAAAAATTCACACATATTTAAACATGTTAATTTACTTCTTAGTAAATTTTGTCAGTAATTCCAAGTTATATGGGATGGTATGTTACACATTTCAAGTTATCATAGTTGTATTTAGCAACTCCCATGACAACTAAGTGATAATTACAAATTATCAAATTATAAATAAATAATTAAATACAATGTGGAAAAATAAGGTTCAGACACCTTTTTCCCAAGATTCTCACCCTTGTTGAACACCTTGCAAGAGCATAGGGCAAGCACTAGTATATAAATTCTAAAGGTCATGATGCCCATAGATTTTTTACACAACTTATTTGTACTCATAGGCTTTGTTCATGCATCTACAACATTCACCAAAGTGTCAACCTTTTCAATCATCACCCTTCCATCCTTCTCCATGTCACATGAATAAAATGATATTGAACATCTATATGCTTTGTTTGTGTGAGAAAAGCTAAGTTCTCTTCTATGATGATGACACTTTGATTGTCACATCCAATCTTAATTGCTCCCTAACTTAGGTGAATATCAGAACTTAATTTCTAAATCCAAATTACCTCCTTATAGGCATTAGTAACTACTATGTACTCTACCTCTATAGTTGATAAAGCCACCATAGCCTATCACTTTCGCATCCAACTAATCACACCATCAAATATGTTAACAACATAGCCATTTCTTGATCTTCTGCTATCCACATCTCCTTCACAATCTAAGTCAACAAACCCCTAGATCTCCAAGTACTATGAATACTCACCCTGGTAGAAAATAGAATACTCTATAAACCTGCAAGTACTTGAAGAATCTCTTCACTACTGCCAATGCTCCTTGCCAAGATTAGCCATAAAGGCTCCCACTACTTCAGTGATGTCTAGTCTAGTGCTCATGATAGCATACATTAGACTACCAATTGTACTATCATAAGGATCATGAGACATATATTCCATCTCTATAGGTGAAGATGGACATTATTCAATTGATAACTTAGTCCCCATCAAAATAGGAGCATTCACTAGTCTATAGTCTACCATGTACTAAAATGCTATAGCACATATTCAACATGCTTAATTTATCCCAATGAAATCTTTTTGTTATCTCTATCTCTTTTTATCTCTATGCCTAAGATGAATTTAGCAACCCCGAAGTTCTTCATTTCCCTAGTAATTCCTTTACTGTTACCAAATATCGACATATCATCCACATACAAAGTGATAACAAGGAAATGATCACCATCTTGTTTAAGATATACACAACAATCTAGTTTAGACCTTATAAATCCCAGCTTCAATAGCTATGAATTAAAATTTTGATAGCACATTATAGGAGGTCCTAATAGAGACCATACAAAAACTTCTTTAATCTATGAACCAATGAATCCTTACCTTTTACCATGTAGTACTTAAGCTATGTCATGTAGATTTATTTTTTCAAGTCACCATGTAGGAAAGCTATCTTCACATCTATCTACTTAATCTTAAGATCAAAAGTTTTTATGAGTGATAAAAAGAACCAAATAGATGTCATCTTGGCAACTAGAGAACAAATGACACTATAATCAATTCCCTAAACTTGGGAATATCCCTTTGCAACCAATCTAGCCTTGTACTTTTCAACATTGCCATCTAAACTATTTTATTTTTGAAGACCCATTTGTAGCCAACAGGCTTCCTACCCTTTGGCAACTGAACTAAGTCTTCAGTATCATTCTTCTTTAAAAAAGCCATCTCATCATCCACAAACAAATTTTAAGACTCTCTATCATCCATCTCCATTGGCTGAGTTATAGTTTAAGGCTCATCGATGTTAGTAATCAAGGCAAAAATGCATGTAAAATCAAGCAAACATTACCTCTTTGGTTTTTTCCTTTGTTGAGTCTATCTTCTCAAAAAATGAAGTGGAGGTTCTTCTTCTGAACTCTGTGAGCTCTCTATACTAGTCTTCTAAATAGATCTATCCTAAACCTACAATTCAACCCCAAGTGTAGTTGTCTCAGTCTTTAACTATAACTACAATTTGGACAAGTTTGCACTCTCATCTCGTTCCTCAAGTACAAAAGAAGGCCTAATCTCTCTAAAGATCACATTCTAACTATACAATACCTTTCTAGTCACAAGATTGTAAAACTTGTATCCTTTCACATTGTTGACATAATGTAACCAATTAGATACACTTCACTTCCTTATAATCCAACTTTGACCTCTTCTCCTTGGGCACATGAGCATATGAATCACAACTGAATACTCAAAGATGTTGAAGTGAGGGATTTGTACCCATTGAAACCTCAAAAGGCGTTTTATCCACAAGTACTAATGAAGAGGGCTTGTTAATCTAATAAAATTTAGTGCTAACTACTTTCACGTTAAATTTTTCTTTCAAACTAGCCCCACTATGCATACTCCTTTCCCTCTCCATTGACCTATTCATGTGCTCTACAACTCCATTTTGTTGAGGACTGTATGGGATTGTCTTATGTCATGTAATACTATTTAAGGTTTATAGAATCTGTCAAGTTAATTTGAACAATATTTTCCACCATTACTTGTTCTCAACACCTTGATCTTTCTAGGTTAGTGCAAGATAATGGGTCCACTTTTAGCAAAAAAGTGGCAACTCTTTTCATGAAAACTAGAGTTTGTCATAGTTAAGGTAAAAATTTGAAGTACTTATAGATAGAATATTATCATGGTGTAAAAACATGAAATGTAGGATTTTGTTTCTAGTTTTAAAATATATAATTTATTTTAATACCTAGATGATAAATTTTGGTTTTGTATAAAATGTATAAAAGTGACATTTCTAAAAAAGTATGTTGAAGGCCAAAACATGCACACGTACGACCCACAAAATAAGTAGTAAATGAAAGTGTTTTTCAAAATCCTTTATGGATGATGCATATGATGCTAAAGTTTGATCAAGAGAGATATATATATATATTTTTATTTTATAAATTTTTAATTAATTTTCTACTATGACTAAGGTGCTTTTTAAAATCCTTTTTGTATGACTAACATAATTTGACCTAAAATAATTGTAACATGAATTTTTTTCATTGTGTAGAGAATTATGTCTTAGAAATTGGTTAGACATAAATCAAAAGTTACTAAAAATAGTAATATATGTCATTTCAATTTTATTAGGATTTTAGTTTAAAGATTAATTAATAAATAGAAAAATATGTTCAACATAAAAAATAAATATTTAAAAACTAGATATTGTTATCTATATAATGGGTTTTAATTTTGTCCAAATTTTTTGATAAAAAGTCATTATCCATATTGCCAAAGTCAATTCCTTCTAAAAATTCATCAATCTTTTTGTTTAAAAAATAATTAATAAATAGAAAAATATGTTCGACACTAAAAATTTAGATATTTGAAAACTAGACATTTTTTTCTATAATGGGTTTTAATTTCATCCAAAATTTCAAAAAAAAAGTTGTCAGTCATATTTGAAAAAATTGTTCCTTCCAAAAAAACTTTACCCCACAATTTTTCTACTAAAAGTAGACCCAACTTCTTGGACTTACCCTTCTACTTGTTTAATTTTCCACAAGATTCTTAATTTATTTGAACCAACTAAATACCTTAGGTTTATGCCTAACAAAATAGACCTATGTTCCCCCAGGAAAATCATGAATAAGAGCAATATTTAATACAAAGATTTTTCAAATAAAGAGACATCTACAAGGACAAACACATCACTATGAAAAAGATCCAAAATCCTACAAGACTTATAGAATCTCAAATTAAATTAAACATAATTTGATTTTCCATAAATACAATGTTCACAAAAGTCAAAATCAAGAGATCAGTCAATTAACCCCTCTACAAGATTTTTTTTAAGATCCTAGACCCTTCTCACCAATGTGGCCATGTTTTTATGCCACAAGATAGTCTTCTCTAATAACATCTTTGCTTTTGAGGTGAGGACATTATTTGAAACCCACATCACATTTCGCCTTGCTACAAGTGTTTTTGTCACATGTATCTTTATTGCAAGTCTCTATGTAGTTGTTCCCTTTTTTGTAAGTATTGATCTTGTAGGTGTAGATGCTAGAGTTACCACCAAACTATTACACTAAATGTAGGTGTTAAAATTAAGGAAAAATAGTTCTAACCTAAAAGTAATAAATGCATAGAAAGGAAATGCTATTTTCAAAAAATTGGCAAGGGTTTTCAAGAAATAGAAAGTAAATTTGAAGAATACAATAAATACAGAACCTACCACCAGGATGACAAAGTCCCAGCCAAGGATGATAGTGTGTAGCATGAAAATCTAGACATCACACTATCATATGTATAGTGTAGTATGTTGGTGTAATTAAATATTTAATTACACTTTATTAAGTTTAATTAGGGTGCTTGTGGCCTTAAAATCAACACTTTACAACCCAAAACTTAGCTACCACCATATTTCAATGCCTCCATTGCATAAAACCTCAACTCTACTCAAAATTTCCACCACACTACCAATTTGTAGGCTCTAGTACTCACACACCCTACCATGGTCATATCACAGTCCAGGGGCTTATTCCAGGCACCCAACCCCTACACCCAGTACTAGGATCCCGATAGGACTAGGGGCCTTTGTTTAAGGGGCTTATGTTTTTTGACCTAAAGGAGAGGATTTTTTTCTTCTTGGCATAACATGGGAAAATAGGGTCATATTTTTTAAAAAATATAGGCATTGGAAGGTTGGTTCTGAGCACAATCCAAATGGTACTAGTATTTTTTCTAGATTTTGCTTCTATTACAATTTATTGTTGTTTGAAGTCCAAATCACTTTTTTGGCTTCCGAGCTCATATTTTTACCATGATCTCCAAATTTTATGATTCTTGTGGCATTGGAAAGGCATTGATGATATCTATATATCCATCCATGCACTTTTTCTAAATTCAACTCCATGTATCTTTTATTCATTTTGTCAATTTTATGTATTCTGGTTAATAACATGGACATACCGACACCTAGAGAAGTTCAATTTTTTGGTGGGATTCATATCAAATTCATAATTTCTACATTTTAGTAACTTATTGGTGTAATCATGTCTCCAAGTTTGTGGAAATTAAAATGTGATTATTGTGGGATAAAAAGGCATGTGTTAGATGAATGCATGCAGAAGAAAATTGGTAATTTAAAATTGCTAATTGAGCTTCATCAATTGAGATAGTTGTGCATTACCAATGGCATTACTTTGCCAAATTATTTTAAGCTAGCGTGTACAGACATTTCCCCATCACTTGTTGCTACATTTGCATCTAGGGTTGCTTCTTTAAGAGCTTCCAATGATTCTTTGCAATAGGACATTAGCAGTCTTCTAGAGATAACTCATTGGGACACATTTCTACCTAATATCTCATCATTGTTTGTAAAGTCTCACATTGCTGATCTAGGAGATACATTGGAGGGTATTTAATTGTGTATCTATTAACAAATCTCTCTTATCTAGTCTTTATTTGTAGGATTCATATTAATCTTATGAGGCATTAATCCATTTTAAAAATTAGCATTAATTTTAGAGAGATTTGGATTGGAGTAGAGTTCTCTTTTTCATTATCATAGTAAGAGGGCTCATTGTGGCAGTTCTTATGGAGTTCTTAATATGGTGACAATCATGCAAGCTTAATAAATGAGAATATTATTTATTTTTTCCTAAATGATGTGCAGTCGTAGCTGCAGTCTATTATATTAATTATATTAAAAGAGTTACATCATAATTGGAAAAAGGGAGCCCATAAGCTTCAACTAGTGTTTCATCATTCTAGTTACAAAGCAGCCTTCTTGTTGCACCGTTGAAGCAAAAGGGAATGCATAAAAAGAGGTTCACCATCCAAGTTACCTATAAGCACTACTTTCGAGTAACGTCCTCCCACATCATGACCACCATCGAAAAATCCATTACTCAGGAAAAAAAAGTCATCTATGTCGCCTGCATACACCATCTTCAAACGTCATCCACCCAAAACATGATTGCCACTAGCCTATCCCCTTCTCAAACTAGCTCCTTGACATAGTTCAAAAAAGAGACAAGCTAATGGTCCCCAAGAATGTCATTTGTCATTTGGAGCATTCCAATCGGATTGGCATCTCCATCTCAACACTCTGTTTGAATTCCATCTTCAACCCAATCCTTCCACATTTAAAATGCCTTCACACACTCCTTTCTTTAATTCCATTAAGGCTTCCAAATCCTCTTGCTTCATCCCTCCTCTTGGTCTTTGAGTTCGGGCATGCAAAGAGGTTGTCATGAGTCTATGTTTTTGGGCTCAATTAATGCTCCTTTGTACTTTTAAAGATTTGAACTTATGTCTATTTTCACTCTAGTTCCACCTCCTCATTGAGTTGTTGAATTTTCCTACCCTCCACCACTAAATTTGCCAACTTGTCCGCTTCTGAGTTAACTTCCCTATAAATATGATTCATTGTGGAAGCATCAAAGAATTTTAGAATATCTAAGGCTCTATCTAGCAACCCTCGTAGTCTCTAATTTAGGGTCGAACCCTATTTTAAGACATTTATGACTAAGGCTAAGTCTCCTTTGATCTCAAGCTTATCTACTGCCAAGTCTTTGCACATTTGAAAGCCCAAAATTAAAGATTTCAACATTGCATCATTGTTAGTCCCACTAGGTAATGGCATGGCTAGTCTTCTGACTATAGTCCCATCCCAAACTCTTACAATTCCTCTTTCCCCTGAAGCCCTAGGGTTTCCCTTAGAGGCACCATCAATATTTAGTTTGGGCCAACCCTACGTTAGAGGGGACCAAACCACCTTGGCCCTTAGACTCTCTACTTCTTTCCCCCCACTTCCAATGAAAGGTGTAATCATTAGTCCATCACATCCTATGAATTTTGCGTTCTTATTGCAAGGAAGTGTGGATCTGCATTTAACCACCTCTATCAAGACTACCTTTACCTTGTTTAGGAATGAAGTTAGTGACAACTGCTTATCTTGAAAAATCCTCCTGTTTCTCTCTTTCCACAATTCCCAAATAATAATTGATGGGCTCACTATCCAAAAGTAACTATATAATGTTGATTTGTGCAGACTAGGCTAAGATTTGAATAGAATGACTATGTCATTGGGCAGAGTGCTAAACCATCCCAGTTTAGCACACAACCACCTCTAGCAAGCCTGAGAGAAAGGGCAGCCAAAAAGCAAATGGTCTATAGTTTCCTCTGCCTTCTTGCAAAGAGCACACCTAGAAGGGCCCTAAAAGCCCATTTTTTTGAATCTTTCCATTGTCAATATCTTCCCTTGAAAAGCTGCCTAGGACAAAACTCCTACTTTGGGCATGCAAATTTTGCTCCAACATAAGTCTGTGGGGATTTCATCTCTTACTTGAGTTCTTTCCTTCTCAATCTTCTTATAACCATCTTTTGCATTATACTGGCCATCATTTGATCTAGTCCATTTCAGGGTATCCTTCCCATTTCATAGGCAAAATCTTCTACTTCCCAAGACTGCCTTGATTTTAGTCGCTTCCTCCACCAGCAACCCCCAGATATCCAAATTCTTCTAGTTCCATCCCATGACTCCATCATTATTTATCTCCATGTAGTCCCTCAATCTGTTTCCCCACCTTTGATTTAGAAAGTTCTTGGTAAAGTCAACATTCAAAATGCTGTCCAAAGTGGTGTAACCACCCCACAAATCCTCCCAAAACAAAGCTATCCTACCATCGTAGAGGTCCTAGGTTAGAGACTCTATAATGACTGACCTACCTTTTAACATAAAATTCCATATCCTCGATCCTCTTAGGGAACTTTGGGATCTGAATATGTTGATTGGATTCGATTCCTCCAAATATTTACTATGAAACATTTTGAACCATTTTAGATTAGGAGAGCTATACATTTTCCACACCAATTTAGCTTCCAGAGCCTTGTTTTGCCATAACTAATTTTGAATCGTAGCCCCTCCATCCTTTTTTTGCCTGCACACTTTATCCCAAGAGATAAGGGCCATCTTATTTATCTCCGATGTTCCTTGCCAAAAAACCTTCTCATCTTTAGATTAGGTTTTGATTAACTTTGTCTGGTAGTGATAGACAAGCTAATAAATATGCTAGGATTGCTGAAATGGCAACTTTCAACATAGGGATCCTCCTTGCCTAGGATAGCCACCTTACCTTCCAAGTGGTGACCCTCTTTTCCACTTTGTCTCCCAGTGGATCCCATAACTTCCTTGATCTCAATCTTTTTGCTAATGGGAGTCCAAGGTATGTGCAAGGAAACTTTCCTAGCTTGCAATTGAGTATCCTTAATATCTCTACCTCTTTCCTTGACATAAGGTTATTCCAACCCCAAAATCTCTCCTATTTCAAAAAATTAAATTAAAATTTTAAATAAATTAAAAACATATATATTTCATTAAAATATGCACACGTTCTCTTTAAAAAATTAAAAAAGATAATAATTAAAATACTCAAAAGCTAACCCAGGTTAATTTATTTTTAAAGTTGAGTTATATGAAATAAATGTTTCTATATATTCTTTTTATTTTTTGAAGTTGATTTATAGAAATAGATGTTTCTAAAATTTATTGTTTATTTTGAATTAGATTTTTTAAGTTGAGTTATAGAAATAGATGTTTCTAAAATTTTATTTTATTTTATATTTTGAATTAGATTTTTTGAAGTTGAGTTATATAAATAAATGTTTCTATTTTCATTAATTTGAATTGAATTTTTTTGTGAACATTCCAATGAAGGTGATTTTTTAATTTTTTAATTTTTAAATTTTATATTATATATAATAAAAAAGTTGTCACATAAATAAATAAAAATTAAAGTGGCTGCATATAAAAATAAATTAAAATTATTTTTTATTAGCTACTATTGCTAATTGTTAATATGAATGCCACATAAAAATAAATTAAAATATTTTTTTTATAAATGTTATTGCTCCATATTAAAATAAATAAAAAATAAAAAGTTGCAATTACTCCTTCAATTTTTTATATTAATATGTATACACACATACATTAATATATATTATTTATTCATTTATTTTATTTTATAATAAACCTAAATAAAAATAAAAAATTTGTAATTACTTCTTTAATTTTTTATATTGATATATACACACACATACCTTAATATATATTATTTATTTATTTGATTATTTTATAATAAACATAACTAAAAATTAAAAAGTTGCAATTATTAGTTTTAATTTTTTTAATATTAATATATATACACATACATTGATTTAATAATATATATTATTTGTTATAGAGTTATTGTTGTTCCCTTCACACCTGGAATTTGATGATCGACACATTCTAGACTGGCAAAATGCGGAAATGGAGGGAAGCTTTGAGGAGCGAAGAGAAGGGCGAAGATTTCCTCGAAGGGAGCTTGAGTAGGTTAGGTATCAAGAAAACTGGGACAGAAGGGCCATCGGCGCTGGCCAAAACTTTCCCCTCTAGGAAGAAGAGCAATGGAGAAGGCATGATGATCAGCTTCCCCAGGGAAGGAGGCGACAACAAAATAGAGGTTTTCACCATCCAAGGCAGTGGAATCAAAGGCAACATGACATTCCTCAACAAAGAAACCCAAATATGCATTGGAGGGGAGAGAGAAATCCTAGAGGTGGAGGCCAGCATAGGGACCTTCAGAGACACAATATGCAACCCAAAAATCAAATGCCTAGAAGGAGGGAAGAAGATAGAGAAGAGGAAATGAGAATAACCCTAAGCGCAAATCGGATTCAGGACCAAGTCTTGAAACTGGAAAACACAGCATTAATAATCAAATGGTACAAAAAAGATTTAAATTGGTAAAGTTTGGAAACCTGGTGGTGTGACAAATGGGGAAAGGATCTAGAATTTAAGAGGCTGGAGAATGATTTTTTTGTAGTCATTTGCCCTATTGTTGCCATAAGGGTTCAAATAGAAGAAGGGGTTTGGATTTTGGACGGTTGCGGCTTTTACATCTGTCGATGGAAGGCTGGATTTGATCCAATATCACACTGAATCGAAAAAGTTCAAGACTGGTATATCATGCCCAATCTCCCCCTTGAATATTGGGATCCTAGGATTCTGGAAGAAATTGGAAATGGTATGGGAACTTTTGTGTGCACTGAAGAAAGAACTAACCCAGAAGGGTCTGGCACGTTTGTTAGGTTAGGCATTAAGAACAATCCAAATTGAAGAATTCACAGAGAAATCAAGATCTTGTCAGGATTAGGTATTTGGACGCAGAACTTGATCCACAACCCCCTCTCCACAGACACATTGGTCAAAATTCTGGGGTGGAAAAGTGATAATCACCCAGGAGAAAAATCAGAGCAATCCTCAAACAAGCAACCCTTACCTATAGTGGATGAAGATCAAATTTTCATTGAAGAAGCCCTTCCTCCCCCTCCTAAAGTGGTACTACAAGCTGAATCCAAATTAGGGCAGAGATGTGAAGATAACCTGAGTATTAAGTCCATAGATCAAAAACTGTCTCAAGTTATTGAGATGATTGGCAACAAAGTGAGTAAGGAAGATTTGGATTCCCTTATTAATGTGGGTAATGAACTGGTTGACATTGCTAATGCAGCTAAAATGGGAGAGATCAACATTGATAATTATGAAGGTGAAGATTGGTTTGTAGAACATGAGCTAAAAATTGGGGGAAATGAAGCCTTTTTGGATGAAGAGGAAATTCCAAGCAAAGTCTTGAATACTCCCACTCCAAAACCCCTAACACAAGGGGGCTCAGGCTGATAACTAAGGATCCAATCAAAACTTCTCTAGATTGTGGAGAATATAGAGGAAAAGGAAGAATTCCAAACAAGGAAAAGCTAAAATGAGACGGGGAAGCGTCAGGCCAATTAAAAATTGAAACATTGTTGAAAGTAGGGAAGGGAGATCCCCTTCCTGAACAACAATGAAAATCATGACTTGGAATGTTAGGGACTTAAACACCCCTAACAAAAGATGCCTGCTATGGTAGCATCTGAATACTTAGCATCCAGACATCTGCTTGATTCAGGAATCTAAACTAGGTGAACAAGATAGAGTAAATTTCTAGGTCTGAAAATGAAGAGCTGGAAAATCTATGGAGTCAATTCGGAAGGAGCCTTAGGAGGGTTGTTAACTCTATGGAAACCTCAAACAATTTTGGTAGAAGTAGTGGCTTCAAGCAACTTTTGGCAAGCTTGTAAGGTAAGGAGTTTAGTCTCCAATTTAAGCTTTTTGTTGATAAATGTTTATGGGCCTAATAATTATATTCAAAAAAAAATTTTATGGAATGAACTGGACAAAGTTTGCAAGCTTCTGGATATTGAGGTATGCATTCTAGGAGGGGATTTCAATGCTATCTTAACAGGAGCAGATAAGAAAGGGAGAGTTGGAAGAAAACTTCAGTCTCAACTTGATTTTGAAAACTTTGTGGATAGGAATGAGCTCTGTGACATTCAGATGGGGGGTGGGCAGTACACTTGGACAAATAGAAGGATGGGTTTTTGTAATATAGCTGAGAAGCTGGATAGGTTTCTGTTCAAAGGAAATCTTAGTAGATTTCCCTTCACTCTTGATAGTCAACTACTACCTCTACCAGGCTCAGACCACTATCCAGTTTGTTTGGAAATTTTGGGAGAAAGGGCCCAGCTAGAAGCCCTTTTAAGTTTGAAAATATGTGGTTCAAGAATAAGGATTTTTTTGGAGTTGATCAAACAATGGTGGAATGCAACATAGCTAGACGGATCCAAAATGTTTCGCATTGTAGTCAAGTTGAAAGTAATAAAGCAGAATCTAAAATTATGGAATAAAAAAAACTTCAAAAACATTTTTGAGGAGAAGTAGTATGAATCAGATTTGAAAGCCCTCTCAGAGAAGATTATTTGAGAAGGAATGGACAATCAAAGTTACTTAGAAGAAAAAGCTTTGATGGCAAAACTATATGATATTCTTTCCAAGGAAGAAATGTTTTGGAGACAAAAGTCCCAGGAAGTTTGGCTGTTTGCTGGCAACAAAAATACAAAATACTTCCATAATGCAACAAAAGCAAGAAGAGAGGCGAACATAATAACAGGGGTAAGAGATAAAGATGGAAGACTTCTAGAGGAAGTGGAAGAGGTGAAACAATCGGTGGTGGACCATTTCCAGAATCTGTTAAATGAGGGGGAAGGCTCCAACCTCACAGTCCAAAAAGAGCTTGTGGGCTACATTCCCAAGTTGGTAACAGAGGTCCAGAATGAGATGTTAAACAACAAATTTTTGGAAGAAGTTAAGACTGCACTTTTCTAACTCCACCCAGATAAGGCGCCAGGTCCAAATGGCTTCCCAGCAGGTTTTTTCCAAAAATGTTGGGACATAATCAGCAAAGACATTATGGAGGCTATAGAGGAATCTAGGACTTCTGGATAACTTTTAAAGGAAATCAATAACACCTTTTTAGCTTTGGTCCCAAAAAAAGAGAAGCCTGAACTTCTGGATGACTTTAGGCCCATTTCTCTTTGTAATACCCTCTACAAAATTTTAGCCAAAACAATGGCTAATTAGATAAAAACACTTCTTCCAGATTTGATTTCTGAAGAATAGACAGGGTTCGTCATGAATAGATCTATCCTAGATGGGGTAATAATTGCCCAGGAGGCCATTCACTCAATTCAAAACCTGAGAAAGCAAGCATTTCCAATAAAACTTGACATCAAAAAGGCATATGATCGAGTCAACTGGCATTTCTTGTTTAAAGTTTTGGAAGGGTTCGGCTTCAATAAGCTTTGGCTAGACTAGATTTTCTCCTAGATTGCAAGTCCTAGTTTGAATATAATGCATTAAGTTGATATAATATTTCTTCTTGAGCTTTTGACAGGTCCATACCAAGTTGGATAGTTGTTCTCAGTGTTTTATATTCAAACTCAATAGGAAGGATTGCCTTGTTGCCATATACTAATTCATAAGGTGTGTATCCTGTTATAGTCTTCCATGTAGTTCTATATGCCCAAACCGTTTCAGAGAGTCTTTCTACCCAATTCTTCTTACGCATTGCAATTATCTTTGTCAATATTGCCTCAAGCTCTCTATTGGCCACCTCAACTTGACCATTTGTGGATGATATGGGGTGGATTTTTTTATACATGATTTCATATTCTTGAACAAGGCTAGAAATTAGTGCAAATGTAAACTGTGGTCCTTGATCTATGACTATTTCCCTTGGGACACCACCCCTTGTAAATATTTCTTCATAGAGGAATGTAGTAACCTTACTATCTCTAGCTATTGTCAAGGCTTTCACTTCCACCCATTTTGTAAGATAATCAGTGCAAACAAGTGTATATTTATTGTGGTTAGAAGGTGGATCTATGGGTCCAATAAAATCAATGCCCCACTTGTAAAATGGTGTGACCACCAGTTGTGGTTGTAGAGGCATTTCATCACTCATTGTAGGTCTTCCCATTCTTTGACAGCGGTCACATCTTCTTGTGTAGATGGTGTAGCCACGGTTAGGAGGATCCTCAAAGAGAACAATCCAAACCTTGTAGCTAGAGTAAACACAACGAAAACAACTCAAAGATATGAAACAAATGCAAGTTCAGTCATTCAGTATATCATAGAATTCAAATATAGATCGGTCGGCAATATGCAGGCTTACAATTAGGGCTCACATGCCTAGTTACAAAATATCAGAATATGCACAAGATATAGCTTTAAAGCTCCTTCACACAAATTCAAACTATCAAACTATCACTATGTGAATCACTTCTTTCCTAGGGATCTATTACATCATTATATATCATATCCGAAACATAAGATTCCTTCACATCTATCATGGAAGATCACAAACTCTGATGAAGAGCTGTAACATGTGTACATGGATAGGTTGGACCTAAATGAATAGAACTCCTCCGCAAATGACTGGAGTGATGTGCGGATCTAAAGAAAAGTCAACCACAAACCATAGATCATTGAATGATGTGTCATTAGGCTTCTAAGGATGTGAAATGCTCTGCAGGTCTTCTCCTTCAGCTAATTCTCTGAGACTGTTAGAATGCTCTATTCTGAGAAAATAGTCGATCTTCTGATAGTGATAACTTTCTAGTAACTAATCCAAATTCCTTGAGGATTGGATATGATGTAGATGAATGAATCTAGATGCTAAGTCCAGCTGTGAAAGGTCTGCGAAGCACCTATTGCAGAATGTGGACCAAAATACAGAAACTGCTACTGACTAAACTGTCTGAACTGAACTAAGAATGAATGGAAAACAAACTAAAATGCAAATGTTTTTGGTTGATGCAAGATTGCTTGTGAACCAAGGATTCTCCTACATTTGACACTTGGGGTTGTTTTCAAATTGAGTCCCTCAATTTGATGGGGCTAGATGAAAACCAAAACAGTCTAACTCAGCCTAGGAAATCCAAGATGAATCTTCTGCTATCTGCCTTTCCACTTAACCAAATATTCTCTGTATTGCTTTCCTCTGGTGCCTCATGCAATTCTACTATCCAAAATGTCTTCAATCTGGTCTAGTGGTTGTTGTGGTAATAGCTTCAATATTGTCACTGAACTCTACTTCATGATACTGATATAGGTCTACAATGTTGAAAATAGGTGATATACCCAATGTCTCTGGTAGCTCCACTTCATATGCATTTTTGAAATCAAATTTTCTAAGTATCTTACAAGGTCCAAACTTCTTCATCTTCAAATTGTTATATGTCCCAACTAGAAATCTTTCTTTTCTCAGATATACCATCACTTCATCTCCAACTGTAAATTCTTTGTGTCTTCTCTTCTCATCTGCCTTCTCTTTGTACTTATTGTTCATCTCCTCCAAATGCTTCTTCATCTAATTATGCACTGTCTCCATATGTCTTGCGAATTCTTCTTCTACACTCCTCTTTTCTTCCATATTGATATCTCTTAACTTTGTTACTCCTCTATGGTTTGCTCCAGTAACAATCTAAAAAGGTGTTCTTCCATTACTCCTATTCACTGAATTACTATATGCAAACTCTGCTTGTGAAAGAATCAAATCCCAACTTCCTACCTTCTCTTCAACTGAACATCTCAATAAGCTTCCCAAACTCATATTCACAACTTCTGTCTATCCATCAGTCTATGGATGAAATGTTGAACTAAACTTCAAATTTGTCTTCATCTTCTTCCAAAGTGTCTTCCAAAAGTATTCCACAAAATTTGTATCTCTGTCTAAAACTATACTCTTAGGTAATATATGCAATCTCACAATCTCTTTGAAAAATAGGTCAGCTACATGCACTGCATCAGTTGTCTTCTTACAAGGTATGAAATGTGTCATCTTCAAAAATCTGTCCACCACTACAAATATTGAGTCATGTCCCCTTTGTGTCTTTGGCAATCCCATTACAAAATCCATACTTTTCTCTTCCCAAGGTCTCTCCGGTATTGTCAAAGGTTTGTACAATCTAGTGTTCTGACTACTCCCTTTTGCAACTTGACAAACTCTACAACTCTACACAAAATTCCTAACATCTTTATGTATAAGAGGCCAAAAGTAATTCTCACTCACCAAAGCTACTATCTTATCAATACCAAAATGTCTTACCAATCCACCACTATATTTTTCTTTGATCAAATTATCTCTCATCGAACTCCTAGGTATGCATAACTGACTTCCTTTGAACAACATATCTTCTTGGATGAAATAGTCCAACCACTTACTCCTATCTGTTATAAAAGGTTCCTTACATGCTTTCCAAGGTTCTGCAAAATCAGTGCCCCCCTCATACATATGCTTCAATTCATCAAAACCTAACACTTCAACTCTCATCTCTGTCAACAAGTTTCTTCTCTTACTCAATGCATCTGCAACTTTCTTTGATTTTCCACTCCTATGCTTCAACACAAAAGTATAACTCTACATGAACTCTACCCATCTCACATGTCTTGGATTAACTTTCCTTGACTATTCAAATATTGCAAATCTTGATGATCTGTGTACAACACAAACTCCTTAGGCAACAAGTAATGTCTCTACTTCTTCAAGGATTGAATTATGGCATAGAACACTTGATCATAGAATGAATATCTTCTCCTTGCATCATTCAACTTCTCACTTAAATATGCTACAAGTCTACGTTCATGACTTAATACTACTCCAATTGTATTCCCACTTGCATCACAATCTATTTGAAATACCTTATTGAAATCTAGTAATGCCAATACAGGTTGCTTTGTCACTTTCTACTTCAACAACTAGAAACTTTTGTCTACTCCCGATATCCACTTGAAATCTTTTCTACCACCTTGCATTGTCTCTGTCATAGGGTTATAAACAGAACTAGAAACTAGCCAATCCATGAAATGATCTAACTTCTCCAATGCTCTCCAGTGTAGGCCATTCAACAATTTCTCTCATTTTCTTAGGGTCCATCTTCAATCCTTCCAAAGAAATCACAAATCCCAAGTATACCAATTCTTCCTTCATGAAACTACATTTCTTGATGTTTATTATCAATTTCTCTTCTCTCAGTCTTTGCAATACTTGTCTCAGGTGCTATAAATGTTCTTCCTTTGTCTTATTGAAAATCAGTATGTCATCAAAATATACAATAACAAACTTACCCAAGAATTTCTTCAAAACTTCATTCATCAACCTCATGAAAGTACTCGGTGCATTTGTCAATCCAAAAGGCATCACTAACCACACATAAAATCCTTCATTTGTATAAAAAGTAGTCTTCCATTCATCTCCTTCTCTGATTCTGATCTGATGGTATCCACTTTTCAAATCTATCTTTGTGAAATATTTTTCTCCACTCAAACAATCCATAATGTCATCCATCATAGGTAAATGAAATCTATACTTAACTGTGATCTTGTTTATTGCTCTGGAGTCTATACACATTCTCCATTATCCATCTTTCTTAGGCCTCAACAACTC
Organism: Cunninghamia lanceolata; assembly: GCA_027924645.1. Taxonomy (NCBI): domain Eukaryota; kingdom Viridiplantae; phylum Streptophyta; class Pinopsida; order Cupressales; family Cupressaceae; genus Cunninghamia; species Cunninghamia lanceolata. The sequence goes on from BSBN01001583.1 coordinate 16,968,466, forward strand.
TTGTATCTATCTATTCAGTTCTTCATTATCTATCAGTGTCATTCTGTGTGTTGCTTTATTTGGCAAACTAGCTTCAGGTATAAGATCCATGTGATCACTGATACTCCTGATTGGTGGCAATCCTTCAAGTACATTGCCTGATATGATGTCTTCATACTTTGTTAGAAACTCAGTTATCTCCTTTGGTTGTGATGCTTCCGTCTCCTTCTTTAATGTTTCAAGCTTCTTAGGAATCAAATCAAAACACAAGTTCTCATGTCTAAAACCATCCAAAAAATTTCTTCCATCTACCAGATAGATTCTAGCATTTCCACATGCTTCACTCTTAGGATCATCTTCCAAAGGAATCAAGGTAATTCTCTTTCCATTTTATGTCATGGCATATGTATTCTTTCTCCCATTATGTATAGCTTTCTTGTCATACTACCAAGGTCTACCCAACAAGATATGTCATACATCCATAGGCATAATATCACATAATACTTCATCATGATATGACCCAATATGAAATTTCACTAAACATTGTTCACTCACTAGTACCTTATGATCATCTTGAATCCATGCTATCTGATAGGGCTTAGGGTGTTTCAATCTTTCTAACTTCATCTTAGTCACCATTTCCTCTAAAACTAGGTTATCAGAACTACACTATCAATAACAACTTTATAACATTTACCTCCTGATTTGCATCTGGTTCTGAAAAAACTTTTCTTCTATGGTGGTTCCTCATCTATCTCTGCTTGAAATAGTGCTCTCCTCATCATAAGTGATTCTCCTTTCTCAGGTTTACCAACTAAAATGGGTGATCCAACAAGTTCTTCCACATAGGTTGCTCTTCCAGTGTTCTCTATCCTCTTGCTTGTACTCCCTTGATTACATTCAAATGCTTTATGTCCTTCACCTCCACACTTGAAACAAGTTCCTTTGAATGTTATCCTATCAGGTCCTCTTTCTTCTCTTCTGTATCCTTCACTTCGGTATGGACTAGGATTTCCTCTATGGTAGAAATTTCTATCATCTCTTCAGTATGCATTATTATCTTTGTCTTCCTTCTTGAATGTGTTCTCTGATCTATTCTACTCCACAAATGATCTATCTCCCCTAGAAAATGTCCTATGTCTCTGAAATTTACCTCCTCTACCTCTCTGTCTCTGATTATGTGTCTTATTCAACTTCTCTTCAACTTTCAGGGAAAATTAGTATGCTTCTTCCAATGTTGTCATCCTTACCAAACTCAATTCTTCTTGAATGTTCAATCTCAGTCCATTGATGTATCTAGCCACTTTCTATTTGCTTGCTTCACTATGTCTAGTCCTTATGATCACCTTACGAAATTATTTAGTGTACTCCACATATTTCTCCTTTTGTCTCAGGTTCTGCAATCTTTTCAACAGCCCCAACTCATAGTCAGCAAGTACAAACTGGTTCTTCAATTTTGTCACCATCCTATCCCACTTTGTAATCTTTTCTTTCCCTCTTCTATTTCTATCCAAACAAACTTCTTTCCACCATATAGAAACATGTCCTTTCAACTTGGTCTTTGCAAATTTCACCTTCTTCAGATCTTCAACTTCTTCATACTCAAAGTACTCTTCCATGTCATTTATCTACTCAATCAACTCTTCAGGGTTCAAATTTCTAGTGTAATTCGGTACATCAACTCTAGGTCTCTTCCCTATCTCTGAAATAGCTCATAACATTTTGACTTGGTTTGATTCCTCTTCTTCATCACCTCCTAGGGTTTTACCATTTTGATCAATGGATTTAAATTCCTCTTTGTCATCACTTTCAACATTAGGTCTAGGTGTCAATCCTCTTTGCCTATCTTCTTCGACAATATCCAATCAAATTCTCATTGTTTTCATCATTTCCATCATCTCATCCATCCTACCATCCATTATTCCAACAATAGGGATTCTCCTTGGTGGCGTCTTCGTAGGATCAAGTGCAAACTACGTCAAGTTCAGTGATCAGGCTACAAGGTGACAACTACCTCACAATTGGTAATCGGTAGCGATACAAGTAACCTACTTCAGATTTGGTGATCTGTTCACAACAAGATCTTACATAATTCCTTTGCCAACTTCATTCACTTCACTCCTAAAGATTCAAACTTTCGCTATGATACCACTTGGTGCAGTCATGGTTAAGAGGGTCCTCAAAGAGAACAATCTAGACCATGCAGTTAGAGTAAACACAACGAAAATAAATCAAAGATATGAAAAAAATGTAGATTCAGTCATTCAGTATATCATAGAATTCAATTATAGATCAGCCGGTAATATGCGGACTTACAATTAAGGCTCACAGGCCTGGTTACAGAATAAAAAAATATGCACAAGATATAGCTTTGAAGCTCCTTTGCACAAATTCAAACTATTAAACTATCACTATGTGAATCACTTCTTTCCTAGGGATCTATTACATCATTATATATCATATCTAGAACATAAGATTCCTTTGCATCGACCAAGGAAGGTCACAAACTCTGATGAAGAACTGTAACGTGTGTACATGGATAGGTCAGACCTAAATGAATGGAACTCCACAAATGACTGGAGTGATGTGGGGATCTTGGGGAAGGTTAGCTATGAACCATAGATCATTGGATGATGTGTCATTAGGCTTATAAGGATGTGAAATGCTCCACATGTCTTCTCCTTCAGCTAATTCTCTAAGACTATCAGGATGCTCAGTTATGAGAAAACAACTGATCTTTTGATAGCAATAACTTTTCGGTAACTAATCCAAATGCTTTGAGAATTGGATATGATGTAAATGAATGAATCTAGATGCTAAGTCAAGCTCTGAAAGGTCTAAGATGCAACTGTAGACCAAAATATAGAAACTGTTGTTGACTAAACTGCCTAAATTGAACTGAGAATGAAAAGAAAAAAAACTAAAATGCAAATGTTTTTGGTTGATGCAAGATTGATTGTGAACCAGGGATGCTCCCACAGCAGTAGAGAGCTCTATTTTTATGCAATGTTGGCCAATAATAACTAGTGTTCAGAATTTTGATTCTTATCCTCTTGGATGCATAGTGTGCACCACAAGGTTCATCATGACAAGCTCTGAGGATGTCATACACTTCATCTTCCCTAATACACCTTCTCATAATATGATCATGTCTTGTATAGAAGTGATAACTAGATACCCATGAAAAAGGAAATCTTTTCTCTACAAGGTGGCACCTTTCTTTGGGTGAGAGGTGTGGAGGTATTTTCCCTATGAAAAGATAATTTGCTATATCTGCATACCATGAAGTATGTACAGTTAGTACAAATAAGTGTTCATCTAGAAAAGAATCATCAATGACTGGTTCTTCAATACAAGTGGGAAGTCAGGAGAGAAAATCAGCAACAACATTGGCCTTCACTGGCTTGTCTACAATTGTAATATCAAATTCCTGAAGTAGCAATAACCATCTAACCAATCTGCCACTTACCATTGGTTTATTCATAAGATATCTTATTGTTGCATTGTTAGGTGAATGAAAACAAGATAACTAGTGATATAGTGCTTGAACTTATTTATTCCATAAACAATAGCTAACATTTCTTTCCTAGTAACAGTATAGTTAAGTTCAACACCTTAAAAATTTTTGTTGATGTAATAAATTGCATATTCAACATTACCCTCTTTCTGTCCTAGCATAGCCCCTACTACAAAATCAGAGGCATTTGTATGTATGTCGAAAGGTATTGCCTAATTAGGTCCTCTAAGTACAGGTGTCTTTGTTAATGACTCTTTGAGATGGTCAAAGGATATCTAACAGTCAACTATCCAATTAAATTCTACATCTTTAGAGAGTAAGACAAACAAAGGAGTAGGAATCTTACTGAAATCCTTTATAAATCTTCTATAATACCCTGCATGACCTAGAAAACTTTTGACATCCTTCTAGGTCATCCCACAATAATGGGTTGCACTTTTTGGCTAAACTTGACATTGAAATCAACATTTTCAACTAAATCTTCACATTCTGACACCTATAGTCACTAAACCGTTATGAATTTGAAGATGATGTGAACAAGTGATTTGTGAGATTTTGTTTGTAGATTCTAAATATATATTTTTTAAAATTTTGGAGTTAAATTGTAATATTTTTTGTGTCTCCTTTGATAACTAGTTTTTAATAGTCAACAACATTTTTTTAAAGTGATGTGTATTTTGTAGCACATAACTTTTTTTTACAAAGGATAAAATTCTGATTCTTTTGAATTTCGATTGGTAACACCGATATATAGGGCATGCATTTGGTTTTATAATGTTTTGGTGAATATATTTTTTTAATTAAGTTTTGAAGTCAAACCAATTATAATTTAGACATAGGCGTATTCCGTAAAACATAACTTTTTTTGTATGTATAGATTTTTTTTTTAATTGAAAAAAGGACATCAATACCTAGGGCATAGATATTTTTTAGAATTTGTTTTCACTAGTTTACTAATTTTCCATGTGTGTAGAATAGAGAAGTTGATGTTCGGTGAAAAACCTACATTCACAAGAAATAAAAAATAAATATAATAATCAAATTAAATATATTTAAAATTATACTTTACTTACAAAACATAAATTTTAAATGAATTCATTTGATCCCCCAAAAGGTAAATCAAAAGTGGGTTTTTATCAGCATTTTGATAGGTGTAGAGGAGACTCCATTATAGGTATGGTTTAAAAATAGCGGGGTTCTATCCAAGGGGGTTTGAATCTAAAGGGGTTTGATCAAACCCTCTTCAGTTAAAATCCTTTAAATGGAACCTTTCAAGGCTTAAATCATTATATTTTCTAAAAATATGTGATTTCAACAAAAATCAGGATGTCCCAAAAAATTTAACCCATTATTGTGGCAGCACCCTTCTATTTTTGAGGGATGGGTAAGGTTGAAATGATTTCAATCTTGTGTGCATCCACTTGAATTCTTGCTTTGGACACAAAATAACCAAGCATTACTCCTTCCTACATCATCATGAAACATTTTTCATGACCAAGGGAGAGATTATGATCCTGACATCTCTACAATACTTTTTCAATGTTCTTTAAGGCATCCTCATAGGACTCTCCATAAGTGGTAAAATCATCCATATAAACTTCCATAGAGTCATGAGAAAGGTCAGCAAAGATGCTTAAGACAGCTCTCTAAAATATGGTAGGAGCATTGTAGATTCCAAATGGAAGAACATAATAGGCATAGGTCCCCCATGGGCATGTGAATGTGGTCTTATCTTGGTATTCAAGAGCTATTTTGATCTAGGTATATCCACTAAACCTATCAAGAAAAGAAAAATACTTTATACCAGCCAAAGAGTCCAAGACCTAGTTAATGAAAGGAAGAGGGAAATGATCTTTCCTAGTGGCAGTGTTTAATTCTCTGTAGTCTACACAAACTCTCTACTTACCTTATTTCTTTTGTACTATAACTAGTGGAGACACCCATTGGCTATCTGATATTGGGTATATGAATCTTGCATCCAGTAATTTCTGCAATTCATTCTTTACTATGTCTCTTACTGCAGGGTTCATCCTTCTCTAAGGCTACCTAACTAGTCTGCATCCTTCATTAATGTATATCCTATGCATGCAAATATTGGGGTCAATTCCCTTCATATCATGATAGTCCCATGTGAATGCTATCTTATGAGTTTGTAGCATTTTAATTAGCTCAATCTTCTACACAAATGTCAATTCACTGTTGATATTGAGTGTCTTCCTAGGTGTAATGTCAACTAGTGTTGCCATAGGCATGACAAAGATAGCATCCAACCCTGATAAGTTGAGACTACAACTATGAGGCAGTAGCTGATGAAACATTCTGCTAGTGGAAGCATGGGCTAGAGTATTGATTGTAGGTAGAACACTATGAAGGGGACATGCCATACATATTAGACATGGGTCTTGTTGTATGTCTATTCCATAATTGTTTTGTATGACATTGGAAAGTACTTCATCTTCATCTTGAAGAGCCAATAGTGGGTCTCTTTCAATTGTCATTAATGTCTGAAGAGAATATTGGTCAAGATCCCCTAGGTCTGGCCAAATGGACTGCTCCATATCAGCAAAAGGTTGAGTAGGTGGATAAAGGACCAATTTCTTTGTTACATTCCCATTAGAAATTATCATATTTCTTGACCAACATCCTATGAAGGCATCTGTTGTTGCTAGGCAGGGTCTCCCTAGGATAAGTGGATAACCTCCTAGGCTAGCCTTGGGCTACAAAACCATCAAGTCTGTAGGGTAATCCCATGAATCTAGTGTGATGACAAGGTCTTCAATAACCCCCTCTGGCTTGACTGTGGACCTATCTACCAACTAGAGTACTATGGGGGTAGGTCTTAGGTTATCTAATTGAAAATTAGTCATTGTTTCTTTTGTCATTACATTGATGGCTACACCTAGGTCAATCAAGGTTATTTTGATAAGGGTACCATTAATTTTTACATCAACCATAGGGCTTTGAGGGTTTGCATATTTTGGGACAGCCAAGTTACCTAACTTGATATCAGTAACTTGTCCTATAACATGGATTATCTGAGGGTCTTTTCTCTTCCTTCCTGGTTTCTTAAGGCATAAATCCCTTATGGCTTTAGTGTAAATGGGAACATCCTTGATGGATTGGATGAGGGGAATTTTAACACAGACATCTTTTAGCTATCCCATGAAATCAAAATCAGGTTCAGATGGAGTTGGTTTAGGCTGCATTTTCAATCTCTCTATAAATGGAGGGCTTATGGTAATTGTTTCTTCTTGTAGAGAGATTTTCTCAAGAGGTTTTTGCTAGTTATTCAGATGGTTGTTAGTGACAGAGGGTTATTCCTCATCAGGAAGTTTTGTAATGAGCGGGGGTGATGATGGACCATCAAGCATCTTTCCTAAGCATAGGTGCACATCACTAACTTCAACTGTATACGTTGGGTATTGGATGGCCTCATTAGTATAGGCTTGCTAAATAGACTTGTTGTTAGGGTTAGGTGCAAGTTGTGTGGGCAATTGAGTAGCTCTAGGATGGGGAGGAGTAGGTGAGGCTATATTTGGCATAAGGATAGGATGCTGAGGCAAGGTTTGCTATGGCTGCGGGTAGTTCACATTTGGAGCTTTCCAAGATTAGTTTCCATGCCACTGTTGTGGCCATGGGTTTTGATTAGCCTACCATTGTGGATTATAATTTGAGGATTGGGATGGCTATTGTTACTGATAGGTCTAACTAGGTGGCATGGTTGTCCATTGTTGTTGTGGCCAATCATACGAAGGTGCATTATTCCAATAATGAGAATTTGAGGCAGGTGGTGCAAATGTCATGGAGTTGGTCAAGGGGTCTTGAGGCATACCTTGTATTTTCTTCCATGGCCTTCATTATACAATGTAGAACACCTGACCTTCTTCATCTTCTATGGCTCTGAAATCTACTTTCTCCTTCTTACCTTCAGATATACTAGCAAGTCCCTTTCATCAGCAATTGGCTTTCTTCTATCGACAATGAGGACAATATTCACTCAAAGCTATCTCTGATGCATGTTGTTTCTTCTTTATATGTAGAGTGTCCAACTGTGTTGCTAGATGGCTTACAATATCCTCTTTTATGTTGGATAGGAGATTGTTGAGATCTACTCTAGAGACTCCACTAAATGATTTACTTGAAGATAAGGTTCTAAAACCTTTGTTTTTCTTTAGAGTAGAATGTGAATAGTTTCTACCAATTTGACAAATTTCTTCAAATCCCAGTTGAGAGATATCTCCTACTCCAATTAGATTGAGTGCATCCATACATTCCTCGCTCACACCTCTTAGGAAGACCAACTTGAGTCACTCTAGAGAGAGCCTATTTTGTCTTGACTTTTTGAGGCAAAACTAAAATCTCTCAACATAATCTTCCAGAGGCTCATCTTCTTTCTGTGACATCCTGAAGATGTCATTCCCCTTCATGTCTCTACCATGACAATAGTTCTGATATTTCTATAAAAATGTTTCTTTCGTGATGGCCCATGTAGTTATAGAATTTTCTCCTAGACCCATAAACCATGTTAATGCAGCATCCTTGAGGGTGGCTGGGAAAAGATTAGCCTGTATGCATCTGTAGTGTAATCATAACTCCTACAGAGTACGCGAAGAGAAATGTATGAAGATCTTCGGTGATTAGCACATGAAAGTTTGGTAAAGTAGAAGGAAGGACATTTTAAAGTGTCAGCTCTCTCTTGGTTGGTAATAGGAAAGACAAAGGTAACTGGCTCAGGTGGATTTTCTACTTCTTTCTCTACCATGTTGTTTGGGCTATGATCTACAATATCTTCAAAATCCTCAATGTACTCTAGACCAAGGGATTATTCAAAGTGTTCTTCTTCTTCTTCTATTGAACTAGTTGGAAGAAACCTCCCTCTATGGTCTCTTAGTTGTCCCATACAATAATGTATGAGCTAGTGGCTCTATTTTTGCACCATGTTAGTAAATATTTTGGAGATATATGGAATATCTAAGCAATCCTAAATGCTGAAAAGAAAGTATTATGTCCTAATAAAGTAAATACAAGCATAAATCAAGAACTCAAAACTCTAAACCTTAGCACCATCCCCGGCAACAACTCTAAAAATGTCAAACTTTGTTATCTACCAATATATTGATGTAGAAAGGACATACATACTACTCAAAAGACCCTCAAATCCCTTATCAAGCAATCCACTAGTTATATAATGTGTTACAATTACATTCTCAAACCAAGGAATCGTATTCTTCTTGGATGATGCATGTACTATGTGTACAGTTGAGGATTCCAGAGTTTTATCCTAGAGGTTGTGTAAGGGAAATAAAGCAATTACAATATCCTAAGTAAATAGGAATAATGAAAAGCAACTAGATTATCCAACACAACAGTAATCAAATGTCTTTGTGTAACTGCTATGTAAAAGAGGAACTAACAAGTGGTTCAGTTAATGATCACCTTGACTCAATGAACTTGACAACACAAACTGCTAATGTTAAATTACTTCACATGATTCATAACAACAAAACATCAATCACACACACACACACACACACACACACACACACACACACACACACACACACACACACACACACACACACACACACATCTGTACTGTGTGTATAGTTGAGGATTCCAAAGTTTTATCCTAGAAGTTGTGTAAGGGAAATAAAAGCAATTACAATATCCTAAGTAAATAGGAATAATGGAAAGCAAATAGATTATCCAACACAACAGTAATCAAATGTCTTTGTGTAACTTCTATGTAAAAGAGGAACTGACAAGTGGTTCATTCAATGATCACCTTGACTCAATGAACTTGACAACACAAACTACTAAGGTTAAATTACTACACATGATTCATAACAACCAAACATCAATCATACACACAGATATATATATATATATATATATATATACAATTCATAAATTGAACATATAAACAAGGTAGAGAAGCATAGTACCTCAAGTGCCCGGCTTGAGTGGCTGTGATCCCACAAGATCTAACTAAATCTCCTACTGAATCTTTGTAGTCATAAACAAAACTCAAAAACACATATTCTTCATTGAATGTCAAAAGTAACAAAGGTACAATAAAATTTGCTACTATATCTCTATTTAAAACTGCATGAAACAAAATCTATCTATTAGCCTCTGATCTAGCTAACCAAGATCAACATTATCTTTTCATGAGTAAAGCTACTGAACAATAAATGTCTTAACTGCCCATTATCCCACATCATAGGAAAAAGGACTTAATTACAAAGCAACACAAAATAGGAAACTAACTAATCATGAAGGTAGGAGAGAAAACACAGTCCTACTACAATTATACTTCCTCATTATTCATAAAGAATAATCATGACTTAGAAATAGAATCATAGAGCACAATCTAGGTTCCTCAATGACATCATTTATTGAGAGAACCATTATAGAGTCATGGGTGACTCATCCCAGCTAATTCAGGATCTTCTTGCTTTGGTTGCAGGTTCCTATATCATCTTATGTGGATATCAGCATCTCTTTCAACTACGAGTTGTTCAATATTCTTCATGATACGAAGCCAAGATTTTGTTGCATGAAGAGTTAGTACTCTATATAATATTTATACATCATTGCCACTTAGAATCAACATAAAATACTAACTTATCACATGAACAATCTATTATCCACACATAATGAATTATCAACATACTATATACCATCTTTCATGCATTAGTGTCTTAAGAATAAACATAGACATAATTAATACATATATAAGTCTGGAAATGTCTTTGGAAAATAGGTAATTAAAGAAATAAAAAAAGACAACTGATGGACTCATCAACATACTGCACTGTAACCTCATCACCCTCCTCTCCCTCCTCATCCTTTACCTCCACCGTCAAATCAGGCTCTGCTGCTAGATTGGTCAAATGAATAGGCCTCGTCTGCTTCCACCAACGGTCATAGGCTAGGGTCTTCCCTGCATCCAATATATCACTATCCTAGTCCCACTATATTGGCTGCAATCTTGCCAAATCTAATAAAGCCACATGTGGTTGAATCTGTGCAAGCCATCCTGTTATATCCTGGGGTGTCCAAGAAAAAATAGACATCACCTGGGGCAAATCCTAAACCTACCCAAACTGTTACATCACTCGTGACAAAATGTACCTATCTATCATATGGTCTCCTTGCCCTATTAGATATCAAGGCCGAAATGTGAAAAGCATATGGATATCATCGTCAAACAATGCCTCCACATCTATATATGGCTATCAGATAATCATATCTAGGTCATCAAGCTATCGCCACCAGTACCATAACTGTCCCATGTGTGTATGCACCATAGGTAGCCGATATAGAAACACATATGCCTTAAACTGCCTCCTATGATAATCTAAGGTAGGCCTCGTAATGTTGATATGCTCTCATGCCCACACATGGAGCAATGTCACTCCAGTCCCCAAACTCCTATCCAAATGATAGACCACCAAATGCATCTCGTGATATAGATGGGATAATAGGCATGGGCCCCAGGCAAACATTGCATCTCGAGTGATTATAGCCTCAATCACTCTCCCCCAGTAAATCTAAAAGTCTTGTGACCACCGACTCAGAATTAATATCCCTCCAATCAATGCACACACATACAATGAAAACTGATCCACCCCAGCCAATAGAGTCCATGAATATCTGATCTATCGTTGGTCATTGATATATACAGGATAGACAAGCACAAATGCTCCATCCAAGGATACTACTCCTGACCACGCATCATATATCACATGCTCTCCATCTACGCAGATCCTAAAGATCCTCCATATGTCCTCTAGGGTGATTGTGATCTCACCCGTAGGAAGTAAGTAGGAGCATGTCTCACTCCTCCAACTCTCCACTAAGGCCGACATCATCACCCTATGATCCCGTATTTGGGGCATCTCAGAGATCATCTGAAGCCCTATCCTCTCTAATCAAGCTAGATCTGTCTAATTGAACTAGCTCCTCAATGTCGTCATTGAGGGAACTTAGCGCTTGTGTGACTACAAGATCTTGCATGTAATCTGCATCTAAAAATCACCAAAAATAAACACTTTTTTCCAAAATAGTGCTTTGGTGCTAATTTAGAACCTTATGGCACCAATTTAAAACATGGTGCTAATCCCTAGCCATATAGTGCTACTTTAAGATATGGCGCTAATTCCTGACTCTTTGGCACTACACCAAAGCTTAGCACTAAATGATGCCCAAATGGCACTAAACTGCCATTTAACCTAAATTTCCCAAAATCCCCCACGCTAATCCAGAGCTTAGTGCTAAACCCCACCCTTATGGTGCTAAATGAGAGCTTAGTGCTAAAGCACCAATGGATGGCACTAAACCATAAAACCCCAAATTTTAGGTGCCAAACTAGAGCTTAGCATTAAAACCTCCCTAGCTAGTGTTAAACCATCTGAATTGACCTTTTCACCCATGGCACTAAACGAGATGATGGTGCTAAAACTTGGAAGGATGGCGCTAAACCATTTGAAATTCCCCCTTTACCCATGGCATTGATCCAAAGAATCGTACTAATTTGCGTGCTAATGGCATCATGCGGCTATGTGATAGCACGATTCTACTTAAATACCCATTTCTCAAACCCGTAAGCTACCTGAAACCCAAAATCACGAAGCTAGGGTTGACTGACTGTCATGCCCACATTTCCCATGCGGTCACAACATGCATCACACATGTCATGTCCACATTTGTCATGTGGTCATGGCACGAAATATAAAAAAAATTACCATGCTTCCCTAGAAACCCCCTCGCACGCGTAAGCGTGCTCGGTGGCGTTACACATAAGGCGTAAACATGACAGTTGAAGGCGAAGTAGTGCGTTCCCTTGCACATACCATTTTGCAATGAAGGCCAACTAGGGGGTTGATGTGACGTGGATAACATCACCAATAGGGTTAGGATCAACGATCGAAACCCTAGGTTAACCTACGTGAATGATGGATTTTAACATAAGTCAAAATCAAAAGCTAAATTCTAGTGTTTGAGAAAATATAATATAATACCAAAACCTAATGTTGATAACCAGAAAAAGCAATAATTTAATCCTAAGCAAGGTCAAATTTTACTAACCTAGATATACTCTAAATTCTGGGAAAATCTGGCAACATAACGCCTCACGGGTGTGATTAGGGTTTATTATAATAAAACTAATCTTGATCGAAAGTTTATGGGGTTGGTTTTAAATTATCTACATTACACTAGTTAAATTGGTAGAACAGTTGATTAGATAAATTGTAAATTCCAAAACTCATTAATGAAATCTCTACAAAGACGCCCAGAACATTTTTCAACAAAGCTTGATCAATTTGTTCTTCTTCACGTTCTCTATCAATCAGAGTTATCACTGCATCCTTTACATTATTCCTAATTTCTTGGTAGACCAGATCATCGAAGCATGTTATACTAATTTCGTTTACATAGTTTACTAGGTTTGCAGGTTAGATTAAAATGACGTCTTTATTAAACTAATAAAATTGCTCTAGATTAATTAAATTAATTATTAAACTAAAAACATCTCAATAATTATTAGGAGGGACAAAATTAAATAAATTAATTAGATTCCTTTCCAAATAATTAACTTAAAGACAATAGTCTATAGTCTCCCTCTAGTCTAAAATACCATATTTAAATAATTACCTTACCACTAACAATAATAATAATATTAGCCATTTTAAAAAAAAATAACAACTACCCACATCATTAAAGTTATCTCTTAAAATAAAAGAGCTCTAAAAACAAAACAAAGGAGGGGAATGGAAACACAAAATAAACTAATTAAAACCAAGTTTAAAACCTTTTCACTTTGCCCTAAAAGCCTCCAAGTAAAATAATAGTTTCCTTATGAGAAACTAGAAAACCCTAACCCTATTTTCTAAGCATCATTTTCTTTTCTCTTTATTTTTCCTCTCCTCTCCTCTCTTTTCTTTTCTTTTCTCTTCTCTTGTTTGGTTTTGTTGCAGGTTTGGGAAATTTCCATTCATGGCCATACCAAGAAGGATACTCATTAGGTATCCATGCTATATATATTATATATTTTATTTATTAAAAATAACATTGTTCAAACAATGTTTACAGGTTTGAAGAGGGGAGAGCTGTGGGGCCACGCCACCAAATGGCCGCTGAGGAGGTGGCTTGGAGGTCCGTCAAGAGAGGGAGTTGGCGGAGCTATGGGCAGAGGGACGACAGAAGTAAGGGGGCCGTGAAGGAGGGGCGGTGAAAGGGGCTATGGGGAGTGTTGGATCTGCGGCAGCGGACCAAAGGATGGGTCGCGGGCTGCGGAAGGGAGGTCTACAACGGGGGTTTTGGGGAGTGTGGGGAGGGATAAGCCCCACCCACACTCTAGTATGGTGGAGTATGGGTGGGGCTCAGCCCTCCCCACACTCCTTTTGCAGGTGGCAGTGGGGGGATCGAACCCCCCACCTAACACTTATTTTTTTATTAAAAATAACTGCGATCGGTTAAACACAATCTCACAGTTTAATAACATTCTTTGCACAACTTTTTTTTTAAATGGGTTTTATTTATATATATATACACAACATCACACATAATTATATTAAAGCCACAGTTTATTGCTTAATAAAAAATGTCAGTAGTAATAAGGAAATATATATATATACACTGCTGTATACACAATATAGTTTTTTTTTTAAATAGTATAAAAAAAATCTTTATTTAAATATATTAAATATATACATTCAAATATATATATATGAATATGATTATAAATAATTGTAATTTCAAATATAGTTGTCATTCTAAAACTCACAGATTTATTTTTTTGAATGCAATAAGGCAAGGAAACATTTTTTTCTATAACAGATTAACATAGAGCAATTGAACATTTTTTTTTTGTAAAAAAAAACATATTTCCACATAGCAACTCTTCAAAAGATTTATTCATTATCTTTTTTTTAAGCAAATGCAATTAGTTATTGCTTTCATAATAACAACATCCATATTTTCTTCTTTTAAGGAAATAAAATGTAAATATTTCATTTTGTCTCACAACAATAAAACAACAACTATCCCATTTTTTTTTGAAAATAATGCATACAAGTGAAACCAATATAAACATGCTTATCTTTCCACACTCTATTCTTTTTTTGAATTCATAGGGCATTTAAAAATCAGCAAACTAAATCTTTTGCTTCCTAATATAAATAGTTTGTTATAACACAAGTAACAAAATAAACCCATACAATTTTGAGAGAGAGAACCAGGTTCTCTTCTTTTGAAATCTAAAAGATGATACAAAAGCCTCAATAGGCCATGCTCTCTCAAGAGCTAACAAAAAAGGATAACAACTCTAAGAACAATAATATTTTCCTCCATAACCATAGCTCCAAATAACCTGCATAAACACATAGAAAGGAAAAAGAAGCCACTCAAACTGCTCTCCTCCCTACCATTGACTCATGCGTGAGTCACCCCCGAGCTAGGAGGTCATCCTCACACAAGGTAAGCACACACCACTTTACAACAAATTCACTCAACACAACAACAAGCAAGCTCCCATGGTTTTCACATAATAACAACTCACTCAAGATGAGTTTAATGGGGTAGGGGAGTGGACATCACTCAACTCAAGAGTGCCACTCCAAAAACTAATCCCTCAAGGCCTCAAGCCCACACTTATAAACATGATTTCACAAATTTCTCTTGGCCCTCAAGCCATATCCCAAATTTCTCATAAACACATATTGTTCAATTTCACAATTTGCCCCCGAGGCTAAAACTCCATGAAAATAAGGCTATGACCCCGAGGAGGTTCACTCCTCCCCCACCCCACACATGTTGAGCATCTTCTCCCAAGTAGGAGAGGCTCTCACAACTCCCATACCCAATTTTCCCACAACACAAAGTAAAATCAACAAAATGAACTCTCACACACACAACATGCAAGAAATGAAAAAGCATAAGGAAAGGCATTTGCCTTGAATCCTAACTTATAAAGCCCAAATGGAAGATAGTTGAGAAGAGCTCCTCTAACTCCTTCTCCAAGTTGAGCCACCAATGTCCCTCTAACTTTTTTTCCCAAAATAATTAAAATAAAAAACTGCCAAAAATTCAACAACCCCCATCCCTCCCTTCAAGAGGGATTAAAATAGGCTCTTCTCATGAGCCTTGAGGAATGGGGAGGTGACACATGTCACCTCCTCACTCCTCCTCCCAAATACAAGCAAGACTCTTGGAATTGGGTGGTGACACATGTCATTCACCCATCCACCAAGTCTCTATCTCCCATCCACTTGTCCTCTCATCAACATGTGGGAGAGAAAGGTGGAGCTTAAGAAGGAGTGGGTGCCACATGTGCCCCAATCCTCTCCTCCAAAGAAGGACCACTCAACCCCAATGTACCCTCACCAATTGCGGAAGAGACTTGGAGTAGAGTCCTCCACAATTAATGGGTCTTGAAGACTCCCCCAACCTAGGGAAGAGGAAAGGAAAAGGTTGAGTGTTTGACCCACTCATCCTCCCCCTCCCAAGCTTCCATTTTCCTCACTTTACTTCAGGGTGAAGTTAAAGTGACCAAATGGAAGTTTACCTAAGGTTACACAAGCCCAAATAGCCCCTAGACCCTAGGGGTACAACCCAGGGTCAAGTTTAACCAATTTTGAGCACTAAAGGTTGAGTGAAAACACATAAAAAGGGGTCATAAAAATTATAACTCAAAATTAAAATTCAAATGAAACTACAACTTACAACACCAATTAGAAATCAACTAAAAGAAGGGTAGACCTAACCCAACTAACACCATGCAACACCATTACAGAATTTCATCATGCAAACATAGTTGATCTTGGTTCCTCTTGGAACTAGATTGGCTTCACATGGGAAAATAACACAGTGTGTGGGATGATCTCTAAATTTCTGTGGCTTCATTAGAAACATTTGCACACTCAAATGAAATGTTAATCTGACATGTATATCATAGCCGAAGCAAAGTGAAACATACACTCACATCATCACATGATCATATAAGCATCAACGAATCACATCATAATCAAATTCTAAATTTGCATTTCAAAAATCCATCCCAAGATAGAGTCACATAATAAATTTCTAACTAATATCACATGAATAGTATCCCAATAACATCATAATATAAACCATATGTCTAACATCAACAATGAACCAACATCAAGGTCAAATCACATGTAATCCTACTAAACATAATAAATCCACATAAAGCATAAAGTCTAATAGTCCTAAAATTCAGGATCAACAGTCCCACAAGTCTAGTAAGTATCACCAACAGTAAAATAAAGTAGTCAAATATAAGGGAATGAAAAGGTAGGCCTCACACTGACATACCTGTGGGTCCACCTCAGTCGATTTGTTGTAGTCATGCACCCTCTCAGATCGGTGTCAGAATCATGGGAACGTCGGATGCACCATGTCTCCTTCTCCTCTTCTCTCATCCAATAAGCTTAGAGTATGCAAATGTGACACTTTGGGCCCACACTTTCTATATATAGCCACCATGTCATACCCCCATGCACCTTTTTCATCTATTTTTCTTCCTATCCACCTAATTTTCCATCCTCTATCCATTTTTTACCACTATTTCCTCCTTTCGAGAGTTCACCCAAAAAATTTAATTTTTTTCACCAAACCTCTCGAGGGGGCATCCCCCATACATTTCATTCCTTCCCAGTAGCTTGGAAAAAATTCTTTGACTTGACGCCGTTCCCTACTAGGTCATGATGCCACATCAAAAAGGCACAAATGTAGACACCTAAAAATGTCTTAACCCTTCAACTACCCTTAGACCATCATTTGCATCACTAATTTCCTGTCTAATTAATTAATTAATTTTTTAAAAAAATTAATTAGCATAACTTACCCATAGATCATCCATACATCCTTCATCAATTAACCCTTAAAACTGAATTAATTAAATTAATTCAGCATCATACCTTACTAACATCATCCCAATTAATTAAATAAATATGATAAATATTTATTTGATTAATTTGTCCACTTTCCTAAACCTGATTAATTAGGTAAATCACACTTATTTAATTAATCTACCCTACTAATCAGCCTACACCTAGCCTAATTGATTAAATAGCCAATATTTAATTAGCTACCCTAACCTACCTAGCCCCTAGACATGGATTAATTAAATAAATCATTATTTAATTAATCCTAAACTTTGTTTAATCCATTCACTAATTTTTTCCAGCCATATTAATTAATTTAATCACCATAATTAACTTGGTGAATGCATCATTAACTATTCTCCCACAACCCACAAATTAAAAATTCCAAAATATTCCAATGGATCACATGACCCTTCCACCTCACCTTTCTATTTCCATGCTAAGCTATTCTCTATGCCATGAGCTCACACATGTGGATTCTAAAAATACCCATGTGTCACATGTCTCTCACAACTCCACATAAAATTGAATTAAAAATTCCAAATCCTCCCAAGGAAATAATTTTCTTATTTCCTCATGTTTCCTCATCACATTTAATACAAATCCTTCCCTAAAAATGAATTTTAAATTCATTTTTATTCCTAGCCCTCCATTGTTGTTGATGAGATCTTAGCCCTTGATCTCGTCTTTCAGTCTCCACCATTGATCTCAACTTATAATCTCCACCATTGGATCAATACCCCCCCCCCCCCCCCAATTTGCTTATAAATACAAGCCTCCACAAGCCATTTTATCATCCAATTTTAGAGTAAGATTATCATGCCAAAATCCCTCCAAATTCCTCATTTTCATAGTCAAGCTATGGTAGATTTTGTATTGCAATAGAGAACAACCCACATTTTGAATAGTCTAGTTGGGTAAAGCTAAGGAGAATTAGGGTGCTTCTCCTTCAAACTTATCAAGGAATGAGGAGGCTTCAAGATTGAAGGTATAACATTGTGTTTTCCTTTTTTTTTAATTGTTTTTATGTCCTTGAAATTTTCTCATCTTCACATGGTATTGAGAGGCACAAGACAACTCCATATACCACTCAGTAGAATGGAGTTGTAGACAGGAGAATGTTTATGGAGAGGGCTACGAGTATGCTATTTGGAGCAAGCCTTGAATAAAAGTTCTGGGCTAAAGCTATTGCTACCACTTGTTACCTGGTTAACATGTCTCCTACATTGGTACTCTTTGAAAAGATACCTATGAAGGTGTGATCTGGTAAAAATCCTTCATTGAGACACATTTGAGTATTTGGTTGTGAGGCATATGTACATGTGCCTAAGGAGAAGATGTAGATTGTTTGTCATTGATGTCAAAGGGTCAAGGTTGTTTGTCATTGATGATGATGCTAATTCAGGGTGCTTTGCTTTGATATATTCATGTTAATGATATGTGATGCATTACATTAAATCAGATAGGTTATGATGTTGTTTGATGCCAAGTTTCATCAGGAAATGATGTTGTTTATACTATGCTCATGTTTGTTTTCAGCTCACACATAAGGTTATAAGATGAGGTCTTTCATTGGTGCATATCATGCTTGCCTTGCATATGCCTTCTTACTTTGGTGTTGATGTCAAAATGCCCATATCATTCTATTATCTTTCTGTGAAGTTAAACTTTCTCTGCAACTTAGATGGATTTACTAAGGTTCCCTTATGTCACTCTTGTTAAGTCTTAAAACCCTAGAATCTAGTTTAAAACCCTAAGAGGATCTTAATTTCTTATGTTCTAAATACTCTTTAAAGAAACTTATTTTAATGTAAAGAGTCTATGATCTCTGTAGCAAAGGGCAATATGAAGAACCTTGCATCAAATGTGTCAAAATATTAAGGTTTTGTGAGGACCTAAACCTAATGTCTAAAACCCTCCTAATACCTAAGAAAACCTTATGTATTATCTTAGATATGATGTGTGTTACTTTTGTTATAATTTGTGAAGTCCATATTCCAATATCTTTCTTCCGAGGCCTCTAGAATATCTCTTGATGAATGTCTTTTCTATTGTTGGTTAGGGTTTTGCACTTAGAGACCTAAATCCTAAAAGAATCCACTTTACACAAAACCCTAAACTAAGTCTTTGATGGTTAACCTAGCCCATCATCCCATTATAATCACTTCTTGTTTTAATTTGAGTTTGACCTTTAATACCAGGTAACATCACTTAAGATGACTTGCTTAAGGGTGTCATGGACATTGCAACATTGGCTGCTTCTCCTTGTCTACTAGCTTGCTAGGTTACTCGAGCATCAAAAATGAAATCAACGAATGTGTTTCAAAGTTGTTAGGGCATGAAAAGTCCAATCAAAGGCTTCATTTTAAAGTAAGTTTAAATGGTAACGTATACTTTGTTTTGTTGAAATTGATGGGCGGTTTTGAGGAGACAGATATTAAAATTACTTGGAAACAGATTTCTATCTATATGAAGGCCAGTAAAATAGTATCCTCATTTTACTTGAAGAAATGGTCAATGAAATATGATGAATTATATCATGCAGAGACAGGTCTCATAGTCCATGTGTAGATTGAATAATTTGGTCAAGAAAAATAGAAGTTTTGAATGGCAAAAAGTGTATGAGAGAGGTTGGTAATCTGGTGGTTTATGCAGTTCTTTGAAGAATATACTGTGTGATCATAAATGCTGATAAAAATGGTAGAGATAGACTAGGCAGGAAATTGGTTAGGAGATTTGTTTTATTCAAAAGACATTCATAGTTGACAAGGTCATGAAGATCTTTGAATGCTTGCAGATATGGACAACAGAGGCAGATGTGGTGTTGACAGCAGGATAAATTGGTAAAAGATCTCATCCTTATGTTTGTATTGTGTATGAATACTCAAACTTTAAGTATACTATTTTGTTGATATCAAGACATATATTTTGCTTGTTCTGCAAAAGGAGTTGTATTTAGATGTTATAGTTTCATGGTATCATTGTGATCAAGAAAGTTAAGTTATTTGATGCATTGTAGAGAATCAAGGCAACCCCCTAAATTATGTTATTTATGTTTATCTAATAGCTAGTGAGGCACCTAATTGCTAGTGAGGCACCTGATTACTAGTGAGGCACCCGATTACTAGTGAGGCAGAAAAAGTGTAACTAGTGAGGTTCTCTTGCTAGTGAGGCATTTTGTGTAGCCAGTGAGGCATGTTTTGATTAAGCCAGTGAGACATTTTTCGAATGCTTTTTCATCCCCTGGAGGGTTTTCCACTCATGAAAAACATGTGTTATGGTTCACGTTGTTTATCTTTATGTGTGTGCCTAAATGTTTTGTGTTTGAGTTCTTGATCATAATGTTTATAATCATACTTGTGCATATGTATTTGATAAATCTTTGAAGTCTGTTTCTTTCTCTATCATGTGAGTTAAAAGTTACAAAATCTTTTTAAAGTTTATAGATCACTAATTCACCCCCCCTCTCAATGGTCCTATACTCCAACAAGTTGTATCAGAGAAAGGTTCCCTATAGAAGTCTAACAAGCTTGGGTAGGTCCTGATAGTAGAGTACCATGGGAAAGTGTAAAAGAAATAGAGAAAAGAAAGATGCCAAACAAAGAGAGGTTATAAAATAAGCCCCAGTCAAGTCAAGCAATAAGTCAATGTTGCATGAGTCACCCCTGAATGTTGATACAAAGTGTGATAAAGAGAATGGTCCTGTAGTTGAAATTTTTGATAAAAGGGAAGATTTCATTGTGCATGTCGATGAACAAGAACTTTATGAAAGAGAAGAAAATTTTATTGTTGAGATTGATGATGAAGAAGGAGATCTTTTTATGGATGGAGATGACTATGAAGATGACTATGATGAATAGGAATGTGAGATTGATATAGAAGGTGAACTTTTGTGTGCCCTTGATATAATCAAGCAACTACGAAAAGAAAATAAGAGACTAGAAGACCAACTTCAACAAGAAAAATATTCCAAAGATAAGGTATGTTTAGATTTTACAAAAGTTTCTTTAGAACTTGAAGAGTCAAATAAGCTAATTATCAGCTTAAAGACAGAAATAGAGAAGCAAAAAGGGTTGTTGATTTTACAAAATCTGATCTTGAAGTCAAGACTAGTGAATGCCTAAAACTAGAGTTAGAAATAGTCTCTTTGAGAAAGGAGTTAGAAAAAGCATCTTCTAAGTTGCACAAGAATCTTCAGCTTGAAAAGAGTACTGATTGTTTGAATGACATATTGAGCAAACAAAACCATCATAAAGACACTATAGGTCTAGGTTATGAAGGACAATGCTCTAAAGCCAGAAGTACACCAAGAAAGAAGATAAACTTGGGTCATCATGCTAGTGCTCCTATAGATAAGATAGAAGATAATTGAATGAAGGTAGAAGGACAAGTAGGACCTCAAGGCCTCAACCTACCAGGTAATACTGTTCAATGAGGTACAATTATTCTCAGTTTCATGGTTATTGCTATTGTTGTCATGCTTATGGTCATAGAGCTAGAAATTGTAGAACTCAAGCAAGTTATGATTTAGAGTGGAATAAGAATAAATGTTCTAGGAAGTCTTCAAATTAGAATTACAATATTATTTGTTACAAGTGCAATCAAGTAGGTCACAAGGAAAGAGATTGTAGCTTACATGGAAGATATAATCATGTGACGAATAGAAATAAAAGTTCCTATGGTTTCTTAAGAAGAAACAAAATCATGTGCTTTAGGTGTCATAGGTTTGTACGTATTGCTAGATTTTGTAAGAGTGATCCAATGAAATCAGTTAATCACCATATGAAGATAGGTGTTAGGAAGGTTTGGAGAAGAAAACAAGGATTGGAGAAGGTTGAACCTAATCTTGTGCATGTTGTACGAGAAATACTAATAACAACTTAAAAGAGGTGACATGAAGTCTAGGGGACTTAACAAGTGTTCTATCTCTTACCCCTAAGTAATTCTAAGAAGTTTGTTGTAGTCAAATAGCAGAGTCAATATTCCTTATGTTTTTCAAGAATTCATGCTTGTATTGCATATAGATGTTGTTCATAGTCTTCAGGAGTTGCATATTCATCATGATCCTCATGATAGGATGTAAGTAAGGGTGTTAAGGCACAAGGCTGATTTATTGCTTATTTTAGGAGATTACATGTGCTTCATATGATGTTCTTGTTAGATTTGGAGATGACATATTATAGTGAAGTGCAATCTCATCTTGCATGTACATTGTGGAGTGTGTATGGTTAGTTGGTCTAAGTGAGATGACTTTATGATCTTTCAAAAGTTAAAAGATAGTATTGTACTTCTTTATACTTCTCCTAGATGTTATTGGTTGTTTATAGGTCTTTTATAGTGTTTGGGGCAGTGCTACAGAGATGTTAGACAGGTTTAGTGTTGTTCATTCTTTGCATGGGTTCATGATACAAGTTTGTATCCTTATATAAGTTGAGTTGATCTTGAAAGAGCCTTGTTGTAGAGGTATACGAAGAGTTTTTTGTTGTAGTGTTATAAGTATGACAAGATAGGGGTTGCATGGTTTTTTTCATTCTCTACCTTTGGTGTCAACATGTCAACTAGGACAAGACAAGATCTGTGATTGGGTGAAAGTAGGTTTGAAGTGGCTTTGAAATAGGGTGTGATCTCCATCAAGTGATGAGTTGGGCAACAATTTTCTTTGATAAATGCAATAACAATGTTGATTGATGTAATGAGTGACTATCTTCTTAGTCATGACAGCGTCAACCTCTTTTGTGTCATCTCTATTCAGTCTTACATTTTTGTCAATGGTAAGTATTGTAGTGTGCATACGGACTTGGTTTATAATGAAGAAGAAAAGTCTTCAATATAACATATTCATGTTTTTAGTTTGTATGAATCTATTACTTTAATGGAGTATGGATGTAGGGGCAGTGATCCTTCATTTCTAAGTCATAGTATCAAGGTGTCACAATGGAAAGTGTAGTAGTCCTTGTTGATAACAGTTGCAAATGTTGATAATTTGCTTAGTCACAATGATCTAACATGCTTTTTACATTAAATAGCATGAGACATTCTTTTTGACCACCCATGACAGTAAATGTATTGGTGATGAACAATATGGTAGACAGTTTGAATAGTGAACATTATGTTGGGATCAGGTTTAAATGATAAGATGGTGAAGGTCTCAGAGTACAGTCCAAAGTTGTATAGTAACTGTTCTTTAGGGGAAGATAATGAATAATGTGATACTCATAGTGATATTGTTTTGATGATCATTCCAATGCTCTTAATAATAGTGGCTTTGTTTTTCATTATGTTGACAATGTGTGACATCAAGTAGATGAGTATTATAATTTTTGATGATTTTAGTGACAGTGATATCTTGGTTTGACATTGATGTCAATTAATGAATTAGATACTTGTTGATACACTATCTACATTTATGTATATGTATCACAATAATGTTATCTGAGCATTCATAAATAGTGAGTTGTATTGAGTTGCCAAGTAAAATGTGATGGTGTTTTATACTATGATTCAGTGTATACCTTGATTCATTAGGTTCCATGATATTATTTTACAACTGTTGTGGTTCACAATGTTTGATGTGCCTAATACAGTGGATCAGTACATACTGTTCTAATGGTGTTGTGATTAAGATAGATCCAGAGTTGCAGTAATCTTCATGTTTTTCACATGCTTTTAGAATACAAAAATGTGTTATGTAATGTGCATTGGAGCAGGGTTGTATTTATCAGGTTATATTAGTTTAATTGTAGGCCTCAGAGTATATCTTTTACAATTTTGTCAACTCATATCACAAGGGGATAATTCTATCTTGGTATGGAATGGTGTCCTTGATAGTATGTGATGAATAGTGGTTTAAAAGTAAATACAGTTTTTCAAATCAGTGAAAGAAGGGATTCTATCAAATGTAATTTGATCCTTTTGTCTTAGTCATATAGGACAATCAAAGTGTGCTACATAGTGGTGAAAAAAGTAAGTATATGCTTCAATGCTTGAAGCAAATTGGAATACTTGAAATCCATTCGTCTAAGCAACCTATTCACAGTTCCTATTTGGTAGGGGGAGTGATTGTTTTTGGATCCCTTTGTCAGTTGATGTCAAAGGGGAGAGAGCAAATGATGTGGTTGTTTTTTCCATCAATGACAAAGGGGGAGATTGTAGATTGTTTGTCATTGATGTCAAAGGGTCAAGGTTGTTTGTCATTGATGATGATGCTAATTTAGGGTGCTTTGCTTTGATATCTTCATGTTAATGATATGTAATGTAGGACATCAGATCAGACAGGTGATGATGTTGTTTGATGCCAAGTTTCATCAGAACATGATGTTGTTTATGCTATGCTCATGTTTGTTTTTAGCTCACACATAAGGTTATAAGATGAGGTCTTTCATTGGTGCATATCATGCTTGCCTTGCATATGCCTTCTTACTTTGGTGTTGATCTCAAAATGCCCATATCATTCTATTATCTTTCTGTGAAGTTAAACTTTCTCTACAATTTAGATGGATTTACTAGGGATTCCTTATGTCACTCTTATTAAGTCTTAAAACCGTAGAATCTAGGTTGAAACCCTAAGAGGATCTTAAGTCCTTGTGTTCTAAATACTCTTAAAGCAACTTCTTTTAATGTAAAGAGTCTATGATCTCTATAGCAAAGGGAGATATTAAGGACCTTGCATCAAATGTGTCAAACTATTAAGGTTTTGTGAGGACCTAAACCTAATGTCCAAAACCCTCCTAATACCTAATCAAACCCTATGTATTGCCTTGGTTATGATGTGTGTTACTTTTTTTATAATTTGCGAAGTCCATATTCTAATATCTTTCTTATGAGGTCTCTGCAATATCTCTTGATGATATTTGTTTCTATTGTTGGTTAGGGTTTTGCACTTAGAGACCTAAATCCTAAAAGAATCTACTTTACACAAAACCCTCAACTAAGTCTTTGATGGTTAACCTAACCCGTCATCCCATTATAATCACTTCTTATTTTAATTTGAGTTTGAACTTTAATAGTAGGTAACAACACTTAAGATGACTTGCTTAAGGGTGTCATGGACATTGCAACACCAGCCTCTTCTCCTTGTCTACCGGCTTGCCAGGTTACTTGAGCATCCAAAATGAAATCAACGAATGTGTTTCAAAGTTGTTAGGGTGCAAAAAGCCCAATCAAAGGCTTGAGTTTAAAATAAGTTTAAATGGCAACGTATACTCTGTTTTGTTGAAATTGATAGGCGGTTTTGAGGAGATAGTTATTAAAACTTCGTGGAAATAGATTTCTATCTATATGAAGGCCAGTAAAATAGTATTCTCATTTTACTTGAAGAAATGGTCGATGAAATATGATGAATTATATTATGCGAAGACAGGTCTCATAGTCCATGTGTAGATTGAGTAATTTTGTCAAGAAAAATAGAAATTTTGAATGGCAAAAAGTGTATGAGAGAGGTTGGTAATCTGGTGGTTTATGCAATTCTTTGAAGAATATACTGTG
Source organism: Cunninghamia lanceolata (assembly GCA_027924645.1). Taxonomy (NCBI): domain Eukaryota; kingdom Viridiplantae; phylum Streptophyta; class Pinopsida; order Cupressales; family Cupressaceae; genus Cunninghamia; species Cunninghamia lanceolata. The sequence continues at coordinate 16,994,359 of BSBN01001583.1, forward strand.
TGATCATAAATGGTGATAAAAATGGTAGAGATAGACTAGGCAAAAAATTGGTCAGGAGATTTGTTTAATTCAGAAGGCATTCATAGTAGACAAAGTCATGAAGATCTTTGAATGCTTGCAGATATGGATAGTAGAGGCAGATGTGGTGTTGACAATAGGATAAATTAGTAAAAGATCTCATCCTTATGTTTGTATTGTGTTTCAATACTCAAACTTTAAGCATACTATTTTGTTGATATCAAGACATATTTTTCTTGTTCTGCAAAAGAAGGAGTTGTTTTCAGATGTTATAGTTTCATGGTATCACTATGAACAGGCGCTCATTAACATTGCATTATTCTTTTGTAATCTTTTCAAAGGAGATATAATGTGTTGAAGTGGGTTGCAGAAGGGATATTGAAGTGTTTTCAAGTTATGTAGTTATTGACAAATGATGTGTGTGTGATGAAGAAAGTTAATGCATTGTAGAGAATTAGGGAAATCCCTTGAATTGTGTCCTTTATGTTCACTTGATAGCCAGTGAGGAACCTGATTGCTAGTGAGCACCTGATTTCCAGTGAGACACCTAATTTCTAGTGAGGCACCTGATTGCCAGAGTGGCACAAAAAGTGTAATGAGTGAGGTTCTCTTGCCAGTGAGGCATTTTGTGTAGCTAGTGAGGCATGTTTTGATTAAGCCAGTGAGGCATTTTTCCAGTGGTTTTTCATTCCTATGAGGGTTTTCCACTCATGAAAAACATGTGTTATGGTTCATTTTATTTATCTTTATGTGTTTACCTTAATGTTTTGTCTTTGAGGTCTTGATCACAATGTCTATAATCATACTTGTGAATATGGATTTGATAAATCTTTGAAGTCTCTTTCTTTCTTTATCATGTGAGTTAAAAGATACAAAATCTTGTTAAAGTTTATAGACCACTAATTCACCCCCCTCTTAGTGGTCTTGTACTCCAACATAAGAGGTCTTAGTTGGAGAACTGTTATGCCCACATTTCCCATGTGGTCACGACATGCATCACACGTGTCATGTCCACATTTTTCATGTGGTCATGACACAAAATATCAAAAAAAATTCCATGCATCTTAAGGAACCCCTTTGTACGCATTAGCATCTTGGTGGCAATACACATAAGGCATAAATATGTCAATCAAATCTCAGGGTAGTATGATTTCATACGCAATCCCCTGTGCGATTATAGCCGACTAGGGGGTTATGCGACACGATGAGCATTGCCATTAGGGTTAGAATTGATTTGACCCAAACCCTAAGTCTTCTTATATGAGTGACATGATTTTGACCTGTATCAAAATCAAAACCTAATGCTAGAGCAGAAAAGGATTAAATAACGACTTCACAATACAACATTAATTTGCGGAAACATTAAATTATTAACCAAGGTATAACCTAAATCAATAAAATATCTAACTTAGATTCTCAAAAAAATTCTACAGCATAACACCTCTAGGGTGTACATGGGAATTAGTCTAAATTAAATTTCCTACCAAGAGTTCCCCAAAATTAATTAGAATTAATTAAATTTTAAACTACCCTAGTTAGGATAATAATCGCCCCATTAATGTCTAAGACAAATCTAACTTGGTTAAAATAATTCAAATAAATTAATCACTTCACTAGGGCTCTCTTTAAAAATAATTCAAAATTTAAGGTCTAATAAAATATTCCCTAGCCCCTAATAAAACTTAAATAAGGTTTCCCAAAAGAATATTAAACTGTCATCCATTCAACCCAAAAGTAGAATTAATTTACCTAAAAGACTAAAGTGCTAAAGTAACATTTAAATCAACCCACATAAAAATTTAAATAAGAATTAACCAAAGTGCCTAGAGATAGAAGTAAGGGATAAGAATTCATTCACTAAATCAAATAAATTAAGAGGGAAATAAAAAGGAAGGGAGAGCCATTAATTCACGTGCACCCTTTCCCCATTACAAAATACAAGTCAAAAATCCCTCTTAAAAAGAATAAGATATAAAATTATCTAAGCCCTAAAAGGAAGCCCAAATAAAATATTACTTTCCTAAAGAAACCCTAATCCCTTCTTTATCTCTTTTCTATCCTTTCCTATCTCTCATTTTCTTCTCTATTTTGTTTACAGGTTTTTATCTGGGGCAGCCATGAAAATGCTCTACAGAGGGATATGTTCACTGTATATATACCAGATTTGAAGCCCCTTCTTTTATTTTTTGAAATGTATATATAATTCTGGTTAAATGCATAATATAAAAATACCCCAAAAAGTGTATATCTCAAAGAGTAAAACCTGTAGGTGAAATAGCCTCAGAGGTAATATATATATATATATATATATATATATATATATATATATATATATATATATATATACTTTAAGTTAGTGTTAATGGCAGCCATCTAAAAATAAAGCAAGTTTGAGTTAAAGGCCGAACGACCGACTGTCACACAGGAGCGGCCGACAGGATTTACGGCACGACAATTTTCTTTTTTTGTTTGTTTGTTAATTTGAACGCAGGTTAAAGAAATTAGAGAATGACCATGTGGGGGGGTGAACTTTCCCCCCACACCCCTCTATAGAAAGCTTCTCAGAGGTCAAACCCTAACGCCAGTTCGAATAGGAATTCGGCCCTACTAAACTTTCACAACAGTTTCTTTCTTTAAAAAAGTTTTTTTTCTAACAGAAAAAAGTGTCGTTAGTTTCATTTGTTGACTCGTGGATTATGTGTGTGTGTGTGTGTGTGTGCATAACACAGTCAGGTGAAAATAATTTCCAGTCAAAATAAAGTAATTAATATGTGTTTTATATATATATATATTTCTCCATCTCACAAAATATATTCTATTGGTAAGATAAAATATTGATATATTATTATGTATTTATGCTTATACATATATTTATATATATACATATTAGTATATATGTATAGATATATATATTTGTATATATACTTATATACCAAGGTATATCATGTATGTATTTCTAATTGTGTTCAAGAATATAAACATTTTCACATATAAATTTCTTTTTCTACCAATACAAGGAATTTAATACCTAATCTTTTTTTTCCTACTATTATGAGAAAAATAAAAAGGATAGAAATAAACCAAGGCTTTCATTTGTAAAGTAAGGATTTATTTTAACTATTCTTTTATTATCTTTTTTTTTTTAAATGGGAATAACAGTTCCAACCATTTTTTGTTTATAACAAGCAACTATTTTTTTTTTCTTTCCTTTGTGCAAATAATAATCTTAAACAACAACTTATCTCCCTTTTTTTTCTTTCCTTGAAAACTAGCAACTGTATTTACTTATTATTGAAACAATAATATAGAACAACAACTAATTAATTTATTCCCAATGACTTTCATTCATATGCAACATAAACTCCTCACAACAATAATAAAACCAGCAACATATTATATTTTTGTAACTTCAACAAGATAGAGTATAACACTAAAATTGTTTAAACAATACATAATAAGAGAGTATTTTCTCTCTTTCCATTTGAACAAACTACACATAGGCCAATTTTGGCCATGGCTCTCAAGTAGCCAAAATAACAAGGAAGACATAAATTAATACACTCCCACCAAGCTCTAAAAGCCATAATCAACCACCTGCAAGAAACTAAACAATAGAGGGATAGCCAAGTGACTAAAAATGGTCTCCTCTCTACCATAGATCCACAAGAGGGTGACCCCTGAGCTTGGAGGTCGATCATCACATAGGTCTCAAACCACAACACCACAATAAGAAAACCACACAAATCATGAAGAACACGCATAAGATTCAACACAACTCAAAACCCATAGAAATGAGTTTGAAGGGGTAGGGGAGTGGACATCACTTGACTCAAGAAGATCACTCCAAAAAATCTCAAGATCTCAACACAAAACTAAAGCCTCAAGCACAAAATGATAACTCCATGAATATATAGATTTCAACATGGCACTCATCCCAAGAAAAATATCCCATACTCAATATCTTGCACTCAAGGCCATAAAAATATTAACAATAGGAGGGTGACCTCGAGGAGCTTCACTCCTCCCCCACCCACATGTGGATGGACACACCTAAGTTAGTAGTCTCATCCCAAAACACCCAAAAAAACCCCACAACAAAGAAGAACAACACCAAGATCATTTCAAACACATAACCAACACTTAACAAAGCATAAGGCTAAAATGCCATGAGGCCTACCTTAAGAGCCCAACAATGGATGAAAGTTGAAGAAGAGCCCACAAGATTTCTCCAAGCCTCCAATCCTCCAAAAAATCTCTCTAACTCCCAAAATTCTCCAAAGATAGAAAAAATTAAGCAAAAGCAAGAACCCCATTCCCCTCTCAAACATGGATTAAAATAGGCCTCATTCCAAGGCCTCGAGGAATGAGAAGGTGACACATGTCACCTTCTCCTTCCTCATCCCAAGCCACTTGCAAGGAAAGAGGAATGTGAGGGTCACCCTCCCCTCCATTCAAACCTCACCCTCTCCACATGTGTGAGAGCAAAGGTGGAGAGGTGTCATCTCTCCACATGGGCTCCAAGAGGATAAGAGATGACACATGTCATCACCTTATTCTCCAAAGGGAGCCCCTTCACTCCAAGATGCTCTCACACATGTGTGAGAGCATTGGAGGAAGGTTCCACACACTTGGGGATCTTGAAGACTCCCCAAGTCTTCAAGGTGGTGGAATCCCAAGCCTTGGAAAGGGAGATGGGCCTCCTTTCAAGGCATAACTCATCTCCCAAACTTAACAAATTTGAATTTTCGTCACTTTTCTTTAACCTAAGATTAAGGTGACTAGACAGGGGTAACCCTAGGGTTTGGCAATCTCAAATTGGCCCTAGACCCTAGGAGTACCACATAGGGTTAATTTTAGCCCCTAGAAAACACTTAAGGAGGTATAAATTCACATAAAATGGCCACTAAAAATAAAAGACACCAAGTAGTGTAAATTAAAACACATATTTTACAACACATCAATTTAATAAAATAAAAGGGTGAAACTAGGCCAAATAATAAAATGCAGACATTTATGAAAACATCATACAGTCACACATGGTCCTTGTCCCTCTTGGGTATGGATCGGTCTAACACAGGAAACACATAGGTGTGAGATCGATCTCTTGTTTTCCATGGCCTGGAAAATCACCTGCGCACTTGAACAAACAAATTAATCCAACATGTATATATATCATAGCCAAAGCAAGGAAATCCATACACTCACGCCATCGCATAATCATGTAACACACTATAAAAATCACATCATAATTAAGATTCATAATTGCATTTCTATATACCATCTCAAGATAAAAATCACATATTAAATCCATAATATGATCTCACAACTAGTATCTCTAATAATATCATAATGCATATCAAATGTCTAATCATCATCAGTGAATCAAAATCAAGATCTAGTCTCATCACAACATACTAAGCATAGCTAACCAAAATAAAGGAATATAGTCTAGAAGATCTGCATATCGAGATCAGTAGTCCCCAAATGTCTAAAATGTCTCCAACTGTAAATATGAAACTCAAAAAATAAGGGAATGAAATAATAGGCCTCACATCCTCCCCCCCTAAGACTAAACTTCCTCCTAGAAGTTGTCAAAGAGGTGAGGGTAAAGTGTCGTCAATCTGGATGCATCCTCCCATGTTGTCGTGACCTCATCATACCTGTCCCACTAAACCCTAACCTGGTCCAGCTCTTGACCTCGAAGGCCCAGCGTCCAATGAGCCAATATACGAATTGGCTCCAAAGCCAGTTACCCGCCCACCTGTACCTATAGAGCACTCCAGTCCAATACATGAGATAAATCAGATATATATCACCGCAAAACAAACACATGAAATGCATCGTGGATGCACAATAGGCTAGGTGGAAAGGCTAGATGGTAGGCTATGGGTCCTATCTGCTCCAAGATCTCAAAAGGCCCAATGAACCATGGTGCAATCTTAGAGCCATTTCCATAATGGATTGGACTCTTATGCGGCCGCACACTCAAGAAAACTCTGTCACCAACTAAGAAGCTCCGATCTAGTCTCTTAGCATCAGCATACTTCTTTTGTCGATCATGTGCCTCCTGAAGTCTCTGTCTAATCAAGGTCACCTGTTACTCCATATACTGCACTAGCTCTGGCCCAATGGTAACCCTGTCCTCTATACAGTCCCAACTCAATGGTGTCCTACAAGGTCTGCCGAACAAGCCCTGATAAGGAGGCATACCCAATGATCTATAATGCCCATTATTGTAGGCAAACTAAACCAGATATAGATACTTCTCCCATCTAGACTGGTGGTCCATAATGTACATGCAGAGCATATCCTCTAACACATGATTCACCCTCTCTATTTGTCCATCTGTCTCAGGGTGATAAGCGGAACTAAAGTTGAGTTGTGTGCCCAACGCCTGCTGCAATGCCCTCGAAAATGCTGATGTGAACACTGAGTCCTTGTCAAAAATAATGCGGTGAAGTACCCCATGTAATCTCACAATGTCATCTAAGAATGCTCTCGCCACTGATGGTGCATTGTACATCATGTGTATAGGTGAGAAATGCACCACCTTGGTCAACTTGTCAACCATCACCATGATGGCATCATGGTGACGAGATGACATAGGAAGACCAACTATAAAATCCATGGAAATGGTGTCCCATTTCCACTCTGGTATCTCGTGAAGATATAAAAGTCCTACTGGATGCTGATGCTCGGCCTTGACCCTCTGGTACTCAAGGAATCAAGCAACAAACTCTGTAATATCTTGTCTCATACATGCCCAATGGTACATCTATCACAAGTCAGCACACATCTTCTTCACCCCTCGGTGCACTGCATAAGGTGCTTTGTGAGCCTCTAAAAGAACTTCTTCATGTAGGTTGCCTGCATGAGGTATATAAATGTGTTTTCAATGTCTAAGTAGCCCATCTGCCTCTAAGGAATATCCTGCAAACTTGCCCACAAGGGCCCTCTATGACTGGATCTCCTGCTGCACCTCAAGAAACCACTCATCCTCATGAAGATGATGTATGATGCGTCCTCTCAAGTCCACACTCAGAGTTAAGGTTAGGATCTCATGGTACCTCCGACTCAATGCGTTGGCAACCACATTCTCCTTCCCTTTGATGTAGTGGACATCAAAGTCATACTAACAAAGGAACTCCATCCAACACCGTTGGTGGGCATTTAGATTTGGCTACGTGAATATGTACTGCAGACTGTGATGATCTGAATGAATCTCGTAACAATGACCCAGTAGAAAGTGTCTCCGACAAACAAGAGTGTGAACCACTGCTATGAGTTCTAGATCATGTATGGGGTAGTTCAACTCATGGGTCTTGAGCTTTCGCGACTCATATGTGATCACTCTACCACCCTGCATAAGTACAGATCCTAATCTCTATAGTGATGCATCAGTACAAACCATGAAATCTACTATTGGATCAGGAATTGCTAAGATGGGAACACTAGTAAGATGCTCCTTGAGGACCCCAAAGGCCATCTCACACTACTTAGTCTAAGTGAAGCTCTTCCCTTTTCGCTAAAGGGAAGTGATGGGGTGTGCTATCCTAGAAAAGCCCTCAATGAATCTGTGGAAATATCTAGCTAACCCCATAAAACTCCTGACTTCTATCACACTAGTGGGTGTGGGCCAATCCCTAATAGCCTTGATCTTTGATGGATCCATGGAGATACCATCACCAGATAGGATGTGTCCCAAATACTGCACCTCTAATTTGAAAAAGGCACACTTCACCAAGTTGCCATATAGATGCTTTTCTCTCAAGCACTGCATAACCTAAGGTAAGTCCTTCTCATGCTCCTCCTCTATCCACAAATAGATCAAAATATCATCAAGGAATATAATCACAAACTGATCCAAGTAAGTACTGAACACCCCGTTCATGAGACTCATGAACACTATAGGGGTGTTCGTCAAGCTAAAGGGTACCATAGCAAACTCATAATGGCTGTATTGAGTTCGTAAGGTGGTCTTATGGATGTCCGCCTCTGTGATGTGCAACTGGTGATAATTGAACTTCACGTCTATCTTAGAGAACACTCTGGATCCCTACATCTGGTAAAAAAGATCATCAATCCTAGGCAAAGGATAATGGTTCTTCACCATCACCTTATTAAGCTGCCTATAATCCATGCATAGACTAAGAGACCCATCCTTCTTCTTCACGAAGATGACCGGTGCACCCCAAGGTGAAATGCTAGGTTAGATGTGCCCCTTCTTGAGTAACTCCTCTAACTGTAACTTGAGCTCCATGAACTCAAGTGTAGTCATCTTGTAGGGTACATGAGACACTAGATCGACACCCGGCACAAGGTCAATATGAAAGTCTACCTCTCTACGTGGTGGTATCCTTGGTAACTCAGGTGGGAAAACATCGGCAAACTCTCTCAAGATAGGATGATCATCTAATGAAGCCTCTGGCTCATCCTCTAACCTATCACTAACAGTGATAGTGAACATCTAACATCCCTTCTACATTCAACACTTAAGCTACTGAGTGGATATCATGCAAAATACCATGGGCTTCTGAATGCCCACTATCTTGACTGATGTGCCATGATCGTCTAAGCAGCTAATCATCTTTTGGTGACAATCTAGCTTGGCTCTATGAGCCACAAGCCAATCCATGCCTAAAACCACACCATAAGATCCTAAGGGCATAACCCTAAGGTCACATAATGTAGTGAAGGCCTCCAAATATATCTCACAGTCATGAACCAAAGCATCTACTATCATCTTGGCCCCCGTGGCCAACTCAACCTCACACCTATCACCCTACCTAGAGGCCACCAGCCTATAAGGCTCCACTAATGATGGAGATAAATGAATCAGTAGCACTAGAGTCAAATAAAATAGAAAAGGGGACATCCCTAATCATACCTGCAATCTCAATCACTGAGGCCTAGAAGTCAGCTTGATGGTTATCAACCGGTGCAAACATACAGTGGGACCTACCCACATCTCTGACTGTCTGCTCTGATCCTCTTGCATGAGGCTGTCCCCCTACCATAAATCCATGTGGGCACTCCTTGGCTAAATGTCCTGCTCCACCACAAACATAGCATGGTCCCTAAGCCTGTACCTGTCCAGACTGTGTCCTACCTGACTGCTACTGTCCAGATCGACCCGTGGACCCCTGTGAACCTCTGTATGACTGCTATGATCTAGCAGGCCCCGCAGGTGATCCCTGTGGTGGTTGATCCCTACATGGGCCCTTCTACTGCCAACCGCGATTATGACCCCCATGTGCCCTCTGTTGATGCTGTTGCTGTTGCTACTGTGGAGGTCTAGGAGGTAGCAGTACAGAACTAAACCCTCCCCTCTGAGGTGATGGTGATCATCAGAGAAAACCTTGATACTACTACTGGTTACGGTCCTGAAACTAGGGTAGTGAGCTCTGACCCCAACCCAGAATCTCCTCTGCTATGTACACTTTCTTGATAGCCTTACTCATGGTCTAGGGATCTGCCATGCACACTGGTCCTAAGATCCCATGATTCAAACCCTTGATAAATTTGTGAATCAGAAGTTTTTCATCATGGAGGTACTCTACATATCATGATAGCTCAATGAACCTACTCTCATACTGCACTACAATGGAACCTCTCTGCTGCGAGTCATGGAACTCATCAATCTGACACTGCCTGTAGTGATCCGAAAGATAACGTGCGTTAAAGCACTCAATGAAGGTGTCCCATGTAAGAGTATCCAGTGATAGGCGACGCTTCCACTCCTCAGTGCACCACCATGTAACTACTACATCTCTCAAAAGATGAACTGCCATGCATGCCTTTGTGTTTCTTCTATATGGACACAATGCAAAGCACCTATGCAAGTTGATGAGCCAAGCCTCAGCCTCAACTCCTCTGTGGTCCCTACGAAGGTGGGTGGATTCAACCTAAGCAAATCCCTAATGGGGTCCCCTCGGTCTATGTGTCCTCTGAAAGGCTCATCCACCTCATCTCACCATCCATAATCATAAGGTCCGTAATAAACCTCTCTATCCTCATAGCCTCCTCTCACCTTGCATGCCATGGGGGACTCCTGCTATGAGCTCTGTATGCTAAACTAACCTCCTCTACTGTGGTGTCAAGTACCTCTACATATAGCTCAATACGAGGCTCCATGCACAGTTCAACACGTGGCTCTACTTGCGGCTCTTCACGGGGCTCAACACATGACTCTATATGTGACTCAACGTAGGGCTCGACACACAGCTCTATATGCGGCTTAACACGTGACTCTATTGCAGCTGGTGGTAACCTCTCTAAGACTGCCTGTAAATCCTGAAGAATCTGAGGCCCTAAATCAATTGCGGGTGGTGCTTATGATGCACATGGTCCCTATGGTGCTGGTGGTCCTTGACCCTCGACTAATGACTCACTATGTATCTTCATGGATGCAATGGCACGTGAACGGGCTCACCTTGTTCTGGGAGGCATCCTACAAGAACAAGGTATTCATGAATCAAATGAATTTGTGGAATAATAATGTGCCCAACAAGCCTAGTGTTTAAAGTTGGGCTCTGATACCAAATATCATGCCAACATTTCCCATGCATTCACGACACGCATCACACATGTCATGTCCACATTTGTCATGAGGTTATGACATGAAATATCATAAAAACTTTTCCAAGCATCCCAAGGAACCCCTTTACACACGTCAACACGCTCGGTGGCAATATGCATAATGTGTAAACATGTCAATCAAATATCGAGGTAGTGTGATTTCATATGCAATCCCCTTCATGATGATAGCCAACTAGGGTGTTATGCGACATGATGAGTGTCGCCATTAGAGTTAGGATCGATTTGACCCGAACCCTAAGTCTTCCTATATGAGTGGTGTGATTTCGACCTATATCAAAATCAAAACCTAATGCTAGAGCAGAAAAAGATTAAATAACGACTTCACAATACAACATTAATTTGTAGAAACGTTAAATCATTAACCAAGGTATAACCTAAATCAATAAAATATCTAACTCAGATTCCCAAAAAAATCCAGCAGCATAACGCCTCTATGGTGTACATGGGAATTATTCTAAATTAAATTTCCTACTAAGAGTTCCCAAAATTAATTAGAATTAATTAAATTTTAAACTTCCCTAGTTAGGATAATAATTGCTCCATTAATGTCTAAGACAAATCTACCATGGTTAAAATAATTCAAATAAATTAATCACTTCACTAGGGCTCTCTTTAAAAATAATTCAAAATTCAAGGTATAATAAAATATTCCCTAGCCCCTAATAAAACTTAAATAAGGTTTCCCAAAAGAATATTAAATTGTCATCCATTCAACCCAAAAGTAGAATTAATTTACCTAAGAGACTAAAGGGCTCAAGTAACATTTAAATCAACCCACATAAAAAATTTAAATAAAAATAACCAAAATGCCTAAGGATAGGAGAAGTAAGGGATAAGAATTCATTCACTAAATCAAACAAATTAAGAGGGAAATAAAAAGGAAGGGAGAGCCATTAATTCACGTGCACCCTTTCCCCATAAAAAAATACAAGTTGAAAATCCCTCTTAAAATGAATAAGATATAAAATTATCCAAGCCCTAAAAGCAAGCCCAAATAAAATATTACTTTCCTAAAGAAACCCTAATCCCTTCTTTATTTCTTTTCTATCCTTTCCTATCTCTCATTTTCTTCTCTCTTTTGTTTGCAGGTTTTTATCTGGGCTAGCCATGAAAATGCTACACAGAGGTATATATTCATTGTATATATACCAGATTTGAAGCCCCTTCTTTTTTTTTGAAATGTATATATAATCTTGGTTAAATGCAGAATATAAAATTACCCCAAAAAGTGTATATCTCAAAGAGTAAAACTTGTAGGTGAAATAGCCTCAGAGGTAAAAGTGTGAATATATATATACACACACACTTTAAGTTAGTGTTAATGGTAGCCATCCGAAAATAAAGCAGGTTTGAGTTAAAAGCTGAACAACCGACTGTCACATAGGAGCAACCGACGGGATTTATAGCGCAACGATTTTCTTTTTTTTGTTTGTTTTATTTGAACACAGGTTAAAGAAATCAGAGAATGACCATGGTGGAGAGGCAAACTTTCCCCACACACCACTCTATAGCAAGCTTCTCATGGGGGGCGCCCTCCCTTCCCCACCCTGTCCCCCCGTTACCTCTGTCAAACCCTAACGTCAGTTCAAATAGGGCTTCGGCCCTGCTAAACTCTCACAATAGTTTCTTTCTTAAAAAAAGTGTGTGTGTGTGTGTGTGTGTGTAACACGGTCAGGTGAAAATAATTTCCAGCCAAAATAAAGTATTTAATATGATATATATAAGCATATATGCATAATAATATATCAGTATTTTATGTTACCAATAGAATATATTTTGTGAGATATATATATATATATATATATATATATATATATATATATATATATATACTTATCTACCAAGGTATATCATGTATGTATTTCTAACTGTGTGTAGGAATATAAACATTTTCACATATAAATTTCTTTTCCTAGCAATACAAGGAATTTAATGCCTAATCTTTTTTTTTTTCCTGTTGTTATGAGAAAAATAAAAATGACAGAAATAAACCAATCCTGTCATTTGTAAAGTAAGGATTAATTTTAAATATTCTTTTTTTTTTTTTTGAAATGGGAATAACAGTTCCAACCATTTTCTATTTATAACCAGCAACTTTTTTTTTTTCCTTTCCTTTGTGTAAATAATAATCTTAAATGGCAACTTATCTCCGTTTTTTTTTCTTTCCTTGAAAACGAGCAACTATATTTATTTATTATTGAAACAGTAATATAGAACATCAACTAATTAATTTATTCCAATGACCTTCATTCATATGCAACATAAACTCCTCACAACAATAATAAAACCAGCAACATATTATATTTTTACAAATTCAACAAGATAGAGTATAACACTAAAATTATTTAAACAATTCATAATAAGAGAGTATTTTCTCTCTTTCCATTTGAACAAACTACACATAGGCCAATCTTAGCCATGGCTCTCAAGTAGCCAAAATAACAAGGAAGACATAACTTAATACACTCCCACCAAGCTATAAAAGCCATAATCGACCACCTGCAAGAAACTAAACAACAGAGGGACACCCAAGCCACTAAAAACACTCTCCTCCCTACCATAGACCCACAAGTGGGTCACCCCCGAACTTGGAGGTCAATCTTCACATGGGTCTCAAACCACAACACCACAATAAGAAAACCACACAAATCATGAAGAACACCCATAAGATTCAACACAACACAAAACCCATAGAAATGAGTTTGAAGGGGTAGGGGAGTGGACATCACTCGACTCAAGAGGATCACTCCACAAAATCTCAAGATCTCAACACAAAACTAAGGCCTCAAGCTCAAAATGATAACTCCATGAATATATAGATTTCAACATGGCACTCATGCCAAAAAAAATATCCCATACTCAATATCTTTCCCTCAAGGACATAAAAATACCAACACCAGGAGGTTGACCTCGAGGAGGTTCACTCCTCCCCCACCCCACACGTGGATGGACACACCCAAGTTAGTAGTCTTATCCCAAAACACCAAAAAAAACCCCACAACAAAGAAGAACAACACCAAAATCATTTCAAACACAGAACCAACATTTAACAAAGCATAAGGAAGGCTAAAATGCCATGAGGCCTACCTTAAGAGCCCAACAATGGATGAAAGTTGAAGAAGAGCCCACAAGCTTTCTCCAAGCCTCCAATCCTCCAAAAATTCTCTCTAACTCCCAAAATCCTCCAAAGATGAAAAAATTAAGCAAAAGCAAGAACCCCATTCCCCTCTCAAAGAGGGATTAAAATAGGCATTATTCCAAGGCCTTGATGAATGAGAAGGTGACTTCTCCTTCCTCAACCCAAGCCACTTGCAAGGAAAGAGGAATGTGAGGGTGACATGTGTCACCCTCCCCTCCATTCAAACCTCACCCTCTCCACATGTGTGAGAGCAAAGGTGGAGAGGTGCCATCTCTCCACATGGGCTCCAAGAGGATAAGGGATGACACATGTCATCACCTTATTCTCCAAAGGGAGCCCCTTCACTCCAAGATGCTCTCACACATGTGTGAGAGCATTGGAGGAAGGTTCCACACACTTGGGGGTTTTGAAGACTCCCCAAGTCTTCAGGGTTGTGGAATCCCAAGCCTTGGAAAGGGAGATGGTCCTCCTTTCAAGGCATGACTCATCTCCCACACTTAACAAATTTAAATTTTCGTCACTTTTCTTTAACCTAAGATTAAGGTGACTAGACAGGGGTAACCCTAAGGTTTGGCAAGCTCAAATGGGCCCTAGACCCTAGGGGTACCACCTAGGGTTAAGTTTAGCTGCTAGAAAACATTTAAGGAGGTATAAATTCACATAAAATGGCCACTAAAAATAAAAGATACCAAGTGGTGTAAATTAAAACACATATTTTACAACAAATCAATTTAATAAAATAAAAGGGTGAAACTAGGCCAAATAATAAAATGCAGACATTTTCAAAAACATCATACAATCACACATGATCCTTGTCCCTCTTGGGTATGGATCGGTTTAACATGAGAAACACATAGGTGTGAGATCAATCTCTAATTTTTCATGGCCTGAAAAATCACCTACGCACTTGAACGAATAGATTAATCCAACATGTATCTATATCATAGCTGAAGCAAAAAAATGCATACACTCACGCCATCACATAATCATCTAACACATTATAAAAATCACATTATAATTGAGATTCATAATTGCATTTCTATATACCATCTCGAGATAAAAATCACATAGTAAATCCATAATATAATCTCACAACTAGTATCTCTAATAATATCAGAATGCATATCACATGTCTAATCATCATCAGTGAATCAAAATCAGGATCTAGTCTCATCACAACATACTAAGCATTGCTAACCAAAATAAAGGAATATAGTCTAGAAGATTTGCATATCGGGATCAATAGTCCCCAAATGTCTAAAATGTCTCCAACTATAAATATGAAACTAGCAAAATAAGGGAGTGAAATAATAGGCCTCACAAGAACAAAGCAGTGAAGTGTATCTTCATCGGTTATGGCATTGGTGTGAAAGGGTACAAGCTCTGGGATCTAGTGGCCAAGACAGTTTGTATAGAAAAAGTGTGATCTTTAGAGAGCTCGATCCTTCTTCTAATGTTTTACAGCTAGACAAAGAAGAGAAGAAATAGGATGTGGTTCAACTTCCTTCCACCCCTAGGAAAGTTGAACTGAAGCCATCTATTGGACTTGATGATGAGGAGAGCTCTACTAGCTCTAAAAGTTCAGAAGAAGAAGAAAATCAACCTTAACTTTTAAGGAGGTCCACATGGATAATGTGACAACCTGATAGATTTGGTTATTCATTACATGATTCTAATTATATTTTTTCTTTGATTTATAACAATGATGACCCTATGACTATAAGGGAGGCTATGGGTATGAGTGATGCAGATTCCTGGAAAGAGGCCATGGAATAAGAGATGGTTTCCTTGAAGAAAAATAATACTTGGGATTTGGTGCTCTTTCCTGATGTACATAAACCTATTGGATGCAAATGGGTGTTCAAGAAGTTTGGTACAAATGGTAGTGTTGAAAAGTTTAAGGCAAGGTTGGTTGTGAAGGGTTATTCACAGGTTGAGGGAATATATTATGATGAAATTTTCACTCCCGTTGCAAAGATGACATCTATCAGATTCTTGTTATCACCTGTTATAGCATATGATTTAGAAGTTGAACAGATGGATGTGAAGATAGCTTTCCTTTATGGTGACTTGGAGGAAGAAATCTATGTCACATCCAGAGCACTACATAGTAAAAGGTAAAGAAAATTTGGTTTGCAAGTTGAAAAAGTCTTTGTGTGATTTGAAGCAATCTCCTAGGATGTGGTACTATAAATTTGATGCTTTTGTGTTGACTTTGGGATTTCTAAGATCGAAATCAAATCATTGTGTTTATTATAAAATGGATAATGATCGCATTCTCATTATTGCATTATATGTTGGTGATATGTTGTTCATTGGGAATGGTAAAATTTTGATTTATAATTTGAAGTCTCAGTTGTCAGCACAGTTTGAGATGAAAGATCTGGGGGAAGATAGGTACATTCTTGGAATGGAAATCAAAAGAGATAGAGCTAACAAAAAACTTTGGTTAGGCTAGAGTAAGTATGTGAACACCATGTTGGAGAGATTTAGCATGACAGCTTGTAGAAAGTTGACTATTCCTATTATGATGGGGACAAAGTTATTTGTTGCAAATTATCTAAAGTCTCCTTTAGAGATGGAGGATATGAGAAAAGTTCCTTATGCTAGTGTAGTTGGTAGCTTGATGTATGCTATGATATCTACAGGACTAGACATTGTCGAAGCAGTGGGAGTCCTTAGTTGGTTCATGGCTAATCCTAGATGGGTACATTTGGATGCGGTGAAGAGAGTGTTTAGATATTTGTGGGGTATTTCTAAGTATTCCCTATGTTATCATGGTTATCCTATAGGACCTCAAAATTCACTTTTTATTCAAGGATTTGGATTCAAATTGGGTAGGTGACATTAATAGCAGGAGATCCACCAGTGCTTATGTGTTCACTATGTTTGGTGGTGCTATTAGTTTGATGAGTAAGTGAAAATCTATGGTCTCTTTGTCCACTAGTGGAGCAGAGTACATGGCAGCACCTCATGCTTGTAAATAAGCCATTTGGCTTGAGATATTGTGTTTTTATGTTGGGTTTGATGCGGGGAAGATTACTATTTGTTGTGGCGGTTAGAGTACCATATGTTTGGTGAAGAATCCTACTTTCCATGTGAGGACTAAGCATATTGATATCCAGTACCATTTCATTCATGGAATGGTAGAGGATGGAAGGGTAAACTGGGAGAAAGTTGACACTTTGACGAATGTTGCAGATTCCTTGACAAAACCCATTAGCATGGAGAAGTTTAGATGGTGTTCAGAGTCTATGGGCGTCTTGGCCCCTAGCAGTTAAATCCTATCATTCTATTGGCTCTTAAAAGGTGTTCGACCAGTGGGATAATGTTGGGAATTGAGGTGTCTCAACCTTTGCCAGTTCCTAATATTGTATTTATTTATTTTTGTCTACTATTGTATTTTTCTATGCAAGTTATATTTCGTCACTTTGTGGGAGTTGGCACGATGATGTCTCATCCTACATGGAAGGTGACTAGATGTATTTTTTTCCTCATATGAGGAGGTAGGCATTTCATTCTATGGTAGAGGTATTTTTCCATGTGTTGGCATCTTTTGGGTGTTGTAAGAGGTTTATGACACATAAGAATTATGACAAATTCTATGGCATTGTAAGAGACAGAAATATAAGCAATGAGACAAGTGTAATTTGTATCTATGACACTATAAGAGGCATCTTTGACTTAGCCTATTTTTGGGGTGCCCAAGTTTGGGATATGACAAGTTTTAAAAGAATGGTTTATTAATAGTCAGTTATGACATATTCTCTTACAGTTGTATGTGTTGTCATATATGACAGATTTTATGAAAATATGAGAGCATCTATCATTAGCTATTTTGGGTCACCCAAGTATGGAGGGTTAGAAGGGATGAAAGGGAATCTTTGACAAGTGTATTGTGCATGCTTTATGGCCTTGGAATTTGGGCCATGTGTATTTGGACAAGATTCTTTTGTGGCTTTCTCTAGAAGCTACCTCCGTTCTTGATGTTTCTCTCTATATATAGGTTCTTGGAGTTGGAGTGGTATGGTTCATTTACAAGTACCATTAGCTACTAGAATTACTCGAGTATTCAACATTTGTGAACTCTTGAAAGAACTTGCATTGCAAGTGTGTTGTAATCTTCTTTAGATTTGATAATACATTATGCAGGTTTTAGAGTGTGGGGTTTTTCATCAGAAAGGGTTTTCCCCACATATATCTTGTGTTGTGAGTTTTTTACTTTCTTTTCAATGTTGTTATTACCTTTCTGTTAATGTGCATCTAAATTTGTAACTATAAAAGTTAAAATTTGCATAAATATTTCCTCAGTAGATTAGTGTAGGAAGCATTTCCACATACCTTGCTTCATTTTAGATAGCAATGGATAAATTTCTTAAGGAAGGCTTCCAAAAAGCAAAAACATGGGAAAGAGTGTCTAGAAACCACTGTTTCTACTACCCAACAAGCCACTTCTTCTACTATTGAGCAAGCCACCTCTAGTGCTACTCAGCAAGTAGTGTTGACTCCTACTCTAGAGCAATTAGGTCCAAATGTATAGGCTTTTGTTACTAGAAGATAAGATCCCATGAGAATAAATCAATTATCTACTATGGATTTGCCACTTGACCAACTAATAGAAACCTCTGCAATCAAATTACCTAAGTAGGTTGTGGCATCCTAGAAAATTCTGTGCCAATTAAAAATGTTGAGGTCATTTTGTCAGACTTTGAGAAGGAGACCCAACAAAAAACTAAATAAAAAAGGCTAAAAAGGGTTCTCTAAAGGCCTCCTCCAACTTGGAGGAGTAAACATGGTATTGCCCAAAATTAACTCAAATTCCTACTTCTATTTATGTTCTAGCTATTTTTCTGGAAGAAAATGCTATGATTGATGCTATCCAAAAGATGGCCCAATATGATACTTTTGTTATTCTAGGGGAACCCACACATATGGATTTAAATTAGGAGACATGGGAAGAACCCCTGCCACATCTGGAGGAATCTCATTTAGTTGCCACTCCTTTGAAGAGCTCTAGTTTATAGGCTCCCTCTTCACCTAAAGATTCTAACATTTAGTTGAGAATCCCTCATATTCTAATTCCGCCTCCTTAAGAAGAACACCATGAAACTATAATTTGATCTCCATGAAGTCATCAAGATACAGTGACCCACTCTCTAGAGGAACCTTTCCAACAACAATGCCAAATCTAGGGAGCCCTCAAGCTAGGGCTACCTCACCTCCAAAGAGTGTATTTACTAAAACTATAACTCCCTAGGAGAAGACACTGATGGAGGATGTTCTTATGTCTAAAGAATTTGCAACCAGAGGATGGACTACAAAGACTATGTAGGTTGATATTACATCAACATCTCTAGAGGGTGGGTAAGTTCAAAATATATGGATATGTTTATAAAATATGCAAACTAAGGAGATAATGCTACCTCTAGAGAGTGAAAAAATTGGAGTTACATTAGAGACTTTGGAAATAGTGCAGAAGGAGGAAAATGTTCAAGAGGAGAATACTTCAAGTCTAGGAAGCTCCATAATAAAAAAATGTATCATTCCTAGAGTTGGAGGAAACAACACCTCCTATTATTAAGGGTTCTCCTCCAAGGAAACCCATGCCTCCCAAGAAATAGAGTCCAAATAAAGGGATGATACAACATTGGCATCCAACTCCCCTTTCATTAAAGCCTAACAAAAGGGAAAGCCCCAATGCAATCTCTAGAGTTTGAGCAGGAAGAAGAATATATGATGGAGGACTAATAATTGTGCTAGGTGATGGACCTCTCCATGGCTAAAATTATTATTTCATAGTAGAAATAGGAACTGAAATGTTAAAAATTCTTTTGGCTAAAAAAGATGCTACAATTTTGTCACTCAAAATCAATTGAATAAACTAGTGGAAACTTCAACTCAAACAAAGGAGCAAGATCTAGAGATTGAAAATCTTTGGGAAGCTATGTTTATAAAATATGAAAAAATAGAGGCTCTCATTAAAAATTTGGTGGGAGCCCTATCAACATTTATTGATAAAAATTAGGAAGCTCAAACCGTGTTGAATTTAGACACAAGTAAAATTGTGGAATTTGAACATGAAATATGAGAGTTACAAAATAGGCCTCCCAAGGAGGATAAACAAATTCAAACATAACCAAATTTCTTGATATGGTTCACTATGCAAATACAAAAAATACTTAGAAATTGGATATTCCATTACTACTTTTTGTGGCACATAGACTTTTGATGCAGGGACTTCCGGAGGTCATAACTTTTGACTCGGATGTGGGTTTTCTATGAAATTTTATAGGTGGATGCATTATGAGGTGGCATGTGGTTTCCCAACCTACCCTAGTTAGTTGCACCCCGTCTTGGCACATTTTTGGGGCTTGAAACTTTCATTTTGGCCCTCAAAATGGCAATTTAGTGTTTTTTCCTAGTTTTTTAAAAATTGCTTTTATTAATAACTTGAAACTCATGTTTTGAATTTAGGATGTTAGTTGGCTTTTTGTTCTACCTTAGTTTTAGGAAGTTTTTGGGAAAAATCTGGATTCTCAAGATATGAATGTAAAATTACCTAAAATGGCAAAATTTGACAATTGTCAAAATCTGCCAAAAAAAGGTAATTTTTTAATTTTTTTGTTTTCTTGGATATAAGAGAGTTTTCTCTCATTGTAGCAGCAGAGTTGGTGAATAGAAGTTTTTTTTTCTAGTTTTCCAAATCTTTAGCTCTGGGTCAGTGCAAGAAGTTGGGTCCACTTTTTGGCCAAAAAGTGCAAGTGTTTTCCCTAATTTTCAGAATTTGTCACATTTGACCTTAAAATTTGAAGCACTTAGAGATGGAATCTTTAAAAAAGTCACTAAATATAAAATGTAGTACTCGGAGTCTAGTTTTCAAATATGTATTTTTTTTCAATACCCAGATGATACAAATTGATTCAATAGGCATTTCTAAAAACCACTATTTAAAAGTCACTTTTTTTTAACCATACCATGCACATGTACGGCCAACATAATTTGACCTAAATAAAATTATTTTTTAAAATCCTTTTAGGAAAAGATGTGTAGTACAGTGAAGTTTGATGAGGATATTTTTTTATAATTTTTTTCTAAATAATTTTTTTTTATTAATTTTTTATTAGGCCTAATTGCTACTTTTGAAAACCCCTCGTGTACGGCCAACATAATTTGAGCAAAAAAATCATAAAATTAAATTTTTTTTTTCATTGTGTAAAGAATGATGTGTAGATTGATGACATATAATTTTTTTTTAAAAAATTTAAAAATTAAAAGTTATTAAAAAAATACAAACCCCTGTCATTTCAAGTTTTTGGCCCAGTTTGCTCATAAATTTAATAATAAATAGAAAAACAAGTCTAATCCAAAAAAAATTTACATATTTGAAAACTAGACACTATGATCTGTAATGGGTTTTAATTTCGTAAAAAAATTCAGAAAAAAATGTCATCAGCCATATAGGTGAAGTCAGTCTTTCCTTTGGTTTTGTACTTAGAGAAATACTTGCAAGTCCAAGGCTCAAGGTCGGCTACCCATGTCTTTCCCAAGCCTAAAACAAAACCAAAAGCGTTGGTGTGAAATTCAAAATTTTATAAACGGGTACCCGTTTTAGAAAACAATAAAAAATAAAATGGGTACCCGTTCTAAAAAATAATAAAAAACAAAACGGGTACCCGTTTTAAAATGGGTATGCGTTCTATAACGGGTACCCGTTTCTAAAAATAGTAAAAAACAAAATGGGTACCCATTTTAAAATGGGCACCCATTCTATAAAACAAAACAGGTACCCGTTTTAGGTTCGGGCGCCCGTTCCTAAACGGGTACCCATTTCTTTGAAAATGGGTACTCGTTGCTGTCGGCATTTTTTTTCCTTGCACGACTTCCCCTACATGTGGACCGAGTTTCTTGCACTTACCCCTCTCACACATGATTAATGGCACAATTCTATTGGGTGTATGTTGTTGACTACATCATCTGGTATCAGAGCAGGAAGATGGATGGGAGAGGAAGAGGAAGAGGCAGTCTTGCCCAGATGCATAGAGAAATGCAATATCTACAAAGGCAAGTAGCAGAACTTACAACATGGATGGAAAACCAAAGACTGGGTAGAGGAGGAGATGAATCTGATGAAGAGATAGGCCGAGGAGGTGCAGATCAAGATACAAAACATGAAGAAGAAGAATTAGAAGGCATGAGTTTTGAAGAGAGGATGCTTAGGGCCTTAGAAGGAAAAAATGAAGGGGTCAAGGTAGATGTTTCAGATTATGTAGGTAGTCTTAAACCAGAGGAGTTGATAGACTGGTTGAATGACATGAGAATTTTTTTTGAATGGAAATCCATGACAGAGGAAAGAAGGTGAAATTCGCATGCACCAAATTAAAGGGTCATGCAATGATTTGGTGGGATCATCTTCAAAAGGAACGAACAAAGAAAGGCAAGGATAAGATTAGGACATGGAATAAAATAGAGAAGAAGTTGAGAGAAAAAAATTTGCCCATAGATTATGCGCAAACCCTTTTTCGTAGGTTTCAAAATTTAAAGCAGAACCTCTCTTCTATGCAAGATTATACAAATGAGTTTTATATGTTGTCTATATGTATAGAGCATCAAGAAACTGATGAACAGATGGCTACTAGATATGTGAATGGCCTGAAATTCTCTATTTAAGATAAATTGAGCATGCATTGACTCAACAGTATGGAAGAGGCTTACCAATTGGCTCTAAAGGCTGAAGAAAAACAAAACAAACAGTACCATCAGAGGAATGGAGGAGGAAGAAGGGGTACATCAACCCCATTTCGAGGAGGTTGGAATTATGGTAGGGGAGAGTCATCCCATGGATTGGAAACACTTGACAAGATCCTCCAAATCAAGAACAAGGAAGGGGATTTCAAAGAGGTATAGGTTATGGTAGTGGTAGAGGATGGGAAAACTAGAGGTCTTTCACTTGTTTTAGATGTGGAGAAGAAGGTCATAAGGCATTTGAATGCTCAAATTATAACATGTAAGAAAGAAATCAAGGAGGACAACCTAGGGTGAACCTGATTCAAATGCAACATGAAGTCGAAGGGACAGAACTAGAGGTTCCACTAGATGTGGGAGAAAGTCTCATGATAAGAAGAGCAATGGTGATTCCAGAGAAGGAGAAAACACAAGCCAAAAGCTCTGATGGTTCATGGCTTTGAACCAATATCTTTAGAACCAAATGCACTTTGGGTGGCAAGGTATGTCAAGTTATTGTTGATGGAGGTAGTTGTGAAAATATGGTTTCTAAAGAAATGGTAGAAAAATTAAATTTACACTGTGAAAAACATCCTCATCCATACCGCATTGCATGGTTTGAAAAGGGAAATGGAGTCACTATTGATAAAAGATGCCTAATTAAGTTTAGCATAGGGAAGATCTATCAGGATGAGATATGGTGTGATGTTGTCCCAATGGATGTCTATCATGTGTTATTGGGAAGGCCATGGTAGTATGATAGAAAAGTTATGCATGATGGAGAGAAAAACACATACACCTTTTGGAAAGATGGCTCTAAGGTGATTTTATTGCCTCTCAAGGATGAAGGAAAAGGTGAGACCATGTTGTCTGAAAGAGATATTGTTAAAGAAATGAAGGTGACAGGGTGTTGCTATGCATTAGTAGTGAAAAAAGGTGAAGAGGAAGATATTTCAATTCCCCTAGAAGTAGAAGAGCTATTGAAAGAATTTGTTGATGTTTTGCCTGATGAATTCCCTGATGGTCTATTGCCAAAGAGAGATATTCAGCATCATATTGATTTGATTCTAGGAGAAACTCTACCCAACCAAGCATCTTATAGGATGAATCCAACACAACATGTAGAGTTGAATAAGCAAGTAACATAACTCATAAGTAAAGGTGTGGTGAGAAAGAGCATGATCCCATGTGTTGTACTTGCATTGTTGACCCCCAAAAAAGATGGAACATGGAGGATGTGCACTGATAGCAGAGCAATTAATAAGATTACCATCAAGTGTTAGTTTCATATACCTCGTATGGAGGACATGATGGATGTCCTTGCAGGGGCCAAATATTTCAGCAAGATCGACCTACGAAGTGGCTACCACCAAATCCAGATCTGAGAAGGGGATGAGTGGAAGATAGCCTTTAAGACTGGAGATGGATTATATGAGTGGATGGTTACGCTATTTGGGTTATCAAATGCACCTAGCACATTTATGAGATTGATGAACACTATACTACGACCTTACATTGGTAAGTTTGTGGTAGTTTATTTTGATGATATTTTGGTATTTAGTAACAACAAAGAAGAGCACCTACAACACTTGAGGATCATCTTTGGTGTGTTAAGGAAGGAGAATCTCTATGCCAATTTGAAGAAGTTTAGGTTGATGCAGGATAGTTTGGTTTTTTTAGGCTTTATCATTTCTAAAGATGGTGTTAGAATGGATCCAAAAAAGGTCAGGGCAATTGTAGAATGGCCTAGTCCAAGTAGCATCATAGAGGTAAAAAATTTTCATGGCTTGGCCACTTTCTATCGAAAGTTCATTCAAAATTTCAGTAGTATTGTAGCTCCTAGATAATAGATTGCACCAAAGGAAGGGATTTTGTATGGACCAAGGATGTTGAGGAGACCTTTAAGTACTTGAAGCAAAAGGTAATAGAAGCACCTATACTTGCATTGCCAAATTTCGATAAGGTATTTGAAGTAGAATGTGATCCCTCCCATCTTGGAATAGGTGCTATGCTTAGCCAAGCTGG
Source organism: Cunninghamia lanceolata (assembly GCA_027924645.1). Taxonomy (NCBI): domain Eukaryota; kingdom Viridiplantae; phylum Streptophyta; class Pinopsida; order Cupressales; family Cupressaceae; genus Cunninghamia; species Cunninghamia lanceolata. The sequence goes on from BSBN01001583.1 coordinate 17,018,861, forward strand.
AATGCCAATAGCTTTCTTTAGTGAAAAGTTGAATGAAGTGAGAAAGAATTATTCTACTTATGATTTGGAATTTTATGCAATTGTTCAAGCATTGAGGCATTGGATACATTATCTAGTTCCCCAGGAGTTTGTATTGTTTATAGGTCATATTGCATTGAGATACTTGAACACACAAAAAAAATTGAATAGTAGGCATGCCAATTGGGTCTCTTTCTTGTAGGGTTAAAATTTTGTGTTGAAGCATAAGTATGGAAAACAAAATCATGTTGCAGATGTGTTAAGCAGGCATGTTGCACTTTTGACCACAATGGAAACTGAGGTGATTGGTTTTGATGCCATCAAAAATTTGTATGAGTCTGATGATGATTTTCAGGAGATTGTGGAACAATTGAAGGCACCAGTATCTGGTAACTTGGATCACTTTAGGGGTGAATATTTTATGTAAGATGGGTATCTAATTAAAGGAAAACAACTATGCATACCAGTTGGCTCTATGAGGGAAAACATTATCAAAGAATTTCATAGTAGTGGGTTGGTAGGACATTTTGGCAAGGACAAGACAATAGCCTTGATAGAAGATAAATATTACTGGCCAAAGATGAAAAGGGATATAACTAAGTATGTAACAAGGTGTAGGATCTGCCAAGTGGCTAAGGGACATTCACAAAATATAGGGTTGTATATGCCATTACCAGTACCAACTGCACAATGGACAGATTTGAGCATGGACTTTGTGTTCGGACTTCCACATACTCAACGAGGTAATGACTCCATTTTTGTAGTTGTTGATAGGTTCTCCAAGATGGTTCATTTTATTGCCTGTAAGAAAACTAATGATGCAACGAGGGTAGCAGAGTTATTTTTTTCAGAAGTTGTTTGACTACATGGTGTTCCAAAGACTATTACCTCTGATAGGGATACCAAATTCCTCAGTCATTTCTGGAGGACTTTATGGAAGAAGATGGGGACTAAGTTACAGTTTAGTAGTGCTTATCATCCTAAAATAGATGGGCAAATAGAGGTAGTCAATTGGAGTATGGGAAATTTGCTGAGGTGTATTGTTGGAGAAAAGCCAAAACAATGGGACATGGCATTACCCCAAGCCAAATTTGCCTATAATAGTTCTGTTAACAGATCAACGGGAAAGTCCCCTTTCTAGATTGTGTATGGCAAGAATCTTCAGGGTGTTCTAGATTTGGTATAGCTACCAATGAAAGATAGGGTCAGTGATGATGGGGAAGCATTTGCAGAACACCTTCAACAGTTGTAGAAAGATGTGAGATAGAAGTTACAGGACAATAATGAGAGGTATAAGAATACAATGGATACTAGTAGGTGACATCAGAAATTCAATGAAGGTGACTTAGTGATGGTAAATTTGAGAAAAGAGCAGTTTCCTACTAGAACATACCACAAGTTGAAGTACAGGAAAATTGGTCCTTGCAAAATTACAAAGAAGATCAATAATAATGCATATGAGGTCAATTTACTAGATGATCTTGATATTTCTCATGTGTTTAATATTTGTGATTTATATGCATTCCATGGTGAGGATGATGGTGAAGATAGTCAACCAGAAGTAGCATGGCACCACAACATTCCCCATAAGAGGAATGAAAAGATTGCACAGGTTCTTGATAAGAAAATTATCTCCACTCGGCAAGGGAATTACAAGTATTTAGTACAGTGGGAAGGATTGCCACCAATAGATAGCACATGGATTACAGAGTGGGAAGTGTAGAGGTTAGATCCAGTCAAATGGCAGCAGTTCGAAGACACTCACCTGTAGGAGCTGCATTCTTTTCAACTAGAGGAGAATGATGCAGGGACTTTGGAAGGTCATAACTTTTGACTCAGATGTGGGTTTTCTATGAAATTTTATAGGTGGATGCGTTATGAGGTGGCATGTGGTTTCCCAACCCACCCTAGTCAATTGGACCCCATCTTGGCACTTTTTCAGGGCTTGAAACTTTCATCTTGGCCCTTAAAAAGCAATTTAGTGTTTTTTCCTAGTTTTTTAAAAGTTGCTTTTATTAATAACTCAAAACTCATGTTTCAAATTTAGGATGTTAGTTGGCTTTTCGTCCTACCTTAGTTTTAGGAAGTTTTTGGGAAAAAATTGGATTCTCAAGATATGAATATATAATTACCTAAAATGGCAAAATCTGACAATTGTCAAAATCTACCAAAAAAGGTAATTTTTTGATTTTTTTGTTTTCTTGGATATAAGAGAGTTTTCTCTCATTGTAGTAGTAGAGTTGGTGAATAGAAGTTTTTTTTTTCTAGTTTTCCAAATCTTTGGCTCTTACACATGATTAATGGCACAATTCTATTGAGTGTATGTTGTTGGCTACATTAACTTTGAGATTTCTTGACTGAAGCACAAGTAGCCATATTGTAGAGAAAGAATGACTATTTGAAAAAATCTAAAATATAAGCCTATATAACTAGTGAGGCATTTCTTGCCTGTAGAAATCCTACTCACATGTATGGAATGTTTTTGAATGAGTAGTATTTAAGGTAGAAGTTATCAAGAATATCTTGTAACCTCCCATATGACCCTAGTGAAGAAAAATTCCTGGAAGCTTTCAAAAGTAGCCCTCTAGAGACAAATAATTTGTTATGTGAATTGTTCACACGCATATTGTTGCTAGAAGATTGTGTTGGCTTCTTTGTTAACATTTTTATAGTGCAAGTTCAAATAAGATCCTTTATCTCCACATTTTAAAATCAATTATCTTGGCAGACAAGAACAAATGAATATAATAATGTATAAAAGACTATGGGTTTGTTCATGTGACACCAAAATTCTAAACCTTGAGAATTTAGAGATAAATTTGAAAGAACAGTCTAATATGAAAGAATGAAAGATAAGTATATTGAAAGTTTAGAACTTTAGTATGATGCCCTATAAGGTGCTATCAATAGTATGGCTCATCTAGCATTTTTTGCATGTGAAGAAAGATACAACCCCCTACCCCAACAATTGAAAAAAGAGAAATCATTTATCCACAAATTCTCATGTGGTCTTTGTGGAGAGCCAAATCAGTAACATAAATGATACATATTTATAAGGATCACTAAATTGGTATGACATTTAGACCCCAACTTCTCCTTTCTCTTCCAACACCTATGAATGTGATTTCCAAGAAGTTTGATTAGGCATTTTAGAAATGGGAAAAGGAAGTGGGGAGAACTAGAGGATTTACGGATGATCATAAGGAAGATCTAGTTCAACTTGGTTCAGGGATAATTATGTTTATAGCCTTAAATGGGGGGAACACAATAGGATGAAGGACAAGGATAGAAGACAAACCTCCTCTTCCTAGCTTAGAAGAGGACTTGCAAAATCATATGCATTGGGGAGGATGATGAGGCTAATTCTAGCCTAAACCCTTTATCCCTATTCACACCATTTTCATGTTGAATTAGTGTTTGCATAAGAAATTATTAATTATTTTGAAATAGAATTGAATGCATATTTTTATTTTATCAATTGCTGATTAGTAAAGATTAAAATGCTAATAATATGTTGCACAAAAGGTATGTTTCTAGTTGGGTAGGACACTTTGGTGATTTTTGGAGAATTCTACTCAGCTCCAAAATTATTTGATGATATTCAAAGGTTTTGAGCATCAGAGATAGTATCACCAACTCTAGAGGTTGTGAGCTCTAAAAAGGGGGGAAGTGGACTTATTAGATTCAGAGGCTCTAGCCTCTAGAGAAGATAGTGTTAGCATAGGTCCCTCAGACTCTGAAATGAATATACACTCAACAACAAAGTTTTAGTTTTCTAATGCTATATTTATCATGTGAGGTAGTAGGATAAGTGAACCCAATTTAGTGATTATATAAGTAACCCATATAGACAGTAGACTCCTATTAGGACCCATCTTTGAAGACAAAATTTCCTTATTTTATGCTTAAGAACTGACTTTGTATTAATTTGATAACAAACTTGTGTGTTTCTTTTCAGTTAAGAATCTTGATAAGATGTGAATAACCCATGCATGTTCAACACATCACTGTATTCGAGGGATCCATCATAAATATTTAGTTAAGTAGTGGTAGTTGATTAGATAGTAGTGTTATTGGTTGTAGTTTTGTATTATTGTCATGCAATAAGATAGATGGTTATCTTTTAGTTCAATACAATTCAGACTAGAGTAAATCAAGTGGCATATGTTATGAGATCATGAATGAAGGCATTTCTATTTTTAAGTTTTGCAATTTTTGAGTTGAATGTGATAGTTTAAAAGATGTTATAATAGCCGGAGTTCTAGCCAATCATTAGAGAAAAAGAACCTTTATTACTATAGATAAGTATTTTTATGTTTATTGCATGAATATGTTGAACTAAACATTTTTTATTGTGTTACTTACAAGTTTATTATATTGGTCACCAAATGTGTGTTTGCATGTGAAGTTTCTTGCATTTTTTAATTTTATAAGGAAAAATTAGAAAAACAAGAAAAAGAGTAAAAATTTAATTTATTATTTGTTCTTTAGAAAATATCAAAAAGAGATTCTTAGGTAATTGTGGTTTTATTTTCAACAAGTATTTAGATTGTTAGAAAAATTTAACTTTTAAAAATTTATGTTGTAAAAGAATAAGCATTTCCATTCTATAGTTAGTCTTTTCAATTCAACATAAGCATTTCCATTCCATAGTTAGTCTTTTCAATTTACCATAAGCATTTCAATCCTATAGATAGACCTAGTTATATCTTTAAATTCAATTGATTAGATTAGTGTGTGTGTGCATTTCCTTTCAAATAGAGTAGAATGAATATTAGGAAAGGACTCCAAACTACCCTTTTGCAGACAACCTTCAGACACCACCTAAGTTTACAAGGTGGCTATCTATTAATGTATGAGGTTTAATGAAATCTCACCAACCACTACTTGAATTTATAGCCTTGGTAAACAATGAACAATTCAAGAAATATCAATAGGGATGCTAACCAATGTTGAAGAATTTAAAGTTGTAAAACTACTCCACATCACTATCTTGGGAGAGTATATAGTCATCAAATCTTGTGGATTTTCAAAAAAGTATTGTCCTTTCTATTATTATCGCTATAACATCCTTTTATAGAAATTATGAGTTTTTGGAGTATAAGAGTATCTAGTAGTCAAATGATAAGTGAAATTTTTTTACAAGATTAACTTGTTAGATTCCAAATTATTTTCTCTCATTTGGCACTCCCAAATGGCTATGTTTCACTAATAACTTGAATCTAAATTGAAGGTTGGAAAACATGTTATAGTGAACTTGAAACAAATTCCTTATTAATAGTATATATTGTTTGTTGCATACTATAGCAAATATGTGGAGCACCATGCAATTCCCCAAAGTATAAACAATCACACTTATTAGAAAAGAGAGAACAAAATAAATACACATTCTCCAATTTATGGGTTTACATGTGTGTTAGTGTGCATGGTATACATGTGTATATTTTATTGTAGAGACTTCCAGTTGTTAGAAAAAATACACCTAATTTACACTTGATTATAACTTGTATATTATTAACTATTGATTACCCATTAACCAACTCTAAAAAGAAGTACCCTATTCACTATTCATGAAAATAATAAAATAGTTATGTCTACTTAGAATAAATTAAGTGAATATTGATTTTGAAAGTGACACTTGGTGCCACATGTTCATTTATCATTATTTTATAAGATCAAACCATGTTAAAGTGACACTTGGATTATAGTCAATCAAGCAACTAAATTTGGGGTTTTAAGTAGAGTTATTGAAGTCAAATTACTGTTATTTTGAGAAATTCATATTTTGGGTTTAGACCTAAATGTGTGTAATTTGCATTAGCAGTGACTTGGTAATTACTAAGTTTGGAATAAGAAGATAAAGTCAATGGAACAATTTAATTGGGCACTACAATACTATGGTTTCTCTAACCCCTCTAGAATAATGATCACAATAGAAAGTAGATTAGTAGATAATTTAAGAGTATAATGCCTCTAATGTGAATGAGGAAGATCCCTATTAGTCCTAGTTCTAACTGACAACTATAGTGACAATGCTAATTTGGTCAAAATTGGATCACATGACTCCAAATGAAGAGGTGGTTTCAAAACCTAAATATATAACTTTTAGAATATGACTACCAAGTGCTAAAATTTGGGAACATAAAAAATAAACTTATTAAACCTCATACTTGGACTAGAATAGTTTATTTAGCATGCATTTAACACATTTTATGAACTTCATGTTTTGACAAAATCCTCTAAACTACTTGGATATAATTCACCTACTTTTAATTAGTGGTTGTCACCCTAATAAACTATCTCAACCATTTATTGTAGAAACTTTTATGGATCTTTGATTATATACTTAGTAGATAGCTACTTACTACTTAAAAACATGGAAAATTTATACATTAATGATCTTATAAAAATGAGGATGGGTAGATCATAATTATATTTGGGCATTGATTCAATCTTTTGGTCAATATTTACAACTATGCCATATATAGATGACATGCTTATTATAAGTAAATTGAGTGAATTATTGAAGATAATATGTCTAAGTGTATTTCGATATTCAAATTGACTATATTTCAAAACCAATTACAAGTATCTCAATACAAAGTATGTACTTAAGAAATGTAATATGATTAATCTTACCTTGTAATATAAGTATGATCTATCATATAAACAAACCAATCTTACCTTGTAATAAACTTGATTTACCTTACCATATTTAGACTAATATTTTCTATAAAATAGGTATTACATCTATATTTTTGCATAATACTATATGATCGTTGGAAAATTAGAAATGTGAATTAAAAGTATATTAAAGGTATCATTACTATATGGTGTTTGTTATTCCCACACCAAGAATAAAATTTATTTGATTAGTGTGTTATTGACTATGTTAGTTATCCTATTGATAGGAAATACACCTCTAGCCATGTCTTCAAAATATGGTTCAAGTGTATCTATCACATGGATGGAATAATACTTAAAACATCAACCTTATATGAATATTTAATCTATACAGGCTAAATATAAGAATAACTACAAAAGAATCAATATGGCTTAGGAGATTATTGGAAGAGTTTCATCTAGGTACTAGTGGAAATCCCACCATATTATATGATAAGAAAAAGTTATTTAATCATGCCAAAAACTCATGTTCAAACATTCAAAAGTAAAGAACATTGAAGTTAATGGGAACTTAATTCAAGGGAAAGTTTCTCCATCATAAAAATTACTCTCAAGTTCTATTAAACTAATTATCAAGTGGCAAGTACAATGTAATCAAGAAGAACTAGGCTAGAATCCTAGTAATCACAAAATAAATCCTCTAAGAAAATTAGTACCAAACCTTTGTACAATACCAATTTCTCTACATTTATATCAATGCTTGGCCTTAAGGAGTTTCCACTAAGGAGTGTGCATGGAAATGACACCACCTAGTGGTTAAATCTACATGTAATACCTAAGGGCACTTGTAAAACCTACAAGGATTGGATAAGACCTATAGAAACATCTAAGAGCTATAGGAATTGTATGTAAGACCTAAGAGCATTTTTCATGCTTTATTATATAAGTCCTTTAGGAAAATTGTAATTCTTGTCTTTGTAGAAGGAGTGTAGAAGGAGTAACACATGTTGGTTGTATTAAGGACATTTATACAAATATGAAATTTACTTTCTAAAGAGAGTGGTTTAGATATCTTCACCTTTTTAATAACATATTGTGAAAGGGTGGTACATGAACTATCAAATGTAAAGATAATCATTCCATGAAACTTAAACATAACCCTTGGTTAATCCACTTCCACTAATAATCTTTCAGCCATTAAGCTAAAAGAAAAGGAATTTGCCTATAAGACTCCATTTTATGCCACTATAGGTTGGGACCAAAGTACCAAAAAACATATTGAGACAAGACATGGCCTCCTTGAAAGAAACTTTTTTCTTGGCCAACATAAGGACAATCATTTGCAAAGTTCCCATTAATAAGATATTAGGAGGAAGGAACAACAATTCCTTAACTAGCCCAAGTGAAGCTTTATGTGTAAGAAAGTAGATAAATTCATTTGTAATAAGAACATATAGAGAAGATGCCAAAGGGAAACCCTACTAAAAAGAGAAAACCAGATCGAAGATGTTAGATCTTCTATGATTGCTAGATAGCAAGCAAAAGATAGAACTGTAAGGAAATGTGAGCATCTCAGAACGTATTTCTAAGAACAGTGGTGTCTTTGATAGATTTAAATTCTTTTCAATTGCTTCAAAAACATGCACAACTATGCCATTAAAGCGAAAACTGACATATAACATTTCCAACATTGACCCTTAGAGGAAAGCACAAGCGAACATTAACCAGTTTCAACAGTAGAGACATTAAACATGAAAGACAGAACAAGAACACAGATTTAAGTCGGGAAAACCCTTACGGGTAAAAAAACCCACACTCCAAATCACAGAGCCATTGTATTATTAAGCAACCAAACAGTTACAATACATTTATAGGCTCATAGCCTTTACAGGAGATTAACATCTTGTTCCTTCTGAAGAATATCTGACAGTATAACCCTGCACAAAGTTCTCTAGCACTCGGTTGGTTCTTCATTTTGTTATCGTGCCACAAATAGCACACAGTACAGAACTTCACCTTCTCAGCCAAAACCCTTTCATCTGAACTCTGTTTACACTCTCTCCTCAGTCCTTTTACATACTATTAACATGTTGCATACAACATACAACATAGGACTTCACAAAAGGAGAAAACCAGAGCTCACCAGATTGATCGCACCGTCCAACTCTCTCTGACTCTATCTTTTCCCAATTGTTTTTAGAAATCTAATCAAGAAACTCATGCAACTAACCATTCATTCCAACTGCCCAGCATCGCTGTCTTCCAACTATCCAAACCGCCACTTCTAACCGTTCGCATATTCGTGAGAAACTTTAGTCCCACATGCATCTGTCATCAGGCGACTTTCCAGTTTATAGACTCAACCACTTAGTAAGACTATTGTCGGCACTTTTACTGCCGATGACCCCAGTCTAACCTCATCGATGTAATCTAAAACTATTAGCCAACCACTCAGTATTCACAGCGACGAGTCCTTGTCCCACCGATGCCCAAGACTTCGTGCCTTCATTGGAATAACAGAACTGTCGGAAAGACATCAACCTTCGGTGTAACTTCATCCTTCTTCGCCGACCACGTTCCTCTCACCAATGCCAAACTTTCACCAACTCCCATCGGTAAGATAGTTCATATCGGAGCAACATCCCTAGGTTGGGCCGATAGTTATTCTCACGCCGATGCCAACTTCGCATATCGTTGAACCTGTTGAACCATTGAATCTTGACACGAGGTTCAAGCCTTTCATCAGGGAGACACTATTGTCAGAGTGATATCTTTAGCTAAGTCCGATAGCTAGAGTCAAGCTAATGGACCATTGAACCACTGAACTGATGAACCATTGAACCTATCCTGTTGAACCAAGGAACCAATGCCGCCGAACCATTGAACCAAGGAACCGTTGAACCAATGAACCAATGCCACCGAACCATTGAACCAAGGAACCAATGAACCAATGCTGTTGAACCAAGGAACCTTTGAGATATTGAACCTGTAATCTGAGTCACTAGTACTGAACATTCTCCCACTTGACGAAGGAATTACAGGAAACCATCAATGCTCCAAGTCACAGAATCAAAGTTGATACTGCCTCGAGAAACAAGATAGACCATCAGCTAGAACAACAATCAGAAAGCTGACTAGTCCCATCCAACTGAACCAAAAAACCCACTTGACTGAAAATAGCACACACAACTAGTCCTAAAACATCCAATCACTCATACCTTGAAGGTATGAACATCAGTAGACTCATGATACCTACACATACACCCATCAACTACAAATACAAGCTCCATGTGTCAACCAGTTGAAGAAAACCAAACACATCAAGAACTCCCACTACATGGATAATGCAAATTTGAGAAAGATCAAGACATACTAAGTCTACCAATAACATAACACAAAAAGTGTGAACATCATGTAGTACCAAGGAAACATCCACCATGATATACAAAAATCTATATATCAATAACCTGTACATCTCACCACCAGTCCAGAAATCTCTCAAGTTCTTCACACCCAACAATGAAAGAGATAATAGAACCTCCATGTCATCACCCAAAAGCATAAGTGAAAACACATGATCACAAACTAGTGATCACTTCAACTCCAAACAAAACCTCAAAACAATGTAATGTGAAACACACCATCAAAGAAAATAACTAAGACCAAGAGAAACACTGCACATCATATACCTGTAGACAATCCTTCTACATACACCTTTGAATGCTAACTGTGTCAAGTATGATCTCCTTCTTAAAAAACCCAAAGAGAACATCACAACAACACCCAAAGTTGTTCAAGCTCATAGAGATCAAATTCAACATATGTATTCATGCAACTAAACATGGATGTAAGCCTCTCAAACCAAAGAAGATCAAACTAATCCATTTCCCGTTTCAGGAAATCAACCCATAAAACCATCTCCTAACAATTCTCATCAATGAATGATATCAAATGCACAAGGAGATTAATCATGCTATTCATCTCTTACAATGAATCCTCCAGAGTAGTTCAAGATCCATGTCTATGCAAGAAAGCATAAAACACCTGAGAGAAACAATGGGCAATACCTCTCAAGTTATAAACTGCCGAGAAGACCAAGAGTGGGAATGAGAATGCTCCTCCAGGGTAACTGAGTCTATATGACTTCTCCAAGAGCAATCTCCTCATTGGTCTCTGTTGAACTCACATCCAACCAAGGTAAAGACTCCTCAGACTTCCTGCTACAAAATCTGAATAAGTACAGCATATACAGTCTCACCTTATTCTCCATGTATCCATGAGTACCTTTGAACAATCACCTCATGCTGAACTCCAACTACATCACTACAACACTATGAAGTAATCAAGCAAATGATAAATGTACCCAAACATAGAGAAGTAACCAGACCACTGTCAAAGCTCCAATCATCTGAATTAGGAACTTATCATGACATCATGATCTTACCATCTCCCTTAGGAGATACCATGCTTTAGGTGAACATAACCATGGTCTCAAGAGCAATGTGTCATGCCAAAACTCAAATGCTTAAACAGGCGTATATAATGACATGAACCAAACAAACTCTAAACCAACATCACCTGTCAAGCATCACCAACACCTCAACCAAAAAATTCATGAATCCTCCATGACTCCAAGATGTTACACATCCTCAAATGGTGTCCCTGTAAATGCGAAAGAACCCTTCTGCAGCAACAGGATCTAAGAGCTCCTCCTAGTAACATCTGCAACACTAAAGAAGATCATTCACCACTAAGTGTTGAATGCACAGTCAATGCTAAAGCTCCCACTGAACTGTAACAACTGAGCTTTCTAAGCATCATGACCAAACATCTCCTAATCTAAAAATCCTCCAGGTCCACATATTAACATGTCCATGTAACAATAAAACCAAGTGATACCAAGATCTCCAAACCAAGGAAATAAACTATCACTATCAATAGATTACACAAACCTGTGTATTCAAGCTATACATGACATCATGATACACATACTACAAGTCTCCATAACTAACTATTTAGATACTCTACAACATCCATCCTCTCATCCCAAAACAGTCACACCAATGTACAAGTGACCATAGACAAGGCCAGCTAACAAGTCTACATAATCACATAATCAATCTTGTGGATATAGATCGTCCACTTCTGAGTTATCCCACTGCAACCAATAGGCTGTACACACCTAAAAACCTACATAAATCGTAGATCCTTACACTGAAACATGCAAACCCACTATTGCACTAGAAACTGCAAAAATGAGATCTTCAAGGAATAGATAACAATGTAGACAACATGACTCAAGCACCAGATTACTTACAAATCTAATTAGCCAAACATGTCCACAACCTGAGCACCATAGTCAAGAAACCAGAAGCATTACCATAGAAATGTTGAGTGACCTATCACTTACCAGTACTCCCATGCAGAGAAAGTATTTCATCTCCTCACACCATGCACAGAGCATGCATGCAAAACTACAACTATATCATCTAGCAACACCCTAAAAGCTAGGGTCTAGAAATAGCTTAACTGCAGCTTCACAAAACTACAAGTTTTTCTTTTGACTGTGTAAAACCTGCAAAACCACTGTGTTTGAAAAACACCCATGCACATCCATACCCACTTCACATCTGGAAGACCCAAAAGTCTACAACATAAACTCCATAACAGTTAAACCAGAATAATGGATCATCATGAATATGTATAATCATAGATTTTAAGGAAAAACTATAAAACCCCTCAAATCCAGTAAACATGAATCTGAGTCATGCAAGTACAAAATATCTAATTAAGGAAACATCAGTTCAAGAGCTTTAGGCCCACTTGTAGACCAATCCCTCAACCACCAACATGCACATGCATCCGTGAGAATCAGGCTATTACAGAAGCTCTCAGACCATCCAATGATCAACTCCATAGCCTACATGCAATCAAGGTAACAAAAAATTATGCCTTCCAATACTAGGAACAAAACACCCAGCATAAGCACAATACTCCATGGATGAGTAGTAACACAAACTTCTTCATATCATTAGAGAGCCTCTCACACAGAAACCCAATATGAAAGTTACTACAGCAACACAACCACAAACCAAACCCCATGCAATAGGATTAAATACTGTCAACTAAGAGCCTTAGGCCACATCATGACCAGCTCCAGTCTCTTCATCTTCACCATCCATCAAGTGCCTGTTGTAACATGAAGACAAGATTAACTCCAAGACTTCCACTCAAACAAGGATGAAACAAACAGACGTTTCCTTCAAATTTCCTCAAGCCTGTCACACTAAGAAATCATCACAGAAGGAATACCCAGACCTTATACATCGGGAACTCTTACATGAAAACACATGCAACACACAAATGTACATATGTGAGCAACAAAGAAGATCCCAGAAGAAGGCTCTGATACCACTTGTAAGGAAATGTGAGCATCTCAGAACATATTTCTAAGAACACTGGTGTCTTCGATAGATTTAAATTATTTTCAATTGCTTCAAAAGCATGCACAACTATGCCATTAAAGCAGAAACTAACATAGAACATTTCCAACATTGACCCTTAGAGGAAAGCACAAGCGAACATTAACCAGTTTCAATAGCAGAGACATTAAACATGAAAGACAGAACAAGAACACAGATTTACATGGGGAAAACCCTTATGGGTAAAAAACCCCACACTCCAAATCACAGAGCCATTGTATTATTCAGCAACCAAATAGTTACAATACATTTACAGGCTCATAGCCTTTACAGGAGATTAACATCTTGTTCCTTCTGAAGAATATCTGACAGTATAACCCTGCACAAAGTTCTCCAACACTCGATTGGTTCTTCATACTGTTATCATGCCACCAATAGCACACAGTACAAAAATTCACCTTCTCAGCTAGAACCCTTTCACCTGAACTTTGTTTACACTCTCTCCTCAGTCCTTTTACATATTGTTAACATGCTACGTACAACATATAGCATAGGACTTCACAGAAGGAGAAAACCAAAGCTCACCAGATTGATCACACCATCCAACTCTCTTTCACTTTATCTATTCCCAATTGCTTTTAGCAATCTAATCAAGAAACTCATGCAACTGACCATTCATTCCAACTGCCCAACATCGCTGTCTTCCAGCCATCCAAACCCCCGCTTCTAACCATTTGCATATTCATGAGAAACTTTAGTCCCACATGCATCCGTCATCGGGCGACTTTCCAGTTTATAGACTTAACCACTTAGTAAGACTATTGTCGGCACTTTTGCTGCCAATGACCCCAATCTAACCTCATCGGTGTAATACAAACCATCGGCCAACCACTCAGTATTCACAATGACGAGTCCTTGTACCACCGATGCCCAAGACTTCGTGCCTTCATCAGAATAACAAAATCGTCGGAAAGACATTGACCTTTGGTGTAACTTCATCCTTCTTCACCGACCACGTTCCTCTCGCCGATGCCAAACTTTCGCCAACTCCCATCGGTAAGACAGTTCATATCGGAGCAACATCCCTAGGTTGGGCCGATAGTCATTCTCACGCCAATGCCAACTTCGCATATCGTTGACCTGTTGAACCATTGAACCTTGACGTGAGATTCAAGCCTTTCATCGGGGAGACACTATTGTCGGAGTGATATCTTTAGCTAAGTCCGATAGCTAGAGTCAAGCCAATGGACCATTAAACCACTGAATCGATGAACCATTGAACCTATCCCATTGAACCAAGGAACCAATGCCGCTGAACCATTAAACCAAGGAACCGTTGAACCAATGAACCAATGCCGCCGAACCATTGAACTAAGGAACCAATGAACTAATGCCGTTGAACCAAGGAACCTTTGAGCTATTGAACCTGTAATTTGAGTTACTAGTACTCAACAAGAACAAACATGGTGTGGAAAACTTGGAGAGAAAGGTCTTCAAAGCAATGAGCTTTAAGAACAGAAAGGATGAATTACCACTCAAAATAATTGTAGGATTTCTCAAAATCAAGATTTATAAAAATATTTTTTTGTTTAGAGGCCTTGAACCATTCCATCTTTTCTCAAGTGACAATGATATTATCTAATAAATAATGGCTTTTGATGAACCCCATTTTATTAGGTCACATAATGATGTGTGGGTGAAAAGTGGATAGAGTGAGGGCTTTGGAAATAATCTTATATGAAACTTTCAAAAAGGTGATAGGTTTCTAAGGTTGATTATATCTAGATCCTCAACTTTGGGATTAAATTTATAATTCCCATAGTTGATCAAAGACCCCAAAGAATGGTTGTGGATAGCTTCCTAATAATTGTAGAGTAGCATCAAAGACCCCAAAGAATGGTTTTGGATAGCTTCCTTATAAATTTTGAGTAGGTTAAGTCTTTTGAAGTTCTATGAGGCCTTATAAAACTCTTAGTTAAAACCATTCATTCTCGATGCCTTATCATTAGCCACATGCACTAATAACATATCATGCTCCTCCAACGTAAGTTGAGAATTAAAAACCATGCTAGTCATGTGACTAAGCTAGGTTAGCACCACCTCTTTACATAACTAAATTGTATAATGACATCTGTACAAGTTATTTTGTGCATAAAAAACCAACTTATCATGTACATGAAAGAAATGAGATTTCTCACAGAGTGAATAAAGGCTCCTAGTAGTGGTAATAATAACCTTAATATAAGAAGTTTTTTTTTTGAGATGCATGAATTTGTAGGTCATTCAAGGCTTTATCTCCCATCTTAATATAGAAGAGGTAAGATTTGATCTATCCCTTTGGCATGTTGAGTGTCAGTAATATTGATATTCTATCACAATTAGGGAACCCAATTTTACAAGTGCATGTTAAACTCACTTGCAAACATAGTTAAATTTCTTTCCAAATCTTTGAAGGAAGGTAATATTTTAAGTAATCACAAAACTTCACTAGTCAATCCAAATAATGGCAAAAGAAAAATGTGGCATCAAGTTCCACACTTGGGTGATGAGGTGGATGCTCCCTTAATGAATACAAGTGATGTGTTCAAAAAAATAATTTGCAAGGAATTTTCACCAATGTGGAAACCCATTTCACCTTAAATATGATCAGATTATTGTAAAGAGAATGGTCTTAGGATGCACTTCCATATATATACCTTTGTGAGTGGTTATATGGAACATGTGTTACTCAAAAATAATAATATGATCAAGTCATATGAGCACTCCATCTTTAATAACCCATAAGTTAGTTTGTGTATACCATGTATTTGATGTGGCAAGCCATAACTAAAATACAAATCTACCAACCCCCAATAGTTTTTAAAATAATACCAAATATCTCTTTCTCTAATGCACCATCTCATTGGGAACATGCTAATTTTATTCTCAAGAGATTCCATCATATTAAAATCACTAGAAACAAGCTAGTTAAAAATGCTAATTTGTCATCCAACCAACACCATAACACTACTTTTGGGGGACCATAATTAGGATCATAAATATCAATGACCCCCACTAACTGTTGTGCCTAGCACACACGCCCCATTTTACCAAATGGAGACCCCCTCTTTTGCTTTGGCTTGGAGTCTCAACCTTTGTTACTTATGATGATGAAAAGGTGAATTTGTGCTTAGAGTGCATGATTTGTTCCATATTTGAGAATTTTGCATGTTTGGAGTCATTTGATATCTTTTGTGATTGATTTGTAGGTGTCTTGAGTGGTCTTGTGCTTAAAAAATAGCCATTTGTTGCCTTATGCACTAAAATTGGGTGTTACTGCATTTTGCTCCAAAATCCCATGTCACTGGATATTGCCCTTGAAATTGCTTCTGTAGGATGTATCATGTTGAAATTCCTAGTTTCTAGGTCCTATAGTTACAAAATCATGTCAAATTCTACAAGATTTCACTAAGGGGTTCATATACTTTCATCCTATCGCATGGTCCTGAAGCCCTGATTTGGCTAAGTTTGAAACCATGAAAATCCTGAAAAATGGCTAAGTCTGAAATCTAGTGGAACCTCAAAAATCTATAATCTACATATTAAATCCTATGGATCTAGAACCTATCTCAAACATCCTGACAATAAATTTCAAAATATTTAAAGTATATGTATTTTGAAATATATTGTCACCTTAAGACTGTCAAAATCTAGCACTAAAATTGATCTTTACTACCTTTTGCACTAATATCCAGTGCCACTAGATATCAACGTTGGACTCCATTTACACAAGTTAGCGCTAAAAAGTTATCTCACTGCCTAGCGCCAAAATGGGTTCCTGCTGACTTGCACTAAAACTTGCTTTCACTACCTTTTATTGATAGGTCAGTCAGACCAAAAATTAGTACAGGTCAGTGGGACTTCAAATCAGCTCTAGGGCAAAAAAATGACCCTACTGACTTGCGCAAAAATGCTATGCACCACTTTTTGTCGGTTGGACCTAAAATCCGTGCTAAGGTCAATCAGACCTCAAATCAGCGCCAAAACTATTTTGCACTAGAAACCTCCCTCTTTGACCTGCACTAAAAATCACTCTTACTAACTTTAGTTAGTGACACCCAAAATTAGTGCTAGTTCAGTGACATCCAAAATTAGCGCTTTTTTACATTTTGGCCTAAAAATTATTTTTTTCAAGGTGCAAATCGGATTTTCTTGATGGATTTGAATTGCATATCTATTTTTCACATCATGATGAACATTTCTATCAAGTTTGTGTGGATTTTGGACACATTTTATGATAATTAATGCTACTACACATGAAAAGTCAGTATCCCCCAAAAATCTTGCTTTTTGCAGAAAAGGCTAGGAAAACATAAAATAAATGTCTCCAAATGGATTCTAATGACCACAAAAACTTCCCAGATCAATATATTGGCCAAATGGGTACTTGAAAATGGTAAAAAACATAGAAAATCATGTGAAAATCACTAGATTTAAGAGGTTGTTCATAGAGAAAGTGACATTGACAATTAGTTGTTTTTTTACTAATCCATAACTGCAAATGGCGTGTTTTGATCCAAATCGATGGAAAATGATTGTTTAGGATGAAATTGATGCTTGGCCTTGTTTCTTGCAGGTCTAAGAGGATAGAGGAGCCAACTGGAGTAGTCTTGGAAGGATGAACACACAAGGATACCCTGCTGACCCAGAAATGCAGAATCTTTATTTTATCAATCAAATTACTGTTGCATCTACAAAAGAAAGTCAATATGATTTCCAAGATGATGGAGATAGGCCTTAGGAGCTGGAAGACATTGAAGATCATGCTTCTTTCATGGTAGTTCCTGTAGATCCAGTCCAATGTCCAAGACATGTTCACACTTGTTCATAGTTGTCCCAATAGTCTAGTCATGCAATGACGATCCAACAACCATCCAATTGGATACACTTTCAACAAAAATGTACTACTTACTTCTCTTGATCCAGTCATCACTTGGAATCCCGTGAATCCACATCAGGTCAAGTTTTCAATCGTCATGTGACTATATTTTGGCTTTATTAGGCCTTGAAAATTGACTTTTGATCATATACAACCAAATGGGTATCTATTTTGTCTAAATTCAATGTATTTGCAAGTTGTATTTTGTCTTTTTCCTAAAGGACAAATGCAAATATGAAAATGCAACTAACTGATGTATCTCATTAAATGTGATGTAATCTGGACCATTGGTGTTGAGTTAATCTCCACCGTCTATTCAAAAAATTGGTATGGCTCCTTGTCTATAAAAGGGCCATCCTTTCCTCTCATTTGTAAGTAAGATTTGGTACTGAATTGTTGAGACTTTGCCAAAATTTAGTTAATACAAAGCAAGTTTTGCAGGTTGCTAGGAATTTGTGTTTCTGTGTTGTCTCATTTTGGATTTCATGGTTCGTGTCAATCTAAAATTAGTTATTTAGTTGCATTTGTGATTAATTATTCAGATATTTGATGGATTTTTTGTCCATACCATTAATAGCTTGCTAATTGTATGTCATTATGTGTGGTTAGTCTAGGCATATTTAATATGAGCTAAGTTTGATTGTGTGAATTCATTGAGCTACACCAAGAGTTGGGTGTTTGATGAACCCTCCACGATTTGAATATCTTTACATCTCCTTAGAAGATTGCACAATCTTTGTGGCATTGTGGGCTGTCTAGTTAAGCAGAGATTTGTTTATTATTGGGAATCTGTTTATCTAGTTATTGAGCATTCTTGTAATTGTTTATAGGATCTATCTTATCCTTTCTTTCTCTCCCTCTTCTTTTGCATTTTCTTTACATCAAGTTTGGTAGATTTAGGATCTGGGCAACATTACATTCATCATTTGCTGAATTTTAGACTTCATAGTCAGAACCATCTAGGGTTTCTGCATATACATTACTATCATATCATACAAACCCTATCATTATAAGTAAGATCCCATGTTGGCACATCTAGACATACCACTAAGTCATTCCAAGAAAGCTAAGACCTAGTTGTATTATCCTTGGGGTAGTCCTATCGTGGATAGGATACCTTTTTCAAGAGAGGTGTGATCTTAGTAATCATACCTGCATTGTTGTGTGCTAAAAACACCATCAACAGTAACCTCTCATCAATGTCAAAGGTCATTCACATGACACAATGGTTAGGTTTTTTTCTAGAAGCAATACTAGTCAAGGTTAATCTAGGAGCAATTAGCATGCATGTGTAACCATCTCCTTCATCATATGAGGTGATAAGATCAAAATACTGAGCCAAATAGCCCTCAAGGTGGCTTGAAGGAAAAATTTTACAAGATCAAATTTTTGTAAATAAAATTTGTCCAACATCCAAGTTGTTGACAAACAACCCATATAGAAAACTTAAAGGAAGATTTTGTAAGACCTCTAACATTCTAATAGATAACACTCTCATGGAGGGTTCATGCATAGATTACTCTAATAGGTCACCATCATCATCTATTAATTCCTCAAATTAGTTATCCAACAAAAGACTTTGGTTTCGAAAAAAAAATCTAAGTGAAATAGAGCAACATTTTCTACTAAATCTTCCCCTTGGTGACTTGTTTTCTCTAGATAGGCAAGGTGGATACTTAAGGGTTGAGAATTCTTAAGAGATATCCTAACATGTCCACACATTGCCTTTGACCATAGATGTTCACAATTTGAGAAGATGAACTAGAGTATGATTTGTTGTTGGGAATAATTACTTCATTTTTAGTCATTAGAGGAATCTAAAATTTATGGACATATTGGGGTTTAGGTTGAGGGTAATTGGATTTAGGATTTCTAGCAACTAAAGGTTTTCCTACTACAATTGTAAACTAACTATCCTCTTGGCTTGGGGGAGAAGACAACTTGGGTATAAGTGGGAAATGCCTAGCAAATGGCTTGGGGATAAGTGAAGAATCTTTGATCTTGTTGTTTAGAGCCTCACATTGGAAATAGGTACATTTGATAAGTTAATGTAGGTGACCTATTAAAATGTGATTCACTTCTTGAATATCAATGGATTCTTTACTTGGTTGGATGTGAGGTCCACCTCTACACCAACCTACTTGTGAGGTCGAGTCATAAATATTTTTTGGTCCATTGCAAATAAAATAGTTGAGTGACTAGATAATATGTGCCAAAAATGCCCATAGTGGAGTGGGGAGCTTAGACAACTCATTACAAATAGGGACTCGAAGGGATGCTTTCCTAGAAACTTTTAAGTCTTGGGTCTAGTGAGAAAGCGTGAACAAAGTTTTTCTCATGTACCAATAACTACATAGGTTAAGAAGAATATCAACCTACTATGGGTCACGAAAAGTAAATACGAAAAATCCCTTGCACAAATCCCTAATTTTGAGATAACTTAATGCCATTGGGTTCCCAAGAATTATTGGACTTAGAGTCCAATTACTATTCTGAGTAGATACTTCCCACATAAGAAGCAATGAGGCTAAAATTCTCATTCTAATTTCAAGCATATTCTACAACATCAAGGGGTAAAATAATATCAACTTTGAAGGCTAAACCTTATTTTATAGCTTTAGTAAAAAAATTAAGCGTACATTGGAGCCATCCTCACCATCAAATAGACCATTAGTTGCAGAAGACATGACTTTGGCCATTAAAAAGGATGTAGCTAAGGGTGAAATTATGTGTAAAAATTCTAAAAAATTCTACAAAATAGTGTGACACTGTAAGTTGAATGAAAGCACTCAACCATATAAAAAACAAATATCCATAAAATAATAAACTAGACAAAAACAAGTACTCTAAACCATACCAAATACCTTTCAAACTAATAATCCTTCGTAACTAACATTTTAATATTTTAAATAAATATTACAATACCTAATTATTATGAATTTAAAATATCATTAGTTCACTCAAAATTAATTAATAAAATAATTAAAATTTACAATCCAAACTTAAAATATATTAATACAATTCAGTCACAATGTAATATGTATGGATGTCCAAATGTATTGATAGCTAAAACAAAAGTCATATAGTAGCCTTTAAATTTCATCCCTCGTAGTATTAGTAAAAATAACATGAACCCTAGTTAATATAGTAAACATGAAACTCTAAAATGCAATATATCTACTAAGGAATGGACTTACTAAGATAAAAAATAACCTTTCATCATATATATAGTTTTCCACAAAAGAGATAATATACCATTACCAAAAGAAGTACGACTGCCACAAAAGAGACAATATACCATGACTTTGAGAAACACTCTTTCTTGAAATCAATAATCCACACATTTATTTATTTGTTATAATTTTTGTTGACATTTCTTAAAACATGGTTAAAATCATTCTTGTAAGTGATTCTGATACACAAATAATTGAATATTCAAGCTACTTAGTCATTAGTCCACAGGTAATTCTTGATAGCATTCACTCTCTGAAACAACCCACCATCCCCCTTAGAGTCAATTAAGTTATCCATTATATTCATGTTGCACAAAATTACTTGCTTAATTTGGGAGTTTTTCTGCCTTTGACACTCTTCAAAAGCCATGAGGTTTCTCGAGAATATTTCTATGTCATCCTTAACAATGATTTGAGGGAGGTAAAGTGTACTTCATCAAAACATCTGCATTTAAAATGGGATTTTACTTCAGTTCTTGCCTTCAATTTAATTCTATATTTTTGCAACTTTTCTACTGAAGGTACCGTTCTTTCACCTACCAGAGAAGATCAAAGTAGCCAATACATTAGAACCGCCCAACTTGCCCCTCTGAAACAAGCAATGCCATTTGGAGTAGCAATGCAAGTAGAAGCATGTTCTACTTAATCATCATCCACTTCAATAGTCAAAGAGTCAATAATCTTACATCTCATCCACAACAAAAGGTGGTAAATATTTTTCTATATTTTAATGGCTAAAATTGGCCTTTGATTGCTGAAGTGGATGATGTTTAAGAATTTTGTAGTGATTGTTGTAAATACAACATTTAACGAGGATACAATCTAATGTGGCAAGCCACTATTGAAAATCTAGATCCACTAACCCCTAATAGTTTTCTAAATATGACCAGGCCTCCCTTTCTCCAATGTACCATCTTGTTGGAAACATGCCTACTCAAGAGATTCCACAATATTAAAATCACTACAAATAAGCTAATTAGAAAAAAAATGCAAGTTGTTCAAGCCAACCAACATCACAACACTACTTATTTGGGACATCATTAAGGGTTTAAATATTGTCAAACCCCACCAACCTCCCATTAATGTCAAAGGTCATTAGCAAAATACAATGATTGTTCACTCTTCCCCAAAAGTAGTACTAGTCAAGGTTAAGCTATGAGAAATTAGCATACAAGCACCACCATGTCCATTACAATGTGCGGGGATGAGACGAGTGGCTTGAGGGCAAGTTATCTTCAAGTTTGCTTGAAGAAAAAATCGTACCACTTTGATTTATTATAAATAAAAGACATCAAACATGCACCAAGTCGATGACATGCAACAACTTATGGAAAGATTTTGTAAAACCTCTAACATTTTAAGAGATAAACATTCATGTAGATGGATCCTCCATAGAGTTCTCTAACTCGTCACCATCATCATTTTCCAATGCCTCAAATTGGTTATCCAACAATGGTTTTTGGTCTAGAAAAATGTAGTCTTTGAGTGACTTAAAGTAATATTTACCACTAAATTTCCACCTTGGTGATTTGTTGTCTCTAGAAGAAATGCATAAAATGTTGAGCACTCTTAAGAGATATCCTAATGTTTACATGGTGCCTTTGGCTAGAGTTGCTAATCACATTTTGAGAAGAAGAAATAGAGTGTGATCCCTTGGTGGGAACAATCACCTCATTTCTAGTCACTAGAGCAATCTAAACCTTATGGACATAGTAGGGTTTTGATAAAGGGTCATTGGATTTAGGCTATCTAGAAACTAAAGGTATTTTACCATGAACTATTGACTAACCCACATCTTGGGTAGGAGAGGAGAAGACTTGGATGTTTGAGTGGAAAATGCCTAGTAGGTGGTTTGGGTACAACTAGACAATTTTTAATCTTGTGTTCTAGAGTTTGGCATTGGAAACATGTGTTCAGTAAGTTAATTTAGGTGACCTATGAAAATGTTACACATAGGCCATTGTTTAAATCTCAATGGATTATTTAAGGTTGGAGATGAGGTCCACCTCCCCACAAACCTTCCTATGGAGTCGAGGCATACATTTTTCTCTAGATCATTACAAATAAAATGGTTGAGCAACTAGACAATATGTTTCATAAATACCCACTATAGGGTGGGGAGCCTAGACAACTCAATTTGAATGAGTACCTTAAAGGATTCTTTCTTAGAAACTCTGAAGTATTGGGTCTAGTAAAAAATCACCAATAAGGTATTTCTCATGAACCAACAACTACACTGGTTAAGAAGCATATTGACTTACTAGTGGTTATGAAAAGTAAATAAGAAAATTCCTTGGATAAATTCCTATCTCAAGACAACTTAATGTTATTGGATTCCCAAGAATTATTGACCGAAGAGAGAAAGTATAGTTTTGAGGGTATACTTCACACAATAAGAGTTAGTGTAGGAATACTAATGCTATTACTTATTATTTAAATAAGTAATTATGCATATATTCCACACATGGCTTCAAGACACTTTAGGTGGTTAGGTGTCAACTTGGCGAGTTCGACACAACACACTCATTTGCCACCACTATTTGAGTGTTTGAGTGTATTGGAATTAGGGAAAACAACAATATAAGGGGGAGATTGTTAGCAATAGACACTGCAAGGCATGTCATGTGTTGTTATTGATGGCAACTAATTCCATTCCACACATCCGTAGTGCAATATCAAATCATACGTGAAGTCAGTTCCAAGATTTGTCCAGTCCAGATGGATACCTTTGAGCATTAGGTTGTCTTACTAGAGGTTTTCTAGGTCTATTTCTCCCATTCCTTGGTTGAAAATTTCTTTGTCCAGATCCGAAGCTTTCACCTTTCTCATATCCAAGACCATGCTTGTCATCAGTCTTCTTCTGACTTTCAAGGAGTGCTTCAAGTTTAGCTGAGCTTTTCTTGAACTTCTCTTTGTATTCATTTGCAACTTCTAGGTAATGTCTGAGAATGACAATTTGCCTTTCAAGTTCTCTCTCATTGTCTCTGGTTTCTTGTAGTTCAGACTCTAGATGGCTAGCTATTCCATCCAATCTGCAGCATTCTTCAGTTCTTTCTTTTAGAATTTGATTCAGGTCTTCTTTAGTTTTCTTCCTATCTTCAATTTCCTTGGTTAGCCTCATCACCTTGGATTCCATCTCATGTTTTAGGACAAAAGCTTCTTTAGCTAATTTCTCACATTCCTTTGTCTTCTCTTTCAGGGCCTTATCCTTGTCATTGTCTTCATTAAGATTTCCTAGTTGAAGAAGTAGCTCCTTCCTTTTTTCATTGGATTTGGTCAATTTTTCCTTTAAAGTCTCAATGAAGTCTTCAACATCTTTAAGGTTTTCTTGCAATTCTTTGACATCTGCTCTCGACTGATCAAGATCTTCTAAAGCAAGTTTAATTTGTTCCTAGAGGTTGTATGAATCCATTTTATTGCCTTCCTAGATCTTCCTCAAGTGGTTAAACTTTTTCAAAGGAACCTAGCTCTGATACTAATTGTTCGAATTAGGGCAAACAACTGAGGGGGGTGAATCAGTTGTCTCAAAACTTTAATACTTTCCATAGTTAATTCTTCTTTACCACTTAATAAAAAATCAATGATTTAACCATGAAAAGTAAGATATAATAACATACGAGCGGAAACACAATAACACACTTGACACCAATATTTTTAACGTGGAAACCTAGTTAAGGGAAAAACCACAGTGGGGGTTAACCCACAAAGATTATACTTTGTTAAAAGTATTATAAATGGGAAGGTACATGCCTTCGGGCTCACTGCCTATAGTAATGATTACATGAAGATTACCAAGTGTTTGAACCTATGAATGGCATCTACCAATGCAATAATTTAGTTTTGGTTAAGCACAAAATACTGATCTTACACATTTCGTCTTCACTCTGCCCTGTTTACTGCTTTGCCATGATCCAGACCTTAGATCTCTTCTTTTTCGCACTTCTATCTATCCTTTTCACACTTACTTCATATTCGCATCAACACCCTCCAATACACTTGAATCCATCAGCTATATATATCCGCCTCAAGAAATTCAATCACCTTTCTGTCGGCCTTATGAAGAACTTAACAAACAATACAAGTACTTTGTTCTGTCAGCTGAATCTATACACCAATATTGATGCGTACCAGAAATAACACTTGCAGGTCACCATACATGTCGGCCACTAACATTATATCCCATACGTAACTCACTAGAACACTTCTACTAGATTCGCACAAGGATCTAACACAAGTCAGTCTGTTCTTCACTGAATTGTTCTATCATATTAGAACCCGGTACTCAGATGCTCATAATTTTTAATCCATTTGTCACTGGAGGCTAAAATCTTGGATTTGGATTGTCCTGACATTCCTCTACACTCCCTCAGATTCGCAACACACAATGATTAACTGGAGAGATCTATTGACCAAAATACTAAACTCCACCATATACCCTGTTCCTGTCTATCCAGACTGGACAGATCTTGGAACTGACTTCTGATATGATCTGATACTGCACTGCAGATGTGTAGAATGGACTTAGTTGCCATCAATGACAACGCATGACATGCCTTGCAGTCTCTCTTGCTAACAGAGTCAACTTTTGATTCAACTTAAACTCTTCATCTATATTTACTCTCATTATGCCTAGTTTATGTAATGCAAAATTTCTTATTGCCTTCACTCCATTTTGTGACCATCTATTGCTTAGTCAATTTTTCATTCTCTCATGGTATCAGAACATGTCTAAGTTGGTTTGCTGGTTTGTTTGGAGCAACATGTTGATTTGGAGGTGTGTGAAGGGTGAATTTCTCCTAGGTTGAGCATTTTTAGCATGATTCAGAGGTTTTGTTGCCTGTGTTTGCAGAGCTAAGATTTGAGGAAGGCAATCATTGAAATAGGCATGGTTTGCGTTGAAACAATGGGTTGTATAGGCACACAACTTGTGAAGAAGGGACATCCTCCATAGAGAGAGGCCCACACTGCGTCTTTAAAGGATCAACAACCTACTATATAGGCTGCAAGCGTGGCCAAAGAAGGCATGTGGGTGGTGTTTAAGGCTCACATCCTGTTAACCAGACGTGTGGCCTGCACAGAAGGGGCAACTTCCCTTGACACTCATGCTTAGAATGTGAAGGCAAACAATGCCTATACACTGATCTCAACCCTCATGTCAAAGGAGCCCTTGAAATCTACCTTGAATCTGCACTTGAAATCCACTTAGAATCAACGCTAATTGACCTTGTAATGTTTGTAGAAGTAGAAGGTGTTTTAATCCTTCGAGAGGGGAATTTTAATCCCTGTGAAGAGGCCCAAAACCCTGGTAAATCAACCTAAAATCAAGCATATTTGACACAAAAATCATGGATTTTTTGGGTGATTTATTTGTGCTTTGTTTGTGTAGATAAGAAGACACAAAAGGTGCCCATATTCATGTGTTTTAGCTCAGCTTTTTCCCAAGTGTGAGGTCATTCCACAAATAGAGAGTCACTGTCTACAGAGGTGGATTGATTAAAAAGTGATTTGAGTTTGATCCATGGCCACAAGGGCTGGTAAAGGCGTGGATGACTTGCCTATGTGAAGGGTCTCTTTGAAGGCTGATCTAGGTCCATGACCTATGCCTTAGAGGAAGAGAAATTCCTAGATTAGCCCTGTATAAACAACAGAAATGAATCTCCCGTGCATGCCCCTACAATTCCTCCATCATTCTGCCACCACACTCTGCACCTATGCATGCTAACTTGATGGCCTCCATTTCCACTAACCTGGTCATCCCTACAATTCCATTTTTTTGGGCATTTTGCCCTAATCCGACCCTACACTAATTCGGGCAAGTTGTAATATTCACCTCCAATATATATAACTTTTTCCAAAGGCATTTTTTTGTTATGCTAAAAAGCACTATGCAATTAAAAAAATAAGGGGTGATTCAATATTTGGGGGCAAAAATGCTTTGGGAAGGGATTAATGCTTTTCTAAGCCCTTAATGGTTTTTTAAGCCCTTGTATTTGTTAGGCATTTATTTTCTTAGTCTTAATTATAGGGAAAATTTGTAATTATGAATTTGGAAATTCAATTTATGTGCCAAAGTTTAAAAAAAGAAAATTTTTGAACTAAGTATTTGAGATCAATCATGCACTATCATAAAGTATCTTTTTTCGACTTACTTAGACTCGCCTATGCACTAGAAGTTAAAATCACAAATTCAAGGGGGTGTCATTGAATCTTTTCTTTCTGTACTTTTAAGTCTGCAACATACATCTCATCTACATGGTTTTATAAATGTGATCAAGTCTATCTCCAAGAACTTCTATTCATATTGAGACCCTGAAAACACCTAATGAGGTTTGTATAGCTCTTTAGGAAGGTCAACGAACAAAGCAGTCACAAGCTAGAAAAAGACCTCATAAGTATGAGGCCAAGAGACTCTAATACTATAGGGGTTTATGTCACATAATTTTACTCATTGATGTTGCAACTAAAAGAAGGTGGGACTTAGAAACAAGTGGGATTCAGAAATAGGTGGATCAATGATCCTTACACTTTTCAAATTGAGAGCCTATGGTAAATGATTCTTAATCTTGTAACTGAATGTTGCATCAGATCACATCTCAAATTGAGAGCCATTTATTATGGTTAATGTTCCTAAATCTTCATGATACCTATGGAGTCATTTCAGTCACAGTTCAACATCAACATTGAGGTTACACAAGCAACTTCCAAATTCATGGATATTTTCTTTTTTTTGAAGGGTATTTTTTTTTCTCACAGGGTTTTCTAACTTATTTCCACTTCATGAGAGATTTTGATTGTATATGGGTACCTGATCAAGCCTCGTTGTTGGGACCCATTCTTATTTGTGCCAAGTTAATTTGTGCTTAAGGGGGGGGGGGGGGGGGGTGGGGGGGTGTTAGTGTAGGAATACTAATGCTATTACATATTATTTAGATAAGTAATTATGCATATATTCCACACATAAATTTAAACCACCTTAGGTGGTTAGGTGTCGACTTGGAGAGTTCAATACAACTCTCCAAGCTATGTGTTGACACTCACTTGCCACCACTATTTGAGTGTTTGAGTCAACTTCTAATTTGACTCAAACTCTTAATCTATATGTACTCTCATTATGCTTAGTTTATGTATTGCAATTCTTCTTGCTTTCACTCCATTATATGACCATCTATTGCTTAGTAAATTTTGCATTCTTTCAATAAGCAATAAAGGACTCTCGTATCAACTACAAACATATTCTGCAACATCAACAGGCAAATAACAACAGATTTGGAGGCTAAACCTTGTTGTACACCTTTAATACAAAATTTTGAACATGTTTTGGAGTCATCCTCACTGTCAAATCAACATTGGTTGTAAAAGACACAATTTTGGCCATTAAAAAGGGTGGGATTGAGGACAAAATTAAAGTATAACCACTCTAAAAAAATCCTATAAAATAGTGATATAGGGAAAGCTGAAAGAAAACCCTAAACCATACAAGAAACAAATCATAGAATGATAAACTAGACAAAAACTTACTCTATATCTAATGCCTTTTAAAATAGTGATACTCCATAACTAATAGTTTAATATTTTAAATAACTATTACATTACTTAATTATTATCAATTTAAAATATCATAGTTCACTCAAATAAATTAACAAAACAATTATAAATTACAATCTAAACTTAAATAATATATTTAAGTTACAATGTAGCATATATGGATGTCCATAAGTAGTGATAGCTATTTTTTAATTAAAACAAAGGTTACAACATAACCTTTAAATTCAATCCCTCATAATATTAATACAAATAAATGAAATATGCCTACTAAGAATGGTCTTACCAACCTTTCATTGTATAGATGGTTTGCAAAAGGGTCAATACCGAAATAAATACCGCTACCACAAAAGAGACAATATACCATGGCTTCGAACAATACTCTTCCCTGAACTCGCTAATCCACACGCTAAGTTGGTTTTTATAACGGTCCTTAACCATTCTCAAAACATGCGTATAATAATCCTCGGTGCTAATTCGAATGCACAAATCATTGAATGTTTTAACTACTTCATCTTCAGACCCGAGATAATTTTTTATAATATCAGCTTTCTGTAACAGCTTAACATCCTTTTTGGAGTCAATTAATTGATCTATCACGCATATGTTGCTGGAAATTACTCGCTTGATTGGAGAGTAGGTGTGCTTTTGACACTCTTCAAAAGCCACGAGGTTTCTCAGGAATATTTCTGTGTTATCGTCAACAACGATTTGAGGGACGAAAAGTGTACTGCGTTGGAAACATCCATGTTTAAAATGGAATTTTCCTTCAGTGCTTGCCTTCAATTTAATTCCAGCCTTTTGCAACTTTTCTGCTGAAGGTATCAAGTTTCCCTCTCCTGCAGAAGATGGAAACAGCCAAGGAAATGCAGCCTTCCGGCCCTTTCCTCTAAAACAAGCAACGCCATTTGGAGTAGCAATGCAAGAAGCAGCGCCGCAGAGAACCAAAACCAGAACTTGATAAGAAATCTGCAATCACCCGTCTTGACAAATCTAATAGATGGTGTGGACGTCCTTCAATAAGCCTTGAAATTACTGTTTCATTTATCTCGAGTGGAAATAGATAGCCTTGAAAATACCCGCCGACGTAGTCATATAATAGTTTGGCTAAGAAGGCCGGCACTGCTTCAGGGTTTTCCAACTCCAGCTCTAAGATCTTTTTCAGAATGAAGAAAGGAATCTGATTTTCTAGCTTCGTAATGTCGCACATAATCTCTTGTCTTTTAATGTTATCACCTCTCTGGGAGTGGAAAACAAGGCTGGAACTGGGTATGTCCATTCGAAGGAACTCAAGAATAAAGCATGCATCCATAGTCATCATCCAGAATAAAGCAGGCGTAACTCGATCCCATTCGGCGGCCGAGTCTTCATAGCAAACTCTGATCTCTAGCTCTTTAACCTTCTCGACGAACCCTTCTAAGGTCATACCAGGGAGCCTTTCCAAGGTTCGGTTTACTGCTTGAAGCTTATATTCGTCTACTGTAGTCAGCTGCTGGTTTTTCTTGTGATGATAAGGTCCAAGAAACACAACCAGAGGATCATAAGCTTCTCGTTTGGTTTTCTTCATACATTCAGGCACCCGATATATAGACACACCAGCAGAAGTTTTTCGGTCTTTGTACTTTCCAGGTTTAACTTGAGCAATAAATGATTCAGCTTCGCTGTTCACTTCCACCACTAGGCATTCCCTCTCTCCATCTTGGACGGTAGATTTTATTTTACCATGGATGTCTATTTTAACAGTCGCTATATTTTTTTCGCCTTCCATATAATAGTTCCTGGAAATCAAACATATAATAGTTCCTGGAAATCAAACAACGTGATCAACTTCACCTGCACACCAGAAAAAAATAAATAAATAAATAAATAAAAGATTGGATAAATAAAGTAGAGTTTTTTAAACTTTGCAAAAAGTCCAGCAAACTACCACTGAACAAATAACAATCATTACCCAGAATTTTGGATAATAAACAGCTTAGACAGATTTCTTTTTTTAAAACCACATTAAAAATAAAATTAACCAGCATAAATAAAATGGATGTATGCTACGTAAGGACAACGTCATTATTAAAACAACAAGGCTTTTTATATTTTTGAAAATATACCTCTTAAATCTTATTTTCTCCCATAAATATGTGAATCTCCTTAAAGACCGTTCTAGTGAAGAAAAATGACAAATTAACGCCCTTCTTCACACATGGATCTATAAGGATTTGGAAAAGATTAGAACGATCAGTATAATGAATTAAGCAAATGATCGACAATGAAAAAATTTATGTTTTGTTTATAGGGTGAATTAATCACTTTTAGACAATAGGTGGTTACGAAATTATTTAAGGTGATTTCAAAACTGCTTTAGCGATTTTAATATTGTTGCTTTAGAGTTACTGGTAGTTTCGACATCACTAGGAGAAAATTGAATTCCAAACAAACGACTGACTTTCACTTCAAATTGTGTTCGAGGACATTTTTAGTACACGATATTCAACCATTTCTAAATAGGGGTGAAGAGTATTTTTTACGTCATTAGAAGTAAAACTGAGTGTTGTATAGATATATGTAGAAGAATTTAATTGTTGAAGGTAAATTTCTAAGAACGATAGTGGGGATAAGAGCAATCTTAGTTGTCTACATTTTATTGTCCCTGTTCTTGAGCATAGCCAAACAATTGTTGCTAGTAAGCTAGTTTAGCTTTTCTAGGGGTTCTTTGATAAAATCTTTGAGCTTTTATGGTAAATTCTTTTACTTCTAGATTTTTATTTCTATGCTTTGAGTAACATTTATTCTTTTAGAAAGTGTTTGCAAGTTTTTTTTTGGTTGCAAGTAGAATAGTAATAATTTATATTCTAATGAATTCTACTCTTAAATTTAAGAGCTCATAGATCATTTTGGTGTTAAGAGTAGTTTTATGGTCTTTTAGAAATTGAGTAAGTTTTGTATAATAGTTACTAGATCTTTAAAGGAGGAGTGGTTGCCTTACAATCCAAATATTAACACTTGCAAGTGGAATAAAGAGGTTAGAATGTAGGATTTGAATGCACGTGTTTTCCTTGGAGGGTTACATGGAAGGTTCAATGATGAACCAATAATGGATAAGCCAATAAGTAGAGCACATTACAAGACAACAAGCAAATAGTTCAAGAATAGTCTTTCACTAGCAATTTGGTGAGAGTTCTAGCCAAGATATTTGGCATTGGAAGTCATGTTGGCTTCAACATGGTTTTGACTTTAATTTTCAATCTTTCACCATGTCCCCTTGTTATCCTGTGACTTTCAATTTGATGTCAATGTGAGCTTTCAAGTTTTGTGGCCCAATCTATGTTTTTATTAGGATTACTTTTTATATTTCTCTATATGTTCATATATCCCATTATATGTATTTGGGCTCCAAATCCTTTCTCATGGCAATTAAACTATGTAAATTTACCTTTGTTCTCCCTTATGTATTCTTAAAATCGGTCATTATGTTTGGTATATGTTGGTAGTCCACTTGGGCAAATATAGTCTAGATTTGTATCGATGTAAATTGTGAAACTGGAGGGCCCAGTTATATGGTAGGCATTACACAAATAGGTTTTCTTTATTTCCAAACTTCTAAATGCTACTACAACCATTTTAAGTTGTTTGTTCAACTAAACAGAAGACATTCAAAATTCATGCATAGAGGTGGTTATAATGTTGCATTGGGTACACCCCATAGCCATTGACAACATGATTATGGCCATCTAGTGGTAGGAAACAATTTGTAGTTTTGCAAACAATTTTTTAGGCCCTATGTATTCCTTGGAGTTGTGCCCCCAATGTCCTATTTTTTGAATTATCTTGCACAAAGGTGGATGGTAGTAATAAAACCTCTTATGCAGTTGTATCTTTTATTAATGGAACCATGAATAATGGTTTAAATGTAGAAAATGGATCTATATTTTAACCCTGTTGGTAAGATACATACGACATAGCTATTTCTTGTTTATCCTACCACATATGGTGTCTTGTTTGAAACTTCGTTAGTTTGCATAGCTTGTATATATGCTAGCAATTTGTCTATATGGATTTGAATTGTCTAATTTTATCTATATAAGTTGGAATGCAATATATTTCAAGTGAAGACAAGCATACAACTATTATTTAATGTGGGATTTATCTGGGTGGTAGGCTATAGGTGTTTGTGTTAGGAATTTAGGATTAACCAAAAGAATATTTCATCTTGTCTTCTTTGTCCTATTCATAAATTGAGGTTATAAATGTAAACTAATCTAATTCTTCTTGGATTCTTAAAATAAAAATTTGTCTTAGGACTTGGTGTTCTTAGCTAATGTGCAACCCACCATTGCCTATTTTAAGACTAATCAAATTTTATTATTGATTGTAGATGTGATTTGTGACTAGAATTTTTATCTATTTTTGGAGTGGTTATTTTGTGTTTTTTTGCCTTCATGATATGCTAATAATATGGGTTTTATGATTGCTTTAATTGTAAGGGTTTAAATTCTTTTATGGATTTTCACTTCTTCTTTGACACAAATTTAATTCTAAAATAGCGTATTTGATCTTGAAGGTCAAAATTGTAATCAAATCATGCCTAAATGATTTAGTGAACATGATTTATCCAAGGGTCATGATATTTTTGAGACTTGACTCTTTCTTGTGAATTTATAGATGTGTTGTTATTTAACTTTAAAGGCGCTTGTTTGGAGAAGTGTTTTAGACAACAAGCAAGGGTGTCCATTATTTTGTGTAAAGTTTAGGACATCAAACTAGCAAGTTGACTTCTAAGGTTCAAGGAGATGTATTATGTAGCCCATTGAAGAAGGTGTTTAATGTACCATTATCTTTGATGTGAATATCTCCTTGAGATTCATATGCATTGTTTGGAGTTCTTTTATTACTCAAGATACATTTTATAATTTGCATATTGTGTACTTATTTGATTTAGTAGGAATTGAAGAACCATTGAGGAGCTTTCCTCAAGGATTCTTTGTACCACAACATAGTGAATGTTTTATTTTGTTCATTGATGATTCAAGTATTTTCATTCTTTGACACCATATCAAATAGGTTTTAGCTCTTAACATATTTACACAACTATTCTTGGGTAAATGCACAAAGATGAGTCCACTTAATGTGGAGGTTTCAGACTTAGAAAAAACTTGAAATTGGGTAAACTAAAATGGGATCCCGCTTTTTATGAAATGGGATCCCACTTTTTATGAAACGGGATCCCATTATGCTTCGGGATACTGAGTCAAAAGTGGGATCTCATTTTCTAGAAACAGGATCCCGTTTCATAAAAGGTTAAAATATTAACCTTTTATGAAATGGGATCCCGTTTCTACAATGGGATCCCATTTCATAAAGTTTGAATTTCAGACCCAATTTTTGCTATGGGTTTTGGGTCAGAAAAAAGGCTTGGGAACCTGACCATTGGCTTTGGACCCGGTTTGACCTGTAAGTTGAAGGTCATGTTAATGTCACAACAAAATAGTGACTTTGGGCATATGTCTGATGACCTTTCTTGCAGAATTTTTTGATGAAATTAAAACCCATTATAGATGAGACAGTGTAGATTCTAAATATGTAATTTTTTTTTTTACAATTGGATTATTTTTCTATTTTTCAATTAATTTCTGATGAAACATGTCCATAATCTTGAATTATCAAGGTTTTTTAATATTTTAATAACTTTTTATCAAAATAATTTTTTTTAAAAAATATCAGGGAGCCCTAGGGGATGCACAAGGGTTTGTCTGCAAATCCTCCATGTGCATCCCATTTGGAACCTCTATCATTGCTAAGAAATCATTCAGATTCTTTGTCTTCTTGATAGTATTGTAGTATTCCCTGTGTTGATTGCTTTCTTGGTCTTGGATTTATTTGTTTTGAGTTTAAGTCTTTGTTTCAAAATATCAGTTTAAATTCAAACCTGTCACTATTTGTTTCCCACCCTTTCCATTGCATCATCTGGAGTCAACCCAAAGGGTTGGTGGATGGGTGTGGGTGAAAAGACTACGGAGTTAGAAAGAGCATTTAATTTGGCTTAAGGCGGCTTAAGTGCCCATGGAAATAGATTCAGGCAGAAAAGGCGTATCAAAAAAAGGGAATATTAAATCCTTTAAGGAGATTGTCAATGCAGACGACGCACATTCAGTGCCAAAAAATGTAGTCTTCATAGTGTTTGATGGTCTTGGAGGACTCGGTTGAAGCGCTAAAGAGGGAGAAGAAAGAGATAGACCCAGGGTCAGAAAGCAAGGTGAATCTCTTTCAGTACCAAGAAAGTTTTCTTTAAAACCAAATGATGAATTACAAAAAGCTATGAAAAAAAAAGAAGTAAGACTTATGAATGTCGCAGTGTTTTTTACATGTGTTAATATAGATAAATTGCCTTTGAGGAAGTTTTTTGATAATTGGCTAATAACTGTGTGGGCAAAGAAACTAGGCATTCATTATTCCTTTTGCAGAATGATACAACCGGGGATTTTTGTAATATTTTTTAAGTCACATGCAATGCAAAAAAGGGTTGTTGAGAAAGATTACTGGAATATTGGTCTTGCTTTGTTCAAGGCTTTTCCTTGGAAACCTGATACTCTGCAAAAGAGATAAAATTTTGTTCAATCCTTAGATGGATACTGTTAAAAGATGTCCCAGTCCAATTTTGGAATTTCTTGCCCCAAATAATTGAGCCATTTGGCAAAATTTTGAAAATAGATGAAACTAAAACCACTCTGTCTCACTTAGATGCAATAATGCTAATTTCATTTAACACAGGAGTGCAAATGCTGGAGATCTTGGAGATCAATTCAAAGGATAAATCTTTTAGTTGTGAATTAGTAAGTCTTGGAAGGCTCAACTCATGCTTCCTATGTAAATGGGATGAACACCAAAAAAAGAATTGCCCAACTCTTAATAAAAACCTAAGCAAAGGTAAAATGGGGATATCAGTTGATATCCCTGAGGTAAAAGCATTGGATACTGAGGGTGATTTTCCTGAACCCTCACCACAGAATAAAAATGAAAACACAAAGGAAATCAATGAGAAGGTCACGAAGAGAGACACTACTATCACAGATAAGATTCTCGGGCCTAATGCATCATCTATAGATGAGACCATGAAAGACTCCTTGTCTATGGATGATGCTTTGGACTCAGATGATGTAGAAGAAAATAACCTAGATGGTGATGAGTCAGATAGTACTCAAGATGAAATCCTCAGTACCTTCACTCTAGGAGGTAGGTCCTCTGATGGGTGGATGGATGAAGACCCTATGATGGTCATACAGATTGCTGACACTCCACCACAATATAAGGATAATAGTGATTCTTAGAGGGGTATCCCCCCTCCCAAGTTAGACCCTATTAATAATTAGGAGGTTATACCTATGGGTTATACCTCTAAAAATGGATTTATCTCAGTAAGGAAAAAGAATGCATAATAATTAGCTCTTGACAAAATAAGGGAAGTTGCAGAAAAAAGAAATAAACTAGACAGAATTAAGGAGGGATTTTTAAGGAGAGAAGAAGACCCATCTGGGTTAGAAGAGAGTATCCTCAAGTAGAGCCTCAGGAAAGTTGAGGAGGAAGGAAAAAAAAAGAAAGGTTTTGAGTAGGAATATTAGCAGCATCAAATCGGGAAACAAAAGAGAAAGAGGCTTCCATCCATAAATACTTGGTGAAA
Source organism: Cunninghamia lanceolata (assembly GCA_027924645.1). Lineage (NCBI taxonomy): Eukaryota > Viridiplantae > Streptophyta > Pinopsida > Cupressales > Cupressaceae > Cunninghamia > Cunninghamia lanceolata. The sequence continues at coordinate 17,055,287 of BSBN01001583.1, forward strand.
AGTTCAGACCCTTGAGGTTTCCATCTATCCCCTCATCATTCAGAGTAAATGAAAACAATCCATTGTTATAGTTGGAATGTTAGGAGTTTGGAGTCCCCTTATAGGAAGTATGTTCTGAGGGATTTTTGTAATAAGAATAAAGATATGGATGTCTTGTTTATCCAAGAGGTAAAAGAAGTTGGTTTTACATTAGAAAACACAATGAGATTTGTTTGGAGGGAAGCAATCACTTTTGCCTCCAAACATGAGAAAGGAAGAGGTGGAAATGCTATCCTGTTAAGTAGAAAACTGCAGAATTATCTGAAAGACTCTGGCCATTCCCCTTGTAATAGGTGTGTATGGATTACTCTAAATTTTGGGAGGATAGATGTTGGAATGTGATCCATTTATGCCCCCAATGATTATCTAAGTAGAATTGAGCTATGGAAATGGTTATCATCTTGCCTCCCTAAAGTCCCATGGATCTTTGGGGGGAATTTTAACATGATAGAAAACTCAGAGGACAAAAAAGGAGGGAATCCTCTAGAATGGAAAGGCGATGAAAAATTTTTCTAGCTGAGATTTAAAAAGACACTCAACCTAGCAGACCCATTAGAGGGGGGAAAGAAAAATAGTAAAGGCATCTGGTTTACCAGGTCAAATTGTAAGAATGATAGCAAGAGAATCTATTGTAGACTTGATAGATTCTACTTGAATAAAGACTGCTATTCAGTCATGCAGAAGATGAACTCGTGAGCTACTAAAGGATGAAGACTGCAATTAGGGAATCATTACTATCAGAAATATTTGCAAGCTAGGTATAGGGACAAAGGAAACATTTTTTACTGGTCTAAACTCACTGAGGCCTATAAAGTTGTATTCCTTGGAAAAAAAATATGCTTTAGACAGGAAAAAAGAAGAAATCTTGTTGCAAGAAAGGTTCCTCCAAATAGAAGAAAAACTTCAAAATAATCCAAGTGAAGAAGGGATAAGTTTTCAAATGGGAGAAATAAAGCATAAATTAAGGGAAGTGCATATAAGGAAGGCGCAAGGAGCTAGAGTAAGAGCTAAAATTAATTGGTTGCAAGATGGAGACAAGGGTACCAAGTATTTTTTCAATTTATTAAGACAAAAAAATATGAAAGAAAATATTGAAGTGTTATTGGAGAATGGTGTTACCTTGAACTCTCAAAAGCAAATTATGGAAGTGTTTAGGAAGTTCTATGCAAACCTTTTTAGGGCGAAGGATAACAGGGAAGGATGCAGGAAGGCCTGGGAGTTATGTTGCAGAATTTGTACTACCAAATTGACTCTAGAAATGAGAAGGAAACTAGAACAAAAAATAAATAAGGATGAAATCAAAAAACCTATCAGCTCTATGAGCAATAATAAATCCCCTGGGGTGGATGGGCTACCTATTGAATTTTACAAGTCCAATATTAAATGGATAGCTGATGACCTCCTTGAGCTCTATACTAAGACTATAGAGAATGGGTATTTAGGAGAGGATATTAATAAAGGAATAATAAATCTCCTTCCAAAGGAAGGAAATAGGATAGAGATAAAGAATTGGAGACCCATAACTCTCCTAAATGTCTCTTATAAAATTATAGCAAAAATTTTGGCCTTGAGACTCAGAGATATCCTCCCATAAATCATTAGCGCCACAGAAATTGGTTTTATTAAGGGAAGATACATACTAGAGAACTTGATAACAAGTTACGAAGGCCTTCAATGAGCTAATGATACCAATCAGAATCTTGGCATACCTCTGCTAGATTTTGAAAAAGCATATGATAGAGTGGAGTGGTCCTTTATCTTTTTAATGCTCAAAGCCTTTGGCTTTCTTGACTTCTTTATCAACATGGTCAAGATGCTTTTTGTAAATGCTATAGCTCAGGTGGATGTGAATGGAGAACTATCTGCCCCATTTATGATGGGGAGGTCAATTAGACAGGGTTGTCCCCTTGCCCCTTCCCTGTTTGTTATTGCTTCAAAGGCTCTTCATTTCATTTTGAGTTCAAAAGAAATAGAAGGGAGATGTGAAGGGATTACATTACCTAAGGGTGATAAACTTTTGAATGTCTAGTTTGTTGATGATACAGCCTTATTTCCTAGGGTTGAGGAAAAAGAGATAGAAAATTTTGAAAGAAGACTTGATATTTTCTGCCTAGCCTCAAGAGCAAAAATCTCTTTTTCTAAATCTATTTATTTGTCTTGGACTGATTCTATCCCTAATTGGTTTAATAGTGACAAATGGAAGTGGGGTGGGCCTTCAGTGCAAGTAAGATTTCTTGTTATTCCTTTTGCTGTCCAGCCCTCTCTTAATGCAATGTGGCAATGGTTGTTTGCTAAAATTGAGAAAAAACTTAAGAGCTGGAACAAACTACATCTTTCCTTAGCTGGAAGAAAAGAGGTCTATCAGAAAATCCTCTCTGCTTACTCTATTTTCTATTCTTCTCTATGGTTGTTTGCTAACCACCAATTTGAGGCTACCCATAAATTAATAAGGAGCTTCCTTTGGTCAGATGGAAAAGGAAAGCATAAAAAACATTTAGTCAAGTGGGATTGGTGCTATGTAAGCAAAGATTTAGGAGGGTTGGGATTAAAGGACTTGAAAATTCAAGTAATGTCCTTGGCTTCTAAATGGATCACCAATGCCTTAGCAGGGGAAGAACCTTGGAAAGTTTTGGTTAGGCATAATATCTCTATAGCCACTCCATTAAGGAAGAAAAGTTGGGGAAGAATTGGATTTTATGATGCTCTGCTAGGAGAATCTCTTGCTAAACTAGGGGGATCTACTATATTTTATAGTATTTGGAAAGCTTGGAAGAAGGTAAGAACCTTGATATTGGATAGAGAAGCCATCAGTGTGAATAAAGGCATTATATGGGGGCAAAGGTCTATTGGGTGGAACATCATTCATAAAAATAAGCCTTTAGCCTTACTTCAAGGCTACTCGGCAAGGAAATGCAATGAAAAAGGACTATCATTACTTGATGACATGTTTGTACAGGGTTTGCCAAAAGACTAGAAACAAATAGAAAATCAGTTTCAGTTAGATAGGAAATATTACAGAACATACTCCATCCTTAAGAAATCCTTGTTAAACAAGTTGAACAACAAAATAGATATTTTAGGCACTAGAAGAATGGAGAATCTAAAGTGGGAGGATGGGACTCCCTTTGCGCAAATAAATCCAAAACTGATATATAAAATGTTGATAAAATGACAAGACATTATTCAACACATCAAATCCTCTTGGGCTGGCTCCTTCTTAGGTGAAGAACTAATTAGATCCCTGTAATTGTTGTGGTCAAAAGTCCTTGAACCAAAGTTAGCTTCTTTCAAATGGCTCTTGTTATTAAACAGACTAAACCTAGGAGTTGAATCTATGATCTGTCCTTTATGTAATGTGTTAGAATCTATATGTCATATTTTCTTTGATTGTCTATATGCCAAGTATGTCTGGACCTATTTTATGAGTAATATTACTAATTGGAGTCTTACATCTAATATAGTCATGAAATAAATACTGTCTGGTCAACTCAAAGTATTGAATATTAAAAATAATTATTTTTGGTTTGTTTTGTCCTCTAAAATATTGTGGTTCCTATGCAAGAAAAGGAATGAAGAAAGATTTCTTGGCAAGAAAAGAAGTCTCACTGGGATTCTTCGTGATCTCACACTTTTTAATTTTTTTGAACAGGTCATTGTAACAATGGAAATCTCTCTTGGCAGGTTCAAAGAATTGATTGAAATAGGTTCCATGTTCTACAAAGAAGACATCAAAGAGAATGACTTTTGTGCAAAAAGCCCAAAAAAAATTGATATGAGATTCTTCAATGCTTACACAGAATTCCAAAGTTTGTACTGTAAGTTGAAAGAGTTAGAGAAAGGTGAAAATGATCTTCACAAACTGATGGAGATGGTTGGACAGAACTATAGTCTGGATACAGAGCAACTATAGATTTCTCCTAAGATTGATGTTGACCCAGGGCTTGATTCCTTTGAGCATAGTGATAATAGAATACATATATGGGATAAAGAAGGGGAATGGTATGATGACCCTAGGATGGAGTTTAAAAAGGTTGGAAGGGAGAGCTCAAGACATGGCACTAAACTAGATGACAGTCAAGGAGGATACTATCAATACATTGAAGCAACAGAAGGCTCTCAGGTGGTAGATCAACTCACACATGAAGTAGAGGAAGAATGGGAACATAATGTCAGAGTTAATGATACTACTCTACATCTTCATGAGAATGCCTTCAACAATGATAGAACAAGAAACTTTTGATTTTTCTACCTATGTGAACAAGTAAAAAATAGGAAAATAGACAAGATGAAAAATCAAAAGAAGAAGTGCAGTCATGTGACAATGTTTACCCTTTCTAGTATATCTCTTAGTTTTAGTTCTTAAAACTTTTATATATATTAGAAAGAAAGTAGTTTTTTGGATTGAGTAAGTAGAAATTTTGACGTGGCTCTTCTGCCACTTTGATGTAATACTTGGTACCTTATTGATTAATATTAGTGCTCGATTTTCAATCCAAAAAAAATATTTTTTGTAAAAAAATTGTACAAAAACAAACTTCAGACAATTCTTTTCAATTTGAATTTTTTTTTCAAAAAATGATACGTTTAGGTCATCTTATGCATGACGTACATGACAATTTTTTAAAACATAAAAAATGGCCAATAAAAATTAACAAAAAAAAATATTCAATAAAAAATTACAAAAAAATATGGAAAACGTGCTTCAGTGAGTTACAAATCTTTTCCCAAAAGGATTTAGAAAAATATGATTATTTAGGTTAAAATATGGATGACGTACACATGCATGGTATAGTAAAAAAAAGTGGCTTTTAAATAGTGGTTTTTAGAAATGCCTATTAAAAATCAATTTGTATCATCTGGGCATTAAAATAATTATATATTTGGAAACTAGACTCCGAGTACTACATTTCATATTTACTGACTTTTTTCAAGATTCCACCTTTAAATGCTTCAAATTTTTAGATCAAATGTGACAAATTCTGAAAATTAGGGAAAGAACTTCCACTTTTTGGCCAAAAAGTGGACTCAACTTCTTGCACACACCCTCTTATGTGTATGCAAAAACAAGACCTAGCTTCCATTTTTCTTAGTTCCTTTGTTGTCAATGAATACTTTGTTTACTCACATATATATGTTTTAGTTGTGAATCTCAACTTAGTAGCCCAATTTAGAGAAAGGCATTACTCCTTTGATTGTTTCTCTCTTACCACACTCAAATTTTCAACTAAAACTCCCTTACATTAGAACTAGGATTAACTATCTTACTACCTTTGCAAGTCCATTGTGCCCACAAGATCTTATCTTAAGGGGGGCTAAGTTATATAAATCATTGGTGGGATTTGTATTGTTTTTTCATGTGGCAAGTGTGTATGGAGTAAGATCCTAAATTGTAAACATCATTACGAATAAAATTTAACATATCTTAAGTTGTATAGATAATTTTCGTATCTACTTAGAAAAACTTGCATTTTCTTGACATCATTAAACTAGCGCATTAATCGTTAGTGGAAAGTATTAGATCTTTCTTGTGTGGAATCTATGGTTTATGTTTGAGACCAACTATGTTTTGTTATTTCTCCTTTATTTTCATGTGATTAACCTTAAGGAACACCACCTTAACCTTCCAAAATATAAAGAAGAGTTCCCCTCTCTTATAAATTGACCCATTATTGTCCACTATTTGATTATAACTATCAATTCATCATCTTAAATTGACCTTCCTTAGTCTTAGGTCTTGGACCATCCTTTAGGAGTTATAGAGTTGTAACTTTTAGAACCAACAAATGGTGTCATTTCTAGGGATACAAACCTTAGTTTTTCTTCATTATGCAATTATATGTGAAGTACCTATTGCTGGAGAGGACTTAGAACTAATTCCATCCTTGGAGATCATTGGCTCTTCAAGCATTTCCTTAAGTGTTGAGGTGGTAACTATATTGTCCTAATTCAAGGTTCATGTTGCTGCAATCAAGTAGCTATTATAATTTATCAATACACATTCCATGAAAGAAATAGAAAGTGTTAAAGTCCAAGATATTTTTCTAATCAATCTAGACAACATTCTATAAACAATGAAAAAAAAAATTTCATATTATGATTAGTTTAGCTCAAATTATGTTGGTCATACATGAGGGGTTTTAAAAACACAAATTAAGGCCAATAAAATTAATAATAATAAAAATATTTATCAAAAAATTACAAAAAAAATCCTAATCAAACTTTAGCATCATATGCATTCTTCCACAAAAGTAATTAGAAAAATACTTTCATTTAAGTCAAATTATGTTGGGCGTACACGTGCTTGTTTTGGCCTAAAACATATGAATTTTAAAATATCACATTTTGTACATCCTATACAAAACCAACTTTTTTCATTTGGGTATTAGAATAAATTACATATTTGAAAAGTAGAAAAAAAATCCTACATTTCATATTTTTACATCATATTAATATTCTATGTGTAAGTGCTTCAAATTTTAACTACAACTATGACAAACTTTGATTTTCAGGAAAAAGACTTCCACTTTTTGGCCAAAAAGTGGACCCAACTTCTTGCACTTAGCCCAAGGGTATATGGTAATTTTTCATTTGGTTGGAGTGTGGCGCCAATGATCTGTGCACTGGGTGTTAAAGAGCATAGTTTACAATTTCTATTGGTTACGTTAAGAAAGACACACAATATTAGTTCCTATGTTGACGGTCCTGCGTAGTATAATTTGAAACTATTACCTCAAATCACATGGTGATTAATTTAAATGCATGGGTTATTATATATGCATGTTGAGTCTCCCCATATTCAATTTGAATGGAAGGGCAATTAAATATATTGTTGTTGGAATGTTGAGGAGGCGGACCTTAGTTGAAATTCTTGGTATTCAATCCTTTTGCCCTTTCTTTCAGAGAAGAAATAACATAATCCAAAATTGAGTGGCAGATGAAAGGGTGCAGCTTTTGGGAAAGAACACAAAATGCCTCAAAAGGTAATTTCAGACCACGGAATGGGATATAGGCTTCCATACACAGAAAGGAGGGGACGTGACAGGGAATAGGGATGCCTCTATTAAGGCTCAACCATGTTACTTTGACATAGAAAAAACTATAAACAGAGAAGTGGAGCGGCGTCATCTTGGTGCATAGAAGGAGTTTTATGGAGCGTCCTTTTGGAAGGAATATAAAGGATTATCTATTATAGATTTGAAGGGAGAGGAGAGTGATCAGGAGAAATGGAAGGAAAGATAGTTCACTGCCAATGAAAATGAAGAAATTACTATCCTTTGATGTATGTTTATTTTGTTTGTAAATATAAGTGTTTGTTTCATTGCAATCTTGTATTGTTGATTGGAGGCAAAGCATTGCTTGTTCTATTATACTGTATTTGTGAATGGTTGATTGAGAGAAGAAGCATTGGAGTTGAATGTGTATGAAGATTAGAGAGGGATGGAAGTCTTGTATAGATTCATTTTATAAATTGAATAAAATTGAAGTCATTTATGTTGCAATCTTGTGTGTTGATACTTTAAGTTTGTGGACAGAAAATTGCCTGCGTAATTGTGTGTTTTGTGTGAATGTTTGTGTTGATAGATGGGAGTACCCTCTATGTCATTAGGGAAAATAAAGTGAAAGGCATTCATGTAGCGGACAACCTCCCTACTTTTACTCATCATTAATTTGTGGATTATACAATCCTTTACGGGGGTCTTGCATCGAGGAAGCCCATCATATCAAAAGCACATTGGATAGTTATGATCATGCCTCTAGTTAGTGCATCAATTGTAAAAAATCATGCATCTACTTCTTTAACACTAAGCGCAACGTGAGGAAGAGAATTGTAGACATTCTAGAGTTCAACATTGAAACATTGCCAAGAAAATACCTAGGGTAACCCCTATTCAAAGGAGCCATGTGAACCAACCTATGACATGAGATGATCGGGAAATGTGGAAGCAAATCATTAGCATGGAAAGGCAAATGGTTCTCAATGGCCAGGAAAATAACCATGATCAGGGCAGTTCTATCAACAATACCAATCTATCTATTGTCAAGCAGACAAATTATAGGTAAAGAAAACAAAGTACTGGAAGGCATTTTCAAGAAATTCCTTTGGGAAAGGTCAGAAGACACCAAACGCATTTCATTAATTATCTAGAAGACAATCTATAGAAATAAAGAGGATGGCAACCTAAGCATCAGGATAATCAAATTTCAAAATTTTGCCCTTGGAGCCAAGCTGATTTGGAAATTATACAAGGAACTAGAAGCCCACTGGTGCAAACTTATGCAACACAAATACTTAGATAGTGTGGATCCCCTTCGTATCCTCACAACACCCAACCCCCTGAAAGGCTCACATATATGGAATTTTCTAGTTCAATGTAGATCAATTATCACTAATCACTTATTTTGGACCATCAACAATGGAAGAACATCTAGGTTTTGGGAAGATTATTGGAATGCCTTCCCCTAATTGACAAATAATCCAAGACTACAGGACATCATGACAACTCTATCCAGCACTTGGGGCACGAGAACTACCGATTACATCTCTCCTCTGCAAACCATTGCGGACGGCTAGCAATGGAAGGAATTAGATAATGTCTCAATGCCGGATGAACAAAAGGCCCTTCTCAAACAGATTCTATCTGAGAGGAAGACCTTTATAAATTTGAAAGAGGACTGCCTAATCTGAACATGGGCAAAATCTGGAGAATACATGGCCAAGATGAGATACAAAATTCAATGAGACACACTAGGAATTTAACAAACTAGTTGGTGGAACTTTGTTGGAGCAAATAGTGCCTCCCCAAAGCCAATGCCTTCACCTAGACAATGCTCCATAAAAGAATTCTAATGGGGGCCCAATTGGAGACAATTGGTATCTCAGGTTCATCTAGATGTGTCCTCTGTAAAAAGGACAAGGAAACAGTGGATCATCTACTCCTAAACTATGATTTCTCTAATGAATGTTGGGAATGGCTACTTAGTAATTTGGGGTGGACAAGTGCTCTATTGGCAGATCTTTTGGACGTCTTCTGCTCATGGGTAAGAATTAGGAACTCCCTCTAGGATGGAATCTGGATAGCATCCCCCTCTTTGGTATTCTAGCACCTATGGAGGGAACAAAAGAATAGAATCTTCATGGAAACAAAAACTATTGTTGTAGAGGTCCTAAAGAAAATTGAAGCGAGCATTTGTGAGACAATCATAGTGAGACTAGGACACTCAATGTCAAAACCATTCACAAGCTAGGATGACTCAATCATGAAAAATAGAAGTTATCAAGTCTTCCCCTTCCTACTCTGCAAATGGTCTACACACAAGCAAGAGGATTAAAAGAGCGAGAGTAAAATGGAATGCCCCTCCTATAGGCAGATTAAAACAAAATTTTGATGGAGCTTCCAAAGGAAACCCTAGGATTTCAGGCACAAGTTCCATTCTCAAAGATTATTAGGGGAAACTTATATGAGCTCTATCCAAGTGACTGGTAGAGGGAAAAAATAATGAGGACGAATTCCAGATCCCTCCTGGCCGGCCTCCAAAAGTGTAGGGAAGAACAAATCTCAAGCCTGGATATCGAAGGTGATTCACGTATCTGTGTCAATGCCATTACAACAAGGAAAATACCAAACTAGAAACTTAAGAATATTGTCGAATTAGTTTGGAATTGCTTGTCTGACATCGAAGACAACACTATTGCCCATTGTTACAGAGAAGCAAACAAGAGAGTAGATCAATTAGTGAACTTTTCCTGCACACAGGTCACTACCAAGGTCTTTGGCTCTTCTCTGGATCTTAGGGGGTTGACGGATCTCAGGCATTTACAATGACAGGGCATGCTGAATTTTGCTCATTTTTTCATGGGAACGGTATTAACCGTTCCCATGAAAAAATGAGCAAAATTCAGCATGCCCTGTCATTGTAAATGCCTGAGATCCGTCAACCCCCTAAGATCCAGTATATATATATATATCAGTCTTCAAAGTAAAGACAAATTAAAAGAATTATCTAAATAACCAATGGTGGATTTTTCAAAAGTAAAATTAAAAGTTATATATAAAAATAAAATAGTTCTTTAAGTAAAAATAAAGTAAACAATATAATAAATTTTTTAAAAAAGAAGCATGAGGCTCCATGATATCACTCATGATATCACTGTAGAAAGCTTCTTAGCATAATAATACAACTACATAAAAAGCAAGTTGTAATTTGATAAACTTTCTAATTATTTAAATTATATGTTGATTCGTTAGTAAACTTTCTAATTATTTAAATTATATGTTGTTTCATTAACCTATTAATCCTCATGGACATGATATAATTAAATATATATTTGTATATAAGGGAAGTTTAAATATTTAGTAGGAGGTACTTAAACACTTCACAAATAGTCATACAATAAATGGACATAGTGTGTAATCTGAAACTTCCATGTAAAAAAAATTACATAATTTTTATTCCAGTTTTTTTTAATTTATTAAATGGACTGTGAAAATATTATGTCTATAATCTATAATACAATTCAGTTTATAATTTAAATGTAGAAACTAACATTTAAATTATTATTTTTTAAATCTCATATAAATTCAGGGAAATTTGTTGGGGAAGTAACAATATTAGGGGAGAAATAAATGATCTGGTGACCATACATTCATATAGAATATACCTATAATTATTGTCTCAAAGCAGTTTCAAAAATTTAAAAAAATAGTGAAGGTAACGGCAGAGCCATACATCAAAATCAGAAAAACACAGGCAACTGAATTTTTGACTCAAAAAAAATCCTAAATAAAGAGTTGCTAATGCAATCTGTGCACATGTATTAGCAAGAAATTAAAATGTGAAGCAACAAAATTAATTATAGAAGTTGGAGCCAACAATGACATAACAGTGAAGATAGATCAGTGTTTCAGGATTTAATTGTGTCTTTTTTTTTCCTCTCAAAGTTTGGATCATACTCTATGATCCATCATCAGAAGAATATAGAGCAAGAGAAGAGAAATAGAAAAATAATTTGCAGACCAAGTAGACTAAATAGGAGTTGTGCCGAACCAATAGACTACAAGAAGGAACCAAGTATGCATTTATTTTTTTCCTCCTTTTAGTCTACTGGTTCCCACACCACTCCTTCCTTCTATTTAGCCTACTTGATCTGCAAATTATCTTTCTATTTCTTTTCTTTTGCTCTATATTCTCCTTGAATCATAAAGTATAATCCAAAAAGTTGAGAGGGAAAAAAAACACAGTTGATCTACAATAACAGTGAAGATCGTGTAAGGAGAGAGATTGTGGCGTACCTGGTGGAGGAAGAAAAATAGTGGAGCTCCAATCACAGGTGTTGGGGAGTGCTAAGCTTCCACCGCTCAACTTATCTCTGGAGTTTACCTTAGACCACCACGAACCTTTTCCTTGCAGATGTCCAAAGCTACGGCTTTCAAATACTTATAATCAACCAAATAATTGTTTAAATAAATGCTAGCGTAAATTTTATTTGCGTTGTCTACGTACTTTCTAGAATCCTGGGCGGGGCTGATGTTTGAGAAATTCCCTAAACAGGCTCAAATAACTTCTGTACGGGACGGTGCAAACGCATTCCAAGCCCTCTGGAATGAATCTACACCTTACATTGTCTGATTATTTGAGCACATTTGGTGATCTCACGCCACTCCCATGCGTATTGTATGTTTTATAGGCATTGAAAATATTTAAACCCTTGACCTTGACTAAAGCTGTGGAAGTACTTGAAATAATAAGAGTATAGCAGAGAAATTGAGCTATAGCAAGAAACTATTTATTTGAGCTCGTTTAATGGTAAAAATGGCTTACGAGCGTCTCAGGGCTGACAGAACGGCTAATTTTCCAAATCGGAGAGCTCCCTATCGATCTTGCACTGCCCTTTCTAAGGCTCGACATGGTAACTTACTTCCAGAGGATTTTAGGAATTTGGGAAGAGATATGTTTTTTGGCTCAAGAAGGTTGCAGCATCCAGATGGATATAAGCAGCTCTCGAGGTTTAACGAGAGACTTTCAGAGTCAAAAAGAAGATTTCATCCATGGAGAAAACCGTTAGCCTCTCAGTGGCAAGAGTTTAACAACTTCTCGAGTAAGAATGGTCCAGTCCGAGGTGCATCAAATTTCCATTCGCCCAAATGGAGCTCATTCCATGAACAAAGGAAGAAGCGTCATAGGCGTCTGAGGGGTCGAGGAAAAAGGAAATTTGAAAAGGATTTCAGAATCCATCACCAAGAAAAGAGGAACCCAAATTTGAGGGCCAAGGAGGTCTGGGTCCCCAAACCGATTGTCAAGAAGGTTACAAGAAAAGAAGAGAAGCAGCTCAGTGTTTACCTCAATGGTGAAGGTCTGAAAGAGAGGACTTCTAATCTCTTAGGGGCGGCTTTGATAGGTAAAGTTTTATCCCCAAATTTCTCCTCCGATAATTTTTTAGAATGGTTTAAAAAAAGTTGGCCAGAACCAAAAGAGGTTAGCTCAATGGGGAATGGGTTTTATACATTTCTTTTTCATAACCCAAAAGATAGAGATTTTGTGCCACACAAAAAGCTATGGAAATTTGCAAACACAGCGATCTTTTGCCACGGCTGGAAACAAAACTTTGATGTGGGGGTAGAGAAAGTTCCCTATCTGCCCATATGGTTGGAACTTCCATTCTTACCGGCTGAATATAGAGAAGAGATTTCCATTCAGGCCATAGGCAATGAACTGGGTTTCTTCCAAGATTTTAAGATCAGCTTTGACCAATTTCTCACCCCCTATGTTAAAATCTGTATAGTCTTGAAGGCAGAGGAGTTACCTCCAGAGCGTATCCTTCTCAACACGCAGGCTAGCCAATGGATACAGGAAATTTGCCTGATCGACGGTTTTACAGATGATAATGTGGTTAGAATGAAGTGGATGTTGGGGATTGGAAGAGAGCAAGGTAATGCTCCTGATATTCATCATTGCCAAAGTGGGGTTTTGAGAAACTCACAGGAACAGCTAGAGTCAGCTCCTTATATGGAGGTTCTGAGCCAGGTACCAAATAAGGAAGAGATTTCTATAGGTACGGACATTCGTGAGAGGGCTGAAGAGGAGAACACAGTTTTATGTGAAAGGATTGTAGAGGAAAATACAGAAGATCGGAACTATGGCTCTTCCCATATCCCATTTGAAGGTTTCAATATTGGATCTGGGAAAACACAGGGACAAGAAGAAGAGCTTGTTTTTTCACAAGGAAATGAGGTAGAGTCAGAACTGCCTTCTGTACATCAAGCTTTGGTTGAGGACTGCAGCGGAGACAAAGACACAGAGGGGCAGCTTTCAGAGCAGGGAAGGAAGGGCGAAAATAATACATTAGGAGGCCCTTCTATCAACCATAACGAGCAACCTAAAGACGATGAGACCTTGCAAGCATTGTTAGATGAAGTTCTGAACAAGGTTGCATATGACATTTGTGATGAGATTGCTTCAGAGGTTCTTGCAGAGGATGATGATATAGAGGTGAACAGATCTCCAGGTATGTCACAGACATGTTTAAAATCCAAACTAGGTAAGAAAAAGTCGGCCTCAGCAAGAAAGAGTGGCAGGCGGAGGAAGCCCAATATTGGTAACGAAGGCCACGATAAGACACACTCCAAAAGGGTTTCTTTCCAAGACCCTCCTGTGTCACCTCACACTACTATTGCGGAGGCTAGCCTGAAGAAGGTTCCAATTTTGGTTAATCCTTTGGTAAATGGTTTTGAGGGAGTCGAAAGTGAAAAGGACGGATGCTGTAGCCGGGTTGCCAGCAGAGAGGCTTCAAGTACAGAGAAGAATCTAGACCTAAGTTTTACCCCTGAGGACACGGTCTCACTTTTCAACTGAGTCTCACTTCACAGATGGTTTTTCTTCTGAGGGAAACGTTTCTGATTCAGGAAAGAGGGAAACGTTTCTGATTCAGGAAAGGAAACCGACATAGCAGTGGACCTACAAGTGCTGATTCCATCCTCTTTTCGGGATGAAATTAGGGATGAAATTGGAACAGACTGCTTTAGTGACATGGATTTGGCTGCGGATGAGAATCTTTTGAATGAGGTTTGTCAACTAAAGAATTGTTTTTTGCCTAAGGATGGCATTAGGGAATCTGTGGAGGAGGATAGTGTTTTTTTGTCAGGAGAAGTAAATGCCTCAGAACAAGTCTTGAGAGCCATGATAGGGGACGATTGCTTTCAGGAAGGATCTGACTCCTATGATGATTTGGCTAGAGATTTTCTTCGAGAGGTTTCTGATCTAACGGGCATGACAAACTTGGGTTTGTTTCGGTCAAACCAGGTCAAGAAATCAAAGATGACAGCTTTTAGCTACAGCAAGAAGATTCGAAGAACCAAAAGCAAGAGGGTTGAGGAAGATTTAAGTCCAGACCACCAATCAGTGTTAGAGAAGATTTTGAGGGCAAAGAGGGGGGATTTCTCTCCCCCGGGAAATGTTTGCTTCTCCCCTAGCTTTTAAGGGCAATATGCCCTCATATTACCCCAACAGGGGTTAACAACGTAGGCATGAATTCAGAGAGTGATGAACAACGAGACTCTATGTTGAGGTCTCTGGTGGATGAAATCATTAAAAAAGTAGGTAATGATATTTGTGAAGAAATTGCTGATGAAATCCTTCATGAACAATCGGTCCCTTCCGGTGAGGATACTTTGCAGGTTGATCACTCCTCCCCAGTCACAACTGTTGCTGGCTCTTTGTCGGCTCCTTCTGATAAGGTTTCTCCCACTAAATCTAAGGATACTTCAGGGGACCTGGGGGGAAAAATTAAGACCCTGATCAGCTCTATCGATTTTGAGTCTTCAGACAACTGGGAAGTTTCGAGAGTGATGAACTAGTTGAGGATTTCTTTCAAGAGGATTCATTTCCTATTACCCCGTCCGTGCTCGGCATCAGCCAAACAAGGTTGGCTTTGATTTCAGTTGGATCTTCACAGGGGCAGCGTAAGAAGGGGCATAAGTCTAAAAAATGCTAAACCCATGAAGAAATTGCAGCAGGTCTTCAATCCACTTTTGAAAAATGTTTGAGGTCGAGGATAGTGGAGTGTTCTCCTCAGGTTGTTTGTCTTCAGGGGGACCGGCCTTTCTTTGCTCTCCGGCCTTGGGATTATTGACAGGGCGTCTTCCTGTGGCGTGGGGACCTTTTTCTGTTTGTGGCTGGCTTTTCCGTGTTCCGGTGGCGTTGGGGTTTCTTATTTGATCATTTGCTGGGTCTGTTTTTTCTGGACTTCTGGCAGTAGTAAGGTTATGCTCGTTGGGGTTTTTGGTCCTGTTGCTTCTTCCTATGTTGGCCTCTGGTTCTGGTGCTTCCTTTTTTGTTTGCCGTGATGTTCGGTTTATTGGGAGGCTTCGTGGTTATTTTGACCTGCCCTGCTTTGGTTCTTCTTCATGGCTGCTGTACGGCTTACCTTCAACGGCTTTTTTCTGGGATTTCCTATGCCTTTCTTGTCTTCGACGGTTCTTATTTTATCGTGGATAGCCCGAGCAGTTCTCAGGATCCAGACTGATGTGTTCGAGGGGCAGTGGTTTGTTCTGTTTTCTGAACGTGTTTTGTAGTGTGTTAGAAGGCCTTTGCTTTATCTGAAGGCCCTCCCCAACGGCCTCTTCTTGTTCGAAGGTTTGGAGTGGTACTCCCTCCTTGTCACTTCAAGGTCCTCTCACTCTGGCCCTGTATTGATGAAGTTCTGCTGCATAAGTTTTTTTGGGATAGGGAGCTTCAGGCGTATGTGGGAAATTTTGAATTCATATCCCTGCATTAAATGCGTATAAGACCTGCGCTCCCTTCAACGGCTATGGGTTGGGCACATTCATGGCCTTCTCTGTCATTTTAACGGGCAGACACCTGACGGTTTTGGTGTTGCTTTCTTGTTATTTTGGGTTTATTTATTGCACACCCTCCCAGAATATGCCCGTTGGCAGATCTTCTTTGAGGACTTGACTGGTGTCAGCAACTGTATTAGCTGGCTTGACTTGTTTGTTCTTTGGGTTGAGGCCTTTGCCTCCCTTTCTCCTTGTAATCACTTTTTCTTTTAATATAATTCTGGTATGGGTGATTTACCAACTTTAAAAAAAAAAAAAAACATAAGAGTATAGCAGCGGGAGTAGGTATGTGAGGTTACTAGGCTTCAGGGAAAACGTGGAAATATTTATATTCATGTAGACTTGAATCAATAACTATCATCCGTGTTTTCCAACGTTCAAAACTACTTTTAATCTTGTGGGGCTATCAAACTGAAATTATTTCTTCATACGAACCAATAAATTTTAGTTTGTGACTGTTTCTTTACTCCATGAGTACATTGACAACATTGTATGTGGTATAAAACTAATTTTACCTTACAATTAAATTACAACAATAAATAATTTTTAACCTCCAATAAAAAATTAGGAATGGAATAATAAGTTAAATGTGTAATGAGTACTTGCCTTTGGCCAAGTATTTTATTTTATTATAATAATTTTTTAAAATAATTATTATTAGTTATACTTGTTAATAAATTAAGCCTCAAATTTTTTTCTTTTATAGTGTAAAGATACCAATTATTAATATATTTTAGTTGTTATTCGAGGCTTCATGTAATTCATAAAGAAAAATAAAAATTGGCGTCCACCTTTCTAGGCTCTCGTGCTCCCAAACTCATGATCTATCTTTGTTATTTAGAAATAATATTCAATGACAAAGAAAAAATATTTTAAAAATAAATTAGTATATTTATATTTAAAAAATATAGTATGTAGAGATAGGTTTTTATGATTTTTTCTTTTTTTGGTTGCATAATTTTTTTAATTTTCTCTATCTTTTTTGTTTCAACTGTTTCCAATTTATTTTTTGGTTTTTAATTTTTTAATTTTTCTATATACTTACACTTAAAAAATGTTCTCATCTCCACTGGTGATTGTAGTATGGCTCTTCATATAAATATTAATAATCTGATTGACGAATATTTTTATCTCATTCTAATTGACTAATATGTTTTGTATTTTATTCCAGACTTCATGTAATCTAAAGATAAAAATAATAATTATACAATACGAATTATCCTTATATAGAGATTATATTTCACCTTGACAAGTGTTTTCAAATCATCTCCCGAGAAGATGAGGATGACAATCTTCTGAGCTGTCAACTGTAACTTGCAATACGTCAAACAATCAATGATAACTTCACCGATATAATAGATCGTTAACCAATTGTGAGTAATTGCATACAGCCATTTAGGTTGGCATTGAGAAAAGCGATTGAAGTAAGTGGACAATATAAGGGCAAATTCATTGTGACCTTACTTGAGTTATTTGAGCCTCCTTAGGGTAGATCTTATAACTAAATATTATGTACCGTGTACTTTCCCTGCCATTAATATTTCAGTGAAGAGCGCAGAGTGACTATTTCATTATTGACCTTTAGTTTCTACAGATTCTACAAATGTTCTCAAATGGTACCGGGGAGATATCACCTCCTCTAATTAGATCGAGAGAATCCATACATTCCTCATTTCAAGAATAAATAGTTTTTTTTTTTGTTTTTTTTGGGGTCATAATCAATTGACTTTTCTTAATGTCAAGAGGTCTCAACGAATTTCATGTCAAGATCTCGATTATGTAAATAAAAGTTTCTTAATTTAAATTTGATAGTTATTTATACATAAATAATTTATACTTAATAATTACATTTTTCAAAGTAAAATTAAAATTTGTGTTTCCACATAATAAATTAATTAATTATAAAGTAAAATAAAATAATTTATACTAAGTGCATTTTACAAAGTAAAATTAAAATTTATGTATCCACATAATAAATAAATTAATTTTAAAGTAAAATAAAATAACTCTTAAATAAATAAAACAATGCATTTTATAAATAAATATATTTAAGATGTCTATACTAATATATTTCAAAATATAAAAAATACTCTATGTTATTCTATGAATAACAATTTATTATCCACCTTTAATGATTCTAACTATATATTAATATTTATTTATTTTAAATAATTTGAATTGTATATATTCACTCTTTAATGTTGTTTTATTACCAGTACTTTCCTTTATTTTTTATGCTTGTAGTGAGGATTCCCTAATTAGTTATTACCAATTGTTGCTATCACCAAATTACAAGAGAGAATTTTTTCTACCTAAAATAAATAGCATCTTTCCGAAAGATAAGATGTATTTAAAAAATAAATTATTAATAATTTGAATGGCTATTTTTTTATATATCTTATTCTAATTAGCTGAGTCAAGGAAACACTTATAATTATGCAATACAAATATCATCCTCCATATCGAGAGTACATTTATATAGACTATGGTTGACGTCAACTATAACTAGTATAGCTATATTTAAAATATATATATATATCTAAAGTACGCCGAGATGGATCCAATGTCATAAAAGATAATTTCGAATCTTTCTCTATTATAGTGAAGTAGCTACATTTTAGGAATTGAAAATAAGTTGTGAAAAAAAGGCCATGTGACTCCATATATTTCCTTCCCTTTTTTTGATGTAACCCTAATTGTAATTGTAACTATAACCTTAAACCTACTTATAACTAATTTTAATCATAACCATAATTGTAACCCTAAATCTAATTATAACAAATTCTATAACCCTAATTTCATACCTAACCCAAATATGACCGTAACACTAACCTTAATCCTAATTATAATTGTAACCCTAAACCTAAGGAAAATTCTAACCCTTACCCTAATTATATTTGTAAGCCTTAATAATTTTAATCCTGATGGTAATTGTATCCTTAAATTGAACCGTAATTGTAAATCCAACCCTACTTGGAATTCAAACCTAAATTGTAACTATAACCTTAACCCTAACCAATGACCTAATTTTTTTTGGTTATATATTTGCACTAATTGAAACCCTAATTATAAGCAAAACCATTATCTTAATTTGACTATAACCCTAATCCTAGCTATAACCCAAACCCAAACCTTAACCCTAATTATAAGCAAAACCATTATCCTAATTTGAGTATAACCCTAATCCTAGCTATAACCCAAACCCTAACCATAATTATACAACTAACCCTAACCTTAAACTAAACCTTAATTAAAACCATGACCTGATTTTTTAAATAACCCTAAACCGAAGTAAAATTCTAACCCTTACCCCAATTATATTTGTAAAACTAATTAAACCGAACTCGAATATTTTAGTTAAGTTAAATGCTTTGATTTTTTGATTTAAGTTAAATTTTTTAATTTTTTTAATAATTTGTAATGGATATGAATTTATGGAGATTAAATTATAAAATAATTATTATTGAGGTTAAGTTTGTTTTTGTCAGTGTTTAGAAATTTTTTAAAGTTGAATCAAAGCATAATGATGGGAGTTATTTAATTTTGCTCTAGAACTATTTATTTTATTTTATTTATATTGTTTACTTTATTTTAATTTTTTACTTTTATATTAACTTTGAAAAATATAGTAATAGTTTTTATGTAAGTAGTAACATGTATAATGCCTATGAGGTAATTGGTTTGCAAATGCTAATTTCACCATTATAAGAAGATTCTCAATTGATTTTCAGGTAAAATCTAATATCAAATATGGATATATTATTTCAAGTTAATAGTTAATGTAAATTGTTTTTTTTTTTTAATTTTTATCTTTTGTTATTATTAGACTTGATTAACATCATAATAAAGCAACATTGTATCCCTGTTTAAAAGCTGAGCAGAAGTGGGCGATAATTTAAACTTGCCTCGAAAACATAAGAGGTAGACTATAATCCCCTATATTTTTCTTGAAACTGCAATATGATAAACAAATAGATACCCAACCAAGTACAAAGGGCCGGCGCATCTTCTTCTGTTAAATCATACTCTAATAAGCCTGTAATTATCTTGGCTCCAAGAATCACAAATTCTTTTCATTTGAGACTTACTCCCTTTAATTTGGCAATATGAAAGTGTCTTGAAGCTCTGTAATATCAAAGGCAAATGACAATTACAAGATTTCTAAGATCCAATGGCCTCAACATGATCCAAACCAAAATAGAAAATACATCTCCTATTCAAACAATTTACTAGTAAATCCATTGAGATTTTGGTCCAGAGAAAGAAAGAGAAAGTGAGAACATGGCATTACTCTATGGTGTAAAAGGGAAAAAGAGCTCCAAATATACAACGGGTGATCAAAACAATAGTAGATATGTACAGTATAAACCAAGAGCTCCAAGTTCCATTGATCTATCGGGTCGATTCCTCTATTCAATCATGGCAGCGATGAAGATATATTGATGTTGAACACAAGATCAGTTGAGATACAACAAAGTGAATACATGGGCCAGGAGAATGAGTTTGCTTTCTTCAACGAGGATAGAGAGGAGAATGTATTGTATGGATCTCTCTTTTGGTCACATGCAGATCTGCACTGGCCCTAAAAAAATGTAGGTGGATTTTTTTAATTTTTTTCAATAACTTAGGCCGATCGATTTGTTTTTGTACATGTTACATACAGGTTATAATTCTATCGCTGTTGAGCTCTCTTTACATAGTTTGTGTATATTGAAGTTTCTGTCTCAGTTATTGTGACTGTGAAAGCATTAATTCTCTGACAAAATAGAAGTTGTGCCCAAATTGCAAGTTTTTATATACTCCTGACAAAGTCAAAACATATCATATTTGTGGCAGGGGTTTGAGAGAGTGGTTCTAGCAACTCAAGTGAGGACTTTTTAAACTCTGATCAAAATTTCCCCTGGATATCTTAAAAAATAAGAAAGGAAAAAAAGCTAATTAATCCAAGGAGGGGGCATTCCACTATTTTCTTAGTAGATACTACACAAAATTTCTATGATATGTTTAGTTACATGGTTCCAACTCCCAATATAGGGGTTTACAATATGAAGGTTTAAAAAAGAATTATGATAAAAAAGACCACATAGATCTCCATTTGTTAAAAATTTAGTATGCACATCTATCAGGGGTTTTGAATCTGCAACCAAAAATCTGGTTTCGATGATATTTTCTATGCATGTCATTCACTGTTTCAAGACTCCAAGCTTGTGATATCCTTAGAGGATGATCCTGACAAAGTTTGCCATGTTTGGCATTACACCTGCCATTTGCCTTTTAAAAACTTGCCAAGGATTTGTCAAGAAATTCATTTTGTGCAGTGCATGAGACAACGCTATCTTTGAGGTGTCCTAGGACCATGGCCTAAGTGTTAACAAGAGCATTATACTGTGCACATCCTATAACCATTGCATTCTTTACTACCAGGGTTATGGTTGCTCTTTGTGGAACAATCCATCTTCCACATGCTTCCATATGTAGACATGTTAATCAGGGCAATGCAACTATCTGCTTTAACAACAAGCTTGCTTAAGTATAATGTTTATAGTTATCCATATCCTGAGGTTCCCCTGTGGCACATGCTAGAAGGATAACAAGATTTGTTCAGTTTGGCTTACCTTCTGCCAATTTTATTTGGTCAAAGTTTCCGTGCCCATAGGATGTAATGCCTACAATAATCCTCTTCTTAGTAGTATTAATATTCACCACAAAATGTCATCCAGAAAGCTCTTTTTCTGTGGGACGTAATTAGTAGATAATTTTGCATGAATTAATGATTTGATGTTATGTGAAAATGTTAGGATAAATCAATGATATCATGAGTTTATGTTTTTATGGTTAGAATTAAAACATGTGATTATAAGATGTCATGATTATTTATTCATAAGGTTTACAGATTGACTAATGATGCGCTAATCCCAGTTTGGTGATTTCCAAGTTGTAACCAGGAAACAGATATTCCACCCTCTGAGAAAGAGAGGGTGAGCATCATCAGAGAGAAGAGAATAGATGTATGGATAATAATGGATTGTTTTCCATTTAAGTCTAGTGCTTTCATAGTTTAGTGAACCTTCATTGAGTTTGGTAAGTTGTGTTTGACCAATTGGTCTAAGTTTGGTTTCGACTCGACAATCATCAATTTTTCAACAAGATCCATTAAGCATAGGTTTTGTCGAAAAACCAAGTCAAGTTACAGCATGACCATCAACAAGGAAATAGTCAGTAATAGTTATACTTTTTTTAATCAAAAATTTCTGATTTGAGTTTTATTATAGTATTTTGTCTACTTTTGACATTTATAAAAAATAGAGAGGGGGAGAATACCTTGACCCCATTCTCATATCTTGATGAGTGTTAGAAACAATGCAAGTATATGTTGTGTAAACTTTCATTATGTTGTTGTATATATGACTTATGAGTTAGACCTATTGTGTTGTGGTCGATAAACTTCTTGAGGAACGTGGTAAAGATTGCAATTTAATACAAACCCTTTTTATGATTATGGATGCAAACCACTTTTATGATTATGGTTGCTTGAATCCCTTACTCCATAACGATTTTGGAGAGTATGGAGGAGCTTCTTAACCAATTTTTGGAGTGGTTTTTATGACCATTATCTCCATCAACTTTGTATTCCTTCGTGGAATATTAATAAGCATTGTTGTAGGAGGAAAGTGTGTGGTTATGCAGAGAAGTCTCTATTAATCACTGCAGGAGATTCTCACGAGAGGGAGGGAGCTGAGTAGACACAAAGAGTATAGCATTAAGCTTCTTCTGTGAGTGAACATCGACAGAGGAAAAGTATTGTGGCTCATTGTGGAAAGAAGGAAGGGGACTACTGAAGGACCATAAGCCTTGCTTACTCCTTTGAACTCAAAATAGGTTGAATTCTTTTTCTAGAAAGTTTTATAATAGACTAAGAATCTTGTAAATGTATTTTGCTCTATAGTTATGTTATCATAAGGCTGACAGGCTTGGTAAATTACTGTCTGGGCATAAGGACGAATAGACTATATATTCTATGTATTTGGTGAAGACCAACTAGTTTTGAATCCTCTTGGTTTTTAGTGTAATTCGCATCGTTGTTTCTTATCAATGACTTTGTTTCTTGATTCTCTTCTATGCCTAGACGTTTGAGATCTCAATATGTTATCTACTATTTATAGGTTGGTAAACCTCTATAGGTCAAAGGGTCATTTAGTATTAGATTGTAGCAAGATGAAAGGCCAAGTGAACTCAGTATAATATCTATAGTTTATAGTTGGTAAACCTTTGTAGGCTAAAAGGCCAAGTGATCTCAGTATGATAGCTACTGTATATAGTTTAGTAAAATTTTGAAGATCGAAAGGCCAAGTAGAATTAAGCATTAGAATGTTTTAGTTTTTAGTAGAGATACTAAGGAAGATAACTCTTTTCATGTTGTAACTTCGAATTCATAGAGTAGTTGTGTAGTGAACTTGTCGATTGATAGACAATGATATATGTCCAAAAGGTTTGGATAAATTTGCTTTTTTATAGAGTTCTAGTTTGTCTATAGTTATCTCATACCTTTATTTGCATTCGAGTAAAAATAGGATGCAGTTGTTGTCTTAATATGATAAAAAACTTTGTAGAATCTATCTTATAGATTTCAAAACTAAGCCTCTCGAGAATTTTTTTAGAATTAAGAGTCAAGAGCAATGAGTTAGATAGAGATGGTTTTACATCTCAAATATATATAAGCTTTATTGTTTTCAATCAAAAGACTTTGTGATAGGAATTCAGTTACTCTAGAGTATATAGAAATGCTATAGATATCATTAGAAACACCTAAAGATAAGATATATTATCACATATTCATTCTACAACCACGATAAGTATTTTCATTATATTCAAGGATGTTATACATGAGTTCATAACCTTTCTATATCTAAAGTTGGTGGACTCAAGAAGACCAAGAGGTCAAAAACATTATTTTATTTTATTATTTTTAGACTCAAAACCTATTTAGGTTGAAAGATTGAACTTAGTTAATAGTACTTATGCTAATGATAGTATTCATCAAAATCTTATATGAATGAGGATAAACCTTGTGTTCTATGTTTATACGTGATATGAGAACTATGAATTCAATCAATGCCCAAGTGGTCAAGAGTAGACTAGTGGTTATTATATTCATGTTATATTATTACAACTTATTAACTTTGGAAGAACAAGGGTATTTTTGATATTTTAATGTATTGGGTTAGAGAATTCAAAACCCTATTATCAACCCAGAAGAGTTTAGAAAAATTAGAATTCTTAAGTCAGTTATGACAATGTTTTTTTTTTGTATATTGTGGTCGACAATGAATGGTCGAGAAACCATAGATTAGGACAGAATAATTTAGGAAGAGTCTAAGAAGATCACTTTGTTAAATTTTAAATGATTTCTTGATAGAGTCAAAACTTGTTATATTTCACAAGGGTGCTCAATCTTTGGGTCATTGAGTAGAATGACAGGAAGTCATAGACCCTAGCATTTGTAAGTATGCAACAAGAGAAACTCTAAAAGGTTAAAATTACCTAAACCTACATATTGTATACATATCCTAGATTAAGGATTAATTCTAAGTCGAATTGACTAGGATTTGAGTTTAGTCAAGATAATGTATGTCTAGAGATACTAGTGAAGAAAGTCAAACTGTAAGATGAGATAGTTTCCAAGTCAGGTTAGAGGTGTGTGAACACACAACTATGTTTATTGCAAACATCTATTTATATAGAAACTTTGGCCAAAGTGATGCATTTGTCTCTGCATGCATTAGTCGATTCACAATGTCTAGATGGCATGACCTCTCAGAATGATCATACTTAGCTAGAAGATTGTCTAGAGTTGTATGGTCGATTGTGTTACCTAGGACACAACACTAGGAATTAGATGAAAATGTATTGGTTACTTATTTCTATACTCTTCATGAAGGGTAGGGCCACTTCCAGAAAAGAAGTTGTGCGAGGAACCGCCAGTCTGTGGTTAGAGGTAATGCTCTCGGATGATGCTCTCCCTCTACAACAAAAGACTCACTGAGACTTGTGAGACATATATCAGATTCCAGATGTAGTACACTTCATGTTATGACTTATGATTGTCAAACTTATGTAAAATTGTTCATATTTCCAAGTGTAAATTATTTGTAAATAAAAAGTGTTATAAATTCACTATGATTTTATCTTTGAAGATGTTGTAATTTCAATTTTGAAAAATATTCAAAAAATATGTACATTTCATGCTATGTGTATATGAAAATGTCAAAAAAAATTCACACATATTTAAACATGTTAATTTACTTCTTAGTAAATTTTGTCAGTAATTCCAAGTTATATGGGATGGTATGTTACACATTTGAAGTTATCATAGTTGTATTTAGCAACTCCCATGACAACTAAGTGATAATTACAAATTATCAAATTATAAATAAATAATTAAATACAATGTGGAAAAATAAGGTTGAGACACCTTTTTCCCAAGATTCTCACCCTTGTTGAACACCTTGCAAGAGCATAGGGGAAGCACTAGTATATAAATTCTAAAGTTCAAGATGCCCATAGATTATTTACACCATCTAAACTTATTTGTACGCATAGGCTTTGTTCATGCATCTACAACATTCACCAAAGTGTCAACCTTTTCAATCACCACCCTTCCATCCTTCTCCATGTCACACGAACACAATGATATTGAACATCTTTATGCTTTGTTTTTGTGAGAAAAGTTAAGTTCTCTTCTATAATGATGACACTTTGATTGTCACATCCAATCTTAATTGCTCCCTAACTTAGGTGAATATCAGAACTTAATTTCTAAAGCCAAATTACCTCCTTATAGGCATTAGTAACTATTATGTACTCTACCTCTGTATTTGATAAAGCCACCATAGCCTATCACTTTCTCATCCAACTAATCACACCATCAAATATGTTAACAACATAGCCATTTCTTGATCTTCTACTATCCACATCTCCTTCACAATCTAAGTCAACAAACCCCTAGATCTCCAAGTACTACGAATACTCACCCCAGTAGAAAATAGAATACTCTACAAACCTGGAAGTACTTGAAGAATCTCTTCACTACTACCAATGCTCCTTGCCAAAATTAGCCATAAAGGCTCCCACTACTTCGGTGATGTCTAGTCTAGTGCTGATGATAGCATACATGAGACTACCAATTGTATTAGCATAAGGATCATGAGACATATATTCCATCTCTATAGGTGAAGATGGACATTATTCAATTGATAACTTAGTCGCCATCAAAATAGGAGCATTCACTAGTCTATAGTCTACCATGTACTAAAATTCTATAACACATATTCAACATACTTAATTTATCCCAATGAAATCTTTTTGTTAGCTCTATCTCTTTTGATATCTATGCCTAAGATGAATTTAGCAACCCCCAAGTTCTTCATTTCCCTAGTAATCCCTTTACTGTTACCAAATATCAACATATCATCCATATACAAAGTGATAACAAGGAAATGATCACCATCTTGTTTAATATATACACAACGATCTAGTTTAGGCCTTATAAATCCTAGCTCCAATAGCTATGAATTAAAATTTTGATAGCACATTATAGGAGGTCCTAATAGAGACCATACAAAAACTTCTTTAATCTATGAACCAATGAATCCTTACCTTTTACCATGTAGTACTTAAGCTATGTCATGTAGATTTTTTTTTCAAGTCACCATGTAGGAAAGCTATCTTCACATCTATCTACTTAATCTTAAGATCAAAAGTTGTTATGAGTGATAAAAAGAACCAAATGGATGTCATCTTGGCAACTAGAGAACAAATGACACTGTAATCAATTCCCTAAACTTGGGAATATCCCTTTGCAATCAATCTAGCCTTGTACTTTTCAACATTGCCATCTAAACTATTTTATTTTGAAGACCCGTTTGCAGCCAATAGGCTTCCTATCCTTTGGCAACTGAACTGAGTCTTAAGTGTCATTCTTCTTTAAACAAACCATCTCATCATCCACAAACAAATTTTAAGACTCTCTATCATCCATCTCCATTGGCTGAGTTATAGTTTAAGGCTCATCGATATTAGTAATCAAGGCAAAAATGCATGTAAAATCAAGAAAACATTACCTCTTTGGTTTTGTCCTTTGTTGAGTCTATCTTCTCAAAAATTGAGGTGGAGGTTCTTCTTCTGAACTCTGTGAGCTCTCTATACTAGTCTTTTAAATAGATCCATCATAAACCTACAATTCAACCCCAAGTGTAGTTGTCTCAGTCTTTAACTATAACTACAATTTGGACAAGTTCACACTCCCATCTAGTTCCTCAAGTACAAAAGAAGGCCTAATCTCTCTAAAGATCACATTCTAACTATACAATACCTTTCTAGTCACAAGATTATACAAGTTGTATCCTTTCACATTGTTGACATAATGTAACCAATTAGATACACTTCACTTCCTTATAATCCAACTTTGACCTCTTCTCCTTGGGCACATGAGCATATGAATCACAACTGAATACTCAAAGATGTTGAAGTGAGGGATTTGTACCCATTGAAACCTCAAAAGGGGTTTTATCCACAAGTGCTAATGAATAGGGCTTGTTAATCTAATAAAATTTAGTGCTAACTACTTTTGCGTTAAATTTTTCTTTCAAACTAGCCCCACTATGCATACTCCTTTCCCTCTCCATTGACCTATTCATGTGCTCTACAACTTCATTTTATTGAGGACTGTATGGAATTGTCTTATGTCATGCAATACTCTTTAAGCTTTATAGAATCTGTCAAGTTAATTTGAACAATATTCTCCACCATTACTTGTTCTCAACACCTTGATCTTTCTAGGTTAGTGTAAGATAATGGGTCCACTTTTAGCAAAAAAGTGGCAACTCTTTTCATGAAAACTAGAGTTTGTCATAGTTAAGGTAAAAATTTGAAGTACTTATACATAGAATATTATCATGGTGTAAAAACATGAAATGTAGGATTTTGTTTCTAGTTTTAAAATATATAATTTATTTTAATACCTAGATGATAAATTTTGGTTTTGTATAGAATGTATAAAAGTGACATTTCTAAAAAGGTATGTGGAAGGCCAAAACATGCACACGTACGACCCACAAAATAAGTAGTAAATGTAAGTGTTTTTCAAAATCCTTTATGGATGATGCATATGATGCTAAAGTTTGATCAAGATATTTTTTAATTTTTTTTATTAAATAAATTTTTAATTAATTTTCTACTATGACTAAGGTGCTTTTTAAAATCCTTTGTGTATGACTAACATAATTTGACCTAAAATAATTGTAACATGAATTTTTTTCATTGTGTAGAGAATTATGTCTTAGAGATTGGTTAGACATAAATCAAAAGTTACTAAAAATAGTAATATATGCCATTTCAATTTTATTAGGATTTTAGTTTAAAGATTAATTAATAAATTGAAAAATATGTTCAACATAAAAAATAAATATTTAAATAATAGATATTGTTATTTATATAATGGGTTTTAATTTTATCCAAATTTTTTGATAAAAAGTCATTATCCATATTGCCAAAGTCAATTCCTTCTAAAAATCCATCAATCTTTTTGTTTAAAAAATAATTAATAAATAGAAAAATATGTTCGACACTAATAATTTAGATATTTGAAAACTAGACATTTTCATCTATAATGGGTTTTAATTTCGTCCAAAATTAAAAAAAAAAAGTCGTTAGTCATATTTGAAAAATTTGTTCCTTCCAAAAAACTTTGCCCCACAATTTTTCTTATAAAAGTAGACCCAACTTCTTGGACTTACCCTTCTACTTGTTTAATTTTCCACAAGATCCTTAATTTATTTGAACCAACTAAATACCTTAGGTTTATGCCTAACAAAATAGACCTATGTTCCCCCAAGAAAATCGTGAATAAGAAGAATATTTAATACAAAGATTTTTCAAATAAAAAAACATCTACAAGGCCAAACACATCACTATGAAAAAGATCCAAAATCCTACAAGACTTATAGAATCTCAAATTAAATTAAACTAATTCAATTTTCCATAAATACAGTGTTCACAAAAGTTAAAATCAAGAGATCAATCAATTAACCCCTCTACAAGATTTTTTTTAAGGTCCTCGACCCTTCTCACCAATGTGGCCATGTTTTTATGCCACAAGATAGTCTTCTCTAATAACATCTTTCCTTTTGAGGTGAGGACATGTTTTGAAACCCACATCACATTTCGCCTTGCTACAAGTGTTTTTGTCACATGTGTCTTTATTGCAAGTCTCTATGTAGTTGTTCCTTTTTTTGTAAATACTGATCTTGTAGGTGTAGATGCTAGAGTTACCACCAAACTATTACACTAAATGTAGGTGCTAAAATTAAGGAAAAATAGTTCTAACCTAAAAGTAATAAATGCATAGAAAGGAAATGCTATTTTTAGAAAATTGGAAATGGTTTCCAAGAAATAGAAAGTAAATCTAAAGAATACAATAAATACAGAACCTACCACCAGGATGACAAAGCCTCGGCCAAGGATGATAGTGTATAACATGAACATCTATACATCACACTATCATATGTATAGTGTAGTATGTTGGTGTAATTAAATATTTAATTACACTTTACTAAGTTTAATTAGGGTGCCTGTGGCCTTAAAATCAACCCTTTACAACCCAAAACTTAGCTGCCACCAGATTTCAATGCCTCCATTGCATAAAACCTCAACTCTACTCAAAATTTCCACCACACTACCAATTTGTAGGCTCTAGTACGCACACACCATACCATGGTCATATCACAGTCCAGGGTCTTATTCCAGGCACCCAACCCCCTACACCCAGCACTAGGGGCCTTTGTTTAAGGGGCTTATGTTTTTTTGACCTAAAGGAGAGGATTTTTTTCTTTTTGGCATAACATGGGAAAATAGGGTCATATTTTTAAAAAAATATAGGCATTGGAAGGTTGGTTCCGAGCACAATCCAAATGGTACATGAATTTGCATGTAATGCCATAAGGAATGCAAATGAAATTGTTGAATGGTGCAAAAGTCATTTTGTCATCCATGACTCAATATACAACACATGTTATTTTTGGGAAGTTAAAGGTACATAAATAAAAAAAATTAAATTTCAATGTGTGTACATGAATTGAATTTTCAAATTTTATACACTTTTTAATTGTGGGTTTAGGATTTAAGGTTTAAGTGTTGAGGGTTGAGGCTTTAGGGATAGGGTTTAAGGTTTAGCGATAAGGGAGTAGGGTTTAGGGTTTAGTGTTGAGGGATTAGGGTTTAAGGTATAGTCTTTAGGGTTGAGGGTTTAGGGATAGGGTTTAGGGTTTAAGGTTTAAGGGTTGAGGGTTCAGGCTTTAGGGATAGCATTTAGGGTTGAGGGATTAGGGTTTAGGGTGGAGGGATTAGGGTTTAAGGTATAATGTTTAGGGTTGAGGGTTGAAGGATGTGTTACGCTGCACTGAAAGGTTATAGTCCCATTACAGAATGATGTCCTTGCGCATGGACCATGTCGAGTGCCCTCATTGATGTTGGTAAGGGATACATGGAAGGCAAATGGATTAGGCAGATAGTGGATTATGATGTGGATTCTAGAGGGGAGAGAAGTGGATTATGATGTGGATTATGTAGGGAAAATCATGGATTATGATGTGGATTATGTCAGACTTATGCGAAAGCATGGACCATAGGGATGGTATGTGGAGGGTATGTAGGATAGTGGATAAATGATGGTAGATTTATTGCAGAATGGAAGGGAACCATGACCAATGGTTGCACACATTGTGATAAACATTGAAGCTTGTGATGCAGAGGTGGTGTAGGGTGCAATGGATATGTTTGCTTAGGAGATGGATGATGAAGGGCATTAGGAACCCACATAGACTTAGGCGTTTTATTACTTTTGTTTTTCTTGTGGGATGAAATGTTTTTGACACTTTTGAGTGGAATGGGAATTTGAGATGGGAGTAGATGGTTGGGATTTTCTAGAGGTAGATGCCTCATTTAACTTGATTTCTTGTTGCTTAGGTACCCATACCATTTTGGTTTTGGAATTTGCTTGTGGAGCTATGGGCTTGGATAACTTTTTGGATTGATTTTTCTTTGACTCTTTGTTTTTATGTCTTGAGGCATGAGGACCCTTAGGATGTTTGGATTTATCAGTAGAGGCATCTAATTTTACATTTTTGGATCCATTGGGCATGGTGGAATGAGTGGAAGCTTTAAGTTTATCTTTAAGATCAGGGTTGAGTGTTGAGGGTTGAGAGATTAGGGTTTAAGGTATAGTGTTGAGGGTTGAGGGTTGAGGGTTTAGGGTTTAGGGATTAAGGATTAGGGTTTAGAGTTGAGGGATTAGGGTTTAAGGCATAGTACTATTTAGGGTTGAGGGTTTAGGGATAGGGTTTAGGATTTAAGGTTCAAGTGTTGAGGGTTGAGGCTTTAGGGATGGGGTTTAAGGTTTAGTGATAAGGGATTAGGGTTTAGGGTTGAGGGATTAGGGTTTAGTGTCCATGGATTAGAGTTTAAGGTATAGTGTTTAGGGTTGAGGGTTTAGCAATAGGGTTTAGGGTTTAAGGTTTAAGGGTCGAGGCTTCAGGTTTTAGGGATAGTGTTTAGGGTTGAGGGTTGAAGGATGCGTTACACTGCACTAAAAGGTTATAGTCCCATTAGAGAATGATGTCCTCATGCATGGACCATGTCGAGTGCCCTCATCAATGTTGGTAAGGGATACATGGAAGGCAAATGGATTAGGTAGATAGTGGATTATGATGTGGATTCTAGAGGGGAGAAAAGTAGATTATGATGTGGATTATGTCAGACTTATGCCAAAGCATGGACCATAGGGATGGTATGTGGAGGGTATGTAGGATAGTGGATGAATGATAGTAGATTTATTGCGGAATGGAAGGGAACCATGACCAATGGTTGCACACATCTCGATAAATGTTGAAGCTTGTGATGTGGAGATGGTGTAGGGTGCAATGGAGATGTTTGCTTAGGAGATGGATGATGAAGGGCTTTGGGAACCCACATAGACTTAGGTGTTTTATTACTTTTGTTTTGCTTGTGGGATGGAATGATTTGACACTTTTGAGTGGAATGGGAATTTGAGATGGGAGTAGATGGTTGGGATTTTTTAGAGGTAGATGCCTCATTTAACTTGATTTCTTGTTTTTTAGGTATCCATACCATTTTGGTTTTGGACTTTGCTTATGGAGCTATGGGCTTGGATAAATTTTTAGATTGATTGTTCTTTGACTCTTTGTTTTATGTTGTGAGGCATGAGGACCCTTAGGATGTTTGGTTTTATCAGTAGAGGCATCTAATTTTGGATTTTTGGATCCCTTGGGGATGGTGGAATGAGTGGAATCTTTAAGTTTAGCTTTAAGATTAGGGTTGAAGGTTGAGGGTTGAGGGATTAGGGTTTAAGGTATAGTGTTGAAGGTTGAGGGTTGAGGGTTTAGGGTTTAGGGTTTAGGCTTGAGGGTTTAGGGTTTAGGATTTAGGGATTAGGGTTTAGATTTGAGGGATTAGGGTTTAAGGCATAGTACTATTTAGGGTTGAGGGTTTAGGATTTAAGGTTCAAGTGTTGAGGGTTGAGGCTTTAAGGATAGAGTTTAAGGTTTAGCGATAAGGGATTAGGGTTTAGGGTTGAGGGATTAGGGTTTAGTATTGAGGGATTAGAGTTTAGGAATCTTTACTCATGAATCTTTACTCTTGTTCTTTGCATGCCCTCCATCAATTGTGCAAGTGACTTGCAACGAAACATTCATTGAAGTCTAGGTATAATTGGCATGTTATCATGAGGAACATTTTGGTTTGGCATAGCTAGGCACTGAATTAGGTACACTTGTCACCGGTTTTGGCGACCCAAAGAGATTACATTTAGGGCTAAAAGATGGTGCTAAAGTCGGCATTAGAGACGTCAACTTTAGTGCCGACAAATGAATCCAAAAAAAAATTTAAAATTCGCGCCTGTGTTAAAACATACCACACAAAAAAAAACACAAATAAGTTAATACATTTAAGCCCACAACACAGTGTACTCTGCCTCTCTATTTTAGGTTTCCTACTAAGAATTGTATGATGTGAAGCGATGACTTTATTTAAAGGTCAAAAATGAAAGTTATCGAAAAGTTTCTACAACGGATCCGTGAATTTATATTTTATTTATTTTTGGTTCTAGACATCTAGAAGATAAAAAATTGCTTTAGCTAGCTACTAAATTTGGGGTTTCTAGCTACCTTAGCCATTTAATCAAGATTGTTCATCTGCCTTTTAGCAAGTAAGTTCCAATTGCTGAACAATTAACTCTTGACCTAGGTTTTTATCGATTTTGATATAATTTTGAGCTCAAAGAAAGTTTTTCTAAGATGTTGTACTCACTCTTTAGGGTAAATTTGAGTAGTAATGTTGTTAATTATCCTTGCTTGCAGTATAACTTTCATTTACCATTTTTGGAAGGCCTATCGAATAAGGTCTCTTTGTACATCATACCCAAAATATGAGCTATTAGGATTTATTTTTGGCTACATATTTGTTTTTGGCTACGATTGGTCAAGCACACTGTTAATTCATACCTGGCTACGATTGCCTCAATAGACTAGATGAAAATAATTTGCCCTAGGTCGTCTCAAAATTTCAAGCAATAGATGGAAGGGAGCAAACTTTGGCCACAATCAGGTAATTCACTTGTTGTGATGCTCACAACACGCCCCATTTTACTTCTTAGCAAAATGAGGACCCCTGTTGTGGCTGTGGCTTTTGCTAGGGTGTGGGTCCGCTTGGTGGTAAAAGAGAAAAGGAAGTGAAGTGTTACCAACCTTGTTGAAATTAAAGAAAAATAGCATTAAGTACTAGAGCTAAGTATAGGTGAATTCCTTGTCAAAAATGAATAAGGGTTGTTTTGTGAACCATTTTAAAATTCCCAATATTTTGCAAGATATGTGTGTTTTTTAGTAAATGCACTATAGGAGGGTTTGTATGTTGCATATACAAAGTTGTTTGTATGTTGTGTTGTTGTGTTAGTTGTATAAAAGAGTATCGAGTTTATTACATCGTTATACTTGTATGCATTTTGCTAATGCTTTATCCTTACATACAAGACATGATTAAGAGGTTAAATGAATAATTGGTTAAGTCTGCCAGATGTATCTTGGGTTTGTATGTTTATGACATACAAAGTGATATACAACATAATATACATGTCGCAGAACCGAAAAGAATATGAAATGTGGTTTTATCGAGGTAAGTTTAGTGCTTTGTATGTTGTATGTTTCGGGTACATACATTGTGATATACATACAACATGGAACTCAAAGGAAGTTAAAATCGGGTTAAAGTGATGCATGTTGGAGTTGGAAAGTAAATGAACTATGGTTTATAAAATGAGAAGTCCGAGAAGGAGATGCAATTAAGTTTGTATGTATCTAGGCTTGTATCCAAGAGGTTGATACAAGTATGGTCATAGCATGGAATACAAGTGAAAAGTAAAGTAGGTCCCACCGTTTGCATATTGGGCTTGTATCAAAATAATGTATATCTTTGATATACAAGCCGATATACAAACTGAAAGATATAAGTAAGAGATACAAGCTGTACGTGAAAAGAAAGTTCAATATAGAAAAGTCTTTGTATGTCTGGGGCGCTTGTATGTTCATGATATACATATGCGAGATACAAAGAAATAAAAAGCATCGCGAGAGATAAAAGGGAGGGTTTGTATAAGTTGTTGTATATGCGCTCATACAAGAAAATATACAAGCGGTGATATACAAGACAATGATACAAGTATAGACAAAGGGGAAAGAGAAAAGCATTACTCATGGTTGTTTGCATATATGTTTGTATGTATAAAAGATACAATGCTAACATAGAAATGATAACATACAAGGAAAATGGGATGTATGTCGAAATTAAACTAACGGTAAAAAGTTTAAAAAATGCAAACATTGAAATAGAAGGCTAAACTTTTTGTGCCTTAATTGCTATAATTAATGCCAATCTAACACTCAAAAAGAGTAAAATTCAACGAGACTTAAGGTAAATTCAACATATTTTTTCTTTCAGATATACATTTGTTAAGAGCTAAAATTGCAGGAGAAGGAATTGTTACAGTGATTTAAATAGAACTTATCAGAGCGAAGGAATTACGGTAGCTGGACAAAAG
The DNA here is from genome assembly GCA_027924645.1 of Cunninghamia lanceolata. Taxonomy (NCBI): domain Eukaryota; kingdom Viridiplantae; phylum Streptophyta; class Pinopsida; order Cupressales; family Cupressaceae; genus Cunninghamia; species Cunninghamia lanceolata. The sequence continues at coordinate 17,090,321 of BSBN01001583.1, forward strand.
CAAAACGGTAAAAGTAAGTCAACGACTGAAGTTGAGTGGTCAAGGAATACAGGTATTTATCCCAAAACGCTGTTACATTTCAAATGGTAAATTACATGTTAATTTTAGTAATTTCGTTATAAAACATAGCCATTTGTCAAATTACTGTTTTAAATGTTAAATAACTGGGTAGAGCTTAACAAATTTAAAAGTCAAAATAGAAAGGACAAACTGGGTTAGGGTAAAATAGTAAAAAATAGAAATTCACAGTAAAACCCTAGGTAAAAGGTCAAATGAAGAATTTAAAAGATGCATTGTTTTACAAGATGGCCCCAAGGTAGAAAAAGATAGACACAAGGGGCGAAGTGAAAAAGGAAAGAAAACCACGAAAGGAGATAGAAAAAGAGGAATTACCCTTGCACAGAGGTTATATGTCCCTAATTAGTACGAGTGGAGTAGGAATGGATACAAACATTGGAAATTATGATGTAGATGATGTTTTACAGAAAATCACGGTTGCAGATGCTTCACTGGATATGAAATGTATTTGGGAGAGTAGACTATACAGGGCTGCAGGTTTCCCATTGGCTATGGAGGCCAGAGATTTGTGTTTAGATTGTGTAACTCTATATGACCCAGTTACCAGGAAGATTATGTTGTATGACAGACTTATTGCTGATCTAACCACAGAGGGGATTGCGAGGACATTTGGATTGGAAATTAATGAGAAAATGAGAGATATTGATATAGATCAATATAATGAGGACTTTCATACAAATGAAAGGGACTGCAAAGGTAAAATATTCCACAGTTGGTACAGCCTGGAAAATAAGCCCAAGGTTGTAACCAGGGTGCATAAGAACCTGATGAGGATATACTTCAAGGAAGAAATCTATTTGATGATCACAATGCTGAGTAGATTGGTAGGATTGAGAGATGACACCAAATGTGAACCATGGATGTTCACTGTTATTGAGTTCATAAGAGTGGGAGAAAAAGAGTAGGGGCAAATCCACTGGGCCAAGGTAATAAGTACAACTATATGGAAACAAGCCATGCTGAGAAAATAAAAGATGATGCCCTTCTATCTATCTTCATACGTGTTATATTCATGTGCAGCAGAAATTAGACCATATATACATGGAATAGAAAGGGTTGGTACCCTAAGGAATGGTCCTGGTCAGAAATTAGTATATGAGCACTATCCTGACCTACAAGAGGAAAATGCATTGAAGAAGTTTTCTTTGGTCAATGATGTGTTTTATACTTGCATGGTGAGAGTTTTGTGAGAAGAACCTGACAAAAGATTGTCTACAAATGCAGAGGATGCAATTGGATTGCATAGTTCCTGGTTCATTCAATTTGAACATTGTACTTATATCAGGACTGAAGGATTCGAAGGAAAATCTTTTATGCTACCTTGGTATCCTCCTGATAAATTGATTGTTTTGGAATTTTCAAGACAAAATTTGAATGTCTTTAAAATGTATAAAAGGAAGTTCAATAGTGGAAATTTGAAGTTGCCTTGGGCTATTGGCAGATACTCTTGTTATAGTGAAGAAGTTGTAGGATATTTAGAGCAAGAATTAAGATATTATGGCTTTCAAGAATTTGATTTAATTAGGAGATTTGATCCTTTCCATAGGATCCAGAATTTTGTTGATTAAAAGTATAAGCATCAGATACATATTAAATATTTTTGGGCTGATTACAAAAATGATAGGGAAGTGAGGAAAAGAGCCCATAAAAGATTAACCATTGAGCAAATGAGGTCCATAGGTGACATATATGTTCCCCCAGAAGTTCAAGAGGATGATAAACAAATGCATCACAGTTATGCGGAGGCTAGATTGGCTCCTATTACAGAGCCTGATTGGTCACAACCTTGGGAAACATCTTTAGACATATTATCCAAACCAATTATATTGTTTTCAAAAACATGGTTAGAAGACAGAATTGAGGAACTTAAAGCTGAAGGAAAAGAAATCACCTATCCAAAGAAAGAAAGGAAAAGAAAGAGGTACAGTTGGTACCAATTGACATTAAGAGTTTGTTAGGTGAGAAAACACCAAGGAAAGAAAGAAGAAAGGCTAGTAATGTTAGCTATACAGAGAGGTCCAGATGGATCTAGAATGCTGAAGCTAGCTATACCACAGAAAGAAAAAGCAAAAGGTGAAATAACCTTATAAGAGTATAAGATACTAAATTTTGACCTTGGGCATACTACAAGAGAACAACACATTACTGAGTGGGAGGATATGCACCAAGTGACAGCAGAGATGCTAAGAAAAGACAAAGACAAGAAAGAGTATCTAAAGGGACATATTGTCCAGTTACAACAATTTATTAAAGGGATATTTGATCCCAAGACCACAGTCCCAGAACTGCCCAGTGATATAACAGTGGTATCCAAAGAAGAAATAAGGGACATGGAAAATAAAAGGCTCAAGGCCAATATTTTTTATGAATGGTTCAAAGATTTTATACAAGAAGGTGAGCTAATAATAAAATAGGCTGTGAAAAGTTGGGAGGTAGTGGCAGGAGAAAGGATCAAATGTAATGTTCTTGTGCATAATTGTCAATTTAGAAGGGAAGAGTGCAGGTCCGAGCTAACACAGTTGACAGAAATAGAAGAAAGAGAAGAGGAGTTAATCAATGAAGGAGTAATTACCCTTTCACTGGAAATTCAAGTGCCACAGGTAAGATTGGAGCTCAAATTCGAGGAGGATAATCTCAGAAAATGTATAACAGTTAAGAGAAAGTAGATGAAATGATTAGAATACACAAGAAGATAGTAGAGAAACTTTTAGATCATGAATGCATGGACATACCAGCATATGGAGAGGAAAGGGCCTTAACAGAGTTTAATGCCATTTTTACACCATGCATAGAAAATCCTGAAGCGTACATGAGCAAACAGATGATGGATTCATTAGTGGAAGAAAGCACTAAAATGAAAAAGTGTAAGAAAAGAAGAGAAGGCTCAAAAAATAGAGAAAAGAAATTGAGGGAAGGAGTTGTGATGCAAGAGTACATATGGGCAAAGAGTCCAGGAAGGGACCGCACCTTTGTAGAAGGTGTAATTGGTAATTTCAAAACATACGTAAATGAATGAAAAGATGAAGGTGAACAATGGTTTTGAGAAAAGTCAAGTAAAGAGTATCAACGAGAGGAAGTCAAATAAAAAGGGGAATCTTATTTTTGAAAGATTCCAACAACATCCTTTGTGAGGAGGAAAAGATGCCATTTAGATATTTTGACAAACGGTTAAAGATGAAGGTGTACCATTGATTAATAATAGAGGGATCTCCACCATAGATGAAGTTTGTAGCCATAGCAACGAAAAGTTTCAAAAATCTATATAAAGGACTTTGCTACTTATACATTAATTACACAGGGATTTATAGAATAGAGTTGGTAATTGTAGTTGTTTGAATATTTTGATTAGAAGAGCATTTTAGTTTAGAGGAGGTCGCCTGTGTCTACATTAAGGAATGCGTGGAGCATCTAGCTTCCTTACTGTATCTGTAAGATGTTTTTTAAGTTTTTTGTAAGTTGATTAATGAAGCAAAAAGTTACTCATACATTGTAAATCATATGTGACTGTATATTTTGAATACAAATACATCTAGAATTCTGCATCTACTTTAGAGTGTTTTCTGGCTCTTGTTTGTATTTGAAATATTATCTCTTTAAAAGCTTGCAATCTTGAATGTATGTTCATGAAAATACTCAGGGCTTACATTTAAAGGTTTAGTTTGTTGATTTAATCAAGTTCGCTGTACTACTTGCAATGTGAATAACAGAGCATTTAGATCCTATAGTAGAATGAAGTTCAATTTAAATTTCTCTAACTTTTCCCAAACATTTGAAATATTTAGCTTGCAAGCAGAAATTTAAAGGAGATTGTCTGACAGTTGAAGGAATCCAAACAATTGAGTTAATATGACAATTTTCATAATATTTGAAAAGAAAGGCTTGTTTTAATATAAATCATATAAATCTTTGTGATACAGTATCAAATTTATGCAAAGAGATGGATAATATGTTGATATTGTGATAATTTGCATAATTCGAGTCCAGTGAGTCATAAATCACCTTAAATCAAGTAAGGCCCCTTGCATATTACAGCTTCACATTAACCTGTTGAATTGTCCACAAGGTCAAGACCTGACCATACAGAAACTTGGGATTAAGTAATCTTAATTGATTTCTTCATATCTTTCAAGACAATTAGGTTCATTTTGTGAATTTTAACTTTTGTTATGAATGTGTAAAAACAATCATCAACATCACTGTCAATTTATAGATTTGTAAATGTTTCCATTGTTTCTTTGATTTTTAGTATTTAGTTTTCTATTTCTAAATTTAAAAGAAGAAATATATTATATATATATATAAGGACATGAGACTGACAAAGATAAAGAGACATTGTCTTCCATATTGGGGGTAGAGGCAGTGAACAAATTGGATGGTGTTGACTTGACAATGCTTGCCAGATACATAAAAAAATGATCTAGTAAAGCCCCTGAAACATTGCAACCAAATCAACAGTGTCAAAGGGAATCAATTGATTCCCCAACCAGTCATGGGTCAGGCAAAAGATCCAAGAGGAAATGAATAACAGTAACCTCTAAGAATGTGGAATAGGGAGTAGAGGCTTCCAATGTCCCAACCACTCCTGGGACACAGACTTCTTCGACCACGATGCCATGTCTTGCATCTTGCATTGGTAGCTACAATACCAAGATAGAATACAATGTGGTTTTAGGATAAGTCCGAATGACAGATGTTGGAAAAATGTTTGTGAATAGGTTGAAGGAATCATGCCTTCAACGGTTCAAAGACCATCTACATTTGCCATTCTCAAAGATACCCATGCACCTGCAAAAAGTAGTTATCCATGACATGGAGACTGAATTTGGCACAGGTTGATCTGTAAAGAAAATAAAGCTATGAATGTCTCAAAACTGAAAGAGATTTCGGTGCAACCAAACAAAGAAGATAAATAAAATCCCTCCCGAGCTAAGGCTCAAGAAAAGGCCAATTGATGTAAGTCTGAAAGTATGGAAAGAGCTTGTAAAAGCATATGAGAAGTCCGATGCACGGAGGAAGTCCGGTGAGGAGAGTACGTAGGTATTTGAATTTTCTCATAAGATTTTATCAAATTTATTAAACAATTTTTAAATTTTATTTGTGCATAATTAAATTGAATTAGTATATGTTTTAGGACAAGGCCTCCAAGGCTAGGCTTGATAAACTTCATGCCACTCATCATAGTGGCCAGAAAGGTTTACAGGCCTTGATTTGTACATTTGTAAGTCTATTTAATATGTTAAATGATATTTTTTTATTTCCTAGGAAAAAGTAAATGATTGCATATTAATTAGTTTAACTAGTCCATGTGCCATGTTTTGACAGGAGGAGAAATATGGCCGGCAACCAATGCAATTTGAAAAGGAAATGTTACAAAGAAAAAAGTGGACCAATTTTGTAATCTGGATGGAGAACGAGGTATCAATAGTTGACTTTCAATAACTTAGTTGGATATTGTTGTGTTAATATGTCAATTTGTATTTCTTGTGTTGAGTTCCAATAATCTTTGAAGAGGTTATAGATTGATACTTCAGACAAACAGTTATAGTTGTACTCTATTTGTTGTGTTTGGTTTCTATTGGTCTTCTTGTCATTTTGACTCAAGTGGATTGTTATTCATAGGTTGCTTGTCATTATTGTTGATCATGTGGATGTAGTTATCATTGAGTTTTCAGTTGGTCTCCTAAGTGAACAGACCAAAGGGTTTATCTCAAGTCTTTGTTTCCTAACCTTTTATTATAAAACTTAAAGGGGGACATGCATTATAGTTATGTTGTTGGTTATATTTCAAACCTTTGAAATATAATAGTGGACATTTAAATTTTAATATGCAGATTTTTTTTGTTGAGAAGGATCTATCATTAGCAGTAGGCATTAACTCTCCTCTGCCATAACAACTTTGGGAAGTACTAGTCTTTAATGTGCTTGGTTTTGGGGTATGTGAGGGAGAAAAGGAAGGAGTGGAGAACCATTTTTTGGGGGGGGGGATTCTTCTTTTTGCCTTGGGGTCGAGGAAGGAAGGTTGATGGTTGGACTGCAAGTGATTTAGAGGAAGGGAGACTTTGGGTGTGCTCATCATGTTGGCTGAGTGACCTGCTGTTTGGGTTGGAGACTAAGAATCAAATCGCCAACTGGTCTTCTTCAACTAAGCTAACCTTTGTTTGAACTAAAGCTCCTTGTCATCCATTCTTGTAAAATTACACTAACCATTTTGGTGAAACATTTCCTTTAACTTGTGTAACTGTATACATGGTCTTGTGAAAGCCTATGCTAAAGAGTTTGGATGAGGAAAATATTGTTAACTGTGAGAGTTCAAACTTAAGATCATGGGACTTATGAACTGTGGCAAACTATTGGTTATTGTGTTTTGGATTTCTATCATGAAGGAAGCTACATTAATTTGGTCACAGTTTGAGGTGGAGTTTCAAACCTTGGCTAGAATTGCTAGAATGCTATCATTACAACATACCATGAGTCTTGAGGAAACCTGACCTAGTTCATGGTTATATTTTTTGACATGGTTGTAAGCCCTAATGGTGTTGGTATTTCACCTATAAATGTCCACTCTCTCAATTGTGGATGTGAGGTCTTCTTGGGATTAATAATGCCACTCCTAGGTGGGGTTTTGGGATGGTTTTGGATCCTTGGCTCGGGTCAAATTGCCCCCCAACACTCCCTTCAAGGTTATGAGGTTTGCATTACTGAAGCCACAATGGAATACAATGTTAAAACAACACTACATGATTGTATTTGATTACTAGTTGACTCTTGGAAAGAATGGGTTTTGTCAATTGCATATAGTTGTGTAACATTGCAATAGTTGTATTGTACTTGTATAGAATAGTCTATTGTGAAGGGATTCGTTTGATGAGAATGACCTTTGAGTTCATTGTAATGACTTGCACTAACTTAGAAATGTGATTTCAAACTAGTATTTATTAAATTGGAGACTGTTTGTGAACAAATTTATCTTAGTATGGACTTCATTGTGTTTGAATGACTAGGCACTACCCACAGAATAGTAGATATTATGTACTTGTGATCACTGCATCATTTGGATAGAGGACTCATAAATGGAATATAGGACCTTCTGTTTCATTGTCCATAAAATCCTAAGGGTTGATTAAGTTATTGTGGATGGATGTGAATGGAAACTTTAAGCTCTCTGAAGGCTTGCTTATTGTTTGCAAAGTAGCATTAATTTCTTATTTTAACTGTGGAAACATCTTGTGGACAATAGTATGGTGTTGACTAAGGAATTATCTTGTAAACACTAGAAAGGTCTATGCATGTTAATCATAGGTTGTAACCCTACATTTGGAAGGAAATTGTTACTGTAGATGTGATATATACTATACAGTGGTATTTGGTCTATGGCATGACATCTTTAGTAGGAGGTACCTTCAGATTTCTATAGCATCATGTCTGGGCTAAGGTACCTTAAAGTTAAGTGTGCATTGTATGGTGTTATTGTATTGGAGGTTATTGTATGCAAATCTATAGTGATATAAGGAGACTCGACTCTCATCATTTCATTGCACAAAGTGAGTGACAAGATAACTAGCTAGTTTAAAATTGGCCCTTCTTTAAGCAACATATGTAGCAATATGACTTAGGATTCTTGAAAATGAGAAGCATCCTTCTCCCCATACAACCTGCTAACTAGGCCCACTATGTTTTTTACTGAACCCTTGAGGTTGATGGAAGGGTACCATTTAGTGTTCCTAGAAGTTAATTGTCTAACTCCACATCTTGAGCCAATTTCCTTGTATGATGAACTAGATGATTGGGTTGACCATCTTGAAGATGTCATTGAAGACTTTTGTGCTTGTGTAGTGTTTAAAATGTACACTCCATGGGGACAAAACTTGTAGAACTTAGTGTTAATCATGATATAGGCACAATTTTTTTAATTGTTGGTCATGTAAATGTGAGTTTTCAACTACCACAAGTGTACTCTTAAGGATAATCTTGCTAAGGAAAGCATGGATGTAAGAGTTGAACTTGAGATACATGATCTTGAATTTCTTCTTGGTATACCTAAAGTTTCTAATCTCTTTGTTAATGAGCTAGATGTCAATTTGAACCAAGGAAATGTTTCCAACATTTGTGATGATGTTTGTATTCATGAGGATGATAAGTTACATCAAAATATCAAAAGTTACATAGCCTCTAAGATAGAGTTTATCCCATCCGCGAGGGAGTTAATTCCTTCCAGCTGTTCTACTGAGAATGGGTCACCATATATGCTTACAAAGTTTGCAAAAGTAGTCATGTCACAGTTTTCCAATCCCTCTCTAAAGATCTTGAGGGCTTCTTCAGTTTTCTTCTTCTTCTTGATTGCCTCTACATCGAAGACTCCATAGATGAAACCTTTTTTGGGATTTGGGTTGGTGTGTTGGATTGTAATAATAACATCATCCCTGATCCCCTCATTGACCAGAAAACCCGTAAATCTTGATGCCCTAGAAAGAGACCTTGTGGCTTGGATGACAGTCACATAGAAATGCTCTAAAAGGACACCGTCATGGATATGGCTACCCTGCACTCCCCTTATCCCTGCATTCTCTTTGATGGCATTTTGTAGCCCCTCCTCCTCTATACTGAATAAACAATGGACTTGTTGGTCCACCGACTCCTCCAAGCACTCGCATCAGACTCTGAAGTGTTTTCTACCTGCCATTGTTATGGGAGACTTCGAGCCATCCTCCTAAAATAGGAAGTTTCTCTCGATTACCTTCTTTGTGACTTACTCACATTGTTTGAAAGTTGCAGGTTTTACGATGCTTTTTCCTTGTCCGAATCATCCTCACTTCTGGAAAAGGAACACTTGATTGACTCTTCCCTAATCAAACCAGACTGGGGACAGTTCTTCCTATCTCCTCTAGGATTTCCTATCTTGGAGAAATCCATGCTCGCCTTCAATTCTTCTAAGATCTCTTGCCTTGAGCTATACCTACAAAATTCCTAAATCCCCATCGTCCTTGATTAGAATCTTTCTCAGATCTTCAAAACACTACCCTTCAAAAAAGCATTCCTCCCCTGTTTCCTGCTCAACCCCTCAATTTGCTAGGAGATTAGCCACCCCATTGGCTTCTCTGTATACGTGCATGGTTGACCTCCTTGCCCATGCTGGCTATCTTGAAGACACCATAAACTTTATCATTGAGATACCTGTTAAATCTATTCTGGTTGTATGCATGTGTTTTCTTGGTGCCTGTAGATCACATATGAAGATAGGCTTAGGAGTATTTACAACAACACTACTTTTTGATTTGGATCCTAAAAATGCTGCACAACATATGTTCTTCTCTCAAACATCTATTCACAAGTGGGTAGGTGTGGTGAGGTAAGGAGATTGATGAAAGATAGAGGAATTTAAAAAAATGCCCAGATGTAATTGGATTGAAGGGCATAAAATGGTACATGCTTTTTAATGTAGGAGACAGATCACATCCATAGACAAAGGAGACCTATGCAAAGTTGGAGAAGTTGTCTTGGAAGATGAAGGCGGCAAGGTATTTTCCAGATTTAGGAATTTACTTAATGTTGTGGAAGGATGGGAAAAAGAATTATTTCTCTGCCACCATGGTGAAAAGTTGACAATTGCATTTGGTTTGTTAAACATGCCCCATGGAACAACTATTAGACCTTTATCTTGAGGTTACTCATGAACCTTAAGATAAATAATTATTGCAAAAAAATTGTGCATTCATTAATGACATGTAAGAGAATTTAATCAACTGCTACTTAAAAACTCTTTAATGTTTCTGTCTAATGCAGGTTATTAGATTAATACTGAAAAAGAACATACATTGACCATGCAATTTGTGGCACTTAAGGTTATGTAATAGAATTTACAGTTAATAGTTAAATTGTATAACAAATTTTTTTATGATCTTTAGTAACGTTTATTAGAATTGTTGCATGTTTTACATCATTGTCCAATGACATATTAGCTATAACTTTTTTGAAATTTTATTATGGTATGTGCACTTTGATATGATGTAATATGATTATGGCTTTGATTCATATGTTGGAATATTAGATATATAATAGAAAAATAAATTATTACATGAAATAAATAATAACTTTTCATTTTAAATATATTTTTTTTGTAGAACACGGGTCTTCCAGAAGATGAAGATGATCTTGATAATATAGATCCAAATTATATTGGTTTTGGTACAAATCACATGGCAGAGGATGATGATGATGCAGATACAGAAGACAACGAGGCCAATGACGACGATGATGATGATAATGATGATGAGGCAGTTGCTGGTAGTAGCTAGTGACATTCATGATCATATAGACTACATCATGGATCATTGCTGATATATTGTTATGTTGCCTCTTTCCATGGTTACTATCATATGTATCATTTCCATGACCTGTAGTACCATATTATTGAGTTGCATCATTTTCACATGTATCAATTTGACTTATATCATTTGGACATGTATCATCTTGACTTGTATCATTTTGAGTTATATAATTTATCATTTTTACTTATATCATTTGTACATGTATTATTTTGACTTATGTCGACTGTTGGACATGTATCATTTTGACATGTTATTGATCTACTGGCATATTTGACTTTCACTTATTTTAGTTATATATGATGATGATCTTATCAGAATTGACTTGTTAATTTATATATATTGAAAGTGGTTGATGATTTTTGGATGGATATTTATTACGTATGATGATTTTAATTTACTGCTCATGATGGATGTTGTAAAATTCAATTAAATTATAGATATTTGACTCACCTGTTATAATTATAGATGACAATCATGTTATAATAATTATCTTTTTATTTTATAATAATTATCTTTTTTTTTATATAATTATCTTGTTAAATTGGAAGCAAAACCCAAAGCAACAAAGGAGGTCATAATGGAAGAAAAACTTGGCATCAATTAGGAAGCCAAAAAAGAAGCTATTTTTGATGCCATACAAGAAGAAAAATATGAAGCACGATTGAGAGCAAAACTAGAAGCAAAAATGGGAGCAGACATAGAAGTAAAACTGGAAGTTAAATTTGGTGCCAAATCTGGCGCTAAATTGGAAGAAAATTTCAAAGAAAAATTGGAAGCAAAAATGGAAGCATATCTGGAAGCAAAAATGGAAGCAAAACCCGAAGCAAACCTAGAAACAAAATTAGAAGAAAAACTAGAAGAAAACCTAGAAGCAAAACTGGAAGTAAAACTAGAAGCAACACAAGAAGCCAAACTAGAAGCAAAATCAAAAGCCAAACTAGAAGCCAAATCCGGTGCTAAATTGGAAGCAAATCTGGAAGCGAAATCGGAAGCAAAATGGGAAGCAAAACTAGAAGAAAAAATTGAAGCAAAATCAAAAGAAAAAATAGAAGCAAACTTGGAAGCAACACAAGAAGCAAAACTAGAAGCAAAATTAGAAGCCAAATTGGAAGCCAAATTTGACACTAAATTGGAAGTAAATCTGGAAGTAAAATCAGAAGAAAAATGGGAAGCAAAATTGGAAGCAAAACTAGAAGCAAACCTGGAAGCAAAACCAGAAGCAAAACTGGAAGCAACATAAGAAGTAAAACCAGAAACAAAATCAGAAGCCAATTTGGAAGCCAATTTGGGTGCCAAATCTGGCACTAAATTGGAAGCAAATCTTGAAGCAAAATCAGAAGCAACACTGGAAGCAAAACAAGAAGCAAACCTGGAAGCAAAACCAAAAGCAAAATTGGAAGCTAAATTGGGTGTCAAATCCAGCGCTAAATCCGACGCCAAATCCAGCTATTGCTTTCTGGCGCTAAATCCGACACCGAAGTAAGCACACAAACTTGCGCTGAGTTTTGCGTTGGAAAAGGTGTCCAATTCTTGAGCTCAATTGCACTAAATTCTGGCACTATTTTAGGCGCTAATTGCCTATTCTGTTGTAGTGAGACAACTTGGGTATAAGTGGGCCCAATGCCTAGCAAATGGCTTGAGCATAAGTGAAGAATATTTGATCTTGTTGTTTAGAGCCTCACATTGGAAATATGTACATTTGGTAAGTTAATGTAGTGACCTATTAAAATGTGATGCACTTCTTGAATCTCAATGGATTCTTTACTTGGTTGGATGTGAGGTCCACCTCTACACCAACCTACTTGTGAGGTCGAGTCATAAATATTTTTTGGTCCATTGCATTTAAAACAGTTGAGTGACTAGATAATATGTGCCAAAAATGTCCATAGTGGGGTGGGGAGTTTGGACAACTCATTACAAATAGGGACTCGGAGGGATGCTTTCCTAGAAACTTTTAACTCTTGGGTCTAGTGAGAAAGCATGAACAAAGTTTTTCTCATGTACCAATAACTACATAGGTTAAGAAGAATATCAACCTACTATGGGTCATGAAAAGTAAATACGAAAAATCCCTTGCATAAATTCCTAACTTGAGATAACTTTATACCATTGGGTTCTCAAGAATAATTGGACTTGGAGTCCAATTATTATCTTGAGTAGATACTTCCCACATAAGAAGCAATAAGGCTAAAATTCTCATTCTAATTTTGAACATATTCTACAACATCAAGGGGTAAAATAATATCAACTTTGAAGGCTAAACCTTATTTTACAACTTTAGTAAAAAAATTTAAGCATACTTTGGAGCCATCCTCACCATCAAATATACCATTAGTTGCAGAAGACATGACTTTGGCCATTAAAAAGGATGGAGCTAAGGGTGAAATTATGTGTAAGAATTCTAAAAAAATTTGCAAAATAGTATGACACAAGTTGAATGAAAGTGCTCTTACCATATAAAAAAAAAATATCCATAAAATAATAAACTAGACCAAAACAAGTACTCTAAACCATACCAAATACCTTTCAAACTAATAATCATTCATAACTAACATTTTAATATTTTAAATAAATATTACAATACCTAATTATTATGAATTTAAAATATCATTAGTTCACTCAAAATTAATTAATAAAACAATTAAAATTTACAATCCAAACTTAAAATATATTAATACAATTCAGTCACAGTGTAATATGTATGGATGTCCATTTATGTATTGATAGCTAAAACAAAAGTTACAGAGTAGCCTTTAAATTTCATCTGTCGTAGTATTAATAAAAATAACATGAACCCTAGTTAATATAGTAAACATGAAACTCTAAAATGCAATATATCTACTATGGAATGGACTTACTAAGATAAAAAAAAATAACCTTTCATCATATAAATGGTTTTCCACAAAAGAGACAATATACCATTACCAAAAGAAGTACGACTACCACAAAAGAGGCAATATACCATGACTTTGAGACACTCTTTCCTAAAATCAATAATCCACACATTTATTTATTTGTCATAATTTTTGTTGACATTTTTCAGAACATGCTTAAAATCACCCTTGTAAGTGATTTTGATACAGAAATCATTGAATATTCAAGCTACTTAGTCATTAGTCCACAGATACTTTTTGATAGCATTCACTCTCTAAAACAACCCACCATCCTCCTTAGAGTCAATTAAGTTATCCATTATATTCATGTTGCACAAAAGTACTTGCTTAATTTGGGAGTTTTCCTGCCTTTGACACTCTTCAAAAGCCATAAGGTTTCTCGAGAATATTTCTATGTCATCCTCAACAATGATTTGAGGGAGGTAAAGTGTACTTCATCGAAACATCTACATTTATAATGGGATTTTACTTCAGTTCTTGCCTTCAATTTAATTCTAGACTTTTGCAAACTTTTCTATTGATTATACCCTACTTTCAACTACTGGAGAAGATCGAAGTAGCCAATAAGATAGAACCGCCTAGCTTGCCCCTTTGAAACAAGCAACACCATTTGGAGTAGCAATGCAAGTAGAAGCATATTCTACTTAATCATCATCCACATCAATGGTCAAAGAGTCAATAATATTACACCTCATCCACAACAAAAAGTGGTAAATATTTTTCTATATTTTATTGGCTAAAATTGACCTTTGATTGTTGAAGTGGATGATGTTTAAGAATTTTGTAGTGATTGTTGCAAATACAACATTTAACGAGGATACAATCTAATGTGGCAAGCCACTATTGAAAATCTAGATCCACTAACCCCTAATAGTTTTCTAAATATGACTAGGCCTCCCTTTCTCCAATGTACCATCTTGTTGGCAACATGCCTACTCAAGAGATTCCACAATATTAAAATCACTACAAATAAGCTAATTAGATAAAAAAAAAAAAGGCAAGTTGTTGAAGCCAATCAACACCACAACACTACTTATTTGGGACATCATTAGGGGTGTAAATATTGTCAAACCCCACCAACCTCCCATTAATGTCAAACGTCATTAGCACAACACCATGATTGTTCACTCTTCCCCAAAAGTAGTATTAGTCAAGGTTAAGCTATGAGCAATTAGCATACAAGCACCGCCATGTCCATTATCATGTGAGGTGATGAGATGAGTGGCTTGAGGGCAAGTTATCTTCAAGTTTTCTTGAAGAAAAAATCCTACCACTTTGATAAAGGGTCATTTCTAGTCACTAGAGCGATCTAAATCTTATGGACATACTAGGGTTTAGATAAAGGGTCATTGGATTTAGGCTATCTAGAAACTAAAGGTATTTTACCATGAACTATTGACCAACCCGCCTCTTGGGTAGGAGAGGAGAAGACTTGAATATTTGAGTGGAAAATGCCTAGTAGGTGGCTTGGGCACAACTAGACAATCTTTAATCTTGTGTTCTAGAGCTTGGCATTGGAAACATGTGCTTGATAAGTTATTTTAGGTGACCTATGAAAATGTAGGCCATTGTTTAAATCTCAATGGATTATTTAAGGTTGGAGATGAGGTCCACCTCCCCACAAACCTTCCTATGGTGTCCAGGCATACATTTTTCTCTAGATCATTGCAAATAAAATGGCTGAGCAACTAGACAATATGTTTCATAAATACCCACAACAGGGTTGGGAGCCTAGACAACTCAATTTGAATGAGTACCTTGAAGGATTCTTTCTTAGAAACTCTAAAGTATTTGGTCTAGGAAACAAACACCAATAAGGTGTTTCTCATGAACCAACAACAACACTAGTTAAGAAGCATTTTTTTTGATGAAAATGCTAATCTATCTATTATAAGTAAATAAAAACATCTTCACAAAACATAGATGGGTGGTATAAAGGCACACCCCAAATGTCAAATGGGCCTAGCCCAAAAAGTTCTAGAGAATCAAAGTATCAAAGCATAAAAGCATAACAGAATTTAATGAAAACATAATAGAATGCAAAATTAAGCTGCCAAAGCCACACCTGTAGATGGCGGATCCCTGTTATCCAGGTTCCCGTATATTGCTGCGGGGTCTGGGGTGACAGCTGGTGGTGCCCAGCCATCATCATTCTCCTGGTTTTCATTCTGCGCATTTAGCTCCTCGTGCTGAGGTGAGATAGCCAAATTTAACCATGGAAAAATATTTGTATTGTCCCAACCAGGGTTGGTTAGATTGGAAGGACCAGGAGCATTCCATCCTACATTATCACTTGAAGGCCAACCAGCATTACCTCTAGTAGGCCAACCCGTATTATCCCCAGTAGGACTGGCAGGACATTCAGAAGTCCATCCACAATTACGTGGAGAGGCTGACCGTCTGCGACGGTGAGATCCACGACATGGAGGAGGGTGGGAGCGGGGCCGAGAGTCTCTAGCCAAACCACTTCTTCGTCTGTTGCCTTGAGAAGGAGAATAGGCTTTGACAGAGGAAGGATAGGGAGGAACCCGTGCCACAGTACAAGGGGCATTTCCCTAATGATCCAATAATTCTTGTAAGTGAGCCACTTCCAAGGCAACCTTATTTGCTTGGACTTGTATCTGCAGAAGAACATTAGAACAGATAATAGTTTTAATGTAAAGAGAAACAAATATTCCAATGTGTCTGTCTGAAAATATACAAGAATTACGATCTTTCCATAATGTAAAAAGAATCTCCACCCTGAATATATGCCAAATGTGAGTAAATCTTGTAGGAAACTTGGGATAATCACCCAGAAGGATAATTTTCCATGATAAAGGCTCTGGTCTGAAAGAGCAAAAGAAATCATGAATCCATAGCCAAAATTGTTGGGCTCTGGTGCAATACCAGAAGAGATGTTGAAACGTCTTAGGTTGCCCACAAAAAGGACATCGGGGATCCTAAACCCCAAGATGAAACAACCTAGCTCCGACTGGCAGCCCTTGAAAAAGAATGCACTAGGAAAAATGAGCTAACTTTGGCTCAAGAATGGTAGACCAAACAGTTTTAAATTTGTTATGCCAAAGAGCCATTAAACTATGAATGAGCCATCGCTTATTAAGTGTATCTATCATTGGCAAATGGGGTGAGAGCCATCTGTAAGCTAGCCTTGGCTTGTAATGATGCATTGGTGTTTCTAGATACCATTTCCAGTCCTTCCACCAAGGCTTGGTGGATTGAATTCTAACTTTGTGAAGCATTTCTACTGGAATTGCTGTGATAATTCTATCATAAGTGGCTTGATCAGTTCTTTGAAGGCCAAATTTAACATGAAATGACTCTCATGCCATGAGGCTCATTGTGGGCCGATGAAACATATCATGTAAGGTTTGAATAGTTTTTTTATGAAATCTAAGAGCCTTTAACCCGGGCAATTTGGCCAAAGGCCGACCTGGAGTGGATAAAAGAGGTGACCACCAGATTTTAAGGTGATTGAAGGAAAGACCAGCACAAAATCCATCACCAAACCAACATAGCCAAGGTTTAACTTTCTCTTAGGCTTTCCAAATGCTTTTAACCACAAACATGCCTGAGATCTGAATTGGCTCTCTCATGACAAGGAGAGTAGAAAAGCCAATCCCTTTCCAAGCAAGCTTGTGCAAAGGATGTCCCATTTCAATGTTGTGCCTGAGTAAAATTTTTCATGCCTCATTGCCATTGAGAGCACAAATGATCCATTTGACGGCCAAAGCAGTGCCTTGGCGTTGAGTAGAAAGAATACCAAGACCTCCAGAATCTCTGGGTAAACAACAAAACTCCCATGCAACATGGTGAAAGCCATGGCGAGTGTCAGAAGAGGTCCAGAGAAAATCCCTCAACAGCTTTTCTAGCTTGGCATATGAAGCTGTTGAAGGTGCCCAAGAAGAAGAGTAATAAACATGGGTTGCTGCCAAGACTTTAGAATAAATCTGGAATTTACCAGCTAGAGATAGTGGCTTAGTAATCTAGGCTGCAAGCTTCTATTCCACACAAGTAAGAACAACTTGCCAAAGATTAGCAAAAGTGCCCTGGAAGGCAAAAGGAATACCAAGGAATCAAAAAATTTCACCATCAGCAACCCAGTGCCAACCATATTGCTAGAACCAATGAGGAATGGGAGGAATTGACTGCTTGTAACATAATGTTTTGTGCCACTAGATGGAAGAACCCAAGGCTAGGCAGAAGGTCTTGAAACATCCAAGAGCATTTTTTACTGTGTTTTCTTCTTCCAATAAAGTTAAAAAGGAATCATCAGCAAAATGACCATTAACCAACTGGCTAGAAGAATTGGACAGAGAAGTTCCATGAACAAGCCCATTGGATACAGAATGCACAAGAAGGTATCCAAAACCTTCTGCAGCTAGAACATATAGGGCTGGAGCAAGCGAACAACCTTGTCGGATTGAGTGAAAAAGGCCAAAGGTATGTGATTGTTGGCCATTGATAGTGATACATGCGAAGGCATCAAAGAAGAGCATGTTGACAGATTGGATAAAAAAGGGTCCAAACCCTAAAGTGGCAAGCATTGCAAGAATAAAGCGTCATTCAATGGGATCATATGCCTTAGCAAAATCAATTTTTAGGAAAATGGCTTTTTGATTTTATTTTCTTGCATATTGACTTACTAGTGGTTATGAAAAGTAAATAAGAAAATTACTTGGACAAATTCATAACTCGAGACAACTTAATGTTATTGAGTTCCCAAGAATTATTGACCAAAGAGAGAATGTATAGTTTAGAGGGTATAATTCACACAATAAGTGTTAGTGTAAGAATACTAATGCTATTATTTATTATTTAAATAAGTAATTATGCATATATTCCACACATGGCTTTAAGCCACCTTAAGTGGTTAGGTGTCAACTTGGAGAGTTCAACACACTCATTTGCCACCACTATTTGAGTGTTTGAGTCAACTTTTGATTCAACTCAAACTCTTCATCTATATGTACTCTCATTATGCCTAGTTTATGTAATGCAAAATTTCTTATTTCTTTCACTCCATTTTTTGACCATCTATTGCTTAGTCGCGTTCTTTCATGGCATTAGAGTATGTCTAAGTTGGTTTGCTGGTTCGTTTGGAGCGGCATGCTGATTTGGAGGTGTGTGATGGGTGAATCTCTCCTGGTTTGGGCATTTTCGACGTGATTCAAAGGTTTTGTTGCCCTTGTTTGCAGAGCTAAGATTTGAGGAAGGCAATCATCGAAAGGGGCATGGTTTGTATCGAAACAATGGGTTGTATAGGCACACAGCTTGCGAAAAAGGGACATCCTCCATAGAGAGAGGCCCACCCTGCCTCTTTAAAGGATCAATGACCTACTATATAGGCATGCAAGCGTGGCCAAAGAAGGCATGTGAGCGGTGTTTAAGGCTCACATCCTATTAACCAGACGTATGGCCTGCACAGAAGGGGCAACTTCCCTTGACACTCGTGCTCAGAATTCAAAGGTAAACGATGCCCATACACCGATCTCAACCCTCGTGTCAAAGGGGCCCTTGAAATCTACCTTGAATATGCACTTGAAATCCATCTAGAATCAACGCTAATTGACCCTGTAATGTTTGTAGAAGTAGAGGGTGTTTTGCCATTGATAACATGATTATGGTCATCTAGTGGTAGGAAACAATGTGTAGTTTTGCAAAAAAAAAATTAGGCCCTATGTATTCCTTGGAGTTGTTCCCCCAATGTCCTATTTTTGGAATTATCTTGCACAAAGGTGGATGGTAGTAATAAAACCTCTTATGCAGTTGTATCTTTTATTAATGGAACCATGAATAATGGTTTAAATGTAGAAAATGGATTTATATTTTAACCTTGTTGGTAGGATACATACGACATAGCTATTTCTTGTTTATCCTACCACATATGGTGTCTTGTCTGCAACTTTGTTAGTTTGCATAGCTTGTATATATGCTATCAATTTGTCTATATGGATTTGAATTGTCTACTTTTATCTATATAAGTTGGAATGCAATATATTTCAAGTGAAGACAAGCATACAACTATTATTTAATGTGGGATTTATCTGGATGGTAGGCTATAGGTGTTTGTGTTAGGAATTTAGGATTAACCAAAAGAATATTTAATCTTGTCTTCTTTGTCCTATTTATAAATTGAGGTTATAAATGTAAACTAATCTAATTCTTCTTGGATTCTCAAAATAAAAATTTGTCTTAGGACTTGGTGTTCTTAGCTAGCGTGCAACCCACCATGCCCTATTTTAAGACTAATCAAATTTTATTATTGATTGTAGATGTGATTTTTGACTAGAATTTTTATCTATTTTTGGGGTGGTTATTTTGTGTTTTTTTGCCTTCATGATATGCTAACAATATGGGTTTTATGATTGCTTTAATTGTAGGGGTTTCAATTCTTTTATGGATTTTCACTTCTTCTTTGACACAAATTTAATTCTAAAATAGGGTATTTGATCTTGAAGGTCAAAATTGTAATCAAATCATGTCTAAATGATTGAGTGAACATGATTTATCCAAGTGTCATTATATTTTTGAGACTTGACTCTTTCTTGTGAATTTATAGATGTGTTGTTATTTAACTTTAAAGGCGCTTGTTTGGAGAAGTGTTTTAGACAACAACCAAGGGTGTCCATTATTTTGTGCAAAGTTTAGGACATCAAACCAGAAATTTGGCTTCTAAGGTTCAAGGAGATGTATTATGTAGCCCATTGAAGAAGATATTTAATGTACCATTATCTTTGATGTGAGTATCTCCTTGAGATTCATATGCATTGTTTGGAGTTCTTTTTATTACTCAAGATACATTTTATAATTTGCATATTGTGTACTTATTTGATTTAGTAAGAATTAAAGAACCATTAAGGAGCCTTCCTCAAGGATTCTTTGCACCACAACATAGTGAATGTTTTATTTTGTTCATTGATGATTCGAGTATTTTCATTCTTTGACACCATATCAAATAGGTTTTACCTCTTGACATATGTACACAACTATTCTTGGGTAAATGCACAAAGATGAGTCCACTTAAGGTGGAAGTTTCAGACTTAGAAAAAAACCTGAAATTGGGTAAACCAAAATGGGATCCCGCTTTTTATGAAATGGGATCCCACTTTTTATGAAATGGGATCCCGTTATGCTTTGGGATCCTGAGCCAAAAGCGGGATCTCATTTTCTAGAAATGGGATCCCATTTCATAAAAGGTTAAAATATTAACCTTTTATGAAACGAGATCCCATTTCATTAAGTTTGAATTTCTAACCCAATTTTTGCTATGGGTTTTGGGTCAGAAAAAAGGCTTGGGAACCTGACCCTTGGCTTTGGACCTGGTTTGACCTGCAAATTGAAGGTCCTGTCAATGTCACAACAAAATAGTGACTTTGAGCATATGTCTGAAGACCTTTTTTGCAGAATTTTTTGATGAAATTAAAACCCATTATAAATGAGATAGTGTAGATTCCAAATATGTAATTTTTTTTACAATTGGATTATTTTTCTATTTTTTAGTTAATTTCTGATGAAACATGTCCATAAACCTTAATTATCAGGGTTTTCTAATATTTTAATAACTTTTTATCAAAATGATTTTTAAAAAAAAGTATTAGGGAGCCCCAGGGGATGCACGAGGGTTTGTCTGCAAATCCTCCATATGCATCCCATTTGGGACCTTTATCATTGCTAAGAAATCATTTGGATTCCTTGTCTTCTTGATAGTATTGTAGTATTCTCTGTGTTGATTGCTTTCTTGGTCTTGGATTTTTTTGTTTTGAGTTTAAGTCTTTGTTTGAAAATATTAGTTTAAATTCAAACCTGTCACTGTTTGTTTCTCGCCCTTTCCATTGCATCATCCGGAGTCAGCCCGGAGGGTTGGTGGATGGGTGTGAGTGAAAAGACTACGGAGTCAAAAAGAGCATTTAATTTGGCTTAAGGCATCTTAAGTGCCCATGGAAATAGATTTATGTGGAAAAGGTGTATCAGAGAAAGGGAATATTAAATCCTTTAGGAGATTGTCAATGTAGATGATGCACATTTAGTGCCAAAATATGCAGTCTTCACATTGTTGGATGGTCTTGGAGGACTCGGGCCAAGAACCGAAGAGGGAGAAGAAAGAGGTAGACCTAGGGTCAGAAAGCAAGGTGAGGCCCTTTCAGTACCAAGAAAGTTTTCTTTAAAACCAAATGATGAATTACAAAAAGCTGTGAAAAAAGAAGAAGCAAGACTTATGAATGTTACAATGTTTTTTACATGTGTTAATATAGATAAATTTCCTTCAAGGAAGTTTTTTGATAATTGGCTGATAACTGTGTGGGCAAAGAAACTAGGCATTCATTATTCCTTTTGTAGAATGATACAACTAGGGATTTTTGTAATATTTTAAAGTCACATGCAATGCAAAAAAGGGTTGTTGAGAAAGATTACTAGAATATTGGTCTTGCTCTATTCAAGGCTTTTCCTTGGAAACCTAATAATCCGCACAAAGAGATAAAATTATGTTCAATCCCCAGATGGCTACTGTTAAAAGACGTCCCAGTACAATTTTGGAATTTCTTGACCTAAATAATTGAGCCATTTGGCAAAATTTTGAAAATAGATGAAACTAAAACCACTCTACCTCACTTAGATGCGAGAATGCTAATTTCATTTAACAGAGGAGTACAAATCCTGGAGATCTTGGAGATCAATAGGGAGGATAAATCTTTCAGTTGTGAATTAGTAAGTCTTGGAGGGCTCAACTCATGCTTCCTATGTAAACAAGATGGACACCAAAAAATGAATTGCCCAACTCTTAATAAAAACCTAAGCAAAGGAAAAATGGGGGTATCGGTTGATATCCCTAAGGAAAAAGCATTGGATTATGAGGGTGAAATTCCTAAACCCTCACCACAAAATAAAAATGAAAACACAAAGGAAATTAATGAGAAGGTCATGAAGAGCAACGCTGCTATCCTAGTTAAGATTCTTGGGCCTAATGCATCACCTATAGATGAGACCATGAAAGACTCCTTGTCTATGGATGATGCTTTGGACTCAAATGATGTAGAAGAAAATAACCTAGATGGTGATGAGTCATATAGTACTCAAGATGAAATCCTAAGTACCTTCACTCTGGGAGGTAGGTCCTCTGATGGGTGGATGAATGAAGACCCTATGATGGTCTCACAGATTGCTGACACTCCACCACAATATAAGGATAATTTAGTGATGCTTAGACGGGTATCCCCCCCTCCCAAGTTAGACCCTATTAATAATGAGGAGGTTATACCTCTGAAAATGGATTTATCTCAGTAAGGAAAAAGAATGCACAACAATTGGCTCTTGACAAAATAAGGGAAGTTGTAGAAAAAAGAAATAAACTAGATAGAATTAAGGAGGGATTTTTAAGGAGAGAAGAAGACCCCTCTGGATTAGAAGAGAGTATCCTCAAGCAGAGCCTCAGGAAAGTTGAGGAGGAAGGGAAAAAAAAAATGTTTTGAGTAGGAATATTAGCAGCATCAAACTGAGAAAGAAAGGGAAAGAGGGTTCCATCCATAAATACTTGGTGGAAAGTTCAGACCCTTGAGGTGTCCATCTATCCCCTCATCATTTAGAGTAAATGAAAACAATCCATTGTTATAGTTGGAATGTTAGGGGTTTGAAGTCCCCTGATAGGAAGTATGTTCTCAGGGATTTTTGTAATAAGAATAAAGATATGGATGTCTTGTTTATACAAGAGGTAAAAGCAGTTGGTTTTACATTAGAAAACACAATGAGATTTGTTTGGAGGGTAGCAATCACTTTTGCCTCCAAACATGAGAAAGGAAGAGGTGGAAATGCTATCCTGTTAAGTAGAAAACTAGAGAATTATCTGAAAGACTCTGGTGATTCCCCTTGTAATAGGTGTGTATGGATTACTCTAAATTTTGGGAGGATAGATGTTGGATTGTGATCCATTTATGCCTCCAATGATTATCTAAGCAGAATTGAGCTATG
Organism: Cunninghamia lanceolata; assembly: GCA_027924645.1. Lineage (NCBI taxonomy): Eukaryota > Viridiplantae > Streptophyta > Pinopsida > Cupressales > Cupressaceae > Cunninghamia > Cunninghamia lanceolata. The sequence goes on from BSBN01001583.1 coordinate 17,113,584, forward strand.
GAAATGGTTATTATCTTGCCTCCCCAAAGTTCCATGGATCTTTGGGGGAGATTTTAACGTAATAGAAAACTTAGAGGACAAAAAAGGAGGGAATCCTCTAGAATTGAAAGGCAATGAAAAATTTTTCTAGCTGAGATTTAAAAAGACACTTTACCTAGCAGACCCATTAGAGGGGGGAAAGAAAAATAGTAAAGGCATCTGGTTTACCTGGTCAAATTGTAAGAATGATAGAAAGAGAATCTATTGTAGACTTGATAGATTCTACTTGAATAAAGACTACTATTCAGTCATGCAGAAGATGAACTCGTGACCTATTAAAGGATGAAGACTGCAATTAGGGAATCATTACTATCAGAAATATTTGCAAGGCTATGTATAGGGACACAGGAAACATTTTTTACTTGTCTAAACTCACTAAGTCCTGTAAAGCTATATTCCAAATAGTTGGAAAAAAATATGCTTTAGATAGGAAAAAAGAAGAACTCTTGTTGCAAGAAAGTTTCCTTCAAATAGAAGAAAAACTTCAAAATAATCCAAGTGAAGAAGGGATAAGTTTTCAAATGGGATAAATAAATCATAAATTAAGGAAAGTGCAGATAAGGAAGGCGCAAGGAGCTAGAGTAAGAGCTAAAATGAATTGGTTGCAAGATGGAGACAAGGGCACCAAGTATTTTTTCAATTTATTAAGACAAAAAAATATGAAAGAAAATATTGAAGTGTTAATTGAGAATGGTGTTACCTTGAACTCTCAAAATAAAATTATGGAGGCATTTAGGAAGTTCTATGTAAACCTTTTTAGGGAAGAGGATAATAGGGAAGGATGCAGGAAGGCCCAGGAGTTATGTTGCAAAATTTGTACTACCAAATTGACTCCAGAAATGAGAAGGAAACTAGAACAAAAAAATAAATATGGATGAAATCGAAAAAGTTATTAGCTCTATGAGCAATAATAAATCCCCTAGGGTGGATGGGCTGCCTATTGAATTTTACAAGTCCAATATTAAATGGATAGCTGATGACCTACTTGAGCTCTATACTGAGGCTATAGAGAAAAGGTCTTTAGGAGAGGATATTAATAAAGGAATAATAAAGCTCCTTCCAAAGGAAGGAGATAGGACAAAGATAAAGAATTGGAGACCCATAACTCTCCTAAATGTCTCTTATAAAATTATAGCAAAAATTTTGGCCTTGAGACTCAGAGATATCCTCCCAGAAATCATTAGTGCCACACAAATTGGTTTTATTAAGGGAAGATACATAATAGAGAACTTGATAACAAGTTAGGAAGGCCTTCAATGGGCTAAAGATACCAATCAGAATGTTCGCATACTTCAGCTAGATTTTGAAAAAGCATACGATAGAGTAGAGTGGTCCTTTATCTTTCTAATGCTCAAAGCCTTTGGCTTTCCTGACTTCTTTATCAACATGGTCAAGATGCTTTTTGTAAATGCTACAGTTCAGGTGGATGTGAATGGAGAACTATCTACCCCATTTATGATGGGAGGTCAATCAGACAGGGGTGTCCCCTTGCCCCTTCCCTGTTTGTTATTGCTTAAAAGGCTCTTCATTTGATTTTGAGGTTAGAAGAAATAGAAGGGAGATGTGAAGGGATTACATTGCCTAATGGTGATAAAATTTTAAATGTCTAGTTTGTTGATGATATGGCCTTATTTCCTAGGACTGAGGAAAAAGAGATGGAAAATTTAGAAAGAAGACTTGATATTTTCTGCCTAGCCTTAGGAGCAAAAATCTCTTTTTCTAAATCTATTTATTTGTCTTGGACTAATTCTATCCCTAATTGGTTTAATAGTGACAAATGGAAGTGGGGTGGGCCTTCAGTGCAAGTAAGATTTCTTGGTATTCCTTTTGTTGTCCAACCCTCTCTTAATGCAATGTGGCAATGGATGTTTGCTAAAATTGAGAAAAAACTTAAGAGCTGGAAAAAAATGCATCTTTCCTTGGCTGGAAGAAAACAGGTCTATCAGAAAATCCTCTCTGCTTACTCTATTTTCTATTCTTCTCTATGGTTGTTTGCTAACTACCAATTTGAGGCTATCCATAAATTAATAAGGAGCTTCCTTTGGTCAGATGGAAAAGGAAAGCCTAAAAAACATTTAGTCAAGTGGGATTGGTGCTATGTAAGCAAAGATTTAGGAGGGCTGGGATTAAAGGACTTGAAAATTCAAGGAATGGCCTTGGCTTCTAAATGGATCACCAATGCCTTAGCAAGGGAAGAACCTTGGAAAGTTTTGGTTAGGAATAATATCTCTATAGCCACTCCATTGAGGAAGAAAAGTTGGGGAAGAATTGGATTTTATGATGCTCTACTAGGAGAATCTCTTTCTAAACTAGGGGGATCTACTGTATTTTATAGTATTTGGAAAGCTTGGGAGAAGGTAAGAACCTTGATATTGGATAGAGAAGCCATCCATGTGAATAAAGGCATTATATGGGGGAAAAGTTCTATTTGGTGGAACATCATTCATAAAAATAAGCCCTTAGCCTTACTTCAAGGCTACTCGGCAAGGAAATGGAATGAAAAAGGACTATCATTACTTGATGACATGTTGGTGCAGGGTTTGCCAAAAGACTGGAAACAAATAGAAAATTAGTTTCAGTTAAATGGGAAATAGTACATAACATACTCCACTCTTAAGAAAGCCTCATTAAACAAGTTGAACAGCAAAATAGAAATTTTAGGCACTAGAAGAATGGAGAATCTAAAGTGGGAGGATGGGACTCCCTTTGCGCAAATAAAGCCAAAACTGATATATAAAATGTTGACAAAATCACAAGACATTATTCAACACATCAAATCTTCTTGGGCTGGCTCCTTCTTAGATGAAGAACTAATTAGATCCCTTTAATTGTTGTGGTCAAAATTCATTGAACCAAAGTTAGCTTCTTTCAAATGGCTCTCGTTATTAAACAGACTGAACCTAGGAGTTAAATCTATGATCTGTCCTTTATGTAATGTATTAGAATCTGTATCTCATATTTTGTTTGATTGTCTATATGCCAAGTATGTCTGGACCTGTTTTATGAATAATATTACTAATTGGAGTCTTAGATCTAATATAGTCATGAAAGAAATATTATCTGGTCAAATCAAAGGATTGAATGTTAAAAATAATTATTTTTGTTTGGTTGTCCTCTAAAATATTGTGGTTCCTATGGAAGAAAAGGAATGAAGAAAGATTTCTTGGCAAGGAATGAAGTCTCACTGGGATTCTTCATGATCTCACACTTTTTAATTTTTTTGAACAGGTCATTGTAACAATGGAAATCTCTCTTGGCAAGTTTGAAGAATTGATTGAAACAGGTTCCATGTTCTACAAAGAAGACATCAAAGAGAATGACTTTTGTGCAAAAAACCCAAAAAAATTTGATATGTGGTTCTTCAATGCTTACACAGAATTCCAAAGCTTGTACTGTAAGTTGAAAGAGTTAGAGAAAGGTGAAAATGATCTTCACAAACTGATGGAGATGGTTGGATAGAACTATAGTCTAGATACAGAGCAACTATGGATTACTCCTAAGATTGGTGTTGTCCCAGGGCTTGATTCCTTTGAGCGTAGTGATAATAGAATACATATATGGGATAAAGAAGGGGAATGGTATGATGACCTTAGGATGGAGTTTAAAAAGGTTGGAAGGGAGAGCTTGAGATATGGACATGGCACTAAACTAGATGGCATTCAAGGAGGATACTATCAATACATTGAAGCAGCAGAAGGTTCTCAGGTGGTAGATCAACTCACACATGAAGTAGAGGAAGAATGGGAAAATAATGTCAGAGTTAATGATACTACTCTGCCTCTTCAGGAGAATGCCTTCAGCAATGATAGAGCAAGAAACTTTTGATTTTTTTGCCTATGTGAACAAGTAAAAATAAGGAAAATAGACAAGATGAAAAATCAAAAGAAGAAGTGCAATCATGTGACAATGTTTACCCTTTCTAGTATATCTCTTAGTTTTAGTTCTTAAAACTTATATATATATTAGAAATAAAGTAGTCTTTTGGATTGAGTAAGTAACAACTTTGGCGTGGCTCTTCTGCCACTTTGATGTAATACTTGGTACCTTATTGATTAATATTAGTGCTTGATTTTCAATCCAAAAAAAATATTTTTTTGTAAAAAAATTGTACAAAAACATACTTTAGACAATTCTTTTCAATTTGATTTTTTTTTTCAAAAAATGATACATTTAGGTCATCTTATGCATGACGTACACGGCAATTTTTTAAAACACCAAAAATGGCCAATAAAAATTAACAAAAAAAAATATTCAATAAAAAATTACAAAAAATATGGAAAACATGCTTCAGTGAGTTACAAATCTTTTCCCAAAAGGATTTAGAAAAATATGATTATTTAGGTCAAAATATGGATGACGTACACGTGCATGGTATGGTAGAAAAAAGTGACTTTTAAACAGTGGTTTTTAGAAACGCCTATTAAAAATCAATTTGTATCATCTGGGTATTAAAAAAATTACATATTTGGAAACTAGACTCCGAGTACTACATTTCATATTTACTGACTTTTTTCAAGATTCCACCTTTAAGTGCTTCAAATTTTTAGGTGAAATGTGACAAATTCTGAAAATCGGGGAAAACACTTCCACTTTTTGGCCAAAAAGTGGACTCAACTTCTTGCACACACCCTCTTATGTGTATGCAAAAACAAGACCTAGTTTCTATTTTTCTTAGTTCCTTTGTTGTCAATGAATACTTTGTTTACTCACATATCTATGTTTTAGTTGTGAATCTCAACTTAGTAGCCGAATTTAGAGAAAGGTATTACTCCTTTGATTGTTTCTCTCTTACCACACTCAAATTTACAACTACAAACTATAAATTCCTTTACATTAGAACTAGGATTAACTATCTTACTACCTTTGCAAGTCCATTGTGCCCACAAGATCTTATCAAGTAAGGGGGACTATGTTATATAAATCATTGGTGGGATTTGTATTGTTTTTTCATGTGGCAAGTGTGTATGGAGTAAGATCCTAAATTGTAAACATCATTACAAATAAAATTTAACATATCTTAGGTTGTATAGATAATTTTCTTATCTACTTAGAAAAACTTGCATTTTCTTGACATCATTAAACTAGCACATTAATCGTTAGTGGAAAGTATTACATCTTTCTTGTGTGGAATCTATGGTTTATGTTTAAGGTCAACTATGTTTTGTTATTTCTCCTTTATTTTCATGTGATTAACCTTAAGGAACACCACCTTAACCTTGCAAAATCTAAAGAAGAGTTCCCCTCTCTTATAAATTGACCCATTATTGTCCACTATTTGATTATAACTATCAACCCATCATCTTAAATTGACCTTCCTTAGTCTTAGGTCTTGGACCATCCTTTAGGAGTTATAGAGTTGTAACTTTGAGAACCAACAAATGGTGTCATTTCTAGGGATACAAACCTTAGTTTTTCTTCATTATGCAATTATATGTGAAATACCTATTGCTGGAGAGGACTTAGAACTAATTCCATCCTTGGAGATCATTAGCTCTTCAAGCATTTCCTTAAGTGTTGAGGTGGTAACTATATTGTCCTAATTCAAAGTTCATGTTGCTGCGATCAAGTAGCTATTATAATTTATCAATACATATTCCATGAAAGAAATAGAAAGTGTTAAAGTCCAAGATATTTTTCTAATCAATCTAGACAACATTCTATAAACAACGAAAAAAATAAATTTCATGTTATGATTAGATTAGCTCAAATTATGTTGGTCATACACGAGGGGTTTTAAAAACACAAATTAAAGCCAATAAAATTAATAATAAAAATATATATATATCAAAAAATTACAAAAAAAACCCTAATCAAACTTTAGCATCATATGCATTCTTCCACAAAAGTAATTAGAAAAATACTTTCATTTAGGTCAAATTATGTTGGGTGTACACGTGCTTGTTTTCTCCTAAAACATATGAATTTTAAAATATCACATTTTGTACATCCTATACAAGACCAACTTTTATCATCTGCATATTAGAATAAATTACATATTTGAAAAGTAGAAAAAAAATCCTACATTTCATATTTTTACAGCATATTAATATTCTATTTGTAAGTGCTTCAAATTTTAACTGTAACTATGACAAACTTTGATTTTCAGGAAAAAGACTTCCATTTTTTGGCCAAAAAGTGGACCCAACTTCTTGCACTTGCCCCAAGGGTATATGATAATTTTTCATTTGGTTGGAGTGTGGCACCAATGATCTATGCACTAGGTGTTAAAGAGCATAGTTTACAATTTCTATTGGTTACGTTAAGAAAAACATACAATATTAGTTCCTATGTTGACTATCCTACATAGTATAATTTGAAACTATTACCTCAAATCACACATGGTGATTAATTTAAATGCATGGGTTATTATATATGCATGTTGAGTCAACCCATATTCAATTTGAATGGAAGGGCAATTAAATATATTGTTGTTGGAATGTTGAGGAGGTGGACCTTAGTTGAAATTCTTGGTATTCAATCCTTTTTCCCTTTCTTTCAGAGAAGAAATAACATAATCCAAAATTGAGTGGCAGATGAAAGGGTGCAACTTTTGGGAAAGAACACAAAATGCCTCAAAAGGTAATTTTAGACCACGACATAGGATATAGGCTACCATACACAGGAAGGAGGGGACGTGACAGGGAATAGGGATGCCTCTATTAAGGCTCAACCATGTTACTTTGACATAGAAAAAACTATAAACAGAGAAGTGGAGCGGCATCATCTTGGTGCATAGAAGGAGTTTTATGGAGCATCCTTTTGGAAGGAATATAAAGGATTATCTATTAGAGATTTGAAGGGAGAGGATAGTGTTCAAGAGAAATGGAAGGAAAGATAATTCACTGCCAATGACAATGAAGAAATTATTGTCCTTTGATGTATGTTTATTGGTTTGTAAATAAAAGTGTTTGTTTCATTGCAATCTTGTATTGTTGATTGGAGGCAAAACATTGCTTGTTCTATTATACTATATTTGTGAATGTTTGATTGAGAGAAGGAGCACTGGAGTTGAATGTGTATGAATATTAGAGAGGGATGGAAGTCTTCTATAGATTCATTTTATAAATTGAATAAAATTGAAGTCATTTATGTTGCAATCTTGTGTGTTGATACTTTAAGTTTGTGGACATAAAATTGCCCGCGTAATTGGGTGTTTTGTGTGAATGTTTGTGTTGATAGATGGGAGTACCCTCTATGTCATTAGGGAAAATAAATGGAAAGGCATTGATGTAGTGGACAACCTCCCTACTTTTACTCATCATCAATTTGTAGATTATACAATCCTTTACGGGGGTCTTGCATTGAGGAAGCCCATCATATCAAAAGCACCTTGGATAGTTACGCACACGCCTCTGGTTAGTGTATCAATTATAAAAAATCATGCATCCACTTCTTCAACACTAAGCACAGCGTGAGGAAGAGAATTGTAGACATTCTGCAGTTCAACATTGAAACATTACCGGGAAAATACCTAGGAGTACCCCTATTCAAAGGAGCCATGTGAATTGGAACCTATGGGAGGAGATGATCGGGAAATGTTGAAGCAAAGTATTAGCATGGAAAGGCAAATGGTTCTCAATGGCCAGAAAGATAACCATGATCAAGGCAGTTCTATCAACAATACCAATCTATCTACTCTTAAGCAGAAAAATTATAGGTAAAGCAAACAAGGTACTGGAAGGCATTTTCAAGAAATTCCTTTGGGAAGGGTTAGAAGACACCAAATGCATTTCATTAATTAGCTAGAAGACAATCTGTAAAAATAAAGAGGATGGCAACCTGAGCATCAAGAAAATCAAATTTCAAAATTTTGCCCTTGGAGCCAAGCTGATTTGGAAATTATACAAGGAACTGGAAGCCCACTGGTGCAAACTTCTGCAACACAAATACTTAGATAGTGTTGATCCCCTCCATATCCTCACAACACCCAACCCCCTGAAAGGCTCACATATATAGAATTTTCTAATCCAATGCAAATCAATTATCACTAATCACCTATTCTGGACCATTAAAAATGGAAGAACATCCAGGTTTTGGGAAGATTATTGGAATGCCTTCCCCTAATTAATAAATGATCCAAGACTACAAGACATCATGACAACTCTATCCAGCACTTGGGGCACAAGAACTACCGATTACATCTCTCCTCCACAAACCATCACAGACGGCTAGCAATGGAACAAATTAGATAATGTCTCAATGTCAAATGAACAAAAGGCCCTTCTCAAACAGATTCTATCTAAGAGGAAGACCTTTATAAATTTGAAAGAGGATTGCCTAATCTGGACATGGGTAAAATCTGGAGAATACATGACCAAGATGAGATACAAAATTCAATGAGACACACTAGAAATTTAACAAACTGGCTGGTGGAACTTTGTTGGACCAAATATTGCCTCCCCAAAGCCAGTGCCTTCACCTGGACAATACTCCATAAAAGAATTCTAATGGGGGACCAATTGGAGACAATTGGTATCTCAGGTTCGTCCAAATGTGTCCTCTGTAAAAAGGACAAGGAAACAGTGGATCATCTACTACTAAACTATGATTTCTCTAATGAATGTTGGGAATGGCTACTTGTAATTTGGGGTGGACAAGTGCTCTATTGGCATATCTTTTGGAAATCTTCTGCTCATGGCTAAGAATTAGGAACTCCCTCTGGGAAGGAATCTGGATAGCATCCCCATCTTTGGTATCTTGGCACCTATATAAATTTGAAAGAGGACTGCCTAATCTGGACATGGGCAAAATCTGGAGAATATATGACCAAGATGAGATACAAAATTCAATGAGACACACTAGGAATTTAACAAACTAGCTGGTGGAACTTTGTTGGACCAAATATTGCCTCCCTAAAGCCAGTGCCTTCACCTGGACATCACTCCATAAAAGAATTCTAATGGGGGACCAATTGGAGACAATTGGTATCTCAGGTTCGTCCAAATGTGTCCTCTGTAAAAAGGACAAGGAAACAGTGGATCATCTACTACTAAACTATGATTACTCTAATGAATGTTGGGAATGGCTACTTAGTAATTTGGGGTGGACAAGCGCTCTATTGGCATATCTTTTGGAAATCTTCTGCTCATGGCTAAGAATTAGGAACTCCCTCTGGGAAGGAATCTGGATAGCATCCCCGTCTTTGGTATTCTGGCACCTATGGACAATCATGGTGAGACTAGGACACTCAATGTCAAAACCATTCACAAGTTGGGATCACTCAATAATGAAAAATAGAAGTTACCAAGTCTTCCCCTTCCTACTCTGCAAGCGGTCTGCACACAAGCAAGAGGATGAAAAGAGCGAGAGTAAAATGGAACGCCCCTCCTAGAGGCAGATTAAAACTAAATTTTGATGGAGCTTCCAAAGGAAACCCTAGGATTTCAGGCGCAAGTTCCATTCTCAAAGATGATTAGGGGAAACTTATATGAGCTCTATCCAAGTGACTAGCAGAGGGAACAAATAATGAGGACGAATTCCAAATCCCTCTTGGCCGGCCCCCAAAAGTGTAGGGAAGAACAAATCTCAAACCTGGATATCGAAGGTGATTCACATATCTGCGTCAATGCCATTACAACAAGGAAAATATCGAACTAGAAACTTAAGAATATTGTCTAATTAGTTTGGAATTGCTTGTCTGACATCAAAGACTACACTTTTGCCCATTGTTACAGAGAAGCAAACAAGAAAGCAGATCAATTAGCAAACTTTTCCTGCACGCAGGTCACTACAATGATAGATCTCAGGCATTACAATGACAGGGCATGCTGAATTTTGCTCATTTTTTCATGGGAACGGTTCCCTTAACCTTATTTATACATCAATATATATATACTCTTCAAAGTAAAGATAAATTAAAAGAATTATCTAAATAACCAATGGTGGATTTTTCAAAAGTAAAATTAAAAGTTATATATAAAAATAAAATAGTTCTTGAAGTAAAAATAAAGTAAACAATATAATAAATTAAAAAAAAAAGAAGCATGAGGCTCCATGATACCACTATAGAAAGCTTCTTAGCATAATAATACAACTACATAAAAAACAAGTTGTAATTTGATAAACTTTCTAATTATTTAAATTATATGTTGATTCATTAGTAAACTTTCTAATTATTTAAATTATATGTTGATTCATTAACCTATTAATCCTCATGGACATGATATAATTAAATATATGTTTGTAATAAGGGAAGTTTAAATATTTAGTAGGAGGTACTTAACACTTCACAAATAGTCATACAATAAATCCACATAGTGTGTAATCTGAAAGTTCCATGTAAAAAAAATTTACATAATTTTTTTTCCAGTTTTTTTTAATTTATTAAATGGACTGTGAAAATATTATGTCTATAATCTATAATACAATTCAATTTATAATTTAAATGTAAAGACTAACATTTAAATTATTATTTTTTAAATCTCATGTAAATTCATTGGGGAAGTGACAATATTAGGGGAGAAATAAATGATCTGGTGGCTATCCATTCATATTGAATATACCTATAATTATTGTCTCAAAGAAGTTTCAAAAATTACAAAAAATAGTGAAGGTGACGGCAGAGCCATATATCAAAATCAGAAAAACACAGGCAATTGAATTTTTGACTCAAAAAAATTCCTAAATAAAGTGTTGCTAATGCAATCTGTGCACATGTATTAGCAAGATATTAAAATGTGAAGCAACAAAATAAATTACAGAAGTTGGAGCCAACAATGACATAATAGTGAAGATAGATAATTGTGTCCTTTTTTTTCCTCTCAAGGTTTGGATCATACTCTATGATCCATCATCAGGAGAATATAGAGCAAGAGAAGAAAAATAGAAACGTAATTTGTAGACCAAGTAGGCTAAATAGAATGAGTGGTGCCGAACCAATAGACTACAAGGAGGAACCAAGTATGCATTTATTTTTTTCCTCCTTCTAGTCTACTGGTTCCCACACCACTCCTTCCTTCTATTTAGCCTACTTGATCTGCAAAAAATAGTGAAGGTAACGGCAGAGCCATACATCAAAATCAGAAAAACACAGGCAACTAAATTTTTGCCTCAAAAAAATTCCTAAATAAAGTGTTGCTAATGCAATCTGTGCACATGTATTAGTAAGAAATTAAAATGCAAAGCAACAAAATTAATTATAGAAGTTGGAGCCAACAATGACATAACAGTGAAGATAGATCAGTGTTTCAGGATTTAATTGTGTCCTTTTTTTTCCTCTCAAAGTTTGGATCATACTCTATTATCCATCATCAGGAGAATATAGAGCAAGAGAAGAGAAATAGAAACATAATTTGTAGACCAAGTAGGCTAAATAGAAGGAGTGGTGCCGAACCAATAGACTACAAGGAGGAACCAAGTATGCATTTATTTTTTTCCTCCTTCTAGTCTATTGGTTCCCACACCACTCGTTCTTTCTATTTAGCAGTGGGAGTAGGTATGTGAGGTTATTGGGCTTCAAGTAAAATGGGGAAATATTTATATTGATGTAGACTTGAATCAATAACCATCATCCATGTTTTCCAATGTTTAAAACTACTTTTATATCTTATGGGGGAGTAGGTATGTGAAGCTATCAAACTGAAATTATTTCTTCATATGAACCAATAAATTTTAGGTTGTGACTGTTTCTTTACTCCATGGATACATTGACAACATTGTACTTGGTATAAAAATAATTTTACCTTACAATTAAATTACAACCATAAATAATTTTTAACCTCCAATAAAAAATTAGGAATGGAATAATAAGTTAAATGTGTTATGAGTACTTGCCTTTGGCCAAGTATTTTATTTTATTATAATATTTTTTTAAAATAATTATTATTAGTTATACTTGTTAATAAATTAAGAGAATTTTTTTCCTCAAATTTTTTTCTTTATACTGTAAAGATATAATTTTTTTAATTTTCTCCATTTTTTTGTTTCAACTGTTTCCATTTTTTTTTTTTGTTTTTATTTTTTTATATTTTTCTATATATTTACACTTAAAAAATGTTCTCATCTCCATTGGTGATTGTAGAATGGCTCTCCACATAAATATTAATAATCTGATTAACTAATATTTTTATCTCATTCTAATTGACTAATATGTTTTGTATTTTATTCCAGACTTCATGTAATTTAAAGAAAAAAAAAATAATTATACAATACGAATCATCCTTATATAGAGATTATATTTCACCTTGACAAGTGTTTTCAAAACATCTCCCGAGAAGATGAGGATGACAATTCTGAGCTATAACCCATTCATGAGTACAGTGTCTGAACAACTTGGCAAGTAGTATCGTCTCTTGGTCAAGCTTCTGAGCTGTCAACTGTAACTTGCAATACGTCAAACAATCAATGATAAACTTCACCGATATTATAGATCGTTAACCAATTGTGAGTAATTGCATATGGCCATTTAGGTTGGCATTGAGTAAAGGGATTGAAATAAGTGGACAATATAAGTTGCAAATTCATTGTGACCTTAGGGGAAAAGACCCAATAGGTGGGATAGTTTCAATGGCTGGGATAGTATGTGTGTACTTAAGGTCCAATATTTTTTAAGTTTAGTACTAGTATATGTACATTTAAGGTCCAATATTTTTAAAGTTTAGTACTAGGAGTTGTGAGTTTAAGGTTGTTAGTGTTATTATAAGTACTAATAATTGGATGAAATGTGCCCTTTAGATTTAAAAAGCAACCAATCATGTGATGCCACATCAGCGCACCATCAAAGGAGGTCTTAATGCACACCTATTGGTCCACACTTTTTTTGGGGGAACTATTTGACACTTCAACAAAAAGCATGCTGATGTGGCATCATATTTGATGATGTGGCCCTGAAACCTTAGTTATAAGCAGGGGCATTGCCAAGTAAACTACTGTTGAATTTTTGGAGTGATTCGAAATTGCCACGTATGATTTTGAGAGGCATGAAGTTAGAGTACACCACTACTGGGTCCTCTCCCCTATTTAAGCCTCCTTAGGGTAGATCTTAGAACTAAATATTATGTACCCTATACTTTCCCTGCCATTAATAATTCAGTGAAGAGCGCAGAGTGACTATTTCATTCGTTGACCTTTAGTTTCTACAGATTCTACAAATGTTCTCAAATGGTACCGGGGAGATATCACCTCCTCTAATTAGATCTACAGAATCCATACATTCCTCATTTCAAGAATAAATAGTTTTTTCATTTTTATTTTTTTGGGGTCATAATCAATTAACTTTTCTTAATGTCAGGAGGCCTCAACGAGTTTCATGTCAAGATCAAGATTATGTAAATAAAAGTTTCTTAATTTAAATTTAATAGTTATTTATACATGAATAATTTATACTTAATAATTACATTTTTCAAAGTAAAATTAAAATTTGTGTTTCCACATAATAAATAAATTAATTCTAAAGTAAAATAAAATAATTTATACTTAGTACATTTTACAAAGTAAAATTAAAATTTATGTATCCACATAATAAATAAATTAATTCTAAAGTAAAATAAAATAACTCTGAAGTAAATAAAACAATGCATTTTATAAATAAATATATTTAAGATGTCTATACTAATATATTTCAAAATATAAAAATACTCTATGTTATTCTATGAATAACAATTTATTATCCACCTTTAATGATTCTAACTATATATTAATATTTATTTATTTTAAATAATTTGAATTGTATATATTCACTCTTTAATGTCGTTTTATTACCAGTACTTTCCTTTATGTTTTATGCTTGTAGTGAGGATTCCCTAATTAGTTATTACCAATTGTTCCTATCACCAAATTAGAAGAGAGAATTTTTTCTACCTAAAATAAATAGCATCTTTTGGAAAGATAAGATGTATTTAAAAAATAAATTATTAATGATTTGAATGGCTATTTTTTTATATATCTTATTCTAATTAGCTAAGTCAAGGAAAAACTTATAATTATGCAATACAAATATCATCCTCCATATCAAGATTACATTTATATATACTATGGTTGACGTCAACTATAACTAGTATAGCTATATTTAAAAAATATATATATCTAAAGTATGCCGAGATGGATCCAATGTCATAAAAGATAATTTGGAATCTTTGTCTATTATAGTGAAGTAGCTACATTTTAGGAATTGAAAATAAGTTGTGAAAAAAAAGGCCATGTGACTCCATATATTTCCTTCCCTTTTTTTGATGTAACCCTAATTGTAATTGTAACTATAACCTTAAACCTACTTATAACTAATTTTAATCATAACCATAATTGTAACCCTAAATCTAATTATAACAAATTCTATAACCCTAATTTCATACCTAACCCAAATATGACCGTAACACTAACCTTAATCCTAATTCTAATTGTAACCCTAAACCTAAGGAAAATTCTAACCCTTACCCTAATTATATTTGTAAGCCTTAATAATTTTAATCCTGATGGTAATTGTATCCTTAAATTGAACCGTAATTGTAAATCCAACCCTACTTGGAATTCAAACCTAAATTGTAACTATAACCTTAACCCTAACCAATGACCTAATATTTTTTTGGTTACATATTTGCACTAATTGGAACCCTAATTATAAGCAAAACCATTATCCTAATTTGACTATAACCCTAATCCTAACTATAACCCAAACCCAAACCTTAACCCTAATTATAAGCAAAACTACTATCCTAATTTGACTATAACCCTAATCCTAGCTATAACCCAAACCCTAACCATAATTATACGACTAACCCTAACCTTAAACTAAACCTTAATTGAAACCGTGACCTAATTTTTTAAATAACCCTAAACCTAAGTAAAATTCTAACCCTTACCCTAATTATATTTGTAAAACTAATTAAATTGAGCTCAAATTTTTTAGTTAAGTTAAATGTTTTGATTTTTTGATTTAACTTAAATGTTCTTAATTTTTTTAATAATTTGTAATGGACATGAATTTATGGAGATTAAATTATAAAATAATTATTATTGAGTTTAAGATTGTTTTTGTCATGTTTAGAAAATTTTTAAAGTTGAATCAAAGCATAATGATGGGAGTTATTTAATTTTGCTCTAGAACTATTTATTTTATTTTATTTCTATTGGTTACTTTATTTTAATTTTTTACTTTTATATTAACTTTGAAAAATATAGTAATAGTTTTTATGTAAGTAGTAACAACATGTATAATGCCTATGAGGTAATTGGTATGCAAATGCTAATTTCACCATTATAAGAAGATTCTCAATTGATTTTCAGGTAAGATCTAATGTCAAATATGGATATAGTATTTCAAATTAATATTTAATGTAAATTGTTTTTTTTTTTTTTTTGTCTTTTGTTAGAGGTAGACTATAATCCCCTATATTTTTCTTGAAACTACAATATGATAAACAAATAAATACCCAACCAAGTACCAAGGGCCAGCGCATCTTCTTCTGTTAAATCATACTCTAATAAGCCTGTAATTATCTTGGCTCCAAGAATCACAAATTCTTTTCATTTGAGACTTATTCCCTTTAATTTGGCAATATGAAAGTGTCCTGAAGCTCTGTAATATCAAAGGCAAATGACAATTACAAGATTTCTAAGATCCAATGGCCTCAACATGATCCAAACCAAAATACAAAATAGATCTCCTATTCAAACAATTTACTAGTAAATCCATTGAGATTTTGGTCCAGAAAAAGAAAGAGAAAGTGAGAACATGGCATTACTCTATGGTGTAAAAGGGAAAAAGAGCTCCAAATATACAATGGGTGATCAAAACAATAGTAGATATGTACAGTATAAACCAAGAGCTCCAAGCTCCATTGATCTATCGGGTCGATTCCTCTATTCAATCATGGCAGCGATGAAGATATATTGATGTTGAACACAACATCAGTTGAGATACAACAAAGTGAATACATGGGCCAGGAGGATGAGTTTGCTTTCTTCAACGAGGATAGAGAGTAGAATGTATTGTATGGATCTCTCTTTTGGTCACATGCAGATCTGCATTGGCCCTAAAAAATTGTAGGTGGATTTTTTTCATTTTTTTCAATAACTTAGGCCGATCGATTTGTTTTTGTACATGTTACATACATGTTATAATTCTATCGTTGTTGAGCTCTCTTTACACAGTTTGTGTATATTGAAGTTTCTATCTCAGTTATTGTGACTGTGAAAGCAATAATTCTCTGACAAAATAGAAATTGTGCCCAAACTGCAAGTTTTTATATACTCCTGACAAAGTCAAAACATATCAAATTTGTGGCAGCGGTTTGGGAGAGTGGTTCTAGCAACTCAAGTGAGGCCTTTTTAAACTCTGATCAAAAATCCCCCTGAATATCTTAAAAAATAAAGGAAAAAAAGCTAATGAATCCAAGGAGGGGGCATTCCACTATTTTCTTAGTCGATACTACACAAAATTTCTATGATTTGCTCAGTTACATGGTTCCAACTCCCAATATAGGGGTTTACAATATGAAGGTTTAAAAAAGAATTATGATAAAAAAAGACCACATAGATCTCCATTTGTTAAAAATTTAGTATGCACATCTATCAGGGGTTTTGAATCTGCAACCAAAAATCTGGTTTCGATGATATTTTCTATGCATGTCATTCACTGTTTCAAAACTCCAAGCTTGTGATATCCTCAGAGGATGATCCTGACAAAGTTTACCATGTTTGGCATTACACCTGCCATTTGCCTTTTAAAAACTTGCCAAGGATTTGTCAAGAAATTCATTTTGTGCAGTGCATGAGAAAACGCTATCTTTGAGGTGTCCCGGGACCATGGCCTAAGTGTTAACAAGAGCATTATACTGTGCACATCCTCTAACCATTGCATTCTTTACTACCAGGTTTGTGGTTGCTCTTTGTGGAACAATCCATCTTCCACATGCTTCCATATGTAGACATGTTAATCAGGGCAATGCAACTATCTACTTTAACAACAATCTTGCTTAAGTATAATGTATATAGTTATCCATATCCTGTTCTGAGGTTCCCCTGTGGCACATGCTAGAAGGATAACAAGATTTGCTGAGTTTGGCTTACCATCTGCCAATTTTGATTGGTCAAAGTTTCCGTGCCCACAGGATGTAATGCCTACAATAATCCTCCTCTTAGTAGTATTAATATTCACCACAAAATGTCATCCAGAAAGCTTATTTTCTGTGGGACACTACTTAATGAAAGACAAACATGAACACATGCACTTACCTCACATAGCGTCTACTAATCTCCACATACCTGGTTTTCTCAAAGAAAGTGATCTTTGTATTACTCAAGGAAACAGATAATTCACTTCAACTGAGTATAATAATAATTAAGAAAATCTCTCCTTATACAGGCAAGGAAAGAAAGCACCTCGGCATGTGACCAAATAGACAAACAATTATCATCCCTCTGAAACCACTCAAGATTAGCTTGGACAATCAAAGCCAAACTCTTGTCTAAAAAGTAACTTTGCATCTTGTCCTTCAAAAGTATCTAATAGCTGCCACTGACTTTTTCAGCTTTCTCTAGCTATCCAAGAATTCTTAAGAAGAGGCTCTCACCAAGAGATTGCAGGGGCAATACAAAGGAAATTAAACTAAATTTGTATAACCAACACCAAAACCCTCTAGCTGTTTCATATTTCTATTATATGTTGTTGACTGTCTCCTCTTTCTATAAAGAGCCTCAACCATGCTTTCACAGTTAAATCTTGATAGAATATATGGTCATCTCTCTCCTCTTTCTGTAGAGAGCTTGAACCGTGCTTTCACAGTTAAACATTGATGTACTGCTAAGCCATCCCTAACACCTTTCTCTTGCCACTTAACCCATTTTGTCTGCCTATAACTGCAGATAATGAATCAACAGGCCACCTCTTCCTTTTTAGCAGATTCCCTACGTCCATCTCCAACCAATCCACCCACAAACCGATTCCATTGACCCACTTTGTAAAATATTCTCATCACTGGATCCTTCAACTCATGGTACAAAAGCCTTGATTTTTATCAATCCAAATGACAAGATGGGGTCCAATTTCTTAATCAGAATCGAACACAAAAACCATACTCCAAATACAGATTCTATTCATAAATTTTATTTTTCTAATTGAATAAATGTGCTCTTAACAAGTAAGCTGCCTAGTAACATGTGGAAGATCCACCTCTCTACGTGCAAGGATGATGGCTGATAATTTGTCTGCCTAGTAGTTAAGCTTAAACCAATCTATAAACAACCATGCTCTTAAACATATAGAACATATTTGTTTAATCATTAATGCATGAAACAAAAATTTGAACTTCCTCATATAAAGGAGGCAATCGGTCTTACTGATTTCATTCTCAGTGCCATGCAAGAAGAATACATCCCATTTTTGCCTGAGAAAACTTTGGAATGACAAAGTGGCTGTTGGGCAAAGCAAGAGAGACTACTTAGCGAGGAGAGCTTGAATTGAATGCCGAAGAAGTGATGAAACATTCATAAAAGTGGTGGAGTGGTTGAATGTAGAAGTGTATGGAGAAGCTGCGCTTATTCTATAATGGCCGCCATGGATTTTGATCAGATACTAACAAATGACTGAGAAAGGAGAAAAAAATACCTTACAAATGACTGCGAAAGGAGAAAAAAATACCTTATCAGGGAAAATGAAGTTAGAAACAAATAATGGAGAACTGATTTCCTAACTACCCACATGCCACATTTCTCTCCTGCACCATCTTCTCTCCTGGAATATTCTTGGAATATGGGAGTTGATGAGAGGCGTCAATCCATTTAACATTAATCTCTATAGTTTATTTTATTTTAGTTTTTAGAATATGACAGCTGATGACAGCTAACAAACCTTCAATTTAAATAGGCAAAATAAAGCTTGCAATCATGTTGTCACTGTATAATGCCTCTAAGCTTCACCTCTCAGTGTAATTATGGCCAAATTATATTGAGAATTATATATTTTTAGTTCTAGAGAACCAAAATTATATATTGTGTCATTACTAATCTTTACTTTATCAAGATAACTATTAAGATAACTATTGTGAAAAATAAGTACCAAGTAATTGTTATTCAATCAATCAAAAGTTGTTATTATTACTTTTATAATATTTAATATTAATAAATTTAAAATATAGAAATATCATTTTTCTAAACATATTTGAATTGAATCATATTTTCTCCTAAATTGTCAGTTGTTCAATACTATTTCTCTTCAATGATATTTTTTAAAATTAAATTATTTTTTACTCCAAATGTGAAAGGAAGATGGTAGCAAAAACAATTCCTACAGTAACCAAGGGAGACATGTATACAAGATCTAATGATTTTAAAAGTGAAAAATACATATGCAAAAGCATTCTCCATAATGACATAATACTTATCTTTGGAAAACCCTTTCAGAAGAACAACCTAGCCTCTGAAACTTGAACCAATGTATTCTAGTACCATAACTAGTTACAATACATCAACAAGCTCAAGCCTTCCCAAGAGAAAAACAACACAATTCTAGACAAATTTTGGTAGAATAACCCCCTACAAAATTATACAAAAACATATATCTCTAAACTATGCACCAATATATATAGGCAAGATCCAAAACTAGAAACCATCATTGGTTTCTAAAACCATGAGAGAAAATATGGGATAAAAGTGACACCCAAGTCTTCATGCAAATCACACACCTAAATCAAGAAGAGATAAATTAGAAACATCCTCTTTCAACTAAAACATTTTTGTTGTGATCTTATTCACCTTTTTGGCAAGAAAACATGTAAACTAAAGATCTTTCTTAATCTTCTCCAAGTCCACATTTTACTCTCCCTTTTCACACTCTTTCTAATTTGGCAACTCTTATACATATTTTGTCACACCCCAAATTTTGACTATATTTTACTTTTTACTTGTACGTAATTAGTAGATAATTTTGCATGAATTAATAATTTGATGTTATGTGAAAATGTTAGGATAAATCAATGATATCGTGAGTTTATGTTTTTATGATTAGAATTAAAACATGTGATTATAAGATGTCATGATTATTTATTCATAAGGTTTGCGGATTGACTAATGATGCACTAATCCCAGTTTGGTGATTTCCAAATTGTAACTAGGAAACAGATTTTCCATCCTCTAAGAAAGAGAGGGTGAGCATCATCAGAAAGAAGAGAATAGATGTATGGATAATAATGGATTGTTTTCCATTTAAGTCTCATGCTTTCATAGTTTAGTGAACCTTCATTGAGTTTGGTAAGTTGTGTTTGACCAATTGGTCTAAGTTTGGTTTCGACTTAACAATCATTGATTTTTCAACAAGATCCATTAAGCAGAGGTTTTGTCGAAAAACCAAGTCAAGTTACAGCATGACCATCAACAAGGAAATAGTAAGTAATAGTTAAACATTTTTTAATCAAAATTTTTTTATTTTAGTTTTATTATGGTATTTTGTCTACTTTTGACATTTATGAAAGATAAAGAGGGGGAGAATACCTCGACCCCATTCTCGTATCTTGATGTGTGTTAGAAACAATGTAAGTATGCGTTGTGTACGCTTTCATTATGTTGTTGTATATATGACTTATCAGTTAGACCTATTGCGTTGTGGTCGATAAACTTCTTGAGAAATGTGGTAAAGATTGCAATTTAATACAAACCATTTTTATGATTATGGATACAAACCACTTTTATGATTATGGTTGCTTGAATCCCTTACTCCATAACTATTTTGGAGAGTATGGAGGAGCTTCTTAACCAGTTTTTGGAGTGGTTTTTATTACCATTATCTCCATCAACTTTGTATTCCTTCATGGAATATTAATAGGCATTGTTGTAGGAGGAAAGTGCGTGGTTATGCAGAGAAGTCTCTATTAATCACTGTAGGAGATTCTCATGAGAGGGAGGGAGCCAAGTAGACACAAAGAGTATAGCATTAAGCTTCTTCTATGAGTGAACATCGACAGAGGAAAAATATTGTAGCTCATTGTGGAAAGAAGGAAGGGGACTGCAAAAGGACCATAAGCCTTGCTTACTCCTTTGAACTCAAAATAGGTTGAATTCTTTTTCTAGAAAGTTTTATAATAGACTAAGAATCTTGTAAATGTATTATGCTCTGTAGTTATGATATCATAAGGCTGATAGGCTTGATAAATTACAGTCTGGGCATAAGGTCGAATAGGCTATATATTCTATGTATTTGGTGAAGACCAACTAGTTTTGAATCCTCTTGGTTTTTAGTGTAATTTGCATCGTTGTTTCTTTTCAGTGACTTTGTTTCTTTATTCTCTTCTATGCCTAGAAGTTTGAGATCTCAATATGTTATCTACTGTTTATAGGTTGGTAAACCTCTATAGGTCAAAGGGTCATTTAGTATGAGATTGTAGCAAGACGAAAGGCCAAGTGAACTTAGTATATTATCTATAGTTTATAGTTGGTAAACCTTTACAGGCTAAAAGGCCAAGTGATCTCAGTATGATAGCTACTGTATATAGTTTAGTAAACTTTTGAAGGTCGAAAGGCCAAGTAGAATTAAGCATTAGAATGTTTTAATTTTTAGCAGAGATACTAAGGAAGATAACTCTTTTCATGTTGTAACTTCAAATTCATAGAGTAGTTGTGTAGTAAACTTGTCAATTGATAGACAATGATATATGTCAAAAAGGTTTGGATAAATTTGCTTATTTATAGAGTTCTAGTTTGTCTATAGTTATCTCATACCTTTATTTGCATTCAACTAAAGATAGGATGCAGTTGTTGTCTTAATACGATAAAAACTTTGTAGAATCTATCTTATAGATTTCAAAACTAAGCCTCTCAAGATTTGTTTTAGAATTAAGAGTCGAGACCAATGAGTTAGATAGAGATGGTTTTACATCTCAAATATATATAAGCTTTATTGTTTTCAATCAAAAGACTTTGTGATAGGAATTCACTTACTCTAGTGTATAGAGAAATGATATAGATATCATTAGAAACACCTAAAGATAAGATATATTATCACATATTCATTCTACAACCACGATAAGTATTTTCATTATATTCAAGGATGTTATACATGAGTTCATAACCTTTCTATATCTAAAGTTGGTGGACTCAAGAAGACCAAGAGGTCGAAAACATTATTTTATTATTTTTAGACTCAAAACCTATTTAGGTTGAAAGATTGAACTTAGTTAATAGTACTTATGCTAATGATAGTATTCATCAAAATCTTATATGAATGAGGATAAACCTCATGTTCTATGTTTATACGTGATATGAGAACTATGAATTCAATCAATGCCCAAGTGGTCAAGAGTAGACTAGTGGTTATTATATTCATGTTATATTATTACAACTTATTAACTTTGGAAGAACAAGGGTATTTTTGATATTTTAATGTATTGGGTTAGAGAATTCAAAACCCTAGCATCAACCCAGAAGGGTTTAGAAAAATTAGAATTCTTAAGTCAGTTATGACAATGTTTTTTTTTTTGTATATTGTGGTCGATAGTGAATGGTCGAGAAACCATAGATTAGGATAGAATAATTTAGGAAGAGTCTAAGAAGCTCACTTTGTTAAAATTTCAAATGATTTCTTGATAGAGTTGAAACTTGTTATATTTCACAAGGGTTCTCAATCTTTGGGTCATTGAGTAGAATGACAGGAAGTCATAGACCCTCGTATTTGCAAGTATGTAATGAGAGAATCTCTAAAAGGTTAAAATTACCTAAACCTACTTATTGTATACATATCCTAGATTAAGGATTAATTCTAAGTCGAATTGACTAGAATTTGAGTTTACTCAAGACAATGTATGTCTAGAGATACTAGTGAAGAAAGCCAAACTGTAAGATGAGATAGTTTTCAAGTCAAGTTAGAGGTGTGTGAACACATGACTATGTTTATTACAAACATATATTTATATAGAAACTTTGGCCAAAGTGATGCATTTGTCTCTGCATGCATTAGTCGATTCACAATGTCTAGATGGCGTGACCTGTTAGAATGATCATACTTAGCTAGAAGATTGTCTAGAGTTGTATGGTCGATTGTGTTACCTAGGACACAACACTAGGGCTTAGATCAAAACCTATTGGTTCCTTATTTCTATACTCTTCGTGAAGGGTAGGGCCAGTTCCAGAAAAGAAATTCTGCGAGGAACCGCCAGTCTATGGTTGGAGGTAATGCTCTTGGATGATGCTCTCCCTCTACAATAGAAGACTCACTGAGACTTGTGAGATAGATATCAGATTCCAGATGTAGTACACTTCAGGTTATGACTAATGATTGTCAAACTTAAGTAAAATTGTTCATATTGCCAAGGGTAAATTATTTGTAAATAAAAAGTGTTATAAATTCACTATGATTTTATCTTTGAATATGTTGTAATTTCAATTTTGAAAAATATTCAAAAATTATGTACATTTCATTCCATGTGTATATGAAAATGTCAAAAAAAATTCACACATATTTAAACATGTTAATTTACTTTTTAGTAAATTTTGACAGTAATTCGGGGATGGTATGTTAAACATTTCAAGTTATCATAGTTGTATTTAGCAACTCCCATGACAACGAAGTGATAATTACAAATTATCAAATTATAAAAAAATAATTAAATACAATGTGGAAAAATAAGGTTGAGACAACTTTTCCCCAAGATTCTCACCCTTGTTGAACACCTTGCAAGAACATAGGGGAAGCACTAGTACATAAATTCTAAAGGTCATGATGCCCATAGATTTTTTACACCATCTAAACTTATTTGTATTCATAGGATTTGTTCATGCATCTACAACATTCACCAAATTGTCAACCTTTTCAATCACCACCCTTCCATCCTTCTCCATGTCACACGAACAAAATGATATTGAACATCTATATGCTTTGTTTGTGTGAGAATATTTAAGTTCTCTTCTATGATGATGACACTTTGATTGTCACATCCAATCTTAATTGCTCCCTAACTTAGGTGAATATCAAAACTTAATTTCTAAAGCCAAATTACCTCCTTATAGGCATTAGTAACTACTATGTACTCTACCTCTGTAGTTGATAAAGCCACCATAGCCTATCACTTTCTCATCCAACTAATCACACCATCAAATATGTTAACAACATAGCCATTTCTTGATCTTCTACTATCCACATCTCCTTCACAATCTAAGTCAACAAACCCCTAGATCTCCAAGTACTATGAATACTCACCTTGGTAGAAAATAGAATACTCTATAAACCTATAAGTACTTGAAGAATCTCTTCACTACTGCCAATGCTCCTTGACAAGATTAGATAGAAAGGCTCCCACTACTTCGGTGATGTCTAGTCTAGTGCTGATGATAGCATACATGAGAGTACCAATTGTACTAGCATAAGGATCATGAGACATATATTCCATCTCTATAGGTGAAGATGGACATTATTCAATTGATAACTTAGTCCCCATCAAAATAGGAGCATTCACTAGTCTATAGTCTACCATGTACTAAAATGCTATAACACATATTCAACATACTTAATTTATCCCAATGAAATCTTTTTGTTAGCTCTATCTCTTTTGATCTCTATGCCTAAGATGAATTTAGCAACCCCCAAGTTCTTCATTTCCCTAGTAATTCCTTTACTGTTACCAAATATCAACATATCATCCACATACAAAGTGATAACAAGGAAATGATCACCATCATGTTTAAGATATACACAATGATCTAGTTTAGACCTTACAAATCCTAGCTTCAATAGCTATGAATTAAAATTTTGATAGCACATTATAGGAGGTCCTAATAGAGACCATACAAAAACTTCTTTAATCTATGAACCAATGAATCCTTACCTTTTACCATGTAGTACTTAAGCTATGTCATGTAGATTTATTTTTTCAAGTCACCATGTAGGAAAGCTATCTTCACATCTATCTACTTAACCTTAAGATCAAAAGTTGTTATGAGTGATACAAAGAACCAAATGGATGTCATCTTGGCAACTAGAGAACAAATGACACTGTAATCAATTCTCTAAACTTGGGAATATCCCTTTGCAACCAATCTAGCCTTGTACTTTTTAACATTGCCATCTAAACTATTTTATTTTTGAAGACCCATTTGCAGCCAATAGGCTTCCTACCCGTTGGCAATTGAACTGAGTCTTAAGTGTCATTCTTCTTTAAACAAGCCATCTCATCATCCACAAACAAATTTTAAGACTCTCTATCATCGATGTTAGTAATCAAGGCAAAAATGCATGTAAAATCAAGCAAACATTACCTCTTTGGTTTTGTCCTTTGTTGAGTCTATCTTCTCAAAAACTAAGGTGCAGGTTCTTCTTCTGAACTCTGTGAGCTCTCTATACTAGTCTTTTAAATAGATCCATCATAAACCTACAATTCAACCCCAAGTGTAGTTGTCTCAGTCTTTAACTATAACTACAATTTGGACAAGTTTGTACTCCCATCTAGTTCCTCAAGTACAAAAGAAGGCCTAATCTCTCTAAAGATCACATTCTAACTATACAATACCTTTTTAGTCACAAGATTGTACAACTTGTATCCTTTCACATTGTTGACATAATGTATCCAATTAGATACACTTCACTTCCTTATAATACAACTTTAACCTCTTCTCCTTGGGCACATGAGCTTATGAATCACAACTAAATACTCAAAGATGTTGAAGTGAGGGATTTGTACCCATTGAAACCTCAAAAGGGGTATTATCCACAAGTGCTAATGAAGAGGGCTTGTTAATCTAATAAAATTTAGTGCTAACTACTTTTGCGTTAAATTTTTCTTTCAAACTAGCCCCATTATGCATACTCCTTTCCCTCTCCATCGACCTATTCATGTGCTCTACAACTCCATTTTGTTGAGGACTGTATGGAATTGTCTTATGTCATGCAATAGTAGTTAAGCTTTACAGAATCTGTCAAGTTAATTTAAACAATATTCTCCACCATTACTTGTTCTCAATACCTTGATCTTTCTAGGTTAGTGCAAGATAATGGGTACACTTTTAGCAAAATAGTGGCAACTCTTTTCATGAAAACTAGAGTTTGTCATAGTTAAGGTAAAAATTTGATGTACTTATACATAGAATATTATCATGGTGTAAAAACATGAAATGTAGGATTTTGTTTCTAGTTTTAAAATATATAATTTGTTCTAATACCTAGATGATAAATTTTGGTTTTGTATAGAATGTATAAAAGTGACATTTCTAGAAAAGTATGTTGAAGGCCAAAACATGCACACGTACGACCCACAAAATAAGTAGTAAATGAAAGTGTTTTTCAAAATCCTTTATGTATGATGCATATGATTCTAAAGTTTGATCAAGATATTTTTAATTTTTTTTATTAAATAAATTTTTAATTATTTTTCTACTATGACTAAGGTGCTTTTTAAAATCCTTTGTCTACGACTAACATAATTTGACCTCAAATAATTGTAACATGAATTTTTTTCATTGTGTAGAGAATTATGTCTTAGAGATTGGTTAGACATAAATCAAAAGTTACTAAAAATAGTAATATATGTCATTTCAATTTTATTAGGATTTTAGTTTAATTAATAAATAGAAAAATATGTTCAACATAAAAAGTAAATATTTAAAAACTAGATATTGTTATCTATATAATGGGTTTTAATTTTGTCCAAATTTTTTAATAAAAAGTCATTATCCATATTGCCAAAGTCAATTCCTTCTAAAAATTCATCAATCTTTTTGTTTAAAAAATAATTAATAAATAAAAAAATGTGTTTGACACTAAAAATTTAGATATTTGAAAACTAGACATTTTCTTCTATAATGGGTTTTATTTTCATCCAAAATTTAAAAAAGAAAGTCGTCAGTCATATTTGAAAAATTTGTTCCTTCCAAAAAAACTTTGCCCCACAATTTTTCCACTAAAACTAGACCCAACTTCTTGGACTTGCCCTTCTACTTGTTTAATTTTCCACAAGATCCTTAATTTATTTGAACCAACTAAATACCTTAGGTTTATGCCTAACAAATTAGACCTATGTTCCCCCAGGAAAATCATGAATAAGAGGAATATTTAATACAAAGATTTTTCAAATAAAGCAACATCTACAAGGCCAAACACATCACTATGAAAAAGATCCAAAATCCTACAAGACTTATAGAATCTCAAATTAAATTAAACATAAATCAATTTTCCTTAAATACAGTGTTCACAAAAGTCAAAATCAAGAGATCAATCAATTAACCCCTCTACAAGATTTTTTTTAAGGTCCTAGACCCTTCTGAACAATGTGGTCATGTTTTTATGCCACAAGATAGTCTTCTCTAATAACATCATTCCTTTTGAGGTGCGGACATGTTTTGAAACCCACATCACATTTCGCATTGCTACAAGTGTTTTTGTCACATGTGTCTTTATTGCAAGTCTCTATGTAGTTGTTCCCTTTTTTCTAAGTACTGATCAAGTGTAGGTGTAGATGCTAGATTTACCACCAAACTATTACACTAAATGTAGGTGCTAAAATTAAGGAAAAATAGTTCTAACCTAAAAGTAATAAATGCATAGAAAGGAAATGCTATTTTCAGAAAATTAGAAATGGTTTTCAAGAAATAGAAAGTAAATCTAAAGAATACAATATATACAGAACCTACCACCAGGATGACAAAACCTCGGCCAAGGATGATAGTGTATAGCATGAACATCTATACATCACACTATCATATGTATAGTGCAGTATGTTGGTGTAATTAAATATTTAATTACACTTTATTAAGTTTAATTAAGGTGCCTGTTGCCTTAAAATCAACCCTTTACAACCCAAAACTTAGCTGCCACCAGATTTCAATGCCTCCATTGCATAAAACCTCAACTCTACTCAAAATTTCCACCATACTACCAATTTGTAGGCTCTAGTGTGCACACACCCTACCATGGTCATATCACAATCCAGGGGCTTATTCCAGGCACCCAACCCCCTACACCCAACACTAGGATCCCGATAGGACCAGGGGCCTTTGTTTAAGGGGCTTATGTTTTTTTTACCTAAAGGAGAGGATTTTTTTCTTTTTGGCATAACATGGGAAAATAGGGTCATATTTTTTAAAAAAATATAGGTGTTGGAAGGTTGGTTCTGAGCACATTCCAAATGGCACTAGTATTTTTTCTAGATTTTGCTTCTATTACAATTTATTGTTGTTTGAAGTCCAAATCACTTTTTTGGTTTCTGAGCTCATATTTTTACCATGATCTCCAAATTTTATGATTCTTGTGGCATTGGAAAGGCATTGATGATATGTATATAGCCATCCATGCACTTTTTCTAAATTCAACTCCATGTATCTTTTATTCATGTTGTCAATTTTATGCATTCTAGTTGATAACATGGACATACTGGCACCTAGAGAAGTTCAATTTTTTGGTGGGATTCAAATCAAATTTATAATTTCTTCATTTTAGTAACTTATTGGTGTAATCATGTCTCCAATTTTGTGGAAATTAAAGTGTGATTATTGTGGGATAAAAAGGCATGTGTTAGATGAATGCATGTAGAAGAAAATTGGTGATTTAAAATTGCTAATTGAGCTTCATCAATTGAGATAGTTGTGCATTACCAATGCATTATTTTGCCAAATTATTTTAACCTAGCATGTGCAAATATTTCCCCATCACTTGTTGCTGCATTTGCGTCTAGGGTTGCTTCTTTGAGAGCTTCCAATGATTCTTTGCAATAGGACATTAGCAGTCTTCCAGAGATAACTCATTGGGACACATTTCTTCTTGATATCTCATCATTGTTTGTAAAGTCTCACATTGCAGATCTAGGAGATACATTGGAGGGTATTTAATTGTGTATCTACTAACAAATCTCTCTTATCTAGTCTTTATTTGTAGGATTCATATTAATCTTATGAGGCATTAATCCATTTTACAAATTAGCATTGATTTTAGAGTGATTTGGATTGGAGTAGAGTTCTCTTTTTCATTATCACAGTAAGAGGGCTCATTGTGGCAGTTCTTATGGAGTTCTTAATATGGTGATAATCATGCAAGCTTAATAAATGAGAATATTGTTATTTATTTTTTACCAAATGATGTGCAGTTGTAGCTGCAGTCTATTATATTAATTATGTCAAAAGAGTTGCATCATAATTGGAAAAAGGGAGCCCATAGGCTTCAACTAGTGTTTCATCATTCTAGTTACAAAGTAGCCTTCTTGTTGCACCGTTGAAGCAAAAGGGAATGCATGAAAAGAGGTTCACCATCCAAGTTACCTACAAGAACTACCTTTGAGTAATGTCCTCCCACATCATGACCACCATTGAAAAATCCATTACTTGGGAAAAAAAAGTCATCTATGTCACCTGCATACACCGTCTTCACACGTTGTCCACCCAAAACATGATCGCCACTAGCCTATCTCCTTCTCGAACTAGCTCCTTGACATAGTTCAAAAAAGAGACAAGCTAATCCTGATAGAAGGCCTCCTCGTACACCCATTGGGTGAAGGTATGTAACCCATTGAAATCCCCCAAATTGATTAAACTTGTCATTTCTTTGAGGAATTCACTTCCCCAAATTGCCCACACTCGATGATTTGCCAGCTCTACTGGCTCTAGGTCTAACAGGAAAGGATGATAGTTAATCACCACCCTCAGCTGCTAAAGAAGATGGAGGTCCCTCGGCCATGGGATCTCGACACCCAGTCTCACACAGACAACTATGTCCAAATCATTCCCCAAAAATTCTTCCTTGATGAGGAGCAAGTGCATATAGCCAACACTCTATTTGAATTCCATCTTCAACCCAATCCTTCCACATTTAAAATGCCTTCACACACTCCTTTCTTTAATGCCATTAAGGCTTCCAAATCCTCTTCCTTCATCCCTCCTCTTGATCTTTGAGTTCAGGCGTGCAAAGAGGCTATCATGAGTCTATGTTTCAATTAATGCTCCTTTGTACTTTTAAAGATTTGAGCTTATGTCTATTTTCACTCTTGGTCCACCTCCTCATTGAGTTGTTGAATTTTCTTACCGTCCACCACTAAATTTACCAACTTGTTCGCTTCTGAGTTAGCTTCCCTATAAATATGATTCACTTTGGAAGCCTCAAAGAATTTTAGAATATCTAAGGCTCTATCTAGCAACCCTCATAGTCTCTAATTCAGGGGAAAACCCTATTTTAAGACATTTATGACTAAGGCTGAGTCTCCTTTGATCTCGAGCTTATCTACTAGCCAAGTCTTTGCACATTTGAAGGCCCAAAATTAAAGCTTTCAACATTGCATCATTGTTAGTCCCACTAGGTAATGGCATAGCTAGTCTTCTGACTATAGTCCCATCCCAAACTCTTACAATTCCTCTTTCCCCTGAAGCCCTAGGGTTTCCCTTCGAGGCACCATCAATATTCAGTTTGGACCAACCCTGCATTAGAGGGGACCAAGCCGCCTTGGCCCTTAGACTCTCTACTTCTTTCCCCCCACTTCCAATGAAAGGTGTAATCTTTAGTCCATCGCATCCTATGAATTTTTCCTTCTTGTTGCAAGGAAGTGTGGATCTACTTTTAACCACCTCTATCAGGACTACCTCTACCTTGTTTAGGAATGAAGTCAGTGACAACTGCTTATCTTGAATAATCCTCATGTTTCTCTCTTTGCACAATTCCCAAATAATAATTGATGGGCTCACTATCCAAAACTAACTATACAACATTGATTTATGCAGACTAGGCCAAGATTTGAATAGAATGACTATGTCATTGGGCAGAGTACTAAACCATCCCAGTTTAGCACACAACCACCTCTAGCAAGCTAGAGAGAGAGGGCAGATGAAAAGCAAATGGTCTATATTTTCCTCCGCCTTCTTGCAAAGAGCACACCTAGAAGGGCCCTGAAAGCCCATTTTTTTGAGTCTTTCCATTGTCAATATCTTCCCTTGAAAAGCTACCTAGGACAAGACTCCTACTTTGGGCATGTAGATTTTGCTCCAACATAAGTCTGTGAGTATTTCATCTCTTACTTGAGTTCTTTCCTTCTCAATTTTCTTATAACCATCTTTTGCATTATACTAGCCATCATTTGATCCAGTCCATTTCAGGGTATCCTTCCCATTTCATAGGCAAAATCTTCTACTTCCCAAGACTACCTTGATTTCAGCCATTTCCTCCACCAGCAACCCTTGGATATCTAAATTCTTCTAGTTCCATCCCATGATTCCATCATTATTTATCTCCATGTAGTCCCTCATTCTATTGCCCCACCTTCGATTTAGAAAGTTCTTGGTAAAGTCAACATTCAAAATACTATCCAAAGTGGTGTAACCACCCCACGAATCCTCCCAAAACAAAGCTATCCTACCATCGTAGAGATCCTAGGTTAGAGACTCTATAATGATTGACCTGCCTTTTAACATAAAATTCCATATCCTCAATCCTCTTAGGGGACTTTGGGATCTGAATATGTTGATTGGATCCGATTCCTCTAAATATTTACTATGAAACATTTTGAACCATTTTAGATCAGGCGAGCTATACATTTTCCACACCAATTTGGCTTCCAGAGCCTTGTTTTGCCATAACTAATTTTGAATCGTAGCCCCTCCATCCTTTTTTGGTCTGCACACTTTGTCCCAAGAGATAAGGGCCATCTTATTTATCTTCGATGTTCCTTGCCAAAAAACCTTCTCATCTTTAGATTAGGTTTTGATTAACTTTGTCTGGTAGTGACAGACAAGATAATAAATATGCCAAGATTGCTGAAATGACAACTTTCAACATAATGATCCTCCCTGCCTAGGATAGGTACCTTACCTTCCAAGTGGTGACCCTCTTTTCCACTCTGTCTCCCAATGGATCCCATAAATTTCCTAATCTCAATCTTTTTCCTAATGGGAGTCCAAGGTATGTGCAAGGAAACTTTCCTAGCTTGCAATTGAGTATCCTTAACATATCTACCTTTTTCCTTGATGGAGTGAAGAAGAAGAATATCTCTAATTTTGCCTTACTCACCTCCTATCCTAATGCCTTTGAGTAATTGTCCAATATATTAATGAGTTGATAGGCTTCATTTCTCTTTGCTATTCTAAACAACATTGTGTCATCAACAAACTATTGATGTGTTATTATTGAGACCTTGCTAGTGACTTCTATTCCTTCCACTAAACCCATCTTGTGAGCTTTGTTTATTGATCTGACTAATGCTTCTTCCATCAGTATAAAAATAAATAGAGATAGAGGGTCACCTTGGCAAAGACCTCTTGATGCTTCAAAGAAGCCTTCAGGGTTTCCATTAATTAGCATCAAGAATCTTGGGTTGGAAATACATGTGAAGATCCAATCTAACCATTGCTTGCTAAAGCCAAAAGCCTCCAATACATTTAGCATGAATCTCAGGTCCACCCTATCATAAGCTTTCCTGATATCTAGTTTGATGAGCATGCTAGGATATTTCCTAAAGTGGACTGAATGGATGGCCTCTTGGGCTATGATAACCCCATCTAATATGGACCTCCCCGAGATAAAACCTAATTGTTCATCTGATATTAATTCTAGTAAAATTTGTTTCAACCTATTGGCCATCACTTTTGCCATCACCTTGTAGATTGTGTTGTGTAAAGAGATTGGTCTTAAGTCTTCAAGTGCTACCGCTTTTTCCTTTTTGTTAATCAGTTCTATTAGGGTATTGTTAACTTCTCTCAGTAGTCTTCCTAAATTCCAAGCTGGTTCTAGGGATTCACACGGCTCCTTTCCCACTATATCTCATAGACTTTATGAAAGAATGCTTATCATGATGCATTTGCCCTAGTGCTACCTCAACCTCCTCCATGGTAAATATTTTGTTTAACATTTTTTCTATTCTTCCATCACTAATTTTGGTATATTTTCTGAAAGGTCTCTTTGGGCAATAAGGTCTGAACCTTCCGAGTTGCTCAAAAGGTTTGTCAAGAATGAGACTGTTTCTTTTAATATTGTCTTTGCATCCTCAATGAGATTCCTATCTGCCAATCTAATTTTAGAGATTCTGCTAACATCTCTTCGCTATCTTGTCATGTGAAAATATTTTGTGTTTTTGTCTCCTTCATCAATCCATGTCTCCCTTAATTTCTATCTCCAAAAGATTTCCTCTTTAGCCAATATATCTTTGTACTCCTTCATCAACTCCTTTTCCTTCTAAAATCTACACTGGTCTATTCCCTCAGCTAGAACCCCTTCATTTAGAGTCTTCAATTCCTCCTCTATACCTTTTTTTATTCAAAGATATTCTTTGAATGAAGCTTGTTCCACTCCTTTAGTTTTTGTTTGACCAACTTTAGTTTTGAGACAACTAAAAAGTTTTGAGCCGTTGAAGTGTTCTTCTTTCCACCATTCTTCCACCATGGAGAAGAAATTTGGATCCTTCAACCACATGGTTTCAAACTTGAAAGGATTTTTGTCTAGTTTCCTGTCACCCACTATTTCTAATAGGATCGACGAGTGGTCAGAGCTAGGCCAACGAAGAACAAATCCTTCCATGCTAAAGGGGAAATTCATCATGTTACCCCTAAAGAAGAATCTGTCTAGTTTATCCAAGATGTTTGAACTACCCAACCTCTTGTTAGACTAGGTAAAAGCCCCATTGCTCAGCTCTATTTCCACCAGATGATTTCTTTGCACCCAGTCACTAAAATCCATCTAGGATTGATTTACCCTATCCTAGCCACCTTTTTTATCCCTTGAGTTTAGTATTGCATTAAAGTCCTCTCTGAAGATCTAGTCCTCTTCTTGATTCATACTAACAAACTGATCCAGTTCAGTCCACATCTCTATCTTCATTAGACAAGAATTCAGCCCATATATATTTATCAGGATGCATTGGAGGTTAGATACTAAACTTCTCACTTTACAGCCCAACCAATTTGTCTCCTATGAAATCCTTTCCACCACCATTGCTTGTTGCCTCCAAACAATTGCCACCCCTCCTGATGCTCCAATTTCCTGAACCGCTTCCACTTTCCATGTTTTAAGCTTGGAGTTGAAAATCTCTATCTCTGTGTTGGTCAGCTTTGATTCTTGTATCATAATGATTTCTGCTATTGACATCTCTAACTAGCGCTTGACCAAGTGTTATTTGTTAGGGGTGTTTAAGACCCTAACATTCTATGATAAGACCTTCATGACCCTGTGGTGTAACATGTCAACTCATATTACCCTGATTATCAACTCAACTTACCATCAAGTAAATAGTCATGATCAACATAATCATTTTTCTATTTAATAATAATCAAATTCATAATCAATAATTAAATGCATATCTTTTTGTAATAATTTCAAAACTAAAATTTACAACATATTCAAAGATAACATAATAGTGAATTTCTTCACGTTACAATCATAATATTTTTTTCTCATGGCAATAATGATAAGTTTTACATAAAATTTTTGAATGTCAAGTCATATAATAGAATATACTACATCTGGAGTTTTGATATTTGTCTTTATAATACTCAAGCTTGTCATTTGCTTGGGAAGGAGAGCATCAACCCAATGCTTTTCCTCTAGCCATAGACCAGTGGTCCCTCATACAACTTTCTACTTGGAAGCAGTCCTACCCTTCACAAAGGAAGTAGATATAAGGAACCATAAGGTTTTCCATCCGAGTTCTGGTGTTGTGTCCTTCATAACTCATCATGGTCATACACCTATAGATCCACTCTAACTATGTATGACACTACTAGATGGTTATGCCATCTAGAGCACAGTGAACCGACTAATGCATGTAGAGTCGGATGCATTGCTTTGGCCAAAGTTTTAATATAAATAAACATTTCGTATTGAACGTAGTCAAATGTTCACACACCTCTAACTTGACATAGAAGTTGTGTCATTCTACAATATTTTTGGTTGACCCTTCCTGGTCACAAATTTAGTCCATCCTCTTGGACTTCCAACTCCTTTTCCTAGAGTAAATTTCATTGGTTTTCTCATTACATCTACAATATAGAATCTATGACTCCTCGTCACTCTATTCATTTCTTAAGTACATAAGTTCTTGGTTACTTAGGTACCACAAAATCAGTTGTGGATGAC
The DNA here is from genome assembly GCA_027924645.1 of Cunninghamia lanceolata. Lineage (NCBI taxonomy): Eukaryota > Viridiplantae > Streptophyta > Pinopsida > Cupressales > Cupressaceae > Cunninghamia > Cunninghamia lanceolata. The sequence continues at coordinate 17,148,571 of BSBN01001583.1, forward strand.
ATCTCTATGAGATGAGTTTGAATAAATGTTTAGGTTAATGGATCTCCATCTGATCCTTCTCCATTGAAACATGGTTCATTCAAATCAACAATACCAATGTAAAAAAAGTTTCATAAAATTTGACATAGAAATATTCATGTAGTCTACTAGAGACTTGATAGGTAATAATAATACCTTCCATCTTTATAAATAGTGTTAAAAAATATAACACAATCAATTAGCTATACTTCTCTTTTGATTTCTTTTCAAGATAATGCAAGATCATATCCATGCATCTTATCTTGTATCCAAGGTTCATAATTGATATATATTCATAGTGTGGTAATGTTATAATTACCAACTCAATCATCTTTAATGATTAAAGAAGAGCCTACTACTCTCTTTTTATCAAGAGACAACTGAGGGCACGCACAAAAATCATATAAGAAGAAATCTTTATAATACATATCATATGCTAAGAATCTTAAGATTCTGTCTATAACATTATTTCAATAAAAAACATAACACACTGAAATGTAGAGTAGATCTTGGCCAACTACTAGGTAAATAGAGTAATATGCCATTTTTCCTTATCTCAAAAGCATGGCTAAAGATAGGCTTTTGATTTAGCTTTATATAAAGATTAAAGACTTTACAATCTTGAGTATAGTTTGTATAATTACAGGCCAATACCATTGTTATGTATATATCCATATATATTGCTTCGATAGTGAGGCATGTTGTCAGCCTTAACAGCCTCTAGAGGTCTATTAAAAATATCATATGATTCGACCATAAAGGCACATTCAATCTTTTAACTAATATAAATATAGTTACAGGTAAGTGCAAGAAGTTGGGTCCACATAGAGGGGAAGTCGTGGGTAAAAAAAAATCTTGACAGAAATGGGTACCTGTTTAGGAACGGGTACCCATTTTGGAACAAGTACCCATTTAGGAACGGGTACCCATTTCTATACAGATGTTTAAATTTGAAAAAAAACACATGCGCGCTTCTTTTTGCCACACAAAAGGAACGGGTACCCATTTATAACGTGTACCTATTTTAGAATGGGTACCCATTCCTAAAAGATTAGGCTTGGGAAAGGCATGGTAAGCCAACCCCTTGTCTTGGACCTGCAAGTATTTTTCGAAGTACAGAACAAGAGAAAAGACTGAGTTTACCTCTATGGTTGACAACATTTTTTTCTAAATTTTTTTACGAAATTAAAACCCATTACAGATGACAATGTCTAGTTTTCAAATATACAAATTTATTTTTATTGGAATTATTTTTCTATTTATTCTTTAATTTATGAGAAAACTGGTCCAAAAACTTGAAATGACAGATGTTTGTATTTTTTTAATAACTTTTCATTTTTTAATTTTTTTGAAAAAAAAATATGTCATCAATCTACACATCATTGTTTACACAATGAAAAAAAAATTCATATTATGATTAGTTTTTTCTCAAATTATGTTGGCCATACACGAAGGTTTTCAAAAACAACAATTAGGGCCAATAAAAAATTAATTAAAAAAAAATTGGAAAAAAATTATTAAAAAATATCTTCATCAAACTTCACTGTACTACACATCTTTCCCCAAAAGGATTTAGAAAAATACTTTTATTTAGGTCAAATTATGTTGGCCGTACACGTGCATGGTATGGTAAAAAAAAAGTGACTTTTAAACAGTGGTTTTTAGAAATGCCTATTGAAAATCAATTTGTATCATCTGGGTATTAAAATAAATTACATATTTAGAAACTAGACTCCAAGTACTACATTTCATATTTCTAACTTTTTCCAAGATTCAATATTTAAGTGCCTCAAATGTTTAGGTCAAATGTGACAAATTCTGAAAATCAGGGAAAACACTTCCACTTTTTGGCCAAAAAGTGAACCCAACTTCTTGCACTGACCCTTACAATGCCCTCTACCTCATGGACTTGACGGGATTCAATAGTCATACAAAGTTTACTATTGAATTTGGCCTTTAAGACCACAAGTAATAGCTTAAGAACATAATACTATACATCACATTATGTACTACATAGTTACTAGAATAGCTGTGACTACGAGAAGTCAATGTATAGTCATAATCAAAGTTACAACCTCTCTTAAGCTTCAACTTCTCATGACTTTCTCACTACTTTTCACTAGAGCTACATTTCTCTCTTTTTTTTTTTCCTTTTTGGTATTCAATACTGACTTCCCAAAAGAAAAGATCCTTTCCTCTATTGAGGTATCGAAAGTTTTTACTCTCTTTTCCACTCCCACAGAAATAGCTCCACCATCCTCCTAGAAGCTCTCCCATCGAGAGCCTCCAACACTTGATCTGGCTACAAAAAAGGGTTAGTTTGGGCTTCCAAAGCACATCGCCCACTCCTCCCTACAATGAGGCACATGGGTTACATCAGTTATGAGTATGTAGTGATAATACATCACTAGATAAATATCGTAGCAAAAGGTTGTGACAATAATGATAACCACATAATACATATATATACATCACCAAATACACTATAATATATAATATGGTAATCTATACCATTACCAAAATAACATTACTAACAACATGGTATAGCATCAAAAAGCACCAAATTACAAACGAGGGGTCAAGGTTCACTCCCCCACTTCGCAATCTTACAAGAATATCTAGAGTAGATAAATTAATATACTCAAATGCAATAAATGAACATATAGGAGAGTCTTGACAAGGACAGAGGTTAACTTTAACTAACAATATCTCCTGCATTCTCTTCTGCATATTGGTCCCATTAGACCTTGCATTGAGTAATCTCTTTATTATTCAAGTGTATCTTACGTATTTTGAGCACCTTGATGGGCTCGATCATTACCACCCCTAGGTCCTTCACCTATATGGAATTCCAATTAAGAATAGGAATATGATTATCTCCTGCAACATACATTTTTAAATAAGAATCATGGAAAATATTATGCATCATAGAAAGTGCTAGCAGTAGAGAAATCATGTATGCAATTGGGTTGACCTCTTCGAGAACTTCGAAGGGGGACCTGCATATCTAGGAGCTAGCTTGGATGTTTTTCCAAACATAATAGAACTCTTTTGTGGTTTAACCCTAAAAGGACTTTTCCTCCTACTGAGAAATGTCTTGTGATGCATTTAGCATCCACATAAATTTTCTGCCTATCATTCGCTTCCACTAGTCTTTTCTTATTCAGATGGACTTGCTCTTCCATTTCTAACAACATTTATGGACCAAGGCTAATCTAGTCTTCTAGCTTATTCCAGCTTATAGGAGTTTGGCACTTCCTTCCATATAATTCTTCAAATGGAGCCATCTTAATAGTGGAATGATAGGAATTGTTATAAGCAAATTTCACAAGAGGAAGATAATCCTCCCATTTGTATTGTTGATCCATGCAATACATTCTCATTAGATGTTCCAACACTTGGTTTACTCTTTTAGTTTGGCCATTTGTCTTGTGATGATAACTAGATCTTATATTCAACTGAGTTCCAAGTGAGGAGAATAAGGTTTGCCAAAACCTTGATGTCATATGGGCATCCCTATCTGAGACAATCTTCTCAAGAATATCATGCAATTTGAAAACTTCTTGCACAAATTTGTGGGCTATGTCTAGTTTCCTATCTGTCAAATTCCCAGGTGTAAAATGTGCCACTTTGGTGAGTCTATCCACCACAACCAAAATAGCATTGTGTTATTCTTGGACATAGGAAGCCCTTGCACAAAATACACGCTAATGATTTGCCATTTCCATTTTAGAATCTCATGAGGGTATAAAAGTCCTACTAGGTGATGGTGTTCTACCTTCACCCTCTGGCATTCTAGACATCCAGGTACAAACCTTGCAGCATCCCTCTTCATTCCCTTCCAAAAATATAAAAACTTCACATCAGCTAGCAATTTCATCACCCCAGGATGTCCTGAATAAGGTGTAAAGTGAACACTGAACCTCCTTCCACATGATATTCTTTAATTCCTTAGAGTTTGGAACATACATCCTTTCTTTATACCTTAATAACCCATTTGGTTCAACATAAAACCCATCATATCTAGTAGCCTCAGGATCATCCATAATAGTTTGTTTTAATTACTCATAATACTCATCTCGTTTGGACTTTAGAAATAGCTGATTCCTAAAATTAGAATGTATGGAGATCATTGAGGAGATATGTCTTCTCCTATTTAAGGCATCCGCCACTTGATTTTCCTTGGCTTGGATATATTTAATTTCAAAATTATAATCAGATATTATCTCTAACCATCTTCTTTAGCGAGCATCCAAATGTGGCTGAGTAAACAAGTATTTAAGCCCTTGGTGGTCTATTTTTAGTTCAAAAGGCTTGCCAAGTAAATAGTGTCTCCACATTTGCAGTGCATGAACCACTGCTACCAATTCTAGATCATGAGGAGCATAATTTTGTTCATAAGTTTTCAATTTTTTTGACTCATAGGAAATAACTCGCCCATCCTAGACAAGTACACCACCTAGACCTTCCCTTGAGGTGTCGGTAATGACTACAAAATGACCATCTGGGTCAGATACCTTCAAAATAGGTGTTGTAGTCAATCTTTCTTTTAGTTGGTCGAATGCCTCCTTATATTTTTTTGACCAATGAAATCTTTTTCCCTTTCTTTGCAAAGAAGTAATAGGATAATCAATCTGTGAAAAATTAGCCACAAATTTCCTATAATAGCCTGCTAGGCCCATAAAACTTTAGACCTCGTGAACATTTCTTGGTGCTAGCCATTCCAAAATGGCTCTAATCATTGCTAGGTCCACAACTATTCCTTTAGTTGAAATTATATGACCCAAATATTTAACCTTGTTTTGGAAGATATTACACTTCAAGAGCTTGCCATACAGTTTATGCTATCTTAATCTCTGAAGAACAATCCTTAAATGTTGAAGGTGTTCCTCCTCATTCCTAGAGTAAATCAAAATATCATCAAGGAAAACAAGGACAAACTTGTCGAAGTAGTCTCTGAAAACACTATTCATTAAGTTCATAAATGTTGTAGGTGCATTTGTTAACCCAAACGGTAGGAAAGTGAACTCATAGTGCCCATACCTTGTTCGAAAGGTTGTCTTGTGAATATCATCATCTTTTAGCCACATTTGATGGTATCTTTATTGAAGATTGATCTTTGAAAATATAGTTTCCCTTGGCATTTGATCAATGAGATCATCAATGCAAGGCAATGCATACTTGTTCTTTATCGTTGCCTTATTTAGCAAATGATAATCTATGCATAGTCGCAAGGTACCATCCTTCTTTTTAACAAAGATTACTGGGGCTCCCTAGGGTGAAACACTGGGTCTTATCAACCATTTATCAAAGCAATTCCTACAGCTGAGCCTTTAGCTCCATTAACTCTGTGGTAGTCATTCTATAAGGAAATTTAGATATAGGTCCTGATCCTGGAATTATATCTATTGAAAAATCAAAAGCTCTTTTGGGAGTCAATCCTAGTAGTTCATCTAGGAATACATCCTCAAAATCTCTAAGAAAAGGGTATCTATCCATATCTGATCTCTCTTGATCTATGGATTCCCTTTCTTCAACTCGTTGGAGTTTTTGAGATTCATAAAACATCAAATCATCTTGGAAAACAAATTCCTTGTGATTATTTATTTTCTCCATTTTAATGGCAAAAAGTTCACATCCTTTTCTCTAGGCTCTTTTCATCTGTAGGGCAGATATTTGTCTTAATTTAACCTCTTTAATGTTGCCTTGCAAAAATAATTTATTCCCAAGGTCATCTAGGCATTCTATTGTTTTGGCAAAATAATCCACCTTAGCATGATGTCTCCATAACTAATTTATCCCAAGGATGACATCATATGAGCCTAATGGGGCTACAAAAAGAATCACTTTAATGGAAAAACTTGAAATTTCAACCTTATCCTCAAACAAACATTGCTCTACCTGAGATTTGCTCTGATTAGCATATTCAACTGACCAAGTATTTGCCATGTATACAATTTTTCTAGACATCTTACTTAAAAATCTTAGAGAAATAAAACATCCTATAGCACCAGTATCGATCAAAACTGAAATTAGAAAACCAGATAAAATACTTATGGTTTCAATTGGAGTGATTTGATATTTATCTTACCTATTATCCAAGGCTACATGTATCCATTGCTGGAAAGCTACCTATTGTGAGGGTAAAGGATTTCCTCGTGACTAAGTTCCTTGTGTCTTATTGGAACACTGATTGGCATAATGATCATTGCCACATGAATAACACCCTCCCACAAGTCCTCGCCTTTCATAAGGCTTTCTAGAATTGTCTCCATTTTTCTTGGAGTTGTTATTGCCTTTCTTTTCACCATTGGATTCACTCTGATTATCCTTGAATCCTTTGTCACCTTTGTTAGAAAAATCTTGCTTTTTTCCCTTTTTCTTAAATGATAGGGAGGATTGGGACCAATTAAACTTTATATGGTTCCTTTCCTGGTATGCAGACATGGATTTCAATTTTTGTTCCTGCTTAATAGCTTTTTCATAAACATGGTCCATTATAGTAGGACCATGCACATCAACTTCACCTCCAATTTGGGAATTCAAACCCATGATGAACTTTTGGATGTGAAATCTCTCATCCTACTGATATTGGGGAACATATTTGAGGAGACGAGTGAACCTTTCCCAATACTCATTCATAGTTGAGTCACCCTATATCATATTTTGGAAATCTACAAGATTTTGGTCAAAATACAACTAAGGCAACCATCTTTTCCTGAAAAGTTCCACAAACATTTCCCAGGTTAGACTCATGGTGTTCAATTTTAACTCTATTTTCTTGTTCATCCACCAGGTGGATGCTTCACCTACCAATTGGTATGCTCCCCATACCACTTTCATGATTTCAGAATAGTTTCTTATTTCAAAGTATTTTTCCATTTATGTAGTCCATGCCTCAGCAGCATCCCCACTTACAGTCACATCAAACTTGGGCGGTGTAACATTTTTCATATCTCTAGATAATTCTTGAGCCAAGTGGCTTCTTTTATCGTCGTTATGTCTTATTTTAGAGTTATTCTCTCCACATCCACTTTGGGTGGTGTTTTCATGACGTTACTCGTCCTCACCCTCATGGAAGGCTTCTTGCCTAGGTCCATTTTGACCTCTAACCTCCTTCTCTAGAGTTCTAATTCTTACCCTCGTCTCATGGAGCATAGCAAGGATCTAGTCAAGTTTTGAATTGGAGTGTCCTGAAGGTTACCCTTCTTCCTCGCTATCCCCAATGTTGGTTCCTGTCTAAACCATGGTTCAATCTAGTTCTCCTAAAGTTTGTAGTTTAAACATTCAATTAGTTTTTCATACTATTGATTTCATTCATAAACATAAATCCATTCTCATTTATGCAATCTTAACAAGAAAGAAAAGATTTTTCAAAATTTCAAAATATCATTATAGTTTCCATGGACTACATAAAATACATCATTTATTACAATTTTCTCATCTTGCAACTGTAAGTCATTTTCAGATTGGGATATCGTCCCAACTTTATCCTCATCCTTGATGTTCAACAAATTAGACTTAGAAGGTGGATGTACTCATAGGTACTCATCCATGACCTCTTGAGTAGCAATAGGAGCATTAAGATGACTCCCCAATGGTAATTTATTAGCTGCAGAGGATTTCACTAATTCATTTTTAGAGATAGGAGTAGTAGCCCTAACTACTTTTTCCTTCTCCTTCTTAATGTGTTAAATAGCATCAGCAAAAGTTTCATCATCAGATAACCATGCACCTTTCAAGGAACTAGTTTGGCCAAGGCTTTTCATTCTCAAGGCTCTCACCCTTATAGCCTTTAGGTAATGTCCATTTCTCATTACCATCTTCCTGGGTGTCATTCTTATTCTTACCATTCTCAAAAAAGAACATCCAACCATTAGCAACTGTTAATGTCAGAGAAATATTTCATGTAGTGAGCTCATAGGTCCATGTATTGAATATGGTAGCTCTGTTACCATATGCAATATGTCAACTCATATTACCCTGATTATCAACTCAATTTACCATCAAGTAAATAGTCATGATCAACATAGTCAATTTTTTTTAATAATAATCAAATTCATAATCAATAATTAAATGCATATCTTTTTTGAATAATTTCAAAACTGAAATTTATAGCATATTCGAAGATAACATAATAGTGAATTCCTTCACTTTACAATCATAATGTTTTGTTTATTGCAACAATGATAAGTTATACATAAAGTTTTTGAATGTCAAGTCATATAATAGAATATACTGCATCTGGAGTATTAATATGTGTCTTCATAAGTCTTGTCTTGTCATCTTCTTGGGAAGGAGAGCATCACATGAGTGCTTTTCCTCCAACCACAAACTGATAGTCCCCCTCACAACTTCCTACCTAGAAGTGGCCTTTTCCTTCACGAAGGAAGTAGATATAATGAACCATAAGGTTTTTCATCTAAGTTCTAGTGTTGTTTCTTTCATAACTCATCATGGTCATACAAATATAGATCCACTCTAACTATGTATGACACTACTAGATGGTTATGCCATCTGGAGCATAGTGAACCGACTAATGCATACAAAGACTGATGCATTACTTTGGCCAAAATTTAATATAAATAAATGTTTCACAATGAATGTAGTCAAATGTTCATACACCTCTAACTTGACTTAGAAGTTATGTCATCCTAAAGTGTTTTTGGTTGACCCTTCTTGGTCACAAATTTAGTCCATCCTCTTGGAATTCCAACTCCTTTTCCTGGAGGAAATTTCATTCATTTTCTCGTTGCACCTGCAACATAGAATCTGTGACTCCTCGTCACTCTATTCATTTCTTAAGTACATAAGTTCTTGGTTTCTTACCATAAAATCAGTTGTGGATGACATCTCTATGAGATGAGTTTGAATAAATATTTAGGTTAATGGATCTCCATCCGATCCTTTTCAATTGAAACATGGTTCATTCAAATTAACAATACCATTGTAAAACAAGTTTCATATTTTGACATAGAAATATTCATAGTCTACTAGAGACTTGATAGGTAATAATAATACCTTCCATCTTTATAAATAGTGTTAAAAAAGATAACACAATTAATTAGCTATCCCTATTCCTAAACCCTAAATGCTATGGACCTATTCCTAAACCCGATACCCTGAACACTATACCTTAAACCCTAATCCCTCATCCCTAAACCTTAAACACTATCCCTCAACCCTTATCTCTTACACCTTAAACCCTAAAACCTATCCCTAAAACCTCAACCCTCAACACTATATCATAAACCCTAATCCCTTAAACCTCAACCCTAAAGCTTGAACCCTCAATCCTTAAACTTTCAACCCTAAAACCTATCCCTAATCCCTCTACCCTCGACACTCTACTTTAACCCTAATCCCTCAACCCTTATCTCTTACACCTTAAACCCTAAAACCTATCCCTAAAACCTTGACCCTCAACACTATATCATAAACCCTAATCCCTTAAACCTTAGCCCTAAAGCTTGAACCCTCAATCCTTAAACCTTCAACCCTAAAACCTATCCCTAATCCCTCTACCCTCAACACTCTACTTTAACCCTAATCCCTTGACCATCAACCCTATCCCTAAACCATCAACCCTTAACCCTCAACTCTCAACATTAAACCCTATTCCATCAACCCTAAACCCTAATCCCTCAACCCTAAACTCTATCCCTAAACACTCAACCCTTAACACTATATCTTAAACCCTAATCCCTAAACCCTAAACATTAATCCCTCAACCCTAAACCCTAAACCCTATCCCTAAACCCTCAACCCTCAACCCTAATTCATCAACCCTCCACCCTAATCCCTCATCCCTAAACCCTAAATGCTATCCCTATTCCTAAACCCTCGACCCAAGACACTATTCCTTAAACCCTCATCCCTTACCCCTAAACCCTAAACCCTATCCCTCAAACCTTAACCCCTAAACCTTAAACCCTAAAACCTATCCCTAAACCCTCAACCCTATACCCTGAACCGTATAATTAAGCCCTAATCCCTCAATCCTCAACCCTATATGTTAAACCCTAAAGCCTACACCCACAAACCCTCATCCCTATACCATATAACCTCGCCCTTATACCCTAAACCTTGAATATTGTGCCTCAACCCTATACTTAAATTAAAACTAAACCATACGTGCTCTCAACCCAAGTCACCCTAGGCCTTCTATACCCTCAATCCATATCATAAACCCTAAACCCAATATCAAAAAACCCTAATCCCCATGACTTACACACTTAATCTTATACACTCAACAACCTAAATATTAACCTTCAACTATAACCCTCCACCCTCTAACCTCTACCCTCTACCTATTATTTAAGCCCCAATCCCTCAACCCTCAACCCTCAACCTTAAAAACTATACAGGCTCGGGTCCTTATATACCCTAAACCCAAACACTTACATACATACATACATGCATACATACAGACATACACACATGCATACATACGTACATACAAACATGCATACATAGATACATACATACAAGCATGCATACATGAACATACATACAAGCATGCATACATGTACATACATACATACATACATACATACAACCATACATACATACCTACAAGCATACATATATGTACATATATACATCCATCAGACATACTTATGAAACTTGAACATAAATCATTCAAAGGAAGGGTAAAAGTCCAAACTTGTGTCACACTTTATAAAGGAATTGGCCAACATAAAAAAAATCCTCAACTTCGACCACATAAAAGTGGTCTTTATGTTTTGAATTTCAAAATGATGTAAACTAAGAAAATGTAGATCTCTTGTTCAAGTTTATTCCTCTAATTTTTTACATTTTAAAAAAAAATGTTTTGATATTTTTTTATCAACGTGAACTTGCAGGTAATACCATATGGACTACAAATTTAAATTCTTAAATATATTTTAAATGAATTTAAACCTGTTAGAAAAAAAGTGTAGATCTCAATATATTGCATGTGTTGAGAAGTGGAAGCTTAAACCATTATGCAATTTAGTGGTTTTGATATATATCCAATGTTGCAGATTTTCAATATTTCTCCTGTTGGATTTAAAAAAAATCTAATTATGTTTTTTGAGATCGTCTTTTCCTTTCAACTAGAAAACCTCTAAACCTGACATTTCACCAACATGAATTTGCAGGTAATGCCATAAGGAATGCAAATGAAATTGTTGAATGGTGCAAAAGTCATTTTTCCGTCCATGACTCAATGTACAACACATGCTATTTTTGGGAAGTTAAAGGTACATAAATAAAAAAATTTTGACTTTCAATGTGTGTACATGAATTGAATTTTTAATTTTATACACTTTTTAATTGTGGGTTTAGGATTTAGGGTTCAAGTGCTGAGGGTTGAGGCTTTAGACATAGGGTTTAAGGTTTAGCAATGAGGGATTAGGGTTTAGGGTTTAGTGTTGAGGGATTAGGGTTTAAGGTATAATGTTTAGGGTTGAGGGTTTAGGGATAGGGTTTAGGGTTTAAGGTTTAAGGGTTGAGGGTTCAGGCTTTAGGGATAGTGTTTAGGGTGGAGGGATTAGGGTTTAGGGTGGAGGGATTAGGGTTTAAGGTATAGTGTTTAGGGTTGAGGGTTAAAGGATGCGTTGCCCTGCACTGAAAGGTTATAGTCCCATTAGAGAATGATGTCCTTGCGCATGGACCATGTTGAGTGGCCTCATCGATCTTGGTAAGGGATACATGGAAGGCAAATGGATTAGGCAGATAGTGGATTATGATGTGGATTCTATAGGGGAGAAAAGTGGATTATGATTTGGATTATGTAGGGAAAATTGTGGATTATGATGTAGATTATGTCAGACTTATGTGAAAGCATGGACCATAGGGATGGTATGTGGAGCATATGTAGGATAGTGGATGAATGATGCTAGATTTATTGCAGAATGGAAGGGAACCATGACCAATGGTTGCACACATCATGATAAACATTGAAGCTTGTGATGTAGAGGTGGTGTAGGGTGTAATGGAGATGTTTTCTTAGGAGATGGATGATGAAGCGCTTTAGGAACCCACATAGACTTAGGCATTTTATTACTTTTATTTTTCTTGTGGGATAGAATGTTTTGACACTTTTGAGTGGAATGGGAATTTGAGATGGGAGTACATGGTTGGGATTTTCTAGAGGTAGATGCATCATTTAACTTGATTTCTTGTTGCTTAGGTACCCATACCATTTTGGTTTTGGACTTTACTTGTGGAGCTATGGGCTTGGATAACTTTTTGGATTGATTTTTCTTTGACTCTTTGTTTTTATGTCTTGAGGCATGAGGACCCTTAGGATGTTTGGCTTTATTAGTAGAGGTATCTAATTTTGCATTTCTGGATCCCTTGGGGATGTTGGAATGAGTGGAAGCTTTAAGTTTAGCTTTAAGATTAGGGTTGAGGGTTGAGGGTTGAGGGTTGAGAGATTAGGGTTTAAGGTATAGTGTTGAGGGTTGAGGGTTTAGGGTTTAGGGATTAGGGTTTAGAGTTGAGGGATTAGGGTTTAAGGCATAGTACTATTTAGGATTGAGGGTTTAAGGATAGGGTTTAGGATTTAAGGTTCAAGTGTTGAGGGTTGAGGCTTTAGGGATAGGGTTTAAGGTTTAGCGATAAGGGATTAGGGTTTAGGGTTGATGGATTAGTGTTTAGTGTTGAGAGATTAGGGTTTAAGGTATAGTGTTTAGGGTTGAGGGTTTAGGGATAGGGTTTAGGGTTTAAGGTTTAAGGGTTGAGGCTTCATGTTTTAGGGCTAGTGTTTAGGGTTGAGGGTTGAAGGATGAATTACACTGCACTGAAAGGTTATAGTCCCATTAGAGAATGATGTCCTCGTGCATGGACCATGTCGAGTGCCCTCATAGATGTTGGTAAGGGATACATGGAAGGCAGATGGATTAGGTAGATAGTGGATTATGACGTGGATTCTAGAGGGGAGAAAAGTGGATTATGATGTGGATTATTTAGGGAAAATAGGGGATTATGATGTGGATTATGTCAAACTTATGCCAAAGCATGGACTCATAGGGATGGTAGGTGGAGGGTATGTAGGATAGTGGATGAATGATGTTAGATTTATTGTGGAATGGAAGGGAACCATGACCAATGGTTGCACACATCTCAATAAATGTTGAAGCTTGTGATGTGGAGATGGTGTAGGGTGCAATGGAGATGTTTTCTTAGAAGGATGATGAAGGGCTTTAGGAACCCACATAGACTTAGGTGTTTTATTACTTTTGTTTTGCTTGTGGGATGGAATGTTTTGACACTTTTGAGCAGAATGGGAATTTGAGATGGGAGTAGATGGTTGGGATTTTTTAGAGGTAGATGCCTCATTTAACTTGATTTTTTATTGCTTAGGTACCCATACCATTTTAGTTTTGGACTTTGCTTGTGGAGCTATGGGCTTGGATAAATTTTTGGATTGATTTTTCTTTGACTCTTTATTTTTATGTCGTGAGGCATGAGGACCCTTAGGATGTTTGGCTTTATCAGTAGAGACATCTAATTTTGCATTTCTGGATCCCTTGGGGATGGTGGAATGAGTGGAATCTTTAAGTTTAGCTTTAAGATTAGGGTTGAGGGATTAGGGTTTAAGGTATAGTGTTGAGGGTTTAGGGTTTAGGGTTTAGAGTTGGGGGATTAGGGTTTAAGGCATAGTACTATTTAGGGTTGAGGGTTTAGGATTTAAGGTTCAAGTGTTGAGGGTTGAGGCTTTAAGGATAGAGTTTAAGGTTTAGTGATAAGGGATTATGGTTTATGGTTGAGGGATTAGGGTTTAGTATTGAGGGATTAGAGTTTAGGAATCTTTACTCATGAATCCTTACTCTTGTTCTTTGCATGCCAGGCCATCAATTGTGCAAGTGACTTGCAATGAAACATTCATTGAAGTCTAGGTATAATTGGCATGTTGGCATGAGGAACATTTTGGTTTGGCACAGCTAGGCACTAAATTAGGCACACTTTTCTCTAGTTTTTGTAACCCAAAGAGATTACATTTAGGGCTGAAAGTTGGCGCTAAAGTCGGCATTAGAGACGCCGAATTTAGTGTCGACTAATGAATCCAAAAAATAAAAAATTAAAATTCGCGCCTACCTTAAAACATACCACACAAAAAAAAACACAAATAAGTTAATATATTTAAGCCCACAACACAGTGTACTCTGCCTCTATTTTAGGTTTCCTACTAAGAATTGTATGATGTGAAGCAACAACTTTATTAGGTCAAAAACGAAAGTTATCAAAAAGTTTCTACAATGGATCCATTAATTTGTATTTTATTTATTTTTGGTTCTAGACATCCAGAAGATAAAAAATTGCTTTAGCTAGCTGCTAAATTTGGGGTTTCTAGCTACCTTAGCCATTCAATCAAGCTTGTTCATCTGGCTTTTAGCAAGTAAGTTCCAATTGTTGAACAATTAACTCTTGACCTAGGTTTTTATCGATTTTGATATAATTTTGAGCTCAAAGAAAGTTTTTCTAAGATTTTGTACTCACGCTTTAGGGTAAATTTGAGTAGTAATGTTGCTAATTATCCTTGCTTGTAGTATAACTTTCATTTACCATTTTTGGAAGGCCTATCAAATAAGGTCTCTTTGTACATCATACCCAAAATATGAGCTGTTAGGATTTGTTTTTTGCTACATATTTGTTTTTGGCTACGATTGGTCAAGCATGCTGTTAATTCATACTTGGCTACAATTGCCTCCACATACTGGATGAAAATAATTTGCCCTAGGTCACCTCAAAATGTCAAGCAATAGAGGGAAGGTAGCAAACTCTGGCCACAATTAGGTAATTCACTGTCAATTTACAGATTTGTAAATGTTTCCATTGTTTATTTGATTTTTAGTATTTAGTTTTCTATTTCTAAATTTGAAAGAAGAAATATATTATATATATAGGGACATGAGATTGACAAAGATAAAGAGGCATTGTCTTCCATATTGGGGGTAGAGGCATTGAACAAATTGGATGGTGTTGACTTAACAATGCTTGCCAGATACATAGGAAAATGATCTAGTAAAGCCCCTGAAACATTGCAACCAAATCAACAGTGTCAAAGGGAATCAATTGATTCCCCAACCAGTCATGGATTGGGCAAAAGATCCAAGAAAAAATCAATAACAGTAACCTCTAAGAATGTGGAACAGGGAGTAGAGGCTTCCAATGTCCCAACCACTCCTGGGACAGACTTCTTCAGCCACCACACCATGTTTTCATCTTGCATTGGTAGCTACGATACCAAGATATAATACGATGTGGTTTTAGGGGAAGTCCAAATGACAGATGCTAGAAAAATGTTTGTGAATAGGTTGAAGGAATCATGCCTTCAACGGTTCAAAGACCATCTACATTTGCCATTCTCAAAGATACCCATGCACCTGCAAAAAGTAGTTATCCATGACATGGAGACTGGATTTGGCATAGGTTGGTCTGTAAAGAAAATAAAGCTATGAATGTCTCAAAACTACAAGAGATTTTGGTCCAACCAAACAAAGAAGATAAATAAAATCCATCCCGAGCTAAGGCTCAAAAAAAGGCCAATTGATGTAAGTCTGAAAGTATGGAAAGAGCTTGTAAAAGCATATGAGAAGTCTGATGTACGGAGGAAGTCTGGTGAGGAGAGTACATAAGTATTTGAATTTGCTCATAAGATTTTATCAAATTTATTAAACGATTTTTAAATTTTATTTGTGCATAATTAAATTGAATTAGTATATGTTTTAGGACAAGGCCTCCAAGACTAGGCTTGACAAACTTCGTGCCACTCATCACAGTGGCCAAAAAGGTTTACAGGCCTTGATTTGTACATTTGTAAGTATATTTAATATGTTAAATATATTTTTTTATTTCCTAGGAAAAAGTAAATGATTGCATATTAATTAGTTTAACTAGTCCATGTGCCATGTTTTGACAGGAGGAGAAATATGGTCGGCAACCAATGCAATTTGAAAAGGAAATGTTACAAAGAAAAAAGTGGACCGATTTTGTAATCTGGATGGAGAACAAGGTATCAATAGTTGATTTTCAATAACTTAGTTGGATGTTGTTGTGTTAATATGTCAATTTGCATTTCTTGTGTTGAGTTCCAATAATCTTTGAAGAGGTTATAGATTGATACTTGAGACAAACAGTTATAGTTGTACTCTATTTCTTGTGTTTGGTTTCTATTGGTCTTCTTGTCATTTTGACTCAAGTGGACTGTTATTCATAGGTTACTTGTCATTCTTGTTGATCATGTGGATGTAGTTATCATGGAGTTTTCAGGTGGTCTCCTAAGTGAACAGACCTAAGGGTTTATCTCAAGTCTTTGTTTCCTAACCTTTTATTATAATACTTAAAGGGGGGCATGCATTATAGTTATGTTGTTGGTTATATTTCAAACCTTTAAATATAATAGTGGACATTTAAATTTTAATATGCACATTTTTTTGTTGAGAAGGAGCCATCATTGGCAGTAGGCATTAACTCTCCTCTACCATAATAGCTTGGGGAAGTACTAGTCTTTAATGTGCTTGGTTTTTGGGTATGTGAGGGAGAAAAGGAAGGAGTGGGGAACCATTTTGGCGGGGAATTCTTCTTTCTGCCTTGGGGTCGAGGAAGGAAGGTTGATGGTTGGACTGTAAGTGATTTAGAGGAAGGGAGACTTTGGGTGTGCTCATCATGTTGGCTGAGTAACCTGTTGTTTGGGTTGGAGACTAAGAATCAAATCACCAACTAGTCTTCTTCAACTAAGCTAACCTTTGTTTGAACTAAAGCTCCTTGTCATCCATTCTTGTAAAATTACACTGACCATTTTGGTGAAGCATTTCCTTTAACTTGTGTAACTGTATGTGGTCTTGTGAAAGCCTATGCTAAAGAGTTTGGATGAGGAAAATATTGTTAACTGTGAGAGTTAAGACTTAAGATCATGGGACTTATGAACTATGGCAAACTGTTGGTTATTGTGTTTTGGATTTCTATCATGAAGGAAGCTACATTAATTTGGTCACAGTTTGAGGTGGAGTATCAAACCTTGGATATAATTGCTAGAATGCTATCATTGCAACATACCATGAGTCTTGAGGAAACTCGACCTAGTTCATGGTTATCTTTTTTGACATGGTTGTAAACCCCAATGGTGTTGGTATTTCACCTATAAATGTCCACTCTCTCAATTTGTGGATGCGAGGTCTTCTTGGGATTAATAATGCCACTCCTAGGTGGGGTTTTGGGATGGTTTTGGATCCTTGGTTCGGGTCAAATTGCCCCCCAACACTCCCTTCAAGGTTATGAGGTTTGCATTACTGAAGCCACAATGGAATACAATGTTGAAACAACACTACATGATTGTATTTGATTACCAGTTAACTCTTGGAAATAATGGTTTTTGTCAATTGCATACAATTGTGTAACATTGCAATAGTTGTATTGTACTTGTAACTAGAACAGTCTATTGTGAAGGCATTCGTTTGATGAGAATGGCCTTTGAGTTCATTGTAATGACTTGCACTAACTTAGAAATGTGATTTCAAACTAGTATTTATTAAATTGGAGACTGTTTGTGAACAAATTTATCTTAGTATGGACTTCCCTATGTTTGAATGACTGGGCACTACCCACAGAATAGTAGCTATTATGTACTTGTGATCACTACATCATTTGAATAGAGGACTCATAAATGGAATATAGGACCTTCTATTTCATTGTCCATAAAATCCTAAGGGTTGATTAAGTTATTGTGCATGGGGGTAAGTGCAGGAAGATGGGGGGCCAAAAAGGGGTCTTAAGTGGCCACTTTTTTTCTAAAATTAGGAAATACTGGCCTTAGATGAGAAATTGAGCATAGTTACACTCAAAATTTGGAGATGTAACCAAAACAATGTTCGTAGTGCTACTATTTTGTTTTGAAAATGGCATAGATTAAGGGGTTCAAAAGAGGGAGCCACAGAAATTGGTGTTGTTTCTATCAAAAAAACATAACATAGCATGTTTTGTGGCTCCCTCAAAAGGTCAACTTTTTTTTGGTATTTTTAAAATCGCTTCAGTGAGAAATTAGCTAATAGCATATAGTTTATGCCTGATTTTTCTGATAATTTTTTGGGGAATATTTGATTTTTTACTAATTTTCAAAGTGGACACATCCTAAAAAATAGAATTTTGGTTGTGCTACCCCTATAAATTTTGAAAACTAATTGAAAATCATTTTTTTATTTTTTTAATATTTGTAGAATGGAGTCTAGTTCCTAAATATGTAATTTTTTTGAAATTTGAATGAATAGTTAATTTACAATGAAAAAAAGACCAAACAGTGGTTTTTGCCTAAAAACGGACACACAAACAAAAGAAATTAAAGATGAAAGGCTTAACATTGTTAAAATATGAAAAAAATCACATCATCAAATAGCTAAGAGAAAGCCTAACATTACCCAAGTGTTCGATTTGTTCAACCTTGAAACATGTGCAAATCTGAGGGTTAGCACGAATGAAATTATGTGAAATTTTGAAGAATATGGAAATACACGTCTGTGACTGTTTATAAGGCACTCGAAGCCTTTGGGTTGGAAATATAAAGCAAATCCCAAGCCCAAGGCTTGGGATTCCCAAAGCAAGACATAACGCGAGCGCGTTATAGCGCGCTCGCGTTATGTTTTGCTTTGCATTTTTCCTTTCTCGCAAGTCTGTTGTTTGTCATGTTTGACATAACGTGAGCACGTTATATGTTCCCTTTAAATTTTTTTACGTTCAAGGCTATTAATCATGAGGGTTAAGGGATAAGGGATAGGGTTGGAGGGTTTAGGGATAAGGGATTAGCGTTTAGGGTATAGTATCAAGCCCATTGAGGGTCTAGGAATAGGGATAGCATTTAGGGATTAGGGATGAGGGATTAGAGTTGAGGGATGACAGATTAGGGTTGAGGGTTTAGGGTTTAGGGTTTAGGGATAGGGTTGAGGGTCGAGGGATCAGAGTTAAGGGTTGAGGGATTAGGGTTTGACATTGAGGGTTGAGGGTTGAGGTTCAAGGGTCAAGGGTTTACAGATAGGGTTTAGGGTCAAGGGATTAGGGTTAAAGTAGAGTGTGGAGGGTGTAAGGATTAGGGATAGGGTTGGAGGGTTTATGGATAAGGGATTAGGGTTTAAGGTATAGTATCGAGTCTGTTGAGGGATTAGGAATAGGGATAGCATTTAGGGTTTAGGGATGAGGGATTAGAGTTAAGGGATGATGGATTAGGGTTGAGGGTTGAGGGATTAGGGTTTAGGGATAAGGTTTAGGGTTGAGGGATTAGGGTTTAAGGTATAGTGTTGAGGGTTGAGGGTTTAGGATTAGGGTTTAGGGTTGACGGATTAGCATTTAATGTCGAGGTTAGGGTTAGAGAGTCGAGGGTAGAGGGATTAGGGATAGGGTTTAGGGTTGAAGGTTTAAGGATTGAGGGTTGAGGCTTTAAGGATGAGGGTTTAAGGCTTAAGATATAGTGTCAAGTGTTGAGGGTGTAGGGATAGGGTTTAAGTTTTAAGGGTTAAGGGTTGAGGGATAGGGATTAGGGTTTAAGGTATAGTGTTGAGGGTTGATGGTTTAGGGATAGGGTTTAGGTTTGAGGGATTAGGGTTTAGGGTTGATGAATTAGGGTTTAATGTTGAGAGTTGAGGGTTGAGGGTTGAGGGTTGAGGTTGAGGGATAGGGTTAATGGTCAAGGGATTAGGGTTAAATATGAGTGTCAAGGGTAGAGGGATTAGGGTTTAAGGTATAGTATCAAGCCTATTGAGGGTCTAGGAATAGGGATAGCATTTAGGGTTTAGGGATGAGGGATTAGAGTTGAGGGATGATGAATGACTGATTAGGGTTGAGGGTTGAGAGATTAGGGTTTAGGGACAAGGTATAGGGTTAGGGTTGAGGGATTAGGGTTTAAGGTATAGTGTTGAGGGTTTAGGGATAGGGTTTAGGGTTGAGGGATTAGAGTGAAGGGTTGAGGGATTAGAATTTGATGTTGAGGGTTGAGGGTTTAGGGTTTAGGGTTTAGGGATAGGGTTGATGGTCGAGAGATCAGAGTTAAGGGTTGAGGGATTAGGGTTTGACATTGAGGGTTGAGGGTTTAGGTTCAAGGGTCAAGGGTTTAGGGATAGGGTTGAGGGTCGAGGAATTAAGGTTAAAGTAGAGTGTGGAGGGTATAAGAATTAGGGATAGGGTTGAAGGGTTTAGGGATAAGGGATTAGGGTTTAAGGTATAGTATCGAGTCTATTGAGGGTGTAGGAATAGGGATAGAATTTAGGGTTTAGGGATGAGGGATTAGAGTTGAGGGATGACGGATTAGGGTTGAGGGTTGAGGGATTAGGGTTTAGGGATAAGGTTTAGGGTTGAGGGCTGAGGGATTAGGGTTTAAGTTATAGTGTTAAGGGTTTAGGGATAGGGTTTAGGGTTGAGGAATTAGACTGAAGGGTTGAGGGATTAGGATTTGATGTTGAGGGTTAAGGGTTAAGGGTTTAGGGTTTAGGGTTAGGGTTGAGAGATGAAGGATCAGAGTTGAGGGTTGAGGGATTAGGGTTCGACGTCGAGGGTTTAGGGTTGAGGTTCGAGGGTCAAGGGTTTAGGGATAGGGTTGAGGTTCAAGGGATTAGGGTTAAAGTAGAGTGTGGAGGGTGTAAGGATTAGGGATAGGGTTGGAGGGTTTAGGGATAAGGGACTAGGGTTTAAGGTATAGTATCAAGTTTGTTGAGGGTTTAGGAATAGGGATAGCATTTAGGGTTTAGGGATGAGGGATTAGAGTTGAGGGATGATGGATTAGGGTTGAGGGTTGAAGGCTTAGGGTTTAGCGATAAGGTTTAGGGTTGAGGGTTGAGGGATTAGGGTTTAAGGTATAGTGTTGAGGGTTGAGGGTTTAGGATTAGGGTTTAGGGTTGACGGATTAGCATTTAATGTCAAGGTTATGGTTAGAGTGTCGAGGGTAGAGGGATTAGGGATAGGGTTTAGGGTTGAAGGTTTAAGGATTGAGGGTTAAGGCTTTAGGGATGAGGGTTTAAGGCTTAAAATATAGTGTCAAGTGTTGAGGGTGTAGGGATAGGGTTTAAGTTTTAAGGGTTAAGGGTTGAGGGATAGGGATTAGGGTTTAAGGTATAGTGTTGAGGGTTGATGGTTTAGGGATTGGGTTTAGGTTTGAGGGATTAGGGTTTAGGGTTGATGAATTAGGGTTTAATGTTGAGAGTTGAGGTTTGAGGGTTGAGGGTTGAGGTTGAGGGATAGGGTTAATGGTCAAGGGATTAGGGTTAAATAAGAGTGTCAAGGGTAGAGGGATTAGGGTTTAAGGTATAGTATCAAGCCTATTGAGGGTCTAAGAATAGGGATAGCATCTAGGGTTTAGGGATGAGGGATTAGAGTTGAGGGATGACGAATGACAGATTAGGGTTGAGGGTTGAGAGATTAGGGTTTAGGGACAAGGTTTAGGCTTAGGGTTGAGGGATTAGGGTTTAAGGTATAGTGTTGAGGGTTTAGGGATAGGGTTTAGGGTTGAGGGATTAGAGTGAAGGGTTGAGGGATTAGAATTTGATGTTGAGGGCTGAGGGTTTAGGGTTTAGGGTTTAGGGATAGGGTTGAGGGTCGAGAGATCAGAGTTAAGGGTTGAGGGATTAGGGTTTGACATTGAGGGTTGAGGGTTTAGGTTCAAGGGTCAAGGGTTTAGGGATAGGGTTGAGGGTCGAGGAATTAAGGTTAAAGTAGAGTGTGGAGGGTATAAGGATCAGGGATAGGGTTGAAGGGTTTAGGGATAAGGGATTAGGGTTTAAGGTATAGTATCAAGTCTGTTGAGGGTGTAGGAATAGCGATAGCATTTAGGGTTTAGGGATGAGGGATTAGAGTTGAGGGATGACGGATTAGGTTTGAGGATTGAGGGATTAGGGTTTAGGGATAAGGTTTAGGGTTGAGGGCTGAGGGATTAGGGTTTAAGGTATAGTGTTGAGGGTTTAGGGATTGGGTTTAGGGTTGAGGGATTAGACTGAAGGGTTGAGGGATTAGGATTTGATGTTGAGGGTTGAGGGTTAAGGGTTTAGGGTTTAGGGTTAGGGTTGAGAGATGAGGGATCAAAGTTAAGGGTTGAGGGATTAGGGTTCGACATCGAGGGTTGAGGGTTGAGTTTCGAGGGTCAAGGGTTTAGGGATAGGGTTGAGGTTCAAGGGATTAGGGTTAAAGTAGAGTGTGGAGGGTGTAAGGATTAGGGATAGGGTTGGAGGGTTTAGGGATAAGGGATTAGGGTTTAAGGTATAGTATCAAGTTTGTTGAGGGTTTAGGAATAGGGATATCATTTAGGGTTTAGGGATGAGGGATTAGAGTTGAGGGATGATGGATTAGGGTTGAGGGTTGAAGGATTAGGGTTTAGCGATAAGGTTTGGGGTTGGGGGTTGAGGGATTAGGGTTTAAGGTATAGTGTTGAGGGTTGAGGGTTTAGGATTAGGGTTTAGGGTCGACGAATTAGCATTTAATGTCGAGGTTAGGGTTAGAGTGTCGAGGGCAGAGGGATTAGGGATAGGGTTTAGGGTTGAAGGTTTAAGGATTGAGGGTTAAGGCTTTAGGGATGAGGGTTTAAGGCTTAAGATATAGTGTCAAGTGTTGAGGGTGTAGGGATAGGGTTTAAGTTTTAAGGGTTAAGGGTTGAGGGATAGGGATTAGGGTTTAAGGTATAGTGTTGAGGGTTGATGGTTTAGTGATAGGGTTTAGGTTTGAGGGTTGAGGGTTGAGGTTGAGGGATATGGTTAATGGTCAAGGGATTAGGGTTAAATAAGAGTGTCAAGGGTAGAGGGATTAGGGTTTAAGGTATAGTATCAAGCCTATTGAGGGTCTAGGAATAGGGATAGCGTTTAGGGTTTAGGGATGAGGGATTAGAGTTGAGGGATGACGAATGAGGGATTAGGGTTGAGGGTTGAGAGATTAGGGTTTAGGGACAAGGTTTAGGGTTAGGGTTGAGGGATTAGGGTTTAAGGTATAGTGTTGAGGGTTTAGGGATAGGGTTTAGGGTTGAGGGATTAGAGTGAAGGGTTGAGGGATTAGAATTTGACGTTGAGGGTTGAGGGTTTAGGGTTTAGGGTTTAGGGATAGGGTTGAGGGTCGAGAGATCAGAGTTAAGGGTTGAGGGATTAGGGTTTGACATTGAGGGTTGAGGGTTTAGGTTCAAGGGTCAAGGGTTTAGGGATAGGGTTGAGGGTCGAGGAATTAAGGTTAAAGTAGAGTGTGGAGGGTATAAGGATTAGGGATAGGGTTGAAGGGTTTAGGGATAAGGGATTAGGGTTTAAGGTATAGTATCGAGTCTGTTGAGGGTGTAGGAATAGGGATAGCATTTAGGGTTTAGGGATAAGGGATTAGAGTTGAGGGATGATGGATTAGGGTTGAGGGTTGAGGGATTAGGGTTTAGGGATAAGGTTTAGGGTTGAGGGCTGAGGGATTAGGGTTTAAGTTATAGTGTTGAGGGTTTAGAGATAGGGTTTAGGGTTGAGGGATTAGACTGAAAGGTTGAGGGATTAGGATTTGATGTTGAGGGTTGAGGGTTAAGGGTTTAGGGTTTAGGGTTAGGGTTGAGAGATGAGGGATCAGAGTTAAGGGTTGAGGGATTAGGGTTCGACGTCGAGGGTTTAGGGTTGAGGTTCGAGGGTCAAGGGTTTAGGGATAGGGTTGAGGTTCAAGGGATTAGGGTTAAAGTAGAGTGTGGAGGGTGTAAGGATTAGGGATAGGGTTGGAGGGTTTAGGGATAAGGTATTAGGGTTTGAGGTATAGTATCAAGTTTGTTGAGGGTTTAGGAATAGGGATAGCATTTAGGGTTTAGGGATGAGGGATTAGAGTTGAGGGATGATGGATTAGGGTTGAGGGTTGAAGGATTAGGGGTTTAGCGATAAGGTTTAGGGTTGAGGGTTGAGGGATTAGGGTTTAAGGTATAGTGTTGAGGGTTGAGGGTTTAGGATTAGGGTTTAGGGTTGACGGATTAGCATTTAATGTCGAGGTTAGGGTTAGAGTGTCGAGGGTAGAGGGATTAGGGATAGGGTTTAGGGTTGAAGGTTTAAGGATTGAGGGTTAAGGCTTTAGGGATGAGGGTTTAAGGCTTAAGATATAGTGTCAAGTGTTGAGGGTGTAGGGATAGGGTTTAAGTTTTAAGGGTTAAGGGTTGAGGGATAGGGATTAGGGTTTAAGGTATAGTGTTGAGGGTTGATGGTTTAGGGATAGGGTTTAGGTTTGAGGGATTAGGGTGTAGGGTTGATGAATTAGGGTTTAACGTTGAGAGTTGAGGGTTGAGGGTTGAGGGTTGAGGTTGAGGGATATGGTTAATGGTCAAGGGATTAGGGTTAAATAAGAGTGTCAAGCGTAGAGGGATTAGGGTTTAAGGTATAGTATCAAGCCTATTGAGGGTCTAGGAATAGGGATAGCATTTAGGGTTTAGGGATAAGGGATTAGAGTTGAGGGATGACGAATGAGAGATTAGGGTTGAGGGTTGAGAGATTAGTGTTTAGGGACAAGGTTTAGGGTTAGGGTTGAGGGATTAGGGTTTAAGGTATAGTGTTGAGGGTTTAGGGATAGGGTTTAGGGTTGAGGGAT
This sequence comes from Cunninghamia lanceolata, assembly GCA_027924645.1. Classification (NCBI taxonomy): domain Eukaryota; kingdom Viridiplantae; phylum Streptophyta; class Pinopsida; order Cupressales; family Cupressaceae; genus Cunninghamia; species Cunninghamia lanceolata. The sequence goes on from BSBN01001583.1 coordinate 17,173,129, forward strand.
TAGAGTGAAGGGTTAAGGGATTAGAATTTGATGTTGAGGGTTGAGGGTTTAGGGTTTAGGGTTTAGGGATAGGATTGAGGGTCGAGAGATCAGAGTTAAGGGTTGAGGGATTAGGGTTTGACATTGAGGGTTGAGGGTTTAGGTTCAAGGGTCAAGGGTTTAGGGATAGGGTTTAGGGTCGAGGAATTAAGGTTAAAGTAGAGTGTGGAGGGTATAAGGATTAGGGATAGGGTTGAAGGGTTTAGGGATAAGGGATTAGGGTTTAAGGTATAGTATCGAGTCTGTTGAGGGTGTAGGAATAGGGATAGCATTTAGGGTTTAGGGATAAGGGATTAGAGTTGAGGGATGACGGATTAGGGTTGAGGGTTGAGGGATTAGGGTTTAGGGATAAGGTTTAGGGTTGAGGGCTGAGGGATTAGGGTTTAAGGTATAGTGTTGAGGGTTTAGAGATAGGGTTTAGGGTTGAGGGATTAGGATTTGATGTTGAGGGTTGAGGGTTAAGGGTTTAGGGTTTAGGGTTAGGGTTGAGAGATGAGGGATCAGAGTTAAGGGTTGAGGGATTAGGGTTCGACGTCGAGGGTTTAGGGTTGAGGTTCGAGGGTCAAGGGTTTAGGGATAGGGTTGAGGATCAAGGGATTAGGGTTAAAGTAGAGTGTGGAGGGTGTAAGGATTAGGGATAGGGTTGGAGGGTTTAGGGATAAGGTATTAGGGTTTAAGGTATAGTATCAAGTTTGTTGAGGGTTTAGGAATAGGGATAGCATTTAGGGTTTAGGGATGAGGGATTAGTGTTGAGGGATGATGGATTAGGGTTGAGGGTTGAAGGGTTAGGGGTTTAGCGATAAGGTTTAGGGTTGAGGGTTGAGGGATTAGGGTTTAAGGTATAGTGTTGAGGGTTGAGGGTTTAGGATTAGGGTTTAGGGTTGACGGATTAGCATTTAATGTCGAGGTTAGGGTTAGAGTGTCGAGGGTAGAGGGATTAGGGATAGGGTTTAGGGTTGAAGGTTTAAGGATTGAGGGTTAAGGCTTTAGGGATGAGGGTTTAAGGCTTAAGATATAGTGTCAAGTGTTGAGGGTGTAGGGATAGGGTTTAAGTTTTAAGGGTTGAGGGATAGGGATTAGGGTTTAAGGTATAGTGTTGAGGGTTGATGGTTTAGGGATAGGGTTTAGGTTTGAGGGATTAGGGTTTAGGGTTGATGAATTAGGGTTTAATGTTGAGAGTTGAGGGTTGAGGGTTGAGGGTTGAGGGTTAAGGTTGAGGGATAGGGTTAATGGTCAAGGGATTAGGGTTAAATAAGAGTGTCGAGGGTAGAGGGATTAGGGTTTAAGGTATAGTATCGAGCCTGTTGAGGGTTTAGGAATAGGGATAGTGTTTAGGGTTTAGGGATGAGGGATTAGAGTTGAGGGATGATGGATTATGGATTAGGGTTGAGGGTTGAGGGATTAGGGTTTAAGGTATAGTGTTGAGGGTTGAGGGTTTAGGATTAGGGTTTAGGGTTGATGGATTAGAATTTAATGTCGAGGTTAGGGTTAGAGTGTCGAGGGTAGAGGGATTAGGGATAGGGTTTAGGGTTGAAGGTTTAAGGATTGAGGGTTGAGGGTTTAGGGATGAGGGTTTAAGGCTTAAGATATAGTGTCAAGTGTTGAGGGTGTAGGGATAGGGTTTAAGTATTAAAGGTTAAGGGTTGAGGGATAGGAATTAGGGTTTAAGGTATAGTGTTGAGGGTTGATGGTTTATGGATAGGGTTTAGGTTTGAGGGATTAGGGTTTAGGGTTCATGAATTAGGGTTTAATGTTGAGAGTTGAGGGTTGAAGGTTGAGGGTTGAGGTTGAGGGATAGGGTTAATGGTCAAGGGATTAGGGTTAAATAAGAGTGTCAAGGGTAGAGGGATTAGGGTTTAAGGTATAGTATCGAGCCTGTTGAGGGTCTAGGAAAAGGGATAGTGTTTAGGGTTTAGGGATGAGGGATTAGAGTTGAGGGATGACAGATGATGGATTAGGGTTGAGGGTTGACGGATTAGGGTTTAGCGATAAGGTTTAGGGTTGAGGGTTGAGGGATTAGGGTTTAAGGTATAGTGTTGAGGGTTGAGGGTTTAGGATTGACGAATTAGCATTTAATGTCGAGGTTAGGGTTAGAGTGTCGAGGGTAGAGGGATTAGGGTTAGGGTTTAGGGTTGAAGGTTTAAGGATTGAGGGTTGAGGCTTTAGGGATGAGGGTTTAAGGCTTAAGATATAGTGTCAAGTGTTGAGGGTGTAGGGATAGGGTTTAAGTTTTAGGAATTAAGGGTTGAGGGATAGGGATTAGGGTTTAAGGTATAGTGTTGAGGGTTGATGGTTTAGGGATAGGGTTTAGGTTTGAGGGATTAGGGTTTAGGGTTGATGAATTAGGGTTTAATGTTGAGAGTTAAGGGTTGAGGGTTGAGGGTTAAGGGTTGAGGTTGAGGGATAGGGTTAATGGTCAAGGGATTAGGGTTAAATAAGAGTGTCGAGGGTAGAGGGATTAGGGTTTAAGGTATAGTATCGAGCCTGTTGAGGGTCTAGGAAATGGGATAGTGTTTAGGGTTTAGGGATTAGGGATTAGAGTTGAGGGATGATGGATGATGGATTAGGGTTGAGGGTTGAGGGATTAGGGTTTAGGGACAAGGTTTAGGGTTAGGGTTGAGTGATTAGGGTTTAAGGTATAGTGTTGAGGGTTTAGGGATAGGGTTTAGGGTTGAGGGATTAGAGTGAAGGGTTGAGGGATTAGGATTTGACGTTGAGGGTTTAGGGATAGGGTTGAGGGTCGAGGGATCAGAGTTAAGGGTTGAGGGTTGAGGGCCATTTCTATCAAGAACTTGATTATGAGGGCTTGCCCCTTCATTGTTATGCCTATCATATGGCAGAGCATCTGACAAGCTCTTGCAGGAAAGAGATGTGATCAATGCAAAGGATGTGATGAATCTATAGCAGGACAAAACGTGAGCGCGTTATAACACACTCACGTTTTGTCTTGCTATTAAAACAGTAAAAAAGTGGTTACCCCCGTGATCCAGGCCCACATGCTCTGTTTTCTTACTAATTCTGCACGTGCTCTGATAAAAAAGAAGTGCTTTCATGCTGTTGGGAAGTTCACATGCACATTTGACACATTGTACCACCTTTGCATGATCTTTCCACCACCTTTTCTTCTTTGCCAACTTGAGAAGGAGGAAATAACATAGTTTTGACACCAAGTTTGATATATATCTATTCAAGTTTCAATTTTTGTAGTGTTGGAATGTTAATTGTGATTCAATTTAAGGAATTTAACATTATAGATTGGTTAATAGTATTGTTGTTAGTAATAATATTTGAGTGTTATTCAATTTAACATTAAAAAGGAAGCAAGTGGTGAAAAACTCAAATTGTTGAGGAGTTTGAAGCAAGAAGATAAAAACACTACATAATTGGGTACTCTCTCCATTCAAATCTTTATTTTTTAGGTATGTCAAGTCTTTACATGCATGTTCTTTACATTTTCCTTATTTCGGATTGAATTACTTTATCATGCTTTATCATACATGTTTAAAATAGACACATTCCCAATCAAGAAAGCAGCCTACAATCTCACATGATGCCATGCATATTTTCTACACTTGGGCTCTTTAATAATTATGTGTAATAAACAAACCTTAACATACCATGATGTCAAACTATACAAGAATAAATCCTTACAACATAAAAAAAATACAATCCCACTATTATCTTGTATTCATTTCTTAGGAACTAATATTGGTCTCTTTATCATGCTACAGACAAATTCTCCGTCATGCTGAGGAAATGATCAAGAATTAAACCAACATAGGAAGAGATAGAAGCTAAGAATGCAAAGAAAGTAGTGGCTATGAGGGAACTTCGTGAGAAGAGGAAATTGGACACGATAAATGAAGACATACCAATTGAAGAGGAACCACAACCATCACAAAGAGATATGGTATTGGTGGCACAAAGAGAACGAATGCAAAAACTTCATGGTACGAGAGATTTGAATACCATAGTTGGAAACACGTCCTCTACCGCAAGTCAACATGTAGGGACACCATCTACCACATCTCAAGTTGAGAGTACATCATCACTCACATGTGATGAAGGAGGTATGCCATCGTTCCCACCTCAACCTTAAGGTATGTCATCTATTCCATCTTCGATCGAAGGTATGCCATCTAACCCATCTCATTTAAATATTGATGAAATTCCTAATGTTGAGATGAATTTACCTAACTTGACACCACCTAGAATTTTGCATAGAAAGCCAAAGTATTTGATTGATATTGATGAGAATATTTTGCAGCCAATGGAAGGTAAGATTCCAAAACGCACTTGTAGAAGATATGCTAATAAGATTTGGAGATTGTTCTTTGAAAAGTTAAATGAGACTGAAAGATGTCAACTATTTGTTGAAATGATGAGAAGTATAAAGTATAGGTCTATCATGAAGATTCTTGGGTTGAGAACATCAAAGGCTTCAAGTGAAAAATCTATTGTCAAGAATCTAATGAGTGTGTATGAGAGTGTGGGTAACACCTCACGCACAAAAGATAGTAATGTAACACGGCGTGTGATTACATCGACTATAGTAAGTAGTCAAACAAGGAAAGCTCGTCTCATTAGAAAGACAAGTCAAGAATTGAGAATTAATAGGAAAACTTTATCAAGAGCTGTTGGAAGATGCCAAAGAATTGAGGACACTAATGCCAATGAATTATGGGCATTCTCGGGGAGACTACCACGAAAAGATAAACCAATTGTTGAAGCATTTAGATCACTAATTGAAGACTTTTGGAAGAATTACACAAGGGTATCTCCGAATCAAAGGGATGTGGTAAGAAGGAGAATCAGTAGTCAAAACCACGAGCCACATCCAAAGCATTTTTTGGATGAGACTCAAACACAGTTTTATGGTAAATTTCTAGAGAAGTATCCTCAAATTAAAATTTGTCAAAAATATTTTGAATTGCTAAAACCTTTCTATGTTAAGATAAATCACACATGCACTACTTGTTGTAAATTACATATTGAATTTTCTAACCATTTTGATGCTTATAGGTCTATATGTTTAGATATGCATACTAACAATGATTTGCAGGGTTGTGCCATATGTCCCCCACCAACATCTTCAAGAGACTTCATATCAAGAATTTTATGTGAAAGAGAGGAAGGTCAAATATTCTACAAGAAATTATGCTTGGATGGCACATGTCATCGTTGCGGTGGCTTGCAACATTTGCCAATATGTGAACATATGGAAATAACACATGCAGTTGGAAATGAACTAGTAGAGTTTGGCAAGTATAAAATAGTGGCATACAATACAAAAGATGGTAAAGAAGCAAAGAAGTGTGAATTAGTTATTGAAAAGATTCCAGTGTATCAGTTTATGCCTACATTTCGTGACAGCATAGTGTATGAGTATGCAAGACATGCCCATAGAGCTCGATGGTTGGACTTGCAATTCAAGTTATGCAAGGACACATTTCCAGTTGGTAGCATTGTTTCAGTCGTCGACTTTGCAGAGAACTACAGTCTACAGCCATAGTGTGAGGTGCAATCACAATATTACAACTCCACACAGGTTTCTATATTTGTGCACATCGCATTCATTCATGCGAATGATAGTACAGAGGATGATAGAAAGATCATAAGGGAGTATAATTTCTATATTAGTGATGATCGCACGCATTCTACAGACTTCATGCAAGGTTGCTTTCAGGTGTTCTACAATGATTTGGCTAGAAGGGGCATATCGTTCAGTCAGCATATCATATGGTTGGATAACTATGCGTCACAATTCAAGAACTCACAGAATTTCTATTGGCTGAGTAGGAGGCATAATTTTACAGGTATTCAACATATGTGGAACTTTTGTGAGGCCGGGCATGGAAAGGAGGGGCATGATGGTGCAGGAGTATGTATCAAAAGAGCCATAGCACGAGAAGAGTTAAAGTATAAAGACAATGCAAAGTTGATAGATGCAAAATCGATTGTTGAGTGGTGTAATGCTTCCATGGGTCCAGGTAATGAAGGTAAGTCTTCAGTTCGTAGATTTTTTTGGTTGATAGATGATACTAACATTGCACCATATGAGGATTGTTGTACACTGACAGGATCAAATGAGATGCACTCTTTCAGAAGCTCAATTGCAGGTTCATGGAGTATCCATACACGAAAGATGTCATGCTTTTGTTCTTCTTGTAAAATTCAAGTCTAGGATGAGTGCGAGTCAAAGGAGTGGGTTGACGAATGGCAGTTAAGTTATCTTAGCCCACTTGACACGTATCGACCCCCGATGGCACTAGAACTAACATAGATGGAATCGTCAGTTGACTTTGACCACATATTAGATTTAGTCTAACTAGGTAATATAGGGCACGTATATGCATCTAATTTCATCTAGTTCAACGAGTTAATGTCATCTTACTTTGTAGTGTTTTTTTTAATGTTGACTAATTTCATCTAATTTGCTACACATATCAATGTAGGGCACGTATATGCAGTTATTGCAGATGAAGATAATGAAGAGGGAACAAATTATTACTTATGTCGTTGTGTTGAGGCCAAAACAAAATTGGAGGCCCTTGTTACAGATGGAGAAAACATCGAATACCCTATAGGCTCAGTGGTTATTACTGGAACATGGCTTAGAAGGTACCCACATAAGAGTGTCAATATTTGGCTATTTCAGGACTTTGACATGCATTGGAAGATTATTCATTACTCGAACCTTGTCGTGGCATCCAATGTTCATTTGATAAAGTATCAGGGTAGACCTTTGAACAAAATATTGTGGAAGGTGCATGAGTCTGACCATGAAGCAATACTTGACACAATAAAGAGTAGAGCAGACTCAAATGGTTCGTTGGATTAATTTGTAAGTATTCACATTGATTTTGTAAAGTCATGTTACATTGAGTTGTAAGTATGCACATTAATTTGTAAGGTTTGTCTTTTTTTATTTCCTCCTACATTTTTACACGTACACATTTTTACATCATCATGTTATGCATTTTTGGTGTCCTACTCCTGATGCGACCAAACTCATAACTCACCCTACTTCCTCTAGACACCATTTGATGATCTCTCCAACACTCTAGATCTAGGGCGCCCAATCATGGTGATGACCTGTATACCATTCTCCCAAGGTGCTCATAATGAATGAAAAGAAGACCAAGGGCGCCCAAGCTTAATAGACTTATTTCTTTCAATTTTGATGATCCAAACTCTTGCAATATGACATCCACTTTCATGCCTTTAGATCTTCCTTCACATACAGGGTGCCAAATCAAGTTGAAAAATCTACATAAGGGCGCCAAAATGGATGAAAGGAGACATGAAATGCGCCTTAGGACTCCATGCTAAGGTTTGAGCCATTAAAGTCTATTGATATTAGGCGCTCATGATGATGAAACTTAGAGCTTTTTCCTTTCCTATGAGCTCATCTAAGATATTTGAATGATAAGGAGCACCTTGACCTCTATAATACATTGGGCACCAAAATCAAGGTGATTTTAAGTCACTTTGAGTCATTTGGGGTCAGTTTGAGTCTTTGAGTCATGTTGCAAAAAAGTGTCAATGTTGTCAAGTTGCACAAAGAAACTTTTACATTTTTGGTGTCCTGCTCATGATGTGACCAAACTGACTGTTCCAACACATCCGGATGGGTACATTTACGCTAGGCATGGTCTTATTTTTCACCCAAACATGTCTAAACAGTCTAAGCTACATTGTACCGACGATATCCCTGAAGAGTCCAAATTACAAAAAGGCAGCAATCTTTGACGAGATGTTACTCGAAAACCATGTCACTTAGAACATTCTATCTGAGGCAACACGATCATGTAGAGTGCCTCTACAATAACCTCTCTCGATTTTTTATATCTCTGAGGCATTTGCCTGTGGTGAAAGGTTTTCTGCTGCCCCAAAAATCGTTAGGAGGCAGTGTAAAGTTGCAAAGGGGTGTAACTTTCATCCTGCTCCTGAGGTGACCAAACTGACTATTCCAACGCATCTGAATGGGTACATTTATGCTAGGCATGGTTCTATTTTTCACCCAAACATGTCAAAACAGTCTGAGCTACATTGTACCGACGATATCCCTGAAGAGTCTAAAGTGCAAAAAGGCAGCAATCTTTGACGAGATGTTACTCAAAAATTGTGTCACTTAGAAACATTCTGTCTAAGGCAACACAATCATGTAAAGTGCCTCTACAATAACCTCTCTCAATTTTTTATATCTCTGAGGCATTTGCCCGTGGTGAAAGGTTTTCTGCTGCCCCAAAAATCGTCAAAAGGAGGTAGTGTAAAGTTGCAAAGGGGTGTAACTTTTGTCCTACTCCTGATGTGACCAAACTGATTGTTCCAATGCATCTGGATGGGTACATTTACGCTAGGCATTGTCCTTTTTTTCACCCAAACATGTCGAAACAGTCCGAGCTACATTGTACCCACGATATCCCTAAAGAGTCCAAAGTGCAAAACGGTAGCAATCTTTGACGAGATGTTACTCAAAAATTGTGTCACTTAGAAATATTCTGTCTAAGGTAACATGATCACGTAAAGTGCCTCTACAATAACCTCTCTCAGTTTTTTATATCTCTGAGGCATTTGCCCGTGGTGAAAGGTTTTCTGCTGCCCCAAAAATCGTCAGAAGGAGGCAGTGTAAAGTTGCAAAGAGGTGTAACTTTCGTCCTGCTCCTGATGCGACCAAACTGACTATTCCAACGCGTCTGAATGGGTACATTTACACTAGGCATGGTCCTATTTTTCACCCAAACATGTCGAAACAGTCTGAGCTACATTGTACCAACGATATCCCTAAAGAGTCCAAAGTGCAAAAAGGCAGCAATCTTTGACAAGATGTTACTTGAAAACTGTGTCACTTACAAACATTCTATCTAAGGCAACGCGATCACATAGAGTGCCTCTACAATAACCTCTCTCAATTTTTTATATCTCTGAGACATTTGCCCGTGGTGAAAGGTTTTCTAGTGCCCCAAAAATTGTCAGAAGGAGGTAGTGTATTAAGTCAGGATGAAAGCCTATTCACTCTAGGTGCCTATTGTGACCAAATCACACATCACCCCATTACAAATGGGGACCCCCTACTTTTTTTGAACTCCAGTGTGTTTGACTAAGATTAGATGATGTCTTAGGGTTATTGCATGATGAGGTCAGTGGTGTTTGAGTTTTAGAGCTCCTTGATGACCTAATCCTGATAGTACGCGCGTAGAGGAAGGAATGATTAAGGCACACTTTGATAATCATTTCACCCTAGGTGAGCGCCTAGGTAGAATTTGGAGTGAAGCCTCAAATAATACCTTGGATTTTTAGATGCTTATTTTAGCTCAAATCATCATTATCTTGCACCTAGAGTTGGAGTCTAACTGCCTAGGGAGTCAAGGAGCATTTCATCATCCAAAGAATCCCAAACATGTGCCTTGAACAAGTGATGCTACAAGTGGTGAACAAAATGGGCGCCTTGAAGAATTGAGCCCTCCAAGACATCTTGTAATTGCCTAAAAGTCCAAAATTTACATAAGTGAGTTAAGGCATCATTTTCCATCTCCAGAGCCTCCTTTGAGCGCCTTAACATGGAGTGAATGTTTTAGTCTATGAAAGATTGCGCCTAAAGAATATAACAACCCCTTGAGTCACTAGGATGAACTAAGTTAACAAAATGAACTTCATTGAGGGAGGCGCACTTGTGCATCTAGACAACTCTAGTTTAGCACCTGAGAAAAAGCATGTTTAGAGACACCCCTCGAATGAACCCTCTAGAACCAATAGCCATAGCTCAAGATCCATAACCATGAGAAGATAAAGCATTAAAAAAATTCATCTAAAGGATGGGAAATACCTCTTAGATGATAGTCTGCCGAGTAGACCAAGAATGGGGAATGAGAATGCTCCTCGAAGATACACCAAGCCACAATGACTCTCTCCAATAAGAATCTTCTCTAGGTCCATAATTAACTCATGCCCATATCCAAGTGAAAGTCTCCTTGGTCTTCCTGCTAAAACCTCTAAAGGGTAACCATCTCAACAAGTGTCTATAATCCCAAGAGAACTCTAGCCTCACCCAAGTCTCGAAGTATGTATGAGAACCTATAACCAATCAATCCATGTTAAGCTCCAAATGCAACACCACATTATCATGAAGTTCCCAAGCACATGACCAATGTACTCAATACCAAGAGAACCAACAAGACCACTGTCAAAACTCCAACTACAAAATTAGGTATCCAAACATGACATCATGATCTAACATCTCCTCCTAGAAGATCACATGCACCAATACAGACATCCTAGTCTCAAGAGAACTTGTATCATGCTAATACTCTAATCTAGAATCAAGAGTCCACCAAGACACACTACCAAACACCTCTAAACCAAGGATCAAAATCTACAACCACATGAAGATAACCATCTCCTAAAAATAGTAGCCAAGATGTCAAAGCACTCTCACTACAAATAATAATCATAATCCAAGAGTTTGTCCATTACACCCAACCACTATATCAGATCATCCATCACTAGGTGACGAATACACATCACTATCAAAGCTCCCACTGAACCATGATATGAACTACACATGGCATTGTGATAACCATCTCCTAAATGAAGATCACCATGGTCCACACACACTCAACTATAATACTAATAACTCCAAAGTAGAACCAAGATCTCCAATCTAAGAAGATAAACCATCATTACTGTCAAAAGCTCACACTAAACTATGCAACTAAGATATCCATGACATCATGATAAACATGCTGCAAGTCCCAATAACCAACTATCCAATCATTCTCATCATCCATCCTCTCATCCCAATGCAACATACCAATGCACAAATGAGCATAGACAAGGAAAAATAACAAAGTCTACATCAACACTAAATCAATCCTGTGGATATAGGCAATATGCATTCAAGTCATCCCACTACAATCAATGAGGTGTGCATCCCAAAAAAATGCATAACTTGTAGATCCCAACATTGAAAACATGCAAAATCATCATCACATCAGTAACTTCCAAACTGAGATATCAAATAATATAACTTATAGACTTCACCAAATCAATCATAGATTCAACTTTCCAAACAAGTTTACAAATGAGTAACCATAGTCAAGGAACTAATCAAGCATCTAAGAGATAAGAACAATGTGCTAAAACTAAACCACAACACCACCTGTAATCATGAATCAAACATCATAACCCATACCTATCAACTACAAACATGGTCAAGTCTTGCCAATGCTCAAATGTACCTACATATCCATGACACCATAATTATCATCATTGCTATACCTATGCTCAAATCCTACTGAAACAAGACTCCTAGTCTCACCATGTATCAACCATGTCCTCAAACTAGAATATTGCTGAGCCCATGGAGATTGATACACCCACTTCAATAGAATAGGCAATTAATGTACCTGATGTGTCTTCATTTCATAAACTAGTAAACATCATTTGCATCCATACTTAAACCAATCTTATTGTTGTGTTTGATGTGTCCTCTTTCAAACAACCATTTAACAAAATTTGAGTCCAAACAATAAACATTTACAACCATAAACATCTCAAAGTCCAAAATCCAAACATTCTATCATCCTTAATCATTTCCATCATGGACCCTTGGTTTGAAAAAATCATTATGCAAGATAAAAACCCTATGCCTATTACCTTGTGCGAGGCTCATGCAAAACCCAAAATCACAATCAAAATAGGTCCTCAAACCATGCATCCTTTAAATGAGATCTTTTATCCAAATCAATCAAAAAATCCCTTTGACAATGATGATGATGATAGTCTTGTAGATCAAGATGATATCAAGATGACAATAGCATTAACTATGAGATCATTACATGAAAACTTTCCATAAACCTTCATCTCCCACTCATGAACATGCAAGAATATTTCAAACAAGAAATGACTAGCACTAGCTATCATGCCAATCCTAAATACACATCTAATGGTCATCCTTATGGTACCTTTGGTAAGGGAAGAACCACTTTAGACCAAGGTCCTCATATTCAATTCATATCTCCAATCCCAACCGCATGTGAGAACTATTTATCCTATATATCCTATTCAAATCCTCCATCTCATGATCCTTACATTCCAACTTATCCCATCAATCCAAACCCACTACATCCAAATCATCCTTTTTAGATTTCCTCCAAGGACTTCTAGTGGAGGAAAAATCTCAAACTAGAAATCACAAATTCAATTAGTGTACCTCTCCCAAGCCTATCCAAAAGTCACATAGTACCATGCCTATCCATCAAACACCACTATGCAATCAAAATCCTAACAACATGCCCATGATCCAAGATCAAGTGCAATCATGCAAAGATATTATCAATCACAAGCCTATTAAGAATGAACTAGAGTCTTCTAGTACCATAGTTTTCCATCAAACACCATCATGTAATCCATGGCCTATCAAGCCTATCAAAGAGTCTCTTACTAGAATTTCAAGTCAAAATCTATCATGCAACCATGTTAATTATGCAAAACCTATCAATCCCATCCAAGAAACCTTTATTTTCATCCAAACTCAAGATCTATGTCAAGAATCAAATCTAAATAGGATCAAATGTGCACTCACCCAAATCAATATCAAATTATCCAAGTTATTCTGATACATCGGTGAACTCTAATCTCGTTGGGCCGATACACCGATGGATTTCGACTGTGTTGGTTTTTTCCCAGAGTGGATGCTTACTCCCAGATTTCCCTACAAGGTAGCCATCAATGATCAATAGGATCTCTGGGCTAGGGGCCAACAGTATAGGAGATAGACTCTATTTTTATCTCCTCTTCTTCTTCAGGCTCTGAAAAACCTAGGGGGGTATTCCCTACTCAACATCTATGAAATGCATCTTTGTATTAGCTGGGATGTTGACATAAAGTAGCTAAATCCTCTCTTATACAGACCAAAACTATGAGATAGGTGCAAAGGGGCTAGCTTTGGGCCTATATTCAGTTGTAGACAGAGGATTTCAGTCCTAAACTACTTCTAAAGTCCTAATGGTTGTTTTGGAGTTTGATTTTGATTTATGTTTGGATGCAAACCTGGACCTGGTGTATAACCTCAACACAGAGCTAGATTGGTGCCTATCCAGGGCTTGGAGTCAATAGACATACACATGTAAATGTTTAGCATAAACATACTAAGACTGGATTTCAAGGGGATTTTGTGTGATATCTGCCTTACAGATACATCCCAGAACAGAGTATCAAGTTATCTCTACTTATGATATACTAACTGTAATATATTCTTCTCAACACTTAACCTGAAAACACTTTAATCTACCCCTTGAGCAGAAGTTAAGAGATCAAGCACTCAATATAGAAAAACTATATCCTAAAACCCAAGACACCCCTTAGATATCTAGATTCAAAAGAAGAGTATATTCAATACAGGAGATAGATAACAGAACACATGCAGTATAGCATTATTCATCTAAAACAACAATGAAACTAGTAAGTCTATGCATAATACATAAAACATGAGACTCATAAACTCACAAGATCTTCTGCACAGAGCAACCAAAACCAGTTGTATTTCATTATAGAGCCAAAATGTCCAATTTTCAACAACCTCAAAATGGGTCACACGGTCTGCTTAAATAGCAAGAAAATGTACCCAGCAGATTAATTACATGGGAGGCCAAAAATCTCCCCGGATGCAATGCATTGAGAAATGGCGCTCAAAACAGTAAATGCAGCAGAGGGACAAGGAGGAGGGAATAGGTGAGATTGGGATCTGGGCCACCGCTTGAAGATTTGCATCATAAAAATGGTGGTTGACCTGTCCATCATCATCCCATACCTCTACAACAATCACCATTAATGTTTCACCAACCTGTAGCCCCTGGAATGCAGCCACAACAAGTTTCAAGAGTTTTCCCAACCAAAAATAGCTGCAGAAACACAAGAAAAACCCATCGCTGCAAGATCAAAACGTGTTCGTCGATCAACCTCCTGTCACTGTGATCAAACAGCCCCAAAAACTGCTGAAAAGTCGCCAGCCAACCAGACTGTGCCACGTAGACACTTCGTGTTTCTATCGCTAGGTCCTTTCGCATACTTTCCCCACCGAGAGCTTATTGCCGGAACCTCACGTAGAAGCCACCACATGGCAAGCCCCGTAGCATCCTGTGAAACCCATAGAAACTCCCTTGGAGGCTTGGTGGAGGTAGACACATGGCGGGCTCCGCGCCCTCTTGAAACACAAAAGAGTCTTCTTTGAAACATAGTGGACTGCGACACTTGGCACCCTCCGTGCTACTCAGAAACTTTAAGGGGCCGCCTTGAAACTTATGCGGAAGGTAACATTTTTCATCACCTATGACACTTGAGACACTCACTAGGACCCACTTCAACACTTCGTTGAATATTGAAACATGTAGAAACTTCAGAGAAATAGGTTGAAGTCCTGGGAGCCTCCGCCACATGTCGCACTCTGACACATTTGATACATATGCTGGGGCCCACCTCAACGTTTCGCTTATCTATTGAAACACAGAAACAGCTTGCGGAAGCTGACACTTGTCATGCTCTGCAGTAACTATGAGGGACACATGGCACTTTTTGCGCACTTGTTGAAACATAAAGAAACTGCTCCAGCTGAATGACACTTGGCACCTTCTGCCACATTGAAACTTTATAAAGGGGCTCGCGGAAACTTAAACAGAAATCGCCACCTGGCACCTTCCGTGCATCTGTATCTTAGAACTGGGTCCCACCACTACTTCGCCACACTTAGAAACTTTAAAGCCCCTTTTGAAACTCCTGCAGGAGCTGACACTTGGCGGGCATCCGTGTCCATTACAAAAGAAATGTGGCACCTTCCGCAGACACAAAGGAACTTTTCAACAAGGTCTCCGCAAGTGACACGTGGTGCCTTCCATGTGAAGAAAAATAGAAACTGTATTGGAGACATGTACTACACGCGGCATGATCCGCAGCTCAGAGGCACTTCACTGGGACCCACCCCGTATTCACTTAGCGCTGAAACAAGAAACGAAACATTATGCGGAGGCTGACATTTGTCAAGCTCTGTAGCTACCATTAGGGACACATGGCATCCTCCGCCCCTGCATAGAAACTTTTTAGAAACTTCGCAGAGAGCGACATGTGGCACATTCCACAGGGAGTAACTTGAAACATAATAGAAACATTTAAAGGGTCTTTTAGGAACACAAGCGGATATCGACACATGTCGAGTTCCGCAGCACAGGCACAATTCTGACCCTTCTAGCCATACTTAGAAACATTTAGGGTCTGGAAGCTGTGGCTCAAAATGCATTCCTAAATGCATGAAACTCAAATTTTTAACATTTTCAAGGGCCGATAGTAATTTCAGCAATAGAACAAGATCCCGCAACTCAAAAATTTTAGGGTTTGAAGGAGAAAATTAGTAAACATTCAATTTTAAAACCCTAGACATAAATAATTACCAACATAGGCTCCAATTGGGGACGTGCAGGCGCAAGACTACAACAAGGACCAGACAACTCCGGGCAGACCAGATAAAACCCAAAATTCAAAACAGGACCGACCATACAAGGTATGTACAAAATATTTACAACTATTTTACATTGTGCACACAAGTTACTCATTTATGTGAAAAAGGCTTTAAGGAATTTGTTGTGCACTGGCAATTCCATTAATTCACCAGTTAGGGTTTGGAGAAAATAGGAGTCTCCACCATAGATATTGCTAATTTGGTATGGGCATGTCCACAAGGGTTCAAATTTGCCATGTTTACCCTTATCCTGGTTCCTTGCATTCCACATAAGGACCATATCATCTATCTGAAAACCTCTCTCTGTAACCCTTTTATCAAACAGGTACTTCACCTTTTGTTGTTTCTTGATGTTTATTTTTTGTGCCTCTGCTCTGATTTCATCTAGCTCAACCAGTTGATTGATCCTTTTAGTCATTGAATCTGTTGGTTTTTCTTCTGAATCAGCATTAGGGTTTGCCACTTCTAATGCACAGGCAGATTCAGCCAACTAAATACAGGAGGTTGCGTGAGCTGCCTCCCCTTCACTTCTGGTTCTGCCGCACCAAGGGGGGTATCCCTTATAACTCAAGATGTAACCTTGACTAGCTCAAAGATAGAAGGATCTAACTTGACAACAATAGGCAGAATACTCTCATGTATGGACCAAGATCTGTATGATAGATCACAAGGCTGGCAACATTCTTGGACATGATGTCTGGTTGGGTATGAGAGCATGCAGGGGGTTCCTAATCCTACTCCTACAACTAACAGGTGAAAGTATGAAATGGTTTGAAATGGATTTTGGATGCAAAGCTGGACATGGTTGTAACACAAAAACAAAGCAAGATTGGTGCCTATCCAGGGCTTGGAGTCGGTAGACATACACCTGTGAATGATCAGCATGAATAGCTAAAACTAGACTTCAGGGGGATACACATGATATCTGCCTTACAGATATCTCCCAATAAAGAGTGTTAAGTTATCTCTACTTATGGCATCCCTACTGCAGTATACCCTTCCCAATGTTCAACCTGAAAACAGTTTAATCTACCCCTTGAGCAAAAGTTAAAAGATCAGACATTCAACATAGGAATTCTATGCTCTAGAATCTAAACATTACCCAAATATCCAAATTCAGAAGAAGAATACATGCAATACTGGAGACAGAATTAACATAACACATGCAAACACAGCATTATTCATATAAGACTAACCATGAAATCAGTGGATTCATGCCAAATCGTACAACAGGAGATACATAAACTCACAAGTTAAACTGTACAGAGCAACCAGATCAGCTTGTTTTGAATTACAGAGCCATAAATCCTCAACTTTCAACAACCACAAATGAGTAACACTTCCTGCTTATAACAGCCAGGTAGTGTACCACAGCAATTAATCACATGGTTGACCAAAAACTCCCGCCAGATACACAGTATCAGCAAAATGGCGCTCAAACACTACCAGATTGGTGCCCAAACATGAATGCAGCAGGTAGGGGAGGAGACAGGAAGATATCTCAAGCCCTGCGCCACTGTCCGTTGATGTACACCTTCAATCGGGTACCAGATCCGCCCATACCTCTGCAACCTTCGCCATTAATGGCGCACCAACCCGCGGCCTTGGGAAAAACATCTAACAGTCGATTGCAACCATTTTCCGCCGAGATTCATCATCATGATATTTGAAAATGCAGGATATCAATTATCCCACATGCACCCCGCGATGACCTCTTTAACACTTTATATACTAGGTGATGAGCATATATGATGTCGGTGCTTTTGCTCCTGACGACACTAGTATAAGACTTCATCATCATCATCCTCCAGCAGCATGATATCCTGTTGCTTGAAATATCACCCTGACGTCAGCATCATATCGCAATATAGCCTGCATGATAATCGCCTTCATCGGCACAACCTGATCCATCGGAGGAACATCCTCCTGCTGAGCCTATACCAAAAGTCTGGCCGATGAACATCCTGATGACGTCATCATCATATCCTGCTGACGTCATCATCATATCTGCCTACTGCGCACCTCCTCATATCCGGATGACGTCATCATCATGTTTGCAAATATCGGGGGATCTCCACAAGATGATCTGTGTTAGAAATATGCCCCCCCGGACCTTGATGACGTCATCATCATATTAACATCAGGATGATATTCGGAAGACAACTGGATATTTGGAAATATCATCCTGATGTGCAAAAATCATGTTGCACTGTAGCTCCACTATAAGATCAGGGCGATAGATGAATATGATGATGCTTGAAAAGATCACCCCCACTAGATAATGCACGAAGCCGGCAGGCGGATATCTCCTTGATATCAGCATCATCATGACGCTGGAACAAACATACACCCGGGTGATATGAAAATATCACCCCCTCCTTTGAAAATATCATGATGCAGATAGGCAGAGAAATATATGTCACCCTGACATAAGAATGACGTCAGCATCATCAGGATGATAAAACAACGAACATGCAGTGATACAACATCATCAGGATGATATTGACTAAGATCATCCTGACGTTCAAAATATGATGACCCCGGTGAATATCGGGTCATACTTAGAACTCTTCAACAACATCATCAGGATGATCATAACCAAGATCACCCGATGATAAGAATATCACCCCGGCGAAATATCATGCAGGCAGAAAATATGATGACCCCCGCAAGCAACACGGTGATAACTGGAAATATGATGATGATGATGACGACCCTTAAGAAAGAACAAGTCAGGTCGAACAACTCAAAGAATAACCCCTTTAGAATATCGGGGCAACATCATCATCATGTTTGGGCAAGGTGATAATTGGAAGATCACCGGACACTTGAAAAAATCACCCCCGCAAGCAAATCAGGGTGCACTGTAGCTCATCAGCAGGATCAGGATGATATCCAGACATCACCCGATATTGAAATATGATGATCCTGATGAAAAACAAGTCGACAGAAAACATGATGATGATGACCTTCATCGAAGCAAACATGATGATGATGACCTCCTCCTCAAGAAAATATGATGATGCAGCTGAAAAAATGCTGAGGAGGTCCAATACTTAGAACATTTTTTGGATATTTAGGGAAAGTGCCTGCATGAAAATTGCTCAAAAATTGTCAGTCAATTCAGGCACTAACACTGGCTCTGTCTGGGGACGTGCAGGTGAAAACCTGCAGCGAGAACCAGATCTCTGGGATGCAGACCAGTCCCTTATCCATTGGGCATAGAGTCATGAAGTTACCATGATCTGCATTACCAAACACATTATTTTTAAACATTATTTTGGCGGCCCCGGGCAGCCAAAAAGGAAAAACCATAATTTTTTCTTGTCAAATGCCTGATTCCAAGCTGAAAGATCCCAATCCCAACTGAAAAGATTGGCATAATCTGCCCATAATGTCACCTGCTTAAAAAGATATTCCACCAGTTTTGAAAGCTTGCCACCATCATTTTCAGCTCTGTCATTTTGGATTTCAGAATTAGACATATAACCATACACATAATATTCTTCAACATTAGGCAACACATGTATGTTATGTCCCTCAGACAGTACATCATACTGCTCTTGGCATTCTTTATCATTTATCTGGCTACTGCACATTATCAGGCACTCATCCAGCTGATCCAACAATTCAAAATACTCAGAAAATATGAGACCCCTAATATCTACTGATATTGAAAACAAAACCTGATCCACATACCCAATGTTGCACATGTCTGAATCAGGTGATGATGAACATTCATTATTCACAGTTTGCAAATCAGTATCATCATCCTCAAACAAAGGGTTAATCCTGCACCACTGAAAGTCAAGACTCACAACATCATATGCATCAGCAGGCTCATCATAAAGGGGATTAACATTCACTGCAAAGGCCTCTACTTCTTCTTCATGACACTCCAATTCTTCTTCATTATTATCAGATCCAGAGTCATAAGAAGAACAAACCTAATCCATGAACTGGTCATGGATATCATTTTTATCATCTAATTGCCCCGCATACAAGATTTTTGCTGTTTCAATGTACTCTGAAGTTGAACAATCTGCATCATTTTCCAGCCCTCCAATACTTCCTGATGAAACTGATATTGATTCTTGATCCATATGATCACAACTCTGCACAACTGGATCATTTAAACATGAAGGCTCTTTGTTTAGGACTGGTATGCAAATATTACTTGAAAAATTATTATTTTCAACTTCACCTGCTGGGCAAAAAAGGACATCCTCCTCTATGATAGAAACATCATCTACTTGGAATGATGCAAAAATTGGGACAACAGGGGTGTGAGTGCTATGACATTCATTGTCAATACCTGAATTAAATCCTTCATTAACACTGGGGGCTGCAGGACAACAAAAATTTTCAGAGAAATAACCCTTTTGTATTCCATACCTCCAATTGTTTTCAATATCTATTGCAAACTGATGTGCCTGATGCAATGTGGTGGGCTCCTTGTCTCTTAATCTGTAACTCATTTTCTTATCAAAGGCTCCCAAATAGATAACTAAGCACAGTGCATCATTAGGTCTCATGCATTCTGGAATTCTATTCAATGCCCTCATAAATCTGAGGTTAAAGGCTGGGATCAACTCATCTTCTTCAATATGGATGTACATGAAGTCACTAATAGCTGCATATTCAGAAACTGTTTCACCATACTGTACTAGAAATGCAGATTTAAAACCATGCCAAGAGCTGACAGAGTGAGCTGGAAGGTAGGAAAACCAGTCCCTTGCATCTTCATCTAGAGATTGAACAAATAATCTCATAACCACATCCTCATGGTCAATCTCAAAGTCATCTATCACATTCATGAACTGCTGCAAGTGTCTCTCAGCTGATTCATCCTTTATACCCTTGAATTTAGGCAAAAAAATTCTGATTTTAGGTGGAAAAGCATTTGGATAGCCACAAATGCCACTGAAATCTATGGGCTTATATATGTCTATGTTGAAACTTCTTTTATTACATTGTTGGGACTGACTACTATACATTTTTACATTTGACACTTCACAAGGGTGCATAGGCAGATAATACATCCTTTATGTTATTGCAACCCTCCTCTCTACTCAGATTTTCTACAAACAATGACTTTAGGCACTCAAAGTTTAGACTGTTTTTTCAAACTTTCCTAAAGTCCTTTAAATGAGTCTTTTGAACAACATTGCATGCCCTTTGAAATACAGTGTAAGTTCTAATAGAAGCATGCAAGCTCTGCTTTCACCAATGTTCCCCTTTTAACCAGTGCTATCTCACCAAATAGGGAGTCTGTCAAACAATATGAAATACCTAGATATGTTGCAGAAGCTGCAAATTCTTCTCTAGCTGATTTTGTTCTTTTATCAGGTTCTTTGATGCAGAGTCGCCACCTCCTTGAAGAGGAATGAGCTTCAAACAAGCTAAAGCTGCAGATTGATTTCTTTCATTCTGGGTCATCCACCAGCAGAATCACATATATAACCCTTTTCTCTGCTGCAACATACAGTTTCCAGGTCTATTTTTTTTTTATATCTTGCAGACTCAAACTTTCATGGATATGGCATTGATTTCCCCAGCAGAGTCGCCAATTTGTTGGTGACTCAGATGGGTCACAGATATATTACTGGAGATGATTAGATAGTACTTTTACTTCCCATTCCCCAGCAAAGTCGCCAATTTGTTGGTTTTTCTTCTGAATCAGCATTAGGGTTTGCCACTTCTAATGCACAGGCAGATTCAGCCAACTAAATAAAGGAGGTTGCGTGAGCTGCCTCCCCTTCACTTCTGGTTCTGCCGCACCAAGGGGGGTATCCCTTATAACTCAAGATGTAACCTTGACTAGCTCAAAGATAGAAGGATCTAACTTGACAACAACAGGCAGAATACTCTCATGTATGGACCAAGATCTGTATGATAGATCACAAGGCTGGCAACATTCTTGGACATGATGTCTGGTTGGGTATGAGAGCATGCAGGGGGTTCCTAATCCTACTCCTACAACTAACAGGTGAAAGTATGAAATGGTTTGAAATGGATTTTGGATGCAAAGCTGGACATGGTTGTAACACAAAAACAAAGCAAGATTGGTGCCTATCCAGGGCTTGGAGTCGGTAGACATACACCTGTGAATGATCAGCATGAATAGCTAAAACTGGACTTCAGGGGGATACACATGATATCTGCCTTATAGATATCTCCCAATAAAGAGTGTTAAGTTATCTCTACTTATGGCATCCCTACTGCAGTATACCCTTCCCAATGTTCAACCTGAAAACAGTTTAATCTACCCCTTGAGCAGAAGTTAAAAGATCAGACATTCAACATAGGAATTCTATGCTCTAGAATCTAAACATTACCCAAATATCCAGATTCAGAAGAAGAATACATGCAATACTGGAGACAGAATTAACATAACACATGCAAACACAGCATTATTCATATAAGACTAACCATGAAATCAGTGGATTCATGCCAAATCGTACAACAGGAGATACATAAACTCACAAGTTAAACTGTACAGAGCAACCAGATCAGCTTGTTTTGAATTACAGAGCCAAAAATCCTCAACTTTCAACAACCACAAATGAGTAACACTTCCTGCTTATAACAGCCAGGTAGTGTACCACAGCAATTAATCACATGGTTGACCAAAAAATCCCGCCAGATACACAGTATCAGCAAAATGGCGCTCAAACACTACCAGATTGGCACCCAAACATGAATGCAGCAGGTAGGGGAGGAGACAGGAAGATATCTCGAGCCCTGCGCCACTGTCCGCTGATGTACACCTTCAATCGGGTACCAGATCCGCCCATACCTCTGCAACCTTCGCCATTAATGGCGCACCAACCCGCAGCCTTGGGAAAAACATCTAACAGTCGATCGCAACCATTTCCCGCCGAGATTCATCATCATGATATTTGAAAATGCAGGATATCAATTATCCCACATGCACCCCGCGATGACCTCTTTAACACTTTATATACTAGGTGATGAGCATATATGATGTCGGTGCTTTTGCTCCTGACGACACTAGTATAAGACTTCATCATCATCATCCTCCAGCAGCATGATATCCTGTTGCTTGAAATATCACCCTGACGTCAGCATCATATCGCAATATAGCCTGCATGATAATCGCCTTCATCGGCACAACCTGATCCATCGGAGGAACATCCTCCTGCTGAGCCTATACCAAAAGTCTGGCCGATGAACATCCTGATGATGTCATCATCATATCCTGCTGACGTCATCATCATATCTGCCTACTGCGCACCTCCTCATATCCGGATGATGTCATCATCATGTTTGCAAATATCGGGGGATCTCCACAAGATGATCTGTGTTAGAAATATGCCCCCCCCGGACCTTGATGACGTCATCATCATATTAACATCAGGATGATATTCGGAAGACAACTGGATATTTGGAAATATCATCCTGATGTGCAAAAATCATGTTGCACTGTAGCTCCACTATAAGATCGGGGCGATAGATAAATATGATGATGCTTGAAAAGATCACCCCCACTAGATAATGGACGAAGCCGGCAGGCGGATATCTCCTTGATATCAGCATCATCATGACGCTGGAACAAACATACACCCGGGTGATATGAAAATATCACCCCCTCCTTCGGAAATATCATGATGCAGATAGGCAGAGAAATAGATATCACCCTGACATAAGAATGACGTCAGCATCATCAGGATGATAAAACAACGAACATGCAGTGATACAACATCATCAGGATGATTTTGACTAAGATCATCCTGACGTTCAAAATATGATGACCCCGGTGAATATCGGGTCATACTTAGAACTCTTCAACAACATCATCAGGATGATCATAACCAAGATCACCCGATGATAAGAATATCACCCTGGCGAAATATCATGCAGGCAGAAAATATGATGACCCCCGCAAGCAACACGGTGATAACTGGAAATATGATGATGATGATGACGACCCTTAAGAAAGAACAAGTCAGGTCGAACAACTCAAAGAATAACCCCTTCAGAATATCGGGGCAACATCATCATCATGTTTGGGCAAGGTGATAATTTGAAGATCACCGGACACTTGAAAAAATCACCCCCGCAAGCAAATCAGGGCGCACTGTAGCTCATCAGCAGGATCAGGATGATATCCAGACATCACCCGATATTGAAATATGATGATCCTGATGAAAAACAAGTCGACAGAAAACATGATGATGATGACCTTCATCGAAGCAAACATGATGATGATGACCTCCTCCTCAAGAAAATATGATGATGCAGCTGAAAAAATGCTGAGGAGGTCCAATACTTAGAACATTTTTTGGATATTTAGGGAAAGTGCCTGCATGAAAATTGCTCAAAAATTGTCAGTCAATTCAGGCACTAGCAGAATCATTAACCTCCCCATCATTCTCTTCTATGAACTTGTAAACTGGCAGGAGGTTATTCACATGCAATCTAGCTGCTGTACCATACACTAATTCATAAGGTGACCTTCCAGTGGCTTTTTTCACTGTCACCCTATCAGCCTATAATGCTAGCTTTAGTTTTGAATCCTAGGATTTCTTATTTTTATCCATTATCCTCTTGATGATTTTCATTAGGCTTTTGTTGCTTGACTCTACTTAACCATTTCCTTGTGGGTGGTATGGTGATGTGTGAGACAAGTCAATTCCATATTTATTGCAAAAATCAACAAATTCACCTGATCTAAAGCACATTGCATTATCTGTGATTAACCTGATTGGTACCCCAAACCTCATAATAATATTCTCCAAGATAAAATCCATCACCACCTTACTTGTAGCCTTTTTAGTAGGGATAGCCTCAATCCATTTAGTGAAGTAATCATTGGCAACCAGAATCCAACTATGTCCTCCACTAGATTTCTCTGAAATCTCCCCTATAAAATCAATTCCCCATTGCTGAAATGGAGCATCCACAGTTACAGTTCTAAGGGGCAATGCTCCTTCATATCTTAACTTTCCTGAGAATCTTTGGCAAGGGTCACATTTCCTTACCAGCTTTTGTGCATCTGAAAAGACAGTGGGCCACCAATATCCTGCCCTAAGGATCTTATGAGCTGTTGTTTGGGTAGTATAATGTCCACCACACAATCCTTTATGCATGTCATTCAAAACATTGTTAGCTTCATCTTCATCCACACATCTCAGCAACACACCATCAGGGTTCTTCCAGTACAGCTCACCTTGAACAATAACATACCTGATTGCATGTAGTTTTAAGGTCCTCTTTTGACTGTCACTGAAATGGGAAGGACAATTCAGATTTTGCAAGTAATATATGATGTCCTTATACCATTCAGATTTTGATACATTGACATTCTCATTCTGGACTGCATTGACTTGGCATGCCTTTAGATTTGACTGTGTCATTAGCTTTGCTAACCCTTGTCCTCTTACCAATTTTGTGATCTGTATCTCTATGTTAAATTCCTGCAACTTATTTATCCATCTGCATCTCCTTCCAGTTACCTCTTGCTGAGTGAAGATATCTTTTATTGCTGCATGAGGTACATATGCAATTATTTGTGAGCCTACCAAATATGGCCTAAATCTCTTAACTGCTCTAACCAGTGCATACGCCTGTTTCTCCATAATGTCATACTTTAATTCAGCAGCCTGCAATGACCTACTAAAGAAAGCAATAGGCTGTCCAAACCCTTCCTCATTTTTTTGCAATAAGCATGCAACAATAGTATGGAAAGAAGCAAATGAAAACAATTGAAATGGCTTGGAAAAATTAGGAGATTTCAGCATAGGAGCCATCTTGATTACTTCCTTGATGTTCTGAAATGATTCAATTGCTTCATTCTCCTAATTAACAGTTGCACCTTTCTTCAACATCTTGGAAATTTCTTTTGTGGTCTCTGCAAAGTTAGGAACAAATCTCCTAACAAGGTTTATTTGTCCAAAGAAGGACTGCACACCTTTTATTGTTTTAGGGATCTGAATTTTGTCAATTGCAGCCACCCTTTCAGGATCAATCCTAACTCCATCCTTGGAAATAATGTGTCCAAGCAATTTTCCTTCCACAACCCCAAAAGCACATTTCTTTGGGTTGAGTGAGATACCATATTCTAATGCTCTAATTAAAATTTGTTCCAAATGCATACAATGCTACTCTTCTTTCTTTGAAAAGGCAGTCAAATCATCCTGATAAACAGCCAAGATTGAGTCAATCAATCCTGCAAAAGCAACATCCATTGCCCTTTGAAATGTAGCACCTGCATTTTTCAGTCCAAATGGCATCCTTACATATACATAAGTTCCCCATGGAGTAGTGAAAGCAGTCTTAAATTGTTCTGATTCTTTTACTTTCACTTGATTGTACCCTAAAAAACCATCCATCATAGATAAAAGTTCACAACTAGTCACTCTTTGCAACATGGCCTCCATATTTGGCAATGGATAGTTATCCTTCAAAGAATATACATTTAGGTTTCTAAAGTCCACACACAACCTTATATCACCATTCTTTTTTCTGACTGGGACAAGGTTAGACACCCAAGTTGAATGTCTGATAGGCATGATTATTCTAGCCTCCCTAAGTTTTATAAGTTCTTCTTGCTTTTTTGGAGCTAAGGTTGGGTTGATAGGCCTCTGTTTTTGTCTAAATGGTTTAGCTCCAGGCTTCAAAGGGATTTCATGCTGAAATAAATCCTCTCTATAGGCTTTCAAGTCCTCATATGACCAAGCAAAAACATGCTTATACCTTTTCAGCAATGCAATCAGCATGCTCCTGATGTGTGGTTTGAGCTATTTGCCAATGTATACCTTTTTGGGAGCATGAGATGTTCCCAAGTTTATCTCCTCCAGGTCATTCTTGTTTGTTGGAGATGCCTTTGTAACAAATTGGTCCCTATTGTCAAAAGCTCTCTCTAAGGCTACCAGCCCTCTAGGGATTTTGTTAGTCTTCAGCTGAATTACTTCTTTCCTTAAAAGGGTTTCTTTTCCATCTACAACTTCCACAAAGGTTTGAAAATCTATTTCTTGGTTCTCATATTCATCAATACAATGCAAAAATCTTAGTAAATCCTTATCATCATCAAACACTTGCCAGCTGCATACATTATCTGGCACTGCAGGCCTAAGCTTGATTTCAACATTTGTAACATCTGACAAGGTTATATCATCTGGCCTTATGGCTATATTGGCTAGAAAATTTGCTCTGACATTTTTTGGTCTTTCTATCCAATTTATTGAAAAAGCATCAAACAATTCAATTGTATCCCAAACAGCATGCTTATATTGTTTCAACCTTTTATTTTTTGATGCATACTTATCTCTAATTTGGGACACAATAAGCTCTGAATCACCAAACACTTTGAGCATCTTGATTCCATGTTTGAGAGCTATATTTAAGCCTAATAACAGAGCCTCATACTCTGCAATATTATTTGTACAGGCAAACTTCAACAAGAAAGAGAATTGGAGAAGCTTACCAGTTGGAGACAGAAAAACAATTCCAACACCAAAGCCTTCTTTTAAACAAGCTCCATCAAAATACATGGTCCAAAGACCTTGTTGATCCAATTCTTGAATGCAAATTTTTTCTCTTTTATCTTCCTTATCATCTGAGACAACTCTAAAATTTTCACAGTCAGTGTCCACAAAACATATATGCTCCTATGATTCTTGATCCTCCATTGTCTTTGATGATCTTTCTTCTCTAATCAGTTTGACATCCTTGCCACTCATTGGGATCATGGCATATGACAGATCCAGTTGCAAACTTCCACCAATTAGTGCTGCCCATCTTCTTGATAGCAACATGCCATATTGTGGCTTGATATCAACAACTGTTATGTTCATTTTATAGATCTTTTCTGGATATGCTACCAATCTCAAATCAACATCCTTCATGATTCCAATGACAAGTACCTCTCTAGCATCCATTGCATAGCATTTCCCACATGCCTTGTCTATTTTTAATCCAGCTTGCTGCATAATGGCCAAAGGCATGATATTCGTTGATGCTCCTGAGTCAAGCATACAATTTCTAATTACTTTTCCATTGATAATCAGGGAGACATAAAATGGTTCAACCTGTGAAGGGCATTTTGTCATGGTCATCCCTAGATATACCTCAGGAATCTCATCCTCTTCAATACACATAGCTTGTTTCTTATCCTGAGTCTCAATATTCTGCTTGGCTTGACATGGTACTCCTGAGATCAAGGATACAGTCTTTTTTAGTGGAATAGAGACTTTTATTTGAGACAAGACCTGAGTGATGTCAAATGGAGCATAATTTTGAATAACAGTTGTAGCCTGATCCACAGTTTTACCTCTATCCTGAGATGATGCAGCTTTAGTTTTTATGGCTCTCTGACTGTCATCCTTGTTCTGAAAATTTTTATTTTGATCTTCAACCTAGGGAACTTTATTTTCTGGTCCTTGAGGATCATAACCTATTTTTTGCTTAAAATTTTGCCTATTATTGTTCCATTGCTTCTTTTGTGTCTCGGTTCCTTTATGACTGTGTACAAGCTGATTTGCAGAAATGCCTTCAAGCCGATGTGGGCTGCTTACTTGAGCTTTACCTCTTAGGTTGTAGTTGCTTTTGACTTGAGCAACTATTGCAGCTGTGAAGGCCCTAATTTCTTCATCAGAAGGTCTCCTCAAGTTATTCAGAAAACTGTGTGAATCCTGAGCATAGGCATAGTTGTCCTCATCATCTTCATCATATGGGAACTGTTGGTAGCCCTAAGTTTCATCATTTGCATTTGCATCAGCATCATGAAAAGAGTATTCTCTATTTGTAGACAACATGTTGACATTATCATCTTCCATGCAATGAGGCTCATTGCACTCATCACAGGCCATGGCATTATTATATAGAGACTGAGCAATCATACATTGTGACTGTGAATGAGGCATCTAGCATTTTATACACCACGGGGTATCATTAACAATATTAACATCCTTCTTCAAAGGATCAGGTGTTTCCTTTGGATGTTGAGCTCTCTGATTTGTGTTGTTATGTGGCAATATAGGTCTAACATTATGCCAATTGGTATTATATGGCATATCATGCAATGATGGTCTCTTTTCCTGTCTTTGGTAAGCTTGCCTATCAGGACCTATTCCTTTTTCACTCCTAGCCAGCCTATAGCTTAGATCCTTAAAAACATTTGCCAATTTGTCTATTTTATCTTCAGGGGCAGATGTACTTCCTTGAGTGTTTTGAGGTTTGTTTGGATTCTGCAGAATTTTCACATCATCCCTTCTGTTTGTTTTGCCTGATGCTTTTCTGTTATTCTCAATATTTATTGCTATCTTGAAAGCATCCCTGAGAGTAGCAGGACCCTTATCTCTTAACCCATATGTTGTTTTGGCATCAAAAGCATTAATATATAATATTATGCACATTGGTTCATTTGGCCTCATGTGATGTGGCAATTTGTTCAACACTTTAGTAAATCTTGCATTAAAATCTGCAACTTGCTCATTTGACCCTTTAGTGATACTAGTGAACTCATTTACAAAAAAGCTAGGGTCAGTTTTGTCACCATATTGCTCCTTAAACATCCTTTTGAAATCATCCCATGATGAAATGCTTCTGTCAGGTAGACCTTTATACCATTCCTTGGCTTCATCAACTAAGGATTGCATAAATGATTTCATGAAGACATCCTCATGCTCAACCTCAAAGTTGTCCATGGTATTCTGAAAAGCTTTTAAATGATCTTCTCCTGAGACAGTATTGTTTCCTAAAAATTTAGGCACTTGCAGCCTCACATGTTTGTCAACAGGGTTTGGATAACTAGGAATGCCATCAAAAACAAGCTGTCTGAATCTATCCAACTGCATTGGGTGCCTTTCAAACTGATTAGCATTTGCATTTCTATCAGTATTATGCTGTCTCACATTATTTAATGGTACTCTGGCATTGTCTACATTTTGTCTTTGATCATTATTCTGATGATACTATACCTCATTTCTTTGTTGATTTCTCTGTATATTTGCATTTTGGAGGGTAGGAATTGAATCATTTTGAGCAACTCTCAAAGCCTGCACTTTCTGTCTCATATCATCTCTAATTTTTACTGCTTACAGATATTCTAACTCAGCCCTTAAGCTCTTAATTTCATCAGCTAGTTCTTCCTCTCTAGACATAGAAGAGGATGGTTTTATCATATTCTAATCATCATTATCATCATCCCTTAAGGATTCAGTCTCTTCAAATCTGTCAGGAGAATCATGAAAAGGACATTCTTGAAACACTTCTAACCTTATTCTCAAACCATTACCTTGTTGTCTTTCATACACACTCTGGATTTCAACTTCAGTGTTTGAAAAATAAGGTACTGTCTTCTCTAAGGATCCTGGATTATCTTGAATAACATCATTTTTCTTGGGGCTAGGAGAACCATCTTGACTGGCTCGAACAATCCCCTTTTTTCTATACATCATTTTTATGGGTAACTCATCAAATAGAGTATTACGCTGGGATATTCTCCCTTGCATACAAATTTTTACTTTACCAGTTGGGAGATCAGTTCGGAGTCACCACCTATTACTAGGAACTGTTTTCTTTTAAAAAATTAGGGTTCTTTCACAATTTCCCCAGCGGAGTCACCAATTTCTGTTGGTGACTCGGATGGGCCACAAATATATATTAGGGATGACAAAAATAACAACTTTTAAATCACATCCCTAGTGGAGTCACCAATTTCTGTTGGTTTTTTCCTAGAATGGATGCTTACTCCCAGATTTCCCTACAAGGTAGCCATCAATGATCAATAGGATCTCTGGGCTAGGGGCCAACAGTATAGGAGATAGACTCTATTTTTATCTCCTCTTCTTCTTCAGGCTCTGAAAAACCTAGGGGGGTATTCCCTACTCAACATCTATGAAATGCATCTTTGTATTAGCTGGGATGTTGACATAAAGTAGCTAAATCCTCTCTTATACAGACCAAAACTATGAGATAGGTGCAAAGGGGCTAGCTTTGGGCCTATATTCAGTTGTAGACAGAGGATTTCAGTCCTAAACTACTTCTAAAGTCCTAATGGTTGTTTTGGAGTTTGATTTTGATTTATGTTTGGATGCAAACCTGGACCTGGTGTATAACCTCAACACAGAGCTAGATTGGTGCCTATCCAGGGCTTGGAGTCAATAGACATACACATGTAAATGTTCAACATAAACATACTAAGACTGGATTTCAAGGGGATTTTGTGTGATATCTGCCTTACAGATACATCCCAGAATAGAGTATCAAGTTATCTCTACTTATGATATCCTAACTGCAATATATTCTTCTCAACAGTTAACTTGAAAACACTTTAATCTACCCCTTGAGCAGAAGTTAAGAGATCAAGCACTCAATATAGAAAAACTATATCCTAGAACCCAAGACACCTCTTAGATATCCAGATTCAAAAGAAGAGTATATTTAATACAGGAGACAGATAACAGAACCCATGCAGTATAGCATTATTCATCTAAAACAACAATGAAACCAGTAAGTCTATGCATAATACATAAAACATGAGACTCATAAACTCACAAGATCTTCTGCACAGAGCAACCAAAACCAGTTGTATTTCATTATAGAGCCAAAATGTCCAGTTTTCAACAACCTCAAAATGGGTCACACAGTCTGCTTAAATAGCAAGAAAATGTACCTAGCAGATTAATTGCATGGAAGGCCAAAAATCCCGCCAGATGCAATGCATTGAGAAATGGTGCTCAAAACAGTAAATGCAACAGAGGGACAAGGAGGATGGAATAGGTGAGATCGGGATCTGGGCCACCAGCTGAAGATTTGCATCATAAAAATGGTGGTTGACCTGTCCATCATCGTCCCATACCTCTGCAACAATCACCATTAATGTTTCACCAACCTGTAGCCCCTGGAATGTAGCCACAGCAAGTTTCAAGAGTTTTCCCACCCAAAAACAGCTGCAGAAACTTGAGAAAAACCCATCGCTGCAAGATCAAAATGTGGCCGTCAATCATCCTCCTGTCATTGCAATCAAATGGCCCCAAAAACTGCTGAAAAGTCACCAGCCAACCAGACTGTGCCACATAAACACTTCATGTTTCTATCGCTAGGTCCTTTCGCATACTTTCCCTACCGAGAGCTTATTGCCGGAACCTCACACAGAAGCCACCACGTGGCAAGCCCCTCGGCATCCTGTGAAACCCATAGAAACTCCCTCAGAGGCTTGGAGGATGTAGACACATGGCGGGCTTCGCGCCCTCTTGAAACACAAAAGAGTCTTCTTTGAAACATAGCGGACTGCGACACTTGGCACCCTCCGTGCTACTCAGAAACTTTAAGGGGCCGCCTTGAAACTTATGCGGAAGGTGACATTTGTCATCACCCATGACACTTGAGACACTCACTGGGACCCACTTCAACGCTTCGTTGAATACTGAAACATGTAGAAACTTGAGAGAAACAGGTTGAAGTCCCGGGAGCCTCCACCATGTGTCGCACTCTGACACATTTGATACATATGCTGGGGCCCACCTCAATGTTTCACTTATCTATTGAAACACAGAAATAGCTTGCGGAAGCTGACACTTGTCACGCTCCGCAGTAACTATGAGGGACACACTGCGCTTTCCGTGCACTTGCTGAAATATAAAGAAACTGTTCCAGCTGAATGACACTTGGCACCTTCTACCGCATTGAAACTTTATAAAGGGGCTCGTGGAAACTTAAACAAAAATCGCCACCTGGCACCTTTCGCACATCTATATCTTAGAACTGGGTCCCACCACTACTTCGCCACACTTAGAAACTTTAAAGCCCCTTTCGAAACTCCTGCAGGAGCTGACACTTGGCAGGCATCCGCGTCCATTACAAAAGAAACGTGGCACCTTCCGTAGACACAGAAACTTTTCAACAGGGTCTCCGCAAGCGACACACGGTGCCTTCCACGTGAAGAAAAATAGAAACTATATTGGAGACATGTATTACACGCAGCATGATCCGCAGCATCAGAGGCACTTCACTGGGACCCACCCCGTCTTCACTTAGCGCTGAAACAAGAAACAAAACATTATGTGGAGGCTGACATTTGTCAAGCTTCGCAGCTACCATTAGGGACACATGGCATCCTCCACCCCTGCATAGAAACTTTTTAGAAACTTCGCGGAGAGCGACATGTGGTACATTCCATGGGGAGTAACTTGAAACATAACAGAAACATTTAAAGGGTCTTTCAAGAACACAAGTGGATATCAACACATGTCAAGTTCCGCGGCGCAGGCACAATTTTGACCCTTCTAGCCACACTTAGAAACATTTAGGATCTGGAAATTGTGGCTTGAAATGCATTCCTAAATGCGTGAAACTCAAATTTTTAACATTTTCAGGGGCCAATAGTAATTTCAGCAACAGAACAAGATCTCGCAACTTGAAAATTTCAGGGTTTGAAGGAGAAAATTAGCAAACATTCAATTTTAAAACCCTAGACATAAATAATTACCAACAGATTGTCAGTGTGACCCCCTTCATCGGTGAATCTCTCAACTGCTCTTCCGATGCGCAGATGGGATTATCTTCCGATACACTGATGTCTTCAACTTCGAACCACACTCGTCGGCAAGACAGACCACTATCAGCGAAGCCTAACCAAGGTCTGTCGATATGCCGATACGACCAACTCTTGACGTCGATACAAGGTTCTTTTGCAGGCAAAGGGCACCTAGGCTTATGGGGCTCAATTTGATGTATTTATTGAAAGCTCAAGGTGAATTGATGCTTATTGAAAATGCCACTTAGTCCTTCATTTGCATTATAGGTGCCATTTCCTATTGACTTATATACTCCTCCTCATGCTAGGGTGCCATAATGAAGTGGTTTAGACAATAGGTGCACTTCACTTACGAGAGGCTTGTTCTCCTTCCACCTTAGGTGCACTTTTATGGTGGAACAGGTGTCAATGGGCACCTTGTCTTAAATGAATGCTCACTCTAAGTTGGGTGCCCTTTTGAGGCTTTATGAGTTGCAAATTGCGCCTTAACCCTTCATGCTTGTTGCTCAATGTTTGAATGTTTAAGAAAGTCTCCTTTAGGCGCTCATCTTAATGACTTTTTCTCAAGGCGCAATCATCCTAATGAGTTGGATATTCATCCTAGTGTTTCAGGATATCAGGCTACCAGACTTAGTCATTTTCAGGATCTCAAACATAAAGAATAACATGATGATTCATTTTTTTGTATTGCATATAGTTGACATTCTATGCTACTCATAAAGAATATTAATTTTTTTTGTTCAACATGATGATTCATTTTTTTTTAAAGACAACTTTTATCTTTTAGTTCCAAAATGAGGTTTAGGTGATACTTGAATAACAATAGCTAGCTTATTGGATCAACAAACATCCTATGTAATACAATCAGACTTTAAATATTTGAAGTAGCCATCTACAAATATCCATTCAAACGTGGATTTATAATGCAAGTATGGACGCCATCAATAAAAAAGATTTGTATTAACCAAATATCCATATAGGCATATATCAATATCTGTTGATATAAGTATAACATGTATACAAAATAGCCATATAGGCTTACAAGAATGCCATATAGGCATACAATGTCAACTATGTACAATACAAAATATATGTCCACAAATGCCATATAGGCATACAACAAAGGAACACAATAAAAAGTCATTCCCCTCTGGCTGGTGAAGAGAATAAATCACGAGCAGCCTTTGATCTTCTAGGGAATGGAGACGCGCATCTGGGTGGTCTACTACGAACCTGAGGGCTACTCCTCCTATTTAGGTCTTCCTGCATCTTTACCTGTTACAATAAAAAGTATAGACATTAATATATAGAAATTACATGTTATAAAAAATGAAATATTTAACAAAATAATCATTTACCGCTAACATATAATCTGTCTCCTCGCTTGCCTCAGTAGCAGGAATAGGCCCTGGTGATATCATGTCCTATAGAAACCATCTAGATAGAAATTAAACTTCAAATCAATAATCTTTTGATTTTCAAAAATAGACAACTATAACAATGAATGTAAATTGAAATTTACTAATCTGCCTCATACCTTTGTCAATGCCATGGAGCTATGAATCACAGAGGCCACACCCTGCTCCATTGCCCTATGAACTTGGGGAGGTGTCTCTGCAGCCTGCATCATCTAGAAATAAAACAACATTATTCAATTACGAAAACTATAATAGTGATGCAAATCATGGCTCCTAACATACACACACGTTCATCTAAACATGGAAGTACACACAATAAAGCACACAAATCACATACAAAAATTTAGTAAGTACAATTCATTCATTAAACTATTTATTTTATTACCTCCGTAAAGCTTTGAAGTCCACCACCGCTGGCAGGTGTTCTCGTGAAATCTACAGTATTAACCTATTCAACATCCAAAATCAGATATTAGAATACCATTCATATAACGATGCTATTCACATGTAATATTTATAATTATTTACTAGTTACATACCTCAATAGTAGATGATCTAGTGAAAAATGCAGGTGGAGAACCACTGAAAACTGCATCGATGCTATGACCCTGAAATTTCATTAAAATCATCAATTTAAATTAGTTAATCTTGTATTTCAAAAATTTAATTTAATAAATTAAATTCAATAAACTTGCTAATATTTACCTGAGTATCAAGGCCAAAAGTCTCACTCAGGAGGGTATCTGTCATCACCATCTGCTTAGCTGCAGACGTAGCCTGTGCACCTGCATCCTGACTATCCATGGGTTCATAACCACAGGCTGACCCACAAGCCTGACAAGTATGGGGTGGGACCTTACTCCTCGCACTATCTCCCAACCCACTCTGTGTTGCAGGACCGACATGCTCTATGATGCTCTGGGTCAAGGCACTAATCGACTGAAGTGTATCGACCTCAACACTCTCCTTCACAATGGAAGTGATAGAAACATGCTCGTGGGCTGGTCTACTGATTACTTGTCTCACTACCCGTTGTGAGTCAAGACGTGCCCCTGGTCTATCTTGTGCTGACCCCCCACCTCTACCCTAGAAGTCCCGCATATCAAAATAGTTTGGCACTTTATTGAGGACAAACTCGCAGTAGAGTTTCCTCAAAAAGTATTGCGGGACCTCATTATTATTGCATGGAGGATGGTCAAAAACCATCCACCACCTCTACCCAAAATTGTCCCTTGTCGCTTGGTTGTTGCACCAATGGATAGGGAACCTCTTGCATGTAATGGGTGGAGGTTGATTTGTTTGTGGGTTTGTGAAAATTGAACACAAGTCTAATTTTGTAATTTGTAATTTTTTCACATCTTGGTATGACAACTTGTCTGCATAGTAATCTCTAAACTCTCTCTTCTTATTCATCCAACTAGTTATTTGCTTGTTAATTGAATCTACATTTGATAACATAGACTCAAGAGATTCGGCAAGCGTGGACCTATGCAAGGTTGAAGTGGAAGGATCTTTCAACCTTGCAATTATATCTTCAATTTCTTTTTTGTTGTTTTCAATTTGCCCCATTATATTTTCTTGTGTTCCAGGGGCATGTCGAGGAATGAATGGACGAGGTTGTTGTTCTGCAAGTATTTCCTCCTTAGGATTTTATGGATTTTGAGGAGGAGGAGGAGGAGGTGCATTAACATTTCTTGACAATTAACGAAATATACATAAAAAAATTAACAAAAACCTACCTATTTAGAAACAAATTCAAACAAAAAAACAAATATAACTCACCCCTTTGGCGTGCTCGACGTCGTGGCGGCATTTTGGCGACAAATCGATAAGCTTTTTGTGTTGAATGGAGTTTTGTAAAATGCAAGTGTGCTTTCTAGGGTTTGCAAGCCGCGGGTAGAGAGGAGAAGATAGAAAGAAATGAAATTGAAAACCTTTTTTTTAATTTATAGGAAGTCATAATGCGAGCACGTTATAATGCGCTCGCGTTATGACTTAATTTTTTTAAAATTAATTTGGCCACTTTTTGGCCCCCCATCTTCTTGCACTTACACATGGATGTGAATGGAAACTTTAAGCTCTCTGAAGACTTGCTTATTGTTTGCAAAGTAGCATTAATTTCTTATTTAAACTGTGGAAACATCTTGTGGACACTAGTATGGTGTTGACTATGGAATTATCTTGTAAACACTAGAAAGGTCTATGCATGTTAATCATAGGTTGTAACCCTACATTTGGAAAGAAATTGTTACTGTAGATGTGATATATATTGTACAGTCGTATCTGGTCTATGGCATGACATCTTTAGTAGGAGGTACCTTCAAATTTCTGTAGCATCATGTCTAGGCTAAGCTACCTTAAAGTTAAGTATGCATTGTATGGTGTTATTGTATTGGAGGTTGTTGTATGCAAATCTATAGTGATATAAGGAGACTCGACTCTTATCATTTCATTGCACAAAGTGTGACAAAAAAACTACCTAGTTTAAAATTGGCCCTTCTTTAAGGAACATATGTAGCAATGAGACTTAGGATTCTTGAAAATGAGAAGCATCCTTCTCCCCATACAACCTGCTAACTAGGGCCACTATGTTATTTACAGAACCCTTGAGGCTGATGGAAGGATACCATTTAGTGTTCCTAGAAGTTAATTGTCTAACTCCTCGTCTTGAGCCAATTTCCTTGTCTAATGAACTAGATGATTGGGATGACCATCTTGAAGATGTAATTGAAGACTTTTGTGCTTGTGTAGTGTTGAAAATGTACACTCCATGCGGAAAAAACTTGTAGATCTTAGTGTTAATGATGATATAGGCACAATTTTTTTAATTGTTGGTCATGTAAATGTGAGTTTTCAGCTACCACAAGTGTACTCATAAAGATAGTCTTGCTAAGGAAAGCATGGATGTAAGAGTCGAACTTGAGATACATGATCTTGACTTTCTTCTTGGTATACCTAAAGTTTCTAATCTCTTTGTTAATGAGCTAGATGTCAATTTGCACCAAGGATGTGTTTCCAAAATTTGTGATGATGTTTGCATTCATGAGGATGATAAGTTACATCAAAATATCAAAAGTTACATAGCCTCTAAGATGGAGTTTATCCCATCCGCAAGGGAGTTAATTCGTTCGAGTTGTTCTGCTGAGAACGGATTGCCATATATGCTTACAAAGTTTACAAAAGCAATCATGTCGTATTTTTCCAATCCCTCTCTGAAGATCTTGAGAGCTTCTTTAGTTTTCTTCTTCTTCTTGATTGGCTCTATGTCGAAGACTCCACAGATGAAACCTTTTTTGGGATTTGGGTTGGTGTGCTGGCCTGTAATAATAACATCATCCCTGATCCTCTCATTGACCAAAAACCTTGTAAATCTTGACGCCCTGGCAAGAGACCTTGTGGCTTGGATGACAGTCACACAGAAATGCTCTAAAAGGACACCATCATGGATATGGCTACCCTACGCTCCCCTTATCTCTACATTCTCTTTGATGGCATTGTGTAGCCTATCCTCCTCTGTAATAAATAAATAGTGGACTTGTTGGTCCACCAACTCCCCCAAGCACTCACAGCGGACTCTGAAGTGTTTTCTACCTGCCATTGTTATGGGAGACTTTGAGCCATCCTCCTAAAATAGGAAGTTTCTCTCAATTACCTTCCTTGTGACTTACTCACATTGTCTGAAAGTTATAGGTTTTACGATGCTTTTTGCCTATCCGAATCATCCTCACTTCTGGAAAAGGAATGCTTGATTGACTCTTCCCTAATCGAATCAGACTAGGGACAGTCCTTCCTATCTCCTCTAGGATTTCCTATCTTGGAGAAATCCATGGTCACCGTCGATTCTTCTGAGATCTCTTGCCTTGAGCTGTACCTACAGAATTCCTAAATCCCCATCGTCCTTGATTAGCATCTTTCTCAGATCCTCAAAACACTACCCTTCAAAAAAGCATTCCTCCCCCATTTCCTACTCAACCCCTCGATTCACTAGTAGATCAGCCACCCCATTGGCTTCTCTGTATATGTGCATGGTTGACCTCCTTGCCCATGCTAGCTATCTTGAAGACACCCTAAAGTTTATCATTGGGATACTTGTTAAATCTGTGCTGGTTGTATGCATGTGTTTTCTTGGTGCCTGTAGATCACATATGAAGATAGGCTTAGGAGTATTTACAACAACACTACTTTTTGATTTGGATCCTAAAAATGTTGCACAACATATGTTGTTCTCTCAAACATCTATCCACAAGTGGGCAGGTGTGGTGAGGTAAGGAGATTGATGAAAGATAGAGGAATTAAACAAAATGCCCGGATGTAATTAGATTGAATGGCATAAAATGGTACATGTTTTTTTGTGTAGGAGACAGATCACATACATAGACAAAGGAGACCTATAAAAAGTTGGAGAAATTGGCTTGGAAGATGAAGGCGACAAAGTATTTTCCAGATTCAAGAATTTACTTAATGTTGTGGAAGGATGGGAAAAAGAATTATTTCTCTGCCACCATGGTGAAAAGTTGGCAATTACATTTAGTTTGTTAAACATGCCCCATGGAACAACTATTAGACCTTTATCTTGAGATTACTCATGAACCTTAAGATAAATAATTATTGAAAAAAACTGTGCATTCATTAATGACATGTAAGAGAATTTAATCAACTGCTACTTAAAAACTCTTTAATGTTTCTATCTAATGTAGGTTATTAGATTAATAGTGAAAAAGAACATACATTGACCATGCAATTTGTGGCACTTAAGGTTATGTAATAGAATTTACAGTTAATAGTTAAATTGTATAGCAAATTTTTTTATGATCTTTAGTAACGTTTATTAGAATTGTTGCATGTTTTACATCATTGTCCAATGACATATTGGCTATAACATTTTTAAAATTTTATTATGGTATGTGCACTTTGATATGATGTAATATGATTATGGTTTTGTTTCATCTGTTGGAATATTAGATATATAATAGAAAAATAAATTATTACATGAAATAAATAGTAAATTTTCATTTTAAATGTTTTTTTTGTAGAACACGGGTCTTCTAGAAGATGAAGATGATCCTGATGATATAGATCCAGATTATATTGGTTTTGGTACAGATCACATGGCAGAGGATGATGATGATGCAGATACAGAAGACAATGAGGCCAATGATGATGATGATGATCATGATGGTGATGATGATGATGATGATGATGATGAGGCAGTTGCTGGTAGTAGCTAGTGACATTCATGATCATATAGACTGCATCATGGATCATTGTTGTTATATCGTTATGATGCCTCTTTTCATGGTTACTATCATATGTATCATTTTCACGACCTGTAGTACCATATTATTGAGTTGTATCATTTTCACATGTATCAATTTGACTTATATCATTTGGACATGTATCATCTTGACTTGTATCATTTTGAGTTACATAATTTATCATTTTTAC
Source organism: Cunninghamia lanceolata (assembly GCA_027924645.1). NCBI lineage: Eukaryota > Viridiplantae > Streptophyta > Pinopsida > Cupressales > Cupressaceae > Cunninghamia > Cunninghamia lanceolata. The sequence goes on from BSBN01001583.1 coordinate 17,213,045, forward strand.
TTATATCATTTGTACATGTATTATTTTGACTTATGTCGACTGTTGGACATGTATCATTTTGACATGTTATTGATCTACTGGCATATTTGACTTTCACTTATTTTAGTTATATATGATGATGATCTTATCAGTATTGACTTGTTAATTTATATATATTGAAAGTGGTTGATGATTTTTGGATGGATATTTATTACGTATGATGATTTTAATTTACTGCTCAGGATGGATGTTATAAAATTTAATTAAATTATAGATATTTGACTCACCTATTATAATTATAGATGATGATCATGTTATAATAATTATCTTGTTATTTAATAATAATTATCTTATTTTTTAATATAATTATCTTGTTAAATTGGAAGCAAAACCCAAAGTAACAAAGGAGGTCATAATGGAAACAAAACTTGGTGTCAATTAGGAAGCCAAAAAAGATGCTATTTTTGATGCCATACAAGAAGCAAAATAGGAAGCGCGACTGAGAGCAAAACTAGAAGCAAAAATGGGAGCAGACATAGAAGCAAAACTGGAAGTTAAATTGGGTGCCAAATCTAGCGCTACATTGGAAGAAAAATTGGAAGCAAAATTGGAAGCAAACCTGGAAGCAAATCTGGAAGCAAAAATGGAAGCAAAACTCGAAGCAGACTTGCAAGCAAAATCGAAAGAAAAACTAGAAGAAAACCTAGAAGAAAAATCAGAAGAAAAACTAGAAGCAAACCTGGAAGCAACACAAGAAGACAAACCAGAAGAAAAATCGGAAGCCAAACTAGAAGCCAAATCTAGTACTAAATTGGAAGCAAAATGGGAAGCAAAACTAGAAGCAAAAATTGAAGCAAAATCAGAAGAAAACCTAGAAGCAAACTTGGAAGCACCACAAGAAGCAAAACCAGAAGAAAAATTAGAAGCCAAACTAGAAGCCAAATCTGGCGCTAAATTGGAAGCAAATCTGGAAGCAAAATCAGAAGCAAAATGGGAAGCAAAATTGGAAGCAAAACTAGAAGCAAACTTGAAAGCAAAACCAGAAGCAAAAATGGAAGCAACACAAGAAGCAAAACTAGAAACAAAATCAGAAGTCAATTTGGAAGCCAATTTGGGTGCTAAATCTGACACTAAATTGGAAGCAAATCTGGAAGCAAAATAAGAAGCAACACTGGAAGCAAAACAAGAAGCAAACCTAGAAGCAAAACCAAAAGAAAAATTGGAAGCCAAATTAGGTGTTAAATCCAGCTAAATCTGATGCCAAATCTGACTATTTCTTTCCCACACTAAATTCGGCTCTAAATTCGGTGCCGAAGTAAGCATGCAAACTTGCGCCGAGTTTTGCGCTAGAAAAGGTGTCCAATTCATGAGCTCAATTGCTCTACATTCTGGCACTATTTTAGGTGCTAATTGCCTGTTCTGTTGTAGTGAGACAACTTGGGTATAAGTGGACCCAATGCCTAGCAAATGGCTTGGGCATAAGTGAAGAATCTTTGATCTTGTTGTTTAGAGCCTCACATTGGAAATAGGTACATTTGGTAAGCTAATGTAGGTGACCTATTAAAATGTGATGCACTTCTTGAATCTCAATGGATTCTTTACTTGATTGGATGTAAGGTCCACCTCTACACCAACCTACTTGTGAGGTTGAGTCATAAATATTTTTTGGTCCATTGCATTTAAAACAGTTGAGTGACTAGATAATATGTGTCAAAAATGCCCATAGTGGGGTGGGGAGCTTAGACAACTCATTACAAATAGGGACTCGGAGGGATGCTTTCCGAGAAACTTTTAAGTCTTGGGTCTAGTGAGAAAGTGTGAACAAAGTTTTTTTCATGTACCAATAACTACATAGGTTAAGAAGAATATCAACCTACTATGGGTCATGAAAAGTAAATACAAAAAATCCCTTGCACAAATTCCTAACTTGAGATAACTTAATACCATTGGGTTCTCAAGAATAATTGGACTTGGAGTCCAATTATTATCTTGAGTAGATACTTCCCACATAAGAAGCAATAAGGCTAAAATTCTCATTCTAATTTCAAACATATTCTACAACATCAAGGGGTAAAATAATATCAACTTTGAAGGCTAAACCTTATTTTACAGCGTTAGTAAAAAAAATTAAGCATACTATGGAGCCATCCTCACCATCAAATATACCATTAGTTGCAGAAGACATGACTTTAGTAAAAAAAAATTTAAGCATACTATGGAGCCATCCTCACCATCAAATATACCATTAGTTGCAGAAGACATGACTTTGGCCATTAAAAAGGAAGGAGCTAAGGGTGAAATTATGTGTAAGAATTCTAAAAAAATCTACAAAATAGTATGACACAAGTTGAATGAAAGCGCTCTTACCATATAAAAAACAAATATCCATAAAATAATAAACTAGACCAAAACAAGTACTCTAAACCATACCAAATACCTTTCAAACTAATAATCCTTCATAACTAAAATTTTAATATTTTAAATAAATATTACAATACCTAATTATTATGAATTTAAAATACCATTAGTTCACTCAAAAATTAATTAATAAAACAATTAAAACTTACAATCCAAACTTAAAATATATTAATACAATTCAGTCACAGTGTAATATGTATGGATGTCCATTTATGTATAGATAGCTAAAACAAAAGTTACAGAGTAGCCTTTAAATTTCATCCGTCGTAGTATTAATAAAAATAACATGAACCCTAGTTAATATAGTAAACATGAAACTCTAAAATGCAATATATCTACTAAGGAATGGACTTACTAAGATAAAAAATAACCTTTCATCATATAAATGGTTTTCCACAAAAGAGACAATATACCATTACCAAAAGAAGTACGACTGCCACAAAAGAGACAATATACCATGACTTTGAGAAACACTCTTTCCTAAAATCAATAATCCACACATTTATTTATTTGTCATAATTTTTGTTGACATTTCTCAGAACATGCTTAAAATCACCCTTGTAAGTGATTTTGATACACAAATCATTGAATATTCAAGCTACTTAGTCATTAGTCCACAGATACGTTTTGATAGCATTCACTCTCTGAATTAACCCACCATCCTCCTTAGAGTCAATTAAATTATCCATTATATTCATGTTGCACAAAATTACTTGGTTAATTTGGGAGTTGTCCTACCTTTGACACTCTTCAAAAGCCATGAGGTTTCTCGAGAATATTTCTATGTCATCCTCAACAATGATTTGAGGGAGGTAAAGTGTACTTCATCGAAACATCTGCATTTAAAATGGGATTTTACTTCAGTTCTTGCCTTCAATTTAATTCTAGACTTTTGCAAACTTTTCTACTGATTATACCTTGCTTTCAACTACTGGAGAAGATCGAAGTAGCCAATAAATTAGAACCGCCGAGCTTGCCCCTTTGAAACAAGCAACACCATTTGGAGTAGCAATGCAAGTGGAAGCGTATTCTACTTAATCATCATCCACATCAGTGGTCAAAGAGTCAATAATCTTACACCTCATCCACAACTAAAAGTGGTAAATATTTTTATGTATTTTATTGGCTAAAATTGACCTTTGATTGTTGAAGTGGATGATGTTTAAGAATTTTATAGTGATTGTTGCAAATACAACATTTAATGAGGATACAATCTAATGTTGCAAGCCACTATTGAAAATCTAGATCCACTAACCCCTAATAGTTTTATAATTATGACCAGGCCTCCCTTTCTCCAATGTACCATCTCATTGGCAACATGCCTACTCAAGAGATTTCACAATATTAAAATCACTACAAATAAGCTAATTAGAAAAAAAAAAAGGCAAGTTGTTGAAGCCAACCAACACCACAACACTACTTATTTGGGACATTATTAGGGGTGTAAATATTGTCAAACCCACCAACCTCCCATTAATGTCAAAGGTCATTAGCACAACACAATGATTGTTCACTCTTCTCCAAAAGTAGTATTAGTCAAGGTTAAGCTATGAGCAATTAGCATACAAGCACCACCATGTCCATTATCATGTGAGGTGATGAGATGAGTGGCTTGAGGGCAAGTTATCTTCAAGTTTGCTTGAAGAAAAAATCCTACCACTTTGATAAAGGGTCATTTCTAGTCACTAGAGCGATCTAAATCTTATGGACATACTAGGGTTTAGATAAAGGGTCATTGGATTTAGGCTATCTAGAAACTAAAGGTATTTTACCATGAACTATTGACCAACCCGCCTCTTGGTAGGAGTGGAGAAGACTTGGATATTTGAGTGGAAAATGCCTAGTAGGTGGCTTGGGCACAACTAGAAAATCTTTAATCTTGTGTTCTAGAGCTTGGCATTGGAAACATGTGTTCGATAAGTTAATTTAGGTGACCTATGAAAATGTAGGCCATTGTTTAAATCTCAATGGATTATTTAAGGTTGGAGACAAGGTCCACCTCCCCACAAACCTTCCTATGGTGCCTAGGCATACATTTTTCTCTAGATCATTGCGAATAAAATGGATGAGCAACTAGACAATATGTTTCATAAATACCCACAACAAGGTTGGGAGCCTAGACAACTCAATTTGAATGAGTACCTTCAAGGATTCTTTCTTAGAAACTCTAAAGTATTGGGTTTAATAAAAAAATCACAAATAAGTTGTTTCTCATGAACCAACAACTACACTAGTTAAGAAGCATTTTTTTTTATGAAAATGCCAATCTATCTATTATAGGTAAAATGTCAAATGGGCCTAGCCCAGAAAGTTCTAGAGAATCAAAGTATCAAAGCATAAAAGCATAACAAAATTTAACAAAAACATAAAGAAAGCAGAATTAAGCTGCTAAAGCCACGCCTGTAGATGGCAGATCCTTGTTATCTAGGTTCTCCCATATTGCTGCGGGGTCTGGGGTGACATTTGGTGGTGCCCAGCCATCATCATTCTCCTGGTTTTCATTCTGCGCATTTAGCTCCTCGTGCTGACGTGAGATAGCCAAATTTAACCGTGGAAAAATGTTTGTATTGTCCCAACCAGGGTTGGTTGGATTGGAAGGACCAAGAGCATTCCATCCTACATTATCACTTGAAGGCCAACTAGCATTACCTCTAGTAGGCCAACCCACATTATCCCCAGTAGCACGGGCAGGACGTCCAGAAGTCCATCCACGATTACGTGGAGACGCTGAGCATCTGTGACAGTGAGATCCACAGCACAGAGGAGGCTGGGAGTGGGACGAGAGTCTCTAGCTAAACCACTTCTTCGTCTGTTGCCTTGAGAAGGAGAACAGGATCTAACAGAGGAAGGATAGGGAGGAACCCATGCCACAGTACAAGGGGCATTTCCCTAATGATCCAGTAATTCTTGTAAGTGAGCCACTTCCAAGGCAACCTTATTTTCTTGAACTTGTATCTGTAGAAGAACATTAGAACAGATAATAGTTTTAATGTAAAGAGAAATAGATGTTCCAATGTGGCTGTCTAGAAATATACAAGAATTACAATCTTTCCATAATGTAAAAAGAATCTCCACCCTGAATATATGCCAAATGTGAGTAAATCTTGCAAGAAACCTAGGATAATCACCCAGAAGGATAATTTGCCATGATAAAGGCTCTGGTCTGAAAGGGCGAAAGAAATCATGAATCCATAGCTAGAATTGTTGGGCTTTGGTGCAATACCAAAAGAGATGTTGAAACATCTCAGGTTGCCCACAAAAAGGACATCAGAGATCCTGAACCACAAGATGAAACAACCTAGCTCTGACTGGCAGCCCTTGAAAAACAATGCACTAGGCAAAATGAGCTAACTTTGGCTCAAGAATGGCAGACCAAATAGTTTTAAATCTGTTATGCCAAAGGGCCATTGAACTATGAATGAGCCATCGCTTATTAAGCATATCTATCATTGGCAAATGGGGTGAGAGCCATATGTAAGCCATCCTTGGCTTGTAATGATACATTGGTGTTTCTGGATACCATTTCTAGTCGTTCCACCAAGGCTTGGTGGATTGAATTCCAACTTTGTGAAGCATTTCTGCTAGAATTGCTGTGATAATTCTATCATAAGTGGCTTTATTATTTCTTTGAAGGCCAAATTTAACACGAAATGACTACCATGCCATGAGGCTCATTGTGGGCCGATGAAACATATCATGTAAGGTTTGAATACTTTTTTTATGAAATACAAGAGCCTTTAACCTGGGCAATTTGGCCAAAGGCTGACCTGGAGTGGATAAAAGAGGTGACCAACAGATGTCAAGGTGATTGAAGGAAAGACCAGCACAAAATCCATCACTAAACTAGCATAGCCAAGGTTTAACTTTCTCCCAGGCTTTCCAAATGCTTTTAGCCACAAACGTGCCTGAGATCTGAATTGGCTCTCTCATGACAAGGAGAGTAGAGAATTCAATCCCTTTCCAAGCAGGCTTGTGCAAAGGATGGCCCATTTCAATGTTGTGCCTGAGTAAAATTTTCTATGCTTCATTATCATTGAAAGCACAAATGATCCATTTGACGGCCAAAGCAGTGCCTTGGCGTTGAGTAGAAAGAATACCAAGACTCCAGAATCTCTGGGTAAACAACAAAACTCCCATGCAACATGGTGAAAGCCATGGCGAGTGTCAGAAGAGGTCCAAAGAAAATCTCTCAACAACTTTTCTAGCTTGGCATATGAAGTTGTTGAAGGTGCCCAGTAAGAAGAGTAATAAACATGGGTTGCTGCCAAGACTTTAGAACAAATCTAGAATTTATCAGCCAGAGATAGTGGCTTAGTAATCTAGATTGCAAGCTTCTATTCCACATGGGTAAGAACAGCTCGCCAAAGATTAGCAGAAGTGCCCTGGAAGGCAAAAGGAATACCAAGGAATCAAAAAATTTCACCATGAGCAACTCAGCGCCAGCCATATTGCTAGAACCAATGAGGAATGGGAAGAATTGAATGCCTGTAACATAATGTTTTGTGCCACTAGATGGAAGAACCCGAGGCTAGGCAGAAGGTCTCCAAATATCCAAGACCATTTTTTACTGTGTTTTCTTCTTCCAATAAAGTTAAAAAGGAATCATCAGCAAAATGACCATTAACCAACTAGCTGGAAGAATTGGATAGAGAAGTTCCATGAACAACCCCATTGGATACAAAATGCACAAGAAGGTATCCAAAACCTTCTGCAGCTAGAACATATAGGGCTAGAGCAAGTGGACAACCTTGTCGGATTGAGCGAAAAAGGCCAAAGGTATGTGACTGTTGGCCATTAATAGTGATACATGTGGAGGCATCAAAGAAGAGCATGTTGATAGATTGGATAAAAAAGGGTCCAAACCCTAAAGCGGCAAGCATTGCAAGATTAAAGTGTCATTCAATGGGATCATATGTCTTAGCAAAATCATTTTTTAGGAAAATGGCTTTTTGATTTGATTTTCTTGCATATTGACTTACTAGTGGTTATGAAAAGTAAATAAGAAAATTCCTTGGACAAATTCATAACTCGAGACAACTTAATGTTATTGAGTTCCCAAGAATTATTGACCGAAGAGAGAAAGTATAGTTTAGAGGGTACAATTCACACAATAAGTGTTAGTTTAAGAATACTAATGCTATTACTTATTATTTAAATAAGTAATTTTGCATATATTCCACACATGGCTTTAAGCCACCTTAAGTGGTTAGGTGTCAAGTTGGAGAGTTCAACACACTCATTTGCCACCACTATTTGATTGTTTGAGTCAACTTTTGATTCAACTCAAACTCTTCATCTATATGTAGTCTCATTATGCCTAGTTTATGTAATGCAAAATTTCTTATTGCTTTCACTCCATTTGTTGACCATCTATTGCTTAGTCACATTCTTTCATGGCATTAGAGCATGTCCAAGTTGGTTTGCTGGTTTGTTTGGAGTGGCATGCTAATTTGGAGGTGTGTGAAGGGTGAATCTCTCCTGGTTTGGGCATTTTTAACGTGATTCAGAGGTTTTGTTGCCCTTGTTTGTAGAGCTAAGATTTCAGGAAGGCAATCATCGAAAGGGGCATGGTTTGCATTGAAACAATGGGTTGTATAGGCACACAACTTGCAAAGAAGGGACATCCTCCATAGAGAGAGGCCCACGCTGCCTCTTTAAAGGATCAATGACCTACTATATAGGCATGCAAGCATGGCCAAAGAAGGCATGTGAGCGGTGTTTAAGGCTCACATCCTGTTAACCAAATGTGTGGCCTACGCAGAAGGGGCAACTTCCCTTGACACTCATGCTCAGAATTCAAAGGCAAACGATGCCCATACATTGATCTCAACCCTTGTGTCAAAGGGGCCCTTGAAATCTACCTTGAATCTGCACTTGAAATCCATCTGGAATCAATGCTAATTGACCCTGTAATGTTTGTAGAAGTAGAGGGTGTTTTAATCCTTTGAGAGGGGTGTTTTAATCCCTATGAAGAGGACCAAAACCCTAGTAAATCAACCTAAAATCAAACCTATTTGACACAAAAATCATGGATTTTTTGGGTGATTATTTGTACTTTGTTTGTGTCAATAAGAAGACACAAAAGGTGCCCATATTCATGTGTTTTGGCATGGCTTTTTCCCAGGTGTGAGGTCATTCCACAAACAGAGAGTCGCTGTCTACAGAGCTGGACTGATTAAAGAGCGATTTGAGTTTGATACATGGCCAGAAGGGCTGGTAAAGGCGTGGATGACCTGCATAAAGGCTTGCGGCCTATGTGAAGGGTCTCTTTGAAGGCTAATCTAAGGCCACGACCTATGCCTTAGAGGAAGAGAAATTCCTAAATCAGCCCTGTATAAACAACAGAAAGGAATCTCCCCTGCATGCCCCTACACTTTCTCCATCATTCTGCCACCACACTCTGCACCTGTGCATGCTAAATCCATGGCCTCCATTTCCACTCACCTGGCGGCCCCTACAATTCCATTTTTTTGGGCATTTTGCCCTAATCCACCCCTATCCTAATTCGGGGAAGTTGTAATATTCACCTCCAAAATATTTTTTTATTTTTTATATTTTCCAAAGGCATTTTTTAGTTATGCTAAAAAGCACTATGAAATTAAAAATATAGGGGGTGATTCAATATTTGGGGGCAAAAATGCTTTGGGAAGGGATTAATGGTTTTTTAAGCCCTTGTATTTGTTAGGCATTTATTTTCTTAGTGCTAATTATAGGGAAAATTTGTAATTATGAATTTGGAAACTCAATTTATGTGTCAAAGTTTAAAAAAATAATTTTTTTGAACTAAGTATTAGAGATCAATCATGCACTACCATAAAGTGTCTTTTTCAACTTACTTAAACTCACCTATGCACTAGAAGTTAAAATCACAAATTTAGGGGGGTATCATTGAGTCTTTTCTTTCTGTACTTCTAAGTCTGGAACATACATCTCATCTACATGGTTTTATAAATGTGATCAAGTCTATTTCCAAGAACCTCTATTCATATTGAGACCTTGAAAACACCTAATGAGGTCTGTATAACTCTTTGGGAAGGTCAACGAACAAAGAAGTCATGAACTAGAAAAAGACCTCATAAGTATGAGTCCAAGAGACTCTAATACTATAGGAGATTATGTCACATAATTTAACTCATTGATGTTGCAACTAAAAGAAGGTCGGATTCAGAAATAGGTGGATCAATGATCCTTACAAACAATTTTCAAATTGAGAGCCTATGGTAAATGATCCTTAATCTTGCAACTAAATCTTGCATCAGACTGCATCTCAAATTGAGAGCCATTTATTATGGTTAATGTTCCTAAATCTTCATGATACCTATGGAGTCATTTCAGTCACAGTTCAGCATAAACATCAAGGTTACACAAGCAACTTCCAAATTCATGGATCTTTTCTCTTTTTTGAAGGGTAGTTTTTTTTCTCACAGGGTTTCCTACCTTATTTCCACTTCATGAGAGATTTTGATTGTATATGGGTACCTGATCAGGCCTAGTTGTTGGGACCCATCCTTATTTGTGCCAAGCTAAGTTGTGCTTAAGGGGGGGGGGTGTTAGTGTAGGAATACTAATGCAATTACTTATTATTTAGATAAGTAATTATGTATATATTCCACACATAACGTTAAACCACCTTAGGGGGTTAGGTGTTGACTTGGATAGTTCAATACAACTCTCCAAGCTATGTGTTGACACTCACTTGCCACCACTATTTGATTGTTTGAGTCAACTTCTGATTCGACTCAAGATGTTCATCTATATGTACTCTCATTATGCCTAGTTTATGTATTGCAATTCTTCTTTCTTTCACTCCATTTTATGACCATCTATTGCTTAGTCAATTTTGCATTTTTTCAATAAGCAATAAAGGAAACTCTCGTATCAACTACAAACATATTCTACAACATCAACAGGCAAAATAACAATAGCTTTGGAGGCTAAACCTTGTTGTACACCTTGAATACAAAATATTGAACATGTTTTGGAGTCATCCTCACTGTCAAATCAACATTGGTTGTAATGACCATTAAAAAGGGTGGGATTGAGGACAAAATTAAAGTGTAACCACTCTAAAAAATCCTATAAAATAGTGATATAGGGAAGGTTGAAAGAAAACCCTAAACCATACATAGAAACAAATCATAGAATGATAAACTAGACAAAAACTTACTCTATATCTAATGCCTTTTAAAATAGTGATCCTCCATAACTAACAGTTTAATATTTTAAATAACTATTACATTACTTTTTTTTTTTTAACCAGAGAGAGCACCCATAAATTAAGATTAAAAAGTACTACAGAAAATAAGGCCATAGCCAAGTCCAAGAAGACTAAATAAACAACAAAGAAGACCATAACAGTCCTAAACAACAGCGTATTTTAAATAACTATTAAATTACTTAATTATTATCAATTTAAAATATCATAGTTCACTCAAATTAATTAACAAAACAATTATAAATTACAATATAAACTTAAATAATATATTTAAGTTACAATGTAGCATATATGGATGTCCATATATAGTGATAGTTATTTTTTAATTAAAACAAAGGTTACAACACAACCTTTAAATTCAATCCCTCATAATATCAATACAAATAAATGATATATGCCTACTACGAATGGTCTACCAACCTTTTATTGTATAGATGGTTTGCAAAAGGGTCAATACCGAAATAAATACGGCTACCACAAAAGAGACAATATACCATGGCTTCGAACAATACTCTTCCCTGAACTCGCTAGTCCACACGCTCAGTTGGCTTTTATAACGGTCTTTAACCATTCTCAAAACACGCGTATAATAATCCTCGGCGCTAACTCCAATGCACAAATTATTGAATATTTCAGCTACTTCATCTTCATTCCCGAGATAATTTTTTATAATATCAGCTTTCTGCAACAGCTTAACATCCTCTTTGGAGTCAATTAATTCATCTATTACCCACATGTTGCTCGAAATTACTCGTTTGATTGGAGAGTCGGTGTGCTTTTGACACTCTTCAAAAGCCACGAGGTTTCTCAGGAATATTTCTGTGTTATCGTCAACAACGATTTGAGGGACGAATAGTGTACTGCGTTGGAAACATCCACGTTTAAAATGGAATTTTCCTTCAGTGCTTGTCTTCAATTTAATTCCAGCTTTTTGCAACTTTTCTGCTGAAGGTATCAAGCTTCCCTCTCCTGCAGAAGATGGAAACAGCCAAGGAAATGCAGCCTTCCAGCCCTTCCCTCTAAAACAAGCAACGCCATTTGGAGTAGCAATGCAAGAAGCAGTGCCGCAGAGAACAGTGCAACCACAACTTTTATCGGGTGGAGCAGACTCAGAACCAAAACCAGAACTTGATAAGAAATCTGCAATCACCAGTCTTGACAAATCTAATAGATGGTGTGGACGTCCTTCAATAAGCCTTGAAATTACTTTTTCATTTATCTTGAGTGAAAATGGACGGCCTTGAAAATACCCGCCGATGCAGCCATATAATTGTTTGGCTAAGAAGGCCGGCACTGCTTCAGGGTCTTCCAACTCCAGCTCTAAGATCATTTTCAGAATGAAGAAAGGAATCTGATTTTCTAGCTTCATAATGTCGCACATAATCTCTTGTCTTTTAATGTTATCACCTCTCTGGGAGTGAAAAACAAGGCTGGAACTGGGTATGTCCATTCGAAGGAACTCAAGAATAAAGCATGCATCCATAGTCATCATCCAGAATAAAGCAGGCGTAACTCGATCCCATTCGGCGGCCGAGTCTTCATAGCAAACTCTGATCTCTAGCTCTTTAACCTTCTCGACGAACCCTTCTAAGGTCATACCAGGGAGCCTTTCCAAGGTTCGGTTTACTGCTTGAAGCTTATATTCGTCTACTGTAGTCAGCTGCTGGTTTTTCTTGTGATGATAAGGTCCAAGAAACACAACCAGAGGATCATAAGCTTCTCGTTTGGTTTTCTTCATACATTCAGGCACGCGATATATAGACACACTAGCAGAAGTTTTTCGTTCTTTGTACTTTCCAGATTCATGTCCATGTTTAACTTGAGCAATCCATGATTCAGCTTCGCTGTTCACTTCCACCACTAGGCATTCCCTCTCTCCATCTTGGACGGTAGATCTTATTTTACCATGGATGTCTATTTTAACGGTCGCTATATTGTTTTCGCCTTCCATATAATAGTTCCTGGAAATCAAACAACGTGATCAACTTCACCTTCACACCAGAAAAAAATAAAAGAAAGATTGGACAAATAACGTAAGAGTTTTTAAAACTTTGCAAAAAGTCCAGAAATCTACCACTGAACAAATAACAATCATTACCTAGAATTTTGGATAATAAACAGCTTAGACAGATTTTTTTTTTAAAAACCACATTCAAAATAAAATTAACCAGCATAAATAAAATGGATGTATGCTACGTAAGGACGTCATTGTTAAAACAAGGAGGCTTTTTATATTTTTGAAAATATACCTCTTAAATCTTAATTTCTCCCATAAATATGTGAATCTCTTTAAAGACCGTTCTAGTGAAGAAAAATGGCAAATTAATGCCCTTCTTCACACATGGATCCATAAGGATTTGGAAAAGATTAGAACGATCAGTATAATGAATTAAGCAAATTATCGACAATGAAAAAAATTATGTTTTGTTTATAGGGTGAATTAATCACTTTTAGACAATAGGTGGTTACGAAATTATTTAAGGTGATTTCAAAACTGCTTTAGCGATTTTAATATTGTTGCTTTAGAGTTATTGGTAGTTTCGACATCACTAGGAGAAAATTGAATTCGAAACAAATGACTGACTTTCACTTCAAATTGTGTTCGAGGACATTTTTAGTACACGATATTCCACCATTTCTAAATAGGGGTGAAGAGTATTTTTTACGTCATTAGAAGTAAAACTGAGTGTTGTATAGATCAATGTAGGAGAATTTAATTGTATAGATCAATGTAGGAGAATTTAATTGTTGAAGGTAAATTTCTAAGAACGATAGTGGGGATAAGAGCAATCTTAGTTGTCTACATTTTATTGTACCTGTTCTTGAGCATAGCCATACAATTGTTGCTAGTAAGCTAGTTTATCTTTTCTAGGGGTTCTTTGATAAAATCTTTGAGTTTTTATGGTAAATTCTTTTACTTCTATAATTTTATTTCTATGTTTTGAGTAACATTTACTCTTTTACAAAGTGTTTGCAAGTTTTTTTTTGGTTGCAAGTAGAATAGTAATAATTTATATTCTAATGAATTCTACTCTTAAATTTAAGAGTTCATAGATCATTTTGGTGTTAAGAGTAGTTTTATGGTCTTTTAGAAATTGAGTAAGTTTTGTATAATAGTTACTAGATCTCTAAAGGAGGAGTGGTTGCCTTACAATCCAAATATTAACACTTGCAGGTGGAATAAAGAGGTTAGAATGTAGGATTTGAATGCACGTGTTTTCCTTGGAGGGTTACATGGAAGGTTCAATGATGAACCAATAATGGATAGGCCAATAAGTAGAGCACATGACAAGACAACAAGCAAATGGTTCAAGAATAGTCTTTCCTTGGCAATTTGGTGAGAGTTCTAGCCAAGATATTTGGCATTGGAAGTCATGTTGGCTTCAACATGGTTTTGTCTTTAATTTTCAATCTTTCACCATGTCCCCTTGTTATCCTGTGACTTTCAATTTGATGTCAATTTGAGATTTCAAGTTTTGTGGCCCAATCTATGTTTTTATTAGGATTGCTTTTTATATTTCTCTATATGTTCATATATCCCATTATATGTATTTGGGTTCCAAATTCTTTCTCATGGCAATTAAACTATGTAAATTTACCTATGTTCTCCCTTATGTATTCTTAAAATCGGTCATTATGTTTGGTATATGTTGGTAGTCCACTTGGGCAAATATAGTCTAGATTTGTATCGATGTAAATTGTGAAACTGGAGGGCCCACTTATATGGTAGGCATTACACAAATAGGTTTTCTTTATTTCTGAATTTTTAAATGCTGTACTACAACCATTTTAAGTTGTTTGTTCAACTAAACAGAAGACATTCAAAATGCATGCATAGAGGTGGTTAAAATGTTGCATTGGGTACACCCCATAGCCATTGACAATATGATTATGGCCATCTAGTGGTAGGAAACAATTTGTAGTTTTGCAAACAATTTTTTAGGCCCTATATATTCCTTGGAGTTGTGCCCCCAATGTCCTATTTTTGGAATTATCTTGCACAAAGGTGGATAGTAGTAATAAAACCTCTTATGCAGTTGTACCTTTTATTAATGGAACCATGAATAATGGTTTAAATGTAGAAAATGGATTTATATTTTAACCTTGTTGGTAGGATATATACGACATAGCTATTTCTTGTTTATCCTACCACATATGGTGTCTTGTTTGCAACTTTGTTAGTTTGCATAGCTTGTATATATGCTATCAATTTGTCTATATGGATTTGAATTGTCTAATTTTATCTATATAAGTTGGAATGCAATATATTTCAAGTGAAGACAAGCATACAACTATTATTTAATGTGGGATTTATCTGGGTGGTAGGTTATAGGTGTTTGTGTTAGGAATTTAGGATTAACCAAAAGAATATTTCATCTTGTCTTCTTTGTCCTATTCATAAATTAAGGTTATAAATGTAAACTAATCTAATTCTTCTTGGATTCGTAAAATAAAAAAATTTCTTAGGACTTGGTGTTCTTAGCTAATGTGCAACCCACCATGCCCTATTTAAAGACTAATCAAATTTTATTATTGATTGTAGAGGTGATTTGTGACTAGAATTTTTATCTATTTTTTGGGGTGGTTATTTTGTGTTTTTTTGCCTTCATGATATGCTAACAATATGGGTTTTATGATTGCTTTAATTGTAGGGGTTTAAATTCTTTTATGGATTTTTACTTCTTCTTTGACACAAATTTAATTCTAAAATAGGGTATTTGATCTTGAAGGTCAAAATTGTAATCAAATCATGTCTAAATGATTGAGTGAACATGATTTATCCGAGTGTCATGATATTTTTGAGACTTGACTCTTTCTTGTGAATTTATAGATGTGTTGTTATTTAACTTTAAAGGCGCTTATTTGGAGAAGTGTTTTAGACAACAACCAAGGGTGTCCATTATTTTGTGCAAAGTTTAGGACAGCAAACCAGCAAGTTG
Source organism: Cunninghamia lanceolata (assembly GCA_027924645.1). Lineage (NCBI taxonomy): Eukaryota > Viridiplantae > Streptophyta > Pinopsida > Cupressales > Cupressaceae > Cunninghamia > Cunninghamia lanceolata. The sequence goes on from BSBN01001583.1 coordinate 17,228,597, forward strand.
ACTTCTAAGGTTCAAGGAGATGTATTATGTAGCCCATTGAAGAAGGTGTTTAATGTACCATTATCTTTGATGTGAATATCTCCTTGAGATTCATATGCATTGTTTGGAGTTCTTTTTATTACTCAAGATACATTTCATAATTTGCATATTGTGTACTTATTTGATTTAGTAGGAATTGAAGAACCACTGAGGAGCCTTCCTCAAGGATTCTTTGCACCACAACATAGTTAATGTTTTATTTTGTTCATTGATGATTCAAGTATTTTCATTCTTTGACACCATATCAAATAAGTTTTACCTCTTGACATATGTACACAACTATTCTTGGGTAAATGTACAAAGATGAGACTATTTAAGGTGGAAGTTTTAGACTTTAAAAAAAACTTAAAATTGGGTAAACCAAAATGGGATCCCACTTTTTATGAAATAGGATCCCACTTTTTATGAAACAGAATCCCATTATGCTTCAGGATCCTGAGCCAAAAGCGGATCTCATTTTCTAGAAACATGATCCCATTTCATAAAAGGTTAAAATATTAGCCTTTTATGAAACGGGATCCCATTTCTAGAATGGGATCCCATTTCATAAAGTTTGAATTTTTGACCCAATTTTTGCTATGGGTTTTGGGTCGGAAAAAAGGCTTGGGAACCCGACCCTTAGCTTTGGACATGGTTTGACCTTCAAGTTGAAGGTCCTGTTAATGTCACAACAAAATAGTGAATTTGGACATATGTCTGAAGACCTTTTTTACAGAATTTTTTGATGAAATTAAAAACCATTATAGATGAAAGAGTGTAGATTCCAAATATGTAATTTTTTTTATAATTGGATTATTTTTCTATTTTTTAATTAATATCTGCTGAAACATGTCCATAAACTTGAATTATCAGGATTTTTTAATATTTAATAACTCTTTATCAAAATGATTTTTTGAAAAAAAATATTAGGGAGCCCTAAGGGGTGCATGAGGGTTTGTCTACAAATCCTCCATGTGCATCCCATTTGGGACCTCTATCATTGCTAAGAAATCATTTGGATTCCTTGTCTTCTTGATAGTATTGTAGTATTATTTGTGTTGATTGCTTTCTTGGTCTTGGATTTTTTTGTTTTGAGTTTAAGTCTTTGTTTCAAAATATCAGTTTAAATTCAAACCTGTCACTGTTTGTTTCCCGCCCTTTCCATTGCATCATCTAGAGTCAACCCGAAGGGTTGGTGGATGGGTGTGGGTGAAAAGACTATGGAGTCATAAAGAGCATTTAATTTCACTTAAGGCAGCTTAAGTGCCCATGGAAATAGATTTGGGTGGAAAAGGCATATCAGAGAAAGGGAATATTAAATCCTTTAAGGAGATTGTCATTGTAGACGACTCACATTAAGTGCCAAAAAATGCAGTCTTCACAGTGTTGGATGGTCTCAGAGGACTCGGTCCAAGCACCAAAGAGGGAGAAGAAAGAGGTAGACCCAGGGTCAGAAAGCAAGGTGAGGCTCTTTCAATACCATGAAAGTTTTCTTTAAAACCAAATGATGAATTACAAAAAGCTATGAAAAAAGAAGAAGCAAGACTTATGAATGTCGCAGTGTTTTTTACATGTGTTAATATAGATAAATTGCCTTCGAGGAAGTTTTTTGATAATTGCTGATAACTGTGTGGGTAAAGAAACTAGGCATTCATTATTCCTTTTGTAGAATGATACAACTGGGGATTTTTGTAATATTTTTTAAGTCACATGCAATGCAAAAAAGGGTTGTTGAGAAAGATTACTGGAATATTGGTCTTGCTATGTTCAAGGCTTTTCCTTGGAAACCTGATACTCCGCACAAAGAGATAAAATTTTGTTCAATCCCCAGATGGATACTATTAAAAGACGTCCCAGTCCAATTTTGGAATTTCTTGACCCAAATAATTGAGCCATTTGGCAAAATTTTGAAAATAGATGAAACTAAAACCACTCTGCCTCACTTAGATGCGAGAATGCTAATTTCATTTAACATAGGAGTGCAAATCCTAGAGATCTTGGAGATAAATTGGGAGGATAAATCTTTCAGTTGTGAATTAGTAAGTCTTGGAGGGCTCAACTCATGCTTCCTATGTAAACATGATGGATACCAAAAAAAGAATTTCCTAAATCTTAATAAAAACCTAAGCAAAGGAAAAATGTGGGTATCGGTTGATATCCCTAAGGAAAAAGCATTGGATTTTGAGGGTGAAATTCCTAAACCCTCACCACAGAATAAAAATAAAAACACAAAGGAAATCAATGAGAAGGTCATGAAGAGCAACACTGCTATCCTAGGTAAGATTCTCAGGCCTAATGCATCATCTATAGATGAGACCATGAAAGACTCCTTGTCTATGGATGATGCTTTGGACTCAGATGATGTAGAAGAAAATAACCTAGACAGTGATGAGTCAGATAGTACTCAAGATGAAATCCTAAGTACCTTCACTCTGGGAGTTAGGTCCGCTGATGGGTGGATGGATGAAGACCCTACGATGGTCTCACAGATTGCTGACACTCCACCACTATATAAGGATAATTTAGTGATGCTTAGAGGGGTATCCCCCCTCCCAAGTTAGACCTTGTTAATAATGAGGAGGTTATACCTAAAGGTTATACCTTTGAAAATGGATTTATCTCAATAAGGAAAAAGAATGCGCAACAATTGGCTCTTGACAAAATAAGGGAAGTTGCAGAAAAAAGAAATAAACTAGACAAAATTAAGGAGGGATTTTTAAGAAGGAGAGAAGAAGATCCCTCTAGGTTGTTAGAAGAGAGTATCCTCAAGCAGAGCCTCAGGAAAGTTGAGGAGGAAGGAAAAAAAAAAGATTTTGAGTAGGAATATTAGCAGCATCAAACCGGGAAAGAAAGGGAAAGAGGGTTCCATCCATAAATACTTGGTGGAAAGTTCAAACCCTTGAGGTGTCCATCTATCCCCTCATCATTCAGAGTAAATGAAACAATCCATTGTTATAGTTGGAATGTTAGGGATTTGGAGTCCCCTGACAGGAAGTATGTTTTGAGGGATTTTTGTAATAAGAATAAAGATATGGATGTCTTGTTTATCCAAGAGGTAAAAGCAGTTGGTTTTACAATAGAAAACACAATGAGATTTGTTTGGAGGGAAGAAATCACTTTTGCCTCCAAACATGAGAAAGGAAGAGGTGGAAATGCTATCCTGTTAAGTAGAAAACTAGAGAATTATCTAAAAGACTCTGGCCATTCCCCTTGCAATAGGTGTGTATGGATTACTCTAAATTTTGGGAGGATAGATGTTGGATTGTGATCCATTTATGCCCCCAATGATTATCTAAGTAGAATTGAGCTATGGAAATGTTTATCATCTTGCCTCCCCAAAGTTCCATGGATCTTTGGGGGGGATTTTAACATGATAGAAAAGTCAGAGGACAAAAAAGGAGGGAATCCTCTAGAATGGAAAGGCAATGAAATTTTTTTTCTAGCTGAGATTTAAAAAGACGCTCAACCTAGCAGACCCATTAGAGGGGGGAAAGAAAAATAGTAAAGGCATCTAGTTTACATGGTCAAATTGTAAGAATGATAGCAAGAGAATCTATTGTAGACTTGATAGATTCTACTTGAATAAAGACTACTATTCAGTCATGCAGACGATGAACTCGTGAGCTACTAAAGGATGAAGACTGCAATTAGGGAATCATTACTATCAGAAATATTTATAAGGCTAGGTATAGGGAGAAATGAAACATTTTTTACTGGTCTAAATTCACTGAGGCATATAAAGCTATATTGCAAATAGTTTGAAAAAAATATGCTTTAGACAGGAAAAAAGAACTCTTGTTGCAAGAAAGGTTCCTCCAAATAGAAGAAAAACTTCAAAATAATCCAAGTGAAGAAGGGATAAGTTTTCAAATGGGAGAAATAAAGCATAAATTAAGGAAAGTGCAGATAAGGAAGGCGCAAGGAGCTAGAGTAAGAGCTAAAATCAATTGGTTGCAAGATGGAGACAAGGGCACCAAGTATTTTTTCAATTTATTAAGACAAAAAAATATGAAAGAAAATATTGAAGTGTTATTGGAGAATGGTGTTACCTTGAACTCTCAAAAGCAAATTATGGAGGCATTTAGGAAGTTCTATACAAACCTTTTTAGGGCAAAGGATAATAGGGAAGGATGCAGGAAGGCCCAGGAGTTATGTTGCAAAATTTGTACTACCAAATTGACTCCAGAAATGAGAAGGAAACTAGAACAAAAAATAAATATAGATGAAATAAAAAAAGCTATCAACTCTATGAGCAATAATAAATCCCCTGGGGTGGATGGGCTGCCTATTGAATTTTACAAGTCCAACATTAAATGGATAGCTGATGACCTCCTTGAGCTCTATACTGAGGCTATAAAGAAAAGGTCTTTAGGAGAGGACATTAATAAAGGAATAATAAAGCTCCTTCCAAAGGAAGGAGATAGGACAGAGATAAAGAATTGGAGACCCATAACTCTCCTAAATGTCTCCTAAAATTATAGCAAAAATTTTAGCCTTGAGACTCAGAGATATCTTCCCATAAATCATTAGCGCCACACAAATTGGTTTTATTAAGGGAAGATACATACTAGAGAACTGGATAACAAGTTGGGAAGGCCTTTAATGGGCTAAAGATACCAATCAGAATGCTGGCATACTTCTGCTGGATTTTGAAAAAGTATACGATAGAGTGGAGTGGTCCTTTATCTTTTTAATGCTCAAAGCCTTTGGGTTTCCTAACTTCTTTATCAACATGGTCAAGATGCTTTTTGTAAATGCTACAGCTTAGGTGGATGTGAATGGAGAACTATTTGCCCCATTTATAATGGGGAGGTCAATCAGACAGGGGTGTCCCCTTGCCCCTTCCCTATTTGTTATTGCTTCAGAGGCTCTTCATTTCATTTTGAGGTCAGAAGAAATAGAAGGGAGATGTGAAGGGATTACATTGCCTAATGGTGATAAACTTTTGAATGTCCAGTTTGCTAATGATACAGACTTATTTTCCAGGCCTGAGGAAAAAGAGATGGAAAATTTAGAAAGAAGACTTGATATTTTATGCCTAGCCTTAGGAACAAAAATCTCTTTTTCTAAGTCTATTTATTTGTCTTGGACTGATTCTATCCCTAATTGGTTTAACAGTGACAAATGGAAGTGGGGTGGGCCTTCAGTGCAAGTAAGATTTCTTGGTATTCCTTTTGTTGTCCAGCCCTCTCTTAATGCAATGTGGCAATGGTTGTTTGCTTAAATTGAGAAAAAACTTAAGAGCTGGAACAAACTGCAGCTTTCCTTGGCTGGAAGAAAATAGGTCTATCAGAAAATCCTCTCTGCTTACTCTATTTTCTATTATTCTCTATGGTTGTTTGCTAACCACCAATTTGAGGCTATCCATAAATTAATAAGGAGCTTCCTTTGGTTAGATGGAAAAGGAAAGCCTAAAAAACATTTAGTCAAGTGGGATTGGTGCTATGTAAGCAAAGATTTAGGAGGGCTAGGATTAAAGGACTTGAAAATTCAAGGAATGGCCTTGGCTTCTAAATGGATCACCAATGCCTTACCAGGGGAAGAACCTTGGAAAGTTTTGGTTAGGAATAATATCTCTATAGCCACTCCATTAAGGAAGAAAAGTTGGGGAAGAATTGGATTTTATGATGCTCTGCTAGGAGAATCTCTTGCTAAATCAGGGGGATCTACTGTATTTTATAGTATTTGGAAAGCTTGGGAGAAGGTAAGAACCTTGGTATTGGATAGAGAAGCCATCAATGTGAATAAAGGCATTATATGGGGACAAAGGTCTATTTGGTGGAACATCATTCATAAAAATAAGCCCTTAGCCTTACTTCAAGGATACTCGGCAAGGAAATGCAATGAAAAGGACTATAATTACTTGATGACATGTTTGTACAGGGTTTGCCACAAGATTGGAAACAAATAGAAAATCAATTTCAGTTAGATGGGAAATATTACAGAGCATACTCCACCCTTAAGAAAGCCTCGTTAAACAAGTTGAATAGCAAAATAGAAATTTCAAGCACTAGAAGAATGGAGAATCTAAAGTGGGAGGATGGGACTCCCTTTGCGTAAATAAAGCCAAAACTGATATATAAAATGTTGACAAAATCACAAGACATTATTCAACACATCAAATCCTCTTGGACTGGCTCCTTCTTAGATGAAGAACTAATTAGATCCCTGCAATTGTTGTGGTCAAAAGTCCTTGAACCAAAGTTATCTTCTTTCAAATGGCTCTTGTTATTAAACAAACTGAACCTAGGAGTTGAATCTATGATCTGTCCTTTATGTAATGTATTAGAATCTGTATCTCATATTTTCTTTGATTGTCTATATGCCAAGTATGTTTGGACCTATTTTATGACTAATATTACTAATTGGACTCTTACATCTAATATAGTCATGAAAGAAATACTATCTGGTCAAATCAAAGGATTGAATGTTAAAAATAATTATTTTTGGTTTGTTGTCCTCTGAAATATTGTGGTTCCTATGGAAGAAAAGGAATGAAGAAAGATTTCTTGGAAAGGAAAGAAGTCTCAATTGCATTCTCTATGATCTCACACTTTTGAATTTTTTTGAATAGGTCATTGTAACAATGGAAATCTCTCTTAGCAGGTTCAAAGAATTGATTGAAACAAGTTCCATGTTCTACAAAGAAGACATCAAAGAGAATGACTTTTGTGCAAAAGGCCCCAAAAAATTTGATATGCGATTCTTCAATGCTTACACATAATTCCAAAGCTTGTACTATAGGTTGAAAGAGTTAGAGAAAGGTGAAAATGATCTTCACAAACTGATGGAGATGGTTGGACAAAACTATAGTCTGGATATAGAGCAACTATGGATTTCTCCTAAGATCGATGTTGTCCCAGGGCTTGATTCCTTTGAGCATAGTGATAATAGAATACATATATGGGATAAAGAAGGGGAATGGTATGATGACCCTAGGATGGAGTTTAAAAAGGTTGGAAAGGAGAGCTCGAGACATGGCACTAAACTAGATGACATTCAAGGAGGATACTATCAATACATTGAAGCAGCAGACGACTCTCAAGTGGTAGATCAACTCACACATGAAGTAGAGGAAGAATGGGAACAAAATGTTAGAGTTAATGATATTGCTCTGCCTCTTTAGGAGAATGCCTTCAGCAATGATAGAGCAAGAAACTTTTGATTTTTCTGCCTATGCAAACAAGTAAAAAACAAGAAAACAGACAAGATGAAAAATCAAAAGAAGAAGTGCAATCATGTGACAATGTTTACCCTTTCTAGTATATCTCTTAGTTTTAGTTCTTAAAACTTTTATATATATTATAAAGAAAGTAGTTTTTTTGGATTGAGTAAGTAGCAATTTTGGCGTGGCTCTTCTGCCACTTTGATGTAATACATGGTACCTTATTGATTAGTATTAGTGCTCGATTTTCAATCTGAAAAAAAATGTTTTGTAAAAAAATTGTACGAAAACGTACTTTGGACAATTCTTTTCAATTTAATTTTTTTTTCAAAAAATGATACGTTTAGGTCATCTTATGCATGACGTACACAATGATTTTTTAAAACACCAAAAATGGCCAATAAAAATTAACAAAAAAATATTCAATAAAAAATTACAAAAAATATGGAAAACGCACTTCAGTGAGTTACAAATCTTTTCCCAAAAGGATTTAGAAAAATATGATTATTTAGGTCAAAATATGGATGATGTACACGTGCATGGTATAGTAAAAAAAGTGACTTTTAAACAGTGGTTTTTAGAAACGCCTATTAAAAATCAATTTGTATCATCTGGGTATTAAAAAAATTACATATTTGGAAACTAGACTCCGAGTACTACATTTCATATTTACTGACTTTTTTCAAGATTCCACCTTTAAGTGCTTCAAATTTTAAGGTGAAATGTGACAAATTCTAAAAATCAAGGAAAACACTTCCACTTTTTGGCCAAAAAGTGGACTCAACTTCTTGCACACGCCCTCTTATGTGTATGCAAAAAAGAGACCTAGTTTCTATTTTTCTTGTTCCTTTGTTGTCAATGAATACTTTGTTTACTCACAAATCTATGTTTTAGTTGTGAATCTCAACTTAGTAGCCCAATTTAGGGAAAAGTATTACTCCTTTGATTGTTTCTCTCTTACCACACTCAAATTTACAACTACAAACTATAAATTCCCTTACATTAGAACTAGGATTAACTATCTTACTACCTTTGCAAGTCCATTGTGCCCACAAGATCTTATCAAGTAAGGGGGACTAAGTTATATAAATCATTGGTGGGATTTGTATTGTTTTTTCATGTGGCAAATGTGTATGGAGTAAGATCCTAAATTGTAAACATCATTACGAATAAAATTTAACATATCTTAGGTTGTATAGATAATTTTCTTATCTAATTAGAAAAACTTGCATTTTCTTGACATCATTAAACTAGTACATTAATCGTTAGTGGAAAGTATTAGATCTTTCTTGTGTGGAATCTATGGTTTATGTTTAAGACCAACTATGTTTTGTTATTTCTCCTTTATTTTCATGTGATTAACCTTAAGGAACACCACCTTAACCTTGCAAAATCTAAAGAAGAGTTCCCCTCTCTTATAAATTGACCCATTATTGTCCACTATTTGATTATAACTATCAATCCATCATCTTAAATTGACCTTCCTTAGTCTTAGGTCTTGGACCATCCTTTAGGAGTTATAGAGTTGTAACTTTGAGAACCAACAAATGGTGTCATTTCTAGGGATACAAACCTTAGTTTTTCTTCATTATGCAATTATATGTGAAATACCTATTGCTAGAGAGGACTTAGAACTAATTCCATCCTTGGAAATCATTGGCTCTTCAAGAATTTCCTTAAGTGTTGAGGTGGTAACTATATTGTCCTAATTCAAAGTTCATGTTGCTGCGATCAAGTAGCTATTATAATTTATCAATACACATTCCATGAAAGAAATAGAAAGTGTTAAAGTCCAAGATATTTTTCTAATCAATCTAGACAACATTCTATAAACAATGAATAAAATAAATTTCATGTTCTTATTAGTTTAGCTCAAATTATGTTGGTCATACACGAGGGGTTTTAAAAACACAAATTAAAGCCAATAAAATTAATAATAAAAAAATATTTATCAAAAAATTAAAAAAAAAATCCTAATCAATCTTTAGCATCATATGCATTCTTCCACAAAAGTAATTAGAAAAATACTTTCATTTAGGTCAAATTATGTTGGGCGTACACGTGCTTGTTTTGGCCTAAAACATATGAATTTTAAAATCTCACATTTTGTACATCCTATATAAAACCAAGTTTTATCATCTGGGTTTTAGAATAAATTACATATTTGAAAAGTAGAAAAAAAATCTTACATTTCATATTTTTACATCATATTAATATTCTATGTGTAAGTGCTTCAAATTTTAACTGCAACTATGACAAACTTTGATTTTTAGGAAAAAGACTTCCACTTTTTGGCCAAAAAAGTGGACCCAACTTCTTGCACTTACCCCAAGGGTATATAATAATTTTTCATTTGGTTGGAGTGTGGCGCCAATGATCTGTGCAATGGGTGTTAAAGAGCATAGTTTACAATTTCTATTGGTTACGTTAAGAAAGACATACAAAATTAGTTCCTATGTTGACTATCCTATGTAGTATAATTTGAAACTATTACCTCAAATCACATGGTGATTAATTTAAATGCATGGGTTATTATATATGCATGTTGAGTCGCCCCATATTCAATTTGAATGGAAGGGCAATTAAATATATTGTTGTTGGAATGTTGAGGAGGCGGACCTCAGTTGAAATTCTTGGTATTCAATCCTTTTGCCCTTTCTTTCAGAGAAGAAATAACATAATCCAAAATTGAGTGGCAGATGAAATGGTGCAACTTTTGGGAAAGAACACAAAATGCCTCAAAAGGTAATTTCAGACCACCGCATGGGATATAGGCTGCCATACACAGGAAGGAGGGGATGTGATAGGGAATAGGGATGCCTCTATTAAGGCTCAACCATGTTACTTTGACATAGGAAAAACTATAAACAGAGAAGTGGAGCGGCGTCATCTTGGTGCATAGAAGGAGTTTTATGGAGCATCCTTTTGGAAGAAATATAAAGGATTATCTATTACAGATTTGAAGGGAGAGGAGAGTGATCAGGAGAAATGGAAGAAAAGATAGTTCACTGCCAATGAAAATGAATAAATTATTGTCCTTTGATGTATGTTAATTTGATTTGTAAATAAAAGTGTTTGTTTCATTGTAATCTTGTATTGTTGATTGGAGGCAAAGCACTGCTTGTTCTATTATACTATATTTGTGAATGTTTGATTGAGAGAAGGAGCACTAGAGTTGAATGTGTATGAACATTATAGAGGGATGGAAGTCTTCGATAGATTCATCTTATAAATTGAATAAAATTGAAGTCATTTATGTTGCAATCTTGTGTGTTGATACTTTAAGTTTGTGGACAGAAAATTGCCCGCGTAATTGTGTGTTTTGTGTGAATGTTTGTGTTGATAGATGGGAGTACCCTCTATGTCATTAGGGAAAATAAATGGAAAGGCATTCATGTAGTGGACAACCCCCCTACATTTACTCATCATCAATTTATAGATTATACAATCCTTTACGGGGGTCTTGCATGGAGGAAGCCCATCATATCAAAAGCACCTTGGATAGTTATGCACATGCCTCTGGTTAGTGTATCAATTATAAAAAATCATGCATCTACTTATTCAACACTAAGTGTAACGTGAGGAAGAGAATTGTAGACATTCGGGAGTTCAACATTGAAACATTCTTAGGAAAATACCTAGGGGTACCCCTATTCAAAGAAGCCATATGAACTAGAACATATGGGAGGAGATGATCAGGAAATATCAAAGCAAAGCATTAGCATGGAAAGGCAAATAGTTCTCAATGGACAGGAAAATAACCATGATCAACGCAGTTCTATCAACAATACCAATCTATCTACTCTCAAGAAGACAAATTATAGGTAAAGCAAACAAGGTACTGGAAGGCATTTTCAAGAAATTCCTTTGGGAAGGGTTAGAAGACACCAAACGCATTTCATTAATTAGCTAGAAGACAATCTGTAAAAATAAAGAGGATGGCAACCTGAGCATCAAGAAAATCAAATTTCAAAACTTTGCCCTTGGAGCCAAGCTGATTTGGAAATTATACAAGGAACTAGAAGCCATCACAAATACTTAGATAGTGTGGATACCCTCCGTATCCTCACAACACCCAATGCCTTGAAAGGCTCACATATATAGAATTTTCTAATCCAATGCAGATCAATTATCACTGATCGCCTATTATGGACCATCAACAATGGAAGAACATCCAAGTTTTGGGAAGATTATTGGAATGCCTTTCCCTAATTGACAAATGATCCAAGACTACAGGACATCATGATAACTCTATCCAGCACTTGGGGCACGAGAACTACCGATTACCTCTCTCCTCCGCAAACCATCGCGAACGGCTAGCAATGGAAGGAATTAGATAATGTCTCAATGCCGAATGAACAAAAGGCCCTTCTCAAACAGATTCTATCTAAGAGGAAGACCTTTATAAATTTGAAAGAGGATTGCCTAATCTGGACATGGGCAAAATCTAGAGATTACATGACCAAGATGAGATACATAATTCAATGAGACACACTAGGAATTTAACAAACTGGCTGGTGGAACTTTGTTGGAGCAAATAGTGCCTCCCCAAAGCCAGTGCCTTCACCTGGACAACACTCCATAAAAGAATTCTAATGGGGACCAATTGGAGACAATTGGTATCTCAGGTTCGTCCAAATGTGTCCTCTAAAAAAATGACAAGGAAATAGTGGATCATCTACTACTAAACTATGATTTCTCTAATGAATGTTGGGAATGGCTACTTAGTAATTTGGGGTGGACAAGCGCTCTATTGGCATATCTTTTGGACCTCTTCTGCTCATGGCTAAGAATTAGGAACTCCCTCTGGGTAGGAATCTGGATAGCATCCCCCTCTTTGGTATTCTGGCACCTATGGAGGGAACAAAACAATAGAATCTTCATGGAAACAGAAACTATTGTTGTGGAGGTCCCAAAGAAAATTGAAGCGAGCATTTGTGAGACGATCATGGTGAGACTAGGACACTCAATGTCAAAACCATTCACAAGCTAGGATGACCCAATCATGAAAAATAGAAGTTACCAAGTCTTCCCCTTCCTACTCTGCAAGTGGTTTGCACACAAGCAAGAGGATTAAAAGAGCGAGAGTAAAATGGAATGCCCCTCCTAGAGGCAGATTAAAACTAAATTTTGATGGAGCTTCCAAAGGAAACCCTAGGATTTTAGGTACAAGTTCCATTCTCAAAGATGATTAGGAGAAACTTATATGAGCTCTATCCAAGTGACTAGCAGAGGGAACAAATAACGAGGATGAATTCCAAATCCCTCTTGGCCGGCCCCCAAAAGTGTAGGGAAGAACAAATCTCAAACCTAGATATCGAAGGTGATTCACATATCTGCGTCAATGCCATTACAACAAGGAAAATACCAAACTAGAAACTTAAAAATATTGTCGAATTAGTTTGGAATTGCTTGTCTGACATCGAAGACTACATTGTTGCCCATTGTTACAGAGAAGCAAACAAGAAAGCAGATCAATTAGCCAACTTTTCCTGCATGCAAGTCACTACCAAGGTCTTTGGCTCTTCTCCGGATCTCATGGGGTTGACAGATCTCAGGCATTTACAATGACAGGGCATGCTGAATTTTTCTCATTTTTTCATGGGAACGGTTCCCTTAACCATATATATATATATATATATATATATATATATATATATATATATATATATATATATATATATATATATATATATATATATATATATAACACTCTTCAAAGTAAAGACAAATTAAAAGAATTATCTAAATAACCAATGGTGGATTTTTCAAAAGTAAAATTAATAGTTATATATAAAAATAAAATAGTTCTTGAAGTAAAAATAAAGTAAGCAATATAATAAATTTTAAAAAAAGAAGCATGAGGCTCCATGATACCACTATAGAAAGCTTCTTAGCATAATAATACAACTACATAAGAAACAAGTTATAATTTGATAAACTTTCTAATTATTTAAATTATATGTTGATTCATTAACCTTTTAATCCTCATCACATGATACAATTAAATATATGTTTGTATATAAGGAAAGTTTAAATATTTAGTAGGAGGTACTTAACACTTCACAAATAGTCATACAATAAATCCACATAGTGTGTAATCTGAAATGTCTATGTAAAAATATTATGTCTATAATCTATAATACAATTCAGTTTATAATTTAAATGTAGAGACTAACATTTAAATTATTATTTTTTAAATCTCATGTAAATTCAGGGAAATTCGTTGGGGAAGTGACAATATTAGGGGAGAAATAAATGATCTGGTGGCCATCCATTCATATAGAATATACCTATAATTATTTTCTCAAAGCAGTTTCAAAAATTACAAAAAATAGTGAAGGTAACGGCAGAGCCATACATCAAAATCAGAAAAACACAGGCAACTGAATTTTTGACTCAAAAAAATTCCTAAATAAAGTGTTGCTAATGCAATCTGTGCACATGTATTAGCAAGAAATTAAAATGCGGAGCAACAAAATTAATTATAGAAGTTGGAGCCAACAATGACATAACACTGAAGATAGATCAGTGTTTTAAGATTTAATTGTGTCCTTTTTTTTCCTCTCAAAGTTTGGATCATACTCTATGATCTATCATCAGGAAAATATAGAGCAAAGGAAGAGAAATAGAAACATAATTTGCAGACCAAGTAGGATAAATAGGAGTGGTGCCGAACCAATAGACTACAAGGAGGAACCAAGTATGCATTTATTTTTTTCCTCCTTCTAATCTACTGGTTCCCACACCACTCCTTCCTTCTATTTAGCCTACTTGATCTGCAAATTACCTTTCTATTTCTTTTCTTTTGCTCTATATTCTCCTTGGATCATAAAGTATAATCCAAAAAGTTGAGATGAAAAAAAAAACACAATTAATCTACAATAACAGTGAAGATCATGTAAGGAGAGAGATTGTGGCGTACCTGGTGGAGGAAGAAAAATAGTGAAGCTCCAATCACAGGTGTTGGGGAGTGCTAAGCTTCCACCGCTCAACTTATCTCTGGAGTTTACCTTAGACCACCACGAACCTTTTCCTTGCAGATGTCCAAAGCTACGGCTTTCAAATACTTATAATCAACTAAACAATTATTTAAATAAATGCTAGCATAAATTTTATTTGCGTTGACTACGTACTTTCTAGAATCCTAGGCGGGGCTGATATTTGAGAAATTCCCTAAACAGGCTCAAAGAACTTCTGTACGGGACGGTGCAAACGCATTCCAAGCCCTCTGGAATGAATCTACACCTTACATTGTCCGATTATTTGAGCACATTTGGTGATCTCACGCCACTCCCATGCGTATTGTATGTTTTATAGGCATTGAAAATATTTAAACCCTTGATCTTGACTAAAGCTGTGGAAGTCGTTGAAATAATAAGAGTATAGCAGCGGGAGTAGGTATGTGAGGTTACTGGGCTTCAGGTAAAACGTGGAAATATTTATATTTATATAGACTTGAATCAATAACCATTATCTGTGTTTTCCAACATTTAAAACTGCTTTTATATCTTGTGGGGGAGTAGGTATGTGAGGCTATCAAACTGAAATTATTTTTTCATACGAACCAATAAATTTTAGTTTGTGACTGTTTCTTTACTCCATGGGTACATTGACAACATTGTACGTAGTATAAAAATAATTTTACCTTACAATTAAATTACAACGATAAATAATTTTTAACCTCCAATAAAAAATTAGGAATGGAATAATAAGTTAAATGTGTTATGAGTACTTGCCTTTGGCCAAGTATTTTATTTTATTATAATATTTTTTAAAAATAATTATTATTAGTTATACCTCTTAATAAATTAAGAGAGAATTTTTTTCCTCAAATTTTTTTCTTTTATATTGTAAAGATACCAATTTTTTTACCTTAATAATCTGTTTGGTTAATATATTTTAGTTGTTATTCGAGGTTTCATGTAATTCATAAAGAAAAATAAAAATTGGCGTCCACCTTTCTAGGTTCTTGTGCTCCCAAACCCCTGGTGGATCTTTGTTGTTTAGAAAGAATATTCAATGACAATGAAAAAATATTTTAAACATAAACTAGTATATTTATATTTAAATAATATATTATGTAGAGATAGGCTTTTATGATTTTTTTTTTTTTGGTTGCATAATTTTTTTAATTTTCTCCATCTTTTTTGCTTTAATTGTTTCCAATTTTTTTTTGGTTTTTAGTTATTTTATTTTTCTATATATTTACACCTAAAAAATGCTCTCATCTCCACTGGTGATTGTAGAATAGCTCTCCACATAAATATTAATAATTTGATTGACTAATATTTTTATCTCATTCTAATGGACTAATATGTTTTGTATTTTATTCCAGACTTCATGTAATTTAAAGAGAAAGATAATAATTATACAATACGAATCATCCTTATATAGAGATTATATTTCACCTTGACGAGTGTTTTCAAATCATCTCCCGAGAAGATGAGGATGACAATCCTGAGCTATAACCCATTCATGAGTACAGTGTCTGAACAACTTGGCAAGTAGTATCGTCTCTTGGTCAAGCTTTTGAGCTGTCAACTGTAACTTGCAATACGTCAAACAATCAATGATAAACTTCACCGATATTATAGATCGTTAACCAATTGTGAGTAATTGCATGTACCGTGTACTTTCCCTGCCATTAATATTTCAGTGAAGAGCGCAGAGTGACTATTTCATTGTTGACCTTTAGTTTCTACAGATTCTACAAATGTTCTCAAATGGTACCCGGGAGATATCACCTCCTCTAATTAGATCTAGAGAATCCATACATTCCTCATTTCAAGAATAATTTTTTTTTTTGGGGTCATAATCAATTAACTTTTCTTAACGTCAAGAGGCCTCAACGAGTTTCATGTCAAGATCAAGATTATGTAAATAAAAGTTTCTTAATTTAAATTTGATAGTTATTTATACATGAATAATTTATACTTAATAGTTACATTTTTCAAAGTAAAATTAAAATTTGTGTTTCCACATAATAAATAAATTAATTTTAAAGTAAAATAAAATAATTTATACTTAGTACATTTTGCAAAGTAAAATTAAAATTTATGTATCCACATAATAAATAAATTAATTTTAAAGTAAAATAAAATAACTCTCAAGTAAATAAAACAATGCATTTTATAAATAAATATATTTAAGATGTCTATACTAATATATTTCAAAATATAAAAATATTCTATATTATTCTATGAATAACAATTTATTATCCACCTTTAATGATTCTAACTATATATTAATATTTATTTATTTTAAATAATTTTAACTGTATATATTCACTCTTTAATGTCATTTTATTATCAGTGCTTTCCTTTATGTTTTATGCATGTAGTGAGGATTCCTAATTAGTTATTACCAATTGTTCCTATCATCAAATTAGAAGAGAGAATTTTTTCTACCTAAAATAAATAGCATCTTTTGGAAAGATAATATGTATTTAAAAAATAAATTATTAATAATTTGAATGACTAATTTTTTATATATCTTATTCTAATTAACTAAGTCAAGGAGAAACTTATAATTATGCAATACAAATATCATCCTCCATATCGAGATTACATTTATATAACTATGGTTGACGTCAACTATAATTATGGCCAAATTATATTGAGAATTATATATTTTTAGTTTTACAGAACCAAAATTATATATTGTGTTATTACTAATCTTTATTTTATCAAGATAACTATTGTGAGAAATAAGTAGCAAGTAATTGTTATTCAATCAATCAAAAGTTGTTATTATTATTTTTATAATATTTAATATTAATAAATTTAAAATATAGAAATATTATTTTTCTTAACATATTTGAATTGAATCATATTTTCTCCTAAATTGTCACTTGTTCAAGACTATTTCTCTTCAATGATATTTTTTTAAATTAAATTATTTTTTACTCCAAATGTGAAAAGAAGATGGTAGTAAAATTAATTCCTACAATAACCAAGGGAGACATGCATACAAGATCTAATGATTTTAAAAGTGAAAAATACATATGCAAAAGCATTGGCCATAATGACATAATATTTATCCTAGGAAAACCCTTTCAGAAGAACAACCAAGCCTCTAAAACTTGAACCAATGTATTCATAGTACCATAACTAGTTACAATACATCAACAAGCTCAAGCCTTCCCAAGAAAAAAACAACACAATTCTAGACAAATTTTGGTAGAATAACCCCCTACAAAATTATACAAAAACATATATCTCTAAACTATGCACCAATATATTTAGGCAAGATCCAAAACTAGAAACCATCATTGGTTTCTAAAACCATGAGAGAAAATATGGGATAAAAGTGACACCCAAGTCTTCATGCAAATCACACACCTAAATCAAGACGAGATAAATTAGAAACATCCTCTTTCAACTAAAACACTTTTGTTGTGATCTTATTCACCTTTTTGGTAAGAAAACATGTAAACTAAAGATCTTTCTTGATCTTCTCCAAGTCCACATTTTACTCTCGCTTTTAACACTCTTTCTAATTTGGCAACTCTTACACACACTTTCACACCCCAAATTTTAACTATATTTTACTTTTTACTTGTACGTACTTAGTAGATATTTTTTCATGAATTAATGATTTGATGTTATGTGAAAATGTCAGGATAAATCAATGATATCATGAGTTTATGTTTTTATGATTAGAATTAAAACATGTGATTATAAGATGTCATGATTATTTATTCATAAGGTGTATAGATTGACTAACAATGCACTAATCCCAGTTTGGTGATTTGCAAGTTGTAACCAGGAAATAGGTTTTCCACCCTCTGAGAAAGAATGGGTGAGCATCATCAGAGAGAAGAGAGTAGATGTATGGATAATACTGGATTGTTTTCCATTTAAGTCTCATGCTTTCATAGTTTAGTGAACGTTCGTTGAGTTTGGTAAGTTGTGTTTGACCAATTGGTCTAAGTTTGGTTTCGACTCGACAATCATCAATTTTTCAACAAGATCCATTAAGCATAGGTTTTGTCGAAAAACTAAGTCAGGTTACAACATGACCATCAACAAGGAAATAGTTGGTAATAGTTAAACTTTTTTTTATCAAAAATTTCTGATTTGAGTTTTATTATGGTATTTTGTCTACTTTTGACATTTATGAAAGATAGAGAGGGGGAGAATACCTCGACCCCATTCTCATATCTTGATGAGTGTTAGAAACAATGTAAGTATACGTTGTGTACAGTTTCATTACGTTGTTGTATATATGACTTATGAGTTAGACCTATTGTGTTGCGGTCGATAAACTTCTTGAGGAACGTGGTAAAGATTACAATTTAATACAAACCATTTTTATGATTATGGATGCAAACCACTTTTATGATTATGGTTGCTTGAATCCCTTACTCCATAACTATTTTGGAGAGTATGGAGGAGCTTCTTAACCAGTTTTTGGAGTGGTTTTTTGTTGCAAGTATGAGGATAACCAGTGTTGTCATTGATGTCAACATACTCATATTGCATTAATGAGAAGGATTGGATGAGATGTGTGCTAAGGATATTGAGGAAATTAGTCTCAATCAGGAATAGTGAAGAACAGTGATAACATTAAGGTAAAAGTCCAAGATAGGATGAAGATCAGAGGATGCAGTTTAAAGGGTTTGTAGATATGAGTCTTGAGATGCTCCAGTCAAGATTTCAGAGGTCCACATGAAGATCTGAAGAAGTTATGGTTTCTCAAGAAGAACTGGTTCTGGCAGGTGTTCAGTGGTGACAGAGTGTCACAGATTGGTCTGGTGAGCTCTGGAATTGCATTATGACAACCAGATTTGTTCATGGTTTCGAGGTCCAGAAGCACCTTTTTCATTATGACAGTGATGACAGACTGTGTTCTTGAAGTTCCGGATGAAGAAGAGAAGAATTCCAGTAAGATGATAAAATGTGGATGTTCTTGATGACTCAGGAAAGGTTTTGGTGATCTTTGGATCATGTACAATTCTTATTTGTGGTCCGCATTGAAGTTAGAGTTTACATTTGAAGAATAACCACGGATATTGGTGTTCTTCTTCAGACTGGCCGACCGGATGTATTACACGTCTTGCAAATGATCTTGTAGGTGTTTTTTGACTTAGATGATTGTTCCTAAGTCGACGCCTTGTACAAATAAGGGATTGTGAATTCATTTTGTAGTGTGTCTGGTAGCGGATGAGTGTGATATAGCGAAGAAGAAGAGTGAAAGGTAGAGTAGGAGTTTTTTGGCTTAAATAGAACTAATCCAGGCATGGTAAAGATGTCAATCTCCAGTTCAAGTTTGTGATACTTGTTATTTTGTAGACAGTGTGTCTCTTGTAGGTAGTGTGCCTCTTGTGAGCAATGTGCTTGGGCAATGAGCCCTAATTGGCATGTGCCATCTATTTTTCTTATTCTTCTAATAGAGAATAATCCTTGGGTTAATCACCCTGTGGTTTTTCCCTTGACTGGGTTTTCCACGTCAAAATCTTGGTGTCTCATGTGTTGATGTGTATCTACTCTGGTGTTTATGCTTTATGCTTTCATGAGTGATTAATTGATATGCTACTAAATAACAAAGAGGATTTAAGTGTTTGAATTACAAGCAAGTTTTGTACAACTGATTCACCCCCCCTCTCAGTTGTGTGCCCTAAATCTAACAATCGGTATCAGAGCCAAGTTCCTCTAAAAGGAGCTTAACCGCTTGAGGAGATCTAGGATATCGTCATACAAAAAGGATAGTCTGAAGTTTGATGGAACCAACTTCTCTCTTTGGAAAGGTCGCATGAAATGTGACCTGCAGTGTATGGGAAAGGCGTACTGGTCCATGGTCACAAAAGCTTATACACCTCCACAGGGTGGTCTGACAACTCTAAATGAAATCACAGATGCTGAAAATAATCTGTGGACCAAAGAGGCTCTTCTAAGTGCATTAACTGACTTAGAGATCTTAAATGTTATTGACCTACCAACTGCCTATGAGATCTGGATTAAACTGGAACTTCTGCATGAAGGAGATGAGTATGTTAAGAGTGCAAGGTTGCAGAGTCTCAAAGGGAAATTTGAAAGACTGAAGATGAGAGATGATGAAAATATTACTACCTTTATGCCAAGAGTAAATGAGCTGGTGTGTGGAATTAGGAATGCTGGTGGAGTTTTGGATGAAAATGAGATTGTTGGCAAAATTCTTAGATCCCTTCCTGGTATCTACAAAATCAAGGTTGCTGCCATTGATGAATTCAGAACCCATACAACTATCACAAGAGACCAATTGGCTGGCAAACTGGCTGCATTTGAAATGATCAAGTTTGGAGATGATCCCCCCAAGACTGAATATGCATTCAAAGCCAGTGCCTCTGTGAAAGGTAAACAAAGGTTTGATATGGGAGAAAACTCTTCAAAGAAGCTGTCATGGTATGATCAAGCAAGAAGAGACATGGAAGAGGAAGAAGTAGAAACAGCTCAACTTGAAGCCCT
Source organism: Cunninghamia lanceolata (assembly GCA_027924645.1). Taxonomy (NCBI): domain Eukaryota; kingdom Viridiplantae; phylum Streptophyta; class Pinopsida; order Cupressales; family Cupressaceae; genus Cunninghamia; species Cunninghamia lanceolata. The sequence goes on from BSBN01001583.1 coordinate 17,249,228, forward strand.
CATTGCAAAGAGACTACCAAGAGGATCCGGTAAGTATGAAGGAAAATTACCCTTTAAGTGCTTCAACTACAATAAGATTGGTCATTTTGCCTCAAGATGTCTGGAAAGATCTACAAGGTCAAATTTTAATAGACAAAGGTTCCAAAAGAATTGTTATTATGTTCATGAAGAAGATGATAATAAAGGAGTAACAGATGATGAATCAGAGATAGGAGACAAATCCAGAAATGAATGGGTGTTTATTGCCATCAAGGAAGAAGATCTAATATCCTCTGAATCTATCAATCATAAGGTTGTAGAAAGAGCTTTGGCTGCCCAAGTTGAAGAAAAGGATGATTGGGTTATTGACAGTGGATGCTCTCACCATATGACAGGTGACAAGAACAAGTTCTTAGATTTGGAAAGGTATGAAGGAGGAATGGTAAAGTTTGGTGATAATTTTGCTTGTAGAATCAGAGGTAGGGGAACTATTTCTTTTGATGGAAAGAACAAAACTAGTAATGTACTGTATGTTGAAGGATTGAAGCACAATCTTCTCAGTGTTGGACAGTTTGTGGACAAAGGCTATGATCTCCGGTTCAAGAATGGAAGATGTAGGATTTTTGAAAGCTTCAGAACTGAGATTGCATCCGGTACTCAAACAAAAGGTAATATCTTCCATCTAGTTGGTACTAATAAAAGTTGTTTGTTTGTTTAAGTTGATCAGAGTTGGTTATGGCATAGAAGGATGTGTCATGTAAATTTTGATAACATCATCAAGATAAGCAATACTCAGGCTGTAAGAGATCTTCCAAAGTTGGTAAAACGTACAAATAGTTTGTGCAAAGAATGTCAGCTGGGTAAACAGAGCAGAGTCTCATTCAAAAGCAAGGATCAGTCCTCTACCGGATTATTAGAATTAATTCATACTGATCTATGTGGTCTGACAAGAATCAAGAGTATGCAAGGTGATAGATATTTCATGTTACTGATTGATGACCATTCCCAGATGATGTGGGTTACCTTTCTGAAAAAGAAATCAGAAGCTTTTGAGAAGTTCAAAATCTTCAAGGCTATGGTAGAGAATCAAACCGGATTAAAACTGAAATGTCTGAGGTCTGATAGAGGTGGTGAATTCATAGATTTTTGTGAGAAGCATGGTATAAAGAGACAGTTATTTGCTCCTAGGACTCTACAGCAGAATCGAGTAGTAGAAAGAAAGAACAGGACCATCCAGGAAGCATCCAGGATAATGATGATGGAAGCAAATGTTCCCCAGATGTTCTGGAGAGAAGCTGTCAGCACTGCAGTCTATACTCTCAATCGAGTTCAAATCAGAAGCAATACCGGTAAGACTCCTTATGAACTTTGGTTTGGTATCACTCCTACTATGAGATATTTCAGAGTATTTGGTAGCAAATGTTACATTAAAAGAGATGAAGATCTAGGAAAGTTTGATGCTAGAAGTGATGAAGGAATTTTCTTGGGTTACTCCACTCAAAGCAAAGCATACCGGTGTTACAATAAGAGACTGGGAAAGATGATAGAAAGTACAAATGTGAAGGTTGATGAAGGAATTAAGAAGCCCTCAAGGTTTTATGAATATGATGAAGATGATCAGAATGGTTCTCTGGTTCAAGGAGCTCAATCCTCTTCTGAAAGTCTGAATCAGACTGATCCGGTAAATCAGGAAGAAGAGATAGGCCTAAATGAGCCTAATCAAGAAGTAGAAGTACAAGAAACTCCCAAAGTTCGAAGGTATGTAAGACTGAACCACTCTGAAGATCAGATCATAGGTGACAAAAGCAAAGGTGTGCAAACTAGAAGGAAAATTGCTCAAAATTTAGATGAATGTTGTCTGATTTCAAAGATTGAACCTAAGACAATAAATGAAGCCTACAATGATAAAAATTGGACCAAAGCAATGGAGGAAGAGTTGATGCAAATTAAAAAAATCACACTTGGGATCTTGTTTCTAGACCTAGAAACAAGAATGTGATTGGAACCAAATGGGTCTTCCGGAACAAACTAATTGAAGTTGGTGAAGTAATCAGAAATAAAGCCAGATTAGTCTGCAAAGGCTACTCTCAAATAGAAGGGATTGATTTTAAAGAAACCTTTGCTCTAGTGGCAAGAATTGAAGCAGTCAGACTATTTCTTGCATTTGCTACCTTCAAAGATTTCAAAGTGTATTAGATGAATGTCAAATCTACTTTCCTGAATGGTGACTTAGAAGAAGAAGTGTACATTGAACAACTGGATGGATTTCAATTATCTGAGCATGGTGATATGGTCTACAAATTAAAGAAGGCACTGTATGGTCTAAAGCAAGCCCCAAGAGCATGGTATGAGAGGCTAGACAAACATCTTTTGAAGATTGGTTTCAACAAAGGTACTGCTGATAGCGACCTATATTTTAAAATTGATCATGAAAATATCTTGATTGTTGAAGTATTTGTTGATGATATCATCTTTGGAGGAAGAGACAGTATGTGTAAAACCTTTGCAAATCAAATGAAAAGTGAGTTTGAAATGTCAATGCTCGGTGAAATGAATTTCTTCTTGGGTCTGCAAATTACTTAGACAAAGAAAAGGAATCTTTATCTCTCAGACCAAATATGTGAAAGAATTGTTGAGGAAATTTGGAATGGAAGATTCAAAACCAATGAACACTCCCATGGCAACCGGATGTAAGTTGAGCAAAGATGATGACTCTCCTAAGACAAATCAGACCAAGTATAGATCAATGATTGGAGGATTATTGTATCTCACTCAGACTAGACCAGATATAATGTAGGTTGTTGGTCTTGTGGTGAGATTCCAGGTTGATCCCAGAGAATCTCATGTCATGGCAATCAAAAGAATTTTTAGGTACTTAAAAGGAACAATTGAGTATGGCCTATGGTATCCTAGAGATCATGATTTTTCTCTTCATGCATATACAGATGCAGATTGGGCAGGAGATGTGGATGATAGGAAGAGAACAAGTGGAGGAGCATTCTTTTTGGGAAAAAGGTTGGTTTCTTGGCTAAGCAAGAAACAAGAGGCAATATCCCTGTCTACAACTAAAGCAGAATACATTGTAGCAGCAAGAAGTTGCACTCAACTTTTGTGGATGAAGCAGATGCTAAGAGATATTCAAGTAGAATATGAGGAGCCTATCACAATTTTCTGTGATAATTCAAGTGCAATAAATATTTCTAAGAATCTGGTGTTGCATTCTAAGACCAAGCATATATCTATCAAATTTCACTTTCTAAGAGAGCAAGTGAACAAGGGTGAAGTCAGATTGGAGTATGTGCCCTCCAAGGATCAGCTTGCAGATATTTTTACTAAACCTCTTCCCAAGGACTCTTTTGAGTTTCTCAGGGAGAAGTTAGGGGTCATTGCCCCTCTAGTGATGAACTAGGATGCACTGATGTGCATCAGTCCAGTGGATATCACAGTCATATCTTATGATCTGGATTGATGATGGGGAGCTGCTACTCAGGGGGAGCAGCTGGTATGATTCTAATGTGTTAAAGTTGCAAGCATGAGTCCTTTGCCATTGATGTCAAAGGGGGAGAGAAGACATGTGAAAAACAAGTGGTTGATGATCAAAGGGGAGCAGTAAAGAGAGAGAAGACATGTGAAGAGTTGTTACTGATAGGGGGAGCTGTGACAGAGAGAAGTTCTTGTCTTGATGGTTTTTTACATCATATGTTGCCATCAATGACAAAGGGGGAGATTGTTGCAAGTATGAGGATAACCAATGTTGTCATTGATGTCAACATATGATGTGAAAAACCATCAAGACAAGAACTTCTCCTCTCTGTCACAGCTCCCCCTATCAGCAACAACTCTTCACATGTCTTCTCTTTCTTTAGTGATTAATTGATATGCTACTAAATAATAAAGAGGATTTAAGTGTTTGAATTACAAACAAGTTTTGTACAATTGATTCACCCCCCCTCTCAGTTGTGTGCCCTAAATCTAACATTTTTATGATCATTATCTCCATCAACTTTGTATGCCTTCGTGGAATATTAATAGACATTGTTGTAGGAGGAAAGTGTGTGGTTATGCAGAGAAGTCTCTATTAATCACTGCAGGAGATTCTTACAAGAGGGAGGGAGCTGAGTAGACACAAAGAGTATAGCATTAAGCTTCTTCTGTGAGTGAACATCGATAGAGGAAAAATATTGTAGCTCATTGTGGAAAGAAGGAAGGGGACTGCTGAAGGACCATATGCCTTGCTTACTCCTTTGAACTCAAAATAGGTTTAATTCATTTTCTAGAAAGTTTTATAATAGACTAAGAATCTTGTAAATGTATTCTTCTCTGTAGTTATGTTATCATAAGGCTAATAGGCTTGGTAAATTACTATGTGGGCATAAGGCCGAATAGGCTATACATTCTATGTATTTGGTGAAGACCAACTAGTTTTGAATCCTCTTGGTTTTTAGTGTAATTCGCATCATTGTTTCTTATCAGTGACTTTGTTTCTTTATTCTCTTCTATGCCTAGAAGTTTGAGATCTCAATACATTATCTAGTGTTTATAGGTTGGTAAACCTCTATAGGTCAAAGGGTCATTTAGTATTAGATTGTAGCAAGACGAAAGGCCAATTGAACTTAGTATATTATCTATAGTTTATAGTTGGTAAACCTTTGCAGGCTAAAAGGCCAAGTGATCTCAGTATGATAGCTACTGTATATAGTTTAGTAAACTTTTAAAGATTGAAGAGCCAGGTAGAATTAAGCATTAGACTGTTTCAGCTTTTAGCAGAGATACTAAGGAAGATAACTCTTTTCATGTTGTAACTTCGAATTCGTAGAGTAGTTGTGTAGTAAACTTGTCGATTGATAGACAATGATATATGTCAAAAAGGTTTGGATAAATTTTCTTATTTATAGAGTTCTAGTTTGTCTATAGTTATCTCATACCTTTATTTACATTCGAGTAAAAATAGGATGCAGTTGTTGTCTTAATATGATAAAAACTTTGTAGAATCTATCTTATAGATTTTAAAACTAACCCTCTCAAGATTTTTTTTAGAATTAAGAGTCGAGACCAATGAGTTAGATAGAGATGGTTTTACATCTCAAATATATATAAGCTTTATTGTTTTCAATCAAAAGACTTTGTGATAGGAATCCACTTACTCTAGAGTATATAGAAATGATATAGATATCATTAGAAACACCTAAAGATATGATATATTATCACATATTCATTCTACAACCATGATAAGTATTTTCATTATATTCAAGGATCTTATACATGAGTTCATAACCTTTCTATATCTAAAGTTGGTGGAATCAAGAAGACCAAGAAGTCAAAAACATTATTTTATTATTTTTAGACTCAAAACCTATTTAGGTTGAATGATTGAACTTAGTTAATAGTACTTATGCGAATGATAGTATTGATCAAGAACTTATATGAATCAGAATAAACCTCGTGTTCTATGTTTATACATGATATGAGAGCTATGAATTCAATCAATGCCCAAGTGGTCAAGAGTAGACTAGTAGTTATTATATTCATGTTATATCATTACAACTTATTAACTTTGGAAGAACAAGGGTATTTTTGATATTTTAATGTATTGGGTTAGCGAAGTCAAAACCCTAGCATCAACCCAGAAGGGTTTAGAAAAATTAAAATTCTTAAGTCAGTTATGACAATGTTTTTTTTTGTATATTGTGGTTGACAGTGAATGGTCGAAAAACCATAGATTAGGACAGAAAAATTTAGGAAGAGTCTAAGAAGCTCACTTTGTTAAATTTTAAACGATTTCTTGATAGAGTCGAAACTTGTTATATTACACAAGGGTGCTCAATCTTTGGGTCATTGAGTAGAATGACAAGAAGTCATAGACCCTGGTATTTGCAAGTATGCAACGAGAGAGTCTCTAAAAGGTTAAAATTACCTAAACCTACATATTGTATACATATCCTAGATTAAGGATTAATTCTAAGTCAAATTGACTAGGATTTGAGTTTAGTCAAGACAATGTATGTGTAGAGATACTAGTGAAGAAAGCCAAACTGTAAGATGAGATAGTTTCCAAGTCGGGTTAGAGGTGTGTGAACACATAACTATGTTTATTGCAAACATCTATTTATATAGAAACTTTGGCCAAAGTAATGCATTTGTCTCTGCATGCATTAATCGATTCATAATGTCTAGATGGCGTGACCTGTCAGAATGATCATACTTAGCTAGAAGATTGTCTAGAGTTATATGGTCGATTGTGTTACCTAGGACACAACACTAGGACTTAGATGAAAACCTATTGGTTCCTTATTTCTATACTCTTCCTGAAGGGTAGGGCCACTTCTAGAAAAGAAGTTGTGCGAGGGACCACCAGTCTGTGGTTGGAGGTAAAGCTCTTGGATGATGCTCTCCCTCTACAACAGAAGACTCACCGAGACTTGTGAGACAGATATCAGATTCCAGATGCAGTACACTTCATGTTATGACTTATGATTGTCAAACTTATGTAAAATTGTTCATATTGCCAAGTTCAAATTATTTGTAAATAAAAAGTGTTATAAATTCACTATGATTTTATCTTTGAATATGTTGTAATTTCAATTTTGAAAAATATTCAAAAAATATGTACATTTCATTCTATGTGTATATGAAAATGTAAAAAAAGTTCACACATATTTAAACATGTTAATTTACTTCTTAGTAAATTTTGTTAGTAATTCCAAGTTATATGGGATGGTATGTTACACATTTCATGTTATCAGAGTTGTATTTAGCAACTCCCATGACAACTAAGTGATAATTACAAATTATCAAATTATAGATAAATAATTAAATACAATGTGGAAAAATAAGGTTGAGACACCTTTTTCCCAAGATTCTCACCCTTGTTGAACACCTTGCAAGAGAACTAGTATATAAATTCTAAAGGTCATGATGCCCATAGATTTGTTACACCATCTAAACTTATTTGTACTCATAGGCTTTGTTCATGCATCTACAACATTCACTAATCACCACCCTTCCATCCTTCGCCATGTCACACAAACGAAATGATATTGAACATCTATATGCTTTGTTTGTGTGAGAAAAGTTAAGTTCTCTTCTATGATGACGACACTTTGATTGTCACATCCAATCTTAATTGCTCCGTAACTTAGGTGAATATCAGAACTTACTTTCTAAAGCCAAATTACCTCTTTATAGGCATTAGTAACTACTATGTATTCTACCTCTGTAGTTGATAAAGCCACCATAGCCTATCACTTTCTCATCCAACTAATCACACCATCAAATATGTTAACAACATAGCCATTTCTTGATCTTCTGCTATCCACATCTCCTTCACAATCTAAGTCAACAAACCCCTAGATCTCATGTTGGAAAGAGACACATTGTGGCTTCATGATTATTGTCATTGATGGCAACAAAGTTCATCCCACACATTCGTAGGACATGGTGTGCCTATACCGGAAGTCAGATTGAAGAGTGTTGTGGTCCAGTAAGCAAGAATAGAGCATGTGGCATGGTCCGACAGTTAGGTCTGGATTTCTCAGAGGAAGTATCTTAGTAAAGTGTGGACTTGGAGAAGTCAAGAGGTGTACCTTGACTGATACATTCCAGAGATTGAGCCTTCGGTGATGAAAGAGTGGAAAGTTATGAGCACCTAAGTGTTGGGTTCCTATTTGGCAGAGTTGACAAAGGAAGAACTGACCGACAGAGCATCAGACCTTAATCCGGATGAGTTATTGATGGTGATCAAGTTTCTTAAGGTATCATTCATGATTGGCCGACATGATTGATGACTTCTATAAGCATCTCTTTGATACACATCACTTGATAAGCAAGGATTCAGCCGACAGACCAAGAGTTTGGGAAAATAGTAAGTATTCTGGAAGCTGACTAGAAAGTGGATGAAATCCTTGGTGTGGATATATATACCAGATTGATTTTGGTATGAAGGTGTGTGTGGTGTTGAGGTGTGTGAATAAAAGTAGAAGAGCAGTGTGGAAGTAGTAAGGCAAGTCTGATATGTGACAGATAGCAGCACCAAGAAGAGGAAGAATGAAGTGCAGCAGATCAGTGTATTGAACCTAACCGAAACTGAAACTCAACATATGTGGATGCTTCTCATCAGTTCAAGTATCTAGTTTCCTTGTATAAACTATTGTAGGCAGTGAGCGTCTTGTGAGCAGTGTGCTCGGGTAGTGAGCCCTAATTGGCAAGTGTCATTTTGTACTATCTTATTCTTTTAACAGAGAATACAATCTTGGGTTAATCACCCTGTGGTTTTTTCCTTAACAGGGTTTTCCACGTCAAAAACATTGTGTCATGTGTATTGATGTTATTTCCATTTCATGGTTATGTCTGCTTATATAATTTGATGCTACATTAATTGTTAAAGAAGATCAGAAAGTTGAAGTAATTAAGATAACTGATTCACCCCCCTCTCAGTTATCAACAATTGGTATCAGAGCCTAATAGCTTGAGGAAGATCTAGGAATTCAAATGGATGTGTATGGTATAAGGGAACAACTTTAGTCTTCCCTAGATGATCTTGAGCAATCTAACTTTGAAGTCAATGAATTGAAGGAAAGACTCAAATAGGCTGATGATTTCATAAATGAACTAAAAGGGAAACTGAGTATCTCTATGAAAAAGAGAAAGGATATACTTCAGCAATTGACAAGTCAAGGTGAAGACAATAATACAAATGAAGATCTAAAGGAGAAAACCAAGTTATGTGAAAAGTTATCAGAAGAGGTCATTATGGTAAGACTTGAAATGGAATTAGGAGTTATGAAATTTACCCAAGAAATTGAAGAGAAAAGAAAAAATAAAGATGATCTAAGACAATCTCTCAAAGAGAAATCAGAAGATTGCCACAAAATGGATAGAATAATCAGGCATCTTGAATCTAATCTTGAAGAATCTAGGGATAATGAAGAACAACTTGAGAATCAAATTGACACTCTTAAAAAGGATCTTCAAACAACAAATGAATACAAAGAGAAATTCAAGATAAGCTCTGCCCAACTTGAAGTTCTTCTTCAAAGCCAAAAGAGGGTAGATGACAAGCAAGGCTTTGGGTATGAAAAAGGTGAAAGCTCCGGATCTAGTCAGAAGAACTCCAGATCAGAAAATCTAAGAACCAGGCCTAGGAGACCTCCGGTAAGGCAACCAAATGCTCAAAGAGATCCTTCCTTCAATGGATACTGCCACAATTGCAATAATTTTGGTCATAAAGCAAATCAATGCAGAAGAAGAATGAATCAGATTAATTCATCCTTCTCTGAACAGTGCTTTAATTGCAAAAGGTATGGTCACAAAACTCATGAATGCAGAAATATGCAAATGAACAATTCATTCAATGGTAGATGTTTTGCATGCAATAGAATGGGACATATAGCTAATTAGTGTAGATCAAGAGGATATCAGTCAAATATGCAAATAAATGTTGTTTGCTACAATTGTAATAGATCCGGTCATATTGCCAAATTCTACAGAAGCAAGAATTAGGACAAAAAGGGTCCAGTGCATAATAATCAAAACCAAGACAAAAGAAAAGGAAAAATGAATGCAGATGAAGTTCAAAGGGAAATGAACAAGATTTGGGTGAAGAGAAGTATAGAAAATGATGGGGATGGATCCGCACTAGAATCTGGTGCTGATATTCCTTCTGAAATCTAAATAGATGAGCTCTGGCTTAGGGGGAGTCACAAAAGAAAATATTTTCCCTAGCCAGTCAATTGGTGCCTGAAATTGGCACATGGAAGGTTGCGGACTAAAAGGGCTCTCAGATAAACATCTAAATAACCCTTAGGGAAGATTTGAAAGATCCACGATGAATTTGAAGAGGTTAATCATCTGAGATTAATCCGTTTAACAGTCATCCGGTAAGAAGTAGGTCTTTCAAAGTTAGACTCGATATGATTCAAACTAAGGAATCTTGATCTACGGATAGATGAAATGTTTGGAGAAAGGAAGATAGATTGTCAATCATCACCAAGAACAACTCTAAATGCTTCTCAGTAATCCGAAAAAGATTTTTCTTAGAACAAGGGGAACAAGGCAAACCGGAATGACTTAAGTTACGCATTTATTGCAAAATGAAATTAGGGTTTGCAAAGAAATATAAGGGTTCTCTTATTGAACATTTGTTCATTCTACATTTGAGAAGAAAAGAAGAGGAGCTCTGCAACAAATTGCCTCAAGCCCATCAAAGATCAACTATAGAAGTCGATTCATCCAGCAATCCGATCTGATTCATATCGTGAACCCTGGAAGCGTAAAAGGTATTTTCCACTCTTAAAAATCTCTCTGTGAATCTTTGAAAGATGGCTACTCTGAATGTGGTGAAGATTACTAATAGGCCGCACCTTAAATTCAAAAAACATCCCTATAAATCCCTAGAAATTGATCCTCTAGGTGCATTTTCTAGCATTCCACATGGAATTCTGCATGTAGAAGACGTTAGGGTTTTCATTCACACAAACATTGAAGAATTTGGTGAATCCAAGATGATGAATATCTACCACAAGGAACTAATAGATGAATCATTTGAACTAAAACCTCAATATAAGGCCATTCGGGATAAACATTTTGGACAGTGCATTCATTTCCCCTATTTTACTGAAGATGATTGGGTCTGGTATGTTTTGAACAGAATGCATGACAACTTTATGTGGCTAATGAGGCCATTCAAGATAACCAAGGAAGAAATTAGGGCAATAACCAGATTGCACTCATCCAGTGGGCTACCTACTCTAAAATCAGTCAAAAACCAAATTGTGAGTGAGGCTACTAGATCTAAATTTGATAAAGAGCAATGACAGTTGAGGATATCACAGATCCGGACATCAAGTTTGCCTCCATGATTATTGGCTACAAGATATATCACTCCAACAAAGAAAACTCTATATCTGGAACAAAAATCTACACTGCTTATGAAATGTTGAGAAAGAATGCAGATTATGATCTTTGTGAACTCCTTCTGAGCCAACTGATGGAAAACCTACAAAAGATCAAGAAGGACAAGAAGAACTCCTTCAAGTATGATGGGCTGATACTATGTTTATTTTTCTACTTTATGAATGAGTTGCCCGGATCTAGTGGTTGGGTATGGCAAAATGATAGACCTGTTGCAATTCAAATCAGAGATTACTTGCATGGGCTTGGTGATGCCAAGGCTCAAAACACTGCACTGTGGGGTTATTTCAAAAACTTCCAAAGCATGATGCAGGCTAGAGAAAGAATTCCCCAATCCCTAGTTGAAAAATACAAGGATACAGTGTGCTTTATGGTAGACACTAATCAATGCCTAATGGAGGCAATGGAACCAAGAATAGTATGGATCATGCCAATGGGGTATGAAGTGGATGAGAAAATTGTAGAGTTGCATGTTCAGCACATGCTAAGTCAGCCCAAGGATCCCAAGGCAGAAAGGTTTGGAACCTTTGAAGAATTGAGTGTAAAGATTCATGTGGAACTAAGACAATCGGAGATGAAGAGAAAAGTGAAAAGAAGTAGAGAATGTTGCCAAAAGGTATGGCATCTCAAAAGAGGCACTTGATGCACATAGAGAAAAGACAAAAAGGACAGAAAAAGAAAAGGAAGAGGCAGAAAAAGAAAGTGCTCTAGTAGAAGCCCCCTCCCAGACCAGATCCTCTAAAAGCTCTGCATTCGCCACTGCTAAGAGCTCAAAGGCATCACAACTGGAAACAAAATCATCCGGTAAAGGAGAAAAGAGAACAAAGACAACGGCTACAAGATCATACACAAGCCTTAAAGATGATGAAGAGATAGAATCAGATGAGGTAGTAAAGAAAATGAAGAAGAAAAAGAAGACATCCAGTGAATCATCTACCGGTCTAGACAAGGAAGAAGAAAAGACACATAAAAGTGTTGAGAAGCCTACTCTTGACGATATCATCAAGACAATTAATGTGGATGGAAACTTGAAAACATTAATAGAATTCTATGATGAACATAGTGAAGCTGACCAGAAGACCCTGCAAGATGCCACAGTCAGCTATCTGAATATCTACAACAAAGCTTTCATCGAGATCATATCTCTAATTCCTAAAAGCCTTGAGAAGGAACTTGAAATCAGAAAGAATAATGCTAAAGCAAAGAATATGGAGATCTGGGAATAGATAGCCATTCAGCTCTATCCTTCCATCACTCCTAAGCAAAAGAATATGATCTTCAAAGATTGCAAGGATGAGTTCTGGAGAAAAGCTAGGATGAATCAGCTTATGCTTGGAGAAACTGACAAGGTGGCTAAAGAAACAGAAGACATCCTCCGGAATGCATACAAAAGATTCAATATTCCTATTATAGAGGACTTAGGTGATTATCCCTCGGCCATGGATGACAAAGAAGAATATACTGAGACAATGGCAGAAGAGGCAAAGGAGACAAGTGAAGAGAAAGCTAAAGACTTAGATTCCTCTGCTCCGAAAGAGGAAGTTCATGAAGAAGAAGACACTTCTCTTTCAGATCCTCCTGCATACTCCAGAATTGAAGGAGAAGAAAGAAAAGAAGAGAGAATTAGTCAAGAAGAACAAGTAAAGGGAAGTGAAGAAGGTCAAACAGAAAAGACCACAGATGATAGTGCTAAGGCTACAGAAGGGGAGAAAACCCTGTCACCGGCAAGAGACACAGTAGAAGCTGTCAAAGATTTCTTAACCAAAGAGATGATGGAATTTGATGAACTAGAACTTCTTCAAGGTCCATTCAATTTTGATTCCCTCTCTCTGGTGCAAACCATGAAGCTAGCATCCTTCACTCAAGCAAAGGCAAAAGAAAAACTTCTGAAGTCTCACATGGAAGACTGTGAGCTCATAGAAGCTGCATCCGGTGTATTGGAGGAGATTATGCCATCCTTCCAAAAGGATTCTTCGACCTCCACATCCAATAATCTAAAGTCTCTTGTAAATTCTGTTAATACACATTTTGATTCCTTAGAGAAGTCAACAGAAGAAAAGATCCGGAAGGAGTTTTTGTGAAAGAGATTCTCTGAAGTACAAGATCTAATAACCAATGATATGAGAGTTATGGATATTGGTATAAAGAGCTTAGAAAATGCTCTTAAAGATGGCAGAGATATCTATAAAAAAAATTTATCCTGGCCTAAAGTGACCAAAGATATTGAGAAGAAAGTAAAAGAGCAAGAGGATAAATTGCTAAGTTTGTCTCAAAGTTTTGATCCTCTCTCCTCTTCCATAGTAAATCAAGAGTGTCGGACTATTGCAATGACAAATGCAATAAAGAAACTTGAGAAGGAAAGGAAGAACATAATAAGCCAGATGGGTGAACTCAGAGGGATCATTATCCCTAAGTTAGAGGCCATGCATGAGGCCCTAACTGATGCTCAGGCCACAGCCCGGACCAATGATCTGATAGATCTTAAGAAGGTAGAAGTGTTTGCATTCCTATTGAGTGGTCACATCTCAATTTTGGACAGGATGAAGCAGAGTTAGGCGAATGAAGTTGTACAGTTGAAGAATACTTTTGCAGATATACTTAAGTATATGTAAGTACAACTTGTATATATACTTATGTGGATATGTATAGATTGTTTTTGAAAATTTTGGTGTGTGGACCCTACCCTTTTCCATTGATGTCAAAGGGGGAGTGAGGAACAGTGAAAAATGTGGAATCCAGCTGAGGGGAAGCTCTGGTAAAGTGTACATTAGAACAAAGCATCAACCAAGGGGGAGTGTAGTATAACACTTAGTCATTTTTCACTAAGTGTTGCCATCAATGCCAAAGGGGGAGATTGTTGGAAAGAGACACATTGTGGCTTCATGATTGTTGTCATTAATGGAAACAAAGTTCAGCCCACACATCCGCAGGACATGGTGTGCCTATACCAGAAGTCAGATTGAAGAGTGTTGTGGTCCAGTAAGCAAGAACAGAGCATGTGGCAAGGTCTGACAGTCAGGTCTAGATCTCTCAGAGGAAGTATCTCAGTAAAGTGCGGACTTGGGGAAGTCAAGAGGTGTACCTTGACTGATACATTCCAGAGATTGAGCCTCCGGTGATGAAAGAGTGAAAAGTTATGAGCACCTAAGTGTTGGGTTCCTGTTTGGCAGAGTTGACAGAGGAAGAACTGACCGACAGAGCATCAGACCTTAATCCGGATGAGTTATTGATGGTGATCAAGTTTCTTAAGGTATCATTCATGATTGGCTGACATGATTGATGACTTCTATAAGCATCTCTTTGATACACATCACTTGATAAGCAAGGATTCAGCCGACAGACCAAGAGTTTGGGAAAATAGTAAGTATTCTGGATGCCGAATAGAAAGTGGATGAAATCCTTGGTGTAGATATATATACCAGATTGATTTTGGTATGAAGGTGTGTGTGGTGTTGAGGTGTGCGAATAAAAGTAGAAGAGCAGTGTGGAAGTAGTAAGGCAGGTCCGATATGTGACAGACAGCAACACCAAGATGAGGAAGAATGAAGTGCAGCAGATCAGTGTATTGAACCTAACTGGAACTGAACCTCAGCATATATGGATGCTTCTCATTAGTTCAAGTATCTAGTTTCCTTGTATAAACTATTTTAGGCAGTGAGCCTCTTGTGAGCAATGTGCTCGAGCAGTGAGCCCTAATTGGCAAGTGCCATTTTCTACTATCTTATTCTTTTAATAGAGAATACAATCTTGGGTTAATCACCCCATGGTTTTTTCCCTTAACAGGGTTTTCCACGTCAAAATCATTGTGTCATGTGTATTGATTTTATTTCCATTTCATGGTTATGTTTGCTTATATGATTTGATGCTGCATTAATTGTTAAGGAAGATTAGAAAGTTGAAGTAATTAAGATAACTGATTCACCTCCCCTCTCAGTTATCAACATCTCCAAGTACTACTAATACTCACCCTGGTAGAAAATAGAATACTCTATAAACTTGCAAGTACTTGAAGAATCTCTTCACTACTACCAATGCTCCTTGCCAAGATTAGACATAAAGGCTCCCACTACTTCAGTGATGTCTAGTCTAGTGCTGATGATAGCATACATTAGACTACCAATTGTATTAGCATAAGGATCATGAGACATATATTCCATCTCTATAGGTGAAGACGGACATTATTCAATTGATAACTTAGTCCCCATCAAAATAGGAGCATTCACTAGTCTATAGTCTACCATGTACTAAAATGCTATAACACATATTCAACATACTTAATTTATCCCAATGAAATCTTTTTGTTAGCTCTATCTCTTTTGATCTCTATGCCTAAGATGAATTTAGTAACCCCCAAGTTCTTCATTTCCCTAGTAATTCCTTTACTATTACCAAATATCAACATATCATCCACATACAAAGTGATAACAAGGAAATGATCACCATCTTGTTTAAGATATACACAATGATCTAGTTTAGACATTATAAATCCCAGCTTCAATAGCTATGAATTAAAATTTTGATAGCACATTATAGGAAGTCCTAATAGAGACCATACAAAAACTTCTTTAATCTATGAACCAATGAATCCTTACCTTTTACCATGTAGTACTTAAGCTATGTCATGTAGATTTATTTTTTCAAGTCACCATGTAGGAAAGCTATCTTCACATCTATCTACTCAATATTAAGATCAAAAGTTGTTGTGAGTGATAAAAAAAAAACAAACGGATGTCATCTTGGCAACTAGAGAACAAATGACACTGTAATCAATTCCCTAAACTTGGGAATATCCCTTTGCAACCAATCTAGCCTTGTACTTTTCAACATTGCCATCTCAACTATTTTATTTTTGAAGACCCGTTTGCAGCCAACAGGCTTCCTACTCTTTGGCAACTGAACTGAGTCTTAAGTGTCATTCTTCTTTAAAGAAGCCATCTCATCATCCACAAACAAATTTTAAGACTCTCTATCATCCATCTCCATTGGCTGAGTTATAGTTTAAGGCTCATCGATGTTAGTAATCAAGGCAAAAATGCATGTAAAATCAAGCAAACATTACCTCTTTAGTTTTGTCCTTTGTTGAGTCTATCTTCTCAAAAATTAAGGTGGAGGTTTTTCTTCTGAACTTTGTGAGCTCTCTATACTAGTCTTCTAAACAGATCCATCCTAAACCTACAATTCAACCCCAAGTGTAGTTGTCTCAGTCTTTAACTATAACTACAATTTGGACAAGTTCGCACTCCCATCTAGTTCGTTAAGTACAAAAGAAGGGATAATCTCTCTAAAGATCACATTCTAACTATACAATACCTTTCTAGTCACAAGATTGTACAACTTGTATCCTTTCACATTGTTGACATAATGTAACCAATTAGATACACTTCACTTCCTTATAATCCAACTTTGACCTCTTCTCCTTGGGCACATGAGCATATGAATCACAACTGAATACTCAAAGATGTTGAAGTGAGGGATTTGTATCCATTGAAACCTCAAAAGGGGTTTTATCCACAAGTGCTAATGAAGAGGGCTTGTTAATCTAATAAAATATAGTGCTAACTACTTTCGTGTTAAATTTTTCTTTCAAACTAGCCCCGCTATGCATACTCCTTTCCCTCTCCATCGACCTATTCATGTGCTCTACAACTCCATTTTGTTGAGGACTGTATGGAATTGTCTTATGTCATGCAATACTATTTAAGCTTTATAGAATTTGTCAAGTTAATTTGAACAATATTCTCCACCATTACTTTTTCTCAACACCTTGATCTTTCTAGGTTAGTGCAAGATAATGGGTCCACTTTTAGCAACAAAGTGGTAAATTTTTTCATGAAAACTAGAGTTTGTCATAGTTAAGGTAAAAATTTGAAGTACTTATACATAGAATATTATCATGGTGTAAAAACATGAAATGTAGGATTTTGTTTCTAGTTTTAAAATATATAATTTATTTTAATACCTAGATGATAAATTTTGGTTTTGTATAGAATGTATAAAAGTGACATTTCTAAAAAAGTATGTTGAAGGCCAAAACATGCACACGTACAACCCACAAAATAAGTGGTAAATGAAAGTGTTTTTCAAAATCCTTTATGGATGATGCATATGATGCTAAAGTTTGATCAAGATATTTTTAATTTTTTTATTAAATAAATTTTTAATTAATTTTCTACTATGACTATGGTGCTTTTTAAAATCCTTTGTGTACGACTAACATAATTTGCCCTAAAATAATTGTAACATGAATTTTTTTCATTGTGTAGAGAATTATGTCTTAGAGATTGGTTAGACATAAATCAAAAGTTACTAAAAATAGTAATATATGTCATTTCAATTTTATTAGGATTTTAGTTTAAAGATTAATTAATAAATAGAAAAATATGTTCAACATAAAAAATAAATATTTAAAAACTAGATATTGTTAGCTATATAATGGGTTTTAATTTCATCCAAAATTAAAAAAAAAAAAAGTCATCAGTCATATTTGAAAAATTTGTTCGTTCCGAAAAAACTTTGCCCCACAAATTTTCCACTAAAAGTAGACCCAACTTCTTAGACTTACCCTTCTACTTGTTTAATTTACCACAAGATCCTTAATTTATTTGAACCAAGTAAAGCCCTTAGGTTTATGCGTAACAAAATAGACCTATGTTCCCCTAGGAAAATCATGAATAAGAGGAATATTTAATACAAAGATTTTTCAAATAAAGCAACATCTACAAGGCCAAACACATCACTATGAAAAAGATCCAAAATCCTACAAGACTTATAGAATCTCAAATTAAATTAAAAATAATTCAATTTTCCATAAATACAGTGTTCACAAAAGTCAAAATCAAGAGATCAATCAATTAACCCCTCTACAAGATTTTTTTTAAGCTGCTAGACCCTTCTCACCACTGTGGCCATGTTTTTATGCCACAAGATAGTCTTCTCTAACAGCATCTTTTCTTTTGAGGTGAGGACATGTTTTGAAACCCACATCACATTTCGCCTTGCTACAAGTGTTTTTGTCACATGTGTCTTTATTGCAAGTCTCTATGTAGTTGTTCCCTTTTTTGTAAGTACTGATCTTGTAGGTGTAGATGCTAGAGTTACCACCAAACTATTACACAAATGTAGGTGCTAAAATTAAGGAAAAATAGTTCTAACCTAAAAGTAATAAATGCATAGACAGGAAATGCTATTTTTAGAAAATTGGAAATGGTTTTCAAGAAATAGAATGTAAATCTGAAGAATACAATAAATACAGAACCTACCACTAGGATGACAAAGTCAGCCAAAGATGATAGTGTATAGCATGAACATCTATACATCACACTATCATATGTATAGTGTAGTATGTTGGTGTAATTAAATATTTAATTACACTTTATTAAGTTTAATTACGGTGCCTGTGGCCTTAAAATCAACCCTTTATAACCCAAAACTTAGCTGCCACTAGATTTCAATGCCTCCATTGCATAAAACCTCAACTCTACTCAAAATTTACACCACACTACCAATTTGTAGGCTCTAGTGTACACACACCCTACCATGGTCATATCACAGTCCAGGGGCTTATTTCAGGCACCCAACCCCCTACACCTAGCACTAGGATCCCGATAGGACTAGGGGCCTTTGTTTAAGGGGCTTATGTTTTTTTGACCTAAAGGAGAGGATTTTTTTCTTTTTGGCATAACATGGGAAAATAGGGTCATATTTTAAAAAAAATATAGGTGTTGGAAGGTTGGTTCCAAGCACAATCCAAATGGTACTAGTAATTTTTATAGATTTTGCTTCTATTACAATTTATTGTAGTTTGAAGTCTAAATCACTTTTTTGGGTTCTGAGCTCATATTTTTACCGTGATCTCCAAATTTTATGATTCTTGTGGCATTGGAAAGGTATTGATGATATCTATATAGCCATCCATGCATTTTTTATATATTCAACTCCATGTATCTTTATTCATTTTGTCAATTTTATGCATTCTGGTTGATAACATGGACATACTGGCACCTAGAGAAGTTCAATTTTTTGGTGGGATTCATATCAAATTCATAATTTCTACATTTTAGTAAACTATTGTTGTAATCATGTCTCCAAGTTTGTGGAAATTAAAATGTGATTATTGTGGGATAAAAAGGCATGTGTTAGATGAATGCATGCAGAAGAAAATTGGTGATTTAAAATTGTTAATTGAGCTTCATCAATTGAGATTGTTGTGCATTACCAATGGCATTAGTTTGCCAAATTATTTTAACCTAGCATGTGCAAACATTTCCCCATCACTTGTTGCTACATTTGCATCTAGTGTTGCTTCTTTGAGAGCTTCCAATGATTCTTTGCAACATGACATTAGCAGTCTTCCAAAGATAACTCATTGAGACACATTTCTACCTGATATCTCATCATTGTTTGTAAAGTCTCACATTGCAGATCTAGGAGATACATTGGAGGGTATTTAATTGTGTATCTATTTACAAATCTCTCTTATCTAGTCTTTATTTGTAGGATTCATATTAATCTTAGGAGGCATTAATCCATTTTACAAATTAGCATTAATTTTAGAGTGATTTGGATTGGAGTAGAGTTCTCTTTTTCATTATCATAGTAAGAGGGCTTATTGTGGTAGTTCTTATTGAGTTCTTAATATGATGATAATCATGCAAGCTTAATAAATGAGAATATTGTTATTTATTTTTTGCTAAATGATGTGCAGTCGTAGCTGCAGTCTATTATATTAATTATGTCAAAAGAGTTACATCATAATTGGAAAAAGGGAGCCCATAGGCTTCAACTAGTGTTTCGTCATTCTAGTTACAAAGCAACCTTCTTGTTGCACCGTTGAAGCAAAAGGGAATGCATAGAAAAAGGTTCACCATCCAAGTTACCTACAAGTACTGCCTTCGAGTAACATCCTCCCACATCATGACCACCATCAGAAAATCCATTACTCTAGAAAAAAAAGTCATCTATGTTGCCTGCATACACCGTCTTCACATGTCGTCCACCCAAAACATGATCGCCACTAGTCTATCCCCTTCTTGAACTAGCTCCTTGACATAGTTGAAAAAAGAGACAAGCTAATCTTGATAGAAGGCCTCCTCGAGCATCCATTGGGTGAAGGTATGTAACCCATCGAAATCCACCAAATTGATTAGACTTGTCATTTCTTTGAGGAAATCACTTCCTCGAATTGCCCACACCCGATGATTCACTAGCTCTGTTGGCTCTAGGTCTTACAGGAAAGGATGATAGTTAATCACCACCCTCAACTACTGAACAAGATGGAGGTCCCTCAGCCATGGTATCCTGACACCTGGTCTCACACAAACAACCATATCCAAATCATTCCCCAAAAATTCTTCCTTGATGAGGAGCAGGTGCATAGAGCTAAAGCCACTGCCTTCTCTCCAATGTCTAACAACGATTCTAAAAAATTGAAGAAATGTCAGTATTTACCCTATATTTGTTGATTGACGTCAAGAATTTCCTGCCCAACACCATCTGAATAGCTTCCATTACCAATTTTGAAGGCTGCGTAAAAATTGCTTGCAACCTTTGGTCTGAAATGGTCCCCAAGAATGCCATTTGTCATTTGGAGCATTCCAATCAGATTGGCGTCTCCATCTCAACACTCTGTTTGAATTCCATCTTTAACCCCATCCTTCCACATTTAAAATGCTTTCACACACTCCTTTCTTTAATGCCATTAAGGATTCCAAATCCTCTTGCTTCATCCCTCCTCTCGGTCTTTGAGTTCAGGCGTGCAAAGAGGCTGTCATGAGTCTATGTTTTTGGGCCCAATTAATGCTCCTTTGTACTTTTAAAGATTTGAGCTTATGTCTATTTTCACTCTAGTTCCACCTCCTCATTGAGTTGTTGAATTTTCTTACCCTCCACCACTAAATTTACCAACTTGTCTGCTTCTGAGTTAGCTTTCCTGTAAATATGATTCACTGTGGAAGCATCAAAGAATTTTAGAATATCTAAGGCTCTATCTAGCAACTCTCGTAGTCTCTAATTCAGGGTCGAACCCTATTTTAGGATATTTATGACTAAGGCTAAGTCTCCTTTGATCTCGAGCTTATTTACTACCAAGTATTTGCACATTTGAAGGCCCAGAATTAAAGCTTTCAACATTGCATCATTGTTAGTCCCACTAGGCAATGGCATGGCTAGTCTTCTGACTATAGTCCCATCCCAAACTCTTACAATTCCTCTTTCCCCTAAAGCCCTAGGGTTTCCCCTAAAGCCCTAGGGTTTCCCTTGGAGGCACCATCAATATTCAGTTTGGACCAACCCTGCGTTAGAGGGGACCAAACCGCCTTGGCCCTTAGACTCTCTACTTCTTTCCCCCCACTTCCAACAAAAGGTGGAATCTTTAGTTGATCCCATCCTACAAATTTTGCCTTCTTGTTGCAAGGAAGTGTGGATCTACTATTAACCACCTCTATCAAGATTGCCTCTACATGATTTAGGAATGAAGTTAGTGAAAACTGCTTATCTTAAAAATTCCTCCTATTTCTCTCTTTCCACAATTCCCAAATAATAATTGATGGGCTCACTATCCAAAAGTAACTATATAACGTTGATTTGTGCAGACTAGGCCAAGATTTGAATAGAATGACTATGTCATTAGGTAGAGTGCTAAACCATCCTAGTTTAGTACACAACCACCTCTAGCAAGCCTGAGAGAAAGGGCAGTCAAAAAGCAAATGGTCTATAGTTTCCTCCGCCTTCTTTCAAACAGCACACCTAGAAGGGCCCTGAAAGCCCATTTTTTTGAATCTTTCCATTGTCAATATCTTGCCTTGAAAAGCTACCTAGGACAAGACTCCTACTTTGGGCATGCAGATTTTTCTCCAACATAAGTCTGTGGGGATTTCATCTCTTACTTGAGTTCTTTCCTTCTCAATCTTCTTATAACCATCTTTTGCATAATACTGGCCATCATTTGATCTAGTCCATTTCAAGGTATCCTTCCCATTTCATAGGCAAAATCTTCTACTTCCCAAGACTACCTTGATTTCAACCGCTTCCTCCACCAGCAACCCTAGGATATCCAAATTCTTCTAGTTCCATCCCACGACTCCATCATTATTTATCTCCATGTAGTCCCTCATTTTGTTGCCCCACCTTTGATTTAGAAATTTCTTGGTAAATTCAACATTCAAAATGTTGTCCAAAGTGGGGTAACCACCCCACAAATCCTCCCAAAACAAAGCTATCCTACCATTGTAGAGATCCTAGGTTAGAGACTCTATAATGACTAACCTGCCTTTTAACATAAAATTCCATATCCTTGATCCTCTTATGGGACTTTGGGATCAAAATATGCTGATTGGATCCAATTCCTCCAAATATTTACTATGAAACTGATGCAGGAGCATCTAGTGGTGTAAGGGCAATCTTGCATCACCCAAAAAAAAGATGTGTTTCAAAATTGTTGATGTTCTTTCCATTTCTTTTCAAAATTTGTGGTTTCAGTTCCATAATCACTTCAATAATGATGTAGAACTTTCAATTTTTCCAAACTACTAAAAATAGCAAGCTGCTATTTTTAGAAAGTTTGTATTTGGGCATGGAATGAAGTGAAATTTTATAGGAAGTTTTATAACTAAAAAATAAGACCTTTGGCGAAGGAATCACGTAAAGATCATTTGCGAGCTGAAAGATATTAAAGTTTTCGTTTCGCAAAAAACACCTAAAAATTATTCAAACTCAGGTTTGAGGCAATAAATGGCCCTGTACAGACCTAAAGATGGCCGGAATTGGAAGAGAAGGTTCTTAGTGTGTAGAGCACTCCGCGATCTTTCTGACACATAAAACGGTTTGTCAATCAGACACTCGGATTAAAAGTTATGGCTCCCGAAAGTTGACCTATTTTTGGAGGGAGATGCAAATTTCAAAATTAGGTTGTTGGCCGCCAAAAAGGCTATTAATAACCATTTTTAGGAACCCTGGATGGTAGTAGAGTTAAGGGGGGGAAGTGTAGAGTCAAGAATAGGTGGGAAAATAGAAACCCTAGCAGATTTAGGGTCACAGATGGCAGATGATTCCAGAGTCTTGTGAGAGGAAGCTATAATGTGTTGTAGCTTGTGAAGGGTTGATTCCTATCTGAGCTTCTATATTGTAATAAGTTGTCCAAATCAATAAAGAAAGTTCTATTTTCTGTGTGCAATTACTGTTGTTATGTGTTTTATGATTTACCCTTTCATCAAGTGGTATCAAAGCAAGGGTTCCTGAGTGTGTAGACAGATCGCTGACTATGAGGTAGTGTGCACCAGGACCTGAGGTTGTGGGTTTACTGTAGAGATCAAGATGCCTCCATTAAGAAATTATATTGGGAGGAATGCTTTAATGGAAGAGGGTTTTAGAGCACTACAAAGACAAATCGATGCATTGCAAGAGGAGCTGTGAAGAGGGTTTGAGCCAAGAACAAGAGAAGAAAGCAAGGATGAAGTGGAAGAGGAGCTATTTGAGGAAGAACAAGAAGTTGCAGGAGATCCTGTAGAAGTTAGGTTGTTGAGAGCCATTTCTAAGATTGTAAAGAGGCCCAAGATCGAAGTTTCTACATATTCTAGAGATTTGAATCTGGAACAACTTATTGATTGGATCAATGACATGGAGGAGTATTTCAAGTATGAAGATGTGGAGGACCCAGATCAGGTTAAGTTTGCAAAAACAAAGTTGAAGGGCCATTCCAGTATTTGGTGGAAGGAGGTCCAATTAGAGAGGAATAGAAGAGGAAAAGGAAAGATCACCAGATGGGATCTAATGGTGGAGAAACTAAAGAAGCAGTTCATTCCTGTGGACTATGAGATGGAGCTGCTGAAGAAGTTGCAAGATCTGAAGCAAGGTAACAAGTCTGTTAAGGAGTATACAGAAGAGTTTTATAAAATTACTATCAGGATAGGCCATGCAGAGCCCAACAAGGAGAAGGTAGCCCATTACATTAATGGGTTGAGGCTGAGTATTTAAGAGGAGCTGAGCTTGGTCAGAATGACCACCATAGAAGATGAATACCAGTTTTCCTTGAAGGTGGAAGAGAAGCTGAATAAAAGATTTGATAGCAAGCAAAGGGGAAGAGGTCAAGGCAGAAGGACTGGTGGAAGACCCTATGGGGGTGAAATGAAGATTCAAAGAAAAGTGAAGAAGATGACACCAGTCAAAATCAGAGAGGAGATAATACCTACCGCCCTCGTGACTAGAACAATGGTGAGCAAAGAGGAAGAGGAAGAGGCAGACCTGGGCAAGGACCTGGAAGAGGAGGTTTCAGAGGAACTTGTTTCTAATGTAGAGAAGAAGGGCATCAAGCATACGAGTGTTTGCAACATCAAGGAAGGACAAATAGAAGACCTGAAGGTAATGCACGAGTTGCACATGTAGATGAAGATGCACAATCTGAGCATTCTAAAGATGCTAAAAGGGGAGAAACCCTAGTTGTCAGAAGAACTTTGCTGAATGAGGAGAAAGAACCCAATCAAAGGAAGAGTTTATTTTGTACAAGGTGCAAATGTGAAGGTAAGTGTTGTGACACTATTATTGACAGTGGAAGTATTGACAATCTTGTTTCAGAGGAGATGGTTGACAAGTTGAAGTTGACAAGAAGAAAGCATCCACATCCATATCAGATTACATGGTTGCAGAAGGACCACAGAGCTTTGGTCAATGAGCAGTGTTTAGTGAAGTTCAAGATTGGGGACTACCATGATGAGGTACTGTGTGATATCATACCGATGGATGTATGTCATATGTTGTTGGGGAGGCCGTGGTAGTATGATAGGAGCACTGTCCATGATGGCCATGCAAACACATATTCCCTAACAAAGGATGGAGTTCGTCATACGTTGAAGCCCTTGAAGGAGGTGGAAGAAAAGGTATGTATTACTACCAGAATTTGCTTGGTAGATGGTAGGAAATTTATGGAGGGTATGAAGCATGAGCGTCATTGCTTTGCATTGATTCCTAAGATTAGTCAAGAGAAATGTGAAGATGTACTAGCAGAAGTCTTAGATATGTTAGAAGAATTTCAAGATATTATCTCTCATAATGTACCAGAAGGTTTACCACCGGTGAGAAAGATAAGTCACCAAATGGATTTGATACCAGGAGCTAGTTTGCTGAATAAGGCAGCCCACAGAATGACTCCTGCAGAGAGTGAAGAGCTGAATAGACAAGTTCAGGAGCTGTTAAGGAAGGGATTAATAAGGGAGAACCTAAGTCCATGTGTGGTACCTGCAATACTAACACCAAAGAAAGATGGAGAATGGAGAATGTGTACAGATTCTTGGGCCATCAATAAGATCACGATCAAGTATAGGTTTCCATTGCCAAGAATGGATGACATAATGGACTGTTTGAGTTGAGCGAAGTACTTCACAAAGATTGACCTGAAGAGTGAGTATCACCAGATCCATATC
This sequence comes from Cunninghamia lanceolata, assembly GCA_027924645.1. Taxonomy (NCBI): domain Eukaryota; kingdom Viridiplantae; phylum Streptophyta; class Pinopsida; order Cupressales; family Cupressaceae; genus Cunninghamia; species Cunninghamia lanceolata. The sequence continues at coordinate 17,274,526 of BSBN01001583.1, forward strand.
AGAGAAGGAGACGAGTGGAAGATAGCCTTCAAGACCAAGGAAGGTTTGTATGAGTGGTTATTCATGTCATTTGGGCTAACCAATGCACCGAGCACATTCATGCGGCTCATGAATGAGGTACTGAGAGAATTTTTGGGAAGGTTTGTTATTGTTTATTTGGATGATATTTTGATTTTTAGTAAGACTTGGAATGAGCATCTGATGTATATCAGAAGTGTTTTAGAGAAGCTGAGGAAGGAGAAGTTGCTAATTAATCTGAAGAAATGTAGTTTTGCAAAGGAGTTCATATACTTGGGATTTGTTTTCTCAGAGGAAGGTCTTAAGATGGACCCAGAAAAAGTGAGGGCTATCATTAAATGGCCTACACCAAGGAGTGCAACGGAGGTACACTCTTTTCATGGTTTGGCAAGTTTTTATAGAAAGTTTATCAAGAATTTTAGTAGCATTTGTCCACCCCTAACTGAGACAATGAGAGGGGATAGAAAAGAGTTTAGATGGACTAAAGGAGTAGACAAGAGATTTGATACATTGAAGTAGAAAGTCATAGAACAACCTATTTTGGCACTTCTAGATTTCAATAAGGTATTTTAGGTAGATTGTGATGCTAGTGGTAGTGGTATAGGAGCTGTTTTGAGCCAAGAAGTAAGCCCATTGCCTATTTTAGTGAGAAGCGTAATGATGCCAAGAAAAAGTATTATGTTTATGATGAGGAATTTTATGCAATAGTTCAGGGTTTGAAGAAATGCAGACATTATTTGTTGTCAAAAGAGTTTGTTTTATATATTGATCATCAGGCTTTGCAATATCTTAATAGTCAAGGAAAGTTGAACCAAAGGCATTTAAAATGGGTTGAGTTTTTGCAGAGCTATACTTTTGTTTTGAAGCACAGGGGTGGGAAGTCCAACAGAGTTGCAGATGCCTTGAGTAGAAGGTAAAATTTGTTGACAGAAATGAAGATAGAGGTTGTTGGGTTTGATGAGCTCAAGAGTTTGTATCCTAAATATCCAGATTTTGCAAAGGCTTGGAAAGCTTGTTTGGACCCTGTTACTTTGGATAGGACAAAATGGTTGGATTTCATAATCTAAGATGGCATGTTGTTTAGAGGAAGCCAGTTGTGCATTCTAAGGAGTTCCATTAGAGATAACCTGATTAAGGAGAAGCATAGTGGAGGATTGGCTAGACACTTTGGTCAAGATAAGACCATTGCTATTGTTGGTGAAAATTATTATCGGCCACAGTTGTAGTAGGATGTGAGGAAATTTGTGCAAAGTTGTAGAGTATGTCAGATGGTGAAAGGAGCAAGTTAGAATACAGGTCTATACCAGCCACTACCTATACCAGAGAAGCCATGGGACCATATTGTTGATAACTAAGAGGGGGGGGGGGTGAATCAGTTATCTTAATTATTTCAGCTTTCTGAACTTTCTTAATAATTAGTGCAGCATCAATTCAAACAAGCAAACATAACCATGAAATGGAAATACACATGACACAATATTTTTGATGTGGAAACCCTGTTAAGGGAGAAAACCACGGGGTGATTAACCCAAGATTATATTCTCTGTTAAAAGAATAGGATTACAAAATGGTACTTGCCAATTAGGGCTCACTGCCCAAGTACACTGCTCACAAGAGGCCCACTGCCTACGAGAGACTCACTGTCTACAATTTACAAAGAGTGTAATACAATACTTGAACTGATAAGGAGCATCTACATATGCTGGAGTTCAGTTCTGGTTAAACTCAGTACACTGATCTACTGCACTTCATCCTTTCTCTTCCTTAGTGCTATTATCCCTTCACATACCGGACCTGCCTTTCTGCTTTCACTCTACTTTACTACTTTTCTTCACACTCCATAAAAACCACGACACTACTCACAACTAAATCCATCTTATATATATACGCACAAGTGATTTCATCACCTTTCTAGTCGGCATCTGGAATAGTCAATATTTTTCATGAACTCTGATCTGTCAGCTGAATCCTTGCTTACCAAGTAATGCGGATCAAGGATATACTTGTAGAAGTCATCAATCATGTCGGCCAATCATAACTTATGCCTTAAGAATCTTTACCATCATCAGTAATGCATCTGGAATAATGTCTAATTTTCTGCTAGTCAGTTCTTCCTCTGTCCACACTGCCAATCAGGAACCCGACACTCAAGTATTCATATTTTTTTCTTCATCTGTCACTGGAAGCTAAATCCTTGGAATCTATCAGTCAAGGTAGTCCTCTTGACTTCTCCAAATCCACACTTCACCAAGATACTTCCTCTGAGAGATCTGGAGTTGACTGTCAGACCTCGCCACATGCTCTGTTCTTGCTTACCGGATCACAATACTCTACAATCTGCCTTCTGGTAGAGACTCATCATGTCCCGCGGATGTGTGGGTTAACCTTTGTTGCCATCAATGACAACAATCATGAAGTTCCAATGTGTCTCTTGCCAACAATCTCCCCCTTTGGCATCGATGGCAACACTTAGTGAAAAATGACTAAGTGTTATACTATACTCCCCCTTGGCTGATGCTCAGTCTCTATGTACATTTTCCGGAGCTCCCCCTTAGCTGGCTACAACATTTTTCACTGCTCATCACTCCCCCTTTGACACCAATGGCAAAGGGTGGGGTCTACACACCAAAATTTTCAAAATTTTAACTATACTTGGCCACATAAGTATATACATATGGCATACTTACATATACTGAAGAATGTCTGCAAAAGTTGTCTTCAATTGGACAAATTCTATTGCCCAACTTTGCTTCATTCTATCCAAAATTGATATATGACCACTTAACAGGAATGCAAACGCATCTACCCTTTTTAGATCTGTTGGATCACTGATCTGGGTGGTGATCTGGGCTTCTTTTATGGCCTCATGCATGGCCTCTAACTTAGGGATAATTATCCCTCTGAGTGCACCCAACCTGCTTATTCTATTTTTCTTTTCCTTCTCTAGCTTCTTGATTTCATTCAAGACTGCAATAGTCTGACATTCTTGATTTATTATGGAGGATGAGAGAGGATCAAAATTTTTTGATAGATTTGTCAGTTTGTCCTCCTATTCTTTTACTTTCTTCTCAATGTCCAATGTTGCTTTGGACCATAATAAACAAAATTTGTACATTTCTCTGCCATCTTTAAGACCATTTTCTAAGCTCTTTATCCCTATACTCATATTCCTCCTATCATTAGTTATTAACTCTTGTACCTCTGATAATTTTTTTGTCAAAAATTCCTTTCGGACCTTATCTTCTGCTGACTTCTCTAGGGAATCAAAATGTGTGCTAACACTATTTACTAGAGTTTTAAGATTAGCGGATAGGGAGGCTGAAGGATCTTTCTGAAAAGATGGCATAATCTTTTCTAACACTCAGGATGCAACTGTTATAAGCTCACAGTCTTCCATGTGAGACTTCAGGAGTTTTTCTTTGGCCTTTGCATTAGCAAACGAAGCTATCTTCATTGTTTGTACCGGAGATAGAGAGTCAAAATCAAATAGCCCTTTTAGTAGTTCTGGTTTATCAATCTCCATAGTTTCTTTTGTCAAAAACTCCTTGACCGATTCTACAGTGTTTCTTGCCAGAGACAGATTCTTCTTTTCTTCTGCAGTCATAGAACCATCTTTTGGAGCTTTCTCTCCTTCCACAACCTTTGTACTGTCATCTTCTTTTTCCTTCGCCTCTGCTTCTTTCTCCCGTGTTCTTTCTTTTCCTTTGGATCCGGAGTCAGCAGGGGAAACCAAAGGAGTGATGTTTGTTTGTTCATGGGCCACCTCTTCTGAAACAGAGGATTCTAAGCCCTTATCTTCATCGGTGTCCATTAGTTCTTCTGTCATTTCCTCAGTGGATTCCTTTTCAACACTTGTGGCCGAAGGATCAACTCCCAAGTCCTCTATAACAGGAAGATTGAATCTTTTGAAGGCATTCCTGAGGATCTCTTCTGTTTCCTTGGCTATCTTGTCAGTCTCACCAAGCATGAGCTGATTCATTCTAGCTTTGCTCCGAAATTCATCCTTGCAATCCTTGAAGATCATGTTCATTTGCTTTGAATCGATTGAAGGATATAGCTGAATAGCTATCTGCTCTCAGATCTCAAGGTCTTTTGCCATGGCATTATTCTTTCTTATTTCTAACTCTTTTTCTAGGCTTTTGGGAATAAGAGATATAATTTCAATAAAAGCCTTGTTATATATGTTCAGATACTTAACTGCTGCTTCCTGCAAGATCTTTTGGTCTGCTTCATTGTAATCATCATAGAATTCAGCCATTAGCTGAAGGTTTCCATCCATGGTGACTAATTTGATGACATCATCTAAAGATAGAGTGGGCTTTTCTACAAATTCTTCTGCCTTTTCTTCTTCACCTTGACCGGTAGAGGTTTCACTGGATGTTTTCTTCTTCTCCTTCTTCATTTTCTTTATCTCCTCATCTAATTCAGTTTCTTCATCATCCTTCTGAATGACATAAGACCTTGTGGCCTTTGTTTTAGTTCTTTTATCTCCTCTGCTGGATGATTTTTCTTTTGGTTTTGATGTCCTTGAGCTTTTAGCAGTGACAGGTGCTGATCTCTTTGATGATCTTGTCCGGGTGGAAGATTCTACCAGAGCACTTTCCTTACTTCCCTTTTCTGCCTCTTTCTTCTCTTCCTCAGCCCTTTCCATCTTTTCCCTATTGGCATCAAGTTCCTCCTTTGAGATGCCTAAGCCTTTGGCAACTTCTTCAACTTCTTTTCTCACTTTCCTCTTTATTTCTGGTTATCTGAGTTCCACATGAACTTTTACACTTAGCTCTTCAAAGGTTCCAAACCTTTCTACCTTTGGATCCTTTGGCTGACTTAGCATGTGATGAACATGCAGCTCCACAATTTGTTCATCAACTTCATACCCCATAGGCATGATCCAGACTGTCCTTGGCTCTACTGCCTCCATTAGGCATTGATCAGTGTCTACCATGAAGCACACTGTATCTTTATATTTTTCAACCAATGATTTTGGGATTCTTTCTCTGATTTGCATAGTATTTTAGAAATTCTTAAAGTACCCCCACAGGGCTATATTCCTTGCCTTGGCATCCCCAAGTTCATGCAAGTAATCTCTGATTTGAATTGCTACTAGTTTGTTATTTTTCAATACCCATCCATTGGATCCGGGCAGCTCATTCATGAAGTAGAAAAATAAACACAATATCAATCCACCATATTTAAAGGAGTTCTTCTTGTCCTTTTTGATCTTTTGTTTGTTCTCCATCAATTGACTTAGAAGAAGTTCATAGAGATCATACTCTGCATTCTTTCTCAGCATCTCATAGGTAGTATACACTGCAATTCCGGACACTGAATTCTCCCTACTGGAATGATATATCTTATACCCTATTATCATAGATACAAACTTGATATCTGGGTCCGTGATATCTTCAATGGTCATTGCCCTCTTATCAAATTTTGATCCAGTGGCCTTAGTTACAATTTAGTTTTTGACAGATTTGAGGATAGGTATCCCTCCGGAGGAGTATAAGCCAGTTACTACCCTAATTGCCTCCTTAGTGATTTTGCAAGGTCTGTTCAGCCATAGGAAGTTGTCATGCATCCTACTCAATACATACCGGACCCATTCATCTTCTTCAAAGTAGGGGAAATGAATGAATTGATCAAAATGTTTCTCCTGGATGCCCTTATATTGAGGTTTAAGTTCAAAAGCATCATCTATCAATTGTTTATGATAGATATCTCTTAGTTTGAATTCCCCAAACTCTTCAATATTCACGTGTATGTAAACCCTAATATCTTTTGTATGCAACACACCATGCAAAACACTGGAAAATGCTCCTAGGGGATCTACTTCCAAGGATTTGTATGGATGTTTCTTGAATTTGGGGTGAGGCCTATCAGAGATCTTCACAATATTTGGAGTACCCATCATTCAAGGATTTACAGAGAGATATTTGATAATGGAGAATATCTTTTGCGCCTTTTGGTTTCACGGAGTTAGCCGGATCAATTTCTGGATGAATTGACTTCTGCAAATGATCTTTGATGAGCTTGAGGAATTTTGTTGCAAAGCTTCTCTTTTCATTTCTTCTTGAATGCAGAATGAACAAATGCTTAATGAAAAAACCCTTATATTGCTCCGCAAACCCTAATGTCAAGTTGCAATAAATGCTCGACCTAAGTCATTCCGGTTTGCCTTATTTGGATGACTTGAAGAACCGGATCAATCTTGATCTTAAACATCTTGTGGATCTTCCAAATCTTAACCATAGTTTATTTGGATGTTTCTCTTATGAACCCTTTAATCTGCAACTCCTCTTGTGCCAGTTCCGGCACCAATTGACTAGCTGGGGGAACAAGGTTTTTCTTTGTGTCTCCCCCTGAGCCAGAACTCACTTATTTTAATTTCTAGAAAGAATATCAGCACCAAAGTCTGGTGTGGATCCATCCTCTACATTCTCTATACTTTTCTTCACCCAAATCTTGTTCATCTCACTTTAAACTTCATCCGCATTCACTTTTTGTTTTCCCTTATCTTGATCCTGATTATGATATACCGGACCTCTTTTGTCCTGATTCTTGCTTCTACAGAATTTTGCAATATGACCGGATCTATTACAAATTTGGCAAATAATACTTCTTTGCATATTTGATTGATATCCTCTTGATCTACATTGATTAGCCATATGACCTATTCTATTGCATGCAAAGCATCTACCATTGAATGAATTGTTTATTTGCATATTTCTGCATTCATGAGATTTGTGACCATACCTTTTGCAGTTGAAACACTGTCTGGAGAAGGATGTATTAGTCTAATTCATTCTCTTTCTGCACTAATTAGCTTTATGACCAAAGTTATTATAGTTGTGGCAATATCCATTGAAGGATGGATATCTTTGAGCATTAGGTTGCCTTACCGGAGGTCCTCTAGACCTGTTCCTTGGATTTTCTGATCCAAAATTCTTCTGACCAAATCCGGAGCTTTCTCCTTTCTCATATCCTAAACCACACTTGTCATCTACCCTCTTTTGACTTTCAAGAAGAACTTCAAGTTGAGCAGAACTTATCTTGAATTTCTCTTTATATTCATTTATTGTTTAAAGATCCCTTTTAAGAGAGACAATTTGATCCTCAAGTTTTTCTTCATTATCTTTAGCATCTTCAAGATCAGATTCAAGATGTCTGATAATTCTATCCATCTTGTGGCAATCTTCTGATTTCTGCTTGAGAGATTGTCTTAGATTATCTTCAGTTTTTCTTTTCTCTTCAACCTCTTGGGTAAACTTCATAACTCTTGATTCCATTTTATGTCTTACCATAATGATTTCTTTTGATAACTTTTCACATAACTTGGTTTTCTCCTTCAGATCTTCATTTGTATCATTGGCTTCACCTTGACTTGCCAATTGCTGAAGTAGCTCCTTTCTCTTTTCATAGAGAGACTTAATTTGTCTTTAAGTTCTTTCATGAAATCATCAGCCTGTTTGAGTCTTTCCTTTAATTCATTGACTTCAGAGTTTGATTGCTCAAGATCATCAAGGATAATCTTGAGTTGCTCCCTTAAACCATATACATCTATTTGAATTCCCAGATCTTCCTCAAGCTGTTAGACTCTGTTAGGAGGAACTTGGCTCTGATACCAATTGTTGATAACTGAGAGGGGGGGTGAATCAGTTATCTTAATTATTTTAGCTTTCTGAACTTTCTTAATAATTAGTGCAGCATCAATTCAAACAAGCAACATAACCATGAAATGGAAATACACATGCCACAATATTTTTGACGTGGAAACCCTATTAAGGGAGAAAACCACGTGGTGATTAACCCAAGATTGTATTCTCTGTTAGAAGAATAGGATTACAAAATGGCACTTGCCAATTAGGGCTCACTGCCCGAGCACACTGCTCACAAGAGGCCCACTGCCTACTAGAGACTCACTGTCTACAATTTACAATGAGTGTAATACAATACTTGAACTGATAAGGAGCATCTACATATGCTAGAGTTCAGTTCTGGTTAAACTCAGTACACTGATCTACTACACTTCATCCTTTCTCTTCCTTAGTGCTGTTGTCCCTTCACATACTGGACCTGCCTTTCTGCTTTCACTCTGCTTTACTATTTTTCTTTGCACTCCACAAAAACCACGACACTACTCACAACTAAATCCATCTTATATATATATATATATATATATATATATATATATATATATATATATATATATATATATATACGCACAAGTGATTTCATCATCTTTCTAGTCGGCATCCAGAATAGTCAATATTTTCCATGAACTCTGATCTGTCGGCTGAATCCTTGCTTACCAAGTAATGCGGATCAAGGATATACTTGTAGAAGTCATCAATCATGTCGGTCAATCATAACTTATGCCTTAAGAATATTTACCATCATCAATAACGCATCCAGAATAATGTCTGATGTTCTGCCAGTCAGTTCTTCCTCTGTCCACACTGCCAATCAGGAACCTGACACTCAAGTATTCATATCTTTTTCTTCATCTATCACCGGAAGCTAAATCCTTGGAATCTATTAGTCAAGGTAGTCCTCTTGACTTCCCCAAATCCACACTTCACCAAGATACTTTTTCTGAGAGATCCAAAGCTGACTGTCGGACCTCGCCACATGCTCTGTTCTTGCTTACCGGATCACAATACTCTGCAATCTGCCTTCCGGTAGAAACTCATCATGTCCTGCAGATGTGTGGGTTAACCTTTGTTACCATCAATGATAATAATCATGAAGTTCCAATGTGTCTCTTGCCAACACATATTAGTATGGATTTTGTTCTTGGTTTACCAAGGACACAGAGAGGACATGATTCCATTTTTGTGGTGGTGTATAGATTCTTGAAGATGGCACATTTCATTCCTTGCAAGAAGACTAATGATGCTGTCCATATTGCTGAATCATTTTTCAGAGAGGTGGTGAGATTACATGGTCTACCAAAAAGTATAGTTTCAGATTGTGATACCAAGTTTGTTGGTTATTTCTGGAGGACATTATGGAAGAAGTTGAAGACAGATTTGAAAGTTAGTTCTGTACACCATCCATAGACTGATGGACAGATGGAAGTGGTGAATAGGAGTTTGGGTAACCTGCTACGATGCTTAGTAGGAGATAAGCCCAAGGGATGGGATTTAATTTTACCACAGATAGAATTTTCTTACAACAATTCTGTCAATAGGAGTACTGGTAGATCACCATTCCAGATTGTATATGGCAATAGTCCAAGAAATGCTTCAAAGTTAAGGAATATGGACAAAGGAGAAAAGACAAGTGTCGAGGCTGAAGACTTTGCAGAACACATGAAGAATTTGCACAAAGAGGTGAAAAAGCACATTAATAAGATGAATATTTAGTACAAGGCTAAGGCGGATTAGAAGAGGAGATATAAGGAATTCCAGGTAGGAGATGAAGTCATGGTTCACTTGAGAAAAGAAAGGTTCCCGATTGGAACATACAATAAGCTAAAAATGAAGAAATTTGGACCATGCAAAATTTTGAAGAAACATGATTCAGGAAATGCATATGAGGTGGAACTGTCGAGTGAGACCAACTTTTCTGCTATTTTCAACATTGTTGGTTTATCAGAATATCATGAAGGTGGAACAGAGGATGGACCAACAGAAGAACGGTGAAGTATTTCGGCATCAACTTCAATAGAGGAGATAGAAGAGATCTTGGATAGCTGTGTGGGAAGAGGTACTCAGAACAAGCAATATGAAGAATATTTGGTGAAATGGAAAAGAAGGCCTATTGAAGATTCTTCTTGGTTGTCTAAGGCTAAGGTTGAAAGTTTGGGTTTTCCTCACATAAACACCTAAGACGTCACAAGGTCACTTCTCAAATTACCTTGGGTGTCTAATGTAGGAGCATCCAGTGGTGTAAGGGCAATCTTGTATCACCCAAAAAAAAGATGTGTTTCAAAATTGTTGATGTTCTTTCCATTTCTTTTCAAAATTTGTGGTTCTGGTTCCATAATTGCTTGAATAATGATGTAGAACTTTTAGTTTTTCCAAACTACTAAAAATAGCAACCTGCTATTGTTAGAAAGTTTGTATTTGGGCATGGAATGAAGTAAAATTTTACAGGAAGTTTCATAACTAAAAAATAAGACCATTGGCGAAGGAATCATGGAAAGATTATTTGCGAGCTGAAAGATATTATAGTTTTCGTTTCCCGAAAAACACCTGAAAATTATTCAAACTTAGGTTTGAGGCACTAAATGGCCCCATACGGGCCTAAAAAGGCCAAAAATTGTAAAGCATGTTCTTAGTGCGTAGAGCACTCTGTGAGCTTTCCGACGCATAAAACGGTTCATCAATCAGATACCCGGATCAAAAGTTATGGCTCCTAGAAGTTGACCTATTTTTGGAGGGAGATGCAAATTTCAAAATTAGGTTGTTGGTTGCCAAAAAGGCTATAAATAACCATTTTTGGGAACCCTGGGTGGTAGTAGAGTTAAGGGGGGGAAGTGTAGAGTCAAGAATAGGCAGGAAAACATAAACCTTAGTAGATTTGGGGTCACAGATGACAGATGATTCTAGAGTCTTGTGAGAGGAAGCTGTAATGTGTTGCAGCCTATGGAGGGTTGATTCCTCTGATTGTATCTGAGCTTCTGTATTGTAATAAGTTGGCCAAATCAATAAAGATATTTCTATTTTCTGTGTGCAATTACTATTGTTGTGTTTTATGATTTACCCCTTCATCAGAAACATTTTGAACCATTTTAGATTAGGCGAGCTATACATTTTCCACACCAATTTAGCTTCTAGACCCTTGTTTTGCCATAACTAATTCTGAATCGTAGCCCCTCCATCCTTTTTTGTCCTGCACTCTTTGTCCCAAGAGATAAGGGCCATCTTATTTATCTCTGATGTTCCTTGCCAAAAAACCTTCTCATCTTTAGTTTGGGTTTTGATTGACTTTGTCTGGTAGTGACAGACAAGATAATAAATATGCCAGGATTGCTAAAATGACAACTTTCAACATAGTGATCCTCCTTGCCTAGGATATCCACCTTACCTTCCAAGTGGTGACCCTCTTATCCACTCTATCTCCAAGTGGATCCCATAACTTCACCGATCTCAATCTTTTTGCTAATGGGAGTCCAAGGTATGTGCAAGGAAACTTTCCTAGCTTGTAATTGAGTATCCTTAATATCTCTACCTCTTTCCTTGATGGAGTGAAGAAAAAGAATATCTCTGATTTTGCCTTACTCACCTCCTATCCTAATGCCTTTGAGTAATTGTCCAATATCTTAATGAGTTGTTAGCCTTCTTTTCTCTTTGCTATTCTAAACAACATTGTGTCATCAACAAACTATTGATGTGTTATTGTTGAGACCTTGCTAGTGACTTCTATTCCTTCCACTAAACCCATCCTGTGAGCTTTATTTATTGATCTGCCTAATGCTTCTTCCATCAGTATAAAAATAAATAGAGATAGAGGATCACCTTGGCAGAGACCTCTTGATGCTTCAAAGAAGCCTTCAAGGTTTCCATTGATTAGCATCAAGAATCTTGGGTTGGAAATACATGTGAAGATCCAATCTAACCATTGCTTGCTAAAGCTGAAAGCCTCCAATACCTTTAGCATGAATCTCCAGTCCACCTTGTCATAAGCTTTCTTGATATCTAGTTTGATGAGCATGCTAGGACATTTCCTGAAGTATACTGAATGGATGGCCTCTTGGGCTATGATAATCCCATCTAAGATGGACCTCCCCGAGACAAAACCTAATTGTTCATCTGATATTAATTTTGGAAAAATTTGTTTCAACCTATTGGCCATCACTTTTGCCATCACCTTGTAGATTGTGTTGTGTAAAGAGATTGGTCTTAATTCTTCAAGTGCTACCACTTTTTCCTTTTTGTTAATCAGTTCTATTAGGGTATTATTCACTTCTCTCAGTAGTCTTCCCAAATTCCAACCTAGTTCTAGGGCTTCACATAGCTCCTTTCCCATTATATCTCGTAGCCTTTATGAAAGAAAGCTTATCAGGATGCATTTTCCTTAATGCTGCCTCAACCTCCTCCATGGTAAAGGTTTTGTTTAACATTTTTTCTATTCTTCCTTCACTAATTTTGGTATATTTTCCAAAAGGTCTCTTTGGGCAATAAGGTCCGAACCTTCTGAGTTGCTAAAAAGGTTTGTCAAGAATGAGACTGTTTCTTTTTTATTGTCTCTACATCCTCAATGAGATTCCTATCTGCCAATCTAATTTTAGAGATTCTACTAACATCTCTTCGCTATCTTGTAATGTTGTGAAAATATTTTTTGTTTTTGTCTCCTTCATCAATCCATGTCTCCTTGAATTTCTGTCTCCAAAAGATTTCCTCTTTAGCCAAGATATCTTTGTACTCCATCAACTCCTTTTTCTTCTAAAATCTACACTGGTCCATTCCCTCAGCTAGAACCCCTTCATTTAGTGTCTTCAATTCCTCATCTATACCTTTTTTTATTCAAAGATATTCTTGAAATGAATCTTTTCCACTCCTTTAGTTTTTGTTTGACCTGCTTTAGTTTTGAGACAACTAAAAAGTTTTGAGCCATTGAAGTGTTCTTCTTTCCACCATTCCTCCACCATGGAGAAGAAATTTGGATCCTTCAACCACATGTTTTCAAACTTGAAAGGATTTTTGTCCAGTTTCCTGTCTCCCACTATTTCTAATAGGATCAACGAGTGGTTAGAGCCAGGCCAAGGAAGAACAAATCCTTCCATGCTAAAGGGGAAATTCATCATGTTACCCCTAAAGAAGAATCTGTCTAGTTTATTCAAGATGTTTGAACTACCCAACCTCCTGTTAGACTAGGTAAAAGCCCCATTGCTTAACTCTATTTCCACCAGATGGTTTCTTTGCCCCCAGTCACTAAAATGCATCTGGGATTGATTTACCCTATCCTGGCCACCTTTTTTATCCCTTGAGTTTAGTATTGCATTAAAGTCCCCTTTGAAGATCTAGTGCTCTTCCTGATTCATACTAACAAACTGATCCAGTTCAATCCCAATCTCTCTCTTCATTACACAAGAATTCGGCCCATATACATTTATTAGGATGCATTGCAAGTTAGATACTAAACTTATCACTGTAAGGAAATGTGAGCATCTCAAAACATATTTCTAAGAACAGTGGTGTCTTCGACAGATTTAGATTCTTTTCAATTGCTTCAAAAACATGTACAACTATGCCACAAAGCAGAAACAAACATAGAAGATTCCCATCATTGACCCTTAGAGGAAAGTACAAGCAACATTAACCGGTTTCAATAGCAAAAATATAAAACATGAAAGATAGAACAAGAACACAGATTTACGTGGGTAAAACCCTTATGGGTAAAAAACCCCACACTCCAAATCATAGAGCCATTGTATTATTCAGCAACCAAACAGTTACAATACATTTATAGGCTCATAGCCTTTATAGAAGATTAACATCTTGTTCCATCTGGAGACAATCTGACAGTCTCTCCTCTTCTCTATCTATCTTGCTCGGTTCCAGGTATCACACTCATCCAGCATTCAGAACTACATGTCCATGCATGAGTGTCGAGACTACTCTTCTTCTTCTCTAATTACCAACCAAACAGAACAATTTAAACTCTCTCTTTCTTCCTCTCTATATCATCCTCTATTACAATGCGTTTAACATATCACATTACAAAAGAGAACATTCGGTACAACTACCATAACGGACCAGACAGTTACAAAAGGCAACCATTTAATTGATAATATTACAATAAGCATTGCCAATACAACATTGGTTATTCTATCCTTCCACCATGTCAAGGAGCCACGTCACCACTGTCAAACAAATTCCTAGCAACCTAGCTCATTACTATTTCCATGACTATTCATATTTGTGAGATCTAATTATCCCACATTCATCAGCTAGTGATCCTTTGATCGCTTTATATACAAGACCACTCAGTAAGACTATCATCGGCAATTTTGTTGCCAATGATGCCAGTCTAAGCCTCATCGGAATAGCCCAAGCCATCAAAGACCAGTCCACCATCCACACCGATGGTTCCTTGTCCCACCGATACCCAAGCCTTCATCCTTCGTCGGTGTAACATCAAATACCAGAGAGACATCTTCTAGCCATGCCGATGTCACTTGTCACGCTGAATGTCAGAATGACTCTCACCAATGCCAAACCTCCATCGGAGTGACCCAACACATCAAAATGACATTTCAAAACTGGGCTGATAGTGATTTTCATGCTGGTGACCTTTCTCTGTCGGAATGACTCTCACTGACACCAACCACCATCGGAGTAACACACACCATCGGTGATAGTCTCTCAGATCACACCAACAGTTCACGTCTTGCCGATACAAAGGACAACCCACTACTTTCATGTGATCACTGAGACTCTTGCCGATTGCTGAGACAAAGTTCAACACTTGCCGATGCCTGTAAATCTGAGACACATGTACTCAATATTCTCCCACTTGACGAAGGATTTACAGGATTCCATCAATGCTCCAAGTCACAGAACCAAAGCTGATACTATCTCCACTCCATTGTGCTCACAAGCTACACAGAAGCTCCATCATAACCAACTTCAAAATTTCTAGAACACAGCTATGAAATCAATCTCTAGAAACAAGATAGAACATCAACTAGAACAACAATTAGAAAACTGACTGCTTCCATTCAACTGAACAAAAAACCCACTTGACTGAAAATAGCACACACAGCAAGTGCTAATCCATCCAATCATCCATACCTTGAAGGTATTCATATCAGTAAACTCATGCCACCTACATATACACCCATCAACTACAAATACAAGCTCCGTGTGTCAACCAGTCGAAAAAGACCAAACACATCCAAGAACTCCCATTGCATGGGTAATATAGATCTGAAAAAGATCATGGCATACAAAGTCTACCAATAGCATTACATAGAAGGTGTAAGTAACACCATCATGTAGTACCAAGGAATCAACCACAATGATATGCAAAACCTGTAAACAAATATCCTACAACAATTCTCCCCTCCAATCTAGAACTCTCCCAAATTCTCCACATCCAACAAAGGAAAGTGATAACAGAACCTCCATGTCATCACCCAAGGACATAAGTGAAAACACATGACCACAAGCTAGTGATCACAATCAGCTCCAATAAAACCTCAAACCAATGTAGTGTGAAACAAAACATCCAGGAAGATAACCAAAACAAAGAGAGAAACACTGTACATCATATACCTGTAGAAAATCCTTCTACATACACCTCTAAGTGCCAACTGTGTCAAGTATGATCTCTTCTTCAAAACCCCAAAGAGAACAGCATAACAACATCCAAACAAACATTCATTCTCAAGAGATCAATTTCAACATATGTAATCATGCAATTAACATGGATGTAAGCCTCTCCAACCAAAGAAGATCAAACTAATCCATTTCCCATTTCAGGAAATTAGCCCATCAAAACCATCTCCTAATAGTCCTCATTAATGAACAATATCTTAAATTCAAATGCATAAGGAGATAATCATGCTATCCATCTCTCACAATGAATCCTCCAAAACCATCTATGAGTAGTTCAAGATCCATGTCTATGAAAGAAAGCATAAAACACCTGAGAGAAACAATGGGCAATACCTCTCAAGTAATAAACTGCTGAGTAGACCATGAGCGGGGATAAGAATGCTCCTCCAAGATATACAAGCCATCATGACTCCTCCAAGAGCAATCTCCTCATAGGTCTCTATTGAACTCACGTCCAACCAAGGTGTAGGCTTCTCAGACTTTTTGCTGAAATCTTCATCAAGAGTAACCATCAACAACACTTCTCTCATCTCAAGAGAATTATAGCCTCACCTTATTCTCCATGTACACATGAGCATCTGCAAATAATCATTTCATGCTAAAATCCAAATGCATCTCTGCACCAACATGAAGTAATCAAGCAAAAGAACAATGCACTCAACACACAGAGAATCACTAGACCACTGTCAAAGCTCCAATCATCTGAATCAGGAACTTATCATGACATCATGATTTTACCATCCCCCTTAGGAGATTCCATGCTCCAAGTGAACATAACCATGGTCTCAAGAGCAATGTATCATGTCAAAACTTAAATGCATAAATCAAGAAAATACCATGACATGAAACAAACCAAACTCTAAACCAACATCACCTGTCAAGCACCACCAACACCTCAGCCAAGGATTTCATGAATCCTCCATGGCTCCAAGATGTTACACATCCTTAAATAGTGCCCCTGCAAATGCGAAAGAACCCTTCTGCAGCAACAGGATCTAAGAGCTCCTCCTAGTAACATCTGCAACACTAAGGAAGATCATTCACCACTGAGTGATGAACACACAGTCAATGCTAAAGCTCCCACTGAACTATGACAACCAAGATTTCCAAGCATCATGACCAAATTTCTCCTAATCTAGAAGTCCTCCAGGTCCACACATTAACATGTCCATGTGACAATAAAGCCAAGTGGCACCAAGATCTCCAAACCAAGAAAATACACTATCACTGTCAGTAGCTTACACAAACCTATGTATCCAAGCTATTCATGACATCATGATACACATGCTACAAGTTTCCTTAACCGACTATTCAGGAACTTTATAACATCCATCCTCTCATCTTGAAATAGTCACACCAATGCACAAGTGACCACAGATAAGGCCAGCTAACAAATCTGCATAAACACTGAAATAATCTTGTGGATAAAGATAGTCCACATCCGAGTCATCTCACTATAGCTTAATAGGTGATCAGCTCACAAACTACATAACTTGTAGATCCAACCAATGTACCATGCAAAATCACTATCACACTGGAAACTGCAAAAATGAGATCTCAAGGAGTAGATAACAATGTAGACAACATGACTCAAGCACCAGATTACTTACAAATCTGATTCGCCGAACATGTCCACAACTTGAGCACCATAGTATAGAAAACCAACAAGCATTTCCATAGAAATACTAAGTGACATATCACATACTAGCACTCCCATGCAGAGAAAGCATTTCACCTCCTCACACCATGCACAGATCATGCATGCAAAACTGCAACTATATCATCTAGCAACACCTCAAAAGCCAGGGTCTAGAAATAGCTTAACTGCAGCTTCACAAAACCACAAGTTTTTCTCTTGACCATGTAAAACCTGTAAAACCACTGTGTTTGAAAAACACCCATGCACATCCATACCCACTTCACATCTGGAAGACCAAGAATATGAATCAAGAAACACTATAACAATTAAACCAAAAAAATGGATCATCATGAATATGCATCAACATATATTTTAGGAAAAACTATAAAACCCCTCAAAACCAAGGAACGTGATTCTGAGACATGTAAGTACAAAGCATCCACTAAAGGAAATAGCAGTTCAGGAACTTCAGGCCCACTTGTAGGCCAACTCCATAACCACCAACATGCACATGCATCTGAGGGAGACAAGCTATCGCAGAAACTCCCAGATCTTCTAATGATCAACTCCATAGCCTTTATGCAACTGGGGCAACAGAAACAATGCTTTCCAATACTATGAACAAATATCTAGCATAAGCACACTTCTCTATGGCTGAGTAGCAACACAAACTTCTTCATATCACAAGGAAGCCTCTCACACAGACACCCAATATGAAAGTTATTGCAGAGACACAACCACAAAGCATAATCCACCCCATGCAATAGGATTATACACTGTCAACTAAGAGCCTCAAGCCACATCATGACTAGCTCCAGTCTCTCCATCTTCACCATCCTTCAAGCACTGCTGAAATACGAAAACTAAATCAATTGCCAGACTTCACTCTAACAAGGATCAATCATCAGACGATTCCTTCAGATTTCCTCAAGCCCGTCACACTAAGAAATCATCACAGAAGGAATACCCAGACCTTATACACTAGGAACTCTTACATGCAAACACATGTAGCACACAAATGTACATATGTGAGCAATAAAGCAGATCCCAAAAGAAGGCTTTGATACCAGTTGTAAGGAAATGTGAGCATCTCATAACATATTTCTAAGAATAGTGGTGTCTTCGACAAATTTAGATTCTTTTCAATCGCTTCAAAAACATGCACAATTGTGCCACAAAGCGGAAACAAACACAGAACATTTCCAACATTGACCCTTAGAGGAAAGGACAAGCAACATTAACCAGTTTCAAAAGCAGAAATATAAAACATGAAAGACAGAACAAGAACAAAGATTTACGTGGGGAAAACCCTTACGGGTAACAAACTCCACACTCCAAATCACAGAGCCATTGTATTATTCAGAAACCAAATAGTTACAATACATTTACAGGCTCATAGCCTTTACAGGAGATTAACATCTTGTTCCATCTGGAGACAATCCGACAGTCTCTCCTCTTCTCTATCTATCTTGCTCGGTTCCAGGTATCACACTCATCCAGCATTCAGAACTACATGTCCATGCATGAGTGTCGAGACTACTCTTCTTCATCTCTAATTACCAACCAAATAGAATAGTCTAAACTCTCTCTTTCTTCCTCTCTATATCATCCTTTGTTACAATGCGTTTAACATATCACATTACAGAAGAGAACATTTGGTTCAACTACCATAACGGACTAGACAGTTACAAAAGGCAACCATTCAATTGACAATATTACAATAATCATTGCCAATACAACATTGGCTATTATGTCCTTTCACCATCTCAAGGTGCCACATCACCATTGTCAAACAAATTCCTAGCATCCCAGCTCATAACCGTTTCCATGATTGTTCATATTCATGAGATCTAATTATCCCACATTCATCAGCTAGTGATCCTTTGATCGCTTTATATACAAGACCACTCAGTAAGACTATTGTCAGCAATTTTGTTGCCGACGATGTCAATCTAAGCCTTATCAGAATAGCCCAAGCCATCGAAGACTAGTCCACCATCCACACTGATGGTCCCTTGTCCCACCGATACCCAAGCCTTCATCCTTCGTCGGTGTAACATGAAATACCAGAGAGACATCTTCCAGCCATGCCAATGTCACTTGTCACGTCGATTGTCGGAATGACTCTCACCGACACCAAACCTCCATCGGAGTGACCCAACACATCAGAATGACATTTCAAAACTAGGCCGATAGTGATTTTCATGCCGATGACCTTTCTCTGTTGGAATGACTCTCACCGACACCAACCACCATCAGAGTAACACACACCATCCGTGATAGTCTCTCATATCACACCGACAGTTCACGTCTTGCCGATACAAAGGACAACCCACTACTTTCATGTGATCGCTAAGACTCTTGCCGATCACTGAGACAAAGGTCAACACTTGTCGATGCCTGTAAATCTGAGACACATGTACTCAACAATCACTTTGCATCCCAACCAATTTGTCTCCCATGTAAGCCTTTCCACCACCATTGCTTGTTGCCTCCAAACAATTTCTACCCCTCCTGATGCTCCAATTTCCTGAACCGGTTCCACTTTCCATGTTTTGAGCTTGGAGTTGAAAAGCTCTATCTCTATGTTGGTCAGGTTTTATTCTTGTATCATAATGATTTCTGCTATTGACATCTCTAACTAGCGCTTGACCAAGTGTTATTTGTTAGGGGTGTTTAAGACCCTAACATTCCATGATAGGACCTTCATGACCCCGTGGTGTAACATGTCAACTCATATTACCCTGATTATCAACTCAATTTACCATCAAGTAAATAGTCATGATCAACATAATCATTTTTCTATTTAATAATAATCAAATTCATAATCAATAATTAAATGCATATCTTTTTGTAATAATTTCATAACTAAAATTTACAACATATTCAAAGATAACATAATAGTGAATTTCTTCACTTTACAATCATAATGTTTTTTCTCATGGGAATAATGATAAGTTTTACATAAATTTTTTGAATGTCAAGTCATATAATAGAATATACTACATCTGGAGTATTGATATTTGTCTTCATAATACTCGAGCTTGTCATTTGCTTGGGAAGGAGAGCATCAACCCAATGCTTTTCCTCTAGCCATAGACCGGCAGTCCCTCGTACAACTATCTACTTGGAAGTGGTCCTACCCTTCACAAAGGAAGTAGATATAAGGAACCACAAGGTTTTCCATCTGAGTTTTGGTGTTGTGTCCTGCATAAATCATCATGGTCATACAACTATAGATCCAATCTAACTATGTATGACACTCCTAGATGGTTATGCCATCTGGAGCACAGTGAACCGACTAATACATGTAGAGTCGAATGCATTGCTTTGGCCAAAGTTTTAATATAAATAAAAATTTCATAATGAACATAGTCGAATGTTCACACACCTCTAACTCGACATAGAAGTTATGTCATTCTACAGTGTTTTTGGTTGACCCTTCTTGGTCACAAATTTAGTCCATCCTCTTGGACTTCCAACTCCTTTTCCTAGAGTAAATTTCATTGGTTTTCTCATTACATCTACAACATAGAATCTATGACTCCTCGTCACTATATTCATTTCTTAAGTACATAAGTTCTCAGTTACTTAGGTACCACAAAATTAGTTGTGGATGACATCTCTATGAGATGAGTTTGAATAAATGTTTAGGTTAATGGATCTCCATCTAATCCTTCTCCATTGAAACATGGTTGATTCAAATCAACAATACCAATGTAAAAAAAGTTTCATAAATTTTGACATAGAAATATTCATGTAGTCTACTAGAGACTTGATAGGTAATAATAATACCTTCCATATTTATAAATAGTGTTAAAAAAGTTAACACAATCAATTAGCTATCCTTCTCTTTTGATTTCTTTCCAAGATAATGCAAGATCATATCCATGCATCTTATCTTGTATCCAAGGTTCATAATTGATATATATTCATAGTGTGGTAATGTTATTATTACCAACTCAGTCATCTTTATTGATTAAAGAAGAGCCTATGGCTCTCTTTTTATCAAGAGACAACCGAAGGCACGCACAAAAATCATATATGAGGAAATCTTTGTAATACATATCATATGCTAAGAATCTTAAGATTATGTCTATAACATTATTTCAATAAAAAACATAACACACTGAAATGTAGAGTGGATCTTGGCCAACTACCAGGTAAATAGAGTAATATGCCATTTTTCCTTATCTCAAAAGCATCACTAAAGATAGGCTTTCGATTCAGCTTTATATAAAGATTAAAGACTTTACAATCTTGAGTATAGTTAGTATAATTATGGGCCAATACCATTGTTATGTATATATCCATATATACTGCTTCGATAGTGAGGCATGTTGTCGGCCTTATCGGCCTCCAGGGGTCTATTAAAAATATCATATGATTCAACCATAAAGGCACATTCAAGCTTTTAACTAATATAAACATAGTTACAATGCCCTCTACCTCATGGATTGATGGGATTCAATAGTCATAACACCATTTACTATTTAATTTGGCCTTTAAGGCCACAAGTAATAGCTTAAGAACATAACACTGAACATCACATTATGTGCTACATAGTTAACATAATACCTGTGACTATGAGAAGTTGGTGTATAGTCATAATCAAAGTTACAACCTCTCTTGAGCTTCAAATGCTCATGACTTTCTCACTACTTTTCCCTAGAGCTACTTTTCTCTTTTTTTTTTCATTTTTGGTATTCAATAGTCACTTCCCAAAAGAAAAGATCCTTTCCTCTATTAAGGTATCGAGAGTTTTTACTCTCTTTTCCACTCCCGTGGGAATAGCTCCACCATCCTCCTAGAAGCTCTCCCATTGAGAGCCTACAATGTTTGATCCAGCTACAAACAAGGGTTAGTTTGGGCTTCTAAAGCACATCGCCCACTCCTCCCTACTTTGAGGGACATGGGTTACATCAATTATGAGTATGCAGTGATAATACATCACTAAATAAATATCATAGCAAAAGGTTGTGACAATAATGATAACCACATAATACATATATATACATCACCAAATACACTATAATATATAATATGGTAATCTATACCATTACCAAAATAACATTACTAACAACATGGTATATCATCAAAAAGCACCAAATTATGAATGAGGTGTCGAGGTTCACTCCCCCACTTCACAATCTTACCAAAATATCTAGAGTAGATAAATCAATATAGTCAAATGAAATAAATAAACATATAGGAGAGTCCTAACAAGGACAGAGGTTAACTTTGCCTAACAATATCTCCTGCATTCTCTCCTGCATATTGGTCCCATTAGACCTTGCATTGAGTAATCTCTTTATTATGCAAGTGTATCTTATGTATTTTGAGCACCTTGATGGGCTCGATCATTACCACCCCTAGGTCCTTCGCCTGTATGGAATTCCAATCAAGAATAGGAATATAATTATCTCCTGCAACATACCTTTTTAAATAAGAAACATGGAAAACATTATGCATCATAGCAAGTGCTAGTAGTAGAGAAATCATGTATACAACTGGGTTGACCTCTTCGAGAACTTAGAAGGTACCCACATATCTAGGAGCTAGCTTGGATGTTTTTCCAAACATAATAGAACTCTTTTGTGGTTTAACCCTAAAAGGACTTTTTCTCCTACTAAGAAATGTCTTGTGATGCATTTAGCACCCACATAAATTTTCTACCTATCATTCGCTTCCACTAGCCTTTTCTTAATCAGATGGACTTGCTCTTCCATTTCTAACAGCATTTATGGACCAAGGCTAATCTAATCTTCTGGAGTTCAGCAGTTCCTTCCATATAATTCTTCAAATGGAGCCATCTTAATAGTGAAATGATAGGAATTGTTATAAGCAAATTCCACAAGAGCAAGATAATTCTCCCATTTGTATTGCTGATCCATGCAATACATTCTCATTAGATCATCCAACACTTGGTTTACTCTTTCAGTTTGGCCATTCATCTTGCAATGATAAGTAGAGCTTATGTTCAACTAAGTTCCAAGTGAGGAGAATAAGGTTTGCCAAAACCTTGATGTCATACGGGCATCCCTATCTGAGATAATCTTCTCAAGAATATCATGCAATTTGAAAACTTCTTGCACAAATTTGTGGGTTATGACTAGTGCCCCATCTATCAAATTCCTAGGTGTAAAATGTGCCACTTTGGTGAGTCTATCCACCACAACCAAAATAGCATTGTCTCTATTCTTGGACATAGGAAGTCCTTGCACAAAATACACGCTAATGATTTGCCATTTCCATTCTAGAATCTCATAAGAGTATAAAAGTCCTACTGGGTGATGGTGTTCTGCCTTCACCCTCTGGCATTCTAGACATCCAGGTACAAACCTTGTAGCATCCCTCTTCATTCCCTTCCAAAAATATAAAAACTTCACATCAGATAGCAATTTCATCACTCCAGGATGTCTTGAATAAGGTGTGAAGTGAACATTGAACCTCCTTCCACACGATATTCTTTAATTCCTTAGAGTTCGGAACATACATCCTTTCTTTATACCTTAATAACCCATTTGGTTCAACATAAAACCCATCATATCTAGGATCCTCAGGATCATCCATAAGAGTTTGTTTTACCTACTCATAATACTCATCTCCTTTGGACTTTTGAAATAGCTGATTCCTAAAATCAGAATGTATGAAGATCATTGAGGAGATATGTCTTCTCCTACTTAAGGCATCTGCCACTTGATTTTCCTTGGCTTGGATATATTTAACCTCAAAATTATAATCAGATATTAGCTCTAACCATCTTCTTTGGTGAGCATCCAAATGTGGCTGAGTAAACAAGCATTTAATCCCTTGGTGATCTATTTTTAGTTCAAAAGGCTTGCCAAGTAAATAGTGTCTCCACATTTGGAGTGCATGAACCACTGCTACCAATTCCAGGTCATGAGGAGCATAATTTTGTTCATAAGTTTTTAGTTTTTTGGACTTATAAGAAATAACTCACCCATCCTAGACAAGTACACCACCTAAACCTTCCCTTGAGGCATTGGTAATGACCATCTGGGTCAGGTACCTTCAAAATAGGTGTTGTAGTCAATCTTTCTTTTAGTTGGTCAAATGCCTCCTAATATTTTTTTGACCAATCAAACCTTTTTCCCTTTCTTTGCAAATAAGTAATACAATAAACAATCTATGAAAAATTAGCCACAAATTCCTATAATAGCCTGCTAGGCCCATAAAACTTTAGACCTCATGCACATTTCTTGGTGCTAGCCATTCCAAAATGGCTCTAATCATTGCTGGGTCCACAACCTTTAGTTGAAATTATATGACCCAAATATTTAACCTCATTTTGAAAGAAAGTACACTTCGAGAGCTTGTGATACAGTTTATGCTCTCTTAACGTCTGAAGAACAATCCTTAAATGCTGAAGGTGTTCCTCCTCATTCCTAGAGTAAATTAAAATATTATCAAGGAAAACAAGGACAAACTTGTCCAAGTAGTCTCTGAACACACTATTCATTAAGTTCATAAATGTTGTAGGTGCATTTGTTAACCCAAAGGGTAGGAAAGTGAACTCATAGTGCCCATACCTTGTTTGAAAGGTTGTCTTGTGAATGTCATCATCTTTTAGCCATAGTTTATGGTATCCTTATTGAAGATTAATCTTTGAAAATAAAGTTTCCCCTGGCACTTGATCAATGAGATCGTCAATGCAAGGTAATGGATACTTGTTCTTTATCGTTGCCTTATTTAGTATATGATAATCTATGTATAGTCGCAAAGTACCATCCTTCTTTTTAACAAAGATTACTGGGTCTCCCTAGGGTGAAACACTAGGTCTTATCAACCCTTTATCAAAGCAATTCCTACAGCTGAACCTTTAGCTCCATTAACTCTGTGGTAGTCATTCTATAACGAGATTTAGATATAGGTTTTGATCCTAGAATTATATCTATTGAAAAATCAAAAGCTATTTTGGGAGTCAATCCTGGTAGTTCATCTAGGAATACATCCTCAAAATCTCGAAGAAAAGGGTATCTATCCATATCTGATCTCTCTTGATCTATGGATTCCCTTTCTTCAACTCCTTGGAGTTTTTGAGATTCATAAAAAATCAAAACATCTTGGAAAACAAATTCCTTGTGATTATTTATTTTCTCCATTTTAATGGAAAAAAGTTGACATCCTTTTCTCTGGGCTCTTTTCATCTGTAGGGCAGATATTTGTCTTAATTTAACCTCTCTAAGGTTGCCTTGCAGAAATAATTTATTCACAAGGTCATCTAGGCATTATATTGTTTTGGCAAAATAATCCACCTTAGTCTGATGTCTCCATAACCAATTTATCCCAAGGATGACATCATATGAGCCTAATGGGTCTACAAAAAGGTTCACTTTAATGGAAAAACTTGAAATTTTAACCTTATCCTCAAACAAACATTGCTCTACCTGAGATTTGGTCTGATTAGCATATTCAACTAACCAAGTATTTGCCATGTATACATCTTTTCTAGACATCTTACTTAAAATTCTTGGAGAAATAAAACATTCTATAGCACCAGTATCTATCAAAACTAAAATTAGAAAACTAGATAAAATACTTATGGTTTCAATTGGAGTGATTTGATATTTAGCTTGCCTATTATCCAAGGCTACATGTATCCATTGCTGGAAAGATACTTGTTGTGAGGGTAAAGGATTTCCTTGTGACTAAGTTCCTTGTGTCTTATTGGAACACTAATTGGCATAATGATCACTGCCACATGAATAACACCCTCCCATGGGTCCTCGCCTTTCAGAAGGCTTTCTAGAATTGTCTCCATTTTTCTTGGAGTTGTTATTGCCTTTCTTTTCACCATTGGATTCATTTTGATTATCCTTGAATCCTTTGTCACCTTTGTTAGCAAAATCTTGCTTTTTGCCCTTTTTTTTAAATGATAGGGAGGATTGGGACCAATTAAACTTTTTACGGTTCCTTTCCCGATATGCAGACAGGGATTTCAATTTTTGTTCCTGCTTAATAGCTTTCTCATAAACTTGGTCCATTATAGTAGGACGATGCACATCAACTTCACCTCCAATTTGGGAATTCAAACCCATGATGAACTTTTGGATGTGAAACCTCTCATCCTTCTGATATTGGGGAACATATTTTAGGAGACGAGTGAACTTTTCCCAATACTCATTCATAGTTGAGTCACCCTATCTCATATTTTGGAAATCTATAAGATTTTGGTCAAAATACAACTAAGGCAACCATCTTTGCCTGAAAAGTTCCACAAAAATTTCCTTGGTTAGACTCATGGCGTTTAATTTTAAATCCATTTTTTTTGTTCATCCACCAGGTGGATGCTTCACCTACCAATTGGTATGCTCCCCATACCACTTTCATGATTTCAGAATAGTTTCTTATTTCAAAGTATTTTTCCATTTATGTAAGCCATGCCTCAACGGCATCCCCACTTACAGTCGCATCAAACTTAGGAGGTGTAACATTTTTCATATCTCTAGATAATTCTAGAGCCAAGTGGCTTCTTTTATCCTTGTTATGTCTTATTTTAGAGTTATTCTCTCCACATCCACTTTGGGTGGTGTCTTCATGACGTTACTCGTCCTCACCCTCATGGAAGGCTTCCTACCTAGGTCCATTCTAACCTCTAACCTCCTTCTCTAGAGCTCTAATTCTTACCCTCGTCTCATAGAGCATAGCAAGGATCTGGTCAAGTTTTGAATTGGAGTGGCCTAAAGGTTACTCTTCTTCCTAGCTATCCCCAATGTTGGTTGCTGTCTAAACCATGGTGGAATCTACTTCTCCTAAAGTTTGCAGTTTAAACATTCAATTAGTTTTTCATACTATTGATTTCATTCATAAACATAAATCCATTCTCATTTATGCAATCTTAACAAGAAAGAAAAGATTTTCAAAAATTTCAAAATATCATTATAGTTTCCATGGACTACATAAAATACATCATTTATTACAATTTTCTCATCTTGCAATCACAAGTCATTTTCAAATTGGGATATCTTCCCAACTTTATCCTCATCCTTGATGTTCATCAAATCAGACTTAGGAGGTAGATGTACTCATAGGTACTCATCCATGACCTCCTGAGTAGCAATAGGAGCATTAGGATCACTCCCCAATGGTAATTTATTAGGTGTAGAGGGTTTCACTAATTCATTTTTAGAGATAGGAGTAGTAGCTCTAACTGGTTTTTCCTTCTTCTTGATGTGTTTAATAGCATCAGCAAAAGTTTCATCATCAAATAATCATGCGCCTTTCAAGTAACCAGTTTGGCCAAGGCTTTTCATTCTCGAGGCTCTCTCCCTCATAGCCTTTAGGTAATGTCCATTTTTCGTTACCTTCTTCCTGGGTGTCATTCTTATTCTTACCATTCTGGAAAAAAAGCATCCAACCATTAGCAACTGTTAATGTCGGAGAAAGATTTCTGTAGTGAGCTCATAGGTCCATGTATTGAATATGGTAGCTCTGATACTATATGTAATATGTCAACTCATATTACCCTGATTATCAACTCAATTTACCATCAAGTAAATAGTCATGATCAACATAGTCAAATTTTTGTTTAATAATAATCAAATTCATAATCAATAATTAAATGCATATCTTTTTTGAATAATTTCAAAACTAAAATTTATAGCATATTCAAAGATAACATAATAGTGAATTATTTCACTTTACAATCATAATGTTTTGCTCATTGCAATAATGATAAGTTATACATAAAATTTTTGAATGTCAAGACATATAATAGAATATACTGCATCTAGAGTATTAATATGTGTCTTCATAAGTCTCGTCTTGTCATCTACTTGGGAAGGAGAGTATCACCAGAGTGCTTTTCCTCCAACCACAAACTGATAGTCCCCCACACAACTTCCTACCTAGAAGTGGCCCTATCCTTCATGAAGAAAGTAGATATAATGAACCATAAGGTTTTACATCTAAGTTTTTGTGTTGTTTCTTTCATAACTCATCATGGTCATACAACTATAGATCCACTCTAACTATGTATGACACTACTAGATGGTTATGCCATCTGGAGCATAGTGAACCGACTAATGCATATAGAGACCGATGCATTACTTTGTCCAAATTTTTAATATAAATAAATGTTTCACAATGAATGTAGTCAAATGTTCATACACCTCTAACTTGACTTAGAAGTTATGTCATCCTACAGTGTTTTTGGTTGACCCTTCCTGGTCACAAGTTTAGTCCATCCTCTTGGAATTCCAACTCCTTTTCCTGGAGTAAATTTCATTGGTTTTCTCTTTGCATTTGCAACATAGAATCTGTGACTCCTCATCACTCTATTCCTTTCTTAAGTACATAAGTTCTTGGTTTCTTACCATAAAATCAGTTGTGGATGACATCTCTATGAGATGAGTTTGAATAAATGTTTAGGTTAATGGATCTCCATCCGATCCTTTTCAACTAAAACATGGTTCATTCAAATTAACAATACCATTGTAAAACAAGTTTCATATTTTGACATAGAAATATTCATAGTCTACTAGAGATTTGATAGGTAATAATAATACCTTCCATCTTTATAAATAGTGTTAAAAAAGATAACACAATTAATTAGCTATCCTTCTCTATTGATTTCTTTCCAAGATAATACAAGATCATATCCATGCATCTTATCCCATATCCAAGGTTCATAATTTATATATATTCATAGTGTGATGATGTTATAATTACCAACTCAGTCATCTTTAATTATTAAAGAAGAGCCTACTGATCTCTTTCTATTAAGAGACAACCAAAGGCACACATAGAAAGCATATAAGAAGAAATCTTTATAATAAATATCATACGCCAATAATCTTAAGATTTAGTCTACAACATCATTTCAATAAAAACATAGCACACTAAATTGTAGAGTGGCTCTCAGCCAACTACCAGGTAAACAGAGTAATATGCCATCTTCCCTTATCTCAAAAGTATGGCTAAAGATAGGCTTTTGATTCAGTCTTATATAAAGATTAAAGACTTTACAATCTTGAGTATAGTTTGTATAATTACGGGCCAATACCATGGCTATGTATATATCCATATATATTGCTTTGGTAGTGAGGTATGTTGTTGGCCTTACTGGCCTCAACAACTCTATTGAAAACATCATATGATTTGGCCATAAATGCACAACCAAGCTTTTAACTAATATAAACATAGTTCCAATGCCCTCTGCCTCATGGCCTTGATGGGCTTAAACATTCATAATAAAGTTTACTGTAGAATTCAGCCTTTAAGATCGTAAGTAACAACTTAAGATCATAATATTGTATCACATTACGTGCTACATAGTTCATGGAATACTTGTGACTATGAGAAGTCGGTGTAGTGTTGTAATCAAAGTTACAACCTCTCTTGAAATTCAATTGCTCACGACTTTCTCATTGCTTTTCCCCAGAGCTCTATTCCTGTTCTTTTTTTCCTTTGGTATTCAATACTCACTTCCCAAAAGAAAAGATCCTTTCCTCTGTTGAGGTATCAAGAGTTTTTACTCTCTTTCCCACTCTTGCAGGAATAGTGTTGATGGTGTTTTTAGCACACAACAACGCAAGTATGATTGCTGGTATCACACCTCTATTGAAAAAGGTATCATATCCAAGATAGGACTGCCCCAAGGATAATATAGGTAGGTCTTAGCTTGCTTGGAATGACTCAGTGGTATGTCTAGCTGTGCCAACGAGGGGTCTTACATGAAATGCAAAGTTTATGAAAAGATGGCAGCAATGCAAGTGCAGAAACCCTAAGTGGTTCAGACTGTGAAGTCTAAAATTTCAGTAGATGATTAATGTAATGTTGCTCAAATCCTAAATCTACCAAACTTGATGTAAATAAAATGCAAAAGGAAAGGGAGAGATAAAGGGATAAGAGATCCTATAGACAATTGCAGAAATGATCAATAACTAGATAGATAGATTCCCAACAATAAACAAATCTATGCTTAACCAGGTAGCCCACAATGCCATAGAGAATGTGCAATCTTCTAAGGAGATGTAATGATTTTCAAATTGTAGAGGGTTCATCAAACACCCAATCCTTGGTGTAGCTCAACGAAATCATACAATCAAACTTATCTCATAAACTATGCCTAGACTAACCATGCACAATGACATACAATCAGCAAGCCATTAATGGTATGGACATGAAATTTATCAAATATCTGAATAATTAATCACAAGTGCAACTGAATATCAACTAATTTCATATTGACATGAACCATGAAGACCAAAATAAGACAACTCATAATCACAAATTCCCAAGAACTTGCAAAACTTGCTTTGTATTGACTGTATTTTGGCAGAGTCTCAACAATTCATTATCAAATCTTACTTGTTACAATGAGACAATGATGGCCCTTTTATAGACAAGGCACCATACCAAGTTTTTCAATGGACGGTGGAGATTAACTCAATACCAAGGGTCTATATTACATGGCATTTAATGAAGTACAATAGTTTGTTACATTTTTAGATTTGCATTTGTCCTTTAGGAAAAAGACAAAATACAGCTTGCAAATACATCAAATCTAGACAAAATGGATACCCATTTGCTTGTACATGATGGAAAGTCAATTTTCAAGGCCTAATGAAGCCAAAATAGAGTCACATGATGTTTGAAAACTTGAGCTGATGTGGATTCACGAGATTCCAAGTGCTGACTGGATCAAAAGGAGTATTTTGGAGAAGGTATATGCAACTAGTGTTGATAACTGAGAGGGGGGGTGAATCAGTTATCCTTAATTTGCTTCAATTCAAACACTTAAATCCACTTTGTTAATTAATAGCATAGCAATTAATCATTCATGAAAGTATAAGGCATAAACACCAGAGCAGATACACATCAACACATGAGACACCAAGATTTTGACGTGGAAAACCCGGTTAAGGAAAAAACCACGGGGTGATTAACCCAAGGATTATTCTCTATTAGAAGAATAAGAAAAATAGATGGCACATACCAATTAGGGCTCACTGCCCGAGCACATTGCTCACAAGGAGGCACACTATCTACAAGAGACACACTGTCTACAAGATAACAAGTATTACAAACTTGAACTGGAGATTGACATCTTTACCA
Organism: Cunninghamia lanceolata; assembly: GCA_027924645.1. Classification (NCBI taxonomy): domain Eukaryota; kingdom Viridiplantae; phylum Streptophyta; class Pinopsida; order Cupressales; family Cupressaceae; genus Cunninghamia; species Cunninghamia lanceolata. Next base: position 17,305,549 of record BSBN01001583.1, read on the forward strand.
TGCTTGGATCAGTTCCATTTAAGCCCAAAACTCCTGCTCTGCCTTTCACACTTCTCTTCGCTATATCACACTCATCACCGCAAGACATGCTTCAAAATGAATTCACAAACCCTTATTTATACAAGGCATCGACTTAGGAACAATCATCTAAGTCAGAAAACACCTACAAGATCATTCGCAAGACATGTAATACATCCGGTCAGCCTGTCTCAGGAAGAACACCAACAACTGATGGTCTTTACATCAAATCCAAACTCTAACTTCAATGCAGACCGCCAATAAGAATTGTACATGATCCAAGGATCACCGAAACCTTTCCTAAGTCATCAAGAACATCCACACTTTATTAGCTTATTGGAATTCTTCTCTTCTTCATCCGAAACTTCAAGAACACAATCTGTCGCCACTGTCATAATGTAAAAGGTTCTTCCAGACCTCCAAACAATGCACAAATCTAGTTGTCACTTCACACTGAATTCTTCAACACTCCCTCCAATCCACAGAATGAGAGAATGTAATTCTAGAACTCATCATACCAAACTGTGACACTTTGTCACCACTGAACACCTACCGGAACTGGTTCTACACAAGCAACCATAACTTCTTCAGATCTTTATGCAGACCTTTGAAATCTTAACTGGAACATCTCAAGACTCATATCTACAAACCCTTTAAACTGCATCCTCTGATCCTCAACCTATTGAGTACTTTTTCCTTCTTCTCATCACCGTTCTTCACTGTTCCTGATGGAGACTAATTTTCTTAATATCCTCAACACACAACTCATCCAATCCTTCTTATCAATGCAATATGAGTATGTTGACATCAATGACAACACTGGTTAACATCATACTTGCAACAATCTCCCCCTTTGTCATTGATGGCAACATATGGTGTGAAAAACCATCAAGACAAAAACTTCTCCTTTCAGTCACAGCTCCCCCTATCAGCAACAACTCTTCGCATGTCTTCTCTTCCTTTACTGCTCTCCCTTTGATCATCAACCACTTGTTTTTCACATGTCTTCTCTCCCCCTTTGACATCAATGGCAAAGGGCTCATACTTGCAATTCTAACACATTAGAATCATACCAGCTGCTCCCCCTTAGTAGCAGCTCCCCATCATCAATCTGGATCACAAGATATGACTATGATATCCATCGGACTGATGCACATCAGTGCATCCTAGTTCATCACCGGAGGGGCCATGACCCCTAACTTCTCCCTGAGATACTCAAAAGAGTCCTTGGGAAGAGGTTTAGTAAAAATATCTGCAAGCTGATCCTTGGAGGGCACATACTCCAATCTGACTTCACCCTTGTTCACTTGCTCTCTCAGAAAGTGAAATTTGATAGATATATGCTTGGTCTTAGAATGCAACACTAGATTCTTTGCTCTTTGGCAAATTTGACAAGTTTCAACAAACTTCCTTACATCGGTTGGCAATTTTAGCCAAAAAATAGTACCTCCTAACCAATTCTAGGGTCTTATCAATACCAAAGTGGCCTGACATGCTGCCACAATGCTTTTCCTTTATTATATTCTCTCTAACAGACCCTCTTGGGATACACAACATGCTACCCTTGAAAAGATATCCATCTTGCAACAAAACATCAAAAAAATCAGTATTATACCTTCCTGTCATGGCCTTGCAAGAGAGGTATGGTTCTTTGAAGTCCTCATCTGCTGCATACTGATCTTTGATGGCTTGAATACCTGTACTTTCTAGCTATATGATCTGCACAACAAGATTCCTCCTACTTAAGGCATCAGCTACCTTATTGGCCACTCCTTTCTTATGTTTTATGGAGAAGGTGTATGCTTGGATGTACTCCATCCACTTGACATGTCTGTGATTCAACTTTTGTTATCTGTTCAAGAAGCTTAATGCATGGTTATTAGTAAAAACTATAAATTCCTTTGGCAATAAGTAGTGTCTCCATTTCCTCAATGACTGAACCATGGTATATAACTCTAGATCATAGGTGGAGTAGTTTTATTTTGCCTCATTTAACTTCTCACTAAAGAATACTACAGGCCTCCCATCTTGACTTAAGACTCCCCCAACAGCCCTCTTACTTGCATCACACTCTACCACAAAGACCTTGTCAAAATTAGGTAGCACTAGGACTGGTTTTTCTAAAAAAAATTTCTTTAACAGTTCAAAGGCTTGAGTGGCCTCATTTGTCCACATAAATACACATTTCTTGCCCCCTTTTATGGTGTCAACAAGTGGAGCACAAATGCCACTAAACCCTCTAATGAACTTTCTATAAAAGCTACACAAACCATGGAAACTCCAATCCTCCGAGGCTATTGTAGGTGTTGGCCAATTAAGAATGGCTACAACCTTACTTGGATCCATTTTTAGGCTGCCCTTGGAGATGAAAAACCCCAAAAATATCAACTCTTCTTGTAGGAAGACACATTTGTCAAGATTGATTCTCAACTTCTCCTCTTGAAGCCTCCTGAGCACTTGATGGATATGCCTTATGTGGTCTTCCTTGCTGTCACTAAAAATCAGTATATCATCCAAATATACAACAATAAACTTGTTAAGGAAAGGTTTTAGCACTTCATTCATCAATTTCATGAAGGTGCTTGGTGCATTTGACAAGCCAAAAGGCATGACAACCCATTCAAATAGTCCTTCATTGGTTTTGAAGGTAGTTTTCCACTCATCCCCCTCCCTTATCCTGATTTGGTGATAACCACTTTTTAGATCTATCTTGGTAAAATACTTAGCCCTACCCAATCAATCCATTAAATCTTCTATTCTAGGCATTGGAAATCTATACCTGATAGTAATCTTGTTGATGGCCCTGGAATCAGTGCATAGTCTCCATGTTCCTTCCTTCTTGGGTGCAAGTACTGTAGGTACTGCACATGGACTAATACTTCTCCTGATAAGTTCTCTATCCAATAAGTCTTGGATTTGTCTTGCCACTTCAGCATTTTACTCTGGGGTCAACTTGTATGCTGCTTGGTTTGGTAGGGTGGATCCAGGGATGAGATCAATGCAATGACTAATCTCCCTCTTTGGTGGAAGGGCATCCTTGCCTTCATCAGCTATCACATCCTGAAACCTCTCCAATAGTTCTTCCACTTCCTTTGGTCCAATCCTCCTAAGCGGTTGCTGCACTTTGACCTTCTTGGGATTCACATCCTTGGGCTTGATGACTACTACAAAACATGGCACTTTCTCTTCCTTGAGGTTAGCCAAAAACTCTTTTTCACCTACCAACATAACTGAACTAGAAATGACTTTCTCTTTGCAATCATCAATCAAAGGAGTCATTGTAAACTTTTCACCATTCTTGGACAAATGAATCACATTGTTCTTACCATCATGTTGGGCACTTGTGTCATGTTGCCAAGGCCTTCCAAGAAGAAGGTGGCATGCATCCATATCCACTATCTCACAAAGAACCTTATCATGATATTCACCTATCTTGAATTCAACCCAACATTGCTCTTTTGCCACAATTTGTTGTTCCTTGGTTAGCCAAAAGACTCTATAGGCGTTAGGATGAGGCATTCTTTCCAATCCTAACTTAGTCTACCATTTCATTAGAAGCCAAATTTTCAAAGGAACCTGAATCTACTATTACCTTGCAAGTGGTTCTAAACAAGTTGTTTCTTTGGGGCTACTCCTTGGTGGTTGGCATGATGACTGACTTGTTGAACATGATGCATTCTCCACTTTCAGGTGCTGCAGACTTGGAAGAGGTTGTTTGGTAACTTGTGGTGCTTTGACAGTCCTCTTCTTGAAGGAGTTGCACTCTTCTTTCTTTCTGATTTGCAGCAGTGTTTCCCATTTTCTCCAGGCACCTAAAGGACTGATGTCCAATCTGATTGCAAGAGAAACACCTTCTAGTAAACACATTGGGACCTCTACCCCCACTTCAACCTCTGCCATTACCTCTCCCTCTAAACTAATCCTGATTTGCACTATTTTTATCAGCCTGCCCTTGGCTGCCTTCTTGTGATCTGCCACCTTGGAGTCTAGAGAAATTATCTCTGTTTTGGAATCTGCCCCTGCCCCTAAAGTTTTGATTTCCTTTGCCTCTGCTGCTGCTACCAAAATCACCTTTTCTTCTCTGCTTATCCTCAATCCTCAGTGCCATTTGGAAGCACTTATGGACTGTCTCTGGGTTAAAGAGAGTTAATTCATCTTGAATGGAGAACTTAAGGCCATTGAGATACCTTGCAAGCTTCTATTTTTTATTCTCAGGCATCTTGGCTTTCAATGTCATCTTGTGAAACTCCTCTGTGTAGGTGCTCACGTCCATGTCCTTTTGTCTCAAGTTGTGCAACTTCTTGTTCAAGTTGACTTCGTAATCCTCAGGGACAAATTGCTTCTTAATTTCAAGTACCATCTTCCTCCATGTAGAGATAGGATTCCTATCATCTTCTATCCTCTCATTTTGAATAAAATTCCACCAACTCAAGGCTAGCCCTTTCATTCTTGATTTGGCAATCTTCACTTTCTAATTTTCTGCCACTTCTTCACATTCAAAATAGTTCTCCATTGCCTCAATCCAATCAAGGCACTCCTCTAGATTCATTTTACCAGGAAACATAGGTAAGTCTGCCTTAGTGTCCTTCCTACTCAACTTTCCAAGTGCATCTAGGAATTGTCTCTCTGACATGCCTCCTTGTGGCTCTTCCATTGGCACTTCTTCTTCCTCATCTTGATCCTCTTCATGTGAATCCAAGATGACCTCTGGCTTCTTCTTCTTGTCTCTGTCTTTCTTCAACTTTTCTATCTCAACCTCCATCCTTTTGTTCTTGGTTGCTTGCTCTCTCACTATCTTTGCCAACTCGGCATTAGTCACTCTTGAAGGGACTTCCTCCTCTTCTTCTCTATCTCCCATCTCTTTGATGGCTCTGATACCACCTGATGTAGAGGTGGCACCAGGGAAGCACAACACAAAGAAAGTTTGCTCTCCTTAGCCCACTCACCCACTTCACTTCTTCAATCCAACACAATCAAAGGCACATTCAAGGGTAAATGAAGGATTTGTTACTTAGACTCTTGTCCAACTCTCAAGGCTATGTCTACACCTTCATGCAGGTCTGAAAACACCTTACCAACACTTGGTTTGATCACCAACTTCATTCAACTCTCTAACCTTGACTAGGCCTAGTGAGGCTACTAGCCCTCCAAAACTAGTTTTCTTCACAACAAATGACAAAACCCCAAAGGACTAGGCAAACAAATGGTGATTTTGGATACCCTCTATGGGACTCTAACAAACCTCCAAATCTCCAATCCCAACTCTACTCCAGCAGTTCAAAACCCCCACTAGGTCTCTAGGCCTAATTGATCACTTTAGGCCTGGGTTACAAAGCAAAGGGTTCAAATTGGGTTCATATATTAGGGGTAGGAATTTAGAATGTCTCTACTAGGTCCCTACAACACAAAACCACCATTCTTTCATTCACCTTGTCTGGATTCTGTCACCTACAACAGCAAATAGCATAAAACAGGCCAAATACATGGTAATACTTGACCTAAGGCATCAAATTAAAAATAGAAGACTGCATTTCCTGACAAAAAGCTTTTGGAATCTTATAGTACATATCCCTAGCCTACATTTCACCAGTTTTTGTGAATTTTCACCAGTGGGAATGCATTCTAGGGCCGGATTTCTATGGCTGCCCTAGAAAATAGGGTTTCTAGACCTGTTTTGAAAGAAAAATCAATATCTCTTGATGCCAACCACTTCAAGACCTCAAACTAGATTCATATGAACCCTGACTCCAAGAACTTTCAGAAAAAGTACATTTGCACCCCTGGAAAATCCGTACAAGCCATACAACAGTGAAAATACAGAAAAAATAGTTAGTGTCTTTGAATTCTGTGCACAAATTCTGTACAAAAACTTCCTCCTCCGTACTGGAGCAAGATGTTTACCATATTAACCCATCCAAGTTGGTATGCAACTTGCAAAATCAGTTTGAACTATCCAAAATGAGTTGCAACCGCCCAATGTGTCATAATACATTGACAATATTTGACACTATGGTATTTTTGCATTAACACTATGGTTTAGCTTGTCCAAAGGAATCAAACCATCCTCCATACTCCCAAAACATGATAAAACACACAAACAATTAAAAAAAACTCAAAAACCAATCCTTTAGACCTTCTAGGCCTAATTGGCACAATAAGGATCCAAGTGGACTAAGCATGATTGAGGTTTATAGGGTCACCTCAATCATCTTGACCACACAAAAAGGACCATACAAATATGGCTAAAGCCTTATTACAACACACACAATCAAAACAAAACATAGCTTATCAAAATGCATAAAAAATGCTTGAGGTGTCAGACTACTCCTAGGTGCCCTGCACCAATTATGCCCCTCATGATTTGGAATTAGCAAAAATTGTGCATGCTCTCCAAGTATGGAGGCATTATTTGTTGGGAAAACAATTTGAACTAAAATCTGACAATCAAAGTTTAAAGTATATCTTCACACAACCTAACCTTAATGCTTAGAAAAGAAGGTGGTTAGAGCTCATCTCTGATTATGATTTTGAGATTAACTATGTTAAGGGTAACTAAAATCAAGTGGTTGATGCCTTGAGTCATAGAAGGAACATAACGGCAATAGTGTTAGTACACTCAGATTCCAGAGCTCAAGTATTGAAGAATTTGACTAGAGATGAATATTATGAGTAGAGTTTGAAAGCTCTAACAGAAAATCTTCAGGATACAAGGTATGATGGATTTTATTTTGAACCTGATGGGTTATTGAGATTTAATAACCGAATTTATGTACCAAATAAAGGAGATTTAAGAACTATGTGGAAAGAAGCACAATTTACACCATATTCAGGTCATCCTAGAGTGACAAAGTTGTTAGCTAATGTGAAACCCTTATAATTTTGGAAGGGAATGAAGAATGATGCTGCGAGATTTGTGGCAGGACGCTTAGAGTATCAGTGACTTAAGGCTAAACACTAGCACCTGGCACCTGACTTTTGTATCGTCATGATATTCCTAAATGGAAATGACAGGTGATTAGTATGGATATTGTCTAGGGATTACCTATGTCACGCTATAAGCATTATGCTATTCTTGTAGTGGTGGATAAAATTTCTAAGGTACAACTTATTTTATCCCCGGTAATCTTATAGATAGAGAACCTATTTTAGCCAAGAAATGCATGCAAGAAGTTTTTAGATTGCATGAAATTCTAGAAAAGATAATTTCAGATAGAGATGCTCAGATAACTTCAAGGTTTTGGCGAACCTTGTTCTTGGCTTTGGGAATACAATTGAATATAATCTTAGCCTATCATCAAGAGATGAATGGTCAACTTGAGAGAATTAATCAAATGTTGGAGGATTTGTTGAGGGTGTATTGCATGGATCAACAGTCCAAGTGGGAAGAATGTCTTCCACTAGTTGAATTTACATATAATAACTCTTATCATTCTGCAATTAAGATGGCTCCCTTTGAAGCATTGTATGACAAGAAGTGTTGAACTCCTATAAGCTGGGATAAGCTAGAAGATAGGATTTGCCGCAGGTCAGAAATGCTTTTGGATATGGAAGAGAAAGTAAAGATGATCAAGAAAAGATTAGCAGAAGAAAATGATAGACAAAAAAGCTATGCTGATGCCAAGCGAATACCCCGACAATTTTTAGTGGGAGATAAAGTTATCTTAAGAGTCAAACCACATAAGAACCTAATTAAGTTTGGAAAGTATTCCAAGCTAGCACCTAGATATGTTAGACCTTTTGAAGTCCTAGAAGTGGTTAATCCAATTGCTTATAGGATAGCTCTACCACCAAATCTTGCAAGAATGCATAATGTTTTGCATGTGTCATATTTAAAGAAATATATATTAGGATCTAATCATATACTTGATTGGAATGCTCTCTAGGTTATGGACCCAGGAGTGGTCATGATCAATCCTCTCAAAGTGTTCTAGGTACGCAATCTCCACCTGCATAACAGACAGTTACTCAGTGCAAGGTCCAGTGTTACTAGTATTCAGAGAAAAATGCTACCTGGGAGGATTACAATGATTTATATATCAAAAGTTTCCACATCTTTTCATGCAAACATGATTTAAGAGAACATGATTGTTATGTTTATTTTGTTATGGACACAATAATTGAGGATGATGATCTCTAAGGGGGGAGATATGTCACACCCTATTCTTAAACAAACATACTTATCATTTTATTTCAATTAGATAGATAGTTAGTCAGTGAAATTATTATGAAGAAAGTAATGTTGTGTTAGAATAGAAAATGCATTTGATTTATATTAGTTTATATGCTAAGAATAATTATCTATGATGTTATTATTATGCATGTGGTTAAATAATGTAATGGACTAAATACCAATGTGCGATTGAGGTGGATGCCAGAACAATGTTCTTCCCCCTCCAAGATGAGGAGAGAGATTATCAACATGGAGAGGGTGCTAGATTGCATGAATAAAATGAACCTTGTGCTATCTGGAAACATACACACACTGACATTTGAGGTTAAGTCTTATTCACTATGTTATTGGTTGCCTCAGTAATATTTTTGACATTGTGATCATTCCATACTTGATTTATATTGTTGCCGTCATGGTGATGACTAAATATTTTACATCGATATTCAATAAGGTTGTCTATGTCTTTAAATTCTAAGCTAGTGTGATAAATCAATCAAACAAGTCTAATCTTGACACAAACAACTAAGTCGGCTTTGTAAGACTTCATCATTGATATTATGCTCGTGAATAGCATAATTAAGGAATTCAAAGGAATGCATGTCTAACATCTTTGAAATAGGTGTATTATTGTTTATATCTTTTATTAATTTTTTTTTAATGTGTTCATGATTAAATTCATTAACCCGATTGATAGAGGAAAGGTTCTTTAATATTATAAGTGGATTGTTTCCCATCGTGTATTTTTCCCTAGATACTAGGGGAGTTGAAAGGAGTAGTAGCTCCATACTTCCATTTTCCAAGCTAAGAGGCAGTAGGTGGTTGAGAGATAAGTGGAAAGTTTGTAGAGAATTTCAGTTGTTAACTATCGGTAGTGGAGAGAAATAAATGGAGATTCCTTTTATGCATTAAGGGAAGGAAAGCTAAGTAGTAAACAAAGGAGATTTTACAGTAGGCAAGAGGAGTGTGAATGGAGAAGAATAGGATGGTAGAAAAAGAGCATCAACTCTGTTTGAAGAAGAATTTGAGAGTTGCAGGTATGAGCTCAATCTTCAATATACTATGAACATGTAAGCCGTATTCTTATAAGAAATAACTAGTACAGTAGTTATCTATATTATCTATTCTATTGTGATCCATAAGAGGCCATGGACTTCATAAGATAATAGCTATTTGTAGACAATATTTACTATTTATTATAAATACCTTCGATAGAGGTTTAAATTTGTTGTTGCACCATACTTTAGTTTCAAACAAGCTAGTATTAAAGGATGAAATCCTTAAAACTAAGAGAAAACATTTAAACTAGAGCATGATACATAATATTGATATATATTAACATTATCATAATGTTTTAAAGTGTGTAACTAGAATGAAGAGCTATATTTATTACTAATATTCGCATAGTCTTATAGTTATACAATCTGTATAAGACCAAATTGTCTGAGTATAAAAGCTATATGGAAGACTTATCCTTAACATCCTTAACATGTGAAAGAAGACCAAGTGAAAAGAATAGTTGAGGTTTTGAGTTGTTTTTAATCTGATTTCCATATGCTTCCTTTATGAAATCTTTTTGTAAAGTGTATTAATGTATTAGAAGCTTAATGAGGCTATAATTCTAGAGATATCAGACATCATTTAAGGTTGAAGACTAGTGTATATTTCTGTTTGACATTCATTAGAGAATGTTATTATAAGGCAGTAGTATTACTGTAGGGTTATATTCCCTTTTTCCTTGAGAAGGTCAAAATTAGTGTTAAGATTACATTGTTTTTATATTGGAACTTGTTATAGTTCAATAGAGGTAAGCTATCATTTCTCAAATATGTCTACATAAGTTTATAATTTGAGGAAGGTCAATGACCTCATATGAAGAAAATAGTTATGAAGATATAGGTATCTAGTTAAATTTATCTTTGTATGCATATACCCTACTTCAATAGTATTAGGGATCATAATCTTATTGTTTTTAGAACTATCTTTCACTTGGAATACTCTTTTTTTAAATACAATTAGAAATTTATCCAATTTAAAGGAAATTAAAGTTTATTGTTTCCTTTGACAAGTATAGGTAAAACATAATATTCCTAGACTAAGATAGATAAACCTTAGTGGCAAGAACTTATAGTCTTTAGTCGCCAATAATAACAACTTAATGTCGAAGCCAAGTAAATATAAACAATTGAAAATTATTTTTTATTGAAGAGCACAAAAATGGGTCAACAAGCCTTTGAGAAGAAGATAGGACATCATAGACTCGAGATTGCAAGGATGCAAGGTGGGGCTCAATGCATGCTTTAAGTCACCTAAGCTCTTTTCTTCTACCTGTCCTGTTCTTTCTTTCAACAACTCCATTATGCTCAGGAGTCCTAGGAGCATACAACCATCTTTTTATCCCATATTCTTCATAGAAAATGTTGAATTCATTTGATGTAAACTCACCTCCTCTATCAAACCTTAAGCATTTGATCCTCAACTCCAAGTCCTTCTCAACCATTGCCTTGAAAGATTTGAACTTGTCTAGGGATTCTAATTTGTCTTTAAAAAAGGTGACCTAAGTCATTCTAGAATAATCATCAATAAGAAACATAAAGTACCTGTCTCCTTGTAGACTTCTTGTTCTTGTAGGAACACACAAATCTGTATGCACCAGCTCCAACAATCCAGTAGAAAATTGTTCTTTACTATTGAAACTTGTCCTTGTTTGTTTTCCCAATTGACATTTCTTGAAAATAGTATTAGCATGCTTCACAAACTTAGGCAGATCTCTCACAGCTTGTACTAAGCTTATTTTCACCAAGTTGTCAAAATTGATATGACACATCCTTCTACGCCATAGCCAACTCTCATATGTTTGAGCCAACAAACAACAATTATTGGTTTCTCTCAAATGATACACATTACCATTAGTCTTCTTACCAGTTGTAATCATTGTTCTGAAGCTTTCCATGATCTTGCATCCATTATCCTTAAATCTCAAATCATATCCTTTGTTGTACATCTAACCCACACTTAAAAGATTATGCTTTAAACCCTTCACATATAGAACATCATCCATGTTATGTTTACCATCAAAAGAAATAGACCCTCTTCCACAAATATTACCAGTTGCATTATCACCAAACCTAACCAGTCCCCAATCATACTTTTCTAGACTTACAAACTTACTTTTATCACCCGTCATGTGATGTGAACATCCACTGTCAATAATCCATTCATCCTTATCTTTCTCAACCTGACAGACAGACAAAGCACTCCCTTCCTCTAGTTTTTCTTCCTTCACATAGCTAGCAGGATTAGTAGACACATGTTCTTCTTTAATAGCAATAAACAAGTATTTATTTGCTCTAGTATCCTTAGAGTCATCATTTGTCACACCATCATCATCAAAATATCTAGCATAATAACATTTCTTTGTAGTTCTAGGTCTACTTTCAAATTTCTTCTTACCTCTCTCAATTCTCTTCGGACACTTAGAGGCTTAGTGACCAATCTTACAACAAGAAAAGCATTTGAATGGTAATTTTCCTTTGAACTTACCGGTACCTCTTTGCATTATGTCCACAAAGTTGGCTTCAATCTCATCAAGGTTATCATCAGATTCCACAACATACTTTTGGGCTCTTGAAATCTTTTCTGAAGTGTTGGCTTTGAAAGCAGTCTTAGTCTTCGACAGAGCATCGTTGAACTTTCTCATCTCAAAAGTTGTAATCTTCCCAAGCAGCTGATCTTTTGTAATCTTGTTTACACTCATAACTTCTTCAATTGCTGACAACTTGTGACTATAGGATTTAGGCAAAGACCTAAGAATCTTCAGTACAACCTCATCTTCATCAACAGTTCCTCCAAGACCTTTGATTCCATTGGTAATTTCATCAACCTTTTGCATGTAGATTGTTATGTTCTCATCATCATTCATCTTCAGGGCTTCATACTTCACCTTCAGATTTTGTAATTTTACACTCTTCATAGAATCATCTTCTTCATACAAATTTTTCAACTTTTCCCAAATCTCATGAGCAATTTCTGAATCCATTACTTTCACTAACTTAGTGTTGGATAAAGCATTTAACAAAGCATCTCTAACCTTTCCATTAAACTCATACTGTTTGACTTCATCTTCATCTGATGGTCCATTTTGAGGAATAGTATACTTTTTCTCTGCCATCTTCCAAACATTATAACCAAGAGAAATGAGATGAATTTTCATCTGTACCTTCCAAAGAGCATAATCTGTTCCATCAAACTACAGTGACTCCTTCCTGTGAGCCATCCCAGATCTACCTCGAGCTGTTAAGCTCTTTACCGAGGAACCCTTGCTTTGATACCAATTGTTGAAAAGTGCAAGACAACTGAGAGGGGGTTGAATCAGTTGTAACCAAAACTTCAAAACTATTAATACATCAACCACTTAATCACTATTATTGTATTTTAATCATGAAAGCATGAAATCAGAAACTTAAACACATTCACACATGAGACACCAGATTTTTACAAGGAAAACCCAATAAGGGAAAAACCATAGTGAGTGTTAGCTCACAATATAATATGTAATAACAATACCGAATATCAGAGGCTCACTGCCCAAAATGCTCACTGCAAAAGAAGAGGCTCATTACCAATGGGGTGGCTCACTACCAGTGGGTGGCTCACTGCCTAAGTTAGTGAACTAAGATAGTAGCATCTACACTATGCCAAGGTTCAGTTCCATTGAAGTACAATAAATTTCTTCTGCTCTGCTCTATTTTTTCACTTCGCACTTATCTTTGCATCTTCACAATTTCATCAATCAATCACAACTTCATTACATGTATTTATACAATTCATCAACCTTGGAATGAACATCAAGGTTGGTATTACAATTGTCAACCATTGGAACAATCTCCAAGGTCAGCATACACACATACATTAAGATAGGTCTAGACCTAAACATATTTGAGAGAGAAAAGTGTGAATGTGGACCATGCCACACTTTAGTTGGGACTTAATTGCAATCTTCCATGTAACAACACACTTCCACAATCTTCAAAGCATAACCGCAAGTAGTGAGAACAACTAGGTCAGCCAAGATTGGAGTTAACACTAAGACCTTTAGGAACACACTTCAGCCATGATCCAAATTACACTTTGTGGACCAATCAAAAGGAAGGAACACAATCTAGAGACATCCACAAGCATGTTACAATCACCAAGAACATCTGCACAACCTCTAAACACTTTATCCATGAGATACTTCAAACCAAAGCACTCGAACATTACTATCGGCTACTGTCATAAAGGAAAGATCGCTTGCGGAGCACTAAATCACGAACCATTTTAACTGAAGGCACATAACATCGCTACAAGCTTAATTTTGGAACCACAGACTGTAAAACTTGAATGTGGAGAAATGTGGAGTATAATACATTATCCCTGTCACCATTAAATACTCAAAAAAATAGTTTTTACTCTGGTGAACATAACTCACTCAAATCTTCACACCGGAGGCTCAAACGTGAAACATAGCATCTAAAGACATTCCTTAACATAACTTCTAATCTGTAGACAAAGATATTTAGTATACAAAATATGCAGAGAAAAACACTACACTATACTTCTGCAAGCCAGGAAACTCTGTAATACACTCTTTCCACTAGGAGATCAATTTTTCTCAAAAGCACTTGGGAACTCAATATTAGGAACACCTTCTCATTATCTTCAACACTTATATAAGTCAATACAAAGAAACTAACTCAACACAAGTACGCATCAAAACAAGAGCACAATTGACACCAATGACAACACAAATATGTTGACATCAATGACAACATCGGTAAGCACATACTTGCAACAAACTTTTGTTGATGAATCGCCTTAGTCACTTTTTGGCCTCTTATTTTGCCTTTATTGGCAAAATCTCCAATTTTTGAACCAAGCTTTGTTCTCACCTTCTTACTTTACTTTGTTAGCAAAGTACCATTTTTTGAACTTGGCCACCTATGTCTTTTCTATTTAGTCGGTAAAAACTAACATTTTCAAACTTTGGCTTTCTTCTTTGTTTCCTTCCTCTTCTGCTATCAGTGATTCCTTTGATCGATGAACCTAGAAAAATTGAACTATGGGATGAGTTCAAGTTTTCCTTGATTTTCCAACAAAGGCTTTCTTCTCCTTGCCTTAGTCATTTTACAAGTCACCTTTTGCCTTAGTTACTTTGAAGAAATCTTTCTCGCCTGGCCCTTTAGTCAGTGATTCACCTGATCGACAAACCTTTGAAAAATTGAACCATTGGATGAGTTGCAAAATTTGAAAATTGCCAATAAAGGGAAACTTGTTTTTTGCCTTAGTCATTTTTGGAGCCTTCCTTTCCTTTGTTGGTGACCGAGTGGGTTCGCGAACTCAACTTTTTGCCAACTAAGGTAGAAAAATTAATGCAAAAGACTTGAAATTTTTGGGTTTTACTAGGTTTTTTCAGAGGATTTTCCATAGTAAATTTTGGGAAATTTTATAAGGAAAACACCCTCAAATCTAAAGAATACTAAGAACTTAAGGGATTTCAACAAGATTTTCAATATTTCAGGTGGTGCTATTTTTCTGGGAAGGGGAAAATAGGTCAACATTTTGTCAACCTCTTAGGAATGTTTGCCTACTAAACAAATGAACCAATGGCCTTAAGCATCCATTTGGCATGGAGTCAAAAAGGGACTACAGCAGGCTGAAAACAACTAAAATAATGCCTTCAAAACAACACCAAAAAGGAAACGAGGCCTGCATTCTTCTAATGAGAGTGTAGCCTATACAACAACACTTAGTGAAAAGGAAAAACTAGAGCAAAAACAAAACAAAACAATATATACAAAATCTCATGCCACCCTTAGAAGTAAGGTTTGAGATGGATCCCATTAAATGAGATTGGTAGAACTTCACCATCCAACTTTGGAAGATTGAAAGAATTGGCTTGCTTGCAACTGATGATGATATATGGACCACTCTAGATAGCATCAAATTTAGTATGGCCTCTAGGCTTGGCTTTGTCAACATCCCACTTTAAAACAAGATCTCCTTTGAAAATCTAATCCTTGGCCTTCTTATCAAAGTATTTCTTGGTCTATTTTTTATTTTCTTCCAAGGTAGCCATGGCTGACTGTCTATGTTCTTCTAATTCAGTTGATTCAACCATCCTTATAGACCTAGCATCTTCACCTTCTAATTCTAACTGTTGGGTCAATTCCAATGAAGGAAGCTCCAAAGATATGGGCAATCTAGCCTCTCTTCCATACACAAGAACAAAAGGGGAGTTACCAATGGCTCTTTTATAGGTGACCCTATCAGCCCAAAGAGCCAATCTGATCTTATTGTGCCATTGTCTCTGATTTGTTTCCATAGTTCTCTTATGGATTATGATCAGGTTCTTGTTAGTAGATTCAGTTAAACTATTAACTTAGGGGTAATAGTTAAATGAATTCTACAAGAAAAAATTATATTTCAAAGCCCAATCAACTATCCTGAAACTAGTGAAATCACTTGCATTATCAGAGATGATAGTGTGAAGAGCTCCAAATCTTGTCATGATTTCTTACAAGAAATCCATGATGGCTGATTCTGTAGCCTCCTTAAGTGGGATAGCTTCAACCCACCTAGTGAAGTAGTCCTTTGTAGTTAAAACCCATTTGTGACCATCACTAGATGTAGGGTTGATCATGACAATAAAATCCAGGTCCCACTATAAGCACCAAAATCATGCAAAACCTCCACAAGGACCCCTATGATGAGTCATAATCCTTGTCATGTACATATAAGCATGAAATAACATCCTCTCAGCGGTAATTCTCTCAAGGTGATGTGTTTTTTCTTCCTCCTTGTGTTGTTTCCCCTTTGTCATTTTATTTCTCTCTCCACTTTTTGACACTTTTTTGACACTTGTCGATTTGTGTTTCTTGTGCTTGTGACTTCGATCCTAAGCCTTGTATGCATCTTGTAGGTGTGTTTTCACTTTTCCCCAGTGTTTTTCATCCATTTCCACCCCCTAGATGCCTTATAGAGATTCTCCCTAGCCATATCCCACTTTTAGTTTTTAGTTTCAAGTTCAACTAATCCAAATCTCCCCCTATTATTTCCAGAACTCCCCTGGGAGATCGTACTTTTGCAAGTGGAGATTTAGATTTCACACATGACTGACATGTTTCTGGAGGTAGATCCCCTCCTTTTCATATCCTCTTCCATCTCCCACCATGAACTTTCACCCAGGTGCTCTCCTCTGAGGGTCACCCATGGATCGCCCCTAACCCTATCATGTTTTCAGTTGCAGAAAAACTTGAGTTTCTAACTTAAAATACCTCAATTTTTGCCTATTTTTCTTCCTGTTTGCATGGATTTTCATGCCAAAGATAGAGATAACTATTTCATGCACCCACACATGCATAGTTATCTATATTTCATATTTAGTTAAAGATTCATGCATTCCCTTGCATTCTCATGCACTCCTCTTTCTTTGCTTCTTCTTGAGTGATAAGCTTTTACTTGGTAGATCACTCCAATTTTAGCCCAGATCACTCTTGAGTCTTCTAAGTTAACTCTTCAATCAAATTGAGTTAACTCTTATTATTGTTCACCTCTCATCCCTTCTTCTAACCTATAAATATTCTTCCCCTCTGTATTATTTTCCAAGTTGGAAAGTTGGAGAATGCTCTTCTCTTCTTCACAAGTTTTTTCAATCTTCTTCACAGGCCTTTGAGCCTCTTTCTTTATTTCTTTCTTTACTTTTCCAAAGCTTCAAATTTTTCATTGTCACATAGATTCAAAGCTCTCCCTTTTAGGAGGTAATTTCATTTGTGCGCACAGCTCTTGCAGGTTATTTCTCTCCAAATCAAGCATTCTCATGCTCATACAAGATATAGGAGCCTTTTGCTTTCATTCGTTATCTCATTTAGCTTTTCTAAAAGCTTGTTCACGTCCATACACTGCTCACATCACAAGACACATTTCTCATTGAGCTCTTTTCAAAGCTTCAAAGTTTCTTTTGCTTCTCTATTCTTTTTGTCGCCAAGAGGATCACCCCACTGCTACAAGGGGATTCGAGGTTGCTATTACAAGGATTTTTGAGGGTAGTAGAGACTCACGCATCTCCAGGTTCCTTTATTCTTTCTTTTCATTTCATAGTAATTAGATGATCAATACTTTGCTCTTGGGAGTAGTAAAATACATGTTTTCTTTTTCCTTGATAGGCTAAGTAGATTTGCATTGTTAAATTAGTTTCCCTTTCCAAATTTCATAGATTAAAAGAAATTTCCTTTCTTAGATTAGATTGATCTATTTATTCAGAAAAGAAACAAAAACATAGATTACATTGTATTAGGTAATTTCATCATAGCTTGCATACATTTTCCAATTCCTAGATTAAGAAAAAACACTTTTGATTTCCAAAAGCACAAAAAAAGCACAAAAAAATGTTTTGCATTCATATAGAAATCCAAAAAAGAACAAAAACATTAGCTACATAGACATTTTGCAAACCCTTGGTATCAACACAAGGTCAACTTCAGTCAAACATTGGTCCAAACCCTTGGTTTCATCACAAGGTCAAACTTAGTCAACACATAGTCAAACCTTAGGTCACACAAACCCTAAGTCAAAACCTAGGTCAAAGTTAGTGTTAGCTTAAACCACCTCTCTCTTGTCTCAACTCACGAATGTGCCCTAGACTTAGAGGTGAGTGGGTGGGGGCAATACTCAATGAGATAGAGGAGATCCACCCTAGGCAGCAACAAGATCAATTAGTCATTCAACAACAATGAGAAGCACTTAGACAACTCCTAGTACAATAAGCATTCATCCAACAACATGAATGACAATTAAACATCAATGAGAAGAACAGCCTACCCACACAACGTTCGAACATCTAAAACCCTAACAGGAGAATGGTGACTAGTGACCCTTTGGGTTATATAGTTATCTTTACAACTGTGGTCATAGAACACCGCATCAAAACAAACCCACAACAACATAGGCCCCAGGACTGGTGTACCCCTCTTCATGAAGTCTAGCTCTCCAACAAGCCAAACCACCCTCGTGTCTCGCCTCCTCTTGATTGGCTATTTCCACAAGAGCGAGAGTGACGTGGCGGTTCACCTTGTGGCAAGGAGAGAGGGTTTGTGTGCATGCCAAAGCTAACTTAACCACCCTTAAGGCCACTGAGTGGTGATTTTGAGCATACACCCACTATGGGAAAGGTTGAGCTATCTGAATAGGATGAAGTGGGAGGGCTGCTACTCTTTTCTTCCTAGCAAAGAGAGCACACTCTTTGAATTTTATTACCCATACATGGGCATCATTGAATAATGTGGGCCAAAAGTAACCTACCCTCATTATTTTCATTGTTGTATCTCTTGCAGAGAAGTGGCGTCCAGTCAGACCAGCATGAAATTCACGGAGTAGTATGTCAATCTGATCTTCCTCAATGTATCTCAGCAAGACTCCATCCACCAAAGTATAAGGAATGGACTGCAATCTAAAATGTCTTCTCTTAGTTCTGTCCAATCCATAAGGATACTCACCAGTGGATAGGAACTTGGCCATGTCTGATGTCCAAGAACTTACAGCTACTGGGTCAGCGATAGGTTCTACCTCATTCAAGTGATAGGATGATTTCAATTCATCCATAGTAGTTTGAGCTAACTATTCACATAATCCTCTACCTCTAATTATCTTAGTGGCTTTGATAAAAACATCATACTCCAAGATCTTAGTGACCCAGCTTGCTCTCTTTTCGCTGATTTCAATTCCCATTATGTAGTCCCTCACGCTAGGGTGAGAAACTAATACCTTGATATGGTTATTATCTAGCATATATCTAAACTTTTTTAATGCTCTTACAATGGAAAAAACATGTTTTTCCATGGGAGTGTACTTGACCTTATAGTCTTTCAATGTCTGACTAAAAAAGGCCAAGGGTTGCTCCATACCTTGGTCATTTTGTTGCATTAGGATAGCTGCAATGCTAGTTTCTCCTCCATGGGCATAAAGGACAAAGTCCTTCTCATAATTATGGTTCATTAGAGTAGAAGCCTAAGCAATCTCTTCTTTTATCTTCTCAAAACCATCCTTCCCCTCCTTAGTCCACCAAAAAACATCCTTTTTAAGCATAAGGCTCAGTGGTTTGTCCAAACCAACATAGTTAGGAATGAATTTCCTAACAATGTTAATTGGCCCTAGGAATGACTGCAGATCTTTTTTATGAGCAGGAAAAGGAAGAGCAAGAAGGGTTCATGTCCTTTCTATATCTAGGGAGATCCCATCTTTTGACACCAAGTGGCCTAGAAGCTTGCCCTAGGCAACAACAAAAATACTTTTTAGGGTTCAGAGACACCCCAAACTCCCTGCATCTCTCAAAAACTTTCTCCATATGCAACATATGATTTTCTCCTCTCTTGAAGAAGACTGTGATATCATCCAAATAGATTAGGATGAACTTGTTAATAAAGCCCTTAAAAGAAATGTCCATTGCCCTCTGAAAAGTGGTGCTAGCATCGGAGAGCGCAAATGATATTTTTGCATACCTCATTGTTCCCCACTTAGTTGTAAATGTTGTCTTGAATCTGTCCTGCTCTTTCATAAATATCTGGTTATAACGAGAAAAACCATCAAGCAATAAAAACTTTTCTACCCCTACAATAGTGTGCAAGATTTGGTCCATGGATGACAGAGGATAATGGTCTTTCAAGGAGGTGCGATTCAGATCATGAAAATCCATGCATAGCCTTATCTCACCATTTTTTTTCCTTACTGACACTAAGTTAGCTACCCAGGTGGAGTACTTGGTGAGGAAAATAATTCTAGCCTGGATGAGCTTGGTAAGCTCCTTTCTCATCACAGGCTAGATTTTAGGGTTTATCGGTCATTTCTTCTGACAGACGGGTTTGGTGCTTGGGTCGAGATCTATAGCATGTTGGGCAATATTTGGGTTGAAACCCTTCAGATCTTCATAACCCCATGCAAAAACATCACCGTATTTTTGTGAAAGGTGAATAAAATCTTGTTGTTCATCATACGACATATCTTTCCCAGCAATAGATCTTTGCCTTGGGCAACAAAAATGTTCTAATAATCCTCCCTTTTGCATGTGATGTTCCTCTCTTTGGCTTTGAATTCATCATCATGGTTGAAAATAGCCTCAAGAGTGACTAAACCCTTGGGCAGCTTATTTGTTTTTAGTTGCATAATCTAGTCGCCATATCCTTCTTGAAGCATGGACTACGCAATTGATGAGAACTTAGTCTCATTTTGAATGAAGTTTACGTTTTGTTCATTTCTGTCATAAATGTTCATGAGGAGGCTATATCGACAAGTTTATGGAAGAATCTTGGTCAAATTTATTAGGAAAAATCCTTGGTAAATAAGTTATTCCTGAGAAAAAAGCTATATTCTCTAAGGATGGAAGATGGAAGATCTATCACTGATCACCTAAATGTGTTCAATATGCTTGTTGCTCAATTGATCTCCATTGGAGTGAAGATGGAGGAGGAGGATTGTTGCATGACTTTATTGTGTTTTTTTTCTAGATTTATGGGACCACCTTGTGATGACCATTAGGAGTACCACCACCAAGTTCAAGATGGATGAGGTGGTTTCATCATTACTTTCTAAAGATATGTGAAGAAAGTCTTTCAAAATGGATAACAAGGCTCTTGCAGTTTGTGGTAGATCTAAAGAAAAAGGCAAGAAAATGGACAAGAAGCAAGAGAAGTCAAGATCAAAATCTCATGGGAGATCTAAGTATTGTTAGTGTGAATAGGGATATTTCCTATCTAGTTTCCCTTGTGTGAGGATAATTCATATTATTTAACTATTTATTAGTTAAATAATATTCTCTCACATAATTCACACTAGGTTAAGTTTCCTTAGGGACTTTTTCACTTTATCCCACATTGGTTGTGTATTGAGTCTCTTGGGTGGAATATCTTATATATATCCACCTTTTCCACTCATATGAGCAACCCCATTTTATTGTATTGCTTTGCATTCTCTTGAGTTGAATACAGTTTATTTATCTCATATGTGATTTCTATTTTGCTTTCTCTCAATCACTTGCATTCTTGGGTAGAAATCTAACAAGTACCTTGGTAAGTCCAAGGTATAATGTTGGAATTGCAACAAACTTAGACATTTCTAAAAGGAGTGTAAGGAGGAGATGTGAGAGGAACCTCCTGCAACAATATAATGAAAATACAACAATATAGCAGAAATAGCAGAACACAGAAGAATTTATTGATCGTAGGCCACTTTGAGGGGGCAACCTCCTTTGAGCAAGCTCAATACAATAAATTCGTGGGTGTCTTCATAGGCCTAAACACATACTTATATACTAAGTCTAACTAAACAACCATTACTCCCCATGAATGTGGGATAATACCATATACTCACAGGACGACTCACAAAGCATATGCGTCCAACAACAATATACTAATATAGTAAAGAGAAGGGCTAAACATGGGTTCTTAACATCCCCTCCCTCCTAGAAAAGCTTTGTCCTCAAAGCTTAAGACGTGGAAATTGATGTTGAATTTGAAGGAGTGGTTCCCAGGTAGCATCCTCTGGTTGCATGCCATACCACTGAATTAATACCTCAGTGATGGATCAAGAACGAAGCTGATGGGTGCGCCTGTCGAGGATTGCCTCCAGTTCCAAAATGATGGATCCTTCATTATCTAGTTCTGGTAAAATAGTTTGTGCTCTAATGTTGGTGCCAAGAACTTGCTCGAGACAAGAGACATGAAAGACTGGATGAACGCGGGAAGAAGGAGGAAGCTCCAATTTATAAGCAACGGACCCAATCTTCTGAAGAACCTTATATGGCCCATAGAACTTTGGAGCCAGCTTTTGACGCCCTTTGAGTTTCAGGGAGGATTGCTTGTAGGGTTGTAGACAGAGAAAAACCATATCACCTACTTGAAAAGTGCGCTCAGAATGGTGCTGATCAGCTTGTTGTTTCATGCGATTTCTTGCCAGGTGAAGGTTGTCCTGCAAAATGCGAAGGATCTGAGCTCAGGTTCGGAGAACCGTGTCAACGGCCTGAACTGGTGAACTGTTGGGGTGGTATGGAAGGAGCATTGGCAGTGCCTGAACATAGACCACTTCATATGGAGTCATTTTAGATGCAATGTGGTAGGAGGTATTGTACCACCATTCAGTGAGAGGGAGCCACTTTGCCCACTGATGCTGTTGTTCTGAGGTGAAACAATGAAGATAAGTTTCCAAACATTTGTTGATAACTTCAGTCTGACCATCTGTTTGTGGGTGATACGCAGAACTCATCTTCAGTGTGGTGCCAGTGTGGCAAAAGAGTTTGGTCCAAAAATGACTGGTGAAAGTGGCATCATGATCTGAGACAATGGAAGAAGGGATTCCATGAAGATGGAAGATCTAGTCCAAGAAAATTTATGCGACGGAGGAGGCGGTATAGGGATGGCTGATGGCACAAAAATGACTATATTTGGAGAGGTGATCAACTACAACCAAGATCACTGTCTTCCCTCTAGATTTAGAGAGCCCCTCAATGAAATCCATAGAAATATCTGTCCAAATCCATTTAGGGATGGGCAAGGGTTTGAGCAATCCAGGAAGGAGTGTCGTTTCACCCTTGTGGTGCTGGTAGGTATCACATTCAGCCACCATATGTTGAATTGCCCTTTTCATTCCCTTCCAAAAGAAGTTACGCCGTGTCCGCTCATAAGTTTTGAGGAACCTAGAGTGCCCTGCTGATGGAGAAACATGGAGTTCATAAAAGACAGCCTGTTGAAGATCCGTGGTCTGGGGAAGCACCAGATGACCCTTGTATCTCAGAGAAGCACCATCCCAAGAGTAATGCGGTACAACAGAAGGGTTATGGGTCAACTATTGGATGAGTTGAGATAATGAAGAGTCATTGACATAGCCTTGCTGGACATATTCCAACCAATTCAGAACAGGCATAGAAATAGCTGAAAGAGAAGGTTGGTCATCAAATGTGCGAGAAAGAGCATCCGCCACAATATTGTCCTTGCCTTTCTTGTAAGTGATTTCATAGTCATAACCCATGAGGTTGCTAACCCATTTCTGTTGTGCTGGGGAGGAGACCTGTTGTTCAAGGAAATATTTCAGACTCTGATGATCAGTCTTGATGTAGAAATGATTCCCTAATAGGTATGGCTGCCACTTCTATACTGCATGCAAAATAGCCATCATTTCCTTCTCATATGTAGAGAGGACTAAATTCTTACCTGAAAGGGCTTTGCTAGTGAACGCAATGGGATGTTCATCTTGAAGAAGAATAGCACCAAGTCCATTGCTGCAAGCATCACTCTCAATAGTGAAGGTCTTGGAAAAAGCTGGCATAGCTAGAATAGGTGTAGTACACATGGCTTGTTTTAATTTTTCAAATGTACACTTAGCAGCATGCATCCATGTAAAGGCATCCTTTTTCAATAGAGCTGTTAATGGAGCAGCAATCTTCTCGTAATCCTTGACAAACTTGCGGTAGTAGCCAGTCAGTCCCAGAAAACCATGGAGGCTCTTGAGTGTCTGAGGATGTGGCTAATTTGTCATGGCATCTATTTTGGTAGGATCCACTCGAACCCCTTGGGCGGAAACAATATGCCCAAGATACTCCACTTCTGCCTATCCAAAAACACATTTAGACTGGTTTGCACAGAGATGATGAGTAGAGAGAAGTTGCAGTACAAGATCTAGATGCTGGAGATGCTCAGCCCATGTTGTACTATAGATGAGGATATCATCAAAGAAAACCAAAATGAATTTTCGCAAGTAGGGCCGGAATATTTTATTCATCAATGCTTGAAATGTGGAAGGAGCATTAGTGAGGCCAAAGGGCATGACCAAAAACTCATAGTGGCCATCATGCATGCGGAAAGTCATTTTAGGGATATCATCCTCATGAACCCGAATTTGGTGATACCCAGAACGAAGATCCAACTTAGAGAAAAAATGAGCACCATGAAGCTCATCAAGAAGCTCATCAACAACAGGAATCAGAAACTTATCTTTTATTGTAATGTGATTAAGTGCTCGGAAGTCAATGCAGAGGTGCCATGACCCATCTTTTTTTTGGACAAGGAGAACTGGTGAAGAAAAAGAACTGGTACTAAGGCGAATAATACCCTGCTTCAGTAAGTCCCGAACGAGCATCTCAATCTCTGTCTTTTGGTGAAATAGGTAGCGATACGGCCTGATGTTGGGAGGAACACTTCTAGGAAGGAGCTGAATATGATGGTCCTCTAGACGTGAAGGTGGCAATCCCACTGGTTTCGCAAAAACATAGGCATATCTATCCAAAAGTTGTTGTAGATCCAAAGGACTAGTGGAGACTGCTGATGGTTGTATCTGAATGGAGTGGAGCTGAGCGATGACCCCATGTGAATTCTTCTTAAGGAGATTTTCCATGTGATGTGAACTGATGATGCTGAGAGACCCTGGTTGTAAGCCCTTCAATGTGTGTTGTCGCCCATTGTCAGAAAACTGCATCCAAAGTTTAGCAAAATCCCATAAGATGGGGCCAAGTGTGCATAACCATTGAGCGCCCAAAATGACATCACATTCACCTAAGGGCAAGGCAAACATGTCAGAGCACAGTTTATAATCTCCAATAGAGAGACGCATATTGCGACACTTCCCTTTGCAAGGTAATGTGCCCCCATTGGCAATCATGACTTCGAAGCTGGAGCAAGGATGGATAAAACAATCAGCCTGTGTGGTGATCCGAGGATCAATGAAGTTATGAGTGCTACTGGAATCAATGAGTATTGTCAGAGGGAGCTTCTTGAAGTAACCCTTGACCCGCATGGTTTGTGGGGTGGTGACTCCTGCTAAAGCCTGGAGAGAGATCTCTGGGTGGTCTTCTTGAGAAGGAGAGTCAACATGCGGTTGCTGAATGTCAACTTGATCATCTACTGTATCCTGAGGATCTTCATAAACTTTAGGTGCAGGCGAGGAATCCACATCCAAGAGATAGAGCTTTTGCTGAGCACATCTATGTCCCCAAGTGAATTTCTCATCACAATTATAACAAAGCCCTTTTTCTCTACATGCCCTCATCTTGACTTCAGACAAATGCTTGATAGGCGTTGTTCTAGGAGCTGGCATGATTGGAGGTCTTTGGGAACCCATATTTTTGAATGGAAAAAAAGTGGATTTGGAGCATTGTTGAGCTATGATCTTGCCTCTGCCAACTTAGCCAACCCTAGGGCTTCCATCATTGTGCTAGGACGGAACATTTTAACCTCAGATCAGATTGCATCCTTTAGACCGCTGACAAAACAACTTCAGAAAAATTCATTAGACAATCCTTCGGTGTGATTGGCCAATTTCTCAAATTTGGTTTGATATTCTCTCACAGTACCAGTTTGGCAAAGTTTAGTGAGTGCGCTTGTGAAGTCATCAAAAGCACTAGGGCCAAATCGTTGCAAAATGAGTTTGCAAAAATCTATCCATGTTGGCTCTTCATGAGCCTTGATGTACCAACGGAACCATTGAAGGGCGTCATGTTTCAAATGAAAGGATGCAAGTGGAACTTTGTTGACATCAAAAGTAGTATGTAGGCTGAAATATTGTTCGGCCTGGTAGATCCATCCAGTCGAATCATCACCATTGAAGCGAGGAAAATCAAGCCTCAGCCCACGAAAATTGCTGGAAGAAGAGGACCCAATGTCTACAGAAGACTCTGGTGGCTGCCTGTTGTTCATGGCTGAATGCTGAAGATTGAGACCAAGAATTTTTTCATCCAGATCTTGGAGTTTGGCCTTGAGGGCTGCAAGTTCATTCTCCATGTTTTTTTCTCCTGTGCAACAACACACATTGAAGGGATTACAACTAGGGTCTCTCAGCATCATCAATTCACATCGCATGGAAAAGCTCCTTAAGAAGAATTCACATGGGGTCATCACTCAGCTCCACTCCATTCAGATGCAACCACCAGCGGTCTCCACTACTCCTTTGGATCTACAACGACTTTTGGATAGATATGCTTGTGTTTTTGCAGAACCAGTGGGATTGCCACCTTCATGTCTAGAGGACCATTATATTCAGCTCCTTCCTGGAAGCACTCCTCCCAACATCAGGCCCTATTGCTACCCATTTCACCAAAAGATAGAGATTGAGATGCTCATTCAGGACTTACTGAAGCAGGGTATTATTCGCCCTAGTACCAGTTCTTTTTCTTCACCAGTTCTCCTTGTCTGAAAAAAAGATGGATCATGGCGCCTCTGCATTGACTTCCGAGCACTTAATCACATTACAATCAAAGATAAGTTTTTGATTCCTATTGTTGATGAGCTTCATGGTGCTCATTTTTTCTCCAAGTTGGATGTTCGTTTTGGGTATCACCAAATTCGGGTTCATGAGGATAATATCTCTAAAACGGCTTTCCACACGCATGATGGCCACTATGAGTTTTTGGTCATGCCCTTTGGCCTCACTAATGCTTTTTTTTTTGTTTTTAATTTTTTTTTTTTTGGGTGCCGAAAATGCTCTGCAACGAGATCTGCAACAATGCTAATTTGTCAGCTGGTAATAGATATGGACCCCAGGTATGTTTGGCTTCCTAAAGGTTCAGGGGATTCACTCGGATACCAATGCTATCTAATGGCTTACGTATTGGGGCGGTACCCCTCACTCCATGGCTCAGGTAAAACTGATAACCGCTTTGCCACAAACGACAACTCTTGGTTTACCTCACGGATGGGAACTAGTCAATCAGGTAGGGGTGGTTGCCCTTTTCGCTGGCAGGTCCTCTCAATTGGGCCAGCTACTTCGAGGTTCCTGTGGTACTCCTCACAATGAGTTTTAGGGATATGCCCAGGCACTTCCCACAGTTAAGCGGATAGGGATTATTTCTAATCCGAACCTACAATTAAAATGAACAATACAGATACAGATGCAAAGAAAAAAGACTATTGCAAGAAGCACAACAGCTGGAGGCTACTACAAAAAAATTTCTGGCAGAATTTCCACCCAGCGAGCCCAAGAAATACAGTGCCTAGAGGCCACTACAAAAAAAAATTGGCAAAATTTCCACCCAGCAAGCCCAAGAAAGCACTCTGATACCAGATGAGAGGAACCTCCTGTAATAATATAATGAAAATACAACAATATAGCAGAAATAGCAGAACACAGAAGAATTTATTGATCGTAGGCCACTTCAAGGGGGCAACCTCCTTTGAGCAAGCTCAATACAATAAATTCGTGGGTGCCTTCATAGGCCTAAACACATACTTATATACTAAGTCTAACTAAACAACCATTACTCCCCATGAATGTGGGATAATACCATATACTCACGGGACGACTTACAAAGCATATGCGTCCAACAAATATATACTAATATAGTAAAGAGAAGGGCTAAACATGGGTTCTTAACAAGATGAAAAAGAAAAAGAACTTTTTTTACTCATATTCAAATAAATCCTATTAAGATGATGGTGAAGTTTTTGTTGCTACCTTGGCAAATCATGCATCTAAGGATATGTGACTTATTGACTCTGGTGCATCTTTTCGCATGACCTCACATCAGAGTTGGTTCACGACGTATGAGAAATATGATGGTGGGAAGGTGTAGTTGGGTGATAACTCTCTCCTAAAGATTGTTGGCCTTGGAAGAGTTAAGGGGATCAATGGTTTTTTACATATCCTTGTTTTGACATAGAACCTTTTATATGTAAGTAAGTTGAATGATGTGGGTATGCAGGTTGTTTTCTCGAATGGAGGGTGTAAGATGACAAGAGGAGCTATAGTGCTTGCTAAGGGTATTAAGATTGACACTCTATTTAATCTAGATGCATGCACAATTTAGTACAATATTTCTTTTATTACAAAGAAGATAACTCCAAAGTCTTCATCCTTGCCATTGAAACTAATAGCAAAGTGATGTGTTTCATCTACTTCTGATGAATGTATTTTCTAGGTACCCAAGGGTGCTCATTCTTTGGAAATGAATCTTCCTACTGAGAAAACAATGTTGTGGTACCAAAGACTTGGTCATATTGGTGAAAAGGGTCTTAGAGCCTTAAAAAATAAAATCCTCATTAAGGGGATGAATAATTGCAATTTTGAGTTTGATTTTTGCAAACATTGTGTATATGGAAAATAGAACTATATTTAGTTTTGTTCCTATTCTCATTAATCTTATAGGGTATTGGACTTGATACATTATGATGTTTTTGGTCCTATTAATGTTACTTCAATTTATAAATATGTTTACTTTGTATCATTCATTAATGACTAAAGTAGAAGGAAATGGGTATATTCTGTAGAAGTAAATCTGAAGTCTTTAGCCAATTCAAAGAGTTTAGAGCTTTTGTAGAGAATTAGACTGATGAAAATATTAAGTGTTTGAGTTCTGATAATGGTAGTGAGTTTATTTCAACAGATTTTGACAAGTGCTATAAAGAACATGGGATTGAGAGGCACAAGACAACTTTGTATATCCCTAAATAGAATGGATTTGCAAAGAGGATGAATAGGATGTTGATGGAGAGGGCTAAGAGTATGCTTAGTGGAGCTGGCCTAGAATAAAATTTTGGGCCAAAGTTGTAGCCACTACTTGATACCTGATTAATAGGTCTCCTACATCATCTCTTGTTGAGAAGACACCTATGGAGGTGTGGTCAATTAAAAATACCTCATTGAGACATATTTGAGTATTTGGTCATGAGGCATATGCACATATGCTGAGGGAGAAGAGGTCAAAGTTGGAGAACAAGACATTTAAGTGTATCTTCATCTGTTATGGTATTAGTGTGAAAGGTTACAAGCTTTCAGATCTTTTCGCTGAGACAACTTTGTATATAAGAAGTGTTATCTTTAGAGAGATGAATCCTTCTTTCATTGTTCTATAGTCAAAGATGAAAGAAAAGCAAGAGTATGTGGTTCAGTTTCCCCTACACCTGAGAAAGTTGAAATAAAAGCCCACGAGGGACTTGAAGAAGAGGAGAGCTCTACTAGCTCTAAAAGTTTAGAAAAATAAGAACCTCAACCTCAACCTATGTGGAGGTCCACTCAGATAAGACAACTGCCTAAATGGTATGGGTTTTCACTTATTTATTTGAATTATATTTTTTTCCTTGATTACTAACATTGATGAGCCTAGGACTATAAAGGAGCTATGGGTATGAATGATGCAAATTCCTAGAAAGAGGCCATGGAAAAAGAGATGGCAGAATTAAAGGAAAATAATATATGGGATCTGGTACCTTTTATTGATGGACGTAAACTTGTTGGATGTAAATGGGTGTTCACGAAGAAAGTTGGTTTAGATGGCAGTGTTGAGAAGTACAAGATGAGGTTGGTTGTGAAGGGTTATTCCCAAATTGAGGGAATTGATTATGGTGAGATTTTATCTCCCATTTCCAAGTTGGCATCCATTAGATTCATATTATTACTTGTTGCAATGTATGATCTTGAAGTTGAGCAGATGAACGTGAAGACAACTTTCCTTCATGGTGATTTGGAGGAAGAAATATATATGGCATAGCTAGACCACTACATTGAGAAAGGTAAAGAACATTTGGTTTGCAAGTTGAAGAAATTTTTTTATGGTTTGAAATAGTCTTGTAGACACCTGAAATTGACTTGCTCCGCACACCAATTTCCCGTATCTCTACACCACCAATTATCTCTCCTATTAATTAAATAAATTTATTTTATTTATTTAATTTATCCCTAATCATCTACCCTTAACTATTTATCCATCCTTTGTGATCAATTAATTCATTTAATTTATCACTATACCTTACAACACTATTCTCATTGATTAAATAAATATTCTCAATATTTATTTAGTTAATTTGTCCATCTCCCTAATCCTTGTTAATTAAATAAACCATATTTATTTAATTAATCTACCCTACTAATCAACCTAAACCTAGCCTAGTTGATTAAATAGCAATTATTTAATTAGCTACCCTAGCCTACCTATCCCCTAGACCTAAATTAATTAAGCTAAACACTTAATTAAACCTTGCTTAACCCATCCTCCCAC
The DNA here is from genome assembly GCA_027924645.1 of Cunninghamia lanceolata. Lineage (NCBI taxonomy): Eukaryota > Viridiplantae > Streptophyta > Pinopsida > Cupressales > Cupressaceae > Cunninghamia > Cunninghamia lanceolata. Next base: position 17,335,737 of record BSBN01001583.1, read on the forward strand.
ACACTTTGAATAAAAATCAATTTTTTATTCAAAAGGTCACATCCTCCTTACATGACCCACTAACTCATTTATCACCATCTTACACATGTAAGTGTACATGTGTCCTTTAACCTTCACTCTTCCACATAAACTTGAATTTTTAATTCACACTCCCCCATGAGATGAATTTTTTATTCACTTTTCATATCCACTCTTCCCAAAAATGAATTTTTAATTCATTTTAATCCTCATCACCTTTCCCCATGTGAATTTAAAATTCACAAACAATGGAAGCCCTCCAATCCCATTGACCAAATCCAAATCCTTGATCTCTCTCATCCAACCTTCTTGTGACACTTGTCACAAGACTACAACTTCAATCTTATCCCTAATCCTCAAGCATTCCTAGCCATTGATCTTAACTTTCCATCCTCACCCTCCATCCTTTTATCAAAAATCTATAAATAGAACCCTCACCCAAGCCATTTGTAATCACTTCTTCATCCTATCATCACTATGCCAAAATTTCTCTCAAATCTTCTCATCACACCATCATAATGCCAAAATCCTTCTAGCCTTCTATCTCATTCATCCATAGCCAAATCCAATCTTTATCTTATCAAATCCCTCTCACATCTTCATCCTTATTGTGTTGAAAGCAAGAGCAATCCACATTTAAATCATCTACTTGGGTAAATCTAGGAGCTTGTGGGTGCAAGCTCCTCCACCTTATCAAGGAGAAGGAGATCATTTGAAGGTATAAGCTTGTGTTTTCATGCACTTAGTTTGTGTTTTTAACTGCATTTATTTTCCCTATCTTCATTTGGAATGCCTGGTGGGACCCACAAGGTCCTAATCTAACATTTTGTGTGAGTTTTTATGTTTTGGAGACATGGTTTTGTAGGTTCCAGCGCCAAATGCTCTCTATTTGGCATCATTTCTGCCCATAGTGATGCCATTTCATAACCCTATGGCACTATTTGTGACTATTTTGGCGCCTTTTTCACATGACAACTTTACTAACACTTGGCTTTGACCTTTGCTTTTTCATGTCTTTCTAGTGTTTTTCGAAGGTTTTTAGGCTAGGTAGCTCTCTATTTTGACAGTAAATGCAATGAAACAAGGGGTTATAATGGCAAAATTTCTCTATGGAAGCATCTAACTTGTTTTTGAGTGGGATTTGAAGCACAGTCACGCTTTGATGCCTTTTACGCCCAGTTTGGTGCCATCCCCTATTTTGTAGGGATCCTTTGTTTTGGCACCATTTTCTATTTTGGTGTTATTTTCCAAATCTGTGGCACCATCTTCTATTTTGGTACCATTTATCCCTGTTTTGGCACCATTTTATGACAATATTTTTCAGGATCTGTGCAGGAATCTAACTCATCTTTGCAGGTATCATAAACGTTTGTCCAAGATCAAAGATCAAAACTACTAACATCTCCTTGCAGGGACCTTTATTTTTGGTGCTTGCATCTAAACTTAGAAAACATTTATCTTTGGTACACTTAAAACAAATCTTGTTTGCAAACAATCATAGGCACATTTCATTTGGGGTTTAAAAAGAACATTAGCAATTGTTCATTGTGTCTTGTGCACTTGAACGTTTATGTTACCCAAGGGATAGAATCAAAGTATCCTCTCCCCTCACCTTCAAAAGGACCTTGGGTGAAGAGAAATGGTTCTACTCTCTTTTTCTTTTTAGGAAGTGGGCCTTCTCTTGAGACACATCCGCAAGGAGATCTCATTTGCGACCCCAAGTGGTACTTTCATTTGGTCTTCTATATAAATTAGGATAAGGCAAAAGCCAAGTCCAAATCGGTATTAGCGCTTACCATTCAGTGCTAGATCGAAAGGAAGTAGTACCTTGTGTTTATGATACTCCTAGTAGAGCTAGTCAAAACCTTAAGTGGTTTATCAGATGCTCGTAGAGTGTCGATCCCCTAAATTTTTGCCTACTAAACACCATTTGTTTTAGAAGCCAAAATCCTTCTACTTGTTGGCACAGGAGTTCGGACCTCTGAAGCCGTCCCACGTTCTCGCAATTCTTAGAAGAGATAACAAAGTACCTTAAGATCTGCGTGTCTTGAGGACTTGGAACTTGGTGTGCCTAAGAAGTGAGTACATTGTAAGGGGGAGCCTGTGCCACCAAGTTCCTGGACCTATCCACTTTTAACAAGTGCGGCTAGAGAAATCTAAGTGGAAATCCAATAAGTATTGTCCTTGCTTCGCCTTAGGATTGTACATGCTTGATAAAATCTTTCACATTTCACAACAAAACCTTTGGCCATTGTGATTTCTTGTTTGATTTATCTCCTGCCAAGAGCTCAAACCATAAAAAAAAATCCAAATTCCCAATGAAATCCAACAATGTTCAATCTCAAACCACCCATTTAGCGCCATCTATTTAGCCTGTAGTGCCATCTATCTATCTCTTAGCACCATTTCCCTCTATTTCAGTACCATTTCCATTTATTTTAGCACCATTTTCATCCATCTCTAAAAATCAAAATTTCCCATCAAAAACATCAATTTCATAGCCCATTTTTCAAAAAAAATCCAATTGGGGGCTATGCCCCCGAACCCCTGTCAGTGGGGGGTCGTGTCTAGCCCCTCATACCCCCCTCATGTTGGGCCAAGTTTTCCTCCCAACACCGCTAAACCACCTCCCCATTTATCAAACCTCATCATTTGAGCTTAATTACTCCCAATCTTTGAGCTTAATCCCATATTATCCTTCCTCTTTCATCTCAACCATCCTAATCATCCTCATCATCTTTAATTCAATTCATTATCATCGTCTTAATCCCATTCCTTCATCCATTTGATCAACATTATCCAAATTCTCATCCAAAATCAACCCCAAGTCAAAAATCATAACATCAATCCAAATCCAAAATCAAATCCAACATCAATCATCCATCATTCTTTATCCACTCCAATCAAACATTCTAACCCCTAATCCTTAATCAACAAACCATCCTTTTACAAATCAAGCCTTGGTTAAGGACCTATCTCCTTCATCCTCCATCAATCCCCACATCTAAAAGCCCAACCACAATCATCCACATCATTATCAAAATCCCCCAACATCATTATCAAAATCAAAATCCAAATAAACCCTATCAAAAATCATGACCTTAGTTGATCATTATCAACATTTATCCAAACTTGCTTGAGATCATTAGTCTATCTTATGTAAGTCATCAAGAATCAACGCAATCAACTCTCTTGCTTAAGTGTCATTATTCTACCTTAAGTATAGAGAAGCATCAATTATCCATCAAAACAAATCAAATAAAATCATACTAAGGTCTTGAAATTTGATCCCCAACATCACAATCATCCATTATCCTCCATCATCCCATATCTCTCCAACAAACATAGATCCTTATGTGGCAATGCAACATTTACAAAGACTTAAATATGCCTATGAGGATTTTGATCCTATCACTAAGGAGAAATGTAAAAACATCATCAAAGATATCACCTTAGCACACCTCATCATTGGAGAAACCCAAAACCCTACCCCATCTTCATCATATCAACCTTCATCATACTAACCAAGTCATCCTATATATCCACCCCATCAACCTTAAATCAACCTTCAACATCTTACATATCCACCCCATCAACCTCATATCAACCTTCATCATATCAATCTTTATCCTCTTATACATCCATGCCATCATACTTATCCAACCAATCAATACCTCCAACTTATCCATCCCCCAACCTTTGTCATGCTAACTTTGATCAAGGGAACACTAGTCTAGCACACCTCATGGCCAAAATTCAAAGCTTACATCAACAACCATCTCCCCATGCAAATCCCCCATCCTCCAATCCCTCCATCACCATATCTACCTTACAATCCATCAATCTCTATACCCCCACCACAATATCCCTCCAATCCCATCAACCTTAATCCATCATCCTATGTATCTCCTAATCCACCAATCCCTATCACCCATACACCATCTAATCCACCATCAAATCTTCCAAATCCTAAGCCCACGACATCCAAAGAATCCTTGTGGGATTTCCTCCAAAGAACATCAACAAAAAATGAAAGAGAAGCTATGGAGCCCTCCAAACCCACCACCCCTCCAACACCACCATCTAATCCAACACCTATCCTTGACCCCATCCACGAACCATCACTACCCAGTCCCATCACCCATATATCCAAGCCCAATCCTAATCCTATATCATCCACCCTTACTATCCATCCATTATATTGTTCTTCAACCCATACACTCATGAAGGATGTCATCCATTGGCTATTAGCAAGGAATCAAACACCTCATGCAATCCACTACCCACCAAACCTCTTGAACAATCTCTTATCATAAGTCAAAAACCATCATGTAGCCATGTTCAAGAAACCATAAGTCAAGCACCTAACACATCCATCCAAGAACCCACCACATCTATCCCAATCACTTCCAATTCCATGCAAACACATGAGCTATGTCAAGAGTCAAATCCAAAGCATGTTGACAACCCCCTATCCTAATCAAGATCTAACCATCTCATCTAATCCCATCCTTGATCCCCTCCCATCTAGTGATCAACTTATTGATCCTACACCATATACCAATCCCCCTCCAAATATGCCCCCTTATCCACTTGGACAAAGCACCTTCATCCATGGTGACTCCCTTGTAGGAGGTGAACAACTTCCTTTCGCCACCTATCCTTCTCCAACAAATAATGGACTCACGTCTTGTTTCCAAAGCACTAAACATCCCATTGCATGTCGCATGCTCCAACACATGAACTATTAAGGAAAATGCTTAGGCCTTCATGGACAAGGCATCTTGGAGCCAATCCACACCACATTTCATCCATCCTCGTATGGCCTTGGCTATACATCCCAAGGAAAACAATCTAAAATTGTTGGTACCACCCACCCACCATCCAAAATCCATTCATCCAATCCCAAACATAGTGCACCTCGTCACACCCCCAAATCATATGTTGCCATTCCCCCTCCATCATCATATCATTTGTAAAATCATGTGACCATCCATCTTCCTCCATCAAATTTACCTCCACTACTTCCAACTCCAAATATCCTTATTAAATCCACTTTACCTCCTATCCTACTAACGCCAAACATCCCTATCCACAAATCATCTTATCCTCCCATCCTCCCAAAATCCTAATATCCCTATCCTCAAATCCCCTCATCCATTTATCCATAAATCCACTTTTAACCCATCCACTCATAAATCCCCTAAAATCCCTAATCAAGACCAACAAAAGTACACATCATCCAAACACGAAGTTTCCCCCAAATCCATGGGATTCAAAAGTAATAATTTGAATGCCTCGATTCATAAAGCATAAAAGCCTAAATATGCTATCCATTCCAAGAAAAAGCAAAAATCCAAAAGGCTATCAGAGCCCACACCATCAAAAGAAAAAACAAAAACAAAAATGGTGTGGGTCCCTAAACAAAAAGCACCAAACTCTAATGAGGTATCCACATCCTAATCTACCCTAAAATCCCAAACATCCCACTCCCCATCTAAAAATCCCCCAAATCCTAATTCTATTTGGGTCCCTAAAACCCCAAATCAGCCATCCAAAAATCCTATATCACGATCCCCATTACTACCCACCCCCCATCCAAAATATAAGCTTCAAAATACATCACGGTGTGTGCAACCATTGGTCTTGGTTCCCCTCCACCACATGGCATTCCCACATCCCCGCATACGCCCATATCTCCATCTATCATCCTCTATCCTACATATCTCCCCCATCACATTCCTATGGTCCATGCTTTTGTATAATCCACAATCCACCATCCATTACATCTTCTCCTATCCACCAACATCCATGCACATAATGTTATCTCCATCTACCTCACAACTATCCAACATGGGACCATCTTCTCCTTGCTATGGAAATAGACGCCCCATAAAAAAATTAAAAAAAAAACCAAAAAATCAAAAAATCAAAAATCAAAAAATAAAAAAAAAAGAGAAAAGAGAAAAAATTGTCCAATGGTGAAAACCACTCCTTGTGGCACCTTTGGCAAGTACCATGATGAAAACCCCTTGTGGGCATCATGCATAACCCCTTCTCCATCCATTTTGTATCCCTACACTTGGGGGCAAAATCATACCATTCCTCCACATCCTTTGCATATCTTACCCATCATTCATCCTTATCCTATCATTTTCCTTATCTACCATCCTCATATCCATTCTATCATTTCCCATCCATCCTATCTACTATACCTTCCTCCTTAGATCTTGATAAAGACTGGGGAAAAAATATCAACAACATGCTTTGGACACGTCTCGACATACATCCCTTCCCAAGCATATCCTCCATCCATTTATCTACTACAAAGTCCATCCATCCAAACATAAATCCACCATGCATGGGGCATATGATTCCTTGCAACCTAGACCTTGGAGAAAATCATTTTTCCACATCTTCCATTTATCTAACATGCATCCCTATCACTTGTCCATCATGAATCACCTATCCATCATCTTTCATCACCAATCCCCCTATCCAACTCCATCACCTTCGCCTCTAGATTTGGTGTTCCCTTGTCATTGGTATCTAGCGCAAAGTCTATCCAAACGAAATCCAATGCAACCATTATAATAAAAGTATTCCCTATCCAAAATCACAAAAATCCAAAAAAATAATACAAAATCCAAAAAATACAAAAAAAGTCAAAAAATTACAAAAATCCCAAAAGCAATCCCACAACATCCTCACAATCACCCAAATCATCCAACACATTATCTTCCAACACCATCACATCTATCCTCAATCATCCCACATCATTATCACAAATCAGAACTACATATCATCCCCACCCACATCTTAATGTGCCTCGATCCCATGGATATAGGGTATGTAGGTAGTCTAGAACATGAAGGAAGTTTCCAGTACTTAGGTACATAAGATGCACCCATCCAACTCGCTTGGATGGTCCCTATCCCCTGAGCTTACACTATATCCCAAGCATCACATTACCTATCAAAGCATCGTCCCTTATCCAAAAATCATCAAATATCAAATCAGCATCAACCACAACTTGTAACCATCATATCCTACACCAATCTTACAACATCAATGATGAGTGCCAAGTAGCACCCATGAAATACATCTTTTTACCTCTCTTTTTCTCCCTTTTTATCCCATTGTCCTAATGACTGCACTAAAATAGGCTAGCAAGATTGTTCTAATGATGATTAATAAGAGATGAATTACATAAGATCATGGTTTCTGATTGAAGGACTAATGTGCATTGAATTGATGGAAATATGCAGAAATCTTCTCTTTTTGAATCAACAGGTGTAGGTGTTCGAGTAGACAGTTTGTGCATCTCCAGAGGTAGTCATAATGATCTCCGAAGCTGACATCAACTTGCCACATCTGGTCTCGAAAGTTTCAAATTTAATTGGAGAAGTTTTTGGGATGAGAAGGTGAAGCATCTCCGGAGCTGGATTGAAGTCTTGAGCATCTTCGGAGCTGGATTGAAGTCTTGAGCATCTCCAGAGCTGAACAAGAAGGTCACAAACATATCTCCGAAGCTACAGACAAGAACATAGATCTCTGGCGCCTTTTTAGAACAGTGCATATTTCTAGCACAGTTGTCAGTCAGACACTTCCAGTGGTGATCAGGATGCTCCTAATGTTACTCAAATCATCACCTGAGTAATTAAGGGCAATCTATAGTTAACTGCTGGAAGTTTTATCTCTTTTTGGTTTTTGCATGAGTTACTAATAAACTAATTTAATTCCTATATTTTAGGGCCTCGCTGCCCATTTGTATTTAAGATTAAGACTCAGATTTAGTGTGAACTTCTATTCCACTCAATCTATTTTTATTTGCATGGATATTTATTCTGTAGTTAGACTATTAGTACAGTAAAGAGATTGATGTTATCTCTTAGATGAACTAGTAGAATAGGGTGTGTGATCTCTCATTGCATATTTAGATATAAACTTATAGAAGTAGCAGAAAAGGACAACGATTATTCTTCTGATTTCTGTAATCTCATTTTGATATCAATATTTTGCTAAATACAAAACTGATGGAATTGGACTGAATTGAGTTGTGATATTATTCTCTTGTGCTGATTCTTTAATTTAGTATTTAGCCCTAAGGGTGTGGAGTAAGGGCCCACTCTCACCACCAAGGCAGAAGGCTAGTATTGTTGTTTTATTGTTTCAGATTTTGCTTTAAAAGATGTTTACTATTTTCATAGATAGATGCATGTTTTAGTTTATAGATTTGCTTTAAGTAATTTACTATTCAGTTCTATTTTCAATATTCTTAGAATTTATTTCATAGTAGATAGATCAGTTTCTTTAAATCAGTAGAGGTCATTAGAGTTAGTTAGATAAAACTGGAAACTATAGGATTCCTAATTGCAGATAGCCAAGGACATAGCCCTAGATTTGACAAAAGAAATATGATTAAATGATGAGGTACAATGACCCTTGTCATTTTTGGTGCTGTTGCTGGGGATGTATTGTGTTAATTAGAAAAACTTAGCTAAATAGTTTTAGGATAGATCTGTATGGTTAGAGCTAGAGATTCAAAAGGAAGATACATAAAACAAACACCCCATCAACAGACTATAGGAGAAAGCAGTGGGGTGGCACACGATCTTGTTGAAGAGAGACATCTAAAACCTGTTTTAGAAGCTACATCTGAAATTAATAATCCTTTCAATCCTCCAAATCTTCCACTTGCTGACTATATCCAAGAATTACAACAAAAATTCTAGGCAGATCCTTTGATAGAACCTAATTTCCTAGAACCTCAAGGAGAAGAACCAGTACTAGACATGGATGATAATCATGAAAATGAGGAAAATCAGGCTCCAAGAACCTTCTCATATCTCATTGTTCTGGCTGCTGGAGATAATGCCCCTATGAAAAATATTTCACCTGCACACTTGCTAAATTTTAGGGGTCTTGCTTCTGAGGATCTAGATCAGTTTTTGTTTGAATTCAAAGTGGTATGCCAGACTTATAATTATGGATCAGATAATCAAAAACTCAAACTATTTCCCTCAACCCTAAAGGATTCTGCAATGAGATGGTTTATAGGCCTGCCCCAAAATTCCATCCATTCCTAGGATCAGATGGAGACATAATTCTTGGGAAAATACCAGGACTATTGTAGAGTCAATGATAAGAATGAGGATTTATTCAAAATTAAATAGAGAGAGGAAGAGACCTTAGAGGATTATGTGGATAGGTTCAACTTTGCTTTGAGAAGATATGGAAATCCTGTAAATCATTCTTTGGCCAGAACCTTGTTTGTAAAAGGACTAGACAAAGAATCAAAACAGTGACTGGATCTGATGGAAAAAGGGAATATCAACAAAATGGATATGCCTGCTATAGAAGAACTCTATAGGAACTATTCCAGAACCCAAGATGGAGTAAGAATACCCAAATCTTTCAAAGGGAAGAATGAAATAGGACAGTTAATGCAAAAGATTGCAAATCTGAAAACAAATATTCTAGTCCAACTAAATACCACATTGGATGGGATTTAGGAAAAAACTAGAACAACTAATCAAAGTAGAACAACTGAACCACTCTCCATCTATTGTCCTAGGTGTAGAAACAAGCATCTGTTGAGAGAATACCCTTTAGACAAATCAGAGATCTGTTAGATCTGTGACAAGGAACATCCTACCAGTCAATGTAGTCAACTTCCAGCCCTAAAAAGGTTGAGAAAGAAGAATGCCATCATAGAAGAAGAGTTGAACTATGTAGGACAAAAACAAGCTAGGAATTTCCCTTATAATCAGTATCCAAGCCAGCCTTCTTACAGGGGTCCTTCTAATTGGGTAAATAATCAATGGAATCAAACTTGGCATGGGCCTCAAAATAATCCTCCTAGGGGATAGCAGGAGTGGCCAAATCAACAATGGCAAAATCAGCCCTAAGGAAATCAACAGTGGCCACCACAATTTGGATCACAAAACATGCAGCCTCAATGGGGTCCTCAACAGAGATATAATCAATAATACCAGGGACAACCTAGATGTTTCCAACCTCAACAACAAGCATTACTAATTGGACCCCCCAATACACAAGGTCAGTCACAAAATGAACCAGTTAGCCAACCACCCTTACCAGTTCAACCTATACCAAACCTACGAAATAAATAGGGAGCAACTGTTTACATGATAGAACAAGAAAACATGGCTAGTATTAACGCTATATATCTCAATAATCTCTAGCTGTGTTTTGGGAAAGCATTCCCAAGTCCATCTCCTCCAACTATAGTTGAAGTAACCAATGATGTGGAACCTAAAAATTCATCTGCTCAACTTCCAAAGGAGATTACTACTGAAACAGTGTAAATAGAATCATCCTTAGATAACTCTAGAGTTCCTCCTAAAAGGCTAACTTTGAAGAACATTCCTAGAAAAATTTTTGTTAAGAGCTCCAGAGATGTTCTAGAGATGGAAAAACTAGCACCATACCTAGAACGACTCAAACAACATGTTCCCCAGAAAAAGATCTTACAAAAACAAGTCCAATCTACCCTGGAATCAGAACTGTTACAAGAAATCAGACAATTGAACATTAAAATTCCACTCCTCCAAGCAATCAGAGATGTGCCAGAGCTGAACCAATTCATCAAACAACATTGTGTTAAAACACAAGGCAGGAAGAGAAACTTTCCTTCTATAGTCCAAGTGGAAGGGAAAGTAGTAGATCTACTGATGGGAGAAATGCTCCTACCAAAGTATGGAGACCTTGGAAATCTTGTCATAACTGTTTACATCTCAAGGGTAGAAATTTCAAATGTCTTGGTTGATTTGGAAGCAACAATAAATGTGATGATAGTTCATACAATGGACAAATTAGCCTTCACAAGTATCCAATCCACATCTACAATCCTTCAACTTGCTGACCAGTCAGTAGCTATTCTGAAAGGGGTAATTACTGATGTCCCAGTTGTGATAGAATCATGGGAATTCCCAGTAGACTTCCTGATATTGGAACCAAGAAACTAGAGAAATGCTTATCCACTGATATTAGGAAGACCATGGTTGGCTACAGCAGCAGAATCTATTGATTGTCGAACTGGGGATATGGTCATTTCTAATGGGATGGATTTTAAGAAAATATCTCTGTATCCTCCAGCTAAACCATCAATACATTATACAGGAAGAGTATGGGTAGATGAGCCAGATAACATTGAAAATAGTGCCTCAGTAGCTATGGTCACCATCAAGAAACATTTGGGTGAGTTGGAAGAAGAAATCTACTATGATACAATAGAAGACATTACCCACATCCTAATCAATGAGGATGTAATGGAGCTTGCCCAAGATTCTAGGAGAGAAATTCTCACTTCTGCTCATTATACCCTATCAAATATCATTCCTTGTGGGGAGACCTTTTACAGAGACTTAGCCATGTTCCACATGTTGCTTCCACATTCTTGTCCCCTCAATACCATGACTCAAGTGTATGGATTGACTACATCCATGGATCTAATCACAAAACAGGTCATGATTTTACCAGGAAAAACACTTAATATCAACACTCAGTTAACAGCAAATTAGGAAGAAAAACTTATCCAACTTCTGATTTCCCATTTAGTAGCTTTTGCTTGGGAATACCAAGATATGAAGGGGATCCCTCCTAAGATCTGTACCCATCATATATACACTGAGGATATCAAGCATATCAAACAACCCCAGAGAAGATTGAATCCTACTTTAAAAGACATTGTTAAGACTAAAATAGAAAAATTGCTGCAAGTAGGGTTTATATATCCAATCTCAGACAGTCAATGGGTCTCACCCCTAGTCATAGTGCCTAAAAAGAATGGGAAATGGAGGGTGTGTATTGACTATAGGGAGCTAAACAAAGCTACAAAAAAGGACTACTTTCCCTTACCATTCATTGACCAAGTGTTGGACAACCTTGCTGGGAGAAAGTATTTTTCTTTCCTAGATGGGTTTAGTGGGTATAACCAAATCCAAGTAGCACTTGAAGATCAGGACAAAACTACTTTCACCTATTCTTGGGGAACTTTTACCTACAAAGTTCTTCCATTTGGACTATGTAATGCCCCAACTACATTTCAGAGGCTTGTTTTAGCAATTTTTGATGAATTAGCAAATAAGTGCATGGAGGTCTATATGGATGAATTTATTGTGTATGGGGACAACTTTGAGGAAGCTCTCATAAACCTTGAGAAAGTACTAAAATGCTGTGAGAAAAATCATCCTTGAGCCATGAAAAGTGCTTCATGATGGTGGAGGAAGGAATTGTATTGGGACACCACATTTCAGCAAATGGGATCAAAGTAGATCAAAACAAAATAGAAGTAATCAAACATTTACCTTCACCCAAAAATCAGATAGATGTTAGAAGTTTTCTAGGTCATGCAGGCTACTATAGGAGATTCATAGAAAATTTTAACAGAACAGCTGCCCCCCTGTTTACTATACTTAACAAAGACACATAATTTATATGGATAGAAGACTATCAATCAGCATTTGAAACCCTAAAAGAGAAGCTTATTGTCACACCTATTTTGAGAGGACCTAATTGGACTTTACCATTCCACATACAAACCGATGCTTCAAATGAGTCCATTGGGGTAGTCTTAGGACAGAAGGAGGAAGGGGAAAGTATGCATGCCATCTATTACATTAGTAAAAATCTTACCTTTGTAGAAAGAAATTACACCACAACTGAAAAAGAATTCTTGGTAGTCATCTATGCTATAAACAAATTCAAGCATTATATCACTGGATATAAAATATTTGTTCACACTGATCATGTAGCCATCAAATACTTAATGAATAAGCTAGTAGTGGGTGCAAGGATCATTAGGTGGTTATTGCCATTGCAGGGATTTGACATTACCATAGTTGATAATCTAGGCAAGTTTAATTTGGTTGCTGACTTTTATCAAGATTACATATAGGAGGAGAAAACCAACAAGTGGAGGACAGGTTTCTAAATGAACATCTATTTTCTATCTCCTCTACTGCACCTTGGTTTGCTGACATAGCTAATCTCTTAGCTACAGGTTTGTATCCATCCCATTTTACCTCAAAACAGAAGAAACACTTAGTTAAGGAAACCTTATCTTACAAATGGTTAAATGGTTTGCTATTTAAATGTGGTCCTGATTTCATTTTACGCAGGTGTTTAAAAGCTGATAAAATTTTTGATGTGTTGAGAGCATGTCATGATGAACCATCTGGTGGGCATTATTCTTCCCACAGAACTATCCACAAGGTCCTAGGATCTGGTTACTACTGGCCCTCTATTCATAAGGATACCAAGAAGTATGTGCAGCAGTATGATCAGTGCCAAAGGATGGGACAGCCAATCTTCACTCAGGAGACAGGATTCCTGGGCCAAGGGCCAACAGTATAGGAGATAGACTCTATAAATATCTCCTCTTCTTCTTTAGGCTCTGCAGAACCAAGAGGGGTATTCCCTACTCAACATCCATGAAATATAAGTGTGCAAAGAATGGGATGCTGACACAAAGCAGATAAATCCTCTCTTATGCAGACCAAAACTGTGAGATAAGAGCAAAGGAGCTAGGTTTGGGCCTATAATCAGTTGTAGATAGAGGATTTTGATCCTAAAACTACTTCTAAAGTCCTAAAGGTTTGAATATGAAGTTTGAGTTTGATTTTATGTTTGGATGCAAAACTAGGACTTTGGGTTGCAACAGACACAAGGCCAGATCGGTGCCTACCTAGGGCTTGGAGTCAATAGACATACACATGTGAATGGTTATCATAAGCTTGAATCAATGACTGAGTTTCAAGGGGAGATTTCTGGTATCTGCCTTACAGACACTTCCCAAAAATTAAGTGTTTAATCGTTCATACTTGATGGTATCCCTATTGTAATATACTTTCTCAATGATCAACCTAAAACATTTAATTTGTTCCTTGAACAAAAGTAGGAGATTAAATATTCAATACAGAAAACCCATATCCCTAAATCCTAAATAACCCTTAGCTAATTAGATTCAAAAGAAAGTATACTCACAACTTGGAGACAAATGACTAAACACATGCAACAAAGCATTTTTCATATAAAACAACATGAAACCAGTTAACTTATGCATAAAACATACAACATGAGACTCATAAACTCACAAGACACTTGAAATAGAGTCACCAGAAAGTTGTATTGCTATTGCAGCACCAAAATTTGTCCAATTTTCAACAACCAAAAAGGGTGACACAGTCTGCCTTTTTATATTAGAACTATGTACCCAACCAAAAATTAATTACAAGGCAAGATCAAAAATTCTACCAGATACAATGCATGAGAAATGGTGCTCAGAACAATAAATGCAGCAGGGGACAAAACAGGAAGAAGTAAGAGAAGGGCGAGGAGTAGTTGAACTCGAGCCCTGTGCCGTCGCTGGAAGACTCTCCATTTGAAAGTGGTAGCCGACATGTCTCTTCGGCCCATACCCGTCTACACCCTGCCATTAATGGCACACCAACTCACAGCCACCGTGGAAATTGTAGCAGTGCACCCATGGAAATTTCTCACTCAAAAAATGTCTGCAGACACAAGGAAAAAACCATGGCTGAAGGTTCAAAACCCGACCGTTGATCTAAAATCCATCGCTAAGATCAACAGTGCCAAAACATGCATGAAGAGTCGCCAGCTAATGATATCGTGCCATGTAGGCACCTTGACCCTCTATCATTGACCTTTTCTGCTTTCATTTCGCCTTTATCGCTTTTGTATATAAAAATCCAAATGCATATACAACATACAAGGTGGACGTCGAATGTCGTAGAAGAAAATGGAACTTCAGTTCGGGTCTGGTTTGTATCTTCATCCTGCATCCATCGCTTTGTATATTACACATATACAAACGCAAAACACATACAAGGCAGATTCCATTGCATCTATCCATCTGATTTGAAAAACTTTCAAATTCGGGCTTTGTATCTTCATGAGTTTGCATATCGGCACATATACAAGTGCAACTATACAAGTGGTGGGCCCGACCCATTTTCTCTCTCCTTTGCACATTTCCTTGCACATTGCATATACAAATACAATGTACAAGCCGCGAATGCCACACTACTTTAGAACAAAATGAAAACAACCTTGGGTCCGCCTTGCATCTTTGGAATGCACTTGTATTGTATGTTCGAACATACAATCACTTTATACAAGTGGCGGGCCCCATTAAATGCACCTTCTGCCTTTGTATGTTGCAGAACATACAAGGTCCCTTGTATATTTTGTTTGTATCTTTCACTTGTGTATTCAATTGTATATCACTAAATATACATTTGCCCTTTGCATGCAAATAGGGAATCTTTAGAGAATATGCGATGAATACATCTAACCATTGTATGTGCGCCTGAATGTATACTGCATATACATTCCACCCTGTATATCCATGACACTGTTTACTTTGCATGTCACGGGCCTTTGTATATTTGTCAATGTACATTCCTTTGCACATACAAACAAGGAATCTTCTCCAGAATATTCCTGCAATGTATCTTTTCCTTTGTATGTGTCACTTGCATGTTCTACATACAAGCCCAATATACAAGCAGGGCCAATATACAAATGGTGAATATTCCTGGAATCTTACAGAATATTCCCCCAATGTTTATGCAACCCGATATACATTTAGAAATACATATAACTTAGATTTTCAACATTTTTCAAAAGCCGACTGAGATTTCACAAGCCCGCTAACAGATTTGATCACTCACACACACAGAAACTTGACACTTTTCTCATGTACGATGGGAAAAGATGGTAAAACATTGCACTGGGATGGTGAACCTATGAACATTAAGGCACAAAGATGAAATTGAATAACCATGAACCCACCACAGAAAACCAACATCAGAATAGGCAGAACAATGCAAGACCCCATGACTTAGAAAATTTAGGATTTGAATGAGAAAATCTGTGAATGTTCAAACTTAAAACCCTAAACATAAATGAGTACTAACAAGGTCTAGACTTTGTGGGACCAATTTCTCCACCTTCATCAGGCAAGGAGTATATTCTGGTATGCACAGACTATGTGACTAAATGGGCTGAGGTTCAAGCTTTACAATTTGCAAGAGAAGAGAAAGTTGCTAATTTCCTTTATAATAAAATTTTCTTGAGGTTTAGAGCCGCAAGATCCATAGTTTCAAACAGAGGACCTCAATTTACTTCACAGGTAATCAGAGCATTCACAGATCTGTATCAAGTCAAGCACAAGAAATCTTCACCTTACCATCCTCAAGCCAATGGGTAGGTAGAGGTGACTAATAGGGAACTTGAGAACATTCTGACAAGGATAGTGGCAATGAATAGAAAAGATTGGGCTAACAGATTACCTAAAGCAGTTTGGGCTTACAATACCACTTGGAAGTCCACAACAAAATTCTCACCTTATGAATTAGTTTATGAAAAAAAGCCCATTCTATCTATAGAATTTGAACTCCAGACACTTAAAACTGCATTAGATATTGATCTACCATTGTCCATAGCCCAACAAAATAGAATTCTTCAGCTCAATGAGTTAGATGAAATCCAGACAGAAGCCATTCAACAAATAGAACTGGTTTAGTATTAAAGGAAGCAATGGCATGACCAACACGTCAAGAGGAGGACATTTCAACAAAGTGATTGGGTTCTTCTTTATGATTCTAAATTCAAGGAGTTCAAAGGGAAGCTACAAACTCATTGGATGAGTCCTTATCAGATAAAGGAAGTTTTTGAGAATGGAACAGTGTTGTTGGAACCTATTGATGGAAGCACAGACACATTTTTAGTGAATGGACACCGAATTAGACTCTATAAAAGGCCATCCACTAAGGAGGAGTTCATCAGAGATTTATGTTTGGTTATAGAGGACACATCCTCTGTCACAATTTTGGACTGAAAAAAAAAAAGGAGGTTGTAAACCAGCAAATGGCGGCTTTCTTAAAAAAAAGAGAGGATTGAAAACCAGCAAATGGCAGCCTTCTTAAAAAGAAAAAGAAAAAAAAGAGGAAGATAGAAAACTAGTAAATGGCTGTCTTTCTCGACTAAGGGGATTGAAAACTAGGAAATGGTGGTTCCCTTCTTCATGCTAGATAAGAATAATCAAGCTACGGAGGTGATCAGGTGCCTGGACTTACTCACACACACCTCTGACACTTGCAAATAAGGAGCACCTCCTGCGCTTCTCAAATAAGGAGCACCTTTGGCACTTGCACACTAGGAGCACCTTTGGCACTTCGGCACTCCACCAATAAAGAGCTATTCTGAATATAATTGGGAGGGGACCCACCTCCCTAGGTAATAAAGTAGAAATGTCATTTGATGAGGTCATCATGACTCATCCTCCACTTTATGACAGGAACAAAGATGAAGTCAACACGCATCTCGAGAGAAATCATTACTCTCGTTTGTACGAGTACTTACAAGGACTGTGTTGACATCACCTAGATACATGGATTCTCGAACCACTCAGCGGGAATGATTGCAAGTTGCGTGACAATAAAGATGTTGATTTCCTTTCAAGCCATGAATAAGCTGCTTAGCTACCACGTCACGTCAAGTCTCATCAATGCCGCATCATTTCAGCCAAGTACATCAGTTCCTCATCATTATGATTGGTTCAGGTAATTCTCTCTTAATTAAACATTAATTAGCAACTATCTTGTCATTTCTATTTTTGGGTGTCGTCATTATGACACATCCTCTTGCCATTATTTTCCTTCCCAAATGCATGCATGCCACCATCTTTGTTGCACTGCCACCATGCCTATGGAGTGTCCCATCACTCTGCTTCAATTATGACCACATAAGCACTCTAACTGATTTTAAGTTCTCTTTTCATAATCCAAGCCACTAAATGAATTAAGATCATAATCCTCATTCAATACTGCAAAATACCCTGAAGAACATAGTCAGCTGATACAGTCCTTTGGAGCCTACGGAGTGAGGGAGAATTTTAGCACAGAGGGTAGAAAGAAAAATTAGAAATGGGGCTTAGAAAGAAATCAGAGCCAGAAAGTGTTATAGGTCTTTTGCAAGATGATGTTGCAGGAGACATTCTGAGGAATGTAGGATGGCTGGAGTTTTTGGAAAAGTTTGAAGGGTTTCAAAAGGATATTGTTGATGACTTCCTAGGAAACTTGAGGGACAATTAGACAATTGTAAGGGAAGTTGAAATCAATCTCTCTGCAACCACTATCAGCCATATTTCTGGATTGCCTGAACAAGGTGAGAGGTTTTATCATCTGAAAACTTTATATGTTGATTTGATTAGGAATTTCTCTGTTGAAGGTGAACCTGCAATACAGTTGCATTTAAGTAAGAATGAGGTTAAAGGAATTCTTAGCTCCTCACTTCCAAACCCTTGGCAATCTGTAGCTACATGGTTGATGAAATATTTCACATGTGATGGTCAATTTTCCTTAGTTCTAGGACCAATAATGAAAATGTTGATTTTTCTGAGACATGGGAATGCACACCCTGAATTTAGCATAAATATACCCAATTTCATGTACTCTGCCATTAGAGCAATTGCAGAAAAGTATCAACAAAATAAGGGTCCTATGAAACACCATGGCCTCATTTTTCTGATAGTTAAACATCACTTTATGTCCCAAGCTAATGGGGAAGAATTATGGCAGACATTTCTAGATAACCAACCCCAGGACAGAGAGTCAAAGAGAGCTCAAGAGGTGGATGAGGTTTTTTTCTACCCAGCAAGAAGAGGGGACAGAGCCTTCAACTTCCTCTACAGCTGTTGAAAAAGGTAAAAATCCCTCACTAGAGGCAACTTCATCTACTACCCATGTTTCTGACAAGAAAAGGAAAGGAAAAGAAATTAGAGAACCTGTTATTGAACATACACCATATATTACTCGCTTAGCAAAGAGAAAAATGACCTTGGCTAAGGAATCTACCCCAATAAGACCAACAAAGGAAAGCTAGGGTCAGAAAACAAAGAGAATTTCAAAGAAAATAGACTCTGACATATATTATTGGGCTGAAGAGCCATCCCATGACTCAGATGGCATTCCCCTAATACGAAAGAAGAAACAGAGAGAGGTTTCTCCTGAGCCATCTGTGCATCTAAGCCCAACTTCACAACATTCGCCTGCTCCGAAGTCAGCACAAAAAGAAACTTATACTATTTCCTCTGATTCTGAGGATGATACACCTACTCCAGAGGCACCTACTCCAACCATGCTATGGAGAAGCAAAAGGAAAAGGTAGCTCTCCCAAACTGAAAAAGATATTGCTCTCCTAGCTGAAGTCCTTTTGAGTTTCAAAACTTTTGAAGAGAAAGATGGGCCTTCATTAGTGCCAATAGTTGTAGAGAAGACCCAAGAAGAAATTCAAGACAGGGGGACTGTAGGGGAAGTTGAAGTAGAGCAAATGGATCCAACTAGCAGTGAAGAGCCAATGGCTGTGGGAGCCCCTAAGGTATAGGAGACAAAAGAAGAAACATGAGCATATTCTCACCCCTCTGACCAAGAGGATACTGAAATTTCAAAAGAACAACAGATGTCAGATGAGATTGATAATCTGAAAAGATTAATATGGGGGAAAAGTTTGATCATCACTGACCTTAAGAAGGTCATGAAGGAGAAAGAGATGGAGCAAAAAAGAAGCAATTGAGAAACTGCAAGAAGAGCTCTAGAGTAAACAACAAATAATTCAGCAGAAGGAAACAAAATTGAAAGCCCAGGAGACTGAGGTAGCTAAAATCTTTAAGGAAAAGGAGGTAGAGGTAGTACAGAACATTTCTGATCTTACCAAGGCCAGAGATAATGGTCTCATAGTAATTGCAGCATTAATTGAAAAAGTACAGAGCCAAGATAAATAATTGACATGGGCCAACAATAAAATAGATGATTAGGAGGAATATATTCATGAGTTAACTGGCCCAGGGGTAACCAGTGAACAAGAGGTACAAACAGATCCATATGTGGGTCCAATCCCCATTGATATTCCTAAGGCCCTATTCCACCGGGAAAGGAGATGTAGAGAAAATGAGGCTTCTAAGCCTATGTTGCAATTATAGAGGGCAGTTACTACCATGACAAAAAGAGTAGAAACCCTGGAGGAAAAAGTCATTCAGATGGCCTCCATTTCTTCTAAAATTCTATCTTGCAAACCTCTAAGTGCCAGTTATGCTATGTTCTTACAGGAAAGAGTCTTGCAAAGGAATTTATCTTTAGTCCTATTTGATCTGAATGAGAATATAGAGACAACAGAGGGGTTCATGGAAGCATATACAAGGAGTTCTGATGAAGACAAAAAAAATTTGTGTGAATTATATTTGCATGGTTTCTATGTTGATGATATGACCTTCATTCTTAATTATTTTGTAGGGGAATGCTAGCTCAAAGCATTCATGTCACTGATGAGGAATCATCAGATTTGGAATGAGCGAATGGAGGCTCATCTCAAGAAGGATACAAAAACAAATCTTTTCATCAGAAATGAGTGTCTAAACCCTTATGCTTTTGAGGTCCAATTCAGAGCATATGTCTATCACCCTGAAAGTTAGACCAAAATTTTGCCATTGTATCTGAAAAATCTACAAGATTAGACCAAAATTTTGCCATTGTATCTAAAAAATCTACAAGAGTGTTCCATTGATTTTGGTCTTTTTATGAATAGTTTTGCTAATCTAGTGCTTGCATTAGCAAAGAAAAGGTGGAACATTCTGACTTCAGAGAAGAAAATGAGAGAAGTGGTGACCCCTGCTAATTTAAGATTATTTATGAGGAAGGCAAGGTTAATATCCAAAATGATGGATAAACACAAACAAGAGTGGATAGGTGGTCATTTCAGACCCCCTCTCATCATTGAGCCACTACCTGTCTAGGCTGAGCAGATGGAGGATGATAAGTTGTAGGAGTGGTTGAAACAGGTTGATCAGTACAGGGGAAATAGTAATACCAACCACACCACTTCGACTACCTATGCACAAGACTACAGCTTGACTGACAGGATCTTCCCCCAGAATAAATCCAGATTGTGAGAAGCAGGAGGGCTTGTTAATCCTTAAGTACGGTGGGAAATGATGAGTGCTAGGTAGCACCCATGAAATATATCTTTTTACCTCTCTTTTTCTCCCTTTTTATCCCATTATCCTAATGACTGCACCAAAATAGGCTAGCAAGATTGTTCTAATGATGATTAATAAGAGATGAATTACTTAAGATCATGGTTTCTGATTGAAGGACTAATGTGCATTGCATTGATGGAAATATGCAGAAATATTCTCTTTTTGAATCAACAGGTGCAGGTGTTCGAGTAGATAGTTTGTGCATCTTCAGAGGTAGTCATAATGATCTCTGGAGCTGACATCAACCTACCATGTCTGGTCTCCAAAGTTTCAAATTTAATTGGAGAAGTTTTTGGGATAAGAAGGTGATGCATCTCTAGAGATGGATTAAAGTCTTGAGCATCTCCAGAGCTGAATGAGAAGGTCACAAACATATCTTCGAAGCTACAGATAGGAACATACATCTCTGGCACCTTTTTAGAATAGTGCAGATTTCTAGCACAGCTATCGGTCAAATACTTCTAGTGGTGATCAGGATGCTCCTGATGTTACTCAAATCATCACCTAAGTAATTAAGGGTAGTCTATAGTTAACTGCTGGAAGTTTTATCTCTTTTTGGTTTTTGCATGAGTTACTGATAAACTGATTTAATCCCTACATTTCAGGGCCTCGCTACCCATTTGTATTTAAGACTAAGACTCAGATTCAGTGTGAACTTCTGTTCCACTCAATCTATTTTTATTTGCATGGATATTTATTATGTAGTTAGACTATTAGTAGAATAAAGAGATTGATGTTATCTCTTAGATGAACTAGTAGAATAGGGTGTGTGATCTCTCATCACATATTTAGATATAAACTTACAGAAGTAGCAGAAAAGGACAGTGATTATTCTTCTGATTTATGTAATCTCATTTTGATATCAATATTTTGCTGAATACAAAGATGATGGAATTGGATTGAATTGAGTTGTGATATTATTCTCTTGTACTGATTCTTTACTTTTTAGTCTTCAGCCCTAAGGGTGTGGAGAAAGGGCCCACTCTCACCACCAAGGCAGAAGGCTAGTACTGTTGTTTTGTTTAAGATTTTCCTTTAAAAGATATTTATTGTTTTCATAGATAGATGCATGTTTCAGTTTATAGATTTGCTTTAAGTAATTTACTGTTTAGTTCTGTTTTCAATATTATTAGAATTTATTTCATAGTAGATAGATCAGTTTCTTTAAATCAATAGAGGTCATTAGAGTTAGTTAGATAAAACTGGAAACTATAGGATTCCTAATTGCAGATAGCCAAGGACATAGCCCTGGATTTGACAAAAGAAATATGATTAAATGATGAGGTACAACAACCCTTGTCAATCAACCATCAATATCATCTAATGGTTCCTGCCTTAATGGATATATTATTCCTACAATAGGCAGAATCCATCAATCATCATCCATCTTGGCAAGAGATACAATGGCTATTTATTTGGTTCATTGGTCTTTTGGTTCTTGATTTTTATCTTTTGTTCTATTTGAAGATCACATCAAAACTACCTTGATCTCACTATATCATGGTATGCAGTGAAAACATCTAGAATGGGGCATAGTCTTGCTTTTGTATGATGTGCTTGTGGTTTGGTCTCATTACTCCAAGCTAGTATTCATATCTTGTGGATCGTAGGGTTAGTTCTAGCATATCGATCTCCATTTGCATCTCGGGTTCTTCATACCTTTTGTGTATTAAGGGCTTATACTTTGAGTCCCCTTCCCTCGCCTAGACAAGGTTGTACTATCTTGGGCATGCATGGGATCATCCCTTTGTCTACGTGTCTAGTCCATGCAAATGTTGGATAAACATCATCACCTCAGTCTTCTATACCTTGGTGAAAATATCCACTTTGCTATAGCAAACCTAGGATTGCCCTAAATCATTTTCAACATAATAATTATCTATTTTCCAATCTGTCCATCATATAATCATCTATCCAAAATCACCAATCTTTCATCTCACCCCTTATCCTCCAACCACTTCTACCAATATGTTTCATCCATTTTGAGAGCACACCCGTGTTCTTGTAACCTGCCTATCCTCTCAAGGGGGCATCACCCTTACCAATGAGCCCTAAACCTTACCCTATTCTTCTAAACCAAAATCTTTTTCTACCCAATCTAACTCTATATTTTGAACTTCTTTGAAATAATGTTACTTAGCCGCAACACCATTTCAAAGAGGGGCAAATGTAGACACTTGAAATTGACTTGCTCCGCAAACCAATTTCTCGTATATCTACACCACCAATTATCCCTCCTATTAATTAACTAAATTAATTTTATTTAATTAATTTATTCCTAATCATCTACCCTTAACTATTTATACATCATTTGTGATCAATTAATTCATTTAATTTATCACTATACCTTATAACACTATCCTCATTGATTAAATAAATATTCTCAATATTTATTTAGTTAATTTGTCCATCTCCCTAATCCTTATTAATTAAATAAACCATACTTATTTAATTAATCTACCCTACTAATCAACCTAAACCTAACCTAGTTGATTAAATAGCAATTATTTAATTAGCTACCCTAGCCTACTTATCCCCTAGACCTAAATTAATTAAGCTAAACACTTAATTAAACCTTGCTTAACCCATCCTCCCACACACTTTGAATAAAAATCATTTTTTTATTCAAAAGGTCACATCTTTCTTACATGACCCACCAACTCATTTATCACCATCTTACACATGTAAGTGTACATGTGTGCTTCAACCTTCACTCTTCCACATAAACTTAAATTTTTAATTCACACTCCCCCATGAGATGAATTTTTAATTCACTTGTCATATCCACTCTTCCCTAAAATGAATTTTAATTTATTTTAATCCTCATCACCTTTCCACATGTGAATTTAAAATTCACAAATAATGAGAGCCCTCCAATCCTAACCCTAATCCTCAAGCATTCGTAGCCATTTATCTTAACATTCTATCCTCACCCTCCATCCTTTTATCAAAAATCTATAAATAGAACCCTCACCCAAGTCATTTGTAATCACTTCTTCATCCTATCATCACTATGCCAAAATTTCTCTCAAATATTCTCATCACACCATCATAATGCCAAAATCCTTCTAGCCTTCTATCTCATTCATTCATAGCCAAATCCAATCCTCATCTTATCAAATCCCTCTCACATCTTCATCCTTATTGTGTTGAAAGCAAGAACAATCCATATTTAAATCATCTACTTGGGTAAAGCTAGGAGCTCGTGGGTTCAAGCTCGTCCACCTTATCAAGGAGAAGGAGATCATTTGAAGGTATAAGCTTGTGTTTTCATACACTTAGTTTGTGTTTTTAACTTCATTTGTTTTCCCTATCTTCAAGTCTCCTAGAATATGGTACCAAAATTTTGATACCTTTGTGTTGAGTTTGGAATTTTTGAGATCAAAATTAGATCATTGTGTTTATTAAAGGATGGATAACAATCGCATTCTCATAATTGCATTGTATGTTGATGATGTATTATTCTTTGGGAATGGATATGTTTATTACAAGATGGATAATGATGGCATTCTCAGCATTCAAAGGAAAGAAATTTTCTTCATTGTGTGAGTTTTTCATTGAAAGGTAATTGTCCTCCCTTTGATTGTTTATTTAAAGTTTGAATTCATAATGGAAATTCTCCATTACCATGCCCACAATAGGTGGTTGCATATGGCTTTTAAATTTTAGGTGTTAAATTTAATTTAAAAATTGCATGTATATTTTTTATGATTGAATTTAGGTTTTCAAAATTTGGAAAGTCCAAAATAGAGCCATTACTATGGAAAGATTTTCCTAGGATCCTCTCTTCTCAATTTTGGTAAACATTATTGATGTTGGGTAGATTGTGAATAGAAGGGTAGTTTTAGTTTTTGTAATTTCATAAAAAAATAAAATGTAGGAAAATTCAAGGTTACATGTAATCCATTAATGGAAGTAGGGAAATTTTTATGGATTTGAAACTCTTGATAGAAACATCATATAATTTCATTTTAAGGCTTCAATGAGTGAATTGTTCTAGTAAATGAATTGTCTTTCTTATTAATTGGAGATTTATGTCTTTAGTATTATGGTATGAAATTGTACATTGATTTGTATGCCACACCCGAATCATGGATTTGGTGTGTTGGGATTTTAGGATGGAGGTGTAGGATAGGAAAGGAGTGGTTTGCACCATTTCCTATGATACAAAAGGATTGCAATAACAAAAGTTTAGAGAGTTTAAACATGTGATAATGTAATAAACATTGGGATAAATAAATGATTAATCAAGACTCTTCTAGGCTATGATTTGAACACTCTCAGAGGTTTAGTGTAGCTACAAAGGCCATGTCACAACTCTAGGAGTTGGTGGATGTCATTGAGTATATTTATTAAGGAAGGTATAATCCCAACTTACCCACAGAGTTGTTGTGCTACTATGATGACACTCCTTGTCTTATTCATAAGGTCCTCATCCTTATCCTCTGTCAGATCTTGTATTTGATGTGATTTTGATCATGTTGTAGATGCTTATGTGATTGTTGCATTTAAGTGCACTCATGTGTTGTAGCACAAATTATGAATGTTGTTTTGCATGTGTGCTACCAGACTCTCTTGTATTGCATGAGTGTGTCTGTACCCATGTGATCTTATCTCAATTCAATGGGGTAGGACTGAGGGTTCCTCATGGTTGGTTAGTGTTATACCATGGTTAGGGACCACATGGACCTTCGAGTTCCTTGGAGTGCATACCATGAGCCTTCCATTATTAATGACATGGTAACTTTCAAAATACATCTATCTCCATTACTTTAATTTTAGTCATTTATTTACTTTCTCAAAGTTTTGTTAGTGGAATGTACTTTCCACCAAGTTTCTTAGGAACTATGCACTTCAGGAGGTTCTTATGTGGTCAATTTTAATCCAATGACCCCTTGAACATATCCCTAAAACTATTTGTAAACAACTCTAAAATCGAACAAGATACACCTCATAGAGTGTAAAAATAACCTTGCTATTTTACACGCCTTAGTAACTTTTTTGACTCTATTTTGTAAGTTAGATAAATAGTTCAAAATACATGTAGGATGGATATACCATTCTAAACTACAAGTTGCAGTTATTCCTCAAAAACCCAAAATGTAGGAGTTTTAGAGTTCAAAAACTTGATGCATTTTGCATAGTGCATGTTACAGTCAACTTCTAGAGTCCAAGGTCGTAGGTGGTCCAAAGTTTGGCATTTAGTTACACAGAATATCTGCAGATTGTAAATGGATCATGAAATTTGAATTGCTATTGGTTTGGAGTTTAGATCCTTATTAAACTTTGTAGACTTGCCAACTACAAGAGGTTTCTAAAGTCCAAGTCTTCTCTAAGCCCTAGAATTAGAGTTCACTTGCACTTTGTAGCATGCAAAATGAATACATTTTTTGGGGCCTAAAGTGGCTTATAGATTAGAGTTTAGGAATTGACAAGCAATTTTCATTTTGCACTAAGCTAATATTTCCCAAAGTTGTAAGGGTGTAGTTTGCAACCTCAAACCAAATCCTAAACCCGAACTAGTAAACAAGGTGCAAGTTACAACCTGGGTTTGAAATCTGCCATGTTTGTAGGTTCCTTCTAAAACTTGACTTTAGCAATTTTGGCCCTTCTACTTGTCATAACTTCATGAAATCAAAGGGTTGGTTTGGGATATGTGTCATAAGGATTTCCCAATGATTTTGGAAATCTCATCTCTTCTCCCTACCTTACTTTCCATGCCAACTTCGGTTTCCATGTACCCATGGCACTATTAATTCTTTCACGTGTGTAACCTTGCTTTATGCATTGGTGTGTGTTCCAAGAGTGTCATAGTTGATTACATATGACACATTGGGCATGTTAGAGTTTTATATGGTTTCTTATTACCACTTTTGTTTCACAAAAAAATTGTTAAATTAATTTTTGTTTGTTAATATCCTGAGTGAAAGCTTGGAGCATTACACATTCCCCTTTCATTTATCGTTTGCCTTTTCCTCCCCAACTTGTGGAGAAATTTTGGCTTCCATTTCTACTTTCCCTTTTACATCATATTTATGCCTATCATTTTCTTACCTTTACCTTTTCCTTCATTCCCCACTTAGGATGCTTATTTATCTTTATGCGTACTCGTTTTTGTGGTCGTTGCCTTTTGCCACTTATGTTTATCATTTTTCCCTCTTACATTTTACACTTATATTTTTCTTTAGTGCCTAATTACTCCTTATTT
The DNA here is from genome assembly GCA_027924645.1 of Cunninghamia lanceolata. NCBI lineage: Eukaryota > Viridiplantae > Streptophyta > Pinopsida > Cupressales > Cupressaceae > Cunninghamia > Cunninghamia lanceolata. Next base: position 17,363,045 of record BSBN01001583.1, read on the forward strand.
CCTTATGCATTTATGACCCTTTTCCTCTACATTGATTTCTTATTTTACCTTTTTACCTTGTCTATGCTTGTTTAGACTTATGACATGACCCTTGTGTTGGCAAGAGACACTACTTTGCATTGATAGGTGTTGTCATTGATGACAACTAAGATCATCCCAATCATCCATATAACACAATTTGTTCATAACAGAAGTCAGATTCAAAATTTGTCTAAGTCTGGGCAGTTAGGAACAGAGTAGTAACAGGGTCCAATATTTTGGTCTGGATCTCTCCGGTGGAAAGTCATGATTAGCTGTGGATCTAGAGGAGTCATATGCATTGTCAAGATAGTCTAAATCCATATTTTTGTCCTCCGGTGATGAAGGATTCAAAAGATATTAGCCTCTGAGTACTAGGTTCCAGTTTTTCAGAGCAGACAGAAGAAGAACAGGCTGACCTTGCAGAAGATCTTGATTCTGGATGTATGGAAGTTGTTTGTTGGACAAATGGTGATGATCAATGATAGTGGCTGACATGAGTGATGTTTCTCAAGAGCAAGTTTTGGTCCATACCTTAAGTTATGCATAGATCTAGCTGATAGAGCAGAGCATTCATAAAAATTCTAAGTGTTGTTGTAGCCGACTGGTAAGTGATTGCAAATCAAGATAAGTATATATATAGCCAATTGTTGTGGATGATTTTGGTGTGTGTGTGTGGTGTATGCAAATAAGGTGTATGTGAGAAGAGTAGAAATCCAAAGTATGAATGAAGGTAGAATAGTAAGAAGAGCAGAGCAAAGATGAACTGTGTAAGATCAATTTTTGTACTTAACCAGAACTAAAATTCTTGCATGGGTAGATGTTATTAATCAGTTCAAATCTTTGTCATTCTCTTGTAATATTTCCATAGGAAGTGAGCCTCCATTTGAGCAGTGAGCTCTGGGTAGTGATCCTGAATGCATGTGCATTCCTATTTGTAAAAATACTTTTAACAGGGTATTAATATTTGTGGGTTAACCCCCACCGTGGCTTTTCCCTTAACCAGGTTTCCACGTCAAAAATCTTGGTGTCAAATGTGTTGATTATGTTTTTGCTTCTGTGTTAATATCATATGCTTTAGTGATTATCAAATTGACAATAGAGAAAGAAGTTTAAAAGAAAAATTTGGAGACAACTGATTCACCCCCCCCCTCTCAGTTGTCTGGGTTAATTCCAACAATTGGTATCAGAGTGAGGTTCCTTTGAAAAGCCTAATAGCTTAAGGAAAAAATCTTGGAAGAAGTTTCAAATGGGTTCAATCAAAGATCAACTTCAAATGGCCCTAGAAGAAATTAGCAATCTGAGAGGTGAACTCAAAGATGTTGATAATACCATTGAAATGTTAAAAGACAAATTAAAGAAATCTCTACAAAAGAAAAAGGAGCTACTTCTACAGCTATCCATTTTACCTGAAGAAAATGGAATGAATGAAGCTTTGGAAGAAAAGACAAAGGAATGTGAGAAGTTGTCAAAAGAAGTTATTGTTCTAAAAATTGAAATGGAATTCGGAGTAATGAGGCAAACCAAAGAAAGTGAAGATAGGAAGAAGATTGAAGAAGATTGAAGAAGATATGAATCAAAAACTAAGAGAAAGAACTGAAGAATATTGCAAATTGGATAGAATAGCTGGATATCTAGAATTTGATCTACAAGAAAGTAGAGACAATGAGAGAGAACTTGAAAGGCAAATTTTCATTCTCAAACATGACGTAGAAGTTGCAAATGAATATAAGGAGAAGTTCAAGATAAGCTCAACAAAACTAGAAGCACTGCTCGAAGGACAGAAAAAGGCTGATGACAAGCATGGTCTTGGATATGAGAAAGGTGAAAGCTCCAGATCCAGACAGAGAAACTTTCAACCTAGGAATGGGAGAAACGAAACTAGAAGACCTCCGATAAGACAACCTAATGCTCAAAGATATCCATTATTCAATGGAAATTGTTTCAACTGCAACAAATTTGGTCATAAAGCTATTCAGTGTAGAAGCATAGTAAATCAAAATGGTCCATCCTTCTCTGGTCAATGCTTCAAGTGTAAAAGGTACAGTCATAAATCAAATGAATGCAAAAGTATGATAATGAATAATGCTAACAATAGAAGAATTAGCAATTCCTTCAATGGTTACTGCTTTGTTTGCAATGGGTTTTGGACAAATGGCTAATCAGTGCAGATCAAGAGCAAATCAGGTTTGTGAGAAAAGAAATATTGTGTGCTTTAACTGCAATTTAAATCTTGTCATATTGCAAGATTCTACAGAAGTAGGAACAATGGAAGAAAAGGTTTGGTAAACATAAAATTGGATGAGCAGAGACAAGACAAAAGCAGAGTAAAAATTGATGTGAATGAGACTCAGAATGAAACAAACAAGATATGGGTCAAGAAAACAATTATGAATGATAGTAATGGATCCACACCAGAATCCAGTGCTGAAAATTCCTCCAGGAATTGATTTGGGAGCCTTGGCTCAGGGGGAGCAACATTGTAAATCAAATTCCCCCAGCCAGTAGTTGAGTGCCTAGTTCTGGCAAATGAGAAAAAGGTACCTTGAATTGACTCATAACATTTGGAAGGATTTTCGGAAGAAAGGAAGTGATTATGGTAAATTGCAGAGTGATACATGAAAGACTTCAAAAATAGAGCAATCAGATGTGCTAGGGCAGAGTATTTATTACAAAGGCAAATTAGGTAATGTGAAGCTTAAAAAGGTCATTCATTTCTCATTTGAAACACTTTGCATTAGGGGAAAACAAGAAGAAAGAAGTGGATGAGCTTAGAGCTAAGAATTCTCAAGATTTGGAAGCGAGAAAAGGATTTCCAAGCAAAAATCCTAATCTGTGTAATAAGGTATTTTATGTTTTCTACAAAATCTCTTGAGTTCTCAATTTCTGCAAATGGCTACACCTCTAGTTGTTGATGTAACTGAAAGGCCCCAACCAATATTTAAGAAGAATCCACACAAATCAGTTGAAGTTGAACCACTGGGTGCATTCTTTGAGGTTCCACATGGTGTACTGCATGTTGAGGATATTAGGGCATACATCCATTGTAACATGGATGAATTTGGAAACCTGAAACTCTTGGATTTGCTTAACAACTACTTAACAGATGATAACCACAAATTGAAACCGAAATACAAAGCCCTAGAAAGTAAATATTTTTTGCAAGTCATTAGGTTTTTGATATTTGATGAAAATGAATGGGTTTGATATATCTTAAGCTGAATGCATGATGAGCTCATATGGCTATTGAAACCATTCAAGATTACAAAGGATGTTATCAAGATTATAATCAGATTAAATTCAACCGGTGGGTTGCCCATGTTGAAAGCTGTGAAAAACTAGATAGTGACTAATGCTACCGGTGCCAAGTTTGACAGAACGGCAATGACCATCAATGATATTATAGAACCAGATGTCAAATTCACCTCCATGGTGATTGGGTACAAAATTTACCACTCCAGTAGAGAAAATTCTGTCTCTGAAACTGCAATATATGCAGCCTATCAAATGTTAAAAGAAAATGCTGATTATGACCTTTGTGAACTACTACAAAATCAGTTGATTGAGAATTTGAGCAAGATAAAGAAAGATAAGAAAAATTCCTTCAAATATGGTTCCTTGATTATATGCTTGTTCTTCTATTTTATGAATGAAGTACCTGGAATTCAAGGTGTGTATTGGACAACTGACAGACCAGTAGCATGGCAAATAACAGATCACCTTCTTAGTCTTGGTGACTCCCAAGCCCAAAAGACTACCATTTGGGGCTACTTCAAAAACTTCTAGAGTTTAATGCAAGCAAGGGAAAGAATCCCTAAAATAATTGTGGACAAGTATGAAAATGACATATGTTTCATGGTTGACATAGATCAGTGCTTGAAGGAAGCTGTAGAACTAAGCACAGTTTGGATAATGCCTATGGGTTATGAGGTGGATGGAAGAGTTTTGGACATGTATGCTCAACATCTTTTGATCACACCTAAAGATACCTCTGTGGAAAGGTTTGGAACCTACAAGGAACTAAGTCTAAAATTGCATGTGGAGCTCAGACAACCTGAGACTAAGAGGAAAGTGCAGAGATAAGTTGAAAGGTATGCTGAGAGCATTGGCCTAACCAAGGAGGCAGTAAAGTAGAAAAAAGAAAGAATTGAAAAGATTAAGAAAAGTACTAAGCAGACTACAGAAGAAAAAGCAGAAAGTGAGTCGGCAGTCTCTCTAGAAATCCCACCAAGCTCCTCAAGGAAGACAAGGAGTTCTACAACTCTTGCTGAGCAACTCAAGTCACTTTCCACTAAGAAGCCTGAAGCCACTCCATCTCTCAATGATGGAGGGAAAAGAAAGAAAACCAAGGCCACAAGAACCCACAAGAGCACAAAAGATGATGAAGAGATAGAGACAGATGAAGAAGTGAAAGAAATAAGATCCAAGAAAGCCAGAACTTCAAAAACTTTTGAAGACTAGGCTTCCAAAAGCAATAAGGCTAGTAAAAATCTAGTCATTGGTAAGGTCGCTATGACTATTGATGAAATTGCGAAAACAATCACTGTTCATGGGAACTTAAAGCCTGTCAAAACTTACTATGATAATTTTGATCAAGCAAATAAGAAAATTTTGGAAGATGCCATTATCATATATTTGAATAAATTCAATAGAGCCCTATTGGAAATTTTACAAGAACTTCCTAAAAGTTTAAGGAGAGTACTGGAAATGAGAAAAGAAGCAGCTAAGGCTAAAGATCTAGAACTCAGAGAGTATGTCCTCTCCACACTATGTCCTGTAATGACCAATAAAAAAGCAGATAAAATTCTCAAAGAAGTCAAAGAAAAATTTAGAAGCAAAGTCCAGATGAACAAGCTAATGCCTGGTGAGACTAAGGAAATTGCAAAGGAAACAGAGGAAATTCTAAGAAAGGCTTTAGACAAAGATAAATACTATATTGTTTTAGAAAAACAAGTTGAAGAAGACAATCCTCCTGCTCTGGAACAAGAAGCTCCTAAAGATGAAACTAACAAGAGAATTAATGACCAAAGTACTACTCTAGATCCTCTGGAATTAATCTATGAGGAGACCAATGATGGACTTGATTCATCAAATCTAAATATTGGAGAAGTTGAGGAAGAGGAACAAGTCAATCAGGAGGACATAGAAATGGTAGATAGAATAGTTGATGTAGGGGTAACTCCTCCACCTGATCACTCTGGAAAAGAAGAGGATATTGCTACCACACAAAGCCCTCTGGATCATGTAGCAAGTGGTGAGCAAACAAGAAAGAGTCCCTCTAGAGAAAACACAGAGAAGAGTAAAATAGAGAAAGAGGAAGAAAAAGGAAAGAAGGATAAGGTAGAAGAAGATGGTGCAAATGTTGAAGCACCTAAAGCAGATACTAAGAAATTAGGAGAACAAAAGGATGGTTCTGAAATGGTTGCAAGAGACACTACAGATGCAATAAAAAGTCTTCTTGAAAAAGAAATGATTAAACTTGATGAGCATGAGCTACTCCAAGGCCTAGACAATCTAGATGCTCTCTCTCCAATTCAATTGATGAAAATAACATCATTCACCCAAGTAAAGGCTAGAGAAAAGATGTTAAAGTCCCACATGGAGGACAATGAGCTACTGGGGCTTGCAACCAGAATTTTAGAGAAATTAATGCCAACCTATCAAAAGAATCAAAATGATTCCCCCTCTGGACATCTAAAAAATCTTGTAAGTTTGGTAAAATCACATTTTGAGTCTTTTAAAAAGTCTGCGGAGGCAAAAGTTCAAAAAGAGTTCTTGAATAAGAAATTTAGTCAAGTTAAGAATCTGATAAGGAGTGATAGGTTGATACTAGGCATTAGCATAAAGAGCATTCAGAATTCCCTAAGTGATGGAGGAGATATATATAAGTTTTGCCTTTCATGGTCTAAAGTCAATGAGGATATTGAGAAGAAGATAAAGGAACAAGAATAGAAAATATCAGTTCTATCTCAAAATTTTGATCCTCTAACTACCTCTCCTATAAGCCAGGAATGTTAGGTTATTAGCTTGATAGATGAAATAAAGGGACTTGTAAAAGAGAAAGGCAATACTATGAAGAGGATGTGTGAACTCCGGGGATTGATTGCCCCCAAGTTGGAATCCATGCATAATGTTTTATCTGAAGCCTAGAATGCACTTCAGACAAGTGATCCTTCGGATCTGGCAAAGGCAGAAGCATATGCATTTTTGTTGAGTGGGCACATCTCAATTTTGGATGGAATGAAGAGTACTTGGGCCTCTGAACTTGTGCAAATAAAAACAAATTTTGTAGACATTCTCAAGTTCATGTAAATAAGACTTAATGATTAATTGTACATATGAGGTAGTATATACAGAATTTTTGGAGAGTTTTGGCTTGCGGACCCCACCCCTTTCCATTGATGTCAAAGGGGGAGTGAAGGGCAGTGAAAAATAAGGAATTCAGCAAAGGGGGAGAACCATAATAAGTGAAGGGCACGAGTGTATAGACAAAGGGGGAGTTGTACTAGACACTTAGTCATTTTTTACTAAGTGTTGCCATCAATGCCAAAGGGGGAGATTGTCGGCAAGAGACATTGCTTTGCATTTTATGTGTTGTCATTGATGGCAACTAAGATCATCCCAATCATCCGTATAACACAATTTGTTCATATCAGAAGTCAGATTCAGAATTTGTCTAAGTCTATCCAGTTAGGAACAGAGCAGTAACAGGATCTGGTATTTTGGTCTGGATCTCTTCGGTGGAAATTCATGATTATCTGTGGATCTAGGGGAGTCATATGCATTGTCAAGATAGTCTAAATCCAGATTTTTGTCCTCCGGTGATGAAGGATTCAAAAGATATTAGCCTCTGAGTATCGGGTTCCAGTTTGTCAGAGCAGACAGAAGAAGAACAAGTTGACCTTGCAGAAGATCTTGATTCTGGATGTATGGAAGTTGTTTGTTGGACAAATGGTGATGGTCAGTGATAGTGGCCGACATGAGTGATGTTTTTCAAGATCAAGTTTTGGTCCACACCTTAAGGTATGCATAGATCTAGCCAACAGAGCATAACATTCATAAAAATTCTAAGTGTTGTTGTAGCCAACTGGTAAGTGATTACAAATCAAGATAAGTATATATATAGTTGATTGTTGTGGATGATTTTGGTGTGCGTGTGTGGTGTATGCAAGTAAGGCATATGTGAGAAGAGTAGAAATCCAAAGTACGAATGAAGGCAGAATAGTAAGAAGAGCAGAGCAAAGATGAAATGTGTAAGATCAATTTTTGTACTTAACCAAAACTAAAATTCTTGCATGGATAGATGTTATTAATCAGTTCAAATCTCTGTCATTCTCTTGTAATATTTCCATAGGCAGTGAGCCTCCATTAGAGCAGTGAGCCTGAATGCATGTGCATTCCCATTTGTAAAAATACTCTTAACAGGGTATTAATATTTGTGGGTTAACCCCCACCGTGGTTTTTCCCTTAACCGAGTTTCCATGTCAAAAATCTTGGTGTCAAATGTGTTGATTATTTTTTTGCTTATGTGTTAATATCATATGCTTTAGTGATTATCAAATTGACAATAGAGAAAGAAGTTTAAAAGAAAAATTTGGAGATAATTGATTCACCCCCCTCTTAGTTGTCTGGGTTAATTCCAACACCTTGGTGCTTGACCATTGTCTGCATGCCACATGATATCATATTATTATATACCTTTCTTTCTAGAGCATATGCATTGATCTAGCATTGATACATCACACTTTTAGAGTGACTTATTAAGCTTACCTTACTATGTCATGGCTCTAAAGTATTTACATGATTTATACTTCTCTTACCATATCCTTAGTGTTCACATTTTAAGAGCATCATGCTTTCCCTCTTATAATTTCCTTCATGGTCACATCTTTTACATTGGGGGAGTTATACCTTCCATATTTTACATTTTTCCCTCATGTCAACACTTTTTACATAGGTAGCTTCATGGTTTTTCCTTATATCCATTTTCCCTTCATGGCTACACTTTTGTACTAGGGCATCATGCCTTTTTCCACACAATACATTGTTCCTACTAACACCCACTAGGGACTTATTGCCTTACCTAGACCTTTGTGTGCTCATGTTCTTGGATGCCATATTGTTGACACGTGTCTATCCTACTCCCCTATATTATATTACACAAGTTTGTTGGCCATTGAGGGCCACATCAACATTTCATATTTGTCATTTTAGGGGCAACCTACCTTCCTTGATGTTATCTCTAGCCTATATGTGCTTACCATACCTTTCTGAGAGTCCCTAATAGACTCAAGAGGCCAGGATCACCTATAAAACATGATATTTACCTTCTACAAGTAAAAAAAGCACAAGAGACCAATATTGCACAATATGGATGCAATTAATTGGAATTATAAATTACATATGAGATCTTGCTTTTATAATTGTAAGATAGAAAACCCTAGTGACTTAAAAATCCCTAAGTAAACATAATAAAGTGTAATTAAATATTGAATTACACCAACAACCCCCTTAAGTGCAACTTAGGGAGAATGATAAACACACAAACAACACAAGGATGGGTCCCAACTGCAAGGTCATATTAGGTACCCATGTACAAACAGTCTTTCAAAAATGGAGAAAAGGAGAAAAACCCAGTGGGAGAAAGCTCCTCCCCAAAAGAGAGAAAATACAAAATAAATGATAGAAGAAGGACTCAATATCAAGAACCAAAGGAATGCATGCATCATGAAGATATAATCAATAAATATGTACAATCCCTCATAAGAGAGGATGTAGAGAGAAGATCTAGTGACCCCCCAAATGTGAGAATCTTGAAAACCCATGCGAGAAGATGCTCCCTCCCAAAACATAGATGGGATGAGAGACCGTGCAGTTGCTCCTCAAGATGAATCATGTAGTGCTAGGAAATGCTTGACAAAGGATGAAAATGAAGATCCACATACGGCAAACAACATTTCTCCCCTTAGGAAGAAATAAAATTACAAATGTGTGCATAATGTCTTCCCATTCTGGATAGGAATATGCAAGAAGACGAATGAAAGTCTCTAAACTTTGTACATAATTCAAAGACAATAATGAATCTCTTGAAAACTACTCAAATGTCTCCAATCCACTATCAAATTGTGATGGAATAGGAGGATGAAGAACAATCTCTAAATAAGATGATGGTGATGTAACTCCATCAAAGCTATCATCAAAGAGGAACTGAATACCCTCTAAAGCATCTCCCAAATCTCCCAAATTTGTAATGTGGGACTCTACAAACAAGCAAGATATATCTAGTATATATGTGTGTCCAAATGAGCTATCTCTAGAAGAATAGTAATATCTTGCTGCAAGGAATCATAGGAAGCTCTCTATGAAGCAACCTTGGACTCAAATGTAGTATTAGGTGATGAAGATTTGATCTCTATGAGAGGAGGAGAAGAAAAATAAGTATTTGTGTCATCTAAACTAGCAAGACCTACCAAATATGGCTTCTCTAGTGTATCATCATGAATGGGTATCTCATCTGCATCATTAAGGGGTATGAGGCAATCCATAGCAAGATCATCTAGGAATAGAGAGATATGTGGGTCTCTATAGATCTCCTAAATTCTAGCCCAAAGATCACATGGGCACTTAATAGTGAAATGGAACACATAGTGTCAAAATCAACACTTGAACTAATCAATCCTACAACATGATCAATATTACTTCCCCATGCAAGTTTCATCTAGGTGTATCTAGTTCAAGTATGAATCTATAAAGATTAATATTACATCCCCATGCAAGTTTCTTCATAGGCACGTATTTGGTTCAATTGTGAATCTATAAAGATAAGGAAAAAAATTAAGCCACCTAAGATGTGTCAAGATGCCCTTTTGTCAAGACTCATAATTATCCTTATCAATGTTAACACAAAAGGGTGAATAGAAAAACCCATGATATCTCCTCAAATGATAAAACTAGAGATCAACAATCTAAATATATATTAATACTAATAAATGAAGCCCACCAAAACAAACATAACCTTTCTAGGTGCCAGTATGTCCAAGTTATCAACCAAAATACATAAAACTGACAAACTAAATAAAAGATACCTGCAGTTGAATCTAGAAAAAGTACATGAATATCTATGTAGAGCTCCTGAATACCTTTCCAACACCACAAGAATCGCAAAAATTGGAGATTGTGGAAAAAAGTTACAAGCTTGGAAGCCAAAAAAGGGTATCTATACTTCAAACAACAATAAATATCTCTAGTAGAAAAATTTGGAAAAACTACCAAAACCAATGGATTGTTCTCAAAACTATCTTTTCTACACCCATTCATTTGCAAAATTTTAATATTGTATGTGTAATATATCATCATTTTCATAAAAATGCTCTTTTAGGCAATAAATAGGGACTATTGAAGCTCTTAGACACCCATGTGACCAGGGTTTGAGTCTTTGGACGCTGGTGGCTAGTCACTCATGAGACCAAGGGCTCAACCCTATGGGCTAGCTCCCAAATAAAAATTACCTTTTTTTAGATTAAAAAATAATTAAAAAACTCATTTGTACCTATGCATGAAAATTGAGACAACATGAAAATTGAGACGACATGGAAATCAAGGCGTCATGGAAATTTAAATAGCACACAAATTGAGGCAACACAAAAATCAAAATCAGTTTAGAAAATAATGGCATTGAAATTAAGGATTTTTAGGTCTTCTAGACTTAATGGCAAGGTTCACTTTTCCCTAAAATGCACCTAGAATAAACTCTTGCCTAAATTTTTCACAAATCTGAGAAGAGGCTTGTAGATCTAGAGTTGTGATACCATATAAGATACCGTGTAAGAGTCACTGATTAACTCAAGCTATCAAGATCACCTACAAATCCTAAGATTGCCTTCTATAAGAGAAAAAGGTAAAGAGGATAAATTTACACAATATTGAATGCAATAATGAAATTGGATTAATGAATTACATATGACATCTTGCTTTTATAATTGTAAGATAAGAAAACCTTGGGTGATTTAAAAGGCCCTAAGTAAAATTAGTAAAGTGTAATTAAATATTTAATTACACAAAGAACCTTATCACTCTAGATATATGATTCATTCATCCTTTCTATTATTTGAAATTATTACATGCTTTCATATTTCTCTAGATCACATATAATTTTATGTAGAGTTATTGCTCTCCTTCAATTCCTTGCATCCTATGGATACAACCAATTGAAGGGAGCATATATTGCCACATACATTCCTGTGTTGAGATTTGACATAATGATAGGTTCTACAAAGACTCGTCACCTTGACAAAAATGATTGATATCACATGACACGCCATGTACTTCATGTGCCTTGTCATCCTATGGCTACCAAGCCAATCACACCATTTTCACTTTTTGAATTAGTAGAATTTGCCAACTTTACTCATTTCCTATTGTTCCTATTTCCTAGATAGTTGATTGAGTTCCTATTTTGAATGTAAATTTCACTTGTGATACATAAGCCATACTCATTGTATACTTTTTCTCTATTTTGTAGGTTCTCAAGGAGAGTGCATAACAAAGGACATACTCACATAATTATATCCTCTCTATGGTCCATTACTTTATATATTTCCCTTGTGATATGTTTTGATGTTTGAATATTTACTTGACATGCATGTTCATTAATACTACATACTTTAAGATGTGTGACTATTTTAGGATTCACATGCACCTCAAAGTGGGGGTAAAATATAATAGTGAAATTATCATACCCATGTCATTTCCCATTTAGTTTTGTGCACATTTTGAGGAAATGTATTGATACATGTTCATACTAACAAATTGTGCAATCCTATGCAAAGTTAGGCTCATTGCCCAAGTATCTACCCATTTTTATACACACTTATTTCCACTCATTTAGATCCCACCTTATACTTATATGCACATACTTCTTACTGTATCTTAGTATTTATGATACTTATCCATACATCTACCTTCAATAAGTTGGTGTCTTCATAGATTTTATTGTTCACCCACTCGAGATCATTTCTTTGATTAGAAGGTCAACATTGTGATTGAAAACTTGACCCCTATCTTTCCAAAATTTAAAATTCAAATTTTGTTGACTAGTTCTCTTCATTTTCTCACCCTAAGCCAACTAAACTTATACATTTGTGTCATTTGGCGCTATGTGCTAGTATTTAAGAAATTTAATTATATTATCTCATATCATCTAGAATCCACAAGTCCTCTCTCATTTTGAAGCATTGAAGGAGCAATCAATAGTGAAACATCTAGATTTGTTGCATGAAAAGAGGTAGCAAATCTACATACAACATTATGCGTTAGGTTACTTGCAGTTGAAAGAGATAAGAAATATAAATACAACTTTCTTCTAGAAATTTGAAGTTCAAGAACAATTTAGAGATACATAGCAATGCATTTTTCTTGAATTCCATGTAACTTGGGTCAAGTGGGAAAATTCATTCCACTAAGTGGGAAAGAAGGCATGCTTATAGGACATGCTATAATTCAATTCACACAATATCTTGTCAAGAGTAGCATTTAAATTTAAATGTAAAGACTAGCATTTGAATTTCTTTAATATATATCTCATGAAAATTCATAGAAATTCATTGGGGAAGTGACAATGTTAGAGGAGAAATAAATGATCTGGTGGCCATCCATTCATATAGAATATACCTAGAATTTTTGTCTCAAAGCAGTTTCAAAAAGTAGTGAAGGTAAATGCAGAGTCATACATCAAAATAAAAAAACACAGGCAACTGACTTTTTGACTCAAAAAAATTCTTAAATAAAGTGTTGCTAATGCAATCTGTGCGCATGTATTAGCAAGAAATTAAAATGTGAAGCAACAAAATTAATTATAGATGTTGGAGCCAACAATGACATAACTGTGAAGATCTTGCAATAAGGAGAGAGATTGTGGTGTATGGTGGATCTCCAATCACAGGGGTTGGGAAGTTCTAAGCTTCCACCGCTCAACTTATCTCTACAGTTTACTTTAGACCACCATGAACCTTTTCCTTGCAAATGTCCAAAGCTACAGATTTCAAATACTTATAATCAACCAAACAAATGTTTAAATAAATGCTAGCATAAATTTTAGTTGTGTTGTCTATGTCCTTTCTAAAATCTTGGGCAAGGCTGATATTTGAGAAATTCCCTAAACAGGCTAAAATAAATTTTGTACGGGACGGTGTAAATGCATCCAAGCTCTCTGGAATGAATCTACACCATACATTGTCTAATTATTTGAGCCCATTTGGTGATTTGACACCACTCCCATGTGTATTGTATGTTTTATAGGCATTGAAAATATTTAAAGCCTTGATCTTTTATGGTTGCATTATGGTTGCAAAGTGTTGAGCTTCGAAGGATACAAGAAAATTTTAGTTTGGAATGGAGGAACTGAAACAGGTAAAGGGCATGGGGGAATCACTATGCTAATTAGAGAAATGTGGGGTGAGATCGTGGAATTTGAGAAGGAGGATCCACACAAGCAGTACATATGGATAAAAATAACTAATAATGAGGCTACAATCAGACTGGTAGCATGTTACTTTACCCCAAAAGGGTCAAAGTTCTACAAAAAGAGAAATCTTGACAATGAAGACTCTTATGTTGCACTTATGAAAGACATTTCAACTTTCAACACTTTGGGGGAAATTGTCTTATTTGTTGATTTTAATGCTAGGACAGCAAACAATCAGTCATCTCTTCATTTGGGTGGAGAGGAAAGAGGGGACAACAACCCTTTATGGTTAGAGGAAAGCAAAGATCAGCTTTGGGAAATAACCTCACAAGATGGAAATGGTAGTGTGAATCATTTTGGAGCAGAATTATTAGGACTTTGTAGCCTACATGACATGGTTATTTGTAATGGTATGAGAAATTGGCCTAGATCTGGAGGTGTCACTTGTAAAACATACAACAAGCAAAGTGTGGTGGATTATGTTATCTGTTTTCATAATTGTACTTCCAGGTTGTTAGAATTTGACATTGGGGATTGCACTATTGATTTGAAATTTGATTGTATGCCTCTATTCATTAAGTTTGGCTTACAAACTATCATCCAAAAAGAGGGGCGAGCCCAAAGCATGCAAAAGAAAGTTCACACACAAGGTAAAATCATGGTGAACCAAAAAAATTAGGAGATCTGGAGGTATCACTTTGGAGAAAAATTATTAGGACTTTGTAGCCTACATGACATGGTTATTTGTAATGGTATGAGAAATTGGCCTAGATATGGAGGTATCACTTGTAAAACATACAAGCAAAGTGTGGTGGATTATGTTATCTGTTTTCAGAATTGTACTTCCAGGTTGTTAAAATTCAACATTGGGGACTGCACTACTAATTTGAAATTTGATCGTATGCCTCTATTCATTAAGTTTGGCTTACAAACTATCATCCAAAAAGAGGGGCGAGCCCAAAGCATGCAAAAGAAAGTTCACACACAAGGTAAAATCATGGTGAACCAAAAAAATTAGGAGATCTTCACTGCTATCTTGGAACAACACCTTCAAATGTTAAAAAACAACATAGGGGGCAAAGAAACAAACAAGGAAATAAAGAACAATATTTACAGTAGCATGCTGATCCCTCTAATCCATAGGGCTCTCAAGATGTGCAAGAGATCTCGACCTAAGAAGGGGATCTCAAATACTTTCCCATCTAATCCGTGGTATGATGAAGAGTACAAGGCAACAAAAAGAGCCCTCAAAGAGATTGAGACAAACAAAGCAAGAAAAAATATGAGAATTTGTTAAAATCTAAAAAAGAAAGTTATGTGGTTTCTAGAAGGAAAGAGTTAATTTCTCTAGGTGAAAACAACCCCAAAGGCTTTTGGAGGGAGTTATAGCAAGAAAGAAAGCATACTAAAAGCAATTTCAAAGATGACCAATGGTTAGAGTATGTGAGGCTCTTATATGAACGGTCTCAAGAGAAAGTCAACCCTCCTATAGTTAACACGGCTACCAAGCTCTTCTCGATGGAAGATATCAAGTAGGGTATAAAGAAGTTAGCAAGTGGGAAAGCGCAAGACATAGATGGACTGCAAGCTAAATTTTTAAAGTGGGGAGTTGAGTACCTTGCGTTGCACATCAAAAGTATATTTAATGGCATCACAAAAAAGGGCTTTTCAATTGAGTGGGCTACTAGTGTCATTATTCCTCTCTACAAGAGTGGCGATATCAATAATCCCTTTAATTATCAAACTATCATGGTGAACCCTCTTCTTGGAAAATTGTTCAAGAGCCTGATAGAGCGTAGGATTAGCAATTGGGCAGAAAAAGAGGGAAAAAGAGCAAAAGGGCAGGTTGGTTTTAGACCAAGACATTCTACTATTAATCATTGCATCACTCTTAGGCATTTGATCGAAAATGTTTGGGACACTCAGGGAGGGGAGGCCTTTTGTTACTTTGTTGATTTTAAAAGGGCTTTTGACACGGTACCCAGGGACAAATTGTGGAAAAGGATGGAAGAACATGGAATCCTAGATGAGTATAGGGCTGTAGTGCACAAACTTTATGAGCAGGTTAGAGCTAAAATCAGAACTAAAGAGGGTATGTCAAAATGTTTTGGTAGTGACATCAAGGTCAAGCAGGATTGCCCCCTTTCTCCCACATTATTTGGCTTATACTTTGATAAGCTTGAAGAATGGTTAAACAACACTGATGGTGAGGGTATTTAGTTGGCAGGTTTTGTGGTGAACTTACTTTTGTATGCGGGTGATCTTATTCTAGTTGCCAAAACTACCCATGGTTTGAGAGAGCATTTAAAGGAGTTCGAGCTCTTTTGTCAAGAGGTTGGGATGTGCAAGTGAACACTAGCAAGACCAAAGTCATGATTTTCTCTTTAAAAAGGAAACAGTAGCAATTTAACTTTATTTTTGAAGGAAGCTCTTTGGAAATTATTGAATAATACAAGTACCTTGGTATTGTTTTCAACAACATGCTTAGCTGAGACACTTGTACAATGAAGAGGATTCAAGGGGGTTGGGGAGCTTCTTACCTGCTTCCTGGAATAGATGTAGCAAAGTGGAGCTATGGGATTGGAAAACCAAGAAGACTCTTTTTGGTTTGTTAGTAACCCCAATTGTCCTATCACAAGTAGTCTTAAAGTCAAAGCTACAGTTCCCTACTAAATTCTTTTGGCTGAGGTGAGCAACTTTTCGATGGAGGCATTTGCAATTATTCAGCTTCTTTGTTACCTAAAGAAGGTGGAAAACATGGAAATCAGCGTTGGATTAAATTAGTGGTGGAGGAAGAGTTAGACAGTAAGAAAAAGATGTCGATGAAATAGAACAAGTGGATGAACAAATGGGATATTAATTTGCAAGATTTTCCTAAAACCAGAACCGAAATTAAATAGTTCATGCTAGAAAAATTCAAGACTACCATGTGGACTAAACAACTTGGTCGAAAAAAGTGGCATTATGTCATGGAGTTTAACCCCACATGGGAACATGGGGAAAAAACCTACTTGCATGCCGCTCTTAAGGGTAAAGCTAGAATTTTAATTGTTCAATTGAGGATTGGTTCTCATCATCTTAGGTGCGAAACTGGTATATGGATAGTCTCCATGGAAGTTTCATAAGATAGGATACACACTTTCTGCAGCAAAAGAGTAGTTGAAATGGAATGGCACTTCATCTTTGAGTGTGCTACCTATGAAGATATATGCATGCAATATAGGAACAACTTGAAAGGGGGAAGTTTAAGCGAGCTCTTTGAGGAAGAGAAGCTCCACATAATGGTCAGCTTCTTGGTCAAGTTGCATAGTAGAAGAGTCGACATCAAAAAGATTTTGAAAGTGTCTTAGGACTGCGGCTCTTGGTCCTTTACGCTGTTTGGCCTCATGGACGTCATTAAAATTCATTCATTCATTATATTGACTAAAACTATGGAAATAGTTGAAATGATAAGAGCATAGTAGCGGGAGTAGGTATGTGAAGTTACTGCGCTGCACTCAAAATGCAAAACCTATCAAACGAAATTATTTCTTCAATACAAACCACTAAATTTTAGTTTGTGACTTTTCCTTACTCCATCAGTACAATGACATCATTGTACTTGTATAAAAATAATTTTACCTTACAATTAAATTACAATGAAAAATAATTTTAACCTCCAATAAAGAGTTACGAATGGAATACTAAATTAAATGTGTTATGAGTTCTTCCTTTACCCAAGTATTTTATTGTAATAATTTTTTTAAATAGTTATTATTAGTTATGTTTGTTAATAAACTAGTATAGATGTCTTAAATACATCTATCTAAAAAAATGTCTAGAGATATCAATTTGAAGCTATTTTATTTACTTCACAAACCATTTTATTTACTATATACATAATTTTGGTTAAATATTTAGTTAAATTGAAGGTTTGTATCTTTCCCATCAAATTAATTAACAAATCAAATTGAAACGTTTAATTTATTAAATTACACTAAGTACTACATTTTATATATAAATTAATTAAGATTCAAACCTAAAACATGTATAAAAATTTTGTTGAAATTATTTCTATTATTACACAAAAAAAATTATAGTTGTTTTCTTTCATTTAATAATACAAACTAATGTTACATTTTCTAACATTTTTTTGAGAAAATTACAGCTCTTTCTTTCATTTAATATATACAAAGTAATGTTTCATTTTCTAACATTTTTTTGAGTTTTATTTTCTTTCATGCTTAGTGTTGATGATGGCATATCATCCTTTCATTTAATATATACAAAGTAATGTTTCATTTTCTAACATTTTTTTGAGTTTTATTTTCTTTCATGCTTAGTGTTGACGATGGCATATATTTGTTTTACCTCTTTATTTTGGAAATATTATGTTTATTATTAAATATTAATATTAAATGCCAAGAGATATTAATTTGAAGTTATTTTATGTACTTTACCTTATTTTATTTTAATTCAAATTGATATTCTTAACCCATAAACTTTTTTAAAAATTGATTTGATTTAACAATACTTGTTTTTCTAACATTTTTCTATTATTTTATTTTACTTACTTGCTAGATTGATGAGAACTAATCTTATTTTGGATTTATATTACATCTATTATTAAATATTTAATAATTCAACATGTAAATGGTTGACAATTTTAAGGTAAAAGGTAATAGTTTTCTTAACACTCTCAGGCCATTACACTCCACCCCTTGTTGCCAATGTAGAATGCCTCTCAGCATTAATTAAGAATATTTTTTTCTTTTATAAAGTAAAGACACAAACTTTGTTTAAAATTTAAAAATAACACATAAATAATCTGTTTGGTAATTATGGCATTTAGGGGAGAGGACCCAATTGCTCAGCGTGTTCCCATAGCTATGATAGTATTTGTGGATTTAAGGCCCAATATTTTAAAAGTTTAGCTCTAGTAGTTGTGATTTTAAGGTTGTTAGTGTTGACTATAAGTACCTATAATTGAATGAAATGTGCCCTTTAGATTTAAAAAACATCAATTATGTGATGCCACATGAGTGCACCAAGAAAACATGACTTAATAGGCCCTAAATTTGACAGTCGACCCTTTGTTAAGTGATTTTTTTATGATGGTTATCCATTCAATGGTGCCCTTAAAATACTATAGCATACCGTATAGTGTAAGTAAAATTATATATACACCAAATATATATCAATATAATCTTATATAATTTTTGACAGTTTGTCCAAAATCTCTTTAATTGTATTTTATGGCAAAAATGTTTAAATATGACTAGATGGCCATCCAATTTAGGCCCTGGATATATCAATTAAGCGACTCTTATAAGTATTGTTAATTTTTGTGTAGCTTGGACAGGTGTTCTAGTCTCGGGTGGAGATTACGAGGCTGGAAACACAGCTGGAATAATTATCTCCATACCTAGATAATTGATTTCTCAAGAGACTTCTAGATATTAGGGTTTAGAGTCTAATTAATCCTAGCCATTGATTAAAATTAAATCATGGCCATTGGTTTCCAATGAGGGGATTATAAAAGAGGATCAATAGGCATTTGGAAAACACAGATCCGAGAAGTATTTGCAGCGATAGCAAATAAATAAATTTGCGGTGATAGCAAATTGATTTGCAGTGAAAGCAAAGGGCGCAGTGATAGCGTTGGAGAGCAGTGGAATTGTCGGAGAAGGAAAATATTGCTGGAGCAATTTCAGCAGGAACAATTGAGGGAAGGGAATTTACAGGAAAGAAATTTCCAGAGCTCTGCCAGTAAGAGGCAAGCAATTTTGTATCTCTTGATTTCCTGTAGTTGAATAAAATTCATATCTGCTGACTGGTTTTCCCTTAGGGGTTTTTCCAGGGACAATTTGTCCAAAACATTGTGTTCATTTTATTTTTCTATCTCCGTGATTTTTCCGTGAAGTTGCAGCTGTGTTATTATTTAATATTTGCTATAAATTATTTAATTTTTCGGCA
The DNA here is from genome assembly GCA_027924645.1 of Cunninghamia lanceolata. NCBI lineage: Eukaryota > Viridiplantae > Streptophyta > Pinopsida > Cupressales > Cupressaceae > Cunninghamia > Cunninghamia lanceolata. The sequence continues at coordinate 17,382,480 of BSBN01001583.1, forward strand.
GCCAAATAATCTTATAAGATAGGAAATTAATAATCAATAGCTGCAATAGATTTTTCACATGGTATCAGAGCAGATTTGAGTGCAGAACAGGCACAGGGAGAAAGGAAAAATAATCTAGGGTTTATAAAACCCAGTTTGACCTCTTCAAATTATTATTTTCTTTTGAGATGGCCTCATCAGGTTTAAGAGATCAGGACAGATTGGATGGAGCCTCAAATTTTGGTGTCTGGAAAGCCAGAATTTCTTTATTGCTGGAAGAGAATGGTATCAAGGATTATGTGACCACTGTTGTACCTGTACCTACAGACGCAACACAGCTCGTAGCATATAAGAAGGAAGATGCCAAGGCAAGGAGGCTGATTCTTGACGGTGTTAAGGATCATATTGTTCCGCATATTACAGAGTTAGATACAGCAAAGACGATGTGGGACGCCATTATGAATCTGTACCAGAATGCTACCCTTAACCGAAAGCTGATTCTCAGAGAAAAGTTAAGGAATACCCGGATGAATAAGGGAGAAGACGTCACAAGTTACCTCACCAGACTTAGACTTGTCAAGGATGAATTGGCAGCTGTTGGAGACAAACCAAAGGATGATGAGCTAGTACGAATAGCCCTGAATGGGTTTACTAAGCAGTGGGATGTCTTTGTTCAAGTTATTAATGGACGAGACACCTTACCAAGTTGGGATCGACTATGGAGTGACTTCACTCAGGAGGAGCTTAGACTAAGTCTTGTCAATGGAACCAGCAGTAATAGTTAGAAAAGTGAGGTGGAACAGGAAAACGTTGCCCTAGCAGGAAAAGGGAAAGTGAAGAAGGGGTCTGGCAAAGGATCAAATTCAAAAAGTGAGAAGAAGGACTTATCTAAGATCAAATGCTATGGATGTCACGAGTTCGGCCACTATGTCAGCGATTGCCCACAAAGGAAGAAAAATGAAAAGAAGGGCAAGAAGCAGACGGCAGCTTCAGCAAGTGTAGATGAGCCTTCTAGTAGAATGGAGGATGAGTTTGCACTCATAGCTTGCCTGACTAGCTCAACCTCACAGGGTGTTTGGTATATAGACAGTGGGGCGTCATTTCATATGACAGGAGTTAGGCAGTACTTCTCCAGCTACAAGGAGGAGGACATCAGATTCCAGATTCAGATGGGGAACAAGTCCAAGTGCAATCCAGTTGGGAGAGGGACTATTCTATTTCAGAGGGAGAATGGCAAGCCTATTTCCATTCATGATGTGTTGTATGTGCCAGGCTTGGGCATGAATCTAATTTCCGTATCTGTCCTTCAGGATAAAGGCTACAATGTACTCTTTAGAGGGGCGCATGTTTTAATCAAGCATAAGGATTGGAAATCACCCATAGCTATTGGAGTTAGGAGCGGCCGACTTTATAGGTTGCAGTTTGATACTCCTAAGGCACTAGTGAGCAGCAGTAATCCTAGAGATCAAGGAGAGCTATGGCATAGAAGGATGGGCCATATACATCATGGAGCACTTAAATTGCTTCGTGAGACAGTGACAGGTGTTCCAGACGTGAGCACAGAGCATGATGATGTATGTAAGGGATGTGTATTGGGGAAGTTTGTGAAAGCAGCTTTTCCAAGGAGTGACACCAGATCCAAGGGGGTTCTTGATCTAGTACATTCAGATATATGTGGACCAATGTCAACGAAGTCTCTCAGAGGATATGAGTACTTTGTTACTTTTATTGATGATTTCTCCAGGAAGACCTGGATATACTTCTTGAAGACCAAGGATGAGGTCTTCAGTCACTTCCAAGAGTTCAAAGCTCTTGTGGAGAATTCGACAGGCAGGAAGGTAAAGGTTCTTCGGTCAGACAATGGAGGCGAGTACAAAGGGAAAGAGTTCCAGGAGTTCTGTACCAGGGAAGGAATCAAGAGAGAGTGGACCGTTCCTTACAACCCACAGCAGAATGGGGTTGCTGAGAGGAAGAATCATTCTATATCGGAGGCAGCAAGGGCTATGTTGTATGACCAAGATATGCCACGATACTTATGGGCAGAGGCATGCAGTACAGCAGTATACATACAGAACAAAGTTCCACATAAGGTATTGGGCAAGATGACACCAAAGGAGGCATTCTCAGGGAAGAAGCCAGATGTTAGTCACTTAAGGATATTTGGGAGTTTGGCATTTTTTCACATTCCAGGGGCTACACGTTCCAAGTTAGATCAGACTGCAGAGAGAGGGTACTTTGTGGGGTACAGCGAGACCTCAAAGGCATATCGGATATTTCTTCCAGGGACCAAGAGGATTATAGTCAGGCGTGATGTCAAATTCATGGAGGACAAGGCATATAGGAGGTCCAGAGATTTGCTAGCAGATGATAAGAATGAGCAGCCAACAGAAGCTCCAAGGATTGTTCAACCAGAACAGGGGCAGCGAAGCACGAGTACAGTTACTAGTACAAGCACAGGCTCAGGTGTTGAGAGTTTGCAGAGTATGGAGCAACAGATACAACAAATCCAAGAGATGCATCAAGAAGATATGGAGTTTGATATTTCATCCTCTATAGTTGACAGGAGGAACCATGAGGTTCAACAGACACATAAGGATACTCAGGAGTTTGTGGGAGCTCCTAGGACGAGTAATAGACAGCAGAAACAACCAGCTAGGTATAATGACTATGTGGCATTGGTTAGTCAGTTGGTAGATAGTGAGCCTTCTAGCTATCAAGAGGCTGCACAGCAACAGGTGTGGCAAGATGCGATGGTTGAGGAATATACCTCAATAATGCAGAATGATGTGTGGGAGGTTGTGCCTAGACCGACAGATAGGGCAGTGGTTGGATCACGTTGGATCTATAAGATTAAGCATGGTGCAGATGGTAGCATCGAAAAATACAAGGCAAGGTTCGTGGCCAAGGGGTTCTCTCAAAAGGAGGGAATAGACTGTGAGGAGACATTCGCTCCAGTGGCCAGGTATACTTCTATACGAGCCGTAATCTCACTTGCAGCGCATATGGGATGGCAAATCCATCAAATGGAAGTCAAGACGACATTTCTTAATGGTGAATTGTTAGAAGAGGTATACATAGAACAACCAGAGGCCTTTGTAGCACACAGCAGCGAAACCCACGTGTGCAGATTGAAGAAAGCTTTGTATGGACTCAAGCAGGCTCCCAGGGCGTGGTATGAGCGCATTGATAGATATTTGCAGGGAATAGGCTTTGTGAAGAGTGAGGCGGATGCTAACCTCTACTACTTGGTGGTTGGGGGTGAAATTCTCATTCTTGTTCTATATGTGGACGACTTGTTTTTAACAGGTTCACTGGGGCTTATAGAGGAGTGCAAGAGGGACCTTGCAGCAGAGTTCAAGATGAAGGATTTGGGGCTTATGCACTACTTTCTAGGCATGGAAGTGTGGCAGACAGATGGAGAGATTTTCCTTGGACAAGGGAAATACTGCATTGAAATCTTGAAGAGGTTTGAGATGCAAGATTGCAGAGCCATGTCTACACCTATGATCACGAATTGGAAGAAGGTAGACACATCCAAGGAAAAGGATGTAGACCCCACCTTATACAGGATGTTGATTGGATCTCTCATGTATTTGGTCAACACTAGGCCAGATATATCCTTTGCAGTAAACTCTCTTAGTCAGTTCATGGTTGAGCCGAAGAGAGTGCATTGGATAGCAGCAAAGCATGTGTTGCGGTATTTGCGTGGTACAATCGAGTATGGGATCAGATATGCTCGAGGTGATGGTATCAAGTTGATAGGCTATACTGATGCAGATTGGGCAGGTAGTGCGGTGGACAGGAAAAGCACTTCAGGGTGCTGCTTTAGTTTGGGATCAGGAGTTGTCTCTTGGTACAGCAGGAAGCAAAAGTCCGTGGCTCTGAGTTATGCAGAAGCAGAATACATAGCAGCTAGCATGGCAACGTGTGAGGCTTTATGGCTTCGGAAGTTGCTAGTAGCCTTGTTTGGTCAGAGGGTTGAGACTACAGTGATACACTGTGATAATCAGAGTTGCATCAGATTATCTGAGAATCCAGTGTTTCATGATAGGTCTAAACATATAGACATCAGATATCATTTCATCAGGGATTGTGTACAGCGGAGGGTTGTTCAGCTACAGTATATACCTACAGATCAGCAGGTAGTAGACATTTTGACAAAGGCATTGGGGAAGGCAAAATTCATCTTCTTCAGAGGTAAGTTGGGTGTTATGCAGAACACCTTCCTCGCTAAGAGGGAGTGTTAATTTTTGTGTAGCTTGGACAGGTGTTCTAGTCTCGGGTGGAGATTACGAGGCTGGAAACACAGCTGGAATAATTATCTCCATACCTAGATAATTGATTTCTCAAGAGACTTCTAGATATTAGGGTTTAGAGTCTAATTAATCCTAGCCATTGATTAAAATTAAATCATGGCCATTGGTTTCCAATGAGGGGATTATAAAAGAGGATCAATAGGTATTTGGAAAACACAGATCCGAGAAGTATTTGCAGCGATAGCAAATAAATAAATTTGCGGTGATAGCAAATTGATTTGCAGTGAAAGCAAAGGGCGCAGTGATAGCGTTGGAGAGCAGTGGAATTGCCGGAGAAGGAAAATATTGCTGGAGCAATTTCAGCAGGAACAATTGAGGGAAGGGAATTTACAGGAAAGAAATTTCCAGAGCTCTGCCAGTAAGAGGCAAGCAATTTTGTATCTCTTGATTTCCTGTAGTTGAATAAAATTCATATCTGCTGACTGGTTTTCGCTTCGGGGTTTTTCCAGGGACAATTTGTCCAAAACATTGTGTTCATTTTATTTTTCTATCTCCGTGATTTTTCCGTGAAGTTGCAGCTGTGTTATTATTTAATATTTGCTGTAAATTATTTAATTTTTCGGCAGCCAAATAATCTTATAAGATAGGAAATTAATAATCAGTAGCTGCAATAGATTTTTCACAAGTATTAGAAAATAAATATAATATTGTATGGCTATTCTTAAATATCATCCACTTCAACCGTCAAAGGTCAATTTTGGCCAATAAAAAGAGGACAAATATTTACCACTTTTTATTGTAAATGAGATGTAAAATTCCTATTTATTGTTTGACCATTAAAATGGATGATATTTAAGTAAAGTGGCATTGTATTGTACTATTTTTCTTAGTTTGAGTTGTAGAAGCGTCCGTTCCCATAAATATCGTAAGTTTGTTCTGTTGACATTAATATCACACCGTAAATATCTCTCAAACCTTATCTTTCAATCCAAAAGTTATCGGCAGATAATACTCATCAAAGAATTTAAACTATGTGGATTTTGATACAAAACCCTAAAAAAAAACAGAAATAAATGCTAGCGTGCGTGACAATGTCCTTTTTAGAATCCTCTGAGAGGGTTCTACTTAAATATCATCCACTTTAATGGTCAAACAGTCAATAGTAAAATCCACAACAAAAAGTGGTATATATATATATTTTAAATTAAAAAAATTTGTCCTATTTTTATTGGTCAAAATTGACTTTTAACTGTTGAAGTGGATGATGTTAAAAAACAGCCTCTCAGAACTAATATTTTTGATACTACTCCCACGCATTTTATATGTTTTACACACAATCTACGCCAATTCAAAATATTTTAAACCCAAAGGAGCTCAAACAACCGGACAATGTAAGGTGTGGATTCATTCCAAAGACCTTAGTGCATCCGTACCGTCCCATCAAACAGTTATTTGAGTTCCAATTACGATTTTTTTTTATATTGACTACCTAAAGCTGTTGATGTGGTTGATACGATTTACATAATCCGTCCATTTGGACGTTTGTTGTATGTCCATTCCTATTTGCATCTACGATACACTATATATTAAGTTCTTAGTAGTCCTTGCTTTATTAGGAAGATAATTATTATGAGAGATAAGTAATTATTATTTGATGGGGTAAAAAGGTGAAAAAACTATATTGTATCGTTTATTTTTTAAATATTTAAATATCAAAATTTTAAAATATATTAATGTTTAAAAAATATATGTAAATATATTATATTTATTATATTTTTCAAAGTAAAAAATAAATAAATAATATTATAAAATAATAAATAATTTTTTAAAAATAAATTAAAAGTTATATAAAATATATATTATTCTTTTCAAAAGAAAAGTAAAACAAATGTACTAAAAATAATATTAAAGTAAAAATAAAATAAATAATATAGATTTTTTAAAAAATTGCAATCATAAAAGATAAAGATTACATCATTGTCTATGTGACAACTGCCTTAGAAAATGTGTAGAGATGTTTGTGTCAACATTTAATTTTTTGATGTTGCTTGTTTCTCCTCATAAGCCACATTTGGAACACAAGGTGATGTGAGATAGTTATTCTTTCATCAATACTTTTACCATTCATATAACATTACAAACTACATTGGGAAAAAATGATTATGTCATGGGATTCACCCCACTTGTCTCTCGAAAGTTCAATGGTTTAGAAATCAATTGAGGAAAACATGTTTTGGTTTGTAGCTACCCCTATAGAGTGCATTGTGAGGCACCCAGACCTATTCATGATCATGGTTAACGATCAAAAGAAGGAAGATTTTTTAAAGACAAATGGATGGGGGTAGAAGCCAAAAAGATCTTCCTTTTCAAAGGTGAGTCTCTTAAATATTACCAAGTGGGTTATGTTGTTACTTATGTTAAGGAACCTATAATAACGTGGATGTGGGTATCATGAAATACATTACTATAGAAGGTAGATTTATGACCCCATTCACTTATCAATTTACTATCCTCAATCATTATCGCTTCCACCACAAAATTTCTCTTCCCTTTTATCTATTATCATCTTTGGAAGAAGTTGTGAAGGAATTTATGTAGGGGTAGGCAATTACTTGGCCCATGCTAGCTTGATTTTTTTAATTGTCAATCATTGGAAGTGGACAAACCCCAAGGTGAAGGTGAGCCTAGCCTCGAAGAAGGGGAAAAGTGTAAAAGTGGATTCCTCTAGCATGGAGGAGGATAGCTATGAGGATGTACACTTGATCAACAGTTTGGAGGGGGTAGTGGATTTTTTTTACGTGTCTAAAGAGCAAATGGAGGATGACCTTAACTGTGAGGAAACTGGTGATGAAGGGGGGAAGGAGAAACAAAGAAAAAATAAGTGCAAGGATAAAGTTTAGGGGAGCTGGTGGCTAGGGCCAACTTCCCTAATATCCCTAGCCCATGTTCCCATCCTCAAAGTGAAAATGTGGTTAACTCATGTGATAGATATTCTTTGGAAGGTGCCATAAATGTTATCAATCAATTGGTGGATCAATCAAATGGTCTTGTATAGGAAATGAAGGTCCACCATTAGCTATCTAAATGGTTCTTCATGGAGATTAATTGTCTAAATGTCAAAATTTATTTGTTGGGTCATAGAAGTATGAGGAGAAAATCATGGTGCTAGAAGAGGAGGATAAATTCGTCCTCCAACATTGGAATGTTATGGAAAAAATCCTCTCTTAACATAGAAAAAGGTTAAATTAAATGTAAGAATGCAAATGTTGGAGGAGGAAGTTAAGGAGTTAAAAGAATGTTTGAAAAAGAATGGGAATTCTGAGTGCATGAAAAAAGGGACTAAGGTCGCTAGTCTTGATATATATAAAGGCAAAAGATACAACACTTGGGTAGCACCAACAAGGGCAATAATGGCAGAGGTGATGACAATATCAAAGAAGACTTCCTCGCCATGGAGTTAGAAGTGACTATTCAGTGTTAAATAAGTTGTAGGTTGTTCTGGTCTTGGCAGGTTTGGTGGTTATTTTTATGGTTTTTTGTTGTTTTCTTGGTTGTCTTTGGTCTAGTTCAGCTACTTGGTAGCTCTATTTTGGTTTTGTTGTAGTTGATTGTTGTGTTTCAACTATAATTTTTTCTTCATAAGGGTTTATGTTCTCTTCAAAACCAACCTATCTTAATCAAAACATTACAAGCTACACCAAGAAAATTTGGAAGGGAATATACTTAATCAATTTCTTATGGCTTTCATTTTTTTCTATTAAGAGGCTTGCAAGATGTAGTTTGTAATATTGAAGTTTTTTTTCACATTAAAGATTTTTCACAATCTATCTTTTTTGGTCTCAAAAACTAGGGAACTAAAGCTAAATTTGGTCTAATTTAGATCAAATAACATCTAATTTATCTAGCAAACTAATCAAGGAAAATAGCCTAAAAAATAGAAACTATTGAATTTATGTTAAAACCATTAATAAATAATTGTAGAATTATATTTAATAAGCAAATCCCTTCAAGATAAAAATAATAATTGCAATCAATATTTGTTAATATTTTAAAGGCATTGCAATGACAAGGACTAGTCACTATGTGACGCTTGTTAATGGGTGTGGAGATTAACACAATATGCGATAGGTGTTACTTGGACTATCGTTAGAATAAAATAATAAAGAAGATGGATATATGTGTACTAAGAAAAGATGTATTGAATGCTAGAAATCCATTCACTACAATGGAATTTTGAGCATACATGATAGGAGATTATCACTAACTTCATATCCACCAAGGCTTAATATCCTTTGCAAACACAATATCTGCAAGGAAGCCATGTTGGCTACATTGCACAACATGAAGAAATTGTTTTCCTATCACTTATATGTTGCATTCAAGGTGCCTCATATTTGCAAACATATAATATAGAGAATTAGATAGAGAGGGAGAGGAAGAGGGGGAGAGATAGAAATAGATAAAGAATAAGAGAGAAAAAGAGCTAGATGAAGCTCTCTTTCAATTTGAATTTCAAGTAGAGAACATGGCTACATGCATAACCTTCCTATGAATAATTATTTTCAAATTTTACCTTCTTTCTTAGCAATTCAAAGCTCCTATTTTTTCTTGATGTCCATTTTAGCTCTATCTTGTCTCCTCTCATTATCTTAATCAATGATGCACACATGCCACTGAAATCTCTAATGAAACTTTTAAAGAAACTTGTCAAACCATGAAAAGATATTACCTCTTCGACATTCACTACTGTAGGCCATTCAACAACTACTCTAACCTTTTTTGGCTCCATTTTCAAACCTTCAACTAAGATTACAAACCCCAAATATACCAATCCTATCTTCATGAAACTACACTTCCTCTTCATCAAACTAAGCTTAATTGCATACACACAGTGGCAAATAGTGTTCCATAGTGTTGTGTTTCAAACCCATTTTTAATTACATGGCCACTGATGTATCAAACTGTTACTTACCCAAAGGCTAAAAAATAGACATTTGTAGCATCTCAGAAGTCCAATAAATGGAAATAACAATTAACAACGACTATTGTTCAAGTCTGCCCTTATTTCACCACCATCCCAACAGTAGATGATCAATGTTTTCAAGCATTCTATTGGAGTGACCTGCTGCTATACCAGCCATTCAAAAACATTCACAATCTACCATCCATAAAATTTGCACCGTACATCTCTAGATCCATTGACATACATTGATGATGAAACTCCTTCTAACTAGGGACATGCAATACAAGAAGATAGTCCTAATAAATGGCAAGTCTTGTCAAGTTTGTACCTAGGATTACCATTTCAACTAGATGGGCTCAACATGCTTGGGAAACAAGGAGAGAATCAGTTAAGGGCACTATCACTTGCAAATAATTGACATATACAAAAAAAATAACTTTACTTGCATAGTTGCTTTTACCCACTACCATTCAAAAACAACTTTACTTGCATGGATATCAACATATTTAATTTACTCCATTTCTTTTCTTATGCAGGTCAACAACACATATCGCTACATTCTTTCAATGTTCAAATGATGGATGGACAAAAACTATTCAACAACAACTTGAAGTTGTATGCTCTTTTCTCAAGAAACTCCAATGATCAATGTGCAATTATAAAGGAACGACTAATTACTTTTATCTACATCCTATCTTGACATACCCATTGCACACTAAGGTGTGATTGCAAGTATATAAGAATATGAGATCTTAATCTATAATAGGTGCCCCTTGAACTTTGTCTTGCTTCCATAAATTGCTTTAATATGCCAGCGCCTCTATTTTTATTTCCATGAGGTTGGTTTTGTAACAGGGGTACCTCTAACTTTTTTTTTTGGTAACCATAGGGGTATCCCCGCGACCCAACCCAACGACCAAACCAGCCTTACCTTGGGCTTACATATTGCCATGTTGGGGCCCAGAAGGGGCGAGTTGGGGCGAGACTAGTCCCCTGGGGTTGTACGCAGCCACCCGCAAGCCACGTGCAGGTGACTCTGAACCTCGGAGTCAAACCCAAGACCTTGGAGAGCAAACCCAAGACTCAAGCCAACTCCACTACCTGTGCGGGCTCCAGGGCCCTCCAACTACTTCCATAAATTATTTTAAAAAGAAAACTACGGAGATATCCCATTGACTCTATTGATTGCACTGCCCATTAGTGGCTGATACTATAGATATAATTATGCAAAGAAAACTATGTTACATTAAGTTAAAAGGTTCACTCTGCTCTCCAAAGTGAAGTGATGATCTTATGCGAATTCAAAATACTTAAACCCCTGATTTTTCACGGAAGGAGCTCAAATAACCGGACAGTGTAAGGTGTAGATTCATTGCAGAGAGCTTGGAGTCCATGCGCAACGTCCCGTACAACAGTTATTTTAGCCTCTTTGGGAACTGATTTTTTATGTTGACTACCTGAAGCTGTTGATGTAGTCGATATGATTTACATAATGCGTCCATTTGAATTTTTGTTGTATGTCCATTCCTTGAATACTATGATTATATGCATCTACGATACGGTAGGCTGTAGCATTGTAATTCAATATGATGTAACGTGCACGATGTGTCCGTCCATTAATGTTGACAACTATGCTTGTGCACGAATACAATCGAACCAGATGCGGTCATTAAATTCACAATTGACAGGCTAGCAGGTTGTCAAATCTCATCCGTACGATCGACAATAATAGCGTAGCATAGTGAGGGAACGGAAGGCTCTGTCTATGGGAGTGGGATAGGAACTGCTCTCCGCGGATTGTACCCACGAAATTATTACTTGAATATGAGCCGTAACTTTCCTAAGATGGTGACATTTACTTACTCCCCCCGCCCATTCACTTCATTGTAGGCACAGCCTAAATTTGATGACCGTATGGCCGTATTTAGGCATTTTCACTGTAAAATACAATCGAAATTTTACGCCCTTCAAAAGATATTTCAACCCCTGATATAATTAATTTGATTTACATAATCCGTCCTAAAAATAAAAATATATTAATTAAAAAAGGGCCAACAGGTCAAGATTACAAAAGGGCGAATAAGAAAACAAGAAACATCAAAAGAACAGATCAGAAATAAGATTAGGGATGCTCATCCAAATTGTAATCAGAGCTCACATCAGATAAATTCATTTAATAGAATACATCGCATGAAATAAGCTTGGTAATTTTACTGAAACTAACTACTATACCTATATTTAAAAAATATATTTAAAGATGTCTAGAGATATCCTTCTTGAGGCGCTATTTGATTTCCTCTTGAATAAAACTAAAATTTTGTTTTGAATAAAACTGAAATTTCCTCTTGAATAAAACTGACTCATGGCCTCTTGAAACCATCCACCTTCCATTTCATTTAATTTATTTTTTCATAATTTTTTTAAAATAAAGATTCTAGATTGGAATCTTATAAGTTTATGGAGAAATTCCATAATCTTTCAGCCCTTGTTTTCCATCCGTGCTTGAATGTAGAAACGCCTCTCGGCATAATTATACTGCACCAGCACAATCTAACCAATATATTTTGATTAAAATTTAATTGAATAGATTATATAAAAGACAACCAGATAAACTATTCAGTAGTCGTTAAACTCGATTAACAGGGGATTGTGGACTTGCTCCAATGGTCTATTGACTCCCTTGTCCTCTCATAGAAAAATAAAGCAACCCTATAATTAAATCACAACGATAAACAAAATTGGTCTAGGATAAATAATGTATAATTAAATTTATAGAATTTAAAGAAATTAAATGTGATATTTACTTTAAATTTTGGTCGAATAAACAAATGGATTATTTTGTTACTTGCATCTCAAAAGTCTTGAGTTAGGTATCTAGGACTTCTATTTAAGGACATCATCCTAGGTCATTTAGTATTAATTCATTCATATCACAGGGCATTTGCATTTAGATAATTTGAATCACATTTACATGAGTTTTAGTCTCATATTAGTCTTATTTATCTCTATTTTGTTTATTTTTAATCTTTGTTCATTGGCAACGAGGATTAATTGCAATTATAGAAGTAAATGGTCTTCTCTTTCCTTATAATAAGCCCCTAAAGGAACTTTTGGGACCACTGAGTTTTTATATACAAATACAGGGGCGAGAGACCAAGTCCCATAGGACAATATTAACAAAACTTCTTAATAGGTGAGATAGTTCCAATGGTTGAGATAGTATATGTGCATTTAAGGCCAAATATTTTTTGAAGTTTAGTACTAGTAGTTGTGATTTTAAGGTTGTTAGTGTTACTATAAATACTAATAATTGAATGAAATGTGCCCTTCAGATTTAAAAAGCAACCAATCATGTGATGCCACATCAGCCCACCAACAAAACATGACTTAATGCACCCCTATTGGTTGACCCTTTTTTGGGGGGAACTATTTGACACCTCAACAAAAAGCATGTTGATGTGGCCCTGAAAACTTAGTTATAAGTAGGGGCGTTGCCAAATAAGCTACTATAAAATTTTTGGAGTGATTCAAAATTGCCACGCATGATTTTAAGAGGCGTGAAGTTAGGGTGCACCACTACTTGGTCCTCTCCCCTAGATGTGGATATGCTAGTAGGGTGTCCATTTGAGAAATTATGTGATGGCTATTAGATGGTGCTGTATAATGGTAGTAGGTAGTGTGTGGTCATGGCACAACCCAAGTTTTTGGCCCTATAAAATTATTTTTAATTCTAGTCCATCGTTGGCTTTTTAGAGCCTCATGAATATAAATATGAAATCAGGAAGACAATGCACACCATTATGTATCATTGTGCAATTGTCGGTGGTTTTTAAACATGATCTGATGAAGCACCTAAGTAAATGACGGCCTACGTAGGACTATGACTTCATGGATGAAGGTGGAGTGCTTGCGTAGCTAAAATAAACAACTGTGCTCCTTAGTATCACGGGTGATTTACCTATGTTCATTAAAATGAAGTCCTGCATGGTAGTTTGAAGTCATAATGGAGTAAGATTGTGGAGGAGAGTACCAAGGAGTGCATCAGTTGCATCCTCTTCATCATACTTGTAGGGTCCTTCATATATGTTGAGACTTGCTGACTTACGCTTTGATTGAAAGCACCAAATTTACTTTTCATTGTAGCAGCACCCGCTGAAAGCTATGTCGTTTGATGCCATTTTGTCTACAAAGTTATCACGGAAAGGAGCAATTCTGGTGTACAATGTTTCTAACTCTCTTATCAAATTTAGCTACCTTTAAAAATCTCCTGATGAAAACATAAGGGGTTGGCACAGTCATATCGAATTGCAATGCAATGAGAATTGATTTTTCCATTTCTAAAACTTCTTCTATAGTGTAGGCTTTGTCTGAAATTTGCATGAAGTTGTCAACTACAGGAAGATAGACCTCCTCATACTTGCAGGCCAAAAGCAAGCAGTAACCCCAACAGGCTGTAAATGCTTTCTTATCACCCTTTCTCTTGAGAGCTGTCTATCAATGATGTTGACTTTCAAGAAGAATGTTTTGTCCATGAGTTCAAACTTCAAATGTACCTCAATGAGCCAATCAATCAGAATACCCCGTTCTCTCATTTAAATCTGTTTGTTCCCACATATAATCTCGAGGAACACAACTAAGGTTCTTCCTTTCTCTAGTCATAGTATAAATGTCTTTTTTCTCGATCGTGCTCATCAGTATTTGATGTTGCCATTGGATTTATTTATGTAAAATGTCAATATGGAAACTAGCACAACTCAATTTTGTAAGGAAGCAAAGGTGTGTGGAAACACTTCCTACGCTAACCTTAAGAGGAGTGTTTTGCAAATTTCAAATCAATTATTATAGAGATTTCAAGAAACACATAAAACAACATAAATAGAATAACAATAAACCTTAACCCAAGTGATTTACATGGGGAAAACTCTTTCGGGAAAAAAAACCCCACTCCAAAACCTGCACAATGTATTATCAAATCTTGAAATAGATTACAACACACTTGCAATGCAAGTTCTTATAGGAGTCTTCACTTCAACTCAATCTAGAGAAATTTTGACAGCATTTTAGTAGCATACAGACTTGCAAACTAAACTCTCACAAATGACTATCTCAAAGTACCAATATATATAATATTACATTGCTTATGAGAATCTTCTAGAGATAAAGTATTCCATTTTAGAAACATCTAATAAAACAGATAATGACACCCATCATAAATCTCATAGCCAACTTATCTCTATCTCCATGCAAATAATACTTCTCAAAATAGCCGCTTTGCACCTATCACAAAATCTTATTTTCTTGGCTCGCTCTGCTTTTATTTCCATGCAAGGCTGAGACACTTTTTTTTTTTTTCTTTTATTTTATCTTTCTTTTTGTTTTTATTTTTAAAGTGCTTTATTTCTAACATTCTCCCACTTGTCGAACACCTTGCTAGAGCCTATAGAAAACAAGTAATTAATTTCTGGGGGCCAAAAGACTATTAATATGGAACACCATCTGAAGTTCTCTGTGCTCATGGGATTTGTTAATGCATATGCAACATTCATCAAAGTTTCTACCTTCTCTAGCTTTACTTTGCCATCCTCGACCATATCTCTCACGAAATGATATTGTACATTAATGTGCTTGGTCCTAGCATGAAATCTTGGGTTATTCGCTAAAGATATTGTACTTTGAATATCATATTATACTGTAACTATACCTTGTTTGAATTCTATATCTGAACACAATATTTTAAGCCAAATTGCTTCCTTACACGCATGAGTAGCTTCCATACTCTGCCACTATAGTGGAAAAAGCAACCACAACCTGTTGCTTGCTCATCCAACTGATTGTACCACCAAATATTGTAAACATGTATAGGAAGTGGTGGGTCTTTTTCTATCAACATCACCAGCCCAGTCTAAATCAATATAGCCTCTAATATCCAAGGAATGTTGGTCTCTTGTTCCATGAAAACATATAGAGTACTCAAAGGTACCACACAAGTATCTGAAGACTCTCTTTACTACATCCCAATGTGCTCTTCCTAGATTTGACAAGTATCTGGAAAGATCTCCCACTGCTTGGGCAATGTCTGGTCTTGTATAGACCATAGCATACATTAAGCTTCCAACTGCACTCTAGTATGGTACTCAGCTCATGTCTTCCATCTCTGATGGGGATGTTGGACAATGTGAGATAGACAACTTCATTCCCATTGTAACAAGAACACATAATTGTCTAGAATCCTGCATATTAAATCTTTTTAGAATAGTATCCATATACTTACTCTGTCCTAACCAAAGCTTTCTATTTTGTCTATCTCTTCTAATCTCCATCCCCAGAATGTGTCTTGCTGCACCAAGGTCCTTCATTTAAAACTTTGTTGAGAGCTGAGATTTTAATTATGCAATCACACCCTTTCCTTTGCCAATAAACATGTCATCAACATACAAGGCAATAACCAAGAAACAATCACCATCAGATTTGAAATACACACAGTGATCAGATTTAGACCATGCAAATCCAAAACTCAACACATATGTATCAAACTTCTGGTACCATGTCAAGATTAAGACTTTGTTTTAAACCATACAAGGATTTTTTAACTTATAGACCATATAACTTTTACCTTTTACCACATAACGCTCTAGTTGTGTCATATAAATTTCTTCCTCCAAATCACCATGAAGGAATATTTTTTCATATCCAATTGTTCGATCTCTAAATCATATACTGCTACAATAGAAAGTAACAAACAAATAGATGTCATTTTAGCTACAGGAGAAAATATCTCACCATAATCAACTCCCTAAACTTGGGAGTAACCCTTCGCAACCAGCCATGCTTTATCCTTCTCAATGCTTCTGTCTGAACCCATTTTATTTTTGAACACCCATTTGCAATCAACAGGCTTCCGTCCTTCAAGCAATGGTACAAGGTCCCATGTATCATTCTTTTTAAGAGTTGCCATATCTTCATCCATGGCTATTTTGCAAGACTATACATCATTCATACCGAGAGACTCTTCTACAGATAAAAGTTCATCAAAATTAACATTCAAAGCAAATACACATCTCCAATCATCAGGAGAATACCCATACCATTATGGTGGTTGTCTATGCCTAGTAGACCTTCAAACAAGCTGAGATTCAAGTTCTTCTTCTTCCTCTGATGATTTAGAACTCGTAGAGCTTTCCTCAACTTCTTGTCTTTCTAAGGGCCTCGATTCAACTTTCCTAGGTGTAGAGGGAAATTGAATCACATCTTTCTTTTCTTCTTTATGTTCTGGCTACTGCATTGTAACAGAAGAAGACTTAGTTTCTCTATAAATAACACTTCTGGAATAAATTACCTTTTGTGCAACAGGATCCCAAAGCTTGTATCCTTTCACACTATAACTATATCTGATGAAGATACATTTAACATCCTTGTTATCCAATTTTGTCCACTTCACCTTTGGCACATGTGCATATGCCTCACAACCAAATATTCTTAGATGTCTAAGTGAAGGCTTGTGGTCTGACCACGCATCCATTGGTGTTTTATCAACAAGAGATAATGTAGGAGAACTATTTATCAGGTAGCAGGTAATGGCTACAGCTTCAGCCCAAAACTTTTGTTCTAGTCCTGCACCACTCAACATACTCCTAGCCTTCTCCATCAATGCCCTATTCATTCTCTCTGCAAATCCATTTTTCTATGGAGAATATGGAGTTATCTTCTATCTTTGGATACTACAATCTTTATAGAAAATTTCAAACTCATTAAAGAAAAGTTCACCACCATTATCTGTCCTTCAACATTAATCTTCTTTTTAGTTTGCAACTCAACCATTGCTTTAAATTATTTGAAACGACTGAAAACATTAGCTTTACTCTTCAAAAAATAAACCCATGTCCTCCTATTAAAATCATCAACAAAAGAAACATAATAGATTGAGTTACCAATAGAAGGAACATCAAATAGACCAAATACATCCAAATGAATTAGATCCAAAATGCATGAAGACTTATGAGAACTTGAGTAAAACTGAACATGGTTTTGTTTTCCATAAATATAATGCTTACAAAAGTCAAATTCAAGATTACAACCGTTCAACCCATTAACAAGGTTTTTCTTTTTCAAGGTTTGTAGACCCTTCTCTCCTATGTGGCTAAGTATTTGCTGCCATAACTGTTATCACCCAGTTTTGCACCCTTGCATACAATTGTGAAACCTCTGCAAACTGCAGTAACATGGGACTAATCTCCAAGTGTGGGACTTTGCTAAGTGAGATCAGACCTCCAGAAAAGGCTGGCTTCCTTGTCGAGTTATCACCTAAAACTACTAAATTTTGAGGGGAAAAGGGAGAGAGAAAGCTTGTAATAGAAATGAAATAAGAGCTTGAAAACATAAAAGGGTGATACACCAAACAGATTTAAAGAAATTTTCACAACACTGAGGAGATGCACAATGTAATCAAATACAACAAGTAGGTCTACACATATTAGATGACTCTAGCAGAGGTGAGAAGCAATATGATTGAGAGGAATGAAACATTCATAGACAGCCATACACAGATTCACACAGAACTAGAAAAATTAGTAAAGAGGTAAAATTAACTTGCATATATTCAATGGAAAGGCACGGTTACAGCATATGAAAACCCTGTTTGGAAACAGAAAAGCCTCCATGCCAAAAAATTTCCAACCCTATTTACATTGTCGAATGCATACTTATAGCATTCCAAAACTATCCTAAGTCGGTTACAAAATTTGCCCTATGAGCTGTCATAGAAAAGGATCTCCATCGATCACTGTCTAGCTGCATCAGTTATGGCATCAAAATTTGGAACTGGGTGGATGGGGAGATATTTAGAGTCTTTAATGCAGCAACTTACTCATCGTGCATCTGGAGATGAAGAGGTGGAAAGATATTATTTGTCGTTAATGCAAGCTGCTTGTTCTATCTGCTACAATGAATGCCCAAAAATATCTCCATCTGCTAAAAGTCATCTCTGAGATGTTCATCGCTCAAAATTATGCATTTCCAGATCTAAAATTTGAAAAGTGATAAAGCTCCTAAAAAAACCCTACCAAATGAAAGAGGGGACCAAAATATGCAACTTTACCTCTTGGAGCATGCCGAAATTCGCCAAAATGAAGGAGATACAGGTGGTCAAGCTTTTGGTCAACTACCTCTATATATCGCTTTTGCATCTTTGTGTATATCGCTACATCTTGGCGCCTGAATCGGCATTCAAAAACTCATCCTACATCTCCTTCTCAACATACATGGCACTTTGCATATTGCCCCTGTACATCCCTTTGTATTTCAAAAATTGCATATACATACAATTTCCCCTTGTATATGCGGGCCCTACCACTTGTATGTTAGCTTGTATCTTGCCTTGCATATCGAAATATACAAACACTCATATATACAAGGCAGAAAATACATATAATGTGCTTGTACCTCAGTGGACCCCACCTCTTGTAGGTCCATCTTCTGCATGTGCAAAATACAAGCTGCGGACCCCAAAACACCATTTAGCTACTTTTCATTGTTCTGCCAGATCTAGCTTGTATATTTTCTCCTTGTACATTTCTTTGTATATGTAACATATACAAACGCCTATTTATACAAGGCGGACTCCAAACTCTTATGTGCCGAAACTGATCCTTGATTCAAATCCACCTTGTATATGCAATGCATCCTTGACTTGTATATATCGCTATATACAAGCGCCATATACATACAAGTCGGACACCAAATGACCTTTAAGTATATTTGATTACCTGTCAGGTCTAGCTTGCATCTCCACTCTTTGTATTTTTCCTTGTATATTGCAATATACAAATGGCCTCATACATACAAAATGGACCCAGAGCCTAAATGAGGCAGAAATGATATCCATTTGAAATCTAGCTTGCATATCGGCTTGTATATTTCTTTGTATATCGCAACATACAAGTTATTGTTCACGTGACCCTTTGTATTGAAAAACATACAATCCTCCTTGTATATGCGCGGGACCCACCATTTGTATCTCTCAGATATACAAACTCCTTTGTATATTGCTTTGTATAGATCCTTTGTATCTCCCCTCTGCGGCACTGTAGCAAACGCACATTTGTTTGTATATGTAGATATACAAACGCAATATACAAACCGTCTCACATACAAGTAGGGTATCTTTTATGGAATATATCCGCGATGCATATCTTCATTTGTATATAGCCGATTGTATGTGCGAACATACAAAGCAATATACAAGCCTTTTTATGCATACAAGCGCGGAATATTCTGAGGAATCTTCAATGTATATTACCTTGTATATTTTAGCCTTTGTATTTTTGGCGAATGTACATCCACTGTAGCACATGTATGTCTGTCGGCCTTGTATATTGCATTGCACATTTCTTTGTATCTCCATTTGTATATCTGAATATACAAGCCCCTATATACATGCAGACCCGATATACATTTAGCGAATTTTCTGAGAATCTACAGAAGATTCTCTAAATGTATATGCATTTCCTTGACCTGATATACATTCAGAAAATGTATATAACTCAATTTTTTTCATATTTTCTAAGGCCGATAGGGATTTGCAAGCCCACCAAATGTATATTTGAACTGTATGTTGACCAAAACTTTGACCGTCAATAACTTCTTTATTTGACCGAATTTCAAGGTGATGTAAAAAGCAAACCTGCCTATTTTTTCAAGCTCTTTCCAATGGTAAGGTTTTTAGGCAATTTGACACTTTCATTTTTAGGCAACATTTTCCAAAGGCTTTTCAAGGAAAATACCAGGTTGACTGTTTGGCTCTGGTCAGAGGAAAAAATGGGTCAACAATTTGGTGACCTTTATGGGATGTTTGCCTGCTAAACATAAGACCAATAGCCTTAAGCATCCATTAGGCATGGGGTCGAGTCTAAAACCTACTGGAAAACTGGAACCTGCCTCTAAAATACAAAAAGGGAAAAAGGCTTGCATTCTCCTAATGATAATGCAGCCTGTGCAGAAGCACTTATGGAAAGGGAAAACTAAAACAGAAATGAAACCTACTCTAATTCTAAACTAACCAATCAGACATGACTTTAAATAAAGCCATTAACTGGTTCTTGAAAATAACTGCCCTTCCTTAACAATTTACAATGTTCTTATGCATGTGGGCAGTTAAAAAGAGGGGAGGGGGGAATGGGCATATAAAAAATTGATAGAACACCCCCTTCAAAGTGGAGATAAACTCACCTATCCACCTGGACTGATTGCTGATGTTGCTAACTTGTGGTGAATAAATGGGCTGATCCCACTCATTTTGATGCTCAACTTCATGCTTAGAGGTAAGCATGACAAGTGGTGACTCCTCTTTATGTATCTCCAGCTGGGCAAGATGTCTGATTGGGCATCCCCTTGAAGGCTTTGGATTGATTTCCCCTTGCTCTGATTCCTTGTCTTCTTGATCTTCACTTGGTATGAAGGTGGCCTCCATTTGACTCTCGTGTTGCTGTTGCGGGTGAAACAGCTGACCTGGGACCTCACTGTTTTCTCCTTCTTCCCTCAAAGAACCCAAGAGTATTGATATAATATTGTAGACACCTAAAATTGGCTTGCTTCGCAAACTAATTTTCCATATCTCTACACCCTCATTATTCCTCCTATTAATTAAATAAATTCATTTTATTTAATTAATTTATCCCTCATTGTCTACCTTGACCATTTACCCATTCCTTGTGATAAATTAATTCATTTAATTTATCACTTTTACCTTACAACATTATCCTCATTTGATTAAATAAATATTCACAATATTTATTTAGTTAAATTCTCCTTTTCCCTAATCCTCATTAATTAGATACATCATACTTATCTAATTAATCTAGTCTACTAATTGACCTACCCTAAGCTACCCTAGCCTACCTATCCCCTAGACCTAGGTTAATTAAGCTAAACACTCAATTAACCTTGCTTATCCCCTTCTTCCATGCACCCTTTGAATAAAAATTAATCTTTTATTCAAATGGTCAAATCCTTCTTACACCTCATTTATCACTCTCTTACACATGTAAGAGTACATCTTCACATCTCCACATAAAAGTGAATTAAAAATTCACTTGTCATGTCCCCTCTTCCCAAAATGAATCTTTTATTCATTTTAATCCTCCACACCTTTCCCCATGTGAATTTAAAATTCACTTTTAATGAGAGCCCTCCAATCCCATTGACTAAGTTTCAACCTTTGATCTCCCTCATCCACTCTCCTTGTGACACTTGTCACAAAGCTATGAACCCAATCCTAACCCTAACTCTCATTGATTCCTAGCCCTTGATCTCACCTTCTAATCCTGACCCTCCATCCTCATTCCCAAAACTCTATAAATGAAACCCTCTCCAAGCCATTTTGGAGGGACTCCATCATGCACCAAACCTCTGCCAAAATCTCTCCACAATCTCCTTATCATGCCACCATAATGTCAAAATCTTGCCTCAATCCCATCTAATCTATCCATCCACCTTGTCTCTCATCTACATTTGTGTTGAAAAGCTTTGAGCAATCCACATTAGTCACACTAATCACGGGAATAATCTTGAGGAGCTCTTGGGTGCATCTCCTTCCCGCATGGATTCGTGAGGTTTCAATGAAGGTATAATCGTTTTGTTTATGCATTAGATTAGTTTTTATCTTCATTTAGACATCACATATCACAAATATCATCATGGCTACATTCCTCTTCTTGCTGATCTGAATACTCTAGTTCCTGTGATTCTACTACAAATATGGCTGCCTGTACCTTATGAACAAGATGTTCATGATTTTCTAATTTAGGCTGAAAAAATGAACCGTGCACATGTTCAAAAGAGAAAACTTCCCCACCAAGAAGTTGATATCCCTGCTGGATAATAAAGAACAAATCTTCAACTTGCTCTTGTCCATGTTCAATTTCCTCGTTATTTTCAATAAAGCATGGGAGCTCCTCCAGTATATCAGCATAATTAGCCTCTGCATCATCTATCATAGGGCAACATGTTTGGCCTTCTTTATGGTCTGTAACCTCACTGTCATGCTCAGCCCCAAACTGCAGTAATTTGTCATGATTTTCTGTGTTCTCTTGTTGCTGCATATCCACAACCAACTACACACTTTCTTCATCTTCAACATAGTCAGGTAGCTCGTGAAGTAGGGCAGCATCATCTCTCACTGAAGTGACTTTAGTAATACTCATAGGTGCAATAGATTCAAACAACTCTTTCTCTGTGAGTGTAAGAACAAATTGCTCCTGTAGAGGGATATAAGCTTTGAACCCTGGAAACTTGTGGAGTCTAGGCTGCTCTTGTTGCAGTGGATGAGGCCCTCTAAAACTTGGGATATCCAATTTAAGACATTTAGGAGACTCATCCTACTTGAAGCTTGGTGTTCTAAAACTGGAAACCTGTTCTTCAAAGAATGGATCCAGAAATGATTGAGTTTCCAACCTTTGAAAAGGGGCCAACGAAAGCCTCCTTTGCTCTTCTGCTAGTTGGATGCTAAAGCACGTTTCAGTCTGTACATTTGGTGGAGGGTCTTCACAGGGGAAAAAAGATGGCCCTTTCCAACTTGGAACCTTAAAGGTAGAAGGCTGCCTAAAACTTGGAATTATGATAGGCATGGATTCTACAACTTTCTCTTCTTCTTGATTCTGAAATGGTATGAGAGGATTGGCCTTCACAAGGTTTGGTATCTTATAATCAGGATGATTGGTCTAAGAAGGCTACCATGGTAGAGAAGTTTGAGCCACTTTCACAGATTCACTTTGGTTCGAAGGATGGACCTGCTTGAAGTTGGGGATAGAAGAGAAATTTTTTACTTTGAGCTCTTGTTCTTGAGCAAGCAACTGTTTCATTTGTTCCTCCTTAGCTGCAAGTTGCATGTTCAAGAATTTCTCTTCATACACCCTTCTATTTTTTGCCTCTTGTTTTGACAAATAAGCTTGATATGCAAGCTCCTCTTGCTGTCTATTACACTGTGCTTCCTTATCTATCTTTGAAATTTGCCTTTGGAAATCTATTAACAAACTCTTAATGCTACCTAAATCAGTATCATTTTGGGACTGACTAAGGAGGCTACACGTTTGATTTAGACTAGATTGGGTTTCACAAGGCTGACTATAGGTATGAATGGGTTGCAAACAAGGATAAGCAAGATTGGCTTGAAAATGCTCCTGCCGGTAATGTTGGTTGTAATGAGGCAAAGAACTGTTTGGAGGGCAAAAGTTTGAATCTTCATGGAATGGAGGAGAATAACCATTGTGGTGTTGATAACTAGACATTGCAAGGGTAAATCATGAACATAGGTAAGTCTAGATAATAAATTAGGAATGAATATAGACCATAGGGTCTTGCACAGTAAAATGTGAGTTGGAACACCAAATGGAGTCACCAGGTGCTACAAAAACTATCAAATGATAGTAAAACTAACAAGTAGCACCAACCTCATTAGCTGCTTGGAAACTAGACTGCTGTAACCAGCTGATTTGCCATTAGAGTCGCCATGGTGTTGTTTGTACTGCCTCCAAAGGCTGATAATACTGGGAGAAACACCAAATCTCTCAGTATTTTGATGATAAGTTCATCACACCTGTCCCACTGGGCATGCCAAAGTTGTTATCACCTAGTTTTGTACCCTTTCATATAGTTGTGAAACCTCTGCAAATTGGAGTAACATGGGACTAATCTCCAAGTGTGGGACTTTGCTAAATGAGATCAGACCTCTGGAAAAGGCCGGCTTCCTTGTCTAGTTATCACCTAAAACTACTGAATTTTGAGGGGAAAAGGGAGAAAGAAAGCTTGTAATGGAAATGAAATAAAAGCTTAAAAACATAAAAGGGTGATACACTAGACAGATTTAAAGAAATTTCCACAACACTGAGGAAATGCACAATGTAATCAAATACAGCAAGTAGGTATACACAGATTAGATGACTCTAGCAAAGGTGAGAAGCAATATGATTGAGAGAAATGAAATATTCACAGATAGCTATACACAGATTCACATAGAACTAGAAAAATCAGTAAAGAGGTAAAATTAATTTGCATATATTCAATGGAAAGGCATGGAACTACAGCATATGAAAACCCTGTTTGGAAATAGAAAAGCCTTCATGCCAAAAAATTTCCAACCCTATTTACATCGTCGAATGCATACTTATAGCATTCCAAAACTATCCTAAGTCAGTTACAAAATTTGCCTTATGAGCTGTCATAGAAAAAGATCTCCATCGATGACTGTCTAGCAGCATCAGTTATGGCGTCGAAATCTGGAACTGGGCGGATGGGGAGATATTTAGAGTCTTTAATGCAGCAACTTACTCATCGTGCATCTGGAGATGAAGAGGTGGAAAGATATTCTTTGTCATTAATGCGAGCTGCTTGTTCTGTCTATTGCAATGAATGCCCAAAAATATCTCCATCTGCTAAAAGTCGTCTCTGAGATGTTCATTACTCAAAAATATGCATTTCCAGATCTGAATTTTGAAAAGTGATAAAGCTCCAAAAAAAACCCTGCCAAATGAAAGAGGGGACCAAAATATGCAACTTTGCCTCTTGGAGCATGCTGAAATTCGTCAAAATGAAGGAGATACAGGTGGTCAAACTTTCGGTCAACTGCCTGTATATATCGCTTTTGCATCTCTGTGTATATCGCTACATCTTGGCGCCTGAATCGACATTCAAAAACTCATCCTGCATCTCCTTTTGCACATACATGGCACTTTGCATATCGGCCCCTGTACATCCCTTTGTATTTCAAAAATTACATATACATACAATTTCCCCTTGTATATGCGGGCCCTACCACTTGTATGTTAGCTTGTATCTTGCCTTGCATATCGAAATATACAAACACTCATATATACAAGGTGGAAAATACATACAATGTGCTTGTACCTCAGCGGACCCCACCTCTTGTATGTCTGTCTTCTGCATGTGCAAAATACAAGCTGCGGACCCCAAAACACCATTTAGTTGCTTTTCATTGTTCTACCAGATCCAGCTTGTATATTTTCTCCTTGTACATTTCTTTGTATATGCAAAATATACAAATGCCTATTTATACAAGGTGGACTCCAAACTCTTATGTGCCGAAACTGATCCTTGATTCAAATCCGCCTTGTATATGCAATGCATCCTTGACTTGTATATATCGCTATATACAAGCGCCATATACATACAAGTTAGACACCAAATGACCTTTAAGTATATTTGATTACCTGTCGGGTCCGGCTTGCATCTCCACTCTTTGTATTTTTTTTTGTATATCGCAATATACAAATGGCCTCATACATACAAAATGGACCCGGAGCCTAAATGAGGCAGAAATGATATCCATTTGAAATCTGGCTTGCATATCGGCTTGTATATTTCTTTGTATATCGCAACATACAAGCTACTGTTCACATGACCCTTTGTATATAAAAACATACAATCCTCCTTGTATATGCACGGGACCCACCATTGTATCTCTGAGATATACAAACTCCTTTGTATATTGCTTTGTATAGATCCTTTGTATCTCCCCTCTGCGACACTGTAGCAAATGCACATTTGTTTGTATATGCGGATATACAAATGCAATATACAAACCGTCTCACATACAAGTAGGGTATTTTTGATGGAATATACCCATGATGCATATCTTCATTTGTATATAGCCGATTGTATGTGCGAACATACAAAGCAATATACAAGCCTTTTTATGCATACAAGCACGGAATATTCTGAGGAATCTTCAATGTATATTACCTTGTATATTTCAGCCTTTGTATTTTTGGCGAATGTACATCCACTGTAGCACATGTATGTCTATCGGCCTTGTATATTGCATTGCACATTTCTTTGTATCTCCATTTGTATATCTGAATATACAAGCCCCTATATACAGGCAAACCCGATATACATTTAGTGAATATTCTGAGAATCTGTGGAAGATTCCCTAAATGTATATGCATTTCCTTGACCTGATATACATGCAGAAAATGTATATAACTCAAATTTTTTCATATTTTCTAAGGCCGATAGGGATTTGCAAGCCCGCCAAATGTATATTTGAACTGTATGTTGACCAAAACTTTGACCGTCAATAACTTCTTTATTTGGCTGAATTTCAGGGTGTTGTAAAAAGCAAACCTGCCTATTTTTTCAAGCTCTTTCCAATGGTAAGGTTTTTTAGGCAATTTGGCACTTTTCATTTTTAGGCAACATTTTCCAAAGGCTTTTCAAGGAAAATACCAGGTTGACTATTTGGCTCTGGTCAGAGGAAAAAATGGGTCAACAATAACATGGTCTTCTCTGTAGGCAACTTTGATTTAGTAGATAGAGCATCCTTGTGTACCCAAAAGCCACAACCATCTGCTAAAGAGGAAATTGTCTCTTTTTTCAACAAAGTAGTCTTATAATTAATCTTAATTGAAGTGCTATTGCACTCAACCGTGGAAGGATTGTGTTGGTTTCACCCGAAGGAGACAAGTACTATGTAGCATTAAGGTTTGCTTTTAGCTACACAAACAATGTGGCTGAATATAAGGCCCTAATTCATGGTTTAGAATGGGCTCGGAAAAGAGGTATAAAATGTTTACAAGTTTATGGTGATTCTGAGCTGATTGTAAACCAATTTAGAAACTTGAATATTACTAAAAATGACTTGCTCAAAAAGTACAAACATCAATTTTGGGATTCAATTGAATTTTTTGATGCATTTAATTTGTTTTCAATTCTCAGAAATCAAAATAAACATGCAGACATGCTTGCTTCCTTGAGATTTCAGTTTGAGATTCTAAATCAGATTCATAACATAGAGGTACAACCATATGTAAAAATGGTTGTTAGACCATCTATTCATGAAAATACTATTTCCTGGCAAGTCTTTGATAGTGATGAGCAAATCTTGAGTTTTTTGAGTGTCGAGGCTGAATTTACAGCTAATAACCAGCACAAGTACCAGCAACAGTTTGATAATTAGATCATGCAGCTAAAATCTAACAAGCTACCCAAGGGACTAGTGATGCTGGAATCAGTGTTTAATTTAGATGATCAGTTTAGAAAATATAAGTGCAGCATGACTGTGAAGCAGGAGCATTGTGAGGCAGTGGAGATATTCAAGGATAAACTATCAAAATTGGGAAAGGTATGTACTAAAGATGAATAACATGTTGGCAAGAGACACTATATGGATTCATGATTGTTGTCATTGATGGCAACAAAATTCATCCCACACATCCACAGGACATGGTGTGTCTCTACCGGAAGTCAGAGTGAAGAATGTTGTGGTCCGGTAAACAAGAACAGAGCATGTGGCAAGGTCTGACAGACAGGTCCGGATCTCTCAGAGGAAGTATCTTGGTGTAGTGTGGATTTGGGGAAGTCAAGAGGACTACCTTGAGTGGTATATTCCAAGGATTTAGCCTCCGACGATAGATGAGGAAAAAGATATGAATAGTTGAGTACCGAATTCTTGAGTGACAGTGTGAACAGAGGAAGAACTGATTGACAGAACATCAAACTACTTTCTGGATGTGTTACTAATGTTGTTAAAGGTTATGAAGGCATGAATCATGTTTGGTCGACATGATTAATGATTTCTACAAGCATATACTTGATCTGCATTACTTGATGTGCTAGGATTCAGCTGACAGATCAGAATTAGTGAAAAGATTGACTATCCTGGGTGCCGACTAGAAAGGTGATGAAATTACTTGTGCGGATATATATACACAATGGATTTAGTTGTGAGAAGTGTAGTTGTGATATATGTGATGTGTGAATATTAGCAGAGCAGAGCAGAAATAGTAACGAAGGTCCAGTATGTGAAAGGAAAGCAGCATAAGATAAGAGAAAAGATGAAGTGTAGCAGATCAGTGTACTGAGCCTAACCGGAACTGAACTCCAGCATATGTGGATGCTTTCAATTAGTTCAAGTATTGTATAACATTCTTTTGTAGACAGTGTGTCTCCTTGTAGGCAGTGTGCCTCCTTTGTGAGCAGTGTGCTCGGGTAGTGAGCCCTAATTGGCAAGTGTCATTTTGTAATTCCTTATTCTTCTAACAGAGAATAATCTTTGGGTTAATCACCCCATGGTTTTCTCCCTTAACAGGGTTTCCACATCAAAAATACTGTGTCATGTGTTTTTCCATTTCATGGTAATGTTTGCTTGTTTGAATTAATGCTGGATTGATTAATAAGAAAGTTCAGAAAGAAGAAATAATTAGGATAATTGATTCACCCCCCCTCTCAGTTATCAACAATTGGTATCAGAGCCAAGTTCCTCCTAACAGAGTCTAACAACTCGAGGAAGATCTGGGAGTCCAAATGGATGCATATGGTTTAAGAGAGCAACTCAAGACTGCCCTTGAGGATCTTGAACAGTCAAATTCTGAAGTCAATGAATTAAAGGAAAGACTCAAACAGGCTGATGATTTCATGAGAGAACTAAAAGACAAATTAAGTCTCTCTATGAAAAAGAGAAAGGAGCTGCTTTAGCAATTGGCAAGACAAGGTGAAGAAAGTAATGCAAATGAAGAGCTGACTGAGAAAACTAAGTTATGTGAAAAGTTATCAAAATAAGTCATTATGGTAAGGCATGAAATGGAATCAGGAGTTATAAAGTTTACTCAAGAGATTGAAGAGAAAAGAAAAAATGAAGACAATCTAAAACAATCTCTCAAAGAGAAATCAGAAGATTGCCACCAGATGGATAGAATTATCAGACATCTTGAATCTGATCTTGAAGATGCTAAAGATAATGAAGAAAAATTTGAGGATCAAATTGTCTCTCTCAAAAGGGATCTTCAAACAACAAATGAATATAAAGAGAAATTCAAGATAAGTTCTGCTCAACTTGAAGTTCTTCTTGGAAGTCAAAAGAGGGCAGATGACAAGTGTGGTTTGGAATATGAGAAAGGAGAAAGATCTGGATCTGGTCAGAAGAATTTTGAATCAGAAAATCTAAGAAACAGGCATAGAAGACCTCCGGTAAGACAGCCTAATGCTCAAAGATATCCATCCTTCAATGGATACTGCCACAGCTGCAATCACTTTGGTCACAAAGCTAATCAGTGCAGAAAGAGAGTGAATCAAACTAATTTATCCTTCTCTGGACAATGTTTTAACTGCAAAAGGTATGGTCACAAGTCTTATGAATGCAGAAATATGCAAATGAACAAATCATTCAATGGTAGATGCTTTACATGCAATAGAATAGGTCATATGGCTAATCAATGCAGATCAAGTGGATATCAGTCAAATATGCAAAGAAATGTTGTTTGCCAAATCTGTAATAGGTCCGGTCATAGTGCAAAAGTCTGTAGAAGCAAGAATCAGGACAAAAGAGGTCTGGTATATTATAATCAGAATCAAGATAAGGGTAAACAAAAGATGAATGCGGATGAAGTTAAAAATGAGATGAGCAAGATTTGGGTGAAGAAAAGTACTGAAAATGTGGAGGTTGGATCCACACCAGACTCTGGTGCTGATATTCCTTCCAGAAATTAAAAGGTGAGCTCTGGCTCAGGGGGAGACACAAAGAAAACCTTGTTCCCCCAGCTAGTTAAGTGGTGCCTGAAATTGGCACATGAGAAGCTGCGGATCAAAGGGTTTCTAGAGAAACATGTAAAGAAGGTCAGGTAAAGATCTGAGAGATCCGCAAGAAAATTTAAAAAGTTCAATTCCTTCAGAATTGGTCCGGTTAAGCATGTCTTCCGGTAAAATAGGTTTCTCACAAGATTGGCCCGATATGAATCCAAATTGATACAGCTTGATCTGTGGATACATAAGATGATCAGAAGGACAAGTGGATATGATGATTCATCACTAACATCGATCACAAGGGAATCATAATAATCCGGATGAGTTTCTTCCTCCTTGACCAAGAAAACCAGGCAAACCAGAATGAATTAGGTCGAGCATTTATTGCAGTCTGATATTAGGGCTTGCAGAGCAATATAAGGGTTTTTCATTAATCACTCGTTCATTCTGCACTCAAGAAGAAATGAAAAGTGGAGCTCTGCAACAAAATTCCTCAAGTTCATCGAAGATCACTTGTAGAAGTCATTACTTCCAGAGATCAATCCAACCAACTCCGTGAAACCGGTAGGCGCAAAAGGTATTTTCCGTTTTCAAGTATCTCACTGCAAATCTCTTAATAATGGGTACTCTGAATATTGTAAAGATTTCTGATAGACCTCACCCTACATTTAAGAAACATCCACACAAATCCTTGGAGGTAGATCCCCTAGGAGTATTCTCTAGTGTTCCGCATGGCATTTTACACACAGAAGACATTAGGGTTTACATACATGCCAATATTGAAGAGTTTGGGGAATTCAAACTAAGAGACATCTATCACAAACAATTGATAGATGATGCTTTTGAGCTTAAACCAGAATATAAGGGCATCCAAGAAAAGCATTTTGATCAGTTCATTTATTTCCCCTGCTTTGAAGAAGATGAATGGGTCTGGTATGCTTTAAGTAGGGTGCATGATAACTTCCTATGGCTGAATAGACCTTGCAAGATCACCAAGGAAGCAATTAGGGCAGTAACTGGTTTACATTCCTCCGGAGGAATTCTTGTCCTCAAATATGTCAAAAACAACATTGTCACAGAGGCCACCAGATCAAAATTTGATAAGAGGGCAATGACCATTGAAGATATTACTGACCCGGATATCAAGTATGCATCTATGATAATAGGATACAAGATATATCATTCCAGTAGGGAGAATTCAGTATCCGGAACTGCAGTATACATGGTCTATGAGATGTTGAGAAAGAATGCAGATTATGATCTCTGTGAACTCCTCTTGAGCCAATTAATGGAAAACATACAGAAGATCAAGAAGGACAAAAAGAACTCCTTTAAATATGAAGGACTGATACTATGTTTGTTCTTCTACTTCATGAATGAGCTTCCCAGATCAAATGGATATGTATGGGAAAATGACAAACCGGTAGCTATCCAGATCAGAGATTACTTGCATGAACTTGGAGATGCAAAGGCAAGAAAGACAGATCTATGGGGTTACTTCAAGCAATTCCAAAATACAATGCAAATCAGAGAAAGGATCCCCAAATCAGTAGTTGAAAAATACAAAGATACAGTGTGCTTCATGGTAGACACTGATCAATGTCTTATGGAGGCAGTAGAACCAAGGACAGTCTGGATCATGCCCATGGGGTACGAAGTTGATGAACAGATTGTGGAGCTGCATGTTCAACACATGCTTAGCTAGCCTAAAGATCTAAAAGCAGAAAGGTTTGGAACCTTTGAGGAGCTAAGTATAAAAATCCATGTTGAACTTAGAGAACCAGAAATCAAAAGGAAGGTGAGAAAAGAAGTAGAAAATATTGCTCAAGGCCTTGGCATCTCAAAGGAGGCACTTGATGCCCAAAAGAAAAGGATGGAAAGAGCTGAGGAAGAGAAGAAAGAGGCAGAAAAGAAAAGCAAGGAAAGTGCTCCGGTAGAAACCTCCACCCGGACCAGATCATCAAAAAGATCTGCACCTGTCACAGCCAAAAGCTCAAAACCGGAAGTCTAGGCATCCGGTAAAAGAGAGAAAAGATCAAAAACAAAAGCCACAAGGGCTTATGCAAGTCAAAAGGATGAAGATGAAACTGAATCAGATGAGGAGATCAGGAAACTAAAGAAGAAGAAGAAATCATCCAGTCAAGGAGAAGAAGAGAAGGAAGAGAAATTTGTTGAAAAACCTACTCTCTCCTTAGATGATGTAGTAAAAGCAGTCACTGTGGATGGCAACCTACAACCCTTAACAAAATTCTATGATTATTATAATGAAGCAGATAAAAAGATTCTGGAGGAAGCCATAGTTAAGTTTTTAAACATTTACAATAAAGCTTTTATTGAAATTATCTCTCTAATTCCTAAGAGTCTAGAGAAGGAGTTAGAAATGAGAAAGACCAATGCCATGGAAAAAGACCTTGAGATCCGGGAACAGATAGCTATTCAGCTATATCCTTCAATTGATCCCAAGACAATGAACATGGTATTTAAATACTGGAAGGATGAATTCAGGAGCAAAGCAAGGATGAATCAGCTTATGCTTAGTGAGACCAACAAGGTAGCCAAGGACACTAAAGAGATTCTCTGGAAAACCTTCAAAAGATTTAATCTTCCTATCATAGAGGACTTGGGTACTGATCCCTCCACTACAAATGTTGCAGAAGAAACTCCTGAGAAAATATCAGAAGAGATGGGCCCTGAACAAACTAACATTTCCCCTCTGGTTTCCCCTACAGTCTCCAGATCCAAAGGAGAAGAAAAATCATAGGAGAAAGAAGCAGAGGTGAAGGAAAAAGAAGATGACAGTGCTAAGGTTGTAGAAAGAGAGAAGACCTCAACAGAGAAAACCACAACTGCTAGTGGTGAAGGAGAGAAAACTCCTAAGGACAGCTCCAAGACTGCAGAAGAGAAGAAACATCTATCTCCAGCAAGAGACACTGCACAAACTGTCCAAGAATTCCTGAACAAAGAAACAATGGAGATTGATGAACCAGATCTTCTACAAGGTCCATTCAATTTTGATTCTCTTTCTCTAGTACAGACAATGAAGATAGCTTCATTTGCAAATGCTAAGACTAATGAAAAAATCCTAAAGTCTCATATGGAAGACTGTGAGTTGATAGAAGCTACTTCCGGAGTGCTTGAAAAGATTATGCCATCAGTTCAGAAAGATCCCACAGCCTCCTCTTCCGGTAATCTCAAAACCTTAGTCAGTAGTGTTAGTACACATTTTGATTCTCTAGAAAAATCAGCTGAAGAAAAGGTCCGGAAGGAGTTTTTGGATAAGAGATTCTCAGAAGTACAAGGATTAATCACTAATAATAGGAGAAATATAAGTATCAAGATAAAGAGCTTGGAAAATGCTCTTAAAGATGGCGGAAATATGTACGAATTTTGCTTATCTTGACCCATAGTGACCAAAGACATTGAGAAGAAAGTAAAAGAACATGAGGATAAACTACTAAGTCTATTTCAAAGTTTTGATCCTCTCTCTTTCTCCATAGTCAATCAAGAGTGTCAGACTATTGCAATCACAACTGCAATAAAGAATTTTGAGAAGGAAAGGAAGAACATGATCAGCCGGATGGGTGAACTTAGAAGGATTATTATCCCTAAGTTAGAGGCCATGCATGAGGCCATAAGTGAAGCTCAAATCATAGCCCAGACAAATGATCCGACAGATCTAAAAAGAACAGATGTGTTTGCATTCCTGTTGAGTGGGCATATCTCAATTTTGGATAGGATGAAGCAGAGTTGGGCAACAGAAGTTGTACAGTTGAAGAACACTTTTGCAGACATACTTAAGTATATGTAAGTACAACTTGTATATATATACATATGCGGCTAAATATAGTTAAAATTTTTGTAAATTTTGGTTTGCGGACCCTACCCTTTTCCATTGCTGTCAAAGGGGGAGTGAGGAGCAGTGAAAAATGAGGAATCCAACTAAGGGGGAGCTCTAGAAAATGTATATAAAGACAGAGCACCAGCCAAGGGGGAGCATAGTGTAAACACTTAGTCATTTTTCACTAAGTGTTGCCATCAATGCCAAAGGGGGAGATTGTTGGCAAGAGACACTATATGGATTCATGATTGTTGTCATTGATGGCAACAAAGTTCATCCCACACATCCGCAGGACATGGTGTGTCTCTATAGAAGTCAGAGTGAAGAATGTTGTGGTCTGGTAAATAAGAATAGAGCATGTGGCAAGGTCCGACAGATAGGTCCGGATCTCTCAGAGGAAGTATCTTGGTGCAGTGCGGATTTGGGGAAGTCAAGAGGACTACCTTGAGTGGTATATTCCAAGGAGTTAGCCTCTGGTGATAGATGAGGAAAAAGATATGAATAGTTGAGTACCGGATTCCTGAGTGACAGTGTGAACAGAGGAAGAACTGACTGACAGAACATCAGACTACTTTCTGGATGTGTTACTGATAGTGTTAAAGGTTATGAAGGCATGAATCATGTTTGGCCAACATGATTAATGATTTCTACAAGCATATACTTGATCCACATTACTTGATGTGCTAGGATTCAGCCAACAGATCAGAATTAGTGAAAAGATTGACTATTCCGGGTGCCGACTAGAAAGGTGATGAAATTACTTGTGCGGATATATATACACAATGGATTTAGTTGTGAGAAGTGTAGTTGTGATATATGTGATGTGCGAATATTAGCAGAGCAGAGCAGAAACAGTAAGGAAGGTCCGGTATGTGAAAGGAAAGTAGCATAAGATAAGAGAAAAGATGAAGTGCAGCAGATTAGTGTACTGAGCCTAACCGCAACTGATCTCCAGCATATGTGGATGCTTCCAATCAGTTCAAGTATTGTATAACATTCTTTTGTAGATAGTGTGTCTCCTTGTAGGCAGTGTGCCTCCTTTGTGAGTAGTGTGCTCGGGTAGTGAGCCCTAATTGGCAAGTGCCATTTTGTAATTCCTTATTCTTCTAACAGAGAATAATCTTTGGGTTAATCACCCTGTGGTTTTCTCCCTTAACAGGGTTTCCACGTCAAAAATACTGTGTCATGTGTTTTTCCATTTCAAGGTAATGTTTGCTTGTTTGAATTAATGCTGCATTGATTAATAAGAAAGTTCAGAAAGAAGAAATAATTATGATAACTGATTCACCCCGCCTCTCAGTTATCAACACAACAGTCTTTTGTTTAGTTATGTCAAGAGTTTTCTGATGTTTTTGCATGGGAATATATGTATTTAAGGGGGTTTGATCCTAGTTTAGCCCAGCATACCATTGAATTAGAGCCTAATGTCAAGCCTGTTAGGCAGAAACAAAGACCCTTGACCCAAAACTTGAGCATCTAATGAAGGCTGAGCTAAACAAGTTGATTGAGAGTAGCATAATATTCACAATCAAGCATACATCCTGGGTCTCCAACTTAGTACCAGTTAGAAAGAAGAATGGAGAAATTTGACTTTGTGTCAATTTCCATGATCTAAATCAGGGTTCATTAAAAGATCACTACCCCCTTCCTTCAATGGAACAAATATTCAAATTGTTTCTGGTTCTGACATATTTTCCTTGTTAGATGGCTATTCAGGTTATAACTAGATCTTAGTGAAGGAAGATGACCAATATAAAACTACATTTATGACTAAGTGGGGTACCATGGCCTACAGGAAGATGTCGTTCGATTTGTCCAATGCAAGGGCAACCTTTTAGAGGGCAATGGATATGGCCATCCATAGCCTTATGAATAAAATAGTGCTGGTATATTTAGATGACATAACAATTTTTTCAAAAGATTCTAATGATTATTTTGACCACTTGAAGCAGATTTTTTAGAGATACAGAGAGTTTGGAGTTTCCTTGAACCCTAAAAAGTGCATATTTTTAGTTCATGAAAGTAAACTCCTTGGCCATATTGTTTCAAAGCACAGTATTTCCATTGACCCTGAAAGAGTGTCTGCAATTCTAGATTTACATCTGCCTGCACATAAAAAAGTCTTGCAGAGCTTTCTTGGCAGAATTAATTTTGTGAGAAGATTTATTCTGAAGATCACTGCTTTGTTACAACTCCTCACTACCATGCTAAAGAAGAACATACCTTTCACTTCAACTAAAGAAGGAAAGGGAAGCTTTGAATAGATCAAAGAAGCCCTCGCAGCTGCCCCTACCCTCATTAATCATAATTATGAGAGGGATTGTATTTATATGCTTTTGGAGGTACATATTCCATTTCAGCAATGTTATGCTAGCAAAATGATGAGGGCTTGGAGCTGCCAGTGGTGTTTTTTAGCCAGGTACTACATGACTATGAGGTAAAGTATTCTTTTGTTGAGAAGCATGTTTTTGCTATTGTTAGAAGCCTCAAAAAGTTCAGACATATGTTGTCCAATAACATAATTCATTTGATGGTTGCCCACCCAACTGTTAAGATCTTTTTACTTAATAGAGATATAAATGATAAGAGGGCTGGTTGGATAACCAAGGTTGTGGAATTTGATGTTGATATTAAGGTAACTAAACTGATTAGGTGCAAAGGCTTATGCAAGAAGCTTGCTGGAAGTGAAGGGTATAGTCAAGAACGTGAAGAGAATGTAGAAGCAATACTGAATAATAGTGAACCAACTGCTATTCCAGCTCCTACAAATAGCTGGGTGCAACAGATGATGCACTATCTGTAGATTGGTCAATGCACCAAAGGTTTGGATAGGGCAGGAAGAAGGTATTTCAGGTTACAAGCTACTCCTTATGCTATTATTCATGGTGTTTTATACAGAAAAGATTTTAATGGTGTATTTTTGAGATGTATCGAACTAGACCAAGTTGATAGACTATTAGAAGAGTTTCATAATGGACCTTCAAGAGGTCACTTTGCAGCAAGGACAACTACCTTGAAGATTATGCAGGCTAGTTTTTACTGGCTCGATTTGTTTAAGGATGCATTTGCTTAGGTAAGAAGATGTGAAAAATGCTCACTATTTGTAGGTAAGCAAAGGCTTACAGCCTTACCTCTACATCCCATCAAAGTTGAACAACCATTTGCAAAATGGGGTCTTGATTTCATAGGACCAATAAACCCACCTTCAAGTGCAGGCCACAAATGGATTTTTACTGCCATAAACTATTTCACCAAGTGGATTGAGGTTGTTTCTTTAGAAGAAGCAAATGAATCTGTTGTTTTAAGTTTCTATTAGGATTTGGTACACCAGATTCAAGTATCTTTGAAAATGGTTTAGCTTTTATTGGTTTGAGGATTTCAGATTAGTTTATCAAAAATAACATCTTTTTGAATACTTCTTCTAACTATTACCCATAGGGTAATGGGCAGGTGGATCCACCAATAAGAACCTGATAAGGATCATCAAGAAGACTGTTGAAGACAACCAGAGAACATGGCATGAGAAGTTGAAGTTAGCTCTTTGGATTGACTGGATCACTCCCAAGAGAGCTATTGGTTGTTCTTCATATGTACTTACTTATGGTAAGGAGGCTAGATTTCCCATTTTAGTTGAATCACCAACTTTGACTTTCATTAAAGAACTTGAAATGCTAGAGGAACAACCTTTAGTGGTAAGGCTAGCTCAACTTATGGAATTAGAAGAGACCAGAAAGGAAGCCTAGTAGGAGATTGAAATCCATCAAACTCAGATGAAGAGTTCCTTTGATAAGAGAGCAAGACCGAGAAGCTTCATTGTTGGGGATTTGGTTTTCAAATGGAGTGAATTGAAAAGCATACCTGGAAAGCATTCCAAGTTTGATGCAATTTGGGATGGGGCTTATGTAATAATAGAGTGCAAAGAAAACAATGCATTTTAGTTATCCAGGTTGAGTGGAGAGGTGCTATCTATCCCAGTTAATGGTATCCACCTCAAACATTGCCTTTGAAGATAAGTACTACCTTGTATCATAGTAGAGTAGTGTTGCAGTAATAAGTTTTCATGCACATTTACTTTTAGTATTTTATTTCCCTACATGTTGCTGCACAAGTTTTCTAGCCATCAGGGCCTTTTAGTTTGTTTTCAGTTTGGTTTGTTTTGTGTTTCCTATTGCTGTTTGGACTGGTTGAATTGCTGAGTTTCAATGTTTTCTAAGTTTGAGAAGAGCAGAGTACGACTCAATGCCCAATGGATAGTTTAAGGCAACTGGTCCTAATGCTTAGCAGGCAAGCATATAGTAGAGGTCACCAGAAATGTTACCATTTTTCACTTACATCTCAAATTGGTAGAGCTGGTACAACAAGTTCATTTTTAAAGTGAAGGTTTTAACATTTTTCTGCTATGTTTTATTTTGCATAATCTAAGGTACATGTGGAATTCAATTTTCATTGTCATGATAGAGAAAATAATTTTAGATCATCATTCATTTGCAGAAGGGTGTATACAAGATAAGTTATTTCATTTCACTACAATGATTATTCATTTTACAAATGAAATACATAAATGAAGTAAACATTGCATTGAATGAAAGATTGATAGATCAAATGTCCCACACAAGCCATGGGAATAGATGCACAAGTGTAAATATAAGAAATACATTATGCATCTAAAGATATAAGAGAGAAGGATCATAGCCATCATTGCCTTTTACTGTCTTTAGTTTTTGAGGTTGCTTTCTATCTTAGATCCTGATCTCCAACAAGAACTTGCAAAAAAATGGAAAAAGACCTGTTAGAGCTCCGGTTATGAGTTCCCTATGTGCCCATCAGAAGAGGCATAATACATTGCCTATGATGTACCAGATCAGATATACATCATTCACATACAGAAGAGAAACTGAAACAATCATTATACTTCATTGATTTTATCTAACATGTTTGTTTCATGTCTATGTATAGGTTAAGCTATGTAGTTGTTTGAAGACAAATCAACATGTGGTGTCAAGTGGGCTCCCACAAGGGTTGAGCCCAACATGATGCCCCTGAGTTTCTAGGGGAATGGAATAAGGGTACTCACTCATACAGTGCAATGATAAATAAGTCAACTGAAGGAATACTATATCAACTCAGCCTATGAGCTCTAAACTCAATGCCCACCTATGATTACCAATTTAGAGTGAGTTGAGGTGAAAATCATCAATGAGCATTGAGCTCTTTATAAGGCTACCTAATGAGGTATGGAATTAAAAGGTATTCTCAACATCAGAAGTTACAATGTCATATATTGTTCTTATATGCATTCAAATTAATGATATTGGAACAATCAAACAATAACCATAGAGCATCAAGTTGTAGTTCAAAAGCAATTGGAGCAACTATCTTGCATGAGTGAAACCATTGTCAAATCAATTGTAGGATAGTTAAGTTTCATCTCATTTATGATATAGAAAACTAGACTACAAGTGACATATGCCATATTGTAGTTGAAGAACAATCAAAGCCAAATATTCATGAGAAGGGTAAAGGTGTCACAGAGATCAAATGGAGCTATCAATTATTAATGGAATACATAAATACATGGAGCATAACTCATATCAAGGAACCTGCCATTGTAGAAAGAGTTTTGATGTTCCTGTCTCAAGAGTGATAGGAGGAAGGTTTGTGTCTATCTCTGTTTATCATAAACATTATAGACCCATGTATTGGACAACCATGATAACATAACTACAAGATATACATAGTGCATATTGCCTTTGACCATCAAGATGGTAGTTACAGTTTGTATTCATGAGATTCCATCACATTATGATCGGAGTATGAGTGCATTCAATATGTTACAATGAAATAAATTACAGATTAGATCACATATTTCAGATATACCTTGTTACAGAATGAAGTTTTAACTCTATGAACGTCAAGATATAATTTACAAATTTGAATGCTATAAGAAAGGACAACCAAGCTGATGCTTTATCATGTATCTCATTTCCATGCTACAGTAAGAGTAGCCATATCAAATAATAATCGGGAGAAATGAAGGAGTATGATTGCATATATGGAATAAGACTCAGTTCATGTGCTATAGAATCTGAGTTCATTTGCAAATTCTCATATACAATTTCAAGTTACAGTCTAAAGATGCAAAAGGAATAGCAGTAACAAGAAATGGTCTTGCATAGTGCTAGAGGAATTCCCACAGCCAACATAATGCCTACCAAGCAAAATTTAGAAAATGACAAATGAAGCTCACTATATGTAATTTTTTCGAACCATTTTATCTTGTATACCAAAAAATGAGGGTTTCGAGATACTCAGAAAAGAGGAGAAAACCACATATAGACTGTCATGGCCAAAGCAAGAAGAACCCATTTCAGGTTTCAAGCTACAGGTGCATAGAATGGTAAGATTGCCAGTTATAGTCGTAGCCTGTCAGAGAATAACCCAATAAGGGTTTTAAACTTTCATTCGAAGTCACAGTCTCAAAATGAAGATTCATACAAAGAGAGATGAGAAGCAAAATCCAGAAG
This sequence comes from Cunninghamia lanceolata, assembly GCA_027924645.1. Taxonomy (NCBI): domain Eukaryota; kingdom Viridiplantae; phylum Streptophyta; class Pinopsida; order Cupressales; family Cupressaceae; genus Cunninghamia; species Cunninghamia lanceolata. Next base: position 17,422,566 of record BSBN01001583.1, read on the forward strand.
CACAGAGATATCATTATGCCAGCCGCAGCCTTCCAAAAGGATAAACACATAAATGTATATACCTGAGGCATAAAGAACCATGTATAGAAAATGATGCATTTTCCCCACATAATGATAAAATCCATATTATGTTCGCATGAGGGTAACAGATCTAGAGGAAGGTATATGATCTTTCAAGTTCACATAAGCACCAAGTATTTAGAAATGAAGAATATGACCGCGACCTAATAATATATACAACAAACATATAGTGCAAAGAAGAAATGCCTTTATTTCATGACCTCCTAAGTCCACATCGAGCTCATGTAAACAAGAAAATCAAAGAGAAAGATGCAAGTTCGCAGAGAAAAGTATTACCTTGTCTATTTTTTGAGTAAGAAATGTGCAACAGGCCACGGGTCTTTATGTTTATGAAGTCTCAAACAAGCAAAATCTAGTTGCAATGGTGGCCCAAATACAAGAAATGGGTAATAGACAGAGAGCAATGAATACATCAAAGATGTCAAACCATCATCATAATGGCAGCCTGAGCACAGGGAAAAATGACAGAAACAAAGAGCAATGAAATCCATCAGAAACAATGCAAAGGCCGCAGCTTGAAAGGCCATTTACATCTCAGAAATTGAAAGGAAATCAAGGATATGAGTCATATTTGTATCAGATAGAGTCTTACCTTCATTTTCTATATGGAATCCATGTAAAAATGCAGAGACAAAGCTGAAAATCGAAGGGTTTTCTCCAAACCCTAGCCATGGCGGTGCTGAGGTAGAGCTCCATCATCTCAAAAGTGCAAAAGTAAAATGAGCCTAAAAGAATAGGGTTTTAAATGTGTTTTGTGCTTTAGGGTTTCCCTTTACTCTAATTTGAATGGTGATTTTAATCACATTTTATTCATTTTGAAGGCACAAAGTAATGCCCTTCGTGGTATCATGTTGTCATAGTGCCTAAGTCTTAAGACTTAGAGTGATATTGAAAGCTTAGGCCCTTGAGTATTCCATGTTAAGGTTTGATACCTTAAAGCTCATTTTGAGTCCCCTTGGAGATAGATCACATACAGGTCATATGCCTTGGACATTTTTTTAGATCAAATAAAAGATAAGCCTCATAGGCTTTATTTTTGCAAAAACTATAATATGCCCCAAATATTTTTATGATTTTTTATAGAAAAATCAATTGCCATGTAAATGTAATATAGTTGACGAAATGCCATATATGATCACATCATTTTTGTAAAAAATCAAATCGAATAAGGATATGTATTAAACTGCAATCCCAATGTAAGGTTTTGTTTTAAAGCAATGATTTATAAATTGCTTTTAAAATTAAAACTATTTTATGCAGTAAAAACAAATAAAGCAAATCAAATATCCTTTTTTGGATTTGCTTTATTTTGGGGCAAATATGGATAGGGATTGAGCTTTTTCTAGGTAGACAAAGCAAATTGTTGGTGGGGGCTACCTTGGAGAAGATTTTGGCAACTTTCACACATAGTTTGGAGGTGATTTGAGGGCTTATTTTTTGGCTTTTCTGAGGAGCTCAAAAATGAGTCAAGATACTATTTTTAGGAGCTTTTTCCTAGCCTTTCAGGGAGATCTTTCCATAGGATATATGGTAGATAGATAGTTCTTTCTGGCAGTCAGAGTTAGAGTTTTAGATATCAGAGTTCAGATTTTTAGAGTCTTCCTCTCACACTGAGAGAGTTGTACTCTAGTTTATTGTACTCATTATTCCTTCTAGTTTATAGAGCAGTAGTTTTCCTTCCTATTTGTCTACTTATTTGCAAAGTTGATTTGATACTGCATTGTGATAGTCATATATCCTTTGTTTTGTCTTGAATTTTGTGATGGGTATGCAAGTTTATTATTTAATTTAGGTTGCATGTTATGTTTTGATGAACCTTCACGTGAAATATTAATGAATTAAGTATAATCAAAGCGTTGTGAAAGTTAAGTTTTATGAACTAATTGCGAGTAATATTTGGTAGGAGTTCAAGTATTGGTACATCACCTAGAAGTTAGTTTCAGTTACCTGTTTTCATTTCAATTATCCTTCTATCCCTTTTCCCAGAAAGCTACTTAGATTAGGAAAATCATAAGGAGAACTAGCTCACTCTAGAGGTTCACTTCGAGTTTAGGCAACCCGCAGGCCTAGGAGTGATCCCATGTGTCAACATATAGTTAAGTCCATAGCTTAGCATAGGGTGCATATCTGATTGATAACAATTATTACCTTCAGATTGAATAAAAGATGAATTACTTGATATGCCAACCTTCTTGAGTTTTGATGAAAGGTCCTTGACATAATTAGTAGTCTACTGCAAATCATTACAAACATCGGTGTCAAAGGTAGTTGCAAATGAGGAATCAATGGAAGTTGTAGTATATATTAATGCCTCATCTTCCCCTACCACAACCTCATCATCACTTCCACTAATATCGCCACTAGTAGGTAGGGTCATCATGATGTTTAATTGGTTATCATCCATCCTAATAGGAAACTAGAAATGTTGTAGATGATTCCTTGAATCCCTCATCTTGAAAGGCAAACCAGTGAGAACTTGCAAAAATCATTTCTTTCAACTAAATACTATCTTGTTTTGCCAACCTGAGAGAAGATACTACCTCTGGGGACTCATTCTAAAAAAAGACATCCTCATCATCTTCCATATCAACAACCAAAGACACTTCAACTTCATGTATAATAAAGCCATGATTATTTGTTGTAGATGACATTGTGCTTGGGTTCTACAAATAATAGGATTGTCTCAAACTAGCATGCTTATCACCATTGGCTAGGGTTCGTTGGATAAACTAGGCTTGGAATGAATATTCGGACCATAAGCTCTGGGACCATGGATAAAATTAGAGGATTCTCCATAGTTAAGACTCCCATTTTGAATTTGTAGATTAGTAAATCAGAATGAAGTTGAAAACACAAACTAAATGCAAATAACAAAAAAAGCTATACCTTCACATGAAGACCCAATCTCATCAAGGGAAGAGGAAGTTTGCACCCAAAACAGCTCCTAAGACATGATACTCCCTAGACAAGTGATTCAAATGTGAAATGCTAACTAAATTTACAACTCACTAAAACTAGCTCAATTGATATTTTGGCATAATAACTTTGCATAAAACTTGGATCCTCAAATGGGCGGAGAGAGGTTCTTTTTATAGATTTTTGGAAGGGATTTTGATCCAAGGGTGGAGATTGATTTGGAAGATCAATGGTGGAGGATAAAAGTGATGTGAAGGGCCTCGATTTGATCTTGGAGGAATGGAGGTCTAGGAATAAAAGTGAATCTTTCATTCATTTTCGGAAAATGAGTTATTAAATGAGCATGGGTGTGAAGGATTATTTTTGAATTAAAGATTCATATGGGGGAATGTAAATGAATTAAAAATTCATTTGGGGATAAGTGAAAATAAATGAGTATGGTTGAGGTAAGGGGTTGTAAGGAGAATTAAATGTGATGTGGGATGTTTTTAAATAAAAAATTGACTTATGGGGATTTATTTCATTTTTTATTTGGAGGATGTGGGGAAGGGTGTTAAACTAGGTTTGACCACCCAAATGAGAGGTTAGGATTAATTAAACATAGGTTTTATTTAATTAATCCTAGAGCTAGGATGAGGTAGGCTAGGGTAGGCAATTAAATAATAGCTATTTAATTTTCTAGGGTAGGGATAGGTTAATTAATAGGCTGGATTAATTAGTTAACATGGTTTTAACTAATTAATTGGATTTAATTGAAAGTGGGGAAATTGATTTAATAAATATTGCATATTTATTAAATCAATTGGCTAAGGTTTGGATTATTGAATTAATAAAATTAATTCAATTTTGGGGATAAAATGATGTGAATTTGAGAAAATGGAGGGATAATTAATTAAATAAAAATTTAATTAATTGGTTAGAAGGGAAATTGATGTGTTTAGGGATGTTAGGAGTTGGTTTAGTGGTAAAAGACATTTTTAGGTGTCTACATTTGCCCCTCTTTGATGTGGCATCAGGACCTAGGAGGGAAGTGGCGTCAGGTCAAAGAAAAATATGCCCTAGCTTCCGAGAAGGAATGAGATGGATAGGGGATGCCCCCTCGAGAGGTTGGCAGGAAAATAAAAATTTTCTGGGCGAGTTCTAAAAAATGATGCGACGGGAGTGAAAGTCGGATAGGGGACGAAAAAAGATGGCAGGAAGAAAAATAAAGGAAAAAGGCTAAGATCTGCACCCTGGAGGGAAAAAGAGGGGGCAGAAGAATGACATGGCCCACTATATTAGGTGGAGTGGGCCCCTAGAGTGCCACATTTGCACACATTTGACTTTTGAGGAGGAGTGAAGGAGAGATGGCAAACCGCAACCCCCAGTTCCTGCGACTTCGACACATCTTTGAGCGGTTTCGATCATGTGGCTAGGCACCGGAGGCTGGACCCCAGGTAGGGTCTAACCCTGACTTTGTGATTTTTTTGTTTTACGTGCATTTTTTATGCTTCAGGAATTGGGGTTATAGTGTGTAGCGCCAAAAGGTGAGCGGATTAGCACCATCCTCTAGATTGGCGCTATCTGCTAGGGTAGCATAGGGCAGTTTGTCGCCATTTGCCTAGAATTTTAGTGCTATCATCTGAAATAGCGCAATATGAGAAGCAAGGTAGGGTTAGGCATTTTAGCGCTATATGCATGCTAGGGTAGCACTATGTTGTGAACTAGCGCTATTGTGGATAGTAGCGCTATTGTTAGTTTTAGTGCTATACAGGGTATTAGTGCAATATAGAATATTAGTGCTTTTGTTAGAATTGGCGCTATTCATTGTATTAGTGCCAAGTGTCAGGTCGACGCCATTTTGTAAAATAACGCTATGTAGGCTGCGCAGTAGCACAATGTGTTGGATTAGCGCAAAATGTCTTGTGCAATGGCACTATTTGCTATAATGGCGCGATTTAGAAGAATGATTAGCGCTATTTGTAAAATGGCACGAAGCTTGGGTTGTTTTGGTGCCAAATGCTTTGGGCATTCAACACAAGAAGAAAGGGGGTGATTTGGAAGAAGATAGGTAGATTTTCTGAATCTAAAGTTGTGGATGTAGGATACACGCTCATTTATAGTGTATTCAAGGGAGCGACACGTGCCATCTGTGATGGCATTGTTTGACCATTTTGATGATGCCATGCAGGCTCGACTGGCTAGATTGGGACTCTTGATAGTGGCATCGATGCCAGTGCTACGAGCCCATAGGTCTTTGATGATAGTCATGGTGGAGTGGTACCGTTCAGAGACATGCAACTTTTTTTTGCTGACTGGGGAGATCACCATCACACTTGAGGATGTTTATCGCATCCTCAAGCTACCTATCCACGGCTGACGAGTGAGGTATGACATGAGGAGGGGACAGAGGGCCTTGATCAGAGTGTTTGGTGAGGACCATATTGTGTTTTTAGCAGATGGTCGAGAGATGAGCTACGAGGGGACATTGGCTGTGGGTGCAGATCCCTTTGCCTTATTCTTGTGTGCTTTGATTGGAGGGGTTGTGATGCCTGATAGGAGAGGCAGGGGATTTCCAGTTGGCTGGGGGGAGATGATAGAGGGGATGGTGAGGCATGAGACTATCTATGCCTGGGGACCGGTGATGTTGGGTCAGCTATACCATGAGATGCATACAGTCATCTATCTGCATGATTCGACATTGTCAGCTAGGGTCACTCTGCTACATGTGTGGATCTGGGAGCACATCACGGTTACCTAGCCGACATGTGGGTACTATCACCGGCTGTTTGAGGCCTTTGTATATTTATATTAGGATGTAGAGTACACGTATACTGGCCAGGTGCGGTACTGGAGGCAGATGTTGGATGATGTCATTAGTGTGACCTGGTGACCATATATCGGTGTGGAGCCATGGCCAGATGATGATATTCACATGCCTTTCACATTTCAGCAGCGTTATTTGATGGGTCGAGGAGACCACACCATCGAGATGTATCTACCCTCACGGGTGATGCGACAGTTTGGGTTGAGGAAGGACACCCCACAGCAACTGGTGATATTTGCACGGACCCCTCGAGATTCAGCCTTCTGGCCTACAGCCATATAGCCACAGGTCACCTTAGATGACTTTGCAGCTTTACGACCAGTGCGGTGGGATTGGGGGAGCACTGTTAGAGATGCAGGTACTATGCCTGCATATGATATATGGTGGCAGATGCATCAACTGACTTGGTTTACAGACCCAGTGGAGGAGGCAGTCCTGACAGAGGAGGCAGCGGGGGCAGGTGGTGATGGTGATTCAGATCATGGGGATGATGACTCTGATGGAGATGATGTCCTAGAGGAGGGGGAGCAGATCATTGAGGACTATCTAGTGGAGGTAGGAGTAGATGGAGAGGAGAGGGTGGTTGGAGAGGAGGGGTAGCCGATGGATGTGTTGGCGGTGGTAGCAGCTGGACAGGTGCCCCAACAGCAAGTTAGATAGTAGGCACCTGTTCAGCAGGTCACATAGATCTAGATTAGTTCAGAGTGTTCAGCAGACGATGCCTCCTCCTTCATACATACCCCAGCAGGTTCCACAGGTGCAGGTACAGCCACAGCCACAGCCGCCGCCACAGCCACAGGTACCACCAGGATCAGGATCCCTGACTCCATTAGAGAGGAGCTCCTCTATGTGATAGTTATATCATTTTAGCCCTTGGAGGCATTTGTATCAGGACACTATATTTTTTGATGTATATATGAGCGATGTACATTTTTTTGTGGTGATTTTTATGATATGATGCTTTTTGATGGTCTATGTGTTTGTTTATTATGATGATGCTCTATGATGATTATGATGATGTCTATGTGATGGATGCAGTATGCTTTATGGATTTATATGCTATGGATGTATTGTGTTTATGCAATTATGTTTTTGATGTTATGGATGCACCTATGATGGATGTAATGATAGTTTACTTATTTTGATATATGCATGGTTTGTGATCTTATGGACTATATGATGTATAATGCAAATGAATGTTCAGACTAATAAACATTTATTATGGATGCAACAATGTGATGTAATGGAAATGTATGTTTATGTTAATAAACACATGTTGATGTATGGGAATATGGATATGCAGCTAGATGATTATTAAATGCAGTTTAGATGATGATGTAATGTAACTAAATGTTGATGAGATGATATATGGAATGTGATGATTTATTAAATGAACTTAATGATTATGCAATTTTAATGATTTCCAAAATGGATCTAAATGATATGCAACTTAAATGGATAAAAATGAACCTAGATGATATGCAAATGAAATGGATAAAAATGAACCTAGATGATATGCAAATGAAATGGATAAAAATGAACCTAAATGATATGCAAATGAAATGGATAAAAATGAACCTAAATGATATCTAATTGATATGATTCTAAAATGAACCTAAATGATATGCAATTTAAATGGATAAGAATGAACCTAGATGATATGCAAATGAAATGGATAAAAATGAACCTAGATGATATGCAAATGAAATGGATAAAAATGATCCTAAATGATATGTAATTGATATGTGATGATATGGAAGAGGCTAGGTGAGATGCAATGTGGGTGATATGTGAGATAATCGAGTCCTAATACACATGATGCTCTTTGTTTGACCCTGAGTGGTGAGGCTATGGGAGAGGGGATCAGGTGGGGAGAGGATAGGGGTGGGGAGATGAGAGGATTGTTAGGTCATAAGACACCACGTCATTGAGGGGAGATTTACTTTCGTTCAGGATGTGTTGAGTGGAGATACGATGGGGGAATGGGATTAGCAAGGGGATTGGATAGGTTGGGGGGGTAGGTGATTATCAAATCTAGGCCAAGATGGGATAGTTGAATGAGTGATTAGGATGATGATTTTGGGCTAGTAACAGTAGTTGCATAAGATTAATTGAAAGCATTTCTTAGTTTACTATAGCAATGTAGGATACAGTTCACAAAGGTATGAAATGACCTAGGTGATGATGTATATCCTACGATTGCATGGACTAGACCCACAAACAATATGTTGGTTTCATTCATGCCCAAGGTAGTATAATCTTGCCTAGCCTAGGAAGGGGACTCATAGAGATGAGTGCAAATAATGCATATAAGGTTTTGATGCCTATATATGCAAATGGGACACATCATGCTAGAACTGACCCAGGCTTCAAGATATGAATACTATTCTTGGAGTAATGAAAGCAACCTACAAGCACAACATACAGAAACAATGACCATGTCTATTCCAGGTGTTGTCTGCTACTTACCATGATATAATGAGATCAAGGTAGCTTTGGAGATGACCTAGAGTGAGACAAAAAAGATAAAAATCAATAATCAAAAAGACCAACAAAAAGATACAAATAGCCTTTGTGTACTCATGCAAAGAGACATGTTGATAGTATGACAAATTTTTGTCCATTGTGGGAAAGATATATCCTAGGACGCAGATTAATTGGATTTGATTGGGGGATTTTTGAAAGGTGGGCAAAAGAACAGTTTGGCCATGTGTAGGGTTATGGTTGGTATGTTGATTGATGATTTTGCGTTAGGGACCATGTTTCCAGTGTATACGTTGCGTGTGTATCATTTATTAGATCTAAAAAGCTCAGTGAATGGGGACCATCCAAATGAGTTGGATGGGTGCATCTTAGGTACTTGAGTACTGGAAACATCCTTCGTATTCTAGACTACCTACATACCTTGTGTCCACGGGATCAAGGTACTTTCAAGATGCGGGCAAAATGAATATGTAGTTTTGGTAAGACTTGATGATGTGGGAATGGTTTAGGATGGGTACGATGGTGGGTATTGATGTATGTTTTGATGATTGTGATTTGTAGAGAGATTGATGTATGTGGTGATTTGTGGTGAATTGTGTTGTTTTTGGATTTTTTGATTTTGTATTGTTTTTGGATTTTTTGATTTTGTATTATTTTTGGATTTTGTATTATTTTTGGATTTTTTGGTTTTTAGCTATACAAAGGGGAGCTTACAAGGATCCTCGTTCCATGAGTTGGGCTTGGGTGAGTTAATGCGGGATGGTGATAGGACTTGATGTTTCAGAATTTCAAGCCATGGGATGTGTGGGATATGGAGTGTTGTGGTGGAAAGAGGACTTATTAGATGGTAGAACCGGCCACTACACATGGCGCTTGAAGCAGGTTTTTACCATGATACTTATCCAAGGTGTCACCGAAGTGATTTTCACCATTGGAAGTTTTTATTGCACTCAGGTTTTTTCTTGATTTTTTGATTTTTTGGTTTTTTTTTTAATTTTTTGGCTTGGGGTATCGGATGGGTTATGCATAAAATTTCTTCAGATGTAGGATGTTCATAGGCTCATCCAGAGGCTGCCCCTTAGGTGTTGCAAGCTGGTAAGCTCCTGATCCATAGTCAGCTGTGACAACATAAGGTCCTAGCCAATTAGGTTCAAACTTTCCTTGCTTAGGATGCTCTTGCAGGTTCTTCTGATTTTCCATAAGGACAAGGTCACCTACTTCAAATTTTTAGTTTCTGATCCTCTTGTTGTAGCTTCTTCTGAGGTGATTTTGGTATGCCTGCAGATGGTTCAACGCATTCAGGCATTTCTCATCTAGTAGTTCTAGTTGATACAACCTTGCGACTCTGTATTCTTCATCAGTGATTATGTTTTGCAGGGATACTCAGAGAGATGGGAGCTTGACCTCAATAGGTAAAATGGCTTCAGATCTGAATACTAGGGAAAATGGAGTGGCTCCTGTGGGTGTACAAATACTTGTTCGGTAGGCCCAGAGGGCGGGGTTGAGTTGGAGGTGCCAGTTGCAGCTAGCTTCATTGACTATCTTCTTGAGAATGCAGAGGATGGTTTTATTAGAAGCATCTGCTTGACCGTTTCCTTGAGGGTAATACGGTGTGGAGAAATGGTGTTTGATATCAAATTTTTCGCACAAGGTGCAAACTTCTTGGTTTTTGAATGGCTTTCCATTGTCGGTGATGATGAAATGAGGGATACCATAGTGGCAGATGATATAGTGGAGGATGAATTTGGAGATTTGGATGCCAGTGGTGAAGGTGAGTGGTATTGCTTCCACCCACTTTGTGAAGTACTTGGTAGCAGTGATTATGAACTTTAGGCCATTGGAGGATGGGGGTGTATTTTCCCTATGAGGTCAAGTCCCCACTGTGAGAAAGGCCATGATGTTGTGATGGGCTACAACTCTTGTGCTGGTTTGTGGATGAGATCGCCATGCTGTTGACATGGTAGGCATTTTTTAATAAACTGGTAGGCATCTCTGTCCATGGTTGGCCAATAATATCCAGTCCTTAGGATTTTTTTAGAGAGAGTGGGTCCACTTGAGTGCGCCCCACAGATACCTATGTGTACTTCTTCCAAGGCTACCTCATCCTCCCTAGAGTCTAAACATCATAGAAGCGTGCCATCAAGACTCCTTTTGTACAGGGTGTCGCCTATAAGGATGAAGCGGGAGGCTCGATGGATGAATGATTTTTACTGTGAGGTGGATAGGTTAGGGGGGAGGATATTATTGTGGAGGTATAGATAGGTTTCCTGATACCACAGGGATAGGGGACCAATGAATTCGCACACAAGTTTTGATTGAGGAACATCGTATGCTGGGATGGGGAGTTCTTCGATCAGGAACTCACACTTCTTGCTATCTTTCTTCATGTCTACCAGAGATCTGATGGTGGCCATGGCGTCTGTAGCTTTGTTGTTGAGCCTTGGGATTTGCTCAAAGTGGATGTCATCGAAGTAGTCTTTGAAGTCATCGACCATCGTCTTATAGGGTAGGAGCTTATCATCCTTAGTTTTGTATTCATTATTTACCTATCGGATGACCAGTTGAGAGTCTCCATACATAGTTAGCTTTTCAATTTTCCATTTGATGGCCATGCAGAGACCTATGATGAGGGCCTCATACTCTACCACGTTGTTGGTGCATGGGAATGTGATCTTGAAGGATTTAGGGATAATGTCGCCTTGAGGGGTAAAAAATAGGATGCCTACCCCCGAGCCTCTGTGTGTGTATGATCCGTCAAAGTACATCTTCCATGTGTCTGTGGTTGGTGTGATTGTCAAGATAGCTTCGTCAGGGAATTCCACCAGTGTAGGATGCTCTGTAGGAATAGGTGCTTTAGCCAGCTAATGGGCTATAACTTGTCCTTTGATGGCCTTTCTTTCAATGTATTCAATATCAAATTTAGTGAGAATCATGACCCATTTTGCCATTCTCCCAGTAAGGGCAACTTTGTTTAGTAGATATTTCAGTGGATCGATCTTGGCTATGAGCTTGGTCTTGTGATTGAGCATATAGTGTCTTAACTTTTGTGAAGTAAAGACCAGGGCTAGACATGCTCATTCAATTTGTGTATAGTTTAGCTCATATGAGATCAGGGTGCGGCTAATGTAGTAGATGGCTCTTTCCTTCCCTTGTTCATCGTGTTGTGCTAGTAGGGCTTTGATAGCTGTCTCTATTCCAGAGATGTATAACAGGAGGGGTTCTCCTTGCCTCAGTGGAGTTAGAACAGGGGGATTAGCTAGATAATCTTTTAGTTGATCAAAGGCATCCTGACACTGAGTGTTCTAGACAAAAGCTATATCGTTTTGGAGTAGATGCTGGAATGGTTGGCATTGTCAGCAAGTTGGGCGATGAACTGACAGATAGACTGGAGTTTTCCTTGCAGACTTCTTAGCTGTTTCAATGTTTTTGGAGGAGGCATTTCGGTGATGGCCTTGACCTTTGCAGGATCTACCTCGATTCCTCTTCTGGAGACTATGTATCCCAAGAGTTTTTTGCAGGTGACTCCGAAGACACACTTCTTTGGATTCAGACAAACATTGTATTGGTCTAATTGGTTGAAGATCTTAGCCAATACATCTAGGTGTTCTTCTCGTGTCTTCAATTTCCCTAGTAAGTCGTCCACATAGTCTTCCATGATGTGGTGGAAAAGGTCATGGAAGATGACGGTCATAGCTCTTTGATACATAGCTCCTGCATTTTTTAGGCCAAACGACATTACGACCTAGCAGTATGTTCCCTATGGGCATATGAAGGCTGTCTTGTGCTAATCCTCTTTGGCAATTTTGATTTGGTTATATCCTGAAAAGCCGTCCATAAGGGATAACATCTCATGTCCTGCTGTAAGATCCACTATCATGTCGATGTTTGGTAGTGGGAAGTCATCTTTTGGGCAGGCCTTGTTGAGGTCTCTGAAGTCAGTGCAGCAGTGGATTTAGCCATCTGGTTTGGCTACTGGTAATAGGTTTGAAACCCATTCAGGGTAATCAATTAGGTGAATGAACCCAACATCCAGTAGTTTCTTTAGCTCTATTTTGACAAGGAGGGCCACCTAAGGATTCATTTTTCTGAGTTTTTACTTTACTGGTTTTGCATCAGGGCATACTACAAGGTGATGAACAACCAACACAGGATCTAGCCCTAGCATGTCTGCATAGGTCCATGCAAAATTGAGATTTTGTCATGGGAAGAATGCCAAGAAGTTTTCCTGTTCTTGTGTGTTGAGAGATTCTGCCTTGTATGTGATTTTTGGCTCTTCTTATGTCCCAAGATTCATCTCTTGGGCTGGCTCGACTAGGACAGGTGATCTATCTAGATAAACCTTATCTATCTTAGGAAGGCCCATGCTTCCATCTCCGAGCACCTCATGGAGGTTTTCACTAGGAGATCCGTCTTTTGTTTTTACTTTTTTGGGATCTGATACTGCCGCAGAACAGTTTTCACCATCAGATCCATTTTTTATTTTTATGTTTTTATGACTAGAAGCAGGGGTTGTCTCCCCAAAATAGGTAGCCAGATTGAGTTCCATGATGTATCCTGCTCTGTGGTCTCCTAGGGGGAAGTGATCTCTGACCCCCATCATTTCAGCGATGGCCTCATCGTTTGGTGCTATGTCGAATATAGGAGGTCCTCGTTGGTCCCAGTCTATGAGGTCTGGGTCTACCAGTGGTAAGTCATTAGAGGACGAGGCTAGGGTGGTGACTGTGTGGATGGTGCATATGGATGAGTCAAATAAATCGACAAAGTCACTAAAGGAGTCTTGATGGTGCGTTTCATTGACGTTGTCGACGTTAGGGAAAATTGTAGCAACCTCAGCTAAGATACATTCACCGGTAGTGAGGATACATTGTCTTTGACCATATCCTAACCCTTGGGTATAGGTGTTTCTTGTTGCTTGAAGTGGTTACACGATCCCCTGTTCATGAAGGCCGATACCGTCTTGTCCTTTGTAACCCATGTTTTTGACAATTTCAGACCCTTTACCATAGATTTCTGTTGGTATGGTGGGAGTTTCTTGTTCTATTTCTTCATCCTTATATAGCTAGGATGAGATATCTTCGAGCACATCCTAATCCAAGAGATGTTTCTTCTCAAATATGGGCGAGGGTTTGCACTTGATGATGACTGTGTCAGATGCTTCTATCTTTGGGATGCCAAACATTTTAGGATTGGGTAATGTGCCTACACAAAAGGTACCATGCAGGTCGTATTCCCCACATCCCATGTCGCTGAGCTTGATCTTGACCTTGGGTGGTGGAGGTGCTTGGGATGAAGTGGTGGCAATGTTGGCGGGGTCGGTGTATGACGTGGAAGCTATTGGATTGGCTTTGGTGGTGGCTTTATTGTATGGACATAAGGTGTGGTTGTGGCCTTCCAAGAAACTGCAGTATTGGAAGGGGTGAGGGTCAACGTAGATGGTTACCTCTGTGCCGTTGTGAGGGAACTTGAGGCATTGATGGAATGTGGATGAGATGGCTTGCATGGCATGGATCCATGGTCGCCCGAGAAGAATGTTGTAGGGGAGGTCAAGATCCAGGACCTGACATTTTGTTTCCAGTATTTTCTGTCCCACTTGAATAGGAAGCTTGATGGTGCCTTCAGATAGCCATTCGGTGTCATCATAGCCTTTGATTGTGATGCAATCACTGGTGTCTACAACCACATCTAAGTACCCCAAGTGTTTTAGTAGTTTAAGAGTGCATATGTTTAGGCCAGAACCACCATCTATTAAGACTCTTTTGATTATGTGTTTGTGGATATGGACTTCGATGTGTAAGGCGTCATTGTGTAGGTGTTTAGAAGCAGAAGATCCTTTTCTAAAAATGTGAGATGGTGAGGTGCATCGATATGTCCTACCATGGCCTGGAATTGGGTCACATTCAAGTTAGTAGGGACTTGAGTTTTTGAGAGTGCTTTGTCGAGGACGTCTTTGTGAAGGGGTGATGTATGAAGCAGCTTGAGGATGGAGATTTGTGCCAGCATCTTTCCTAGATGTTCTAGGAGCTTATATTGATTGATAGGTGATGGGCGTATGGTTGGACGAGGGGGTAGGGGATCTGATGTAGATGTGGGCATTTGTTTAGTGGTAGGGGCTATGTAGATGGAGACACAGCCACGACAGGTTGTAACAGTGCAATCGGGTGCTTTTGCCTAAATGGTGATTGTGTTAACATGGTGGGATGATGGTTCGATTTGCCCTATGATAGAGTCATAGGATGTGGGTGGTGGGGTGACGTTGTATGCTTGATTGGATGAGGAGGCTTTCTTATGGTTGGGCAGTGGATCCTTGTAAGCTCTGAGATTGGTGTTTGGCGAAGGTTGGGTGCTTTGATCGAGGCTGACTTGATTTTGATCTATAAGGTCTTGGATGCAATGCTTTAGTTGCATGCAGTCAGCGGTTTTATGACCCGCAATGCGATGGTATTCACAATAGTCATTTTCATTGTACCACGCAGCTTTGAGCTCATTCTGTTGATGGGGTCTAACAGGTGGGAGTGTGATCAAACCTTTCTTGAGACATTTGTCAAGGATGTCCTCGATGGGTTCCCCTAAGGGTGTAAATTATCTTCGAGATTTGCATGGTTTCATTTGCCCCCTTTGGTTATTTGCATTGGTGGCATAGGTATGTGCAGGTGTTTGATTCTGTACATGTTGGATGACTTTCACATCTGTGACGCCGTCATTCAGATTGTTCTTGTTCTTCCCCCAATAGCGTGATTTGTCATTTGATTGCATGTTGGTGTTGTTGTTTGTATTGGGGGTATTGATATGGGGTTTGTTGTTGTTATTGTTGTTATTGTTATTGTTGTTGGACTTGTAGTTGTATAGTTTGATGGAGCCCTTGGCGATGAGGGCCCGTTCGATGGTTGTACCTTTGTCGATGACCTCTTCAAAGGTAGACGCATATAGGATTTGTAAGTGAAACCCTATTTCCTGATTGAGGTTGGTCACAAATATGGTGACAAGTTGTTTTTCAAGAATTGGCCATGGGAGTTTGCTTGCTAAGCTTCTCCACCTCTATAAGAAGGAAGCGAAAGATTCTCTACTTTTCTATTTTGTGTTGCAAAGGTCAGTCATAGATATCTCATGTTTGAAGTTGTAGGAGAAATGGTTGACAAATTTCTCTGCAAGCTCAAGGAATGTCCTAATGCCTGGCGCTAGGTGTGCAAACCACTCGGCAGCTTGTCCACCGAGGCTTCTTGGAAATAGTCTCATGAGATATGTATCATTATTTGAGACTTCTAAGCAAGCGAGGTAAAATTCCCTAAGATGATCCCTAGGGTCTCCCTTTCCCTTGTATTTGTCAAATTTAGGTGTTTCAAAGTTCTTGGGGAAAGGGGGCATGTACAATGTGCGATCAAATGGATAGGGGCAAATGTCCTCAAAGGAATAGTGCTTGCGCTTGCCCCCAGTTTGCATGTCATCTACCTTTTGGATCAAGGCCTGTATAACGTTTGTGAGATCTTGTGGTTGTTGTGGTTAGAGTGTGTAGGCCTGCTGATTGGTGAGATGTTGGAGATGGGGTGGGATTTGATGTTGGGGATTTGTTTGGTTGAGGTGTTGGTACTACGGGTTGGTGTTTTTGTTGATGTGTGCCTGATGTTGTTGATATGCGTAGAGTTGTTGGAGAACATGTGGTGGTATTTGGGGATTGATTTGATGTTGTGTGGATGATGTTATGGGGTTATGTGGATATGTGACATTGGACGGGTTGACATTAGATAGGTGGACGTTGGATGGGTTGGACAGATTGTAAGGTGGTTGTGAGAATAATTGTTGTAGGTATGCAATGGTTTGAGGGTTGGGTGGAGGCACACTCGTGGATGTACTTGTATGCCCAAGGTGATTTGTGGAACGGAAGAGGTTATGGTGGTTGTGGTAGTGCATGTGATGACAGGTTGGGAGGTGGTAGGAATAGAGGCACATGTGGGGATTGTAGATGTGGTGATATTAGAGGTCGTGTTGTTAGTAGAAATAGTAGGTGTTGATGTTTGGGAGATGATGGGTTGGGTGTTTGATGTAGATGTTTGGATGTTTGATGTGGTAGGAATGGTGTTAGAAGTGGATGGTTGTGATGGGGTCGTGTTATGGGGTGGTTGGGCACCAATTTTGATGAGATAATCAAGAAATCTATTTGGATCCGACCTTAGGACTTTGTCAAGCATGTCCATGTTATCAGCGTCTTGTGTGAAGGTCAAGACATCTAGATCATCTTGGGATATGGTGGGGATGTTTTGTTGCAGTGGTACTAGTGGTGGTGGTGGTTGTTGTTGTAGGAAATGGAAGGGATTTTCATTGGGATTATATGGGGGGATGTAAGAGTACATAGGTAGGTTGTAGGTTTGATTGATGGGTATGTTGTGGCTGTTGGTGTTAGGCATTCCTATGCCCTGATATTGTTCTGCCATTGCTTGGTCTTTCTTGTGTTATGATCTAGTTATGGGAATACAAGTGGATGGATTTGATTTATGAGGTGGAGTAAAATGGGGATGGAGACCTTAGAGAATTTGGATTAATTTGTTGGACCCAAAGATGAATGTGGTAGTGAGATGGAGTAGAAGAGAGGATGTGGTGGAAGATCGATATGTCTTTCTAGAGGTTTTAATCTAAGGGTGGTACGAGTGGACGATATTGATTTTTTGCACAATTTTGGACCAAAAGATAGGTGATGGATGATGTTTGTTTGGAAGAGATTTGTTTTGATTTTTGATGTTTGATATGAGAGATTAGGATGATGCTTTTTCAAAAAGATTTGATGGTCAACAAATTGAGCTTAGGTAAGATCTACATTTGTATCGTACAAATAGATGTTTCTCTTTGTTTGGGGTAGACTAATAACCTTACGCAAAGAAGGATGATTATTTCACTTGGAAGGTAGACTATTGACTCTCTAAGGAAGATATCATGTGAAGGATGAAATCTAGATCTATCTTTAGCTCAAAGGGATGACGAGTTTTTGGATTGGTGATTTTTTGTTGGGTGTTTTGATTTTGGAAGATTTGGGATGTGTTTTTTTTTTGGATTCTAGAATGATTTCTTGTAATAAGGATTTTTGTTATGGTCCAAAAAGGTATGCAAAGATTAATGAATGTGAGTGGATATGAAATGAGGTAGGTTTGATATAGCAAAAGGGTCCAACAATGATAGTGATTAATCCTCTAATGTCAAAGTGAAGGTATGATTTGGAAAATTTTGAGAAGAAAATGGATGGACTGTTGTTAGATTTTTGAAAGGTGAATATGGATTATGGCAGAGCAGATGGTGAAGATCACAACTGACTAGGTCTCTATTTCAGGCAAGTCAATTTGAAAATAGCGCCAATCCATAGGTGAAATGGCACCAAAATCAGACAGAGATAGCGCTGATTCAGGGCAGTGTTCGTCGAGGTCCTAAAAAGATAGATTTTGATGGCAAATTTGGATTTCGTTTTGATTGAGATTTGATCAAATGGTTTTCAATGTCTCTTGGCAAGTTGTTTGCAAATAATTTAAACACATTATCACCCAATTAAGCACATGAACACACAATAACCAAGATTTTTGTTTGTGAAATGATATGTGATTTTGTTAAACAAGCACTTTACACAACCTAAGGCAAAGATATGACAGTATTTGTTGAATCCCCTAGCTGCGCCTATTCAAAGCAGGTAGCTCCAGGATCTTGGTAGCACTGACTCCTCCTTACAATTGCACACACTTCTCACACATACCAAGATCTAGGTTTCTTATAAGGCTTGTCCCTCACCAAACCTTTAGATTATCCCTACTACCTCAGCTAAGAACCACATGAATCGGGGCCGCTTCAAAGGTTTCCCTTCTGCATCAACAAATAGAAGGATTTTGGCTTGCTAAACAAAGGTTCGTAGTAAGTGCTTTCGTTCAGGTGGTTATATATGCGGTAGCGCTACTCTCCGTTATGGACTCTCCTAGCCTCCAAGGGTTATGCCTTGGAGGGTTTTGGGGGAGGTTGGCTGTTAGTATAACAAAACAACCCTATTGTCTATGACTTTCATCACAAACACCTTATTTTATATAGCGGCTTGAAAGAGCTTGGCTTTAGCTTATTGCCGCTTGGGTCGTTCCCACCTTTCGAAGTGGGGTGGCAGGCCTTCTAAGGATTAACAAAACTAATACAAGCACAAAAATACTTTTGATCCCCAAGTTCATACAAAGATGCGAGGGGAGAGCATACGTATTGTTTGTGTTTGCATCACGCTAAACATGGTTCATTTTAGTTCTTTGGATTATGTTGGGGGTGATTAATGTAAGTGTTGTGAGAAGCTTTTGATTCTCAAGGTCACCAAATGGTGCGAGGGAAGAGCATACGCTTTTCACACTACAAACATAACCATGAAAACACTTCACACAAATTAGATTAGTTTTCTTGATTACATGCGTGAAGAATGCAGATTGTTGTTCTTTTTAAATCCCATGATTTTATTGATGCAATTTGTGGTTCTTTTTAAAGCCCAAAATGAAAGTGTTTTGATAGTTGTTGGCACACAATTTGTAAATTTTAGAACACCAAATTTAAATGTTGGGCACACACACACAAAGATTTGTTTGTTGTTGTTTGTTCAATTTTATTACACCAAATCAAAATGTGTGTCTAAGCTAACATGCAAAGGGTTCCTTTTAAATTTCTAATTGAAGTGTTTTTGCTAAACTAGAGATAAAAACATCCTGCAAAAGCTTGTTAGTGTCCACAATATAATGTGGATGATCTACAAAACACTTGTCAGTACCTGCACAGACAACAAAGTCAGTTTCAGAAATAGCGCTAAAATAGAGGTCAAATGGCACCACTGTGGACAGCAAATGGTGACACTGATAGAAAATAGACTGCAAAACTAACACCCTATACAGATAGCGCTAAAATAGAATACAAAAGGTGCCAAACCAGAATATGGCGCTACAGAATTATACAGAAGGCGCTAATAAACTGAATAGCGCTAATACAATAAAAAGAAAGCGCTAAAGGAGGAAATAGCACTAAAATAGGTCTATGAATATGCCACTACGTAACTTGTCAGACAGTCTAGTCACAGTCGCGGATAGCGCCAATCTGGGCGCAGATAGCGTCACTCCAGGTCTTCGTGCATCCATCCTGCAAAAAGAGTGTTTTCCAAGTGGAAATAGGGGTTAGGCTGCACCAAAAAAGGTCTTGTTAGCATTGTTAGCCTTGACAAAAGAAAACTAGGACAAAATAAAAGCCAATATGCATATTTAGATTTTATGAAAATTTTGGCATAACTTCCCCTTGTTTAATTGATATTCCTGCAAAAACAGAGAGCAGCAAGACATAAAAACAATAGGAAGATCATTAAAGAAAGAGACATGTGAGTGAGTTTTCAAAAAGGAAACATGCTGTGCAATATAGTGCTAAAATAGAGAATACCACTAAAAATAGCCAGAGATAGCATCGCTGCATAGGTAAGATAGCGCCAGACCTGCAAAAACACGTATCTCACACCAAAACTCACAAAAAAAGATTAGATCCGGACCTTGTGGGTCCCACCGGGCGTGCCAATGTAGATTAGGAAATCAGAATGAAGCTGAAAATACAAACTAAATGCAAATAACACAAAAAACTATACCTTCACATGAAGACCCAATCTCATCAAGGGAAGAGAAAGTTTGCACCCAAAACAACTCTAAGACATGATACTCCCTAGACAAGTGATTCAAATGTGAAATGCTAACTAAATTTGCAACTCACTAAAACTAGCTCAATTAATATTTTGGCATAATAACTTTGCATAAAACTTGGATCCTCAAATGGGTGGAGAGAGGTTCTATTTATAGATTTTTGGAAGGGATTTTGATTCAAGGGTGGAGATTGATTTGAAAGATCAATGGTGGAGGATAAAAGTGATGTGGAGGGCCTCGATTTGATCTTGGAGGAATGGAGGGCTAGGAATAAAAGTGAATCTTTAATTCATTTTGGGAAAAAGAGTTATTAAATGAGCATGGGTGTGAAGGATTATTTTTGAATTAAAGATTCATATGGGGGAATGTAAATGAATTAAAAATTCATTTGGACATAAGTGGAAATAAATGAGTATGGGTGAGGTAAGGGGTTGTAAGGAGAATTAAATGTGATGTGGGATGTTTTTAAATAAAAAATTGACTTATGGGGATTTATTTCAATTTTTTATTTGGAGGATGTGGGGAAGGGTGTTAAACTAGGTTTGACCACCCAAATGAGAGGTTAGGATTAATTAAACATAGGTTTTATTTAATTATTCCTAGGGCTAGGATGAGGTAGGCTAGGGTAGGCAATTAAATAATAGCTATTTAATTATCTAGGGTAGGGATAAATCAATTAATAGGGTGGATTAATTAGTTAACATGGTTTTAACTAATTAATTGGATTTAGTTGAAAGTGGGGAAATTGATTTAATAAATATTACATAGTTATTAAATCAATTAGCTAAGGTTTGGACTATTGAATTAATAAAATTAATTCAATTTTGAGGATAAAATAATGTGAATTTGAAAAAATGGAGGGATAATTAATTAAATAAAAATTTAATTAATTGGTTAGAAGGGAAATTGATGTGTTTAGGGATGTCAGGAGTTGGTTTAGTGGTAAAAGACATTTTTAGGTGTCTACAGAATCTCCATATATTTCCTTCACTCTAGGATTCTTATCTTGCCCCTAATATTATCCTACACTCTCTAATATTCCCATTCCAAATATGATACATCAAACATTCCATTATTGCAAAAATCTCTCTATAACCCTTATTGCAAATTCAACCCCTCATAATCATTTTCCTAACATATCAATCGCATCCCATCTCCTATCTTGACCTCCATTGCACAAGTACATAACACCAAAGAAATACACATTGCCCTGGAGTATTAGTAGTTGCAACACCTTACAAACACCACAAACACATAACATAGGAAGTACACACTCAACTCTTTTCGAAGGCTACTATTGAGGTTGAAACATACCACATAAGGGACTAAAAATAAGGTAGTCTACCAAATAAGCAAACCCATTTTTCCATCTCATAAATAGCCTTATATTGAATTAATAAAATGTTGAGACTTTTCTAGGTTAGATATAGGTGTAATATGGGAAATTGCATACTCTGCAACACCATTATTACTTTTTTGTCCATTTTAGCCAGTCTCTATCTTCATGCATTTTTGTGTTATTTTGACCCCTTGTCCCTAGTCTAAGCTTTCCATAGCCATATATGTCCCCTTTGTTTTATTAATCTTATGACTTTGTTTGGTGTTCCCTTTGTTTATTTCATTTTAATTTTGTCCCCTCTTTCATGTTCCCTTACCCATTCTTTTATTTTCCCCTTTCTGTAATGTAACAAATTACATACCCTACAATTTCATGTTATGTCTTGAACTCACTTTAGCGTCCATTCCCATAGCATGTTCTAGGGCCACTTAGACTCAACCTTGGCCTATTTCCCTTGCATCAAATTTTGTCAAGAATCTGTAATAGAGCATTATTCTCATTACTCTCTATTGGTTATTTTCCCAGATCGGCAGAGGGTTTGCCAGTTCCTATGCATGAGCAGATCCGGCCAATAGAAATGGGAGGTTGCGTGAGCTTCCTCCCCTTCACTTCTAGTTCTGCTGCACCAAGGGGGGTATCCCTACTTGATAAAGATATAACATTCACTCTCTGAATGACAGAAAGATTTAGCTTTGTGATAATAGGCAGAATACTCTCATGTATGGACCAAGATTTGTGTGACAAATCACAAGGTTAGCAACATTCTTGGACATATGTGTCTGGTTAAGGATGAGAGTATGCACGGGTTCCTAATCCTACTCCTACAACTAACAGGTGGAAGTTATGAAAAGGTGGATATGATGATTTGGATGTAAGACAGAGGTTTTAACTACTTCACAAGATCAGACCAGTGCCTATCTCAGGGCAAGGAGTCAAATAGACATATACATAAGAATGGCTTGCAACTAGCATTCGAGTTTCAAGGGGTTAGGACTGATGCTTGCCTTACAAACATCACCCAAGGATAAGTATTTGACTGTCCATACTTACAGATATCCCAGCTAACATACAATCTTCTCTATACCTTAACCTAAAACAGTTTAATCCTCTCCTTGAAAGGAAGTTAGAGATCAAGCATGCGATACAGCAAAACTATATCCTAGAATCTGAGAAACCCTTAGCAACTAGATTCAAAAGAAGAAAATGCATACAACAAGTGGAGACAGACAACAAAACACATGCAAGAAGCATTTTTCATATAAAATTGACACTGAAACTGAACATGTGTGCAAGATACATCACAGATGCAATACATAAACTCCAAAATGAGATAGAACAGTAAGGAAATGCTTTGTATTCTGTTATCTTTCCCCCAAAATTGCCTAAGTCTCCAACAACCAAATATGAGTGACACAGTTTACATTTTATAGCCAAACTATGTACTCAGCAAAAATTACAATGGTTAACTCAAAAATTGCCAGATACAATGTATCATGAGAAATGGCACTCAAAATTGAATGCGGCTGGGAAGCAAAGGAAGAGAGTAGGTGGAATCAGGATCTGAGCCGCTACTTAGAGACATTCATCTTCAATCAGGTGGTTGACCTGTCATTTCCGTCACCCATCCTCTGCAAATCTGCCATCAATGCTTCATCTACCTGCAGCCTCCTTGAAATGTAGTAACAATGTGCCTCTATTATTTTCCTACTCAAAAAAATGATTTCAAACACTCAGGAAAAAACCTTCGCTGTGGTCTTAAAGCATGGCCATCAATCACCCTCTTGTCGCCAGGATCAATGGCATCAAAAAATACTAAAAAGTCGTCGGCTAGTGAAATTGTGCCACGTAGGCACCTCACATTTCTATCGCTAGCTTTTCCATTCCTTATTTTTCCCTTTTCACCCTGTATATGCATGAACATATGCATATACAATCGCCTTATATACAAGTCGGACCCCAAACTTTATTAGAACAATTTGAGAACTGGTTCAGATCCGGCTTGTATCTTAACCCTTTGTATATCGGCATGTACAAACACCACATACATGCACGCTGTGGATTTCAAACCATTATGCATCAGAATGTACCTCCCTTTGAAGTCTGACTTGTATCTCTTTCACTGTATATCGGCTTGTATATCAGCATATACAATTGCCTTATACAACCTACGGACCTGAGATATTTATTCACTACATTTTTTTCCTCCTTCAGGTCTAGAATGCATATTTCCTCCTTGTATATTCGATTGTATATTTCGAATGCATATCACATATACATTCTCCTTTGTATATGAGATACAAAGCCCTTTGCATGTGAGACGGACCCCACCAAATGTATATCAGCCTTTGCACATCATTCCTTTGTACATTTTTGAATGTATATAGCCGATGTATATTCTGCTTTGCATATCTGCGGGCCCCACCAAATGCATCTCTGTCCTGCCACTATAGCAAATGTATATTTGGACCTCCTTGTATATTTTTCTTTATATATGACCCGATATACAAAGCGGAAATATTCCCCAAAATTTGCAAAAGATTCCCCCTTTGTATATGCACCTTTTAGAGCCCAATATACAATCAGAAATGTACCTAACTCAATTTTTCAAAGGGCGATAGAGATTTCTGACCCACCAATTCATACTTTGACCTATATGTATATACAAACACCTTTGTACATACAAAGATACTACATACAAACTGATTTTTTCATTTTTTTAGCACTGCAGAGGTCAAAAGAGATAGAACTTTTTGGATTTTTGGGAAGGAGCCTGGGTTAAAACCCTAAATATAAATGATTACCAACATAGGCTCTATCTGGTGACGCATGCCTTTTGCAAGCATGGCGAGAACCTTAGATCTCTGGGATGCAGACTAGTCCCTATCCACTAGGCAAAGAGTCAAAACCGTACTAACCTGCATCACAAAACACATTTATTTAAAATTTACTTGGCAGCCCAGGGCCACCAAAAAGGAAAAACCAGAGTTTTCCTTTGTCAAACACTTGATTCTATTTTGATTTCTTCAAATGAAGCCTGAAAGCATTTAACCACTTGCAGCGCTCAGCATTGCAATTGTTTGTGCTGCTGCTGCTTTCTTTTTCATTGACAAATCTACAACGAGCCTCATCAGCGTACATTATCATGAGTTGTAAAATGTCATCATCATATGAGTCATTGATGTTGCTTTGGAAAATGATAGACTCACATGAAACAAATGAATCCACCTCATAATTTTACCCTTAAAAAATAAGAGCTCCTCTGTATCAAGCATGCAATATTCAGGCACAAGCAACATCTCATAATCAAATTTATTTTTATAAGTATACAGATATTTATCATTACTGTGCTCAGTAATCATATCATTTATGTCCACCTGGAATGTCTCAAAATAAGGTATAAATAGCCCAGAATGCAACCCTACATTAAAAACTTCATAGTTACCCCTGTAATCAACACTATCCCCAACTGTATGAGCACACACATCTGCAACTTGTCCATTCGCCTCTGAACAGTGACCCTATTTTTCCTCTTCACTAATGCCTTGATAATCAAAATCGAGTTTTTCAACCTCTGCACTGTGAAGGTGGTTAGAAGCTTCAAGGAAACACTCATATTCATCATCCATATATATTTCATCATCTAAAAGGCTCACATATGCATCTGAATGCTGACAATCATTACCATATTCACTGTCATTCCTTGAAGCAGCATCTTTTACATTCAGAGTGAAGCTTTGCATATCCATTTTATACAAATAATTAGGCATAACTGGGATATGCATATTGCTGCAGGACACAACCTCATGTATGTCTTTCATTTGATCAATAGGAGGGCATCTTGTGTCTGCAGGCTTGTCTTCTAGAGGCTGCTAACAATCTTTGTTTTGATCATTATAGGATGTGCCTACATTTTCTACAACATTTTCTTCATGTATCACATCATGGCTGCACACATTATTTTGAAATATATTTCCCTCTACACAATCATTTATCAATGAACATATCAGGATAGTAGAAATATATTCACTCTGATAACTATTTTTACAACTTGCAGCCATGAAACCCACTGGCATTCCATATTTCTCATTGTTTTCAATATCCATAGCAAATTGGTAAGCCTGGTGAAGTGTGGCTAGTTCTTTATCTCTCAATAAATAGCTCATTTCTTCATCAAATGCAACCAAATAAATTGCTAAACACAATGCATTATTCGGTCTCATATATTTAGGGATTTGCTTAAGCAACTTAATAAATCTAAGATTAAAAGATGGAACCAATTCCTCATCTTCCTTTTGGATATTCATAAAATGTATGATCAATGGGGCCACATCAAATCTTTCACCAAACTGCTCTAGGAATGCAATTTTTAAATCTATCCATGAAGAAACTAAACATACAGGCAGGTCTGAAAACCAAACTCTAGCATCATCTTTCAATGACTGAACAAAGAGTCTCATTACAACATATTCATCCTCTACCTCATAATCTTCTATTAAATTACAAAATTTTTGTAGATGTTTGTTTGCCGATTCAGAATTTGATCCACTATATTTTGGCAAACATCTAATTTTATTTGGAATAGCATTTGGGTAACCACCTATTCCTATGAAATTTAGGGCTCTATATCTATCAATAACAAATGGCCTTCTTTGAAAGCACACCTAGGTTTGCTGTTCTAAACTCATCATTTTTAAAAGAATGGAATACCTAGAAATATGTTGCAGCTTTGATAGGTTCAATCAACAGAGTCACCACCTCTCACAGAGAGGACAGAAAATCAACAAGGCACTTATGTTTTTTGGATTCAACACACCAGCAGAGCACCACATGGTCATTTTTGGATCCTGCTGCAACTTCACTAGAAACTAGATTTTCCAGCCTTCAAATCGCTTGACTCTCTCTCTCCCTAGTAGAGTTGCCAATTCCTGTTGGTTATTCGGATGGATAAAATATAACAATTCTTTTTTCATCAATTCTTCCCCAATAGAGTCACCAATTCCTGTTGGTTATTTTCCTGGATCGGCAAAGGGTTTGCCAGTTCCTATGCACGAGTAGATTCGGCCAACAGAAATGGGAGGTTGCGTGAGCTGCCTCCCCTTCATTTCTGGTTCTGCTGCACCAAGGGGGGTATCCCTACTTGATAAAGATATAACATTCACTCTCCAAATGACAGAAAGATTTAGCTTTGTGATAATAGGCAAAATACTCTCATGTATGGACCAAGATTTGTATGACAAATCACAAGGTTAGCAACATTCTTGGACATATGTGTCTGGTTAAGGATGAGAGTATGCAGGGGTTCCTAATCCTACTCCTACAACTAACAGGTGGAAGTTATGAAAAGGTGGATATGATAATTTGGATGCAAGACAGGGGTTTTGGATCATAACTACTTCACAAGATCAGACCAGTGCCTATCTCAAGGTAAGGAGTCAAATAGACATATACATAAGAATGGATTGCAACTAGCATTCAAGTTTCAAGGGGTTAGGATTGATTCTTGCCTTACAAACATCACCTAAGGATAAGTATTTGACTGTCCATACTTACAGATATCCCAGCTGACATACAATCTTCTCCATACCTTAACCTAAAACAATTTAATCCTCTCCTTGAAAGGAAGTTAGAGATCAAGCATGTGATACAGCAAAACTATATCCTAGAATCTGAGAAACCCTTAGAAACTAGATTCAAAAGAAGAAAATACATACAACAAGTGGAGACAGACTGCAAAACACATGCAAGAAGCATTTTTCATATAAAATTGACACTGAAACTGAACATGTGTGCAAGATACATCATAGATGCAATACATAAACTCTAAAATGAGATAGAACAACAAGGAAATGCTCTGTATTTCGTTATCTTTCCCCCAAAATTGTTGAAGTCTCCAACAACCAAATATGAGTGACACAGTTTGTATTTTATAGCAAAACTGTGTACTCAGCCAAAATTACAACAGTCAACTCAAAAATCGCCAGATACAATGCATTGTGAGAAATGGCGCTCAAAATTGAATGCAGCTGGGAAGCAAAGGAAGAGAGCAGGTGGAATCAGGATCTGAGCTGTTGCTCAGAGACATTCATCTTCAATCGGGTGGTTGACCTGTCATTTTCGTCGCCCATCCTCTGCAAATCTACCATCAATGCTTCATCTACCCGCAGCCTCCTTGAAATGCAGTAACAGCGTGCCTCTGTTGTTTTCCCGCTCAAAAAATGACTTCAAACACTCAGGAAAAAACCTTCGCTGCAGTCTCAAAACATGGTCGTCGATCACCCTCATGTCACCAGGATCAATAGCATTAAAAAATGCTAAAAAGTTGTTGGCCAGTGAAATTGTGCCACGTAGGCACCTCACATTTCTATCGTTGGCTTTTCCATTCCTTATTTTGCCCTTTTCGCCCTGTATATGCATGAACATATGCATATACAATTGCCCTATATACAAGTCAGACCCCAAACTTTATTAGAACAATTTGAGAACCGGTTCAGATCCAGCTTGTATCTTAACCCTTTGTATATCGGCATGTACAAACACCACATACATGCATGCTGTGGATTTCAAACCATTATGCATTGGAATGTACCTCCCTTTGAAGTCCGGCTTGTATCTCTTTCACTACATATCAGCTTGTATATCAGCATATACAAGCGCCTTATACAACCTATGGACCTGAAATATTTATTCACTGCATTTTATTCCTCCTTCGGGTCTGGAATGCATATTTCCTCCTTGTATATTTGATTGTATATTTCGAATGTATATCACATATACATTCTCCTTTGTATATGAGATGCAAAGCCCTTTGCATGTGAGGTGGACCCCACCAAATATATATCGGCCTTTGTACATCATTCCTTTGCACATTTTCGAATGTATATAGCTAATGTATATTCTGCTTTGCATATTTGCGGGCCCCACCACATGCATCTCTGCCCTGCCACTATAGCAAATGTATATTTGCACCTCCTTGTATACTTTTCTTTGTATATGACCTGATATACAAATCGAGAATATTCTCCAGAATCTGCAAAAGATTCCCCTTTGTATATGCACCTTTTAGAGCCTGATATACAATTAGAAATGCACCTAACTCAAGTTTTCAAAGGGTGATAGAGATTTCTGACCCGCTAATGCATACTTTGACCTGTATGTATATACAAACACTTTTGTACATACAAAGATACTGCGTACAAACTAATTTTTTCATTTCTTTTAGCACTACAGAGGTCAAAAGAGATAGAACTTTTTAGATTTTTGGGAAGGAGTCTGGCTTAAAACCCTAAACATAAATGATTACCACAACTCTCCTTGATACATGTGCCAAATCAAAGCTAATTCACCCTAGACACTAGCACAATGAACAAATGTCTACGTGATGCACTAGTCTCTTGTGATGTACAATACCTTGTAACATGTGTTGCTCTTGTATGCTACTGCTTCATAATGTCACCTGGCAAATGTAACATACTTGTAGATGTGTTTTGCAATCTTTAGCCTACCTTGAACAAATCCAACAATAAAAATAATAAAAAGGCCTATTTTCATATATGATAGGATTTTCCTTCTGGTTCTCTTTCTCCATTTCCATCTCTGCAACTTTTACTTTAGCACTTCTCCAAGTTCTCTATACTATTGTGCAAGTTACAAGTTTTATCAAAAGAACATCTTTCACCACAGAAGCCAAGGATTCCTCCAATCTTTCTTCTGTAAATGATTGAATTTATTTTTAGTGGGTTACTCCCTAAAGATTTTTCTCAAAGTCTAAAATTTCATAAACACAATAGTGAATCCCTTGGTGTCTTATTTATGAAATTCTATTAAAATGACATAATCTATTGTTTTGTTTCTTTATCATTCTATTGATCCCATTGCACAAGTAGTGCATCATTAGTATCTCTATTATTATCAAATCTAACCCAATTTCTCTCTTCGTAATCCATTGGTGTATACCACCACCCTTATTATTTAATCCACACACTAGGACTAGTATTATTCCCTTTAGACTAGGGAGATACGGACTAGCATTTTGTTATTGTATTATGATTCCTAGATGCATATAGGATAGGGACACACACTCTTTTCTTATCATCTTTATGTTGGTGTGAACACATAATTCACACATGTTAGGTTGACTTAGTGAGTCTTCTAGATGTCTAGTTGAGTCTAGTTGTGTGTTGAGTTGTTGATAGTTGGAGTGAGTTGTCTTATCCTCCACATGTGCAATTAGTTATCATCCACTAATTGACACATGTTGTAGGAATATCTCCACCTTCCACTCCACCTTTCACTCCACCCTTCTAACTCTTACCTTGCCTTTATAAGCAAGGCTCACTCATTGTATTTCATACAGCTTCATATGATCTTTGTATAGATTCTTTGCTCCATTATTTTAGCATCTTCTCTTGTCATCTTTGTGTGGAAGGTTGTTTTGATTGCAGGTGATCCTGGCTTGTTGAGTCACATTGACTCTTACATGGTATTAGAGGGGTAAGTACAAAAAGATGGGGGGCCAAAAAGTGGCCACAATGTTTTGAAAAAAAAAATAATACATAACGCGAGCACGTTATAATGCGCTTGCATTATAATGTGCTCGTGTTATGGTTTGGTAATGACGAGCCTAAGGCTCGTCAAAACCAAACCATAATGCACTCATGTTATAATGTGAGCGCATTATAATGTGAGTGTTATTACTTCCTATAAATAAAAAAAAGTACTTCATTTCATTTCTTTTTCCTCCTATATACTCACAGCCTGCAAACCCTAGGAAGCACGCTCGCATTTTGGAGATCTCAATTCAACACAAAAATCATTGCAATTCGTCACCAAAATGCATCCACGACGTCGAGCATGCCAAAGCAGTGAGTTTTATTTGTTTATTTGTTTGAATTTGTTTCTAAATAGGTAGGTTTGAGTTAATTTTTGATGTAAATTTCATTATTTGTCAGGAAATGTTAATGCACCTCCTCCACAAAATCCTACAGAACAACAACCTCCTCCATCCATTCCTTGACATGCCCCTGGAACACAAGAAAATATAATGGGGCAAATTGAAAACAACAAAAAAGAAATTCAAGATATAATTGCAAGCTTGAAAGATCCTTCCACTTCAACCTTGCATAGGTCAATGCTTGTTGAATCTCTTGAATCTATGTTATCAAATGTAGATTCAATTAGCAAACAAATAACTAGTTGGATGGATAAGAAGAGAGAGTTTAGAGATTATTATGCAGATAAACTGTCATACCAAGATGTGAAAAAATTACAAATCACAAAATTAGACTTGTGTTCGATTTTCACAAACCCACAAACAAATCAAACTCCACCCATTACATGCAAGAGGTTCCCTATCCATTGGTGCAACAACCAAGCGATAAGGGACAATTTTGGGCAGAGGTGGTGGATGGTTTTTGACCATCCTCCATGCAATAATAATGAGGTCCCACAATACTTTTTGAAGGAACTCTACTACGAATTTGTCCTCAATAAAGTGCCAAACTAAATTGATATGCGGGACTTCCAGGGTAGAGGTGGGGGTTCAGCACAAGATAGACCAGGGGCACGTCTTGACCCACAGTGGGTAGTGAGACGAGTAATCAACAGACTAGCCCATGAGCATGTTTCTATCCCTTCCATTGTGAAGGAGAGTGTTGAGGTCGATACACTTCAGTCCATTAGTGCCTTGACCCAGAGCATCATAGAGCATGCCGGTCCTGCAGCATAGAGTGAGTTGGGAGATAGTGCAAGGAGTAGGGTCCCACCCAATGCTTGTCAAGCTTACGGGTCAACCTGTGGTTATGACCCCATAGATAGTCAGGACGTAGGTGCATAGGCTACTTCTGCAGCTGAGCAGATGGTGATGACAGATACCCTCCTGAGTGAGACTTTCGGCCTTGATACTTAGGTAAATATTAGCAAGTTTATTGAATTTAATTTATTAAATTTCATTTTTGAAATGCAATTTTAACTAATTTAAATTGATGATTTTAATGAAATTTCAGGGTCATAGCATCGATGCAGTTTTCAATGGTTCTCCACCTACATTTTACACTAGATCATCTACTGTCGGGGTATGTAACTAGTAAACAATTATAAATATTACATGTGAATAGAATCTTTATATGAATGGTATTCTAATATTTGATTTTGGATGTTGAATAGGTTAATATTAGAGATTTCACGGCAACACCTGCCAGCGGTGGTGGACTTCAAAGCTTTACGGAGGTAATAAAATAAATAGTTTAATGAATGAATTGTACTTACTAGATTTTTGTATGTGACTTGTGTGCTTTATTGTGTGTACTTCCATGTTTAGATGAACATGTGTGTATGTTAGGAGCCATGATTTGCATCACTATTTTAGTTTTCGTAATTGAATAATGTTGTTTTATTTCCAGATGATGCAGGCTACGGAGACACCTCCCGATGTTCAGAGGGCAATGGAGCACGGTGTGACCTCTGCGATTCATAGCTCCATGGCATTGACAGGGGTATGAGGCAGATTAGTAAATTTCAATTTACATTCATTGTTATAGTTGTCTATTTTTGAAAAATCAAAAGATTATTGATTTGAAGTTTAATTTCTATCTGGATGGTTTCTATAGGACATGACATCACCACGGCATATCCCTGCTACTGAGGCAAGTGAGGAGACAGATTATATGGTAGCGGTAAGTGATTATTTTGTTAAATGTTTCATTTTTTATAACATGTAATTTCTATATATTAATGTCTATACTTTTTATTGTAATAACTAAAGATGCAGGAAGAACTAATTAGGAGGAGTAGCCCTCAGGTTCATAGTAGACCACCCACATGCGCGTCCCATCCCCTAGAAGATCAAAGGCTGCCCATGATCTATTCTCTTCACCAACCAGAGGGGAATGACTTTTTATTGTGTTCCTTTGTTGTATGCCTATATGGCATTTGTGGACATATATTTTGTATTGTATATAGTTGACATTGTATGCCTATATGGCATTCTTGTAAGCCTATATGGCTATTTTGTATATATGTTATATTTATATCAACAGATATTGATGTATGCCTATATGGATATTTGGTTAATACAAATCTTTTTTATTGATGGCGTCCATACTTGCATTATAAATCCATGTTTGAATGGATATTTGTAGATGGCTACTTCAAATTTTTAAAGTCCAATTGTATTACATAGGATGTTTGTTGATCCAATAAGCTAGCTATCATTATTCAAGTATCACCTAAACCTCATTTTGGAACTAAAAGATAAAAGTTGTATTTAAAAAAAAATGAATTATCATGTTGAACAAAAAATATTAATATTCTTTATGAGTAGCATACAATGTCAACTATATGCAATACAAAAAATTAATCATCATGTTATTCTTTATGTTTGAGATCCTGAAAATGACTAAGTCTAGTAGCCTGATATCCTGAAACACTAGGATGAATATCCAAGTCATTAGGATGATTGTGCCTTGAGAAAAAGTCATTAAGATGAGCACCTAAAGGAGACTTTCTTAAACATTCAAACATTGAGCAACAAGCATGAAGGGTTAAGGCACAATTTGCAACTCATAAAGACTCAAAAGGGTGCTCAACTTGGAGAGAGCATTCATTTAAGACAAGGCACCCATTGACACCTGTTCCACCATAAAAGTGCACCTAAGGTGGAAGGAGAACAAGCCTCTAGTAAGTGAAGCACACCTATTGTCTAAACCACTTCATTATGGTGCCCTAGCATGAGGAGTATATAAGTCAATAGGAAATGGCGCCTATAATGCAAATGAAAGACTAAGTGGCATTTTCAATAAGCATCAATTCACCTTGAGCTTTCACTAAATTTATCAAATTGACCCCCATAAGCCTAGGCGCACTTTGCCTTCAAAAGAACCTTGTATTGGCGCCTTGGAGGAAATCAACTTACAATGACAATATTCTATATAAAGGGCATAGAATAAGAGGTTGGAGTATATCACTACTGAAATGCCTAGGAAAATGAGATTGTCAATCCTCTTAGTTGATCCTTCTCTCTTCTCATGAGGGATATGTATGCACAATCTTGCATCCAAGCATAATATTAATAGCTAAAGGCTAGGGAAATGCATAGATCCACACTTAAGAGATTATAGCAAGCATCATACTTAGGAAATCAACGTCGTTGATGTCTACCAATGCTCTTTCAAGTGAAAGACCTTAAGATTTATGGACTATCAAAGCCCACAACATCTCATGTTGGAGTTGACAATGAATACTATGAGATATTAGAATAATTGGCATAAGGTGCAAGTCATGCAAATCCCAAGGCATAATGACATAATTATCAAAATTGACCACAATGAAGTATGGAAAACAAGGTGGTTTGCTATCACTTTTGTAGATAATAGAAACAACTCTCCCAATCACTCCATTGACAAGACTTGCAATAACCCATAAATTGGAATTGACAACATGATGGTCAATGCACAAGAGAACTATGCAAGGTAGTTGCTCATCCTTGAGATTTATAGTGGATCTCCCTCTCATCTATTCTACATTACACCATGCAACTAGCACCCCTAAGGACTTTAGCATATGTTTGTCATTCAGAGAAACCAAGTCATTTGTTGCAAAGAAATGTATAGAGGAATAGAAAGCAACCTGCTCATCATTTCTAAGGAAAGGATTAGTTC
Source organism: Cunninghamia lanceolata (assembly GCA_027924645.1). Lineage (NCBI taxonomy): Eukaryota > Viridiplantae > Streptophyta > Pinopsida > Cupressales > Cupressaceae > Cunninghamia > Cunninghamia lanceolata. Next base: position 17,456,511 of record BSBN01001583.1, read on the forward strand.
ATACATAGCCTCCCCATATACTCTTGGGCAAGCTAACATGGCTTCCAATGGCACTCATGTACCACCTTCAAAATATCCAGTACTAAATAGATTTGTCATAGCTCCAACTAGAACAATGGTAATGTTGAAATCATTGAGAATTAGAAAGAACCACCTAAGGATGTAAGGCACACTTTTCACCAAGACAAGACTAAAATTGCGCCTAAGGGAAATAACTTGATTTCATATCAATAGGTGAGTGCCTTGAGAGAAAGGATCACTGTAGGTCATTTTCAATTGTTGAAAGCACAAAAATGATAAAGGAAATTGAGTTAGGCGCACTTTATCCTCTGAGGACACCTCAATGAGCACCTTGGGTGAAATTACATGAGATGACCTTTTGGAGTGAGATCTTGAAAGATAGAATTCATTCTAAGACATGCCTCATCATTTAGAATTGTAAAATTGCAAGTATAAAGACATTTAAATCTAGGCGCACTCTCCATCAGTACAAACCCATTCTGGCGCGTAAGGGAGAAATTGCATTGAAAGACACCTTTTGAATGAATCTATTAAGGGAGATTGACCTCTTTAAGCCATTACAATTGTTTGAAATTATTTAAAGTGATAAATAAGTACCAACTTGTGTTTCTCAAGCGCTTAGTAAAGGAGATTTTCTCAAACATTTAAACATGTGAATGAAGTCATAGAAATGCACTAAGTCATCTAGGCACCATTTTCCCCTTGTGTACCCTTACATTTGTGCCTAAGAAGAAGTTGCTTCAATTCATTGGAGTGTTTGAGTATTGAGGATTTCTTAGCAATGCTTTGCAACTTTACACTGCCTCCTTCTGACGATTTTTGGGGTAGCAGAAAACCTTTCACCACAGGCAAACACCTTAGAGATATAAAAAATTGAGAGAGGTTATTGTAGAGGTACTCTACGTGATCACGTTTCCTCAGATGAAATATTTCTAAGTGACACAGTTTTTGAGTAACATCTCGTCAAAGATTGCTACCTTTTTGCACTTTAGACTCTTCAGGGATATCGTCGGTACAATGTAGCTCAGACTATTTCGACATGTTTGGGTGAAAAATAGGACCATACCTAGCATAAATGTACCCATCCGGATGCATTGGAATAGTTAGTTTGGTCGCATCAGGAGCAGGACGAAAGTTACACCCCTTTGCAACTTTACACTACCTCCTGACGATTTTTGGGGCAGTAGAAAACCTTTCACCACGGGCAAATGTCTCAGAGATATAAAAAACTGAGAGAGGTTATTGTAGAGACACTCTACATGATCGCGTTGCCTTAGACAGAATGTTTCTAAGTGACATGATTTTTGAGTAACATCTCATCAAAGATTGCTACCTTTTTGCACTTTGGACTCTTCAGGGATATCGTCGGTACAATGTAGCTCAGACTATTTCGACATGTTTGAGTAAAAAACAAGACCATGCCTAGCGTAAATGTACCCATCCAGATGCATTGGAATAGTCATTTTGGTCGCATCAGGAGTAGGATGAAAGTTACACCCCTTTGCAACTTTACACTGCCTCCTTCTGACAAATTTTGGGGCAGTAGAAAACCTTTCACCACAGGCAAATATCTTAGAGATATAAAAAACCAAGAGAGGTTATTGTAGAGGCACTCTATGTGATCACGTTACCTTAGATGAAATGTTTCTAAGTGACATAGTTTTCGAGTAACATCTTGTCAAAGATTGCTGCCTTTTTACACTTTGGACTCTTTAGGGATATCGTCGGTACAATGTAGCTCGGACTATTTCGACATGTTTGGGTGAAAAATAGGATCATGCCTAGCATAAATGTACCCATCCAGATGCGTTGGAATAGTCAGTTTGGTTGCATCAAGAGTAGGATGAAAGTTACACCCCTTTGCAACTTTACACTGCCTCCTTCTGATGATTTTTGGGGCAACAGAAAACCTTTCACCACGGGCAAATGTCTGAGAGATATAAAAAGTAGAGATAGGTTATTGTAGAGGCACTCTACATGATCACATAGCCTTAGACAGAATGTTTCTAAGTGACACAGTTTTCAAGTAACATCTTGTCAAAGATTGCTACCTTTTTGCACTTTGGACTCTTCAGGTATATCATCGGTACAATGTAGCTCGAACTGTTTCGACATGTTTGGGTGAAAAAAAGGACCATGCCTAGCATAAATGTACCCATCCGGACACGTTGGAATAGTCAGTTTGGTCGCATCAGGAGTAGGACACCAAAAATGCAAAAGTTGCTTTGTGTAACTTGATAACATTGACACTTTTTTGCAACATGACTCAAAGACTCAAACTGACCCCAAATGACTCAAAGTGACTTAAAATCACCTTGATTTTGGTGCCCAATGTACATTATAGAGGTCTAGGTGCTCCTTATCATTCAAACATTTTAGATGAGCACCTAGGAAAGGAAAAAACTCTAAGTTTCATCATCATGAGCACCTAATATCAAGAGACTTTAATGGCTCAAACCTTAGCATGGAGTCCTAAGGCGCATTTCATGTCTCCTTTCATCCATTTTGGTACCCTTATGTAGATTTTTCAACTTGATTTGGCACCCTGTATGTGAAGAAAGATCTAAAGGCATGAAAGTGGATGTTGTTTTGCAAGAGTTTGGATCATCAAAATTGAAAGAAATAAGTCTATTAAGCTTGGGCGCCCTTGGTCTTCTTTTCATTCATTATGGGCACCTTGGGAGAATGGTATATAGGTCATCATCATGATTGGGTGCCCTAGATCCAGAGTGTTGGAGAGATCATCAAATGGTGTCTAGAAGAAGTAGGGTGAGTTATGAGTTTCGTCGCATCAGGAGAAAGACACCAAAAATGTATAACATGATGATGTAAAAATGTGTATATGTGTAAAAATGCAGGAGGAAATAAAAAAAGACAAACCTTACAAATGAATGTGCATACTTACAACTCAATGTAACATGACTTTACAAAATCAATGTGAATACTTCCAAATTAATCCAATGAACCATCTAGGTCTGCTCTACTCTTTATTGTGTCAAGTATTGCTTCATGGTTAGACTCATGCACCTTCCACAAGATTTTGTTCAAAGGTCTACCCTGATACTTTATCAAATGAACATTGGATGCCACGACAAGGTTCGAGTAATGAAGAATCTTTTGATGCGCGTCAAAGTCCTGAAACAGCCAAATATTAACACTCTTATGTGGGTACCTTCTAAGCCATGTTCCAGTAATAAACACTGAGCCTGTAGGGTATTCGATGTTTTCTCCATCTGTAACAGGGGCCTCCAATTTCTTTTTGGCCTCAACACAATGACATAAGTAATAATCTGTTCCCTCTTCATTATCTTCATCTGCAATAACTGCATATATAACATAAATAGCAGAAGTTCTAGTTTGTGACAAATCCTTATCCAAGCATAAATAGTAGGGGTTTTGTTAAGCGATTGCCAATCCACTTCCACAAAGTCTCCTGAAGATTTCCTAATTGATTCCAAAACATCCACACCCCAAAAATAGAGAGGCAATCAATATAATCGAACCCATAAATATGCATTTGACAATAGAAACTCTCTTCAGGCTAGATTAAGAGTCCAGCATTTCAGCTCAAGTCTAAACCCATCAACATCTAAATAACCTGAATACAAAATCTCTGTTTGCCTATCTTTCATCAAACTCCTCAACCCTCAATGTCAAACACTAATCCCTCAACCCTTAACTATGATTCCTCGACCCTCAACCCTATCCCTAAACCCTAAACCCTAAACCCTAAAACCTAAACCCTAAACCCTCAACCCCCAACGTCAAATCCTAATCCCTCAACCCTTCACTCTAATCCCTCAACCCTAAACCCTATCCCTAAACCCTCAACACTATACCTTAAACCCAAATCCCTCAACCCTCAACCATAAACCTTATCCCTAAACCCTAATCCCTCAACCCTTAACCCTAATCCGTCATCCCTCAACTCTAATCCCTCATCCCTAAACCCTAAATGCTATCCCTATTCCTAAACCCTCAACAGACTCGATACTATACCTTAAACCCTAATCCCTTATCCCTAAACCCTCCAACCCTATCCCTAATCCTTATACCCTCCACACTCTACTTTAACCCTAATCCCTCGACCCTCAATCCTATCCCTAAACCCTTGACCCTCGAACCTCAACCCTCAACCCTCAACCCTCAATGTCAAACCCTAATCCATTAACCCTTAACTATGATCCCTCAACCCTCAACCCTATCCCTAAACCCTAAACCCTAAACCCTCAACACTCAATGTCAAATCCTAATCCCTCAACCCTTCACTCCTAATCCCTCAACCCTAAACCTGATCCCTAAACCCTCAACACTATACCTTAAACCCTAATCCCTCAACCCTCAACCCTAAACCTTATCCCTAAGCCCTAATCCCTCAACCCTCAACCCTAATCCATCATCCCTCAACTCTAATCCCTCATCCCTAAACCCTAAATGCTATCCCTATTCCTAAACCCTCAACAAACTTGATACTATACCTTAAACCCTAATCCCTTATCCCTAAACCCTCCAACCCTATCCCTAATCCTTATACCCTCCACACTCTACTTTAACCCTAATCCCTTGACCCTCAACCCTATCCCTAAACCCTTGACCCTCAAGCCTCAACCCTCAACCCTCAATGCCAAACCCTAATTCCTCAACCCTTAACTCTGATCCATCGACCCTCAACCCTATCCCTAAACCCTAAACCCTAAAGCCTCAACCCTCAACGTCAAATCCTAATCCCTCAACCCTGAACCCTCAACACTATACCTTAAACCCTAATCCCTCAACCCTCAACCCTAAACCTTATCCCTAAACCTTATCCCTAAACACTCGACACTATATCTTAAACCCTAATCCCTTAACCCTCATCCCTAAAGCCTCAACCTTAAATCCTTAAACCTTCAACCCTAAACCCTATCCCTAATCCCTTTACCCTTGACACTCTTATTTAACCCTAATCCCTTGACCATTAACACTATCCCTCAATCTCAACCCTCAACCCTCAACCCTCAACCCTTAACTCTCAACATTAAACCCTAATTCATCAACCCTAAACCTTAATCCCTTAAACCTAAACCCTATCCCTAAACCATCAACCCTCAACACTATACCTTAAACCCTAATCCCTATCCCTCAACCCTTAACCCTTAAAACTTAAACCCTATCCCTACACCCTCAACACTTGATACTATATCTTAAGCCTTAAACCTTCATCCCTAAAGCCTCAACCCTCAATCCTTAACCTTCAACCCTAAACCCTATCCCTAATCCTTCTACCCTCGACACTCTAACCCTAACCTCAACATTAAACGCTAATCCGTCAACCCTAAACCCTAATCTGTCAACCTTAAACCCTATTCCTAAACCCTCAACCCTCAAAACTATACCTTAAACCCTAAACCATCAACCCTAAAACCTAATCCCTCAACCCTCAACACTAAACACTATCAATAAACCCTCAACCCTCGACACTATACCTTAAACCCTAATCCCTCATCCCTAAACCCTAAACACTATCCCTATTCCTAAACCCTCAACCCTCGACACTATACCTTAAACCTTAATCCCTTATCCCTAAACCCTAAACCCTATCCCTCAACCCTTAACCCTTAAAAATTAAACCCTAAAACCTATCCATAAACCCTTGATGTTCAACACTTTATTTTAAACCCCAATCCTTTAACCCTCAGCCCTAAAGCCTCAGCCCTCAATCGTTAAACCTTTAACCCTAAACCCTATCCCTAATCCCTCTACCCTCAACACTCTACTTTAACCCTAATCCATTGACCATCAACCCTATCCCTAAACCCTCAACCCTCAACCCTCAACTCTCAACATTAAACCCTAATCCGTCAACCCTAAACCCTAATCCATCAACCCTAAACCCTATCCCTAAACCCTCAACCCTCAACACTATACCTTAAACCATAATCCCTCAACCCTAAACCCTATCCCTAAACCCAACAAAACTGCTTTGCCTTATGGTAGGTTGTTAAACCCATCATTTTTTGACACTCTTTTCTTAAAGATATTTGAGTTGCAAGAATATGTCAGAAAAATGGCTATGAACTTTTTTAATGTTAGTAATGTTATATGGCATGTTTTTCTGGCCCATTTGGGGTTCATTATGCCAATAGGTGTACACACTATGAGAAAAGCTTTGTGTATGGTACATCTACAGTGAATAATTAATAGTTGAAATCAGAAGGATGATCATTATGAGAAAAGATTTGCATTGGGGTACATATATGTTTCTTGCTGTCCACCCCACACTTAGGGGAGGTATATTGTTATGAAACAGGCAAATAATCTCCCATTGTTTACTGGCTCTATCCACAACAACTACTAAACTATACCTTAAACCCTAATCCCTCAACCCTAAACTTTCAACCCTAAACCCTATCCCTAATCCCTCTACTCTCAACACTCTACCTTAACCCTAATCCCTTGACCCTTAACCCTAAATACTATCTCTAAAGCCTCAACCCTAAACCCTAATCCCTCAAGGTCCTAAACTCTAATCCCTTATCCCTAAACTCTAAATCCTATCCCTAAACGCTCAACCCTCAACCTTAAACCTTAATCACTCAATCTTTATCCACCCCTCTCCTCCCCTATCTGGCTCACTCCCATCTCTACCCTCTTTTGCCCTCGACACTATACATACATACATATAGGCATACATAGATACATAGATACATATAGGCATACATAGATACATACATACATACATACATATAGGCATATAGGCATACATACATACATACATGATTAATAGCCTTGAACATAAAAAAATTGAAGGGGAACATAACACAAGCACGATATAACACGCTCGCATTATAGTGCACTCGCATTATTTCAACCATGAATAACAACACAAACTTTTGCAGAAATAGGTAAAATGCAAAGCCAAACATAACGCGAGCGCATTATAACGTGCTCGCGTTATCTTTTACTTTGGGAATACCAATCCTTGGGCTTGGGATTTGCTTTGGATTTCCAACTCAAAGGCTTGGAGTGCCTTTTGAATAGCCACAAACATGGTTTTCCATATTTTTCAAGATTTCACATAATTTTGCTCGTGCTAACCCTCAGATTTACATGTGTTTCAAGATTGAACAAATCAAACACCTGGGTAATGTTAGGCTTTCTCTTAGCTATTTGACAATGTGATTTTTTTCACATTTTAACAATGTTAAGCCTTTCATCTTTAATTTCTTTTATTTGTGTGTCCGTTTTTGGGTAAAAACCACTGTTTGGTCTTTTTTTCATTGTAAATTAACTATTCATTGAAATTTCAAAAAAATTACATATTTAGAAACTAGACTCCTTTCTACAAATATTAAAAAAAGAAAAAAATGATTTTCAGTTAGTTTTTAAAATTTTTAGGGGTAGCACGGCCAAAATTCTATTTTTTAGGATGTGTCCACTTTGAAAATTAGTAAAAAATCAAATATTCATCAAAAAATTATCAAAAAAATCAGGCATAAACTACATGCTATTAGCTAATTTCTCACTGAAGCGATTTTAAAAATACCAAACAAAAGTTGACCTTTTGAGGGAGCCACAAAATATGCTATGTTATGTTTTTTTGACAGAAACAACACCAATTTCTATGGCTCCCTCTTTTGAACCCCTTAATCTATGCCATTTTAAAAAAAAATTAGTATGACGAACATTGTTTTGGTTGCATCTACAAATTTTGAGTGTCATTATGCTCAATTTCTCATCCAAGGCTAGTATTTCCTGATTTTAGAAAAAAAGTGGCCACTTAAGACCCCATTTTGGTCCCCCATCTTCTTGCACTTACCCAGAGCCTAATCTGCAAAATCCTTCCCTCATTGGAGAGGTTTTGCTTGGAGCTTGTTGTTAGGAGCATCTTGGAGCAAAAAGAACATCACCGTTTCAATCAAGAGGCCCAAATCTATATAGATCGGTTATTCATTCGTTGAATTTTGTCATAAAAAAAAAGGGGCAAATTTTTTTTACCTTTTGTCCCTTGGCGAAAAATCTATACACCCATACCATTACAGCACAAGCACTGCATCAACATTCTTCCTGTGCTATCTCTGCATCGGCTGCATCATCCTATGTCGTCAGATTTGTGCCAAAATCCATCAGGGAAGGTACCTGCATACCCTGTGCACTGTAGTGGCCGTACTCTACGTGGGTTTGACTTCCTGGCGCCCTTACGACTAGCGTGGAGAGTTGTTTTTTGGCAGCGATCGACATTCAGAAAGTTCTTAGCGATTTAGATCTATCATCAGCGGTGACCATTTCCCTTGGTTGGCGGATATTCATTTGATCTGCAATGGCTTTTGCAATTCAAACTGTCCAACATATTTGGTGAAGACTCATTTCACCGGGTGTTTCAAATCTTTGTCGTTGGTTATGTGTATGGTCGGTGTGATCAAAAGGCTAACAATCAAATTTCCCTATGGTAGTTTGTTACTAGTCCCAACGGCCACTCCATAACATTTCAAACAGCGATCACAAACCGTTGTAAAGATCTCTAAAAGTTGGCATTTGTTTCGATTATCGGCGGTATCACAATTTTTTCAGCAGATCCCCACAATTCCATAGCAGTCTTTTGATCCAATTCAACACCAACAAGCCACCAGGATTGAGACCTCCACCACGTGAGATCTGACGGTCTTTACACCACTTTACTCGGCAATCAATGGTTTCTTCCTCTGTGGCCAAACCGCAGACATTCGTCAGCTTAAAACTTTAGCGTGGTTTTGATCGGGCATCTAAGCCCGTCGGTTGGTACTATTGGTGGTCTACAATTCTTAGCCCTTACGCTTTAACCAGTAGGAAGCCACATTAAAGCCTCACGTCTGAAAATCTTCAAAGATCATCGGTTGTCTCTAGTCGGTATTCAAGTTTTCTGGCAACATCTACAATCCCCATTCAAATCAACAAGTAGGCAGTTAGAAGAGATCTAGTCAGCATTTTTTGTTTAGTCAACGGTTTCGTCGGCAAGCTCAGGCAGTCACTAAAAATCCAAATTGACATCATGTCTCTAGCAGTCTGAAACACTTTACCAAGTGGTTTGCATTTTTGTTTTAACTGCAGTCAACAGTTTATACACCGGTCGACATTGTTTTTGATCTCTGGCGACATCCAAATTTCCACCTATTGGCATATTCCTTGGCAAACTCTTGGCGGTCCTTGCTTTCTCACTAGAGCGTCAATACAACCAGGGCAGTTTAAGGTTTTGCTCGATGGGAGCCTTTGGCTCGGCCCCATTTTACATATTCATTAATCACTTGTTTAAATGGTTTTTAAATCTGAAGCAGTTCGTGGTTCAAGAGGATAGTTTTGACCATCGACTAGGGTTTCCCGTTTTTTACCAAGTCAAGGTGGTTTTTTGCCAAACAGGTAGTTTTGCATTCTGGCAGTGGTTTTGTGGTAAGAAGAATATTCCGGCCAGCAAGGAGAATATTCTGTCAGAGGGGGTCTGTTTTGCCCTCAAAGTTCTAAAGTAGGGCTTTTTTTCTTTTTTGCACAACTTTTGTCCATGGTGTCGAAATCAGGAAAATGAGATATCAACAAAAAGATGATAGAGAGCTCTTCATAATGGTGTCAGAATTTTTCTCTAATTTTGTTGTTTGATAGCATTTATTGCAGGTCAAAGACAAATCTTCCTTTTTAGCTCCCAAGCTCATAACTTTTTGTCACAATCTCTGATTTTCATGATTCAAGTGGCATCGGAAAGGTATTGAGGAGCTCTACACAGCCATCGATACACTTTTTTCAGATTTTGCTCCAAGTGCATTTTATTCAATTTGTCAATTTTTTGACATTTAAGTGATAACTTGGGCATTTTGATACTTGAGGAGGTGAAATTTGTTTTGAGAGGATTTGTTTTCTGTAATACATCATTGTGAGTGATTGTAATTCCACTCAGATCTCTTTTTAAAGAGATTTTGTTATTTTTCCCCATCTTGGTCCTTTGAGGACAATTGTAAATCGCACTAAGTATAAAGTGGCACAACAAATTGGGGGGGCTCTCTTACATAGTAAAGGGGTGTTGTTGTGTTGTTGTCTTGTTTTTTCATCATAGATGTGTCTCAATTTCCACTTTTAACTCCATACAATTATCTTGAATGGAAGAAAAACATGGAGTTTGTGTTGTATAAACAAAAGTTACGTAGAATAACTTTAGGCACAAATCCTGAACCCACAGGTGCTACTGAGAGAAGAAAATGGTTAGACATAAGAGATGAGGCTTTTAGCACACTTTGTCTTGCTATTTCTCCAAATTTGAGATTTCATGTTGAGTCTTGTACTACACCAAATGAGATATGGACAACACTAGACAATCTATTTGGCAAGCAAGATAAAATAAGAAGGTTCAAATTGGAGAATGAGCTAATTGCACTTAATCCTCAAGACTTTGATCAAATCAAAGAATTCTTCACCAAGTTTAAGTTTCTTAGGTTGCAACTCAAACAAAGTGGTCTTGAGAAAGAAGATGAACAATTGATTCTATATATTCTTACAAAATTGGGTCCTACATATTCAGTTTATGTTTCTACCTTTTATGCTACAATGGATGCCTTTGATAGTAAGTTTACTATGGCTTCACTTGAGGAGTTTGCTGTACAACTCACAAGAGAACAAGCCAAGTTGCTACACATGGGCACATTGAAGTCACCTAGAAAACAAGCTCTAGTTGCAACACAAAGCACAAAAGATCCTATGGCTTCACATAATAAGGGAAAGAAACAAAAGGATTCAAAGTCTAAAAAGCAAGAAAAATAATCAAATAAAACCCCCAACTCTTCTTCCAAAGAGGAGTCCAATAAGAAGAAGAAGCCAAAGTGTTCTTATTGTAAGAAATTGGGTCATGATGAGACTCAATGTTATGAGAAAAAATTTGAGGAGATGTTACAACTTCTTCAAAAACATAACATTGAGTATTATCCATCAACAACAGTTTTACCCAAGTCTTCTTCTTCGCCACCATCATCATCTACATCTATAGGGACAACATGCATTGCTAATGGGTCATACAAAGGAAAAGGACAGGTACTCTTTCCTTCAATAAGTCTACAGCCAGAGAGATGGCTTCTTGATTTAGGAGCTTCTCATCATATGGCATCTTCACAGGGGATGTTCTCTTCATTTCAATCATGTACTTCACCACCTATTTTGATGGGTAACAATACATACATGCATGCAACTGGTAGATGAAATATTGATGTTGGTCAGAATACATTCAATAATGTGTTGTGTGTACCTTCCTTGATAACCAATCTCATTTCCATCTACCAGATTACTCATTGTGGTATAGGGAAGACAATTGAGTTCACTCCTAATTCTATGATCATATGGGACTTAGAGAGAAGAGATATCATTGCTGTTGGGATGGCTGATCATGCATCTCGCTTGTACACTTTCTCCCATTTTGTTTCTGATGATGATGTAGATCCATTGATTGCTATTCACACTCATTCATCAAGTGTGAATCATGCTTCTAAGGAGAAGTTTGGTCACTTGAACCTTGGTGTTCTTGCATCTACTTCAGTTCCTGAGACTAGTTTTGAGCTTCCTCCTCCTGCTTCTTCAAAGATTGGCATTGACATAGCTTCATCCACTTTAGTTGAGCAGGAAATTATTTGTCTTCCAGATATAGGGTGGTGGGATGAGTACTTGACAGGTATTGCAGACTTGTTTTGTGAGTCCTATATTGATGACTTGGAGGACATACTTGATGATATTCATCTCCTCTTTGAAGGAGTTGAATCTTCTACTTCAGATGAACATGCACCTTCTTCTTCTCTTCACTTGTCAGAGTTTGGCACTGAGTTGGAGTATATTGAGCATCATTCGGAGGATTCTTCATCTTTGGAGATTGATGATCTTGAGTTTTCATCTTGTCCTAGATTGTCACCTGATTCTGTGGCATCTTTTGGTTATGACTAGTGGACACTTGAGTAGTTTTCAGAGACATCATACATCATGAGGCTTTTTCCCTCATACCTTGAGATGGAGTTTCTTCGACATCAACCTTTGGACTTGTTTCTTCCTAAGGGGAGGAATGTTGTTTGCAGGTACATGACACTTTCAAGTGTTCATCTTCAGGCATTCACCATCGGCATAGGAGCTACTTCATTGTGGGGGGACTTATAGTCTCACACTTGCTCTACTATGGGGGGTAATTGATTGTATATATGTGTTGGATGTAGTCCTTGGGGGGTCTTGAGTTCTCCTTCCATCACATACTTCATTTGTTTTTTACATTCTCACTTTTGGAGAGGAGTTTTGTCCCATGAGGTTTTCTCCTTTTCTCCATTTGAGATTTGTACATGGGTACCTAACATGGCCTAGTAGCTGGGACCCATCCATTAGTGCATCTTTGTTTTAGTCAACTACTCCCTAAGTTGCACTTCAAGGGGGGTGTTGGTGTGAACACATAATTCACACATGTTAAGTTTACTTAGTGAGTCTTCTAGATGTCTAGTTGAGTCTAGTTGTGTGTTGAGTTGTTGATAGTTGGAGTGAGTTATCTTATCCTCCACATGTGCAAATAGTTATCATCCTCTAATTAACACATGTTGTAGGAATATCTCCACTTTCTACTCCACCTTTCACTTCACCCTTCTAACTCTTACCTTGCCTTTATAAGCAAGGCTCACTCATTGTATTTCATACAACTTCATATGATCTTTGTACAGATTCTTTGCTCCATTGTTTTAGCATCTTCTCTTGTCATCTTTGTGTGGAAGGTTGTCTTGATTGCAGGTGATCTTGGCTTGCTAAGTCACATTGACTCTTACACTTTATATCTAGCTATCTCTAGAGGTTGGAAGACTAAATTAGAGCTTTGACCACTCTTGGAAAGCTCCTAAACAACCCAACCATCATTTTACCCCTTCAACTATAGGCATATAGAAAGCACTCGACCACATAGAGGTTTTGTAGTGTTTTTATTGTCAGTTTTGTAGGATCCAACTATATCATTTCATTTATAATTTTATCTTTATCATTGGGATATTATGCTTGTTTTCCTCTATTTCTATTGTGTAGGTTTAGAAAATTGATGCACTTTGCATAATGCATGTTGCAATAACCTTCTAGAGTCCAATCTCATAGGTGGTCCAAAGTTTGGCATTTAGTTACACATAGAAAATGTGCAAATTGCAAATGGATCCTAAAATTTGAAATGTTGCTGGTTTGGAGTTTGGAGCCCTATTCAACTTTGTAGATGTGCAAACTACAATAGGTTTCTAAATTATGAGTCTTCTATAAGCCCTAGAATCATAGTTCACTTGCACTTTGTAGAATGCAAATTGAAGACATTTTTGGGGGCCCAAAGTGGCTTGTAGGTTAGAGTCCAAGAGTTGGTATGTCATTTACATTTTACACTAAGATAATGTTTCCCAAATTTGCAAGGGTGTTGCTTGCAACTTTAACTCGAAACCTGAACCTGAGCTAGTAGGTAGGTTGCAAGTTGCAACTTGAGTTCAAAATCAAACATGTCTACAAGTTCCTTCTAAAACTTGAATTTGGCAGTTTTGGCCCTTCTACTTGTCATAAATTCATGAAATCAAAGGGTTGGTTTGGGAGAGGTGTCATAAAGGTTTTCTAGTGATTTTGGAAATCTTGTCTCTCCTCCCTACCTTACTTTCCATACCAACCTTGGGTTCTATACCCATGGTATTGCTTAGTCTTTTACTTATGTCACCTTGCTTTATGCATTGGTGTGTGTGTTAAGAGTGTCATAGTTGATTACATATGACACCCTGGGAATGTTAGAGTGTTATGTGGTTTCTTACTATCACTTTTATTTCATGAAAATTTTGTTCAGTTAGTTTTTGTTTGTTAATAACTTGAGTGAAAGCTTGGGGCATTACACATTCCCCCTTCATTTATCTTTTGCCTTTTCCTCCCCAACTTGTGGAGAAATTGTGGCTTCCATTTGTCCTTTTAATTTTACATCATCTTTATGCCCATTATTTGTTAGAACACACTGATATACTGAGAGGGGGTGAATCACTATATACCACTTTTAATCCAATTTAAACTTATCAACAAAATATTTCTACTACATTCAATAGAGTATGATGGAAACTATGTAATTCAAGACACAATCACACAACTACATAATCATCAGAAACCATAACACCAAATTTACGTGGAAAACTCTAGAAGAGAAAAACCATGGTGAGCAAGCTACTTGGATCTACTATCCAAATCTAGCCTCACAAATGAAAACATATTTACAATAATTTTTATGGGCTACAACCCAAAGGAAGTTACAACTCCCTAATACAAGGTTTTATGAGCTTCAACTCAAAGGAAGCTACAACTCCCTACAGTGCTACAACACTTACAATCACTTACAAATCAGAAAACTTCAACACCTCTGCTCCTTCCACTCTGCCAAAACAACCTTCAACACCTCAACAACACACTTCTAAACCTCCGTAAAACACTTCAACACTCACTCACACTCACATACACTCTTTCTTCACACCCACACCTTCACAAAAAACTTGATCTTTCATTTATATGCTCTGCAAGTCTTCAAAACTTCTCCTTTTTCAGCCTTGATGAAAATATGTAACATGAAATGGGTAACATGTCAGCTCCCAAATCATATGCGATAAAGTAGGAAATAAATCCTGTTAAGTGGTTCATCCCAAGAGGTCTATTGGACCCAATTCACTTTCTCCCAAGCTCTTTGGCCAGCCCACTCTTCCACACACATGGCACAATGACCAAAATATACCATGTTGGAACTGCAAACCCTTATCCTTACATACACTAGCTCCAGACCCAATGCGGTACTAGAGAAACAAAATAACAACAAGCAGTTCACAAAATATTGCATCTTCCCAAAATTCTTTGGGGTCCATCCACAATAACCTCTCTCAATTTTGGTCAAATCTAATCCATTTGACCATGCCAAAATCAAATGCATTCTTGCAAAATGCTTCAATTTCATGCAACACAACCTTGCCAAGTGCCATATTTTTTTGTTTTGCTCATTTTGGAGCTAAATTGACTATGCCAAAATGTCAAGGTGGGCAGGTAAATGCTAGGGGAGGTATCGTTTCATGTGCCAAGCATCCTAGTCATTCTGGGCTGTAAGCTACCGACAAAGTTGAAATTTCCTAGGACTAAAATTTTGCATTCCACAAGTTGTGGGGTTGAACCAACTATGCCAACATGTCCAGGTGGGTGGGTAAATGCTAGGGGAGGTCTTGTTTCATGCACCAAGTGTCTCAGTCACTCCAGGCTGCAAGCTACTGGTAAAGTTGAAAGGAGCTAGGAGTGAGATTTTGTATTCCACAGCACGGTCCTAAACTAACTGTGCAAATGCATAGAGGTGGGTGGGTAAATGCTAGGGAAGGTCTCGTTTCATGTGCCAAGGGTCCCAGTCATTCCAGGTTGTAAGCTACCAATAAAGTCACTTTATTGGTGGCTTACAACCTGGAATGACTAGGACACTTGGAACACAAAATGAGACCTCCAGTAGAATTTACTCACCTACTTGGATATGTTGGCATAGTTGGTTTGGCCCCACGACCCGTGGAATGCAAAATTTTAGTCCTAGCAAATTTTGACTTTGTCGGTAGCTTACAACCCGGAATGACTGGGATGTTTGGCACATGAAATTAGACCTCCCCTAGCATTTACCTACCGACCTCAACATGTTGGCATAGTCAGTTCAGCCCCATGATGACCAAAACAAAAAATTATGGCACTTGGCAAGGTTGTGTTGCATGAAACTAAAGCATTTTGCAAGAATGCATTTGATTTCAGCATGGTCAAATGGATTGGAGTTGACCAAAAATGAGAGAGGTTATTGTGGATGGACCCCATGTGCACCTATAGGTCTAAACGTAACATTCCCAACTACCACAAATTCTGAGAACTGCTCCATCAAAGTTTGGCAGTTTTTTGGTCTTATGGATCTTAAGGGACTTTGTCGGTATCCTGCTACTCGGAATGACTGGGATGCTTGGCCCATGAAATGAGACTTCCCCTAGCATTTACCTACCCACTGCGATACATTGGCATAGTCCGTTTAGTCCCATGAGCTATGGAATGTAAAATGTCACTCTTAGCACTTTTCCATTGCATAAAACTAAAGCATTTTGCAAGAATGCATTTGATGTCGGCACAGTCAAACAGACTGGAGTTGACCCAAATTGAAAGAGGTTATTGTGGATAGACCCCACGTACACCTACAGGTCCAAACAAAATGTTCCCAACTACCACTAATTCTGAGAACTGCTCTATCAAAGTTTGGCAGTTTTTTGGTCTTTGGGATTTTAAGTGACTTTGCCGGTAGCCTATTGTCCAGAATGATTGGCATGCTTGGCACATGAAATGAGACCTCCCATCACATTTACCTGCCCACCTCAATGCATTGATGCAATCAGTTTAGCCCCATGACAAGCAAAACAAAAGATATGGCACCTGGCAAGGTTGTACTGCATGAAACTAAAGGATTTTGTAAGAATGCATTTGATTTTGGCACGGTCAAACAGATTTGAGTTGACCAAAAATGAGAGAGTTTATTGTGGAAAAACCCCATGTGCACTTATAGGTCCAAACAAAACATTATTAGCTACCACGAATTCCAAGAACTATTCTGTGAAAGTTTGGTAGTTTTTGCTCTTAGGATCTTAAGTGACTTTGTTGGTAGCCTGCTGCCTCAAATGATTGGGACCCTTGGAACACGAAATGAGATCTCCCCTAGCAATTACCCACCCACCTTGACATGTTGGTGTAGTTCGTATAGCCCCATGAGCTATGAAATGCAAAATGTCACTCGTAGCACCTTTCCACTGCATGAAATTGAAGCATTTTGCAAGAATGCCTTTGATTTCGGCACGGTCAAATGGATTGGAGTTGACCAAAACATAAAGAGGTTATTGTGGACAAACCCCACATGCAATAGTAGGTCAAAACAAAATGTTAACATTTGCCATGAATTTTGAGAAATGCTCCATCAAAGTTTGGTAGTTTTTTGGTCTTAGGGATCTTAAAGGACTTTGTCGGTAGCCTACTACTCAGAATGACTGGGACCCTTGGTACACAAAATGAGACCTTCCCTAGCATTTAACCACCCACCCTAATGCGTTGACGTAGTCTGTTCATCTCCACGAGCTGTGGAATGCAAAATATCACTCCTAACACTTTTCCATTGGATAAAACTAAAGCATTTTGCAAGAATGCATTTGATTTCAGCATGGTCAAACAGACTAGAGTTGACCAAAATTGAGAGAGGTTATTGTGGAGGACCCCACATACACCTGTATGTCCAAACAAAACATTCCCAGCTACCAAGAATTCTAAGAACTGCTTTATCAAAGTTTGGTAGTTTTTTGGTCTTAGGGATCTTAAGTGACTTTGTCGGTAGCCTACTGCTCGAAATGATTGGGACCCTTGGCACATGAAATGAGACCTCCCTTGGCATTTACCTGCCCACCCCAATGCATTGGTGTAGTTTGTTTGGCCCCATGATGAGAAGAATATAAAATATGGCACTTGACAAGGTTGCGTTGTATGAAACTGATGCATTTTACAAGAATGCATTTGATTTCAGCATGGTCAAATAGATTGGAGTTGACCAAAACAAAGAGAGGTTATCAT
Source organism: Cunninghamia lanceolata (assembly GCA_027924645.1). Classification (NCBI taxonomy): domain Eukaryota; kingdom Viridiplantae; phylum Streptophyta; class Pinopsida; order Cupressales; family Cupressaceae; genus Cunninghamia; species Cunninghamia lanceolata. The sequence goes on from BSBN01001583.1 coordinate 17,474,139, forward strand.
GGACGGACCCCACATACACTTGTATGTCTGAATGAAACATTCTCGCCTTCCATGAATTCTGAGAACTACTCCGTCCAAATACGAATCATGCCAAATGTATCTCTCTCCCTATGTAGTCATTATCATCTGCAAGGGAAAAATGTTCACTCCCCCACAAACATTGGAAGGCACCGAGGAAACAACTCATTCTGGTCTTTCTATAACTTATGTAGACAGGAGGAAAATGAGGATATGTAAAGTATGTAGACCATATAGAAGTTTAAATCAGGATTGCAAATCATGCCAAATATAGATTTCTCTCTCTATGTCTCTCTCTCTTCCTCGCTACTCATTCTGCTCTTACCATAACCCATATGGAAGGTGAAATGAGGGTATACTAGACCTATAGACAATGAAATGATGATAGGAAAATCATGTTAAACATATAGAAGGTGAAATGAGCTTAAAAAATAATGTCAAACATATAGAAGGTGAAATTAGAATATTCTATACATGTAGAAGGTGAAACAAGGATACGTTATAAATGGATAAACACACAAACATGTCTTTGCTCATTAATACAAAAATAACTATCTTGGATTGAATGAAAAACATCACAAGTTGTATCATTTTTAACATGTATCTTGCATGTTTAACATGTAAGATGAGAAATTATCAATGATTATCATATCAAATCTAGTAGTTTCTATATCAAATGTAGTGTTCTAAGAAAATCTAACATGTCAAATCTAGTGTTCTTGAATGAAAAGAACTCACATGTCAAATGTTCTAAGAAAATCCTATATCTAACTAAAACTACAATCACTAGCAAAAAAAGATCAACTTATGTATTGAGGTATGAAACTACATATAACATCTTTCTACTAAGAAAAACACTCATCCCAAAAGAGCCCTAAAACTACCACAAAACTATTAACTTCCATTATATAACTATGAGGAAAATTGGATGTTGTCTTGGTCAGTTTTGAATAGTCATGCTTTGATCCATGACCATATCATGTTTCCCTAAACCCTAGAATAGTCATGGATCTCCTTGAATCAATCTCTACATAATTATCTACACTATGTAAGCTGAAAATCTTGTTGATAACTAAGAGGGGGGGGGGTGAATCAGTTATCTTAATTATTTCTACTTTCTGAACTTTCTTAATAATTAGTGCAACATCAAACAAGCAAACATAACCATGAAATGGAAATACACATGACACAATATTTTTGATGTGGAAACCTTGTTAAGGGAGAAAACCACGGGGTGATTAACCCAAGATTGTATTCTCTATTAGAATAATAGGATTACAAAATGGCACTTGCCAATTAGGGCTCACTGCCCGAGCATAGTGCTCACAAGAGGCACACTGCCTACAAGAGACACACTGTCTACAAATTATAAAGAGTGTAATACAATACTTGAACTGATAAGGAGCATCAACATATGCTATAGTTCAGTTCTGGTTAGGCTCTGTATACTGATCTGCTGCACTTCATTTTTCCTCTTCTTTTATGCTGCTCTTCTTTCACATACTGGACCTTCCTTTCTGCTTTTATTTGGTTCTCCTTCTTTTCTTTGCACACTTTTTCAACACAACACTTCTCATAACTAAATCTATCTTGTATATATATCCGCACAAGTGATTTCATCACCTTTCTAGTCGGCACCCGGAATAGTCAATATTTTACCTAAACTCTGATCTGTTGGCTGAATCCTTGCTTACCAAGTAATGCGGATCAAGGATATACTTGTGGAAATCATCAATCATGTTAGCCAAACATAATTTATGCCTTTATAACCTTTACCAACATTAGTAACATATCTGAAATAATGTCTGATGTTCTGCCAGTCAGTTCTTCCTATGTTCACACTGTCACTTGGGAACCCGACACTCAAGCATTCATATCTCTTTATCCTTTCCACACCGAAGGCTCAAACCTTGGAATCTATCAGTCAAGATACTCCTCTTGACTTCCCCAAATCTGCACTTCACTGAGATACTTCTACTGAGAGATTTGGACCTATCTGTCAGACCTTACTGATTGCTCTGTTCTTGCTTACCGGACCTCAACACTTCTTCAATCTGACTTCCGGTGAAGACTTATCATGCATTGAGGATGTGTGGGATAACCTTTGTTGCCATCAATGACAACATTTATGAATCCATATAGTGTCTCTTGCCAACAATCTCCGCCTTTGGCATTGATGGCAACACTAAGTGAAAAATGACTAAGTGTTTACACTATGCTCCCCCTTGGCTGATGCTCTATTTTTATATACATTTTTTGGAGCTCCCCCTTAGTTGGATTCCTCATTTTTCACTGCTCTTCACTCCCCCTTTGACATCAATGGCAAAGGGTAGGGTCCGCATACCAAATTTTTTAAAATTTTGTCCGCATAAGTAAATACATAAGGAATACTTACATATACTGAAGTATGTCTACAAAAGTTGTCTTCAATTGAATAAATTTTGTAGCCCAACTTTGCTTCATTCTATCTAAAATTGAAATATGACCACTCAATAGGAACACAAAAGCTTCTGCCCTCTTAAGATTTGTCGGATCATTGGTTTGGGCGGTAGTCTGAGCATCACTTATGGCCTCATGCATGGCCTCTAACTTAGGGATAATGATCCTTCTAAGTTCATCGATCCAGCTAATTATGTTCTTGCTTTCCTTCTCAAAATTCTTTATTGCACTTGTGATTGCAATAGTCTGACACTCTTGATTTACTATGGAGGACGAGAGAGGATCAAAACTTTGAGATAGACTTAATAGTTTATCCTCTTGTTCTTTTACTTTCCTCTCAATATCTTTGGTCACTGTGGGCCAGGATAAGCAAAATTTGTACATATTTCCACCATCTTTAAGAGCATTTTCCAAGCTCTTTATCCCAATATCCATAACTCTCCTATCATTTGTTATCAGACCCTGTACTTCAGAGAATCTCTTATCCAAAAACTCCTTCTGGACCTTTTCTTCAGCTGACTTCTGTAGAGAATCAAAATGTGTGCTAACACTGTTGACTAGAGTTTTGAGATTACTGGAAGAGGAGGCTGTGGGATCCTTTTGAAAAGATGGCATGATTTTTTCCAACACTCCGGATGCTACCTCTAAAAGCTCATAGTCTTCCATGTGAGATTTCGGTAGTTTCTCTTTGACCTTCGCATTTGCAAATGAAGCTATTTTCATTGTTTGCACTAGAGATAGAGAGTCAAAATCTAATGGCCCTTTTAATAGTTCTGGTTCATCAATCTCCATAGTTTCTTTTGTCAAAAAATCCTTGACTGATTCTATAGTGTCTCTTGCCGGAGACAGATTTTTCTTTTCTTCTGCAGTCACAGAACTGTCTTTTGGAGCTTTCTCCCCTTCCACAACCTTTGTACTGATATCTTCTTTTCCCTTCACCTCTACTTCTTTCTCCTTTATTCTTTCTTCTCCTTTGGATCTAGAGTCAGTAGGGGAAACCGGAGGAGTGATGTTGGTCTGTTCATGGGCCACCTCTTCTAGAGTAGAGGATTCCAAGTCCTTAGCTGTTTCTGCACTGGTATTCATTACCTCTTCTATTATTTTCTCAATAGACTCTTCTGCAACACTTGTGGTCGAGGGGTCAGTACCCAAGTCCTCTATAATAGGAAGATTAAATCTTTTGAAGGCCTTCCGGAGGATCTCTTCTGTGTCCTTGGCTACCTTTTCAGTCTCACCAAGCATAAGTTGATTTATCCTTGCTTTGCTTCTGAACTCATCCTTACAATCTTTGAATATCATATTCATTGTCTTGGGGTCGATTGAAGGATATAGCTGAATTGCTATTTGTTCCCAGATTTCTAGGTCTTTAGCTTGGGCATTGTTCTTTCTTGTTTCTAGTTCCTTCTCTAAGCTTTTAGGGATCAGAGATATAATTTCAATAAATGCTTTGTTGTAGATATTTAGGTACCTGACTATGGCATCTTGCAATATTTTCTGATATGCTTCACCATAATCATCATAGAACTCAACCATTGGTTGAATATTTCCATCCACTGTGACTGATTTAATTATGTCATCAATGTGAAGAGTGGGTTTTTCAACATATTCCTCTGTCTTTTCTTCTTCCTTCTGTCCGGTAGAGGGTTGATCGGATGTTTTCTTCTTTTTCTTCATTTTCCTGATTTCTTCATCAGATTCAGTCTCCTCTTCATCCCTTTAACTGGCATAAGATCTTGTAGCTTTTGTCTTTGTTCTTTTCTCTCCTTTGCTAGATGATTGTGCTTCCAGTTCTGATGTCCTTGAGCCTTTGGCAGTGGTAGGTGCAGATCTCTTTGATGATCTGGTCTGGGTGGAAGGTTTTGTCGGAGTACTTTCCTCATTTTTCTTTTTTGCCTTCTTCTTCTCTTCCTCAGCCCTTTCCATCTTTTTCCTGTTGGCATCAAGTGCCTCCTTTGAGATGCCAAAGCCTTTGGCAACATCTTCTACTTCTTTTCTCACTTTCCTCTTGATCTCTGGCTACCTTAGCTCTATATGAATTTTCACAATTAGTTCTTCAAAGGTTCCAAATCTTTCTGCTTTTGGGTCCTTTGGCTGACAGAGCATGTGTTGAACATGCAACTCTACAATTTGTTCATCGACTTCATACCCCATAGGCATGATCCAGACTATTCTTGGCTCTATTGCCTCCATTAGGCATTGATTAGTGTCTACCACGAAGCACACTATATCCTTGTATTTCTCAACTACTGATTTGGGGATTCTTTCTTTGACTTGCATTGTATTTTGAAAGTGCTTGAAGTAACCCCACAGAGTTGTATTCCTTGCCTTAGCATCCCCAAGTTCATGCAAGTAATCTCTGATCTGAACTGCTACCGGTTTGCCATTTTGCCATACCCATCCATTTGATCTGGGCAACTCATTCATGAAATAGAAAAATAGGCATAATATTAGTCCACCATATTTAAAGGAGTTCTTCTTGTCCTTTTTGATCTTCTGTATGTTTTCCATTAATTGGCTCAAAAGAAGTTCACAGAGATCATATTCTACATTCTTTCTCAGCATCTCATAGGCAGTATATACTACAGTTCCGGATACTGAATTCTCCCTACTGGAGTGATATATCTTGTATCCTATTATCATAGATACAAACTTGATATCCAGGTCAGTAATATCTTCAATGGTCATTGCCCTCTTATCAAATTTTGATCCGGTGGCCTCAGTTACAATGTTGTTTTTGACAGATTTGAGGACAGGTATTCCTCTGGAGGAGTGTAAACCAGTTACTGCCCTAATTGCTTCCTTGGTGATTTTGCAAGGTCTGTTAAGCCATAGAAAGTTGTCATGTACCCTACTCAACACATACCAGACCCATTCATCTTCTTCAAAGCAGGGGAAATGAATGAACTGATCAAAATGTTTCTCCTGGATGCCCTTATATTCTGGTTTAAGCTCAAAAGTATCATCTATCAATTGTTTGTGATAGATATCTCTTAGTTTGAATTCTCCAAACTCTTCAACATTTGTGTGTATGTAAACCCTAATATCTTATGTGTGCAAAACACCATGCGGAACACTAGAGAAGGCTCCTAGGGGATCTAGCTCCAAGGATTTGTATGGATGCTTGTTCAATATGGGGCGAGGTCTATCAGAAATCTTTACTATATTTAGAGTAGCCATCATCAAGGAATCTTACTGAGAGATATCAAGAACAAAGAATACCTTTTACGCTGTTTAGGGCACACACGATGAAATCTAGATTGAGTTGTATGAAGAATCATCTTGCTCTTTGGGAGAGGTAGTTGCAAAACTCCTTTTCTCTTTCTTCGAATGTGAGTGTACAAATGATGAGCGAATGAACTCTTTTATTTCTGAGAAGCCCTAATTTTCATTTTGCAATAAATGCGCAACCTAATTCATTCCGGTTAGCATTGTTTACCTTATTCAGAAATTTTTTTTTTAGATCACTGAGACAGATTTTGAAGTTATTCTAGGAGAGTAGTGATAATCTATCTTCCTTTCATTAGTCATTTGATCTATCTGTAGATCAAGATACCATAGTTTGAATCATACCGGACCAAACTTGTAAAGAATCTGTTTTTACCGGATCAATTCTGGAAGGATTTGATTCTACAAATCTTCTTTTAGATCTCTCAAAACTTTACCATACCCCTTTTAGATGTTTCTCTTATGAGCCCTTTTTAATCTGCAACTCTCCTTATGCCAGTTCCGGCACCAATTGACTGGCTGGGGGAACAAGGTTTTCTTTGTGTCTCCCCCTGAGCCAGAGCTCACCTTTTAATTTTTGGAAGGAATATCAGCACCAGAGTCTGGTGCGGATCCATCCCCTACATTCTCTATACTTTTCTTCACCCAAATCTTGTTCATCTCACTTTAAACTTCATCCACATTTACTTTTTGTTTTCCCTTATCTTGATTCTGATTATAATATACCGGACCTCTTTTATCCTGATTCTTGCTTCTATAGAATTTTGCTATATGACTGGATCTATTGCAAATTTGGAAAACAACATTTCTTTGCATATTTGATTGATATCTTCTTGATCTGCATTGATTAGCCATATGACCCATTCTATTGCATGGAAAGCATCTACCATTGAATGAATTGTTCATTTGCATATTTCTGCATTCATGAGATTTGTGACCATACCTTTTACAGTTGAAGCACTGTCTGGAGAAGGATGTATTAGTCTGATTCATTCTCCTTCTGCACTAATTAGCTTTATGACCAAAGTTATTGTAGTTGTGGCAGTATCCATTGAAGGATGGATATCTTTGAGCATTAGGCTGCCTTACCAGAGGACTTCTAGGCCTATTCCTTAGATTTTCTGATCTAAAATTCTTCTGACTGGATCCAGAGCTTTCTCCTTTCTCATATCCCAAACCACACTTGTCATCTACCCTCTTTTGGCTTTGAAGAAGAACTTCAAGTTGGGTAGAGCTTATCTTGAATTTCTCTTTATATTCATTTGCTGTTTGAAGATCCCTTTTGAGAGAGACAATTTTATCCTCAAGTTTTTCTTCATTATCTTTAGGATCTTCAAGATCAGATTTAAGATGTCTGATAATTCTATCCATCTTGTGGCAATCTTCTAATTTCTCCTTAAGAGATTGTCTTAGATTATCTTTAGTTTTTCTTTTCTCTTCAATCTCTTGGGTAAACTTTATAACTCCTGATTCCATTTCATGTCTTACCATAATGATTTCTTTTGATAGCTTTTCACATAACTTAGTTTTCTCCTTCAGATCTTCATTTGTATCATTGGTTTCACTTTGATTTGTTAATTACTAAAGTAGCTCCTTTCTCTTTTTCATAGAGAGACTTAATTTGTCTTTTAGCTCTCTCATGAAATCATCAGCCTATTTGAGTCTTTCCTTTAACTCATTGACTTCGGAGTTTGACTGTTCAAGATCATCAAGGGCAGTCTTGAGTTGCTCTCTTAATCCATATGCATCCATTTGAATTCCTAGATCTTCCTCAAGTTGTTAGACTTCTGTTAGGAGGAACTTACCTCTGATACCAATTGTTGATAACTGAGAGGGGGGGTGAATCAATTATCTTAATTATTTCTACTTTCTGAACTTTCTTAATAATTAGTGCAGCATCAAACAAGCAAACATAACCATGAAATTGATATACACATGACAATATTTTTGATGTGGAAACCCTATTAAGGGAGAAAACCATGGGGTGATTAACCCAAGATTGTATTCTCTATTAGAAGAATACGATTACAAAATGGCACTTGCCAATTAGGGCTCACTGCCCGAGCACACTGCTCACAAGAGGCACACTGCCTACAAGAGACACACTGTCTACAAATTATAAAGAGTGTAATACAATACTTGAACTGATAAGGAGCATCAACATATGCTGTAGTTCAGTTCCGGTTAGGCTCTATATACTGATCTGCTATACTTCATTTTTCCTCTTCTTTTATGCTGCTCTTCTTTCATGTACTGGACCTTCCTTTCTACTTTTATTCGGTTCTCCTTCTTTTCTTCACACACTTTTTCAACACAACACTTCTCATAACTAAATCTATCTTGTATATGTATCCACAGAAGTGATTTCATCACCTTTCTAGTCGGCACCCGGAATAGTCAATATTTTACCTAAACTCTGATCTGTCGGCTGAATCCTTGCTTACCAAGTAATGCAGATCAAGGATATACTTGTGGAAATCATCAATCATGTCAGCCAAACATAATTTATGCCTTTATAACCTTTACCAACATCAGTAACACATCCGGGATAATGTTTGATGTTCTGCCAGTCAGTTCTTCCTCTGTTCACACTGTCACTTGGGAACCCGACAGTCAAGCATTCATATATCTTTATCCTTTCCACACCGGAGGCTCAAACCTTGGAATCTATTAGTCAAGATACTCTTCTTGACTTCCCCAAATCCACACTTCACTGAGATACTTCTACTGAGAGATCCGGACCTGTCTGTCAGACCTTACTGACTGCTCTGTTCTTTCTTACCAGACCTCAACACTTCTTCAATCCGACTTCCAATGAGGACTTATCATGCATTGTGGATGTGTGGGACAACATTTATGAATCCATATAGTGTCTCTTGCCAACAAATCTATCCATGCCATTATGTTTTCAATGATTATATAATTGCCATCTCAAATAGTGCAGCCATGGAGACATGAGGTTGTCATGACATTCATCTTTAGTTAAGATCATTGGGAGTAACATATACATCATAATTTTTTACATTGGGATGAATACACTAAATATGTAAGGAGATTTCCATTATGTGCTTTTGAAACCATGTAAACATTGTTTGAAAAAGATCATTATAGTCAAAAGGGATTGTACAGTCATGATTAGGTGGGTTTAAAGCATTGGAACTTGTATCATAAACCTTAGGTCTTGGTGGAGTGAGGAGAGTGGGTGGAGTGAGGAGGTTGTTGTAATATCCCAAATGGATATATGTAACAATTCTAATTTTTCTACTCAAACCCTAATTTTATGAAGTTCTAATTTTTATATCAAACCTACACATACACTTCTCTCAGCGCAAAAAACATGTTCAATACATCGTAAAAGCATCACCCATACACTTCCCAAAAATATATTTATAATCCAAAATGAATTATACAAGGAAAACCATTTCAATTTACAACTATAATGGACTAAAAACAAATCAGATATCTATTTCTATAAGTCTGAATATATAATGTCAATTACAAAGTAGTTAGACCTTACAAAATGATAAGAGAAAGGTTCTAATGTTGATGTTTGAAGTTATGGCATAAACTCTAGGTCTTCTAGGCTCAAAGTACTTAAGAATACCTTCTCAAATGATTGCACTTAGGTCTGCTTTGCCACTGCCTTGTACTCTCTCTGTTGACCATTCCCAGAATGGGGACATTAGACTACCATCATATCTTATCATCAAGGATCAACTAAAGAGTCTAATACGCTACTATTCTATGCAAGAGCACTATCATAAATGAGATAAAGAGGACTATCTGTTGGAGTACTTGACAACACTGAGAGGGGGGGTGAATCAATGTTGTAGAAAACAAAACACTTTATTCACTTTTATTTTCAAACTTTAAAAATAGAAGCAAATGCTGATTTATGCTTTATCACTACAAAAGATTGTGCATTAAAGAATTGAACAAACAATTATAATGAACAAATGAATCATGCAACAAATGAGACCATAAGACACAGATTTTAGGAGTGGAACACCCTCTAGGGGTAGAAAAACCACTCAGTAAATGCCTCACTAGCTTATCCAAAAATCATGCCTCACTGGCTACAGAAAAATGTCTCATTGACTTTTATCACTGCCTCACTGGAAACACAAGCCTCACTAGCAACACAAACATCACTGGTGATGATCATATTGTCTCACTGACATGATCACTTACAACTTCTCAAAGATCAGAAAAATATACAAATACAGAGGGTTTCTTTGTTTCTCTACATTCTAGGTCTTGACAGTCTCATTTATTTGAGACTCAAGAATACATAACCAAATCTGTAAACATCAACTCAGAAATATTATTGCATTGTACAACACACTACTATTGTCTCAATGATAGTGTAAGACACAATATCATCAACACCATATCAGGTGTTTACATCGTATGACCTTTTATACATTCTTACATCTTGTCATTTCTTTCATTGAATAGTTTAAACTTGTAACTAAACCATTCCAACTATCTCTGGCAGTTTTCAACTGAACCAATAACTATCAATATCAAATAGTCGAATAGACCCATTATGAAAAGCCTGAGTTTATATAAATCTTCCACAATGCCTTTGAAAAATATTTCAAACTTTAATCAAATGATACAAATAATTTACAAACTGATTAATATAACCAGAGAGAATAAGAAATGCCTTTCCAAAACTATGGTTAACCAAACTTAACCATATTTGATGCAAGTTAAACAAAGAATTATCAAACTGACTTCAAGATCATTGCATGAAACCCTAGTGGTTTATGCTTGATAAACCTTGCCATTAAGAAAAAGAGTAATCAACAAATCTTTGCAAACCCTAACCGAGATGAAAGTAGATAGATTGAAACCATTTTTTGTTTGACCCCGACAAATGTCATTATGGGGAAAAATTAACTCATAACTGTCTTTCAATCACAAATAAATGAAATGCAAACCTTGACATATTAACCACAAACCTCATGCTTCACAACAAGGGTTTTGAGAAATTTCATTAAGATAGTTGCCACAATCTATTTGTTTTTGTTTTCCAACTACCTTATAACTAAATATCACAATATAATGTCAAAAACCAAGCTCAAACAGGAAGTAAAAAAAAAAGACCTTAAAACTATCACAAAGTCAAAGAACAATGAAACAACTTTCTATGCAAGGTCTTTACAAGAGAAACCCAACACATAGTTGACATGTTCTAAAGACTATAATATAAACTTTTCCTCAACTTCATGCAACGAAATTTAATAACTTAGAAAAACCATGATCCTTCAAATGAAACCACAAAAGAACAATATCACTTGAATCATGCCAACAAATGAGGCCTTTACTATGACTTTAAGTCCAAAGATAACTGTCAAGTTGAAGCTCATTGTAGCTTTGTCAAATCCCAGAGATCCTTATCATCATGACTGAATCTTGCAATATTTTGCATAAAACTATAACCCTAAGTTGAGAGCAGCATGTTACAAAGTTTAACCTTACAAAATGAGCTTCCAAAAAACAAGCTTTTCACCATATACATGTCTTGACTGTCTGTCTTGATGTGCCCTAAAGGGGCCGGTTACCAAGACTATTCTCACCTTCTTTCTACCTATTGAAAAATGATCGACACCTGCTAAGCAGGGTATAACTTAAGTGCCATAAAATGCCTTTGATGATTTCTTTTATTTGCATAAAACAACTCTAAATGGTGCCTTTCACTAACTTTTGAAGTTAGGAATTATAATCTCCTTCACATAACTTTAACATCTTTTAACAAAATGAAGCCTCCTTAAAAATACAAGAGAGATATTAAGGAAAGATAGCAAAAAAAGTATAAGTCCTCATGCCTGAGTTGTAAAGTTAAGACACATGACGGTTACCAAAAATGAAATCCCCTGAATGATGCCATCGAATAGGTTATGTCCTACTTTGAAAAATGATCAAGACTTGGTAAGAACAACACAACCGTATTGATGCAAGAGTATCCCTAGTTCAAGAGCAATCATGCATCAACCAAAAACATTTGCATTTTAGTTTGCTTGCAGTTCAGTCAGTAGCAGTTTCTATAATTTGGTCTGCATTCTACCGTAGTTGCATTTCAAATCTTGCTGAGCTGGACTTAGCATCTAGATTCATTCATCTATATCATATCTAGAATTCAGAGCATTTGGATTAAGTACTAGAAAGATATCGCTATCAGAAGATCAACTATTCTCTTAGAACATAGCATCCTGACAGTCTCTGATAATCAGCTAAAGGAGAAGGCTTGTGGAGCATTCATCAACTTGTGGAACTTAATGTCACATCATTTAATGATCTTTGGTTCGTGGCCAACCTTCCCTGAGATCTGCACATCATTCCATTCATTTGCAGAGGTGTTCTACATGATTAGGTCCGACCTACCCGTGTACGTTACAGCTCTTCATTGGAGTTTGTGACCTTCCTTGGCCAATGCGGAGGAATCTTTTGTACCAGAGATGATATAGAAGGATGTAATAGATCCCTAGGAAGGCAGCGAGCATAGTTATGATGATTTAGATAATCCTTAGTTTAGATTTGGTGCGAAGGAGCTTTAATGCTATATCTTGTGCATATTTTGATATTCTGTAATTAGGCCTTTGAGCCCTAATTGTAAGCCCACATGATGCTGGCCAGATTGTATTTGAATTCTATTATCTACTAAATGACTAAATTTGTGTTTGTTTCATATCTTTGAATTGTTTCCGTTGTGTTTACTCTTGCTGCATGACCTAGACAATTCATTCTGTGAACCCTCCTACCGTGACTGCACTAAGTGGTATCAGAGTGAAAGTTTGAATCTTTGGGAGTGAGTTGAGAGAAGTTGGCAAAGGAATTCTGTAAGATCTTGCTGTGGACTAATTGACGAACTGAGGCAGGTTATTGGTGTCGCAACCGATCACCGACTATGAGGTAGTTGTCACATTGTAGGCCGATCGCTGGTAGAATGGATGAGATGATGAAAATGATGAAAATGATGTGAATTCATTTGGATGTTGTTGAAGAAGATAGGCGAAGAGGATTGACACTAGGGTGCTGCAACAATAATGGGTTACACTTTCTCAGAGATCCTGATTTTTGTTGAAATCACATATTTTTAGAAAATATAATGATTTAAGCCTTGAAAGGTTCCATTTAAAAGATTTTAATTGAAGAGGGTTTGATCAAACCCCCTTAAATTCAAACCCCCTTGGATAGAACCCCACTAGTTTTAAACCATACCTATAATGGAGTCTCCTCTACACCTATCAAAATGCTGATAAAAAACCACTTTTGAATTACCTTTTGGGGGATAAAATGAATTTATTTAAAATTTATGTTTTGTATGTACTCCTTATTATAAGCTTCCCCAAAAGTATAATTTTAAATAATTTATTTTGATTATTATATTTATTTTTTATTTCTTTTGAATGTAGGTTTTTCACTAAACATCAAGTTCTCTGTTCTACTTACATGGAAAATTAGTAAATTAATGAATTTTTTTTTTGAAAACTATCTATGCCCTAGGAATTGATGTCCTTGTTTCAACAAAAAAAATATTGAATTTCGATACATACAGAAAAAGTTATGTTTTATGGAATACGCCTATGTCTAAATTATAATTGGTTTGACTTCAAAACTTAATTAAAAAAAAAACATTCAACAAAACATTATGAAACCAAATGCATGCCCTATATATTGGAGTTACCAATCTAAATTCAAAAGAATTAGAATTTTATCCTTTGTATAAAAAAAGTTATATGCTACAGAATACACATCACTTTAAAAAAATGTTGTTTACTATTAAAAACTAGTTATCAAAGGAGATGCAAAAAATTTTACATTTCAACTCCAAATTTTTTTAAAAATATATATTTAGAGTCTACAAATAAAATCTCACAAATCACTAGTTCGCATCATCTTCAAATTCCTAATAGTTTAGCGGCTATAGGTGTTAGAAAGTGACGATTTAGTTCAAAATGTTGATTTCAATGTCAAGTTTGGCTAAAAAGTGTAACCCATTATTGTGGGATGACCCAACGAGACCTAATGTTGAAAGTGATGGTGAAGAAGAATTCCAATCTATTGAACAAATTGGTGAAACCCTAGGAGGTGATGAAGAAGAAGAATCAAATCAAGTAAAGATGTTGCGAGCTATTTTGAAGATTGGAAAGAGACCTAGAGTTGATGTGCTGAACTATATTGGTAATTTAAACCTTGAAGAATTGATTGATTGGATAAATGACATGGAAGAATACTTTGAATATGAAAAAGTCAAAGATTCGGAGAAGGTGAAATTTGCAAAGATAAAATTGAAAGGACATGCTGCTATATGGTGGAAAGAAGTTCAGTTGGAAAGAAATAGAAGAGGAAAAGAAAAGATTATGAAGTGGGATAGGATGGTGAAAAAATGTAAGAATCAATTCATACCTATTGACTATGAGTTGGAAGTTTTGAAAAGATTGCAGAACCTGAGACAGAAGGAGAAATCTGTGAAGGAGTATACTGAAGAATTTTATAAGATGATTATAAAGACGAGACATAGTGAAGCAAGCAAGGAGAAAGTGGCTAGATACATCAATGGACTGAGATTGAGCATTCAAGAAGAACTAAGTTTGGTAAGGATGACATCTTTAGAAGAAGCATATCAGTTTGCCCTAAAAGTTGAAGAGAAGCTGAATAAAAGACATGATCTGAGATAGAAAGGTAGAAGAGGTAAATTTCAGAGAGGTAGAATATTTTCTAGAAGAGACAGAACACATTCAGAGTAGAACAAGTTTGATAACACATTTAAGATGGAGGATAGAGATAATAATGCTTACTGGAGAGATGACAAAAAATTTTATCAGAGAGGAAACCCTAGTGCATACCAGAATGAAGGATATAGAAGAGAGGGAAGAGGATTTTATAAGAGAACATTCAGAGGTACTTGTTTCAAGTGTGGAGGTAAAGGACATAGGGCATTTGAATGTAATTAGGGTAGTACAAGTAAGAGGACAAAGAACAGTGGAAGAGCAGCCTATGTGGCCGAAGAATCTGCTAAACTATGTGATCCCTGTTCTATTGGCAAACCTGAGAAAGGAGAATCATTGGTAATGAGGAGAGCACTATTTCAAGTAGAAACAAATGAGGAACCACCGCAGAGGAAACGTTTGTTCAAGACAAGATGCAAATCAGGAGGTAAGTGTTGTAAAGTTGTGATTGATAGTGGTAGTTTTGATAACCTAGTTTCAGAGGAGATGGTGACTAAGCTGAAGTTGGAAAGATTGAAACACCCTAAGCCCTATCAGATAACATGGATTCAGGATGATCATAAGGTACTGGTGAGTGAACAATGTTTGTTGAAATTTCATATTGGATCTTATCATGATGAAGTTTTGTGTGATATTATGCCTATGGATGTATGTCATATCTTGTTGGGTAGACCTTGGCAGTATGATAGAAAAGCTATACATGATGGGAGAAAGAATACATACACTATAACAAAAAGTGGAAAGAGAATTACTTTGATTCCTTTACAAGATGATCCTAAGAGTGAAGTATGTGGAAATGCTAGAATCTGTTTGGTAGATGGAAAAAAATTTCTTGATGGTTTGAGACATGAGAATATGTGTTATGCTTTGATTCCTAAGAAACCTGAAACATTGAAGAAAGAGACTGGAGGAGAACGACTAGGGGAGATAAGAAAGTTGCTGATAGAGTATGAAGATATCATATTAGATAATGTACCTGAAGGATTGCCACCTATAAGGAGTATCCGTCATCACATGGATCTTATACCAAGAGCAAGTTTGCCTAACAAAGCAGCACACATAATGACACAGGCAAAGAATGAAGAATTGAATAGACAAATACAAGAATTACTGAGGAAAGATTTGATCAGAAAAAGTTTGAGTCCTTGTGCAGTACTCGCAGTGTTAGCACTAAAGAAGGATGGAGAATGGAGAATGTGTATTGACTCGAGAGCAATAAACAAGATAATAGTTAAGTATAGATTTCCTTTACCTAGGATGAATGATATCATGGATTGTTTGTGTGGAGCAAGATATTTCACAAAGATAGATTTGAAAAGTGGATACCATTAGATCATAATTAGAGAAGGAGATGAATGGAAAATTGCTTTTAAGACAAATGAAGGATTGTATGAGTGGTTAGTGATGCTTTTTGGATTGACAAATGCACCAAGTACTTTCATGAGATTGATGAATGAAGTCTTGAGGAAATTCTTGGGTAATTTTGTGATTGTATACTTAGATGATATTCCAATTTTTAGTAAGAAAAAATAGGAACATTTGTGGCATATTAGACAAGTTTTGCAGAGGTTAAGAGAAGAGAAATTGCTGATAAACATCAAGAAGTGTAGTTTCATGAAAGAAGAGTTGGTATATTTGGGATTTATGATTTCTATAGAAGGATAATTTAGATGGACCCTGAGAAAGTGAAAGCAATTGTTGAATGGCCTACACCGGAGAGCATTGGAGAGGTTAGATCATTTCATGGATTACTTGTTTCTACCAGAAGTTCATCAGAAATTTCAGTTCAGTGTGTAACCCTATGTCAAAGACAATGAGAGGTGATAGAAAAGACTTTAAGTAGACATCAAGAGCAGATAAAAGTTTTGAATTGTTGAAGCAAAAAGTAACAGAGCAACTTGTTTTGGCGTTAACAGTTTTCAATAAGGTATTTCAAGTTGATTGTGATGCAAGTGGAAATGCGATTAGAGAAGTATTAAGTCAAGAAGGTAGACCTATAGTATATTACAGTGAAAAGTTGAATGATGCAAGGAGAAGATATTTAGTTTATGATCAAGAGTTCTATGCCATAATTCAAGCCTTGAAGAAGTGGAGACATTAGTTGTTGCCTAAGGAGTTTGTACTATATAGAGATCATCAAGCTTTGCAGTATTTAAATAGTCAAGGTAAGTTGAATTAGAGACATATGAGATGGGTAGAGTTCATGCTGAGTTACACTTTTGTGTTGAAGCATAGGAGTGGAAAATCAAACAAAGTTGTTGATGCATTGAGTAGAAGAATAAACTTGTTGATAGAGATGAGAGTGGAAGTGTTGGGTTTTGATGAATTGAAGATCATGTATGAGGGAGACACTAATTTTGTAGAACCTTGGAAAGCATGTAAGGAACCTGTTGTGACAAATAGGAGTAAGTGGTTGGATTATTTTATTCAGGAAGATATGTTGTTCAAAGGAAATCAATTGTGCATACCTAAGAGTTCAATGAGAGATAATTTGATCAAGGAGAAACATAGAGGTGGATTGGCAGGACATTTTGGCATCGATAAGATAGTGGCTTTGGTAAGTGAAAACTACTTTTGGCCTTAGTTACATAAGAATGTTAGGAAATTTATGCAGAGTTGTAGAGTTTGTCAAGTTACAAAAGGGAGTAGTTAGAATACTAGATTGTATAGACCTTTGACAATACCAGAGAGACCTTGGGAAGACATAAGCATGGATTTTGTAATGGGGTTGTTGAAGACACAAAGAGGACATGATTCAATATTTGTAGTGGTGGACAGATTTTCAAAGATGGCTCATTTCATACCTTGTAAGAAGACAACTAATGTAGTGCATGTAGCTGACCTATTTTTCAAGGAGATTGTGAGATTGCATGGATTACCTAAGAGTGTAGTTTCAGACAGAGACACAAAATTTGTTGGATACTTTTGGAAGACAATTTGGAAGAAGATGAATACAGATTTAAAGTTCAGTTCAGCTTTTCATCCATAGTCTGATGGATAGACAGAGGTAGTGAATACGAGTTTGGGAAACTTGTTAAGATGTTTGGTTGGAGAGAAGATAGGAAGTTGGGATTTGATTCTTTGACAAGCAGAGTTTGCATACAATAATTTAGCAAATAGGAGTACCAGAAGAACACCTTTTGAGATTGTTACCAGAATAAAACCTAGAGGAGTTGCAAAATTGAAGGACATTGGTATGGAAGAAAAGAGAAGTACAGAAGCAGAAGAATTTACAGATCACATGAAGACAGTGCATAATCAGGTGAAGAAGCATTTGGAGGATATGAACAGTAAGTATAAGAAAAAGGCAGATGAGAAGAGAAGACATAAAGAATTTTAAGTTGGAGATGAAGTGATCGTATACTTGAGAAAAGAAAGATTTCCAGTTGGGACATATAAGAAGTTGAATATGAAGAAGTTTGGACCTTGTACGATACTCAAAAAATTTGATTCAGGAAATGCATATGAAGTGGAGTTACCGGAGACATTGGGTATATCACCCATTTTCAACATTGTAGACTTATATCAATATCATGAAGTAGAGTTCAGTGACAGCATGGAAGAAGACTTGAAGAAGCAGTTACCACAACAAGAACCAGAGCAAATTGAAGATATTTTAGATAGCAGAGTTGGATGCATCACTAGAGGAAGACAATACAAAGAATACCTTGTGAAGTGAAAAGGTAGACTGAAAGAAGATTGAACATGGATTTCTCAGGCTAAGGTGGACCATCTTGGTTCTCCCCTAGCCCTAACAAAGTGAGGGACTCAGTTTTTTTAATAACCCTAGATGTCTGATGAAGGAGCATCCCTGGTTCAAGAGCAATCTTGCATCAACCAAAAACATTTACATTTTAGTTTGCTTGCAGTTTAGTTTGTTTCTTTTCATTTCCCAGTTCAGTTCAGGTAGTTCAGTCTGTAGCAGTTTCTATATTTTGGTCTACATTTTGCTGCAGCTGCATTTCACATCTTGTGGAGCTAGAATTAGTATCTAGATTCATTCATCTACATCATATCCAAAATTTAGATCATTTGGATTAAGCACAGGAATGATAGCGCTATCATAAGATCAACTATTTTTTCAGAACAGAGCATCTTGACAGTCTCTAATAATTAGCTAAAGGAGAAGGCTTATGGAGCATCCCTCAACTTGTGGAACTTAATGTCACATAATTCAATGATCTTTGGTTCGTGGCCAACCTTCCCTGAGATCTGCACATCATTCCATTCATTTGCGGAGGTGTTCTACATGATTAGGTCTGACCTACCCATGTATACATGTTACAACTCTTCATTCGAGTTTGTGACCTTCCTTGGCCAACACGGAGGAATCTTTTGTACCAGAGATGATATATAAAGATGTAATAGATCCCTATGAAGGCAATGAGCATAGTTCTAATGATTTAGATAATCCTTAGTTTAGATTTGGTGCGAAGGAGCTTCAACCCGATATCTTGTGCATATTTTGATATTCTGTAATCAAGCCTTTGAGCCCTAATTGTAAGCCCGCATGATGTCGGCCAGATTGTATTTGAATTCTATTATCTATTGAATGACTAAATTTGTGTTTGTTTCATATCTTTGAGTTGTTTCTGTTGTGTTTACTCTTGCTACATGACCTGGATAGTTCATTCTGTGAACCCTCCTACCGTGACTGCACCACATATTGTTAAGATCAGTGTAAAACATTATGCAAGTTTTGAGCCCACTGTAATGCCACCATAATACCACTTCATAATACCTTTGCAATTCCATACCAAATTAGCCAAATGCTGTCACAATATCAAAATAGTGCTAAAGTATAATAATCAAATATCAAACCAATGATTTCTTAATCCTTTCATAAGACAAACTTGACATCAATGCAAAACCCAAGCAATGCCAAATTGCCTTTACCAATAGCAAACTAAAGCATAAATAAACTGATGTAACAAAATGTTGTCCCACTACACATCATAAAGGTCAACCATGAAGAGAGAAATATTTAGCATTATCAACATATGAAGAGCATCGACAAATCAAGAACATGAGCACATGCATGAGCACTATGACATCAAATGACAACTAACTACATCACAACATTCTCATCAATATATTAGGAGTATAAGCACTTGCATATTGGATCAAACTCAACCAATGCTACCAAGAATGCATAGCACACCTCAACCAATGTTGCCAAGCATAACCAAATCCCTCTACCAACTGTCATGATAGCTACTATTTGTACCACAAACCTGAGATGCAACTGTCATTGTACCACAAACCTGAGAGTTTGTGTATTTGACATCAAGGACAACAACTGAGAGGGTAACAAAATCCCCTTTGTCCTTGATGGTAAAACACAACTCTCTCTTCCCCTTTGTCCTTGATGGCAAAACATAACTCCCTCTCCCTCTTTTTGCATCAAAGACAAAGGGAGAAAGAAGAGTGCCATTGCCTCAAAGATAGATCACGAATCATAATCCAGCATGCTGTAGAAAGAATCATGAAATATAAAACATACACATTACTGCCCAAGCTAAAAGTACCTAGAATGCCCTGAAACATCACTACACTATCAGTACCAAAGAATGAACATACAAATGCACATGTATCATAACAGAGAAAGAAAGTACTATTGCAAGTATGAGATTAACCAGTGTTGTCATTGATGTCAACATACTCATATTGCATTGATAAGAAGGATTGGATGAGATGTGTGTTGAGGATATTGAGAAAATTAGTCTCCATTAGGAGCAATGAAGAATAGTGATGAGAAGAAGGAAAAAGTACTCAATAGGTTGAGGATCAGAGGATACGGTTTAAAGGGTTTGTAGATATGAGTCTAGAGATGTTCTAGTTAAGATTTCAGAGGTCCGTATAAAGATCTAAAGAAGTAATGACTGCTTGTGTAGAACCGGTTCTGACAGGTGTTTAGTGGAGCCAGAGTGTCAAAGATTGGTCCGGTGAGATCCGGAATTACATTATCTCATTCTACGATTGGAGGGAGTGTTGAAGAAGTCAGTGTGATGTGACAACTAGATTTGTGAATGATTTGGAGGTCTGAAAGAATCTTTTTCATTATGACAGTAAGGACAGACTGTGTTCTTGAAGTTCCAGATGAAGAACAGAAGAATTCCAGTAAGCTAATAAAGTGCAGATGTTCTTGATGACTCAAGAAAGGTTTTTGTGATCTTTGGATCATGTACAATTCTTATTGGTGGTTTGCATTGAAGTTAGAGTTTGCATTTGAAGAATAACCACGGATATTGGTGTTCTTCCTGAGACAGGCCGACCGGATGTATTACACATCTTGTGAATGATCTTGTAGGTGTTTGTTGACTTAGATGATTGTTCCTAAGTCGATGCCTTGTATAAATAAGGGTTTGTGAATTCATTTTGAAGTGTATCGTGGTGATGAGTGTGATATAGCGAAGAGAAGTGCGAAAGGCAGAGCAGGGGTTTTTAGGCTTAAATGGAACTGATCCAGGCATGGAAAAGATGTCAATCTCCAGTTTAAGTTTGTAATACTTGTTATCTTGTAGACAGTGTGTCTCTTGTAGGCAGTGTGCCTCTTGTGAGCAGTGTGCTCGCGCAGTGAGCCCTAATTGGCATGTGCCATCTATTTTTCTTATTCTTCTAACAGAAAATAATCCTTGGGTTAATCACCCCGTGGTTTTTCCCTTAACTAGGTTTTCCACGTCAAAATCTTGGTGTTTCATGTGTTGATGTGTATCTGCTCTGGTGTTTATGTCTTATGCTTTCATGAATGATTAATTTCTATGCTATTGATTAACAAAAGTGTATTTAAGTGTTTGAACTGAAAGCAAATTAAGGATAACTGATTCACCCCCCCTCTCAGTTATCAACAATTGGTATCAGAGCCAAGTTCCCCTAAAAAGAGCTTAACCGCTTGAGGAGATCCAGGATGTCATCATACAAGAAGGGCAGTCCGAAGTTTGATGGAACCAACTTCACTCTTTGGAAAGGGCACATGAAATGTCACTTGGAGTGTATGGGAAAGGTGTATTTGTCCATGGTCACAAAAGTATATACACCTCCACAAGGTGGTCCGACAACTCTAAATGAAATCACAGATGCTAAAAACAATCTGCGGACTAAAGAGGCTCTTCTAAGTGCATTAACTGACTCAGAGCTCTCAAATGTTATTGACCTACCAACTGCCTATGAGATCTGGATTAAACTGGAACTTCTGCATGAAGGAGATGAGTTTGTTAAGAGTGCAAGGTTGCAGAGTCTCAAAGGGAAATTTGAAAGATTGAAGATGAGAGATGATGAAAATATCACTACCTTTATGCCAAGGGTAAATGAGCTGGTGTGTGGAATTAGGAATGCTGGTGGAGTTTTGGATGAAAATGAGATTATTTGCAAAATTCTCAGATCCCTTCCTGCTACCTACAAAATCAAGGTTGCTGCCATTGATAAATTCAGAGCCCATACAACTGTCACAAGAGACCAATTGGCTGGCAAACTAGCTGCATTTGAAATGACCGAGTTTGGAGATGATCCCCCCAAGACTAAATCTACATTCAAAGCCAGTGCCTATGTGAAAGGCAAACAAAGATTTGATCCGGGAGAAAACTCTTCAAGGAAATTATCTTGGTATGATCAAGCAAGAAAAGATATGGAAGAGGAAGAAGCATAAATAGCTCAACTTGAAGCCCTCATTGCAAAAAGACTGCCAAGGGGATACGGTAAGTATGAAGGAAAATTACCCTTTAAGTGCTTCAACTACAATAAGATTGGTCACTTTGCCTCAAGATGTCCAGAAAGATCCAGAAGATCAAATTCTAACAAACAAAGGTTCCAAAAGAATTGTTATTATGTTCATGAAGAAGCTGATAATGAAGGAGTAACAGATGATGAATCAGAGATAGGAGACAAATCCAGAAATGAATGGGTGTTTATTGCCATCAAGGAAGAAGATCCAATATCTACCAATCATAAGGTTGTAGAGAGAGCTTTGGCTGCCCAAGTTGAAGAAAAGGATGACTGGGTTATTGACAGTGGATGCTCTCACCATATGACAGGTGACAAGAACAAGTTCTTAGATTTGGAAAGGTATGAAGGAGGAATGGTAAAGTTTGGTGACAATTCTGCTAGTAGAATTAGAGGTAGGGGAACTATCTCTTTTGATGGGAAGAACAAAACTGGTAATGTACTGTATGTTGAAGGATTGAAGCACAATCTTCTCAGTGTTGGTCAGTTGGTAGACAAAGGCTATGATCTCTGGTTCAAGAATGGAAGATGCAGGATCTTTGAAAGCTCCAAAACTAAGATTGCATCCGGTACTCAAACAAAAGGTAATATCTTCCATCTAGTTGGTACTAATAAAAGTTGTCTGTTTGTTCAAGTTGATCAGAGTTGGTTATGGCATAGAAGAATGTGTCATGTAAATTTTGATAACATCATCAAGATAAGCAATCTCAAGCTGTAAGAGATCTTCCAAAGTTGGTAAAACCTACAAATAGTATGTGCAAAGAATGTCAACTAGGTAAATAGAGCAGAGTTTCATTCAAAAGCAAGGATCAGTCCTCTACCAGATTATTGGAGTTAGTTCATACTAATCTATGTGGTCCGACAAGAATCAAGAGTATGCAAGGTGATAGATATTTCATGTTACTAATTGATGACCATTCCTGGATGATGTGGGTTACCTTTCTGAAAGAGAAATCATAAGCTTTTGAGAAGTTCAAAATCTTCAAGGCTATGGTAGAGGATCAAACCAGATTGAAACTAAAATGTCTAAGGTCTGATAGAGGTGGTGAATTCACATCTGGTGAATTCATAGACTTTTGTGAGAAGCATGGTATAAAGAGATAGTTGTCTGCTCCTAGGACTCCACAGCAGAATGGAGTAGTTGAGAGAAAGAACCGGACCATCCAGGAAGCATCCAGGACAATAATGATGGAAGAAAATGTTCCCTAGATGTTTTGGAAAGAAGCTGTCAGCACTGCAGTCTACACTCTCAATCGAGTTCAAATAAGAAGCAATACCGGTAAGACTCCCTATGAACTTTGGTTTGGCATCACTCCTACTGTGAGATATTTCAGAGTATTTGGTAGCAAGTGTTACAGTAAAAGAGATGAAGATCTAGGAAAGTTTAATGCTAGAAGTGATGAAAGAATCTTCTTGGGTTACTCCACTCAAAGCAAAGCATACCGGTGTTACAATAAGAGACTGAGAAAGATGATAGAAAGCACAAATGTGAAGGTTGATGAAGGGATTGAGAAGCCCTCAAAATTTTATGAGTATGATGAAGATGATCAGAATGATGTTCTGGTTCAAGGAGCTACATCCTCTCCTGAAAGTCAGATTCAGATTGATCCAGTAAATCAGGAAGAAGAGACAGGACTGAATGAGCATGATCAAGAAGCAAAAGTGCAAGAAACTCCCAAAGTTCCAAGGTATGTAAGACTGAACCACTCTGAAGATTAGATCATATGTGACAAAAGTAAAGGTGTGCAAACTAGAAGGAATGTTGCTCAAAATTCAGATGAATGTTGTCTGATTTCAAAGATTGAACCTAAGACAATAAATGAAGCATGCAATGATGAAAATTGGACCAAAGCAATGGAAGAAGAATTAATGCAAATTGAGTAAAATCACACTTGGGATCTTGTTTCTAGACCTAGCAACAAGAATGTGATTGGAACCAAATGGGTCTTCTGGAACAAATTAAATGAAGTTGGTGAAGTAATAAAAAATAAGGCCAGATTAGTTTGCAAAGGCTACTCTCAAATAGAAGGGATTGATTTTGAGGAAACCTTTGCTCTGGTGGCAAGAATTGAAGCAGTCGGACTATTTCTTGTATTTGTTGCCTTCAAAGATTTCAAAGTGTATCAGATGGATGTCAAATCTGCTTTCCTGAATGGTGACCTAGAAGAAGAGGTGTACATTGAACAACCAGATGGCTTTCAGTTATCTGAGCATAGTGATATGGTCTGCAAATTAAAGAAGGCACTGTATGGTCTAAAGCAAGCCCCAAGAGCATGGTATGAGAGGCTGGACAAACATCTTTTGAAGATTGGTTTCAACAAAGGTACTACTGATAGTAACCTATATTTCCAAATTGATCATGAAAACATCTTGATTGTTGAAGTATTTGTTGATGATATCATCTTTGGAGGAAAAGATAGTATGTGTAAAACCTTTGCAAACCAAATGAAAAGTGAGTTTGAAATGTCAATGCTCAGTGAAATGAATTTCTTCTTGGGTCTGCAAATTACTCAGATAGAGAAAGAAATCTTTATCTCTCAGACCAAATATGTGAAAGAACTATTGAAGAAATTTGGAATGGAAGATTCAAAGCCAATGAACACTCCCATGGCTACCAGATGTAAGTTGAGCAAAGATGATGACTCTCCTAAGACAGATCAGACAAAGTATAGATCAATGATTGGTGGATTACTGTATCTCACTCAGACTAGACCAGATATAATGCAGGCTGTTGGTATTGTGGCGAGATTCCAGGCTGATCCCAGAGAATCTCATGTTATGGCAATCAAAAGAATTTTTAGGTACTTGAAAGGAATAGTTGAGTATGGCCTATGGTATCCCAGAGATCATGACTTTTCTCTTCATGCATATACAGATGCAGATTGGGCAGGAGATGTGGATGATATGAAGAGTACAAGTGGAGGAGCATTCTTTTTGGGAAAAAGGTTGGTTTCTTGGCTAAGAAAGAAACAAGAAGCAATATCCCTATCTACAACAGAAGCAGAATACATTGTAGCAGCAGGTAGTTGCACTCAACTTTTGTGGATGAAGCAAATGCTAAGAGATATTCAAGTAGAATATGAGGAGCCTATCACAATTTTCTGTGATAATTCAAGTGCAATAAATATTTCTAAGAATCCGGTATTGCATTCTAAGACCAAGCATATATCTATCAAATTTCACTTTTTGAGAGAACAAGTGAACAAGGGTGAAGTCAGATTGGAGTATGTGCCCTCTAAGGATCAGCTTGCAGATATTTTTACTAAAACTCTTCCCAAGGACTCTTTTGAGTATCTCAGGGAGAAGTTAGGGGTCATGGCCCCTCCGGTGATGAACTAAGATGCACTAATGTGCATTAGTCCGGTGGATATCACAGTCATATCTTGTGATCCGAATTGATGATGGGGAGCTGCTACTAAGGGGGAGCAGCTGGTATGATTCTGATGTGTTAGAATTGCAAGTATAAGCCCTTTGCCATTAATGTCAAAGGGGGAGAGAAGACATGTGAAAAACAAGTGGTTGATGATCAAAGGGGGAGCAGTAAAGGAGGAGAAGACATGTGAAGAGTTGTTGCTGATAGGGGGAGCTGTGACAGAAAGGAGAAGTTTTTGTCTTGATGGTTTTTCACATCATATGTTGCCATCAATGACAAAGGGGGAGATTGTTGCAAGTATGAGGTTAACCAATGTTGTCATTCATGTCAACATACTCATATTGTATTGATAAGAAGGATTGGATGAGTTGTGTGCTGAGGATATTGAGAAAATTAGTCTCCATCAGGAACAGTGAAGAACAGTGATGAGAAGAAGGCAAAAGTACTCAATAGGTTGAGGATTAGAGGATGCAGTTTAAAGGGTTTGTAGATATGAGTCTTGAGATGTTCCAGTTAAGATTTCAGAGGTCCACAGTAAGATCTAAAGAAGTTATGACTGCTTGTGTAGAACCGGTTCCGGTAGGTGTTCAGTGGAGACATAGTGTCAAAGATTGGTCTAGTGAGATCCAGAATTACATTATCTCATTCTACGGATTAGAGGGAGTGTTGAAGAAGTCAGTGTGAAGTGACAACTAGATTTGTGAATGATTTGGAGGTCTAGAAGAATCTTTTTCATTATGACAGTAAGGACAGAGTGTGTTCTTGAAGTTTTAGATGAAGAACAGAAGAATTCCAGTAAGCTGATAAAGTGTGGATGTTCTTGATGACTCAGGAAAGGTTTTTGTGATCTTTGGATCATGTACAATTCTTATTGGTAGTCTACATTGAAGTTAGAGTTTGCATTTGAAGAATAACCATGGATATTGGTGTTCTTCCTGAGACAAGCTGACCAGATGTATTACACGTCTTGCAAATGATCTTGTAGGTGTTTGCCGACTTAGATGATTGTTCCTAAGTCGATGCCTTGTATAAATAAGGGTTTGTGAATTCATTTTGAAGTGTATCGTGGTGATGAGCATGATATAGCAAAGAGAAGTGCGAAAGGCAGAGCAGGAGTTTTTGGGCTTAAATGGAACTGATTCAGGCATGGTAAAGATGTCAATCTCCAGTTCAAGTTTGTAATACTTGTTATCTTGTAGACAGTGTGTCTCTTGTAGGCAGTGTGCCTCTTGTGAGCAGTGTGCTTGGGTAGTGAGCCCTAATTGGCATGTGCCATCTATTTTTCTTATTCTTCTAACAGAGAATAATCCTTGGGTTAATCACCCCGTGGTTTTTCCCTTAACTGGGTTTTCCACATCAAAATCTTGGTGTTTCATGTGTTGATGTGTATCTGCTTTGGTGTTTATGTCTTATGCTTTCATGAATGATTAATTGCTATGCTATTGATTAACAAAAGTGGATTTAAGTGTTTGAACTGAAAGTGAATTAAGGATAACTGATTCACCCCCCCTCTCAATTATCAACAGGTACTATCAAGGACAACAAGGGAATATGCCAACCATGTGAAACACCAGACCATCAAAGAGAAAAAAAATTGATATGATCACTGTCACAAAACTGACGAAGCAAACATCACTGTAACAGTCCATTCGCTGAAACACTAGAATATATCAAAATATACCAATGATCAAGAGGCATCAAGAAATGAATGCATCAAAAGAACAAACAATTTGACAAAGAACATTGTCATCATGGAAAAGAATAGTACTGCAAACTCCATTTTGCACTGCACACTGTTGCATTGAAATCTTTGAATATTAAAACTCAAGAAATGAATAATCACTATGATAGCCAACACCAAGTTCAACATTATCAAGCATATTTTTTACATGTTAATACCATTGTCATGCATCAAATGTACCTATTCACCTGTCAAAGCTTCACTATGCATCTATACTATCTTCTCTCCCTAAGAAGTCATCCTATTGATGAATAAAAGCCATAAAAAATCAATGCCACAACATCTTGTCATGAAGTACCCAAATTCTTTGTAGTGATCCAATACCATGAAAAATTTTGAGAACACTTTGAGTGAAGTTCACTGAATAGATCATTTATTACTATCAAAATAGTGCCATTATCAGCATTCAAAGACTTCTTATCTGACTGAGACATTTGTATGGACTATCAAAGCAAAACCACTGCAACCCATTGCACAAAGTCATTGTCAAAATGGAACAGAGAAAGCAAATAGGGAAAAACACTTTGTCCAAAGTACTGCAGTTATAATCAGCATGAATCATAAAATAAACAAACTGTACTATCCAAAAGACAACCTAAAGGTACATCCTTACTGCATAAAGTTGTCATACACCAAAAAACTAGAACTTTCACCATATTTCAAAAAGATCACAAACACATTTAAGACTTAATAAACTGCAAAGATGGAACCATAAACTCAATGCAGCCAACAATCCATAGGGAGACAAGACGATACTTGAAGTGCACCTTGAGAACACACAAAAGGGATTTAGTGAAGAGAAATATGAGGAAGATCATCCAATCTCTCCCTCAATGGACCAACCATTTTCATGTATTTGGTTTCTTGCAAATTGTAAATGTTTCTTTGAGTTCTTAAACTCGCCGCAATAATTTCACCTATATTCTTTTGAATCTCACATCCAAGAGCATAAAAAAGAATATAAAAACTTGGATCATAGATTTGAGTTACACTCAAAAGATTATGCTTGAGACCCTCTGCATAGTACACATCATGTAAAGGTAGATTATCATCCAAAGAAATAGTACCTTTCCCTATGATCTGAATATAATCACCATTTCCAAACCATACTAAGCCACAGTCACATTATTCAAATTTGATGAAGTTATTTATATCACCTGTCATGTGATGAGAGCATCCACTATCTAAAACCCACACATTTTTTTTCTCTGACATGTAAAGTTGTTTGATCAAGCATACCTTCTTTTTTTTCATCAATCTTCTTTGGTTTCCAAATCAACTTTGTTTTAGCAGCATTAAAAGATGTTTTGGAAAGAATATTTGATTTCTTTTCTTGAGCATCATGGTTCGATCTGTAACTATTTTCTGCATAATTGAGATTTTCACTCTGTGAGTTTGAACTCCTTTTAGACATAACTGTTGTCATAAACATGATTTCTTCTCCTTCTTCAGGAGATTCCTCTGAGCAACTATCTGTCACATCAACAAAATTTTTTTTCTTTTTGAAACCATCTTTTCCTTTAAAATTATACTATTTTTTCTTTCTTAGTTTTCTATTATTTTCTTCATCACTCTTAGGTTCTTTATTAGGGCATTAAGTAGCATAAAGCCCAATCTTGCCACAATTGAAACACTTAAAGGATAATTTCCCTTGATATATACTTGAACCTCTTCTCAGTTTTCTTATGAAAATAGACTAATCTTTATTCACTTTTTCAAACTCAAAATTTATTTCATTATCTTTTTTAACAGTTTTGAAAGCAGTTTCTTTGTTAGGATTGTCATTGTTCTTTCTCATTTCATAGGTAGTAAAAATACCATGAAGAGAATCTATAGTTAATTTCTTCATGTCTCTTTCTTCAACAATAGAAGTCTTAGAATCATATTTAGGAGACAAGCTTCTTAACACCTTTTTAACAACAGTTATGTATTCTATTTTTTCTCCTAAACCTCTCATAGTGTTTACAGTTTCTTGAACTCTTTGAAGGTAATCAGCTACCTTCTCTTCTTCTATCATTCTTAAGCCTTCAAACTTATTTATCAGAGCTTGAAGTTTTGCTTCTTTTATATCCTCATCACCTTCATATATGTTTGACAAATTTTCCCATATGGACTTGGTTGTTTTGCATTCCATGACCTTGACTAAGACATCATTGGATAGACCATAGCAAATGGCATTTGTAGCCTTTGCATCACAATCATATGCTTTTCTCTCATCAGCAGTAGGTGGTGTATCTAGACCAAAATAACTAGTTTCAATTGCATTCCAAACATCAAAGCCTAAAGACTTTATATGACGAGTCATTCTATACTTCCAAAACACATAATCAGAACCATCAAACAATGGTGCTTTGAAAGTAGAAAGACCTTCTTGGACTGACATGGTATGTACTCCACTAGGAATCCATTAGGTTGATTAAACCTTTTAGACAAGGGTCTGGCTCTGATACCACTTGTTGGAGTACTTGACAACACTGAGGGGGGGGTGAATCAGTGTTGTAGAAAACAATACACTTTATTCACTTTTATTTTCAAACTTTAAAAATAGAAGCAAATGTTGATTTAGGATTTATCAATGCAAGAGATTGTGCATTAAAGAATTGAACAAACAAGTATAATGAACAAATGAATCATACAACAAATGAGACCATAAGACATAGATTTTAGGAGTGGAAAACCCTCTTGGGGTAGGAAAACCACTTAGTAAATGCCTCAATGGCTATAGAAAAATGTCTCATTGACTTTTATCATTGCCTCACTGGAAACACAAGCCTCACTGGCAACACAAGCATCACTGGCAATGATCATATTGTCTCACTGACATGATCACTTACAACTTCTCAAAGATCAGAAAAATATACAAATACAGAGGGTTTCTTTGTTTCTCTACATTCTAGGTCTTAACAGTCTCATTTATTTGAGACTCAAGAATACATAACCAAATCTGTAAACATCAACTCAGAAATATCATTGCATTGTACAACACACTGCTATTGTCTCAATGATAGTGTAAGACACAATATCATCAACACCATATCAGGTGTTTACATCATATGACCTTTTATACATTCTTACATCTTGTCATTTCTTTCATTGAATAGTTTAAACTTGTAACTAAACCATTCCGACTGTCTCTGGCAGTTTTCAACTGAACCAATAACTATCAATATCAAATGGTTGAATAGACCCATTATGAAAAGCCTAAGTTTATATAAATCTTCCACAATGCCTTTGAAACATATTTCAAACTTTAATCAAATGATACAAATAATTTACAAACTGATAAATGTAACTAGAGAGAATAAGAAATGCCTTTCCAAAACTGTGGTTAACCAAACTTAACAATATCTGATGCAAGTTAAGCAAAGAATTATCAAATGACCTTCAAGATCATTGCATGAAACCCTAGTGGTTTATGCTTGATAAACCCTGCCATTAAGAGAAAGAGTAATCAACAAATTTTTGTAAACCCTAACCTAGACGAAAGTAGACAGTTTGAAACCATTTTGTGTTTGAACCCAACAAATGTCATTACCGAGAAAAAATAACTCATAACTGTCTTTCAACCATAAATAAATGAAATTCAAACCTTGACATCTTAACCACAAACCTCATGCTTCACAACAACGGTTTTGAGAAGTTTCATTAAGATAGTTGCCACAATCTTTTTGTTTTTGTTTTCCAACTACCTTATAATTGAATATCACAGTAAAATGTCAAAAACCAAGCTCAAACAAGAAGTAGAAAGCAACACCTTAAAATTGTCACAAAGTCAAAGAATAGAGAATGAAATTTCTATATAGGGTCTTTACAAGAGAAACCGAACACAGAGTCGACATGTTCTAAAGACTGTAATATAAAATTTTCCTCGGCTTCATGCAACCAAATTTAATAGCTTAGAAAAACCATGATCCTTCAAATGCAACCAAAAAAGAATAATATCACCTGAATCATGCCGACAAATGAGGCCTTTACTATGACTTTGAGTCTAAAGATAACTACCAAGATGAAGCTCACTATAGCTTTGTCAAATCTCAGAGATCCTTATCATCATGACTGAATCTTGCAATATTTTGCATAAAATTGTAATCCTAAGTCAAGAGCAGCATGTTACAAAGTTTAACCTTACAAAATGAGCTTCTAAAAAATAAGCTTTTCACCATATACATGTCTTGACTGTCTATCCTGATGTGTGCTAAAGGGGCCGGTTACCAAGACTGTTCTCACCTTTTTACATGTTGAAAAATGCTCGACACCTACTAGGCAGGTTATAACTTAAGTGCCCAAAAATGCCTTTGATGATTTCTTTTATTTGCATAAAACAACTCTAAATGGCACCTTTCACTAACTTTTGAAGTTAGAAATTATAATCTCCTTCACACAACATTAACATCTTTGAACAAAATGAAGCCTCCTTAAAAATACAAGAGAGATATTAAGGAAAGATAACAAAAACAAGTATAACTCTTCATGCCTGAGTTACAGAGTTAAGACACATGAAGATTACCAAAACTGAAATCCCCTTAATGATGCCATCAAATAGGTTATCTCCTGTTGATGGTGTTTTTAGCACACAACAATGTAGGTATGATTGGTGGCATCACACCTCTCTTGAAAAAGGTGTCCTATCCAAGATATGATTGCCCCAAGGATAATACAACTAGGTCTTAGCTTGCTTGGAATGACTTAGTGGTATTTCTAGTTGTGCCTACAAGGGGTCTCACATATAATGATAGGGTTTGTATGATATGACAACAATGTATATGCAGAAACCATAGATGGTTCAGATTGTGAAGTCTGAAATTTTAGCAAATGATCAAATCTTACTTGTTACAGTGAGAGAATGATGGCCATTTTATAGACAAGGTACCATACCAAGTTTTTCAATGGACGGTGGAGATTAACTCAACACCAACTATCTAGATTACATAGCATTTAAGGAGATACATCAGTTTGTTGCATTTACAGATTTGCATTTGTCCTTTAGGAAAAAGACAAAATAAAGCTTGCAAATACATTGAATCTAAACAAAATGGATACCCATTTGGTTGTATATGATGAAAAGTCAATTTTCAAGGCCTAATAAAGCCAAAATAGAGTCACATGACACTTGAAAATATGGGTTGATGTGGATTCATGGGATTCCACGTGCTGAC
This sequence comes from Cunninghamia lanceolata, assembly GCA_027924645.1. Lineage (NCBI taxonomy): Eukaryota > Viridiplantae > Streptophyta > Pinopsida > Cupressales > Cupressaceae > Cunninghamia > Cunninghamia lanceolata. The sequence continues at coordinate 17,506,548 of BSBN01001583.1, forward strand.
TGGATCAAGAGGAGTATATGGCACATTTTAGTGAAGGTATATCTAACTGGGTGCTTGCTGGATTGATTCTTAATAACTGGATTGCAGGGACAACTATGAACATGTCTCAGACATTGGACTGGATCTGGGAGAACTACCATGAAGGAGGCATGATATTCAATGTCCTCTAGCTTCTACGGCCTATCTTGAACATCATACTGACTTCCTTTTGCATGTGCAACAACAATTTGATCAAGATAAAATGAAGATTCTGCATTCTAGGTCAACACTGCACCTCTGTGTGTTCACCTTTCAAGATAGCTCTAGTTGGATCCTTTGTCCTCTTAGACCTGCAAACAACAAGTCCAAGCATCAATTTAATCATAAACAATTATTTTCCATCAATTTGAGTCAAAACATGTTCATTTGCAGTCATGGATCAGTCAAAAATAGCTCATTGTCAATGTCACTTTCTTTATGAACAACCTCTTAAATCTAGTGATTTTCACATGATTTTCTACATTTTTAACCATTTTCAAGTACCCATTCACCCAATATATTGATTTTGAAAGTTTTTTGATCATTAGAATCCATTTAGAGACATTTATTTCATGTTTTTCTAGCCTTTTATGCAAAAAACAAGATTTTTGGGGGGTACTGACTTTTCATGTGCAGTAACATTAACTGTTGTAAAACGTGCCCAAAATCAACACAAACTTGGTAAAAATGTTCATTATGATGTGATAACTAGTTGTGCAATTCAAATCCATCAAGAAAATCTAAGTTTCCCCTTGAAAAACCTAATTTTTAGGCCAAAATGTCAAAAAATGCTGATTTTGGGGGTCACTAACTAAAAGTCAGTGAAGGTGGGTTTTAGCGCAAGTCAGAGAGGTCTATTTTTGGTGCAAAATGTTTTAGCACTACTTTTGGGTGTCATCGACTTGCACGCATTTTTGATGTCACAGACTAAAAGTCAGTCGAGATCGAATTTAGCACAAGTTGGAGGGTGCCTGTTTTAGCGCTAGTGCTAATTTGAGGTCTGACTGACTTAGCGCAATTGGGTCTGACTGACTTAGTGGTATCTTGGAGGGAAGTCAGTCAGAGGTGAATTTAGCACTGAAGTCAGTGAGCGATGTTTTTAGTGCAAAATTCGGTAGCGATCAATTTTGGCGCAAAGTCAATGAAAGGCATTTTTAGCGCAAAGTCAGTGAAAGGCATTTTTAGCACAAAGTCAATGAAAGGCATTTTTAGCGCAAAGTACAGTAGGGGCTGTTTTTGGTGCCAGATTTTGAAGTGTCCTAGGTGATAGTATATTTCAAAATATATTTAAGTATAGGATTGAATTTCCTATACTTTAAATATTTTGAAATATACTGTCAGGATGTTTGAGATAGGTTCTAGATCCATAGGATTTGATATGCAGATTCTAGATTTTTGAGGTTCCACCAAATTTTAGACTTAGCCATTTTCAGGGTTTCAGACTTAGCCAAATCAAGGTGTCAGGAACATGTATCAAGGTTGAAGCATATGAACCCCTTAGTGAAATCTTATGGAATTTGACATGATTTTATAACTCTAAGATTTAGAAACTAGGAATTTCAACATGACACATCCTTCAGTAGCAATTTCAAGGACAATATCTAGTGACATAGGATTTTGGAGTAAAGTGTAGTAACACCCATTTTTAGTGCAAAAGGCAACAAATGACTACTTCCTAAGGAGAAACCGAACCAAGACTCCTCCAAATCAATCATGCAAGACATCAAATGGCTCTAAACATGCAAAATACTCAAATCTGGAACAAATCATGCACTCCAAGCACAAATTCACCTTCTCATCATCATAAGTAACATAGGTTAAGACTCCAGGCCAAAGCAAAAGAGGGGGTCTCCATTTGACAAAATGGGGCATGTGTGCAAGGCACAACATGTCACACTTTGAAAAATGATCAAGACTTGGTAAGAACAACACATCCATATTGTTAAGATTAGTGTAAAACATTATGCAAGTTTTGAGCCCACTGTAATGCCACCATAATACCACTACATAATACCTCTGCAATTCCATACCAAATCAACCAAATGCTGTCAAAATATCAAAATAGTGCTAAAGGATAATCATCAAATATCAAACCAATGATGTCTTAAGCCTTTCATAAGACAAACTTGACATCAATGCCAAACCCAAGCAATGTCAAGTTGCCTTTACCAATTTAGCAAAGTAAAGCATAAAGAAACTGATGTAACAAAATGTTGTCCCACTGCACATCATAAAGGTCAACCAAGAAGAGAGAAATATTTAGCATTATCAACATGCATCAACAAATCAAGAACATGAGCACTTGCATGAGCACTTTGAGATCAAATGACAACTGACTGCATCACAACATTCTCATCAATATACTAGGACTAAATGACAACCGACTACATCACAACATTCTCATCAATATATTAGGAGTATAAGCACTTGCATATTGGATCAAACTCAACCAATGCCGCCAAGCATAACCAAATACCTCTACCAACTATCATGATAGCTACTATTTGTACCACAAACCTGAGATGCAACTGTCATTGTACCACAAACATGAGAGTTTGTGTATTTGACATCAAGGACAACACTAACACCATGTTTCTCTGCTATTATTACACCTAGTTATGGAATTTGGCAATCAATAGGGTCTTGGTATAGTTTTTAGAACAATTAATCATTTTGTCGAGGTATTGAGAGATAAAGAATTCATTTAAAAAATAAAACTCTTATAATCATATGATCTCTGAATGGTCTTTGACTGTCCTAATATCTTATCACAATACACTCACCAAACATAGTTTTTTGTTGTCTCATATCATAGAATAATAAATCCTTAGACTGTATGCAACACTTTGAAAGGGTTTGGATCTTGTGAATGCTTTTGTGTCCTTATAGGATAGTCATAAAGAGTTTTATTGTACTACCACAATCCATAAACCTACTTGCAATCCTTTGAGAAAGTCATCTACACCCTTGGATCCCCATCGTATGCCTCATAAAGTTGGTCATAATAACAAGACATTATCATAAGGTTTGAAGGTGAATGTATGAGGTCCTAACATTGTCAAATAATTGAAGGAATGATTGTCATATTAATGAAGAGCTGTCATAAATGATGGACATCCATGATTATGGAGGTCTGTTGCACTATGGTAGGGGTAGGCTATACAAGTTAAGATTGTCAACAAGTTGAAGGAATGATTCTCATTGCTCAAGAGAAATCATTTATAGTCAAGGGTAGGCTATAAAAGTTAAGATTGGTCATGCATAAATGGTGAAGATCTAGGAGGCCAAGGAAACATGATAAATTTGTGAAATTTCCCACAACAACAAATTTGACAACATGGTTTGTGAGGCTGGAAACATTATGGAAACATCTAGAAACAAGGTCGAAACATGGAGAAAACTTCATGAAATGGAAAGATCTTCTTTTCTACTTATAAAATGAAATCTAGAAGATGTCAATGAGTTTGAAGAAAAACTCTAGGAGATGAAATGAAACAAAAATTTTCTGTTTACCTAATTTTAAAAACCTTTTTGCAAAGTGTTTTTGTAACAACATTTCAAACTCGTAATTTGCAATACCGGCCATGAAACAACTTGATTTTAAGACCTATATCACTATTGTACCTACACAATTATAGCTAGAAATGGTCAAAGATGAAGGAATCGAGTTCTTGGAACTGAATGAAAATGAACTTTATAATCATGTACCAGAATTGCAGCCTTAGATATGATTGTTGCAACCTTCCATGAGGTACCAAATTGCTGTTCTAGATTGCAGATGTCCTTATTAAGACTAAAAATGGAGAGAACATGAAGAAAGGAGGCTAGAAATGAAGTTTTAATCATGAAATTAGTTATCTAAAATTGCCTTTTAATGTTTGTACTTGAAAAATGAAGAGTTGCAACTATATATGGAGGAGATAAATGTTTTCTATAGCTCTACACATGTGTGAACCATTCAAATTTGCCATTTCATGAAAATCCTATATCTAACTAAAATCACAATCACATGGAAATTAAGATCAAGTTATGTCTTGAGCTATGAAACTACATATATCATCTTTCTACCAAGAAAAACAATCATATATAACAAGAAATCAATGTATAACATGTTATTGATCATAACTCAACCATTTTAAGCTGATTAAACATCAAACTTTTAAGTTTCAAAGTAGGAATACATGCACATAAGGAATATAAATTATATTGTATATCAAGGTGTATATATATTAAAATCTAGTCCATAATGGTAGACATATACAAAAATTTGGCAAATATGCTAACTCAGAACATTTGTACAAAATGTGGCATATGCCATGTCTCAAAATCTATATACAATCTACATACCGAATAGCTACATCAAATACTAAAGGTCCACTTGACCCTATGTCTTTGGTGAATTCTCAATTTGTGATGGATCCTCAAAAAGCACATCCTCTTTGTACCATGATGTCTAGTATTTGATGTAGGCAAAGTTGACTGCATTAACAAGTCAAACCACAAATTTGATGAATCTCTTCAATGGTAAATATACATAAGTTAGAGTTAGTAAATAGAATCTTATCTACTACAATTTAGAACTTTCATTTATTAACATACATCTAAATCACTACAATCAACTATAAGACCTCTATAAACTATCAATTATTTAGAAAAAAATAATTCAATTACCTCGACTCTTTTTTGTCGTTCAGACAATTGTTCTACAAATCATTTTCTCTTAAGATGATCAGGTGTCCTACTGAAGTGTGATGGAAAAGATGGCACATCACTCACATTCTCAAGAGATTGTAAAAGTAAAGTAACATTAAAATAAAGTAATATATAATTATTAAATAAAAAAGGAAGTGCATACATTAAAAAAGGTCAGATGTGTTACACATAAACAATCTAGAGTGCACTACACAAAAACTTATCTATGAGAAAACAAGCACATACCACCATCGAGGCCTCCTTCATTGATTGAGAAGGACTCATCATGGATGAACCAACTGATATCTCCTGTATGAAAAAAGACAAGAATGTAAGACTCTGTATACAAATAATCATAATAATTTTTAAATTAATAGATCAATTTATCTATTCTATATTTTATTATTTACCTAATTGACTATAATCAAATATTTAAGTTTTCTAAATTATCAATTAAAGTACAATTCAATCGAATTACCTCCACCCTTTGTTAGCATTCAGAAAGTCATTCTGCGAATGATAGTCCCTTGGGTCGATTAGGATTTGAGTAAAGACCATAGGAATAGATGCCACATCATTCACATTTTGGATTGACTATAAAATTGAATTAACATCAAGATATTAATTAATATATAATTACTCACAAAGAAATAAATGCATACAATAAAAAAAGTTGATGTGTAGAAAAAATTATACCAGCAAATTGTCAAGGCCAAATTAGATGGTAGATAAAGTTCCATGGTGAACTTCTGTCAACTCCTCCTCTGTCTCAGCTGTTATCCCCCTTAGATACATTAGTACTAATTTTTTTTATATTATTCAAATGGAATATACTATGAAATTTAACTTTAAATTTTACCTACATAGAAGATTGGCCATGCTCTTCTCCTCTACAGTCCACTAATGCTTGTGCTTCTGCTCTTGTCCTCGACCCCTCAACTTGAGTTCTGGACCCCACTGCCTCATCTCATGAAGAGACGTTGTACTCTGAAGTGTTAAAGGGTGGCTCACTACTCTCCATAAGAGGACCTAAGCACAACTAATTGCAAAAAATGCAATGATGGGGCACACAAACATGTGTGGATGAGGAGAGTCTAGTAAAACTAGGTGATCCAATATTGCCGCCAACATCATGTGGTTGTACAAACTAGGAAGTCTTTATAATCAAGTGCTCAGTCAAAAAGTGTATGGCACCGAGGCCCTATTGTGTTGCATTTGCAATGTCTAGGTGCTAAATTGGGGGTGGAGAAGGGATAGCAGGAGGGGGAATAAAAGGACCTTGTACTTGTCTCATTGCCCCAAATATATTTGGAGGCATTCCCTTACCTACTCCTTGAAACTCTCTAAAATCAAAATAATTCAGATGGTGACCCATTAAAAAATCTACATATAGTTTACGAAGGAAATACAAAAGTACATCTAAATTGTTGTTGGGTGGTTTATCAGAAACCACCCACCAACGATCCCAAAAATTATGACTAATACCATCATGTGTACACTATTTGATTGAATACTTAGGCTTACAAACATCAACATACAATCTGGTTTTAGGATTGACAAAATATTGGGCTAACATAGCTTTGGTAATGTCTAACTCTTTCACTTGATCATATGATAAACCATTAGCATATTCCACCTTCTTGGTTTCTCGTCATTGCCTAAATGATTAGTGTTGGCTTGAGAGGGTTCAAAAATGACTAATAATTCCCTCTAAATTCAATGTCATTGAAGACAATCGAGGGTGGCAGTGATACATTTCTACAATCCTACTTAGTTGATCAAGGTTTCTTTCAATTTTCTCTTCGATTGTTGGAGGGGGAGGATTTGGTGGTGGAGGGTTTGGGTTTTCATCTTGTCCATCCATTTTACCTATTTAAAATATAAAACATACCCATTTAGCATACAAAACAAAAAAAAATTACTTGAACATACAAAACAAACAAAAAAATGCAAGAACTTACCTCTTTGGATCGGATATCCATTCCAGAACTGCTTTCATATCCGTTTTGGGAGAGGTCTGCATTTTGTAAGCCACGGGTTTACAGAACATGACATGTTTTTTCCCTTTTTATGTTTTGCAAAACAGAAACCAAAATGGATATTTTAACATGCCTATGAAAGTTAAAGTTTGCAAACTCGTGAATTTGGCTAAGTAAAAACATGATTTTTTTTCTATTGCCACTGTTTGGCCTACGATGATCCTGCACATACCCTGGTGACTCTATGTGATGGAATTTACTCAGAAGAATTCAAAGAACTCTTGTTATATTTTTTGTAAGTTTATAGTATGGCATTAGTTTCTTCTCAACCATGGGGAAATCACTTTGGACCCTTATCTTTGCCTCAATATTTACTTCTACCTATAGGTTCAAGGAAGTACTTTCCTAAGTTTAGTGGAGAAAATACTCAAGATGTAGAGGACCATATCCTAGCATTCACTGTAGCATGTTGATATTAGGTGTAAGTGAAGAAAATCTTTTTGTTCAATTATTTGTTGAATATCTCATTGGAGATGCAACAAGTTGGTTTCAGAATTTGGAAAATGTATGCATAATCAACTGGGATACATTCAAAAATAAGTTTCTTGGTAGATATAAAACTGGGGTAGATGAAGGTGAATTGTTGCGTCAGTTTTTCCAGATCCAGAAGAAAGAAGATGAGCCCATTAGAGATTTCATGGATCAATACAACAGTTTTTTCAAAATTATTTCTTCCTCTATTCAACCAAGTAAGCAAATCAATCTTTGCATTTTTATTTCTTCATTACATCTCGATGTTAAGTTTCTCTTGAAACAATGTAAAGTAGGTGACATTAGACTTGCACAATAAGAAGCTATTAAAATTGAAGAGGATTTGATTTTAAGTGGTCTTTGGAAAGCAAATAAAACTATGCAACATATTCCAAGTGAACCCATGAAAAAATCTATTAAGCAAAAACAAAGTCATTAGCAAATAAAGTCATGTGCATCCTCTTGCAATTGAATGCTTCAATTTCACTATTTTTGATCAAAAGTATTTTTCTAGAAATGGAATAAGTGATGCAGGAATGAAGCCTCATGTCGAAAGAAGAGATGAAGTTTATAGCTTACATTATGAAGAGGATATGATGAATCTAAAAGTTCCTCAAGTGATGAAGAGGATGGAAAATCTTTACATGATGTAGATTGTAAGGAGGATGCAGATGATGTTTTTTAACATCCTTATCTACTACATAAATGGAGGCATTTAGTTTTGTAGCCATTGATGAACAAGTTGAAAGAAATACAATCAAAGTAAAGGTTGAAGAACAATATGGAACCATAGAGAAAGAAGACAAGGCATTAAATGTTCTTTTTCCTATGGGCATGCAACCTATTTACGACATTTTCATGTTTCCAGAACAAAACAATGAAGAGATAATATTGCACGAAAAGGTTAGAGATGACCTTGTCTTTGAGTCTTTTTATTATGAAGAAGATGATATGCAGTCTTCAAGCAATCCATTTCACAAGAAACAATGTATGTACATATTTTGGATAATACATATGATTCCTTTGAGAAAGTAACAACTCAGATGATACTCTTAGTGGAATAATCGATATGGACTATCATGAAGAAATAACAAATCATGAAACTATTGAAAAATTTCAGCCTGCTTCAACAAGGGTCAATTCGCTTTCATTTTCACATATCAAAAATTGGCCTTCAGATGTTTTAAATGCAATTCATGAAAGTATAGCTAATGAGATACAAGAAAATATTGAAGGAGATTCAAAAGTATATGATGTGAAATGGTTGTTTGGCTATACATTTTTAGGGGGTTCTTTTGCTTCATAAATTTTAGATTTATGTCTGAGATCATGAGGTTGCTTCTGAGTTTTCAAGTGCTTCATGGGTACATCTTTCTTTTCAACAAAGACATTGATTTCTCTCAATCAGTTAATGGCTTTGCATAATATTTTAAGGTGGTTGGAGTGTGTTGTACCCAGTTGGGGTACATTGAATTTTTGGTTTGCTTTCTGTTCCCTGTTGTGTGTGTTGATGTTTCATTCCATTTTTGGTTTGGCACAAGTCTCTTGTTGTTCTCCTTCATGTTTCCTTGATTATTGGTGACTCTATTGGCCGAATGGATAAGGCACTTGTACTTTCTAGAGATGCTGAAGTTCTTTGTTTTTCAACATGAAAAGCAGTCCCCAATTAGAGCCTGTTGTTACCCAAATTTTTGAACGTGAAAAGTTTTGAACTTTTCCATTGTTGGCAAGTGTCACCACACTAAGTATTCACTCCAAATTATCACATATTGTTGGCCTATCGTGTTCCTAGGAAGCTAATGCATCATTTCAGGTAGTTACAGAGTTTTAGCAATATTCGGGGAAACAATTAGATGCGAAAATCTATTGGTTTTAATGCAAAATTGATTTGCAAGTGTATGTGTTTGCAGAGGGTTTCGTGGATTTATTTTACACCATGTGGCAATTTTACAAGTAGATGTGAATTTTATTTACTGTACAAAGGTTTGAAAGTTTAATATTTTGCCAAAAGTACTAGAGGAGTAAAAGGTTAAAAAAGTTTTAAATTTTTAATTGCTAAACACTCTATAAGGATTAAAGAATTATTTTATCGGCAAATTTTGAATTTTGAAAAATAGCCGATGCCTACTTCAATCGGCCATTTTAAAAGTTTTAAAAATTTATTACATGCTGATTCTTCTTGGACGATAGGTTTTAAGTTTCAAAAAATTGTCAATGGTCGACTCCTCCGGCATTGAATGTTTAAAACTCCATTTATCGGCAATATTTAGGGTTTTTGAAATTGGATTTTTGGCCGATAGCATAGTTAAATGTATCAAGGATGTGAAAAATGAAGTACCAACAAAATCAGATTTGCAAAGAATGGCAATAGAGCTTCCACCATATACACATGATCAGCTTGGAGGTTCAGTCGTCTGACTTGCAAAAATTGAGAGTATGTATTTTTATGTTCGAAGAAGAGCTCACCCAAATGTAGGAGTAAAGCTACAGTCTCTTTGCAAGTTTCTTCAAGGTCATCTAGCACCACCTGCAAAGGAGGATCTTGATGATAAATGGCAATTTACAACCATCATCCCTCCTGATTTACATAGGCAAGCTAGATTTAAAGGAATATATAAAGTTATTGAGAATATGGTTTTTATAAATGATCTAGATATCACATGCATAAAAGCCGAGGACATGGAAAGGTTTAACCAACTAACTGGATTGAGGGAATTAAAGTTAGATAGAGATGAGGCATGGTTCTACAGACATGGTTGGAGGATGGCTAGAAATGAATTAAAGTAGGCCTGACTCATTGCTATTCAAGAGACACTTCAGCAGGCTCAAAATTGTAGTGTGTCGTGACCTTTAATTTCAGATGTTACATAGGAGCCTCAGAAGAGAAGAAGAAAGGAAAGTAAAAATCAACACAAAGTAAGAGCATCAGACTAGCAATGGTACTACTTCCTTTGTCCCCAACTGAAGAGCAATGGAGCAATATCTTGAAGGCTACTAAGCCCTCGATTGTATTTACAGGAACTGTAGAATACATAGTTAATTGATTTGGAACTTATCCTTGCTACTGCAACAAGAAATAAGACAGGATGTTTTTGGGCCATATCCATCTTTTCTATTGAAAAATGTTGAAATTCAATACCATTCGAGATTCTTTTTTGATTGTACCCCTGGAGGAAGGACTGTTAGTCTAGATTTTTGCAAATAAATTGGGCGCAATTGCATTGGAGTGGTCGATCAGGTTACCAATGATAGTTTAAGATGCTCAATAGATGAGTACAGTAAATCAAGGACTGAAACATTTTTTAAAATCTTAACGAACGTGTGGAGGCGTATTTTGAAAAGCATAAGCTCAAATTGACTTGTCAATTCAACATGATACTAACCATGAACATATTCAAATGTTAATTGGTTTGGTTACTTCATGAGTACTTCTTTGGATCTTCTGGGTGCAAGAAGTTCCATGTGGAGGCAATAACATGTTGTTGAGAATCACTCTTTTAGAAATGTGGACAATTATGACCTTGTCATTAGGGTAAAAGATCCAGATGTGCGTAGAGTAAAATCAAAACAACTAATACAGAAGTATCATTATTTTTAGCATATTAACTTGGGATCACTTTATGGTTTACTGGCCCTTAAAGGGGTATTATTAGATGATTTTGCAGCATGCAGGTAAGTAGATCTATTGTCCCAGTGAAGATACCTAAGATGACAAACTTGGAGACTGGAATATTTATTGGAGGCAAGATACTCTACACAATGTACATGTTTGTGCTTCCCTCTCTTTTGAGCCATCATAGCATCTTTCAATGTGTAGCTCTCTATGTAGCTTCACAGCTTGTTTATGGATGGACATTATCATTACTATTCTAGGTTGCTCATGTTCTCCCAAAAGTTGATTTCCCAGTTGTCGATTCAAGTCATGGTCGACCTAAAGTGCAGCAAGGCGAGGCTACAATGTACGTTAGAATAACTACAAACTTCAGTACAAACTCTATGCTATGGAAACATTTGAATGGTGGATTGAACTATCATATTGAACACCATTTATTCCATTCATCCCATCATCTTCACTACCCAAGCATACATCCCATTGTTAAAGCAATTTGTAAAGAGTTTAATGTACCTTGTTATTCATATCCATCATTTTTGGCTGCATTGAAGGCACATTTTTCTATATCTCAAGAAAGTTGGAAGTGAGCACTTTGAGTTGTGTCTTAGTGGTTAAAAAGTGTTGGAGACTTAGCTTAGTTAGTTGAAAGATCTCGTTATCATTCTTAGCAGTGTGTATATGCATATGAAGCTTTTGCCACATCCTGCAGTGAAATCCCCATTGTGTGGTTGATTTTCTTATATTTCTTAGGAGCCATCTTGAAACTAATATTTTCCCCCTTATAAGTAACATGTATGTAAATAAACAAAGATTCATAGAAATTGGGAGGAATATTAAAGTCCATACAACTGAAGAAATTTGAAGAGTCAGTTATTTGAAATAGAATTCAGAAATAACAAATTAGCTTTTCAAGAAAAGGTTATAGGGAAGTTAAAGAGGCCTTTAAAAAATCATCGGGAGTTAATAGTAAGGGATTCTGAAATTTATCTTTTTTTGTCCTATGCAAACAGGAGAGCTATGTGTAAGGGAAAATAGTATACTTTGAGCTACTATTTGATTTTTAATAAAGAGTTGTTGCTTTTGTGTTCGCAGTTTCTTTAAGATTGGTTTTTCTTTTGGTAAATCAATTCTTCTCATGTTAGTTATTCCTTTTGCTGGCTCTTAATGTGCAGGTTTTGGGAGACTTTGTCTTCCTGGTTCTTTCTTATTTTTGGGAGACTGTGTGCTCTGATTCATTTCTTTTTCCTTCCTCTCGAGAGATTTACTTGTATTCTTATGTTTGCAATTGCATTTCTCTTCATCTTTCTCTTTCTTTCTTTCTGCTACCTTTGTATACTTTCTGGTTAAAAGTACACAAAAATACAAATCCCCCGTCATACAAAGGAAGCTTCTCCTTTTTAAAATGTAGAGAGCAATTGTAAAAAATTCATTTACAATTTATTCAACTGTTATTGCATCTGTCACCTCAAGCTGGGTAAAACATAGAGAGATTTTTCAAGGTGAAAAATATATAAACTAGCAAGAAGCACACCATGAAATTGTAATTTCATCTCCATCAAGTTATCAAGATACAGTGACCCCATCTCTAGAGGAACCTCACCAACAACAGTCCCAAATCTAGAGAGCACTCAAGCTAATGCTACCTCACCTCCAAAGAGTCTATTTTCTAAAATTATAACTCCCTAGGTGAAGACACTGATGGAGGATGTTCTTATGTCTCCAAAGAATTTACAACCAGGGGCCACTACAAAGACTATGTAGGTTGAGATTACATCTATTGAAAATGCAACACAATGAAGAAGAGCCTACGGCTCAACCACATCAACAACAATCAATCATTCATCTTCAACACTTGATTATTACATTCAATGGCTTTATATAGCCATACAACCTACAACTACCCAAACAAACTAATAACTAATCTCTAAACTAACATCTAATAATGAATTAACAATATTAGGTTAATTTATTATTTATTATCTAATAACCTATGTTATGCACTATTTATTTTCCAACACCCCTTTAGTACTAGCATAGGAACTTATATGTTTTCCCCCCTTCAATGAAAATTTTCTTTGGATGTCGGTTTCCACCGATAATGCATCCAATTACAATTTGATCAATAAATGTGCATACAAATGTTCATGGCTAGATCTATCTCAGATAGCTCTTCCTTATTAAAAGTCAGAACGCTAACATAATCAATTTGCAAGTCTGTTGTAGATACTACAAACCTTTTAGCCCTATGTGCAATCAATATGGATTGGAATCTGACAAATAAGAGATTGGCCAATAGAGAAATGCAAATCATGACCATTTTACCATTCTAATATTTTCTTCAAGATATAATGGATGCCAAAAAAAATCAAGGGGTTGGCTTCCCTACCCGTCGATAGGAAAGGCTTTTCTTTCTTTCCATCCTCCCCTTATAATTGCCTCAATATTCATTGTCTTTCCAAGAAAAGAATGATTTAGTTGCACTCCAAGTTCTTTGAAATAAATCTCGCTCAGGCTAAGTGGAAATCTGCACTAAGTAGAAATCTTAAAAAAAAACAATCTGGTTCTCTTTTCTTCTGAGAATAATTGTGGCTTGTAATGTATCATGTGAAAAAGATCATTTGATATTCTATTAGGACAATCATACTGCAACATCTGTTAAAATTTATTTATCCTTTATTCTTAAACGATGATCATACCCTGATCGAAGCTCCTATTTTAGTGCGGTTGTAAAGCATTTGGCATGGTTGTGGAATTTTCTTGAGACTCAATTGTAGGAAACGACTCTAATTTGCATAAACAGCTCCATAGACTTCCCAAGTAGTGTCAACAATAATGAAGAGAACAGTATCACACTTAATCACAGGAACTAGGTTTTGATGCCCATAGATTTAAACTTAAATTTCCATGGAACTATTTAACTTTTTCATGATTTTTGGTAAAACAAAAACTTCTCACGTTCAACAACATAACAATAAAGATTAATGCAAGAAGGAATACACAAAAATCAGTCCAAACTTCTTCTTCTCAACTCCTTGAAACTACCATAACCACCTTTATTCTCTTCGTTCACACAACCATAGCCTCTAGCAACACTTCCAATACCAAAAATTTTGTAACAGAAATACAAATCTAAATGTACATATATTTTTAATTTGTCTAATTTTGAATATGAGAATGAACAAGATGAAGTGAAAACACCATGAAAAGAAGGTACACAATGGAAGAGAAAACGAAGAAATGCAAATGAATGATGGAGTCACCTATTTGCACATGGTCTACACTGCTCTTCTAGTGACAAAATGCAAGAATGGTGGACGAACAACAATGGTTGTTGCACATGGTCTACATTGCTTAGCCATTGTATGAACTGCTTTGGAGGAAATACAAATAAATGGAAGGCAAGTAGAGAGGTCTCACAGGACACCTACTTTGATACCATATTGAAAATGCAACACAATGAAGAAGAGCCAAGGCTCAACCACATCAACAACAATCAATCATTCATCTTCAACACTTGATTATTACATTCAATGGCTTTATATAGCCATACAACCTAAAACTACCCAAACTAACTAATAACTAATCTCTAAACTAACACCTAATAATAAATTAACAATATTATGTTAATTTATTATTTATTATCTAATAGCCTATGTTATGCACTATTTATTTTCCAACAACATCGATATCTCTAGCAAGTGGGTAGATTTAAAATATATTGACATATTTAGAAAATATGCAAACTAAGGACATAATGCTACCTCTAGAGAGTGAGAAAATTGGAGTTACATTAGAGGATCTGGAAATGGTGCAGAAGGAGAAAAATGTTCAAGAGGAGAATACTTTATCTCTAGGAAGCTCCTAGAGTTGGAGGAAACAACACCTCCTATTCTTAAGGGTTCTCCTCCAAGGCAACCCATGCCTCCTATGCAATAGAGTCCAAAGAAAGGGATGATACAACATTGGCATCCAACTCCCCTTGCATTGAAGCCTAACAAAAGGGAAAGCCCCAATACAATCTCTATAGGTTGAGCAATAAGAAGAATATATGGAGGACCAATAATTGTGCTAGGTGATGGACCTCTCCAGGGCTAAACTTATTATTTCACAACAACAATAGGAACTGAAATGTTAAAAATTCTTTTGGCTGAAAAAGATGCTACAATTCTATCACTCAAAGATCAATTAAATAAACTAGTGAAAACTTCAACTCAGACAAAGGAGCAAGATCTATACATTGAAAATCTTTGGGAAGCTATTTTTATAAGGGATGAAAAAATATCTAGGCTCTCATTAAAAATTTGGTGGGAGCCCTATCAACATTTATTGATAAAAATTAGGAATCTCAAACCGTGTTGAATTTAGCCACAAGTAAAATTATGGAATTGGAACATGAATTATGAGAGCTACAAAATAGGCCTCCCAAGGAGGATGAACAAATTCAAACTTAACCAAATTTCTTGATATGGTTCACTATGCAAATACCAAAAGTACTTTGAAATTGGGTATCCCATTACTACTTTTTGTGGCTTATAGACTTTGAGATTTCTTGACTGAAGCACAAATAGCTATATTGTAGAGATAGAATGACTATTTGGAGAAATCTAAAATGTAAGACTATGTAACTAGTGAGGCACTTCTTGCCTGTAGAAATCCTACTCACATGTATGGAATGTTTTTGAATGAGTAGTATTTAAGGTGGAAATTATTAAGAATCTCTTGCGACCTCCCATATGACCGTAGTGAAGAAAAATTCCTGGAAGCTTTCAAAAGTAGCCCTCTAGAGAAAAATAATTTGTTATGTGAATTGTTCACACACATATTGTTGCTAGGAGATTGTGTTGGCTTCTTTGTTAACATTTTTATAGGGCAATTTCAAATAAGATACTTTATCTCCACATTTTAGAATCAATTATCTTGGTAGACAAGAACAAATGAATATAATAATGTAGAAAAGACTATGGGTTTGTTCATGTGACACCAAAATTCTAAACCCTGAGAACTTAGAGATAAATTTGAAACAACAATCTAATATGAAAGTATAAAAGCTAAGTATATTCAAAGTTTAAAGATTTAATATGAGGCCCTATAAGGTGCTATCAATAGTATGGTTGATCTATCCTTTTTTGCATGTGAAGAAAGATACAACCCCCTATCCCATTAGTTGAAAAAAGAGAAATCATTTATCCACAAATTCTCATGTGGTCTCTGTGGAGAGCCAAGTTAGTAGCAAAAGTGATACATATGTATAAGGATCACTGGATTGGTATGACATTTAGACCCTGACTTCTCCTTTCTTTTCTAACACAGGTGAATGTGATTTCCAAGAAGTTTGATTAGGCATTTTAGAAATGGGAAAAGGAAGTGGAGAGAACTAGAGGATTTATGGATGATCATAAGGAAGATGGTTCCACTTGGTTCAAGGATAATTATGTTTATAGCCTTAAATGGGAGGAATACAATAGGAAAAAAGATGAAGATAGAAGACAAACCTCCTCCTCTTCCTAGACTAAAGGAGGACTTGCAAAATCGTATGCATTGGGGAAGATGGTGAGGCTAATTCTAGCCTCATCAATTCCATTGACAAACTACCCCTTTTTCCCTATTCACACCCTTTTCATTTTGAATTAGTATTTGCATAAAAAATTATTAATTTCTTTGAAATAGAAGAGATTGCATATTTTTAATTTAGCAATTTTAGATTAATAAAGATCAAAATGTTGATAATATGTTGCACAAAAGGTATGTTTATAGTTGGGTAGGACCCGATGAGACAAAATAATATCTCATCTATTAGCTAAATAAATGCATGTATTTTTTCCATTGTATGTATTAATTTTATTACATATTTTACCTTGTAATCAACAATCAGTAGACTAAAGAATAAATTCAGTCAAGTTGAAACGCCAACAAACTTCCTAAAAAGAAGCACGAAAATAGAGAGTTAAAAATGCAGTCTTAGTAAAATGGTGATATCTCCCTCATTTCTCAACGAAATCTAGAATTTACAAATAATTTGGAAAGATGGGAATGAGGGGAACAAAACCCAAAAATGTTTTGAGGAAATTCATCAAAATAAATGTGCAGTTTGTGACTGAAGTTGACTGAAATAAAACTAGCATGAAAAAAGACAACAAAATTAGATGAAGAAGATTTAGTTTTTCTCCCCAAAAATAGGATCTCAGATCCACATTCTTGGCAGATTGATTGAGAATAAGAGTTCTATAAATTCATTGTAATCAAGGAATCAATTGGGAAGAGTTTTCTAAAATAATATAGTTCAGTCTTTTAGCAGCTCTGGATAGCTCTAGATAGTTTCATTTCTTAGCAGCCTTTCAATTTCCTGTTCTTTACATTTCCAGTATTTCCCTTTACAAGTTTCTTAGGATAGGTTTCATTCCAACAATTTCATTTACAAGCTCTTAGATTAGGTTTGATTCCAACAATTTATTTTCCAACAAGTGTGTTTATTCTATTTGTAGAAAAAGAATGTCATGCAAATGATTTCTTCTCCCTCTTGCATATCGCCATGGACACCGCCTTGGATTGATATTTTTAATTAAATGATGAGGACTGCAGTGACCCTCATCAGGACCCTTTGGTGATTTTTGGAGAATTCTACTCAGCTCTAAAATTATTAATGATCTTCAAAGGTTTTTTAGCACCACAGATAGTATCAACAACTCTAGAGGTTGTGAGCTCTAGAAAGGGGGGAAGTAGACTTATTAGCTTCAGAGGCTCTAGCCTCTAGAGAAGACAATGTTAGCATCGGTCCCTCAAACTCCAAAATGAATATACACTCAATAACAAAGTTTTAGTTTGCTCATGATGTTGGATTCCTCATGTGAGGTAGTAGAATAAGAGAACCCAATTTATTGATTATAGAAGTAACCCATATAGATAGTAGACTCCTATTAGGACTCATCTTTGAAGACACTTTTCTTATTTTATTCTTAAGAACAAATTTCGTATTAATTTGATAAAAAACTTGTGTGTTTCCTTTCAGTTAAGAATACTAATAAGATTTGAATAGCCCATGCATGTTCAACACATCACTATATTATAGGGATCCTTCAAAAATATTTAGTTGAGTAGTGGTAGTTGATTATATAGTAGTGTTATTTCTTGTAGTTTTTTATTATTGTCATGTAATAAGATAGATGGTTATCATTTTATTTCAATACAATTTAGAATAGAGTACATCAAGTGGCATATGTTATGAGATCATGAATAAAGGCAATTCTATTTTTAATTTTTGCAATTTTTGAGTTGGATGTGATAGTTTAAAAGATGTTTTAATATCTAGAGTTCTAGCCAATCATTAGAGAGAAAAAACCTTTATTATTATAGATAAGTATTTTGATGTTTATTGCATGAATATGTTGAAGTAGGTTTTTTTTATATTGTGTTATTTAAAATTTTATTGTATTGATCACCAAATGTGTGTTTGCATGTGAAGTTTCTTTCATTTATAGATTTTATAAGGAAAAATTAGAAAAATAAGAAAAATAGTGTTAAAAATTTCATTCGTTATTTGTTCTTTATAAAATATCAAAAAGAGATTCTCAGATAATTGTGGTTTCATTTTCAACAAGTATTTAGATTGTTAGAAAAATTGAACTTCCAAAAATTTATGTTGTAAAAGAATAAGCATTTCCATTCTATAATTAGTCTTTTCAATTCAACATAAGCATTTCCATTCGATACTGTTGGCAAGAGACACTGCTCCAGTATGGATCTGTATGTTGTCATTGATGGAAACAAGGCTCAAAGATCCTATCACTATGACAGGAAGAGATATCTTTGGAAGAACATATGAGATTCCAGGTCTGGTTGACAAAAAATGGTTAAGTATGGGAAGTATGCAGAGTAGAGGACAGTAAGCTAGATAGTATACCTCCGTAGATAATGATCTAATAATGTGGTTTAGGTATGATGTCAGTTGGTGTTTAATAATGTTATGCCTCAGGGATTAAGTCTTGATCCACTTCGGAAGTCATCTTGAAAAAATGTCTAACTCCGGGCAAGCAAAGGTATACCAGGAACAGTGAATAGGGTTTAGTGTAGTGGTCTGCATTCCTCTGCAAACAAGTATTTCGTTATGCATTTTTGAGGTGTTATAAACACTTATATGAAGTGTCTTATTCCAAAGTTAGGAGATCTGAAGTTCACAAGAAGGATAGCTACAAGCTGCTAAGTATCAGCACAGTGTTTGATAGAGCTTGACAGAGACAGAGTCTGAGTTCTGATGGTCTGCATTTCTCTACAAGATGATATCATGCCCTATAGTTCTAAAGGTAAGATTGGGAATGTGTAAAGAGTCCTTGATATGATTTTGGAATTTTTTTGTGACCAGCAGTAGAAGTTGTATGTCAATAGATGAAGTTGTTAAGCATGTTCTTGAGGAACATGCCAACAAGTATATAAATAATTGTGTAGAGAAGAGTAAATGTTTGAAGGATCTATGTAAGTAATTGAATGATTAGAGTTGACCTATATGAATATGCTTGGGAGAAAATTTGGGTCTGCATGACACACAGTGCATTGGATTGAGTGACAAGGTACATCTTTCTATGTACACATTTCACTTCTTGGATGCCGACCTGATTATGGAGCAAATCATGATGCGGATATATAAATGTGATGAAATTTGGTTGAGTGGTGTGGAAATATATGTGTGTGATGCAAAGATGTGAATAGTGGAGTAGAGTTAGAATACCAACAGTGAAAAAGACTTGGGATTCAGAATACAGTTGTTAAATGATTTCACCCTAGCATAGTAGTAGATGCCTAAGTAGTATTCAGTTATCATGTGTGATCTGATAGGAAGCATGTTGTTGTCATCAAGGTAGTAAGCTAGCAGTGAGTCTCCAGTAGGGTTTAACAACCCTTATTGTAATCTTGCTAGGTTTAGGGTTGAGGTAGTGAGCCTGCTAAACTTAGTTGTACACCATGGCTGTGAGATAGCATTTTCTAGGCCTGTGGAGTGACCAAGCCTGAATATCATTTTTGTAAAGATTGCAATATATATTTGAGAGCTAATCCTCTCTGTGTTTTTTCCCTTTTTGGGTTTTCCACGTAAAATCTTGGTGTTATGTGTGATGCTTTTGTGGATGTTGTTCAGTTGTATTTTTTTCTTTTGTTCGATTATTCTTTTGAAAAGGTTAAAAGTAAAAGCTCAAGAAAAGATTTATAGAACACTGATTCACCCCCCTCTCAGTGTTCCTAACAATCAACAATTGGTATCAGAGCAAGGTTCCTCAGAAGAAGTTTAACAACTTGAGGAAGATCTGGCATAGTGTGATCATGGCAGCAAGAAGGTATGGAAATTATGAAAGGTACAATCAACTAGAAGCAACTCTTATGGATCTTGAAAACTCTAAAGTAGAAGTCAGGGATCTGAAAGAAAACTTGCAACAAGCAAATGAATGTATTTTAAAGCTAAAAGAGCAAGTCAAGAAATTCAAAGACAAATACAAAAAAGTTAGTGACCAACTGTTATCAGCAAACAAAGCCCTAAATGATTTGGAAGCAGAAGTTATAGAAAGAACAAAAGAAAAAGATGATCTAAACTTGATTGTGAAAAAAAGATCAGAAGATTGTGCAAAACTTGAAAAAGAAATTATAAGTTTAAAAATAGATTTGGAAAAGAAGTTTTGAAGAAAAATTCAAGATAAGTACTGCAAAGCTTGATGAAATGATTGCTAGCCAGAGGAATGCTGATGACAAACATGGTTTAGGATTTGAGAAAGGAGAAAGTTCAAACTCTAAGCAAATAAGCACTGAGCCAAGGAAAAACAAAGGATACCAGTTCATGAATCAAAGAAGAAGACCTAGAAGACCTTAGGTCAGACAACCAAATGCTCAAAGGTACCCATCGTTCAATGGTTATTGTAATTCATGCAATAAGTTTGGTCATAAGGCTACTCAGTGTAGTAGAATAAATCAAAAGACTCCATATTCTCTGGTCAGTGTTTCAATTTCAAGAAAATTGGTCATAGAGAAAATGAATGTAGAAATCAGTTCAAGAAAGGTTTGAACTTTTGGAAGAATGAACAATCATTCAAAGGTGAATGCTTCACTTGCCATAGAACTAGTCATAAAGCTGTTGTTTACAAAAGTAAAGTAAGCCAGAATCCTATTAGGTGCAATGCATGCTATAAAAAGGGACACAGATCAAATGAATGCAAAAGTTCAGTAAGAACTAATCTTCAATCTTTCAATGGAAAGTGTTTTGCATGCAATAGATTTGGACATATGGCTAATCAATGCAGATAAAATTCAATCAATGAAAGGAATCAAGGTCAAAACTATGTGGTGTGCTTCAATTGCAACAAATTTGGGCATGTTGCAAGGTTTTGTAGAAGCAGGAATGAGAAGAGAAATCACTATTTTGAAGAAAGGAAATTAGATCAGAGAAATGACAAGGGAAAAGAGAAAGTTGATCCGATTCAAACCAAGAAAGAAATGGACAAGGTATGGATCAAGAAAGAAGTAATTGAAGCCAGGGATCAATCCACACCAGTATCCGGTGCAGGTACTCCCTCCGGGAAGTGAATTGAGAACTCTAGCATAGGGGGAGCAGTGTTGAAAATCCAAAACCCCCAACCAGAAAGTGGGTACCAGAATCTGACATGAAGGTATATGATGAAATCTGATATGACACATCCTTTGAAGGAAGAACTGAAAGAAAAAGAGTCAATGCGACATATTGCGGAGCAATCCTAATTGACCATATTCTATAGTGAGGGGTTTTCAATAGACTTTTTGGAATGAGCATTTAATAGTGACTAAATCAATCGTGTGGAGGGTAAAAAGGAACCTGTTTTCACCTTGCATTTGGCACAACAGTGTATCAATTGGCTCTGTGAACTATAGTATTCTTCAACCCGCACCATGGAAATTCTTCTTTTTTGACTAAGGATAAATGATTCTATTTTGTCATGCTCACATATAGAAGCCCTTGGAAGGTTCTATTTGTAGTAATTGTAAATCAAGCAAGGGCTATGGTAGATTTTGAGAATTTACTGTTGGAGGTAGCTGGTTGAACTAATGCTTGTGATGGAAAGCATAAGGAATCAATCTCCAATAAAGAAGAAGCAATCTGATTCTTTTTCAGATGATGGCAGCAATTCCAATTCTGATAATGGGGATGATTCTAATGATAGAAAGACATCTAGGACAAGGATGCCTTTGAAGAAGAGATTTGATTCTAATGATGAGGACCAGAGAGATGATCCAGACAGTGATGGATTATCGCTTGGGAGTGATTTGTACAAAGATAGGGAACAATTTTGAAAGACATCTAAACTAGATAGGGAGATGTTTTTGGCAGAGAGAGTAGAGGCGAGGGATAAATTTTTTGGTATGGAAGAGGGCTGAAGCTCAACAGAATGAGACTAGGAATCAGAGGGAAAAGACACCATCTTCATGGATGTACTCTTTTATGAAATCTACCAGGACAGTGTAAGAGAATGCCTTAAATGAATTAGTTGTAAGGAGACAGAAGGCACAGGATTCAGATGTGCAGAGAAAGCAAAGGAACACTACTGGGTCATCTAGAAGATGGGATTCTTCACCTAAAAGATGAAAGTCTCATGCTAGTTCTAGTGTTAGATCCTCTAGTAATAGGGACCAGAGTCCAAACAGTCAAGGAAATCTAGATGACAGTGATGGAGAAGGGACAAATTCTAATATTCCATCCTTTGAAGATATTAAGTGTATAACAATCCAGGGATCAAAGCTTGCCAAGTGGTTCATGGAGCCATTCTTTGAATAGATCATTATGGGTTGTTTTGTGAGAATTGGGATTGGTATGTCAAGGTTAGGACATCGTATTTACTATCTTTGCATGGTCAGAAATGTAGATGCAACCAAGGCTGATAAGCATTACAAATTTGAGAATAGGATTATCCACAAGTACTTGGATTGTGTTTGAGGAAGTGATGATAGTGCAGCCAAATGACAGATGGAGAGGGTGTCTAATTAGCCACCCCTTAGGAAAGAGTTTAAGAAATGAGAATGGGAAGTAGAGCGCACTAAGGGCTGAATTTTAGGTAGAGCTGATGTGGAAGAGAAGAAAAAGGCACTGAAGGAAATAAATAATTTTGTCTATTCTGCAAAAACTATAAAGCAGATATTGCAGGAGAAAAAGATGGCTTCTGCAAGGCCATCAAATCTAGCTGCTAAGATGGATAGGCTGAGGAAAGAGATGGAGCTTGCATAAAGCAAACATGATTATTTAGAAGAAGGCAAGATTAACACAAGGTTGAAAGACTTAGAAGTCCCTTCACTTCAGAAAAAAAGTAAGGATGAAAAAGCCATAATGCTTGCAGAGATGAAAAGAAAAACAAATTTGAAAATTTTAAGAATGCTTCAATGATCAAGCTTGCTAACTTTAATATCCTTTCTCTTTCCGCTGACTAGATCACAAAATTATTATTGTGCAAAGAGTGATGCTACAGAAGCAAACACAGAGGCAATTTAGGCAGAATTGAAATAGATATGTCTCCTGAGTATCAAACTAAGGATGTAGAAGATAGGGAACAATTAAGGAGCCCTCATGACAGAACAACGAGAAAATATGGACATAAATCCCCTGGAACGAAGTCGAGAAGAAATATCTGAGAGAGAAAGAGACACCGCAGATGTCTTAGTTGGTGCTGGAAGGGAACAAGCTATAGACGAGTTTGAACTTCTTCGAGGACCCGACTGAACTAGGACAAGGTCCAGAATTGTCCAAGACTATGGCAAATGAAGAACCTAAATCAGATACCATTGAGTCTAAACCTGCAAAGGTAGAAAATACTGCTAGATGAAGATGGCACTGAACCTAAAGGACCCAGGGAATCTACAGTAGCAAAGAAAGAAAAAGAAAAAGGAAAGAAGGCAACAGTAGCAGATGCTGAAGAGAAGGGCAAGAGATTAAAGGAAAGGTCCTAGGCAAAAAGGTCCCAAAACTCATGAGAGAAATATAGGAAAGGTTAACAAGATTGAAAGAAGGAAAGAAGAAAAGGAAGCTTCAAAGGAACAAGGCAGAATGCAAACCATCAATAGGATAGTAGAAGGAAGAAGCTCACATGGATATGAAGTAGGACAATATGGAAACTAAAAAGGAGGAGGAAGATGATTGTGACGCTAAAAGTTGAAATAAAAAAAAGTGCAAGTATGCACCCTTTTCCATTGATGTCAAAGGGGGAGAAGTAGATCAGTGAAAAATGGATAATCATGTCAGGGGGAGCAAGAAAGTATAGTGTATATAGTAAGGGGGAGTAGTGAGACATTTTTCACTAAGTGTTGCCATCAATGCCAAAGGGGAAGATTGTTGGCAAGAGACACTACTCCATTATGGATTTGTATGTTTTCATTGATGGAAACAAGGCTCAAAGATCCTATCACCATGACAAGAGGAGATATCTCTGGAAGAACATATGAGATTCCAGGTCCGATTGACAGAAAATGCCTAAGTATGGGAAATATGCAGAGTAGAGGATAGTAAGCTAGATAGTATACCTCCGCAGTTAATGATCCAATAATGTGGTTCAGGTATGATGTTAGTTGGTGTTTACTAATGTTATGCCTCAGAGATTAAGTCTTGATCCTCTCTGGAAGTCATCTTGAAGAAATGTCTAAGTCTGGGCAAGCAAAGGTATAGAAGGAATAGTGAACAAGGTCTAGTGTAGTGGTCCGCATTCCTCCACAGACAAGTATTTCATTATGTGGTTTTGAGGTGTTGTAAAAATTTATATGAAGTGTCTTATTCTAGAGTTAGGAGATATGAAGTTCACAGGAAGGATAGCTACAAGCTGTTAAGTATCGGCACAATGTTTGACAGAGCTTGACAGAGATAGAGTCTGAGTTCTGATGGTCCACATTTCTCTGCAAGATGATATAATGCCTTGCAGTTCTAAGGGTAAGATTAGGAATGTGTAAAGAGTCATTGAGATGATTTTGGAAGTGTTTTGTGATCAGCAGTAGAAGTTGTAAGTCAGCAGATGAAGTTGTTAAGCATGTTCTGAAGGAACCGGCTGACAAGTATATAAATCATTGTGTGGAGAAGAGTAAATGTTTGAAGGATCTATGTAAGTAATTAAATGATTAGAGCTGACCTATATGAACACACTTGGGAGAAGATTTGGGTTTGTGTGACACATAGTGCATTGGATTGAGTGACAAGGTACATCTTTCTATGTACACGTTTCACTTCTTGGATGCCGACCTGATTATGGAGTAAATCATGATGCATATATATAAAGGTGATGAAATTTGGTTGAGTGGTGTGGAAATATATGTGTGTGATGCAAAGATGTGAATAGTGGAGCAGAGTTAGAGGATTAGCAACGATGAAGCCTTGGGATTCAGAATACAGTTGTTAAATGACTGCACCCTGGCATAGTAGCAGATGCCTAAGCAGTATTCAGTTATCATGTGTGATCTGATAGGAAGCATGTTGTTGTCATCAAGGCAATAAGCTAGCAGTGAGCCTCCAGTAGGTTTTAATAGCCCTCAGGGTTTAACAACCCTTATTATAATCTTACTAGGTTTAGGGTTGAGGTAGTGAGCCTGCTAAACTTAGTTGTACACCATGGCTATGAGCTAGCATGTTCTAGGCCCGTGGAGTGACCAAGCCTAAACATCATTTTTGTAAAGATTGTAATATATATTTTAGATCTAATCCTCTCCGTGGTTTTTCCCTTTTTGGGTTTTCCACATAAAATCTTGGTGTTATGTGTCATGCTTTTGTGGATGTTGTTTAGTTGTATATTTTTCTTCTGTTTGATTATTCTTTTGAAAAGGTTAAAAGTAAACACTCAAGAAAATATTTATAGAACATTGATTAACCCTCCCCTCTTAGTGTTCTTGACAATCAATAGATACAAGTAGTCTTTTCAATTTAACATAAAAATTTTAATTCTATAGATAGACCTAGTTATCTCTATAAATTAAATAGTTGATTAGATTAGTGTGTGTGTGCATTTACTTTCAAATAGAGTAGAATGAATCTTAGGAAAGGACTCCAAACTACCCTTTTGCAAACAACCTTTAGACATCACCTGAGTTGACAAGGTGACTATCTATTAAAGTATGAGGTTTAACGACATCTCATCAACCACTACTTGAATTTATAGTCCTAGTAAACAATGAAAAATTCAAGCAATATCAATAGGGGTACTGACCAATGTTGAAGAATTTTAAGTTGTAAAACTACTCCACATTACTATTTTGGCAGAGTATAGAGTAATCAAATATTGTGGATTTTCAAATAATTTATTGTCCTTTCTATTATTACTGCTATAACATCCTTCTATATAAATTATAATTTTTTGGAGTATAAGAGTATCTAATAGTCAAATGATAAGTGAATTTTTTTACAAGCCCAATTTGTTAGATTCCCTATTATTTTCTCTCATTTGGCACAAAGCTCAAATAGCTATGTTTCACTAATAACATGAATCTAAATTGAAGGGTGGAAAACATGTTATAGTGAACTTGAAACAAATTCATTATTAATAGTATATAATGTTTCTTGCATACTATAGAAAATATGTGGAGCACCATGCAGTTCCCCAAAGTATAAACAATCACACTTATCAGAAAAGTGAGAAGAAAATACCTCCACATTCTCTAATTTAGGGGCTTGTAGGTGTGTTAGTGTGCATGGTATACATCATGTGTATATTTTAATGTAGAGACTTCAAGTTGTTAGCAAAAAAATACACCTAATTTACACTTTATTATAACTTGTATAGTATTAACTCTCAATTACCCATTAACGAACTCTAAAGAAGTACCCTATTCAAGTTATTCATGAAAATAATAAAATAGTTATGTCCACTTAGAATAAATTAAGTGAGTCTTGATTTTGAAAGTGACACTTGGTTCCACATGTTCATTTATCATTATTTTATAAGATTAGACCATTAAAGTGACACTTGGATTTATATAGTCAATCAAGCAACTAAATTTGGGGTTTTAAGTTGAGTTATTGAAGTCGAATTAATGTTACTTTGAGAAATTCATATTGGGGGTTTAGACCTAAATGTGTGGAATTTGCATTAGTAGTGACTTGGTTATTACTAAGTCTAGAATAAGAAGATAAAGATGGTGGAAAAATTTAATTAGGCACTACAATATTGTGGTTTCTCCAACCCCTCCAGAATAATGATCACAATATAAAGTAGATTAGTAGAGAATTTAAGACTATAATGCCTCTAATGTGAATGAGGAAGATCCCTATTAGCCCTAGTTCTAACTGACAACTACAGTGACCATGCTAATTTGGTCCAAATTGGGATCACATGACTCCAAATGAAGAGGCAGTTTCAAAACCTAAAGCTATAACTTTAAGAATATGACTACCAAGTGCCAAAATTTGTGAACATAAAAAATAAACTTATTAAACCTTATAATTGGACTAGAATAGTTTCTTTAGCATGCATTTAACACTTTTAATGAACTTCATGTTTTGACAAAATCCTCTAAACTACTTGGATATAATTCACCTACTTCTAATTATTGGTTGTCACCCTAATAAACTATCTGACCCATTTATTACAGAAACTTTTATGGATCTTTGATTATATACATAGTAGATAACTACTTACTACTAAAAAAACATGGAAAATTTATACCTACTTATGTTTGTGATAATCTCATACATTAATGATCTTGTAAAAATGAGGATGGGTAGATCATCATTATTTTTGGGCATTGATTCAATCTTTTGGTCAAACTTTACAACTATGTCATATATAGATGACTTTCTTCTTATAAGTAAATTGAGTGAATTTTTAAAGATAATATATCTAAGTTTATTTCATTATTCAAATTGACTATATTCCAAAAACAATTAAAAGTATCTCAATACAAACTATGCACTTAAGAAATGTAATATGATTAATCTTACAGGTCTTGTAATATAAGTTTGATCTATCATATAAAAAAAACCAATCTTACCCTATAATAAAATTGATTTACCTTACCATATTTAGACTGATATTTTCTATACAATATGTATTACATCTAGATTTTTGCATAATACTATATGATCATTGGAAAATGATAAATGTGAATTAAAAGTATATTAAAGGTATAATTAATATATGGTCTTTGTTATTCCCACACCAAGAATAAAATTCATTTGATTATTATGTTATTGACTATGTTAGTTATCCTATTGATAGGAAATACACCTCTAGCCTTGTCTTCAAAATATGGTGCAAGTGCTATCACATGGATGGAATAATACTTAAAATATCAACCTTATATTAATCTTTAATCTATAGAGGGGTAAGTGCAAGAAGATGGGGGGCCAAAAAGGGGTCTTAAGTGGCCACCTTTTTTCTGAAATCAGGAAATACTGGCCTTGGTGAGAAATTGAGCATAGTTACACTCAAAATTTGGAGATGCAACCAAAACAATGTTTGTAGTGCTCTGAGTCTAATTTCTAAACTACTATATATTTTTTAAAATGGCATAGATTAAGGCGTTCAAAAGAGGGAGCCACATAAATTGGTGTTTTTTCTGTAAAAAAAAACATAACATAGCATGTTTTGTGGCTCCCTCAAAAGGTCAACTTTTTTTTGGTATTTTTAAAATTGCTTCAGTGAGAAATTAGCTAATAGCATGTAGTTTATGTGTAATTTTTCTAATAATTTTTTGATGAATATTTGATTTTTTACTAATTTTCAAAGTGGACACATCCTAAAAATAGAATTTTGGCCGTGCTACCCCTATAAATTTTGAAAACTAATTGAAAATCATTTTTTTATTTTTTTAATATTTGTAGAATGGAGTCTAGTTTCTAAATATGTAATTTTTTTGAAATTTCAATGAATAATTAATTTACAATGAAAAAAAGACCAAACAGTGGTTTTTGCCCAAAAACGGACACACAAACAAAAGAAATTAAAGATGAAAGGCTTAACATTGTTAAAATGTGAAAAAAATCACATCATCAAATAGCTAAGAGAAAGCCTAACATTACCCAGGTGTTCTATTTGTTTGACCTTGAAACACGTGCAAATCTGAGGGTTAGCACGAACGAAATTATGTGAAATCTTGAAGAATATGGAAAAACACGTCTGTGACTGTTCAAAAGGCACTCCAAGCCTTTGGGTTGGAAATCCAAAGCAAATCCCAAGCCCAAGTCTTGGGATTCCCAAAGCAAGAGATAACGCAAGCGCATTATAATGCGCTCACATTATGTTTTTCTTTGCATTTTCCTTTTTCGCAAGTCTGTTGTTTGTCATGTTTGACATAACACGAGCACGTTATAACACGCTCGCATTATGTTCCCCTTAATTTTTTTTATGTTCAAGGCTATTAATCATGTATGTATGTATGTATGCCTATATGTATGTATGTATGTATGCCTATATGTATGTATGTATGTATGTATCTATGTATGCCTATATGTATGTATGTATGTATGTATCTATGTATGCCTATATGTATGTATGTATAGTGTCAAGGGTAGAGGAGGGTAGAGATGGGAATGAGCCAGATAGGGGAGGAGAGGGGTGGATAAGGATTGAGTGATTAAGGTTTAAGGTTGAGGGTTGAGCGTTTAGGGATAAGATTTAGAGTTTAGGGATAAGGGATTAGAGTTTAGGACCTTGAGGGATTAGGGTTTAGGGTTGAGGCTTTAGGGATAGCGTTTAGGGTTAAGGGTCGAGGGATTAGGTTTAGGGTAGAGTGTTGAGGGTAGAGGGATTAGGGATAGGGTTTAGGGTTGAAAGTTTAGGGTTTAAGGTATAGTTTAGTAGTTCTTGTGGATAGAGCCAGTAAACAATGGGAGATTATTTGCTTGTTTCATAACAATATACCTTCCCTAAGTGCGGGGTGGATAGCAAGAAACATAGATGTACCCCAATGCAAATCTTTTCTCATAATGATCATCCTTCTAATTTCAACTGTTAATTACTCACTGTGGATGTACCATACGCAAAGCTTTTCTCATAGGGTTTAAGGTATAGTGTCGAGGGTTGAGGGTTTATTGATAGTGTTTAGGGTTGAGGGTTGAGCGATTAGGTTTTAGAGTTGATGGATTAGGGTTTAAGGTATAGTGTTGAGGGTTGAGGGTTTAGGGATTAGGTTTTAGAGTTGATGGATTAGGGTTTAAGGTATAGTGTTGAGGGTTGAGGGTTTAGGGTAGGGTTTAGCATTGACGGATTAGCATTTAATGTCGAGGTTAGGGTTAGAGTGTCGAGGGTAGAGGGATTAGGGATAGGGTTTAGGGTTGAATGTTTAAGGATTGAGGGTTGAGGCTTTAGGGATGAGGGTTTGAGGCTTAAGATATAGTGTCAAGTGTTGAGGGTGTAGGGATAGCGTTTAAGTTTTAAGGGTTAAGGGTTGAGGGATAGGGATTAGGGTTTAAGGTATAGTGTTGAGGGTTGATGGTTTAGGGATAGGGTTTAGGTTTGAGGGATTAGGGTTTAAGGTTGATAAATTAGGGTTTAATGTTGAGAGTTGAGGGTTGAGGCTTGAGGTTGAGGGATAGGGTTAATGGTCAAGGGATTAGGGTTAAATAAGAGTGTCAAGGGTAGAGGGATTAGGGATAGGTTTTAGGGTTGAAGGTTTAATGATTTAGGGTTGAAGCTTTAGGGATGAGGGTTAAGGGATTAGGGTTTAAGATATAGTGTCGAGTGTCGAGCATGTAGATATAGGTTTTAGGGTTCAAGTTTTAAGGGTTAAGGGTCGAGGGATCAGAGTTAAGGGTTGAGGGATTAGGGTTTGACGTTGAGGGTTCAGTACATTGAGGTTCGAGGGTTAAGGGTTTTAGGATAGGGTTGAGGATCGAGGGATTAGGGTTAAGGGATAGGGTTGGAGGGTTTAGGGATAAGGGATTAGGGTTTAAGGTATAGTATCAAGCCCGTTGAGGGTCTAGGAATAGGGATAGCGTTCAGGGTTTAGGGATGAGGGATTAGAGTTGAGGGATGACGGATGATGGATTAGGGTTGAGGGATTAGGGTTTAGGGATAAGGTTTAGGATTCGGGTTGAGGGATTAGGGTTTAAGGTATAGTGTTGAGGGTTTAGGGATAGGGT
Source organism: Cunninghamia lanceolata (assembly GCA_027924645.1). NCBI lineage: Eukaryota > Viridiplantae > Streptophyta > Pinopsida > Cupressales > Cupressaceae > Cunninghamia > Cunninghamia lanceolata. The sequence continues at coordinate 17,537,428 of BSBN01001583.1, forward strand.
TTAGGGTTGAGGGATTAGAGTGAAGGGTTGAGGGATTAGGATTTGGCGTTGAGGGTTGAGGGTTTAGGGTTTAGGGTTTAGGGATAGGGTTGAGGGTCGAGGGATCAGAGTTAAGGGTTGAGGGATTAGGGTTTGACGTTGAGTGTTGAGGTTTGAGGTTCGAGGGTCAAGGGATTAGGGTTAAAGTAGAGTGTGGAGGGTGTAAGGATTAGGGATAGGGTTGGAGGGTTTAGGGATAAGGGATTAGGGTTTAAAGTATAGTATCGAGTCTGTTGAGGGTTTAGGAATAGCGATAGCATTTAGGGTTTAGGGACGAGGGATTAGAGTTGAGGGATGATGGATTAGGGTTGAGGGTTGAGGGATTAGGGTTTAGGGATAAGGTTTAGGGTTGAGGGATTAGGGTTTAAGGTATAGTGTTGAGGGTTGAGGGTTTAGGGTTGACGGATTAGGGTTTCAGGTTGACAGATTATCATTTAATGTCAAGGTTAGGGTTAGAGTGTCGAGGGTAGAAGGATTAAGGATAGGGTTTAGGGTTGAAGGTTTAAGATTTAGGGTTGAGGCTTTAGGGATGAGGGTTTAGTTCTTAAGATATAGTGTCAAGTGTTGAGGGTGTAGGGATAAGGTTTAAGTTTTGACGGATAGGGATTAGGGTTTAAGGTATAGTGTTGAGGGTTGATGGTTTAGGGATAGCGTTTAGGTTTGAGGGATTAGGGTTGATGAATTAGGGTTTAATGTTGAGAGTTGAGGGTTGAGGTTGAGGGATAGGGTTAATGGTCAAGGGATTAGGGTTAAATAAGAGTGTCGAGGGTAGAGGGATTAGAGTTTAAGGTATAGTATTGAGCCCATTGAGGGTCTAGGAATAGGGATAGCATTTAGGGTTTAGGGATGAGGGATTAGAGTTGAGGGATGACGGATTAGGGTTGAGGGTTGAGGGATTAGGGTTTAGGGATAAGGTTTAGGGTTGAGGGTTGAGGGATTAGGGTTTAAGGTATAGTGTTGAGGGTTTAGGGATAGGGTTTATGGTTGAGGGATTAGAGTGAAGGGTTGAGGGATTAGGATTTGACGTTGAGGGTTTAAGGTTTAGGGTTTAGGGATAGGGTTAAGGGTCGAGGGATTAGAGTTAAGGGTTGAGGGATTAGGGTTGACATTGGGGGTTGAGGTTTGAGGGCCAAGGGTTTAGGGGTAGGGTTGAGGGTTGAGGGATTAGGGTTAAAGTAGAGTGTGGAGGGTATAAGGATTAGGGATAGGGTTGGAGGGTTTAAGGTATAGTATCAAGTCTGTTGAGGGTTTAGGAATAGGGATAGCATTTAGGGTTTAGGGATGAGGGATTAGACTTGAGGGATGACAGATTAGGGTTGAGGGTTGAGGGATTAGGGTTTAGGGATAAGGTTTAGGGTTGAGGGCTAAGGGATTAAGGTTTAAGGTAGTGTTGAGGGTTTAGGGATAGGGTTTAGGGTTGAGGGATTAGGATTTGACGTTGAGGGTTTAGGGTTTAGGGATAGGGTTGAGGGTCGAGGGATCAGAGTTAAGGGTTGAGGGATTAGGGTTTGATGTTGAGGGTTGAGGGTCAAGGGTTTAGGGATAGGGTTAAGGGTCGAGGGACTAGGGTTAAAGTATAGTGTGGAGGGTGTAAGGATTAGGGATATGGTTGGAGGGTTTTGGGATAAGGCATTAGGGTTTAAGGTATAGTATCGAGTCTGTTGAGGGTTTAGGAATAGGGATATTATTTAGGGTTTAGGGATGAGGGATTAGAGTTTAGGGATGATGGATTAGGGTTGAGGGTTGAAGGATTAGGGTTTAGGGATAAGGTTTAGGGTTAAGGGCTGAGGGATTAGGGTTTAAGGTATAGTGTTGAGGGTTGAGGGTTGAGGGATTAGAGTGAAGGGTTGAGGGATTAGGATTTGACGTTAAGGGTTGAGGGTTTAGGGTTTAGGGTTTAGGGATAGGGTTGAGGGTCAAGGGATTAGAGTTAAGGGTTGAGGGATTAGGGTTTGACGTTGAGGGTTGAGGATTGAGGTTCGAGGCTCAAGGGTTTAGGGATAGGGTTGAGGGTCAAGGGATTATGATTAAAGTATAGTGTGGAGGGTGTAAGGATTAGGGATAGGGTTGGAGGGTTTAGGGATAAGGGATTAGGGTTTAAGGTATGAGGGATGACGTATTAGGGTTGAGGGTTTAGGGATAAGGGATTAGAGTTTAGGGATGAGGGATGACGGATTAGGGTTGAGGGTTGAGGGATTAAGGTTTAGGGATAAGGTTTAGGGTTGAGGGTTGAGGGATTAGGGTTTAAGGTATAGTGTTGAGGGTTTAGGGATAGGGTTTAGGGTTGAGGGATTAGAGTGAAGGGTTGAGGGTTTAGGGATAGAGTTGAGGGTTGAGGGATCAGAGTTAAGGGTTGAGGGATTAAGGTTTGATGTTGAGGGTTGAGGGTTGAGGTTCGAGGGTCAAGGGTTTAGGGATAGGGTTGAGGGTTGAGGGATTAGGGTTAAAGTATAGTGTGGAGGGTGTAAGAATTAGGGATAGGGTTGGAGGGTTTAGGGATAAGGGATTAAGGTTTAAAGTATAGTATCCGGTCTGTTGAGGGTTTAGGATTAGGGATAGCATTTAGGGTTTAGGGATGAGGGATTAGAGTTGAGGGATGATGGATTAGGGTTGAGGGTTGAGGGATTAGGGTTTAGAGATAAGGTTTAGGGTTGAGGGCTGAGGGATTAGGGTTTAAGGTATAGTGTTGAGGGTTTAGGGATAGGGTTTAGGGTTGAGGGATTAGAGTGCAGGGTTGAGGGATTAGGATTTGATGTTGAGGGTTGAGGGTTTAGGGTTTAGGGTTTAGGAATAGGGTTGAGGGTTGAGGGATCAGAATTAAGGGTTGACGGATTAGGGTTTGACGTTGAGGGTTGAGGGTTGAGGTTCGAGGGTCAAGGGTTTAGGGATAGGGTTGAGGGTCGAGGGATTAGGGTTAAAGTATAGTGTGGAGGGTGTAAGGATTAGTGATAGGGTTGGAGGGTTTAGGGATAAGGGATTAGGGTTTAAGGTATAGTATCGAGTCTATTGAGGGTTTAGGAATAGGGATATCATTTAGGGTTTAGGGATGAGGGATTAGAGTTGAGGGATGACAGATTAGGGTTAAGGGTTGAGGGATTAGGGTTTAGGGATAAGGTTTAGGGTTGAGGGTTGAGAGATTAGGGTTTAAGGTATAGTTTTGAGGGTTTCTTTTGTCAAATGTAGATTCATGGGTTCGATTATATTGATTGCCTCTCTAGTTTTGGGTTGTGGATGTTTTGGAATCAATCAAGAAGTCTTTAGGAGACTTTGTGGAAGTGGATTGGAAATCACTTGACAGAACTCCTGCTATTTATGCTTGGATAAGGATTTGTCAGAAACTAGAACTTCTGCTATCTAAGGCAATGCGATCACGTAGAGTGCCTCTACAATAGCCTCTCTCAATTTTTTATATCTCTGAGGCATTTGCCTGTGGTGAAAGGTTTTCTGCTGCCCCCAAAAATCATCAGAAGGAGGTAGTGTAAAGTTGCAAAGGGGTGTAACTTTTGTCCTGCTCCTGATGTGACCAAACTGACTATTCCAACACATCCAGATGGGTACATTTAGGCTAGGCATGGTCATATTTTTCACCCAAACATGTCGAAACAGTCTGAGCTACATTGTACCAATGATATCCCTAAAGAGTCCAAAGTGTAAAAAGGTAGCAATCTTTGACGAGATGTTGCTCAAAAAATGTGTCACATAGAAACATTCCATCTAAGGCAACGTGATCACATAGAGTGCCTCTACAATAACCTCTCTTGATTTTTTATATCTCTGAGGCATTTGCCCGTGGTGAAAGGTTTTTTGCTGCCCCAAAAATTGTCAGAAGGAGGCAATGTAAAGTTGCAGAGGGGTGTAACTTTCATCTTGCTCATGATGCGATGAAACTGACTATTCTAATGCATCCAGATGGGTACATTTAGGCTAGGCATGGTCCTATTTTTCACCCAAACATGTCGAAACAGTCTGAGCTACATCATACCGACGATATCCCTGAAGAGTCCAAAGTGCATAAAGGCAACAATCTTTGACAAGATGTTACTCAAAAAATGTGTCACTTAGAAACATTCCATCTGAGGAAACGTGATCACATAGGGTGCCTCTACAATAACCTCTCTCAGTTTTTTATATCTCTAAGGCATTTGCCCATGGTGAAAGGTTTTCTGCTACCCGAAAAATATCAGAAGGAGGCAGTGTAAAGTTGCAAAGGGCTGTAACTTTCGTCCTACTCCTGATGCGACCAAACTGATTGTTCTAACGTGTCTGGATGGGTACATTTAGGCTAGGCATGGTCCTATTTTTCACCCAAACATGTTGAAACAATCTGAACTACATTGTACCGATGATATCCATGAAGAGTCCAAAGTACAAAAAGGTAGCAATCTTTGACGAGATGTTACTCAAAAATTGTGTCACTTAGAAATATTCTATCTAATACAACGTGATCACATAGAGTGCCTCTACAATAACCCCTCTCAATTTTTTATATCTCTGAGGCATTTGCCGGTGGTGAAAGGTTTTCTCGCTGCCTAAAAAATCATCAGAATGAGGCAGTGTAAAGTTACAAAGGGGTTTAACTTTCATCCTACTCCTGATGTGACCAAACTGACTATTCCAACACATCTGGATGGGTACATTTACGCTAGGCATGGTCCTTTTTTTCACCCAAACATGTTGAAACAATCCGAGCTACATTGTACTGACGATATCCCTGAAGAGTCCAAAGTGCAAAAAGGTAGCAATCTTTGACGAGATGTTACTTGAAAACCATGTCACTTAGAAACATTCTGTTTGAGGCAACACGATCATGTAGAGTGCCTCTACAATAACCCCTCTTAGTTTTTTATATCTCTAAGACATTTGCCCATGGTGAAAGGTTTTCTACCGCCCCAAAAATTATCAGAAGGAGGTAGTGTATTAAGTCAAGATGAAAGCCTATTCACTCTAGGTGCCAATCTCAAGTTGCACAATCATGAATGGGTGCCTAGAGCAATAAGGCACTACATCATGGTTCCAGGACCTTGAAATGGCACCCAAGCATGTAGGAGGAATTTTTAAGGAGCCATAATGTTTTTGAAACTCTAAGGAACTAGTCCAAAGACTCTATGGCACCATCTTGATCCATTGAGTCAACTTTGGAACTCAAACATATTGAAACAAGGTCTAGGAAGCTAGGTGCCATCTCTTGCTAGTTCAACCTCTCAGATGCGCCAACATTGGAATGACTCTTAATGAGCGCCTATGTTTGAATTGATCTTGTGATTGAAAGTTTGGTGATGTATTGGTGCAAGATGATCTTCAGTTGAGGCAATCTAAGTTCCAGGAAGGGTTTAGAAGTTATCAACCTCTTCACTAAGTTAGGTGCACTTTACAAGATTTCTTACCCAAGAGTTACACCTCATTAAGACAAGGTGCATCTTAACCTCCGGGACATTTCCAAAGAAGTGCTTCAGTTTATTAGCACCTTTTGACCTTATTTTGCTTTCTGAAAGAGAAGGCACACTTTGGAGGCATTTCTAACCTAGATTGATGCCTAGGTATAGTCATCTCTCTGGAGCATTACAATGTGTTTTAAAATGGAGGACATTTCATAAGTTGGGGAATTGATCACTGAAGACCTTGGAGTGTTTGAATTACTCTAAGCAAGAAGGCACATTTCCATGGAGTAGCGTACTCTAGATAGCACCTAATGCCATCAAGGTGCAATTCCACCCTCACTTTGGTGCCTATCATCAAGAAGGGGCATTGGGCATTCCTTGAATAGTTCTGAGCTTTTGAAGTTTGTGAAATCACCAAGGAATGTTGGGCGCCATGTGTATCCTCAACAAGCTTGAGTTTGTGCCTAGACAAGTTGGCACTTATTCATGTTTTAACTTCCCTCTTGAAGCACCTTACTTGGGAAAAAGTTATTTTATTGTTAGTCAAGTGTTTGATGTGTTTTGGAGACTCCAAATGACTTCCTCTTGCTAGGCACTCTTCTTAGCAACTACAACGTTCAACTGGCACCTAGATCCTGAAGAAAAACACTTGCAAGTGTGGGTGCACTTTCCTTGTCATGGAGCATCAAACTGGTGCCTAGAAATTATAATGCATGAAGTGAGCACCTAGGATCCTATTGGTCCAATAGGTGGTTTTGGAATCCATGTCAAGTCATTGGATTAGGTTGCCAACTCAGAATGATTTTCCTGCACTTAGATTTCAATGCGCCAAAACTAGTAGGAAAATATTTGGGGGGAAACCACGCCGATAAAAATTGGGTAAATTTAACCTCTGAGTCTGATTAGGCTCCATCTAACAACAATATTTATATCATGTCCCTTTGCTTTATGAAACAAGCAGTATGTGTCAAGTCATAGGGATAACACTTTGGTCCTTAGAAATTTCTCTATGACTTTTGATAAGATTATCTACTATTATGTGGATGCTTGATAGTATTATCCTGATCCATTGGACTTGTGTGGCTATGAGGTTGGAAAGTGTTGCAACCTCCATCCTTTAAACTTCTCCACCTTGTTATGGGTTGTTTTGAGTATTCTCACTTGCTTTCTCTTCGAGAATATTTTCTAATGATACATGATGTGTAATAGATCATTCAACTTGATAAACAACATGGAGGGATTCTCATGCCTCCTATACTTCTTGCAAGTTTCTTTATAGATAGCTCACATCATTGTCTATCTAGGTGGTCATTTCCCTAAATATTATGATAAGATAATCCTGTTAATGAACTTTGGATTAAATGAGAATCAACATGCTTTGTCTTGACTAGAATAGTTGGGATGGACAAAAATCTATTGATTCTAGGTTGGGTTGTTAAAGGTAAAGAAGTTTTGGTGTCTAATGCCCTCTAAATCTAAATATTCAAAATCATAGTGGTTCAATAAGTTACAACAAATAGTTAGGTAGACAATAGACTATAAGGAACAAGGACTACACATGAATCCAAAACAACACGAGTCAATAAGGACATCACAAGTAACTCAACATTACTTCCAGAGGCGTTCACAAAAACAAAGGGGAGAACACAACTAGAGAATGCTAGACTGTAGTAGGGATGAGTGTGTGATGCAGAGCACACAGTGGAAGCATAGAATTATCAACTTTTGAACCTTCAAACTCACTATTGGCGAGACAAAATACCATCGGCGAGCTTAAAATTTCATCAGCTGATAGGTCGATGCCACCATGACTCTGTTTGATTTCACTTCTGACAAACATCCCATCATTAACTCTTATCGGTGAGACAAATCGCTATCAGTGACTTTATATTATTTCACACCGATGTCTTTGTCACTCTGATACAAGACTCTAAGTCCCTTGCCTATCGGTAGGACTTAATACCATTGGCACACTCAAAAACTCTTTTGCTGACACACCGATCTCACCAATGACAACCTTTGGACCACACCCGTCGGTGAGACTCTGAACATTGGTGAACTCTAATCTCGTTGGGACAATACACCGATGGATTTCGACTATCGGTGTGACCTCCTTCATCGGTGAATCTCTCAACTACTCTTTCGATGCGCTAATGGGATTATCTTCCGATACATCGATGTCTTCAACTTCCAACCACACTCATCGGTAAGATAGACCACTATCGGTGAAGCCCAACCAAGGTCTGTCGATATGCCGATATGACCAACTCTTGACATCGATACAAGGTTCTTTTGCAGGCAAAGGGTGCCTAGGTTTATGGGGCTCAATTTGATGTATTTATTGAAAGCTCAAGGTGAATTGATGCTTATTAAAAATGCCACTTAGTCCTTCATTTGCATTATAGGCGCCATTTCCTATTGACTTATATACTCCTCATGCTAGGGTGCCATAATGAAGTGGTTTAGACAATAGGTGTGCTTCACTTACTAGAGGCTTGTTCTCCTTCCAACTTAGGCACACTTTTATGGTGGAATAGGTGTCAATGGGTGCCTTGTCTTAAATGAATGCTCTCTCTAAGTTGGGTGCCCTTTTGAGGCTTTATGAGTTGCAAATTACGCCTTAACCCTTCATGCTTGTTGCTCAATGTTTGAATGTTTAAGAAAGTCTCCTTTAGGTGCTCATCTTAATGACTTTTTCTCAAGGTGTAATCATCCTAATGACTTGGATATTCATCCTAGTGTTTCAGGATATCAGGCTACTAGACTTAGTCATTTTCAGGATCTCAAACATAAAGAATAACATGATGATTCATTTTTTTGTATTGCATATAGTTGACATTCTATGCTACTCATAAAGAATATTAATATTTTTTGTTCAACATGATGATTCATTTTTTTTAAATACAATTTTTATCTTTTAGTTCCAAAATGAGGTTTAGATGATACTTGAATAACAATAGCTAGCTTATTGGATCAACAAACATCCTATGTAATACAATTGGACTTTAAATATTTGAAGTCGCCATCTACAAATATCCATTCAAACGTGGATTTATAATGCAAGTATGGACACCATCAATAAAAAAGATTTGTATTAACCAAATATCCATATAGGCATACATCAATATCTGTCGATATAAGTATAACATATATAAAAAATAGCCATATAGGCTTACAAGAATGCCATATAGGCATACAATGTCAACTATATACAATACAAAATATATGTCCACAAATGCCATATAGGCATACAACAAAGGAACACAATAAAAAGTCATTCCCCTCTAGCTGGTGAAGAGAATAGATCACAGGCAGCCATTGATCTTCTAGGGGATGGAGACGCGCATGTGGGTGGTCTACTACGAACCCGAGGGCTGCTCCTCATATTTAGTTCTTCCTGCATCTTTACCTGTTATAATAAAAAGTATAGACATTAATATATAGAAATTACATGTTATAAAAAATGAAACATTTAATAAAATAATCACTTACCGCTAACATATAATCTGTCTCCTCACTTGCCTCAGTAGCAGGAATAGGCTGTGGTGATGTCATGTCCTATAGAAACCATCCAGATAGAAATTAAACTTCAAATCAATAATCTTTTGATTTTTTAAAAATAGACAACTATAACAATGAATGTAAATTGAACTTTACTAATCTACCTCATACCCCTATCAATGCCATGGAGCTATGAATCGCAGAGGCCACACCCTGCTCCATTACCCTATGAACATGGGGAGGTGTCTCCGCAGCTTGCATCATCTGGAAATAAAACAACATTATTCAATTACGAAAACTATAATAGTGATGCAAATCATGGATCCTAACATACACACACATTCATCTAAACATGGAAGTACACATAATAAAGCACAGAAGTCACATACAAAAATCTAGTAAGTACAATTCATTCATTAAACTATTTATTTTATTACCTCTGTAAAGCTTTGAAGTCCACCACCGCTAGCAGGTGTTGCCGTGAAATCTACAATATTAACCTATTCAACATCCAAAATTAGATATTAGAATACCATTCATATAACGATGCTATTCACATGTAATATTTATAATTGTTTACTAGTTACATACCCCAACAGTAGATGATCTAGTGTAAAATGCAAGTGGAGAACCACTAAAAATTGCATCGACGCTATGACCCTGAAATTTTATTAAAATAATCAATTTAAATTAGTTAATCTTGCATTTCAAAAATAAAATTTAATAAATTAAATTCAATAAACTTGCTAATATTTACCTAAGTATCAAGGCTGAAAGTCTCACTCAGGATGGTATCTGTCATCACCATCTGCTCAGCTACAGATGTATCATGTGCACCTACGTCCTGACTATCCATGGGGTCATAACCACAGGCTGACCCGCAAGTCTGACAAGTATGGGGTGGGACCCTGCTCCTCGCACTATCTCCCAACCCACTCTGTGCTGCAGGATTGGCATGCTCTATGATGCTCTAGGTCAAGGCACTAATGGACTGAAGTGTATTGACCTCAACACTCTCCTTCACAATGGAAGGGATAGAAACATGCTCATGGGCTAGTCTGTTGATTACTTGTCTCACTACCTGTTGTGGGTCAAGACGTGCCCCTGGTCTATCTTGTGCTGACCCCCCACCTCTACCTTGGAAGTCTTGCATATCAAAATAGTTTGGCACTTTATTGACGATAAACTCACAGTAGAGTTTCCTCAAAAAGTATTGTGGGACCTCATTATTATTGCATAGAGGATGGTCAAAAACCATCCACCACCTCTGCCCAAAATTGTCCCTTATTGCTTGGTTGTTGCACCAATGGATAGGGAACCTCTTGCATGTAATGGGTGGAGGTTGATTTGTTTGTGGGTTTGTGAAAATCAAACACAAGTCTAATTTTGTGATTTGTAATTTTTTCACATCTTAGTATGACAGCTTGTCTACATAATAATCTTTAAACTCTCTCCTCTTATCCATCCAACTAGTTATTTGCTTGCTAATTGAATCTACATTTGATAACATAGATTCAAGAGATTAGGCAAGCATGGACCTATGCAAGGTTGAAGTGGAAGGATCTTTCAACCTTGCAATTATATCTTCAATTTCTTTTTTGTTGTTTTCAATTTGCCCCATTATATTTTCTTGTGTTCTAGGGGCATGTCAAAGAATGGATGGAGGAGGTTGTTCTGTAGGATTTTGTGGAGGAGGAGGAGGAGTTGCATTAACATTTCCTGACAATTAATGAAATTTACATCAAAAATCAACTCAAACCTACCTATTTAGAGACAAATTCAAACAAATAAACAAATAAAACTCACTCCTTTGGCATGCTCGACATCATGGAGGCATTTTGGCGATGAATTGCAAAGATTTTTGTGTTGAATTGATATCTCCAAAACACGAGCGCGCTTCCTAGGGTTTGCAGGCCGCAGGTATATATGAGGAAAAAGAAATGAAATGAAGTGCTTTGCTTTTTTTTAATTTCTAGGAAGTATGGTTTGGTTTTGACGAGCCTTAGGCTCATCATTACCAAACCATAACGCGAGCGCATTATAACGTGCTCGCATTAGGTATATTTTTTTTTCAAAACAATGTGGCCACTTTTTGGCTCCCCATCTTTTTGCACTTACCCAGAGGTTGAATATAAAAATAATTTCAAAAGAATCAATATGGATTAGGAGATTATTGGAAGAGTTTCATCTAGGTACTAGTAGAAATCCCACCATATTATATGATAAACAAAAGTCATTTAATCATGCCAAAGACTCATGTTCAAATATCCAAAAGTAAAGCACATTGAAGTTAATGGGAACTTCATTCAAAGGAAAGTTTCTCCATCATAAAAATTTCTCTCAAATTCTTTTAGACTAATTATCAGGTGGCAAGTATAAAGTAATCAAGAAGAACTAGGCTAGAATCCTAGAGTAATCACAAAATAAATCCTCTATGAAATTTAGTACCAAACCATTGTATAATACCAATTTCTCTACATTTAGATCAATGCTTGGCCTTAAGGAGTTTCCATTGAGGAGGAGTGTGCATGGAAATGACACATCCTAGTGGCTAAATCTACATGTAATACCTAAGGGCACTTGTAAAACCTACTAGGATTGGATAAGACCTATGGTAACATATAAGACCTATGGGAATTGCATTCAAGACCTAGGAGCATTTTTCATGCTTCATTATATAATTCCTTTAGGAAAATTGTAATCCTTCTCTTTGTAGAAGGAGTGTAGAAGGAGTAACACATGTGGGTTGTATTAAGGACTTTCATACAAATATGAAATTTAATTTCTAAAGATAGTGGTTTAGATATCTTCACCTTTTTAATAAAATATTGTGAAAGGGTGGTAGGTGAACTATAAAATGTAAAGATAATTATTCCATGAAGCTTAAACATAACCCTTGGTTAATCCACTTCCACTAATAATCTTGTAGCCATGAAGGTAAAGGAAAAGGACTTTGCCTATAACACTCCATCTTATGCCACTATAGGTTGGGACCAAAAGTACCACAAAACATGTTGAGACAAGACATGGACTACTTGAAAGAATATCTTTTCTTTGAAAACATAAGAAGAATCATTTGCAAAGTGCCTATTAATAAGATATTAGGAGGAAGGAATAACGATTCCTTAACTAGCCCAAGTGAATCTTTATGTGTAAGAAAGTAGATAAATTCTTTTGTGATAAGAACATATAGGGAAGATGCCAAAGGGAAACCCTACTGAAAAGAGAAAACCAGACCAAAGATGTTAGATCTTCTATGATTGGTAGATAACCATGCAAAGAATAGAACAAACATGGTGTGGAAAAATTGGAGAAAAAAGCCTTCAAAGCCATGACCTTTAAGAATAGAAAGGATGGATTACCACTCTTGAAATAATTGTAGGATTTCTGAAAATCAAGATTTATAAAAAGAATTTTTTGTTTGGAGGCCTTGAACCATTCCATCTTTTTATCAAATGATAATGATATTATCTAATATATAGTGGCTTTTGATGAACCCCATTTTATTAGGTCACATAATGGAGTGTGGGTGAAAAGTGGATAGAGTGAGGGCTTTGGAAATAATCTTATATGAAACTTTCAACAAGGTGATAGGTTTATAAGGTTTATTATCTCTAGATCCCCAACTTTGGGATTAAATTTATAATTCCAACAGTTGATCAAAGACCCCAAAGAATGGTTTTGGGTAGATTCCTTATAATTCTAGAGTAGGATCAAAGACCCCAAAGAATGGTGTTGGATAGCTTCCTTATAATTTTTGAGTAGGTTAAGTCTTTTGAAGTTCTAAGTGGCCTTATAAAACTCTTAGTAAAAACCATTCATTTTTTATGCCTTATAATTAGCCACATGCATTAATAGCATATCATACTCCTCCAACATAAGTTGAGAATCAAGAACCATGCTAGTTGTTAGGTCTCAAAAATGCAGGTTGCTAATCCTACGAGGATGCCAGGCTCTATGCTTAGATTTGCAACATTTTTTAACTAACGCAATGAAGTTAACCTTTAGGGTTTGATGACTCACTGCACTTTAGGTCCTGCTAAACCTAGGCGGGTAAACCTTGAAAATTAAAGCAGATTAAGAGTAAGCATTCTGACTAAGTAAATGGATCTACCTTCAGTGGCAAATGGTGCATAATAAATGAGAGCTTACTAATTAATCCTATATCTAATATCTGATGGATGATTGGTATAAATTGTATAAGCAATATCAAGGTAAATTTTACAACTGTGCTTAACTAATAACGGGATTTTAAATGATGAATTGAGATAAGACCAGTGCTTTGTTGGGTAAATAGAGTCAAATGGAAGACTAAGACCAGTGTCTTATCGTGGGTAGTAACTCTAACTTTTTAGCACAATACTTTAGTTTATAACTCATATAAACATGTAGAGAAATGATTGACATACTCTCTTTAATAATCCAATAGATAAAATTAGATTTCTTGTTATTCACCAGAAGGAAGTTTAATCCTTTCTTGAAGGAACTAATTGAATGATATATACAAGAACAAAAGACAATATCAACTTGGAGACAGAATGACAATCTTAACCATATGATTCTTCTTAGTGATCCAAATGAACACTTCTAGGTTACTATGACTGATCAGAAGGATTTTTAATTCCTCTAATGGAAACCAATTAATCCAATCACACAAATACAACAAATGTGCATTGACAAATTAAATATATACTTGATATATTAATTTGAATAACAAGGAAATACTGAACTAGAGACAACCATATAATTGAATAATTTTAACAAACAATTGATGCTAAAATAAAACCACAAAATTAGAGAACTTCAATTTACTTCTTCAATATAATGCTTGCAACATGGTCTTTTAAAACATTATAAACTTCATGTATTATATTCGACTGCTGATGATCATTCAACATCATATGTTCAACTTATATAGAAATACTCATGAAGAGACATAACTCTTCAAAATGTCTTTTGGGAATTAACATGATTAACAGAACAGCAATGAAGATAATGATAATAAGCTCTACTCAACCACATGTATATTTGAGCAATGTGATCCAAGTATTCTTGGCTATGATGTGTATCAGTGAACTCAATAGCGTTTCTTGTGATCACATCCATCGTTACCATCTTCTCCAGATGCTTGCAGGCTTCCCCAGATGCAGAGTCTTTGTCCTTGAGAGCTCCTAAGGCTTCATGCAATATCACTTGACAGTCTTTACTCCATTCATCTTTGCTCTTAAGTTCTTTATCATTTTTGAACAACATGGGTACTACTACCTTTGAAGCCTCAATACATTCTTTGGCATCGTTCTTAAGCTAGTCATAATATTTTTGGTGCCGTTCAATCAAGTCTTTTGCACTAGAAGTACCTGTAGTGTCAGAAATGTCCTTACCTTGTATCTCATGGAGTCTCTCTTGCAGCCTGTTGTTGAGCCTCTCATACTCTTGGATCACTTTATAGTTTTTAGAATAAACATCCCAAAATTTGTTCATCCAATGCATCATGTTAGCGTGCCTATTCTGGAGCACTGTTGCAAGTGTGTCAATCTAGACCTGAGCTATCTGATCAATAGATGGTGTTTGGACGCTTTGCGAGCTTTCTCCTTGAGTTAACCTTTTCACTGACCCTCTGAAGGTATTCTTAATAGTATCTTTTAAGAAATCATTTTCTTTTGTTAATCTTTCACAACTCAGTTTATATGCATCCCATTCTTTGATCAACATCTGAACTTGTGCTTTGTTCAACTTTGCAACATTTATGCCAATTTCTGCAGTAATCAAGGAGTTAGTTTCCCCTGCCTTCAAAGTCATGACATGCTCAAAAGCCTTTTCAGTATCTATAATGGTTGTCTTCTTATGAGGTAGGTACAAGGCCCATATTATTAGTGAATTTTCATCATTGTTATATTTGGTGCCCATATACACTTTTGTGACACCCTCAGGAGTGAGATTATATTTGTCATCATTATTATGCAAAAAACTATCAAATACCAAAGCAAAATTTAAATCAAGTCTAGGAAATATTATAATGCTTGCTTCTTTGAGCAACTGTCTACCTCTACTAGGAGTCATAGCTTGCAATTCACTGTCCACTGTTGTTTTTAACTTATAAATGAATTGTCTTTCATTGTCAGCCATGACTTTATCAACTGATTCCTTGATCTCTTTACCCTTGAATTTATACAAAAATGATTTAAATTCTTTAGAATGAATAAATTAATCATCAACAATAAAAGAATCATATGCTACTTGTCTTGGATCCTCATCATTAGGCCCCTCTTCATCATTTTTTTCATAAAGAGACTGATAACATTCCATTCTTCGTTTAGATATTCTAGTTGTTTGTTCACATGACTCTTCTTCTCCTGTAGATCCCTCATCACCAGAGCACAACAACTCTATCTTTGCAAGTTGTTTCCTCTTCTCATCTAATTCTCTATTACATTTCTCAATCACTAATTTAACTTCAGTTTCTTCCATATTCTTGATAATGTCATCATGTGGATGTGGGACATGTGTATATCCACTAAGGTTTTGTTTTCTCCTAGCAAGATCAATGAAACCCTCGGGATCAAATCCTTTTCTTGTCTCTACACATCTCATGTTATAATGCATTAATTTGTCCATGATGAGGCCATAACCTTCTTTAGACACCATAGTAAAATCTCTAAAGTACAAAGTACTAGGCATGAAGGATTGTTTGTCATAGGCACTCAAATGCATCACATTAGAATAGTTCATTTGCCTAACTATCTCTAAATAAGCAATTCTGTCAGGAACGGTCTTGGGCAATATACACGGGGTGTCCTCAAAACCATAAATTCTGACCATGGTTACATCCTCAAAACAATACCAATCTCCCCAGTTGTGGGTGATGGTAGGAGGACCACCAAAATCTTTGGGTCTCAGAAACCTCTTTATTTCGATTAACAGTGAATATTCACAAGGATGATTGAATTATCTATATAATACTTTTACACAGTATTCTTCAAAATGAATATAACTAGAATGGGCAAACCTGCTCTCCCATATCCTAGTCCACATTTGTACAGGTGACTTTTGTCCCCTCTGGTCCATTTGAGTAACTCTAAATTCACTTGGCCATAATCCTATTTCCTGGCCATAATAAAGCACCATGTGCATGAGGAGTGAGTAGTGTTCAAAAGAGACCGATGGGGCATTGTTCTTGATTGCAGTTAAACCAGAATCAATTCTTCTAAAAACATAAGCAGCATAGTCAAACTGCCTGGCATTGTGACACTGGATGTCTGTGGCTATCACCATTAAAGGAATTATCATAAAATTAGGAACCTCTGATTCTAGGACTTGGCCCACAGAATAATATGTGTATTATATGTATGGTTCAAACAATGACACATGGAATGGAGGTCCATCATTATCATTAAGAGGCACCATTTCTCCTTCTACCCTAGGCCTATTAATAGGTAATCTTCATCCATTATAGGTGGTGTCCATCCTTCAATATTCTTTCTCCAAATCTTCATAAACTATGGGAACAGTACACAAATCATCTAAGTCGAATACTTCACAAATGGCATTTTTAGACAAATGTATAACAGGTTCCCCTTGCGGGTTGCATATGGCCTTGAGGCTTAGATTATACTTCTTAGCCAGGGGTTTGAGGAGTTCTACATTCAGAAACACATCAGGAATGACCAATTTGCCCAAATTCAAGTGCCATGGGTTAGACACTGGGAAATTCTTGAATCTTCTATTGTAGTGGAATTTGAACAATTCATAACCTCCTATTGGAGTCCACACATTTCCAAGGTATTTGCACTTATCTTCTAATTTCTCTACCTCTACCCTAAGTTGTGCAGACCTTCGGGCTTTAGGGGTTGATCCGGGCAATTGGTCAATTAAGTCTTGATTCAATTTTCTGTCTTTTATTTTCTCATCAAGGTTTTTGTCAATTTTTTGTTTCTTGGGTTTACTAGTCTCACCTTGATGTTTTCTGCCCTTTCCTTTCACTAGAGTCTCCATTATAATTATGGATGGCAAATTCAAAATGTAGTTTATCACACAGAGGCTTTTGAGTACGTACCTGTTATGTGGTGATCAAACTCCTCAATCATTTCCTCTAAGTTTTTGCTTATGCGCTGCTCTCAGACAATTTGTTTGAATCTAATTGCAGTAATTTTGAATGGCTCTTCAAAGGATTTATTCCTTGTCTGCAATTAATTATTCTAGTGTATTAATTTTTGTGATCGTTTTGAGATGTCACATCGTCATAAATCCCTATATCGGCATGATTTTTGTAATGTAAGGGCGATCTAATATCTTCTTATGGTGCAAACATTTGCATGTGGATCAATTGTCGTGACCCCTCATTTGTCTCCTTGATGTCATCTTTCATAAATTTAAGTTTGTATCGGCAAGATATTTCAAGATCTTTCCGATATAGAAATGAGCCTAGCTATCATCTGTCTGACTTACGTTATCACCGTGGGAATAACATCTTACTCCAATATCTCAAGTGTCTTCGATATGAATATCAGCAAGAGTCTTATCAATAAGTGCAACTACTATCATTATCAGAGCAACATAGGACATCGAGATGCCTTATTTCAAATTACCCGATCATGGTTGTTTCCCCGATGCCCCTTTTATATCCTTCATTGGAGTGATCATTCACAATATGTCACTGACATCCTTCATCGTTGTGACCATCGGTTCAGTAAGACTTGTAAACTTTGTTCTGACTTGTTCACCTTCGTCGATGGTTCTTATCATCCATACATATCGGTGTGACTTATGCCAAAACAATCCCTTTGGTCACTGAGACATCAACATATAAAAGACATTCTAATTCTTCTCCCCGATGTGGATTTCTTTCCGATGTACCACTAGTTATGTCTGTTCCATGGGCTGTTCGGTGAGAGTCCTATCAAATTCCTTTATCAGTATGATTTATGCTATCGGGGGGGTTTTCAGAGTATTCTCTGATAGTGTTTTCTTATGCCAATAGTCCTTGTTACTGATTAACTCAGCGTGATTGGGATTCTTCTCTCTGATGAAAGGTCATCGGTGTCACTTTCTTCATTGGTGATGCCTGAAATCTTCTCTCCGATCATTATTCTCATGCCGATACTCATTTTAGCCCGTCTCATATAAAGCATAGATCGGTATAGGGAAACTGAGGCTCCTTATCATATATGGTGTGATGGGTGAGACAAATGCTTGTGGTAAAGATCATGTGATCCTATAGAATCCATCCACTATTACTATGATTTTGGGCACATGATTTTTTGATTTGGTTGGACATGGGGTAGGTAGGAATATAGGAAAATTTTGAAATTTTCCTGTCCCAACACTAGTCATGTGACTAATCTAGGTTAGCACTGCATATATGCATAAATAAATTGTATAATGACATCTACACAAGTTTTTTGGTGCATAAAAAACCAACTTATCTTGTACATGAAAGGCATGAGATTTCTCATGGAGTGAAGAAAGGATCCTAGTAGTGGTCATAATAACCTTAATATGAGAACAATTTTTTTTGAGATACGAGAATTTGGAGGTCATTCAAGGCTTTATCTCGCATCTTAATCTAGAAGAGGTGAGCTTTGATCTAGCCCTTTGGCATATTGAGTGTTAGCAATATTGATATTGTCACAATTAGGGAACCCAATTTTACAAGTGCATGTTAAAGGGATCAAATTTAAGATTGCAAGTGATGTGAGTGAATTTTTTAGTAGCAATAATTTTTACTCACTTGCAAACATAGTTAACTATCTTGCCAAATCTTTGAAGGAAGGTAATGTTGTAAGCAATCACAAAACTCTACTAGTCAATCCAAATAATGGCAAAAGGAAAATGTGGCATCAAGTTCCACATGGGTCATGAGGTGGATGCTCCCCTAATGAATATGAGTGATGTGTTAAAAAAATAATATGCAAGGAATTTTCACCAATGTGGAAACCCATTTCACCTTAAATATGTTGGGATTATGGTAAAAGAGAATGGTATTAGGATGCACTTTCATAGATATACCTTTATGAGTGATTATATAGAACATGTGTTGCTCAGAAATCATAATATGATTAAGTCATATGAGTGCTCCATCTTTAATAACCCATAAGATAGTTTGTGTATACCGCATATTTGATGTGGAAATCCATTCCTAAAATCCAAATCCACCAACCCCCAATAGTTTTTAAATTAATCCAAAATATCCCTTTCTCTAATGTACCATCTCATTGGCAACATGCTAATTTTATTCTCAAGAGACTCCACCATATTAAAATCAATAGAAACAAGCTAGTTAAAAAATGCTAATTTGTTATCCAACCAACACCATAACACTACTTTTGGGGACCATCATTAGGATCACAAATATCGACAAGCCCCACTAACCTCCCATAAATGACAAAGGTCACTCACATGACACAATGGTTGGGCTATTTTCTAGAGGCAATACTAGTCAAGGTTAATCTAGGAGAAATTTGCATGAATGCATCACCATCTCCTTTATCATATGAGGTGACAAGATCAAAATACTGAGCCAAATAGCCCTCAAGGTGGCTTGAAGAAATTTTTTACATCAAATTCTTGTAAATGAAAGTTGTCCAACATGCCAAGTTGCTGACAAACAACCCATATAGATTACTTAATCTTAATCTTCCCCCTTGGTGACTTGTTGTCTCTAGATAGACAATGTAGATACTTAAGGCTTGAGCATTTTTAAAAGATATCCTAATGTTCGCATATTTCCTTTGACCATAGTTGCTATACAAAATTTGAGAAGATGAACTAGGGTATGATTCCTTGTTGAGAATAATTACCTCAATTTTAGTCACTAGAGGAATCTAAAATTTATGGACATATTGGGGTTTAGGTTGAGGGTAATTGGATTTAGGATGTCTTGAAACTAAAGGTTTTCCTACTATCAATCATCGACTAACTAGCCTCTTGTCTTGGTGGAGAAGACAACTTGGGTATAAGTGGGCAACACCTAGCAAATGGCTTGGGGATAAGTGAAAAATCTTTGATCTTGTGGTTTAGAGCCTCACATTGGAAATAGGTACATTTGCTAAGTTAATGTAGGTGACCTATTAAAATGTGATGCACTTCTTGAATCTCAATGGATTCTTTAAGGTTGGATGTGAGGTCCACATCTACACCAACCTACTTGTAAGGTTGAGTCATAAATATTTTTTGGTCCATTGCAAATAAAACAATTGAGTGACTAGATAATATCTACCAAAAATGTCCATAGTGGGGTGGGGAGCTTAGAAAACTCATTACAAACAGGGACTTGGAGAGATGCTTTCCTAGAAACTTTAAAGTCTTGGGTCTAGTGAGAAAGCACGAACAAAGTTTTCTAATGTACCAATTTAACCACATAGGTTAAGAGGAATATCAACCTACTAGGGGTCATGAAAAGTAAATAAGAGAAATATCTTGCACAAATTCCTAACCTGAGATAACTTAATGTCATTGGGTTCCCAAAAGTTATTGGACTTAGGGTCCAAGTACTATTCTGAGTAGATACTTCCCACATAAGAAGCAATAAGGCTAAAATTTGCATTCTAATTTCAAACATATTCTACAACATCAAGGGGTAAAATAATATCAACTTTGAAGGCTAAACCTTATTTTATAACTTTAGTAAAAAAATTTAAGCATACTTTGGAGCCATCTTCACCATCAAATATACCATTAGTTGTAGAAGACATGACTTTGGCCATTAAAAAGGATGGATCTAAGGGTGATATTATGTGTAAGAAATATAAAAAACCTTCAAAATAGTGTGACACAAGTTGAATGAAAGCTCTCAACCATATAAGAAAACAAAAATGTATAAAATAATAAAATAGACCAAAACAAGTACCCTAAATTATACCAAATACCTTTTAAAATAATAATCCTTTATAACTAACATTTTAATATTTTAAATAAATATCACAATACCTAATTATTATGTGTGGACACTTAAAAATGTCTCGAGTCAGCGAGTAACATTTTCACGCTAACTTCCATCTCCTCTCACATAGTTAAATAATTATTTCCTAATGTCATATTCTTCTATTAATTAAATAATTTTGAATTATTTAATTAATTCAATTTTTCTTTATTCCTCTTAAATAATTAAATAAATTTTATTTAATTATGATATTGATTATCCCTTTCTAATCTATAATCAAATAAATTCTTATTTATTTAATTATTTATCTCCATTTTCCCTCTTCCCTTCTATAATTAAATAATTATTTTTAATTATTTAATTAGCCATTATCTATTTTCCTACATTATTAAATAATGGTTTTCAATTATTTAATAATTTTCTAATTCCTCCATCATCCAATTTAAATAAATAAACTATTTATTTAAATTAGCCCTCACCTTTATTCTCATCACAACACATGTTCCTCTCTCATAATTTAAGTAATTTTTTATTTGAATTATGTGTCACACTACCAACTTCATGTAATAAAGTTGTAACACCACTACCTTTATTTAAATGAAGTGGACTTGCATTAAATTATCTCTTAATATTGGTCGTCCACATCATACATTATCATTCAATCCTCACCCTTCATTCAAATCCAATCCTCTATAAAAGCAAGCCTTCATCTCCATTTCAAGGTTAACCACAATCTTCAATATTTTGCTATCACTTATATCATTCTTCTTGAGATCTTGCTATCATACATCCATATTGAGCTTATCATATATCTTGCATTCTACAAATCTAAGAGTAAAATTGAGAAGAGAAATGGAGGAGAATCAACTTTGGCATAGGATTTGAGATATTATAGCTTTTATTATTCAAATTCTATTGTCATCATGTGCTTCATTGTTAGATTAGGGTCTTTATGGATTGAATTTAGGTAGTTTTGTGGTTACTATTGACGATTCATTGCTTTCCCCTACTTTTTCCTAATCTACATTATGAATTTAAAATATCATTAGTTAACTCAAAATTAATTAATAAAACAATTAAAATTTACAATCCAAACTTAAAATATATTAATACAATTCAGTCACAATGTAATATGTATAGATGCCAAAATGTATTGACAGCTAAAACAAAAGTTACAGGGTAGCCTTTAAATTTCATTCCTTGTAGTATTAATAAAAAATAACATGAACCCTAGTTAATATAGTAAACGTGGAAGTCTAAAATGTAGTATATCTACTAAGGAATGGACTTATTAAGATAAAAAAATAGCCTTCAATTGTATATATGGTTTTCCACAAAAGAGAAAATATAGCATTACCAAAAGAAGTACGGCTGCCACAAAAGAGACAATATACCATGGCTTTGAGAAACGCTCTTTCCTAAAATCAATAATCCACACATTTAGTTGGTTGTTATAATGTTTGTTGACATTTCTCAAAACATGCTTAAAATCATCCTTGTAAGTGATTCCGATGCACAAACCATTGAATATTCGAGCTACTTAGTCATTAGTCCACAAATAATTTTTGATAACACTCATTCTCTGAAACAACCCAACATCCTCCTTATAGTCAATTAAGTTATCCATTATATTCATGTTTCACAAAGTTAGTTGCTTAATTTGGGAGTTTTCCTACCTTTGACACTCTTCAAAAGCTATGAAGTTTATTGACAATATTTCTATGTCATCCTCAATAATAATTTGAGGGAGGTAAAGTGTACTTCATCGAAACATCTACATTTAAAATGGGATTTTACTTTAGTTCTTGCCTTCAATTTAATTCTCGATTTTTGCAAACTTTTCTACTGAAGGTATCATGCTTTCAACTACTGCAGAAGATCAAAGTAGCCAGCAAATTAGAACCACCCAACTTGCCCCTCTAAAACAAGCAACACCATTTGGAGTAGCAATGCAAGTAGAAGCGTATTCTACTTAATCATCATTCACTTCAATGGTCAAAGAGTCAATAATTTTACACCTCATCCACAATCAAAAGAGGTAAATATTTGTCCATATTTTATTGGCTAAAATTGACCTTTGATTGTTGAAGTGTATGATGTTTAAGAATTTTGTAGTGAATGTTGCAAGTACACCATTTAATGAGGATACAATCTAATGTGGCAAGCCACTATTGAAAATCTAGATCCACTAACCCCTAATAGTTTTCTAAATATGACCAGGCCTCTCTTTCTCCAATGTACCATCTCATTGGCAACATGCCTACTCACTTTAGATTCCACAATATTAAAATCACTACAAATAGGCTAATTAGAAAAAGGTAAGTTGTCAGCCAACCAACACCACAACACTACTTATTTGGGACATCATTATAGGTGTAAATGTTGTCAATCCCCACCAACCTCCCATTAATGTCAAAGGTCACCAACACAACACAATGATTATTCGCTCTTCCCCAAAGGTAGTACTAGTCAAGGTTAATCTATGATAAATTAGCATGCATGCACCACCATGTCCATTGTCATGTGAGGTGATGTGATGAGTGGCTTGAGGGCAAGTTATCTTAAAGTTGGTTTGAAGAAAAAAATCCTACAACTTGATTTATTATAAATAAAAGACATAAAACATGCACCAAGTTGTCGACATGCAACAATATAGAATAAATAGTGTGTGATACCTTGGTGGGAACAATCACCTCATTTCTAGTCACTATAGCAATCTAAACCTTATGGACATACTAGGGTTTAGGTAAAGGGTCATTAGACTTAGGCTGTCTAGAAACTAAAGGTATTTTACCATGAACTATTTACCAGCCCACCTCTTGGGTAGTAGAGGAGAAGACTTGGATATTTAAGTGGAAAATGCCTAGTAGGTTGCTTGGGCACAACTAGACAAACTTTAATCTTGTGTTCTAGAGCTTGGCATTAGAATCATGTGTTCGATAAGTTAATTTAGGTGACCTATGAAAAATGTAGGCCACTATTTAAATATAAATCATGGATTCTTTAAGGTTGGAGATGAGGTCCACCTCCCCACAAACCTTCCTATGGAGTCAAGGCATACATTTTTCTCTAGATCATTGAAAATAAAATGGCTGAGCAACTAGACAATATGTTTCATAAATACCCACAACAGGATGGGGAGCCTAGACAACTCAATTTGAACATGTACCTTGAAGGATTATTTCTTAGAAACTCTAAAGTATTGGGTCTACCAAGAAATCAACAATAAGGTGTTTCTCATGAACCAACTACACTAGTTAAGAAGCATATTGACTTACTAGTGGTTATGAAAAGTAAATAAGAAAAATTCCTTGGACAAATTCCTAACTCGAGACAACTTAATGTTATTGGGTTCCCAAGAATTATTGACCCAAGAGAGAAAGTATAGTTTTGAAGGTATACTTCACACAATAAGTGTTAGTGTAGGAATAATAATTTTATTAGTTATTATTTAAATAAGTAATTATGCATATATTCCACACATGGCTTTAAGCCACCTTAGGTAGTTAGGTGTCAACTTGGAGAGTTCAACACAACTCTCCAAGCTATGTCTTGACACTCATTTGCCACCACTCTTTGAGTGTTTGAGTCAACTTCTGACTCGACTCAAACTCTTCATCTATATGTACTCTCATTATGCCTAGTTTATGTATTGCAATTCTTATTACTTTCACTCCATTTTGTGACCATGTATTGCTTAGTTAATTTTTTTTATTTCATGGTATCAGAGCATGTCTAAGCTCATTTGCTGGTTTGTTTGGAGCCACATGCTCATTTGGAGGTGTGTTAAGGGAAAATCTCTCCTGGTTTCGGCATTTTTAGCATGATACAGAGGTTTTTTTTCCTGTGTTTGTAGAGCTAAGATTTGAGGAAGGCAATCATCGAAAGGGGCATGGTTTGCATCAAAACAATAGGTTGTATAGGCACATAGCCTATGAAGGAGGGACATCCTCCATAGAGAGAGGCCCACATGGCCTCTTTAAAGGATCAACGACCTATTGTATAGGCCTACGAGCATGGCCAAAGAAGGCATGTGGGTGGTGTTTAAGGCTCACATCTTGTTAACTAGATGCATGATCTGCATAGAAGGGGTGACTTCCCTTGACGCCCCTACTTGGAATTCCAAGCCAAACATCATCCAAACCCTTGTCTCAATGCCCATACACTGGTCTCAACCCTCAAGTCGAAGGAGCCCTTTAAATTTTCCTTGAACATGCACTTGAAATCCACCTAAAATTAATGCAAATTGATCTTGTAATGTTTATAGAAGTAGAATGTGTTTTAATCCTTTGAGAGGGGTGTTTTATTCCCTATGAAGAGGTCCAAAACCTTGGTAAATTGACCTGAAATCAAGCCTATTTAAAACCAAAATCATGGATTTTTTGGACGATTTATTTATGCTTTGTTTGTACATAGAAGAAGGCACAAAAGATACCCATATTCATGTGTTTTGGTGCAACTTTTTCTCTAGGTGTGAGGTTGTTCCATGAACAGAGAGTCACTATCTATAGAGGTGGATTGGTTAAAGGGAGATTCGAGGTTGATCCATGGCCACAAGGGTTGCTAAAGGCATGGATGACCTAGATAAAGGCTTGCGGCCTATGTGAAGGGTCTCTTTGAAGGTTGATCCAGGGCCACAACCTATGTAGAGGAAGAGAAATTCCTAAATCAACCTTATATAAACAATAGAAAGGAATCTCCCATGCATGCCCCTGCAATTCCTCCATCATTCTGCTGCCACACTCTATAGCTATGCATGTTGCATCCCTAGCCTCCATTTCCACCACTAGTACAGAAACAATAATATATGATTAAAAAAAACTACTAAAAACTGCATATAAATGACTAAACATGGTCACGTGACCATTGGTAGTTTATTTCCAGTCATTTATAACATGACCGAATTGACGACTAAACCATTTTTAGTCATTTATTGGTTGTTTTGATTGATCAATTTGGTAGTATATTTAGTCATTGATTGTTGTAAACTAGTCACTTATTTAGTCATTTTTTATTCACTGATATATTTATTCGTTAATTTAGTCATTGATTGTTGTTAACTGGTCACTTATTTAGTCATTTTTATTCACTGATTTCCATCCATTGGTAGTGTATTTAGTCATTAATTTTAATCATCATTTTGATCAATTTGGTAGTTTATTTAATTGTTTTTGTTCACTGATTTCCATCAACTGGCAGTATATTGATACATTGTTTATTAATAGCATAATCATTATATTTAGTCATATATGTCATCATATTTATTCACTGATT
This sequence comes from Cunninghamia lanceolata, assembly GCA_027924645.1. Lineage (NCBI taxonomy): Eukaryota > Viridiplantae > Streptophyta > Pinopsida > Cupressales > Cupressaceae > Cunninghamia > Cunninghamia lanceolata. The sequence goes on from BSBN01001583.1 coordinate 17,563,498, forward strand.
TCTATCAATTGGTAGTTTATTTAATTATTTTTGTTCACTGATTTTTGCCTAAAAGTATTAGAAATGAGATAATGTTTTTGAGGTTTAAACATAAAACACAGAAAAACATAATCAATCATTCATTTGTACATAATGAAATAGCTATTAAGAAGGTAAAATACTATAATTTTATTAAGAAAAGGCATTCTTACAACAGATACGAGACATAAATATGTGTCTTTACTTTGAAAAATGTGTTACAAAGCATGTTTCTCAGTGCTGTGACTGAGAAAACTAACTTATATTGCCTTTTTTTGCTTATACAACTCTAAAACACACAAAAAACACTAAGATCCCTGAACAACACATTCAAAATATTGCATAAAGTAGTGGACCAAGCTGTCTATCAGCTAGTACATGATAAACATCAACTATGTCATTTTTTTCAAATATTTTAGTGGCCATCGTGTGAAGGTCCCTTCTTTCTCTTTCAGCCAGACAACTCCATCTGTTTTATCTTCATAAACAAGGGGTATGTTACTCGTGACCTTTAAAATATTTACATTTGCATCTCCTGTTCCTTTCAATTTGACTCCATGTAGAATAGATAGTGAGTGAATCCTCCCAATGCCCATAGCAATACCATCAAATGGATCAAACAATGTTGGTATTATATTTAGTCAATTGGCAGTTCATTGAACTATTTTTGTTCACTAATTTCTGCCTAAAATTGCTGGAAATGAGACAATACTTTTGAGGTTTAAACATAGAACATAGAAAAACATAATCAATCATTCATTTCTACATAATGAAACAGGCAAAATACTAAAATTTTATTAAAGGCATTCTTACAGCAGATACAAGACATAAATATGTGTCTTTGAAAAATGTGTTACAAAGTGTTTCTTAGTGTTGTGACTGAGAAAACTGAGTTACAATGCCTTTTTTTTCTTATACAGCTCTAAAGCAAACAAAAAACACTAGGATCCTTGAACAACACATTCAAACTATTGCATAAAGCAGTGGGCCAAGCTGTCTAACAGCTAGTACATGATAAAAATTAACTATGTCATTTTTTTTCAAATATTTTAGTGGCCATCATGTGAAGGTCCCTTCTTTCTCTTTCAGACGGACAGCTCCATCTATTTTGTCTTCATAAACAAGGGGTATGTTAGTCATGACCTTTAAAATATTTACATTTACATCTCATGTTCCTTTCAATTTAACTCCATGTACAATAGATAGTGAGTGAATTGGCCCAATGCCCACAACAACACCATCAAACAGATCCAACAACCTAACTTTATCCCCTTCTTGGAGTTAATCAATAAATGTTTGCCAAAACAAAAAAAATACACATTATATTGGTTTTGACAGTTGTATGTAATGTCTTATGTCTTGGAACAAATTAGTTTTTGTATGTATTTTTTTTATTTTGTTGAATAACAAAGAAGCAACTTTTTACTCTGAAAAAAAAACTAACTCATTATAAGGTACAAACAAATGGAGGGCAAGACTACAATAGTGCTAGATAGTACGAGTACTCTAGAAAGAGACATGGATTGGCAATGAAGTCCCCCCAACTAAGGACCATGACATCCTTAAACACAATGCACTAATGCATTGTCAAAATCTATGTATGCACTCTATTACAACTAAGCTCTAAGCTTCCATATGTAAGTTATATGTTCTCCCTTATTTCCATAATCTATGTATACTAGCTAATTACATTTCACTACTATTCTAACTAGCTTCTATCAAATAGGTAATAGTTACCCTTATTTACATAATAAAAAAACCATTACTTGATTAGTACTTACTTGCATTTGGTTTCATAGCACTCTCCTCGAGTTCAGCACAACTACTACTATGAATATCATGTGCATGCTCATCGTGTTCATCATCATAATAACTATCAACATTCACATGAAGTTGTATAGTTTTGTTGAGAGCTCTATTGACAGGGCCTTTTTCTTTTCATTATGCTTTCATATAATTGCTCTGTATGTGGTTTAATCATCATGCACAAATTAATATAAGTCAAGTAAAGAATGCAAAAGCTTTAAATTTTTGTCCAAAAGACCATTTTAAGCATGAAGAATGACAAAACATTGGGACAGATTAACTTTCAACTTAAAGAATGCATAAGCTATAAATTTTTGTCTAAAAGAAGAATGACAAAACATTGGGACAAATTAACTTACAACTTAAAAAATGCAAAATCTATAATTTTTTGTCCAAAAGAATATTTTCAGCATGAAGAATGACAAAACATTGGGACAAATAACTGGCAATTATTATATTACCTCAATAATTCAGCACAACTATGACGACTATGCTGCACATTCTTGTCTAGTTCATGATGATCACTATCAATATCGACAGCTCTATTGACATCATGAAGGTGTTTTCATTTTCCTGCTACTTTCAAAAATTTCTCTGCATGTGGTTTAATCATCATGCAAAAAAATATACAAAGCATTCAATAGTCAAGTAAAGAATGCAAGCTATAATTTGTCCAAAAGAACATTTTCTAGATCACTCCAACAATAAAGAAACTAGGTTGGATTCTCGTATGCTCAGATTTCAATAATCTACATATTAAGAGGCATTTGTATATAGAATTTCCAAACAAGAAGAAATGAGATCAATACAGCCTCTTACCTCATCTGAATCCATGGATTTATGCTCATTCCATGAAGAAACTATAGGGTTAACAGAGGAAACCAACTGCAAAACTTGCTAAGTGAGATCGAATATGCAACTCATTATCTGTTGGTACCCTTCATTTGAGTTGACATGATCTAGAGAGGCTCCTACTGGGTATTTAACAAATGGCTATGAAATCTTTGTTGATGAACTAGATTTCCACTTCATCCTACTCTTAGGTTTACTAGTTCGATCTAGTACTACCATATAATTGACAATATATTCTGCACCTACTTCTCTATTACTGTTTTCCACCTAAAATACAATGTCAATTTCAACATATAGTCAGTTTAATAAAAATCAAAATAAATAACATAATGTAAATTGAACCAAAAAGGCATACACTTACTACAAATTTGTCCATTTTGGCCTGTAACCCGCCTCAGCCAAATGTATATCTAGGGTCCTCACATTATCTCTTGCTTTCTTGCCTCTGTTACTCTTTGCCAAATATTCTTCAGAATGCATACTTTCTTTCAATGCCTCCCACTGTTTGGGAGATAGAGTGGAGTCTAACCTCTCTTTTCCCTCCATGATTGTTTTTCTATAATTATATCTAAAATTGTTCATCAAAATTCTCATCTTTTACTTGTAATATTTTCTAGAGATTTGTCCACCAGTAATCTAAAAAGCATTTTCAATTTTTTGTAAAACATTTTCCATAGTTCATGGATCTTGCTTTGCAAAACTTGATTTGCAAATATCCAAATGGGCCCTACACCTTACACCCAACTCAGAGGCCCACTTTGTAGCATTTGGCCCAATGGGCTCACCATCTCTCGATACCTCAACCAAGAATGGCTTCTTGCCTTCTAATTTTCTTTCTTTTACATTCCTCTCTGTAGATCTATACAAATCTTGACTCAATCTTTGTCTTTTGACAAAAGCAGACACATCTTCTATTAAACCACCACCAATATTTTTGGTTGATCCACTAGTTCCATCAATAGCTCTAGATGCAATAGGTGTACTCTGAGGCACATCATATGCAAACGGTCTCTCTTCATGACTTTCATTAACTGGAACTTCATGCTCCTTAGCCACATCAGTTGTGGCATGACTAGGTAGATCAGTACTAGTCTCCATAGATTTCACTTCAAACACATCCTTTAATGTTGAATAAATCATTTGTAGACTTGTTGTTCCTTTGCTCTGATATTTTTCAATAATCTCTCTTAGAGTTTGTGCTAAGAGATCATCACGATATTGCACATCACCATGTGCTATATTAGGCTACACATCATCACAACTATTGTTTTCAACAACTACATTTGTTGAATCACAAATGCATTGGCTTCTACAAGATGGTGGCACTGTATCTTTTCTTTCCTTTTGGTTTTTCTCCTCATTTTCTTTGCACTCTTTTTCTTGCCTATAGAACAAAAAAAAATATCATATTATGTCTTATATACATAAAGCCCTTGCCTATAAAATTTCATTAAACACTATTAAACAAATAATATACTACTTAGTGGATTTATAACTTTCCTGTTTGTCAAACCAAAACGCAATAAATATTCATTATTCCCACTTTTTCTCTATGAAAATGCTCATAATCTGTCACTAAAATTTCAGCATTATGATCATTATCATCTAATTTGCGCCTTATAGTCCTTTTCCTCATTTCCCGAAATCCAAATAAACAATAATGTATAAATCAACAACTTGAATCAATAAAACTTTATTGAGTTCATAAGTTGATAACTATTGACTTTCCAATCCGTTGGTAACTGCAAATGGAAACTTAAAATAGAATTTAGTTTATAGATTAAAAAGAATTTATAGTCAAAAACCAAGAAGATGTTTACAAATACAGATATCAGACAAATTTTCCATAGGGATATATTCACAAGAAAAGAACTCATAAAAACATAACACAAGCAACATGAAGGAAAAACATACTCTAGTAAGGTTATGTCTGATTTGTCTCCAATTATCCTGGGAGTTGAACCAACACAAATATATATCTAATATCAACATATATGATGATATTTTGACACCAATAAATCGTTCCTAATTGTAAGTTACCACATATCTCCTTGTTAGTTTGATTTACTTATTCTCCCCAGGTTACTATGATTTATTTAAAGGAATTTAATCCTTCCTTGAAGGAACCAATAAATTAACCACACAAAGACAACAAATGTGTTTTGATAAACCAAATATACCCTTGATATATTGATTTAAATAACAAGGAAAGATCAAACTGGAGACATAATGTTAACATTCATTAACTCACTTCAACAAACAATTAAAACTAGAATTTGGCCACCAATTATAACTTCACTCTATTGATCCTAAAAAAGATTTTACAATACATTTCAAAATTTTGTCTTGACTGACATGTCAAAAAGTGTCTTTTTAGCTACCCAATTTTAACATAAATCAAAAAGTCTTCATTATCGTTGTTTACATAGGATTACATAAAAGCAATGGAAGATGAGAAATGATCAGATGTTGAAGTCTAGAGCACTTGCAAGATACGAAATTCTGTTACTCATCGTAAGGTACTCATGATCATTCAGATCTAGCAAGGTCCTCTCTCCATGATAGTATCTGCAAGGCTTGGTATTGTTGGTGTTCCCAACTGATGGTCTGAGTTTTATCTTGGAGATGGCAAAAAAAACCGTTGGAAATGTTTTATCCCAATGATGAAGAAGACATATCACATGGTTGGATCTTTGTTCAACCTGGACACATTTATCCATACTTCTCCGCCCAAGCTGCACATACTTTCTCCAAAGGCCATTGGAAAGGAATCAATTTTTCTTTTTTTTCATTATGCCCTGCATACCTAGCATCCAATAAGATCTTTGACTCCTTACAAACTATTTTAAAATTCAATTCCAATGCATGTAGCTTATCAAGTGTAGAACTCAAGATCTTCATACTTGGATCTCCATCTACACAACTTGAAGATATGAGCTAGCTGGATATATTTTAAAAATCAGCCTTCCATTTGTCCAAACTTTTTATTTGCACATCATCTTCCAATATGCTTGGCATGATCTTTTTGTCTATCTTCTCAATTGATTATCTTTTTCCTTCAAAACCTTATCTAAATTCAATTGGAAAGCCACTATCTCCTCTAATAAAATTAACATATCAAGGGTTAATTTTATTTTTGGTGGGGCATCAGGGGAAAACCTGGAACACCTATGAATTTCCCTTATTTCTCTAGTTCTAGGTAGCCACACCTTAATCATGTCATTCAAGCTTTCCTTGTCCTTCTCATGTTTGTCCTAGGTTGTTCTCACACTTGAATAAGATTTCCATGTATCATCAACCCTGGTTGTAATCTTGGATAACCTATGGTTAATCAAATTTGTAACCATTTATTTGACAATGTTCTCTTTCTCACCCTACATATTCTTTACCTCTTCTTTCAACTCCTTAATTTCTAAGAGCAATACCTCTCTGTCTGTTGGGAAGGCTTCTACAGTATCCATAGGAATTAAACTAGTCTGAGTTGAAGTGCCTGGAGACAACAATATTTGCCCTTGATACTTATTTAATTCTTCCATTGCCTGTCCATATTTTAACAAAAGCTCATCATAGTCCTTTTCCAATTTATCAGTGACAACATCAGCAAATTGAGCTATGTGAACACTCAAGCTTGTAGCTTGAGGAGATGGAGTATCTGATACTCTTTTTATTATTACATCTCCTATTAATTCACCTAAACCCACTCTTAGCTTATTATTGGTTGGGGCCAATGCCCATGTTGCTAGGGTCTCAAATTTGGGATTGAACCCTGCACAAGAAAGTGCTTTATTTGCTTGATCATCAGAAATAACTGTGCCCATCCTTGTAATAGTGTCAAATGCAATTGCATGTGCCAAAGTCTAGTGAGGAAGCAACAACAAACCACTTTTCTCCACCAAAGCTCTCCCTTCATCAGGGGTCATCCTGTTGATATCATGGCTCACTTCATTGAGCACCTTCTATGTTATTTCTTCATACTTCTCAAGATCAGCTCCTCTTTTTACTTCTTCCACTTTCTTTAGAAATTCTTTATTTCTCACTTTCAACACATACCCCTTAAACTCAAAGGTATTAACAAAGGCATCATCTTCTAAAAATTGTGAGCTAGCAAGTATTCTGATGTCCTCTATATCTACCTGGTCACTAGAAAGTGGCCTTGCCAACCTGTTATCTAGAGAGGGATAAGTCCTTATTATTTTAGGTGAATTCACCTATTGAGACATTTCTTGTTCATGTTCATTAATTTTCTCCTCCAAATCGACAAACTCTATTTCTTCTTCATGTTCCAAGTTAATAATCTTCAATTTCTTGGTTGGGGTAAATTAGGAGACTCATTTCTTCTACTATATGGCTTGACTGAACTCCTTGGGTCATATGTAGGTCTCTCTTCACCTGCTAGAGCACTTTCAATCAAATTTACTGCATTGGAAAAAAAATTGGATCCCTAGTATTGGATCATTATCATTTGCAAATGCCCTATGGTATTTAGGATTCAAATTTTTCCTCATTCTTTCCCCATCCTTCACTTCCTACCACCTCTTCCTCAGGAAATGAATTTCATCCATAGTAGAGCAGTTCCTTACTATATCTTCATCAAACATGACTTGATGGGTGAGTTGTGGCCTTTTTATGCCTAGTCTTACTCTATTGATGAAACCTTCTAGGTCAAATACCCTTGGGTCCTCAAACCCCATCTTGTAAACTCCTAACACTGAGTCTATTTGATCCAAAGCATCCTTGTTTGTAGCCTAGAAATTAGAAAACTTGGTGGTAGTAGGGAAAAATGATCCTTTCTTCTATAATCTCAAGTGGTCCTTATCTGATTCATTCAATTGCTTGATGATTTCCAAGTATGCAATTATTCTTGGCACATATTTTGGCAGGATGTATGGGGCAACCTTGCTCCCATAAACTCTGATACAAGTAGTGTGGGTGTACAGGAACCAATCACCCCAATTATGCAAAATTCCCAGCTTAAGGGTTCTCTCAAATGGTCTCAGGAAATCTAATACATCCCTTGGAACCCTTTCACCTTCAAGATCCATGAACTTCAACAACCTTCTCACAAAATGTTCTTCAAAAACCACATAATCTAAACTTTCACAATGCATGTCTAACAAATGAGTCCACAGTTGAATAGGGAGAAGAGTACCATCCTTGTCTTGCTCTCTCACATATACATCTTTATGCCACAACCCTATTCTAGCATACAAAAACATATGGCACATAATTGAATACCATTTGAATTCCACCTTTGCATCTTCAACATACAGATTGTTCTTAATTTTCACTAGTTGATCATGCTTCTTATTGGCTACATAGGTTACATAATCAAATGCTTCAGTAGTTGAAATATCCTATACATTTACAGCTAACATCATCATAGGCACTAGAATCTTATCCATAGCATCTCTTCCCAGTACATGGCATAGAGTACGGTAGGTCTTTACAAATTAATGCATGAATTGTGAAACATCAAAAGGCTCTTCTTCACTGTCTAATATTCTAATTAGCTTTCCATCAATTCTCCTTTCTCTGTGCTTAGGCAACTTGAATACTCTGTATGCATGTCAAGCTCTTTTGTATTCATCTTTTAGGATGTTAATATCAATCTTTTTGTTTGTAGTAGGGTTAAGGCTAAATACCTTTGTGATGAATGCCTTTGTGGTCTCGATCATTATTACACCATTTCCTGCCCTAACAGCCCTAGCACTAGGAACATATCTCTATGCAACAATCCTCACGAGGCCAGGATTCACAAATATGTTAGGTCACATCAATTTTGCCACATCTAATTTCTAGGCATTACAAATAGAGGCTTTGTATTCCTTCCTATCATGCCAATGTTTGAACAGAGTCCACCCATGCATAGACAATTTAGCATCTCGGCACCCAAAACAAAAATCTAGCAGTCTATCATTCGGCCCGCTTGGACTGTGTGCATTCATCAACTTTGTTGAAGATCTAGGCAATTGTTTCATCAAATCCTCATCTAGAATCCTTTTAGAAGTCAAAGGCTGACTTGTTTGACTCATTTTGGAACCATTTTCTACCACACTAGGGTTTTTCTTTTCTAAAAATGTTTAAAATTCCCTCTAGCCAACAACAATTCAACTCAAATAAATGCATTAGGCAAGAACAAATTATTGTTTTAGGTTGCAGAAGCACTTGAAATCATAATATCTTCTCATCCAGTTGCTCAGTGCGCAGAAATCCTCTTCATGTTTATGAAAATGCCATGAAAAACCCTTACTTTCAACTTTAATCAGACTTACAGGTTAGGGCTCGGTGTATAAATGCATGTATTTTCGGCCATTACTGTGAATTCATGATATAGGGGTGGATTCCAATGTCTACTCATAAAACTTGAACTCCAACCATTGATATGGTCCTCATACTGTGAAATCGACTACTCAAGATCAACTGCCAGATTTGAAAATCCAAGCCTTTACGTGAAAAGTTTGCCAGCCAATCAAATTATTCCATCTCAGAAGTGCACTTTTGCTGACTTTTCCACTTTTGTCCTACACGGCCATGTGGCATCATTTCACAGTAGCGCAATAGAAAATAGATTACCTCCTTCGGGCTCTACGGGTGTGCTAAGGCTTCCATGTGGATTTCCACTACATATACATTTTTCCTTCTTTTGGAGACTTGCCATGTGTCACCCTCTTGCAATAGCACAGAGAATCTTGCCCACTAACAAGATTCTCCTGTGGGGATATGCTACTGTTAGATCCATTTATACCTATGGTACCATATCCTTCATTTAATTGAATGGTTGGTATATGGCCATAGGCCATGATATCCTTGACACATGTCTTCATCTCGCAGCCCCACAATGTAAACATGATGTCACCTTTAGAATTGTGTGGGCTTGCGATATCTTACCAAGTGGCAGTTTCAGACCTTTACAAGGATATAAAACCAAGCCTTAGCAATGCATATGATTTAATGGGCTAGGATGGGTAACGTAAGACTTGGGGCCACTCAACTTACGACATGAAAGATATTAGGTTATAACTTAGCTGACTGGGAACCTAGGCTAGAAAGTCAAAAACAAAATATAAGATAAAGTAAACTTTTGACCATAAGACTTAGGGTTTCAAGGAAAATAAGAAAATACCCAAATGAAACTGAATCAAAACCCTAAAACCTAGGCAAGTACCACCAGGTACTTCACTACAAGGCCTATTCTTCTGGGGGATTCATATATGTCTGCTCCCATTGGTACATTGTGTAATCATGAGGCCATTTGTACTCCTGGATTTTTCATGTGTTGGCCAAGTGACTCTTCCATCTTCTGTCTAATAACCATACATATAACCAAAGTTTAGGTGACATGCTAACCTCTTAAGGTGACAAGCTAGTTAAGGTGACAAAACATCATCATAATCATCTGCATTGCTAGCAAGATCAAAATCATGATCACTCACGTCTACATCTGCTTGATTGTCTTCCTCATCCTCATCTGTGACATGCAATACATTCTCTCTCCCAATCTCTTCATTGGTAATCAAAATCTCTCCTTCAAACACTCCATCATCATCTTCATCCACTTCTTTGAATGTTTCTTGTAAATTAACATATTGCCCATCAGGCATTATATTGAGAACTTCCATGAATTTTTGTTTCGAACAAGACTTTGTTTGAATGACATATGACCTTGCTGGGCTTCTTACATCATCAATTAGAAATGACTGGTTAATTTGAAGAGGGTAAACATATGGCTCATCTGTCTCTGATAAAAATTGTCATGTATTCGTTCGTACAAATCCATACTCATCAAATTGTACAGCAGGTGGTCAGATCCACTTACATTTTAATAATATAGGACTATTTTCACCAAAATCCACATGATGAAATAGTATCAAAAGCACCAAAAAGAGTTTCTATAATAGCATAGGCTATATTTTTCTCAGTATGCATAAAGTCAATAGTATGTCTAATGGCTATATCCTTAAAGTACGGAAACTTATAAAATATGCACAACTATTTTACACCTCTTTCATTACATGGATCACATCTATTACTAGCAATCCCATCATTTTCAATAAATGACATTCCTTTTTGTCCATTCCCAACAATGCAATCACCTGTTATTAGCAATGGTGCTTCACGATTCTCTTCTTGACCATTGAAATGTGCTTTTTGTTGATGATATGGATGATTCATTTTAAGGTAAGCACGATGTACACAATAAATACACTTACACAAACTTATTGAGTGCCTCACAAAATCCTTAAATTTGCAAGTAGGACATCCATGGTATCCATGAACACTGAGACCAGACAATGTGCCATATGCAGGAAGATCATGAATTGTAAACAATAAGGAAGCTCTTAAAGTGAATTTGATTGATTGACCATCCCTTAAAGGTTGAATTGCTTCAATTCCTTTCCACAATTCCATTAGCTCATCATATAATGGCTCTAGATAAGCATCGATTGTATTTGAAGTCACACTTTTCTTTCCTAGTATAATCAATGATAGCATTAAGAAAAATGGTTTAGTTGCTAACCATGGAGGCAAGTTATAATTTATTAATAACACTGGCCAAGTTGACCATTTAATACTTTGATCTGAGAATGGATTCACCTCATCTAGAGCCAAACCCAACCTTATATTATGAGGATCTTGAGAAGAATCAGGCCATCTATTATCAAATTCCATCCACGTCTTAGAATTAGGCACATGTCATTATTTTCCATCAGTGCTCTTATTTTGGGCATGCCATTGTATAAGTTCAGCAATGTCTTTGCACCTATACATTTGGAGTAATTGTGGGATTATCGAAAAGTGGCAAAGAATCTTTCTAGGAACCACAGTTGATTTCAATCCTTGTCTATACCTTGCTTCATGACATTCCAGACATTCACTCTCACTTGAAAGATTATTGCGAAATAATACACCTACATTCACACATGTGTGGATGTTTTCATACCCTAAGCCTAGCTTAGTGATTTTCTTTTTACATTGACTTCGTTTTGTTGGGAATGTGGAGTCAGGTGGTAAGAACAAACTTAATTATGCCAATAATTGATCTACACTATCATTTGTCCAACCAAACACCACTTGCAAGTTAAGAATTTGAAGGATTGTTGTCAAATGACTTAACTTGCAATTATCATACACAGGCTTTAAAGCATCCTTCATCAACTTGGCCCAATCATCGTTTAGACCCTCATTCAACATTCTATCAACTTCAAACCCTTCGTCTAACATTACTGCCTCTTCATTTATGTTTGGTGCCATTTCATCTATGTTTGTTGCCTCTTCATCTCTCACACTCTACAATTCTATCATGTCTTCATAATAATTGTAATCCCAAGGGCTTATACCACTATCCCCATATCTTATCATATGCCGATAAATTAGATTTCTTTTTTTCACCTTTCCACCAAGACAGTCATTACATGGACATGTATATTTGTTCATATCCCTCTCATTGGCTACTCTCTCACCAAATGCATGGTATTGATCAGTAGTCAACCTTCGACATTGATCCATCTATAATGTTCTACACATAGCAACAAAAATCTTTTGGGGAAAAAATCGGCAAACCAAAAGTTCAAGATTTTTTGAAAAATTGGGAAAAAATTAGATTTTTAAAAAAATATAAAAAATTGTAGACTAAGAGACAAAAACTATTTTTTTAATTGAAAGGCATTCCAATAGTAATAGAGTTATAGAGAGAAAATAAAATAGAGAGTTTAACTAATGAATTGTAAAAAATAGATTTTTGTAGTTTATATTCAAATTGTTGATTACATTCCATTGCACATCTTTCAAACTCAAAGCATTACTTCACATTGCATAACTAATAATTAGATGTTGATAGATGAAAAAATTTCAATTAAAATATAGTTTTTACAAAGTCAACCTATGCAGTTATGCAATTACTTCACATTGCATAACTAATAACTAGGAGCAGCTACCACTTGCATTTGCTTGTCATGGCATTCCATAAGACCACATTTCTTTGAGGCATTTTTTCAAATAGTTCACTTCCTTGTCTATGCTACCACATTTTTCATACATGTCTACCAAATAATTTTATCAAATAGTTCACTGCCTTGTTGCCATGGCTAAAAGCCTAAAACAAGTGCTTTCAAACAAGCTATGTGGTGCAGGAGCACAATGACAACTTCATACCTCCATGAGGCAACTCCTGATTTTTTATTCAATTTTGATATTTTAACATTGTAATAAGGTCCAATGGACCTTTTTTTATGTATTTGAGTCATTTAGAGTCCATAGGGTTAATATTGTCAAAATTGTAAAAGTTGCAAAGTTGTCAAAATGCAACAAGTCTTGTAAAAGTGTCATTAGTCTTAACAAAAGAAGTTATGGTTGGTTGGGCAGTTGAAATGTGGTTGTAATAGAATAAATATGCTGGGTAAAATGGATCCCAAGGTTGAGAAGGTTTTGGAAAAGAATGTAATGAAGAAAATACAAAGTTTGCTTGCTCAAAACAATGTTTTTACAGAAAATCTGACTGTTATTTGGTTTTGTACGGATTTTAATCTGCATTTAATGATCTAAAATTGATTTGAAATGATAGATTATTGAATCACCTTCCAAATTCAATTGGTTTTGTGGTTTTTCATGGAGTTTGGAGAAAGTTATGACCATTTTACCACTGGCAGCCCTTAAGACTGTTTTTCTCTGGAAGTTGCAGGCTGTTGCAGAAGATGGTACAGATTGTACGGATCAAATAAGGACTTCAGACCTGTTCTAAAAGTTAAATATGTGAATCTAATTTCTTTTACAAGTGGTTTGATCAATTTTTGTTTGGTTTTGTTTAACTTATGACATTTTTGGTGAAGACTACCCAGTTTAGAAACTAGGGTTTCCAGCGAACAAAGAAAAATTCCTATCTTTGAACCCAACCATCAAAAAGCTACAAAAATTGGTGGCAAGTTCTGTTTTTACATTTTATAAAAACCCTTTAAATTAAAATCCATGAATGGAAATTATGAAGGAGATATGGTTGACATAAATTTTCAGTTTTGCTGGGTGACTGTCCTAGAACCCCAGTTTCCTTATTGATTTGAATGATCCTTGAATTGTTTGTTGTTGATGGAGTGTAGAATCATGTTGGAATGTTTTTTAAGGACTTACCAAGTCTGATAATTCATATAACCAGCACACTTCCAAGTTATTTGAAGTCATTTCCTTGATACACCTAATCGTAGCAAGGCCTAGTTTGCAAGATTTATGGTGCCAAGCATTTGATTTGGACTATGTGTGTGTAAAACCCTTGGGGTATGTTGAAATGGGATAAATACATCTAATTTCCATCATTCCAAGTTTACCTTGATAATGGAGTTCTTTTGGTATACTACCATGTTTGGGATTAGGATCACATTGCCTAAAGTGAACAAATAAGCATGTTTGCAGCCTTGGTGTTGAGATATTATTTGATATTGTTTTGAGTCCTTTCCCCTCTGCATCACTATGGACGCTTGTAAAAATCTATCAAAGCATAATAGTAAGCAATAGCTAGACAAGGTAGTGAACTAGTTGAAAAAATGCCTCAAAGAAATGTGGTCTCATGGTGATTGAATGCCATGACAATCCATAACAATTCGCTTGTCATGGAATTTGTCATGGCATTCCATGACCATGAGACCACATTTATTTGAGGCATTTTTTCCAAATTTCATTGCCTTGTCTATGCTACCACATTTTTCATACATGGCTACCAAATCATTTTATCAAACAGTTCACTGCCTTGCTGCTATGGTTAAAAGCTTAAAATAGGTGATTTCAAACAAGATATGGATGCTTGGAAAAAATCTATCAAAACATAATAGTAAGCAACAAGCTATGGTCTCATGGTTTTTTTTGGCGTGAAAATCAACGTGATTTTATTTGCATTTTTTGTAGGTTTTAAACTCTTTTTTTTTTGGCAATTTTCTTGTTTGAAATGGGGAAAAATCTCTGTGGTCAGTTTTGTGCATTTTTTAATTGTAGGATTCTCATAGTTATTGAAAAAGGTAGTGTTCATGAAGGAATGGAAAAGATGCATAGAGCCTTTGAATTATACCCATACTGTGTAATGGCATTGAATCATTTAGCAAACCATTTTTTCTTCACAGGGCAACATTTTCTTGTGGAACAGTTGACTAAGATAGCTCTTGTTTCAACTGACCACCCTCTCATGAAATCTCATTCATATTATAATCTTGCATGATCTTATCATAGTAAAGGTGATTATGACACCACTGGCTGCTACTACATGGCATCAATCAAGGAAAGCTAGAGGCAATAGGATTTTGTGTTGCCATACTTTGGGCTAGGACAGGTTCAATTGAAGCTGGGAGATCTTAAGAGTTCTCTCTCAAATTTTGAGAAGGTTTTGGAGGTCCACCCTGAGAACTGTGAGAGCTTAAAAGTTGTAGGCCATATATATGCTCAACAAGGGCAGGCAGAGAAGGCTTTGGAAATTTTAAGAAAGGCATCTCACATAGATCCACGTGATGCCCATGCATTTATCAAGATGGGTGAGTTATTAATATCATCAGACCCCAGTGCAGCATTAGATTCTCTTAAGACAACAAAGTCTCTTTTGAAGAAGAGCAGAGAAGAAGTACCCATTGAATTGTTAAAAAAGATTGGGGTTCTTCATTTTGAGTGTGATGAACTAGAGTTGGCTCAACAAACTTTTATGGAGGAATTAGGAAATGATGTTTTTCGTCTACATAAATCTTTGTGGTCAGTTTTGTGCATTTTTTACTTGTAGGATTCTCACAGTTAGTGAAAAGGTAGTGTTCATGAAGGAATGGAAAAGATGTGTAGTGTTAGGGCTGGTAATTTTCACTTAGGTTATACCCAGTTTTGTCAAACCTTAATTCAAAAAATCTATCAAAATAAGTCTTAACCTTTGCATCATTTATTCCCATGATCTAGAAAGGTTTCCATAATACCCTCCTCTGGTCATTTTCTACCCTATGTGTGCTTTGTCTTTGTATTTCCACATGTCTGGAATCAATACTACGCTCTCATGGAGCTAAGGAGTGATCCCTAAGTTTGCTAGCAGGGATGTGGGAGTCAATGCCAGGTTTAAGCATATACCGCGCTACCGCAAGGAGCTAAGATCCAAACTGATGGGTTAGGGGGAGAATGAAATTTGAACTTACATTCACTACAACCCTGTGACATGGACATCATGGTAATCAAAGAGTTTGTGGACTGGTGGCAAACAAGAAATGTCCACTAGACGGTTAATGCAGCCCCACAATGTGCTTGTCAGGGTTAATGCGGGTTGGCGGTGAAGAAAATAAAAATTTTAATTGTCACCGTAGCCCCACGATGCAGTCACCAATGGTTAGATAAACATTGACAGGTTGGCGGTAACAAATAAAATTGACAACAAATGGTCACCGTAGTCCTACCATAGAGACATAATAAGGATTAGGGAGCTTGTGGTGTTGTAGTGAGAAGGTAATAAACTATCAGATGGTCCCTGCAGCCCCATAGCGGTGAAATCAAGGTGGCTCAAAGACTAGTGGGTTTGTAGTAGTAAGAAAAAGGATCTAGCCACCCTGCAATAAAGGAAAATGTGATATCTTAAGCCAATGCAGTATTACAGTGAAGGGTGGACATAAGCAATTGTGGTTACCGCGAACCTGCAGGGAGAATGGTAAAGCCTGAAGGTAGCCGACGGAGGTGCGATATATACATGGAAAAGCATAATTTATGTCCCACCACCCCACAGAGACTAGTGTTAAATGTGATGGGGATGTAGTAACTGATGAAATGACTACAAATTTGGTAAAGTTCTCTATCCCTCCGATCTATGTAAATCAACAGTTTGTGTTCGAAGCAATGTAAGCACATAGATTTGCCAATCTCTGAGCATGAACAGAGTAATTGTGAGGTGACTTGCACCATCTCAAAATAAATCTTGATTCTCAGTTCATTTTACTCACTCAGACGAATTCAGAAGGATGCATAAGTAGGAGATTCAAGTTCTGGATTGAAGCTTGTAGTTTCTCACAACTAGGTGTATTCATTATGTGCTCATCTCTATTACAATTGCTATAATATGTGTGTAAATCAATTTGTAAATTGTTCAATAAATCAAGAAGATAAAAAAAAAACCCTATCTCAGTTGATTCACACATAATGGAACCCAAAAAGTCTAAGTCTACAAGCAAGAAAGTTGAACCATCTATTCCTAAAGAAAGGAAACGGCCCCTTTAACAGTCTCTGTTAGACATTCTACCTAATTCAGTTGACAAGGGCTACAAAAATCTATTCAAAGACTTGGCACAAGAGGGCTGAGATGCCCTAATTCCTATATCTAGTTGGAATTTGTTTTGGTACTTCTACAATAAGAAAGATGCTCAAGGGCCTATTACTAATCCATGGGTACTACATTTGGCCAAACTTGTTGTACCAAATGTGTTTGTGGACATGGATTTGATTAGAATGTGGGCACAACAATACCATGTGGCTACCAGGATAGTCAGAATGCCAGATGGGACACCCTTGGTAACTGTGAACAAAGCTGCAATCATTGATTGCTTCATGTTGAATAAATAATCCCTCACAAAACTTGACTTGCAGAAGAGTGAAGATGATTATACCAGATTGAGAAAGACATATAGGAGTGATGAAATCCCTATGTACATGAGAAAAGGGGCTAATAACAAGAGGATTCCAATCCCAACTACTTTTGTGGAGCCATTCTCAGTGGATGACTTCACTATGTATTTCAAGAAAACCTACTTTACTTTGTGCTAAGTGATGGGTATTGATGCTCAAAACAGAATGCCAGTTGGCATGATGATGATGGCAATGAGGATTCAAAACCCCGAGCTCAATGAGGAGTATGATTTTGTATCTTTCATTGAAAAGAAGTTGCATGATGGATTGATTCAGATAAGGGAAGACATGACCCCTTTAAACTTCAAGCATTATTCTTTATCGTGCCATTTGAAATTATATCAGAATAGGAGAAAGTGGGCCAGCATATTGGATTTGAGCATGATAGAACTGAAAGGATAGAGGCTACATGTGCAATGCTGGTGCTACATCTGGGATAGTAACTGCAAGAACTACAATTACATTGTATTTCATGATGATTTTACATTAAGGATCATGGCTTCATTGGGATTCCTTTCACCCAAGTTGGCTAGGGGAATTTTGGAAATGCTAAGGCCCCTTACTTTCAGACTTGAACAAGGCCACATGCACAATTTTGCTGATTGATTTTTTCTCCCTGACCATACTATAATCAGAGTCTATGGGTGTACCCAACCACGTCATGCTTTTCCTAAGTTTGTACCTAATAGATTGGCATTTCTTGAGTTCATGTGGAAAATGCTTTGGATGGAAAGAGATGTAATGAAAAAACAAAAGAAAGGCACCTTTTTGCCTTATTCCATTGTATTTGGTGAATTGTATGTGGGTGCTGATACTTTGGAGGAGTTGCAGGCCTATTTGAAAGAAAAATATTCCTTGAAATAAAAAATAGAGAGGGTCTGTGACCCAGAAGGACACATGAATTTTGTACGACATGTCATTCTCACCACGGCTGGGATATCCCATCAAGTTGACTTTGATGAGGATGTGATCAGAAACTATATCACGCTTGAAGAAGTATATGATAAAAAAGGAAATGGGAAATTCTAAAGAGGATTGAAGATGATAAGAAGAAGCAAAACCCTACTTTTTTTAGATTCTTTATTGAAGAGAATGACCCATTGAAAAGAATAAATTTGATGATTGACAATTTTGAAAAGATATATGGAAAGGCAGAGAGCTAGTCTACAAACGCTGCTAAGCTCCCAGTGAAAAGGTTAGTTGGAGTTGTAATTGAAGAACCTGCCTTTGATGCCATGTCTATGCAAGACCCCTCACCCCCTGATTAGCAAATGTCAAAGAAATAGAAAGTAGATGATTTGACTCCTCTAGTACCATATGAAGTGACAGAAGGCATAGGAGATATTGATGAAGTGGCAAGTATGTTGAGGAACATGGGAAGTGGTGAACAAGTTGATCAGACCCTTGATGGTCAAGAAATAGATGCACACAAACCTGAGGTGAGAATGGAAGAACATGCGTAAGGTGAGCCTGAATTGCAAGAAGATGAAAGGGTTGTGGCTTCAATGAGATTCATGGAAGATGATGACTTCATCAACACCCTAGAATTCAAGTATTTTTGGCTCAAAATGAAAATTAAAGAATACAAAGAAAAGATTGAAATAAATAAAATGGGTACAGATGAGTCACAACATGACCATGTTGTAACCTAAACTTTCAAAGAATTAGAAATTGATGAAATAAATGTCATCCTTGATGAGGCTAGACAATTGGTTTTGAAAAGCAATATGTTGATCATCCCTGGCCTGGAATTAAAGAAACTCTAGCATTATGGGCAACACAAAAAAGAACAAATAAGCCAATATTGTTTGATGTTGTTCAGGAAATGAGAGGGGTAGCAATGGTAAAAACATTCAAGGATACCTCAACACTTGAAGCAACTACTATCACTATGCATTCTTCCATGTTTACTAGAGACGTTGTCAGAAAAATGGACCAAAAGCTGCATGAGCATGAAAAGAATCAAATTGAAATGAATGATGAAATCAATAAGTTGTATTTGGAGAATGTAAAGCTGAAACAATAAATGGAGGGCATTGGTTCTTCTCAGAGTCAGGCAATTGTGCCTTATCAAGCCCTTGTGCCACAAGAGACCAGTGACAATACATTACCTATTGATTAGATGAATGCTATGAAGTTGGCATTTGAAAAGGAAATTGAAGATTTGAAGAAGCAAAATGAAATGACAAAAGAAGAAACAAGATTGAAAATTCTTGAGGTGTTTGAGAAAATTCTAGAATATAGGGTGAAATTGGTTTGTTGAAAAGTTAGGAGATGTACATGAGTGCTACAATTCTTTGTCCCACGCAATTGAACAGTTGATGGTTAATCTTTCTATTTTGGATCCTGTATATAAGAGATGGCAACTAGCACACCATTCATTGATTACTCTGTGCAATGTTCTACAAAGGAATCCAGATGCTCTTGTTGCACTCAAGCCAACAGAGAAAATGGTAAAGATGATTTTGGATGAATTTCAGTATGTGAATGGTGAAAGTCAAAAGATACAGGCAAAGATTGATTCTTTTGCTACATTCAAACACCAATTCATTCCTTCAATTCTGATAGAGGATAAACAAATCAAAGGTTTTGAAGAGTGGAGAAATGAGTTTGGTCAGACAGTTTCTCAGGTCATTGATTTCTTGAAAAAAGGTGAAGACATAAACATACTCAGTTTTAATTTGATTTTGGATAGAGTAATTGCATTGGATGCTGGATATGCAAAGTTCATCATTAATGTCAAAGTGTTGTTGGACAAAAGATGGAAAGATCACCAGGCTAATCTGCTCTAGATCTAAGAATATAAATGGCCTAGTGATTACACTGTATACCAATGGGAGTAGCAATATCTATTGACTGAAGAATGGACATGCCAAAAATGTAGTGGAGCAAAGAGCATCATGCTAGTGTCATCAGGCACCAACAAATTTTGGATGTCCTCCTATTTTGTCTCTTTCTTGTTTTATGCTTTTCAATTTGTTTTCAAAATATACTTGCTAGTTTTTTCTTAAGACTTGTCAAGAAGTACATATTGTAATATGTTGTATCAAGGGGTGGGCATATGAAAAGTCATTTTTGGAATGTGAAAGGTCTAAAGCTTGTTGCTTCCTTCACACCTATAAGAAGGAAACCAAGACCTTGGGAAAAGCTCTCTAGGAAATTGATTTTGGAAAGAGACATTGCAAGGCCTGTTCTCTGATGCATATCAATAAAGAAAACTGCATTTGTCTGGTGCCAAATATCTAGTTCTCAATTGCTTGTTGAATGTTAAGGTTTCATTTTATCTAGTTGTCTCCATTTTTGCTTTCTCCTTGTTATCTAAATTAGCATGTCAAGTATATGTCTAGTTTTTAAAATCATATTTCATGTTTTGGGTGATTTATCTAATAGGGTTTCCTCAAGTAGGAATTAAATTCCATTGAATAGATTACTGTAATTTAGAGGATCCAATTTGGATTAATAAGTAGAGCCAGATAAAAAACTATCTTGCATGTTTATGCTAGTCATAGACAATCCCATGCCAAGTAATTCGAGTTGTGACTAGATAGAAAGCACAAATCTTTTTGTGAGTAGACTCGGTTGCCCATCTGGAGAAAAAGGCACTGATCAATTCTTTTCCAAAATCATTCCTTGTATTATATTTAAAAATCCAAATTTAATTTTCTGGTAGTAGGAGTAGTGGTAGAACAAAATAAATAATCTAATTCAAATTACATGCTAATTCTGAATTAGATCAAATTGGATGATTTAATTGACAAAATTGCATAAACTCCAATAATCTTCTTATAAGTCACCAACAAATTTGAAGAATGATTATTCATTGGTGAATATAAGGTAACACCCACCTAGGTGAAGCAGAGCCTAAAGTGCAAAGAATCCTAATCATCTCGATTAATTATGTCAGTTGGCCAAATTAGTTGCATAACCTAATTATAAAGTTTGGTATTCTTTTAGGGTTTTGCATACTGCAAATTTGAGAACCAACACATAGAGCCTTTGAATTATACCTGTACTATGTAATGGCATTCAATCATTTAGCAAACCATTTTTTCTTCATAGGGTAGCATTTTCTTCTGGAACAGTTGACTAAGATAGCTCTTGTTTCAATTGACCACCCTCTCATGAAATCTTATTCATATTATAATCTTGCATGATCTTATCATAGTAAAGGTGATTATGACACCACTGGTTGCTACTACATAACATCAGTCAAGGAAAGCCAAAGGCCACAAGATTTTGTGGACAGGTTCAAATGAAGCTGGGAGATCTTAAGAGTTCTCTCTCAAATTTTGAAAAGGTTTTGAGGTCCACCTTAAGAATTGTGAGAGTTTAAAATCTGTAGGCCATATATATGGTCAACAAGGGCAGGTAGAGAAGGATTAGGAAATTTTAAGAAAGGCAACTCGCATAGATCCACATGATGCCCATGAATTTATCAAGATGGGTGAGTTATTAATATCGTCAAACCCCAGTGTAGCCTTAGATTCTCGTAATACAACAAAGTCTTTTCTGAAGAAGAGCAGAGAAGAAGTACCCATTGAATTGTTAAACAACATTGGGGTTCTTCATGTTGAGCGTGATGAATTAGAGTTGGCTCAACAAAGTTTTGTGGAGGCATTAGGAAATGGCATTTGGGTTGAATTCTTAAATAAAAACCCTAGTTCCAATTCTAAAGTTTTTTATGTGCACTTTAACGATATGGAATTCTTCTAATGACTAGAAGAAGGTGGTGTTTCACTTGAGTTACAAGTTCAATTCCCATATGCTCCAAAATGCATAGAGGAAACTAATGAAAAAATAGTCCCTTAAACTCTAAACTGCCTACATGGTTCTGGTACTCAGGTGCCTATGTAACTACTGTAAGTTGCCAATCACAAAGGTATAGATTTTTTGTTTAATGTAATGAGGGTTTTGAATAACCTCTGAATTCGCTACAGAGGGCGTCCCCAAATCTGACTTCACTGCAGAGGGCCTCACCGACTTCAAATTCGTTGCAGCAAACTCTAAATTCCTTGCCCGCCTTTTCAGAAGTCTCCAGGTTCTCTCCAAACAAGCTTTATCACTCATGCAAGTAGCTGCTATAAACCGAAACTCCTCAATGCTAGGCTAACCAACTAACGAAATGAGAAATTCAATGAATAATGAATAGTGCGCACTACACTCCCGCCAATAATTTCCTAAAATATTTTTTTAAAATTTTGTCTAATTTGTATTTGTGTGACTAACTATTTAGTCATTTTTATTTGTATGACTAAATAATTTTTTAGTCGACAACCAAATTAGTCATTTATTTACTCATTTATAGCTAAGTTGCAAAAAATTAGTAGAATTTAGTCATTTTTAGTTGTTGTGACTAAAAGTTTTAGTCACGTAGTCATTTATTTGCTAAATTCTACTAGTGCACTCACCTGGCCGCCCCTACAATTCCATTTTTTTGGGCATTTTTCCGTAATCCACCCCTACCCTAATTTGGGCTTTGTAATATTCACCTCCAATATATATATATGTATTTTTGCAAAGGCATTTTTAGTTATGAAATTAAAATAAAAAATAAAAAATAGGTGGGTAATGAAAGGAAGCAAGGTATGCAGAAATGTTTCCTACATTGATCTACTAAGGAAAGATTTATGTAAATTTTAACTTTAACAGTTACAGATTAAGATGCACATTAACATAAAGATAATAAAAACTTCCAAATGCAAAAATCACATCACAAGATATACGTGGGGAAAACCCTTTTAGGTAAAAAGCCCCACACTCCAAAGCTGCCCAATATATTATTCAGGAATCAAGAAGATTACAATATACTTGCAGACCAAGCTTTCACAGGAGTATAACAAAACTAGAGATCTAAGAGGTAACTCAACATCTATAAGACTCTTACACACAACCTCCATCTCAAGCTTTTGATATATAGTAGATACAATACAATAAATCGTCAATGGTAATTACAAAACTATGAGCCAAAACCACCCAAATTATCTCCAATCAAAGATGCCTTATGATGTGCCAAATCACACACCAACACATGTAACTCTCCCCTTTAGAGCTCTTTGAGTGTCTAACATGTTTTCACATTTCCCAAAAACAAGAGGTCCAACTTTCAGAGGTCATAACTTTTCATCCGAGTGTCTGATTGATGAACTGTTTAATGTGTTGAAACGCTCATGAAGAGATCTATCAATCTATAAACAAATTCATCAGTTAAGATAACATTTAGGGTGTTTAGGGACCTCTAAGTTCCTCAAAACTGAGTTTGAAACTTTTTTTAGTAGTTTCAAAAAACAAAAAAATTAATATCTTGCAATCTAGATATGATCTTGAGTTGAAACTCACCCAGGATGTTTACTTAGCATTTCTACACCTTTTGGGAAAAATTTTGGTTCAATCCAAGGTCAAATGTAGAGTTACTAAAAATAGTAAGTCCTGCCATTTTTAACCCTTTTAGAAACTTTGGAAGTTCTAGACCATTCTCTAAGATATTAAAGGGTATTCAAAAAGACCAAAACTGGGAAGAATAGTAACCTTTCACAGTTTCAAGGTTGAGACACTTTTCCTAACATTCTCCCACTTGTTGAACACCTTGCAAGAGAAAATGGAGTATCAACACCATGATTTAATTGCTAGGGGCCAAGAGGCCCATAGACTCTGAACATCATCTAAACTTCTTTGTGCTCGTTTTGTCAAGGATTTTGCAACATTTGTCAAAGTGTCAACTTTCTCTAAGTTTACCATCCAATCCTCTACCATGTCATTAAAAAAATGGTATTGGACATCAATATGCTTAGTCCTCATGTGGAAAGTAGGATTCTATGCCAAACATATGGCACTCTGACTATTACAAAAAATAATAATCTTCCCTGCATCAAACCCAACATTAGAACACAATCTCTTAAGCCAAATGGATTCTTTACAAGCATGAGTTGCTACCATGTACTCAACTTCAATAGTGGACAAAGTGACCACGGGTTGTCGCTTAGTCATCCAGCTAATAGCAACACCAAACATAGTGAACACATAAGAATGGGTGGATCTCCTGCTGTCAATATCACTTGCCTAATTGGAATCCACATATCCATGAATACTTACAAAATGCTGAGATCTAGTAGGATAACCATGATAGCATAAGGAATACTCAAAAGTACCCCACAAATATCTAAACACTCTCTTCACTACATCCCAATATACTTGTCCAAGATTAGCCATAAATCGACTAAGGACTCCCAATGCTTGGGCAATGCCTGGTCTTATAGAGATCATTGCATACATCAAACTACTAACTACACTAGCATAGGGAACTCTGCTCATATCCTCTGTCTCAGAAGGAGATTTTGGACAATTTGCAATACATAACTTTGTCACCATCGTAATAGGAATAGTCAAAGGTTTGCAATCTACCATGCTGAATCTCTCCAATACAGTGTTAACATACTTACTCTGGCCTAACTAAAGTTATCTATTTGCTCTATCTCTTCTGATCTCCATCCCTAGAATGAACCGAGTTGCCCCTAGATTTTTCATCTCAAACTATGCTGACAACTGAGACTTCAAATCAGAAATTAAACTTTTACCATTCCCAATGAGTAACATATCATTGACATATAATGCAATAATTATAATGCGATCATTGTCAAACTTGTAATAAACATAATGATCTGATTTCAATCTCAAAAATCCAATACTCAACACAAAGGCATCAAACTTCTGGTACCACATCCTAGGTGATTGTTTCAAACCATACAAAGACTTTTTCAACTTGCAAACCAAATTTTCTTTACCTTTCACCATGTAGTTCTTTGGCTGTGACATATAGATTTCCTCCTTCAAGTCACCATGAAGGAATGTTGACTTCACATATAGATGTTAGCTTTGCAATAGGAGAGAAAATCTTACCATACTTAATTCCCTCCACCTCAGAATACCCCTTTGCAACCAGTCTAGCCTTATATTTCTCAACACTGCCATCTACACCGAATTTATTTTTGAACACCCATTTGTATCCAACAAGTTTTCATCCTTTAGGCAATGGCACCAAGTCCCAAGTATTATTCTTTTCCAAAGAAGCCATCTCCTCTTCCATGGCCTCCTTCCAGGAACCTGCATCTTTCATACCCATAGTCTCTTTCATAGTTCTAGGCTCACCGGTGTTAGAAATTGAAGTAAAAATACAACTCAAATCATGCAATGAATAACCAAACCTATCATGTTTCCACCTTATCTGCATGGACCTCCTCAAAAATTAAAGTTGAGATTCTTCATCTTCTTCTCAACTTCAGGGCTACTAGAGCTCTCCTCATTATCAGGTCCAATAGATGTTTTTCGTTCAACTTTCTCAAGGGTGGAAGGAAGTTGGACCACATCCTCTTTCTTCTCTTCTTTCTCTGGCTACAAGGCAATAGAAGAAGGATTGATCTCTCTGAAGATCACACTGCTGCTACATAGAACTCTCTCAGCTGCCAGATCCCAAATCTTGTACCATTTCACACCAATGCCATAACTGATGAAGATACACTTCATAGGCTTGTTCTCCAACTTAGACCTCTTCTCCTTAGGCACATGTGCATATGCCTCACAACCAAATACTTGAATGTGTCTCAATGAAGGATTTTTACCAGACCATGGCTCCATAGGCGTCTTATCAATGAGCGTTGATGTAGGAGACCTATTAACCAGGTAACAAGTGGTAGCAACAGCTTCAGTCCAAAACTTTTGTTCATGGCTAGCTCCACTTAACATACTCCTTGCCCTCTCCATCAACATTCTATTCATCCTCTCTGCAACTCCATTATGCTAAGGAGTATACAGAGTTGTCTTGTGCCTCTCAATCCCCTATTCTTTACAAAACTTATCAAAATATGCTAAATAAAACTCACCACCATTGTTAGTCCTCAAAGGCTTAATCTTTCTATCCTTCTAATTCTCTACATTAGTTTTGAACTCTTTGAATCTATTAAAGACTTCAAATTTGCTTCTAAGGAAATACACCCATGTCCTACTATAATCATCAATGAATGAAACAAAGTAAATAGATTTTTAAATCAAAGGAACATTAACAAGACCAAACACATCAGAAAGAATCAAGTCCAACACCTTAGAAGATTTGTGAGAACTGGAATAAAATTGAACATGGTTTTGTTTTCCATAAATGTAATGTTCGCAGAAATCAAACTCAAGGTTATAGTCATTCAGACCCTCAACAAGATTTTTTTATTTTTCAGGGTCCTCAAACCGTTTTCACCAATGTGACCAAGCCTTTGGTGCCATAACATTGTCTTCTCAACTGGAAGTTTCATCTCCATAGAATGAGCACCCTTAGGTATCCAAAAAGCACGACCATCAAAAATAGATACAACAGTCCTCTTCGCTATTGGTTCCAATGGTGAGGATGAATACTCTGAAGCTCTCTTCTTTGAAACTAAGGTACTATTGCATTGAATCATGCATGTATCAAGCTAAAACAAAGTGCCAATCCGAACACCCTTAGCCAACACCATAGATCCTCTAGTCATCTTTCATCATCCATTCGAGAAAATAACCTACACACACATCATTCAACTTACTTACATAAAAAAGGTTCCATGCCAAACTAGGGATATGCAGAACACAATTGATTCTGTTCACTCGTCCATCAGGGAATTGAATCAAGAGTCTTCCATGGCCAACAATATTTAGGAGAAAATTATCACCCAAGTGCACCTTTCCACCATCATATTCTTCATACTTCAAAAACCAACCCAGATGCGTGGTCATGTGAAAAGATGCACCAGATTCATTAAGCCACACATCCTCAGATGCATGCATTTCCAAGGCAGTAAAAAATGTTTCTCCTTCATCCTAAGAGGACATGTCAGAATCTAAATCATAGTTCTTCTTTTTCTTTTTCTTTTTCTCCTCCTTGCACTCCTTGCAGAAGTGACCAAGTTTGCTGAAATTCTAACACAGAGCATTAGACTTTCTAGGAGACTGAGGTCTCCCATGGGATTTGGACCTTCCTTTGTCTTCCTTCTTATCCTTTTTATTTCCCTTCTCTTTAGATCTACCATGAACCGCAAGAGCCTCCTTAGTCGATTCAGAATACTTTCTCTGCATATCTTTAGACAACAACAAAGAAACCACTTCATCCATCTTGAAGGTGGTAATGGTACTCCCAATGGCCATAATAAGGTGATCCCATGAATCTGGTAAGGAACACAATAATGTCATACATCGTTCCTCCTCCTCCATCTTCACACCAACAGAGGTAAACTAGGCAACAAGCCTATTGAATGTATTCAGGTGATTAGCGACATATCCTCCATCTTCCATCCTTAGAGAATACAATTTCTTTCACAGGAATAACTTGTTCACTAGGGATTTAGCCTGGGGTAAAAGTACAAACCTAGGTCACACTTTATAAAGGAATCAGCCAACATAAAAAAATTCTCAACTTCGACCACATAAAAGTGGTCTTTATATTTTGAATTTCAAAATGATTTAAACTAATAAAATTTATAACTCTTTTTTAAGTTTATTCCTATAATTTTTCAGATTTTTTAAAAACTTTTTTGATATTTTTTTATCAATTTAAGAGCAAATTTTGTAATGTTGAAAATTTCAAGAAAAAGTGATGTTCAGTTGATGTCAAGATACAAATAGAAAAAAAAAATTATTTTCTCCTAATTTTTTTTCCCAAATAGGTGACTTCAATATCTAGGGCACGGAAAAAAATTCAAATTTTGATCTATATTTTTCTCGTAATAATGTTTTAAAGTCAAACTTAAGTTTTCAATTAATGTCAACTATTGTTTTTTTTTTTTCACTTTCAAAAAACAAATTATACCCTTTTGAAGAGAATTCTCTCCTCTATGGCATCATATACTTTCTAATTTTTTTACCATGTTTTACTAATTTTTTTTTAAATTTTAAATCAGCCTCTTTTTGAACTTGAACAACCTACTTGCATTATTTTAAAATATTTATATACTAAAGTTAATCAAAATAAAAAATATATGTATTTTTGGATTCAGAACTGCAAGCTCTACAAAAGGGTATTTTTAATTTTTTTTAAAAATAATTTTGATTGAAAAAAATATTTAGCAGAATTTGGAAGTTTCAGATAATTTTAGAAAATGGTGACTTGGCTGCTAAGTGGGATGCCACTTGGATAGTTTCAGTCAAATGGGATTCGATTGAATCCCATTTGGCCAAAAGGCTTTTGGTCAAAAAATTGTTTTTATTTTTTACTTTAAAAAAAAAAATTTAATTATTAAATTACAAATAAATTGGAGCAAAAAAAACACTAATTTTGACAGGGGTAGAGTCATATTCTCAGATACCATGATCTGAAATGAATTTGGACTGGAAATCTTTTTTTTTCCCCCTTTTTTGGCTTTTTCATTTTTTTTTAATTATTAAATTAAAGGAATTTGGAGAAAAAAACATTGATTTCGACAGGGGTAGAGTTGTATTCTTAGGTACCATGATCTGAAACATGTAATTGATTAAATCAGTGATTTTTTGAATGTAGGTAGATCTTCAAAAATAGGCGTTAAAGTATTTGTATGTGTTATTTTTGTATGCAGGTGAATTCAAATTTGAGCAATTTGTGATGGGGAATAAAAAGACAAGAAAAAGGTTGTCTGATCGAAGAAGAGATACTACAAATGTGGATGAAGGAATATCTACTCAAAACCTACCCATGGAAATTGTTGATGACCAAAGAGTACAGGTACCAAAACAAATTGAAGATGGTGATAGAAATATTTTCCTTGGTATAGAAAATCTAATGGAGATGGATGACAATTCTCTCTTCAATAGCATTTCATTTGAAAATATGTTATCTGAAAGCACAGTAAAATTACACTCTAAAAGAATATAGGATGAATTTTTTGAAGAAAAATCTATAATTGGAAGAGTACATTTATTTACAAAGTTATTTAGGAAGAAAGAGATGACCCTTGTTTTGGAGCTGTTAGGGGTTGATAATAAGAAAAAGTCACCAGGTTCATTAAAGAAGACAATAGTTGAAAACCTGCAAGAAGCATTGAATTCTATTGAAAGCAAGAGTCGAGCTATTGATTTAAGTGTTGCATGTAGAGCATTGATGACTATAATTTCTAGTAATAAATTATCACATAGAAGACAAGTTTAAGTAATTTCCCAGTTACTTAAAGTTTCTAGGAGAACTATTCAAAAATATATTGCAAAGAGAAATAGATTGGATGGAAATATTCAGAATAATTGGGTAAATATTTGCAGGATTCCCTAAAAAGATAGAATCTCAGAAGATGTAAAGGAACAAGTGATTGAATATTCGACTAGCCACTCTTATGTTTCTTCCAATAGAAGGGACACTATACAAATAAAAGGTGAATATGGTACAAAAATTTCACATCCAAAACATTTTATAGATACAACAAAAAGCGAACTTTTTGAAGTATTCAAACAAGAATTTTCAGATGTGAAGATTTGTCAAAGGATGTTTGAGAGACTACGACTAGGTTTTGTACGTATAAATAAGGTATGTAAGACTTGTTGTCAAAATCATGTTGAATTTTATCTACATGTACAATCATATAAAAAGGCTATGGCAGTAATTAATCCAAATATAATCATCCTTGGAAGTACACCACAATTTGTGAAGTCTCTTCTATGCAAAAAATTAGAAGATTAAGATGAATTCAAAGTGCAGTGTATAAAAAATATATGTAATGATTGTGGCAATTTAAAAAATCATTTACAGGTTGACAATATTGATCATTCAATACAAGTTATGTTGAAGAGATTTGAATATGAGAAATACTCAACAAGGTCAGGAGTTGAGAGCAGAAAAAATATTCTCAAAGAGAGTGAATTATCTTACAATGAATTTATGAATAAATTTTGCAATATCATATATCCACATATTCAACATTGTCATGGTGCTAGATGGCAAGCTAAGCAATTTCATGACTTAAATAATTGCTTTCCACCAGGTTGTATTCTCTCTATTGTTGATTTCTCTAAGAACTATACATTTAGTCCTCAAACTAAGATTCAAAGTCAATATTATCATTCAAAGCAAGTTGCAATATTTGTACATGTTTGTTATAGGCATGCCGAAGAATATGTCGATGGTGTAGAAAGTAGAAAAGATTGAATTATCATCAAAGAGGTTCACTTTTATATCAGTGATGATACAGGTCATGATAGAAGCTATGTAGCCCATTGTTTTGCAATATTTTTTGAAAACCTGAGACAATGTCAAATAGATGCTTCACAACACTGGATATGGTCTCATGGATGTGCTGGTAAGTGTTGATTTATTTATTTTTTAAATTATATATTTATTTGTTTACTTAACTTGAAGACTTGAATTGTTTAGTTACTTATATGTTGTACACATATAGTTTATTTTTACTATTTTGGTTTTAAATGAAATTATTTGTAGCTTCACATGACAATTTAAGTCTGCAAAACCTTTTAATTGGTTAAGCCAACAACATATTAGACGTAACATAAAATTTTTGTAGAATTTCTATGAGATTCGACATGGAAAAGGAGAGCGTGATGGAGCTAGAGAATGTGTGAAGCATGCACTTTGCCAACATGAACTTGCAGGTAACACCATATGGAGTAGAAATTTAAATTCTTATATATTTTAAATTCTTAAACCTATTAGGAAAAAGGTGTCTCAATATATTGCATGTGTTGAGAAGTGGAAGCTTACCATTATGAAATAGTGGATTTGATATATCCAATGTTGCATCTTCAATATTGAGTGTTGGATTTTTAGACAAAATTAATTATGCTTTTTGAGATCGTCTTTTCCTTTCAACTACAAAACCTCTTAACCTGACATTTCACCAACATGAACTTGCAGGTAATGCCATAAGGAATATAAATGAAATTGTTGAATGGTACAAAAGTCATTTTGCTTTCTGTGACTCGATATACAACACACGCTATTTTGGGGAAGTTAAAGGTACATAAATGAATTTGTTTTTTAAATTTCAATGTGTACATGAATTAAATTTTCAATTTTATACACTTTTTAATTGGATGTTTGAAATTTATAAATATTGATCGATCAACTCTTACCAATTGTCAAACAATTAGTGGTATTAGAAGTTTGCATCAAATTATAACAGTAGGACATAGTAGGCATCTTGTAATTCAAGTGAGAAAAATTATGTTTTTGTACTGATTGCATTGAGAACAATGCAAATACTCTACAATGTGAGAATATTAGAGATGGGTATGTTTCACAATGGGAAATAAAACAATTAGTGGCCACGTCAAACCCTTTTGAAGATAATGGCATTGTATATGTCTATGATCCTTTGTATTCTGCTAATTATGAGTGTGTATCAGGTTTAGTTGTTACAGGTAAATTTTAAATTTTTAAATTGAATTTTCACTTACAATTGATTTATATTCTACCTAAGTTGAGCATGGTTTAGAGCATGGTTTACTACATTGTGTGTACAGGAGATATTTTTGTTGTTTTTGCAGATCCTGACAATACAGAAGGTGTAGATTACTATCTACTAAGATGTACACAACCAAAAATGTAAATTGTTAGAATCAATGACAAATAGTTATTCACACAAAACCCTAGCATTAACATACAGAAAATAAACAAAAGCACTACAAAACATTAACTTAGCTAACAAAAACAAAAGTTTTCAAAGCTAAAAATAATGCAAGAAGGAATACAGAATGAATATATACTCAGGGTCCGATAGCAATTTGTAGGCCCTCTCATCACTCGAGTAGTCTTCTATCGCAACAAATTTACCCAAATATGTAAAATACCCATGCCCATTTCTTTTTTATTTTTATATTTGAGATATTTAGCCAAATCATAGTCGGTCTAAAAGGTTTTGGATGACACCTTGTCGACTGAATATGTGTGGCCACGTCGGAGCCAAGTAGCCACCACGTGGTTTTAGCCGAAACTCACTCGACTGAATCATTTTTTCTTGAAAACTGTTCGCCCAAAATTATTTAGCTAGCCCAAAGTGTGACACAAGTTTGTACTTTTACCCCTCGATAAACATCTTCAAGCTTCTTCCAAAGATCCTTTGTAGTCTTCTTTTCATGGATATTTAGGAGCACTTAATCAACCTAACAGAGTCTTATCAAACCCTTAGCTTTTCAATCTTTGAGATCCTAGTCTTCTTGAGACATTGTCATTAATTTTGTACCAGATATGGCATCCTATAAATCTTGATCTACAAGCATGTCCTCCATTTTGAGTTTCCACAACTTGAAATTACTACCATTAAACTTCTCTATCTCAAACCTCCCAGATGTGCTCGCAATTTCTTTCCTGCATCAAAGATTTTAAAATTCTTTGCACAAACTCCCACTCAAACAAAGATCAGATAAAAAAAACCTCTACCTAACAACTAGAACCAAAGGTGATCAGGCTCTGATACCAACTGAAAGGAAGCAAGGTATGCAGAAATGCTTCCTACACTAATCTACTGAGGAAAGATTTATGCAAATTTTAACTTTTACAGTTATAGATTAAGATGCACATTAACAAGAAAGATAATAAAAACTTCCAAATGCAAAACTCACAACACAAGATATATGTGGGGAAAATTCTTTTAGGTAAAAAACCCCACGTGCTCCAATGTCACGCAATATATTATTTAGGAATCAAGAAGATTACAATATACTTGCAAAGAAAGATTTTATAGGAGTATAACAAAACCATAGATCCAAGAACTAACTAAACATCTATAAGACTCTTACACACAGCCTCCATCTTAAGGTCCTGATATATAGGAGATACAATATAGTAAACCATCAATGGTAATTACAAAACCATGAGCCAAAACCACCAAAAGCTGGAACCCAAATTATCTCCAATCAAATATGCCTTGTGATGTGCCAAATCACACACCAACATATGTAACTCTCCCTTTTACATCTCTTTTGAGTGTCCAACATGTTTTCACATTTTTCAAAAATAGGAGATCCAATGTTCAGAGGTCATAACTTTTGATTTAGGTGTTCAATTGATGAATTATTTAGTGCGTTGGAAATCTCATGAAGAGATCTATCTATATATAAACAACTTTGTTGATTACAACAACTTTAGGGGCATTTAGGGACCTCTAAGTGCCTGAAAACTAAGTTTGAAACTTTTTTCAACATTTTCAAAAAATAAAAACTTTAATGTCTTACAATCCATATATGATCTTGAGTCAAAACTCACCTAAGATGTTTACTTAGTAGTTCCACACATTTTGGGAAAAAATTCAGATCAATCCGAGATCAAATGTAGAGTTACTAAAAATAGTGAGTCCCGTCATTTTTAGCCCTTTTGGAAACTTTGAAAGTTCTAAACCATTCGCCAAGATAAAGGGTATTTAAAAAGACCAAAACTATGAAGAATAGTAACCTTTCATAGTTACAAGGTTGAGACACCTTGCCTAACAGGTAATTCAATATTTGGGGCAAAAATTCTTATGGAAGGGATTAATAGTTTTTTAAGCCCTTGTATTTGCTAGGCATTTATTTTTTTAGTGCTAATTATAGGCAAAATTTATAATTCTAAATTTGGAAACTCAATTTATGTTCCAAAGTTTAAAAAAAGATTTTTTTGAGCTAAATATTAGGGATCTATCATGCATTATCATAAAGTGTCTTTTTTTTACTTACCTCGACTCACCTATGCACTAGAAGTAAAAATCACAAATTCAGGGTGTTTGATTGAGTCTTTTCTTTCTGTACTTCTAAGTCTACAACATACATCTCATCTACATGGTTTTATAAATGTGATCAAGTCTATCTCCAAGAACTTCTATTCATATTGAGACCTTGAAAACACCCAATGAGGTCTGTATGGCTCTTTGGGAAGGTCTACAAACAAAGAAGTCACGAGCTAGAAAAAGACCTCATAAGTATAAGTCCAAGAGACTCTAATACTATAGAGGATTATGTCACATAATATAACTCATTGAGGTTGTAGCTAAAAGAAGGTGGGATTCAGAAATTGGTGGATCACTGATTCTTACAAACACTTTTCAAATTGAGGGCCTATGGTAAATGATCCTTAATCTTGCAACTGAATCTTGGATCGAATCACATCTCAAATTGAGATTCATTTATTATGGTTAATGTTCCTAAATCTTCATGATACCTATGGAGTCATTTTAGCCACAGTTCAGCATCAACATCGAGGTTACACAAGCATATTCCAGATTCATGCATTTTTCTCTTTTTTATAGGGTATTTTTTCCCACAGGGTTTTCTACCTTATTTCCACTTCATGAGAGATTTTGATTGTATATGGATACCTGGTTAGGCCTAATTGTTGAGACCCATCCTTATTTATGCCAACCTAATCTATGCTTAAGTGGGGTTATTAGTGTAGGAATACTAATGCTATTACGTATTATTTAGATAAGTAATTATGCATATATTCCACACATGGCTTTAAGCCACCTTAGGTGGTTAGGTGTTGACTTGGAGAGTTCAACACAACTCTCCAAGCTATGTGTTGACATTCACTTGCCACCACTATTTGAGTGTTTGAGTCGACTTCTAATTCGACTCAAACTCTTCATCTATATGTACTCACATTATGCCTAGTTTATGTATTGCAATTCATATTGCTTTCACTCCATTTTGTAACCATCTATTGCTTAGTCAGTTATGTTTTATTTCAATAAGCAATAAAGGAAATTCTCGTATCAATTACAAACATATTCTACAACATCAACAGGCAAAATAACATCAGATTTGGAGGTTAAACCTTGTTGTACGCCTTTAATACAAAATTTTGAGCATGTTTTGGAGCCATCCTCACTATCAAATCAACATTGGCTGCAAAAGACACAACTTTGGCCATTAAAAAGGGTGGGATTGAGAACAAAACTAAAGTGTAAACACTCTAAAAATCTTATAAAATAGTGATACAAGGAAGGTTGGAGGAAAACCCTAAACCATAAATAGAAACAAATCATAAAATGATAAACTAAACAAAAACTTACTCTATATCTAATGCCTTTTAAAATAGTGATCCTCCATAACTAACAATTTAATATTTTAAATAACTATCACAATACTTAATTATTATCAATTTAAAATATCAGTAGTTCACTCAAGTTAATTAACAAAACAATTAAAAATTACAATCCAAACTTAAATAGAATATTTAAGTTACAATGTAGCATATATGAATGTCCTTTTTTAATTAAAACAAGGTTACAACATAACCTTTAAATTTAGTCCTTCATAATATTAATACAAATAAATGCAATATACCTACAAAGAATGGTCTTAACAATCTTTCATTGTATAGATGGTTTGCAAAAGGGTCAATACCGAAATAAATACGTCTACCAAAGAGACAATATACCATGGTTTCGAACAATGCTCTTCCGTGAACTCGCTAATCCACACGTTCAATCGGCTTTTATAACGGTCCTTAACCATTCTCAAAACATGCTTATAATAATCCTCGGCAGTAACTCCAGCGCCTATCTCATTGAATATTTTAGCTACTTCATCTGGAGTCCCCAGATAATTTTTTATAATATCAGCTTTCTGAAACAGCTTAACATCCTCTTTGGAGTCGATTAATTGATCTATTATCCACATGTTTCTCGAAATTATTAGCTTGATTGGAGAGTCGGTGTGCATTTGACACTGTTCAAAAGCCACGAGGTTTCTGGGAAATGTTTCTGTGTTATCGTCAACCAAGATTTGAGGGACGAAAAGTGTACTGCGTTGGAAACATCCACGTTTAAAATGAAATTTTCTTTCGTGCTTGCCTTCAATTTAATTCCAGCCTTTTGCAACTTTTCTGTTGAAGGTATCAAGCTTCCCTCTCCTGCAGAAGATGGAAACAGCCGACGAAATACAGCCCTCCAGCTTGCCTCTCTAGAACAATAAACGCGATTTGGCGTAGCAATGCAAGAAGCAGCGCCGCAGAGAACAGTGCAACCGCAACTTTTATTGGGTATAGCAGACTCAGAACCAAAACCGGAACTTGATAAGAAATCTGCAATCACCCATCTTGACAAATCTAATAGATGGTGTGGACGTCCTTCAATAAGCCTTGAAATTACTTTTTCATTTATCTTGAATGAAAATAGATAGCCTTGAAAATACCCGCCGACACAGCCATATAATTGTTTGGCTAAGAAGGCCGGCACTGCTTTGGGGTCTTTCAACTCCAACTCTAAGATCTTTTTCAGAATGAAGAAAGGAATCTGATTTTCTAGCTTCATAATGTCGGACATAATCTCTTGTCTTTTAATGTTATCACCTCTCTGGGAGTGGAAAACAAGGCTGGAAAATAAAACATGCATCCAAAGTCATCATCCAGGCCAGCGGAACATCATACCATTCAGCGGCCGAGTCTTCATAGCAAACTCTGATCTCTTTGTCTACCTCTCTGACCTTCGCGACCAACCCTTCTATGGTCACACCAGGGAGCCTTTCCAAGGTTCCGTTTACTGCGTGAAGCTTATATTCGTCTACTGCAGCCAGCTGCTGGTTTTTGTGATGATAAGGTCCAAGAAACACAACCAGAGGATCATAAGCTTCTCGTTTGGTTTTCTTCATACATTCAGGCACCCGATATATAGACACACCAGTAGACGTTTTTTGTTCTTTGTACTTTCTAGATTCAACTTGATCAATCCATGATTTAGCTTCCAACAGGCGTTCCCTCTCTCCATCTTGGTCGGTACCTCTTATTTTACCATTGATGTCTATTTTAACAGTCTCTATATTGTTTTCGCCTTCCATATAATAGTTCCTGGAAATCAAACAACGTGATCAACTTCACCTCACACCAGAAATTTTTTTTTAAAAAAATTAGACAACAGAAAAATAACGTATAGTTTTTAAAACTTTGCGAACAGTCCAGAAATCTAGCACTGAACAAATAACAAACATTACATAGAATTTTTTATAATAAACAGTTTAGACAGATTTTTTTTTTCAAAAACCACATTAAAAGTAAAATTAACCAGCATAAATAAAATGGATGTATGCTACGTAAGGACAACGTCATTATTAAAAGAACAAGGCTTTTTATATTTTTGAAAATATACCTGTTAAATCTTAATTTCTCCCATAAATATGTGAATCTCCTTAAAGACCGTTCTAGTGAAGAAAAATGACAAATTAACGCCCTTCTTCACACATGGATCCATAAGGATTTGGAAAAGATTAGAACGATCAGTATAATGAAGTAACCAAATGATCGACAATGAAAAAATTTCTGTTTTGTTTATAGAGTGAATTAATCACTTTTAGACAATACGTGGTTACGAAATTATTTAAGGTGATTTCAAAACTGCTTTAGCGATTTTAATATTGTTGCTTTAGAGTTATTGGTAGTTTCGACATCACTAGGAGAAAATTGAATTCGAAACAAATGACTGACTTTCACTTCAAATTGTGTTCGAGGACATTTTTAGTACAGGATACTCCACCATTTCTAAATAGGGGTGAAGAGTATTTTTTACGTCACTAGAAGTAAAACTGAGTGTTGTATAGATCAATGTAGGAGAATTTAATTGTTGAAGGTAAATTTCTAAGAACGATAGTGGGGATAAGAGCAATCTTAGTTGTCTACATTTTATTGTACCTGTTCTTGAGCATAGCCAAACAATTGTTGCTAGTAAGCTAGTTTATCTTTTCTAGGGGTTCTTTGATAAAATCTTCGAGTTTTTATGGTAAATTCTTTTATTTCTAGAATTTTATTTCTATGTTTTGAGTAACATTTACTCTGGTAGGCATGAGTTTTCCACAATCCATGAATTAAGATAGTACTGCTTCTGGATTAAACTATGTATGCTTTTTCATCAACGTTTCGGATCATGCTCAATGATCCATCATCAGGAAGAGGACAATGTATAGATAGGAAAGCAGACTGGACCTTATAAAGGAATGAGAGAGGAAGATGAGACAGGGAACACAAAATGAGAGACAGGAGGAGGTGTGAGAGGAAGGGAAAAAAATAGAACTAAAAAAGAAAAAATAAACAAACATAAATAAAGTAAATACAACAAAAGTCCAAGAAGGAGCAAACAATAATAACAAGTAAGAACAGAAAAGTGCATAAAAGCACCTAATGATAGCACCCAAATTAACTAAGAAAAAGGTAAAACAATACTCAATAGAGCTAAATGAAACAAAATCAATACAAGGATAAATAAAGCTAAAAAATAAAACAAATGTACCAAAAAACTAACAAGGCAGAGACCAAAAGAATAAGTAAATAAAACCCCACATCCTAAAACAACAACAAAATTAAGAAGTAAGAAAAGGTACAAAAAATAACTTAAAGTAAAAAGTAAAAAAGACACAATTATAAAACACATGCCTAAAAAAGACAAGAAAGGGAATAAAAATAATAAAATGAACTAGAAGATACACATACAAAAAGTAAACAAGACATAATGATGAAGACACAACCTTACAAGCTAAACAATACAACCTAAAACCCCGCATGAGCACGGAGTAATCCGGGAAAAGCAAAAGAGCAAGAAAGTATGCAAGGAGGTAAGATAGCAAGCAGGGAAAATAAATAAGTAAGCAAGGGTATCAGCAACAAAGTATGCAAGAAAGTATAAGGAGGTAAGGAGAACAGAGTGCAAAGAAGGAGAGGGCACAGAAACAATAATGAGAACCACCCAGGGGGAAGAGAAGAAAAGGGGAGGAGAGGGGAAGAGGAGAAACCAGCCAAGATAGGAGGAAGAGAGGAAGGGGGGGGAGAGGGGAAGGGTGAAGAGGGAAAGTGACCACGGGGACCAGGAGGATCACAGAGGATTAGGGGGCGATTGGATGGAGTTCAATAGGGGTTGCCAGGTGGGGCTAAGATGCCACCCTTCATCACGATTGAGGTTGGAGGGGTGACTTTTAATGAGGATTACTTCTTGGAGTTTCCTCCTGAAGAAACAATCTTCCTTCACTAAGACTTGGGTATGCTCAAGACAAATGTGGTGTTTGGTGTTGAAAGAGTGCTCATCTAAGGCAGATTTGGAGGTACGATCATGCCTGATGTCTGCACAATGTTCTTTGATCCTAGTGCTAATGGATTGACCTGTTTCTCCAATGCATGGAGTCCCGCATGAGCAGACAATCTTATAGACCTCGGGGTTGATAAGATTATTTCTAGGGTCTTTGATGGAAGGAATAAGATTTCTAAGGGTTGTGATGGGTTTGAAAGCACAACGGAGGCCCTTCTTGTGTAGGATTCTAGAGATTTTAGTAGAGAGGCCCTCTATGTAAGGGAGGGTAGCAACCCAAGTATCACTTGGGGCATCAGCCGTAGGCTTGGGGTTAACTCTACTTTTGGCATGTTTAAAGGCACGGGAGATACACTTATGGCGGAAACCATTGAACTTGAACACATGGGATAGGTGGGAGAACTCAAGGTCAATGTGATCGTCATCACAAATGTGATAAGCACGGATGGCTAGAGACTTCAGGGCACCAAATTTTTGGGAAGGATGGTGGTGGGAGGAAGCATGGAGGTAGAGGTCAGTGTGAGTGGACTTTCTATAGACAGTGCGAGCAAGGGAACCATCCTTTTGCCTCATGATTAGGACGTCCAGAAAAGGAAGTTTGTTGTTAGACTCAAGCTCTTTAGTGAATTGAATGCAATCCACCAAATTGTTAAGGTGAGAGTGGAAGAGCTCTAAACTATCACGACCATGAGGCCAACATATGTTGGTGTCATCAACATAACGTTTCCACCACCTAGTCTTCAAAGGGAAGGAGTTGAGGGCTAGCTCCTCAAAGTGCTCCAAATAAAGGTTGGCAACAACAGGGGATAAAGGAGAACCCATGGCCACTCTATCAGTTTGCTCATAGACCACATCAAGGAAAGTAAAGAAGGTAGACTGAAGGCACAAATCAACTAGAGAAGCTAGCTCATCATTGGTTTTACGCCTAACAAGTTCAACTGAGTCATGCACAGGGACTTTGGTAAATAAAGACACCACATCAAAGCTAACCAAGATCTCATGATCTTCTACTTTCTTGTCATAAATGAAATCAACGAAGTGAGCAGAATCTTTGATGAAGGTAGCTGATTTGCCTACTAGGGGAGAGATCAATTTGGCTAGAAATGCAGCTAACTTGTAGGTAGGGGAATGTGTGGTGTCAACAATGGGTCTGAGAGGTATGTCAGGCTTGTGGATTTTAGGAGTGCCATAGATACGAGGGGTGAATTCCTTATTAGGAAGAAGGCGCTTCTTGGTAAGATCATCAAAAGAGGAAAGGGCAATAGCCTATTTGACATTTTGGAGGAATTTAGAAATGGGGATGTGGGGAAGCACTTTGTAACTCCCACTAGATGCCAGGTGATCAAGCATTTTGTTGACGTAGGTCTGTTTATCAAGGATGATAGTGGAATTGCCTTTGTTGGCTTTGGTTATGACAAAATCATTATCCCTCGTGAGTTTTTTAAAGGCAATGAACTCATCTTTGGGAACATTGCAAAGTGGGCGTTTGGCTTGTCTAAGCGCCACCGCACAATCTTGTTTGATCTCATCGGCTATGAGAGCGGGTAGAGAGCGGAGGACCTTTTCAATTTCAATTACGAAATCAACCTTGGGGATGGATGACGGCGTGATAGCAAACCCCAAGCCTCTTTTAAGAAAGTGGATGGCAAGAGGGTCGATGTGACGCTTAGATAGGTTGAGGATGAGTTTGTTGTCCCAATTTCTGATGACACTAGGGGACTTGACTGTGTTACTAAGTTCAGATAGAAAAGTAACACCATGATTGACACAATTGGTGGGAGGGGGTAAAGAAGACCGGGCAAGAAAAGAGGAGGTAGAAATAGAGTCAGACGATAAAGAGGAGCGTCAGTTGGAGGGATTGATGGGGGGGGATAGGTCACGGGGGAGAGATGGGGAGAGGTGGGCAAGAAGGAATAATGGACCACCCTATCTGCAAAGGTTACGTCATTAGTTAAACCGTTCAAGATAGAAAGAAGAGGATCAGGTCAGGTGCAATCAACAATGTTGAAGGAGTGGTCAACGAATCAGGTAAAGGGGAGAGAAGTGATTGGTGGAGGCGTAGGGCACGAGGAGAGAGAGGTGGTTGGTTGAATTGAAGAATGCATGAGAGGAAAGGAAGAGCGACAAACATCTAACGAAGAAAACAAATCAACATAAATGTTAAGGCCATTGGGATTAACGGTAACAAAGGACTCACCTACAACCTGCGAAGAAGCAACAATGGTGGAACACGGAGGTTGATCCAAAATAGGAGGCGGATCATTTGTAACACTACCGAACATAGCAACCGTACTCGGATAGTAAGGGTGAGACAGCTGCATAGAGCAGCCCAGAGATGGAAGCTGAAGACTGCTATTGGTCGGAGTGTCCAAAATTGAAGATGAAAGATGAGACATCTGCAATGAGTCATTTGAGGTCTCCTTGCGAATGAGTGAGTTAGAAACCTGTGAAGATGAGAGAGTGGCACTGTATGGCAGATGTCCAAGTTTTGAGGTCCTTGAGAGAGGAACGAAGCCAAGAAAAGCCACCGGTGTGGGAGAAGGACAAGATGGCTGTAGCAAACAAACGGGAGTCTCCAAATGAATACATGGCACAGAAGAAGATGATGGGGGTGAGCGATGGGGGAACTCCATAAATACGTCACGCAAGGAGGAAGAACCTGGAGTATGCCAAACATGACAGGAAGATCGCTACCATGAACAACCTAGAGACTCTAAGTGAATTGAAGAAGGATGAGATGCTGGGGGCGATCGTCGAGGAGACTCCAAGATTCTGTCATGAGAGGAAGAAGATAGCGGTGCCTGTAAATCAGAACTAGGAGAGCACTGTGAAGGAGGAAGGTGCAGAGGGTACTGCGAAATCTCTGCCCTCCTGGAGAGATGGTCGGTGGTGAGAAGGAGAAGATGGAGGTGGGATGAAGCCACGAGACGCAGAAAGATCTTTGCTGCCAGACTCCCACTGGAAGCTAAGTGAGGAGGATGAATGAGGCCATAGAGTGGGACAGGGGGAACCAAGTGGGAGTGGCGAGGAAGACCGAAATCTCTTATTGAACAGCCTGCTAAATTTTTTCTTCTGCATGTCTTCACAAGTGGTTTTCAACCCTTGAGCTCTGGCATGAGATTGGGTGTCAAGCCAAGCCCAGTTATCACAACGTAAGTCAGCTGCTAGTTCCAAATGCATGTAGAATAATCTGGTAGAAATCTGGTTGATGAGGGCTCTGGTCCCTTGGATGATAGACCTGAGTAAGGATAGACCAGCCCAAACAAAAATGTGTTTATTATGATGGTTCCAGAGATGGTGTGGAATATGAGCAAAAGAGGGGATGATTCGGTGGTCTCTGCAATGCTTTAAAAAGGCTAAGTCTGCTACCCGCTTTGCAAGTTTGATCCTCAGCTTCTCAAGAAGCTTAGCTTTGAAAACAATTTCCCTCCCATGAAGAGCAGCAATGGTAGGCATGAGTTTTCCACAATCCATTATGATGGATCATTGAGCATGATCCAAAACGTTGATGAAAAAACATACACAGTTTAATCCAAAAGCACTACTATCTTAACATTTACTCTGTTAGAAAGTGTTTGCAAATTTTTTTTTTTGGTTGCAAGTAGAATAGTAATAATTTATATTCTAATGAATTCTACTCTTAAATTTAAGAGTTCATAGATCATTTTGGTGTTAAGAGTAGTTTTATGATCTTTTAGAAATTGAGTAAGTTTTGTATAATAGTTACTAGATCTCTAAAGGAGGAGTGGTTGCCTTACAATCCAAATATTAACACTTGTAGGTGGAATAAAGAGGTTAGAATG
This sequence comes from Cunninghamia lanceolata, assembly GCA_027924645.1. Taxonomy (NCBI): domain Eukaryota; kingdom Viridiplantae; phylum Streptophyta; class Pinopsida; order Cupressales; family Cupressaceae; genus Cunninghamia; species Cunninghamia lanceolata. The sequence continues at coordinate 17,606,555 of BSBN01001583.1, forward strand.
TAGGATTTGAATGCACGTGTTTTCCTTGGAGGGTTACATGGAAGGTTCAATGATGAACCAATAATGGATAGGCCAATAAGAGAGCACATGACAAGACAACAAGAAAATGGTTCAAGAATAGTCTTTCATTGGCAATTTGGTCAGAGTTCTAGCCAAGATATTTGGCATTGGAAGTCATGTTGGCTTCAACATGGTTTTGACTTCAATTTTCAATCTTTCACCATGTCCCCTTGTTATCCTATGACTTTCAATTTGATGTCAATGTGAGCTTTCAAGTTTTGTGGCCCAATTTATGTTTTTATTAGGATTGCTTTTTATATTTCTCTATATGTTCATCTATCCCATTATATGTATTTGGGCTCCAAATCCTTTCTCATGGCAATTAAACTATGTAAATTTACCTTTGTTCTCCCTTATGTATTCTTAAAATTGGTCATTATGTTTGGTATATGTTGGTAGTCCACTTGGGCAAATATAGTCTATATTTGTATTGATGTAAATTGTGAAACTGGAGGGCCCACTTATATGGTAGTCATTACACAAACATGTTTTCTTTATTTCCAAATTTCTAAATGCTACTACAACCATCTTATGTTGTTTGTTCAACTAAACGGAAGACATTCAAAATGCATGCATAGAGATGGTTATAATGTTGCATTGGGTATACCCCATAGCCATTGACAACATGATTATGGCTATCTAGTGGTAGGAAACAATTTGTAGTTTTGTAAACAATTTTTTAGGCCCTATGTATTCCTTGGAGTTGTGCCCCCAATGTCCTATTTTTGGAATTATCTTGCACAAAGGTGGATGGTAGTAATAAAACCTCTTATGCAGTTGTATCTTTTATTGATGGAACCATGAATAATGGTTTAAAATGTAGAAAATGGATTTATATTTTAACCTTGTTGGTAGGATACATGCAACATAGCTATTTCTTGTTTATCCTACCACATATGGTGTCTTGTTTGCAACTTTGTTAGCTTGCATAGCTTGTATATATTCTATCAATTTTCTATATGGATTTGAATTGTCTAATTTTATCTATATAAGTTGGAATGCAATATATTTCAAGTGAAGACAAGCATACAACTATTATTTAAGGTGGGATTTATCTAGGTGTTAGGCTATAGGTGTTTATGTTAGGAATTCAAGATTAACCAAAATAATATTTCATCTTGTCTTCTTTATCCTATTCATAAATTGAGGTTATAAATGTAAACTAATCTAATTCTTCTTTGATTCTTAAAATATAAATTTGTCTTAGGACTTGGTGTTCTTAGCTAATGTGCAACCCACCATGCCCTATTTTAAGACTAAGAAAATTTCATTATTGATTATAGATGTGATTTGTGACTAGAATTTTTATCTATTTTTGGGGTGGTTATTTTGTGATTTTTGCCTTCATGATATGCTAACAATATGGGTTTTATGATTTCTTTAATTGTAGGGGTTTAAATTCTTTTATGGATTTGCACTTCTTCTTTGACACAAATTTAATTCTAAAATAGGGTATTTGAGCTTGAAGGTCAAAATTGTAATCAAATCATGCCTAAATGATTGAGTGAACATGATTTATCCAAGTGTCATGATATTTTTGAGAATTGACTGTTTCTTGTGAATTTATAGATGTGTTGTTATTTAACTTTAAATGCTCTTGTTTGAAGAAGTGTTTTAGACAACAACCAAGGGTGTCCATTATTTTGTGCAAAGTTTAGGACATCAAACTAGCAAGTTGACTTCTAAGGTTCAAGGAGATGTATTATGTAGCCCATTGAAGAAGGTGTTTAATGTACCATTATCTATGATGTGAATATCTCCTTGAGATTCATACACATTGTTTGGAGTTCTTTTTATTACTGAAAATACATTTCATAATTTGCATATTGTGTACTTATTTGATTTAGTAGGAATTGAAGAACCATTGAGGAGTCTTCCTCAAGGATTCTTTGCACCACAAAATAGTGAATGTTTTATTTTGTTCATTGATGATTCAAGTATTTTCATTCTTTGACACCATATCAAATAGGTTTTACCTCTTGACATATGTACACAACTATTCTTGGGTAAATGCACAAAGACGAGTCCACTTAAGGTGGAAGTTTCAGACTTAGAAAAAAACCTGAAATTGGGTAAACCAAAATGGGATCCTACTTTTTATGAAATGGGATCCCACTTTTTATGAAACGGGATCCCGTTATGCTTCAGGACCCTAAGCCAAAAGTGGGATCTCATTTTGTAGAAATGGGATCTTGTTTCCAGAATGGGATCCCATTTCATAAAATTTGAATTTTTGACCCAATTTTTGCTATGGGTTTTGGGTCAGAAAAAAAGCTTGGGAACCTGACCCTTGGCTTTGGACCTGGTTTGACCTACAAGGTGAAGGTCCTGTCAATGTCACAACAAAATAGTGACTTTGGAGATATGTCTAAAGACCTTCTTTGCAGAATTTTTTGATAAAATTAAAACCCATTATAGATGAGATAGTGTAGATTCCAAATATGTAATTTTTTTTACAATTGGATTACTTTTCTATTTTTCAATTAATTTCTGATGAAACATGTCCATAAACATGAATAATCAAGGTTTTTTAATATTTTAATAACTTTTTATCAAAATATTTTTTTGAAAAAAAATATCAAGGAGCCCCAAGGGATGCACTAGGGTTTGTTTGTAAATCCTCCATGTGCATCCCATTTGGGACCTCTATCATTGCTAAGAAATCATTCGGATTCCTTGTCTTCTTGATAGTATTGTAGTATTCTTTATGTTGATTGCTTTCTTGGTCTTGGATTTATTTGTTTTGAGTTTAAGTATTTGTTTCAAAATATCAGTTTAAATTCAAACCTATCACTATTTGTTTCCTTCCCTTTCCATTGCATCATCCGGAGTCAGCTTGGAGGGTTGGTGGATGGGTGTGGGTGAAAAGACTATGGAGTCAAAAGAGCATTTAATTTGGCTTAAGGCAGCTTAAGTGCCCATGGAAATAGATTCAGGTGGAAAAGGCATATCAGAGAAAGGGAATATTAAACCCTTTAAGGAGATTGTCAATGCAGATGACACACATTCAGTGCCAAAAAATGTAGTCTTCACAGTGTTGGATGGTCTCGAAGGACCCGGTCAAAGCGCCGAAGAGGGAGGAGAAAGAGGTAGACCCAGGGTCAGAAAGCAAGGTGAGGCTCTTTCAGTACCAAGAAAGTTTTCTTTAAAACCAAATGATGAATTACAAAAAGATGTGAAAAAAGAAGAAGAAAGACTTATGAATGTCGCAGTGTTTTTTAGATGTGTTAATATAGATAAATTGCCTTTGACGAAGTTTTTTGATAATTGGCTGATAACTGTGTGGACAAAGAAACTAGGCATTCATTATTCCTTTTGCATAATGATACAACTAGGGATTTTTGTAATATATTTTAAGTCACATGCAATGCAAAAAAGGGCTGTTGAAAGATTACTAGAATATTGGTCTTGCTCTGTTCAAGGCTTTTCCTTGGAAACCTGATACTCCGCACAAAGAGATAAAATTTTGTTCAATCCCTAGATGGATACTGTTAAAAGATGTCCTAGTCCAATTTTGGAATTTCTTGCCCCAAATAATTGAGCCATTTAGAAAATTTTTGAAAATAGATAAAACTAAAACCACTTTGCCTCACTTAGATGTAAGAATGCTAATTTCATTTAACACAAGAGTGTAAATCCCGGAGATCTTAGAGATCAATTGGGAGGATAAATCTTTTAGTTGTGAATTAGTAAGGCTTGGAGGGATCAACTCATGCTTCTTGTGTAAATAGGATGGACACCAAAAAATTATTGACCAACTCTTAATAAAAACCTAAGTAAAGGCAAAATGGGGGTATCGGTTGATATCCCTGAGGAAAAAGCATTGGATTCTAAGGGTGAAATTCCTAAACCCTCACCACAGAATAAAAATGAAAACACAAAGGAAATCAATGAGAAGGTCACAAAGAGCAACACTACTATCCCAGATAAGATTCTCGGGCCTAATGCATCATTTATAGATGAGACAATGAAAGAATCCTTGTCTATGGATGATGCTTTGGACTCAGATGATGTAGAAGAAAATAACCTAGATGGTGATGAGTCAGATAGTACTCAAGATGAAATCCTACGTACCTTCACTCTGGGAGGTAGGTCCTCTGATGGGTGTATGGATGAAGACCCTACAATGGTCTCACAGATTGCTGACACTCCACCACAATATAAGGATAATAGTGATGCTCAGAGGGGTATCCCCCCTCCTAAGTTAGGCCTTGTTAATAATGAGGAGGTTATACCTCTAAAAATGGATTTATCTCAGTAAGGAAAAAGAGTGCACAACAATTGGCTCTTGACAAAATAAGGGAAGTTGCAGAAAAAAGAAATAAACTAGACAGAATTAAGGAGGGATTTTTAAGGAGAGAAGAAGACCCCTCTAGGTTAGAAGAGAGTATCCTCAAGCAGAGCCTCAAGAAAGTTGAGGAGGAAGGAAGAAAAAGAATTTTTTTGAGTAGGAATATTAGCAGCATCAAACCAAGAAAGAAAGGGAAAGAAGGTTCCATCCATAAATACTTGGTGCAAAGTTCAGACCCTTGAGGTGTCCATCTATCCCCTCATCATTCAGAGTAAATGAAAAAAAACCATTGTTATAGTTGGAATGTTAGGGGTTTGGAGTCCCCTGACAGGAAGTATGTTCTGAGGGATTTTTATAATAAGAATAAAGATATGGATGTCTTGTTTATCCAAGAGGTAAAAGTAGTTGGTTTTACATTAGAAAATAGAATGAGATTTGTTTGGAGGGAAGAAATCACTTTTGCCTCCAAACATGAGAAAGGAAGAGGTGGAAATGCTATCCTATTAAGTAGAAAACTAGAGAATTATCTGAAAGACTCTAGCCATTCCCCTTGTAATAGGTGTGTAAGGATTACTCTAAATTTTGGGAGGATAGATGTTGGACTGTGTTCCATTTATGCCCCCAATGATTATCTGAGTAGAATTGACCTATGGAAATGGTTATCATCTTGACTCCCCAAAGTTCCATGGATCTTTTGGGGGGATTTTAACATGATAGAAAACTCAGAGGACAAAAAGGAGGGAATCCTCTATAATGGAAAGGCAATGAAATTTTTTTCTAACTGAGATTTTAAAAGACACTCAACCTAGCAAACCCATTAAAGGGGGGAAAGAAAAATAGTAAAGGCATCTAGTTTACTTGGTCAAATTGTAAGAATGATAGCAAGAGAATCTATTGCAGACTTAATAGATTCTACTTGAATAAAGACTATTATTCAGTCATGCAGAAAATGAACTCCAACAAAACTTAGGTCATTCCTAACCCACTGTCAGATCATCATCCTATTAAAATGACAGTCTCAGTCAAAGAGCAAAGTCAAAATATAAGAAATAGAAAGGATTCCTTATTCAAGTTGAATTGTGAGCTACTAAAGGATGAAGAATGCAATCAGGGAATTGTTACTATCAGAAATATTTGCAAGGCTAGGTATAGGGACAAAGGAAACATTTTTTACTAGTCTAAACTCACTAAGGCCTATAAAGCTGTATTCCAAATAGTTGGAAAAAAATATGCTTTAGACAGGAAAAAAGAAGAACTCTTATTGCAAGAAAGGTTCCTCCAAATAGAAGAAAAACTTCAAAATAATCCAAGTGAAGAAGGGATAAGTTTTCAACTCGGAGAAATAAAGCATAAATTAAGGAAAGTGCAGGTAAGGAAAGTGCAAGGATCAAGAGCAAGAGCTAAAATCAATTGGTTGCAAGATTGAGACAAGGGCACCAAGTATTTTTTAATTTATTAAGTCAAAAAAATATGAAAGAAAATATTGAAGTGTTATTGGAGAATGGTGTTACCTTGAACTCTCAAAAGCAAATTATGGAGGCATTTAGGAAGTTCTATGCAAACCTTTTTAGGGCAGAAGATAATAGGGAAGGATGCAGGAAGGCCCAGGAGTTATGTTGTAGAATTTGTACTACCAAATTGACTCTAGTAATGAGAAGGAAACTAGAACAAAAAATAAATAAGGATGAAATAAAAAAAGCTATCAGCTCTATGAGCAATAATAAATCCCCTGGAGTGGATGGGCTACCTGTTGAATTTTACAAGTCCATTATTAAATGGATAGCTGATGACCTCCTTGAGCTCTATACTGAGGCTATAGAGAAACGGTCTTTAGGAGAGGATATTAATAAAGGAATAATAAATCTCCTTTTGAAGGAAGGATATAGGACAAAGATAAAGAATTGGAGACCCATAACTCTCCTAAATGTCTCTTATAAAATTATATCAAAAACTTTGGCCTTGAGACTCAAAGATATCCTCCTAGATATCATTAGCGCCACACAAATTGGTTTTATTAAGGGAAGATACATACTAGAGAGCTTGATAACAAGTTGGGAAGGCCTTCAATGGGCTAAAGATACCAATCAGAATGCTGGCATACTTCTGCTAGATTTTAAAAAAGCATACGATAGAGTGGAGTGGTCTTTTATCTTTTTAATGCTCAAATACTTTGGCTTTCCTGACCTCTTTATCAACATGGTCAAGATGCTTTTTGTAAATGCTATAGCTTAGGTGGATGTGATTGGAGAACTATCTACCCCATTTATGATGTGGAGGTCAATTAGATAGGGGTGTCCCATTGCCCCTTCCCTGTTTGTTATTGCTTAAGAGGCTCTTCATTTCATTTTGAGGCTAGAAGAAATAGAAGGGAGATGTGAAGGGATTACATTGCCTAATGGTGATAAACTTTTGAATGTCCAGTTTACTGATGATATGGCCTTATTTCCTAGGGCTGAGGAAAAAGAGATGGAAAATTTAGAAAGAAGACTTGATATTTTCTGCCTATCCTCAGGAGAAAAAATCTCTTTTTCTAAATCTATTTATTTGTCTTGGACTGATTCTATCCCTAATTGGTTTAACAATGACAAATGAAATTGGTGTGGGCCTTCAGTGCAAGTAAGATTTCTTGGTATTCCTTTTGCTATACAGCCCTCTCTTAATGCAATGTGGCAATGGTTGTTTGATAAAATTGAGAAAAAACTTAAGAGCTGGAACAAACTACATCTTTCCTTGGTTTGAAGCAAATAGGTCTATCAGAAAATCCTCTCTACTTACTCTATTTTCTATTCTTCTCTATGGTTGTTTGCTAACCACCAATTTGAGGCTATCCATAAATTAATAAGGAGCTTCCTTTGGTCAGATGGAAAAGGAAAGCCTAAAAAACATTTAGTCAAGTGGGATTGGTGCTATGTAAGGAAAGATTTAGGAGGACTGGGATTAAAGGACTTGAAAATTCAAGGAATGATCTTGGCTTCTAGATGGATCACTAATGCCTTAGTAGGGGAAGAACCTTGGAAAGTTTTGGTTAGGCACAGTATCTCTATAGCCACTCCATTGAGGAAGAAAATTTGGGGAAGAATTGGATTTTATGATGCTTTGCTAGGAGAATCTCTTGCTAAACCAGGGGGATCTACTGTATTTTATAGTATTTGGAAAGTTTGCGAGAAGGTAAGAACCTTGATATTGGATAGAGAAACCATCAGTGTGAATAAAGGCATTATATGGGGGGCAAAGGTCTATTTGGTGGAACACCATTCATAAAAATAAGCCCTTAGCCTTAATTCAAGGCTGCTTGGCAAGGAAATGTAATGACAAAGGACTATCATTACTTGATGACATGTTTGTACAAGGTTTGCCAAAAGACTGGAAACAAATAGAAAATAAGTTTCAGTTAGATGGGAAATATTACAGAACATACTCCACCCTTAAGAAAGCCTTGTTAATAAAGTTGAACAACAAAATAGAAATTTTAGGCACTGGAAGAATGAAGAATCTAAAGTGGGAGGATGGGACTCCCTTTGCGCAAATAAAGCCAAAATTGATATATAAAATGTTGACAAAATCACAAGAAATTATTCAACACATCAAATCCTCTTGGGCTGGCTCCTTAGATGAAGAACTAATTAGATCCTTGCAATTGTTGTGGTCAAAAGTCCTTGAACCAAAGTTAGCTTCTTTCAAATGGCTATTATTATTAAACAGACTAAACCTAAGAGTTGAATCTATGATCTGTCCTTTATGTAATGTGTTAGAATCTGTATCTCATATTTTCTTTGATTGTCTATATGCCAAGTATGTCTGGACCTATTTTATGAGTAATATTACTAATTGGAGTCTTACATCTAACATAGTCATTAAACAAATACTGTCTGGTCAAATCAAATGACTGAATGTTAAAAATAATTATTTTTGGTTTGTTTTGTCCTTTGAAATATTGTGGTTCCTATGGAAGAAAAGGAATGATGAAAGATTTCTTGGCAAGGAAAGAAGTCTCACTAGGATTCTTCGTGATCTCACACTTTTTAATTTTTTTGAACAGGTCATTGTAACAATGGAAATCTCTCTTGGCAGGTTTAAAGAATTAATTGAAAAAGAAGACATCAAAGAGAATGACTTTTGTGTAAAAAGCCCAAAAAAATTTGATATGAGATTCTTCAATGCTTACACAGAATTCCAAAGCTTGTAGTGTAAGTTGAAAGAGTTATAGAAAGGTGAAAATGATCTTCACAAATTGATGGAGATGGTTGGATAGAACTATATTCTGGATATAGAGCAACTATGGATTTCTCTTAACATCGGTGTTGTCCCAGGGCTTGATTCCTTTGAGCATAGTGATAAGAGAATACATAAATGGGATAAAGAAGGGGAATGGTATGATGACCCTAGGATGGAATTTAAAAATGTTGGAAGGGAGAGCTTGAGACATGGCACTGAACTAGATGACAGTCAAGGAGGATACTATCAATATATTGAAGAAACAGAAGGCTCTCAGGTGGTAGATCAACTCACACTTGAAGTAGAGGAAGAATGGGAATAGAATGTCAGAGTTAATGATACTACTCTACCTCTTTAGGAGAATGCCTTTAGAAATGATAGAGCAAGAAACTTTTGATTTTTCTGCCTATGTGAACAAGTAAAAAATAGGAAAATAGACAAGATGAAAAATCAAAATGTAGTGATAGACACAGGGAGCCATTATGAAGCTGCAGTCTTCAACAATCAAATTAGGGAACAAACCACCACAAGAGAATGCTTGAGCATGAGTTTGCATAAGGAGAAAAGGATTTGAGAAAACTAAATTGATATATTACAATGAATCTCACTAATTTTACAAATGTGATATATGGCTTATATAGCCATTCATTCCCATTTCATTCCCATGAATTAACCACCCTAACTGGTTACAGGAATAAATTCCCAACTATAACTATTGAATAATTATTTTCCCAAGTAAAACTTAAGCAAGGTAAAATCTATTTACCCTAACATCGCCCCTTAAGTGAAACTTAGGGAGAATAATTATTATGAGATACAAGATGCAATATGGGTCTTGGCTACACAACCATGTTAGGTACCCATTTACAAAGCAAAATGTGATGCAATCTCTCACAACTGGAGAAAAGGAGAAAAACCTTGTGGCAGAAAACTCCTCTCCAAAAGAGAGAAAAAAAGAAAACAAAATGCATGTATGGAGGACTCACTAATACCCCGCAAGGACTACATACATCATGTGTGTACATTCAATGGTCCTCCCATAGCAAGGAAAGAAGGAGACTACATAGCCCCCCCATAATAAATTATGTCCTACAAAGATGGTAAGTGTCTGAAGGTAAAACAGAATCCAATTCTTACAAACCACTTGTCTTCCTTTTGGAAGAAACAAAACCATGTATAGATGTAGGTCTGCTTCCCATTTAGGATATGCTTTGAAAGATGGAAGCATGAAAAATGATGATGATGATGTTGTCTTCAAAAAATGCTCATGTGTCTCCTTGTCTAGATAGAATGATGATGCCACAATCCAATCAGGTACATCCCCAATCAAGAAAGAAGGTGACAAATTGGAACTATGTGGAAACTGATATAGAACAAACTCCAAAGACAAAAATATTGAAATATGTCCTCTAAGAAAATCTGAAAGACAATTATTGTCCTACTGATCAGGAATGATGGAAATCCCAATCAATGACTCTAGATAAGAAGCCATTAGATGTGAAGGTGGATCAACTATCTCTAAAAAAGAATCAACAACCTCTGAAGCAACTATAACCACATCTAAGGTCTTAGAAATGTCCAAAGGATCACAAGCATGGTCTAACTTATTTGAAGGATAATGAGGCACATCAGAGTTGGAAAGAGAAGCATCGAAAGATGGTGGAGGATCATGGTATCCATATGAGTCTTGAATATAGGTCCAAAGAGCATAAGGGCATTCAAGATGGATAATAGACTCCAAAAAGTCGGCATCTAGATGCTCAAGAATAACTCTGAAGACTCTAGCCCTATCGCCTTTCCAAATATGATATTCACGATGTGTGCCAGGAATAAGAACTTGATTATATAGATACAACAATAAATTGTTCTCACTAAGATGTGTGAGGATGTAATCACTCCATTGCTCATAGTTCCCTTTCTCCAAAGAAAAACCCATTAAGCTATGATTCTTCAAAACATCACAAAGATAGTACCTTCAAAAACTTCCAAATAAGATGTGTAACTAAAAATGAAGTCCCCCCACAAATTGTACCTCTCCAAGTGTCAGGATATCGAAGTTATCAAGTAAGTGCCCAAAATACACAAAACTCAATAGATAGTACCTAGTGTTGAACTACAAAAAGCACATGGACTGAATGAAAGAGCTCCTCAGCACATTTCTGACGCCACAAGAATGACAGTAAGCAGAGATTGAGGCACCAAGTTTCAAGCTCATGAGTCCAGAAAAGAAGGTTGACTTCAAGTTGTAATAGATACTGATAGAAAATGAAATCAGGCAGATTGACCTGTACCACTGCGAGGTTGGCGGAATCACCTTTCTGATGATATATGGATCTTAAAATTCTGACTCTGAATGCCCAAGATATCCTCCATGGAAATAAATCGCTGATATGGAGCCCACTGAATAATAGAGGGGGCCGAATAGAGCCCTAGGGTAGATTGACTCTTGATCACGCACGTGAACACCTACTAAGAATGGGAAAAAAATAGCCTATAAGGCTAAAAATGGAGCACCATGATTGGGTGCAATATAGGGGAAGCAGCGTGATTGGGTGCAAAAATAGAGGCTCTGATACCATGTTGAGACATGGAGTAGCTAGGAATCAAACCTAGGACCTTCCATTCACTGTTGGAGTGCTCTACCACTAAGCTACTAGCCCCTCTTGGACCAGTCCATCATTGGTCTAGGTGTGACTTATTTCCAACACCAACACCCCCCTTAAGCCACACCTCTCGTGTGCTTGGGGCTCCTAGCTTGGTCCTGGCTCTGATACCATGTAGGGATAGACAGAGGGAGCCATTATGAAGCTGCAGTCTTCAAGGATCAAATCAGGGAACAAACCACCACAAGAGAATACTCGAGCATGAGTTTGCATAAGGAGAAAAGGATTTGAGAAAACTAACTTGATATATTACAATGAATCTCACTTATTTTACAAATGTGATAAATGGCTTATATAGCCTTTCATTCCCATTTCATTTCCATGAATTAACCACCCTAACTGGTTATGGGAATAACTTCCCAACTACAACTATTGAATAATTATTTGCCTAAGTAAAACTTAAGCAAGGTAAAATCTATTTACCCTAACACAAAAGAAGAAGTGCAGTAATGTGACAATGTTTACCCTTTCTAGTATATCTCTTAGTTTTAGTTCTTAAAACTTTTATATATATTAGAAATAAAGTAGTATTTTGGATTGAGTAAGTAGCAATTTTGGCGTGGCTCTTCCGCCACTTTGATGTAATACTTGGTACCTTATTGAATAATATTAGTGCTCAATTTTCAATCCAAAAAAAATATTTTTTTGTAAAAAATTTGTACGAAAATGTACTTCAAAAATTCTTTTCAATTTGATTTTTATTTTTCAAAAAATGATACATTTAGGTCATCTTATGTATGATGTACACGATGATTTTTTAAAACACCAAAAATGGCCAATAAAAATTAACAAAAAAGATATTCAATAAAAAATTACAAAAAAATATGGAAAACATGCTTCAGTGAATTACAAATCTTTTCCCAAAAGGATTTAGAAAGATATTATTATTTAGGTCAAAATATAGATGACGTACACATGCATGGTATAGTAAAAAAAGGTGACTTTTAAACAGTGGTTTTTAGAAACACCCATTAAAAATCAATTTATATCATCTGGGTATTAAAAAAAATTACATATTTGGAAACTAGACTTTGAGTACTACGTTTCATATTTACTGACTTTTTCCAAGATTCCACCTTTAAGTGCATCAAATTTTTAGGTCAAATGTGACAAATTCTGAAATCAGGAAAAACACTTCCACTTTTTGGCCAAAAAGTGGACTTAACTTCTTGCACACACCCTCTTATGTGTATGCAAAAACAAGACCTAGTTTCTATTTTTCTTAGTTCCTTTGTTGTCAATGAATACTTTGTTTACTCACATATCTATGTTTTAGTTGTGAATCTCAACTTAGTAGCCCAATTTAGAGAAAGGCATTACTCCTTTGATTGTTTCTCTCTTACCACACTAAAATTTACAACTACAAACTATAAATTACCTTACATTAGAACTAGGATTAACTATGTCACTACCTTTGCAAGTCCATTATGCCCACAAGATCTTATCTTAAGGGGGACTGAGTTATATAAATCATTGGTGGGATTTGTATTGTTTTTTCATGTGGCAAGTGTGTATGGAGTAAGATCCTAAATTGTAAACACCATTACGAATAAAATTTAGCATATCTTAGGTTGTATAGATACTTTTCTTATCTACTTAGACAAACTTGTATTTTCTTGACATCATTAAACTAGCACATTAATCGTTAGTGGAAAGTATTAGATCTTTCTTGTGTGGAATCTATGGTTTATGTTTAAGACCAACTATGTTTTGTTATTTCTCCTTTATTTTCATATGATTAACCTTAAGGAACACCACCTTAACCTTATAAAATCTAAAGAAGAGTTCCCCTCTCTTATAAATTGACCCATTATTGTCCACTATTTGATTATAACTATCAATCCATCATCTTAAATTGACCTTCCTTAGTCTTAGGTCTTGGACCATCCTTTAGGAGTTATAGAGTTGTAACTTTGAGAACCAACAAATGGTGTCATTTCTAGGGATACAAACCTTAGTTTTTCTTCATTATGCAATTATATGTGAAGTAACTATTGCTAGAGAGGACTTAGAACTAATTCCATCCTTGGAGATCATTATCTTTTCAAGCATTTCCTTAAGTGTTGAGGTGGTAACTATATTGTCCTAATTCAAAGTTCATGTTGCTGCGATCAAGTAGCTATTATAATTTATCAATACACATTCCATGAAAGAAATAGAAAGTTTTAAAGTCCAAGATATTTTTCTAATCAATCTAGACAACATTCTATACACAATGAAAAAAATAAATTTCATGTTATGATTAGTTTATCTCAAATTATGTTGGTCATACACGAGGGGTTTTAAAAACATAAATTAAGACCAATAAAATTAATAATAAAAAAATATTTATCAAAAAATTACAAAAAAAATCCTAATCAAACTTCTACATCATATGCATTCTTCCACAAAAGTAATTAGAAAAATACTTTCATTTAGGTCAAATTATGTTGGGTGTACACATGCTTGTTTTGGCTAAAAACATATGAATTTAAAAATATCACATTTTGTACATCCTATACAAAACCAACTTTTATCATCTGGGTATTAGAATAAATTACATATTTGAAAAGTAGAAACAAAATCCTACATTTCATATTTTTATATCATATTAATATTCTATGTGTAAGTGCTTCAAATTTTAACTGTAACTATGACAAACTTTGATTTTCAAGAAAAAGACTTCCACTTTTTGGCCAAAAAGTGGACCCAACTTTTTGCACTTACCCCAAGGGTATATGATAATTTTTCAATTGGTTGGAGTGTGGTGCCAATGATCTATGCACTGGGTGTTAAAGAGCATAGTTTACAATTTCTATTGGTTACGTTAAGAATGACATACAATATTAGTTCCTATGTTGACTGTCCTACGTAGTATAATTTGAAACTATTACCTCAAATCACATGGTGATTAATTTAAATGCATGGGTTATTATATATGCATGTTGAGTCACCCCATATTCAATTTGAATGGAAGGGCAATTAAATATATTGTTGTTGGAATGTTGAGGAGGTGGACCTTAGTTGAAATTCTTGGTATTCAATCCTTTTGCCCTTTCTTTCAGAGAAGAAATAACATAATCGAAAATTGAGTGGCAGATGAAAGGGTGCAGCTTTTGGGAAAGAACACAAAATGCCTCAAAAGGTAATTTTAGACCATGGCATGGGATATAGGCTGCCATACACAGGAAGGAGGGGACGTGACGAGGAATGGGGATGCCTCTATTAAGGCTCGACCATGTTACTTTGACATAGAGAAAACTATAAACAGAGAAGTGGAGCGGCGTCATCTTGGTCCATAGGAGTTTTATGGAGCATCCTTTGGAAGGAATATAAAGGATTATCTATTACAGATTTGAAGGGAGAGGAGAGTGATCAGGAGAAATGGAAGGAAAGATAGTTCATTGCCAATGAAAATGAAAAAATTATTGTCCTTTGATGTATGTTTATTTGGTTTGTAAATAAAAGTGTTTGTTTCATTGCAATCTTGTATTGTTGATTGGAGGAAAAGCATTGCTTGTTCTATTATACTATATTTGTGAATGTTTGATTGAGAGAAGGAGCACTAGAGTTGAATGTGTATGAAGATTAGAGAGGGATGGAAGTCTTCTATAGATTCATTCTATAAATTGAATAAAATTGAAGTCATTTATGTTGCAATCTTGTGTGTTGATACTTTAAGTTTGTGGACAGAAAATTGTCAGTGTAATTATGTGTTTTGTGTGAATGTTTGTGTTGATAGATGGGAGTACACTCTGTAATTAGGGAAAATAAATAGAAAGGTATTCATGTAGCGGACAACCTCCCTACTTTTAATTATCATCAATTTGCGGATTATACAATCCTTTACGAGGGTCTTGCATCGAGGAAGCCCATCATATCAAAAGCACCCTGGATAGTTACGCACACACCTTTGGTTAGTGTATCAATTATAAAAAATCATGCATCTACTTCTTCAACACTACGCGCGGCGTGAGGAAGAGAATTGTAGACATTCTAGAATTCGACATTGAAACATTATCAAGAAAATACCCAGGGGTACCCCTATTCAAAGGAGCCCTGTGAACCAACCTATGGAAGGAGATGATCGAGAAATGTCGAAGCAAAGCATTAGCATGGAAAGGCAAATGGTTCTCAATGGCCAGGAAAATAACCATGATCGGGGCAGTTCTATCAACAATACCAATCTATCTACTCTCAAGCAGACAAATTTTAGGTAAAGCAAACAAGATACTGGAAGGCATTTTCAAGAAATTCCTTTGGTAAGGGTTAGAAGACACCAAACGCATTTCATTAATTAGCTAGAAGACAATCTATAAAAATAAAGAGGATAGCAACCTGAGCATCGGGAAAATCAAATTTCAAAATTTTACCCTTGGAGCCAAGCTGATTTGGAAATTATACAAGGAACTGGAAGCCCACTAGTGCAAACTTCTACAACACAAATACTTAGATAGTGTGGATCCCCTCAGCATCCTCACAACACACAACCCCCTAAAAGGCTCACATATATGGAATTTTCTAATCCAATGCAGATCAATTATCACTGATCACCTATTCTGGACCATCAACAATGGAAGAACATCCAGGTTTTGGGAAGATTATTGGAATGCCTTCCCCTGATTGACAAATGATCCAAGACTACAGGACATCATGACAACTCTATCTAGCACTTGGGGCACGAGAACTACCGATTACATCTCTCCTCCACAAACCACCGCGGACGGCTAGCAATAGAAGGAATTAGATAATGTCTCAACGCCAGATGAACAAAAGGCCCTTCTCAAACAGATTTTATCTGAGAGGAAGACCTTTATAAATTTGAAAGAGGACTGCCTAATTTGGACATGGGCAAAACCTGGAGAATACATGACCAATATGAGATACATAATTTAATGAGACACACTAGGAATTTAATAAACTGCCTAGTGGAACTTTGTCAGAGCAAATAGTGCCTCCCCAAAACTAGTGCCTTCACCTGGACAAGACTCCATAAAAGAATTCTAATGGGGAACCAATTGGAGACAATTGGTATCTCAGGTTCATCCAGATGTGTCCTCTGTAAAAAGGACAAGGAAACAATGGATCATCTACTACTAAACTATGATTTCTCTGATGAATGTTGGGAATGCCTACTTAGTAATTTGGGGTAGACAAGTGCTCTATTGGCAGATCTTTTGGACCTCTTTTTCTTATGACTAAGAATTAGGAACTCCCTCTAGGAAGGAATCTAGATAGCATCCCCCTCTTTGGTATTTTGGCACCTATGGAGGGATCAAAATAATAGAATCTTCATGGAAACAGAAACTATTGTTGTGGAGGTCCCAATGAAAATTGAAGCGAGCATTTGTGAGACAATCATGGTGAGACTAGGACACTCAATGTCAAAACCATTCACAAGCTAGGATGACTCAATCATGAAAAATAGAAGTTACTAAGTCTTCCCCTTCCTACTCTGCAAGTGGTCCGCATAGAAGCAAGAGGATTAAAAGAGTGAGAGTAAAATGGAATGCCCCTCCTAGAGGTAGATTATAACTAAATTTTGATGGAGCTTCCAAAGGAAACCTTAGGATTTTAGGTGCAAGTTCCATTCTCAAAGATGATTAGGGGAAACTTATATGAGCTCTATCCAAGTGACTGGAAGAGGGAACAAATAACGAGGACAAATTCTAGATACCTCCTGGCCGGCCTCCAAAGGTGTAGGGAAGAACAAATCTCAATCCTGGATATCGAAGGTGATTCACATATCTATGTCAATGCCATTACAAGGAAAATACCGAACTGGAAACTTAAGAATATTATCGAATTAGTTTGGAATTGCCTGTCTGACATAGAAGACTACACTGTTGCCCATTGTTATAGAGAAGCAAACAAGAAAGCAGATCAATTGGCAAACTTTTCCTGCACGCAGGTCACTACCAAGGTCTTTGGCTCTTCTCCGGATCTTAGGGGGTTAACGGATCTCAGGCATTTACAATGACAGGGCATGCTGAGTTTTGCTCATTTTTTCATGGGAACGGTTCCCTTCACAGTATATATATAACACTCTTCAAAGTAAAGACAAATTAAAAGAATTATCTAAATAACCAATGGTGGATTTTTCAAAAGTAAAATTAAAAGTTATATATAAAAATAAAATAGTTCTTGAAGTAAAAATAAAGTAAACAATATAATAAATTTAAAAAAAAAGAAGCATGAGGCTCCACGATACCACTATAGAAAGCTTCTTAGCTTAATAATACAACTACATAAAAAACAAGTTGTAATTTGATAAACTTTCTAATTATTTAAATTATATGTTGATTCATTAACCTATTATTCCTCATGGACATGATATAATTAAATATATGTTTGTATATAAAGGAAGTTTAAATATTTATTAGGAGGTACTTAACACTTCACAAATAGTCATACAATAAATCACATAGTGTGTAATCTAAAATCGTCCATGTAAAAAAAATTTACATAATTTTTTTTCCAGTTTTTTTTTTTAATTTTATTAAATGGACTGTGAAAATATTATGTCTATAATCTATAATACAATTTAGTTTATAATTTAAATGTAGAGACTAACATTTAAATTATTATTTTTTAAATCTCATGTAAATTCAGGGAAATTTGTTGGGGAAGTGACAATATTAGGGGAGAAATAAATGATCTGGTGGCCATCCATTCATATAGGATATACCTATAATTATTGTCTCAAAGCAGTTTCAAAAATTACAAAAAATAGTGAAGGTAACGGCAGAGCCATACATCAAAATCATAAAAACACAGGCAACACAATTTTTGACTCAAAAAAATTCCTAAATAAAGTGTTGCTAATGCAATCTGTGCACATGATCAATTAAGGTGCATGGGAGCTCTGTGTAGTCCCGCGACCTGTAGAAGGTCATGGTCTGCATGTGTTTGTTCTCTGTTGCATGCACTTTTTCTTTGCAGATCGGGCTCTGTGGGGTTGCTTTCAGCAAGGGGTGGGGTTTTTTTCTTGAGTGTGTGCATTGTTCGGTGTAGGTGTGGGGTGCGAGGGTTTGAGGGGTTTTTCTAATGGCAGGGTCTGTGCCTTTGGGTGAGATATCAGGGGATGCTGCTATGGCAGGGGTTGGTGATGGGTTTCCTCATCCATCCCTACTTGATGCTGGGGTTTTTAGCACTGGTGCTTTGAAATTACATAAGATAAACGGGTGCTTGGAAAGAGCTCAAGTTTGTCCGAAGCTGGTGATTCAAACAGAGGTGGTAGCCGAGGACCTGGAGTATTATAGAAAACATGTTTTAATCTGTAAATTTATGGGATTGAGGGTTTCGATGCCTTTTTTGGAACCCTGGATTCGCAAGTCATGGAATCTGGAAGGTGATTTTGAAATCTTGCTAGCTACGAATAACTTCTTTCTAGTGGTCTTTTCGTGTATCTCTGATCGTAAAAAGGTTTTTGAGGGAGGGCCCTACTTTTATAATCAAGTTGGCCTTTTCATGAAGCCTTGGCATGCAGGCTTTAATTTAGCGGCGGAGCTGCCCTGGAAGGTGCCGATGTGGGTTCATTTTCCTCGGTTGCCATTGGAATGTTGGAGACAAGATATTCTGCAATCAATTGCGTTGCTATTGGGGAAGCCTATTGGCCTGTCTCAGCAGACTCTGGAGAAGCAAATTTTTTCCTATGCCTGGGTCTGTGTGGAGATTGATCTGAGCCAGCCTCTACCAAATTCTATTGATCTGACTGTTGGGTCTAGCTCTTGGACTCAACAGTTAGACTATGACACTTTACCTTTTAGGTGCTGGTTGTGCCATGAGTATGGCCATCTTCAAAGGAGGTGCCCTCATGCCTCAGGTGCTGGTGGTTCAGATAATGTGAAGGCTCCATCTAATCCAAGGGCGGAAAAGGGTTTAGCACCCATGCAGGGGGTGGTACCGGATAAAGATGGCTTTGTGCCAGTTAAGGCATGAAACAAGAATCGGGGTCAGAAGAGGACTCTTCGGGATCGTCAAGAGGAGGAGACTTTTAACAAGTTTGAGACTTTGGATGAATTAGTCCATGAGGAGGGGGTTTCTTCTGACATGCATGTTGAAGCTTCTCCTTTAGTTGATCATAATTTTGAGTCTTTGCCTGTCACTACTTCGGTCCTAGCTCCTATGGTGGCTTCGGGGGTGGTGATGGATTCAGTTTCTTCTCCCCTCGATGCTGGGTTTGGGGACTCTTATGGTTTGGTGGAAACCCCAATGGCCTCTTCGGAAGAAAGGGTGACTTTAACTAGTGGACCGGGTTTGGAAGACTTTGGTAAGAAAAAAGCCCTCTCTTTTTCTCCTATTCTAGGTCTACATAAAAAATCCCTGAAAAAGTGTGCTCTTGATAAGCCCCAGAAGGTGGGGAGGAAGAATGATCAGGAGAAAGTTAAGATGGCTGGAGA
This sequence comes from Cunninghamia lanceolata, assembly GCA_027924645.1. Lineage (NCBI taxonomy): Eukaryota > Viridiplantae > Streptophyta > Pinopsida > Cupressales > Cupressaceae > Cunninghamia > Cunninghamia lanceolata. The sequence continues at coordinate 17,626,165 of BSBN01001583.1, forward strand.
GACATTGGTGGAATCTGGGTCGGTGAAGACATTGGATACTCACTTCTCTCACCCTTCGCGATGATTGTGTTATCATGGAATGTAAGGGGTATGAATAACATCCCTAGACAAAAGGCTATTCGAGACTTAATTAGTGCTCATTCTCCAGATGTGGTTTTCCTCCAAGAGATGAAGTTATCTGTGGATGGTATGATGCAGTGTGTTTCTAAGATTTGGAACAGAGGGTTTTGCTAGTGTGTGGGTGTGCAAGGCAGCTCAGGGGGTCTTGCTTGCCTCTGGGATCCTCAGCAAATTTCTCGTGTTTGGTGGATCTCTAGTAGATTTACCATCTCTCTGGTTGCAATTAGTTTGGAGACAGGGGAAAGAATTCTTCTTTCTAACGTTTATGCTCTGACGGATCTCCCTGGTAAGACTCTCCTATGGTCTCATATCAATCTTCTGAGATCGTTGGATCCCTTCCTCCCCTGGATTATGGCAAGTGACTTTAATGCAATTTCCTCCCTCGAGGAGAAAAGGGGGGTGTGCCTCGCTTAGACCCCTCTTTTGATCTTCTAAGGGATAATTTAGCTTAGCTCTAGCTTGTGGATATCAAATCTTCGAATGACATGTTTACTTGGAATAATAGGAGGCTTGGGGATGATGTCATTTCTGAATGGTTAGACAGGTTTCTTTTTTCCTATTTTTGGGTGGGTGACAAGTGGCTGTCTAGTTCTGAAATTTTAGATTGCTGAGGATTAGACCATTGGCTGATCAAATTCTCTACCCATTTGGCTGATGGTCCTAAGAAACAAACTTTTAGATTTCAGCTTATGTGGTTCAGGGAGGAGAGTTTTTTTGACTTGGTTTCTAGATGGTGGACTGAAGAGGCTTCAATATGTGAAGTATAAATTGAAACATTGGAATAAGTATTAGTTTGGCAACGTGTTTCAGCGGAAAAGGGTTGCCTAGGAGCGCTTGGATTCTATTACCAGGCAGATTCGAGACCAGGGTCTGGATGCGAATTTAAGTAGGTTTGAGGTTAGTGTAGTTAAAGATCTTGAGGAATGGGAGCTTCGTGAGGAATTTTTTTGGAAATAGAAGGCTCATGTTGATTAGCTTCAGGAAGGGGATAGGAATACCTCCTTCTTTCATAAATCAGTGAAGGCTTGAAGACAAGGTAACTTTATCTCTTCTCTCTGCTCTCCTGAAGGTTCTATTCTTTCTTCCTCTTTAGGGATCTCTAGTGAGGCGGTTCATTTTATCTCTGCTCTTTTTTCTGAAGATACCCCGCCTGCTAGTGAGGAGGAAGCTTCTATCCTAGCTTGTATTCCCTCTCTGGTGACTACAGATATGAATGCCTCTCTTCTTAAACCTATTTCTTTGAAGGAGTTCGAGGATGTGGTGTTTCAGTTGAAAAAAGGGAAGGCTCCTGGTCCTGATGGGTTTCTGGTTGAGTTCTTTCAGGAATTTTGGGAAGTTATCAACTTTGATCTATTGGAGGTGGGACAGGAGTCTTTTAGGAATAAGCAAATGTTGTGAGCCATGAATGCCACGTTTCTTGCTCTTATCCCAAAACATGAGGGTACTGATTCTCTGGATCTTTTTCGACCAATTGCTTTGTGCAATGTGGTGTATAAAATCATTACAAAGCTAATTACTAAATGTTTGAAGGCATGTCTCGATAAGTTGATCTCGAAGGAACAAGGGGGCTTTGTTGCAGGTAGACAAATTTTGGACGGAGTAGTTATTGCGGCTGAGACTATTCACTCTATGGCCTCTTCTAAGGAAAAGGCTATGTTTATAAAGTTGGACATGGCTAAAGCTTATGACAGAGTTAACTGGGGCTTTTTGATCAAAATTCTCAGAGCCTTTAGGTTTAGTTGTGAGTGGATTGATTGGGTCATGAGCTGTGTAAGGACCTCTTCATTTTCTATTCTCATAAATGGGGAGTCTTCAGATCTATTTGGTGCTTCTAGAGGTCTTCGACAAGGGGACCCCTTATCCCCATATTTGTTCATTTTGATGGATGAAGGCTTGGGGAGATTCATTAAGTCTTGTGTTATGAATGGGCTCTTTCAGGGATGGAAATGGAGCAATTCTCTTCCTCCTCAAACTCATCTTTAATTTATGGATGATACAGCTTTGATGGGTGTTGCTAAGGTGGTTGAAGCGGTTGCTTTGTGTCAGATTTTGGATTGTTACCTAGATGCCTTTGGTCAAAGCATTAATGAAAGTAAGTCTTGCATTTATTTCTTTAATACCCCCAAGCTTATTCAATAGCATATTGCTAGGATCTTAAGGTTTCAGGTGGGGAAACTTCCTTTTATTTACCTTGGCATCCCTTTGGATGTGCGTCCACTTCCTAGGTGTTTTTGGAAAGATGTGATGGATAAATTTCGTGGGTTGGTTTGTCATTGGACCTATAGATGATTATCTATGGTGGGTAGAGTTACTCTATTGAAGTTTGTGGTTCAGGCCCTTCCTATATACAAGTGCTTTGTGTTGACGGCTCTCACAAGTTTCATCAAAGATTTTGAGGGCCTCTATCGGCAGTTTCTTTGGTCGAGTAATCTCCTTTTGAAGAAGTGGAGCTTAATTAAGTGGGAAGTTGTTTGCCGGCCAAAGTAGGATGGTGGTCTGGGTTTGCGTAGGACAGATTGGAACGGATAGGCTTTGGCTGTTGAACTTTACTGGAGATGGTGTTCATATCAGCATTAGTATTGGGCCAAGATCCTTACCTTCAAGTACCTTGGGGAGGTAGAGGGCGCTGAGGTGCCTCGCTTTAGTCTTTCAGGGAGAGGTTCTATGATATGGGATACTCTCAAGAGGGGGGCTACGCTGGTTAAACAAGGCCTGTTTTGGATCTACAATAAAGGCTCTGATGCTCTTTTTTGGCATGATTCCTGGGATGGCTTTCCGCCTATCCTCTCCTTGCACCCTCACTTGAGGGACTTATGTAGGATTTTTGTTCAGGCTGGTTGGAGTAGAGTGATGGATTTCAAAGCCCCTCAAGCTTTGGGGTAGACTATTGTTTACTAGTGGAAAGATATGCAGGAATGGCCCATGGGTGGATCTTTGGAGGATAGGGGAGAGTTGTCCTCTATTTTGGCTAATAGAGTCTGTTGTTCCCTCCCAGAGTGGGATGTGTTGGCTTGGGGTCTGGATCCAAAAGGGAAGTTCTCTATTTCTTTAGGGAATCGTGTTTTGGACAGATAGGCCTAGGGTAGTGCTGAGGTTCCTTGGTGGAAAAATATTTAGAATAAATTCTCTTGGCCAAAATGCAATTTCTTCTCTTGGCTGGTGGTTTATGGCAGGTGTTTGACTTGGGATAACCTCTGTAAGCGTGGCTTCCAAAGTCCTTCCCTATGCTTCCTATGTCTAAAAAATATTAAGACTATTTCACATCTTTTCTTCCAGTTCCCTTTTGCTAGGACTATTTAGCATTTTTGGTGGGGGGCCTGGAGTTTACAGTGCAGGCACCCTTCTTCTCTGGAGGAGTTTTGGCAAAACTTTGGGCCCATTCTAGTGAGGACTTCGTTCCTGCACATAGCTTGGCCAATTGGCCCTAGTTTGATTATATGGCACATCTGGTTGGAGCGTAATCACAGGATCTTTCTGGATAAGAAGTTGTTGGTGGGTCAAGTTTGGTCTCGCATTCTTGGGGCTTTGCATGAGACCTTGTATGCTAAATGTGATCTGTCAGCCCCGGTGGATCCTGGTGATACTAGAGTGATTCGTAATCTAGGGATTCTTGTTGGGGGTCCCGGAAGGCCCAAGATTGGGTGGAGTAGGTGTTGTAAAAGGAAGGTTTCTAGGGAAGGGCATTAGTTGCCCCCTCCCACTAGAGTCTTGAAAATCAATACTGATGGGTTTGCAAGGGGTAACCCTGGGCATACTGGCATTGGTGGGGTGGGTAGAGATAGTTCTGGGGTGGTTGTGTTTTTCTTTTCAGAGTATAGGGGGCTACACGCTAATAATCTTATGGAGGCCTTGGCTATTCTTTTGGCTTTGAAGAAGGCATATGCCCTTGGCTGGAATAAGATTATCTACGAGTCGGATTCTTAGGTGGTACTAGACTTAATAAATAGAAGGCAGTTTGATGATGTTAGTTGGTAGCTTGCAGTGGTGGCTAAGCAAATCACCAGTCTTGGAGATTTATTTGATTCTATCACCTTCTCTCATAGCCCTCTGGAATGGAATAAGGTGGTTGATGGGTTGGCCAAATGGGCTTCTGAGAAGAATGGGACCTGGGTGGTGGATGATTGGGACAGTTTACCTAGAGATCTTGCTCAGGATTTGGTGGATTTGGTCACGGAGGATGTGAGATGTTCAATGACCACTTCTTGACTTCTTGTTTGTTATCTCGAGGCCCGTTTGGGCCTCTTGCTACTTTTATGCTTTGTACTGCTATCTTTGATTAATAAAGTTTTTACCCTCTTTTATTTAAAAAAATGCAATTTGTGCACATGTATTAGCAAGAAATTAAAATGCGAAGCAACAAAATTAATTATAGAAGTTGGAGCCAACAATGACATAACAGTGAAGATAGATCAGTGTTTCAGGATTTAATTGTGTCCTTTTTTTTTTCTCTCAAAGTTTGGATCATACTCTATGATCTATCATCAGGAGAATATAGAGCAACAGAAGAGAAATAGAAACGTAATTTGCAGACCAAGTAGACTAAATAGAAGGAGTGGTGCCGAACCAATAGACTACAGGGAGGAACTAAATATGCATTTATTTTTTTCCTCCTTCTAGTCTACTGGTTCCCACACCATTCCTTCCTTCTATTAAGTCTACGTGATTTGCAAATTACCTTTCTATTTCTTTTCTTTTGCTCTATATTCTCCTTGGATCATAAAGTATAATCCAAAAAGTTGAGAGGAAAAAACAAAAACACAATTGATCTACAATAACAGTGAAGATCGTGTAAGGAGAGAGATTGTGGCGTACCTGGTGGAGGAAGAAAAATAGTGGAGCTCCAATCACAGGTATTGGGCAGTGCTAAGCTTCCACCGCTCAACTTATCTCTTGAGTTTACCTTAGACCACCACGAACCTTTTCCTTGCAGATGTCCAAAGCTACGGCTTTCAAATACTTATAATCAACCAGACAATTGTTTAAATAAATTCTAGCGTAAATTTTATCTGCGTTGTCTACTTACTTTCTAGAATCCTGGCCGGGGCTGATATTTGAGAAATTCCCTAAACCGGCTCAACTAACTTCTGTACCGGACGGTGCAAACGCATTCCAAGCCCTCTGGAATGAATCTACACCTTACATTGTCCGATTATTTGAGCACATTTGGTGATCTCACGCCACTCCCATGCGTATTGTATGTTTTATAGGCATTGAAAATATTTGAACCCTTGATCTTGACTAAAGCTGTGGAAGTAGTTGAAATAATAAGAGCATAGCAGCTGGAGTAGGTATGTGAGGTTACTGGGCTTCAGATAAAACGTGGAAATATTTATATTCATGTAGACTTGAATCAATAACTATCATCTGTGTTTTCCAACGTTTAAAACTACTTTTATATCTTGTGGGGGAGTAGGTATATGAGGCTATCAAACTGAAATTATTTCTTCATATGAACCAATAAATTTTAGTTTGTGACTGTTTCTTTACTCCATGGTACATTGACAACATTGTAGCGTGGTATAAAAATAATTTTACCTTACAATTAAATTACAACGATAAATAATTTTTAACCTCCAATAAAAAATTAGGAATGGAATAATAAGTTAAATGTGTTATGAGTACTTGCCTTTGGCCAAGTATTTTATTTTATTATAATATTTTTTAAAAATAATTATTATTAGTTATACTTGTTAATAAATCAAGCCTCAAATTATTTTCTTTTATACTGTAAAGATACCAATTTTTTTACCTTAATAATCTGTTTGGTTAATATATTTTAGTTGTTATTCGAGGCTTCATGTAATTCATAAAGAAAAATAAAAATTGGCATCCAACTTTCTAGGCTCTCGTGCTCCCAAACACCTGGTCGATCTTTGTTGTTTAGAAATAATATTCACTGATAATGAAAAAATATATTAAAATAAACTAGTATATTTATATTTAAAAATATATTGTATGTAGACATAGGTTTTTATGATTTTTTCTTTTTTTATTGTATAATTTTTTTTAATTTCTCCATCTTTTTTGCTTCAACTATTTCCAATTTTTTTTTTTGGTTTTTAGTTTTTTTATTTTTCTATATATTTACACTTAAAAAATGTTCTCATCTCCATCGGTGATTGTAGAATGGCTCTCTACATAAATATTAATAATCTAATTGACTAATATTTTTATCTCATTCTAATTGACTAATATGTTTTGTATTTTATTCTAGAGAAAAATAATAATTATACAATACGAATCATCCTTATATAGAGATTATATTTCACCTTGACAAGTGTTTTCAAATCATCTCCCGAGAAGATGAGGATGACAATTCTGAGCTATAACCCATTCATGAGTACAGTGTCTGAACAACTTGGGAAGTAGTATCGTCTCTTGGTCAAGCTTCTGAGCTGTTAATTGTAACTTGCAATACGTCAAACAATCAATGATAAACTTCACCGATATTATAGATCGTGTGAGTAATTGCATACGGTCATTTAGGTTGGCATTGAGTAAAGGGATTGAAATAAGTGGACAATATAAGGTGCAAATTCATTGTGACCTTACTTGAGTTATTTGAGCCTCCTTAGGGTAGATCTTAAAACTAAATATTATGTACCGTGTCATTTCCCTGCCATTAATATTTCAGTGAAGAGCGCAGAGTGACTATTTCATTGTTCTCAAATGGTACCGGGGAGATATCACCTCCTCTAATTAGATCAAGATTATATAGTTTTTTGGTCATAATCCATACATTCCTCATTTCAAGAATAAATAATTTTTTTTTTTTTTGGGTCATAATCAATTAACTTTTCTTAATGTCAAGAGGCCTCAACGAGTTTCATGTCAAGATCAAGATTATATAAATAAAAGTTACTTAATTTAAATTTGATAGTTATTTATACATGAATAATTTATACTTAATAATTACATTTTTCAAAGTAAAATTAAAATTTGTGTTTCCCCATAATAAATAAATTAAGTCTAAAGTAAAATAAAATAATTTATACTTAGTACATTTTGCAAAGTAAAATTAAAATTTATGTATCCACATAATAAATAAATTAATTTTAAAGTAAAATAAAATAATTCTTAAGTAAATAAAAAAATGCATTTAATAAATAAATATATTTAAGATGTCTATACTAACATATTTCAAAATATAAAAATATTCTATGTTATTCTATGAATAACAATTTATTATCCACCTTTAATGATTCTAAGTATATATCAATGTTTATTTATTTTAAATAATTTTAACTGTATATATTCACTCTTTAATGTCATTTTATTACCAGTACTTTCCTTTATGTTTTATGCTTGTCATGAGGATTCCCTAATTAGTTATTACCAATTGTTCCTATCACCAAATTAGAAGAGAGAATTTTTTCTACCTAAAATAAATAGCATCTTTTGGAAAGATAAGATGTATTTAAAAAATAAATTATTAATAATTTGAATGGCTAATTTTTTATATATCTTATTCTAATTAGCTAAGTCAAGGAAAAACTTATAATTATGCAATACAAATATCATCCTCCATATCAAGATTACATTTTTATATACTATGGTTGACGTCAACTATAACTAGTATAGCTATATATATATATATATATATATATATATATATATATATATATATATATATATATATATATATATATCAAGTACGTCGAGATGGATTCAATGTCATAAAAGATAATTTGGAATATTTCTCTATTATAGTGAAGTAGCTACATTTTAGGAATTGAAAATAAGTTGTGAAAAAAAAGGCCATGTGACTCCATATATTTCCTTCCCTTTTTTTGATGTAACCCTAATTGTAATTGTAACTATAACCTTAAACCTACTTATAACTAATTTTAATCATAACCATAATTGTAACCCTAAATCTAATTATAACAAATTCTATAACCTTAATTTCATACCTAACCCAAATATGACCGTAACACTAACCTTAATCCTAATTATAATTGTAACCCTAAACCTAAGGAAAATTCTAACCCTTAACCTAATTATATTTGTAAGCCTTAATAATTCTAGTCCTGATGGTAATTGTATACTTAAATTGAACCGTAATTGTAAATCCAACCCTACTTGGAATTCAAACCTAAATTGTAACTATAACCTTAACCCTAACCAATGACCTAATATTTTTTTGGTTATATATTTACACTAATTGAAACCCTAATTATAAGCAAAAGCATTATCCTAATTTGACTATAACCCTAATCCTAGCTATAACCCAAACCCAAAGCTTAACCCTAATTATAAGCAAAACCATTATCCTAATTTGACTATAACCCTAATCCTAGCTATAACCCAAACGCTAACCATAATTATAAAACTAACCCTAACCTTAAACTAAACCTTAATTGAAACCGTGACCTAATTTTTTAAATAACTCTAAACATAAGTAAAATTCTAACCCTTACCCTAATTATATTTGTAAAACTAATTAAACTGAACTCAAATTTTTTAGTTAAGTTAAATGTTTTGATTTTTTGATTTAAGTTAAATGTTTTTAATTTTTTTAATAATTTGTAATGGACATGAATTTATGGAGATTAAATTATAAAATAATTATTATTAAGGTTAAGATTGTTTTTGTCAATGTTTAGAATTTTTTTTAAGTTGAATCAAAGTATAATGACGGGAGTTATTTAATTTTGCTCTAGAACTATTTATTTTATTTTATTTATATTGTTTACTTTATTTTAATTTTTTACTTTTATATTAACTTTGAAAAATATAGTAATAGTTTTTATGTAAGTAGTAACAACATGTATAATGCCTATGAGGTAATTGGTATGCAAATGCTAATTTCACCATTATAAGAAGATTCTCAATTAATTTTTAGGTAAGATCTAATATCAAATATGGATATATTATTTCAAGTTAATATTTAATGTAAATTGTTTATTTTAATTTTTGTGTTTTGTTATTATTAGACTTCATTAACATCATAATAAAGCAACATTGTATCCCCTGTTTAAACGCTGAGCAGAAGTGGGCCATAATTTAAACTTGCCTGGAAAACATAAGAGGTAGACTATAATCCCCTATATTTTTCTTGAAACTACAATATGATAAACAAATAGATACCCAACCAAGTACAAAGGGCCAGAGCATCTTCTTCTGTTAAAGCATACTCTAATAAGTCTGTAATTATCTTGGCTCCAAGAATCACAAATTCTTTTCATTTGAGACTTATTCCATTTAATTTGGCAATATGAAGGTGTCCTAAAGCTCTGTAATATCAAAGGCAAATGACAATTACAAGATTTCTAAGATCCAATGGCCTCAACATGATCCAAAACAAAATACAAAATACATCTCCTATTCAAACAATTTACTAGTAAATCCATTGAGATTTTGGTCCAGAGAAAGAAAGAGAAAGTGAGAACATGGCATTACTCTATGGTGTAAAAGGGAAAAAGAGCTCCAAATATACAACGGGTGATCAAAACAATAGTAGATATGTCCACTATAAACCAAGAGCTCCAAGCTCCATTGATCTATCGGGTCGATTCCTCTATTCAATCATGGCAGCGATGAAGATATATTGATGTTGAACACAAGATCAGTTGAGATACAACAAAGTGAATACATGGGCCAGGAGAATGAGTTTGCTTTCTTCAACGAGGATAGAGAGGAGAATGTATTGTATGGATCTCTCTTTTGGTCACATGCAGATCTGGATTGGCCCTAAAAAATTGTAGGTGGATTTTTTTCATTTTTTTCAATAACTTAGGCCATCGATTTGTTTTTGTACATGTTACATACAGATTATAATTCTATTGCTGTTGAGCTCTCTTTACATAGTTTTTGTATATTGAAGTTTCTGTCTCAGTTATTGTGACTGTGAAAGCATTAATTCTCTGACAAAATAGAAGTTGTGCCCAAATTACAAGTTTTTATATACTCCTGACAAAGTCAAAACATATCATATTTGTGGCAGGGGTTTGGGAGAGTGGTTCTAGCAACTCAAGTGAGGCCTTTTTAAACTCTGATCAAAATTCCCCCTGGATATCTTAAAAAATAAGAGGAAAAAAAGCTAATGAATCCAAGGAGGGGGCATTCCACTATTTTCTTAGTAGATACTACACAAAATTTCTATGATTTGTTCAGTTACATGGTTCCAACTCCCAATATAGGGGTTTACAAGATGAAGGTTTAAAAAAGAATTATGATAAAAAAAGACCACATAGATCTCCATTTGTTAAAAATTTAGTATGCACATCTATCAGGGGTTTTGAATCTGCAACCAAAAATCTGGTTTCGATGATATTTTCTATGCATGTCATTCACTGTTACAAAACTCCAAGCTTGCGATACCCTCAGAGGATGATCCTGGCATTACACCTGCCATTTGCCTTTTAAAAACTTGCCAAGGATTTGTCAAGAAATTCATTTTGTGCAGTGCATGAGACAACGCTATCTTTGAGATGTCCCGGGACCATGGCCTAAGTGTTAACAAGAGCATTATACTGTGCACATCCTATAACCATTGCATTCTTTACTACCAGGTTTGTGGTTGCTCTTTGTGGAACAATCCATCTTCCACATGCTTCCATATGTAGACATGTTAATCAGGGCAACGCAACTATCTACTTTAACAACAATCTTGCTTAAGTATAATGTTTATAGTTATCCATACCCTGTTCTGAGGTTCCCCTGTGGCACATGCTAGAAGGATAACAAGATTTGTTGAGTTTGGCTTACCATCTGCCAATTTTATTTGGTCAAAGTTTCCGTGCCCATAGGATGTAATGCCTACAATAATCCTCCTCTTAGTAGTATTAATATTCACCACAAAATGTCATTCAGAAAGCTCTTTTTCTGTGGGACACTACTTAATGCAAGACAAACATGAACACATGCACTTACCCCACATAGCGTCTACTAATCTCCACATACCTGGTTTTCTCAAAGAAAGTGATCTTTGTATTACTCGAGCAAACAGATAATTCACTTCAACTGAGTATGATAATAATTAAGAAAATCTCTCCTTATACAGGCAAGGAAAGAAAGCACCTCGGCATGTGACCAAATAGACAAACAATTATCATCCCTCTGAAACCACTCAAGATTAGCTTGGACAATCAAAGCCAAACTCTTGTCTAAAAAGTAACTTTGCATCTTGTCCTTCAAAATTATCTAATAGCTGCCACTGACTTTGTGTGCTATAGACTTTTTCAGCTTTCTCTGGCTATCCAAGAATTCTTAAGAACAGGCTCTCACCAAGAGATTGCAGGGGCAATACAAAGGAAATTAAACTAAATTTGCATAACCAACAACAAAACCCTCAAGCTGTTTCATATTTCTATTATATGTTGTCGACTGTCTCCTCTTTCTGTAAAGAGCCTCAACCATGCTTTCACAGTTAAATCTTGATAGAATATATGGTCATCTCTCTCCTCTTTCTGTAGAGAGCTTGAACCGTGCTTTCACAGTTAAACACTGATGTACTGCTAAGCCATCCCTAACACCTTTCTCTTGCCACTTAACCCATTTTGTCTCCCTATAACTGCAGATAAGGAATCAACAGGCCACCTCTTCCTTTTTAGCAGATTCCCTACATCCATCTCCAACCAATCCACCCACAAACCGATTCCATTGACCCACTTTGTAAAAGATTCGCATCACTGGATCCTTCAACTCATGGTACTAAAGCCTTGATTTTTATCAATCCAAATGACAAGATGGGGTCCAATTTCTTAATCAAAATCGAACACAAAAACCATAATCTAAATACAGATTCTATTCATAAATTTTATTTTTCTGATTGAATAGATGTGCTCTTAACAAGTAAGCTGCCTAGTAGCATGTGGAAGATCCACCTCTCTACATGCAAGGATGATGGCTGATAATTTGTCTGCCAAGTAGTTACGTTTAAACCAATCTATAAACAACCATGCTCTTAAACATATAGAACATATTTCTTTAATCATTAATGCATGAAACAAAAATTTGAACTTCCTCATATAAAGGAGGCAATCGGTCTTTCTGGTTTCATTCTCAGTGCCATGCAAGAAGAATACATCCCATTTTTGCCTGAGAAAACATTGGAATGACAAAGTGGCTGTTGGGCAAAGCGAGAGAGACTACTTAGCGAGGAGAGCTTGAATTGAATGCCGAAGAAGTGATGAAACATTCATAAGAGTGGTGCAGTGGTCGGACGTAGAAGTGTATGGAGAAGCTGCGCTTATTCAATAATGGCCGCCATGGATTTTGATCAGATACTAACAAATGACTGAGAAAGGAGAAAAAATACCTTATCAGGGAAAATGAAGTTGAAAACAAATAATGGAGAACTGATTTCCTAACTACCCACATTGCACATTTCTCTCCTGCAACGAAATGTGATCGTGCCCATTTTCTCTCTTGGAATATGGGAGGTGATGAGAGGCGTCAATCCATTTAACATTAATCTCTGTAGTTTATTTTATTTTATTTTTACAATATGACAGCTGATGACAGCTAACAAACCATCAATTTAAATCGGCAAAATAAAACTTGCAATTATGCTGTGGCTGTATAATGTCTCTAGGCTTTGCCTCTCGGCATAATTATGGTCAAATTATATTGAGAATTATATATTTTTAGTTTTACAGAACCAAAATTATATATTGTGTTATTACTAATCTTTACTTTATCAAGATAACTATTGTGAGAAATAAGTACCAAGTAATTGTTATTCAATCAATCAAAAGTTGATATTATTACTTTCATAATATTTAATATTAACAAGTGCCACGTAGTGGCCAGTACCTGCCTTGTAGTGTTGTTATTATACTATTTGTTTAGTTGTAATTTTTTGTTTAAGTAATAATAATAAGTACTTTTAGAGAACATAATATTTATTATTTTAATTAATTTTATGTTGTGGTTTAGTAAAAAAAAATTTAATGATATAGAATTTGTTTATTATTTGAAATTTGTAACTATGATATTTTTAGAATTATTTTTAGATTCATTTATAATTATCATATAAAGATAATATTTGTTAAGTAAATAATTCTTACTTATAAATAAATATATTTAATGTATAATTATATGAAGAATGAATATACATACATGCATACAACATTTTAAAGTTACATCAACTAAAATCTTTATTTAAAAATTTTGAAGTTATAAATAACATGTCTATAAAACTCTCACACACCAAAAAAGTTTTAAAAATTATTTCAACTAAATTTAAAAAAAAATTTAATTAACACTTAATAATATAATAATTAACCATACCCTAAACTTAAACTAAAAAAAATCAAAAAGTGAAAAGAGTAAATTATATATATATATATATATATATATATATATATATATATATATATATATATATATATATATATATATATATATATATATATATATATGAGAGGGTGCATTGTATCTTTCATCTCCTCTCCCAAATTAAATTGCTATCTGGAACTTACTATTATATTTATGGCATGGAAATTATAAAATTACCAATCAATTGTTTTAACTTTGTTTTTGTTCTATTAGAATACATCATCCATTTGGGATGGTTTGGATAGTAAAATTCTGTTGTTGGAGAATGCAACTCTCAGGTGGGTAGAAACAAAGAAAAGCTATAGCAAGAGCTATATTGAAAAATCCTTCCATTCTTTTGTTGGATGAAGCAACAAGCACTCTTGATTCTCAATCTGAAAGGAATGTTCAAGAAGATCTTGATAACATCATGTCCAACAGAACTACATTGGTGATTGCTCACCACCTCTCCACAAATGTCAAAAAAAAAATAACAAATTGTATTTAGAGATTATAAGCTTGCATAATACCAAATATAAATTGAGCATAGCCAAGTTTTCGACCACTATAGTGCATGCATAACAATAAAATTATTTTTTTATGAAAATTTTAAAATCTTGAACAATATTTAATATATATGCCATCAAATCTTTACATCTTCAAATAATAGCATACTTATTATTAAACTATTTTCATTCTAAATTCTTGCCTGTTATAAAACACTGCTCACTCAAAATGGTACTGTTTGTTTAAATTTGAAAAAGATGTCTTCGTACTACTCACCTCAAAAGGTACTGTTTATTTAATTTTGAAAAAGATGTCTTCGTATTTGCTGTGAGAATTGTTCTCTACCAAAAGAAAGCCACAAAACAAATTTATTTATTTTTGTCATGGAAAAAACAAACTAAACAGTGCTGAATTTAAACAAATAGTTTATTAGAACCACTAAAGAGAGAAGTAGAGAACTACTAGTAAACAACCATAAATAGAGCTCACAATAGCTTAGCTCTCTGTTAATAACCATTTATGTTAAATAATCCCTTGTTCCACAAAGATAACTAACTTTTTAACGAACAACTTCAAAGCTTTACTAAATATAGATAAAAAATAAATTATTCATATAAAATTTGGATGAGTTTTTACTATTCACTAAAATTATAATGACAATAGGTCACCTTGAAAATTTAAATATTATTAACATACTGTAAAAAAATAATCCCTAATTCCACAAAGATAATTAATAGATTAAAAACAAATTATTCATATAAAACTTGGATGATTTTTTACTATTCATTAAAATAATTATGACAATAAGTTACATTGAATATTTAAATATTATTAACATACGTGTATATTTATGACATGGAAAGTATAAAATTATTACAAAGTTATATGGCTAAATTCTAGATTAGAAAATTTAAAAAAATTGTTAATTAAAGAATCATATTGTTTAATGATTTTCTAAGTATTAGCTTTATGATTTTTGTGAGTATTCATGATTTTTGAGTATTGGGTGCAATATATAATTTTTTGTTTATTTAATTAAAAATTATTTTTGAAACTAGTTGGAAAATCCTTGACCTTAGTAATTATATAAGTTTCTTTAAACATTTTATTTAGTAACTAAGAAATTTAACTATCTTTTTTTTTAAGTAATTAAATCTAGCATTATTAATCTATTTAATTTAACCTTGTAACCTTCCTATAATTAGGGTTAATTTATTAAATGGGTAGTAGTGGGAGACAAAATTTGTGTTCATAATTTGTTTACTTGCCACACGTTCCCCTCATACCAAAATAGCTTTTTGTTGCACTCTCCCGACAATCCAACAATCCGCAGAGAAGAGGTCATTTTTTTTCAGCCAATTACAATACAGATAAATCATTTTTAAATAATTTTTTGTTAAAAATTTATCATGTTGACATAGGAAAAGTACAAATTTAAATCAAATTTGTCCGACCAGAAAAATAATCCTATCTTTTGTGGGAACTCATTGCAATAGTACCAGCCGAAGGCAGGTACTAATAAATTAAAAATATAGAAATATCATTTTTCTGAACATATTTGAATTGAATCATATTTTCTCCTAAATTGTCACTTGTTCAAGACTATTTCTCTTCAATGATATTTTTTAAAATTAAATTATTTTTTACTCCAAATGGGAAAGGAAGATGGTAGCAAAAACAATTCCTACAGTAACCAAGGGAGACATGTATACAAGATCTAATGATTTTAAAAGTGAAAAATACATATGCAAAAATATTCACTATAATGACATAATATTTATCCTGGGAAAACCCTTTCAGAAGAACAACCTAGCCTTTGAAACTTGAACCAATGTATTCATAGTACCATAACTAGTTACAATACATCAACGAGCTCAAGCCTTCCCAAGAGAAAAACAACACAATTCTAAACAAATTTTGGTAGAATAACCCCCTACAAAATTATACAAAAACATATATCTCTAAACTATGCACCAATATATATAGGCAAGATCCAAAACTAGAAACCATCATTGGTTTCTAAAACCATGAGATAAAATATGGGATAAAAGTGACACCCAAGTCTTCATGCAAATCACACACCTAAATCAAGAAGAGATAAATTAGAAACATCCTCTTTCAACTAAAACATTTTTGTTGTGATCTTATTCACCTTTTTGGTAGGAAAACATGTAAACTAAAGATCTTTCTTGATCTTCTCCAAGTCCACATTTTACTCTCCCTTTTCACACTCTTTCTAATTTGGCAACTCTTACACACATTTTGTCACACCCCAAAATTTGACTATATTTTACTTTTTACTTGTACGTAATTAGTAGATAATTTTGCATGAATTAATGATTTGATGTTATGTGAAAATGTTAGGATAAATCAATGATATCATGAGTTTATGTTTATATGATTAGAATTAAAACATGTGATTATAAGATGTCATGATTATTTATTCATAAGGTTTATGGATTGACTAATGATGCACTAATCCCAATTTGGTGATTTCCAAGTTGTAACCAGGAAATAGGTTTTCCACCCTTTGAGAAAGAGAGGGTGAGTATCATCAAAGAGAAGAGAATAGATGTATGGATAATAATGGATTGTTTTCCATTTAAGTCTCGTGCTTTCATACTTTAGTGAACCTTCGTTGAGTTTGGTAAGTTGTGTTTGACCAATTAGTCTAAGTTTGGTTTCAACTCAATAATCATCGATTTTTCAACAAGGTCCATTAAGCATAGGTTTCGTCAAAAAACCAAGTCAAGTTACAACATGACCATCAACAAGGAAATAGTCAATAATAATTAAACTTTTTTAAATCAAAAATTTTTGATTTGAGTTTTATTATGGTATTTTGTCTACTTTTGACATTTATGAAAGATAGAGAAGGGGATAATACCTCAATCTCATTCTCGTATCTTGATGAGTGTTAGAAACAATGTAAGTATACATTGTGTACACTTTCATTACATTATTGTATATATGACTTATGAGTTAGACCTATTGTGTTGTGGTCGATAAACTTCTTGAGCAACGTGGTAAAGATTGCAATTTAATACAAACCAATTTTATGATTATGGATGCAAACCACTTTTATGATTATGGTCGCTTGAATCCCTTACTCCATAACTATTTTGGAGAGTATGGAGGAGCTTTTTAACCAGTTTTTGGAGTAGTTTTTATGACCATTATCTCCATCAACTTTGTATGTCTTCATGGAATATTAATAGGCATTGTTGTAGGAGGAAACTGTGTGGTTATGCAGAGAAGTCTCTATTAATCACCGCAGGAGATTCTCATGAGAGAGGGAGCTGAGTAGACACAAAGAGTATAGCATTAAGCTTCTTTTGTGAGTGAACATTGACAGAGGAAAAATATTGTTGCTCATTGTGGAAAGAAGGAAGGGGACTGCTGAAGGACCATAAGCCTTGCTTACTCCTTTGAACTCAAAATAGGTTGAATTCTTTTTCTAGAAAGTTTTATAATAGACTAAGAATCTTGTAAATGTATTTTGCTCTATAGTTATGTTATCATAAGGCTGATAGGCTTGGTAAATTACTATCTGGGCATAAGGCTGAATAGGCTATATATTCTATATATTTGGTGAAGACCAACTAATTTTGAATCCTCTTGGTTTTTAGTGTAATTTGCATCGTTGTTTCTTATCAGTGACTTTGTTTCTTTATTCTCTTCTATGCTTAGAAGTTTGAGATCTCAAAATGTTATCTACTATTTATAGGTTGGTAAACCTCTATAGGTCAAAGGGTCATGTAGTATTGGATTGTAGCAAGATGAAAGGCAAAGTGAACTTAGTATATTATCTATAGTTTATAGTTGGTAAACCTTTGTAGACTAAAAGGCCAAGCGATCTCAGTATGATAGCTACTGTATATAGTTTAGTAAAATTTTGAAGATCGAAAGGCGAAGTAGAATTAAGCATTAGAATGTTCTAGTTTTTAGCAGAGATACTAAGGAAGATAACTCTTTTCATGTTGTAACTTCGAATTCATAGAGTAGTTGTGTAGTAAACTTGTCGATTGATAGACAATGATATATGTCAAAAAGGTTTGGATAAATTTGCATATTTATAGAGTTCTAGTTTGTCTATAGTTATCTCATACCTTTATTTGCATTCGAGTAAAAATAGGATGTAGTTGTTGTCTTAATACGATAAAAACTTTGTAGAATCTATCTTATAGATTTCAAAACTAAGCCTCTCAAGATTTTTTTTAGAATTAAGAGTCGAGACCAATGAGTTAGATAGAGATGGTTTTACATCTCAAATACATATAAGCTTTATTGTTTTCAATCAAAAGACTTTGTGATAGGAATTCACTTACTCTAGAGTATATAGAAATGATATAGCTATCATTAGAAACACCTAAAGATAAGATATATTATCAAATATTCATTCTACAACCATGATAAGTATTTTTATTATATTTAAGGATGTTATACATGAGTTCATAACCTTTCTATATCTAAAGTTTGTGGACTCAAGAAGACCAAGAGGTTGGAAACATTATTTTATTATTTTTAGACTCAAAACCTATTTAGGTTGAAAGATTAAACTTAGTTAATAGTACTTATGCTAATGATAGTATTCATCAAGATCTTATATGAATGAGGATAAACCTCGTGTTTTATGTTTATAGGTGATATGAGAACTATGAATTCAATTAATGCCCAAGTGGTCAAGAGTAGACTAGTGGTTATTATATTCATGTTATATTATTACAACTTATTAACTTTAGAAGAACAAGCGTATTTTTGATATTTTAATGTATTGGGTTAGAGAAGTCAAAACCCTAGCATCAACCCAGAAGGGTTTAGAAAAATTAGAATTCTTAAGTCAGTTATGACAATGTTTTTTTTTGTATATTGTGGTTGACAGTGAATGGTCGAGAAACCATAGATTAGAATAGAATAATTTAGGAATAGTCTAAAAAGATCACTTTGTTAAATTTTAAATGATTTCTTGATAGATTCAAAACTTGTTATATTTCACAAGGGTGCTCAATCTTTGGGTCAGTGAGTAGAATGACAGGAAGTCATAGACCCTGGTATTTGCAAGTATGCAACGAGAGAATATCTAAAAGGTTAAAATTACCTAAACCTACATATTGTATGCATATCCTAGATTAACGATAAATTCTAAGTTGAATTGACTAGGATTTGAGTTTAGTCAAGACAATATATGTCTAGAGATACTAGTGAAGAAAGTTAAATTGTAAGATGAGATAGTTTCCAAGTTAGGTTAGAGGATTGTGAACACATGACTATGTTTATTGTAAACATCTATTTATATAGAAACTTTGGCCAAAGTGATGCATTTGTCTTTGCATGCATTAGTCAATTCACAATGTCTAGATGGTGTGACCTGGCAGAATGATCATGCTTAGCTAGAAGATTGTCTAGAATTGTATGGTCGATTGTGTTACCTAGGACACAACACTAGGACTTAGATGAAAACATATTGGTTCCTTATTTCTATACTCTTCATGAAGGGTAGGGCCACTTCCAGAAAAGAAGTTGTGCGAGGAACCGTCAGTCTGTGGTTGGAGGTAAAGCTCTCAGATGATGCTCTCCCTCTACAACAGAAGACTCACCAAGACTTGTGAGACATATATCAGATTCTAGATGTAGTGCACTTCATGTTATGACTTATGATTGTCAAACTTATGTAAAATTGTTCATATTGCCAAGTGTAAATTATTTGTAAACAAAAAGTGTTATAAATTCACTATGATTTTATCTTTGAATATGTTGTAATTTCAATTTTGAAAAATATTCAAAAAATATGTACATTTCATTCTATGTGTATATGAAAATGTAAAAAAAAATTCACAGATATTTAAACATTTTAATTTACTTCTTAGTAAATTTTGTCAGTAATTCCAAGTTATATGGGATGGTATGTTACACATTTCAAGTTATAATAGTTGTATTTAGCAACTCCCATGACAACTAAGTGATAATTACAAATTATCAAATTATAAATAAATAATTAAATACAATATGGAAAAATAAGGTTGAGACACCTTTTTCCCAAGATTCTCACCCTTGTTGAACACCTTGCAAGAGCATAGGGGAAGCACTAGTATATAAATTCTAAAGGTCATGATGCCCATAGATTTTTTACACCATCTAAACTTATTTGTACTCATAGGCTTTGTTCATGCATCTACAACATTCACCAAAGTGTCAACCTTTTCAATCACCACCCTTCCATCCCTCTCCATGTCACACGAACTAAATTATATTGAACATCTATATGTTTTGTTTGTGTGAGAAAAGATAAGTTCTCTTCTATGATGACGACACTTTGATTTTCACATCCAATCTTAATTTCTCCCTAACTTAGGTGAATATCATAACTTAATTTCTAAATCCAAATTATGTCCTTATAGGCATTAGTAACTACTATGTACTCTACCTCTGTAGTTGATAAAGCCACCATAGCCTATCACTTTCTCATCCAACTAATCACACCATCAAATATGTTAACAACATAGCAATTTCTTGATCTTCTACTATCCACATCTCCTTCACAATCTAAGTCAACAAATCCCTAGATCTCCAAGTACTATGAATACTCACCCTGGTAGAAAATAGAATACTCTATAAACCTGAAAGTACTTGAAGAATCTCTTCACTACGGCCAATGCTCCTTGCCAAGATTAGCCATAAAGGCTCCCACTACTTTGGTTATGTCTAGTCTAGTGCTGACGATAGCATACATTAGACTACCAATTGTACTAGGATAAGGATCATGAGACATATATTCCATCTCTATAGGTGAAGATCGACATTTTTCAATTGATAACTTAGTCCCCATCAAAATAGGAGCATTCACTAGTCTATAGTCTACCATGTACTAAAATTCTATAAACATATTCAACATTCTTAATTTATTCCAATGAAATCTTTTTGTTACCTCTATCTCTTTTGATCTCTATGCCTAAGATGAATTTGGCAACCCCCAAGTTCTTCATTTGCCTAGTAATTCCTTTACTGTTACCAAATATCAACATATCATCCACATTCAAAGTGATAACAAGGAAATGATCACCATCTTGTTTAAGATATACACAGCGATCTAGTTTAGACCTTATAAATCCTAGCTTCAATAGCTATGAATTAAAATTTTGATAGCACATTATAGGAGGTCCTAATAGAGACCATACAAAAACTTCTTTAATCTATGAACCAATGAATCCTTACCTTTTAGCATGTAGTACTTAAGCTATGTCATGTAGATTTATTTTTTCAAGTCACCATGTAGGAAAGATATCTTCACATTTATCTACTTAATCTTAAGATCAAAAGTTGTTACGAATGATAAAAAAACCAAATGGATGTCATCTTGGCAACTACAGAACAAACGACACTATAATCAATTCCCTAAACATGGGAATATCCCTTTGCAACCAATCTAGCCTTGTACTTTTCAACATTGCCATCTAAACTATTTTATTATTGAAGACTCATTTGCAGCCAACAGGCTTCCTACCCTTTGGCAACTGAACTGAGGCTCAAGTGTCATTCTTCTTTAAACAAGCCATCTCATCATCCACAAATAAATTTTAAGACTCTCTATCATCCATCTCCATTGGCTGAGTTATAGTTTAAGGCTCATCAATGTTAGTAATCAAGGAAAAAATGCATGTAAAATCAAGCAAACATTACCTCTTTGGTTCTGTCCTTTGTTGAGTCTATCTTCTCAAAAATTGAGGTGGAGGTTTTTCTTTTGTATTCTGTGAGATCTCTATATACTAGTCTTTTAAATAGATCCATCCTAAACCTACAATTCAACCCCAAGTGTAGTTGTCTCAGTCTTTAACTATAACTTCAATTTGGACAAGTTCACACTCCCATCTAGTTCCTCAAGTACAAAAGAAGGCCTAATCTCTCTAAAGCTCACATTCTAACTATACAATACCTTTCTAGTCACAAGATTGTACAACTTGTATCCTTTCACATTGTTGACATAATGTAACCAATTATATACACTTCACTTCCTTATAATCCAACTTTGACCTCTTCTCCTTGGGCACATGAGCATATGAATCACAACTGAATACTCAAAGATGTTGAAGTGAGGGATTTGTACCTATTGAAACCTCAAAAGGGGGTTTATCCACAAGTGCTAATGAAGAGGGCTTGTTAATCTAATAAAATTTAGTGCTAACTACTTTTGCGTTAAATTTTTCTTTCAAACTAGCCCCATTATGCATACTCCTTTCCCTCTCCATCGACCTATTCATGTGTTCTACAACTCCATTTTGTTGAGGATTGTATGGAATTGTCTTATGTCATGCAATACTATTTAAGCATTATAGAATCTGTCATGTTAATTTGAACAATATTCTCCACCATTTCTTGTTCTCAACACCTTGATCTTTCTAGGTTAGTGCAAGATAATGGGCCCACTTTTAGCAAAAAAGTGGCAACTCTTTTCATGAAAACTAGAGTTTGTCATAGTTAAGGTAAAAATTTGAAGTACTTATACATAGAATATTATCATGGTGTAAAAACATGAAATGTAGGATTTTGTTTCTAGTTTTAAAATATATAAAATATTTTAATACCTAGATGATGAATTTTGGTTTGTATAGAATGTATAAAAGTGATATTTCTAAAAAAGTATGTTGAAGGCCAAAACATGCACACGTACGACCCACAAAATAAGTAGTAAATGAAAGTGTTTATCAAAATTATTTATGGATGATGCATATGATGCTAAAGTTTGATCAAGATATTTTTAAATTTTTTTATTAAATAAATTTTTAATTAATTTTCTACTATGACTAAGGTGCTTTTTAAAATCCTTTGTGTACGACTAACATAATTTGACCTAAAATAATTGTAACATGAATTTTTTCCATTGTGTAGAGAATTATGTCTTAGAGATTGGTTAGACATAAATCAAAAGTTACTAAAAATAGTAATATATATCATTTCAATTTTATTAGATTTTAGTTTAAAGATTAATTAATAAATAGAGAAATATGTTCAACATAAAAAATAAATATTGAAAAACTAGATATTGTTATCTATATAATGGGTTTTAATTTTGTCCAAATTTTTTGATAAAAAGTCATTATCCATATTGCCAAAGTCAATTCCTTCTAAAAATTCATCAATCTTTTTGTTTAAAAAATAATTAGTAAATAGAAAAATATGTTCGACACTAAAAACTTATATATTTGAAAACTAGACATTTTCTTCTATAATGGGTTTTAATTTCATCCAAAATTTTTAAAAAAAGTCATCAGTCATATTTGAAAAATTTGTTCCTTTCAAAAAAACTTTGCCCCACAATTTTTCCACTAAAAGTAGACCCAACTTCTTAGACTTACCCTTCTACTTTTTTAATTTTCCACAAGATCCTTAATTTATTTGAACCAACTAAATACCTTAGGTTTATGCCTAAGAAAATAGACCTATGTTCCCCCAAGAAAATCATGAATAAGAGGAATATTTAATACAAAGATTTTTCAAATAAAGCAACATCTACAAGGCCAAACACATCACTATGAAAAAGATCCAAAATCCTACAAGACTTATAGAATCTCAAATTAAATTAAACATAATTTGATTTCCATAAATACAATGTTCACAAAAGTCAAAATCAAGAGATCAATCAATTAACCCCTCTACAAGATTTTTTTTAAGGTCCTAGACCCTTCTCACCAATGTGGCCATGTTTTTATGCCACAAGATAGTCTTCTCTAATAACATGTTTCCTTTTGAGGTGAGGACATGTTTTGAAACCCACATCACATTTCACCTTGCTACAAGTGTTTTCGTCACATGTGTCTTTATTGCAATTCTCTATGTAGTTGTTCCCTTTTTTGTAAGTACTGATCTTATAGGTGTAGATGATAGAGTTACTACCAAACTATTACACTAAATGTAGGTGCTAAAAGTAAGGAAAAATAGTTCTAACCTAAAAGTAATAAATACATAGAAAGGAAATTCTATTTTCAGAAAATTGGAAATGGTTTTCAAGAAACAGAAAGTAAATATGAAGAATACAATAAATACAGAACCTACCACCAGGATGACAAAGCCTTGACCAAGGATGATAGTGTATAGCATGAACATCTATATATCACACTATCATATGTATAGTGTAGTATGTTGGTGTAATTAAATATTTAATTACACTTTATTAAGTTTAATTAGGGTGCCTGTGGCATTAAAATCAACCCTTTACAACCCAGAACTTAGCTGCCACCAAATTTCAATGCCTCCATTGCATAAAACCTCAACTCTACTCAAAATTTCTACCACACTACCAATTTGTAGGCTCTAGTGTGCACACCCTACCATAGTCATATCACAGTCAAGGGGCTTATTCCATGCACCTAACCCCCTACACCTAGCACTAGGATCCTGATAGAACTAGGGGCCTTTGTTTAAGGGGCTTATGTTTTTTTGACCTAAAGGAGAGGATTTTTTTCTTTTTGGAATAACATGGGAAAATAGGGTCATATTTTTTAAAAAATATAGGTGTTGGAAGGTTGGTTCTGAGCACAATCCAAATGGTACTACTACTTTTTCTAGATTTTGCTTCTATTACAATTTATTGTTGTTTGAAGTCCAAATCACTTTTTTGGCTTCTAAGCTCATATTTTGACCATGATCTCCAAATTTTATGATTCTTGTGGCATTGGAAAGGCATTGATGATATCTATATAGCCATCCATGTACTTTTTCTAAATTCAACTCCATGTATCTTTTATTCATTTTGTCAATTTTATGCATTCTGGTTGATAACATGGACATACTAGCACCAAGAGAAGTTCAATTTTTTGGTTGGATTCATATCAAATTCATAATTGCTATATTTTAGTAACTTATTGGTGTAATCATGTCTCCAAGTTTGCAGAAATTAAAATGTGATTATTGTGGGATAAAAAGGCATGTGTTAGATGAATGCATGCAGAAGAAAATGGGTGATTTAAAATTGCTAATTGAGCTTCATCAATTGAGATAGTCAAGTGCATTACCAATGGCATTAGTTTGCCAAATTATTTTAACCTAGCATGTGCAAACATTTCCCCATGACTTGTTTCTACATTTGCATCTAGGGTTTATTCTTTGAGAGCTTCAAATGATTCTTTGCAACAGGACATTAGTAGTCTTTCAGAGATAACTCGTTGGGACACATTTCTACCTGATATCTCATCATTGTTTGTAAAGTCTCACATTGCAGATCTAGGAGATACATTGGAGGGTATTTAATTGTGTATCTATTAACAAATCTCTCTTATCTAGTCTTTATTTGTAGGATTCATATTACTTATGAGGCTTTAATCCATTTTACAAATTAACATTAATCTTAGAGTGATTTGGATTGGAGTAGAGTTCACTTTTTCATTATCACAGTAAGAGGGCTCATTGTGGCAGTTCTTATGGAGTTCTTAATATGGTGATAATCATGCAAGCTTAATAAATGAGAATATTGTTATTTATTTTTTGCTAAATGATGTACAGTTGTAGTTGCAGTCTATTATATTAATTATGTCAAAAGAGTTACATCATAATTGGAAAAAGGGAGCCCATAGGATTCAACTAGTGTTTTATCATTCTAGTTACAAAGTAGCCTTCTTGTTGCACCATTGAAGCAAAAGGGAATGCATAAAAAGAGGTTCACCATCCAAGTTACCTACAAGCACTACCTTCGAGTAATGTCCTCCCACATCATGACCACCATCAAAAGATCCATTACTCAGGAAAAAAAGTCATCTATGTCACCTGCATACACCGTCTTCACACGTTGTCCACCCAAAACATGATCGCCACTAGCCTATCCCCTTCTCGAACTAGCTCCTTGACAGTTCAAAAAAGAGACAAGCTAATCCTGATAGAAGGCCTCCTCACACACCCATTGGGTGAAGGTATGTAACCCATTGAAATCCCCCAAATTGATTAAACCTGTCATTTCTTTGAGGAATTCACTTCCCTAAATTTCCCACACCTGATGATTTGCCAGCTCTACTAGCTCTAGGTCTAATAGGAAAGGATGATAGCTAATCACCACCCTCAGCTATTGTAGAAGATGGAGGTCCCTTGGCCATGGGATCCTGACACCCAATCTCACACAAACAACCATGTCCAAATCATTCCCCAAAAATTCTTCCTTGATGAGGAGCAGGTGCATAGAGCCAAAGCCACCGCCTTCTCTCCAATGTCTAACAAAGATTCTAAAAAATGTGAAGAAATGTCAGTATTTACCCTATATTTGTTGATTGATGTCAAGAATTTCCTGCCCAACACCATTGTAATAGCTTCCATCACCAACTTTAAAGGCTGCGTAAAAATTGCTTGCAACCTTTGGTCTGAAATGGTCCCCAAGAATGCCATTTGTCATTTGGAGCATTCCAATCAGATTGGCATCTCCATCTCAACACTCTATTTGAATTCCATCTTCAACCCAATCCTTCCACATTTCAAATGCCTTCACACACTCGTTTCTTTAATGCCATTAAGGCTTCCAAATCCTCTTGCTTCATCCCTCCTCTTGGTCTTTGAGTTTGGGTGTGCAAAGAGGTTGTCATAATTCTATGTTTTTGGGCCCAATTAATGCTCCTTTGTACTTTTAAAGATTTGAGCTTATGTCTATTTTCACTCTAGTTCCACCTCCTCATTGAGTTGTTGAATTTTCTTACCCTCCACCACTAAATTTTCCAACTTGTCTGCTTCTAAGTTAGCTTCCCTGTAAATATGATTCACTATGGAATCCTCAAAGAATTTTAGAATATCTAAGGCTCTATCTAGCAACCCTTGTAGTCTCTAATTCAGGGTCAGACCCTATTTTAAGACATTTATGACCAAGGCTGAGTCTCCTTTGATCTCGAGCTTATCTATTGCCAAGTCTTTACACATTTGAAGGCCCAGGATTAAAGCTTTCAACATTGCATCATTTTTAGTCCCAGTAGGCAATGGCATGGCTAGTGTTATGACTATAGTCCCATCCCAAACTCTTACAATTCCTCTTTCCCCTGAAGCCCTAGGGTTTCCCTTGGAGGCACCATCAATATTTAGTTTGGACCAACCTTGAATTAGAGGGGCCAAACTACTTTGGCCCTTAGACTCTCTACTTCTTTCCCCCCACTTCCAACGAAAGGTGTAATCTTTAGTCCATCCCATCCTATGAATTTTGCCTTCTTGTTGCAAGTGTGGATCTACTTTTAACCACCTCTATCAAGACTACCTCTTCCTTGTTTAGGAATGAAGTCAGTGACAACTGCTTATCTTGAAAAATCCTCCTATTTCTCTCTTTCCACATTTCCCAAATAATAATTGATGGGCTCACTATCCAAAAGTAACTATATAACGTTGATTTGTGTAGACTAGGCCAAGATTTGAATAGAATGACTATGTCATTGGGCAGAGTGCTAAACCATTCCAGTTTAGCACACAACCACCTCTAGCAAGCTTGAGAGAAAGGGCAGCCAAAAAACAAATGGTCTATAGTTTCCTCCACCTTCTTGCAAAGAGCACACCTAGAAGGGCCCTGAAAGCCCATTTTTTTGAATCTTTCCATTGTCAATATCTTCCCTTGAAAAGCTGCCTAGGACAAGACTCCTACTTTGGGCATGCAGATTTTGCTCCAACATAAGTCTGTGGGTATTTCATCTCTTACTTGAGTTCTTTCCTTCTCAATCTTCTTATAACCATCTTTTGCATTATACTGGCCATCATTTCATCCAGTCCATTTCAGGGTATCCTTCCCATTTCATAGGCAAAATATTCTACTTCCCAAGACTACCTTGATTTCAGCCGCTTCCTCCACCAGCAACCCCCAGATATCTAAATTCTTCTAGTTCCATCCCACAACTCCATCATTATTTATCTCCATGTAGTCCCTCATTTTGTTGCCCCACCTTTGATTTAGAAAGTTCTTGGTAAAGTCAACATTCAAAATACTTTCTAAAGTGGTGTAACCACCCCATGAATCCTCCCAAAATAAAGCTATCCTACCATCGTAGAAATCCTAGGTTAGAGACTCTATAATGACTGACCTGCCTTTAAACATAAAATTCCATATCCTCAATCCTCTTAGGGGAATTTGGCATCTGAATATGTTGATTGGATTTGATTCCTCCAAATATTTACTATGAAACATTTTGAACCATTTTAGATTAGGCGAGCTATACATTTTCCACACTAATTTAGCTTCTAGAGCCTTGTTTTCCATAACTAATTCCGAATCATAGTCCCTCCATCCTTGTTTGGCCTACACACTTTGTCCCAAGAGATAAGGCCCATCTTATTTATCTCTGATGTTCCTTGCCAAAAAACCTTCTCATCTTTAGATTAGGTTTTGATTAACTTTGTCTGGTAGTGACAGACAAGATAATAAATATGCCAAGATTGCTGAAATGACAACTTTCAACATAGTGATCCTCCCTGCCTAGGATAGCCACCTTACCTTCCAAGTGGTGACCCTCTTTTCCAATCTATCTCCCAGTGGACCCCATAACTTCCCTAATCTCAATCTTTTTGCTAATGGGAGTCCAAGGTATGTGCAAGGAAACTTTCCTAGCTTGCAATTAAGTATCCTTAATATCTCTACCTTTTTCCTTGATGGAGTGAAGAAAAACAATATCTTTCATTTTGCCTTACTCACCTCCTATCCTAATGCCTTTGAGTAATTGTCCAATATCTTAATGAGTTGATAGGCTTCTTTTATCTTTGCTATTTTGAACAACATTGTGTCATCAACAAACTATTGATGTGTTATTATTGAGACCTTGCTAGTGACTTCTATTCCTTCCACTAAACCCATCTTGTGAGCTTTGTTTACTAATCTACCTAATGCTTCTTCCATCAGTATAAAAATAAATAGAGATAGAGGATCACCTTGGCAGAGACCTCTTGATGCTTCAAAGAAGCCTTCAAGGTTTCCATTAATTAGCATCAAGAATCTTGGGTTGGAAATACATGTGAAGATCCAATCTAACCATTGCTTGCTAAAGTTGAAAGCCTCCAATACCTTTAGCATGAATCTCCAGTCCACCCTATCATAAGCTTTCCTGATATCTAGTTTGATGAGCATGCTAGGACATCTCCTCAAGTAGACTGAATGGATGGCCTCTTGGGCTACGATAACCCCGTCTAAGATGGACCTCCCCAAGACAAAACCGAATTGTTTGTCTGATATTAATTCTGGTAAAATTTGTTTCAACCTATTGGCCATCACTTTTGCCATCACCTTGTAGATTGTGTTGTGTAAAGAGATTGGTCTTAAGTCTTCAAGTGCTACCACTTTTTCCTTTTTGTTAATTAGTTCTATTAGGGTATTGTTTACTTCTCTCAGTAGTCTTCCCAAATTCCAAGCTAGTTCTAGGGCTTCACAGAGCTCCTTTCCCATTATATCTTGTAGCCTTTATGAAAGAAAGCTTATCAGGATGCATTTGCCCTAGTGCTGCCTCAACCTCCTCCATGGCAAAGATTTTGTTTAACATTTTTTCTATTCTTCCTTCACTAATTTTGGTATAATTTCCAAAAGGTCTCTTTGGGCAATAAGGTCTGAACCTTCTGAGTTGCTCAAAAGGTTTGTCAAGAATGAGACTATTTCTTTTAATATTATCTCCGCATCCTCAATGAGATTCCTATCTGCCAATCTAATTTTAGAGATTCTACTAACATCTCTTCTCTATCTTGTCATGTTGTGAAAATATTTTGTGTTTTTTTCTCCTTCATCAATCCATGTCACCATGAATTTCTGTCTCCAAAAGATTTCCTCTTTAGCCAATATATATTTATACTCCTTCATCAACTCCTTTTCCTTCTAAAATCTACACTGGTCCATTCCCTTAGCTGGAACCCCTTCATTTAGAGCCTTCAATTCCTCCTCTATACCTTTTTTTATTCAAAGATATTCTTGAAATGAATCTTTTTCCACTCCTTTAGTTTTTGTTTGACTAGCTTCAGTTTTGAGACAACTAAAATGTTTTGAGCCATTGAAGTGTTCTTCTTTCCAACATTCCTCCACCATGGAGAAGAAATTTGGATCCTTCAACCACATGTTTTCAAACTTGAAAGGATTTTTTTTGGTTTCCTGTCTCCCACTATTTCTAATAGGAACAACGAGTGGTTAGAGCCAAGCCAAGGAAGAACAGATCCTTCCATGCTAAAGGGGAAATTCATCATGTTACCTTTAAAGAAGAATCTATCTAGTTTATCCAAGATGTTTGAACTACCCAACCTCTTGTTAGACTAGGTAAAAGCCCCATTGCTCAGCTCTATTTCCACCAGATGATTTCTTTGCACCCAGTCACTAAAATCCATTTGGGATTGATTTACCCTATCCTGGCCACCTTTTTTATCCCTTGAGT
Organism: Cunninghamia lanceolata; assembly: GCA_027924645.1. Taxonomy (NCBI): domain Eukaryota; kingdom Viridiplantae; phylum Streptophyta; class Pinopsida; order Cupressales; family Cupressaceae; genus Cunninghamia; species Cunninghamia lanceolata. The sequence goes on from BSBN01001583.1 coordinate 17,656,398, forward strand.
TTAGTATTGCATTAAAGTCCTCTCTAAAGATCTAGTGCTCTTCTTGATTCATACTAACAAACTGATCTAGTTCAGTCCAGATGTCTCTCTTCATTACACAAGAATTCGGCCAATATACATTTATTAGGATGCATTGTAGGTTAGATACTAAACTTCTCACTTTGCATCCCAACAAATTCGTCTCCTATGCAAGCCTTTCCCCCACCATTGCTTGTTGCCTCCAAATAATTGCTACCCCTCTTGATGCTCCAATTTTCTGAACTGCTTCCACTTTCCATGTTTTGAGCTTGGAGTTGAAAATCTCTATCTCTGTGTTGGTCAGCTTTGATTCTTGTATCATAATGATTTCTGCTATTGACATCTCTAACTAGCACTTGACCAAGTGTTATTTTTTAGGGGTGTTTAAGACCCTAACATTCCATGATAGGATCTTCATGACCCCATGGTGTAACATGTCAACTCATATTACCCTTATTATCAACTCAATTTACCATCAAGTAAATAGTCATGATCAACATAATCATTTTTCTGTTTAATAATAATCAAATTCATAATCAATAATTAAATGCATATCTTTTTGTAATAATTTCAAAACTAAAATTTACAACATATTAAAAGATAACATAATAGTGAATTTCTTCACTTTACAATCATAATGTTTTTTCCTCATGGCAATAATGATAAGTTTTACATAAAATTTTTGAATGTCAAGTCATATAATAGAATATACTACATCTAGAGTATTGATATTTGTCTTCATAATAGTCAAGCTTGTCATTTGCTTTGGAAGGAGAGCATCAACCCAACGCTCTTCCTCTACGCACAGATCGGTGGTCCCTCGTAGAACTTTCTACTTGGAAGTGGTCCTACCCTTCACAAAGGAAGTATATAAAAGGAACCATAAGGTTTTCCATCTGAGTTCTAGTGTTGTCTCCTTCATAACTCATCATGGTCATACAACTATAGATCCACTCTAACTATGTATGACACTACTAGATGGTTATGCCATCTGAAGCACAGTGAACTGACTAATGCTTGTAGAGTCAGATGCATTTCTTTGGCCAAAGTTTTAATATAAATAAACATTTCATAATGAATGTAGTCGAATGTTCACACACCTCTAACTTGACATAGAAGTTATGTCATTCTACAGTGTTTTTGGTTGACCCTTCCTAGTCACAAATTTAGTCCATCCTCTTGGACTTCCAACTCCTTTTCCTAGAGTAAATTTCATTGGTTTTCTCATTGCATCTACAACATAGAATCTATGACTCCTCGTCACTCTATTCATTTCTTAAGTACATAAGTTCTCAGTTACTTAGGTACCCCAAAATTAGTTGTGGATGACATCTCTATGAGATGAGTTTGAATAAATGTTTAGGTTAATGGATCTCCATCTGATCCTTCTCCATTGAAACATGGTTCATTCAAATCAACAATACCAATGTAAATAAAATTTCATAAATTTTGACATAGAAATATTCATGTAGTCTACTAGAGACTTGATGGGTAATAATAATACCTTCCATCTTTATAAATAGTTAAAAAAGATAACATAATCAATTAGCTATCCTTCTCTTTTGATTTCTTTCCAAGATAATACAAGATCATATCCATGCATCTTATGTTGTATCCAAGGTTCATAATTGATATATATTCATAGTGTGGTAATGTTATAATTACTAACTCAGTCATCTTTAATGATTAAAGAAGAGCCTACTACTCTCTTTTTAGCAAGAGACAACCGAAGGCATGCACAAAAATCATATAAGAAGAAATCTTTATAATACATATCATATGCTAAGAATCTTATTATTCTATCTATAACATTATTTCAATAAAAAACATAACACACCGAAATGTAGAGTGGATCTTGGCCAACTACCAGGTAAATAGAGTAATATGCCATTTTTCCTTATCTCAAAAGCATGGGTAAAGATAGGCTTTCGATTCAGCTTTATATAAAGATTAAAGACTTTACAATCTTGAGTATAGTTTGTATAATTACGGGCCAATACCATTGTTATGTATATATCCATCTATACTACTTCGATAGTGAGGCATGTTGTCGGCATTATCAGTCTCTAGAGGTCTATTAAAAATATCATATGATTCAACCATAAAGGCACATTCAAGCTTTTAACTAATATAAACATAGTTACAATGCCCTCTGCCTCATGGACTCGACGGGATTCAATAGTTATAACAAAGTTTACTATTGAATTCGGCCTTTAAGGCCACAAGTAATAGCTTAAGAACATAATATTGTACATCACATTATGTGCTACACAGTTAATAGAATAGCTGTGACTATGAGAAGTCGGTGTATAGTCATAATCAAAGTTACAACCTCTCTTGAGCTTCAACTGCTCATGACTTTCTCACTACTTTTCACTAGAGCTACGTTTCTCTTTTTTTTTTTTTTCCTTTTTGGTATTCAATACTCACTTCCCAAAAGAAAAGATCCTTTCCTCTATTGAGGTATCGAGAGTTTTTACTCTCTTTTCCACTCCCGCGGGAATAGCTCCACCATCCTCCTAGATGCTCTCCCATTGAGAGCCTGCAATGCTCGATCCAACTACAAACAAGGGTTAGTTTGGGCTTCTAAAGAACATTGCCCACTCCTCCCTATTTTGAGGGACATGAGTTACATCAATTATGAGTATGCAGTGATAATACATCACTAGATAAATAATGTAACAAAAGGTTGTGACAATAATGATAACCACATAATACATATATATACATCACCAAATACACTATAATATATAATATGGTAATCTATACCATTACCAAAATAACATTACTAACAACATGGTATAGCATCAAAAAGCACCAAATTACGAATGAGGGGTCGAGGTTCACTCCCCCACTTCGCAATCTTACCAAAATATTTAGAGTAGATAAATCAATAAACTCAAATGAAATAAATAAACATATAGGAGAGTCCTGACAAGGACAAAGGTTAACTTTGACTAACAATATATCCTACATTCTCTTCTACATATTGGTCCCATTAGACCTTGCATTGAGTAATCTCTTTATTATGCAAGTGTATCTTATGTATTTTGAGCACCTTGATGGGCTCAATCATTACCACCCCTAGGTCCTTCACCTATATGGAATTCCAATCAAGAATAGGAATATGATTATCTCCTGGAACATACATTTTTAAATAAGAATCATGGAAAACATTATGCATCATAGCAAGTGCTAGCAGCAGAGCAATCATGTATGCAACTGGGTTGACCTCTTTGAGAACTTTGAAGGGACCTGCATATCTAGGAGCTAGCTTGGATGTTTTTCCAAACATAATAGAACTCTTTTGTGGTTTAACCCTAAAAGGAATTTTTCTCGTACTGAGAATTGTCTTGTGATGCATTTAGCATCCACATAAATTTTTTCCTATCATTCACTTCCACTAGTCTTTTCTTAATCAGATGGACTCGCTCTTCCATTTCTAACAGCATTTATGGACCAAGGCTAATCTAATCTTCTAGCTTATTCCAGCTTATAGGAGTTCGGCACTTCCTTCCATATAATTCTTCAAATGGAGCCATCTTAATAGCGTAATGATAGGAATTGTTATAAGAAAATTCCACAAGAGGAAGACAATCTTCCCATTTGTATTGTTGATCCATGCAATACATTCTCATTAGATCTTCCAACACTTAGTTTAGTCTTTCATTTTGGCCATTCGTCTTGCAATGATAAGTAGAGCTTATGTTCAATTGAGTTCCAAGTGAGGAGAATAAGGTTTGCCAAAACCTTGATGTCATACGGGCATCCCTATCTGAGATAATCTTCTCAAGAATATCATGCAATTTGAAAACTTCTTGCTCAAATTTGCGGGCTATGACTAGTGCCCCATCTATCAAAGTCACAGGAGTAAAATGTGCCACTTTGGTGAGTCTATCCACCACAACCAAAATAACATTGTGTCTATTCTTGGACATAGGAAGTCCTTGCACAAAACACATGCTAATGATTTGTCATTTCCATTCTAGAATCTCATGAGGGTATAAAAGTCCTACTAGGTGATGGTGTTCTGCCTTCACCCTCTGGCATTCTAGACATCCAGGTACAAACCTTGCAGCATCCATCTTCATAAGGAACATAATTTTGTTCATAAGTTTTTAATTTTTTTGAGTCATAAGAAATAACTCACCCATCCTAGACAAGTACACCAACAAAACCTTCCCTTGAGGTGTGGGTAATGACTACAAAATGACCATCTAGGTCAAGTACCTTCAAAATAGGTGTTGTAGTCAATCTTTCTTTTAGTTGGTTGAATGCCTCCTGATATTTTTCTAACCAATCAAATCTTTTTCCCTTTCTTTGCAAAGAAGTAATAGGATAAACAATATGTGAAAAATTAGCCACAAATTTCCTATAATAGCCTGCTAGGCCCATAAAACTTTAGACCTCATGCACATTTCTTAGTGCTAGCCATTCTGAAATGGCTCTAATCATTGCTGGGTCCACAACTATTCCTTTAGTTGAAATTATATGACCCAAATATTTAACCTTGTTTTGAAAGAAAGTACACTTCAAGATCTTGCCATATAGTTTATGCTCTCTTAAGCTCTGAAGAACAATCCTTAAATGTCGAAGGTGTTCCTCCTCATTCCTAGAGTAAATCAAAATATAATCAAGGAAAACAAGGACAAACTTGTCCAAACAGTCTTTGAACACACTATTCATTAAGTTCATAAATGTTGTAGGTGCATTTGTTAATCCAAAGGGTAGGAAAGTGAACTCATCATGCCCATACCTTGTTCAAAAGGTTGGCTTGTGAATATCATCATCTTTTAGCCACAGTTGATGGTATCCTTATTGAAGATTGATCTTTGAAAATATAATTTCCCCTGGCATTTGATCAATGAGATCGTCAATGCAAGGAAATGGATACTTGTTCTTTATCATTGGCTTATTTAGCATATGATAATCTATGCATAGTCGCAAGGTACCATCCTTGTTTTTAACAAATATTACTAGGTCTCCCTAGGGTGAAACACTAGATCTTATCAACCCTTTATCAAAGCAATTCCTACAGCTAAGCCTTTAGCTTCATTAACTTTGTGGTAGTCATTCTATAAGGATCTTTAGATATAGGTTATGATCTTGGAATTATATCTATTGAAAAATCAAAAGCTCTTTTGGGAGTCAATCTTGGTAGTTCATCTAGGAATACATCCTCAAAATCTCTAAGAAAAGGGTATCTATCCATATCTAATCTCTCTTGATCTATGGATTCCCTTTCTTCAACTCCCTAGAGTTTTTTAGATTCATAAAACATCAAATCATCTTAGAAAACAAATTCCTTGTGATTATTTATTTTCTCCATTTTAATGGCAAAAAGTTGACATCCTTTTCTCTGGTCTCTTTTCATATGTAGGGCAGATATTTGTCTTAATTTAACCTCTCTAAGGTTGTCTTGCAGAAATAATTTATTCCCAAGGTCATCTAGGCATTTTATTGTCTTGGCAAAATAATTCACCTTAGCCTAATGTCTCCATAACCAATTTATCCCAAGGATGACATCATATGAGCCTAATGGGGCTACAAAAAGGTTCACTTTAATGGAAAAACTCAAAATTTCAACCTTGTCCTCAAACAAACATTGCTCCACTTGAGATTTGGTTTGATTAGCATATTCAACTGACCAAGTATTTTCCATGTATACATCTTTTCTAGACATCTTACTTAAAAATCTTGGAGAAATAAAGCATTCTATAGCACCAGTATCTATCAAAATTGAAATTGGAAAACTAGATAAAATACTTATGGTTTCAATTGGAGTGATTTGATATTTAGCTTACCTATTATCCAAGGCTACATGTATCCATTGATGGAAACCTACTTTTTGTGAGGGTAAAGGATTTCCTTGTGACTTAGTTCCTTGTGTCTTATTGGAACACTGATTGGCATAATGATCACTGCCACATGAATAACACCCTCCCACTAGTCCTTGCCTTTCATAAGGCTTTCTAGAATTGTCTCCATTTTTCTTGGAGTTGTTATTTCCTTTCTTTTCACCATTGGATTCATTATGATTATCCTTGAATCCTTTGTCACCTTTGTTAGCAAAATCTTACTTTTTGCCCTTTTTCTTAAATGATAGGGAGGATTCGGACCAATTAAACATTTTACGATTCCTTTCTCGGTATGCAGACATGGATTTCAATTTTTGTTCCTGCTTAATAGCTTTCTCATAAACATGGTCCATTATAGTAGGACCATGCACATCAACTTCACCTCCAATTTGGGAATTCAAACCCATGATGAACTTTTGGATGTGAAACCTCTCATCCTGCTGATATTGAGGAACATATTTGAGGAGATGAGTGAAATTTTTCCAATATTCATTCATAGTTGAGTCACCCTATCTCATATTTTGGAAATCTATAAGATTTGAGTCAAAATACAAATAAGGCAACCATCTTTGCCTGAAAAGTTCCACAAACACTTCCCAGGTTAATCATATGTCATTCAATTTTAACTCCATTTTCTTGTTCATCCACCAAGTGGATGCTTCACCTACTAATTGGTATGCTCCCCATACTGCTTTTGTGATTTCAGAATAGTTTCTTATTTCAAAGTATTTTTCCATTTATGTAAGCCATGCCTCAATGGCATCCCCACTTACAGTCGCATCAAACTTGGGAGGTGTAACATTTTTCATATCTCTAGATAATTCTAGAGCCAAGTGGCTTCTTTTATCCTAGTTATGTCTTATTTTAGAGTTATTCTCTCCACATCCACTTTGGGTGGTGTTTTCATGACATTACTCATCCTCACCCTCATGGAAGGCTTCCTACCTAGGTCCGTTCTAACCTCTAACCTCCTTCTCTAGAGTTCTAATTCTTACCCTCATCTAATGGAGCATAGGAAGGATCTGGTCAAGTTTTGAATTGGAGTGGCCTAAAGGTTACCTTTCTTCCTGGCTATCCCCAATGTTGGTTCCTATCTAAACCATGGTGCAATCTACTTCTCCTGATGTTTGTAGTTTAAACATTCAATTAGTTTTTCATACTATTGATTTCATTCATAAACATAAACCCATTCTCATTTATGCAATCTTAACAAGAAAGAAAAGATTTTCCAAAATTTCAAAATATCATTATAGTTTCCATGGACTACATAAAATACATCATTTATTACAATTTTCTCATCCTGCAACTGCAAGTCATTTTCGGATTGGGATATCTTCCCAACTTTATCCTCATCCTTGATGTTCATCAAATTAGACTTAGGAGGTGGATGTACTCATAGGTACTCATCCATGACCTCCTAAGTAGCAATAGGAGCATTAGGATCACTCCCCAATGGTAATTTATTAGGTGTAGAGGGTTTCACTAATTCATTTTTAGAGATAGGAGCAGTAGCCCTACCTTCTTTTTCCTTCTCCTTCTTGATGTGTTTAATAGCATCAACAAAAGTTCCATCGTCAGATAACCATGCACCTTTCAAGTAACTAGTTTGGCCAAGGCTTTTCATTCTCGAGGATCTCTCCCTCATAGCCTTTAGGTAATGTCCATTTCTCGTTACCTTCTTCCTTGGTGTCATTCTTATTCTTACCATTCTGGAAAAAGAATATCCAACCATTAGCAAATGTTAATGTCGGAGAAAGATTTTATGTAGTGATCTCATAGGTCTATGTATTGAATATGGTAGCTCTGATACCATATGTAATATGTCAACTCATATTACCCTGATTATCAACTCAATTTACCATCAAGTAAATGGTCATGATCAACATAGTCAAATTTTTGTTTAATAATAATCAAATTCATAATCAATAATTAAATGCATATCTTTTTTGAATAATTTCAAAACTAAAATTTATAGCATATTCAAAGATAACATAATAGTGAATTCCTTCACTTTACAATCATAATGTTTTGGTCATTGCAATAATGATAAGTTATACATAAATTTTTTGAATGTCAAGTCATATAATAGAATATACTACATCTGGAGTATTAATATGTGTCTTCATAAGTCTCATCTTGTCATCTTCTTGGGAAGGAGAGCATCACTTGAGTGCTTTTCCTCCAACCACAAACTGATAGTCCCCCGCACAACTTCCTACCTAGAACTGGCCCTACCCTTCACGAAGGAAGTAGATATAATGAACCATAAGGTTTTTCATCTAAGTTTTGGTGTTGTTTCTTTCATAACTCATCACGATCATACAACTATAGATCCACTCTAACTATGTATGACACTACTGGATGGTTATGCCATTTGGAGCATAGTGAATCGACTAATGCATACAAGGACTGGTGCATTACTTTGGCCAAAATTTTAATATAAATAAATGTTTCACAATGAATGTAGTCAAATGTTCATACACCTCCAACTTGACATAGAAGTTATGTCATCCTACAGTGTTTTTGGTTGACCCTTCCTGGTCACAAATTTAGTCCATTCTCTTGGAATTCCAACAACTTTTCCTGGAGTAAATTTCATTGGTTTTCTCATTGCACCTGCAACATAGAATTTGTGACTCCTCGTCACTATATTCCTTTCTTAAGTACATAAGTTCTTGGTTTCTTACCATAAAATTAGTTGTGGATGACATCTCTATGAGATGAGTTTGAATAAATGTTTAGGTTAATGGATCTCCATCCTTTCCTTTTCAATTGAAACATGGTTCATTCAAATTAACAATACCATTGTAAAACAAGTTTCATATTTTGACATAGAAATATTCATAGTCTACTAGAGACTTGATAGGTAATAATAATACCTTCCATCTTTATAAATAGTGTTAAAAAAGATAACACAATTAATTAGCTATTCCTATTCCTAAACCCTAATTGCTATCCCTATTCCTAAACTCTATACCCTCAACACTATACCTTAAACCCTAATCCCTTGTCCCTAAATAGTAAACCCTATCCCTCATCCCTTATCTCTTACACCTTAAACCCTAAAACCTTGACCCTCGACACTATATCATAAACCCTAATCCCTTAAACCTCAGCCCTAAAGCCTCAACCCTCAATCCTTAAACCTTCAACCCTAAAACCTATCCCTAATCCATCTACCCTCGACACTCTACTTTAACTCTAATCCCTTGACCATCAACCCTATCCCTAAACCCTCAACCCTCAACTCTCAACATTAAACCCTATTCCGTCAACCCTAAACCCTAATCCCTCAACCCTAAACTCTATCCCTAAACCCTCAAACCTCAACACTATACCTTAAACCCTAATCCCTAAACCTTAAACATTAATCCCTCAACCCTAAACCCTAAACCCTATCCCTCAACCGTCAACCCTCAACCGTCAACCCTAATCCCTCATCCTTAAACCCTAAATGGTATCCCTATTCCTAAACCCTCATCCCTTAGCCCTAAACCCTAAACCCTATCCCTCAACCCTTAAGCCCTAAACCTTAAACCCTAAAACCTATCCCTAAACCCTCAACCCTATACCCTAAACCATATACTTAAGCCCTAATCCCTCAATCCTCAACCCTATACCTTAAAACCTGAAGCCTACACTCACAAACCCTCATCCCTATACCATATAACCTCACCCTTATACCCTAAACCTTGAATATTGTGCCTCAACCCTATACTTAAATCAAAACTAAACCATACGTGCTCTCAACCCAAGTCACCCTAGGCCTTATATACCCTCAATCCATGTCGTAAACCCTAAACCCAATATCCTAAACCCTAATCCCCATGCCTTACACACTTATTCATATACACTCAACAACCTAAATATTAACCCTCAACTGTAACCCTCCACCTTATAACCTCTACCCTCTACCTATTATTTAAGCCCTAATCCCTCAACCCTCAACCCTCAACCTTAAAAACTATACAGGATCAGGTCCTTATATACTCTAAACCCAAAACAATTACATACATACATGCATGCATACATACAGACATACAAACATGCATACATACATACATAAAAACATGCATACATAGATACATACATACAAGCATGCATACATGTGCATACATACAAGCATGCATACATGTACATACATACATACCTACAAGCATACATATATGTGCATAAATACATCCATCAAACATACTTATGAAACTTGGACATAAATCATTCAAAGGAAGGGTAAAATTACAAACCTGTGTCACACTTTATAAAGGAATCAACCAACATAAAAAAAAAATCTCAACTTCGACCACATAAAAGTGGTCTTTATGTTTTGAATTTCAAAATGATGTCAACTAAGAAAATGTAGATCTCTTGTTGAAGTTTATTCCTCTAATTTTTTACATTTTAAAAAAAAAATGTTTTGATATTTTTTTATCAACATGAACTTGCAGGTAATACCATATGGACTACAAATTTAAATTCTTAAATATATTTTAACTAAATTTAAACCTGTTAGGAAAAAAAGTGTAGATCTCAATATATTGCATGTGTTGAGAAGTGGAATCTTAAACCATTATGCAATTTAGTGGTTTTTATATATATCCAATGTTGCAAATTTTCAATATTTTTCCTATTGGATTTTAAAAAAATTTAATTATGTTCTTTGAGATCGTCTTTTCCTTTCAACTAGAAAACCTCTTAACCTGACATTTCACCAACATGAATTTGTGCCACAGCTAATACAATAAGGAATGCAAATGAAATTGTTGAATGGTGCAAAAGTCATTTTGTTGTCCGTGACTCAATATACAACACATGTTATTTTTGGGAATTTAAATGTACATAAATAAAAAAAAATTGAATTTCAATGTGTGTACATGAATGGAATTTTCAATTTTATACACTTTTTAATTGTGGGTTTAGGATTTAAGGTTCAAGTGTTGAGGGTTGAGGCTTTAGGGACAGGGTTTAAGGTTGAGTGATAAGGGATTAGGGTTTAGGGTTTATTGTTGAGGGATTAGGGTTTAAGATATAGTGTTTAGGGTTGAGGGTTTAGGGATAGGGTTTAGAGTTTAACTTTTAAGGGTTGAGGGTTCAGGCTTTAGGGGTAGCATTTAGGGTTAAGGGATTAGGGTTTAGGGTGGAGAGATTAGGGTTTAAGCTATAGTGTTTAGGGTTAAGGGTTGAAGGATGCGTTATGCTATACTAAAAGGTTATAGTCCCATTAGAGAATGATGTCCTCACACATGGACCATGTCGAGTGCCCTCATCGATGTTGGTAAGGGATACATGGAAGGCAAATGGATTAGGCAAATAGTGGATTACGATGTAGATTCTAGAGGGGAGAAAAGTGGATTATGATGTGGATTATGTAGGGAAAATCATGGATTATGATGTGGATTATGTCAGACTTATGCCATTGCATGGACCATGGGGATGGTATGTGGAGGTTATGTAGGATAGTGGATGAATGATGGTAGATTTATTGCAGAATGGAAGGGAACCATTACCAATGGTTGCACACATCATGATAAACGTTGAAGCTTGTGATGCGGAGGTGGTGTAGGGTGCAATGGAGATGTTTGCTTAGGAGATGGATGATGAAGGGCTTTAGGAACCCACTAAGACTTAGGCGTTTTATTACTTTTATTTTTCTTGTGGGATGGAATGTTTTGACACTTTTGAGCGGAGTGGGAATTTGAGATGGGAGTAGATGGTTGGAATTTTCTAGAGGTAGATGCCTCATTTAACTTGATTTCTTGTTGCTTAGGTACCCATACCATTTTGGTTTTGGACTTTGCTTGTGGAACTATGGGCTTGGATAACTTTTTGGATTTATTTTTCTTTGACTCTTTGTTTTTATGTCTTGAGGCATGAGGACCCTTAGGATGTTTGGCTTTATCAGTAGAGGCATCTAATTTTACATTTCGGGATCCCTTGGGGATGGTGGAATGAGTGGAATCGTTAAGTTTAGCTTTAACATAGGGTTGAGGGTTGAGGGTTGAGAGATTAGGGTTTAAGGTATAGTGTTGAGGGTTGAGGGTTTAGGGTTTAGGTTTGAGGGTTTAGGATTTAGGGATTAGGGTTTAGGGTTTAGAGTTGAGGGATTAGGGTTTAAGGCATAGTACTATTTAGGGTTGAGGGTTTAGGATTTAAGGTTCAAGTGTTGAGGGTTGAGGCTTTAGGGATAGGGTTTAAGGTTTAGCAATAAGGGATTAGGGTTTAGGGTTGAGGGATTAGGGTTTAGTCTTGAGGGATTAGGGTTTAAGGTATAGTGTTTAGGGTTGAGGGTTTAGGGATAGGGTTTAGGGTTTAAGGTTTAAGGATTGAGGTTTGAGGCTTCAGGGATAGCGTTTAGGGTTGAGGGAATAGGGTTTAGGGTGGAGGGATTAGGGTTTAAGGTTTAGTGTTTAGGGTTGAGGGTTGAAGCATGCATTGCATTCCACTGAAAGGTTATAATCCCATTACAGAATGATGTCCTCATGCATGGACCATGTTGAGTGCCCTCATTGATGTTGGTAAGGGATACATGGAAGGTAAATGGATTAGGTAGATAGTGGATAATGACGTGGATTCTAGAGGGGAGAAAAGTGGATTATGATGTGGATTATTTAGGGAAAATAGTCAATTATGATGTGGATTATGTCAGACTTATGCCAAAGCATGGACCATAGGGATGGTATGTGGAGGGTATGTAGGATAGTGGATGAATGATGGTAGATTTATTTTGGAATGGAAGGGAACCATGACCAATGGTTGCACACATCTCGATAAACATTGAAGCTTGTGATGTGGAGGTGGTGTAGGGTGCAATGTAGATGTTTGGTTAGGAGATGGATGATGAAGGGCTTTAGGAACCCACATAGACTTAGGTGTTTTATTACTTTTATTTTTCTTGTGGGATGGAATGTTTTGGCACTTTTGAGCGGAATGGGAATTTGAGATGGGAGTAGATGGTGGGGATTTTTTAGAGGTAGATGCCTCATTTAACTTGATTTCTTATTGCTTAGGTACCCATACCATTTTGGTTTTGGACTTTGCTTGTGGAGCTATGGGCTTGGATAAATTTTTGGATTGATTTTTCTTTGACTCTTTGTTTTTATGTCATGAGGCATGAGGACCCTTAGGATGTTTGGCTTTATCAGTAGAGGCATCTAGTTTTGCATTTCTAGATCCCTTGGGGATGGTGGAATGAGTGGAATCTTGAAGTTTAGCTTTAAGATTAAGGTTGAGGGTTGAGGGTTGAGGGATTAGGGTTTAAGGTATAATGTTGAGGGTTGAGGGTTGAGGATTGAGGGTTGAGGGTTTAGGGTTTAGGGTTTAGGGTTGAGGGCTTAGGGTTTAGGGTTTACGAATTAGGGTTTAGAGTTGAGGGATTAGGGTTTAAGACATAGTACTATTTAGGTTTGAGGATTTAGGATTTAAGGTTCAAGTGTTGAGGGTTGAGGCTTTAAGGATAGGGTTTAAGCTTTAGAGATAAGGGATTAGGGTTTAGGGTTGAGGGAATAAGGTTTAGTATTGAGGGATTAGAGTTTAGGAATCTTTACTCATGAATCTTTGTTCTTGTTCTTTGCATGCCAGTCCATCAATTGTGCAAGTGACTTGCAACGAAACATTTGTTGAAGTCTAGGTATAATTGCTATGTTGGCATGAAGAACATTTTGGTTTGGCATAGCTAGTCAATGAATTAGGTGCACTTTTCTCTGGTTTTGGCGACCCAAAGAGATTACATTTAGGGCTAAAAGTTGGCACTAAATTCGGCATTAGATACACTGACTTTATTGCCGACTAATGAATCCAAAAAAATTAAAATTAAAATTCATGCCTATGTTAAAACATACCACACAAAAAAAAACACAAATAAGTTAATACATTTAAGCCCACAACTCAGTGTACTCTACCTCTATTTTAGGTTTCCTGCTAAGAATTGTATGATGCGAAGTAACGAGTTTATTAGGTCAAAAATGGAAGTTATCAAAAGTTTCTACAATGGATCCATGAATTTGTATTTTATTTATTTTTGGTTCAAGACATCCAAAAGATAAAAAATTTCTTTAGCTAGCTGCTAAATTTGGGGTTTCTAGCTACCTTATCCATTCAATCAAGCTTGTTCGTCTGCCTTTTAGCAAGTAAGTTCCAATTGTTGAATAATTAACTCTTGACCTAGGTTTTTATCAATTTTGATATAATTTTGAGCTCAAAGAAAGTTTTTCTAAGATGTTGTACTCATGCTTTAGGGTAAATTTGAGTAGTAATGTTGTTAATTATCCTTGCTTGCAGTATAACTTTTATTTACCATTTTTGGAAGGCCTATCGAATAAGGTCTCTTTGTACATCATACCCAAAATATGAGCTGTTAGGATTTGTTTTTGGCTATGATTAGTCAAGCACGCTGTTAATTCATACCTAGCTACGATTGCCTCCATAGACTGGATGAAAATAATTTTCCCTAGGTTGCCTCAAAATGTCAAGAAATAAAGGGAAGGGAGCAAACTCTAGCCACAATTAGGTAAATCACTATCAATTTATAGATTTGTAAATGTTTCCATTGTTTCTTTGATATTTAGTATTTAGTTTTCCATTTCTAAATTTAAAAGAAGAAATTTATTTTATATATATATATAGGGACATGAGACTGACAAAGATAAAGAGGCATTGTCTTCCATATTGGGGATAGAGGCAGTGAACAAATTGGATGGTGTTGACTTGACAATGCTTGCTAGATACATAGAAAAAAGATCTAGTAAAGCCCCTAAAACATTGCAACCAAATCAACAGTGTCAAAGGGAATCAATTGATTCCCCAACCAATCATGGATCAGGCAAAAGATCCAAGAGGAAATCAATAACAATAACCTCTAAGAATGTGGAATAGGGAGTAGAGGCTTCCAATGTCCCAACCACTCTTGGGACATAGACTTCTTCGACCACAATGCCATGTTTTGCATCTTGCATTGGTAGCTATGATACCAAGATAGAATACAATGTGGTTTTAGGGGAAGTCCAAATGACAGATGCTAGAAAAACGTTTGTGAATAGGTTGAAGAAATCATGCCTTCAACAGTTCAAAGACCATCTACATTTGCCATTCTAAAATATACCCATGCACCTGCAAAAAGTAGTTATCCATGACATGGAGACTGAATTTGGCACAGGTTGGTCTGTAAAGAAAATAAAGCTACGAATGTCTCAAAATTGCAAGAGATTTTGGTGCAACCAAATAAAGAAGATAAATAAAATCCCTCTTGAGCTAAGGCTCAAAAAAAGGCCAATTGATGTAAGTATGAAAGTATGGAAAGAGCTTGTAAAAGCATTTGAGAAGTCCCATGCATGGAGGAAGTCCAGTGAGGAGAGTACGAAGGTATTTGAATTTGTTCATAAGATCTTATCAAATTTATTAACAATTTTTAAATTTTATTTGTGCATAATTAAATTGAATTAGTATATGTTTTAGGACAAGGCCTTGACAAACTTCGTGCCAGTCATCACAGTGGCCAAAAAGGTTTATAGGCCTTGATTTGTACATTTGTAAGTATATTTAATATGTTAAATGATATTTTTTTATTTCCTAGGAAAAATTAAATGATTGCATATTAATTAGTTTAACTAGTCCATGTACCATGTTTTGATTGGAGGAGAAATATGGCCGGCAACCAACACAATTTGAAAAGGAAATGTTACAAAGTAAAAAGTGGACCAATTTTGTAATCTGGATGGAGAACGGGGTATCAATAGTTGATTTTCAATAATTTAGTTGGATATTGTTGTGTTAATATGTCAATTTGCATTTCTTGTGTTGAGTTGTAATAATCTTTGAAGAGGTTATAGATTGATACTTGAGACAAACAGTTACAGTTGTACTCTGTTTGTTGTGTTTGGTTTCTATTGGTCTTCTTGTGATTTTGACTCAAGTGGATTGTTATTCATAGGTCACTTGTCATTTGTTTTGATCATGTGGATGTAGTTATCATTGAGTTTTCAGGTGGTCTCCTAAGTGAACAGACCAATGGGTTTATCTCAAGTCTTTATTTCCTAACCTTTTATTATAATACTTAAAGGGGGGCATGCATTACAGTTATGTTGTTGGTTATATTTCAAACCTTTGAAATATAATAGTGGACATTTAAATTTTAATATGCATATTTTTTTTGTTGAGAAGGAGCCATCATTGGCAGAAGGCGTTAACTCTCCTCTGCCATAACAACTTTGGGAAGTACTAATCTTTAATATGCTTGGTTTTGGGGTATGTGACGGAGAAAAGGAAGGAGTGAGGAACCATTTTGGGGGGGAATTCTTCTTTTTTCCTTGGGGTCGAGGAAGGAAGGTTGATGGTTGGACTATAAATGATTTAGAGGAAGGGAGACTTTGGGTGTGCTCATCATGTTGGCTAAGTGACTTGCTGTTTCGGTTGGAGACTAAGAATCAAATCACCAACTGGTCTTCTTTAACTAAGCTAACCTTTCTTCGAACTAAAGCTCCTTGTCATCCATTCTTGTAAAATTACACTGACCATTTTGGTGAAATATTTCCTTTAACTTGTGTAATTGTATGTGGTCTTGTGAAAGCCTATGGTAAAGAGTTTGGATGAGGAAAATATTGTTATCTATGAGACTTCAAACTTAAGATCATGGGACTTATGAACTATGGCAAACTGTTGGTTATTGTGTTTTGGATTTCTATCATGAAGGAAGCTACATTAATTTGGTCAAAGTTTGAGGTGGAGTTTCAAACCTTGGCTAGAATTGCTAGAATGCTATCATTGCAACATACCATGAGTCTTGAGGAAACATGGCCTAGTTCATGATTATCTTTTTTGACATGGTTGTAAACCCAAATGGTGTCGGTATTTCATGTATAAATGTCCACTCACTCAATTGTGGATGCAAGGTCTTCTTGGGATTAATAATGCCACTCCTAGGTGGAGTTTTGGGATGGTTTTGGATCCTTGGTTCGGGTCAACTTGCCCCCAAACACTCCCTTCAAGGTTATGAGGTTTGCATTACTAAAGCCACAATGGAATACAATGTTGAAACAACACTACATGATTGTATTTGATTACCAGTTGACTCTTGGAAAGAATGGGTTTTGTCAATTACATACAGTTGTGTAACATTGCAATAGTTGTATTGTACTTGTAACTAGAACAATCTATTGTGAAGACATTCATTTGATGAGAATGACCTTTGAGTTCATTGTAATGACTTGCACTAACATAGAAATGTGATTTTAAACTAGTATTTATTAAATTGGAAACTATTTGTGAACAAATTTATCTTAGTATGGACTTCCCTATGTTTGAATGACTAGGAACTACCCACAGAATAGTAGATATTATGTACTTGTGATCACTGCATCATTTGGATAGAGGACTCATAAATGGAATATAGGACCTTCTATTTCATTGTCCATAAAATCCTAAGGGTTGATTAAGTTATTGTGCATGGATGTGAATTGAAACTTTAAGCTCTTTGAAGGCTTGCTTATTGTTTGCAAAGTAGCATTAATTTCTTATTTTAACTGTGGAAACATCTTGTGGACACTAGTATGGTGTTGACTAATGAATTATCTTATAAACACCAGAAAGGTCTATGCATGTTAATCATAGGTTGTAACCCTACATTTAGAAGGTAATTATTACTGTAGATGTGATATATATTGTACAGTGGTATTTGGTCTATGGCATGACATCTTTAGTAGGAGGTACCCTTATATTTTTGTAGCATCATGTCTGGGCTAAGGTATCTTAAAGTTAATTGTGCATTGTATGGTATTATTGTATTGGAGGTTGTTGTATGCAAATCTATAGTGATATAAGGAGACTCGACTCTCATCATTTCATTGCACAAAGTGAGTGACAAAATAACTATCTAGTTTAAAATTGGCCCTTCTTTAAGCAACATATGTAGCAATGAGACTTAGGATTCTTAAAAATGATAAGCGTCCTTCTCCCCATACAACCTGCTAACTATGGCCACTATGTTTTTTATTGAACCCTTGAGGCTGATGGAAGGGTACCATTTAGTGTTCCTAGAAGTTAATTGTCTAACTCCTCATCTTGAGCCAATTTCCTTGTATGATGAACTAGATGATTGGGACAACCATCTTGAAGATGTAATTGAAGACTTTTGTGCTCGTGTAGTGTTGAAAATGTACACTCCATGGGGACAAAACTTGTAGATCTTAGTGTTAATCATGATATAGGCACAATTTTTTTAATTGTTGGTCATGTAAATGTGAGTTTTCAGCTACCACAAGTGTACTGTTAAGGATGGTCTCGCTAAGGAAAGCTTGGATGTAAGAGTCGAGCTTGAGATACATGATCTTGACTTTCTTCTCGGTATACCTAAATTTCTAATCTCTTTGTTAAACCAAGGATGTGTTTACAACATTTGTGATGATGTTTTCATTCATGAGGATGATAAGTTACATCAAAATATCAAAAGTTACATAGCCTCTAAGATGGAGTTTATCCCATCTGTGAGGGAGTTAATTCATTCCAGCCGTTCTACTGAGAATAGATCGCCATATATGCTTACAAAGTTTGCAAAAGCAGTCATGTCGCAGTTTTCCAGTCCCTTTCTTAAGATCTTGAGGGCTTCTTTAGTTTTCTTCTTCTTGATTGCCTTTGTGTTGAAGACTCCATAGATGAAACCTTTTTTGGGATTTGGGTTGGTGTGCAGGCCTACAATAATAACATCATCTTTGATCCCCTCATTGACCAGAAAACCCATAAATCTTGACGCCCTGGCAAGAGACCTTGTGGCTTGGATGATAGTCACATAGAAATGCTCTAAAAGGACACCATCATGGATATGGCTACCTTGTGCTCTTGTTATCCCTGCATTCTCTTTGATGGCATTGCGTAGCCACTCCTCCTCTGTACTGAATAAACGGTGGACTTGTTGGTCCATCGACTCCTCCAAGCACTTGTAGCAGACTTTGAAGTGTTTTATGCCTACCATTATTATGGGAGACTTCGATCTGTCTTCCTAAAATAGGAAGTTTCTCTCAATTACCTTCCTCGTGACTTACTCACATTATCTGAAAGTTGTAGGTTTTATGATGCTTTTTGCCTGTCCCAATCGTCCTCACTTCTAGAAAAGGAATGCTTGATTGACTCTTCCCTAATCGAACTAGACTGGGGACAGTCCTTCCTATCTTGGAGAAAGCCATGCTCACCGTTGATTCTTTTGAGATCTCCTACCTTGAGCTATACCTATGAAATTCCTAAATCCCCATCGTCCTTGATTAGCATCTTTCTTAGATCATCGAAACACTACCATTCAAAAAAGCATTCCTCCCACGTTTCTTGCTCAACCCCTCGATTTGGTAGGAGATCGGCCACCCCATTAGCCTCTCTATATACATGCATGGTTGACCTCCTTGCCCATGCTAGCTAACTTGAAGACACCCTAAACTTTATCATTAATATAACTATTAAATCTGTGCTGGTTGTATGCATGTGTTTTCTTGGTGCCTGTAGATCACATATGAATATAGGCTTAGGGGTATTTACAACAACACTACTTTTTTATTTGGATCCTAAAAATGTTGCACAACATATGTTCTTCTCTCAAACATCTATCCACAAGTGGGTAGGTGTGGTGAGGTAAGGAGATTGATGAAAGATAGAGGAATTAAAAAAATACCCGTATGCAATTGGATTCAAGGCCATAAAATGGTACATGCTTTTTTGTGTAGGAGACAAATCACATCTATAGACAAAGGAGACCTATGCAAAGTTGGAGAAATTGGCTTGGAAGATGAAGGCGGCAAGGTATTTTCCAGATTCAAGAATTTACTTAATGTTGTGGAAGGATGGGAAAAAGAATTATTTCTCTGCCACCATGGTAAAAAGTTGGCAATTGCATTTGATTTGTTAAACATGCTCCATGGAACAACTATTAGACCTTTATCTTGAGGTTACTCATGAACCTTAAGATAAATAATTATTGAAAAAAAACTGTGCATGACATTAATGACATGTAAGAGAATTTAATCAACTGGTACTTAAAATCTCTTTAATGTTTCTATCTAATGCAGGTTATTAGATTAATAGTGAAAAAGAACATACATTGACCATGTAATTTGTGGCACTAAAGGTTATGTAATAGAATTTACAGTTAATAGTTAAATTTTATAACAAAATTTTTTATGATCTTTAGTAACATTTATTAGAATTGTTGCATGTTTTACATCATTGTCCAATGGCATATTAGCTATAACTTTTTTGAAATTTTATTATGGCATGTGCACTTTGATATGACGTAATATGATTATGGTTTTGTTTCATATGTTGGAATATTAGATATATAATAGAAAAATAAATTATTACATGAAATAAATAATAACTTTTCATTTTAAATGTTTTTTTTGTAGAACATGGGTCTTCCAGAAGATGAAGATGATCATAATGATATAGATCTAGATTATATTGGTTCTGGTACAGATCACATGGCAGAGGAAGATGATGATGCAGATACAAAAGACAATGAGGCCAATGACAATGATGATGATGGTGATGATGATGATTATGATGAGGTAGTTGCTGGTAGTAGCCAGTGACATTAATGATCATATAGACTACATCATGGGTCATTGCTGATATATTGTTATGATGCCTCTTTTCATGGTTACTATCATATGTATCATTTTTATGACCTATAGTACCATACTATTGAGTTGTATCATTTTCACATGTATCAATTTGACTTATATCATTTGGATATGTATCATCTTAACTTGTATCATTTTGAGTTACATAATTTATCATTTTTACTTATATCATTTGTACATGTATTATTTTGACTTATGTCCACTGTTGGACATGTATCATTTTGACATGTTATTGATTTACTGGCATATTTGACTTTCACTTGTTTTAGTTATATATGATGATGATCTTATCAGTATTGAATTGTTAATTTATATATATTGAAAGTGGTCAATAATTTTTGGATGGATATTTATTACGTATGATGATTTTAATTTACTGCTCAGGATGGATGTTGTAAAATTTAATTAAATTATAGATATTTGACTTACCTATTATAATTATAGATGATGATCATATTATAATAATTATCTTGTTATTTTATAATAATTATCTTATTTTTTTATATAATTATCTTCTTAAATTGGAAGAAAAACCCAAAGCAACAAAGGAGGTCATAATGGAAGCAAAACTTCATATCAATTAGAAAGCCAAAAAAGAAGCTAGTTTCGATGCCATACAAGAAGTAAAATATGAAGCACGAGTGAGAGCAAAACTAGAAACAAAAAGGGGAGTAGACATAGAAGCAAAACTAGAAGTTAAATTGGGTGTCAAATCTGGTGCTAAATTGGAAGAAAAATTGGAAGCAAACTTGAAGGAAAAATGGAAGGAAATCTGGAAGCAAAAATGGAAGCAAACCTAGAAGCAAAATCAGAGAAAAACTAGAAGAAAACCTGGAAGCAAAATCGGAAGCAAAATCGGAAGCAAAACTAGAAGAAAACTGGGAAGCAACACAAGAAGCTAAACCAGAAGCAAAATCAGAAGCCAAATCCAGTGCTAAATTGGAAGCAAATCTAGAAGCAAAAATTTAAGTAAAATTCAAAGAAAAACTAGAAGCAAACTTGGAAGCAACACAAGAAGCAAAATGGGAAGCAAAATTGGAAGCAAAACTAGAAGCAAACCTGGAAGCAAAACTAGAAGCAAAACTAGAAGCAACAAAAGAAGCAAAACCAAAAACAAAATTAGAAGCCAATTTGGGTATCAAATCTGGCACTAAATTGGAAGAAATCTGGAAGTAAAATCGAAGCAACACTGAAGCAAAACAAGAAGCAAACCTGGAAGCAAAACCAAAAGAAAAATTGGAAGCCAAATTGGGTGTCAAATCCAGCGCTAAATCTGATGCCAAATCCAGCTGTTGCTTTCCAGTGCTAAATCTGGCACTAAAGTCGGCGCTAAATTCAGCGTCAAAGTAAGCATGAAAACTTGCGCTGAGTTTTGTACTAGAAAAGGTGTCCAATTCTTGAGCTTGATTGCACTAAAATATGGCACTATTTTAGGCACTAATTGCTTGTTCTGTTGTAGTGAAACAACTTAGGTATAAGTGGGCCCAATGCCTAGCAAATGGCTTGGGCATAAGTGAAGAATCTTTGATCTTGTTGTTTAGAGCCTCACATTGGAAATAGGTACAATTGGTAAGTTAATGTAGGTGACCCTATTGAAATGTGATGCACTTCTTGAATCTCAATGGATTCTTTACTTGGTTGGATGTGAGGTCCACCTCTACACCAACCTACTTGTGAGGTCGAGTCATAAATATTTTTTGGGTCCATTGCATTTAAAACAGTTGAGTGATTAGATAATATGTGCCAAAAATGCCCATAGTGGGGGTGGGGAGCTTAGACAACTCATTACAATGGGGACTCGGAGGGATGCTTTCCCTAGAAACTTTTAAGTCTTGGGTCTAGTGAGAAAGCATGAACAAAGTTTTTCTCATGTACCAATAACTACATAGGTTAAGAAGAATATCAACCTACTATGGGTCATGAAAAGTAAATACAAAAAATCCCCTTGCACAAATTCCTAACTTGAGATAACTTAATACCATTGGGTTCCCAAGAATAATTGGACTTGGAGTCCAATTATTATCTTGAGTAGATACTTCCCACATAAGAAGCAATAAGGCTAAAATTTTCATTCTAATTTCAAACATATTCTACAACATCAAGGGGTAAAATAATATCAACTTTGAAGGCTAAACCTTATTTACAGCTTTAGTAAAAAATTTAAGCATACTTTGGAGCCATCCTCACCATCAAATATGCCATTAGTTGCAAAAGACATGACTTTGGACATTAAAAAGGATGGAGCTAAGGGTGAAATTATGTGTAAGAATTCTAAAAAATTCTACAAAATAGTATGACACAAGGTTGAATGAAAGCACTCAACCATATAAAAAAACAAATACCCATAAAATAATAAACTAGACCAAAACAAGTACTCTAAACCATACCAAATACCTTTCAAACTAATAATCCTTCATAACTAACATTTTAATATTTTAAATAAATATTACAATACCTAATTATTATGAATTTAAAATATCATTAGTTCACGCAAAATTAATTAATAAAACAATTAAAATTTACAATCCAAACTTAAAATATACTAGTACAATTCAATCATGGTGTAATATGTATGATGTCCATTTATGTATTGATAGCTAAAACAAAAGTTACAGAGTAGCATTTAAATTTCATCCCTCGTAGTATTAATAAAAATAACATGAACCCTAGTTAATATAGTAAACATGAAACTCTAAAATGCAATATATCTACTAAGGAATGGACATACTAAGATAAAATATAACCTTTCATCATATAAATGGTTTTCCACAAAAGAGACAATATACCATTACCAAAAGAAGTACGTCTGCCACAAAAGAGACAATATACCATGACTTTGAGAAACACTCTTTGCTAAAATCAATAATCCACACATTTATTTATTTGTCATAATTTTTGTTGGCATTTCTCAAAACATGCTTAAAATAATCCTTGTAGGTGATTCTGATACACAAATAATTGAATATTCAAGCTACTAAGTCATTAGTCCACAGATAATTTTTGATAGCATTCACTCTTTGAAACAACCCCACCATCCTCCTTAGAGTCAATTAAGTTATCCATTATATTCATGTTGCACAAAATTACTTGCTTAGTTTGGGAGTTTTCCTGCCTTTGACACTCTTCAAAAGCATGAGGTTTCTTAAGAATATTTTTGTCATCCTCAACAATGATTTGAGGAAGGTAAAGTGTACTTCATCGAACATCTGCATTTAAAATGGATTTTACTTTAGTTCTTGCCTTCAATTTAATTTTAGACTTTTGCAATTTTTCTACTGATTATACCCTGCTTTCAACTACTAGAGAAGATCGAAGTAGCCAATAAATTAGAACTGCCTAGTTTTCCCCTTTGAAACAAGCAATGCCATTTGGATTAGCAATGCAAGTAGAAGCATATTCTACTTAATCATCATCCACTTCAATGGTCAAAGAGTCAATAATCTTACACCTCATCCACAACAAAAAGTGGTAAATATTTTTCTATATTTTATTGGCTAAAATTGACCTTTGATTGTTGAAGTGGATGATGTTTAGGAATTTTGTAGTGATTGTTGCAAGTACAAAATTTAACGAGGATACAATCTAATGTGGCAAGCCACTATTGAAAATCTAGATCCACTAACCCCTAATAGTTTTCAAAATATGACCGGGCCTCTCTTTCTCCAATGTACCATCTCGTTGGCAACATGCCTACTCAAGAGATTCCACAATATTAAAATCACTACAAATTAGCTAATTAGAAAAAAAAAAGGCAAGTTGTTGAAGCCAACCAACACCACAATACTACTTATTTGGGACATCATTAGGGGTGTAAATATGTCAAACCCCCACCAACCTCCCATTAATGTCAAAGGTCATTAAGCACAACACAATGATTGTTCACTCTTCCCCAAAAGTAGTACTAGTCAAGGTTAAGCTATGAGCAATTGGCATATAGGCACTGCTATGTCCATTATCATGTGAGGTGATGAGATGAGTGGCTTGAGGGCAAGTTATCTTCAAGTTTGTTTGAAGAAAAAATCCTACCACTTTGATAAAGGGTCATTTCTAGTCACTAGAGTAATCAAAATCTTATGGACATACTAGGGTTTAGATAAAGGGTCATTGGATTTAGGCTATCTAGAAACTAAAGGTATTTTACCATGAACTATTGACCAACCCACCTCTTGGGTAGGAGAGGAGAAGACTTGGATATTTGAGTGGAAAATGCCTAGTAAGTGGCTTGGGCACAACTAGACAATCTTTAATCTTGTGTTCTAGAGCTTGGCATTGGAAACATGTGTTCGATAAGTTAATTTAGGCGACCTATAAAAATGTAGGCCATTGTTTAAATCTCAATGGATTATTCAAGGTTGGAGATGAGGTCCACCTCCCCACAAACCTTCCTATGGTGTCTAGGCATACATTTTTCTCTAGATCATTACAAATAAAATGGTTGAGCAACTAGACAATATATTTCATAAATACCCACAACAGGGTTGGGAGCCTAGACAACTCAATTTGAATGAGTACCTTGAAGGATTCTTTCTTAGAAACTCTAAAGTATTGGGTCTAGTAAAAAATCACAAATAAGGTGTTTCTCATGAACCAACAACTACACTAGTTAAGAAGCATTTTTTTTATGAAAATGCCAAATCTATCTATTATAGGTAAATAAAAACATCTTCACAAAAAAATAGATGGGTGGTATAAAGGCACACCCTGAATGTCAAATGGGCCTAGCCCAAAAAGTTCTAGAGATTCAAAGTATCAAAGCATAAAAGCATAACAAGAATTTAATGAAAACATAATAGAAAGCATAATTAAGCTGCCAAAGCCACGCCTGTAGATGGCAGATCCCTGTTATCTAGGTTCCCCCATATTGTTGTGGGGTCTGGGGTGACATTTGGTGGTGCCCAACCATCATCATTCTCCTAGTTTTCATTATGCACATTTAGCTCCTTGTACTAAGGTGAGATAGCCAAATTTAACTGTGGAAAACTTTTTTATTGTCCCAACCAGGGCTGGTTGGATTGGAAGGACTAGGAGCATTCCATCCTACATTATCACTTGAAGGCCAACAAGCATTACCACCAGTAGGCCAACCTGCATTATCCCTAGTAGCACTGGCAAGACATCCAGAAGTCCATCCATGATTACGTGGAGAGGCTGAGCATCTGCGACGGTGAGATCCACAGCACAGAGGAGGCTGGGAGTGGGGCCAAGGGTCTCTGGCCAAACCACTTCTTTGTTTGTTGACTTGAGAAGGAAAATGGGCTCTGACAGAGGAAGGATAAGGAGGAACCCATGCCATAGTAAAAGAGGCATTTCCCCAATGATCAGTAATTCCTGTAAGTGAGCCACTTCTAAGGCAACCTTATTTGATTGAACTTGTATCTGTAGAAGAACATTAGAACAAATAGTAGTTTTAATGTAAAGAGAAACAGATGTTCCAATGTGGCTGTCTAAAAATATACAAGAATTACGATCTTTCCATAATGTAAAAAGAATCTCCACCCTAAATATATGCCAAATGTGAGTAAATCTTGCAGGAAACCTGGGATAATCACCCAAAAGGATAATTTGCCATGATAAATGCTCTAGTCTAAAAGGGCAAAAGAAATCATGAATCCATAGCCAAAATTGTTGGGCTCTAGTGCAATACAAGAAGAGATGTTGAAACGTCTCAGGTTGCCCACAAAAAGGACATCGAGGATCCTAAACCCCAAGATGAAACAACCTAGCTCTGACTAACAGCCCTTGAAAAAGAATGCACTAGGCAAATTGAGCTAACTTTGGCTCAAGAATGGCAGACCAAATAGTTTTAAATCTGCTATGCCAAAGAGCCATTGAACTACAAATGAGCCATTGCTTATTAAGCATATCTATAATTGGCAAATGGGGTGAGAGCCCTCTGTAAGCTAGCCTTGGCTTGTAATGATGCATTGGTGTTTCTGGATACCATTTCTAGTCCTTCCACCAAGGCTTGGTGGATTGAATTCCAACTTTGTGAAGCATTTATTCTGGAATTGCTATGATAATTCTATCATAAGTGGCTTGATTAGTTCTTTGAAGGCCATGTTTAACACGAAATGACTCCCATGCCATGAGGCTCATTGTGGGCCAATGAAACATATCATGTAAGGTTTGAATATTTTTTTGATGAAATCTAAGAGCTTTTAACCTGGCCAATTTGGCCAAAGGCCGACCTGGAGTGGATAAAAGAGGTGACCACCAGATGTTAAGGTGATTAAAGGAAAGACCAGCACAAAATCCATCACCAAACAAGCATAGCCAAGGTTTAATTTTCTCGCAGGCTTTCCAAATGTTTTTAACCACAAACGTGTCTGAGATCTGAATTGGCTCTCTTATGACAAGGAGAGTAGAAAAGCCAATCCCTTTCCAAGCAGGCTTGTGCAAAGGATGGCCCATTTCAATGTTGTGCCTAAGTAAAATTTACCATGCCTCATTGCCATTGAGGTCACAAATGATCCATTTGATAGCCAGAGTAGTGCCTTGGCGTTGAGTAGAAAGAATACCAAGACCTCCAGAATCTTTGGGTAAACAACAAAACTCCCATGGAATACAGTGAAATCCATGGTGAGTGTTAGAAGAGGTCCAGAGAAAATCCCTCAATAGATTTTCTATCTTGGCATATGAAGCTGTTGAAGGTGCCCAGCAAGAAGAGTAATAAACATGGGTTTCTGGTAAGATTTTAGAACAAATCTGGAATTTACCAGCTAGAGATAGTGGCTTAGTAATCTAGACCGCAAGCTTCTATTCCACGTGGGTAAGAACAGCTTGCCAAAGATTAGTAGAAGTGCCCTGGAAGGCAAAAGGAATACCAAGGAATCAAAAAATTTCACCATGAGCAATCCAGCGCTAGCCATATTGCTAGAACCAATGAGGAATGGGAAGAATTGACTGCCTGTAACATAATGTTTTGTGCCACTGGATGGAAGAACCCGAGGCCAGGTAGAAGGTCTCCAAACATCCAAGAGCATTTTTTACTATGTTTTCTTCTTCCAATAAAGTTAAAAAGGAATCATCAGCAAAATGGCCACTAACCAACTGGCTGGAAGAATTGGAAAAAGAAGTTCCATGAAAAAGCCCATTGGATACATAATGCACAAGAAGGTATCCAAAACTTTCTGTAGCTAGAACATATAGGGCTGGAGTAAGCGGACAACCTTGTCGGATTGAGTGAAAAAGGCCAAAGGTATGTGACTGTTGGCCATTGATAGTGATACATGCGGAGGCATCAGAGAAGAGCATGTTGACAGATTGGATAAAAAAGGGTCCAAACCCTAAAGCAACAAGCATTGCAAGAATAAAGCGCCATTCAATGGGATCATATGCCTTAGCAAAATCAATTTTTAGGAGAATGGCTTTTTTATTTGATTTTCTTGCATATTGACTTACTAGTGGTTATGAAAAGTAAATAAGAAACTTCCTTTGACAAATTCATAACTTGAGACAACTTAATGTTATTGAGTTCCCAACAATTATTGACCGAAGAGAGAAAGTATAGTTTAGAGGGTATAATTCACACAATAAGTGTTAGTGTAAGAATACTAATGCTATTACTTATTACTTAAATAAGTAATTATACATATATTCCACACATGGGTTTAAGCCACCTTAAGTGGTTAGGTGTCAACTTGGAGAGTTCAACACACTCATTTGCCACCACTATTTGAGTGTTTGAGTCATCTTTTGATTCAACTCAAACTCTTCATCTATATGTACTCTCATTATGCCTAGTTTATGTAATGCAAAATTTCTTATTGCTTTCACTCCAGTTTTTTACCATCTATTGCTTAGTTGCGTTCTTTCATGGCATTAGAGCATGTCTAAGTTGGTTTAATGGTTCATCAAAATGGAACATTCTTAAGCCAACCCGGGCTCTTCTATCCTTTGGGCAAATAGGTTCATACGGAACTAGGTCAAACGGACCTTATCGCTACCTGATTCGGGTAGAACAAACAGTGGCCAAAAGGCCTAGTGGGTCAAATGGACCAATACGCTATCCAATCTGGAATAGATAAACATAACAGCCTAACGGGCTAAAGAGGATAGGAATCATTATACTATTGCCAAAGACTTCTGACTCCCTCGGAACCAATATAGATTCATGAGTCACTTTCTGGGGACCACAGTCTACCCAGACACTATGCTAAGGATGTTGACCAGGGAATACCTAACATCAACTTGTACTCATCTTAGTTTACGGCAACGCCGGGTACAAGTAATCCACCCTGGGGATTCTTCTGAGTACTAGGAGAGTTCTTAAGTTACCTAGATAACCTTTTAACTAGAGATCGAGATTATGAAGTTGGTTATTAAAGAGTACCCTATATCTGAGGGACATGAGTACTGGGGCATCCTTTGCCATCCAAACTGCCTACATACCCTATATCTATGGGATCAAGGCCCTCTATGGATGTGATCTATACGACGAATGTGAACATGTAGTTCTATCTTGCACTATGTCTATGTAACTGTGGTTGGTACACAGTTCGTCGCCAACTGCCCATTCACTCAAGTGATACAGAGACGGAATTCCTAAGAAACTAGTATTGCAAACACACCTCCCGAGAGTGTTTGGCATTTAAGTTTTCAAGTGTGAATAATTTACCTATCACACATATTTTCTTGATGAGGTCTTCCTGTTGATCGTCCTACAACAATTGTTGATAGTCTCATTTCTTTTTCTTAATCTTTTTAGTTAGGTATCCAAGGAGATTTTCCCTTCCTGCGGATTCAACTTAGACATGTTCCTTATTACTCCCTGACGATTTAGAGAGACGGTGCCCAGACGTCGTTGTTGTAGCTATGTTAGGCACGAGGTACCGTAAATACCGAACACTGCGAATGTTTGAGTTTGGACATTTATTTACAAGGTTTATCTATCTAGATGAAAAGAGAAAAACTTGCATTACCCGTAAACTTGCATTATTTGGTTCAACGCGACGGCATTACCCGTAAACATGACACAGAGGTACCGTAAATACTGAACACTGCGAATGTTTGAGTTTGGACATTTATTTACAAGGTTTATCTATCTAGATGAAAAGAGAAAAACTTGCATAATCACTAACTAAGAAAATTGATAAAGGAACATAAAGATGCATGATAATTTTGCTTAGAAAATATTTAATCCATTCTATCAATTCTCAATATAAAGAGGTTCAGATTTGGAAAAAAAAAACAAGAAATATTGATAACCTATTTTGTCATACATCAATAGACTTTATTCCAAGAGTGGATAATTGAGACCTTTTCTTGCATGTCCATTATAAGCTCACTTTCAAATTGAAAACTAGTAAGGATTAATAAAAATTTGTAAAATAAGATAGATGTCTTTACAAGAGGTTCACTTGAAATTTCGTAATTAGATTTATACTTTAACAAAATTGATTAATTTTTCATTAGTAATAAACTTTTGTATATACTCGATCAATAGTAACTATGTTTCCTAATATTCTTTATTGTGCAATAATTGACTTAACAACATCTATCAATTACTCCAATGTTTTGACTTGATTAATCAAGAATTATATTCCTTTCATTGTTCCCTTTTGAGTTATTCCAATTTTTCCTCGCAATTAGCTAGGTAAACTTTTCTAAGGTTTTATGCCTTTAATGACCATTTCAAAGATCTTCTCGATTCCATTCATGATTCAATTATGATCATACTTTATATTACCAATTAAGGACTTAATAAAAGTTGTACGATATGACAAATATCTCAACAAGAGGTTTCTTTAGTTCTCTAGATGGATTTATGAAATGGTTTCCTTTGTTAATACACTTGTGAATATAACTTGTTTAACAACAATTCTTGTTATCCTAAACTGATAATTAGTTACCCTAACTTTCCAATGAACAATCAATTCACATTTTGGTACTTAATCACCTAGATACTCAATCATAGAGGTCAACATAAGTCATTCCGTTTGTGTCATATATGGTCAAAAGTTAATTTTCAAGTAAATTGTCCATACTTGTATATTATTGTTTGTGTAGATTCATTGGGTGTCTAGTTTTGAATTAACTTGGTTCACCTGATTTCAAGAAGATGCCTTAGTTTAAAGAAGGGTCACTAACATATCTCATCCATGTAATAATTGTGTCAAAAGCTAAATGAAAGGTTCAATTATAGGAATATGATGTTAAATTAAACATTTGGCATAGCCAATTGATTTATGTCAGCGCAATGATAGATACTCATAATCTGATGACTGTAACTTATATACAAATGATACTACTAGTTATATATGCAATATTTAGATAGCTAATAATAATTTGCTGCCTACAAATGTGCAACTTCAATTATAAATAAAATCTAATGAAATTACAACATAGTACAATTACACAGCCTTACACGGTTTATTGGTAGTTATAATTACCATGCAATGTCAATACAATAGAGTACATAGTGCCACTACCCAAAAATGTAACTCTTAACAACGTCTAAGGAAGCAATACCATGTAGAAGGTTATTTGCATCAGCTAAGTGGACAGCAATCAACTTATGATTACAAGATACATTTAAATGTCAAGAATTGACTTCTCAATTATTTTCAATTTAATATGATGCCATTAAATGTTTATACAAATCCTATACATGCTCTCAGATGGCTAGATACGCAATATGCCACCTCAAAATCAAGGCCTTGCAATGAAAAGTTTCTAAAAAAATTTTGATGTACAAAAGGCAAATGCTATCATAGGAAATTCTTGGGCATGGTTCGACGCCTAATAAGACAGACATTAATTTCTCCACAAAAATAGATACATTCTAATACAAGTTCAGAAAATAGACACACAAAGAAGTGATTTAATCTTCCTTACAGGTGTTATGTTAACAAATGTTTTAGACTTGTTTGGAAATAAGGATTTGATGTAAAAACTTTCAAGTAAATGAAATTGGCAGGTGTAAAACCAAACTCCGCAACTTTTGTCAGCATCCTTCCGTTTGACAGAATGCCTCAAATGGATGTCATCTCATGTAATGCATGATCGCAAAATTGGAATTGTTGAAAGGGCTTTAGAAACTTTCAGGAAAATGCAATTGGCAGTGATAAATTAGATACATCAAACATGTCATCATGCACCAAAATGGAAGTCTTGGATTAGGTTAAGGACACCTGTCGAAGCATAGAAAAACAAGATTTGACAAATATTATAGTTGGAAGAGCTTTAGTAGACATATAGCAAACTGTGGAAGCACAGGTAAAACAAGCGAACTGTTTGATAGAAGCCAACGAAGAGATGCTGTCTCATGGAATGGAATGGTTGTAGGAAAAGCACCGCAAATTGTGGAAGCACAGATAAGGCACCTGATCCATTCTACGAAATACAGCAAGAGATGACATCTTACAGAATACAACAATTGAATTAATGAAGCACTCAGAAACATATCCTAACATTGTAAGCTTTATTTATGTTTGTAGTGCATACAGCCATGTAGGTTGAGTGGATGAGATCTATACATACTTCAATCATAGTTGCAGCCCAAAATTATAGGACATTGCTGATAGTTAGAATATACGATTACCTCACAACAATAACAGCAATGCTCCTCTTACTACTTCTTTCCAAAGTGGAAAGCCACTTCCCTTTGTGATTCTCCTAGCGTTCGGTCTCACCGGGCATGAATAGATTTCTCCAGCCTTTTCAAACCAAAGATGAGTGTCTTTCTTCCTCATAATTCTAGGCATTTATAGAAAATTTCATGCATCCCTACCCTTGTTTTTTTTAATACTAATACATCCTCCATTCCTTTAATTTATTGATAATGCATCCTCCACTCTCTTAGTTTAATGCTAATGCATCTTCCACTCATTTAATTTATTGATAATGCATCCTCCACTCTCTAGTGGATTTACAAATCTTATCCCCCATTTTTTATGTGTAATCCATTTAAATTGTTTATTATTTGTATTTTAAATGAATATACTTTTATGTTAGTTTTCAAAAATTGAGTTGTGACAACCATCTATTGCTTAGTCGCGTTCTTTCATGGCATTAGAGCATGTCTAAGTTGGTTTACTGGTTCGTTTGGAGCGGCATGCTGATTTGGAGGTGTGTGGAGGGTGAATCTCTCCTGGTTCGGGCATTTTTAACCTGATTCAGAGGTTTTGTTGCCCTTGTTTGCAGAGCTAAGATTTGAGGAAGGCAATCATCGAAAGGGGCATGGTTTGCATCGAAACAATGGGTTGTATAGGCACACAACTTGCGAAGAAGGGACATCCTCCATAGAGAGAGGCCCACGCTGCCTCTTTAAAGGATTAATGACCGACTATATAGGCCTGCAAGCGTGGCCAAAGAAGGCATGTGAGCGTTGTTTAAGGCTCACATCCTGTTAACCAGACGTGTGGCCTGCACAGAAGGGGCAACTTCCCTTGACACTCATGCTCAGAATTCGAAGGCGAACGATGCCCATACACTGATCTCAACCCTTGTGTCAAAAGGGCCCTTGAAATCTACCTTGAATCTGCACTTGAAATCCATCTGGAATCAATGCTAATTGACCCTGTAATGTTTGTAGAAGTAGAGGGTGTTTTAATCCCTGTGAAGAGGCCCAAAACCCTGGTAAATCAACCTAAAATCAAGCCTGTTTGACAAAAAAAAACCTAGTAATTTGGAGCTTTTCTTTGTCTTTGATCAACTCTGGTTTCTGTTTTCCTATTTCTATTCTCCCTGTGATGGAAAAAAATCTGTCCATCAAAACCCTACTAGACATCCCTCTAAAACCCCTATTAAACACCCCACTAAGCATCCCACTAATTCCCCTGCTGCCAACCTGGCAAGAGACAGAGACTGGACACCAACGACCTAATGCATGACTGGATAGCTGCGTGCCATTTCTCTCAGCTTCACTCGCAGCAAAGCTATAAAAAATATGGAAGTCCTACGAATAGTGTACCCATGAATCCTGTGACTTCTAAATCCCCACTGTTACTGTTTAATTTCCTCCCAATCCAATGGAAATATGGCCCAGGCCCCAGACATTCTGTTTTTAGAAAAAAAAAAAGGGAAGCTAAACCCTATTTACGGCATTTCAAAGTGCCAATTTTTCAGCTAGGTTTTGAAATTTCCAAATTTTCAAGTAAGTTCTTAAAAAATTTTCAGTTTTTCACACTTCACAAGAAGTAATAAGAGATTTGTAGAGAGATGTACTTGAATGCAAATTCTTAAACAAAGTGTCAAACCACAGTTCATTCTACTGGCTAGCCATAGAATCCTAGTCAGCTAAGTTTTTGAAATTTGCAGTCTTTCTCCATGTTCACAGCGTGTAATAAGATTTTCTTACAGAACTAAATGCTCTAGATGCGCATTATTCAAGCAAGAGGCAAGCCAATTTTCATTTATTTTATCTTACCATAGAACCCTAGACAATCTTTTCGTAAGACGTTTGAAGAAGAGCTTTATACTTGAAAACTTCCAGTTTCAGCATGGACTTGTTCACAAGTTGTAAAAGTTTTATACAGCCAAGTGGTATAATAATCTGTAGAAACACATTGTTCAAACTAATCGCATTCAAGTGAGCTGCCTTGCTAAACCTCAGGGAAAGTAATATAATCACTCGTCGTGATAACAGAGCACAGAGACTAACATGAAACATTGATCTTAATATTTCTCTACAAGAATTTCCCTTAAGGTGTTTTTTGATAGTTATGAATTGATGAAGCCTGAGATCTTGATAATAAACCTTGGTGAAGCATTTAGAACTATACCAGGTACAGGAATTTATCCGTATCCCTAGACTGCTTTCCAAGAATGTTGGTTTGTCTTTACAAAAATGAAAGAAGCAGAATATTTGAACAGATATGACTCAAAGAAAATCAATTGGCACAAAAGATACAAAACCCTAACCTCAACTGCTTACACAGATTAGTGTAGATGAACAAAAACATGCACAGCATAATCAGAAACTTACCAAATTGAAACCTGCAGCCTTGTGATAGCGCAGAGCTAAATTTAGACACTAGAAGTATCATAGAACAAGACCAAAGTTTTTTTTTTATTATTATATGCATTCAATCTACCCTATATGCATTTATTACAAAGAATTTTCGCAGATATGCAAAGCTCTCCATCACGTATCACACAACTAATAATAAATAGCTATTAAAGAATAGACAATTATTAGTTACTGCCGTATAGATGAATTAAATATAAAGAGCTCTCCATTAGTTATTAAAATATAGATGAATTAAATACACAGAGCTCTCGATTAAGTATAATGAATTAAATATTTATTAGATTATTTTAAAACAAAATTAATTTTTCTCCTTACTTTTGGTGACATAAACGGAAAACATAAAAATAGTATTTATATATTCAGTGTAAATAAAAAGTTGAATCTAAACTATACAACAACTGTGCTAAAATTTGAATTCTCTGTCACCATCATTGATCAGAATCAATAGAATTAATAAATCTAGCCAATGCAATAGTAACCTGTGCCTACCCAGGAACTAATAATATATTTAAGTTACAATGTAGCATATATGGATGTCCATATATAGTGATAGTTATTTTTTAATTAAAACAGAGGTTACAACATAACCTTTAAATTCAATCCCTCATAATATTAATACAAATAAATGATATATGCCTAGTAAGAATGGTCTTACCAACCTTTCATTGTATAGATGGTTTGCAAAAGGGTCAATACCGAAATAAATACGGCTACCACAAAAGAGACAATATACCATGGCTTCGAACAATACTCTTCCCTGAACTCGCTAATCCACACGCTCAGTTGGTTTTTATAACGGTTCTTAACCATTGTCAAAACATGCGTATAATAATCCTCGGTGCTAACTCCAATGCACAAATCATTGAATATTTTAGCTACTTCATCTTCAGACCCGAGATAATTTTTTATAATATCAGCTTTCTGTAACAGCTTAACATCCTCTTTGGAGTCAATTAATTGATCTATCACGCACATGTTGCTCGAAATTACTCGCTTGATTGGAGAGTCGGTGTGCTTTTGACACTCTTCAAAAGCCACGAGGTTTCTGAGGAATATTTCTGTGTTATCGTCAACAACGATTTGAGGGACGAAAAGTGTACTGCGTTGGAAACATCCATGTTTAAAATGGAATTTTCCTTCAGTGCTTGCCTTCAATTTAATTCCAGCCTTTTGCAACTTTTCTGCTGAAGGTATCAAGTCTCCCTCTCCTGCAGAAGACGGAAACAGCCAAGGAAATGCAGCCTTCCAGCCCTTCCCTTTAAAACAAGCAACGCCATTTGGAGTAGCAATGCAAGAAGCAGCGCCGCAGAGAACAGTGCAACCACAACTTTTATCGTGTAGAGCAGACTCAGAACCAAAACCAGAACTTGATAAGAAATCTGCAATCACCCGTCTTGACAAATCTAATAGATGGTGTGGATGTCCTTCAATAAGCCTTGAAATTACTTTTTCGTTTATCTCGATTGAAAATGGATGGCCTCGAAAATACCCGCCGATGCAGCCATATAATTGTTTGGCTAAGAAGGCCGGCACTGCTTCAGGGTCTTCCAACTCCAGCTCTAAGATCTTTATCAGAATGAAGAAAGGAATCTGATTTTCTAGCTTCATAATGTCGCACATAATCTCTTGTCTTTTAATGTTATCACCTCTCTGGGAGTGGAAAACAAGGCTGGAACTGGGTATGTCCATTCGAAGGAACTCAAGAATAAAGCATGCATCCATGGTCATTATCCACGCAGGCGTATCTCCAGCCCATTCGGCGGCCGAGTCTTCATAGCAAACTCTGATCTCTTTCTCACTAACCTTCGCGACCAACCCTTCTATGGTCATACCAGGGAGCCTTTCCAAGATTCGGTTTACTGCTTGAAGCTTATATTCGTCTACTGCAGTCAGCTGCTGGTTTTTCTTGTGATGATAAGGTCCAAGAAACACAACCAGAGGATCATAAGCTTCTCGTTTGGTTTTCTTCATACATTCAGGCACCCGATATATAGACACGCCAGCAGAAGTTTTTCGTTCTTTGTACTTTCTAGATTTAACTAGAGCAATCCATGATTCAATCCATGATTTAGCTTCCAACAGGCGTTCCCTCTCTCCATCTTGGTCGGTACCTCTTATTTTACCATTGATGTCTATTTTAACAGTGTCTATATTGTTTTCGCCTTCCATATAATAGTTCCTGGAAATCAAACAACGTGATCAACTTCACCTGCACACCAGAAAAAAAAAAAAAAAGATTGGACAACAGAAAAATAACGTATAGTTTTTAAAACTTTGCGAACAGTCCAGAAATCTAGCACTGAACAAATAACAAACATTACCTAGAATTTTTGATAATAAACAGTTTAGACAGATTTTTTTTTTCAAAAACCACATTAAAAATAAAATTAACCAGCATAAATAAAATGGATGTATGATACGTAACGACAACGTCATTATTAAAACAACAAGGCTTTTTATATTTTTGAAAATATACCTCTTAAATCTTAATTTCTCCCATAAATATGTGAATCTCATTAAAGACCGTTCTAGTGAAGAAAAATGACAAATTAACGCCCTTCTTCACACATGGATCCATAAGGATTTGGAAAAGATTAGAACGATCAGTATAATGAATTAAGCAAATGATCGACAATGAAAAAAAAATTGTTTTGTTTATAGGGTGAATTAATCACTTTTAGACAATAGGTGGTTACGAAATTATTTAAGGTGATTTCAAAACTGCTTTAGCGATTTTAATATTGTTGCTTTAGAGTTATTGGTAGTTTCGACATCACTAGGAGAAAATTGAATTCGAAACAAATGACTGACTTTTAACTTCAAATTGTATTCGAGGACATTTTTAGTACACGATATTCCACCATTTCTAAATAGGGGTGAAGAGTATTTTTACGTCATTAGAAGTAAAACTGATTGTTGTATAGATCAATGTAGGAGAATTTAATTG
Source organism: Cunninghamia lanceolata (assembly GCA_027924645.1). Lineage (NCBI taxonomy): Eukaryota > Viridiplantae > Streptophyta > Pinopsida > Cupressales > Cupressaceae > Cunninghamia > Cunninghamia lanceolata. Next base: position 17,693,802 of record BSBN01001583.1, read on the forward strand.
TTGAAGGTAAATTTCTAAGAACGATAGTCGGGGATAAGAGCAATCTTATTGTCTACATTTTATTGTACCTGCTCTTGAGCATAGCCAAACAATTGTTGCTAGGAAGCTAGTTTATCTTTTCTAGGGGTTCTTTGATAAAATCTTTGAGTTTTTATGGTAAATTCTTTTACTTCTAGAATTTTATTTCTATTTTTTGAGTAACATTTACTCTTTTAGAAAGTGTTTGGAAGGTTTTTTTTTTGAGTTGCAAGTAGAATAGTAATAATTTATATTCTAATGAAGTCTACTCTTAAATTTAAGAGTTCATAGATCATTTTGGTGTTAAGAGTAGTTTTATGGTCTTTTAGAACTTAAGTTTTGTATAATAGTTACTAGATCTCGAAAGGAGGAGTGGTTGCCTTACAATCCAAATATTAACGCTTGCAGGTGGAATAAAGAGGTTAGAATGTAGGATTTGAATGCACGTGTTTTCCTTGGAGGGTTACATGAAAGGTTTAATGATGAACCAATAATGGATAGGCCAATAAGTAGAGCACATGACAAGACAACAAGCAAATGGTTCAAGAATAGTCTTTCATTGGCAATTTGGTGAGAGTTCTAGCCAAGATATTTGGCATTGGAAGTCATGTTGGCTTCAACATGGTTTTGACTTTAATTTTCAATCTTTCATCATGTCCCCTTGTTATCCTGTGACTTTCAATTTGATGTCAATGTGAGCTTTCAAGTTTTGTGGCCCAATCTATCTTTTTTATTATGATTGCTTTTTATATTTCTTTGGGCTCCAGATCCGTCAATGTGAGCTTTCAAGTTTTGTGGCCCAATCTATCTTTTTTATTATGATTGCTTTTTATATTTCTTTGGGCTCCAGATCCTTTCTCATGGCAATTAAACTATGTAAATTTACCTTTGTTCTCCCTTATGTATTCTTAAATTGGTCATTATGTTTGGTATATGTTGGTAGTCCACTTGGGCAAATATAGTCTAGATTTGTATCAATGTAAATTGTGAAACTGGAGGGCCCACTTATATGGTAGGCATTACACAAACAGGTTTTCTTTATTTCCAAATTTCTAAATGCTACTACAACCATTTTATGTTGTTTGTTCAACTAAACAGAAGACATTTTCAGAATGCATGCATAGAGGTGGTTATAATGTTACATTAGGTACACCCCATAGCTATTGACAACATGATTATGGCCATATGGTGGAAGGAAATAATTTGTAGTTTTGCAAACAATTTTTTGGGCCCTATGTATTCCTTGGAGTTGTGCCCCCAATGTCCTATTTTTGGAATTATCTTGCACAAAGGTGGATGGTAGTAATAAAACCTCTTATGCAGTTGTATCTTTTATTAATGGAACCATGAATAATGGTTTAAATCTAGAAAATGGATTTATATTTTAACCTTGTTGGTAGGATACATATGACATAGCTATTTCTTGTTTATCCTACCACATATGGTGTCTTGTTTGCAACTTTGTTAGTTTGCATAGCTTGTATATATGCTATCAATTTGTTTATATGGATTTGAATTGTCTAATTTTATCTATATAAGTTGGAATGCAATATATTTCAAGTGAAGACAAGCATACAACTATTATTGAATGTGGAATTTATCTGGGTGGTAGGCTATAGGTGTTTGTGTTAGGAATTTAGGATTAACCAAAAGAATATTTCATCGTGTCTTCTCTGTCCTATTCATAAATTGAGATTATAAATGTAAACTAATCTAATTCTTCTTGGATTCTTAAAATAAAAATTTGTCTTCTTAGCTAATGTGCAACCCACCATGCCCTATATTAAGACTAATCAAATTCTATTATTGATTGTAGATGTGATTTGTGACTAGAATTTTTATCTATTTTTGGGGGTGGTTATTTTATGTTTTTTTGCCTTCATGATATGCTAACAGTATGTGTTTTATGATTGCTTTAATTGTAGGGGTTTCAATTCTTTTATGCATTTTCACTTCTTCTTTGACACAAATCTAATTCTAAAATAGGGTATTTGATCTCGAAGGTCAAAATTGTAATCAAATCATGCCTAAATGATTGAGTGAACATGATTTATCCAAGTGTCGTGATATTTTTGAGACTTGACTCTTTCTTGTGAATTTATAGATGTGTTGTTATTTAACTTTAAAGGTGCTTGTTTGGAGAAGTGTTTTAGACAACAACCAAGGGTGTCCATTATTTTGTGCAAAGTTTAGGACATCAAACCAGCAAGTTGACTTCTAAGGTTGAAGGAGATGTATTATGTAGCCCATTGAAGAAGGTGTTTAATGTACCATTATCTTTGGTGTGAATATATCCTTGAGATTCATATGCATTGTTTGAAGTTCTTTTTATTACTCAAGATACATTTCATAATTTACATATTGTGTACTTATTTGATTTAGTAGGAATTGAAGAACCATTAAGGAGCCTTCCTCAAGGATTCTTTGCACCACAACATAGTGAATGTTTTATTTTGTTCATTGATGATTCAAGTATTTTCATTCTTTGACACCATATCAAATAGGTTTTACATCTTGACATATGTACATAACTATTCTTGGGTAAATGCACAAAGATGAGTGCACTTAAGGTGGAAATTTCAGACTTAGAAAAAAACCTAAAATTGGGTAAACCAAAATGGGATCTCGCTTTTTATGAAATGGGATCCCACTTTTTATGAAATGGGATCCCGTTATGCTTCGAGATCCTGAGCCAAAAGCAGGATCTTGTTTTCTAGAAATGGGATCCCATTTCACAAAAGGTTAAAATATTAACCATTTATTAAACAGGATCCTGTTTCTAGAATGGGATCCCATTTCATAAAGTTTAAATTTCTGACCCAATTTTTGCTATGGGTTTTGGGTCAAAAAAAAGGCTTGGGAACCTGACCCTTGGATTTGGATATGGTTTGACCTACAAGTTGAAGGTCCTGTCAATGTCAAAATAAAATAGTGACTTTAGGCATATGTCTGAAGACTTTTTTTGCAAAATTTGTTGGTGAAATTAAAACCCATTATAGATAAGATAGTGTAGATTCTAAATATGTAATTTTTTTACAATTGGATTATTTTTCTATTTTTCAATTAATTTCTGATGAAACATGTCCATAAACTTGATTTATCAGGTTTTTTTAATAATTTAATAAATTTTTATCAAAATAATTTTTTGAAAAAAAATATTGGGGAATCCCAGGGGATGCATGAGGGTTTTTCTGCAAATCCTCCATGTGCATCCCATTTGGGACCTCTATCATTGCTAAGAAATCATTCAGATTCCTTGTCTTCTTGATAGTATTGTAGTATTCTCTATGTTGATTGCTTTGTTGGTCTTGGATTTATTTGTTTTGAGTCTAAGTCTTTGTTTCAAAAAGATCAGTTTAAATTCAAACCTGTCACTGTTTGTTTCCTACCCTTTCCATTGCATCATCTGGAGTCAGCCTAGAGGGTTGGTGGATGGGTGTGGGTGAAAAGACTACGGAGTCAGAAAGAGCATTTAATTTGGCTTAAGGTAGCTTAAGTGCCCATGGAAATAGATTCAGGTGGAAAAGGTGTATCAAAGAAAGGGAATATTAAATCCTTTAAGGAGATTGTCAATGTAGATGACGCATATTTAGTGCCAAAAAATGCAGTCTTCACAATGTTGGATGCTCTCGAAGGACTTGGTCCAAGCGCTAAAGAGGGAGAAGAAAGAGGTAGACCCAAGGTCATAAAGCAAGGTGAGGCTCTTTCAGTACCAAGAAAGTTTTCTTTAAAACCAAATGATGAATTACAAAAAGCTGTGAAAAAAGAAGAAGCAAGACTTATGAATGTCACAGTGTTTTTTACATGTGTTAATATGGATAAATTGCCTTCGAGGAAGTTTTTTGATAATTGGCTGATAACTATGTGGGAAAAGAAACTAGAAATTCATTATTCCTTTTGCAAAATGATACAACTGGGGATTTTTGTAATATTTTTTAAGTCACATGCAATGCAAAAAAGGGTTGTTGAGAAAGATTATTGGAATATTGGGCTTGCTCTATTCAACGCTTTTCCTTTGAAACCTGATACTCCACACAAAGAGATAAAATTCTGTTCAATCCCCAGATGGATACTGTTGAAAGACATCCCAGTCCAATTTTGGAATTTCTTGACCCAAATAATTGAGCCATTTGGCAAAGTTTTGAAAATAGATGAAACTAAAACCACTCTGTCTCACTTAGACATGAGAATGCTAATTTCATTTAACACAGGAGTGCAAATCCTAGAGATCTTGGAGATCAATTGGGAGGATAAAAATTTTAGTTGTGAATTAGTAAGACTTGGAGGGCTCAACTCATGCTTCTTGTGCAAACAAGATGGACACCAAAAAAAGAATTGCCCAACTCTTAATAAAAACCTAAGCAAAGGAAAAATGGGGGTATCAGTTGATATCCCTAAGGAAAAAGCATTGGATTCTGAGGGTGAAATTCCTAAACCCTCACCATAGAATAAAAATAAAAACATAAAGGAAATCAATGAGAATGTTATGAAGAGCAACAATACTATCCTAGATAAGATTTTTGGGGCCTAATGCATCATCTATAGATGAGACCATGAAAGACTCCTTGTCTATGGATGATGCTTTGGACTCAGATGGTGTAGAAGAAAATAACCTAGATGGTGGTGAGTTAGATAGTACTCAAGATGAAATCCTAAGTACCTTCACTCTAGGAGGTAGGTCCTCTGATGGGTGGATGGATGAAGACCCTACGATGGTCTCACAGGTTGCTGACAGCCCACCACAATATAAGGATAATTTAGTGATGTTTAGAGGGGTATCCCCCGTCCCAAGTTAGACCTTGTTAATAATGAGGAGGTTATACCTATGGGTTATACCTCTAAAAATGGATTTATCTCAGCAAGGAAAAAGAATGCACAACAATTGGCTCTTGACAAAATAAGGGAAGTTACAGAAAAAGAAATAAACTAAACAGAATTAAGGAGGGATTTTAAAGAAGGAGAGAAGAAGACCCCTCTGGGTTAGAAGAGAGTATCCTCAAGCAGAGCCTAAGGAAAGTTGAGGAGGAAGGAACAAAAAAAAGAAAGGCTTTGAGTAGGAATATTAGTAGCATCAAACTGGGAAATAAAGGGAAAGAGGGTTCCATCCATAAATACTTGGTGGAAAGTTTAGACCCTTGAGGTGTCCATCTATCCCCTCATCATTCAGAGTAAATGAAAACAATCCATTGTTATAGTTGGAATGTTAGGGGTTTGGAGTCCCCTGACAGGAAGTATGTTCTGAGGGATTTTTGTAATAAGAATAAAGATATAGATGTCTTGTTTATCCAAGAGGTAAAAGAAGTTGGTTTTACATTAGAAAACACAATGAAATTTGTTTGGAGGGAAGCAATCACTTTTGCTTGCAAACATGAGAAAGGAAGAGGTGGAAATGCTATCCTGTTAAGTAGAAAACTAGAGAATTATCTGAAAGACTCTGGCCATTCCCCTTGTAATAGCTGTGTATGGATTACTCTAAATTTTGGGAGGATAGATGTTGGATTGTGATCCATTTATGCCCCCAATGATTATTTGAGCAGAATTGAGCTATGGAAATGGTTATCATCTTGCCTCCCCAAAGTTCCATGGATCTTTGGGGGGTATTTTAACATGATAGAAAACTCAGAGGATAAAAAAGGAGGGAATCCTCTAGAATGGAAGGGAAATGAAAAAAATTTCTAGCTGAGATTTAAAAAGATGCTCAACCTAGAAGACCCATTAGAGGGGGGAAAGAAAAATAGTAAAGGCATCTGGTTTACCTGGTCAAATTGTAAGAATGATAGCAATAGAATCTATTGCAGACTTGATAGATTCCACTTGAATAAAGACTACTATTCAGTCATGCAGAAGATGAACTCGTGAGCTACTAAAGGATGAAGACTGCAATTAGGGAATCATTACTATCATAAATATTTGCATGGCTAGGTATAGGGACAAAGGAAACATTTTTTTATTGGTCTAAACTCACTGAGGCCTATAAGGCTGTATTCCAAATAGTTGGAAAAAAATATGCTTTAGACAAGAAAAAAAAAGAACTCTTATTGCAAGAAAGGTTCCTCCAAATAGAAGAAAAATTTCAAAATAATCCAAGTGAAGAAGGGATAAGTTTTCAAATGGGAGAAATAAAGCATAAATTAAGGAAAGTACAGATAAGGAAGGCGCAAGGAGCTAGAGTAAGAGCTAAAATCAATTGGTTGCAAGATGGAGACAAGGGCACCAAGTATTTTTTCAATTTATTAAGACAAAAAAATATGAAAGAAAATATTGAAGTGTTATTGGAGAATGGTGTTACCTTGAAGTCTCAAAAGAAAATTATGGAGCCATTTAGGAAGTTCTATGCAAACCTTTTTAGGGCAGAGGATAATAGGGAAGGATGCAGGAAGGCCCATGAGTTATGTTGTATAATTTGTACTACCAAATTGACTCTAGAAATGAGAAGGAAAATAGAACAAAAAATAAATATAGATGAAATCAAAAAAGCTATCAGCTCTATGAGCAATAATAAATCCCCTAGGGTGGATGGACTGCCTATTGAATTTTACAAGTCCAATATTAAATGTATAGTTGATGACCTCCTTGAGCTCTATACTGAGGCTATAAAGAAAGGGTCTTTAGGAGAGGATATTAATAAAGGAATAATAAAGATCCTTCCAAAGGAAGGAGATAGGACAGAGATAAAGAATTGGAGACCCATAACTCTCCTAAATGTCACTTATAAAATTATAGCAAAAATTTTGGCCTTGAGACTCACAGATATCCTCCTAGAAATCATTAGAGCCACACAAATTGGTTTTATTAAGGGAAGATACATACTAGAGAACTTGATAACAAGTTGGGAAGGCCTTCAATGGGCTAAAGATACCAATCAGAATGCTGGCATACTGCTGCTGGATTTTGAAAAAGTATACTATAGACTGGAGTGATCCTTTATCTTTTAATGCTCAAAGCCTTTGGCTTTCCTGACTTCTTTATCAACATGGTCAAGATGCTTTTTGTAAATGCTACAGCTCAGGTGGATGTGAATGGAGAACTATCTACCCCATTTATGATGGGAAGGTCAATCAGACAGGGGTGTCCCCTTGTCCCTTCCCTGTTTGTTATTGCTTCAGAGGTTCTTCATTTCATTTTGAGGTCAGAAGAAATAGAAGGGAGATGTGAAGGGATTACATTGCCTAATGGTGATAAACTTTTGAATGTCCAGTTTGCTGATGATACGACCTTATTTCCTAGGGCTGAGGAAAAAGAGATGGAAAATTTAGAAAGAAGACTTGATATTTTCTTCCTAGCCTAAGGAGCAAAAATCTCTTTTTCTAAATCTATTTATTTGTCTTGGACTGATTCTATCCCAAGTTGGTTTAACAGTGACAAATGGAAGTGGGTTGGGCCTTCAGTGCAAGTAAGATTTCTTGGTATTCCTTTTGCTATCCAGCCCTCTCTTAATGCAATGTGGCAATAGCTATTTGCTAAAATTGAGAAAAAAACCTAAGAGTTGGAACAAACTACATCTTTCCTTGGCTAGAAGAAAACAAGTCTATCAGAAAATCCTCTCTACTTACTCTATTATCTATTCTTCTCTATGGTTGTTTGCTAACCACCAATTTGAGGCTATCCATAAATTAATAAGGAGCTTCCATTGGTCAGATGGAAAATGAAAGCCTAAAAAACATTTAGTCAAGTGGGATTGGTGCTATGTAAGCAAAGATTTGGGAGGGCTGGGATTAAAGGACTTGAAAATTCAAGGAAAGGCCTTGGCTTCTAAATGGATCACCAATGCCTTAGCAGGGGAAGAACCTTGGAACGTTTTGGTTAGGCATAATATCTCAATAGCCACTCCAATGAGGAAGAAAAGTTGGGGAAGAATTGGATTTTATGATGCTCTGCTAGGAGAATCTATTGCTAAACCACGGGATCTACTATATTTTATAGTATTTCAAAAGCTTGGGAGAAGGTAAGAACCTTGATATTGGATAGAGAAGCCATCAGTGTGAATAAAGGCATTATATGGGGGTAAAAGTCTATTTGGTGGAACATCAATCATAAAAATAAGCCCTTAGCCTTACTTCAAGGCTACTCAACAAGGAAATGCAATGAAAAAGGACTATCATTACTTGATGACATGTTTGTGCAGGGTTTTCCAAAAGACTGGAAACAAATAGAAAATTAGTTTCAATTAGATGGGAAATATTATAGAACATACTCCACCCTTAAGAAAGCCTCGTTAAACAAGTTGAACAACAAAATAGAAATTTCAGGCACTAGAAGAATGGAGAATCTAAAGTGGGAGGATGGGACTCCCTTTGCACAAATAAAGCCAAAACTAATATATAAAATGTTGACAAAATCACAAGACATTATTCAACATATCAAATCCTCTTGGGCTGGCTCCTTCTTAGATGAAGAACTAATTAGATCCCTGCAATTGTTGTGGTCAAAAGTCCTTGAACCAAAGTTAGCTTCTTTCAAACGGCTCTTGTTATTAAACAAACTGAACCTAGGAGTTGAGTCTATGATCTATCCTTTATGTAATGTGTTAGAATCTGTATCTCATATTTTCTTTTATTATCTATATGCCAAGTATGTCTGGACCTATTTTATGAGTAATATTACTAATTGGAGTCTTACATCTAATATAGTCATGAAAGAAATACTGTCTGGTTAAATCAAAGGATTGAATGTTAAAAATAATTATTTTTGGTTTGTTGTCCTCTGAAATATTGTGGTTCCTATGGAAGAAAAGGAATGAAGAAAGATTTCTTGGCAAGGAAAGAAGTCTCACTGGGATTCTTCGTGATCTCACACTTTTTAATTTTTTTGAACAGGTCATTGTAACAATGGAAATCTCTCTTGGCAGGTTCAAAGAATTGATTGAAATAGGTTCCATGTTCTACAAAGAAGACATCAAAGAGAATGAATTTTGTGCAAAAAGACCAAAAAAATTTGATATGTGGTTCTTCAATGCTTACACAGAATTCCGAAGCTTGTACTGTAAGTTGAAAGAGTTAGAGAAAGGTGAAAATGATCTTCACAAACTAATGGAGATGGTTGGACAGAACTATAGTTTGGATACATAGCAACTATGGATTTCTCCTAAGATCGGTGTTGTCCCAGGGCTTGATTTCTTTGAGCATAGTGATAATAGAATACATATATGGAATAAAGAAGGGGAATGGTATGATGACCCTAGGATGGAGTTTAAAAAGGTTGGAAGGGAGAGCTCGAGACATGACACTAAACTAGATGACATTCATGGAGGATACTATCAATACATTGAAGCAACAGAAGGCTCTTAGGTGGTAGATCAACTCACACATGAAGTAGAGGAAGAATGGGAATAGAATGTCAGAGTTAATGATACTGCTCTGCCTCTTTAGGAGAATGCCTTCAGTAATGATAGAACAAGGAACTTTTGATTTTTCTACCTATGTGAACAAGTAAAAAATAGGAAAATAGACAAGATGAAAAATCAAAAGAAGAAATGCAATCATGTGACAATGTTTACCCTTTCTAGTATATCTCTTAGTTTTAGTTCTTAAAACTTTTACATATACTAGACAGAAAGTAGTTTTTTGGATTGAGTAAGTAGCAATTTGGCGTGGCTCTTCTGCCCCTTTGATGTAATACTTGGTACCTTATTGATTAATATTAGTGCTTGATTTTCAATCCAGAAAAAATATTTTTTTGTAAAAAAATTGTATGAAAACTTACTTCAGACAATTCTTTTCAATTTAATTTTTTTTTTCAAAAAATGATACATTTAGGTCATCTTATGCATGACGTACATGACAATTTTTTAAAACACCAAAAATGGTCAATAAAAATTAACAAAAAAAATATTCAATAAAAAATTACAAAAAATATGAAAAACGTGCTTCAATTTCCCAAAAGGATTTAGAAAAATATGATTAGTTAGGTCAAAATATGGATGACATACACGTGCACGGTATAGTAAAAAAAAGTGACTTTTAAACAGTGATTTTTGGAAATGCCTATTAAAAATCAATTTGTATCATCTGGGTATTAAAAAAATTACATATTTAGAAACTAGACTCCAAGTGCTACATTTCATATTTACTGACTTTTTTCAAGATTCCACCTTTAAGTGCTTCAAATTTTTAGGTCAAATGTGACAAATTCTGAAAATCAGGGAAAACACTTCCACTTTTTGGCCAAAAAGTGGACTCAACTTCTTGCACACACCCTCTTATGTGTATGCAAAAACAAGACCTAGTTTCTATTTTTCTTAGTTCTTTTGTTGTCAATGAATACTTTGTTTACTCACATATCTATGTTTTAGTTGTGAATCTCAACTTAGTAGCCCAATTTAGAGAAAGGCATTACTCCTTTGATTGTTTCTCTCTTACCACACTCAAATTTACAACTACAAATTATAAATTCCCTTACATTTAAACTAGGATTAACTATCTTACTACCTTTGCAAGTCCATTGTGCCCACAAGATCTTATCAAGTAAGGGGTACTAAGTTATGTAAATCATTGGTGGGATTTGTATTATTTTTTCATGTGGCAAGTGTGTATGGAGTAAGATCCTAAATTGTAAACATCATTACAAATAAAATTTAACATATCTTAGGTTGTATAGATAATTTTCTTATCTACTTAGAAAAACTTGCATTTTCTTGACATCATTAAACTAGCGCATTAATTGTTAGTTGAAAGTATTAGATCTTTCTAGTGTGGAATCTATGGTTTATGTTTAAGACCAACCATGTTTTGTTATTTCTCCTTTATTTTCATGTGATTAACCTTAAGGAACACCACCTTAACCTTGCAAAATCTAAAGAAGAGTTCCCCTCTCTTATAAATTGACCCATTATTGTCCACTATTTGATTATAACTATCAATCCATCATCTTAAATTGACCTTCCTTAGTCTTAGGTCTTGGACCATCCTTTAGGAGTTATAGAGTTGTAACTTTGAGAACCAACAAATGGTGTCATTTCTAGGGATACAAACCTTAGTTTTTCTTCATTATGCAATTATATGTGAAATACCTATTGCTGGAGAGGACTTAGAACTAATTCCATCCTTGGAGATCATTGGCTCTTCAAGCATTTCCTTAAGTGTTGAGGTGGTAACTATATTGTCCTAATTCAATGTTCATGTTGCTGCGATCAAGTAGCTATTATAATTTATCAATACACATTCCATGAAAGAAATAGAAAGTGTTAAAGTCCAAGATATTTTTCTAATCAATCTAGATAACAATCTATAAACAACGAAAAAAATAAATTTCATGTTATGATTAGTTTAGCTCAAATTATATTGGTCATACACGAGGGGTTTTAAAACCACAAATTAAAACCAATAAAATTAATAATAATAAAAATATTTATCAAAAAATTACAATAAAATATCCTAATCAAACTTTAGCATCATATGCATTCTTCCACAAAAGTAATTAGAAAAATACTTTCATTTAGGTCAAATTATGTTGGGCGTACACGTGCTTGTTTTGGCCTAAAACATATGAATTTTAAAATATCACATTTTGTACATCCTATACAAAACCAACTTTTATCATTTGGGTATTAGAATAAATTACATATTTAAAAAGTAGAAAAAAAATCCTACATTTCATAGTTTTACATCATATTAATATTCTATGTGTAAGTGCTTCAAATTTTAACTACAACTATGATAAACTTTGATTTTCAGGAAAAATACTTCCAGTTTTTGGCCAAAAAGTGGACCCAACTTCTTGCACTTACCCCAAGGGTATATGATAATTTTTTATTTGGTTGGAGTGTGGCGACAATGATCTGTGCACTGGGTGTTAAAGAGCATACTTTTACATTAAGAAAGACATACAATATTAGTTCCTATGTTGACTGTCCTACGTAGTATAATTTGAAACTATTACCTCAAATCACATGGTGATTAATTTAAATGCATGGGTTATTATATATGCATGTTGAGTCGCCCCATATTCAATTTGAATGGAAGGGCAATTAAATATATTGTTGTTGGAATGTTGAGGAGGCGGACCTCAGTTGAAATTGTTGGTATTCAATCCTTTTGCCCTTTCTTTCAGAGAAGAAATAACATAATCCAAAATTGAGTGGCAGATGAAAGGGTGCAGCTTTTGGGAAAGAACACAAAATGCCTCAAAAGGTAATTTCAGACCATGACATGGGATATAGGCTGCCATACACAGGAAGGAGGGGACGTGACAGGGAATAGGGATGCCTATATTAAGGCTCAATCATGTTACTTTGACATAGAAAAAACTATAAACAGAGAAGTGGAGCAGTGTCATCTTGGTGCATAGAAGGAGTTTTATGGAGTGTCCTTTTGGAAGGAATACAAAGGATTATCTATTACAGATTTGAAGGGAGAGGAGAGTGATCAAGAGAAATGGAAGGAAAGATAGTTCACTGCTAATGAAAATGAAGAAATTATTGTCCTTTGATGTATGTTTATTTGGTTTGTAAATAAAAGTGTTTGTTTCATTGCAATCTTGTATTGTTGATTGGAGGCAAAGCATTGCTTGTTCTATTATATTGTATTTTTGAATGTTTGATTAAGAGAAGGAGCACTGGAGTTGAATGTGTATGAAGATTAGAGAGGGATGGAAGTATTCTATAGATTCATTTTATAAATTGAATAAAATTGAAGTCATTTATGTTGCAATCTTGTGTGTTGATACTTTAAGTTTGTGGACAAAAAATTGCCCGCGTAATTGTGTGTTTTGTGTGAATGTTTGTGTTGATAGATGGGAGTACCCTCTATGTCACTAGGGAAAATAAATGGAAAGGCATTCATGTAGTGGACAACCTCCCTACTTTTCATCATCAATTTGCAGATTATACAATCCCTTACGGGGGTCTTGCATTGAGGAAGCCCATCATATCAAAAGCACCTTGGATAGTTACACACACGCCTCTAGTTAGTGTATCAATTATAAAAAATCATGCATCTACTTCTTCAACACTAAGCGAGTGAGGAAGAGAATTGTAGACATTCTGAAGTTCAACATTGAAACATTGCCAGGAAAATACCTAGGGGTACCCCTATTCAAAGGATCCATGTGAACTGGAACCTATGGGAGGAGATGATCGGGAAATGTTGAAGTAAAGCATTAGCATGGAAAGGCAAATGGTTCTCAATGGCCAAGAAAATAACCATGATTAGGGAAGTTCTATCAACAATACCAATCTATTTACTCTCAAGCAGACAAATTATAGGTAAAGCAAACAAGGTACTGGAAGGCATTTTCAAGAAGTTCCTTTTGCAAGGGTTAGGAGACACCAAATGCATTTCATTAATTATCTAGAAGACAATCTGTAAAAATAAAGAGGATGGCAACCTGAGCATCAAGAAAATCAAATTTCAAAATTTTACCCTTGGAGCCAAGCTGATTTAGAAATTATACAAGGAACTGGAAGCCCACTGGTGCAAACTTCTGCAACACAAATACTTAGATAGTGTGGATCCCCTCCGTATCCTCACAACACCCAACCCCCTAAAAGGCTCACATATATATAATTTTCTAATCCAATGCAAATCAATTATCACTGATCACCTATTCTGGACCATCAACAATGCATGAACATCCAGGTTTTGGGAAGATTATTGGAATGCCTTCCCCTAATTGACAAATGATCCAAGACTACAGGATATCATGACAACTCTATCCAGCACTTGGGGCACGAGAACTACCGATTACATCTCTCCTCTGCAAACCATCGCGAATGGCTAGCAATGTAAGGAATTAGATAATGTCTCAATGCCGGATGAACAAAAGGCCCTTCTCAAACAGATTCTATCTAAGAGGAAGACCTTTATAAATTTGAAAGAGGACTGCCTAATGTGGACATGGGCAAAATCTGGAGAATACATGACCAAGATTAGATACAGAATTCAATGAGACACACTAGGAATTTAACAAACTGGCTAGTGGGACTTTGTTGGAGAAAATAGTGCCTCCCCAAAGCCAGTGCCTTCACCTAGACAACACTCCATAAAAGAAATCTAATGGGGGACCAATTGGAGACAATTGGTATCTCAGGTTCATCCAGATGTGTCCATTGTAAAAAGGACAAGGAAATAGTGGATCATCTACTACTAAACTATGATTTTTCTAATGAATGTTGGGAATGGCTACTTAGTAATTTGGGGTGGATAAGTGCTCTATTGGCAGATCTTTTGGACCTCTTCTACTCATGGCTAAGAACTAGGAACTCCCTCTAGGAAGGAATCTGCATAGCATCCCCCTCTTTGGTATTCTAGCACCTATGGAGGGAACAAAACAATAGAATCTTCATGGAAACAAAAACTATTATTGTGGAGGTCCCAAAGAAAATTGAAGTGAGCATTTGTGAGATGATCATGGTGAGACTAGGACACTCAATGTCAAGACCATTCACAAACTGGGATGACTCAATCATGAAAAATAGAAGTTGCCAAGTCTTCCCCTTCCTACTTTACAAGTGGTCTGCACACAAGCAAGAGGATTAGAAGAGTGAGAGTAAAATGGAATGCCTCTCCTAGAGGCAGATTAAAACTAAATTTTGATGGAGCTTCCAAAGGAAACCCTAGGATTTCAGGCACAAGTTCCATTCTCAAAGATGATTAGGGGAAACTTATATGAGCCCTATCCAAGTAGTAGCAGAGGGAAACAATAATGAGGACAAATTCCAGATCCCTCCTGGCGGGCCTCCAAAAGTGTAGGGAAGAACAAATCTCAAGCCTGGATATCGAAGGTGATTGACATATCTACGTCAATGCCATTACAACAAGGAAAATATCAAACTGGAAACTTAAGAATATTGTCGAATTAGTTTGGAATTGCTTGTCTGACATGAAAGACTACACTGTTGCCCATTGTTACAGAGAAGCAAACAAGAAAGCAGATCAATTAGCAAACTTTTCTTGCACGCAGATCACTACCAAGGTCTTTGGCTCTTCTCCGGATCTCAAGGGGTTGATGGATCTCAGGCATTTACAATGATAGGGAATGCTGAATTTTGCTCATTTTTCATGGGAACGGTTCCCTTAACCATATTTATACATCAACATATATATATATATATGTGTGTGTGTGTGTATATATAAATATATATATATAAATATACATATATACATATATAGATACATATATAGATATACATATATAGATATACATATATACATATACATATACATATATACATATACATATATACATACATACATACATATATGTATACATACATATGTATACATACATATGTATACATACATATGTATATATATATATATATATATATATATAAACACTCTTCAAAATGAAGACAAATTAAAAGAATTATCTAAATAACCAATGGTGGATTTTTCAAAAGTAAAATTAAAAGTTATATATAAAAATAAAATAGTTCTTGAAGTAAAAATAAAGTAAACAATATAATAAATTTTTTAAAAAAGAAACATGAGGCTCCATGATACCACTATAGAAAGCTTCTTAGCATAATAATACAACTACATAAAAAACAAGTTGTAATTTGATAAACTTTCTAATTATTTAAATTATATGTTGATTCATTAACCTATTAATCCTCATGGACATGATATAATTACATATATGTTTGTATGTAAGGGAAGTTTAAATATTTAGTAGGAGGTACTTAACACTTCACAAATAGTCATACAATAAATCCACATAGTGTGTAATCTGAAACGTCCATGTAAAACAAATTTACATAATTTTTCCAATTTTTTTTAATTTATTAAATGGACTGTGAAAATATTATGTCTATAATCTATAATACAATTCAGTTTATAATTTAAATGCAGAGACTAACATTTAAATTATTATTTTTTAAATCTCATGTAAATTCAGGGAAATTCGTTGGGGAAGTGACAATATTAAGGGAGAAATAAATAATCTGGTGACCATCCATTCATATAGAATATACCTATAATTATTGTCTCAAAGCAGATTCAAAAATTACAAAAAAATTCCTAAATAAAGTGTTGCTAATGCAATTTGTGCACATGTATTAGCGAGAAATTAAAATGCAAAGCAACAAAATTAATTATAGAAGTTGGAGCCAACAATGACATAACAGTGAAGATAGATCAGTGTTTTAGGATTTAATTGTGTCCTTTTTTTTCCTCTTAAAGTTTGGATCATACTCTATGATCCATCATCACGAGAATATAGAGCAAGAGAATAGAAATAGAAATATAATTTGCAGACCAAGTAGGCTAAATAGAAGGAGTGGTGCCGAACCAATAGACTACAAGGAGGAACCAAGTATGCATTTTTTTTTTCCTACTTCTAGTCTACTGGTTCCCACACCACTCCTTCCTTCTATTCAACCTACTTGATTTGCAAATTACCTTTCTATTTCTTTTCTTTTACTCTATATTCTCCTTGGATCATAAAATATAATCCAAAAAGTTGAGAGGAAAAAAAAAAACACAATTAATCTACAATAACAGTGAAGATCGTGTAAGGAGAGAGATTGTGGCGTACCTGGTGGAGGAAGAAATATAGTGGAGCTCCAATCACAGGTGTTGGGGAGTGCCAAGCTTCCACCGCTCAACTTATCTCTGGAGTTTACCTTAGACCACCACGAATCTTTTCCTTGCAGATGTCCAAAGCTACCGCTTTCAAATACTTATAAACAATTGTTTAACTAAATGCTAGCGTAAATTTTATTTGCGTTGTCTACGTACTTTATAGAATCCTGGGCGGGGCTGATATTTGAGAAATGCCCTAAACAGGCTCAAATAACTTCTGTACGGGACGGTGCAAACGCATTCCAAGCCCTCTGGAATGAATCTACACCTTACATTGTCCGATTATTTGAGCACATTTGGTGATCTCACGCTACTCCCATGCGTATTGTATGTTTTATAGGCATTGAAAATATTTAAACCCTTGATCTTGACTAAAGCTGTGGAAGTAGTTGAAATAATAAGAGTATAGCAGCTGGAGTAGGTATGTGAGGTTACTGGGCTTCAGGTAAAACGTGGAAATATTTATATTCATGTAGACTGTTTTCCAACGTTTAAAATCACTTTTATATCTTGCGGGGGAGTAGGTATGTGAGGCTATCAAACTGAAATTATTTCTTCATACGAAACAATAAATTTTAGTTTGTGACTGTTTCTTTACTCCATGGGTACATTGACAACATTGTACGTGGTATAAAAATAATTTTACCTTACAATTAAATTACAACGATAAATAATTTTTAACCTCCAATAAAAAAATTAGGAATGGAATAATAAGTTAAATGTGTTATGAGTACTTGCCTTTGGCCAAGTATTTTATTTTATTATAATAATTTTTAAAAATAATTATTATTAGTTATACTTGTTAATAAATTAAGAGAGAATTTTTTTCCTCAATTTTTTTCTTTTATACTGTAAAGATACCAATTTTTTTACCTTAATAATCTGTTTGGTTAATATATTTTAGTTGTTATTCGAGGCTTCATGTAATTCATAAAGAAAAATAAAAATTGTCGTCCCCCTGGTCGATCTTTGTTGTTTAGAAATAATATTCAATGACAATGAAAAAATATTTTAAAAATAAACTAGTATATTTATATTTAAAAATATATAGTATGTAGAGATAGGTTTTTATGATTTTTTCTTTTTTGGTTGTATAATTTTTTTAATTTTCTCCATCTTTTTTGCTTCAGTTTTTAGTTTTTTTATTTTTCTATATATTTACACTTAAAAAATGTTCTCATCTCCACCTGTGATTGTAGAATGGCTCTCCACATAAATATTAATAATCTGATTGACTAATATTTTTATCTCATTCTAATTGACTAATATGTTTTGTATTTTATTCTAGAGAAAAATAATAATTATACAATACGAATCATCCTTATATAGAGATTATATTTCACCTTGACAAGTGTTTTCAAATCATCTCCCGAGAAGATGAGGATGACAATTCTGAGCTATAACCCATTCATGAGTACAGTGTCTGAACAACTTGGGAAGTAGTATCGTCTCTTGGTCAAGCTTCTGAGCTGTCAATTGTAACTTGCAATACGTCAAACAATCAATGATAAACTTCACCGATATTATAGATCGTGTGAGTAATTGCATACGGTCATTTAGGTTGGCATTGAGTAAAGGGATTGAAATAAGTGGACAATATAAGGCGCAAATTCATTGTGACCTTACTTGAGTTATTTGGGCCTCCTTAGGGTAGATCTTAGAACTAAATATTATGTACCGTGTACTTTCCCTGCCACTAATATTTCAGTGAAGAGCGCAGAGTGACTATTTCATTGTTGACCTTTAGTTTCTACAGATTCTACAAATGTGATATCACCTCCTCTAATTAGATCTAGAGAATCCATACATTCCTCATTTCAAGAATAAATAGTTTTTTTTTTTTTTTTTCATAATCAATTAACTTTTCTTAATGTCAGGAGGCCTCAACGAGTTTCATGCCAAGATCAAGATTATGTAAATAAAAGTTTCTTAATTTAAATTTGATAGTTATTTATACATGAATAATTTATACTTAATAATTACATTTTTCAAAGTAAAATTAAAATTTGTGTTTCCCTATAATAAATAAATTAATTCTAAAGTAAAATAAAATAATTTATACTTAGTACATTTTGCAAAGTAAAATTAAAATTTATGTTTCCACATAATAAATAAATTAATTTTAAAGTAAAATAAAATAACTCTTAAGTAAATAAAACAATGCATTTAATAAATAAATATATTTAAGATGTCTATAATAATATATTTCAAAATATAAAAATATTCTATGTTATTCTATGAATAACAATTTATTATCCACCTTTAATGATTTTAACTATATATTAATATTTATTTATTTTAAATAATTTTAACTGTATATATTCACTCTTTAATGTCGTTTTATTACCAGTACTTTCCTTTATGTTTTATGCTTGTAGTGAGGATTCCCTAATTAGTTATTACCAATTGTTCCTATCACCAAATTAGAAGAGAGAATTTTTTCTACCTAAAATAAATAGCATCTTTTGGAAAGATAAGATGTATTTAAAAAATAAATTATTAATAATTTGAATGGCTAATTTTTTATATATCTTATTCTAATTAGCTAAGTCAAGGAAAAACTTATAATTGTGCAATACAAATATCATCCTCCATATTGAGATTACATTTATATATACTATGGTTGACGTCAACTATAACTAGTATAGCTATATTTAAAAAATATATATATCTAAAGTACGTCGAGATGGATCCAATGTCATAAAAGATAATTTGGAATATTTCTCTTTTATAGTGAAGTAGCTACATTTTAGGAATTGAAAATAAGTTGTGAAAAAAAGGCCACGTGACTCCATATATTTCCTTCCTTTTTTTTGATGTAACCCTAATTGTAATTGTAACTATAACCTTAAACCTACTTATAACTAATTTTAATCATAACCATAATTGTAACCCTAAATCTAATTATAACAAATTCTATAACCCCAATTTCATACCTAACCCAAATATGACCGTAACACTAACCTTAATCCTAATTATAATTGTAACCTTAAACCTAAGGAAAATTCTAACCCTTACGGTAATTATATTTGTAAGCCTTAATAATTTTAATCCTGATTGTAATTATATCCTTAAATTGAACCCTAATTGTAAATCCAACCCTACTTGGAATTGAAACCTAAATTGTAACTATAACCTTAACCCTAACCAATGACCTAATATTTTTTTGGTTATATATTTGCACTAATTGAAACCATAATTATAAGCAAAAGCATTATCCTAATTTGACTATAACCCTAATCCTAGCTATAACCCAAACCCAAACCTTAACCCTAATTATAAGCAAAACCATTATCCTAATTTATACTTAATAATTACATTTTTCAAAGTAAAATTAAAATTTGTGTTTCCACATAATAAATTAATTAATTCTAAAGTAAAATAAAATAACTCTTAAGTAAATAAAACAATGCATTTTATAAGTAAATATATTTAAGATGTCTATACTAGTATATTTCAAAATATAAAAATATTCTATGTAATTTATTATCCACCTTTAATGATTCTAACTATATATTAATATTTATTTATTTTAAATAATTTTAACTGTATATATTCACTCTTTAATGTCGTTTTATATGTTTTATGCTTGTAGTGAGGATTCCCTAATTAGTTATTACCAATTGTTCCTATCACCAAATTAGAAGAGAGAATATTTTCTACCTAAAATAAATAACATCTTTTGGAAATATAAGATGTATTTAAAAAATAAATTATTAATAATTTGAATGGTTAATTTTTTATATATCTTATTCTAATTAGCTAAGTCAAGGAAAAATTTATAATTATGCAATACATATATCATCCTCCATATCGAGATTACATTTATATATACTATGGTTGACGTTAACTATAATTATGGCCAAATTATATTGAGAATTATATATTTTTAGTTTTACAAATGAAAATTATATATTGTGTTATTACTAATCTTTACTTTATCAAGATAACTATTGTGAGAAATAAGTACCAAGTAATTGTTATTCAATCAATCAAAAGTTGTTATTATTATTTTTATAATATTTAATATTAATAAATTTAAAATATAGAAATATCATTTTTCTAAACATATTTGAATTCAATCATATTTTCTCCTAAATTGTCACTTGTTCAAGACTATTTCTCTTCAATGATATTTTTTAAAATTAAATTTTTTTTACTCCAATTGTGAAAGGAAGATGGTAGCAAAAACAATTCCTACATTAACTAGGGGAGACATACATACAAGATCTAATAATTTTAAAAGTGAAAAAGACATATACAAAAGCATTCACCATAATGACATAATATTTATCCTAGGAAAACCCTTTCAGAAGAACAACCTAGCCTCTGAAACTTGAACCAATGTATTCATAGTACCATAACTAGTTACAATACATCAACAAGCTCAAGCTTTCCCAAGAGAAAAACAACACAATTCTAGACAAATTTTAGTAGGATATCCCCCTACAAAATTATACAAATACATATATCTCTAAACTATGCACCAATATATATAGGCAAGATCCAAAACTAGAAACCATCATTGGTTTCTAAACCATGAGAGAAAATATGGGATAAAAGTGACACCCAAGTCTTCATGCAAATCACACACCTAAATCAAGAAGAGATAAATTAGAAACATCCTCTTTCAACTAAAACATTTTTGTTGTAATCTTATTCACCTTTTTGGTAAGAAAACATGTAAACTAAAGATCTTTCTTGATCTTCTCCAAGTCCACATTTTACTCTCCCTTTTCACACTCTTTCTAATTTGGCAACTCTTACACACATTTTGTCACACCCCAAATTTTGACTATATTTTAGTTTTTACTTGTACATAATTAGTAGATAATTCTGCATGAATTAATGATTTGATGTTATGTGAAAATGTCAGGATAAATCAATGATATCATGAGTTTATGTTTTTATTATTAGAATTAAAACATGTGATTATAAGATGTCATGATTATTTATTCATAAGGTTTACGGATTGACTAATGATGCACTAATCCTAGTTTGGTGATTTGCAAGTTGTAACCAGGAAACAGGTTTTCCACCCTCTAAGAAAGAGAGGGTGAGTATCATCAGAGAGAAGAGAATAGATGTAAGGATAATAATGGATTATTTTCCATTTAAGTCTCGTGCTTTCATAGTTTAGTGAACCTTCATTGAGTTTGGTAAGTTGTGTTTGACCAATTGGTCTAAGTTTGGTTTCGAGACTCGACAATCATTGATTTTTCAACAAGATCCATTAAGCATAGGTTTTGTTGAAAACCCAAGTTAGGTTACAGCATGATCATCAACAAGGAAATAGTTAGTAATAGTTAAACTTTTTTTAATTAAAAATTTCTAATTTGAGTTTTATTATGGTATTTTGTCTACTTTTGACATTTATGAAAGATAAAGAGGGGGAGAATACCTCGACCCTATTCTCGTATCTTGATGAATGTTAGAAACAATGTAAGTATACGTTGTGTACACTTTCATTATGTTGTTGTATATATGACTTATGAGTTAGACCTATTGTGTTGTGGTCAATAAACTTCTTGAGGAATGTGGTAAAGATTGCAATTTAATACAAACCATTTTTATGATTATGGATGCAAACCACTTTTATGATTATGGTTGCTTGAATCCCTTACTCCATAACTATTTTGGAGAGTATGGAGGAGCTTCTTAACCAGTTTTTGGAGTGTTTTTTATGACCATTATCTCCATCAACTTTGTATGCCTTTGTGGAATATTAATAGGCATTGTTGTAGGAGGAAAATGCATGGTTATACAGAGAAGTCTCTATTAATCACCGCAGGAGATTCTCACGAGAGGGAGGGAGCTGAGTAGACACAAAGAGTGTAGCATTAAGCTTCTTCTGTGAGTGAACATCAATAGAGGAAAAATATTGTATCTCATTGTGGAAAGAAGGAAGGGGACTGCTGAAGGACCATAAGCCTTGCTTACACCTTTGAACTCAAAATAGGTTCAATACTTTTTCTAGAAAGTTTTATAATAGACTAAGAATCTTGTAAATGTATTATGCTCTGTAGCTATGTTATCATAATGTTGATAGGCTTGGTAAATTACTGTGTGGGCATAAGGCTGGATAGGCTATATATTCTATGTATTTGGTGAAGACCAACTAGTTTTGAATCCTCTTGGTTTTTAGTGTAATTCGCATCGTTGTTTCTTATCAGTGACTTTGTTTCTTTATTCTCTTCTATGCCTAGAAGTTTGAGATCTCAATATGTTATCTACTGTTTATAGGTTGGTAAACTTGTATAGGTCAAAGGGTCATTTAGTATTAGATTGTAGCATGATGAAAGGCCAAGTGAACTTAGTATACTATCTATAGTTTATAGTTGGTAAACCTTTGCAGGATAAAAGGCCAAGTGATCTCAGTATGATAGCTACTGTATATAGTTTAGTAAACTTTTGAAGATCGAAAGGCCAAGTAGAATTAAGCATTAGAATGTTTTAGTTTTTAGCAGAGATACTAAGGAAGATAACTCTTTTCATGTTGTAACTTCGAATTCATAGAGTAGTTGCATAGTAAACTTGTCGATTGATCAACAATGTTATATTTCAAAAAGGTTTGGATAAATTTACTTATTAATAGAGTTCTAGTTTGTCTATAGTTATCTCATACCTTTATGTGCATTCGAGTAAAAATAGGATGCAGTTGTTGTCTTAATATGATAAAAACTTTGTAGAATCTATCTTATAGATTTCAAAACTAAGCCTCTCGAGAATTTTTTTATAATTAAGAGTCAAGACCAATGAGTTTGATAGAGAGGGTTTTACATTTCAAATATATATAAGCTTTATTGTTTTCAATCAAAATACTTTGTTATAAGAATTCACTTACTCTAGAGTATATAGAAATGATATAGATATCATTAAAAACACCTAAAGATATGATATATTATCACATATTCATTCTACAACCACGATAAGTATTTTCATTATATTCAAGGATATTATACATGAGTTCATAACCTTTCTATATCTAAAGTTGATGGACTCAAGAAGACCAAGAGGTCGAAAACATTATTTTACTATTTTTAGACTCAAAACCTATTTAGGTTGAAAGATTGAATTGAGTTAATAGTACTTATGCTAATGATAGTATTCATCAAGATCTTAAATGAATGAAGGATAAACCTCATGTTCTATGTTTATACGTGATATGAGAACTATGAATTCAATCAATGCCCAAGTAGTCAAGAGTAGACTAGTGGTTATTATATTCATGTTATATTATTACAACTTATTAACTTTGGAAGAAAAAGGGTACTTTTGATATTTTAATGTATTGGGTTAGAGAAGTCAAAACCCTAGCATCAACCCAGAGGGGTTTTAGAAAAATTAGAATTCTTAAGTCAATAATGATAATTTTTTTGGGTATATTGTGGTCGACAGTGAATGGTCGAGAAACCATAGATTAGGACAAAATAATTTAGGAAGAGTCTAAGAAGCTCACTTTGTTAAATTTTAAATGATTTCTTGATAAATTCAAAACTTGTTATATTTCACAAGGGTGCTCAATCTTTGGGTCATTGAGTAGAATGACAAGAAGTCATAGACCCTGGTATTTGCAAGTATGCAATGAGAGAATCTCCAAAAGGTTAAAATTACCTTAACCTACATATTGTATACATATCCTAGATTAAGGATTAATTCTAAGTTGAATTGACTAGGATTTGAGTTTAGTCAAGACAATGTATGTCTAGAGATACTAGTGAAGAAAGTCAAACTATAAGATGAGATAGTTTCCAAAGGTTAGAGGTGTGTGAACACACGACTATGTTTATCGCAAACATCTATTTATATAGAAACTTTGGCCAAAGTGATGCATTTGTCTCTGCATGCATTAGTCGATTCACAATGTCTAGATGGCGTGACCTGTCAAAATGATCATACTTAGCTACAAGATTGTCTAGAGTTGTATGGTCAATTGTGTTACCTAGGACACAACACTAGGACTTAGACGAAAACCTATTAGTTTCTCATTTCTATACTCTTCATGAAGGGTAGGGCCACTTCCAGAAAAGAAGTTGTGCGAGGAACCGCCAGTCTGTGGTTGGAGGTAAAGCTCTCGGATGATGCTCTCCCTCTACAACAAAAGACTCGTCGAGACTTGTGAGATAGATATCAGATTCCAGATGTAGTACACTTCATGTTATGTCAAATGTAAAATGTCAAAAAATAATTCACACATATTTAAACATGTTAATTTACTTCATAGTAAATTTTATCAGTAATTCCAAGTTATATGGGATGGTATTTTACACATTTCAAGTTATCATAGTTGTATTTAGCAACAACCATGACAACTAAGTGATAATTACAAATTATCAAATTATAAATAAATAATTAAATTCAATGTGGAAAAATAAGGTTGAGACACCTTTTTCCTAAGATTCTCACCCTTGTTGAACACCTTGCAAGAGCATAGGGGAAGCACTAGTATATAAATTTGAAGGTCATGATGCCCATAGATTTGTTACACCATCTAAACTTATTTGTACTCATAGGCTTTGTTCATGCATCTACAACATTCACCAAAGTGTCAACCTTTTCAATCACCACCCTTCCATCCTTCGCCATGTCACACAAACGAAATGATATTGAACATCTATATTCTTTGTTTGTGTGAGAAAAGTTAAGTTCTCTTCTATGATGACGACACTTTGATTGTCACATCCAATCTTAATTACTCCCTAACTTAGGTGAATATCAGAACCTAATTTCTAAAGCCAAATTACCTCCTTATAGGCATTAGTAACAGCTATGTACTCTACCTCTGTAGTTGATAAAGCCACCATATCCTATCACTTTCTCATATAACTAATCATACCATCAAATATGTTAACAACATATCCATTTATTGATCTTTTGCTATCCACATCTCCTTCACAATCTAAGTCAACAAACCCCTAGATCTCCAAGTACTACGAATACTCACCCTGGTAGAAAATAGAATACTCTATAAACCTGAAAGTACTTGAAGAATCTCTTCACTACTGCCATTGCTCCTTGCCAAGATTAGCCATAAAGGCTTCCACTACTTCGGCAATGTCTAGTGTAGTGCTTACGATAGCATACATTAGACAACCAATTGTACTAGCATAAGGATCATGAGACATATATTCCATCTCTATAGGTGAAGATGGACATTATTCAATTGATAACTTAGTCTCCATCAAAATATGTGCATTCACTAGTCTATAGTCTACCATGTACTAAAATGCTATAACACATATTCAACATACTTAATTTATCCCAATGAAATCTTTTTATTAGCTCGATCTCTTTTGATATCTATCATTTCCCTATTAATTCCTGTACTGTTACCAAATATCAACATATCATCCACATGCAAAGTGATAACAAGGAAATGATCACCATCTTGTTTAAGATATACACAACGATCTAGTTTAGACCTTATAAATCCCAGCTTCAATAGCTATGAATTAAAATTTTGATAGCACATTATAGGAAGTCCTAATAGAGACCATACAAAAAATTCTTTAATCTATGAACCAATGAATCCTTACCTTTTACCATGTAGTACTTAAGCTATCTCATGTAGATTTATTTTTTCAAGTAACAATGTAGGAAAGCTATCTTCACATCTATCTACTCAATCTTACGATCAAAAGTTGTTACGAGTGATAAAAAGAACCAAATGGATGTCATCTTGGAAACTAGAGAACAAATGACACTGTAATCAATTCCTTAAACTTGGGAATATCCCTTTGCAACCAATCTAGCCTTGTACTTTTCAACATTGCCATCTAAACTATTTTAGTTTTGAAGACCCGTTTGCAGCCAATAGGCTTCCTACCCTTTGGCAACTGAACTAAGTCTTAAGTGTCATTCTTCTTTAAACAAGCCATCTCATCATCCACAAACAAATTTTAAGACTCTGTATCATCCATCTCCATTGGCTGAGTTATAGTTTAAGGCTCATTGATGTTAGTAATCAAGGCAAAAATGCATGTAAAATCAAGCAAATATTACCTCTTTGGTTTTGTCCTTTGTTGAGTCTATCTTCTCAAAAATTGAGGTGGAGGTTCTTCTTCTGAACTCTGTGAGCTCTCTATACTAGTCTTCTAAATAGATCCATCCTAAACCTACAATTCAACCCCAAGTGTAGTTGTCTCAGTCTTTAACTGTAACTCCAATTTGGACAAGTTCGCACTCCCATCTAGTTCCTTAATTACAAAAGAAGGCCTAATCTCTCTAAAGATCACATTCTAACTATACAATACCTTTCTAGTCACAAGATTGTAAAACTTGTATCCTTTCACATTGTTGACATAATGTAACCAGTTAGATACACTTCACTTCCTTATAATCCAACTTTCACCTCTTCTCCTTGGGCACATGAGCATATGAATCACAACTGAATACTCAAAGATGTTGAAGTGCGAGATTTGTACCCATTGAAACCTCAAAAGGGGTTTTATCCACTATTGCTAATGAAGAAGGCTTGTTAATCTAATAAAATTTAGTGCTAGCTACTTTTGTGTTAAATTTTTCTTTCAAACTAGCCCCACTATGCATACTCCTTTCCCTCTCCATCGACCTATTCATGTGCTCTACAATTCCATTTTGTTGAGGAATGTATGGAATTGTCTTAAACCATGCAATACTATTTAAGCTTTATAGAATCTGTCAAGTTAGTTTGAACAATATTCTCCACCATTACTTGTTCTCAACACCTTGATCTTTCTAGGTTAGTGCAAGATAATGGGTCCACTTTTAGCAAAAAAGTGGCAACTCTTTTCATGAAAACTAGAGTTTGTCATAGTTAAGGTAAAAATTTGAAGTACTTATACATAGAATATAATCATGGTGTAAAAACATGAAATGTAGGATTTTGTTTCTAGTTTTAAAATATATAATTTATTTTAATACCTAGATGATAAATTTTGGTTTTGTATAGAATGTATAAAAGTGACATTTCTAAAAAAGTATGTTGAAGGCCAAAACATGCACATGTACAACCCACAAAATAAGTAGTAAATTAAAGTGTTTTTCAAAATCCTTTATGGATGATGCATATGATGCTAAAGTTTGATCAAGATATTTTAAATGTTTTTTTATTAAATAAATTTTTAACAAGTATTCCATGAACTAAGTAGCACATAATGTGATACAGTATTATGTTCTTAAGTTGTTACTGACGAGCTTAAAGGCTGAATTCTACAATAAACTTTATTATGAATGTTTAAGCCCATCAAGGCCATGAGGCAGAGGGCATTGGAACTATGTCTATATTAGTTAAAAGCTTGATTGTGCCTTTATGGCCAAGTCATATGATGTTTTCAATAGAGTTGTGGAGGCCAGTAAGGCCAACAACATACCTCACTACCAAAGAAGTATATATGGATATACACATAGCCATGGTATTGGTTCGTAATTATACAAACTATACTCAAGATTGTAAAGTATTTACTCTTTATATAAGACTGAATCAAAAGCCTATCTTTAGCCATACTTTCGAGATAAGGGAAGATGGCATATTACTCTATTTACCTGGTAGTTGGATGAGAGCCACTCTACAATTTAGTGTGCTATGTTTTTATTAAAATAATGTTGTAGATTGAATCTTAAGATTATTGCCATATGATATGTATTATAAAGATTTCTTCTTATATGCTTTCTGTGTGTGCCTTTGGTTGTCTCTTGATAGAAAGAGAGCAATAGGCTCTTCTTTAATCATTAAAGATGACTGAGTTGGCAATTAAAACATCATCACACTATGAATATATATAAATTATGAACCTTGGATATGAGATAAGATGCAGGGATATGATCTTGTATTATCTTGGAAAGAAATCAATAGAGAAGGATAGCTAATTAATTGTGTTATCTTTTTTAACACTATTTATAAAGATGGAAGGTATTATTATTACCAATCACGTCTCTAGTAGACTATGAATATTTCTATGTCAAAATATGAAACTTGTTTTAAAATGGTATTGTTAATTTGAATGAACCATGTTTTAGTTGAAAAGGATCAGATGGGGATCCATTAACCTAAACATTTATTCAAACTCATCTCATAGAGATGTCATCCACAACTAATTTTATGGTACGAAACCAAGAACTTATGTACTTAAGAAAGGAATAGAGTGACGAGGAGTCACAGATTCTATGTTACAGATGCAACGAGAAAACCAATGAAATTTACTCTAGGAAAAGAAGTTAGAATTCCAAGAGGATGGACTAAATTTGTGACCAGGAAGGGTCAACCAAAAACACTGTAGGATGACATAACTTCTAAGTCAAGTTAGAGGTGTATGACCATTTGACTACATTCATTGTGAAACATTTATTTATATTAAAATTTTGGCCAAAGTAATGCATCGGTCTCTGTATGCATTAGTCGGTTCACTATGCTCCAGATGGCATAACCATCTAGTAGTGTCATACATAGTTAGAGTAGATCTATAGTTGTATGACTGTGATGAGTTATGAAAGAAACAACACCAGAACTTAGATGAAAAACCTTATGGTTCATTATATCTACTTCCTTCATGAACGGTAGGGCCACTTCTAGGTAGGAAGCTGTGTGGGGGACTATCAGTTTGTGGTTGGAGGAAAAGCACTTAGGTGATGCTCTCCTTCCCAAGTAGATGACAAGACAAGACTTATGAAGATGCATATTAATACTCCAGATGCAGTATATTCTATTATATGACTTGACATTCAAAAAATTCATGTATAACTTATCATTATTGCAATGAGAAAAACATTATGATTGTAAAGTGAAGGAATTCACTATTATGTTATCTTTGAATATGCTATAAATTTCAGTTTTGAAATTATTCAAAAAAGATATGCATTTAATTATTGATTATGAATTTGATTATTATTAAATTTGCTATGTTGATCATGACTATTTACTTGATGGTAAATTGAGTTGATAATCAGGGTAATATGAGTTGACATATTACATATGGTATCAAAGCTACCATATTCAATACATAGACCTATGAGCTCACTACATGAAATCTTTCTCTGACATTAACAGTTGCTAATGGTTGGATGTTCTTTTTCCAAAATGGTAAGAATACGAATGAGACCTAGGAAGAAGGTAACAAGAAATGGACATTACCTAAAGGCTATAAGGGAGAGAGTCTCAAGAATGAAAAGCATTGGCCAACCTGGTTACTTGAAAGGCGCATGGTTATCTAATGATGAAACTTTCACTGATGCTATTAAACACATCAAGAAGGAGAAGGAAAAATTAGTTAGGGCTACTATTTCTATCTCTAAAAATGAATTAATGAAACCCTCTGCACCTAATAAATTACCATTAGGGAGTGATCCTAATGCTCCTATTGCTACTCAGGAGGTCATGGATGAGTACCTATGAGTACATCCACCTCCTAAGTCCAATTTGATGAACATTAAGGATGAGGATAAAGTTGGGAAGATATCCCAATCTAAAAATGACTTGTAGTTGCAAGATGAGAAAATTGTAATAAATGATGTATTTTATGTAGTCCATGGAAACTATAATGATATTTTGAAATTTTGGAAAATCTTTTCTTTCTTGTTAAGATTTCATAAATGAGAATGGATTAATGTTTATGAATGAAATCAATAGTATGAAAAACTAATTGAATGTTTAAACTACAAACTTCAGGAGAAGTAGATTGCACCATGGTTTAGACAGGAACCAACATTGGGGATAGCCAAGAAGAAGGGTAACCTTCAAGCCACTCCAATTCAAAACTTGACCAAATCCTTGCTATGTTCCATGAGATGAGGGTAAGAATTATAACTCTAGAGAAGGAGGTTAGAGGTCAAAATGGACCTAGGTAGGATGCCTTCCATGAGGGTGAGGACGAGTAACGTCATGAAATAACCACCCAAAGTGGACGTGGAGAGAATAACTCTAAAATAAGACATAACGAGGATAAAAGAAGCCACTTGGCTCTAGAATTATCTAGAGATATGAAAAATGTTACACCTCCCAAGTTTGATGCGACTGTAAGTGGGGATGCCGCTGAGGCATGGCTTACATAAATGGAAAAATACTTTGAAATAAGAAACTATTCTGAAATCATGAAAGTGGTATGGGGAGCATACCAATTGGTAGGTGAAGCATCCACTTGGTGGATGAACAAGAAAATGGAGTTAAAATTGAATGCCATGAGTCTAACCTGGGAAATGTTTGTGGAACTTTTCAGGCAAAAATGGTTGCCTTAGTTGTATTTTGACCAAAATCTTATAGATTTCCAAAATATGAGATAGGGTGACTCAACTATGAATGAGTATTGGGAAAAGTTCACTTGTCTCCTCAAATATATCCCCCAATATCAACAAGATGAGAGGTTTCACATCCAAAAGTTCATCATAGGTTTGAATTCCCAAATTGGAGGTGAAGTTGATTGCATGATCCTACTATAATGGACCATGTTTATGAGAAAGCTATTAAGCAGGAACAAAAATTTAAATCCATGTCTACATACTAGGAAAGGAATTGTAAAAAAGTTTAATTGGCCCCAATCCTCCCTATCATTTAAAAAAAGGGAAAAAAGCAAGATTTTGGTAAAAAAGGTGACAAATGATTCAAGGATAATCAGAATGAATCCAATGGTGAAAAGAAAGGCAATAACAACTCCAAGAAAAATGGAGACAATTCTAGAAAGCCTTATGAAAGGCGAGGACCTGTGGGAGGGTGTTATTCATGTGGTAGTGATCATTATGCCAATCAGTGTTCTAATAAGACACAAGGAACTTAGTCACGGGGAAATCCTTTACCCTCACAACAGGTAGCTTTCCAACAATGGATACATGTAGCCTTGGATAATAGGTAAGCTAAATATCAAATCACTCCAATTGAAACCATAAGTATTTTATCTGGTTTTCAAATTTTAATTTTGATAGATACTGGTGCTATAGAATGTTTTATTTCTCCAGGATTTTTAAGTAAGATGTATAGAAAGCTGTATACATGGCAAATACTTAGTCAGTTGAATATGCTAATAAGACCAAATATCAGGTAGAGCAATGTTTGTTTGAGGATAAGGTTGAAATTTTGAGTTTTTCCATTAAAGTGAACCTTTTTATAGCCCCATTAGGCTCATATGATGTCATCCTTGGGATAAATTGGTTATGGAGACAGCAAGCTAAGGTGGATTATTTTGCTAAAACAATAGAATGCCTAGATGACTTTGGGAATAAATTATTTCTGCAAGGCAACCATAGAGAGGTTAAATTAAGACAAATATTTGCTCTACAGATGAAAAGAGCCCAAAGAAAAGGATGTCAAATTTTTTCCATTAAAATGGACAAAATAAATAATCACAAGGAATTTGTTTTCCAAGATGATTTGATGTTTTATGAATCTCAAAAACTCCAAGGAGTTGAAGAAAGGGAATCCATAGATCAAGAGAGATCAAATATGGATAGATACCCTTTTCTTAGAGATTTTGAGGATGTATTCCTAGATGAACTACCAGGATTGACTCCCAAAACATCTTTTGATTTTTCAATAGATATAATTCTAGGATCAGAACCTATATCTAAAGTTCCTTATAGAATGACTACCATAGAGTTAATGGAGCTAAAGGCTCAGCTGTAGGAATTGCTTTGATAAAGGGTTGATAAGACCTAGTGTTTCACCATAGGGAACCCCAACAATCTTTGTTAAAATGAAGGATGGTACCTTGCGACTATGTATAGATTATCATATGCTAAATAAGGCAATGATAAAGAACAAGTATCCATTGCCTTGCATTGATGATCTCATTGATCAAATGCCAAGGGGAACTATATTTTCAAAGATTAATCTTCAATAAGGATACCATCAATTGTGGCTAAAAGATGATGATATTCACAAGACAACCTTTTGAATAAGGTATGGACACTATGAGTTCACTTTCCTACCCTTTGGGTTAACAAATGCACCTACAACATTTATGAACTTAATGAATAGTGTGTTCAGAGACTGCTTGGACAAGTTTGTCCTTGTTTTCCTTGATGATATTTTGATTTACTCTAGGAATGAGGAGGAACACCTTCGGCATTTAAAGATTGTTCTTTAGAGCTTAAGAGAGCATAAGCTGTATGGCAAGCTCTCGAAGTGTACTTTCTTTCAAAACGAGGTTAAATATTTGGGTCCTATAATTTCAACTAAAGGAATAGTTGTGGACCCAACAATGATTAGAGACATTTTGGAATGGCTAGCACCAAGAAATGTGCATGAGGTCTAAAGTTTCATGGGCCTAGCAAGCTATTATAAGAAATTTGTGGCTAATTTTTCACAGATTGTTTATCCTATTACTTCTTTGCAAAGAAAGGGAAAAAGATTGGATTGGTTAGAAAAATATCAGGAGGCATTAGACCAACTAAAAGAAAGATTGACCACAACACCTATTTTGAAGGTACCTGACCTAGATGGTCATTTTGTAGTCATTACCGATGCCTCAAGGGAAGGTTTAGGTGGTGTACTTGTCTAGGATGGGTGAGTTATTTCTTATGAGTCCAAAAAATAGAAAACTTATGAACAAAATTATGCTCCTCATGATCTGGAATTGGTAGCAGTAGTTCATGCACTACAAATGTGGAGACACTATTTACTTGGCAAGCCTTTTGAACTAAAAATAGACCACCAAGGGCTTAAATACTTGTTTACTCAGCCACATTTGGATGCTTGCCAAAGAAGATGGTTAGAGCTAATATCTTATTATAATTTTAAGATTAAATATATCCAAGCCAAGGAAAATCAAGTGGTGGCTGCCTTAAGTAGGAGAAGACATATCTCCTCAATGATCTCCATACATTCTGATTTTAGGAATCAGCTATTTCAAAAGTCCAAAGGAGATGAGTATTATGAGTAGGTAAAACAAACTCTTATGGATGATCTTGAGGATACTAGATATGATGGGTTTTATGCTGAACCAAATGGGTTATTAAGGTATAAAGAAAGGATGTATGTTCCAAAATCTAAGGAATTAAAGAATATCATGTGGAAGGAGGTTCAATGTTCACTTCACACCTTATTCAAAACATCCTAGAGTGATGAAATTGCTAGCTGATGTGAAGTTTTTATATTTTTGGAAGGGAATGAAGAGGGATACTGCAAGGTTTGTACCTAGATGTCTAGAATGCCAGAGGGTGAAGGCAGAACACCATCACCCAGTAGGACTTTTATACCCTCATGAGATTCTAGAATGGAAATGGCAAATCATTACCGTGTATTTTGTGCAAGGACTTCCTATGTCCAAGAATAGACACAATGCTATTTTGGTTGTGGTGGATAGACTCACTAAAGTGGCACATTTTACACTTGGAAATTTGACAGATAGGGCACTAGTCATAGCCTACAAATTTGTGCAAGAAGTTTTCAAATTGCATGATATTCTTGAGAAAATTATCTCAAATAGGGATTCTCGTATGACATCAAGTTTTTGGAAAACCTTATTCTCCTCACTTGGAACTCAATTCAACATAAGCTCTACTTATCATCACAAGATGAATGGCCAAACTAAAAGAGTAAACCAAGTGTTGGAATATCTAATGAGAATGTATTGCATGGATCAGCAATACAAATGGGAGATTATCTTCTTCTTGTAGAATTTGATTATAACAATTCCTATCATTCTGCTATTAAGATGGCTCCATTTGAAGAATTATATGGAAGGAAGTGCCTAACTCCTATAAGCTGGAATAAGCGAGAAGATTAGATTAGCCTTGGTCCATAAATGCTATTAGAAATCGAAGAGCAAGTCCATCTAATTAAGAAAAGGCTAGTGGAAGCGAATGATAGGCAAAAAATTTATGTGGATGCTAAATGCATCATAAGACATTTCTCAGGAGGAGAAAAAGTCCTTTTAGGGTTAAACCACAAAAGAGTTCTATTGTGTGTGGAAAAACATCCAAGCTAGCTCCTAGATATGCAGGTCCCTCCGAAGTTCTTGAAGAGGTCAACCTAGTTGCATAAATGATTGCTCTACTGCTAGCACTTGCTATGATGCATAATGTTTTCCATGATTCTTATTTAAAAAGGTATGTTATAGGAGATAATCATATTCCTATTCTTGATTGGAATTCCATACAGGTGAAGGACCTAGGGGTGGTAATGATCGAGCCCATCAAGGTGCTCAAAATACGTAAGATACACTTGCATAATAAAGAGATTACTCAATGCAAGGTCTAATGGGACCAATATGCAGAAGAGATTGCAGGAGATATTGTTAGTCGAATTTAACATCTGTCCTTGTCAAGACTCTCCTATATGTTTATATATTTCATTTGAGTATATTGATTTATCTACTCTAGATATTTTGGTAAGATTGCGAAGTGGGGGAGTGAACCTTGACCCCATGTTCGTAATTTGGTACTTTTTGATGCTATACCATGTTGTTAGTAATGTTATTTTGGTAATGGTATAGATTACCATATTATATATTATAGTGTATTTGGTGATGTATATATATGTATTATGTGGTTATCATTATTGTCACAACCTTTCGCTACGATATTTAAATAGTGATGTATTATCACTGTATACTCATAACTGATGTAACCCATGTCCCTCAAAGTAGGGAGGAGTGGGTGATGTTAATATGGTGTGGAGTCTGATCAGTCTCCAAGTGGGAGATTGTTGTTATATGGAGCCTAATCAGACTCAGAGGTTATATTTACCCCACTTTTATCAGCGTGATTTCCCCCCTAAATTCCTACAAGGTCAAGGGGCAGCGCCCCTTGTGGCGGTTTGGGGGCAGCACCCCCAAGATGGGGTCAAGGGGCAGCACCGGGAGTTAATTTTTTTCATTGACCGACATAAGAAAACCCTATTTTTTGTAACCGACAAAAAGCTTGATAAAAAGTGGCTAAGGGTTAGGGTTTTGGTATTGTATTGTAGCATTTTGCAGCGGTATTGAGTAGCAGGGATTGCTGATTGTAATCAGTTTTGATTTACTGGATAATAATATTAGACTCTCTATTTGGTGGATGTAGCCTAAGTTTGGGTGAACCACGTTAAAACTTGTGTCTCGTTGTTATTATTTCTGTGTATTTCCATTTCTCTATTTAATCTTTATTTGCATTTAATTGATATCTTCTGCCAGCTAACCCTAACAAGTGGTATCAGAGCGGGTTGTGTTTGATTATCGTCTGCAGGAAAGTCTCATGGTTGAGTGGGAGCAATGGCGGACGAGGGTAAAATGAAGGTTGATAAATTCAATGGGCAGAACTATCAATTATGGAAGATGCAGATGGAGGATTACCTCTATCAAAAGGATTTATGGAGGCCGTTGGAAGGAGTAGCCAAGAAACTGGCAACAATGTCTGATGAGGATTGGAATCTTCTTGACAGAAAGGCACTGGGAACCATTCGGTTGTGCCTGGCACCGTCGATGGCATTCAATATAACGGAAGCGAAGACAACAGATGGTCTGATGAAAGCTTTGGCTAAATTGTATGAAAAACCCTCAGCCTCAAATAAGGTATTTCTCATGAAGCAGTTGTTTAATTTGAAAATGGTTGAAGGTGGATCTGTGACAAGTCATTTAAATAAATTTAATATGATTGTTAGTCAATTGACTTCTGTAAATGTAAAATTTGATGAAGAAGTTAGAGCTCTCTTGATATTATGTTCATTGCTTGAAAGCCGGGATAGTTTGGTAATGGCGGTTAGTAACTCTATTTCTGGTTCAAATACCCTAAAATTTGATGATGTTGTTGGTGTTATTCTGAGTGAGGAAATTCGTAAGAAAAGCTCAGGTGGATCCAAATCAGGCAGTGTTTTGAATGCAAAAAGCAGGGGCAGATCAAAGGAGAGAGGAAAAGGTTCTGTAGGTCATGGGAAGTCACGAGGAAAATCAAAGGACAAAAGATCCCAAACCAAAGGATAGAAGGATTGCTGGTACTGTGGAAAACTAAGTCATCTGAAGAAAGATTGCTGGTCTTGGAAGAACAAAGAAGGAGACAAACAAGAAGGCAATAAGGAAGCAAATGTGGTAAGTAATAAATCTGAAGATGACGCTTTGATTCTTTCCCTAGATAATGCTGATGATTCATGGGTTTTAGATTGAGGGGCCTCATTTCATGCTATGCCCCATAGAAGTTATTTTCTTGATTATGTCCAAGGGAATTTTGGGCTAGTTTATTTGGGAGATAATGAATCCTGTCAGATTGTTGGAAAGGGAAGAATCAAGATTAAGTTGCAGAATGGGAATCATTGGCTACTACAAGAGGTAAGGCATGTTCTAAGGCTCATTATGAATTTAATTTCAGTAGGGCAACTAACTGAACAAGGTTGCACTGTCACATTTACTAATAAAAATTGGAAGGTTTCAAAAGGTGCCTTAGTAGTAGCAAAAGGTGTGAAAGTAGGCACCTTATATCTTTGTACAGGTCATATTGTTCCTTCTACTTTAGCTATTACAGAGAAAAAATAAACAGGTTCAGGAACAGTTGCTACAGGTTTGCAGGAAGAGACTGGAAAAGTTGCTGCAGGTTCTGAGACAACACTGTGGCATAACAAACTTGGGCATATGAGTGAAAAAGGTATGAAGGTACTTCATTCTAAGAAAGTTTTACCAGGTCTGAAATGTATTAATATAGATTTCTGTGAAAGTTGTGTGTATGGAAAATAAAAGAGAGTCAGTTTTCTCAAGGATGGGAAGCAAAAGATAAATGAAAAATTAGAGCTTGTGCATACAGATGTATGGGGACCAGCTCAGGTATCTTCTCTCGGTGGCTCTCGGTATTATGTTGCATTCATAGATGATGCAACTAGGAAGGTCTAAATTTATTTCCTTAGACAGAAATCTGATGTATTTGAAACATTTAAGAAATGGAGAAGCTTGGTTGAGAATGAGACGGGTAAAAGATTAAAATGTCTCAGATCTGATAATGGCGGTGAGTATTGCAGCAAAGAATTTGAAGATTATTGTTCATTTAATAGAATTCGTAGGCAGAAAATGGTTCCAGGGACTCCACAGGAAAATGGAGTAGCTGAACGCATGAATAGGACAATAATGGAGTGTGCAAGGACCATGAGATTGCATGCTGGGCTGCCTTTAAACATGTGGGCAGAGGCTGTCAACACTGCTGTATATTTAATTAACAGAGGTTCTTCAGTTCCTTTGGGCTGTGGTATTCCAGAGGAAGCATGGACAGACAAGAAGGTGAGTTATTCTTTTCTGAAAACCTTCGGCTGTGAAGCATTTGCACATATAGATTCTGAAAATAGAACCAAGCTGGATGCAAAATCAAAAAGGTGTACCTTTGTTGGATATGGCATTGATGAATTTGGTTATAGGCTTTGGGATTTTGAAAATCAAAAAATTGTGAGAAGTAGGGATGTTATATTCAATGAGAAGGTGTTGTACAAAGATCAGTTGCAGCAGCATGAGAAGAAAGAAAAAGATTATGTGGTGCTGGACGATACTCCAAATAGTGATGTTCTAGTGGTTCCTCATGCTCCGCAACAGCAGCCAGAAATACCACAAACTCCAGTGAATGTTAGACGGTCAACAAGGATAAGTAGACCTCCTGAAAGGTTTTCTCCCCCTTTGTATTCTATTTTGTTAACAGATGCTGGTGAACCAGAAGGGTATGATGAAGCTATGCAGGTGGATACACAAGTTCAGTGGGAGCTTGCAATGAACGAAGAAATGGACTCCTTGCTGAAAAATCAGACTTGGGAATTATGTAAGTTACCTGCAGGTAAAAAGGCTTTACCAAATAAATGGGTTTATCGGCTGAAAGAGGAAGATGGAGGTAAGAAAAGATTTAAGGCCAGGTTAGTTGTAAAAGGATTTGCATAGAAAAAGGGCATTGATTTTGATGAGATATTTTCTCCAGTTGTCAAGATGACTTCTATTCGTACTTTTTTAAGTATTGTGGCTGTTGAAGATTTACATTTGGAATAGCTAGATGTTAAAACTACCTTTCTCCATGGTGATTTGGAGGAGGAGATATATATGGAACAGCCCCAAGGATTTGAGGTCAAAGGTAAGGAGAAACTAGTGTGCAAATTGAAGAAGAGTTTGTATGGCCTGAAACAAGCACCTCGGCAATGGTATTTAAAATTTGACAGTTTTATGGCTGAGCAAGGCTACAGCAGGTGTAATTCTGACCATTGTGTTTATTTTAAGAGGTTGGATAATGACGGCTACATTATTTTATGTTTATATATTGATGACATGCTTGTAGCTGGGTCTAACATGGATCACATAAGAGAGTTAAAACAGCAGTTAGCACAATCATTTGCTATGAAGGATTTTGGGGCAGCAAAACAAATCCTTGGTATGAAAATTTGTAGAGATAGGAAGAACAGAAAATTGACTCTATCTCAGGCTGCTTATGTTGAAAAGGTGTTGCAGAGATTCCACATGGAGAATGCCAAAGCTATCAGCACACTTTTGCCTAGTCATTTGAAATTGACCAAGGAGATGTGTCCTAAGACACAAGAGGAGGAAGAGAAAATGTTTAAGGTACCCTATGCTTCTGTTGTAGGAAGTTTAATGTATGCCATGGTATGCACGAGACCGGATATTGCACATGCTGTAGGAGTCGTTAGCAGGTATATGAGTAATCTCGGATTAGAGCATTGGAATGCGGTAAAATGGATTCTCAGATATTTGAGAGGTACATCTAATAAACACTTATGTTTTAGGGGCTCTAATACTGATTTAGCAGGTTATGTAGACTTAGATTTGGTAGGGGATATTGATACCAGGCGGAGTACTACAGGTTATGTCTTTACTGTAGGTGGAATAGCGGTGAGTTGGATTTCTAGGTTACAAAAGGTGGTTGCTTTATCCACCACAGAGGTAGAATATGTAGCTGCAACAAAGGCAAGCAAGGAGATGATATGGCTGCAATCTTTCATGAATGAATTGGGCACATAATAGGTTAACAGTTATTTGTTTACAGACAACTAGAGTGCCATACATCTTGCAAAGAATTTTGCCTTGCATTCAAAGACCAAACACATACAGTTGAGGTATCACTTCATTCGGTCGGTGTTGGATGATGGACAGTTATAGCTGGCAAAGATACATACAGATGACAATCGAGCAGATATGTTTACAAAGGCAGTAACAAGGGAGAAGCTGAGCTCCTCTTCAACTTTGGTTGGTCTTCTAGACTGAAAACAACCAAAAATAGAACAGCAGAGTCCAGGGTGCTTATTTCCAGTGGGAGCTACAGGGTCAATGGTGTTATGATTAGTCTCCAAGTGGGAGATTGTTGTTATATGGAGCCTAATCAGACTCAGAGATTATATTTACCCCACTTTTATTAGCACGGTTTCCCCCCTAAATTCCTATGGGGTCAAGGGGTAGCGCCCCTTGCAGGGTCCAGGGGCAGGGTCCCTGGCGCGTTCCCTGTCGCGATACAGGGTGGGGTCGAGGGGCAGCGCCCCTGTGGGGGCTCGGGGGCAATGCCCCTGAAACCTCACACAATTTTTTATTATTTCATAATGCACTGGGAGTTAATTTTTTTCATTGACCGACATAAGAAAACCCTATTTTTTGTAACCAACAAAAAGCTTGATAAAAAGCAGCTAAGGGTTAGGGTTTTTGTATTGTATTGTAGCATTTTGTAGCGGTATTGAGTTGCAGGGATTGCTGATTGTAATTGGTTTTGATTTACTGGATAATAATATTGGACTCTCTGTTTGGTGGATGTAGCCCGAGTTTGGGTGAACCACGTTAAAACTTGTGTCTCGTTGTTATTATTTCTGTGTATTTCCATTTCTCTGTTTAATCCTTATTTGCATTTAATTGATATCTTCTGCCGGCTAACCCAAATAGATGTGATTTGGAATCCCAAACTAACCCTTGTTTGTAGCTGGATCAAGTGTTGCAGGCTCTAGATGGGAGATCTTCTAGGAGGATGGTGGAGCTATTCCCATGGGAGTGGAAAAGAGAGTAAAAACTATCGACACCTCAATAGAGGAAAGGATCTTTTCTTTTGGGAAGTGAGTATTGAATACCAAAAAGGAAAAAAAAAAGAGAAATGTAGCTCTAGTGAAAAGTAGTGAGAAAGTCATGAGTAGTTGAAGATCAAGAGAGGTTGTAACTTTGATTGTGACTATACACCGACTTCTCATAGTCACAGCTATTCTGTTAACTATGTAGCACATAATGTGATGTACAATATTATGTTCTTAAGCTATTACTTGTGGCCTTAAAGGCTGAACTCAATAGTAAACTTTGTTATGACTATTGAATCTTGTCGAGTCCATGAGGCAGAGGGCATTGTAACTATGTTTATATTAGTTAAAAGCTTGAATGTGCCTTTATGGTCGAATCATATGATATTTTTAATAGACCTCTGGAGGCCGATAAGGCCAACAACATGCCTCACTATCAAAGCAATATATATGGATATATACATAACAGTGGTATTGGCCCGTAATTGTACAAACTATACTCAAGATTGTAAAGTCTTTAATCTTTATATAAAGCTGAATCGAAAGCCTATCTTTAGCCATGCTTTTGAGATAAGGAAAAATGGCATATTACTCTATTTACCTAGTAGTTGGCCAAGATTCACTCTACATTTCAGTGTGTTATGTTTTTTATTGAAATAATGTTATAGACATAATCTTAAGATTCTTAGCATATGATATGTATTATAAAGATTTCTTCTTATATTTTTTTTGTACATGCCTTCGGTTGTCTCTTGATAAAAAGAGAGCAGTAGGCTCTTCTTTAATCATTAAAGATGACTGAGTTGGTAATTATAACATTACCACACTATGAATATATATCAATTATGAACCTTGGATGCGAGATAAGATGCATGGATATGATCTTGCATTATCTTGGAAAGAAATCAAAAGAGAAGGATAGATAATAGATCGTGTTATCTTTTTTAACACTATTTATAAAGATGGAAGGTATTATTATTACCTATGAAGTCTCTAGTAGACTACATAAATATTTATGTGTCAAAATTTATGAAACTTTTTTTACATTGGTATTATTGATTTGAATGAACCATGTTTCAATGGAGAAGGATTAGATGGAGATCCATTAACCTAAACATTTGTTCAAACTCATCTCATAGAGATATCATTCACAACTGATTTTGTGGTACCTAAGTAACCAAGAACTTATGTACTTAAGAAATGAATAGAGTGACGAGGAGTCATAGATTCTATGTTGTAGATGCAATGAGGAAACCAATGAAATTTACTCCAG
This sequence comes from Cunninghamia lanceolata, assembly GCA_027924645.1. Taxonomy (NCBI): domain Eukaryota; kingdom Viridiplantae; phylum Streptophyta; class Pinopsida; order Cupressales; family Cupressaceae; genus Cunninghamia; species Cunninghamia lanceolata. Next base: position 17,735,509 of record BSBN01001583.1, read on the forward strand.
GAAAAGGAGTTGGAAGTCCAAGAGGATGGACTAAATTTGTGACCAGGAAGGGTCAACCAAAAACACTGTAGAATGACATAACTTCTATGTTGAGTTAGAGGTGTGTGAACATTTGACTACATTCATTATGAAATGTTTATTTATATTAAAACTTTGGCCAAAGCAATGCATCCGAATCTACATGCATTAGTCGATTCATTATTCTCCAGATGGCATAACCATCTAGTAGTGTCATACATAGTTAGAGTGGATCTATAGTTGTATGACCATGATGAATTATGAAGGACACAACACCAGAACTCCGATGGAAAACCTTATGGTTCCTTATATCTACTTCCTTTGTGAAGGGCAGGACCATTTCCAAGTAGAAAGTTGTACGAGGGACCGTCGGTCTATAGATGGAAGAAAAGCATTGGGTTGATGCTCTCCTTCCCAAGAAAATGACAAGCTCAAGTATTATGAAGACAAATATCAATACTCCAAATGTAGTATATTCTATTATATGACTTGACATTCAAAAATTTTATGTAAAACTTATCATTATTGCCATGAGAAAAAAACATTATGATTGTAAAGTGATGAAATTCACTATTGTGTTATCTTTGAATATGTTGTAAATTTTAGTTTTGAAATTATTATGAAAAGATATGCATTTAATTATTGATTATGAATTTGATTATTATTAAATAGAAAAATGATTATGTTGATCATGACTATTTACTTGATCGTATATTGAGTTGATAATCAGGGTAATATGAGTTGACATGTTACACCACAGGGTCATGAAGGTCCTATCATGGAATGTTAGGGTCTTAAACACCCCTAACAAAAAACACTTGGTCAAGCGCTAGTTAGAGATGTCAATAGCAGAAATCATTATGATACAATAATCAAAGTTGACCAACATAGAGATAGAGATTTTCAACTCCATGCTCAAAACATGAAAAGTGAAAGTAGTTCAGGAAATTGGAGCATCAGGAGGGGTAGCAATTGTTTGGAGGCAATAAGCAATGGTGGTGGAAATGCTTGCATAGGAGACAAATTGGTTGGGATGCAAAGTGAGAAGTTTAGTATCAAACCTATAATGCATCCTGATAAATGTATATCGGCCAACTTTTTGTGTAATGAAGAGAGAGATGTGGACTAGACTGGATTAGTTTGTTAGTATGAATCAGGAAGAGCACTAGATCTTTGGAGAGGACTTTAATGCAATACTAGACTCAAGGGATAAAAAAGGTGGCCAGGATAGGGTTAATCAATCCCAGATGGATTTTAGTGACTTGGTGCAAAGAAATCATCTGGTAGAAATAGAGCTGAGCAAAGGGGCTTTTACCTAGTCCAACAAGAGGTTGGGTAGTTCAAACATCTTGGATAAACTAGACAGATTCTTCTTTAGGGGGTAAAATGATGAATTTCCCCTTTAGCATGGAAGGATCTGTTCTTTCTTGGCCTGGCTCTGACCACTCGTCGATCTTACTAGAAATAGTGGGAGATAGGAAACTAGACAAAAATCCTTTGAAGTTCAAAAACATGTGGTTGAAGGATCCAAATTTCTTCTCCATGGTGGAAGAATGGTGGAAAGAAGAACACTTCAACGGCTCAAAATTTTTTAGTTGTCTCAAAACTAAAGCTAGTCAAACAAAAACTAAAGGAGTGGAAAAATCTTCATTTCAAGAATATCTGTGAATAAAAAAAGGTATAAAGGAGGAATTGAAGACTCTAAATGAAGGGGTTCTAGCTGAGGGAATGGACCAGTGTAGATTTTAGAAGGAAAAGGAGTTGATGAAGGAGTACAAAGATATATTGGCTAAAGAGGAAATCTTTTGGAGACAGAAATTCAGGGAGACATGTATTGATGAAGTAGACAAAAACAAAATATTTTCACAACATGACAAGATAGTGAAGAGATGTTAGCAGAATCTCTAAAATTAGATTGGCAGATAGGAATCTCATTGACGATGCAGAGACAATATTAAAAGAAACAGTCTCATTCTCGACAAACCTTTTGAGCAACTCGGAAGGTTCGGACCTTATTGCCCAAAGAGACCTTTTAGAAAATATACCAAAATTAGTGAAGGAAGAATAGAAAAATTGTTTAAAAAAACATTACCATGGAGGAGGTTGAGGCAGCACTAGGGCAAATGCATCCTGATAAGCTTTCTTTCATAAAGGGTACGAGATATAATGGGAAAGGAGCTGTGTGAAGCGCTAGAACCACCTTGGAATTTGGGAAGACTACTGAGAGAAGTGAACATTACCCTAATAGAACTGATTAACAAAAAGGAAAAAATGGTAGCACTTGAAGACTTAAGACCAATCTCTTTACACAACACGATCTACAAGGTGATGGCAAAAGTGATGGCCAATAGGTTGAAACAAATTTTACCAGAATTAATATTAGATGAATAATTAGGTTTTTGTCTCAGGGAGGTCCATCTTAGATGGGGTTATCATAGCCCAAGAAGTCATCCATTCAGTCCACTTTAGGAAATGTCCTAGCATGCTCATCAAGCTAGATATCAGGAAAGCTTATGATAGGGTGGACTGGAGATTCATGCTAAAGGTATTGGAGGCTTTTGGCTTTAGCAAGCAATGGTTAGATTGGATCTTCACATGTATTTCCAACCCAAGATTCTTGATGCTAATTAATGGAAACCCTAAAGGATTCTTTGAAGCATCAAGAGGTCTCTTCGAAGGTGATCCTCTATCTCTATTTATTTTTATATTGATGGAAGAAGCATTAGGTAGATCAATAAACAAAGCTCACAAGATGAGTTTAGTGGAAGGAATAGAAGTCACTAGCAAGGTCTCAACAATAACACATCAATAGTTTGTTGATGACACAATGCTGTTTAGAATAGCAAAGAGAAAAGAAGCCTATCAACTCATTAAGATATTGGACAATTACTCAAAGGCATTAGGACAGGAGGTGAGTAAGGAAAAATTAGATATATTATTTTTCTTCACTCCATCAAGGAAAGAGGTAGATGTATTAGGGATACTCAATTGCAAGTTAGGAAAGTTTCCTTGCACATACCTTGGACTCCCATTAGCAAAAATATTGAGATCAGGGAAGTTATGGGATCCACTGGGAGACAAAGTGGAAAAGAGGGTCACCACTTGGAAGGTAAGGTGGCTATCCTAGGCAGGGAGGATCACTATGTTGAAAGTTATCATTTCAGCAATCCTGGCATATTTATTATCTTGTCTGTCACTACCAGACAAAGTTAATCAAAACCTAATCTAAAGATGAGAAGGTTTTTTGGCAAGGAACATCAGAGATAAATAAGATGGCCCTTATCTCTTGGGACAAAGTGTGTAGGCCAAAAAAGGATGGAGGGGCTACGACTCTGGAAGCTAAATTGGTGTGGAAAATGTATAGCTCATCTAATCTAAAATGGTTCAAAATGTTTCATAGTAAATATTTGGAGGAATCGGATCCAATCAACATATTCAGATCCCAAAATCCCCTAAGAGGATCAAGGATATGGAATTTTATGTTAAAAGGTAGGTCAGTCATTATAGTGTCTCTAACCTAGGATCTCTACGATGGTAGGATAGCTTTGTTTTGGGAGGATTCATGGGGTGGTTACCCCACTTTGGACAACATTTTGAATGTTGACTTTACCAAGAAATTTCTAAATCAAAGGTGGGGAAACAGAATTAGGGACTACATGGAGATAAATAATGATGGAGTTGTGTGATGGAACTAGAAGAATTTGGATATCCTGGGGTTGCTAGTGGAGGAAGCGGCTCAAATCAAGGCAATCTTGGGAAGTAGAAGATTTTGCCTATGAAATGGGAAGGATACCCTGAAACAGACTAGATCAAATGATGGCCAGTATAATGCAAAAGATGGTTATAAGAAGATTGAGAAGGAAAGAACTCAAGTAAGAGATGAAATCCCCACAAACTTATGTTGGAGCAAAATCTGCATGCCCAAAGTAGGAGTCTTGTCCTAAGCAGCTTTTCAAGGGAAGATATTGAAACTGGAAAGATTTAAAAAATGGGTTTTCAGGGCCCTTCTAGGTGTGCTCTTTCGAAGCAGGTGGAGGAAACTATAGACCATTTGCTTTTCAGCTGCCCCTTCTCTTAGGCTTCCTAGAGGTGGTTGTGTGCTAAACTGGGATGGTTTAGCACTCTGCCCAATGACATAGTCATTCTATTCAAATCTTGGCCTAGTCTACACAAATTAGGGTTATATAGTTACTTTTGGATAGTGAGCCCATCAATTATTATTTAGGAATTATAGAAAGAGAGAAACAAGAGGATATTTCAAGATAAGCAGTTGCCAATGACTTCATTCCTAAACAAGGTAGAGGTAGTCCTGATAGAGGTGGTTAATAGTAGATCCACACTTCCTTGCAACAAGAAGGCAAAATTCATAGGATGGGATGAACTAAAGATTTCACCTTTCATTGGAAGTGGGGGAAAAGAAGTAGAGAGTCTAAGGACCAAGGTGATTTGGTCCCCTCTAATGTAGGGTTGGTCCAAACTGAATATTGATGGTGCCTCCAAGGGAAACCCTAGGGCTTCAGGGAAAAGAATAATTGTAATAGTTTGGGATGGGACTATAGTCAAAAGACTAGCCATGCCATTGCCTAGTGGGACTAATAATGATGCAATGTTGAAAGCTTTAATTCTGGGCCTTCAAATGTGCAAAGACTTGGCAGTAGATAAGCTCGAGATCAAAGGAGACTCAACCTTAGTCAAAAATGTCTTAAAATAGGGTTCAACCTTGAATTAGAGACTACGAGGGTTTCTAGATAGAGCCTTAGATATTCTAAAATTCTTTGAGCCTTCCATAGTGAATCATATTTACAGGGAAGCTAACTCAAAAGCAGACAAGTTGGCAAATTTAGTGGTGGAGGGTAAGAAAATTCAACAAATCAATGAGGAGGTGGAACTAGATTGAAAATAGACATAAGCTCAAATCTTTAAAAGTACAAAGGAGAATTAATTGGGCCCAAAAACATATTCATGACAGCCTCTTTGCATGCCCAAACTCAAAGACCAAGAGGAGGATTAAGCAAGAAGATTTGGAAGCCTTAATGGCATTAAAGAAAGGAGTGTGTGAAGGTATTTCAAATGTGGAAGGATTGGGTTGAAGATGGAATTCAAACAAAGTGTTGACATGGAGATGCCAATCCGATTAGAATGCTCCAAATGACAAATGGCATTCTTGGGGACCATTTTAGACCAAAGGTTGCAAGCAATTTTTATGCAACCTTCAAAATTGGCAATGGAAGCTATTCAAATGGTGTTGGGTAGGAAATTCTTGACATCAATCAATAAATATAGGGTAAATATTGATATTTCTTCACATTTTTAGAATATTTGTTAGACATTGGAGAGAAGGCAGTGGCTTTGGCTCTATGCACTTGCTCCTCATCAAGGAAATTTTTTTGGGGAATGAGTTGGACATGGTTATTTGTGTGAGACTGGGTGTCAAGATCCCATGGCTGAGGGATCTCCATCTTCTTTAGAAGCTGAGGGTGGTGATTAACTATCATCCTTTCCTATTAGACCTAGAGCCAATAGAGCTAGTGAATCATCGGGTGTGGGCAATTTAGGGAAGTGAATTCCTTAAAGAAATGATAGGTTTAATCAATTTGGGAGATTTCAATGGGTTACATACCTTCACCCAATGGGTACGTGAGGAGGCCTTCTATCAGGATTATCTTGTCTTTTTTTGAACTATGTCAAGGAGCTAGTTCGAGAAGGGGATAGGCTAGTGGTGATCACATTTTGGGTGGACGACATGTGAAGATGGTGTATGCAGGTGACATAGATGACTTTTTTTTCTCGAGTAATGGATTTTTTGATGGTGGTCATGATGTGGGAGGACATTACTCGAAGGCAGTGCTTGTAGGTAACTTAGATGGTGAACCTCTTTTTATGCATTCCATTTTGCTTCAACAGTGCAACAAGAAGGTTGCTTTGTAACTAGAATGATGAAACACTAGTTGAAGCCTATGGGCTCCCTTTTTCCAATTATGATGTAACTTTTTTGACATAATTAATATAATAGACTGCAGCTACGATTGCACATCATTTAGCAAAAAACAAATAACAATATTCTCATTTATTAAGCTTGCATGATGATAACCATATTAAGAACTCCATAAGAACTACCAAAATGAGCCCTCATACTATGATAATGAAAAGGAGAACTCTACTCCAATCCAAATCACTCTAAAATTAATGCTAATTTGTAAAATGGATTAATGCCTCCTAAGATTAATATGAATCCTACAAATAAAGACTAGATAAGAGAGATTTGTTAATAGATACACAAATAAATACCCTCCAATGTATCTCCTAGATCTGCAATGTGAGACTTTACAAACAATGGTGAGATATCAGGTAGAAATGTGTCCCAATGACTTATCTTTGGAAGACTGCTAATGTACTATTGCAAAGAATCATTGGAAGCTCCTAAAGAATCAACCCTTGACGCAAATGTAGCAACAGGTGATGGGGAAATGTATGCACATGCTAGGTTAAAATAATTTGGCAAACTAATGCCATTGGTAATGGACAAGTATCTCAATTGATGAAGCTCAATTAGCAATTTTAAATCACCAATTTTCTTTTGCATGCATTCATCTAACACATGCCTTTTTATCCCACAATAATCACATTTTAATTTCCACAAACTTGGAGACATGATTACACCAATAAGTTACTAAAATGTAGAAATTATGAATTTGATATGAATCCCAACAAAAAATTGAACTTCTCTAGGTGCCAGTATGTCCATTTTATCAACCAGAATGCATAAAATTGACAAAATGAATAAAAGATACATGGAGTTGAATTTAGAAAATGTGCATGGATAGCTATATAGATATCATCAATTCCTTTCCAATGCCACAAGAACCATAAAATTTGGAGATCATGGTAAAAATATGAGCTCAAAAGCCAAAAAAGTGATTTGGACTTCAAACAATAATAATTTGTAATAGAAGCAAAATCTAGAAAAAATACTAGTACCATTTGGATTGTGCTTGAAACCAACCTTCCAATGCCTATATTTTTTTAAAAATATGACCCTATTTTCCCATGTTATGCCAAAAAGAAAAAAATCCTCTCTGTTAGGTCAAAAAAACATAAGCCCCTTAAACAAAGGCCCCTAGTCCTATCGAGATCCTAGTGTTGGGTGTAGGGGATTGGGTGCCTGGAATAAGCCCCTAGACTGTGATATGACCATGGTAGGGTGTGTGCGCACTAGAGCCTACAAATTGGTAGTGTGGTGGAAATTTTGAGTAGAGTTGAGGTTTTATGCAATGGAGGCATTGAAATCTGGTGGCAGCTAAGTTTTGGGTTGTAAAGGGTTGATTTTAAGGCCACATGCACCCTAATTAAACTTAATAAAGTGTAATTAAATATTTAAATACACCAACATACTACACTATACATATGATAGTGTGATGTATAGATGTTCATGCTATACACTATCATCCTTGGCCGAGGCTTTGTCATCCTGGTGGTAGGTTTTGTATTTATCGTATTCTTCAGATTTACTTTCTATTTCTTGAAAACCATTTCCAATTTTTTGAAAATAGCATTTCCTTTCTATGCATTTATTACTTTTAGGTTAGAACTATTTTTCCTTAATTTTAGCACCTACATTTAGTGTAATAGTTTGGTGGTAACTCTAGCATCTACACCTACAAGATCAGTACTTACAAAAAAGGGAACAACTACATAGATACTTGCAATAAAGACACGTGACAAAAACACTTGTAGCAAGGCCAAATGTGATGTGGGTTTCAAAACATGTCCTCACCTCAAAATGAAAGATGTTATTAGAGAAGACTATCTTGTGGCATAAAAACATGGCCACATTGGTGAGAAGGGTCTAGGACCTTAAAAAAATCTTGTAGAGGAGTTAATTGATTGATCTCATGATTTTGACTTTTGTGAACACTGTATTTATGGAAAATCGAATTATGTTTAATTTAATTTGAGATTCTATAAGTCTTGTAGGATTTTGGATCTTTTTCATAGTGATGTGTTTGGCCTTGTAGATGTTGCTTTATTTGAAAAATCTTTGTATTAAATATTCCTCTTATTCATGATTTTCCTGGGGGAACATAGGTTTATTTTGTTAGGCATAAACCTAAGGTATTTAGTTGGTTCAAATAAATTAAGGATCTTGTGGAAAATTAAACAAGTAGAAGGTAAGTCCAAGAAGTTGGGTCTACTTTTAGTGGAAAAATTGTGGGGCAAAGTTTTTTTGGAAGGAACAAATTTTTCAAATATGACTGACGACTTTTTTTTTAAAATTTTGGATGAAATTAGAACTCATTATAGAAGAAAATGTCTAGTTTTCAAATATCTAAATTTTTACTATCGAACATATTTTTCTATTTATTAATTATTTTTTAAACAAAAAAGATTGATGAATTTTTAGAAGGAATTGACTTTGGCAATATGGATAATGACTTTTTATCAAAAATTTTGGACAAAATTAAAACCCATTATATAGATAACAATATCTAGTTTTTAAATATTTATTTTTTATGTTGAACATATTTTTCTATTTATTAATTAATCTTTAAACTAAAATCCTAATATAATTGAAATGACATATATTACTATTTTTAGTAACTTTTGATTTGTCTAACCATTCTCTAAGACATAATTCTCTACACAATAAAAAAAAATCATGTTCAATTATTTTAGGTCAAATTATGTTAGTCGTACACAAAAGATTTTAGAAATCACCTTAGTCATAGTAGAAAATTAATGACTATAAGAAGGCAATGTATAGTTGTAATCAAAGTTACAACCTCTCTTGAGCTTCAATTGCTCACGACTTTCTCACTGCTTTTGCCCAGAGCTCTATTTCTCTTCTTTTTTCCTTTGGTATTCAATACACACTTCCCAAAAGAAAAGATCCTTTCCTCTGTTGAGGTATCAAGAGTTTTTACTCTCTTTCCCACTCTTGTGGGAATAGTGTTGATGGTGTTTTTAGCACACAACAACGTAGGTATGATTCCTGTTATCACACCTCTCTTGAAAGAGGTATCATATCCAAGATAGGATTACCCCAAGGATAATACAAGTAGGTCTTAGCTTCCTTGGAATGACTCAGTGGTATGTCTAGCTATGCCAACAAGGGGTCTTTCATGAAATGCAAGGTTTATGAAAAGATGGCAACAATGCAAGTGTAGAAACCCTAAGTGGTTCAAACTGTGAAGTCTAAAATTTTAGTAGATGATCAATGTAATGCTACTCAAATCTTAAATCTACCAAACTTTATGTAAAGAAAATGCGAAAGGAAAGGGAGAGAGAAATGGATAAGAGATCCTATAAATAATTGCAGAAATGATCAATAACTAGATAGACAAATTCCTAACAATAAACAAATCTCTGTTTAACCAGGTAGCCCACAATGCCATAGAGAATGTGCAATCTTCTAAGGAGATGTAATGATTTTCAAATTGTAGAGGGTTCATCAAACACCCAATCCTTGGCGCATCTCATTGAAATCATACAATCGAACTTATCTCATAAACTATGCCTAGACTAACCATGCATAATGACATACAATCAGCAAGCCATTAATTGTATGGACATGAAATCCATCAAATATTTGAATAATTAATCACAAGTACAATTGAATATCAACTAATTTTAGATTGACATAAACCATGAAGACCAAAATAAGACAACACATAATCACAAATTCCTAGGAACCTACAAAACTTGCTTTGTATTGACTGTATTTTAGCAGTCTCAGCAATTCATTATCAAATCTTACTTGTTACAATGAGAGAATGATGGCCCTTTTATAGATAAGGAACCATATTGATTTTTTCAATGGACGGTGGAGATTAAATCAATACCAAGGGTTCATATTACATGGCATTTAATGAAGTACAACAGTTTGTTACATTTTTAGATTTGCATTTGTCTTTTAGGAAAAAGACAAAATACAGCTTGCAAATACATCAAATTTGGACAAAATGGATACCCATTTGGTTGTACATGATGGAAAGTCAATTTTTAAGGCCTAATGAAGCCAAAATAGAGTCACATGATGCTTGAAAACTTGAGCTGATGTGGATTCACGGGATTTCATGTGTTGATTAGATCAAAAGGAGTATTTTGGAGAAGGTATATGCAACTAGATGCTTGCTGGACTAATTCTTGATGATTGGACTATGGGGACAACTGTATACATGTCTTGGTGATCTAATACAGGGTCATTTGAGTGGTATTTTTGGGAAAACATTGAAAATATAAATTTTGGAATTTACTACATCATAGTAAATTGTAATTTTGGAGGCCTTCAGAGTGGAAGAGAGGCTCAAAACCCAAACTAGATAATTAGTTTATCTTTCCAATGAGTCCAAGGAGTTTAAATTCTGATAAAATAGCTAGGAGTTATGACCCTTGGACTAGATAACTTGGACATTAGACTGGATCTACAGGAACAACAATGAGGTAGACTTGATCTTTTATGTATTTAGATCTTGTAGCTCATCTCCATCATCTTGGACATCATATTGACTTCCTTTTCCATGTGCAGCAGCAATTTGGTTGATAGAATGTTGATTATGTAGTTCTGGGTCAACAAGGTACCTCTATGCGTTCATCCTTCCAAGACAACTTGAATTGGCTCCTTTGTCCTATTAAACCTGTAATCAACAAGGCCAAGCATCAATTTCATCATAAAAAGTTATTTCCCATCATTTTGAATCAAAATATGTCCATTTGTAATCATGGATCAGTAAAAAAATAGCTCATTGTCAATGTTGCTTCCTTATAGTCCTATTCACAAATCCAATGATTTTTGCATGATTTTTTAAGTTTTTTACCATTTTCAAGTACCCATTTGGCCAATATATTAATCTAGGAAGTTTTTGTGGTCATTAAAATCCATTTGTAGACTTTTATTTCATATTTTTCTAGCCTTTTCTGTAAAAAGTAGGATTTTGGGGGGTCATGGAATTTTCATGTGTAGTAGCATTAATTGTCTTAAAATGTGCCGAAAATCCACACAAACTTAGTAAAATGTTCGTCACGATGTGACAAATAGATATGCAATTCAAATGCTTCAAAAAAATCCAATTTTCTCCTTGAAAAACTAAATTTTTGGCCCAAAATACCAGAAAGCGCTGATTTTGGGGGTCATTGACTTAGTGGGTATTTCACCTCCAACCAACCTTGTGGGGATTTTGGGGTTGTCCAAACTTTCAAAAGTAATTTCAATATGACACATCCTGCAAACTAGGAAACTAGGAATTTCAACATGACACATCCTGCAAAAGTAATTTCAAGGCCAATATCCAGTGACAGGATTTTGGAGAAAAAATGCAGTAACACCCAATTTCAGTGCAGAAGGCAACAAATGGCTATTTTTAAGAAAAAGACCACCCAAGACACCTCCAAATGACATGAAATCACTCCAAACATATAAAATACTCGAATATGTAACAAATCATGTGTTCTAAGCACAAATTCACTTTCCCATCATTATAAGTAACAAAGGTTGAGACTCCAAGACAAAACAAAAGAGGGGGTCTTCATTTGGTGAAATGGGGTGTGTGTGCAAGGCACAACAAATGGTGACTCTATTGGAAAAATGCTTCAAATTATTTATAAGATAAACGTCAGTTTCAAACCCAGAATCTCTATGTTTCCCACATGTTAAACAAGGAAAATATGATACCGTATCAAAGAAGTACAAACTAAGAGCACATCGTAGCTATCCGTATCTTGAAAACCTAAGTGTGTGTAGTTGCATTCATTACCATCCCTTAGCAACTAGGCTTATCTTAGATCCTTTGCATTAAGGTACATGATTATTATACACCTTCTGAACTACCTAGACATTTTCCCACTGCCAGCGAGCATCTATAGCCCTGATGGGTTTGTCTTGGAGTTCCACTCAAGAAGAGCCCCACTGCTAGTCAGGTGTCCATAGCCCTAGTAGAGTTTACTTGATCATCCATCTAACTATGTTATGATATGTGATTATGATTTTCTTTGTATTTCTTTCTTTGATTGATAGATTGATATTTGATTCAGCTTAAATCAACAGAGTACATTGCAATACCACTACCGTTAAGATAACTTGGCTAGCTGGGTGTGGATTCCAGATGGCGCCAAAGGCGGACCTTAGATTTTTTACTTAATGCAAGATCACCAAGACTCACTTAGCTACTTCAAGATTATTAAAGTGTGAGAGATATATGGTTATAAAATACTTCAAGTGCACCAACTAACGACTCCTTTCCAACGAACATACATCATATTCCCTGGTATAATAGTGGAACCCACAGTAAGACCTAAGTAGAAACTCTGGCTTCTCAGAGAAATATTCCAGATTACTTACCCAACAAAGGACCACTTGCAGGTCTGCATGACTGCTAGCACATTCAAGAAATGAAGATCCCTTAACAAAGCAAGTGCAGAAAGAAAAAAACAAAGCAAAGCAAAGCAACTAACCTAAACAAAGAAAACTACTCTAACCAAAGCAAACAAAAGTAGAAAGAATCAACTAACAACTAAAGAAAAGACAAAAATAGAAAGCAAAAACTAAACTAAAACAACAAACAACTAACTAAAACCTAACTAGAAATAAGCAAGACTATGTACAAAAGCTTTGGGCAGCAAGTATTTATAGTCCCTCATGACTTATTTCTCAGGACATGCAAAAGTAACAAGGTGTAGGTTAATGTCTTAAGTCTAGCAAGTACATCTTTGTACTCTGAAAAGTAAGGAATAGGCAGGTTGGGTTCATGTTTAGGGTGCCAGTCATGTAGGATCAGCAATTGGGGCAACTCATTATGGCCATGATCAATCCAGATGGAAGTTGTCTTACCTAAATCACCATAATCAAATTGATAACTTTCAAAACCAAATAAGAAGAGGGAAGATACAACCTAATTTGTAGTACCATCAGTCAGAGATGTAAGTTCATCACCTGGCTGCATTGTACCACTAACTTTTGTACCTTCAGGAGGTCTCAATCCATGCTAGGTCATATCATGTGCATTGGATAGTTCTGAATCACTGAATACTGTAGCAACCTCCCAAGAAAATAAAAAGTCTAGACAAATGACTTCAGAATGTGGGTCATTTGGATGAACTCTGCATGAATCAGTCAAGGCAAAGTCTATCATATGTGGTGAATTCCCATGTAGCAACATATCTTTGCTCATTGTTGACACCAACTCAATGATGTGATCAAGTGATTGACATGAAAAAACCTCTAAGCCATCATCTCGCATGACTGTTTGATTTTTATTCTTAGATTGCAGATTTCTACTCTCATCTGTCATTACTAGTGAGCATCAACCATGTGGAGATCTTCTTTATTGCATGTGTAAATAGGATCAACTTGATGAATATGTGTTATACTTGAATCTACTTCATCAAAATCAGCCATATGCTCTGAAACAACTTCTTCTACACCAATCAATAATCTTTTTGTTTGAATTAAGGGCTAGCATTGGGTTGGCAATTCACTGTCTTTAGCAGCAACAAGGTCTCTTTCTTCTGGCATAGCTAGATTTATCATTTCAATGTTGTCTTGGAGTGGTGCATTTCCCTGCTTTTCTCCATTTAACTCAGCTTGAGACCCTTCTACAACAATTATATCAACCTCATATGGTTGATCATGATGATTTACTAGGCTGATACAGTCAAGAACTTGATCATTTTTCACTAGAAAATCTGATTGGAGCTCTTCCTGCCCTGCTGTCCATGATTTTTCTTGATCTGGGGGGCTGAGTTTTTCTTATTCCTGCATATATTTGACCTGATCTAACTACTATTCATATTCAAAATTATCAGCCAACTGTAATGAACTTTTGATCTATATCTCTGTAGTAGCAAATTTAGAGTTAGAACTTGATATTTTTGAAGCATTTGATTACTGATCCGCTTCCCCAACATGATTCTTCATTAAATCTAATTCATCATTCCTCTTATCTACATCCCTAGTAGCAGAAATCTGATCTTGCACATTGTTCTGTTCACTGTCCTATAACTAAAAACTGGGCTTTAACCATGTTGGAAGGTCCAGTGAATGAAAACTAGGTTTTAACCAATCAGGGACTGTATACTTCTTAGTTGGGTGACCCTTTTAACTGTACTCAACTATGAATGGTGGATTTATAGCCTATGTCACCTTAATTCTTTGGATGTTCTCAACTGAGACATGATCACATGCATATGCATCCATCCGTGTTGCAACTCCTTGTGAGGTCTTACTCTAAATATGAATATGTCTGTCATGCCTATATCCCACTTCAGCCTTGTAAATCTCAAAGATAGGGAACAGTCCTTTTAAGTGCAGATCCAACCTTTGGAGAAAAGTTAAATAGTCAATCTGGTCATGCAGCTCTCCAGGATGTACAGTGCATACCTGAGGTGAACTAAAATCAAGCAAAGTTAATGGAGGATACTTCACTCTAATCTGCCTATCTAACATTTCTTTGAAAAATGGGATGTTCACTTGGAAGTTCTCTTCATGATATGACTGCTGAGATGGTCCTCTGAAGAATGAAGGGATTTCATGATTGAAACCCTTGTGTACGTATTGGAACTGAATCACCTAAATAGTCAATTCATTTCAGCATGTGCAATGAACTAATAAAATTGAAAGCCTACATAAAATCTTTGTTCGTGCCTTCCTTCTAGTGCCAATTTTGTTGATGGTGTTTTTAACACACAACATAGGTATGACTGCTGGTATCACACCTCTCTTGAAAAAGGTATCCTATCCAAGATAGGACTGCCCTAAGGATAATACAACTAGGTCTTAGCTTGCTTGGAATGACTTAGTGGTATGTCTAGCTATGCCAACTAGGGGTCTTACATGAAATGTAGGGTTTATGAAAAGAAGGCAGCAATGCAAGTGTAGAAACCCTAAGTGGTTCAGACTGTGAAGTTTGAAATTTTAATAGATAATCAATGTAATGCTGTTCAAATCCTAAATCTACCAAACTTTATGTAAAGAAAATGCAAAAAGAAAGGGAGAGAGAAAGGGATAAGAGATCCTATAGACAATTGCAGAAATGATCAATACTCAGATAGATAGATTACCAATAATAAAAAAAATCTCTGCTTAACCAGGCAGCCCACAATGCCACAGAAAATGTGCAATCTTCTAAGGAGATGTAATGATTTTCAAATTGTAGAGGGTTCATCAAACACCCAATCCTTCACATAGCTTAATGAAATCATACAATTGAACTTATCTCATAAATTATGCCTAGACTAACCATGCACAATGACATACAATCAACAAGCCATTAATGGTATGGACATGAAATCCATCAAATATCTGAATAATTAATCACAAGTGCAACTAAATATCAACTAATTTCATATTGACATGAACCATGAAGACCAAAATAAGACAACACATAATCACAAATTTCCAGCAACCTGCAAAACTTTCTTTGTATTGACTGTACTTTGGCAGAGTCTCAGCAATTCATTATCAAATCTTACTTGTTACAATGAGAGAATGATGGCCCTTTTATAGACAAGGCACCATACTGAGTTTTTCAATGGACAATGGAGATTAATTCAACACCAAGGGTCCAGATTACATGGCATTTAATGAAGTACAGTAGTTTGTTACATTTTTAGATTTGCATCTATTCTCTAGGAAAAAGATTAAATATAGCTTGCAAATACATCAAATCAAGACAAAATGGATACCCATTTGGTTGTACATGATGGAAAGTTAATTTTCAAGGCCTAATGAAGCCAAAATAGAGTCACATGATGCTTGAAAACTTGAGCTGATGTGGATTCATGGGATTCCAAGTGCTAACTAGATCAAAAGGAGTATTTTAGCGAAGGTATATGCAACTAGATGCTTGCTGGACTGATTCTTGATGACTAGACTATGGCGATAGCTGTATGCATGTCTTGTTGATCTAGTCTAGGGTCATTTGAGTGGTATTTTTGGGAAAATATCAAAAATATAATTTTTGGTATTTGCTACATTGTAGTAAATTGCAATTTTAGAGGCCTTCGGAGTGGAATGGGGGCTTGAAACTTTGTGGTATTAAGCCTTAGCAATGAGGTAGCTCAAACTAGATAATTAGTTTATCTTTGCAATGAGTCCAAGAAGTTTAAATTCTAATAAAATAGCTAGGAGTTATGATCCCCAGACTTGATCACTCGAACATTGGACGGGATCTGCAGGAACAACAATGAGGTAGACTCGATCTTTTATGTCTTTAGCTATTGTATCTCATCTCCATCATCTCGGACATCATACTGACTTCCTTTTGCATGTGCAACAGCAATTTGGTTGATAGAATGTCGATTATGCAGTTCTAGGTCAACAAGGTACCTCTGTGTGTTCATCCTTCCAAGACAGCTCCAATTGGCTCCTTTGTCCTCTTAGACTTGCAATCAACAATGTGAAGTATCAATTTCATCATAAAAAGTCATTTCCCATAATTTTGAATCAAAATATATTCATTTGCAGTATTAGATCAGTGAAAAAATAGCTCATTGTCAATGTTCTTCCTTATAGTCCTATTCATAAATCCAGCGATTTTTGCATGATTTTCTGAGTTTTTTACCATTTTCAATTACCCATTTGGCCAATATATTGATCTAAGAAGTTTTTGTAGTCATTAGAATCTATTTTTAGACTTTTATTTCACATTTTTCTAGCCTTTTCTACAAAAAGTAGGATTTTTGGGGGTCACAATCTTTTCATGTGCAGTAGCATTAATTGTCATAAAACGTGCCAAAAACCACACAAACTTGGTAAAATGTTCATCATGATATGACAAATAGATATGCAATTCAAATCCATCAAGAAAATCAAATTTTCTCCTTGAAAAACTTAATGCTGGGTACAAAATACCAAAAAGCACTAATTTTGGGGGTCACTGACTTAACGAGGATTTCACCTCCAATTGACCTTGCAAGGATTTTAGGGTTTTTCGACCTTGTGGGGATTTTAGGGTTGTCCAACCTTGTAGGGATTTTGTCTCCATCTGACTAAAGTTAGTGAAGGTCATTTTCAGTACAAGTCGGTTGACCATGATTTTAGCGCTAACTTTGATAGATGCCTCCGGCGGGGATTTTGGTGCCGACCAACTTAATAATAGTTTGAAGGAAGTTAGTCGGAGGTGATTTTAACACTAAGTTTGGAGGATGATGTTTTTCGCGTAGAAGTCCATGAGTGAGGTTTTTAGCGCTGAAAGTTGGTAGTGGCTATTTTTGGTGAAGTCAGTGGATTCAATTTTTAGCACTAAGGTTGATAGAGGTTGTTTTTGGTGCAAAGTGCAGTTGGGGTCATTTTTAGCACCAAATTTTGAATTGGCTAGGGTGAAAGTATATTTAAAAATATATTAATTTCTTATATATCAAATATTTTTAAATATACTTTCAAGATGTTTGAGAGAGGTTCCAAATCCATAGGATTTCATATGTAGATTCAAGATTTTTTGTGGTTCCACCAGATTTTAGACTTAGCCATTTTTCAAGATTTTCAAGGTTTTAGACTTAGCCAAATCAAGGCTTCAAGACCATGCGTTAGAATGAAATTATGTGAACCTCTTAGTAAATCTTGTGGAATTAGGAATGATTTTACAACTCTAAGACAGGAAACTAGGAATTTCAACATGACACATCCTGCAGAAACAATTTCAAGGGCAATATCCAGTGACATAGGATTTTGGAGAAAAATACAATAACACCCAATTTCAGTGCAGAAGGCAACAAATGGCTATTTTTTAAGCAGAAGACCACCCAAGACACCTCCAAATGACATGAAATCACTCCAAACATGCAAAATACTTGAATCTATTATAAATCATGTGTTCTAAGCACAAATTCACTTTCCCATCATCATAAGTAACAAAGGTTGAGACTCTAAGCCAAAGCAAAAGAGGGGGTTTCCATTTGGTGAAATGGGGCATGTGTGCAAGGCACAACAAATAGCTCCACCATCCTCCTAGAATCTCTCCCATTGAGAGCATGTAGTGCTCGATCCAACTACAAACAAGGGTCAGTTTGGGATTCCAAAGCACTTCACCCACTCCTCCCATCTTCGAGGGACATGGGTTGCATTAGCTATGAGTATGCAGTGATAATACATCACTAGATAAATATCATAGAAAAAGGTGGTGAAATAATGATAACCACATAATACATCACCAAATACACTATAATATATAATATAGTAATCTATACCGTAACCAAATTAACATTACTAACAACATTGTATAGCATCAAGAAGCATCAAATTATGAATGAGGGGTTGAGGTTCACTCTGTCACTTTGCAATCTTAGCAAAATATCTAGAGTAGATAAATCAATATACTCAAATGAAATAAATAAACATATAGGAGAGTCATGACAAAGACAAAGGTTAACTTCGACTAACAATAATGTTTCGAGAACAATTTTTTAGTCAGATCGATGTAAAAGTCGTCGAGAAACACTAACTAGTCATGATGATAATTAGTTAGATCAAAATCAACTAAATAATGGAGATTGACTAAACATACCCAGTCTCACAATGGTTCACATAAAGTATTACATTGAAACTTTAGATGGCAAACCTATCTTTTTCCATAACATCTATTTCCTTCTCCCAGGTGATACGCTCCTTCCCTTCTCAGAAATGGAAGTCTCTTTTCTTGGTTACACTCATAATCATTTGAAACCATGATCAGTGTGTCATCATCAAATCATTATGCATCATACTAAAATGATCTGAATTACATGTAATCTCATGTCTTATTAAACAAAATTAATCATTATCCATACAACCAATGATTTATCCCAAAATTTTCCTCAAATGTCAAATCATTAATCTATGGTTACTGATCCAGTTAATCTTGTAAAAGGTAAAAGTTAAATATAGTTCAAGTTGGGGATGTAACACGTGGGAAGGGAGAATCCCTTCCCAGATCTTAGTAACCTAGTTATTTTTAGCTGCCCTTCTACCTCTCCATCCATACTTTTTTTTTCCTGATGGCTTTTTCCCCCATTTTCCTTAGATTTCCCACAATCTGGGGTTTCTTTTGTGGATATTTTTTGGCAAATTCCTATCGTAGGTTTTGGTTTAGGAGATATTTCTCTTGAGTCTCCCTCCTCCTAAATTGCCAATAAAATTTCCTTCCCTTCAATCAAGAATTCTCCCTCCTTTAGGCAATCCTCTAAAGTGGGCATTTCCATAGATTCTTTCAATATGTGTTAAAAAAAATTCTCTTCCAGTAGGTGACCATTGGCAATGGAAATGCCATTCATTTCTTCTTTAGGTGGGATCTACTCTTCAATTTCCTTAGAGATTTATGTTTCTAGCTCTTGCAGGGTCTAGTGGTTGTCCTCCTTGCTTGTTACTTCTATGATTGACTCTCTTCCTTTCTAGAGATCTCTATCGTCTCAAGAAGGCTTAGTCAGACTCTGATTTTCCTTGATTTACATTTGTGGGCTTACAGTGTCCCCATTCGGTCATGAGGGTTTTGTGCTATTTTATCCCAATACCCCCATCCCCATCTTGTTCTCCAACTTTGTCTTAGGTTCTTAGTCTCAAAAATAGTTCTTTGTATCTAAGTCATGCATTATATCCACCATTCTATTATCCTTCTAGTGAGATTCATTTGAAGGGATCGCCTTGTTAATTCCCAAGCCACGATAGGGTTTTCTCGCTATCTTATTAGTGTCTTTTACAATTTTTTGATTCCATTTTCTATTTTTTGTGATTATCTCTAGTTCTTCCTAGATAAACCCCCTTCCAAGTCTATTTCAACACAGATCCTTGCCATTGTCCCAACTCCATTCACAAAGGCTTCATCCACTCCAATAAAGGATCCTATTGTATTCCCAAATATTTTTATAGCTTCCCAATTCCAGTATTCTAATAAGAGATTTGGCAGTTTAATCCAAACATGAACTTTTGTCACCCTGTGTTTCCAAGGTTTAAAGTTTGATTCCCATTCTATGAAGTAAAAACCCAAACCCTTTAAAAATAGTGGATCTCCATATAGGATTTTGGTTTTTAGATCTATACTACTGCATTCCATGAGGATAAAATCATTGGGTAGTTGTTTGAGGGTTACCTCATTTCCAAATGCTTGTGCCATCTAGTCTTGCAGTTGTTTCCACACCAACACTCACCCCGTCCATTTTGCCATTAGGGCTTTTCCTTTTAGATTATCCAGCACTAGCTTTAGGAGGTGTGGTGGTATAGCCATTGATTTGCACCTCTAATGTGTCGGATGATTCACATGTCACCCCTTTGTTCCTCCTTTGCCTATCTTCTTCCGTCTCCTCCAATACCCATTTTGTCCACCCTTTTTCCATATGCTGAAGTCTTGGGAGATCTTTTGGCACCTTTCCAGATGTTTGAACCTAAGCTCCCATGTTCCCTCTCCAATTGTAATAGTGTTCACTCATGTCGTGAAGGATGAAATCGCTTCTTTCTTTTTTTCCATCGATCCTTGAAGATCCATGCTTATGAATTTTGCATGCGAATCATTTTCTAGAGTTTTCTAATTTGAATATTAGGAATAATGAGAATATTATTATTAATTCTATGAAATATTTATGTTATTGTGGTTGTTTGTTGTGTTGGTTGCATGTTTGGATAATCCTTTGGACCCTCCTACCATGTCTGCATCACAAACCTATGGAATCCATAGGGCTGTTGCACATTAGCCTATAAAATTGCTTAAAACTTGAGCTAAATTGTCGCAAGTGGTTTTATATCTAGAGCTTAGAAGGAGGAATAACACATGTGGGTTGTAATAAGGACTTTTATGCAAATATTAAATTTACTTTCTAAAGAGAGTAGTTTAGAGATCTTCACTATTAAATAACATATTGTCAAAGGGTGGTAAGTGAACTATAAAATGTAAAGGGAATTATTCCATGAAATTTAAACATCTACCCTTTGTCATTTTACTTCCACTAATAATATTTCAGCCATGAAGGTAGAAGAAAAGGACTTTACTTGTAAATCTCTATCTTATGCCACTATAGGTTGGGACCAAAAGTAATGCAAAACATGTTGAGATAGGACATGGCCTCCTTGGAAGATTATTGTCTCTCAACCAACTTTAAAATTTTTTTTTTTAAAGTATCCATTAAATAATCTAGTAGGAGGAAGCAATAGAAATTTCCTTAACCAACCTAAGTGAGGCTTTGTGTGCAAGACAGTAGACAAACACTTTTTCAATAAAAGCATACAAGAAGGAGACAAGGGAAAACCCTACCAAATAGAGTTGAAAAGACAAAACCTCTTAAAGATTCTATTATTTCTAAACAAACAAGAAAAAATACAACAAGCATGTTGTGGTAAACTTGGAGAAAAACTTCTTCAAAGCCAACAGATTTAAGAATAGCAAGGATGAATTATCACTCAATATAATTGTAGGCTTTCTCAAAATCAAGCTATAGAAAAAGAATTTGATGTTTAAAGGGCTTGGTCCATTCTATCTTTTCTCAAATGACAATGATATTGCCTAAGATATAGTGGATTTTGATGAACCCCATTTTCTTAGGTCACACAATGGAGTGTGGGTGACAAGTGGATGGAGTGAGGGCTTTGAAATGAATCTTATATGAAACATTCAATAAGGTGATGAGTTTCTAATAGTTGATAAACTCTAGATCCACAACTTTGGGAATAAACTTATAGTAGCCACAATTAATCAAAGACCCCAAATAATGTTTGTGGATAACTTCCTTATAATCTTGAATTAGGTTTAGTATTATGAAATTCCAAGTGGTCTTATAAAATTATTAGTGAAAACCATTTAGGCATGATGTCTTATCATTTAACATATACATTGAGAGCATTATCAAGCTCCTTTGAAGTGATCTAACCATAAAAACCCTTGCTCACCATATGACTAAACAAAGTTAGCACCATTTCTAGGCACAATTAAAGTACCACATGACATCCCCACAGGTCATTTTGTGCCTAAAAACCCTTATACTATACATAAAAAGCATGAGATATCTCATGTAGTGAAGAAAAGCTCCTAGTAGTAGTCTTAATCACATTAATATGAGAACAAATTTATATGACATGCAAGAATTTGGAAACCTCATTCAAGGCTTTATCTCCCATCTTAATCTAGAATAGGCAAGCTTTGATTTAAGCCCTTTAGCATGTTGAGTGCTAGAAAGATCGATACTGTGTCACAATTAGGAAACCTAAAAATTTTACAAGTGCATGTTGAAGGGATCAACTTTAATCTCACAACTGACATGAGTGAATTCCTTAGTAGCAACAAGTTTAACTCACTTGCAAGCATAGTTAACTTTCTTCCAAGCCATTGAAGGAAGGTGGTGCTATAATTAATCACAAAATTCCATGATCAATCTGTTGCAAATATGTGCCTAAGCAATGTTGTCATTGATGTCAACATATCCTTGTTTCCATTGGTGTCAATTGTATCCTATTTTCCTGCCTGTATAGAAGACTGGATTGTTCAAGATATTGATAAAATTAATGAGGATCAATGTATACAAACTATATGGCTAAGTAGAGGATTGTCTGAAGAAGCTCCAGTTAAGTTTTGAAGGGTTCACATGAAGATTTGAAGAAGCTATGGCCATCTGAGTAGAACCAGTTTTGCAGTGTTCAAAAGAGACAGAGTGATAGGAAAGAGATCCAGATTGTTCTGAAAATGTAATATGATGATCTGCAGATCTAGAGGCATGTTTGGGAAGTCAGTGTGCATCATTCATTCAAGTGGTTGGTGGTTTGGAGGTCTGCAAGCAATCTTTCTAGTGTGACAGTTATGGTAGACAGTGTTCTTAAGGTTCTGGATGAAGATGCAAGTGATTCTGATGAATTGGAGGAGTGTGGATGTTTTGTTGAATTTAATGTGCTTGTGGAGATCTCTGTATCGTGTAGCTGTTGTGTTGGAGGTCCGCATTGAAGTTTGAGCTCGTTATTGAAGATCTCCCTCTTGGTGTTACTGTTCTTCCTAGTCTTGGCCAACCGGATGATTCATGCATGTTGCAGATGACCTAAGAGCATTTCTATGGAGCATGGCATGTTGATTGAGGAAGATTTGAGTCCCAATTATGTTTGGATGACATCTTAGTGATTCACATTAAGTCAGATGTTTGTAGTGATGACCTTGATGTTCATTTCAAGGTTGATGAAGCATATAAATACTTGTTGATGAGTTGTGGAAAATCATCCTTGTGTGAAAATAGTAAAATCTAAAGAAAGGATCAGAGGCAGAGTAGAGCAGAGGAGAAGCAGAAGAACAAATGTTGTTTAGATGAAGAGATAGAGAAGAAGTATTTGGGGCATAGCAGAAGTTTTGTGAGCTTTCAAAGGAACTAAACCAGGCATAAAAATGATGCTATTTCACAGTTCATTCTTCCTATATTAATCCTAAATTCCTGTAGGTAGTGAGCCTCTCTAAGCAGTGAGCTCTAGGAAGTGAGCCCTAAGGCAAGTGCCTTTTTATTTCATTTAAGTACTTTTAATTGGGTACAAATCTTGTGGGTTAACCCCCACCATGGTTTTCCCTTAACCAGGTTTCCACGTAAAAATTATGTTGTTATGTGTGTTCAATTTGCTTCTGCTCATGTGTTGTTAATTCATGCTATAATGTTTACATCACTAATCTAATTGAAATTTGAGAAAGAAGTTTAAAAGAAGAAAAAGGTTAATTTGTGGGAAAACTGATTCACCCCCCCTCTCAGTTGTCCAGAAAAATTCCAAAAATTGGTAACAGAGCGAGGTTCCTCTAAAAGAAGCTTAACAACCCGAGGAGATCCAGGATGTCGACTTACAAGAAGGATAGTCCAAGATTTGATGGAACAAATTACTCTGTTTGGAAGAGTCGCATGGAGTACCATTTACAATGCATGGGTGATGCTTATTGGGTGATAACCAATGATGAGTATAAACCTTTAGAGAAAGGTCCTTCAACTCCAGATCAAATCAAAGATGCTAAAAATAACCTTTGAGCTAAAGAAGCCTTGTTGAGTGCCCTGATTGATTCAAAAATGACAAATGTCTTTGGACTAAAAACTACTCATGAAATCTAGAAGAAGTTGGAGAATCTTTATGAAGGCGATGAATATGTCAAATGTGCCAAGCTACAAATTCTAAGAGGAAAATTTGAAAATCTGAGGATGAGTGAAGATGAAAACATCACAATCTACATTCAAAAGATAAATGAACTTGTGTGTGGTATCAAGTGTGCTAGTGGAACTTTGGAAGAATCAGATATTGTGGCAAAAGTGCTCAGATCTTTACCTGATTCATACAAACATAAGGTTGCTGCTATAGGGGAGATCAGGACTATCTCAAAAGTTACAAGAGATCAGCTGGTTGGCAAAATTTTAGCTTTTGAATTAAGTGAGTTTGGTGATTCTCTTCCTAAGTCTAAATATGCATTTAAGGCCAGTGTATATGGAAAGCAAAGATATGATCCAGATGAAAGCTCTTCAAAAAGATCAAATAGATTTGTGAAGGCAAGGAATGATCTTAAAGATGATGAAATTAAGACTATAGATCTTGAAGCTCTTATTGCCAAAAGAATGCCAAGAGGATCCGGTAAGTACGAAGGAAAGTTGCCATTCAAATGTTTTGCTTGTAATAAGATTGGTCATTTTGCCTCAAGATGTCCGGAGATGTTTTCAAAACCAAACCCTAATAGATATAAAGGTCAGAAGAAATGTTACTATGTCTAAGAAGCTAGAGAACAAGGAGTCACAGATGATGAATCTGATCATGGAGGTTCCACTGAAAATGATTGCGTATTCATTGCTATCAAAGAAGAAGATCCGATGTCTATTAAATCTGCTAGCTGTGCAAATGTGGAAAGTGCCTTGGCTACTCAGGTTGTTGAAAAGGATGAATGGGTGATGGATAGTGGATGTTCTTGAATCATATGACTGGTGATAAAAGTAAGTTTGTAAGCTTTGAAAAATATGAAGGTGTGCTTGTGAAATTTGGACACAACTTAGCTGGTAGAATCCGTGGCAGAGGATCCATCTCCTTTGATGGTAAGAATAACACCAATGATGTTTTTTATGTGGAAGGATTAAAGCATAATCTTCTCAGTGTTTGATAGTTGGTTGACAAGGGCTAGGATCTCTGATTCAAGAATAGAAAATGTAGAATATTTTAAAGCTTAGGAATGGAAATTGCATTTGGTACTCAAACTAGAGCTAACATCTTTCATTTAAGTAGTTCTAGCAAAAGTTGTTTGATTGCTTAGATAGATCAAAGTTGGTTATGGCATAGGAGGATGTGTCATGTGAATTTTGATAACATTGTTAAGATAAGCTCTATTCAGGTTGTAAGAGATCTACCAAAACTTGTGAAACCTGATTCCATGTGTAGAGAATGTCAATTGGGTAAACAGAACAAAATTTTATTCAAAAGTAAAGAACAATTTTTAAGTGAACAGTTGGAACTTGTGCATACTGATCTATGTGGTCCTGTTAGAATTAGGAGTGTGCAAGGAGACATATATTTTATGTTTCTAATTGATGATTACTCTCGGATGATGTGGGTGACCTTCTTAAAAGAAAAATTAGAAGCTCTTGAAAAATTCAAAATGTTCAAGGGTATGGTGGAGAATGAGATTGGTGGAAAGATAAAGTGTTTGAGATCTGACAGATGTGGATAATTTACCTCTAGTGAGTTTGATTCATTCTGTGAAAAGCATGGAATAAAAAGATAGCTATCTGCTCCTAGGACTCCACAGCAAAATGGAGTAGTGGAAAGGAAAATTTGGACCATTCAAGAAGCTGCCAGGAGCATGATGATGGAAAGTAATGTTTCTCAAGTCCATTGGAGAGAAGTTATGAGTACTTATGTCTACACTCTTAACTGGGTGTAGATCAAAGGCAACCCTGGTATGACTCCTTATGAACTATGGTTTGGTCATCCTCCTACTGTGAGATATTTTAGAGTTTTTGGTAGCAAATGCTATATCAAAAGAGATGAGGATCTAGGCAAGTTTGAAGCAAGAAGTGATGAAAGAATATTTTTGGGTTAGTCTACTCAAAGAAAGGCATATCGGTGCTTCAACAAAATATTGAAAAATATTGTTGAAAGTGCAAATGTTAGAGTCGATGAAACCAAAGAAGGTAATTACAGGTCTTGCAGATATGATTCAGAAGATCAAGATGAAAGTCAAAATCAAGGAAGGCAAGTTCAGACCCAGATTCAGATCTAGATTGATTCAAAAAATCCAATAACTCAAGAGGATAGTGTAGAAGTTGACGAACAAGCTCAAGAAATAGAAGCTCAAGCAAATCCCAAAACCCGCAGGTATGTAAGGATGAATCATCCTGAAGATCAAATCATAGGAGATAGAAATAAAGGTGTTCGAATTAGGAGAAGAATTGCTTAAGATCAAGAAGAGATTTGTCTAATTTCAAAGATTGAACCAAAATTAGTGAGTGAAGCTTGCAAAGATGAAAACTGGGTAAAAGCAATGGAAGAAGAAATAATGCAAATTGAAAAGAATCACACTTAGGATCTTGTTTCTAGACCTGAGGATAAAAATATGATTGGAACTAAATGGGTCTTCCAGAATAAACTAAATGAAGACGATGAAGTGGTAAGAAACAAAGCAAGGTTGGTATGCAAAGGATATTCTCAAGTGGAAGGAATTGATTTTGAAGAAACTTTTGCTCCGGTGGCAAGAATAGAGGCAGTCAGACTATTTCTTGCATTTGCTACTTATAAAGATTTCAAGGTCTATTAGATGGATGTCAAATCAATATTCTTAAATGGAGAGTTAGAAGTAGAAGTCTACATTGAGCAACCGAAAGGGTTTCAGTTGTCTGATCAAAGAGATATGATCTACAGGTTGAGGAAAGCGTTGTATGGACTCAAACAAGCCCCAAGAGCCTGGTATGTAAGATTAGATAAGTATTTGCTAAAGCTAGGTTATAGTAAAGGCACTGCTGACAGTAATCTTTACTTCAAGATTGATCATGAGAACATTATGATTGTTGAAGTATTTGTTGAGGATATCATTTTTGGTGGAAATGAGAGTATGTGCAAAACATTTGCTGATCAGATGCAGAGTAAATTTGAGATGTCAATGTTTGGTGAAATAAATTTCTTCTTAGGTTTGCAAATCACTCAGTCAGATAAAGGTATCTTCATATCTCAGTCTAAGTATGAGAGAGAATTGTTGAAAAAGTTTGGAATGGAGGAGTCAAAACTAGTAAGTACTCCAATGGTAACCAGATTCAAGTTAAGTAAAGATGATGATTCACCTAAGGCAGACCAGAAAAGGTATAGATCAATGATTGGAGGATTGTTATATCTAACTCAGACTAGACATGATATCATGAATGTAGTTGGACTTGTTGCTAGATTTCAAGCTAATCCTAGAGAATCCCATGTTGTAGCAGTTAAGAGAATTTTTAGATATCTCAAAGGGATAATTGATTATGGCTTATGGTACCCAAAGGATAATAGCTTCACTATTCATGGATATATAGATGTTGATTGGGCATGAGATGTGGATGACAGAAAAATTACTAGTGGTGGTGCATTCTTCTTGGGAAGTAGATTGGTTTCTTGGCTAAGAAAAAAGCAAGAGATAATTTCCCTATCTACATCAGAGGTAGAGTATATAGCAGCAACAAACAATTGTACTCAAGTACTGTGGATAAAGCAAATGTTGAAGGGCATCAGAATTGTGTTTGAGGAGCCTATCACAATTTTCTGTGATAATTCAAGTGCAATAAGTATCTCAAAGAATCCAGTGTTGCATTCAAAGACAAAGCATATATCCATCAAGTTTCATTTCTTGAGAGAGAAGGTAAATGAGAATGAAGTCATGTTGGAGTTTGTGTCTTCAAAGGATAAGATTGTAGATATTTTCACTAAGCCTCTTCCCAAGGATACTTTTGAGTATCTCAGAGAGAAGTTAGGGGTTATTACCCCTCTTGATAATAACTAAGATGCACTAAGGTGCATTAGTCTGGTGGAATTCATAGTCATATCTTGTGATCTAGATTGGTGTTAAGGAGATACTACTCAGGGGGAGTAGTTAGTATGCAAATTTTAGTATCACTTTGAAACAAAAAGGGAGAAAAGATTGCAAATATGTGCCCTTTGCCATTGATGTCAAAGGGGGAGAGAATTTCATGTGAAAAACTAGTTGCTGATGAAAGGGTGAGTAGTGAAGAAAGTGATTATAGAAGTGATAAATAAAAAGGGGGAGAAGGTCTTGTCTTGATGGTCAAATCAATTTTTCACATCATATGTTGCCATCAATGACAAATGGGGAGATTGTTGCAAATATGTGCCTAAGCGGTGTTGTCATTGATGTCAACATATCCTTGTTTCCATTGGTGTAAACTGTATTCTATTTTGTTACCTGTATAGAAGACTAGATTGTTGAGGATATTGAGAAAATTAATGAGGATCAATGTATGTGGACCATATGGCTGAGTAGAGGATTGTTTGAAGAAGCTCCAGTTTAGTTTTGAAGGGTTCGTATGAAGATTTGTAGAAGCTATGGCCATTTGAGTAGAACCAGTTTTGCAGTGTTCAGAAGAGACAGAGTGACAGGAAAGAGGTCTAGATTGTTCTGGAAATATAATATGATGATCTGCGGATCTAAAGGCATGTTTGGGAAGTTAGTGTGTATCATCCATTCAAGTAGTTCATGGTTTGGAGGTTTGCAAGCAATCTTTCTAGTGTGACAGTTATGGTAGACAATGTTCTTAGGGTTCCAGATGAAGATGCAAGTGATTTTGATGACTTGGAGGAGTGTGGATGTTTTGTTGAATTTAATGTGCTTGTCAAGATCTTTGTATTGTCTAGCTGTTGTGTTGGAGGTCTGCATTGAAATTTGAGCTCCTTATTGAAGATCTCCCTCTTGGTGTTACTGTTCTTCCCAGTCTTGGCAACCGGATGATTCATGCAAGTTGTGGATAACCTAAGAGCATTTTTATGGAGCATGGTGTGTTGATTGAGGAATATTTGAGTCCCATTTATGTTTGGCCGATAGCTTAGTGATTTGTATTAAGTCAGATGTTTGTAGTGCCGACCTTGATGTTCATTCCAAGATTGATGAAGCATATAAATACTTGTTGATGAGTTGTGGAAAATCATCCTTTTGCGAAAATAATAAAATCCAAAGAAAGGATCAGATGTAGAGCTGAGTAGAGGAGAAGAAGAAGAACAAGAGTTGCTTAGATGAAGAGCTAGAGAAGAAGTATTTGGGGCAGAGAAAAAGTTTTTTGAGATTTCAAAGGAACTGAACCAGGCATAAAAATGATGCTATTTCATAGTTCATTCTTCATGGATTAATCATAAATTCCTATAGGCAATGAGCCTCTCTGAGCAGTGAGCTCTGGGCAATGAGCCCCAAGGTAAGTACCTTTGCATTTCATTTAAGTACTTTTAATAGGGTACAAATATTGTGTGTTAACCCTCACTGTGGTTTTCCCTTAATCAAGTTTCCACGTAAAAATTCTAGTTTTATGTGTGTTCAATTTGATTTTGCTCATGTGTTGTTAATTCATACTTTAATGTTTGCATCACTAATCTAATTGAAATTTGAGAAAGAAGTTTAAAAGAAGAAAAAGATTAATTTGTGGGACAACTAATTCACCCCCCCTCTCAGTTGTCTAGACTAATTCCAACACAATCTGAATAAGGAAAAATGTAAATGGGGCATCAAGTTGCACACTTGGGAAATGTGGTGGATGCTCCCCTAATAATGATGAGTGATGTGTTCAAAAACATAATGTGCAAGAAATTTTCACCAATGTGGAAACCAAATCCACCTTAAATATGATGGGATTATGGTAAAAAAATATGGTCTTAGGATGCACTTCCATAGATATACATTTCTGGGTGATGATATGCAACATGTTTTGCTGAAACATCATAACATGATCAAGATATTTGAGCACTCTATCTTTACTAGCCCATAAGTTAGTCTATGTATACCAAATATTTGATGTGGCAAGCCACTATTAAAATTGAAATCCACTAACCTGGGCAATGGTTTCTAAAATAACACAAAAGATCCCTTTCTCTAATACACCATCTCTTTGGAAACATACTAATTTTATTTTAAGGAGACTTCACCATATTTAAATCACTACAAATAAGCCAATTGTAAAAGGGTAAGTTGTCAACCAACCAACACCATAACACCACTTTTGGGGGTCCATCATAAGGATTGTAAATATTGAAAAGCACCACCAACCTCACATCAATGTCAAAGGTCACTATTCAAGGTTAAGCTAGGAGAAATTAGTATGCATGCACCACCATACCATTTATCATATGATACCCTAAAAGATCAAAATCTTGAGTGAAATAGTCCTCAAGGTGGATTGATGAAAAATCTTGCAACTTTGATTTCTTGTAAACAAAAGTTATCCATTGGAAGCAAAGTTGTTGACAATCAACCCATATGAAAAGCTTAAGGGAAGCTGTTGTAAGAACTCTAACACTCCAAGTGATAAAATCCATGTGGAGGGATCCTCCCTAGATTTCTCTAATAGGTCACCATCATCATTTGTTAATTCCTCTAATTAGTTATCCAACAAAGGACTTTGGTTTGGAAAAATAGTCTATGAAAGAAATAGAGCAACATTTTCTACTAAAATCTTCACTTGGTGACCTATTTTCTCTAGACAAACAATGTGAATACCTAAAGGATTGAGATATCTTAAGAGACATCCAAACATCCACACATTGCCTTTGAGAAAAATTTCTAATCACAATTTGAGAAGATAAACTAGGGTATGATTCCTTGGTCACCAAAGGAGTCTAAAATTTATGGACATAGTCAGGTTTAGGTGGAGTGTCATTATATTTATGTTTTCTATCTACTAAATTGTTTTTACAAACAATCATTGACTTACTAGCTTCTTGGCGAAAGAAAAAATTTACAATAATATCAAATATTTTCACATAACCCCAAGAGAAAAAATATAGAAACAAGTATTCAAAATCCGCCATGAAAAAGAATAGATAAATATACCTTCAAAATGACACAAGATATACCCTAGGAAAACCCTCATGAGGGAAAAACCCAAGCTCCAAAAGTATCCACACTCAATGTATTATTTAGCAATGAAAATATTACAATACACTTATAGACTCTACGTGAATACTTTTGAAACATCTAACTCCACCAATGCATCCTACATGTGTGCAAGAATAATGGGTAACCATGTAACCGCATATCCCATACTATGCTTCACATATACACTCTATAGGAGAGCTCAATACAAATGACAACCAACCTCAACCACTGAACATGTGCTTGCTTTTATAGAATCAAGCTCACACAAAACTACTAAGTGGTATTACCTAAACCATGTGTCTCAAAACCATTGACCCCAAAATTAAATATTTACCACAAATGTTAAATTTTTTTCCTATGTCTCCCACACAAAATATTTAACGAATGTCCCATATAACTTTACAAGTGGGCCCAAATAAATATTTAATGTGGCTATTTACATATATCTAAAAATGTACCTCAAACAAATATTTATTTTATAAAATTACATTAATTATTTCTTGTGCTTGAGGTATACAACACCCTTTTCCCTAACATTTGGGTTGGGGGAGAAGAAAACTTGGGTATAAGTGGGCAATGTCTAGAAAATGGCTTGGGAATAAGTAAAGAATCATTGATCTTGTCGTCTGAAGCCTCACATTGGAAACATGCATTTGGTAAATTAATGTAGGTGATCTTATATTAGAATGTAATCCATTGATTGAATCTCAATAGACTCTTTTAAGGTTGGATGTGAGGTTTACCTCCTCACAAACCTACTTGTGGAGTCAAGTCATACATATTTTTTGGTTCATTGCAAATAAAATGGTTGAGTGTCTAGATAATTTGTGCCAAAAATGCCCATAGTGGGATGGAGAACCTAGCCAAATCATTCCAAATAGGGACCTTGAGGAATGCTTGCTTAGAAACATTAAAGTCTTAGATCTAGTGAGAATGCACCAACAAGGTTTTTCTCATCAACCAATAACTACACATGTTAAGAAGAATATTAACCTACTATGGCTCACGAAAAGTAAATAAGAAAAATCTCTTGCACAAATTCCTAACCTAAGATAACTTAATGCCATTAGGTTCCCAAGAATCATTGACCTAAGAGTCCAAGTACTATTATGAGTGGGCACTACCCCCATAATAAGCAATAGGGCTAAAATTTTGATACCAATTTAAAATATATTCTACAACATCAAGGAGAAAAATAACATCAAGTTTGAAGGTTGAACCTTTTTCTACACCTTCAGGGAAAATTTTAAGCGCACTTTGGATCCATCCTCACCATCAAATATAGTTGTAGAATACATGACTTTTGCCATTAAAAAAGGTGGAGCTAAGGGTAAAAGTAATGTGTAATAATTCTAAGAAAAACTACAAAACAATGTGACACAAAATTGAATGAAAGCCCTTAACCATACCAAAAAAATAAACCATAAAATAATAAACTAGACCAAAATTTACTCTAAACCATATCAAATTCCTTTTAAAATAATAATCCTCTATAACTAACACTTTAATATTTTAAATAAATATTACAATACCTAATTATTATTAATTTAGAATATCATTACTTCACTCATAGATTTTAAATAATAAAACAATTAAAATTTACAATCCAAACTTAGAATATATTAATAAATTTGAGTCACAGTGTAATATGTATGGATGTCAAAATGTATGGAGAGATATTTTTCAATTAAAACAAAAGTTAAAGGATAGCCTTTAAATTTAGTCTCTCATAGTATTAATACAAATTTAAATTCAGTCCCTCGTAGTATTAATACAAATAATATGAACAACAATTAATATAATAAAAATCAAATTTTAAAATGCAATGTATCTACGAAGAATAGATTAGAGATGATTTGCAAAAGTGATGCAGCCTTAGAGTAAACACAACAAAGAAACACAAAGAATGGAACAATAAGTGGAAATCTATTGATTCAATATTGTGAATAATTACAACCTTTATATGTTGGCAGTATGCGGACTACAATTTGCTCACAGGCCTGTCCTCTGGCTTATTACATTTACAAGAAAGATATAGCTTTGAAGCACTATCTTGTAATCTAACTTTCCAAACTATCCACTACTACCCATTTCCTAACAAACTCCTAATACATCTAGTGAATGATTGTATAGCAATTCATAGCTCAAGGAATGATCTGCGTCCACCTTAAGGGGTTTCAAAGTTTAATGATTGATCAAATGTGTAGGTCAACCTAATTCCAATGGTGAAGCCTCCAATGTTGATGGATCATGTTGAGGTTTTGGTTGAAGGTGCCTCTGGTCCCACAATGCCTTATGAGATGTTCCATTAGGTACCACAAGTCATGGGAAGGTGCTGCAAACTCGATATGTTGAACTAAATGTTGAAGGCTCTAAACAATGAATTTTGATGAAGCTTCTGACAGTGATAAATTTCTATAAACAACTACAAATCTCCTAAAATATGGATATGTTGTATATGAGCCATCATAGAATCCTAATCTCATGTCATGATCTATGAAATGATCATGTGGTAAAATGCAGTGCAAAATGCTGAGACTGTATTGACTGAAACATAATGAAAGAAAAGAAACAAAATGTTTTTGGTTGATGCAAGATTTCCTTTCAACCTAGGATGCTCCTACATTAAAAAGGGTCATTTCCAAAAGTACGACTCCCATAATAGAGATATTATGCTCTTTCCAGAGCTTGCAATTCCATATGTTCAATTGGAATTTATAATGTTTGTTAACCATTTACATAATATACTTAAAATCATCCTCGTCCTCATCAGTGACTTTGATGCACAATTCCTTGAATATTTAAACTATTTATAATTAGTCCCAATATAATTTTTATAATATCAATTCTCTTAATTATCTTAACATCTTTTTTGGACTCAATTAATTAGTACAAAATTACTTGCTTAATTGGAGAGTAGGTGTGCATTTGAAACTCTTTAAAACCCACAAGGTTTCTCAGGAATATTTCTGAGTCATCCTCAACTATGATTGGAGGGAGGCAAAGTGTAATGTGCTAGAGATGTCTACCTTCAAAACAAGCTTCTCCTCTAGTGTCTGGCTTCAATTTAATTATATCTCTTTGCAACTTTTCTACTTGACATAACACCATGCTTTCATTTGTTGCAAAGGGTGGAGTAGTGTTGGATTTTTGACAACAAGATAAATCAAAGAAAGCAAGAAGCTTAACTTTGAAATAAAACAAAAGTCTTTTGTTTTAAATCTAGTTTTTTCCTAAAGAAAGAAAAAAACTACTTTCTTCTAAATTTGATGAAGGTAGTTATGTGGAAGATATTTTAAATCTTTGTAGCTTTTTGAAAGGCAAGTAACTTTGTAATTGCAGCTGTGTGAGGATTGTAAATTTTTCTTCTGAACAATAAGAATATCAATACTTTTCCCCATGGATGTTTCTCTGGCATACTGTTGGAGTTTTACCACGTAAATCCTTGTGTTACAGATGTGTGTTTGGTTATTCTATATGTTTTTATTAGCTCTGTTTTCTTTGCAACTAACGTGTGCTGCAATATTATACAATTTTGGTTTCTTAAGTTTATTCTTTTAATTTTGCAGTGATTGTGTTAGTATTTGGTGTTTGTTCTACAACATCAAATGGAAAAGGTTTTGAATGCAAGTTTCAAGGTGGAGAAATTTAATGGGAAGAATAACTTTGAGTTGTGGAAGCTGAAGATGGGTAGTTTGTTGGTGCAACAAGGACTGCATAAGGCATAGGTAGGAAAGACAAAGAAACCTGTGAATATGACTAATTAGGACTGGGACGATCTGGATACAACAGCTCTCAACACAATTCGGTTGTGTTTGATAGATGATGTTTTTTTTAATATTGTTGGAGAGGAAACAACAGTAGGCTTATGGAGCAGAATGGAGAACCTTACATGAAAAAATCCTTAACAAACTGAATCTACTTGAAGAGGTAACTATATAGTTTGCAAATGAACGAAGGTATCAAAATTGTTGATCATTTAAATGTTTTTAATACTCTTACATGCCAATTAACTAGTATGGGTGTAAAAATCAAAGATGAAGACATGACAGTTACGTTATTGTGTTCATTGCCTAAATCTTGAAATTACTTAGTCACTTCCATTAGCTTTAGCACAACTGACACCCTTGAATTTGATTTTGTTTTGGGAGCTTTGTTTTCTGAGGAGGTGAGGAGGAAATCTAATACATAAACTTCCACTCTAGAAGCAATGGTGACTAGAGGTCAATCCATAAAAAGGGGGGAAATTTGAGAGGCGCATCAAGATCTAAATCAAAAGGCAAAAAGGGTAAAAGAAAATATTGGTATTTCAAAAAAAATTGGCATCTCAAGAAATATTGTTGGAAGAAGAAAGAAGACAATGATGACTCAAAAAAGGAAGCAACTTAGGTTAAAACAAGTTAAGGTACAGTTGATGAAGTATTATCTGTTTCTAATATTTCGCAATATCATGAGGAATGATTATTAGATTCTGGTGAGCTTCACATCACATGTGTCCACATAAAAGTTGGTTTTCTTCTTACCAAACTATTGATGGTGGTGTTGTTCTGATGGGAAATAATGTTTCTTGTAAGACTATTGGGATTGGGAGCATTAAGATTAAAATGTTTGATGGTATTGTGAGGACTTTGACAGAAGTAAGACATATACCAGAACTTCAAAATAATCTAATTTTCTTGGAAATTTTGGATTCTAGAGGTTATAAATTTACATTTCAACATGGATCACTGAAACTACCCAAGGGCATTATAGTGGTAGTGAAGGCTACAAATATTGGGAACCTTTACAAGTTATAGGGGAGTATTGAAATAAGTGAAGCAATGGTGGTATTTAAAAAAGTAAATGAATCTACTCATTTATGGCATCAATGATTGGGCCATATGAGTGTTGGTTAACAGTTTTGTCACTACAGAAATAACCTGATTCACCCAAGAAGGAAGAAACAAAAAGACACCAACAAATGGAGTAATCGTTGCGAGTGCAACAATTTTCCTCTATGTTTGAGAGGGCCAACTCCCTCATATGATTATGTTTTAAGTCTTAGGTACTTTTGACCAGAAAATACAAAAAGAAAAGAGAAAGAGAAAGAGAGAAAAAGAAAGGAATTTGCATGTGAACATAAGAAACACAATACAAATCCTAGAGAAAAAAAGGAAAACACAACAACAGAAGCACAAAGTCCTTTAGAAATACCTGTATATTAGAGCAAAGGAGGAGGAAATAAATGCAAAGAAACTAGTTAGACATAGGAATAACCATCTTCACGAGGAATGCAGACATAAGAACAACAATCATTTATTGAAAATAAACTTAGAACACAAAGTTTTCAGATTTTCCCCTTTTACAAAGCTTCCCATACACAGGTAGCAAAAAGATACAGAAAAATTTCCCCCTTTTACAATGACTGTAAAACAGTTTTTGAAGACCTCCTTAGATGGAAGCCTAAAAGACAATCTTTTCCTCTACCCAAAGAAATAATACAAAATAAAATAATGAAGAGTCCTTGAATGACTCTTGATATTCTACTTTGTCTTCATTTCTAAATGACCTCATATTTCCCAAACTGCACTTCTTGAAATTTTCGGGCATCTTCATATCAAGAACATTTGAGTAACGTTTGTGTGCCTCTTGGGTTACTAGGCTCACGACTGTTGCAAGTTACATAAAATTTCTTCCCATTTGCTATATCAACCAATCTAACCTGTGTATGTACAAAATGCATCATCTGGTAACTGTAATGGCTCTTCCCCAAACATCTGCTCACTATCAACATTGTCACCATCCTCTACTTGCGGCTTTATTTTTGTTGAACCACCTTGAGTTTATTTCTTCTTTATGCCACTCACAATGTCATCAATCCTCAGAAGCATACAGGCTGCCTCAATGGAAGTTTCAAACGTTTGGACCTTCACATTATAAGCATCCCATATTCGGTGTTCTTTCATATCTGTGATTTCTCCAACGTTTCCATCAATCCCAATCTACATTCTTGTGCCTATCTCACTGAAGAATAATAGCCATGGAATTGCATTCTGAGAAGAGAAGCGGCCAGTTTCTGGAGCCAAGGCGACATCTAGTACAATGATTTCAACCTGTGGGCACATCATATTATAGGAGCTCATCTTCAGCAGTTGTTTAGCATTTGTGCCCAACATACAAATGATAGAAATTGCAATTGATATTATAGTAATAACATTCACTAAGGGCTCTTTGCATGAGTCTCTCCAAGTTGAAGTTTCATTTCATAGCTGCAATAAGAAACTCTTGATGTGCCGTGGGGTTTTTCGAACTGTAGATTCATACCATCCATATTCAATGAACCATGGCCTAAAGAATAAAATACATGCTTGAGCATGTTCTTGTTCAGGCAAAGTTGTTTCAATCTACTGAGCTGAGTAAGCTCAACGATTTCTTCCCAGTTTTCTATCTCATTCTCTTCCAAACTAGAAAGTTGCAGGAAATCAAGACTTTGAACAAATGTCGATGGAGAGGAAACGGAGGCAAAGGATAATGTTGGCGATTGCTGTGAGAATGGGTATAATACCTTCCAATTGCACTTGCTCAGAAATTTCCAAAGAATTTTCAACAAATTCACTTCGCATCTATATGATAATATCGGTAGTTCTTTGGGTTTCCACGCACCTCCATCTTATTTAGAGAGTCTCAGTCTGCAAATTACATTTCTACTTCTCTTCTCTTGCTCTTTCTTCTGATGATGAATCATAGAGTGTGATCCGAAACGTTGAGGTAAAAAGGAGCATGTTTTTTTGTCAGAAATTCCAGTTGAAAAAGCTCGGAGATAGATGAAAGACAGAAGCAACCTCCCATGATACAGTCTCTCTAAGATACTTGGCTGGTGTAATGCCAAATTTCCTGCTTTCCACGCTTTCACATTATTTTATGCATGCAGTGCTCATCCGAGCATTTTCAGACATAAAATCTGACAAGATAATATTTTATTCCTGCTATTTCTATTTGAGAAGGACGTGGAATTGTGTTGATAGAGGACATCATCGGCAAAGGTGGTGGAATTTAGGTGCTACATTTGCGGAATTTATTTTCTTTAAAGCTCCTATTTTATTACTGGTTGGAAATGTCTGCCAAACATGTCTCCAAAGCTTTTTCAACAAATTCATCCTGTCCCCTATCCTGCGATCATTGCATTCATGACAAAATCTACAATTTTAGGCAAGCAGAGAAGATGTTGTGAAGGTTTTGAAAGCCATACTTGTATAAATGGAATGATCACACAATTCCACCACTTATTAACTTCCCAGCTTTTGATACAAGTTCATCTACCTCTCTAATTGTCATCGAATTCTATCATGATTTTTCAAAATAAAATGCACACGAATAAATGATGAAAGAAATATCGCCCATCCTGCTGCCAAGAGCACAATCAGAATAATATAAACTTCTCTATTCAAACCATGACCTTCACAAAATCCTTGACACAGAAAAGAAAGTGCTCTAATCATTCTGCATGCACGGTGCCAAGGCATCTCCAACTATAATTTCTGACGAAAATCTGCTTCCATTTGCCATGAAGGGTGGCGTTATCTTCACTTCTTTTTTTAGAGTGCCTTGCCTATTTAGAATGAGCCGCGGCCCATGAGATGCTTTTCCCATTGCATGCTCATCTTCTTGAAGCGTTTTCAACTATAATATCTGACAAAACTGCTTTGTAACATATTTGTTATATATTGTTTCTAATTCAGCACAGGCGGGGAGTTGGTTGCAGACTTCATAGGATTTGGTGATATACCTGCCAGCTGTATTTACTTTAAAACTTCGAGCCTTTTGATAAATCCATATTGTGCATATCCAATTATTCACCAATAAATACTATCTCCCTTCGAAACCACGGCTCCTTTGATTATGTTTAGCAACTTGTATTCATATGTTGGCGAGGAGATAATGGCGTTTCAACTGCAGTTAACAAATCTGGCTTATGCATATCCAACAATCATTGATAGCAATTTAATTTTTCTCTTGTTTTAAAATTCTTTGTAGATAAGCCGTGACCCCCCTTTAAACACATTCACATTTGCGTGCATGTTTTTCCAATGATAATTCCTGACAAAAACTTCTAATCTTTGGCGGACAGAGGGGAGCGCACTGGCTGAGAGCGCAGAATTTGGCATTGCAACTGCAAATTGCACTTGCTTTAAACTTTCTAAAGCTTTTTCAATAAATTCAATTTGTATATATCCTGCGGTCATGGCATTCCAACCGACGACGTTCCATCACGAAGTGGCGGCCTTTGAAAATGTCACTGCTACAATATCCGACAAAAATCTTCTTTATTGTGCTATTTCTGTTTTAATGCAGGCTGGGAATGTATTGGCAGAGGTCGTGGAAATGGATTACAACTGCTAGTTGCACTTTCTCGGATGTTACATAACTTTCTTTTTTTATGGAAACCAACAACAAAACCTGCACGTATTGTCTATACTCTCTCAATTTGAATGCGTGTCTACCAGAAGCATTTCAAACCATGATATCTAATAAAACTATGCCATGGACTTCCTATTGAGGCGCGACCAGAGATGAGAATATTGGCAACGGTTTCAAATTTGGCATTACACCAGCCAAGTATCTTAGAGAGACTGTATCATGGGAGGTTGCTTCTATCTTTCATCTATCTCCGAGCTTTTTCAACTGGAATTTCTGACAAAAACTTGCTCCTTTTATCCTGCACTAAAGCTGCACCTTTGAATATATAGATGACCAAAATATTTAACAAATAAGCTCGACACCAAAGCATGAGTTGAAATCAAAATAGCTGGACTCCCACAAATAGCTGAATGGGCTATAATAAAGCTCCAAAGTCTTATTACTACTGAAGGTGACTATACCAGTTGCCTTAAAATCTACAATATATCTGCAACTTCAAATGGCATATGACTGCAAATACTTTCTGTTTCAGCTGTATGCACACTGAAAGTGAGCACATAGTGTTGTTTGTAAGCCAGTGACCGATGCACTCTAAGTGAAAGACATGCTTATAGATAGATAGCTGTTGTAACTTCTCATTCACCTAGTTACCGCACATCTCTGACATCATGGACCTTTCCTTCAATCCAAAGGACATCATCTTGCAATATTTGTCAAATTCTCTCTGCAATCCACGAATCTGATAAGATAGGATTCAGGAAACCAAGGCCAGCAATGAACCTTTTCTTTTGCCAATATCTTGGGCATAATGATGTTGATACCAGGTGTGAAAAGGAGCAACATCAACCTTAGAGGAAACATCTACACCAACCTTTGTCTTGTCTGAAATGAGTAGGAATTACATCCCAAGGAGATCCACTAAACAATTGGAATAAGGGAGAGACAACATTGAAAATATGACCAAACTGAGATGACAACATGACTTCATATGTGACTCAAGAGAGAAAATAATACCTGTGGGATTTGAATTCGATGGAATGAGATAGCTCAAAGAATGGGGAAAGTTCAAAATTTTGGGGTTAAAAAATGTGGACAACAATGAGCAATAACTCTTATTGGTAAACCTAAGTTACTTCTAAATTTAAAATCCATGAATTTGAATATCTATAAGTATTGTGTCTTTGGAAAGCAATGTAGACAAAGGTTTAAAACAGGTAGTCATACAAGTAAGGGTATCCTATATTATATTCATTCAGATGTTTGGGGACCATCCCCTACAGTTTCATTTGGGGGATCATAATATTTTGTGACATTTATAGATGGTTACTCTAGAAAAGTGTAGGTCTATATTCTTAAAAGAAAAATTGATGTGTTTAGTGTATTTAAGCAGTTTAAAACTTTGGTTGAAAAGAGTATTGGCATTTCATTCAAGTGTTTAAGAACAAATAATGGAGGCAAGTTCACATCTTTGGAATTTGAAAATTATTGCAAGAAAGTTAGGATTGAAAGGCATAAAACCACAATTTTCACTCATCAACAAAATGGTGTTGTTAAACTCATGAACAAGACACTTCTAGAAAGATCAAGGAGTATGCTCAGTAATGCCAAGTTGGAGCAAGAGTTCAGGGCAGAAGAAGTCAATACAACATGCTATCTGGTAAATTCGTCACCCTTTGTTGCAATAGATTGTAAGATTCTTGAAGATGTATGGAAAGATAATTCTTTTGATTACTCAAATTTGAAAATTTTTAGTTGTGATGATTATGCTCTTATTTCAAAAGATCAGTGTTCTAAATTGGACCCCAAGTCAAAGAAGTATGTCTTTGTTGGTTATGGTGATGGAGTTAAGGGATATAGATTGTGGGCTCCTACTACCCACAAAATCATTATTAGCAGAGATGTAGTTTTTGATAAATCTCCTCTCATAAAATTAGACATAGTAGAAGTTGAAATGGAATAGGAACAAGTACTAGAAGGGTGAGTGCAGGATCATGATGGGCCAAACACTACCCCTAAGTGGTGATGTAAATGTGAAAATAGGCTTAAGTAACTTCATGTGAAAAATTAAATGGGTTATTTACACAATCTGGGAATAAGGTAGTAATAAAAGTTGAAATAAATTGAATGTATTTTATGGAACACTACTTTTAAAAAAAAAAAAATTAAATAGTTTGGTAAAAATTGGATTATTCAATGAAGCACTACTAAATTTTTTTTTAAAATGTAAAAAGTAGGTGTCATTCTAGCCAACCTAGGTATGAGAAAAAGATAAAAGTTTTCTTCAATGATTTAATTTAAGTAAAGGACAAATGAGCGGATGTGATGCATTTTTTTTGAATTTTTTAAGTAAATAAATAATTATTTATAAAATTTTACTGACTTTTTTAAAATATTAAAAATTATATTTCCAGCCAACCTAACTTGCTCAAAAATATATGAAACTTAAAAATTTTAAATTTTACTGTATACCCAATAAATCCTAGAATGTGACGCATCTTTTGGATTTAAAAAAGGATTAATATGTTGAAAGTTATGGATGCTTTTCAATATGTATATCTACTAGGAAATCAGACATAGCATATGTAAAAAATTAATAATAAATACCTATTAAAATTATTATGTGGTGTATATTATATTTTTAGAATCTTAATAGCTTTCTCTAAAACCCTTTTCATTTGATTAAATTTAGTTACAAAAAAGTTTGTCAACTTCAAGGTTGAAATTGTGGAAAATTTTAGGATAACACTAAATGGGCTATTTTGCAAGTTTCTTTGGCAAGTTTTGGGACTCCCACTTGCCCAAATATGACATATTCCTAAGGCATTTATGGAGGGAATCCATATTTGAGCTAGACATATTAACATCCTTTCATTCCAAATCTAAATATTAGTCCCAATGTTATCACTTTTTCATCAAGCAAGCTTTTTCTCCATTACCACTGTTTGGCCCATCATGATCTTCAAAAAGTTTCTATTTCCAGGTAGTATTGGAATTAGTTTCTTTATTTGATCTAGAGTTAGAGTAGCTAGATGATAAAACAACATTTTTAATTCGATATTTGGAAGAAGATATATATATGGAACAACCGAAAGGGTTTGTTTAGGATTGCAAAAGAAAATTTGTTTGCCAAATCAGGAATTCATTGTATGGCCCAAAGAAATCACCCAAGGAATGGTACAAGAAGTTTGATCCCTTCATGGTGAACAAAAATTTTACAAGAAGTGAGTATGACTATTGTGTTTGCTTCAAAATATTGGAAAATGGTTTATTTATTATCTTTGTGTTATATGTTGACGATATGCTTGTAGCAAGCAAAAGCATGACAAAGATCAACAAGTTAAAGGCTTAGCTGGCTAGGACATTTGATATGAAGGATCTAGGAGCAAAAAAAACATTTTGGGCATGGAGACACACATAGACAGAAACATGGTAAGCTTTGGTTATCACAACAAAAGTATGTGGAAAATATTCTTATGAGATTCGATATGAATAATGTAAAACTAGTAAATATCCTTTTGGCTTCCCATTTTAATCTTTCTTCAAATTTATGTTCTAGTAATAAAGAAGAAAAGGATTATATTTCTCATGTACCTTATGCTAATGCAATAGGAAGTTTAATGTATACGATGGTATGTACAAGACCAAATATTTCACATGCAGTTGGTGTTGTTAGTAGATACATGGCAAATCTAGGCAAAGAGAATTGGACAATAGTGAAATGGGTGCTTTAGTATCTCAGAGGCACAAGTGATTATTATATTACCTTCAATGGTTGTAGTGATTTGGTTTGTGGATATATTGATTTAGATTTTGTAGGTGATTTGGACAAAAGGAGATCTACCTCAGGTTATGTCTTTACTCTTGCAGGAGGACCTATTTGTTGGATGTCAAAGCTTCAAGAAACAGTTGCTTTGTCCACTACTCAAGTAGAATATATGGCTATCTCACATGCATGCAAAGAGGCAATTTGGTTAAAGAGTCTTTTGGGTGAGTTTGAAAAATTGTAGGATAAGGTGAATGTATTTTGTGATAGTCACAGTGCTCTTCATTTGGCTAAAAATCCATCTTATCATAGTAGGACCAAGCATATTGAAATTAAATGCTATTTTGTAAGAC
This sequence comes from Cunninghamia lanceolata, assembly GCA_027924645.1. Lineage (NCBI taxonomy): Eukaryota > Viridiplantae > Streptophyta > Pinopsida > Cupressales > Cupressaceae > Cunninghamia > Cunninghamia lanceolata. Next base: position 17,779,035 of record BSBN01001583.1, read on the forward strand.
AAATTATTGATGGAGGTGGAGTAGCTGTTGACAAAGTCCATATGAAAGAAAATTGTGTAGACGTGTTTACAAAACTAGTATTGCTAGAGAGATCGAGGTGGAGTTTGACTTCTCTTCGTTTGCAGAAAAGGTGATGAATGGACATGAACAAGCATCAGGTTAATTATTGTCAAGGTGAAGATTGTTGGATTTTTTACAAGAAGATAAAACAAAGAAAACAAGAAGATTATCTTTGAAAGAAAACAAAAATCTTTTGTTTTAAATTTAGTTTTTTCCTAAAGAAAGAAAATAAACTACTTTCTTCTAAATTTGATGAAGGTAGTTATGTGGAAGATATTTTTAATCTTTGTAGCTTTTGAGTGAGAATTGTAAATTTTTCTTCTGAAGGATAAGAATACCAATATTTTGTCTCATGGATGTTTCTGTGACATATTGCTGGAGTTTTACCACGTAAATCCTTGTGTTGTAGATGTATGTTTGGTTATTCTGTATTTTGTTCTTATCTCTATTTTATTTGCAACTAACTTGTGCTGCAATATTATAGATTTTGGTTTTTTAAGTTTATTCTTTAAATCTGAAGGAATCTCAACAAGCAGCAATACAAGTAGAAGCGCCACAAGCGCAACAATTAAAGTTGATAGAAAACATACAAAGAAGAATCAGAATTTGATAACAACTCTGCAATCACCTGTCTTAACAAATCCAATAGATAGCGCACACCTCGTTTTATAAGTTGCGCAATTGATCTGTTATTTTCATTGACTGAAAATGGATAGCCGGGAAAATACCGACCGAGGCGATCTAATTCTTTGGGTAAGAAGGCCGACCCTTTTTAGGGTCTTTACCCTAGAATCTTTTTCAGAATACAAAGGAATCTAATTTTCGAGCTTCAAAATGTGTGATATAATGTCTTGTCTTTTTAATGTGTTCACATCTGTGGGAGCAGAAAAAGAGGCTAGAATTGGGTAACTCCATTCGAAGGACCTCAAGAATAAAGCATGCATCCATGTTCATCATCGAGGCAAGTGTCTTTTCATCCAATTTAATGGCCGAGTCTTCATAGCAATGTCTCATCTCTTTCTCTAGATCTTTAACCTCCGAGACTAACACTTCTATATTAATACCAGGGAGCCTTTCCAAGGTTCTGTCTACTGCTTGGAGGTTATATTCGTCCATTGTAGTCAGCTGCTAGTGTTTCTTGTGATGATAAGGTCCAAGAAACACAACCACAGGATCATAAGCTTCTCATTTGATTTTCTTTATAGATTCAGGCACGCGATATATAAGCACAACAACAGACGTTTTTCACTCCTTGTGCTTTCTGGATTCATGTCTACGTATAACTTGATTAATCCATGATTCAGCTTTGATTGTTCCCTTCCAACAGGCATTCTCTTTCTCCATCTTGGACTGTACGTTTTATTTGACCTTTACCACTTACATGGATGTCTTATTTAACGGTCTCCCTATTGTCTTTGTATTCCATATAATAGTTCTTGGAAATCACACAATGTGATCAGCTTCATCTACACAATAGGAAAACAAAGGTGGGGAACCGAAAAATAACTTATAATTTAAGAACATTGCAAAAGTCCAGAAAACTTGTACCATTTAACAAATAAACATACATTTACCTAGAAATGAAGATAATAAACAGTTTAGATAGAATAAAAATAAAATTAACTAGCATATTACTCTTTAGGCTGGATTTTATTCCATCAAAGACAACATCGAAAGGGGAAATGCCTTTGCAGCTATTAGGAACTTAATGGGTCTGATAATAGTACATTTTTCATGATCCTGAAACAGAAAGTTTGGCTGCTGTTCTAGGTTGTGCAGGAAGCTACGTAAGGACAAGGTCATTATTTAATTCTTTGTTCTTTTGTATAAAAAATATACCCCTTCAATTTTATGTCTATGAACCACCTTCAAAACCCTTCTATTCAAGGAAAAGGACAAATTAACGTTGGTAGCATCGCACATTGATCCACAGGGATTTAGAAAAGTCAATAATGTATAATGAATTAAGCAAATGATCAAGATTCAACAGTGAAAGAATTTAGTTTTTTTTAAAGGGAAATAAATCGTTTTTGTTGTTAAGAGTGTTTTATATTAAATCCACAAAATCATTTGCATTATTTTGTTTTTTTGTTGGTGTTGTTTGCATTATTAAAGGTAAAATTAAGTGTTGAATGGATTAAAGGAAAATAATTTAATGGCTTTAAGAGACTTGTGAAATTTATAGTGGGGATAAGAGCAATCTTAGTTCTATCCAGTTTTGTATACATTCTTGAACATTAATAACATTAACATAGTCAATCAATTTTTGCTTTCAAGCTAGTCTTTCCTTTAGAAAGGTTGTAGGATAAAATCTTTGAGCTTCCATGGTAAATTTTTGGATTTCTAGCATTTTATTTCTTTGTATTGAGTAACATTTACTCCTCTAGAAAGTGTTGTCATTTATTTCATATCCTAGTGGAACATCCATAGAACAATAGCAATTCTTATTCTAACAAATTTTACTATTGAATTTGAGAGTTCATATATCACTTTGGTACTAGAGTAGTTTTATGAACTTTTGTAAATTATGGAGTTAGTTTGTTGCATGATAGTTACTAAATCTTTAAAGGAGTCGCTTCCTTACAATCTATAGAATAACACACATGACTAGAATAAAAAGGTTAGAACATGTATGATTTGAATGCATGTGTGCCCACTTTGGAGGGTTACATGGAAGATGTGATGAAGAACAAACAATGGATAGGTCAATAAGTATAGCACAAAAAGAGACGACAAGAAAATGGTTCAAGAATAGTCTTCTGTTGGCAATTTGGTGAGAGTTATAGTCTAGATATTTAGCACTAGATGTCCAATGAAGAATAAATTGATAGTGATACATTTTGAAGGAAAGTCATATGAGATAAAGAAGGTGTAATATTAAAAATTGCCTACTTTGCAATCTCCATCTTACATTTTCGAACTTATTTTGGTGTCCATACTCATAGACATGTTTCAAACTCATTTTTCCTATTTTTTAAGCCTAATCTTGTCACTAATATGATTTATAACCATTCTTATGCCTTTCTAGACCACTTAAACCTACCTAGAAATTCTCAAACCAAACTCAAAAAACACACATGTGCACTCCAAATAGTAGTGTCTAGGTTAACTTTAAAATTTTAAATGAGCCTAAAACTCTAAATCATAAGATTCCCTAATATATTTTCTAACACGTATGCAGACCTAGACACAAATAAAAACTATCATCATCCTCATTTGGAAATAACACTTTTTTCTACAAGAAATATGCACTCTCAATACTAAGTTTTCCTCCATGGCTAAAATCTAAAGACCCCCCATAGTTGAAGCCCCCCTTTTGGATTACCATCTTTTCCCTTCACTCTAGGATCCCTACCTTGCTTGTAATATTCTCCTACACTCTATAATAATCCCATGTTACGAATCTCATACATCAAACATTCCATTGTTTCCAAGATCTCCTCCCCCCAAACTTTATTGCGGATTCAATCCCTCATAATTCTTTTCCTAACATATTGATGACATTCTATATCCTATCTTAATCTCTGTTAAAGCACACACCACCAAAGAAATAGACATCCTCCTAAGATATTTTCAACAGTCACAATACCTTGCACAAGCCACAAACATGTCACAATGGAAGTATGTCACACTTGACTCTTTACTAAGGCTACTATTGAGGTTGAAACATACCATCTAAGGCATTGAATAACACAGACTACTAAATAGATAAACACATTGTTCCATTATATTTAGCCTCAAATTGAAATAATAAAATATCAAAGACTTTCTAGGTGAGGTACATGTGGAACAAGGATAAAGACATAGAGAAGAATAATTGTTCAATGTTTTAGAATCTCAATAAACACAAACACCAATGTTGAAACTTCAAAGGTGACCTAGAGGAGTGCCTCAGAGTCATATGTTATTTAAATGAACACCTAGGTAATGTCTATGACCAACAAGAGCACCCAGAGCCAAAACTAATGTCTTTGAAAGATGCCTAGGTCAAGCACTAGTTTATTTGTTTGTCCTAAAAGATGATAATTTTAGGTTGGTGAACTTGCGATATCACAATGGGCATGTAAGTACCCAAAATTGTATGGGTCAATATTTCATGTCCAATGATGAGTTGGTTTTACAATGCATGACCCACATGGCATACTTGTTTAACCTCATAGTAATTTCCACCTTGATCAAAGTCACTCTACATCACAATACCCTTCATCAATCTTTGATAGCCTTGTTTTTTCCATCCACCTAGTCCTTGCCTTTTCCCCTCTTCTTTCACTGATTTCCTACCTTTAGCTATAAGGGATCCTAAGAGACCTTAGGGTCACTTGGGTGACCCATGTTAAGTTGCAGGGTCACATAATAAACCTACCCTAGAAAAAGGGGTGACCCACCCCATGACACCGGTGACCCTGTCATGTTAAAGTGACAAAAGTTGTCTTTTCTTGCCTTGTTTTTGTCAAGTTTTTTACTAAATTGGACATCTTTCTTATCCACTTTCATCTTCGTCCTTACCCCCACTTTCTTAAGTAAATCCTCTCCATTCGGGCCCTCCTATATAAACCCCCCTCTTCTTCAATTTTAATGGAAGTAGATAAGTTGAGAAGAACTTTTGCTATGCAAGTCAGGAGGAGAATTTTTACACTAGTCTTGAGTAGATCTTATACCAAGAAGCTAATGTTATCTTCTTGATGCCTACATCCTATAGGAAGTTAATTCTATCTTGCTCTCTACTCCAATCTCTCCTTTAGGAAGATAATGCTATCTTCCCTTCAAAACAATATCAACTCCCTCCCCATTTCCTTTACATCAAATGGAGCACCCCAATGATAATAGAGGAGAATATACCATGGATAAAAGATAGACCCTCGAAGGACACATTCACAACAATTCTTCAAGAAGCTTTTATGCTTCTCCTAGGTCCTTTTGAAAGCAATTTCATTTCAGTAGTAATTAGATCATCAAACTTTCCTAAGGATTATAACTCTTTCTTATTGTTTCTTAGTTAGATTAAATTATTTGTTCATTTATTAAGTAAAAGTAGATCTTGATTAATTTTATATTCATTACAATTAGATTAGAAGCTTTTACTCTCAATTTATCTCAAAAATTGCATCAAAACATGCAAAAAACATAGCCTACATTACATAGGAAAATCCATATAGTTAATTAGCTCAAATGTCATTTTTGGAAAAGCAAAGAAAGATTTAGATTAGTCTCTTGCATGCATATAGAGGGTAAGTGCAAGAAGATGAGTTCACTTTTTGGCCAAAAAGTGGAAGTGTTTTTCCTGTTTTTCAAATTTTGTCATACTTGGAGTGACAATTTGAAGCACTTGCACATAAAATATTAAGATGATGTAAAAATAAGAAATGTAGGATTTTGTTTCTAGTTTTCAAATATGTATTTTTTTCTAATACTCAGATGATTCAAGTTGGGTTTTTATTGGATGTACAAAAAGTAGCTTTTTAAAAGTCCCCTATTTTTTTTCAAAAGCATGCATATGTATGGCCAATATAATTTAACCTAAATTAATGTATTTTTCTAATTCCTTTTGTGGAAAGATTCTCAGGATGTTGAATTTTGGTCAAGATATTTTTTGTAATTTATATATATATATATATAATTAATTTTTTAATGGCCCTAATTAGTGTTTTTTAAAACCTCTCGTATATGAACAACATAATTTGAGCTAAACTAATCAATTCACAAAAAAAAAATATCATGTAGAGAATGATGTTTAGTTTGGTCAGACATAATTTTTTTTTCAAGAAACTTTCAAAATCAAAAGTTATTAAAAAAATATTAACCTAATTTATTTCAAGTTTATGAGTTAGTTTGTTTGAAAAATAAATAATAAATACAAAATTATGTTCAATAGTAGAAAAAATTACATATTTGAAAACTAGACTTTCAGATCTATAATGGGTTTTAATTTTGTTAAAATATTATTAAAAAAAAAGTTGTCAGCCATAGTGGTGAAACTAGTTTTTTCTCTTGTTGTTTTCATGGTCTCCTATTTGCAGGTCCAAAGCTAAAGCTTGGGTTTCCAACCCTAAAACCAATGCAAATTGGCAGATTTGAAATTTCAAAATTTTAGAAACAGGTACCCATTCATTTTAAAAATAATGGGTACCCGTTTCTAACAAATAAAAAAATTAACCATAGGCATGTAAACAAAACAAAAAAAAAATTTTGAAAACAAGTACCCATTTTGCTTCGGGAACCCGATCCTAAACGGGTACCCATTTTTTTCAAAACGGGTCCCTGTTCCAAGTGGAATTTTTCATCCACAGGAGACTTCTGCGAAATGTATACTCAACTTCTTGCTTTAACCCTAGATTTAATAGAAAAACACACAAACAAAGTAGATGGAAATTCCTTGATTCCAACACGAGGCATATAAATCAATCAATGAAAATATTAAAAAGACATCAAAATAAATTGTCCAAATAGTTCAAATCCAAACAACATACCAAGCATCATTTGTATCTCATGCTATATGTGTCTTGGGATTAAAGAAGATTGGATTAAGGTCGCTCTTGATGAGCTCCTTGAAAATGTGTCAACACTTAGATAAATCAAAGAAATCAATAAACAAAGATGTGTAAGAGAAGAGTCACACTTAGCAAAACACACATACTTAGAGGAACTCATTGTATGCATTGATACTAGAATTATACTGCTAGCCATAAGAAGACAATGCTTGGACACTCCTACTATCCCACCAGTTATCACTCCATATTCCACACCCTTGTTAGAAAGTTGACCTTTACTTGGTAAAGTTTATTTAATCTTTACCTTGGTAGAGGTTACTATTTATTTTCATCTTATAATTACTTGTATTTTAAATATAAGTATTTTATTTTGTTTTATTATCCTCACACATGTGTGAGGATAATTCACATTCATATTCCTCTTGGAGGAATATTTAAATTTTATAGATTCCTCATTATGAGGAGTGTGACCCCTGGCACACACAGATTATGAAATGTGGCATGCTTAGACTATGAGAGTTACATGCAACTCCTATCTCTCACCTCTATTTATGAGGCGCTTCTTTCTCGTTTTCTACAATCCTCACATTTCTCACATTCATGCTCATTTTTTATTCTACAATCCTCATATTTCTCACATTCATGCTCATTTTTTAGGAGTTCTGTCTCTGCAATGTACTTCTTAGGCTTATGTCTCTTTCATAATAATGGGGTTTTCTCTTTGTTTTTTTCGCCTTACAAATTCTTGGTCTCCATTGTTGATGGTGCATGCTTCTGATTTGTTGTTCTTATTGGATGGTATCATTTACTTCAAACAATACTCATGTTCTTGGTTAGTATGTTCTTTATTTCTTTTATTTTTCTTTACATGGTATCAGATCTATGTTTTAATAAGTTGCTAGTGAAATCATTGAAGGTTGCCATCTCTTTTGAAGCATCCACCTTGGATAAAATTACAGATTTCAGAGAAGAGAAATTTGTTTTTTTGTGTGTCGGGTTTTTGACCCTTTTCATTTTTATTTTTTTATTCTAACACTTTTACTGGCAAGGGTTTACAAGAAGAAACCATTTTTTTAGATCTAATGTAGATTAATTTTTTTAGGCCCAAGCCCTCTTTTTGTTTAATTTTTTTTATGGCTTAATCCTTGCATTAAGCATCTGTAGATTCATTTTTGTTCTAGGGTTTCTGAAAATAAATCTAAAAAAATAGTTTTGTGTTAAAAATTTCAAAGGTTGCAACACAAAATAGTTTCAATCCCTTTATATATATATATATATATATATATATATATATATATATATATATATATATATATATATATATATATATATATATATATATATTAATGCTTTCACAAAAAAAAATTACATATCTATGCAAGAACAAAAAATCTAGTTGTGTTAAAAAATAATTTTGTTTTCTATTTAAGATATGTGTTAAAGAATTTCCATTCTACCCACCAAAAAAAAAATCTATTCTTTTATATATATGCAAATGCTTTCACGAAAAATAATTACATATCTATGCAAGAACAAAAAATCTAGTTGTGTTAAAAAATAATTTTGTTTTCTATTTAAGATATGTGTTAAAAAAATTTCCATTCTACCCAAAAAAAAATATATATATATATTCTTTTGTTTCTATATATATATAAAAAATTTCATTCTGCAACAAAAAAAAAAAAAAAAAAAAATCCATTCTTCTGTTTGTATGTATATCTACTTTAAAAACAATACTTAGTGTATACTGTTTAAATTTTTTTTTGGCCCCTAGCCCTAGTTGTTGTATCATTCCATTAAAAAAAAGTCTTTTTTTCATTTTTTTTTGTTTTTTTGTTTTTGGGCTTTTGCCTAACCTATAACAAAGTTTTTTTTCGGGCATCAAACCCTCTTCTTGGCACCTGGCCTCTACCTTGCTTCGCTCCTTTCCCATATTTCAAACTCCAAAATAACTCTAAACCCTAATGTTTTAAAATTTTATTATCTCTCGAAAGCTTCACGCCGGTAAATTATTTTTTCTAAACTCGTCGTTCCTATTAGCGTGGACCTTATACCTCCTATGGGTGCAAGTGCTAGTATAAACCTTAGGCCCTCGCGGTCTCTCTCATATATATATTTTAATCTTTTTTATATATAAATTTTTAATATGAGGTCTCTCATATATATATATATATATATATATATATATATATATAAATTTTTAATATGAGTTGTTTTAAATAATTTTTAAATTTAATTTTTTTAAAATAAAGTGTTTTTATATATATAATTTTTTTTTAATATAGTTTTGAAATTAATTTTTTTTAATTCATCTTTTTTCAATAAGGTTTTCTTTTTAAATAATTTTGCCTTTTGTGGCATTATTTAAAAAAAAAAATCTTTTTAATTAAGTATTTTTTTAAAAAAAAAATTTGCCTTTTATTTATCTAATTAGGCAATTTTTAATCCTATTTAATTTATAAGGGATTAATTAAAAAAAAAATTAAGTTTTTCTATTCATTAAAAGAAATTTGTTTTGTTCATCCCTGTGACAACTATTTATCCATGTGACTTATTCAAATTCTGATATACTAAGTAACTAACTCTATTTATGAGAAATTATTGTTCTCTTTCTAAGTCTTGATTTAACACATTTTCCCATATTATTATTCTAATTTCCAATAATTCTACAACTTCCTTCTCAACTACAAATATGCTATATTGATAAAGGGAATCAAAAAAATTATTGTGCCAAATTGGAGGAGTTGCCTTGTATTATTCCATATTTGTATGCACAAGACACGTGTAGTAAGATGTATAGGGAGCCCTTTCTATAAGGTTAAGTATGGAGGTCACATCATAGCTACCTTTTGGGACCCATGGAAAATAATTCCATCCAATAATATTGGTATGCCCTTACTTATTTTTTAAATTTGTATGCACAAGGTGCACATGTGTAGTATGTTGTATAGGGAGCCCTTTCTATAAGGTTTAGCATGGAGGACACCTCGTAGCTACCTTTTGGGACTCATGGAAAATATTTCCATCCACTAATGTTGGTATGCACGTATTTAATTATTTCTTGATGATTCAAGATGAACTTAGATCTATGTTCTTAAAATGAAGGATCAAGTTCTTGAAACTATTATTAGGTTTCATTCTTTTGTTGAAGGCAATCTGGTTTTTCAAAAATCTTTAGGACTGATTTTCAAAGTCCTTTGCTATTAAACATGATTTAATTTCCCTTTACAATTCAACAAATCATGTAGCGACAAGAAACCTAGAACTATTGTTGATATGACTATATGTTTGTCTTATAATCTTTTGGGTTGAAACCATATTTTGTGCTATCTATCTTATTAATAACACTTCCATATTGGATCAATATTATAAACCAACTTTCTCTTTCTTGCTTTAATGTCTCAAATTTGGATTTAATTAATCTGCAATTTTATATTATGCAATATGATTATATCTCCTTGATTGCAATTTTTAATAGTTTTTCTCTAATTATATTGATTCAAGATTTAGGATATGATCCCAATGATGGGAGATCCACTTGTGGTTATTATTTCTTTTTTAAATTAGGTACAATATCTTGGAATTACAACAACACCATCAATCCACTTCTCTTGATTCTACAGGAGCACAATATACAGATTGTTCAAATGCATCTAAAGAAGCACTATGGTTGAAAAGATTACTTGAAGACTTGGCTCTATCTCAAAAGGATTTTAGGCTTTTCTTCAAGCCTCTTTTTAAAGATATATATATTTTTTCATCATTGTAAATATCAAGGCTCTCATCCCATTGATGTATATGTTGTAATCATCCTATTGATGAATTTTATGTAATCATCCCCAATGAAATCTTGAGGGGGGATGTTAGAAAGTTAATCTTTACCTTGGTAAAGGTTACTATTTATTTTCATTTTATAATTACTTGTATTTTAGTAGACATGATATTTCCATAGTCCATGATGATCAAATTGTAAGTTTCTGGAAAAACTGTGTTGCTTTTTTTGTATCAACGTTTTGGATCACACTCCATTTTTTTGCATTCTCCTCTTATCCTGATGATGGATCACAGAGTGTGATTCGAAAGGTTGATACAAAAAAAGCAACACAATTTTTCTAGATACTTGTATTTTGATTTATTATCCTCACACATGAGGGGATAATTTACGCTCATATTCCTCTTGGAGAAATACTTAAATTTTATAGATTCCTCTTTATGAGGAGTATGACACCTTGCATGCACACATTAAGAAATGTGGTGTGCTTAGACAATGGGAGTTACATGTAACTGTTTACAGTTAAAAAGGGGGAAATATTTTGGTTTATGTTTCAAAGGAAAATCCTCCCTTCTCACCAAACATTCAAGGGCATATCAACTGAGTTGTGTTGTGATGTTCACAACATGCCCCATTTTACTCAGAAATTGCTTGGTGGTAAAGGGAAAAAGAGGGGTTAAAATTGTAAACTTTGATAAAAATAGAGAAAAAATGCATTTTCAATACCAGTGCATGATATGGTTGGATTCCTTGTGAAAAATGAGCTAGGGTTGCTTTTTGAACCATCTTAAAATTCGCCATATTTTGCAAGATATGATCATTTTGGTAAAATGTACATTCAAGTTTGTATATCACTTTGCATACACAAAGTCCTTTGTATGTGCAAAGTCATTTTATACTTAGTCACTTTTTTGCATTCGGGTTGCATATGCATTATTTGTTTGCATGTTCGGTTGTTGTATTACATACATTTCCCTTTTTATATCGCATTCATATACAAAGGCAATTGTATGACTTTTTTTCCTTGTATGCATTTTAATAAAGGTTTTGATATATACATACAAGATGGACCCGAAATAACTTAAGTAAAAATGAATAGATGTTTGGATTCCACTTTGTATCTAACGTTTGTATGTTTGGCAGGTCGCAACATACAAGGAAATATACAAGACATTTTATACATTGCGCAGAATCCAAAAGTTATGAACCGGAGAGAATTCGTTGTATATCTGCAGGCTTGTATGTTTGGGTAACATACATTGCAAGTATACACCATGCGGATTTGAAAAGTTTTATTAAATAGTGTTAAATCACTGTACATTTCGGGCTTGTATATTTTTTTGCATACATTTGGAACATACAACGTCCATATACAAGTCGCAGACCTAAGGGGTTGTTTAAATAAAGTTAGTTGCTTGTATGTTTCAGAATATACAAGGCATAAGATACAAGTGTTCTATATACAACACAGACCCGACGGACTTATTAAAACAAATTAAGTCGTTGTATATTTGGCGCTTGTATGCTTTGACATACAAACGGAACATACATTGCATGCATACAAGCCGGAACCCAAAAGAGGTTGGAATCCGATTAAGACTTTGTATCGCATCTGACTTGTATATCGAAGGATACAAGCACAATATGCATAGAAATATACATTGGGCGGATTTGAAAAGTTATACAATAGGGTTAAGCGCTTGTATATTTTTGTATTTGTAGATTTTGACATACAAACGGAACATACATTGCACGTATACAAGCTGGAATCCAAGTGGATTTAAAAGCGATTTATCTTATGTTCTACATTTGACTTGTATATCGAATATATACATTCCAATTGGCATACAGGGGTGATATACAAGGATTTAAACAAAAAAAAGGGCATCGGCATGAGTAATACAATCGGTGGGAAATTGTTAGAGGGCCCTGATATCTTATGTTACGCTGACAGAAGAAAAGGCTTAGCCGAATAATAAAAGACATCGGCCAAACAATGGCGATCGATAGAGAAAATTTTGGCCATGCCGATAGGCAAGTCATGCTGATAGGAAAGAAACACAAGCCGATAGGGCTATTTCGCTAAGAGTTGAGAGTATGAAATTTCTAGCTCGCTTCGATGGGCGTATCTCACGCCGATAGGCAGGAAAGGCAGAACAATAAGAATTTAAGGGCATTTTAGGGCCTGAATGCATGTTTCTAGTCAACAATGGTTGACTCAACCAATTTAATGTTGTATATGCATTTTTTGGATGCAATTTTCATAGATTTATGGCCCGATACTTGCGTTTGCATAGTCACGCCTTGATTTAACAAGTGTTTTAATTTCTTGCTAGTTTTATTAATCGATGATACTTATTACTGGTCTATTTTTGCAGGTTTGCAGTTGAGGAAGGTAGATGAAACTTAATGGCGGTGACTTCACGAAGGAGGAAATCCTATCTCACAGCAGAGGGAGATAAGGATGAAGGGCGAGGAAGTCAAAGGTATTCATTGATGAAGACAAAATGCAGTTGAAACATCATCATAGCAGACAAACAAAAGTTATTATCGAGTTGCTAGGGTTTTCAGAAGGGCATTTTTCACCTAGATTTGATGTATACTCAGAGATATTTTGGGAGACTGGTTCACCAGCATTTATTGTTGTAACCAGAGGTTTGAACCAGGGTTTAAATTAGGTTTTTTTTGGGCTGTATTGAGGACAATCGAAGTCTATATATTGTGCCTTGATACACTGTAATACGTTACACAGGGATTTTTTTAGAAAATAGCTAGCACTTGTAACTAGTTTTAGCATTTTAGAGTAGAGGGACCTTTTAGTTTAGGAGTAGAAGGAGGTCACCTATGTCTGCAATAAGGAATGCGTGGAACATCTAGCTTCCTTACTGTATCTATAAACCTTGTAAGTTTTCTGTAGTTTGATCATTGAAGCTAAGAGCCATTCAGACATTGTAAATCTTATATGACTATCTGTTTCTAATACAATTAAATCTGGAATTCTGCGTCTATCTTCTGAGTGTTTTCTTGCTCTTCATTATGTTTGAAACATTTTCTCTTAGAGCTTGCAATCTTAGGTGTATGTTTGTGAAAATGCTCAGAATATACATTTAAGGTTTTGTCTATGGATTTGATCAAGTTACTGTATGATTTATAAAGTGCATAACAGAACAATTAGATCCTTCAAATAGAGTGAATGAAGTGTAGATTAGATCTTTCTAACTTTTCCCAACCCATTTGAAAATACTTAGCTTAAAACGTAGAAATTTGAAGGAAATTTGTCTCATATTTGAAAAGAGCATGCATAACAGAGTTTGAAAGTAGAGAGTTTTCATAAATATTTAAGAGAAGAAAGCTGCAATAATCTGAGAAGATTATTTAAAGTTTTGTAGCATAAGTATAAGTTTATGCAAAAGGGATGAACAACATATTGACATTTATTAATCTTTTGCATAGTTTGAGTCCAGTAAACCAACAAGAAACCCTAAACTACATAAGGCCCCTTGAACATTACAGCTTCACATTGACCAACTGAATTTGCCCAACCGGTCAAGACCTGACCATATTAAACTTGTGATTAAGTGAATCTTAACCGATTCCTTCATATCTTTCAAGTCAGTTTTTGTTCATTTTATGTGAATTTTAACTAATTGTTATGATTGCATCAAAACAATCATCAACAGTCTTTGGCGCTAGAAGGAGGGCCAAGTTGAGTTAGGGTTTGTTTCAAACTGGCTAATAATAGTGATAGAGTGACTAGATCTAGATCCAGTTCAAGGGATATATTTGTGCAATTACCTGACATAAGGCGAAGTAAGAACCCTTTGATTTGGAATCCTAAAATATTGCAAGTAGGAGGTTCATCTGGAGCACCTCCTGGCTCACCTTTTAGCATTCATAACTTTGTGAGTCCTGACAGATCTTCATTCAGATCTTTAAATCTTGATTCAGGTACTCCTAGAGGTCCTAGTCCTCCTAAAGATCCTAATCCCCCAGGAAATCCAAGTATTCCCATAGGTCCAGGTTAGGCACAAATACTTGCGATGGCTTATTTTAATACCAACTCTCCCATACACTTTAATGATTATAATGAGATGCCCAAAAATCTAGAAAAGATATGCCCCAAATACCAGTACACCAAGACCCGGAAGACCACATTAGAATATTCAAGGAAGCATGCTTTAGGGCCATGTTAGAACACGAGGACGTGGTGTGTAGATTATTTCCCTACAGCTTTAATGAGCAAGCCTCTAACTGGTATGTAAACTTACCCAATGGTTACATTTCTTCCTGGTCAGTTATGGAAGAAGCATTTCTGTCAAGATTTAGAGGACCCATTGATCCTTGCATCTTGTATCACAAATTGGCTACCATAAAAAGAGGAGAGGGAGAGTTGATTGATAATTTCAATGATAGATTTCAAAAGGCCTACTCTAGGTTGATGGCCCCATACACCGTGGATGATGATACCTTGTTAGCTATGTACTATGCTGCCTTAGATCCTTTAACTGCCATGTTTGTCAAAAGAAAACCTAACATCAATTCAATATCCAAAGCCTATAAGGAGGTAGCCTCAGTAAACCAAGAAATGAGGCATACAACTTATAGTCCATTTGTTAATGGAGGAAATTTTGGGGTGCAAAATCAGGCACAACCTTGGAATGGAGTCCCTATGCATCACACTCCATTATTAAATCCGGTTCCTTCTTACACATCTGTGTATAGTCTTACCCCAATCCAAGCCATAGCTCCTTACAGGAGTAACACTTCTAATAACAATCAAAATAATGGTCAGCCTTTCTTCCAACCCCCTAGGGATACAACTGTGGTAAAAACACAAGAGGAAAGGGAAGAAATTAAAGAGATCACTGCGCATTTGAAAAGATTGACCACTGCAGTAACACAACTAAGAAATGAGAACCTCTATGGAAGAAGTAACCAAGGATACAATCAAAATCAGAATAATAACCAAGGCCAAAATCAGAACTATAGTTCAAATCAAAATCAACATTACAATCAGAACTATAATCAGAGTCAACCCTAGAATAACGACCAAGGCCAAAATTCAAATTAGAATCAAAACTATAATCAGCATCAAAGTCATAACCAAGGGCAACCAATGCAAAATAGAGGACTAGTGGTAGATAATAGGGCTTGGGGTAATAATAACAAAAATCAGAATTAGCCTAGGCTATCCAAAACATGGAACACAGGACCAAACAATGGTACTCTAGCTTCTCCTTTTGAGAATATAGATAATCAAGATGCAAAACAAACAGCTAGCATCCAAATGGCCAATACATAAAAAAAAAATTGGTGCAGATTTCACAATACCAATGCCTATGCTGAGCTTGACTGTCCACAGTTTCATTTAGCAACCAGCATTTTTAATATAGACGTGTAGCCTCCTACTTCTGAATTTCTCATTCCCAAGGGTAATGAGGTAGTACCCTCAGGGTATTATATAGCTTTAGTTTTAGAAACCTTTACCTTTGCAACTACAGAAGAGAAAGAGGATGAATTGTTGGAAGATGAACCATACTTTTGTGAAAATCTTTATCCTGAATCAGCATTTGTGTTAAATGCTTTTCAGTTTCTGTTTGAAACTGAAAATGAGGTATTAACTAAAATAGAAGAGGTGTAGGCTTTTCAACAAACAAATAAAAACCACACCTACAATTTAAGAAACAACACTAGGCTAGGAGGACCTTTCACCACTTCCATTCCTCCTAACAACTCCAATACACCCCCAGATCAAAATGCTAGCAACAACCCTGCCATACTCAAAGCTAATCATCATACAAACGGTGGCACAATAGTACAGAAGGCCCAAACAAGTAAAACTGAAATAGTAGAAACAACAAGGTTAATGAGTTACTTGTCAACAAAAATAAAGAAAATTAAGGTCAGTGTACCTTTGAATGAATTATTGAAAACTCCAGAGATCAGAAATGCTTTTATAAAATCTCTGGATGTATCCATGACAGATGAGGTTGCTGCTAATATAGCTGTTCCTAGTAGAGATTCACCGCCTAAAGAGAAAGGCAAGAAAGTTGAGTTGCCTTCCAATACAAATGTAGTGATGTATGTTGATAAGAAGGATGCTCCTCCTTTCTTGTTAACTGTTAGATTGTGTGGGAAGAACATACACAACTGCATGGTAGACTTTGGTACCTCAGCCAACGTAATGCCCTTAGGGATATGTAAAACTCTCAGGCTGACTCCCACCAAATCTGCTAAGGTTGTCACACAGTTAGATAAGACTGAGGTTAGCGTGATAGGAGAACTAATGAACATCCATATGCAATTAGCTTCAGACCCTAGGGTAAGCCAATTCATTGACATTCAAATAGTGGACATACCTGTGAATTATGGAATGTTGTTAAGTAGGGATTGGTCCAAGACATTAAACAGATATATGGCCACTGATTTTTCACATATGTGGTTACCTTGGAGAGGTGTCCCAAACTAGATTAGAATAGAGGCAGAACCTAGGATGAAACATATGATAACAAAATATAATCGAACAAATGAAATATTATATGCCACTGTTGAACCTGGTGTTTATAGGATTACCAACAATGGGGTACAAATTGAAGAAATCATGATGTTAAACATTAGAGAAAAACATGTAAGCAAGGAGACAACATTATTCATTGAGTTTGATGAAAATTCTTCGGATGAAGAAAACAGTGAAATAGGCAAATTTGGTCATGCCATTAGACAACAGGTGGAAGAGTGCATTAAACAAGGTTTGCCCACCCAATGTAAATTGTATAAAAACAAATGTAGAGTTCGCGATAGGCCACATTCTGACGAGAGTTGTGGACTGTGCAAGGACATCATCGAATATGAATACAAAAAATGCATGAAGACGGTAGGGTTATAAGAGGAAAATGTGAATCCTGATCAAACACAGAAATAAGGTCAGGGCAATGTAGATGCTCTAATTTTAGATTTGGAAGACAAAATAAAGGACAGGGGTAGTTGTCCTTCTGATTTGCAAGTTGAAAATGCACATATGCAAGTTGACCAAGCAGAAATACCCATGAACAAACAGACCAGCACCTCACAAGTAACAGAAGAGAAAAATCATGCCAAGATAAGATGTCAGAAAAGTAAAGATGGCATGTGGACATTAAAATGTGATGGGTCCAAATCAAAATAGGGTGCGGGTGCAGGTATTGAACTCATAGATCCTCAGGGTAAGTCATACCTAGCAACATATAGACTACAGTTTTCCTGTACTAACAATACCACTGAATATGAAGCCTTAATTTTGGGACTCGTCATGGCCATCAAGAAGAAAGTGAAAATGATCGGGGTACTTTCAGACTCTGAACTAGTAGTCAGACAAGTAAGAAAGCTATATGCTTGCAATTAAAAGAAAATGATTTGTTACAGACATAGAGTATGGGGTTTAATAGATTCATTCGATGCTTTTAACATGGAGCATATCCTTAGAGAGCTGAACCACAGGCTAGACGCACTAGCAGTTGTTGCTAGCACACTAGAACCTTTGACACTGTCAGGTCTAAGATGATTTGCTGTTGAATTAGTTAATGTTCCCAGTATCCCGGACAATGTTACACATTTTTAGGTATTTGGGGGGGATCAGCAGATTATTGATTTTTTGACTTGTAATGAGGTATTTGAGGCTCAGGTCATTGACGAACAAGAAAGGCCTGAGACCACATGGGATGAAGAGGATATAATCAACTTGAAGAGCAACTTCTTACCCAAAGGAGTAATTGAATTAGAACATATTTTTGACTTCAATGGAGTAATAAGACAGAAGGACTTACCTAAAATAGAAGGGGGTAAGTGTGATTTACACAACCTAGGGATAGAGCAAAATCCACAAAATGTGCCAATTGGAAAGGCCTGTTCTGAGAAAATAAGAGGAGAAACTATTAACACCCTGAAAGATTATAAACACATTATAGCATGGACGTATGAAGACTTGAAAACCTATGATACGTCCATCATAACCCACGTGATACCTTTGAGACCAGAGGTTAAACCATTCAAGCAGAAACAAAGGCCTGTGAACGCCATTCTAGAGCCTTTAATCTTTGAGGAAGTAAAAAAATTGCTGTCTACTGGAATAATTTTCCTAGTTAGACATTCAATCTGGGTAGCTAGCCTAGTACCAGTAAGGAAGAAAAATGGAGACATCAGATTATGCATAGATTTTAGAAATTTGAATAAAGCATCTGAAAAGGACAATTATCCTCTGCCTCCTATAGACGAAGTGCTGCAAGCAGTAAATGGAGCAAGGATGATGTCTTTTTTAGATGGTTTCTCAGGCTATAACCAGGTTTTAATAGATAGGGATGATAGATTAAAAACAAGCTTCACTTGTAAATGGGGAAATTATGCATATAGGAGAATGCCTTTTGGTCTGATCAATGCAGGTGCCACTTTTCAGAGAGCCATGGACATTGCATTCCATGGGTTATCAGGTAAGTGCATTATTGTGTATATGGATGATCTGACTGTGTATTCCAAGGATGTATCCACTCATGCTAAAGATCTTAGGAAAATACTCAAGCGATGTGGGAGGTATGGAATTTCCCTTAATCCTAAAAAATGTTCATTTGGAGTTATTGAAGGTAAATTACTAGGGCATGTCATCTCTGAAGATGGAATATCGATTGACCCAGATAGAATAGAATCAATAAAAAGTTTGCAAATACCAAACAATAAGAAAGAGTTAAAATCATTTTTTGGTAACGTTAACTTTGTTCAGAAGTTTATCACGGGTTTTGTAGAAATCCTGTAGCCGTTAAATGCCATGTTGAAGAAGAATGCGCAGATGGAGTGGATGCCTATGGCTAAAGCTGCACTTGAAGATATCAAGGAGGCAATTTCTAATGCCCTTGTGCTAGCGAGCCCAGACTATATAAAGCCATTTTATATCTACTCCTTCGCATCCACCCATTCAGTCGCGGCTGCCCTGACACAGAAAGGTGAAGACAATGAGGAAAAACCCATTGCGTTTATGAGCGCACCTCTGAAAGACACACAATTAAGATATCTGGATACTGAAAGACACGCATTTACGTTAATAAAAGCTGTGAAAAAATTTAGGCATTATATTTTGCGTAGCCAGATCAAAGCTATAGTGCCAGATGTAGCAGTAAAGATGTTGCTGATGTAGAATGAACTTGTAGAAAACAGAGCCAAATGGATCACCACACTACAAGAGTTCGACATGGAAATCATTCCAATGAAACTGGTCAGAGGACAGGCGTTGGTGCAAACAATAGCAAACACAGACCCAGATCTGATAAAACAACAGTATGTGTTGAATTCTCATCACATATTAGACTGGTATGGTGATTTAAATACTTTTCTAATAGCTAGAAAGTACCCAAATAGGATGAAAGCTTCTTGGAGGAGAGCTTCGAAGATTAAAGCAAAAAAATATGGTACAAGGAGTTCTTCTATTCAGGAAGAACCATGATGGAATTTATTTGAGATGTCTAAATAGAGCTGAAGTAGATAAAGTGTTAACAGAATTGCATGACAAGTACGGAACCAGTCATGGTTCCCATCTAGCTACAATGCACAAGATATTAAGGGTAGGCTATTATTGGCCCATGATGTTCAGAGATACAGAGAGTCACATTAAGAGTTGCCACACCTGTCAGACTGCAGTAGATAAGGGAAGAAATCAGGCCAACCCATTACAACCTGTGATTGAATCAAGACCATTTGCACAGTGGGGCCTGGATTTTATTGGAGTCATCAATCCTCCATCTTCTGTAGGACACAAGTTCATACTGACGGTGACAGACTACTGTACAAGGTGGATTGAGGCCGCATGCTGCAAATTCTCCACAACTGAGGTAGTTATCAAGTTTCTTGAAGAAAACATCATCACCAGGTTTGGAGCTCCCTATTCATTAGTATGTGACAATGGCCCTGCTTTCTGTTCTTTAAAGTTTTCTAAATGGGCATTTGAATACGGGATTGTTTTAAAACTTTCTTCAAATTATTACCCTCAAGGTAATGGATTAGCTGAGTCTACAAACAAAATTTTATTAGATATAATCAAAAAGCTAATTGCAAAGAGTCCTAGAGAGTGGAATACCTTGTTAAAATACGCACTGTGGGTAGATAGGACCAAGTTTAAAGCAGCTTTAGGTAGTACACCTTATCATTTAGTATATGGGATTGATCCCATACTTCCAGTAAATCTGAGAATACCAATCTGGAAGTTTGCCAATGAGTATTTAGGCTTTGATAATCATAGGGAAGCCAGAATAGTACAAATGTTACAATTAGATGAGAAAAGAGGTCAAGCCATCGAGAAATTTGCCAAACACCAAGCAGTAGTAAAGAGGTGGTTTGATAAGAGGGCAAGAGTCAAGACATTTAGGATATCAGACTTAGTGCTGTGATGGGACAAAGCACATGAAAAGAAAGGGAGCCATGGAAAATTCGATAAACTATGGTTAGGCCCATTGCAAGTCTCAGAAATAATAGGAGACAACACATTTAGACTCAAGACCTTGACTGGAGAAGATGTGACATTACCAATTAATGGCCAACATTTGAAACACTACTTCTAGGCCTAAGGTAAAGGGGCAATCCATTTTGTGTAATGTAGTGTAAGTAGTGTACAGTTTTCTTTTGCTGTTTCTTTTTTAGGATTAGTTGTTTGTATAGTTTTGTTTTTTGTTTCTTTCTGTTTGTTGTTTTGTTTCTGTTCTTTTGTTTGTATAGTCTTCTTTTGTCTTGTTTTGTTTTTCTTGTACAGTCTGTTGTTTGGTTCGTTGTTTTCTCCTCAGCAGGGATCTTCATTTTACTTTAGAGTATTAAGGAGCAAACTAACAACCATTCAAAATAGTATAAAATTTAGAATATTCAGGTTGATTATTTGCAATTTATGCATAACTTGTTGTGACTGTCATGAATGTAGAGAGTTGTTTACCTTCTAAAATTTTGTATTCAATAAATGTGATTGAGAATTCAAGAGAGGTTTCTCACGACGACACACCTAAAATCCTTGGGTTTGTTGAACCTACTAGTGTAGATATTAGGTGAAAAATCTGAGGTTACCCTTGCTACCATTACAATTCTCAGCTTAATTTTAGCAAGTGTTCACTCCTTGCATCATGAAGTTACAACTGCAATATCTTGTGAAATCTCTTTCAAACATCAGAAAATATAAAATATAAAATGAATAAAGTGGATTATACTAAAAATCTAGATTAAGCCATCTAAGTAACTCTACCGGGGCTATAGACGCTTGTTGGCAGTGGGGCTCTACTTAGGAGAATTGTAACGATAACCTTGTCAGGGCTATGGACACTCGCTGGCAGCAAGGCCCTATCCAGTCGGCTATGAGGGAATGTCCTCACCTACG
Organism: Cunninghamia lanceolata; assembly: GCA_027924645.1. NCBI lineage: Eukaryota > Viridiplantae > Streptophyta > Pinopsida > Cupressales > Cupressaceae > Cunninghamia > Cunninghamia lanceolata. The sequence goes on from BSBN01001583.1 coordinate 17,800,729, forward strand.
TAGGCTAATATCAGTCATTGGTTTGTTCAACCGATCTTCAAGATGAGGATAATTAATCACGTGCACATACTTAAACTGAAAATAAAAATTCATGCATTCTTATTGAATACCTTAGGTCTCAAGTTGAATAATAATTTGCAGGAAAGATAGTTGGAAGTTATGGATTTATTTCACTTAGTTTCCTTAGTACTTTAAATTTAATTGTTTTGTTTGGTTGCTAGTTGTTGTGATGTTCACAACACGCCCCATTTTACTCCTTAGCAAAATAAGGACCCCTGTTGTGGCTTTGCTTTTTTACTTTTGTGTGTTTTGTTTTGCTTGGTGGTAAAGGGAAAAAAAGGGGTTAAAATTGTAAACATTGATAAAAATAGAGAAAAAATGCATTTTCAGTAGCAGTGCATGATATGGTTGGATTCCTTGTAAAAAATGAGCTAGGGTTGCTTTTTGAACCATCTTAAAATTCACCATATTTTGCAAGATATGATCATTTTGGTAAACTGTACATTTAGGTTTGTATATCGCTTTGCATACACAAAGTCCTTTCTATGTGCAAATTCATTTTATACTTAGTCGCTTTTTTACATTCGGGTTGCATATGCATTATTTGTTTGCATGTTCGGTCGTTGTATTACATACATTTCCCTTTATACATCGCTTTCATATACAAAGGCAATTGTATGTCTTTTTTTCCTTGTATGCATTTTAATAAAGGTTTTGATATATACATACAAGATGGACCCAAAATAACTTAAGTAAAAATGAATAGATGTTTGGATTTTGCTTTGTATCTAACATTTGTATGTTTGGTAGGTTGCAACATACAAGGAAATATACAAGACATTTTATATATTGCGCGGAATCCAAAAGTTATGAACCGGAGAGAATTCGTTGTATATCCGCAGGCTTGTATGTTTGGGTAACATACATTGCAAGTATACACCGCGCATATTTGAAAAGTTTTATTAAATAGTGTTAAATCACTGTACATTTTGGGCTTGTATATTTTTTTTTTGCATACATTTGGAACATACAATGTCCATATACAAGTCACGGACCCGAGGGGTTGTTTAAATAAAGTTAGTTGCTTGTATGTTTCAGAATATACAAGGCATAGGATACAAGTGTTCTATATACAACGCTAACCCGACGGACTTATTAAAACAAATTAAGTCGTTGTATATTCGGTGCTTGTATGTTTTGACATACAAATGGAACATACATTGAACGCATACAAGCCGGAACCCAAAAGAGGTTGGAATCTGATTAAGACTTTGTATCGCATCTGACTTGTATATCGAAGGATACAAGCACAATATGCATCGAAATATACATTGGGTGGATTTGAAAAGTTATACAATAGGGTTAAGCGCTTTTATATTTTTACATTTGTAGATTTTGACATACAAACGGAACATACATTGCATGTATACAAGCTGGAATCCAAGTGGATTTAAAAGCGATTTATCTTATGTTCTACATCTGACTTGTATATCGAAAATATACATTCCGATTGGCATACAGGGGCGATATACAAGGATTTTAAAAAAAAGGGCATCGGCGTGAGTAATACAATCGATGGGAAATTGTTAGAGAGCCCTGATATCTTATGTTATGCCGACAAAAGAAAAGGTTTAGCCAAATAATAAAAGACATCGGCCAAACAATGGCGATCGACAGAGAAAATTTTGGCTACGCCGATAGGCAAGTCATGCCGATAGGAAAGAAACACAAGCCGATAGGGCTATTTCACTGAGAGTTGAATGATCAGTATGAAATTTCTAGCTCGCTCCGACGGGTGTATCTCATGCCGATAGGCGGGAAAGGCAGAACAATAAGAATTTAAGGGCATTTTAGGGTCCGAATGCATGTTTTTGGTCAACAATAGTTGACCCGACCAGTTTAACGCTATATATGCATTTTTTGGATGCGATTTTCACAGATTTATGGCCCAATACTTGCGTTTGTACAGTCACGCCTTGATTTAACAAGTGTTTTAATTTCTTGCTAGTTTTATTAATCGATGATACTTATTGCTGGTCTGTTTTTGTAGGTTTGCAGTTGAGGAAGGTAGCTGAAACGTAATGGCGGTGACATCATGAAGGAGGAAATATGATCTCACAGCAGAGGGAGATAAGGATGAAGGGTGAGGAAGTCAAAGGTCTTCATTGATGAAGACAAAATGCAGTTGAAACATCATCACAACAGACAAACATAAGTTATTATCAAGCTGCTAGGGTTTCTAGAAGGGCATTTCTCGCCCAGATTTGATGTATACTCAGAGATATTTTGGGAGACTAGTTCACCAGCATTTATTGTTGTAACCAAAGGTTTGAACTAGGGTTTAAATTAGGTTTTTCTTGGGTTGTATTGAGGACAATTGAAGTCTATATATTGTGCCTTGATACACTGTAATACTTTACACAGGGATTTTTTAGAAAATAGCTAGCACTTGTAACTAGTTTTAGCATTTTAGAGTAGAGGGACCTTTTAGTTTAGGAGTAGAAGGAGGTCACCTGTGTCTGTAATAAGGAATGCGTGGAACATCTGGCTTCCTTACTGTATCTGTAAAGCTTGTAAGTTTTCTGTAGTTTGATCATTGAAGCTAAGAGTCATTCAGACATTGTAAATCTTATATGACTGTCTATTTCTAATACAATTGAATCTAGAATTCTACATCTATCTTCTGAGTGTTTTCTTACTCTTCATTGTGTTTGAAACATTTTCTCTTAGAGCTTGCAATCTTAGGTGTATGTTTGTAAAAATGCTCAGAATATACATTTAAGGTTTTGTCTATGGATTTGATCAAGTTACTGTATGATTTATAAAGTGCATAACAGAACAATTAGATCCTTCAAATAGAGTGAATGAAGTGTAGATTAGATCTTTCTAACTTTTCCCAACCCATCTGAAAATATTTAGCTTAAAACGTAGAAATTTGAAGGAAATTTGTCTCATATTTGAAAAGAGCACACATAACAGAGTTTGAAAGTAGACAGTTTTCATAAATATTTAAGAGGAGAAAGCTGCAATAATCCGAAAAGACTATTTAATGTTTTGCAGCACAAGTATAAGTTTATGCAAAAGGGATGAACAACATATTGACATTTATTAATCTTTTGCATAGTTTGAGTCCAATAAACCAACAAGAAACCCTAAACTACGTAAGGCCCCTTGAACATTACAGCTTCACATTGACCAACTGAATTTGCCCAACTGGTCAAGACCTGACCATATTAAACTTGGGATTAAGCGAATCTTAATCGATTCCTTTATATCTTTCAAGTCAGTTTTGGTTCATTTTATGTGAATTTTAACTAATTGTTATGATTGCATCAAAACAATCATCAACAAGTTGAATCTCCACTAAGCAAGAGCAATCACCTATTAGGTTGGGCTACCACTTGGAATGATGCAGAAGTTTAGATGTATCAAAAAATATCTCAATTTAGTGTTCAATTACTCTTCAAACCCTTAAAAGGCAAAACAACAAGCAAATTAATGAATTGTGACAAATCCTTTCAGACTAAGGTGAAGGACAGAGATTATTAACTCACTATTTTTCAAAGTTTGGAATATAGAACAGTCAAGGACACTAGGACTAAGGCCCTAGTCTAAGGTACAGTTTTTATCACGGAATCTGAATCTCCTTCCCACACTGATCTGCACTATATCTTCTGTTTCTACCTCAAGAAAAGTGGAGGACATAGGGACTAACGCCCTTGTCCCAAAATGTTGTACACTGTCCTCTTTCTCTTGGATCCTGAATCCTTGATGTCTGCAACCTCCTTTTTGCAACTCCACTCTATGAAATTTGGTACCTATAACCCGCAATCACAAAGGAGTGTGAGAGGGGTTGTGGAGTTTAGAGGCTTGCCTCAGTTAAACCCCAAAGAGACACTCAAGTCTTCCAAACACCATTGTCAGATAAGTGTGTGTATCCCTGCGGGATAGAGGAAAAATCAAAATGATAAATGATTAAAAACACAATAGATATCACCTTGAAGTATAGATCTCATGAAAGGAAGATGCTCTTCATGCCAGGAGGAGATGGAGTCAAATCTACAAATATAAACACAATAACAACAAATTACTGCTCTGCAACACAATGAATGCCTTAAATCAAAATCTCAAAATCACAATGCTCATCTAATTTCCATCTCCAGTTTGTAAATGAATTACTAATCATGCTTATATATGCAAGTACAAACATTCCCACTAAGAATTTTGTAATTCAAAATTGAGATGTCGGCATAGGACCTAAATAACGATCATAAAACTAACATTTAAATTTAGGGAAGAACCAAAATAGGGCAGGACTAGGGCACTAGCGCCCAAGTCACCCCCTTATTTTTGTTTAGGGATCATCAAAATAGCACCCCTAGGCCCTATTTGCCATAAGACTTCAGGGTTTTCTCATCAGGAGTCAAAATTAACACACAAGATGCTCTAAAAGCATTCTAAGGACTCAGGAGCTAAACCTTAAGAGGGAAAAGTCCCCAAGGGCACATTTTCTGACATAACATTTAGCTACCACTTTAATGTATGTATAAATGCAAGGCCAATACATGTATTAAAGTAAGGTCAACAAACACAGCAAACACGCCAAACACGGTGAAGACATGCCAAACACATTGAAGACAATAACAGACATGAAAAACATAGAGAAGACAGTTACTGTCACGTAAAATATGGAGAAGACAACATTGAAGACACACAAAACATAGTGAATACAGTGAATGTAGTGATTATTATATTTTGTTTTCTCATATATATGAAATGTAGATGCAAGTACAAGGAAAGTAAACACACAACCCAAATTCAAGAGGAGCTCATTGCCACCAGTCTTGAAACTACACTTGAGAACAAACATGCCACACAAATCCCAAAGCATAGGAGGAGCTCATCACCACCAATCTTGAAACTATGCTTGGGAACAAACACGTCATACACACACATGGAAGACACAGAGAAAACACGATAGACAAGAGATGGAAGATCCCTATTGCTAGGTTCACAACCATCTCAGGCACATTACAGGCACACAACAATGATTGTGCATCACCACAACAATCACCAAAGATACACTTAAGGGTTAGCATAGTCTCAGATCCGCCTTGTCTCCTCAGAGGACTTTTAGAAAATGACAGGATGTGCAATCTCTTCAAGAAATACACCATTCCCACCTCTGTAGAGGGCTTAAGAATAAAAATGATATACGCGATATCTTGTCTCTGCAGAGGGCTTAAATGATTACAATAGATTTCAAACTTTACAAACACACTTTGATAACATCTAAATCAAACAACTTACTTTATATATGCCCCCACCTTAAGGTGGTTGATATCATGTACCGATATCAAGCATGTTAAGGTAGAAAGAAAACACACAAGGGAACACGAGCTCTCACAAATCCCATGGCCCCAAAGATGACATGTACTTTACTATCACCAAATGTTCCCACAAACACACAATTCCCTATAAGAAAAGGTGTTAGCATCCATATAATTGTACACACCTAAAAATGGCTAAGTCAAATTAAATAAATATTTTAATATTTATTTTAATTCCCATTCTCCTATCAATTAAATAAATATTTTAATTTATTTAAATGATTCACATCCCTCCAATAATTAAATAAAATAAATTTATTTAATTAAATTCCCTAATTTTTCTAATAACTCACATAATTAAATAATCCTAAACTCCTCTATCCTAAGTCCTAAATTCCATAAATCCACATCACCTATCCACCTCACCATGTTACACATGTAATTAAATATTTTAATATTTAATTAGCTAATATTCCCTCACCCACATGCCCTATTTCTCCTCCAGTCAAATTAGTTAGCTCACCAATCAAATCAGTTAACTAATTAGTCAATTGAGTTCACTGGTCAATCTATTATATTGACTCCCCAATCATCTTAGTTAACTCTTCAATCTATTTGTTAATTCCCATAACTCATGAAGAAGGCTTGCACACTTGTCCTCTCCTGATTCACGCACATTCTCTCAAGCTTTCTCAACTGTACACAGGTAATTCCTCCAGTCATGCATCTATTGACACTTAGATTTGGCCTTCCCTCAACCTATATAAGCAAGGTCTTCACACCCATTTGCATACACTCAAGTATTCGTAATCTTACTCTATAGGAATCATACCAGTGTGCCTTTGGCAAAATCACCTTCATTGTATCTGCATTACAAATCCATTATCATCACCATGTCTCCATTATCAATCACCCATCTCCATTATAGTCGCATTTGTAGTGTCATCTCCATTGCATAATCCACCCATAGCTGTTCTACTCTTGTCATCTTCAACAACAAAGAAGTACACACTTCTGAGAGCTCCATCACCATCAAGATCAAGAGGAGATACGCAAACAATGGAATTATAGAGGTAAATCAGTCTTCGAAGGTATATTCTTTGTTTACTTGTATTTACATCAATTTCCATTGAGTTATTGGATGATTAGTTGTCTAGTATTGTTGTTCACATTTTCCACTAACACTTATGGCACCTGCCATGGGGCCTTGGTGTTGATAACTGAGAGGGGGGGTGAATTAGTTATCTTAATTAATTTAACTTTCTGTTTGTCTTTAACAATTAGTGCAGCATCAAAGCAAATAAGCATCCATAATCATGAAAGTAGAAACAAAGTCAATACACAACACAATGATTTTGACATGGAAAACCCTGTTAAGGGAAAAACCACGGGGTGACTAACCCAATAATGTATTCTCTATTAGAAGAATAGAAGTACAAAAATGGCACTTGCTAATTAGGGCTCACTGCCTGAGCACACTACTCACAAGAGGCTCACTACCTACAAGAGACTCACTGTCTACAAGTTATAAGGAGAGTAACAAGATACTTGAACTGATGAGAAGCATCCACATATGCTGGAGTTCAGTTCCGGTTAGGCTCTGTATACTGACCTACTACACTTCATTCTTTCTCTTCTTTTGTGCTGCTGTCCTTTCACATACCAGACCTTTCTTACTGCTTCCACACTTCTCTTCTACTTTTCTTCTCACACCTTAACATTTGACATACACCTTCACATCCAAATCCATCTGGTATATATATTCACACCAATGATTTCAACACCCTTCTAGTCGGCATCCAGAATAGTCGATCTTTTCTCAAACTCTGATCTATCAGCTGAATCCTTACTTATCAAGTGATGCATATCAAGGAGATAGTTATAGAGGTCATCAATCATGTCAGCCAATCATGAATGATACCTTAAGAACCTTGATCACTATCAATAACTCATTCAGAATAAGTCTGATGCTTTGCCGATCAATTCTTCCTCTGTCTGCTCTGCCAAACAGGACCCCAATACTTAGATGCTCATAACTCTTCACTCTTTCATCATCGGAGGCTCAATTCCTAGAATCTATCAGTCAAGGTACTCCTCTTGACTTCACCAAGTCCGTATTTTCCAAAGATACTTCCTTTGAGAGATCCAGACCTGACTGTCAGACCTTGCCACATGCTCTGTTCTTGCTTATCAGACCACAACACTCTTCAATCTAACTTCTGGTATAGGCACACCATGTCCTGCAGATGTGTGGGATGCACTTTATTGCCATCAATGACAACAATCATGAAGCCACAATGTGTCTCTTGCCAACAATCTCCCCTTTTGGCATTGATGGCAACACTTAGTGAAAAATGACTAAGTGTTATACTATACTCCCCCTTGGTTGATGCTCTATTCTAATGTACACTTTACCGGAGCTCCCCCTTAGCTGGATTCCACATTTTTCATTGCTCCTCACTCCCCCTTTGACATCAATGGCAAAGGGTAGAATCCGCACACCAAAAATCCTAAAAAAAATCAACTATACTTAGCCGCATAAGTATAAATACACTATACACTTACATATATTGGAGTATATCTGCAAAAGATGTCTTTAACTGGGCAAATTCTGTTGCCCAACTCTGCTTCATCCTGTCCAAAATTGAGATGTGACCACTCAATAGGAATGCAAAAGCTTCTACCCTCTTAAGATCTGTCAGATCACTGGTTCAGGCTGTGGTCTGGGCATTAGTTAGGGCCTCATGCATGGCCTCTAATTTAGGGATAATCATCCCTCTAAGTTCACCCATCCTACTTATTATGTTCTTCCTCTCCTACTCAAGCTTCTTAATCTCATTTCTGACTACAATAGTTTGACATTCCTAGTTTATTATGGATACAGTGAGAGGATCAAAATTCTGAGAGAGGCTTGACAATTTATCCTCTTGTTCTTTCACTTTCTTCTCAATATCCTTTGTTACTTTAGTCTAGGATATACAAAATTTATATACTTCTCCTCCATCCTTAAGAGCATTTTCTAATCTCTTTATCCCAATATCCATATTTCTCCTATCATTGGTTATAAAGCCTTGTAACTCGGAAAATCTCTTATCCAAAAACTCTTTCTGGACCTTCTCCTCAGCTGATTTCTCTAAAGACTCAAAATGAGTGCTGACAGAACTAATAAGAGACTTGAGATTACTAGATGAGGAAGCTAAGGAATCCTTCTAAAAGGATGGCATGATCTTTTCAAGCACACCGGATGCAATTTCTAGTAGCTCACAGTCTTCCATGTGAGACTTTAGAAGTTTCTCTTTTGCCTTTGCTTGGGCAAAGGATGTTATCTTCATTGTTTGAACCGGGGAGAGAGAATCAAAGTCAAATGGTCCTTGAAGTAACTCTAGTTCATCAATCTCCATCATTTCTTTAGTCAAGAAATCCTTGATAGTTTCTGTAGTGTCTCTTGCTGGAGATAGAGTTTTCTTTCCTTCTGCACTGTCACTTGTGTTCTTCTCAGCTTGACCTTCTTCTCTTCCCTTCAGTTCTTCTTCTTTCTCCTTTATTCTTTCTTCTCCTTTAGATCTGGAGACTGCTAGAGAATCCGGATTTACTTCTCCTTGGACTTCCTTTTTCAGACTAGAGGAATCTAAGTCCTTAGCTTTTTCTTCACTAGTCTCCTTTGCCTCTTCTGCTATTGTCTTACTGGATCCTTCTTTGTCATCCATCATGGAGGGTTCATTACCCAAGTTCTCTACAACATGAATATTGAATCTTTTAAAGGCGTTCTAGAGGATCTCTTCTGTCTCTTTAGCTATTTTGTCAGTTTCACCAAGCATAAGCTGATTTATTCTAGCTTTGCTTCGGAACTCATCCTTGCAATCTTTGAAGATCATATTCATTTGCTTCGGAGTGATTGAAGGAAAGAGTTGAATAGCTATCTATTCCCAGATCTCAAGATCCTTTGCCTTAGAATTATTCTTTCTTATTTCTAATTCCTTCTCTAGGCTTTTGGGAATGAGAGATATGATTTCAATGAAAGCCTTATTATAGATATTCAAATATCTAACTGTAGCTTCTTGTAAGATCTTCTGGTCAGCTTCATTATAATCATCATAGAATTCAGTCATTGGTTTTAGGTTACCATCCACAGTGACTGATTTGACTACATCATCGATGGACAGAGTGGGCCTTTCAACAAATTCTTCTGCCATCTCTTCCTTGTCTTGACCTGTAGAGGATTCACCAGATCCTTTCTTCTTCTTCTTCTTCTTCTTCATTTTCTTTACCTCCTCATCTGACTCAGTTTCTTCATCATCCTTCTGACTGATGTAAGACCTTGTGGCCTTTGTTTTAGTTCTTTTCTCTACTTTACTGGATGATTTTCCTTCCGGTTTAGATGCCTTTGAGCTTTTAGTAGTTGCAAGTGAAGAGGTCTTAGAGGATCTGGTCCGGGAGGGGACTTCCACCGGAGCACCTTCTTGCTCTGCTTTTTCTTTTTCTTTCTCTGCCCTTTCTATGTTTTCTCTGTTTGCATCAAGTGCCTCTTTTGATATGCCAAATCTTTTGGAAACATTCTCTACTTCTTTTCTCACTTTTCTTAAGTGTAAATGTACAAATGATAAATACAAGAACCCTTTTATCTCTCCACAAATCCTAATTTCGTTTGCAATAAATGCATACCTTAAGTTATTCCAGTTGCTCTGTTCTCCTTGTCCTGAGAGATTTTTCTGGATCACTAATATGCACTTAAGGTTACTTTTGGTGGATATTAGAAATCTATCTACCTTTTACAATCACTCCATTTAGCCTCATATCAAGATAACTCAAATTTGAATCATGCCGGATCTAATTGTGAAAATCCTATTTTTTACTGAATGACTATTAAACCAGATCAAACTTGGAAGATTAACCTGTTCAAAACTTCTTGCGGATCTTTCATCTCTTTACCAAAGCTTATTTAGATGTTCCTTTGTGAACTCTTTAATCCACAACTTTCCTTGTGCCAATTCCGGCACCAATTAACTCGCTGGGGGAAAATATTTTTCTTTGTGTCTCCCCCTGAGCCAAAGCTCACTTTTTAATTTTGGAAGGAATATCAGCACCAGATTCTGGTACGGATCCATCCCCTACATTCTCTGTACTTCTCTTCACCCAAATCTTATTCATCTCACTTTGAACTTCATCCACATTCACTTTTCCTTTTCCTTTGTCTTGATTCTGATTATGATGCATTGGACCCCGTTTGTCTTGATTCTTGCTTCTATAGAATTTGGCAATATGACCAGATCTATTGCAATTATGGCAAACAATATTTCTTTGCATATTTGATTGATATCCTCTTGATCTACATTGATTAGCCATATGTCTCATTCTATTGCATGCAAATCATCTACCATTGAATGAATTGTTTATTTGCATATTTCTGCATTCATGAGATTTGTGACCATACCTTTTGTAGTTGAAACACTGTCCAGAGAAGGATGTATTAGTCTAATTTATTCTCTTTCTGGACTGATTAGCTTTATGACCAAAGTTATTGCAGTTGTGGCAATATCCATTGAAGGATGGATATATTTGAGCATTAGGTTGCCTTACCGGGGGTCTTCTAGGCCTGTTCCTTGGATTTCCTGATCCAAAATTTTTCTGACTAGATCCAGAGCTTTCACCTTTCTCATATCCCAAGCCATGCTTGTCATCTACCCTCTTTTGGCTTTCAAGAAGAACTTCAAGTTCAGCAGAACTTATCTTGAATTTCTCTTTGTATTCATTTGCTGTTTGAAGATCCTTTTTAAAAGTGTCTATTTGATCCTCAAGTTTTTCTTCATTACCTCTAGCATCTTCAAGATCAGATTCTAGGTGTCTGATTATTCTATCCATTTTGTGGTAGTCTTCTGATTTCTTCTTGAGAGATTGTCTTAGATCATCTTCAATTTTTCTTTTCTCTTCAATTTCTTGGGTAAATTTCATAACTCTTGATTCCATTTCATGTCTTACCATAATGACCTCTTTTGATAACTTTTCACATATCTTAGTTTTCTCCTTCAGATCTTCATTTGTATCATTTGCTTCACCTTGATTTGCCAATTGCTGAAGAAGCTCCTTTCTCTTTTTCATAGAGATACTCAGTTTCCCTTTTAGTTCATTTATGAATTCATCAGCCTGTTTGAGTCTTTCCTTCAATTCATTGACTTCAGAGTCAGATTGCTCAAGATCATCTAGCGTTGACTAAAGTTGTTTGCTCATACCATACACATCCATTTGAATTCCCAGATCTTCCTCACACTGTTAGGGTTTGTTTGGAGGAACTTGGCTCTGATACCAATTGTTGATAACTGAGAGGGGGGGTGAATCAGTTATCTTAATTAATTTAACTTTCTATTTGTCTTTAACAATTAGTGCAGCATCAAAGCAAATAAGCATCCATAATCATGATAACATAAACAAAGTCAATACACATAACACAATGATTTTGACATGGAAAACCCTATTAAGGGAAAAACCATGGGGTGACTAACCTAAGAATGTATTCTCTATTAGAAGAATAGAAGTACAAAAATGGCACTTGCCAATTAGGGCTCATTGACCGAGCACACTGCTCACAAGAGGCTCACTGCCTACAAGAGACTCACTGTCTACAAGTTATAAGGAGGGTAACAAGATACTTGAACTGATGAGAAGCATCCACATATGCTGGAGTTTAGTTCTGGTTAGGCTCTGTATACTGATCTACTGCACTTCATTCTTTCTCTTCTTTTGTGCTACTATCCTTTCACATACTAGACGTGCCTTACTGCTTCCACACTGCTCTTCTACTTTTCTTCGCACACCTCAACATTTGACACACACCTTCACATCTAAATCCATATGGTATATATATCTACACCAATGATTTCAACACCTTTCTAGTCAGCATTCAGAATAGTCAATCTTTTCCCAAACTCTGTTCTATCAGTTGAATCCTTACTTATCAAGTGATGAGTATCAAGGAGATAGTTATAGAGGTCATCAATCATGTCGGCCAATCACGAATGATACCTTAAGAACCTTGATTACTATCAATAACTCATCTGGAATAAGTCTAATGCTCTGTCGGTCAGTTCTTCCTCTGTCTGCTCTACCAAATAGGACCCCAATACTTAGATGCTCATATCTCTTCACTCTTTCATCACCAGAGGCTCAATTCTTGGAATCTATCAGTCAAGGTACTCCTCTTGACTTCACCAAGTCTATACATTCCAAAGATACTTCCTCTGAGAGATCTGGACTTGACTGTCAAACCTTGCCACATGCTCTGTTCTTGCTTACCGGACCACAACACTCTTCAATCTGACTTCTAGTATAGGCACACCATGTCCTGTGGATGTGTGGGATGAACTTTGTTGCCATCAATGACAACAATCATGAATCTACAATGTGTCTCTTGCCAACACTTGGCCTATTTTTAACTTCAATTTGAGTGTTTTGTGAAGGTTTTGTGACGACAGGTCGTTCATGTGCATACAACTTCCAGTTCTATGCATTCAACACTTTTTGCACTGCATTCAATCTTTCTACACATCCTACTTGTTTTGCTACACATATAACACATTCTGTTGTGCTTCTGATCTTTCTTCACATACAAAGCGCAGTCCTGTGCATTTAATCATTATTGCTACACTTTTCTAAATCTATACATATGAATCATAGTATTGCGCATATGGCCTGTAGATCTGCGCATATGATTTGTCAAAGAAAGTTGTAATGTTTTTATGAGATCTTCCGTACTAACTCTCATTTGTAGGTGTTAGGAGACGGACTTAGTCATTTTAGCTACATTATTAAGCCACTTAGAACTAATTAGGAGAGATTAACTTAATATGTTCATACAAATCATCACATAGACATAACTAGGAGGAAAGTAAATCATTTTGTTGCATCACAACTTGCATCTAGTCCCAACCTAGGGGTTAAAACTGAATAATTTCTTTATGTTTTCACTATCTTGCAAAATAATCCATCACATAGCTTAATAGGGGGAAGTAACACTTGTTTATTTCTTCAAGCAATAATCTACACCTAGATTTGTTAGAAGGTTAAAATAAACAATCTTTTCCAAGTTATTTCTATCTTGTTACAAATTTATGTGCTTGGTAGAGTTAACACATTTAGTTATTTTCCTTTTAACTAGGAAGATAAAGAACCATTTTTCTCCATGCTTGGAAATGATAATAGGCCTATGGTCTCCCCTTTCTTGGGTGACTAGAATGCCAAACTTGTCATTGTACATGTGTAACCTTTAGAGAGGCCTACACTTGGAATTCCTTCCTTCTAAGTGGGACGGCCTTAAGTGATAACGGGCTAAAGCCAAGCCACCTCCAAGTCACTATAAATAAATTGTGTTTGTGATGAAAGTTGCAAGCAATGGGTGATGTTGTGTTACACTAACCAATGTTTGCCCCAAAACCTTGTGGAGCGTAACCTCTGCAGGATAGGAAGCCTTTTTATCAGAGTGAATGGCCGCACGTGTAACCACCCGAACGGATGCCTTGACTAAAATCCTTTTGTTCTAGTAATCCAAAATCCCCTATTTGGTGACACATGAGGAGGAACCTCTAGAGTCGTCCAATGTCATACACTCATTTAGTTTGGAGATAGAAAAGTTCAACTCATCGGAGGAACTATAACTTGGTATGCGCAAGAAGTGAGTGTTGTGGAGGGGAGCTGGTGCTACCAAGTTACTAGCTATCAACCTTTATGCAAGTGGCTGGTGTAAAAACCAAGTTGGAACTCATCAAATATTGTCCTTGCCAACCTTAGGATTGTGCTTTCTTTTAGTCACAAATTTGTAAAAACAACATGGAATCTTCTTGCTTGATGTGTTTTCTTGCAACTAATTGATACAAATCATCAGCGAAAATACTAAACTTGCTTCAAGAAACATTGTGAAAACAAGCCAAGATTGAGAAAATTGAGATAAAAAGATAACACTACCTGTAGTTCTATGCATTTAAACCATTTTGCTATGCATATGCAATGTTCTGTTGTGCATTTAATCCTATTGCACAATTAGCCCATTATGCTATGCATTTAAGACTTTTTGTTGTGCATACAATACTTCTACGCATTTGATGCACAGAGCGGCATAGACAAACCACATTGTTGTGCATTCAAAAATCAGTGCATTTCAACCAGACCTACACATTTGACCATTTATCCTATGCATCTGAAGCTACGCATGCAAAACAAAGAGCTATTCTGTACACTTTTGAGAAAAATTTAAACCACTTCGGGGTACCCATTATTGCATATACCTTGTTTATGATCTCAGGAAAACCATACAAGTCCATTTCGCATCCTTTTTCCAAAAACATTTTCATTTACCATATCATCCAAAGCAAAAACATCAAACAAAACAAACCAAGTTTCCTACTAAGGTGTCATTAAAATCTTCCAAAACTCAAAACACAAATCTAGTTGGTTTCATAACAGGCTATACCATCCTTCATCTCAGAACTACACTAGTGTAATCTTGATAAAAGTAGTCCATATCAATAGCAGTGATCAACTCTCCCTACTTTGACTATCTTTTACCTCAAGAGCACATTCGTTTGAGCAAATAGTAGATCAAAATTCAAACCTTAGGAAAAATCTTGTCATCTCAACCACACAAAAAATGTCCATTCACAAGCATTTTCATCCAACATTCACCCCCATCAAATGGTTTTTATGGTTACAACTAGATCAAAATCCAAAGAAAAGCAAGATATGGATCTTTTGAACAATGACATACCATCTCCATCTCACAGTGAAGGAGAGGAAGAAATCTCGTATGAGGATGTACTTGGTGCTTTACAAGACTCAAAATTTCAAAAGATGATGGACAAGGTCCTAAACATGGACCCTCAAAAGTATTTCCTTATGCTAGCATAGCAAGGGACCAAACTTTCGTCAGATTTTGACACCTCCACCTTAAAAGACACCACCTCTACGAATGACATGGAAACTTCCAAGATCACACAAGAGGTTCCCAAAACAGACAAGGCTAAGGATACAATCAATCCCTTGGATATATTGACAATGCAAATCCAAGCCTTACAACAATAGCTCATAGACATTCAAACAGGAGCATCCACGAAACACTACTCTCTCGAGGATATTTCACCATATCCTTTTGACAAGACCTTGATCAGGATACCTTTCCCCTCAAAATTTGGGGTGCCAAAATTTGACAAATAACGAGGGAAAGGTGATTCAAGGGATCATATTAGAGAATTTAGTGCAGCATGTCTCGAAGTCGTACACAATGAAACCTATCTCATGCGACTATTCCCAAAGAGCTTGGGAGGACAAGTTATGAAATAGTTCTCTTGCCTACCTCCTAAATTTTGAACCTTTAATGAACTAGTGGATAAGTTTGTCACTCACTTCTCCTACAATATTGAGCATGAAATCTCAATGTTAGATCTTTGTAATACTAAACAAAAGGGTGGATAATCATTCGCCTCTTTCTTACAAAGATAGAGACAATTGGCCCGCAAATGTCCATATCATATGCTAGAAAAAACAAATGCTTGAAATGTTTGTACATAACCTAAATGCTGATCTAAGCTATCAAATATCAATCCAATGTCCTACTTCTTTTAGTAAGGTCATTGAGATGGGTTTACTCATTGAAAAAGCTTGGATAGAAAAGGGGTAGATAAAACTTTACAAGCACACCCCTAGTGCAAATGTTAACACAGATAAGCAGTGATTTTAGACCAAAAATAAGAACATCATCAATGATGGGGTGGTTGATGCTAAGAATGTGATGCCCAAGCAACCAATTTTCAACTTATCCAACCCACAAAACAACCCCCAACAAAACAAACCACAAAACATCGAATCACGGTCTATAAACTTTCCTCCTCAAAGAAAGTTCACACCTCTAGGGGAAACACTAGAATCTGCCCTACAGAAGCTAATATCAAACAATCTTATAATGCTTCTAATAGCGCAGGAATATGAACTGAAAGTTAAACCTCCTTGGTGGAAAGACACAGACTTCTACTAATACCATGGAAGCAAAGGCGACAAGACAAATGACTGCCAAAAATTAAAGCACACCATTCAAGACTTGTTGGATAAAAAATAGGTATCACTTGATGGGCATGCTTCTAATGATGATCATATAGCATTCAAGAATCTACTCCCCAACTATGAGAAGGGAGGTCTTTCAAATCAAAACAAAAGTGGGGCTAACAATGCCAATTATACCAATGTGTCATACAACTATGCTGTTAACCACATTTGACAAATAACAATGTGCAAATGTTTTAACATGGATAAGCAGTGATTTTAGACCAAAAATAAGAACATCATCAATGATGGGGTGGTTGATGCTAAGAATGTGATGCCCAAGCAACCAATTTTCAACTTATCCAACCCACAAAACAACCCCCAACAAAACAAACCACAAAACATTGAATCACGGTCTACAAACTTTCCTCCTCGAAGAAAGTTCACACCTCTAGGGGAAACACTAGAATCTACCCTACATAAGCTAATATCAAACAATCTTATAATGCTTCTAATAGCACAGGAATATGAACTGAAAGTTAAACCTCCTTGGTGGAAAGACACAGACTTCTACTAATACCATGGAAGCAAAGGCGACAAGACAAATGACTGCCAAAAATTAAAGCACACCATTCAAGACTTGTTGGATAAAAAATGGGTATCACTTGATGGGCATGCTTCTAATGATGATCATATAGCATTCAAGAATCTACTCCCCAACTATGAGAAGGGAGGTCTTTCAAATCAAAACAAAAGTGGGGCTAACAATGCCAATTATACCAATGTGTCATACAACTATGTTGTTAACCACATTTCAGAAAGTGATTCACATATCAATGTGATCACTATAAATAAAACCCCTAATTGTAATTTGACCACTCGTGGTGGAAAGGTTACTCTTAAGGGAGCTTCATCCAAACCATCCTCTACATCCGACCAGTACAATGTCCTGGATCAACTTCACAAGACACCCGCACACATTTCCATTTTGGAACTTTTATGCCTCTCCCCGTCCCACAAAGCCATCCTTGAACAAGCTCTTTCAGAAACCACCATCCCAACCAATCTCGCCAAAGAGCAGTTTTAGACCATGGTAGGTCATCTTACCACATCTCATTTCCTATCATTCACTGAAAAGGGTGACATGTCCATCACCCAACCATAGAATACATCTCTCCACATTGAAGCCTTCATCCATAAGCATAAAATAAAAAGGGTTCTAATCGATGGAGGAGCAAGTTTAAATATTTGCACCTTAAAGCTAATCCTTGCATTGGGGTTTTCAGAGAATGCTATCGATCCTAAAAATAAAATCACCATCAAAGCTTACGATGAAGAGGAAAGAACTTCAAAGGGAACCGTTGTTTTGCATATTAGATTGGGAATTGTAGTAAAGGATGTGGTGTGTCAAGTGCTTGACATGGAGATTTCATATAATATTCTCCTTAGACGACCTTGGATATATGCAATGAAGGTGGTACCATCAACCTATCACCAGTGTATCAAGTTCCCTGATGATGGCCAAGAGATCACAATCCAAGGCGATCCCAATCCATTTCAATATTGCAATTCCATACAATCTAAACCTGACATTGTAATTCCCAATAACCGTGCCTCTGTTTCATCCTCATTCCATGTTGACCCACCTTCACTCCCTTCCACATCCAAGGCACCTGAAATCAACCTCAAGCTCAAAGACAAGGGTGTCGGTGAATATACAATCACACAATCCTTTTGCTTAGCACAGCTACCTATATCCCCCAGATCCTATCGAAAGCCAACCATGAGTAAACCCAAGGCATTAGAAACTCCTAAATGTCTGCTTGTAAAATGGGGAAGCCTTGAAGATGAGAGTGATGAGAAAGACATCCTACAATGGTTATATAAGGATGAAGATAGTCTATCCAAATCACAAGACCATCAATCCACATTGCAAACTGAACAGTGTGGTCAAGGATTCTCAATACTACAAAGAATGGGATATGAAGGTCATGGGCCCATAGGATTGAGGAAGGAAGGTATCATTGAACCCATCCAACCTCCTTCATTAACATCCCGAGACACTACAGGGCTAGGTTACATCAAAAAAGCAAGGACCAAGGGAAAAGACAAGCATAAAGGCAAACAACCAGAAACATCTGCTACTAACCTAGTAGAGAAGATTCACCAACTACAAGGATGGAATGAGACAAACTCCAATGAGTATGAATGGGATAGTCTCTCCGAACTATCTTGTGATGAAAAATATGTTGATGTGGTCCATGAGTATGACCTTACCCATGCAACTCATGAGAGAAAAAGTTCACAATCTAGACCTCTAGAGTTTGATCCAAAAAATAACGATAGTGAGATTCGTGAGGAAAGAATGATACCACACTTGATAGATCAACTTATGGAGAGTACCATTGCATGCATTGTCAATGCTTACAATAACCACATTAACTCCTCCATCTTGACCATCACTACTCTCAAACTAGACCAATCTGATGACCCATTACCACTATTACATCCAAAACTCATAGATTGGGATTTACAAGACTCCACCCCTGAGCTAGATACCTTTCAGAATGATGAAACCATCATCGACTATTTAGAGCTTAGAGACCATATACCCACAGGGGATCACAGGGATGGATATGCCATAGAACTCAACAACAAGGCTTATTTTGGAGAGAGTACCAACCCTTTTAGTCTCAAAAATGTAAAATTGAAAGATAGATCTAACGGTGAAAGCTACTCTGCGCCAGTGTTAGATCGTGAAAATAGTAAAAATACAAAGGATGTATCCAACGGTGAAAACCTCTCTAAGGCATCAAATGATGAAAGGCTTGTCCCTCTTCCCAATCTAACACATCAAGAGAGATCCTCAATCTTGATGGAACCAGTAGAATAGATCAACGTTGGCACAGGTGAAAATCCAAAGATGATCCATATGGCACAATCTTTAACTGCACAAGAGAAGTTCGAATTCACTGAATTCTTCAAAAAGAAACAAATCTACTTTTCTTGGTCATACGTGGATATGCCAATTCTAGATCCAAACCTTATAATGCATCACTTATCGCTAGCTCCAGGAGCTTAGCCAGTTGAACAAAAACTAAGGAAGATGCACCTGCATATTGCACTCATGGTAAAAGAAGAACTGAAGAAGCTACTAGATGTCAGATTTATCAAACCAATAAACTATCCAGAGTCGATTTCAAATATAGGGCCTATCGTCAAACTAGATGGAAGAGTTCAACTGTGTAATGACTTCAGGGATCTAAACAAGGCTTGTCCCAAAGACGACTTCTCTCTGCCTAACATTGACATCATTGTAGATCTTACAGTAGGGCACACCATGTTGTCATTAATGGATGGATTCTCTAGCTATAACCAAATCAAGATAGCTCTAGAGGATCATCATAAAACAACATTCACGTGTCCATGGGGCACCTATTGTTGGTGCGTTATGCCATTCGGGCTAAAGAATGCAGGGGCAACATATCATTGGGCAATGACAACAATCTTTCATGACATGATGCATACCATCATGGAAGATTACGTAGACAACATTCTAGCCAAATCAAAAACTAGAGAAGGGCATCTACAAGTTCTGGACAAGATCTTCACAAGATTCGAGCAATTTAATGTATGGTTAAATCCAAAAAAGTGTGTTTTCAGAGTCACGTCTGGTAAACTCCTTGGATATATTGTATCAGCTAATGGAATAGATGTGGACCCGGCCAAGGTAAAAGCAATCATAGAAATGCCGCCACCTAAGAATCTGAGTCAATTGTGGTCTCTACAAGGAAAGTTGCAGTCCATCAAAAGGTTCATCTCTTAGTTGGCAGATAAGTGTCACCCATTCATGCATCTCCTACACAAAAAAATTCCTTTCAAATGGGATGACATGTGTGAGAAATCATTTCAACATCTAAAGGAGTATTTGATGAATGCACCTGTCCTAATGCCGCCAATTCAGGGAAAGCCATTGCTACTCTACATTTTAGCCACACCAATAGCTCTAGGAGCTTTGCTAGCACAACAAAATCACAAAGGAAAAGAACAAACTATATACTACATCAGTCGCACATTGGTCAGCTATGAGCTATAATATACACCAATTGAAAGAGCATGCCTCACTGTTGTTTTTACTTCACAAAAATGGAGACATTACGTGCTCTCACACTCCATCAAGCTAGTAGCTAGGATCGATCCATTGAAATACTTGCTCAACAAAGCTACCCTAACAGGTAGAATATCAAAATGGGTCATGATACACAATGAATTTGACATCGAGTATGTAGACAGATGAGCAATAAAGGGGCAAGTGATTGTAGATCAGGTGGCTGATGCACCTTTAACAGATGACAACACATTAAGCTTTGAATTTCTAGATGAGTCTATCTTTCACATAACAACAACAACCTGGAAACTCTACTTCGACGGATCATATACTCAACATGGGTCTAGAGCAGGTATCTTGTTGATCACACCTAATGGAGACACCATTCCCAAGTCATACAGACTACTCTTTCCATGCACTAACAATGTGGTAGAGTATGAAGCCCTAGTCATTGGCATCAAGCTGGTAGTGAAATGGAAAATCATGGAACGTCATGTGTATGGCGACTCGCAACTTGTCATCAACAAAGTGAACGACGACTATCAAAGAAAGGATGAGAAGTTAATACCATACAAACACATCGTAGATGACTTCAAAGAATACTTTGTTGTGATCTCTTTTGAACAAATACCAAGGTTAGAGGACAAAGCAGTAGATGCCATGGCAATGATTGCATCTCTCCTTGATATCGTTGAAAACCAATCACGTTATGAGTTCTTGGTAGAGCCAGTGTCCCATCCTACATATGAGACCCCCAAATCCCACATCATTTGTCACATTGTAGGATATTATTCTCCCCTATACAGAAAAGTATTTGCCTATCTAAATGAGAATATCCTACCTCCTAATCTATCAAGTAACCAAAAGAGAACCTTCATCTATCAAGCCT
This sequence comes from Cunninghamia lanceolata, assembly GCA_027924645.1. Lineage (NCBI taxonomy): Eukaryota > Viridiplantae > Streptophyta > Pinopsida > Cupressales > Cupressaceae > Cunninghamia > Cunninghamia lanceolata. The sequence goes on from BSBN01001583.1 coordinate 17,822,075, forward strand.
CCCATTTTACCATAATCACCAATACCCTATATCAACGAGGACTTGATGGTACTCTCCTAAGGTGTCTCAACAGTGAGGAATATCAAATGACCCTAAGCGAAGTTCACGATGGAATATGCAAGGCCCACTCTAGTGGTCCTACCCTGGCTAAGAAATTCATACGTATGGGATACTATTGGCCAACTATGGAAAAAGACTCCTATCATTTCGTAAAGAGGTGCAAGAAATGCCAAATCCACGGGAACCTAATACATGCACCAACATAGGAGCTACAACCTTTAACGACTCCTTGGCCTTTCTATCAATGGGGACTTGACTTAGTGGGCAAGATACACCCTCCATCATCCAACAACCATAAATTCATAATCACCACCACTGAGTACTTTACAAAGTGGATTGAAGCTGTACCCCTTGCTAATGTCACAAGTAAACAAATCGCATCTTTCATCTTGAATTACATCATTTTCTACTATGACATCCCTATATCCATTATCAGTAATAATGGAAGACCATTTAAAAACCAAGATGTCAAAGAGCTATGTGACAAATTCCACATCCAACACTACTTTTCCACCCCGTATTACCCCCAAGGAAATGACCAAGCAGAGGCATTAAATAAAACCATCTTAAAAATCTTGAAAAAGACTGTCAATGATGCGGGCCACAATTGGCACATCCAGTTGAATCCCGCACTATGGGCCTACCGCACAAGTATCCACACACCCACAGGTGCAACATCATTTTCCCTCATCTATGGCTCTGAAGCCATCTTGCCCATTGAAGTTGAGATCCCATCCTTGCGAGTATCATTAAAAGGCCTCATATCTGATGAAGAGTATAGAGTTTCCAAACTTCAAGAGTTAGAGTTGCTCAAAGAAAGAAGGCAACATGCCTTTAACCATCTCAAAGCTTATCAACAAAGGATGTCCAGAAGCTACAACCACAGAGTCAAACCTTGGGTATTTTAGGTTGGTGACCTAGTCCTCAGAGAGAATCCAGGAAATTAGTAGGATAGAAAGAAGAAAGGTAAGTTTGAATCCAATTGGTTGGGTCCTTATGTCATCATTGCTACCTATGGATCAGGTACTTATCAATTGGCTACATCAGAAGGTGAACTGTTTGATGATCCCATCAACAACATGCATCTTCATAAGTTCTACACCTAAACCCTAATGAAAGGGGTCAAAATAGCAAAAAAATATTAAAAAATGGAAAAATAGCAAAAAACTTAAAAAAATGGAAAAATAGGAAAAAAAAATAAAAAATAGAAAAACAGCACAAAAATTGTCCTCTGGTGAAAACCTGGTAAAAAAGCATCTTGGATAGAGTGAACTATTTGATGATCCCATCAACAACATGCATCTTCGTAAGTTCTACACCTAAACCCCAATGCAAGGGGTCAAAATAGCAAAAAAATATAAAAAAATGGAAAAATAGAAAAAAAATGGAAAAACAACACAAAAATCGTCCTCTAGTGAAAACCTGGTAAACAGGCGGCTTGGATAGATACCATGATGAAAACATGGTAAATAGGCATCATGTGTATTTTAGCTTTCGTGCAAATAAAAGAAATTGGTGAGAACCTGCTAAACAGGCGCTACTAGCAATAAACTACCTCCTCCATCTTTTTGGACCTTATCCCTCATCCATCCCTCCTAACTGCATCCACCCAATCACATTGAGATACCTACCATGGCTTGTTGTTCACTTGTCCTTATCACCTTCTTCCACCAGACGGCGAATCCAAACTTGCGTCCATCTTGTCATCCATCCTCAACCAATCCATTGAACCATTGTCGAACTGTATCACCTATGAGCTATCACGTAGGCAAGGCCATCATTGATGTGCCCCTGAGGCTTCCTTTCCCATCCATTCCATCCCTGTCACCTATCCTTTTGGTCCATCCGTATCCACCCAATTTCCCATCGCCTAGGTCCAAGGCCCACAAAGTCAATACCCCAAACTATGTTGCCTCTGCGTTGTCATGTAGGCAAGGCCATTTATCAATGTGCCTCCAAGGCACTAGATCAATCCCTTAGGGCCCATTTCTTCATGTTGATTGTCATTTCATCCACAATAAATTAATCCTTTACTTGGCCGGGGGTAAATCCTCAACCTAGTTGGGGAAATGGATTCTTGAATGTCACGCCCCTCATAGGATAACAATAAGTATTGTGATACTATCACCAGACAACAGGCAGCATTACAAACACACTTTTTCAACAAAAATGATTGACACAAGAAGCTAGACTTGTAAACAAGACACAATGAACCTCAACCCCCATGATGATTTTATTTGTTTTCATTGCAAGAAAACATAACTATGGCAAGAAAATTTGTGTTTATTAAAAGGTTAAGTTGTAGAGTCTTGATTTTTGTTATTATGCCTTTTTATGCTACTCAAGGATGTCAAAAACTAGAGAAGCTATGATGGGGGCATAATTATCTTATTTGTTTGTTGTTTGTGGATCAATCTTTAGTAATGTGATGACTTTTGTGTAAAGACACTTTCGGCAAAAGATCATTGAGGATGTTCTAGGTCTAAACATGAAACATGGCAATCCTTGTCTGTTGACATGCAAGGTATACTCAGGTCATCTAAATTCAATTTTGACTAGATGCCTATATTAACTTGCTATATCAAAATCCATGTAAGAGATACTGAGGTCATCTCGGTTTAATTATACCTAGATTCTTGTATTTTCTTACAACATTTTAAAATCTCAATGATAAAACAAAGTACTTCAAACAAATTTATACGAAGATGACAAATCCACATCCATACATATCAAATTGTATTTCATTTCATAATAAACCTTTTGCAAGTGTCTTAAGATCCAAGTCCTTTCTATCAGTTTATCTAATTATATCTTCCAATTATCTATATAATTTATTCATCCTTGTGCAATCAAGTCAAGCAATGCTCCAAATGCAAGTCATCCTTAGTCCATGCCAATCAAGTCAATCAGTCTTGTCAAATTATCCAATTGTAATCAATGGTCTTGATCCTAATCTTGTCGTAAACTAAATCAATCCATCATCATTGATGATGGGATATATCTTTCCTGCATCTTTATGTTGATCTAGGGATATATCGTTCCCCGTAATGACAATAGTATCGTCAATCATTATCGATTAATCATTGGTTTATAGCTTGATAGGGGCAATACCTTGTTTGTTCTTGTCTCATTTGTGCATACTTGCTTGTTTTCTTGTGTGTGCTGTCATTTTATCTTGCATAATGTGTCATTTAGTTCTTTCATTTCATCCCTTATCTTCTGCGTGAACCAATTTCTTCTCACATCTGTCTTGTCAAACCTATCTCATTGTGAGATTGTCTATCATCCTATAGAATCTCCCAAGGGGGCATCCTATCATCATAACCTGTACCAGGGGCAAACTGGGGCATGTATCAATCACAATTTTTTTTAATTCTTTGAAAAAATATGATAAAACACATTGCATCAAAGCGGGGCAAAATGCATACACCTAAAAATAGCTAAGTTGAATTAAATAAATATTTTAATATTTATTTTAATTCCCATTCTCTCATCAATCAAATAAATATTCTAATTTATTTAAATGATTCACATCCCTCCAATAATTAAATAAAATCAATTTATTTAATTAAATTCCCTAATTATTTCTAATGTCTGACATAATTAAATAATCCTAAATTCCACAAACCCACATCACCTATCCACCTCACCATGTTGCACATGTAATTAAATATTTTAATATTTAATTAGCTAATATTTCCTCACCCACATGTCCTATTTCTCCTCCAGTCAAATTAGTTAACTCACCAATCAAATCAGTTAACTAATTAGTCAATTGAGTTCACTAGTCAATCTATTTTGTTGACTCCCTAATCATCTCAGTTAACTCTTCAATCTATTATGTTAACTCCCATAACTCATGAAGAAGGCTTGGACACTTGTCCTCTCCTGATTCATGGACATTCTCTCAAGCTTTCTCAACCGTACACCTCACAGGTAATTCCTCCAATCAAGGATATATTGACACTTGGATTTGGTCTTCCCTCGGCCTATATAAGAAAGGTCTTCACACCCATTTGCATACACTCAAGCATTCGTAATCTTACTCTGCAGGAATTATACTAGCGTGCCTTTGGTAAAATCACCTTCATTGCATTTACATTACAAATCCATTATCATCACCATGTCTCCATTATCAATCACCCATCTCCATTATAGTCGCATTTGTAGTGTCATCTCCATTGCATAATCCACCCATAGCCGTTCTACTCTTGTCATCTTCAACAGCAATGAAGTACAAGAGGAGATAGGCGAACAATGGAAGCATAGAGGTATATCTGTCTTCGAAGGTATATTATTTGTTTACTTATATTTACATCAATTTCCATTGAGTTATTTGATGATTAGTTATCTTGTACTGTTGTTCACATTTTCCACTAACAATAATCATGATAAACAACAATGCATGTAAAAGAGCCGAGGAAAGCAAGATCCAAGATAGACAAAGTGCATGGAGTAGTAGTATTGTTATGTTTTGTAAGTGTGATAAGACAACATAACATAGAGTGATTCTACTAGACAAGTGTTGGATAATATATATCAACCCCATCGTCATGTATGAACTAGGTCCATTTTTTGATTTCTTGCTGAAGGGACACTAGGTCTATATCAGTATAATATGTTTTTCATCATTCACTAGGCAGATAGGGCCACTAGAGGAAGGTAAACAATAAATCAAGAGAGAAGAAACAAGTGCCTTAGGGACAGTGACATAGGAGGGTGCCCCCAAGCCACCAACCATGACGCTATGTCCATACAACACAACACACAACAATAAAAATAGAGGAGAAGCAATATAGAAGAATGATGATACAAATAGAAGGGTCACAAAAGGGATGGTCTTCCGGTATCCTTGACCTTATAAGAGTATCAAGCATCATCCTAGGAGACCTAAACAACACATAACAGATCACTGGGCAAACACATGGAGGTAATGGGATAGAAATACTTACATGCAGGGACAACCAGGCTAGCAGTTGTCACAGATCTTGATCTTTACTTTAATGGTTAAGTATTTATCTCTTCTTCTCTCTTCCATAGTTTTAGGGGCTTGTGAGGCTATCCTTGTAGGAAATTTGTCTATTAATGATGGTAGACAGGGGATATTACAATTTTCTACGTCAGTTAAATCGGGTGATGTAGGATCTTTAATAATTCCCTTTCCAATTGATTTAGGTTATTGAGGAACTCGAAAAGTGCCCATTTTAGTCAATATATAGGGTGTTCGAATACCTTGGGTTTGAGGGATAGTTTGTTCTTTAGTATCGTGTGAATTTTCATTATTTGCCAAGGTATGTGAAGGTTTAGGTAAAGGTGTATGATCTATTTCTTTGTTTAAGATGTAGTTGAGAAGTTCTTGAACATAGGGTGGTAAATTTTTAGTTTTAGCAGGTTGAAGCAAATGTTCATAAAGGGAATCCGTATCATCCAATGCTTCATCCTAGCCAGGGTGAGTAGGAAGAGATGGCAGAGTAGTGTTAAGGAATATGTCCATGATGTCTTCTTCTTTTGCCAAAATATCCTCACTAAGTGGGGTTATGTTGGGAAAATTCTCTTTGTTCAATGAATCACCCAGCGCTATATCATTCTCATAGGTCTCAGAAAGAATGTCCATTATGTCGTCATGAAACAAAGGGAGAGAGGGAATGATGTTTTCACCACTACTTTCCCCATGGTTATTTTTAGAAATGAAATTAGTGAGATTTTCCAAGATTGAAGGGAAAACACCCACGATAGTGAGGAAGCTTTCAAAATAGGCTATCGTTCGAAGGATGCCACAAGTAGTGCTTATGGACATGTCAATGCCATAGATGTATGCTATTTGATGCAAGACTTGAGGATGTTTGTCAGTGAATTTGCAAAAGTTAGCAAAATTCATAGTGTACTCAAATAAATCTTCCAAAGATGAATGACGACTCAGAGAATCCATGTTATATGAATGCAAAAGTATGTATGAAAATGACCTAAAATGCTAGATTTTTTGACTTTTTTTTTTCAATGCAAATGAATGAAGGAAGAGGTGTTGTAAAATATTTCAAGAAGGATAGAAAACAATATGTATAAGTAAAGCCCAATGATGTAGTAATATCTTTCACAACATGCTTTTGATGCAAATCTAGAGTGATGACAAGTCAAAACCTAGTGAAAATACACCTAAAATATGCAATTTTTCACCAATTTTCAATATAAATGAGTAAAAGAAGGGGTGTTGTGAGGAAATTTGTGATGGAAATAAGATTATAATAGTTATATAATCTACCTAATTCTGTAAAATCTATCACAACACACCTATAGTGCCAATCTAGAGAGTTGACAAGTCAAACCCTAGTGAAAATATAGCTAAAATATGCAAATTTTCACAAATTTTCAATGCAAATGTCTAGTAGAAAGGGTGTTGTAAGGAATTTGAGGAAGGGAAGCAAATAATAACCCTAATAACAGCCACTTAATGTACCAAAATCCCTCATAACATGCTTGTATTGCAAATCTAGAGAGACGATAAGGCCAAATTTAGTGAAAATGCAAGGTTTTCAAACCCTAGACATGAAATTTTGCAAGAAAGACACTATGATACAACACTAAAATTAGAAATTAGTCCTACTGAGTGTTCTAAAAGGGTAGTAAAATCTGAAACAATATTTTGACTACAAACCCTAGCTAATGCAAAATTAGGTTTTTATGAAAAATGCACAATTTCAAGCAATTTTTTATAATTTAAACATGAAAATGTAATGTAAATGAATATTAAATGATGAATTTCTGTAATTTAAATCAGATATAATGAAAATGATAGAAATTTAATGAAATTAAATGCCAATTAATTCAAATTATGCTAAAATGCAAGCTTAAGATGCCAATTTTTTTGAATTTTTCAAAAATTTCTATTTTTTTGTAATTTTTTGAATGTAATAAGTGTATGATAAAAAAAAATTCAAGATTTAAAGAAAAAATTAAAAATTAAATGAAATGCAACGAAATCAATGCAATTTATAGTGAAAATGCAAACCCTAGAATGTAATTTTTTTTGAACAATTTGAAAAAATTTCAATTTTTTTGTAGTTTTTCAAATGCAACAAAATGAATGAATGCACATGTATCACACAACACTTAGAAAGGTGCCAAAAAGTCCAAAAACATGGGCTCACTAAAATGTTTAGGGTTAAAAAGGGGGGAAATGTTTTGGTTTATGATTCAAAGGCAAATCCTCCCTTCTCACCAAACATTCAAGGGCATATCAACCAAGTTGAATCTCCACTAAGTGAGAGCAATCACCTATCAGGTTGGGATGCCACTTGGAATGATGCAGAAGTTTAGATGTATCAAACAATATCTTAATTTAGTGTTCAATTACTCTTAAAACCCTAAATAAGCAAAACAGTAAGCAAATTAATGAATTGCAACAAATCCTTTCAGACTAAGGTGAAGGACAGAGATTATTAACTCACTATTTTACAAAGTTTGAAATGTAGAACAGTCAGGGACATTGGGACAAACACCCTAGTCCAAGGTACAGTTTTCATCACAAAATCTAAATCTACATCTAACATTGATCTGCATTGTATCTTTTGTTTCTATCTCAGGAAAAGTTGACATAGGGACTAGTGGTTGCACACTATCCTCTTTCTCTTGAATCCTGAATCATTGATGTCTACAACCTCCTTTCTGTAACTCCACTCTGTGAAACTCGATACCTGTAACCTGCAATCACAAAGGAGTGTGGGAGGGGGTTGTGGTGTTTAGAGGCTTGCCTCGGTCAAGCCTTGGAGAGACATTCAAGTCTTCCGAACACCGTTGTTAGATAAGAGTGTGTATCCCTATGGGATAGAGGAAAAATCCAAATGATAAATGATTGAAAACACAATAGATATCACCTTGAAGTGTAGATCTCATGGAATGAAGATGCTCTTCATGCCATGAGGAGATGGATTCAAATCTACAAATACAAACATAATAAAAACAAAGTACTACTCTGCAACATAATGAATGCCTTGAATCAAAATTTCAAAATTACAATGCTCATCTAATTTCCATCTCTAGTTTGCAAATGAATCACTAGTCATGCTTATATATGCAACAACAAACATTCTCGCTAAGAAATTCGTAATTCAAACTTGAGATGTCGGAATAGGAGCTAAATAATGGTCATAAAACTGACATTTAAATTTAGGGTAGACCTAAAATAGGGCAGGACTAGGGCACTAGTGCCCAAGTCCACCCCCTTATTTTTGTTTAGGGATCATCAAAATAGCACCCCTAGGCCCTATTTGCCATAAGACTTTAGGGTTTTCTCATTGAGAGTTAAAATTAACACACAAGATGCTCTAAATACATTCTAAGTACCCGAGAGCTAAACATTAAGAGGGAAAAGCCCCCAAGGGGGTGTTTTCCAACATAACAGTAACTCCTTTCTCTCACCTCTATTTATGAGATGCTTCTTTCTCATTTTCTACAATCCTCACATTCCTCACATTCACACTCATTCTTGAGAAGCTCTCTCTCAGCAATATAATTCTTAGGCTTATGCCTCTTTCATAATAATGGGGGTTTTTTCTTCTCTTTTTCCCCCTTACAAATTCTTGGTCTCCATTGTTGATGGTGCATGCTTCTTGTTTTTTGTTCCTAGTGCCCAAGTCCACCCCCTTATTTTTGTTTAGGGATCATCAAAATAGCACCCCTAGGCCCTATTTGCCATAAGACTTCAAGGTTTTCTCATTGAGAGTCAAAATTAACACACAAGATGCTCTAAATACATTCTAAGTACCCAAGAGCTAAACATTAAGAGGGAAAAGCCCCCAAGGGGGCATTTTCCAACATAACAGTAACTCCTTTCTCTCACCTCTATTTATGAGATGCTTCTTTCTCATTTTCTACAATCCTCACATTCCTCACATTCACACTCATTCTTGAGAAGCTCTCTCTCAGCAATGTAATTCGTAGGCTTATGCCTCTTTCATAATAATGGGGGTTTTTTCTTCACTTTTTCCCCCTTACAAATTCTTGGTCTCCATTATTGATGGTGCATGCTTCTTGGTTGTTGTTCTTATTGGATGATAACATTTACTTCAAACAATATTCTAATTATCACTCCATATTCCACACCCTACTTTAACATCATAGTATGCCACCATGAACTTATTCCTCATGAAGTGAGCCAACCTACTAAAATGATTACCACTCCACCTATCCACTTTGTTGCCATCCTCAAGATCCTCTTGCCAAAAAATAGAGTGATCTGTAAGAGTGGTTTCATCAACACTTCCACCAAGGGTGCAAAACATGACATTTATCATTATTTTGAGTCCACCTCATTCACTTTTTTGTGGTGAGTAGATTTAGAATATCAGATATCTTGGTGAGCCTAACGTAAAGAGAAAATCCTTCTAGACAATATCTCTTTTCCTTTCTTCCAATTTTCACCCTTCTTGTCTTCTCGCTTATTTTTTTGTACCTATAGTAGCCTTGAATATGTTAGGATAGATAACTCCTCAATGACAAGGTCAATTTGACATACCTAATCCTCCATCATTTGACTAATACATTCCTTCTAACCCCTTCGAACCTACCTTAATTAGGTATAATTAGGAAGACTCAGATTTATATGGTGGATGCCAACAACCACCATATAACATCATTATCATAGATAACCTAGTTTGAAACATAGAAATAGTAACTCAAGCAAACCTAGAACAAGGTTCTAAGTGGGACTGATGTAGGAGCATCACTGGTTCAAGAGAAATCTTGCATCAGCCAAAAACATTTGCATTTTAGTTTGTTTCTTTTCATTTTCTAGTTCAGTACAATTAGTTCAGTTAGTAGTAGTTTCTGTATTTTGGTTCACATTCTACTGCATTTGCATTTCAGGCCATATGGAGCTAGATTTAGCATCTAGACAAATTCATGCACATCATATCAAAAATTCAGAGCATTTGGATCAGTTACCTATAGGATATCGCTATCAGAAGATTGACTATTTTCTTAGAACAGAACATCCTAACAGTCTCAGACAATCAGCTAAAGGAGAAGACTTGCAGAGCATTTCATGACTTGTGGAGCTAAAAGACATATCATTCAATGTTGTTTGGTTCGTGGATGACCTTCCTTGAGATTTGCACACCATTCCATTCATTTGTGGAGGAGTTCTACTCAATTAGGTCTGACCTATCTGTGTACACATGTTACAGCTCTTCATTGGAGTTTGTGATCTTCCTTGGCTGACACAGAGGAATCTTATGTTTCAAAGATGATATATATTGATGTAATAGATGCTTGGGAAAGTAATGCATCATTAGGTCATAGTTGATAGTTTGAATTTCTTGTGAAGGAGATTCAAAGCTATAACTTGTAAATATTCTGTAACTATGAAATCAAGCTTGTGAGCCCTAATTGCAGGCCCGCATGTTGTCAACTGATTTGTATTTTAATTCTATGATATATTGAAAGACTGAATCTGCAATTGCTTTATATCTTTGAGTTATTTTTGTTGTGTTTACTCTAGCTGCATGGCCTTGAAATTTCACTTTGTGGACCCTCCTAACCATGCTTACACCAAGTGGTATCAGAGTGAAAGTTAGAATCTTTAGGAGTGAATTGAGTGAAGGTGGCAAATGATGCAGGAGCATCCAGAGGTGTAAGGGCAATCTTGCATCACCCAAAAAGAAGTTAATTCAAAACCATTGTAGTTGTTCTCATTTCTTCCCATAATTAGTGCTTTTGGTTCCATAATATCTAGAATAATAATGTAGGACTTTCAGTTTTTCCAAAACTGCTAAAAATAGCGACCTGCCTATTTAGGAAAGTGTACCTGCTATTTTTAGAAAGTTTGCATTTGGGCACGTAATGAAGCAAAAAATTCTAGAAAGTTACATAATGGAAATATAAGACCTTTGGCGAAGGAATCAGGTAAAGATCATTTGTGAGCTGAAAAATATTAAAGTTTTTGTTTTCCGAAAAGCCCTTGAAAATTTACGGATCAAGATATGAGGCACTAAAACTTCTCATAACGTCTCAAAAAGTTGATGAAAATCTGTTTACAAATTTTTGGCATGATAGTTTACATCGCGAGCTTTCTGGCACTTAAAACGGTTCGTCAATCAAACTCCCGGATCAAAAGTTATGCTTCCCGGAAGTTGACCTACTTTTGGAGGGAGTTGCAAAATTTGAAATTTAGCTGGAGGCCGCCAAAAAGTGCGGTAGTAGAGTCAAGGGGGCCAGTGTGGAGTCAAGAATAGGTGAGAAAATAGAAACCCTAGCTGATTTGGGGTTACAGAAGGCTGAAGATTCTAGAGTCTTAAGGTTGGGGAAAGCTGTAATGTGTTGCAGCCAGTAGAGGATTTATCCTCTAATTGTAATTGAGCTTCTATAAAGTAATGAGTTGCCCAGTTCAATAAAAGAAAGTTCTATTTGATGTGTTCAATATCTATTATTGTGTGTTTTGTGATTTAACCCCTTCATCAAGTGGTTTCAGAACGAGGGTTCCTGAGTGTGTAGACAGATCGCCGACCGTGAGACAGTTTGCACCAGGACCTGAGGTTGTGGGTTTGCTGCGGAGACCAAGATGCCTCCACGAAGAAATCGTGTTGGGAGGAATGCTTTGACAGAAGAGAGTTTTAGAGCCCTACAAAGGCAAATCGATGCATTGCAAGAGGAGCTATGAAGAGGGTTTGAGCTGAGGACGAGAGAAGAAAGTGAAGGTGAAGATGAAGAAGAGTTATCTGAGGAAGAACAAGAAGCTGCTGGAGACCTACAGAAGTTAGGTTGTTGAGGGCCATTTCAAAGATCAGAAAGAGGCCCAAGATTGAAGTTTCTACATATTCTAGAGATTTGAATCCAGAACAGCTTATTAATTGGATCAATGACATGGAGGAGTATTTTGAGTATGAAGATGTGGAGGACCCAGATCGGGTTAAGTTTGCAAAAACAAAGTTGAAGGGTCATGCCAATATTTGGTGGAAGGAGGTCCAATTCGAGAGGAACAGAAGAGGAAAAGGAAAGATCTCCAGATGGGATCGGATGGTGGAGAAACTAAAGAAGCAGTTCATTCATGTGGACTATGAGATGGAGTTGTTGAAGAAGCTGCAAGGATTGAAGCAAGGTAACAAGTCTGTTAAGGAGTATATAGAAGAGTTTTATAAAATTACTATCAGGACAGGCCATGCAGAGCCCAACAAGGAGAAGGTAGCCCATTACATTAATGGGTTGAGGCCAAGTATTCAAGAGGAGTTGAGCCTGGTCAGAATGACCACCATAGAAGATGTGTACCAGTTTTCCCTGAAGGTGGAAGAGACGCTGAATAAAAGATTTGACAGCAAGCAAAGGGGAAGAGGTCAAGGCGAAAAGACTGGTGGAAGACACTATGGGGGCCGAAATGAAGATGCAAAGAAAAGTAAAGAATCTGGCACCATTCGAAATCAGAGAGGTGACAATACCTACCGCCCTCATGACCAGAACAATGGTGAGCAAAGAGGAAGAGGAAGAGGCAGACCTGGGCAAGGACCTGGAAGAGGAGGTTTCAGAGGAACTTGTTTCCAATGTGGAGAAGAAGGGCATCGAGCATATCAGTGTCCGTAACATCAAGGAAGGACAAATAGAAGACCTGAAGGTAATGGATGAGTTGCACATGTAGATGAAGATACACATTCTGAGCATTCTGAAGATGGTGAAAGGGGAGAAACCCTAGTTGTTAGAAGAACCTTGCTGAATGAGGAGAAAGAACCTAATTAGAGGAGTTTATTCCACACAAGGTGCAAATGTGAGGGTAAGTGTTGTGATATTATTATTGACAGTGGAAGCACTGATAATCTTGTTTCAGAGGAGATGGTTGACATGTTGAAGTTGACAAGAAGAAAGCATCTGCATCCATATCGGATTGCATGGTTGCAGAAGGACCATAGAGCTTTGGTCAATGGGCAGTGTTTAGTGAAGTTCAAGATTGGTGACTACCATGATGAGGTGCTGTGTGATATCATACTGATGGATGCATGTCATATGTTGTTGGGGAGGCCGTGGCAGTATGATAGGAGTGCTATCCATGATGGCCATGCAAACACATATTCCCTAACAAAGGATGGAGTTCATCATAAGTTGAAGCCCTTGAAGGAGGTGGAAGAAAAGGTATGTAGTATTGCCAGAATTTGTTTGGTAGATGGTAGGAAATTTTTAGAGGGTATGAAGCATAAGCATCATTGCTTTGCATTGATTCCTAAGATTAGTCAAGAGAAATGTGAAGATGTACCAACAGAAGTTTCAGATATGTTGGAAGAGTTCCAGGACATAATCTCTAATAATGTACTAGAAGGTTTACCACCAGTAAGGAAGATAAGTCATCAAATAGATTTGATACTAGGAGCTAGTTTGCCAAACAAGGCAGCCCATAGAATGACCCCTATAGAGAATGAAGAGCTGAACAGACAAGTTCATGAGTTGTTGAGAAAGGGACTGATAAGGGAGAGCCTAAGTCCATGTGTGGTACCTGCAGTACTAGCACCAAAGAAGGATGGGGAATGGAGGATGTGTACAGACTCTCAAGCCATCAATAAGATAATGATCAAGTATAGATTTCCATTGCCAAGAATGGATGACATCATGGATTGTTTGAGTGGAGATAAGTACTTCACGAAGATTGACCTGAAGAGTGGGTATCACCAAATTTGTATCAGAGAAGGAGATGAATGGAAGATAGCCTTCAAGACAAAGGAAGGTTTGTATGAGTGGTTAGTCAAGCCATTTGGGCTAACCAATGCACCGAGCACATTCATGCGGCTCATGAATGAGGTACTGAAAGAATTTTTGGGAAGTTTTGTTATTGTTTATTTGGATGATATTTTGATTTTCAGTAAGACTTGGGATGAGCATCTGATGCATATCAGAAGAGTTCTAGAGAAGTTGAGGGAAGATAAGTTGTTGATTAATATGAAGAAATGTAGTTTTGCAAAGGAGTTGGTATACCTGGGATTTGTTGTCTCAGAGGAAGGTCTTAAGATGGACCCAGAAAAAGTAAGGGCTATCATTGAATGGCCTACGCCAAGGAGTGCAACGGAGGTAAGATCTTTTCATGGTTTGGCAAGTTTGTACAGAAAGTTTATCAAAAATTTCAGTAGCATTTGTGCACCCCTAATTGAAACAATGAGAGGGGGTAGAAAAGAGTTTAGATGGACTAAAGGAGATGACAAGAGATTTGATACATTGAAGCAGAAAGTTGTAGAACAACCTGTTTTGGCACTTCTAGATTTCAATAAGGTATTTTAGGTAGATTGTGATGCTAGTGGTAGTGGTATAGGAGTTGTTTTGAGCCAAGAAGGTAAGCCCATTGCCTATTTTAATGAGAAGCTTAATGATGCCAAGAAAAAGTATTCTGTTTATGATCAAGAGTTTTATGCAATAGTCCAGGCTTTGAAGAAATGGAGACATTATTTGTTGCCAAAAGAGTTTGTTTTATATACTGATCATCAGGCTTTGCAGTATCTTAATAGTCAACGGAAGTTAAATCAAAGGCACTTAAAATGGGTTGAGTTTTTACAGAGTTGTACTTTTGTTTTGAAGCATAGGAGTGGGAAGTCCAACAGGGTTGTAGATGCCTTTAGCAGAAGGTGAAATTTGTTGACAGTAATGAAGATAGAGGTTGTTGGGTTCGATGAGCTCAAAAGTTTGTATCCTGAAGATCTAGATTTTGTAGAGGCTTGGAAAGCTTGTCTGGAGCCTGTTACTTTGGACAGGACAAAATGGTTGGATTTCATAATCTAAGATGGCATGTTGTTTAGAGGAAGCTAGTTGTGCATTTCGAGGAGTTCCATGAGAGAGAACCTGATTAAAGAGAAGCATAGTGGAGGACTAGCTGGACACTTTGGTCGAGATAAGACCATTTCTATTGTTGGTGAAAATTATTATTGGCCGCAGTTGCAACAGGATGTGAGAAAATTTGTGCAGAGTTGTAGAGTGTGTCAGATGGCAAAAGGAACAAGTCAGAATATAGGGTTGTATCAACCATTACTTGTACCAGAGAAGCCATGGGATTATATTAGCATGGATTTTGTTCTTGGTTTACCAAGGACACAAAGAGGACATGATTCTATTTTTGTGGTGGTGGACAGATTCTCAAAAATAGCACATTTTATTCCTTGTAAGAAGACTAATGATGCTGTTCATATTACAGAGTTATTTTTTAGGGAAGTGGTGAGACTACATGGTCTACCAAAAAGCATAGTTTCAGATCGAGATACCAAGTTTGTTGGTTATTTCTGGAGGACATTGTGGAAGAAGTTGAAGACAGACTTGAAATTTAGTTCTGCACACCATCCATAGACTGATGGATAGACAAAAGTGGTGAATAGGAGTTTGGGTAACCTGCTATGATGCTTATTAGGAGATAAGCCCAAGGGATGGGATTTGATTTTACCATAGGTAGAATTTGCCTACAACAATTCTGTCAATAGGAGTACTGGTAAATCACCATTCCAGATTGTATATGGTAATAGCCTGAGAAATGCTTCTGAGTTAAGGAAGCTAGACAATGGAGAAAAGACAAGTGCTGAAGCCGAAGACTTTGCAGAATATTTGAAGAAATTGCATGAAGAAGTGCGAAAGCACATTAATAAGATGAATATTCAGTACAATGCTAAGGTAGATCAGAAGAGGAGGTATAAAGACTTCTAGGTGGGAGATGAAATCATGGTTCACTTGAGAAAAGAAAGGTTCCCAGTTGGAACATACAATAAATTGAAAATGAAGAAATTTGGACCATGTAGAATCATGAAGAAGCATGATTCAGGAAATGCATATGAGGTAGAGCTGCCATGTGGGATCAATATTTCTCTTGTTTTCAACATTACTAATTTATCAGAATATCATGAAGGTGGAACAGAGGATGGACCAACAGAAGTGCAGTGGAGTATTCCAGCATCTACTTCAACAGAGGAGATAGAAGAGATTTTGGATAGTCGTGTGGGAAGGAGCACTCGAAACAATCAATACGAAGAATATCTAGTGAAATGGAAAGGAAGGCCTATTGAAGATTCTTCTTGGTTGTCTAAGGCAGAGGTTGACCGTTTGGGTTTTCCTCACACAAACACCTAAGACGTGACAGGCTCACTTCTTAAATTACCCTAGGTGTCTGATGCAGGAGCATCCAGAGGTGTAAGGGCAATCTTGCATCACCCAAAAAGAAGTTAATTCAAAACCATTATAGTTGTTCTCATTTCTTCCCATAATTAGTGTTTTTGGTTCCATAATATCCAGAATAATAATGTAGGACTTTCAGTCTTTCCAAAACTGCTAAAAATAGCGACCTGCCTATTTAGGAAAGTCTACCTGCTATTTTTAGAAAGTTTCCATTTGGGCACGTAATGAAGCAAAAACTTCTAGAAAGTTACATAATGGAAATATAAGACCTTTGGCAAAGGAATCAGGTAAAGATCATTTGTGAGCTGAAAAATATTAAAGTTTTTGTTTTCCAAAAAGCCCCTAAAAATTTACAGAACGAGATATGAGGTGCTAAAACTTCTCATAACGTCTCAAAAAGTTGATAGAAATCCATTTACAAATTTTTGGCATGATAGTTTACATCGCGATCTTTCCAGCGCTTAAAACAGTTTGTCAATCGGACTCCTGGAACAAAAGTTATGCTTCCCAGAAGTTGACCTACTTTTGGAGGGAGTTGTAAAATTTGAAATTTAGCTAGAGGCCACCAAAAAGTGCTATTTATGACTATTTTGGGAACCCTGGGCGGTAGTAGAGTCAAGGGGGCCAGTGTGGAGTCAAGAATAGGTGAGAAAATAGAAACCCTAGCGGATTTGGGGTTACAGAAGGCTAAAGATTCTAGAGTCTTGAGGTTGGGGAAAGCTGTAATGTGTTGCAGCCAGTAGAGGATTTATCCTCTAATTGTAATTGAGCTTCTGTAATGTAATGAGTTGCCCACTTCAATAAAAGAAAGTTCTATTTGCTGTGTTCAATATCTATTATTGTGTGTTTTGTGATTTACACCCTTCATCAGCAAAGGAATTTCATAAGATCTTATTGTGAATAGATCACCAAATTTGAGGTAGGTTACTTGTGTCGCAACCTATCGCTGATTGTGAGGCAGTTGTCACCTTATAGCCTGATTACCAAATTTGAGGTAGTTACACTTAATCCTAGGAAGAATGTCACTAAGGAGAATCCCTACTATTGGAACAGTGGCTAGAAGAATGGATGAGATGATGGAGATGATGAAAACAATGTGAGTTCGATTAGATGTTGTTGAAGAAGATCGAAGAAGATGACTAACACCTTGACTAATGTTGAAAGTGATGATGATGAAAAATTTCAATCCACTGATCAAAATGAAGTAACCCTAGAGAAGAAGAAGAAGAAGAAGAAGAAGAAGAAGAATCAGATCAAGTAAAGATGTTGCGAGCTATTTTAAAGATTGAGAAAAGATGTAGAGTTGATGTACCAAACTATACTGGCAATTTGAATCCTGGGGAGTTTATTGACTGGATAAATGACCTCGAAGAATACTTTGAGTATGAAGAAATTGAAGATCTAGAGAAGGTGAAATTCACAAAGACAAAGTTGAAAGGACATGCTACTATCTGGTGTAAAGAAGTTTAGTTGGATAGAAACAGAAGAGGAAAAGAGAAGATTACAAAGTGGGATAGAATGGTGACAAAATTGAAGAATCAGTTTATACTTGCTGACTATGAGTTGGAACTATTGAAAATATTATAGAACCTGAGACAAAAGGAAAATCTATGAAAGAATACACTGAAGAATTTCATAAGATGATCATAAGGACAGGACAAAGTGAAGCAAGCAAGGAGAAAGTGGCTAGATACATCAATGGACTAAGATTGAACATTCATGAAGAACTGAGTTTGGTGAGAATGACATCATTGGAAGATGCATATCAGTTTTCCCTGAAGGTTGAAGAAAAGTTGAAAAAAAGGAATGATTAGAGACAGAGAGGTAGAGGAGGTAAATTTCAAAGAGGTAGAACATTTTTTGGAGGAGAGAGATCATATGCGGAGCAGAATAGACAAGAAAACACATACAAGAAGGAAGATAGAGATAACAATGCATACCGGAGAGATGACAT
This sequence comes from Cunninghamia lanceolata, assembly GCA_027924645.1. Lineage (NCBI taxonomy): Eukaryota > Viridiplantae > Streptophyta > Pinopsida > Cupressales > Cupressaceae > Cunninghamia > Cunninghamia lanceolata. Next base: position 17,840,202 of record BSBN01001583.1, read on the forward strand.
AACTTTCTACCACAAAGGAAACCCTAGTGCATATAGGAGTGAAGGATACATAAGAGAAGGAAGAAGATCTGATAGGAGAACATTCAAAGGAACTTATTTCAAGTGTGGAGGTGAAGGACATAGAGCATTTGAATGTAATCAAGGGAGTACAAGCAAGAGAACAAAGAACAATGGAAGAGTAGCCTATGTGGAAGACGAACCTGATGGATCACCGAGTTCAGTTGGTAAACCTGAGAAAGGAGGATCATTTTCATGAGGAGAGTAGTATTTCAAGTAGAGACAAATGAAGAACCAATGTAGAGGAAAAGTTTGTTTAGAATCAAATGCAAATCAGGAGGTAAATGTTGTAAGGTTGTAATTGATAATGGTAGTTCAGACAATTTAGTTTCAGAGGAGATGGTGACTAAGATGAAGTTGGAAAGATTGAAATACCCTAAGCCCTATTAGATAGCATGGATTCAAGATGATCATAAGGTACTGGTGAGTGAACAATGTTTGGTGAAATTTCATATTGGATCTTATCATGATGAAGTATTGTGTGATATTATGCCTATGGATGTATGTCATATTTTGTTGGGTAGACCATGGTATTATGATAGAAAACCTATACATTATGGGAGAAAGAATACATATACTATAACATCAAATGGAAAGAGAATTACTTTGATTTCTTTGGAAGATGATCCTAAGAGTGAAGTATGTGGGAATGCTAGAATTTGTTTGGTAGATGGAAGGAAATTTCTGGATGGTTTGAGACATGAGAATATGTGTTATGCTTTGATTCCTAAGAATCTTGCAACATTGAAGAAGGAGACTAAAGAATCACAACCAGAGGAGATAGCTGAGTTGCTGATAGAGTATGAAGACATCATATCAGATAATGTACCAAAAGGATTGCCACCAATCAGAAGTATCAGTCATCACATGGATCTTATACTTGGAGCTAGTTCGCCTAACAAAACAACACACAAAATGACACTGACACAGAATGTAGAACTGAGTAGACAGATACATGAGTTGTTGAGGAAAGGTTTGATAAGATAAAGTTTGAGTCCTTGTGTAGTACCTACAGTGTTAGCACCAAAGAAAGATGGAGAATGCAGAATGTGTACAAACTCTAGAGCAATAAATAAGATCATAGTTAAGTATAGATTTCCTTTACCTAGGATGGATGATATCATGTATTGTTTGAGTGGAGAAAAATATTTTGCAAAGATAGACTTGAAAAGTGGATACCATTAGATCAAAATGAGAGAAGGAGATGAATGGAAGATTGCTTTTAAAACAAATGAAGGATTGTATGGGTGGTTAGTGATGCCTTTTGGATTGACAAATGCACCGAGTACTTTCATGAGATTGATGAATGAAGTCTTGAAGAAATTCCTGGGTAAGTTTGTTATTGTATATTTGGATGATATCCTGATTTTTAGTAAGACAAAAGAAGAACACTTCTGACACCTGAGACAAGTATTGCAGAGACTGAGAGAAGAAAAATTGTTGATAAACATCAAGAAGTATAATTTCATGAAGGAAGAATTGGTATACTTGGGATTTGTGATTTCTACGAAAGGATTAAAGATGGATCCTAAGAAAGTGAGAGCAATTGTTGAGTGGCCTACATCGAAGAGAATTGGAGAAGTCAGATCATTTCATGGATTAGCTAGTTTTTACTAGAAATTCATCAGAAATTTTAGTTTAGTATGTAACCCTATGATAGAGACAATGAGAGGTGACATATAAGATTTCAATTGGACATCAAGAGTAGATAAAAGTTTTGAGTTTTTGAAGTAGAAAGTGACAGAGCAACCTGTGTTGGCATTACTAGATTTCAATAAGGTATTTCAAGTAGATTGTCATGTAAGTGGGAATGCAATTGGAGGAGTGTTAAGTCAAGAAGGTAGACCTGTAGCATATTTTAGTGAGAAGTTGAATGAAGCAAGGAGAAGATATTTAGTTTATGATCAAGAGTTCTATGCCATAATTCAAGCCTTGAAGAAGTGAAGACATTACCCATTGCCTAAGGAGTTTATGTTGTATACAAATCATCAAGCTTTGCAATATTTGAATAGTCAAGGAAAGTTGAATTAGAGACATATGAGATGGGTAGAGTTCATACAGAGTTATACTTATGTGTTGAAGCACAGGAGTGGAAAATCAAACAAAGCTGTAGATGCATTGAGTAGGAGAAGGAACTTATTGATAGAGATGAGAGTTGAAGTGTTGGGATTTGATGAGTTGAAGAACATGTTTGAAGAATATCTTGATTTTGCAGAACCTTAGAAAGCATGTAAAGAACCTGTTGTGACAAAGATGAGTAAGTGGTTGGACTATTTCATTCAAAAAGATATGTTGTTTAGGGGTAATTAGTTATGCATACCTAGGTGTTCAATGAGAGACAATTTGATCAAGGAGAAACATAGTAGTGGATTGGAAGGCTATTTTGGCATTAATAAGACAGGGCTTTGGTTAGTGAAAATTACTTTTGTCCTCAGATACATAAGTATGTTAGGAAATTTATGCAGAGTTGTAGAGTTTGTCAAGTTCCAAAAGGGAGTAGTCAAAATACTAGATTGTATAAACCTTTAACAGTACCGGAGAGACCTTGGGAAGACATAAGCATGGATTTTGTAATGGGATTGCCAAAGACATAGAGCGGACATGATTCAATAGTTGTAGTGGTGGACAAATTTTCAAAGATGACACATTTCATACCTTATAAGAAGACCACTGATGTAGTGCATGTAGCTGACCTATTTTTCAAGGAGATTGTGAGATTGCATGGATTACCTAAGAGCATAATTTTAGACAGAGATACAAGATTTCTTGGATACTTTTGGAAGACACTTTGGAAGAAGATGAAGATAGACTTGAAGTTTAGTTCAATGTTTCATCCATAGACTGATGGACAAACATAAGTAATAAATAGGAGTTTGGGAAACTTGTTGAGATGTTTGGTTGGAGAAAAGGTAGGAAATTAGGATTTGGTTCTTTCACAAGTAGATTTTGCATATAATAATTCAGTGAATAGGAGTACTAGAAGGACACCATTTGAGATTGTCATAGGAACTAACCCCAGAGGAGTTGCAAAGTTGAGAGACATCAACATGGAAGACAAGAGAAGTGTAGAAGTAGAAGAATTTGTAGAACACATGGAGACAACACATAATCAAGTTAAGAAGCATTTAAATGAGATGAATAGTAAGTATAAGGAGAAATCAGATGAGAAAAGAAGACACAAAGAATTTGAAGTTGGAGATGAAGTGATGGTGTATTTGATAAAAGAATGATTTCCAGTTGGGACATATAACAAGTTGAAGATGAAGAAGTTTAGACCATGTAGGATACGTAGAAAGTTTGATTCAGGAAATGAATATGAAGTGGAGTTACTAGAGACATTGGGTATATCACCTATTTTCAACATTACAGACCTATATCAGTATCATGAAATAGAGTTCAGTGACATAATCGAAGAATACTTGAGGCAACAGTTACCACAATAAGCATCAGAGCATATTGAAGACATTTTGGATAGTAGAGTTGGACACAAAACTAGAGGAAGAAAGTAGAAATAATATCTTGTGAAGTGAAAAGGAAGACTGGAAGAAGACTCATCTTGGATTTCTCAGGCTGAAGTGGACTGTCTTGGTTTTCCTCTAGCCCCAAAAAAGTGAGGGACTCACTTTTTCAACAACCCCAAATGTTTGATGTAGGAGCATCCCTAGTTCAAGATCAATCTTGCATCAACCAAAAACATTTGCATTTCAATTTGTTTCTTTTCATTTTCTAGTTTAGTACAGTCAGTTTAGTCAGTAGTAGTTTCTATATTTTGGTCTGCATTCTACCGCAGTTGCATTTTAGGCCATGCAGAGCTGGACTTAGCATCTAGACACATTCATGAACATCATATCCAAAATTTAGAGCATTTGGATCAGTTACCATTAGGATATCGCTATCAAAAGTGATTGTTTTCTCATAACAAAGCATCCCAACAGTCTTAGACAATCAGCTAAAGGAGAAGACATGCGCAACTAAAGGACACATCATTCAATGTTGTTTGGCTTGTGGCTAACCTTCCTTGAGATCCACACACCATTCCATTCATTTGTAGAGTTCTACTCAATTAGGTTTGACCTACCCGTGTACACATATTACAACTCTTCATTGGAGTTCATGATCTTCCTTGGCCGATGCGGAGAAATCTTATGTTTCACAGATGATATATATTGATGTAATAGATGCCTAGGAAAGTAGTAGATCATTAGTTCATAGTTGATAGTTTGAATTTCTCGCCAAGGAGCTTTAAAGCTATACCTTGTGTATATTCTGTAACTGTGAAATCAAGCCTATGAGCCTTAATTGTAAGCCCACATGTTGCTGGCCGATTTGCATTTAAATTTTATGATATATTGAATGATTGAATCTATAATTGCTTTATATCTTTGAGTTATTTCTATTGTGTTTACTCTAGCTGCATGAGTAGGATAGTTCACTTTGTGGACCCTCCTAACCGTGGCTGCACCAAGGACACTCAAAATGAACATTTTTTAGAAATTTTCAATGTGTGTCAATTATAGGGAACAAATGGTTAAAAAATTTAGGATGTTGTAAACTAATGAGTTGTGGAATTGTTTATGTAGATTCAAGCTATAATATATATATAAAGAATTTTTTTTCATTTTAAAAAAAAAATTTAATCATTTTTATAAATTAATTTTATTGAGTGACATTATCCCACAACATAAAACTTTCACTAAAACAAAATCCATGGTTATTAGAACTAGACCATTAACTCCATTGTCTAGTGCATGGATACTTTTTGGTAATTTTTTGTTAAATACTTTATTTATTATTAACTTTTAAATTATCACTGATAAAATTTTTGAACTTCTATTATTTCATAATGCGTTTCTATTAGCATGTATATCAAATTTATTTTTTTCCTTTTTATTTAAAAAATGACATCTATTTGTAGTGTAGTGCATTTTTTGAGATATTTTTAACAATGTTATTTTTTCCAGTGCCTTTAATAGAAGTCATTATTTTCATAATAGGCCTATATATTCTTTTTTGCTAAATATATGTACCCTTGGGGAATGCTCCCTTTATATTTCTTAACCCAAAAATTTAACAAAGTCTTGTTATATCGTAAATGTCCACATAGGACTTTTACCTCCTAAGTTTAGCTCCCAAGTCCCTTGTTTTTCATCTTGCATGTTAGAATTTACTATCAAGACAAAATGGCATGAAACCCATGTCAAATGGCACTTGAGGGACATCCATGAACCTTAACCCTGACCCAAAATAGGTCTTGGGGCTTGGGCACTCGTGCCCTTGTCCTACCATATTTTTGCGGGGTCCTAAATTTAAATGTTGGTTTTGTGACCATTAAAAGGTTTCCTTGCCGACATCTTAAGTTTGAATTACAAAATTTGTAGTGGGAATGCATATATCAGCATGTTTAGGGTTTCATTTGTAAACTAGAAGATGATGATGATATTTTTGGTGAACTTGTGATTTTAGAGCATTCAAGACATTCATTGTTGTAGAGCAAAATATTGTTGTTGTGTTTGTTATGCAGATTTGGCTTCATCTTCTAATGTTGCGAAGAGTATTCATCTACATGCGAGCTACACCTCTGAGGTGATATCTATTTGTGTTTGAATCAATTATTTATAAATTTGTTTTTGCCTATGTTCTGTAAGGACACACACTCTCTATCTAACAACGGTGTTGGAAGGCTTGAATGCCATTTTGAGGCTTAATCGAGGCATGATCCTAAACACCACAACCCCCAACACCTCTTCTTGTGATTGTAGGTGATAGGTATCAGATCTAAAAAAGAGGAGTTGCAGAAGAGTGTTGAAGAGGATAAGGATTTTGAATCTGGTGGAAAGAAGTGGAAAAGAGCACAATTAGGGCTTAGGGGCTTGTCCCTTTGGCCTTAGGATTTGTAGAGCCTAAAATCTTTGGAACATGAATAATCAGTCTCGAAACGAGTATGGAAACCTCGAAGAAAATACTGCATTGGGCTTGGGCATGAGTCCATCTTCCCTTGACATTATAGGATCTCAAACTTTGAAATCTAGTGTGTATCTAATCTTCATTTACCATCTCTGTGTGTGAGCATTTGTCAGAATTCATTTGTTTGTTTACGATTTTGCATAATTAGGGTTTTGAGCATAATTGGGCTTAAATTAACACATTAATCATCAATTTCCAAATTTTCCTATCATTATAAGAGACAACCAACCTATAGGTGAATCCTCTTGCATAATTTGTGATTCAAGTTGGTTAATTGTCCTTGAATGTGTGTAGTGAAAGGAGGATCTAGGCATATCATTCATTAAACCCTTGTCTCCTTTTTCATACATAACATATTGGTGAACCCATGTATTAATTGAATTTTGCACCTTGTTGAGAGTTATACTTCAGATTCACATTCATTCATTTCATTATCATCTTATTGCATTTAAAAATCTACAAAAAAAATTGAAAATTTTGAAAATTTTGAAAAAAATTGGCATCCTAGGCTTGTATTAGGGCATAGTTTGCATCAATCTCATTGAATTTCATCTAATCTCTAATTTTTACACTAGATTTGATATAAATTATAGCAGTGCATCATTTTATAATCATTTACATTGCATTTTCATACTTCATTTATTAGAATTTGCTTGAAATTGTGCATTTTTCATATAACCTAGTCTTTGCAATAGCTAAGGTTGGTGGTTAAAATATTGTTTCAAATTTTACTAATACTTTAAACACTCTTTTAGGTTTGATTTCTAATTGTAGTGTTTCATTATTGTGTGTCTTTACATTTACATTTTAAATTTTGCATTTACACATAGTCAATTTCAACAAAAACTAGCATATTCACACACTTCTCCTTAAAATTGCACTTACATTGAGCATTGTAGGTATTGTGACATCTTTCTCAGATCTAAGCTAAGATATTTCACACCATAAATCTGATTAGACTTCATTCATACATCATTTTTCATAGTTTCATGCCTTAATTTCACAATTAGGGTTTAAAATTCTTGCATTTTCACTAGATTTTAACTCATCCTTCATCTAGGTTTGAATGATAGGTGTGCTGTAAAAGATATTGCTGCATTATTTGACTGATAATATTATTTAATTTACTTCCCCTTCACAATTTCATCACAACACTACATCTTTTAGGCATTTGCATTGAAAAAAGAAAAAAAATCAAGCATTTTAGGTCTTAAACATACACAGTTTTGCATACATTTCATTACATATATATCAAAATCTTTTAAAATTAGATCTTGCATACATTTGAAAGCATATATACATGGCTTCTCATCATAACAATAATTCTAAGTTCCTGTTGTGATGTTCACAACACACCCCATTTTACTCCTTAGCAAAACGAGAACCCCTGTTGTGGCTTTACTTTTTTTGCCTTTTTGTGTGTGGGTCTGTTTGGTGGTAAAGGGAAAAGAAGGTGAAAATTGTAAACTTTGTTAGAAATAGAGAAAAGGTGCATTTTTAATACCAGTGCATGATATGGTTGGATTCTTTGTGAAAAATGAGCTAGGGTTGCTTTTTGAACCACCTTAAAATTCACCATATTTTGCAAGTTATGATCATTTTGGTAAAATGTACATTCAGGTTTGTATATCACTTTGCATATACAAAGTCATTTGTATATGCAAAGTTGTTTTTATGCTTAGTCGCATTTGTATTCAGGTTCATGTACAAATTCGGTTCTATATCCTTTACCTTGTATGCATTTTAAATAAAATTTTATGCATACATGCAAGATGGACCCGAAGTAGTTTAGTGCTAAAATGGATAAATGTTTGGATTCTGTTGCATGTATCTAACGTTTGAATGTTTGGTAGGTCGCAACATACAAGGAAATATACAAGAGATTTTATACATTATGCAAAATCCAAAAGGTTATAAACCAGAGAGAATTCATTATATATCTGCGGATTTGAAAAGGGGCTTGAGTAGCATACAATTGAAAGTATACATTGGGCAGACTCGATGGACTTATTAAAACAAGTTAAGTCATTGTATATTCGGTGCTTGTATGTTTCAACATACAAGTAGAGGATACAATCCATAATCCAAATGAATTTGAAGTCAGATTTATGCTCGTATCACGTCCGAATTGAACATCTAAAAGATACAATGCATTTATACATTGAGCAGAATTGAAAGGGTTATAAATTGGAGTTAAGTGCTTGTATATTTTTTGTGTTTATATATTGCGATATACAAGCCGATGTGCATGGCATGCATACAAGTTGCGGAACTAAAAAAGATTGAAATCCGATTAAACGAATGTATCACGCCTGGTTTGTATATCCGAAAATACGAAGATTTAAACAAGGAAAGGGGCAGGAAAGCGAGCTGATGGGTTTTTGAAGCATTTTTGGAGCCCGATTGCATATTTTGGTCAACGATGGTTGACCCAACTATTTCTAACACTATAAATGCACTTTTAGATGTGATTTTTATTGTTTCAGGACCCGATATCAGCATAAGAAATGAGATCGGCAAGAAATTTCAGAACCGTGCCGATAGTAGGGGGTTTTGCTGATGGAGAGGAGTGTTTAAGTGTAAGACCAAACTGGTTGTTGGGGGTGGTGGCACGTAAACTCTACGACTGGGTGTCAAGTGGGAGGTGCATTAGTTGTTGCAGTTGGCACCCATTGAACATTCTAACTAGGTGATTAATTGACAAGGCAACTTGTGAGGGTTTTTTGATCTGTTTTATCTATTTTGTAGGTTTGCAGTTGAGGAAGGAGCTAAAACTTAATGGCGGTGACATCATGGAGGAGGAAATCAGATCTATGAGCAAAGGAAGATAGGGATGAAGTGCAAAAAGTCAAGGGTCTTCAATGATGAAGACAAAATACAGCTGAAGACATCATTGCAACAGACAACATAAGTTATTATCGAGTTGCTAGGGTTTCCAGAAGGGCATATTTCGCCTAGATTTGATGTATGCTCAGAGATATTTTGGGAGACTTGTTCTCCAGCATTTATTGTTGTAACCAGAGGTTTGAACCATTGCTTAACTAGGGTTTTGGGCTGTATTGAGGACAATCAAAAAGTCTATATATTGTGCCTCTCTACATTGTAATATTTTACATAGGGGCTACACAGGGATTTTTAGAAGATAGCCAGCACTTGTAACTAGCTTTAGCATTTTTTAGAGTAAAGGGACCTTTTAGTTTAGAAGTAGAAGGAGGTCGCCTATGTCTGCAACAAGGAGCGTGTGGAACATCCTGCCTCCTTGCTGTATCTGTAAAGCTTGTAAGTTTTCTGTAAATCTGATTAATGAAGCTAAGAGTCATTCAGACATTATAAATCTTATATGACTGTCTATTTCTAATACAATTGAATCTAGAATTCTGCATCTATCTTCTGAGTGTTTTCTTTCTCTTCATTATGTTTGAAACATTTTCTCTTAGAGCTTGCAATCTTGGGTGTATGTTTGTGAAAATGCTCAGAACTTACGTTCAAAGTTTTAATCTATGGATTTGATCAAATTACTGCATTATTTACAGAGTGCATAACAGAACAATTAGATCCTTCGAGTAGAGTGAATGAAGTTTAGATTAGATCTTTCTAACTTTTCCCAACCCATCTGAAAATACTTAGTTTAAAACGCAGAAATTTAAAGGAAACTGTCTCATATCTGAAAGAAACATGCATAGTTGAGTTGAAAGTAGATAGTTTTCATAATATTGAAGAGGAGAAAGCTTACAATAATTTAAATCATTCAAAGCTTTGTAAACACAGTAACAGGTTTATGCAAAAAAGGAATGAACAACATATTGATATTTATTATCTTTTGCATAGTTTGAGTCCAGTAAACCAACAAGAAACCCTAAATCACGTAAGGCCCCTTAAACATTACTGCTTCACATCGACCAACTAAATTTGCCCAACATGTCAAGACCTGACCATATTAAACTTGGGATTAAGTGAATCTTAACTGATTCTTTCATATCTTTCAAGTCAGTTTGGTTTATTTTATGTGAATTTTAACTAATTATTATGATTGCATCAAAACAATCACCAACAGTTTCTCTGGTGCTAGAAAGAGGGCCTGATTTGAATTAAGGTTTGTTTCAAGTAGAGCTGGCTCATAACAGTGATAGAGTGACCAGGTCTAGATCTAGTTCAGGGGATATTTTTGTACAATTACCTGATATAAGATGAAGTAAGAGCCCTTTGATTTGGAACCCTAAAATATCACAAATAGGGAGTTCATTTGGAACACCTCTTGGATCACCTTATACTATCCATAACATTGTGAGTCCTGACTGATCACTTTTTAGATCTTTAAATCTTGGTCCTAGTCCTCCTAGAGATCCTATCCCACCAGTAGATCCAGGTATTCCTATAGGTTCAGGTCAAACACCAGCACCTACAATGGCTTATTTCAATGTCCATTCTCCTATAGCGTTCCCTGATTATAATGAGATGCCTAAAAATCTAGAAAAGATATGTCCTAAATACCAGTTGCACCAAGATCCAGAAGACCACATTAGAATATTCAAGGAGGAATACTTTAGGGCTAGATTAGAACATGAGGATGTTGCGTGTAGATTGTTTCCCTACACTTTCAATGAACATGCCTCTAACTGGTATGTAAACTTACCCAATGGCTATATTTCTTCTTGGTCACTAATGGAAGAAGCATTTCTGTCTAGATTTAGAGGACCCATTGATCCTTGCATCTTGTATCATAAAATGGCTACCATAAAACGAGGAGAGGGAGAGTTGATTGATAATTTCAATGATAGATTTCAAAAGGCCTACTCTAGGTTGGTAGCCCCTTACACCGTGGATGACGATACCTTGTTAGCTATGTATTATGCTGCCTTGGATCCTTTAATTGCCATGTTTGTCAAAAGAAAACTTGACATAGATTCAATATCCAAAGCCTATAAAGAGGTAGCCTTAGTAAACCAAGAGATGAGGCACACAACCTATAGTCCACTTGTTAACGGGGGAAATTTTGGGATGCAAAATCAGGCACAACCTTGGAATGGAGCCCCTATGCATCACACTTAGTTATTAAATCTGGTTCCTACTTACACACCTGTGTATAGTCCTACCCCAAACCAAGCCATAACTCCTTACACAGGTAACACTGCTAATAATAGTCAAAATAGTGGTCAGCCTTTCTTCCAACCTCCTAGAGACACAACTGTAGCAAAAGCACAAGAGGAAAGGGAAGAAATAAAAGAGATCACTGTACATTTGAAAAGATTGACCACCAAAGTGACACAACTAAGAAATGAGAATCTTTATGGAAGAGACAACTAAGGGTACAATCAAAATCAGAATTATAACCAAGGCCAAAATTAGAACTATGGTTCAAATAAAAATCAACATTACAATCAGAACTACAATCAGAGTGATACCCAAAATAATAGCCAAGGCCAATTTTCAAATCAAAGCCAAAACTATAATCAGCATCAAGGTCATAACCAAGGGCAACTAATGCAAAATAGAGGTGCCAGTGATAGACAATAGGGCCTGGGGTAACAATAACAAAAATCAGAATCAGCCTAGGCCACCCAAAACATGGAACACTAGACCAAACAATGGTACACTAGCTTCTCCTTTTGAGAATATAGATAATCATGATGCAAAACAAACAGCTGGCATCCAAATGGCCAATACATCACTAAAAAACTGGTGCAAATTTCACAATACCAATGCCCATGCTGAGCTTGACCGTCCACAATTCCATTTAGCAGCCAGCATTTTTAATATAGATGTGTAGCCTCCTACTTCTAAATTTCTCATTCCCAAGGGTAATGAGGTAGTACCCTCAGGGTATGATACAACTTTAGTTTTCGAAAACTTTCCCTTTGCAACTAAAGAAGAGAAAGAAGATGAATTGTTAGAGGATGAACCGTACTTTTGTGAAAATCTTTATCCTGAATTAGCCTTTGTGTTAAATACTTTTCAATTTCCCTTTGAAACTAAAAATGAGGTATTGAATGAAACAGAAGAGGTGCAGGCCTTTCAACAGATAAATAAAAACCACACCTACAATTTAAGGAACAACACTAGGCCAGGGGGACCTTTCACCACTTCCATTCCTCCTAACAACTTCAATACACCCCCAGACCAGAATGCTAGCAACAATCCCACCATACTCAAAGCTAATCATCACATAAATGGTGGAACAATAGTAGGAAAGGCCCAAACATGTAATGATGAAACAATAGAGACAACAAGATTAATACGCTACTTGTCAGAGGAAATAAAGAAAATTAAGGTCAGTATACCTCTAAATGAACTATTGAAAACTCTAGGGATTAGAAATGCTTTTATAAAATCTTTGGACACATCCATGACAGATGAGGTTGCTGCTGATATAGCTGTTCCTAATAGAGATTCACCGCCTAAAGAGAAAAGTAAGAAAGTTGAGTAGCCTTCCAATACAAATGTAGTAATGTATGGTGATAAAAAGGATGCTCCTCCTTTCTTGTTAACTGTTAGATTGTGTGGGAAGAACATACACAATTGCATGGTAGACTCTGGTGCCTCAGCCAACGTAATGCCCTTAGGAATATGTAAAACTCTCAGGCTGACTCCCACCAAATCTGCCAAGGTTGTCACACAGTTAGATAAAATTAAGGTTAGTGTGATAGGAGAACTCATGAACATTCAAATGCAATTAGCTTCAGACCTTAGGGTAAGCCAATTCATTGACATTCAAATAGTGGATATACCCATGAATTATGGAATGTTGCTTAGTAGAGATTGGCCCAAGACATTAAACAGATATATGGCCACTGATTTTTCACATATGTGGCTACCTTGGAGAGGTGTCCCAAACCAGATTAGAATAGAGGCAAAACCTAGGATCAAACACATGATAACAGAGTACAATCAAATGAATGAAATGTTATATGCTGCTGTTGAACCTAGTGTTTATAGGATTGCTAACAAAGGGGTACAAATTGAAGAAATTTTAATGCTAAATTTTAGAGAGAAACTTGTTAGTAAGGAAACATTATTCTACATAGAGTCTGATGGAAATTCTTCAGATGAAGAAAATAGTGCAATGGACAAATTTGGTCATGCCTTTAGACAAGAGATAGAAGAGTGCATTAAACAAAATCTGCTAGTCCAATGTACACTATATAAGGACAGATGTAGAGTTCACAATAGCCCACATTCTGAGGAGAGTTGTGGAATGTGCAAAGATATCATTGAATATGAATACAAAAAATGCACAAAGAGGGTAGGGTTGGAAGAGGGAAAAGTGAATCCCGATCAACCACAGAGATACTTTTAGAGTAATGTGGATGCTCTGATTTCAGATTTAGGAAAGAGAATAAAAGACAAGGATAGTTGTCTTTCTGATTTGCAAGATAAAAATACACATATGCAAGTTGACCAAACATAAATACTCATGAATAAACTGACCAACACCTCACAAGTGATAGAAAAGAAAAGGCATGCCAAGGTAAAAGGTCAAAAAAGTAAAGATGGCATGTGGATGCTAAAATGTGACGGGTCCAAATCAAAACAGGGTGCGGGTGTGGGTGTTGAACTCATAGATCTTCAAGGTAAATCATATCTAGCAGCATATAGACTGCAGTTTTCTTGTACTAACAATATTGCTAAATATGAAGCCTTAATTTTGGGACTTGTCATGGCCATCAAGAAAAAGGTGAAAACGATTAACGTATTTTCAGACTCTAAATTAGTAGTCAGGCAAGTAAGGAAGCTATATGCATGCAACTACAAGAAAATGATTTGTTACAGACATAGAGTATGGGGTTTAATAGATTCGTTTGATGCTTTCAACATAGAGCATATCCCCAGAGAATTAAATCATAGGCCAGATGCACTAGCAGTTGCTGTTAGCACACTAGAACCCTTGACATTGTCAGGTATGAGATGATTTGCTATTGAATTAGTTAATGTTCCTAGTATCCCAAACAATGTTACACACTTTCAGATATTTGGAGGGGATTAGCAAATTATTGATTTTCTGACTTGTAGTGAGGTATTTGAGGCTCAAATCATTGATGAACAAGAAAGGCCTAAGATAACATGGGATGAAGAGGATATAATCAACTTGAAGAGAAACTTCTTACCCAAAGGAGTAATTGAATTGGAACATATTTTTGACTTTGATGGGGTAATAAGACAGAAAGACTTACCCAAATCAGAGGGGGGTAAGTGTGATTCACACAACTTAGGGGCAGACCAAAATCCACAAAATGTGCTGATCAAAAAAGCTTGCTCTAAGAAAAAAAGAAAAGAAATTATAGACGTACTGAAAGAATACAAACATGTAATAGCATGGAAGTATGAAGAATTGAAAACATACGATATATCTATCATAACTCATGTAATACCTTTGAGACTAGAAGTTAAACCATTCAGGCAGAAACAAAGGCCTGTGAATGCCATTTTGGAGCCTTTAATCTTTGAGGAAGTAAAAAAATTACTGTCTGCTGGAATAATTTTCCCAGTCAGACATTCAGCTTGGGTAGCTAACTTAGTACCAGTAAGGAAGAAAAATGGAGACATCAGGTTATGTGTAGATTTTAGGAACTTGAACAAAGCATCTGAAAAGGATAATTATCCCCTGCCTCCAATAGACGAAGTGCTACAAGCAGTAAACGGGGCAAAGATGATGTCTTTTTTAGATGGATTCTTGGGCTATAACCAGGTTTTAATTGATAGAAATGATAGATTAAAAACCACCTTCACTTGTAAATGGGGAAATTATGCATATAGAAGAATACCTTTTGGTCTGATCAATGCAGGTGCCACTTTTCAGAGAGCCATGGACATTGCATTCCGTGGATTATTAGGTAAGTGCATTATTATGTATATGGACGATCTAACTGTGTATTCCAAGGATGCATCCACTCACACTGAAGATCTTAGAAAAATACTTAAGCGATGTGAGAGGTATAGAATTTCCCTTAACCCTAAGAAATGTTCGTTTGGAGTAACTAAAGGTAAATTACTAGGGCATGTCATTTCTGAAGATGGAATACCAATTGACCTAGATAGAATAGAATCCATACAATATTTGCAAATACCAAACAGTAGAAAATACTTGAAATCATTTTTTGGTAAAATTAAGTTTGTTCAGAAGTTTATCACAGTTTTTGCTGAAATCGTGCAACCGTTAAATGCCATGTTGAAGAAAGATGCGTAGATGGAGTGGACATCTATGGCTAGGGCTGCATTCGAAGATATTAAGCAGGCCATTTTTGACACCCCTATATGGACAAGCTTGGACTACACCAAGCCATTTTATATCTATTCCTTTGCATCTTCCCATTCAGTTGCAGCTACCTTGACTCAGAAGGGTGTAGGCAATGAGGAAAAACCCATTGCATTTATGAGCACACCCCTGAAGGATGCACAACTAAGATACCTTGATACGGAAAGACAAGCATTCGTATTAGTGAGAGCCGTGTAAAAATTTAGGTACTATATCTTCCGTAGCAAGGTCAAAGCCATAGTGCCAGACGCAGCAGTGAAGATGCTACTGATGTAGAATGAACCTAGAGAAAAAAGGGCTAAATGGATCACCACGCTGCAAGAGTTTGATATGGAAATCATTCCCATGAAGTTGGTCAGAGAGCAGGTGTTGGTGCAAACAATAGCAAGCACCAACCCAGATTTGATAAAACAATAGTATGTATTGCATTCCTAGGACGCATCAGATTGGTATGGTGATTTAAACACTTCTCTAATATTTGGAAGGTACCCTAATAGGATGAAAGCTTCTCAGAGAAGAGCTTTGAAGATTAAAGCACAGAAATATATGGTACAAGGAGGTCTTCTATTCAGGAAGAACCATGATGGAATTTATTTGAGATGTCTAAGTAGCGCTAAAGCGAATAAGGTGTTGACAGAACTGCATGATAAGTACGGAACTGGCCATGGTTCCCATCTAGCTACAACACACAAAATATTAAGGGTGGGCTATTACTGGCCCACGATGTTCAAAGATACAGAGAGTCACATTAAGAGTTGCCACACCTGTTAGACTGCAGCAAACAAGGGAAGAAATTAGGCCAGCCCATTACAGCCTGTGATTGAGTCAAGACCATTTGCACAATGGGGCCTAGATTTCATTGAAGCCATCAATCCTCCATCTTCTATAGGACACAAGTTCATATTGACGGTGACGGACTACTGTACAAGGTGGACTGAACCCACATGCTGCAAATTCTCCACAACCAAGGTAGTTATCAAGTTCCTTGAAGAAAACATCATCACCAGGTTTGGAACTTGCTATTCATTGGTATGTGATAACATCCCTTCTTTCTCTTCTTTAAAGTTTTCTAAATGGGCATTTGAATATGGGATTGGTTTAAAATTTTCTTCAAATTATTATCCTAAAGGTAATGGATTAGCTGAGTCTACAAACAAGATTTTATTAGATATAATCAAGAAACTAATTATAAAGAGTCCTAGAGAGTGGAATATCTTGTTAAAATATGCATTGTGGGTAGATAGGACTAAGTTCAAAACAGCTTTGGGCAGCGCACCTTATAATTTAGTTTATGGGCTGATCCCATACTTCCAATAAATCTAAGAATACCAATCTGGAAGTTTGCCAATGAGTATTTGGGCTTTGATAATCATAAAGAAGCCAAAATAGTACAAATATTACAACTAGATGAGAAAAGAGGTCAAGCCATCGAGAAATTTGCCAAACACCAAGCAGTAGTTAAGAGGTGGTTTGATAGGAGGGCAAGAGTCAAAACATTTAGGATATCAGACTTAGTGCTGTGCTGGGATAAAGCACATGAAAAGAAGGGGAGTCATAAAAAATTTGACAAACTATGGCTAGGTCCATTGCAAGTCTCAGAAATAATAGGAGACAACACATTTAGACTCAAGACCTTGACTGGGGAAGATGTGCCATTACCAGTTAATGGCCAGCATCTGAAACACTACTTCCAGGCTTGAGGTTAAGGGAAGTCCATTTTTTTGTGTAATATAGTGTAAGTAGTGTACAATTTTCTCTTTTTGCTGTTTCTTTTGTAGGTTAGTTGTTTGTGCAGTTTTTGTTTTTGTTTCTTTCTATTTTGTTGTTTGTATAGTCTTCTTTTGCTTCGTTTTGTTTTTCTTGTACAGTCTGTTTGTTGGTTTGTTTGTTGTCTCCTCAGCAGGTATCTTTGTTTTTCTTTAGAGTCTTAAAGAGCAAGCTAACAACCATTGAAAATAATATAAAATTTGGAATATTCAGGTTAACCATTTGCAATTTATGCATAACTTGTTGTAACTATCATGAATGTAGAGAGTTGTTTAGCTTCTAAAATTTAGTATTCAATAATAGTGATTGAGAATTCAAGGGAGGTTTCTCACAATGACACACCTAAAATCCTTGGGTTTGTTGAACCTACTAGTGTAGATATTAGGTGAAAAATTAGAGGTCACCCTTGCTACCATTACAATTCTCAGCTTAATTTTAGCAAGTGCTCATTCCTTGCATCATAAAAGTTACAAATTGCTATTTCTTGTGAAATTTCTATCAAATGTCAAAATCAATAAAATATAAAATATAAAAATATAATAAAGCAGATTATACTGAAAATCTAGATTAAGCCATCTAAGTAACTCTATCGAGGCTATAGACGCTCGCTAGCAGTGGGGCTCTACTTAGGAGAATTGTAACGATAACGTTGCCGAGGCTATGGACGCTCGCTGGCAGCAAGGCTCTATCCAGTCAGCTATGAGGGAATATCCTCACCTACATAGGCTAATATTAGTCACTGGTTTATTCAATTGATCTTCAAGATGAGGATAATTAATCATGTGCACACACTTAAACTAAAAATAAAAATTCATGCACCCTTATTGAATACCTTAGGTCTCAAGTTGAATAATGATTTACAAGAAGGATAGTTGGAAGTTATGAATTTATTTCATCTAGTTTTCTTGAATGCTTTAAATTTAATTGTTTTGTTTGGTTTCAAGTTGTTGTGATATTCACAACACACCCCATTTTACTGCTTAGAAAAATGAAGACCCCTGCTGTGGCTTTGCTTTTTTGCCTTTTTGTGTGTGGGTCTCTTTGGTGGTAAAGGGAAAAGAGGGTGAAAATTGCAAAATTTGTTAGAAATAGAGAAAAGGTGCATTTTCAGTACTAGTGCATGATATGGTTGGATTCTTTGTGAAAAATGAGCTAGGGTTGCTTTTTGAACCACCTTAAAATTCACCATATTTTGCAAGTTATGATCATTTTGGTAAAATGTACATTCAGGTTTGTATATCACTTTGCATATACAAAGTCGTTTGTATACGCAAAGTCATTTTCATGCTTAGTCGCATTTGCATTCGGGTTCATGTACAAAGTCAGTTGTATATCCTTTACCTTGTATGCATTTTAAATAAAAGTTTATGCATACATCCAAGATGGACCCGAAGTAGTTTAGTGCTAAAATGGATAAATGTTTGGATTCCATTGCATGTATCTAACGTTTGTATGTTTGGCAGGTCACAACATACAAGGAAATATACAAGACATTTTATTCATTGCGTGGAATCCAAAAGGTTATAAACCAGAGAGAATTTGTTGTATATTCGCGGATTTGAAAAGGGGCTTGAGTAGCATACAATACAAGTATACATTGGGCAGACTCGACGGACTTATTAAAACAAGTTAAGTCATTGTATATTCGGTGCTTGTATGTTTCAACATACAAGAAGAGCATACAAGCCAGAATCCAAATGAATTTGAAGTCAGATTTATGCTTGTATCACATCCGAATTGAATATCTAAAAGATACAATACATTTATACATTGAGCGGAATTGAAAGGGTTATAAATTGGAGTTAAGTGCTTGTATATTTTTTGCGTTTGTATATTGTGATATACAAGCCGATGTGCATGGAATGCATACAAGCCATGGAACTAAAAAAGATTGAAATCCAATTAAACGAATGATCACACCCGGTTTGTATACCCGAAAATACGAAGATTTAAACAAGAAAAGGGGTGGGAAAGCAAGCCAATGGGTTTTTAAAGCATTTTTGGAGCCCGATTGTATATTTTGGTCAATGATGGTTGACCCAACCATTTTCTAATGTTGTATATGCATTTTTGGACGCAATTTTCATTATTTCAGGACCCGATATCGGCATAAGAAATGAGATTGGCAAGAAATTTCAGACCCGCGCCGATAGTAGGGGTTTTGCTGATGGAGAGGAGGGTTTAAGTGTAAGACCAAACTGGTGGTTGGGGGTGGTGGTGCATAAACTCTACGACTGGGTGTCAAGTGGGAGGTGCATTAGTTGTTGTAGTTGGCACCCATCAAACATTTTGACCAAGTGATTAATTGACAAGGCAACTTGTGAGGGTTTTTTGATCCATTTTATCTGTTTTGCAGGTTTGCAGTTAAGGAAGGAGCTGAAACTTAATGGTGGTGACATCACGGAGGAGGAAATCAGATCTTATGAGAAAAGGAAGATAGGGATGAAGTGCGAAAAGTCAAGGGTCTTCAATGATGAAGACAAAATGTAGCTGAAGACATCATTACAGCAGACAACAGAAGTTATTATTGAGTTGCAAGGGTTTCCAGAAGGGCATATTTCACCCAGATTTGATGTATGCTCAGAGATATTTTTGGAGACTTGTTCTCCAACATTTATTGTTGTAACCAGAGGTTTGAACCATTGCTTAACTAGGATTTTGGGCTATATTGAGGACAATCAAAAAGTCTATATATTGTGCCTCTCTACATTGTAATATTTTACATAGGGGCTACACAGGGATTTTTAGAAGATAGCTGGCACTTGTAACTAGATTTAGCATTTTTTAGAGTAGAGGGACTTTTTAGTTTAGAAGTAGAAGGAGGTCACCTGTTTCTATAACAAGGAGCATGTGGACCATCCTTCCTCCTTACTGTATCTATAAAGCTTGTAAGTTTTCTATAAATTTGATCAATGAAGCTAAGAGTCATTCAGACATTGTAAATCTTATATGACTGTCTGTTTCTAATACAATTGAATCTAGAATTCTACATCTATCTTCTAAGTGTTTTCTTGCTCTTCATTGTGTTTGAAACATTTTCTCTTAGAGCTTGCAATCTTGGGTGTATGTTTGTGAAAATGCTCAGAACTTACGTTCAAGGTTTTAATCTGTGGATTTGATCAAATTACTGCATTATTTATAGAGTGCATAACAGAACAATTAGATCCTTTGAGTAGAGTGAATGAAGTTTAGATTAGATCTTTCTAACTTTTCCCAACCCATCTAAAAATACTTAGTTTAAAACGCAAAAATTTAAAGGAAGTTGTCTCATATTTGAAAGAAACATGCATAGTTGAGTTGAAAGTAGACAGTTTTCATAATATTGAAGAGGAGAAAGCTTACAATAATTTAAATCATTCAAAGCTTTGTAAACACAGTAACAAGTTTATGCAAAAAAGGAATGAACATCATATTGATATTTATTATCTTTTGCATAGTTTGAGTCCAGTAAACCAACAAGAAACCCTAAATCACGTAAGGCCCCTTGAACATTACAGCTTCACATCGACCAACTGAAGTTGCCCAACAGGTCAAGACCTGACCATATTAAACTTGGGATTAAGCAAATATTAACTGATTCCTTCATATCTTTCAAGTCATTTTTAGTTCATTTTATGTGAATATTAACTAATTGTTATGATTGCATCAAAACAATCAGCAACAGTTCCCTCCTAGGCTTTATTTGAAAAGAAAGACCCCTAAACCTGAAATAGTATTTACACCTCATGATAAAACATTTGGAGATATTGAAGGACCTCTTTACATCACCGTGAATGTAATGGAGATCTCCATGCATGGAACACTTATAGATCCTAATTGCATGACTAATGTGGTAACATAAGAGTTCCTTCTCTCACATGATTTGATTCAAGATTCTTATGAATCTTTAGATTTAATGATTAAGACACATACTGGAACTTTCATGCCTACCTTTGGGAAGATATCCTTATTGGTTACGGTATATGATAAAGTTGCAGATCAATTATTTGATGTCATCCCTTTACCTAACCTCTTTCACATAAAATTGGGACGTTCATGGCTCAAGGCTATGAAAGTTGTCCCCTTAACTATTCATGAATGATTAAAATTCCCTTTACATGGACAAGTGCATACCATTCATCGTAATACTATATGGTAACCCATGGTTATGGAAAAGAACTTTACTATTGATTACTTTTGGCCACAATCAAATAGAGAACTTGAGCCACAGAGAGATTAACTTTTCTTAGCATATAGATGATACAAATAAAAACTTCTATATAGAGTGGTTGAACCTCCTATTCAATAAGAAATAAATGAAGAACAACTTGCATTAGTAGCACTTCCTCAAGAGAAAGGTAAAGGACTCTATGCTAAGTTTCCTCCATCATACTTACAAGGATTGAGAGTTACTCATGGAAAACAAAGAACTTCATCAAAGCAAATTAGATTTGAACAAGCTTCCTCCTCTGAGATAAGAAAACCTATGAAAAAACATGAGACTACTTTTGAAGATGTAAGCAATAAGACAAGAAGGAATAGACAAGCAAGAGAAAGGAGGAAGAGAAGACAAGCTTTTGCCCAACGAAACACACCTCAACAAGAAATCATTCCACCTAACATTGAACAAATCAAAGTAAAACTTAAAGAAAAAGAGATTAAGAATAATTAAAAGAATTGGGCTATTGTACTTATGTATGTCTTTCCTCTTGCATTCAAGATTGGGAAGATGATGATTTGCTTATTGACAACCGCTAGTTTGGTTGTGCAACAGATAAGTATTTCTAACCCTAGTGGTCACCTATGTCATAGCATTATTTTCTCATTTATGTGACCTCCCCTCCTATGTTGTGTTCCCCCTATGATGTGTTATGTGTTGTTTAGGCCTACTTAGATGGCCCTTGGTACTCTTGTAAGGTCAAGGATATTGGGAGACTGCCTCTACTGTGACAATTCTTCTATTTGTACCATCATTATTCTATCTTGCCTCTCCTCTATTTTCATTGTTGTGTGTTGTGTCTTAGGCGCATAGTGTTGCAGTTGATGACCTGGGGGCATCTTCCTACATGATTACTCCTATGACACTTGTTCTCCTATTATTTTATTGTTTACCTTCTTCTAGTGGTTCTGCCTAGTTAGGGAATGACAGAAACAAACAACTAACTGATACGGACCGCATGTCCCTTCAACAAGCAAAGTAAAAGTGGACCTAGTCCATATATGAAGATGGGATTGATTTATATATCTGATGCTTGGCTAGTAGAATCACTCTGTGTGATATTTGATGTTGTCTTATCTTTGCTAACAAATCATAACAATACATCTGCTTTGTGCACTTTGATTATTTTGGATGTCTTTCCTTGTTATTACACTCAATTTTGAGATGCCTGCAATATAAGCCCCATGGTTGTACTCAGACTTGAACCCATTTGTGTACCCATGGCTTCTTTGTTTTCATGCATAACTTTCATGTATTGCTTAGATTAAGATGTGTTTGTGGGAACATTTGGTGATTGTGAGCACATGTCACCTTTGGGGGCACGGGCTTTGTGAAAGATTTTGTTCCCTTGTAAGTTTTCTCTCTACCTTAATGTGCTTGATATTGGTACGTGATATCAACCACCTTAAGGTGGGACATATAAGGTAAGTTGTCTGATGATTTTGGTACTAACGAAGTGTGTTTGTAAGCCCTCTATGGAGGTGAGATGTTGTATCTCTAGTGCAAGTGCACATCTTTATTCTATATTACAATCATGAAGCCCTCTACAGAGGTGGGATCTATCATGCACATCCTTTTATTCAAAAGCCCTCTACAGAGGTGGGATATCATGCATATCCTTTGTATTCAAAATCCCTCCATGCGAGGGGGGGATGGTGTATCTCTTGAGCTAGTGCACATCCTTTTTATTTCAAAAGTCCTCTGAGTAGGTGGGGTTGGATCTGAGACTATCCTCCCTTAATTGTGTTTTTGGCAGTTGTTGTGGCATAAGCACAATTGTCAGGTGTGCCTATAGCATGTTTGAGATGGTGTGGGCTTAGCAATAAGTTCCTTCCATCATCTTGTTTATCGTGTTTAGGACATATAATATGTATTTGACATGCTATACGACGCTTGTGTTTTCCGTGTGTTTTCTCCCATGTGTAGTTTCAATGGTGCAGCAAAATGCCCCTCCTACACTTGAGCTTTGTATGGTGTGTTTTCTCATAAGAATAGTCTCAAGGGTGTGGTGAAATGCCCCTCCTATGCTTTGGGTTTTGTATGTCATGCTTGTTCTGAAGTGTAGTCTCAAGGGTGTGGTCAAATGCCCCTCCTACACTTTAGGATTTGTTTGGTGTGTTTTCTCCCCCATATGTAGTTTCAAGGGTGTGGTGAAATGCCCCTCCTATATTTTGGGGTTGTCTGTTGCATTTTTACTTTCTATGTTTCTGCATTCATTTATATATGTGTAAATGAAAAAGAAATAATCACTGCATTCATCACATTTTTTGTGTCTTCAATACTATCTTCTCCATGTCTTGCATGCCTATTATTGTCTTCTCCATGTTTTATGTGCCTATTACTATCTTCACTATGTTTGGCATGTCTGTGATGTGTTTTCTCTAATGTCTACGTAAGATTGGGGCTAGAAATGGTTCCTCAATCTTTGTGTATGCATTAGCTTCAAGTGCTTGGCGTGTTTACAATGTTTTGACCGTACGTTAATACATGCATGGCTCATAGTATCATACATACATTAAAGTCAGGGATAAATGTTATGTCATAAAATGTCCCCCTAGGACTTTTACCTCCTAAGTTTAGCTCTCGAGCCCCTTGTTTTTCATCTTCCATGTTAGAATTTACTCTTGAGACAAAATGGCCTGAAACCCATGTGAAATGGGGCTTAAGGGACATCTATGAGCCTTAACCTTGACCCAAAATAGGTCCTAGGGCTTAGGAACTTGTGCCCTTGCCCTGCCCTATTTTAGCAGGGTCCCAAATTTGAATGTTGGTTTTGTGACCATTAAAAGGTTTCCTTGCCAACATCTTAAGTTTGAATTACAAAATTTGTAGCGGGAATGCATATATAAGCATGTTTAGGGTTTCATTTGTACACTAGAAGATGATGATGATATTTTTGGTGAACTTATGATTTTAGAACATTCAAGACATTCATTGTTGTAGAGCAGAATATTATTGTTGTGTTTGTTATGTAGATTTGGCTTCATCTTCTCATGTTGTGAAGTGTATTCATCTACATGCGAGCTACACCTTCGAGGAGATATCTATTTGTGTTTGAATCAATCATTTATCAATTTGTTTTTGTCTATGTCCTACAAGGACACACATTCTCTATCTAACAATGGTGTTGTAAGGCTTGAATGCCATTCAGGGACTTGACCAAGGCAAGCTCCTAAACACCACAACCCCCAAACCCTCTTCTTGTGATTGCAAGTAAAAGGTATCGGATTACGAAGAGTGGAGTTACAAAGGAGTGTTGTAGAGGATAAGGATTCCAGATCTAGTGGAAAGAAGTGGAAAAGAGTACAGTCAAGGCTTAGGTGCTAGTCCCTTTGCCCTCATGATTTGCATAGCCTAAAATCTCTAGAAAAAGAATAATTAGTGCTAGAAGGAGTCTAGAAACCCCTGAAGAAAATATTGCACTGGGCTTGGGCACGAGTCCCTTTTCCCCCAACATTTCAGAATCCCATACTTCAAAATATGGTGTGTATCTAATCTTCATTTATCATCTCTGTGTGTGAGCATTTATGAGAATTCATTTGTTTGTTTACGATTTTGCATAATTATGGTTTGAGCATAATTGGGATTAAATTAACACATTAATAATCAATTTCTAAATTTCCCTATCATTACAAGTAACAAACAACCTATAGGTGAATCCTCTCGCAACTCAGTTAACTTTCCTTGAAATTGTGTAGTGAAAGGAGGATCTAGGCATATCATTCATTAAACCCTTGTCTCTTTTTTCATACATAAAAGGTCTGATAAAGTTTTACATCCAACCCTTATAGAGGGAATTAACCAACATATAACCATCCTTAGATTATTGTATTATCTACCATATGTATGAACTTTCCACCTATTCTACAGTGATATTTCTAGCTATAAATTAAAACAATCTATATTCTAAACAAAAAGTCTTTAAAACATCGATATATTTCCATATTCCTTACTGAATCCTCCACTCCTCGGCAACAACTTTTGCCTCTAGTTGAGCAAAGTGAAACTAATTTCCTACCTCTGTATCCTTCAAGCCCACAACTTGTTTTAGGAAATTCATCACCTTCTTCGCTTTCTACCACCTATACATTTCTCTAGCTTTCCTTTCCAACTAAATAAATAGTACCCACTTAATAATTGCTCCATCATGTTTCACTTTAACAAAATCCTCTGGGCACGGTATCCTATTGCTGTATCTGGCTATGTCCAGCACCTCCTCTAATCCTCACAAAAAAAAATTCTTTAATGAAAGCTCTCGCCACTAATTCAATGTCACCTTTTGATTCTCATGCATCCAACAAAGCTGCAATAAACATAGACGACACATCTATGTTTACCCTGTATCTGTGCTTCGTCACTAAAAACTCATCACCCAGAACCTGTTGAAAAGTAGTCATCAAAATGCCATTCTTGGTTTTAAAGACTGACTCTAGTCTCTTCTCTGTAACTAAGCCAAGGAACACCATTTGTTGCTGAGGGAAGGAAAGGCAAATAGGTGTACTATCCATGACTTTGTAGAAATAATAAATACAATAAAATGCCAGCAAAGGCTAAATACCGAGCCTATATTAACTATACACAAATTAAAATATAATATTAAAGAAAATATAATACATATTATAATAGTTAGAAAGGTAATACTAAGGGCTACATGTACTTACAATATGACATTACCAAATGATTTTATTTCATCCCTCAAAATGTGAAGTAAAATTGTTTATTGTCAATGTTTTTATAGGTGCAAAGGATACTTTATAGAGGTTTTTATTTAAGCCCAGAGGGTTTTATTGAAGGGGTTTGATTTAACCCCCTTTAATCAAACCCCATTAGAGAAAGTCCCTCTAGGTTGAAATCACTCATTTTTCTATAATATATATGATTTTAGGAAAAATTAGGATGTCCCACAAGTGGGACACACTATTGTGTGCCTAGCCTAGAACCCATCAAGTACACATTTGATTAGAGTTCCATCAACATGGTCATCCCATCATAAACTATATGAGTATAACCACCCAAATGGACAATGAGGCAAACTACCTAGAGAAAGAACTAAAAGATTCCTAAATAGCATTAGAGCCTCTTCACATAGCATATCAACATGAATGGGTTGAAGCATGCCAAGAAGAACCAAAAAATTTCCTTGAGGAAAGGACCAATGGGGCTACTAAAAATCCACATACCAAACAAAACCAACTTAGTGATAGAGAGACACTGTTGGGAAATAGGTATTGTACACCTTGCACAATATTTTATTATTTATTTGGACACCACTTGTATAAGTTGTATATAACATTAGGTTAATTATTTTATGTGTGTGGAACACATAGAGTGATTAATTGTTTATTTATATTATTTAATTGTTGGGAAAACAACATAGTACCAATAATTAAATGAGAGGTCAATGGTTTTGTGTTACCCATGGTTTTTGGGTACATGGTATTCTCATTGTATTTGTGTGAGCTTGAATTATAAAAGAAAGTACAATATTATTATTTGAGGTTGGCTAATTCCTTGTTGGTGGAGGGGAGGTTTGAGAGAGGATGTCATTGCATTGAGCACTCTCCTACAAGTGCATATTGTAAAGTATTGCATAGGATGCATGGATTCATGCTTGGAGACAATGGAGGATGCATTGCAGGTGCTTGATGTTTCAGAGATATTCATAGAGGCTCATGAGCTATATTTTAATATTTTACTGTTGAATAATACATATGAGTGTGGATGCTTTTAGAGGCTGGGGTTTTCCCTCTTGAGGGTTTTCCCAAGGTATATCTTTTTTTATCTTATGTTTGTTATTTGATCTTTGCATTATGGTTATTTACTGCATCATTTTCTCCTTATGGGTTATGTGGAATTGGTTTTATTAAACATGCAAATTTCTAACATGTGGTATCAAGGCCATTTTTATGGTTGAGGGAGGTGTGAACTCCTTGATTTGCTATAACCCATGTGTGTGTAGATCTGGTGCAAAATGGAAGCCATGACAATGCATGAAAGGATTTGGGACATTATAAGGTTTTGTGCAGGTTGTATAGTAGATCTGGGGTTTTGGGTATTGCATATTTGTGGAGAAAATTATAGATCTGTGTGTTAAAAATTGGTTGTAGGAAAGGGTTTCTTGGATGGCTTCATGAGGGTTTTGAGAAGGGATTTTTCACAAATGACCTCCTAAGAGAAAACGAACCTTGTCTTAGATTTAGGAGGCCAAATAGGTGAAGATTGATATAAAATTTAGCCTATTTTGGCCATTGTGGCCAAAGGTAAAAAAAATTTGCCCATCCCTAGTTTGGTCGTATGATCGTATGGTCACAGGTGCGCTCTACATCCAAAAAAAATTTCCCTCCACACATGTATTATATAGTTGAAAAACAAAAAAAACTAAACTATAGAAATATTTTTTTAAATTCAAGATGTAGAGTGTCAAAGACTCTACATTTTGTTTCAGTCATAGCAAGTCCGCGGGTCTCTGTTGTTTCTGTGTGAGTTTCAAAGGTATCGCTGCGTGGGTTTCTTATGCTTTGTGCAGAAGCCGCCAAGTGTCAAGCCACAGTTAAAGCTATGGTATTGTTTCAAATATTAACTTTTGTGCAGAGCACGCCATGTAGCAAATAGTTCAAAGTTTTATAAGTTTCAGTTTTGTTGTGGGCATCGCCATGTGTCACTTGCCGAAGCAGCCCCTAAGGTTCTATGTTTTGTGTGGACTTTGCCACGTGTCTTTTTATTTTGCTGCGGACATTGCCGTGTGTGTCTTTCTGTATCACGTTGATGCTTGTAAGATAGATGGTGGGCCATAGTAATGTTTAGTTTCAAGCCTGTAGAGAATGCCACGTGGTGGTTGCGGAGGAGGAGTTGTTTTGTTCATGACACACAAAGTGAGAAACTTAAAGCTTCTAAAGTAATGCATGTTGTGCCAAGTGTCAGCTTCTGAGGGGAGTTTCAAAAGTTTTATAAGTTTCAAGCAGTGTTGTGGGTGCCACCACGTGTTAGTTGGCATGTGCGCAGAAGATGCCATCTGTCCCAATTTTTTTTCCTTTTGAAGCTAATGCACGTTAAAGGTTGTGGGTCCCATTATTAAATGTGTTTCATATTATAAAGTGATGCAGGTTGTGACAGATGTCAATAGCAGAGGTCACTCGAGCATAAAGACACAGTTTTGAGGGCTTTGCAGAAGAAGACACGTATCAAGTATTGAAGGCTGCAGAACGCAACAAGTGTCATTTTCCTTTTTTTTCTGGGAGACAAAGGAGTTTCTCATGCGCGCAGATGCTACCATCTATCATAGTATGTTTTAAGTTTCAAGTGTGCGAGTCTCAGCATGTGTCTGTCTCTTAGTGAAGGAGGTGTGCCACATATATTTTGACCCAACTAATGAGCCTACAGGAAGGGATGGCCATTATAGATTCAATGGATCATAACCATTTGGGGAATTCTAGTTATCTTCAATTCTGTTGGGCCATTCGGATTTGGTTGTTACAAACAATCTAGAGTCAGATCTATGGTTATAAATATGTAGTATTTGTAATAGATTGAGGGAGATAGAGACATACATAGAGATAGAGATATTTTCGTGATAAGTTTTGTCAGAGAATCAAAAGAGAAGTCAGATACTTTGCTATGGCCAATTGATGTCATTTTGCCTTTATTTTGTTGTTCTTGATAAGAAAGTTAATGTATCTGTGCCTTTTATGTTGCTGGATGATTAATGAGAACTTTGTTCTGTGCCTTGGTTGATATTATCTATGTCATTGCAAAGTGTCTGATTGTGAGCCTTTGATTATATGCATTCCATCTGTTTATGTTAATCATGTAGTATGTACTCTTTAATATAACTGAATCTAGAGAATAGTTTCACTGTGCTTAATTTGAAAGGAATACTTTTACTCAGGCGCATCGCCATAGTTAGATTTACTTAATTGTATCTGTAATCCTGTTAATTTCCTACCATTTGCTCAAAACCCATTTAAAATAGAGAAGAGCTAGCTTCTTTAAAATATGGAGGTTGTTTCAAGTGCAAGTTCCACATTCTTGAAACTTCCCATGTTGGTGTTAGAACCTGCGTAATTTTATACATCAATATTTTTTGGCACGCCCGGTGGGACCTTTCTTGAAGTTTCTGTCAAGATCATATGAGCCAGAGAGAAACAAGGAGTCAGAGCTGTGGACCTACAATGAGAGCTCAGTCTGCTGCTAATCCAGGCATTCTTTTACCACCATTACAAGTTATTCCAAGGAGAAGAGTGAATCAGGTTGCAGCAGCACAAAGAGTAAATATGGGAGCACCTATACCTCCAAGGAAGTATGCCAATTGGAATACTGGTAGTCCTCTTATCCTCCCAATACCACCAACAACTTGGGATGCTATTCTAGCCAATGCTCTGAAGGCTCTACCTAAGTTCAGTGGAGAAGATTTCAAGACACTTGAAGAGCATTTGCAAGATGTATTTGATATGTGTGCAGTACATGTTATCACTCAACAGAATGTGGCTATAAGGCTGCTAGCAGCTTCTTTCAAAGGGAAGGCTCTAGACTAGTATAGATCTCTCACTCCAAACACAATATCTACATAGGATCAACTTGGTGATGCTTTCTTTGTAAGATTTAAAGAAAAAGGTGATAAATCCTCCTTGCTGCAACAATTGATCACTATCAAAAGGGCACCACAAGAAGCCATGACTGATTTCAACTCAAGATTTCAAAAGACTTGGGATAAAATTCCTACTACAGTAAAACCATTATCAGGTATGGCTATTGTGGTTTACCTCAAAGCTTTAAACTTAGATATATCAGTAATGATTCAGTCTCTTGGAGGTCAGACACTACTAGAAGCATATGAGTTGGCAGTCAAGGCTAAAAATAACTTAATAGATGTTGGAAAATTGCCCCCAAGACCTCCTATGCCCATGTTCCCAGAAATCACCCTACCTTTGCCACAAGAAGCTCCTAATCTTGCAGTCCAACCTGTGTCCATGCATTCATTTCCAATTCCTCAACAGACTGCTAAGGCAACCACCTATGTTCAACCATCTAAAATGGATGATGTCAAGAACATTCTAAAGACCTTCTCAAATGAGATAATTAATCTAAAGAGACATTAAAATCCCTATCCAAAGCCCCCTTATCAAGGTTATCAAGGAAATAGACCTCCCTTTCAGACAAATCAATATCAAGGCCCTCAAAGGCAAGCTAATCCTTAGCTTTCAAACCAGCTGGTTTCAGCCCCTACACCTTTACAAATTGTTCCTCCTAATCCCAACATGGAAATTGTTTCAGGGCAAAATAACTTAGCAGATGGCACAAATGCTTGGTGCTTTCCTTGCAACAATGCCCATATGCCCAGGGACTGTCCCAGAGGAAATTTGCAGCAAAAGATAGCAAAATAGAGAGGGTTAGAAGGATAATTTTCAACTTCTAACACTCCACCATATCAATTTCCTGGTGTTCGAAACGTAGTCATGGTGGCCTAGATGCAAGGGATGTCCATACAATAAGAAGAGGAAATAGCCCCTAAACATGCTTTATTTTCATGGATTGAAGAGGAAGATTCAATATTCTCGAATGAGTCATCCACTTCAAAGAAACCATTGGTACAATCAGACTACTATACCAGATCAAAGAGGAGAATGATGGAGCAGCCTAAAGTCACTAATAATGAGATCATGGGAGCTCTTCCATTTCAAATCATCACAACATGGTCTCTAGGCAAGAAATGCCTCAGCCTGTGCAGAATCAAGTAGCCTCAGGACAGGTTCTAGAAAAGACAAAGTACCCTTATTATTCAAAGACCCAAGCATTAGGGCCTGTGAATGTGGTGGGCCAACTGAGAAAAACTCTAGCACATGTATCAATTTGGGATATGTTAGCTATTCCTAAGCAGAAGACATTGTTACAAGAAGCTCTGCAAGGTCAAGAGGCCCCTAAACACACTGGTACTAAGGGAGGAGCTATGGATAAAGTGAAACTTCAGCCCAAAGATATTGTACCTCTACAGACAATAGCTTTGCTGAATAATGCGCCTGAGGCAGGTAAATCTAAACTAGATCTCTTTTATTTGACTCTAATAGTTGGGAAAAAACTGTTGCATAATGCAATGATAGATTATGGGGCCAATACCACAGTGATGCCAAAGCAGATAGTAGATGCTTTAAAGATAAAATATGAACCACTTACAAGAGGGGTCATGTAGTTGGATGAGAAATATGTTCAAACAATATTAAAAATCAAACAACTTTCATTACAACTATATACTTGCCCCAATATAATTGTCAACCAAGATGTGGTAGTCATAGATATTCCCCCTGTATTTGCTTTATGCTTGTCCAGAGATTTCATAGCCAAAATAGGAGGTTATATGTCACTAGATTGGCCACACCTCATCCTGAGAACCAAATATGGGACTAGGATGAAAATATTGTCTGAGCCATTATCCAAATACCATATCACAAATGAACCAACCCCAAAATTAGAAGCATCCCATGCTATGCTGAATAAGGAGGAGAGAGTCTTTGTTGAAGATTTAGGTGACCAGACTGAACATGACCAACAAGAAGAAGAGAATAATCAGTTATTGACTATGATCCAGAGTGATCCCTATGGAAACTGACTCTATAGGTCTAGGAACTTATGTCATATTTGAAGAAGACCAAGAGATCCCTAATGTTTTAAGGAAAGAAGCATCACAAAGTCAAGAATCTGAAAGAAACTCAGAAATCTGGACCCTCAATTTTGATGGGGCTAGGAGTAAAAATGGTGCTAGAGTAGGAATTTGCCTTACTACCCCAAATGGTGAGAAAATTCTAAGAGCCATTTGCTTTCAGTTTGCCTGTACCAATAATGATGCTGAATATGAATCTTTGGTGCATGGACTCATGTTGGCAAAGAAAAAAGGAATAAAGAATCTGATAGTAAGAGGAGATTCAGAACTGGTAGTAAAATAAATCAGAGAGAAAGTAATAGCCAAAAATGTAAGGATGAGATCCTATAGGCATAGAATTTGGGACCTGATAGATGGTTTTGAGGCTTTCAATATTGAGGTGGTTCCTAGAGCCCAAAATTCTAAAGCAGATAGAATGGCACAGATTGGTTCACAGTTTGACCCAACAAGTGATCTGTTAGTTGATAACGAGTCAGTCAAAGTTATAGTGAGACCAACTATTCCATATAATGACCAAAATTGGCAAGTCTTTAATAATGATTTCCAAGTACTCTCATTCTTACAACAATCAGGTGAATTTCCTGATAAATTACATCCTAAAATTGAGGAAGCATATGGTGATCAAATTATCCAACTAAAATCAAATAAACTCTCTAAAGGGCTGATTACTTTAGAAAATGTGTTTGACCTAGAGGATGTAAGCCTAGAGAAGAGGAGGTTTCAGGGAAATAAGGAAGATTATTCTAAGATCCAAGTTAGTGAAGGAAGAAGATTGAAAATTAGAAATTCTACAACCCAAGAAGAAAGGGAAAGGCTGATTAATTTGTGTGAAAAATATGATAGGGTGATTCCTTGGACCTATGAGGACCTCCATGGCGATAATAAAGATATCATCCAACACACCATAGAGCTTACTGAAGGATCTAAACTAGTCAGACAGAAGCAAAGGCCAGTGAATCCTATAAATGAACCTATAATTGAACTTATAAATAAAATTATTCTGATTTATCAAGATGACCTCACTATTTTTTCTAAGAATGCTATAGATCATTTTGATCATTTAGAGGCTATTTTTAAGAAATGTCAGGAGTTTGGAATATCTCTGAATCCTAAGAAATGTATCTTTACAGTACCTCAGGGTAAACTTTTAGGGCATATTATGTCAAAGGAAGGGGTCTCTATTGATCCAGAAAGGGTCACAGCCATAATGAATCTATCTCTACCAGTCAACAAGAAAGCAGTTCAATCCTTTCTAGGGAAAATTAACTTTGTTAGCTGATTCATATCTAATTTTGCAGGTCTAATAAGACCAATGACACTGTTGCTTAAGAAAGATCTAGTTTTCAAATGGACTGTAGAAGGAAGACAGGATTTTGAAGAAGTCAAGAAAGCCATTTCAACAGCCCCAGTACTCAGAAACCTAGATTTTTCTAAATCTTTCATAATGTATGTGTGTGGGGGAGAATTCAGTGTTGTTGCTGTTTTAACTTAGAAAGATGATTAGCAAGCAGGAGAGCACCCAATAGCCTTTTTCTCCAGAACTCTCAGGGAATATGAGGTTAGATATAATTTTGTGGAAAAGCAAGCATATGCCATGGTAAAAGCCCTTAAAAAATTTAGACATATGGTAACAGGAAATAAGATTCTAATATTAGTGACTCATCCTAGTGTAAGAGAATATATTATGGAGGGTGAGATCACTGAGAAAAGAGCCAATTGGATAACAAAGATCCTGGAATATGATGTAGAGGTAAGACCCACCAAGTTAGTTAGAGGCGATGGATTGTGCCAATATATGACTCAAGACATGGAGAAAATAATGACTAAAGAAACAGAAAGTGAAAATGTATTGAAACTCCAAGAGGTTGACCAAGACTCTTGGGTAAAAAATATAATACAATTTATGAAACATGGGATTTTCCCAAATGAGATCTTCCATGATAAGAGAAGATACTATAGGCAGCAAGGGACCCATTTTGTACTAATTGACCATATTCTATTTAGAAAAAATGTTGATGGTATACTTTTGAGATGTATAGAGAAGGATGAAGCTCAAAGAATACTACGTGAATTACACCATGGAGCCTTAGGTGGACCCTTTTTAGCATGGACCACTGCAATCAAAGTAACTCAAGAAGGATATTTTTGGCCCACTCTGTTTATAGATTGCTATCAGCTGGTTAAAGAATGCCAGGCTTGTCAGTTTTATACAGGCAAAAGGAGAAATACAACAATGCCTCTAAGCCCCATAGTTGTGGATGAACCCTTTGCTCAATGGGGTCTAGATTTTATTGGTATGATCAATCCAGTGTCAAGTATGGGACACAAATAGATCCTCAGAGCAACAGATTACTTTACTAGGTGGAGTGAAGTAGTACCACTCAAAGAGGCAACAGAAAAAGTCACATTAGAGTTTCTAGAAGGCATAACTGCTCAGTTTGGTCCTCCTTGTACCATTATATCAGATAATGCTAAAGCATTTTTGGGAGCTAAATTATTTGAGTTTTCATTAAGGAATGGGATTTATTTGAAGACTTCTTCAAATTATTACCCTCAAGGTAATGGTCTGGCAGAGTCCACTAACAAGAACCTTATCAGACTTATAAAAAGGATAGGGACCAATTATCACAGAGAGTGGCATAAACTACTTAATATAGCACTGTGGGCTAACAGGATCACACCAAAGCAAGTGACTAAAATGTCTCCCTATGAATTAGTTTATGGTAAACCAATAGTAATTCCACTGAGCTTAGAGATCCCTACTTTGTAATTGTTAAAACAGATAGAAATTGAAGAGAATGGCCCCATGCAAATTAGACTTGCTAAACTATTGGAAGTGCAAGAGAAAAGAGAAAAGACACATAAGTCACTGATGAAACATCAAAAAATGGTTAAGGATTGTTTTGATAAGAAGACTTCAAATCCCTTTTTTGAGGTTGGCTCTCTAGTATTGAAATGGGATGAAAGAGTTGCTAAGCCAGGTCGACATAGCAAATTTGAATCATTGTGGATGGGTCCTTACAAAATTTGATCCTACAAGAAACAAAATTCTTTTGAACTGGAGACCATGGATGGAGAACATGAAGAGATTTTAGTAAATGGGATCTATCTAAAACATTTCAATTAAGGAGGGGCTCTTAATGTATCATAGTTAGTTAGTTTTCTTTCCTTTTATTGCTTTCCTATTTTCCCACTTTCTTTTCCTGCTTTCCCTTTCAATAAGTGTTCGGTGAACACATGTTAGTAGCACAAAGCCCCTTCTCTTTTGGTCTCACATTTATTAAGGTTGTTCGGCAATCCCCAAATCCCCTGGAAGTACACACTTTTCAGAAAGGATAACCACTCACGTAACATATCTGATACTCCGTCCCATGTGGATTTCAAAAAGATACACTAGCTGTTTCTTGGCAGTAATGCCATTAATAAGATAGGATATGCCATTAATTATCTTCATAAGCCCCAATGAGTTAGTGCTAAATCCTAAGTGTAGCTCTCATTTGTTTCTATCTCTCTGCTTGGAATCACTATTGCATTTGATTTTCATCCCTAGCAAGCACCTTTCAGCTAAGTGTCACTCTTGTTAAACAGTTTCATTCTTTCCTATGTCAAAGCTTCCCGCATTCTCCTCACAGATACAGATATGTCTAAAACGTAGTCTCCTCATGAAGGACTTCGAATTTATGAGTCAATTGATAAGCGCAACAAATCATATGCTTCAGCGCCCGCGCAACCAAGGAAAACCTATCCAAGAACAAGGGTCCCTGAGGTAGGATATTCTGTCAACCCAGCAAAGGTAAAGGATTATGCAAATGGCATATTTGACACACCCCTTCAAAAGAATACCAAGGCTCTCCGGGAGGGGGCACATCAGAGGTGTATTCTCTGAGCAAACAGTGGACAGTCTGAGACTTTCGGTATGAAGATATGGACCTTGCGATTGGCACAGTTCCTGGTTCCGAGTGTACAACTATGTCCTGAATTAGTCGAGTTATGTGCAGAATTGTTTCATGCATCATCAAATACTATACAACAGGGCCCTTTCATAGTACACATTACGCCCAAGGCCATAAGAGACATGCTAGACCTGCAACATGATAGAACAACCACATTTCCAACTGTTGCTAAAATGCAAAACACATGGGCAAATGTAATCAACAAAGTGAAGTTCCTGAATTCAGAGATGCAGCTAGGAGATGATAATACTCATATGCCCACACTACCCACTAGGCGGGCACAATTCAGTCAAAATGTTCAAGAGGCACTTTCAATGATAGCCTTCATTTCTGGGGTGAGAGAGGATAACACAGTCCATGACTGGAAAATAGTTATCATTTTCAAATTGAAAATTGTGGACAAATCACAAGAATACCGGCTGGATTTCTTAGAACAAATTGCTAACGCCATGATTGATCAGCTTTCAAATTTCAAGTCAAGGTGAGTTTTCAGGTATTTTGCTTTTCTATTCCACCTTATGCTATATCAGAACCATAGTCTTTTCGCACAGCATATGCATTTGAATATGTATGACCCAAATTTTGGTCAAAATAAAATTATCCCTGTGTCCGCATGGGCACATGTGTTATCAGAAGTCTCTAATCCTTATGAGTTTTGGGAACATTTTGTCGACCCTACTTTTTGCTAGTTAAGCCCTGAGTCTGTAGAACATAGATTAACATAGGGTATAAGGGGTTTTATGACCAATTGCCCAATTCCCTATGATTATTTCTTTGGGGGGCACATAATATCATAATCAAAGTCCATGGTTTCAATGAGGAGCCCATGCTATTACCTAAAGTATTGACCCCTAGGGTCATATTCTTAGAAGTAACTTGACAGGTGTCTATGGTTGATAATGATTTTAGCCACAAGAAAAGAAAGAGGAAGATGTATGATATCCCATGGGTCAGGAAAAATATGACACTTGAGGTTAGAGATGCAGAGAACCTCTTGTTAAGAAAGCTGGCTACCCTGTGTTTCATCATCATTGAAGATAAATGGAAATATGACCCAGACAGTTTTCTGGCTTCCCAGATTATGAATAACAAGGTTCGTGCCAAAATGGTACATGAGGGTCGCTCATTCTGGGAGGATAGGAGGAATCTGAAGGAGGATAACCCAAACCTATATGTAGAATTATCTGATTTGCCCTATGAAGGGCCTAGCCCATGGGAAAACTTTTATGTCAAAGAGAAGGAATTTGTCACTAAGTTAAGAATGACTGCTGGTTTGAGGAAAGCATTGAAGGCCCAAGATTGGAAACTAGAAAAGATCGAAGCCTATTGGAAGTATAGGAAAGAAATTTCAGAGTTAACACATTCATTTGGGAATGTTGATAGTGATGAGAAATGGGAATCAATCTGGGATGAGTGGCATCCCTCCCCAGCCTCAAGCCCAGACACAAGTAGAATTCAGAAGAAGGGTGAGGAGTTAGAGGAAGAAACAGAGTCAGCCCAAGTTATGCAAGAAATAGGATAGGCCTCATTTTCTACCGCTGCATCTTCATGGCCCCAATCCATTAGCACCTTAGAGAAGAAAAATGGTGTGGTATCATCACCAACTATAGGGACTCAAGTAGGTTTAGCATTTGGGGGTTCCAGATTTGTTCCTTTGCAACCACGAGTGGTGGTAAATGTTGAAGTGAAAGAAATAGAGGAAACATGAGAGACACCTAGGAAACATAGGAAATTGCACCTGCAAGAGGAGTCAGAGGAAGAAATTGAACCACAACAGCAACAACTGCCAGTCACCTCTTTGGTCGCTCAGGTAAGTGTTTCTTCTCCCTTTTCTCCTATATCTCTTTCTTCTACTTTAGGAGTGGCAATCCCAATTAGCCAAGCATTTATACCCCCTGCCACTTCTGTTGTGCTTACATCAACCCTTGCCCCAATTGTAAGTTCACAGGTCATTTCATTACCATTATTTTCTCCATCTGTGCCAAAAAGAACCCCTCCTCAAGTTTCTCCTAGCCTACAATTATTGGCTATTCTCTATGGCCTGCCTCAAGGTTAGCCCTTTGCTGGAGGATACATTGCCTCACCTCCTACATTCCAAGCTCAAGCAGACACAACAAAAAGGGCTAGAGAGGCTAGAATGGACAAAAATAGGAAGAAGGAAAATAAGAGCCCTATTGTGGCACACATGAGGTCACTTTTTGACCCCATTCAACAATCACTGATAGTCACACATTTGTCTCCAAATGTAGTGAAACCTAATGAACAAATGCAGCCCCAAGATTATTCAATGAATGCTGTGGATATGGATATTTCTCTTTTCAGGCCACAGGATAGGGTCGAGCTACTAAATGAGACTACATCTACTATTGTAACTGACTATCTGAAAGTGTCCAAGAAGTTGTAGAAAGCAGAGAATGATTTAGCTCAAGAAAAAGTGAATAGTAGCAACCTTGCTAGGGAGGTTCAATCCAATAAGAATGAGATTGAGAGTCTGAACAAACAATTGCAAAATATTGTTTCTTTTTAGATACATCAGGCTACATAGGCTCAGAATGTTTCTCTTAAGTCTGAGCTAGCACAAGAAAAGGCTACAGTGATTGTTTTGAGACAGGGGAAAGCCACTTTAGAGAAGAAATATCAAGAGAAGTTGCAACAGGCCACACAATTCCAACAGAAGTTATTGAATGAGTAGAATGCTAATGGTGCAATTCAGAAACAACTCCTGGCTAAGCAACAAAGAACAAAGCAGCTGACAATTGAGTTAGCTAATAGGCCACAGAATGCTGGAGTTTTAAATTTGGTGAATGTGATTTATGTTTCAGTATGGAAGAGGATCTCTAAGGAGATTATCCAGCTAAAGCCATCTTTAACATTTTTGTTGAATGCTCAGCAGCTGTGTGAGAAGGTAGAAACTTCGGTGCAGGACACCTTGTCAATTGTTTCATTGAGAGTTTTTGACTCTCAACTATTATTGAAGAAGTTGTATGACACAACAGATGAGACTCTATCAGAAATAGGTATCAATGATAGAATGGTCGCTGCTAAAAAGGTTAATGAGGTTTTGAGTTGCAACTCTGTAGCTACAAATTGTCAAGAGCTCCTGGATACAGTGAAAGAGGAAGTAAAAAATATGAAGAAACATATAGAGAATTTGGTGCAACTGGGGCTTCCTTCACCATTCCCAGATAGTAACACAGTATTGATGATTGATGACGTCAAGGCCCTGCTCTTGACTAGGCAAAATGATCAGATAGTTTTTCAAGGTTTAAGTGATTCATCATCAGTCAAGGAAGTTGAGGCTGTGTTGATAGCTATGGCTAAGATGGAATTTCAATTAAAGTTTGTGGTAAAAATTTTGTAAACTTTTTCTCATAAGGATATAATTAATCTTGATTTTACTTTTCAAGATTTACAGAGTAGATAGGGACTCTTTGATTTAGAATGGTTTATTTATCAGACAACATTGTAAAATTTGTGACTCTAAGTTGTGTTTTCAATACACATATTTTTGCCAGTTTTGGGTTCTTTCGGAGCAGGCTCAGAAGTCCTATTGGTCGCCAAGAACTATAGAGTGTCAAAGACTCTACATTTTGTTTCAGTCGCAGCAAGTCCGTGGGTCTCTGTTGTTTCTATGTGAGTTTCAAAGGTATCGCTACACGGGTTTCTTATGCTTTGTACGGAAGCCGCCAAGTGTCAAGCCACAGTTAAAGCCACATTATTGTTTCAAATATTAACTTTTGTATGGAACGTGCCACGTAGCAAATAGTTTAAAGTTTTATAAGTTTCAGCTTTGTTGCAGGCATCGCCATGTGTCACTTGCCGAAGCAGCCCCTAAGGTTCTATGTTTTGTGCAGACATTGCCGCATGCTGTAGACATTGCCGTGTGTGTCTTTCCATATCACGTTGATGCTTGTAAGATAGATGGTGGGCCATAGTAATGTTTAGTTTCAAGCCTGCGGAGAATGCCACGTGGTGGTCGTGGAGGAGGAGTTGTTTTGTTCATGATGCACAAAGTGAGAAACTTAAAGCTTCTAAAGTAATGCGGGTTGTGCCAAGTGTCAGCTTCTACATGGAGTTTCAACAATTTTATAAGTTTCAAGCGATGTGGGTGCTGCCATGTGTTAGTTGGCGTGCGCGCGGAAGATGCCATTTGTCCCATTTTTTTTCCTTTTGAAGCTAATGTACGTTAAAGGTTGTGGGTCCCATTATTAAATGTGTTTCATATTATAAAGTGATGCGGGTTGCGACAGATGTCAACAGCGGAGGTCACCAGAGCATAAAGACAATTTTGAGGGCTTTGCAGAATAAGACACGTATTAGGTCTTGAAGGCTACAGAACGTGACAAGTGTCATTTTCATGTTGTTTTCTAGGAGACAAAGGAGTTTCTCGTGCACGCGGATGCTGCCATCTGTCAGAGTATGTTTTAAGTTTCAAGTGCACGGGTCTCGCCATGTGTCTGTCTCTTAGTGAAGGAGGTGTGCTGCATATATTTTGACCCAGCTAATGAGCCTGTAGGAAGGGATGGCCGTTATAGATTCAATGGATCATAACCATTCGGGGACTTCCAGTTATCTTTAGTTCTGTTGGGCCATTGGGATTTGATTGTTATAGACAATCTAGAGTCAGATCTATGGTTATAAATATGTAGTATTTGTAATAGATCGAGGGAGATAGAGACATACACAAAGATAGAGATATTTTCATGATAAGTTTTGTCAGAGAATCAAAAGAGAAGTTGGATACTTTGCTGTGGCCAGTTGATGTCATTTTGCCTTTATTTTGTTGTTCTTGATAAGAAAGTTAATGTATCTGTGCCTTTTATGTTACTGGATGATTAATGAGAAGAACTTTGTTCTGTACCTTGGTTGATATTATTTGTGTCATTGCAAAGTGTCTGATTGTGAGCCTTTGATTATATTCATTCCATCTGTTTATGGTAATCATGCAGTATCTATTCTTTAATATAACTGAATCTAGAGAATAGTTTCACTGTGCTTAATTTGAAAGGAATCCTTTTACTTAGGCACATCGCCATAGTTAGATTTACTTAATTATATCTGTAATCCTATTAATTTCTTACCCTTTGCTCAAAAACCATTTAAAATAGAGAAGAGACAGCTTCTTTAAAATCTGGAGGTTGTTTCAAGTAGCAAGTTCCACATTCTTGAAACTTCCCATTTTGGTGTTAGAACCTGCGTAATTTTATACATCAACACAAGATATATATTGAAATAGAAAAAAATAATAAGGGCAGGATCTATAGATCCTTGTACCCCATACTAGCCTATGACATGGCAGGGTCAGTCGGCACGTCTAGTAGGCATGCTAACACAACTGTCGGGGCCAGTTGGCTCCTAACCGGCAGGTCCAACTTAGAGGGCCTTATGACCCCAATCCCAGGTGCCGATCAGGCGAGGCCAGATGAACTCTAGGCCAATAAACCCTACACAATAGCCCCCCACAAGCATTTAAAAACTTTTAATAGTAGGCAACAGGGAAAAATGAAATGATAGTGAAGAAAATTTTAAATCAGCCTCTATAAAAACTTAAAACCCTTTTAATGAATTTCAGGTCCATGGAAAGTAAAACAAATTTTAAACTTCCTTGGAGTCCACCAGTCAAAGCCTAGTATGGCACATCATAATCACCTTGCCCAATTAGCATATGATGTCATCAGTGCATAGTCAGCACCATGTCAATGATGATGTCAGCAGGTATGGAGGGTCTTTCTAGGGATCCCTTTTTAGCCCTCGGAGGGCATTTTCATCCAAGATGTATAACTTTCACCCTCAATATCCATTTTTTTGACTTCTTACAT
Source organism: Cunninghamia lanceolata (assembly GCA_027924645.1). Lineage (NCBI taxonomy): Eukaryota > Viridiplantae > Streptophyta > Pinopsida > Cupressales > Cupressaceae > Cunninghamia > Cunninghamia lanceolata. The sequence goes on from BSBN01001583.1 coordinate 17,881,861, forward strand.
GCATCAGAAAGCTCTCTCTGAGAACTACGCAGTGGTATAGGTTTCCTAATCAAATTTTTTTTAATTAGAATTTGGTGCCTAAAGCCAGGCATTGCTCTAGAATAATTTTATGCTCATAACTTTTGCATATTGAATCAGATTTTTTATTTTGGATAGGCATTGGAGAGCTATTGTAGTGTACTAGAGTTTGGATCATGTATATTTTTAGTTTGGTGTGTAGAGAGAGATTGGTACTTGTTTGATCACTTGTTGGGGCTTAAGATTCAAGGTGCGATTGTGAGTCGATTCAGATGATTTTTGGGAACAAACTTGTGGGAGTACATGTTGTTATGAGACCATCAACATGGTATAGCAGGTTTTTAGATTTGGTACTTTAATATATAGGTTTATAGGAGTTTTCAAAGTTTGGACTTTGATGGAGATAGGCACACAGGTTGTTGTTTGGTTTGAGGGCATGGTTGATACATGTGTGAGACTTGAGCCTCATTTCAGTGGGAGTGAAGTATAGGTACAATGATGATAATGATTATGGTGGCATGGATATGTAGGTACACTTTTGCATTGGCATGACATGATCACGTATGTGATTGACATGTATGTGGCTATGATGTTCGATTCATGATTATAGGTGGTATTGTGGTGGAGTTTAGGGGATTGTTCTTATCTTCTAGATGCTTGATTAGTTCCTTAACTTTGGTTACTCATTTGTGGACTTGTTTGGAAAATTGAATCTAGAATTGATTTGGTGTTTGAATCTTGGAGTCTACAAGTTATCTTCTTTGATATCTCAGTTTGCATGTTACTAGTTTGATGATGAGTTTGCATGTTACATTTTATTTTGGATCTACGAGATATGTAGTTTTGTGGATTAGCTACCCCTTAGCTATAGTGGGATAATTCAAATGTGGACTGTCCATATCCACGAAATCGATTCAGTGTTTATGTAGATTTTGTTACTTAGCCTTGTCTGTGGTCATTTGTACATTGGTATGATGCATTGGGATAAGAGGATGGATGATTAGAGTGCCTAGATAGTCAGTTCTTGGGACTTGTAGCATGTTTATCACGATGTCATGGATAGCTTGGATACATGGTTTTATGTGAGATTTTGATAGTGATGGTTTTATCTTCTTGGTTTGGAGATCATGGTTTTCTCGACCATTTGGGAGCTATTGTTGTTACAGTGGGATTTCTTGATTGTTTTGGGGCCATGGATAATATTCATTTAGGAGATGGTTACTTTGGTACCATGGATAGCTTAGTGTTAGGGTTCAGTGGGAGCTTTGGAAGAATATGGTTATCTTCATGTGATTGGAGATGTTGACATCTTGGTTTACCATGGATGACTTTTTGAGTCTTTGGTTGAGGTGTCAGTTTATGACTTGTTAGTTTGACATGTTGATCCTTTGTTTAGAGATGTTTGATATTGTGTCTTGATGGAATCTTGATTCAAGATTAGAGTTTTGACATGATACAAGTTCTCTTGAGACATGATGTATGCATCAATGCATGTGATCTCCTTGGAGGAGATGGTTAGATCATGATGTCATGATGGGCTTATTGATTATGCAAATGTGCAATAGGAGCATTGGCAGTGATCTTGTTGGTTCTCTTGGCATTGAGTACATTGATCATTTGCTTGGAGCTTCATGATAATGTGATGTTGCATTTGGATTTTTAGCATGGTTTGATCATGGAGGTGGTCATGGATATTTGGAGACTTAGGTGAGGCTGGAGTTCTCTTGGGATTAGAGACACATGTTGAGACAGTTACTCTTTGGAGGTTTCAATAGATAGAGCAAGGAGCCTACATCTGGATATGGACGTGAGTTCATTATGGACCTAGAAGAGATTGTTCTTGGAGAGAATCATTGTGGCTTGGTGTATCCTGGAGGATCATTCTTATTCCCCACTTTTGGTTATCATCTATGAGGTATTGCTCATCCTTTTAGATGTATTTTGCTTTATGTTTCATCTTCTCATAGATATGGGTCTTGAGCTATGGTTATTGGTTCTAGAGCATTCAATTGAGGTATGTTAGCATGGTTATCTCCTTGTCCATATGGTTTGATTTATGATGTTAATTATGAGGATTTAGGAGATGTGATTGGGCTTATTCCTAGTTATGGAATTGTTATGAGTTTGATTTACCTTGGTTAGAGAGGCTTACATCCATGTTGGTTACATGTTACATTTGTTCACTTGATCTATGAGATTGAATGGTTGGGTGTTGTTAAATCTTTTCATTTTGGGTTGTACAGGGGATCATACTTGACACAACTTAGCACTTTGAGGTGTTTGTAGAAGGACATTATGATTTACAAGTTTTCTCTCTTTGTCTTATGGCTACTTCATGGAGGATCATGTTGATATGGTTCGACTTGGGAGAGTTATGGTGACATGTTGTGAGAGAGTATGTGGTGATTTATCATGCATGTGTGGATCATTGTGATTGTTCTTGATACTACAATGGCTTGTTCGTTAGCCACACCTTGGTTTGAGTGTTGATTGATAGACTTGGTATGCCTTGGATTTGTTTTAAGATTTGACATTACCCATACAGTGGGAGTTCCTAGATGTATATGTTCTTCATTGATAGGTTTTATACATGAAGCTTGTGATTGTAGTATATGGGTTGGATATGTTGTTGGCATGAGTCTATTGATGTTGTTGATACCTATGAGGTATGGATGGTTGGATGTATTAGCATATGTTGTGGGTGCTATTTCTAGTCATGTGGGTTTTTACCATTGACAGTAGCTTGGAGCCTTTTGTTATCACTTGGATTTGATGCTTGTGTTCTTTGGATTGATGCATCTTCACCTTGGCATGTTCCTTTTCTTTCATAGGTGGCACATTGGAAAATGAGAGGAGTTCTTGCTTGATATGGTGGTCACTATGATTTTATTACAGGTATCTTGATGGAGCATGAGAACATGCTGGAGATTCATGTGATTTTATGTTTTCCTATGATGTATTTCATTTATTGACCCTTATGCAATGTATACAACAAGTGGGAGAATGTTGGAAAATAGGTGTTGTGCACCTTGCATAATATTGTATTATTTATTTGGACACCACTTGTATAAGTTGTATGTAACATTGGGTTAATTTATTTTGTTTGTGGGACACATAGAGTGATTAATTATTTATTTGTATTATTTAATTATTGGGAAAAAATATAGTACCAATAATTAAACGACGGGTCAATTATTTTCTTATTATATTTGTGTGAGCTTGAATTATAAAAGCAAGCACAATGTTAATATTTGAGTTGGCTAATTCCTTATTGGTGGAGGGGAGGTTTGAGAGAGGTTATAATTGTATTGAGCTCTCTCCTACAAGTACATATTGTGAAGCTTGGCATAGGATGTGTGGATTTGTGCTTGGACACAATGGAGGATGCATTGGAGGTGCTTGATGTATTAGAGGTATTCATGGAGACTCATGAGATATATTTTAATATTTATTGTTGAATAATGCATATGGGTGTGGATGGTTTTGGAGGCTGGGTTTTTCCCTCTTGAGGGTTTTTCCAAGGTATATCTTATGTTATCTTGTGTTTGTCATTTGGATTTGCACCTTGAGTTGGAGAGGTTTAAAGGTCTTCAACAATCTTGTGAAACATTGAGATGACCTCCAGGTGTGGGACCCTGCAAGGAGGTCAAATCTCTGGAGAGAGGCTGGTTCCTTCACTGAATGAGAGATTGAGCTATTCCTAAGACTAAACCTAATCTATCCATCATTGATGAATAGGGAAAGAGGGATAAAACTAGAAATTAATAGAGGTGATACACCAGGTCTCAATATAAAACCTCTCACAAAATTGAGAAAATGCACAAAATAAAGAAATGTAGGTTATCATTTACAAAATCTAACAAATTCTTAGCAGAGTTAAATAAATGAACAAGATTGAGATGAAATAAACATTCAAAGACAATCAGTTCTGAATTACTCAGAGCTAAAACATCAGAAAAGGTAAACATAAGTGTGTATTTCAACAAAAGCCATAGTTAGAGTAGAGGAGGGCTCTGTTTGGAATACATAATGAAAATCCAACTATTTTCCTACCCTCATTACACCTTACAAATATGCATATATAGCATTTCAGTTCATTGACCTTAGTCATTTCTCAATAAGTTCGCCCCATGGGCCTGTTAGAAAATATCCTTGTTAGAAGGGATGTTTTGCCTGCAAGAATTCAATGCAGAACATATCTTGGATCATGGAGTATGTGGGAGATATTTTTCCTCATCAATGCAACCAGCTAATTCATCACCTGTAACAATCAATGCAAAATATCTACATATGGGGTAGTTGAGTAGATCATATTATGCATTAATGGAAGATGAGGAAAATCAAATAGATTTTCCCTCCAAAATCTTCTTTTCACAGAGCTTTTACAACACTTTAAATATCTACATTTAGATATTTAAAGTTTACAATACATTACAGCTCTATTTTTCATTGATTTCTGCATATTTCTAGCCTATATTTTTCCCTATCAGAAAAATCTGCTTATTACAAACCATTCAGATCTGCTCTCTACATCTTTCTATCTTCAGTCAACAACTTTGTCTATTTTTGAACCATTCTTTTGGCCTTCTTTTCTTTCATTCACCTTTATCGGCAAAATCTTACTTTGCCAAACTTTTCCCTTCTTTGCCTTGTCGGCAAAATTATGATCTCTCAAACTCCATTTGGCTTGTTTTTTTGCCTTATTGGCAAAATCCTGATTTCTTAAACTTTGCTCTTTGCATCCTATTTTGTCTTATTGGAAAAATGCTCCATCGATGAACTTGAAGAACTTTGAACTTTTGAAATGTTTTCCCTTATGAACTTTGCCGATAAAGGCCTTTCCTTGCTCTCTTTTAACTTAGTCGATTTCACAAATCCTTCCCTTTGCTTTCCTTTTGTTGGGACTTAGCCCAATCGGTGAACCTTTGAAACTCAGAACTCTACTTGAGTTTTCCATTTGGGAAAATCAACAATAAGACATTCCCTTTTCTCCTTTCCTTTGGACAATTTTCTGAAGAGGCTGGCTCCCTTCCCTTCAATTGGTAAATCACCCAATTCTGTGAACTTGAGGAAAAGTGAACTTTTGAAGGATTCATAAGACATGAATTTTGTTGATAGAGGGGGAAGAGCTATTCTATGCCTTAACCATTTTACCCTAGTTCATGAATCTATTACTTTGTTGACTAGGGCTAAAATGGGCCAAAAAACTCAAGCAAAAGCTTCAAATTTTCTTTGTTTTTCTGGGTTTTTTGCAAGGATTCCTCTAATGAATTTTCAGAGATTTCTACCAAGTAGAACACTAGAATTTGAAGGATTTTAGGCTTGCAGAGCTAGATTTGAATAATGTTTTCAAGATGAGCTATTTGACTCTCAGAAGAGGGAAATAGGTCAACATTTTGGTGACCTCTCAGGGATGTTTGCCTACTAAACAAATAGGCCAGTGGCCTTAAGCATCCATTGGGAAAGTCTAAAAGGGATTACAATAGGTCAAAACAACTAAAACCCTATCTTTTGAAACAACAACAGAAAGGAACAAGGCCTGCATTCTCCTAATGAGAATGCAACCTGTGCAACAACACTTATTGAAGGGAAAACTACAGTAGAAACAAAACCTACTCTAAAACCTAAACTAACAACAAGGAAATGACTTCAAACAAAGCCATTAATATGTTCTTGAAAGTAACTCCCCTTTCTTAACAATTTGCAATATTTATCATGCATGTGGGTAGTTAAAAACAAGTGAGGAAGGGATGGGCATATAACAAGGTAATGATAAACTTCCCCAAGGAAAAAGAAAAACTCACTTATCCACTTACAATGGTAAAAAAATGTAGCTTCTTGGAAGTGGATAAATGGGCCGATCTAGCCATTTTTGATGCTCAACCTCATGCTTTGAAGTAAGTGTGACAGCTAGGGACTCCTCATGATCTGTTTCCAACTAGGCTAGATGTTTGATAAGACATCCCATTGAAATGGTATGCAAGCCATCATTGTTGCATTCATGTTCATTTTCTGATTCTTTCTCCTCTTGCTGGTCTGAAAGTACTAGCTCTTGTAAAATAATTTGAGGAATGACTACCTCCTCAAACTGCTCAAACTCCTTGTGATCTACCTCATTAAGAGGAGTTGATCCACTATCCAAATTTGACCAAAAAACATGAAGCTCATCCCAAAAAAGAGACTCCTCCAAGTCCTCCACACTCTTAAGTATAGGGCTGCACATATGCCCTTCCCTATGAGATGAGATCTCATTGTCATATTTGGCCTCAACCTACAACAACTTTCCACCACTCTCAAAATCTTCATATTGTTGTAGAACTGTAGCTAATGTTGGCATTTGCATGCAATCTTTATCTTTAATATAATAAGGCAGTTCATGAAACAAAGAGGCATCATCAACCTTTTCTTGAGTAATATTTGTAACAGCTTCATCCCTAATTCCCTCATAATTTAACCACAACTCCACAAGATTCTATTGTTTGGGTTGTCTTTGCAACTGGACCTTTTCATCATGGTCTCTTTGCATTTTTCCTTCATTCCTCTTGTTCAAAGCATGGAAAAAATCTTTAAATGAGCCAAAATCCAGAGGACTCAACTCTATCTCTGAATCAGTAACAACCCTAATGTGCTCAAAGTACTACTGCTCTAATAGACTGGGCTTAACATCATCTTGCAATAGGTCTGAACTTTCAGTTTTAATGGTGCATAAGGGTTCATTATTTGTAAGTGGCTCTTCCCTAATTGCAAGTATCTCTCTCCTTAGCTCATCCTTCTAATTGGTCTAGTAGAAAACATGTCCACTCTTGAAAATTGAACTACTATCAGGAAAAGAGGCCTGAATATTTTCTTGAATTTCTTGTAGGGGAGAGAGGTCTGTGAAAAAGTGTTCCTATGGAGTGGTAGACTGAGTTTGCATAGGAATAGGGTCTTGTGGAGGGAGAGAGCCTCTAAAACTTTGGGATTTATGAAGTTGAGGCTACTCTATTTTAAGCTGATTTCTAGTGGAAGAGAGAAATTGCCTAAAGCTAGGAGAGGGTGGAACTAATTGGGCTACTTGCCTCATGTATTGCTCTTAAGCCACAATCCTCATAGCAAGGTTTTCCTAAGAAACCATTTCTTATTCCTCCTGGTGCTAGGTATGCTCTATCATTTCTTGAAATTCATCCCATTCCCTCTACAAGTCAGTCATTACCTCCTTCGGATCTCTAATGTTTCTGATATTGAGACCATAATCCCGTTTAGGCCAATTATACCCTCTTTCCTTTTTTTATCATCCAAAAGTCTATTAAGCTCTACGAACATGTACGTGAGATCTTTGAATGCATCAATATTCTCATGGACAACACCTTGGAACTGATTAGGAGGGCATCTACACTAGCTATGATCAAAATAGCCTCCTTGGGGTTGATAATAAGCATTATTGGGTTTCCAAGAAGGTTGAGTAGGGGTGGGCAGGAAGCAAGCATTGTAAGGATACTGATATTCTGTTGAAACAAGGCAAAATGGCAAAAAACCAGAGGTATCTTGGGCCTGAAATTGTTGGTATGGAGGCGTATAATTTACATTTTTGTTGGGTGTAGGGGAGTAGCCATAACTCCCATAAAATCTTGACATTTTAAAACATCAAAATGACAAATAAATATAAACAATGTCTAAACATAGAAAAATAGGTCTACATCTAGAGAAAATTGGATACATACCAAGAAGAGTCATGAGGTGATTTGAGACGCTTATGAAAGTATGATAGACCAGGAGAACCATAGAAATCCTAATCTTTAGAGTTCTTTAAGTGCTTCAAATAGTTGTACGAGTAAATTTGATTAGTACAGTAGCCATGGTGTTGGAGAAGCTGCCCTAAATGGAAAGATACACTGAAGAGCACACCAAAACTTTTGAATGTATGATATGGATCATCAAAATGTCCCACTGGGCATGCCAAAAACTATTATCACTTGGATTTGTACCCTGATTTGGAGAGGTTTAAAGGTATTCAACAATCTAGTGAAACATTGAGATGACCTCCAGGTGTGGGACCCTGCAAGGAGGTCAAATCTCCAAAGAGAGGCTGGTTCCTTCACTGAATGAGAGATTCAACTATTCCTAAGAATAAACCTAATCTATTCATCGTTGATGAAAAGGGAAAGAGGGACAAAACTGTAAGGAAAGCACAGGTGTGGAAAAATAGCTTCCCTAATGTTAATTCAAAGAGGACAATGCAGACAAGTAAAATTCTGTTCAAATACCATAGTTGATACACCAGAAAAATGAAAAAGAACAAAGAGAGACAGTCATAGAATGACACACCATTTACGTGGGAAAACCCTTTCAGGTAAAAAACCCACCACCACAAGAAACAATCTTTATTATAGTAAATTTTACAATTACAATAATGATCTCAGCTTACTTGCTCAGGTATCAATTCTCAAAAACATACACCATTCATCGCCTCACTGTACATTTACAAAATGAACTATGTATTCGAATCTCATCATCAAACCTACTCCAGACTACATCATCAAATTTCTATATGTGGTTTCCAAGAGCAATAAACTGTTTCTCAACTTCTGCCCTAACCAATCAATCCAGCTGATCCAGCATCGTTACCTACCAACTGTCACAACTGTTTGCATTCCAGCGAGACCTTTAGTCCCACATGTATCAAGTCACAGAGGACACTTCAGTTTATAACTGCCAACCAACTATAAGACTATCATTAGCAATTTTGTTGCCGATGATAACAAGTTAAAGGCTCATCAGGGTAACCATCACTATTGGTGAAGCAATCAACACTTATTCCAATGAACCTTGTCTCACCGATGTCAACACAAAATCTTCATCAGAGTGACCACCGTTCATCGGCCTGAAGACTTTAAGGTGTGCCGATGAAGGATCTCTCGCCGATGAACTGGGACTCCACCATCGGTGAGGCCGTTCTCATTGAGAAGACTTCACAAGGCTCGACCGATAGATGTTCTTACACCGATGTCAATGTCAAACCATATCAGAGTAACACATACCCATTGGAGCAGCCTCTACATCTTTCACTGATCTTCAACCTTAGGCTGATAGTTCACACCCTTCAGTGAGACCCTAGAGATCGGTGTAAAACTTTCAACTTCCGCCGATGCAATAAGTCACACCGATGGTTACCACATCGGTGAGACTCATACCATCGATTGGACACTACAAAGTTATGCCAATAGTGTTAGTCAGTCCAATATAGTGCACATACTTTGCAAACAACATCAACATACATTCGGTAAGACCGATGAACTCCTAAACAGTTTAATGAACAACCAACGATCAGAACATGAGGTTCAAGCAGTAATTTGAGACACTAAGTCTCTTCAATCTCCCACTTGTTGAAGAGATTACTGCTACCTCGTAATCCTCATACGATTACTAAGAGTTATGGGCCCGAAGACCCATTGCATCTAAACACCATTTGAACTTGGTCATGCTTACTGGTTTGGTTAAGGCATCAGCGACATTTTCCAAAGTGCCAACCTTTTCCAGCTTCACCTTTCTATCTTCCACCATATCACAAACAAAGTGATATTGGACATCAATATGTTTTGTCCTAGCATGAAAAGTAGGGTTCTTCGCCAAACATATAGCACTTTGACTCTCACAGTGTATTTGAATTTGCCTTGCATTAAAACCAATATCAGAACATAACCTTTTCAACCAAACAACTTCTTGGCATGCATGAGTAGCTGCCATGTACTCTGCCTCTATTGTGGACAAAGTGACTACAGCCTGTCACTTGCTCATCCAACTAATAGCACCACCATTTAATGTGAATACATATCCACTGGTGGATCTTCTACTGTCAATATCCCCTTCCCAATTAGAATCCACATATCCTTGAATGCTAATAGATCTCTGTGATCCAACTGAGTTTCCATGATAGCAAATAGCATAGTCAGAAGTTCCCTTGAAATACCTCATTACTCTTTTCACAGCATCCCAATGTGATATGGCTGGATTCGCCATAAACTGGCTCAAAACTCCTACTGCTTGGGCAATGTCTAGTATGGTACAGACCATTGCATACATTAAACTGCCAACAACACTTACGTAAGGCACTCTTTTCATGTCTTTAGATTCACTCAAAGATTCTGGACAATCTTCAACAGATAATTTCGTTCCCTACAAAACTGGAACAACTAACTGTTTAGAATCAGACATATGAAACTTATCAAGAACATTGGTAATATACTTGCTCTGGCTAAGCCAAATCTTTCTCTTAGACCTATCCCTTTTGATTTCCATTCCCAGAATGTACTTCATTGCCCCCAGATTCTTCATTTCAAATTTCAAGGACAACTGAGATTTTAATTTTGAGATCATCCCCTTACCATTGCCAATGAATAATATGTCATCCACATATAGTGCAATTATAAGAATCTAATAACCTTCAGTTTTATAATAGACACAATGATCAGATTTAGATCTCACATACCCCAAGCATAAAACATACGTATCAAATTTTTGATACTACAGTCTGGGAGATTGCTTTAAACCATAAAGAGACTTTTTAAGTTTACATACCAAATGTTCTTTACCTTTTACCATAAAATGCTCTGGATGGGACATATAAATTTCTTCTTCAAGGTCTCCATGAAGAAATGCTATTGTCACATCCATCTGCTCAATTTCAAAATCATATGCTGCTGCAAGTGACAACAGAAATCTAATGGATGTCAGCTTAGCTACAGGAGAAAAGATTTCTCCATAATCAATACCTTCCTTTTGGGAATACCCCTTAGCAACCAGTCTTGCCTTGTACTTATCAACACTACCATCTGGACCATATTTCTTCTTAAATACCCACTTACAGCCTACAGGTTTTCTCCCTTTAGGCAAGGGCACCAGATCTCAGGTTTCATTTTTCTCCAACGATGGCATTTCGCTATCCATGGCTTCCAACCAAGAATCTGAATTAGGTAAGCTAATAGCTTCTTTCATAGTCCTAGGCTCATCAATATCAGTAAGTAATGCATAGGCACAACTTGAATCAAGTACTAAAAAACCATACCTATCTGGTTGTCTTCTTTCACGTGTAGATCTCCTCACAGGCTGAGGTGCAGGTTTAGGTTCTTGCTCTAGATCTGAATCTTCAAAGCTACTCGAACTCACATCTGAACCATCTACACTAGGTGTTTGTTGTTGTTCCTCTTTTACAGGGGTCAGAGGAATATTCACAACACTCTTTTCTTTCTTCTCTTCTATCTTTTCCAGCTGAGAAATACTAACCAAGGGTTTCAACTCTCTGAAAATTACATTCTTGTTGTAAATTACTTTTTCAGTTTCAGGATTCCAAAGCTTGTACCCCTTAACACCAACTCCATAGCCAATAAAGATACATTTAACTGCCTTGTTATCCAACTTAGATCTTTTTACCTCAGGAGTATGAGCATATGCCTCATAGCCGAAGACACGAAGATGTCTTAGAGAGGGCTTCTTACCAAACCATGCTTCCATAGGTGTCTTATCAACCAATGCTGAAGTAGGAGAATGATTCAGCAAGTAACAAGCTGTAGCAACTGCTTCAGCCCAGAACCTTTGTTCAAGACTAGCATAACTCAACATACTTCTTGCTTTCTCCATCAACGAACGATTTAACCTTTTAGCAACTCCATTTTGCTGTGGAGTATAAGGTGTAGTTTTATGCCTTCTAATTCCATGATCTACACAATACTTATCAAAATCTACATTGAAATATTCACCACCATTATCCATTCTTAAACATTTTATTTTCCTACCAGTTTGATTTTTCACAAGAGTTTTAAATTCTTTAAACCGACTAAACACTTCTGATTTATTCTTCAAAAAATATATAAATGCCCTCCTTGAATAATCATCAATAAACGATACGTAGTATCTTGATTTAGACATAGAAGGAACATCGACTGGACCAAAAACATCAGAATGTACATAGTCCAGAATACTAGAAGATTTATGAGAACTAGAGTAAAAAGAAACACGGTTCTATTTTCCATATATACAATGCTCGCAGAAATCGAACTCCAGATTACAATCAATCAGCCCATCTACCAGGTTTTTGTTCTTCAAGATTTTTAAACCTTTTTCACCTATGTGACCAAGTCTATGATGCCAGAGCATTGTTTTCTCTGTAGGTAGAATTTGCATCATGTGTTACAATATGTCATGTCCCGATATTAAGGCATCGTTTAAATTAAAGATTTAAACATGATGATAAAAAATAATAAATCATCTTTTGTGAAATATGGTATTTAGTCAACTTGAATGATAGAAACAATTGTGTATATTTAAGCAAACATATATTATTAATAATACATTTATAAAAAAGAGTATATTATATTTATAAAAAAAACAAATATAAATATAATATACAATTTATAAATAATAAATATAATAAAATAAATATAAATATATATATATATATTAAATATTAATAATATAAATATTATTATCTATCTAAATATTATATTATTACTATATAATAATATTGTTATTAATAAATACTAAGAGCACTTATATTAAAAAGAATAGTGATTATCTAAAATAGCGGTGATTCCTATAAAGGGTACAAATGAATACATAATGGTTAGACCATTGAATAAAATAAGACGATGGATAATTTATGATGAGCTCCCTCCTTAAATATGCCAATATTAAAGATTATATCTATTATAAATTATATCATACACAGATTGGTGACAATGAAAGTGAATGATGGGAATCATCGGTTGGTAGATTAGTGTTTTGTGAAAAGACATCTAGGAGGGTGGCGACCAATGGCCACAACACCTTGCTCAACATAAGTAGTACCTCATTAGCAATTGAGGGGGATATGAAGAAATGGAGTGAGGAAAAATACCAAGTATTTATGGCTGTTAACAAATAGATGTGAACATACCAAATTATGAGAATACAATAATGAGAATGTTATTTGGACTCAACTAATTACAAAGTCCTCAAGTGGATGTTCCCTTTGCAAATTGCTGCCACCCAAGTAAGTTCGCTATGACAAGGTGCTGTTCGCTGGAATGATGGAAGCAAGATCGTTGTGTTAATGGTTCAATGATATGAACCAAGATGAATGCTGCCCACAATTGAATCAGTTAGCTCCCAATATCAGATCACTACATGCAAATTAATGATTCACTACCCTTGATGATGGTTCGCTTACCCTTGATGATGAAACATGATCTAAGGAATTAATTCTGAGTATAGAGAAGACGGAAATTGACAACACCAGATCAGCCGAACAGAAACATATAAAAATACAAAGGAATATACCACAAGAAGTAAAATATAAATATATTTCTGAGTAGGAGACTTGCACTTTAAAATATATAAAGAAGTGTATTCAGGGATATTTCTGAGATTAGCATATATATTCCTGAAATAAAAGTATATTTCTGATATAATTCTCTAAGTGAGAATAATATATAGAAAGGAATATATTTCTGAGTAAGAAGTAAAAAATAAATGAAACATTTCTATGAGAGAGGAGGACATATACCAATCAGCCATCAAGAATAGGAAAAATTAGTGTTGTTCCCAAAAGGGGACATTACAGTGGTATCAGAGCTATCATCCTGCCATCTTGTGAGGCAATTGTATGCAAGCACATACAAGAGGAGAATGAAATTAGTGCAAGTAAAAAAAAGAAAAAGAAAAAAATTGATTCAAGGACCAAGCACCCAAAAGAAAATATCAAGGAAAGCATAATAGCAAATAAGAGAGAGGATACTCATATGGGAGTATAATATGTTACCTATATTTGTAAGTAAATAATGATGTGATTTTGATTACACTATTCTACATATACCTTCACTGTGATGGAGAAGAAGAAACAAAGGAAACAGCGTGAGGGCCCTCTTCTAGGCATGCCACCTGGGGGGGGATGTAATGAGCCCACATGGGCCAGAGGGGTTCTGTCTTCAGTATGAAGGGTACTGCCTTTGGGCTTAGGGAGTGGCTATCAGGACACCTTAGTAATCTCACTCTCCTAGCATGGCATATGTAGAGAGGGTAATCATGAGACTGACAGACATCATATGAATGGCATGTGCCACATGAGTTTGAGGTGATCTATCATGAATGGCATGTAGATCGAAGGTACCTTATATGAATGGCATGCACCACATAAGGTAATAACAAATGGCCGACTTCATATGAATGGCATGCGCCACATGAGTCCGAGGCGATCTATCATGAATGGCATGTGCCACGTTAGATCGAAGGTACCTTATATGAATCGCATGTGCCACATAAGGTAAGAATAAATGGCAGACTTCATATGAATGGCATGCGCTACATGAGTCCGAGGCAATCTATCATGAATGGCATGTGCCACGTTAGATCGAAGGTACCTTATATGAATGGCGTGTGCCACATAAGGTAAGAACAAGTGGTGGACTTCATTTGAATGGCATGCACCACATGAGTCCGAAGTGATCTATCATGAATGGCATGCGCCATGTTAGATCGAAGGTACCTTATATGAATGGCATGCACCACATAAGGTAAGAACAAATGGCGATATATTATGAATGGCATGCGCTACATTAGATTGAAAGGACCTTATATGAATGGCATGCGCCACATGGAGACTAGGGAGGGATGGTTTATCCACCCTAAGACCTAGGAAAAAAATCAATATATCCTTCAAAGAGACATTAGGGAAGTATAGAACATAAAAAGTTAATTTCATTAATCACAAAAACCCATGAATCAAATTCATTTCTATATTGGACCAATTCTTCCAAGAGTCTCCTTGAGTTCTTCTCTTGATTCAAATAACACAAAAAAGCCAATACTAAGTCATCATTATGGGCCCATAACTCACAAATTCCTAGGATCATTCTTTAAAATCATCTATAATACTTATATTTCATCAAGCATGTCCCTATTCAAACAAAGGCTCACCAAATCTTCTATGATCTTGACATCACATAATTAATTACTCTTCCACAAATATGACTCCTCCAATTCAGAAGATCAATAACATGTCGGAGATAAAACTACAAGAATGTCTTCATCATTTGAATCTTGGAATCTCAATACTCTCAAAACTTCTTAATCTATAATCCTTACATCACACCATTATTATCCAAACACACCAAATAAATGCTCTTTGATCATGAATACTCTTCCATGGGATTACAGTCAATCAAGCATGTTTATTCTAAGTCAAACCCATCGGAAAATAAACGTTACAAGTGCAAAGAACTCCACAATGATTGCTTGAGGACAAGCAATTTCGAGTGGGGAGGGTTTGTCATGTCTCGATATTAAGGCATCACTTAAATTAAAGATTTAAACATGATGATAAAAAACAATAAATCATCTTTCGTGAAATACGGTATTTAGTCAACTTGAATGATAGAAACAATTGTGTATATTTAAGCAAACATATATTATTAATAATACATTTATCAAAAAGAGTATATTATATTTATAAAAAAAACAAATATAAATATAATATACAATTTATAAATAATAAATATAATAAAATAAATATAAATATATATATATATTAAATATTAATAATATAAATATTATTATCTATCTAAATATTATATTATTACTATATAATAATATTGTTATTAATAAATACTAAGAGCACTTATATTAAAAAGAATAGTGATTATCTAAAATAGTGGTGATTCCTATAAAGGGTGCAAGTGAATACATAATGGTTAGACCATTGAATAAAATACGATGGATATTTTATGAAGAGCTCCCTCCTTAAATATGCCAATATTAAAGATTATATCTATTATAAATTACATCATACACAGATTGGTGACAATGAAAGTGAATGAAGGGAATCGCTGGTTGGTAGATTAGTGTTTTGTGAAAAGACATCTAGGAGGGCGGTGACCAATGGCCACAACACCCCGCTCAACATAAGTAGTACCTCATTAGCAATTGAGGGGGATATGAAGAAATGGAGTGAGGAAAAATACCAAGAATTTATGGCTGTTAATAAATAGATGTGAACATACCAAATTATGAGAATACAATAATGAGAATGTTATTTGGACTCAACTAATTACAAAGTCCTCAAGCGGTTGTTCCCTTTGCAAATTGCTGCCACCCAAGTAAGTTCGCTATGACAAGGTGTTGTTCGCTGGAATGATGGAAGCAAGATCGCTGTGTTAATGGTTCAATGATATGACCGAAGATGAATGCTACCCACAATTGAATCAGTTAGCTCCCAATATCAAATCACTGCATGCAAATTGATGATTCGCTACCCTTGATATGGTTCACTTACCCTTGATGATGAAACATGATCTAAGGAATTAATTCTGAGTATAGAGAAGAGGGAAATCGACAACACCAGATCAGCCAAACAAAAACATATAAAAATACAAAGGAATATACCACAGGTAGTAAAATATAAATATATTTCTGAGTAGGAGATTTGTACTTTAAAATATATAAAGAAGAGTATTCAAGGATATTTCTAAGATTAGCATATATATTCCTAAAATAAAAGTATATTTTTGATATAATTCTCTAAGTGAGAATAATATATAGAAAGGAATATATTTCTGAGTAAGAAGTAAAAAATAAATGAAACATTTCTATGAGAGAGGAGGACATATACCAATTAGCCATTAAGAATAGGAAAAATTAGTGTTGTTCCCAAAAGGGGACATTACACAATAGTACCTTTTCTAGATTTTACAGAGACACTATTATAGCATACTAGTTTAGCATCTAACCTATACAGGGTTCCAATGCGTTCACCCTTTGCCAGTACTATAGAACCTCTAGTCATTTTACAACCACCATTCACAAAAGTAACTTGTACTCCAACATCATTAAGCTTACTAAGAGAAAGTAAATTTTGAGCCAGACCTGATATGTGTAGCACTCCATTCATTCCCTTTATTCTGCCATCTGGGAACTAGATTCTGACTCGTCCTCGGCCAACAATTTCCAGTGTTGAATCACTTGCCAGGAACACCTTTCCACCAGCATATGGTTCATCCTTTGTGAACCACTCTCTGTGAGATGTCATATGAAAAGATGCTCCTAATTCCACCAGCCAAACATCTTCAGATGCAGGTGTTGCCAAAGCAGCAACGAAGGCATCAGCATCACTCTATGAAGACTCAGAGTCAGAGAAGTTCTTCTTCTTCTTTTTCTCCTCTTTGCAGTCTTTGCTGATGTGTCCTTTCTGCCCACAATTCCAGCACTTCACCTTGGACTTTTTGCCAGGAGATTTTGATTTCCCCTCTGATTTGGACTTAGACTTCTTGTCCTTCTTCTTGCCTCTTTCCTTTGATCTACCTCGAACAGACAGGGCCTCTTTGGCTGTCTCAAAAGATTTCCTCCGCATCTCTTCAGATAACAACTAGGTAACAACCGCTTCAATTGTAAATGTGGTTGTTGTACTTCCAATAGCCATCACAAGTTGATCCCATGAGTCAGGTAAGGAACACAATAGAAGCATACAATGGTCTTCCTCTTCTATTTTTACACCTACAGACATCAACCGTGCAACAATCAGATTAAATGTGTTCAGATGGTCCGCTACAGATGCACCTTCATCCATCTTTAGAGAATACAACTTCTTTCTGAGGAACAATTTATTCACCAAGGACTTGCCCTGGTAAATATCTCCCAACTTCTTCCACAAATCCTTGGCTAACTTCTCTTCATGGACGTTCAATAGAACAAAATCCGCAAGACTTAATCTTATCAGTCCTCTGGCTTTTCTGTCAGCTAGGTCCCAATCTTCTTGCTTCATGCTTGTAGGTTTAACCCCAGACACAGCAATCCAAAGATCTCTGTCGACCAACAAATCTTCAGCCTTAATCTTCCACAACTCAAAATTTGTGCCATTGAACTTTTCAATGTCAATTTTTCCTGACGTACTTGCCATCTTATTTAACAGAATAGACCTCTATAGAACTCCCACTTTTTGAACTAACACAAAAACCCAACCTACCAACAAGGATAACACAATGGGCTAGGCTCTGATATCACTTGTAAGGAAAGCATAGGTGCAGAAAAATAGCTTCCCTAATGTTAATTCAAAGAGGACAATGTAGACAGGTAAAATTCTGTTCAAATACCACAGATGATACACTAGAAAAATGAAAAAGAACAAAGAGAGACAGTCACAGAATGACACACCATTTACGTGGGAAAACCCTTTTAGGTAAAAAACCCACCACCACAAGAAACAATCTTTATTATAGTAAATTTTACAATTACAATAATGATCTCAACTTACTTTCTCAGGTATCAATTCTTAAAAACATACACCATTCATCAGCTCACTGTACATTTACAGAATGAACTATGTATTCGAATCTCATCATCAAACCTACTCCAGACTACATCATCAGATTTCTATATGTGTTTTCCAAGAGCAGAAAATTATTTCTCAACTTCTGCCCTAACCAATCAATCCAGCTGATCCAGCGTCGTTACCTGCCAACCGTCACAACTATTCGCATTCTAGTGAGACCTTTAGTCCCACATGTATCAAGTTGCAGAGGACATTTCAGTTTATAACCGCCAACCAACTATAAGACTATCATCAGTAATTTTGTTGCCAACGATAACAAGTTAAAGGCTCATCGGGGTAACCATCACTATCGGCGAAGCAATCAACACTTATTCTGATGAACCTTGTCTCATTGATGTCAACACAAAATCTTCATCGGAGTGACCACCGTTCATCGGCCCGAAGACTTTAAGGTGTGCTGATGAAGGATCTCTCACTGATGAACTGGGACTCCACCATCGGTGAGACCGTTCTCATCGGGAAGACTTCACAAGGCTCAACCGATAGATGTTCTTACATTGATGCCAATGTCAAACCATATTGGAGTAACACATACCCATCAGAGCAGCCTCTACATCTTTCTCCGATCTTCAACCTCAGGGCGATAGCTCACACCCTTCGGTGAGACCCTGGAGATCGGTGTAGAACTTTCATCTTTTGCCGATGCAATAAGTCACACCGATGGTTACCACATCGGTGAGACTCATACCATCGATAGGACACTACAAAGTTATGCCTATAGTGTTAGTCAGTCCTATACAGTGCACATACTCTGCAAACAACATCAACATACATTCGATAAGATTGATGAACTCCTGAATAGTTTAATGAACAACCAACGATTAGAACATGAGGTTCAAGCAGTAATTTGAGACACTAAATCTCTTCAAAAATAGGAAATTAATGGAGGTGATACACTAGGTTTGAATATAAAATCTCTCATAGAACTAATAAAATGCACAAAATAAAGAAGTACAACTAATCATTTATACAAATCTAACAAATTCTTAGTAGAGGTAAAGAAAAGAACAAGATTGAGAGGAAATAAACATTCATAGACAATTAGTTCTAAATTACACAGAGCTAGAACAACAAAAAAGGTAAAAACATAGTCAGGATTTCAACAAAAGGCACAGTTATAGTAGAGGAGGGTTCTATTTGGAATACAGAAGCATGAAAATCCAACTATTTTCCAACCCTCATTACATCTTACAAATATGCATATATAGCATTTCAATTCATTGACCTCAGTTATTTATCAATAAATTAGTCCCATGGACCTATCAGAAAATATCCTTGTTAGAAGGGATGTTTTTCCTGTAAGAATCCAATGCAAAAAATATCTTGGATCATGGAGTAGCTGGGAGATATTTTTCCTCTTCAATGCAACTAGCTAGTTCATCACCTACAACAATCAATGCAAAATATCTATGTAGTGCCCCCTCGTCGTTGGCTTGTGATAGTGGTAGTTCTGCATTGCTCTTCGTCAATCAGAGACAGTTGTTAGTCATTCATTGCATTGATTCAGTTCTCAGACATTTGATTAGTAGGTTATGATTTATGTTTATTTTGATCTGGATAAAATATGTTTGATTGATATAAGTAGACATGTGTTATGAGTTAATGATGGCACTACTATTATTCCAGTTATGATGCGAATTGATATTATCACGTTTCATTTGATTTGTTGGTATTTGAATTCAGATAATAGTTGTTATGATATTGTTTCAAAAGCAGAGATGGTGTAGTACTACTCGCTTCGAGTACCCTACTATGCCGTGATTCTCTGACTCTCTGTGTGTAGACATATATGTACTTGATCGTTTACAACCAATTGTTTGAATGTAGGCTGCAAGTACCAAACCTCGACTCCACCTGATATAGCAGGTTTGAGTGGGTTCTTACACCAATGAGTATCAGTGATGGGAGATAACATTAGGTCTATTCCATTAGGTTATTCCTTGTCTTTGTTATGGTCTCAAGTCGTGTTGTGTCGCTTGGTCCTTGCCTTTTATGTTTGGTTATCTTGTGTCATGTAGTATTGCTGCATCATGTTAATTTTTCCCTTGTGTAGTTGGATAATACCTTAATGATTTATTATTAACCAATAATGCTTCTAGTAAGTTTAATGGATGATTATTGTTTTGGCTTAGAACTTGGTTTGGCACCTTGGTTAAATTTTATGATAATCTAGAATTAATTATTTGCTACTCGAGTATTTATGTCATAAATAGGAGTTACAGGTAATTACTAGTTTATGCTTTTGGTTTCAAAATAATTCTGGTGAGTGAAATAAATGCCTTGAGTTGTCGTTATGAATTCTTTGATTCATGGAATCTCTATTATTAGTAAAATTTTAAATTTCCAGAGGAGTGGGTTGTTGGGAAACGGATGCATGTCTGCATCTATTTCATGAGTTGAATCTTTTTTTTTTTAAAAGGGGGTTGGAGAGGGGAGGAAAAATCTAGTTCATGGGGGAGATTGGGAAGAATGGTTTTGGAGGAGGTAGCATTCGAACCCAGCTTCAATCTCCAGCCAGTCAAGTGTTCAAAACTAGGTTCCTTTTCTCTGCATCTCGTTTTAGTTTTAATTTGTGAGTTAGTTAATTGCATTTGCCTAAAAACTTCAATGGCTCCTCAATAAATCTATTCTTTGCAATGTCTCTTTTTCCTCTTTTCGCATGCATGTCTGTCTGGACAGTTGTAGCCACATCTATCTAGTATGCTTTGGAGGATGCCATACTCTATTCCTTACACTTGATGGATGTCTAATTCCTGTTCCAAAACACCCATTTTGGATCACAGTTTAATTGTCTCTTCAACCTTCCCTTGATTTAAGTTAGATTCACTTCATTTCAACAAAAGTCTTTCCAAATCAAGAACAAACGCTGTGCAGAATCAGGTTTACACCTGTCTGTCGCATTTGATTAAAGGAATCTAAAGCCTTTGCAAAGAGTCCATTTTGTGCATACCTTGCAATCATTGAAACCATGAGATGACCTCTTCTTGTGGCATATGTTTATGAGCTTACTTACCTTCCAGATGAATTGCTAGTTTTCTCAGCAAATCTGCTATGTGCATATTCTACATTGAATGAAATATATGAAATCGTGTGCCATTGTATGGCCTTAACCTAGCTACATTAGCAGCCTTGTTAATTCGTCTATCTTTCTTCAATCACCTTACTTCATACCTTATCACTCCTACCCCATGTCTGCATAGATGTTAGAGAGAAGAACATAAGTTCTACTACAGTTTTTAGAACCCACATAAAAGGCAGCGTAGCTGGATATACCCCTAAGCCTTTGTTCATACATATTTATTTGGCATCCTTTGATTAAGTTGGAGAGTCCTCAAGAAAGAATGCTTCAACCATAACTCAATATGGGAAAACTGCCCACGCCACTACTCAATATGGGCCATTCTACACAAAACCCATGTCCCAAAATTTTGAGATTCATCTTCATCCGTGCGCAAATTGACACAGAAGTTGACTGCCTGGAAAATACTGAAAAATATGGATTTGACTTTGTATTCACTGTTGCAGTTAGATTAACTATAGTCATTCAATCTTTTTAATACATTCTAATTGATCCATTAGCATTGGCACCATTATATCTTGATTTGCTTGTTGAATTCATTGTTTACTGCTCCCAACACTCTGCCAGCGTAACTTGAGCCGTACAGTCCCATCTGGGACATTTTGTTAAGCAACATCTTTAATCTTTAGATCACCTATTATGAAATTTAACCCTTGGCCAATAATTGTATCCCCTCAGCCTACAACCCTCTTGGGAATCTCTTGGAAGCAAAGTTTGATACCGCCGTACGGCTTGAGGCATTGCAAACCTGTATGATTGCCCAAAAGTAATCTTAGTATTTTCAATAATTTGCTCTCTTTAGCATTCTTTCATTGTTGGAATTTTTGATTTCAGGTCTCTGAACTTATTGGGTTAAAATCAGCCAATAGAAATAGCTAGTTTCTATTGATAGAAAATAGAATGGTTCAGTAAACTGAGAGTGCTTTGGAGAGATTCTATATCAAGATCTAGTGACAACAGTTTATATATTTGCATATATTTCCTTGAGCTTTATATATATATATATGACTTAATGTATTAAGGGCAAATTAGTACATTGGAAGGTAAGAAAATCTAGAGTTTTAGGAAATTGTAATTGCTTTTAGTTGTTATCGTGATTATTTTGAGATAGTAATGGTTGAATATTAGATGAAAAAGTTTTGTTTATGGGAAAACTCATTCAATTAGAAAAACCAATACACTTTCCTTATATTTATGCTTATTGGAAATTCTTTATAGTATTTGATAGTTAGAAATTCAATGTTTTGATTGTAACTGAAAGTGGTTATAGGTTAGGAATTGTCTCGGTTATAGAAATTGTTAAATGTTAGATAGGAAATTAAGGTTATAGGAACTATTAAGGTTATTATGGTTATATTTGAAGTTGTTATTCGTATAATGGTATTCGGCATGTGGCCGATCTTGCAGAATATGTATGTAATTTAAGAGGATCTATTTATGAATGATGTTGTAGCATGTCATTTAAGCTTGTAAGGGTATATGAAGGATGAAATTAGTAGATTTAGGTCAATAGTCTAATTCGTTAGTAACTTATGCATTTAAAATATTTATCCTATTCTCATGAATGTGTTCGTTAGAGTTAGTAGATTGGAAGGTGCTTATTGGAAAAGTATATGTATTATAGTTGTTTGATTATGATTGTATTTGGTTTAACATCGAAGAAAGAATTGGCTTATTATAAATAAGTACTTATAGATGTTTAATTAGAAATGATGTGTGGCAAATCTTAAATGGTAAGTTAAATTAGGTTTATAATGATTGGAAGATTGTAGCATGGAACTTCGTAGGTTACACGTAAAGGAAGTTACAAGTTTAGTTGTGGATTTGCAATTGGTAATTGTTAGGAAATTGAGTTAAGGAAATGTTTTTTTTTTACTTATTGTTGTCTTTGGAAATTTTAGAGCAATTCGTATTAATGTGCTTGATTCATGAGGTAACAATATTGTGCTTCGGGTATTAATTACCTTGTTTAATATTAATTTGTTGTCTAGGCTTATAATATTCTTTTTCATGCTTCGTAAACAGTGGATATCATTACATATGTATTTTCGTCATTGAGATACCTTATTTTGGAAAAACAAGGAATTGTGTGATGATTATATTATGAGGAAATTAGAGTGTATTTAACTTGGGATTATGTTATTAATAGAATTATTCGATGAGTTCTCCTTGACTTTTGTTAAGTATGAATGTTCGGTTTATGGTTCACCTTCCTTGCCTTATTTATTCCTAGAGTTTTGAAGTTTAGAGTTTTGGTGTAAGTTGTTTTCTTGATTGAATTAGGAGTCCATTGAACCTCTTCGCTTGATCCTCTCCTTGGTCATATCTTATGTGTTGGAGCATTATGTTACCTTGGGGTGGTGTTTGGTCTATGTTCTGGTTAATTATGATGCAGGAATCTGGAGGGTTGTCATGTGTACTTGGTAATAAGACGCAAAAGCGTTGTCGTTGTCAGATAATGGTCACCTTATCATTTGTCATGTACCTAACTCCAGAGGTGAAGTTCTTGGTTGGTTCAATTATGGAATGTCAATGTTTTGGTTTCACTGGCTTTCAGTATCTTGTAATGAATGGGGAATGGCCCCTTAGATATAGTACTTGGTTTCGAAATGGTATTGCTTCAAATTTTGATGGGATTTTAGGGACTTATTGTTGTGGCCTAGTGAATGGCGTAAGTCTTGGGTTGGAACTAAGTTGTGACTTTTATACTTGTATGTTGTGGTATGTATGTTTGATCTGAGAACGCTAAGGGAGTGGCTTTCATGGTGGGGCCAGTGCCTAGTGAGAGGCTGCTTGGGTAACCCCATGGAAGTTGTAAGCATGTGGAAACTTAATAACTTAATCAAGAGGGTTGGGGTATTAAAAACACTTAACAAGATAAGAAAGAAACCTCACCCATGCCTTGACTTCTCTCACAAGCTAAAGATGGGATGAGAAGGCCTGATTGGCAAGGCCGACCCCCTTGTCTCCATGAGAGGACCTGTCGGTTCCACATGTGTCAACCTATAGGGCCAGTGCTTAGAGAGGGGCTGCCAGGGTAACCATAGATGGGGGCTGGCTTTTGGTGATAGATAGCCTGGGTAACCCATGCTAGGACCATGTGATGAGACTCTCCTTACGCAGTTCAGTTGTTGATTATTGGTTGTGCCTTTGGAGTGATGTCTTGTTTGGTGCAGTTTTGTTGATATGGTCAGTTGTGTCATGTCTGTTGTCGTGTGGTTATTCTAGTTGTTATTTCTTGGCTTAGTGGAATCCTCGTCGTTATCTCCTAGCTCAGAGGGGTGGACCTCAGGGTTCCACATGGTTTGGTGGCAGAGCTGTCCATTGGCCTTTTTGGACATTCAGTTTGAGTCCTGTGCAGTGGTGCTCCAGTTCCAGTTTGCTTCCCACCATTTGAGTTGTTGTATACTTTCTTATGTATTCATTTGTAAACTGACGTGATCGTTCTTGTAATCTTGAATTGTAACTTTTTAGATTAACTATCTTGCTAATGTAAAAGTTGTTCTTAACTGAAGTAGCAGAAAAATCTTTATCTCTTGTGTGGTGTTTACTTTTTATTCTCTAATACAGTTGTGTTTCCCTAGAGGACTTAGTAGTGTACCTTTCTTTATGTTGCATATTATGTTATCCTTGGTTACTAGTATTGCATTTACTTTCTTCAAATAAAAAATATTTTGGGAATTTTGCTTTTGTTAGCCTAACTCTCTGGGGTTGCATGATGGGGCATTACAATCTACATATGGGGTAGTCGAATAGATCAGATTTTGCATTAATGGCAGATGAGGAAAATCAAATAGATTTTCCCTCAAAAATCTTCTTTTCACAGAGATTTTACAACACTTTAAATATCTACATTCAGCTATTTAAAGTTTACAATACATTACAACTTTGTTTTTCATTGATTTCTACATATTTCTAGCCTATATTTTGCCCTGTCGGCAAAATCTGCTTAATATAAACCATTCAAATATGCTCTCTACATCTTTCTATCTTCAATCAACAACTTTATCTATTTCTAAACCATTTCCTTCTTTTGGCCTTCTTTTTTTTCATCCACCTTTATCAATAAAATCTTACTTTGTCAAACTTTTCCCTTCTTTACCTTGTTGGCAAAATTATGATCTCTCAAACTTCGTTTGGCTTGCTTTTTTGCCTTATCAACAAAATCCTAATTTTTTGAACTTTGCTCTTTGCATGCCGTTTTGCCTTATCAGTAAAATGCTCCATTGTCAAACTTGAAGAACTTTGAACTTTTGAAATGTTCACCCTTATGAACTTTGTCGATAAAGGCCTTTCCTTGCTCTCTTTTGAGTTAGTCGATTTCACAAATCCTTCCCTTTGCTTTCCTTTTGTCAGGACTTCACCTAATCGGTGAACCTTTGAAACTCAAAACTCTCCATGAGTTCTCCATTTGGGAAAATTGCTGATAAGACATTCCCTTTGCTCCTTTCCTTATGACAGTTTTTTGAAGAGGCTGACTCCCTTCCCCTCAATCGGCAAATCGCCCAAGTCAGCGAACTTGAGGAAAAGTGAACTTTTGAAGGATTCATAAAACATGAATTTTTCCATTAAAGGGGGAAGAGATATTCTATGTCTTAGCCATTTTACCTAGTTCATGTATTTGAGACTTTGCTGACTAGGGCCAAAATAGGCCAAAAAACTAAGGCAAAAGCTTCACATTTTCTAGGTTTTTCCTAGGTTTTTTGTAACAATTCTTTTGATGAATTTTGAGGGATTTCTACTAGGTAGAACACTATAATTTGAAGGATTTTAGTCTTGTAGAGATAGATTTCAACAATGTTTTCAAGTTGAGCTATTTGAATATGGGAAGAGGAAAATAGGTCAACAAGTTATTTGCTGCATCATTTTCTCCTTATGGGTTATGTGGAATTGGTTTTATTGGACCTGCAAATTCCTAATAGACACAAAATATAGAAGAAGCCACTCCAACAACCATTATTCACCCTTGTTTAATGAATCAAGACTCTGAATATAACTAGGGGAGGTGATCAAACCAACACATAACTCTAATCAACCAAATGAAGAACCAAGGTCTTTGAGCCATCAACCTTAGAATAATCCATTCACAATTGAGATAAATCAACTAAACCAAAGGGCATCTCAACTTCCTCCTTATGTTAACTTTTATGAGTAGAACATGGGTAATGAAACCTTTTTAGCTTCCTTAAAGTCAAAAATGGAAAGTAAAAATCAACCAAGTGGGATGCTTTTCATCCATTTGAATCAAAATCAAGTGATCCCACTCAACTTTTAGGACATAGTAGTGCTTGGTTATCCAACTTTCCAAGGTATCAACAACCTAATGTGCCTTTCCAAATACATCGAATGCAACAATATCCTCTTATAGGGATAATGTTTAGAGGAATAACCTATTACATTCTCATTTTGTTTTAGGATCCTACTTAGAATATCTAAAAGAACCTTTGGACCTTAACCATTGCAATTTACACTACCATGACCTCTCCCCAAATTACTAAATTTCAAAGGGCAGGAGTTCTTAATGTAAAAATCAAGGCTTATACTATAGGAACGTAGGAACTCCTTCCTTAGGATGGGGTGGTAGAAAGAATCCTCTATAAAAAATTAGAAGGTGTCACTTTGGACTAGTATTACCAGTTTGAAAGGCATTAATATATTCCTTCCAACAACTCATTAGAGAATTTGTTGTCACTTTCAACATGAACAAACTAGTGAAGATTATGATGTAGAGTGCATAGTGGATACAAGAAGAAGGACAAACAAGACAAGGTTCTATTCACCCCAAAAGCCCAAAAACAAGGATCTTCATAGAAAAGTGGGAAAAGCAGTTAAGGATATTCAATTCTTCCTAGAAATGGTGTTTATACATGTATTAGAAGCCATCCCATCCATTGGCAAAGGTGGATCAAACTTCGAACTAGTAGTTCCTTCACAAACCTCAAGAAAGGCAAGTAGCTCGACAAACAAAGAACAGTCCCAATAACTTTTTATATAGACATAAAAATGCAACTCTTAGACATGAAATAGGTACCCATTATGCCTCCCCACAACATACTCCAGAATGGGTTTGGGTTGTTTTGGAAAGTATGCCCTAACCAATAACCCTCCTAGTGGTTTTAAGCCTTAATTAGGCCTAGTTTGTGAAGCAAGTACCCTTGGATGGAACCACCAAACTCTTTGGACCCCTTGAACACTTCAATTGGATGGTAAGACAATGTATTTGAAGGATTTTGTGGTCAGGATGCAAGAAAATTTCATTCTATGCTTGTTTTCCCACTTCATATGCAAAGATAACAAGGAAAATGCTGCTACAGTCACCTAGGGCATCAATTTAAACACACCAAAACAACTTTTTCAGTCCTGAGCCTTGGTAATAATGTCAATCACTCCCTCTACTTCCATTCCACTGAGTTTTAGAGGATTCCCATGGTGGAATGAGGTTTTATGACTTTTTTCTTACAAAAACCCTAGTTAACCTAGTTAATAGAGCAGTTTTAGAAAAAATGTGATATATTCCTCTAGGAATTGAGTTAAGACCTCCTACTAGATGAATTTGAAATTTAACTCAATCCTCTTTCCAACCATATATGGCTTTCCCTTGTATCTATCCGTACAGAACTGTACCAAATGCTGCAACAGGATTGTTATAGGAGAATTCTAGAAATTGCAGTCACTAAAACAGTCATAACTTCCACAATATTGCACCAAATTTGATGAGACAAAAAGGAAAGGGAGGGTGATTGAATATAATTTCATTTGAAATCAAAAATAAATGTCCTCCTACCCATACTGGGCCGTACACCTATAGAAAATAGTAAATTTATGAGGAAATACACACAAAAGAGTGCCTTTATTGATTCAATCTTCAATCCTACAATCACCCACGAATTCCTAAAGGTTACAAGGCATTTTAAAGGTAACAAATCAAGACCTTTCAGTTTCTAACTAACTTAGAATGAACCAAGAGCCAAATGACTCTTCACCTTCCACACATTTTTTACATTTTTTGAAAGATAACTTTCCCATTTTGCAAATGAGGATAAAACTTGAACATTCCTAATGACCTAGTGACTTGATTAACCTTATTACAATGTTGAAGCATTACAAATTTAATCAAACCCAAAGATTTGTCTAGGGCAACATTAATTTGCCAAGGTGCTCCTGCACCATACAACCAACCAACAAAGATTTCCAAGTCCCTTGGAAATGTATTAGCAACAAAAGTCTTTTTCTGCATCTCTGTCTGTCTCTATCTTCAATCTTCTCAGCTTCAATCTTCCAAACTTTAGACTAATAAAAATGATGACCAACCAACCAACAAATCAAACTATCAACTTTAGAGCTTCTTTAGGCTCCTTCTACTCCCATCAGTGGAGTACTCTTCAGGCTGCAACCTCAAGTGCTTCTTCAGTCAAGTATCCATCTCTCTACTACTTCACAACACCAACTCACCAAACCATTCATCTCACCCAACAACAGATTCTAGTGATGCATCCTACCACTCTCTCCTTAGTGGTTTCTCTCTGCACCCTTATCCAGCCTAATCTCCATTGGAGAATGGTCATGATAGACCTCATCTTGTCTGCCCACACACACAACCTTAGAAAACATCCTTCTGCAGCTAGATGGACCAAGCACCTGCAAACAAACAACTTAGCAAACAAAATAATGGTCACCAACACAATCTTTCCTTCAGTTCTTCACCTACCTTCTTAGTGACAAGAACAATTACAACACCCAAATCTTTCACCAGCTCTAATACCAATTTGATGCAGAGCGCACAGTGGATACAAGAAGAAGGACAAACAAGACAAGGTTATATTCACCTCAAAAGCCCAAAAACAAGGATCTTCATAGAAAAGTGGGAAGAATAGTTAAGGCTCTTGAATTCCTCCTAGAAATGGTGTTTAGACATGTATTAGAAGCCATCCCATCCATTGGCAAGGGTGGATCAAACTTCGAACTAGTAGTTCCTTCACAAACCTCAAGAAAGGCAAGTAGCCCAACAAACAGAGAACAATCCCAATAATTTTTTATAAAGACATCCAAATAAAACTCTTAGACATGAAATAGATACCCATTATGCCTCCCCACAACATACTCTATAATGGGTTTGGGTTGTTTTGGAAAGTATGCCCTAACCAATAACCCTCCTAGTGGTTTTAAGCCCTAATTAGGCCTAGTTTGTGAAGCAAGTACCCTTGGATGGAACCACCAAACTCTCTGGACCCCTTGGACACTTCACTTGGATGGTAAAACAATGTATTTCAAGGGTTTTGTGGTTAGTATGCAAGACAATTTCATTCTATGCTTGTTTTCCCACTTCAAATGCAAAGATAACAAGGAAAACACTGCTACAGTCACCTAAGGCATCAATTTAAACACACCAAAACAACTTTTTCAGTCCTGAGCCTTTGTCAACATGTCAATCACTCCCTCTACTTCCATTCCACTAAGGTTTAGAGGATTCCTATGGTGGAATGAGGTTTTATGACCTTTTTCCTACAAAAACCCTAGTTAACCTTGTTAACAGAGCAGTTTTAGAAAAAACGTGATAAATTCCTCTAAGAATCGAGTTAAGACCTCCTACTAGATGCATTTGAAAGGTAACTCAATCCTATTTTCAACCATATATGGTTTTCCCCTGTATCTATCCGTACAGAACCATACCAAATGCTGCAACAGGACTGTTATAGGAGAATTCTAGAAATTGCAGTCACTAAAACGGTAATAACTTCCATAATATTGCACCAAATTCGATGAGACAAAAATTAAAGGGAGGGTGATTGAATATAATTTCATTTGAAATCAAAAATAAATGTCTTCCTACCCATACTAGGCCATACACCTACAGAAAATAGTAAATTTCTGAGGAAATACACACAAAAGAGTGCCTTTATTGATTCAATCTTCAATCCTACAATCACCCTCAAATTCCCAAAGGTTACAAGGCATTTTAAAGGTAATACATCAAGACCTTTTAGTTTCTAACTGACTTAGAATGTACCAAGAGCCAAATGACTCTTCACCTTCCACACATTTTTTACATTTTTTGAAAGATAACTTTCCCATTTTGCAAATGAGGATAAAACTTGAACATTCCTAATGACCTAGTGACTTGATTAACCTTATTACAATGTTGAAGCATTACAAATTTAATCAAACTCAAAGATTTGTCTAGGGCAAAATTAATTTGCCAAGGTGCTCCTACACCTGATTAGAACTAGTGAATTTGTAGTAGTTAAAAAATAATCCAATGAATTTGTTATGCATTTCATCACATGATGGAGGTAGGTACTCTACTCATTGACCAACACACCAATAATGGATCATAGATATGATCTCTTCTTGCATTCCTTTAATAAGGACACATAGGAAGAGGTTCAAAAAATCCCCTATAGTTCATATGACGAAGCCCTTGAAAGTTCTCTTAGGATTGACCAAGATATAATTGATAGTGGAAGAAAATAATATGGTTCCAATGGAAGATTACTAATCCAAGATCACACTAGTAACAATCCATTGTTACCTAAAATATTAAAGAATAGTAACTATCGTGAAACTACCAACAAAGTCACCAATACTCCACCACCCAAAAATAATAGCCACAATTACATCAAGTATGATGGTGGAGAAAATTACATGAACCTTGGGAATCAAATCATCAATATGCTATTGATTACCCTTCACAAAATAATTAATATCAATGACAAAAATAAAATGACAGACCATACAACAACAATTAATACAATTCCCAAATTCATAAACTTAATTACAAACTTGTTGCTTTGAGAATATAAATTATGGATTATCTTTCACTCCCTATTGTTCCTACTTTGTGTGCCCTAGCATTGCATTCACTATCAACTTTCCACCTCTTTCTATTACAAGTGATGATAGAGTTGCATTGCCTACCCTTTCGTGTGATAATAGGGCTATAACTCCTACACGTTTCAAGTAGCAATGAGATTTCTACCTTTTATCCTTCTCTCCCCTATATATCTCACACCAATATAGGTGTAGGCTTATCCTCATCCATGGCTATGAAACCCACCTCTATTCATAAAACTTATCAAGGTACGTACTGTGTGAAAGGTGTGGGCGATGGATCCTTTGTCCCATCCTTCAACATTGGGGTTCTTTCTATTGATTTGAGACTACTAGAAAATATTGTTCCCTAATCATTCATGGTGATTATGTGTAGTGGGATTGTTCCTATACCTAATTATTTCCCTCCTATGCACGGTAGGATTAAGCCTTTCCCTTGTGCCCAATATTCTCCTATTGTTGTTCTTAGGTTGGATGTGGTCAAACATGAAACATATTTTTCTAAAAAAGGTCTAATATTTATATTTAATAAACTATGTCCATGCCTCCCTTATTTATGTAAATGGATTTTTAAGAATTGGAAACCTCTTATAGAGGGTAAACTCAAGATTTACTCATATGCCAGTGGTTTCCTTATAGTGGTTTTTGACTCAGCCTTTAACAAGGATTTAGTTATGAATGTTTGATTGTGGTTGTGAGGCCAATATTCCTTTATGTTGGTTTGGATCCATCAACCAAACCTCCCTCTCCTTTCTTGATGTATTAAATTTATGAGGCTATCAAAAATTCTCTGGGGTGTTTTTTGAAGGTGGACAAAACCACTACACTTTTCACCCATATTACTTGTGCTTTAATTTCGGTGGACATTGATATTTACAAGCCCCTTCCTATGAATATTATCTTGTAGGCATTAGAACAGTCTTGGACTTAGGTTCTTGATTATGAGGTCCTCCCTTTCTATTGTTAGTGGTGCTTTTCTATGAGACACATGGCTCAGACTACCCTTGCCATAGCATTTTGGTGTCAATATCATCGTGGAGAAATTCTCTTCCCCACTACCTTACTCTTGATTATGATGATGATGATGATTTTGACTCTTTTTTGGAGGATCATTCTCCTTTCATGCCTTCACTGGCTACTTCCAACATTGGTTTAGAACATTCAAGGTCTACTACATGTCTCTCTTCTAGCCTCACTCAAGTTGCTCCTATAGTTGTTATTTCCACCCCACTTATAATGGATCTTTCCTTATCACCTACTTCTATTTGTTCTAGGCCACCTACCTTTGATTTACAATTAGTTGAGCCTTCACAATTGGTTGATTCTCCAATATTTCATCTTCAATCCCCCCCTTCTCATTTTGTGGCACCTATGGAGGAGAACCCTCTATCCATCTACTTTGAGGATGATGTAATTTCATTCATAGGAGTAAGAAATGTCTTTCTAATTTATTTTTAGAATCCCACACCTAGGTTAGGGTTGTGTGGATCACCAAGTCAGGGTCTAGGATAGTGTAGGTCTTTGGATTAGCTACTTATTTGTTGTAACTTTATCTCTTTGGACGCCTTATTAAGTGGTATATTCTTTTTGGTTTTATGTTTTGTTTCTTCATGGTTGTACAAGGGTTTGATCCCTTTCAAAAAACCACATTTACCATTAATAAAAAAATAATTGATACGATTCCTATCAAAGGAAAAATAATTATGACTCCAACAAGTACAACACTTTCCATAAAAGAAAAGGGCATGACACAAAATTGTTTCAAGATTACCAACAATTCATTCTAGATCTCCTAGAATGAAAAAATAAGTTTCTTCATGGATTTATTTCTCCTTCCACAAAAAATCTAAACCACAACCATCATGGACCCATTACTCCCCAAAACTCCAACCTAAAAATCTACCAACTCCCTTTCATGATGCATCAACAACGAAATGCCTCTAACCAACCTAAATCCAATGAGATTGCTCCTTCTTAGGAATAAAATGGATGATGACAACTAGGCATAAAAGGAGAAACCATGATGTTAGGCTTGGTATAATTGGTCCAAGAAGAAAACTTTTCAAGAGCAACTCAAAATCCCCCAAACATGAAATATGGGACACATAGTTTCAGCAATTGATCCTACACTAATTGCAATAAGCCCATATGATTTAGTGGAAGACCTTAAGAAAAATTCACCAAAATCTCTCATAAATCTTCTAAGAAATTCTATTCCCCACCAAGTATCCCTACTAGAGGGAATCAGGTTTAAGTATCCTAGTCATATAACCCCACCTCCTATAGAAAAAAATAAATGAAGTAGACCTTGACATGATCCCTACCAAAACAAAATTATAAGATCCTAGATTTTTATTTGAAAATGAAAATATGCATACCAATGCCAAAGTAATAAATTGAGGTGATCCCTCTTTATATCTACAAGTGTGGATCTATGATTCTTGCATAAAATGAACATTTGTCAATGATGGGACAACTATGAACATAATCCTATTTTGTCGCCTAGAATGAATGGGTTATGGGTACAAAAACATCATAGCCTATAAAGATACCTTGTGGGGGTACAACAACCTTAAAGCCACAACAATTGGAAAATTCATGCTCCTAGTCACTCTATGACCAAAGATGCTGGCCACAACTTTTTGTGTGATTGACAAGGAAATAAAATACAACATATTGTTAAGAAGACCTTGGATCCATAAGATGAAGGTAGTTCGTATAATTTTATTTCAAGAGATTTAATTCCTACATTTGACTAAAATCTATGTTTCTAAGGGAGACCCCGATTCCTTTAGCATAATGAAAATTGATGCAACTATGAAAAATATTGGTGCATACTAATCAAGTATGAGATAGGTGCCAACAAGACCACAACACCTAAAGTGACTATCCAAAGTATTCTTAGGAGGGAAATGGACCAAGTTGCCAATCAAGTGTCCACCATCATGACCAAATTAAAATAACTCTATGATGAATAGGAAATCTGATGTTATAAAAAGGGGAAAACCTCAAAGAAAGGTGCAATCATTTCAACAAAAAAACTACATCCTAGATAATTGATATATTCTAAAATAATAACCTTTCCAATCCCTATTCTCAAAAGTCTACACAATCAGTTTCATTATATAAATCAACAAATTCATATATGTTGGCAATGAATTAGAGAGATACACCACGTTAACACTATTGAGGACCACACTTTCAAGTGAATCTTATATTCCATTAAGAAATCCTAATCAATTTAAACAATTCCCTAGTGTAAAAAAGTGGAATTGGTACCTGAATAGACTAAAAAATAAGTAACTATTTAGTTGGGGTAACAAGTGATTTTCATTAGTAGCGAAAGTTCAAGTAGAAAAGATAAATTTTCTCACAACTCATGTTTACTTCTCCTCATGTTGGATGTCATCAAACAAAGGGTATGAGGACTTGTGTAAACTAATCCAACAATTCATATGAAATAAATGAGATGGCACTACTAGTTGTAAAGTTATCTCTCGAATTAAATACATACAACCTAAATCCAAAGGTAGACTTCAATTTTTAGATAGTAAAATTCAAGGAATATGTTCAGTGGATAAATAGATCACTAGATTTTCTAAAATCAACAAACCATGGAAGATATTATTGAGATATAGACGTAATAATTCTACTATTAAATATAAATGGAAGAAGGTTAACTAGATAGATAACCTAATCCTTATGCCATACTTTCATATTAGATTCTCTTTTCCTATTCAATCCATTTGGAAAACATGGAAAAGAGTATGTCAATTTTTAAATTGGAAGGCTTTGTCACTACAACATGGGTTGAACTTTTCTTCTTCTTCCATTTACTGGAATAGGCATATATAATTTTAGGGAGAACCATTAGCTATAAAGTTTCTAAAAAATTCTTATGATTTGCAACTGAAGAAAGACATTAGATAGTTTGGTGAATTTTTGACAAGAGTAAGTGGTCTATAGGGAGCTGGAAGAGGTTGCATTTGGTTTGGTGGCTATAGGGCCATTCCAAGAAGCCTATGCTACTATTTGTATAGGGCTGCAAGTCTATTCAGGATGTGGTTCAGTCCCTACTTCTTTTTGGTTCTTTTTTGGTGTGCTTCGACTTGTAGGGTTTGTGTGTGGCTCTTCTCCCATGCAGATATGAGATTTTGGAGAACTCTACCTTGTGATTTGGTAGGATTGGCTTGCATGGTTTCCATTGGGGGTCCAGGGGACCTCCCAATTTTATCTTTTAAATATGTGGTTAATGGAGATGATCTTTCTTCGTCTGGACATGCGCATGCAGTTGATTTTCTCTTGCATGCAACATAGGAATCTAAAAATGCTCAACTATCAAGATCTTGGACAAGACCCAATGGATGCTTGGAGAAAAGTAAAGATCACCTTATTATGGTGATTAATCCTAAAGCCATAGTTGATGGATTATAGTATTTATTTGAGCGTGCATTAATTTATAAGTTTATGGGTATTCACATTTCCATGGCCTTTTTGGAATCGTGGGCCAAAAAGAATTAGAACCCTAAAGGTTCAATATGGAAATCATTTTAGCAATGAATGAATATTTTTCATGGTGTTCTCTCAACTGGAAGATCAAAACATGATTTTTGAAGGAGGCCCCTACTTTCACAACCAAGCAAGTTTATTCATCAAACCCTAACATGTAGGGTTTTACCCAATGGAGGAGCTCCTATCTAAAATTCCTATTTGGGCTCATATCCCCTAGCTCCCAATGTAGTTCTGGTGATAGGGAATTCTACATGCTATAGCGGCAGTTTTTAGGAAACCCCTAGCCCTTCTCACCAAGCCCTTGATAGAAAGTTTTTCACCTTTTCTCAGCTTTGTGTTGAGATCAATTTGAGTAATCTACTTTTGGATTTAGTGGAGATCAAATTGGGTTGCTTTAACTAGATCCAAAAAAATTATTATGAAGCTTTGTCCTTTCGTTGTTGTTCATGTAATGAATATGGACACCTTGAGAGAAATTGCCCAAAATTAGGCCCTAAGCCTCCTAAGCCCACTCCTATAGTGCATGCAACCAATCTCAAAACAAATGGCAAGGCCCCTATTTAGTGTGATATGCCTGAGTCTAATGGATTCATTCCTATGAAATCTCACTCAAAGGTGAAAACTATGAATCAACAGAATAAAGTGACTTCTAAAGAAACTTCCAACAATAAGTTTGATGTCCTTGAAAGTTTTGAGCATTTAGACTCAATGGAGAATGATGTCAATATGGATGGACATGATATAACTCTCTCAAATTCTGGTATGAGTCTAAGATCCCTCTTCCAAATTTAGATTTAGAGTTGCCAACAAGTTTACATGAAGTAGATGACCTTATAGGGGAAGATGTTAGGCTGCAAGGGGATTAAGAGATAACTTCAGAAGGGAGAGTTTTAGTCCCTATGGCAGGAATCTAAATAGAAGAAATTACAGACAATGTTGAATCAACTCTTGCTCATATTCTAGGGGGAAAGGAAGACATAAAAATAGGGATCTGTTGTGATGTTCACAACATGCCCCATTTTACTCCTTAGCAAAATGAGGACCTCGGCTATGGCTGTTGCTTCTGCTTTTGTGTGTTTTGTTTTGCTTGGTGCTAAAGGGAAAAAGAGGGGTTAAAGTTGCAAACTTTGTTAAAAATAGAGAAAAATGCATTTTCAGTACCAGTGCATGAAATGGTTGGATTCCTTGTGAAAAATGAGCTAGGGTTGCTTTTTGAACCATCTTAAAATTTGCCATATTTTGCAAGTTATGATTATTTTGGTAAAATGTACATTCAGGTTTGTCTATCGCTTTGCATATGCAAAGTCCTTTGTATGTGCAAAGTCGTTTCTCTACTTAGTTGCTTTTGCATTCGGGTTCATATACAAGACCGCATGTATGTCTTTTTCCTTGTATGCATTTTAAAAAAGGTTTATGCACACATACAAGGTGGACCTGAAATGGTTTTAAAGTTAGAATGAATTGATGTTTAAGATCCACTTTGTATATTTTACGTTTGTATGTTTGGCAGGTAGAAGATACAAACACTTCATACATGTCAGACCTGAAAGGGTTATTCAACGGTGTTAATTCATTGTATACTCGCGGATATGAAAAGAAAGGGGGGGCTTGTATAATATACAATGCACATATACAACGCGGACTCAACGGACTATTTAAAACAAGTTAAGTCGTTGTATATTCGGCGCTTGTATGTTTCAACATACAAGCGGAACATACAAACGAAATATACAAGGCCCATATACAACGCGGATTTGAAAGGGTTATTAAATGGAGTTAATTCATTGTATCTTTTACATTATGTATATTGGAACACACAACGAAATATACATACACCTGACCCGAAACATCTTTGAATTAGAATTAAATCTTTGTATGTTTCGATTTGTATGTATGTCTCGATATACATATATTCTGAAACATACAAAGCGGAGATACATTGTCCGAACCTGAAAGTCTTATAAAAAAGGCTTAAATCCTTGTATATTTAAACATCCAAAGCAAACATACAACGAAATATACAACCCTGGAACCAAATATTTATCAAACAGGGTTAAGCCCATGTACGCTTTAAACAATGCATATCGAAAGATACAAAATAGCATACGTAGTGCAGACTCGAAAGAGAAATTAAAATGGTGAAAATGCTTGTATATTTTTGCATTTGTATATTTCTAATATACAAACCGATATGGAAGGTTAAACATACAAGCCAGAATCCAAAGAGTTCAAAATTGGGTTAAACCAATGTATTATGTCCAAATTGTATATTGGGATATACATTGCACTATGTGCATTGAGGAACTCAGAGGCAAATTTAAAGATGGTTATTTTGTTGTATCACATCCGAATGTATATCGAGGGATACAAGCCAATATGCATCGAAGTATACATTGGGTAGAATTGAAAAATCATAAATTAAAGTTAAAGGCTTGTATGTTTTGGCGTTTGTATATTGCGATATACAAACCGATATACGTTGCTAACATAGAAGCCAGATTCGAAATAAAAGTCCATAATAGAAAAGTCGTTGTATCGCATCCGAATTGTATATTATCAAGCATACATTGCGACATACAAGCCGCAGAACTGAAGAGAAATTGGAATCTGATTAATACGTTGTATCACGTCTGACTTGTATAGCGGATTATACAAAGATTGAAATAGAAAAATAGGCGGGAAAAGACAGAGCGATAGGTTTTTTAAAAGCATTTTGAGGCCCGAATGCATATTTTTTTGGTCAATGATAGTTGACCTGACTATTTTGGACGCTGTATATGCATTTTTTGGACGCAATTTTCACAAATTTACGGCCCGATTGATGCGTTCACACAGTCACGCCTTGATTTAATAAAGTGTTTTAATTTCTTGCTAGTTTTATTAATCAATGGTACTTATTACTGGTCTATTTTTGCAGGTTTGCAATTGAAGGGGAACTGAAACTTAATGGCGGTGACATCACAGAGGAGAAAATCAGATCTCGGAGGAAGCAGAAGGAAGATAAGGATGAAGTGCGAAGAAGTCAAGGGTCTTCATTGATGAAGACAAAATGTAGCTGACGACATTATTGCAGCAGACCACAAAAGTTAATATTGAGCTGCTAGGGTTCACCAGCATTTATTGTTGTAACCAGAGGTTTGAACCAGGGTTTATATTAGGGTTTTTTTTGGGCTGTATTAAGGACAATCAAAGTCTATACATTGTGCCTCTATACACTGTAAAACTTTACACAAGGTTTTTTTAAGAATAGAGGGACCATTGAGTTTAGAAGTAGAAGAAGGAGGTCACCTGTGTCCACAATAAGGAATGCATGGAACATCTAGCTTCCTTACTATATCTGTAAAGCTTGTAAGTTTTCTGTAGTTTGGTCAATGAAGCTAAGAGTCATTCAGACATTTTAAATCTTATATGATGTATTTCTAATACAATTGAATCTGGAATTCTACATCTATATTTTGAGTGTTTTCTTGCTCTTCATTGTGTTCGAAACATTTTCTCTTAGAGCTTGCAATCTTAGGTGTATGTTTGTGAAAATGCTCAAAATATACATTTAAGGTTTTTTCTGTGGATTTGATCAAGTTATTGTATGATTTATAAAGTGCATAACAGAACAATTAGATCCTTCGAATAGAGTGAATGAAGTGTAGATTAGATCTTTCTAACTTTTCCCAACCCATCTGAAAATACTTAGCTTAAAACGTAGAAATTTGAAGGAAATTTGTCTCATATTTGAAAAGAGCACACATAACAGAGTTTGAAAGTAGACAGTTTTCATAAATATCTCAGAGGAGAAAGCTGCAATAATCCAAGAAGACTATTTAAAGTTTTGCAGCATAAGTATAAGTTTATGCAAAAGGGATGAACAACATATTGACATTTATGATCTTTTTGCATAGTTTGAGTCCAGTTAATCATCAAGAAACCCTAAACTACGTAAGGCCCCTTGAACATTACAGCTTCACATCGACCAACTAAATTTGCCCAACAGGTCAAGACCTGACCATATTAAACTTGGGATTAAGTGAATCTTAACTGATTCCTTCATATCTTTCAAGTCAGTTTTGGTTCATTTTATGTGAATTTTAACTAATTTTTATGATTGCATCAAAACAATCATCAACAGTCTTTTGGCGCTAGAAGGAGGGCCTGACTTGAGTTATGGTTTGTTTCAAACTGGCTAATAACAGTGATAGAGTGACCAGGTCTAGATCTAGTTCAGGAGATATTTTTGTGCAATTACCTGATACAAGGCGAAGTAAGAGCCCTTTGATTTGGAATCCTAAAATATCGCAAGCAGGGAGTTCATTTGGAACACCTCCTAGGTCACCTTTTAACATCCGCAACATTGTAAGTCCTGATAGATCCCTATTCAGATCTTTAAATCTTGGTTCAGGTACTCCTAGAGATCCTACCCCACCGATAAATCTAGGTATTCTTGTAGGTTTAGGTCAAGCTCAAGCACCCACAATGGCTTATTTCAATGTCTAGCCTCCCATACACTTCAATGATTACAATGAGATGCCCAAAAATCCAAAAAAGATATGTCCTAAATATCAGTTACACCAAGACCCAGAAGACCACATTAGAATATTCAAGGAAGCATGCTTTAGGGCTAGATTAGAGCACCAGGACATTGTGTGTAGATTGTTTCCCTACACCTTTAATGAATAAGCCTCTAACTGGTATGTGAACTTACCCAACGGTTACATTTCTTCCTGGTCACTTATGGAAGAAGCATTTCTATCAAGATTTAGAGGACCCATTGATCCTTGCATCCTGTATCACAAATTGGCTACCATAAAAAGAGGTGAGGGAGAGCTAATTGATAATTTCAATGATAGATTTCAAAAGGCCTACTCTAGGCTAGTAGCCCCTTACACAGTAGATGATGATACCTTGTTAGCCATGTACTATGCTGCCTTGGATCCTTTAACTGCCATGTTTGTCAAAAGAAAACTTGACATAGATTCAATATCCAAAGCCTATAAAGAGGTAGCCTCAGTAAATCAAGAGATGAGGCATACAATTTGTAGCCCATTTGTTAATGGAGGAAATTTTAGGATGCAAAATCAGGCACAACCTTGGAATGGAGTCCCTATGCATCACACTCCATTACTAAATCTGGTTCCTTCTTACACACCTGTGTATAGTCCTACCCCAATCCAAGCCATAGCTCCTTACATGAGTAACACTTCTAATAATAGTCAAAATAATGGTCAGCCTTTCTTCCAACCCACTTGGGATACAACTGTGGCAAAAGCACAAGAGGAAAGGGAAGAAATCAAAGAGATCACTGCACATTTGAAAAGATTAACCACTGAAGTGACACAACTAAGAAATGAGAACCTTTATGGAAGAGGCAACCAAGGATACAATCAAAATCAGAATTATAACCAAGGCCAAAATCAGAATTATAGTTCAAATCAAAATCAACATTACAATCAGAACTATAATCAGAGCCATAACCAAAATAATAGCCAAGGCCAATGTTCAAATCAGAGCCAAAACTATAATCAGCATCAAAGTCATAACCAAGGGCAACCAATACAGAATAGAGGGCCAATGATAGACAATAGGGCCTGGGGTAATAATAACAGAAATCAGAATCAGCCTAGGCCACCCAAAACATGGAACACTGGACCAAACAATGGTACTCTAGCTTCTCCTTTTGAGAATATAGATAATCATGATGCAAAACAAATAGCTGGCATCCAAATGGCCAATAAATCACTAAAAAATTGGTGCAGATTTCACAATACCAATGTACATGCTGAGCTTGACTGTCCACAGCTCCATTTAGTAGCTAGCATATTTATTATAGAGGTGTAGCCTCCTACTTCTGAATTTCTCATTCCCAAGGGTAATGAGGTAGTACCGTTAGGGTATGATACAGCTTTAGTCTTAGAAACCTTTACCTTTGCAACTACAGAAGAGAAAGAAGGTGAATTGTTAGAAGATGAACCATACTTTTGTGAAAATCTTTATCCTGAATCAGCCTTTGTGTTAAATGATTTTCAGTTTCCTTTTGAAATAGAAAATGAAGTATTGACTGAGACACAAGAGGTGCAGGCTTTTTAACAGAAAATAAAAACCACACCTACAATTTAAGAAACAACACTAGGCCAGGGGGACCTTTCTCCACTTCCATTCCTCCTAACAACTTCAATACACCCCCAGATCAAAATGCTAGCAACAATCCTACCATACTCAAAGCTAAGCATCATACAAATAGTGGAACAACAGTAGAAAAGGCCCAAACAAGTAAAACTGAAACAGTAGAAACAACAAGGTTAATGAGTTACTTGTCAGAAGAAATAAAGAAAATTAAGGTCAGTATACCTTTGAATGAATTATTTAAAACCCTAGGGATCAGAAATGTTTTTATAAAATCCCTGGATACATCTATGATAGATGAGGTTGCTACTGATGTAACTATTCCTAATAAAGATTCACTGCCTAGAGAGAAAAGTAAGAAAGTTGAGCAGCCTTCCAATACAAATCTAGTAATGTATGCTGATAAGAAGGATTCTCCTCCTTTCTTGTTAACTTTTAGATTGTGTGGGAAGAACATGCACAATTGCATGGTAGACTCTAGTGCATCAGCCAATGTAATGCCCTTAGGAATATGTAAAACTCTCAGGCTGACTCCCACCAAATCTGCCAAGGTTGTCACACAATTAGATAAAACTGAGGTTAGTGTGATAGGAGAACTCATGAACATTCAAATGCAATTAGCTTCAGACCCTAGGGTAAGCCAATTTATTGACATTCAAATCGTAGATATACCTAGAAATTATGGAATGTTGCTAAGTAGGGTCTGGTCCAAAACATTAGATGGATATATGGCCACTGACTTTTCACATATGTGGCTACCTTGGAGAGGTGTCCCAAACCAGATTAGAATAGAGGTAGAACCCAGGATGAAACACATGATAACAGAGTATAATTGAATGAATGAAATATTGTATGCTGCTGTTGAACCTGGTGTTTATAGACTTACTAATAATGGGGTGCGAATTGAAGAGATCATGATATTAAACATTAGGGAAAAAAGTGTAAGCAAGGAGATAGCATTATTCATTGAGTCTGATGGAAATTCTTTGGATGAAGAAAACAGTGTAATGGAAAAATTTGGTCATGCCATTAGACAAGAGGTGGAAGACTGCATTAAACAAGGTCTACCCACCTAATGTAAATTGTATAAAAAAAAATGTAGAGTTCACGATAGGCGACATTCTGAGGAGAGTTGTGGGATGTGGAAAGACATCATTGAATATGAATACAAAAAATGCATAAAGAGGGTAGAATTACAGGAGGAAAATGTGAATCCTGGTCAAACACAAAAATACGTTCAGGGTGATGTAGATGCTCTGATTTCAGACTTAGAAGAGGGAATAAAGGACAAGGGTAGTTGTCTTTCTGATTTGCAAGCTAAAAATACACATATGCAAGTTGACCAAATGGAAATACCCATGAATAAACAAACCAGCACCTCACAAGTAATAGAAGAGATGAAGCATGCCAAGGTAAAGGGTTAGAAAAGTAAAGATGGCATGTGGACACTAAAATGTGACAGGTCCAAATCAAAACAGGGCGCGAGTGCAGGTGTTGAACTTATAGATCCTCAAGGTAAGTCATACATAGCAATTTTCCTGTACTAACAATATTGCTGAATATGAAGCCTTAATTATGCGACTTGTCATGGCCATTAAGAAAAAGGTGAAAACAATTAAGGTATTTTTAGACTCTGAACTAGTAGTCAAACAAGTAAGGAAACTATATGCTTGCAACTACAAGAAAATGATTTGTTACAGACATAGAGTATGGGGTTTAATAGATCCATTTGATGCTTTTAACATAGAGCATATCCCCAGAGAATTAAACCACAGGCCAGATGCACTAGCAGTTGCTGCTAGCACATTAGAACC
The DNA here is from genome assembly GCA_027924645.1 of Cunninghamia lanceolata. Taxonomy (NCBI): domain Eukaryota; kingdom Viridiplantae; phylum Streptophyta; class Pinopsida; order Cupressales; family Cupressaceae; genus Cunninghamia; species Cunninghamia lanceolata. Next base: position 17,925,557 of record BSBN01001583.1, read on the forward strand.
CTTGGCACTGTCAGGATTGAGGCAATTTGCTGTTGAATTAGTTAATGTTCCCAGTATCCCAGACAATGTTACACATTTTTAGGTATTCGAAGGGGATCAACAAATTATTGATTTTCTGACCTACAATGAGGTATTTGAGGCTCAAATCATTGATGAGCAGGAAAGGCCTGAGATAACATGGGACGAAGAGGATATAATCAACTTGAAGAGCAACTTTTTACCCAAAGGGGTAATTGAACTAGAACATATTTTTGACTTCGATGGAATAATAAGATAGAAAGATTTACCCAAAACAGAAGGGGGTAAGTGTGACTTACACAACTTAGGGATAGAGCAAAATCCACAAAATGTGTCAATCAGAAAAGCTTGCTCTGAGAAAATTAGAAAAGAAATTTTAGATGCTCTGAAAGATTACAAACACGTAATAGCATGGACATATGAAGACCTAAAAACCTATGATACGTCCATCATAACTCACATAATACCTTTGAGACCAGAGATTAAACCATTTAGGTAGAAACAAAGGCCTGTAAACGCCATTCTAGAGCCTTTAATCTTCGAGGAAGTTAAAAAATTGTTGTCTGCTGGAATAATTATTCCAGTCAGACATTTAGTCTGGGTAGCTAACCTAGTACCAGTAAGGAAGAAAAATGGAGACATCAGATTATGCGTAGATTTTAGAAATTTGAATAAAGCATCTAAAAAGGACAATTATCCTCTGCCTCCTATAGACGAAGTGCTGCAAGCAGTAAATGGGGCAAAGATGATGTCTTTTCTAGATGGTTTCTTGTGTTATAACCAAGTTTTAATAGATAGGGATGACAGATTAAAAACCACCTTCACTTGTAAATGGGGAAATTATACATATAGGATAATGCCTTTCGGTCTGATCAATGCAGGTGCCACTTTTCAGAGAGCCATGGACATCGCATTCCATGGGTTATCAGGTAAGTGCATTGTTGTGTATATGGATGATTTGACTGTGTATTCCAAGGATGCATCCACTCACATGGAAGATCTCAGGAAAATACTTAAATGATGTGAGAGGTACAAAATTTCCCTTAATCCTAAAAATATTCATTTGGAGTAACTGAAGGTAAATTACTAGGGCATGTCATTTATGAAGATGGAATATTGATTGATCTAGATAGAATAGAATCAATAAAAAGTTTCCAAATACCAAACAATAGGAAAGAGTTAAAATCATTTTTTGGTAAGATTAACTTTGTTCAGAAGTTTATCACAGGTTTTGCAAAAATCATGCAGCCGCTAAATGCCATGTTAAAAAAAGATGCACATATGGAGTGGATGCCTCTGGCTAGGGCTGCATTCGAAGATATCAAGGAGGCAATTTCTGGCACCCCTGTATTGGTGAGTCTAGACTACACAAGGCCATTTTACATATACTCCTTCACATCCTCTCATTCAGTCGTGGCTGCCTTGACACAAAAAGGTGAAAACAACGAAGAAAGGCCCATTGCATTTATGAGCATGCCACTGAAAGACGCATAGCTGCGATATCTGGATACCGAGAGACAAGCATTCACATTGATAAAGGCTGTGAAAAAATTTAGGCATTATATTTTGCATAGCCAGATCAAAGCTATAGTGCCAGACGCAATAGTAAAGATGCTATTGATGCAGAATGAACCTGGAGAAAAAAGAGCCAAATGGATCACCACACTGCAAGAGCTCGACATGGAAATCATTCCAATGAAACTAGTCAGAGGACAAGTGTTGGTGCAAACAATAGCAAACACAGACCCAGATCTGATAAAACAACAGTATGTGCTGAATTCTCATCACGCATCAGACTGGTATGGTGATTTAAGCACCCTTTTGATAGCTGGAAAGTACCCAAATAGGATGAAGGCTTCTCAGAGGAGAACTTTGAAGATTAAAGCACAAAAATATATGGTACAAGGAGGTCTTCTATTCAGGAAGAACCATGATGGAATTTATTTGAGATGTCTAAATAGAGTTGAAGCGGATAAAGTGTTAACAAAACTGCATGACAAATACAGAATAGGTCATGGTTCCCATCTAGCTACAATGCACAAAATATTAAGGGTGGGCTATTATTGGCCCACGATGTTTAGAGATATAGAGAGTCACATCAAAAACTGCCACACCTATCAGACTACAGTAGATAAGGGAAGAAATCAGGCTAACCCACTACAACCTATGATCGATTCAAGACCATTTGCACAGTGGGGCCTAGATTTCATTGGAGTCATCAATCCTCCATCTTCTGTAGGACACAAGTTCATACTGACAATGACAGACTACTGTACAAGGTGGACTGAGGCCACATGCTGCAAATTCTCCACAATTGAGGTAGTTATCAAGTTTCTTGAAGAAAACATCATCACTAGGTTTGGAACTCCCTATTCATTGGTATGTGACAACGGCCCTGCTTTCTCTTCTTTAAAGTTTTCTAAATGGGCATTTGAATACGGGATCGTTTTGAAGTTTTCTTCAAATTATTACCCTCAAGGTAACAAATTAGCTGAGTCTATGAACAAAATTTTATTAGATATAATCAAGAAGCTGATTGCAAAGACTCCTAGAGAGTGCAATACCTTGTTAAAATATGCACTGTGGGTAGATAGGACCAAGTTCAAAGAAGCTTTAGGTAGTACACCTTATCATTTGGTTTATGGGACTGATCCCAAACTTCTAGTAAATCTAAGAATACCAATATGGAAGTTTGCCAATGAGTATTTAGGCTTTGCTAACCATAGGGAAGCCAAAATAGTACAAATGCTACAACTAGAAGAGAAAAGAGGTCAAGCCATCGAGAAATTTGCCAAACACCAAGCAGTAGTAAAGAGGTGGTTTGATAAGAGGGCAAAAGTCAAGATATTTAGGATATCAGACTTAGTGTTGTGTTGGGACAAAGCACATGAAAAGAGAGGGAACCATGGAAAATTCGATAAACTATGGTTAGGCCCATTGCAAGTGTCAGAAATAATAGGAGACAACGCATTTAGACTCAAGACCTTGACTGGAGAAGATGTGCCATTACCAGTTAATGGCCAACATTTGAAACACTTCTTCCAGGCCTGAGGTAAAGAGGCAGTCCATTTTGTGTAATATAGTGTAGGTAGTGTACATTTTTCTTTTTGCTATTTTCTTTTGTTGTTTCTTTTGTAGGTTAGTTGTTTGTATAGTTTTGTTTTCTGTTTCTTTCTGTTTGTTGTTTTGTTTCTATTCTTTTGTTTGTATAGTCTTCTTTTGCTTTGTTTTGTTTTTCTTCTACAGTCTGTTTGGTTGGTTTGTTTATTGTCTCCTCAGCAGGGATCTTCATTTTACTTTAGAGTATTAAGGAGTAACTAACAACCATTGAAAACAGTATAAAATTTAGAATATTTAGGTTAATCATTTGCAATTTATGCATAACTTTTTGTGACTGTCATGAATGTAGAGAGTTGTTTAGCTTATGAAATTTTGTATTCAATAAATGTGATTGAGAATTCAAGGAAGGTTTCTCACAATGACACACCTAAAATCCTTGGGTTTGTTGAACCTACCAGTGTAGATATTAGGTGAAAAATCTGAGGTCACCTTTGCTACCATTACAATTCTTAGCTTAATTTCAGCAAGTGTTCACTCCTTGCATCATAAAGTTACAAATTGCTATATCTTGTGAAATTCCTATCAAGCATCAAAATCAATAAAGTATAAAAATATAAAAATGAATAAAGCGGATTATATTGAAAATCCAGATTAAGCCATCTAAGTAACTCTACCAAGGCTATAAACTCTCGCTAGCAGTGGGGCTCTACTTAGGAGAATTGTAAGGATAACCTTACCGAGGCTATAGACGCTTGCTGGCAGCAAGGCTCTATTCAATCGGCTATGAGGGAATGTCCTCACCTACATAGGCTAATATTAGTCACTGGTTTGTTCAATCGATCTTCAAGATGAGGATAATTAATCACGTGCACATACTTAAACTAAACATAAAAATTCATGCATCCTTATTGAATACCTTAGGTCTCAAGTCGAATAATAATTTACAAAAAGGATAGTTGGAAGTTATGGATTTATTTCATTTAGTTTTCTTAAATGCTTTGAATTTAATTGTTTTGTTTGGTTGCTAGTTGTTGTGATGTTCGCAATATGCCCCATTTTACTCCTTAGCAAAATGAGGACCCCGGCTGTGGCTGTTGCTTCTGCTTTTGTGTGTTTTGTTTTGCTTGGTGGTAAAGGGAAAAAAGAGGGGTTAAAGTTGCAAAATTTGTTAAAAATAGAGAAAAAATGCATTTTCACTACCAGTGCATGGTATGGTTGGATTCCTTGTGAAAAATGAGCTAGGGTTGCTTTTTGAACCATCTTAAAATTCACCATATTTTGCAAGTTATGATCATTTTGCTAAAATGTACATTCAGGTTTGTCTATGACTTTGCATATGCAAAGTCCTTTGTATGTGCAAAGTCGTTTCTCTACTTAGTCACTTTTGCATTTGGGTTCATATACAAGACCACTTGTATGTCTTTTTCCTTGTATGCATTTTAATAAAGGTTTATGCACACATACAAGGTGGACCCGAAATAGTTTTAAAGTTAGAATGAATTGATGTTTAAGATCCGCTTTGTATATTTTACATTTGTATGTTTGGCAGGTAGAAGATACAAACACTTCATACATGTCGGACCCGAAAGGGTTATTAAACGGCGTTAATTCGTTGTATACCTGCGAATATGAAAAGAAAGGGGGGGCTTGTATAATATACAATGCACATATACAACGCGGACCTGATGGACTGTTTAAAACAAGTTAAGTCGTTGTATATTTGGTGCTTGTATGTTTCAACATACAAGCAGAACATACAAACAAAATATACAAGGCCCATATACAACGCGGATTTGAAAGGGTTATTAAATGGAGTTAAGTCGTTGTATCTTTTACAATATGTATATTGGAACACACAACAAAATATGCATACACTGGACCTGAAACATCTTTGAATTAGAATTAAGTCTTTGTATGTTTCGATTTGTATGTATGTCTCGATATACATACATTCTGAAACATACAAAGCGGAGATACATTGTCTGAACCCAAAAGTCTATTAAAAAAGGCTTAAATCCTTGTATATTTAAACATCCAAAGAAAACATACAATGAAATATACAACCCCGGAACAAAAAATTTATCAAACAGGGTTAAGCCCATGTACGCTTTAAACAATGCATATCGAAAGATACAAAACAGCATACGTAGTGCGGACTCAAAAGAGAAATTAAAAAGGTGAAAATGCTTGTATATTTTTGCGTTTGTATATTTCTAATATACAAACCGATATGGAAGGTTAAACATACAAGCCAGAATCCAAAGAGTTCAAAATCAGGTTAAACCAATGTATTACATCCAAATTGTATATTGGGATATACATTGCACTATGTGCATTGCAGAACTCAGAGGCAAATTTAAAGGTGGTTATTTCGTTGTATCACGTCTGAATGTATATCGAGGGATACAAGTCAATATGCATCGAAGTATACATTGGGCGGAATTGAAAAATCATAAATTAAAGTTAAAGGCTTGTATATTTTGGTGTTTGTATATTGCGATATAAAAATTGATATACATTGCTAACACACAAGCCGGATTCGAAATAAAAGTCCATAATAGAAAAGTCATTGTATCGCATCCGACTTGTATATTATCAAGCATACATTATGACATACAAGCCGCGGAACTGAAGAGAAATTGGAATCCAATTAATACATTGTATCACATCCGGCTTTTATAGTGGATTATACAAAGATTTAAATAGAAAAATAGGCGGGAAAAGACAGAGCGATAGGTTTTTTAAAAGCATTTTGAGGCCCAAATGCATATTTTTTCGGTCAACGATAGTTGACCCTACTATTTTGAATGCTGTATATGCATTTTTTGGACACGATTTTCATAGATTTACGGCCTGATTGATGCATTCACACAGTCACGCCTTGATTTAACAGTGTTTTAATTTCTTGCTAGTTTTATTAATTAGTGGTACTTATTGCTGGTCTGTTTTTGTAGGTTTGCAATTGAAGGGGAACTGAAACTTAATGGTGGTGACATCACGGAGGAGAAAATAAAATCTCGAAGGAAGTAGAAGGAAGATAAGGATGAAGTGCGAAGAAGTCAAGGGTCTTCATTGATGAAGACAAAATGCAACTGAAAACATTATTGCAGCAAACCACAGAAGTTAATATTGAGCTGCTAGGGTTTCCAGAAGGGCATATTTCGCTCATATTTGATGTATACTCAGAGATATTTTGAGAGACTGGTTCACCAGCATTTATTGTTGTAACCAAAGGTTTGAACCAGGGTTTAAATTAGAGTTTTTTTTAGGCTGTATTGAGGACAATCAAAGTCTATATATTGTGCCTCTATACACTATAAAACTTTACACAGGGATTTTTTTAGAATAGAGGGACCTTTGAGTTTAGAAGTAGAAGGAGGTCTCCTATGTCTACAATAAGGAATGCGTGGAACATCTAGCTTCCTTACTATATCTGTAAAGCTTGTAAGTTTTCTGTAGTTTGGTCAATGAAGCTAAGAGTCATTCAGACATTGTAAATCTTATATGACTGTCTGTTTCTAATACAATTGAATCTAGAATTCTGCATCTATCTTCTGAGTGTTTTCTTGCTCTTCATTGTGTTTGAAACATTTTCTCTTAGAGCTTGCAATCTCAGGTGTATGTTTGTGAAAATGCTCAGAATATACATTTAAGGTTTTGTCTGTGGATTTGATCAAGTTACTGTATGATTTATAAAGTGCATAACAGAACAATTAGATCCTTCGAATAGAGTGAATGAAGTGTAGATTAGATCTTTATAATTTTTCCCAACCCATCTGAAAATACTTAGCTTAAAACGTAGAAATTTGAAGGAAATTTGTCTCATATTTGAAAAGAGCACACATAACAGAGTTTGAAAGTAGACAGTTTTCATAAATATCTAAGAGGAGAAAGCTGCAATAATCCAAGAAGACTATTTAAAGTTTTGCAGCATAAGTATAAGTTTATGCAAAAGGGATGAACAACATATTGACATTTATGATCTTTTTGCATAGTTTGAGTCTAGTTAATCATCAAGAAACCCTAAACTACATAAGGCCCCTTGAACATTACAGCTTCACATCGACCAACTGAATTTGCTCAACAGGTCAAGACCTGACCATATTTAACTTGGGATTAAGTGAATCTTAACCGATTCCTTCATATCTTTCAAGTCAGTTTTGGTTCATTTTATGTGAATTTTAACTAATTGTTATGATTGCATCAAAACAATCATCAACAAGATCCTCCTTTGTTAGGTCTACAATAAAAAACCTCAAGAAAGGAGGAACTGAAAAGGTAGTAAAGGTAGGTAGGAAGAGAGATTAGGAGAAAGTGAAATTGATAGGGGAATTGTTGGTGGAATCAAGGGTCATTAAGACACTTGATACTCACTTTTCTAATTGGGCCCAAAATAGTTGTGATATCATGGAATGCTATGGATTTGATTAATGTCTCCCAAGAAAAGGCTTCTTAGGATATTATTCAAGAACATAATCTTGATATGGTTTTCACTTAGGAAACAAAGCTTTTAGTTGGAGACATGACGAGGGTTTCTCCTAGCATCTGAAGAGGGGTTCAATGTCTTTGCATAGATGTGTAGGGCTCTATTGGAGGAGTGTCTTGCCTTTCGTATATTGGGAATCTTGGACCTTCATTTGCTTTAATGAGAGATAACATTAGCTTCCAAAACTTGGTAGATGTGATGACAAAAAATGGTATTTTCACCTAGAATAATTGCAGATGTGGAACAAACTCTATTTTAGAAAGACTTGATAGGTTTCTTGTCTCTAATTTCTGGATTGGTGATAACTAGACCTCTTTTTTACAAATCTTAGGATGGAAAGGGTCTAATCACTACCCGATCAAGTTCTACTCCTTAGTGCTCTCTGTTCCAAACAAACCTCCATTCAAATTCTAGCTTATTTGGTTGAGGAACTCTACTTTACACAAGATTATGGAGGTTTGGTGGAGGGATGGGAAGCCTTATACTAGTACAACTATGTACACTTTTGTTAAGAAGCTTCACTTTATCAAATTTAAGCTAAAGATATGGAATTGATCTTCTTTTGGTAATATTTTTTATATTAAAAGACATATTTAGGATAACCTGGAGGGAATTACTTTTTATATTAAGGATGAATGCATGATTGAGGATCTATTGCGAGAAGAATCTATTTGCTCCAAGGAACTTTTATAGTTGAAGCTTCGTGAGGAGATTTATTGGAAACAAAAAACTTGGATATGTTGGCTTCAGGATGGTGATATGAACACTTCCTTCTTTCACAACTTAGTGAAGGATCATAGATGTGGTCATGCTTTGGTCTCCCTTATTTTTCTTAGGGGGGAAAGTTTAATTATTTTCTAGATATCTCTCAATATTAGTTAGAAACTTCTCCTTACTTTTTACAGAATAGGGTCCTCAAGACATGGACTATGAGAGAATCATTCGCAACTGAATCCCCTCCTTAGTTTTTTTTACATGAACACTTCTCTCATGAAACCTACCTCTTTGGAGGAGGTGGAGGATATTATTTTCTACATGAAGAAGGGTAAGGCTCCTACACTTGATGAATTCCCATAGAGTTCTTCTAGGAGTTTTAGGAAATTTTGAAGGATTCAACTTGTTAGAGGTTGTTCAGGAATCTTGGGATAATAAAAAGATGCTCAAAGCAATTAACTCTACTTCCCTGGCTCTTATTCCCAAAAATATGGAGCCTCTTGTTTGCACTCTTTTTGTTCCACTATGCTTTGCAATGTAACTTACAATATAATCACCAAAATTATTGCGAAGCATTTGAAGAATTACATGAGTCCTATGATCTCTATAGAGAAAGGAGGTTTTATGACAGGGTGCCAGATTTTGGAAGGAATTGTGGTGGATGCTAAAAATATTCACTTTATGTCCATTTCTAGAGAAAAATACATGTTCATCAAGCTTCATATGCCCAATGCTTAGGACAGGGTCAGATGGGTCTTTCTACATAATATCTTATTGGATTTTGGCTTTTTCTCAAATTGGGTTGATTGGGTTATGAGTTGCTTGATTTCAACTTCTTTCTCGGTGTTGATCAATGGAATTCCCTCAACTCATTTTTCAACAACTAGAGGACTTTGACAAGGGGATCCTTTATCTCCTTATTTGTTTCTCCTCATGGCTAAAGGTCTAGGTCATTTGTTGAAGCAATATGTAGTGAGAGGGCTCATTCAATGATGGGAATGGTCTAATAATATTGACTCTTAATCTCATATCTAGTTTTTATATGAAACTACTCTTATGGGGATGACAAGGACAAGGAAAGATGTTAATTTTAGAAAAGTGCTAGACACCTACGTTTCTACATTTGGTCAACAACCTAATGAAGAAAAATTTAGTATCTTCTTCTTCAATACTCCTAAGTGTATTCACCATAGTACTATTGAAAATCTTCATTTCTAGATCGCCGCCTTACCTATAGAATATCTTGGAACTCCTCTTTCTATTGGGATCATTACAAGAGACCACTGGAAGAAAATTTTGGATTGATTTTGCATGTGGGTGATCCATTGGACTTTTAGATAGTTATCTGATCACTAGTTAGCTACCTCTTTTAAAATTTATCATGCATGCACTACCTATATATAGATTTCTATATCTAGCAGCTCCCAAAATTTTCCTTAAGCAATTTGATGGGCTCTCCATTAAATTCTTGTGGGATAGAAATTTATAAACTCCAAAATAGAGTCTTGTCAGCTAGGATTTGGTTTGTCATCCTATTAAAGTTAGTGGCCTTGGTTTACAATGGTCAAAGCTTAATTGTCAAGCCTTAGCTTCTAAATTACACTGGAGATGGTGCAAACATCCCAATCAACTGTGCGTAAGAATTCTCAATTTTAAATATCTGGGTGGGGTGGCCAATGAAGATAATCTATGGCCAATGAAGGTGAACAAGTCTGGAAAGTAGTTCCCTCCTCCTTTAGATTTCTTAAAAATTAATATGAATGGCTCTTGTCATGGTAATCTAGCGGATGCAAGGATTGGTGGTGTTGACTGAGACAATAGGGGCTTGGTGCAGTTTCTCTTCTCTACTCATATGGGATGTCACTCTAATAATCAAATGGAAAATTTGGCTATTCTGTAGGTACTAATTTGATCTTGTACTTTGGGATGGAGAAACATCATCTACAAAACTAATTCCATGATCGGAACAAAATGAATTTTCATGAGTCCTTTTGGAGATTGGCTTTGGTGGCTAGATAGATTCTCAGTTTGGACACAAACTTTGATTCTCTTTCCTTTATCAATATTCCCAGAGATTGGAATAAGGTGGTCGTTTGTTTAGCTAAATGGGCCTCTAAAGCAACATGTAGATGGAACGTCAGTGATTGAGCTGATTTGACCCAGGATAAGTCTCAACAACTTCTTCAACTTATTCATGATGACCAATTGGATTGATTCTTATGGTTTGGGGTTTGGAGACTTTCTTATGACTGGAGTTTTGGTTTGTATATGTTTTTGTTGCCTAGTTTTGTGGATACCCTTCATGGATTCTTCTTCTAATGCTTGCTACATTGGAAATTACAATTTAGAAGTCTCTATAGTATATTGTACTTTACTTTCTCTAATTAATCTATTATCTTTTTGCGCCCCCCCCCACCCCCCCGAAAAAAATATGTTAGATAGTTTGGTGATTTATAAGACTTTTCCTCTCTACAATGGTACCTTCTTGGTCAAATATTAAAATTTAACTTGACATGAATAATAATTCTAGGTAATTCCTTCTCTTTGTTTAGTCCTTAGTGTCATTCAATTTAAATAATAAATTATGTACTCCTTTATCTTGTAATTTGTTCAACAATTGGCATTGGCTTTCTTCCCAACATTTCCTTTTCTTCCCACTAAGGAAAATATACCTCCATTTTCTTCCCAAAATATCCTTAAAACTCCCCATCTTAATATTAAATAGAAATGTAATTTCAATCATAAATGTTGGATTAAGTTGAGTGGCCAAATCTATAAGCCTAAGGCTAGTTTGGATGCTCAAATTCTTTCTTGGAAGTTGAAAGATTAAGATATTTGTCTATTTGACTAGTTAAATGCAATTTTTTTTATGCTAATGAAAATATGAAGCACTTACTTTGGGGATGCGTGTTTGCTAAAAAATAGTATCTATTTATTTTAAGTAATATTCCTACTTTATTTGATCATCATTTCAGCTAGAAAGAGACTATATTTGGAATTATTTCAGGGAATACTATTATTTTTTATTTAATTAAATAAGTTATCCTTCTACATTTATGGAAAATCAGATGTTCAACTATGTTTTCTAACTCTACTATTCATCCAAAAATTGTAATTACAAGGCTTTACTTTAATTTTTCTTTCCAAATTGCTTCATTATACTATGAGGTACAAGTTATATCAAAGTTCAATAAACATATCACTTATCAACTAGATCAGATGAATCTCCAAATCTATCATCTTCAGATTGATTAGCAAGGTTATGCTTGATGCCTTTGATGTAATACTTAGAACATTTACAATTCTAGAAATATGTTATAGTTTATTTGTTGTTGCTACTATTGATGTTGTTCTTTTATAACTTTTTGCTAGGATCTAATAGAGATTTAGTTAACATGTGTTGATTTTCATTGGTGGTTGCCAAAAATTTATTGTAAGACTAGTTTTTTTTAAAGTATTTATTTCCTTTGCACAACCATGTATATCCTTTGTATAATTTTGTTGTATATTTCTAAATACTCTTTATTTCTCTTCCCTTTGGAGTCTCTTTCACAGCACCACCCTTTCTATAACTTTTCTTTGTTCAATACAAAGAATAGAAATAAACAATGATATTCCCTATTAAATCTATTGATCACACTACCCATTAGTGGTTGATATTATTGATATAATTGTGCCAAGAAAACTATGTTACATTAAGTTAAAAGATTTAGTTTTATATCCAAAGTGAAGTCATGATCTTGTGCCAATTCAAAATACTTCAACCCCTAGTTTTTCATAGAAGGAGCTTAAATAACAAAATAGTGTAAAATGTATATTCAATGCAAAGAGCATGGAGTCCATCAGCACTATCTTGACAACAGTTATTTTAGACTCTTTGGAATTTTTTTATTTTTTATATTGAATACCTAAATTTGTTGATGTAATACCACTTGGGGTGTATGTGTAAAAAGTACAGAGCTAGAGCTACACTTACCGATGATACGTACTAGCATACCTATATTTAAAAAATATATCTAAAGTACACTGAGAGATATCCTTCTCAAGGCACCTAATGTTAAGATTAGTGATTAAAAAGTAGGTGCCTCAAGAAGGATATCTCTTGGCCTTTACATATATTTTTTAAATATAGGTATGCTAGTGGAACGACAAGCCAAATTCTAACTATACTATAGAAATATATGAATTATTATAATTATTTAATATAATATTATATAATATATAATTTTAATTATTATATATATATATTATATAATATTATATAATATATAATAATTAAAATTATATATTATATAATATTATATAATTAAAATTATATATTATATTATATAATAATTATAATTATAATTATATTATATATTATATTTAGGATTAGAGTTAGGGGTTAAAATTAGGGTTAGGGTTAGTGTTTAGGTTAGAATTAGGGTTAGGGTTAGGGTTAAAAATATGAATAAGGTTAAAATTAGGGTTGGGATTATGGTTAGCATTAGGGTTAGTGTTAGTATTAGAGTTACAACCAAAATTATGGTTAGAATTATGTTAAATAGGGTTAGATTTAGAATTACAATTAGATTGAGGGTTTTGAGGCTTATAAAATGTTGCTTAGTATTCAAACTTTTTGCTCAGGCATGTATCCTTTGTCTTCATTGCCACTCCCTTTTCCTTATTTTCCTTAGTCATTTCTCCTATGTTTTACTTTTCTAGTCAGTGATCTTCCTTGTTTTTCAACCATAGTTAGCAGGTTCAAAAGTTCATGAACTGCTCGACTACTCGACTTGCTTTAGGATCTAGCGTCAAGTTTTCCTTGAGTCAGTCTTAATCCTCTTTCCTCTAGTTTAGTCAGAAGGTCAAAGATTTTCTAAACCTCTAAACTTCAAAGTCATTGGTTCAAAAGTTCATTTCCTTCCTAACTTCCCGACTACAATGAATCACATCTCCTAAGGTACTTTCATCCAAGTTGCAATATGGTGCATGGAAATGACAGATGTCATGCCATATTTAAGTTGGAGTACATGTAAACATCGTGGCACATTTTTTAGAGATAACTTATGGCATATTGTGGGATTTTCAAAGATTGACATGTCACCAAAAATTAATGCCATTTATGAACATTTTGTGAGATGTGACATTACAAATTTAAACTAATTCACTATCTCATTTGAAGTGTTTGTCTTTTCATCAAGGGAGAAGCATTGCAAACCAAAGGAAAATAAGTCCACTACGTCTGAAGAATGGACAAGATTCAAGGTTCACAAGTTAGCATGTTCGGCCATTACTTTTAATTTCTTTCTTTCTAACATATAAAGCACTACATTCTTTGGAAGGTAAAAATTACATAGCTTCATGAATCTATGTTGCGAAAATCCTGTGAGTCCTTTGTATTTCTCTGTTTCACTTGCATTTGCCTTCGAACTTCTCGTGAACTAGTTTCTAAAGTTGGTAAAGATGAAGTTTAAGTTTCAAGGACCTCCCATAGCTCCTATGGTAGAAAACACTTTGTCTGGGGTGAAAGACATAAAGCTGGGACACATTGATTTTGATGACTTTTGGCTAAGAATGTGACCTGAAGGATGGTCAGTCCTAGCTACCAAAATTGTGAATAACGGCTTGGATAGAGCCGAAAGTTTTCCACCTGCAGTACATTGTCCTTAGTTGGTGTTTGCGTGTGTAAACAACTAGTTTACAGAGTCACAAGAAATAAGAGCTTCTAACAATTTTGTGGTTGCAAAGATTGATTCTATGTTAATTGCTCTTGCATTGAATCTGGATGAGTATGAGGAATATTCATATGTTTTTGTGTCATTGGCTTGAACTTATTACAATGAGAGAAGAGATTAGTGCCAGAATTGCATTGCAAAAGGCTGGTTGGAGATAGAGAGAAAGAGGAAGTCATGACTTCCTGCCAATCTCAAAAGAAGCCATTTTAAGGAGGAAATTTAAGACATGATTATGTTGTTGGACCACATGGTGGGAAATTCTTAATCTGATACTTTCACTTTCTAGATGTGCCATTTCATTTTATTAATTTATGGAGATCATCAAATTGATTGGGCCAAAATAATCAGAGATAGTTTGCACAAGCAATTGATAAATTTTTTGAGAAATGAGGAATTTCACATGGGTTTACAGTTGATATATTTGCTAGCTCACAAAGAGGCTTCTTGGCCTAGCTTAAGGTCCCAAGGGTTACCCACCATCGGCACACCTGTGTATGATACTGTCTTTCAACTTTGAAATTAGGAAGCTGCACTAAAGATTTTTGAAGAATTAATGTTGCTTTTATTAGATGTGGTTGACAAAAAGAATTGATGACACATTGGAACAAAGGTTCTCAGTGGGTGCAACTACACTTGTTATGAATTTTGGAAGTTTTTATGTGTAGTTTGATCATTTTTCATACATAAGAATTGGGGGTTATGAAAATGGCCCATTGCAATTGCTGCGGTATCTGTCCGACTATCTCGTGCTTTTGGAGGTATGCAGACAAATGGCTTCTGTGAATTTGAAATATCATGCCATGAAGAAAAAGGGATACTCCTTCTCTATGACTCTGTCATTTTATTCTTGTAAAAGTAATGATGTTGCAAGAAATGTAGATAAGGCTATTTGAATTTGGTCTTCACAGTTTATGGACTAGAACATCTTTTGATAGTAAAAAAATTATAAAGGAGAATATGCATGGAGGTGGGTCTTATCAGCACAAGCCTCAACAAGAGGATTACTTGGAGGATTGTCTGAATGAAAGAGAAGTCTAGAGGAGAAGTTGGATGAGACTCACAATTGATCAAATTCATGCCTTTAATCTCCCCATGCAAGTGCCCGATATTGTGGATGATAGTTCAGACATTTTGGATACTGGATTTCAAAAAGTTTTATTGTAACCTTTACCTCCTATGAATTGGTCAGAGAAAGAAGTTACTGACATTAAAATTCATTCTTGTGGTGTCATAAGGAGAATAGAGAAATGGATGAAGAGAAAGTTTAGAGAGCATGTTGGTTCAAATATAGCTAAAGAATCATTAGCTCAGAGCCAAGGTAGGTCCAAAATTGTGCATTCTCAGAGGAAGACATCTAGTTCGGACCCAACAATTGAGCGGGGATGGTGAAGGACCCCCTGAGGAGAACAATAAGTTGAAATCCATGTGTTAGTTGAATGGTCAGCCAGTGAAAGATGATACTAGATTGGATGTTTCTCCATAGAGAGCAAACCATGTGCCACTAGTTAACGACCCTATTAATGATAGTGATTCATTGATTTTTACATAGTTGGGAGAAGATGATATTTTTCAGTCTTTGTTTTGCACATGATTCTTCAATAATTCAAGTTAATGGTATTACAAGTATGGTTAATGCCACTAGTGTTTCCACCTCTTCTCCTTCTTGGTTGAAGAAAGCAGTTGAAAAGAAAAAGAGATATACTCCAATGGTGGACACTGGTGTTGATACAGTGGCTAAGTTGATGTAGAAGACTCCAAAGCCCAAATGTGCCATGAGAATGTCGAGAATGATCACAGACCATACTACAAGCAATCAATTCCTTAAGATTGCAGACCTTGTGGGAGATAAGAATGAGAGTGAAGTGACTGAAGTATACTTTAACATAAGTAGAGTGAATATGGGACCCTCTACCATTGAAGGGGATATTTATCATGTAGAGTATTCAGTTAGTAACTTATCAAATAGGGTCAAGAAAGAACAAGACTCAAGTAAGTACTTTATCTTCTTTTATTCAATCAGTTCTAAGCATTACAACATCCTCGTCAGATGCAATTCCAGATTTAAGTGTAAGTGTGCTAGATCCCAGTCTTTTGCAACAAAAAATATAGTCTAGGGCTTTGAATGATGTTGTGAGTCAATGGGTAGAAAAGGTAGTCTTCGATGGTCTCTTGTTTGTTGAAGAAGTTGTTAAGTTGTTTGATCCTATCTCCAGTAAAAGAGAGGTCTTAATTATAGAGTTTCAAAAGGCTAGAAATGATCATAATAGCCTCTCTTTAGCTTCAATGGAAATTAAAGAAAAGGGCAAAATGGATGTCAAGGTCCTAATACCTGAACAGATTATAAATGCCCCAAATGAGTTTGATGCACTAGCTTGAACATACATTCTTGAATGGAGAATAATTGTGTTGACATTGGTCGAGGATGATATGAGGGATGCAATCGCAACTTACTATGCTGAAATGAGAAATATTAAGCCTTAATTTTGCTATCTTGGAAATTGAAGTGACTGGGGAAAATGAGGACAAATTATTGGATGTTAAAGAAATAAAGAAAAACTTTAAGGAGTTAGTGACAAAGGAGATAATGGACTATAATGTCACAACTAGTGAATCACTTGAGAAGATGGCAAAGATTGCTGCTTACATCAAAATTGTCAAGCACGGGTTGGATGAGATTCATCAAAAGATTAATGATATAGATAGGGCAGTTCACAAGAAGAAGCATGGGATTAGCATGACTAGAACTCTAAGTGGCATGTCCCTCTCCCCTTTCCTCACCAATTACCAAGCATACAAGGCTAGACAAAGGGCACAAGTAGCTCAAGTGATGCAAGAAGACACGAGTAAGGAAATTGAACAAGTGGAAGATGAAGATGTGGCACAAAATGATGATGATGCTGGCGATGAGGATGTGGCAATCCTTAATTAATTCTCTTTTTATGTTTTAGCAAAATATTTTACATTCTCTCAAACTATTGGCTCTGGGGGCCCTTTAAGTATTTATTGTTTAAACTCTCTTTTAAATTAGTTGTCACCAAGAACCTGTTAGGGTTAAAGATAGTTATCATATGGCTTTCTATAAATTTGATGTGCAAGTCTATGTATGGATCTTTTGGGCAAACTTTGTTTTGGCGATAGAGAATTTTGAC
Organism: Cunninghamia lanceolata; assembly: GCA_027924645.1. Lineage (NCBI taxonomy): Eukaryota > Viridiplantae > Streptophyta > Pinopsida > Cupressales > Cupressaceae > Cunninghamia > Cunninghamia lanceolata. The sequence continues at coordinate 17,942,701 of BSBN01001583.1, forward strand.
ACTTCATGTTTTAAATTGCTTTATATGCATATAATGAGAATCAATGTAGTAGAGATTTAAGGGATCATAGACTTTGTGTTATGGTTATTTAAATTTACGTTCTTCCTATGTTGAATGTATTACTACTGGTGTTGGTAACATTTGTGCATTGAAGTGGTTGGATATCTTTAGTTTTGGCTCACTGCTATGGATGGTTTATCTGTTGATATATTGTTTAGAGTGGTGATCATGTGGTGTATGATATCATGTTTATTTGAGTTTCTAAATATTGTGGTGGTGGAAGTCTTTATACTTCTGATTATTTGAAAAACAAATTTATGCCTTTATTGCTTTCTGGTTAAAAGCTTTGCCTTTATTTTTGTTTTAGGTTTAAAGAAATCTTGGTTTTTCATTAATAAGAATATCTATCGAAGGTAGCTACGCCTTCTAAAATAACCAAAGAGCCTTTATAAAATACCAATATAATAGGCTCAACTATTGATTATATTTGTCATCTATCTAGGCATGAGAATATAGAGTTAGGTGAAAAATATGTTAACCAACATAAAATAATGCTAAGTGTAATCTTACGATTATGCTAAGAATTAGGGTTTCGATTAGGGTCAGAACCATGGTTCAATTAGAATTAGGGTACCCATTTTAAAGGAATATTTTAATTTGAATGTTGAACCCTAGAACCCTAATTCTAACAATAACCCTAACCCTAATACTAACCCTAACCCTAATTCTAACAATAATCCTAACCCTAATTATAATTCTAATCCTAACATGAAGCTTGACCTTGATTCTAACCCTAATCATAAGCCTATATGCAACCCTAGTTTTAATCCTATCTATAATTCTAACTATAACTATATCCCTAATTCTAACTGTAACCCTAACCCTAACACTAATCCAAATTCTAACCCTAAGCATACAATTGATTCTAACCATAATTTTAATTCTAATATTGATTTGAACCCTAAGACTAACCCTAATTCTAACCCTAATGCTAAACCTCACCCTAACCTTAACCCTAGTTTTGACCGTAATTCTAATTCTAATTGTCACCCTTTTTCAAACTGTAACCCTAATTATAATTATAATTCTAACCCTAATCCTAACCTTAATTCTAATTGCAATTTCAACCCTAATCCTAATTATAACCCTAATCATAATCTTAATCCTAACGCTAACCTCAATTATAATTGTAACCCTAAATCTCACCCTAACCCTAACCCTAGTTTTTACCCTAATTCTCATTCTAATTGTCACCCTTTTCAAACATTAACCCTAATTCTAATTATAGTTCTAATCCTAATCCTAACACGAATGCTAACCCTAACTCCAATTCTAACCATAATTCTAACCCTAGCCCTAACCCTAATTGTAACCCTAACCCTATTTCTCACCCTAACTCTAGTACTAATCATAACCCTAATTCTAACCTAAACACTAACCCTAACCCAAATTTTAACCCCTAACTCTAATCTTAAATATAATATATAATATAATTAGAATTACAATTATTATATAATATAATATATAATTTTTATTATTATATATATTATAATTATAATTATTTTATGTAATATATAATATTATATTATATAATTATAATAATTCATATAATTATATAATATAATTAGAATTAGGCTTTTTGCTCCTAATTTTAACCCTAACCCTAACCCTAAACATAGCTCTATAACTCTAACTCTAAGCCTAACTATAATTTAAACCCTAACCCTAACCTTAATACTAACCTTAACCCTAATTGTAACTCTAACCCTAACTCTAATTTGAACCCTAACCCTAACCATAACTCTAATTATTCTAGGTTCAACTTTTAATGTTGTAACATTGATATTGAATTGTCTATATTGAGTACTTATTGTTTCATGTTCAAATTAAGTTGTTTATTTACATGGTTCAACATTAAGGTTCATTGTTAACATTTCAATAATTAATCCACAAGGTTTCACCTTTAGGAGTTAGGGCTGTGTTTAATGTATAGAGTTAAGGTTTGAAGGTTTAATGTTTTGGGTTATTTGTTGAAAGTTTACTTTTCAATTTAAGACTTAATGTTTATGTTTTGTAACCCTGTACTTCTATCCCCAACCCTAATTGTCTCGCTAATCTTAATTCTAACAACCCTAATTCTAAACATAAATCCAATAATAATTATGTACTTAACCCTATTTGTAATTAGTAAAACATCTTTTAATGGAATTGTTTTACTAAATTAAATGGCCTTTTGTGGAATCGAAGAGTCCCAAATTCTGAAGATACTATGTTGGTCATGTACGATCAAAATCGTGACATCAATGGCCTGGGGCTATCAAGTCAGTTCTGTTAGATCTAGGGCACACAACTAAGAGGGGGGGTGAATCAGTTGTACAAAAACTTACTTTTACTTCAAAAACTTGATTCTTCTTTGTTATTTAATAGCATATCAATTAACCATTCATGAAAGCATAAAGCATAAACATTAGAGCAGATAAACATCAACACATTAGACACCAAGATTTTGACGTGGAAAACCCGGTCAAGGGAAAAACCACAGGGTGATTAACCTAAGGATTATTCTCTGTTAGAAGAATAAGAAAAATGGATGGCACATGCCAATTAGGGCTCACTGCCTGAGCACACTGCTCACAAGGAGGCACACTGCCTACAAGAGACACACTGTCTACAAGATAACAAGTATTACAAACTTGAGCTGGAGATTGGCATCTTTACCATGCTTGGATCAGTTCCATTTAAGCCCAAAAACTCCTGCTCTACCTTTCACACTTCTCTTCGCTATATCACTCTCATCACCACAAGACATACTTCAAAATGAATTCACAAACCCTTATTTATACAAGGCATCAACTTAGGAACAATCATCTAAGTCGGCAAACACCTACAAGATCACTCGCAAGATGTGTAATACATCTAATCGGCCAGTCTTAAGAAGAACACCAATATCCATGGTTATTCTTTGAATGCAAACTCTAATTTCAATGCGGACCACCAATAAGAATAGAACACAATCCAAAGATCACCAAAACCTTTCCTGAGTCATCAAGAACATCCACACTTTATCAGCTTACTCGAATTCTTCTATTCTTCATCTGAAACTTCAAGAACACAGTCTGTCATCACTGTCATAATGAAAAAGGTGCTTTTAGACCTCCAAACCATGAAGAAATCTAGTTGTCACTTCACATGAACTTATTCAACACTCTCTCCAATCCACAGATTGAGATAATGCAAGTCTGGAACTCACCGGACCAATCTGTGACACTCTGTCACCACTGAACGCCTGGTAGAACCAGTTCTACTTGAGTGAGCATAACTTCTTCAAATCTTCATGCGGACCTCTAAAATCTTAACTAGAACATCTCAAGACTCATATCTACAAACCCTTTAAACCGCATCCTCTGATGCTCAACCTATTGAGTACTTTTGCCTTCTTCTCATCATTGTTCTTCACTATTCGTGATGGAGACTAATTTCCTCAATAACCTCAGTACACAGCTCATCCAATCCTTCTTATCAATGCAATATGAGTATGTTGACATCAATGACAACACTGGTTAACCTCATACTTGCAACAATCTCCCCCTTTGTCATTGATGGCAACATATTATCTGAAAAACCATCAAGACAAGAACTTCTCCTTTCTGTCATAGCTCCCCCTATCAGCAACAACTCTTCACATGTCTTCTCTTCCTTTACTTCTCCCTCTTTGATCATCAACCACTTGTTTTTCACATGTCTTCTCTCCCCCTTTGACATCAATGGCAAAGGGCTCATACTTGCAATTCTAACACATCAGAATCATACCAGCTGCTCTCCCTTAGTAGCAGCTCCCCATCATCAATCCGGATCACAAGATATGATTGTGATATCTACCGGACTGATGCACATCAGTGCATCCTAGTTCATCACTGAAGGGGCCATGACCCCTAACTTCTCCCTGAGATACTCAAAAGAGTCCTTGGGAAGAGGTTTAGTAAAAATATCTGCAAGCTGATCCTTTGAGGGCACATACTCCAATCTGACTTCACCCTTGTTCACTTGCTCTCTCAGAAAGTGAAATTTGATAGATATATGCTTGGTCTTAGAATGTAACACTAGATTCTTAGAAATATTTATTGCACTAGAATTATCACAGAAAATTGTGATAGGCTCCTCATATTCTACTTGAATATCTCTTAGCATTTGCTTCATCCACAAAAGTTGGGTGCAACTTGTTGTTGCCACAATGTATTCAGCTTCAGTTGTAGACAGGGATATTGCTTCTTGTTTCTTGCTTAGCCAAGAAACCAACCTTTTTCCCAAAAAGAATGCTCCTCCACTTGTACTCTTTCTATCATCCACATCTCCTGCCCAATCTGCATCTGTATATGCATGAAGAGAAAATTTATGATCTCTAGGATACCATAGACCATACTCAACTGTTCCTTTCAAGTACCTAAAAATTCTTTTGATTGCCATGACATGAGATTCTTTGGGATCAACCTAGAATCTCACCACAAGACCAACAGCCTTTATGATATCTCGTCTAGTTTGAGTGAGATACAATAATCCTCCAATCATTGATCTATACTTGGTCTGATCTGTCTTAGGAGAGTCATCATCTTTGCTCAACTTACATCCGGTAGCCATGGGAGTATTCATAGGCTTTGAATCTTCCATTCCAAATTTCTTCAAAAGTTTATTCACATATTTAGTCTGAGTGATAAAGATTCTTTTCTCTGTCTGAGTAATTTGCAGACCCAAGAAGAAATTCATTTCACTGAGCATTGACATTTCAAACCCACGTTTCATTTGGTTTGCAAAGATTTTGCACATACTGTCTCTTCCTCCAAAGATGATATCATCAACAAATACTTCAACAATCAGGATGTTTTCATGATCAATTTTGAAATATAGGTTACTATTAGCAGTACCTTTGTTGAAACCAATCCTCAAAAGATGTTTGTCCAACCTTTCATACCATGCTCTTGGTGCTTGCTTTAGACCATACAGTGCCTTCTTTAATTTGCAGACCATATCACCATGCTCAGATAACTGAAATCCATCCAGTTGTTCAATGTACACCTCTTCTTCTAAGTCACCATTCAGGAAGGTAGATTTGACATGCATCTGATATACTTTGAAATCTTTGAAGGCAGCAAATGCAAGAAATAGTCTGACTGCTTCAATTCTTGCTACCGGAGCAAAGGTTTCCTCAAAATCAATTCCTTCTATTTGAGAGTAGCCTTTGCAGACTAATCTGGCTTTATTTCTATTTACTTCACCAACTTCATTTAGTTTGTTCTGGAAGACCCATTTTGTTCCAATCACATTCTTGTTACTAGGTCTAGAAACAAGATCCCAAGTGTGATTTTTCTCAATTTGCATCAACTCTTCCTCCATTGCTTTGGTACAATTTTCATCATTGCAGGATTCATTTATTGTCTTAGGTTCAATCTTTGAAATCAGACAACATTCATCTAAATTTTGAGCAATTTTCCTTCTCGTTTGCACACCTTTGCTTTTGTCACCTATGATCTAATCTTTAGAGTGGTTCAGTCTTACATACCTTGGAACTTTGGGAGTTTCTTGCACTTCTGTTTCTTGATCAGGCTCATTCAGACCTATCTCTTCTTCTTGATTTACCGGATCAGTCTGAATCTGTCTTTCAGGAGAGGATTGAGCTCCTTGAACCAGAACACCATCTTGATCATCTTCACCATACTCATAAAACCTTGAGGGCTTCTCAATTCCTTCATCAACCTTCACATTTATACTTTCTATCATCTTTCTCAGTCTCTTATTGTAACACCGGTATGCTTTGCTTTGGGTGGAGTATCCCAAGAAAATTCCTTCATCACTTCTAGCATCAAACTTTCCTAGATCTTCATCTCTTTTAATGTAACATTTGCTACCAAATACTCTGAAATATCTCATAGTAGGAGTGATGCCAAACCAAAGTTCATAAGAAGTCTTACCGGTATTGCTTCTGATTTGAACTCAATTGAGAGTATAGACTGCAGTGCGGACAGCTTCTCTCCAAAACATCTGGGGAACATTTGCTTCCATCATCATTGTCCTGGATGCTTCCTGGATGGTCCAGTTCTTTCTCTCAACTACTCCATTCTACTGTGGAGTCCTAGGAGTAGACAACTGTCTCTTTATACCATGCTTCTTACAGAAGTCTATGAATTCACCGGATGTGAATTCACCACCTCTATCAGACCTCAGACATTTCAGTTTTAATCCGGTTTGATTCTCTACCATAGCCTTGAAGATTTTGAACTTCTCAAAAGCTTCTAATTTCTCTTTCAGAAAGGTAACCCACATCATCCAGGAATGGTCATCAATCAGTAACATGAAATATCTATCACCTTACATACTCTTGATTCTTGTCGGACCACATAGATTAGTATGAACTAATTCCAATAATCCGGTAGAGGACTGATCCTTGCTTTTGAATGAGACTTTGCTCTATTTACCTAGCTGACATTCTTTGCACAAACTATTTGTAGGTTTTACCAACTTTGGAAGATCTCTTACAGCCTCAGTATTGCTTATCTTGATGATGTTATCAAAATTTACATGACACATCCTTCTATGCCATAACCAACTCTGATCAACTTGAACAAACAGACAACTTTTATTAGTACCAACTGGATGGAAGATATTACCTTTTGTTTGAGTACTAGATGCAATCTCAGTTCCGAAGCTTTAAAAGATCCTGCATCTTCCATTCTTGAACTGGAGATCATAGCCTTTGTCCACCAACTGACCAACACTAAGAAGATTGTGCTTCAATCCTTCAACATACAGTACATTACCAGTTTTGTTCTTTCCATCAAAAGAGATAGTTCCCCTACTTCTAATTCTACTAGTAGAATTGTCACCAAACTTTACCATTCCTCCTTCATACCTTTCCAAATCTAAGAACTTGTTCTTGTCACCTGTCATATGGTGAGAGCATCCACTGTCAATAACCCAATCATCCTTTTCTTCAACTTGGGCAGCCAAAGCTCTTTCTACAACCTTATGATTGATAGATTCAGGGGATATTGGATCTTCTTCCTTGATGGCAATGAACACCCATTCATTTCCGGATTTGTCTCCTATCTCTGATTCATCATCTGTTACTCCTTCATTATCAGCTTCTTCATGAACATAATAACAATTCTTTTGGAACCTTTGTCTATTAGAATTTGATATTGTGGATCTTTCTGGACATCTTGAGGCAAAGTGACCAATCTTATTGCAGTTGAAGCACTTAAAGGGTAATTTTCCTTCATACTTACTGGATCCTCTTGGTAGTCTTTTTGCAATGAGGGCTTCAAGTTGAATTGTTTCTGCTTCTTCCTCTTCCATGTCTTTTCTTGCTTGATCATACCATGACAGTTTCCTTGAAGAGTTTTCTCCTGGATCAAATCTTTGTTTGCCTTTCACATAGGCACTAGCTTTGAATGCAGATTTAGTCTTGGGGGGATCATCTCCAAACTTGGTCATTTCAAATGCAGCCAGTTTGCCAGCCAATTGGTCTCTTGTGATAGTTGTATGGGCTCTGAATTCATCAATGGCAGCACCCTTGATTTTGTAGGTAGTAGGAAGGGATCTAAGAATTTTGCAAACAATCTCATTTTCATCCAAAACTCCACCAGCATTCCTATTTCCACACACCAACTCATTTACTCTTGGCATAAAGGTAGTGATATTTTCATCATCTCTCATCTTCAATCTTTCAAATTTCCCTTTGAGACTCTGCAAACTTGTGCTCTTAACATACTCATCTCCTTCATGCAGAATTTCCAATTTAATCTAGATCTCATAGGCAGTTGGTAGGTCAATAACATTTGAGAGCTCAGAGTCAGTTAATGCACTTAGAAGAGCCTCTTTAGTCTGCAAATTGTTTTCAGCATCTGTGATTTCATTTAGAGTTGTCGGACCACCCTGTGGAGGTACATAGGCTTTTGTGACCATGGACAAGTAAACTTTTCCCATGCACTCCAAGTGACATTTCATGCGACCTTTCCAAAGAGAGAAGTTGGTTCCATCAAACTTCAGACTATCCTTCTTATATGACAACATCCTAGATCTCCTCAAGCGGTTAAGCTCCTTTTTAGAGGAACTTGGCTCTGATACCAATTGTTAGATCTAGGGCACACAACTGAGAGGGGGGTTGAATCAGTTGTACAAAAACTTGCTTTTACTTCAAACACTTGATTCTTCTTTGTTATTTAATAGCATATCAATTAACCATTCATGAAAGCATAAAGCATAAACACCAGAGCAAATAACCATCAACACATTAGACACCAAGATTTTGACGTGGAAAACCCGGTCAAGGGAAAAACCACGGGGTGATTAACCTAAGGATTATTCTTTGTTAGAAGAATAAGAAAAATGGATGGCACATGCCAATTAGGGCTCACTACCCAATCACACTGCTCACAAGGAGGCACACTGCCTACAAGAGACACACTGTCTACAAGATAACAAGTATTACAAACTTGAACTAGAGATTGACATCTTTACCATGCTTGGATTAGTTCCATTTAAGCCCAAAAACTCCTACTCTGCCTTTCGCACTTCTCTTCGCTATATCACTCTCATCACCATAAGACACACTTCAAAATGAATTCACAAACCCTTATTTATACAAGGCATCGACTTAGGAACAATCATCTAAGTCGGCAAACACCTACAAGATCACTCGCAAGATGTGTAATACATCCAGTTAGCCAGTCTTAAGAAGAACACCAATATCCATGGTTATTCTTCAAATGCAAACTCTAACTTCAATGCGGACTACCAATAAGAATAGAACACGATCCAAAGATCACCAAAACCTTTTTTGAGTCATCAAGAACATCCGCACTTTCTCAGCTTACTCAAATTCTTCTGTTCTTCATTCAGAACTTCAAGAACACAGTTTGTCATCACTGTCATAATGAAAAAGGTGCTTCCGGACCTCCAAACCATGAAGAAATCTAGTTGTCACTTCACATGAACTTATTCAACACTTTTTCCAATCCGCAGAATGAGATAATGCAAGTCTGGAGCTCACTGGACCAATCTGTGACACTCTGTCACCACTGAATGCCTGCTGGAACCGGTTCTACTTGAGCGAGCATAACTTCTTCAGATCTTCATGCGGACCTCTAAAATCTTAACTGGAACATCTCAAGACTCATATCTACAAACCCTTTAAACCGCATCCTCTGATCCTCAACCTATTGAGTACTTTTGCCTTCTTCTCATCACTATTCTTCACTGTTCCTGATGGAGACTAATTTCCTCAATAACCTCAGCACACAGCTCATCCAATCCTTCTTATCAATGCAATATGAGTATGTTGACATCAATGACAACACTGGTTAACCTCATACTTGCAACAAGTTCTGGCATGCACACAGACCCTTCCCTCCTTGCAATGGGGTGAACCACCATGTCACTCTTGCTCTCATGGAAGTAGCCAATCGAGAGGAGGTGAGACACGGGGGTGGTTTGGCTTATTGGAGAGCTAGACTTTGCAAAGAGAGGTTGACACATCTTGGGGCCTATGTTGTTGTGCACTTGTGTGAATGTGTTGTTCTATGATCGTGGTTGTAAAGATATAACTATATGACCTGAAGGGTCAGTAGTCACTGTTCTTTGGTTAAGGTTTCTAATATTCTAGCATTGTGTGGGTAAGGTGTTGTTCTCATTGATTCTTTGTTGTCTTTCAAAGTGTTGGATGAATGCTTGTTGTACTAAGAGTTATCTAAACGCTTCTTGTTGTTGAATGACTAGTGGGTCTTGTTGCGGTCTTGGGTGGATTTCCTCTATCTCATCGAGGATTTCCCTCACCAACTCACCTCTAAGTCTAGGGCACATTCATGAGCTGAGACAAGAGATAAACAATTGTGAGCTAACCTTGACTTGACCTACGGTTTGGACTTGGGGTTTGTGTGACCTAAGGTTTGACTATGCATTGACTTTGTTTGAGCTTGTGATGGAATCAAGGGTCTTGACCAATGTTTGGCTATAGTTGACCTTGTGATGGAATTAAGGGTTTGGGAACCTTTTAAATTGCTATTGTTTTTGTTCTTTTTGGGTTTTATGAATGCAATCCTATATGAATGCAAAACTTATTTTTGTGTTTTTTTATGCTTTTGGAAATTAAAAGTGTTTTTTCTTAATCTAGGAATTAGAAAATGTATGCAAGCTATGATGAAGTTATCTAATGCAATGTAACCTATGTTTTTTCTTGTTTTGTGAATAGATGGATCAATTTAATCTAAGAAAGGAAATTTATTTAAATCTATGAACTTGGAAAGGGAAACTAATTTAATAATGCAAATCTACTTAGCCTATCAAGGAAAAAGCAAACTTGTATTTTTCTTATCCTAAGAGCAAAGTTTTGATTATCTAATTACTATGAAAATGCAAAAAGGCATGAAGGAACCTGGAGATGCATGAGCCTCCACTACCTTGAGAAATCCCTGTAATGGCAACCTTGAATCCTCTTGTAGCATCGGGGTGATCCTCTTGGCGATAAGATGAAAATGGAAGCAAAAGAAGCTTTGAATCTTTGCAAAGGGAGCTCAATGAGAGCTTTGACGAACACTGTGGCTTGATATGAGTAGCATATGGATGTGAAAAGGCTCCTATGTCATGTATGAGCATGTGAATGCCTAATTTGGAGACCAATAACTTGCAAGAGTTGTGTGCACAAATGAAATTGCCTCCCTTTGTGCTTGAGGGATGGGGGTATTTATAGGTTCGAAGAAGGGATGAGAGATGATGAAGAAGAAGAGTTAACTCCATTTGATAGGAGAGTTAAGTTAGAGGATTCAAGAGTGACCTGGGATAAATTGGAGTGATCTACCCAATAAAAGCTTATCACTCAAGAAGAAGTGAAGAAGGAGTGCATAGGAATGCATGCAAATGCATGAGTTGTTAATTGAAGATGAAATAGAGCTAATTATGATTGTGTAGGTGCATGAAATACTTAACTCTATACTTGGCATGGAAATCCATGCAAAGAGGAAGAAAAATAGGTGAAAACACAACTTTTTTGAGTTAGAAACTTGAGTTTTTCCACAGATGAAAACACGACAAGGTCACCTAGGGGTCACTCCTTTCACTAGTCAGGGTCGCCTGAGGGCGACTCTCAGAGGAGAACACCTAGGTTGAAGTGCATGATGGGAGATGGAAGAGGAGGTGAAAAGGAGGGGATTTGCCTCCAGAAATAGGTCAATCGTATATGAAAATCCAAATCTCCACTTGAAAAAGTAAGATCTCCCAAGGGAGATCTAGAAATAATAGGGGAGATTTGGATTAGTTAAGTGAAACTAAACACTGAAAGTAGGAGATAGCTAGGGAGGACCTCTAGAAGGCCTCTAAGGGGTGAAATGGATGAAAAACACTAGGGAAAGGTTAAAAGTCACCTACAAGATGCATACAAGGCTTAGGAATAGGGTCGTAAGCACAAGAAATACAAATCCACAAGTGTAAAAAAAGGTATGGAAAAGTGTGAAAAATGAAGAGAGAGAGAAATTGGCAAAGGGGAAACAACACAAGGAGGAAGAAAAGACATATCACCAAGAGAATTTCTGCTTAGAGGATGTTAATTCACACTTACATGTATGTGACAAGGATTATGACTCATCATAGGGGTCCTCGTGAAGATTGTGTGTGACTTTGATGCTTACATATTTGCCCCCTTGGGGACAGTAGTCTACATGAAAGGTAGGTACCATTCTTGAACTAGGCCTTACCTATTGTCAAATTTCCCGCAACTGTATCTGCAATAACTTGTATTAGTCCTGGCATTTAAATATATCAAAATGAGTAATGAAAACTGAAATGATGAACATACCATAGATCATTTGAGTTAAACTAGTTATTTTCCTTTGTCAGTGAGACTTATAGCAACGAATGCATGCAGAATGATGCACAAGAGATGCATACAAGTAAAAACTAATCTAAGAATACATAAAAGAAATTAAGCTAAGGGAGAGAAAGAGTGAACAAATTAGTGAGATTTGAGTGAATCGGCGATGAAATCGATCATGTGAGCAGTCGTTGGGTAGATATCACTAAGCAGATTGCAAAGATGACCACCTTTTCTTTTGTTGCTGAGAATTAGGTACACAAACAGTGAAAAACCCTTCTCTAAACCATAGCTTGAATTTTATGAAAAATCTCTTGAAATTGTTTGTTTTTGATGATTTTCTCTAATGCATTGTGTTTTTTTGTTTATTGAAATTGCCTGAGAAACAGGGTTTTTAGAGCTTTTTTAATTCAAGGGATAGTCACATAGGGTCACCCGGAGGAGATCTGCCTTAGCAACAGGGTCACCCGGGGGAGATTTGCTTGTGCAACAATGTCACCCGGGGGATATCCTACTGAACATCTGGGTCACCCGAGGGAGATCCAGGCTAATGAAAGGGGTGATCCTGACATATCAATTATGACTGAAATTTGATGTTTTCTAGAATTCGCATCACTCTATTTTGATCTAAAATGAACACTAAATCTATCTGTTTATTACAATTTTGATGGTTTATACACTTTTTTTGTAGGATTTTCTGCATGTTTTATGATTTTTAGGGATTTTCTGAGTTGACGAGATCTAATCTAAAGTTCTTTTCTTATTGGTAGGATATGAGGATCCATTGGAATGTCTACCGAGAGCAATTATGGCTTTTAGAGATGTATGCTTCATTATCTACTGACGAGCTTTCTATCTTGAGGAGAGAAGGTTTAGCTAGAGTTTTCCATGTGCCAGTCGTACATCATGTGGCATGTATATGCTGTGACATTTTGATATATTGGGATGTACATAGGAACACTTTTAGGTTCCTATTGTGATGTTCACAACACGCCCCATTTTACTCCTTAGCAAAATGAGGACCCCTGCTGTGGTTGTTGCTTTTGCTTTTGTGTGTGTTGTTTTGCTTGGTGGTAAAGGGAAAAGAGGGGTTAAAGTTGCAAACTTTGTTAAAAATAGAGAAAAAATGCATTTTCAGTACCAGTGCATGATATGGTTGGATTCCTTATGAAAAGTGAGCTAGGGTTGCTTTTTGAACCATCTTAAAATGTGCCATATTTTGCAAGTTATGATCATTTTGGTAAAATGTACATTCAGGTTTGTATATCGCTTTGCATATACAAAGTCCTTTGTATGTGCAAAGTCCCTTTTATACTTAATCGCTTTTTCTAGTCGGGCTCATATACATTGTTATTTGCATGTTGGTTTGTTTGTATGTCGCATATACATCCCTTTTGTATATCGCTTTCATTTACAATGTTAATTGCATGTCCTTTATCTTGTATGCATTTGGTAAAAGTTTTGAAGTATGTACATACAAGATAGACCCGAAATTGTTTAAAAGTTAGAATGAATTGATGTTAAGTTCTGCTTTGTATCTCACATTTGTATATTTTGGCAGGTCAAATATACAAGACACTTTATACATGGTAGACCCGAAGTGTTTATAGAATATGGTTTAGCGGTTGAATGTTTCCGTGCTTTGTATATTCAAGGATACAAGTGTTATATACAAGCCGGAATCCAAAGTATCTTGAATCGAGTATAGCCAATGTGTTACGTCTGGAATGTATAATGTTTTATACATTACTCGATATGCGGCAAATATACATTGCAGAATATACATCCACTGAAATCCAAAGGGTTATGAATTGTGGTTAATTCATTGAATATTCTGTGGCTTGTATGTTATGAAACATACAACACATAAATACAACGCGGAATCAAAGAGAGGTTAGAATCTGATTAGTTCGTTGTATCGCATCTGACTTGTATATGGGCATGCATTCTGAAATATACAATGCAGAATCAGAGGGAAAATATGATGCAGTTAAGCGTTTGTATCACATCCAAGTGAAATGTCTGAAGGATACAAGGGCACTTCATGCATGCGCAGACCCGAAAGTAAGGAAAGACTTAGCTGAATGAAAAGTGGCGATCGACCAGAGTTGAGTGATTGGTGAGGTTCTGAAATGCCTCGCCGATAGGCAATATCACACTAATGGAAAGAAAGTAGAGAACGATCGGCGTAAGGTGAGTGATCGGTATAAAATTTCTAGCCTGCGCTGATGAATGTAAGTCACGCTGACGGAAGAAAAGGCTTAGCTGAATATTGCAAGGGCCATATCATCCAAACAAAAGCGATCGATATGATAAGTTTTGGACTTGCCGATGGGTGGATCTTGCACTGATGGGCATGAAAAGACAGGGCAATAGGAATTTGGAGGTTATTTTTGAGGCTCGAATGCATATTTTCAGTCAACGATGGTTGACCCGACTATTTTGGATGCTGTATATGCATTTTGGACTCATTTTCGTAGATTTTTTGGGCCCGATTTCTACATTTTTTTTGCACAGTCACGCCTTGATTTAACAAAGTGTTTTTAGTTTCTACTATTTATTAAGTGAAATGATACTTATTGCTTATTCATTTTTTGTAGGTTTGTAGTTGAAGAGGGAGCTGAAACTTAATAGCAGTGACATCACGAAGGAGAAAATCAGATCTCAAGAGCAGAGGAAGATAAGGATGAAGTGTGAGGAAGTCAAGGATCTTCATTGATAAGGACAAAATGCAGCTGAAGACATTATTGTAGCAGACCACAGAAGTTAATATTAAGCTGCTAGGGTTTTCAGAAGGGCATATTTCACCTAGATTTGATGTATACTCAGAGATATTTTGAGAGACTAGTTCACCAGCATTTATTGTTGTAACTAGAGGTTTGAACCAGGGTATAAATTAGGGTTTTTTTGGGGGGCTGTATTGAGGACAATCAAGGTCTATATATTGTGCTTGGATACACTGAAATATTTTACACAGGGGCTACATAAAGATTTGTAGCAGCACGAATTTGTAGAAGTAACATTTAGAATAGAGGGACCTTTTAGTTTAGAAGTAGAAGAAGGAGGTCGCCTATGTCTGCAATAAGGAATGCGTGGAACATCTGGCTTCTTTACTGTATCTGTAAAGCTTGTAAGTTTTCTGTAGTTTGATCATTAAAGCTAAGAGTCATTTAGACATTGTAAATCTTATATGACCGTCTGTTTCTAATACAATTGAATCTGAAATTCTGCATCTATCTTCTGAGTGTTTTATTGCTCTTCATTGTGTTTGAAACATATTCTCTTAGAGCTTGTAATCTTAGGTGTATGTTTGTGAAAATACTCAGAATATACATTTAAGGTTTTGTCTGTGGATTTGATCAAATTGTTGTATTGTTTATAAAGTGCATAACAGAACAATTAGATTCTTTGAGTAGAGTGAATGAAGTGTAGATTACATCTTTCTAACTTTTCCCAACCCATCTGAAAGTACTTAACTTAAAACACAAAAATTTAAAGGAAACTGTTTCATATTTGAAAGAAGCATGTATAGTTGAATTGAAAGTAGACAGTTTTCATAATATTTAAGAGGAGAAAGCTGCAATAATTCAAGAAGACCATTTAAAAGCTTTGTAGCACAGTAACACTTTTATGTAAAAGGAATGAACAACATGCTGATATTTATGATCTTTTGCATAGTTTGAGTCTAGTAAACCAACAAGAAACCCTAAACTACGTAAGGCCCCTTGAACATTATAGCTTCACATTGACCAACTGAATTTGCCCAACAGGTCAAGACCTAATCATATTAAACTTGGGATTAAGTGAATCTTAACCGATTCCTTCATATCTTTCAAGTCAGTTTTGGTTCATTTTATGTGAATTTTAACTAATTGTTATGATTGCATCAGAACAATCATCAACGGTTTTCTGGCGCTAGAAGGAGGGCCTAACTTGAGTTAGGGTTTGTTTCAAACTGGCTAATAACAGTGATAGAGTGACCAGGTCTAGATCCAATTCAGGGGATATTTTTGTGCAACTACCTGGTACAAGGTGAAGTAAGAGCCCTTTGATTTGGAATCCTAAAATATCGCAAGCAGGGAGTTCATCTGGAACACCTCCTGGGTCACCTTTTAACATCTGTAACATTGTGAGTCCTGACAGATCACTATTCAGATCTCTAAATCTTGGTTTAGGTACTCCTAGAGGTCCTAGTCCTCCTAGAGATCCTACCCCACTGATAAATCTAGGTATTCCTACAGGTTCAGGTCAAGCTCAAGCACCCACAATGGCTTATTTCAATGTCCAGTCTCCCATACACTTCAATGATTACAATGAGATGCCCAAAAATCAGGAAAAGATATGTCCTAAATATCAGTTACACCAAGACCCGGAAGACCACATTAGAATATTCAAGGAAGCATGCATTAGGGCTAGATTAGAGCACCAGGACATTGTGTGTAGATTGTTTCCCTACACCTTTAATGAACAGGCATCCAATTGGTATGTAAACTTACCCAACGGTTACATTTCTTCCCGGTCACTTATGGAAGAAGCATTTCTATCAAGATTTAGAGGACCCATTGATCCTTGCATCCTGTATCACAAATTGGCTACCATAAAAAGAGGTGAGGGAGAGCTAATTGATAATTTCAATGACAGCTTTCAAAAGGCCTACTCTGGGCTGGTAGCCCCTTACATAGTAGATGATGATACCTTGTTAGCCATGTACTATACTACCTTGGATCCTTTAAATGCCATGTTTGTCAAAAGAAAACCTGACATAGATTCAATATCCAAAGCCTATAAAGAGGCAGCCTCAGTAAATCAAGAGATGAGGCATACAACTTGTAGCCCATTTGTTAATGGAGGAAATTTTGGGATGCAAAATCAGGCACAACCTTGGAATGGAGTCCCTGTGCATCACACTCCATTATTAAATCTGGCTCCTTCTTACACACATGTGTATAGTCCTACCCCAATCCAAGCCATAGCTCGTTACACGAGTAACACTTCTAATAATAGTCAAAATAATCGTCAGTCTTTCTTCCAACCCCCTAGGGATACAACTATGGCAAAAGCACAAGAGGAAAGGGAAGAAATCAAAGAGATCACTACACATTTGAAAAGATTAACCACCGAAGTGACACAACTAAGAAATTAGAACTTTTATGGAAGAGGCAACCAAGGATACAATCAAAATCAGAATTATAACCAGGGCCAAAATCAGAACTATAGTTCAAATCAAAATCAACATTATAATTAGAACTATAATTAGAGCCATAACCAAAATAATAGCCAAGGCCAATGTTCAAATCAGAGCCAAAACTATAATCGGCATCAAGGTCATAACCAAGGGCAACCAATACAGAATAAAGGGCCAGTGATAGATAATAGGGCCTGGGGTAATAATAATAGAAATCAGAATTAGCCTAGGCCACCCAAAACATGGAACATTAGACCAAACAATGGTACCCTAGCTTCTCCTTTTGAGAATATAGATAATCATGATGCAAAACAAGTGGCTGGCATCCAAATGGCCAATACATCACTAAAAAGTTGGTGCAGATTTCACAATACCAATGCACATGCTGAGCTTGACTGTCCACAGTTCCATTTAGCATCCACCATATTCAATATAGAGGTGCAGCCTCCTACTTCTGAGTTTCTCATTCCCAAGGGTAATGAGGTAGTACCCTTAGGGTATGATACAGCTTTAGTCTTAGAAACCTTTACCTTTACAACTATAGAAGAGAAAGAAGATGAATTGTTAGAAGATGAACCGTACTTTTGTGAAACTCTTTATCCTGAATTAGCCTTTGTGTTAAATGCTTTTCAATTTCCTTTTGAAATAGAAAATGAAGTATTGACTGAAATAGAAGAGGCGCAGGCTTTCCAACAGACAAATAAAAACCACACCTACAATTTAAGGAACAACACTAGGCCAGGAGGACCTTTCACCACTTCCATTCCTCCTAACAACTTCAATACACCCCCAGATCAAAATGCTAGCAACAACCCTGCCATACTCAAAGCTAATCATCATACAAATAGTGGAACAACAGTACAAAAGACCCAAACAAGTAAAATTGAAACAGTAGAAACAACAAGGTTAATGAGTTACTTGTCAGAAGAAATAAAGAAAATTAAGGTCAGTATACCTTTGAATGAACTATTGAAAACCCCAGGGATCAGAAATGCTTTTATAAAATCCCTGGATACATCCATGATAGATGAGGTTGCTGCCGATGTAACTATTCCTAATAGAGATTCACCGCCTAGAGAGAAAAGTAAGAAAGTTGAGCAACCTTCCAATACAAATCTAGTAATGTATGTTGATAAGAAGGATGCTCATCCTTTCTTGTTAACTGTTAGATTGTGTGGGAAGAACATCCACAATTGCATGGTAGACTCTGGTGCATCAGCCAATGTAATGCCCTTAGGAATATGTAAAACTCTCGGGCTGACTCCCACCAGATCTGCCAAGGTTGTCACACAATTACATAAAACTGAGGTTAGTGTGATAGGAGAATTGTTGAACATTCAGATGCAATTAGCTTCAAACCCTAGGGTAAGCCAATTCATTGACATTCAAATAGTGGACATACCCGTGAATTATGTAATGTTGCTAAGTAGGGATTGGTCCAAAACATTAAATGGATATATGGCTACTGACTTTTCACATATGTGGCTACCTTGGAGAGGTGTCCCAAACCAGATTAGAATAGAGGCAGAACCTAGGATGAAACATATGATAACATAGTATAATCGAACAAATGAAATATTATATGTTGCTGTTGAACCTGGCGTCTATAGAATTACTAACAATGGGGTGCAAATTGAAGAGATCATGATGTTGAACATTAGGAAAAAATGAGTAAACAGGGAGACAACATTATTCATTGAGTCTGATGGAAATTCTTCGGATGAAGAAAACAGTGCAATGGAAAAATTTGGTGATGCCATTAGACAAGGGGTGGAAGAATGCATTAAACAAAATCTGCCAGTCTAATGTAAACTGTATGAGAACAGGTGTAGAGTCCATGATAGGCCACATTGTGAGGAGAGTTGTGGAATGTGCAAAGACATCATTGAATATGAATACAAAAAATGCATAAAGAGGGTAGAGTTACAAGAGGAAAATGTGAATCCTGATCAAACACAGAAATACATTCAGGGTGATGTAGATGCTTTAATTTCAGACTTAGAAGAGGTAATAAAGGACAAGGGTAGTTGTCTTTCTGATTCGCAAACTAAAAATACACATATGCAAGTTAACCAAATAGAAATACCCATGAATAAATATATCAACACCTCACAAGTAATAGAGAAGACGAAGCATGCCAAGGGGAAAAATCAGAAAAGTAAACACGGCATGTGGACATTAAAATGTGATAGGTCCAAATCAAAACAGAGTGCATGTGCAGGTATTGAACTCATAGATCCTCAAGGTAAATCATATCTGGCAGCATACAGACTGCAGTTTTCATGTACTAACAATATTGCTGAATATGAGGCCTTAATTTTGGGACTTGTCATGGCCATCAAGAAAAGGGTAAAAATGATTAAGGTATTTTCAGACTCTGAACTAATAGTCAAGCAAATAAAGAAACTATATGCTTGCAACTACAAGAAAATGATTTGTTACAGACATAGAGTATGGGGTTTAGTAGATTTATTTGATGCTTTTAACATAGAGCATATCCCCAGAGAGCTGAACCATAGGCCGGATGCACTAGCAGTTGCTGCTAGCACATTAGAACCCTTGACACTGTCAGGATTGAGATGATTTGCTATTGAATTACTTAATGTTCCTAGTATCCCAGACAACGTTACACATTTTTAGGTATTTGAAGGGGATCAGAAAATTATTGATTTTCTGACTTGCAATGAGGTATTTGAGGCTCAAATCATTGATGAGCAGGAAAGGCCTGAGACAACATGGGACGAAGAGGATATAATCAACTTGAAGAGCAATTTCTTACCCAAAGGGGTAATTGAACTAGAACACATTTTTGACTTCGATGGAATAATAAGACAGAAAGATTTACCCAAAACAGAAAGGGGTAAGTGTGATTTAGACAACTTAGGGACAGAGAAAAATCCACAAAATGTGCCAATCAGAAAGGCTTGCTCTGAGAAAATTAGAAAAGAAATTTTAGATGCTCTGAAAGATTACAAACATGTAATAGCATGGACATATGAAGACCTGAAAACCTATGATACGTCCATCATAACTCACATAATACCTTTGAGACTAGAGATTAAACCATTTAGGCAGAAACAAAGGCCTGTAAACGCCATTCTAGAGCCTTTAATCTTCGAGGAAGTTAAAAAATTGGTGTCTGCTGGAATAATTTTCCCAGTCAGACATTTAGTCTGGGTAGCTAACCTAGTACTAGTAAGGAAGAAAAATGGAGACATCAGATTATGCGTAGATTTTAGAAATTTGAATAAAGCATTTGAAAAGGACAATTATCCTCTGCCTCCTATAGATGAAGTGCTACAAGCAGTAAACGGGGCAAAGATGATGTCTTTTCTAAATGGTTTCTCAGGTTATAACTAGGTTTTAATAGATAGGGATGACAGATTAAAAACCACCTTCACTTGTAAATGGGGAAATTATGCATATAGGAGAATGCCTTTTGGTCTGATTAATACAGGTGCCACTTTTCAGAGAGCCATAGACATTGCGTTCTGTGGGTTATCAGGTAAGTACATTGTTGTGTATATGGATGATTTGACTGTGTATTCCAAGGATGCATCCACTCACGCTGAAGATCTTAGGAAAATACTCAAGCGGTGTGAAAGGTACAGAATTTCCCTTAATCCTAAGAAATGTTCATTTGGAGTTACTGAAGGTAAATTACTAGGGCATGTCATCTCTGAAGATGGAATATCGATTGATCCGTATAGAATAGAATCAATAAAAAGTCTACAAATACTAAACAATAGGAAAGAGTTGAAATCATTTTTTGGTAAAATTAACTTTGTTCAAAAGTTTATCACAGGTTTTGTAGAGATTGTGCAGCCGTTAAATGCCATGTTGAAGAAAGATGCGTAGATGGAGTGGACGCCTGTGGCTAGGGCTGCATTCGAAGATATCAAGCAAGCCATTTCTAGCGCTCCTGTATTGGCAAGCCCAGACTACACTAAAACATTTTATATCTACTCCTTCGCATCCTCCCATTCAGTTGCGGCTGCCCTGACACAGAAAGGTGAAAACAATGAAGAAAGGCCCATTGCATTTATGAGTGCATCACTGAAAGACGCACAGCTGCGATATCTGGATACCGAGAGACAAGCATTCACATTGATGAGAGCCGTGAAAAAGTTTAGACATTATATTTAGCGTAGCCAGATCAAAGCTATAGTGCCGGACGCAGCAGTAAAGATGCTACTGATGCAGAACGAACCTAGAGAAAAAAGAGCCAAATGGATCACCACGCTGCAAGAGTGCAACATGGAAATCATTCCCATGAAACTAGTTAGAGGGTAGGCGTTGATACAAACAATAGAAAATATAGACCCAGATTTGATAAAACAACAGTATGTGCTGAATTCTCATCACGCATCAGACTGGTATGGTGATTTAAACACCTTTTTGATAGCTAGAAAGTACTCAAATAGGATGAAAGCTTCTCAGAGGATAGCTTTGAAGATTAAAGCACAAAAATATATGGTGCAAAGAGGTCTTCTATTCAGGAAGAACCATGATGGAATTTATTTGAGATGTCTAAATAGAGCTGAAGTGGATAAAGTGTTGACAGAACTGCATGACAAATATGAAACAGGTCATGGTTCCCATCTACATACAACACATAAAATATTGAGGGCGGGCTATTACTGGCCCATGATGTTGAAAGATACAGAGAGTCACATCAAAAGTTGCCACCTGTCAGACTGCAGTAGATAAGGGAAGAAATTAGGCCAACCCATTACAACCTGTGATTGAATCAAGACCATTTACACAGTGGGGCCTGGATTTTATTGGAGTCATCAATCCTCCATCTTCTGCAGGACACAAGTTCATATTGATGGTGACAGACTACTGTACAAGGTGGACTGAGGCCACTTGCTGCAAATTCTCCACAACTGAGGTAGTTATCAAGTTTCTTGAAGAAAACATCATCACCAGGTTTGGAACTCCCTATTCATTGGTATGTGACAATGGCCCTACTTTCTCTTCTTTAAAGTTTTCTAAATGGGCATTTGAATACGGGATTGTTTTAAAGTTTTCTTCAAATTATTATCCTCAAGGTAATGGATTAGCTAAGTCTATGAACAAAATTTTATTAGATATAATTAAAAAGCTAATTGCAAAGAGTCCTGGACAATGGAATACCTTGTTAAAATATGCACTATTGGTAGATAGAACCAAGTTCAAAACAGCTTTAGGTAGTACACCTTATCATTTAGTTTATGGGACTGATCCCATACTTCTAGTAAATCTGAGAATACCAATCTGGAAGTTTGCCAATGAGTATTTAGGCTTTGATAATCATAGGGAAGCCAGAATAGTACAAATGCTACAACTAGAAGAGAAAAGAGGTCAAGCCATTGAGAAATTTGTAAAACACCAAGCAGTAGTAAAGAGGTGGTTGATAAGAGGGCAAGAGTCAAGACATTTAGGATATCAGACTTAGTGTTGTGCTGCGACAAAGCACATGAAAAGAAAGGGAACCATTGAAAATTTGATAAACTATGGTTAGGCCCATTGCAAGTGTCAGAAATAATAGGAGACAATGCATTTAGACTCAAGACTTTGACTGGAGAAGATGTGCCATTACCGGTTAATGGCCAACATTTGAAACACTACTTCCCGGCCTAAGGTAAAGGGGCAGTCCATTTTGTGTAATATAGTGTAGGTAGTGTACATTTTTCTTTTTGCTGTTTTCTTTTGCTATTTTCTTTTGTAGGTTAGTTGTTTGTATAGTTTTATTTTTTGTTTCTTTCTATTTGTTGTTTTGTTTCTGTTCTTTTGTTTGTACAGTCTTCTTTTGCTTTGTTTTGTTTTTCTTGTACAGTCTGTTGTTTGGTCTGTTGTTGTCTCCTCAGCAGGGATCTTTGTTTTACTTTAGAGTATTAAGAAGCAAACTAACAACCATTCAAAATAGTATAAAATTTAGAATATTCAGGTTAATCATTTGCAATTTATACATAACTTTTTGTGACTATCATGAATGTACAGAGTTGTTTAGCTTCTAAAATTTAGTATTCAATAATAGTGATTGAGAATTCAAGAGAGGTTTCTCACGGTGACACACCTAAAATCCTTAGGTTTGTTGAACCTACCAGTGTAGATATTAGGTGAAAAATCAGAGGTCACCCTTGCTACCATTACAATTCTCAGCTTAATTTCAGCAAGTGCCCACTCCTTGCATCATAAAGTTACAAATTGTGATATCTTGTGAAAGTTCTATCAAGCATCAAAATCATAAAATATAAAATACAAAAAATAAATAAAGTAGATTATACTGAGAATCCAGATTAAGCCATCTAAGTAGCTCTACCGGGGCTATAGACGCTCGCTGGCAGTGGGGCTCTACTTAGGAAAATTGTAACGATAACCTTGCCGGGGCTATAGACACTCACTGGCACCAAGGCTCTATCCAGTCGGCTATGAGGGAATATCCTCAACTACGTAGGCTAATGTCAATCACTGGTTTGTTCAACTGATCTTCAAGATGAGGATAATTAATCACGTGCACATACTTAAACTGAAAATAAAAATTCATGCATCCTTATTGAATACCTTACGTCTCAAGTTGGATAATCATTTACAGGAAAGATAGTTGGGAGTTATGAATTCATTTCATCTAGTTTTCTTAAATACTTTGAATATAATTGTTTTGTTTGGTTTCTAGTTGTTGTGATGTTCACAACATGCCCCATTTTACTCCTTAGCAAAATGAGGACCCCCTGCTGTGGCTGTTGCTTTTTCTTTTGTGTGTGTTGTTTTGCTTGGTGGTAAAGGGAAAAGAGGGGCTAAAGTTGCAAACTTTGTTAAAAATAGAGAAAAAATGCATTTTTAGTACTAGTGCATGATATGGTTGGATTCCTTGCAAAAAATGAGCTAGGGTTGCTTTTTGAACCATCTTAAAATTCGCCATATTTTACAAGTTATGATCATTTTGGTAAAATGTACATTCAGGTGTGTATATCACTTTGCATATACAAAGTCCTTTGTATGTGCAAAGTCCTTTTTATACTTAATCACTTTTTGCAGTCGGACTCATATACATTATTATTTGCATCTTGGGTCATTTGTATGTCGCATATACATCCGTTTTGTATATCGCTTTCATATACAATGTTAATTACATGTCCTTTATCTTGTATGCATTTGGTAAAAGTTTTGAAGTATGTACATACAAGATGGACCCGAAATGGTTTAAAAGTTAGAATGAATTGATGTTAAGTTCTACTTTGTATCTCACATTTGTATATTTTGGCAGGTCAAATATACAAGACACTTTATACATGGCAGACCCGAAGTGTTTACAGAATATGGTTTAGCAATTGAATGTTTCCGTGCTTTGTATATTCGAGGATACAAGTGTTATATACAAGCCGGAATCCAAAGTATCTCGAATCGAGTTGAGCCAATGTATTATGTCTGGAATGTATAATGTTTTATACATTACTTGATATGTGGCAAATATACATTGCAGAATATACATCCGCCGAAATCTAAAGGGTTATGAATTGTGGTTAATTCATTGAATATTCTGTGGCTTGTATGTTACAAAACATACAACACATACATACAACGTAGAATCGAATAGAGGTTAGAATCCGATTAGTTCATTGTATCGCATCTGACTTGTATATCGGAGGATACATACATTCAAAATATACAAGTGCCGGAACTAAAAGTTTATTAAACGGACTTAAATACTTGTATGTTTCGGCAGAATATACAAAAGCATGACATACATCATGGGCATACATTCTGATATATACAATGCATAATTAGAGGGAAAATATGATGCGGTTAAGCGTTTGTATCATGTCCAAGTGAAATGTCTGAAGGATACAAGGGCACTTCATGCATGCGTGGACCCGAAAGTAAGGAAAGACTTAGCTGAATGAAAAGTGGCAATCAGCCAGAGTTGAGTGATTGGTGAGGTTCTGAAATGCCTTGACGATAGGCAATATCATGCCAATGGAAAGAAAGTAGAGAACGATCGGCGTAAGGTGAGTGATCGGTATAAAATTTCTAGCCCACACCGATTAACGTAAGTCACGCCGACGGAAGAAAAGGCTTAGCCGAATATTGAAAGGGCCATATCGGCCAAACAAAAGCGATCGGTATGATAAGTTTTGGACTCGCCGATGGGTGGATCTCGCACCGATGGACAGGAAAAGACAGGGCAATAGGAATTTGGAGGTTATTTTTGAGGCCCGAATGTATATTTTTGGTCAACGATGGTTGACCTGACTATTTTGGACGCTGTATATGCATTTTGGACGCGTTTTCACAGATTTTTTGGGCCCAATTTCTACATTTTTTTGCACAGTCACGCCTTGATTTAACAAAGTGTTATTAGTTCCTGCTGTTTATTAAGTGAAATGATACTTATTGCTTATTCATTTTTTACAGGTTTGCAGTTGAAGAGGGAGCTGAAACTTAATAGCAGTGACATCACGAAGGAGAAAATTAGATCTCAGGAGTAGAGGAAGATAAGGATGAAGTGTGAAAAAGTCAAGGGTCTTCATTGATAAGGCCAAAATGCAGCTAAAGACATTATTGCAGTAGACCACAGAAGTTAATATTAAGCTGCTAGGGTTTTCAGAAGGGCATATTTCACCTAGATTTGATGTATACTCAGAGATCTTTTGAGAGACTAGTTCACTAGCATTTATTGTTGTAACCAGAGGTTTGAACCAGGGTATAAATTAGGGTTTTTTTTTGGGCTGTATTGAGGACAATCAAGGTCTATATATTGTGCCTGGATACACTGAAATATTTTACACAGGGGCTACATAGAGATTTGTAGTAGCAAGAATTTGTAGAAGTAACATTTAGAATAGAGGGACCTTTTAGTTTAGAAGTAGAAGAAGGAGGTCGCCTGTGTCTGCAATAAGGAATGCGTGGAACGTCTGGCTTCCTTATTGTATCTGTAAAGCTTGTAAGTTTTCTGTAGTTTGATCATTGAAGCTAAGAGTCATTCAGACATTGTAAATCTTATATGACTATTTGTTTCTAATACAATTGAATCTGGAATTTTGCATCTATCTTCTGAGTGTTTTCTTGCTCTTCATTGTGTTTGAAACATTTTCTCTTAGAGCTTGCAATCTTAGGTGTATGTTTGTGAAAATGCTCAGAATATACATTTACAGTTTTGTCTGTGGATTTGATCAAATTGCTATATTATTTATAAAGTGCATAACAGAACAATTAGATCCTTTGAGTAGAGTGAAAGAAGTGTAGATTAGATCTTTCTAACTTTTCACAACCCATCTGAAAGTACTTAACTTAAAACGCAGAAATTTAAAGGAAATTGTTTCATATTTGAATAAAGCATGTATAGTTGAGTTGAAAGTAGATAGTTTTCATAATATTTAAGAGGAGAAAGCTGCAATAATTCAAGAAGACCATTTAAAAGCTTTGCAGCACAGTAACACTTTTATGCAAAAGGAATGAACAACATGCTGATATTTATAATCTTTTGCATAGTTTGAGTCCAGTAAACCAACAAGAAACCCTAAACTACGTAAGGCCCCTTGAACATTACAGCTTCACATTGACCAACTGAATTTGCCCAATAGGTCAAGACTTGACCATATTAAACATGGGATTAAGTGAATCTTAACAGATTCCTTCATATCTTTCAAGTCAGTTTTGGTTCGTTTTATGTGAATTTTAACTAATTGTTATGATTGCATCAAAACAATCATCAACAGTTCCCTCAGGTTTTAAGAGAGTGGACTATCACTTTGTATGATGTCTACTGCATTCTAGGGGTTCCTATGAGAGGACACCTAGTTGTTCTTCCAACTAGTGAGTCCTTTGAGGACAAGACTTGTTGGGCACATATTATGGGGTTGGGTCACCCTGAGGATCAGATAGGTGTTCATCTTACCTCTATACCATGACTTCTCATTCCTCGTCTAAGGAAGTTTCTGATTGGTTTGATTGCATCGAGGCTATCTAGAGACAAAGCCTCAACTCGCTTGAGATGGTGTTGGGCACCAATTATACAGGGCATTGAGCAGGGTAGAGTTTACGCTTGGGGACCAGACATCTTGGCCACAGTCTATAGGGATTTCTATTGTATTACATAGTGAGGGGCTCTTGGTTTTAGCCACTCTTCTCTGATCATGACTTGGATCTTTGACCACATTAGGCCTTATCAGAAGGAGATTCCTCTTCCTGACAAGTGATTACTAAGAGCAGCTAGGTGGGTACATGTGCGCCACTTCGATACTTCTTTACACGATGTGGCTACTCTTAAGATGCAGATATGGTATCTAACCATTATGTAGATATAGAGGGTGCATGGTCACATGATGATTAGATTAGGGAGAACTACCTTAGCCTATCCAAGCTTTTAGTTTGTAATGGTCTAGTCGAGGCTCATGGTGTTGACCATGTCTTATAGTAGTTTGGCAATGATTTTTCTGAAGAGTTTCTCCCAATACCTATTTGTTATAGATCCATCTAGGAGATGGATGAGATTGGCCAAACGACCATTGCTTGGACCCCTTTGACTCTTGGAGTTTTGATTACTAGAGCTTTTAGGACATCAAGAGGTGGATAGAGGGGAGGGAGAGGAGCTCCTTCTTAATTGATCATTGTAGATGACTAACATTACTAATGAGGACTACGTTCCTAATGGGGATGACTTGTTCAATGAGGGACCAATAGAGGGTGCACATGATTCATACTCTAATGAGGATGATATACTTGAGGGGTCCTTCCTAGTGCCTAGGCCTCCTCACTCTAATGAGGTGATGCAACTAGATCCCACCTGGCAGCCCAATGACCCACATGAGACTTCTATTGTTTTTATAATCTCGCATTTGTCCTTTATTTTCTTTCCTTTTTATCAAGATTCGTCACATCTTTTGTCTTTACTTTGCTTTATAGGTACCACCGAGGAGTGGAGGAGTTTTGTTCATGAGATCAACATTGGTTTAGTTGCCCTCTTCACTAGGCTGACTCAAGAGATGCTTCTAGCTGATCCTAGTGTGCCCCCCTATGGTTGGGCAACACACTAACATTTTCACTCCCACCTAGCATGGATGCCAGGAGAGTGCTACTTTGGAAGACAAGATCTCATTCTTAGGGGTGAGAATCATGTGCTTCGTGAGATGGCTCGCCTTGGATTTTGATAGCATGAGCTTAGCACTATGGGAGCTTCAAACTCTCATACCCATAGTAGGGCACCTTGCTGATGCAAGTGTATCCCTAGTTCAAGAGCAATCTTGCATCAACCAAAAACATTTGTATTTCTATTTGTTTCCTTTCATTTTCTAGTTTAGTTCAAGTAGTTCTGTCAATAACAGTTTATGTATTCCGGTCCGCATTCTACCACAGTTGCATTTTAGATCTTACAGAGCTAGACTTAGCATCTAGATGCATTCATCTACATCATATCCAATTTTTAGAGCTTTTAGATCAAGTACCAGAAAGTTATCGCTATCAGAAGATCATTATTTTCTTAGAGCAGAGCATCCTAACAATATCTGATAATCAGCTAAAGGAAATGACCTACGGAGCATTTCATGACTTGTGAAGCTAAATGACACATCAATCAATGTTTATTGGTTCATGGCTGACCTTCCCTGAGATTTGTGCATCATTCCATTGATTTGTGGAGGAGTTCCATTCATTTAGGTAGGACCTATCCATGTACACACATTATACCTCTTATGGGAGTTTGTAACCTTCCTTGGCCAACACAGAGGAATCTTTTGTACTGGAGATGATATATATTAATGTAATAGATGCCTAGGAAAGTAGTTAGCATAAATTACAAGTCTGATAGTTAGAATTCTTTGCAAAGAAGCTTCAAAGCTTTAATCCTGTGCATATTCTGATATTCTATAATTAGGCCTGTGAGCCCCAATTGTAAGCCCGCATGTTGCCGACCAATTTGTATTTGGATTCTATGATATACTGAATGAATAAATCTACATTTTCTTTATATATTTGAGTTGTTTTCGTTGTGTTTACTCTAGCTGCATGGTCTAGATTGTTCTCTTTGAGGACCTTCCTAACCGTGACTGCACCAAGTGGTATCAGAGTGAAAGTTCAAATCTTTGGGAGTGAATTAAGTGAAGTTGGTGAAGGAATTCCATAAGATCTTGTTGTGGATAGACCGCCAAATTTGAGGTAGGTTACGTGTGTCGCAACCGATTGCCGATTGTGAGGCAATTGTCACGTTGTAGCCTAACCGCCAAATTGAGGTAGTTTGCACTTGATCCTAGGAAGATGCCGCCATGGAGAATTTCTGTCGTTGGAACAATGGCTGGTAGGATGGATGAGATGATGGAAATGATGAAAACAATGAGAATTCAATTGGATGCTGTCGAGGAAGAAAGGAGAAGAGGATTGACACCTAGACCTAATGCTAAAACTGATGATGAAGAGGAATTTCAATATGTTGATCAAATTGGCGAAACCCTAGGAGGTGATGAAGAAGAAGAATTAGATCAAGTCAAGATGTTGTGAGCTATTTCAAAGAGCAGAAAGAGGCCTAGAGTTGATGTACCTAATTACACTGGCAATTTGAACTCTAAAGAGTTGATTGACTTGATAAATGACATGGAAGAGTACTTTGAGTATGAAGAAGTTGAAGATCTAGAGAATGTGAAATTTGCAATAAAAAGTTGAAAGAGCATGTTGCTATATGGTGGAAGGAAGTTCAGTTGGATAGAAATAGAAGAGGGAAAGAAAAGATTACAAAGTGGGATAGAATGGTGACAAAATTGAAGAACCAATTTGTACCTATTGACTATGAGTTGGAGTTGTTGAAGAGATTGCAGAACTTGATACAAAAGGATAAATTTGTGAAGGAGTATACTGAAGAATTTCATAAGATGATCATAAGGACATGACATAGTGAAGAAAGAAAAGATAAAGTGACTAGATACATCAATGGACTGAGATTGAACACTCAAGAAGAACTAAGTTTGGTGAGGATGACAACACTGGAAGAAGCATATCAATTTGCCTTGAAAGTTGAAGAGAAGTTGAATAAGAGACATGATTAGAGACAGAGTGGCAGAGGAGGTAAATTTCAGAGAGGAAAAATATTTTTTAGAGGAGATAGATCATATACAGAGTAGAATAGACAAAAGAACACATTCAAGAAGGAGGACAGAGATAACAATGTGTACCAGACAAATGACATAAATTTCTACCGCAGAGGAAACCCTAGTGAATACTAGAGTGAAGGATATAGAAGAGAGGGAAGAGGACCTGATAAGAGAACATTCAAAGGAATCTGTTTTAAGTGTGGAGGTGAAGGACATAGAGCATTTGAATGTAATTAGGGGAGTACAAGCAAGAGGATAGAAAATAACGGAAGAACAGCCTATGTAGAAGAAGAACCTGTTGGATCACCTAGTTCAGTTGGTAAACCTAAGAAAGGAGAATCACTTGTGATGAGGAGAGCACTATTTCAAGAAGAGACAAATGAGGAACCACCATAGATGAAAATCTTGTTCAGAACTAGATGCAAATCAGGAGGTAAATGTTGTAAAGTTGTTATTGATAACTTGGTAGTTTAGATAACCTAGTTTTAGAAGAGATGGTGACTAAGCTGAAGATGGAAAGATTGAAACACCTTAAGCCCTCTTAGATAGAATGGATCCAGGATGATTATAAGGTACTGGTGAGTGAACAATATCTAGTGAAATTTTGTATTAGATCATATCATGATGAAGTAAATTGTGTGATATTACACCTATGGATGTTTGTCATATTTTGTTGGGTAGACCTTGGCAGTATGATAGGAAAGCTATACATGACAGGAGAAAGAATATTTACACTATAGCATCTAATGGAAAGAGAATTACCTTGATTCCTTTGGAAGATGATCCTAAGAGTAAAGTATGTGGAAATTTGCTAGAATATGTTTGGTAGATGGAAGCAAATTTCTTGATGATCTAAGACATGATAATATGTGTTACGCCTTGATTCCTAAGAAGCCTAAAATATTGATGAAGTGAATAGAAGAATCACAACCGGAGGAGATAAAATAGTTGCTGACAAAGGATGAAGACATCATTTCAAAAAATTTACCTGAAGGATCACCACCAATCAGGAATATCAGTAATCACATAGATCTTATACCGGGAGCTAGTTTGCCTAACAAAGCAGCACACAGAATGACACCGGTAGAGAATGACGAATTGAATAGACAGATATAGGAGTTGCTGAGGAAAGGTTTGATCAGAGAAAGTTTGAGTCCTTGTAAAGTTCTTGTAGTGTTAGCACCTAAGAAAAATCATGGAGAATGGAGAATGTGTATAGACTCTAGAGAAATAAACAAGATCACAGTTAAGTATAGATTACCTTTACCTAGGATGGATGATACCATGGATTGTTTGAGTGGAGCAAAATATTTCACAAAGATAGATTTGAAGAGTGGATACCATTAGATTAGAATCAGAGAAGGGGATGAATGGAAGACTGCTTTAAGACAAATGAAGGATTGTATGAGTGGTTAGTAATGCCTTTTGGATTGACAAATGCACCTAGTACTTTCATGAGACTGATGAATGAAGTCTTGAATAAATTCTTGGGTAAGTTTGTTATTGTATACTTGGATGATATTCTAATTTTTAGTAAGACAAAAGAAGAATATTTGCAACACCTCAGACAAGTATTGTAGAGATTGAGAGAAGAGAAATTGTTGATAAACATCAAGAAGTGTAGTTTCATGAAGGAAGAATTGGTATATTTGGGATTTGTGATTTCTGTGGAAGGATTGAAGATGGACCCTAAAAAAGTGAGAGCAATGGTTGAATGGCATACACTAGAGAGCATTTGAGAAGTCATATCATTTCATGGATTAGCTAGTTTCTACCAAAAGTTCATCATAAATTTTAGTTCAGTTTGTAACCCTAAGATAGAGACAATGAGAGGAGACATAAAAGACTTCTAGTGGACATCAGCAAAAGATAAGAGTTTTGAATTGTTGAAGAAGAAAGTGACAGAGCAACCTATGTTGGCATTACCAGATTTCAATAAGGTATTTCAAGTATATTGTGATGCAAGTGGAAATGCAATAGGAGCAGTATTAAGTCAAGAAGGTAGACCTGTAGCATATTTCAGTGAGAAGTTGAATGATGCAAGGAGAAGATATTTAGTCTATGATCAAGAGTTCTATGCCAACATTCAAGCCTTGAAGAAGTAGAGACACTACTTGATGCCTAAAAAGTTTGTGTTGTATACAGATCATCAAGCTTTGTAATATTTAAATAGTCAAGGTAAGTTGAATCAGAGACATATGAGATGGGTAGAGTTCATGTAGAGTTATACTTTTGTATTGAAGCATAGGAGTGGAAAATCAAATAAAGTTACAGATGCATTGAGTAGGAGAAGGAATTTGTTGACAGAGATGAGAGTTGAAGTGTTGGGATTTGATTAATTAAAGAACATGTACGAGGAAGATCTTGATTTTGTAGAACCTTGGAAAGCATGTAAGGAACCTATTGTAATAGATATAAGTAAGTAGCTAAATTATTTCATTCAAGAAGATATGTTGTTCAAAGGAAATCAATTGTTCATACGTAGAAGTTTAATGAGAGATAACTTGATCAAAGAAAAACACAGTGGTGGATTGGCAGGACATTTTGGCATTGATAAGATAATTACTTTGGTGAGTGAAAATCACTTTTGGTCCCAAATACATAAGGATGCTAGGAAATTTGTGCAAAGTTGTAGAGTTTGTCAAGTTGCAAAAGGGAGTAGTCAGAATACTAGACTGTATAAACCTTTGACAGTACCGGAGAGACCTTGGGAAGACATAAGTATGGATTTTGTAATGGGATTACCTAAGACATAGAGAGGACATGATTCAATATTTGTAGTGGTCGACAGATTTTCAAAGATGGCACATTTCATACCTTGTAAAAAGACAACTGATGCAGTGCATGTAGCTGACCTATTTTTCAAGGAGATTGTGAGATTGCATGGATTACCAAAGAGCATAATTTTAGATAGAGATACAAGATTTCTTAGATATCTTTGGAATACTTTGGAACAAAAGGAAGATAGATTTGAAGTTTAGTTCAACATTTCATCCACAGACTAATGGACAGACAGAAGTAGTGAATTGAAGATTGGGAAACTTGTTGAGATGTTTGGTTGGAGAGAAGGCATGAAGTTGGGATTTGATTCTTTCACAAGGATAGTTTGCATACAATAATTCAGTGAACAGAAGTACTAGAAGAACACCTTTTGAGATTGTTACTAGAGTAAACCCTAGAGGAGTGACAGAGTTGATAGACATCAGCATGGAAGAAAAGTGAAGTGTAGAAGAAGAAGAATTTGCATGACACATGGAGACAATGCATAAGCAGGTGAAGAAGCATTTGGAGGAGATGAACAACAAGTATAAGGAACAAGCAGATGAGAAGAAAAGACACAAAGAATTTGTAGTGGGAGATGAAGTGATGGTGTACTTGAGAAAAGAAAGCTTTCCAGTGGGAACATATAACAAGTTGAAGATGAAGAAGTTTGGACCTTGTAGGATACTCAGAAAATTTGATACAAGAAATGCATATGAAGTGGAGTTACCAGAGACAATGAGTATATCACCATTTTTCAACATTGCAGACCTTTACTAGTATCATGAAGTAGAGATTAGTGACAGTATTGAAGATGATTTGAAGAAGCAGTTACCACAACAAACACTAGAGCAAATTGAAGACATTTTGGATAGTAGAGTTGGATGTATCACCAGAGGAAGATAATATAAAGAATACCTTGTGAAGTGAAAAGGCAAACCAGAAGAAGATTCATCATGGATTTCTCAGGCTGAGGTTGATCATCTTGGTTTTCCTCTAGCCCCAACAAAGTGAGGGACTCACTTTTTTTAATAACCCTAGATGTCTAATGTAGGAGCATCCATTGTTCAAGTGCAATCTTGCATAAACCAAAAACATTTGCATTTCAGTTTGTTTCCTTTCATTTTCCAGTTCAGTTCAGGTAGTTCTGTCAATAGTAGTTTCTGTATTTTGGTATGCATTTTACCATAGTTGCATTTTAGACTTTCCAGATCTAGAATTATCATCTAGATTCATTCATCTACATCATATCCAATTTTTAGAGCATTTGGATCAAGTACCTGAAAGTTATCGCTATTTTCTCAAAGCAGAGCATCTTGACAATCTCTAATATTTAGCTAAAGGAGAATACCTGCGGAGCATTTCATGACTTGCAAAGCTAAATGACACATCAATCAATGTTTATTGGTTCATGGCTGACCTTCCCTAAGATCTGCACATCATTCCATTCATTTGCAAAGGATTTCCATTCATTTAGGTCTGACCTATCCATGTACACACGTTACACCTTTTATGGGAGTTTGTAACCTTCCTTGGCCAACACTGAGGAATCTTTTGTACCAGAGATGATATATATTAATGTAATAGATGCCTAGAAAAGTAGTTAGCATAATTTACAAGTCTAATAGTTAGAATTCTTTGCGAAGGAGCTTCAAAGCTTTAATCTTGTGCATATTTTGATATTATGTAATCAAGCCTATAAGCCCCAATTATAAGCCCGCATTTTGCCAGCCATTTTGTATTTGGATTCTATGATATACCAAATTACTGAATCTACATTTGCTTTATATCTTTGAGTTGTTTCCATTGTGTTTACTCTAGCTGAATGGTCTGGATTGTTCTCTTTGAGAACACTCCTAGCCATGATTGCACCCCTCGCTCACATAGGTCTCAAGGAGTGACTAGTGGTACACACAAACAGAGGAACAGGAGTCCTAAGAGTTCCATTGGAGGGAACCACCCTTCAATCTATTTTATTTTCTTGAAACCATGCTCCCTTGCATGGGGAGCCTTACTTTACTTTGAGAGCATTTTGTCCTAGCTCTTGTACACTGTGTGAAATGTAAATTTCTGATATATCAATGAAAGTTTGTAATTTTATGGTTGTTTTTCTATCATTTCAGTACTCATCTCTTGTGCAGTTTGGAAGCTTCAGAACTATTTGATTATGTTTTGACCTTCAATAGTAAGAATGCAAGTATGATAATGATGACATGTTTTTGTAATTTTTTGGAATATATACAAAATGCAGGTCACGATATGTAGACACAAAACACAAGTGATGCTAAAATGAAACTTTTACTTCATGAGTTATGATATTGACTTTATTGCTTTGGAACTCTTTGTAGACATGATATTTCCACAGTCCATAATGATAGTGCTAGTGTTTCTGGAAAAACTATGTTTTCTTTTTTTATCTCAACATTTTGGATCACACTCCACGATCCATCATCAGGAGGAAAGGAGGAGAATGCATATGAGATTGACTTGCAGAGAGGCTTCTTAAAAAGAAAGCAGAAAGGTAGTCACGGAATACGAGAAGAGCTAGAGAAGACCATAGGGGAGAGGACAAATAGATAAGAAACTAAGCAAATAAATTAAAGTTAAATTAAGAATGGAAAATAAAAAGAGAGAACCTCAAGGAATAAAAACAAAACAAGTAAAACCGAATGTGAGGCACGAGGATGCAACACAAAAAAATAAATATAAATATATAACAATAAATAGGTGTAAGCAAGTAATAAAGACAATACGGCGAAGGATATGTATTACTAAAAATCTAACAAGGGGGTAGTACAAGAATGATGAGGGCAATTAAAACAAGTAATAATGCAATAATAACCGATATTAGAAAGATTAGAATAGTGAGTAAGAGAGGAAATGAAAGGTGGGTACCATAGAGAGAATAGAGTGAGGGGGTGAGAGTTGGATGAGAAACAATGTAAGAAGGGGGAAGTAAAAAAGAGAGAAGAAGAATAACCAAGAGGGGAGAATGCAAAGGTGAGAAGAGGAAGAAGCAAAGAAGGAAGAGAAAAATGAAGAAAGAAGAAAAAAGAGATAAACACGAATATAAACCTAGGAGAGAAGAAGGAAGAATTGTACAAGAGGGAACAGTGAATACAGGAAACTTAACAAGAATGACGTGAAGGGCCAGAGAGAGAGGGGTAAAAGAGAGAGGTGAAAGGAAGGGTGTAGGGTTGGGGTAAGAAGATCAAGGAGCAGAAAATAAATAGAAGAAAGAGGGAACAAAAGCCTAGAAATGAAAAAATTAAGAAAATGTGAGAGACAATAGATAAACTTCTAAAAATAGGAAACATGAAAATATAAGGAGGAGGTGTAAGAGAAAAAATGTAACAAAGAAGGTAAATAAGGAAGCAATTAAACCAAAGAAATATAAGAGAGAGAAAAAATTAAACAAAAAGCAGAAAATATAATGCATGAATAAAATAATAATAATAAACCAAAAACCATTATAAAAACAAACATAAAATGGAAAGGTAATAAAATCAAAAAATCAGAACTTTAAGAATAGGTGTGGAAGAAACATTATTCTTTCATATCTATTCTTAAAGTAAAAAGAAAGAAAAAACATAAAAATAGAAAAAAACTTAAAAGAAAATAATAATAGAAAGAAGAAGAAAGGGGAAGCCTGAGAGAAAGTTCAAATATAGTGGCAACCAAAACCAAGGAAAGGCAAGTAAAGCTAAGTTGGTCTCCCCTCTCACTAGTAAATCTTCCTCCTTCATCAAGCACTTGACCCATTTCGTTGACTTCATCAAAGACAAGAAGGTCACAAATGAGGACATTCTTGTCAGTTTTGATGTAGTTTCACTTTTCACCAAAGTCCCTCTCCTTGACTCCATTGCTCTAGTCAGACTAAAAACCAATGAAGAAATCGCTTCACTTGTTGAACTCTGCCTCAAATCCACGTTCTTCACCTTCCAAGGCATAATTTATGAGCAAACTGATGGAGTCGCCATGGGATCCCCCTTATCCCCTGTCATCGCCAACCTTTAAATGGAGCACTTCGAAGAGCTTGCCTTGAATTCTTTCCCTCTTAAACCAACTTGGTGGAAGTGCTACGTAGATGATACCAACATCTGTTGGCCGCATGGCCCTGAGCAACTTGAATCCTTCCACAATCACCTCAACAACCTTGTCCCTTGCATCAAGTTCACCAAAGAACCTGAAGCTGATAACCAACTCCCTTTCTTAGATATCCTTCTCATCAGAAAAGGAGATGGTTCCCTTGGACGACGTGTCTTCAGGAAATCCACCCACATGGACCTATATCTCCTTACTTATTCCCACCACCATCCCAGCCACAAGACTAGTGTCCTCAACACCTTAGCAACTAGAGCCTTCTGCATCTGTGATAATGATCATATTAACCAAGAACTGTCCCACCTTACCAAAGTTTTCAAACTTAATGGTTACCGCAACAAATGCATCAAGAGAGCATTTAAGCAAGCCCAAACCTGCCTTAATTCCAAACGTCCTAACCGAGACTCTGACCGTGCATTCTGTACCACCCTACCTTTTGTCGAAGGTATTTCTAATAAAATTACTAAAATCCTTCACAAGAAATGTATCCATTGTGCTTTCAAACCCTCTCTTACTATTCGTAACCTTATCCCTCAACTAAAGACCACACTAATAGCCTCTTAAGCTCAGGTGTCTACAAAATAGATTGTTCTTGTGGTACCACATACATTGGCGAGACAGGGAGATCCATCTGTGCGAGAATCAAAGAGCATAACGCAGACATTAGACATGAAAGGGTCTCTAAATCAGCCCTCGTGGATCACTCTTCTAGCACCAAACACCACATTCACTTGGAAGACACCCTCGTCCTAGCCAAAGAAGACAATTTCTTCAAGAGAAAACTCAAAGAGGCCATCTTCATCAGAAACCACCCTACCAACCTCAATAGGGATGAGGGGTGGTACCTAAGCCAATCTTGGAACCCTCTTCTCAACTCCCTCAATCATCACCTTCCTCCCCCTTGATCAACTGTGACCTCTTCCTTCCTCCCCCCTTTGTCCTTACCATGGCCTTCTCTTCTTTTCTTTCTCTTCCCCTTTTCTCCCCACCCTCATGCTCTCCCCCCTCTTCTCTTGACCATCCTCACAACCTCTCTCTCTTCCCGTTCTTCCTCTTCCCTCGTACCTCACCCTTACCCTTTACGCCTATCCCTACCTCTCCCTTATCCCCCTCTTCTCATCCTTCCTCTTCTTTTCCTCCTTATCTTCTTTCTCTGTCTCGCCTTCTCACTTGGAGGTCCTGTTCCTGATGTTCTCCTTGTGGTCGCTAACCCTCATATCTCTTTCTTGTTGTACCTCATTCTATTTCTTCTTCCTTTTGGTCTCTCCCTCAATAGCTTTTCCTGTGCGCCCCCCCTTATGGTTTTCCTCTTGCATTTTCTAGCCCTTACCTTTACTTGCCTTTCCTTGGTTTTGGTTGCCACTATATTTGAACTTTCTCTCAGGCTTCCCCTTTCTTCTTCTTTCTATTATTATTTTCTTTTAAGTTTGTTTCTATTTTTATGTTTTTTCTTTCTTTTTACTTTAAGAATAGATATGAAAGAATAATGTTTCTTCCACACCTATTCTTAAAGTTATGATTTTTTGATTTTATTACTTTTCCATTTTATTTTTGTTTTTATAATGGTTTTTGGTTTATTATTATTATTTTATTCATGCATTACATTTTTCGCTTTTTGTTTAATTTTTTCTCTGTCTTATATTTCTTTGGTTTAATTGCTTCCTTATTGACCTTCTTTGTTACATTTTTTCTCTTACACCTCCTCCTTATATTTTCTTGTTTCCTATTTTTAGAAGTTTATCTATTGTCTCTCACATTTTCTTAATTTTTTCATTTCTAGACTTTTGTTCCCTCTTTCTTCTATTTATTTTCTGCTCCTTGACCTTCTTGTCCCAACCCTACACCCTTCCTTTCACCTCTCTCTTTTACCCCTCCCTCTCTCTAGCCCTTCACGTCATTCTTGTTAAGTTTCCCATATTCACTGTTCCCTCTTGTACAATTCTTCCTTCTTCTCTCCTAGGTTTATATTCATGTTTATCTATTTTTTCTTCTTTCTTCATTTTTCTCTTCCTTCTTTGCTTCTTCCTCTTCTCAACTTTGCAATCTCCCCTCTTGGTTATTCTTCTTCTCTCTTTTTTACTTCCCCCTTCTTACATTGTCTCTCATCCAACTCTCACCCCCTCACTCTATCCTCTCTATGGTACCCACCTTTCATTTCCTCTCTTACTCACTATTCTAATCTTTCTAATATTGGCTATTATTGCATTATTACTTGTTTTAATTGCCCTCATCATTCTTGTACTACCCCCTTGTTAGATTTTCAGTACTACATATCCTTCGCCGTATTGTCTTTATTACTTGCTTACACCTATTTATTGTTATATATTTATATTTATTTTTTTGTGTTGCATCCTCATGCCTCACATTCAGTTTTACTTGTTTTGTTTTTATTCCTTGAGGTTCTCTCTTTTTATTTTCCATTCTTAATTTAACTTTAATTTATTTGCTTAGTTTCTTATCTATTTGTCCTCTCCCCTATGGTCTTCTCTAGCTCTTCTTGTATTCGGTGACTACCTCTCTGCTCTCTTTTTAAGAAGCCTCTCTGCAAGTCAATCTCATATGCATTCTCCTCCTTTCCTCCTGATGATGGATCATAGAGTGTGATTTGGAACTCTTTTTTATTTATTGTGGTTTGAATGCATTGTGGAACAAACAATATGACTTCTCTTTAATATGATTTTGATGAAAGGGGTAAATCACAAAACACACAACAACAAAAATTGAACACAGAAAATAGAACATTCTTTTATTGATCTGGGCAACTCATTACATTACAGAAGCTTAATTACAATCAGAGGAATCAATCCTCCATAGGCTGCAACACACTACAGCTACACATCACCAGGCTCTGGAATCTTCTGCCTTCTGTAACCCCCAAATCAGCTAGGGTTTCTGTTTTCCCACCTATTCTTAACCCCACACTTACCTCCTTAACCCCTACTACTGCCCAGGGTTCCAAAAAATGGTTATTAATAGCCTTTTTGGCGGCCAACAACCTAATTTCAAATTTTGCATCTCCCTCCAAAAATAGGTTAACTTCCAGGAGCCATAACTTTTGATTTGGTTTGATTGACGAACCGTTTTATGCGTCAGAAAGCTCGTGGAGTGCACTACACACTTAAAACTAGATCTGCCAGTTTCGGCCATTTTTTAGCCCGTATGGGATAGTTTAGTGCATCAAACATGAGTTTGAATAATTTTTAGGCGTTTTTTAGGAAACTGAAACTTTAATATCTTTCATCTCGTAAATGATTCTTGCGTGATTCCTTCACCAAAGGTCTTATATTTCTGTTATGTAACTTCCTGTAAATGTTCACTTCAATCCATACCCAAATGCAAACTTTCTAAAAATAGCAGATTACTATTTTTAGCAGTTTGGAAAAACTGAAAGTTCTACATCATTATTCAAGCGATTATGGAACCAGAAACACTAATTATGGAAAGAAATGAAAGCAACTACAATGATTTTGAATTAACTTATTTTTTGGTGATGCAAGATTGCCCTTACACCACTAGATGCTCCTGCATCAAACACCCATGGTAATTTGAGAAGTGACCCTATCATGTCTCAGATGTTTGTGTTAGGAAAACCCAAATGGTCAACCTCTGCATTAGACAACCAAGAAGAATCTTCAATAGGCCTCCCTTTCCATTTTACCAGATATTATTCATATTGCCTGTTTTGAGTACTTCTTCCCACATGGCTATCCAAGATCGCTTCTATCTCCTTTGCTAAAGTAGATGCTGGAATACTCCACTGTTCTTCTGTTGGTCCATCGTCTGTTTCATGTTCATGATATTCTGATAAATCAGCAATGTTGAAAACAGGAGAAATGTTGATCCCACTCGGCAGCTTTACCTCATATGCATTTCCTGAATCATGTTTCTTTAAAATTCTGCGTCATCCAAATTTCTTTATTTTCAGCTTATTGTATGTTCCAATTGGGAACCTTTCTTTTCTTAAGTGAACCATGAATTCATCTCCTACCTATAACTCCTTATATCTCCTCTTTTGATCTGCCTTAGCCTTGTACTGAATATTCATCTTATTAATGTGCCTTTTCACCTCTTCATGCAAATTCTTCATGTGTTCTACAAAGTCTTCAGCCTCAACACTTGTCGTTTCTCCTTTGTCCAAATTCCTTAACTCTGAAGCATTTCTTAGACTATTTCCATATACAATCTGGAATGGTGATTTACCAGTACTCCTATTGACATAATTATTGTAAGCAAATTTTGCCTGTGGTAAAATCAAATCCCATCCCTTGGGCTTATCTCCTACTAAGCATCGTAGCAGGTTACCCAAACTCCTATTCACCACTTTGGTCTGTCCATCAGTCTATGGATGGTGTGCAGAACTAAACTTCAAATATGTCTTCAACTTCTTCCACAATGTCCTCCAGAAATAACCAACAAACTTGGTATCTCAATCTGAAACTATGCTCTTTGGTAGACCGTGTAATCTCACCATCTCCCTGAAAAATAACTCTGTAATATGAACGGCACCATTAGTCTTCTTGCAAGGAATAAAATGTGCCATCTTCGAGAATCTGTCCACCACCACAAAAATAGAATCATGTCCTCTCTGTGTCCTTGGTAAACCAAGAACAAAATCCATACTGATATCATCCCATGGCTTCTCTGGTACAGGCAATGGCTAATATAGCCCTATATTCTGACTTGTTCCTTTTGCCATCTGACATACTCTGCAACTCTGCACAAATTTCCTCACATCCTGTTGCAACTGTGGCCAATAATAATTTTCACCAATAATAGCAATGGTCTTATCTCGACCAAAGTGTCCAGCTAATCCTCCACTATGCTTCTCCTTAATCAAGTTCTCTCTCATGGAACTCCTTGGAATGCACAACTGGCTTCCTCTAAACAACATGCCATTTTGGATTATGAAATCTAACCATTTTGTCCTATCCAAAGTAACAGGTTCCAAACAAGCTTTCTAGGCCTCTGCAAAATCTAGATCTTTAGGATACAAACTTTTGAGCTCTTCAAACCCAACAACCTCTATCTTCATTTTTGTCAACAAATTTTGCCTTCTGTTCAAGGCATCTGTAACTCTGTTGGACTTCCCACTCCTGTGCTTCAAAACAAAAGTATAGCTCTACAAAAACTCAACCCATTTTAAGTGCCTTTGATTCATCTTTCCTTGACTATTAAGATACTGCAAAGCCTGATGATCAGTATATAAAACAAACTTCTTTGGCAATAAATAATGTCTCCATTTCTTCAAAGCCTGAACTATTGCATAAAACTCATGATCATAGCAGAATACTTTTTCTTGGCATCATTAAGATTCTCACTAAAATAGGCAATGGGCTTACCTTCTTGACTCAAAACAGCTCCTATACCACTACCACTAGCATCACAATCTACCTGAAATACCTTATTAAAATCTGGAAGTGCCAAAACAAGTTGTTCTACAACTTTCTTCTTCAATGTATCAAAGCTCTTGTCTACTCCTTTAGTCCATCTAAACTCTTTTCTATCCCCTCTTATTGTCTCAATTAGGGGTGCACAAATGCTACTAAAATTCCTGATAAACTTTCTGTAAAAACTTGCCAAACCATGAAAAGATCTTACCTCCGTTGCACTCCTTGGTGTAGGCCATTCAATGATAGCCCTTACGTTTTCTGGGTCCATCTTAAGACCTTCCTCTGAGACAACAAATCCTAGGTATACCAACTCCTTCTTTGCAAAACTACATTTCTTCAAATTAATCAACAACTTGTCCTCCCTCAGCTTCTCTAAAACACTTCTGATATGCATCAGATGCTCATCCCAAGTCTTAATAAAAATCAAAATATCATCCAAATAAACAATAACAAAACTTCTCAAAAATTCTTTCAGTACCTCATTCATGAGCCGCATGAATGTGCTCGGTGCATTGGTTAGCCCAAATGGCATGACTAACCACTCATACAATCCTTCTTTGGTTTTGAAGACTGTCTTCCACTCATCTCCTTCTCTGATACGGATCTGGTGATACCCACTCTTCATGTCAATCTTCATGAAGTACTTGGCTCCACTCAAATAGTCCATTATGTCATCTATTCTGGGCAGTGGAAATTTGTACTTGATTGTGATCTTATTGATGGCTCAAGAGTCTATACACATTCTCCACTCTCCATCTTTCTTTGGTGCTAGTACTACAGGTACCACACAGGGACTTAGGCTCTCTCTTATCAATCCTTTCCTCAACAACTCCTGAACTTGTATGTTCAACTCTTCACTCTCTTCTGGAGTCATTCTATGGGCTACCTTGTTTGGCAAACTAGCTCCTAGTATCAAATCCATTTGATGACTTATCTTTCTTACTGGTGGTAAACCTTTTGGTACATTATCAGAGATAATGTTCTAAAATTCTTCTAACATATTTGAAACTTCTGCTGGTACATCTTCACATTTCTCTTGACTAATCTTAGGAATCAATGCAAAGCAATGATGTTCATGCTTCATACCCTCCAAAAATTTCCTACCATCTACCAAACAAATTCTGGTAGTACTACATACCTTTTTTTCCACCTCCTTCAAGGGCTTCAACTTATGACGAACTCCATCCTTTGTTAGGGAATATGTGTTTTGCACGACCATCATGGACAGTGCTCCTATCATACTACCATGGCCTCCCCAACAGCATATGACATGCATCCATCGGTATGATATCACACAACACCTCATCATGGTAGTCACCAATCTTGAACTTCACTAAACATTGCTCATTGACCAAAGCTCTATGGTCTTTCTGCAACCATACAATCTGATATGGATGCGGATGCTTTCTTCTTGTCAACTTCAACTTGTCAACCATCTCCTCTAAAATAAGATTATCAGTGCTTCCACTATCAATAATAATATCACAACACTTACCTTCACATTTGCACCTTGTGCAGAATAAACTCTTCCTCTG
Organism: Cunninghamia lanceolata; assembly: GCA_027924645.1. Lineage (NCBI taxonomy): Eukaryota > Viridiplantae > Streptophyta > Pinopsida > Cupressales > Cupressaceae > Cunninghamia > Cunninghamia lanceolata. The sequence goes on from BSBN01001583.1 coordinate 17,986,593, forward strand.
ATTGGGTTCTTTCTCCTCATTCAGCAAGGTTCTTCTAATAACTAGGTTTTCTCCCCTTTCAGCATCTTTAGAATGCTCAGAATGAGCATCTTCATCTACATGTGCAACTCGTGCATTGCCTTCATGTCTTCTATTTGTCCTTCCTTGATGTTGCAGACACTCGTATGCTTGGTGCCCTTCTTCTCCACATTGGAAACAAGTTCCTCTAAAACCTCCTCTTCCAGGACCTTGCCCAGGTCTACCTCTTCCTCTTACTCTTTGCTCACCATTGTTCTGGTCACGAGGACGGTAGGTATTATCTCCTCTCTGAATTTGACTCGTGTCGGCTTCTTCACTTTTCTTTGAATCTTCATTTCATCCCCCATATGGTCTTCCACCAGTCCTTCCACCTTGACCTCTTCCCCTTTGCTTACTATCAAATATTTTATTTAGCTTCTCTTCTACCTTCAGGGAAAACTAGTATGCGTCTTCTATGGTGGTCATTCTGACCAGGCTCAGCTCTTCTTGGATACTTGGCCTCAACCCATTAATGTAACAGGCTACCTTCTCCTTATTGGCCTCTGCATGACCGGTTCTGATAGTAATCTTATAAAACTCTTTTGTATACTCCTTAATAGACTTGTTACCTTGCTTCAGTCCTTGCAGCTTCTTCAGCAACTCCATCTCATAGTCCACAAGAATGAACTGCTTCTTTAGTTTCTCCACCATTCGATCCCATCTAGTGATCTTTCCTTTTCCTCTTCTGTTCCCCTCTAACTGGACCTCCTTCCACCAAATACTGGCGTGGCCCTTCAACTTTGTTTTTGCAAACTTGATTTGATCTGGGTCCTCCACATCTTCATACTTGAAATACTCCTCCATGTCATTGATCCAATCAATAAGCTGTTTTGGATTCAAATCTCTAGAATATGTAGAAACTTCGATCCTGGGCCTCTTTTTGATCTTAAAAATGACCCTCAATAGCCTAACTTCTATGGGATCTCCTACAGCTACTTGTTTTTCCTCAGATAGCTCCTCTTCAGCTTCATCTTTGCTTTCTTCTCTTATTCTCGGATCAAACCCTCTTCGCAGCTCCTCTTACAATGCATCGATTTGCCTTTGCATGGCTCTAAAACTCTCTTCTATCAAAGCATTTCTCCCAACATGATTTCTTTGTGGAGGCACCTTGATCTCTGCAGCAAACCCACAACCTTAGGTCCTAGTGCAAACTGCCTCATAGTCGGCGATCTGTCTAAACACTCAGGAACCCTTGCTCTGATACCACTTGATGAAGGGCGTAAATCACAAAACACACAACAACAAAAATTGAACACAGAGAATAGAACTTTCTTTTATTGATCTGGGCATCACATTACATTACAGAAGCTTAATTACAATAAGAGGAATCAATCCTGCATAGGCTGCAACACACTATAGCTACACATCACCAGGCTTTGGAATCTTCTACCTTCTGTAACCCCCAAATCAGCTAGGGTTTCTGTTTTCCCACCTATTCTTAACCCCATACTTTCCCCCTTAACCCCTACTACTGTCCAGGGTTACCAAAAATGGTTATTAATAGCCATTTTGGTGGCCAACAACCTAATTTTAAATTTTGCATCTCCCTCAAAAAATAGGTCAACTTCTGGGAGCCATAACTTTTGTTCCGGGTGTCTGAATGAGATCTACTGGTTTTGACAATTTTCAGGCCCGTACGAGACCATTTAGTGCCTCAAACCTGAGTTTGAATAATTTTCAGGCATTTTTCAAGAAACATAAACTTTAATATCTTTCAGCTCACAAATGATTCTTGCGTGATTCCTTTGCCAAATGTCTTATATTTCTATTATGTAACTTCTTGTAAATTTTCACTTCAATTCATACCCAAATGCAAACTTTCTAAAAATAGCAGGTTACTATTTTTAGCAGTTTGGAAAAACTGAAAGTTCTACATGTATCATTATTCAAGTGATTATGGAACCAGAATCACTAATTATGGAAAGAAATGAAAACAACTACAATGATTTTGAATTAACTTCTTTTTGGGTGATGCAAGATTGCCCTTACACCACTGGATGCTCCTGCATCAGATTTTCAATCCAGGGGATTGCAGGTTATTCTGGTATAAGGGACCTATTCAAGTCTGTGAAATTAGGAATTAGGACTCAGGTAGGGAGCAAGAGTGAGATGGAGTGTTTCTAAATTTTGGGCTATGCTAGAGGCTAAACATTGATCCTTATCTAGATAAGATAATCTGAGAAGCTTTCAACTTAGAGTAGTAACAAATTTTATTGATGTTCGCTAGACTTAGATCATAGATGGCAAGCAAAATATGCCTAGGGTAAAGGATAAATGGGAAGGAACCAGGGTACCTTTACAGAAAATGATCCTAAATACTACTAGACACTTGGCTTTTCTCAGCTAGTGTGTGTGTGTGCTTTGTTCCTTTCTCTTTTATTTCCTCTGTTAGAATGTCACCCTTCAAGCTTTGTGCTTAGACTGATCTCCACCCAAGAGTACAAACATTCAACAATCTTCTCTATTTCACTCTTTTCTTGTAATTTTGTTTTTCTTTTTTTTTTTTGGTATTTTCTAGAATGCCTCACTTGATTTTTCTCATTTTTTTAGATTTTTGACTTTTTATAAAATGAATGCTTTTGGAACTTTAGATATGCAATAATTTAATCTCTCACTTCTCACTTTTCTCAACACTCTTATTTTGATCGCTCATTTTTTTATTCACTCCTATTTTAGATTGCTTCCATTAGAGTTTTGATCCTCCTGATGTTTTTAGCCAGGAAAGATAAGGGGTTGAGTGCCACCAAAAATTTTCGTAATCCAGTTGGACTTCTCTTCTACTAGGGAAGAACTGGGAAGGTCTACTTGCAAGCTTCCTTTGAACACTATAAGTCTGAATACTGACTTTACTTAAGCCTAACATCTTGGCTTATTAAGACTAGGATCAATGTAAAGCTAAGAGCTAGGCTTTGATTAGAATCATTGGGAATGAAAGGGGAGAATGGCGATTGTGAAAATGGGGAATCTCAGGACCTAAAAGGATCACGTATACCTAGGCAACCTTAGACTCCTTATTGAAATGAAAATAATATAAGAGAAATTCATTTATTGTAATGCAAGATGAATAGAATGATGTTGAAATGCAAGAAACAAATTCTTTTTGACATTTTTTTATTTTTATGATTTTTTTTGTATTTTTGTGTTTTATGATTTTTATGATTTTCAGACATAGTTTTTCTTGAGGTGAAACGCATTGACTATTTCGCCAAATTCCTCTCCCTCCATTGTGTGCAAGAGATAGGCACCATTTTTGGCATCTTTAACCATATAAGGACCTTTCCATTCCTCTGTGAATGTTCTCTTTTGTTTTCCACGCTTCCTCTTCTTAGGACAAGCTCTCCTACTCTGTAGGGTTTATCATTTGATTCTATCATTTCTAGCTTAGTGGTTTATCTTGGTAATGTGAGATAGAGAAAATAATTGAAAGCTTGTTGATGGGAAGAGGTCCAATACAAGACTCCATCACACCTTAGCAATTCCATTAACGTGTCAAATTGCCCTTGCATGTAAATCTTCATGTCTTGTCTACCTTAAATGTTTTGTAAAAACTGGAATAATTCCAAGGGAGTTTGAGATTCTCTTTGCTCATTAGGAGGGACAAAGCTTATACTTGTCCTCCCATTGGGCTTAGGTCTCAAATCCATAGAATATCCAATGTAGCTTCCTAGCAACTCAAATATGATAGGATCATCAGTTTGGATTGACACTCACATTTTCCATTCTTTATGAAACGTACCCTCACTCTCTTCATCTTCATCTAGGAGCCTCTCAACCATTTCAATTTGCACTGAGGGTGCTTCCCATTCACCATGTTCATTTGACTTACTGAGGTAGAATATGTGGGTTGCACTTGTGGCTGGGATACCATGAACATCCATGGGAGAACTCCTATCATGTTGGTTGATTTGTTGTCGATAGAATTCAGATCTTCCATACGTGTTAATGATCTATATGACTCTTTTGTTGTTGTGAGAGGTTCATATGACTCACTTTCTTCTAGCATCTAAGGGACACACGATTCACTCAAGGCTGACAAAGGAGTTTAACTCGCTATCACTTCTTCCTCAGGATTTGAGAAAGCGTGAGGGTCTGTATATCTCAAATCTAATTTAGTTGTTTTGAATACTAGTCCTTCGGTTCTGTGAGGCTTCTCCCCTATGCAAGAGAAAATTCTGTAAGTTGGTTGGACATTGATCATGATGACTTCCAAAGGGAATTGGAGAGGTCCATCCTTCTCTATCCATTCCATGATTTTTACTACTTTCTCTTTGGGAATAACCTATTTTTGTAATGGTAATGTCTCATTTTCTAAAGCTTTCATCTCTGCATTATTTATAGTCTTTTCTGGAATCTCTATCCTCTTGATGCATATTGATTGTGGCGTAGGACTAGGAACTAAAATCTTGTTTGTAGGAAGTTCATAACCTATGGGGATGCCTATACATTTGTTTGATGTGTTTGATTTTATCATGTTGAAAGGTTCTAGGTCTCCTTTCATGACACATACCTTCCCTAGATGTAGGAATCGAGCCTCATGAAATAGAGTAGATGGAACAACCTTTATCCTGTGTATCCATGGTCTTCCAAGAAGCAAATTATATCCTGTTTCCTTGTTGATGATATAAAACATGGTTGGGATAGTCTTAGGACCTAGAGTTACAGGAGGTGTGATCTTGCCTATCGTAGTGGCTTTTAAATTATTGTACCCACTTAGAGTGTCTTGAGAAGTGGTGATATTAGCGTGCCTATGAACCATTCTCCTTAGAAGAGAGAATAGAATTATGTTTACTACCACTCTATCATCTATCAATGTCCTTTTGATGTAGGTATCATAGATCCATACTTGCAAGTACAATGCAAGGTCTCCTTTCTTAGTTAATTTTTCCTTGGAAGGCATTTGTTTTAGGTCAAAGAAGAAACCTGGGTCTTTGAGTTCATAATTTGGTATGCTTATGTTGAAATCCACATGGTTGATTTGCTCGCTAGGTGGAGGTGTAATTTGATCGAGATACTTCAAACCTATTTCTTTCAAAAGTGTTGAACGATGCGAGGGGAAATTCCTACGAAGGTCAATGAATGATATGCATGTGTAGGTTTTCTTTAAATCTTCGATGAGTTCGTAGGCTCCGATCGGTGTTGGTATTGGCTCAACCATTGAGATGGTGGTTTCATGTACTTCTTCTTGTTCATTCTCAAGATCTCCTTCCTTTTATTTGCTATGTAGTATTTCAACCAACTCCAACATCCTAGCTTCTCCTTCTTGTCCTAACTATTGTGGGATATTGGTGTTGATACCTTGGGCTACCTCATTTTGATTTTTTTCTTCTGTATCCTTATGCATAGGAAATGGGCCCTAATAGATTCTCATGTTAGCATTATGTGGAGCTATTGGGGCTTGGGTTTGTCTTGTGCCCTTTTTATCTAGCGTGACCTCTTGTGGGTTCAAGAACATCTCTATGAACAACCATTGTTGGTTTTCTAATAATCTTTCTATGAATCAGTTATACTCCCTATAGGATTCCATGTTGTACCCCCTTGTTCTATGAAAAGAACAAAATTGATTGTACTCATATGAGGGTCTTTCATACCTTTCATCATTACCATTTCCATTACGATTCCAACTCTAATAATTATCTTGTGGAATACACATTGTTTCTCGAACAATCAATTGCATTGACATTGGGGGTCATAGTCTCTTCCGTTATAGTTGTCTCTTACTTTCTTAATAGGGGTTGATCTCACCCCATCTGTTGTTGCATTTCTGTTGTTTTTTATAATCTTAATGATAGGGACATTGTTCCCTATGTCCTCCCTCATTAGTTTTCCATTTGACCCATAGACCCTTTTATCACTATTAATGGCTGCTTGATCGATCCTTAAAGCACTTTCCAAGGCTTCTTCATAAGATTTGTAGGGTAATTTCTGAACGTCTTCTCTCATGTCCTTATTTAAGGCATGTAAGAAAAGGTTACACAACTCATGATGGTCTATATTTGGGGTGCTGGTTGAGGAATAGAGAACTTGTCTCCCATTAGGTAACAAAGTGGACTACTGATTCGTTCAGCTCATGTTTCATTGCTAGGAATTCTCTGATCCCTGTCTTTCCAAGTGTTTTCATATCAAAGGCCATGACAAACTCTCTAATCAACTATCTAAATGAGTGGATTGAGGCTTCTAGAAGGTGATAGTACTAGTCTAGAGCTATTCCTTCTAGGGTCTTTGGAAAGATCTTAGCAACAACCCCATCCCAAGGTAGGATTTCTCTTATCACAGTAGTATAAGCTTTGATATGAGAATTCAGATCACCCTCTCCTTTGAACTTTGGGCTCTCGGTGAAGGCAACTACACACTTATTATGTTTAAGTCAAGTGGTTCTTTCAAGTACTCTTGGTACGTCTCTAGAAAGGCACTTTGTGATTGAGGAGTTGATAGCATCAATCCCATTGGAGGGTTTTGGTAACCCGTTGTTTAATTTTCTTGATTTCCTAACATTACTTGATTGTTCTAAACAAGAAGGTTCCCATTCAGACATGTGTCGTTACTTGTATTTCTTGAATAATAGTTAAGATAGGGGGGATTCTAAGATGCCCCTTGGTCTTGTTCAATTCAGATTTTGTCATACAACTTCTGTGTTCTTTCACAAGAAGATAGATCTACTTCTAGGGTTCTAATCCTTTGTACTAGAGTCACAATTAGGTCTACAGGCATGACAACTCTAGGCACTTCCTCATTTCTTCGATTTTCCCTTCAAGTCTTGTCATGATGGTGTGCTTCTTCATGAATAACATTGTCTCTTTGTTCTTCCCGTAGCGCCACTTTTAATTCTTCTTTGGTGACTCTTGCCACTTGAAAATGTCTTTCTAACCTCTTTACTTCCTCATCAAGATGAGTGCTTGAGGTACGTGTGGATGGTTGATACAGTCGATGAATTTCTGATCTTAGTTGAACTCTCCTGACTTTGTGAGCCACATTTGGTATGGTAGGGTTATGCTCCCAAGTGGGATTGTTAAAAGACATAGAATGCCTAGGCTCTCTCTTTGGTCTTGTTTGTAGTCAGATTCTTCGTAATCATAGCAATTTGTGATTGGAGCATCTGGGTGAGGTTGCACATACCTGTCAAAAGAAGGAGTTTCTATTTCTCTAGAGGGAACATTCCCTAAGTTTAGATTTGGTTCCATCATATTTAGGGGTTCTGTAGACACCATAGAATAAATGGAATGAATGATGGTGAAGGTGACAAATGTAGAAGTGCTGGAAGCGACTATGAGGAATAAAGTGAAAATGCTTGAAGATTATTGTTTTGAAGTGCCAAATGTTTAAGTTTTTGATGGGATCTATGCTTTTGGGATGCAAAAAGCATAAACAAAATTATTTTCTCTTCACATCAGGTTCACCAAAATATGTACACTCAAAATCACGATGTCAGTGGCCAGGGGTTGTCGAGTCAGTTTTGGCACACACATGAACCCTTCCCTCCTTGCCACGGGTTGAACCACCATGTCACTCTCACTCTCATGGAAGTAGCTAGTTGAGAGGAGTGAGACACGGGGGTGGTTTGGGTCGTTGGAGAGCCAGACATCATAGAGAGGGGTTGGCACATTCTAGGGCCTGTGTTGTTGTGCACTTGTGTGAATGTGTTGTTCTATGATCGTGGTTGTAAAGATAACTATATGACTCAAAGGGTCACTAGTCACTATTCTCTGGTTGGGGTTTATGATATTCCACCATTGTGTGGGTAAGCTATTGTTCTTGTTGATGTTTTTTTGTCTTTCAAACTATTGGATGAATGCTTGTTGTACTAAGAGTTGTCTAAATGCTTCTTGTTGTTGAACGACTAGCAGGTCTTGTTGTGGTCTTGGGTAGATTTCCTCTATCTCGTCGAGGATTTCCCTCACCCACTCACCTCTAAGTCCAGGGCACATTCATGAGCTAAGAAAAGAGATAAGTTATTGTGAGCTAACCTTGACTTGACATAGGGTTTGGACTTGGGGTTTGTGTGACCTAAGGTTAAGCTATGCATTGACTTTGTTTGATCTTGTGATTGAATCAAGGGTTTGGACCAATGTTTGACTATAGTTGACCTTGTGATGAAATCAAGGGTTTGCGAACCTTTTAAGTTGTTAATGCTTTTTTTTCTTTTAGGGTTTTATGAATGCAAGCCTATATGAATGCAAAACTTCTTTTTGTGCTTTTTTATGTTTTTGGAAATCAAAAGTACTTCTTCTTAATCTAGGAATTAGAAAATGTATGCAACATATGGTGAAGTTATCTAATGCAATGTAACATATGTTTCTGATTTTTTTCTAAATAGATGGATAAATTTAATCTAAGAAAGGAAATTACTTTTAATCTATGAACTTGGAAAGGGAAACTAATTTAATAATGTAAATCTACCTAGCCTATCAAGGAAAAAAAAACATGTATTTTACTTATCCCAAGAGCAAAGTTTTGATTATCTAATTTCTTTAGAAATGAAAAAAAACATGAAGGAACTTGGAGATGCGTGAGCCTCAACTACCCTTAGAAAGCCTTGTAATGGAAACCTCGAATCCTCTTGTAGCAGTGGGGTGATCCTCTTGGCAACAAGATGAAAATGGAAGCAAAAGAAGCTTTGAAGCTTTGCAAAGAGAGCTCAATGAGAGCTTTGACGAGTACTCTGGCTTGATATGAGAAACGCATTGATGTGAAGGAGCTTTTAGGAAAGCTAAGGGAGATAACAAATGAAAGAAAAAGGCTCCTATGTCTTGTATGAGCATGAGAATGCTTGATTTGGATAGCAATAACTTGCAAGAGCTATGTGCACAAATGAAATTGCCTCCATTTATGCTTGAGGGAGGGGGGGTATTTATAGGTTGGAAGAAGGGGTGAGAGGTGAAGAAGAAGAAGAGTTAACTAAATTTGATTAGAGAGTTAACTTAGAGGATTCAAGAGTGATTTGGGCTAAAATTAGAGTGATCTACCCAAAAAAAAGCTTATCACTCAAGAAGAAGTGAAGAAGGAGTGCATGGAAATGCATGAGAATGCATGAGTTGTTAATTAAAGATGAAATAGAAATAATTACGCATGTGTAGGTGCATGAAATAGTTAACTCTATATTTGGTATGAAAATCCATGTAAATAGGAAGAAAAATACGTGAAAACAAAGCTTTTTCAAGTTTGAAATTCAAAATTTTCCACATCTAAAAACACGAAAGGGTCATATAGGGGTTACCCCTTTCACAAGTTAGGATCACTCAGGGGTGACCCATGGGTGACCCTCAGAGGAGGACATTTGGGTTGAAGTGCATGATGGGAGATGGAAGAGGAGGTGAAAAGGAGGGGATCTGCCTTTGGAAACAGGTCAGTCATGTGTGAAAATGCAAATCTCCACTTGTAAAATTAGGATCTCTTGAGGAAGATCTGGAAATAATATAGGGAGATTTGTATTAGTTGAGTGAAACTAAAAAATGAAAGCAAGAGATGGCTAGGGAGGACCTTTAGAAGGCCTCTAGGGGTGGAATGGTTGATTAACACTTGGGAAAGGTGAAAAATCACATACAAGACATATATAAGGCTTAGGAATAGGATCACAAGCACAGGGGATGCAAATCGACAAGTGTCAAAAAAGGTATCGAAAAGTGTCAAAAGCGAAGAGAGAGAGAAATCGAAAAAGGGGAAACAACATAAGGAGGAAGAAAAGACATGTCACCAGGAGAATTGTTACTTAGAGGATGTTATTTCATGCTTACATGTACGTAACAAGGATTATGACTAATCATAGGGGTCCTCGTGGAGGATGTGCATGATTTTGGTGCTTACAGGTCCCAAAACTTTATAATGTTTCAGTGCATTAGAACTTAATGTATTTGATTTGACAATAACACTTTTGACCATCTATACATGTGTCCACCATTTGGTCCCATGCATTATGCTCTATTTATCTACAAGGTCATTATTTGCTATAGAATATTAAGGACCAATGATAATGTAATGAATATGAGAGGTAGATATATGGAAAAGTGTAAAAGTCAAAGTATGGGGGAAATGCATGGTTGATGAAAATTTAGAAAAGGGAGGGACATGGATATGGGATGTTGGATAGGAAAGGTGGGAGAGTGATGTTGCAGAGGTAGAATATAGAAGAGGAGGGTTGGGATTCATGAGAGGAGGGTGCAGAATCATTAACAACATTAATTCCATTCATAATTTGGCTTATACCTTAGAGCACATCCATACCATAAAATTTAGTCATGATTAAACTTTTGAGTGCATAGATACCAAAACTAAATTATTTTCTTCCTTGGAAAGATTGGTTAGGTCCTCTTTAAGCATTTCTAACCTATTAGCCATATACAATTTCTTTTGGTTTTTAACACATTGAAGATGGGCATCAAGATCAAAAGGTTCTTATTCATTAAGATCAATAGATATAGTGAAGTTTTCAACCATTCTAGACTCAATATGCCAATTTCAAGGGAGGAATTTAGCACAGTGTTATGCCAAGTGGGAAGATGAGACCTAGGAAGATGTTTTGGCATATACCCAAATATGTGATTGTTCAAAGGGGAAAACATGTAATGAATGCATAGTACCATTTTTCTTTTATCTTTATACTTTTACATTGACTTTTAGAAATGTGATACCATTCCACACCTCTTTTCTATAAATTATTGTATCATGTTTTTTATATAATTTTACTATTAAAAACACAAATTATATTAAAAAATAATTTTTTAAATATATATAAAACACGTAATCCCTACCTCATCCTTCGTAATATCAAAAAATTAATCTCCATAGACTCATTCAAAACCAAAGAACTCATTAATAAACCATCCACCTTTTCAACAATATAATATTTTTTCTTTATTTAATATTTAACATTTATAAGAATTTATAAAAATATTGATACTTAAGCTCCCCCATTTGACAACACATTTGATTTAAATAGCATACTTAAGCCTCAAGTTTTTAATCAATTATAGTTTCACCGAAACCTATTTCATTTAAATAATAGTGGAATGATATTGAAGGATGGGAAAGGAGACACTGTAACACTTCAAATCCCATGCATGTAATAAGGATTAACCAAGGTTATTAAAAAAAGGCTAATAACACTTCAAATTCATTACATAAATTTGTCCTCACTTTGGAGATTTAAATCATGGTTTTGACATCCACCATATTTTGTTTGAAACATATAGTTAAAATATTATTTTATGATTATTTCTACATATTTTAAATATATTAAAAATTAGGATAACTTCAACCTCCACAATGACATTACTTTCAAGTTATTTATTCTATGAGTCTTGTGATTAGCATTATGTGTACTATATTATTGTAATTTTTTTTACATTATGTACTATATTATTGAGTACAAGTTATACTACAACCTAAAACTTCTACAATAATTTGTAGTCACTCTTATTAGGGAAGAAGGATTAATAGATTGAGTGTATGGTATTAAATTATTATTTTTACTTTAAGAATATTAATTGTAACTTCCACCTAAATCTGTGTTGTCTATTTTGTACAATTTATTGCTATCTCACTGTGGTTATTTCATTTCTCCACTCCATATTTTTCTAACACCTATTTTGTAGTGATCTACCTTTAAGATGTTGCACCCCTTTGGTGTCTACTGTATGGCTTGACTTTCTTTTTAAAAGAGTTTAATATACAAAAGTAGTTCATATTTTTTCATTAATAATGGTATAAAAGTTGCATTAGAATGAATATAAAGAGATATATCTCATGTTTTCAAAAGTGACGAGGTGCTAAAGATGGGGATTCAACATTTATCTGGCATTTGATTTTGTCTTTTGCAAGAAGTTCTTATTTTTTGTGCAAGTGGAAACCTTCATGACACATTGTTCACTACCAATGGGAATTTTAAGGAATCATATAATTTTATGAATTTAGAAACCTTTGACCAACTTCCTATTAACATACCTAGGTATGGAATGGACACCTAACTTTCTTTTCTTGCACCTTAGTATGAGCTGCACATATAGACACTATTTGTGCTTTCTCAAGTAATTTACAACTAAGGTTTGAGGTGTACCTAATCTTCTATTGCAATTGGCACCTGACCTTATCCCTCATTTTGGTGCCTCTAGATGGGTGAAATATCTACTAACTATTGTAATTATCTAAGGTTTATAAACATCTAAAAATAAATTTTCAAAATACCAATTAGTTGTGTGCATGTTGTTTGGTGAATTATTTGGACTACACCCGTTTTAAGCATATAAGTAAATGGAGATATTTGATATCAGTGAATGGAAAACTCCAATGATGTTGATGGCCCTTCATGCAGATGAACATGGCCTCCATATTTCTAAGCTTACAGTAATGCCCACCTTAAAAGGAATGACAAGAATTTGCATATACAATTTTCCATTGTATGATCTTCTTTGAGAAGGTTCTATTGATTGCAAGAGAATCCTACCATAAATAGTTCCTTGCTGATATGATACCCTTTTTCATAACATGAAACAAATGTGTGTAAATTTTAACCCAATGAATGGTATCCATTTAAAAACACACTGCTCATATTTGAAATTGTAAATCTGAGCTATTTGTTTCCAAGCCACATAGAAATACCATAAATATAGTTGGACCAATAGTTGAATTACAATATCCATAACTTAAATTAATCTGAGATTACTTTTGAGGATGTGCTAAGATTTCTTATGTGAAAATTTTAACTATATGGATTATAACCATTTATCACACCTTAATAATTTGAATTCCCTCACAAATTCAAAACCTCTTTGTACTATTTTTAACTAGACTCCATCTACTTGCAGAACTCCTTGAATATTTGGCTTATATAGCCATATTATCAGTTGTGGTTTTGGGTTTGGAACCATGCCAAGCTAGTGTCTATGTGTACAACCATACCTCATAGTTGAAGAAAATATAAAATAGAAATCCTAGAGTTTCTGGTGGGGTACCAACATTTTAGCGTCAAACAGATTTTAGTTTTTGTGCTAGAAAAACAAAGAACTGATTTTAGTTTTTGTGCTAGAAAAAGAAAAGAACAGGTTTTAAGAACATATTTTAGTTTTTGTGCTAGAAAATACAAGGGTGATTATTAAATTTCACCATACCTAGTCCCTAGATGCCTATAGCTTCACTTGTTCATGCTCCAACGGTAATCCACAGGCTCCAACAATAAGGTTTCCCTTCCTTACTTAAACCTTGTTAGTTTCAAGATAGACAACTGAGAGTGGGGGGGGGGTTGAATCAGTTGTCCCAAAACTTTCCTTTTATTAACCACTTAAATCCTTCTTGTAATTCAGCAGCATAATAATAAATCAATCATAGAAATACAATGCAATAATTCAAGAGCAAAAACACATTAACACATATGACACCAAGATTTTAATGTGGAAAACCCAGTTAAGGGAAAAACCACGGGGTGACTAACCCAAGATTGTATGCTCTATTAAAAGAATAAAAGGAACAAAATGGCACATACCAATTAGGGCTCACTGCCCGAGCACAATGCTCACAAGAGGCCCACTGCCTACAGGAGACACACTATCTATAGAATAATAAATACTACATACTTGAACTAAAGAATAGCATCTTCACCATGCTTGAGTCAATTCCATTTAAGCTCAATACTTCTGCTCTACTTTTTGCTCTTCTCCTCTTTACCACACTCTCATCTTCTCCCCGATAATTTTGAAATGACTTCACATCTCTTATTAATACAAGACATCAGCTTTGGGATAATCATCAAAGTTGGCACACTTTATTTTATTACAGAGCAAATACACAAATACAACTTGACTTATTTCAAGAGACTTCATGCAAATCACCACTCTGTCAGCCACACATATCTGGGACTTCAATCTTCTTTGAGGAACACGCCATCCTTCGCAGAATATCTTCAAGAACATTCGCAAGATGTGTAAATCATCTGGTCGGCCATGTTGAGGAAGAACATCATCATCCAGAAGTAATTCTTCAATTACGAGCTCAATCTTCAATGCAGACCACCAACACAAACTGGACACAATCTAGAGACCCCCACAAGCTTTCTTGATTCACCAAGAACATCCACACCACTTCTGATAACTGAAATCATTCTCTTCTTCATTTGGAATCTTAAGAACATAGTCTGTTATCACTGTCATATTGAAATAGATGCTTGCAGACCTTCAGGCCATGAACCAATTGAGTTGTCAATTCCCATTGACTTCCTAAACACTCCACCAAATCCATAGAATGAGATATTTTATTTCCGGATCTCACCGGACCTATTTGTCACTCTGTCACCTTTGAACATCTGCCAGAGCCAGTTTTACTCATATGGCCATAACTTCTTCAAATCTTCATGCAGACCTCTCAAATATTTACTGGATCACCTTAAGAAAAATATCTACAAACCCATTGATGCGCATCCTTTGATCTTCATCTTAGTTGGGATCTTCACTTCATAGAGATTCACTGTCTTCACTATTCTTCTTTGTTTCTGATAGGACTAATTTTCTTAATATCCTCAGCACACAACTCATCCAATCCTTGATATTAATGACAACACTGATTAGGCCCATACTTGGAACAATCTCCCCCTTTGTCATTGATGGTAACATATGATGTGAAAAATTGTTTTAACCATCAAGACAAGAACTTCTCTTTACTGACTAGCATAGCTCCCCTATCAACAACAACCATTCACATGTCTTCTCTTCCTTTACTGCTCCCCCTTTGATCAACAACCACTTTTTGTTTTTCACATGTCTTCTCTCCTCCTTTGACATCAATGGCAAAGGGCACATACTTGCATCACTCAAAATCATACAGACTAATCCCCCTGTGTAGCAGCTTCCTATCATCAATCCGGACCACAAGATATGACTGTGAGATCCACCAGACTGATGCACATCAGTGCACCTTAATTTAGAACCAGAGGGGTAATAACCCCTAACTTCTCCCTGAGATACTCAAAAGAGTTCTTAGGTAGAGGTTTAGTAAATATGTCTGCAATCTGATCTTTAGAGGACACAAAATCCAATTTGACATCACTCTTGTTCACCTGCTCTCTCAGAAAGTGAAATTTGATGGATATATGTTTTATCTTTGAATGTAACACTGGATTTTGGAAATATTTATTACACTTGAGTTATCACAAAAGATTGTGATAGGTTCCTTATACTCCACTCTGATATCTCTTAGCATTTGCTTCATCTATAATACTTGAGTGCAACTACCTGCTACTGCAATATACTCTACTTCTACAGTGGACAAAGATATTGCCTCTTGTTTCTTGTTCAGCCAAGAAACTAATATTTTCCCCAAAAAGAATGCACCACCATTGGTACTGTTCTGGTCATCCACATCTCCTACCCAATCCGCATCTGTATATGCATGAAGAGAGAAATCATGATCCCTATAATACCATAAACCATACTCAACTGTTCCCTTTAGATATCTAAAAATTCTCTTGATTGCCATGACATGAGATTCCATAGGATCAGCTTGGAATCTGGAAACAAGACCAACAACATTCATAATGTCAGGTCTAGTTTGAGTAAGATGCAGTAGTCCTCCAATCATTGACCTATACTTTTTTCTAATTAGACTTAGGAGAGTCATCATCTTTGCTCAGTTTACATCTGGTTGCCATGGGAGTATTCATTGGTTTTGAGTCTTCCATCCCAAATTTCTTCAACAATTCTTTCACATATTTGGTTTGTGAAATGAAGATTCCTTTCTTTGTTTGAGTGATTTGTAGACCCAAGAAGAAATTCATTTCCCTAAACATGGACATCTCAAATTCACTTTTCATTTGATTTGTAAAAGTTTTGCACATACTATCTCTTCCTCCAAAAATGATATCATCAACAAATACTTCAACAATCAAGATATTTTCATGATCAATTTTGAAGTACAAGTTACTGTCAGTGGTACCTTTGTTGAAACCAATCTTCAAAAGATGCTTATCCAGTCTTTCATACTAGGCTCTTGGGGCTTGTTTGAGTCCATACAATACTTTCTTCAACTTGCAGACCATATCACCATGATTAGACAATTGAAATCCATCCAGTTGCTCAATGTATACTTCTTCTTCCAAGTCACCATTCAGGAAGGTAGACTTGACATCCATCTGATATACTTTGAAATCCTTGAAGGTAGCAAAGGCAAGAAATAATCTGACTGCTTCAATTATTTCCACCGGAGCAAAAGTTTCTTAATCAACTCCTTCTACTTGGGAGTAACCCTTGCAGACCAATCTAGCTTTGTTTCTGACTACTTCACCATCTTCATTCAATTTATTCCAGAAGACCCATTTGGTTCCAATCACATTTTTGTTTCTAGGTCTAGGAACAAGATCCCAAGTGTGATTTTTCTCAATCTGCATCAACTCTTCCTTCATTGCTTTAGTCCAGCTTTCATCATTGCATGTTTCACTTACTATTTTTGGTTCAATTTTGGAAATCAAACAATAATTTCCTGATTCTTGAGAAATCTTTCTTCTTGTTCGAACACCTTTGCTTTTATCACCTATGATATGATCTTCAGAATGATTCAGTCTTACATACGTGGGAGTTTTGGGAATTTCTTGCACTTCTATTTCTTGGACAGGTTCATTCAAACTTATCTCTTCTTCCCGTATTTCAGGATTCTTTGAATCAGTTTGGGTCTGAATCTCAGAGGGAGCTTGGACTTCTTGAACCAAAACATCATTCTAATCATCTTCTTCATATTCATAAAACCTTGAGGGTTTTTCAATACCTTCATCAACCTTCACATTTGTACTTTCCATAATCTTTCTCAATCTCTTGTTATAACATTGGTATGCTTTGCTTTGAGTAGAATAACCCAAGAATATTACTTCATCACTTCTAGCATCAAATTTGTCAAGGTCTTCATCTCTTTTAATGTAACATTTGCTACCAAAGACTTTGAAATACTTCACAGTGGGAGTGATGCCAAACCAGAGTTCATAAGGAGTCTTATCGGTATTGCTTCTAATTTCTACTCGATTAAGACTATAGACAGCAGTGCTTACTGCTTCTCTCCAGTAGATCTGAGGAACATTTTCTTCCATCATCATGGTTCTAGATGCTTCTTGGATGGTCTGGTTCTTTTTCTCCACTATTCCATTATCTTGTGGAGTCCTTGGAGTAGATAACTATCTTTTTATCCCATGTTTCTCATAGAATTCTATGAACTCTCCGGATGTGAATTCTCCACCTCTATCAGACCTGAGACATTTTATGTTTAATCTAGTTTCATTCTCTACCATAGCTTTGAATATTTTGAATTTCTTAAGAGCCTCAGATTTTTCTTTCAGAAAAGTCACCCACATCATCCGGGAGTGGTCATCAATTAATAACATGAAGTATCTATCACCTTGCAAACTCCTTATTCTAGCCAGTCCACATAGATCAATATGTATTAAGTCCAACAATCCGGTAGAAGATTGTTCCTTACTTTTGAATGTGAGTCTGCTCTGCTTACCCAACTGACATTCTTTGCACAAACTATTAGTAGGTTTCACCAGTCTTGGAAGATCTCTTACAACCTGAGTGTTGCTTATCATGATGATATTATCAAAATTCACATGACACATTCTCCTATGCCACAACCAACTCTGATCAATTTGAACAAATAAATAACTTTTGCTAGTACCAATCAAGTGGAAGATGTTACCTTTTGTTTGAGTACCAGATGCAATCTCTGTTCCAGAACTTTCAAATATCTTACATTTTCCATTTTTGAATCAGAGATCATATCCTTTGTCCACCAACTATCCAATATTGAGAAGATTGTGCTTTAGACCTTCAACATACAGTACATCACTGGTTTTATTCTTTCCATCAAAAGAAATAGTTCCTCTACCTCTAATTCTGCCAGCAGAATTATCACCAAACTTTACAACTCCTCCTTCATATCTTTCCAAATCTATGAACTTATTCTTGTCACTAGTCATATGGTGAGAGCATCCTCTATCAATGACCCATTCATCCTTTTCTTCAACTTGAGTAGCCAAAGCCCTTTCTATCACCTTCTGATTGACAGATTCAATAGGCATTGGATCTTCTTCTTTGATAGCAATAAATACCCAGTCACTTCCGGATTTGTTTCCTATCTCAGATTCATCATCTGTTCTCCTTCATCATTATCTCCTTAAACATAATAACACTTCTTTTGAAATCTTGATCTATTAGGATTTGGCCTAGAAAATCTTTTCAGATGCCTTGAGGCAAAATGACCAATCTTGTTGCAGTTAAAACATTTGAAACACATTTTTCCTTCATACTTACCAGATCCTCTTGGTAGTCTCTTTGCTATGAGGGCCTCAAGTTGTTTAGCTTCTAATTCATCCTCTTCCAAATCTTTTCTTGCTTTCTCATACAAAGATGATTTTCTTGAGGAACTTTCTCCTCAATCATATCTCTGTTTGCCTTTTGCAGAGGCACTAGCTTTGAATGTAGATTTAGTCTTGGGAAGTGCATCACTAAACTTAGCTAACTTGAATGCAGATATCTTACCAACCAATTGGTCCCTTGTTATAGTTGTTAAGGATCTGATTTCCTCAATAGCAGCAACTTTGTGTTTATAAGCAGGAGGTAAGGATATGAGAACTTTAGCAATAATTTCATCTTCATCCAGTACTCCACTAGCACATCTGATGCCACAAGCAAGCTCATTTACTTTTGTCATGTAAGAAGTGATATTCTCATCTTCACTCATCTTTAAGTTTTCAAACTTTCCTTGCAGACTTTGTAGCTTGGCACACTTAACATATTTGTCTCCTTCATATAGATTTTCAAGCTTCATCCAAGTTTCATAGGCAGTCTTCAAACCCATAACATTTGTCAGCTCTGAATCAGACATGACACTTAGTAGGGCTTCTTTAGCTCGAAGATTATTCTCTGCATCTATGATTTCATTTAGAGTTGTAGGGCCATTTGTTGGGGGAACATATTTAATTGAGGTTATGTTCCAATACTGATATCCCATGCATTGTATGTGACATTCCATGCAACTTTTCCCAGCAGTGAAGTTTGAACCATCAAATCTTGGACTGTCCTTCTTGTAGGTTGACATTCTGGATCTCCTCAAGTAGTTAAGCTTCTTCTAGAGGAACTTAGCTCTGATACCAATTGTTAGTTTCAAGATAGACAACTGAGAGGGGGGGTGAATCAGTTTTCCCAAAACTTTCCTTTTATTAACCACTTAAATCCTTCTTGTAATTCAGCACGATAATAATAAATCAATCATGGATACATAATGCAATAATTCAAGAGCAAAAACACATTAACACATATGACACCAAGATTTTAACGTGGAAAACCTAGTTAAGGGAAAAACCATGAGGTGACTAACCCAAGATTGTATTCTCTGTTAAAAGAATAAAAGGAAGAAAATGGCACATGCCAATTAGGGCTCACTACCTGAGCACACTGCTCACAAGAGGCCCACTGCCTACAGAAGACACATTGTCTACAAAATAATAAATATTACATACTTGAACTGAAGAATAGCATCTTCACCATGGTTGAGTCAGTTCCATTTAAGCTCAATACTTCTGCTTTGCTTTTCACTCTTCTCCTCTTTACCACACTCTCATCTTCTCCCTGATAATTTTGAAATGACTTCACAACTCTTATTTATACAAGACATCAGCTTTGGGATAATCATCAAAGTCGGCACACTTTATTTTATTATAGAGAAAATACACAAATACAACTTGACTTATTCCAAGAGACTTCATGTGAATCACCACTCTATCGGCCACACATATCTGGGACTTTAATCTTCTTTGAGGAACATGCCATCCTTCACAAAACATCTTCAAGAACATCTGCAAGATGTGTAAATCATCCGGTCGGCCATGTTGAGGAAGAACATCATCATCTAGAAGTAATTCTTCAATTACGAGCTCAATCTTCAATGTGGACCACCAACACAAACTAGACATAATCTAGAGACCCCCACAAGCTTTCCTGATTCACCAAGAACATCCACACCACTTTTGATAACTAAAATCATTCTCTTCTTCATCTAAAATCTTAAGAAAACAATTTGCCATCACTATCATATTGAAATAGATGCTTGCGGACCTTCAGACCATGAACCAATTGAGTTGTCAATTCCCATTGACTTCCTAAACACTCCACCAAATCTGCAGAATGAGATATTGCATTTCTGGATCTCACCGAACCTATTTGTGCCACTCTATCACCTCTAAACATCTGGTAGAGCTAGTTTTACTCATATGGCCATAACTTCTTCAAATCTTCATGCGGACCTCTCAAATCTTTACTGGATCACCTTTAGACACATATCTATAAACCCTTTGATGTGCATCCTCTAATCTTCATCTTAACTGAGATCTTCACTTCATAGAGCTTCACTGTCTTCACTATTCTTCTCTGTTTCTGATAGGACTAATTTTTTCAATATCCTTAGCACACAACTCATCCAATTCTTGACATCAATGACAACACCGGTTAGGCCCATAGTTGCAACAAACCTGAGCTCGTAAGTGTTCAATCTTAGGTTTCATTCTAGCTATGTGATACTCATGCATGTCCTACCTAGTACCCATACACTCAAGGTTGTGATAGCCAACAAGTTTATCTAACACACTAATATGGATTTACATATTGTGAGAAACTGATTTGGTAAAATAGAAAACTCTAATGGTAAAATAGAAATACCTTTCGTAAAAGGAAAGATTTCCTCCACGATGTTGGCTAGATTCCTCCATAGGCATTTCTTTTTGTTTCCGGTTCACACTCCAACTTACTTCAAATCCAGCAATTTGAGTAGGAAATTTCCTAAAAATAACCTAAAAACAAATAAATCAATTATAGGAACATTAGGCATGTCAAATAAAGACAGAAAACATATTTTAGTTTTTGTTTTTTCATGGACTGCAAATTGCAATGATCGTAGATATACACAAACAATATCAATTATGGATGTATTTTCTTGGAGCCTAAAGACCACATATGGTATAGGCTAAGGGTATATACAACAACACTGCTTTTAATTTGGATCCTAAATATGCTAGACCACTAAGTTCTCTCACTCAACCATGCATTTTGTGTTGGAAAAACAAATAACCCATGCAAATACCTTTAAAAAAGTTTTTAAGTGTGAGAAAGGTGAATGATGAGACTAGCATGCACACTAGGTCAAACCCTCTTTCACAATAACATTCAACGACAAGACTGAGCCAAATCACTACAAATGGAGGTGGACTTAGCTACAGATCTTGTACTCAGGAGTGCTATAGAAAGATCAAATTTAATCAAGCCTTTATGTCAAAGGACTATTTCAAGACCACCCAAGTCCTGGACAGTTGAATCTTCAGAAACTATAAACTAGAGAAATGTTGTAGAGACTTTCTTGATGCTAGATTTGAAGTCTGCTGAGATAGAAAGACTAGGGTGCCACCACCCAAATCCTGCATACAGGAATAATCGTAAACTGTTGTTGGATCCTAAACCCTGATCCTTGCTCAGTCTTCATGTATCTTAATATTTCCTGGATCTCGCACCTATAACTTGTACACAAGAAGAAGAGAAGGGGTTTGGGGATTATGGTGTTGAAGGACTTGCATCAGTCAAATCCTAGGGTAGCATTCAATCTTCCCAACACCATTGATAGTTAAAGAGAGTGTGCCCTTGCACGATAGAGGCTAAACACAAAACCAATTATCATGATGAATCAATTGATGATGAACAACAATGATATCACCTATGTGATGAAACCCTTAGGAGGATGAAGCCTCTTCAACTCATAAGGAGAGATAGATGATAAATTCAAACCCGCAACAACACACAAAATGACAATACAAATCTACTCTAGAATCGCAATGAATGCTTTGAATGCTCTTTTCTCTAATGTTTCAAGTTGGCTATCTCTATCTAGGTTCATAATGAATTCACAAACACACTTATATATGTTTTTCTGGTCAAATTAAACCAAAAGAGCCGACAAGAAGAAACCTTTTTAAAGGTCCTAAGCCAACCTGAAATTAAATTTTCCCTGACCAATTAGGGAAGAGTTGGGCGATGGTGCCCAAGTCTTGAGGTTCCTTTTTGGTTTGGGGTAAGTTAAAATATGGGCCCCTTGTTCTGAATTTACATTGGTTTCGGGCAATTTTGCATCGGGATGAATATTTAAAATGTATAATCCAATCACAGGGACCTAGGAGCTAAACAAGGAGGTAAAAAGACATGTGGTCACTTTTTACTCCATAACATTTATCCCCCACTTTAATGTGTGTATGATCTTATGATCAGTACATGCATTAAATTACGATCAAAGCACATCAAACACATCAAACACTATAGTGAAAACACACCCTAAGTTTGGAGAAGCATTTCTAGCCCTCAAGCTGAGGAAAACCTAAGAAAAGACTTGAAAGTCACGCAAGACACATAGGATATAGTGAAGAAGTATGCAATGCACAAAGAATATAGTAAAAAGGCACGCAATACACAGAGAAGGCATGAACATAGTCACACAGTACACAAGGCATACACGAAGAGAAGACATGATTAAACAATTATATAACCCTAACTAGGTGATGGGGTGAGCTCATTGCTATGTGTTTCCATCAAAAGCACACAAAACATACAGCGTGAGGGGAGCTCATTGCTATGTGTCACCACAAAACTATAAAACACACAACGTGGGGGAGATCATCACTATGCGCCACCACTAAAACATGCAAGACATGTAAGAAAGACACATGAAAAACACATAGAATACACATGAAATACATGAGTGCCATAGAGTACATCGTCGACACATTATAGGTCTAAAACACGTAAAATATGGGTGATGGGGGAGCTCATTGCTGCGTGCTACCATCTAAGACACACCAAACACACCTGAAGATTGAACTATGCTACCACAACTGCCAAAGACATGTTTAAGGGTGAATAACTCAAGATCCAACCTAGTCTTTGTAGAGGACTTTTTAAAAGGATATGTAACCACTATCCCACCTTCCGCAGAAGCAATTTCAAAAGCATATGACCCCACCTACATCATGAAGACACCTTACGGTGAAAAAGGAAGCATGTACACAAAGTATACAACCCCACCTGCATCATAGAGATGCCTTATGGTGAAAAGGAAGCATACAAAACACACAAAACAAAGTATACAAGGCCATCTACATCACAGAGATGCCTTACAGTGAAAAGGAAGCATACACAAACACACTTTATCACACTATCTAAGATATCCAATCATTTACCATAATATATGCCGCCACCTTAAAGTGGTTGATCATGCTTTCTAGTAGCAATCACATTTAAGGTAAGGTTGAAAACATGCGAGGGAACAAGAGCTTTTGCAAAGCCCATGCCCCAAAGTAACATGTACTTATGATCACGAATTGTTCCCAACAATCACAATAGAAACACATTAGTATTATAAGCTAACAATTAACAAACTTTAGTTAGAAAATTTTAGCTAAGATAACAACCAAATCATCTTGTAAACAATTAATACAGAATTAAGGAAAAATAAATCAAGGCTACACTTGCAAGTTCGGAACCGAGTATAGTCATTAGGTTATACTTCAGGTATCTCAGAACCAAGTGTAGCTACAAGGTGAGACATAAAACATTCCAAAGTGCCCAGAAACAGATTTAGAGTATTGCAACGGCTTGTTACAATAATTTTACAATATGGCACATGATCACATCTCAACACAATGTGATTCTACTAGTCAAGAGTCAGTAACATATTAACACTATCTTCATATATGGACTAGTTCCATTTTTTTTCTTCTTGTAGGGATGCATGGTCCTTACCAGTGTTTATTTGTTATCATCATCCGCCAACTAGTAGAGCCACAGAAGAATGAAATCACAAAAAAATGAGAGAGAGGACATAGGTGACTTAGGTTTACAAAGTGGGAAGATGCCCCCAAGACATCCTCCACAATGCTATGCCCCAAGGCACTACACATAGCAATTGCAATAAGAGAGAGGAGAATAGAAGAAAAGAGAAACAAATAGAAGTGTCACAATGGAGGTGGTCTCCTTGTATCCCTGACCTTACAAGAGTATCAAGGGTCATCCAAGGAGACCTAAACAACATTTAACACTACACGGAGGGAACACAACACAACACATAAGCAGAGGCCACCTGTCAGAGCAACTCAAAGAGGTGCTACATCAAAGGTGGTTGAATGGATGAGAAATACTTATTTGTGATCAAATGCAACCATGCTAGCGGTTGTCTTTGAGCAAATCATATTCTTCCCAAAATTGATCTTGATATGAAATAGGAGGTACATAGGGCACTATGGCCCAACATGAAACTTATTCCTTTAACTCTTTTTTTTTTGTTTCCATTTCTTTTGGTGGGATGTTCTCTTCTTGCAAAGAAATATTTTGAGCTAATTCTTGTCATATTCTTCTTCTTTCCCTTGCATTCTTGGTTTCTTCTTGTCTTACATTAGTTACATTTTCCAAGGGAGCTTCTTTGTTTGCCACCAAGGGTTCATGATTTTCCACATTCTTTGATATTTTTAGAGAGGAATCCTGTACAAATTGTTTTTTCTAATTTTGTGATGGATAGCTTCACTCTTGAAGGTTATCTCCTGATCCTTGAAAGGATGGCAGAGGAGGAACCTTGGAAAAAATTCATTTTCCTTTCGGTCGAGGTGAATCCTTCAACTCGGGCTCCTTTTCACTCTCTATTTGTTAGACAGGAGGAATTGTAGCCTTAGATGACTGAGAGGGTCTGGGAGTATTGTTGTCATATGATAATTCAACTCTTTTCTTTGCTTTGTACTTTTGATATGCTAGGAAGAATTGATCTTGTTGAGGTTGATTTGCTTCAAGTGGTTGTGGCCAAAAGTAATCTAAATTGAAATTTCCATGAGTGGATAGTGTTTTCCATCCATTGTGATGAATAACATGCACTCAACTTTTATAAGGGAACTTTAAGCACTTATAAATAGTAGAAGGAACTGCTTTCATGGATTTTAGCCAAGGATGTCCTAACTTACACATGAAAGAGATTTGAAGTGGGAATGATAACAAATGATGCTTCGAGGGCTTTTTCAACCACCTTAATTAAAAGTTTTATCTTTCCAATTGATGGAAGAAAGTAACCATTCTGTGCTTTTATCATTATATCCATAGGATCATAAATATCTTGTGCTAGATCATGCATGTATAACGGTTATCACATTTGTCATACAATTAGAGTCAATAAGAACTACTCTTATAGGATTCCCACTTATTCTTGTTGTGATGTAAAGATGGCCATCAATAACTCTAATAGTGACCTCATGTGGTGTGAATGATATGACGGGTTCATGAGCCTTCCTTTTCTTATTATATCAAGGAGGAGCCATACCACCCTTTTTTTGCTTGGATGCCATGTATGTGAGACTTTTGAACAACAAGGCACTAGTTTGAGGAAACTTATCACTCATTATTCTCTTCTTTGGCTCTATTTTTTCTAGATGATGGATCACAGAGTGTGATCTGAAACATTGACGTAAAAACATACACACAGTTAAATCTTGAAGCACACAATAATAACATTATGGATTGTAGAAATATGATCTCTACTAAGTGATCCCAATGTTAAAGTACTATGCACAAAGGAAAATATAGATCTCTTTAAGATGTATTACAAAATGTGAAAGACTTGTTATATTATTATGTTGAAATACACAATGTGTAATTATAAATATAAGAATTTTGAAATCTAGGATAGGAAATAATGTAATAATATCAATATCAAATCCAATTTCATAAATGTTTGTTGTCACTAATATGATCATGCAAGAAAAATTTTGAAACCCTAATACAAAATTTTACTAAAATGCAACCTTTTTGAATGCCTAAATATGTATTTTTTTTCAAATTTATGCGATTTTTAAATGAACGTTGATAAATATGTAATGAAACCAATGCAAAATCTAATTTGAACTATTAGCAAGATGCAAATGCTCAAAGCTGTGGTTTCACCAAAATGTTAAGTGTGAGAAAGGTGAATGATGAGACTAGCATGCACACTAGATTAAGCCAAATCACTACCGAATGGAGGTGAACTTAGTTACAGATCTTGTACTCAAGAGTGCTATAGAAAGATCAGATTTCATCAAGCCTTTTTATCAAACCTTTGGTTAATAATGCACAAAACCCTAGTTCTATGATGATCTAATTATAATGGAAGATGTATAACAAATCTATAGAAACCAATTGTACATAGAGGATCAGGAAGATGACATAACATGTGTCCCAGAAGTGAAGATGTCAGAGCACTATTTTGGGACTGCCCAAGTCCTCAACAATTGAATCTTTAGAAAATGTAAATTGGAGAAATTCTGTAGAGACTACCCTGATGCCAAATCTAGAGTCTGTTGAGGTAGAAAGACTAGGGTGCCACCTCCCATGTCCTACATAAAGGAATATTCTCAAACTGCTATTGGATCCCAAAACCCTGATCCTTTCTCAATCTTCCTATATATTCGTATTTCTTGGATCGCACACCTATAACCTACACACAAGAATAAGAGAAGGGGTTTGAAGGTTATGGTGTTTAGGGACTTGCCTCAATCAAATCCCAGGATAACATTTAATCTTCCCAACACCTTTGTTAGATAAAGAGAGTGTACCCTTGTAGGGTAAAGGCTAAACACAAAACCAATATGATGAATCAAATGACAATGAACAACAATGATATTACCTATCTGATGGAACCCTTAGGAAGATGAAGGTTGTTCAAATCATAAGGAGAGATAGATGATAACTTCAAACCTACAACAACACACATAATGATAATACATATCTTCTCTAGAATCACAATGAATGCTTTGAATGCTCTTTTATCCAATTCTTGAAGTTGGCTATCTCTATTTAGCCTCATAATGAATTCAAAAACACACTTATATATGCTTTTCTGCGAACATTTGTCAAATTAAACCAAAAGAACCGACAAGGAGAAACCTTTTTAAAGGTCCTAAGTTGACATGCAATTAAATTTTCCTTGATCAATCAAGGAAGACTTGGGTGGTGGCACCCAAGTCATGAGGCTCCCTTTTGGTCCAAGCTACTTGATAAAATATGGGACCCTTTTTCCCAATTTACATTGGTTTCAGATAATTTTGCACCAGGATGAATATTTAGAACATTGTATAATGTAATCATAGGGACGTAGCATCTAAACAAGGAGGTAAAAAAACATGTGGTCACTTTTTACTCCATAACAAAAAGAAAGTTTTCCTCCATAGCCTTGGATTGATTCCTTGGAAAGCCATTCTTTTATTTTCTATTCGTGCTCTCCTTCAGCTCACCTCAAATCTTGCAATTTGATATGATCACGAGTGATAAAATTCTTTTGACATGATTTTTTTGCTGTGTGAGGAAAATTGATGAGTTTAATGGATTTTATCTTTTTACTATGGTGTGGAATGTGGAGTAACAAAAATAGATTTACAACCCCAATACAATTCCATAAAGAAAGATTCCTTAAGAAACTAATGATGGCCTCTTAAAACCATTCGCCTTCCACTCCATCAGCCATGCAAATAACATTATGATTTTTGTTTACCATTTACTGTTTACGGCAACTTGAATCTTTCAGCTCTTTCTTGCCACTGTAGGATGCCTCTTGACATAATGGTCTGGTGGCCATCCATTCATATACAATATAACTATAATTTTTTTCTCAAAGTAGTTTCAAAGATTAGTGAAGGTAACGACAGAGTCATACATCGAAATAAAAAAGACACAGGCAACTAACTTTTTGACTCAAAAAAATCCTCAATAAAGTGTTTCTAATGCAATCTATGCATATGTATTAACAAGAAATTAAAATGCAAAGGAAAAAAAATTAATTATAGAAGCTGGAGCCAACAATGACATAACAATGAAGATCTTGCAATAAGGAGAGAGATTGTGGCATACTTGGTGGAGGAAGACAAATAGTGGAGATCTAATCATAGGTGTTGGGGAGTGCTAAGCATCCACCACTCAACTTATCTCTGCAGTTTACCTTAGACCACCATGAACCTTTTCCTTGTAGATGTCCAAAGCTACAGCTCTCAAATACTTATAATCAACCAAACAAATATTTAAATAAATTCTAGCATAAATTTTAGTTGTGGTGTCTATATCCTTAAATCTAGAATCCCATTAAGATGATTTCCATTGGTTATTTAAATCAATTAATCCAATGGCTAGAGTTATTTTGGTTGTGTTATTACCTATTCAGATAAGCTAATATTCATCATGGTCATTGTTAATTATAGAGTTAAGATGTTATATTTGGTTAATCCTAATGAGTTGAGTGGTTTAATAAACTTGGTTTTATGTTTTACAATTAGAAATGGGACATCAATTACAAAAGTGTATGGATTAAAGGAACATTATTTATTTCAATTTATATTGTTAGGTTAGATGAGATTTATTTTACGATGGTTCTAACCCTTATTACTTTGTTATTAGAAGTGTCATGATGACATTGTTCATCCTTACATTAGGGGTGTTTTTTTTAGAGACTGATAGTTAATTTGACCTTATTCTTTAAATATTTGTTGCATAATCTAAGTAGAATAAATTATTATGGTTTCTTATTCTTTTTAGTAATTATAACCCTCTAGGTTAAAAGGCATTTATTCCCCTTGGTGTCTATAGTTTGTGGACTAGAAAAGTTATATCTTTTATTTGAGAATTGGGTGGGATAATCTACTTCTTTCATGATTTTTGTACACATATATTTATGATTATTTGACTAAACATCATTCCAAATGTACCCATTGTATGTGTTCACAGATACATGGCTCCTCAGGATTCCATCCATGTTTCACTTGAGTGGGTGGCAACCGATGAAGAATGGTCTAGGAAAAGTAGACCCTAGAAAGGGTTGTGTACCTACTCATGTTATTGTGTTGAATCTCTTCCTATGTTATTCATGTGGTATTTGTATATGGAAACTTATTCTAGTTTTAGTTACTTCATGATGTATTGTATTCCTTATCATTAATGACCCCTATGCATCATGATTATGTTATGATCTTTTGAGTGGAAATTGGGATGTGTTTATTGAGCAGGAGGTGTGCAAGGTCTAGATCCTTAATGGGACCCACATGAGTATGTGGGTATAATTCAAGTTACCAAACTACGAAGCCTCTACATTATGTATACATAGGCAAGGCCATCTAGGATGAGCCCCTGAGGCATTAGGTCTAGCCCTTAGGTCTTGGTCCTCTAATCCTTGTTTCTATAAATACTATGATCTTGACTTATGTGTAGAGTGCTAGTTTGTTCATGTGGTAAGAATACAGGTTGTAGAAGTAAAATCAAGTTGATAGAGATGCATACAAGGTATAACAAAGGACATAGGGTATGAGATGATTTTAAATAGATTGTCTATGTTATCTTCTCTTTAGATTATTATTGGTGATCACATAAGATCTTGATGAATTAGGAACTAATCTATAGTTGTCTAACTTTTGTAACATTTACTTGAGAAATTCTAGAAAACTAATAGTAAAGTTTCTTATGAATCTGCATTTCCTATTTATATATGTATTGTTTGTTGAACAAAATATTTAAATTCCCTCTATATGAATTGATTTGGAGTTAGTATTATGTTTTGTTGTTTAGGTATGTTGGGGCTTTACATTTATGTCATTCAATAAATTCAATCCAATGAACCATGTGGATCCACTCTTCTCTTAATGGTGTTGCTTGTATTGCTTCATGGTCCAACTCATAAACTTTCTAGAAGTTCTTCTTGAATGATCTATCCTCCTTATTTGATCAGTTAAACAGACAATGCCGCAATGAGGTCAACATTATGAGGAATTATATTATGTGTGTCGAAGTCCTTGAACAAACACACATTAAACTTCTTCTTTATAGGGTACATTCTAATCCTTTTTCCAGTAACAACCATTGATCCGATATGATACTCAATGTTTTCTCCATTTATTATAAGGGTTACCAATTTCTTTTTCTCCTCAACACAATAACATAGATAATAATCTATTCCTTCATAATTATCTTCATCTATAATAATAAAAAAAAAACATACCCACATTAAATTACACAAAAGAGATTAATTCAATAAATGATACAAAAATAGTACATCATAATCTAAAACATATTAATTTTCATTAAGTAATTTGTATAATACTTGATTTAATTAGATCTGAAATATAGTGAAAGTCAATTAATGATTCCAACTCCAAGAGTTTTAGTGTTCTTGGAAATTGATACATCTCAAATGGTCTTAAAGTTTCATCACACAACTTATTAACCCACTATTTTGAATCACACTCATTCCAAGTAAATCTATATATTAAGAACAAAAACACACCATCCGCCTCATATGAATAGTCCATGAAACTACATTGAGATTATAAAAGAGTGGAACTCACTCTATATTGTCACTATAAAATAATTTTCATATTTTGTAATGTTATATTCTTCTATCAAATAAACAAATCTTCAAACTATAGATTTACCTTCATTACTTGGACCCACTGAAGAGTTACACCATTTGATGATGGATGTTGCGTCTATCAACTTTAGCCTAGATTTGTAATTCAACTATTCTCATGTTAAGGATCTTTTAATACATGCTCCCACATAATCATGCTCCCCTTTTCCATGCTTGGCCTCAAATAAATTATATTTATTCTAAACACCACTCATAATATGTATCCTACTCAACCAATATAACATCCATTAATTCTTGAATTTTGATGTAGAATTATTAACCATATGATATGTTAACCAAAAATGATTTTCTTGTTACTTAAATTAACATAGAACATCTAAAATAAACCTTCCACAAACTCTATATAATGTGCATGATTATCACTAATATAAAAATGATACTCCCTTGAGATCATTTTATCTTCCTCTATAATATCGAGTGCATGAATGAATACTATATACACAAATATAACAACATGAGTCAAGTTGTAGTACTATGATTGAACCTCATTTTATGTTTGTAGTCTATAATACATTGCAATGTATACAATTGACATGATCGTATAAGTAAAAAAAATGTCCTTTTATAACATGAATTATAAGTCCAACCATCAATCTCTATGTGTATTCCTTGCATACTCATACACTATCTATTCTCAGAAAATAGGCATAAGTTCATATAGTAGTATTTTTTCATTCACTAATTTACACTTTTTGCTTATTTACCATCTTTTAAATTTTATTCCACTAACTTATATTTCTAAAAAGGTACTAGTTAATTTTCAATCACATGTGTATTCTCTATATGTATATAATTTCTCAAATGTTGAAAACCACCACAACTATCACATGTTCCATCCAAACATGATTTCGTATAAAGTAATTTTACATCTACTCTTACACAAAAAATGATTCAAATGAATTCTATTGTTGATTTAGCCAATGCTTCTATCATAGACTCCTACAAAATATCATCAATATGTAAAGATGCACATATATGTAAGAAAACATCATAATGCATAGAAAATTCCATGTCGAAGTTTTATAAAAACAACTTGTGTGTGTAAATCATTTTGAGTTAAAAAGGTTTGACTATTTCAAAATACATCTGAATAATATTTATTCAAGGATAACTCTCAACAAATTTAGTGAAAAATTGTTCTTTAGTCATACCAAATACAATGTTTTGGATGTAGCTCACAGTTTTGACAACCAATTGCTTTTTTACAACTTCTCTTTAATTAGGAGACAATTGTGTGTTATTTTTAAAAAATTGATCAATTATTCATTTTAAAGGTTCAACTATCACTTTATATTTCCATAGAAGTCTACCAAATAATTCCCATAGTTCATTGCTATTCAAGTCCTCAACTCTTTTACACCTCCCAATGACTTTCATTAGTATTTTTCTACTTGTTTTAGTGCTTAACTTGTTTTCCTAATCAAGAAAGATTTTTTCATTTGATTACTTACTATAGTTGATGTAATGACACATTGTACGTCATTACTATCTTTAGTGCATGAATTTAAACCCACATTTTGATATGTGTTGATTAAATTTCTTACAATATATTATCTTCTATTAGTATTTGATATTCTTCGACCAAGAATCTTCATGATGGATCTAAACATAAGATTTTTTTATCATTTCAAAATAGAATTTACACCTTCTAGTTTCACTTACTTTTTTTTTAATTATATATTTTATTAACATTTCCTCTACAAGTATATTCAAGAATCTTATTAGGCATTGGTTTTACAATATTCTCATAAATTTTAATAGAATGCTCAGGCCTTTTATGAAAAATTCTAGGAGGTATTCTCAATGGTAAACTTGATTAATTAGGTAAATTTTTATTATTCAACAATTGATCAATTGGTGTAACATCTATATTTACATTTAAAATTACATTATCATTTACAATCACTGGTTGAAGATTTTCTACAATATTAAATTGAGATGGAAAAGATGGCATACCTTCAACTATTGCATTCAATTCCTTACTTTCATGAAGTTTTGATATTCATGTTATTTGTTTCTCTAAATCCATCTCTTCTTTAGATGCTTCACAATTTAATTCAATTGACAAAAATGGTAAATCTTTATCTATGGAGTTCATTTTCTTATTTTGATGAAGTTGTATTTTCAATTCTTTTTTTCTTCCTATTCTCAACTTCATGCATTTCTATTGTTTGAGTTATTTTTCATTTCATTGGAATGATGTTGAATTATATATCAATCTAACAGAATTGGTAAAAAACATAAACAATTATTGACAATTTATCAAATTCAAATACAAAACATGCAATTAGAATTTTTTTTTTGGTCAATGTAATACAAAAAATTAGTTAGTTTTGTCAAAACAGTTATTTTAATTCCTCAAAACATGAAAAAAATCATTTACAATATCAATTGAAATCTTCTACATAGATACAAGAATAAAAAGTGAGATAATTTTTTGAATTAATGATTGTAGATCCTCAAAATCTTCAAAGGTTTATTTGTATGACACAAAATATAAATACTAGTGGAATAAATAGAGCATGTGGTTCCAAATTCAAGTATTTTCTCTTTTTGTCAATCATTGCTCATTTTTAGGTAATTTGAAATGTAAGCACATTATAACACACTTGCATTTTTAGTTGCATTGACAATTTCCAACTCTAAGGGTTTGTTTTATCTTGGATGTCCAATCCAAAGAGATAGACCTACCTCTTAGACACCTAAAGGAAAGTTTCCAAGAAAACATAGAAAATCAATTAAATTTTAGACATGCTCTCCATTAGGTTTACACATTTTCAATGTTTATAAAAAAAAGGTCAAGATGAGTTTAATTTTTTATTGGTTTTTTAACCATATAATTTTTATAATATCTATAAACATGAAAAATTTTATCTTCAATTTCTTTTGCTTGTGTTTTTTCTTTTGAAAACCTATATATGGTATATTTGGTATCATTTTTTACCGATTCATTCAAATTTAAAACAAATCACATTTCTAGATTCTAGACTCTATTCTAGATATCCATTAAAAATCAATTAGTTTTCAAATAATTTATAGAGGAGCATGCTCAAATATTTATTTTTCAAGATGTGTCCACTTTAAAAATTTGTTAAAAATCATATATTCATTAAAAATTAGAAAAAAAATTAGGCATAAACTATGTGACATTAGCTAATTTTCTATTGAAGTGATTTGTGAAATACTTAAAAATCAACATTTTATAGGGAACAAACTAGATGCTATCATATATTTTCCTAGCAAAAATAAGAATACTTTGTGTGCAACCTTTATTTCAACCTCTTAATCTGCATCATTTAAGAAAATATTATCTTTAAAAATTAGATTTTAAGCACTAGAAATCTTGTTCTTATCACATCTTAAAATTTTGAGTATAGTTATCTTCAATTACACATGTAAGATTAGTTTTTTACTGATTTTAAAGAAAAATGTGACTACTTGTGACCCCCTTTCTATCCCCCATTTCTACACATGTGCAGATAATGGTTTTTATACAAAATATATTAATGTATGGTATTATAATAATTTTAATTTAATTTAATTACTTACGAGTTATTTTAAAATTTACTTTTTAAATATAGATCATATTTTAATTCCATCCACCATTTTTTCATA
Source organism: Cunninghamia lanceolata (assembly GCA_027924645.1). Lineage (NCBI taxonomy): Eukaryota > Viridiplantae > Streptophyta > Pinopsida > Cupressales > Cupressaceae > Cunninghamia > Cunninghamia lanceolata. The sequence continues at coordinate 18,020,736 of BSBN01001583.1, forward strand.
TAAGTTATTCAACTCTTATGTTATTAATTATAATAAATAACATTGTAGTATAATATATAACCATATGAATTCACATTAAGTATACACAAGGTGAGGTATTATAGTAATATGAATTATTTTTATTTATTATACATATATATATTTATATATTTTTAGAGTGTATATATACATATCCTCTTGATAATGGGCAAGTTTAATAAGCTATCAGCTACCTTATCACTAGATCCTGTGCGTGGGAGATGTTAGAGGACAGGGTGGTATCTCATGATTCATTAAGGCTAGTTTGAAGAATGAGATGTCTAATCCCTTTGGATACACATAATTTTAGCAAGCACCAGTGTAGAGGCAAGTCAGATTTATTAGAAGTTATGATTCAAGCATGAGACAGGACATGGGCCTGATTGGCTCATCATATCTTGAAGTGGTCTGTGGAGGACGAGAGTCTTAAGAACCTTTGGTATCCATTTTGCATCTGATGTATTTCTTTTCTGGAGCCTTCCATGGTTTGAGTGCAGGATGTCTGGTGTAGCGAAGGGAAGTGGAGCATTGAGCAGAGATGGCAAGGCCGAGGAGAAGGTTGTCTCTCCTTCTCCTCTGCGCAGGAAATTTCCTAGGAGGGTGAGTAGCAGAAATGTGGGTGGGGTGAAAAAGAGGGAAAACATCCCTCGAAAGAGGAAGGCAAAACTTTCAGGTGAGGAGGCCCTGGAGAGCACATCGACAATCCTTGATATAGAGATTAAACACCTTCTTCTAACGAAGTGGGTAGGCAGAATTATATCAATGGCTAAGGTGGTTAATAGGGAAGATGGAGGTAGGCATAGGGAGGTGATGTCCGATTTCGTGTTGGATCCTAGGACGACGAGGGGAAGATGGAACATGTTCGATGTTGCTTAGTCTCTCAAAATCACAATGATGACCTCTATTATGGCCTCCTCCATTTTGGTGCATGAGGATATGGCAGAATTCTCCATAAAGGCAATGGTTAATAATAGGGTGTTGTTAGATCACATCCATAATTTGTTGATTGGCCAGGTGCAGGTAACGAAGACCTTGGAAAGACTGGCAAATAGGTTGGGTGTTGAAGTGGAGGGCAAGGATCAATCAGAGTACAGATGCGGCTATGATGAGGATGTCGACATGGTGGACCTCACAGGTTAAGGTGGGGTTTAGGAGTGCTTATATATTTCTTTAAGTTATGTAGCTAGTTTTTGTTTAGTGTTTTGAGGGTTGGCCTAGTAATTTACTCCCTCCTTTAGCATGTATATGTTATGGTTTGACAGTTTCTAGACCTTATCAAAATAGTTTAGAGGGCTTAGCCCTAATTTTTAATGGGTCCTGGTCTCTTTATTAGGTATATATAACAATATATATATAGGCAATTTGCTACCTTGGGGGTAGCTCCCATTATATTAAAATGCAAAAACCAAATACATATCCTCAATGAGACATGGAGTAGTTACAATGCTAGAAAATGCCCATATATGGCCTATGGTGTAACCATGATCTAAGCCCTTATGCCATTATAGCCTTTCAATCTATGGAGGGAGTAGGATCATCTCATGGTGGCCTATGAAGAATGCTTAAATTTCCATGTTTCTCTCGATCCCATCCATGAAAATTGGATGTCTTGTTTTCAATCCTCACTACCCTAGCATCTTCAATGTTGATCGCATCCCCAATGAGACCACTCTTCAAACATTTGTTGAAGGTTGAATTTTTCTTAACTATTTCACATTTGAACCTCTGGTTGAGAAAGATTTCCACTACCACTTTCCCCCATCTTTTCCTCCCCAATGTTGAAACATAGTTTGTTAGGAAGATCTTCAATAGTGTCCCATCATGAATGTCTACCTCCTTCAAATGGTTCCCCTCAATTATCTCTTAGATCGCTTCCTCCACCACTACATATTCAATATGGAAGACTCTATGTTGTTGTGTTGTGAGTTCCTCCTAATTGCATGCACAAGTTCAACTAGGCATGGCAATCCAATCCACCATCTTCGTTGCATATGAAATTCATCTCGTTCATTAATTTTATAATTGATGCTTAGTTTACCTTATAGAGTTACAATCTTGAACATCTGCATCCCACTCATCAATCCACTAGCCTAGATGCTTAAGAGTTGTCAAGCTACCACATTGCAATCTTCATGTATGGTTTCTTGGGATTTTTCATAGTAATTATCTTTGTAAGACCTAGCCAAGCCTTTCAATCCTCCAGAATGAGCATTTCCCTTGCTTGATCAATCCATGATTAGACTAAAAGTTCATCACCTTATTAGCTTCTCCATAGATATGTCTAATGGTGAAGTCCTTGATGGAATCCAAGTACATGTATATCTAATCTACCCATTTGGATAGTTTCCAACTAACCACCTTTCATGTGGATATTTCTCTAATAATAGTTTGATAATTCCCTTCAATATCAATTGGTCCCAATTTCTTCTTGACATGTATCTTTAGGCCTTCCAAAAGAGTAAAAAATTATGCTTCATTATTTTTTTCCTCTAGAAGCATAACCCAACTTACCCAAAGGAGGATTCCCTAGTCATTCCTTAGGAGACATCATGTGCCTAAGACCATTAACGTACCTCTCGAGGCCCTGTCAAAATTTATCTTTATCCTACCATTTAGTGGGGCTATTCATTTGGCTTTCCTTTGTTTTGACTTTGTTTCCATCATGCTACTAGTTCTAAACACAAATTTGGGTGCTTTCAATAGTGTCCATTCCTTACTCATTTTGTTATCCCATGCAGTGAATCTACATTTCCCTATCTTCTTGATTCGCATATTCTAGTGCTCAAATATGCCAATTTCAATCTTTTTGATTACTACTTCGATGGAGGAATCTTTTTCTTTGAAAATTATGTAGTTTATTTCTTTCTAAAGTTTCCATGTGACCATGGCCAAGCTTTCTTCCCAAAGACCAACCCAAACTGAGACTTTGAAAAGGCATTGCCAACTTTGGAAGAGATCATGGATGTTGTGTCAGAAAAGCTCCGCTCTAGCCTAATTTTTGTGAATCCATTGCTAACAATCTTGAGCAAAGGTGAAATGCAAGAGAAGGTGATTCATTCTCTCATTGGCATTTTGACAAAAAGGGCAGTGAGTAAGACCAATAAAGCCAATGGATTGAATTCTTTCATGAGTCAAAATCTAGTTTATAGACAGGACCATGCAAAAGAACTAGATTTTGGTAAGGCATTGGCACCCCAACACATATCCTTTGGCCAATCATGTTGGTTATCCACTGGATTTTGAATATCATTATTTGACCTTTGTGGAATATCTCCTATAATTTTCCCCACATGAAATAATTTCATCATCCTTCTTGGATAGCATTACTTTTCCTTTTAGTAGCTCTTTCATTAGTATTGTTTTGGCATATTGCTTAATCAGAGAATTATAAAAATTCCACCATACATAGTCTTCCCCCAAATCATTAGTACTGATCGTAAGGTTATCTGCCACTTTATCACCAAATACATCCTCCATAATCTCCCTACACTCCTTGATCCCTAAGACCTCCATAGAGGGGATGTGTCCATTCTATGATTGTCACCAAAATGAAGTGATTTTTCCATTGTTTATCTTCCAAGTAATGTGATCAGTGATTATCGGTCTGCATTTCATAATGAAGTTCCAAATATGAAATCCATGAGGAGGGGTGGTAATGGTAAGGATTCTCCTTGGATCTTCCTCATCTAAATATTTACTTCGAAGAATTTTGCACTAAAGGGCATCTAGATTCTCATACATTTTCCAAGACAACTTCACCCCTAATGCCAAATTTTGTTTTTAAATATCCCTAATCCTGTGTCACCCTACTCCTTTCTATTTTTGACCTTGTCCATTGCAATTAAGGGAATCTTTTTTATTTCATTGAAACCTTCTCAAAAAATATTTTGTTGAATTCCATTGAAATATTTAGAAGATTTCCTTATTAATTCAAGGCATGATAGCATATAAATTGGGTTATCTATTAGCATGAATTTGATCATGGTGATTCTCCCTACTAATGTTAATCAGTGACCCTTCCAAGATTTAGATTTTAGTTTACATATTCCCATTGAATCTAACCACAGTCCTAAGTGTAATACTCCTTAAAATAGATGTATACCAAGATATTTGCATGGAAGGTTCTCTATATTGAAGCCAAAAAGAATTACAATCCTTCTTTGTGCTATTTTCTTTGTATTAAGAAAAATATCTTGGATTTTTCTTTGTTTATTAATTTGTCTGAGCATTCAATATACTCATCTAATGTTGAATTAATTATTGATGCTTCATCAAGAGTTGTACTACCATAAAGGAGGGTGTTATTGACCCACAAAACTATGCAGTGTCACACCTCAGCAATCAGAAGCTAACTCCTCTCTTGAAAGGATATCGGGTGTGTTGGGACCTACAAAATTTTTATTCCTAGGCATGCCCCATTTCACCCCCAAGTTCCAAATGAATCCCATTTAATGCCTTCAGTGTTGAACCTATTGATGATAACTGATGAGAGATGTCTTTCATAGGTTTTCATTTGTTATCCTTTTAAAATGCAAGGGTAAAGCCCCTAAAAAGTTGACTAAGTCCCATTTTCTATGTTTCCTTATGTTTTTGGCCTTGGTCAGAGTTTCAAAGTTTAGAGTTCCTGTCTTCTGTCCTTCCCTATCTATTGACTCTGAAATCAGGCTCTAAAATTCATCTAAGTGTAATGAAGGTCAGAGTTAGGGCCTTTGGCCTTCAGTCTTTTATATTTGGTAAGTGTCAGGGAGAAGCCCCAAAGTCTGAAGTCTGACAGGTTTTCTTGCATATGAAGTGTCAAGTGGAGTTTAGAGGTTGTCTCTTCTTCATTCCTTCGAAGAAGAAGAAGGGAAAAGGTCTGGTGGCTAACCCCTGACAAGTATTCTTTCTAAGGCTTTCTGCCATTCTGTGGAGCCTTTTGGAGGGTCCCACATCTAGCCTGTAGAACTATGGAATGAGGACACATGGCAGGTTTGGCAGGCATTTCTCTTTCCTTCCTTCTTCCTTTTGGAAGGTGGAAGGCGAAAGGCCCGAAGGCTAAAGTCCACCTAAGGTTTGAAAATTTTACAAAGTAAAGCAGACTTCGGGGGGTTGGGGTTATGATGTTCTCTATTCTTCCAAGCAGGCGAAATAACAAAGGCCTAAAGGACAAAGTCTGACAAGGCCAATGTAGCACTAATTGTGTCAGAGGTCAGAGTTCAAGTTTCCTTCCTTTCATCTTCTTCATGGAAGGCAGAAGGTGGAAGGTCTAATGGCTGACCCCCGATGGGTGATAATTTTTTTAAGGCATTCCACTATTCCGCAAAACCTTTTGAGTGGGCCTACGATAGGCTTGTGGAATCGCGGGAAGCTACCACATGGTCAAGAAATCATGGCATAAAGTGAAAAGGTGAAGACCTGACCCCTGACACCTTCATATCTATACAAATGTAGACGTCAAGGATTTCCTACTTCCTCTTCTAGATATGCAAGCTATAAGGCAGAAGGCCCAAGTTCTGAAGTATGATTTGTTAGAACTTAACTTCCTGGCCTACCTTCTTCTTTCAAACATGTTGGAAACTTCTTGGATCACTGAAATTCTGAAGTGGGTTGCCAAAATTAATGCTTTTAATACAGTTGATGGGGTTGTTAAGGGTTTCCTCACCTAGTTCATACTCAAACATGTGTGTGAAGGCTATAAAAATGATTGATAAAGGATTCTCAACACATAAAGGGTACAATCAGAGTTAGATGGCTCAAAACTAAAAAATTGGACAACACATTGGGGTGTTGTAATTACTTTAAAAGGGTAATTCCTTGAAAGTATGCCATGATTGCTAGAATATACAAGCTTATTTGTGCCAAGAATTAAATGAGTCTACATAATGGTGCCATGCAGGTGGTTGGCAGAATGAAATTCTTCAATGCACAAAGGACAAATAAGATGAGTCAATGTCGCAGGTGGTAGGGAAGGATTAGAACCTTCCTTCTTTATTTCTCAAAGTACATGAAGAGTGCAAGCAATTTTTTTTTATTGTTTGCAGAAGTGACAGAGCATGGGTTCTCTCTTGAATGTACAAATTTCTTGAGAAGTTGGGAATTGAATTTATGGCAGTGTGGGTGTAGTCCTGGATAGGGTACAGTGCCTAGGAGATTGTAGTAAGTGAAATGCTATATATGCCAAAGTTTGAAGTGTGGAGGTTGTTTGTCATTTTGGTAATTTCTCAGCAGGATTGTGAGCTCTAGGAGGTAGATCAAGAAAGGATATCTCATAGTCTTTGTTTAACATGAAATCAGTCTTGAAGTGTATGTAATGTAATTTGCAAATTTGTGTATTAGATTGTTGTTTTACTCCATTGTTGTAGGTGTTTTTCTTAGAAAACCATAGTCGCAGTTATAGTTTACTTTTTCCACATTTAATGGTATGAATGTAAGCTCTGATTTGATAAATGTGACAGTTCTTAATCCACTTCCGAGCTTTGTGAATGGTCATTTTAGTATTGCATAGGAAAGGATATGGTATAGCATTGGATTGTTAAGTATTCTCAATAATTTGATATTGATTTTCTTACATTTGATTTATCAAATAGGTAGTTATACACTTCTATGTGGTTGTTTTCCTCTATTTAATATTAGACTCTATAGCCCATTGGATAGGCACCAATCTGAGTAGCCTTCGATCACCGACTCTTCAAAACAAAATAATACATCCTATCTTTAAAAGAAGTAGTAGTTTTTATGCATCCTCATTATGTAGGATTGCCAATATTAGCTATATAGGGGTCTTACAACAACCAAATTTTCTTAGTTAAGTGATAGATTTGGGGCTAAGAATGTAATCAGGGTTTGGGTGTTAATATTTCTAGTTGTTCATCTAGTCTAATTTTAATACCTACTCAAGTATAATACCCCTTGGAATATCCCTCCATAGTTTAAGTTGTGCTCAAAGAGTAGAGGAGTTTACCCACTCCTGTTAGTTGGCCAAACTCACCCAAAACTTGTTGATAAACCTCTTCCTATCACTTAAATGACAATCCCTAGCCTAGGTGATTTAGGAGTGTTTGAGAGTTTTGTGTTGCCATTATTTTGGATCCCAACAAATTTGTGACATTGCCGAGGATAAAGTTACTTTAGTGATTACCAGGTTTTAGATAGTTTGTGCATTTTCAGAGCCCTATAATAGTCAGTTTGCAGTTGTGTAGTTTGTTGCTATATAAGTTTGGCATCCCATCAACATACCCCAACATATTGATGTCGTTTCTAGGGAGGATTTGAAAAGTTCAAGAATTTGAAGACCCCTATAACAGCCATTACCAGGTGCAATTTGTTATTGTGTGTAAGTTGGTAGCCCATCAAGTTATGCCAATAGATTGGCATTGTTTCTGGGGATGAGTAAAATGCTAGGTTATAAAAATTTGAAGACTCTGTTGGTGTGAGCTGAACCCAAAATCAATTTTTTACCTTGAAGATTAGTCACACTTTAAGGAATTCCTCTTTTGAAGAGGTGGTGAATCTACTATAAGAACATAAATTTGTTACTATTGTACCTTGGTTGTTGTTGGTGATTTGAATGATCCATCTCAATATGTAGCAGCTGGTGAAATTAAAGGTACATGGTTTTCTTTCTAATCTTTGAGGTTTGTTGTTCCTGTCATGTTGAAGGAACAAATTTGTATACCTCATTTTTTTCCTTGCATTATATGATGTTTTAGTCATGGCCAATTGATATGAGCTTGGATACCCTAGGGATGATTTGTCCTCCGAGTCTTTATATATATATCAGACCCTAGGAATTTCATTCGAATGGATTCCCATGACCATCCTATAAATACATATTCAGGTCATGGCTCTACATGTTATACAAATCAAAACATATATGAACCCATGCAAAATCATAATGACATAATAGTTCAGCAATATGAAATTGATAAAACCAAATAGTTGTTTGAGTCATTATTGCAGCAAGAAGAAGAAACACAAAATTAGATTAGGCTATTAGAATCTATGCTGCAGTCTAGTCCCCTTCTTGTTGTTCCTAGTTGTTCTATTCATTGGCCCCTCCCATGGCCACTGAAAACACATACAAGCGATTCATGGGTTAATTATGAGAATTAGTCCATGCCCAACATGATTTACTATCAGATGCCTTTATTTGATGGGTGTGAGGTTTATGATGGGAAGGCACACATTGAGGCATTATCAAATTTCATGGACAAGTTCCAGTTTGAAGATGAAGATATGTGGATGAGATTTTTTGTTAGATCTCTTTGTGGAATAGCCCGAAAGTGGGTGGTTAGTTTCCCTGATCAACATTTTGCTTCTTGGGATTAGTTGGTGGCTACATTCAAAGATTTTGCAAATAGTCTAGACCCTATATTCCTTGTTCAAGAACTTGAAGATATCAAAAGGAAGGAAGGGGAGTCTAGCATTGAGCTCAGCCAGAGATTTGCAGTTGCCCTTTCTCACATCCTAGAAAAATTCAGACCTGATCTTCCTATTTTCATTGATATGTATTTGAGAGCTTATGATCCTACCTTAAGCTTGAGCTCTATACGGGAAGAGTTCAATTTAGTGAGTATGCAACATGCGTACCTGCTCATTGCTTATGTTGACAAAGTTAAGTAGTATATGATTGCAAAATCTCTATCCTCATATACAAAGGTAGCTGGTAATGAAAAGCTTGTTGTAGACAATAGGGATGGGAATGTCTCATGTGATCTAGACACAATATCAGATTATGATTGTGTGGTCAAAAGAATAGAAGTGAAGGTTGGTGCACCATATGACAATGATGTAGATGATAAAAGCAATGTTTCCACTAACTTTCAGTTGGATACTTCATCAAGTGAAGGTGAAAATGATGAAAATAGTGGTGACTTCCAATTTAATCTTGAGGTATGTGGCCCAGTGAACAATGAGGATGTTGTGTGCATAAGTGAAGAATAAGTTGAATCAGGTTGTAGAGTTGATTTTGAAGATTGTGCACAAGTAAACGAAATGGACAGTGAACAAGGAACTTGTTTCTTGTTTGATTTGATGCCCTCCTTTGTTCCTATTTGTGATGAAGTAGTTGATATTTGTCTGCATGAGGTTGATGTAGATGTGGTTGCACTTGGTGATAACCAATTAGAGATAGTTATTGGTGCAGACATGGGGTTTTAGTGTGAAGAGCTTGCCCTAGATTTTGAAGGTGGTGATCATATGGATGCATATGAGAACTTGTTTCTTTAGTGCAAGGTATGTTATTTTCCTCATGCAGAGTGTGCTTCATCTCAGCCAAAGGGAAATGGAATAAGAATGAATGTGGAAGAAGTGTGTTATCAGTCAGTTTGTAGTAGCATATATGACACAACAAGTTGCCCAAGTGGAATTGAAACAGAGAGACGATTTAAAGAACATGGTTCTCCACTTGAGGTGTCTTATGGTACTGATGTGTGAGCTGGTGGTTTGAATTGGAGCCGGAGTCATGTTTATGATTCAGAATTTGAAGGTTGTTGCAGCACATATGAGAGTTTTGTTTAAGAGTTTGGTGAGGATACAAATGAATATGAATGTTTCCACTTTGATGTGGGATGTTCACCAGCTCTTGGATGTGTTGGTGTTGCACTAGGGGTTGAGTCCTTTATATAGGACATTGATGTGAATGAGCGGCAAGGTGTGTTCATGCCTGAATTTCAACAGATGGCAGCCCAACTTGAAGATTTACTTGAGTTGGAGTCTTTCTAGTTTGTTCTACAAGATAAAGTGCCTTCTCTTATGGCTCAACAATACATTCAGGAACAATTTTCTTTGCCATGTGAATTGGAGGTGTCCTTTTTTAATCCTCAATTTGCATGAAGAGGTCAGCAAGTGTAATAAGGTTGTAATTGGTGATGGAGATTCACTTCCATCCATGTCTTTTATTGCTGACCTAAATTCTGATTTCTCACCCCTTGTTGTTGAGAACAAACATGATGTAGAATGGAATAGGTCAAGCACTTGTTTCTTATGATTTCCATGCAATAGTAATTTCATTGCTAAGGATAGCCTTGGCTTCATAAGTTCATTTGTTATAGATTGGTGCATACTAAGGGAAATTTTTAGTTGTTGCAGCTGGGTGAGAAGTGAAAATTTGGTTTGAGGGAGATCAGTTCTTTTATTCAACTTGTCTTTGACAGAGGTAAGTGGTTTCAGTAACTTGGTGTAGGTTTGACCTATAACATGTTTAAATTTTAAATACAGTCATATTCCTTCTATGCCTTCATGCCTATGACTATATACCTTGTAAATATGTTTCTGTTATTTCCCCTTGTCCATTTTTTTCCTTTTGGTCTGCCCAAAGATATCTAGATTCTCGTTGTGCCACCACTTCGCGCACGTCCCCAACTAGAGCCACTAATGGGACATACAAAAATTTTATTCCCAGACATGCCCCATTTTCCCCCAAGTTCCAACTGAATTGCATTTTATGCCTTCAGTGTTGAACCTATTGACGATAACCAATCAGAGATGTCTTTCATAGGTTTTCATTTGTCTACCTTTTAAAATACAAGAGAAAAGGCTCCAAAAAGTTGACTAAGTCCCAGTTTCTAAGTGTTTCCTTATGTCTTTGGCCTTGGTCAGAGTTTTGGAATTTGGAGCTTCTGTCTTCCATCTTGCCCTATCTATTGGATTCAAAATTAGGCTCTAAAACTCATCTAAGTGTATCAAAGGTTGAAGTTCAGGCCTTTGGCCTTTGGTATTCTATAAGGCAAGTGTCAGGGAGAAGCCTCGAGGTCTGAAGTCTGATAGGTTTGCTTGCGTATGAAGTGTGCAGCGAAGTTCGAAGGTTGGGTCTTCTTCATTCCTTCGAAGAAGGCAGAAGGGAAAAGGTCTAGCAGCCAACCCCAGACAAGTATTCTTTCTAAGGTAATCCACCATTCTGCGGGGCCTTTTGGAGGGACCTACAACTGGCCTGTGGAACTGTGGAATGAGGACACATGGTGGGTTCGGGGTATTTCTCTCTCTTTCCTTCTTCCTTTTGGAAGGCAAAAAGCAAAAGACCCGAAGGCCGAAGTTTGCCTAAGGTTTGAAAATTTTACTAAGTAAAGCAGACTTCAGGGGTCGAGGTTATGATGTTCTCTATTCTTCCAAGCAGGTGAAACAATGAAGGCTTGAAGGCCAAAGTCTGACAGGGCTAATGTAGCACTAAGTGTGTCGGAGGTCAGAGTTTGAGTTTCCTTCCTTACATCTTCTTTATGGAAGGTGGAAGGTGGAAGGTCCGACAACTGACCTTCAATAGGTGATAATTTTTCTAAGGAATTTTGCCATTCCACGGAACCTTTTGGGTGGGCCCACGGTAGGCTTGCAGAATCACTGGAAGCTACCACATGGCTGTGACATCATGGCATAAAGAAAAAAGGTGAAGGCCCAGCCCCTAACACCTTCATATCTATATGAATGCGGATGTCAGGGCTTTCCTCCTTCCTCCTTTAGATATGTAAGTTGTAAGGCAGAAGGCCTGAGCTCCGAAGTCCAATTTGTCAGAGTTTGACTTCCTAGCCTACCTATTCTTTCAAATGCACCGGCAACTTCTCAGATTACCAAAATTAGAAAGTGAGTGGCCAAAATTAATGCTTTTAATGCAGTTGATGGGGTTGTTAAGGGTTTCCTTGCCCAGTTCATACTTAGACGGTCTGCATGTGAAGGCTATAAAGATGATCGATAAAGGATGCTCAGCACGCACAAGGTACAGTCAGAGATAGATGGCTCAAAACTAAAAATTTTGACAACACATTGGGAGTGTTGTAATTACATTAAAAGGGAAATTCACTAAAAGTATGCCATGATTGCTGGAATATACAAGTTGATTTGTGCTTAGAATTAAATGAGTTTGTAGAATGGTGCCATGCAGGTGGTTGGTACAGTGAAATTCTTCAATGCACAAAGGATAAATAAGATGAGTCAATGTTACAGGTGGCAGGGAAGGATTGGAACCTTCCTTCTTTATTGCTCAAAGTACATGAAGAGTGCAAGTAATCTCTTTCTGATTCTTTGCAAAAGTGACAAAGCATGGATTCTCTCCTAAACGTGCAAATTTCCTAACAAACTGGGAAATTAATTTATGGCAGCATGGGTACAATCTTGGATAAGTTGCAGTGCCTGGGAGACTGCAGTAAGTGAAATGCTATATATACCAAAGTTTGAAGTGTGGAGGGTGTTGGTCATTTTGGTCATTTCTTAGCAAGATTGTGAGCTCCAGGAAGTAGATCAAGAAAGGATATCTCACAATCTTTGTTTAACATGAAATTAGTCTTGAAGTGTATGTAATGTAATTTGCAAATATGTGTATTAGATTGTTTTTTCTCTCCATTTTTGTAGGTGTTTTTATTAGCAAACCATAGTCGCGGTTATAGTTTGCTTTTGCCACATTTAGTGGTATGAATGTACACTTTGATTTTATGAATGTGATAGTTTTTAATCCATTTCCAATCTTTGTGAATGGTCATTTCAGTATTGCATAGGGAAGGATGTGGTATAACATTGGATTGTTAAGTATTCTCAATACCTTGATATTGATTTTCTTGCATTTGATTTATCAAATAGGTATTTATACACTCTATGTGGTTGTTTTCCTCTATTTCATATTAGACTTTGCAACCCATTAGATAGGCACCAGTCTAAGTAGCCTTAGATCATCTACTCTTCAAAACAAAACAATACATCCTATCTTTAGAATCAATAGAAGTTTTTATGCATCCTCATTGTGTAGGATTGCCAATATCAACTATATAGGGGTCTTACAACAACTACCTTTTCTTAGTTCAGTGACAGATTTGGGGCTAAGAAAGCAATCCGGGTTTAGTTATTAATATTTTTAGTTGTTCATCTAGTCTAATTTTAATACCTCCTCAGGTATAATACCCCTCAGAATATTTTGTTGATGATGGTTTTGATGCAATCATAACAATTAGTTAAAATTCACATAAAATGAACCAAAACTTACTTGAAAGATATGAAGGAATCGGTTAAGATTCACTTAATCCCAAGTTTAATATGGTCAGGTCTTGACCTGTTAGGCAAATTCAGTTGGTCGATGTGAATCTGTAATGTTCAAGGGGCCTTACGTAGTTTAGGGTTTCTTAATGATTAACTGGACTTGAACTATGCAAAGAGATTGTAAATATCAGTCTATTGTTCATCCTCTTTAGCATAAAAGTGTTACTGTGCTGCAAAGCTTTTAAATGATTTAAATTATAGCAAGCTTTCTTCTCTTTAATATTATGAAAACTGTCTACTTTCAACTTTAGTTATGCATGCTCTTTTCAAATATGAGACAAATTTCCTTCAAATTTCTACGTTTTAAGCTAAGTATTTTCAGATGGGTTGGGAAAAGTTAGAAAGATCTAATCTACACTTCATTCACTCTATTCGAAGGATCTAATTGTTCTGTTATGCACTTTATAAATCATACAGTAACTTGATCAAATCCACAGACAAAACCTTAAATGTATATTCTGAGCATTTTCACAAACATACACCTAAGATTGCAAGCTCTAAGAGAAAATGTTTCAAACACAATGAAGAGAAAGAAAACACTCAGAAGATAGATGCAGAATTCCAAATTCAATTGTATTAGAAATAGACAGTCATATAAGATTTACAATGTCTGAATGACTCTTAGCTTCAATGATCAAACTATAGAAAACATACAAGCTTTACAGATACAGTAAGGAAGCCAGACATTCCACACATTCCTTATTGTAGACACAGGTGACCTCCTTCTTCTACTTCTAAACTAAAAGGTCCCTCTACTCTAAAAAAATTCCTGTGTAAAGTTTTATAGTGTATAGAGGCACAATATATAGACTTTCTGATTGTCCTTAATACAACTCAAAACCCTAATTTAAACCCTGGTTCAAACCTCTGGTTACAACATAAATGCTAGAGATCAAATCTCCCAAAATATCTCTGAGTATACATCAAATCTGGGCGAAATATGCCCTTCTCGAAACCCTAGCAGCTCAATAGTAACTTCTGTTGTTTGCTACAATAATGTTTCAACTGCATTTTGTCTTCATCAATGAAGACCCTTGACTTCCTCACCCTTCATCCTTATCTTCCTCTACTCCTGAAATATGATTTCCTCCTCCATGATGTCACTTCCATTAAGTTTCAGCTCCTCCTTCAACTGCAAACCTGCAAAAATAGGTAAGCAATAAGTATTAACAATAAATAAACCTGCAAGAAGGAAAACAACTACCAAATCTAGTCATGACTATGTGAATGCATCAATCGGGCCCTAAATCCATGAAAATCACGTCCAAAAATGCATATTTAACGTTAAAACTAGTCGGGTCAACCATCATTGACCGAAAATATGCATTCAGGCCTCAAAAATAATGTCAAAATTTGTATCGCTTCATTTTCCTGCTCATTTTCCTGTTTAAATCTTTGTATATCACGATATACAAGTCGAACATAATACATCCATTTAATTGGATTCCAATCTTTTCAATTCCACGGCTTGTATGTCGCAATGCATATCGGTTTGTATATCAAAATATACAAACATCAAAATATACAAGCCCTTAATTCCAATTTATGATTTTTTCAATTCCGTTCAATGTATAAATGTGTTGTATCTTTAGATATTCAATTCAGACGTGATACAAGAATTTAACCGTATTTTACTTTCCTTTTGATTCCGCATTGTATGTGGTGCCTTGTATGTTTTAGATATACATTCGGATATACATACAAGCACTCAACTCGATTTTAATCTTTTTCGATTCCACCTTGTATGCCTCTCAAACAAACAAGCGTGCATATATACAACGATCTCATCAATTTTAATACTCCCTTCGGGTCCGCGCTTGTACATTCCATTGTATGTTGTGTTTGTACCTTCCAATATACAATTAGATATACATACAATGAATTAACCACTTCTAATTTGCCTCTGAGTTCCACAATGTATATTACGATGTATGTTGAGCAATGTATATTTCGACATACATTTTGGACGTGATACATTGGTTTAATTAGATTTAAATCCGCCTTTGGATTCTGGCTTGTATATCAGCGATGTATGTTCTGAAACATACAAGCCACGAAATATACAATGAATTAACCATAATTCGCAACCTTTTGGATTCTGTGCGATGCATATTTTTGTTGCATGTTATAATGTATGTATGAAATATACATCGCGTCAAGTATACAATGTTTTAACATTGTTTAATAACTTTTTGGGTCTGCCATTGTATATATTTTTTTGTATCTTCTGATATACAATGAATTTTCTATTTTGGACCTTTGTTTTGAATCCGATTTGTATGTGAACAGTGCCTTGTATGTTCCGCTTGTATGTAAAAACATACAAGCGTCGAATATACAATGACTTAATTTGTTCTAATAAGTCCGTTGGGTCCGCGTTGTATATAGAACACTTGTATCCTATGCATTTGTATATTTCGAAACATACAAGCAACTAACTTTATTTAAACAACCCTTTGGGTCCACAATTTGCACATTGACGTTGTATGGTCCAAATGTATGCATAAATATACAAACCTGAAATGTACAACAATTTAACACTGTTTAATAATCCTTTCAGGGCCATCATGTATGAAGTGCCTTGTATATTTTACCTACCAAACATACAACCGTGAGATACAAAGCGGATTTGAAACATCAATTCATTTTAACTCTAAACCATTTCGGATCCATCTTGTATATGTGAAAGGATATACAACTGACTTTATATATGAACCCGAAAGCAAAAAGCGACTAAGTATAGAAACAACTTTGCACATACAAAGGACTTTGCATATGCAAAGCGATAGACAAACTTGAATGTACATTTTACCAAAATGATCATAACTTGCAAAATATGGCAAATTTTAAGATGGTTCAAAAAGCAACCCTAGCTTATTTTTCACAAGGAATCCAACCATATCATGCACTGGTACTAAAAATGTATTTCTTCCCTATTTTTAATCAAAGTTTGCAATTTTAACTCTCTTTTCCCTTTACCACCAAGCAAACAAACACACAAAAGCAAAAAAGCAAAGCCACAGTAGGGGTCCTCATTTTGCTAAGGAGTAAAATAGGGTGTGTTGTAAACATCACAACATATCCCTCCAGAGTTTAAGTTGAGCTCGAAGAGTAGAGGAGTCTACCCACGCCTGTTAGTTGGCCAAAATCACCCAAAACTTGTTGATAAACGTTTCCTATCACCCTGTCGATAATCCATGGCCTAGGTGATTTAGGAATGTTTTAGAATTTTGTGTTGCCATTATTTTGGGTCCCAACAAGGTAATCTCCCCAAGGTCTTAGGGAGTATTAGGTCGAGCAATAAACTGGGACAGATCAATTGTGGAATGTATGCTATCTGACAAGGGGCTCGATGTAATGGTGGAAAAACAATTGTTGTGTGATCAAGCTTAGTATGATGGGTTTGCAAATTATCTTCATGAAACAAAACAAACTTATGTTTAATGATCTTAATTCATTCCTTTGTTTTACATGAACAAAATATTATAGATATTAACTTGATTGGAATGGTTTATCCTTTAGATTTACGAGCAGTTTTATATTTCATCATATGATCTAAACAACTAAACTATACTAAACTAAAATCTATTATAATCATCTAAAAAAACCGCAAAAGATGAGAGAGGTAAAGAGAAGCAATAAAAGAAACTGGAAAAAGAGAAAGGAGAGAAAGCAGGTTGTTATTTACAAAATTAACCATTAGCTTGTACATATTTTCTCAAACACGTGTTTAACAATACAAATCTATGTTAGTTTTAACTCAACATGAAATTTAAATTGTGGAAGCATCTAAGGGGAACTGAGATGAAATATGTGCTTGAAATTAGAAGTCAAAAGAAACATAACAACCACCATGAAAAGATGAGTAGGCCATTATCAATGAACCCATATCAAACATCCATTAAATTTAAATCAATGTGTTTATAGAGAGAAATATGCCAAATACAATGGCTACTAGAGAAAATTAACATACTCAATTTACAAACAGAGACATTCTTCACCATGTCACATGTGCAGAAGGAAGGACTTCGGCGCTTTCATCTCCACTCCTCTTTCACACTTCTTAGCTTCATAAGAACAACACAAAATTGAAAAAAAGGCTCTCTTCTTTGCTGCAACGAGCACCACGATATGTCTGTCAGGATAAAGATATCAATTCCCTCTTTAACACAAGACTCTCTTCTCCTTTTTACGCATCCTCTTCCATCACCATATTTTAATGTTTTTCTTCATGATATCTGGTACGTCTAGCTACATGGTAAGTGACCCCTATGGGGGAAATAAATGACTCCTATCAAACTATAGGCACCTAGCTATGTGGATTCATGTGGAGTCTCTCTCTCTCTGGAAGTAGGTGCCTACTTGTGTCCATACATGTTCTTGAGATATTTCTCATTTTTACATTTTTTTGCCTATTCAAACTGCACGCCTCCTCTACTATTGTTGTTTATAATCAATTTTTACTTCCTCTGAGAGAGACCCCTGCGCATAGGAGTTTCCTATGGCTATTCTAGGTGGTCTTTAAGATGATAGGTGCATGTGTTTCTTCCTTCACATCTATGCTTTTCTTTGAGGCATTTCTGATTTTTGTACGTTTATGCCTGCTCTAAATCTGCATGCCTACCTCTGTACGCTGCTGGCAATGATACATTTTTTTTAATTCACCTTTTGCATATTTTATTATTTTGAAGTGGCCTCCATATCATAGGGATATAGGAGACCCCTATTCCTTGCCTTGACTCCCACATAACATAGCCTCAACTCTGGGAAATATATTTTTCCTTACCTTTACTTAGCCCCACGTCTCATCCTATGAATTGAACCACCTTCTTTTAATTATAAGTGTGATACCTTTTAAATGATGTGGCATGGTCTCTTAGATTAGAGGGATTTAAAATACTACGTATATATCTCTTCTTCCCTTTTTTAAAAATTTTTAAATAAGAGGGGGGTCTTTAATTATACTCTATTACTCTTTTGCTTTGTGGAGGCCATTTTAATTTGTTTTTAAATACACTAGGGCCTCACTATTTCGCATTACATGATTTTACAATCAAGATGGCTATTACAATTTTTTGGTTTTTGGTAGAGCAAGTTGAGGTTGATCTTGAATTTGCATAATGCATCTTTCAGCTGTGGGACTCAAGTGCACCGAAGATCAAGTATTGGGACCTCCTCCATAGATGTAGAATTTGAAGATGCAAACGAACATGCATTTATTGAGTTTCTTCTTTGCTATTCTCTGACTTTCGATAGTTTACACATCATTCGATCACCATCCTCCATGTGCAATTAAAACTGGTACCAATAACCTACAAGCACAAGAGGAGCGTTAGAGTGTCATATGAGACAATTCGGTCGATTCTACCAAGCATAAAAGTTTAAACTCAATTTTTTCATTCATGTTATATTCTCAATTCATTCTAAGCTTAGGATATTTAAATATGCATCACCATTCATGTATAGGCAGCCACGCATTTGGAAATGTAATTAAGAGATAAAATTGAGTGTAACATGTAGACAAGATTCTAGTGAAGTAGAACGCATATAAGTAGAGATTGAATTCCAAACATGAAGGATCACACACACTTGAAGCAACTCTCATAAAACATGAGGATCTCAAAGTCTATTAAGATTATGCAAACTGACTCATGACACAAGAGAAAATGAAATGGAGAATGATGTGGGCAATGAAAGAATGCAAGACACTAAATGTAGAGCCCAGGGATCAAAAGAGGGGCTCTAATGTTCTGAAAAAATATTGGGTGTGTTGCACAACAGATGTCACCTACAACAAAATAATGAATAATTGTTTGCATGTTTTTGGCTATTGTTATGCCTTTCCATATACTAGATTTTACTTTTTGTGATTCCTCTTCCCAGGGCCTCTGCCATTATCACAAAGAGAAATGGGAAAGAGGGCCTCCCTATCTAATGCCTTGACCAACCTCAGAGAAGCCACATGGGGATCCATTGACCACTACTAAATATCTTGTGCAAGAAATACAAGAGTATATCCATTAGATAGCCACTTCTAATTGAAGCATAATTTCTCCAAAATTTTCATTAAGAATGTCAAACTTGCCTGATCATAAGCCTTGCTGATGTCAAGTTTGATAATCATACTTTTTTATTCATCTTTTTAATGGAATGTAGGCTCCCATGGGCTATAATAATATTGTATGATATATTCCTTCAAGGAATGAATCCAATCTGTTATTGAGATATGATGGAAGGGAGAGTAATCCTCAATCTATTGGTCATCACGTCAGAAATGATCTTGTATATTATGTTGTACAGATAAATCAGACAATAATCAGAGAAAGAAGAGAAGACAATATTTTGGTAATGACCACTATGTTGGGGTTATTTAAATCTTTCAAGATCTTACTATATTTCCTTGAGTCCTGTACTAGTTTCCAAATTCATGTTGTAATGAATCCTAACAAAATTGGTAGAAAAGGGCTAGGAAGTTGTCTAGACCAGGGGATTTGTCTAGGTGGAGTTAGAATATGATGCTTTTAACTTCATCCAGTCTTATTCAGGCCATTATGCTTTCATTGTCCCCTAATATAATCAATCTAGGAACATTGTATAGAATGTTGCTGAGAAAGAGATCTGCTAGATCCTCCCCTCTTAGGAAATTTTTAAAGAATTTTACTAATTCATCTTGAATCTCTTTGTAATTTGTCAGTGTTCTATCATTTAGGGATTTAATACTCATAATCGTATTCTGATCTCTATGAGCTTTTCTGACATTATGAAAAAATTTAGTGTTGAGATCACCTTCAGCAAGCCATGTCTCAATTTGGATTTCCAATAGATCCTTTCTCTCTAGCCAATAGCTCAACATGTTTAGCAATAAGATCCTTTTCTTTTTGATAATCTTGTTATATGCCATAAGAGATCACTTTCTCATTGAACTCTAGTTCTTTTTCAATTTGTTCCTTCTCTTTGAAAATGTTTTTGAAAGAAACCTTATTCCATATTTTAAGTGTTTCCTTAACATGCTAGAGCTTCATTGAGAAAATAAACATTCTTGATGCTCTTAGATTCTATGGTTCTAACCATAATTGTTTGAATGTGTGTTTTAACTCATCACATCTTAACCGCATTTTCTAAAATCGAAATTGACACCTGGTGGGTGTTTGTTCTGCCTTGATGTTGAGAGAGACAAGGTAGTGATCTAAGCAAGATATTGGCCAAATTAAGGACTCCATCCGATAGGGTGAATTGATCCAATTTGATGACATTAAGAAATAGTCTAACTTCTTAGTAATGTTAGTGAATCCTTCTCTTCTATTAGTCCATGTGTATATCCCATTAGTTGGTGGCATATCGATGAGATTGATAGTACGGATGAAATCCACAAAATCCTTTTGAGTTTATGAAATTTTTCCCAAATCTCCTTTCTTTTCTAATGTATTGAGCATGGCATTGAAATATCAACCCAATATGGATTTATCACTCCTAAAAGTTTAAATCTACATTAAATACTATTCCAAACATTCTCTTTATCCTCTATTTATTGGACCATAAACATTGTAAATATAGAATGTAGCTACATACCTTCATAAATTGCTAGTTAGGATGCTCATGTAGAATATTGATAGACACCTATGTTGACTTCCATAGTGTTCCTAAGCGCTCACAACCCCCTAGGCCTTCAAAAATCTTCCATTCCACCCTTTTCAGTGATTCAAAAAGATATTGGCTTCAACATTTTTAGTTTTGTTTCTTCTATGATTATTATATTGATCAAAGCATGATCTAAGTGGCACTTGGTCATGTGCCTTTTGTTAGGGGCATTTAGGCCCCTAACATTCCAAGACAAGATCTTCATGGATCTCTAAGGAAGGGAACTCCTCCCTTATATCATGGTAAGTAGTTTTTGATCATTGGCTAGCCATCATTTAAAGCTAGTTGTTCCCTCTTCTATTAATTTATTTTCGTACCCCTCTTCACTATCAAAATATTGGTGCCATAATTGAGGTGTTTGGCCACTGATTAGATAATTCTTCTATGATCTATAATATCAATTACATCATCTTCTTCATTTTCATGGCTATTAGTATTAGATCCTTCTACACAATCCTAGAGATCCATCTATTCAATGAAAGGGATAATTGCTAAGTTTGTCAACAGTTCTAACTCTAGATTATTCTTCTCTATTTGATTTTTGGTTAATTCTGTCTCTGCTAGTGCATCATCATGCTTATGGAATTTTGGAACCCAACATGTTATGGGAGTTGAATTGAAATGCTTACAATTGTTCTTTATATGGTCTCTGCTCCTACATTTTAGGAAATAGTATTTCTATGCTTCCACCTCCACCTCTTGGATCCACTCTCCAAATTGGGTTGATAAGGCGATTTGATGAGAAATTTTCCTTATTGCAATCACCTTGATCCATGTGTATAGGAATGAATTTCCTCCAGTTCCTCCCATGTCTACTTCTAGAGTCATTCCACTACCATTCCCAATTTAAAATAGGTAGTCATCTAACTAGTATTCTAGTGGGAGATTGTAAAATCTTAGCCAACAAGGGGCATCCATAAGGTAGATGTCCCTAGGGTTCATTTTTGGTATCCATTTCTATAAAGAAAGATAAGAACCTTTGTTCTACCATGGGCCACCATTGAGAATTTCATCCCTATGATCCATATTCTGGAAGATTGAAACAAAAGAAAATATTGGGTAGAAAATTCATGGTCACGCCTTCACCCCATTGATCTCTGGCCCATTATTCTAATTTAGCTTGAATGAATTTTGCACCCATGAATCTTCCTAATATAACATTCTTCGACAAGGTCGAGGACTACAAGTTTGCCAAATTTGATACATCAATCACAATTTATTTGTTCTTAACCTACTCCTTTCCTTCGTAATTTTGTTGATTTTAGCTGTGAGTTCTACATTCCATATATATACATATATACATAGACATTTACATATATCCATACATATATATAAATAATAACTTTCTAGTAAATATACTAAAATAAATCTTAAATAAATCTAAAGAAAAATATAAATATTGTTTAAGTACATAAAATAATTACAAAGTAATTATTGACAAAATAAAATAACTCTTTATTATATATATATATATATATATATATATATATATATATATATATATATATATATATATATATATATATATATATATATATATATATATATATATATATATATATATATATATATATATATATATATATATATATATATACTTACTTTGTTCATTAAATATGTAAATGGTTTGATATTGTTTAGATTAGAGTTTATAGGAATTTCATTAGAGAAATAAAATTAAAATTTATTAAATCATATTTTTAAATAGTCTTCACCGCCAATAAAGAATTTTATAAAATATAGATATAATAATATTTTAAAGTTTAAAAATATACTAATTTGTTACATATCTTAAATTAATATTTTATAATGTAAATCTATCTTACTTAAAATTATATAATTTTACATAAAATTATGTAAAAAATGGATCATTATACCTATAACAATATAAACTAACACATATAACTATGGATATAAGTATACAAAAGAAATGAAATGAAATAAATAAAAAACAAGGTCAATAGAAAGAAAAACTAGGAACGAGTTAAAGAAAAGACCAATGGAGAGATAAAATCTTAAAATATTAAGGTTTACTTTGTTCATATAAATATTTAAATGGTTTGATATTGTTTAGAATAAAATGTATAGGAATTTCATTATAAAAAAAAAATCTAAATCCTTTTTTAGATTAATAATTTTAAATAGTTTTCACCATCAACAAAGAATTTTATAAAATATAGATATAATAAATTTTTTTAGGTCTACTAATATACTAGAATCCTTTTGTAGATTAATATTTTTAAATAGTCTTGATTGTTGGTGTATATTAATGTTGCTTAGGAGTGTATATTTAGGAGTTTATGTTTATCCTTGAGCTATACTTGGCATGCCTAGATTAGCATTGCCTAAGTTAAGTGATTTCTTTTCCTATTATTGGAGCACTACTATTCTTAGTGAGCTCTTCCTATTGTTGGCTTGACTATTCTTAATCAGTTATACCCTATATGTATCTCACTTTGTGATCTATTTCACTATCTCAATTAATTCTATTATTTGTATTCTAAGTGTCCATTATTTTACAATACTCATTTTCTTGTAGATTGAGTGTGCTCTTGTTTGTCTTAGGTGGCTCAATTCGGTACTAACATTCACTAAATGATCTTGGTTAATCTCATATGGTATCAAAGCAAGATTGTTTGAATGGTTATTTGATTTATTTGGTGAGATCTTGAAAGTATTTGCATAGTTTGGATCAAAGCAAAGTTTTTCTATTTTGCAATTTGTGTTTTCTTGTATTCATGGTATTTGTGTGGAAAAGAATTTATAGTAGAGGTCAATTTGCTTGCACAAAAGGTTGTTGAAGGCAATAATCCAACGGTGAAGGTTGACCTAGAGGCAAAAGCTACTTGCATTGAAAGACATCTAGTCTAAGGTAGGCACCCTGCATTCAAAGATTGGTGGCTAGCATTGAAATGCACGTGGCCTGAGGAAGGCTTGTGGCTTCTATTAGAAGGCTTGTGGCCTATAGAACCTATATTAAGAGGTGCCAAGCCAAGGGAGAAACCCACCACAAATTCCATCGTCCATGTTTTCCTTTACACCCTATGCCAAAAATGGTAGATGTGGACTCTAGATTGCATATAGGCACCAAACAGGACCAACCCCTTACATAAGGCGGCCATTAGAGGCAATAAACAACAAATTCTATAGAGTTAAAATCCCAGATACATGGCTAGGAGACAAAGGCCAGATCTGGACATCTTAGACTTGTCCCATGACTAGATTCTTCACACAAGAAGCAAAAGAGGAAGCGGCCAGATCTAGGATTCAAGATGCAACAGAAAAAAAAATCCTGATTATGGAAGAATTTTGTTTTCTTTGCAGGAAATGGTGTGATTTTACTATGCAAGGCATCAAAATCCTTGATCATATCTATCCAGAGGATTTTGCAAAGTTGAAAGGCGTCAAAACCCTACCTCATCATTGAACGTGTTTTTTAAGGAACTTTTTTTTTAATTAGAAGTTTTTTAAAATTAAAACATCCTTTTTTAGATTGGAGGAGCTTTTTTGAGATATGAGTGCTAATATAGAAAAAAATTAATAATTATTGTAATGGAAACTCAATTTGCGTGCCAAAATTAAAGGACTATTTTTTAGCTAAGTATTAGGGTTCGATCTCACACTATTATAAAGTGCCATTTTATTCGACCCACTTAAGCTTGTCCATGCACTTGAAGTATAAAGTATTGAACTCAAGGGGTGATATGGATATTTAATCAAGGGGGGTGTATTTTTGTTGTGTCGTGTGCACTTCTAAATCTTCCTCATAATTTTCCTTTCCACACTTGATTTCTACAAAACTACTTCAATAGCATGGATTCACAATAGGAAATCAAGCCATTAACCCCGTTTAATTGTCATGAGTGGAAATCTACAATTCAACTTGTGTTAAAGAATAAAGGATTACACAGGGTAACAATGGGCACTAGAAAATAACCCACTATTTATACAAAGAAGGATAAATGGTTTGATGAGTGTGATCAAACCTTTTATTTTCTATGTCTAAATATAGCTCCTGAACTATTGTTTCATGTAGAAACCTTGAAAACACCCAATGAAGTTTAGAGCAACATTAGAAAAACTCTTTGGGAAGGTTGATGAAATGAAAGGTCGTGAGTTAGAGAATAAACTCATAAGATTGAATACAAGTTCAATTGACACTCTAGATATTTTATTCGCTAAATTCAATTCATTACTTAGGTTACAGTTGAAAGGACGTGGAATTGAGAAAAAAGATGATCAACTTGTGCTTTCAATTCTCTACAAGTTAGGACCTAAGTATTCTATATTTGTATCTACTTTCTACCCCACTAAAAAGATCTTGTAGCCACATGGACAATGCCATCCTTAGATGACTTCATTGTAAACTTAACTAGGGAGAAAGATAAGTTAATACACAAGGGTACCCCTAAGACATCAAAACCTTAAGCTCTCTTTGTTGGGAATGGGGAACATAATGCTTCATATAACAAAGGGGGGAAGAATAAAAAAGACGAGGAGATCAAGAAGGAACAAAAATCTGCGCCCAACACAGAATCTCCTTCAAATCAAGGGAACCTAAGAAAGAGAAAGTCAAGTGTGCCTATTATAAGAAACTTGGGTATGTTGAGCCCATATGTATGAAGAAATAGATAGACCACCTCACTCATCTTCTTAAGAAGAAATAACATAGGGGTCCTCAAATCTATCAAAGACTCCTCATCAACCCAAGAAACTCCTAAGACAAAGGAAAAAGGAAAAGAGATTTTTCTTCATAGGTTGAGTTTCCTTCCATAGTGCATTATAACATATCTGATGTAGAGGCATTGTGCTTGATTTTTATTTTCTTGTGGATTTTTTATTTTTGTTAGTGATGACACCTTGTTTCTGGTGGTGGCTCATTACATTCTCTCGCTAGTAACCAAAGATAGTAAATAGAGTCTTGTCACCAGCAAAGAACTCTCCTGTCACCGAGTGACATAAATTGTCAAGAGTTAGTTATTTTCCAAAATCAGACAATTCTTATTTACACTATCAGTTATAGTTTTGAGGTAGAAGTAAAGAAGAATTGCATGACAGCTGGAAGGTAATTTGAGGGACTCATTGAAATGGCTAAGACATGGGTAGTCATGGGGAAGGTCAAAAGGCAGTCGGTTGGAAAGAAAAACAAAGACATCCTCTCTGCATAGGGTTAGAAGGAGGAAGGGGCTCATTAAAAAGAAGAGGGGCCCTTTGTTGCAAGATAGGGGTTGCCAGGGAATAGAGAAATACTGAAAGGTTGTGTAGAGGAGGCCGTAGGCCAAGATTCGAGGTCATGAATGAATAAATGTGGCTAGAGATATCAGAAGAATGGCTGACCCAAGAGTAGGAAAGAAGCGAAACAGAGAAGAGTGAGAGTAGAGCAAGGCCAATCAAAAGAGCTTGATTCAGAGATAAGGCCAAGGAATAGAGGCCAAATAAAGAGGAGATGAAAATGATATCCGAATAGGAAAACATCGGTCGGCTAAGGAAGTAAAGAAGGAAGACCAAGAACAATCGCAGAAAGGCTGAAAGGAATGCTGATTTAGAAGAGGGCGTGACAGGCTGAAGGCACAAGGCCACAGGGCAAGAATAAGTAGAGCTAAGAGAATGGGAAAGATTGAGATTGGGAAAATAAGAGGAAAGAGTATGAATACGTAGAAGATAGTTGGGTTGTATGATGTGATAACAAAAATATAAATAGTGCATAGAGTCTGGGAGGACTGTGACAAGAGAGCCAATCATTTGAGTAAGGTCGCAGAGAGCAATAAGGTGACAAAAGGTATGTTGTCAAGAGGAAGAAGAAACAAGAGAAGATCAATGTTATAAGGTGCAAGCTCGATGGATGTGTAGTTGCATATTCTGAAGCATAGTTGAACAAAGAAACTCTGCATTGTATCTTTGTAACCGAAGCTATATTGATTGAAGATAAATAAAGAGTATTGTTTTGTATTTCAGATTCTTATCATTGAATTAGTTTCATTCCTGGTTCCTGTCACATTGAAATCAAGTTATATGTAGATTGCAAATTCATGTGTATGTTAGAACTGAGATTGAATTTACTAACATTCCTCTCATTAAAGAATTATGTTAAACTTTATAGTGCCTGTCACTATCTTCCTAGAAGCTTATGAAAGTATGAGTGTTGGCATGCATCTGATTGGTATCAGGGTGTAGAGGTATGGATATGTGCCATCAAGTGGTATCAGAGAGCAAAAGATTCTGAGCACTGAGTAGATCACCGAAGTGAAGCAACTTAGCCAGGACCTATGGGTAGCAAAAGAAGATGAAAGAAGAAAGAAAGATGCAAAAACATTCTAGGAAAGAGAGTCTCACGAAGTGAGACAAGGGAAAAGAAATAATGAAGAAGGAAGATGCAAATTTTGAAAGCAAGCTGGCAGAATTGAGGAAAGATTTAAAACAATATATGATTGCTAGGTAGCAAAGATATGAAGAAGAAATCCAGAAGTATTTTTTGTGTTGGCCCATGGAAAAGGAAGTAAAGTGGCCTATGAAGATGATTATGGAGAGAAAGAAAAGGCAAAAGATGAATGCCTTGAGAAGAGTAGAGAAGAATGGAAAGAGTACCAACAGAGGTTGGGACAAAAAGAGGTTGCCGGATGAGAAACATACACCAGTAGTGGTGAAAGAAGTTCTCATTGAAAATAACATGAGAGAAGATAAGAAAGAAATGAAGGAAGAGAATAAGTGCAGCAAGCAACACTTGTAAAAGAGATAAATGAAGAGAGGAGAGTGTCCTTGAAGAAGATAGTAATGGAGATGATGTGGTCTCTTATTTTGTTTGCTAATATTAATTTGTTTGCTAATATTGAGAATCCTCTTCCTGATGATGGTTCACTGAGTGTGACCTGAAAGGTCATTGCAAAAGAATACACGTAGTCAAATCCAAAAGCAATATCTTCAATATTATGTTTGCAGATGTGTATGCGGGTATGAACAATGCAATAGGGAAGTTCAAGAATGAGACCTTGAAGATGAAGCAAGATGAGGCAAGAATAGAAACTGAAGAAGGATTTGAAAATGAGAGGATAATGGTTGCAGCAGAAAGTCTAGAAGAGTTTGTAGTAGAGGTACATTGCAAAGTGCCTGAGAATGAAGAGGAGTATGAAACTGAAGATTTCCAGTTTGATGATGAAGTTGAGAGGGCAGCCCCAGAATTTCATGATGCCTTGGAAGAAGTTGCAGATGCAGTACAAGTGGCTCATGTAGAGGAAGAGATTGAGGTCAAAGAAGCGAATGAAGGGAGCAATTTGGGGTAGCAAGTTATTGCACATACAAATGGAGGTAAAAATGTTGTTTTTGGTCATGAATGTAGAGATAAGAATATGGATAGACAAGTTCATAAGGAGAGGAAGAAATTGGAAAATGTAAATGTGATAAAGGATCATGGGTGTATAGTTCCATGTTGGCAAAGAAAACAAGTTGTTAAGGGGTAGCAGTTAACATGTAAAGAAGTAAATACTTTTGATTGTGTTTATGCTAACAAACAAGTGCAAAGAATGAGAGTTGTGTAGATGAATAAGTGGAAACCAGATGTGAGGGTGAATTGGCCAAAAAAGAGGCCTAGGGAAGATGATTTGAGGCTAAAAATAGAGCGAGGAAAGAAAAGCACAAGCGCAACAATGAAGGGACATCAATCCAAAGTGTGGGTGGTAAAGCAAGAAGCAACAAACAATTGTGTTGAAGAGAAGACAATGAGTTGGAGGCGTGAAGAAGAGAACCAACCCCACGATCAAGGAATCATGGTAAAGGATGGAAAAGAAGATAGAAGATGTGAAGAGGAGACCAAGCCCCATGAACCTAGAAGCATGGTGAATCTAGTAGAGGATAGCAAGAAAGATAATAGCCATGACTGTGTAGTGGAGTTGCAGCAGGAGAAGCACTATGTATGAAAGGTAAGGAAAAAGTAATTTGATTGTGTTTATGAGGATTCTTTTGAGGCTTTGAATGAAATTTATAAATATGAGGAAGACATGTGGAGGATTGTGGATGAGAAAGAATTGAGGAGTAAATATCAGAAGAATAAAGGAGGTAAGGAAAGGTGGATTGGAAAGTGCAGTATGAATAAGTACAAGTGTGACCGGAAGGAAGAGAAGTTGGTTGGAGGAGTGGAACATGAAAAGTGGATAGCAGTAGCATCTAGCAATGCAGATTTGGATAAAGGAGCAACAACACATAAGGAAGGTAATGTTGGAGCAATAGTCATCCAAGAAGAGGAAGACCAACAAAAGAAGAATGAAAGCAATGCATAGACAAAATCAGAAGAAGGGGCAGCAAAAGAAAACACTGAAGAGGATTTGTGGAAGCAGTTGGCAACCATTGAGCAAGAGTGGAATGAAAAGGTTGAAGGTTTGAGAAAGTGTGGGATAGCCAAGAACACCCCGAGGGAGGTTGAAAATAATAATAATACAGAAGTTGTTGTAGGAATGAAGACCAAAGATATGTCAGTCATGGAAATTTCTGAGATGAATGAAACAAAAGATGAAGCAGAAAATGATTTGATGGCCATAGAGGAAGAGTGGCTAGAAAGAGTGTTCGATGAATATGTTGAGTATGATATAGAAATGTTGAGTATTAATGAAGCAGTGGGTGATGTTGAAAGTACAAAAATCTTTCCATTTGTTTATGATATGTTGAATGTGGATGAAAGGAGAATTAGAGATTGGAGGTGGACAAAAATTGTTGTAGACAGCCTCGTGAGAGTAGCAGACAGTGGTGCACAACAATGTTGGAAGAATATGGCCAATGAGCTAGAGAGATTGTGGAAAAAGTAGAAGAAGAGATTATATAAGTTGGTAGAAGCACCGCATGTGCAGGGGCACATGATCTTTTCTCCCCTAACTCTGATGCAGGGGCATCATGCTTGATTTTTATTTTCTTGTGGATTTTTTATTTTTGTCAGTGATGACACCTTGTTTCTAGTGGTGGCTCATTACTTCCTGTTGCCAGTAACCAATTATAGTAAACAAAGTCCTGTTGCCAACAAAAACTATCGAGAGTTAGTTATTTTCCAAAATTAGACAATTCGGATTTACACTATCAGTTACAGTTTTGAGGCAGAAGTAGAGAAGACTTGCATGATAGCTGGAAGGTAATTTGAGGGACTCTTTGAAATGGCTGAGACATGGGCAGTCATGGGGAAGGTGGAAAGGTAGTTGGTTGGAAAGAAAAACAAAGACATCCTCTCTGCGTAAGGTCAGAAGGAGGAACTGGATCATTAAAAAGAAGAGGGGACATTTGTTGTAGGTTGGGGGTTGCAAGAGAATAGAGAAAGACTGAAAGGTTGTGTAGAGAAGGCCACGGGCCAAGAGTCGAGACCGTGAATGAATAAATGCGGCCAGAGATATCAGAAGAATGGCTAGCCCAAGAGTAGGAAAAGAAGCCAAACAGAGAAGAGTGAGAGTAGAGTAAGGCCGATCATAAGAGGTCGATCCAAAGATAAGGTCGAGGAATAGAGGCTGAATAAAGAGGAGATGAAAATGATATCTGAATAGGAAAACATCGGTCAGTTGAGGAAATAAAGAAGGAAGACTAAGAACAATCGAAGAAAGGTCAGAAGGAATGCTAATTCAGAAGAGAGCGTGACATGCCGAAGACATAAGGCCACATGGCAAGAATAAGTAGAGCCAATAGAATGGGAAAGATCGAGATTGGGAAAATAAGAGGAAAGAGTATGAATGTGTAGAAGATAGTTGGGTCATATGATGGGATAACAGAAATATAAATAGTGCATATAGTCTGCGAGGACTATGACAAGAGAGCCGATCATTTGAGTAAGGTCGTAGAGAGCAATAAGGTGACAAAATACATGTTGTCGAGAGGAAGAAGAAACGAGAGAAGATCAATGTTATAAGGTGCAGGCTTGATGGATGTGTAGTTGCATAGTTTGAAGCATAGTTGAACAAAGAAGCCCTGCATTGTATCTTTGTAACTGAAGCTGTATTGACTGAAGATAAATAAAGAGTATTGTTTTTTATTTTGAATTCTTGTCATTGAAAGCAAGTTATATGTAGATTGTAGATTCATGTGTATGTTAGAACTAAGATTGAATTTCTAACATTCTTGTCATTAAAGAATTGTGTTAAACTTTATATTACCCATCACCGTCTTGCCAGAAGGTTATGAAAGTATGAGTATTGGGATGCGTCTAATTGGTATTAGGGTGTAGAGGTACGGATATGTGCCATCAATATCTAGCATCACCTTTAGCAATGACACACAAGTCACAGTTGTAGTGAGAGGTTCTATTAAAGTTGAAGGTGGAACATTCACAAATATTCTAAGAGTACCTTCACTTTCAACCAGTCTCCTATAAGTGTATCAGATTGCTCACATAGGGAAGGACATGCAAGTTGAGTTTACTTCACATTTAGTTGAGATCAGAGAGTTGCATAGCAACAACATAGTCACTTTGGAAAGGGCAGATCACCATTCTAGTTTATACACATTCTCACACTTTGCTCCTAATACTCTTCCTTCTAACCATCCATAGCAGATTCTTGAGGCAAAGTTTTTTTCTTCTTCCAGTTTCGACAGCTAGGATAGTGCTGGGGTGTCATCTCCATCCATCTCTAGATTCATTTTGGAGGATGGGGATTCAACACCTGACTCACCCACATTCATCTAGATCTTTGGGCTAGATAGCCACTTCAGAGTGCAGGTACTTGGGTATAGAATCCAGTTGATATCTGACATACATCCTCACATTATGGGCACATGCTTTATATGCCTTTGCTTTAGATTTTAGAGTTGCTTCTCTAAGAGCTTCAAGTAATTCTTTACAAAAGTGTCTTATATCTAATTGGGAAACACTTCTACTAGACATCTCTTGGTTGTTTGGAGAGTCTCACATTTCAGATCTTGATTACACTTTGGAGGATCTTGTCTTTCTCTTTGATGATAGTTATCTTGCACTTGCTACTACTATAAAGTTTAGATAGGCTTCACCAAGGGCTTCTGGTGATTCTTCACATGACATCTCATGGGATTTGCATTGTAGCCATATGACATGCATTAAAATTCCACATCCATACATCAAGTCTTTGGATCTTACTCTTTATTAGTTTTCACATGATTTTGAGATGTCACTTATCTTAGTTAGGCCTGGGACTCTTGATTTGTTTGTGACTCATTTTGACAGGAGCACGATGACATTTGAGTAGTATTCTAAGATAGGATACATCATGAGACTTACCACTGAGCACCTTGCTTCTTTGAATTGGAGTTGTTTCTTCGTAAGGGGAGAAATGTCATTTACCACAAACGATCATTTATATCATTCATACTTGGGCATTCTCTTTTGGCATAGGGGCTACTTCATTGTCAGGGGCTACATAGTCTCTTTTACTTTCCTATGGGGGGCTCATGTCTGTACATCATCACAGTCAGAGTGACATGGTTTCAGGCTTGGTGTAGAGTTATCATCTTCGAGGAGGCTTCTTAGTCCTCTACTTTTATTTTTTCCTTTCATTTTGGAGGGGATTTTTTTCCCACATGGTTTTCTATTTTTCTCCATTTTATGAGAGATTGCATTGTACATGGGTACCTGATCTGGCCTAGTTTCCAGGACCCATCTTCATTTTGCCCACCTAAGCTATGTTTAAGGGGGCTGTTGGTGTATATTAAGCTCGTTTAGAAGTACATATTTAGGAGTCTATGTTTGGCCTTGAGCTATACTTAGGATGCCTAGATTAGCTTTGTCTAAGTTAAGTGGTTGTTTTTCCTATTCTTGGAGCACCACTATTATTAGTGAGCTTTTCCTATTGTTGGCTTGACTATTCTTAGTCGATTATGCCCTATATGTATCTGACATTGTGAGTTATTTCAGTATCTCAATTAATCCCATTATTTTCATTCTAAGTGTCTATTATTTTGTAATATTTGTTTTCTTGTAGATTGAGTGTGCTCTTGTTTGTCTCAAGTGGCTTGATTCCATACTCGCATTCACTCAATGATCTTGATCAATATCACATTCACAACTAACAAATAATTTTATAAAATATGTATAATAAAAAATTTTGAGTCTACTAATATTCTAATCGGTTAGATATCTTAGACTAATATTTTATAATGTAAATCGATGTTACTTAAATTTATATAATCTTACATAAGTTTATGTGAAACACAAAGCATTATACCTATCTTAGATAAATCTATATAAAAGAGGCATGGCCATAGGTACTCAAAGATTTCATAATGCTTATGGAAAAGAAGAAAACCATCAATCCAACCCAATTGGAGATGGGTACAATTTGATAAGCGATATCCAGACATAGATCTCAATTTTACAAATCTAAAATTATTTTAATTAAGTTCTTTAATTTGGAAGAGAATAAAAACACTTAATAAAAACTTTAAGAAAGATTGAAAAATTTATAAAATAATTCAATTTTTAAAATATTAGTTTCAAATTACTTTATTTAATAGTATAGCATAGGCACCTATTTTTATTTGGATCATATAAAAGACACTCATGTTACTAGTGCACATAAAAACTATGAAATGGCCGACATATCTTTATAAAAATATTATACAACATGAATAATACATATAAATACAAGTAAAACTCATAGAAAAATAAACAAATCAAATAAAAAGGAGCAAAAGGAAATTGCACAAGGTGTAAAAAAATACAATAAGTAAGCACATTCTTTTTTTTTCAATATTTTTTTAGAGTGGTAGATGATTTATTACTTTCAAATGAAAATAAAAATATCAAATAAAAGTTAAAATTTGTGTTGTATATACCTAGTGAATTAGCATAGAGTGCTCTCTCTCTCTAAGTCGAATTTCAAATAAATTTTCTATTATAAAAAACTATTAAACTCGATATTTGGTAGGATTGTGATTTCATTTCGTGGGATTTGTAGTGTTTGAGTGAAGGATATGGCAAAGAAAAGTGAGATAGCGAAGGCAGCTGATCAGGAAATGAAGCGGGAGAATGGATGGATTGGATGGTCTGATAAACGGGTGGAGAAAGCAGTCAAGAAGAAGATTCTAGGTGATTTTTTATTAGCGGACATCCATTTAGACGACTGGTCTGATGAATGGCACGGAAAATTCAGCAAGGAGTGGCGCTATGACATGGGTTGGCCATCTAGGCATGTTCCTTTTTCAACATTGCTAACGGTCTTCCACGACAGATATGGAATTCCTGGAGGAGGTGAGGCACTAGTGCCACTAAATGTCTTAACTGATAATAATAATGAAAGTAATCCTCATCTGGATTGGGATACAATGGAGGAAAATAACGATAAAAATCCTGATCTAGATTTTGATGCAACGAAGGAGATTTTGCGAAGACTTCCTTTGCCATCGTTGATGAGGACCAAAAGCGTTTGCAAAGCCTGGAACACAGCGATAGCAGCCAGCACTTTCAGTCTCAATGACGAGACAGACCAGTTTGTGATGCAGGATAGCTCCCATGGAATCAATTTCTTCTGTGCCGCTCTTAATCAGTGGTTTCAAATCCCTTTCCACCAGGTTTTACCTTTGAATAAAAGCAACTATGACTGCAAGTCCACCAGGTTTTACCTGTGTGCTGCAGCTGCAGGGCTTTTTCTCTTTCGTGATGTGTATGATAACCTCGTGATAATTGATCTTTCAACTAAACAGCAGAGGTTCTTACCTCGTGTTTCATCGTGGATAACCACAGATGCCGTCGAACTGATTGTCCATGCTGACCACTTTGAAATTATTATTATAAACTGCTGGAGAGGAGTTCCGCTCTACAATTCCACTACAGATGAGTGGAAGGAAATACCCATCATGGCTAATTTTTTGGAAGATTTTATTCTAAACTTCTTAGAGCAGACACACCCTTGGAAGACCACGCAACATGAAGGCATGGTGTACTTCACGAATAACTTTGGTCTCCATCTGGGTTGTTATGACATTGCCCACCGAGACATTCAGTTTAAGGAGATCGAAGGAGGGCTGCCTCCACAGATAGATTCTCGTGATCATGTTAACAATGCTTACGCCTCTCTTCCTTGTTTAGTGGCGTGTAATGGGAAGCTGCTTTTGGTGGGGCGGTTACAGAAGGAGGCCAGGGAGGAGTCCATATGGGGCTGTTTCCCTTTCATCGAGCACACCTTGGTGGGGATATGGAAGTTGGATTCAAGAGCAGAGAATAACGAGAGTTCGTCTCTCATTTCCATCACTCCTAAAGATTTGTTAAAAGATACAGTCAAGTCATCCCATGGAACAGATTTTATGGTTGCTGCATCAGATAAAATTTGGCTTACGATTAAAGGAAGCATGTACCTTTTGACCCTTAATTTGAGCACCATGGAATGGAATGTGTTACCAGGCTACACTGCTGCAGATCTGGCAGATTGCCTTCCAAGTAGGGCGGTCTGTGTACCCCACAGAATAAATAGACAGCTGTTATGAAATTAAATAAATGGGTAGTAGCAGGTAAATCGAATAGCGGGCAGCAGTTTGGCAACTTTTCATATTGTTTGACCTTATTTTGATTAGAGTTTCAAAAATGTAATAATTATCTTACACGTGGATTATTCTTGTGTGAAATTAATTCATGACATGTCTATTTCTCAAATATTTAATTTGAATCTCTATATCCTCAGTTTACCACTCCAAATAGATGTTGCTGTGAACTTGACTCAAGGTTTTTCTACAATTAATGATTTAAACCTTGAACTTTTAAATTCAAAATTTCTAAAATCAGCCCATAATTCTCATCCTTAGTAGTGAATTAATTTCTACATTAAATTTGTATATTTAGGCCTAGAGGCCGAACTACAATGGCAGGAAGGCGTGAAGTGTCATGGTGTACATAAAAACAAAATAGAGCCCACATAGTTTTTTTAATAATTGAACATGTTTTTTTAAAAAAATTATAAACATATAGTGGACATAGTTTACTAAAATGAACATTAAAATAAAATAAAATAATGTGTATAAATATAAGTAGTATAAATTTTAGAAAAATCAATTCAAATAAAAATAGAGCAAATTGAATTGGTAGAAGAAGTTTAATTGGTAAGGATACTATGCATCCATTTTTTATTAATTTATTTAATATTTTTCTTGCATAAATAAATCTTTGAAAACCACAAAAAAAATTAATGGTAGGGTAAATTATTTGCTTTAGTTTAATGAGAGCTAGGGTTAGGGTTCTTCAATCTTTAAAAGACACAAAGAAAATTAATATTTAGTTTAATAACCTTTGTTTTAGATTTTTACTATGGGAATTAATTTAATTAGTGGCAACAAGAGGTGGAGTGTAATGGCAAAATAATTACTCCTGGAGGAGTTATCCAAGTGGTATTAAGGGGATGTGTACATAAAAACAAAATATAATTGTTAAATAATTAGACATATTTTTTTAAATAATTATAAATATGTAGCCCACATAGTTTATTAAATCAATGAAAATTAAAATAAAACCAACAAAATAATGTGTATAATATAAGTAGTATAAATTTGAGAAAAATCAAATCAAATAAAAACAAAGGAAATTGAATTGGGAGAAGAAGTTTAATTGGCAAGGACATTATGCAACCATTTTTTTATTAGTACCATTGCAATGAATTTTTTTATCTAGTGATAAATCTATATAGTAAATCAATCAAAACAAAGTATCCAGGACAAATTTTAATTTTTCCTAAGTTTACATGAGAAAATTTTTACAAAAATTATTCAGAAAATGATTTACCTCTGTTGTGATTGGCTCAAAATTTGAGGCAAATTTTGAAGAAATACTATTTTGAGTGAAACAAATACCTAAGGAGAAAAATCTGAGAAATTAACTTGTTTAATTAAATTATGAGTAACTAAATTCTTACCAAAAACTTGGTTATTAAACAAATAATTTGTTTAATGTTAAACAAATAAATTTCTATACAAATATTATAACAAAAATTGTAATATTTATATTAATATAACATTCATATTAATGTCATTATTTTATTTTGACCATAGAGAAAAAAAAATTAACTTGTTTAATTAAATTAGGAGTGACTAAATTCTTGCCCCAATTTGGTTATTAAACAAATAATTTTTTGTTATTAAACAAAAAATTAAAATATTGTAGTGATCTAAATATTAATATATTATATTGTTTAATTTGTGTTCAATAGAATAATATAATTAATAAATATTAATATATTTTAGTGATTTAAATATTAATATATTATATTGTGTAATATTTATATTTAAATGATTATTTAATTTTTAAGCTAAAGTTAGTTATCTTTCTGAAATCACCAGATTATACCCTTATTCTATTATGTCTTTGCCAAGGCTTTTGAGAAGAAGAAACAAAGATACACATCTAAAAGAATTAGTGAGTGGAAAAGTGCTCTCTTTAAAATTTCCTCCTTTGAATGGTCTACACAAGACACATCAAGGTATGTAAGCTAATTGTTTTTTTTTTAAATTGTTAGCCTTATTAACTATTAAAAGAAATGCAATAAGAGATTGTATTCATGGTTCTCTAAAGAATTCTAGGAAAGTCTGGTAACATATAAATTCTTATGCAAAGGATACTCACCATTTGTATTATCTAGCAATATTAAAGACCATAGATTAAACAGTGCATCTACCTTAGTCTTTACCTCAATAAGATGAGTGTTATTTTATGTGTAAGCAAATTGTTTGTCAGTTGTAAAATTAAAAAGAAATGCAAATGCTTAGATCATGCTACTATGTGAGCCATAGATTTATAATTTTATTACAGTAATAATTGCATTATTATGGATAGTCTCTTTTGAGAGGGCTTATGAAAATTATATATTGGTGTGATTCATTAGACAACAGGGAAGAAATAATTATTATAGTTTACTAAAAGTGATGATGTCAAAGAAAAATGAGAAGAAAGGACTACACTCTGTTGATGGTGAATGATATAGCGAGATTCATAGGTATATAATTGTGAATGGGTGTGTAGGAAAATTCTTGCTAGCAAAGGCCATTCACAATTGCATTTATCTCAAATTTGATGCTTCCTTTTTTTGTATATAATGTGTGTCGTAAAGTCCAAAATACAAATGATGTAGCTAAGATGCAGTTCCACATATTGAAATAAAAAATGTATATCAACCTTGACTTGTTTTATTCACTTAAGAGTTATTTTATTTTATATTAAAATTATTTAAAAATTATTTTATTTTATTTCCATTTCTTTCTCAATCAATTGTCATGTTTCATACTTTGAATAGGTCTTCCTAGTGCAACACATCCTAGAATGAGGAACAATTCATTCTACAATGCATTGTCATTGTCATTGTAATTAGTCTTTCTAATATCTTGTATTGGATTAGTTAATTTAGCTAATAGAATGTAATTTCAGTCTTTCCAAGATATTGTATTCAACTTGTTTATTTAGCTAATTGGAATGCAATTTGTTTATACAAAAAATATTTAATCTAAACAAAAATTACAATTAAAACACATACTATTATTACAACACTGTAAGGCATGTACTGGCCACTATGTGACACTTATTTTTTTCTTGCAAAATGAATTTATGAAGTGATTCAATGTTGCTGCTATTATTTAGAAAGTTATATTAGGTATTATGTATTATTTACTCTTATTCTATTTACATGCTACTCATTAAAATAAAAAGAAAATTGCAGTGGAACCTATAAATTATAATTTATTTAATATTTTTCTTGCATAAACAAATCTTTGAAAAGCACAAAGAAAATTAATGGTAGGGTAAATTATTTACTTTAGTTTAATGAGAGCTAAGGTTAGGGTTCTTCAATCTTTTAAAAGCCACAAAGAAAATGAATATTTAGTTTAATGGCCTTTCTTTTTTTATTTTTACAGTGGCAGTAAGGGGTGGAGTGTAATGGAAAAATAATTACACCAGAGGAGTTATCCATGTGGCATTAAGGGGATGTGTACATAAAAAAAATAGAGTGGACATAATTTTTTAAAATAATTATAAATATATACCGACCTAGTTTGTTAGATCAATGAACATAAGCTAATAAAATAAAGTGTATAAATATAAGTAGTAGAAATTTGAGAAAAATCAAATCAAATAAAAATAGACTATATTGAATTGGGAGAAGACGTTTAATTGCTAAGGATACTATGCAGCCATTTTTTTAATTTTTTTCTTCCAAAATGAATCTATGAAGTGATGCAATGTTGTTGCTATTATTTAGAAAGTTAGATTAGGCATTATGTATTTACTCTTATTCTATTTACATGCTACTCATTAAAATAAAAAGAAAATTTTAGTGGAACCTATAAATTATAATTTATTTAATATTTTTCTTGCATAAACAAATCTTTGAAAACTAAAAAGAAAATTAATTGTAGTGTTTAATGAGAGCTAGGGTTAGGGTTCTTCAATCTTTAAAAGCTGAATTTTTAATCAAGTCATCCAATACTTCAACAGGGCTATCTCAGGATCTTGAACTTTTTAAACTGGCCACATATTCCATCACATCTAGGCTTTACTCTATTGTTGAAGATATATAATCATTTCCTTTTGTGGGTTTGATGCAATAGATGTGAGAGACTTGAAAATGTCATCCATAGTATTTACCACACAAGCAGTTGCCAAAACCTAAAATCAAAATTGAATTAATTGGAGTAATATGTTTTGGAAACCTTAATGAATCCATGAGGGTCATTCTTAGAAGAAAATTGAAATCATGAGAAATACCCTGACCAAACACTTCAAAAGAAATTTTGTATTTTAAAATCAGGCTGCAAAATGTTGTGTTGGAAAGAAACTTAGAGATGAGATGACTTTCATTTCCATTTTAAAAAAATTGGTCTGAGAGAACTTTCTGAAAAAATGCACTATTAGCAAGTTACTAACATAGAACAGAGCAACCGAAGGAGATTATACAATATGCGAAGGTCGAAGCCGATAGAAGACACATCCTTATGTAATAAGATTATATATATATATATATATATATATATATATATATATATATATATATATATATATATATATGGAGATCTACCAGTACCAGGTAATTCTATGTGTTATCTTGTTTTGATGTATATGTGATGATCTTTTCTGTTGTTCTTTATGGTTTGCTATCAATTTCTAGCTACCTAATCATGGTATACACTAACTACAAAGACTTGACTGAGGACCAGATCTCCAGACCTGTATTCCCTCTACATTT
This sequence comes from Cunninghamia lanceolata, assembly GCA_027924645.1. NCBI lineage: Eukaryota > Viridiplantae > Streptophyta > Pinopsida > Cupressales > Cupressaceae > Cunninghamia > Cunninghamia lanceolata. Next base: position 18,060,530 of record BSBN01001583.1, read on the forward strand.
CTTGCTAACATTTGGCTCCATTGTCGGGAACCTAGAAGAAGGTAGTCAAAGATTGAAAGGGAAAAACATCTATAGACGTAGCATAGAGTTTCAAAGAGGAGAAAAGGCGAGGTTGGAAGAAAAAACTTTTCAAATTGCGAAGAAATTCAAATCTCCTTAAGTTTCTACCTCTTTGAGAGGGGGGTAGGCACTTAAGGGGATGGCAAGTGGAAAGGGGCTAGGGTCCAAAAGGGCCTTGCAAATAATGATTCCATGGGGTATAAGAGGACTAATGGAACACCAAATCCAACAAACCCATGGTGAAAGGGGAGAAGCAAAAGAAGAGAGAGATCAGCAAAGTAATCACAACAAGAATGGAGATTAGCAGAGAAGAGAGATGGAAACATATTCAAGAGCGATAAGAATGTTACTGTAGAAGGTTGGAAAGGGTACGAATGAGGGAGGAAGAAAGGATGATAGAAGATGCAGAAGAAAAGACAAGAATTTGAAGAGCACGCCACTTAGGGTGCTATTGGAAGGAAGAAAGAAGACAAGTGGGTCATGAAGGATGTTGTTGAGTGCACTGAGGATGGTACTACCAGAATAGAGAGGGAAGATGGACAAGGCATAAAGGATTTTACAAAGAATACTAATGAGTATGCCACTATGGGTGATGCTAGAGAGGAATGCGAAAGAGATAGAGGAGCAGGCGATCTAGGGTTTATGCCACAGAGTGTCAGAGAAGATGAAGTAACATTGGAGATTTTCAAGATGGATGAGGAATATATAGAGGAGTTGATTTACTGAAGCATAAAGAAGATAAGAGAAGATGAGGTAAAATTTGAGAGAAGTTTTGAGGTTTTTGGAAGGGTATTTGAATCATCATTGGATGACATGACATGATGTCATTTACAAATGGAAGAGTATCCCCTAATTATAAGAGACTACGAAGAGACACAACCCCTGGACCATGTGTCACCCCAAGTGTCATATAAATACAAGAGAATTTTAGCGAAGAAGGAAGATATTGAAGCAAACAAAGAAGCAGAGAGTATAGTAGAGATCCAAATAAATTTTGTACAAGTTGTAGGAGAAGAGTGCTTTGAGATCCAACTATAGAGAGACAAGGGAAGAGAAGGAAACAAATTGAAAGAAGACAATTGAACTAGAGAAGCAGACTAGAGAAAATCTACCACAAAGTACCAGAGAGTTGGAGGAAGGCAATCGTGGATGCCCCAGTAAAGTTACCAATATTTGAGAAGGATACTACTAAAGCAGTGGAGCATTTTTTTTTTGGAGTCTATTTGGAACTGGAAGGGAGTAATAAGGGATGAACTTAAGTTGTTTGATTTCATAGGCACCTTGTGGAATGAAGCATTGAAGTGGTATAAGAAGACATGCCCTAATAGTGACAAGGAATGGGATGAGATCAAGAAGCTATTTTTGGAGAACTTTAGAGTTCCAGATGTTCCAATAGGAGTATGTAAGATGATCTAGATTTGATGCAATTGGAGAAAGAATCAATAGTGGAATTTGATAAGAGATTCAAGGAGACCATCAACAATGGGCACACAATTCTAGGTTTTGGAAAGATTTATGGAATGCCTTCCCCCAATTAGCAAATTACCAAAGACTCCAAGACATCATTATAACTCTATCCAGCACTTGGGGCATATGAATCATTGATTACATCTCGCCACCCAAAACCACTTTAGACATATGGAAATGGAAGGACCTTGCCAATGTTTCAGTGCTGAAAGTACAAAAGGCCCTTCTCAAAAATTAATTGTCAAATAGGAAGGTATTTGTAATCTTGAAGGGGAACTATCTAATCTAGACAGGGGCAAAATTGGGAGACTACTCGACCAAGGTGGGATACAACATTCAAAGAGCCACACTAGAGAAAAATGATTGGTCAACAGAGCTCTGCTAGAGCAAATGGTGTCATCCCAAAACTGGTGCCTTCATCTGGATGACACTCCACAAGAGGATCTTGATGGCTGACTGACTGAAGACAATAGGCATTATGGGTCTATACAGATGTGTCCTGTACAAAAAGGATGAGGAATCAATAGACCACCTACTACTTAACTGTGATTTCTTCATGAAGTTCTGGAAATGGCTACTCAATAACCTGGGTTGGGCAGGCGCAATACCTGTAGACCTTCTAGACTCTTCTACTCATGGCTATGAATTAGGAATTCCCTCTGGGAAGGAGTCTAGATAGCCTCACCCTCCTTAGTAATCTCGTACCTATGGAGGGAAGGAAACAACAAGATATTTAAGGAAATAGAGCTTGATGTTGAAGAGGTCCGTAAGAAAATTAAAGCAAGCATTTGCAAAACTGTTATGGAAAAATCAGAACACTTAAACCTAAATCCCTTCACAAGCTGGGATGATTCTATCATGAAAAAATTGAAATTACTCAAGGCTTCACCATCCTCTTCTGCAAGTGGTCCACACACAAACAAGAGAATCAAAAGAGTGAAAGTAAAATGGAACTCCCACCTAGTGGCAGATTAAAATTAAATTTTGATGCAACTTCCAAAGGAAATCCTAGGATATCAGGAGAAAGTTGCATTCTCAGAGATGACCAAGGAAACCTAATATGGGCACTGTCCAAATGACTAGCAAAGGGAACAAATAATGAGGCCAAATTTCAGACCCTTTTCTTTGGTCTCCAAAAGTACAAGGAAAAATAGATTTCAAAGCTAAACATTGAGGACAATTCCCAAATCTGTGTCAACACTACTGAAACTGATAGATCTTTTCCACATTTAGGAAATTAGAGTAGATGTTTTTATTTCATGCATATTCAGATACTTTGATACTCAAATGATGATACATTATTGTTTTGATACTTTATTGTTTTACTTGATGTAATAAGACATCAAGATGATGTCTCTTCCAACTGGGGAAAGATGTCACATCTCAGTATTTTACAATTACTTGACTTGGATAATTTCAATTGAAATCATAGAACATTAGTTGATGATATTGGATGATATATTATTAGTTTAAATTTCAAATTGCTTTGGCTATGTTTTGGAACTAACCTATTGATTATTTGATGAGTTTGATTGTCTACAAGTCTTGTCAAAGGACAAGAGCATGGCTCAAGTAGAGGGGACCTATCTTTTTGGCAAATAAGTGTTGGGTTCAATTGGTGTTCTGTCACACACATTCAAGTAGATTTCATCCTTGTTTCGATAGATATTTGCATGGCATGTTTGTTAGATGAATGCTTATAATGCATTTCATGTTTCATTGAAGTGTCAAATGATTTCTCCTTGATAGATATTGTCTTCTTCGTACTTTACTTTCTTGTTAGATACTCAATACATGTTCCATAGATAGACAAATGAGTTAATCTTTGTGTGTGTGTGTATATATATATATAACTCTTTAATTTTTAGAATTACTTAAATAAAATACTTATTTCTATTGAGTTATTAAAATTCTATTATTGAATAAATACATATATAAGAATAATAATTTTGAAAATACAATATAAAATTTCTCTTGTTAGGAAAATGTAATTGTTAAAAATTAAATAGTAATATTATAATAAAATATATCATAAAGTAGATAAATCTTATTGATTGGACACAAAAATTCAAGACTATGTGTAATCAAATATAAATATATATATGTTTGGATTATTCTTTATTTGATGCCTTTTTTCTTTATCTCTCATGCAAACTAACAATTTAAAATAAGAGAATTTTGCATGAGATCGGTTGGAAAAAAAGAAAAAAATTATGGTTTAAAGAAAAGAATGAGAGAGAATTTTGGGAGAGAAAGAGGGCATTCAATAGAGACAACCAGAGAAGGAGGAATTCACATGCAACGGGGAATAAGAGACAGGAAGAGGAGAATTTCAATGGAGAAGATTCAAGACAGGAATATTGATAGCATTAGATCCAGGTAAGAATTATGTGACCTCTGTGATGTTAGTTAAATCCTATGAATTCTTTATGGTATTCTGAGTGATCTCAATCTTAGGTTGATGAGTTAGCTTACGTGTAGTACCTTAGCCTTGTTTTAACAATACTACTACGTACCATTGATCCCCAGTAGAGTCATGGTTCCTGACACTATAGCCTCGTCAATGCTGGAAGTTGTTTTATCTCCTTTATTTGTTCTATCACAATCCCACCACATACATCTCTTTAGGTCTGTTACTATTGTTGTGGATTCACCGAGTGGTCTAGAATGAGACCTACCTCATTGACAGCCTTGCAGATCTGTTAGAAACTTCCTTACCTTATATCAGCCTGACCATGTGACGTTGTTTTGTTTTGAGTTTTAAATCATTGTTGAATTGCCTGAAGTCAACCTGTGGTCTAAACGGTCTCCCTAATGACTTCACCCAACGTAGCACATCTTCTAGATAATTGTTTGATTTTATTTAGGCTTAAACTTGTGCCTAATGAGCGATCGGCCTTTTACCAGACCCCTTTTGACCGTGTTCACCTGCAGCTTCATTTTAGATCGGTCTCTTTCTTTATTTACATTCAAGCTTGGTCTAAAATCTTAAGACATTAGATTCCTTAGCAGAAATCGTGGGAGAACTTAATCGGCTTTTACCATGTCCAACAGCATTGAAGAATTAGTCAATCAACCTAAATTTGCAACGGTTTTTAACATCATTCCAAAGTTATCTACAACCGACCTCCCGTTTGTGCATCAGCTGTTGTACTTCTTTTATCGGCCTCTTTTCATTATTCAAAAGCATCCTCTGTATCTTCTCAACCACGTTGGCTTACCTTGGACTGTAGTGCCTTTTTCTAGACTTTACTTCTGAGAAATCTTGAACCAGTAGTTTTTAATAGAGCGACTTCTTATAATTATCCAGGAGTTTATTCCAGTCTTGTTTTGGTCATCGGTATTTTCTAAGGATTCTATCAAAACTACCTGGTATCTCTAATGAATCAGCCTATCTTATTAGTGGTCTGTGTAATGTATTTTTTTTCACTCTTCTTTAGCTTGCAAGATTCTTGTAAATCGACCTTCTTGACTTAAATCGGCCTTCTTGGGAATTATGCGGCCATCAATCTTTGTGTATGGCTATTTTCTTCTTTCTTGTATTTAAATGTGTTCAACCTGTGTGTCGCTTATATCTTTAGAAACCCGTATGGTTATATATAGTCGGCCAAAAGATCTTTTTTTATGGACTATTTCTTTTATAAACATATATGATGGTTAGGCATATTAACTCACCGGTGGTCTAATACAATTTATTTTATATAATACTTAATGGAATAATTTAATAATTCATAATTGAGTTTATATATTTATGAATCAATCTTTCATATAAAGTAGAATTTCTTTTAGAGATTGGTCATAGGTAATTATACTTTCCTTGTAATAAACAATTATGTTGAGAGAATCCCATAATTGCTTACTTGTGAAGGAAACACAGTATTTATTTACAACAATGGAGAAATATACTGTATGCATGAAATGAATGGTTACAACTATATTAATCACATAGATTACTTGCATCGAAAATTGACTTCTTATGAACAAACACCTATTCAGACTTCCTAAAATGAATTAACTGTGCTTGATTTAATTCATGTGAAGAATTGAGCTTTGTTTTTGCCATAATTGTTCCTTTGAATGTGAATGGATCTTTTGTTGCTAAGTTTTTATGTTTTAGAAAGTTGCCTTCTGGGATGGGTGTTAAGTATGGGGAAAACAGGGAAGTAGGTTTTCTTTTTCAAAACCTACACACTATTAAATGGTTAATGCTTTAGCCAAAGCTAAAATGATGTTGAAACAGACATGTACTCCAATGTAACAATTGGTTGATAGCCTAGTATTCATATTTATATTTCCCTACCATATCCTATTGATGAGTTGCTACATTCATGATAGAAATGCATGTAGATTGATAGGCACACACCAAATTCCACCCTGCACTTATTTATAGGTTGCTAGGCCCTTCAAGTAGAGTCAGGCATCCTTCAGTTTGAAGGATACTACAGAAACGCAAGCTTTGTGGTTGAATAGAAAAAGCACTTGAACCATGTTCTTGTCCTTTAATGCCGCAAATGGTTGGTTGGTCGATGGCGGTCGAGGACTGATTATTGGATTTATTTGATATTGATGACAGTTGTACTTCTTCTTGTAATTCAAAATGATTTGTAAGGTGTTATGCCATTATTGAAATATGCAATATTTTTTATTTGGAAAAACTTTGTAATTGACTTCAAATTGATGTAATGAAACTTGATTTGATATCAAACTTATGAATGGAATCTTGCATTGACATTAGAAGTTACTATTATCTCCTTTTGATGATGATGTTGTAGTTACTTTACTTTTCTTACTTACTTGATGTTAATGTGGATTTTACTTCACTAATTATGTCGGGAAAATTTTTAGTACTTTATAGTTGGAGAAGTGATATATTGCAGTCAATTGCATTGTTGCTAGGAAAACCTATTGGTCCTTCTCAGCAAATTCTAAATAAGAGAAATTTTTTTAATGCAAGGGCTTGTGTTGAAATTGATTTGAGCTAGCTACTACCAGATTCTATTGATATAACTATTGGGTCTTTCTCCTGGACTCAGCCATTAGATTATGAGACGTTAACTTTCAGGTGCCGGTTATGCCATGATTATGGTCACTGTAACAACCCCCATGTTCAAATTTTGCTTTTGCTTATCTTTGATGGATTTCGATAACTATGTATTTTGTATTGGATTATTTGTCCTGTCATTATTTTGTATTGGCAGATCGGTGATGTACAATCTTGATACTATTATGATGTTGACATGATTACTGCTTATGATGGATTTCATGCTTACCTAATTAGATGTTATTATTGTTATTTTTGTATGATTATGGATAGGAAAAGGATGATACTGTAACACTCATATCCGAGAGGCTTACAATATCATGACCCTCTTCTTGATGGTTGATGTTGCTTCAGCTATATGATATATGTTATATGCATAAGTACTTTGACATGTGATTGGAGTGTTGCAGGTACTGAGTATTGACTCCACCTAGATTCATAGGCATAAGCGTACTCTTACTATCCTCGATGGTGGTTACTGGAGCTAGTCACAGGCCCTATACCCTAGCCTAGCCCACTGTACCCTATTAGTGCAATGTTCCTGAGTTGTTGTCTTACCATCCGGTTACCTAATGGTAATGTTTGGATTGCCCATCTGGTCTTATGTGGTTTGTCAGTATTGTTTGTCGATGTATCCCGTTATGGGTTGTCGGTAATTTATTATATGGTTATTTTGGCATCGTTATGGAGTTTAGATATGGCATTTTATAATATCAAGATTTAATGGAGATAACTAATTTTGATGTAAAATTTCTCCTCTCTGGGTTGTATTGTATGGTATGGTTGGCTCTATTGTATCTTATTAGAATCCATTGATTTTGTATAGCTAAATGTCTTCACTCCTCAAGTATGGGAAAATCATAATAAAATAGCTTCAAATGCATGAGAGTTGAACGAGAGTGGATGGCACAAATTATACGAGTGGTAGAAGTGGGTGAAAATGTTAAATGTGGCTAGGAAAAATATCTATGGGAGTAGGCGATAAAATTGGTTTTTTTTAGTGGAGAAAATGGGGCATATGGTGGAGGGAGAAAAGTAGAGTCAACGCCTCATTTGGGGAGGCTCAAAAACAAAAACAAAGGACAAAAAATGAAAGGGGAAAAAGGAAGTGCAAGGGAAGAAATAACCTAGGCAAGTATATCAATTTGCAAGATTTGAGGCGAGGTGAAGGGGAGTGTGACCAGAATAGATATGTGCATCAGTTAATTATTTTTCTGGCACAAAAAAAAACTAAAATCTGGTTGTTGTGATTTATTTAAGCATAGAGAAACAAAAACCCCCTTTGTTGCATTTTGAAAAAGATATGCCAAAACTTATTTCAATGCAAGATATTTACATCGCCTCTTTCCTTGAATTTAATTTTAACATGCTAAATGATTTCCTTAATTCTGTAGAGAAAAAAGGGGTTTTCAAGAAAGATCATGTGTTTTCTAATTAATAATTTTAGGCAAAATGAGGGTTTGATCTTTTCAAGAATATAATGAGGGAATCCATACAAAAATTAGGACGCCTTGATAGAAATTGAAGAGATCTAAGTCCCATGGAACCTTTTTGTTATACGACGACTTCTCTTAGGAGATTTTCCTTGCAACTCTTCTTAAGAAAATTGAACGGCCTTTGTTTTGGTCATTGTAGTCACCTTTCTACTAAATCACTAGCCTTGTGGAAACTATCATTTTGAGTTAAGGAATGTTCTAGCACTAAAATACCTTAGATACATCAATCTGTGTTTGTGGATTGAAATTTGGTCACATAATTTATAATTGAGAAAATATACCACGCAACACAAGGTTCCAAGGGAAAAATAACTTTTTTGTATGTCTTTTGTTTACTTTTTTTGTTATGTTAAATATGGTAGACAATATGTAAAATCTAGGCTATGAGTAGACTTGCAATACCATTTGCCATGCTTTTCTTATAATATCCATGCATTCCTTTGTGAAGAGTGATCAAATTGGGGTCACTAGAGTTATTAAACAACTGACCTAACTGACAAAGGGTTGTTTTCAATAAAATTGCACTATCATTGAAAGATTTTGTCTTGTAGATCACATTTTACAATTTTTTATTTCTACTGAGTTAGATGTGGTGTTCTTGGGACATGTCCCCTACCCTTTGTGGCTATTCCAAATACTTTGGGGATGCAGATGGGACACTAACCGTGTCACCTTTTTTTTGTTGAATTGTTTTAATTTAGTTTTGTATACCTTGTTTGGTTAAACGAGATGAGATTGATCTAGGTAATTAGAGTGGTCTTTTGGAGTGGCTCTCTATGGGCCTGGGGCTTGTAAGTGACTACAAGGGAAACTAGTAGCAGAGTAATAGTAAACAAGTGATACCATAATAAAATATTGGGGTAAAAACACTAATAAGATAATGATTCCTCATGTCTGGCCTTGAACGCTTGTAAAGGCTAAGGATTCGTTCAAGAAAGCCTATCCGTCTGTGGGGTGTCAAGCTATCCATTTACAGGGCATTGATTTAGGCATGATTGAGTTTTCTTGTCTGTATGAGAGGTGTACTTGGTTCTGTGTGGTACCATCCCTTCGAGCACACATGATGACACTCCATTTGATTTACACTCTAATACCTAGTACCTTAGTAGTCATGAGTAGTACCTGACCTATGATTTGGATGAGTATTTCTATGTTATGACATTAGCTTTATGCATTGTTCTCCATGTCTATTGTGTGATTGATGTGAGTGTTGGCCATCTTGTATACCCTTACCTTGTTACTTTTGTTTGGGCCTTGTGACTACCTCCGAGCACAGTGGAGTAGTCTCTTAGGAGTCCACCTAGTTGGGAGGTGTTGCCACCACCATTGGGGACTGGTGAACAAGTTATTGGAGCACTAGTTGGAGATGTTCTCTCTCTCTCTCTCTGTGTTACTTTATTAGTTATTGTACTCATTCAGTTATTGTATCATATTCATGGCTATGCCATTGTACTTGTATATTCTTTTATGTAATTGTACTCTCTTGAGAGAGAAGATGTAATCATGTAATTTAATGAGAAGAAATGGAATGTTTCTTATTTGGCTTACAAATTCTGGTGTGGGTATCAGAGCTACTTGTACTATCATGCTTATGGATTCATGTTATAATTGGAAATGGGATATAGGAACATTTGAATTGGTATTTAAAATGAATGTAATTTTTACAATGTTTCTCTAGAGGGTGAATTAGTCCTCTCCTTTGGGTTGTACATTCAACCATACTTGGCCATGAATGCTATTGATATATTGAATCGGCAACCGTATCATGTGTATGTTATCTATTTATGTCAAAAAAATATATCTTGTCCTCTTTGGGCTCTTACCCTTTGGGGGTTATGTAGCGGGATGTTACATTTGGTATCAGAGCCCATGTTCACACACTAGGAGCTCTGGCATACTTGAGCCTTCTATGTTTTGTTGTGTTTGGTGTGAGCTTGTTATACTATTTTATAGTATGTTGTTCTACTTTCATGCCTTAGTATGGTGCATAGGTCATCCTTGTGATGATCTATTTTGATGTATTCTTTGCTTCCTTTAGGATGCGTCCTAGGGGCAGAGCTAGAGGCAGGGTTAGAGGTAGAGCCATTGTTCTTCGACATAGCACCTGACGTAATGTTGATTAGGGTAATCAGGGTGAGCATTAGGAGGAACAGTGTGCTGAGAACCAAGCTAAAGGGCTCAAGGGTGCACAAGTTTTAGCTCTTTTATAGTAGATTATGGACCGATTAGGACCTTGTCATGAGGTATCTCGTGAGGAGGAGTCACACCCTTCTTGTCAGGATGGTCAAGATGCTAGAACTGAACCTGAGCGTTCTCATAGTTTGGGTCATTCGAGAACAGATGTTGTGAGGGATAGGGTGGATTGAGATAGTGTTGCTGCAGGTCACATAAGGGATCTTCTTAGAGCTCATCCCCCTACTTTTTATGGTTCTAGTATAGGTACCGAGGCAGAGACTTGGTTGATTGATGTCGATCGATGCTTTTCTATGCATCCTTATAGTAGCAATACTAGAGATCGATGTGCCATTGTGCATCTTAGAGGTTTTGTGTCTACATGGTGGAGAGTAGAGGAGTAGAAGCTTCACCTAGATATTACTTCCGTGTCCTGGGGACTATTCTTAGAGAGGTTTTTGTGCACAATTTATATCAAACTACTACCGGTAGAGACATGTTGATGAGTTCCATGAGGTTCATCAGTTGACTATGATGGTAGATCAATATGAGCACAATTTCTTTGAGCTTAAGTAGTATGCTATCATTTCTGATGATGAGCCGATGTTAGGGCAGCATTTCATCAATGGCTTGAATGCCCGTATTAGTGGTGGTGTCTATGTGTTTGAGACAAAGACCTTAGAGATCACCATGGAGAAGGTGAGGATGATAGCTTGGAGAATTTGGATAGAGGATTTAGTGGTCAGGCAGGTGTCCAAATTAGTTGTGCCCCTCCTTTAGGATTAGTTGTTCAGGGTACCCAGTCTTAGGGAGCTAGACCATCTAGATCTTAGTTTGCACCTTCTAGATCTGGTTAGCGACAAAGGCATGGGTTTGCTTAGTCTCAGCAGAGTGGGCAGAGTCCTGGTACTCCATTTTCTAGAGATCATTTGCATCATTGTTCTTAGAGTAGGCAGTAGAGTGGTCCAACATAGAGTTCTTAGAGTGCACAATAGAGTTCTCGGGGTGGTGGATCTTAGCAGTCACGTGCACCATTTTTGGGTCAACTGTTAGGGTTAGCCGACAGAAGATATCAATTAAATGCAAATAAAGATTAAACAGAGAAATGGAAATACACAGAAATAATAATAGCGAGAGACAAGTTTTAACGTGGTTCACCCAAACTTGGGCTACATCCACCAAATAGAGAGTCCAATATTATTATCCAGTAAATCAAACCGATTACAATCAGCAATCCCTGCAACTCAATACCGCTGCAAAATGCTACAATACAATATATCAAAACCCTAACCCTTAGCCGCTTTTTATCAAGCTTTTTGTCAGTTACAAAAATAGGGTTTTCCTATGTCGGTCAATGAAAAAATAACTCCCAATGCTTTATAAAATAATAAAAAACTATGTGAGGTTTTGGGGGCATTGCCTCCGAGCCCCCACGGGGGCGCTGCCCCTCGACCCTGCCCTGTATCACAATAGGGAACGTGCCAGGGGCGCTGCCCCTTGACCCCGTAGGAATTTGGGGGGAAACCGCGCCGATAAAAGTGGGGTAAATATAACCTCCGAGTCTGATTAGGCTCCATATAACAACAATCTCCCATTTGAAGATTGATCAGACTCCACACCATATCATCTCCCACTTGGAGACTGATCATAACACCACTGACCCTGTAGCTCCCACTAGAAATAAGTACCCTGGACTCTGCTATTCTGTTTTTGTTGTGTTCAGTCTAGAAGACCAACCGAAGCTGAAGAGGAGCTCAACTTCTCCCTTGTCACTGCCTTTGTCAACATATCTGTTGGATTGTCATCTGTATGTATCTTTTCCAGTTGTAACTGTCCATCATCCAACACCGACCGAATGAAGTGATACCTCAACTGTATGTGTTTGGTCTTTGAATGCAAGGCAGAATTCTTTGCAAGATGTATGGCACTCTGGCTATCCATAAACAAATAACTGTTAACCTGGTGTGTGCCTAATTCATTCATGAAAGATTGCAGCCATATCATCTCCTTGCTTGCCTCTGTTGCAGCTACATATTCTGCCTCTGTGGTGGATAAAGCAACCACCTTTTGTAACCTAGAAATCCAACTCACCGCTGTTCCTCCTACAGTAAAGACATAACCTGTAGTACTCCGCCTGGTATCAATATCTCCTGCCAAATCTGAGTCTACATAGCCTGCTAAAATAGTATTAGAGCCCCCAAAACATAAGTGTTTATTGGATGTACCTCTCAAATACCTGAGAATCCATTTTACTGCATTCCAATGCTCTAATCCGGGATGACTCATATACTGGCTAACGACTCCTACAGCATGTGCAATATCTGGTTGCATGCATACCATGGCATACATTAAACTGCCTACAGCTGAAGCATATGGTACCTTGGACATTTTCTCTTCCTCCTCTTGTGTCTTATGACACATGCCCTTAGTCAATTTCAAATGACTAGGCAAAGGTGTGCTGACAGCTTTTACATTCTCCATGTGGAATCTCTGCAACACCTTTTCAACATAAGCAGCCTGGGATAGAGTTAAATTTCTATTCTGCCTATCTCTGCAAATTTTCATACCAAGGATTTGTTTTGCTGCCCCCAAATCCTTCATATCAAATGACTGTGCCAACTGCTGTTTTAACTCTCTTGTGTGATCCATGTTAGACCCAGCTACAAGCATGTCATCAACATATAAACATAAAATAATGTAGCTGTCATTATCTAACCTCTTAAAATAAACACAATAGTCAGAATTACACCTGCTATAGCCTTGCTCAGCCATAAAACTGTCAAATTTCAAATACCATTGCCAAGGTGCTTGTTTCAGGCCATACAAACTCTTCTTCAATCTGCGCACTAGTTTCTCCTCACCTTTGACCTCAAATACTTGGGGCTATTCCATATAGATCTCCTCCAAATCACCATGGAGAAAGGTAGTTTTAACATCTAGCTATTCCAAATGTAAATCTTCAGCAGCCACAACACTTAAAACAGTACGAATAGAAGTCATCTTGACAACCGGAGAAAATATCTCATCAAAATCAATGCCCTTTTTCTGTGCAAATCCTTTTACAACTAACCTGGCCTTAAATCTTGTCTTACCTCCATCTTCCTCTTTCAGCCTATAAACCCATTTATTTGGTAAAGCCTTTTTACCTACAGGTAACTTACATAATTCCCAAGTCTGATTTTTTAGCAAGGAGTCCATTTCTTCTTTCATTGCAAGCTCCCACTGAACCTGTGTATCCACCTGCATAGCTTCATCATACCCTTCTGGTTCACCAGCATCTGTTAACAAAATAGAATACAAAGAGGGAGAAAACCTTTCAGGAGGTCTACTTATCCTTGTGGACTGTCTAACATTCACTGGAGTTTGTGGTATTTCTAGTTGCTGTTGCGAAGCATGAGGAACCACTGGAACATCACTATTTGGAGTATCATCTAGCACCACAAAATCCTTTTCTTTCTTCTCATGCTGCTGCAACTGATCTCTGTACAACACCTTCTCATTGAATATAACATCCCTGCTTCTCACAATTTTCTGATTTTCAAAATCCCAAAGCCTATAACCAAATTCATCAATGCCATATCCAACGAAGGTACATTTTTTTCATTTTGCATCCAGCTTGGTTCTATTTTCAGAATCTATATGTGCAAATGCTTCACAGCCGAAGGTTTTCAGAAAAGAATAACTCACCTTCTTGCCTGTCCATACTTCCTCTGGAATACCACAGCCCAAAGAAACTGAAGGACATCTATTAATTAAATATACAGCAGTGTTAACAGCCTCTGCCCACATGTTTAAAGGTAGCCCAACATGCAATCTCATGGTCCTTGCATGCTCCATTATTGTCCTATTCATACGTTCAGCCACTCCATTTTCCTGTGGAGTCCCTGGAACCGTTTTCTGCCTACAAATTCCATTAAGGGAACAATAATCTTCAAATTCTTTGCTACAATACTCACCGCCATTATCAGATTTGAGATATTATAATCTTTTACCCGTCTCATTCTCAACCAAGTTTCTCCATTTCTTAAATGTTTCAAATACATCAGATTTCTGTCTAAGGAAATAAATCCAGACCTTCCTAGTTGCATCATCTATGAATGTAACATAATACCGAGAGCCACCGAGAGAAGATACCTGAGCTGGTCCCCATACATCTGTATGCACAAGCTCCAACTTTTCATTTTTCTTTTGCTTCCCATCCTTGAGAAAACTGACTCTCTTTTGTTTTCTATACACACAACTTTCACATAAATCTATATTAATACATTTCAGACCTGGTAAAACTTTCTTATAATGAAGTACCTTCATACCTTTTTCACTCATATGCCCAAGTCTGTTATGCCACAGTGTTGTCTCAGAACCTACAGCAACTTTTCCAGTCTCTTCCTGCAAACCTGCAGCAACTGTTCCTGAACCTGTTTATTTTTTCTCTATAACAGCTAAAGTAGAAGGAACAGTATGACCTGTACAAAGATATAAGGTGCCTACTTTCACACCTTTTGCTACTACTAAGGCACCTTTTGAAACCTTCTAATTTTTATCAGTAAATGTAACAGTGCAACCTTGTTCAATTAGCTGTCCTGCTGAAATTGAATTCATACTGAGCCTTGGAACATGCCTTACCTCTTGTAGTAGCCAATGATTCCCATTCTACAACTTAATCTTGATTCTTCCCTTTCCAACAATCTGACAGGGTTCATTATCTCCCAAATAAACTAGCCCAAAATCCCCTTGGACATAATCAAGAAAATAACTTCTATAAGGCGTAGCATGAAATGAGGCCCCTGAATCTAAAACCCATGAATCATCAGCATTATCTAGGGAAAGAATCAAAGCATCATCTTCATACTTATTGCTTACCACATTTGCTTCCTTATTGCCTTCTTGTTTGTCTCCTTCTTTGTTTTTCTAAGACCAGCAATCTTTCTTCAGATGACCTGGTTTTCCACAGTACTAGCAATCCTTCTGTCCTCTGGTTTGGGATATTTTGTCCTTTGATTTTCCTCGTGACTTCCCATGACCTCCAGAACCTTTTCCTCTCTCCTTTGATCTGCCCCTGCTTTCTGCATTCAAAACACTGCCTGATTTGGATCCACCTGAGCTTTTCTTACGAATTTCCTCACTCAGAATAACACTAACAATATCATCAAATTTTAGGGTATTTGAACCAGAAACAGAGTTAGTAATCGCCATTACCAAACTATCCCAGCTTTTAGGTAATGAACATAATATCAAGAGAGCTCTAACTTCTTCATCAAATTTTACATTTACAAAAGTCAATTGACTGACAATCATATTAAATTCATTTAAATTACCTGTCACAGATCCACCTTCAACCATTTTCAAATTAAACAACTGCTTCATGAGAAATACCTTATTTGAGGCTGAGGGTTTTTCATACGATTTTGCCAAAGCTTTCATCAGACCATCTATTGTCTTTGCTTCCGTTATATTGAATGCCACTGACGGTGCCAGGCACAACTGAATGGTTCCCAGTGCCTTTCTATCAAGAAGATTCCAATCCTCATCAGACATTATTGCTGATTTCTTGGCTACTCTTTCCAACGGCCTCCATAAATCCTTTTGATAAAGGTAATCCTCCATCTGCATCTTCCATAACTGATAGTTCTGCCCATTGAATTTATCAACCTTTGTTTTACCCTCATCTACCATTGCTCTCACTCAACTGTGAGACTTTCCTGTAGACGATAATCGAACACAACCCGCTCTGATACCACTTGTTAGGGTTAGCCGACAGAAGATATCAATTAAATGCAAATAAAGATTAAACAGAGAAATGGAAATACACAGAAATAATAATAGCGAGAGACAAGTTTTAACGTGGTTCACCCAAACTTGGGCTACATCCACCAAACAGAGAGTCCAATATTATTATCTAGTAAATCAAACCGATTACAATCAGCAATCCATGCAACTCAATACCGCTACAAAATGCTACAATACAATATATCAAAACCCTAACCCTTAGCCGCTTTTTATCAAGCTTTTTGTCAGTTACAAAAATAGGGTTTTCTTATGTCGGTCAATGAAAAAATAACTCCCAATGCTTTATAAAATAATAAAAAACCATGTGAGGTTTCGGGGGCGTTGCCCCCGAGCCCCCACGGGGGCGCTGCCCCTCGACCCCGCCTTGTATCGCGATAGGGAATGCACCAGGGGCGCTGCCCCTGGACCCCACAAGGGGCGCTGCCCCTTGACCCTGTAGGAATTTGGGGGGAAACTGCGCCGATAAAAGTGGGGTAAATATAACCTCCGAGTCTGATTAGGCTCCATATAACAACATCAAGGTTTTGGCAGAGGTGATTGTTTTGATTGTGGGTAGCATGGTCATATAGTTGTTCATTGTCCTTAGAGATCAATGGCTGGAGGTAGTCAGAGATCAGCTACTTCAAAGCCTACAGTAAGTGATGCTGGCAAATCGCATAAATTTTTTGCAGTAGTTGATAATTTTCAGGCAAAGCATCATGGCACTGTGGTTGAGTATTCAAGTGTGTTATGTGGGATTACCACATCTATCTTGTTTGATTCAGGAGCTTTAGATTCTTTCATTTCTCCTTCTCTCATATAGCATTGTGGATTCATGGTGGTAAGGCAAGATGTTGGTTGGTGCTTGAGTTAGCTACTGGGGCCAAGGTGGCTATAGAATCCCTTGTTCATGGTTGTGTGTTTTATTTGGGCACCTTCACTACCACAGTGCATCTCTGTGTGTTGCCTTTGGGGTCCTATAGGATTGTTTTAAACATGCATTGGTTGGATACCCATCTGGCTAGTATAGATTGTCAGTGTAAGTTGCTTCAATGTGTTGACAATGTTGGAGTGCATGTTGGTTCAGTTGGGGTTGTCAGAGACCCATTTCTCTTCATGTGATTTTAGCTATGTTCTCATTCCTGGTGCGGAGCCTATTTCTTAGGCAACGTATTGCATGACTACTTAGGATTTGAGTGAGTTGCGGTTGCAGTAAGAGGAGTTACTGGAGAAGGGTTTCATTCATCCTAGTGTATCCCCTTGGGGAGTGCCTATCATCTTCATGAAGAAGAAGGATCGATCTCTTTGTTTGTGCATTGATTATCACCAGTTGAACAAAGTGATGGTGAAGAATCATTACCTGTTGCCTCAGATAGATGATTTGTTCGATCAAATGAGGGGAGCCAAGGTGTTCTCTAAGAAAGATCTAAAGTTGGGATACCATCAAATTCATATTCATGGGGCAGACATTCATCAAACAACATTTCATACACACTATGGGCATTATGAGTTCACAGTTATTCCTTTTGGATTGACCAATGCCCCATCAGTTTTCACAAGTTTGATGAATGGGGTGTTTTACAACTATCTTGACTGGTTTGTTCTAGTGTTCCTCAATGATATTTTGATTTATTTGTGGACTATGGAGGAGCATGAAGGCCATTTGCAGCAAGTCTTGTAGTGCTTGCGATATAATCAGTTGTTCGACAATTTGGCTAAATGCGAGTTCTTCCAGACTAAGGTGAGATATTTGGGCCATATTATATCAAGAGAGGGTATCTCAGTGGATCCCTCTAAGATTCAGGCCATTGTGGATTGGCTAGCGCCAACGAATGTGATTGAGGTTAACAGTTTCATGGGATTGGCAGGTTACTATCACTAATTTGTGAGAGATTTCTCTCGGGTAGCCCATCCCATCACTTCTCTTCAGCGGAAAGGGAAGAAGTTTGTGTGGTCAAATCAGTGTGAGTCAACTTTTCAGGCTCTTAAGGAGTGGCTGACTAATGCACCTATCCTGGTAGTGCTAGATACTACAGGTGATTTTGTAGTGTGCACCGATGCTTCGTTGGAGGGTGTGGGGGCAGTTCTTATGCAGGAGCGACAAGTGATTGCATATCAGTCCCATAAGCTCAAGGATCATGAGCTAAACTATCCCACCCATGATTTAGAGTTAGTAGTTGTCATCCATACCCTTGTGCATTGGAGACATTTCCTCTTGGGACATCAGTTTGAGTTGCATAGTGATCAGCGCAGTTTGCATTATATCTTCACTCAGTCAAATTTGAATGCTCAACAACACTGTTGGATGGAGTTCCTCTATGAGTATGACTTCGAGGTTCGCTACATCCAAGGTAAAGAGAATGTTGTTGTGGATGCCTTGAGTAGGAGGAGACAGGAGATTTCAGTTTTATCTCTTGGAGTGGATTTATGGAGCTATATTTTGGAGTCACTTCCTAGTGATACTTGGTATCAGGAGGTGAGAGCAGAGATTGAGTCTGGGAGAGTCCTTGAGGTTAGGTTTGCATGTTTATCTCTCAATTCTGATGGATTTTTGTGGCATCTTGGTTGTATTTATGTTCTAGATTGTAGTGATCTTCGTTCCTTGGTTTTGTTAGAGGCCCATCGTGCACCCTATTTAGGTCATCCAGGTGTCACGAAGATGCATGCTAATCTTTGATAGTTGTATCATTGGCTAGGTTTGTGGCTTGGTGTCTTGAGTGCTAGCGAGTGAAGGCAGAGCATTAGCACCCAACAGGACTGTTGTAGCCTCATTTCATCCCTAGATGGAAGTGGGATAAAATATCTCTTGATTTCATAGTAGGGCTACTTATGTCTTTGCATCATCATGATGCCATTATGGTTATAGTGGACAAGTTGTCCAAGGTGGCACACTTCTCACCCATGAGATCTTGGTACACTGCATTGTCCATAGCTCAAGTGTTTATGGAGTATATTGTGTGTCTGCAAGGTATTCCTTGTAGGATCATTTTCAATCGTGATCTAGTGTTCACTTCAGCTTTGTGGACTTCTCTTCAGCATGCTTTGGGAGCTCAGCTTAATGTTAGCTCTACATACCATCCCGAGACTAATGGATAAAAAGAGCCTATTAATTAGGTTTTAGAGGATATGCTTAAGATGTACATTATGGATTAGTAGTCTCATTGGGAGGACTACTTATACCTGGTTGAGTTTTCTTATAATAATGGGTACCCTATTTCTCTCAGTATGTCTCCCTTCCAGGCCTTGTATGGTAGGCCATGTCGCACTCTGTTGAGTTGGGATCGCTTAGAGGACTGAGTTCTTTTGGGTCTAGAGATGCTTCAGGATATGAAGCAGTAGGTAGTGCAGATCAGAGAGCAGTTGGTTACAACTCAAGATTGGCAGAGGAAGTATGCCAATGCCTGTAGGTTGGATCGCCACTTCTCGGTGGATGACCATGTGTTTCTGAGAATTTGTCTGTAGAAGAGCCCCATTTGTTATGGGAAAGGCTCAAAGTGGGCACCTCATTTTGTTGGACCTTTTGAGATCCTTGATAGGATCAGTCATATTGCCTATCGCCTTGCATTGCCACTGAGTCTATCATGCATTTATGATGTTTTCCATGTTTTAGTTCTTAGGCAGTATATTTATGATGTGACCCATGTACTTGATTGGACTGCTTTACAGGTTGAAGTTGACAGGGAGCTTTCTTTGGAGCCCATATGCATCCTTCAGCATCAGAGGTTGACCCTCAGGGATCGGGACATAGAGCAGGTAAGGGTTCAGCAGGATTTTGATGTTGAGTCCTCAACATCTTGGGAAGATGCGGCGAGGATGAGAGACCTTTATCCATATCTTTTTGCAGGCTTCCAGGAGTAAGCCTAGTCCTAGGGGGTAGGATGTAACAACCCCCATGTTCACATTTTGCTTTTCCTTATCTTTGATAGATTTTGATAATTGTGTATTTTTTATTGGATTATTCGTCCTGTCATTATTTTGTATTGGGACCGGTGATGTGCGATCTCGATTCTATTATGATGTTGACATGATTACTGCTTATGATGGATTTCATGCTTACATGATTAGATGTTGTTATTGTTACTTTTGTATGATTATGGATAGGAAAAGGATGATATCATAACACTCATATCCGATATGTTTATGATATCATGACCCTCTTCCTGATGGTTGATGTTGCTTTGGCTATATGATATATGTTATATGCACAGGTACTTTGACGTGTAATTGGAGTGTTGCAGGTACTGAGTATCAACTCCGTCTGGATTCACAGGCATGAGCGTACTCTTATTATCTCCAATGGTGGTTACTGGAGATAGTCACAGACCCTATACCCTAGCCTAGCCCACTGTGCCCTGTTAGTGCAGTGTTCCCGTGTTGTTATCTTACCGTCTAGTTACATAATGGTAACATCTAAATTGTCCATCTAGTCTTAGGTGGTTTGCCAATATTTTTTGTTGAGGTATCGCGTTATGGGTTGTCGGTAATTTATTATGTGGTTATTTTGGCATCATTATGGAGTTTAGATATGGCATTTTATAATATCAGGATTTAATGGAGATAACTGATTTTGAAGTAAAATTTCTCGTCTCTGGGTTGTATTGTATGGTATGGTTGGCTCTATGGCATCTTATTAGCATACATTCATTTTGTGTAGCTAAATGTCTTCACTCCTCAAGTATGGTAAAATCATAATAAAACATCTTCAAATGTATGAGAGTTGAACAAGAGTGGATGGCACAAAGTATATGAGTGGTAGAATTGGGTGAAAATGTTAAATGCAGCCAGGAAAAATATCTATGGAGGTAGGTGATAAAACTATTTTTTTTAGTGGAGAAAATGGGGCATATGGTGGAGGGAGAAAAGGAGAGTCAATGCCTCATTTGGGGAGGCTCAAAAACAAAAAATAAAGGATAGAAAATGAAAGGGGAAAATGGAAGTGCAGGGGCAGAAATAACCTAGGTGAGTATACCAATTTGCAAGATTTAAGGAGAGGTGAAGGGGAGTGCGACCAGAATAGGTATGTGCATCAGTTAATTATTTTTCTGGCACAAAAATAACTAAATTTTGGTTGTTGTGACTTCTTTAACCACAGAGAAATAGAAACCCCCTTTGCTGCATTCTGAAAATGCAAGATATTTACATTGCCTCTTTCCTTGAATTTAATTTTAACGTGCTGAACGATTTCCTTAATTTTGTAGATTAAAAGGGGTTTTCAAGAAAAATCATGTGTTTTCTAATTTTTAATTTTAGGCAAAATGAGGATTCAATATTTTCGAGAATATAATGAGGGAAACCATACAAAAACTAGGATGCCTTGATAGAAATTGAAGAGATCTAATTCCCACAGAACCATTTTGTTATACGACTACTTCTCTAAGTAGATTTTCCTTGCAACTCTTCTTATGAAAATTGAACGACCTTTTTGTTTTGGTCATTGCAGTCACTTTTCTGCTAAATCACCAGCCTTGTGGAAACCATCATTTTGAGTTAAAGAATGTTCTAGCACTAAAATACCTTAGATACATCAATCTATGTTTGTGCATTGAAATTTGGTCACATAATTTATAATTGAGAAAATATGCCATGCAACACAAGGATCCTAGGGAAAATTAAGATCTCCTTTTTTGTAAGTCTTTTGTTTACTTTTTTTTGTTATGTTAAATATGGTAGACAATATGTAAAATCTAGGGTGTGAGTAGACTTGCAATACCATTTGTTGTGCTTTTCTTATAATATCTGTGCATTCGTTTGTGAAGAGTGATCAAATTGGGGTCACTGGAGTTATTACACAACTGACCTAATAACTAAGGGTTGTTTTCAATAAAATTACACTATCATCGAAAGCTTTTGTATTGTATATCACATTTTGCAATTTTGTATTTAATATGTAAAAAACATATTGTGTTTCTATTGAGTTAGATGTGGTGTCCTTTGGACACACCCCCTGCCCTCTATGGCTATTCCAATTACTTTGGGGATGCAGATGGAACACTCACCGTGTCACCTATTTTTGTTGAATTGTTTTAATTTGGTTTGTATACCTTGTTTGGTTAAACGAGATGAGATTGGTGTAGGTAAGTAGAGTGGTCTTTTGGAGTGGCTCTCTACAAGCCTGGGGCCCATAAGTGGCTGCCAGGGGAACTAGTAGCAGAGTAATAGTAAATAAGTGATAACATAATAAAATATTGGGGTAAAAACACTAATAAGATAATAAGTCCTTGTGCATGGCCTTGAGCGCTTGCAAAGGCTAAGGATGCATCTGAGAAGTCCTATCTATCTACAGGGCATCAAGCTATTTGTCTACGGGGCATTGATTCAGGCATGATTGAGTCTCTTCATCTGTATAAGAGGTGTACTTGGTTCTGTGTGGTTCCATTCCTTTGAGCATGCATGATGACACTCCATCTAATTCACACTCTAATACCTAGTACCTTAGTAGTCATGAGTAGTACCCAACCTATGATTTGGATGAGCATTTCTATGTTATGACATCAGCTTTATGCATTGTTTTTCACGTCTGCTCCGTGATTGATGTGAGTGTTGGCCATCTTGTATACCCTTACCTTGTTACTTATGTTTGGGCCTTGTGACTACCTCTGAGCATGGAAGGGTTGTCTCTTATGAGTCCACATGGTTGGGAGGCATTTCCACCACCATTGGGGACCGGTGAATAGGTTATTGGAGCACCAATTAGAGATGTTCTCTCTCTCTCTCTCTCTCTCTCTCTCTCTCTCTCTCTCTCTCTCTCTCTCTCCATTACTTTATTAGTTATTGTACTCATTTAGTTATTGTATCATATTCATAGCTATTCAATTGCACTTGTATATTCTTTTATGTAATTGTACTCTCTTGAAAGAGAAGATGTAATCATGTAATTTAATGAGAAGAAATGAGATGTTTCTTATTTGGCTTACGGATTCTAGTGTGGGTATCAGATCTACTTGTACAATGATGATTATGGATTCATGTTATAATTGGAAATGGGATATAGGAACATTTCAATTGGTGTTTAAAATGAATGTAGTTTTTACAATGTTTCTCTAGAGGGTGGATTAGGCCTCTCCTTTGGGTTGTACATTCAGCCATACTTGGCCATGAATGTTGTCGATCTATCAAATCGGCAACCGTATCATGTGTATGTTATCTATTTATGTTAAAAAAATTATCTTGTCCTCTTTGGGCTCTTACCCTTCGGAGGTTACATAGCAAGATGTTATAGTCATCTTCAATGGAAGTGTCCTCGAGCTTCTGGTGCTGCTGGTACAAGCAATGCTTCGTCTTAGCTTGATTTGAAAGTAGACAAGGGTAAAGCTCTCATGCAGGGAGGGGGGCTGATAAGGAAGGATTTATTCTGGTTAAGTCTCAAAATTGTGGTCAAGGCCAAAAGAGATCCTTTAAGGACAGGTAGGAGGAGGAAACCTTCAACAAGTTTGAGGTGTTGGAGGATTTGGTCTAGGCGGATGGCTTCCAGGAAGCTATAGAGAGATTAGTGGACTCTTTTGTTGAGGAGGAACCTGGGGTTTAGTCTACTGTACTCCAGTTTGGCTCAGCTTAGTGTGTAGGGTTCTCAGATGGATACTAATATGCCTATTTCAGACCCTGCTTTGGTTACGACTAGTTTAGTGATGAAGGTTCTTGGTGGGCCCTACTAATGATGGCGATGTTCTCCCTAAGGTGCGGAGTTCTTTAGACCCAGGTAAAAATAAGTCTCATTCACCTGCTTTAGGTTTGCAACAAAAAACCTCCAAGAAAGGGGTCTCTGAGGAACCTCTTAAGGTGGGAAGAAAGAAGGATCAGGAAAAGGTCAAGCTAATTGGTGAGACATTGGTGGAGTTGGGTTCGGTGAGGACTATTGATGCTCACTTCTCCTAGCCTCAATGATGATTGTGCTTCCTTGGAATGTTTAGGGTATGAATAGCATCCCTAGACAAAAGGCTATTTGGGATTTGATTCATCTTCATTCTCTTGATGTGGTTTTTCTTTAGGAAACTAAGTTATCTATTGATAGTATGTCGGGGGTGGCTTCAAAAATTTGGGGTTAGAGTTAGTGCCAATGTGTTGGAGCATCTAGTAGCTCCGGTGGGGTGGCTTGTTTGTGGGATCCACATAGAGTTAGACCAATTTGGTGGCTCTCTTGCAAAGGTTCACTTTCTTGAGTGGCTTCTCATCTTGAGTCTCAGGAGAGAGTGATCTTCTTGAACGTGTATGCTCCAACAGACTTTCAAGGTAAGGTTTTGTTGTGGGATCATGTGAGATATGTGTGGTCTTTAGATCGTTATCTCCCTTGGATTCTAGCTAGGGATCTAAATGTCGTCACTTCTATGGCAGAGAAGAGGGGAGACAATGCCCACTTGGATTCTTCTTTGACGATCTTGCAGGATACTATTACACTCTTGAACCTCTAGGTTGATATCAACCCTGACAATGGGATTTTCACTTGGAGTAATAGGAGAACTCAGGAAGCAGCTATTTTTGAACAACTCGATAGATTTTTGGTATCCAGTTTCTGGATAGGGAATAGGTGGGTGACTAGCTCCAAGATTTTGGATGGTTGGGGTTTTGATCATTAGCCAATCAAGGTTGTGGTTAAGTCACCCCAATGAGGTATAAAGCAGTCTATTAAGTTTCAGCTTATGTGGCTTAAGGATGACTCTATCCATGACTTGCTTCTTGGTTGGCGGTGTCTTGGAAAGCTAGCACATGGCACTGCTATGTATTTCTTCTCTAAGAAACTTTAGTTTGTGAAATATAAGTTGGAGTAATGAAACAAATAACACTTTGGTAATGTTTTCCAAGCAAAGCAAAATGCCCCAATTTAGTTGGATTTGATTACTAGGCAGATTTGTGGCCAAGGCCTCACAGAGGAGCTTGGTTTGCTGGAAGTTGCTGCGGTGAAGGAAGTGGAAGAATGGGAGTTAAGTGAAGAGATTTTTTGGAAACAAAAGTCTAGAATTGAGTGGCTCCAAGCTGGAGATAGAAATACTTCCTTTTTTCACAATTCAGTGAAGGATTGAAGGCAAGGTAATGTTATTTCCTCTCTTTTGGCAGAGAATGGAGAGATTTTTTCCTCCTCTACTTCTATTTCTGTTGAATATGTTCATTTCTATTCTACTTTATTATCTGAGGATTCCCCTCCTATGGACGAAGATGAAGCTTTGATTCTGAGTAGCATACTACCTTTGGCTACTAGAGAAATGAATGAAGCTTTGCTTATTCCTATCTCTCTTTCAGATCTTGAAGATGTTGTGTTCTAGATGAAAAGAGGAAAAGCCCTAGGGCCTGATAGGTTTCCTACATAATTCTTTTAGGTGTTTGGGCAAGTGATTAAGATGGACCTTTTGGCAGTTGTTTAGGAGTCTCTTAGGAACAAATAAATGTTGAAATCTATGAATGCTACTTTTTTAGCTCTCATACCAAAGAACAATGGGGCTAATATTTTAGACAATTTAAGGCCTATTGCTTTGTGTAATGTGGTGTATAAAATAATTACAAAGCTTATTGCAGAATGGTTGAAACCAGTTGCTATGCATGCTCATTTCAAAGGAACAAGGGGGCTTTGTTGCTGGTAGGCAGATTTTGGATGGAGTCATTATTGCTACTGGGACCATTCATTCTATGGCATCCTGTAAAGAAAAAGCTATGTTTATTAAGTTGGACATGGCCAAAGCATATGATCATGTTAAATGGGCCTTCTTATTTAAGATTTTGGGAGCATTTGGTTTTGCTGGTGACTGGATAGAGTGAGTGAAGAGTTGCGTCACTTTGTCTTCCTTTTCGATGTTGATTAATGGTGAGCCTTCTAAGTTGTTTGGGGCTTCTAGGGGGCTAAGACAAGGGGATCATTTGTCTCCCTACTTGCTTATTTTTCTTGCTAAAGGCTTGGGGAGATTTATAAGATCTTAGGTCGAGTGTGGCTTGATCTAGGGGTGGAATTGGGGAAATAATATTCCCTCCCAATCTCATTTGTAGTTTGTGGATGATATTGCTCTCATGGGCCATGCCAAGGTAGAGAAGGCTTTCAAATGGTGTAGCATCTTGGATTGCTACTTGGTTTCTTTAGGCCAACGTATCAATGAAGGGAACTCTTTTATATATTTATTTAATACTCCTAAGATTATTCAAAGAAGGATTGCTGGTATTTTTCTTTTTCAGATTGGCACTCTTCCTGTTGTTTATCTTAGCATCCTATTGCTTGTTCGCTCACTTCCTAAAATGTTTTGGTAGGGGATTATTGATAAATTTAGAATTTTGGTCAGCCACTGGACTTTTACGTGGCTTTCTTTTGCTAGCAGAGTTACCCTTCTGAAGTCTACAATGCAGGCTCTTCCTATATATAGATGCTTTGTTCTTTCTACCCCTCCAATTTTATTAAAGATTTTGAAAGATTATCTAGGTGATTCCTTTGGTCAGACAATCTCCTTCATAGTAAGTGGAGCCTGGTTAAGTGGGATGTCATCTATAGACCGAAGGAGGAAGGTGGGTTGGGGTTGTGCAGGACTGATTTGAATGGGCAAGCTTTAGCTGCTAAATTGTATTGGTGGTGGTTTTCTTAGCAGCATCAGATGTGGGCTAAAATCATTACCTCAAAGTATCTTGGTGAGGTTGAGAGTGCTGATGTGGCTCACTTTAGCTTGGAGGGGAAGGGCTCTATGATTTGGGGAACTCTTAAAAGGGGTGCCAAGTTGGTCAAGCAGGGGTTGTTTTGGATTTGTAATAATGGTCAGGATGCTCTTTTACAGCATAACTCTTGGGATGGATATCCTCCCATTCTGTCTACTCATCCTCATTTGCAAAATTAATGTCAGCACTTTTCTGATATTGGTTGGTGCCATGTGGCTGATTTCAAAACTCATCAGACTCTGGGGCAGGCTAAAGTTTTTAGGTACAAGGACCCGTGGGAATGGCCTCTTGGTGGTGCAATTTGAGATTGTCATGAGTTAGTAGGGATTTTGTTGGGTCGCGCTTGTAGTTCCCTCTCTAGGTGAGATGTGTTGGCTTGGGATTTTGATCTAGAGGGTAGATTCTCTATTGCTTCAGGATACCAAGTTCTTGATAAGCATTTGTTTGGGAGTACCAAGGTCCCGTGGTGGACGAAGGTTTGGAATAAGTTTGCATGGCCTAAGTGTGACTTCTTCTCTTGGTTAGTGGTGCAAGGAAGATGTCTTACCTAGGAGAACCTCTAGAAGCATGGTTTCTAGGGTCCTTCTGTGTGTGTTATGTGTTTTCAGCATGAAGAGTGTATTTCCCATCTTTTCTTTCAATTCTCCTTTACAAAAGTCATTTGGCACTCTTAGTGGAATCTTTGGCACATGTCATGCAGACATGTTTATTCTCTGCAGGATTTTTGGGACAATCAAGGGTCTCCTTTAGTTAAGACTTATTTTCTTCTAATTTCTTGGGTTATTGGCCCTAGTTTGATAATATGGCACATTTGGTTGGAACGTAACTGTAGAATTTTTCTGGATAGGAAGATGTTGGTTAGTCAGCTATGGTTGAGAATTTTGGGGGTCCTCAGGGAAACTCTAATTGCTAAGTGTGACTTGTTTGTTCCTATGGATCCTAGTGATCTTGGAGTTGTTGGGGCTTTAGGTCTTTCTCTGGGGGAAAAAGAAATTCAAGGACTGCTTGTCATGGGCGAGGGACGGAGAGGGTTGGTCATACTGGTCATTAGTGTCCTCTTGCTCAGGGGGAGTTGAAAATTAATACTAATGACTCCTTTAGAGGCAATCCTGGGCACACTGGTGTAGGTGGAATTGGTAGAGATAGTTCAGGAGTGGTGGTGTTTTTCTTCTCTATTTATAGAGGTCAGCATACTAATAACCTCATGGAGGATTTAGCTATTCTCCAGACATTAGAATGGGCTTGTGCTCTAGGATGGAGGTGGATTGTTTGTGAATCTAATTCTCAGGTTATTATTGATCTTTTGAATAAGAGGTAGTTTGAGGGGGTGAACTCGCAGCTGGCAGTGGTGGTCAAGCAAATTGCTACTTTGAGCACTGCTTTGGACTCTGTTGCCTTTTGTCATATCCCTTGGTAGTGGAATAAGGTGGCTAATAGCTTGGCTAGGTGGGCCTCTGAGCAAATGGGGACTTGGAATGTGGTTGATTGGGACAATCTTCCTACAGATTTGGCCCTTGTTTTTAAAGAGTTGGTTATGGAAGATATGAGCTATTTCTTGGGTGCAACTTAATTTTGTTTTGGTGCCCTTGGTGGGTCTCCTCTTTTTCCTTGTACTTCTCTCTTGATTTAATAAAGTTTTTACCCTCTTCTTTAAAAAAAATATTATATTTATAAATGATTATATATAATAAAAAATAAATTATAACTGTAATAAAATATAAATATAGATGAAACTAACACATATAAATATGGATATAAAGTATACAAAAGAAATGAAATAAATTAAAAAAAGGGTGAAAAGAAATAAAAACTAGGAATAAGTTAAAGAAAAGATCAAAGACAAAGACAGGTAAAATCTTAAAATATTAAGGTTTACTTTGTTCATTAAATATTTAAATGGTTTGATATTGTTCAGATTAAAATTTACAGAAATTTCATTAGAGAAATAAAATTTACTAAATCTTTTTCTAGATTAATATTTTTAAATAGTCTTCACCACCAACAAAGAATTTTATAAAATATAGATATAATAAAAAAAATTAGGTCTACTAATATACCAATCCTTTTTTAGATTAAAATTTTTAAATAGTCTTCACTACCATTAAAATTATTTATTAAAGATAGATATAATAATTTTTTTGTAAGTCTACTAATATACTAATTTGTTACATATCTTACATTAATATTTTACAATGGAAATCTATCTTACTTAAAATTATATAATTTTACGTAAATTTATGTAAAAAATGGATCATTATACCTATCTTAAATAAATCTATATAAAAGATGCTTGGCTATAAATACTCAAAGATTTCATAATACTTATTGAAAACAAGAAAACTATTAATCCAACTCAATTGGAGATGAATCTAATTTATTAAGTGATATCAAACCTTAGATCTCAATTTTACAAATCTAAAATTATTTTAATTAAGTTTTTTAATTTGGCAGATAACAAAAACACTTTATAAAAAAATTTATAAAATAATTCAATTTATAAAATATTAGTTTCAAATTACTTTATTTAATAGCATAGAGTAGGCACCTATTTTTATTTGGATTGTATAAAACACACTCATGTTACAAATGTACATAAAAACTAAGAAATGACTGACATATATTTATAAAAAAGATTGTACAACACAAATAATACATATAAATACAAGTAAAACTCAAAGAAAAAAAAAAAAAACAAATCAAATCAAATAAAAAAGAGAAAAAGAAATGAAAATGCAATTTGGAGAAACAAAATTATAGGTGGTGTAAAAAATACAATAAGGGCATGTCCCCATGCTACTGTTTAGGTTATTTTGGCTAGCAGTCTCAATTTTTTTTAGGAGATATTTGTGGAAATAGTGACCCCATGAAATTTTAGTTTTCTGCTTAAAATAAGCAATGATCTTAATTTGTAG
Organism: Cunninghamia lanceolata; assembly: GCA_027924645.1. Lineage (NCBI taxonomy): Eukaryota > Viridiplantae > Streptophyta > Pinopsida > Cupressales > Cupressaceae > Cunninghamia > Cunninghamia lanceolata. The sequence continues at coordinate 18,090,064 of BSBN01001583.1, forward strand.
TTTTTTATTATATAAAAAGAAAAAAAAAATTATTTTAATTATGTTAAATTTGAAGAAAATTTAAGAAAAAAGAGAGGGAAGGAAATATATGTAGCCACATGGCATATTTTTCAATATGCAATGGCTGCTTATTTTAGCCCCCCTTTTTTTCCACAACTTATTTGCAATTCCTAACACAAAAATAGGGAAAGATTTTATATTATCCTTTTCCCACAAGTATAAATTTCCATGGGGCCACTCCAACTGCTTAAATTTAAATAGAAAATTAACTTAAGCAGCGGCATGGGTACACGGGGTAAGTATGGGGACTTAACTTAGACTAGTCCCACTCACATGTAGAACTAGTGCATCTTAGAAGTAGGCCCTTAGATTTGAACCCAAGACCTCGGGGAGCAAATCTGAGACTTAAGCCTCATCCGCTGACCAGACAGGCTTTGGGGTTACTTCTTGTTTGTAATTCTTAAGTAGTAGCTGCCTATATTATCCTTTTCCCACAATTATAAATTTGCATTAGGCCACTCCAACTGCTTAAATTTAAGTAGAAAATTAACTTAAGTAGCCACATGGGGACATGAAGTAACCACATTCTTTTTCTTTCAATATTTTTATAGTGCCTTAGATGATTTATTACTTTCAAATTAAAAAAAAATCTATATTTGTTTCTCTTTTTATACTGTGTGAGTTGGGTGAATAATTACAGATTTACCATATAAACTTAAATTAAAAAAACATCTTTTTCAACACTGAATGCATGTTCTTACCTGTAAATAATGTAGTAGAATCTTTGGTTTTGCAAATATCTAACAAATGCATTATGTACTATCATGTACATGGACAATGAATATCACTATCCATTATTCTTCTATATTCATATTGGACTCCAAATAGGTGGGTTAAATTTAAGGAGATATGCACTTGTTATGATCACTTCTCACATGCATAAAAAAGACATTAGTAGTACATATGAAATAGAAATAAGACCAGATAATTGTTAAAATATGAAAAGATTATTAACCCAGAAAACTAGTACAAAGAATAGATACCTAAACTATGAATGCAAATGATACAAAATCAAAATAGCAACACAGAGTTAGTCTCCAAGAGAGTAATGCAAATACTAGAAGCAAAATAGCATTAAGGGAATGCAAAAGCAAAAGATACAAAATACAAGCCAGGTAGCATGCTTATATAGACTAACCAATCAGGAGCAACCATCTATTGGACTAAAGATAGAAAAGTATCTTCCTAAGATAGCTAATAGATGCTCACATGTAGGAAGATGACACCTCATAATCCTCTCACCTAATAAGACTTACTTTATTAACCTAAGAGAGATTAATAGAAGTGTAGGAAAAACCTAGGAATATAGGGAAAAATAAATAACCCAACTAGGAAATAAAAACCTACAATAACACCCCCCATAAGCGAAGCTTAGGTGGATGTAGAAATGGGTCTCGACAAATCAAGCCTGATGAGGTACCCATGTACATAAAATTCCCCCCCAAAGAGAGAGAGAAGGGACCCCCCAAAGGTAGAGAGAGTTAGGACTCCGAGTGAGAGGAAGAAGCCCCCCAGAAGATGAAGCATCCCACACCCCCAGCAAAGCTCGCAAATGAAGGAACTTGCTCTCAATGAAGGGTTTGGTGAAGATATCAGCAACCTGCTCAGAAATCAGACAGTAGCGAAGGTCGATGACATGGCCATGGATGAGCTCCCGGATGTAGTGCATGTGGACCTCTATGTGTTTAGTCTGCTGATGATGGACTAGATTCTATGAGATCTAAATGGCACTTTGATTGTCACAAAATATGACTGATGGCCGTCTAATCTAGATACCAAACTGAGTGAGAAGATTTTGAAGCCAAATGGCCTCAGTGGCGGCATTCACAGCCCCCTGATACTTAGCCTTAGTAGAACATAGAGGAATAGAAGATTGCTTCTTGATCGACCAACAAATAGGACCTGAACCAAGTGAGAAGCTGTAACCTGAAGTAAACTTGTGATCCTAAGAATCGCCTGCCCAATCTGAATCTGTGTAGCCCGCCAAGTTAAGCTCAATGCCTACTGCATAGTGAATCCCAAAACTGTGAGTACCTTGAATGTAGTGAAGGATCCGCTTGGCTACTTTCCAATGTAGCTCATGAGGCTCCTACATGAATCGAGAGACCATGCCTACAGCATATGAAATGTCAGGTCTCATATGAGTCAGATAAATGAGACTCCCAACAAGCTGTCGGTACAAAGTGCCATCAACAAGTGGAGAAGAACACTGAGCCTCAAGTTTGACTCTAGAAATAAAGGGAGTCAGAGTAAGCTTACAGTCAGTCATATGAAACCTCGAGAGCAAATCTAAAGCATACTTGGACTATGTGATGGTGATCCCGGAAGAAGACTGAAAGATCTCAATCTTGAGAAAGTAATGCAACAAGCCCAAGTCAGTCATCAAAAACCTATCATGAATTGTAGTTTTGACAGCCCCAATGGTGGATGAAGAACTCCCTGTTTTTAGCAAGTCAACAACATACAGAACCAGAAATAAGAGTGAATCATCCTACTGTAGAAAGTAGACATTGGGATCAGAATGGCACCGAGTGAACCCAATTGATAGAAGGAAGGAGTCCATCTTGGCATACCAGGCCCGAGGAGCCTGTTTAAGGCCATAGAGAGACTTCTGAAGATAGCACACAAGTGAAGAATCCTGAAGGAACCCCTGTGGCTACTCCATGTAGATCTCCTCCTGAAGGTCACCGTGAAGAAAAGCACTCTTCACATCCATCTGGTGTACTTCCCAATGATTAGCTGCAGCAATGGAAAGAACAAGTTGGATGGAATTCATTCGGGCAACTGGCTCAAAAGTCTCAGAGTAGTCCATCCCAGGAACCGGGGAGAATCCTTTGGTGACCAAGTGAGCCTTACGCTTGTCAACTAACCCATCTACTGTAAATTTTGTCTGATAGATCCACTTACATCAAACAAGTTTTCTTCCCTTAGGAAGAGGGACAAGATCCCAAGTGTGGTTCCTCATCAAGGAGCTATACTCCTGTTGCATAGTTGTATCCCACTCAGGAATACCAGAAGCCTCATGAAAAGACTATGGATATAAGGCAGTAGTAATGAAGACATGTGGAGCATCTTGAAACTGTGAACGAGTCAGCCTGGTGTCTGATGGATCCCGAACCCAATCACCTGCAGACTGCAAGGTCTGTCTAGCCCAAAGTGGACCAAAAGATAGAGAATCTGGAGGAGAGTCATCAACCTCTTAATGACGACTAGGAGAGGAAGGAGGTGAGTCCTCTAAATCGCTCTCTGCATCGGAAGTGGAGGTAGAAGACTACTTAGGTGAATCTGACTCATCTAAAGATCTGTCATGTATCCCAAGTGACTCCAATGTCAAATTAGAAGGAGTTGGAGAAGTGATAGAAAGTGAGCTCGAAGAGCCCTCCTCAAACTAAACACTCCTCTTAATGAACAACTCATGTGTAGTAGGGTGGAGCAACCAATAACCCTTCACACCATCAGGATAACCTACAAATATGCAAGGCCTACTCTGCGGATCCAAGGCCTTGTATTTCTCTACAAGAATGTGGGCCCATGTAGGAGAACCAAAAACTTGAAAGTGCTTAACTGATGGTTTATGACCACTCCAAGCTTCAAAAGGAGTAACTCCCTTCAAGGCATGGTGAGGAACATAGCTCTGGATATAACAAGCACAGTTAATGGCCCCTGTCCAATACTGTGGTGCACGAGATCTGGAGTGAATCATGCAGTTCACCATTTCCTTTAAGGACCTATTCTTTTGTTCTATAACACCATTATGCTGAGGATTGTATGGAACTGAATGCTGCAAATCAATCCCCTCTGAAGTGCAAAACTTCTCAAACTGATGGTAGACATACTCACCACCATTGTCAGTGTGCAAAACTTTGATGGCTTTCCCGAATTGCTTCTCTACAAATGTTTTGAAGTCCTGAAAGTGATCAAATACCTTAGACTTCTGTTTGAGAAAGTACACCCAAGTATATCAAGAAAAGTCATCAAGCAATGTGAGGACATAACTAGCCCTGCTAAAAGAAGGATGCTAAAATGGACCAACTAAATCACTGTGAACTAACTCCAGTATCTGTGAAGCTCTCCATGCCTTACCTTTGTCAAACTTTTCCTTATGATGCTTACCAAGAATGTAACCTTGGCAAACACCACCTGAAAACTGAACTGAAGGCAACCCTGTGACCATACTCTACTGGTTGAGCTGCTACAAGTAGCGGAAGTTAAGATGGCCAAACTGCTCATGCCATAATCTACTCACATCATTAGAATGAGTGAGCAAAATAGTCGAAGGAGGATTAGGACCAAAGTGAGAAAATAGATAGAGTCGTGACTAATGATTTGCTCTCCCAACTGCAACTGTAGAACCACTGTGCAACTCATGAATCTCCACTGAATCAAGAGTGAACTCAACTCGCTTACCTAAACCTGTGTGAGTGATCTGGTATACCGATGGAAGATTAGTTGATAATGAGGGCACACAAAGAACATCATGAAATGTGCCATCCCCCACATCAATAGACCCTCTCCCACACACCTCAATAGGAGTGTCATCACCCATCAAAATAGAAGGCATAGTACATGGCTCCAAAGATACAAGTTCTTCCTTAGGTGAAGTCATGTGGTGTGAAGCACTTGAATCAAGAACCCATGTGGATGGTGAAGAAGCAACTGCAACAAGTGCCTTGCCCTTTCCTTTCCCTTTTCTATTTTCTTTTGCCTTATTAGACCCCTCATTAGAACTCTATTTGATAGACTCAGGAACACTGATATTATTCTTCTCAAGAAGGTGTGTCAAGTGATCAATTTGTTTCTTCAGACATTTATGTTCATCATGACCAGGTCTTTTACAATAGGCACATTGGACCCTCTCTTTCTTAAGCTTGTCACCCTTGGAAGATTGGGTCTCATTAGTTGCTTTTGAAGCAACCAGTATCTGATCCTTCTTCTCCTTGCTATTCTTTTGTTTCTTATCCTTACTACTGTTGCTACTACTTTGTCCTTTTTGTTCTTTTGTGCCTTGATTAGCAGCCAAGGCATGTGACTTAGAGGACTTAAGAGTGCCCATCTAGATTAGCTTGTCCTATTCTCGAGTGAGACTAATAGCAAAATATTCTAAAGATGGCATGGTGAATTGAGTACCAAGTGCACCCTTAGTAGTATAGAAAGTAGAAACAAACACAGAATATTCTGAACTTAGCTTAGAGAGAATACTGAGAATCAGTTGTTCATCTTTCTTTTCAATTCCACATTGTTTTAACTATAGCCTTAGTGATTTCAATTTAGTGAAGAAATCTTGAATTGTGTTAAAATTGCCTGGACTTAAACTAATTAGTTCATTTTCCAACATATGACCCCTCATTAAATCTTGTGTGCCAAATAGTTTTTCTAGCTTTGTCTAGATTTCATTTGGTGTATTCAAAGACTCAATGTGAAAGAGAAAATTAGGAGAAACAGACAAACACAATGTTCCATATGCTTCATCACATTTGTTAAACCACTTAGGCTTATCTTCATCTTTAGCAGGTTCAGTTTCAAATCCCATAGTTATCCTATTTAATCCAACTTTCCTCAAGTGAATTGTCATGCATGATTTCCACTCAAAGTAATTGTATGGAGTTAGGATGGGTAGATTTGTTTGATCCATGATGAAGAAATGCAGAGAAGAAGTGTCAAAAAAAAGAGAACCCAACCAAGAGAACCCCCCCTTTTCACTCAATCAAAAAACCGCCCCAAGAAAATATGATTTGGCACTTTATATTAGTGTGTTTACAACTACCACTAGCAAGAAATACTAAGTGGTCTTGATTTCAATGCATTACAAAACCCTCATGAAGAGCATATGCTGAAAATACAACTTTGGCACAATATCTAAAGAAATAAATAGCACCAATGCGATCTACTCAAAAAATTATGCACTTTCAAAACCATAATCGCCTTGATACGAAGTCGTATGTGAAAGTTATGATCCTCTAAAGTTCCCAAAACGAGAACTGTGTAGTGTCATGACTGAGAATTTGCAATTTCTAAAAAATATCGACATCAAAATCAAAAAATGTCTACACTAGTGCATAGAGCACAAAAAAATAACCAAAATCAAAAAAGAATTCATGGGAAAAGGAGTTCGTATGAGAAAGAACGGAGCATTTGAAAACTTCCTTCAAAATTGCAACTACCAATGGAGAGGGGTCCTGTTGTATTTTTCTAAGTGCATTTTTGCAAACTATATAGACTGCATGCAAAAATAGAAAGATACCCAGATGGTTTTTCTGTACTGGGAATAAAACCTAGAAGGCGTTTTTCTTGCTGATGTATAGAAGATGTTGCTCTAGTGTAAACAGAATGCCTTTAGCTACAAAAAATGACCCCAGCAACCAAAAAATGACATGCAAAGGATGAATTAGCTACCTAAGACAAGCAAAGGCATGCTAGAAACTATAATATTGATTGAAAACACCAAATATGCAAGATGGTTGTCAGATTTGAGCTTTAAAACCCTGGTTCCATAACTGTGTATGACGATCTCTGATTTCGGTGAAACGAAAGCCAAATATGACTTTCTCAAGCCTCCTGGATGTGTTGGAACAGCCAAAAATGCTGTCAATATAACCAAAAATACTACAATCACCCAAATTTCATAAAACATATGTACAAATCCCAGAGATTAAAGAAGTTTTTGTCAAACTTTTTTGATTCTCAAGATCATTTGAAGATGCAAGAGAAGTGCATACTGGCTTTTTCAAAAAACTACAATAAGCTTTATTAGACCCCCTAAATCTCTCAAATAAGGAAACTAAAATCTACTCTTGCACATAGCAAAGCTCTGATACCATGTTAGAATCTAAAAAGATTATTAACCTAGAAAACTAGTGCAAAGAATAGATATCTAAACTATGAATGCAAATAATATTAAATCAAAATAGCAACATAGAGTTAGTCTCCAAGAGAGTAATGCAAATGCTAGAAGCAAAATAGCATTAAGAGGATGCAAAAGTAAAAGATACAAAATACAAGCCATGTAGCATGCTTATATAGACTAGGAAGAGGGAGGAGGTGGCAACACCGACCAATCAGGAGCAACCATCTATCATACTAAAGATAGCAAAGTATCTTCCCAAGATAGCTAATGGATGCTCACATGTAGGAAGGTGACACCTCATAATCCTCTCACCTAATAAGACATGCTTTATTAACCTAAGCGAGATCAATAGAAGTGTAGGAAAAACCTAGGAATATAGGGAAAAATAAATAACCCAACTAGGAAATAAAAACCTACACTAACAATAATTAAAAAAAAACTGTTTCCAACTTGTTGCAATGCCATTTGCAAAAATTTGCAACCAGACATATGTTTATGGGTTATCTTATTAAGATTAGTCAGAAGACCATAGTTGGCTTGGCTTGATATGCTAGAAATAAATCAAATGGCTTGTTGTAGGCATTAAAAGCTAAATACCAAGAGATTTTTTAAAAAATCACATCTTGTCACTGTTGGATCTTTATTAGATTAATTTGTGAGTAGTTATACTGCTTTGACAAATGAAGCTTTAAGAGCAGCTGCAAAAACATTTGCTACTCACTAGAGTAAGTAGAGAAGTGCCAGAAAAGCATGGCACACTTTAGTCCCTACATACCATAGAAGTGAAGAATACATAAAATGATTCAATATCTTAAAAGACAGTTTTGCATTGCAATTGTCACTCACTTTATAATCACAAATTCATTTTGATCAAATATGGATGGAAGTTTGGTGAACAAAATAATCAAGAGGCAATCAAAGTCCATCTCGTAAAAACCATGATTGTGGCAAGTGCAATTGAGAAAAAATGCATTTTGATTGCCAACAACAAAGACACTGATCAATGAGCTACCAGAACCCATATCAATTTCAAATCTATTCACATGTTTGAGATGCAAACATTCCAATTTCCTCTGTACACTCACATTCACATTTATAAAAGACGTAAATATTTCCATCTAGGAGGGAAGAATGTATTGAGATTGAATGGAAGTGTGTAGAACTCCTCATTATGGCTATCCCCTTTGAATGTTTGAAATTTAACCCACCAAGGCATTCCTCTATCCTTCTTTACTTTGTGAACTTGTAGTGTATTGTCTATGAATACTGCAATTATTAGTGCAATTGTTGGTGCTGAAGTGAAAATCGTGTTTAGAAAATCATTAAACTGCAATAACACACAGACAAATTAATTTTGCATGATAAAACAATACCATGGATTGACCTAACATACAATTTTTTTGAAAAATTAGGACTAGCATGTCAAACTTACCCATGTGACCCTTGTATGAATAGGTGCATGGAAAGCATGGGGAACTTTAAAAGAAGTTGCCAATTGGCCTTGCTCAGAAGTAGCCAACTTAGCTTCTTGTGCTGTAGCAAATTCATTAAAGTACTGAGAAACGGATAGTCCAAGGAACAAAGAAACTCCAGTAATGAACATGTTACGCAAAGAGCTCATGTTTGTGAACTGTAAGAAGGAAAGACCAACTACCACTGGAACAAACACACAAATAGAAACTATATTTAGAGGCCACAAAATATTTAAAACAGTGTGCAAAGAACACTACTGTAGCTAATGGGATTAAAAAACACTATCTGACCAACTAGCCCAACTAGGACACAATACAATGCTACAAAAATTGGGAAAGGTATTGATTCAAAGAGGGCTCCAAATTTTCCTTCATTAGCAAGCAGAAACAGTCACAATTGTGATAGAAACAATAACAGATGTGACCCTATGAAAGTCAAATGAAAAATTTAAAACTACTTTTCTGTTCTTTATTGATTAGTGGAATCATCTTTGTTAGGCAATGTTATGTTAATGCAATCTTTTATGATGTTACAATGTCTTTCCTTTCCCTATATGCATAGCTACTGCTAGGCCATTGTCATGTTGGGTTTAAACAGTTTTCATAGATATCACTTGTTTTAAGCTCCACTTAATAGAGATCTAAGATGGTAAATTGTTCTTACATTTTAGCTTGAAAATCAGTTAAGAGTATTACAGTGGAATAAAATTATAAACTACTGTGATATGCTCCTTTGGTTGTAAACTGCTTCTAAATTAGAATCTTGAGAATTACTTCTCATGGTAACAACCACAAGTTGAGAAAACCTGTAAGGCATGATTCCTAAACCATTAGTAATGTTAGTAAGCTAGGGAAGACCCACATCAGAACTGCTAGGGATGTTAGAACTGGAGAGACCTAGATATGTTAGTACTCGAGTGAGGTTAGTATACATAGGAACAACTAGATATATCTTTTGCAGAGAAAATAATAAAAAGATAAAAAATTATAAGATAATAGGGGGGCAATTTTCATAGAATTCTTTTTACTAGATTATAGAATGGTTGGTAAATCTCTATGTTCTATCAGAATATATAGGAATATCTTTGATGGAAATAATCTATAAGTACAGACTATAGAATGGTTGGTGAACCTTTCTAGTTTATTACAAAATCTAGGGAAAATTTTGATAGAAGTCTTCCTGCAGGTATAAACTGAAGAATGGTTGGCCAGTATTTCCCATATATCAGAAATTATAGGAAAAATTGTGATGGAAATCTTCTTAGAAGTATAGAATATAGAATGGTTGGTGACTCTTTTTTGTTTATTAGCCAATTTAGGGAAATTTTTGGTGGAAATTTTCTTACAAGTACAATGGCTGGCAAATTTTTTGGGTTTACTAGAAGATCTAGGAAAATTATTGAGTGTGAGGCTTTGAGATATGGCATTGCTGCAAATCTAATGCAAGAAGAAAACCTATCGCCTTCAAAAAAGTCACCAACTTGAAGGTATGAATCTACTCAAGCTAATTTATGACAATGAAATAGTGGCGATTCTACATGCAATCAAGCAATGGTGTAACTACTTGATGAGGAAACACTTCAAGGTAAAGATAGATCACAACGATCTCTCGTACTTTTTGGAGCAAAGGCTATCATCAAAAGAGCAACTAAAATGGTTTAGTAAGATGCTCAGATCTGATTCTGAGATCATATATAAGAAGGAGAAGGTGAATGTAGTAGCTGATGTGTTGTCTCGAAGAGAAGAAGACAAAAAAGCATTACTTTGTGCTATATCAATACACCAAGTACATCGGGTGGAGGAGGCAAGGCAAGATTGACAGGAGGATCCTAATATTTCACAACTCATTCAACAATTGCAATGTAATCCTAGTGCAATAAATAATATATTAGTTAAGGGGGCTCTCTGTGGTACAAAGACAAGCTATATTTATGCAAAAACTCATAACCTGAGAATAAGGTTTTAATGGAGCTCCATGCATATCTACTGCATGGTCACTCAGGTTCTTGGGCAGCTAGCAGAACAAAGGTAGACAATCAAGACTCCATATCTCCTATAGCCCATAGCCATTCCTAGTCAGTGTTGTGAAGAAGTTTCCATGGACTTCATCAAAGGATTGCCACAATCAGAGTGGGAAAATGTCATCATGATAGTCATGGACAGTCTTTTTAAAGATACCCATTTTGGTGCATTATCTCATCTTTTCATGGATAGCAAAGTTACAGCAGCATTCATGGAGACAATTCAAAAGCTACATGGCACATCAAAAATTATGGTTAGTAAATGTGACACTATACTCACTAGTCATTTTAAAACTAATTTGTTTTCTTATTTGGGTACTTTAGCTCACACATCCTCTTACCAACTTCGATCTGATGCAAAAACAGAGATAGTTTACAAATATTTGGAGAGATGTCTTTGTTGTTTTGTATTAGAAATGTAGTCACACTAAATTCAATGGCTACCACTCATAGAAACATGGTATGATACTTCATTTCATACTCCTAAGTTCTTACAAGATGTCACCATTTTGGACACTCAATGAGTAACGTCTTTCTATCAAATCATCATTGGGAGTATCACCCAAGGCTCATATAATTGAAGAGCACATTCAACATCAACAAGAAGGAAACAACAAGTGGATTGTAGCAAGTGGATTGGTTTAGAAGTGAACAACATTTCAAGGTGGGTGATGGTATTTTCTAGATCGCAATTGTACATACACATGTTTGTAGAGTAGCAATAGAAGAGCAATAAGTTGGCACCCAAATACTATGGTCCCTACAAGGTATTGCAAAAGATTGGAAGTGAAACATACAAACTAGAGTTGCCTCAGATTGCTTGAATACATCAAGTCTTCCATGTGTCTTATTTGAAAAAGGTCAAAGTTACCATAGCTCAATGAAAAGGGAAGAACCATTTTGGAATTCAAAACATCATCCAAACAAAAAGCAATAGGATAAGGACTAAGATGATCATAGATCGTCTCATCAAATGGAAGAATGTACCACAAAAAGATGTTACTTGGGAAGATTAAGGATTTATCAAAAACTACCCACAACTAAGCATTGAGGAAAACAATTCTTTGGAGCACATGTTACACCCTTAGCCCTTTGGATATATCAAGTTATAGAGTGGCCAACTTGTGGCACAAATAACCTTTGCCTTGATCATTTGTTAGTTCCTAAATTTAATAAAACTGATAAGCCTATGTTGCTAGAACAAAAGATTCAGAAAACTGTAGATACTTTTCTAGCAATCCATGAAGATGAATTACTATGCTTTTGGAGATAGTATTCAAAAAATTGTTAATCAGTTATGTATCCTAACAACTGGGCAAGTGCAAAAAGATGGGGGCCAAAAAGGGGTCTTAAGTGGCCACTTTTTTTTTTAAATCAAAAAATGCTAGCCTTGGATGAGAAATTGAGCATAGTTACACTCAAAATTTGGAGATGCAACCAAAACAATGTTCATAGTGCTCCGAGTCTACTTTCTAAACTACTTTTTTTTTAAATGGTATAGATTAACGGGTTCAAAAGAGGGATCCACAGAAATTGGTGTTGTTTCTATAAAAAAAACATAAGATAGAATGTTTTGTGGCTCCCTCAAAAGGTCAATTTTTTTTTGGTATTTTTAAAATCACTTCAGTGAGAAATTAGCTAACAACATGTAGTTTATGCCCAATTTTTCTGATATTTTTTTTATGAATATTTGATTTTTAACTACTTTTCAAAGTGGACACATCCTAAAAAATAGAATTTTGGTCGTGCTACCCCTATAAATTTTGAAAACTAATTGAAAATTATTTTTTTAAAATATGTGTAGAATAGAGTCTAATTTCTAAATATTTAGTTTTTTTGAAATTTCAATGAATGGTTAATTTACAATGAAAAAAAAAACTAAACAGTGGTTTTTGCCCAAAAACGGACACACAAACAAAAGAAATGAAAGATGAAAGGCTTAACATTGTCAAAATGTGAAAAAAATTACATTGTTAAATAGCTAAGAGAAAGCCTAACATTGCCTAGGTGTTCAATTTGTTCAACCTTAAAACACGTGCAAATCTGAGGGTTAGCACGAATGAAATTATGTGAAATCCTGTAGAATATGTAAAAACATGTCTTTGGACATTGGGAAGGTATTCCAAGCCTTTGGGTTGGAAATGCAAAGAAAATCTCAAGCCTAAGGCTTGGGATTCCCAAAGCAAAACATAACGCAAGCGCGTTATAGCATGCTCGCGTTATGTTCTATTTTGCATTTTTTCCTTTTTTTGCAAAAGTTTGCTCAATGTTTGTCATGTTTAACATAATGCGAGCACGTTATGACCCCCTTGGATTTATTTATGTTCAAGGTTATTAATCATGTATGTATTTATGTATGTATGTATGTATAGTGTCGAGGGTAGAGGGGGGTAGAGATGGGGGTGAGGCAGATAGGGGAGGAGAGGGGTGGATAAGGGTTGAGTGTTTAAGGTCAAGAGAGATTAGGGTTTAGGGTTGAGGGATTAAGGTTTAAGGTTGAGGGTTTAGGGTTTAGGGATAGGATTTAGAGTTTAAGGACAAGGGATTAGAGTTTAGGACCTTGAGGGATTAGGGTTTAGGGTTGAGGCTTTAGGGATAGCGTTTAGGGTTAAGGGTCGAGGGATTAGAGTTAAGGTAGAGTATTGAGGGTAGAGGGATTAGGGATAGGGTTTAGGGTTGAAAGTTTAGGGTTGAGGGATTAGGGTTTAAGGTATAGTGTTGAGAGTTGAGGGTTTAGGGATAGGGTTTAGGATTTAAGGCTTAAGTGTTGAGGGTTGAGGATTTAGGGATAGGTTTTATGGTTTAGGGATAAGGGATTAGGGTTTAGGTTTTGGGGATTAGGGTACCATAAATTATAATTAGGGATTAGGGTTTAGGGTTTAGGGATGTACAATTAAGGGGTACCATAAATAAACTAGAATTTACATAGGGTTGGGAAAATTTTGTGAATCATCATGGGCTAGAGATTGGAGATTTTGTTGTGTTCAAGTACATATCCAAGTCATAATTTAAGGTTAAGATATTTTAAAGAACATGGTGTGTGAAAAACATCAATGCTCTTCGGCTTATGAATCCAACATTGATATAGATAAAAGATGCCCTTCTTCTAATAGAGTATGCAGTTCAAGTCAACTAATGGGAAGCAAGTTGTTGAATGAGTTGGTTTAATGGGTGTGCCTCCTTCTTCAAAGTTATTCATGGAGACTTTACATAAAAATTGGTAACTCTATACATTATTTTTCATTCTTTTATTTCCTGTACACTGTTAAGAACTTGTAAAATCTAATTGTGTAATGTGTTTATGGCAGTGTATTCCTCTTGCATTTGTTTCATAGTTTATAGACAACATAGACAAACATATGGTGTTGCAAGGCCTAGGTAGGTAGGAGTGGGATGTGTAATTAGGGGGTACCATAAATAAACTGGAGTTTAGGCAGGGTTGGGAAAATTTTGTGAATCATCATGGGCTAGAGATTGGAGATTTTGTTATGTTCAAGTACATATCCAAGTCATATTTTAAGGTAAAGATATTTCAAAGAACAGGGTGTGTGAAAAACATCAACGCTCTTCAACTTATGAATACCAACATTGATATAGATAAAAGATGCCCTTCTTCTAACAAAGGATGCAGTTCAAGTCAACTCATCATGGGCTGGAGATTGGAGATTTTGTTACATGTTCAAGTACATATCCAAGTCATATTTTAAGGTTAAGATATTTCAAAGAATAGGGTGTGTGAAAAACATCAATGCTCTTCAGCTTATGAATACCAACATTGATGCAGATAAAAAATACCCTTCTTCTAACAGAGGATGCAGTTCAAGGCAACTCATCGTGGGTTGGAGATTGAAGATTTTGTTACATGTTCAAGTACATATCCAAGTCATATTTTAAGATTAAGATATTTCAAAGAACAGGGTGTGTTAAAAACATCAATGCTCTTCAGCTTATGAATACCAACATTGATACAGATAAAAGATGTCCTTCTTCTAACAAAGGATGTAGTTCAAGTCAACTCATCATGGGCTAGAGATTGGATATTTTGTTACATGTTCAAGTACATATCCAAGTCATATTTTAAGGTTAAGATATTTCAAAGAACAAGGTCTGTGAAAAATAGCAATGCTCTTCAGCTTATGAATACCAACATTGATACAAATAAAAGATGCATTTCTTCTAACAAAGGATGTAGTTCAACTCAATTCATCATGGTTTGGAGATTGGAGATTTTGTTACATGTTCAAGTACATATCCAAGTCATATTCTAAGGTTAAGATATTTCATAGAATAGGGTGTGTGAAAAATAACAATGCTCTTCAGCTTATGAATACCAACATCGATATAGATAAAAAATGCCCTTCTTCTAACAGAGGATGCAGTTCAAGTCAACCAATGGGTAGCAAGTTGCTAATTGAATTGGTTTCTGTTGAAGAAAACAATGATGTTGTTGAAGCAATGGAAGAAAATCAAAATTGTAAGTCTAATTTAATTTATTTCAACTTTCAAAGCAGGCATTTGAATTGTAGCTTTACCTGGAGGATTGGTATAACAAAAACTTAATTATGTTACATACCTTTCTTTGAAGAACCCTGGACATTATGACCCTATCATCTAGAAAAGCACATGACAGTGAACTTTGCCCAACCTTTCAAATCAGATATTTACCTTTTTATTCAATGAAAATGAAGTCATGGAATGTAAACAACCATGCATACTAGTAAGATCAAATTCTCTGCCTTCTATTCTTATTACTCTTACTTTATTAAGAGAAGTGTGTCAAAAAGAATGGGTAAATAATTGTAAGATAACATAAGGCAAAGCAGTTTTGTTATTACATTTTTTGAGGGATCTCTAATAGTCTAATATAATGTAGTCTTCTATAATATGAACATCTACATTTGTGTGAATGCTAAGCTTTAATAGTAGAGCATTAAATTAATGCAATCAACTATTTATTGGGTTAAAATAACTTAGTTTTTGTAATGGTTTCGGAATGTAGGAGTTGCCAAAAATAGGTGAATGTCCTCTACAATTATCAAGAGAAAAAAGTTTAGTAGTTTTTGTGGATAGAACCAATAAACAATGGGAGTTTATTTTCTTGTTTCATAACAATATACTTGCCCTAAGTGCGGGGTGGGTATATTTTGTATGTCATAATAATATCAATGAGACGTTTGCATCTTTGAGTAGGTGGATAGCAAGAAACATAGATTTATGTTTAGAGTTCATATAGATCGAAAGATAAAATAAGGATCCTTTTGAAAGAACTTCTAGGAGGAAAAAGCAAGCCAAAGATAAAAGGAGAAAATTATATACAAGAAAAGATCTTCATAAGGATTGTAATATTTTGTCTAAAACAAAAAAAAAAATAGTTAATTAAAAATAGAAAATCAAGAAAGAAACAGTACTAAATTGTATAGTTACTAATATATCTATTTTTAAGAGACTGGTTGATTTTTATGGCCAAAGTTGTTTATTTTATCTAGTTGATGGTTTTAATTACACCTAGGTTATGCATTGGGAGTAGATGTGTGCACATTTTTATGGCCTTGATTTAAATTCAAGCAAATAGGTGGAGAGAGTATGTTGATCTTTTAAAAAATCTTAATAGAAAAACATTCACTTAATGTTGACTAGGGGTTCTGATTTCAACCATTCATTGCCCACTGTGGATGTGCCCCAATGCAAAGCTTTTCTCATAATGATCATCCTTCTAATTTCAATTGTTAATTACTCACTGTGGATGTACCATACGCAAATATTTTCTCATAGTGTGTACACCTATTGGCATAATGAACCCCAGATGGGCCAGAAAAACATGCCATATAACATTACTAAGACATTACAAAAAACATACTATGTTCAAGTACATATCCAAGTCATATTTTAAGGTTAAGATATTTCAAAGAACAGGGTGTGTGAAAAATATCAATGCGAGCTCCAGCTTATGAATACCAACATTGATACAAATAAAAGATGCCCTTCTTCTAATAGAGTATGCAGTTCAAGTCAACCAATAGGCAACAAGTTGTTGAATGAATTTTTTTCTGATGGGGAAAACAACAATGATGTTGAAGCAATGGAAGAAAATTGAAACTAGGGTTGAGGGTTGAGGGATTAGGGTTTAAGTGTATCTAAGGGTTGAGAGTTTAGGGTTTAAGGGTTTAAGGTTTGAGGGATTAAGGGTTTAAGGGTCGAGGGATTAGGGTTTAAGGCATAGTGTTGAGGGTAGAGGGTTTAGGGTTGAAGATTTAAGGATTGAGGGTTGAGAATTTAGGGCTAAGGGTTAAGGGATTAGGGTTTAAGGTATAGTGTCGAGGGTAGAGGATTTAGGGATAGGGTTTGGGATTTAAGGTTTAAGGGTTGAGGATTGAGGCTTTAGGGATAGGGTTTAGCGTTTAGGGTTTAGGGTTTAAGGTATAGTGTCAAGGGTAGAGGGTTTAGGGATAGGGTTTAGGGTTTAAGGTTTAAGGGTTGAGGGATAGGGTTTAGGGTTTAATGTTTAAGGGTTGAGGGTTTAGGGATAGGGTTTAAGATTTAAGTTTTAAGGGTTGAGGGTTGAGGCTTTAGGGATAGGGTTTAGGGTTTAGGGTTTAGGGTTGAGGGTTGATGGGTTAGGGTTTTGGGTTTTAGGTTTAAGGTATAGTGTCGAGGGTTGAGGGATTAGAGTTCAATCCTTGACACTATCCCTTAAACCCTAATCCCTCAACCCTAAACCCTAATCCCTCAACCCTTAAACCCTAAAACCTATCCCTAAACCCTCTAACCTCAACACTATACCTTAAACCCTAATCCCCTAACCCTCATCCCTTAAACCTTCAACCCTAAACCCTCTACCCTTAACACTATGCCTTAAACCCCAATGCTTCAACCCTTAAACCCTTAATCCCTCAAACCTTAAACCCTTAAACCATAAACTCTCAACCCCTAGATACCCTTAAACCTTAAACCCTTAAACCCTATATCCTATACACTTAACCTTGGGCACTCAACCTTGAACATTATCCCTCAACTGTCAAACCTCTACCCTATACCATATACCCTCAACCCTATAGTTATGCCCTAAACCCTCAACCCTCATCCATATTTCTTATACCCTCAACCTTAAACCCTATACCCTATATCTTAGACACTCAACCTTAAACATTATCCCTCAACTATAAACTATCAACCCTCTACCCTACATCCTTAACCATATCCTTAAGCCCTAATCCATCAATCCTCAACCCTATACTTTAAACCCTGAAACCTAAACCCACAAACCCTCATC
The DNA here is from genome assembly GCA_027924645.1 of Cunninghamia lanceolata. Taxonomy (NCBI): domain Eukaryota; kingdom Viridiplantae; phylum Streptophyta; class Pinopsida; order Cupressales; family Cupressaceae; genus Cunninghamia; species Cunninghamia lanceolata. Next base: position 18,107,731 of record BSBN01001583.1, read on the forward strand.
CCTATACCCTATAACCTCAACCTTATACCCTCAATCCATATCATAAACCCTAAGTTCCCAATATCCTAAACCCTAATCCCCATACCTTACACACTAAATCTTATACACTCAACAAGATGAATATCAACCCTCAACCCTCTAACTATTAATTAAGCCCTAATCCCTCAACCCTCAACCCTATACCTTAAACCCCAAACCTAAAAACCTCAACCCTCAACCCTAAAAACTATACAAGCTCAGGTCCTTAAATACCCTAAACCCAAAACGCTTACATACATACATACAAGCATACATACATACATACAACCATACATACAAACATGCATACAACCATTAATACATACATACAAGCATACATACACACATACATACATACATACATATAAGCATACATACATACATAAATACAAATATATATACAAACATACATATATCAAATATACTTAACAAACTTGAACATAAAACATTCAATAAACAACCTCAAACTTGACAAACATTGGTTAAACTTTTGTAAAAAAAGAAAAAATGCAAAGAAAACAATAACACACTCACATTCTAATGTGCTCGCATTATAATGCACTCGCATTATAGCACGAGCATGTTATGGTTTTGTGTTGCCGAGCCCAATGCTTGGCAACACCAAGCCATAAGAATTTTGGCTAGTTTTTGGCCCCGCATCTTTTTGCACCTGCCCAACTATGGTTTTAAGATTCAACATAAGTATGATCTGCATAGATCTATTCAAGTTATGACAGCTAGTTTCTAGAAATTTACCAATCAAATATTTGATCAGCCTCTCTATGAGCAACACAGCCAAAGTACACACGTGAATATACCTTCAGATTCTTTAGGGAAGAACTCTAGAAGATTATTGCTTGCAGACAGTGTGACCAAAATTATTTTTTCATGAATCTGTTTAATAATCACTAACACATCACACACACATATAGGCTATTAAAAGACACATGAAATTTTCTCTTTTGCAGTAACTTTGTTATTGTTTGGTCACTCTACTTAAATATCATCCACTTCAATGGTCAAATGATCAATAGCAATTTTACACCTCATTCACAATAAAAAGTGCTAAATATTTGTCCAATTTTTATTGGCCAAAACTAACCTTTGACTGTTGAAGTGGATGATATTTAAGAATAGCCTTGTTTGGTGCTCATTTCTATATCAGTTTCTTTCATTTAAACGTTCATTTAAACTCTTATATTGCAAATCAAGTTAGATTTATCTTCATTTCCTATGTTAAGTATTGGGAGGCTAGGTGCTATGGTGTGGGGAGGAGTACAACAAGAGTTGTAGCAACTTAATGGTATCCATTGGATATATGCTTTAGTGAGTTGTAGCAACTTAATGGTATGCATTGGATATATGCTTTAGGTTTTTTGGGTTGTTGTGACATTTTTTCCCTATCCATGTAGTTATCCACATTGTTGTTCTATTTATACCCTATACCCAATTTATGGAATGGTTCATTTCACTAGTTTCAATATCACTTCTTCTCTACTATATGGTGGAGTCCATTGTTCAAGCTCACAAGATATTGGTTATTGTGAATTCTAAGGTTACAGAAGATAAGTTATTAGGAATGACTATTTATGAGAGATGGTTATTGCTGTTATTACCGTGAAGAGATGGGTTATCATGAATGGCTTGATAATTGAAAGATGGGTTACTACCAATAGTTATTTATGAGATATGGGTTGCCGTCAATAGCTATAATTGAGAGATGGACCACCCAAGTATAAACTTAAGGAATGTGTTATATACTCAGATTGGTTGTTGAAGAAATGGGTAATTGTCATGGCTAAGTTATCCAGAGTACTTAGTAGTGAAGGTATCACCATCTATAAATGAGAATTAGGTTATTGCCAATATCCATTTGAAGTATAAAATATTTAGGTGGGTCATTCGATGGAATGACTCGTTGTCAGATGGGTCATTAAAGGAATGATTCATATGCTCTGATGGGTCATTGGAGGAATGACTCAATGCTCTTACAGTCATTGCAAGACTAGCTCAATATTTGAATAGTCTTTGAAAGAATGACTTAATATTCGAATGGTTGTTAAAGGAATGACTCAAGACTCAGATGGGTAATTGGAGGAATGATTGATATTTAGATGGGCCATTGAAGGGATGAGTCGTATTCAAATGGGCCATTGGAAGTATGATTCAATGTCCAAGTGGACTATTGAAGGAATCATATTAGTCAAAGTGTTAAAGAATGACTCATAATCGGATAAAGTGTTGATTCTAGGCGAGGATTGGAAAAATACAAATAGAAAAGCAGAAAAGAATTGTAAACTTATTAATTTTTTAAAATAAAGATTTACAAGTTTATTGATAGGATAGTCTAGATTTTTAACTGCCACAAATAAAACAAAACTTAATGACTAATCTACATGAGAATGAATTACATAGATAACAAGTGCTCAATTCAAGCCCAAATGTATTACATAGTTAACCGTATAAATATATTTTAGAAATCCTAGCCAAACTGAGAAAATAGAATTGTCAGGTAGACTGAATATGCAGAAATATTTTGCCAGTGTTTAAAAGGAAATTGTCTTAAGGATCCCATAGTTTCTTGCTATTCCCAACATACATTACAACAGACCGAATAGGTTGGTTGGAAATAGTTTCAAGTCCCAAACATATCATACAATTATGAAAATATTTAGAACTACTCCCACTGTGATGAGAAGACAATGGAATCCCCTACACTATTTGGAGTTTAGGTTGCAAGTCCAAAGCTAAACAGGAAGCTATAAACTAGAGAATATGGCAAGAAAATGTTTCAAATTTGTAGATGACAACTCCCAACTAATTATTCTTCATAGAAAAGCACTTAGAAATCCAAATCATAAGACCCGCAAGAAACATGCAAAACTATTCAGGGTCCTTTTTTGCTAGGCAATTAAGAAAATAATCATACCATTTCATATACAAAATCAGAAAGATGCTCAAATAACCCTAAAAAATGCTTTCAGGAGTTTGACCAGTCTACTACCAATGGTTTATTTAGTGTGAATGTGGTGCCAAAGTCCATAGCAAATGAAAAATTTTGACCCCAAAAAATAGAGATATCTGATCCAAGAAATGCAGGATCTCAAAACTTTGTAAAGAAAGCAACAAAATCAAGTTGCATAAAATCAAAATCAGTAGATGCTAAACAGAATTGAAGTGTCATAGATCAAAACTGTGCCTGAGCACCACCAGATCCAGAACAATGCAGATTAACTAAAAGAAACATGTGCAACGTACCTTTTTTGTTTTCAGTTCAAGTAGAATGTTATATTCGTATTTGCACAACTTCAAGCAGAATAACATCCTATAAACAAAACAAATTCATTTTGCATGTCCAGAAAATAGTCATGGAGTGAAACATGAAGAATGGTTTCCTAAAGAGAGAGTGAAACACATACATTCTACCCAACTAACCAACATGCCTAAATTTGGGCATGATGGGGTGCGTCTCCTTCCTCCACTCCCTTAAAACTCTCTAGTGGCACGATGGAGGTTAAGAAACAAATGTTATATTTGGACAATGTTTGAGAAAATGAAAGTAATGCATGAATTTATTTCCAGTACTCATACAAAACTTTATAATTTAAACCTTGATATCCCCAATAATCGCCCTTATAGCGGATAGTTTTTTGCCAATTAGATTGAAGAAAAATCATTTTTCAAATATGTTTTGTTAAAATATTTGCATTTAGACAATTTTTGAGAAAATGAAAGGAATGCATGAATTTATTTCTAGTATTCATACAAAACTTTATAATTTAAACCTTGATGATCCACAATAAACGTCATTATCGGGTGAAAGTTTTTTGCCAATTAGATTGAAGAAAAATTATTTTTCAAATATGTTTCGTTAAAATATTTGCACCTATACAATAGCAAGAGGTAAATATTTTTTAAATAGAAAAAATATTTAGTTCTCATTCATTGCAAAAAGAATTATTAATAACTAGTTAAGAATAGGCCTCACCTATAGTTTCCTTGGCAGAAACTAAAAATCATAGAACTCTCATTCTTTCATTTGAGGGGCTTCTATTTAATACAATTGACAATTTTTTTTTTGTTTAATTTTAAATCTTTTGTAGACTATTAAAATCAATATTTTAATCATCTGAATTAACACAAATAAAATGGTGGCCCATCATTCTCTGCTCATCAATAGCATGATTTCATCTCTAACAATTTGCTATTAGCTTCCTCCAGAGCAAGTTTGTATTTTTTTAAAAATTTAATAGGAATGTGAAAATTAATGAACAAAACATAACAAAAGTTCTTTGAAAAATTCTGGAATTTTTCTAATATATTTTTTTTCTATAATGTATTTTTATTTAGTAATTGTAGATTAATAATCCATATGTATGTAATTTACAAAATTATAAGTAAAATTTCAAAGATGCTAATATCCATAGAAGTATTATCAATAAAAAATTACATATAAATATACAAAATAAGGAGTAGAAAAGATGAAAAAGAAGTTCAATTTTAAAAAATAAAATAATAATAATAGGTAAAAATAATAAAAACAATATGTAAGAGCCATTTAATTAAAATCAGTGTATTTGAATTGTATTTATGATTTTGTTCATTTAATTCTAATAAATAAAATAATTTTATATAACAAATAAATTTGTAAATAAAATTACTTATATACTTAAAACTTTGTTGTAAATAACTTATTTTACAATAACTTATTTTAATTTAGATTTTTGAGAACTCTAGAAAAATAAAATATCATATTTTGAAGTAAATATAAATTATATAATATCTAAAATAAAAGTTAAAATTTGTGTTCATATATAGATAGTGAATTAGCATAGCTAATTTTTTTTTATATTTATATTTTTAAAGTCAAATTTCAAATAAATTTTCTATTTTAAAAAGCTATTAAACTCTATATTTGGTAGGATATCGATTTCGTTTCAGGAGATTTTTAGTGTTTTGAGTTAACGATATGGCAAAGAAAAGTGAGATCGCGAAGGCAGCTGAGGAGGAAATGAAGCGGGAGAATGGATGGATTGGATGGTCTGATGAATGGGCGGATAGAGCAGTCAAGAAGAAGATTCTAGCTTATTTCGAAGCCTCCACGGATAGATTATGATGATGTTGCTAACAATGGCCACGCCTCTCTTCCTTGTTTAGTGGCGTGTAATGGGAAGCTGCTTTTGTTGGGGAGGTTACATAAGGAGGCCGTTTCCCTCTCATCGATCACACCTTGGTGGGGATATGGGAGTTGGATTCAAGAGAAGAGAATAATAAGGGACTTTTCAAAGAGTTTATCTAGATATTTTATAAAAATATTATTTCTCCTCTCAATGATGTTTGTAATTAGAAATCTTATATTAAAAATAATTAATGTTGGGAGGAATTCTACAATGATAGCAAGGGGTAGAGTGTAATGTCTAAACACAAAACTTTTACCATTTATCATAAATTTGACAGTCATTTACATGTTAAAATATTAATATTTAATAATAACTATAAACCTAATATAAATCCAAAATAACAAACATAAATAAAATTTTATAATTAAACATTAATATTTACAAGTATATAGTAAATAAAATAGTTGTAATATAACATAAAATAACTCAAAGCAAATAAAATAACTTTAAATTGATATCTCTTCACATTTTTTAGATACATTTATTTAAGATATATATACTAGTCATATTACTTGGCTTCCTGTAAAGTTTGGTTTATTCAAATATTTGCTTTACACAAGGGATCAAAAGGAAAATTCTTTCTTTATATATAATAATTACATATATACCAATAAATTTTATAACTACTTATTTTTATCATGTTCTCAAATCTTATATAACAATTACATATATCATTAAATTTAATAGCTACTTGTTTATACCATTCTCAAATCTTATGGTCTATTAATTAGTAGTGTTCAAGCACACAACATTTTTTTTTATAAAAGGGGTAAAAGTTTATTAATTTAAAGAAACCACAAGTACAAAGACGGGAGGGAAACCACCCTCAGAAGCAACATAAATTCAGAAAAAAAAGCAAAATAAATTCAGAAAAAAAGCGCCATCACAACAATCAGCCAAACTAGAACCAGGGGAACAACCCCAAGCAGGGATCTCAGCTATCCATCCATACCCTCTGAAATCAACATTTCCAAGTTTTAAACACCATCTTGGGACAACCAGTCCCATCCACTAACATTCCAATCCCCCACCTGCTCTGAAGTCCACTTAGCCCAGCAATCAGCCACATTGTTCCATTCCCAAGGGACATAGACAAAGAAACAAAGTCCATCGAGTGACTCAACTGAAGAATCTGTTGAAACACTAATGCCAATTGCAATTGCACACAAATCACCACTTGATCATTTAGCAAATTAATCACAATCTGAGAATCTGACTCACAGATAACCTTGCACCATCCCAAAGCACACATTTTTTCCAAAGTATAGAGAATAGCTAGAGCCTCCATAAAATTTTTAGTTTGTTTCCCCTTATAGATAGAGAAAAAAAAAAGGACATCACTTGAGCTATCCCTTCCTAATCCCCAATCCCAGCATGACTAGGATTCCCCCTAAAAGAGCCATCCATATTTATTTTTAAAATCCCTGGAGGTGGAGGGGACCACCTTCCATCTCTTTGAACCTTACTCTTAGAATGGTTCCATTTCCTTGATCAAGAAGAGCAGAGCCTCCAACCACTAAACTCAAATTTTGTACCACCTACAACTCCACAATGTCTAACTTAGTAGAGACATCACACTTAGTTGCTAAGGTCCCTTGAAACATACTAAGAATCCTCTGCCACACATGTTGAACCTCCAACCTCCACCCATGAAAAATCCTTTGGTTCCTTTCCAACTAGAGCTACCACAAAATAAAAGAACGATCGATATTCCAAGCCACTTGCAAAAAGGAAGGCATAGCCAAGGGCTTGCACAAACTTCTCTATAAAACAATCAAAGAAGAAGTGTGAACACAGGCCTACTTCTAAGCATCCCACCAAAGATGCCAAATCTTGTGGGTCAGAGGACACTAAAAGAACAAATGGGCCTGACACTCCTCCCCAACATTGCAAATGAAGCAAATAGAAGGACCACAAAATCCCCTTTTCTGCAGGTTATACCAATTGAGGTAATGATTATGAGAAACCAACCAAAGGAAGTAATTACATTTTTCCCATCCAAATTGATTCCACATCAACTTCCACCAAGGAGAGTCCATCACCCCAAACTTATGCCTATCCAACACACGATATCTAGAGGCAACTAAATACACACCTTTCAGATTAGGATTCCAGGCAAGGGAATCACTCTCTCCTAGAGAACTAAAAATTCTACCATCAAGAGTCTTAGCTAACTCCTCTCAATCCACCAGTAGCCCCTTGGTGGGCACTCAGACATAGCTTTCCATTTATAAACCTCCACTTGAACCACATGCTGAACCAATTTGAACTACTCCACACGACTCCACCCCACCTCAAGAAAGATGTCACACAAGGATTGTAAGTGCGGGTACATAGACAAGATAGGCCAAGAATCATACCAAAATAGGGCCTCAGATCTCCTTTTACAAATCCAAAAGAGCCCCTACTTAATTAAATTGGCTCCCTTTTTAAGAGTACTCAATATCATAGATCCCTTACTAGTGAGGCAGATTCTTGGAATGTCAACAATATCCACCCCCCTCCCCCAAAATATTTAAAGTTAAGAATCCTAGCCCAATCCTGATCTTCACAAGTACACCACCTCCAATACAACTTAGCAGCCAAGACTTGACCAGTAAGATTAGCCTGCCAAAGACCAAGACCCTCTTCTTGTTTCATCCTATAAACAGAATCCCACTTGACAAGACTCCACTTAAAAGACTCCAAATTATCATCCCATGAGAATTATCTGGAAAGAGCTTCAAATTCACTAATAAAACTAGAGGGAGCCCCTTGGACCAAGCACTGATAAATAGGAAGAGCTTGAATGACAAACATTAATGAAGTCACTCTCCCAGCTAAGGATAGCCATCTACATGTCCAATGAGTAACCCACTTCTAAAACCTGTCTAAAATATCCTGCCAAAATCCCTTTGACAAGGACCCAACATTGATGGAGACACCAAGATAAACTAGGGGAACGGCTTCAATCTAGAATTTAAGAATCCCAACAATTCTATTATGAATAAAATGAGGAGTATTGAAGAAGAAGATGGAGGACTTGTCTTCACTAATCCTCTTATCGGAAGCATCCATATAAGTATCCAGAGCTTTCTGAAAGACTTTAGCTAGACCCATCAAAGTCATATAATCAACAATTTGTCAATGGGAATGACGAGGCAAACTGTGGTCCCAAGTCCAGCCATGAATAAACCCCTAACCCACATGAGATTTTATAAGTCTTCCCAATCCCTTAGCCAATAATATAAATAGGTACAATGATAAAGGGTCCCCCTAGCTAAGGCTCCTAGTAGCACAAACAATTTAGTAGGATCACTATTGATAAAAATAGAGAAAGAAGTTGATGTAACACAACTCATATCGTAGTCAACCCAATCAGTCCCAAAACCAACACTAATAGGATTGTTAGGTTTAGCTGGTAGAAGATATCAATTAAATGCAAATAAAGATTAAACAGAGGAATGAAAATACACAGAAATAATAACAGCGAGAGACAAGTTTTAACGTGGTTCACCCAAACATGGGCTACATCCGCTAGCAGAGAGTCCAATATTATTTTCCAGTAAATCAAAACAATTACAACCAGCAATCCTTGCAACTCAATACAGCTACAAAATGCTACAATACATCAACAGAAACCCTAACCCTTAGCCGCTTTTATCAAGCCTTATGTATATCAAATGTCATACATCCATCCTACCAGAGGATGAATGTATATCATACTCACATTAAAATCCCTAGCCATAATCCAAAGAAAGAAAGGGGCTAAGGACCTAACATAATAAATATGTGACCAGAGAGAAGACTTTCCCTAAGCATTGACCCAAGCATACACATTGGCGAAAAGAATAGCTTCCCCTAATTCATAACTAGTTGCAACCACCAACATAGAGAATCTACTAGAGATCCACCATAAAGGAGAGACCTTATGTGGGTCACATAAGAAAACAACTCCACTAGAACTACCCTGGGCCCCAATACATTTCTATTGACCTCTAACCCATAAACTAGAAGCTATGTTGGACATACCTTCCACAAACAACTTTAATTCCTAAATGAAGACCAAATCAGGAGAATGAACACAAATCAACTCACAAAAATCCTTTTGTCTAGGGATGTTGTTCAACCCCCTTACAATCCATGAAAGCACTATCATTTGTGAAGAAGTAAAGTGGGAATCAATGATTTTAACTGACCCTAATTCCACCAAATTCTCACCTATCAACTTAACTTTCTCCTGATCTTTCTTCTAACCCATCTTAGGGGGCATATCCCGAGAAACCTTTGTGAGGTTCTTTTGCTAGATCCCAAGGGAGGGTTGGCCACTGCTAACTACCTAAGTAGATTGAGCTGACTTTACCAGAGGCAAGCTTGAGGGTTCCTGACTCAAACTAGCATTAACCACTACTACCTCAGTTGGCACCATCAAAACCTGGTTTGTTTCCATCTATGCACCTACACCCACTTCCTGAATGTTCTCACAAAATTCAACCTCCTTTATGCCTTCCTGAGCTAACCCCAGTGTTCCTAGCCTGACATGTAGCTCCTCTGTGATCATCCCCTACTAATCTTCCAAACCTAAGGCATAAAAAATGGTTGAACAATCAATCTATCTACCTATCTTTGAGAGTCTTCTTTTGGCCTCAACCTTTATTACATGGCTTTGTAGAAATAAACCCCTCCTTATCTGTCTCACCTGCTAAAGTAGGGGCTTTCCCCTTATCCATCCTCTAAGTAGGCCGAGAGGAATTATTAGACTAAATCCCTGCATGGTTAATTCTGGGAGACTTATTTTTCAAATGTCCATACTCATGACATATATGACACTGAAAAGGGAGAGCCTCATAATGGAACTGTTGAGTCCAGCAGGAAGATCCTAACCGAATTTCCATAAAAGGATCTTCTTTAAATCAAGGACACAACATTTAATCATAGTAGTGTCCATGTATTTATAGAGTCCTATGTGATTAAATTTATTTCAAAAAAACTACAACCTAACATATAGAATATACTTTTTGGATTGAATCACTTTTTTTTGGACATGAGTGTAATTTGGGAAGTCCATATTTTTTTTCTCATATGGCTTGGGCTTCTTTTGATTAGAGTTTCATAAATGTAATAATTATCTTACATTTGTGAAATTAACTCATGAAATCTCTATTTTCTAAATATTTGATCTTGATCCCTATATCCTCCATTTACTACCCCAAATAGATGTTGGTGCAGACTTGACTCAAGGCTTTTATACAATTAATGATTTAAACCTTGAACTTTTAAACTCAAAATTCCTAAAATGGGCCCATACTTATCTCCCTTACTAGCTATTGTGTGTTGACTTAGTGAAGTTTTATGTTGGTCAAAGCCTTCTATGTTAAAATAAAAGCTACATTTTCCATTTAATTACTTTATCAAGTTTCTACATACAATTTGTATATTTTTTTAATTATTAGACCTACCTCTATTATCTAGGTTATTTTGTTCTTATTTGATTGTGTTTAACAAATTAGTCATGAAAACCCATGTTAAGATGTATATTTCCTTAGACTTGTGAACTCAAATTATTAAACACACTTTGTTGATAGTGAATTGATATCTACAATCCTAGAGAATAGACTCAAGATCTAGACTTAAGGATGTATCTTAATCGAACCTTATGAAGACAAGGCTCATAATTAGAGTGTTGAAAAAAGTTTGTTTATTTTGTTGGTTACACCTGTAACTTTAAATTTCAATATAAAGCATTCAATATCAAAGCAAGTAATGCTCTTGTATGTTTCATGCATTTATAGTAATATTGAAAGGGATGACATGTGTCCAATTCTAGTTAGTCCATAGTAAGACTACTAAACACTAAAGAGCTCATATGCATATGTCCATTTTTCTTATTATTCAAAGAAAAAGTATCACCTCAAATTAAATATAGAAGGGGACACTTGGAACATTTAAAATTTTCTTATTATTCAAATGATTAATGTGTACAAATATTATGGTTGTCTCTTAGAAACAAATGAAATGGGGAAGTACCACATGGTTCCAACTAACATATGTGGTGACATATTTGATGGGTATGCTTTGCTTTCTTGGTGGAAGGTTGAATTATTTACTTGAGGTGCTTGGTTATCTGAAGAAGTGTTAATGTGCTCATTTATTATTTCAAAAATAGAATGGACAAACAACTTTCATGTTGCTTTACTCCTAGTATTAATGTATTAGACATTAATCTAAGGGGGATTGTTTTGTGCCATTAATTGGGAAATAAACTTCAAATGGAGGACTTGTCTTCATTAATCCTCTTATTAGAAGCATCCATATAAGTATCTAGAGCTTTCTGAAAGACTTTAGCTAAACCGATCAAAGTCATATAATCAACAATTTGTAAATGGGAATGATGAGGCAAACTGTGGTCCCAAGTCCGGCCATGAGTAAACCCCTAACCCACATGAGATTTTATAAGTCTTCCCAATCCCTCAGTGAATAATATAAATAGGTACAATGATAGAGGGTCCCCCAGATAAGGCCCCTAGTAGCACAAACAATTTAGTAGGCTCACTATTGATAAAAATAGAGAAAGAAGTTGATGTAACACAAGTCATATCATAGTCAACCCAATCATTCCCAAAACCAACACTAATAGGATTGTTAGGGTTAGTCAGTAGAAGATATCAATTAAATGCAAATAAAGATTAAACAGAGGAATGAAAATACACAGAAATAATAACAGTGAGAGACAAGTTTTAACGTGGTTCACCCAAGCATGGGCTACATCCACCAACAGAGAGTCCAATATTATTATCCAGTAAATCAAACCGATTACAACCAGAAATCCTTGCAACTCAATACCGCTGCAAAATGCTACAATACATCAACAAAAACCCTAACCCTTAGCTGCTCTTATCAAGCCTTATGTATATCAAATGTCATACATCCATCCTCTGGTAGGTCTAAGTCTCTACCTCATCCATGACTTCTTTGTCATTCTTTACATTAGAATCTATCTCATATCAAACTCTTATTCTCCTATATTACCCCGTCTTGGGGGTGTTGCCCCCAAACCCCCGCAAGGGGCACTACTCCTTGACCCCATTAAATAGTTTGGGGGGAAATCGTACCAATAAAAGTGGGGTAAGTTTAACCTCTGAGTCTGATTAGGCTCCATATAACAAGGATTTTATGAAGGAAACTCTATTTGACTCTATCATAAGCTTTGGCCATGTCTAACTTAATGAACATTGGTTTCTCCTTAGATACCACCATGGAATGAATAGCCTCTGTTGCCACAACAAACCCATCAAAAATTTGCCTTCCTGCCACAAATCCACCCTGCTCCTCTGAGATCAGCCTTTTGAGCAAAGGTTTAAGCCTTTCTGCAATCAGCTTCATGATAATCTTATAAAAAACATTACATAGGGCTATTGGCCTAAAGAGATTTAAGGAGTTAGCTCCAATAGTCTTAGGAATAAGAACCAGAAAAGTAGCATTGAAAATTTCTTGAATCTTCTTGCTCCACTATGATTAGATTTGACTACCTCAAGAAGATCAAATTTGATAATCTCCCAAAATTACTAAAAGAAGTCAATCAAAAAGCCATCTAGTCTAGGGGCCTTCCCTTTTTTCATCTGGAACAAACAACCCTTTCCAAGTTAATTACGGATATAAGAGTGAAGATAGCCTCATTCATCTCATTAGTCACCAAAGAAGGTATACACTCCAAAACCTTATTCTCCTCAATAACCACTGAGGGATAGTCCTCCATAAACTAAATCAAGAAGAATCGAGAAGCCTCAACAAAAATCTCTCAGTAAGAGGACAGAAGAACCCTTGGGAAGACACCAAGGAAGAAATCTCATTCTCATGTCTCTTGTCCTTGATGGTATTATGGAAGAAAAAGGTATTTCCATCTCCTTCCTGGAGCCACTCAATCCTCGCCTTTTGCTTCCAAAAAATTCCTCACGCAATTCCCATTCCACCAACTCCTTAAGGCTTCTATTTCATCCTTGAGATTCTCCCTAGTGAGACCTAAATTCCTAATCTGGTAGGTAATAAGATCCACATGGGATTGAGTAGCTGCCATAGCCTGAATGATATTACCAAAATATTGCCTATTCCAAGTTTATTAACTTGAAACTTTACATATTACAACCTTTTAACAAAAGAGTACATAGCAATACCATAAGCTGACTTACCTTCATTCCACCAACCAACCATAGAATCTTGAAGGGAAGGGTCCCTGAGCCACGTCAACTGAAACTTAAAGGATGGATTCCTATCTAATCTAGATAAGGAGGATGAAAGCTTAATAGGCCAATGATCTGATCACTGTCAATCTAGAATCTCTGAACTCATAGCCCAATTGTTGTCAATTTCGAAACTAGAAACCAAAAACTTGTCTAGCCTTTTTGAGATACAATTTGCCCCACATCTTCTATTACTTGAAGTAAATAATCCATTGGAGGCCTTTACATCCACAATATTATGGCCAAAAATAATATCTCTAAACATCACAGAAGAAGAATCCAATTTGTCTATACCCCACTTCATCTCATCCAAATGAACAATCGCATTAAAATCCCCAGCCATAATCCAAAGAAAGAAAGGGGCTAAGGACCTAACATACCAAATATGTGACTAGAGAGAAGACTTTCCCTGAGCATTGACCTGAGCATACACATTGGTGAAAAGAATAGATTCCCCTAATCCATAACTAGTTGCAACCACCGACATAGAGAATCTACTAGAGATCCACCATAAAGGAGAGACCTTATGTGGGTCACATAAGAAAACACCTCCACTAAAACTACCCTAGGCCCCAATAAATTTCTATTGACCTCTAACCCATAAACTAGAAGCTATGTTGGACATACCTTCCACAAACAACTTTGATTCCTAAATGAAAACCAAATAAGGAGAATGAACACAAATCAACTCACAAAAATCCTTTTGTCTACGGATGTTGTTCAACCCCCTTACAATCCATGAAAGCACTATCATATGTGAGAAGAAGTAAAGTGGGAATTAATGGTTTTAACTGACCCTAATTCCACCAAATTCTCACATATCAACTTAACTTTCTCCTGATCTTTCTTCTGACCCATCTTAGGGGGCATATCCCGAGCAACCTTTATGAGTTTTTTTTGCTAGATTCAAAGGGAGGGTAGGCCATTGCTAACTACCTAAGTAGATTGAGCTGACTTTGCCAAAGACAAGCTTGAGGGTTCCTGACTCAAACTAGCATTAACCACTACTACCTCAGCTGGCACCATCGGAACCTGGTCTGTTTCCATCTATGCATCTACACCCACTTCCTAAATGTTCTCACAAAATTCAACCTCCTTTATGCCTTCTTGAGATAACCCCAGTGTTCCTATCCTGACATGAAGCTCCTCTGTGATCATCCCCTACTAATCTTCCAAACCTAAGGCATCAAAATGGTTGAACAATCCATCTGTCTACCTATCTTTGAAAGTCTTCTTTTGGCCTCAACCTTTATTACATGGCTTTGTAGAAATAAACCCCTCCTTATCTGTCTCACCTGCTAAAGTAGGGGCTTTCCCCTTGTCCATCCTCTGAGCAGACCGAGAGGGATTATTAGACTAAATCCCTGCATGGTTACTTCTGGGAGACTTATTTTTCAAATGTCCATACTCATGACATATATGACACCGAAAAGGGAGAGCCTCATAATCCAACTGTTGACTCTAGGAGGAAGATCCTAACCGAATTTCCATAAAAGGATCTTCTTTAAATCAAGGACACAACATTTAATCATAGTATTGTCCATGTATTTATAGAGTCCTATGTGATTAAATTTATTTCAAAAAAACTACAACCTAGCATATAGAATATACTTTTGGATTGAATCACATTTTTTTGGACATGAGTGTAATTTGGGAAGTCCATATTTTTTTTCTCATATGGCTTGGGCTTCTTTTGATTAGAGTTTCGTAAATGTAATAATTATCTTACATTTGTGAAATTAACTCATGAAATCTCTATTTTCTAAATATTTGATCTTGATCCCTATATCCTCCATTTACTACCACAAATAGATGCTGGTGCAGAATTGACTCAAGGCTTTTATACAATTAATAATTTAAACCTTGAACTTTTAAACTCAAAATTCTTAAAATGGGCCCATACTTATCTCCCTTACTAGCTATTGTGTGTTGACTTAGTGAAGTTTTATGTTGGTCAAAGCCTTCTATGTTAAAATAAAAGCTACATTTTCTATTCAATTACTTTATCTAATTTCTACATACAATTTGTATACTTTTTTATTATTAGACCTACCTCTATTGTCTAGCTTATTTTGTTCTTATTTGATTGTCTTTAACAAATTAGTCATGATAATCCATGTTAACATGTATATTTCTTTAGACTTGTGAACTCAAATTATTAAACACACTTTGTTGATAGTGAATTGATATCTGCAATCCTAGAGAATAGACTCAAGATCTAGACTTAAGGATGTATCTTAATCGAACCTTATGAAGACAAGGCTCATAGTGTTGAAATTTTTTTGTTTATTTTGTTGGTTACACCTGTAACTTTAAATTTCAATATAAAGCATTCAATATCAAAGCAAGTAATGTTCATGTATGTTTCATGCATTTATAGTAATATTGAAAGGGACGACATGTGTCCAATTCTAGTTAGTCCATAGTAAGACTACTAAAGGATAAAGAGCTCATATGCATATGTCCATTTTTCTTATTATTCAAAGAAAAAGTATCACCTCAAATTAAATATAGAAGGGGACACTTGGAACATTTAAAATTTTCTTATTATTCAAATGATTAATGAATACAAATATTATGGGTGTCTCTTAGAAACAAATGAAATGGGGAAGTACCACATGGTTCCAACTAACATATGTGGTGACATATTTGATGGGTATGCTTTTCTTTCTTGGTGGAAGGTTGAATTATTTACTTGAGGTGCTTGGTTATTTGAAGAAGTGTTAATGTGCTCATTTATTATTTCAAAAATAGAATGGACAAACAACTTTCATGTTGCTTTACTCCTAGTATTAATGTATTAGACATTAATCTAAGGGGGATTGTTTTGTGCCATTAATTAGGCAATAAACTTCAAATGGAGGACTTGTCTTCATTAATCCTCTTATCAAAAGCATCCATATAAGTATCTAAAGCTTTCTGAAAGACTTTAGCTAAGCCCATCAAAGTCATAGAATCAACAATTTGTAAATGGGAATGATGAGGCAAACTGTGGTCCCAAGTCTAGCCATGAGTAAACCCCTAACCCACATGAGATTTTATAAGTCTTCCCAATCCCTCAGCCAATAATATAAATAGGTACGATGATAGACAGTCCCCCTAGATAAGGCCCCTAGTCGCACAAACAATTTAGTAGGCTCACTATTGATAAAAATAGAGAAAGAAGTTGATGTAACACAACTCATATCATAGTCAACCCAATCATTCCCAAAACCAAAACTAATAGGATTGTTAGGGTTAGTCAGCAGAAGATATCAATTAAATGCAAATAAAGATTAAACAGAGGAATGAAAATACATAGAAATAATAACAGTGAGAGACAAGTTTTAATGTGGTTCACCCAAACACGGGATACATCCACCAATAGAGATCCAATATTATTATCTAGTAAATCAAACCAATTACAACCAGCAATCCTTGCAACTCAATACCGCTGCAAAATGCTACAATACATCAACAGAAACCCTAACCCTTAGCCGCTTTTATCAAGCCTTATTTATATCAAATGTCATACATCAATCCTCTAGTAGGTCTAAGTCTCTGCCTCATCCATGACTTCTTTGTCATTCTTTACATCAGAATCTATCTCATATCATACTCTTATTCTCCTATAATACCCTATCTTGGGGGTGTTGCCCCCAAACCCCCGCAAGGGGTACTACCCCTTGACCCCATTAAATAATTTGGGGGGAAATTGTACCAATAAAAGTGGGGTAAGTTTAACCTCTGAGTCTTATTAGGCTCCATATAACAAGGATTTTACGAAGGAAAGTCTATTTGACTCTATCATAAGCTTTGGCCATGTCTAGCTTAATGAACATTATTTTCTCCTTAGATACCACCATAGAATGAATAGCCTCCGTTGCCACAACAAACCCATCAAAAATTTGCCTTCTTGCGACAAATCCACCCTGCTCCTCTGAGCTCAGCCTTTTGAGCCAAGGTTTAAGCCTTTCTGCAATCAACTTCACGATAATCTTATAAAAAACATTACATAGGGCTATTGGCCTAAAGAGATTTAAGGAGTTAGCTTCAACAGTCTTAGGAATAAGAACCAGAAAAGTAGCATTGAAAGCTTCCAGAATCTTCTTGCTCCACTATGATTAGATCTGACTACCTCAAGAAGATCAAATTTAATAATCTCCCAAAATTCCTAAAAGAACTCAATCAGAAAGCCATCCAGTCTAGGGGCCTTCCCTTTTTTCATCTGGAACAAACAACCCTCTCCAACTTAATTACGGATATAAGAGTGAAGGTAGCCTCATTCATCTCATTAGTCACCAAAGAAGGTATACACTCCAAAACCTTATTCTCCTCAATAACCACTGAGGGAGAGTCCTCCATAAACTACGTCGAGAAGAATCGAGAAGCCTCAACAAAAATCTCTCAGTAAGAGGACAGAAGAACCCCTTGGGAAGACACCAAGGAAGAAATCTCATTCTCATGTCTCTTGTCCTTGATGGTATTATGGAAGAAAAAGTTATTTCTATCTCCTTCCTAGAGCCACTCAATCCTCGCCTTTTGCTTCCAAAAAATTCCTCACGCAATTCCCATTGCACCAACTCCTTTAATGCTTCTATTTCATCCTTTAGATTCTCCCTAGTGGGACCTAAATCCATAATCTGGCAGGTAATAAGATCCACATGCGATTGAGTAGTTGCCATAGCCTGAATGATATTACCAAAATATTGCCTATTCCAAGTTTCTTAACTTGAAACTTTACATATTGCAACATTTTAATAAAAGAGTACATAGCAATACCATAAGCTGACTTACCTTCATTCCACCAACCAAGCATAGAATCTTGAAGGGAAGGGTCCCTGAGCCACGTCAACTGAAACTTAAAGGATGGATTCCTATCTGATCTAGATAAGGAAGATGAAAGCTTAATAGGCCAATGATCCAATCACTGCCAATCTAGAATCTCTGAACTCATAGCCCAATTGCTGTCAATTTAGAAACTAGAAACCAAAAACTTGTCTAGCCTTTTTGAGATACAATTTGCCCCACATCTTCTATTACTTGAAGTAAATAATCCATTGGAGGCCTTTACATCCACAATATTATGTCCAAAAATAATATCTCTAAACATCACAGAAGAAGAATCCAATTTGTCTATACCCCACTTCATCTCATCCAAATGAACAATCGCATTAAAATCCCTAGCCATAATCCAAGGAAAGAAAGGGGCTAAGGACCTAACATACCAAATATGTGACTAGAGAGAAGACTTTCCCTGAGCATCAACCCGAGCATACACATTGGCGAAAAGAATAGCTTCCCCTAATCCATAGCTAGTTGCAACCACCGACATAGAGAATCTACTAGAGATCCACCATAAAGGAGAGACCTTATGTGGGTCAGATAAGAAAACAACTCCACTAGAACTACCCTAGGCCCCAATACATTTCTATTGACCTCTAACCCATAAACTAGAAGCTATGTTGGACATACCTTCCACAAACAACTTTGATTCCTAAATGAAGACCAAATTAGGAGAATGAACACAAATCAACTCACAAAAATCCTTTTGTCTAGGGATGTTGTTCAACTGCCTTACAATCCATGAAAGCACTATCATTTGTGAGAAGAAGTAGAGTGGGAATCAATTGTTTTAACTGACCCTAATTCCACCAAATTATCACCTATCAACTTAACTTTCTCTTGATCTTTCATCTGACCCATCTTAGGGGGCATATCCCAAGCAACCTTTATGAGTTTCTTTTGCCAGATTCCAAGGGAGGGTTGGCCACTGCTAACTACCTAAGTAGATTGAGCTGACTTTGCCAAAGGCAAGCTTGAGGGTTCCTGACTCAAACTAGCATTAACCACTACTACCTCAGCTGGCACCATCAGAACCTGGTTTGTTTCCATCTATGCACCTACACCCACTTCCTAAATGTTCTCACAAAATTCAACCTCCTTTATGCCTTCCTGAGATAACCCCAGTGTTCCTAGCCTGACATGTAGCTCCTCTGTGATCATCCCCTACTAATCTTCCAAACCTAAGGCATCAAAATGGTTGAACAATCCATCTGTCTACCTATCTTTGAGAGTCTTCTTTTGGCCTCAACCTTTATTACATGGCTTTGTAGAAATAAACCCCTCCTTATCTGTCTCACCTGCTAAAGTAGGGGCTTTCCCCTTATCCATCCTCTGAGTAGACCGAGAGGGATTATTAGACTAAATCCCTACACGGTTAATTCTAGGAGACTTATTTTTCAAATGTCCATACTCATGACATATATGACACCAAAAAGGGAGAGCCTCATAATCCAACTGTTGACTCTAGGAGGAAGATCCTAAACAAATTTCCATAAAAGGATCTTCTTTAAATCAAGGACACAACATTTAATCATAGTAGTGTCCATGTATTTATAGAGTCCTATGTGATTAAATTTATTTCAAAAAAACTACAACCTAACATATAGAATATACTTTTTGGATTGAATCACATTTTTTTGGACATGAGTGTAATTTGGGAAGTCCATTTTTTTTTCTCATATGGCTTGGGCTTCTTTTGATTAGAGTTTCATAAATGTAATAATTATCTTACATTTGTGAAATTAACTCATGAAATCTCTATTTTCTAAATATTTGATCTTGATCCCTATATCCTCCATTTACTACCCCAAATAGATGCTAGTGCAGACTTGACTCAAGGCTTTTATACAATTAATGATTTAAACCTTGAACTTTTAAACTCAAAATTCCTAAAATGGGCCCATACTTATCTCCCTTACTAGCTATTATGTGTTGACTTAGTGAAGTTTTATGTTGGTCAAAGCTTTCTATGTTAAAATAAAATCTACATTTTCCATTCAATTACTTTATCTAATTTCTACATACAATTTGTATATTTTTTTATTATTAGACCTACCTCTATTATCTAGCTTATTTTGTTCTTATTTGATTGTGTTTAACAAATTAGTCATGATAACCCATGTTAACATGTATATTTCCTTAGACTTGTGAACTCAAATTATTAAACACACTTTGTTGATAGTGAATTGATATCTACAATCCTAATAAATAGACTCAAGATCTAGACTTAAGGATGTATCTTAATCTAACCTTATGAAGACAAGGCTCATAATTAGAGTGTTGAAAAAAGTTTGTTTATTTTGTTGGTTACACCTGTAACTTTAAATTTCAACATAAAGCATTCAATATCAAAGCAAGTAATGCTCATGTATGTTTCATGCATTTGTAGTAATATTGAAAGGGGCGACATGTGTCCAATTCTAGTTAGTCCATAGTAAGACTACTAAAGTCTAAAGAGCTCATATGCATATGTCCATTTTTCTTATTATTCAAATAAAAAGTATCACTTCAAATTAAATATAGAAGGGGACACTTGGAACATTTAAAATTTTCTTATTATTCAAATGATTAATGTGTACAAATATTATGGGTTTCTATTAGAAACAAATGAAATGGGGAAGTACCACATGGTTCCAACTAACATATGTGGTGACATATTTGATGGGTATGCTTTTCTTTCTTGGTGGAAGGTTCAATTATTTACTTGAGGTGCTTGGTTATTTGAAGAAGTGTTAATGTGCTCATTTATTATTTCAAAAATAGAATGGACAAACAACTTTCATGTTACTTTACTCCCAGTTTTAATGTATTAGACATTAATCTAAGGGGGATTGTTTTGTGCCATTAATTGAGCAATAAACTTCAAAATGACTAACTGAACATTTAAACTCATGGTATTATTATTAAGAGAGTTCCATGAAGCAAAGGTTGAGCTTAATATGAAATAGTTTTGTGCCATCAAAGGAGCAATATTGTGCAGCTTCTTGTGTAGATTGTTAAAAAATGTAATGATGCCCCTAGACCTGGTATGGGATTAGAGGTATTTACAATTTAGTTAATGATATGGTTGACACCAGATGAGTGAATGACATCTTTAAGCCATGTTATATGCATAGAGATGCTATTTTAGAATTATAAAGAGAAAATAAGTGTTTGTGCCACATGCAATAAACAAGATAGAATCAAATATTTAAGATGTACAACATTTAGACAATAAATTTAGCTCAAGGAACCAGAAAAATTAAGTACTAAAGGAAGATTTCATGCATGATTTAATGTAAATCTTCCCTTATTCTTGCATAATGTCTAATCCAAATAATATTTTCTTATTTGTATATGTAGGGTATGGCTTATCTAGGGCCTATTATATTATCATTTCTTATTAATTGTCATTTTTAGACATCTAGGATCACCCATGTTGGCCGTATAGAGTTAAAAATGTAGAAGAGCCACACACTCTTATCAATTGGTCCTTAATTTCTTGTAGTCTATCCCTAAATGTTTCTTATTAAATTCTAGATTGACAAAAATCCCCAGGAGTAGGTCTTCTATTTGATGCTTTGGGATTATTGATATGTAGTTTTGGGAACCCACAATTTACAAGTTCCATCATTAGATTATTCAACATCATACTGAATTTGATCTAGGCTTAGAATTTCACATCATGTTGTTTAATTTCATAATCATCTTCATAGGATTCATCCTCATGTGTTCTTCTTCCTTTTCTAATAAATAACACTGAGGAAGATCCTCTTGAATGTTAACCTTATCTCTTCTCAATGAGTCTAGAGTTTCTTTTTCATGTGATCTATGATCAAAATGCCTCTAAACTGCATGGTTTCTACCTTGATTAGGATTCTTCATTCTATCCCATTTTTAAGTCCTACACCTAAGTTAGACCATTGAAAATCATAATGTCTAGCACCATGGTTCCTACCTTGATTAGGATTCTTCATTCTATCCCATTTTTAAGTCCTTCACCTAAGTTAGACCATTGATTAGGATTCTTCATTCTATCCCATTTTTAAGTCCTTCACCTAAGTTAGACCATTGAAAATCATAATGTCTAGCACCAAGAGGTGGTTATTGATTCTTATTCCTTGCCACTATGTAAGACAAATTCATTAATGTACCAATGAGATTGTCAAATTTTTCATCTATAGATAATTTCTTGCTAGGATAATTCCTCTAAGGTGATAATTCCTCTAAGGTGAAGATATCTACACATATACCCTTTAAATATGTTTACTTGAAGCCCCTATGTTTCCCTCAATGTCTATAGCCAAAGCACATTATTCTCTAAAAGTTTGAGAGCCTTTATCACTTAGGAAGAATCCCATTTTTGAAACAAAAGCCTCGTAATACAAAACTAAGCACATGGGTTCACTTGGCCCTCAATTATTAGGCACATTTGCCATTATAGAAATAAATCTACATTTATATTCAACCATAGATTCATTTATCCCTTTTTTATAGTATTTAACTCATCAATACAAATTTATGACCAATCCTATCTCCATATTTCATCTCCATATTTCATTCTAAAAACTCTTATGAATTCGTCCATTGAGCTAACACTCTAATCAAGTAGACTTATATACCACTCCATAACACTTTCCTCTAAATATTAAACAAATAGTTTCATCATGATAGCTTCATCATCTATTTCATAATCATTAGTTATATTTATAAAATTTATAAAGTGTTCTTCCCTAGTAAGTACAGTAGTCCCTTGGAACTTAGGAATTTTACCTCTTTAATGTCATTTTGTACTAGGTTTGGGTGGTTTAGAATCCCACAAAAGTTCAACTCTCTATACCTATCAAGTACCAAACATGGCCTCATAGGATAAGGTCTTTTGCACATTTCTTCTAGGTTGAATCCTTCAATTATTTTAGGGTGAGGGAACTAATATGTTGGATTGGGTTTATCATATGCTTATAAGGAGTAGTGTTTCTAGAATTATGATCTATTTTCTTAATAGGTTATAGAAAATTTAGGGTTGAAAATCATCATACCTAGTTCTAAGTTAATCAAGTAAATTGAACTATAAGTTAATCAAGTAAATGGAACTATTTACGTAAGTAGTTTGGTCATAATTATCTATATTAGGTTTCAAGTTGTCCGTGGTTATGGCAGATTAGAAATTGCGAGATTTGCTATAGAGGAGGTTATCGGCGTGTGATTCAGATACATAGTTATATATATATATATATGTCAATTTCATATCGGGAATAGTTTGTGAAGTATATCGCATTTGTATGCGAGTACCATCCTGTGTAAATTCTATGAAGAAAGGTATGTATAAAAGTCCTTTTGAGTTAAGTTAGTGTTGATGGCTGGATATACAATTCCTATATGTACATCACAATTGTATGAAGGTCCATTTCCTGTGTATGTCAAAATTGCCTGAGGAGATATATTTCCTATGTATCCATCAGTTGCATATCACAGACAGTGTAGAGGTATACTGCTATTGTATGTCAGGTCTGAATGTTGCAAAAATATATCAGGTTATACAATTTATGAGTATATGTCTTTTGTATGTCGAAGACAGTATGTGAATATATTACATATGTATGTAGAGACATTTCATGTGTATCCTACATTTGGATGTTAAAGGTTGTATGTTGAAAATGTATATTTCAAAGATACAGCGGGTTGATATAAGAGAAGTCAGCAGTCAACTTTCATCGAGGGGATATTTCGAAAGCATATTCGGCAAATGCATGTTTTGAGTTGTATATGTTTGAATGTATATTAAAATATACATTCCACAGATACAAATATTAGATGCAAAGATGACCGGCAATGTGGGTGGAAGTGACCGGCGATCGCAGGTCATGTGTTGTATGTTCAGTATAGATAATTATCTATATTAGGTTTAGGATGTTCTTGATGTAAATTGGATTCATGTGCATTATGAAAGAAAATCTCATCTACGTGTTCTTCATTTGAAGGAGTAGGTTATATAGGAGTAGGTTATATAAAGAGGTGCTTAATTACATGAATTCTTTCATTAGGATTTATCTTAAGCATTTTAAGGTTGGTTAAGAATAATTTAGACTCTAGCACTATCTATTCTAGTTCCTAAATTTTCATAGTGAGATTCAACATGTGTTCTTCTAAGAGACCTTATAATTCTATTAGATGCACTATTAGATTGTGTATGGATCTCTAAGATCAACAAATAACTATTTTCTTCCATAATTACCTATATTAAAATCATGGGAGTAGGTAAGAATAGACTTACCAGTATACTTATCTTTCCATGCAATTTGTTTCCTTATTACAAGGGCACTTTGGATCTTCTATCTCAAAAGCAAGCCTAGTAGACCTTCTCCTAGTAGACCTTCTCCTTTCATTCTTAAATCTTTTGAATATTTTTTAACTAGGTTTAGAAAAGTAGAGTTACCACTCTTCACTTTGAATATTTTTTAACTAGGTTTATAAAAGTAGAGTTACCATTCTTCACTTAAGAAGAAAATTAGTAGACCTCTCCTTTCATTCATAAATATTTCGAATATTTTTTAACTACGTTTAGAAAAGTAGAGTTACCACTCTTCACTTAAGAAAAATTCTGTATGGTATGCTTTGAAAGTAACTCCCAACACTATTTATCACTTCAATAATGCACTACATTTAGTATGGAAAGAGTGGAATAAATGTTAAATTCTTCCCTAGGAATAGTTTCATTTGGTGGTGTATGGTGATCATTTGGTGGTGTATGGTGATGGGATACCAAAACTAAATAGAGAAAATAACATGCCAATATAAGGTGTTTTGAGATGCCTCCTCTCTTGAATGGAGAGGAGGCGATCTCTCCAAGAATCAATTAACCAATTCTTCACACACAAAGATAACCAAGTGGTTATTTTAAAAGAGCCCTATGGTGAAGAATTAATGTTTATAGTTAATCAAACATTCATTACTTCATTCCATTATACAAATGTAGCCATACATAAAGGCAAATTCTTTTGGCTGGACAATACCATTCAATGCTCTCATAGCAGAATATTCAACGGAGCCTGGTTTAAAACTAGTCCTCAACTACTAAGATTATAACTAAGGAAAAAGAATGATCAAATGATAAATTGGGAATAGAGGAGAAGGAAAAGAAAATAAGAGAGAGAAGGGATGAGAAAGGTGAGTTTATTAAGAGGGCAACCATCAATTTATTATTGCTTAGTCTAAGCATAACGTGAAAGAATGGATAGTGTAATCATTTAATGAAAATTAATCTCTTATAATAATCATAACCACCACATAGATGTGTAGATTACAATATAATATTTAAATAAATAGACAATAAATGTGTAGATTACAATATAATATTTAAATAAATAGACAATAAATGATTGTATTTGAAAATGAGATAAATGATTGTATTTGAAAATGAGATAAAGATAGTAGGAAGTAGCCACCATAAAATCATGTGCAAATTCTAACCAAGAAAGTTATTTCTAAATATACATTAAATGATGCAGGAGCATCTTGAGGAAACAAGCAATCAACATCACTCAAATAGACTTTTCGAGCAAACAAGCAATCAACATCACTCAAATAGACTTTTCGAGCAAACAAGCAATCAACATCACTCAAATAGATTTGTAGTTGTTTCTTTCAATTTTGGTTTTCTTGGGTCTGTATTGGCATCTCCCAGCCTTGAAGTGAAAGTGGAATAAATCTGATCAAATTGAGTTTTCACCATTTGAAGAAGGTTTTGAAGTCAAGATCGTTCTAGTTTTGGAGAATTTAATGTTTTCCGACCATTGTTGGCGATTTGGAGAAAGTTTAAAATTTTGAGTTTTGGGAAGGTTGAGACAGAATGACTTGGTGGAAAGATTGAGAATTTTTATTTACACCTCTTGGCAAGTTTTCAGAGGAATCCAAGCTCCTAGGAAAAAGTTGCATCAAAAGTTAGTTTCCCGCTTCATGGTTGACCTGTCGCATCTGCATAAGTGAGTACTCCAGTTAGCTGAGCCACGATATGGAGCTTAAGGTGAAATAGTTCCCAATATCTATTGAAGATGGAAAACAACTACTTAAATTTGGAGGACACAGCATTTTTCTTGGGAAGCTATTTAAATGATTGGAATGAGCTCCTTCGTTGTGGTTCATAATCACTGAGATCATTGGCATTCACAACATCATGGATGACCAAATGGGATGACAAGTCCAACAAAAGGCATTTTTGGAAAACATCTTGTATGATAGCGATGCAGGGGCATCATACATGGGGCAACAAGTAGCCACACATAGTTTCGAAATTTAAAATCTTCTAACAGTTTTGAAGCTGTTTAGCCAACCTTCTGCCTGTGCATTAACGTCCAGCTAGAGAAAGAGTATGGATTGGTAGATTTGAATTTGTTTGGGCCACTTCCTTCATTAAGGCAATAAATTTTGGTGCTAAGACAAGAAGAGAGAGGTGGGATTGTAGATGAGTTTTTTTGTGAGAGGGAGAAAGAGGAAAGTAAGGATTGCATAACATGATGTAAAGAGCTCCAAGAGAGGTGCGAGCAGAGGCAAGATGCAATCATATATGTGTGTGGCAGGGTCCCTTAATTAACCAAGAATTTTATCCAAGTATTTAAATTCCATAAGGGTGACATCTCTTAAGATTATTATTTAAACCATGAAGTCTAACGGTAGATCCATGGATGTGAAGCAAGGCATTTTTTGAAAAGTTTATCATACATGAGGATGACTTCTTTCATGTTCAAACATTGAGATCTAACTACACATCTTATCTCACATCTCATGTGTTTGTTAAGGATGCATTCCTTTGATGGGACGCCTTATAAGGCAAATGATTCCAAGGCTGCTATTACTACAAGTACTACTCAGACTGCATTGTTCAATAATGATTCCTATAATACATTTGATAGACTTTGCTCTACTAGTTGGACTTTGCAGTTACAGGAAGAAAATCATGAACAGAAAAGTAGCTTTTCACATTATTCACAACTTAAGACAGGCTCCCAGGCAAATTATGCGTCCTCCCAAACCAACCCCTACTATCTATAGGGGAACATAAAGATATAGGTAATTTGATTTTACTTACATTCCAAACTTTTGGCTCTGTTCATTACCGGTCCAAGGCATCCCTCCAACCCCCAAAAAGAAAACAAAACAGCCCAAAACCCCTAAATATTATAACAAAAATGGGGAAGAAAAATGTGGAAGCATAGACAAGGCAGAAAAGTAGCTTTTCACATTATTCACAACTTAAGACAGGCTCCCAGGCAAATTATGCGTCCTCCCAAACCAACCCCTACTATCTATAGGGGAACATAAAGATATAGGTAATTTGATTTTACTTACATTCCAAACTTTTGGCTCTGTTCATTACCGGTCCAAGGCATCCCTCCAACCCCCAAAAAGAAAACAAAACAGCCCAAAACCCCTAAATATTATAACAAAAATGGGGAAGAAAAATGTGGAAGCATAGACAAGGCACATGAACGGCCAAACAAAACCTTGCATGCACAACGAACAATGAAGCAGAAGCAAACACAAAACAAAAGAAATGCATGTAGGACAAAACAAAAAGAATGCATGCAAGATAAAACAAAAGGAATGCATGCCATTTACCTGGGGGTTATAAAAAACAAGAAGCAGCTGCAGCAAATCTGTTCAGCCCCCAGAAAAACAAGCCAGGTACCCTACACAAAAATATGAAATAGGGAAATTCAACTAGTGGGACCTATCAAGTATAATCTAATTCATGTGTTGGCCCATGACAAACGGTGGTGCCAACCTTTTGATATAGGAAAAAGAAGAATATAAGACTACTGGTACTTCCACATATTCATCCATAATCTAACAAAGACAATGGCAATGCCCTCACTAGACTTAGACAAATGAAAAAACTTAACGAATGATAGTTCCAACAGTCCAATAAACACAATCATAAAAAAGACAAGAATTACCAATAACAGATACAACATAAACCAATGCATCCATTAAAACACAGGCCCAGAGAAATTTCCAGGGAATCACCATGGAAGAATGATATAGATTAATCTGTTTTCTTGGTCTTAATAAATTCGGATGTGAATATAAATTAACAGTGCTGCAATACAAGCTTGAGAATGTAAAAGAACCTAACATACATACCCATCTATAATTGGGAGCACCATTGATTTGAGGCTGCAAACTCTTGTTCTGACATCCAAGGAAATGATGAAATAACTTAACGAATGACAGTTTCAACAGTCCAATAAACACAATCATCAAAAAGACAAGCATTACCAATAACAGATGCAACATAAACCAATGCATCCATTAAAACACATGCCCAGAGAAGTTTGCAGGGAATCACCATGAGCATTACCAATAACAGATACAACATAAACCAATGCATCCATTAAAACACATGCCCAGAGAAATTTACAGGGAATCACCATGGAAGAATGATACAGATTAATCTGTTTTCTTGGTCTTGATAAATTCAGATGTGAATATAAATTAACAGGGCTGCAATAAAAGCTTGAGAATGCTAAAGAACCTAACATACATACCCATCTCTTGTTCTGACATCCAAGGAAATGATCACTCTTCAATATTGTCTTATTTCCAAGAACAAAACCCCCTCTGAGACTGATTACCTACTCTAGCTCTCTTTCCAAACATCACCATCTCATCTGGGTGCTACTACTCACACCTCAACCCTTCCCATCTTACTTTCCAATGTTTGCTAAAGGCCTTCCATCTATTCTTGAAATTTGATGCTCAAAAGTCCTGTCTCTCTGAGTTGAGTTGGTGAATAAAAAGTTGATTAGATAGGATAAAAGGCATCTAACTAGAAGAATATTACTAGATTATGTTGCAATGCTTTAAAATTTAAGTCAATGGCGAATAGTCAAGAATACTACATTAGGAAATATAATTGAGATGCTTATGCTGCTGGTGTTATGTTTTACCCATAGGTTCCAAACACCATTAAAAGGTGAATACCAGAATAATGCTACTGCTATCCTTATTGGCTTATCCAGTGCTTATTTTTCAGAGGAGTTAAAGCAGATAGTTGTTCAAATACCAAAGATAGTATTTAAAGGCCAGAACGAACAAAATTGCAAAGCTTCGCAGGGCATTTGCCTCAATAGTTCCCAAAAGGAAAGAACACAACGTGGCCAAGGTAGAACAGGCCCAAAATGGTTAAATGCACCAAGATTTCACCACAAAATTCTTTGCAATTATGACAAAGGGGTTAAATTAACTCAGCTAAAATTAAATAGATCTTACATGAGAGTATGAACATAAATTTTCACTGAATCAAAGATTAAAACTTCAAATTTCACCACAGATAGGAGTAATCTGAGCCATGGAAGCTCAGATTGTTCTGATTTAGCTGCAAAAACTTAAAATTTCATTGATTTAAAAAAAACGCCTAATATTTCACTACAAATTTCATCTAACCTCATGAAAAGGGGCAAAATATACACAAGGAAGCGTCAAATGCTCTTGTATACCAAAAAAACCGTTTCAATCAAAACAGGCAAAACAGGCATATGATGAGGCAAAATTTGACTGGAATTGGTAGCAGATTTTGATTTGAAATTCATCCATCCAAGGTTTAAAGAATTGGAGAAAAATTTAGAGCAAATATAAGTTAGATTAAAATATTTTAGCTAATCAGAAATGTTCTAGTTCGTTCTGGTGGCAGGATAGAGACGGAGAAAGAAGATAGTAGAATATGGACATCGTTGCAATTGCCCTAGCACGGATGAATGAAAAATCCGCCAAGTGCCCAGAAAAACCAGCCAGGTAAAGTGTCTTCACAACACATGGCGTGAACAAATCTTGCACATGAGCCACATACCTGGATACGTGCTTGGAGGAAAACCCTCCAAACAAGCTCACCAGTGTCACCCAGAAGGAAGACACGTCTGCAGGTTAAAAACTTTCGAAAATGATAAAAAAAAATTTCCTGCTTGAGCCTGATTGGACAAAAAAATCTCTCTACTTTTACAAATAGAAAAGGAAAAAGAAAAAAAAACACAGGAAAAATCATTTTCTAAATCTAAGTGCAGCAGAAATTAGCAAAATAGCCATTTTTGAGAGCCAGCACAATGTTCAAAGCAGCAAGAAATATGTTTTAGAGATATGAAAACGGACTAATAAATCTATTTAAAGGATGGATGGCCATAGATATTCAAAGAATTCATAATGTTTATGAAAAAGGATAAAACAATCAATCCAACCTAATTTGAGATGGGTGTAATTTGATAAGTCATATCCAACCTTAGATCTCAATTTTCCAAATCCAAAATTATTTTAATTAAGGTCTTTAATTTGGATGAGAATACAAACACTTTTATATATAATTTTAGGGTAAAGTGAAAAATTTATAAAATAATATTTCAAATTACTTTATTTAATAGCATAGCATAGGTATCTATTTTTATTTGGATTGTATAAAATACACTAATGTTACAAGTGCACATAAAGCTAAGAAATTGGAGACATATATTTATAAAAAGATTATACAACACAAATAATACATATAAATTCAAGTAAAACTCAAAGAAAAATAAACAAATCAAATCAAATCAAAACAAAAAGAGCAAAAGGACTCCAAATGCAATTTTTGAAAACAAAATTGTAAAGATATAAAAATATACAATAAGTAAGCACATTCTTTTTTTCAATATTTTTTTATAATACCTTATGTGATTTATTACTTTCAAATAAAAATAAAAATATGCAAATATTGTAATAATGTCTATATTTGTTTCTCTTTTTGTAATGTGTGAGTTGGGTGTTTAAAAGAGTAAAAAAATACTCTTTTGAACATTGAAAATAACATCTTAAACTATCAATATGATAATAAAAATCATAAAAACATCCCTTACAGATATCTCCCTATCTTACATTATTAAATATTAATATTTTTGATTAATATATACTTCACTCTCATTCTTTCATTTGAAAGACTTCGATTTAATACAATTGGCAAATAATTTTTTTTTTCCATTTTAAATCTTTTGCACATTATTAAAATCAATATTTTAATCATTTGAATGAACACAAATACAATGGTGGCCGATCATTCTCTTCTGAGCAATAGCATGATTTCATCTCTAACAATTTACTATTTGCCTCTCCATTTCCCAACAATCCTCCGTTTTTGGAGATCTAGCGAGCAAGTTTTTATATATTTTTTAAATTAATAGGATTCTAAAAATTAATGAACAAAACATAACTAACAATCTATGAGTATATGAAAAGTTCTTTAAAAAAATTTGTTTTATTTAATTTTTTCACATTACAAATTAGGGTTTTAGTTAGGGTAGTATCAGGGTTATGATTAGAATTAAGGTTAGGGTTAGGGTAAGAATTAGGATTAGAGTTCCTATAAGATTACACTTAGCATTGTTTATAAGTTTCAAAACATTCAATCTAATCAAATTTGTAAATATAACCCTATTTAACATAATTTTAGTTGTAACTCTAACTCTAACCCTAATGCTAACCATAATCCCAACGCTAATTTGAACCTTAATTATATTTCAAACCCTAAACCTAACCTTAATCCTAACACTAATGCTAACCCTAACTCTAATTATATTCCTAACCCTAACTCTAATTCTAACCTAAATACTAACCCTAACCCTAATTTTAACTCCTAACTCTAATCTAAATATAATATATAATATAATTATAATTATAATTATTATATAATATATAATTTTAATTATTATAAATAGATTAATATTATATTATATTTAATAATTATTATAATATTATATTATATAATTATAATAATTCATATAAATATATAATATAGTTAAAATTATGCCCACTACTAGTATATCTATATTTAACAAATATATAAGGTCCGTATTTTTTAATCATTTAGGTATGCTAGTGTATTATTTTCTTGATTGCAGATTAGATGGTCCATATATATGTAATTTACAAGATTATAAATTATTTCAAAGACAAGTATTATGAATAGAAAATTACATATCAATATAGACTATTTACTAGCTTTTTCAAAACAAAAGTATTATTTCAAAACAAAAGTATTATCTAAAAATAAGGAGGAGGAGGAAAGAGGAAAAAGAAGCTCAAAATAAAAAACAACACTAAAAATAGGAGGTATTTTTGCAGCATATCAAATTATGATAAAAATATAGATAAAAATAATAAAAATAATAGGTAAGAGCCATTTAAGTCAAATTTCAATTAAACTCGAGGATACTGATTTCATTTCATTTAAGTCAAATTTCAATTAAACTCGAGGATTCTGATTTCGTTTCATGGGATTTTTAGTGTTTTGAATGAAGGATATGGCAAAGAAAAGTGAGATAGCGAAGGCAGCTGAGGAGAAAATGAAGCGGCAGAATGGATGGATTGGATGGTCTGATGAATGGGTAGAGAGAACGGTCAAGAATAAGATTCTAGGTTATTTCAAATTTGTGGACATAGATTTGGACGGCTGGCTGTCTGATGAATGGTACGGAAAATTTAGCGAGGACTGGCGCTATGACATGGGCTGTTTATCTAGGGGTCTTTCTTTTTCAACATTGCTAATGGTCTTCCACGATAGATATGGAATTCCTGCAGAAGGCCAGGCACTAGTGCCACTAAACGGCTTAATTGATAATAATTATAATGACAATAATCCTCATCCGGATTGGGATACAATGGAGCAGAATAATAATAATAATCCTGATCTAGATTTTGATGCAACAGAGGAGATTTTGCGAAGACTTCCTGTGCTGTCGTTGATGAGGGCCAAAAGCGTTTGCAAAGCCTGGAACACAGCGATAGCGGCCAGTACTTTCAATCTCAATGACCAGACAGATCAGTTTGTGACGCAGGATAGCTCCCATGGAATCAATTTCTTTTGTGCCGCTCTCAATCAGTGGTTTCAAATCTCTTTTCCTTTGAATAAAATCAACTATGACTACAACAAGCGCTATCACCGGCAATCCACCAGGTTTTACCTCTATGCTGCAGCTGCAGGGCTTTTTCTTTTTCTTGATTTGTATGAAAACCCCATGATAATTAATCTTTCAACTAAACAGCAGAGGTTCTTACCTCGTGTTTCGTCATGGAGGATCACATCGGCTGTCAAACTTATTGTCTATGTAAGGACCCGCTTGATCCAAACTCAAATTTTCAAAAAATTTACTTTATTAACAAGTTCTTATGAGAGATATCAAGATTTCCATTGAGTACTCAGGAAAAACTTCGGCCAAACGGGCCATATGTTCAAAACGAAAACATTCTTAAGTCAACTCGGGCTCTTCTATTCTTTGGGCAAATAGGTTCATACGGAACCAGGTCAAACGGACCTTATTGCTACCCGAAACGGGGTAGAACAAATGGTGGCAAAACGGCTAGGTGGTCAAACGGACCAAAACTCTATCCAATACAGGATAAGTAAACACAACAGTCAACCGGGCTAAATAGGACAGGAATCATTATGCTCCAATCTGGGATGCATAAACATAATAGCCAAACGGGCTAAAGAGGACAGGAATCATTATGCTCCAATCCGGGACGCATAAACATAACAGCCAAATGGGCTAAAGAGGATAGGAATCATTATGCTCTGGCCAAAGACTTCTGACTCACTCGGAACCAATATAGATTCATGAGTCACTTCCTCGGGACCAAAGTCTGCCCAGACACTGTACTGAGGATGTCGACCAGGGAACACATAACATCAACTTGTACTCACCTCAGTTTACGGCAACGCTGGGTACAAGTAATCCACCCCAGGGATTCTTCTGAGTACTAGGAGAGTTCTTAAGTTACCTAGTTAACCTTTAAACTAGAGATCAAGATTATGAAGTTGATTATTAAAGAGTACCCTATATCCGAGGGACCTGAGTACTGGGGGCATCCTTCGCCGTCCAAACTGCCTACATACCTTGTATCCACAGGATCAAGGCCCTCTACGGATGCGATCTACACGATGAAAGCAAACATGTAGTTCTGTCTTGCACTATGTTTATGTAACTGTGGTTGATACACAATTCTTCACCGACTGCCCATTCACTCAAGTGATACAGAGATGGAATTCCTAAGAAACTAGTATTGCAAACACACGTCCCAAGAGTGTTTGGCGTTTAAGTTTTCAAGTGTGAATAATTTACCTATCACGCATATTTCCCCGATGAGGTCTTCCCGTTGATCGTCCTACAACAATGTTTGATAGTCTCACCTTTTTCTTTTTCTTAATCTTTTTAGTTAGGTATCCGAGGAGATTTTCCCTTCCTGCGGATTTAACTTAGACATGTTCCTTATTACTCCCCGACGATTTAGAGGGATGGTGACCAGACGTCGCTGTTGCAACTATGTTAGGCACGAGGTACTTGGTTCAACATGACGGCATTACCCGTAAACGTGTCCCAGAGGTACCGTAATTACCGAACACTGCGATTTGTTTGAGTTTGGACGTTTCTTTACATGGTTTACTTATCTAGATGAAAAGAAAATATATATGATAGCTTATAAGGAAATGAGAAGAATTAAACTTCTTTGCTTGCATGTAAAGAAAACGGCTAGATGTTTGATCCATTCATATATACATAATGAAGAGTAAAGTAATGACAATCAAACAATTGGAAACATAATTTCAGAAGATATTAATTCACTTATGTTAAACATAAATTAGAAAAGATACTTAATCATTCAGTTTCCAAGATGATATGTTAGTTAATTTGCCATACCTCAAGTGATCTTTATTCTAGGTAAAATAATGATGTATAGTCACATGTCAAATTAATCTTTGTTCTAAGAGTAGAATACTAAATCATTTCATTGCATATTTATTTCAATCGTATATGTACAATTAAATCCAAATTAAGGCTTGTAATCATACTTCTTCCATTGTAAACTCATATATGGGGGTTCTATCCTCCACTTTGTCGTAATACATAATTAAATTCTAATATCTATTGAAATAGTTAGGATTGAAGTGTGTAACACTATTATTGGTTTTATCATTAATATTATGCAATAGGGTACAATTGATCAAATATCAAAATCCATAAAGTACCTATAGACATATTTTTAAAAATCTCTAATCTTTATATTACTATTCGTGGCACTACCAAGTATAAATTTACCATTTTATATGATTTTTCCTTAGATTGAAATGTATAAGGGATTTTAAATATTAAGACTTTATCCAAGAACAATATTTACATTATGATCTTGATTTAGCGCACATTTACATTTATATCCAGTTCATAAAATTCCTTCTAAAGATTATATTTGTGTTATATTTTAACATTTCACATATTACGATGCCCATTAAATTTTTACATCATCTAACTATTTTCAACGGTAGTAATGATAAAATCCCTAATTTATGAGAAACTTCCTAACAGGGTAAGGACATCCACCAAAGTAGAACAGGGTTTTCTTGCGTCGAATGCAGGATGTGCACAGAACAGATTTGATGAAAAGGCTTTAAAATCAAAACTTTCAAGTAAATGAAATTGGCAGGTGTAAAACCAAACTCCGCAACTTTTGCCAACATCCTCCCATTTGACAGAATGCCTCATTATTTTTATTTTATTCTTAACTTCATTAATTTTTTATCCTTAATCCTACTTTCTTCTTTAATTCAACACCCTTATTTCTCAATTTTACTATATTTTTATTTATATTTATTATTTTCTTATTTGTACTTTTTTTATCACTTCTTTCATCCTTTATCACACATATTCATTTTACATATCTAATTTCAATATTCTTCTATAATATTTCACATTGTTACATTATTACATTTTCTTGTTTATTTATTTTTTTACATCATCTTTATTATCTATCCATTCATATCAACACTTCCATCATATCCCTTACATCCAAATATCCATCTCATTTTTTTTCCTTATTTTTACATGTTACTTACAACACTTTATCCACCTTAATATCCTTTTCACATTCTATATCTATACTTAACTACATCGTATTCTATATATTTTAACATTTATTTACTTTACTCATCATTCACATTTATACACCCTAATATCTATATTTACTTCTTCCTACTCTTTTTATTATTCCTATGCTAATTGCACAAAATAGAGTCATTGAAAGGGCTTTAGAAACTTTCGGGCAAATGCAATTGCTAGCTGTAAATACAACCTCTGCCAACGTCCTCTCTGCCAGTGCCAGCGTGGGAGTTGGAGTGATGTGGTAACCTTTATGTGGGAAAGGCTTTAGAAACATTCAAGTAGATGCATTTGACAGGCATAAGGCCCAATGGGCACTGAGACATAGGGTATGGCTGTCCCTCAAAGCATAAAGGTAGGGGGTTTTTGTTGGATGTTGTAATTGCAAGTGTCCAGGTAGACATCCATGCAAATTATGGAAGCATATACAATGGATGAGAACTGCAGGACCTCTACAAGACTTCTCAACCTTTGACGGCATCCTTCGTATCTTGTCCAGACCAGAGCCTTGGAACAGGGAATGGACATCCATCAAACCATCAAGTACAGACATGCATATAAGGTGAACAAGATTGCACAAACTGGATTCATTGAAAAGAGATTAGAAATGAAGCTCATAGGTGTAAAGGCAATTTCCACTTAACGTCCTCCTGTATGTGCCTGCATGGGCTTAAAAACAGGGTAGGGACATTCATCAAAACATAACTGAAGGTGGATTTTTAGCCAGATATTATACTGGAAATGCTTTGGTAGACTCGGATGTAGGTGTGGGAGCATAGACAAAATGACTCAAAGGAGTACGATCTCATGGAACCACCGTGGTAACAGGACAAAATTATTGAAAAAGGCTTAGAAACTTCTATGCAAATGCAACTAGCAAGAGTTAAACCGATTCAACAATCTTAAACAAAATCCTCCCACCCGTGCCAATATGGAAGTTGTAGATCTTGGTATAGTCCTATATACCTCCGTGTGTGTGTATTCAAACAAATACAATAGTTAGGTGTAAAGATAAATTTTAAAAAAAAATAGTTGCCATTCATCAAAGCTTATACATAGTTTTGAAACATACTATCAAAATAAAACTTCATCCAAAAACCCAAATAAATTTTCAACAGAAAGAAAGCAAATTGAGGAGAGGAGGACTCTTACAGTTTTCTCCAGCCCTTCAAACCAGAGATCCCCCTTCTTCCTCACAATTCTAGGCATATATAGAAAATTCCATGCATCCCCACCCTTGTTTTTTAATGATAATGCATCCTCCACTCTTATTTTTTAATGATAATGCATCCTCCACTCTCTTTGTTTAATGCTAATGCATCCTCCACTCCTTTAATTTATTAATAATGCATCCTCCACTCTCTAGTGGATTTACAAATCTTATCCTCCATTTCTTATGTGTAATCCATTTAAATTGTTTATTATTTGTGTTTTAAATGAATATACTTTTTATGTTAGTTTTCAAAAATTGAGTTGTGACATCCTTCTACCCTAAATTTATGCATCATCCCGATGCATGTTAGAAATAAGATCAAAACATATAAATCCATATTAGAATATCTACTTTTAAAGTCCATATTTCAAACATAGTTTAACATAGATAAAGATAACAAGGCATAACTATCATTGTCCTTAAGCAAGATTTGAAGTTTGTCGAGTTAATAAATAACTAGAGTTTATTCAAAATAAATACGGATAGAGCTGTTGCATTTCCACTGTGTCTTCCCATGTAGCATTCTCAGGTGAGTACTGGTCCTACTGGACTTTAGATTGGTCCACTGTCCTATTGCGGAGCTGGAACTGGCATCTCTCAATGATTCTGCATGGCTCTATTGTTATTGTACCTGGTTCTTCTACCTGCAGGGCATTCTAATTAAGAATATGCTTAGGGTCAGGTATATACTTTTTTAACAAGGATACATGGAACATGTCATGAATGCGGCTCAGTGTCGGAGGTAAGGCCAAGCGTAAGCTACATGATTGATTTCCTCAAGTACTTCAAAAGGTTCGACATAGCGAGGGGCTAGCTTTGATTTCCTTCCAAAAGAGATGGAACTTTTATGAGGTTGGACTCTTAGGAACACCTTTTCACCAACTTGAAATCTTTTGGGTGTCCTATTCTTATCTGCATAACTTTTCTGGTGATCTGAGGCTTCCTTCAACCTCTATCGAATAAGCTGCACTTGGTTGTCCATATCTTTCAACATTTCAGGGCCAACCAGTATCCTATCTTCCAATTTATCCCAACTTAATGGTGTTCGACATGGTCTCCCATAAAGAGCTTCAAAGGGTGCCATACCTATTGCTGCTTGGAATGAATTGTTATAGGCGAACTCAACTAATGGAAAATATTCCTCCCACTTAGTCTGTTGATCCATACAATACATACGAAGGAGGTCTTCCAAAATTTGGTTGGTTCTTTCTATTTGTCCATCTGTCTCAGGATGATAAGCTGTGCTGAAATTCAACTGTGTTCCTAAGGCAACCTGCAATGTGGTCCAAAATCTACGTCTCTATCAGAGATGATTTTCTCAGGAATCCCATGCAACCTAAAAATTTCCTTTATGAACCTTTTTGCTACTGCAGGTGCATCATCTATTAGGTTTCCTGGTATGAAGTGGGCAATCTTAGTGAGTTTATCCACTGCCACCAAAATGCAATTGTGCCTATGAGATTACATTGGTAGCCCTTGGACAAAATCCATACTTATGACTTGCCATTTATAGAAAGGTACATCATGTGGATAAAGAAGTCCTACTGGGTGCACATGTTCCACCTTAACCCTTTGACATTCTAGGCATCTAGCAACTATTTCTACCACATCCTTCTTCATTCCTAGCAAAAAATATATTCTTTTGAGGTCCGCATACATCTTATTCACTCCTCGATGTCCTAAATATGGAGCCTTATGCACCTCTGTCAAGATCATATCCCTTAGTTCCGCATTATTAGGAACACATATTCTTCCCTGGTACCTCATCAATCCATCATAATCAAAAGCATAGTCCAAATACTTAGGTTCCACAAAGGTGTTAGCTAGAGATGTCTTAACATGAGCATACCATGTGTTATGTTTTTGCTCAGAGAGTATTTGTTGCTTTAGGTCTATGTGCAAGTTGGATATGGCCATTATATGCCTCCTCTTGCTGAGAGCATCAGCCACCCTATTTTCTTTCCCCTTGATATATTGAATATCAAAATCATACTCACTTAGAAACTCTAACCACCTTCTCTGTCTTGCATTCAAATGAGGTTGAGTGAAGATATATTTTAGTCCTTGATGGTCTTTTTTAAGCTCAAATGGTTTTCCCAACAAGAAATGTCTCCATTTTTGCAAGGCATGAACTATGGCTGCAAGTTCAAGGTCATGGGGGGCGTAATTGACTTCATGGATTTTCAGTTTTCGTGATTCATAAGCCACTACTCCTTCCTCTTGGAAAAGAACTCCTCCTAGTCCTTCTATGGATGCATCTGTTACTACTGTGAAGTTACCATTAGGGTCAGGCACTTTTATAATTTGAGGTGATGTTAGCCTTTCCTTCAGTACTTGAAAAGCCTTATCACACTGCTCAGTCCAAATGAACTTTTTATTCTTCTTTTGCAAGGATGTGATTGGATTGGCTATCCTTGAAAAGTCTTTCACAAACCTTTTGTAGTACCCTGCCAATCCCATAAAACTTCTTACTTCAGTCACATTTGTAGGGATAGGCCATTCAGTGATGGCTTTTACTTTCTCAGGATCTACCGCTATACCCTCAGTTGAAATGATATGCCCTAAATAGTGAACCCTCCTTTCAAAGAAGGAGCATTTGGATAACTTCCCAAACAACTTATGCTTCTGCAACCTTTGTAAGACTGCCTAGAGATGGGTTAAGTGTTCCTCTTCATCCTTGGCATATATTAAAATATCATCCAGAAACACAATCACAAACTTATCCAAACAATCGTGCAACACACTATTCATTAGATTAATAAAGGTAGCTGGAGCATTTGTTAGCCCAAATGGAACTACAGTAAATTCATAGTGTCCATACCTAATCCTAAATGCTGTCTTTGAGATGTCTTTATCTTTTATCCTTAATTGATGATAACCCAAGTGAAGATCAATTTTGGAGAACACCGAAGCTCCTCTCATTTGGTCAAATAGATCATCAATACGAGGCAAGGGATATCTGTTCTTCATAGTGGCCTTATTCAACATTCTGTAGTCAATGCACAACCTTAGTGTCCCATCCTTCTTCTTTACAAATATGACTGGTTCTCCCCAAGGTGATACACTAGGCCTTATCAACCCTTTCTCTAGCAATTCTTGCAACTGTATTTTCAACTCTTGGAGTTCTGTGGTGTTCATCCTATATGGGGCTTTGGATATAGGTGTAGTTCCAGGAAGTATATCAATTGAAAAATTGAATTCCCTTTTAGGAGGTAATCCAAGTAGCTCTTCAGGAAACACATCCTTGTAGTCACAAAGGAATGAACTATTTTCAAAGGTAGGGGCTTCTTTCTCTTCTCCCTTCTCATCTAAAGATACTAGGAATATCTGATTTCCTCATTTTCGTCTTACCTTCTTCAGTTGCATAGTAGAAATGGTCCCCACTGATATAGGTTTGTAAATTCCTTGGATCTTAACTCTACACCCCTTATCATCTACACACTCCACCACTTTGTTATAGCAATCTATGTTAACCTTATGACTCGTTAGCCAGCTTATTCTGATTATGACATCATAGGCTCCTAGGGGTGCAACATATAAGTCAGCTTTGGTTTCTAATTTAGAAAACTTAATGAGGGCTCCTCTTATGTACTTATTCACTTTTCGTATAGCCTTGTACCCATACTGAACCGTCCATGATGATTCCATATTCTTAGTTTGCAAAGACATTTTTCTTACCAATTCTAGGGAAATAAAATTCTCAGAGGAACTAGTATCTATCAAAATAGTTATGGGTTTACCAAAAAGCATACCTCTTGTCTCCATAGGTACATTTTGATGACGAGTTTGTTGATATCTAATGGCAACATGTATTTGGTGTTGCCAAGGTTGCTGTGGTTGATTGTACCCATTCCTTTTTGAACAATCCCTTGCATAATGATTGCCTCCACACATAAAGCATCCACCAGGGGGTCCATTAGAAATTTGGGGTGGTACATTCCCATCATTCCTCCTGACATTACTATTGTAATTGTTTTTGTGATCCTGATTACCAGCAGGTTCTATTCTAGCCCAGTCTCTCCTCTTGTTTTTCTGAGCTCCTCTGTTGTCCTTATTGTCTAGTTTCCTTTTGAAGACAAGTTGTTTGTCCCGAAAGTTTTGCTTTGCCACCGATAATGCCTGTAATTTCTTTTCCTATTTAAGTGACATCTCCAAGACTTGATTCATGTTGTCAGGGGCAAACATATCCACTTCTGCCCCAATATCAGTATTCAACCCCAAAAGAAACTTCCTTGCCTGAGACCTTTCATCCCTTTGATAGATAGGAACATATTTCAGTAGCTTCGCAAATCTATCCCAATACTGTTGGACTGTGAGATTTCCTTCTCTAAGATTCAGAAAATCAGTCATCTTCTCATCATAAAATAGTTGTGGAAGCCATCTTTCACAGAAGTGGCTCACAAACTGCCTCCAAGTCAGGTTTTCTTTTGAATAACAATATTGTTCTTTTATGTTTATCCACCAACTAGCAACTTCTCCTTCTACCTGATAGGCTCCCCAGGTCACCTTGATGTTTTCTGAGTAGTTTCTTAGTTCAAAATATTTCTCCATTTCGATTAGCCATCCTTCTGCAGAATTCCCCACATGTTTACCATCAAATTTAGGAGGAGTTATCTTCTTGAGGTCTTGTGAGATATCTAGAGTGGTAATTTTCTGTCGAGGCATAGGAACCTCTAGCTCATTAGTTGTTTGAGCTATGTGTACTTCTGCACCTTGATGTTCACCTTTAGGTTCCAAAATGTTTTCTATAGTCCCCTGTCTAGTCTTCAGGTCCTATACAGTTTTCTCAAGGTTTTCCAACTTTTCTTTCTGTTCTGTCAACAACTGAATAATTGCTTCAATACCAGCGTTTGGGTTCTCAGGTGGGTTTTCAACTGGTTCTTGGTTTACAACTAGTTCTTGGTTTACAAATGGTTCTTGGTTGACTGGTTCCTTTCCATGCAAATTTCTCAATTTTCGGGTTCTCACCATTTAATTTTGAAACAAGGAGAGAGATGATTTACCACTTCCTATAATTTTTGGTTTACAACATGCAAATTGACTATAATTAAATCTATCACAATTCTTATCTTGAATACTCCTTATTATCGATTTTCAATTTTGTAGGCCTCTAGGCCGAGTGTTTGAACCACGCTCTGATACCACATGCAAGGACCCGCTTGATCCAAATTCAAATTTTCAAAAAGTTTACTTTATTAACAAGTTCTTATGAGATATATCAAGACTTCCATTGAGTACTCAGGAAAAACTTCAACCAAATGGGCCATATGTTCAAAACGGAACATTCTTAAGCCAACCCAAGCTCTTCTATCCTTTGGACAAATAGGTTCATACGGAACCAGGTCAAATGGACCTTATCGCTACCCAAAACGGGGTAGAACAAATGGTGGCAAAATGGCTAGGTGGTCAAACGGACCAAAACTCTATCCAATACGGGATAAGTAAACACAATAGCCAACCAGGCTAAATAGGATAGGAATCATTATGCTCCAATCTGGGATGCATAAACATAACAGCCAAATGGGCTAAAGAGGACAGGAATCTTTATTCTCCAATCTGGGATCCATAAACATAATAGCCAAACGGGCTAAAGAGGATAGGAATCATTATGCTCTGGCCAGAGACTTCTGACTCACTCGGAACCAATATAGATTCATGAGTCACTTCCTGGGGACCACAGTCTGCCCAGACATTGTACTAAGGATGTCGACCAGGGAACACATAACATCAACTTGTACTCACCTCAGTTTACGGCAACGCTGAGTACAAGTAATCCACCATGGGGATTCTTCTTAGTACTAGAAGAGTTCTTAAGTTACCTAGTTAACCTTTAAACTAGAGATCAAGATTATGAAGTTGATTATTAAAGAGTACCCTATATCCAAGGGACCTGAGTACTGGGGGCATCCTTCACCGTCCAGACTTCCTACATACCCTGTATCCATGGGATCAAGGCCCTCTACGGATGTGATCTACACGACGAAAGCGAACATGTAGTTCTGTCTTGCACTATGTTTATGTAACTATGGTTGATACACAGTTCTTTGCCGACTGCCCATTCACTCAAGTGATACAGAGATGGAATTCCTAAGAAACTAGTATAGCAAACACACCTCCCAGGAGTGTTTGGCATTTAAGTTTTCAAGTATGAATAATTTACCTATCACGCATATTTCCCCGATGAGGTCTTCCCGTTGATCATCCTACAACAATGTTTGATAGTCTCACCTTTTTCTTTTTCTTAATCTTTTTAGTCAGGTATCCAAGGAGATTTTCCCTTCCTGCAGATTTAACTTAGACATGTTCCTTATTACTCCCCGATGATTTAGAGGGATGGTGCCTAGACGTCGTTGTTGCAGCTATGTTAGGCGCAAGGTACTTGGTTCAACGCGATGCCATTACCTGTAAACATGTCCCAGAGGTACCGTAATTACTGAACACTGTGATTTGTTTGAGTTTGGACGTTTTTTTACAAGGTTTACCTATCTAGATGAAAAGAAAATATATATGGTAGCTTATAAGGAAATGAGAAGAATTAAACTTCTTTGCTTGCATGTAAAGAAAACGGGTAGAAGTTTGATCCATTCATATA
Source organism: Cunninghamia lanceolata (assembly GCA_027924645.1). NCBI lineage: Eukaryota > Viridiplantae > Streptophyta > Pinopsida > Cupressales > Cupressaceae > Cunninghamia > Cunninghamia lanceolata. The sequence goes on from BSBN01001583.1 coordinate 18,151,698, forward strand.
TACATAATGAAGAGTAAAGTAACGACAATCAAACAATTGGAAACATAATTTCAGAAGATATTATTTCACTTACATTAAACATAAATTAGAAAAGATACTTAATCATTCAGTTTCCAAGATGATATGTTAGTTAATTTGCCATACCTCAAGTGATCTTTATTCTAGGTAAAACAATGATGTATAGTCACATATCAAATTAATCTTTGTTCTAAGAGTAGGATACTAAATCATTTCATTGCATAATTATTTCAATCGTATATGTACAATTAAATCCAAATTAAGGCTTGTAATCATACTTCTTCCATTGTAAACTCATATATGGGGGCTCTATCCTCCACTTTGTTGTAATACATAATTAAATTCCAATATCTATTGAAATAGTTAGGATTGAAGTGTGTAACACTATTATTAGTTTTATCATCAATATTATGTAATAGGGTACAATTGATCAAATATCAAAATCCATAAAGTACCTATACACATATTTTTAAAAATATCTAACCTTTATATTACTATTCGTGGCACTACCAAGTATAAATTTACCATTTTATATGATTTTTCCTTAGATTGAAATGTATAAGGGATTTTAAATATTAAGACTTTATCCAAGAATAGTATTTACATTATGATCTTGATTTAGCACACATTTACATTTATATCCAGTTCATAAAATTCCTTCTAAAGAATATATTTGTGTTATATTTTAACATTTCACATATTACAATGCCCATTAAATTTTTACATCATCTAACTATTTTCAACGGCAGTAATGATACAATGAAATCCCAAATTTATGAGAAACTTCCTAACAGGGTAAGGACATCCACCAAAGCAGAACAGGGGGGGTTTTTGTTGGGTATTATAATTGGACATAATCTACAAAATGAGGAAACACAGTTAAGGCACGTGAACTGTTGTCAAAATGCCTCAAAGAAAAGTTTTCTTGCATCGAATGCAGGATGTGTACAGAACGGATTTGATGAAAAGGCTTTAAAATCAAAACTTTCAAGTAAATGAAATTGGCAGGTGTAAAACCAAACTCCGCAACTTTTGCCAACATCCTCCCGTTTGACATAATGCCTCATTATTTTTATTTTATTCTAAACTTCATTAATTTTTTATCCTTAATCCTACTTTCTTCTTTAATTCTACACCCTTATTTCTCAATTTTACTATATTTTTATTTATATTTATTATTTTCTTATTTATACTTTTTTTATCACTTCTTTCATCCTTTATCACACATATTCATTTTACATATCTAATTTCAATTTTCTTCTATAATATTTCACATTGTTACATTATTACATTTTCTTGTTTATTTATTTTTTTACATCATCTTTATTATCTATCCATTCATATCAACACTTCCATCATATCCCTTACATCCAAATATCCATCTCATTTTTTTTTCGTTATTTTTACATGTTACTTACAACACTTTATCCACCTTAATATCCTTTTCACATTCTATATCTATACTTAACTACATCGTATTCTATATATTTTAACATTTATTTATTTTACTCATCATTCACATTTATACACCCTAATATCTATATTTACTTCTTACTACTCTTTTTATTATTCCTATGCTAATTGCACAAAATGGAAGGGCTTTAGAAACTTTCAGGCAAATGCAATCATCAGCTGTAAATACAACCTTCGCCAGTGTCCTTTCTACCAATGCCAGCGTGGGAGTTGGAGTGATGTGGTAACCTTTATGTGGGAAAGGCTTTAGAAACATTCAAGAAGATGCATTTGACAGGTGTAAGGCTCAGTGGGCGCTGAGACACAGGGTATGGCTGTCCCTCAAAGCATAAAGGTAGGGGATTTTTGTTGGATGTTGTAATTGCAAGCATCCAGGTAGACATCCGTGCAAATTGTGGAAGCATATACAATGCATGAGAACTGTAGGACCTCTGCCAGACTTCTCAACCTTTGACAGCATCCTTCATATCTTGTCCAGACCAGAGCCTTGGTACAGGGAATGGACATCCATCAAACCATCAGGTACAGACGTGCATATAAGGTGAACAAGATCGCACAAACTAGATTTGTTGAAAAGAGATTAGAAATGAAACTCACAGGTGTAAAAGCAATTTCCACATAACGTCCTCCTGTCTGTGCCTACGTGGGCTTAAAAATAGGGTAGGGACAGTCATCAAAACATAACCGAAGGTGGATTTTTAGCTAGATATTATACTGGAAATGTTTTGGTAGACTCAGATGTAGGTGTGGGAACATAGTCAAAATGACTCAAAGGAGTACGATCTCATGGAACCACCATGGTAACATGACAAAATTATTGAAAAAGGCTTAGAAACTTCTATGCAAATGCAACTAGCGAGAGTTAAACCGATTCAACAATCTTAAACAAAATCCTCCCACCCGTGCCAATATGGAAGTTGTAGATCTTGGTATAGTCTTATATACCTCCGTGTGTGTGTATTCAAACAAATACAATAGTCAGGTGTAAAGATAAATTTAAAAAAAAAACAGTTGCCATTCATCGAAGCTTATACATAGTTTTGAAACATACTATCAAAATAAAACTTCATCCAAAAACCCAAATAAATTTTCAACAGAAAGAAAGCAAATTGAGGAGAGGAGGACTCTTACAGTTTTCTCCAACCTTTCAAATCAGAGATCCCCCTTCTTCCTCAGAATTCTAGGCATATATAGAAAATTCCATGCATCCCCACCCTTGTTTTTTAATGATAATGCATCCTCCACTCTCTTAGTTTAATGCTAATGCATCCTCCACTCCTTTAATTTATTGATAATGCATCCTCCACTCTCTAGTGGATTTACAAATCTTATCCTCCATTTCTTATGTGTAATCCATTTAAATTGTTTATTATTTGTATTTTAAATGAATATACTTTTTATGTTAGTTTTTAAAAATTGAGTTGTGACAGTCTATGCCGACCACTTCAAAATTATTATTATAAACTCCTCAAAAGAAGTTTTGCTCTACAATTCCACTACAGATGAGTGGAAGGAAATCCCTGTCATGGCAGATTTTATTATAAACTTCTCTAAACAGAGACACCCTTGGAAGAGCATGCTACACAAAGGCATGGTGTACTTTACGAATAACTATGGTCTTCATTTGGGTTGTTATGACATTACCTGCAGAGATGTACAGTTTAAGAAGATCAAAGGAGGGTTGCCTCCATAGATAGATTATGAGGATGTTGATAACAATGTCCACGCCTCTCTTCCTTGTTTAATGGCGTGTAATGGGAAGCTACTTTTGGTGGGGAGGTTACAGAAGGAGGTCAGGGAGGACTCCATATGGGGCCGTTTCCCTTTCATCAAGTACACCTTGGTGGGGATATGGGAGTTGGATTCAAGAGAAGAGAATAATAAGAGTTGGTCTCTCATTTATGTCACTCCCCAAGATTTGTTAAAAGATACAGTCCAGTCATCTCATGGAACATATTTTATGGTTGCTACATCTGATAAAATTTGGCTTATGATTAAAGGAAGCATGTACCTTTTGACCTTTAATTTGAGCACCATGGAATTGAATGTGTTACCAGGCTACACTGCTGAAGATCTGACCGATTATTGCTTGCCAAGCAGGGCAGTCTGTGTACCCCGCAAAATTTCTCCATCTTTAAGTTTGTCCCATTGAATAAATACACAAGTGTCATGAAATTAAATAAATGAGTAGTAGTTGGCAACTTCTATATCATATTTTGAAGGGAGTTTTCAAAGAGTTTATTTAGATACATTTATTTAAGATATCTATATTAGTCATATTACTTGGCTACATTTTCTTGTAAAGCTTGGTTTATTCAAAGATTTGCTTTATACTTGGTTGCACTTTTTTGTAAAGCTTGGTTTATTCAAAGATTTGGTTTATACAAGAGATAAAAAGGAACAGTCATTCTTTTTTTTTTTTAACAAAAGAGGGGTAAAAATTTATTAAAACAAGAAGAAGTACAAAGCAAGAAAATTACAAAGCCCTATCAAGCTCCACTAAGTGAGCCAAATGTTGAGGTAGATCCGGGGGTAAATGACCTCAGTCCATCAAATACCAATCATGAATATGTTCAGAAGCCCATTTAGCCAAACAATCAGCAACATTATTCCATTCTCTAGGAATATGAGTAAAAGTAACATATGATCCCTTATAAACAGAGAAGATAAACTGAACATCTCTAGAGCTATCCTGACCAACACCACCAATACCAGCATGACTAGGGTTTCCATGGGAAGAGCCATCCGTGTTTATTTTTAGTGTACCCTGAGGTGGAGGGGACCATCTCCCCTCCCCATTCACCTTCAGGGTAGGATGTCTACATCTGTTGCGCATGAGCTAACATTACGAAGGCGGAAGATGAAGACGGTGACAACAACCAACATCACAAGGGTTCATTGATGCCGTAAGATCACACTTAGCTGCAATAGTTTCACCCAAAGAATGCAGAGTTTTCCACCACAAGCGGGGGGCCACCAACATCACCTCCTGAAAAATCTGATGATTCCACTCCAACCAAAGGTTCCACATAATAAAGGAAGGGCCAATAGCCCAAGCAGCCTGAAGAAAGGAAGTAGAAACAGGGGCCTTACCCCACTGAACCACAAACTCAGCCAAGGAGGAAACATGCCAACAGGGCATATTCCACACCCTCCACCAAAAATGCCAAATCTCCCTAGCATAGGAGCATTGGAAGAAGAGATGAGAGACACTCTCCTCATAGTTATGACACAAAACACACATAGAAGGGCCTTGGAAACCATGTTTACACAAATTATCCCAAGTAAGGCAATGGTTTTTGAGCAACTAGCCACAAGAAAAAATTGCACTTGGGCCATGACAACTTGTGCCAGACATGCTTCCACCAAGGGACCTCGACAGCCCCAAACAACTGCCTACCAAGCTGCTTATAACTAGCAGACACAGAGTACTTCCCGGATAAATCAGGACCATCCCAAGCCAAGACATCGGGTCCCTTCAAGGAATTACAAGCACGGGAAGCCAAAAGCTGAGCAAGCTCACACCTATCCTCCTCAGCCCCCCTGGAGGCCACTCAGAGGGAAGCTTCCAATGAAAGCTTACAGCCGAACCACAATGATGTGCAAACTTATAATGCTCAACGGTATCACATCTAGCCGCAATAAAACCTTAGAAAGAGACTGGAGATGAGGAAGAGAAGAGAGAATAGGTGGGTGGCCATCCCAAGAATCTAACCAAAAAAGAGTCTGTGACCCCGAATGGCAAATCCAAAAAAGTGCACGCTTAATCAACTGAGCCCCAACTTTTAAAGTATGCCAAATCATAGAACCACTCCCCTCCAGAGGATAGCATGAGACATCACAAGAAGCAACACCCCTAAGATATTTATGGGTGAGAATATGGGCCCATAATTGATGTTGATTGGTACACCAACACCAATAAAGCTTAGCAGCAAGAACTTGCCCATTCAAAATAGCAGAGCGTAAACCAAGACCACCCTCCTGCTTTGGTCTACACATAGAATCCCACTTAACAAGGCTCCACTTAGAAGACAGTAAGTTACAACTCCAAAGGAATTGACGAGAGAGGACATCAAATTCCTTAAGGAAATACATAGGGGTCACTTGAACAAAGCATCTATAGATATGAAGGGCCTGGATAACTAACTTGAGAAGAGTCACTCTAGCAGCTGTAGATAACCACCGATGAGTCTAATAAGTCACCTTCCACCTCAGCTTGTCAAGCAACATCTGCCAGGAGGACCTAGGCTGACGCCCAACAACCAGAGGAATACCCAAATAGACAAAGGGAAGAGACCCAATTTGAAACCATAAAATAGCTGCAATCTACCATTGGATAGCCTGAGATGTATTAAAAAAGAAAATAGAAGACTTTTGTTCATTGACTTTCTAACCCGAAGCAATAAGGTAGATATCCAAAGCTTGCCTAAAAGATTCAGCTTGTTGAATACGAGCCAACCCCATAGGAGAAGTATCATCCACGAACTGGAGATGAGAACTCGTTGGCAGACCCAAGCCCCACTGCTAACCATGACTCAAGCCTTGGGAAACCTCACATTTAAGAAACAAACTCAGCCCCTCCACTATAATGATAAACAGATAAGGAGAGAGGGGGTCCCCCCAACGAAGGCCCCTAGTAGCACCAAAAGGCTTTGAAGGTTCACCATTCACAATAACTGAAAAAGAGGAGGAAGTCACACAACTCAAAGTCCAACTCCCCCAATCTGAAGAAAAACTAAAGGCCAACATAATCTTCTGAAGAAAACTCCATTTAACTCTGTCATAATCTTTGGCCATATCCAACTTGATGAACATAGACCATTCCGAAGAAGTCACCATGGAATGAATGACCTCAGAGGCTACAACCACCCCATCCAGAATTTGCCAGCCTACCACAAAGCCACCTTGCTCCTCAAAAATGACAATAGGCAGGCACTGTTTAAGCCTCTTAGCAATCAATTTTGTAATAATCTTGTACACCACATTATAGAGTGCAATAGGTCTAAAGAATTCAAGCCTATTAGCACCTTACTTTTTAGGAATGAGAACCAGAAAAGTAGCATTCAGGGCCCGTAGCATCTGCTTACTATGGAGAGACTCCTGAACAACCTCCGACAAATCCAGCTTCACAATATCCCGAAACTCCTGGAAGAATTCAACTGGAAAACCATTAGGGCCAGGAGCTTTCCCCTTATTCATCCCAAACACAACATCCTCAACTTCAGACAAAGAAATTGGACGAGTAAGAGAAGCATTCAAATCATTAGAAATCAAAGAAGGAATGCAAGTAAGGATCATATTCTCCTCAGCCTTAGCAGGAGGTGAGTCTTCAGTAAATAGAGCGGAATAAAACTGATGAGCCTCTCTAGACAATGCCTGTTGCGAGGAAATCGAAAGACCCTCAGAGTTAACAAGAGAAGAAATATAACACTTATTCTGACGAGCTTATACAGAGTGATGGAAGAAAGCAGTATTCATGTTTCCCTCTTGAATCCAATCAATCCTTGCCTTTTGTTTCCAGAAAATCTCCTCACGGAGCTCCCACTCCTCCACCAATTTCAGAGCCTGGGACTCAGCATGTCCTAGAGCCTCCGAAAATCCCAAATCTCAAATTTGACGAGTAATAATAACAAGATGATCCTACGCTTCCCTTTTCTTGGCCCGCAGATTGCCAAAACACAACCTATTCCATTGCTTAAGATGATACTTGATAAATTGCAGCTTCTTAACAAGACAATATATAGTTGTACCATACGCAGGGGCCCCATCCCTCCACCACTAGGCAACCAGGTCATACAAGGATGGATCCCGAAGCCACATAAGCTAAAATTTGAAAGAAAGATTCTTAGGAGAAGGAAAAGAAGAAGCAAAAAACTTAATTGGCCAATGATTAGAGCCACACCAATCAAGAATCTCAGAGCAAGTGACCATGCAACTGCCCATCCAAAAACTAGAAACAAGAAATCTGCCCAGCCGCTCAGAAATCACTTCTGGACCACTCCGTCTATTATTCCAAGTGAAGATACCATTAGAGGGTTTAACATAAACAAGAGCAAGAGAATCCACATTTTCCTAAAAAAGATCTGAAGCAGGACCAAGCCTAGGCAACCCCCTCTTTTCTCCTCCAAACACAACATAGAATTGAAATCACCAGCTAAGATCCAAGGAAGAAAAGGCACACAAGACCTAACAAACCTAATGTGGGCCCAAAGCTGGATTTTACCACAGATGACAATCAGAGCATAAACATTACTGACCAGAATAGTCTCACTAGACTCCAAACTGAAGCCACCATAGAAATAGACAAATGGCTAGAAATCCACCAGTGAGGAACAACCTTACGTGGATCCCAACAAAAACCCAGACCTCCAGAGTTTGCCTTAGAACCAATACACTGACATTGACCAGAAGCCCAAATACGAGGAGCATAATGAAGCATGGAGTCCACCTGAAGCTTAGTCTCCTAAATGCAAAACATATCTAGAGAATGAACCACAATCAAATCCTGAATAGCCTTTTGACGAGGGGTGCTATTCAACCCCCTTGTGTTCCATGAAAGAATAATCATGAGGAAGGTGGAGAGAAAAGGGCATCAATGGTCTTAACCGACCCAAATTCCACCAACAAATCCCCAGTGGATTTAATCTTGTCCACATCCTTTTTACAGCCAGCTTTAGAGGAATTCTCAAGATGACCCCTCTTAAGAGGGCATTGCAACACCCCCAGAACATGGGATGATCCCCGCCACTTGCTAGCAGGCAATACCGCCTTAGCTAAATCAGCTAATACAATGTCATCCTGCGGATCTGTAGAGGCACTAGGAAGCCCAAAATTCTCCTGATCCAAAGCCAAAGAAAAATCCTTAACAACAATCACCTACTCCAGCCTTGTATCCATACCAGTGGCCCTAAAAGGAAACTCAATATAAATCTCCTCTTCCAAGGCCTGATTATCCAAGACCTCAAAATGATTGGGTACCTAATCACTTTGTCTATCTTTGTAGGCCCGCTTCTGTCCCCTTCCTTTAGCCCTCGGCTTAATAAGAATGAAGCCATCCTTATCGGTCCCACCCTCAGCCACAGTCATTCTTTTTTCTTGTAATGTGTATATAATAATTACATATACCATTAATATTTATAACTATTTATTTATACCATTCACAAATCTTATATAACAATTACATATACAATTAAATTTAATTACTACCTATTTATACCATTCTCAAATCACAACAACATTTAATTAGTAGTGCTCTATTAATTAGTATTGCTCAAGCACACAACATTTAATCATAGTAGTGTTCAAATATTTACATAGCCCTATGTGATGAAATTTATTTAATTTTTTTTGGATTGAATCACATTTTTTTTGAGATGAGTGTAATTTGGGAAGTCCATGCTTTTTTTCTCATATTGTTTGGCCTTATTTTGATTAGAGTTTCATAAATGTAATCAATATCTTACATGTGGTATATTCTTATGTGAAATTAACTCATGACATCTCTAGTTCCCAAATAGTTGATCTCCATCCCTATATCCTCCATTTACCACTCCAAATAGATGTTGGTGTGGACTTCACTCGACGCTTTTCTACAATTAATGATTTAAACCTTGAACTTCAAAACTCAACATTTATAAAATCATCCTATAATTCTCTCCCTTACTAGTTATTGTGTGTTGACTAAAGTGAACATTTATGTTGGTCAAAGCCTTCTATGTTACTACTTTATCCAATTTCTACATTATATATATATATAAAGATAATGCGCCTAGTCAACTTTTTAATGTGACCGATGACACTGATGCGACACGCCCTCCAGCTCCACAGTAACGCTTTTGCTCGGAGCAATGAACCGGTGAGGCCACAACATGGGGGATCTAATCCCCAAGAAGGAACACTTCAAACCCGCGAGCTCGTTGTCCTAGCGAATGCGTAAAGCGTGCGAGCTCATTGGCCCAACGGGGGTTTGAACTATGGTGGCCGTCACTACAACCGAATGACTTAACCACCAAACCATGCCCTTAACGGAAAAATATGTATATTTTTTATTATTACACCTAGCTCTATTATATAGGTTATTTTGTTCTTAATTAATTATTTTTTAACAAATTAGTCTAGATAACCCATGTTAATTGATATATTTCTTTAGACTTGTGAACTCCAATTATCAAACACCCTTTATTGATAGTCAATTGTTCTCTACAATTCTAGAGGATGGACTCAAGATCTAGAATTAAGGATGTATCTTAATCTAACCTTATGAAGAAAAGTCTCATAATCAGAGTGTGGAGAAAACTTTGTTTATTTTGTTTGTTACACCTGTAACTTTATATTTCAATGTAAAGCACTCAATATCATAGCAAGTACTTCTCATTTGTGTTTCATTCATTTGTAGTAATATTGAAAGGGGTGACATGTGTCTAATTCTAGTTAGTCCATAGTAAAACAACTAAAGGCTAAATAACTCATATGCATATATCGATTTTTCTTAGATTCTAGCGATTTAGTTTTTGTCTTGTGCCCATTGTTCCATAAACACAAAAAATCCATAAATCTTTTGACCGTAAGAGTTTTGGAAACTTACCTAAGATCTAGTTCTATCTTGGATCACTATGATCTCCATTGTTGGAATATGTTTCTAATGGTAAGCCAAAAGAAGAAGATATGTATTCGTTGACTAAAAACATATACAAAGCAGATATAAATACTGTGTGGAACTAACACATCAGTTGGTAGTTAAAATGTAACTGTAGAAACCAACGTAACCACCCTAATAGCCAATGGTTATGTAGATAATGTAATAGCGATATTATGCTAACATTCCCCCCTTATTACATTGTTTTTACAAATGTACCCCCTAAACAGTTCAAATTTGATCCTACCAAGAGATTTGGTGAAGATATCTGCTATCTGAGTATCTGTAGGGCAGTACTAGAGCTGGATGTGGTGGTTTAAAACTTGATCCTGAATGTAATGACATTCGACCTCAATATGCTTAGTGCGCTCATGGAAAACTAGATTCTTCACAAGTTTTAACACACCCTGATTGTCGCAATAGAGAACTGGTGACTTTTCTTCAGGAATGTCCAGATCTGCCAAAATGCAACGTAACCAAATTACTTCACACACAGCTCCTAGTGCGGCGCGATATTCATCCTCAGTGGAGGAAAGACCAACAATAGTTTGCTTCTTACTAACCCACGAAATTGGCCCAGATCCAAGATGAAAAACATAGCTTGAGGTGGATTTCCTGTCATCTATAGATCTTGCATAATCTGAGTCTGTATATCCCTGTAAGAGGAACTGATTATTCTTCTTATATTCTAGACCATAATCAACTGTGCCTCAGATATATCTCAACACATGCTTTGTTGCAACCCAATGACACTTCTTTGGCTCCTGCATGAATCGAGTGAAATAGCTTACAGCAAAACACAAGTCCGATCTGGTGTAGGTCAAGTAGATAAGGCTCCCAATCAGCTGCCTGTAGAGAGTGACATCCACTTGAGGTGAATCCTTGAAATGGGATTGTTGCAAACCTTTCTCCATTGGAGTGGAAATAGGCTTACAGTTGACCATTCCATACTTTTCCAAGAGTGTCTCGGCATATTTCATTTGGGAGATGAATATGTGGTTCTTCTTCTGCCATATCTCCAAGCCAAGACAATAATGAAGTAGCCTAAAATCTATCATGTTGAAGGAGTTCTTGAGATCATTCTTTACATCATCAACGAGACTGTCTGAGCTGCTAGTGAGAATAAGATCGTTCACATACAAAACTAGAATGACAATCTCTGTGCCTACCTTCTTAATATACAAATTAGGATCGGAGGGGCTACGGGTGAATCCATGCTGCAATAGGTGACCATCAATCTTGATGTACCATGCCCTAGGAGCTTGCTTAAGGCCATAAAGAGATTTGATAAGATGACATACCTTGTGTTGATGATGTTCATCAACAAACCCTTCTAGCTGGGTCATGTACACTTCTTTGAGATCACTGTTTAAGAAAGCACTCTTGACATCCATCTGCTGAAGCTTCCATCCCTTCTACGCTGCCAATGCATAGACCATTCTGATAGTTTTGATCTTCGCAGTGGGTGCAAAGGTCTCTTCATAATCAATGCCCTCTGGTTGAGCATATCCCTTTGCTACAAGTCGTGTTGTGTACTTGTTGATAGATCCATTTGCCTTGCACTTTGTTTTGAAGATCCATTTGCAGCCAATGGGTTTCTTCCCTTCAGGCAGATTGACAAGTTCCCAAGTATGATTTTGCATTAGAGAATCATACTCTGCATCCATAGCCTTCTTCCACTGAGGTTGGCTTAATGCCTCTCGAACTGTGTCAGCTTCAGTGCTGTCAACAACAGTACTCATGAGCACAAGATTCACTTCATTTCCTGTCTGACTCCTAGTTCTGATTCCTGATGAAGTGTCTGGAAGAGTGTGTAGGTTAGAGTCCCTGATTGTACTTTGGACCCACTTTGGAGGTTGACTATGCTGCTGCTGGTGTGTAATGTTGTTTAGAGGGCCCAAATCAACATACAACTCTCCTTGTAGTTCACTTTCTTTGTGAGAGTCTTCCACATGCTCATCATCTGATTGTGAGAGCAATTTATGAGAAGTAGGAGGTTGTTGCTCTTCTTTCTGTGATAAAGAATCGAATGATGATTCATCACATACCACATCTCGACTCTCATGTATCTTCATTGTCTCAGGATCTATGAGACGATAAGCTTTTGATGTAATACTATATCCCAACAATATACACTGTAGTGTCTTAGGATTAGTCTTCTTTCTCCTATTGGCAGGGACATGCATGTATGATGTGCAACCAAACATCCTTAGATGAGAAATTGAAGGCTTTTGTCCAGTCCATACCTCTTCCGGTGTCTTGTGTTGCAGGATCTTTGTTGGTGCCCTGTTGATGAGGTATACAGCTGTCCGCACTACTTCTGCCCAAAATCTTTCCTCCAACTTGGCTGTGGAGAGCATGCATCGAGCCATCTCCATGATAGTCCAATTGTGATGTTCTGCAACTCCATTCTATTGGGGTGTATAGGGAGCAGTTAGGTGCTACTTGATGCCATGATGCTTTAGGTATGCCACGAACTCCTTGGAGGTGAATTCCCCCCCTCGATTTGACCGGAGGACAAGAAGAGAGTGGCCGGCTTCTTTGACAACTTGCTTGTGAAAGTTCTGAAAGTTGGCAAAGGCTTCATCTTTCTTCTTGAGAAAATACACCCAGGTCTTTCAGGAGAAGTCATCCACGAACAATTGGAAGTACTTATGGCCTTAAAATGAAGCAGGCATGGGTCCACACAGATCGGTATGTACCAACTCAAGGTGATGTTTAGCATGGAAGCTACTAGCCTCGAACGGATCCCAGTGTTGTTTACCTGCAAGGCATCCAGGACATATAGGCAATGAATTTGAAATTGGAGGAAGACCTCTTACCATTTGTTTGGAGCTGAGTTGATGCAAGGAGCTGACTGAAAGGTGCCCATAGCGATAGTGCCAGAGTCCTGTAGATTCTATTGTTGAAGCTGATAGAGGTACTGTATGGGAGGAGACAGCATCTAAGGCAAACAGTCTATCCTTCATAAATGCTCTAGCAAGTATCATACCTTCTCTTGAGATTAGACAGGTCTTGACCCCATCCTTCACCTGGAACTCAACGTTTAGTTTGTGGTTTAGAAGCTGACTGACAAAGAGTAGATTTGATGTCAAACCCGGAACATACAACACCTTGGTGAGGGTACAACGGCTTGTCCCAAGAGGAATGATGACGTTGCCTATACCCTCTGCAACATACTCCTTGTTGTCAGCAATTCAAACTCTATCTCTAGTAGGTTGTTCTGTCAGTGCATCGAACATCTCACGATTGCCTGTCATATGCTTGCTGGCACCCGAGTCTATCAACCAAATATCTCTCATGGGCTACGAGGTTTGGGAAACAAGGACTAGATTGTGATGAGTGCTGCAGTTGGCTATTTCTGGTTCATCTTCTTCTGATGCATCATCTTGTTGGGCCGCTATATTGCCTTTGTGCCTTCTGCGATGATGACGGCATTTGGATGGCTGAATATCACTACAACCAGAAAAGCCTTCTTTACTTGAATTGCCCTTTGTTAAGGCATTGTACCAATAGTTGATAGTGTCATGATTGTTCTTGTTGCATATATGACACCATTGGTTTGCCTTTGGAGGCTTCGACTATTGATGTTCTTGTTGTTTCTATGGCTACTTTCCACGAAACTTTTGACCTTTTGATTGTTTGGAGATCAGGGCCTTGTCTTCAAGTTCACCTTGGACAGATTGAATGGCTTCTTCCTGCTGCAACAAATTCACCAATTCGTCAAATGACACATTTTGCTTGGTGATGTTCAGCGTGGTGACAAAGATTTTGAACTGAGATGGCAGTGCTCTTAGCGTAATTGGGACAAGTAGTTTGTCCTCCACCTTTTCTCCAAGTGCAACAAGCTCAACTCACAGTTCAGATACCCGCCGTAAGAATTCCTCAACTTTCTCGCCAGCTTGCATACTGAGTGTATGTAGCTTGGACTGTAGATGGAGGATCTTTGTCTGGTTCTTCGCTTGGTAGATTGTGGAGAGAGAATCCCATGCTGCCTTTGATGTTTCTGCATCCTGAATGTGAGGTTGAACTTCATCGGTGATGCTGAGTGTTATCAACATCAATGCTTTGGCATCGGCCTTGTCAAACTTTTGCCTATCATCTGGGTCTTCTGGTCTACTTATGTCACCAATGACAATTCCCCATAGCTCCTCAAAAATGAGAATTATCTGCATCTTTGTCTTCCATGTGGCATAAATTGGCCCTTTCAAAAGTTGAGCATCAGAAAGAAGCAATTTCAGGGTAGACATTTTTTTAAAAAAATCTAGACAACAAATTTATTATTATTTTATTTGACAGTACATTCACTTTCAAGAGGAAATTGTGGCACGAAGATGAGCACGATAGGCCTATGCTATGAGACGGGGATGCTTTGGTGTGCGTTCTACCTCATCTTCATCATCAACATCATAACCCTCATCTAGTTTTGCTCTAATCTTCCTTGCTTGACATTGTACATCAAATAGAAAGTAATCTAGCAATCCTTGCCTAAACAATTCATCAAATTGGAGATTACCGGTGTTTTGCAGGGCATCTAGAAGGGCAAAATAGAAGCTTGAGCTTTCTGAAATAGCACGTCCACCTCGAGGTGGCTCAGTTGCATGATTACTGGCCACACTGCTGGCATCGGGTGCGGTTGACATCCACTTTTCTTTGATTGCCGAGTTTTGCAAACTATGTCTTCCTCTTCCAAGTGCCTTGTCACAGTCTATACTTCACCAAACAGTGCCAAAGTTCATCAGGTGTCTCCCGCTACACACCTCAACTCAGTCTTCAAGTACCTTATGTCTTCCTCTGGCCACGTACAGGTCTCATTCCAGCGAAGAGACAAACTCAGGAGATTCCAGACTTACATAGCGCCAAACTTCAAACTTCATGTGGTGATCTTCAAGCTTCACTGCTGCAATTTCATCACCAGCGCATATCTTCTACTCGTCACAGTCAGCATTGATGCCCATCACTGCTCACAGGATACTACATTTCACATAGAAAACACCCAATGATCAAAGAAGGCTCGGATACCATTTAATGGTAAGCCAAAAGAAGAAGATATGTATTCATTGATTAAAAACAAATACAAAGCAGATATAAATACTGTGTTGAACTAACACATCAGTTGGCAGTTAAAATGTAACTGCAGAAACCAACGTAACCACCCTAACAGCCAATGGTTATGTGGACAATGTAATAGCGATATTATGCTAACAGTTTCCTCCATAGGATTGCCAATCCCCATAAAGCTCCACAAGTTGGAGAAGTTGCTACTTCCCAATCCTTCCATTAACTGAGTTTTTTTCACCCTGCTCTACTGACAATTTAGTTCTTGCAAAAGTAATATATCTGCCTTGACCCCATCAATCTAATTTTTGATGAGGCACCTTTTGTTAGGAGCATTTAGGCCCCTAACATTCAGGGTTAGGATTCTCATTGCACCTAAGGAGAGATTTCCACTCTGCTATTTCTTAAGACTTTGTTTATTGTTGTCTTGATTCCCATTGCAATTTCTACTTGGGTCCTACTTTTCTTTTGTCGATCACTCTTTTTTGGATGAGGCATGTGTGTTTCTATCTGCTTTTAGCTCCAAGACTATTTGAGATATAACTAAGCTCTATCGGTCCTCCTCCTCTCTTTTCTCTTGGAGAACTTCTTCTGCAATGTCGTCACATATGCCATTACTTTGGCTATTACTTCCTCTAGTATTGCATCTAGGCTATATTTGGCCATATCCAAGGCTTCATCCCCACCTTCAGTGTAGAACCATGACTCCTATGGTTTTGCTCTACCATCTTCCTCTTCTTGTATATTTGTCAGCTTCTCTCTATCCTTATCCTTGATAGCCATTTTTGGTTTCTTTGCCTTCTCTATTTCTTCCCTTGTAGGTGATATCCTCCTGTAGTTGATTATTAGATCTTCCTCATCCCAATCCTTGTTAGAATTACCTATGGGAGGGGAGAATACTATTTGGAGATCAATCTATTTCTCTAAGTCTTGTATATCTTTTGTGGACCCAACTTCAGGGAGATCTTCTCCTTCGTCCTCAAGTTCTACTAGTTGCTGGTTGCTAGGATTCCTAAGTTAAAATCTCTCTTCTCCCATATACTCTGAGTCATTAAGTTCTATTGTTCCCTTGTCAACTCCTCCTTGAATGGGGTTGTTATCCATATTGTTTTCTCCTTCATGAATTATTTTCTATTCTCAAATGCCTTCTAGAGTCTCAACCTTTACCCATTCTAGTATCGTGTTTTTTTTGTTTCCATTAGAATGTACATCCTAATTGTGGCTGACCAGCAATGATTTTGCTGGATCTCTATTTATTGACATGTTCCCTGAGTGTTCCTATCATTCTCAAAGTTTCCACGCCCCTATATTCGACGTCCCTATATTCCATTGGGAGATTTAAAATTTGTACCCATAAAGGACGCAAAGCTATTTGAAGGATTAAAGTTTGGCTTCCATGACTGGTAATATATGTTTGTTCCTTGATACCTCCACATTTTGCTTTGTAAGACTTTATCTCTTTCTTCTTGACTCTGAAAGGTGAAATCAAAGAAGACATCTCCTAATTCCACTAAATCTTCCGTCACAGGCCAATTCCGAGACACCCATTCTTTTAATTCAATAGTCAAGAAGTGACAGGAAAGAACTTTACCTATTAGTGCTAATTTTTGTAATAATTCTCTTCTTCTATTGAGTACTTCCCTTATAATCTGCATATGTATCTCCTGATCCTCTTTTTTCGTATTACCTCCTTAAACGTTTGTTTTGGTCTATTTTGTGCAGCGGTAATCTCTCCTTTCCACTCTCCTATTTATTAAAACTCTCTGTTTCTTAAGAGTGTTGAATATAAAGGAAAGGACAATTTTTTCGTATTCTCTTCTTTCCTTTATATTCAACACTCTTCTTTCTTCTCTAAGATTTCCTTGTTCCTATCTTGCATAGTATCTTTCAATACTTGGTTCTTCTCTGGTTGTAGAAATTATTCTATTTATTGTCTCTATGATTGTAAGGTGGGTCACTTTTTTGGATTGAACCTTTCTGTAGCTGAAATAACTCCTCTTGTGATCTTAGAAGGGCCTTCTCTTACTAGATATTCCTTGGGTTTTTTGAGGGGCCTTCTCTTACTAGATATTCCTTGGGTTTTTTTTGTTGGCTTCTTTCGATCCAATCTATGCATGTCTTTCACTTAGATCCAGGGTGAAAACTATGTTGTGATTCTTGCATGAAACCACTATTTGTTGGATTCCTATAGTCATTTCTTCCAATCCAGTGTCTAGATCACTCCATATTCTTTAGATCACTCCATATTCTTCCAATCCAATGTCTAGATCACTCCATATTCTACAATACATCCTATGATCTTACACTTACACAATTATTAGGAAAGTGTTAATTCAAATGACTATGATATGAATAATGAAATTTTAAATATAGAATGACTCTATCAAGATTGAAATGGTAATTTGAAAGTATTAACAATAAAAAGGAAATGGAGACTCAATGGATTTGAAATCATAATACAAGGGTTATGTTTGCATTCAAATATGGATATAACAATGCCAATAATTATATCAATGGTTATAGTAAATAGATACACCAAAAGCCAAAATTATGAAACCCATACTACAAATCTCTACACAATACGAAATTGCATTCTATAATTTCATATCACTCCACAAAAACCACATCAAAACCTAAATTTAAAAATATAATGATATCAAAATCTAAAAACTATAACTAAACATCAACATTGAATTTAGAGATGTCAATGAAGCCTTGTATAATTCCTAGGTGGAATCACTAATTGGAGTCTCAAACTTTTCATTCCTCAATCCCAAAGACCTCAGGCGTTTTTATCGTTGGATTTGAAACCATAAGGAGTTTTGTCCTTGGATTGATTTTTGAACACAAGTGTTCTACTAAATATAATAAATTGATAATATCAAATTGGATAACTTCTTTCTATCTTTTTACCTTTCTTTATAGATTCAATAATAATTAATTATTATTTATTTCTTTCCTTTTTTCCCTCCACTACCATCATTTAATATCTTTTTATTTCTTTATATATTCCAAAATATTTTTAGCTTGTAGCTCTCCTCAAGAGATTCCCTCTAAATTTAGACATTCATCCCATATATAATGTCATCCCTACATATGATGTACTTATGGTATTCATGAATTAAATTTACACTTGTATGTGGAAAAATATCTATATGTTTTAGTCTAAAAATATCAACTATCTGAATGATATTTTTAGATGTAAGGTCATCTATTATATATAAAGGTTGTCTCTATACCAATATTGTATTTGGAATGACATTGCATCCAAATATATATAAGGTCATCCATTTGTATGGTGATTACGTCATATTGGGATGACAAAGTTATTTCAACATTAGCAAGTTCCTTAAACTACATGTTCATCATTGTAATTACATCATATTGAAGCTTATCTATATACGTAAGAACATCATATGTTTTATATATAAGGTCATCCTTAAACATATAATTTTTTTGACTGATATTGAAGAGTCAAATTTGCCAAGATCACATAATCAATTTATAGGTACAATGGGATGATATTATTATTTTGTAGGTTTTATTAAAAAATAAAGGAAGTACTTTACATGGTGGATTGGTTGACATGTAACCATAACTCAAATTTATGCATATAAATTAAATTGTATTCATGCATCATATTTACATGTAGAATCATTATAGAGAAAAACTAAAAACACTTGAAAGAAAGAAAACTAGTTAAATTTACAAGTCAAAAGGATGTTCTAAATTACAACCAAAGCTGCAACAGCGATCTAAATTTTAATCCAAGATGCAACACTTGTCTGAAAATATAGAAAATAATTGCTATAAGAGAACTTTTTATAGCCATCATAGCCATTACATATTTTCATCTTGATCTATGTGGTTGCAATTGATTGGTTGATATTAAATATAGAAGCATTTGATTGGGCAATCTTAGAAGTTAGGATCAATGCATTTAAGATTGTTGAAGAAGTAGATGGATTTGAATTAATGGAGAGAACTGAATTTACTTATCTTTTAAGATTGTAGAATTATTAGATAGATTAGAAGTTATGAAAGGAAATGTCTTGAATTTTTTTTAATAGATAAGTGCTATCAAAATATAGTAAGGAAAACAACAAGAACAAAGACCATATTTAGATCATGGCCATCAATCAAGAACACAAGACTCCAAGTCCTTCAGCAATCTCACTAGCCTGCTCCACTTGTGAGGGGGAAAGGAGATCTCCGTATTGACTTATGAAATAGGAGAACATCTCCATATTGTTTCTCCTAATACCTTCTCTAAATAGTAGTAATGCTTGGGAAGAAATCTATTTTTCCTTACTACCACTGCATTAAAGACTCCAACTATCATCCCACATTTTGGTCTCTTGTTGAAAGAGGATATAGCAGAATAAGCCTCAACCACCATATCGTCCTTCACATAAGAGTTAGCCATGATTTTGCCGCTTGATTTTTGGCCCAGAATCAAAATAGAGATCATTAAAAATTCTTTATAGATGAATCCATCATGGAGGTCGTCATCGTTAAAGACATAGGATCCAACTACCTTCTTAATCGCCTCCACCACCTCTGCAGCTTTGGCCTTAAAAATACATCAAATCTGGTTCTCAGGTAATTCTTCCCCATCAGACTCCTCGTCATGCTCATCATCAGGATCTTCGTTAGCTTCCACGTACTCTTCCTGTGAACTGTGATTGGAGCATGACTCCTTGTGCTCCTTAGGCTTAGATTTCTGAAAAATACAGATGTAGTCTATCTCCATTCTTTGTGCCTATGTGAGATCGTCAAACATGAATGAGGAAAAATAATGAGAGGAAAAATCCCTTTATGTAGAGATGTGGCCTGACAAATAGGCTCTTTAGAGGATAACCAACGATATGTTGTAGGATCTACTCAGCGTTACTTCTCGATCCCATATTCACATTGTAAGTCTCATAATGGTAAGTTACACCATGGCTCACATGTTGTAGAAATGATAACTTCCTCCTCTTGTATGTAGGTAGAGTTAGCGAGAAAATCGACCACCTTATTTTAGGAAATGGAAACATTGCCCAATCCTTTCATAAGACTCCAAATTTCCCTCGCGAGATATTTTAACCTCTAGTTTTCAATCTTTTTTGTTTACAACGACATTAGCGTAGATGAGGGAATCCCCCTCAATATCAATGTTGGACAGATTGTGGTCCTTGCAAAATCTGAGGCCATGTAGGAGTGTTGAAAATTCCATGTCATCATTAATGCCTATTAGCAGGGTGTAAAGCATAAAGTAGAGCCGGCCAGAAGATGGTGCATGCACTATGCGAAGGTCGGAGCTAATAGGAGACACATCCCTATATCTAATATATATATAAAAGACATGGATAATATAATATAGGAGAATAAGAGTATGATATGAGATAGATTCTTATGTAAAGAATGACAGAGAAGTCATAAATGAGGCAAAGACTTAGACCTGCCAGAAGATGGATGTATGATATATATATCCAGAGGTCTATTTGTACAAGATATTTTTGTGTTTTCTTGTTATGATGTGTATGTGATAATCTATTTTTGTTTTTCTTTACATATTTCTATCAATCTTTAGTTTTTTGACTGGGGTATAAACTGACTACAAATATTCTTGACTAGGGTATATTCTTTATGTTATTTGTAGAAAAGGGCTAGGAAGTTGTCTAGACCATGGGCTTTGTCCAGGTGGAGCTAGAATATGATGCTTTTAACTTCATCCAGTCTTATTTGCTCCATTATGCTTTCATTGTCCCCTAATCTAATCAATCTATGTACATTGTATAGAATGTTGCTGAGAAAGAGATCTACTAGATCCTCCCCCCCAAGGAAATTTTTAAATAATTTTACTAATTCATCTTGAATTTCTTTGTAATTTGTCAATGTTCTATCATTTAGTGATTTAATACTCACAATCTTGTTCTGGGCTCTATGAACTTTTCTAACATTATGAAAAATTTAGTGTTGTGATCACCTTCAACAAGCCATGTCTCAATTTGGATTTCCAATAGATCTCTTCTCTCTAGCCAATAGCTCAACATGTTCAGCAATAATATCCCTTTCTTTTTTATAATCTTTTTATATGCCATAAGAGATCACTTTTTCATTGAGTTCTAGTTCTTTTTCAATTTGTTCTTTCTCTTTGAAAATGTCTTTGAAAGAAACCGTATTCCATATTTTAAGTGTTTTTTAACATGCTAGAGATTCATTGAGAAAATAAACATTCTTGATCCTCTTAGATTCTATGGTTCTAACCATAATTGTTTGAACATGTGTTTTAACTCATCACATCTTAACCATATTTTCTAAAATCTAAATTGACACCTGGTGGGTGTTTGTTCTTCCCTAATGTTGAGAGAGACAAGGTAGTGATCTGAGCAATATATTGGCCGAATTAAGGACTCCATCAGATAGGGTGAATTGATCCAATTTGATGACATTAGGAAATAGTCTAACTTCTTAGTAATGTTAGTGAATCCTTCTCTTCTATTAGTCCATGTGTATATTCTATTAGCTGGTGGCATATCGATGAGATCGATAGTATGGATGAAATCAACAAAATCCTTCTGAGTTTATGAAATTCTTCCCAAATCCCCTTTCTTTTCTAATGTATTGAGCATGGCATTGAAATATAAACCCAATATGGACTTCTCATTCCTAAAAGTTTAAATCTACATTAAATAATATTCCAAACTTTCTCTTTATCCTCTATTTTATTGGGCCATAAACATTGTAAATATAGAATGTAGCTACATACCTTCACAAATTGCTAGTTAGAATCCTCATGTAGAATATTGATAGACACCTATGTTGACTTCCATAGTGTTCCTAAGCCCTCACAACCCCCTAGGCCTTCATAAATCTTCCGTTCCACCTTTTTCAATGCTTCAAAAAGATATTGGCTTCAACTTTTTTAGTTTTATTTCTTGTATGATTATTATATTGACCAAAGCATTATCTAAGTGGCACTTGGTCATGTGCCTTTTGTTAGGGGCATTTAGGCCTAAAACATTTCAAGACAAGATCTTCATGGATCTCTAAGGGCGGGCACACCTTAGATAATGGTAAGTAGTTTTTGATCATTGAATAGCCATCATTTAAAGCCAGTTGTTCCCTCTTCTATTAATTTATTTTCCTACCCCTCTTCGCTATCAAAATATTGGAACCATAATTGAGGTGTTTGGCCACTAATTAGATAATTCTTCTAGGATCTATAATATCAATCACATCATCTTCTTCATTTTCATGGCTATTAGTATTAGATCCTTCTATACAATCCTAGAGATTCATATGTTCAATGAAAGGGATAATTGCCAAGTTTGTCAATAGTTCTAACTCTAGATTATTCTTCTCTATTTGATTTTTGGTTAATTCTATCTCTACTAGTGCATCCTCATGCTTACGGAATTTTGGAACCCAACATGTTATGTGAGTTGAATTGAAATGCTTACAATTGTTCTTTATATGGCCTCTACTCCTACATTTTAGGAAATAGTATTTCTATGCTTCCACCTCCACCTCTTAGATCCACTCTCCAAATTGGGTTGATAAGGATATTTGATGAGTAATTTTGCTTATTGCGATCACCTTGATCCACATGTATATGAATGAATTTCCTCTAGTTCCTCTCATGTCTACTTCTAAAGTCATTCCACTACCATTCCCAATTTAAAATAGGCAATCATCTGACTAGTATTTTAGTGGGAGATTTGTAAAATCTCAACCAACAAGGGCAATCCATAGGGTAGATGTCCCTAGGGTTCATTTTTGGTATCCATTTCTATAAAGAATGATAAGATCCTTTGTTCCATAGGGCAATCGACCATGGGCCACCATTGAGAATTTCTTCCCTATGATCCATATTCTAGAAGACTGAAACAAAAGAAAATATTGGGTAGAAAATTCATGGTGAGGCCTTCACCCCATTGATCTCTAGCCCACTATTCTAATTTAGCTCACATGAATTTTGCACCCATGAATCTTCCTAAAACAACATTCTCTAACAAGGTCGAGGACAATGTTTGGAAAATTTGATACATCAATCACAATTTATTTGTCCTTAACCTGCTTCTCCTTCTTTCCTTTGTAATTTTGTTGATTTTAGCTATGAGTTGTACATTCCATATATATACATATACATATACATATACATATAAATAAATAATAATTTTCTTGTAAATATTAGTAAATATAATAAAATAAATCTTAAATAATTCTAAAGAAAAATAAAAATATTATTTAAGTACATAAAATAACTACAAAATAATTCTTAACAAAACAAAATAACTCTTTAATAAATAAATATAACATAATAGCTTGCCTATATATTATATTTTTGAAGTATTGTAATAATATTAATTACCTTGGGTTAAACTCCTTCAATTTTTTAATATAACTAATCCACCTCTATATAGAAGATTATATTTATTAAAAATTATATATATAAAAGGGTCAATAAGATTATATTTATAAAGGATTATATATAATAAAAAATAAATTACAACTATACCAACATAAAAATATAGATGAAACTAACAAAAAGAAATTAAATTAAATAAATGAAAAAAAGGTGAAAAGAAAGAAAAACTAGGAATAAGTTAAAGAAAAGATCAATGGAGAGGTAAAATTTTAAAATATAAAGGTTTACTTTGTTCATTAAATAGAATGCTGTGATATTGTTTAGATTAAAATTTATAAGAATTTCATTAGAGAAATAAAATTAAAATTTATTAAACCATATTTTTATATAGTCTTCACCACCAACAATATTTTTTTATAAAATATAGACATAATAAAATTTTTAGCTCTACTAATACTAAACCTTTTCTAGATTAATATTTTTAAATAGTTTTCACCACCATTAATTTTTTTTAAAAATATAGATATAATAATATTTTAGAGTCCAAAAATATACTAATTTGTTACATATCTTAAATTAATATTTTATAATGTAAATCTATCTTACTTAAAATTTTATAATTTTACATAAATTATACCTATAACAATATAAACTAACACATATAAATACAGATACAAGTATACAAAAGAAACGAAATGAAATAAATGAAAAAAGGTCAATAAAAAGAAAAACTAGGAATGAGTTAAAGAAAAGATCAATTAAGAGGTAAAATCTTAAAATATTAAGGGTTACTTTGTTCATTAAATATTTAAATGGTTTTGATATTGTTTAGATTAAAATATATAGGAATTTCATTAGAGAAATAAAATTTTCTAAATCCTTTTGTAAATTAATATTTTTAAATAGTCTTCACCACTAACAAAGAAATTTATAAAATATATATATAATAATTTTTTTTAAATAATTTTTTTAGGTCTACTAATATACTAATCTTTTTGTAGATTAATATTTTTAAATAGTCTTGATTGTTGGTGTATATTAAGCTTTCTTAGGAGTGTATATTTAGGAGCCTATGTTTAGCCTCGAGCTATACTTGGTATGCTTAGATTAGCTTTGCCCATGTTAAGTGGATGCTTTTCCTGTTCTTGGAGCACCACAATTCTTAGTGAGCTTTTCCTATTATTGGCTTGACTATTCTTAGTCGATTATATCCTATATGTATCTCACTTTGTCATCTGTTTCACTATCTCAATTAATTCTATTACTTGTATTCTAAGTGTCCATTATTTTGCAATACTTGTTTTCTTACAGATTGAGTGTGATCTTGTTTGTCTTGGGTGGCTCAATTCAGTACTCACATTCACTCAATGATCTTGGTCAATCTCACATGGTATCAAAGAAGGATTGTTTGAATGTTTGTTTGATTTCTTTGGTGAGATCTTGAAAGTTTTTGCATAGTTTGAATCAAAGCAAAGTTTTCCTAGTTTGTAATTTGTGTTTTTTTTTGTATTCATGGTATTTGCATGGAAAAGCATTTACAATAGAGGTCAATTTTCTTGCACAAAAGATCGTTGAAGGTAATAATCCAATGGTGAAGGTTGACCCAGAGGTACAAGCTACTTGCATTGAATGACATCTAGTCTAAGGTAGGCACCCTACATTCAAAGATCAGTGGCCAGCATTGGAAGGCACATGGCCTAAGGAAGGCTTGCGACCTCTATTAGAAGGCTTGTGGCATATAGAGCCTATATTAAGATATGCCAAGCCAAGGGAGAAACCCACCACAAATGTCATCATTCATGTTTTCCTTTATACCCTATGCCAAAAATGGTAGTTGTAGACTTTGGATTGCATATAGGTGCCAAACATGACCAACCCCTTGCATAAGGCATCCATTAGAGGCAGTAAACAACAAGATCCGTAGGGTTAAAATCCCACACACATGGCTAGGATACAAAGGCTAAATTTGGGCATCATAGACCTATCCCATGACCTTATTCTTCACTCAAGAAGCAAAAGAGGAAGCAACTAGATCTAGGATTCAAGACGCAATAGCAAAAAATTCTAATTATAAAGAGGTATTTTATTTTCGTTGTAGGAAAGGGTGTGATTTGACTGTGTAAGGCATCAAAATCCTTGTTCATAGGCATCCAAAGGTGTTTTTACAAAGTGGAAAGGTACCTCATCAAAGGTGTTTTTTAAGGAACTTTTTTTTTAAATTAGAAGTTTTTTTAATTAAAACATCTTGTTTTAGATTGGAGGAGCTTTTTTGAGATATGAGTGGTAATATATGAAAAATTAATAATTATTGTAATGGAAACTCAATTTGAGTGCCAAAATTAAAGGATTGTTTTTGAGCTAAGTGTTAGGGTTTGATCTCACACTATTATAAAGTGCCATTTTATTTGACCCACTTAATCATGCCTATGTACTTGAAGTATAAAGTGTCGAACTCAAGGGGTGATATGGATATTTAATCAAGGGGGGTGCATTTGTGTCGTGTCTTGTGTAGTTCTGAATCTTCTTAATAATTTTCCTTTCCACACTTGATTTGTACAAAACTACTTCAATAGCATAGATTCAAAATAGGAAATCAAGCCATTAACCTCGTTTAACTATCATGAGTGGAAATCTACAATTCCACTTGTGTTAAAGAATAAAGGGTTACACAAGGTAACAATGGGCATTGGAAAAAAACCCATTGTTGATACAAAGAAGGATAAATGGTTTGACAATTGCGATCAAGACTTTTTTTTTCATGTCTAAATATAGCTCATGAACTACTGTTTCATGTAGAAACCTTGAAAATACCCAATGAAGTTTAGAGTAGCATTAGAAAAACCCTTTGGGAAGGTTGATGAAATGAAATCTCATGAGTTAGAGAATGAACTCATAAAATTGAATACAAGTTCATTTGACAATCTAGATGATTTATTCACTAAATTTAAATCATTAAGGTTACAATTGAAAGGATGTGGAATTGAGAAAAAAGATGATCAACTTGTGCTTTCAATTCTCTCCAAGTTAGGACCTAAGTATTCTGCATTTGTATCTACTTTCTACCCCACTAAAAAGCTCTTGGAGCCACATGGACAATGCCATCCTTATATGCCTTCATTGCAAACTTAACTAGGGAGCAAGATAAGTTAATACACAACGGTACCCCTAAGACATTAAAACCTCAAGATCTCTTTGCTGGGAATGGGGAACATAGTGCTTCATATAACAAAGGGGGGAAGAATAAAAAAGACAAGGAGATCAAGAAGGAACAAAAATCTAATCCCAACACATAATCTCCTTCAAATCAAGGGAAACCTAAGAAAGAGAAAGTCAAGTGTGCCTATTATAAGAAACTTGGGCATGTTAAGCCCATATGTATGAAGACATAGATAGACCACCTCACTCATCTTCTTAATAAGCAATAACATAGGGTCCCTAAATCTATAGACTCCTCATCAACCCAAGAAACTTCTAAGACAAAGGAAATAAGGAAAAGAAGAGTTTTCTTCATAGGTTGAGTTTTCTTCCATAGCACCTTATAACATATCTAGCATCACCTTCGGTGATGACACACCAGTTGCAGTTGTAGGGAGAGGGTATATTGAAGTTGAAAGTGGAACATTCACAAATATTCTAAGTGTACCTTCACTTTCAACTAATCTCCTATAAGTGTATTAGATTGCTCACATAGGGAAGGGTATACAAGTTGCATTTAATTTAGATCAAAGAGTTGCATAGAAAGAACTTAGTCACTTTGGAAAGGGCAGATCACCATTCTAGGTTATAAACCTTCTCACACTTTGCTCCTAATATTTCTCCTTTTGACCATCCATAGTAGATTCCCAAGGCAAAGTTTTTTTCTTCTTCCAGTTTCGACAACTAGGACAGTGATGGGGTGTCATCTCCATCCATCTCTAGATTCATTTTGGAGGATGAGTATTCAACACCCAACTCATCCACATTCATCTCTCTTTGGGCTAGATAGTCACTTCAGAGTGTAGGTACTTGAATATAAAATCTAGTTGGTAGCCGACATACATTGTCACATTATGGGCATATGCTCTCTATGCCTTTGCATTTCAGATTTTAGAGTTGCTTCTCTAAGAGCTTCAAGTAATTCTTTACAAAAGGGTCTTATATCTGATTGGGAAACACTTCTACTAGACATCTCTTGGTTGTTTGGAGAGTCTCACATTTTAGATCTTGATGACACTTTGGAGGATCTTGTCTTTCTCTTTGATGATAGTTATCTTGCACATGCTACTACTACAAAGTTTAGAGAGGCTTCACCAAGGGCTTCTAGTGATTCTTCACATGACATCTCATGGGATTTGCATTGTAGCCACATGATATGCATTGAAATTCAACATCCATACATTAGTTCTTTGAATCTTGCTCTTCATCAGTTTTCACATGATTTTGAGAGGTCACTTGTCTCAGTTAGGCCTGGGACTCCTAATTTGTTTGTGACTCATTTTGACATCAGCATGACAACATTTGAGTAGTATTCTAAGATAGGATACATCATGAGAGTTACCACTGAGCACCTTGCTTCTTTGAGTTGGAGTTACTTCAACATTCACCATTGAAGTTGTTTTTTCCTAAGGGGAGAAATGTCATTTGCCACAAATGGTCATTTATAGCATTCTCTTTGGCATAGGAGCCACTTCATAGTGGGGGGCTACATAGTCTCTTTTACTCTCCTATGGGGGGCTCATATCTACATCATCACAGTCAGAGTGCCATGGTTTCAAGCTTGGTGTAGAGTTATCATCTTCAAGGAGGCTTCCTAGTCCTCTACTTTTATTTTTTCCTCTCTTTTTGGAGGGGCATTTTTTCCCATGTGGTTTTCTCTATTTCTCCATTTTATGAGAGATTGAATTATACATGGGTACCTGATCATGCCTAGTTTCTAGGACCCATCTTCATTTCACACACCTAATCTATGTTTAAAGGGGTGTTGGTGTATATTAAGTTTGTTTAGAAGTTGATATTTAGGAGTCTATATTTAGCCTTGAGCTATACTTGGCATGCTTAGATTAGCTTTGTCTAAGTTAAGTGGTTGTTTTTCCTATTCTTGGAGACCACTATTATTAATGAGCTTTTCCTATTATTGACTTGATTCTTAGTCGATTATGCCCTATATGTATCTCACATTGTGAGTTATTTCAGTATCTTAATTAATCCCATTATTTTCATTCTAAGTGTCTATTATTTTGTAATATTTGCTTTCTTGTAGTGTGAGTGTGCTCTTGTTTGTCTCAAGTGGCTTGATTCGGTACTCGCATTCACTCAATGACCTTGGTCAATATCACATTCACCACTAACAAATAATTTTATAAAATATATATAATAAAATTTTTTAAGTCTACTAATATTCTAATTCATTAGATATCTTAGATTAATATTTTACAATGTAAATTTATGTTACTTAAATTTATATAATCTTACATAAGTTTATGTGAAAGATGGGGCATTATACCTATCTTAGGTAAATCTATATAAAAGAGGCATGGCCATAGATACTCAAAGATTTCATAATGCTTATGGAAAAGGAAAAACCATCAATCTAATCCAATTGGAGATGGGTACAATTTGATAAGGGATATCCAGCCTTAAATCTCAATTTTACAATTCTAAAATTTTTTTAAATAAATTCTTTAATTTGGAAGAAAATAAAAACACTTTATAAAAAATTTAGAGAAGACTGAAAAATTTATAAAATAATTCAATTTATAAAATATTAGGTTCAAATTACTTTATTTAATAGTATAGCATAGGCATCTATTTTTATTTGAACTGTATAAAAGACACTCATGTTACATGCACATAAAAATTAAGAAATGGCTGACATATATTTATAAAAAGATTATACAATACAAATAAATATATAAATATAAGTAAAACTCAAAGAAACATAGAAAAAAAATCAAATCAAATAAAAAAGGGCAAAAGACTCTGATTTAGTTTCATGGGATTTAGTGTTTGAGTGAAGGATATGGCAAAGAAAAGTGAGATAGCGAAGGCAGCTGAGCAGGAAATGAAGCGGGAGAATGGATGGATTGGATGGTCTGATGAATGGGTGGAAAGAGCAGTCAAGAAGAAGATTCTACCTTATTTCGAATTTGCGGACGTAGAATTGAACGACTGGTCTGATGAATGGTACAGACAATTTAGCAAGGAGTGGCGCCTTGACATGGGCTGGTTCTCTTGGGGTCTTCCTTTTTCAACATTACTAACGGTCTTCCACGATAGATATGGAATTCCTGGAGGAGGTGAGGCACTAGTGCCACTAAATGGCTTAATTGATAATAATAATAATGACAATAATCCTCATCTGGATTTTGATACAATGGATGAGAATAATAATAATAATCCTGATCTGGATTTTGATGAAACGGAGGAGATTTTGCGAAGACTTCCTGTGCTGTCGTTGATGAGGGCCAAAAGTGTTTGCAAAGCCTGGAACACAGTGATAGTGGCCAGCACTTTCAATCTCAATGATGAGACAGACCAGTTTGTGATGCAGGACAGCACCCATGGAATCAATTTCTTTTGTGCTGCTCTCAATCAGTGGTTTTAAATCCCTTTTCCTTTGAATAAAAGCAACTATAACTGCAACAACCGCTATCGCCCGCAGTCCACCAGGTTTTACCTCTGTGCTACAGCTGCAGGGCTTTTTCTCTTTCTTGATTTGTATGAAAACCCCATTATAATTAATCTTTCAACTAAACAGCAGAGGTTCTTACCTCGTGTTTCGTCGTGGACGATCACATCGAAGGTCAAACTGATTGTCCTTGCCGACCACTTCGAAATTATTATAATAGACCGCCGCAAAAAAGTTCTACTCTACAATTCCACTACAGATGAGTGGAAAGAAATCCCCGTCATGACTGATTTTATGGAAGATTTTCATATAAACTTCATAAAATCGAGACACCATTGGAAGAC
Organism: Cunninghamia lanceolata; assembly: GCA_027924645.1. NCBI lineage: Eukaryota > Viridiplantae > Streptophyta > Pinopsida > Cupressales > Cupressaceae > Cunninghamia > Cunninghamia lanceolata. The sequence continues at coordinate 18,182,189 of BSBN01001583.1, forward strand.
CACGCTACACAAAGGCATGGTGTACCTTACGAATAACTATGGTCTTCATCTGGGTTGTTATGACATTGCCCGCGGACACTTCGAGTTTAAGGAGATCGAAGGAGGGCTGCCTCCACAGATAGATGATGATGATTTTACTAACAATGGCCACGCCTCTCTTCCGTGTTTAGTGGCGTGTAATGGGAAGCTGCTTTTGGTGTGGAGGTTACAGAAGGAGGCCAGGGAGGACTCCATATGGGGCCGTTTCCCTCTCATCGATCACACCTTGGTGGGGATATGGGAGTTGGATTCAAGATTAGAGAATAATAACAGTTGGTCTCTCATTTCGGTCACTCCCCAAGATTTGTTAGAAGATACAGTCAAGTCATCCCATGGAACAAATTTTATGGTTGCTGCATCAGATAAAATTTGGCTTACAATTAAAGGAAGCATGTACCTTTTGACCTTTAATTTGAGCACCACACAATGGAATGTGTTACCAGGCTACACTGTTGAAGATCTGACCGATTGCTGGACCACGGCGGTCTGTGTATCCCGCAGAATTTCTCCATCTTTAAGTTTGTCCCATTGACTAAATAGACAGGTGCTTTTTTAGATTGAACCTAAAAAAAATGCAAATAATACAAAGAAAGCAGTCTAAGACTGCGGAAGAGGCATTTAAGAATAATTGATGTGGAGAGGTGTTTGTTAAAGAAAGCAGTATAAGATGTTTTGTATTGAGAATAATTAATGTGGAGAGGCATTTTACAATGATAGTAAGGGGTGGAGTGTAATGTCTGAAATAAGTCTGCTAACAAAAACTTTTATTATACTTATTAAAATTGACAGCCATTGACATGTCAAAATATTAATATTTAATTACGCCAAGAGGCTTAACCACTATTATTACTGACTATTGATTGTCATCTTGCTCTTTTCCGATTTTTAGCAAGTCTTCATTGTTGAATCTTTCTAGAATAGTAACGAGAATCATTCTGTGCCATCTTACTGCTCTGTATCAGTTTTTGTTCTTTCTTTTCTGATGCATTTTGATTATCTTCCAATCTATATAAGGATAATGGAGGAGGAACCTCAGTATAGCGTGAGCGTGAGCCAACATATAAAAGTAATTACACTGATAGGAGCTATTAATTACACTATTAATTACATTGAGAGGATCCAATGACATTAACAAAAAAATAAAATAGAGCCACATAGTTTATTAAATCAATAAACATAAAAATAAAACCAATAAAATAATGTGTATAAATATAAGTAGTATTCAAACATAAATATGAGAAAAATCAAATCAAATAAAAATAGAGCAAATTGAATTTGGAGAAGAAAGTTTAATTGGTAAAGGCACCATGCATTCATTTTTTTGTATTTTTCTTGCAAAATGAATTTATGAAGTGATGCAATGCTAAAATTAAAGACATCATAAATTATTTACTTTAGTTAAAGGAGAGCTAGAGTTAGGGTTCTTCATCTTTCCACAAAGAAAATTAATATTTAGTTTAATGACCTTTGTTTTAGATTATGGGAATTAGGATTAAATTATTAAAATTATTTCATTAAAAATTGCTAGAGTTAGGGTTCTTCATCTTTCCACAAAGAAAATTAATATTTAGTTTAATGACCTTTGTTTTAGATTATGGGAATTAGGATTAAATTATTAAAATTATTCCATTAAAAACTACTTGTTAGATGCCACTACATCACACAAAGAAAAATAAGAAAATTAACCGCACGGTAAATTATCTACTTAGTTTAATGAATGCTAGCAAAGAAAAATAATGACAAGGTAAATTACTTTAGTTTAATTTAGGCTAGCTTTATAAAATTAATATTTCATTCAATGATCTTTGCTTTAGATTTGTACAATGGGAATTAATTCTATTCAAAAATTATAATTAAGTTTTCCTATCATTTGGATTAAATTAAAAATTAATTTTTAGGATTGCAAATCTATAAAGTAAATAAAATAATTGTTTAAGTAAAATGACATTATATAATAATATGCAAATATTTTAGCTCCTCACTCTATATATATTGTAATAAATTAATTAAAGTATTAAACTAGCATAGATATCTTAAATACATCTATCTACAAGAGGTCAAGAGATATAGTCTAGAGGTTCATATCTATTCTTAATAACAATTTCACTATAGGTGCCTGGAGTCTAATATCTCTTGGCATCTTTTAGATAGATGTATTTAAGATATCTATTCTAGTAATAAACATAATATAAATCCAAAATTAAAAACAAATTAACTTTTTTAATTTAATTATGAGAGTAAATTCTTGCTAGAATTTGGTTATGAAACAAATTAACTTGTTTTTGTTTTATATTTGGGATTTTTAGTTTATAATAGTGCTCAATAGTATATGAATTAAACACTAATCTTACCTCCCACGACTTAAGTCATGCCTAGATGGATGGCGATAATTTTGATATTGTTGCCACTGATTCAATGAAGAGTACAGTCAGTTATTGCGATCAAATAGTAGGTTGTTAATGCTATGCATTAAAGATATTGTGCTTAATATTCCGTTTTGGTATTTACTATTCAATTTCTATTTTTCTCTTATAAATTTGATATTCATTTGCAATTTGGGGTTGTGAATGGAAACATTAGGATTGATGCAAGAAAGTTTGTGGGTGAACTCTAAAGTGGATTCCCATTTAGGTATTTAAGCGGCTTGCAGTTCATGGTTCAGTGTGTGGGCTTAATGATTTGTCTCTGATCAAGATTATAATCGGTGGTTATGTTTATGCTTTATGATTTTTGGTCTTACATTCTTTCATGTGCGTGGGCTTAATGATTTGTCTTTGGTCAAGATTAGAATCGGTGGTTATGTTTATGCTTTATGATTTTTGGTCTTACATTCTTTCATGGTTGTTGAGCAGGTGGGTTTTAAGAGGTCATAACTTAAAAACTTTGTGATAGTTTAATTTTGGTTGTGTTACAGGCCTTCCGTATGGGGTGGATGATCAGACACTCAGATATTGATTTTCTACTTTTAGGGAAGTTATAGATGATATGTATGTGTGTTTAGCCTATTATCCTTCTATTCAATGTTTGAACTATGCTTTTGGGTGTAGGTTATTGGTGGCATTACATATTATTTTATGAGATAATGATGTTTGCAACAAGGATCATCAATGACTAAGAGACTGGGAGGCCAAGAGGCTTTGGCTTTGTTAGCTTCAATTCTGAGGGGGAGTCCAAGAGGCTTTGGCTTTGTTAGCTTCAGTTTTGAGGAGGAGGCCAATGCCGCTATAGAGGCAATGGATGGAAAGGTATACTTTCTTTTGTGGCTTCATTTATTTTTGAAGAGGATGTGGCATTTGAGTGTTATGCTATTATTGAAGTTTTCATATTTAGCATATTTTACAATGATTAGTGGTCAGGGGATGTATGATAACAAAATTTTTGATAGGATGAATAAAAATATGCAATGATGATCTTTGTGTTCTTTATTTTGTGATAGTCACCTTCAAATGTATTGTAGTATGATTTTGTTTTGAATTACCATTTGGTGCCCTACAGTTGTTTTTCAATTTGTTTGTCAATTAGAAGTGTCCTTATTGGTGTTTGGCTATAACTCTAATATCATTTGTCTTTGTTTATTAGTTGATATGGCATGACACACTTATTTTATAGATTTAATTTAGATAAATGAGCAATTTTATAAAGGTGTTTATCTAGGTTGGCAAGCAAAACATGAAACATGTATACAACTATTGTACCTAGTCAGCTTGATCTTGTGTACAAACAACAATGCAGACCCAAACAAATATTCATATATCTTCATATAGGTTAGAACCAATCATTCAACCACTTAGATTACTTATAGAAACAATATATATTCTCTACATATGGATCTAGCAAGTCTGTCAGTTTGTCCCTTAAGAACACACTTGACCAATTCAACTGTCACATCATAACTTTTGTTGTGGACCATATGAGACTCTAAAAATCATATCCATCATTTATCATTGAACTCTTAGCATACCTTTAGAATCGTAAGACAAAATATTCCACAACGGAGGAATGCAAACCCTTTTTCTCTAGTACTGTGCACTATTTCTGACTTAACTATGTTCACCTAGACTTGGCTATTTCATCATATGACTTTTAGAGGAAGTGAAGACTTGAACACTAGAACAGATCATTACCAAATAGCTATGATTAACATATATGAACCACACATAATGATCTTCAATTGCAGAAGCATACTAACCCAATCTCTAACACTTACTCTACATACTGCCCATACTTCGACATTTTAGGCTTCTGGACCAGAATCCTTTTATGCCTTGTTGTCAAACCATGATGATCTATTGCAGTAAGGTATCTTTGCCTTATTGGTAGAGTTTCTTTGCCTTGTTACCATCAATGACAACATTCAATTATTCATCAGAGTAGTGTCTCTTGCCAACAATTTTCCTCCTTTCCATGTATAATTGACTACATAGCACAATGTATTTGAAATGAAGCTATAACCTTGTGATTATATAAGGCGAAGCAATAGAGGAATGTAGCCCCTATTGTTTGGGTTTTGTAATTTTTTATTTTCTTTTTATCTTCTTACTAGGAACACTTTGTTCATAGCAACCACTATTTTGATGAGCAAGCATCCTATATGGCATTATTTTTGCATATGAAAGTAATCCAAGTAGTTATTTTTTAACCAAATTGAAAATTGAATAGATGGAGCTTAATTTTATCATAATGTTTCCAAATTGAATCATATCTAATGTTTTTGCATGAGCTGTGCCATTTAATTCAGGGCTTAAAATTCCATCATAACAATCTTATGTTCACAAAAGGAATTTATAGTATGACCTACAACTAGGTTGGAATAGTGAATGAAACTTTCCTAGTGTTACTGCAACCAAGTTTTACTCTTGGGTGAACAACTAAAATGCCTAGGACAATCTTATTCAATATGTCTATACTACAATAGATCAGATTTTTAGGACATTCTTTTCTGACAATTCTTATCCCAGGAGAAAAAGCTAATAATGTAGCTTGAGCATTTGTTGGAGCTGACTAATTGCTAAATGTAATGCTCCATGTACTGTTAGTTGGGTTTTAGTCAAGGCCTCTACAGGACCTTTCTACAATTCATTTGCTTAATCTGAGTCTCTTACCACAACCACTATGGAATAAGGTCAAATTATGGTACGTGGTTTCCTACTCACACAGAATAGTACTGTCTCCTTTAGTTCAGGGTATCGTCACCTTCTTCTAGATGCCATGCAATATTCTTATCTGGATGTTGTTTTCCCTCTATATTTATGTTGTATGGTTCCCTGCTCACACAAGATAGTACTATCTCCTCCTTCAGTTCAGGGTATTACTGCCTTCTTCTGGATGCCTATTATTAAATTTTTCATATTTAGCATATTTTACAATGATTATTGGTTAGGGAATGTATGATAGCAAAGTTTTAATACGTTGAATAAAAATATGCAATGATGATCTCTATATTCTTTACTTTGTGATAGTCACCTTCAAATGTATTGTAGTAGGATTTTGTTTCAAATTTCCATTTGGTGTCCTATGGTTGTTTTTCAAATTTTTATCAATTAGAAGTGTCCTTATTGGTACTTGGTTGTAACTCTAATATCCATTGTCTTTATTTATTAGCCAATATGGAATGACACACTTATTTTCCAACTTTAATTTAGATAAATGAGCAATTTTATAAAGGCATTTGTGGATATAGAACTTATTTGAGTGTGACGCATTATTGGTGAAATATATGTTCTAGGTTGGTAGTATTGTTTGGTTTCTAGGAGCTTCATGGGTGTATAATACCAATTAACTTGGCACAAGAACAAACTTCTGGTGGTGGTGGTCACGGTTATGGTGAAGGAGGAGGGGGTTATGGTGGTGGAGGGGGCTATGGTAGTGGAGGTGGCAAATTTAATGCTAGTGACATCAGCGCCAGTGGTGGATATTGAGTCTAATTTTGAATTCATATAATAATGAACATGACACTTCAATCCTTATGCTTCTTTGATAGTGTTAAATCTAAGTCATATTTTGTTGTGATTTGGCACCTATTTGAATTATAGATTTTGTTTTGGCAGCTTAGGAGTTTTTCCCTCAGAAAAACTAGGTTTTTAAATTTTTTGTAATACTAAGGCTTTACTTTACATTTTGTGGTGGCCTTTAATATGGTGTTTAGAGAGATGCATTCATTATTTTTGTTAAACAAAGAGATATGTATTCTTTGTTATCTTTTTCTTTTCTTTAAATGGGTATCATAGTTTGTTCTCTTTTCAGCGAAGAAAGATGTATCTCTATTTTCTTTTTTTTCATTGCCTCAAATAAGAGGGAAATGAAGAACTTAAATAAAGGAGTGTAGTTCTTTGCATGCTCATTAACTATAAAATGTTATCGGTGGTGAACTAATCAATTGTTGGTGATTTTTTTTTAGATGACTTGGTCAAAGCTTAAAGCATTGGGATTTAAGTGGCTTGGGGTTCAAATTTAACTTTATCAATAAACATAAACATAAATATAATATAATATAATAATAAACATAAATATAATATAAGCCTTTTAAAAAAAATCTTAGTCACTTTATCAAAAGTGAATAAGTCTTTAAGTGGAGTAAACAAATTTACTTATCCTCAAAAAGAAAAACTTTATTATTGGGGAATTCATAATTTGTGAACTAATTAATTCACTTGGATCGATAATTTTAGTAATCTATAAACCCCACGTGTGGATATTGGGAAATATTAAAAGGTGAACTATGATATCGATGAACTATGATATTTGGAAATATTACAATCAGGGATTTCAAAGGTTTTGAGAACTACGTAATTCGTAGGGAATATGTGAACCTTGCAAACTCAAAAATTAGGCGATTAAGGTTTTGGCACTTCATTTCTCCCCGGCAATCTAAAAGTTTTCATACTCACATTGGAGCATCTATAATGTGTATCATAACAAAAAATTCCATATTTCTCTAATCGGTAAAATTAAAAGTTCTTAAACCTTATCGTTTTACCAATAACATATGAAAATTATATTATTATAAATTTATTATATTATTATATTATTATATTTTAATTATAATATTATTTATAGTTATAATATTAATAATAATATTAATTATATTATTATATTTATTATAACACTTATTGATATATTATATTAATTGATATTATATTATTTTTAATAATATTATATAATAATATAATATAATAATATATAATATTATTATACAAATATAATATTATTATATTTAATATTATAATAATATAAATATTATATTATATTATATTATAATTATAATAATAATATAATTTAATACAATAGGTAAACATTTTTTTTTTCAATTTTTTTATAGTACCTTAGGTGATTTATTACTTTCAAATAAAAATAAAAATATGCAAATATTGTAATGATGTCTATATTTGTTTCTCCTTTTGTACTGTGTGAGTTAGGTAAATGATTACAAATTTACTATATCAACTTTTAAAAAAATACTCTTTTAAACATTGAAAATAACATCTTAAACTACCAATAAACTACCAATATGACAGGATTGTGCTGTCACTTTGAGACATGTCAAGCCTCCCAAATACAATATCCTAAAACTAAAGCTCCTTGACTTTAAGAGCCTAATGAGCAACAATGACCTCAGTATTGTCAAGGTAGACAAAGGCACCACCATAGTTGTTATGAACAAGAATGACTATATCTCTAGGATGCTTGATCTTCTCTCCCATAGTGGTAGCTATAGAACTCTTTCTCTTAATCCTATCTCTAAAACTATGAAAAAAGTCAAATCTACCATTTCCAACTCCTCTTTTGATGAGGCCACCAAAAAGTGGCTCTTACCTTCCAAAGAACTGACCCCTCGCATCTATGGTGTTCCAAAAATCCATAAGCCTAACATCCCTCTACATCCCATTGTGGACACCATGGGCTCTCCCTCTTACAAACTAGCTGCCTACCTGGCTAAGTTGTTAGCTCCTCTTGTAGGCAAGTGTATCTCCTTCATCAAAAACTCCTCTCACTTTGTTGATTTCATTAAGGACCAAAAGATGGAAGTTTCTGACATCTTGGTGAGCTTTGATGTTGTTTCCCTTTTCACCAAAATCCCAATCCCTGACTCTGACAAAATTCTCAGGCGTAAGACCAATAATGAGATTGCCTCCTTAGTTGATCTTTGCCTTAGATCCACTTTTTTCATGTTCCAAGGTGTTGCCTATGAACAATTAGATGGTGTGGCCATGGGTTCACCTCTCTCCCCAATTGTGGCCAACCTTTACATTGAACACTTTGAAGAGGTTGCCCACAACTCCTTTCCCCCAAAACCAAGCTGGTGGAAATGCTATGTTGATGATACCAACATTTGTTGGCCTCATAGCATGGAAAAATTAGAAGAATTCCACTCACACCTTAACAACATTGCCCCATGCATCTCCTTTACAAAAGAGCTTCAAATTGATAACAAGCTCCCCTTCCTCGACATTTTGCTCATCAAAAAACCTAATGGCACCTTAGGTCGTCGTGTTTACCTCAAATCTACCCACACTGACCTTTACCTTCACGGTTCTTTACACCACCACCCGACCCAAAAAGATGGCATCCTCAAGACTTTATCTACTAGAGCTCTCCATATTTATGATTCTGATTACATAGACCAAGAACTTGCCCACCTTTCCAAAGTCTTTGAATTAAATGGTTATAAGAGGAAACATGTCCTTAGATCTTTCAAGCAAGCTAAGTCCCACCTAATCTCTAAGCCTAAGGCGGTTAACACTTCCAACCTCCTTGTTGCCACTCTCCCTTACATCGAAGGCCTTTCTAATAAAATTTCTAAGATTCTCCTAAAAAAGGGCCTCCAATGTACTTTTAAACCTATCTCTACGTTGAGAAATCGTATCCCTTCTCCCAAAGACCCTAGAGACCTCTTTCTCAACTCAGGTGTCTATAAGATTGTTTGCTCTTGTGGCACACCCTACATTGGGGAGATGGGCAGGTCTTTTATCACTAGGATCAAAGAACATAGCATAGACATTAGGTTCAAACGCATCCAAAAATTGGCTTTAGCTGAACACTTATCTATTACTAAACACCACATTCACCTTGAAGACACCCCAATCTTAGTCAATGAAGATAACTTCTTCAAAAGAAAACTTAAGAAGGCCATTGAGATTAGTAAACACCCTTCCAACCTCAATTGAGATGAAGAGTGGGGTTTCAGTTTTTCCTAGAACCCCCTTTTAGCTCACCTCAAGAATAGTTCTCTCCCCCATTCTTGACCTCTCTCCTTATCCCTCTTGTTTTTTCCCCTTTGCAGTTCTCCTCTCTTTGTCCTCTAGTTCATGTTCCTTCACCTCTCCCTTCATCATTTTCTCTTCTTTCCTTTTTTTTCCTCTCCCTTTTTTCTCTACCCCTCTAGATTTCCCTCTTGGGTCTTTCTCCTCTGGGTTTTCCTTTCCAGTCTCCCCTTCCCAATCCTTGTGCTTCTCTCCCACCCTTTGTATTCTCACTTGCCCTAACTATGGGTTGACTCCTTCTCACTTTCTTGTCTTTATTCATGAGAGTTTGGTCCTTTTTTCTCTTGGTCTTTCATTGCTTGGAGGTCCTTTTGTTTTTGTTCGATCCCTCATTTTTTCAGGTTCTCTTTATGCTTCTCATTCTTCTAGTTTTTCTCTCCTTACTCGGGTTACATGGTTCACCTATTGTGTTTCTTGTCTCTCTGAAAGGCCCCCCTCCCCCTTTTTCTTTCTCTTATGTTCTTTTTTCCCTCTTTCCTTTCAACCTTCTTTCTTTTATTCTTTCTCTTTCTTTGTTTTTTGTTTATATATATATATATATATATATATATATATATATATATATATATATATATATATATATTTATTATTAGCATAGCTATTACATTGTTTACATTGTAACTACATTTTGTAGTTACGTCAGTTTCTATCTGTAGTTATACCTGTTTACCTATTTATAACTGTCAGCTACTATTATTTATTCACATGATGTATTCGCCAATAATCATCAAATAAACATTGTTCTTCATTCTCTGCCTATCTCTCAAATGGTATCAGAGCCACGTGATCTGTAGGGAGTGGCGATGTGATTTGTTGGGTGTGCAGCTAGGGAGTGCAGCCAGTGACCAAGAGTTCTGTTAAGTGGCAAAGCAATGAAGTCTTCAAAACCAGCGATGGAGTGCTGCTGATGCTGCTGGCCAAACAGTAGGAGGAAGATAGTGTTGGAAGTAGTTTGTAGGCTTGTCAGCATTGGTTAAAATTGCAAAGAGAGCAATTTGTAGGAAGCAAGGAAGCCATCTAAGTTTGAATGTGTTTCCTTTGAAGAGTTTGAGGAGAGCACTCATTGAGTGAAAGCTCCATCAACCACTTCCACTTGCAAATCGGCACTTGGAGTCTGAGTTGAAGTGTAGTGGAAGACATAAACTGAGAAAATTGAATGTCCACCACACCCGATGCCAGTAGTGTGGCCAGTAATCATGCGAATGATCCACTTCGAGGCAGACATGCTATTTCAAAAAGCTCAGGCTTCTACTTTGCCCTTCTAAATGCCCTGTAAAACACCGGTAATCTCTAATTCGATGAATTATTTAGGCAAGGATTGCTAGATTACTTTCTATTTGATGTACAATGTCAAGCAAAGAAGATTAGAGAAAAACTAGATGAGGGTTATGATGTTGATGACAAAGATGAGGTAGAATGCACATCAAAGCGTCCCCATCTCACAGCACAGACCTATCATGCTCATCTTTGTGCCACAATTTCCTCTTGAAAGTGAATGTACTGTCAAATAAAATAATAATAAATTTGTTGTCTAGATTTTTTTTAAATGTCTGCCCTGAAATTGCTTCTTTCTGATGCTCAACTTTTGAAAGGGCCAAATTATACCACATGGAAGACAAAGATGTGGACAATTCTCATTTTTGAGGAGCTATGGGGAATTGTCATTGGTGACATAAGCAAACTGGAAGACCCAGATGATAGGCAAAAGTATGACAAGGCTGATGCCAAAGCATTGATGTTGATAACACTCAGCATCACTGATGAAGTTCAACCTCACATTCAGGATGCGGAAACATCAAAGACGGCATGGGATTCTCTCTCCACAATCTACCAAGTGAAGAACTAGATGAAGATCCTCCATCTACAGTCTAATCTACATACACTCAGTATGCAAGTTGGCGAGAAAGTTGAGGAATTCTTACGATGGGTATCTGAACTGCGAGCTGAGCTTGTTGTACTTGGAGAAAAGGTGGAGGACAAACTACTTGTCCCAATTATACTGAGAGCACTACCATCTTAGTTCAAAATCTTTGTCACCACGCTAAACATCACCAAGCAAAATGTGTCATTTGACGAATTGGTGAATTTGTTGCAGCAGGAAGAAGCCATTCAATCTGTCCAAGGTGAACTTGAAGACCAGGACCTGATCTCTAGACAATCAAAAGGTCAGAAGTTTCATGGAAAGTAGCCATAGAAACAACAAGAACATCAACAGTCGAAGCCTCCAAAGGCAAACCGATGGTGTCATATATGCAACAAGAACAATCATGACACTATCAACTATTGGTACAATGCCTTAACACAAGGCAATTCAAGTAAAGAAGGCTTTTTTGGTTGCAGTGATACTCAGCCATCCAAACATCATCATCATCGTAGAAGGCACAAAGGCAATGTAGTGGCTCAACAAGATGATGCATCAGAAGAAGATGAACCAGAAACAGCCAACTGCAGCACTCATCACAATCTAGACCTTGTCTCCCAAACCTCGTAGCCCACAAGGGATATTTGGTTGATAGACTCGGGTGCCAGCAAGCATATGATAGGCAATCACGAGCTGTTCGATGCACTGATAGAACAACCTACTGGAGATAGAGATCGAATTGCAGACAATAAGGAGTATGTTGCAGAGGGTATAGGCAAGGTCATCATTCCTCTTGCGACAAGCCATTGTACCCTCACCAAGGTGCTGTATGTTCCTGGTTTGACATCAAATCTACTCTCTGTCAGTCAGCTTCTGAACCACAAACTGAAAGTTGAGTTCCAGGTGAAGGACGGGGTCAAGACCTGTCTAATCTCAAGGGAAGGTATGATACTTACTAGAGCATTTATGAAGGATAGACTATTTGCATTAGATGTTGTCTCCTCCCCTACAGTAGCTCTATCAGCCTCAACAATAGAATCTACGGGACTCTGGCACTATCACTATGGGCACCTTTCAGTTAGCTCCTTGCATCAGCTCAGCTCCAAACAAATGGTAAGAGGTCTTCCTCCAATTTCAAATTCATTGCCTATATGTCCTGGATGCGTTACTGGTAAACAACACTGGGATCCATTCGAGGCTAGTAGCTTCCATGCTACAGATCGCCTTGAGTTGGTACATACCGATCTCTGTGGACCCATGCCTATTTCATTTTCAGGCCATAAGTACTTCCAATTGTTTGTGGATGACTTCTCCCAAAAGACCTGGGTGTATTTTCTCAAGAAGAAAGATGAAGCCTTTGCCAACTTTCAGGACTTTCACAAGCAAGTTGTCAAAGAAGCTGGCCAGTCTCTTCTTGTCCTCTAGTCAGATCGAGTGGGGGAATTCACCTCCAAGGAGTTCATGGCATAACTGAAGCATCATGGCATCAAGCAGCACCTAACTGCTTCCTATACACCCCAACAGAATGGAGTTATAGAACGTCGCAATTGGACTGTCATGGAGATGGCTCGATGCATGCTCTCCTCAGCCAAGTTGGAGGAAAGATTTTGGGTAGAAGCAATACGAACAGCTATATACCTCATCAACAGGGCACCAACAAAGATCCTGCAACATAAGACACTGGAAGAGGTATGGACTGGACAAAAGCCTTCAATTTCTCATCTAAGGGTGTTTGGTTGCACTGCATACATGCATGTCCCTACCAATAGGAGAAAGAAGACTGATCCTAAGATACTTCAATGTATATTGTTGGGATATAGTATTACATCAAAAGCTTATCGTCTCATAGATCCTGAGACAATGAAGATACATGAGAGTTGAGATGTGGTATGTGATGAATCGTCATTTGATTCCTTATCACAGAAAGAAGAGCAACAGTCTCCTACTTCTCATAAATTGCTCTCACAATCAGATGATGAGCATGTGGAAGACTCTCACAGAGAAAGTGAACTATAAGGAGAGTTGTATGTTGATTTGGGCCCTCTAGAAAACATTGCACACCAGTAGCAGCATAGTCAACCTCCAAAGTGGGTCCAAAGTACAATAAGGGACTCTAACCTGCACACTCTTCTAGACACTTTGTTAGGAATCAGAACCACGAGTCAAACAAGAAATGAAGTGAATCTTGCACTCATGAGTACTATTGTTGATAGCATTGAACCTGACACAGTTCAAGAGGCATTAAGCCAACCTCAGTGGAAGAAGGCTATGGATGCAGAGTATGATTCTCTGATGCAAAATCATACTTGGGAACTTGTCGATCTACCTGAAGGGAAGAAACCCATTGGCTGGAAATGGATCTTCAAAACAAAGTACAAGGCAAATGGGTCTATCGACAAGTACAAAGCACGACTTGTAGCAAAGGGATATGCTCAACAGGAGGGCATTGATTATGAAGAGACCTTTGCACCCACTGCGAAGATCAAAACTATCAGAATGGTCTGTGCATTGGCAACGCAGAAGGGATGGAAGTTTTAGTAGGTGGATGTCAAGAGTGCTTTCTTAAATGATGATCTCAAAGAAGAAGTGTACATGACCCAACCAAAAGGGTTTGTTGATGAACATCATCCACACAAGGTATGTCGTCTTATCAAATCTCTTTATGGCCTTAAGCAAGCTCCTAGGGCATGGTACATCAAGATTGATGGTCACCTATTGCAGCATGGATTCACCCATAGCCCTTCAAATCCTAATTTGTATATTAAGAAGGTAGGCACAGACATTGTCATTCTAGTTTTGTATGTGGACGATCTCATTCTCACTGGCAGCTTAGACAGTCTCATTGATGATGTCAAGAATGATCTCAAGAACTTCTTCGACATGACAGATTTGGGGATACTTCATTATTATCTTGGCTTGGAGATATGGCAGAAGAAGAACCACATATTCATCTCCCAAATGAAATATGCCAAGACACTCCTAGAAAAATATGGAATGGACAACTATAAGCCAGTTTTCACTCCAATGGAGAAAGGTTTGTAACTATCCCATTTCCAGGATTCACCTCAAGTAGATGTCACTCTCCATGGGTAGCTGGTTGGGAGCCTTATCTACTTGACCTACACCAGACCGAACTTGTGTTTTACTATAATCTATCTTGCTCGATTCATGCAGGAGCCAAAGAAGTGTCATTGGGTTGCAGCAAGGCATGTGTTGAGATATATCTGAGGCACAGTTGATTATGGTCTGGAATATAAGAAGAACAATCAGTTCTTCTTACAGGGATATACAAACTCAGATTATGCAGGATCAATAGATGACAAGAAATCCACCTCGGGCTATGTTTTTCATCTTGGATTTAGGCCAATTTCGAGGGTTAGTAAGAAGAAAACTGTTGTTGCTCTTTCATCCACTAAGGCTGAATATCGTGCCGCACGAGGAGCTGTGTTCAAAGTGATTTGGTTATGTCGTATTCTGGCAGATATGGACATTCCTGAAGAAAAGTCACCAGTTCTCTATTGTGACACTCAGGGTGTGTTAAAACTTGTGAAGAATCTAGTTTTCCATAAGCGCACTAAGCATATTGAGGTCAAATGTCATTACATTCGAGATCAAGTTTTGAACCACCACATCCAGCTCCTGTACTGCCCTACAGACTCTCAGATAGCAGATATCTTCACCAAATCTCTTGGTAGGATCAAATTTCAACTGTTTAGGGGGTACATTTGTAAAATCAATGTAATAAGGGGGGGAATTTTAGCATAATTATTACATTGTTTACATTGTAACTACATTTTGTAGTTACGTCAGTTTCTATCTGCAGTTATACCTGTTTACCTATTTATAACTGTTAGCTACTGTTATTTATTCACATGATGTATTTGCCAGTAATCATCAAATAAATGTTATTCTTCATTCTCTGTTTATCTCTCATATATATATATATATATATATATATATATATATATATATATAATCTAGTTATTTTAAGCTCTCTCTCCTTTTTCCTATTCTTTCTTCTTTGTTCTTTTTCTTCTATGTCCTTTTACACTTTTATCATTTATTATTTATAGGTGTTGTTGCTAAGTGTGATTTATGCTTTATTCTTTTCTTGCATTTTATGTATAATTTTTGGTTCATTTACATACATATAGATATGAGATTTATACATACATGCATTTTGTCATATTGTCTTACCTTTAATTATTTCTTGTTTCTTTGCTCTTTTTGGTCTTAATTGTTTGGAGGTTGTGTTCTCATGTTTTTCTATATTTTATAGCTGGGTTTTTCATATTGTTCATTCTCATTATTCATTTCTTAGTTTTTTTTATTTTCATAATCTTTTTTCTACCTCTTTGTAATCTTATTTTAAATTTTTTCCCTTTTTTCCTTTTACTATGGATTCCATATTTACTTAACATTAATTATTCTTGTATTTTTCTTTTTCTTTGTTAGAATTTCTCACTTTTATTTCTTCTTTTTACATATACTCTTTTGTGTTCTCATTTATAATATATAGTTGTGTTCCATTTGCATAGTTTCTTTTCTTTCCCTTCTAGTTTTTCCCCCTCTCCCTTCTCTTCTTTCATTTTGTTTCTCTTTCCTACTCTCCTCTTCTCTTTCATTTTAATACTTACTCCCACATAGGTTTGTACTCATTTTTATGTTTTTACTTATAGATATTTATATTTGTTCATCTCCCTTACTTTTGTTCTCTCTTTTCTACTCTTCTATTACCTTTACTTTCTTTTCTTGTTCTTATAGGTTCTTTAATAATAAACTATCCTCTGTTTTATTTTTATATTTACAAGTGCTTTCTCCTTCATTATCTGAGGTTGTTTTTATTCTTTTTTGTGTATATATGTTGGGTCCTTATTTTTGTATGTATAAATAGTTTTACATACATACCTTTATTTGGACATGTAAGTATATACATGCACTTATATGTGATTTATTTATATAGATACATTTTCATTAAATCTTATTGCATTCATTTTTTTATTTTGTTTGCATGTGTTTCTCCTTTATTTATTTTATAATTTCTTATTTCTTATTTCTACTTAATTCTATTATTTAACATTTCTTAGTTATTCTTATATTTTTCTTTATTGACTTGGGTTTTTTGTCCCTCTTTGTCTTATTGGCTTGTGCTTTCTAATCCCCCATTCTTTCTCCTTTTCTTTAGATTCTAACACCCCATTTTTTGCCATGGTATTCTCTTTCTTAGTTGTTGGATTTTATTTTTATTGTTTCTTTTTCCTTTTGTTCTTACCCCTTTCCCCAATGATTTCCTTGGTTCTTGCACCATCGGCCCTCTCTCTATTTATCTTGTTGGAAGGTTTGCATAATTTTGAATTTTCATTCTCTTTTCTAGCTCTCCTGATGATGGATCATGGAGTGTGATCTAAAACATTGAGATTAAAAATTTGCACATAGTTAAATCTTGAAGCTCTCAAGAACATTATCATGGACTATGGAAATCTAATGTCTACTAATAATAAGAGTTCTAACATGATAGATTGAGGGAATGACAAGAATTGGAATTAAGGAATGGAGCAAATGGTCACCATTGGTGAGAGGGTTTCGCAGGAGACCGTTGGCATGCAAGATTTGCAAGTTCTGAAGGTAGTCGTTGCGGTGAGGGTGGATCTAGTGATATATTCCCCTTCTGTCTCCCTAGCTGTGTTTGCTAGGAAATGAAACCCTCAGACTGGTGGCTCCTTTGTCCCTGCTAAGAATGGTATTTCTCATAAGGGAACTCTGTACCTAGCTACGATGCCTTTGGTTGGTGTTGTTGCTACAGGAGGCCCTCAAAAAACATTTTCTGAAGCTGTCCTCAACTATGGGGCCCGTGTTGCTACTGCTAGAGGTTTATTGCAGGCTAGAGCTAAGCCCTTGCCCTGCAATCGTTCCTCTCCAGTGGTGATTTGTGGCTTGGAGGTCTCTGAGATTGAGGAGTATTATCTAAGGCACAGAGTTACTTGCAGATTCAATGGATTGTGGCCCTCTCTCCCCAAACTATATAACTAGGTGTCAAAATCTTGGAAGCCTCTTGCTAATGGATCAATCAAATTGTATCCCTGTGCTAGGGGATTTTTCATGTTGACATTCAATTCTTCTAAGGAGAGAGATGTTGTGCTGGACAGGAGTTGGATGTGGGGGGTTCACTCATTGTCCATTAAGCCTTGGTCCCATTCTTTCAATCCCCTCACTAAGATGCTAAGTACCAGACCTATATGGGTATGACTACTGAATCTTCCTCTCAAATTTTAGGAAGATTCTTGCTATGAAGCTATTGGTAATACAATAGGGTACTTTTTGAAGGTTGATGGTACAACTTAGAAGATAGGGCACTCTATAATGGCTCGCATATTTGTGGATTTAGACATTTCCAAATTCCTCCATGGTGATGTGGTCTTGATGGTGGAGAATAGGCCTTGGACGCAACTTCTAGAATATGAGAGTCTCCCCTTTTAGTGCAGGTGTTGTTTCTCTATTGGTCATTTAGCCTCTAGTTACCCTCAGTCTTGATGTAAGAGTGCGGCAATTTGGTGGGAGGATGCGCTTTCAAATCACCTAACTGTTAATGCTTCCCTATTTGATGATTCCATGGAGGGTGTGCCATTTGGGGGGAGTGTCTCTTCTCAGGAGTAGGATCTCCCCCAGCCTACTGCAGTCCCTCTAGCGACTATGACTACTATTGATATCGATGTTGTTGTTGAATCTATTCTAGTGGCCCCTGATGCACCGTCGGCCCCCTTGTTGGTCCCTTCTACTGCTAGCTCACTATCAATCCCCAATTCTCCTTCTATGCTACCGTTTATAGCACGTGATTACCATCTAGTTATGGGGGCAACTAAGGGGCCCTTTCTCTAACCATGCTTTGAGGATTTTGACTTAGATTTTTCTTGGACTATTATCCAAAGAAAGTAGAAAGGACTCCCTAGGTTTGTTGCTACTTCATGACAGAGAGTGAAGGGAGTTAGATTTTTGCCTTCGGGACCTAGTGTTGTTTAGGTCCCCTTGTTCTGGCTATCGTTCAGCTGTTGTTCCTCTGATGTTTCTATTCTTTTTCTAGCTTGTTTAGTTTGGGTGCAGCCCCTATTGCTGCTTGCTTTGCTTTGCTAATGGGGCTATCTTGTAAAGGGTTTTGGACCCTCTTTTCCAACTAAATTAATCAAAAACTACCAATACGACAATAAAAATCATAAAAGCATCCCCTAGAGATATCTCCCTATCTTACATTATTAAATATTAACACCTTTCATTAATATCTACTTCACTCTCATTCTTTCATTTGAAGGACTTTGATTTAATACAATTGGCAAAAAAAAAAATCATTTTAAATTTTTTCAGACTATTAAAATCAATATTTTAATCATTTGAATTAACACAAATAAAATGGTGGTCGATCATTCTCTTCTGGGCAATAGCATGATTTAATCTCTAACAATTTGCTATTTGCCTCTGCATTTCCCAACAATTCTCCATTCTTGGAGATCTACGGAGCAAGTTTGTATATATTTTTTAAATTAATAGGATTCCAAAAATTAATGAACAGAACATAACTAACAATCTATGAGTATCAAAAATTCTTTTTTATTTAACTTTTTCACACCACTCATTTTTTCTATCTAAATTTGTAAAAAACAAATAAATTATCAAAAAAGGAAATAAAAAATAAAACTTAAGAAAATCAAAGAAAAAAATTAAATTAGAGAAAATAAAACATAAAAACCAAAAAAATACAGTTTCAAGGAGAAAAAGCTAAACAAAATCACCAAAAATATCAAACCAAAAAAAATTGGGAAAATAAAAAGTTAAAAACGATGGAAGAAAAAAAAATAGAAAATCAAATAAACTATGGAAATAAAATTAAAGAAGAAAACTAAAAAAGAAAATAAAAACGTTGAAGAGAAAAAATCAAATCACAAAAATTATGGAACCAGAAAAGATAAAAACTAAAAAGAAATTGGAAAAAAATAAAAAATAAAAATAAAAGAAACTATGGAACCAAAAAAAATTTAAAAAAAAAAACCAAAAAAGAAATTTCAAACAAAAAATAGAAAATAAAAAAAACTATGAAAAAAATCTCTAAGTACTTTTAGATATGTTTTTTTAAATATAAATATACTACTAACTAGAGAGGCTGGCGATGAGAACACTCATTTTTTCTTTGGCCTAAATTTATTAAAAAAAATTAAAATAACAAAAAAGAAATAAAAAATAAAATTCAAGGAAATCAAAATTAAAAAATTAGAAAATATTAAAAATAGTTAAAGAGAAAAGCTTAAAAACCAAAAAAGTAATTGGAAAAAATAAAAAATAAAAACTAAGAAAGAAATTACAAAAAATAAAAATCAAAAAAAGAAATTGGAAACTATTGGAAGAAAAAAATTTGGAGAAAATCATCAAAACTATGGAAAAAAAAGAAATTAGAAAAATTAAAAAACTAAAAACTAAAAAAGAAATTGCAAACAATAGAAAATAAACTATGGAGAAAAGATATCCTTGATGTACTTTTAGATATATATTTTTAAATAGGGTAGAATAGGGTTAGGATTAGAGTTAGGATTAGGTTTTGTAAGCTTCAAAACCTTCAATCTAACTGAATTTCTAAATCTAACAATATTTAACATAATTTTAACCATAATTTTGGTTGTAACCATAATCCCAACCCTAATTATATTTGTAACCCTAACCCTAACATTAATCCTAACACTAATGCTAACCCTAATCCTAATTCTATTCCTGACCCTAATTCTAATTGTAACTCTAATTCTAACCTAGACACTAACCCTAACCTTAATTTTAATTCCTAACTCTAATATAAATATAATATATAATTACATTGATACAGTCATATTGGGTGGAGATGAGAGCACTCTTTTTTTAAAAAATAAAAATAAAAATAAAAACTTAAAAACAAATTAGAAATGGTTGAAACAAAAAATGAAAAAAATTATGAAACCAATGAAAAAAAATTTAAAAAGTGGAAAAAATTAAAAAAATATTAAAAAAACTATGGAAAACAAAAAAACCATAGACAAAGCTTGAGAAGATATATCTTGGCATATTTAGATATATATTTTTTAAATATAAATATAGTAGTATAATTATAATTATAATTATTATATAATATAATATATAATTTTAGTTATTATAAATAGATTAATATTATATTATATTTAATAATTATTATAATATATTATAATAATATATCTAATCTATATTATGATATTATATTATATAATTATAATAATTCATATAAATATATAATATAGATAAATTTAGGCTTGCCGTCTACTACCATATCTATATTTAAAAAATATATAAGGTCCGTCTTTTTTAATCATTTAGATATGTTAATGATTTTTTTTCTTGATTGCACATTAGATGGTCCATATATATGTAATTTACAAAATTATAAGTTAATTTCAAAGACAAGTATTATGAATAGATAATTACATATAAATATACTCTCTTTTTGAAAATAGAAGTATTATCCAAAAATAAGGAGGAAAGAGGAAAAGAAGCTCAAAATAAAAAACAACACTAAAAATAGTAGATAAAAATAATAAAAATAATAGGTAAGATCCATTTAAGTCAAATTTCAATAAGATTTCTATTATAAAAAGCTATTAAACTCGAGGATTCTAATTTCGTTTCATGGGATTTTTAGTGTTTTGAGTGAAGGATATGGCAAAGAAAAGTGAGATAGTGTAACGCCCCACCATGAATACCTCAGAGAACAACACATTTATGCTATATGAAACAGGATAATTTTTTTTTTTTAAAGATAGAAATAACAAAGCAATAATAACACATCATTTAAACTAATGACTTGTCCTCTAAGATAACATGGTTGCATTACTTGACAAAACAATTAACGTAATCTAACACACATCATGAATTAACATCAGTAACTCATTGTAAACCTAATGCACTAAATCAATAAGCATTTACATCTATATAACATCATATAAGTATTCGTCAGGATCTAGTACATAGTTATAATTTCTCCCGACATATGAATACAACATTACATCGTTACATTATCATCTTCTGAATACATATGAATACACACATAATGAATCATCTAATACACAGGAGAGCACATGAGCATAATAACTATCTCCATAAATAGGTACATGATCTGAATCTGCCACAGGAGTTACAACCTTCTTACACACGAACAATGGCAAGGAAAAACCAATGGAGATAAAGCACATCCACCCGACCATGTGGAACCCTAAGGTCCACCCCCCATGCTAGGAGGTAAGATAAGGTCCCAAAATGTCATACAGTCAGGTAGACAATTGCCTAATAGGAACAAAGACCAAACAAGACTCCATTACAACACATGACAACACCACAAGCAACTCAAAATCACTTCCAGAGGCAACACACTACAAAAGGGGAGAGTACAACTAGGGAATGCTAGGCTATAGTAGGGAGAGTGTCATCGCATTGTCCTAGCATGGGTTACCCAGGCTATCTCTCACTAAAAACTGGCCCCCATCTATGGTTACCCTGGTAGCCTCTCTCTAGGCACCGGCCCCATAGGGTGACACATGCGGATCCGACACACCCTTTCATGGAGACAAGGAGGTCGAACTTGCCAACTAGGCCTTCTAAATCCCATCCTTAGTCCAAACAAGCACTACAGGCATGGGTGAGGAATCCAATTATCTTGTTTAATGTGAATTACTACCCAACCCTCTAATTCATTAATTAGGTTATCACTTGATTACTAACTTTCAATGGGTTACCCTGGCTAGCCACTTTGGGCCTCGGCCCCACATTGAAAGCCACTCCCCTACCTGCATCTAGAAACCCTAACATCAAGCAAGACAATGACTATCATATTGATAAGTATATACAAAAAATGCAAGGCATTTACCTTCTTGCATACAAAACATAATCACAATGACCAACCTGTACATCATTGTCCCAAAAATTTCCATTGATCAAATGCAATAACCATAACAACACACATCCCGAGCAAGGCATGGGTCATCTTGCTCGCAAATCTCAACCATGAACAAAATAGTTTCTCATTACGATTTCCAAGATCTCCCCATTACAATACTAAACACAAGCTCAATAACAACACATACGTGAAGGAGATTTAATCCCACCATAATATATTCACAATACAATATGCACATCATCTCACATTATTGCTTACCAAGACCCACATATATAGACAAGAGACAACATGTTCTTACAACATCCTGATTTCAAGAAACCCATCAACAGAATACATACAATCAAATCATATTTAACCAATAGCAAGATTACATATACACAAGAATCATACAAATGACTACCCCTCTTAGCCTCTAGAAACAACTTCCACTAGACACCACTGTAACACAACAATCCCACATCCACATCCACTCTAAAAAGTACCGCTTTATCAAATACACGAATCCATTTAAAATCCCATAAGTGTAATATAAAATATGACCTACTAACCATGGGTCTTCGAGACAGTAATGGTACTCATAAGATGCCCATAATTCATTACAACATTTACTTCAATTATTCTACTAATCCTTGTAACTAAGAAGATATAAACCTAAAAGATACAACAACATAATTTATTATATCAAATGGGATTCATAAATGTGTACCTCATTATGAATGCAAATAACAATTCATCAAAGTCCAAAACACTTTAACATTAATTCACAATCTTAAGCCTAGCAACAAAACCTATTTTCATTAAAATTAAAAGAAGTACCAACGATTAGATTTCCCAATCTATAAAGACACTTATTTAAAAAAGACTACTTTAGTATAACATAACCAACTAGCTATGCAATGACTAATCAATAACTTGAGGTTTATTGGAAAGCATTGAAGGGAAGAACTATTTAAGTCGAAGTGAGACAAGTTGTAAAGTTCCATCACAAATCAATATGCATGACACAACAAAATAGAAACAATTGCCAAAAGGAAAGTTCTATCAAGCTATATCGTTATTTGCTCTATCTTTAATTATATATATAGAAAGAGAGAGATCTTAACCCATGAAAATATATATTCTTCAATTGGGTAAAGAAAACCATTACAACTAAAAGATCCTATATCCAAATCTAACGAAATAATTCTAAAATGATACTAAACACCCTTAAAGTTATAATATGATACTTACACTAAACCGAGACTAATTTTAAGAATCTACCTGATTCCCATAACCTACTATCTTTAGAAATCAAGCTTCTAATTCACTATATGAAACCTAGATTCATTTTATTTCTCTTTCTAAAATATTTCTTGTTTGCAATAAAGAAGAATTACAATTTTAAATTCCCAATTACTATATAAACATAGCTCCTTGATTGACTAAAATAATTACATACATTGGATATACTTAAAGGGTTGGTTAATATAGCTAGATTGAATAGCTCACCAAGTCCGAATGATGAACACAATCACAATACATTGACAATTTAATTTAGTTAGGGTAATGAGCAACATTAATGTTTCATTTAATCTTAAGTCAATAATAATATTTATATAATATTTGAATGAATATTCCTTATATGTAAAACACATTTGATTCACTCTGTGTCCCTAAGTTCATCAATTAATAGATCATTATTGTATATAAAACCTGAGACTCCTGTCATACAAATACATAACTTAATATGATAAAAATATATTTCTGCCAATGCAAATATTTTAATAATTAAACTATTGAAAACTACCAGACCTTATTGCATCACACCTACAGCTGATCACCATGTGTGCATGGTTGACCTTCTTGCCTCTGCTGGCTATCTTCAGGACACCCTAAACTTTATCATTGAGATACCAGTTAAATCTGTGGTGGTTGTATGGATGTGTTTTCTTGGTGCTTGTAGATAACATATGAATATAGGCTTATGAGTATTTACAACAATGCTGCTCTTTATTTGAATCTTAAAAAAATGTTGTTCAACTTATGTTTTCTCAAATATCTATGCAGATGTGGACAGGTGTGGTGATGTTCAAATTTGGTAAGGAGATTGATGAACGATTTGCAGGCCCCAAAGCCATAAAATAGGCCTTGCCCATCGCCTCTTTTGCAACACAGGTCCTACCCCTTTGGCCTAACTCCACTAGATGTCACATAAAAAAAAAAGGACCCAACATATACAGTATACAAAGAAAAGACATTTTCCTGAAAAGATAAAGCTACTCATGCAGTTTATAATGACCCAAAGGAATAAATGAAAGATGAACTACAACCGATCAGGCATTGTCAAAGGACGAATGCCACACAAGCAACCAATCGGGAAGGAATCACAAAACTAAAGCTTTAAACTTAGATCTGAGCAGTACAGATGTAACAAAACAACCCTAACACAGTAGGAATACTAATAGTTTCAAAAGCCTGAGAAAAATCACTAAGGATATCTCCAACCTGAATCTCTCTCTTCTGAGAACTTCGCTGCGGCGTCCGGCATCCCTGTTTGGCCTCCTTTGCTACGCCCTCTACCAACGTGGGAACTTTGGGATAGGTAATGGACATCCATCAAAGTGTAAGGGATAGAGGAGGTTTGTCAGATGTGGTAATTGCAATCGCCTCCGCAAACATGGATGCGATAAGTGAAAGCATAGACAAAGCATGTGAACTGTTTGGTTTATGCACAAAATGAATTCGCTGAGAAGGCTTTAGAAACTTCCGAGCAAATTCAATCACAGGTGTATGCCAACACCAAGATGGGAGCCTTGGGACAGTGTATGGACATCCTTCAACGCATAAAGGAAGGAGGGTTTTGTTCAGATATTATAGTTGGAAATGCACCGGTAGACATGTATGTAAAATTTGGATGCATAGACACAGCACATGGGAGCAAGTTTTTTGGCCGAATGCCTCAAAGAGAAGAAATCTCATGGAACACAATGCTTGCAGGATATGCACTTCTAATTTCTCAATTCTGCCATTCAATTGTCTACTGATTCAATAAAAATGCAGTACAAACAATTTGATCACCATTATGGTACCCAACACACCATAGACAATTAAGGGCATACCCTATAATTTCTCACCTCCTTCCGCCATTCCTTCCTTCCTCTTACATTTCAATGCAAATGCAATACACACAAATGATCATAGGTTTAGAAGTACAGTTATATAATTTTGTTGTTGGCAGATCTTTCAAGCCAAAAGAGTGTAGAGAAATGAACACATTTGGCACATTAAAGACATGAGTGCATGGATGGTGCCATTTAACTATGAGGATATAAATTATATACGGGTGTCTAAATGCACATAAACTTTAATATCCCTAGAACTTGAAGAATGAAAACAAACATTTATTGAATGTCATGTTAGGGCAGAAATATTTTAGATTACAAAAGAAGATATGCTATGAGTATTTCTCAGTTTCATATAAATATGAGCACAGGGAAAAATATATTCTTAGCAATGAATGGCTACAAATATGAACCCAGAGTCATAAAAGTCATCAGAAAGAAGGGCTAACGGAATCAAGAGCATTCTAGTTTAGGCATAAACAACTAGATGATGAATGTTGAGAGCTTCATAGCTTAAGAAACAGTTATTCAGAATATTAGAAGAAACAATTAATAGAATTACGAGGCAGGTAGACTGACTGGTTAGTTAATAACCGACAACAAGAAACTTATGAATAATAACCCAGCAACAAATTCAAAACATGACATAGGGTTTCTATCCAATGAACAAAACTGAAATCACCGTGAAAACATTGATTCTATTGTATTGAAAATGATTGAATAAAAGATTTGACAACATGACAAAACCCTAAATTTATATTAAATGCACCAATTAAGATCAAAGACAAAACTATTGCAATAATAGATGTTACCGAAATGTATCAAATTGTGGTTGCTCAAAATTTTGGCATAACTCCCATGTAATTTATCCAGGCCCAAAATCCCCCCTTTCACAGCAAAAATCTTTCCTTTATATTTGCAAGAGGGTAACCACCAAACGGGAAAACTAACTAACTCAACTAATTACAAAATATTAAATTTATAAAGCTCATAGTTATAAAATAATTACCCAATCTAAATTTATTCACGTAAACGGGTAATTTATTTACCCCCGCATTTACACATACAAACAATTAATTGTTTACCCAATTGCATACAACATAATATTATTATCATTAATAATAATTATTATTAAAATAATATTATACTACACATTAACAATAATTTATTTATATTTATAGGTTCACAACCAACTTATTAAATCTGAATAATAATAATAATAATATGATATAACCTTATTAAATATTATAGTGGGTTAAATAATAGTATACTATATACTATAATAATTTCTATTACACCACAACAAAATCTAGGCACATATCATTAACCCACCGAGCAAGAAGATCTCGAATGCCAAATCAACACAAGCTCACAAGCCAGGGCCAAACTCGCACTTAACCAACAGGCTCCATCAAATATCAATCAGTTGCAAGACCTGACATACTGACAGAACTGACAGATTGAGCTAGATATGTCATGCATCCTGATCGAGGATGATGACTTGGGATGTGGGACCTTAAGTTATCTCTGGAACAACTTATCCATTGGGTTTAGGGCATGCTCAGACCTGTTAATTCAGGTGGAGTCGATGCCAGATACCTGCATCCTGCAACAACTAACACAGTCAAGCATATATTAGACACACAAGATGACACTGGGTGAAAAAGGAATCACAATATCGCAGGGCACTCGCAAGCGAGTGATGCGACATCGTCCTTTCCACATCAGATCAATCTAGATTTGGTAACAGATAATCATAACCAAATCAAATCTACTTCGTTATCTGAACAGAACCATACACTGAACATGTAGGTGCATGAAATTGAATAAGTCTCAGAAGTACCATCATAACAATTAAATCTAACATAATCAGTCCATGAGATCCATTCTACCATATAACAATTGTAGTAAGATCAACATCTTAATCATTGGAATGCAAACAATGTCAAAGCCTTACCTTAATTATTCCTGTTATTTTACCTTCATATTCATGCGCCTTGATCAGTCCACCTGTACATCTAAGGTGAGAGTGCAAGGGCACTACATCCTCCCCCCTTAAAACTTGACTTACTCCTGAAAGTCATAGACTAGGGTGGAAACATAACACATTAGTATTATAATTTTCTATTGCCAACATACGCATTCACCTTAAGTAATTGTTCCCAAGACAAGTACAATCATTCAATACAGGCATAAAAGACATCAATTCCTTACCTTCAAGGTGTATCATGTAACTTACTTATAACCAATCACACGTATTTTGAGCATTTCATTCGATTGAGTGATCCATGTTTACATAATATCAAGGAAAATTACATCTTATTTCTTATTTCCACCATGGTTCTGACTAATTACCAAGCATTCAAGTACAA
Source organism: Cunninghamia lanceolata (assembly GCA_027924645.1). Taxonomy (NCBI): domain Eukaryota; kingdom Viridiplantae; phylum Streptophyta; class Pinopsida; order Cupressales; family Cupressaceae; genus Cunninghamia; species Cunninghamia lanceolata. Next base: position 18,209,755 of record BSBN01001583.1, read on the forward strand.
TTCTCCTTAGAGTCCTCCCTTGTACACACTATCAGAGGTTCGAAATGAACATGATAGAAACAACACATGACACAATACAGGGCTAACAAAAACAAACATACGGAATAGTCACCATCAAAGTTTTAAAGAAGGTGAAAACCTAAGTGGGAATGTAACCAAATCCAATCTTAAATCATAAAATGCCAGCAATTTCCAAGAATAACTCAAGTATAGAGAAAAGAGTTTTGGTGACCACTCCTGTCATAAGAAATTTCAAAGAAAACAAATTCACTGTTAGCCCCTAACAACACATGAAACAACCATCAAAATTTCAAATTAACCAAATTGCAATCAAATCCACATCACAATGTGGCTAACTTTAGTCACAAAAAGGGAGTATCCGCTACACAACACCCAGGACACAAGGTCTAGAATGTGTTAGAGAACGTACGCCAACACATAGATAATTAGGTTATCTACATCCTTATCCTAAACAACTTTTATACAAGGATTTACGGCAACAAAATAATTAATTATTTACAACAATTTCTACCTTTAATGCAATATGATTTCTTTTCTTCTGAAACACTAGAGACCACAAGAGAAACTCAAGACCTCATCAAATCAGTAAATACTAGCATTCTAGAAACATACACATATTGTTAAATATATCATCACATTCTCATAAAAGAAGGAGAGAGAGCACATAGCAGAAGCATAAGTAAGACAAGGCATAAAGAATTTTATTTCTTCTAGAAACAAGGAACAAGTTTGTAAATTTATCAACCTTCTAACACCATGTTAAGGCACATAGGTGCAAGGTACTATTACTAACTCACCATAACGAGAAAAATGTTTAACCAAAAACAACGACAAGAACTAGAGATCCCAATGTTGCTAACCTTGGCTCTGATACGAGATGTAACGCCCCGCCATGAATACCTCAGAGAACAACACATTTATACTATATGCAACAGGATAATTTTTTTTTTAAAAGATAGAAATAACAAAGCAATAATAAAAGATAACATGGCTGCATTACTTGACAAAACAATTAACGTAATCTAACACACATCATGAATTAACATCAGTAACTCATTGTAAACCTAATGCACTAAATCAATAAGCATTTACATCTATATAACATCATATAAGTATTCGTCAGGATCTAGTACATAGTTACAATTTCTCCCGACATATGAATACAACATTACATCGTTACATTATCATCTTCTGAATACATACATAATGAATCATCTGATACATAGGATAGCACATGAGCATAATAACTATCTCCATAAACAGGTACACGATCTGAATCTGCCACAGGAGTTACAACCTTCTTGCACACGAACAATGGCAAGGAAAAACCAATGGAGATAAAGCACATCCACCCGACCATGTGGAACCCTAAGGTCCACCCCCCGTGCTAGGAGATAACATAAGGTCCCAAAACGTCATACAGTTAGGTAGACAATTGCCTAACAGGAACAAAGACCAAACAAGACTCCATTACAACACATGACAACACCACAAGCAACTCAAAATCACTTCCAGAGGCAACACACTACAAATGGGGAGAGTACAACTAGGGAATGCTAAGCTGCAGTAGGGAGAGTGTCATCGCATTGTCCTAGCATGGGTTACCTAGGCTATCTCTCACTAGAAACCGAACCCCATCTATGGTTACCCTGGCAGCCTCTCTCTAGGCACCGGCCCCATAGGGTGACACATGCGGATCCGACACACCCTTTCATGGAGACAAGGAGGTCGAACTTGCCAACCAGGCCTTCTCAATCCCATCCTTAGTCTAAACAAGCACTACAGGCACGGGTGAGGAATCCAATTATTTTGTTTCATGTGAATTACTACCCAACCCTCTAATTCATTAATTAGGTTATCACTTGATTACTAACTTTCAATGGGTTACCCTGGCTAGCCACTTTGGGCGCCGGCCCCACATTGAAAGCCACTCCCCTACCTGTATCTAGAAACCCTAACATCAAGCAAGACAATGACTATCATACTGATAAGTGTATACAAAAAATGCAAGGCATTTACCTTCTTGCATACAAAACATAATCACAATGACCAACCTGTACATTATTGTCCCAAAACTTTCCGTTGATCAAACGCAATAACCATAACAACACACATCCCATGCAAGGCATGGGTCGTCTTGCTCACAAATCTCAACCATGAACAAAATAGTTTCTCATTACGATTTCCAAGATCTTCCCATTACAATACTAAACACAAGCTCGATAACGACACATACGTGAAGGAGATTTAATCCCACCATAATATATTCACAACACAGTATGCACATCATCTCACATTATTGCTTACCAAGACCCACATATATAGATAAGAGACATCATGTTCTTACAACATCCTGATTTCAAGACACCCATCAACAGAATACATACAATCAAATCATATTTAACCAATAGTAAGATTACATATACACAAGAATCATACAAATGACTACCCCTCTTAGCCTCTGGAAACAACTTCCACTAGACACCACTGTAACACAACAATCCCACATCCACATCCACTCTAAAAAGTACCGCTTCATCAAATAGACAAATCCAATTAAAATCCCATAAGTGCAATATGAAATATGACCTACTAACCATGGGTCTTCAAGACAGTAACGGTACTCATAAAATGCCCATAATTCATTACAACATTTACTTCAATTATTCTACTAATCCTTGTAACTAAGAAGATATAAACCTAAAAGATACAACAACATAATTTATTATATCAAATGGGATTCATAAATGTGTACCTCATTATGAATGCAAATAACAATTCATCAAAGTCCAAAACACTTTAACATTAATTCACTATCTTAAGCCTAGCAACAAAACCTATTTTCCTTAAAATTAAAAGAAGTACCAACGATTAGATTTCCCAATCTATAAAGACACTTATTTAAAAAAGACTACTTTAGTATAACATAACCAACTAGCTTTGCAATGACTAATCAATAACTTGAGGTTTATTGGAAAGCATTGAAGGGAAGAACTATTTAATTCGAAGTGAGACGAGTTGTAAAGTTCCATCACAAATCAGTATAAATGACACAACAAAATAGAAATAATTCCCAAAAGGAAAGTTCTATCAAGCTACATAGTTATTTGCTCTATCTTTAATTATATATATATAGAAGGAGAGAGATCTTAACCCATGAAAATATCTATTCTTCAATTTTGTAAAGAAAACCATTACAACTAAAAGATCCTATATCCAAATCTAATGAAATAATTCTACAATGATGTTAAACACCCTTAAAGTTATAATATGATACTTACACTAAACCAAGACTAATTTTAAGAATCTACCTGATTCCCATAACCTACTATCTTTAGAAATCAAGCTTCTAATTCACTATATGAAACCTAGATTCATTTTATTTCTCTTTCTAAAATATTTCTTGTTTGCAATAAAGAAGAATTACAATTTTAAATTCCCAATTACTATATAAACATAGCTCCTTGATTGACTAAAATAATTACGTACATTGGATATACTTAAAGGGTTGGTTAATATAGCTAGATTGAATAGCTCACCAAGTCTGGATGATGAACACAATCACAATACATTGACAATTTAATTTAGTTAGGGTAATGAGCAACATTAATGTTTCATTTAATCTTAAGTCAATAATGATATTTATATAATATTTGAATGAATATTCCTTATATGTAAAACACATTTGATTCACTCTGTGTCCCTAAGTTCATCAATTAATAGATCATTATTGTATATAAAACCTGAGACTCCTGTCATACAAATACATAACTTAATATGATAAAAATATATTTCTGCCAATGCAAATATTTTAATAATTAAACTATTGAAAACTACCAGACCTTATTGCATCACACCTACAGCTGATCACCATGTGTGCATGGTTGACCTTCTTGCCTCTGCTGGCTATCTTCAGGACACCCTAAACTTTATCATTGAGATACTAGTTAAATCTGTGGTGGTTGTATGGATGTGTTTTCTCGGTGCTTGTAGATAACATATGAATATAGGCTTATGAGTATTTACAACAATGCTACTCTTTATTTGAATCTTAAAAAAATGTTGTTCAACTTATGTTTTCTCAAATATCTATGCAAATGTGGACAGGTGTGGTGATGTTCAAATTTGGTAAGGAGATTGATGAACAATTTGCATGCCCAAAAGCCATAAAATAGGCCTTGCCCATCGCCTCTTTTGCAACACAGGTCCTACTCCTTTGGCCTAACTCCACTAGATGTCACATAAAAAAAAAAGGACCCAGCATATATAGTATACAAAGAAAAGACATTTTCCTGAAAAGATAAAGCTACTCATGCAGTTTATAATGACCTAAAGGAATAAATGAAAGACGAACTACAACCAATCAGGCATCGTCAAAGGACGAATGCCACACAAGCAACCAATCAGGAAGGAATCACAAAACTAAAGCTTTAAACTTAGATCTGAGCGGTACAGATGCAACAAAACAACCCTAACACAGTAGGAATACTAATAGTTTCAAAAGCTTGAGAAAAATCATTAAGGATATCTCCAACCTGAATCTCTCTCTTCTGAGAACTTCGCTGTGGCGTCTGACATCACTGTTTGGCCTCCTTTGCTATGCCCTTTGCCAGCGTGGGAACTTTGGGACAGGTAATGGACATCCATCAAAGCATAAGGATAGAAGAGGTTTGTTAGATGTGGTAATTGTAATTGCCCCCACAGACATGGATGCGATAAGTGAAAGCATAGACAAAGCGTGTGAACTGTTTGGTTTATGCACAAATTGAATTCACTGAGAAGGCTTTAGAAACTTCCAAGCAAATTCAATCGCAGGTGTATGCCAATGCCAAGATGGGAGCCTTGGGACAGCATATGGACATCCTTCAACGCATAAAGGAAGGAGGGTTTTGTTCAGATATTATAGTTGGAAATGCACTGGTAGACATGTATGTAAAATTTGGATGCATAGACATGGCACATGGGAGCAGGTTTTTTGGCCGAATGCCTCAAAGAGAAGAAATCTCATGGAACACAATGCTTGCAGGATATGCACTTCTAATTTCTCAATTCTGCCATTCAATTGTCTACCGATTCAATAAAAATGCAGTACAAACAATTTGATCACCATTATGGTACCCAACACACCATAGACAATTAAGGGCATACCCTATAATTTCTCACCTCCTTCTGCCTTTCCTTCCTTCGTCTTACATTTCAATGCAAATGCAATACACACAAATGATCATAGGTTTAGAAGTACAGTTATATAATTTTGTTGTTGGCAGATCTTTCAAGCCAAAAGAGCATAGAGAAATGAACACATTTGGGACATTAAAGACATGAGTGTATGGATGGTGCCATTTAACTATGAGCATATAAATTATATATAGGTGTCTAAATGCACATAAACTTTAATATCCCTAGAACTTGAAGAATGAAAACAAACATTTATTGAATGTCATGTTAGGGCAGAAATATTTTAGATTACAAAATAAGATATGCTATGAGTATTTCTCAGTTTCATATAAATATGAGTGCAAGGAAAAATATATTCTTAGCAATGAATGGCTACAAATATGAACCCAGAGTCATAAAACTCATCAGAAAGAAGGGCTAACGGAATCAAGAGCATTCTAGTTTAGGCATAAACAGCTAGATGATGAATGTTGAGAGCTTCATAGCTTAAGAAACAGTTATTCAGAATATTAGAAGAAACAATTAATAGAATTGCGAGGCAGGTAGACTGACTGGTTAGTTAATAACCGACAACAAGAAACTTATGAATAATAACCCAGCAACAAATTCAAAACATGACATAGGGTTTCTATCCAATGAACAAAACTGAAATCACCATGAAAACATTGATTCTATTGTATTGAAAATGATTGAATAAAAGATTTGACAACATGACAAAACCCTAAATTTATATTAAATGCACCAATTAAGATCAAAGACAAAACTATTGCAATAATAGATGTCATAAAAATGTATCGAATTGTGGTTGCTCAAAATTTTGGCATAACTCCCATGTAATTTCTCCAGGCCCAAAATCCCCCCTTTCATAGCAAAAATCTTTCCTTTATATTTGCAAGAGGGCAACCACCAAACGGGAAAACCAACTAACTCAACTAATTACAAAATATTAAATTTATAAATCTCATAGTTATAAAATAATTACCCAATCTAAATTTATTCACGTAAACGGGTAATTTATTTACCCCTGCATTTACACATACAAACAATTAATTGTTTACCCAATTGCATACAACATAATATTATTATCATTAATAATAATTATTATTAAAATAATATTATACTACACATTAACAATAATTTATTTATATTTGTAGGTTCACAACCAACTTATTAAATCTGAATAATAATAATAATAATATGATATAACCTTATTAAATATTATAGTGGGTTAAATAATAGTATACTATATACTATAATAATTTCTATTACACCACAACAAAATCTAGGCACATATCATTAACCCACTGAGCAAGAAGATCTCGAATGCCAAATCAACACAAGCTCACAAGCCAGGGCCAAACTCGCACTTAACCAACAGGCTCCATCAAATATCAATCAATTGCAAGACCTGACATACTAACAGAACTAACAGATTGAGCTAGAGATGTCATGCATCCTGATTGAGGATGATGACTTGAGATGTGGGACCTTAAGTTATCTCCAGAACAACTTATCCATTAGGTTTAGGGCACACTCAGACCTGTTAATTCAGGTGGAGTCGATGCCTGATACCTGCATCCTGCAACAACTGACATAGTCAAGCATATATTAGACACACAAGCTAACACTGGGTGAAAAAGGAATCGCAATATCGCAGGGCACTCGCAAGTGAGTGATGCGACATCATCCTTTCCACATCAGATCAATCTAGATTCGGTAACACATAATCATTACCAAATCGAATCTACTTCGTTATCTGAACAGAACCATACACTGAACATGTAGGTGCATGAAATTGAATAAGTCTTAGAAGTACCATCATAACAATTAAATCTAACATAATCGGTCCATGAGATCCATTCTAACATATAACAATTGTAGTAAGATCAACATCTTAATCATTGGAATGCAAACAATGTCAAAGCCTTACCTTAATTATTCCTGTTATTTTACCTTCATATTCATGCGCCTTGATCAGTCCACTTGTACATCTAAGGTGAGAGCGGAGGGGCACTACAGATAGCAAAGGCAGCTGAAGAGGAAATGAAGCGGCAGAATGGATGGATTGGATGGTCTGATGAATGGGTGGAGAGAGCAGTCAAGAAGAAGATTCTAGCTCATTTCAAATTTGCGGACATAGATTTGGACGACTGGCCGTCTGATGAATGGTACGGAAAATTTAGCGAGGACTGGCGCTCTGACATGGGCTGTTTATCTAGAGGTGTTTCTTTTTCAACATTGCTAACGGTCTTCCATGATAGATATGGAATTCCTGGAGGAGGCCAGGCACTAGTGCCACTAAATGGCTTAATTGATAATATTAATAATGACAATAATCCTCGTCGGGATTGGGATGCAATGGAGCAGAATAATAATAATAATCCTGATCTCAATTTTGTGAAGACTTCCTGTGCCATCGTTGATGAGGGCCAAAAGCAGAGCAGAGAAGTTTGTGACGCAGGATAGCTCCCATGGAATCAATTTCTTCTGTGCCGCTCTCAATCGGTGGTTTCAAATCCCTTTTCATTTGAATAAAAGCAACTATAACTGCAACAACCGCTATTGACCGCAGTCCACCAGGTTTTACCTCTGTGCTGCAACTGCAGAACTTTTTCTCTTTCTTGATTTGTATGAAAACCCCGTGATAATTTATCTTACAACTAAACTGCAGAGGTTCTTACCTCGTGTTTCGTCATGGAGGATCACATCGCCCGTCGAACTGGTTGTCCATGCCGACCACTTCGAAATTATTATTATAAACTCCTCAAGAAGTTTTGCTCTACAATTCCACTAGAGATGAGTGGAAGGAAATCCCCATCATGGCTGATTATATGGAAGATTTTATTATGAACTTCTCTAAATAGAGACACCCTTGGAAGAGCACGCTACACAAAGGCATGGTGTACTTTACGAATAACTATGGTCTTCATTTGGGTTGTTATGACATTGCCCGCGGAGATTTACAGTTTAAGATGGAAGGAGGGTTGCCTCCACAGATAGATTATGATGATGTTGATAACAATGTCCATGCCTCTCTTCCTTGTTTAATGGCGTCTAATGGAAAGCTGCTTTTGGTGGGGAGGTTACAGAAGGAGGTCGGGGAGGACTCCATATGGGGTCGTTTCCCTTTCATCAAGCACACCTTGGTGGGGATATGGGAGTTGGATTCAAGAGCAGAGAATAATAAGAGATGGTCTCTCATTTCCGTCACTCCCCAAGATTTGTTAAAAGATACAGTCAAATCATCCCATGGAACAGATTTTATGGTTGCTGCATCTGATAAAATTTGGCTTACGATTAAAGGAAGCATGTACCTTCTGACCTTTAATTTGAGCACCATGGAATGGAATGTGTTACCAGGATACAATGCTGAAGATCTGACCAATTCCTTGACCAGGGCGGTCTGTGTACCCAGCAAAATTTCTCCATCTTTAAGTTTGTTCCATTGAATAAACAGACAGGTGCTATGAAATTAAATAAATAGTAGTAGTTGGCAACTTCTATATCATATGTTGAAGGGATTTTTCAAAGAGTTTATCTAGATTTTTTATAAAAATATTAATTCTTTTTTCAATGGTGTTTTGTATTAAAAATAATTAATGTGGAGAGGCATTTGACAATGGAAGCAACGCTTTTCTACAATTAATGATTTAAACATTGAACTTTTATACACAAAATTCTTAAAATGGGCCCATAGTTCTCTCCATTACTAGCTATTGTGTGTTGACATAGTGAACTTTTATGTTGGTCAAAGCCTTCCATGTTAAAATAAAAGCTACATTTTCCATTCAATTACTTTTTTCTAATTTCTACATTCAATTTGTATATTTTTTTATTATTAGACCTATCTCTATTATCTAGGTTTTCTTGTTCTTAATTGATTGTGTTGATGAGGCTATCTCAGAATGGCTAGATAGATTTCTGGTTTCCTATTATTGGATTAGCAGCAGGTGGACTACCAGTTCTGAAATCCTGGATTGGAGGGGATCCGATCACTGGCCGATCAAACTCTGTGCCTCCTCTTATGGGGTCACTAAAAATCCTTCTTTCAAATTTCAATTGATGTGGCTACGCGAGCAATCTCTTCGGGATCTTGTGCTGGAATGGTGGTACGAAGGGCTTCCTGCCCACGGGAGGGCCATGTACACTTTTAGTAAATGGCTTCAATATGTGAAGTATCGGCTTAAGAGGTGGAATTATCAATGCTTTGGGAACTTGCATGCTCAGAAGCTTGCTGCTCAGTCCAAGATGGATAGTATCACTCATCAAATTTGAGACTTTGGGCTATCCTCTAACCTTCTGAATGCTGAGTCCCTAGCCCTCAAGGGCTTAGAAGAGTGGGAGCTTCGGGAGGAGATTTTCTAGAAGCAAAAAGCTCGGATTGATTGGCTTCAGGAGGGGGACAAGAACACGGCTTTTTTTCATAACTCGGTTAAGGCCCGTAGGCAGGGGAACTCTATTTCCACTCTTGTCTCGAGTGATGGGGCTCAACTCTCATCCTATGGTGAAATTTCCAGGGAAGCTATCACCTATTTTTCTAATCTTTTTTCCAGGGAGGATATTGCTGCCAGATCTGAAGAGCGGGCTATCTTGGATTTTATTCCTTGCTTGGTCTCGGATGAGATGAATAGGGCTCTTCTAAGTCCAATCTTGTTACCTGAGCTAGAGAAAGTTGTGTTTAGTATGAAAAAAGGAAAAGCTCCTGGCCCCGATGGGTTTCCGATTGAGTTCTTCCAGGAATTTTGGGAAATAATAAAGTATGATCTCCTTGAGGTGGTTCAGGAATCTCTTAGGAACAAACAAATGCTTAAGTCTTTCAATTCTACTTTTCTGGCTCTCATACCTAAGAAGGAATGGGCTAATCGGATGGATCAGTTTAGGCCTATTGCCTTATGCAATGTCACCTACAAGATCATTACCAAGTTGATTGCTGAGAGACTCAAACCCATCCTTGGTGCTTTGATTTCTGCTGAGCAGGGAGATTTTGTGGATGGGCGACAGATTTTGGATGGTGTCGTGATTGCTACGGAGGTTATTCACTCTATGGCTTCCTCTAACAAGAAGGCGATGTTCATTAAGCTTGACATGGCTAAAGCTTATGATCGGGTGAGCTAGGAGTTTCTTCAGAATATCCTCTTGACTTTTGGCTTCAACGAGGAATGGGTGAACTGGGTTCTCAGTTGTGTAACCTCGTCCTCCTTCTCTATTCTTCTTAATGGGGATTCTTCAGATTGGTTTAGTGCTTCTCGGGGTCTTCGGCAAGGGGACCCTCTGTCCCCGTATCTTTTCATTATCATGGCGGAGGGTCTTGGTAGATTTATTAAATCTCAGGTGCGGCTGGGTCTTCTTCACGGTTGGAGCTGGACCAATGATGTCCCTCCCTGTTCTCACCTTCAATTTGTGGATGATACTGGACTAATGGGCTTGGCTAGAATTAGCGAGGCAGTGAACTTCAGGAGAACTTTAGATATCTATTTGAGAGCTTCTGGTCAGCGTATCAATGATGAAAAATCTTCCATCTATTTCTTTAATACTCCTCGTCTCATTCAGAATAGGATTGCCAGGATTCTTAGATTCCAAATTGGTTCTCTTCCCATGATGTACCTGGGGACTCCCTTGGCCCTGGGATCTCAGCGTCGAAATTTTTGGCAGGGGATTTTGGATAAGTTCTGGAGTAAGGTTAGCCATTGGACTCACATATGGCTCTCTTCTGCTGGTAGAGTGCTTCTCCTAAAAGCTGTGGTGCAGTCTCTCCCTATTTACAGGTGTTGTGTGCAGATTCCTCCTGCATCCTTTGTGAGGGAGTTTGATGCTCTTTCCTGGCAATTCCTTTGGTCGGGTAACCTTCTTTCCTTGAAATGGAGTTTAGTCAAGTGGGAGTCTGTCTGTAGGCCGAAACATGCTAGAGGCCTTGGCCTCAAGTCTATGGCTCTTGTGGTTACGGCTTTGGAGGCTAAGCTGTACTGGAGATGGTGCAACAGCCAGGATCAGGATTGGGCCAAGATTCTTGCTTGCAAGTATGTTCCTGGGGTTGAGAGCTGGGATGTGCCATGGATTGCTCTGTTGGGCAAAGGCTCTTGCATTTGGGATACTCTTAAGAAGGGAGCTCAGCTTGTTCAGAGTGGTCTTTTCTGGATCTGTAATAATGGTTCTGATGCCCTTTTTTGGTTGGACTCTTGGGATGGCCACCCCCCCATTCTGTCTAGTTTCCCTCAGTTTATGCCTCTTGGCCAGATGTTCTCTAATGCTAGTTGGAATAAAGTGGAGCATTTTAAAACACTTAAGCGTATCGGTCATCTGGAGGTGTCTTGTTGGAAGGACCCGCAGGAGTGGCCTGTGGGTGGCTCTGATGAGGATCGTGCTACTTTGTGTAAGGTCTTGGAGGGCAAGCTTTGTAGCACTCTGAAGGAGAGGGACAAGTTGGCTTGGAGCCCTAGCCCAAAAGGGAATTATACTGTTGCTCAGGGTTATGCTGTGCTTGATAGGAATTTATATGGGCCTTCCGAGGTACCCTGGTGGAGGAAAGTTTGGAACAACTTTTCTTGGCCCAAGTGTAACTTCTTTTTATGGTTGGTTGCCCAGAAGAAATGTCTCACCTAGGAGAATCTTCGTAAACGGGGGTTTCAGGGACCTTCCATTTGTTTTCTTTGTTTGCGCAGTGAAGAATGTTCTTCCCACTTGTTCTTTCATTGCCCCTTTTCTCGTGAGATTTGGTACAGATGGTGGGAGGCTTGGCATCATGGGTGCATTCATGTTTCCTCTCTTATTGAGTTTTGGGAGAGCCTAGGCAGGCCTCCTGTGAAGACGCCTTTTCTTCAGGTGGCCTGGTGCATTGGGCCCATTTTCATTTTTTGGAACCTATGGCTGGAAAAGAACCGTAGAGTTTTTTGTGATTCCAGATTGGATACTGGTCAACTATGGATGATGATTATCAGTAGGCTCCAGGAGACTATTTCTGCTAAATGTGATATGTCTGAAAGTATTGATCCTGGGGATGTTGTGGTTGTGTGGGATCTGAGCCTGGGGGTTAATAGTAGGGGTGCCGTACTGGTGTTATGCCACGCCGTGTCAAGAAACGGGTCTGTCGTGATGGGAAGTGGGCACCTCCTCTAGATGGAGTCCTGAAGTTTAATACTGATGGCTCTTCTCGTGGGAATCCTGGGCATGCTAGTATTGGGGGTATTGGTAGAAGTAAGGATGGGGATGTCGTTTTCTGCTTCTTTGTCTACAAAGGGCATCACTCTAATAACCTGATGGAGGCCCTCGCTATAAATATTGCTGTTGAGCGGGGTTTCTCTCTTGGCTGGAGGAGGATTATCTGTGAGTCAGACTCTCAAATTGTTGTGGATATGTTGAACAACCAGAGATTGGATGGTGTTAGTTGGCATTTAACTTCGATGGTCAGACAAATTTTAAGTGTTTGTAATACCTTAGAATCAGTCTCTTTCTGTCACATCCCTAGAGAATGGAACAGTGTGGCTGACTGCTTGGCGAAGTGGGCCTCAGAGAAAGGGGATGGCTGGGATATCAGTGGTAGGAATGAGTTACCTTCTGATTATCTGGGGATTCTAGAGAGATTTTTATTGGATGACATGACTATGTAGTGTTGTTGTTTGTTTGTTGGCTGTTGTCCTTTCAGTTGAGCCTGTGGCTCTTGCCTTGTTTCTTGATTTGGATTGAATAAATTTTTTTCCCCCTTTAAAAAAAAGAAAAAATTGATTGTGTTTAACAAATTAGTCTAGATAACCCATCCATGTTAACATGTATATTTCCTTAGACTTGTGAACTAAAATTATTAAACACCCTTTGTTGATAGTTAATTGATATCTGCAATCCTAGAGAATAGACTTAAGATCTAGACTTAAGGATATATCTTAATCTAACCTTATGAAGACAAGGATCATAATCAGAGTGTGGAAAAAAATTTGTTTATTTTGTTGGTTACACCTATAAATTTAAATTGCAGTGTAAAGTATTCAATATCAAAGTAAGTACTACTCATGTATGTTTCATGCATTTGTAGTAACATTGAAAGGGGTGACATGTGTCCAATTCTAGTTAGTCCATAGTAAGACAACTAAAGACTAAAGAGCTCATATGCATATGTCTATTTTTCTTATTATTCAAAGAAAAGGTATCACTTCAAATTAAATATAGAAGGGGACACTTGGAGCATGCAAAATTTTCTTATTGTTCAAATGATTAATGTGTACAAATATTATGGGTGTCTATTAGAAACAAATGAAATGGGGAAGTACCACATAGTTTCAATTGACATATGTGGTGACATATTTGATGGGTATGCTTTGCTTTCTTGGTGGAAGGTTCAATTATTTACTTCAGGTGCTTGGTTATGTGAAGAAGTGTTAATGTGCTCATTTATTATTTCAAAAATAGAATGGACAAACTGTAGTGTCCCTCACCTTGCTTCTGTCAGATTGATAGTATTTCTAGTAGGATTAAGTATCATGACATGGGATTCTTTGTTATTATGATGAGTTGTTTATGGACCTATTTCTATGATGATGATTGATGATATTAGATTATTGATATTTTATGTTTCATAGTTTGATGGACATATTTGATATAATGGATTAATGTTATTTCTAAGTTTAATGTGATATTTAATCAAGGTTATGATGCTTTAACAATAATTGTTATACTAGATCCTATTGCTATTGATTATTCTATTTTCTTGTAGACAACTGAATACTTAATTGTTGATGTATTTATGTAAATAGAACAGTGTCGCATTACTCGTGTCCGAGTACCCTGCCACGCTACGATTTCTATTTACTGTGTGCATGACTTCGTGTTTGTATATATATGTTTAACCTTGAGGTTTGCTGTAGGATGCAGGTACTGGGCATCGACTCCACCTGAACTAGCAGGTCTGAGCGTGCTCTAGCCAATGGAATTGTTGATGGGAGTTAGCATAAGGTTCCCCAGTCATCCGTCATCCTTGTAGAGGATAAGTCTTCAGTTTTGCGTCTAGTCATTGTTCTCAGTTTCGTTTGTTCCTTGGGTTGTCGTCTTGCTTTCTCTGCATGCTTGATGGTCAAGTAATGTTAAGAACTGCATGATTTATGATTGGTTAATTGTGATATTTGAGTAGATAAATTTGATGAATGACTATTAAATAGATTTATAAATAATTATTGGTTGTTATGGAATAAATATATATTAAATATTAAATTAATAAAAATAAAAACTAGTGTTGTATGGTTGTAAATAAAAATTAATAGAGAAAATTTGAAAAGGTGGTTATTAGTTAAAAGTAAATAATAAGTTGTGGAATTGTTTTATAATTAATAAAATCAACATGAAAGTATATATGTGGCCCAGTAAATAAATGATTAAATAAAGTAATATATATATTTATGAGTTGTTATATACCAAATATCTATATAAAATACTAAATTAAATAAAATAAAAATTGTAAGTTGTGATATATTAAATGTAAGTTATCCTTGAGTAAATAAAAAATAGGGGTTACATTGTAATGTTATTAAAAATTAAAAGAAAGTAAGCGGTATTTTTTTCTTTGACGGTTGGCTTTGGATCGTGTGTTTATCCCCTAAAGGTGGAGTACAAACAATTAGGATAGGGAATTCTATAAAACAAGCAGAGAGAAGGAGAGAAGGGGAAGGAGAAAGTGGAATTGGAGATCTGGGAAGGAAGACGGAACTGCGAAGAATAGAGAGAGGTCTTTGCAGCGTAAATAGGTTCTTTAATTTGTGTGAATGTTATTTTTTTCATCTTGCATTATATCTAGGGTTTCCTTAATGAAATTCTTAATCTGTGCATTCCTCTACCAGAGCATTGTTTTTTGTTCTTGATCCCTTTCAATGCCTACTCATTCAAATCATTTTTAAGTATATTCTGTGGTCATTATACTCTGAATTCTGTAAGATCTAACTCATTCCTGCCGAGTGCATTTGCTTTAAAATTTGTAAGGCCAATGATGATAAAAGTTTAGGCTTGTTTCTCAAAACATTCGCAGTGGCCGCCCAAGAGCTTTCGCCCTTGCCTGGGCTTGAGAGTTGATGCTGTCAAATTCTTCTTTGGATGACTGAAGCCTTTGCAATGAATTTATTATGTGTATATCCTACGTCCATTGCATTCCGTATGATGACATCTAGATCATAGTTGCCTTCATCATCCCAGCTAATTTCCCCAACTTTGCAAAAACTCCTGCGCCTATGGATGTGATATGTTTGCAATATGAAAAGGGTGTACCAGTTTACGGCCTGAAAATCCAACTGCACACAGAGATCTCTTTAATCCCTCTATCTTTCATCGATTCTCCTTACCATTTGAACCGCACCACACTAGCCCACTTATGCATCAATGTTTGAGAAAAGAACATAAATTGTGCAATCAAAAAGTAGGGTTGCTGTAAATACTTCTAAGCTAAAATTCATATGTGATCTGCAGTAACCAAGAAATCACCTTACAGATTTAACAGGCATCGCAATGATAAAGTTTATGGCGTCTTCAAGATAGCCGCACGCGCTAGAAGGTCAACCATGTTCACATAATGAAATCCTATAAGCTATTAGTTGAAGGTTATTCGCATCAATCGTAATTCAAGGCGTGATTCTAAGATGCCATTTGAAGAGAATTTGTGGAGCCGTTGTTTATAAAATAAAATCGAGTCAAAGCAAATAAAATGTGATATGTGAGGGTGGAAAATATAATTCAAGTGAAGAAGTCACTTATAATAGAATGGTAAACTGATATAGCTTGCAAAGGAATTAAATATTGGAGTCTCATTGGATTAGTCATGCTGAGTACCGATAATAGATTTCCTTGACATCGATTTGTAGACTCAAGCTTTGGTTTTAATTTTGTTTTCACAGCATTAAGAATCGAGAGGTTGAGAAGACTGCGATATGGGTCTTGCATCCTTGTCGAATTCTATAGCAGCCAACTGTGTTTCCCAGTCAACATCCATCATTGTTAGTGATCTGACTGTCATTTTAGAAGTAGAAGATCCATATGTAGATGCGGGAATACCATTGATATTCTTTGGATTAGCAATCAGCTGAGGAGAACCCTTGCATTTTATTGACCATCATTGGTCACTGATATCATACAAGAAAATAGCGTGGAGTCTATTATTGAGCTGAGGGGGTGATTTCCTTTCCAAGTGGTTGCGAGATAGTGAGGTTGAATTGCTCTCTTGTAGGTTTTGATAGAAGGAGAATAGGCTTTGAGATTGTTGTATTATACATTTGGAGTTAGCATTAAGATCTTATTCATCATCATTCCAAGCAGCAAAGACTACTATAAGCATCAGAGACACAGACATTGTATGATCATATATCTTGAAGTCGCATGTGTGCAACTGTCTGTGCTATCCTCAATGATAACATGAAGTGCCACCCAGAAAATGTAGCAACACAATCACTATAGGTTTAATTGGCAGCGTAATGACAAGATTAGGGTGTCCTCAAGAAAGCCAACAACCAACCTTGTATGTAATGGTCACCTATAGGTTAATGCATTTAGGGATATCAATTTATAGAAGTTTGATCTACAGACTAAGTAAGAAGGACATGAAACCATAGTTAGAACATTTATTCTAACTATAATACACAGCTGAAATTGTTGAAGGACCGTATCATGTGGCAAAAGAGATTTTGAAACAAATTGTCAAAATTTACATTGGATTATGATGACATGTATAATTAGGGTATGTATAATTTACTCACACTAAAGTAGGTTATAGTATTTTAGAGGCAATGTTGAATAACTAATTGTCATATTAAATTTATTTACAATGTTCATTTAATGTTCTTTGGATGAAAAATATTTACTATCTTATATTCCATTGAATTTATTATTATTATTATGGTTAATATTATTATTTATGTTATTGTTTAATATTATTATTATTAATTCAAATGATACTATTGTCATCTCCAAGCCGTCTAGAAAATGTATGGGAGGAAGTCTAATGGGAAATTGTGTAAATCATATGGTTGTTAGTTTTTTTAAAAGTGCCAAAATCAAAAGTATTTTAGTTAAGTTAATAGATTTAATCTATTGAACTATAAGGAAATGTAGTTAAAAGTTTAATTTAAATTGTTATGATTATTGTTGATTAATTTAATTCTGGTAACGATCTTATTACAACATCATTATGAAGGTTTTGTTAAATGAAGTTTGGTTAAATAGTCTCGATAGTGGGTTTATTAACATTGTAATGAGATTGTTGGATGTGATGGGGTCCACTGTACAAGTTGTTAGGTTGTCAGTCTAGAGGCATAGGATAACGTGATTGGTTTTCAAGTATAGTGTTTTTATGTGTATTGAATATATGATGATATGTTGTCTCTAGTTATGTCTGGGATAAAAGACAATGTGAATGATGAATGTATTCCCTTGGGGATGTATTGTTGTTCGTTTAATTATAATTATCTTGTATTGAGTTTTGTGTTAGATTTTGAAATGGGGAGACATTGAGTATTGTAATGGAGTAATGTTTATGTATGGTTATGGACAATAAGTTGTGAGTTGTCCCCCTGATTAAGTTGATATGCAAGAGGGTTAATGCCTTGCATTATTATATATACATGTGGATATGAGGATAATTGTTATGCAAGATGGATAATTCCTTGCATGGTTTATGAATCCTCGTTGTCATGAAGATGTTTTCTATGCTTGTTGAGTAGGGTCTTCTAGTTACAGGTAGGGGAGTGGCTCTCAATGGGGGCCGGAGCCCAGAGTGGTGTCCAGGATAACCCATGTGGGAGTTTGTTAATTCAGTGATAACCTAATTAATGAATTAGGGGGTTGGGTAGTTAATCACACATAAATAAAGATAAGTGGATGCCTCACTCATGGCTCAAGTGCTCGTTTAGGCTTGAGATGAGATGAGAAGGCCTGGAATGGCAAGATCAACTACCTTGTCCTCATAAAAGGTATGTTGATTCCGCATGAGCGTTGTATGGGGGCCGGGAGTCGGGAGAGGCTACTAGGACAACCCAAGATGGGGGCCGGGGCCTAGGAAGGCTTACCAGGACAACCCATGACAAGCCATGTGATGACACTCCTCCCTACTGCAGCCTAGCATTCCCTAGTTGTACTCTCCCCATTCGTTATGTGCATGCCTCTAGAAGTGTTGTTAAGTTGTTTGAGATATTGACTTGTGTTGTTGGAGTCATGTGTTGTCTTTGTTCTTAGTCTTCTATTTACCTGACTGTATGTTGTAGTGGGGACCTTATGTTAACTCCTAGCTCGGGGGGTGGACCTCAGGGTTCCACATGGTCGGGTGGAAGAGCTTTTATCCATTGGTTTTTCTCCTTGCTATTGTTCGTGTGCGAGGATGTTGTATCTTGTGTATCCGCCGTCAGATTTTGTACCAGATATGAAGTAAGTGATTCGTATTCATGTACTTGTCTGTGTATCAGAGGATTTATAATGTATGTGTTCAGAAGGAGTTATGTAACAATGTATTGATGTACTCGTATGTGAGAAGAAATTGTAACTATGTACTAGATCCTAATGATTATTTATCTGATGTTATGGAGATGTAAATGTTTATTGATTTAATGCAATAGGTTTAGAATGATCTACTGATGTTAATTTATGATGTGTGTTAGATTATGTTAATTGTTTTGTTAAGTAATGCAACCATGAAATCTTAGAGTAACAAGTTGATAGTTTAATGATGTGTAATGATGTGTTAAACATTACTTTGTTACTTTATTCATTTAGAAAAAAAAATTTATTCCATTTTTGCATAGCGTAGATGTGTTGTTCTCTAAGATGTTCATGCGGGGCGTTACACAAACAACTTTCATGTTTCTTTACTCCCAATATTAATGCATTAGCCATTAATCTAAGGGGGATTGTTTTGTGCCATTAATTGGGCAATAAACTTCAAAATAACTAACTGAACATTTAAACTCATGGTATTATTATTAAGAGAGTTCCATGAAGTAAAGGTTGAGATTAACATGAAATAGGTTTGTGCCATCAAAGGAGCAATATTGTGCAACTTCTTGTGTAGATTGGTAAAAAATTTAATGATGCCCCTAGATTTGGTATGGGATTGGAAGAATTTACAATTTAGTTAATGACATGGTTGACACCATATGAGTGAATGACATCTTTTAAGCCATGTTATATGCATAAAAATGTTGTTTCAGAATTATAAAGAAATAATAAGTGTTTATGCCACATGCAATAAACAAGATAGAATCAAATATTTTAAGATGTACAACATTTAGATAATAAATTTAGCTTAAGGAACCAAAAAAATTAGGTACTAAAGGAAGATTTTATGCATGATCTAAGGTAAATCTTCCCTCATTCTTGCATAATGTCTAATCCAAATAATATTTCCTTATTTTTTATATGTAGGGTATGGCTTATCTAGGGCCTATTATATTATATTAATTGTCATTTTTAAACATCTATGATCACCCATCTTGACCCTATAGAGTTAAAAATGTAGAAAAACCACACACTCTTATCAATTGGTCCTTAATTTCTTATAGTCTATCCCTAAATGTGTCTTATTATTCTAGATTGACAAAAATCCCCAAGTCTAGGTCTTCTAGTTGATGCTTTGGGATTATCGATATGTAGTTTTGAGAATCCACAATTTACAAGTTTCATCATTAGATTATTAAACATCATACTCAATTTGATCTAGTGTTAGAATTTCACATCATGTTGTTTAATTTCATAATCATATTTATAGGCTTCATCCTCATGTGTTCTTCCTTTTCTAATAAATAACACTAAGGAATATCCTCTTGAATGTTAACCTTATCTCTTCTCAATGTGTCTAGAGTTTCTTTTTCATGTGATCTATGATCAAAATGCCTCTAAGCTACATGGTTCCTCCCTTGATCAGGATTCTCCATTCTATCTAATTTTTAAGTCCTATCACCTAAGTTAGACCATCAAAAATCATGATGTCTAGTTCCAAGAGGTGGTTATTGATTCTTATTCCTTGCCACTATGTAAGACTAATTCATTAATGTACCAATGAGATTGTCAATTTTTTCATTTAATTCTTTTAAGGTGAAGATATTCTCACATATACCCTTTAAATATGTTTGCTTGAAGCCTTTATGTTTCCCTCAATGTCTATAGCCAAAGCACATTATTCTCTAAAAGTTTGAGATCTTTTATCTATTAGGAAGAATCCCATTTTTAAACAAAATCCTCATAATACAAAACTAAGCACATGGATTCACTTGGCCCTAAATTATTAGGCACCTTTCTCATTATAGAAATAAATTGATGTTTATATTCAACCACATGTTCATTTATCCCTTTTATTATAGTATTTAACTCATGAATACAAATTTATGATCAATCCTATCTCCATATTTCATTCTATAAACTTTTACAAATTTGTCCATTGAGCTAACACTCTAATAAAGTAGACTTCGATATCACTCCATAAGACTTTCCTATAAATATTAAACAAATAGTTTCATCATGATAGCTTCATCATCTATTTCATAATCATTAGTTATATTTATAAATTTTCTTAAGTATTTTTCCCTAGTAACTACATTATTCCCTTGGAACTTAGGAATTTTACCTCTTTAATCTCATTTTGTACTAGGTTTGGGTGGTTTAGAATCCCACAAAAGTTCAACTCTCTATATCTATCAAGTACCAAACATGGCCTCATAGGATAAGGTCTTTGAACATTTCTTGTAGGTTGAATCCTTCAATTATTTTAGGGTGAGGGCACTAATATGTTGGATTGGGTTTATCATATACTTGATTAGGAGTAGAGTTTCTAGAATTATGACCTATTTTATTAACAAGTTAAGCTTACTTAGATAGGAAATTTAGGGTTGAAAATAATCATGCTTAGTTCTAAGTTCAATAAGTAAATCCAACTATTTATATAAGTAGTTTGCTCATAATTATCTATATTAGGTTTAGGATGTTCTTGATGTAAATTGGGTTCATATGCATTATGAAAGAAAGTCTCATCTTCTTGTTCTTCATTTGAAGGAGTAGGTTATATAAGGAGGTGCTTGATTACATGAATTATTTCATTAGAATTTATCTTAAGCACGGTAAGGTTGGTTAAGAATAATTTCGAGTCTAGCACTAACTATCTATTCTAATTCCTAAATTTTCATAGTGAGATTCAACGTTTTCTTCTAAAAGACCTTATAACTCTACTAGATACATTATTAGATGTGTATTGATCTCTAAGATCAACAAATAACTATTTTCTTCCATAATTACCTACATTAAAATCATGAGAGTAGGTAAGAATAGACTTACCAATATCGTTAGGTTTTCATGCAATTTGTTTCCTTATTACAAGGGCACTTGGATCTTCTATCTCAAAAGCAAGCCTAGTAGACCACCTCCTTTCATTCTTAAATCTTTCTAATATTTTTTTAACAAGGTTTAGAAAAGTAGAGTTACCATAGTATGACAAGAGTAGAATATATGTTAAATTCTTCCCTAGGAATAGTCTCATTTGGTGGTGTATATTGATGGGTTACCAAAAATAAATAGAGAAAAAAAAGACTTGCATTGACAAGAAAAATAACATGCCAATATAAGGTGTTTTGAGATGCCTCTCTCTTGAGGCAACGTCTATCCAACCCTCAGGATGCACATTTGACCGTATTTATTAATTAATTGAAATTCACAATACTATTGTATTGTGAATTTCAATTAATTAATAAATACGGTCAAATGTGTATTCGGAGGGTTGGATAGACAATTTGATCTCTTGAATGGAAATTGGAAGATCTGGCCAAGAATAATTCACTAATTCTTTACACACAAAGATAACCAAGTAGCTAATTTAAAAGAGCCCTATGGTGAATTAATGTTTATAGTTAATTTAACATTCATTACTTCATTCCATTTTACAAATGTAGCCATACACTATTTTAAAAGAGCCCTATGGTAAAGAATTAATGTTTATAGTTAATTAAACATTCATTACTTCATTCCATTATACAAATGTAGCCATACATAAAGGCAAATTCTTTTGGCTAGACAATAATATTCAATGCTATCCTAGCAGAATATTCAACAGAGCCTAGTTTAAAACTAATCCTCAAGTACTAACTCAAGTACTAAGATAACTAAGGAAAAAAAAATGATAAATTGGGAATAGAGAAAAAGAAAAAGAAAATAAGAGAGAAGAGATGAGAAAGGTGAGGGCAACCATCAATTTATTATTTATTATGCTTAGTCTAAGCATAACATGAAAGAATGGATAGTGTAATCATTTAATGAAAAATAATCTCTTATAATAAATCATAACCACCACATAAATGTGTAGATTACAATATAATATTTAAATAAATAGACAATAAATTATTGTATTTGAAAATGAGACAAAGATAGTAGGAACTAGCCACTATAAAATCATGTGCAAATTGTAATCAAGAAAGTTATTTCTAAATATACATTAAATGATGTAGGAGCATCTTGGGTGAACAAGCAATCAATATCACCTAAATAGATTTTCCGTTGTTTCTTTCTGTTATGGTTTTCTTGAGTCTATATTAGCATCTCTTAGCATTGAAGTGCAAGTAGAATAATCAGATTTGATCAAATTGAGTTTTTGCCATAATTGGGTTTCACTGCACAACAGGTTGACTTCACTGAAACAATTGTTCTGTTAAATAGATGAATTTTTGTGGTGAATCCTTACACAGGAAGATTGCTAGAAGCATCCCTGAATTATTGAAGAGGGTTTTGAAGTCAAGATCTTTATGGTTTTGGAGTATTTAATGTTTTCTGACCACTGTTGGCGATTTGGAGAAAGTTTAAAATTTTGAGTTTCGGGAAGGTTGAGATAGAATGACTTGGTGAAAATCTTGAGAATATTTATTTACCCCTCTTGACAAGTTTTCAGAAGAATCCAAGCTCCTGGCAAAAAGATATTTACACCTCTTAAAGCTTGAGAATATTTATTTACACCTCTTGACAAGTTTTCAGAAGAATCCAAGCTCCTGGCAAAAAGTTACATCAAAAGTCAGTTTCCTGCTTCATGACTGGCCTGTCACAGCTGCATAAGTGAGTTCTCTAGTTAGCTAGGTCACGATAGGGAGCTTAAGGTTAAATAGTTCCTAGTATCTGTTGATGATGGAAAACAGCTACTGAAATTTGGAGGATACAGAGAATTTTGCTTGGGAAGCTATTTCAATGATTGGAATGAGCTCCTTCATTGTGGTTCATAATCACTGAGATCATTACCAAATGGGATGACAAGTCCAACCAAATGCATTTATAGAAAACATCTTGTATGATAGCGATGCAGGGGCATCATACATGGGGCAACAAGCAGCTACACATAGGTTTGAAATTTAAAATCTAACAGTTTTGAAGCTGTTTAGTCAACCTTCTGCCTGCACATTATCGTCCAGCTAGAGAAAGAGTATGGATTGGTAGATTTGAATTTGTTTGGGCCACTTCCTTCATTAAGGCAATAAATTTTGGTGCTAAGACAAGAAGAGAGGCGGGATTTCAGATGAGTTTTTTTTGTTAGAGGGAGAAAGAGGAAAGTAAGGACTACATAACATGATGTAAAGATCTCCAAGCGAGGTGCGAGCAGAGGCAAGATGCAATCGTATATGTGTGTGGAAGGGTCCCTTAATTCACCAAGAATTTTATCAAGTATTTAAATTCCATAAGGGTGACGTCTCTTAAGATTATTATTTAAAACGTGAAGTCTAACGGTAGATCCATGGATGTGAAGCAAGGCATTTTTTTTTAAAAGTCTATCCTACGTGAGGATGACTTCTTTCATGTTCGAACATTGAGATCTAACTGCACGTCTTATTTCACATTTCATGTGTTGGTTAAGGATGCATTCTTTTGATGGGACGCCTTATAAGGCCAATAAAGCGTCAGAGTGAAAAAAATGAATAGACTCATGACTATTCAGCTTCCTGACACATCTACAATCTATTTACACCTGAACGTAGACTTGGAGGGGGTGTGGCCAAAGAAGGGAGAGTTGCCTGAAGAAGACAAGGAGAGACTGCAACGTAAGGAAGAAGAAGTAGATGTTAAGGTTTAGCTGCATCATACACTGAGCATATAGCATATACGTAAAGAGGTTGCAGGTGCGAAGCGAGAGGAGTGAATGTCTAGGTAGAGGAAATGAAAAACTGTATGGAGGGAGGCCATTTTTGTACATAATATGCTGCAGAATTTGAGTTAAATGAAATTGAAGTGAATTTCTTTTACAATCTATATGTGAAATTATGGTGTTTTGAATAAGGCCATGATTTGGCAAATTGTGCAAATGTTGTGAGTTTTGTAAGGAAAGCACAGGTGCGGAAAACTGCTTCCCTAATGTTAATTCCCAGGGGACAGTGTAGACCAGTCACTTTTGAAATTACAATAACACAGATGAATACACAAGAGAAACCAAAATAGACAATAGTTAGAACACAGACACACAGAATTACGTGGGAAAACCCTTACGGGTAAAAAACCCACCACCACAAGAAAACAATCTTTATTACAGTAAGATATACAGTTACAATAAAGAACTCAGCTTCTTGCTCTGGTGTTTGATTCTCGACATCATACACAGTTCATCTCCCTGTACATTTACAGAACGAACCTTTATTTAAGTCTCATCATCATAATACCAACGACACCTATAGACATATCATTCTATTTCCAATCTGCAAGAACAAGAGTCGTTACAGACTTCTGCTCTAACTGATAGAACAGATTCCTCATACGTCGCTGCCATCTAACCGTCGCAACGGTTCACATTTCAGTGAGGCGTTTAGTCCCACATGTACCAAGTCGCAAAAGACTTTGCAGTTTATAACCGCCAACAGGCGAAAGAGTATTGTCAGCAATTTTGTTGCCGACAATACCAAGTCTCCAAGTTCATCGGCATAACAACTCCCATCGGCCCTCAGACTTCACCTCCCACCGATGAGCATTGTCTCCCCGATCACCAAGGTTACCATCGGTATGACATTCTCCATCGGCAAAAGATCTAGCCCTCGCTCCGACAGAGGTTTGTCTCACCGATACCAATAAGACTTCCATCAGGATGTCCGCAGTACATCAGCCCAACACCTTTAGCCGACGGGTATTCTCTTGCCGATAGACATACGCCATCGGAGTGACTACTCCTGTCGGAGTAACTCTACAGAGTTTGGCCGATAGGCCCTTGTCTTGCCGACGACCGTAACCTTCGTCGGAGTGACTACTCCTGTCGGAGTAACTCCACAAAGTTTGGCCGATAGGCCTTGTCTTGCCGACGGTTGAATGCTTCCATCGGGGTGACACTCAGCATCAGACAAACCTTCGATGCTTATTCCGACGGCCCTTGTCTCACCGATGCCAATGGTCTTCAACATGGTCCTGCCGATAGTGCTTCGTCACAGCGATGCCGACATCGCATATCCTCAGACCAATGAACCAAGGAACAGTTGAACTAAAATTCATTGAACCTACCAAATGAACTCTAGAAAGGTTCAACAAAGAGGTTCAAAACATAGGTTCAACTAAGAGGTTCAAGTAGTAATTTGAGACACAAGTTCTCTTCAATCTCCCACTTGTCGAAGACATTACTGCTACCTCTTAGTCCTCATTTGATTATTGAGAACTATGGGCCCGAAGACCCATTTCATCTGAGCACCATTTGAACTTGGCTGTGTTCACTGGTTTAGTTAAGGCATCAGCAACATTTTCCAAAGTGTCAACCTTTTCCAGCTTCACCTTCCTGTCTTCCACCATATCACGAACAAAGTGATATTGGACATCAATATGTTTTGTCCTAGCATGAAATGTAGGATTCTTTGCCAAACATATGGCACTTTGACTGTCACAATGAATTTGTATTTGCCCTACATTAAAACCAACATCAGAACACAACCTTTTCAACCAAACAGCTTCTTGGCATGCACGAGTGGCTGCCATGTACTCTGCCTCTGTTGTGGACAAAGCGACTACAGCCTGTCGCTTGCTCATCCAACTGATAGCACCACCATGTAACATGAACACGTATCCACTGGTGGATCTCCGACTGTCAATGTCCCCTGCCCAATCAGAATCAACATATCCCTGAATACTGATAGATCTCTTAGACCCTTCTGAGTTTCCATGATAACAAATAGCATAGTCAGAAGTTCCCTTCAAATACCTCATAACTCTTTTCACAGCATCCCAATGTGATCTGCCTGGATTCGCCATAAATCGGCTCAAAACTCCCACTGCTTGGGCAATGTCTGGTCTGGTACAGACCATTGCATACATTAAACTGCCAACAGCACTTGCATAAGGTACTCTCTTCATGTCATCAATTTCATTTGAAGATTCTGGACAATCTTCAACAGATAATTTCGTTCCCTGCAAAACTGGAACAACTAACTGTTTAGAATCAGACATATGAAACTTATCAAGAACATTGGTAATATACTTCCTCTGGCTGAGCCAAATTTTTCTCTTAGATCTGTCCCTTTTGATCTCCATTCCCAGAATGTACTTTGCTGCCCCCAGATTTTTCATTTCAAATTTCAAGGACAACTGAGATTTTAATTCTGAGATCATCCCCTTACCATTGCCAATGAACAACATGTCATCCACATATAGTGCAATTATAAGAATCTGGTCACCTTCAGTTTTATAATAGACACAATGATCAGATTTAGATCTCACATACCCCAAGGATAAAACATACGTATCAAACTTTTGATACCACATTCTGGGAGACTGTTTCAAACCATAAAGAGACTTTTTAAGTTTGCATACCAGATGTTCTTTACCTTTTTCCACAAAATACTCTGGCTGAGACATATAAATTTCTTCTTCAAGGTCTCCATGAAGAAACGCTGTTGTCACATCCATCTGCTCAATTTCAAAATCATATGCTGCTGCAAGTGACAACAGAAATCTAATGGATGTCAACTTAGCTACAGGAGAAAAGATTTCTCCATAATCAATACCTTCCTTTTGGGAATACCCCTTAGCAACCAGTCTTGCCTTGTACTTCTCAATACTACCATCTGGACCATATTTCTTCTTAAATACCCACTTACAGCCTACAGGTTTTCTTCCTTCAAGCAAGGGCACCAGATCCCAGGTTCCATTCTTCTCCAATGATGTCATTTCACTATGCATGGCTTCCAACCAAGAATCTGAATCAGGTACACTAATAGCTTCTTTCACAGTCCTAGGTTCATCAGTATTAGTAAGTAAAGCATAGGCACAAGTTGAATCAGGTACTGAAAGTCCATACCTATTTGGTTGTCTTCTTTCACGTGTAGATCTCCTCAAAGGTTGAGGTGCAGGTTCAGGTTCTTGCTCTGGATCAGAATCTTCGGAGCTACTTGAACTCTTATCTGAACCATCTACACTTGGTGCTTGTTGTTCCTCTTTTACAGGAGTCAGAGGAACATTCACAACACTCTTTTCTTTCTTTTCTTCTGTCTTTTCTGGCTGAGGATCAACAACCAATGGTTTCAGCTCTCTGAAAATTACATTCCTGCTGTAGATTACCTTTTCAGTTTCAGGATTCCAAAGCTTGTATCCTTTAATACCGACTCCATAGCCAACAAAGATACATTTAACTGCCTTGTTATCCAACTTAGATCTTTTAACTTCAGGAATATGAGCATATGCCTCACAGCCAAAGACTCGAATATGTCTTAGAGAGGGCTTCTTACCAGACCATGCTTCCATAGGTGTCTTATCAACCAATGCTGATGTAGGAGAACGATTCAGCAAGTAACAAGCTGTAGCAACTGCCTCAGCCCAGAACTTCTGTTCAAGACCAGCATAACTCAACATACTTCTTGCTTTCTCCATCAACGATCGATTTAACCTTTCAGCAACTCCATTCTGTTGTGGAGTATAAGGTGTAGTTTTATGCCTTTTAATTCCATGGTCTACACAATACTTATCAAAATCCGCATTGCAATATTCACCACCGTTATCTGTTCTCAAGCATTTTAGTTTTCTACCAGTCTGATTTTCCACAAGAGTTTTAAATTCTTTAAATCGACTGAACACTTCTGATTTGTTTTTCAAAAAATATACAAATGCCCTTCTTGAATAATCATCAATGAACGATACATAGTATCTTGATTTAGATAAAGAAGGAACATCAACTGGACCAAAAACATCAGAATGCACATAGTCCAGAACACCAGAAGATTTATGAGAACTAGAGTAAAATGAAACACGGTTTTGCTTTCCATATATACAATGTTCGCAGAAATCGAACTCCAGATTACAATCAATCAGCCCATCTACCAGATTTTTGTTTTTCAAGGTTTTTAAACATTTCTCACCTATGTGACCAAGTCTATGATGCCAGAGCATTGTTTTCTCTGCAGGAAGTTTAACTTCCATAGAATTTACGTCATGTGTTACAATAGTAGCCTTTTCAGATTTTGCAGAGACATTATTACAGCACACTGGTTTAGCATCTAACCTATACAGAGTTCCAATGCGTTCACCTTTTGCCAGAACAATAGAACCTCTAGTCATCTTACAGCCACCATTCACAAAAGTAACTTGCACTCCAACATCATTAAGTTTACTAACAGAAAGTAAATTTCGAGCCAGACCTGGTATATGAAGAACTTCATTCATTCCCTTTATTCTGCCATCCGGGAACTGGATTCTGACTCGACCTCGGCCAACAATTTCCAGCGTTGAATCACTAGCCAGGAACACCTTGCCACCAGCATAGGGTTCATACTTCGTGAACCACTCTCTATGAGATGTCATATGAAAGGATGCTCCTGAATCAATCAGCCAAACATCTTCAGAAGCAGGTGTTGCCAGAGCAGCAATGAAAGCATCAGCATCACTGTGTGAAGACTCAGAGTCAGAGAAGTTCTTCTTCTTCTTTTTCTCCTCTTTGCAGTCTTTCTTGACATGACCTTTCTGTCCACAATTCCAGCACTTCACCTTGGACTTCTTGCCAGGAGATTTTGATTTCCCCTCTGATTTGGACTTAGACTTCTTGTCCTTCTTCTTGCCTCTTTCCTTTGATCTACCACGAACTGACAGAGCCTCTTTGGCCATTCCAGAAGATTTCTTCCGCATCTCTTCAGACAACAAGGAGGCAACAATAGTTTCCTGAGAAAACGTAGTTGTTGTACTTCCAATAGCCATCACCAGATGGTCCCACGAGTCAGGTAAGGAACATAACAGAAGCATACAGCGATCTTCCTCTTCTATTTTTACACCTATAGATGTCAACTGAGCAACAATCGTATTGAATGCACTCAGATGTTCTGCTACAGATGCACCTTCATCCATCTTCAGAGAATACAATTTCTTTCTGAGGAAAAGTTTATTTACCAAGGACTTGCCCTGATAAATATTATTCAACTTTTTCCACAAATCACTTGCAGATTTCTCCTCATGGATATTCAATAGAACAGAGTCATATAAACTCAGTCTTATCAGTCCTTTGGCTTTTCTGCATATCAGTTCCCAATCTTCTTGCTTCATGCCTGTAGGTTGAATTCCAGACACAGCAACCCAAAGATCTCTATAGACTAACATGTCTTCAACTTTAAGTTTCCACAACTCAAAGTTTGTGCCATTGAATTTCTCAATGTCTATTTTGTCTGATGTACTTGCCATCTCTATTTAATTTAAAAAATAACTTTCTACAGAACTCCCACACAACAGAATTAACACAAAAAACCCAAACTACCGACAAGGATAACACAACGGGCCAGGCTCTGATACCACTTGTAAGGAAAGCACAGGTGCGGAAAACTGCTTCCCTAATGTTAATTCCCAGGGGACAGTGTAGACCAGTCACTTTTGAAATTACAATAACACAGATGAATACACAAGAGAAACCAAAATAGACAATAGTTAGAACACAGACACACAGAATTACGTGGGAAAACCCTTACGGGTAAAAAACCCACCACCACAAGAAAACAATCTTTATTACAGTAAGATATACAGTTACAATAAAGAACTCAGCTTCTTGCTCTGGTGTTTGATTCTCGACATCATACACAGTTCATCTCCCTGTACATTTACAGAATGAACCTTTATTTAAGTCTCATCATCATAATACCAACGACACCTATAGACATATCATTCTATTTCCAATCTGCAAGAACAAGAGTCGTTATAGACTTCTGCTCTAACTGATAGAACAGATTCCTCATACGTCGCTGCCATCTAACCGTCGCAACGGTTCACATTTCAGTGAGGCGTTTAGTCCCACATGTACCAAGTCGCAAAAGACTTTGCAGTTTATAACCACCAACAGGCGAAAGAGTATTGTCAGCAATTTTGTTGCCGACAATACCAAGTCTCCAAGTTCATCGGCATAACAACTCCCATCGGCCCTTAGACTTCACCTCCCACCGATGAGCATTGTCTCCCTGATCACCAAGGTTACCATCGGTATGACATTCTCCATCGGCAAAAGATCTAGCCCTCGCTCCGACAGAGGTTTGTCTCACCGATACCAATAAGACTTCCATCAGGATGTCCGCAGTACATCAGCCCAACACCTTTAGCCGACGGGTATTCTCTTGCCGATAGACATACGCCATCGGAGTGACTACTCCTGTCGGAGTAACTCTACAGAGTTTGGCCGATAGGCCCTTGTCTTGCCGACGACCGTAACCTTCGTCGGAGTGACTACTCCTGTCGGAGTAACTCCACAAAGTTTGGCCGATAGGCCTTGTCTTGCCGACGGTTGAATGCTTCCATCGGGGTGACACTCAGCATCGGACAAACCTTCGATGCTTATTCCGACGGCCCTTGTCTCACCGATGCCAATGGTCTTCAACATGGTCCTGCCGATAGTGCTTCGTCACAGCGATGCCGACATCGCATATCCTCAGACCAATGAACCAAGGAACAGTTGAACTAAAATTCATTGAACCTACCAAATGAACTCTAGAAAGGTTCAACAAAGAGGTTCAAAACATAGGTTCAACTAAGAGGTTCAAGTAGTAATTTGAGACACAAGTTCTCTTCAAGTTTGTGTTAGAGTGATTGTGAAGAGATGAGGAGTATCTAGATCTTAATAATTTTATTTTTTACAAAGATAATAACTCAATGAAGATACAATGATTATAGTCCCTAACTAATAAAACCTATAATAAAAGATAGGAAGACTCCTCAACAAAATAACTATGTACAAGGGGCTCTTCTTAAATGTCATCCACTTCCACGGTCAGCCTTGAGTCAATGCTGATGTGGAAGTGGACTCCATTGGCTCCCCTGCTCATCCTCTTCCATTCTGTTGTCCATCCTTCCGCCAGTCTTAACCACTAATTTCACTAACTGTAGCAGGCTAACTTTGAAATAATCCCACGTGCTAACTTGAAATATTCCCGCGTGATAACTTTGAAATATTCCCACCTTGAACTTTAGATATTTCTATTTTTCTTATCATTTGTTTTTTGATTTGATTTGTTTTTTCATTTAGCCACTACTTGCTGATTGCTCTTCATTTGGTTGTTGCTCATATTCATAGAGGAAAATTATATTGTAGAATCTGCATTTGTTTTGCTAACAATTTAAGTGTAGATGTTTCTTTTCATCTCTGTAATGAATCACTTCTGTCTTGGCTATCACTCATGCAGAACAAGTTTGAGGGCATAATTCTTGTGAATATTTCTTTGCTTGCTTCTGACACACCTGGACCTCTCAGACAATAATTTTGAAGGCTCAGGGCCTCAGAGCACTGCAAGGCTAACGAAGCTCCAACATCTTATTCCCCAGTGCAACAATTTCAGTGAGCAAATACCCATTTCATTAGCCCAATTCTCTTCTCTTAATTTTATTGATCTAGGTCTGAACCGATTCAGCAGTGGGTTACCAAGCAATGTGGGAGATTTATCCAATTTCAAACAATTGTTCTGCATATTTCAAACTTGTTTTGTATATAGAAAAAAATATTTAATTAGATTTTGCAACATCAGCCACTGATGGAGGCGTTTTGATTGGCACCCATTTTTTTAAGCATTTTTTTCTTAAAAGATATTCTGTATTGCAATTTTGAACCAGCCCTTCACAATCCATTCATATCACTTAAATTTATTGAAAGAGTAAATAGCACATGGGGGTAGGCAGAAATATGGAAAATGAATAATGGATTTGAAATAATAGAAGTATTATCTACTTTAGACTAAAGAGCTCACAATTATAGATATATTGTATATATTTTCAAGTTAATTAAATGTTTGGATAGAAATAAAGTAATGCTGCAGTGAAGTCGATTTCCATATTATCCAAATGGATACTTGTACTATAGCCTCTTGATTATATAGAAAGGAACATTTAATGTGATTTTGCAATTAAAAAATAACTAGTATTTTGGATGTTTCTTTTATTCTCTGTAATCAATCACTTCTATATATTTTGTATTTTTCAATGTTCTAGATCCATCATTAGGGTGAGAACCTTAGTTTCTTCATTTCATTTGACTAGTTTAGTTGATCTTTGTTGAGGTGATGGTGTAGGTGTTTGCAGATCGTTGACATAGTATAGTTCTACATTTGTTATCGCCAGTTTCCTCTAATTCTCTTCAGTCCCAATTTCTTGTTTCAGAGTAAGCTTACTTTATTGCATTTTGGATTTTTTTATGTAAATAATACTTAGTATTTGTATGATGTATTGCATTTCAGATTTCTTGCTGTTAGAGTGTTAAGTTTGATAAGGTATTAATATTTTGAAAATTGTGGACACCAAACATGTACAAAAGGAATTGATAATTGTCGATGTGCTCGAAGTCATGGAAATGATGGAGGTACTTCAGCAACACCTATAGGAATGGACTATAGAAAATAAAAGCCTCGTTAAGGCACTTTTCTTTATCTCTACCTATGACATATAAAAGCACCCTCTATGGTATACACTAAGAATGGCGTACAAAATTATAATTTTTTGCTATCTTTTATTATGTTTAACCTATGAAAGAAATGCATTTTATTTTTTTCTCATTTTAGTTTTTTCTCTAGGGGGTTATTGTTTTGTTTTAAAAAATATGCCATATATGTCATGTAGTTGATCATGGGTATGCTAGGGTTCAATATTATTAATTATATTTGATGAGGTGAACTACAAAGTTAATTGAGTCTAATTCTAAGGTTTTGGTATAATTTCAGATGCAAGAAATTATGTCCCATGAGGTCCAACACCCACATGACGGTCCATTTTCCTATGAGGACCTTGTTTGGAATATATACCCTAATCAAACTAATTCAACCTTCCAAGTGGCTTGTGTTGAAAATGATAGAGTAAAGGATTTTATTGAAGGGGAATCCAAGAGGCAATCATATCCCACCTAGTTTTATGTCAAGAAGAAGAAGAAGTCTACTCCTCTTAGTGATGCATCGAGAAGGATTGGCTCATTTTTAGAGTACACTACGTAAGATCTTCATTTACTAATTTATATTGAAATACTAACATTAGTTAGTACATGCATCCCTCAAGGACTAATGTTATTTGTGTTTTTTAATTTTGTGTAGATATTGGTGCTCTTATGGCCCAAATGATTATCGAGACATTGATTCCACTCAATTTGATAAACCATTGGTCCCAAAGAGTGGTAAAGGAAGTAGGCATGGTCGAAAACATAGAAGATGTGGATGTCAGTGCCACTTTACAATTCGCATTATGCATCGTAGACCTGATCATTCTCTATTGTCTTTTTACCAAGTTGATCAAGTTGACAAGAATGGATTTCCTTGTCATGGTCAAAAGGTTGAAGATTTAAAAGAGAGTAGATCATTTTTTACACTTCACATATAAAGAATTACAATATTGGGTGAAAAATATGTTATTTTTAGGTTTATCTCCTAATGCAGTTCATATGAAATATAGGGAAATGGTCCTGAACAAGTTAATCTTGTTCAAAGGACAAACAGAAAGAGATGACTTCTTGAATAAGAATGATATACAAAACATAGAGCATAAAATCAAACAAACAAAATATGTTTTGCATACTAATGATGCACAATTTGTCAAACAATGGATGGTTGCAAATCCAGAAAAATGGTTTGCCTACCAACAAGTCAATGCAACTAGTGTTGATGGAAATGGAGATGGAGATGTGCCTTTTATTTTAGGAATTCAACTACCACAACAATTGGATTGGATGATATAGTATGGGCATAATAGCATGCTAGCAATGGACTCAACATTTGGAACCAATGCAATGAAGGTAAAACATTTAATATTATTTTTCTTATCATATTTTCCTTCGTATATATATTTTATAATCTTAATCTTTGTACTCTAAATATTTTTGTAGTTCCAACTATACACATTGCTTGCTTTTGATGCCCAACACATGGGGTTACCGGCTGCATGGATAATAATGTCTTGATCATGTACATTTGACTTAGCATATTGGATGTGAATTCTTATGCAAAGAGTTCTCTTGAAGAAGATCGAGTGGAAAATCAATGTATTTATGGTAGATGATGTTGCAGCAGAAATTAATGCTATCAAGTTTTTTTAGTTTTGTAAGTATTGTACATTGTTAATATTTACCTATATCATTAGGATGCTAATTATAGTTGTATTGTGGCCTTGTAGGGAGGTTTTTGGTTGTGAAATATATCTCTGTAGCTGGCATGTTAGGAGGGCATGGTTGAAGAACTTGATAGCCAAGGGATGATTCTTCTAGAACATAAATGTTTGATATGTTGGGATCCATCACGCATCACTCTCCAAATGAGGAGACAACTATTAAAGATGTTTGGTTATTTGTGCATCATTTTTGAGACATGCATCAAAAGTTTGTTGACTATTTTAAAGAGCAGTGGATCCATAGGGTTGGGATGTGGTCTAGATGTTGTCATATTCTTGAGCATGCTGGTCAAGAAACAAATGGTGCAATTGAATCATATCACTCACATTTGAAGAACTGGTTTTTAAAGACCATTCAACATGTATCACATAGAAGAGTGGATTAGTTGGTTAACCAATTAACTGTGGATGTATACACATATTATTGGTGGATACAAATCAATGAAGATAATGGTTTCTACAGAAACTTTAATTTGGAAAAGGTTGAGAATGTGTCTTGGGTACGTGCCTTACATATTCCTGATGATCACGTGAAATTTGATGCCACCGATAGCCGTATTACATGGGTTCAAAGTCAAATCAATTACAAAATTTCCTACCAAGTGTATGGATCAATGCCAGGTTTGTCTATTTGTTCATGCAACTTTGTAACTCAGGGTTACATATGTAAGCATGTAGTCAAGGTGAACATGATGAGAGAAACAATTGGTCACACCAATAGAAATGATATTCCCCTAGTTGTTGATGACATTTCTAGTGTGAGCACACGGGTTCATGGAGAGGACACTAGCATTGATATATCAAATCACCTTGTGAGTGTCTTTTTGTGTTTTTTTGCATACTTTTGTTACATTCTCTTTCAATATAGATGGTCATTATTCCCTTACTAATTATTTATATGCAAATGGATTAGGAAGTAGCAAATGACCAACCATCTACATTACATGCACTTGATGATGTTGAGGATGGGAACCAATGCCACTCAAATGTAATGTGCTTTCTAACACTCATGCTATGTCCATTATTTTTGTTTATATTTGACTAATATCTTTTATTGATTAATATTTAGATTTTAGGACAAGAAGGTGGAGAAGGAAAAATAAATTCAATGATGAGGGCACACAAGTTGATTAAAGATTTTTTCCAAAGCACAGATGATGATGGAACAATAGCCTTTTTTGATAAGGGGTTAGAAGACTTGATAAATAGGGGTAGAGTCATGGCACTATCTACTCAAATTGGACTACAACACCCCACTGTGCAACCATTCAAGCATGTTGTGGAAGGTCATGGCACTACACTTTGTAGAGAGAGAGACTTGATTGAAATAATGAATATTAGGAGACGTTCAACCATCTGTCAATGTTTAGTTATGTTTCCTACTCCATCTTGTACAAAGAACAACAAGAAGCGTACTTGGCATGATGATTTGGATAGAGAAGCAACACATGATAAGGATAGGAGTGAAGCATCTTAATTTAGGGGCAAACACTATTAAGATTCTTTTAGATATACATTCATTGTCAAAGCTACTTTTGTTTTATTTAATGATTAGTCATTTTTTCAAATAATGACTCTTCATCTTGATGTCTTTATATCCATATCTTTTTTTGTCTTTGAATATAAATTATAGGAGAATTCAACCTCTTTATTTTGTTAATAATTAAGCATGGAAGGATCTTAGGCTTGTTCCATTTTGAAAGCTTGTTACTTGTTTTCTTTTTTGAATTCTTGTAAGCAAGTTCATTCAATTTACTATTATTCTACTTATTATTAGATCTAAAAAAATATTAGAAATTAGAGATTATTAGTTCAATGCTTGTAAATGAAAAGGACAACAAATCATTTGACGAAGCATCTACCATAATACATTTAGTAACGTAAAGTATTTAATTGTATACCTATGAAATTGGCAATATATATGAGACTTGCAATGTGAAAGTATATGTGTAAAATTATTAAATGGGGCATTAATAAGTGATGTGAAGTAGACTAAGTCACATATATTTACAATAATTCTTGTTAATAAATTATACCCTTACTTTCTTACTACAAAAGTAATGTCTTGTGAAAAAGAATTTTAACATCATAGGATCATAAACAGATTATTCCAAGTCACTATGATCAAATGATTGAAGTCATTCATAACCATTATTGATTAATATTGCCTAATGTGTGCCAACCAACATCAAACTTTACCTTAATAGATTAACCATCTCCAAGCTAACCGCGATGGTTATATAAGTTCTCATCCATCTCCATGTAAATAACTACTAGTATATTTCTATTTAAAAATATATATCTAAAGTATGGCGAGGGATATTTCTTTTCCATAGTTTATTTTTTCTATCATTTTTATTTTTCAAATTTTCAATTTTTTTTGTATGATATTTTTGGTCATTTAAAAAGAAATTAATAATAAGAAAATCATAAAAACTATGGAGCCAAAAAAGAAATTGGAAAAAATAAAAAATAAAAACCAAAAAAGAAATTGGAAAAAATAAAAACTAAAAACTTAAAAAGAAATTGGAAAAAATAAAAAATAAAAACCAAAAAAAAAATCGGAAAAAATAAAAAATAAAAAACTAGAAAAGAAATTCGAAAAAAGTAAAAAATAAAAACACTAAAAAAGAAATTGGAAAAAAGTAAAAAGTAAAAACCAAAAAAGAAATTGAAAAAAAGAAAATCACAAAAACTATGTAACCAAAAAAGAAATTGGACAAAATAAAAAATAAAAACCAAATTTTAATTTTTTGTTTTGTTTTTAGATTGGAATCTTATTTATTTTAGTTTTTAAATTGGAATCTTATAAAATTACACAGAATCTTGGAATTTCCCTTGCTCTAAATGTAGGAAGCCGAAGTAATTAGTTAACCACAAAAAGATTATAAGCTCTTTTGTTTAGCTAAGAACTAATTTTATTTTTCACATAATTACAAAATTATATGAAACATACATTTGTACAACTAACTGTTAAGAGTGTTTAAGATTATGTTACCTTTAAATGAAACACAAGAAACTATGAAGTTTTTTTGCATGGAGTAGCCTTTTTATACTTTTATAAATGGAGCAAAGGCTACTAAGATGATTCAAGGTAACATGTAGAATCTAAACATGTTCATTTGTTATGATAACATTTAAATTCATTTTACAAGTCTCAATTTTTGCTGTCATTTTAAATTATTAGGCCATGTGTGATTAATTGCCTAGATGCCTCTTCTTCAACTTTGATATCTACACTCTTCCTCTCCACTTGGTACACACTCTAGAACATTAATGCCTTTAGCAATGAATGCTTCTCTTCCAACCTCATGGACTCTTGTATGAGGATATCTTTTTCTTTACTATCAACAAGACCTACAACCAAATAAATGTTAGACAAATCAAGGGCTTGAAATTTTCTCTCCTTGGTTAGCTTCTCCATTGCTATCTCATTAGCCTCTTGCAATTTTAGTGTTGCATCTCTTTCTTCCTCTTTCTCCATATCCATGAATGATATCTTTTCCCCTACCTTGATATCTGCAAGGTTCTCCATGAGTTACACATAACCCATTTCTCTATCCATGGGATGCTCACATAATACATATACCTTCTCATTATATCTCAAGGCTATCTTCACCTTAGACATGTTTCTCCATTATCTCCTTCACTAAGACAACTCATCATGAGTATTAACCCTCCCTTTTCCACTCATAATTTTTGAACCTTGCTTGTGTCTCCTTTATGTCTTCTAACATCACTCCAAATTTTCCTTCAATGTGTACTACTATTAAAATATTTGGCATTCTTCCTCTTGGGTCACATCTTGGCTATCTTTGAACTCTATTCCCTATTGTTGCAACTATCCTAGTTGTACTATCCTACATAAGTTACACACAAATAGACTATAGGTTTTTCTCACAACCACTTACACTTTCACCTTTATCTAACAATACTAGATGAATTAGACTTTGTAGATTCCACTACCACTATCCCCTGAATGGATGATGTCTCTACATCCCTCTATCTAGAGATTACACTTGATTAAGGATACATGCAACACACTCACAAACTCATTTCTAGTGTTGTAACTTGTTTTGGTACTACTTGACAGTAATGTTAAGGTTGGAGACCAAAATAAAGAGTAGTCCCACCTAGTATCCTAAAATAAATGCACACAAATAATGTGGTAGAATGACTGTGGTCCATATTGTAGAAAGAATTGTAACTACACCAACAACCTACAATAGAAGACATCAACAATTTATCATTCTCTCAATATCTAGTGCTTGAATATGCACCTACCCCCTTGGACACTAAAATACCTACCTTTAGTAATGGTTTTTTCTCCTATAAATTTTTAAACCCCATTAATCTCTTCCTCGAATCTGTCTACACATTAGACACTTAAAGTGATAGTTTCTTAAATGCCACATTAACACAACAAATAATATGTAAGACAATTGATTACAACCTTTGATATAATTCATTGTATATGTATAGAATTTCCATTCAACTCACCTATCATTCATCAAGTTCATGGTTCACAAATGATAAAACATAAACATTTGAATAACACATTAAATTGAGCCACAAAATAAATTTAACAACTTATTTGAGAAAAAGAAAAAAACTATCAAACACTTTTTTATTTTGATGGGTGGTGCAAGGCATCCTAGGATTCAAATTTAGAGAGGATAGAGGCTTGAAATTTGTCATTTTAGTTTGTCTTGACTTGTAACCACTAAGGATGTGTTGTTATAGTGCATAATGTACTTGCAACAACTATGTGGCCACTTAAAACCACTAGCAAAGGCACTTAATAAAAGAAACATCCAAAATACTAGTTATTTTTTATTTGCAAATATCATTAAATGTTTCTTTCTATATAATCAAGAGGCTATAGTACAAGTATCCATTTGGATAATATGGAAAGGACTTCGCTGCAACATTACTTTATTCATATCCAAACATTTAATTAACTTAAAAATATATACAATATATCTAGCATTG
The DNA here is from genome assembly GCA_027924645.1 of Cunninghamia lanceolata. Classification (NCBI taxonomy): domain Eukaryota; kingdom Viridiplantae; phylum Streptophyta; class Pinopsida; order Cupressales; family Cupressaceae; genus Cunninghamia; species Cunninghamia lanceolata. The sequence goes on from BSBN01001583.1 coordinate 18,249,472, forward strand.
TGAGCTCTTTAGTCTAAAGTAGATAATACTTCTATTATTTCAAATCCATTATTCATTTGCCATATTTCTGCCTACCCCCATGTGTTGTTTACTCTTTAAATACATTGAAGTGATATGAATGGATTGTGAAGGGCTGGTTCAAAATTGCAATACATAATATCTTTTAAGAAAAAAGTTCTTAAAACAACGGGTGCCAATCAGAACGCCTCCATCAGTGGCTGATATTTTTTATTTGCAAAATCTAATTAAATGTTTCTTTCTATATATAGAACAAGTTTGAAATATACATAACAACTGCTTGAAATTAGATAAATCTCCCACATTTCTTGGTAACCCACTGCTGAATCGATTCAGACCTAGATCAAGAAAATGAAGAGAAGACAACTGGGCTAATGAAATGGGTGTTTGCCCACTAAAATTGTTGCACCGGGGAATAAGATGTTGGAGCTTCGCTGGCCTTGCAAGGCTCTTAGGCATTGAGTCTTCAAAATTATTATCGAAGAGGTCCAAGTGTGTCAGAGTAGGCAAAGAAATATTTAGAGGAATTATGTCCTCAAACTTGTTTTGCATGAGCGAGCCAAGATGGAAGTGACTGATTACAAAGATTAAAAGAAACATCTATACTTAAATTGTTAGCAAACAAATTGAGCTTCCTAATCAGAGCAAAACAAATGCAAATTCTGCAATATAATTTTCCTCTATGAATATGAGTGACAGCCAAATGAAGAGCGATCAGCATGCAGCGGGTAAATGAAAAAACAAACAATAAGAAAAAAAGAAATATCTAAAGTTCAAGGTGGGAATATTTCAAAGTTAGCATGCAGGAATATTTCAAGTTAGCACGTAGGATTATTTCAAAGTTAGCATGCTACAGTTAGTGAAGTCTACGGTTAAGACTAGTGGAGGGATGGATGGAGGAATGGAAGAGGATGAGCGGGGGAGCTAGTGGGGTCCACTTCCATGTCAGCATTAACTCAACACTGACCATGGAAGTGGATGACATTTAAGAAGAACTTGTACAAGGCAGTCTATTTTTAGCTCTTCTTGACCCCACTCCAACCAAACCAACAATGGCAATTAACTAGACACATATAGATCCTCAATATTTTGGATACAATAACTTACATCCCTCTAAGTTGGTAACAAGTATTAATGTTTCAAGACTATGAAGAATTCAAATTTGACACTGATCTAAACTCAAGACCTTAATATATGGTAGACTACCACTTGCATTTGAGTCAACCTCTAATAAGAACATTTGACATTTATAAGAGACCCATATAGCATAAGGCCTTCCCATTTTCACTTTATCGCCTTGCATTTTCAAATTTCTAGACTAAATAGGCATGCAAGACATGTTTGAGCATCACAAATTTTGCTACCCCATGCATGAATAACTAGTCACTATTTCGATCTTAAGGAAATTTTTTTTTTTTTTTGAATTTGTTGCTTTGCTGAACCTATAGACAACAATACAAAATTGAATTTAAGATATTTATTGATAAACTAATTCAAATATTATCTATTTAGTCATATTCTTGATAAATTTTATTCTAAATTCCTTTATAAGATGGTCATAAATAAATAGCCATAAATGATTGTATTTGAAAATGAGACAAAGATAGTAGGAAGTAGCCACCATAAAATGGTGTGCAAATTTAACCAAGAAAGTCATCTCTAAATATAGATTAAAGCTTAATAAAATTTGTTTACAAAGATAATAACTCAATTAAGATACAATTATTATAGTCCCTAACTAATAAAAACTAGAATGAAAAATGCGAAGACTCCTCAACAAATTAACTATGTAGAAGCAGGTGTATTTTTAGCTCTTCTTGATCCAACTCCAACCAACCCAACAATGGAAATTAACTAGACATATATAAATCCTCAATATTTTGGATCTATAATAAATTATATCCCTCTAAGTTGGTAACAAGTATTAATATTTTAAGACTATGAAGAATTCAAATTTGACACTGATCTAAACTCAAGAGACTACCACTTGCATTTGAGTCAACCTCTGATAAGAAGATTTGACATTTATAAGAGACCCATTTAGCATAAGGCCTTCCATTTTTCACTTTATCACCATGCATTTTCAATTTTATAGACTAAATAGGTATGCAAGACATGCTTGAGCATCACAAATTTTCTTACCCCATTCATGAATAACTAGTCACTATTTAGATCTTAAGCAAAATTTAATTTTTTCTTGAATTTGTTTCCTTTATCAATCTATGGACAACAATACAAAATTGAATTTAAGATATTTATTATATCACATCAGCTAGGACCATGGAGAATATGCCTTCTAGGTCTACCTCCATCACCTTATATGGGAATTTCTCATACTTTTAATGTGGCTTCTCTGATATATCAACCAATGTGGGAGTCAACATTTTCTCTTCATGACTTGTTATTGTTCCATTTAGCTTGTAGAGATGGTGTTTTTGGCTTCTTGCTCAATCTCAATAACTTTTTTCAATATGTAGTTGTATTTAGAAAGGGTTTTTAGTTGTGTTATATAACCATAAAGGTGGGATTTTACATTTAATGCATTTTTCCATTCTAGTTTTCATGTTCTTTTTCTAGCCATTGCTTTTTCCTAACTTGTTTCCTTTCCATGTTTTATACTTTATATGATACATAATTTTCTTTTTTTCTTTTCTTTATTAGGTAGTTTCCTGATAAAGTTTTATTCTTGCATCATTAACATATCCTACTAATAGTTTTCCTCCTAGAGTTGTTAATCTTACCATGTCAGAATAAGAGCTTTCTTCAATGTAATATTTCCCTAGCTAGACCTTACCTTTAACTTCCCTTTCTTTTTGAATTTATTGTCATATAGTAGTACTAGGTCCCCTTTATTGAATATCTTTTGTCTTAGGTTTTTGTCATGCCATGATTTTTGGCATTTGCATTCTAGACATTGATTATATGCCTCTAATAGTCTATTTTCATCCAATTTTTTCAAATCTTCTAGCCTTTGTTCTAGTGAGTCTTCTTCATCCAAATATAGATTAAGTACAGTGTGTAGGTTTGGTACAATAAATTTTATTGCTAGAGTGAAATCTAGTCCATATAATAGCTCAAATTGAAAGAATTTTGTTTTCCTTCTATAGGTTGTTCTATAGTCCTGGTGCAGTCATGGTTAGCAAGGTCCACAAAGTGAACTGTCCAGGCTATGCAACTAGAGTAAATACAATGGAAACAACTCAAATATATAAAGAAAATGTAGATTTAGTCTTTTAGTATCATAGAATTCAAGTACAAATTGGTCGGCAACATGTGGGCTTACAATTAGGGCTCACAAGCATGATTTCATAGTTACAGAGGATGCACATGATTTAGCATTGAAGCTCCTTCGCAAGAATTTCAAACTATTTAACTTAGAATTATCAATCACTACTTTCCTAGGCATCTATTACATCAATATATATCATCTCCAGAACAAAAGATTCCTTTGCGTTGGCCAAGGAAGATCACAAACTCTAATGAGGAGCTGTAACATGTGTACACAGATAGGTCGGACCTAATTGTATAGAACTCCTCTGTAAATGAATGGAATGGTGTGTCGATCTCAAGGAAGGTCAGCCATGAACCAAACAACATTGAGTGATGTGTCATTTAGCTCTGTAAGTCTTAAAATGCTCTGCAAGTCTTCTCCTTTAGCTAATTATCTGAGACTGTCAGGATGCTCAGTTCTGAGAAAATAATCGATCTTCTGGTAGCTATATCTTACTAGTACCTAATCCAAATGATTTGAGATTTGGATATGATGTGCATGAATGTGTCTAGATGCTAAATCAAAATCTACAAGGTTTGAAATGTAACTATGGTAGAATGCGGACCAAAATATAGAAACTGCTACTGACTGAACTGATAGAACTGAACATGAAAATGAAAAGAAACAAACTGAAATGTAAATGTTTTTGGTTGATACAAGATTTCTCTTGAACCAAGGATGCTCCTATATCAAGTCCCATAATACTACTAGAATTTTCACATCCAAATATGATGTGTTCCCATTACATATTTTTGTCAATGCAGTGCCTATAATTTTGCTTAAGGCTTCACTAGATTCATTCGCTTGTAGATGGTATGGGCTACTTTTGTTATGAGTGATCATGAAATTTATTATGATCTTGGAAAATTACTTTGTTAACAAAGTGTTTGCCTTGGTCACTAGTAATATTTAGATGGCAACCAAACCTGGTTATTATATTTTCATATATGAATTTTATGGTTGTTTGTAGTATAATCCTTAGTTGGTTCTCCCTCTAAACATTTTGCAATATATTCTATGTTGGTGATAATAAATCAATATTTTATTCACATTTTTGGTGGCTCAATAGGTCCAATGAATTATATTTCCTATTTCTCAAAGAGTACTTGGGCTAGAACTAGTTGCAATGGCACTTTACCTCTTGTTGTGGGTTTACCTACTCTTTGGCGTATCACATTATTTGGTATATAGACTAGCATCCTTGAATAATATAGGACACCATAATATAGAGAACATGACTTTATCTATGGTGGATTTCCCTAAGTTATGTCCTTTAAAGATTCCCTCATGTGCTTCTTTGAGGATGTCTTGTCTCTCATTTTCAAACACTTCTCTATGAATAATTTCATCTCTTCTAATTATGTGCAATTCTCCTTCAATTAGTGGATAAGGTAATGACTACCTTAAGAGTATCTATTTATCCTTTAAAGAACTATTTTCTAGAAAATACCTAGTGCATAATAGGTTGCCATATCATTGAGTTCCTTTGGCACTACATTGACTCTAAATAAGTTTATGCCAAGTAAATCTTCCTCTAAGTTATTTGTTTCTTCCCCTGTTTCTATTCTTGGTAGATAGTTAGGTCCTTGGTTTCTTTTACCTAGTTTTACTATGATTTTAAAGTCAAATTCCTAGAATAGTAAGATCCATCTACATATTGTTCCTTGTGTGATTGGTTTGTTGAGTAGATATTTTAGGGATTCATGGTCCATGTAAAATATAAATGGAGTGGATAGTAGATAATGTCTAAATTTATAAAAGGCATATACCATCGCTAAAGCTTCTCTTTTTGTAGTAGTATAGTTCTTCTTGTAATATAAAATTAAGCTAATTCTAATTTCTATATTACATTCATATGTGCTAGAATGTAAATTGCTAGTTTATAGGAAACTAGAAAATAATTTACAAAAGTAAAATATAGAGTATAAAATAAGACGAAGAGAGGAACTTGGATCCATAAGGAGGAAGCCACTACCCAAGATGCCAGTGCATTGCATGGATGTCCATGTTAAGTGCTATCACTTGTATGGCCTAGAAATGTAAATAATTCCCAAAAATGAAAATCCAAATCAACAGGTTAACAAGTTTGTCAAAATAGAACAAGGGAACACAACAACAAGGTACAAGATAATAAAAAAGTTGAAAACAATGAAGATAAACTAACTAAATCAAATGGAATAATGAAATAAAATGACGAAAGAAGAAACAAGCAAACATCCATATGGTTGAATGCTTCCCAAGTACCTATAGCTGAAGACAAGGAAAATGTTGGGGTTGTTTGGGAGTTTTCCTTCAGGTCAAACCTCTACTTTGGCATTTCTACCTCCATAGTAGCCAATAGATAAATAGATATAAAAGTGTGTTAATGCTCCTATCCCAAATGTGCATGTGAATGGTAAGAGTTGTGATTGTGCAACTAGTAGAAACTAGAATGAAGAAAATAAAAGGAATGTGAGGATGACAAGGTTCTCAAGGAAAAATAAATGAAATATTAATAATAATAAATAATAAGAACAATATTACAGGTTGAAAGAGCTTGACAAAGAGAAATAGAGCAAGAGAGATGGAGGGAATGTTGTAGAAAGTACTAGAGATTGAGAGAGCCAATAGAGAACCAAGAGGAGAGAAAGAATGAAAAGTTTGGTTGTTACTGTCCTAACCGGGTGGCTTGCATGCGTATGATTAGATTTGAAATATTTTGACTTGCCCCTCTCTTTGTTGCATTTGGAAGTGGAGAATTTTGAGAGAGGGCATTTTAGAGAGAGGGCATTTGGAAGTGGAGAATTTTGAGAGAGGGCATCTGTTGCATTTGGAAGTGGAGAATTTTGAGAAAGGGCATTTTATTTACTAAAGAGAGGGCATTTTGATTTCTCTGGATCCTCTTCTTCCTCCACCCACGGCCAATCCAACTTATCTAGACAGGCTGTTGTTACCTTACTGGGGTGGGTGGGTGGGAGATAGTGGCCATGGAGGTAGGGCATTTTGAGAGAGGGCATTTTAGCCAATCCAACTTATCTGGACAGGCTACTATTACCTTACTGGGGTGGGTGGGTGGGAGATAGTGGCCATGGAGGTAGGGCATTTAGAGAGAGGGCATGATGATTCATTTGGATTCATCCTAAGCCATTACTACCGACCCACCAAAAATGACAAGTGGTAAAATGCTTAGAAACAACCACAAAAAAAAACTATTACAAGATGATAGTGTTTCGCTAGGCATCTGTGTCAAACACTACTGTCCAGATAGTGTGGTCTCAAAAATAATAAGACACTAGAAGGTCATAAGGATAACACAAAAGTAACAACAGATTGGACAAAAATACAACATAGGAAAAAAAAAGTCCTAAGAACCATGAAAAGAAAAAAGGCTAATGCAAGGGATAAAATGAGCCTACAAGAAAATACAGGAATGGACACTAAAGCAAGGCCAAAATATAGTGTGAAATCACAAGGGTATGCAATTTTTGATGCTACATTTAGCCCACAATTTAGAAGGCTTATGAAACTACATTAATATTCATACTAAAATAAAAAGAATATTACTGAAAGTAAATAACATCACAACACAAGTGCTTTGTGACATTGTGAAAAAAATTAGTGTTGAGATTGCCTTTAGCAAGCCATGTCTCTCTCTATTTGGATTTCTAATATAGATCTCTTATCTAGCCAATAGCATAGCATGTTCAGTGATAAGCTCCTTTTCTTTTCTATAATCTTGTTATGTGCCATAAGAGATGACTTTATCATTGATTTCTTCTAGTTGTTTTTCAACTTATTCCTTAACTTTGGAAATAGTTTCAAAAGAAACCTTATTCCAAAATTTTAGTCTTTCTTTAACATGCTAGAGCTTCATTAAGAAAATAAACATTCTTGATCCTCTTAGATTCTATGATCCTGACCATAATTGTTTGATCAAGTCTTTTAACTCATCACAGCTTAACCACTTTTTCTCAAACCTAAATTGTCACCTGGTCGTTGATTGTTCTTCCCTGATGTTGAGAGAGACAATGTAGTGCTCTAAGCAAGATATTGACCAAATTAAGGACTCCATCTGATAGGGTGAATTAAGCTGATTTGATGACATAAGGAAACAATCTGACTTCTCAATAATGTTAGTCAATCCTACTATTCTGTTAGTCCATGTGTATATCTCATTAGTTGGTGGTATATCGATGAGATCAATAGTATGGACGAAATCCACAAAATCCTTCTGAGTTTGTGAAATTCTTACCAAACCCCCTTTCTTTTCTAATAAATTGAGTATGGAATTGAAATATACCCCCAATATGAATTTCTCATTCCTAAAAGTTTGAATGTTCATTAAATACTATTCCAAACATTCTTTTTATCCTCTATTTTTATTGGGCCATAAACATTGAAAATATAGAATGTAGCTACATACCTTCATAAATTAAACTAGTTAGGATGTTCATGTTGAATATTAATAGGTCCACATGTGTTGATTTCCACAACATTCCTAAGCCCTTGCAACCCCCTGGGCCTTCATAAAGCTTTCATTCCATCCTTTGTGATGCTTCAAAAAAATATTGGCTTTCAACTTTTTAAGCTTTGTTTCTTTCATGCTTATTATATCGACCAAAGTGGCACTTGGCCATGCACCTTCTATTAGGGGAATTTAAGCCCCTAACATTCTAGAACAATATTTTCATAGCTCTCTAAGGGAGGAAACTCCTACCTTAGATCTTAGTAAGCATTGTTTTTTATCATTGATTGGCCATCATTTAAAACTAGTTCTTCCCTAATTTATTTTCCTACCCCTCTTCACTATTGAAATGTTGGTGCCATAATTGAGGTGTTTGGCCAATGATTGGATAATTCTTTTGGGATCTACAATACCGATCTCACCATATTATTCATTTTCATGGTTATCAATATCAGATCCTTCTACATGATCTTGGAGGTTAAAGTTCATATGTTCAATGAAAGGGATAATTGGAAAGTTTGTCAATAGATTATTCTTCTCTATCTAATTTTTGGTTAATTTTGTGTTTGCTAGGGCATCCTCATGCTTACAATATTTTGGAACCCAACACATTATGGGAGTTGAATCAGAATGCATACAATTGTTTTCTCTATGGTCTTTGCTCTTGCATTTTAGGCAATAATATTTCTATGCTTCCACCTCCACCTATTGGATCCACTCTCCAAATTTGGTTGATAAGGAAATTTGATGAGGATTTTTCCTTATTGCGATCACCTTGATCCATGATCCACGTGTATAGTAATGAATTTCATCTAGTTCCTCCCATGTCTAATTTTAGAGTCATTCCACTACCATTTCCAAATGAAAATAGGCAATCATCTAACCAATATTCTAGTGGGAGATTGAAAAATCTCAACCAACAACCTAGGAATCCATATGATAGATGTCCCTAGGGTTAATATTTGGTACCCATTTCTCCAAAAAATAACAAGACCCTGTGTTCTACCATGGGCCACCTATGAATCTTCCTAAAATAGCATTCTTTGACAAGGTTGAGGAATGCAGGGTTGTAAAATTTGATACTACTTTTTAAGTATATAAAAAAATTCTTAACTAAAGAAAATAACCCTTTAATTTTTCTGAGAAGCAAACTATAGTTGCAAATAAAAAATTAAATATAAATTTAAAATAAATAAAGATTGCCAAGGCCAAATAAAGAAAACTCCTAAAAATAGTCCCCACAATCTTCCTGGTTTTAATTACCATGGTGTATTTTGCAAATCCACACAGTCGTTACCCGTTCATTTATTAAATATTACAATAGCTATTCACTGTAGGATCCCAACTATTAATTCCACATCCCATACTGTCTTCAGCAAGGAACGCTGTGGAGAGTTGTTGTTCTATGAATATAGGAGCTCAAGCTTTTTAAGGAAGCTGTACGGTAAGGTGTCATTTCCAATTTCCCTCTTTGTATTTTGTCTTTTTTTATATTGGTTTTAGTTTAACATTAAATTTTCTAAGCTTTTCTAAGTTTTCATCCATCTGCAGAAATGCATATAACAAATATATCTCTACAATGGGTTTGTGATTGGAGTGAGCATATTAAATTACAAGATTTGAGGTGTGCTAAAAGGATTGCGAATAGAAAAAATGCTAAGTTTCCCTCAATCTTTAGAAGTTATAATTTTTTTGGAGTAGGCGTCGCACCTCCACAGCGAGGGTCGTGGCCTGCCATGGCCATGCCTTGCTATTTTATTTTTTATTTCTATTGTTCTTCTTTTTCCAACTTTATATATATATATATATATATATATATATATATATATATATATATATATATATATATATATATATATATATATATATATATATATATATATACTATTGTTTGTTCGTATTCATCTCCTATTTTTTTAACAGGTTTTTCAACCTTCAAGCAAATTGTTTGTTAGCACTCTCTTAGCCGTACCAATATGAGGGCTTGGAGAGGGTATTCTTCAAAGCATAATGGGGAGGGATTTTTTGTTTGTGAAATATTGTAGTTGTAGACCTATATGCAAAATGGAGGGATGAAATGTGTTATTTTGGAATGTTATAATTGCAATATGTAGACAAAATGGCTTATTGAATGTAGTTTTCATTCATCTTTACAACTAGAGATGGTAAATAAATAAGAATTTATGAATGAAGTGAAACTTATATACCCAAGGTAAAAAAAGATTTTGTTTGTGGTAATATGCAACAACTATGATTATGTATTTCCAACAACTATTTAAATAATATATAATTATGTATAACTATTTAAATGGGACATTCCAAGTCATAGATGTATTCTCTTCTATTTTATTTTGATATCCTTAGACAAAAGGAAACTTAAGATAAACACAACTCATTTTATTTCCTTGTGCAATGCATCGGTTCTTCTCTGAGAACTAATTAATCTATATATGGAAACTTAAGATATATATATATATATATATATATATATATATATATATATATATATATATATATATATATATATATATATATATATATACACACACACACACAACTTTGTATATATACATGAAAATACACAAAACCAGAAAAAATAATAAACATGCATATGAAAAAAAAAAAGAAAAACAATAAACATGCTTATGAAAAATTCAAAAAACAATAAAAATGCATATGAGAATGATATTAGGATAAAGAAGTATAGTAGGTAGGAAAAATTGTTATAGTAAGTTTTATTTATAAGTCTAAGTTAAACTAGGAAGGTTTGAATTAACTAGAATTTGTTTTTTTTTATTTATTTATATTGAAATTTAAATGTTCTATTCTTAATGATGGTAATTTAAATAAAAATAATGATCACTAAATAGAATATTTTTATTAATATCAATAGTGTTAAATTATTAAAATAATAAAATAATAATTATTAAATGAATTTATGAATCAAATATTCTAACTTATTAATCTACCTTTGTGATATAGATATTTATTTTTTAATTTGTTTTTTGGTTTTTTGGTTTTGTTTTTTAATTTAATAGGTAGCTTAAATTCATTGGTTTTTGATTTAATTATTTTAATTTTAGGAAAACTTTTTAGGCAAAATCAAAGTATTTTTTGAATTATTTCAATATATTAGAAAGTTTTAAATATATTTTTTAGTAATATGTAAGAGTGAAAAGTGTATTTTTAATATTTTCATTCATTTTATATTTAATATTTATTTAGGTTATTTGAATATTTGTTAAATATTTATTTAGGTTATTTGAATATTTGTTATGTTTTAACTCTTAGGTTATAGGAATTTTATGGCAAAGGTTATCAATCTAACTTAGTTTGTACTAATTATTATATAATTAGATATATTCCAATTAAATGTTATTAAGTTATTAATTAAGGTGTGGAAAAATTATTAGACATGAATAACAATCTTTATTTTTCACAAATGAATATTGTAGAGTGACATTATTAATTGACCTATAATTAGTCTATCTTAAGTTTTCATATAAGGATATAATATTCATTTAATACAAGTGTTGTTAGAAGTTTACTTAATTGACTTAGTTAATAAAATTTAATAATATTAATATAAAAAAAAGGAAAACAATAAACATTCAATAAACATTGCATGTGAGAATGATATTAGGGTAATTTTCTGTACCTGCACAAAACCAGAAAAACAATAAACATGCATATGAGAATGATATTAGGGTAATTTTTTGTACCTGCACAAAATAGAAAAACAATAAACATGCATATGAAAAAAAAACAAAAAAATAATAAACATGGTTATGAAAAATCTAACAAAAAAACATGTATATGCAAATAATATTAGGGTAAGAGATATAGTAGGTAGGAAAAATTGTTATAGTAAGATTCTGAGTTAAACTAGGAAGGTTTGAATTAACATATTAAAATTTAAATATTCTATTCCTAATGATCATAATTTAAATAAAAATAATGTTCACTAGGAATATTAGGAATAATGATCAATAGTGTTAATTTATTAAAACCATAAAATAATAATTATTAAATGAATTTATGAATCAAATATTCTAACTTATTAATCTACCCTTGTGATATATATATTTATCTTTTTAATTTTTTTTAGTTTTTTGGTTTTGTTTTTTTATTTAATTGGTACCTTAAATAAATTAGTTTTTGAATTAATTATTTTAATTTTAGGAAAAAAATTTTAGGCAGGAGAATATGAAAAAGTATTTTTGATTTATTTCAATATACTAGAAAGTTTTAAATATAATATTTAGTAATGTGTAAGAGTGAAAAGTGTATTTTTAATATTTTCATTTATTTTATATTTCATTTGGTGGTTTATTTCTTTTTCTTTTAATATTTATTTCTTAAATTTTTAATCTTTTTAATTTTTTTTTGGTTATTTGAATTAATTGTGTTAATTGAGTTAATTCTAATTAATTAACCTAATCTTTTTAGTTTATTTTTTGGTTATTTGAATTAACTGAGTTAATTAATTTATGCCTATTTTTAATTTTTAACCATAATTAGGGTTAATGTAGAATTAGAGACAGGGTTAGGGTTACAATTAGGGTTAAGGTTAGGGTTAGGGGTTGAATTATAGTCAAGGGTAGGGTTAGAGTTAGGGTTATGGTTAAAATTAGAGCTATGTTTAAGGTTAGAATAAGCTTTAGGGTTAGGGTTAGAATTAGGGTTAGGGTTAGAGTTAGAATTAGGGTTAGGATTACAATTATAGTTATGGTTAGGGTTAGGGTTACAAATATAATTAGGGTTAATGCTAGAATTAGGGTTAGGGTTAGGGTCAAAATTAGAGTTAGGGTTGGAATTGTAGTTAGAATTAGGGTTAGGATAGGGGTTAGAATTACAATTAGAATTAGCGTTAGGGTTAGGATTAGAATTAGGATTAATGTTAGAATAAGGTTAGGGTTATAATTGCGGTTAGGGTTGAAATTAAGGTTAGGGTTAGAGTTAGAATTAGGGTTATTAAATTAGGGTAAGCATTAAAGTTACAATTAGGGTTAGGGCTAGAGTTAGGTTTAGATTTCAGGTTAGGGATATGGTTAAAATTGTAGTTAGAATTAGGATTATTGTTAGATTTAAAATTAGGGTTATAGTTAAGGTAGAATCAAGGTTATTATTAGAATTAGGGTTATTGTTAGATTTAAAATTAGGGTTAGAGTAGGGTAGAATCAGGGTTTTTATTAGAATTAGGGTTAGGGTTCCTATTAGAATTAGGGTTAGAATTAAGGTGGCTTACTATTACAATTAAGGCAAGAATCAAAGTTACAATTAGGATTAGGGTTCAAATTAGAGTTAGGGTTAGATTTCAATTAGGGTTAAGGTTAGGGTTAGGTTTTGAATTATAGTCAAGCTTAGGGTTAGAGTTAGGATTAGGGTTAGGGTTAAAATTAGAGCTATGTTTAGAGTTAGAATAAGGGTTATGGTTAGGGTTAGATTTAAAATTAGGATTAGGTTTAGGGTTTAGGGTTGGGGTTAGGGTTAGAATTAGGGTTACAAGTATAATTAGGGTTAATGTTAGAATTAAACTTAGGGTTAAGGTTACAATAAGGGCTAAGTTCAATATTAATCTTAGGGATAAGGTTGCAATTAGGACTAGCCTTAGGGTTAAAATTACAGCTATGCATAGGGTTTGAATAAAGGTTAGGATTAGGGTTAGATTTAGGGTTAGAGTTAGATTTAAAATTAGGGTTATAGTTAGGGTAGAATCAGTGTTGTGATTATAATTAGGTTAGGGTTAGGGTTAGGGTTAAGGTTCTTATTAGAATTAGGGTTAGAATTAAGGTTGGTTACTATTGGAGTTAGGGTTAGAGTTCAATTAGGGTTAAGGTTAGTATTAACGTTAGGGTTAGGTTTTGAATTATAGTCAAGCTTAGGGTTAGAGTTAGGATTAGGGTTAAAATTAAAGCTATGTTTAGGGTTAGAATAAGGGTTATGGTTATGGTTAGCTTTAAAATTAGGATTAGGTTTAGGGTTTAGGGTAAGCATTAGAGTTACAGTAAGGGTTAGGGCTAGAGTTAGGGTTAGAATTTGGGTTAGAGTTATGGTTAAAATCATAGTTAGAATTAGGATTAAGTTAAGAGTTAGAATTAGGGTTATTATTAGATTTAAAATTCGGGTTAGAGTAGGGTAGATCAATGTTATGATTAGAATTAGGGTTAGAATTAAGGTGGCTTACTATTACAATTTAGGTAATAATCAAAGTTACAATTAGGATTAGGGTTCAAATTAGAGTTAGGGTTAAAGTTAAATTAGGGTTAAGGTTAGTATTAAGGTTAGGGTTAGGTTTTGAATTATAGTCAAGCTTAGGGTTAGAGTTAGGATTAGGGTTAGGGTTAAAATTAGAGCTATTTTTAGGGTTATGGTTAGGGTTAACTTTTAAATTAGGATCAGGTTTAGGGTTTAGGGTTTAGGGTTTAGGGTTGGAGTTAGAGTTAGGGTTAGAATTAGGGTTACAACTATAATTAGGGTTAATGTTAGAATTAAACTTAAGGTTAGGGTTACCATTAGAGTTAAGTTTAGTATTAAGCTTAGGCATAAGGTTGCAATTAGGATCAGCCTTAGGGTTAAAATTAGAGCTATGCTTAGGGTTTGAATAAAGGTTGGGGTGAGGATTAGGCTTAGGGTTAGGGTTAGGGTTAGATTTAGGGTTAGAGTTAGATTTAAAATTAGGATTATAGTTAGGATAGAATCAGGGTTATGATTAGAATTAGGGTTAGGGTTAGGGTTAGGGTTAGGGTTACGAATAGGGATAGGGATAGGGATAGGGTTAGGGTTCTTATTAGAATTAGGGTTAGAATTAAGGTTTGTTACTATTAGAGGTAGGGTTAGAGTTCAATTAGGTTTAAGATAATTATTAAGGTTAGGGTTAGGTTTTGAATTATAATCAAGCTTAGAATTAGAGTTAGGGTTAGGGTTAGGGTTAAAATTAGAGCTATGTTTAGGGTTAGAATAAGGGTTATGGTTAGGATTAGCTTTAAAATTAGGATTAGGTTTAGGGTTTAGGGTAAGCATTAGAGTTACGATAAGGGTTAGGGCTAGAGTTAGGGTTAGAATTTAGGTTAGGGTTAGGGTTAAAATCATAGTTAGAATTAGGATTAAGTTAAGGGTTAGAATTAGGGTTATTGTTAGATTTAAAAGTAGGGTTATAGTTAGGGTAGAATTAGGGTTATGATTAGGGTTAGGGTTAGGGTTAGAGTTAGAATTAAGGTGTGTTGTTATTAGAATTAGGGTAAGAAATAGAGTTACAGTTAGGGTTAGGGTCCAAATTAAAGTTAAGGTTATATTCAATTAGGGTTAAGTTTAGTATTAAGGTTAGGGTTTGAATTATAGTCACAGTTAGGGTTACAGTTAGAGTTAGGGTTAAAATTAGAGTTATGTTTAGGGTTAGAATAAGGGTTAGGGTTAGGTATAAAATTAGGATTAGGGTTAGGTCTATAATTAGAGATAGGATTAGGGTTATGATTAAATATAAGGTTACTGTTAGGGTTAGGGTTATGGTTATGATTGGGGTTAAAATTAGGGTTAAGGTTGAAATTATAGTTAGAATTAGAGTAAGAATTACATTTAGAATTAGGGTTATAGTTTGAAAAAGGTTGACAATTACAATGAGAATTACAGTCAAAACTAGGCTTTGGGTTATAATAAGGGTTAGGTTAGGGTGAGATTTAGGGTTACAATGAAAATTAGGGTTAGGCTTAGGGTTACAATGAGATTTAGGGTTAGAATTAAGATTAGTGTTGGGGTCAGCATTAGGTTTAGAATTAGAGATACAATTATGATTATAATTAGGGTTAAGGTTATTGTTATAATAAAGGTTAGGGTTAGTACTAGGGTTAGAGTTATTGTTAGAATTAGAGTTAGGGTTAGTAAGAGGGTTAAGGTTGCTGTTAGAATTAGGGTTAGGGTTCAACATTGATATTAAAATATTCTTTAAAAATAGGTATCTTTTTCTAAATCTAACTTAGGTAATTCTAATATAACCTTGGTTCTAACCCTAACCCAAACCCTAATTCTAAATCTAACCCTAATTATAATTCTAACCCTAACCCTAATTTTAACCCCTAACTCTAATCCTAAATATAATATAATATAATATTTTAATGATTATATATTATAATAATTATTATTATAAACATAATATATTATTATATTATATAATATATTATAATAATATATTAGATATATTATAAAAGATATATCTAATATAATATGTTTTAATATATTATAATTAGTGTTAGAATTAGGCTTGCGGCCTAGTAAATAAATATAACATAATACCTTATTTCACTGAGAGGCGAACTACAGTCGCAGTGGGGGTGGAGATTAGAGCACTCATTTTTTTGTTGTAATTATAAACGAAAAAAATTAAAAAGAAAAAGAAAAAAACATGATGACAGAATAAATAAAAAATAAAAAATATTAAATGGATTGTTTCGTCTAGAGACAAACTACAGTCACAGTGAGGGTGGAGATGAGAGAACTCATTTTTTGGTTGTAATTATAAACGAAAAAAATTTAAAATAAAAAGAAAAAAAACATGATGACAAATAAATAAAAAATATTAAATATTAAATGAATTGCAGTAGTGGGACTATTTTGAGTAGCCACAAGAGTGGAGAGTTAAATGCATGATCTTGAAACTACTCATATTGCATTGTCCTAATGGAAGTTTGAGATGAAAGGCTATTTTGACTAGCCACAAGAGTAATGGGAGTTTCAGATGAAATGCTATCTTGAGTAGCCACAAGAGTGGAGAGTTAAATGGATTTAACTCTAGATTTGACTCTCGATGCTAAACTGATGGCCAAGTGCATTCAGGAATTAAAGAGGAAGGGGACCGGTTTTGATCTGCAGAAAGAGGTAGACACCTTGAGGAGGGCTAAAAGTCTCAGGGTGGAGCCCAAGGCTGTGATTAAGTGGTCTATAAGGCCAATGTCTAGCATGGTCTTGGCCTTTACCGAGGTGGTGCTCTACTTTACAGGTATGATTCTATGTTACTGCTAAATGAAATCCCATACGAAAACATGTTCCTGGTTTGAGGTGGATAGTATTGTGTGTTTTTCTTTCTGGGTATGATAATTTGAAATACCCAAAAAAATGGAGAGGCAAACTGACCTCCTCATATTTTATTGCTGTTTTTCCCTGAATCTTCGTAAACATGAAGATGTGTAATTGTTTGGACATATAGATGGCAGCATATCTGTTTTGTTCAGCCGATCTGCATCTAGGGAGAAGTTCAACTATTCGTTTGAACTTGAAGCATCATATGGAGACTAATCTCTATAAATTTCTTTATTTAGCAGTTTCTAGCATTCTCAAGGCATGATCTGTATTTAGGTTAGGCTTCAAGTATGAATCCAATATATAAGGCTACCTTGTATTTCCATAAATGTTGAATGCAAATCACTCATCCTGTACTTTCTCACGGAAAGAGGTATCCCCTGTTTCATAGGTCAATTTATTTTAGCTGCACAGCTATTAGTGTTAAGGCAGCGGGTTTTCAACTAATGACTGAGAAGTTTAGTATGGAAAATGGCCGAATCGTCCAATAAGCTACTACTACTTCGGAAATCTTAACAAACATGTGTACAATGAGTGCTGATAATAGTTCTCTAGTCTGTGCATAATTTGATTTGTTACGGTTTATTAAAAAAAAAAAAAAAAGAGTTTGTTGAAATGCCAATAAGGCCACACGATCAATATAATTTTCTTACAAATGTGGGTGAATAGATTAGCAAATATTTACGTGCATAAATATGAGGGACCTAAAAGTCCCAAAGAAACATTTTTGGTTCAAATAGATTATAATGTGAGTGCCTTATGATGTGGAAAAAAACATATGTGACTCATTTTTCTGATTCATATTATTTTAACTTTTATTTCTTTTTTAGATGAAAATGATAATTAACTTTTTCATTTGGATTAAATTAAATATGAATTTTAATTGAAACAAATGAAATATGGTTTCTTAGACTAATGTGGGATGAAAGAAGAATAATAAAATTAAGTTGATGGAGGCCATAATGATAAGGATGAGGGTAATGGAAAATTAGAAGATGAAATAATAGATAAAGGCTCAAAAATTTTATTTTTAATAAAAGAGATGGGTTCAAAAGGTCATTGTTCCCATGAAACCTAACTATAAGTTTAACTTTGTATAGAATTGTGAACAAAAAATATTAAGGGAACACCAATAAATGGTAAGAATGTCCAAGTTTCTAAGGATTTCAATTTATATATTTTTAATTAAATCTTCATGCTATGGTTATGGATAATTTTTTAAACTTTTCTTTGATATCTTTATTTATAAAATTTTGGATCAACTAATATTATTGTGCAAAAAAGTTTATAAAGATTTTGTGAGATTTTATACATAGTGATAAAAAGTGAGGTCAAAGTAGAGCATTATGATAATTTTGAAAAAGGAAAAGAAGAGTGCAATAATCTTGGTTACTTATACAAGAAACTCAAATAATTCATCTACTAGATTTAATGTAACAATTAAAAAAAAGATTTGAAGAGATAACTATAGTGGAACAAAAGATAAAAGAGTGGAAAAAATAAACATGGATGAGTGCCAAACCAACCAATCAATCTAAGAATAAGCATAAGAAAATGATTTTCCTCTAAGCTTTGGATTCAAGTAAATAACACGAGCAGATTTTAAACATTATTTTTTTATTTTTTAATAAATAAATAATTATTAGTAAATTTTTTACCTGATTTTTTTAAAATATTAGAATATAGTTTTCTAGCCAAACTAACTTAGTCAGAAAAATATGAAAGTTAAAAATTTCTATAGTTTGAAAGTTATGAATATTTTTTAATATGTATATGTATGAAGAATCAAGTAGAAAATTAATAATAATTACCTTTTAAAATCTTAATAATTTCCTCTACAAGCCCTTTTCATTTTATTAAATTAAGGTAAACAAATGGTTTTACGAGTTTGAGTACTCCCACTTACCTAAATCTAAGGTAATCTAACTACTTTTTTGAGGTAATCTATATTTGTGCTAGAAATATTAAAATTAAATTTCCATCCAAATCTAAATATAAGTTGTATTAGCACTTATTAATCCAACTTGTGGATAGAAATATTAAATTTGATAAACTATAAATACAAATATACTAGTACATATAATTTTTTTGAAGTATTATAATAATATTAATTAATTTGGGTTAATCTCCTTCACTTTTTTATATAACTTATCCACCTCTATATACGAGATTATATTTATAAAAAATTATATATATATAAAAGGTCAATAAGATTATATTTATAAAGGATTATATATAATAAAATATAAATTATAACAATAACAATATGTAAATATAGATAAAAGATGGAGCATTATACCTATCTTAGATAAATCTATATAAAAGAGGCATGGCTCTACATACTCAAAGATTTCATAATTCTTATGGAAAAAGGAGAAAAACATCAATCCATTCCAATTGGAAATGGGTGTAATTTGATAAACCACTTAAATCTCAATTTTACAAATCTAAAAATATTGTAATTAACTTCTTTAATTTGGAAGAGAATAAAAACACTTTTATAAGAAAAATAAAAATTAGGATAAAGTGAAATTTATAAAATAATTCTATTGATAAAATATTAGTTTCAAATTACTTTATCTAATAGCATAACATAGGCACATACTGTTTTTTTTTGGATTGTATAAAAGACTCATATTACAAGTATTACAAGTGCACATAAAAACTAAGAATGGCCGACATATATTTATAAAAAAAAATTATACAATACAAATAATGCATATAAATACAAGTAAAACTCAAAGAAAAATAAAGAAAACAAATCTAATCAAATAAAAAAGAACAAAAGGAGTGCAAAACAAAATTGCAAAGGTGTAAAAGATAAAATAAGCAGACACATTCTTTGTTTTTCAATATTTTTTTATAATACCTTGGAAACAAGAGCAAAACAAAATACAATTTGGTATAATCACTTTTTCTGCCAATTCACTACCTTAGGTGTTTACTATTATTATTTTATTTTGTGACACTAGATTATTGTTGGAATTTCAATTTTGTTTATCAGATTTAAGAGATTGTTTTTTATAATTTTATTTATATAAATTGTAATTAATGTTTGTATTTTTTTTTCAAATTTAATGTTTCGATATTTGGTAGGATTCTAATTTTGTTTCGTTGGATTTTTAGTGTTTGAGTAAAGGATATGGCAAAGAAAAGTGAGATAGCAAAGGCAGCAGAGGAGGAAATGAAGCAGCAAAATGGACGGATTGGATGGTCTCATGAATGGTGGAGAGAGCAGTCGAGAAGAAGATTCTAGGTTATTTCAAATTTGCGAACATATTCATCAAAGAAAAAGATGCGGACGAGAAACTTGGATGGTACGGAAAATTCAGTGAGGACTGGCACCATACAATGTGTTTGTCATTTAAGGGTCTTCCTTTTTCAACATTGCTAACGGTCTTCCACGATAGATATGGAATTCCTGGAGGAGGAAAGGCACTAGTGCCACTAAATGTCTTAACTATAATGAAAATAATCCTCATCTGGATTGGGATACAATGGAGGATAATAATAATAATAACAATAATAATAATAATATCTGGATTTTGATGGAATGGAGGAGATTTTGCGAAAGCCTGGAACAATGCAATAGCGGCCAGCACTTTCAATCTCATTGACGAGACAGAGCAGTTTGTGACGCAGGATAGCCACCATGGACTCAATTTCTTTTGTGCCGGTCTCAATGAGTGGTTTAAAATCCCTTTACCTTTGAATAAAAGCAACTATGATTGCAAAAAACACTATTGCCCGTAGTCCACTGGGTTTTACCTCTGTGCTGCAGCTGCAGGGCTTTTTCTCTTTTTTGATTTGTATGGTAACCCCGTGATAATTAATCTTTCAACCAAACTGTAGAGGTTCTTATCTCATGTTTTGTCGTGGAGGCCCACATCCACGATCGAACTGATTGTCCATGCCGGCCACTTTGCAATTATTGTTAGGATTAGTTGTGTCATACACCTTGCAAGTTCTAATATTTTAAATATTTATTTATTTGTATTTTGGCAATTTATTTTTTATCACTTAGTGTCATGGAAGTTGCTAAATGCAACAATGACAACTTGTAAGTTGTGTAAGAATTGCTAAAATGGAAAGAGCTTGGAAAAGGAAATTACAATTGGAAACTTGAAAAGCAAGATTTTAGGAGCGAAAAATGGAGTGTCATATTTGGAGAGTCAATTATGATTTGAGTAACTTTCTATAATATGATGGATTTGATTCTCTATGACTAGGCATTGTAACTCATGGTTTTGAGTTTCCATTTTGGTGGTTTCTTGTATTGGAACTCCTATAAATTTAAGACTTGAGGATAAGTTTAAGAGGAGAGTTTTATGCAGGGTTATGCTATTAGTTTTTCCTCTAGAGGAGCAAGATGTAAATCTCCATGTTAAGTCTTTGAGCCTGCAAGTGTATTGTAACATGTTTGTTGTTGCAGATTAATACATTGGCTTGATGCTTTGAAGTGTGGGGTTTTTTACCCGAAAGGGTTTTCCCCACGTATATTGGTGTCACTTCTCTTCTATCTATCTTTCTTCTCTTCTTCTTCTTTTCATATTCTTAAAGTGTTAATTTATATGTCATTATGCTACTGAAATTTTTTTAGATCTATAAACTACTTTATCTTTCCTCTAAGGGTTAATGTGATGGGAAATCAACTATGTTGTTTCCACTTTAAGGGCATAGTAATATGTCCTTGCATCGAGTTATTGAATATCTATTTAAGTAAAATATAGGATGTTATAAGGTGCATGATGGGTTCTCTTTTCCCTTTCAATTGGTATCAAAGCTATAGTGGTTCCATGGTTGCATGAGATTGCATATGTTGGTTCCATGGTGTTTAAGGTTCTTGGTATTTTTTCTGTTGTGATTTCTTAGCCTGGCAAGCTTAAGGGAATCTGTAGGAAGGAATTATATGATTATTAATCCTTGTTTGGGTGGAAGTCTTGCAGTTGATCTTGTTTTCAGGTTACAGTAGGCATTTAAAGGATGAATAAGATGGAGTATTATGGAGTTGATCATGTGGTTACATTTAATATGATATTGATCTGGAGCTCCTGTTTGATAGTATGTAATAACCCTCATGCATGGTGGTTATGTTCTTTCATTCTATGGTTGTTTGCAACAAAGTATTCATGTTGGGTGTTTGTTCTTGACTCCTTGATCACATGGAGAAAATTGGGTTGTCATGACTATGGTTTAATGTGCTTATGTTGGGTGCTTGGTTTTAGTCCTTGGCATTGGAAGGCATTATTTTGTTAACCTCAAATGCATGTAGGCTATGGAGTTGATCATTGGATGATCTGAAAGCTTTTGGAATAGCCTAGCTCCTTGGTATGCTTGTACATGGTGGTGGTTGTGGAGTTGGCCTACAAGTGGGCCTAGAGTTCCTGGACCTCTTCTTCTTTTTGGTTGGTTGTACTTGCCTATCTCAGTTTCATATTGATTTGATCTAAGGGTTTTGTAGATTTTCTGTTCAAAATCTATGGTTATACTTATCTATGTTATTCCAATGTTCTGGTATAGCTGTTATTGGTGGTTTTTAGATTTGTGGGTCTTCCAGATGATAAGTGGATATGGATTTGCATGTGTGTTAGTGACATGGTGATTTTGCAGGTTTTACATGGTTAATCAAAACTTGTGGTTTTATAGATCTGCGAATAAACTATTTTTTAGATTATGATTCCTTGGGGATGTTTATGGATGTAAGATAGTTGCAGGTTTGTATGTATGCTTCATGCATGGTGTGAGGAGGTTTGGAGCTTTCTAAGTGTGGAGATGTTGGTATGTGATTAGTCACTCATCATTCTACAGTATTTGCTTGATGGGTTCCTTGACTATGGTTACTCATATGTGGACATGGATGTAAGATAGTTGCAGGTTTGTATGTATGCTTCGTGCATGGTGTGAGGAGGTTTGGAGCTTTCTCGGTGTGGAGATGTTGGTATGTGATTAGTCACTCATCATTCTACAGTATTTGCTTGATGGGTTCCTTGACTATGGTTACTCATATGTGGACTTGTTTGGCAAATCAGATCTATGGTTGATTTGGTGTTTGAGTCTTGTGGTCTTCATGTTATCTTCTTGTTATCTTAGTTTGCAGGTTACTAATGTGATGATGAGTTTGCATGTTTCATGTTTGGGATCTACGAGTTATGTAGTTTTGTGGGCTGATCACCTATTTGATTGCAATGAGATGACTTGGATGTGGATTGTCTATATCCACAAGATTAATTCAGTATTTATGTAGACTTTGTTAGTTGGCCTTGTCTGTGGTCATTTGTGCATTAGTATGTTGCATTGGGATGAGAGGATGGATGATTAGAGTGCTTGGATAGTTGGTTATTGGGACTTCTAGCATGTTTATCACGCTGTCATTGATAGCTTGGATACATAATTATGTGTGAGCTTTTGATAGTGATAGTTTTATCTTCTTGTTTGCATATTTTAGTTCTACTTTATTCTTTTGTACTACTAGTATTGCACAGGTTGAAGTATTTGATTGTGTTAGAGCCATGGATTATCTTCATTAACAGGATGGTTATCATAATGCCTTGATAAGCTCGGTATCACAATTTCAGTGGGAGCTTTGGCAGTGATGTGGATCTATCACTTGGTGATGGATGATCTTCTACAGTGGTTGTAGGTGTTATGGTAAGGCTTTTGGATAATGATTCTTGTATGCTGTGAAATTATTTTGACATCTTGAGTTCCATTGTTAGAGGATAGTTATCTTCATGTGATTGGAGATGGTATTGTGCCATGATGGATTCTTCTTTCTAAGATTGGAGTTTTGGAATGATGGTGCCCCTTTGGTAAGATATGTTCATTGGAGCAAGTAGTGATCTCCTAGGAGGAGATGTTAGATCATGATGTCATGTGTGTTCCTGGATTTTTTAGATGTGCAATGGGAGCTTTGATAGTGGTCTGGTGAAGTTTTCTTTGGTTTTGAGTATTAATCATTTGCTTGAATCTTTATGATTTTGTAGGAAGCATTTGAAGTTGGCATGAATTGGTTGATGGATGCTCATGAATACTAGAGAGACTTGAGGTGAGGCTAGAGATCTCTTGTTGTGGGGATCATGTGTTGGAATGCTGAAATTTCAGTAGAAAGACTAAGGAGCCTTTCACCTAGGTATGGACATGAGTTCATGTTTGAACTTGGGAGGATATTGTCCTTGGAGAGAGTCTATGAGGCTCAGTGTATCTCAATGGATCATTCTCATTCCCCACTCTTAGTTCACTCGATAGAAAATGATCTAATAGGTATTGCCCATGTTATTTCAAATTCATTTTGTTTTATGCTTTGATTTCTCATGGATATGGATATTGAGCTATAGTTTCTAGTTCTTGAGGTTTCTTTTGAGGATTACTTGGCATGGTTATCTCCTTAGGTATATGGTTTGATTTATGAGAAGCTTTGGGGATGGTATTGGTCTGAATTCCTATTTGTGGAATGAATCTTTTAAGTTTGATCTTCCTTGGTTAGACAAGATTACATCCTTTTTTCGTTATATGAGATATATATGATTTGTTTGATCTAATGAGATTGAATAGTTTGGTGTTTTTAAGGCTTTTTAGTTGCAGTTTTGTGAAGGAGATCTTACTTGGCACAGCTTAGCACTTGGTGGTGTTGGTAGAAGGACATGATATGGTTTGCAGTTTCTCTTTATGGTCTCATGTTTCTTCCTAGAGGTTCTTATTCATCTAGTATGATCATTGGTTTTGTGGTCATCTACTGTTGTTGTACTTTATTGTTTTTTAGCAACAATATGTGTTCTTTTAATGTATATCATTTGAGATGTGAAAAATGTGGGAGAAGTGGAGGAGATCAAAGGTGAGAGAGCAGAAAATTATTTGTGGAAGTATGCTCTATTTTGCAATAGGTTCATTGCAATTTGCGTATCATTATGATTGTTCTTTGTATTACATGATTTGATTATAGGCCACACTTTGATGTAAGTGATGATTGGTAGACTTTGTGTTGCTTTGGTTGGCAATGCTTATGTAGTATGATTCCTAAGATGTGTATGTTTCATTGGACTGCAGTATCAAGGTCTTCAGATTTTTTGCACATCAATGGTTTTGGTGTGTTTGTTATCATGGAAGATGGTAACTTTGAGAAGGACAGTGGATTATACAGGGATAAGAGATGCAGTATGAGCTAGATATGTCATGTACAAAAGTTCTATCAATGGTGGGTTTCTAGTTGGATGTAAACAACTAGCCATGGTTGTTGTTCTAACTGTTCTAGAGCATTCATGCTTGATCTTGTTTTGGAGGTGTTTGGACTTTAGGGTTGTGTTCTAGTAATGGGTTTAAAGCTAGATATATTGGTGTGTTTATGTGACATTTCATGTTTCATCATGTTTTTGGAATTTTAATCTTTTTGTCATGTTGGTGATCACTTGGAAGATGTTACAGGTGCTTCTATAAAGCTCGTGAGCATAGTGGAGTTTAGTTGAGGTAGTATGGTAACCTTGGTTGTTCACAAATTGGTTGTGTTTCCTTTGGCTCTTGCAAGGTATACGACAAGTGGGAGAATGTTAGGATTAGGTGTGTCATACACCTTGCAAGTTCTAATATTTGAAATATTTATTTATTTGTATTTTGCCAATTTGTTTTTTATCACTTAGTGTCATAGAAGTTGCTAAATGTAACAATGACAACTTGTAAGGTGTGTAAGAGTTGCTAAAATAGAAAGAGCTTGGAAAAGGAAATTACAATTGGAAACTTGAAAAGCAAGATTTTAGGAGCCAAAAATGGAATGCCATATTTGGAGTCAGTTATGATTTGAGTAACTTTCTATAATATGATGGATTTGATTCTCTATGACTAGGCATTGTAACTCATGGTTTTGAGTTTCCATTTTGGTGGTTTCTTGTATTAGAACTCCTATAAATTTAAGGCGTGAGGAGAAATTTGAGAGGAGAGTTTTATGCAGGGTTATGCTATCGATTTTTCCTCTAGAGAGGAGAAAGATGTAAATCTCCATGTTATGTCTTTGAGCCTGCAAGTGTATTGTAACATGTTTGTTGTTGCAGATTAATACATTGGTTCGATGCTTTGAAGTGTGGGGTTTTTTACCTGAAAGGGTTTTCCCCACGTACATTGTGTCACTTCTCTTCTGTCTATCTTTCTTCTCTTCTTCTTCTTTTCATGTTCTTAAAGTGTTAATTTATATGTCATTATGCTGCTGAAATTTTCTTAGATCTGTAAACTACTTTATCTTTCCTCTAAGGGTTAATGTGATGGGAAATCAACTATGTTTGTTTCCACTTTAAGGGCATAGTAGTATGTGCTTGCATTGAGTTATTGAATATCTATTTAAGTAAAATATAGGATGCTATAAGGTGCATGTTGGGTTCTGTTTCCCCTTTCAATTATTACTATAAACTTCTGTAATTGTGTTGTGCTCTACAATTCCACTACAAACGAGTGGAATGAAATCGCTGTCATGACAGATTTTTTGGCCTGTCAAAAGGACACACACCCTTGGAAGAACACGCTACACAAAGGCATGGTGCACTTTACCAATAACTTTGGTCATCATCTAGGTTGTTATGACATTGCCTGTGGAGAGTTTCAGTTTAAGGAGATCGAAGGAGGGCTGCCACATATATATCTTGCAAACAATGTCCACACCTCTCTGCCTTGTTTATTGGTGTGTAATGGGAAGCTGCTTTTGGTGGGGAGGTTGTAGAAGGAGGTCGGGAAGGAGTTCATATGGGGCCATTTCCCTTTCATTGAGCATACCTTGGTGGGGATATGGGAGTTGGATTCAAGAGTAGAGAATAATAAGAGTTAGTCTCTCATTTCCATCACTCCCCAAGATTTGTTAGAAGATAAAATCAAGTCATCCCATGGAATAGATTTTATGGTTGCTGCAATAGATAAAGTTTGGCTTACAATTAAAGGAAGCATGAACCTTTTGACCCTTAATTTGAGCTCCATGGAATGGAGTGTGTTACGAGGCTACACTGTTGAAGATCACGTCAATTACTTTCCAAGCAGGGTGGTTTGTCTACCCCACAGAATTTTTCCCTCTTTGAGTTTGTCCCATTGAATAAATAGACAGCAGTTGTGAAATTAAATAAATGGGTAGTAGTTGGCAAATCAAATAAGTGGGCAGCCATTTGACAACTTCTATACATATCATGCTATTGAAAGGACTTTTCAAAGAGTTCATCTATATATTATATAATTAATAAAAGTACCAAAGGTGCTATGAAATGGTACATATCACAAATATTTATAGGCCTATCACTAAATAATATGTATTTATATTATTATTTGAATGTCATTACTACACGTCTAGTGTAGTATTTGGTTAATTCATAATTGTTGTTGAATTTGACATGTTTTGCTTCCCTGATGCCCTAATAAGACATTCCCAAAAAAATGCCACATAATTAATATTTATCACATGTCATTTTTCCCACAAACTTGGAGCCCTAAAGAAAATAAAAAGAAGCAAGTCCAATCCCACACTTACTGCCAAAAGAATTAAGAAAAAAATAAAATTATATTATATGAAGACCACACCTACTACCCAAAAAATTAACAAAAAATAAAATTATATTATATCAAGAGTCCTAAAAAAATCATATAGATGAAAGTAAACATACATAATTAATGTAAAGTACTCATAGAATCTCAATTGTTAACCAAAGTAAATAAATAAAACTCAAAATACATCAAAAGCCTTTGATTATTCTTATGTTATTTTCTTTTTAATCTAACATATTTGAACTCAAGTTTGATTGAACTACCTTTGTGCATGAATCATGTTGAAAATTTGGCACATGTTCCCTTTAAATATGTCTAAAACATGTGTTTTAACTTTGACATTCATTTTTTGTGTGAATTGCGTGTGTCAAATTTAATTTTGGCATTCACTTTTTGTCTGTGTGTGTTTTCCATTTACCATGTTTTCTAAAATTTGGCACTCACTTTATGAGTGTGTTTCTAGTTTGGAATGTTTGAACTTAATTTTCCATGCATGCTTGTGACTTATGTTTGAACATTGACATATTCAATTTTTGTTTATGTAAATTGTGTGTATGTGGGAAAGATAATTTAAGCATTCACTTTGTGGTGTGTGTGTTTAAGAATTAATTTTGGTATTCACTTTGTGTGGTATGTGTGTTTGAACCAACTTTGACATTTGTTGTTGTGTGTGAGAGAGAGCTTGAAAGAACTTTGACATTTCATTTTTCTTTGTTTGTGAATGAACTTAAGCTTTCACATTTTGTGGAGTGAATGAAATTCATCGATCATATTTTGTGTAGTGTATGAACAAGTGTTGATGTTCACTTTATGTAGAATGCAATTGAAAGATTTAACATTCTTTTTTTGTTCATGTGCACAAATGAACTTTGGCTATCATTTTGTGTGATGTATGAATAAACTTTAATTTTAACTTTGTGTGGAGTGTGTCTACAAACAAACTTCAATGGTGTTCATTGTGAGTCTTTGTGTGTTTGAATGATTTTTTTGTTTTCATTGTGTGTGTGTGTGTGTGTGTGTGTGTCTGAATGGCTTCAACATTCATTTGTGTGCATGTTTGAAAGTTAACTTTGGCATTCACTTCATATGAAGTGTGTGTGTTTTTGTGTGTGCATGTATGTGTGTGTGAAAGTTAATTTTGTCATTCAGTTTGTGTGAAGTGTGTGTGTATGTATTTGAATGAAATTTGACACACTCTATGTGTGTGTGAATGAGTTTTAGCACTCACTCTATGTGTGTAGAAAAATATCAATGTTCACTTTGTGTCAAGTGTATATGTGTGTGAATGAACTTTGGCTTTCATTGTGTGTGGGTGGGTAGGTTTGAAAGATAGCTTTGGTATTCACTATGCATGCACATATTTATGTAAATAAACTTTGACATTCACTTTATGTGTGTAAAATGCATGTGAACTAATTTTTGCATTCACTTTGTGTGTGTGAGTGAACTAACTTTGACATTCACTTGGACTTGATCCATTTATTGTTTGTGTATTGGCATCCAATTTGATTATGTGAAGCATATGTTTGAACTTTGGCATTGCCTTAATTTGTTTGATTTAATTGTGGATTCATTTTTTTGTGTGTGAAATATGAGTGAACTACCTTTTTCCTTCACTTATTTGATCTATTTACTATTTGTGTGTTTAGGTAAGTTTGAACTTTTGCATTCACTTAGTGTGAATTGAAAATTAGCATGTTGAATTATGTTTACTTTTTTTGTGTGTGTGTGTGTTAAATGTGTGTTTAAACTTTAGCATTCACTTTTGTGTGTGTGTGTGTGAGA
This sequence comes from Cunninghamia lanceolata, assembly GCA_027924645.1. Classification (NCBI taxonomy): domain Eukaryota; kingdom Viridiplantae; phylum Streptophyta; class Pinopsida; order Cupressales; family Cupressaceae; genus Cunninghamia; species Cunninghamia lanceolata. The sequence continues at coordinate 18,278,565 of BSBN01001583.1, forward strand.
GAGTATTTGAACTATCTTTGGAATTTTTTTGACACTCATCATGGGTGTGAGAACGAGGAGAGAGAAAATTTTGAAACCTACACAAGGTAAGAGCAAAATCGATCTAGATGAAGGCAAGGATGATGATGGCTTGGATGAAGGAGATATAGATGAGTGTGATCTCTCATATGATGAAGACAAAAATTATTTGGTGTCAACAAACTATGTGTGAAGTGATTGAACTTTGTGTGAAGAGTGTGTTTTAACTTTGGTATTCACTTTGTGTGTGTTTGTACTTTGGCATATTTGAACTCGAGTGTTTACTTTGTGTGTGATAAAATTAACTTTGCATGAACCATGTTTGAACTTTGGCATGTTTTCACTTTCTAATTGTGAAGTGTGTTTTTTAACTTTGACATTCATTTTGTGTGAATTGTTTGTCTAATATTTAATATTGGCATTCACTTTGTCTTGTGTGTGTATTTAAACTCTATGAAGTTTTATAACTTTGGCACTCACTTTATGTGTTTATTTGTACTTTCGCATGTTTAAAATTTAGTGTTCATGCATGTTTGTACTAAATTTGTGTTAATAAATTATGTTTGAACATTGACATATTCACTTATTATTTATGTAAATTGTTTATTAACTATTAAATTTAACTTGGGTTGGCACATAACATAACCTATTTACATATCATATATGTATGTTGTTATATCATTACAATTCATATGGATTTTATATATTTTACCTATAATGTCTATATGTATTTATATATTTTACCGAATACCCAAATACTTCTTTAAACCTACTACAACCACAATGATACTTTTGGTATATTTGTTTTTCACACAAACTATTATTCTAAATGTGTATTTTGCTGCACCCACTAACCTACAAACCCATGATTTGAATCCCATGTGCAAACCCATCTCTAATACTACAAAAAATTCAAGCATGAAATAGTTAAATCTACACTCAAGATTTTGTTGTAGATGGATGTAATCTTTTAGAAAGTTATGGCACTCCTTTTCTTTGAGTATATACTATGGATACTTTGGATTATTTGACATCGACTTCCTTGGGTTACCCACAGTTGTGGGACTGTTTGAGTCCGTCATAAAAACCCTAAATTTATGTTCTAATGACCCAAAACAAGCTCAAATGAATGGACTCTTCGAATCTAAGTTCAAGTGAGACTCTCCATGTTTTGACAAAACTCTAAGACAAGCATGGGACTCAGTCACCTAGAAGCAAAAGAATAAATACCCACACTTGAAGGTCAAAGGTCTTGTTTGAAGACATGAGAAACAACTAATTAGAGGTAGGTTGACATGGGCCTAGAAATAAATATGAATTTTGACAAAGTAGGTCAAAACCACATGTATAGTCCTAACCTAGATCAAGACTACATGTGAAGTTTCAAACCTAGAAGATGAAATAATAATCTAATATAAAGAAATGCTTTGCACAAGGATAAGTTGTATCTAATGATCAATCTAATTCTAGGGTCAATGGGAGTAGTAAATTAGTCAAAATTATGTGCTAGGGAAAAATACTTGAGACACTCATGTGCAAGTAGTATTAAAAAATGGTAAAAGGGCAAGGTATGCACCTTTCAACCTTAACATTTTCCCCCACTTTAGTGTGAATGTGAATTTACATGGGCATACATACCAAAGTGAAGGAAAAGAAAACATCTGATGTTAGGATGGTGGGAAATAAATTAATATTAAACAATACCACACACCCAATGCATATGATCCATAAATAAATAAAATGAAAATTTTTAAAATGCCAATGTGTTAAAATTTTAAAAAAAGACTGCAGTTTTGTAATTCTAGTTGATTACCTTTTTATTCACACCAACAACCCACAATTAACTAATTAGAAAGATTTGAAATGCCAACTTTTTAGAACTGGAGCCTATTTTTACAAAAAAGTATTTCCATGTGAAGCAAAAAAATCCCTTAGGTAGTTTAGATGCAGATCAAACTTGCTCTACTCTCTATAGTATGAGAATTTTGTAAAATGTTTATTATTATAATACATTTATTATATTGGCATGTATGGTATTTAAAATTTGGTATTACAAATTTTAAATAGATCATGGGATCCCTAGTTTCCTTTAGCTATACTTTCTAGCATTGGTTGCTCAAAATAACTATAAAATCTATGGGACCACTAGATTGTTAAAAAGACTCTTCAATTTTCTTAGCAACACCTATGGATAAATTTTCATTAGATCTCCTTAATGGGACCATAGCTTGGGCCCTTGTGAACTTCTTGGAATGCTCTTACTAAATAAAAATAATAAAATTTTTGCACAATAGCACAATCTAGATCATCTTACCTTCAAACTATGACACCCAATCATTTTTTAATTTTCTATCATTCTCGGTAATCAAAATCTTGTCCCCCAAGTTGCACTTTCTATAATTCTCAGCAAGGAAAACCTTGTCCCATTCTTAAACTCCTCTAAGTATTAATCCTATTGTGTCATGCCTTTTAAATACAATTTTTATACATTTGATTTTTGTTAACTATAATTTCAAAAATAACTAGGATTTCAAAAATGTCAGAGCTATTTCATCTCATACATTTCTATAAAACATATGTTTTTTTTTTTAAATGAAACACTATTCACAGGCCACTTTGCATCAGTTGATCTTTAAATAACTTATCTTCTACAATGATGATAAAATGACTACAAAATTTCTTAGAGGTAATAAACTACTTTTACAGGCTAGTAAAAACTATAGAATTGAATAAGATTTGGTTAAATTTATACTGCAAAAGCCTTGAAGTATTGTAGTGCCAAAACTTCCTCATAACTTACCTTTAAGTCATCTACCTATGCCAAGTGGCCCTAGGTTACACAAAGTGTTCTATTGGGTATTCCTTCTCATAGCCATTGTAATCATAATATAGTCTTTCACCCTTGGCAATATCCTTTATTGCAATTAGAACTCTGGACTCTCCATCCACATTGTATCTCACACACTTCAGGTTTTTCTTCTTCTTCCCTTCCCTATATTAAATTATCATATGATAACACCATCCTATCCTCAAAATAGATTATACAAAGAAACCTAAATTTGTTAAAGCAAAAAGATTGAAACTAAAAAATTCAATTAATTATTGTCCTATATGGACAAGTTACATGTCAAGTACACAAAGGATGCCTAACCATGTAAAAATAATGATGTAATAAGCTAACTCATGGTGTGTGGTTGTTTATCCCATTGATAAAACATGCTATGTTTCCACGTTTATCAGGGCAAATAACAAGATTTTTGGATTGATGTCCTATCATGAGCAAAGTCATCATACAGTCCCCATCATCATTTTCTCTTTTACACAAATAATCAACATCCCCTATGTACTCTATGATAATTATGAGGTCCTTTATATTGCTATGTATCTCTACTGCAAAACTATGGTAGACAAAATCATTTTATCACATAAGCGAATTGGTTCCACATTCAGCAGGTATCTTCTCATCTCAAGGGGATTCCTAAGAGTTGATCTATGTAGCATCCATTATCTAAGATTGGCTCTTTATTTTCTTTTGTCCATTATAATTTATCCTCAATTTACTAGATTAATTTTATCATGTATTTGTTTAAGACATTCAACACAATTTGTACATATAATGTCTTGATTTCAAATTTCAACTAAGCCATAAAGTTCCATCTATTTAACATGTCACTTTTACCTACATGCCACCCTATAACACAACGATAGTAGCCAGGACTTCCCATCTTGTGATGCAGTGATAATCAGCCCCCTAGTGAACCTAAGCAAACCACTAGAGTGAATTTGGCAGAGGTAGCTCTTACAAACTGGTGCAGGATACATAACACCAATGCTCATGCAGAGCTAGATTGTCCTCAGTTTAGGATAGCTGCCAGTATATTCCAAACTTAAGTATCCAATACTTTAGGTAATCCACCTTGTGTTGAAGGAAATGAAATTGTCCCCTGTGGATATCATTCTGCCTTAGTGCTAGAAAGTTTCATCAATCATCCTCATCAGTAGGTAATGTCACCTCATCAGAATTACATCTTAGCATGTGAAGAGTCAACCATGGCTTTTGAAACCAATTATGTTTTTCCATTTGAAGATGAAAATGAGCCATCAATTGAACATGAAGAAGTACATGCTTATCAACAACAATATCAAGGTAGGAATAATTACAATCTAAGGAATAACTTAAACAAACCTGCTGGTCCTTAGACTACATCCTTGCCTCCAAATAATTTCAACAGTCCTCCTGATCCAAAGACAAGAAATAACCCTAGATTTCCCAAAGTTAATGCTCAGTACTTAGCACCAAAAACTGGTAATATGCCTCCTGAGTCTGATAAGTTAGTCACCTACTTGGTAGATGAAATGAAAAAGATCAAAATCAGCCTATCATTGTCAGAACTACTCAAAACCCCAGCTATCAAAAAAGCCTTCATGAAATCCTTTGATGACCCTGCTCCAAAAGAGGATAGTCATACTTCAGGTCAGATTGGGAATAAGAATCATGCTGTTAGGGATGTTAATGTTAAACACAAAGCTCCAACTATTGTTCAGGCTACAGAGACTTCACACATGACCCTTTATAGAGACAAAATTGAGTCACCTCCTTTTCTCCTTATTGTAAGGATGTTTAGTAAAAATTTGCACAATTGCTTAGTAGATTCAGGAGCATCTACCAATGTAATGCCCCTGTCTATATGCAATGCCTTAGGGTTGCATCCTGCTAAGTCACTGAAGAAAGTAACACAATTAGATAAAATAGAGGCGAGTGTGGTAGGAGAATTAACTCACATTCATATGCAGCTAGCATCAGATCCAAGAATCCAGTATTACATTGATATTTAGGTAGTGGATATACCTGATACCTATGGGATGCTACTCAGTAGAGATTGGTCTAAAACACTTAATGGATACATGTCCACTGATTATAGTCACATGTGGTTGCCTTGGAAAGGGATACCTAATCAAGTAAGGATAGATGCTGAGCCTCATATGAAACACATGATAACTGACGTAGGATAGCTCCCATGGAATCAATTTCTTCTATGTCGCTCTCAATCAGTGGTTTCAAATCCCTTTACCTTGGAATAAAAGTAACTATGACTGCAACAAGCACTATTGCCTGTAGTACACCAGATTTTACCTCTGTGCTGCAACTGTAGGACTTTTTCTCTTTCTTGATTGTAATGATAACGCTATGATAATGAATCTTTCAACTAAACAGCAGAGGTTCATACCTTATGTTTCATCGTGGAGTACACCATTCACCGTCGAACTAATTGTCCATGCCAACCACTTCAAAATTACTATTATAAACTCATGGAAAGAAGTTCCGCTCTACAATTCCACTATAGATGAGTGGACGGAAATAACCATCATGGCTGATTTTATGGAAGATTTTATTCTAAACTTCTTAGAATAGACACACCCTTGGAAGAGCATGCTACACAAAGGCATGGTGTACTTTACGAATAACTATGGTTTCCATATGGGTTGTTATGACATTGCCCACAGAGACATTCAATTTAAGGAGATCGAAGGAGGGTTGCCTCCACCGATAGATTCTCATGATGTTGCTAACAATGCCCACGCCTCTCTTCCTTCTTTAGTGGCGTGTAATGGGAAGCTACTTTTGGTGGGGAGGTTACAGGAGGAGGCCGGGGAGGACTCCATATGGGGTCGTTTCCCTTTCATCGAGCATACCTTGGTGCGGATATGGGAGTTGGATTCAAGAGCAGAGAATAATAAGAGTTGGTCTCTCATTTCTGTCACTCGCCAAGATTTGTTAAAAGATACCGTCAAGTCAACCCATGGAATAGATTTTATGGTTGCTACATCAGATAAAATTTGGCTTACTATTAAAGGAAGCATGTATCTTTTGACCCTTAATTTGAGCACCATGGAATGGAATGTGTTACCAGGCTACACTGCTAAAGATCTGACTGATTGCTTGCCAAACAAGGCAGTTTGGGTACCCCGCAGAATTTCTCCATCTTTTAAGTTTGTCCCATTGAATAAATAGAAGGTGTTATGAAATTAAATAAATGGCTAGTAGTTGGCAATTTCAATTTCATATGTTGAAGGGACTTTTCAAAGAATTTATCTAGATTTTTTATAAAAATACTATTTCTTTTTTTAGTGATGTTTTGTATCAAAAATAGTTAATGTGGAGAGGTATTTTACAATGGGAGCAAGGAGTGGAGTGTTATATATTATAAATTTGAGAGCCATTTACATGTCAAAATATTAATATTTAATAATAAACATAATATAAATCCAAAGTAACAAACATATAAAATTTTATAATTAAACTATAATTTTTACAAGTATATAGTAAATAAAATAGTTATAATGTAAAATAAAATAATTCAAAGTAAATAAAACAAGTGTCACTAATTAAACTTTAATTTTTACAAGTATATATAGTAAATAAAATAGTTGTAATGTAAAATAAAATAATTCAAAGTAAATAAAACAAGTTGTAATAATATTTTGTGTTTTGTAGTTGAAATGTTTTTATTAGATTAAATATTTGTTTACCTACCTTGTAGTGTTGTAATAATAGTATGTGTTTTGTAGTTGAAAATTTTTTTTGTTAGACTAAATATTTGTTTAATATTGATGTTGAACTGATTTATTTGTAAATACTCTTATGAATTGATTAGTTGATTTTAAATTTTATTTAATATTTGTTTGGTTAGGATAGAGTTTGCATTGTGAATTTTAATCTAATATTGTCTCTTTTTATTAATATTTCATTTTACTATGTTTTAATAATTTTTATTATAAAAATAGTATTAATTATATTATTTAATAGATATTTAAAATATCAATATTATAATTACAATGAAGACAAATTAAATAATCATATTAATATGAATAGTACACAATATATTAATATTTAGATGACTAAAATATATAAATATTTAATATTTATACACAAATATATATATCAATATTTCATTTCACTATAATATAACATAAATATAAATACATTATGATGATAATTCTATTTATTTGTATAATCAATAATTTAATATAAATTTCATTATTAATATATTATTCTATTGATATTTCAAATAAGAATTTCATAATTAATATATATAATAAATAAAAATTAAACAATGGTCATATATGAATTATAATAATGATATTTTGAATATCAATAAAATAATATAATTAATACCATTTTATAAAAAAAATAATAAAACATAGTAAAATAAAATATTCATATATATTTGTTTATAAAAATTAAATATTAATATATTATAATGAAGAAAATATTAATATCAAACTCATAATCTCTGTGGATCTATGAAGTAGAAAAATTAATCTACATTAAAGAGAAACCAACATGAATCTTGAAACTTATGGAATATTTATGCCATGAAATAATATCTGAAAAAATGGGATAAGTAATTTTTTCCTCGTGTAAAACATGTCTCACCTACAAATAGTAGTTGGTGTTTGATTTTTCTATTTATCTAAGATTCACCCTGTGGCAAAACAAAGCCACAAATAAATATTATTTGCTTTAGTCACTCATTTGCTTGTTTTGATGCTTGCTTGTCATGAAACTTAGAGCACATGAAATTTGTTTTCTCATAAGAAAGGAGTCAAATATTACAAGTACAAGGAGACTCAAAATTAGTAGTCAAATAGGTAAGAATCCAATACACCTATCATGGTAATAAACTAGTTGCATATATAAATAGGGTATGGAGTTTGATTGATGATTTCAATGCATTTAACATCAAACTAATCCCCAAAAGGATGAATCATATTTCTGATGCCATGGTTGTGGCAAAAAGAACTTTAGAACGAATAACTTCATCTCATTTGAAAATATTTTTAGTAACTTTAGAACTAATGACTTCATCTCATTTGAAAATATTTTTAGTAGAACTAGTGTCTGTTCCAGAAGTCATTGATAATGTTAGAAACTTTCAAGTGTTTTAGGATGATTACCACTTTCTTGATTTTATTACTAATTCAGGAGTGTTTGAGAACTAGACCATTGATGAAATAGATAGGGATCCATTCAAAGAAGATGATGAAGGGGTCATAAATCTAAAATAAGCAATATTCTAAAAGGAATGGTGGCATTAGAATGTATTTTTGATTCAGATCCTCAGATGAAATAGAGTGTACCTTTTGGTAGTAAAGGAGGGAAGTATGAAGCATACAATTTGGGGGATGATAATCAAGTAAGAAATGTTTTCATTGGTAAAGCATGTACTCCTAAAGAGAGGGAAGATATAGTTAAAGTTCTATAAGATCATTAGGAAGTAATAGCATGGGGTATGAGGATTTAAAAACTTTTGATACTTTAATCATCACTCATACTATTCCTTTGAAGCCAAATGTCAAACCTTTCCAGAAAAATAACCTGTCAATGTTCTTTTAGAGCCACTAATTTTTAAAAAAGTCTAAAAACTATTGATAGCTAAGATCATATTTCCTATAAGAAACTCCATGTGGGTTGCTAACATGGTCCTTGTGTGAAAGAAGAATGGAGAATTAGATTCTGTGTAGATTTCAAAAACTTAAACAAAGCATCACAAAATGATAATTATCATTTACCCTCCTTAGAAGAGGCACTCCAAATTAATAATGAATCCTAGATGATGCTATTTTTTGATGGGTACTCAGGGCACACTCAAGTCCTTGTTCAATATGAAGACCGAATGATGATTGTCTTTACTATCAAATGGGGGACTTTTTCTTATAAGAGAATGCCATTTGAGTTAATCAATGTAGGGGCGATCTTCAAGAGAGCTATGGATACTACATTCAAAGATTTAGTAGGTAAGTGTATTATTATATATGGATGACTTGATAGTATTTTCAAAAAATAGAGCTCACCATGCTATAGATTTAAGAAAGATACTTCAAAACTATAGATAGTATGGAATTTCTTTAAACCTAAAGAAATGAATTTTTGGAGTGATAGAAGGAAAATTGCTTGGACATGTTATTTTAGAGAAAGGCATATCTGTAAGGATACTTGAGCCCTATTTATTAATTATGACATTTTATTGAGAATAATTAATTAACTACTTTATTTCAAAATAATTATTTAGATGATTTAATACTATTTTCAAAAGAAATTCATTCATTGTCATTTTATGCTTTTATATTTACATATTTTATAAAGAATTCTTTTATTCTATGCCTCTCGCAAGAGATCACAGTTATATAATTCAAGAGAGAATCTTAGTAATTAAATTATGTTTTAAAATATTCTAATCTATTTTTAGTTTATAAAAAAATGGGTGTCCAAATTGGCATATGAAGAGTCATGTTGTTCGGCTTTTAAAGATCAAGAAATATATGAGGTGAGAAAAGAAAGATACTTTTGAAAAAAATATATTGATATGGCAGGGAATAAAATGGATGGGTTTGGTTTTTTAAGAAGAAAAGATTTGGGGAAAAATGGATGCAAGATGGGAAATTTTGGTGAAGATTGGATAGCAGTATAATTCTGTGTATGCACTAAGTTATGGAATCGATTTGTTGTTTGAAATAAATTTCTGTTATATGCAAGCTTTATGTTATTTTGTGAATTATTTTCTACATATTCCCTTTTTTTTTTTAAATTCATTAGGGATCACTTTCTTGAAACCAATCTCCAATCATATATCAGGATGTTAATTCAACCAGTCTGAAGATTCTAAACCCTAGTCTATTGCATTGGCAATAACTTTATTTTTACAAATTGGGTTTCTCTAAATTTTTTATATAAAGTACGAGACCTAGTTATTGAAATCATATCCAAAAATTAGCCTTACCTAGTTTGTTGTTATGGAGATATGTAATGTTTAGTGACCATCTATTTCTTACCCATTTTGTCTATGTTAAAATAGTCTATTGCGTCATCAATAACTACATATTTTCAAATTGGGTTTCTCTGAATTTTTATATAAGGTGCGACACTTAGTTATGTAAATCATATCCAAAGATTAGCATTACCCAATTTGTCAATTTGAAGATGTGTATCAATTAGTGACGCCCATTTCTACGCTCTCTTTGCTGCTACTATTAAATCTACAAATCCTTGACTCTTTTGTTAAACAATAAATGATAGATAAAAATAAAAATAGAGATTCAGAAACAAGAACACAACACAAATTTATAGTGGTTCACGATAAAGACTACATCCACTCTCAAGAAGGCAATATATTATTCACTATCTCTCTGATACATTACAATACACAATAGCATGCTTTATATAAGATAATATTATAGAATGTGAAGAGCCAAGAGTCATTGGAGGGAAAAACCAAGTGATTGTTGGGTTTCACATTCAACAATCTCCCACTTGAAACTCAATAGTTTCTGCTACGAACAATGATACCCCCTACATTTCCATTCCTATCGTCACTTTGAAAACAAGCCCACATTGCAAGGCTTTAACCTTGCAACACCTTGTTGCAAAATTTTTCCAATTATTTTCTTCCCTTTCTTTAGTTCCGCAAGCCTCTGCAAGATATCTAGATCAATAAAGTCTGAAACATTGTGCCCATCCATAATCTTAGGAATATCATCTTCTTTCCACTCTTCATTTGCCAAAATATACCACTTTTTCAAGCTTGTAGAGTAAACTTCAGTCCCACCATTCTCATTCTCAATATACCTCTCCAACTTTTTGGACTTCTTGGAAACACGCACCTGTTGAATACAAGGAATATTGAGAGGGGGTGAATCAATACTCCATAAAACCATTTCTTAACATGTTCATTAATCCAAATACCAAAATCAATAAAATGAAAGTAGAATAAACATGAGAACAGCAACCATAAAGACATAACACATGGACACTAGGATTTTTACATGGGAAACCCAAAAAGGGAAAAACCATAATGAGTGTTAGCTCACAATATATTATGATAGCAATATCAAATTACATGAAGGATCATTGCCTTAGGGCTCATAGCCCAGGACTCACTCTCCAAAGAAGTGGTCACTACACTAGGCTCACTGCCAAGAAAATAAAAGAGAAGATAGAAGAAGGATTGGCTCACTTCCAAGAGATGACTGCTCCAAATGCATCTACAGAATTTTAAATTTGTAGTTCCATTGATGGCTCAATATACAAATTCAAAAGTCTCCATTATATCTTCTCTGCTTCACATGTACTTTGTTCTTCTACCTTTACTATTCTTTTCTAATCAAAATACTACCTTAGGTCAGACAGACCTCAAATTCACACTTATTCCATATCCATCCACACCTCCAATACTAAAATCTACCGAGTATATATATCTGCAACATGAATTATCCCAAAACAATGTCAGCATGTAAAGTATGAGACTTGTATGTTAAAGTACTACATTGTTGACTTAATCATGTGCACCAACAATAATGCAAACTCATACAATCATTCAGGAATCTTCATATAGCTTTGGACCTATCATAGAACAAATTAAGATAATGATCTAAACATTATCTCCTTACCACACATTGATCCAACTATGTGTCAGCCTTATACTTAAGTATGCACTTGAACTTTATTATCTATCATACCATAACTTTGAGTGTAGTCCACACATGTGACAACAAAATTCACATCAAAGATTCATTGGGCATTACCAATCATACCTTCACAACCGCAGGTCATAATGTTCTTGAGTAGCAATATGTGGAACTCTGATATGTTACCTCTATCTTGGAGAAACACTATCAAACTGTGTTAGAAATGAAAGCAACACTACTTCAATAGAAATCCGATTCAATATAAATTTCTACAATCTTTAACTGTGTGTTATTAATGGAGATTGTAACACAGAAACAAAACTATGCTTCACAAAAATACAAAATTAGAAATATGAACACATAACACCAAGTTTAACATGGAGAAAACCCTTTTGGGTAAAAAACTCCACACAAGAAAGAGGCCCAATGTTTGTATTAATCTAAAAATAATTTACAATACAATAACACTTCAACTCTCTCCACCAGTCTTCAATCTGATAGCATTTCGGCAGTACCTGAGTACCTAAAATCTGTATTGCAGCAACTAATACATAGAAAATACTTATAGAAATATTTTCTAACTCATCTTAGGAATTCACCTTCTCTCTCCTAATATTCTCCAACCCATAAACATTAATTACCATCTTACAAGAATCTTACACTTGTCCAAAAATAGCCATGCAACGGTTGGGCTCCCAAGACTAAATATGGCCTCTTACAGCATCTTATGACACTTCATAACCATCATAGATTCTAGCAAAAGAGTATCTTTCCAAGATAGGAAGCTTGGGTAAAATATAGCAAATATACCACTAACATATTTATCATAAATGTCATAGAATCTTAGGATCTTATGACAACTTGCAGCTGTCATAGATTCACTCACCAAACTTTATGACAATTGTCATACATGCCAAAAATAGTATATTCCTCAAGGGAGCATGCCTATCCTTATTTACCATGAGTTCTTACATTTGCAAATAGTAAAATTCACTCCATAACTACCATCGGTAACTCTGAAATTACAACTGTCAATGAAACTACCTCATTCCCTTATGGGTAATTACAAATAAAAAATAAAAAATAAAATAAAATACAATATTAGAATTTACAAGGTTAATGGCACCTTACTCCAACATTCTCTCACTTGACATTATACATTGTAAATCAACCCATAGAAAATCAAATGAAATAATCAAGCACTAGAAACAAGTCCCATGGACTCTCTGCACCACACAAACTTTTCTATGCTCACAGGTTTGGTCAATGAATCTGCAACATTCTCCTGATTGTCTATCTTCTTTAGCTCAATCTCTCCATTTGCAACCAATTCTCAAACAAAGTGATACTAAACATCAACATGCTTAGTCCGAGCATGATACATGGGATTCTTGGCCAAATAGATAGCACTCTAGCTATCACAACCAATCTGAATGATCCTGCAATCAAAACCAATACCTATACATAGTCTTCTCAACCAAATTGCCTCCTTAGAGACATAAGTAGTAGCCATATACTCTAATTCTATGGTGGACAAAGCAACTGTGGGCTGCCTCTTACTCATCCAACTCACTACACCTCCAAACAGAGTAAACACATAGCCACTAGTGGACCTTTGACTATCCAAGTCACCTACCCAATCTACATCAACAAAACCCTGTATGTCCAAAGATTTATCAACACTATCAGTACTAGAATAAACCAAACAATGGTCAGGAGTACCTGCAAGATATTTAAACACCATCTTCACATAGTTCCAATGTTGTCTACCAGGGTTAGACATAAATCTGCTCAAAAATCCCACTACTTGGGCAATATCTGATCTAGTGCAAACCATTGCATACATCAAACTCCCTACAGCACTAGCATATGGCACATTAGCCATATCCTCAAGATCATCCTCAGTCTTTGGACACATATCTAATGAAATCTTAGTACTAGTGGGTAAAGGAACTCTAACTGGGTTACAGTCCTGCAAACTAAACCTCTACACAATAGTATTCACATACTTACTTTTTGACAACCAAAGCTTTCTGTTAACTATGTCCCTCCTGATCTCCATTCCCAGAATATACCTTACAGTACCAAGATCCTTCATCTCAAATGCACCTCAAAGTTGGGCTTTAAGCTCACTAACCATACCCTTAGTATTACTGAAAAACATGTCATCAACATACAAAGCAATAACCAATATAGAATCATAAACACAATGATCCTCCTCGCTTCTAACAAAACCCAATTTCAAAACAGATGAATCAAACTTTTGATATCACATTTTGGGGGACTATTTTAGACCATAAAGAGACCTCTTTAACTTGCAAACCCAATGTTCTTTTCCTTTTACCTCAAAACCTATAGGCTGTTGCATATAAATTTCTTCTTCAAGATCTCCATGCAAGAACGCATTATTAACATCCGTTTACTCAATCTCCCAATCATAAGCTGCAGCAATAGATAAGAGAAATCTAATAGAAGTCAATTTAGCAACAAGAGAGAATATCTCACCAAAATTAACTCCCTCTCTCTGGGAGTAGCCCTTGGCTACCAGTCTAGCCTTGTACTTCTCCAATGACTTGTCTGCTCCAAACTTCTTCTTGAAGACCCACTTACAACCTATGGCCTTTCTTCCTTTGGGCAAATGAATAAGATCCCATGTGTTACAAGAGTCTAATACCATCATCTCCTCTTGCGTGGCTAACTGCCAAGACTCACTATCATTTATAGAAATAGCTTCCTTGTAGGATCTAGGTTCATCGTTAGTACTCAATAAAGCATATACACAACATAAATCTAGTGGGCTATACCTGTCAACTGGATTCCATTGTCTTTTGGATCTCCTCAAGGGTGGAGTAAGAGGCTCTACTCGTTCTTCTGCATGATCATCTGCACCAACTTCTTCTATAACAACAGATTCATTTTCTTCAGAACTACTTGAATCTTTTTCTTCTTCTTCACCCCCCAATCCATCATTATGTTCTTCCTAAGGTGCATCTTGCTGCTCTAAATAAAATTGTACCTTCTTTACCTTTTCTTCTTTCTCTTTTGACTACTTAGGTTCAAAAATAGCTCTAAGTTCCCTAAAAATAACATCTCTAGAAATGATAATCTTGTGGGTTAGTGGATTCCAAAGTTTATAACCTTTGACATTATCACCATATCCCATGAATGTACACTTTTCAGCCTTTGGATCCAACTTAGATCACTTTTCCTTAGCCACATGAAAAAAAGCCTCAACCAAAAACCCTTAAATGTGAAACAGAAAGTTTCTTACCTGTCCACACTTCATAAGGTGTCGAATCAAGAGCCTTACAAGGAGATCTATTTATAAAGTAGCAAGCAGTACACACAGCCTCTGCCCAAAAGCATTTATCCAACCATTCATCACTAAGCATACTTATGGCCCTTTCTATAATTGTTCAGTTCATCCTTTCTGCAACACCAATCTGCTATGGTGTATACAGAGTTGTATTTTGTCTGATTATACCTGCATGCTTGCAAAACTCATCAAATTCCTTAGAGAAATATTCCCCTCCATTGTCAGATCTTAATATTTTTATATTTAAACCTGATTAGTTCTCTACTAAGACTTTGAATTCCTTAAACTTAGTAAAAACTTCAGATTTATGCTTCATAAAATAAATCCATGTAAATCTAGATAGATCATCAATGAAGGTTACAAAATAACAAGATTTTCTGATAGATTCATTATCCACAAGTCCAAATATATTCGTATGAATAATTTCTAACTTCTCTTTTGCTCTATTGCTTCCTGAAGGAAATGATTTTTTGTTTTTTTAACCAAACACATAATGCTCACAGAAATCAAAGTGCTCATCAGAATAGGAGAAAACATCCAACAAATTTTTATCCTTAATAGTTTTTAATGCATTATTGCTTGTGTGGCCCAATCTACAGTGCCACAACATACAAGTGTTTTCAGAAGCCTCAGATACATAGGAGGCATTATAAACTGTAGTGGCTTCAAGCTTGAATAAGCTTCTGAATCTCTTCTTCTTCATTACCACCAAGTTCCCTCTCACTAATCTTTCCTTTCCCAACAATCGGATATGTAGAGTTGTCACCAAGGTAGATATTACCTCCATCATATTCTTCAAATGAGGAGAACCATTCCTTATGTGGGGTCATATGAAATGAGCATCCTAAGTCAATCAACCAGTGATCATTAGAAACAAGATTACATGCAGAAAGTAAAACTTCTTCACTTGCATTCGAGGACTTATTCGAAGCACTCTCCCATTGTTTCTTGGGGTTTCTGCGCTCCTTCACATGTCCCCTTTTATCGAAGTTCCAACACTTAACTCTGTTCTTTTTACCAGGAGTCTTAGACTAGCCCTTGGACTTGTCCTTAGCCCCTTTCTGATCTCCTTTAGGTCCTCTTTCCTTAGACCTTCCCCTGACACTAAGAGCGTCCCCTAAACTATCTGAACTCTTCTTCCTCAATTCCTGTGACAGTAGCACTGAAACAAGAGCATCCAACTTTAGATCCTCAAGGTTAGCAATGATAGAAAGAATAACATTATCCCAAGACTTAGGTAAAGAACAAAGAAGTAAGATACATTTATCTTCCTCACTAACCTCAACATCTACTAAATCAAGCTGACTCACTAACAAATTAAAAGAATTTAAATGCTCTGCAACTGATTCACCTTCTCACATTTTCATGGAAAACAATTTCCTTATTCAATAAAGTTTATTTACCATACTCTTGGCTTGATAGATCTCACCCAACCGTTTCCACAACTTGTATGCAGTCTCTTCCTTTACGACATTCAACAGGACAGAGTCTGAAAGACACAACCAAATGGTTCCCCGTGCCTTCTTATCCAGTCTATCCCACTCATCTTGAGAGACATCGTCAGATTTCTTCTCTTTTTGGATAGCCAAACATTGGTTTCTTTCTTCCAACAAATCTTCCATTTTCAGCTTCCACAACTCATACCTCATGCCGTTGAACTTCTCAATGTCCAATCGAGAGGTTGATGCAACGGTGGATGCAACCATAATAACAACACAATATTTGAAAAACAAATGCAACCAAATCTCCCACTGTAGCTATAGTTTCCACACTACCACCCAAAAGTCAAAGCTAGCCAGGCTCTGATAGCAAATGTTGCAAGCAACACTACTTCAATGGAAATCTGATTCAATATAATTTTTTGCAATCTTTAACTGTGTGTTATTAATGGAGATTGTAACACAAAAACAAAACTATGCTTCACAGAAATGCAAAATCAGAAATATGAACACATAACACAATGTTTAACGAGGAGAAAACCCTTTTGGGTAAAAAAACTCCACACAGGAAAGAGGCCCAATGTTTGTATTAATCTAAAAATGATTTACAATACAACACTTCAACTCTCTCCACCAGTCTTCAATCTGACAGCATTTCGGCAGCACCCGAGTACCTAAAATCTGTATTGCAGCAACTAATACATGGAAAATACTTATAGAAACATTTTCTAACTCATCTTCGACTTTCACCTTCTCTCTCCTAAGATTCTCCAATCCGTAAACATTAATTACCATCTTACAAGCATCTTACACTTGTCCAAAAATAGCCATGCAATGGTTGGGCTCCCAAGACTAAATATGGCCTCTTACAACATCTCATGACGTGTCATAACTGTCATAGATTCCAAAAAAAGAGTATCTTTCCAAGATAGGAAGCTTGGGCTAAATATAGCAAATATACAACTAACATATCTGTCGTATGTGTCATAGAATCTTAGAATCTTATGACAACTTGCAGCTATCATAGATTCACTCACCAAACATTATGACAGTTGTCATACATGCCAAAAATAGTATATTCCTCAAGGGAGCATGCCTATCTTCATTTGCCATGAGTTCTTACATTTGCTAATAGTAAAAGTCACTCTGTAACTACCACCGGTAAATCTTAAATTACAATTGTCAATGAGACTACCTCATTCCCTTATGGGTAATTACAAATAACAAATAATAAATGGAATAAAATACAATATTGGAATTTAAAAGGTTAATGGCACCTTATTCCAACAAACTCACTATCGAAACTTGGAACCTTGTAGATGATCTTCTGGAAGGCTTTAAACTTAGCAATTCTAGAATTAAATAGTTCTTCATGTGTTTTTACAATACCTTCAAACCACAAGTCAAAATCCTCAATACCGGAGGAATACGAAGTGAATTACTCAGGTGTTCTGCACTATTTCTGACTGAGTTCTACTTATTCAGACTTAGGATATTTCCAATATATGACTTCCGAAGATTATCAAGTCATGAAACTTAAGATATGAAATTGTATAACATCTAAGTATAACATACCAGAACTGCATGGAGAGATCTTCATCTGTAGAGGCATACTATCTCAATCACTGTCATTTACTTTGTATACTGTATACTACCCATACTTAGTCTTTTGACCTTCTAGACCAGAGATATACTTTCATAACATTCCTATCAATTATCAATCCTTGTTGCCATCAGTGACAACATTCTACCTTAACCATTAGTAGTGTCTCTTGCCAAAAATCTCCCCCTTTGGCATTAATGGCAACACTCAGTGAAAAATGCTTATCTGCTCCCCCTTACTCTGTACACTTTGTTTTTCTTCTCCCCCTTAGGTGTTTGCCCTTTTTCACTACTTTTCTTCTCCCCCTTTGACATCAATGGCAAAGGTGTATGTATAAGTAGCAAAATTGTGTCAAAATTGCAAAAAGTAATTTTTGTTTTTGGCCTCATATATACAAATACAAACAAAAGCTTACTTACTAGAAGGTGGAGAGGATGTCTAGGTATATGATTTTCAATTGACCTATCTCTCCATCCCATTTGGTCTTAGCATTGTTCAAAATTTGAATGTTTCCATTTATTTGAAATGCTTACTCTTCTACCTTATCAATAGTTGTAGGCACCTCAGTTATTGCCTTTATTTTTTATGCTTCTATATGCAAACTCATCATAGAATCAATCTTAGATTCTATTATTTCTCTTACTTGGATCATTTTACTTCTAGTGGCCTCTTTCTTGCTCTGCAAACTGCTCATTTGTGCATGGATGCTTTCAATCTCTACCCTTCTAGTGGCAATGGAGTTAGTTGTCGGATTGAATGTTTCTAAGATCTTTAATAGTTTGAGCTCCAATTCTTCTATTTTCTCCTTTAACTCTTTCTGAAGATTTAGGCCAAGATAGACAAAACTTGTATATTTTACTGGCATCCCCAATAGTAGTCTCTATATTTCTGATGCTATTATCTAGCAAAATTGCATTACTGGCTAACTTATTTTTCATTTCAATCATCCTCTTGTCACTTATCTCTGCCCTCACTTTTGTATCTGCCACTACTTCAAAGGATTCAAAATGAGAACTTACAGATTTTATGAGCCTATTGAGTTGCTCAGATGGTGCAAGTGATGTATGTCTCTGCAGTCTAGGCATCATCTTTTCCAAGACATCGGATGACTTATCTATTAGCTTACTATCTTGAACATAGGATTTCAAAATTTCTTCTTGGGCTTTGGCCTAAACAATAGATCCTAATTTCAATTTCTACAATGGTGACATTGAATTCAAGTTGATTAGACCTCAAAAGGTTTTTAGTCAAAAGGGTCCTAATAGATTGTGGCTTAGAGTTAAACTTGTGCACTCTAAGGTGTGTTAAACAATTAGGATACTCCACCGTGGATATTGCAAAATACCATTCCATCACTATTAAAACCTATGATGAAACTAAAAGGAGATCTGGAGCTACTATTTGATTTCCTGTCAAATTAGGTCTACCCCTAATGTAAATCACTGGTCAATTCCTAGACCTCAATCTCCCATAAAATATCCTCCTAGGATGCCCATGGATTCATTCCATGAGATTTGTTCCTTCCACCTATAATAGATGCATCAATTTTTATTTTAATGACCAAGAGGTTACCATTTATGCCAAC
Organism: Cunninghamia lanceolata; assembly: GCA_027924645.1. Lineage (NCBI taxonomy): Eukaryota > Viridiplantae > Streptophyta > Pinopsida > Cupressales > Cupressaceae > Cunninghamia > Cunninghamia lanceolata. Next base: position 18,297,992 of record BSBN01001583.1, read on the forward strand.
CTAAATCCTTTTGAATATTACCCAATCAATGACAAGACCCAACCATCTACCTCACATATGGATCCATTCACCTTAGTCTCTTCATCTAAGTCACCACCATCATCCATACAACATCAACAACTTCCATCTAAATTCTATGAGTCATCTCCCTCAACTTCATACCAACCCAATTCATCCACATATCATGTCAATTCTACACATGACCAACTAGATACCCCCAAAACTCCTAGATCTACACATGACCATATTGAAAAAAATCCTATACTTCAACTCCAACAAGATCCTAAAACCTTACAACTTGTTCATCTTTCCATGGATCATGATCCTAATTTTTACATGAGATATCTTTATGATTGTGGGACTGAATTCCCTAACGATATCTATGAGAAAGAAAAAGCACAAAGAAAAGAAAAAAAAAGCTAGATCCAAGGCTCAAGCTAACCCCTCTCTCCATCAACTAGCTTTACCATCTACATCACCTTTCCCCACTTCTTCGAATATCAACCAACATCCACATCAATCCATACACCAAGATCTTTCACCTACATATCCTACCATTTCACCTCACCACCAAATTCATCCACAACATGAGCATACTAGTACTAGTCATTCCTCGCACCAAGATCAAGAATCTTTAAGCCATCTTAATGCTACCCTTGACAAGGGAAATACCACCTCAAGTTTGGAATCATACACCAATCCATCTAATATTACCCCTCATCCATCCATCCCTATGGAGCCTCCATTATATAATCCTTCCAACATTCCAAATCCTAATCCATTAAGCCAATCTCCAACACACTTAAAGTATAAACCATCAAATCTTCCACCTAAGTCCAATCCTATTATCCATCCACCTAAGCCCACTCCAAGTCTTGATTCTATCATAACCATTCCTCTCATCCCTCCACCCAATTCAAATCCCAATCCTATTATATCCAATCCTCTTCCTACACCTTCCACCCTCATTATCCATCCATTATATTGTGAATCCACCCATATACTAGTGAAGAATGTGATCCATTGGATATCAGCAAAGAATCAACCACCACCCTCATGCCATCAAATACCTATCCTTGAAACTATAGAAGAACCTTCTAATGTCATGCTTTTTTCTCCAATCCCATCTTGTATTCCATGAACTATCAAGTCTCTTGAAGATCCACCTACCATAAGCCCAATCCATTCCCCAACATACATTGAACCTATCCAAGAAACCTCCATTCCTATCCAAACTCAAGATTTATGTCAAGAGTCACATCTAAAGCAAGATCAAACATGTACTCATCCAAATCAAGATCAATTTAATCAATATACTCAAGCTCAAATTATCTCTTTTATCTAAGAACAAAATGGACAAGCCACTCCCATTTATGATCATGATCCTAGCTACATGATCCCAAAAGCCAAGTTGATCATCTCCTTGAACTTTATGATATTTATGATCATCAAAGATAAACTAATCCTATCACATATCCCACTAGCCTTATCAAATATCCAACTACAACATCAAAATCCTATGATGAGACACTTAGTCCCCAAGACAACATGGACAATCAAACTAATCACTTGGATCATATCATAATGGATCCCAATGAGCATAGTTGCAGCCAAGATCCTATTCATATCAAGCATGAAGAGACACTAGTCATAATCGATACCTTTGAGCATTTAGATGATCAAAGAATAATAATCACAAACAATGATCATGAAACTACAAGTGTACACAATGAGCAAGATACAAAGAGTCTACATGATGAACCAATACAGGAATTCCATCAAATAAGATCTATTATCTTTATCAAGACACATTTGCTCATAGAAGAGACAATAGGAAATTATGACTACTCTCAACAAAATACTCAGGAGTTATCATCATGTTTCAAAAATGACAAGTATCCTATTGTGAACAAGATATGTCAAAGCATGGATTATCATGGAAAAGGATTGGGACTTTTTGAACAAGGAATCCTAGAACCTATCCCAATCCACATCAGACATAGTCAAAATATTGGTATAGAGTTATCTTAAAAATCTAATGATGTTAGTGATACTTCCAAGATCACTAGGGAAATCTCATCTAATGTGAGCATCGAGATAGGGACATTTTGTAGCCCTTTCACTAAACTTGTTGCTAATAATCTCAACAATCCTTCCACTTCCACTTCCACCATAATGTGTCTTTCACTTCTTCCACATCTTCCATCCCTTGATCAGGACCAACAAAATCATAGAATATACAAAGCAAAAGCTTCAAATCTAATGTCAAAAGCATATGAAGTCAAAAATCAAGGCAAACATATCAAAGCAATATGGGTCCCAAAACAAAATGGACCAAGCACATTAAATAAAGTAAATCTTCCAAATACCATGAGCTATAAAAGTTATCAAAAATAGAATACATGCCTTTCATATAATAGGTACCCACTGTCCTATAATTTATACAAGTTTGTTGGTCCTAATCACCATCCCAATTCCACATCTGCACATCATAATGTTAAATCCAAATTTCATAATCCACCCATGCAGGTTTTGTGAGTCAAAATTCCATTAAACCCATCCATATCACAAACTCATTCATCCAAATCAACTATATACAATCACTTAATCTCACATCAAATATCCCCCGTGTGTATCCAAACTCATATCTAAAACCTAAGAAATCCAATTACCAAATTCATTGTGTTGTGGTAGGAACACTTCATTATAAGGGCTATGGTGGTTCCCTATCGAAATGTAATCATCTAGACAAGGCCACCTTAGTTATCAACGAAGTTCACACAAACATCAAAAGATTGTACACAAGTGATTTAATCCTCACAAAGCAGTTACTTTAAGTAGGACATTATTGGCATATTATGACAATTGCATCTACATTGACAATCTCAAGCAAATAGGGACACATGAAGACCTTTTGAGTAACAATTATCAATGTTATCCAATCACCATAGTCAAAAAATATATATAGTAAAGAGAAATCATTCATCCAATGGTGAAAACCATTTCTGTGGCACCTTGGATAAGTACCATGATGAAAACCTAGTAAACAGGCATCATGTGTATGTTGATTGTTGATAAAAATTGTACATGGGGCTAGGTTTTCTCATCTATACCATACCAGCATATTCTTTACCTATCATCTCCCTATTACTTGGTTATCATTCCCCTTTAGTATTCCCTCCTCAACTTGGATCTTGATAAGGATTGAGACATGATTTTGATACATGCATTGATAAACACTTGACATAACTCATCCTTTTGCAATATGTCTTCCAACCTTGTCATAATCCAAATTCCACCCATCCCTTTCTAAGAATATCCTCCATACATCCATCTACTACTAAGTCCATTCATCACCTTACCAAATCCTAAGGCTTAGTATCTAGAGTGGGGGCATGTTATTCCTATGCGACGTAGTCCTTGGAGATCACATCCTAGACTCCCTCCATCCATCTATCATATATTTCCCATCCATTATGCTTCTATCACCAATCCTTGTATCCATTCATACTCCTAGCTTAATCCTATTGTATATCCTTTTATCCATCTAGTCCTACTTTCATCCTATCACCCATTCTCTTATCCATCCATCCAATCCTACCTTTATCTTATCGCCAATCCTTTTATCTATTCCATCCATTATTGCTCATCCATGCATCCTATCTTCATGCTTGCCTTTTGGCTTGGTTTTCCCTTGTCATTGTTATCTATCTAATGGCTATTCAAGTGCAATCCATGTATTGTCAATTCAAAGAAATTCAAGCAAAGCCTTATCCCAAGCTTTCCAATGCAATAATCTCAATCTTATTTCTAAAGCAGTCAATCCATCATAAGAAATCCTCATCCATGCATATCTTGCCAAGCAATCTATCCTATTCTCCAAAAAAATTCCATCAATCATGTTCCCAACCTTGCTACAAATCTCAGTCATCTTATTCCAATCAATCTAATCATCATCATTGAGATATATCATTCCCAATCCTCATGTTGTTCTCAAGATATATCGTTCTCATATCAACAACACAATCCTCATGTTGTTCTTGGGATAAATCGTTCTCACATCAATAACTCTATCATCATCATAATCATCATCATCAATCCAATCACTAATTTTCAGCTTGACTAGGGGCAATATAGTGTTTATCTTTGTATCGTGTATGCATGCTCTGATTGTTTTGCTTGTGGGTGTTAATATCATTGTTGTCATGCATCTGTATCAGTCCTTGCAACATATCTTCCACTTTGTCATCATCATCTTTCATATCATGGTGGCTTAGGCATATGTTTGCTAGTGACTTTTAGTCCTTTCCACATTTGACACATTGTCACCCTAGTCTTTATACCTCGGTGCATAATGTTCGATGCTATATTAAACATCAGGTTGCTCAAACTAAATTAGCATAACTCTATCTCCTTCCCTCCATTTCCTTTTTCAAGAGCATATCCATCTCCTTCGTCCCTATGCATCCTCTTGAGGGGGCATCATCTATCAAACCTTCAATTTTATGAGCCCCATCCAATTCAATCCAACCCATTCTGACCAAGATTTTATCTTCTCAATCTATGTTTTAATCTTCTTTGAAATGACATTGCCTCATAACATCATCTCAAAGAGGGGCAAAATGTAGACATCTAAATTTAACCAAATCCCTATTGGGAATTAAGGTGTCTCAACCTTGTAAATTCCTTGTATTTATTATTTAATGTAATTTGTTTACTTAGCCTATGTTGTAATTTTGTTACACATCCTGTTTTGTCATCTAGTGTGAAGTGGCACAATGAGTTGTCACTCCACTTGTAAGGTGACTAGGATGGTCAACTCACTCCATGTGGAGATAGGCATCCCTTTTGTGTGGTAGAGGTTTTCTGCCATGTGTCGGCATCTTGACCAATGTGTATGTGAATCTTGATCATAACAGTTATGACAAATTCCTATGATAGTTTTATGGCATGTAAGAGTCAGAAATAGAAGGTTCTATGATAGGTGAAGACATGTGTCATAAGGCATCTTGGAAGAAGGCATCTCTGAGCACCCCAAGGAGGGTTTTTTCATGTTGTAAGAGAATATGCTATTTATATCCTGTTTATGATAGATTCTCTTACAGCTGTAAGTTATGATAGATTCTATGATAGTCGGTTGGTGCGTAAGAGCATCTATCATTGCCCAAATTGGAAATAGGTGACCATATTGGGATGGAGTGATATGACAAGTGTCATGACCATGCTACAGTGTTGGACAAGTGTCCCTAGGTGTGGGGTTTGGGCCATGAGGCCAAGTTGGATGCCCATTCCAAGATATGTTCAGTTTTGCCTTGAAACTTCATTATAAGCGAGTGCTTAGAGAGGAGAAACATGAGGTGATTAACAGGTGTTGTTATGCTGCCAGTTTGTTTCTAGATATGAGTGTCGAAGACTCCTAAGAGCTTGCATTGCAAGTGTATTGTAAACCATTACAGTTTTGATAATACATTATGCAGGTTTTAGAGTGGGGTTTTTCACCTAATAAGGGTTTTCCCCACATATATCTTGTGTCTATCTTCTTCTGTCTTACATTCTTATGTGTTGTATTTCTGCAATATCTCTGTTGTTGTATTAAACATTCTATAATTGTAAAGGTTAAAATAAATTTGCACTCTCCTCCCCTCATTAGATCAATGTAGGAAGCGATTTCTGCACACCTTGCTTCCTTTCAATCCCTAATTATCCTTGATTGTCCCTAATTATCCATGATTATCCCTAATTATCCCCATTTATCCCTAAGTATTCCCTATTTATCCCCTAATTATCCTTATCCTTAATTAACCCTAAATATCCTTAATTTACCCTTAATTAATCCTAAATATCCTTAATTTACCCTTAATTAATCCTTATCCTCCCCTCATATGAGGACTTAATTAATTTTCAATTAATTAATTTCTTACATCCCCTCCTGTAAATAATAAAATGAATTTAACAAATTTAATTTATTATTTACCTAAACCAAACCTATTCATAAAAAATCAAAAATAACTAAAAACCCATTCAACTATCTTTTACATACCTCTTACCATTCAACTACCCACAAACCGTCTCACCAAATATTATAAAAATCTACCTTTATTCCCAATTATTGATCACACACAAGTTACACATATAACAATTATCGAGAGATGAGTTATGCTGGAAAATAATGAGAAACCACATTTTAGCAATATTCAGTAACACTTTATTTAATTCAATAGTTTTATCATTGATCTTTCTATTGCATTTGATATAAATTTTAGGGTTTGTAATAGTTTTAAACCTTTTTCAATAAAATTTATATTTCTTGCATATAACAACAACCAAGTTGAATGAGCTATCTCAAGAGATACAAACCATGTTGCAAGAGTATGTTGATATCATGGAGAATGAGTTGCCACCTATTTGGAGTATTAGTCATCATATTGACTTCATATCTAGTGCAAGTTTTCCAAACAAAGTTGCCTACAAGATGGCTCCACAAGAAAATGTAGAGATCAAGAAGAAAGTGTAAGAACTATTGGACAAAGGTTTCATAAATGAAAATCTTAGCCCATGTGCAGTACCATCTACATTGGTGGCAAAGAAAGAAGGAGATTGGAGGATGTGCATAGATTCAAGAGCAATTAACAAGATTAAACAATCAGATATAAGTTCCCTCTTCCAAGAATAGATGATTTGATGGATTGTTTGTGTGGATCTAAGAACTGTTCTAAGATTGATCTCAAGAGTGGGTATCATCAAATAGTGATAAGGGAATGAGATGAATGGAAAACTACCTTTAAGACTAATGAGGGGTTGTATGAGGGGCTTATTATGCCATTTGGTCTTACCAATGCTCCAAGTACATTATGAGAATAATGAATGAAGTTTTAAAGCCCTTCATAGGTAAATTTGTGATTGTTTATTTAGAAGACATACTAATCTATAGCTCAAGAAAGGAAGAACATCTCAAACACATTAGGATGGAAATGCAAACATTACAAGAAGAAAGATTGTCAAGATCAATATCAAGAAGTGTTTATTCATGACGATAGAATTGGTGTACCTTGGTTTTGTGATTTATCAAGGTGTATTGAAGATGGACAAGCACAAAGTGAAATCCATAACTAATTGACCAACTCCTAAAACAGCTTATGAGGTAAAAAATTCCCATGGTATGGCAAGTTTCTGTAGGAAATTTATTAGAAATTGTAGTGGAATTTGTACACCACTCATAGACACTATAAGAAGGGATGAAAGAAAGTGTGTTCAGACTGATGTTTCCTAAAGAAATTTTTAGTTTTTGAAGAAGAAAATGACAATACAACCTATACTAGCACTTCCTCATTTTAACAAGGTTTCCCAAGTTGAATGTGATGCAAGTGGGTTAGCCATTGGAGATATCCTAAATCAAGAAGGTAGATCTATTGCATCCTTTGGTGAGAAGTTAAATGATGCAAAAAAGGGGTATTCAACTTATGATCTTGAGTTTTATGCTATGGTGCAAGCCTTAAGGAAGTGGCAACATTATTTGATGCCTAAGCATTTTGTTATTTTCATTGATGATCATGCATTGTAGTTCATAACCAACTAGACCAAATTAAGTCAAAGACACATAAAATGGGTGGATTATTTGCAAAATTTTACTTTTGTTATCAAGCACAAAAAAAGGCCAAGCCAATAAGGTAACATATTCTCTAAGTAGGAGAGCCTTACTCATAAGAGATATTTAGATAGAAAGTGGAGGAATAGAGTATCTTAAGGACTTGTACAAATCTGATTTGGATTTCCAAGAATCCTATGAGGTGTGTAAATAGCCAACCATAAGGAATAGAGAACCTTGGATGGACTACTTGTTGCAAGATGGATTACTTTTCAAAGGATATCAACTATGTGTACTAAGGAGTTCTATGAGGGAAAATTTAATCATATAAAAGCATTGTGGTAGTCTTGTTGTTCATTTTTTCCTAGATAAGACTTTAGCTCAACTAAGTGTTCATTACTTTTGGCCTAAAATTCAATTAGATGTGAGGAAGTTTGTAGAGAGGTGTAAAGTGTGTCAATATGCCAAGGGAAAGAGTATAAATACATGTCTTTATCAGCCTTTACCAATCCCAAATAGACCTTGGGACTCCATTAGTATAAATTTTGTTTTGGGTCTACCTATAACCTAGAGAGGCCATGGTTCAAGCTTTGTTGTATTAGATAAGTTTTCTAAAATGGCTCATTTTATAGCATGCAAAACCACAAGTGATGCTACTCATGTTGTTGATTTGTTCTTCAAAGAGGTGGTTAGATTACATGGCATTCCACTAAGCATTATACAAGATAGAGATACTAAATTTGTGGGAGACTTTTGGAGGACTTTATGGAAGAAGTTGGGAACTAATTTGATATTCAATTCAGCATACCACCCTTAGAGTGATGGACAAATAGAGGTGGTCAATAGGACTTTGGGCAATCTACTAAGATGCTTGACAAAGGACAATCCCAAATAGTGGGATCTTATCTTGCCACAAGAAGAATTTTCTTATAGTGATTCACCTAACAGGAGTACATGTATAGTCCTTTTCAAATTGTCTATGGTTCACATCTAAGAGTTGTTTTTGAGTTGAGAGATTTAACAAAAATGGAGAAAAGAAGTGCTAAGGGAGAGGAGTTTGTCATTGCTATGCAAGAGGTACATGAACAAGCCAAGACACAGTTAGAGGCAAGTGTGAGTAAATACAAGAAACATGAAGACCTCAAATGGAGAGAAGTTATTCTTCACATTAGAGACATGGTATTAGCTCATGGGTGCTGCCACAATAATGGGTTACACTTTCTAGGACATCTTGATTTTTGTTGAAATCACATTTTTTTAGAAAATATAATGATTTAAGCCTTGAAAGGTTCCATTTAAAGGATTGTAATTGAATAAGGTTTGATCAAACTCCCTTAGATTCAACCCCCTTGGATAGAACCCCGCTAGTTTTAAACCATACATATAATGGAGTCTCCTCTACACCTATCAAAATGCTGATAAAAAACCACTTTTGATTTACCTTTTGGAGGATCAAATGGATTCATTTAAAATTTATGTTTTGTAAGTATGTAGTCCTTATTATAAGCTTCCCAGAAAGTATAATTTTAAATATATTTAATTTGATTATTATATTTATTTTTTATTTCTTGTGAATGTAGGTTTTTCATCAAAAATTAAGTTCTTCATTCTACACACATGGAAAACTAGTAAATTAGTGAAACAAATTATGAAAAATATCTATGCCCTAGATATTGATGTCCTTGTTTCAACAAAAAAATAAAAATTAAATTTTGATACATACAGAAAAAGTTATGTTTTACGGAATACACCTATGTCTAAATTATGATTGGTTTGACTTCAAAACTTAATTAAAAAAAATATTCAACAAAAAATTATGAAACCAAATGCATGCCATATATATCAATGTTACTAATCTAAATTCAAAAAAATCATAATTTTATCCTTTGTACAAAAAAAGTTATGTGCTACAGAATACACATCACTTTAAAAAATTGTCGTTTACTATTAAAAACTAGTTATCAAAGGAGACGCAAACATTTTTACAATTTAACTCTAAATTTTTTTTAAAAAATATATTCAGAATCTACAAACAAAATCTCACAAATCACTAGTTCACATCATCTTCAAATTCTTAACAGATTAGCAGCTATAGGTGTCATAAAGTGAAGATTTAGTTCAAAATGTTGATTTTAATATCAAGTTTGGCCAAAAAGTGTAACCCATTATTGTGGGATGACCCTCATTTGAGAAATTATAGGTTTCATAAAGGTGAGTATAACAAACTAAAAATAAAGAAAATTGGCTCTTGTAAGATTTTAAGAACGTTTTCTAACAATGCTTATGAGATAGAATTGCCAAGTGGTGTTGGAATCTTTCTTATTTTCAATATTGTAGACTTCTATCCATACAAAGAAGGTGACAATGAAGGTGACAGAATTGAGAGCAAGTAAATATCAGTTGGGAAATGGGCAAACCAGTTACTAAAAGCCAACAAGAAAGAACTAGAAGTTATATTGGACAAGTTGTCAAAAGGACAAGGGGTAACTAGTAATACTAGTACTTAGTGAAGTGGAAAGGTCATTCAATAGAAGATGCTACTTGGATGACCAAATCAGACATCAATAAGCATGGAAGTACCCTTGCAAACCTCATGAGTAGAAGCTCATGAGCTAATTTTTTTCTCCTTGGGAATATTATGCAGGTGCATCATTTGATTTTTTTTCTAGGTTTGCATTAAATGTTGTGCTAGGTGTTAAATTACATGTTAGGAGGTATCTAGTTAGGTTTGAAAAAATAAGAAGTCTTAAATTTCAAATTTTGGTGTAACTCAACCCCAAGCACATAATAAGAGGTTTTAATGCATAGTTAGTGAACTATGGTTTGTAAGGGCATGGTTTAGGTAGTTAGGGATGATATAACACATTCAAAAACATTGGAAAATGTTGTTTTTATCATTCTTTTGGAAGAAAAAATTGAGTTTTTTGTTGCGGGTATATTGGCAGGGCATGAACAAGGGTTCTAGACCTTCATTTTTTCTTGTTGTCTAATTTTCTTGTGTATGGAAAATTATTAGTTATTTTTAACTCATTCTCTAGTTGAAATAAACTAATTTTAATCATCAAATTAGAGGATTTTAGTCATTCTTTCAAAACTGGGTTGTACAAGTACACTTTTTGGTATTTTTTACTAATAACTATGGATTTAAGGCATTGTATGGAATTTTAAGAACTCCAATTGGTACTTGGAGATGTCAAGGACCATACAGGCCTAATGCACTTGGTTAGAGGTCCTAAAACTAAAAATTAACTCAAAAATCATTTTTTTTATCTTTGATGCCCTAATGAAATTGAGTTTGTAGGTCAGTGTCAACCTACTCCACTTGTTCAAGTAAGTTTTGTACTATTTTTGCACATGTGAGGGTGTTATCTCTCAAAAACCCAATTTTGGAGACCTAGAGGGCTAATTAGGACTAATATTTGTCCATTTTGAAGGGTTTGCATTTCATATTGGTGGCTGCCACTGTAGGAAGAGTCATATCTCCATAAAGAGTATCTGAAAGTGTGTTTAGATTCCCAAGAACCTCCATAAAAAATTGTTGTCACATTAGATTTATCTTAAAACATGGATATTAGGAAGAAACAATTTGTCAAACAAGTCACTAACTATTGTACTTTTGCTGCAAATTCCTTTCCCATTCAATCAGCTTGCCTAGACAATATTAAATTCATTAATTTAATTTATATGATATGATTTTTATTCAAGGATGATTTACCTTAAATTCATAATTAAATCTTCTAAGTTTGTGCTAGAAACCTATTGAACCTTTATGAGAAGATTAAAAATTTATTTGGAATTGGAGGTACTATCAAGATAATTGAGGAAATAAATGAATGAGAATAAGTTTCATGAATGAGATTTTACTTTCTTTCTTGTGAGAATATATATCAAACATGCTATTTAGGTTCTTGGATAGTGGTTTGTATGTCATTCAAGGATATACTATGGATATCTACAATTAATGTATGTCTCTAAATATAGCTTGAATATATTATTCTATTAAAGCCATTAGATGATTGAGAATTAATGCTACTAATCGATGAGTGCTAGATCAGCAATTGCTCAAGGAAATCAATATTGGAGTAGAATTTTGTTGAAATGTGACTTAATTTGGGTCAGTTGAGATGAAAATTAGAGTATACCCTATAGGGGCATTCCCTATATATTGTAATGAAAACCACTATACTAGGTGTTGGAAAAACCATTTGGATACTTTAGTTTTGTTTTTAATTAGTGTTAGCATTCTCTTAGAATGGTCTTCAAGTATTCTTTTATTAGATTTCTTTCAAACCAAGTCTTAAAATTTTGAGAAAATTATTGTAATTCATTGAAGAAGCTACAACCAATATATTGAAGTATTTTTCATGAAAAAACTTGAGTTTTAAAAATCTATTATGCTTCACATATTTGACCTGCACATATAATATGGTGCTCAAGTGTGTTAGTATTTTTGGTTTATGTTCCTTTAAAGATATCATTATCTTGGATTTTTTATTGAGCTATTCCAAATCATGCTAAAATTGGTTTCTTGTTGATTGGGAGCTTCCTCACTAAATTTGTTGCTCTATTAGGATTAAACTAAGGTTCATTTCCTTCCTCTCAACCCTCTACTCAGGAAAGAAAGTATTATTCTAAGGGGATACTTCCTACATAATAAGAAATAAGGTTAAAATTTTCATACTGGTTATGAACATATTCTATAGTATCAGTAGGCAAAATCGCATCATGTTTGGAAGCTAAACCTTATTGTTCTAAGGGTATAATTCATACATAATAAGCAATAAGGATAAAATTCTCATACTAGTTATGAACATATTCTATAGTATTAGTAGGCAAAATCACATCACATTTGGAAGCTAAACCTTGTTGTGCAACTTCAATTTGACATTTTGAGCATGCTTTGAAGTGATCCTCACTGTCAAATGCAACATTAGTAATAGAAGCCATGATTTTGTCAAGTAAAAAATGCAGAGCTAAGGGTGTAATCAATGTGTAAGAACTCTAAAAAAATCCTTCAAAGAAATGTGTTTTCCCTTGCTACAACTATGTGAGTTCGATAACAATGTGTTTATCCTCTAGTGCTACTATGTATACTCTAAGCCCTAATAAAATTTGATGAACTCTCTCCAATGCAAAATTCATGTTGTGACCCATCTAATATTTTAATCTATATAACATTTTATGATGATCTAGATCTCCTCTTGATATTATCAAATATTGACTTAATCCTACTTAGCTAACAAATTTAGTGCTTGCCTAGACAATATTGAATTCATTAAGTTAATTTATATACTAATGTTTTTTCAAGGATGATTTATCTTAAATTCATAATTAAATCTTCTAAGTTTATGTTAAACCTAGTGAACCTTTTTGAAAAGATTAAAAATTTATTTAGAATTAGAGCTACCATCAAAATAGTTGAAGAAATAAATGAATGAGAATAAGTTTCATGAAGAAGATTTTCCTTTCTTTCTTTGAGAATATATATAAAACATGCTATCTATCAAAAAGAAATATGAAAAATAATGTTTCATTGTATAGATTGTTTGCAACAGGGACAATTGAGATTATATACCACGACTTTGAGCAATTCTCTTTCCTTGGTAATCCACATAATCAGTTAGCTCTATGGCTTTGAGCAATTCTCTTTCCTTGGTAATCCCCACGGTCAGTTAGCTCTTATAATGTCTTGATTTTTTTCAAAACATACTCAAAAGTCTTACTTTTTCTCAAAACATGCTCAAAATCATCCTTGTGAGTGATTCTCATGCACAAATCATTGAATATTTGAGCTATTTCATCAGTCTCTAGATAATCATTTTTTATAATATTAGCTCTCTGAAGCAGTTCAACATCCTCCTTGGAGTGAATTAAGTTATCCATTTTACATATATGATTAGAAATTTCTCGCTGAATTTGAGAGTTTTGCTGTCCCTTGCACTCTTCAAAAGCCACGAGGTTTCTTAGGAATATTTCTGTGCCTCTCTCAACAATGATTTTAGGGACTAAAAGTGTACTGCGTCCGAAACATCTGCGTTCAAGACAGAATTTTCCATCAGTGCTTGGCTTCAATTTAATTCCGGCTCTTTGCAAGTTTGCTGCTGAAGGGATCAAGCTTTCATCTACTGCAGCAGGCCAACGATCTGCTGCAGTAGGTCGATGCAGCCAACAATCTAATGAAGTAGATCGATGCAGCCAACCACATACAGTCGTCCGGTTTGACCTACCAGAACTGAAATTTGCAGTCACCTTTCTTGACAAATTCAATAAATGGCATTCACCTTCTTCAATACAACTCTTAATTATCCGTCTTGACACATTCTCAAATTCAAATTCTTTTGCAGTTTTTTTCTTCACTGAAAACGGATATTCGATGTCAATGCCATTCACCGAAAACGGATATCCTTGAAAATAGTTGCCGATGCCAACTAATAGTTCGGCTAAGAAGGCCGGCACTGCTCCATAGTCTTTCAGCTCTAACTCTAGGATCATTTTCAGAATGCAGAGATGAATCTGATTTTCCAGCTTCAAAATATCCAATATAATCTTTTGTCTTCGAATGTGATAAGATACGCTGGAATTGGTTATGGCCGTTCGAAGGAAGTCAAGAATGTAGCATGCATCCATGGTCATCATCCAGGCAAGCGTATCGTCATCCCATTCAATAGCCGAATCTTCATAGCAATCTCTGATCTCTTTCGTTAGCTCTCCAACCTTCTCGACTAACCCTTCTATGGTCATACCAGGGAGCCTTTCGAGAGTTCTGTCTACTGCTTGGAGCTTACGATCGTCCATTTCCGTCACCTCCTGGTATTTCTCGTGATGATAAGGTCCAAGAAACAAAACCAGAGGATCATAAGCTTCTCGTTTGGTTTTCTTTATAGATTCAGGCACCCGATATATAGACACACCAGTAGACGTTTTTCGCTCTCTGCACTTTCCAGATTCATGTCTGCGTTTACCTTGACCAATCCAGGATTCAGCTTCGCTGTTCCCTTCCAACAGGCATTCCCTTTCTTCATCTTGGACTCTACGTTTTGTTCTTCCTTTACAACTTACATGGTTGTCTATTTTAACAGTCACTGTATTGTTTTTGCCCTCCATGTAAGAATTCCTGGAAATCAAACTATGTGATCAATTTTACCTATACTCCAGAAAAGAAAAAGAAAAAGTGGATAAAAAAAAACGCAACTTATAGTTTAAAATTGCAAATGTCCAGAAATTTACCACTAAACAAATAAACAATCATACATTTACCTCGAAATGATGATAATAAACAGTTTAGACAGAATAAAAAGAATTTACAACCAGCATATTACTCTTTGAGCTGAATTTTATTCCATCCCAAGGTAACACCGAAAGGGAAAATGCCTTCGTAGCCATTAGTAACTTGCATGGATTTTATATAGTACATTTTTCATGATCCTGAAACAACGAAAGTTTAGGCTGTGTTCTAGGCGGTTTGTCAAAATAGATGAAGGTCATCATATAATTTTATTTTATTTTTAAAAAAGGGCTATTTTACTTTTTTGATAATATAACTCTTAAATCTATATATGAACCTCCTTCAAGACCGTTTCTAGTGAAGGAGGAGGACAAATTAAGGTTGGTATCTTCTTCACATATTGATCTATAAGGATTTGGAAAAGACCAAGAATTATCACTTTAATGAATTAATTAAATGATCAATAATAATTAAAAAATCCCCTTTTATTTTATGGGTGAAATAACATTCAACTTAAATATCATCCACTTCAATGGTCAAACAATCAATAGTAATTTTACACCTCATTCATAACAAAAAGTAAATGTTTGTCCTATTTTTATTGGCCAAAATTGTTGAAGTGGATGATATTTAAGAATAATCGTGAAACAATCACTTTTTAAACTATGTCCAATCACTTTTAAACTATATCCAACAACATTTGGAAGATGGAGATGGTATAACAGCAGGCAGGGCATGTATTATAGGGATAGCAGTTCAGAATCCAATTTTGGAAATACAATTGAAGATGGAAATGCAGGTTTTAAAGGTTAGGATACCTCCCAGTCGAACAAAACTTCTAAATAAGAGGAGTTATTCAAAATTGCCTTAATAATTTTGACACTATTACTTGAGGGTTATCCACAGTTATAAAGTGCTGCAGGATAAATGAAAATGTTATATTATAACTTGTGAACTCTCCCCTAAAGAGTATCGGTTTTTACCATCTAAATTTGTACTTTAAAAAACATTGAGAATCTGAAATTAACAGTAAAAATCAATTAAGTTCGTGGAGAACTCGTACATGGAGAAAAAGGAAGAAAAAAAAAAACAGATACCAAAATTCCTTAAAAAATTCTTAACACTTATATAAGAGGTCAAAAGCCGCAAGAAATGAAAAAGCAAAGACACAAAATTAATTTCTGAGGTTGGAAGCATTTTTTAGATCAATGGCATAACAGTCTGCATCTTTTACTGAGGAGAGAGATTGTGGTGTACCTGGTTAAGACAAACAAAACAATGATGTTCCGATTTGAAGCTTTAGAAATCCAGCGCTCAGCTTATCTCTGCGAACTTTTTCCAAAAACACGTGAGCCAAAGCTACGCTGCGAAACAAACAAAAGCTTAAAAAATAAATGCTATCGTTGATGTATTATTTAAATAGAGAACAACGAACAAAAAGTACTATAACTAGAGAGTTTACACCAGTCTAAAAATAAAACTGAATCTGCATGTAACATTTTTAAAAAACTTCGGTGAAAAATAAAACTAAAAGATTATCTTCACGCACTACGGTGATTCATGCATTGCAGTGAAAAAATAGTTCTAAAAATTAGTCTCACCAGTGAAGAAACCGTTCTAAAAATAAGTCTCTCATGCCAATATTTTATAGTATATTTTATATTGTTAAGAATAAGTTTTGATTTAGTTTATTATTTTATAGTTTGTTCTTTGGGTTTAGTTTAGGGTTTTCTTTCGATTTCTCTTATATCACATTGTTTTGTAGGATTTTTTTTTTTTAAGAGTGTTTACACATTGATTTCACCCTTGATTTTGCCCTTTTTAATGGTCAAAATCATGCCTTTTGTTATTAATGTTACCCTTTTTAATGGTCAAAATCCTGCCTTTTGTTATTAATGTTACTCTTTTTAATGGTCAAAATCTTGCCTTTTGTTATTAATGTTACATTTGACACTAAGGATGGCTTCAAAGCATGCTCAAATTTTCATACTAATGGTGTACAATAAGATTTAGCCTTATAAGAATTTAACCTTATTGTTTATTATGTGGGAAGTATCCCCTTGGAACAAAACTTGTTGTGCTGAGTCAAGGGGTTGAGAGGAAGGTAATCCTAATAGAACAACAAATTTAGTGAAGAAACTCCCAATCAACAAGAAACCAATCTTAGCATGATTTGTAATAGCTCAATTAGAAATCCAATATAATGATATATATTCAAAGGAACATAAACCAACAATACTAACACACTTGAGCACCATATTGCATGTGCAGGTCAAATATGTGAAGCATAATAGATTTTTCAAACTCAAGATTTGTCATGAAAAATACTTCAATAAATTGGTTGTAGCTTCTTCAGTTAATTGCAATAATTTTCTCAAAATGTAAGGACTTGGTTTAAAATAAATCCAATTAAAGAAAACAAAGACTATTCTAAGATAATGCTAACACTAACTAAAAATAATATTGAAAGATTTAAATTGTTTTTCTAACACCTAGTATAGTGGTTGGCATTATATGACCCAAACTAGGTCACATTTCAACAACATTCTAGTCTTACATTGATTTCCTCGAGAGAGTTTGTTGATCTTAAAACTCATCTTTTAGTAGCATTAATTCTTGATCATTCCAATGGCTTCAATATAATAATATCTTCAATCTATTCGAAGAGGCATATACATTAATTGTAGATATCCATAGTATCTCCTTGAATTACAAACAAGCCACAATCCAAGCACCTAATAAACATGTTTTATATATGCTTACAAGAAAAAAGGAAAAACTCCTTCATCAAACTTAATCTCATTTATTTATTTCCTCAATAGTAGCTCCAATTCCAAATAAATATTTTATCTTCTCAAAAATGCTCACTAGGTTTAGCACCAACTTAAAAGATTTAATCTCATTTAGGAAAGCACTAAATTTGTTAGCTAAGTAGGATTAAGTCAACATTTGATAATCTCAGGAGGAGGTCTATGATGCAGGAACATCCAAGGTTGCAGATCAATCTTGCATCAACCAAAAAATATTTGCTTTCTTTTCTTTTCTTGCATTTTAGTTGCAGTTTAGTCATTGGCAGTTTCAACATTTTCTACCGCATTCCACTGCATCTTCATTTTAGAGATTGCGAAGCAAGAATTAGATTCTACATTATGTCATCTACAACATATTAAGATTTCGTGAGATTTGGATTCATATGTGGAGAGATATTGTTACCAGAAGATCATTAGCATTCACAAATAGAGCAATCAGCACTCAGTTTGATCATACAAGGATTGAGAAGCATTCTTGTGACTTACGGAGCTAAATGGAACTACACATAAGGCAGTAAAGGATTGAATAGACCTTCATTGAGAACCGCATCACATTTCATTCATTTGTGAAGCATTACCATGAGTTGTGGGCCAACCTACATGTTACCCACACGTTTCATCTTGCATTGGAGGTTGAGATCTCTTAAGGCCGACCCAGAGGATTCTATGAGCTAGAAGATGATATATAAGCATTCATGAGATGCATTAGGAAGATTGTCATTCATATTTGATAGTAGAATAGAAAGATACCTCTTTTTCGAAGGCACTTCAATGCCATATCTTTCATGTATATTGTAACTCAGAAAGCTGGTCTATGAACCAGATTGTAGCCTGCATGTTACCAGCATATAAGAATTGTAATTGTCTGATATATTGAGCATATAAATCTTCCATTACATTATATTCTTGTGTTGTTTGTGGTGTTTCCATTGTGTTTACTCTAGCTGCAGGTTTGGATAGACCATTCTCTAGACCCTCCAGATCCCTGACTGCACCAAGTGGTATCAGATCGAAGTTTGTGAATCCTTTGGGAGAGAAGGCATTCCAGAAGATCTTGTGGTGAACAAATTGCTAAACCTA
This sequence comes from Cunninghamia lanceolata, assembly GCA_027924645.1. Classification (NCBI taxonomy): domain Eukaryota; kingdom Viridiplantae; phylum Streptophyta; class Pinopsida; order Cupressales; family Cupressaceae; genus Cunninghamia; species Cunninghamia lanceolata. The sequence continues at coordinate 18,316,692 of BSBN01001583.1, forward strand.
AGGTAGTCTACTTGTGTTTGTCAACAGAGCACCAATTGTGAGACAGTTGCAACCCTGTAGTCAGATTACTGAATTGAGGCAGTTGCACCAGATCCTCAGAAGAGATGCCACTAAGGAAAATGTCTATTATGGCCAATGTTGTTGGAGGAAATGATTGATATGATGAGAACAATGAAAGATTAGATGTTGTAGAAGAGGATAGAAGAAGAGGACTAAACCCTAGACATGGAGATGAAAGTGATGATGAAGAATTTCAATCAACAGACCAAAATGAAGAAGCCCTAGAAGAAGAAGAATCAGATCAGGTAAATATGTTGAGAGCTATTTCTAAGATTGGTAAAAGACCTAGAATTGAGACTACAAACTATACCAGAAATTTGAATCTTGAGGAATTGATTGATTGGATAAATGACATGGAGGAATACTTTGAATATGAGGAAATTAAAGATCCAGAGAGGGTGAGATTTGCAAAAACTAAGTTGAAAGGACATGCTTCTATTTGGTGGAAAGAAGTTCAATTGGATAGGAATAGGAGAGGAAAATACAAAATCATAAAATGGCATAGAATGGTGACAAAGTTGAAGAATCAGTACATAGCTGCTGACTATAAACTAGAATTGTTGAAGAGATTGCAAAACCTAAGGCAAAAGGAGAAATCTGTGAAGGAATACACTAAAAAATTTCATAAGATGATCATAAGAACTTGAAATAGTGAAGCAAGCAACAAGAAAGTGGGGCGGTACATAAATGGATTGAGGATGAACATTCAAGAAAAACTAAGTTTGGTAAGGATGACGATAGTAGAAGAAGCATAACAGTTTGCACTGAGAGTTAAAGATAAGTTGAATAAGAGGCATGAGCAAAGACAGAGTGGTAGAGGAGGAAAATTTCAAAGAGGTAGAACATATTCTGGACCAGAGAGACCATATGTAGATAAAAACAAGGAGAATAGTCCATACCAGAAAGAAGATAGAGACAACAATTCATACTAGAGAGATGATAGAAGTTTCTACCACAACAGCAGAGGAAATCATAATTCTTACTACAATGAAGGATACCAGATAGATGAAAGAGGATTTGATAAGAGATCATTCAGAGGAATGTATTTCAAGTGTGGAGGAGAAGGACACAAAGCATTTGAATGTCATCAAGGGAGTACAAGCAAGAGGATAGAGAATAATGTAAGAGAAACATATGCAAAGGAAGCACTGGTTGGATCACCTAGTTCAGTGAGAAAGCCAAACAAAGGAGAATCATTAGTCATGAGGAGAGATTTATTTCAGGGTTAAACAACTGAGGAACCACCTTAAAGGAAAAGTTTGTTCCAAACAAGAGGCAAATTAGGAGGTAAATTTTGTAAAGTTATCATTGATAGTGGTAGTACTGATAATCTAGTTTCAGAGGAGATGGTGACAAAGATGAATCTAGAAAGATTCAAACATCTAAAGCCCTACAAGATAGCATGGATTCAAGATGAACACAAGGTACTAGTGAGTGAACAATGTTTGGTGAAATTTCATATAGGATCTTATGTTGATGAGGTATTGTGTGATATTATGTCGATAGATGTGTGTCATATATTGTTGGGAAGACCATGGTAGTATGATAGAAAGGCAATACATGATGGGAGGAAGAATACGTACACTATAATATCAAATGGGAAGAAACATATCTTGATCTACCTTTGGAAGATGAACCTAAAAGTGAAGTCTGTGGAAATGTTAGAATCTGTTTAGTGGATGGAAGGAAACTTTTTGATGGATTGAGACATGAGAACATGTGTTTTTTCTTTGATTCCAAAGAAGTGTGGAACCCTAAGTGTAGAAACCTCTACCACAAAGAAAGAAGAACCATCGTCGAAGGAGATAACTAAATTGTTGACAAAGTACCAAAATGTCATTTTGTAAAATGTACCTAAAGGATTGCCACCAATCTAGAGTATCAGTCATCATATGGACCTTATGCCAGGAACTATTTTTCCTAACAAGCGACATAACAAATGACACCAGTAGAAAATGTGGAGCTGAATAGACAGATATAGGAGTTGTTGAAAAATGGATTGATCGGAGAAAGTTTGAGCCCATGTGTGGTACCAATAATACTAGTATCGAAGAAAGATGGAGAATGGAGGATGTGTACAAACTCTAGAGCAATCAATAAGATCATAATTAAGTATATATTTCCATTGCCAAGGATGGATGACATCATGGATTGTTTGAGTGGAGTAAAATATTTCACAAAGATAGACTTGAAGAGTGGATACCATCAGATCAGGATCAGAGAAGGAGATGAGTGGAAGACTGCATTCAAGACAAATGAGGGATTGTATGAGTGGTTAGTGATACTTATTGGATTAACTAATGCACCAAATACTTTCATGAGATTGATGAATGAGGTTTTGAAAAAATTCTTAGGTAAGTTTGTTATTGTATACTTGGATGATATTCTAATTTTTAGTAGAACAAAAGAACATTTGTGGCATATTAGACAAGTACTTCAGAAGTTGAGAGAAGAGAAATTGTTGATAAATATCAAGAAGTGTAGTTCATGAAGGAAAAACTAGTAGATTTGGGATTTGTGATTTCTGCAAAAGTATTGAAGATGGACCCTGAGAAAGTTAGAGCAATTGTTGAATGGTCAACACCTATGAACATTGGGGAGGTAAGATTATTTCATGGACTAACAAGTTTCTATCAGAAGTTCATCAGAAATTTCAGTACTGTATGCACATCAATGACAAAGACAATGAGGGGTGATAGGAAGGATTTTAAGTAGACATCAGGAGCACATAAGAGTTTTGAATTGTTGAAGCAAAAGGTGACAGAGCAACCAGTGTTAGAATTATTAGATTTTGACAAATTATTTCAAGTAGATTGTGATGCTAGTGGAAATGCAATAGGAGCAGTATTAAATCAAGAAGGGAGACCAGTCGTATATTTCATTGTGAATTGTTGAATGATGCAATTAGGAGATATTCAGTTTATGATCAAGAGTTCTATGCCATAATTCAAGCCTTGAAGAAGTAGAGACATTACTTGTTGCCAAAAGCATTTGTTGTGTATAATGACCATCAAGCTTTGTAGTATCTGAATGGTTAAGGAACGTTGAATCAGAGACACATGAGATGCATAGAGTTCATGTAGAGTTACACATTTGTATTGAAGCACTGGAGTAGAAAGTCAAAAAAAGTTGTAGATGCATTGAGTAGAAGAAGGAATTTGTTGACAGAGATGAGGGTAGAAGTACTAGGATTTGAAGAACTTAAGCATGTGTATAAAGAGGATCTTGATTTTGTAGAAGCATGGAAAGCATGTAAGGAACCTATTGTGATAGATAGAAGTAAGTGGTTGAATTATTTCATTCAGGAGGATACGTTGTTGAAAGGAAATCAATTATGTATACTTAGGAGTTCAATGAGAGAGAATTTGACTAAGGAGAAGCATAGTGGTGGATTAGTAGGACATTTTGGTATTGACAAGATAGTAGCCTTGGTAAGTGAACATTATTTTTGGCCTTGGATATATAAGGATGTAAGGAAGTTTGTTCAGAGTTGCAGAGTATGTCAAGTTGAAAAAGGGAATAGTCAGAATACTGAATTATACAAATCTTTGACAATACTAAAGAGACCTTGGGAAGACATAAGCATGGATTTCATATTATGTTTGCCAAGGACACATAGGGGACATGATTCTATATTTGTAGTAGTGGACAGATTTTTAAAGATGGTGCATTTCATTCTTTGTAAGAAGACAAATGATGCAGTGCATGTTGCTAACCTATTTTTCAAGGAGATTGTGAGATTGCATGGATTACCAAAGAGCATAGTTTCTGATAGGGATACAAGATTCATTGGATATTTTTGAAGGACATTGTAGAAGAAGATGAAGACAGACCTAAAGTTTAGTTCAACATTTCACCCATAGACAGATGGACAAACAAACTTGTGGTAAATAGGAGCTTGGGTAACTTGTTGAGATGTTTAGTAGGAGATAAAGTAGGAAAATGGGATATAATTCTACCGCAAGAAGAGTTTGCATACAATAACTTAGTGAGCATAAGTATAGGGAAGACACAATTTAAAGTTGTGATAGGTGTACAACCTAGAGGAGTTACAGAGATGAGAGACATCAATATGGAGAATGCAAGGAGTTGAGAGGTAGAAGAATTTGCAGGATACATGGAGATAGCACATAATTAGTTTATGAAGCATTTGGAGATGAATAGTAAGTATAAGGATCAAGTAGATGAGAAAAGGAGACATAAGGAATTTACTGTTGGAGATGAAGTAATGGTATATCTTAGGAGGGAGAGATTTCCAGTGGGAACATACAACAAGCTAAAGATGAGAAAGTTTGGACCATGTAAGATTCTTAGGAAGTTTGATTCAGGAAATGCATATGAAGTGGAGTTACCAGAGACATTTGGTATATCACCTATATTCAACATTGCAAACCTATATCAGTATCATGAGGGAAAATCAAGTGACATCATTGAAGTTGGATTGAAGGAGTAGTTACCACAGCAACAACTAGAGCAGATAGAGTAGATCTTGGATAGAAGAATGGGGCGCAACACCAGAGGGAAGTAGTATAAACAGTACCTAGTTAAGTGGAAAGGAAGACTAGAAGAAGATTCATCATGGATTTCCTAGGCTAAGGTAGACCACCTTGGTTTTCCTCTATCCCCATCAAAATGAGGGACTCACTTTCCAAACAATCTCAGGTGTCTGATGAAGGAGCATCCCAGGTTGTAGGGAAATCTTGCATCAACCAAAAAATATTTGCTTTATTTTATTTTCTTGCATTTCAGTTGCAATTCAGTCATTTGCAGTTTAAACATTTTCTACTTCATTCTACCACATCTTCATTAAGATCTCATGGAGCAAGAATTAGATTCTACACTGTCATCTACAACACATTAAGATTTCATGATATTTAGATTCATATGCAGAGAGATATCATTACCAGAAGATCATTAACATTCACTAAAAATAGAGCAATCAACACTCAATTTGATCATACAAGGATTGTGGACCATTCCCATGACTTGAGCTAAATAGAACTTCACACAAGGCAGTAAAGGATTGAATAGACCTTCATTGAGAACCACATCACGTTTCATTCATTTGTCGAGCATTACCATGAGTTGTGGGCCAACCTACACATCACCCACATGTTTCATCTTGCATTAGAGGTTGAGATCTCTTAAGGCCGATGCAAAGGATTCTATAAGCTAGAAGACGATCTAAGCATTCATGAGATGCATTAGGAAGATAGTCATTCATATTTGATGGTAGAATAGAAAGATAGTTCTTTTCTAGAGGCACTTCAATGCCATATCTTTCATGTATATTATAACCCAGAAATTTGGTTTGTGAACCAAATTATAGCCTGCATGTTGCCAACATATAAGCATTGTAATTATCTGATATATTGAGCATATAAATCTTCCATTGCATTCTATTCTTGTGTTGTGTTTGTGTTGTTTCCATTGTGTTTACTCTAGTTGCAAGTTTGGACAGTCCATTCTCTAGACCCTCCATACCTGACTACACCAGTCTAGGTCATCATAACATGTTAAATAGCTTTAAAAAGATTTCTAAAGCTCTAGGTGTCACTCATGGAATTTTAGGACAATCTAATTTTCATAATCAAAGTTTTGCATAACAAGCAGTATCAAATTCAAGAAAAAATTAGATTTAGTAAGAGAACTTTTAAAATTCTTAAAGAATGCAATTGACAAAATCTAATACATCTTTGAAAATCCCTTGAAATCTCACTTCAACTTGTTTAAGATGATAATTCTAAATATAAAATCCCTTAGACTATTCTTGTAATCTGTACCCACCCCTTCTCTCTCCTTTTAAGGGACTCTTTCTGTAATTTTAACTCAATTACATTCTCTTCTTTTCTTCTTGATGATGGATCACAGAGTGTGATCCGAAACATTAAGCCAAAAAAGCAACACATAGTTTTTCCAAGAGCACTAGTACAATTCTATCAACATGGACTGTGGAAATATCATGACTAAATATTTAATCAAAGAATGATGGCCAAGTAAATATGATTTCTTAGTTTATTACAAGATAAAATCAAAGATTTAGTTGTCTAAGGTGGTTGTAGGAAACATTGCTTACCTAGAATAGGGTATGTGGCAACATGGTAACACATGTCAAGTTCAACAAATAGATCATGGCATATGTTTTTTTAAGATAACTATTTAAAATTTGATCTGATAGACTAAGTTCTTATCTTGTCACGCTCATGTCAAACTCTAGATAAATTCATGTGTTCAATAAATTTCTCAAAGTTCTCAAAAAATTGGTTAAACAATACAAAATATTTCCTTTACAAGGCATGGAATCATGCAAAATGGTTTGAATGAACCCATAAAATGAAAAAATATGAGCCCATGGCCATCATCACTTGAAGCTTAAACTGTCAATTTTTATCCAACTAGGGTACATGTAGTTAAACTAAGCTAAAGACACAATGTTATGCCATCACAAGTATCTAGGTTTCTATTACTCTCAAATTATGGCTACACAATCACCTAAGATGGGTCATGACATGAGTTTTGCATTAGAGAGTTCATTAAATTTTATTAGGGCATAGATCATACATAGTAGCACCATAGGATAAACTTATTATTATGAAACTCACATAGTTGTGACAAGGGGAAACACATGGATTCATGGAAGCAAATGAAACATATATGGTGGCACAAGAGACTTTAAACATATTCTAAAAACACCAAACCCCAAACATTATGTATAAGTGGACCTAAGATGGGATTAAACTAGATTTAACTCACTCAAATGGGTCTATGGAGCACATGGTTCATCCAAATGCTTTAGCTTGGTGGATGTGAAAAGTTGAGTCAATTCAGACTCGTCAATTGTTTAAAATCCACAAATAAGAGGCTAGATATTATGATCTTGACACGTGGAATAGATAGGATATGTGAAGGTTGTGGAGGTAAGAAAGGTTAATGGGGAAGACACATGGCATTGAGTGAGTTATACATAGTGGCTTTTATATGTAAGTGGGGTAATCTAGATTCAAAACCTTACATGTGATATAACCAAGCTAAGATTAAATTAGAATTTGGTTTCTTAGATGGGTCAACATACACCTTGAGATCCAAATGGTTTGATATTTGGATGTGAAGAGATAACTAAATTTGGATTGACAGAGCATTTGGGGTCTATGGATATATTCATGAGGCAATCTAGTATGGACATGACGATAGCATCTATTGCTAAGGGATTCAAAATTGAACTTGTGGATTTCAAAAGTGTCACTCAACTTTATTATATAGGGGAACTCAAGTATGAAGATAAAAGTAGGGGAAAATGACAAATGTGAGATGTTTAACTCAAAATAGCTCAATGATAATTTCAGATCTATAGTACCCAAGACATAGTTTTTGGAGGTGACATGTGGATTAAATTTGAAAGATATTAGCACCTTTCTCAAATATATTTTATAAGGGATTTTGGGTTTGGAAAGGTGTATGCACATTAAGTACTAAAAAAAAGTGGATATGAATTAGCAAATAAAAATGAGCTCACCAAGGATTTGAAGCCTAAAGAAGTTGGGACAAGGTCCGTGGGCAACACATGGGAGCTTGAGAGAGACCCAAATGTCAAGAACTAAGGCTTACAAATTTCAAAACCTTAGTTAACCTGAATATAAAAGTGGGCTTAGGTATGTAGAAGAAAATAAGATTAAAAATTGTTCACTTATGTCATTGTCCACTTACACCCAAGTCATCTTCTCCACCAACCCAAGAGGTTATTTAGTCGATAGTTGGTTGTGCAAACATTTAGTTTCTAGAAGACCCTAAATCTAATAAACCTCTACCTAAACCCTAGTATTCTCATAAGGTTTAGACTACTTTGGTGAAAAAAATGAGGCGTTTGTTCCTACTAGGAGTATACACCCCAGCTCATCTTCTCAAATTATAAATAGTAGCTTTGGTCAAAGGAATTATGTGAACATTGGGATATCTCAAGTTAGAGTGCTCAACCCTTCAAGAATTCATTTAGCCTATCTAGAGACAACAAGTCACCAATGGGAGAATTTAGCAACAAATGTCCCTCTATTTCACTTGAGGGACTATATTTTTGCAAACCAACATGTCCTTTATTTGGTAACCAATTTGAAGCATTAGTATATGATGATGATGAATAGTCAAATAATTCTATAGAGGATCCCTCCACATGAATGCTATCTCTTGCACACAAGTTTTATGTATGCATTGTGTGTCAAATCTTGGTTTGTTTAACATATTTAATTATAAGAAGTTAAAGTTACATAGTTTTTTCTTCAAGCTACTTTGAGGACTATTTGGTCACAAGCTTCTCAAATCATCACATCACATCACAATGGACATGGTGCATTCATTCTAATTTCTCCAAGCTTAACCTTGACAAGTATTGACTTTGGGGAAGAGTCCAACCATTGTTCTATGTGGGTGACCTATGATATTGATGGGAGTTTGGTGGGGGTTATCAATATCTACATCCCTAATAATGGTCCAAAAAAATGGTGCTGTGGTTATTTTAATATGGTGGAGTCTCCTAAGGATAAATTTGGAATGTTGCCAATGAGATGGTGCAATAGAAAAAGGGATCTTGGTATTATTCTAAAAATCATTGAGGTTGGTGGATCTAGATTTTCAATGGTTCCTTGCCACATTGGATTTGTGGTATATGTGGACCAGTATAGGGGTCAATAAAGATAGAGTGCTCAAATATCTTGATCATATTAGGATTTGTAGGCAGTGCATGTTCCATATCATTACCCACAAAGGTAGTGTTGTCATGTGAAATTGCACCCTATTTGAAGCTGGTTCAAACTCTTTAATGACACAATGGGACTGATCTCAAGGTGTGGGACCTTGCAAATGAGATTAGACCTCCAAACAAGGTTGGTTCCTCTTTCTGAGCTTAAGGCTAAGAGAAATAAACTAAAATATAGTGCTAATACTTGCAGGGGAAAAGGGTAAGAAGGATTGCTAAATTAAAAAGAGGTGTTGAACTAGATTAGGGATGTTAAGCTGCAACTGACTCAACACAGTAATAATCTTAAAACTAAAAAGAACTCACACATATTCATAATAATTCATACAGAGGTTAGGGAAGAGAGGTGAAGGTATGAAAGGGACCATTTTACCCACAATACATAACTCACATCAATCAAATAGACACAATGCAAGAATAATGAAAGAGGCAAAATATCAATTTATATTGATTACATAAGCCAAATAGCTATTACAAAGGAGAGAATAATGAAGAGAAATAGACACAGAATAGTTAATTACATTCATAGTTGAATACCTGCAATTGGAGACATGAGAGGCTCAACAGAAGAGCACAGTCCATTAGATCCAATCAGTTCATATAATTGCACTACAGAGGCCTAGTTACAAAAATTCTCCAACCTGCAATAGCCTAGAAGAACAACTAACAGAAATACATTGCTTTCTGATGTATTTATAACAATTTTGAGAACTCTATAATAGTGGCGCTGGAGCTGGTCAATCGACGTAGGACAGATCCATGCTTCATTAATTCTTGCTCAGAGCCCTACAAATTGGAATGGAACCCATGCCCCTGACGGGCCTACAACTCTACAATGGATATTACCTGCACGCATGGGTGCCAAGCATTAAAGAGGGAATGCTAGAAGTCCTATTTTTTGTCCTCACAAATCTACCCTACAGCTTCACCTGTACCCCAGCATTGAAGAGCTCACTGTTTCAACTACCCTCATTCGACCTTGGCTTGCAAAATTTTAATGTTGGGTACCTCTCACTGAAAAAATAGCGTGATTTAGGGAGAGGCAAGATTTTACAACACTTCAACATGTTGTACCTTCTTTATTCATGGTGCCTCTCTGCATTCATAATTTCCTACATTTAATTTTTCTAATTAGCGAATTCCTCATAACTATCAGGTTACATTCTCACAATTGTCCTCTTTATTTTATCCATCAGCAAAATCTCTACATTCTAAACCTTTCTCTATCTCTATCTAGCATGTGTCGGCAAAACTCAAATTTGTGAACTATTTTTACCATCTTTTTGTCTTATTGCCAAAATATCATCCTTCAGAACCATTTTGGGCTATCTTTTGTCTATGTCAGCAAAATCCCAAGTTTATGCATTATTTTGCACTGCCTTTTGCCTTATCAACAAACTGTCATTTTGGTGAGCCATTGTGGCTGCTTTTTCCTTATCGGCAAAAAGATACCTTTACAAATGTTATCCCCTTTATTGGCAAAACCTTGTTTTGTCGAACCATTTTGTTTCTACTTTTTCTTTATCAACAAAAGTTGTCTTTTTCAAACTATTTTTCCTTGTTAGCAAAAGTGGCTCCTGTCAAACTTTATTTTCCTTTGCTATATGCCTTATCAACTTTTTGCCTTGTCGGTGAACCATGAAAAAGATGAACCTTTCAAAAGTTCCTTCACTAGCCGATTCACTGATTCGACCTTTCTCTTAGTCATTTTCTCTTTATCGGTGAATTCTCCAACTTCTAAACCAATCCTCCTTTATCGGCAAAATGTCACTTTGTCAAACCACTCACTTTGCTAATATCTTCATCTCATTTTGCCTTGTCGACAAAAACTCCATCTACAAAACCTTAGAACCTCAAGCCAACAATGCCTTAGTCAATCTTCTTCTTTGCTTTATCGACAAATCCTTTGTTTTGAACTCTTCACCTTTCTTCATACTATCAGTGAAGTCACCGATCGGTGAACCTTTGGTTCGCCAAACCATCACTTCGCTGACAAGGCAATACTTGCTCTTTACTTAGCCGATTTCCTATAAGCCTTCTTGGGCCTTCCTTTATCGGAGAATCTCCCAGTCGGCAAACTAAGGAAATTATGAACTTTTTTTGAAGTTTGCACCTTTCGCACTTTGCTAATAAGGCATTCCCTGTCTCTTTCTTCCTTAGTCAGTTTTGAAGAAGCCCGCTCCCTTTGCCTTGTCACTGAATCTTTAAATCGTTGAACCGCTGAAGATTTGAACTTTGGAAAAGTTCATGCATTGTGAAGTTTTCTGATAAAGGAAAATCCCTTCTTTATGCCTTAGTGGAATTTTGATCTCAAACTACTCTCCTTGACTTGTTGATGAATTGCCGAATCAGTGAACTTGAGGAAAAGTGAACTCGAAGAAGAGTTCGTAAAAGATAAAAATTGCTGACCAAAGGGAGAAAACCCTCTTTCATGCCTTAGCCATTTTTATGATTTTTCTGCAAGTTCAAAAACCTAAACTTTTGTCGATAAAGGCCAGAAGTAGGTAAAGAACTAAGGTAATGGCCTAGAATTTTCTAGGTTTTTCTGGCTTTTCTGAGAGGATTCTCCACATGAAATTTTGGGGATTTTTGCAAGGAAATTCATTGGATTTTTTAAGGATATCATGCCTATCTCCTTCTATTTAGGCTTTCTCTAATTGGATTTTTCTGATAGAAGGGGGGAAATCAAGAGTATTTTGGCTAGGAAAAATATGACAACAAGTAGATCTATGAAAGTGCATCCTAAGATCATTCTATTTGACCACAATCCCATCATCTTTAAGGTGGATTGGGTTTTCACACTAATGAAAATTCCTTGCACACATTTATTGTGAATAGATCACTCATGAGTCACCTAGGGACCATCAACCTCATAACCCAATTTTGGAACCCAAAGCCACACCCAACTTTTACCATTATCTAGATTGACTAGTGGAATTTTGTGATTACTTGCACCAACACCTTCTTATGAAGGTTTGACAAGCAAGTTAACCATGTTTACAAGCAAGTCAAAGTTATTAATACTAAGGAATTCACTTGCATTAGTTGTGAGAATGAATTTGATCCCTTCAACATGCACTTATAGAACTAGGTTTCCTACCCGTGACATAATATGAAGATTTCTAACACTCACCATGTGAAAGGGGCTTAAATCAAATCTTGCCTCTTGAGTCTTCTAGCTTAAGATGGGATAAAAATCCTTGAATGACTTCTCCAAATCCCTATGTGCCAAACAAGCTTGTATTGTTGAAATGTGAAGTCAGTTTGACTTATTCTAGCAGTGACGAGCAGTCGACTGAGATCTCATCTAGTGCCCTAGGTACCCACCCAGTGGGGCCGAAGGCCAAGGAATGGAAACCTGAAAGGTTGTTTGACAGGGGCTTGCAAGGGGCTCGGCATAGTCCCCCTACACGCCAAAGGCATTCACATTGAAGGTATTTTCTGGCAAGGCCTTGAGCAAGATAACATGGCTAGAGCTACAATTCAATTATCTCTGGTTGATTCAATTTTATTCAATGTTGCAGAGGAGAAAATAGCACATGACTTGTGGACTAAGATGGAAAATCTATATGAAACCAAGTCATTGGCAAATAAAATTCTATTATGACAGTAGTTGTACAATCTAAGGATGCATGAATAATTTCAACACACTGATTAGCAAGTTGGCTTTAGTGGAGGTGAAAATTGAAGAAGAGGATAAAATAGCTATACTATTGTGCTCTTTTCTTGAAACTTGGGATCAACTAGTTATGGCACTCAGTAACTTAGCACCGAAGGGGAAGCTTGTTTTTGAAGATGTGGTAGCCGCAGTAATTTCTGAAGATTCAAGGCGAAAGACATCTCAAGGGACTTCTACTTCCTCTAATGCCCTTTTTGCAAGGGGCAAAACTCTGGAAAGAGAGAAAGATGAGCGTGGACATGCTAGGTCAAAATCCAAGGGATGGAAAAGATTTAAGTGTTGGAACTGTGGAAAAATAGGGCATGTCAAAAAGGATTACAGACTGCCGAAAGAAAACAAAGAAAATCCTAGCTCGGAACCATCAGAGGCAAATATAGTAGAAGCTGAAGCACCATTGGAAGATGGAGAGGTTTTGTCTTCTAATTTGAGAGGTTCATTTCATCAAGATTGGATCATTGATTCTGGTGCCTCTTTTCACATGACTCCTCATAGTGACTAGTTTTCTTCTTACAGGTCATGCGAAGGAGGTATGGTTTACATGGGAAATGACAACCCGTGTGAAGCTATTGGTGAAGAAGAAGTCAAAATCAAAATGTTTGATGGGATTGTAAGGACTCTTTAGCATGTAAGACATGAACCAAGCTTGAAGAAAAATCTACTATCACTTGGAGTATTTGATGAGCAACGTTACTGATTCAGTGGAGAAAATAATTGTTTAAAGGTAACAAAAGGAGTATTGGTGGTGCTAAAAGGGGAAAAGGTTGGCAATCTCTAAAGGTTGGTTGGAGAAACTTGTAGTGGAGAGGCTTCAGTGGTATCAGATGCAAAAATGGATTCATTATCTACTTGGCATCAAAGGCTAGGCCACATGAGCGAACGTGGTCTAAAGGTACTGCTAAATAGAAATCTTCTCCCAGGTGCTAAATCTAGAGATTTGAACTTTTGTGAGCATTATTTTTTTGGAAAATAGAATAGGTTAAATTTTTCTAGTTGCACTACCAGAAGTAAAGAAATTCTAGATTTAATTCATTCAGATACTTGGCAAGCACCTATTACATCAATTGGGGGTTCGTCATATTTTATTTCATTTATAGATGATTGTTCCCATAAGGTGTGGATTTATCTGTTGAAGAAGAAATCTGATGTCTTTTCTTAGTTTAAGAAGTTTAAAGCTTTGGTAGAGAATCAGAAAGGTAAGACAATTAAGTGTCTTAGAACAAATAACAGAGGGGAATTTTGTTCAGGGGAGTTTAATCTATTTTGCAGTGAGCATGGTATTGCAAGGCAGTTGACGGTTCCTAGAACACCACAACAAAATGGTGTTGTTGAAAGGATGAACCATACAATTATAGAAAGAGCTAGATGTATGCTAAGCACTGCTAGATTGGAGCAGAAATTTTGGGCTAAGGCTGTTAATACAGCTTGTTTCTTGATTAATAGATCACCCACTACAGCTCTAGATCGTCAAATTCCTGAAGAAGTTTAGACAGGTAAACCTGTTGATTATTCCTTTCTTCATATTTTTTGTTCTACTGCTTATGCTCATATTCCCAAAGAGGATAGGAATAAGTTGGATGTGAAGTCCATGAAATGTATTTTTCTTGGCTATGCAGAAGGTGCAAAGGGGTACAAATTGTGGGAGACTGTTGCCCACAAGATTATTATTAGTTGAGATGTTTATTTTAATGAAAAATCAATGCAAGGAAGTAAAGAATAGAAAAGTACAGAAATTGTTCCAGTAGAGGTGGAAAAGTATGATGCTAATTCAAAGGTGCTAGATGATAATCAGCCACCTGTTCATGAAAATCGGCAAGATAATAATCAGAATCAATTTTTTTATGAGGTTGAATAGAAACCAAATGGGCCACAGTGTAACACATTACCCCTTCTGAAGAGATCCACTAGAGTAATCAAACCACCAGCAAGGTATTCTCCTAATTGTAATTCAGCTTATGCTTTACTTATTGATGTTGGTGAGCCTAGATCAATTCAAGAGGCTTACGAAGATGAAGATGCAAATAAATGGAGAGAAGCCATGGATGAGGAGATGAGAGCTCTACATAAAAATAAAACATGGGAGCTTGTACAATTGCCTAAGGGGTGAAAAGCTATTGGCAACAAGTGGGTCTTCAAATTGAAAAGGGATATAAATGATAATGTGGACCGATATAAAGCTTGATTAGTGGCCAAGGGGTATGCATAAAAATCTGGTATTGATTTTGATGAAATATTTTCACCTATGGTGCAATTAAGTACAGTTAGAGTTGTTTTAGCTCTTGTTTCTAGTCTTGATTTGGAGTTACAACAGTTAGATGTTAAAACAACTTTCTTGCATGGTGATCTTTCTGAGAAATTTATATGCTACAACTGGAAGGGTTTGAGGAAAAAGACAAGGAGAATCTAGTATGCAGATTGAACAAATCATTGTATGGTTTGAAATAGGCGCCAAGGTGTTGGTACAAGCGATTTGATTCCTTCATGATGAGTTTGCCTAGGTTTTAGTAGATGTGAGGCTGATCATTGTGCCTATTTTAAAAGGTATTAGGATGATAGTTTCAGGGTGTATGCACAAAGATGGGGGACCAAAAAGCTGCCACCATGGGACTTTATGGTCCAAAATAGGACAAAATATGAGTGCATTATAACGCGCTCATGTTTTGACTTGCTTTAAAAGTCAAAAAAACTTCATTTTCTCCCATTCACCCATGGCCAAAGGAGTTTATATGCAAAAAAATAGTCTTCAAAGCATGAACGCATTCAAGGAAAGTCTCTCCAAGCAAGTGCAAGGGAGAAATTGGCACTCTCACGATGCCACCTCACTACCAAAGATGTCGTGGAGCAAATTTGGAGGGCCTAGCAACCGAAAAAGCTAGGGTTTGTTTAATTTTTGTTAGTTTGAGAAGAATTTTTTACTTTTGCAATGTTTAATTAGTTTTTTATTTGCATTTACAGTTAATGAGGCAAGAGAAAACCCAAATCCAGCTGAGGAGGGTCAAAACAACCCCCAAAACCCTCCAAACCCTCAAAACCCACCTTCACTTCCTCACAATGTAAGGGATAGTCAAGAAAACTACCTATGGATAATAGAAGAAAACAAGAAACATCTTCAAACTCTTATTCAAATGCTAAACAATCTAAGTGCAAGCACCAATCGTAGGAGAGCGCTTGTGAAGTCACTAGAGGAGATTGTTTCCTACACTGATTCAGTGACAAAACAAATCACCAAATTTCAAGACTATAGGGAGAGTTGTGGGCAATACTATGCTAATAAGTTGTCATATGAACAAGTGAAGAATGAAAAAACTACAAAATCTCAATTATGTGCACACTTTATTAATCCCAAAACTAGCCAAAGATTAGAAGAAACTTGCAACGGTTTCCTATTCATTGGTCTAGGAATGAAGAAATATCCCAAAACTTTTGGGATAGATGGTACATGGTCTTCGATGAGGGCCCATGCAAAAATGATGAGGTGCCACAATATTTCTTGAGGAAACTCCATTGCGAGTTCCTCCTCAAGAAGATTCCCAATTATTTTGACATTCATGAGTTCTAGGGTAGAGGTGGTGGCTCTACCCAAGATAGAAAGGGGGCTCAGTGAGATCAAAACCATGTGCCTGTACCCCTATTGAGGCCAGAACGTAGGTCACTCCCTTCAACTTTGAAGGAGAGTGTTGAGGTGGAGACATTGCATTCATTGACTACTGTCACCCAATCTCTATCATAGCATGTCAATGATCTTACCTAGGCTGATGAGGGTGAGAGCAGTAGGCATCATTTGTCCCCACATTTGTGTATTTTTTGTGGGAACCTGTGTGATTATAGGACGCAGGACTCACGGCAGGACCCTTGGCAAGATGTTACGACGCAAGAACAACATCCAATGATGGAGACATCCATATTGGATGAGATTGTTCTCACCGATGATCTATTATAGACTACATTTGGTATTGACTCTCAGGTTATTTTTTACAAGTTTCATCTTGATTTAATATATTGTTATTTAAAATTTGTAATTAATTTTATATGACTATCTGTATTATAAGTCAAAAATAATGTATGTAATTGTTTGTGCAATGAAATTCTAGGGTCGGACTCTTCATCCTTCTTTCATTAGCCATCCATTGGCGGGTTATGAGAGGAGGTCAAGTCAGCAGGTATGGAATTTATCACATGATTGTAATTATTATAGATATGTCAATGGTAATATTATTTTGTGACAATTTGATGATTTCAACAGTCACTGACACCTCCATGGTTTCCTTAGTCCCCTGGATGCAAATCCACCACTTTTACGGAGGTAAATTGAACCATTTCTAATCATTATGCACTTTTAAAATAATGTTATATATTTATTTTGGCTGAATAATCTTGAACTTGATTTTCAAATGCTGAATGTGGAGGCTCCTCCTCATCTTCACGAGTCATCGCAAATAAGCATTGTTGCAGCCATGATGTCTTCAAATCCTTTGACCAAGGTATGAGCCAATAACATGAAAATGACATAATTTTATATTTCTTGTTTTATCTCATGTCATTTGATGTACATAAATGATATTTATGTTTAATAGTCAATTTTGCTTCTTGATGCTTCTCATAGGAGGCCACAACTCCAGCTCATCCAACTACGGACAAAGAAGCTCAAGACAAGATGATGGAGAGTGATCATTGGATGGCGGTAAGTGATTGATTACATATGTGATCTTATATATTTCATGTACATTTTTTATTGTAATGTGCATATTGTTTGATTGTATTAATAGGTGGATCTGGATAAACTTCTTTCAAAGAGGTCTACTCAATGGCAAAGAGAGGATGAGTCACAGATTGGCTCTCCATCTTCACGGTAAAGCAAGGGCCACCGATTATTTCATAAAAGTCCATAGGAAACTAGTTTTTGGGACATTTTTTGTATGCCTAGATGGCTTTGTATACATACTGAATTGTATGTTACCAATGTATATTTTTGTATATATGCATGTATGGCTTTGTTTGGACATGCCTATATGGCTTTGTATGTAAACTAGATGTTATGTTCATGACATTATGTATATCAAAGTTTATATTAAATATTTAATATGATGATCAATTATCATTACAGGAATTTGGTTTTACACGTGTCAATTGCATTTTCTTGAAAGTTTATAAATCATTTTCAAATAATCCATTTTGTGCATATCTTGCAATCATTGCATTTTGTGGGACTGTGCATTTCTTTGAGGCATCATTTCAAATAGTTCACGTGCCTTGTCTATGCTTCCACACTTTCCATACATGTCTACAAGGGCAGATGCAAATACAATACATGTGACAAAATTCCTATATCATTTATTCTTTAATGGTTGTCCACACCATGTTCCCCAGATCCCATCCTGGCATAGGCAAGGAGGAAGTTGGATAAGGCTATGCAATTTGGTTTTAGATGTGCCAAAATTTGTGTTTAGTTGAAATTTACTTTTGTGCATTTGCTTGAGAGCTTTTAAAGCCTTATGAAAAATCCATTTTGTGCATATCTTGCAATCATTGCATTCCATGAGACAACATTTCTTTAACGCATCGTGTCAAACAGTTCATGTTCATTGTATATGCTTCCACACTTTGCATACATGTCTTGCAAGGTACTTACAACTACAACATTTGACAAAATTCCTATATCATTTATGCTTTGATGGATGTATATACCATGTTCCAAAGATACCACTTCTAAGGTTTTTGGAATTTGGCTTTACACTCACCAATTGTATTTTCTTGAAACTTTCTAAAGGCTTATCAAAAAATCCATTAAATGTTCATATCTTACAATCATTGCATTCCATGAGGCGACATTTCTTTGAGGCATCATGCCAAACAATTCACGTGCCTGGTCTATGCTTCCACACTTTACATACATGTCTCTGAGGGAAGTTGCAACTACAACATCTAACAAAATTCCCATATGTTTTATCCTTTGATGGATGTCCATTTTGGCATAAGCAAGGAGGATATTGGCTAAGGTTGTGGAATTTTGCTTTACACCTGCCAATTGCATTTTCTTGAAAGTTTCTAAAGACTTATCAAAAAATCCATTTTGTTCATATCTTGCAATCATTGCATTCAATGAGGCGACATTTCTTTGGGGCATCATACCAAACAGTTCATGTGCCTTGTCTATGCTTCCACACTTTGCATACATGTCTACAAGGGCAACTACAATTACAGCATGTGACAAATTTCCTATATCCTTTATGCTTTGATGGTTGTCCATGCATTGTTCCAAACATTCTATTTTGGTGTACAGATAGGGAGGATGCTGGAAAAGGTTGTGGAATTTGGCTTTATACGTGCCAATTGCATTTACTTGAAAGTTTCTAGAGTCTTTTCAACAAATCCATTTTTTGCATAGCTTGCAATCATTACATGCCATGAGAGGACATCTCTTTGTGGTGTTGTATGATCAAACAGTCCACATGCCTTGTCTATGCTTCCACACTTTGTATACATGTCTTGCAGGGTAGTTGCAACTATAACTTTTGACAAAATTGCTATATCCTTTATGCTTTGATGGATGTCTATACTGTGTTTCAAAGATACCATTTCAAAGGTTTTGGAATTTGGCTTTACACCCGCCAATTGCATTGGCTTGAAAGTTTCTAAAGCCTTATCCAAAAATCCATTTTGTTCATATCTTGCAATCATTGCATTCCATGAGGCAACATTTCTTTGGGGCATCATACCAAACAGTTCACATGCCTTGTCTATGCTTCCATACTTTGCATACATGTCTACAAGGGAAGATGCAATTACAAATGTGACAAATTTCCTATATCCTTTATGCTTTGATGGTTGTCCATGCGTTGTTTCAAACATCCTATTTTGGTGTACAAATAAGGAGGACCCTGGAAAAGGTTGTGAAATTTGGATTTACATGTGCCAATTACATTTACTTTAAATTTTCTAAAATATTTTCAACAAATCCATTTTTTGTATATCTTCCAATCATTGCATCCCATGAGAGGACATCTCTTTGTGGTGTTGTATCAAACAATCCACATGCCTTGTCTATGCTTCCACACTTTTCTCACAACATATCATGCCTTCATTATTCACATGAATTCTAACTTTCATGGTCCTTTAATATCTCATATATCTTGTCTAGAATCATGCAATAGAATAGATGATCTCAACTTGATATGTTCATGCAATGAACTGAGCAATTCAATATCCCACTAGCTCACACTAGCTTCACTCTAGGTCTAGAACAAACCCAAATCTTGATTAGAAGACTTATAGAAATTCCCCATGGTTTTAAAATACTCATATATGATTAAATTCACTATACCAACCTTTTCCATGCATGGGCTGAGCTCTGTGATCAGTATAACATGTACTTGCTTTGTAAGTGGTCTAGGAGCTTGTAGCCCTTTTCAGAGACCTTTTATGTAATAACTACATTAATACACCTAATAATTGAGATTTGATACTTTATTTGGATACCCTTTTGGCCCTTATTAAACATATGTAAAACCTAGGTAGGCTTGTTTTGTATGGAATAGATAAAACCTGGACTGTTACAGTTAAATTAGGCATATTTTAGGTACTATTTTGTAACAACATAGACCAAATGGATTGATCACGCCCTAATATTGATAGTCAAGGTGTAAGTGGACATATTTAACATTTATAAATACTCCCCTTGTAGATATCACTCACTCAACACAAGAGATTTTAAAAATACACTAAAATATCACTCACGCAGCACACCTTCTTTGCATGATATACCTATAGATGATGAAATAGTTCATTGTGATTTGATATAGTTTATTCTTCTTCATATTCCATTTTTCATAGTAAGCCTAATGACGATCATATGGATAGTGGTGAGTACATACATACTAATGATCTAGACCTTGTGATGCACCTTGTAGGACATGCATTGATGACATAATCTTACCTCCTACTAATGACATTCTTGTATTTTATAATGATCATCCTCTCACATGCATTGAGTGAGGTTCTAGCTTCTTAGAACATTCATGGTCTATCATTATATTGAGCATCTTGTTTATGGTCCATCTCTTATCATTGTTTCTACCTAGCTATTATGAGCATTTACGATCAAATATTGACATATTTTTCTATTTTAGAGAATTTACATCATTGTTCCTACATTTTTATATCTTATATACCATGCCTTATGATATTAAATTGGTATTTCTTAAATATAATGATCTCATATTACTATATCTTGTCTTATAATCTCATCTTTTATTATGTACTTTATAAAGTATACATATTATCATCCAACACTTTTTTATCTTATTTTGAGAGTTTAGTATTGATCCTTATTGTTTATATCATTCTTTGATCCTATATCCATATTGCGAGACATCATGCTACCTCCTCTTATCTATTTGAGCTATCATTGATCTATCCCTTACTCACCATTATCTATTTGTTCTATCATTGATCTATCATTGAGCTATCATTGATCTATCATGGACACTAGGGTTAATCACACAAATAGGTTAATCACCATGTAAATGGCATGAAATTATGTAAATTCGATGTATTTTGACCTCTAATCATGGTTGTCACTGTCAATACAATAATGGATTAGTCTATTATCTCTTTGTATTTTGCCCAAAAAAACTTATGAAATATGGGCTCTAGTCAAGTAGAATGAATAACATACATCTCTGAATGTTTTTCACACATGTGTAGGCGTAGATTAAGGTTTTAGGCATTGAAACATGTCCTCCACTGGTGGCAATGTATGCATAAACTAGTCATGAACTTGGTGATATTATAGGAGATGCTTAGAGGTACTACAAGTAGCTAGAATTAATTAGGTGTTTGTCATACAAAGATCAAAAGCAACCCTAGGTTAACTATCATGTATCAAAGGCATTATTGTCTTCCTAGAAGATACTTATACTCTGGCATTACGAATGCAAAGTCTACAAGTAGGGAGTGTAGAAGAGAGAAAGAAGAGAACTATCATAATGAAGAGACAGTTGTGTTGGTAATCAAAGAGTAGAAATCCTAAATTAAGAAGGGAATACAACCCCATCAACTCAATCATGTCATTCCCACATAAAGACAACCCTAGCAAGGCCAAAAGACCAACTATGACACAATACACTTATGGACAAGCATGCAATCATGAATTAGATTGCAATATATGGACAACCATATATCTGTTTGACAAGAAAAGCTTCCATTTGGGGGGATCTAGTAATTAAAAAACTAGTCATATGATTTCTAGGACAGTCATCAAGGTCCTAAGAGTATTTACTAATCATCATACCATTATTCACATTTTAGCACTGTCAACATATATTAGGATAGTGTTGTCCCAACAAAATAGAGAAGGTTGTTATAAATATCTTAAAACACTCATTTTATAAATGTATAGTTAAATGTAAATGATAGTAGTCATATGTCAAGCTTAGAATGGTCATATCAACCTAAGGACTACTTGATTGAATCCTTAGGGCTACTTGATTGAATCCTCAAGGCTAGGAGTGACATTTTGCATTCCATAGGTTGTGGGGCCGAATAGACTTCACCAACACATCAGGGTGGGTGGGTAAATGCCAAGGGAGGTCTCATTTCATGTGTCAAGCGCCCCAATCATTCGGGCCAGCAGGCTACCGGTAAAGTCCCTTAAGATCCCTAAAACGTAAAAACTACCAAACTTTGACGGAGTAGTTCTCAGAATTTGTGGTAGTTGGAAATGTTTCATTTAGACCTACAATTGCACATGGGGTCCATCCACAATAACCTCTCTCAGTTTCGGTCAACTCCAGTCTGTTTGATCGTGCCGAAAGCAAACGCATTCTTGCAAAATGCTTCAGTATCATGCAGTGGAAAGGTGTTATGAGTGACATTTTGCATTCCATAGGTTGTGGGACCAAACGGACTTTGCCAATGCGTCGGGGTGGGTGGGTAAATTCCAAGGGAGGTCTCATTTTGTGTGCCAAGCACCCCAATCGTTCAAGGCATCAAGCTACCGGCAAAGTCCCTTAAGATCACTAAGACGAAAAAATAACCAAACTTTGACGAAGCAGTTCTCAGAATTTAGAGCAACTACGAACATTCCATTTGGACCTACAGGTGTACGTGGGGTCCGTCCACAATAACCTCTCTCAGTTTTGTCCAACTCCAGTTTATTTGACCATGTCGAAATCAAACACATTCTTGCAAAACGCTTCAGTTTCATGCAGTGGAAAGGTGCTAGGAGTGACATTTTTCATTCCATACGTCGTGGGACCTAACGGACATTGCCAATGCATCAGGTGGGTAGTTAAATACCATGGGAGGTCTTGTTTCATGTGCCAAGAACCCCAATCGTTCGGGACAGCAAGTTACCGACAAAGTCCCTTAAGATCCCTAAGACGGAAAAACTGCCAAACTTTGATGAAGCAGTTCTCAGAATTTGTCGCAGCTAGGAATATTTTGTTTAGACCTACAGGTGTACATGGGATCCATCCACAATAACCTCTCTCAGTTTTAGTCAACTCCAGTTCATTTGACCATGTCGAAATCAAATGCATTCTTGCAAAATTCTTCAGTTTCATGCAGTGGAAAGGTGCTAGGAGTGACATTTTGCATTCCATAGGTCATGGGGCCGAACAGACTTCGCCAATGCATCGGTGTGGGTGGTTAAATGCTAGGGGAGGTCTCATTTTGTGCGACAAGTGTCTCAGTCGTTCCAGGCTACAAGCTACCAGCAAACTCGAAAGGTGCTAGGAGTGACATTTTGCATTCCATAGCTCGTAGGGCCAAATGGAATTTCCCAAAGTATCGGAGTAGGTGGATAAATGCCAATGGAGGTCTTGTTTTGTGTGCCAAGGGTCCCAATCATTCCAAGTTGTAAGCTACCGACGAAGTCACTTTGTTGATAGCTTATAGGCCAGAATGACTAGGATGCTTGGCACATGAAATGAGACCTTCCCTAACATTTACCTACCACCCCAATGTGTTGGCACAATCCATTCGGCCTCACAATAAGCTTATCAAAAAATAAGGCACCTAGCAAGGTTGTGTTGCATGAAACTAAAGCATTTTGCAAGAATGCATTTGATTTTGGCATGGTCAAATGGACTGGAGTTGACCAAAACTGAGAGAGGTTATTGTGGACGGACCCCACATGCACCTGTAGCTCTAAACAAAATGTTCCCAGTTGCCACGAATTCCCAAAACTACTTCGTCAAAGTTTGGCAGTTTTTGTTCTTAGGATCTTTAGGAACTTTATCGGTAGCCTACTGCCCCGAACCACTAGGGCACTTGGCACATGAAACGAGACCTTCCCTAGAATTTACCCACCCACCCTGACACGTTGGAAAATTCTATTCGGACCCATGACCTATGGAATGCAAAATGTCACTCCTAGTACCTTTCCACTTCATGATACTGAAGCATTTTGCAAGAATGTGTTTGATTTCGGCACGGTCAAAAAAACTAGAGTTGATCAAAACTGAGAGAGGTTATTGTGGATAGACCCCACATGCACCTGCATGTCTAAACAGAATGTTACCAACTGCCACGAATTCTGAGAACCACTCTGTCAGAGTTTGGTAGTTTTTTTGTCTTAGGGATCTTAAGGGACTTTATCAATAGCCTGCTGTCCTGAATGATTGGGGTGATTGGCACATGAAACGAGACCTCCCTTGGCATTTACCTACCCACCTCGACACTTTGGCAAAGTCTATTCGGCCCCACGACCTATGGAATGCAAAATGTCACTCCTAGCACCTTTCCACTGCATGAAACTGAAGCATTTTGCAAGAATGTGTTCCTTGCCACCATAGGTAAATGAAATTGACTTAGCAAAAATCAAGGTAGGTGTTTGTAGGTGGACCTAACATCCACCTATACATACAAAGAAGATGTTCCTAGGTGTCATAGTTTGATGGAATAGTTGATGCAAAGTTGTTGGGATAAGGTGCCATTAACCTTGTAAATCCCAATATTGTATTTATTCCATTTATTATTTGTAATTTGTAATTACCCATAAGGGATGTACAAGTTTCACCGGTAGAAGTAAAAATTATTTATTGTCCACAGTAATTATAGAGTTATTGCATGGTAAGTCTCGGAGTTACTGTTGATTGGTTTGTGATGTCAGTCACAACCAAGCCCACAAAACAAAAGTCACACAACAACCCTTGTTTATCTTGAAAGATATGATGAATTCTAAGAATTCATGATCCCAAGTCCCCGTCGATTAGTTCATAATCTGCTGATGTTACTCTGTGGTTGATGTGTATTGTTGTTTTCCATTTTGGGGCCTTACATAGATTAGTAGATTCTGTTTCTGTAACTATGCTATATAGGGAAGTTACTCTACACAGCATATATCTCCAAATGATGTGTCTAAGTTGATATTTGCATGAGTTCTACCCTTATTTGTGATTCTCTGCATGACATTTTCAATACTACATGCATTTAGCTCAAAATATGCTAATGATATTCAGTTGTCTTCGAGATGTCAGTATATTTTTTTGTTCTGCTTTTGATTTATCATGATGTGTAGTTATGAAAGTGATTTCAATGAAATTAAAATGAGAAAAGGGGTTAGAGAGTGAGATTTCTAAAATTACTTGACTGAGATCATCGATCCACATACATGTTCCCATACAGCAATGGAGAGAAGAAAACTAAAATCATACTTCACCAGGACAGTCCACAAATCCGCATGATTCAGTGCAAATCTTCAAGGGAAAAGTTGACAACAACATGCAATGAAATGAAAGCGCTTCTTTAGAACACAGCATTCACCAGTACATATCCAGAAATCAAGTTGAAGACTACTTAAGGTTTACAATCAGGGTATAGTCTGAAACTTCATCTCCATAGAGTATGTTCATAAAATAGGTACATTTACAATGATCTAAGGAAAGGACCTTGATTATTTCAACAATCCAGCCCTCATTAGTCTCAGTAATCCGATCTCTTCCTAAAACTATTACAGGTCTATTTTTTTTGTATTATTGACCTCCTCTTCTTCCTCCTCCTTTCTAGAATAAAAATGGGCCCAATATATATATCTTTGGTTTTTCCCCAATCTAGCACCCAAAAACCCTAGGAGATCAATGGTCAGCATCTTGAAATGCAGCATCCAACGGTGAAAAATGAATCCTGCCAAGAATTCAAGAAGCATACCCAGACAGGGCACCGCTCCTTCAATAATGTTTCCATCTGCAAACTCTCCCGCATTGAAAGCTTCGTCTCCTTCTGGTGTGTTTGGCTTCTCAGGATCTAGCCCGCCGCCTAGCACGTCATTGTCATTTAAAACCCTACCTTTGCGTTCACCTGCACGTCGCTACTGTGTCAGCAACTATGCTTCTTCCCAGCTACTGCAACAATCTGCAATAAACAAGTAGGAATTAGCACCATCGTTTAATAAATCAGCAGGAAAAATGAACATCTACATTAAATCAAGCTCCAAATGCATAAACACAACCATCGGGCTCAAAAACCATGGAAAATGTGCATCAAAATGCCTATACAGCGTTAAAACCAGTCGAGTCAACCACCGTTGACCAAAACATGCACTCAGGCTCCAAGAATGGATTCAAAAATCCAATCGCTTCGTTTCCCGCTCAAATTTTCCTTGTATATCGCAATATACAAGTTGGATGCATACATCGAATTAATCAGATTTTAAATTGTTTGAAATCCAGCTTGTATGTATCACAATGCATCTTTGATATACAAGCCAGAATTATACAACGATTTAACTCCCTATCATTTCCTTTTCGCGTCCGCGCAATGTATAAGAATGCTTGTATCTTTTAGATATTCAACTCGAATGTGATACAAGCATTTAATCATATTTTACTTTTTTTTTTATCCCTCATTGTATGTATTAAAATGCATGTAATGATATACAAGGCGCAAAATATACAAGGACTTTTCGTTATTTCATAGCCATTTCAGGTCCGCCCCTTGTATATTTCGATGTATGTTTGCTTTGAATGTTTAAATATACAAGTCCGAAATGTACAAGGAATTAACCAATTTTCATAACTCCCTTCGAGTCCGTGGAATGTATGTTTCATTGTATATTTTGACTTGTATAACTCCCTGGATGTGATACATTGGTTTAACCCGATCCTAATCCCTTTTGGATTTCGGCTTGTATATCAACGATGTATGTTTCAGAACATACAAGCCACGGAATGTACAATGATTTAACGCTATTTCAACTTTCTTTTAAGTCCGCGGCTTGTATAAAGTCTTTGTATATCCTCAATATACAAAACACAAAATATGCAAGGACTTAACCATACTCAATAACTTTTTGAGTCTGCGTTTGCATAAACGTTTGAATGTATGTCCATACAAAGCTGGAAATATACAAGGATTTAAGCTTTTTTTATAGACTTTTGGGTCCGGACAATGTATGAAGTGTTTGTATCTTGGCAATGTATGTAAGATATATATATTGCGGATACAAATAATGAATTAAACACTTTTAATAAACTTCAAGTCCGTGCGATGTATATTTGCAATGCATATCACCGAAATATACAAGTTGCGAAGATACAACGATTTAACACTGTTTAATAACCTTTTCGGGTCTGCCATGTATGAAGTGCCTTGTATATTTTACCTGCCAAACATACAAACGTGAGATACAAAGTGGATTTAAAACATCAATTCATTTTAACCTAAAACCACCTCGGGTCAATCTTGTATGTATGCATAAACTCTACCAAATGTATACAAGGCAAAAAGACATACAAATGATTTTGTATATGAACCCGACTACTCATGCAACCAAGTATAAAATGACCTTTGCATATACAAACGACTTTGTATATGGAAAGCGATATACAAAGGTCTTTGTATACAAGAGAACTCGCATACAAAGGGACTTGTATATGCAACCCGATATACAAAGAGACTTGTATGTGCAAACAACAAACCCTTCCCTTGTACATTTTACCAAAATGCTCATAACTTGCAAAATATGGCAAATTTTAACATGGTTCAAAAAGCAACCCTAGCTCATTTTTGACAAGGAATCCAACCATACTATGCACTAATACTGAAATGTATTTCTTCTCCATTTTTAACAAGGTTTGCAATTTTAACTCCTTTTTCCCTTTACCACCAAGCAAAACGACACACACAAGCAAAAAGCAAAAAGCCACAGCAGGGGTCCTCATTTTGCTAAGGAGTAAAATGGGGCGTGTTGTGAACATCACAACAACTAGCAATGAAACAAAACAATCAAATTCAACCCATTAAAGAGAATTGAATGAAATAAATTCATAACTTCCAACTATCTTTTCTGCAAATTATTATCCAACTTAAGACTCAATATATTCAATAAGGTGCATGAATTTTCATTTCAGTTTAAGTGGGTGCACGTGGTTAATAAGCCTCATCTTGAAGATCAGTTGAACAAACCAGTGACTGATTTTAGACTACGTAGGTGAGGACATTCCCTCATAGCCAACCAGATAGAGCCTTGCTGCCAGCAAACATCTATAGCCCCGGCAAGGTTATCGTCACAATTCTCCTAAGTAGAGCCCCACTGCCAGCGAGCGTCTATAGCCCCGGTAGAGTTACTTAGATGGCTTAATCTAGATTTTTAGTATAATCCATCTTATTTATTTATTTTATTTATTTTTGTATTTCATAGAGATTTCATAAGGTATTGCATTTGTAACTTCATGATGCAAGGAGCGGTCACTTGCTGAAATTAAGCTGAGAATTGTAATGGTAGCAAGGGTGACCTCTGATTTTTCACCTAATATCTACACTGGTAAGTTCAACAAACCCAAGGATTTTAGGTGTGTCATTGTGAGAAACATTCCTTGAATACTCAACCCATTCTTATTGAATACAAAATTTCACAAGTTAAACAACTTTCTACATTCATGACAGTCACAACAAGTTATGCATAGATTTCAAATAATTAACCTTATGATCTCAATTTTCCATTGTTTTCAGTGGTTGTTAATTTGCCCCTTTATACTCTAAATCAAAAGAAAGATCCTTGCTGAGGAAACAAAGCAACCAAAAAAACAAGCAAAATAAAGCCACTGTACAAACAACTATACAAAGAAAGCAAACAACAAAAAGCAAGACAAGAAGGCAAAGAAAAGAAACAAAACAACTATCCTACCAAACTACTTACAAACCCTACAAGGTAAATAAAACCCAGGAAAAGACCCAAAGACACCCGTATTTGCATACTTCCTTAGATCGTGCAGGAGCATTAGGGCACTAGTTGTGGTTCTAACCCTAGCAAATTCATCTTTGTATTCTGAAAAATATTTTTTTATTCTAAACTCATTGTGTTTAACAGAATAATCTATGATTACCAGCAACTGAGGAAGCTCATCATATTCATGATTAACCCATATGCATGTCCTATTTCCCAAATTTCCATAATCAAAATGATAATCAATAGTATTCACTGTGGAAAGGAAAGATACAACCTGGTGTATCTCTGGTTCTGTTGGACATGCTTGTTCATTGACAGTTGGCCCCCCATTTGGCTTTATATTTTTATTTCTCGACTCAATGTCAGGTCTCACTTTGAACTGAAGGATGTATGACTCCTGATGTATTATTCCTTCATCTTTATCTAGCTTTATTCCTTCATTCTGGATGTTCATCTGGTTCTTGACCTCAGGAAGCACCTCAAGGCTTTCATTAATTTTTAATTTCATCATGTCTAAGGAGGCATCACAATTCCTTTCTGAATGTGCTTCTTCATGTAATTTGCACCAATTTTCAATCAATATGTCATCAGTGGGTAAACCTAATATTCGACTACACTGTATATTTCTAGACAAGTATGATTTAAAATTCCTGAAGCAATCTTCCTCATCATTATCCAATTTCATCTCTTCATTTTGCAAACTTATATGACTTTTGACTCCAGGAAACACCTCAACATTTTCTTTAATTCCCTGCACATCAGTATCTAAATGAGTATCTTCATCATCATAACCTGATATACAGAAATTTATCATTTCTAAATCATTTGAATGTAAAGGTGAAACAACTTCTGATTGATAGGAATACTCCCCTGTTTCACGACATTGGATTGGCATCTGATCGTGCACAACAGCTCCAAATTTTTTTGCATCTTCAACTTTCATTAATGGTTCATCAAGTATCTCACTTCTGCCATCCAGTAAGGCATCTAGTTCCATTGACCTGCAACATTCTTGCATTTGATCACTCAATTTAAAGGAGTCAGATATGAAATCAGTATTTATTTCTTTTTCTGTGACTCCACTAGTTTCTATAATAGGAACCTCATTAATTTTAGTGTACCTTAATTCTGCCAATGCTAATCTACATTTCTTTGCCAAATCATTTTCGTTAAGACTTTTCAAGTCAGATCTAGAGATTTCCTCTTGACAAGTATTCCTTAGTAATTCCATATATCTACCAAATGTATCAAGATGAATCTCACTTTTATCTTCCCCCTCATCAAACCCTCCTTGCTGATTGTCTGATGACTGAAAAAAGGGAGTAATTTCCTCTTTACTATTTTCAAAAGGTTCATACCTGCGCTGTTCTGGAACTGATTCAACTGGTACCTCTTCTGTATGTCTCCTAGCCTTTGAAGATGTATTGTCATGTCGCTCCAAAACTCTTTCATTTTCCTGCCAGACTTCAGCCCTGAGCACATCTATAAAAAATATCAGTCCCTTCAAATATAAATCCAACCTTGTGAGAAAAGTTAGACAATTAATTTCACTGTGCTCTATAGTCTGGTATATCCTGCAACAAGTGGACCAACCAAAGCTATACAAACTTTGAGGATAAAGCTGCTTAGTCAAAGCTTCCTGAAATAAAGGAATGTTAACTTGATAATTGTCCTCATATGCATCCATTGAAATGAGACCCTACTTTCTTTTTTTTTTTTTGAAATTTTAAAGAGATCTATCATATCTCAGAATAAAACTTGAAAGTTCAGAAAATGTTTATACAATATTTGTAAAAATCTACAGATTCTTTGTCTAGGCCCTCCTTCTAGCACCAGTTCCTAGTGATTGGTTTGTGATGTCAGTCAAAACCAAGCCCACAAAACAAAATTCACACAACAACCCTTGTTTATCCTGAAAGATACAATGAATTCCAAGAATTCATGATCCCAAGTCTCCGTCGATTAGTTCATAATCTGCTGATGTTACTCTATGGTTGATGTGTATTGTTGTTTTCCATTTTGGGACCTTACGTAGATTAGTAGATTCTGTTTCTGCAACTATGCTATATAGGGAAGTTACGCTACACAGCATATATCTCCAAATGATGTGTCTAAGTTGATATTTGCATGAGTTCTACCCTTATTTGTGATTCTCTGCATGACATTTTCAATACTACATGCATTTAGCTCAAAATATGCTAATGATATTCAGTTGTCTTTGGGATGTCAGCATATTTTTCTGTTCTGCTTCTGATTTATCATGATGTGCAATTATGAAAGTGATTTCAATGAAATTAAAATGAGAAAAAGGGTTAGAGAGTGAGATTCCTAAAATTACCTGACTGAGATCATCGATCCACATACATGTTCCCATACAGCAATGGAGAGAAGAAAACTAAAATCATACTTCACCAGGACAGTCCACAAATCCACATGATTCAGTGCAAATCTTCAAGGGAAAAGTTGACAACATGCAATGAAATGAAAGCGCTTCTATAGAACACAGCATTCACCAGTACATATCCAGAAATCAAGTTGAAGACTACTTAAGGTTTACAATCAAGGTATAGTCTGAAACTTCATCTCCATATAGTATGTTCATAAAACAGGTACATTTACAATGATCTGAGGAAAGGACCTTGATTATTTCAACAATCCAGCCCTCACTAGTCTCAGTAATCCGATCTCTTCCTAAAACTATTACAAGTCTGATTTTTTTGTATTATTGACCTCCTCTTCTTCCTCCTCCTTTCTAGAATAAAAATGGGCCCAATATATATATCTTTGGTTTTTCCCCAATCTGGCGCCCAAAAACCCTAGGAGATCAACAGTCAGCATCTTGAAATGCAGCATCCAATGGTGAAAAATGAATCCTGCCAAGAATTTGAGAATCATAACTAGACAGGGCGCCACTCCTTCAATAATGTTTCCATCTGCAAACTCCCCCACATTAAAAGCTTCGTCTCCTTCTGGTGTGTTTAGCTTCTCAAGATCTGGCCCACCGCCTAGGACGTCATCGTCATTTAAAACCCTGTCTTTGCGTTCACCTGCACACTGCTACTGTGTCGGCAACTCTGCTTCTTCCCAACTACTCCAACAATCTGCAATAAACAAGCAGGAATTAGCACCATCATTTAATAAATTAGCAGGAAAAATGAACATCTACATTAAAGCAGGCTCCAAATGTATAAACACAACCATCGGGCTCAAAAACCATGGAAAATGCGCATCAAAATGCCTATACAGCATTAAAACCAGTCGGGTCAACCACCGTTGACCAAAACATGCACTCGGGCTCCAAGAATGGATTCAAAAATTCAATCACTTCGTTTCCCACTCAAAATTTCCTTGTATATCGCAATATACAAGTCGGACGCATACATCGAATTAATCAGATTTCAAACTATTTGAAATATGGCTTGTATGTATCACAATGCATATTTGATATACAAGCTGGAATTATACAACAATTTAACTCCCTATCATTTCCTTTTTGTGTTAGTGCAATGTATAAGAACGCTTGTATCTTTTAGATATTCAACTCGGACGTGATACAAGCATTTAATCATATTTTACTTTCTTTTTGATCCCGCGTTGTATGTATTAAAATGCATGTAATGATATACAAGGCGTGAAATATACAAGGACTTTTCGTTATTTCATAGCCATTTTAGGTCCACCCCTTGTATATTTCGATGTATGTTTGCTTTGAATGTTTAAATATACAAGTCCAAAATGTACAAGGAATTAACCAATTTTCATAACTCCCTTCAGGTCCGCGAAATGTATGTTTCGTTGTATATTTTGATTTGTATAACTCCCTGGATGTGATACATTGGTTTAACCTGATCCTAATCCCTTTTGGATTCCAGCTTGTATATCAGCGATGTATGTTTCAGAACATACAAGCCATAGAATGTACAATCATTTAACGCTATTTCAACTTTCTTTTAAGTCCGCGGCTTGTATAAAGTCTTTGTATATCCTCAATATACAAAACACAAAATATGCAAGGACTTAACCATACTCAATAACTTTTTGAGTCCGCGCTTGCATAAACGTTTGAATGTATGTCCATACAAAGCCAGAAATATACAAGGATTTAAGCTTTTTTTATAGACTTTCAGGTCCGAACAATGTATGAAGTGTTTGTACCTTGGCAATGTATGTAAGATATATATATTGTAGATACAAACAATGAATTAACCACTTTTAATAAACTTCAAGTCTATGCGATGTATATTTGCAATGCATATCACTGAAATATACAAGTTGCGAAGATACAACGATTTAACATTGTTTAATAACCTTTTCGGGTCCACCATGTATGAAGTGCCTTGTATATTTTACCTGCCAGACATACAAACGTGAGATACAAAGCGGATTTAAAACATCAATTCATTTTAACCTGAAACCACCTCAAGTCCATCTTGTATGTATGCATAAACTCTACCAAATGTATACAAGGCAAAAAGACATACAAATGATTTTGTATATGAACCCGACTACTCATGCAACCAAGTATAAAATGACCTTTGCATATACAAACGACTTTGTATATGGAAAGCAATATACAAAGGTCTTTGTATACAAGCGAACTCGCATACAAAGGGCCTTGTATATGCAACCTGATATACAAAGAGACTTGTATGTGCAAACAGCAAACCCTTCCCCTATACATTTTACCAAAATGCTCATAACTTGCAAAATATGGCAAATTTTAACATGGTTCAAAAAGCAACCCTAGCTCATTTTTGACAAGGAATCCAACCATACTATGCACTGATACTGAAATGCGTTTCTTCTCCATTTTTAACAAGGTTTGCAATTTTAACTCCTTTTTCCCTTTACCACCAAGCAAAAAGCAAAAAGCCACAGTAGGGGTCCTCATTTTGCTAAGGAGTAAAATGGGGCGTGTTGTGAACATCACAACAGTTACCAGCGGCAGTTATGGGATGTCATTTACTATGGTAAATGGTAATTGGTCAAAGTGGGGTGCACATGTGGAGGAATAATCTATTTTTAGTGTTATGACACACGTCATAGATTTTGTAAGAAGATGTAAGACATTCTATGCCAACTATAAGTTGTCATAAGAATCTATGACACTAATAATAGCATATGACACGTCATAAGATGTTGTAAGTGGCTATTTTTAGCCCCAAGGCATTTAAGCTTGCATGGGTACATTTTCCCAAGTGTAGGATGCATGTATGACAGCATTTATGACCCCGTAAGAGCCTATTCTTGGCCATGGACGCCCAAGGTTGTGTTGTTGACTCTTGACAAGTGTTATGGGCTTGAAAGAAGTCATTTAATGTCTTGAGGTTGTGTAAATTCTATATAAACCATAGCATATTAGATGAGAGGAATATAACAGTTTACAGGTACCCAGGTTCTGCCAGAGTGAAGGTTGAAGGACAGAGGAAGTAAATGTGTTTGTAATCTCCTTTTGTGAAGATAATACAACTTGGCCTCTTTTCTTGGTGGAGTTTTTTTACCCACAAGGGTTTTCTCCACGTTAAACACTTGTGTTATGTGCTTCATTCTGCTTCTGGTATATTTTTGTATTGTGGGTTTATGTTTTGATTACAATCTCCATTAATAATACACAATTAAAGTTTTCTAAAATTTATCTCGAATCAGATTTCCATTGAAGTAGTGTTGCTTTCATTTCTAACAAAAGTTTGTTACATTTTTTTTTGGGGGGCTCTTGAGAGATTGTCTGCGTTTGATATAGACAAGAAGGACCATGAGGCTTTGCCACCAAAAAGACATCCCCCCCTAACATTTACCCACTCACCCAAATGTGTTGGTGCCATCCGTTTGGCCCCAAGAGATGCCTATCCTAAAAATTTAGTCATAATACCTTTCTAGTAGTTAGAAATTCAATACTATTAAGGTGTTCTCACTTGATCAATTGAGGTTGCCCTTACCACTGCTATCAATTATTTGTCATTAAAACTCATTAACACTCATTATGAAATAATAACATCATTAAAATGAATTAGAACTCATAGTAACATCATTAAAACTCATTATGAAATAGAAAGTAAAGGACATATCATCATGAAATAATTGTGAAAACCTACCTTACTTTGCTTCCAAAGGCAACTTCATTAGGATTATACCTACCCCATCATACTAAAATCTTGCATGTAAATGCAATTGCACTATTTAGCTAAAATGAGTAGTTAAAATATATAGGGTGAAATTAGTGTTGTTATATGGAGCCTAATCAGATTTGGAGGTTAATTTTTTCCCCACTTTTATCAGCACAATTCCCCCCCCCCCCAAATTATTTAACGAGGGTTTGGGGGAAGTGCCCCCAAGATAAGGTCAAGGGGTAGTGCCCCTTGTGAGGTCCAGGAGTAGCTCCCTCACGGGAGCTTAGGGGCAACGCCCCTGCAAGAGCTCGGGGGCAGCACCCCCGAAACCTCAAATGTTTTTTATTATTTTATAAAGGTGTCAGGAGTTAATTTTCTATTGGCCGACATAAAAGACCCTATTTTGTAACTGACATAAGGCTTGATAAAAGTGGCTAAGGGTTAGGGTTTCTGTTGACATTGTATTGTAACATTTGTAGCGGTATTAAGTTGCAAGGATTGCTAGTTGTAATCAGTTTGATTTGTTGGATAATAATATTGGACACTATGTTGGTGGATGTAGCCCAAGTTTGGGTGAACCACATTAAAACTTGTCTCTTGCTGTTATTATTTCTGTGTATTTTTCATTCCTCTGTTTAATCTTTATTTGCATTTAATTGATATCTTCTGCATGCAATTCCTAATAATCAGGATAGCAAAGAAAAAAACATACCTTATTGTCATTCCACTAATGTAATCCAATGAACCATTAGGGTCTGCTCTACTTTTTGTTGTGTCAAGTATTGCCTCATGATCAGACTCGTGAACCTTCCACAAGGTCCTGTTCAATGGTCTACCCACATATTTGATCAAATGAACATTTGAAGCCACAACAAGGCTAGAATAATGAAGAATCTTCCTATGTGGCTCAAAGTCCTTGAACACCCACACATCATATGTCTTCAGTGGATACCTTCTAAGCCATATTCCAATAACAACCACTGATCCTATAGGGTACTCAATGTTTTTCCCATCTATAATAGGGGAATCTAATTTCTTTTTGCCTCAACACAATGACACAAATAATAATTAATTCCTTCTTCATTGTCTTCAGCTGCAATAACTACATAAACATGCCCTGCATTGATACGTGCATTCAGTTCGATGAATATAGTCAACAATACAAGAAAAAATACAAAATAAGATGGCATATTAAAATAGAATGTTGATAATACCTGGTTGAACTAGATCTGAGACATGGTCAAAATCAACCGATGATTCAATCTCTATCAGTTGTAGTGTTGTCGGTAGTCGATAATAGTCAATCAGGCATAGGCCTCTTGTACACCAATCATTAACCCACTCCTTTGACTTACAATCATACCAAGC
Organism: Cunninghamia lanceolata; assembly: GCA_027924645.1. Lineage (NCBI taxonomy): Eukaryota > Viridiplantae > Streptophyta > Pinopsida > Cupressales > Cupressaceae > Cunninghamia > Cunninghamia lanceolata. Next base: position 18,352,817 of record BSBN01001583.1, read on the forward strand.
TTCATTTATACATGAAGAACAAAAGCATGCCATATGCCACGTATGAATAGTCCATGAACCTGCATTAGAGCTTATAAAAGAGTGTAGCTCACTTGATTATGTCAATGTACAATAGTCCTCATATTTTGCAATGTTAGTATCATCAACCAACCAAAAATATCTATGAACTATAGACTTACCTTCATTACCTGGACCCATTTTCATGTTACACCATTCGACAATAGATCTCACGTCAGTCAACTTTGCATTATCTTTGTACTTCAACTATTCTCGTGCCAATGCTCTTTTGATACATGCTCATGCACCATCATGCTCCCCCTTTCCATGCCCAACCTCACAAAAATTCCACATATGTTGAACACCATTCACCTTTTGCATCCTTCTCAACCAAAGGAACATCCACACATTCTTGAATTGTGATGCACAATTATCTAACCATATGATATGCTAATGAAATGATATGTTCTTGCTGGCCAAATCTGGTAGAACATCTAAAAGAAACCTTGCACAAACTCCTTAGAATGTGTGTGATCATCACTAATATAAAAATGATATTCCCTCAAGATCTTGTCATCCTCTATTCTATCTTCTACATGAATGAATGCTATTTGCACAAATATAGCAACCTGCGTAGAGTTGTACTATTGTGATTGCACCTCATTCTGTGGCTGTAGTGTGTAGTTCTCTACAAAGTCAACAACTAAAATGATGGTACCAAGTGGAAATGTCTCCTTGCATAACTTGAATTGCAAGTCCAACCATCAAACTCTATGGGTATCCTTTCATACTCGTACACTATACTGTCATGAAATGTAGACATAAACGGATACACTGGAATCTTCTGAATAACCAAATCACACCTCTTTGCTTCTTTACCATCTTTTGTATTGTAGGCCACTGTTCTATACTTTCCAAACTCTACTAGTTCATTTCCAACCACATGTGTGCTTCCCATATTCAACATTGACATATTGGCATATGATGCAAGCCACCGCAATGATGACATGTGCCATCGAAGCATAATTTCCTGTATAATATTTGACCTTCCTCTCTTTCGCATAAAATTATTGATATGAAGTCTCTTGAAGTAGTTGGTGGGGCACATATGCCACAATCCTATAAAACATTGTTAGTATGAAAATCTAAACATATAGACTGATAAACATCAAAATGGTTAGAAAATTCAATATGTAATCTACAACAACAAATAGTGCATGTGTGATTTATTTTGAAATAGAAAGGTTTTAGCATTTCAAAATATCTTTGACAAATTTTAATTTGAGAATGCATCTCTAGAAATTTACCAAAAAATTGTGTTTGAGTCATATCCAAAAAAATGCATCTCTAGAAATTTACCAAAAAACTGTGTTTGAGTCATATCCAAAAAATGCTTTGGATGTGGCTCATGGTTTCGAGTACTGATTCTCCTTCTCACAACATCTCTTGCATTAGGAGATACCCTTGTGTTAGTTTTCCAAAATTCTTCAATGATGGACCTCAAAGCTTCAACAACAACTTTGCCTTTCTATGGGAGTCTCCCAGAGAATGCCCACAATTCATTGATGTTTGGGTCCTCAAGTCTTTCACGTATTCCAATGGCTCTCATTAAAGTTTTTCTACTTATTTTCAATGCTTGACTTGTCTTTCTAATGAGGCGATCTTTCTTTGTTTGTTGGCTTACTATTGTCGATGTAATGATACATCATGTGACATTACTATCCTTGGTGTGTGAGGTGGAACCCACACTCTCATATGCACTCATTAGATTCTTAACAATTGATTTTTCACTTGAGGCATTCGATGTTCTTAGGCCAAGAATCTTCATAGTGGACCTAAATTTTAGATTTCTCATCAATTCAACAAATAGTTGACATCTTCTGATTTCATTTAAATTCTCAAAGAATAATTTCCATATCTTATTCACATATCTTTGGCAAGTGTGCATGGGAATCTTATCCTGCATGGGCTTCAACACATTCTCATCAATATTGATTAGAAACTAAAGCTTCCTATGCAAAATTCTAGGAGGCATTTTAATTGGTAAAGTTGACTCAACAATAGGAATTTCTTCAATATTTACTTGAGATGGGATAGATGGTGTACCTTCAATTGGAGGTGAAAAAGATGAAAATGATGTAACTTCAACTTGACATGTGAATGATGGCATGCCACCAACTTGAGAAGAAAATGAAGATGTACCTTATACTTCACCTATGAAAGATGGAGTGTGACCTCTAATTCGAGAAGATAATGATGGTGTTCCTTCAACTTGAATTGTGGATGATGGAGTGCCTCCAACTTGGAGATTCACTTTCCTCATTGCATGGAGGTTTTGCATTAGTTCCCTTTGTGCCACCAATTCCATCTCTCTTAGCTTCATTAGATGTGTCATGTTCCTCTTCAATTGGCAATGGTGGAATGTCTTCTTGTATGGTTGACAATTTCCTACTTTCCCAAATTTGACTCATTCTTTCTCTTTTCCTCACATTCTTAGCTTCACGCTATTCTAGTGTTAGAGTATTTTCTCATTTCCTCAGCATGATGATGATTTCTACCAGCATGATGAGTAATACAATGATAATTAGAACCTTTATAATGATAATGAATAATGGTCACAATGAAAAAATACAAAATAAGTTATCATGTTTGGTGATTTGCATCACTTTAGGAGCTCCAATTTCATGAAATTAATTGATGTCCTTGTTTATTAAGATATGATAGACCATGATCAAAGTCATCATAAATAGGACAAAAATCATTAAAAGATATGATAGACCAAAAAACTGTCCCAAAAAGCACTCAAATTCCTTGAATTGACAACATCAAGATCATGAGAAAACTCCCCTAATTCTTACTTATGTTCATGTGTGAGCATTTCTTGGGCTAGGAAAGTATCATGGAGGTCTCTAAAATACTTTTGAACTTATCCAAATGCACAAATATCATGCACCTCCCCTTGTGGTGAAAGACTAGCTTGATTTATACCCATTTTCTCAACCAAATCAGCAAATTGTTCTTCACGTTCATGGTTGTTGTAGGTTTGATAAAACTCATTTTTATGATGCCCAAGTTATCCTAGACATGCATAAGGTTCATAACTTCTGAAAAATCAATCTGTAGTTCATTTTCTTGACCCATGGAAAAAGTTATAACCACTGTCCCAAAGTCTAGAGGAAGATGTGTGAAGACAAAAATCATGACTTGAATGAATCCCTTTGCGAGTAGTTTCAAATTGGGCATGGAGTTTACCTTCTTGGACCATGGTAGATGTTGTGATGACTATTTTTAAACTTCAAACTACCTTCACATACCTTATAACATCCCAAAAATGTGCAGAACTCTTCATGTTCAATGGTTGTCCATGACTAGCTAGGCATGGCAGTCTTCCTAGGACAACAAGGTGACATTTTAGCACAAGATCATATCATTATCCTAGTAATGCATCACCAAAGGAATTATTCATCATAATGTGGGATCTGAGACAACATTAATGAAGGTTTCAAGATGGAAATGATGCCATGGATGCCTCTAAACTTATGATAGTCTTATTGTTGATTTATTTGTGACAATTTTCTAGGGTAGTCTACATGGTATTTTGCATACTAATTCAGCTATCAAGATTGTTCTTGTGATGAGAGGACCATGTGTTAGGTGTATGAACAATCCAAAAACAATAAATGATAATAATCTAGCAAAACATGAGGTTAAACAAATGTATAACCATTTTTATGATAGTCCTATCTATGACAGTCTTTTGCAACATTTGCATGGTAGCGCCTTTAAAGTTTGCACAAGGATAGCTTCTTCAACTCAATGATAGGACCTTGGACCATTTTCTATGCTATGACTACTATAACTAATTAGTAACATGACTCTCACAAGGTGGTTGGGTAACTCTTTTGTATAATAGTCCTTTTGTAAAATGAATGATGTGTGTTCTTGCTGAGTGGCAAACCCTCTTCCATTCTCATAGAAAGAAACATGCACATTAGGTCTTATTGGGAAAATTCTCAAGCATTGGATAAATAATCAATCCCATGAAGATACTAAAACCCCCATGATGACAATCCCCTAGATCTATAGTATATGATTTTCAATTTCAAAACATGACTGTGCTATTTATAACTGTCATAAATGACTGATCGGCATTGAGAAATGACAATTTCAAAGGCTTATAATCACATTTGCACTGATGACCACACTTGGTAACTTTAATAAAATCAATAAAGTCCTTCAAAACTTGCCTATCAACCTAAAATATGACCCTAGCATAATATGGACAGTCACTAATGACTGTATTGTTGGACAATCGCCAATATATTGGACAGTCACTAATTTAACTCTTCTTCCATGAGGATTGTCTTGCAAAGTGCCATAGGACTATTACTAAGTATGCCCCTCAAGATCCTTGTCTTCCTAAGGATTTAAGAGCCTTATTTCATATGCATTTTCTTTGATTAACATGGTTTCATGACAAGTCTAATGGCTCTTTCTATGGTTGCAAGTTATGTCAATATGTCTTCACAATTTCAACAAGTTACATGAGGGTTTCATGGAGGATTATTCACATGAAAACCATAACAAGGGCTATTATTAGTCGAGATAATGTCATGATAAGGTCATCCAAATGGTGCCATAACAATAGGAAGCTTTCATAGGAAGAAGGAAATGTTTCGATGGTAATGGAAAGGGTAGATGAAGAGGTATTTTGTTGTCTTATATATAGTCATGAACAAGTCAAGAAGGGACTATCACAATCTAAAATAATCAAAGACTACCCAAGCCAATAGGAAACTCATATACAAAGGTCTCCCAAGTTGTCAAATTCCTAAGTGGGGACTATATGAGAATTGTACAACATTACTAAAGGCCATAAAACCCTTAAGGAAAATACATATGTAGTGAGAGGGATTATTACAATCCAAGATGGTCAAAGAGTATGGTCCTTGACTTCTTTAGGGTAGCCATACCTAGGATTGTCATAACAATCATTAAACTAATCTCTGTAATTGAGGGTATTGAAAGGTATATAGTCTATCAAGGTAACCACCATCATGTAGTAAAAAAGGACAATTAGGAAATTTTGAAATATTGTTGTGTCATGCATACAAATCATCATGAATAGATACATAAGGTGTTAGGAAAAGTGTCTCAACCTTGCAACTTCGAAAGATTACTATTCTTCTCAGTTTTGGTCTTTTCGAATACCCTTTATCTTGGATAATGGTCTGGACCTTTCAAAGTTTCCAAAAGTTTCTAAATGAGCTAAAAATAGTGAGACTTACTATTTTTAGTAAGTTCTTTGATTGAGCTCAGATTGACTAGAATTTTTTCCAGAAGGTGCGAAACAGCTAAGTGAACATCTAGGGTGAGTTTCGTCTCAAGATCGTATCTGGATTGCGAGATATTAAAGTTTCTATTTTTTGAAACTGTCAGAAAAAGTCTTTGAACTCAATTACCGGAATTAAAAATTCTCTAAATGTCCCAAAAATGGTGATAACCAGTGTAGCCAGTTATAGGGTGATAGATCTCTTCATGAGCTTTCTGACACATTAAACGGCTTGTCAATCAGACACCCGGATCAAAAGTTATGGCCTCTGGAAGTTGGACCTTCTATTTTGGGAAATGTAAAAACATGTTGGACACATAAAAGAGTTGTAAAGGGGATAGTTACACATGTTGGTGTGTGGTTTGGCACATCACAAGGCATCTTTGTTTGGAGATAATTTGGGTGCCATGTTTTGGGTGGTTTTAGCTCATGGTTTTGTAATTACAATTGGCGGTGTACTATATTTTATCTCCTATATATCAGGAACTTGAGATGGAGGTTGTATGTAAGAATCTTATAGATGTCGAATTACCTCCTAGATCTCTCATTGGATATACTCCTGTAAAAGCTTATTCTGCAAGTATATTGTAATCTTTGCAATTTTTGAATAATATATTGGGCAGCTTTAGAGTGTGGGGTTTTTTACCTGAAAGGGTTTTCCCCACGTATATCTTGTGTTGTGAGTTTTGTGTTTGCATTAAATTGGAAGTTGTTATTATCTTTTTGTCAATGTGCATCTTAATCTATAACTGTAAAAGTAAGAATTTGCATAAGTCTTTCCTCAGTAGATCAGTGTAGGAAGCATTTCTGCATACATTGTTGGTAAGTGGCGACTGATCAGGAAAGTACTATACACTAGCCATGTATCCTCATCGGGGTTCGAGGGTGGCAGCCCCCGAGAAGCAGGGGTTCAGGGGCACAGCCCCCGAAAATAAAATTTAGAGCCGACATAAAAAACCCTATTTTTGTAACTGACATGAGGCTTGATAAAAGTGGCTAAGGGTTAGGGTTTTGGTTGATATATTGTATTGTAGCGTTTGCAAAGGTATTGAGTTGCAGGGATTGCTGGTTGTAATCAGTTTGATTTACTGGACAATAATATTGGACTCTCTGTTGGTGGATATAGCTCGAGTTTGGGTGAACCACGTTAAAACTTGTCTCTCACTGTTATTATTTCTGTGTATTTTTTATTCCTCTGTTTAATCTTTATTTGCATTTAATTGATATCTTCTGACGGCTAACCCTAACAAGTGGTATCAGAGTGGGTTGTGTTCAATTATCATCTACAGGAAAGTCTCACGATTGAGTGGGAATAATGGCGGATGAGGGTAAATTAAAAGTCGATAAATTCAATGGGCAGAACTATCAGTTATGGAAGATGCAGATGGAGGATTACCTCTATCAAAAGGATTTATGGATGCCATTGGAAGCAGCAGCCAAGAAACTGACAACAATGTCTGATGAGGATTAAAATCTTCTTGACAGAAAGGCACTGGGAACCATTCGGTTGTGCCTGGCACCATCGGTGGCATTCAATATAACGGAAGCGAAAAAAATAGATGGTCTGATGAAAGCTTTGGCTAAATTGTATGAAAAACTCTCAGCCTCAAATAAGGTATTTCTCATGAAGCATTTGTTTAATTTAAAAATGGTTGAAGGTGGATCTGTGACAGATTATTTAAATAAATTTAATACGAATGTCAGTCAATTGACTTCTGTAAATGTAAAATTTGATGAAGAAGTTAGAGCTCTCTTGATATTATGTTCATTGCCTGAAAGATGGAATAGTTTGGTAATGGCGGTTAGTAACTCTGTTTCTGGTTCAAATACTCTAAAATTTGATGATGTTGTTGGTGTTATTCTGAGTGAGGAAATTCGTAGGAAAAGCTTAGATGGATCCACATTAGGCAATGTTTTGAATGCAGAAAGCAAGGGCAGATCAAAGGAGAGAGGAAAAGGTTCTGGAGGTGATGGGAAGTCATGAGGAAAATCAAAGGATAAGAGATCCCAAACCAGAGGATAGAAGGATTGTTGGTACTGTGGGAAACCAGGTCATCTGAAGAAAGATTGTTGGTCTCAGAAAAATAAAGGAGATAGACAAGAAGGCAATAAGGAGGCAAATGTGGTAAGTAATAAATCTAAAGATGATGCTTTGATTCTTTCCCTAGATAATACTGATGATTCATGGGTTTTAGATTTAGGGGCCTCATTTCATGCTACGCCCCATAGAAGTTATTTTCTTGATTATGTCCAAAGGGATTTTGGGTTGGTTTATTTGGGAGATAACGAACCCTGTTAGATTGTTGGAAAGGGAAGAATCAAGATTAAGTTGTAGAATGGGAATCATTGGCTACTACAAGAGGTAAGGCACGTTCCAAGGCTCAGTAGGAATTTAATTTCAGCAAGGTGGCTAGCTAAAGAAGGTTGCATCATTACATTTACTGATAAAAATTGGAAGGTTTCAAAAGGTGCCTTAATAGTAACAAAAGGTGTGAAAGTAGGCACCTTATATCTTTGTACAGGTCATACTATTCATTCTACTTTAGCTGTTGCAGAGAAAAAACAAACAGGTTTAGGAACAGTTGGTACAGGTTCTGAGACAACACTATGGCATAACAGACTTGGGCATATGAGTGAAAAAGGTATGAAGGTACTTCATTCTAAGAAAGTTTTACCAGGTCTGAAATGTATTAATATAGATTTCTGTGAAAGTTGTGTGTATGGAAAACAAAAGAGTCTTAGTTTTCTCAAGGATGGGAAGTAAAAGAAAAATGAAAAGTTGGAGCTTGTGCATACCGATGTATGGGGACCGGCTCGGGTATCTTCTCTCTGTGGCTCTCGATATTATGTTACATTCATAGATGATGCAACTACGAAGGTATGGATTTATTTCCTTAGGTAGAAATCTGATGTATTTGAAACATTTAAGAAATGGAGAAGCTTGGTTGAGAATGAGATGGGTAAAAGATTAAAATGTCTCAGATCTAATAATGGCGGTGAGTATTGTAGGAAAGAATTTGAAGATTATTGTTCCTTTAATAGAATTCGTAGGCAGAAAATGATTCTAGGGACTCCACGGGAAAATGGAGTGGTTGAACGCATGAAGAGGACAATAATGGAGTGTGCAAGGACCATGAGATTAATGTTGGGCTACCTTTAAACATGTGGGCAGAGGCTATCAACACTATTGTATATTTAATTAATAGATGTCCTTCAGTTCCTTTGCATTGTGGTATTCCAGAGGAAGCATGGACAAGTAAGAAGGTGAGTTATTCTTTTCTCAAAACCTTCGGATGTGAAGCATTTACACATGTAGATTCTGAAAATAGAACCAAGTTGGATGCAAAATAAAAAAAGTGTACCTTCATTGGATATGGCATTGATGAATTTGGTTATAGGCTTTGGGATTTTGAAAATCAAAAAATTGTGAGAAGCAGAGATGTTATATTCAATGAGAAGGTGTTGTACAAAGATCAGTTGCAGCAGCATGAGAAGAAAGAAAAGGATTATGTGGTGCTGGATGATACTCCAAATAGTGATGTTCCAGTGGTTCCTCATGCTCCGCAATAGCAACCAAAAATACCACAAACTCTAGTGAATGTTAGACAGTCAACAAGGCTAAGTAGACTTCCTGAAAGGTTTTTTCCCTCTTTGTATTCTATTTTTTTAACAGATGCTGGTGAACTAGAAGGGTATGATGAAGCTATGCAGGTGGATACACAGGTTCAGTGGGAGCTTGCAATGAAAGAAGAAATGGACTCCTTGCTGAAAAATTAGACTTAAGAATTATGTAAGTTGCCTACAGGTAAAAAGGCTTTACCAAACAAATGGGTTTATAGGCTAAAAGAGGAAGATGGAGGTAACAAAATATTTAAAGCCAGGTTATTTGTAAAAAGATTTGCACAGAAAAAGGGTATTGATTTTGATGATATATTTTCTCCGGTTGTCAAGATCATTTCTATTCGTACTGTCTTAAGTATTGTGGCTACTGAAGATTTGCATTTGGAACAGCTAGATGTGAAAACTTCCTTTCTCCATGGTGATTTGGAGGAGGAGATATACATGGAACAACCCCAAGGATTTGAGGTCAAAGGTAAGGAGAAACTAGTGTGCCGATTGAAGAAGAGTTTGTATGGCCTGAAACAAGCACCTCAGTAATGGTATCTAAAATTTGATAGTTTTATGGCTGAGCAAGGCTACAGTCGGTGTAATTCTAACCATTATGTTTATTTTAAGAGGTTGGATAATGACAGCTACATTATTTTATGTTTATATGTTGATGACATGCTTGTAGTTGGGTCTAACATGGATCACATAAGAGAGTTAAAACAATAGTTAGCATAGTCATTTGATATGAAGGATTCGGGGGCAACAAAACAAATCCTTGGTATGAAAATTTGTAGAGATAGGAAGAATAGAAAATTGACTCTATCTCAGGCTGCTTATGTTGAAAATGTGTTGCAGAGATTCCATATGGAGAATGCAAAAGCTGTCAGCACACCTTTGCCTAGTCATTTGAAATTGACTAAGGAGATGTGTCCAAAGACACAAGAGGAGGAAGAAAAAATGTCCAAGGTACCATATGCTTCAGCTGTAGGAAGTTTAATGTATGCCATAGTATGCACGAGACTAGATATTGCACATACTATAGGAGTCGTCAGTAGGTATATGAGTCATCTTGGATTGGAGCATTGGAATGCAGTAAAATAGATTCTCAGATATTTGAGAGGTACATCCAATAAACACTTATGTTTTGGGGGCTCTAATATTGATTTAGCAGGTTATGTAGACTCAAATTTGGTAGGTGATATTGATACCAGGTGGAGTACTACAGGTTATGTCTTTACTAAAGGTGGGATAGCTATGAGTTGGATCTCATGATTGCAAAAGGTGGTTGCTTTATCCACCACAAAGGTAGAGTATGTAGCTGCAACAGAGGCAAGCAAGGAGATGATATGGCTGTAATCTTTCATGGAAGAATTGGGCAAACAACAGGCTAACAGTTCTTTGTATATAGATAGTCAGAGTGCCATACATCTTGAAAAGAATTATGCCTTGCATTCAAAGACCAAACACATACAGTTGAGGTATCACTTTATTCGGTCGGTGTTGGATAATGGATAGTTAAGGCTAGAAAAGATACATACAGATGAAAATCTAGCGGATATGTTTACAAAGGCAGTGACAAGGGAGAAGATGAGCTCATCTTTAGCTTTGGTTGGTCTTCAAGACTAAAACAATAAAATTAGAACAACAGAGTCCAGGGTGCTTATTTCTAGTGGGAGTTGCACGCACAGCGGTGTCGTCCAGGATCAGTCTCCAAGTGGGAGATTGTTTGGTGTGGACCCTGATTAGTCTCCAAGTGGGATATTGTTGGTAAGTGACAACTAATCAGGAAAGTACTATACACTAGCCATGTATCCTTGCTAGGGTTCGGGGCTAGGCTGGGCCCCGAGCGAGGCTTGGGGGGCAACAACCCTCGAGAAGCAGGGGTTTGAGGGTGTAGCCCCCGAAAAAAAAATTTAGAGCTGACATAAAAAAACCCTATTTTTGTAACCAATATGAGGCTTGATAAAAGCAACTAAGGGTTAGAGTTTTGGTTGTTTTGGTTGTTTTATTGTATTGTAGCATTTGCAACGGTATTGAGTTACAAGGATTGCTAGTTGTAATCAGTTTGATTTACTGGACAATAATATTGGACTCTATGTTGGTGGATGTAGCCCGAGTTTGGGTGAACCACGTTAAAACTTGTCTCTCACTGTTATTATTTCTGTGTATTTTTCATTCCTCTATTTAATCTTTATTTGCATTTAATTGATATCTTCTGACGACTAACCCTAACATATCTTGCTTCCTTTCAGTTGGTATCAGAGCCTGATCACTTTGGTTCTAGTTGTTGGGTAGAGGGTTTTTTGAGCTGATCTTCATTTGAGTGGGAGCTTGTGTAGAGGATTTTGAAATCTTTGTTGTAGGTAAGAGATGGCGAGCACATCTGGGAGGTTTGAGATAGAGAAGTTTAACGGCAGTAATTTCGAGTTGTGAAAACTCAAAATGGAGGACATGCTTGCAGATCAGGATTTATGGGAAGCCCTATCTGGTACAAAACCAATGGTAATGTCTCAAGAAGATTGGGATCTCAAAGATCAAAAAGCTAAGGGTTTGATAAGACTCTATTTGGCTGATTTAGTGCTCCTGAATATCCATGAAAAGAAGACTGCAAAGGAACTTTGGAAGAAGCTTGGAGATGTTTATCAGGCTAAATCCCTGGTGAACAAGTTATTCTTGTGAAAGAAATTGTATTCTCTGAGGATAGAAGATGGAGGATCTATCGCTAATCACCTGAATACATTCAATATGCTTGTTTCCCAGTTGACTTCTGTTGGTGTGAAGATGGAGGAGGAGGATCGATGTATGACATTATTGTGTTCCTTACTAGATTCGTGGTACCACCTTGTTATGGCCATTGGGAGTACCAATACCCCTTCAAGATGGATGAAGTGGTTTCTTCGCTATTATCTGAAGAGATGCAAGAAAGTCTTCCAAATTAGCTAAGGAGGCTCTTGTGGTTCATGGTAGATCTAAAGAGAAGGGAAAGAAAAAGGATAGAAGAAGGAAGAAAAAGGAAGATCCAAATCCCATGGGAGATCTAGGTCTCCTGGAAAGTCCAAGGCCCTATGTTGGAACTACAACAAACTTGGTCACTTCCGCAAGGAGTGCAAGGAGGAGAAAAAGAAAAAGAAGAACTATGATTCAGATTTTGACAAGTCCTCTCAGGATGAAGGAGAAGCATTTGTCATTGCCTTGGCAACACATGCATCTGAGGATGTGTGGCTTATTGACTCTGGTGCATCTTTTCACATGACTCGCATCGGGGTTGGTTTTCTAAGTATAAAGAATACGATGGTGGAAAGGTGTACTTAGGTGATGATTCTCACCTGGATATTGTTGGTCGTGGAAGAGTCTTGATTTGATTCCCTAATGGACGAGTAAAGGGAATCAATGGTGTTCTACATATCCCTGGTTTGACATGGAACCTTCTTTCTATAAGTAAATTAAATGATGTGGGTGTGCAGGTTGTTTTCTTGAAAGGAGGATACAAGATTACTAGAGGATCTATGGTGTTAGCTAAGGGTGTTCAGATTGGCACTCTATTTCAGCTTGAAGCATCTGCAGTTCAGTGCAATAGTGCCTCTATTTTGAAGAAGAGAGCTTCAGAGTCTTCATCCTCACCATTGGAACCAGCAGCGAAAAAGACTGTTGCATCTATTTCTGATGGTTGTGCTTTCTGGGTACCTAAGGGTGCTCATTCTATGGAGATGAAACTTCTAGCTGAGAGGACAATGTTATGGCACCAAAGGCTTGGTCACATTGGTGAAAAGGGTTTGAGGACCCTGAAAAATAAAAATCTTGTTGAGGGTATGAATGACTATAATCTTGAGTTCAATTTTTATGAACATTGCATTTATGGAAAATAAAACCATGTTCAATTTTATTCTAGTTCTCACAAATCTTCAGAGGTGTTGGACTTGATTCATTCTGATGTGTTTGGTCTTGTTAATGTTCCTTCAATTTCAAAATATGTTTACTTTGTTTCATTCTTTGATGACTACAATAGAAGGACATGGGTGTATTTCCTTAGAAGTAAATCTGAAGTCTTTAATAGATTCAAAGAGTTCAAACCTCTTGTAGAGAATCAGAAGGATAGAAAGATTAAGTGTTTGAGGATTGATAATGGTGGTGAGTTTTGTTCAGCAAATTTTGACAAGTTCTATAAAGAACAGAGGATTGAGAGGCATAAGACAACTCTGTATACCCCTCAGCAGAATGGAGTTGTAGAGAGGATGAATAGAATGTTGATGGAGAGGGCAAGGAGTATGCTAAGTGGAGCTGGTCTTGAACAAAAGTTTTGGACTGAAGCTGTTGCTACTGTTTGTTACTTGGTTAACAGGTCTCCTACATCAGTGCTCGTTGATAAGACACCTATGGAGGTATGGTCTGGTAAAAAGCCTTCATTAAGACACATTCAAGTATTTGGTTGTGAGGCATATGCACATGTGCCTAAGGAGAAGAGGTCTAAGTTGGAGAACAAGGATGTAAAGTGTATCTTCATCGTCTATGGTATCAGTGTGAAAGGGTACAAGCTTTGGGATCCAATGGCTAAGAGAGTTCTATATAGCAGAAATGTGATCTTCTAAGAGTGCAATCCTTCTTCTATTGTCTTGCAGCCAGAGAAAGAAGAGAAGAAAGATGATGTGGTTCATCTTCCTTCCACCCGTGAGAAAGTTGAACCAAAAACATCTATTGGACTTAACAATGAGGAGAGCTCTAGCAGCTCTAAAAGTTTAGAAGAAGATGAAGAACCTCAACCTCAACCTTTGAGGAGGTCCACGCAGATAAGGCAGCAACCTGATAGGTTTGGTTATTCATTGCATGATTCCAGTTGTATTTTTTCTTTGATTTCTAACACTGATGAGCCTAGAACTGTGAAAGAGGCTATGGGTATGAAAGATGCAGGTTCCTGGAAGGAGGCCATGGAAGAAGAGATGGCTTCTTTGGAAAAGAATAATACTTGGGACTTGGTACCCTTGCCTGAAGAACAAAAACCTATTAGATGCAAATGGGTGTTCAAAAAGAAATTTAGTGTAGATGGCAGTGTTGAGAAATATAAGGCTAGATTGGTTGCGAAGGGGTATTTTTAGGTGTAAGGAATTGACTATGGTGAGATTTTCTCTCCTGTTGCAAAGCTGACATCTATTTGGTTCCTATTATTTCTTGCAGTAGTGTATGGTCTAGAAGTGGAACAGATGGATGTGAAGACAGCATTCCTTCATGGTGACTTGGAGGAGGAAATCTATATGTCACATCCATAGCACTATGTGGTGAAAGGTAAAGAAAATCTAGTTTACAAGTTGAAAAAGTCTTTGTATGGTTGAAACAATCTCCTAGGATGTGGTACCAGAAGTTTGATGCCTTTTTGTTGAGTATTGGATTTCAGAGATTGAAATCAAATCATTGTGTTTATTACAAGTTTGACAATGATCACATTCTCATTATTGCATTGTATGTCGATGATATGTTACTCATTGGGAATGGTAAAAGTTTGATTTCTAATTTGAAGTCTCAGTTGTCAGCATAGTTTGAGATGAAAAATCTAGGGGAAGATCGGTACATTCTGGGAATGGAAATTAGAAGAGACAGAGAAAATAGAAAACTTTGGTTAGGCCAGAGTAAGTATGTTAACACTGTGTTGGAGAGATTCAGGATGATGGATTGCAGACCTTTGATTGTTCATTTTACAATGGGGACAACATTATCTGTTGAAGATTGTCCAAAGTCTCCTTCTGAGATAGAGGATATGAGCAGAGTTCCTTATGCTAGTGCAGTTGGAAATTTGATATATGCGATGGTCTGCACAAGACCAGACATTGCCCAAGCAGTGGGAGTTCTTAGTCGATTTATGGCTAATCCTGGATGGGTACATTAGGATATAGTGAAGAGAGTGTTTAGATATTTGTAGGGTACTTCTGAGTATTCCTTGTGTTATCATGATTATCCTTCAGGACCTCGGCATTCAATTTGTATTCATGGATTTGTCAATTCAGATTGAGTAGGTAACATTGACAACAGGAGATCCACCAGTGCTTGTGTTCACTATGTTTGGTAGTGCTATTAGTTGGATGAGTAAGCAGCAACCTATGGTCACTTTATCCACTAATGAAGCTAAGTACATGGAAGCAACTCATTCTTGTAAAGAAGCCATTTGGATTAAGAGATTGTGTTCTGATGTTGGGTTTGATGTAGGGAAGATTACTATTTGTTGTGATAGTTAGAGTGCCATATGTTTGGCAAAGAATCCTACTTTCCATGCAAGGACTAAGCATATTGATGTCCATTACCATTTTGTTCATGACATGGTAGAGGATGGGAAGGTAAACTTGGAGAAAGTTGATACGTTGACGAATGTTGCAGATTCCTTAACAAAACATGTGAGCATAGAGAAATTCAGATGGTGTTCAGAGTCTATGGGCCTCACTGCCCCTAGCAATTAAATCATGGTGTTGATACTCCCTTTTCTCTTGCAAGGTGTTTGACAAGTGGGAGAATGTTAGGAAAAGTGTCTCAACCTTGCAACTTTGAAAGATTACTATTCTTCCTAGTTTTGGTCTTTTCGAATACCCTTTATCTTGGAGAATGGTCTAGAACTTTCAAAGTTTCCAAACGAGCTAAAACTAGCGAGACTTACTATTTTTAGTAAGTTCTTCAATTAAGCTCGGATTGACCTAAAAATTTTTCTAGAAGGTGCGGAACAGCTAAGTGAACATCTTGGGTGAGTTTCGTCTCAAGATCATATCTGGATTGCAAGATATTAAAGTTTCTATTTTTTGAAACTGTAGGAAAAAGTCTTTGAACTCAATTACCAAAATTGAAACTTCTCTAAACATCCTGAAAATGGTGATAAATAGTATAGCTAGTTATAGCGTGATAGATCTCTTCACGAGCTTTCCAATGTATTAAATGGTTCGTCAATCGGACACCCAGATCAAAAGTTATGGCCTCCGGAAGTTGGACCTTCTATTTTGGGAAATGTAAAAACATGTTGGACACATAAAACAGTTGTAAAGGAGAGAGTTACATGTGTTGGTGTGTGGTTTGGCACATCACAAGGCATCTTTGATTGGATATAATTTGGGTGCCATGTTTTGGGTGGTTTTAGCTCATGGTTTTGTAATTACCGTTGGCGGTGTATTGTATTGTATCTCCTATATATTAGAAAATTGAGATGGAGGTTGTATGTAAGAATCTTATAGATGTCGAATTACCTCCTAAATCTCTAGTTGGATATACTCTTGTAAAACCTTTCTCTGCAAGTATATTGTAATCTTTGCAATTTCTGAATAATATATTGGGAAGCTTTGGAGTGTGGGGTTTTTCTACCTAAAAGCATTTTCCCCACATATATCTTGTGTTATGAGTTTTGTGTTTGCATTTTGGAAGTTGTTATTATCTTTCTATTAATGTGCATCTTAATCTATAACTGTAAAAGTAAAAATTTACATAAGTCTTTGTTAGACTTAGGGCACACAACTGAGAGGGGGGGTGAATCAGTTGTGCAAAACTTTTTCCATTTACACTCTTGAATCCTCTTTGTGATTAGCAGTATATTAAACATGAAACATAATGCATTCAAATCAAAAGAAGAAACTTATCAACACATAAGACACTAAGATTTTGACGTGGAAAACCTGGTTAAGGGAAAAACCACGGGTGATTAACACAAGAATGTATTCTCTGTTAGAAGAATAGTAAGAACAAAATGGCACATGCCAATTAGGGCTCACTTCCTGAGCACACTTCTCACAAGAAGCTCATTGCCTACAAGAGACACACTATCTACAAAGAAATAAGTATCACCTTCTTGAACTAGAAAATAGTATCTTCATCATACTTGAATCAGTTCCATTAAGCTCAATACTTCTGCTCTACCTTTCGCTCTCCTCTTCGCTACCACACCCTCATCTCCACAAGCACACTATTCAACTGACTTCACAATCCCTTATTTATACAAGACATCAACTTAGGAATGATCATCTAAGTCATAAAGCATCCACAATAACATCCACATGATGTATAACTTATCCAGTTGCCCTGTCTCAGGAAGAACACCATCATCAAGAAGTTGTTCTTCAAATGCAAACTCTAGCTTCAATGTGGACCACCAACATGATCTAGACACGATCCAAAGATCACCACAAGCTTTCCTGAATCACCAATAACATCCACACTTCATCTGCTTACTGAAATCCTTCTCTCCTTCTTCCAGAACCTCAAGAACACAGTTTGTCATTACTATCACAAAGGAATTTATGCTTGTGGACCTTTTTACCACAAACCAATCCAGTTGATACTCCACAAAGACTCCCTCAGCACTCCCTAAAATCCGCAGAACATGATACTGCATTTCCTGATCTCACCGGACCTATCTGTCTCACTCTGTCACCACTGAGCACCTGCCGGAACCAGTCTTACTTGAACAGCCACAACTTCTTCATATCTTCATACGGACCTTTGAAATCTCTACTGGACCTCCTTGAGACACATATCTACAAACCCTTTAAACCGCATCCTCTGATCCTACACCTATCTTGGACTTTTACCTTACTGTCTTCCCTGTTCTTCTCTGTTCCTGATTGAGACTAATTTTCTCAGTATCCTCAGCACACAGCTCATCCAATCCTTATCATTAATACAACAGGAGTATGTTGAGATCAATGACAACACAGATTAGGTCCATACTTGCAACAATCTCCCCCTTTGTCATTGATGGCAACATATGATGTGAAAAACTGGTTTAACCATCAAGACAAGAACTCCTTACTGTCACAACTCCCCCTATCAGCAACAACCATTAACATGTCTTCTCTCTCTTAACTGCTCCCCCTTTGATCAAAAACCACTTGTTTTTCACATGTCTTCTCTCCCCCTTCGACATCAATGGCAAAAGGCACATACTTGCAATTCCAATACTTTAGAAACATACTTGCTGCTCCCTCTGAGTAGCAGCTCCCCATCATCAATCCAGATCACAAGATATGATTGTGACATCCACCAAACTGATGCACCACAGTGCACCTTAGTTCATCACCGGAGGGGCAATAACCCCTAGCTTCTCCCTGAGATACTCAAAAGATTCCTTAGGAAGAGGTTTAGTAAAGATGTCTGCAATCTGATCCTTGGAAGGCACAAACTCCAATCTGACTTCATTTTTGTTTACTTGCTCTCTCAAAAAGTGAAACTTGATGGATATGTGTTTAGTCTTTGAATGCAACACCGGATTCTTGGATATATTTATTGTACTTGAATTATCACAGAAGATTGTGATAGGTTCCTCATAATCCACTTTGATATCTCTTAGCATCTGCTTCATCCATAAAACTTGAGTGCAACTGCCTACTACTGCAATATATTCTGCTTCAGTTGTAGACAGAGATATGGCCTCTTGTTTCTTTCTCAGCCATGAAACTAATCTCTTCCCTAGAAAGAATGCTCCACCACTGGTACTTTTCTGGTCATCCACATCTCTTGCCCAATCAGCATCTATATATGCATGAAGAGAGAAATCATGATCTCTAGGATACCACAGACCATACTCAACTGTCCCTTTCAGATATCTAAAAATTCTCTTGATTGCCATGACATGAGATTCTCTAGGATCTGCTTGGAATCTGGCAACAAGACCAACAGCCTGCATAATGTCTGGTCTAGTTTGAGTGAGATACAATAGTCCTCCAATCATTGACCTATACTTTGTCTGATCAGCCTTAGGAGAATCATCATCTTTGCTCAATTTACATCCGGTTGTCATGGGAGTATTCATTGGTTTTGAGTCTTCCATCCCAAATTTCTTCAACAATTCTTTCACATATTTGGTCTGAGAAATGAAGATTCCTTTCTTTATTTGAGTGATTTGTAGACCCAAGAAGAAATTCATTTCACCAAGCATGGACATCTCAAACTCACTTTTCATTTGATTTGCAAAAGTTTTACACATACTATCTCTTCCTCCAAAAATGTTATCATCAACAAATACTTCAACAATCAGGATGTTTTCATGATCAATTTTGAAATATAAGTTACTATCAGTAGTACCTTTGTTGAAACCAATCTTCAAAAGATGCTTGCCCAATCCTTCATACCAGGCTCTAGGGGCTTGCTTCAATCCATATAATGCCTTCTTCAACTTGCAAACCATATCACCATGATCAGACAGCTGAAATCTATCTGGTTGCTCAATTTACACTTCTTCTTCCAAATCACCATTCAGGAAGGCAGACTTGACATCCATCTGATACACTTTGAAATCTTTGAATGTAGCAAATGCAAGAAATAATCTAATTGCTTCAATTCTTGCTACCAGAGCAAAATTTTCTTCAAAGTCAATTCCTTCTTTTTGAGAGTAACCCTTGCAGACCAGTCTGGCTTTATTTTTGATTACTTCACCAGCTTCATTTAGTTTGTTTCGGAAGACCCATTTTGTTCCAATCACATTCTTGTTTCTAGGTCTGGGAACAAGATCCCAAGTATGATTTTTCTCTATTTGCACCAGCTCTTCCTCCATTGCTTTAGTCCAGTTTTCATCACTGCAAGCTTCATTTACTGTCTTAGGTTCAATCTTGGAAATCAAACAACACTCTTCTGGATCTTGAGCAATTCTCCTTCTTGTTTGTACTCCTTTGCTTTTATCACCTATGATCTGATCTTCAGAGTGATTCAATCTTACATACCTGGGAACTTTGGGAATTTCTTTTACTTCTAATTCTTGATCAGGCTCATTGAGATTTATCTCTTCTTCCCAATTTACCGGATCAATTTGAGTCTGACTTTCAGAAGAGGCTTGAGCTCCTTGAGTCAGAACACCATTCTGATCATCTTCATTACATTCATAAAATCTTGAAGGTTTTTCAATTCCCTCATCAACCTTCACATTTATACTTTCTATCATCATCCTCAATCTCTTGTTGAAACACTGGTAGGCTTTACTTTGAATACAGTATCCCAAGAATATTCCTTCATCACTTCTAGCATCAAACTTTCCTAGATCTTCATCTCTTTTGATGTAACATTTGCTACCAAAGACTCTGAAATATTTTATAGTAGGAGTAATGCCAAACCAAAGTTCATAAGGGGTCTTACCGGTATTGCTTCTGATTTGAACTTGATTGAGAGTATAGACTGTAGTGCTGACAGCTTCTCTCCAATAGATATGAGGAACATTTGCTTCCATCATCATGGTCCTAGATGCTTCCTGGATGGTCTGGTTCTTTCTCTCGGCTACTCCATTCTGCTATGGAGTCCTAGGAGCAGACAACTGTCTCTTAATTCCATGTTTCTCACAGAACTCTATGAACTCTCCGAATATGAATTCTCCACCTCTATCAAACCTCAGACATTTCAACTTTAATCCTATTTCATTCTCTACCATAGCCTTGAATATTTTGAATTTCTCAAGAGCTTCTGATTTTTCTTTTAGAAAGGTTACCCACATCATCCGAGAATAGTCATCAATTAGCAGCATGAAGTATCTATCACCTTGAAGACTCCTAATTCTTGCTAGACCACAAAGATCAGTGTGAACTAAGTCCAATAATCTGGTAGAAGACAGTTCCTTGCTTTTGAATGAGACTCTACTCAGCTTACCCAACTGACATTCCTTGCACAAGCTATTAGTAGGTTTCATCAATTTTGGAAGATCTCTCACAGCTTGAGTATTGTTTATCTTGATGATATTATCAAAATTCACATGACACATCCTTCTATGCCATAACCAACTCTGATCAACTTGAACAAATAAGCAGCTTTTACCAGTACCAACCAAGTGGAAGATATTACCTTTAGTTTGAGTACTGGATGCAATCTCTGTTCCGGAACTTTCAAAGATTTTGCATTTTCCATCCTTGAATCAGAGATCATAGCCTTTGTCCACCAATTGTCCAACACTGAGAAGATTGTGCTTCAAACCTTCAACATACAGTACATTACCAGTTTTGTATCTTCCATCAAAAGAAATAGTTCCTCTTCCTCTGATTCTACTAGCAGAATTGTCACCAAACTTTACCACTCCTCCTTCATACCTTTCCAAATCTACAAACTTATTTTTGTCACCTGTCATATGGTGAGAGCATCCATTGTCAATGACCCAATCATTCTTCTATTCAATTTGGGCAGCCAGAGCTCTTTCCACAGTCTTAAGATTGACAGATATAGAGGATATTGGATCTTCTTCCTTGATGGAAATGAACACCCATTCATTTCCAGATTTGTTTCCTATCTCTGATTCATCATCTGTTACTCCTTCATTATCATCATCTTCATGTACATAGTAACATTCTTTTGGAACCTTGGGTTGTTAGGATTTTGCCTTGAAAATCTTTCCAGACACCTTGAGCAAAAATGACCAATCTTATTGCAGTTAAAACACTTAAAAGGTAGTTTTCCTTCATACTTACCAGATCCTCTTGGCATCCCCTTTGCAATAAGAGCTTCAAGTTGAGCAGTTTCTACTTCCTCTTCTTCCAGATCTTTTCTTGCTTTTTCATACCATGATAATTTCCTTGAAGAATTCTCTCTCGGATCAAACCTTTGTTTACCTTTAACAGAGGCACTGGCTTTGAATGCAGATTCAGTCTTGGGGGGTCATCTCCAAACTCTGTCATTTCAAATGCAGCCAATTTTCCAGCCAATTGATCTATTGTGACAGTTGTATGGGCTCTGAATTCTTCAATGGCAGCAGCCTTGATTTTGTAAGAAGCAGGAAGGGATCTGAGAATTTTACCAACAATCTCATTTCCATCCAAGACTCCACCAGCATTGCTAATTCCACAAACCATCTCATTCACTCTTGGCATAAAAGTAGTAATATTTTCATCATCTCTCATCTTTAGTTTTTCAAATTTCCCTTTTAGACTCTGTAACCTTGCACATTTAACGTACTGGTCTCCTTCATGCAAAAGTTCCAATTTATTCCAAATCTCAAAGGCAGTTGGTAGGTCAATAACATTTGAGAGCTCTGAGTCAGATAATGCACTTAGAAGAGCCTCTTTGGTCTGCAGATTATTTTCAGCATCTTTGATTTCATTTAGTGTTGTCAGACCACTCTGTGGTGGTACATACTATTTTGTAACCATGGACTAGTACGCCATTCCCATACACTGTAGGTGACATTTCATTTGACCTTTGCAAAGAGCAAAGTTGGGTCCATCAAACTTCGGACTATCCTTCTTGTAAGATGACATCCTGGATCTCCTCAAGCGGTTAAGCTCCTTTTAGAGGAACTTGGCTCTGATACCAATTGTTAGACTTTGGGCACACAACTGAGAGGGGGGGTGAATCAGTTGTGCAAAGCTTTTTCCATTTACACTCTTGAATCCTCTTTGTGATTAGCAGTATATTAAACATGAAACATAATGCATTCAAATCAAAAGCAAAAACTTATCAACACATAAGACACCAAGATTTTGACATGGAAAACCTGGTTAAGGGAAAAACCACGGGTGATTAACCCAAGAATGTATTCTCTATTAGAAGAATAGTAAGAACAAAATGGCACATGCCTATTAGGGCTCACTGCATGAGCACTCTTCTCACAAGAGGCTCACTGCCTACAAGAGACACACTGTCTACAAAGAAATAAGTATCACCTTCTTAAACTAGAAAATAGCATCTTTATCATGCTTGAATCAATTTCATTAAGCTCAATACTTCTGCTCTGCCTTTCGCTCTCCTCTTCGCTACCACACCCTCATCTCCACAAGCACACTATTCAAATGACTTCGCAATCCCTTATTTATACAAGACATCAACTTAGGAATGATCATCTAAGTCGGCAAGCATCCACACTAACATCCACATGATGTATAACTTATCCGGTCGGCCTGTCTCAGGAAGAACACAATCATCTAGAAGTTGTTCTTCAAATGTGAACTCCAACTTCAATGTGGACCACCAACATGATCTGAACACGATCCAAAGATCACCACAAGCTTTTCTAAATCACCAATAACATCCACACTTCATCTACTTACTGAAATCCTTCTCTCCTTCATTCGGAACCTCAAGAACACAGTCTGTCATTATTGTCACAAAGGAATTTATGCTTGCGGACCTTTTTACCATGAACCAATCCAGTTGATACTCCACAAAGACTCCCTCAGCACTCCCTAAAATCTATAGAACATGATACTACATTTCTGGATCTCACCGGACCTATCTGTCTCAGTCTGTCACCACTGAGCACCTACCGGAACCAGTCTTACTTGAATAGCCACAACTTCTTTAGATCTTCATGTGAACCTCTAAAATCTCTACTAGACCTCCTTGAGACACATATCTACAAACCCTTTAAATTGCATCCTCTGATCCTCAACCTATCTTGGAATTTTACCTTACTGTCTTTCCTATTCTTCTCTGTTCCTGATTAAGACTAATTTTCTCAATATCCTCAGCACACAGCTCATCCAATCCTTATCATTAATGCAACAGGAGTATGTTGACATCAATGACAACATGGATTAGGTCCATACTTGCAACAATCTTTCCTCAGTAGATCAATGTAGGAAGCTTTTCTACATACCTTGCTTCCTTTCATAAGGAATGTCCTAGCCCAAGACACTAAAGAGGTCTCCACATCCTCCAACCTTCTCCAAGAGAATTCATACTATGAAACATGCATGGAGAAGTTATCAAAAGGACACCTAACAATTATGTATAAATGATCAATAGAGACAAGTAGGATTTCCATAATAGGGGGCATAAGATAGTCTAAGATTCAAGCCATTGCATGGTTCGATTAAATGAATCATTATGCATATTAAGGAATATATCCTTCTATATCATCCTAGGGCAAAAATTAAGATTCTTGGAATCAATTTTGGCTCCATTGATCATGAATATGAGTATGAAAAACAATTGTTGACTAAAATTATTTTATGAAGTATTTGATATTGGGTGTTTTCTTGTATATGTGAAAATAGGTGAAATGAAGGCATGAAGGGCTGAAACAAGATGGAAACATGATGAATTTGGAGTCTCTTTGACTAAACTAACTGATATAGCTACACATGCATGGATACAATGGTAATGATAGAAAAATATGTTAACACTAAAAAAAGATGATCACATGGATCTTTTACCTAATTTCTTAGCCTTATATGTTACTGCTACACCATTTTCAAGGTCTTGGTTGGCTAGATTAGTAAGAGGAAACCATGGAAAGGCTTTGAAAATATTTGAGTGATGGAAGAAATAGAAGCCTTTTGGGAAAATGGGTATAGCCTTTTAGGAGAATGGAGTGTTTGTTACAAAAAATGAATTTTAATCAAGTTTCCATCCTAAAACCTTTCTGCCCTAGACTTGTACATCAATAGTTGCTATGGTAACAATTACAAGACTCTTGGTGAAGAACTCACTATTGCATCATGAGATAAGTGAGTTTCTAGAGCATGTATGATAGTTCAAGGGCACATGTGGTAGTGTTGGAGTGCATGTAATGACAATTGAGAACATGCATATATTTTCTAGAGAATGTTTTGAGGTATCAAAGTGATAAGAAGCAATTCCTCGAGTTTGTCTTTGTTATCACAAGCCATAGTTTGATTTTGGTTGCAATGTATGAAAACATACATACACGGTTCATGTGTTTTGGTAAACAACTTTTGACTAAGTATGAAAACATATTTAAAGAACATATATATCTTAGAACATAAAGACATAAAGAACATACTTGAACATATATAAGTGAATTCAAATGGACATAACTTGAACATACCTTAGAATTCGATATTGGAGTTGACCAATTCTCCAAAATATGGCTTCAAAATCCTCAAATTCTTCTTTTTCGCAAGTTTGATTATGAATTATATATAACTCCAAAATAGGATTAGTCAAATTTATGGAAAAAACAAACATATATCATCAAATTCAATCTATATATCAATGCTAATTAGCTTTGAAACAATATCACACATGAAACATGAAACTTTTAGTTTAAATAATCACATTTTCTCCAAAAGCATGCAAAATCAGTTCTTCTATGTTGAAAAAACAAAAAAGATGGTGGATTGATCTAAAAATGATTCTCAATATGTCAAACAACATAAAAAGCATTTTCTTGTCTGATATACTACATGAAAAGCAGGAATAACAGTCATGTGGGGTCTAAATCACAGATCCCACATGTTTGTTTCTCATTTTTCATGCTTCCCATAATGCTAGTGCGTTATAATGCACTCACATTATAACGCGAGTGTGTTCTAGGAAGCATGAAAACATAAATCTTCATGCATGCAAAAATCATAACCTTCTCAATGTTGGTGCCAAAATCAAGGGCTGGGATGTCATGCTCTCACATAAAATATATTGTAACTATGCATGTAGTGCATCAAATAGGTAATCAAGTGACGGTCCAAGAGTATCCCTAGACTCAAATATCCATGTGGTTCATGAAATAGAACTTGTCTATACTAGGAGGGACAAATGTAACCTTGTATCTACATGAGAGAGTCTCTCTCTCTCTCTCTCTCTTTATTTCTCTATCCTCCCTCTCTACAACTCTATCTATTTCTCTTTCTCTATATCTATCTCCCTCTCTCTGTCAACCCCTTGGAATGTGAGGGAGAGAGATATAAAGATAGAGAGGTAGATATATTTAGATAGAGGGAGGATAAATAAATAAAGAGAAAAAGGGAGAAATAGGTAGATAGAAAGGGATGTATAGAGAGGGAGGGAGACATAGAAAGGGGGAGGGGGAGACCTAGATAAATAGAGAGAGATAGAGAGACCGGGACACATGGAGAGATAGAGAGGGACATTGACATGGACAGGGAGAGAGATCGGGGACATCCAGAAAGAGATGGAGAGATAGAGTTAGAGTTAGAGAAAGGAAAAAATATAGAAAGATGGCAAATAGAGAGATAGAGAGGGATAGGTGGAGATAGAGACGGGGAGAGGGAGAGAGGGGGATTGAGATAGACAAAGGGGTCTATAGAGGGAGAAAGATAGATAAAGAGGTAGATAGAGATACATATATAGAGAGAGAGGGGAGATATAGGGAGATAGATCTAGCGAGGGGGAGATAGATAGGGAAATATAGAGAGAGAGGTAGAGAGGGATATATTAAGAGATAGGGTTATGTGGATAGATAGAGATAGGGAAAGAGATGGAGAGATGTCTAGAGACATAGGGAGAGAGATTTCAAGAGGTAGAGGGATGGGAGAGAGATAGAGAGGAGGAGAGAGATAGAGAGGGAGGGAGAGAGAGGTAGTGAGGGATAGATTAAGAGATAGGGATATGTCCAAAGAGATAGAGATAGGGAAAGACATCAAGAGATACAACTTCTAGAGACATATGGAGATAGATTTGAGGTAGAGGGATTAGGAGAGTGATAGAGAGGGGGAGTGAGATAGTGAGGGAGGGAGAGATAGAAAGGTAAGAGTTAGAGAGAGGGCATCGAAAGAGAGAAAGATAGAGAGACAGGGAGATAGAGAGAGAGTTAGAGAGAGAGAGAGGAGACAGAGATATCTCTCCCAAGCTCGATCTCCTCTATATCTCCCTATTCTCCTCTCTACCTAAACCATAAACCTAAACCTCTAAACCTTAACCCCTAACCCCTAAACCATAAACCCTAAACCCTAAATAATGCCCCTAAACCCTAACCCATGCTAACCCCTAAACCCTAAAAATGAGCAACCCTAAACCCCTAACCCCTAAACCATAAAACCTGGAAGCAACCCTAAACATCTATCTCCCTATCTCTCCCAATCTCTATCGGTCCCCTCGCTCTATCTCTCTCTAAACCCTATACCCTAACCCCTAAACTCGAGCAACCCTAAACCCCTAAACCCTAAACCCTAAACTCAAGCATCCCTAAACCCCTAAAGCCTAAATAATTCGCCTAAACCCTAAACCCTATTTACTTGAGCAACCCTAAACTCATGTAAACCTCAAATAATGCCCCTAACCCCTAAACCCTAAACTCGAGCAATCAGGGTAAACCCTTGAACATATAGTTTGATAGGGGATGATGAAGGATCAATGGGAAATGGATGTAGAATTCTTGGATCTTGATTATCATTATCCTCATTGGGATGTGATTTGATAGGATCCAAGTTATTTATTTGATTATCTATGTTTTCTTTGGGATCAAGTGTCTCATCATGGGATATTGATGGATAATGAATAGGACTAGCATGGGATGATGGATAGGGCTAATGGGATGATGGATAGGAGTGATGTGGGTTACTTGCTCATGGATAAGATCTTGATCATAGATAAATATCTTGATCATTGGGAGGATGAGCATGGATAGCACGATATTAGATATGGATAGGGTAAGTGGGGATGCATTGATATTCATTGGATTGGGGAGTAAGAGGTGGTGATGGGGGGTTCACTAGGAGATGTTGGAGGATCAATGATGGGATCGATGTAGAGGGGTTGACCATGAGATGGTAAGGGATCCGAGATGGGATTAGATGGGATTTTTGTATTTTGATTAGGATGGGTGGTTGGTGTTTCCACATGCTTTGGACTAGGCTCTTAACATAGCTATTGGGTTTCTTATATGGATGTGATGGGTTCTTGGATGTGATCAATAATCTTTGGATGTTTGATAACATGGCTACATGATGGGGTTTGACTTGGACTTAAGGTAGGAGACTCTTCAATGAAATGGATAGACATAGGAGTGGATGATGGTGTTGGAGGGGTAGAAATGCTATTAGGAGGTTCTTTGTTAGGCTCAAGGATAGGAATTTGAGTACATGATGTTCTTAGATTCCTTGCTAATAGTCCTTGGGTCACATCCTTCATAGCTTCATGGGTTGATCGACTAGGATATGCATATAGTTGATGGACATGATGGAAGATGTTGTGTGGTTATGATTAGGATCGAGTGAATGGATATAGGAGGCTCGGATGGATTAGGATTGGAATTGTTAGAGGGGGGTGAAATTGGATCAGTGGATTTGGATGGCTCCATATCTTTACTTTTATTTTTAGATTTTGTAAAGAGTCTTTGGAGAAAAATTTTCAAGCGTTTATGGGTTGATGGATTAGAGCCTAGAATGTTTGATGGTGGATTAGATGGTGAGTTATATGGTGGATGGATGATAGGGATTGATGGATTAGGAGATGGGTGGACTAATGCATTAGGATTAGGAGGATTGGAGGGAAATTATAAAATAATTCCCCTTTAACCCTAACCCCTAAACCCTAAACTTGAGCAAACCTAGAAACTCATAAACCCTAAATAATTTACCCCTAAATGTCTAAGCAACCCTAAACTCATAGACCCTAAATATGCCCCTAAACCTGAGCAACCCTAAACCTCTCTCTCTCTCTCTCTCTCTCTCTCTCTCTCTCTCTCTCTCTCTCTCTCTCTCTCTCTCTCTCTCTCTCTCTCTCTCTCTCTCTCTCTCTCTCTCTCTCTCTCTCTCTCTCTCTCTCTCTCTCTCTCCTCTCTCTCTCTCTCTCTCTCTCTCTCTCTCTCTCTCTCTCTCTCTCTCTCTCTCTCTCTCTCTCTCTCTCTCTCTCTCTCTCTCTCTCTCTCTCTCCCATGTCAATAAAGAATATGGAAACAAGAAAACTAGGACATGCAAAGAGGGACAAGGATATAAATTGGGATGATGAAATAGAAACAAGATAATTTATGAATTTCATTGGATGGGAAGAATGATGAGGATAGGTAGAGAGGGGAGGGAAGTAGAGAGTGAGAGAGAGAGGGTAGGAAGTAGAGAAAGGAGGAAGTAGAGAGTGAGAGAGGGTAGGAGGTAGATAAGGAAGGAAGAAGAGAGAGAGGGTAGGAGGTAGACAGGGGAGGGAAGCAGAGACTGAGAGAGAAGGTAGGAGGTAGACAGGGGAGGGAAGTAGAAAGTGAGAGAGAGGGTAGGAGGTATAGAGAGGGGGGGAGAAGAGAGTGAGAGAGAAGGTAGGAGGTAGAGAGGCAAGAAGATCTAGAAAGAGGGTAGGAGATAGACAGGGGAGGGAAGTAGAGAGTGAGAGAGAGGGTAGAAGGTAGAGATGGGAGGGAAGAAGAGAGTGAGAGAGAAGGTAGGAGGTAGAGAGGGTAGGGAAGCAAAGACTCAGAGAGAGGGTAGGACGTAGAGAGGGGAGGGAAGTAGAGAGTGAGAGAGATGATAGGAAGTGCAGCTGCCCTTATAGGACATGTATGTAAACTGTGGAAGCATAGACAAGGCATGTCAATTGTATGACATAATACCTCAAAGAGATGTTCTATAATGGAATGCAATGATTGCAATATATGAAAAAAATGGATTTGTTGAAAAGGCTTTAGAAACTTTCAAGCAAATGCAATGGCATGTGTATAGCTAGTTATGCTCAACATAACGTGAGCGTGTTATGACACGCTTGTGTTATGTGAAATCAATAATGCAAGCGCGTTATAATGTGCTCACATTATTGATTTCACATAACACGAGCGTGTCATAACGTGCTCGCGTTATGCTCATCTTTCTTTGACATATTTTTATCAGTTTTTAGCAAAATCTAGAGATAATCCTGGAGCGTGCTCCCCATCAGGATGGCACTTTTTTTCAATGAAAACTCAAAAATAATACCACCATAATCTTAAGTTCTCTGTTAGATATCTAACCATATATTTTTTTTTACATTTTGAGTATGTTAAGGGTTTCATCTTGAATTTCTTTTGTTAGTGTGTCTATTTTTGGTCAAAAACCAGTGTCTAGTATTTTTGACTTTTTTTTAAACCATTCATTAAAATTTGAAATAAGTTACATTTTTAGAAACTAGACTCCATTCTACACGTATTCAAAAAAAAAATTGATTTTCAATTAGTTTTCAAACATTTTAGGGGGAGGCACATTCAAATTTCTATTTTTTAGGATGTGTCCACTTTAAAAATACCTAAAAAATCAATTATTCATGAAAAAATTTATCAAAACAATTTAGGTTAAACTACATGGTGTTAGCTAATTTCTCACTGAAGCGATTTTTGAAAATACTAAAAAAAGTTAACATTTTAGGGGGACCACACTAGACGCTATGTTTATGTTTTTTTGATAAAAATAGGACCAATTTGTGTGCTCCCCCTTTTGAACCCATTAATCTCAACCATTTTTGGAAAAATTTAGTAGTTTAGAAACTTGATTCAAAGCACTACGACTCTTGTTTTTGTTCCAATCTTCAAATTTTGAGTGTAACTATCTTCAATTTCTCATCCAACATCAATGTTTCCTGATTTTAGAAAAAAAGTGGCATCTTAAGACCCCATTTTTGTCCTCATCTTTGTGCACTTACCCCTTCATTATTTTGATTTTGTATGTAGATGATATGTTGGTAGTAGGTCCCAACATGCAGAGAATCATTAGGTTAAAAAACTCAACTTGCTAGGGAGGTTTGAAATAAAGGACTTAGGAAATTCAAATCAGATTCTTGGAATGAGGATACACAAAGAGCAGAAGAATAGGAAAATTTGGTTGACACAAAAAAACTTATGTTGAGAAGATTTTGTAGTGCTTCAATATGCAAAATGCTCAACTAGTCAGTACTCCATTTCCTTCTCATATTAAGTTGTCTTCGAAATAGTGTACTAGCACAAAAGCTGAGAAGACACAGATGTCTTATGTACCATACTCATCAACAGTTGGTAGTCTTATGTTTGCTATGGTGTGCACCAGACCAAACATTGCACAAGTAGTGGGAGTAGTCAGTCGTTTCATGGCGAATCCAGGTTGTGATCATTGGACGACTGTGAAGTGGATTCTCAAGTATTTGAGGGGCATTTCTGATGCTGCCTAAATTTGTTATAGTGGGAGTAGTCTTCAGGTTTATGGATATGTGGATGTGGATTTTGGTGGAGATAGAGATAATAGAAATCTACTGCTTGTTATATTTTCTCCTTAGCAGGAGGTGTTGTTAGCTGGGTTTCAAAGTTGCAGACAGTAGTGGCTTTGTCTATTACTGAAGCAAAATATATGGCAGCGACACAGGCTAGTAAGGAGACAATCTGGCTTCATAGGCTCTTGAGTGAATTGCAGGTAAAGCAGGATACATGGTATTGCATTGTGACATCCAAAGTGCTATACACTTAGCACGGAACTCAGCTTATCGTGCCAGAACAAAACATGTTGATGTACAATATCACTTTGTACGTGAGGTGGTGGAAGGAGGATAGGTCTCTTTGGCTAAGATACACGCTGATATAAATCCAGTAGATATTTTTGACGAAGCCTACTAGTAGAGAGAATTTCATATGTTGCAAAACTTCTCTTGGCTTACATATCACTTGATGATAGTCAGCAGCAACATTGGTCTCTCATATGAGGAAATATTTGCAAGGTAGAAACATGACTTCAAGTGGGAGATTATTGAAATGTGAAGTCAGTTTGACTTATTCTAGCAGTGACGAGCAGTCAACTGAGATCTCATCTAGTTCCATGTGTTCACCATACAAAATTGCATGCGGAAGTGTCACTCGTGCTTTTATGCATGGAAATCTATCTTTAGATTTGATCAGTTTTGCAATGTGCTTTTTCATGAATATTTAGGGTGGTTGAGCTTGAATCCCAAGGCATGAGAAAAAGTTTTGTAACTGTAAATTTTCTTCTGAGAATAAAATTGAGAGATCTTTGCCCGTGGTTTTTTTCCTGGTATATTACCAAATTTTCCACATAAATCTGTGTTGTCTATTTGTGCTTTTATTGCTAATTCATTGTTATTCCAATTTCTATACTGCTTATATTTCTAATGGTTCTCACATTAAGGTGATTAAAACTATTATTTGGATCCTTTCTTCACACTCTAATATATCCCATGCCTTTTATGTACCCTATAAGTTAGTTTGTTAGGCATAAAACAACTAGCAAGAATGTCAGTATACACTTCAGCACTACTTGGAGGTGGTGTTGACTTGACTTAGTTGAATGAATAGCATAGTTTATGATACTCAACTCACTTTAGAATAGTTTTATGATGCACTAATGCATATATCTAGTGATAAGGTGTCATTGCATGGATGTTTTTCCCCTAAGAGTTTTACAAGGCCACTTATAACTTCAAAATGTTGTGTTTTTACACCCCTTGTTACAGATGATCAATGGGTAAAAGCAAGAAGTTGGGCCCACATATAGGGGAAGCGTCGTGCAAAAAAAAAATCCTAATAGGAATGGGTACTCGTTTTTAAAAAATGGGTACCCATTTAAGAACGGGCACCCCGAGCCTAGAATCAAAACGGGCCACCTGTTATGCTTCGGGATCCTAGCCTAAACAGGTACTCATTTTGTAAAAGTATTTAATTTTACTTAAAATAGGAAATAATGAACATATTAGGAATGGGTGTACCCCATTTTAAAAGAGTACCCATTCTATTTTATGAATGGGTACCCATTTTAAAATGGGTACCCATTCTATTTTTAGAATGGGTAATTGTTTTAAAATGGGTACCTGTTCTATTTTTTATAATAGGTACCCATTCCTAAAAGTTGAAACCACAACCCACATTTTTAATTTGGTTTTAGGCTCAAAAAAGGCATGGTAAGCTGACCCTTAGCCTTGGACCTGCAAGCACAAGTCCATATTCACAGCACAGGGAAAAGGACTAACTTTACCATTATGTTGATAATGTTTTGTCTGAATTTTTTTATGAAATTAAAACCTACTTATAAATGATGATGTGTAGTTTTCAAATATGTAATTATTTTAATGATTCAACTTTTTTTTCTATTTATTACTTAATTTATGAGAAAACTCGTCCATAAACTTGAAATGTCAGGTTTTAATGTATATACACAATGACTCTTTTAGACAAGAAGGATGTCACAATACTCCCATTGAGACTTTATTATTATTTTATATTAAATAATTCTATGATTGGAACCATAGTAAAATATTGACATTTTGTTAAGTATGGAAACAATATTTTTTGTGAATTTCAATTATTGAAGCATATGTCGAAGTTATGATGTTACAAGGACTAACCACTTCATGTGATTCAATGATTAAGACATGGAGGTTCATCAACATTTTTAAGGTCAATCTTTGTAAATTCAATTATTTACTTATATACTAAATTTATTAATGTTTGTTGATTATTAATATTATTTTGACTAACGAAACAACTAATCACTTGATGATTGTTTTGAAAAGTGAAAAAGGTAAATAATCGATACTCTCTTGTGAGAGAGTATCATCGGGGAGTGGGAGTCTAGCCATCATGAAGCAAATGGATATGATGGGAATCTCACACACTCACTTAGAAAAAAAATTAGATGATTTGATAATTTGAATGAATGTGTATGCTTATGTGTTTGAATTATTCTCCTTAGAAAATAAATTCCATGTTATTACTTCCTTTTATAATTAATTAATAATTGTTGAAAAAAAATAATGAAGTATCTTTTCTTTTAATGAATAAAAAAAAATTATTTAATATTTTTTATTATTGCATGGTTAGGTGTTGTCAAAAAAATAAATAGGAATATTTTGGGCAGTTATTTTTAAAAGAGATTGAATTTTGGAGAGTTGGGAGAGTGGGTTAGTGGAGACAAGCCACTAAATGTTTTTTTCAATTTTAATGGGAGAAAAAAGATGCTCTGTATCTTTTAAATAAGAGAGTAGATTAGAAATTGGAAAATGGGGGAAGGAAGATTGGGAATGGGGGGGTCTGGAAAAAGTAGGAAAAAGAGGAAGTTGCTAAAAAAGCGGTTTGGGCGAAAAAGGTGGATTTCTAGGAAAAACAAAGAAATATTCTGGGTACGTTTTGCAAAAGTTTTCAACCCTTATTTTATTGTCATTTTGAATATCAGTGCATTTGTTTTTGTGCTTGCCTATCATGGTGAAGAGGTTTCTCCTACAAATTTGTCTTTTCTAAATGGATTTAAATTTTTGATCCCATCTCATCTATCGATAGTTTTTCTATTTTTGTGCAATGTTGGAAGCATCTTTGATCAATATATGAAAACTACCTTCTGTGTTTTGCATATGCTTTTATTTTTCTATTGGAGTAACAAGTCGGCCATATTCTTGTTCAAATTCAAACTGCATTCAAGTTGGAAACCAATCAACCTGTGAGTGACCTATGTAAACCCTTCTTTCAGTCATGTATTATTCTTGCCTTGCGCACTCTTTCTAGGCAAAACTAGCATTCACTGATCCTCTAAGTGCCATGTTGAGATGAGATGACTTACTAATTTTGTTCGTGATATTCCTTGCTACTTTGGTCTTCTTACTGTTGCCTTCACACATCTCCTCCTGGCCTTCACATGGGTCTTATGACTGCAACTTCCACAGGTACTACATGCTCATTATATAATCTTCAGCATATTCTCCTAATCCACAAGGGAGTGAATTAAGATAATACTTCTTTGTAGTTGGATCATGAAGCTTCTGGGCTGCAATCATATATTTTTCAAAGACAAGATTGTATTTGTGCAACTTTCCTAAATCTCTGAGATGGAGAGAATACAATATCTTTTCAGCTTCTAAAATTTCATTTTTCTGATTCCCACTAAAGAGCCCTATTAACATTGAGTTTTAGCATAGAAAATCCTTCTACAAAAACATCATTCCTACCCATATCATTTTCTTTAACATATTCTTCACCAGTATCAGGATTTGTGGTGATTATGCCATTGTCAGGTAGGTTGTTCACCAATTTCTTAGTTTAGCAGACATTAACCTTACAGCATACAAAACCTTATTTGACTCAGACCATACAGAGCCTCCTTGTATCAAAGAAGCTTTCTAATGTATCACACCAGGTACATATGGCATCATAAGGATCAACAATTTTATCAATATTCAAAATATAACCTGATGTAGCATATGCTCTTAATTGTTCTTGTCTAGAATTTTCAGAGATAGCATCTCTCATTTCCACATCAATTTGGCTCCCCAAAGATTCATGACTAGCCAAATAATATTCTTCCTAGTCTTCTAGCTCATTTATTTGTACAAAATCTGCATCGCTTACATGAGAAATTTCTCCATCAGATGCTTGAGAAATCTCTTCTTCTAGATATACTTCATCATTAGATGCAGTATCCATATGAGCAGCAACAGGTTCATCCATCTATATGGGCTCACTATCTTCAACTTGAAGTGTTTGTAGCCAATCTTTTAATTCTTCAGCATGCTGCATAGCATGTTCCTTTTGTTTTGGGAAGACTAGTTTTGTAGGCATAGGGGCAGCTTTACTTTTTGTAGAAGTGGTAGGAGGTTCATCTTCTACAGGTTCTTCTATCAAGAGAATGCTTTTCCTTCTCTAAACTTTAGGTCTAGGTTTTTCTTCAGACTTGTGAGACTTAGCTTCTTCTTGTTCTTCCTCAGAGCTATCCTTTCCTTTTTTAGACACTCTAATCTTTTTTGTCTATTTTCTGATCTTTTCTAGATTCCTGGCCACATGTTCTAATAGAACCTTATTTTCTTGGGCCTAAGTATCTCTTCTAACTTCTGAGGTAGATACATAATCATATATTTGTGTGGTCATTGTATCCAGTCTCTGAGTATTAACCTGAATGTTGGTTATGGCTACCTGGGTATTTTTGGCTAGGTAATTCAAACCAACAAAGTCATTTAACATAGAAGTAGACTACTTATCTAATCTAGCTGTACTAGTTTCTAACTTATATACAACACTTTCAACCTGAAGCAAATTGTCATTAACTGACATTGTTCTATTTATTCCATGTTTGACATCAATGGCCATGTCATCAATATTTTCTTGAGCATATAGCATCCATTGTGACTGCTAGTTTCTCTGTGCTTCAGAATTCTTTTGTTTGGCTCCTACTTTGGCATGGAACCTAGCTTCATACTTTCCCCATATCTTTTCTTCTGGGTTGACTATTGTAAAACTTTCTTGTGTTGGTCATCTCTTTGGGACATATCTAGTGACTTCTACAACAGTTGTTAAGTCAACCTAGATTTGGTGTTTTTTTCTCCTTCCTGAACCATACCTGGGGAGTGATTCTCTCATCATGCATGTTGGTTCATCCAGTTTTATGATTTTTATCCCCTTTTGTTTCTTATCTTTCTTCTCTTCTTCTTCTTGCTTGGGAATCAAATACAATCTAGAACTGACTTGTTTTACTAATTTGTCCATAAGGACAGGATCTCTGCTCAGATATGAAGTTGAGGCAAAAGAAGCACGAGAAGGATTGGGGTTGACTAACTAGAAACTTTTTGGGTTGCTGGATGATGAAGAGCAATCTTCAGGATTATAGTCACCATATGGTTTGTTTTTTGAGTGAGGATAAGCATGAGCCATGGAGAAGCTTCTTTTCAATGGTTGGATCTTTGATTTAGTTTCATCTATGATGGGTTTCTCTAAGATGGTTTGATCTGAGACAGATTGCAGAGTAACATTTGCAACTCGCCTGTTTTGGAATAGTGGTTTGTTTGAGAACCTATTTCTTTGGACAGGGAGGTTTATGAACTGAGGCTTTTGCCTATTTAAGAGTTGCTCTATTATAGGTAAACCTATCTCAAAACTAGTGTGGTCAATAAATCTACCATAATCAAGTAAATTGGAGGATCCTTGTGGGAAACTTGTCCCCATGGGCAAAGAAACTGGTGGAGATACAGTATTCATAATCCTGTAGATGCAATGACCTCCTATAGTGGCATAAATAGATCGAGGCATGAGGGAAACACCTTTGACTTGAAATAATAGGCAGAAAGTAGAGGACATGAATTTATTAGATAATGACAAAGTGAAATTAGGTTGCACAGAAAGTACTCCATCTCCTTTTTCTGCACTTAAAATCCCTTTGAATTGAGCTCTAACAGCTTCTTCCTAGATTCTACATCTAGTATCTACTAAGGTAGCAAAAAATTCAGCACCTATATCATAGTTAAAGTGTGGATGGACTATAATGTCTACATGAGGAAAGTGGACATGGAAATATCCCTTTTCCCTCCATCGGGAAACATCTTCAGGAAGAAGAAATGGTAAATAAATTAGACAGATTCCTACACCAGAGACTAACAGATTTATCTTAGACTGATGCACAGAATCACAAATTTTTTCTTTTATTCCCTTTTCAGGGTAAAGTGTAGAGATCTTAATATTTGGAAATTTGAAATTTCCTTTTTCATCAACTACATGATCATCCCCATCTTGAAAGTAATTATGTAAAACTTCTGATAAGGCAAAACTAACATTCACTGATCTTCTAAGTGCCATGTTGAGATGAGATAACTTACTGATTTTTGTTTACAATATTCCCTGTTACTTTGGTCGACTTACTGTTGCCCTTCACATGACTCCTCCTAGCCTTCACATGGGTCTTATGACTGCGACTTCCATAGGTACTACATCATGCTACTAGCAAAATATTCAGAAATTCAACTCACACAAGGTAATTATAATGATCAAAGAGAACCAAGGCTCTGATACCAATTTAAGTGGAAGTTATATTGCATATATAAAATGATTACAATGGAGGTACAGTATAATATAAGCGTAATAACTGATATGGATTATCACACTATGAGATCATTCTACACAATTTCTGGTTGTTCAAATTGGAATTATGCGCAGAACAAGAGCATACTCTTGTGATCCTAGGACTCTCTCTAAGACTCTCTACAAGACTCTAAACAACTCCTAAATAATTTTCTAAATGAATACAATGAGGCTCAAAGCCCTTATTTATAGCTGGCAGAACTCAAAAATTATAAACTACTCTAGGGGTCTGACCATACAATATTGACACGTAACAACCACTGTAGAACTGAACAGCTGTTAAGCAGTCTTGTCTGCAAGCATTAACAACAGTGGAAAGTAAAAGACAATCACTTTGAGGACACCATAAGTGAAGACGGCCTGCTTTACATCCAAAAGCAGATATGGAGATCTTGCTTTTTATGACAGGGTTGTGTCCTATTGTCAGATCTTAATGTGGCTGACGTCATGGCACTAACAAACCCAAGTGCTAGTTAAAAACTGTTGGAGGCAAAAGATACATTGGAAGTGGTCTAAAAATGATTTCTAAGTCATCAGCTCTTTGTCTGAAGACATAAATTATTTTTTCTACTTCTTTGATAGATGCCATATATATCTCCGTTCTGGTAGCAACAAGGGCCGGTACTAATGAGGGTTCCATATCTTGAACAATTGCCTTAGCAAACCAATCGTGGGTTAAAGGATAGTATTCTACCCTTGGTATACAATAACTGTGGGGATTAGCGAGATATCCTGATGGCCCTGTCATTCCTTCTGAAATTGCCCATGCAAAATTCCCTTGAATGTAATTGAAGAATTCTCCTATATTGGGTTGTAACATTATGTTATTGTATCCTAAGAAGAAATCAGCATAATCCTCAAATTCATGTTGGAGGATTGTGATACTATTTATAAAACCAAATTTTGCACATTTAAGCAGATTCTTCTTGGTTCTAACATCCCAATTCATAGGCAATAAAGAAGTAATGCATGAATCAAATGTGAAACCATTTCTGATAGAAAATACTATACTGGCTTCTTCTAAACCAAAATACTCCAGAAAAGCTAGTTGATCTGCTGCATCAAGAATTCCTTTATCAAATGCTTCAGAAATCATATTTCTTAAATCCTGCAGCCATTTGTTTAGAAAATGAACATGGAGTATTGGTTCAATTATCTCGGGAGGCAATTGTGGAATCAATATTTTTTCCCCTGTTTCATTGGTACTTTCAAATACCTCGGTCCCATCGTTTCTCAAGAAGGTTTCTCCTGGCTCTATCAACATGGAAGCATGCTCTGCTAGCTTTGACATTTCTCTGGTCAAACTATCTACTAGTGGATTATTATCTCCTTGAATCCACTCAATGTCAAAGTCATAACTGATGAAATCCAGATACCATCTTGCAATTCTACCATGTGCTATATCTTTGTCAGGCTTTTTCTTGAGGAGGGATCTCATCGGCTGACTATCTGTTTTGACTATGACATGATTTGGCTTTAAGAAAATTTTGAACTTTTGAATGCCTTTCTTAATAGGAAGAATTTCTTTCTCATAGATTATATACCTGCATTCAGTGTTTGTAAAAGTTCTAGACCTATAGCCACATATTTGTGTTCCGTTTAAAGGAATTTCCTGCAAAAGTACAACACCCCAAACTTCATCAGAAGCATCAGTATAAAGAACTAGTGGATAACCTTCTTCAAGCAGATGCAATGTTGGCAAGTACTGGTATTTTTGTTTGATTCTTTGTACAATCTTAGACAATTCATCTATCCATGGACCTACTCCTTCCTTCAGCTGATTCTATATTTTCTTTCTGTCTTTGGCCAGTCCATTGTAGAATGGTGAGACAGTTCAAGCATCCTAAAAATCTTTGGATTTGTTTTACTCCCACTAAGACATCAAGAAATTCATTAATATGCTTTAAGATGTGAGGTTGTAATTTTATTTTTCCTTTGGACAAAATTAGACCAAGATAATCTATTTCTTCTTGACCTATTACCATCTTTTTAGCAGACAAGCAAATTCCATGAGATTTAATAGTGGTATACAACATCTCCAAGTGCTTCAAACGCTGAGATTCATCATCAGAGAAAATAATGATGTCATCTATGTATACAACACAAAATTCTTTTAAACTCCTCAAGACTTTATCCATTCTTCTCTAAAAATAGGCTGGAGTAGTTTTGAGACCAAACAGCATCACATTCCATTCATATAGACCCTGAGGGACTGAGAAAGTAGTTTTATACCTATCATCTTCTTTGACCTTAATTTGCCAAAATCCTAACTTGCAATCAAACTTTGAGAAGATCCTTTTAGAAGCTGCTCTCATAATCAGGTCAGTACTTAATGGAATTAGATAGTTGAATGGAAGAATTATATCAGTAAAAGGTTTATAGTTAATGCAAAATCTTTTCCTACCTCTTTCTCTTTCTGCTCGCTTATTAACCAGGAATGTTGTACAACTGAAAGGGCTCTTGCTTTCTCTAATAAAGTTGCCTTCAAGCAAATCTTCTAGATGCTCATCCATTTCTAGGACTTCTATGGGACTCATCAAGTAGGCAGGTTCAAAAGGTATTATTGACTAATATTCTAGCTTAATCTTTATCTCACATTCCTCATGATCTTTCAACCAAAACTGTAGAGGATTGAGAATACAACAATCTTGCTCAAATTTAGCTCTAAGAGGTTCTAACAATAGTGGCAATTTCTGTGTCTGGAGATTTGCACTTTCTTTTCTTCTTGTTTTAGTAGTCTTTTTATCAAATTTGTAATTGACTACTTTTAGGGTAGGAATTCTAAGATGACCATCTTCATGGCGGAGTGATATTTCATGGGTTCTAAGCACAAATGGTTGATACTTTGTTAAAAATATGAACCCCAGTAGGACATCACCTCTTAAGCCATCTAACTCAATGAAATCTGTAACAAATTTCTTTCCTTGGATTTCTATGGTGACATCTTGGGCATATCTCCCCATTTTTACCTATTGGCCATTAATAGCATAACCTGAAGGAAGATTTGGTCTTGGCTTCCAAAACTCTGGAGGAATAGCATCTATTTTAGCAAAACTTCAGGAAGAGCCAAAATCTACAAAGGTGTCCATAGGGATGGGCTTGTAACTAGGAAAACAAAAACTTATTCTAATATATGTACAATTCTTGACTAAATACAGGGCAGGTTCTGACTGGGCACTGCTAGAGGTTTCTTCTTCTGAATTGTTAGATTTATCAGCTTTGTACAACATTTCCCTAATATCCCCCACTTCTGAAGTAAGTTTTGAAAGTTATTTCTGTTGGAGGTAGATTTCGTGGGAAAGAATTTGTAGTTCCTCATGGAAACAATCTACTTTGGTGCAAAGAACATCAAGAGGCTAGGCAGGATCATGACGTGGAGAAGGAGAATGAGATGGCTTCTTTTTTCACTTAGGATGGATATAACCATGAGAGGTGTTATGTTTTTTAGATCTATAAGGAAGAGAGAAGGAATCATGTTTCCTAGATCTATGAGAGGAAGAAGGTTTGGAACCTCTAATTTGCTTTTGTAAGGAATCTCGTTCAGCTTCCCAAACCTTAATTTCTTTTAGCTACTGTCTTACTACAGTCTTTCTTTCTTCAATAGATCTAGACATTCTGTAAGGATCTTTTGCTTTGGCCATACTAATCTTGAAATCAAGATCTTTGATAGCTTTTCTAACAACCTTTGTGATAGCAGAAGAAGATTGTGATGAATCGGAAGAGTCAAAACTTTCTTCTTCTTCTTTAGAAGTAGAGAAGCAAACTTTCTTATGCTTATCTCTAGCCATTGAAAACCATTCTGGTAGAACTTCAACCAATTTAAAAAACTGATCAAAATCAAAATGTGCAAAAGCATCAAAACTATGTACAATCTCCCAGTTATTATATACATCTTGTTCATAAAAGAGTGCATAGACATTGTTCTTAGGATTATATTTCCTGGGACAGTTGGTGGCATAATGTGGTCCTTTACATATGAAACATTTGATAGGCGTGTTTCTTGAATGTTTACTCTTTTTGAACAAGTATTTGCGAGGTTTTCTTCTTTTAAAAGAATTCTTATTTACAGGAGAAAATCTATACTTCTTCTTGTGGCCTTTATACTTGGAACGAAATGATCTTTCCATATTATCATCATCATATGGCCTTCTACAGTTTTTACCACAAGAGGTTTTGTGAAACTTTCTGACTTGCTTGAAGTCTTTTAGCTGGCTGATTGGTGGCAGGTTGCAATATTCTTTCATATTACATGAAGAATTGAATTACTCTTTGTTATCACTAAGGGCTTTCAAGAGACGGATCTTATCCAACTTGTATGTAACCAAAGTTCTTAATTCAGAGAATCCAAACTTTTCAACTTTGGATTTATACTTGGTCATTATATAATCTTTAGCATAGCATAAATCTATTATAACAAGGAGGATAGAACAAACTAAATAAAGCTATGGAGAGGTTATACATAATTTTGGAAGAATAAAACAAAAATATTGGTTTAGGAAGATGAGGCAAGGACAGGGTTATCTTTGTGGAATTTTCTTATATAAGTACGGGAAGATAAGGTAGTATATATGAAGAATGAGCTTTGAAGGCTGGATTTTCCCTATTAGGGTTTTCCCAGGATACATATTGTGTTATGTGTTATTGAATATCTTTTATCTTTCTGTTGTTTAGTTGTTAGCTTCAGTTGCATAAATGTCATGATCTTGGTATTGATTGATTAAGGCTGCAAGGTTGGACAGTCCCTCACCGGACCCTCCTACCTTGACCCTTGTTGCTGCTAGAATGGAGATAGATATGGCATCTATCAAAGAAGTAGAAAAAATAATTTGTCTTTAGACAAAGAGGTGATGACTTAGAAATCATTTTTAGACCACTTCCAATGCATCTTTTGCCTCCAACAGTTTTTAACTAGCACTTGGGTTTGTCAGTGCCATGACGTCGGCCACGTTAAGATCCGACAACAGGATGCAACCCTGTCATAAAAAGCAAGATCTCCATATCTGCTTTTGGATGTAAAGTAGGTCATCTTCACTTACGGTGTCCTTAAAGCGATTGTCTTTTACTTTCCACTATTTTTAATGCTTGCGGACAAGACTTCTTAACAGCTATCCACTTCTACAATGGTTGTTACGTGTCAATATTGTATGGTCGGACCCCTAGAGTAGTTTATAATTTTTTAGTTCCACCAGGAGCAATTACCCCTAACCTCTGTTGAATATCTTCAAAAGTGTCCTTTGCAAGAGCCTTTGTGAAAATATCTGCAATCTAATCCTTTGTTAGAACATATTCCAATTTTACTTCCTTATCTGCAACCTTCTCTCTCAAAAAGTGATACCTGATTGCTATATGCTTGGTTCTAGAATGCATCACTAGATTCATGGAAATATCGATAGCACTTGTATTGTCACACAAAATAGGAATAGGCTCATCATATAATACCTTGATATCCTTCAGGGTTTGCTTCATCCACAACACTTGTGTATGGCATGATGTTGTTGCAATATACTATGCTTCTGTAGTTGATAAGGGCACTGAATCTTGCTTCTTGCTTTTCCATGAAACTAATCTACTTCCTAAAAAGAAAGCACCACCACTTGTACTTCTTCTATCATCAACAACCAACCCAATCAACATCAGTGTAGGCACTTAGATCAAAGTCATTACCTGATTATGAGAGCAGCTTCTAAAAGGATCTTCTCAAAGTTTGATTGCAAGTCAAGATTCTAGCAAATTAAGGTCAAAGAAGATGATACGTATAAAACTACTTTCTTAGTCCCTCAGGGTCTATATGAATGGAATGTGATGTCGTTTCATCTCAAAACTGCTCCAGCTTATTTTCAAAGAAGAATGGATAAAGCCTTAAGGAGTTTAAAAGAATTTGTGCTGTATACATAGATGACATTATTATTTTCTCT
The DNA here is from genome assembly GCA_027924645.1 of Cunninghamia lanceolata. Classification (NCBI taxonomy): domain Eukaryota; kingdom Viridiplantae; phylum Streptophyta; class Pinopsida; order Cupressales; family Cupressaceae; genus Cunninghamia; species Cunninghamia lanceolata. The sequence goes on from BSBN01001583.1 coordinate 18,396,057, forward strand.
GATGATGAATCTCAGCATTTGAAGCACTAGGAGATGTTGTATACCACTATCAGATCTCATGGAATTTGCTTGTCTGCTAAAAAGATGGTAATAGGTCAAGAAGAAATAGATTTCCTTCGTCTAATTTTGTCCAAAGGAAAAATCAAATTACAGCCTCACATCTTGAAGCATATTAATGAATTTCCTGATGTCTTAGTGGGAGTAAAACAAATCCAAAGATTTTTAGGATGCTTGAACTATGTCTCACCATTCTACAATGGACTGGCCAAAGACAGAAAGAAAATAAAGAATTAGCTGAAGGAAGGAGCAGGTCCATGGACAGATGAATTGACTGAGATTGTACAAAGAATCAAACAAAAATGCCAGTACTTGCCAACATTGTATCTGCCTGAAGAAGGTTATCCACTAGTTCTTTATACTGATGCTTCTTATGAAGTTTGGGGTGCTGTACTTTTGCAGGAAACTACTTTAAAAGGAACACAAATATGTGGCTATAGATCTAGAACTTTTACGAACACTAAATGGAAGTATACAATCTATGAGAAAGAAATTCTTTCTGTTAAGAAAGGCATTCAGAAGTTCAAATTTTTCTTAAAGCCAAATCATGTCATAGTCAGAATAGACAGTCAGCCGATGAGATCCCTCCTCAAGAAAAAGCCTAACAAAGATATAGCACATGGTAGAATTGCAAGATGGTATCTGGACTTCATCAGTTATGACTTTAACATTGAGTGGATTCAAGGAGATAATAATCCACTAGCAGATAGTTTGACCAGAGAAATGTCAAAGCTAGAAGAGCATGCTTCCATGTTGATAGAGTCAGGAGAAACCTTCCTGAGAAATGATGGGACTAAGGTATTTGAAAGCACCAATGAAACAGGGGAAAAAATATTGATTCCACAATTGCCTCCTGAGATAATTGAACCAATACTCCATGTTTATTTTCTAAACAAATGGCTGCATGATTTAAGAAATATAATTTCTAAAACATTTGATAACGGAATTCTTGATGCAGCAGATCAGCTAGCTTTTCTAGAGTATTTTGGTTTAGAAGAAGCCAGTATAGCATTTTCTATCAGAAATGGTTTCACATTTGATTTGTACATTACTTCTTTATTGCCTATGAATTGGGATGTCAGAACCAAGAAGAATCTGCTTAAATGTGCAAAATTTGGTTTTATAAATAGTATCACAATCCTCCAACATGAATTTGAGGATTATGCTGATTTCTTCTTAGAATACAATAACAGAATGTTACAACCTGATTTAGGAGAATTCTTCAATTACATTCAAGGGAATTTTGCATGGGCAGTTTCAGAAGGAATGACAGGGCCATCAGGATATCTTGCCAATCCCCACAGTTATTGTATACCAAGGGTAGAATACTATCCTTTAACCCACGATTGGTTTGCTAAGGCAATTGTTCAAGATATGGAACCCTCGTTAGTACCGGCCCTTGTTGCCGCCAGAATGGAGATATATAAGGCATCTATCAAAGAAGTAGAAAAAATAATTTATGTCTTCAGACAAAGAGCTGATGACTTAGAAATCATTTTTAGACCACTTCCAATGCATCTTTTGCCTCCAACAGTTTTTAAATAGCACTTGGGTTTGTCAGTGCCATGACGTCAGCCACTTTAAGATTCGATAATAGGATGCAACCCTATCATAAAAAGCAAGATCTCCATATCTGCTTTTGGATGTAAAGCAGGTCGTCTTCACTTATGGTGTCCTCAAAGCGATTGTCTTTTACTTTCCACTATTGTTAATGCTTGCGGACAAGACTGCTTAACAGCTATCCACTTCTACAGTGGTTGTTACATGTCAATATTGTATGGTCAAACCCCTAGAGTAGTTTATAATTTTTGAGTTCCACCAGCAATAAATAAGGGCTTTAAGCCTCATTGTGTTCATTTAGAAAATTATTTAGGAGTTGTTTAGAGTCTTGTAGAGAGTCTTAGAGAGAGTCCTAGGATCACAAGACTATGCTCTTGTTCTGCGCGTAATTCCAATCTGAACAACCAGAAATTGTGTAGAATGATCTCATAGTTTGATAATCCATATCAGTTATTACGCTTATATTATACTGTATCTCCATTGTAATCATTTTTATATATGCAATACAACTTCCACTTAAATTGGTATTAGAGCCTTGGTTCTCTTTGATCATTATAATTGCCTTGTGTGAGTTGAATTTCTAAATATTTTGCTAGTAGCATGCTGTAGTACCTATGGAAGTCGCAGTCATAAGACCCGTGTGAAGGCTAGGAGGAGCCATGTGAAGGGCAACAGTAAGTTGAGCAAAGTAGCAGGGAATATCGTGAACAAAATCAGTAAGTTATCTCATCTCAACATGGCACTTAGAAGATCAGTGAATGTTAGTTTTGCCTTATTAGAAGTTTTACATAATTACTTTCAAGATGGGGATGATCATGTAGTTGACAAAAAAGGAAATTTCAAATTTCTAGATATTAAGATCTCTACACTTTACTCTGAAAAGGGAATAAAAGAAAAAATTTGTGATTCTATGTGTCAGTTTGAGATAAATCTGTTAGTCTCTGGTGTAGGAATCTATCTAATTTATTTACCATTTCTTCTTCCTGAAGATGTTTCCCGATGGAGGGAAAAGGGATATTTCCATGTCCATTTTCCTCATGTAGACATTATAGTCCATCCACACTTTAACTATGATATAGGTGCTGAATTTTTTGCTACCTTAGTAGATACTAGATGTAGAATCTAGGAAGAAGCTGTTATAGCTCAATTTAGAGGGATTTTAAGTGCAGAAAAAGGAGATGGAGTACTTTCTATGCAACCTAATTTCACTTTGTCATTATCTAATAAATTCATGTCCTCTACTTTCTACCTATTACTTCAATTCAAAGGTGTTTCCCTCATGCCTCGATCTATTTATGCCACTATAGGAGGTCATTGCGTCTACAAGATTATGAATATTGTATCTCCACCAGTTTCTTTGCCCACTAGGGTGAGTTTCCCACAAGGATCCTCCAATTTACTTGATTATGGTAGATTTATTGACCACACTGGTTTTGAGATATGTTTCCCTATAATAGAGCAACTTTTAAATAGGCAAAAGCCTCAATTCATAAACCTCCCTGTCTAAAGAAATAGGTTCTCAAACAAACCACTATTCCAAACCAAGTGAGTTGCAAATGTTACTCTGCAATCTGTCCCAGATCAAACCATCTTAGAACAACCCATCATAGATGAAACTAAATCAAATCTCCAGCCATTGAAAAGAAGCTTCGCCATGGCTCATGCTTATCCTCACTTAGAAAACAAACCATATGGTGACTATAATCCTGAAGAATGCTCTTCATCATCCAGCAACCCAAAAAGTTTCTAGTCAGTCAACCCCTATCCTTCTCGTGCTTCTATTGCCTCAACTTTAGATCTAAGCAGAGATCCTGTCCTTATGGACAAATTAGTAAGACAAGTCAGTTCTAGATTGCATTTGATTCCCAAGCAAGAAGAAGAAGAGAAGAAAGATAAGAAATAAAAGGGTATAAAAATCATAAAACTAGATGAACCAGCATGCATGATGAGAGAATCACTCCCTAGGTATGGTTCAGAAAGGAGACAAAAACACCAAATCTAAGTTGACCCAACAACTACTGTAGAATTCACTGGATATGTCCCAGGAAGATGGCCAACACAAGAAAGTTTTACAATAGTCAACCCAGAAGAAAAGATATGGGGAAAGTATGAAGCTAGGTTCCATGCCAAAGTAGGAGCCAAACAAAATAATTCTAAAGCACAGAGAAACTGGCAGTCACAATGGATGTTATCTACTCAATAAAATATTGATGACATTGATATCAAACATGGAATAAATAGAACAATGTCAGTTTATGACAATTTGCTTCAGGTTCAAAGTGTTGTATATAAGTTAGAAACTAGTACAGCTAGATTAGATAAGTAGTCTACTTCTATGTTAAATGACTTTGTTGGTCTGAATTACCAAGCCAAAAATACCCAGGCAGCCATAACCAACATTCAGGCTAATACTAAGAGACTGGATACAATGACCACACAAATATATGATTATGTATCTACCTCAGAAGTTAGAAGAGATACTCAGGCTCAAAAAAATAAGGTTCTATTAGAACATGTGGCCAGGACTCTAGAAAAGATCAGAAAATACACAAAAAAGAATAGAGTGTCTCAAAAAGGAAAGGATAGCTCTAAGGAAGAACAAGAAGAAGCTAAGTCTCACAAGTCTGAAGCAAAACCTAGACCTGAAGTTCAGAGAAGGAAAAGCATTCTCTTGACAGAAGAACCTATAGAAGATGAACCACCTACCACTTCTACAAAAAGTAAAGTTGCCCCTATGCCTACAAAACTAGTCTTCCCAAAACAAAAGGAACATGTTATGCAGCATGCTGAAGAATTAAAAGATTAGCTACAAACACTTCAAGTTGAAGATAGTGAGCCCATATATATGGATGAACCTGCTGCTGCTCATATGGATACTGCATCTGATGATGAAGTATATCTAGAAGAAAAGATTTCTCAAGAATCTAATGGAGAAATTTCTCATGTAAGCGATGCAGATTTTGTACAAATAAATGAGCTAGAAGACTGGGAAGAATATTATTTGGCTAGTCATGAATTTGTGGGAAGCCAAATTGATGTGGAAATGAGAGATGTTGTCTCTAAAAATTCCAGACCAGAACAATTAAGAGCATATGCTATGTCAGGTTATATTTTGAATATTGATAAAATTGTTGATCCTTATGATGCCATATGTACCTGGTGTGATACATTAGAAAACTTCTTTGATACAAGAGGCTTTATATGGTTTGAGTCAAATAAGGTTTTGTATGTTGTAAGGTTAATGTCTGGTAAACTAAGAAATTGGTGGAACAGCCTACCTGATAATGACATAATCACCACAAATCCTGATACTGGTGAAGAATATGTTAATGAAAATGATATGGGTAGGAATGATGTTTCTACAGAAGGATTTGCTATGCTAAAACTCATGTTAATAGGGCTCTTTAGTGGGAATCAGAAAAATGAAATTTTAGAAGCTGAAAAGATATTGTATTCTCTTTAGCTCAGAGATTTAGGAAAGCTGCACAAATACAATCTTGTCTTTGAAAAATATATGATTGCCCCCAGAAGCTTCATGATCCAACTACAAAGAAGTATTATCTTAATTCACTCCCTTGTGGATTAGGAGAATATACTGAAGATTATATAATGACCAAGTATAAATCCAAAGTTGAAAAGTTTGGATTCTCTGAATTAAGAACTTTGGTCACATACAAGTTGGATAAGAGCTGTCTCTTGAAAGCCCTTAGTGATAACAAAGAGAAATTCAATTCTTCATGTAATATGAAAGAATATTGCAACCTGCTACCAATCAGCCAGCTAAAAGACTTCAAGCAAGTCAGAAAGTTTCACAAAACCTCTTGTGGTAAAAATTACAGATGTAAAAATTACAGAAGGCCATATGATGATGATAATATGGAAAAATCATTTCGTTCTAAGTATAAAGGCCACAAGAAGAAGTACAGATTTACTCCTGTAAATAAGAATTCTTTTAAAAGAAGAAAACCTCCCAAATACTTGTTCAAAAAGAATAAACACTCTAAAAATAGGCCTGTCAAATGTTTCATATGTGAAGGACCACATTATGCCACCAACTGTCCCAGGAAATATAATCCTGAGAACAAGGTCTATGCTCTCTTTTATGAACAAGATTTATATAATAATTGGGAGATTGTAGATAGTTTTGATGCTTTTGCACATTTTGATTTTGATTAGTTTTTTGAATTGGTTGAGGTTCTGCCAGAACAGTTTTCAATGGCTAGAGATAAGCATAAGAAAGTTTGCTTCTCTACTTCTAAAAAAGAAGAAGAAAGTTCTGACTCTTCTGATTCATCACAATCTTCTTCTGTTGTCACAAAGGTTGTCAGAAAAGCTATCAAAGATCTTGATTTTAAGATCAGTATGGCCAAAGCAAAAGATCCTTACAGAATGTTTGGATCTATTGAAGAAAGAAAGACTGCAACAAGACAATAGCTAAAAGAAATTAAGGCTTGGGAAGCTAAACGAGATTCCTTACAAAAGGAAATTAGAGGTTCCAAACCTTCTTCCTCTCATAGATCTAGGAAACATGATTCCTTCTCTCCTCCTCATAGATCTAAAAAATATAACACCTCTCATGGTTATATCCATCCTAAGTGGAAAAAGAAACCATCTCGTTCTCCTTCTCCACGTCATGATCCTGTCCAGCCTCTTGATGTTCTTTGCACCAAAGTAGATCATTTCCATGAGGAACTACAAATTCTTTCCCGCGAAATCTACCTCCAATAGAAAGAACTTTCAAAACTTACTTCAGCAGTGGGGGATATTAGGGAAATGTTGTACAAAGCTGATAAATCTGACAATTCAGAAGAAGAAACCTCTAGCAGTGCCCAATCAGAACCTGCAAATGCTCTATATTTAGCTGAGAATTGTACATATATTAGAATGAGTTTTTGTTTTCCTAGTTATAAGCCCATCCCTATGGACACCTTTGTAGATTCTGGCTCTTCCCGAAGTTTTGCTAAAATAGATGCTATTCCTCTAGAGTTTTGGAAGCCAAGACCAGATCTTCCTTTAGGTTATGCTATTAATGGCCAATAGGTAAAAATGAGGAGATATGCCCAAGATGTCACCATAGAAATCCAAGGAAAGAAATTTGTTACAGATTTCATTGAGTTAGATGGCTTAAGAGGTGATGTCCTACTGGGGTTTATGTTTTTAACAAAGTATCAACCATTTGTGCTTAGAACCCACGAAATATCACTCGGCCATGAAGATGGTCATCTTAGAATTCTTGCCCTGAAAGTAGTCAATTACAAATTTGACAAAAAGACTTCTAAAATAGGAAGAAAAGAGAGTGCAAATCTCCAAACACAGAAATTGCCACTATTGTTAGAACCTATTAGAGCTAAATTTGAGTAAGATTGTTGTAGTCTCAATCCTCTACAGTTTTGGTCGAAAGATCATGAGGAATGTGAGATAAAGATTAAGCCAGAATGTCAATCAATAATACCTTTTGAACCTGCCTACTTGATGAGTCCCACAGAAGTCCTAGAAATGGATGAGCATCTAGAAGAATTGCTTGAAGGGAACTTTATCAGAGAAAGCAAAAGCCCTTTCAGTTGTCTAGCATTCCTAGTTAATAAGCGAGCAGAAAGAGAAAGAGGTAGGAAAAGATTTTGCATTAACTATAAACCTCTTAATGATATAATTCTTCCATTCAACCATCCAATTCCATTCAGTACTGACCTGATTATGAGAGCAGCTTCTAAAAGGATCTTCTCAAATTTTGATTTTAAGTCAGGATTCTGACAAATCGACCATATTCTTGTTCAAATTCAAGCTGCATTCATGTTTGGAAACCAATCAACCTATGAGTGACCTGTGTAAATCCTTTTTTCAGTCATGTATTATTCTTGCCTTGTGCACTCTTTCCATATTCATAGATTCATTGATAAATGAAGTCTAAAATTAATATGTTTTGAGAACATTATCATCAACTTGTGTAATTATATTATTTGTTGAGTTTGTTATATTTTTCCCTAGTTGGGAACTATGTCTTTAGGATTCCATTCCTTTTCTTTAGTAGTACATTTGTTTCTTCAATCCATAACCTTATTCATAGCACCATGCATAATAGAAAGCAGCTTGGGTGCTCCATTTACCATAGTCGACCATTTGTATCTTTTCTCTATACTACTCTGCATTCTTCATGTTTCCTTTGGTGTGCCATTTTCTTTTGATGGCAATGTTGGAGTTTCTATTTTTTTATTTTGATTTAAACTTGTAAAAACATTATGCATTTACCCTATCATCATTTCAATTTTGTGCCTTGTGTGAAGGGTATTACATCACGCCTAGTCCGCTCTTCCTTATTTTATATTTGACTAAATGTTTCTTCAACCTTTCAACAAATTCATTATGTCGATCCTGCCAATTACTTTCTCTTGAAACTTTATAAATATTTTCGATATTTTGCATGCATGATGCCCAATGCATTTCTTCTAATACTTGTTCAACACCTTGTACTAGGGCTTAAATTTGACGGTCCACCTTGCCTATCAAAGAATTTTTTTCTTACAGTTTAGTAGGAATTATTGCTTTCACATGACAAACTCAAATTCCAATTCTTTCTATTTCACTATTTTTGATGTGCAGGAAAAACTTAGAAAGTTGTGTTGAAAAAGCCTAGGATAAATAAAATATTTTATTTAAAAAAACAAATCTAAGGATTTTTTTTTAAATAATAGAAGTTCTTATTAAAAAATTAAAAAATAAGGATTTTTTTAAAATAATAGAAGTTCCTATTAAAAAATTAAAAAATAAAAGAATATATAATATATAAAGCTTAGAGAGTTGTGGTGAAAAAGCAAAATTTAAAATGAATATATTAAAAAAAAAATCTTAAATAATAGAAGTTCCTATTAAAAATTTTTAAAATAAAAGGAAAAAACTTTCCACTCTTCGATTGCAATTTCTTTTTTTGGTTTTTATTTTTTATTTTTTCCAATTTCTTTTTTAGTTTTTATTTTTTTATTTTTTCCAATTTCTTTTTTGGTTCTATAATTTTTTATTTAGTTTTTTCTCCTTCAACCGTTTTTTATTTTTTATTTAGTTTTTTTCTCCTTCAACCGTTTTTAATTTTTATGTGATTGGATATATAATTTAGAATGAATATATAATTATATTCATTAAAAAACAATCTAAAAATTAAAACACAAATCTAAAAATTTGAGAATTTTTTTCTTAAATAATAGTTCTTATTAAAAATTTTAAAAATAAAAAGAATATATATATATAATTTTTTTACAATTTTTAAAATAAATTACAAATATATTCAAATATTTATTTTTATTGTATTTTACAACTAAAATCTTTAAATATAGCTATACAACTGTCAAATTTAAGCCCTGTCTTGTACCATCTATTAGGTTATCATCTTGTAACTTAAGCAAATCAACCTGATGAATTTTTTGGTGACTTTAACCTTAGCTTCTGCGTAGCCTTTTTGAGGTGCTAAGAAAAATCACTCTATTTAAATATCATCCACTTCAATGGTCAAACAGCCAATAATAATTTTACACTTTATTTACAACAAAAAGTGGTAAATATTTGTCCTATTTTTATTGGTCAAAATTGACCTTTGACTGTTGAAGTGGATGATATTTAAGAACAGCCAAGAAAAATGGTTTAATCTTAGTTTCCATTTAATCCATTCTTATCTGAAATAAATTAGTTGCATTTAATTTGGTAACTTAAATTAATTGAAATCTTTCTATTTCGGCTTGTTTCATCTGCCTTTGCCTTTAGCAGCTTGGAAACTTTTTTTAGCTCGACTTGTGCTATCATCATCTATCGTTATTGCTTTTCAATAGATTGATCAGTTTGTTATCTCCCTTTAACTAACCTAAGTAGTTTTTTTTAAAAAAATTGCCTTTTTCCAGTTGACTTCTTCATTCAATGCAGAGTAATATCTTTAGCGCAATATTTTCTTTAAAATATCTTTCTTGATCATCACCAATAACCTGTCATAAATATTTGTGTTTAATGGATATATTATTTTTCGTTGTCTGAATAATACTTATTCAAGGAAGTTAAATCTTCTATTAAAAGTCAGCTATATATATATATTCTCTTAATGATGAGTTATTCTTTCAACGAGATTTTAAATTTATCTAGTTTGTTTAATCTTGCAACACTAATAATCCCGTAGAGCCCTTGTCTCTGTGTGTATGGTTAGTTTGTTATAAGATCAAGATGATATCAAAACTCTTCATGATACCATAAGCATTTTGCTAATTAGTATGATCATAGAATCTACGTCATTTTCGTATATTCAACAATAGTCTTTAATTGTGTCTTAATCAGTTTTGGAATCGAACTTGTTCATGCTTTTGATATAAATATAAATGCATATTATTAGCTAATATCCATACTTGGAAAGTGCAAATCGATATTGATAATCAAAAGTGTTTTTTTATATCAATTATGTCTTTTAATATAGACCCTAGTTGGAAAGGTTAATAAACTTCCTTGTATAGAATAAGTTATGTTAGAAAGGTTAATAAACTTCTTTGTATAGAATAAGTTATGTTTAAGTTAGGTTTTGTAAATCTTATATTAGTTTAATGTTATTATTTATTGTTCTTGGAATGATTTCATTGGTTTAATTGCTAACTTAACTATGGCGTAGAATACTCTCTCTCAACCTTGTTATTTTAAAATGTTTTTTTTGTCTTTAATCTAGGTAGAGAATTATTTTCTAACCACGATGAAAGAATAAGCTAAGAAGATTATAACTTCTTATTGTCTTGTGTATTAGGATCACCTTGATACCACTAGTAACCTATATCTTATACAATGCTTGATTTTGAGAAAACTTAGCTAGTGGCATCTTGTTGCTTTGTGACACTTGGTTTAGAAAGAATGTGTTGGCTCAAAGTGAATGTTTTGCATACTTGAGTTTCTTCCTCTATCTTTGAAAATGGAACTACCTTATTCCTTATTATATGTTTTTGCAAGTCATTAATTCAAGAAGTGGTTCAATTCTTTATTGACATGTACTTATGTGCTCATCAAATGTCATCTTGGATATATTAGTAATTATGTTTTGATAGGGAATTTCAAATCTCTACTTTGATCAAATTATTATTATGTATTCATAGAGTAGCAGACTTATTTTTTTGTTGGATCTTGGGCAGGTGTTGAATATGGAGTCATAGAGAAGGGTAGGTTAGATTTACTAAGCCTATCTCGTTGACATTATCAGCTTAAAAGGATGCTTTGGCCAAAGCTTTGAAATCAAATTAAGTATTTGCACTGGTTTGATTTATTTCTTACTCTCTGTCATATCATGATGTAAGTTCATTTTCTATATTTTGCACTATATGTTAAATGTTAGATATATCATGTTGGACCAGATTCCATCATGTTTGCTAGTTTCAATTGCTAGACCTCTCGTGAAGGGTTGGGCTTTTCCTATTTGGATTAAAAGGCTAGGGAAGCGTAAGCTTCATGGATGGGCAATAAATTTCTTTGATAATGCTCTCTCTCTATCCTCACATTCACAAATGATAATCTCCAAAGGATAATAGTTTGTGTCATAACAAAGTTTGTTGTATTAATGCCTTAATGGCAATGATGATGATGATGATGTAAAGGAATGTTATATTAAGTTATGTTATCTAGCTTATTGTATATTCATGTTGGAATATTGTTGAGGAATAATTATTTTTGAGTAAAAATTTTAATTATAATCTTTTATGCAATATCTTATTGTATTATTATGTGTGGTTGTTACAATTGCATATGTATCTCAATGTGTTTTGTCCTCTAGTTATGGACTGGATTCTTTGAGATTTGTATTGCACTCTAATTATCACAAAAGATAACTATGGGATTTCTGAATGAAATGACAAACTCAGTGAGAATATTATGAAGCCAGACGGCCTTTAGTGGTGGCATTAACTATCCCTCAATACTCAGCTTTTGTACATGAAAGAGAAGTTACAGATTGCTTCTTGCTTGACCAACAAACTAGACTAGAACCAAGTGAGAAGCAATACCCTGAAGTAGACTTGTGATCCTAAGAAATGCCTTCCCAATCTAAATCTGTGTATCCCACCAAGTTAATATACAATTGCATATTGAATCCCATAACTATGAGTGCCTTGAACATAGTATAGAATCCACTTAGTTGCTTTCCAATGCAACTCATGGAGCTCTTACATAAACCGAGAGACCATGCCCATGACATATGAAATGTTAGGCCTCGTGTGAGTCAAATAGATGAGACTCCCAACAACCTATCAGTATAAAGTGCCATCAACCAATGGTGAAGAACATTTAGCCTCAAGTTTGACCCCTGATAGAAATGGAGTTAATGCAGGCTTACAGTTAGCCATGCAAAATCTAGAGAGAATATCACATGCGTACTTGGGTTGTGCCATGAAGATACCTGAGGATGACCAAGTGATCTCAATCCCTAAGAAGTAATGTAGAAGACCCAAGTTTGACATCAGAAATCAATCATGTAGAGCAACTTTCATTATCTTAATGGTGGATGAGTGACTCAATGTGATCAACACGTCATCGACATAGAGAACCAAAAATGTGAGAGTATCATCCTATTACAGAATTTATACATTTGGATCATAATGGCATCAAGTGAACCTAACTGACAGAAGGAAGGAGTCCATCTTGGTACACTAGGCCCAAGGAGCCTATTTGAGGCCGTAAAGAGACTTCCAAAGACAGAAAACAAATCAATGATACTAAACAAACCCTTGTGGCTACTCCATGTAGATTTCCTCTTGAAGGTCACCATGAAGAAAAGCACTCTTCATGTCCATATGATGAATTTCTCAATGATTGGGTTGTATCTATAGCAACGACAAGTCAGATGGAATTCATTTTGGCAACTAAGAAAAAAGTCTTAGAGTAGTTAATCCTAGGTACCTGGGAGAATCCTTTGGAAACCAAGTGAACCTTATGTTTGTCAACTAACCCTTCTACTACAAATGTTTTTCGATAGATCCACTTGCATTGAACAAGTTTCCTTCCCTTAGGAAGAGGGACTAAATTTCATGTGTGATTCCTTTCCAAGGAACTAAACTCTTCCTGCATAGCAGCATCCCACTCGGGGACACTAGAAGCTTCTCGAAAGGTCTATGGATTAGAAGATGAAGCAACAAAGAGATGTGGAGCCTGCTAAAATTGTGACCTTGTTCTTCTAGTATATGAAGGATCACCAACCCAATCACCTATTGACTGCAAAGTTTGATGAGCCCAAAGAGGCCCACTAGCCAGAGAATCTAGAGGAGAATCATCAACCTCTAAATGATGACTAGGAGGAGAGGGAGGATCCTCATCATCATTGTTATCATCTGAAGTGGAGGAAGAAGACTCCTCATCATGATCGGAAGGATTAAGATTCTCTGAAGAACTATCATCATGTTGCAATGTCTCCAATATGATAGTTGATGGAGAAGTGGTATGAGAAGAACTAGAAGAGTCCTCAAAACTGTAAAGTACTAAAAATTTGCAACAATCATACATTCACAGAAGTAAAACATAATTACTGCAATAAATCAAAGTAAAGTAAATTAATTTCTATTCATCATTCAGAAGAAAAGATATTTCGACAGTTTCAAGAGTCCAAGCAGTTTTTGAATTCATAAGTTTAAAGTATAATCATGATTACAATACATATGTATACATCTGAAGTCGATTACAAAGTATGTCAACATCAACAATATTACAAGTGTCAAATATTGGCATCAAGCCTTACAATCATTTGAATACAAGAAGTACAACTATCATCAATGTCAAATAAATCTATCAAGGAGTCCTTGACCTCTATCAACCAATCGGCCATCTGTTGCGTCAAAGGACAAGAACATGGTTCAGGCACTTTTTCTGCCCAACCACGAAGCTTGCGCTTCCCTAGTATCCTTCATACTGAAGGATGCCTGACCCTACTCGAAGAACCTAGCAATCTGTAAACATATGCAGGGTGGAATCTGGTATGTGCCTATCAATCTACATGCATCACTAATATGAATGCAACATCTCATCAATAGGATATGGAAGGGAAAATATACAATGTATAGCTAGGAAAAAGTCCATCTATTCCAATGGTGCATGTCTATTTCAACATTCTATTCGCTTTGGCCAAAGCATTTATCCGTTGTAACGACATGCAAGTTTTGAAAAAGAAAACTCACTTCCCTAATAACCCACATTCGATACCCGTCCCGGAAGGCAAACTTTCCCAATACATCAAAGAATAAAACACAACTTCCTTGTTCTTTATCAACTTAACAAAAAATTATAGCATCATCTAATCAAGAGAGAAAAATAGGAATTTAGAGACTAAGAATGTCGATATTTACTATGATTCATATACTACTATTTGTCCCTAGGTTTGGGTCTAAGGACTCCTTTTCTTCGCCTCATGGTCAATTTATGACTCTATATAAAGGTGAACATAAAATCTATTTCTTTCTGATGATTAGAATTTCCTTTACTCACTAAAAAAAATGTATGAAACTTATATGAACTAGTTTTTCCTTTAAAGAGAGAACATCATCAAACAACTTAAGAGTAATACAAAAGGTATTTATATTATATCCTTCTATGAATCATAAAATTTTAAGATTTTTGCCACATGATGACTATGATAATCCACTAACAAATAAATAAAAGTTCATTACTAGGAAAACAAGATTAAATTGAAGAAGTCATTTCTGTTTGAAGAATGCATTTTTACATGGATTAAAATCATTTAATGGCAGCAGGTCTATTATGGAGGAAAATCTGATCTACAATAGAATCCTAAACTCATTTTGTTAATTTAGTTCTTTTTGCTAATTTCAATAGTCAAACAATCAATAGCAATTTTACACCTTAAATAATATAGAATTACCTATTATTCTATTCTGTGGTAAAACAGTCAATAGTAAATTTATTTACCACTCCTTCCCAAATATTTCAAGTTGTTTCCAAAAAATCATAATGCACAGGATGGGATTTCGAACTGACTTCAGCACGGTATGGTTGGTGTACAGCAGGAAGATTAAATAATGCATTGACAGCTAAAAGATAAAGAAAACATCTCTGTGCTTATGATATAGTGACCAAACTGGAAAGACAAAGGCAACTCAATATTCGAATGGAAGGATAGAGATCAGCATTTGTAAGATAAAAATCATCATTAGGAAGATGGAGATCGACATACAATTACAGAGAAAGGCGTAAATAACAGCTAGAGATTGTTTCACAGAAACAGTGAATGGCATACTTAATAAAATGGAGATCGTCATATAAATACAGCAGACTACATTTAATAGCCAGAGATCGGCACACAAAAATAGAGAATAGTATCTACAATAAACGGAGGAAAGACATCATACAGAGAACAACTTAAATCAAACAGAGGAAAAAAAGAAAACGGCTAGGATATACGCAGTGAGCGTTTGGGAGGAGCGCCTGAGGTTAAGTATAAAAAGAGAGTCTTCATGTAAAGACCATAGAGGCCGATTCTCTTAGAATGATAGTCGATCTGTAAGAAGTCAACCACAAGACTAGATCCGCTTTAAGCGATTGTTTCAAGTTCTTTCATTTGTCAATCTTTATCAATAGTTTAATAACAAAAATAGTTTATATGGCTTTCAACGATGTTTTTAAAACATAAGGGTTTATGGTAATTTGCTACGCCTAACTTAGCAATGGACAAAGAAAAATTTTAAAAAGTGCCCTTTTAAGTAATCGCCGACAGTAGTAAAAAAAAGTCCAGAGAGAAAAATGGAATTCTTTGTCTTTGTTGAGTTTAACATGTTTACTATAGTTGGGATCGGTGCCCATCTTGAAACTGTATTTTCCATGAGCCAAAGTTTAAAACCTTCACTATTTATTCACTATACAAGATGCATAACAGC
This sequence comes from Cunninghamia lanceolata, assembly GCA_027924645.1. Taxonomy (NCBI): domain Eukaryota; kingdom Viridiplantae; phylum Streptophyta; class Pinopsida; order Cupressales; family Cupressaceae; genus Cunninghamia; species Cunninghamia lanceolata. The sequence goes on from BSBN01001583.1 coordinate 18,411,551, forward strand.
GATGGTCACTAAAGAGAAAAACCTGTATTGAAAAAAAGGCCGATCTAAAAATTAATTTTTTTGTTTCCCACAAGCTCTTTGCAGCTCACTCCCTCCTTCTCTGATCGCCCAACGCTGTTTTTTTTCAAATCTTGATTTTGTTCCTTATTTTATATTTTCTTCTTCATCCGTCCTCCCAATTATATCTCTTCTCCTCTTTTTTAAAAGCTTCTGCCTTGTTTATATCCCCCAAAAAACCTAATAAAATTTCTTTTAATACTCATGCAAAGTCCCCACCTTCACATGCGTAACATGACCAAATATAAGAATATAACTATTCTTATATTTATTAAGATTTAAAACTAAAATTTCATTTTTTTATATGTTTTATATTTAAAAACCTAAAAATATTCCATTAGCAATCTATATTTTTATATATAGATTTATAATTTAATGAGTCATAAATAAAATAAACAATAATTTATTTATAATGACTTATTTATCTTAAATCTTTTCTCCATTTTCTTTTTTTTTTAAAACTTGTAAAAAGCTATTTAATTTTTTTTCAATTAAATTCTAATATTTTTCTTTTTAGTTATATATCTAAAACTACAAAAGAATTGGACACTTTAGTAATGCTACTCTATTGATATATTTGTATAAAGAAATTAGTTTGTTTTTTTTTGTCATAGGAATAATATTTTTAATGCCGTATATCTAGATTTAGATCAAATTTTAAAACTAACTTATTTATTTCTTCAAAATAGGTATCGAGCTTAGAGTAGAGGTAAAGCACAATGTCGATAAAATCAAATGAAGAGCAAGAGGTCAACATCATCGAATTAACATGTAATGCAAACATCCACCAAATCAATCATGCAATGCAAACATCCACCAAATCAATCATGCAATGCAAACATTCATCAAAACAACGATGAAATCTATGTGAGCGTGTGTGCGAACACCGACATCTATTGCCACGACGCTAGGACTCCCCTACCTGAACCATACTCTTGTCATCGACAAGACTGCAAAATTCAAACTCATAAAACCATCAATAAGTTAGTCCCAATATAGCCGAAGCAATCAAGTTAACCAATCAATGTAATTATTGCATTTAACCATTCAATCAAGTATGAAAAGTATGAGACGTGACAAAAATGAACACTCCTCTTGATGAATAGCTCATGAGTGGTAGGGTGGAAAAGCATATAGCCTTTAATATTGTCTAGGTACTCAACTAATATGCAAGGATTGCTCTACAGATCCATAGCCTTGTGTTTCTCTACTAGAATGTGGGCCCATGCAAGAGAACCAAACACCTAAAAGTGCTTAAATGTGGGTTTCCAACCAATCCAATCTTGGGAAGGAGTGAACCCCTTCACAACTTTGTGAGGAACACGGTTCTGGATATAACACACATAGTTGATGGCCTCTGCCCAATACTAAGGTTCCATAGACCTAGAGTGAATCATATAGTTGGTCATCTCTTTCAAGGACCTATTCTTGAGTTCTGTGACACCATTCTATTGAGGACTGTGATGAGTCTAGTTTATGACTCAATTTTGTTAAACTTTATTTTCCACTTGTTGTAGTTATCTTGGACTTTGGTACTTAGATCCTAATCTTTTTATGATATTTCCTCAAAACTATAAGATGTTGGGCATAGGTTATTTCCTATAAACTTTTATGACAATGACATGCTATATGAACTATCTATGTTAATTTTACATATGGTTAATGAATATTACTCTAAAGTAGTTACAGATGTGCAAATATTGTGCGTACTAATATTGTTATGCAGATATAATTAGCAACCATAAAGTCAAGGAAGATTCTTCCGGTTGATTACTCGCACTCAAAGTCAAACATGGTGATCGTTTAAATGTCAAATGGAGAGAAGATAACCACCTTGTAACTAGTCTTAATTACTTGTTGAGAAAATTTAGGAGTTACTGTTGTGCTAAATCTGCATTGAAGCAACTTGCTTGACCAGATTCCATGCATGTGTAACCTCCTCTCCACTTTCTATGCTTTCCCTAAAGTGGCGTCCTCCTATTCTGTTAGAGTTGACCACCTTGCTATGTAGTTGGTTTTGTAGTTTTCTTCCTATAAATAAGACTCAGATGCTCCTTCTGAGGGATTGATTAATTAGAGATTGTACTTGCATTATCTAGTTTTCAGTAATACAATCACATTGTTCATTTGTACTCATGTTTTCTAATGAATAAAATGAAGTTATAAGTTCACATTTCTGAGTTTACATTTGTCCTAGGGAATACTCATCCAAGGGGACCCACTTGATGAGCATTCCATCATTTAGTTTAGTTGTGTTTTCTATTAATTAATTAGTTAAATCTAGCATTGAATGTTCCTGCAGCCACTAGAATTCTATTATGTGTCTATTCTTACAGCCAAAGCAGACAAAGTAGTTTCCTATTTGTTTGCCCTGACTTTTATTTTATTTCATGCACTTGAGCTTAGAATAGTTGTTGGTTGATGTTCAGCATTCATGTTATCTCTTTCCTAGCAGTTTATTTTCAGCATTATGTCTTTCTTAGCTATAGAATGAATGTGGCTACTTTGGAAGTTCCTAGTGCACATACCGTGCTGACCCATTTCAAGTTCACGTCCCTGGGTTGACAAGTGAAATGCATCTTCATAGTGATTAAGACAACTATTCAGGTTAGATGTCTAATCTCTGAGTAACAACTTTATGGGCTTAGTTGTTAAATCATTGTAGGAGACCAACATTTTTGGCACTGCTGCCGGGGATCAAACCTGGGTCACCCACGTGACAAGTGGGAATACTTACCACTATACATTTTTGGCGTCATTGTTGGGGATGGTGTCAAACTAGGAAAATCTTTGGAGTCATCTTTAGTATTATTTCTTGCAATGTTTCTTAAAAATGTGTTCTTAGTTAGGAAGTAACCATTTACAATCCATTCACAAGATTTTTTTGTGAGGTGGCTGGCACTGAGTATATTGCATGCATAGAGGTAAGAGAAGAGATGCTTTAGGGAGATTCCTTCATAATGATTTAAGTTACCTAGTAGAAGAACCAGAAGTGAATCCTTTTCTTGATGTATTCCCTTATTTGAATAGTTCTTAAATATCCTCTGAAGAACAGGCTACCCAAAACCTGGCTGATAATCCATTAACCTTAATAATAAGCCAAGTAGCAATGGCTACCCAAAATGTACCCAATCAACCAACCTTTCCATTTCTGATTGCTCATCAAAATGAAGTGGATAATCTCAAAAACATCCCTACTTCAATTCTTCCCAAGTTCTATGGACTTGCAACAGAGGACCCAGACACCTTCTTATTTGAATTTGATATCCTCTGTAGAAGCTATGACTACACTACTAATGCTCATAGGCTTAAGTTGTTTCCTACTACCATGAAAGATGTTGCATTAAGTTGGTTTATAGGTCTAGGTAGTGATATTGTCAATACTTGGGATGAGATGAAAGAGAAATTTCTTGAGAAGTATAAAGACTACTGTAGGGGTGGAGAAATGAGAGGAAATGATATTTTCAAAATGCAGTAGAAAGAAGATGAAAGTTTGGAGGATTACATCTCAAGGTTCCTATTTTGTTTACAAAAATCTCCCCATCATGCACTCAATGAGGATTCTCAGAAACTGCTCTTCCTTAGGGGAATAAGTGAGCATTGTATAGATGCCTTGGATTTAATGGGAGGAGGAGATATTACCCAAGTGTCTTGGGAGGATATTAAGAAGTTGTGTCAAAATTATTGCAGAGCAACCATGAAGAAAGGAAGAGGTTACCATTCCCTTATGGGAAAAACCTCTACCAATGGAGTTTCAAGGATGGAGATAAGTCGCTTGCTATCTAATTTTAAGAAAGATATTATAAATAATATGGCCACCCAGCTGGACACACTTCAAGTAAAGAAGAAGCGTAAAGAGGCCAAGGCAATGTTGGTAGAATATTGTCCACATTGCAGACAAAAGAAGAGGGACTACAGATGCAAAATGGTAGCTAACATTGACAGTAAGTAGATTCTTCCTAAGTTTAAGCCAATACAAGTTGAAGAAGATCAAGTCTACTATGTTGCACAAAGGAGGCCATGGGCTCCAAGACAAGGTATGTCACCAGATCCATTATCATTTGTTGGATCATATTTTAATACTTACGCATCTGTTAACCAATGGCAACAACCATTTCCATCTAATTATGAAGGATATCCACCTCAACCTTGGAATAACCCTCAAAATACTTGGCAAAATTACCAAAACCCTGCACCTCAGGAAACTGGCAATCGTCTCCAGGAAATTGGCAACAAACATCTCAATCGAGAGGAGGACAGCAATGGCCGAATCAGACCACTAATTACATGCAGTCACCTTCTCAACCCCAACAACTTGCTATAATGCCTCCACCTGCTAGCTCCAATTCAAATACACCTAAAACTACTTAGTTACTAGCTCAACCCTCACCTAACCTAAATAATAGACCACAGCAGCAACCAGTATATTCTGCTTATCCAAATTAATTCCCTGCATATGCTGTGAATGTAAGTGACATCCACCTGCATTCAAGAACTACCTTGGCAACTCCTTCTAGACCCATCATTACTAAGCTTTCTGAGGAAGAAGAGGAACCTATAAAAACCCCCATTCAACCAAATGCACCTGAAAATCCTAAACTAGTACTAGTCAACCAGACTACCTAAGAATCACCATTTCCACAAAGGTTGGAAATTGTGAAACAAAAGGAAGAGAAAGAGGAATCCACCTTTGACATTCTAGAGTAGTTGAAACATGTATGTGTCAAGATCCCTCTATTTCAAGCCATAAAAGATGTTCCTATATATGGTAAAGCAATCAAGGAAGCATGCCTTAAGAAGCTAGGCAGAAAAAGGAAAGACCCCAATATGGTTCATGTGGTGGGACAGTTGGCTGACATCATGCTTGGGAAAGTGACTCTCTCCAAATATAATGATCTAGGGAGTCCTGTGGTAGGAGTTGTTATAAATGGGATTCAAATCAGAAATGCTCTGATTGACCTAGGAGCAGCCATAAATGTAATGACCAAGGATATCCTACAGCAACTAAATGTTGCAACCATGAGACCTACTCCTACTATCATGCAGCTTGCTGATAGTTCTATTGTTAAACCTAATGGGATAGTTGAGGACCTTGTGGTATCCCTAGACTCATGGGAATATTTAGCTAATTTCATGATACTTTCTCCTAAAGCTACATTGGGAGGATACCCCATCATTCTGGGAAGGTCGTAGTTAGCCACAGCAGATGCTTATATTGGATGTTGGTCAAGAGACATGACCATCTCTGATGGGAAAAGCACTACAAAACTTTTTCTTTACCCACCTGCACAACCATCTCATGATATGGATCTTATTTGGCCTCATGTTGGTGAAGAGGTAGAGGAAGCTAATTCTGTGGAGCAGCTTATGATGTTAGGAAGAAGTTCTTTCCTATAGCTTCAAGGAGAGGAGGAGGTGTTGTCTAACATAATTCAAAATCATTGTGAAATAGAGGAGGCATCATCCTCTCATTCTACTAATCCAATGAAGATACTTATTCCCACTTTTCCTACAGCACCAGGTATGTTGCATACATTGCTTCCACAAGAAATTAATGTACCAAGCATTAGTGAAGTAACTATGGTAGACTTAACAACTCAAGTGGAGATTTCAGAAGAAAGATATCTGAATATTAACAGCAAATTGACTCAAGCACAGTAGTTGTCTTTGACAAATTTGTTAAAGAAACATAAGAATGCATTTGCATGGGATTATCATGACATGAAAGGACTAGATCCTACATTATGCACTGATAGGATTTACATAAAGGAAGATTGTACACCAGTAAGACTATCACAAAGGAGAATTAACCCTACACTAAGAGAAATTATCAAAGAAGAATTACAGAAGCTATTAGATGCAGGATTTATCTACCCAATCTCAGATAGCTAGTGGGTGTCTCCTCTAGTTCTCGTGCCTAAAAAGGGAGGGAAATGGAGAGTCTGTATTTATTACAGAGAATTAAACTCTTCCACCAAAAAGGATCATTTTTCCCTTCCTTTCATAGACCAAGTATTGGACTCACTTGTAGGAAAGTGGTACTTTTCCTTTTTTGATGGGTTCAGCGATTACAATTAGATACAGATTACACCTGAAGATCAAGAGAAAACAACATTTACCTATCCTTGGGGGACATATGTCTACTCAGTGCTCCCATTTGGCTTATGCAATGCACCTGCAACTTTTCAAAGGGCAGTCATTAGCATATTTTCAGATATCTCACATGATTGCATGGAAATCGATATGGACAATTTCACTACTTATGGTGTTACTTTTGAAGAGGCATTAGCAAACTTAGGGAAGGTGTTGGAGAGATGTGAAGACCATAATCTGTCCTTGAATAGTGTAAAGTGCTTCATGATGATGCAGGAAGGAGTAGTACTTGGCCACTATGTCTCTCCAAAAGGAATCCAGGTAGACCCAAGAAAGATTGAAGTCATCATCAATCTGCCCATTCCTACAAAGCAAAAAGATGTCAGAAGCTTCTTGGGTCATGCAGGGTACTATAGACATTTCATCAAAGATTTTAGCAAAATGGCATCCCCATTATATACTCTTCTTATGAAGGATGCTAAATTTTAGTGGAATGAAGACTATAACAAAGCATTTTCTGATTTAAAGGCAGCACTAACTCATGCTCCTATACTTAAAGGGCCCAATTGGGAACTTCCTTTCCACATTCATACTAATGCATCAAATTATGCCATAGGAGTAGTCTTAGGCCAGAAAGAAGGATTCATTGAGCATGCTATTTATTTTGTCAGCAAAAACTTACAAGGAGTTGAGTTCAATTATACAATAATAGAGAAGGAAATGCTAGCAGTAATCTATGCACTCAACAAATTCAGGCACTACATAACAGGCTATCCAATCTTTGTGCACACAGATCATGCAACCATTAGGTATCTTATGAACAAACCTCTAATATCAGGTCGATTAGCAAGATGGGTGTTGCTAATGCAAGAATTTGACATCACTATTGTGGATAAGCCAGGAAAGGCCAATGTTGTTGCAAACTTTCTTTCAGGATTGACTACATCAGAGGACAACCAAGTTGTTGATGACTTTTTTCCTGATGAATATTTGTTTTCACTCACTATGCAAACACCCTGGTATGTTGACACAGCCAATTATCTGCTCACAGGAAGATTCCCTCCTCATTTCTCTCCAAAGGAGAGAAGGGTACTCATTGAAAAGTCTTTTCCTTTTTCATGGATTGTTGGATGCTTGTTCTACACTGGACCAAACAATGTCATGAGGAGATGTGTGAGAGAAGATGAAACATATGACATTTTGCATGCATGCCACAATGAACCATGTGGAGGACATTTTGCAACAAAATGGACAGCAATGAAGATTTTGAATGCAGGTTATTACTGGCCTACACTCCACAAGGATGCCAGAAGATATACAAAGAAATGTGATAGATGTCAGAGGATGGGATGGCCAACCAAATCTGATGAGATGCCCCTTTACCCTCAGCTTATGATTACTCCATTTGATAAGTGGGGATTAGATTTTGTAGGACCCATTGATCCTTCATCCAATGGTAAATCCTATATCTTAGTATGCACTGATTATGTAACTAAATGGGTAGAAGTTAAGGCCATGAAACATGCAAGAGATAGTAAGGTTGCAGAATTTCTCTATGAGGAACTTTTCACACGATATGGAGTCCCCAGAGAGTTACTGACTGATCAAGGAGCTCAATTCACCTCAACCCTAGTTGCAGCACTAGTAAATGAGTACAACATAAGGCACAAGAAATCTACTCCTTATCACCCTCAGGCCAATGGCCAAGTTGAGGTGACTAACAGGGAAATTGAAGCCATTCTAACCAAAACTGTGGCTGTCCATAGGAAGGATTGGGCAAGCAGGCTACCAGAAGCTGTCTGGGCCTATAGGACAACCTGTAAAACAGCCACTGGCTTCACCCCTTTTGAGTTACTATATCGAAAAACAACCATGATGCCTATTAAATTTGAACATAAGACTCTTTGGACTGTGCTTGACTTGGGGATGGATCTCTCTGAGGCACAAAAGGAAAGAGTCATGCAGCTCAATGCTCTGGATGAGATGGGGAAAGTAGCCTTACATCACATAGAGGTGGTGCAGAATCAAAGAATCAAGTGGCATGACAAATACATTAAGATAAGAAATTCCAACCTGGTGACTGGGCTTTGCTATATGACTCAACGTATTAGGATAATGCAAGGAAACTGCAAACAAGGTGGCTAGGACCATATGAGGTTGCTGAAGTTTTTTCCAATGGTGCTGTTCAACTTACCACCATTGACCCTGTCAAATTTAAGCTGTTAGTCAATGGTCATCGCCTCAGGTTGTATCAAAAGCCAACTTCAAAAGAAGAATTCCTGCAATAATTCTGTCAGCATGCAACTCCTGAAATTCCTATAGCCGAAGGTAGTGGACCTAGCATCCCTCCTTCTAGCTAACCGAGGTACGACACTTGTCATAATAAAGACTTCCACATTTGTGGGAGTCCACTTCTTCATCCATTCGCCCATCCACCCACCCATACCCATTAGTCTCTCTTCCAACACTTTTCTTGACTACACTTCATCCCACCTCGCTTTCTTCCACTCCACTCTGATTCATTGCTCCATCAATTCTTAAAAAGTGACCAGTACTTTCTCCATGATTTTTGCAACCGATCTTCCATACACCAAGGTACGCACGCTTTAATAGTTCTATCTTAATTATCTTTTGGTACATTTATTTAATTATTGTAAATTAATATCGATGTTCTCCATAGCATGTAATTATTCCCTTCCTCGTCCAATCACGCATTACCATTTCACATGTGCAGACACATGCTCAAATTTAGGTTGGGGAGGGAGTGTGAATATTATGTCCATATGCTTTATGTCAACATGTCAGCACAGTTTAAAATTGAATTATTTGAATTCTGAGTGAGATGACGTCTCGCAAGTGTGAGATGATAGCCTTCATTGATTATTCATTACTACCTATACTACCCTTTTCATAATCTTGTGTTCCCAAAAAGGAAAAATCAAACGACATGAATAATTGAAAATTTAACAGGGTTGCAGGAAGGTGAAGTTAGTTTTCAAACTTTTTGCTGAAGGAAAAACTTTGCAGTGCAATTGTTTTCAGACAACTGAGTCAATGGGAGGTGGATTAATTCGAAATGAACCCACAGTTCATGACGTATTATTGCAGGATGCACCCAGCCAAGCCGAGTTTAGAAATTGTGGGTGGTTAGACTATTTCTTGAAGCTGAATGGTTTTGATGAAAATGTTGCATTAGAATTTGCCCAGACATTATCTGAAGGTAAGGCCATGGTCAAAGGGTTGGAGGTGTTGGCTACTAAAGAAAGAATTGTAGAAGTTACAGGGTTTCCTATCGATAGTGAGAATTACCCTGTTATCAAAGACGCCAGGTCAGTTAGGGCCAAATTTATAGAACCTGGTGACCCTCCATTGATTGTAGACAAACAGGGAGCCAAAAGAACCTCTTTTCCTGAGCCATGGAAATAGGTAGTTGTTCATGTTGTGAGGTACATTACTTGTGAAGGTCGTCAGTCGAATCTTCATTTTGTGCATTTCAAACTGCTAAATCATATGAGGCATGGGAGAAGAATGAATGTGCCAAACATACTATACCACCTTCTCTCAATCATGACTGCTAAGACCCAAAAAGGTAGGGCTAATTCTGTTTCCCACCATTGTTTGATCAAATTGTTAATTGAAAAGTCTCTGCATGATGTGTCTAATATGACTTGGGAGAAATTTTTAAATATTGTAGAACTAGAAGAGTGAGTTTTGTTGAAGCTACTCTGGGAACCTCAACTTCTAGTGCAAACCCTCCTGCAGCAAAACAAGCTATTGAGATTAGTTCTTCTAAAGCAGAGCATGCAGGAAAAGAAAGTTCTTCAGATTCTGATGATGATGTTCCTCTTAGCAATTTAATTCAAACTAGGGTACAAAAGAAAAAGAAGAAACATGAGAGTCCTAGTAAATCGAGACCTGCCAAGCCGGCCTCTGGTGCACCTCCACAGACAAGCCCTAGGGTTGAAGAAATGATAGTTGAGGATACAGAGGCTCCAATGGGGCATGTGAATGTTGTAGAAAAAGACATAATTAAGGAAGCAGCAAATGTGACTTTGGCAGACCTTGCTGTCGTTGTTGAACATATTAATAGCCAGGGACATAAAGATAAATAGGAGTTCCTGCAACAAGACACCCTAGAGTCAAAATTGGCTGAACGTTCAGAAACCCTATAGCTAGTGCTATATGAAGATCAACCATCTGTGCCAGGAAAGCCTTTGGTAGGAATACACAGACCCCCTAATTTTTTTATGCATATGGTAGCCATGAATTTGTGGAATGAGATGAAGAGGAGAGAAGAAGAATGGAAGACGGAGAAACGTAGATTGAAGGATGAAATTCAAAAGAAAGATGAAGAGATTAAAGAAAAGAATGTAGAAATTGTGACTTTAAAAGAGAGAGTGGATAATATGGTAGCTTTAGTGCCTCAGGTATTAGAGTTCAGGACTGCCCCAAGGGTCTATGCTCTATATTTAAAGGAAAGGTACCTCTCTTTTAAGTTAGTAAGGGTTGTTTCAGGTTTGAACCCTTCCATTGAGTCTCCTCTTGAATTTTTCAATGCTTATCGGATTGCTCCTCCTGAAATAAAGAATTTGTTGTGTGAACTATATTTACATAACTATGCTATGTCTCAAGACCATGAGTGGAACCCCTTGTTGTATGTTGGGGATGCTCAATTGAGGGCATTTATGTCCTAGATACAAAATGAGTTTAGTTGGGGATAGTAGTTCAGGGCTTATAAGCAATTAGAATTCAACACTCCCCTGCCCGTCAGAGTTGAATCTAGAAATCCAGGAAGCATTTTCAATTATTGGAACAGAATGCTTTATAGGCCAAGTTATGGTAGTAGAATCTTGCCTGAAAGAGAAGCAGCTTACAGAGAATATGAGAAGGTTGCAAACACTACTAGAGAATCTGTAAGGGATATTTGACACAAAGGTGGAACAATTTGTCTGATGAGCTAAAACAAGCAGAGCCTTACTCTCTACAGAACTATGTTGCAGCAGGTAAAAGAGTGGATAGATATATATAGATTGGGAGGACAAAGGGACAATTCTAGCTTCCCTTAATCTTTTAGCCACCTATCCTATTGTGGTCAATGCCAAATTATAGATTTTACTAGTATGATATTGCTAAAGAGAGGTAGAGATGGAACAGATTGGATAGGCAGCAAAGGTTCTATTGGGATCCTAACTCACGCACCAGAGAAACTGATATAGGACAGCTGGTAGTTGCTAATTTCAGGGCATTAACCAAACAAAAGAACAACCCTTCCTCTACTGGGGGACCAGCAAAGTCTTAGGTTGAGGAGAGTGATGAGTCTAGTTTATGACTCAATTTTGTTAAACTTTATTTTCCACTTGCTATAGTTATCTTGGACTTTGGTACTTAGATCCTGATCTTTTTACGACATTTCCTCAAAACTATAAGATGTTGGGCATAGGTTATTTCCTATAAACTTTTATGACAATGACATGCTATATGAACTATCTATGTTAATTTTACATATGGTTAATGAATGTTACTCTAAGGTAGTTACAGATGTGTAATTATTGTGCGTACTAATATTGTTATGCATATATAATTAGTAACCATAAAGTTGAGGAAGATTCTACCGGTTGGTTACTCGCCATCAAAGTCAAACATGGTGATCATTCAAATGTCAAATGGAGGGAAGATAACTGCCTTGTAACTGATCTTAATTACTTGTTGAGAAAATTTAGGAGTTATTGTTGTGCTAGATCTATGTTGAAGTGACTTGCTTGACCAAATTCCACGCATGCGTAACCTCCTCTCCACTTTATATGCTTTCCCTAAAGTGGCGTCCTCCTATTCTGTTGGAGTTGATCGCCTTGCTAGGTAGTTGGTTTTGTAGTTTTCTTCCTATAAATAAGACTCTAATGCTCCTTCTGAGGGGTTGATTAATCAGAGATTGTACTTGCATTATCCAGTTTTTAGTAATACAATCACGTTGTTCATTTGTACTCATGTTTTCCAATGAACAAAATAAAGTTATAAGTTCACATTTCTGAGTTTACATTTGTCCTAGGGAATACTCATCCAAGGGGGGCCACTTAATGAGAATTCCATCATTTAGTTTAATTGTATTTTCTGTTAAGTAATTAGTTAAATCTGGCATTGAATGTTCCTGCAGCCACTAAAATTATATTTTGTGTCTGTTCCTGCAGCCAAAGCAGACAGAGTAGTTTCTTGTTTGTTTGCCCAGACTTTTATTTTCTGTCATGCACTTAAGCTTAGAATAGATGTTGGTTGATGTTCAGCATTCATGTTATCTCTTTCCTAGCAGTTTATTTTCAGCATTATGTTTTTCTTAGCTATAGAATGAATGTGGCTACTTTGGAAGTCCTAGTGTACATACCATGCTGACCCATTTCAAGTTCACGTCCTTGGGTTAACAAATGAAATGCATCTTCATAGTGATTAAGATAGCTATTCAGGTTAGATGTCCAATCTTTGAGTCACAGCTTTATGGGGTTAGCTGTTAAATCATTGTAGGAGACCAACAGACTGTATGGAAATGTGTACTGAAGATCATTGCCCTATGAGGCACAAAACTATTCAAACCTATGGTTGACATATTCACCCCCATTTTCTATATGCAGATCTTGATGGCCTTCCCATATTTTTTCTCTACAAAAGATTTGAAGTCAAGTGAAAAGACTCAAAGACCTCATACTTATGTTTGAGAAAAGAAACTCAAGTGTATCTAGAAAGATCATCAATGAATGTCAAGACATATCTAGCCCTACTAAAAGATGTGAAAATGGCCCTTTCAAATCACTATGTACCAACTCCAAAAATTGTGTGGCCCTCCTTTCTTTGCCTTTGTCATATTTCTCCTCTAGATGCTTACTAAGAATGCATCACTGACAAACTCCATCAGAAAATTGAATAGAAGGAAACCCTGAGACCATGTCCTATTGACTAAGCTACTGCAAGTAGAGGTAATTCAAGTGGCCAAACCGTTGATGCCACAAACAACTCACCTCATCTAAGTGAGTGAGTATAACTATTCATGGAGAGTTAGGAACAAAGAGAGAAAATTGATGTAGTCTGGAATGATGATCTTCTTTTCCCATGGCAACTATAGACCCATTGTGTAACTCATTGATTACCACTTTGTCTAGTGTGAACTCAACCTACTTTCCAAAGCTTGTGTGAGTGATCTGATAAATAGATAAGAGATTAGTTGACAAAGATGGAACACATAGAACATCCTAAAATGTTCCTTCGCCCACGTCAATAAACCCTCTCCCATGCACTTCAATAGGAGTGTCATCACCCATTAGTATGGTAGACATAGAACATGGCTCTAAGGAGGCAAAACCATCTTGTGAGAAAGCTATGTGGTGCAAATCACCTGAATCAATGATCCATGTATTAGGTTGTGAAGCAACAGTAACTAGGGCCTTGCCTTCTCCTTTCCCCTTACACTTTTATGTGTCCTTTGAAGACCCATATGATAAACCTTGTTTGATTGAGTCAAGCACATTGATTTTTTTCTTTACAAGATGTGATAGGTGATCAATTTGTTTCTTTAAACACTTGTGTTCATCATGGCCAGGCATTTTATAGTAGGAACACTTGACCTTCTCCTTCTTAGGTTGCTTGTCTTTTGATGAAGAGGTCTGAATAGCTGCATTTGAAGTAGTAGGCAATAGGTTTCTGAATTTTCTTCTTTTCTCCCTAGTTTTTTTTTATCCTATTTTTTAGACCCTTTATGTTCCTTTGTACCTTGATTTGCAGCTAAGGTGTGTGACTTAGAGGGTTTAAATGTACCCATGTGAACTAGTTTATCTTTCTCTTTAGTGAGTTCTACAACAAACTCATCTAGAGAGAAGGCATTTTATAGTTCGTACCTAGAGCACATTTCGTGGCATGAAAGGTAGAAACAAATACAAAATAGTTTGGACCAAGGTGATCCCAAATTACCGTGTCCCACTTTTTGGCCAAAGTAGGACATTGAAATCAACATTTTTAACCAAATTTTCACTTTTTGACACCTATAGCAACTAAACCATTAAGAATTCGAAGATGATATAAACTAGTGATTTTTGATATTTTGAGTGTAGATTCTAAATATATTTTTTAAAAATTTTAAGAAATAATTTGTGAAACTTTTTGCATAACTTTTAATAACTTATTTTTTATAGTTAACAGTATTTTTTAAAAGTGACGTTTATACCATACATCATAACTTTTTATATAGAAAGGATCAAATTATTGTTAGAAAGCATAGGACAACTAAGAGGGGGGTGAATTAGTTGTGTATTAAAACATTAAACCCTCAAAGCAATTCCAAACATCAACCTCTTATTATGCATTAGCAGAATGTAAACATATGAAGCATCAATACAAACATATTCAAACACAAAAGAACACCATATTTACATGGAAAACCCAAGAAGGGAAAAACCACGGTGAAGATTAGCTCACATATATATGAATACCAACACTGAAATCAAATAGGCTCACTGCCAAGGGCTCACTGTTCAGAAGAAAGGCTCACTACCCAGAAGAGAGAAGAAAGAAGATTGTTATAGAGAGATTCCTATCTCAAAGCAACAGGACAAATCCACCATTGCCACTCCTTGCCATCCGCAACCTTTGGCTCACTACCTCTAGAAACTTTAGGCACGCTGAAATGTAGACACATTCTACTCACTGCATTCCAGAGTCATAAGATTTTAATCTCGTACACAACTCACTACCCTTGATTCACATTCACATCCTCTTCTCTTCCTTGCTCCACTCAACTTCATCTTGCATTTATACCATCTACAACCAAGACCTATCTCAATTAGGTTGGTCCTAATGAAGCATGTGTACCTCAAATGTGTAACACCAATTAGGTCAGCACTAAACTCTTCCGCAGTGGAAAGAAGTGAAAATGGACCACATCAAGGGTTAACTAGGACTCAAATTTGTATCACCAAGCTACTTATCACATCCACAATCCATGAGGCATCTCCGCAAATAGTACTAGCATGCCAAGTTGGCCAAACCTAAGCTAACAATCACATCCACACTTTTCCAAGTCCAAAACCATCATGCAAACCACAAAGAACCACTATACAGAATCTACACACCTTTCCATAACATTCAACACTATCAAAATATCTCTCAACACTTTCATAACCTCCTAAAACAAAGAATGTCTTCATTCTATACCTCAGGATACACTGCTATTCATCACCAACACAAGAACTAGACTTGCAGAGCACCCAAACTCTGGAAACTTCAAGGGAAAGTAGATATAGGCAGTATAAGCACATTTACAGGTCTGCAAGATAAGAAACCTCAATGTGGAGAAATGTAGAGCAATCTCATTTCTCCCAGACAATCTTCTTCATAGTTAAACACTCTGTCAAACACATAATCTACCTTCGCAAGATCTAGAACCTAAAACTCTAGATATAACATCTCTGAATACCTCTTATCAACACTTCCAAACCAGAAAAGCATATCTTCAAATAGGAAGAAATACGGAGCACAACACTGAGCACACTTATGTCACAATGCATACCTTTTTATCAAATTTTCTCAAAAGGACTTGGAAACCCAAATGAGCTACTTGCTATAGGTTGACATCAATGATAACACCAGCAAGTTTCCAATAATCTCCCCCTTTGTCATTGATGGCACACCAACATTCTTAAAAACCATCAAGACCTAAAGCAATCAATTAAAACAATGAATCAACAACTCAGTAGTACTCCCCATGACTGGAGAAACTCTTACTTTTCACACACTTTCCTACACAATGGTTTTTTAGCCACTTTGACTCTCTCCCCCTTTGACATCAATGGAAAAGGGTAACACTTGCAACACCAACAAGCACTTTCTCTATTTCCACTAGTCTCACTTTTTTGCACTCTCCCCCTTAAGGTCATAAGATATGCTCCATCTAACTGCATGAACCAATAGTACCACTATCTATTGCCCTTGGGAGGTAGCCTTCAACATCAGTCTAGGACTAAGAATGTATCTTGAAATGCATCCTGGATAGATGCACATTTCTATACGTCTAGTTAAAAGGAGGGGCAATAACCCCTAACTTTTTTTAGAGATACTCAAAAGTATCCTTAGGAAGAGCCTTTGTAAAGATGTCTTCAATTATGTCCTTGGTAGGCACATACTCCAATTTCACCTCATTCTCTGCAACCTTCTCTCTTAGAAAGTGATATCGGATTGAAATATGCTTTGTTCTTGAAGGCATTACTAGATTCTTTGAAATGTTGATAGCACTTGTATTATCACATAAGATAGGAACAAGTTCATTATATGACACTTTGATATCCTTCAATGTTTGCTTCATCCATAACACCTGTGTGCAGCAAGATGCTACTGTAATGTACTCTGCCTCTGCAGTAGATAATGACACTGAGTCCTACTTCCTACTTAACCATGAGACAACTTTGCTTCCCAGAAAGAAAGCACCACGACTTGTACTTCTTCTATCATATATACATCCTGCCCAATATGCATTTGTATATGCACTCAAGAAGAAATCAGTATCCTTGGGATACCATAGGCCAAACTCCAAAGTACCTTTCAAGTATATGAATATCCTCTTTACTACTAAAACATGTGATTCTATGGGATCTACTTGAATTCTAGCTACAAGACAAACTACATGCATAATATCCGGTTTGGTAGCAATCAGGTATAACAGTCCACCAATCATTGATTTATACTTGCTTTGATTGGTCTTAGGAGATTCATCATCTTTGCTTAACTTACAACCAATAATCATGGGAGTACATATTGACTTGGAGTCTTCCATTCCAAACTTCTTCAACATTTCCTTAGCATACTTTGACTGTGAAATGAAAATACCTTTTTTTGATTGATTGATTTGTAACCCAAGGAAGCAATTCATTTCCCCACACATTGACATTTCAAATTCTTTCTACATCTCTTCTACAAATCTCTTGCACATTCCTTCATTTCCTCCAAAGATTATATCATCAACATGTACCTCCACAATTAGGATTTGATTTTCTTCAACTTTGAAATACAAATTTCTATCTGCAGTGCCCTTTTTGAATCATTGTTATAGCAAGTACCTATCCAACCTTCCATACCAAGCTCTAGGAGCCTGTTTGAGTCCATACAATGCCTTCTTCAATCTGTAAACCATATTTGGATCATCTAATAACTGAAATCCTTCTAGTTGTTCAATGTATACTTCCTCTTCTAATTCTCCGTTCAAGAATGTAGATTTCACATCCATCTAATAGACTTTGAAGTCCTTATGAGCTGCAAAGGCCAAAAACATTCTAATGGCCTCCATCCTTGCCACTGGAGAAAATGTTTCCTCATAATATATTCCCTCCACTTGTGAGTAGCCTTTACACACAAGCCTAGCCTTATTTCTAACTATTTCTCCATTCTCATTTAACTTGTTCCAAAAGATCCATTTAATTCCTATCACATTTTTGTCTACTGATCTTGGGACAACTTCCCAAGTCTAATTCTTCTCAATCTACATCAATTCTTCTTCCATAGCCTTGGTCCAGTGCTCATCTTTACTTGCTTTAGTCACTATTTTGGGTTCTATTTTGGACAGTAAACACAAATTTACCTGTTCATCTGCCATAGCAATTTTCCTTCTTGTTAAAACACCTTTGTTCTTATCTCCAATAATTTGATCTTCAAAATGATTCTTCTGCACATACTTGGGAGTCTTAGGTACCATTTTCAGAGCATCTTCTTCATTAACTTGCATTTCCTTTTCTTCTTCTCTATCTTCTTCTCTGCAAGGGGACTCATCAGATTCATATCCTTCTATCAATACTAAGTTTTGATGTGGTTCTTCATCCACTTTGACATTTGCACTTTCAAGTAACTTCTTTAACCTCTTGTTGTAGCACTTGTAAGCCTTGATCTTTGTAGAGTATCCAAGAAAGATTCCTTCATCTAATCTTGAATCAAACTTTCCCAAATTTTATTCATCTCTCCTAATGTAGCACTTGCATCCAAACACTCTAAAATATTTTATAGTAGGAGTTCTTTCATACCACAGTTCATATGGAGTCTTTGAATAGTTGACCCTTGCTTGCAGTCTATTTTGTATGTAAACTACAGTGTGAATAACTTCTCTCCAATAGATATCTGGTAAATTTGCTTCAAGTTCAACATTTTCCTTGTTGCTTCCTGAACTAACTTGTTCTTTCTTTCCACCACTCCATTCTGCTGTGGAGTCCTAGGGGTTGACAAATGCCTCTTTACTCCATGATCTTTACAAAAGAAGTTAAACTCATTGGAGGTGAACTCACAACCTCTGTAAGACCTCAAACACTTGATTTTCAAATCAATTTCATTTTCAACCATAACCTTGAATGCTTTAAACCTATCTAGAGCTTCTATTTTTTCTTTGAGAAGAGTTACCCAAGACATTCTAGAGTAATCATCAATCAACAACATGAAATACATGTCACCTTGAAAGCTTACTACTCTTGTAGGTCCACATAGATCCGTATGCACCAACTCTAGAGGTCTGGTGGTAGAATACTCTTTGAGCTTGAAGTTCTTCCTTGTTTACTTCCCAATTTGACATTCATTGCAGGGTGCATTGATAGGCTTTGTAATTCTTGGCAGATCCCTCATAGCTTGACTAGAGCTAATCCTCACTAGACTGTCAAAATAGATGTGACACATTCTTCTATGCCATAGCCAACTTTCATTAACTTGAGTCATGAAGCACATACCATTAGAACCTTTGACCTGATATATATTTCCTTGTGTCCTTGTTCTTGTAGCAACCAGAGTTCTAGAATTTTATTTTCTGATTTCACAGCCACCATCTTGAAATACAAGGTTATATCCTCTACTACACATTTGTCCTACACTTAGAAGATTATTTTAGAGACCCTTGACATAGAAAACATCATCTGTATTGTGCTTGCCATCAAAACTGATTGAACCTTTTCCACGTATCTTGGCAGATGCATCATCTCCAAACTTAATAAAACCTCCATCAAACTTCTCAAGCTTCACAAACTTATTATTATCACCTGTCATATGATTTGAACTCCCACTATCAATTAACTAGTGGTTCTCCTCTTCTCCTACATGAAAAGTAGTTACTAGAGCTCCTTTGATATTATTCCTTGTTTCTGGAGCAATTTCCTTCATACCCCTTTTAGAATTAGTTCCAACATTAAAAGCCATGAACAAGCATTCATTACTTTCATCATGCGGATAGTCAGACTCATCATCAGATATGCTCTCATCTTCTTTAACATAATAACTTCTCTAAAATGATTTACCTTTGTTATCCTTGTATTTGTCATTTGAAATTTTGATTGGATATTTTGAAGCATAATGACCTATCTTTCCACAACTAAGACATTTGAAGTGTAACTTACCTCTATATTTTCCAGAGCCCTTTTTCAATCTTCTCACAAAATTTGCTTCCACTTCATCAAAGTCATCAAGATCTGATTCAACATTATTTTCTGCCTTGCTAGCCTTAAAAGCAATTTCTTTTCTTGCATCATTTTGACCAAAATCTCTTATCTCAAAATTAGTTAGAGTACCAAACATTTGATCCCTAGTATACTTATCCAAATTTTGAGTTTCTTCAATAGCAGAAACTTTAGCACTATAAGATTTTGGAAGAGTTATTAGTACCTTCTTTACCACTTCACTTTCCTCCAGCTTTCCACCAAAACCATTGATGCAGTTGACAACTTCATCCACTCTTTGCATGTAGCTTGCAATATTTTCATCTTCTGACATCTTTAGTGTTTCAAACTTGGTCTTCAAAATCTACATCTTTGCTTGCTTGACCATGTCATCTCCTTCATAGGTACTTTCTAGCTTCTTCTAGATCTCATGAGCAGTTTTGTAACTCATCACCTTCACTAATTTATAATTAGAGAGACTATTCAGAAGAGCACTCCTTGCCTTTCCATTGTTCTCATATTCTTTAATCTCATCTTCATCCTTTGGACCATTAGGAGGTATAGTATACTCTTTGTCAACTATCTTCCATATGCCATATCCTAGTGAGACAAGAAAGCTTTCCATCCTGGTCTTCTAAAAAGTATAATTTGTTCCATCAAACACTGGAACCTCTACCTTTCCTATGCGCCATCTGGATCTACCCCAAGTGGGTAAGCTTCTTCAGGGAACTTGGCTCTGATACCAATTTTTAGAAAGCACAAGACAACTGAGAGGGGGGTGAATCAGTTGTGTATTAAAACATTAAACTCTCAAAGCAATTCCAAACACTAACTTTTTATTATGCATTAGCAAAATGTAAACATATGAAGCATCAATACAAACATATTCAAACACATAAGAACACCAAATTTATGTGGAAAATCCAAGAAGGAAAAAAAAATGGTGAGGATTATCTCACATATATATGAATAGCAACACTGAAATCAAATAGGCTCACTTCCAAGAGCTCACTACCTAGAAGAGAGAAGAAAGAAGAAGATTGTTACAGAGAGATTCACTATCTCAAAGCAACCTAAGAAATCCACCACTACCACTCCTTGCCATCGACAACCTTTGGCTCACTGCCTCTAGAAACTTCAGGCACACTGAAGTGTAGACACCTTCTGCTCACTACATTCCAGAGTCATAAGCTTTTAATCTTGCACACAACTCACTACCCTTGATTGACATTTGCAGCCTCTTCTCTTCCTTACTCCACTCAACTTCATCTTGCATTTATACCATCTGCAACCAAGACCTATCTCAATTAGGTTGGTCCTAATGAAGCGTGTGCACCTCAAACGTGCAACACCAATTAGGTCAGTACTAAACACTTCCACGATGGAAATAAGTGAAAGTGGACCACATCAAGGGTTAATTAGGACTCAAATCTGTATCACAAAGATTATCATGACATCCACAATCCATGAGGCACCTCCGCAAATAGTGCTAGCATGCCAAGTCGGCCAAACCTGAGCTAATAATCACATCCACACTTTTCTAAGTCCAAAATCATCATGTGAACCACAAAGAACCACTCTAAAACATCCACACACCTTTCCATAACATTCAACACCATTAGAATCTCTTGCAACATTTTTGTAACCTTCTGAAACAAAGAATGTCTTCATTCTGCACCTCAGGATACACTACTACTGATCACCAACACAAGAACTAGACTTGCAGAGCACCCCAACTCTAGAAAATTCAAGGGAAAGTAGATATAGGTAGTATAAGCACATTCCCAGATCCGCATGATAAGAAACCTTAATGTGGAGAAATGCAGAGCAATCTCATTTCTCCTAGACAATCTTCTTCACTATCAAACACTCTATCAAACACATTTTCTACCTCTGCATGATCCAAAACCTAAAACTATGGATATAACATCTTTGAATACCTCTGATCAACACTTCCAAACCACACAATCATATCTTCAAATAGGAAGAAATGCAGAGCACAACACTAAGCACACTTTTGTCACACTACATACCTTTTTATCAAATTTTCTCAAAAGCACTTGGAAACCAAGTGAACTACCTGCTATAGGTTGACATCAATGACAGTACCAACAAGTTTCCAACAATTATAAAATATTAAACATAGATTTGTAACACCAATATTTGGTGTGCAGATATTTTTTCATAATTTTTTGTTGCATATATTTTTCTTATTAATTTTTGAAGTGAGATTAATTATAATTTATACATAGGTTTATACCATACAACATAACATTTTCTATATGTATCCAAATTAAAAAAAAATTGTTGAAACAAGAACATCAATACCTAGTGTGCAGATATTTTTTTGAATTTTTTTCTCTATTTTTTTATTTTTCTATTTGTGTGCAATAGAGACCTTGATGTTCAACGAAAGACCTATGTTCACTAGAAAATAGAAAATAAATATAATAATCAAATAAATATATTCAAAATCACACTTTTCAGAATCTTATACTAAGGGCTACATGCTTACAAAATAGAATTTCTAAATGACTTCATTTGATTCCCCAAAAGGTGAAGCAAAATTAGTTTTTGTTAGTATTTTGATATACATGCAAAGGAGACTCCTTCAAGATTTTGATTTAAGACTAGGGGGGTTCTTTCCAAGGGCATTTTATCTACCTCCTTTAATTAAACCCTTTTAGATGGAACCCCTCAAACCTTAAACTATTAATTTTTGTAAAAATATGTGATTTCAAAAAAAAATCAAGATGTCCCAAGTTTGGGACTCAATATTGTGGGATCACTCACCAATCTTAGAAAGAATGCTTAAGATCAATTGTGTGTCTTTTTTTTCTATTCCACACTATTTCAATTGCAATTTGATAGATTTCAACTTTGTGAAGAAGTCCTGGATGGTGTCAAAATTGCTAGGACTCAACCCTATCAGTTTGTTCTCTAATTGATGGCCCCTTATTTCATCTTTCTTACCAAAGAGGCTTTCCAATGTGGTCCACACATCATTTGGTGTAGTGGCAGACTTGATGTGAAAAAGTAATTCAGGAGACACTAACATACATAGAGTACCAAAAGCCTCATCACATTTATTAAACCATTTAGGCTTTGTTGCATCTTGTGTGAGTTATGTTTCAAGTCCCATAGTAACCCTATGCAATCCTTTCTTTTTGAGATAGATTGTCATTTTAGATTTCCATTCAAAATAGTTATATGGTGTTAAAATAGGAACTTTTGATTGATCCATTTAGTGCAGAAAAGTAGATTATGATGTAGAAAGAGAAGTGTGAAAAACAGACATGTGAGATACCCCCCCTTTTTACTAGTTTCTGAAATGAACTCCCCCATAAATTACAATGTTGGCACTTTATAATTAATGTGATTTACAATTCAAATATTGGATATTCAGATTCTTACAGGGCTCAAAATGGCCAAAACAATGAAACTATAGGTCAAGTATGTCATGCCCATATCATGCCCACCTGTATGTCTACCATACAAGTGGGCAAAAATGGTGGAAATATTTTTTTAAAAGGAATTGAATTAAACATAAAAACTACGCTGTAAGTTTACATAGAGTTTGAACAGTTTGTCACAAACTTAAATAGGTATGTCGAGTTGTTACTCTTCGCAATTACCCTAATGCTTAAAATGAATAATTAAATTATAAAAGGTCATATAATTTGTCCTACAACTTTAGTCTATAGAGTATCTTGATTTAATTTCATAAATTAAAATAATCACAACATAACTAATAATTAAAGTATTTCACAATTGGATGTATTCATGAATAAAGGTTTATAAAATGTTATTATCTAAAGTAATAATAAATCTCAACGTAACATTAAATTTCATATTTAAAAATTAATATCTAACTAACAATTAGAAAAGGTAAATCTTTATTGCAAAATTGCATTCTTCTAATAATGACATCAATTCAATATCCTCAATATCTAAATCTAAATGTCTTTTAATAATAATAAATAAATATATTAAATCTTTTTCATAGATTTCTAACACTAAAATAAAAATGATTTAAATCTAATTAATTTCTATTTCAAAACAAGATCTCTCCTTCAAAGAAACAAACAAGCTTTTTCCATAGATTTCAAACAACTATACAAATTATTTTTCTAATTAAAATTTAGATCTTTATATTTTCCAATAAAACTAATGCCTTTCTATACTTTCTAAATACACAGCAATAATTTTCTTTTTAAAATAAAATAAAATCAATTCTTTTTCCATAATAAAACTAATCCATGCCTAGAACTATATCATACGATCCTAAGGGAAGAACTCGGAGGTCCACCGAAGTGGTGAAAACTCCTAGTTCTAGCTAACAATCCCTTACCAAAGAGTTAACCAAAATTTTGGCTCATGTGGCTACTTCTACATCACAATCAACTTCCTGCCTAGTTGCCACCAACCTGCATTGCTTCACTATAGATGAGGATATGAAGGAATCCATAGCCCCAGAATTGAAAAGTATAGATATTGAAACACCACAAAAGTCTCTATGACTGTAGCCTAATGATCTATCTAATGGTTATCTACCATTGCAAAAACCCTGTGGGAGTTTCCCACATCCCCAACTATAGGCTCAAAATATGTTGGTTGTTGACCTCCTTCTGATGAGAAATTTCAAGGGCAATCCCAAGCAATATGTCCAACTCCACCACAAGTGTAGCAAGGACCTCTAGGAGGTGCCTAAGTTTGCTACTGAAACACTGGTCTGCTAGAACTACCCTGACTACCCCTAAAAGTCTGTTGTGAATGGGTTGGTCCCGCATTCTATGCATGTGGTCTCTGGTCTCTACGCTGAGGTTGTGACTGCCAAGTCCTAGAAGGTGCCCCCTAATTAGTCCTAGGTTTCTGACCCTGCTACTGTTGTTGCTACTACTATCAAGGGGTCTGGGTGGAAGTACATTATTTATGAATCCACCTCCCTAAGGCATAGGTGGTCTAGAGAAATTTTGGTTCTACTGGGGTTGGTCATAGTTCCTGAAATGTTCTTTGTTCCCATGGTTCCTAGGAAGTATTTCCTCTGCAATTAAGACCTTCTCTACTACATCTTGTAAGGTCTAAGGCTCTGCCAAATGTACTAGTCCTACTATCTCATGCTTAAGTCCCCTAACAAAATGATTGACTATCAACTTTTCCTTCTGAATGTAGTCTACGTACGGAATCAATTCTAGAAACTTGTTTTCATATTGTGCTACTATGAGTCCCCTTTGCTGAAGGTCATAGAACTAATCTATCTTATTCTACCTAAAGTGTTCTGAAATATACCTTTTCTTGAACCATTCTAGAAAGGTTTCCCAAGTCAAAGTGTCAACTACAATACAACTTTTCCTCTCCTGCTGACACCACCAAGTGGTTGCATCTCCTCTAAGTAAGTGAATGGCCAACCTTGCCTTGAGATTGCTTTCATAAATTTTGAATTTGAAGCAACCCTCAAGGTTCAATAGCCAAGATATTGCCTCAACAGTGCCTTCAAAAGTGTTGTTATATGGAGCCTAATCAGACTTGGAGATTAAATTTTCTCACCTTTTATCGGCATGGTCCCCCCCAAATTATTTAACAGGGGGTTAGGGGCAGCACCCCTAGCGCGCTCCCTATCACGATACAGGGTGGGCTCAAGGAGCAGCACCCCCAAAACCACAAATGACTTTTATTATTTTATAAAGGCGTCGAGAGTTATTTTCTATTGGCCGACATAGAAAAACCCTATTTTGTAATTGACATAAGTCTTGATAAAAATGACTAAGGGTTAGGGTTTCTGTGGATATTGTATTGTAGCATTTGCAGCGGTATTGAGTTGCAAGGATTGCTGGTTGTAATTAGTTTGATTTGCTGGATAATAATATTAGACTCTCTGTTGGTGGATGTAGCTCGAGTTTGGGTGAACCACGTTAAAAATTGTCTCTTGCTGCTATTATTTCTGTGTATTTTTCATTCCTCTGTTTAATCTTTATTTGCATTTAATTGATATCTTTTGCATGCAATTCCTAACAAGTGGTATAAGAGCAGGTTGTGTTCGATTATCATTTGCAGAAAGGTCTCACGGTTGAGTGGGAGTCTCATGGTTGAGTGGGAGCAATGGTGAATGAGGGTAAATTGAAGGTAGATAAATTCTATGGGTAGAACTATCAGTTATGGAAGATGCAGATGGAGGATTATCTCTATCAGAAGGATTTATGGAGGCCGTTGGAAGGACTAGCCAAGAAACTAGCAGCAATGACTGAAGAGGATTGGGAACTTCTAGACAAAAAGGCACTGGGAACCATTCAGTTGTGCCTGGCACCATCTGTGGCATTCAATATAACAGAAGTGAAGACAACAAATGAACTAATGAAGTGTTTGTTTAATCTAAAAATAATTAAAGGTGGATCTATGACAGATCATTTAAATGAGTTTAATATGATTACCAGTCAGTTAACTTCTATAAAAGTAAAATTTGATGAAGAGGTGAGGGCTCTCTTGGTTTTATGTTCTTTGCAAGAAAGTTTGAATAGCTTGGTAATGGTTATAAGTAACTCTATCTCTGATTCAAATACTTTGAAATTTGATGATGTTGTTGGTGTTATCCTTAGTGAGGAAATGCGATGGAAAAGCTCATGAGGGTCCACATTAGGTAGTGTTTTGAATGCAAAAAACAAGGGCAGATCAAAGGAGAGAGGAAAAGGTTCTGGAGGTCATGGGAAGCCATAAGGAAAATCAAAAGACAAGAGGTTCCAATCTAGAGGATAGAAGGATTGCTGATATTGTGGGAAACCAGGTCATCTGAAGAAAGATTATTGGTCTTGGAAGAATAAAGAAGGAGACAAACAAGAAGACAATAAGGAGGCAAATGTGGTAAGTAATAAATTTGAAGATGATGCTTTGATTCTTTCCCTAGATAATACTAGTGATTCATGGGTTTTAGATTCGGGGGCCTCATTTTATGCTATGCCCCATATAAGTTATTTTATTGATTATGTCCAAGGGGATTTTGGGCTAGTTTATTTAGGAGATAACGAACCTTGTCAGATTGTTGGAAAGGGAAGAATTAAGATTAAGTTGTAGAATGGGAACCATTGGCTACTACAAGAGGTAAGGCATGTTCCAAGGCTAAGTAGGAATTTTATTTCAGCAAGGCAACTAGGTGATGAAGGTTGCACAGTTACTTTTAATGATAAAAATTGGAAGGTTTCAAGAAGTGCCTTAATAGTTGCAAAAGGTGTGAAAGTACGCACCTTATATCTTTGTACAGGTCATACTATTTCTTCTACTTTAGTTGTTACAGAGAAAAAATAAATAGGTTCAGGAACAATTGGTGCAGGTTCGTAAGAAAAGACTGAAACATTTGTTGTAGGTTCTATGACAACATTGTGGCATAACAAACTTGGGAATATGAATGAAAAAGGTATGAAGGTACTTCATTCTAAGAAAGTTTTACCAGGTCTGAAATGTATTAATATGGATTTCTGTGAAAGTTGTGTATGGAAAACATAAGAGAGTTAGTTTTCTCAAGGATGGGAAGCAAAAGAAAGATGAAAAGTTGGAGCTTGTGCATACAGATGTATGGGGACCGGCTTAAGTATCTTCTCTCGGTGGCTCTCGATATTATGTTGCATTCATATATGATGCAACTAGGAAGGTTTGGATTTATTTCCTTAGGTAGAAATTTGATGTATTTGAAACATTTGAGAAATGGAGAAGCTAGGTTGAGAACAAGACAGGTAAAATATTAAAATATCTCAGATCTGATAATGGTGGTGAGTATTGCAGCAAAGAATTTGAGGATTATTGTTCCTTTAATGGAATTTGTAGGCAGAAAATAGTTCCAAGGACTCCACAAGAAAATGAAGTGGCTAAGCACATGAATAGGACAATAATGGAGTGTGCAAGGAGCATAAGATTGCATGTTGGCCTGCCTTTAAACATGTGGGCAGAGGCTATCAATACCAATGTATATTTAGTTAATAAAGGTCCTTCAATTCCTTTGGTTGTGGTATTCTAGAGGAAGCATGAATAGGTAAGAAGGTGAGTTATTATTTTCTCAAAACCTTTGAATGTGAAACATTTGCACATGTAGATTCTAAAAATAAAACCAAGCTGGATGCAAAATCAAAAAAGTGTATCTTCATTGGATATGGCATTGATTAATTTAGTTATAAACTTTGGGATGTTGAAAATCTAAAAATTGTGAGAAGCAGGGATGTTGTATTCACTGAGAAGGTGTTGTACAAATATCAGTTGCAGCAGCATGAGAAGAAAGAAAAGGATTATGTGTTACTAGATGATACTCCAGATAATGATGTTCCAGTGGTTCCTCATGCTCTACAATAGCAACAAGAAATACTATAAACTCCAGTGAATGTTAGATAGTCAACAAGGCTAAGTAGACCTCCTAAAAGGTTTTCTCCCTCTTTGTATTCTATTTTGTTAACAGATGATGGTGAACCAGAAGGGTATGATGAAGCTATATAGGTGGATACAAAGGTTCAGTGGGAGCTTGCAATGAAAGAAGAAATGGACTCCTTGCTAAAAGATTAGACTTGGGAATTATGTAAGTTGCATGTAGGTAAAAAGGCTTTACCAAAGAAATGGGTTTATAGCCTGAAAGAGGAAGATGGGGGTAAGAAAGATTTAAAGCTAGGTTAGTTGTAAAAGGATTTGCACAGAAAAAAGGTATTGATTTTGATGAGATTTTTTCTCTGGTTGTTAAGATGACTTTGTTGATAACTGAGAGGGGGGGGGGGGGGGTGAATCAGTTATCCTAATTATTTCCCTTATTGAACTTTCTTATTAATTGATGCAGCATTGAATCAAACACTAAAACATTAACATGAAATAAGAAACACATAACACAGTATTTTTTACGTGGAAACCCTGTTAAGGGAGAAAACCACGGGGTGATTAACCCAAAATTATTCTCTGTTAGAAGAATAGGAGATTACAAAAAATGGCACTTGCCAATTAGGGCTCACTGCCCGAGCACACTGCTCACAAGAGGCCCACTGCCTACAAGAAGACACACTGTCTACAAAGTGATAAGAATCACAGTCTTGAACTGATTGGAAGCATCTGCATATGCTGGAGTTCAGTTCCGGTTAGGCTCAGTACACTGATCTGCTGCAATTCATCTTTCCTTTGTTCTTTATTCTGCTATCTTTCACATACCGGATCCTTTTACTACCTCTGCCCTGTTCTGGACTTATTCGCATATATCTTCACACCATCACAACTAAATCCATCCTCTATATATATCCGCACAAGTAATTTCATCACCTTTCTAGTCGGCATCCGGAACAGTCTAGTTTCTTACAAACTCTTGTTCTGTCGGCTGAATCCTTCCTCACCAAGCAATGCGGATCAAGCATATACTTGTAGATATCATTAATCATGTCGGCCAAACATGATTCATGCCTTCACAACCTCTATCATCAACAGTAACACATCCGGAAAGTAGTCTGATACTCTGTCAGTCAGTTCTTCCTCTGTTTTCACTGTTTCTCAGGAATCCGGTACTTCAACTGTTCATATCTTTTTCCTTGTCCATCACCGGAGGCTAAATCCTTGGAATATACCACTCAAGGTAGTCCTCTTGACTTCCCCAAATCCACACTACACCAAGACACTTCCTCTGAGAGATCCGGACCAATCTGTCGGACCTTGCCACATGCTCTGTTCTTCTTCACCGGACCACAACATTCTTTATTCTGACTTCCAGTAGAGACACATCATGACTTGCAGATATGTGGGATGGCCTTTGTTGCCATCAATGACAACAACCATGAATCCATATAGTGTCTCTTGCCAACAATCTCCCCCTTTGGCATTGATGGCAACACTTAGTGAAAAATGACTAAGTGTTTTCACTATGCTCCCCCTTTGTTGATGCTCTGTCTTTATATACAATTTCCGGAACTCCCCCTTAGTTGGATTCCTCATTTTTCACTGCTCCTCACTCCCCCTTTGACATCAATGGCAAAGGGTAGGGTCCGCATATCAAAATTTTCAAAAATTTTCTATACATAGCCGCATATTTACATACTCACATATACTGAAGAATGTCTGCAAAGGATGTCTGCAATTGGATCATTTCTGTAGCCCAACTTTGCTTCATTCTATCCAAAATTGAAATGTGACCACTCAACAAAAATGCAAAAGCTTCTGCCCGCTTGAGATCTGTCGGATCTTTTGTTTGGGCGGTGGTCTGAGCATCACTGATGGCCTCATGCATAGTTTCCAACTTAGGGATTATAATCCGTCTAAGTTCTCCCATCCGGTTAGTGATGTTCTTCCTTTCCTTCTCAAGATTCTTTATTTCATTCAAGACTGCAATAGTCTGACATTCTTGATTTATTATGGAGGAAGAGAGAGGATCAAAACTTTGAGATAAGCTTTGTAGCTTGTCCTGTTCCTCTTTTATTTTCTTATCAATTGCTGCTGTTGCCTTTGGCCAGGATATGCAAAATTTGTAGATGTCACCGCCATCCTTAAGAGCATTCTCTAAGCTCTTTATTCCAATGCTCACAATCTTCCTATCTTTAGAGATTAATTCTAATACCTCTGAAAATCTTTTATCCAAAAATTCCTTCCGGACCTTTTCTTCAGCTGATTTTTCTAGAGAATCAAAATGTGTATCAACACTGCTGACTAAGGTTTTTAGATTACCGGAAGAGGAGGCTGTCGGATCTATCTGGATTGATGGCATAATCTTTACAAGTACTCTGGAAGCAGCCTCTATCAACTCACAGTCTTCCATATGAGACTTCAGGAGTTTTTCATTTGCCTTGGCATTTGCAAATGAAGCTATCTTCATTGTTTGTACCGGAGAGAGAGAGTCAAAGTCGAATGGGCCTTTTAGAAGCTCCGGTTCATCAATCTCTAAAGTTTTTTTGCTCAAAAATTGTTGAACATTTTGTGCAGTGTCTCTTTCTGGAGACAAATGTTTCTTTTCTTCTGCAGTCTTGGAACTGTCAACCTCTTTGTCTTTCACCACTGCTTCCTTCTCCTTTAATTGCTCTTCTTCTTTGGATCCGGAGACTGTAGGGGAAACCGGAGGAGAGATGCTTGTTTGTTCAGGGCCCACTTCTTCCGGAACAGATGATTCCAAATCCGCAGCTGTTTCTACACCTAAGTCCTCTACAACAGGAAGATTGAACCTTTTGAAGGCCTTCCAAAGGATCTCTTCTGTCTCTTGGGCCACTTTGTCAGTCTCACCAAGCATGAGTTGATTCATCCTGGCTTTACTTCTGAACTCATCTTTGCAGTCCTTGAAGATTATGTTCATTGTCTTGGGATCAATTTGAGGATATAGCTGAATAGCTATCTGCTCCCGGATCTCAAGATCTTTGGCATGAGCATTGTTCTTTCTTACTTCTAATTCCTTTTCTAGGCTTTTAGGAATAAGGGATATGATCTCAATGAAAGCCTTATTGTATATGTTCAGATATTTGACTGTGGCTTCCTGCAGAGTCTTTTGGTCAGCCTCACTGAAGTCATCATAAGATTCAGTCATTGGTTGAAGGTTTCCATCCACCGTGACCGACTTGATTACATTCTCTAGAGATAGAGTGGGCTTTTCAACAGATACCTCCGCCATTTCATCCTTGTCTTGGCCTGTGGAGGGTTTACCGGATCCTTTCTTCTTCTGTTTCTTTATTTCTTTTACTCCCTCATCTGACTCTGTTTCCTCTTCATCCTTTTGGCTTCCATAAGCCCTTGTGGCTTTTGTCTTGGATCTCTTACCGGATGCCTGGACTTCCGGTTTTGAACTTTTGGTTGAGGGAGGTGCAGATCTCTTTGATGATCTGGTCCGGGTGGGAGCTACAACCGGAGCACTTTCTTTACTTTTCTCTTCTTCCTCAGCCTTCCTCCTCTTTTCCCGGCTGGCATCAAGTGCCTCTTTTGAGATGCCTAGGCCTTGAGCAATGTGCTCTACTTCTTTTCTCACCTTTCTTTTAATCTCAGGTTCCTTGAGTTCTACATGTATTTTTACACTCAGCTCCTCAAAGGTTCCAAACCTTTCTGCCTTAGGATCTTTGGGCTGACTTAGCATGTGCTGAACATGCAGCTCCACTATCTGTTCATCCACTTCATACCCCATGGGCATGATCCAGACAGTCCTTGGCTCCACTGCCTCCATTAGGCACTGATCAGTGTCAACCATAAAGCACACTGAGTCTTTGTATTTTTCAACAAGAGACTGGGGAATTCTCTCTCTTGCTTGCATCATGCTCTGAAAGTTTTTGAAGTATCCCCATAGAGCTGTATTTCTCGCTTTTGCATCCCCAAGTTCATGCAAATAGTCTCTTATCTGGACTGCAACAGGTTTGTCATTCTGGCATACCCATCCACTTGATCCGGGTAGCTCATTCATGAAGTAGAAGAATAGACATACAATAAGAGTACCATACTTAAAGGAATTCTTCTTATCCTTCTTGATTTTCTGTATATTTTCCATTAATTGGCTTAGCAGTAGTTCGCAGAGATCATATTCTGCATTCTTTCTTAGCATTTCATAGGCAGTGTATACTGTAGTTCCGGATACAGAATTCTCCCTGCTAGAGTGATAGATCTTGTATCCTATTATCATGGATGCATATTTGATATCCGGATCCGAAATATCTTCAATGGTCATTGCCCTCTTATCAAATTTTGATCCGGTGGCCTCAGTTACAATGTTGTTCTTGACAGATTTGAGGATAGGTATCCCTCCGGAAGAGTATAGACCAGTTACTGCTCTAATTGCCTCTTTTGTGATCTTGCAGGGTCTATCCAGCCATAGAAAGTTGTCATGCATCCTGCTCAGTACATACCGGACCCATTCATCTTCTTCAAAGCAGGGGAAATGAATAAATTCCTCAAATTGTTTCTTCTGGATATCCTTATACTCTGGTTTAAGCTCAAAAGCATTGTCTATCAGTTGCTTGTGATAGAGGTCTCTTAATTTGAATTCCCCAAATTCCTCAATGCTTGCATGTATGTAAACCCTAATGTCTTCAGTATGTAAAACTCCGTGAGGAACACTAGAGAAGGCTCCTAGTGGATCTACCTCTAATGATTTGTAAGGATGTTTCTTGAATGTGGGGCGAGGTCTATCAGAGATCTTAACTATATTTGGAGTAGCCATTCTTCAAAGATTTGTAGTGAGATAATGAAAAACGGAGAATACCTTATGCGCCTTCGGTTTGCACGGAGTGGTTGGATTGATTTCTTTATGCAATAACTTCGGCAGGAGATCCTTGGTGTGCTTGATGAACCTTGTTGCAGAGCTCCACTTTTCGCTTCTTCTTGAGTGCAGAATGAGCAAATGACTTTTGAGAAATCCCTTAAATTGCTCCGCGAACCCTAATATCTGTCTGCAATAAATGCTTCACCTACATCATTCTGGTTTGCCTTGTCTGGATAGCTTGGAGTATCCCGGATTAGTCCTGATCTGTGGATATCATCCGAATCTTTCAATCATGAATAAATCGAGGTAACATATTACAAGAACATCCCAAACACTTTGTCCAATCCGTAGAACAAGATAGTGCACTTCCGGATCTCTCCGGACCTTTTTGTAATCCTTTATCATACTGGAGCATCTCCCTGAACAGGTCTTACTTGATTGATCACAGCTTCTTCATAACTCCATGCGGACCTCTGAAAATTTAACTGAAGCATCTCAAGACTCATATCTGCAAACCCTTTAATCCGCATCTTGTGCCACATTCGGCACCACTTGTTTGGCTGGGGGAACAGGATTTTCTTTGAGTCTCCCCCTGAGCCTGAGCTCACCTTTTAATTTCTGGAAGAAATATCAGCACCAGAGTCTGGTGTGGATCCAACCTCTACATTCTCTGAACTTTTCTTCACCCAAATCTTGCTCATCTGATTCCTAACTTCATCCGCATTCATCTTTTGTTTACCCTTGTCTTGATTCTGATTATACACCGGACCTCTTTTGTCCTGATACTTGTTTCTGCAGACTTTAGCATTATGACCGGACCTATTGCAGATTTGGCAAATAACATTTCTTTGCATATTTGACTGATATCCTCTTGATCTGCATTGATTAGCCATATGACCTACTCTATGCATGTGAAGCATCTACCTTTGAATGATTTGTTTACTTGCATAATTCTGCATTCATGGGATTTGTGTCCATACCTTTTGCAGTTGAAGCACTGTCCGGAGAAGGATGAATTAATCTAATTCATTCTCATTCTGCACTGATTAGCTTTGTGACCAAAGTGGTTGCAGCTATGGCAGTATCCATTGAAGGATGGATATCTTTGAGCATTTGGCTGTCTTACCGGAGGTCTTCTAGGCCTGCTCCTTGGATTTTCTGATCCAAGATTCTTCTGACCGGATCCGGAGCTTTCTCCTTTCTCATATCCCAAACCATACTTGTCATCTGTCCTCTTTTGACTTCCAAGAAGAACTTCAAGTTGAGCAGAACTTATCTTGAATTTCTCTTTATATTCATTTGCTGTTTGAAGGTCTCTTTTGAGAGAGGCAATTTGATCCTCAAGTTTTTCTTCATTATCTTTGGCATCTTCAAGATCAGATTCAAGATGTCTGATAATCCTGTCCATCTGGTGGCATTCTTCTGATTTTTCTTTAAGAGATTGTCTTAGATTGTCTTCAGCCTTTCTTTTTTCTTCAATCTCTTGAGTAAACTTTATAGTTCCTGATTCCATTTCATGTCTCAACATAATGACTTCTTTTGATAACTTTTCACATAACTTGGTTTGCTCAGTCAATTCTTCATTTGTATTGCTTTCTTCACTTTGTCTTGCCAACTGTTGGAGCAGCTCCTTTCTCTTTTTCATAGAGAGACTTAATTTGTCTTTTAATTCTCTCATGAATTCATCAGCCTGTTTGAGTCTTTCCTTTAATTCACTGACTTCAGAATTTGACTGTTCAAGATCCTCAAGAGCAGTCTTGAGTTGCTCCCTTAAACCATATGCATCCATTTGAACTCCCAGATCTTCCTCAAGCTGTTAGGCTCTATTAGGAGGAACTTAGCTCTGATACCAATTGTTGATAACTGAGAGGGGGGGTGAATCAGTTATCCTAATTATTTCCCTTATTGAACTTTCTTATTAATTGATGCAGCATTGAATCAAACACTAAAACATTAACATGAAATAAGAAACACATAACACAGTATTTTTGACGTGGAAACCCTGTTAAGGGAGAAAACCACGGGGTGATTAACCCAAAATTATTCTCTGTTAGAAGAATAGGAGATTACAAAAAATGGCACTTGCCAATTAGGGCTCACTGCCCGAGCACACTGCTCACAAGAGGCCCACTGCCTACAAGAAGACACACTGTCTACAAAGTGATAAGAATCACAGTCTTGAACTGATTGGAAGCATCTGCATATGCTGGAGTTCAGTTCCGGTTAGGCTCAGTACACTGATCTGCTGCACTTCATCTTTCCTTTGTTCTTTATTCTGCTATCTTTCACATACCGGATCCTTTTACTACCTCTGCCCTGTTCTGGACTTATTCGCATATATCTTCACACCATCACAACTAAATCCATCCTCTATATATATCCGCACAAGTAATTTCATCACCTTTCTAGTCGGCATCCGGAACAGTCTAGTTTCTTACAAACTCTTGTTCTGTCGGCTGAATCCTTCCTCACCAAGCAATGCGGATCAAGCATATACTTGTAGATATCATTAATCATGTCGGCCAAACATGATTCATGCCTTCACAACCTCTATCATCAATAGTAACACATCCGGAAAGTAGTCTGATACTCTGTCAGTCAGTTCTTCCTCTGTTTTCACTATTTCTCAGGAATCCGGTACTTCAACTGTTCATATCTTTTTCCTTGTCCATCACCGGAGGCTAAATCCTTGGAATATACCACTCAAGGTAGTCCTCTTGACTTCCCCAAATCCGCACTGCACCAAGACACTTCCTCTGAGAGATCCGGACCAATCTGTCGGACCTTGCCACATGCTCTGTTCTTCTTCACCGGACCACAACATTCTTTATTCTGACTTCCGGTAGAGACACATCATGACTTGTGGATATGTGGGATGACCTTTGTTGCCATCAATGACAACAACCATGAATCCATATAGTGTCTCTTGCCAACAGACTTCTATTCGTACTATTTTAAGTATTGTGGCTACTGAAGATTTGCATTTGGAATAGCTAGATGTGAAAACTGTCTTTCTCCATGGTGATTTGGAGGAGGAGATATATATGGAACAACCATAGGGATTTGAGGTCAAAGGTAAGGAGAAATTGGTGTGCAGATTGAAGAAGAGTTTATATGGCTTGAAACAAGCACCTCGGCAATGGTATTTGAAATTTGATAGTTTTATGGATGAGCAAGGCTACATCCGATGTAATTTTGACCATTGTGTTTATTTTAAGAGGTTGGATAATGACAGCTACATTATTTTATGTTTATATGTTGATGACATGCTTGTAACAGGGTTTAACATGGATCACATAAGAGAGTTAAAATAGCAGTTAGCACAATCATTTTCTATGAAGGATTTGGGGGCAGCAAAACAAATCCTTGGTATGAAAATTTGTAGAGATAGGAAGAACAAAAAATTGACTCTATCTCAGGCTAATTATATTAAAAAGGTGTTGCAGAGATTCCATATGGAGAATGCAAAAGCTGTCAGCACACCTTTGCCTAGACATTTGAAATTGACTAAGTCCTAAGACATAAGAGGAGGAAGAAAAAATATCCAAGGTACCATATACTTCAGCTATAGGAAGTTTAATGTTCGCCATGGTATGCACGAGACCTGATATTGCACATGTTGTAGGAGTCGTAAGCAGGTATATGAGTAACCCCAGATTGGAGCATTGGAATGTGGTAAAATAGATTCTCAAATATTTGAGATGCACATCCAATAAATATTTATGTTTTGGGGGCTCTAATACTGATTTAGCAAGCTATGTGGACTCAGATTTGGCAGGGGATATTGATACCAGGTGAAGTACTACAAGTTATGTCTTTACTGTAGATGGGACAATGGTGAGTTGGATCTCTGCGTTGTAAAAGGTGGTTGCTTTATCCACCATGGAGGTAGAGTATGTAGCCACAATAGAGGCAAGTAAGGAGATGATATGGCTGCAATCTTTCATGGAAGAATTGGGCAAAACAACAGGCTAACAGTTATTTGTTTATAGATAATCAGAGTGACATACATCTTGCAAAGAATTTTGCCTTGCATTCAAAGACCAAACACATACAGCTAAGGTATCACTTCATCCAGTCAGTGTTAGATGATGGATAGTTACGGCTAGAAAAGATACATATAGATGAAAATCCAATGGATATGTTTATGAAGGCAGTGAAAAGGGAGAAGTTGAGCTCCTCTTTAGCTTCTGTTGGTCTTCAAATTTGAAAACAATAAAATCAAAACAGCAGGGTCCAGGGTGTTTATTTCCAATGGGAGCTACAAGGTCAGCAGTGTTATGATTAGTCTCTAAGTGGGAGATGATATATTGTGGAGTCTAATCAGTCTTCAAGTGGGAGATTGTTGTTATATGGAGCCTAATCAGACTTGAAGGTTAAATTTTTCCCACTTTTATCGTCGCGGTTTCCCCCCAAATTATTTAACGAGGGTTTGGAGGCAGTGCCCCCAAGACAGGGTCAAGGGGCAGTGCCCCTGGCGCGCTCCCTATCGTGATACAAGGTGAGCTCGAGGGGCAGCGCCCCCAAAACCTTAAATGACTTTTATTATTTTATAAAGGCGTCGAGAGTTATCTTTTCTATTGGCCAACATTAAAAAACCCTATTTTGTAATCAGCATAAGTCTTGATAAAAATGACTAAGGGTTAGGGTTTCTATGGATATTGTATTGTAGCATTTGCAGCAGTATTGAGTTACAAGGATTGTTGGTTGTAATCAGTTTGATTTGCTGGATAATAATATTGGACTCTCTGTTGGTGGATGTAGCCTAAGTTTGGGTGAACCACGTTAAAAATTATCTCTCGCTGTTATTATCTCTGTATATTTTCCATTCCTCTGTTTAATCTTTATTTGCATTTAATTGATATCTTCTGCATGCAATTCCTAACAGGAAGTACCAAAAAATGTGGGGGTTAAAGGCGGAAGAATTCCCTTAGGAAAAAAATTCCACCACTTAAATTAATCCTATCACAATTATGTGAGATCAATTTGAGAGCACAAATATGGATTACACAAAAAAAATATGAACATTGGAAAAAATGACACCTAAAAAGGAGTTTGTTTGCACAAGTTATGGCTCTGGGAAGGTCTGAAAATGAGAACTGTGTAGCAAATTCTGAAAGAATCTTCAATTTCTAAACAACTAGAGTGTCAAATTAGAAAAATAACTTCACCATAGTATATAGCATGAAATTCTACCCCAAATAAAAGAAATTGTGCCAAAAAATAGGTCTCCCAAAGTTGGCTTATCAAACTGTAATCTCCAACAAAGAGGGGGTATTGTTTGGTGAGCAAGGAGGTGATGTCACACTGATGTTAGGATTATGTCAGCAAAGAATATTCAAATATTCTATTAGAATATTCTTTTTGGATAGAATATTTTTAAAAAGCCCTTTAAATTCCATGAAACCGCTGTCATACTACAAAATCACCTTCAAGTGTCCTGAAAACCACCAGAGGCAATTGCAAAACTACCTTCCTAGAAAATAGTTGTTTAGGGAGGAATATTCCTTAGAATATTCTGCGGTTGGTGGGGGTATGAGCACCTAGGTGGCATCGTCCAGTGCCAGTTTCGATGTCTGTCACCTGTTGGTGGCGCAGTGGTAGAGCATTGGTTGCACCTCGACAATGGTGGAACCCTTTTAGTGGCATTGCCATCATAGTAGTAGTGCTCAAGTGCTACTCAAAATTTATTTTATTTTTTAATATTTTTGTACAGTACGGTCATTATAAGACTCAGGAGGGAAAAACAAATTTGCCTTAGAGGCCAACTTCTCCAAATTTGATAATTTAAGTCAATTTGTAGATTTTTAGGCCTTTTGAGCATGTTGGTGAGGTCCATTTGGGCTAAAAATGCTCCAATTTGATAGCTACCTTTTGGACCCTCTTAGAAAACCTGTCACAACTAGGTCCTCCGATCTCTGATTTTGATCAAAAGAAAGTCAATCTTGACTTTCTTGAGCCTTCTGGACGCTATGGAATGGTTGAAAATACCTCTAGGATTACCAAAAAGCTACAATCACCTAGATCTCACAAGAACACAAATATGTATGCTACAATAAATAGATGCTTATATTTTCCATCAAACTATTCTGATTCTCTAGATCACCAAAGGATGCAAGAGAAGAGCATACTGGGTTTTTTAGAAAAATATTAGAAATCTAATAGTCTCAAGTCTCTCAAATAACAGGATAATAAAATGAACCAAACCAAACAATAAATCTATGATACCATGTTAGATTTTGCAAGCAATGAGAATCGTAGCCAAGATCTGTTGTCGATCGTAGATCAATTGTACTCCAATCAACAGATGATCGAAGATCAAAATAGTGGAATGGATGGATTATCCTAAAAGAGAGAAAACAAGAGATAACTACACAATAATTTTGAGAATACTCACATTTCTGTCATTGACTACCAGAGAGGAGAGGTGAGAGTTGTATATAGCAAAATATGGGCAAATACATGGACAAGAGGTGTAATGACTCAAACTACTCAAAAGAGGCAGGAGTGATACCTACTTGGTAAAAACCAAAATGCATGGTTATACCTACTCAGTAAAAGGCAAATAAATGGTTATGAGAGGTGGTATAAAAATCCAAAAGAGGGTGTGAAACTCAACTATCTAAGTGTGGATGAGAGTGACACATGTAGCCGATCGATTTAGCCATGTGGCCTCATAATAATCAAGTCTGATATAACCTAAACAAGCTTAATAATGTGGGAAAAAGAAATATCCCCTAAGGAAAAAAAAAACCTACACTAACATTATCTACTATTTTATTATTTGATAAAAAGGAATATTTTCATGATTATGACTTATCACTTGTAATGACAAAAAAACATGTATTTTATATCATTGTAAATAGAAAAAAAAAAGCATATATGTATGTTATGGAAAGGATAAATTATTTTTATGTTATTAAATTCTTTTAAATGAAAGATAGATTGATATTGTTATTTAAATTCCATATAATCAATGGTTTCTTTACTACATTTAGTATTTGTTTAACCATGAATAAATATCATACCTTTTTAGATTTTGTTACTTTTCAAACAATGTGTTATGAATCTTGTTAGATGTATAATTTTGAATTATTTGATTTGTTTGTTCAATGTTAAACATAGCATTAGAAACTAGGTTTTCCTCTAGAGAAATATAGAATAAGTTAAACCCCTGACAAACAATAAATTTTAATATGGTCTATGTTGTCATGTGAAATTGCACCCTGTTTAAAGCTGGTTCAAACACTTCAATGACACAATGGGATTGATCTCAAGGTGTGGGACCTTGTAGATGAGATTAGACCTCCAGAGAATGTTGGTTCCTCTTCCTGAGCTTAAGGCTCAGAGAAAACAAACTAAATCTAGTGCTACTATTTGCAGGGGAAAGGGTAAGAAGGATTACTGAAATCAAAGAAGGTGATGCACTAGATTAAGATGTTTAGCTACAACTGACTCAACACAATGATAACCTCAAAACTGAAAAGAACTCACACAGACTCATGTTCATTCTAACAAAGGCTAGGACAGAATAATGGAGAAATGAAAGGGATCATTTTGCCCACAATACACAGCTCACTTTAATCAAAATAGACACAGTGCAAGAATAATGACTGAGGAAAAAATATCAGTTTATATTGATTACAGAGGCCAAATAGCCATTATAAAAGAGAGAATGATGTAGAAGAAATAGACACAGAATAGTCAATTACACTCATAGTTGAACTATCAATTAGAGACATGAGAGGCTCAGCAGAAGAGCACAGTCCATCAGATCCAATTGGTTCTTATACTTGCACTACAGAGGCCTGATCACAAGAATTCTCTAACCTGCAATAGCCCATAAGAACAGCTAACTAAAAATACATTAAATTTTGATGTATTTATAACAATTTTGAGCACTCTGTATCAACAACACTGGGGTTAGTCAATTGACCTAGGACAAGCCCATGTTTGTGTAATTCTCTGACCAGAGCCCTACAAATTTGGGATGGAACCCATGCCCCTAACGTGTTTGCAACTCTACAATGGGGATCACCCACACACATGGGTACCTTATGCATTAAAGAGGGAAGGTTGGAAGTCCCTCTGTGTACCTGTAAATCCACTTCATAGTTGCATTTGTACCCCAACATTGAAGAGTCCACTGTTCTACCTGCCTGCAATTGTCTTTGTCCTATGGAATTGAATGTTGAGGTACCTGCAAGCTTTTACAACACTTCAAATTCCCTATTTTCATCTAGAGAATTATCCATTTTCTTCATTTTCTTCTTTATTTTACCCATCAGCAAAATCTCTATTCTCTAAACTATCTTAGTCTCTTCCATCAGCATATGTTGCCCTTAGTTGGCAAACTTTCATTTTTTAGAACTTATTTCTAGTTCTCTTTTGCCTTATAAGCAAAATCCAAATTTTGTGAACTATCATGACCATCTCCTTGCCTTATCGGCAAAATATCAATTTTTAGAACTATTTTGGGCTATCTTTTGCATATGTCAGCAAAATCATCTTTTTTTGAACCATGCTTGGTTGTCCCCTTCCTTATCGACAACTTGTCTGTTTCTTGAACTATCCTCCTTGGAACTATTGTGGCTTGATTTTTGTCTTATCAACAAAAATCCACCTTTACAAACCGTTGCCCCTTTATCGACAAAACCTTGTTTTGTCGAACCATTTTGCTTCTACTTTTGCCATATCGACAAAAGTTGTCTTTAGATATTAAATTGCTTCTGGAAAAATTATGTTTCTTTTTTGTGTCTCAATGTTTCGGATCACACTCCATGATCAATCAACAGGAGGAAAGGAAGAGAAATACTATTTCCATAGTCCATGATGTTTGATATTAGTGCTTCTGGAAAAACTATGTTGCATTTTTGTGTCTCAACGTTTCGGATCACACTCCATGATCCATCATTAGGAGGAAAGGAAGAGAAATGATACTTCCACAGTCCATGATGTTAGATAATAGTGCTTCTAGAAAAACTGTGTTCTTTTTTTGTGTCTCAATGTTTCGTATCACACTCTGTGATCCATCATCGAGAGGAAAGGAAAAGAAATGATATTTCCACAGTCCATGATGTTAGATATTAGTGCATATGGAAAAACTGTGTCGCTTTTTTGTGTCTCAACGTTTCGAATCACACTCCATGATCCATCATTGGGAGGAAAGGAAGAGAAATGATATTTCCATAGTCCATGATGTTAGATATTAGTGCTTCTGGAAAAACTATGTCACTTTTTTGTGTCTCAACATTTCAAGTCACACTCCATGATCCATCATCAGGAGGAAAGGAAGAGAAATGATATTTCCATAGTCCATGATGTTAGATATTAGTGCTTCTAGAAAAACTGTGTTTCTTTTTTGTGTCTCAAGATTTCAGATCACACTTCATGATCCATCATCAGGAGGAAAGGAAGAGAAATAATATTTCCATAGTCCATGATGTTAGATATTAGTTCTTCTCAAAAAACTATGTTGTTTTTTTGTGTCTCAATGTTTCGGATCACACTTCTTGATCCATCATCAGGAGGAAAGGAAGAGAAATGATATTTCCACAGTCCATGATGTTAGATATTAGTGCTTCTGGAAAAATTTTACTGCTTTTTTGTGTCTCAACGTTTTGGATCACACTCCATGATCCATCATTGGGAGGAAAGGAAGAGAAACGATACTTCCATAGTCCATGATGTTAGATATTAGTGCTTCTAGAAAAACTATGTCACTTTTTTGTGTCTCAATGTTTCGGATCACCCTCAATGATACATCATTAGGAGGAAAGGAAGAGAAATGATATTTCCACAGTCCATGATGTTAGATATTAGTGCTTCTAGAAAAATTGCGTCACCTTTTTGTGTCTCAACCTTCTGAATCACACTCCATGATCCATCATTGGGAGGAAAGGAAGAGAAATAATATTTCCACAGTCCATGATGTTAGATAATAGTGCTTCTGGAAAACTTTTACTATTTTTATGTGTCTAAATGTTTTGGATCACACTCCATGATCCATCATCAGGAGGAAAGGAAGAGAAATGATACTTCCACAATCCATGATGTTAGATATTAGTGCTTCTAGAAAAACTGTGTCACTTTTTTGTGTCTCAATGTTTCGGATCACCCTCAATGATACATCATCAGGAGGAAAGGAAGAGAAATGATATTTCCATAGTCCATGATGTTAGATATTAGTGCTTCTAGAAAAACTGTGTTGCTTTTTCATGTCTCAATGTTTCAGGTAACACTCCATGATCCATCATCAGGAGGAAAGGAAGAGAAATGATATTTCCACAATTCATGATGTTAGATACTAGTGCTTCTAGAAAAACTGTGTTGCTTTTTTGTATCTCAATGTTTCAGATCACACTCCATAATCCATCATCAGGAGGAAGGGAAGAGAAATGATATTTCCAAAGTCCATGATGTTAGATATTAGTGATTATGGAAAAACTGTGTTGCTTTTTTGTGTCTCAACATTTCGGAACACACTCAATGATCCATCATCATGAGGAAAGGAAGAGAAATGATATTTCTATAGTCCATGATGTTAGATATTAGTGCTTCTAGAAAAACTGTGTTGCTTTTTTTTTGCTTGAATGTTTCGGATCACCCTCCATGATCCATCATTAGGAGGAAAGGAAGAGAAATGATATTTCTACAGTCCATGATGTTAGATATTAGTGCTTCTGGAAAAACTAGGTTGCTTTTTTGTGTCTCAACATTTTAGATCACACTCCATGATCCATCATCAGGAGGAAAGGAAGAGAAATGATATTTCCACATTCTATGATGTTAGATATGAGTGCTTCTAGAAAAACTATGTTATTTTTTTGTGTTTGAATTTTTTGGATTACACTCCATGATCCATCATCAAGAAGAAAGGAAGAGAAATTATATGTCCACAGTCCATGATGTTAGATATTCGTGCTTCTAGAAAAACTGTGTTGGTTTTTTGTGTCTCAACATTTTGGATCACACTCCATGATCCATCATCAGGAGGAAAGGAAGAGAAATGATATTTCCACAGTCCATGATGTTAGATATTAGTGCTTTTGGAAAAACTATGTTGCTTTTTTCTATCTCAACATTTTGGATAACACTCCATGATCCATCATCAGGAGGAAAGGAAGAGAAATGATATTTCCACAGTCCATGATGTTAGATATTAGTGCTTCTAAAAAAATAGTGTTTCTTTTTTGTGTCTCAATGTTTCGGATCACACTCCATGATCCATTATCAGGAGGAAAGGAAGAGAAATGATATTTCCACAGTCCATGATGTTAGATATTAGTGCTTCTGGAAAAACTGTGTTGTTTTCTTTTGTCTCAACATTTCAGATCACACTCCATGATCCATCATCAGGTGGAAAGGAAGAGCAATGATATTTCCATGGTCCATGATGTTAGATATTAGTGCTTCTAGAAAAACTGTGTTTCTTTTTTGTGTCTCAACGTTTTAGATCACACTCCATGTTC
This sequence comes from Cunninghamia lanceolata, assembly GCA_027924645.1. Taxonomy (NCBI): domain Eukaryota; kingdom Viridiplantae; phylum Streptophyta; class Pinopsida; order Cupressales; family Cupressaceae; genus Cunninghamia; species Cunninghamia lanceolata. The sequence goes on from BSBN01001583.1 coordinate 18,455,767, forward strand.
CATCATCAGGAGGAAAGGAAGAGAAATGATATTTCCACATTCTATGATGTTAGATATTACTGCTTCTGGAAAAACTGTGTTGCTTTTTTGTTTCTGAATGTTTTTTTATCACACTCCATGATCCATCATCAGGAGGAAAGGAAGAGAAATGATATTTCCACAGTCCATGATGTTAGATATTACTACTTCTAGAAAAACTATGTTTCTTTTTTGTGTCTCAACGTTTCGAATCACACTCCATGATCCATCATCAGGAGGAAAGGAAGAGAAATGATATTTTCATAGTCTGTGATGTTAGATATTAGTGCTTCTGGAAAACCTGTGTTGCTTTTTTGTGTCTTAAAGTTTCGGATCACACTCCATGATCCATCATTGAGAGGAAAGGAAGAGAAATGATATTTCCACAATCTGTGATGTTAGCTATTAGTGCTTCTAAAAAAAGATGTATTGTTTTTTTGTGTCTCAACGTTTTGGATCACACTCCATGATCCATCATTAGGAGGAAAGGAAGAGAAATGATATTTCCATAGTCCATGATGTTAGATATTAGTGCTTATGGAAAAACTGTGTTGCTTTTTTGTGTCTCAACGTTTCGGATCACACTCCATGATCCATCATTAGGATGAAAGGAAGAGAAATTATATTTCCACAGTCCATGATGTTAGATATTAGTGCTTCTAGAAAAATTGTGTTGCTTTTTTGTGTCTCAACATTTCGGATCACACTCCATGATCCATCATCAAGGGGAAAGGAAGAGAAATGATATTTCCACAGTCCATGATGTTAGATATTAGTGCTTCTGAAAAAATTGTGTTACTTTTTTGTATCTTAACGTTTCAGATCACACTCCATGATACATCATTAGGAGGAAAGGAAGAGAGATGATATTTCCACAGTCCATGATGTTAGATATTAGTGCTTCTGGAAAAACTATTTTGTTTTTTTGTGTCTCAACGTTTTGGATCACACTCCATGATCCATCATCAGGAGGAAAGGAAGAGAAATGATATTTCCACAGTCCATGATGTTAGATATTAGTGCTCCTAGAAAAATTGTGTTGTTTTTTTGTGTCTCAACATTTTGGATCACCCTCCATGATCCATCATCAAGAGGAAAGGAAGAGAAATGTTATTTCCATAGTCCATGATGTTAGATATTAGTGCTTCTTGAAAAACTGTGTTGATTTTTTGTGTTGGAATGTTTTGGATCACACTCCATGGTCCATCATCAAGAGGAAAGGAAGAGAAATAATATTTCCATAGTCCATGATGTTAGATATTGGTGCTCTTGGAAAAACTGTGTTGCTTTTTTGTATCTCAATGTTTCGGATCACATTCCATGATCCATCATCAAGAGGAAAGAAAGAGAAAAGATATTTCCATAGTCCATGATGTTAGATATTAGTGTTTCTGGAAAAACTGTGTTGCTTTTTTGTGTCTCAATGTTTCGGATCACACTCCATGATCCATCATCACAAGGAAATGAAGAGAAATGATATTTCTACAATCCATGATGTTAAATATTATTGCTTTTGGAAAAACTGTGTTGCTTTTTTGTCTCTCAACATTTCGGATCACACTCCATGATCCATCATCAAGAGGAAAGGAAAAGAAATGATATTTCCACAATCCATGATGTTAGCTATTAGTGCTTCTAGAAAAACTATGTTGCTTTTTTGTGTCTCAACATTTCAAATCACACTCCATGATCCATCATTAGGAGGAAGGGAAGAAAAATGATATTTCCACATTCCATGATGTTAGAGATTAGTGCTTCTAGAAAAACTGTGTTGCTTTTTTGTGTTGGAATGTTTTGGATCACACTCCATGATCCATCATCAGGAGGAAAGGAAGAGAAATGATATTTCCATAGTCCATGATGTTAGATATTAGTGCTTCTGGAAAAACTGTGTTTCTTTTTTGTGTTTCAACATTTCATATCACACTCCATGATCCATTATCAAGAGGAAAGGAAGAGAAATGATATTTCCATAGTTCGTGATGTTAGATATTAGTGCTTTTGGAAAACCTGTGTTGTTTTTTTGTGTCTCAACATTTTGGATCACACTCCATGATCCATCATCAAGAGGAAAGTAAGAGAAATGGCATTTCCACAGTCCGTGATGTTAGATATTAGTGTACCTGGATAAACTGTGTTTCTTTTTTGTGTCTCAATGTTTCAGATCACACTCCATGATCCATCATCAGGAGGAAAGGAAGAGAAATGATATTTCCACAATCCATGATGTTAGATATTAGTGCTTCTGGAAAAACTATGTTGTTGTTTTGTGTCTCAATGTTTCGGATCACACTCCATGATCCATCATCAGGAGGAAAGGAAGAGAAATGATATTTCCATAGTCCATGATGTTAGATATTAGTGCTTCTTGAAAAATTGTGTTGCTTTTTTGTGTCTCAACGTTTCAGATTACACTCCATGATCCATCATCAGGAGGAAAGGAAGAGAAATGATATTTCCACAATCCATGATGTTAGATATTAGTTCTTCTGGAAAAACTGTGTTGCTTTTTTGTGTCTCAACATTTCAGATCACACTTCATGATCCATCATTAGGAGGAAAGGAAGAGAAATGATATTTCCAAAGTCCATGATGTTATTAGTGCTTCTGGAAAAATTGTGTTGCTTTTTTGTGTCTGAATGTTTCAGATCACAGTCCATGATCCATCATCAGGAGGAAAGGAAGAGAAATAATATTTCCACAATCCATGATGTTAGATATTAGTGCTTCTAGAAATATTGTGTTGTTTTTTTGTGTCTCAACATTTCGGATCACACTCCATGATCCATCATCAGGAGGAAAGGAAGAGAAATGATATTTCTAGAGTCCATGATGTTAGATATTAGTGCTTCTAGAAAAACTATGTTACTTTTTTGTGTCTCAATGTTTCGGATCACACTCCATGGTTAGAATATAAAATGTTAAGTTCTTATAACCCAGTTACAGATTAATTGCACAATAAATTCACAGAATAAAACCTCTATCTTATTTATAACAATCAATACTTAGGGTTAATTAACATCTAATAACAGCTGAAGCAAAAAATAACAAGAAGCCATACACAAAGAGACAATAACACAGATATAACCAGGAAACCGCAATATGGGGAAAAACTTGCAAATGTTGGATCTTTTATTCAGCCTCAACAACAAACTTTCCACACATACTACAAATACTTGTTGCTATAGCAATCTTACATATATAGCCCTGCTGATACAATAGAAAAGAAACTTTCCTTACATAACTTGGCTTTCCTTACACATAAAATCACTCTTGGTGTTATCTCCACCTCACAACTCAAGAAACATTCTATTAATAAAAAAAAATAATGTTGTTGCTAAATATCCAACTCGAGTTGCCCTTAAGCAACTTCCAGCCTCCACACGGGCCCACCTTCCGAGCTACAAAAAATCAACATAAAATATTACAAAATAGATTAAAGAGGATTGAACATTCCTTATTCTAGATTAATTTAATCTTCAATTTATAAGTTGTACTTCTCCATGTTTTGAATACAACTTATTACTATCCATGCATGTTTTGACATATATTTTTTATATTAACTAGGGGAAAGTAGAAATGTTATCATTTTACCAAATTTTCCAATATATTATTGTTTTAGGTTGAAAGACTATTATGCGATTCCATATGCCCATTTATAATTTCAATGTCAAACATCCAAGATGGCCTTAGTGTTTTAAGTCTTGCAAGATCTATAGACCTACTTGAATGTTAGAGCCAAGCACATGAACTTTGACCAAGGTGCCTCTTTAAGGCCTTAATTTCTGTGCAAGAGATATGGAAATAGAGGCAAGCACAATAGGTCTAGAATTCATTATCATGATGTAGGATGGTTTTCCTGCAAATGGTGCCCCGTTGTTCCAATAAGCAAAGCAGTGTGGTACCTAAGAACAATCATTAATACCAAATTCTCATATTCATTGGTAGAGCTTCATATCAAGACACTTAGTTTGAGCATGGGGAGATTAAAGTAGAGGGATTAAAGGCACACATGACATTGGATGGGATCAATCCCCAAATACTCTTCCAATTAGGTTTCAAGGAAAAGATGCAAACCACAATATCCCATTTTGAACTTCTTAAGACAAACTCTAATTAAGCTTTGTAATGTTTATGTGGCTCATACTTTTTGCAATTTACAATGTGAGTGTTTGGCATACATTTCCCCATATTTGTGGCATTAGCATTTTCTATGACCTAAATTTTGACCTATCTTATAACCTAAAATTTTGTTGATTTTCTAAATAATACATTTTGTCGATAGTGGCACATATATCCTACGATCTAAAGAACCACTACCATATTGCCCTCTTTTCTAATGTAATCTATATGATTATTTTATAATTATTTTTATTATTAATGGCAATGGAGTTGCTTCAATTCAAACGATCTATACTATTATAATGCATACATAAAAATATTCACTTATAATTTTACTTGTATCTTGGGATCTTAGGTGTGATACTATTAGTGATAGTTACAAAGTGCTTTCTGCTTTTATAAGAATAAAACGTACTTCATAACAAATTCCCTTCTTTTGTTATAAACATTGAAATACACTCATTATAAAGACTTATAATGACTTAGAAATGTATGTTTCCTTATAACCACAAATTTGTCAAATGCATTTCCATGAGATGAAGACTTAAAGATCATCATTCTAGTTTTTGTCCCACCTTTGTTGTATACAAACATGTATGCTTATGATAACATTCCAACATTTTTAAATCGACTTTTAAAAGTTTGTTAGCCACATGACTCAGAAGTCTTTGCATATTATAAATTAAATCCCCTATTATAAAATTTTGACATGAAACAAGTACAAAAATTCAAGATTCTTAATGTAGTTGTGATTAAGGATTGTAAACAAACCTTAGATGTGGCATATGGACTTTAGTCTTCACCAATATTTTTCAGGTATGGAACTAATGCAAAATTATTCATTTCCTATATTACCAAATAAAATTTAACCTTATTGCAATTTGTTAGGTTTACCTAACATGAATAAAATAGTCAATTTGACCATATTATAAATATAATTATAATATTCTTTTTAATCTTATGGATGTCTCCCACTATATTTCTCTAACATTCTTATAACTTGGATCCTTCTGAGTTCCTCTTGCTTTAAATGTATTGTCACCCCAAATACTTAAAAAATGCCCTATTTAGTTCTCTCCCAATGACCTTCAAACCCTCATCTCATTGGGATCGATTTGTAAATCTCATCATGCACAATTTTGTAATACCATGAATGTGTGATTACAATGCTATTTAAATTGTGATTTGATTTTTAGATATACAACTGTTATTCTCATCTCTCTTAACATCAATTATAAACCTCATTATGTGAGTTTTTTTAAGTGTCATGCATATCTACTAATTACAACATAAACACAATTGTTTCTTTTTTTTACTTCTTCATATATAAGTTATAATAGTTTATTTCTTATTAAAACCAAACAGATTGAAATCAAATTAAATTAAAAAATATTTGTGAATTCACAAATCTAATAGCCAAGCAAAGGGATGTGCAACAACATTAGAAATATCTAATCATAAATGAAATAAAATCTACATGCACTTATATAAAATTACGTACCTAATCTAGAATGTGTAATTTAATTTCAAATGATTGTCCTAACATAGGCAAAAGACAATACAATACATCCTCGAACAAAATAACTCTACAAAATAGTGAGGGTTGATTGTGAGCCCTCCTCTCTTGTTTCCTACTAGTCAAGCATCTTTCCATTTACTTGTAATGTTCATCACCACCTGTTTATTCCCCATTCTCCACCTCCTCCAATTTTTCATTTCATATGCATGCAGAATTCCTGAAAACAATTCAATGAAACATCCATGTTATCATAAAACTGGTCTTTGACAAATGCCCCATGAATGTACATAAGCAGTGATCTGCATTGCACTCTATACATCTAATTTTATCAAGTCACCAACATGGTCTAGATTGCCAATTACTCAAAACCAAAAATAACAAACAAAAAAAAATTCCTGGAAACTGAAATAAAACCTTGTCCCTTCATTATTACTCCAGGTCTGACATAGTGCACATAAGTATAGTGCAAGCCTATTTTTCAGATTGCTTCATTTAGCATCACCAATAATCTCCACAAGAACATTGTCCCTGTTTAAAATGATGGAAACGGTTTGCATCTCTCACAACAATTTCTCTTGCAACAATTTTGGAGATAAATTTCGTTGCAGTGTGGCAATCAGCACATACTCGAAGGTTCTTAACAACTCTAATAGTTGTTCCAGGGGGTCTGTTTAACAAACCAAATGCAATTGCCAACTTTTCACTATGGTGGCAGAGAAATAATTCTTTTTCCTCCTCTTCCACATCATTAACTAAATGCCTTGAATCTGGAAAATACCCTGCAGCCTTCATCTCCCAAGCCAATTTCTCCAACCTTGCATAGATCTCCTGTGTCTGTGGATGTGATCTGTCTCCTACACAAAAAGCATGTACCGTTTTATGGCCTTCAATCCAACTACATCCAGGGATTTTTTTAATTCCTCTATCTTTCATCAATCTCCTAACCATTTGAACCTCACTCCACCTGTCCACTTCTGCATAGATGTTTGACAGAAGAACATAAGTCGCAGCATTTTTAGGATCCAAATCAAAAAGCAGCATTGCTGTAAATACTCCTAAGCCTATATTCATTTCTGATCTACAGGCACCAAGAAAACACATCCACACAACCACTACAGGTTTAACTGGCATCTTAATGATGAAGTTTATGGAGTCCTTAAGATAGCCAGCACGGCCAAGAAGGTCAACCATGCACACATAGTGATCAACTGTAGGCGTAATGCAATAAGGGTTACTCATGTGATTGAAATATGTACAGCCCTCATCCACTAAACCTGCATGGCTGCATGCATATAGAACACAAGCAAAGCTTATAATGTCAGGATATGTTCTAGAGTGCTTCATTGATTCAAAGATTTTGAGAGCATCCTTGCAAAATCCATTTTGTGCATATCCTGCAATCATCGCATTCCATGAGATGACATCTCTTTGAGGCATCCAGTCAAATAGTTCACGTGCCTTGTCTATGCTTCCACATTTTGCATACATGTCTACAAGAGCATTTCCAACCATAATATCTAACAAAAATCCCCCTTCCAATATGCTTTGATGGATGCCCATACCCTGTTCCAAAGCTCCCATTTTGGCACAGGCAGGGAGGATGCTGGCAAAGGTTGTCGAGTCAGGCTTTACACCTGCCAATTGCATTTGCTTGAATGTTTCTAAAGCTTTTTCAACAAATCCATTTTGTGCATATCCTGCAATCATTGCAGTCCATGAAACCAGATTTCTTTGAGGCATTCTGTCAAACAGTTGACTTGCCTTGTCTATTCTTCCACATTTTGCATACATGTCTACCAGGGCGCTTGAAACTATAACGTCTGATAGAAATCCCCCTTCCTTAATGCTTTGATGGATGTCAATACCCTGTTCCAAAGCTCCCATTTTGGCACAGGCAGGGAGGATGATGGCAAAGGTTGTCGAGTCTGGCTTTTCACCTGCCAATTGCATTTGCTTGAATGTTTCTAAAGCCTTTTCAACAAAGCCATTTTGTGCATATCCTGCAATCATTGCAGTCCACGAGACCACATTTCTTTGAGGCATTCTTTCAAACAGTTCACGCGCCTTGTCTATGCTTCCACATTTTGCATACATGTCTACCAGAGCATTTCCAACTATAATATCTGAAAAAAATCCCCCTTCTATTACGCTTTGATGGATGTCCATACCCTGTTCCAAAGCTCCCATTTTGGCACAGGCAGAGAGGATGCTAGCGAAGGTTGTGGAATTTGGCTTTGCCCCTGTCAACCACATTTGCCTGAAAGTTTCTAAGGCCTTGTCAACAAATCCATTTTGTATATATCCTGCGATCATTGCAGTCCATGAGACCACATTTCTTTGAGGCATTCTGTCAAACAGCTCACGTGCCTTCTGTATGTTTCCACATTTTGCATACATGTCTACCAGGGCAGTTGCTATTACAACATCTGAGAAAAATTCCCCTTCCTCTACGCTCTTATGGATGTCCATACCCCATTCCAAAGCTCCCATTTTGGCACAGACAGGGAGGATGCTGGCTAAGGTTGTGGAATTTGGCTTTACACCTGCCAATTGCATTTGCTTGAAAATTTCTAAAGCCTTAACAACAAATCCATTTTCTGCATAACCTGCAATCAGTGCATTCCATGAGATGACATCTCTTTGAGGCATTCTGTCAAACAGTTCACGTGCCTTGTCTATGCTTCCACATTTTGCATACATGTCTACCAGGGCACTTGCAACTACAACATCTGACAAAATTCCTCTATCCTTTATGCTTTGATGAATATCCATACCCTGTTCCAAAGCTCCCAATTTGGCACAGGCTGGAAGTACGCTGGCAAATGTGAACTGATCGGGTTGGAAACCTGTTCGTTGCATTTGGTGGAACAGTGTGACTGCCTTGTGAGGAAACCCATGTCTACTGTAAGCTGCAATAATCGTATTCCATGAGACGCTGTCCCGTTCTTTCATTTGGTCGAACACTTTCCGACCATTTACCAAACTTCCGGACTTGGCATACATGTAAATAAGCTTATTATGAAAAGTTGTGAGTGTAGCAAAGGTAAATCGCCTGTGAGCAATGAAAAAGTGGACTATTTTCCCTTGTGAAAACGCATTCATGACAATACAGGTATGCAATAATCGAAGATAGGTGAAGTCTTCAGGGGGTTTGTGTGTAGGCTGTGAGATTAAGATGAGAAGTGGATGGCAATGGCATTAAATGATTGTAAGAAAATGTGCAGTGTGATTCAGTCTGTGTCACTTCACAATGACGATTGCCTGTGGTAAAGCCTGGGAGCATCTTCGTTTAAAAGGTTTTTAATATCCGTTCGAAAGCAAGTTTCAAGTGAACGAAAGCCTTAGAAGGTAATCTATCGAGCGCCAGCTTTCAAAACCAAACGAACATTGACAGTTGAAAACACCCATACATGCAGAAGGAGATAAGGTCTTAGTATTCTCAAAACTGCACAAAAAGTTCTAAATATAAATAATAAATTTCTAAATCTAAATTTAAATTTGAAATATAAAGTCAAAACTTAAAATAAGTGATTTAAAATTTTAATAATAAAATATTAAAATTGTAGAGAATATAATATAAAAGATAACGGAGTACAAAAGGATAGGTATATAAAGAGAGAACTGGATGGATAAATTATTTGCCCACCAAAAGCGGGTCTCAATGTGAATAATGTGAATATCATTGTTTATCAGATTTCTTTTTTAACTTTGACAATTAAATTCAAGGTGGATTGCTTGCCAAAAGCTATGTTATGAGAAGTTGACATTCTTCTTCCTTTAACTTTTTGGAAAAAGTTAGTGATAAGAGAAGTAAAAGTATTAATGTCTTCCACCACATGACTATAATTAGTTAAACATTATATTTTGTTGTCTTTAGCAAGTAGATCTTATTCATGGTATAGTGTGGTTTCGTCCTAAACCACCTCTTTCGGGACTTACTCATAAGACACTTTATCTACAAAAGCGCCTACATTTTCCATGGAAGCCACAACTAGAGATAGTGTAGAAAAAGGGTTGGAGGAAGAGGGATCTTTATCAAAATCTTCTAGGTTTTTGTGAGCGTGATTTTTCTTATGAGATTTTTGGAAATCATCTTTTTTGCCCTCAATAGACTTACATTTTTTTGAGCAGTTACTTTGAAAATGACCATGTTTGTGACAAAAGTTACATTTGAAAGGAATATACTCATAGTCAATCCCAGGATTAGATAAAATCTTTCAGTTTCAATTTAATGGATACAATAAATATGTGAAGAAGATCAACTTCTACACAAATATGAACTATTAAAAAAAAAAATTCTTTAGACAAAGCCCATGTCCTATACGTCCCAATAGCACTCCCTATTAGCTTTAGTGCTTCCTCATTCAATAAAAACAAAGGAAGGAAGGGGAGTCTTACCCAAACTAGCACCCGAGAGGGTGTTTCCTCTATTGGATCAAAATCAGAGATATAGTGGTTCAAGTACAAACTATAAGAACCCATTTAAATCTTTCTCATCATTGAGAGGGAGGGTTGAAATGAAGAAACCCCTCCCACACAATGAGATGTCAATATTTTCTTGAATCCTTCATCTCCATTCCTTGTCCACCTAGTTTACCAATATTTTGTAGGAAGATAAATTAGAATGCTTAAGAAGGCCAAACACTAGTAAACTTGCCCAAAAGCATGCTCAAAATACTTGATAATTAGATCTATTGATTCCCCACAAAGAATTTCAATAGAGGGAATGTCATTCCAACATTTACCCATTTGAAGTGATTCCTTTCCCTAATAAAGATTAAAGAAATTTGCAATAGCAAAGGTGTTTGAATATGCAATAGTAAAGGCATTCATATATTTAGTGATGCCTTTGTCCCAACACCACCCCAGTTGCAACATCTCTATAGGTGTGGTGCACCATGAGAGTAGAGGAGAACTAAAAAATTAGCCAAAAAAAGGTCTAGCAAGGAAGCCAAATGTGCACAAATCTCTAAAAACAACTAAACAAAATCCTTGATCAATCTGACTAAAAATGTGTAGAAATCATAAGCAAACAAGGCTCAAATGGGGCATATCTACAATTTGGCTAGGTAGTGCACTGACAGGAGGTAAAACCCTAGCCTTTCATCATTCCTAGAAAAATGTCTATTCTTATTTATGTTGAATTCAATAACATCCTCGATTTTTCAAAAACTCTAGATCTTAAAATTAAATTTTCAAATTAAAATTTTATAATTTTAAGAATAAAATAGTTTACATTTCAATATCTAACAATTAAAACATAAATCGACAAATTAAAATATAAACTTTAAAAATTTAATTTGAAATTTTAAATTTCGAAGTCTAAAAAAATGTGTTCTATTATTTTAAGTCTAAAAGTTTGATTTTTGTGATTTGATTAACTCCTTGACAAGTAAATTTATAATTTTGGTTCAATGAATTGTTCCCCAAAGGGGGCTAATCAGATGCACTAAACTACACCTCCTTAATTATGGTAGCTAAACCCTAAACACTAACTAGTTCTTGCCATTGATCATGAGCCCTCAATTCTAAAACCTAAATACAAAAACCCCTAAACTTTGAAAATCACTTTATAACCATAAATGAAATCAAATTAGGTATGTTAGGGTTTGATTAGCTCCAATTGAGTATTAGATTGATCAGTAGTTGTAATTTTGGTTCTATTATATTCTTAAATATGGCTAATTGAGTCTTTCCAATTGAATTACACTAAATGTCCACAACCCAATATGATACCTAAACTCTAAACCCTAAACACTAACTAGGTTTTCATCCTTGAACTTGTGGTTACTTGTCCTCTCAACCTAAAAAACCATGATCATTGAACATCTCTTTGTAACCCTAAATGACATCAAATTAGGGTATATTGTGGTTTAATTAGCTCCAATTAAGCATGAGCTTGACTTGAAGTTGCAATTTTAGTTCTATTGTGTTCTTGAATGGGACTAATTGAGTCTTTCTAGCCTAAATGCACTAAATGTCCATGCCCTGATAATGATGGATAAACCCTAAGCTATAAAGATCCAAAACACCTTGATCATTGAACTTCACTTTGTAACTGTAAATGTATCAAATTGTGGTTTTCTCATCTTTTGTGAGGGGTAGATTAACACATAGCTATAATTTTGGTTCTATTGATTCATAAATGGGGCTAACAAAGTCTTACCAACTCAAATGCACTAAATGTCCACACCTCAATCGTGTTGGCTTTAATTCTCAACCCTAAATATTAACTAGGTTAGTGTCCTTGATCTTGATGGGCCTAGACTCAAAAACCCCTAGGTAGTCTTTGATTTGAATTCATTGAAAAATATGAATTCAACCTTATAAAGAGAAACTAGATATGAATTCATCAAAAAATATGAATGCAACTACCTCTAGATACAAATGAAAGCAAATAAGTATGTTAAACTCATATTCTAGGTTTCATTGACCTACAAATAGTAGTTTAAAGGATATAACATAATGAACGTCTAAAAATGGACCCATTTTTTTTCTTTAAAAGGTGAGAGTCTAGTTTATACAATGATAAGAATATGTTGTATTAGAGTAACTATACAATCCCAACCTATTGAACATTCAATGTACAACATTTATTCAATCATTCCACTCACCAATTAATTGAACACATATACCTAAGAGTTAGCTAGTTCTATAACATCGTAAATTGCATACCCTTGCAATTCATGCTATATTTTGGTCTTCCTTTAGTGTCCATTCCCTTAGCTTGTTTGTAGGCTCATTTAGCCCTTGCATTATCCTTTTTCCCTCCCATGGTGCTTAGTCCTTATTTTTAGTGTTATCTTTTCATCAAGTCAGTGTCACTTTTGTGTTATCCTGTGATGTTCTAGTATCTCATTGTTTTTTAGCCCAAACTGTCTAGACACTAATGCTTCACGTGGATGTCTGTGTGATGTGCTAGCATTTCGCGATAATTTTGTGTTTTGTAGTCATTTTTGTGTGTTTTTTCTACTTGTTGTGTTTCGTGGTCAAAGGTAATGCCTGGAGAATCTTCCAAATGGCTCGTTGGCTCTTCCTCTTCCCTCCTTTCCCTCTTTTTGAATCTATCTTGTCACTTTGCCAATCTTCTCTTGGTTCTCTCTGGGTTCTCTTGGTTCCTTCTTGTGATTTCTTCCACTTTCCAGCTTGCTACAACACTCTCCAACATTCTCTTTTCAACTCTCTTTCTCTCTTTGCTTCTTCAAGCCTTTACAAGTAATGTTTCTCTTGTTTATTGCAAGCATTTGATTTTATTTGTGCCCCTGAGCACCTGGGGATTTTCACATCCTACCAATATTACATTCTAGTCAATGTTCTTATTTATAGATACACTTAGATTAAATTAAGAACACACACTTTTATTTTTCTATATATCTATCTTAGCTATTGTGGAGGTCGAGAGACCAAAGTAGGGGTTTGATAGAGGCCAACCCCCAAACAACCCCAACATTTTCCTTTGTTTCAGCCACGTGTACTTGGGAACTACTCAAATACATAGAGGTTTGCTAGTATTCTTCTCTTTTCTTGTCCATTATTTTATTTTATTGATTAATTGATTTATTTTTGTTATTTCTATCCATTTTATCATTCTGGTACTTTGATGTTGCTCATCCTTGTTCTGGTTTTGCAGAATGGGCGAATTGCTAGGGTGTATTTTCATATTTTGGAAGTTATTTATATTTATAAACCGTACGGTTAATAGCACTTAGTGTGGACATCCATGCGACACGCTAGCATCCTAGACAATGAGCTTCTCCTTTCGGTGCCAAGTTCCTCTCTTTGCCCTATTTTCTATTCTGTAACTCATTTTTGTAAATTGTTTTCCAATTTCCAAAAAACTAGTATTTTCCATTCCAACACCTATGTAATGTAATGCAAAAAGTGAGGGTATCACTTTTTCGTTATTACACTAACTTAGGCTAGATTAAGTTCCCTACCTATTAGTTATATATTTCTTTTTAATGTGTGTGTAGGATAATTGAGTCTCGCACATGGCATATTGAATACTTAATTTGTTACAATTGTATATTTAATGTAGTCGACATACCCCTACCATCAATTTGTTGAACTCCTTTTGTTCTACATAATGTTTATTAGAGTGAATTAATGTTCAATTAGTTCAATTCTAAATATCTTGATTTATCATAGCAATTTGTGCACTTCAAATGAGCTCATAAATAAATTACTAAAACATATAGACTAATTTTGGATTTCTATTTATATCCCACAATATCTATCTTGTGTTGTGATAATTAATAAGACCGATATTTAATCGTGTCATGCCCACAATTTACTCACAGGAAAGATAAACAAAACAAGAAGGGCTTAACCAGCCAGTGCATTGTAAACGACCAGCTGGTCAAAGTCTGTGTGACACTTGACAAATAGTAGAAAATCATTCGACCAACAGTATGGTCAAATAGGTCAAGAGCAAGTGATTGGATTTGGTGGTTAGTCAAACATTTTTTACAGACCCATCAAGAAATCCATACACCCGATTGTTTACAATGTACCGGTTGTTTATGGTGACATTTTATTTTCAAAGTTACATCACCCAAGATGATGTCGTGGGTGTGCACCTGTGTGTATTTCTAGTATGACACCATCGGTACTTTTACTAAAGTGACAATGATGTAAGAGCTAAGGAAACAAGTAAAAGTTGACACAAGTTTGTCTCTTGAGACACCTTGACATGATAAACTGACCAACTAAATGAGCAGGAGCGTGAGTCACTCAAATAGAAAATATAAGTGAGTTACATAGATTTGATTCCAAGAAGGATAACACTATTGCATCAAAATCCATCTCCACTTCCATACTCAAAAGCTTCATACACTAATTTTCCCCTTGGCTATAACATAGCATGTTTCTATACTTCACCTTATTACAAAGGAAACCTTGGCAGTTGGCATTCATCGAATCCCATTCTATCATCTACTAAACTCTAGTTCATTTTATGACTTCTAATCGGGGTAAGCCTCATGCTTCATGTTTAAAACTGCTCTCCTATTTTTTTGAATGCTTTGTAGAATTTGTCGTCACACTAAAAGCACATACTTGTGGTGGAGATGGATCTCATTGTTGATATAGTCGCTACGCCAACACCCCCCCACATGATGGAGCTGGATACAACCACGTACCATGTGGGATTCATACCCACTACGTACCACGTTGATAAGCTGAGCTTACGTGGACGAAGGGTTGAGGGCTCGAGGGACTCGAGGGACTCAAACCAATGACCTGCGCTTTGATACCATGTAGAATTTTCCGTCACACTAAAAGCAAATACTTGTGGTGGAGAGGGATCTCCTCATCGATATAGTCGCTACGCCAACATGCTTCTCTTCCATTTTGGTAATCCATGGCATAGACAGGCAACCATCGATTGAGAAGATAATGACAATGGAGGCAGCTGGGTAACAGGGTGAACTATTATTATTATATGCCAAAGGGTACTATGAACTCTTGTGCCAGGGCTACGCCCTCCACAGGACTGCGACCCTTCCCACCAACACAAGAATTTATAAAACCGTTACATTTGTTCATCTCTATTTTGATACAAGCATCTTCAAAATATAATTGATAAACTAATTCAGCTTCAAACAAAAACATATACATGGTATTATTATTGTTAGTAACTCATCACAGTCCTTCCTAGGTGCTTTCATTTTCAGATTTTATTTTTTAAATAAAAAAATAGCATATTTATAAACAAATTGCCTTACTTTACGTACCAGTGTATAAAACTATATGCAGTTTTATGTAAATGCTTACAAGATGTATATACCCTTATTCTTACAACATTGAATGCAATACAACTCAGCGTGTGAGAGCATTGTCTCTCTCCATAAGAAATTTCTAGCAAATTTATAAGTTATAGATACTTTCCAAGAGAAGAGAGCCTAACTTTCTTTATTCAAATAATCCATCTCTCAGGAATTCTTAACTTGAATGATCTCCTTTTGTTTTAAGGAAACAATGTCAATGGTGAGGGAATGCTCTCCACCCAACCATTATGGCTTTATCAAGTCATCTATGGCTCTCACCATCCCTTGAGCCAGGAGGATCAACTAGGACTCCAAACAAGCATTCACACACATGGAAAATACATGACTAACTCCATCATATTGGAGAAACTCGTAGCTAGGTCACAATACAAGAAGGGAAGGAGAAACATAAAGGAAAAGAAAACAACACCACAAAATAAGAGGTCTACCCAAAAGAGAAAATATTGTTTACCAAAACATACGAACAACATAAAGGACTCAATACAATATATAACTAGTTCTACAAAGTCTTCACAATTCCAACATAACAAAATATATAATGTAACACTACAAAATGCAATAAAAGAGAGCTTACCTCCCAAGGTAGATAAGGTACTAAGAGAAAGTTGAACACTATTTCTCCCCATGAATCCTTCTTTTCTTTTCATTGCTTCCCCTTGGCAACACAAAATATCCCTCTTCATACAATACTAACTCTCCCAAGATGAGAAAAAAAATCCATCCTAGAAAAAACTCCCAAAAAAAGATAAAACAAAGAACAATCCCCCCCAAAACAAGCCCAAGGAGGGGTTTAAATAAGAGTGCCGTGTCATTCACTTCCCTCCAATAGGGTGGAGACATGTGGCAGGACTCTCCTCTATACGCCTTCCTTCACACTTATGACAAGGACTTCTCATGTGTTGCTTTCTAAAGCATGGGCCCATTCCCCCATTAAGCATTTTTAGAAGGTCATGGGTTGTCTTAGATTGCCTTGAGCCAAGACCCTATTCCTTAATAGTTATTGCACTTTTCAAGAGGTTTTCAAAGTACTCCCCAAATCTCTAAATTACATCTTACACCCTTTGCCAAGTACCCTATCCATAGGTACTTGGGTTGGGGCCCAAAAAATGACATGACAACTCAAAATATCACATTTTACACACTAGAAAATGGCTAAAAATCTTTCATACGGGTTGCACTCCTACACTTAATTAATGACCCAAGGAACTGCACACACACACACACCATTACATTGAGCTAAATTTTCAAAATGAAATTTAAAAACTTTAAATACTTGGCTCACACAAAAAAGGAAACACATATATCTCAATGGGATACACCCCAGAAAAAACTGAGGCAACTAGGGGTCCTAATGATCCTCCCGTCTTCCCATTGACTATTGTCTATACCTGCACACATTTGTAAACATCAATATATCCGAAGTTTAAATAGCTGAAGCAAGGGAGTCACGATTGAATTATCCATTTGGTAACAATTAAATCAAATTCACATACCTTGAACATAATTTGGTGTGCACCCCATGTATGGACATAAACTAGTTTTGGGTAATAGAGTGATTAAATCTCGCCCCTTAACATTATAACTATACATATCTAACTCTTGAAATTTGTAAGATACAATTATCTACATACAATCCATTATGATACTTACCAATCAAGTTAAGGAGTCACTTTAACATTTAGGTCACACTTTCCTTTGATGTTTACACGTTTCCTCCATGTTACAAGTCTAAATGTATTAATATTTTGTGTACTCATAATTTATTCAAATGAACCTACTAATGATCAATTTATATTAAGAATTTTGCTTGATAACAATTCATAATCACAACTAAAATTTCAAGTTAATGCTCCTCATTCATACTGAATTAAATAACAACACATAGTTAATAGCGGAATGAATCCCAATAGTGGAGAGTATCAACATGAGTGCACTAGTCAAGGTAGGTTATATGTACTATAATAGTTTAGCCAAGGTTCTAGGATTATTCATCACGACAATTTGTCTAATGTCAAAATAAGGTTGGGACTCACAAATTGATTGATGATTATTTATGCATTATTGCTAGTAATTAAGTAACCAATCTAGAAATACACTTTACTATTACATTTTCTTAATTTTGTTGATTAAATTCAGTTTTGAAAACCATTTAGTAGATCAATGAAATCATAATATATAACCAATGACTATTTTAGTGGTGAATCTCGCCAATTGGTGAATAGTTCATATTGGCCAATTCAATTTTATTGAATATAATGCAGTTATCTAGGGCCTGAATCACTTGGATTTATAATTCACCAATGAAATGCATGTTAAACCACTACCAATTTATTTATAGGGCATTTATAAGTAATATTTTTACCATATTAACTACATGTTTGTAATGGGGAATCACCTAGAATTTTAGAGGCATGTTTTAATTAATTGAGATATTCGCTAATACCATTATAATTTCATTATTTATTAGGACCAATTTCACCAATACCATTATAATTCCATGCTAACTGTAAGGTCATAATCACCTTAAAAATCACAACATATGTTTTGGATCATGGTTTGAATCGCCCAACATTTATATTGACCATTTTACAATCACACAGAATTCACCATATTTTTACGCCACCGTTTTATAATCATGTAGGATTCACTAAATATGAATTCATATAATACAATTTTAAAACTCTAAATTAATCTTTTATATATATTGTTTTTCTCTCTATTCAGATTGAGTCAATTCTTGAATCTTTACATCCTTTAGAGAATTTTGTTTTGGACTCCTTTGTTTAATTTCTTCTTTGGCCAATGCCTACTTGATACCTTGAATTCTATTTATAGTGATCTATAGACAATTGCATGCATTAGTGAGTCAATGAAATGCAAGTGATAATTTTTTTATTGTTTTATAAGATAAGATTCCTTCTGTTTATTTATTTATTTGCCAATATGGTTTCAATGTTACAAATGATATTGAGTAGTGAGACATTTAGTCATTAGGGATCTATATTCTATGATTCTTTTTTGTTGATTTTATCTATTTAGTTTCATTGTTACATAATACATATGATACCAAAAACACAAGGACATTTTTTTACAGTTTCAAATTCATGAGAGATGTTGAGTAGGAGCTAGTTTCTTAAAAGTAGTAAAGGGCACTCATCAAAATGCAGAAACATAATATCATACTTTGGAAATGTTTGAGTCCATCAAATCAACCTACAAAATCAGGATTTGTACCATCTATTATTGAACAAGGGAATACCTCATAGGAATATTGTAATGAGTTGAATGAAAATACCAAAGATGATAGTAAGATTGATAACATTAATAAAAATATTAATGATAGAAACAAGTCTTTAAAAAAATCAAACAAATTACAACTTGAATCTACATAGAAAATAACACAATTCATTAGTTTACATCATTCTTAAATTCTTAACCATTTCTTTGATAAATTGATACAAATTTAAAAATACTAAAAAATGATAATTTTGAGAGTCTTATTTAGTCTAAAAATAGGGCATACTATTGTGGGATCACCTAAGGATACAAAAAAGTCCTATCCTAAGATACCCTCAGTCAAAGGTGTATGTTTGTCATCTAACACCATGTCAACATTAGTAGTTTGCATCTCTCCATAAACTTTGCCATACTTCTTATGGACATATATATCACACACAATCCTCAATTAGCAATGTATTAACAAGTTCAAATTATTAAAAAGAACACTTTACTAGCAATATTATTTTCATGATATTTAATTAAATCAGAAAAAATGTGTATGCAAGATTACTTATTAGCATTCATCAAGTTTTGAGTTCATAAATAATTAAAAACATTTTTAGCATCTAAAATGGAATTGTTTTTTTTTGTTCTCGGTAAATGTGGTTTAAGGGACTACTTCCTTTCATTAAAACATAGTGATTATATATATATATATATATATATATATATATATATATATATATATATATATATATATATATATGATGACGTGCATGCCTTGTAAATAGGGCACATAAGGAGACCTATGTAACTCAAACTATTTTTTGATAATGAACACCCTAAGAGTTATTTTTCCTATGATTCTTATCTACCCATCTTAACATGGGAGTGCAAAGCCATTTTACATTTCTCATTTCCTACTAATTTATTTTTCCATTTGATCATTGTCCATTGATTGGTGTCTTCCCCATGTAGATCCTCTATTGCAAACCTAATTCTTTGTGGGGGATCCTCCACCATCGAAGAGGCCTCTTTGTATTCTAATTTACTTGTAGTGTTTGTGGGGGAGGAAGCATCCTTCTTTGGAATTATACCTCTTTGGAGGGGGGAAGCTCATGATTCTTCTTTTAAAGAAGTACCATTATCAACATCTTTGACAATAGGGAAAATATGTTGGTGACTAATATTTGTCCCTTTCCACCAAGTTGCCTACTTTGGGGGAGCTAATGAGATATTTTTACACTCATTCACCTTGTGCCTAGTGTTATAGCAATGTCTACATCTAAATGTTATTCCTATGCTATTCCTTCATTATCAATTGGTTGTTTCCATATCTCATTTTTTACCTTAATTTCAATTTCTATTGATAAGGTTTTGGAGAGATCCATCTACTCGCATTCAGGCAAAGTCAAAAGAGAGTTGGAGAGTGAAAGAAGATTTGGGTTTAAAAGAAGTTAGCCCAATAATAAATTTCCTAATGGAATTGTCAATTGAAGACAGACAAGAAGATCCCCACAAGTGCAATGGAATGTTAAGTAGTCGCACCCATATTTGAACTACTATTGAAATTTCAGTGAAGGGGTCAAACTTAGGAAACCAAGGATTGATTCTTAAGATAGACTTGTCCCAAACCTAGGAACCCCACTATAGTAGTAATTCCTTATCCTTAGGATATTCACAAATCACATAGAAAAATCCTTTGGTGCAAGGGCCAATGCAAATATCACCATCAAGGATGGGTTGCTAGTTCACTTTAATCCACTTGTTCAGGTCCACTAGGCTCAGCTAAAAATTATGGAATCGACAAATTAGTGTATGCTATGTGTGTGTAGCCTCATCTTCTAGTGCTTCCTTACCAAGATCAACAATGGGAGGATTTGGATGACCCAGTTTTAACATGTTAATCTCATCCTGCTCATGGATACAAGTAGAAGTTTCATTAACAAATAGATATTTACCTTCAAGAGTCCCATTTCGAGATGTGGATTCCTTCTCTATATTTTCTATTCTCATTCCAAAGGAGTCGACGCAGGTTGTAGATGGTACTTGTTGGAAATATGTGTTGTAATTGTGTTGTCATTGATGTCAACACTTAGAGTAAGGTCAGCACTTAGTTAAGAGTGAGATACAGTGGTGATGGTGATGTTTAAGGTTGCTGACATTAAGTGATGTTCCTGATGTTTATAAGGGTTGCTGAAGTTCATGGTTGGATGTCATGTCCTGATAAGTGATGCTCCTGAGGTTCATAGTGAGTTACTGATGTTCATGCTTGGATGTCATGCCTAGATTAATGTCAAGACAAGGTGTATTAGGCATGATTGTGGTCAGCAAAGCAGTGAGATGCAGTGATGTTCCCAATGTTCATGGTTGGTTGTTATGTCTTATCCAGTGACAATAGACAAGATATATTAAGATGGGAATTAGAAGTTCATGGTTGGATGTCATGCTTGAATTAATGTCAAGACAAGGTATATTAGGCATGATTGTGGTCAGCAAAGCAATGAGATGCAATGATGTTCCTAATGTTCATGGTTGGATGTCATGTCTTATACAGTGACAACAAAGAAGATATATTAAGATGGGAATTAGACGTTCATGGTTGGATGTCATGTCCTAGTCAAGTTGTTGGTCAGCAAAGATGAGTTCATGATAAAACATTAAGATGGGAATTAGAAGCACTAAGATGAATCATGATACATTAAGCTATGTTGAGGATGAGAAGATGTTACTAAGGACCTATGGCATGGATCATGATCCTTCTTATTGATTCCAAGGATGTATTTGTTGTTACTTAAAGATCTTGGCCTCCAGATGTTTGTGAGAGTTTTTGCTAAAGGAAGATTGCTTTGAAGACTGGTTGGGAGAATGCTCTGCATTTCTCTACTGTTAGTATTGAGCCTATACAGATTGGAAGATAGCTTCATATAGTGTCAAAGCATATATGTTCCAATTTTCATGGTGTTTGGATTACCGAAAGAGTGTTTTGCAGTTGACAGTTTGAAGACAGTGTTGTTCCTAAAGAAGGTATTCACAGTATTGCAATGTTCAACTCCGCATTCCTCCACATTTGAAGATATGATCATGTGGTTCATAAGTTAAGTTAAGTATGATGTATAGGTACTAAATCCAAATGTTTAGATCAATTGTCCCTCCACAGTGAAAGTTATGAAAAATAGAGTTCTGGTTTGTGCTTTGGTAGGATTAAGTGATGAAGAAGACTATATGGAATGCTCCACATTTCTCTACAATGATAGATGTGGCTGTGCAATTTTGAGGACATGTTCACAGAAGAGTATGAGTGTATCCATATGAGTTTCAGGTGTTTTGGAGGTCCACAAGCCTTATTTTCAGTTAACAGTTGTGATAGAGATTGTTCTTGATGCCTAGTTGTTCTCAGGACATATGCTGGTGACGTGTGCTAGCTTGTTGTGGCTTAAAATGATACATTGACTAATGAAAGATGGTCCTAATGATCTTATGTTGTCTTCAATTGTTCTACAAGGTATTTTTTTTATCTCTCTGGTACTGCTTGTAGTCTAGAATGATGACATTGCTAGGTCATGCCTCTGTCTGGCTGACTAGAGAATGTTGAAGGTATGTGCCACCATGTTGTTGCTGTGCAAATTTCAAGAAAGATTTGGATATGTTGTGAAATCATGAAAAATTTATATGAAGGAAATGATAACAAATGCAAATCAAACAAATGCAAACCTCATATCAACTCACGATCCATTGATAGGGTTGGGAATGCCGCACCTGAAACACTCTAGCTTTACCCAAAGAGATGAATGTTGATTACTCAATTCAGCAACATAACGATAAGATAGGGATTGGTAGATGAATGGATGGATGATGATAGATGCAAAATAGATGGATTATGGATTGAGAGGAAAATTTGACAGAGTAAGGATGCTAGAAGAAGAACTGTTCCAAATGGCTCAAGAGAGGCTACCTTTATAGAAAAAGGCAAATTTGAATGGACGGTTGTGATTGAGAGTTATGTTGAAAGATATGGATGGTCAAGATTGATTAGGGTTGGATTAGGGTTTCCCACTCAAAGAGGGATTGTAGTCACATAACAAGTATACGATGGAGAATGAAAGGAATCTAATTCAAATATTTTATTTGAATTAGTTTGACATGTGAAGGCATATTAAGTGGGAGATGAGACATGTGACATCTATAGAAATGTTATGAGAGGTGAGGGAATAATTCAAATTTTTAATTTGAATTATCTGAGACATGTGACTAGGTGCAATTAATTAAATAAATGGGATTTATTTAATTAATTGGGAATGTGATCAAGTGGGATTAATTAAATAAAGTGGGTTTATTTAATTAATCAAGAAGCTGATTAAGTTGGACCAATGTGATGGGGAATTAATTAAATAAATATGATTTATTTAATTAATTGGTTGAGTGATTATGATAGGATTAGGAGTGGGATAAGTGGAATTTATGAGTGGGATGAGGTTAGATGAACTAGGATGAACTAGGACCTAGGGGAACATATACAAGTTCATGTCAACAATGTGTTGTGTATCCAGGACCTAAGGCAAAGACATACAAGGTCGTGTAAACAAGACCTAGGCAATTTTTAGTGTCTACATTTGCCCCTCTTTGAGATGATGTTGCGAGATGTTAAGATTTAAGTCGAGTAACACCATTTCAAAGAAGTTAAGAAAATAGATAAAGGAAAAGGATAGGATGATGATGCCCCCTCAAGAGGATAGGCGGGTTGGACAAACACATGTATGCTCTTGAAATGAAAGGAATTGGTCAAGGAAGAAGGGATAGAAGAAGGGATGGATGAGTTATGATGCAATGAAAGTGAGTGACCATGGTGTTTGATATAGCACGAGACATTATACACCAAGGTATAAGGACCAAGGTGACGATGTGTCTCATGCCCCAACATAATACAACCTTGTCTAGATACAAGATATGAATATTAGCTGGGTTGATACTGATGTGATGCAAATGCAAGATAAAAAGATAACACACACAAGAAAGCAAGCAAACATGCACAAATGATACAAAAACAAATAAGATATTGCCCCTGTCAAGCTATAAACCAATGATTAATTGATTAAGTGAGTGATGATAATGATGATAGTGTTGTCATTGCGGGGAATGATATATCCCTAGATCAACACAAGGATGTGGTAATGTTATATCCCATTGATGATGATGATGATTGATTGATGATAGTGTTGTCATTGTGGGGAACGATGTATCCCATTGATGATTGATGATGATTGATTGATTGATTTGGCTTACAACAAGATTAGGATCAAGACCATTGATTGAGATTGGAAAATTTGACACGATTGATTAACTTGATTGGTATGGATTAAGGATGACTTGCATTTGGATCGTTGCTTGGATTGAGTTGATGAATTGGTTTGATGAATTGGAAGAAGTGATGATTGATTGGATTTTAGGTGTTTAGTGATGATGGAAGATAGATGATAGAACAAGGTGAGATGGAAGAAAGAAGATGATTGGTAAAGATTAGAAGAAGGATGGAAGAAGTATATCGCCTATGTCTGAATCTAGGTACTGAACCTTCGTATCCTAAATTGCCTACATACCCTGTATCCATGGGATCAAGGCACTTAATGATAAAGATAAGATGTAGTTTCAATTTGTGTCTTTATTGATGGTGATGATGAAAGTGGATGGATTGATCAGGTGATGGATTGATTGTGATTGATTGAATGACGTTATTTGATTTGCTTTTGATAGTTTAATAGATTGGATGATTGATAGATTGGCTTGATTTGATGATGTGATTGGACTTGTTTTGATGGATTTGATGTGATGGATTGTTTGATAGATGATTGATCCTAAATTCTTGGATTTTTTGTAAGATATTTGATTTTTTTTTGTGATTTTGAGGAATATTTTTTTTTTTTTGGTGTTTTTGACATGTTTTGATTTTTTTGTAATTTTTGGAATGTTGTGATTTTTTTGTATTTTGATGTGATTTCTGACTCTTAGGAGCATATAAGGATACCGTCTCCGGGATTTTATTTGTGGGTAGGATTTATGAAAGGAGATGAGGGTGGGATGACCAAAAATGCTTCACACTCCAAGCTATGGTATGTAATTGGGATGGATGATTATGCAATGATGGATTATTGATTGAGAGGAAAATTCGGCAGAGTAAGGATGATAGAAGAAGATCCATTCCAAATGGCTCAAGAGAGGCTACCTTTATAGAGAAAGGCAAATTCGAATGGACGGTTGTGATTGAGAGTTATGTTGAAAGATATGGATGGTCAAGATCGATTAGGGTTGGATTAGGGTTTCCCACTCAAAGACGGATTGTAGTCACATGACAAGTGTGCGATGGAGAATGAAAGGAATCTAATTCAAATATTTTATTTGAATTAGTTTGACATGTGAAGGCATATTAAGTGGGAGATGAGACATGTGACATGTGTCGCAATTTTATGAGAGGTAAAGGAATAATTCAAATTTTTAATTTGAATTATGTGAGACATGTGACTAGGTGCAATTAATTAAATAAATGGGATTTATTTAATTAATTAGGAATGTGATCAAGTGGGATTAATTAAATAAAGTGGGTTTATTTAATTAATCAAGAAGCTGATTAAGTTGGACCACTGTGATGGGGAATTAATTAAATAAATATGATTTATTTAATTAATTGGCTGAGTGATTATGATAGGATTAGGAGTGGGATAAGTGGGACTTATGAGTGGGATGAGGTTAGATGAACTAGGATGAACTAGGACCTAGGGGAACATATACAAGTTCATGTCGACAATGTGTTGTGTAACTAGGACCTAAAGCAAAGACATACAAGGTCATGTGTAAACAAGACCTAGATAATTTTCAGTTTCTACACATTGTATAGGTCTTGCCGACTCATCTAGAAGAAGAACAAGCAATGATTTATCATTCATGAGTACCGCCAAGATGAAATGCCTATTGTGCTACAAGTTTCATGTTTTCTTGCTTCAGGATGACCTAATTCAAATTTGTGTAACATGCGGATGTTATCCCTTGAAGAATAATGTTGTGAATGATGTTTAGGACCAAACTAAGCATGTATTAGGACCGCAAGGCATGTGGTTCCTTCTAGAGTAGCGTGTTGTCCATAATAGGGCTTGCGCTATGCATGTTTCATGTTGTATAATCTCTGGCCGACTTGTAAAATGTAATATTCTTG
Organism: Cunninghamia lanceolata; assembly: GCA_027924645.1. Classification (NCBI taxonomy): domain Eukaryota; kingdom Viridiplantae; phylum Streptophyta; class Pinopsida; order Cupressales; family Cupressaceae; genus Cunninghamia; species Cunninghamia lanceolata. The sequence goes on from BSBN01001583.1 coordinate 18,481,637, forward strand.
TTGTATTGGCTAACTTGTAATGAAATCAATATAATCTCATATATATATTATAAACCTAGTTGGTCCAGGTGAAGTATGATTGCAAAGATGAATATGTGAGTGTGTGAAGAGAAGAATATGAAAATCATATGCATTTTGATGTCTGACTGAAGGAGAAGAAGTAGAAGTGTTAGAGACTTTGATGATTCATCTTGAAGACATTTTTGTGACAAGAGGAAAGTGAAGGGTGTGCCTAATTGATTCAATCATTAGAAGAAGCATAATTGAAATCATCAAAGGTGTGAGCTTCAATGTAAGTTTTCAAACAGTAGAAGGACTTTCATGCTGTAATCTTTCGTTAGTTCATTCTCAGTTCACGGAGTAGTTGCTTCCTTGGGTTGTAGCCCTAAAACAAAGTTAGCAGGGAGTTGTAGCTTCCTTGGGAGTGACCCTAAAGAAAATTTTGCAGGGAGTAGTAGCTTCCTTGGGTTGTATCCCTAAAATAAAGTCAACAGGGAGTAGTAGCTTTCTTGGGTTGTATCCCTAAAATAAAGTTGTAATTTGAGCTTCATATATTGTGAGTTAATCCTCACCGTGGTTTTTCCCTTCTTAGTTTTCCATGTATATCTAGTGTTATGTGTTGATGTGCATTGTGTTGATCTTTCATGTTTATGTTAATACTGTAATGCTTAAGTTTTAATTTGCTCTGAAAGATTTGAAGTTTTTTTAGATAATAATTCACCCCCCCTCTCAGTATCCTAGTGCGTTCAATAATTGGTATCAGAGCCAAGTTCCTCTAAAGTAAGCTTAACTTCTTGAGGAAGGGCTGGGATGGTACAAAATGGGTCCAACAAGATACCTAGGTTTGATGGAACAAATTATGTTTTTGGAAGCTAAGGATGGAAGCCTATATCAATTCTCTAGGGTGTGGTGTCTAGGACTCTGTCAAGACTAGTTACACGGCTCCTACTACTACTCCTACAGATCCAGATGAAGTTAAGGGGTATGATAAAAATGCCAGGGCAAAGTTTGCTATCATAAGTGGGTTAGCTGATTTAGAACTTTCAAAGGTAATGAGTTGTAGTTCTACTAAAGAAGTTTGGGATAAAATTGAAACCATTTATGAAGGAGATAAGAAAGTAAAGCAAGCAAAGATGCAAATCTTCAAAAGCAAATTTGAGACCCTAGAGATGACAGATGATGAAGACATCGCTGGATATATGATCTAGGTGAATGAAGTGGTCAGTGGCATCACAAGTCTTGGTGGTAAAGTGGAAGAGGATGAAATTATGCAGAAGGTTCTAAGATCTCTCCCCAAATCTTACATCCATAAGATATCTACTATTAAGGAGAATGCAGACTTGGATACATACACTGTAGACAAATTGTTTGGTACCCTTACTACTTTTGAAATGAGAGAGTTTGACAGTGATGCTCCAAAGAAAGAAGTTGTTTTCAGAGTCAGTAAGAAGACAAAGGATGAAACTGCTAATGAAGATTAGAGCCCTAATGAAGTTGAATCAAATTTTGTGAGAAGACTGAAGAAAGGCACTAGAAAACACAAAGGTAAGTTACCTTTCAAATGTTGCAATTGTGGAAAGATAGGTCATTTTGCTTCTAAATGTCCTCTTAAAGAATCAAGGGGAGGTAACAAACATAACAAGTTCAAAAGGAGCTTGTATTCCATAGAGGGCAAATGTTCTTCAAAAGATGAGGATCATGATGACTCAAATGATGAAACACTTTTCATGGCCTTGAATATTGGCAACAAAAAAGATGATGTTGGAAAAAGTGAAAAGATTGATGCCTTGCATGCTAACCAAAACAATGATAGATCAATGGTTGTATGGACTACCTTTCATGCAAGAGAAGAAGCCAAAGCTTGGGTTATTGATAGTGGTTTCTCTAATCATATGATTGGTGATAAGGAGAAGTTTATCAGCCTTGGAAAATGGAATGGAGATGTCAAGTTTAGTGGTGATGAGTCAGCACAAATTCATGGAAAAGGTGCTATAACTATTGATGGGAAGAATGGGACTAGGGATGTCCTCTATGTCAAAGGGCTAAAGCACAATCTTCTTAGTGTTAGTCACATTTGTAGTAAGGGATACAATCTTACCTTTCATGCCAAAGGTTGTGAAATCAGGAAGGCAGGGTCTGAAAAAATAGTTGCAGAAGGTATCAAGTCATATGGTGATATCTATCATCTGAAGGAGGTAAATGGAAGAACATGCCTATTGGATCAATCTAGTGAGTGTTGGCTATGGCACAAGAAAATGGGACACAACAACTTTGTTAACATGATAAAGATCATCTCTATTCATGTAGTGAGAGACATGCCCAAGATAAGCAAGCCTACAAACACATTATGCAAGGAATGTCAAATGGGAAAGTAGATAAAGACAAACTTCAAGAGCAAGGAGCACTCTTCTTAAATGCCATTGGAGCTAATTCATACTGACCTATTTGGTCCTACAAGAGTAAAGAGACAGCATGGTGAAAGGTATTTCATGTTACTTATTGATGATTATTCTAGAATGACTTGGGTTACTTTCTTAAGAGAAAAATTAGATGCCTTTGATAAGTTTAAAATTTTTAAAGCTATGGTTGAGAATGAAATGGATACTAAGATCAAATATTTAAGGTCTGATAGAGGAGGTGAATTCACCTCAAATGAATTTGATAAGTTTTGTTAAGATAATGGTATTAGGAGACATCTGTCAACCCCTAGGACCCCTCAGCAAAATGGGGTAGTGGAAAGGAAGAATAGGACTGTGCACAAGATGGATAGGGAAATGTTGAAGGATACAAATCTTCCTGACATGTACTGGAAGGAAGTAGTTCATACTATTATCTATTTGACCAACAGCTCGTACAACTGAGGGTCAACAACACTAAGACCCCCCTATGAGCTATGGTATGGAAGACCTCCCACTGTCAAATATTTCAGGATCTTTGGCAGCAAATGCTATATCAGAAGAGATGAAAAAGGTCTAGGAAAATTTGATTCAAGAAGTGATGAAGGGATCCTTCTTGGTTACTCATAGAAGCAAGGCCTATAGATGCTACAACAAGAGATTGGGAAAGATGATTGAAAGCACAAATGTCAAAGTAGATAAGATCTATATCAGATCTCACAAGAATTAGAGGACTCCAAATCAGATATATTTCCATGCATTGAAGATGAAGAAGAAGAAGAGGAAGAAAAAAAAAACAAGAATCAGAGTAGATACCCTAGACTCCAGAAAAGTATGTTCAAAAGAACCATTTAGCAGATCAGATCATTGGAGATAATAATAAAGGTGTACAGACCAGGAGAAGATTTGCTAAGTTACATGAGCAAGTAAATATGTGCTTATTATCAATAGATGAGCCCAAAACCTTTGATGATGGATGGATAAAAGCAATGGAGGAAGAATTGGATCAGGTAGAGAAGAATTAGACATAGGAATTGGTTCCCAAGTCAGCCAACAAGAATGGCATAGGAACAAAGTGGGTGTTTCGAAACAAGCTGAATGAAGACGGTGAAGTTGTGAGGAACAAAGCAAGATTGGTATGTAAAGGATATTCACAAGTTGAAGGCATTGACTTTGAGGAAACCTATGGTCTGGTAGCCAAGATGGAGGAAATCAGGATGTTTCTTGCCCTTGCTACTCACAAGAACTTTAAGGTTTATTATATGGATGTCAAGTTAGCATTTTTAAATGGTGATCTAGAGGAGGAAGTATACATTGAGAAACTAGATGGTTTTTAGATATCAAAAGATTTGGACATGGTGTGCAGACTCAAGAAAGATTTGTATGGTCTCAAGCAAGCATCTAGAGCTTGGTATGCTAGGTTGAATAAGTAATTACTTCAAAAAGGCTTCAAGAAAGGTACTACATAGAAATACTTACATCAAGGAAGAAGGAGACATGACATTGATAGTTGTAGTGTATGTTGATGACATCATCTTTGGTGGAGATGATGATAGATGTGTAAAAGTTTTGAAAAGGAGATGTAGAAAGAATTTGAGATGTCTATGATTGGTGAAATGTCTTTATTCCTTGGACTTCAAATTGCTCAGCTACATGATGGTATCTTTATTTCTCAGGCTAAGTATGTTAGAGAGATGTTGAAAAAGTTTTGTATTTAGGATTCAAAATCATTAAGTACACCTATGGTCATTGGATGTCACTTGAGAAAGGATGAAGAGTCTCTAGAGGTTGATCAGACTTCCTATAAGTCTATGATTGGAGGATTGTGGTACTTAACTGCTTCTAGACCTGATATCATGCATGCGGTATTGTGGTTGCTAGATATCAAGCTAATCCCAAGAAAACACATGAAAAGGTTGTGAAAAGAATATTCAAGTACTTGAAGGGAACTCCAGATTATAGCTTATGGTATCCAAGAGGTAATGACTTTGATCTGAGTGCATACACTGATGCTGATTGAGTTGGTTGTGTTGATGATAGAATAAGTACAAGTGGTGGTGCTTTCTTTTTAGGAAGCAAATTGGTTTCATGGCAGAGCAAGAAGCAAGATTCAGTATCTTTATCAACTATAGAAGTAGAGTATATTACAGTAGCATCCTACTATACACAAGTGTTGTGGATAAAGCAAACCCTAAAGGACATTAAGGTATTGTATGATGAGCCTCTTCCTATTTTATGTGATAATACAAGTGTTGTCAATATTTCCAAGAATCTAGTGATGCATTCAAGAACCAAGCATATAGCAATCAGGTATTACTTTTTGAGAGAGAAGGTTGTAAATAAGGAAGTAAGGTTGGAATATGTTCCAACAAAAGATCTAATTGCAAATATCTTCACAAAAGCTCTTGCAAAGGACATTTTTGAAGATCTCTGGTAGAGGTTAGGGGTAATTGCCCCTCCTTCTTGCTAGATGCATAATGGTGCATCTGTCAGGGGAAGTTCATGTTATATCTTTTTCCTGGTCTTATGGTAGCTACCTCTCAGGGGGAGTAGGTAGTTGTGGTTGCTGACAAAGGGAACCTTGAAGAAGGGGGAGAGAAATAGAAAATGTGCACCCTAGGAGGAGAGTTTGTGCCCTAAGGGGAAGAAGTAGTTGCCCTTTGTCCTTGATGTCAAAGGGTGGGAGAGAGAAATGTATATCTAAGGGGGAGTATGTGTTGCCATCAATGACAAAGGGGGAGATTGTTAGAAATATGTGTTATAATTGTGTTTTCATTGATGTCAACACTTAGAGTAAGGTTAGAACTTAGTTAGGAGTGAGATACAGTGGTGACAGTGATGTTTAAGGTTGCTAACATTAAGTGATGTTCCTGATGTTCATAATGGGTTGATGAAGTTCATGGTTGGATGTCATGCCCTGATAAGTGATTCTCCTAAGGTTCATAGTGGGTTACTGATGTTCATGGTTGGATGTCATGTAGACATTAATGTCAAGACAAGGTATATTATGCATTATTGTGGTTAGCAAAGCAGTGAGATGCAGTGATGTTCCCAATGTTCATGGTTGGATGTTATGTCTTATCCAATGACAATAGAGAAGATATATTAAGATGGGAATTAGAAGTTCATGGTTGGATGTCATGCCTGGATTAATGTCAAGACAAGGTATATTAGGCATGATTGTAGTCAACAAAGTAGTGAGATGCAATGATGTTCCCAATGTTCATGGTAGGATGTCATGTCTTATTCAGTGACAACAGAGAAGATATATTAAGATTGGGAATTAGAAGTTCATGGTTGGATGTCATGTCCTAGTCAAGTTGTTGGTCAGCAAAGATGAGTTCATGATGAAACATTCAGATGGGAATTAGAAGCACTAAGATGAATGATGATACATTAAGCTATGTTGAGGATGATAAAATGTTACTGAGGACCTATGGCATGGCTCATGATCCTTCCTGTTGATTCCAAAGATGTATGTGTTTTTACTTAAAGATCTTGGCCTCCAAATGTTTATTAGAAATGAAGGTGCAAACCACACAATGGAAATCTAATTCAAACCTTATTATCCTCTAAAAGATGTAGAATCAATGGAGATTGCAACAAAAATTAAAACCCATTACACAAAAATAACATGCACTAAGAACTGAACACATAACATAGTATGTAACGTGGTGAAAACCCTTTCAAGTAAAAAACTCCACCAAGAAAAGAGGCTCCAAGTTGTATTATTTTCAAATATGAGATTACAATACATACACTTCCTTTGTTTCTTTAGTATTCAATCCAGTGGCACCTATTACTCTCCAACCTAATAAAAATGTAGTACAAATATCCTTATAAAAGGGGGTTGCCATCTAGGGCAAGATAACCAACATAATATCGATCGTCAGATATGTGACCTAATGATGAACGGTCCAAATTCATAATGATAAAATATAAATAAAATGAGGTTTTGGGGGCGCTGCCCCCTAACCCCCACTAGGGAGCATAGCACCTAGACCCCCCATCAGGGGATGATTCCACTGGACCCCTCGTAGGGGGGGACCCCCCTATAACCCCCTGTCATGGATGAATGAGCGTCGTGTACCATATATATATATATAGCTGAAACAAGATCACTACTAGTGAAACCTTTCATCCCTTATGGGTGATTTACAAACAATATTAGGAGTAATTAATTACATAGGATTTACAAGGTTGATGGCACTTTAATCCTAATATTCTCCCACTTGACATCATACATTGTAAATACCCATAGGAAAACCATAAAATAATCAGGCACTAGAAGCAAGGCCCATGGCCTCTCTGCACCAAACAAATTTTTTTACGCTCACAAGCTGGGTCAAAGCATCTACAAAATTCTCCTGAGTGTCTACCTTATTCAGCTCAATCTATCCATTTGCAACCATTTCTCGAACAAAGTGATACTATACATAAGCATGCTTAGTCCAAGCATGATACATAGGATTCTTGGCCAAACATATAGCACTCTAACTATCACAACCAATCTGAATGATCCTGCAATCAAATCTAATACTTGTACACAATCTCCTCAACCAAATTGCCTCCTTAGAGACATGAGTAGTAGCCATAAACTCTGCTTCTGTGGTGGACAAAGTAACTATGGGCTGCCTCTTACTCATCCAACTCACTGCTCCTCCAAATAGAGTAAACATATAGCCACTAGTGGACCTTCAACTATCCAAGTCACCTACTCAATCTGCATCAACAAAACCCTATATGTCCAATGATTTATCAGCACTACCAAAACTACAATAAACCAAACAATAATCAGGAGTACCTTCAAGATACTTAAGTACCCTCTTCACATAATTCCAATGTTGTCTACCAAGGTTAGACATAAATCTATTCAAAACTCCCACTGCTTGGACAATATCTAGCCTAGTGCAAACCATTGCATACATCAAACTCCCTACAACACTAGCATATGGCACATTAGACATATCCTCAAAATCATCCTCATTCTTTGGACACATATCTAATAAAAGCTTAGTACCAATGGGTAAAGGAACTCTAACTGGGTTACAATCCTGCATACTGGATCTATGTAAAATGGTATTCACATACTTACTTTGCAACAACCAAAGCTTTCTATTACCTTGATGTCCCTCCTAATCTCCATACCTAGAATATACCTGGTAGCTCCAAGGTCCTTCATATCAAATGCACCTAAAAGTTGGACTTTAAGCTCACTGATCATACACTTAGTATTGCTGAAAATTAACATGTCATCAACGTACAATGCAATGATCAATATAGAATCATCAATATAGTGAATGTACACACAATGATCCTCATCGCTCCTAACAAAACCCAATTTCCATACAAATGAATCAAACTATTGATACCACATTCTAGGGGATTGTTTCAAACCATAGAGAGACCTCTTCAACTTGCAAACCCAATGTTCTTTTCCTTTTACCTCAAAACCTGTAGGTTATTGTATATAAATTTCTTCCTCAAGATCTCCATGTAAGAACGCGGTCTTAACATCCATTTGATCAATCTCCCAATAATCAGTTGTAGCAATGGATAAAAGAAATCTAATAGAAGTCAATTTAGCAATAGGAGAGAAAATTTTGCCAAAATTAACTCCCTCTCTCTGGGAGTAGCCCTTGGCTACCAGTCTAGCCTTGTGATTCTCTACTGAACCGTCTACTCCAAACTTCTTCTTGAAGACCCACTTACAACCTATGGCCTTTCTTCCTTTGAGAAAATGAACAAGATCCCAAGTGTTACAATAGTCTAAATCCATCATCTCCTCTTGCATGGCTAACTACCAAGACTCACTATCATCTGCAAGTATAGCTTCCCTGTAGAATCTAGGATCATCGTTAGTACTCAATAAAGAAAATATACAACAGAAATATGGTGGGCTATACCTGTCAACTAGATTTTGTTGTCTTATGGATCTCCTCAAGGGTGGAGTAAGGGTCTCAGCTTGTTCTTCTAGATGATCATATACACCAACTTCTTCTGTAACAAAAGAGTCATCTTCATCAGAACTACTTGAATATTCTTCTTCTTCACCCCCCCAATCCATCATTGTGTTCTTCCTAAGGTGCATCTTGCTGCTCTAAATCAAAGTGAACTCTCTTTACCTTTTCTTCTTTTTCTTTTGGTTGCTTAGGTTCAGAAATAGCTCCAAGTTCCCTGAAAATAACATCTCTAGAATAGATAATCTTATGAGTTAGTGGATTCCAAAGCTTATAACCTTTGACATTATCACCATATCCAATGAATGTACACTTTTCAGCCTTTGGATGTAACTTAGATCACTTTTCCTTAGGCACATGAACAAAAGCCTCATAGCCAAAAACCCTTAAATGTGAAACAGAAGGTTTCTTACCTATCTACACTTCATAAGGTGTCGAATCAAGAGCCTTACAAGAAGATCTATTAATCAAGTAGCAAGCAGTACACATAGCTTCTGCCCAAAAGCATTTATCCAACTATGCATCACTCAACATACTTCTGGCTCTTTCCATGATTGTTCGGTTCATCCTTTCCGTAACACCATTCTGTTGTGGTGTATACGGAGATGTCTTTTGTCTAATAATACCTGCATGCTTGCAAAAATCATCAAATTCCTTAGAGAAAAATTCCCTTCCATTGTCAGATCTTAATATTTTTATCTTCAATCCCGATTGGTTTTCAACTAAGACTTTAAAATCATTAAACTTAGTGAAAACTTCATATTTGTGTTTCATAAAATAAATCCATGTAAATCTAGATACATCATCAATGAAGGTGATAAAATAATGAGATTTTCTCATAGAATCATTATCCACAGGTCCAAACACATATGTATGAATAATTTATAGCTTCTCTTTTGATCTATTACTTCCTAAAGAAAATGATTTTCTATTTTGTTTACCAAACACACAATGCTCATAGAAATCAAAGTGCTCATTAGAATAGGAGAAACCATCCAACAAATTTTTATTCTTGATAGTTTTAAAAACATTATTACTAGTGTGGCCCAATCTGTGGTGCCACAACATACATGTATTTTCAGTACTAGCCTCAGATACATAAGAGGCATTACAAACTTCTTGGCCTAGTTTTCAACTTGCCAAATTTTAAAATTTTGCATCAAAATTGCTATGTTGAGTCACCCCTAGTCACTAATTGTCCTTAAGTGTCAAATCATTTGCCAATTTGAAGGAAGAATTATTCGCCTATTTCAGTTGAAGTCCTGGAATTGGTTCCGCTATGCGTTGAGTCACAAAAATAATTAAATTGAAAGTCTACAAGGGCTGGAAAGAAATTGCTTTACAGGAATGTTTATATGTCTATTTCACCAAATGTGGCAAAAATTTTGAAGCTTTGCGTTTCACAGTTTGCAAGATTTTAAAGGTTCAATTTTTCGGTAGACAGTTTGCGGAAACAATTAAAATAGAAAATCTATTGGAGTTTAAAAAGAAATTATTTTGCCAACAGGTTCGTATCAATTATATCAACAATTGGTGAAATTTCATAAAGATTAAATGCTTCAATCAAAAGTTATGGAAATTTTATTATTTTTCACATTTGCACGATTGAAGAAGTTAAAGTTCGCATAATGAAGCCCATCTACTTTCGGAATTAACTAAGTGTAGGTTTGCTTTCATTTTTCACTGAGCAGGAGTTTACTTTTGATTTTTCCTAAGTTGGTGTTCACTTTCATTTTTGGCTAAGTGAAAACCCACGTTGGATGCACTTTCACTTTTTGCTAAGTGCGGATAAAAGAGGTCACTTTCAGTTTTCATGAAGTGGAAGTCTTTTGGGTTGAAAATTTCAAATAGAACACTACTTTTGCTTTTGGCGACCCTATTTCAAAAACAAGATTTTGACAAATCCTCATACTTTTATATTTGGCTAATCGAGCCAAAAGTTATGGTTTTTCAAATTTTCAAAGGAATAATACTTCACTTCTATTTGTGGAAAAATAGAAGCCCGCTCCTCCATTTCCAATAATGTCTCCTATAATCAAGGAAAGGATTCCCAACATTCTCTTTACTTTGCATGTGATCTGGCATATGATGGGCGACAGATACATTGGTCTCCATAACTACCCAAAGTGCCCATATACATTAGGAAGTTAGAAAAGTTGAACTTTTAATATATATGTCAGGTGTGAAAGTTAGTTTCAAAACCACTATAGGCACACATAAAGTTTTTGCAAATAGCAAACTCATGCTTTTATTATCAGAAGAATTTATTAGTTTTGAAAGTATCACTTTACCTTCCATGAAGTTTTGTAAGCACCTTAAGTTGCCGATGAAGAGGCTCCTAATATTTATATCTGCTTTAAAACTAGTTTTATCAACTTCTAAAGAAGCTGATCAAGAATTAATGAGGTAGTTATTATAACTACCTGTATCATGGGTTTTTATTGAAAGAAATTTCAAGGTTTTCAATGCAATCAGCTCCACATCCTTTGCCAACATGATCTCCTTGTTGCTGTATGGTTTTTAAAACATGTTATGGGCCACCATAAAATCAAAATAGAATATGATTTTGTCAGATGTTGCAGGTACAGCTACGTTGTATGACTTCCATGCTAAATGTTGAAATATAGACAAGGCACAGTAACTGTTTGATAAATGCATTCAAAGAAAATTAGTCTCTTGGCACATAAGTTTTGCAGATCCATTCCTCAACATTCACCATTATCTTCCCATATTGTGTGAAATAATAGACTACAGATGTCCATTAAAGCATAATGAAAGAATGCAATGATTGCAGGATATACACAAAATGGATTTGTGGGAAAGGTTATAGAAACTTCCAAACAAATGCAACTGGTAGTTATAAACCCAAGTTCGATGGCTCGCCACCATCTTAGACATTTATACAAATTCCAAGGTGTTGAAATAGTTTTACAGAAGCTCTTGAAGAAATCTAGACTCATGGAATGCACGAATTGCAGCATACACACGAAATGGATTTGTTGAAAAGAGTTTATAAACTTTCAAGGAAATACAACTGGTGGGTTTAAAACTAGATTCCAAGACCTTCACCAGCATCCTCCCACCTAGCACCTGAATGGGAGCTTTTGAACAGGGTATAGACATCCATCAAAGCATGAAGGATGGAGGATTTTTGTCAGATATTATATGTGTTCGAAGTGCCCTGGCAAACCTATATGCATGGATAAGGCACCTGAACTATTTGAAATTATGCCTCAGAAGAATGCATCATCTCATGGACTACAATGATTGTAGGATATCTACAAAATGTATTTGGTTATTGAGAAGGCTTTAACAAACCCTTGCCACTCCTCACAACTTGATGTAGACGCGTAAGAAATACACAACAGTGGAATGATTTAGCATGATACCTTATAGAAATGTAGTCGCATGGACTACAATAATTACAAGATTTTACAAAATGTTGAAAAATCTTTAGAAACTTTGAATAATGGTACTCGAAGTGGTAAAGCTAGAAGTTGCTACCATTGCTCGCATCCTCCCCGACTGGTGTCAAAGTGTACCTGCGGCCTTCTTTGCAACAAGGTATGGACATCTAACAAAGAAGGATTGAAAATAGATTTTTGTCAGATGTAATAAGTGCCTCAATTGATCTTGATCATGTGGAAGAATAGAGGAAGCACAAGAATCGTTTGACAAAATGCCTCAAAGAGATGTAATATCATGCGTTGCCACAGTTATAACAATTGCACAAAATGGGTGTGTTGAAAAGGCTTTAGAATATTTCAAGGAAATGCAATTAGTAGATGAAAAACTAACTATGCTTCCTCAAAGAGATGTTATCTCATGCAATGCAATGATGGAAAGATACTCAGAAAATAGATTTGTTGAAAAGACTTTAGAAACTTTCAAGCAGATCAAGTTTGTAGGCATGAAGTTAATTTTCATAACCTCTGCTAGATTCTTCTTGATTTATGGATGCATAAGAGTTTTGAAATGAGGGTTTGTACATCCATTAATGTAAAATGGAAGGAGGTTGTCATCAGATATAGTCAGTAATAGTTTAATAGTATCTAAAAGCTTTCAAGAAAACACACTTGGCAAGTGCGAAACCAAATTCCACAACCCTTGCAGGCATGCGCACAACCCGTACCAAAATGGAGCGCCAAAACTAAGTATGAGCATCCAACAGAGCATAATGAAATGAGATTTTTGTCAAATATTGTAGTTGCACCCACACTAGAAGACTATGGTGATTTACTCAGGAATGGGATCGCTGAAACTAGTTACGAATGTTCATCCATCAAAGCATGATTAAAAATGGACCTTCATCAGCGGTTATAGTTGCAATCTCCATGGTAGACATATATGCATGAAGAAGCATGGAAAAGACACTTAAACTTCTTAACAGAATGCCTCAAAAAGATTGTTGTCACATGGAATGCTACAAGTGCAAGATATACACACAATGGCTTTTAATGAAAAGGCTTTAGAAACTTTAAAGCAAGTGCATCTAGTGGGTGTAAAACTGTTATTTATAACCAGTACTAGCATCCTCTAGGCCCACATTGAAGTGGGGATTTTGTCTCACAATACAAATGCACAACCTATGGATCGGTCATGTGATACATTACTAACTACTCCACAGATGCTATAAGGTAGTCCTTCCTACTATAATTCACAAGACCGCCAAATGATGAATCCGGAAGCTCATTCAAAAATTTAAGTCAGTGCAATCAAGAGTGGTTTTGGCACTCATGTACTTGAACTAAGTGAGGGTCCTTCATGTCAAAAGTGGAAAGTTGACCAGGGATCATGGCAGGATAGAAATGCCAGCCCATTTTAATTACATGGTAATGAAAAGATCACTATTGTTAGAGAATGTAATAGCCTTTGGTTAATTGCATCAATTGGATATAATCTGTTGGATGTTCAACCTCCAAGTGTATTTGATTTATTTGCAAAAGACACTTTAAACAAGGTTTTACCTTCAAATAATTAATATCAACTAGAAAAGACCTCATCCCTACTTGAGGTGGATGGACCATACAGAATCAATGATTTGAGAAAACAACTCAGAGAAGAAATGGGAACTTGGAAGGCACTGTGTCTGGAACTTGATCAAGAGTGAAATGCTGCTCATATTGCTACTGAGGAAACTTTGGCCATGATATATCACTTATTCAAAGTGAGAAAGCATCTACCAAGATGGAAGCTTGACAATTCAAGAGAATAGTTGAAGAGAAATTAATATATGATGAAGAAGCGATTAAAATTCTCAAGGAGAATGTAGTCAGATTAGAAAGAAGAAGGTTGGATCTAAAGGATGAAGTTGAGATGTATCAGCGAAGCTTGCTTAGAGATAAAAGTGAAAAGTGGGAAAGATGATCATATGCTGATTTAAATGAATACATTTTAAGTATCCATGATGTTCATGTTGTCCAAACATCCATAAAGAGGTATCTTAACAAAAACATGGCATCCCCTTTATCATTAACTCTAGACAGACATCATAGATCAAACCTACTACAAGAAATTACAGAGGTTGTAGGAGAATGGTTTTAATAGTGATGTTTCCAAAGATATTGATTGATGATACCTTGTGATTCTACTTGCATAAACAGTATCTTCAACTCATAAGAAGTGGGTAGGTGGTCTGAAGTTTAGATGACAAGGAGTTTGATGAAAGAAAGAGGAATTAAAAATATCCTTGGATATAGTTGGATTAAAGGCCATAAAATAATACATGCTTTTTGTGGAGGAGACTGGTCATATCTACAAATAGAAGAAATCTATGCAAAGTTAGCAGGACCAATTTCATCATGTGTCTACCACATTTCCAGCACTTGGAAAGATATGAAGTGTAACTACCGAAATGGAGCAAATAGAGGAAAAGGGTAACTTGGCAAAATTTACAACTCAAAAGCTCCAAGTTTAATGTTACCTTTTGAAAAAGTGACTTATGTCACTTATTGTAATTAAAGTTAGCCTTTTAAATTTAACTTTGTAAAAGTTAAGCTAAATCCTAACTTAGCTTCAAAAAGGTAATTATTATAAGCATTGGCTTAGGTAGTTATCCTAAGTGGATTAGTCAAGTAGTTATTCTAAGTAGTTACAAAAGTGGTTAAGGAAGTTACCTTAAGTGGTTACTAGCCTCACCTATATATACTATTTTGTAATTCAATCAAAGGAGAGACTTTTTTAGAGAGAACTTTTACAGGGGGGACTTATGAAGAAACTTCTTGGAACATTTTTGCTCTTACACATTGTATAGTTTACTTTTTGGAATGGTATAATTTTGAAAAGATAATGAACAATGCATTTCAGTTCATATGTTCTTGATGTATTTTTGAGTTATGATTACTAGTTTTTCATATGTCAAATTGGTGATATCTCTATATATTTGTGTAAATCAAAGTTGTCCATTGAAGCATGCAATTGGGGTGATGAAGCACAATCATGTCTCAGTATCCTGATTTGAAAGTGTTAAGATAAATGATCTCTTCGTATGTTGAGATTTGCCATCTTTATTCATCATTGTTGAACATATATTGTGAAATTCATCATGAAGTTTAGGAAAGTGGTTTCTAGTTTTTGTGGTGAAATCCCCTTGTAATTTTTCTTGAGTTTGTGAAATCCAAACCAGTATTTGTATGTCTACTATTAGGGTTTCAATAAATCATTTGTCTTGTTAGTTTTTCTTTTCCTCCTTTCTGTACTTTCAGGTTAAAAGTACACAAAAACCACAAATACCCCCATCATATGAGGGAGCTACCCCTCTCAAATGCAGAGGAAGATCATTGCTCTATCGTGATCTCTCCATCTATTGGGACAATTTACTCACCGCTCTAAGGGCAATGAGTCAATTTCAAAGGTTATTTCACGGTGATAAATCTGTTTACCAAAAAAATTGTAGTGGCTTCAAGCTTAAATAATTTTCCCAATCTCTTCCCCTTTGCTACCACCAAGTTCCCTCTCACCAATCTATAGCCATGCTTGTTGTAACGACCAAAACCAAAATGACAAGAAGTAACTAAGTTTTCACGATGGTTAAACTTTTTTTTTTTTGCTTAACCTCCAACCACAGACCGTCGGTCTCCCGCACTCCTTCCTAACCGGAAGTGGCCCTACCCTACTCAAGAGGATAGACTTAGGATAACCATTGGTGTTTGCCATCTGAGCTCTGGTGTTGTAACCTACGTGTCTTGTTATCGCGCAGATCCCTAGATACCCTCTAGTCATGCACAACACTCCACAAGAAACGCCATCCAGTTACGGTGAACGTTCGATGCACTTGAGGATAGTACACCACCTTGGCCAAAGGATTTGTACTTAGGTAGCATTCTACAAACGCTTGAACTTGGTTCACCCACCCTACTCGACTTGAACTGGTCGAAATCCTACAGTTTCCATTTGTATAATTTGAACTAATTGACGACCTTGATGACCTCAAGGGTTTTAGGATTTCCTCCTGGAATGGCGCTTGGCGCAATATTTACCCTAATCCCGAGTTCTTGGTTTCATAAACTCATATTCGTGTAAAACACTGTTTACTAACGACCACCCTAAGTGGTTTCACAATTATTTACTTATTTTCCCATGTTTGCCCAAAACACTCGAATATCTACAACAATATCCTGTTATCCCGGAATTCAAGGTTTCTAGACTCATAAGGCCTACAAAAATGAAACTAAAATCGTCGCATGCAACAATAATCAAGATTCCACATGCGGGTATTCCACTCTACATGCCCGTCATAAAAGCATGGCATTCTACGACACAAGTAAACTAACTCCCTACTTCGCTTTTAAGTCAAATAAGATTTATCTCTATGGTTTTAATCTCCCACGCTACATGCTCGTGGAGCAATGCGATTTCTCACAATGCAGCTACTGTTTTAAGTACTCTCGAATGGTTTTTACGTGGTTATTTCTGTCTTAAAGGAAACTCTAAATATTTTATGTCTTTTCCGACGGTTTGAAGTTTGCAGCTCACATTTACTTCATACGGTGATCAATCTTAAGTGACTGCACCTTGAGAGCTAAGATTTATCATCGTACATCGTCAACCAAAGACTTAAGAATCTATTATCTAGGTTCTTGGACACTGACGGACAGCAGCATTTATCGTTTAAAAGGTTTCTATTACCATTAAACAGCAATGAAGTGTTTATAACAATAACCTCACACACTGGTTCTCAGTAGCAAACATTGTCTTCACATTTCATTTATTATAACATAGTTATCTTTGTGCATTTAAGACACATTAACTGGTCTATACCGAGAAACAGAAAAAGAAATGGAAAGAACCTGTTGTCAAAAGTGAGATTACTGCGGCAACTTCACTTCTCCTTTGGCTGGTCGTCCTACTCCAGTTTACACAGCTCTTCCTATCAGCTTCTAACTCAATGACCAACCACCTCAACCTAACTTCCTCTCTGCCGAACACAGCTCCAGACAAGGCAGGTTTCACAGTTTCTTCTCTGGCGAACGCTACACCAGAGCATCCATCGCTCTCACTCTGTTTCCCTTAGTTAACTCACTACCATTAACAAACTCTGCAATACTTCCTATTCTTTCACCCCCCCTGACAGACTTTCCTTTCTATTCTTCTTATACAGTGATTCCCACTTCCTAAAACTTTCTGTCAGAGCTCACAAACTCTCTCGACTACTCCTGCCCTCGTTCTACACTCTCCTCTCTACCGTTTTCTCCACTCTATCATTCACAACTACCTGCCAAAAACTCCTCTCCACACCCCCGGAAACTCTCTTTACTTCGCAGTCCTCACTGCCCTCCGTCCACAACTCCCGATACAGTTTTCAACTTCGCTCAACGAACCGCGAAATAAACCCTTCTTCCACTTGCTCAACCGGCTACTCACTTTCCCACGTTTGCCGACCTTTCACCCATTTCCTCCGTCGAAATCTCCCTTCTGCAGAGCCACGATGGCCTCCATCTTGCACTCCCTCTCTTCCGCGCGAGATAAAGGATCTTTCATTAATGATTTTCCTTCTCTCAAGGACTTCCACTCATATATCAAACGTCCCACGCTGGAAAACTTCCGACCCATCGGTGGTTTAGTTAAAGTTTCCCACCATCGTAGTAACTAATGCCTTTCGCTGTCTTGATGATGGCAATCCCAAAATATAGCAATTACACCGAACTTAACCGCCAACGCTTCATTTACTAAAGTCTACGAAGAAGAGGATTCTTTTTACAAACACACAATCGTCACACTCTTAAATACTTGAGTCGACATAACAATCTTTTACCTACTTCACTTAACATGATCACAAGAAGTTTAACTGACCTCATTACTTATTACGACCATAAGAAAGATTAAGTCCCTTCGGTGATGAGGCTTGCCAAAGAACATAACTGCCCGACTTAACTAGGACAAAAGCATCAACCTTCTAAGACTAGCTAAATATTTAATTGAAGAGCTAAAGCTCGTCACGGCGAAGGTTACGAAATGGTCTGAGCATCGTTGGGGTCAAGATGGAGAGAGGATAAAGACCATTTTACTTAGAAACCCAAGGTCAAATTAATAACAACTCGCGGTCAAAGTTGGAGGAAGAGACTCACGTTTAAACGACAACTAAAATGAATTATTTCACGCTATGGCATCAATTCGACATTCGTCGATCTACTAGAATAGAAGAAATTCACGGGTTCGATGCGTATTACGTCAATCGCGACGGATTTCAAACGTAACGCCAACAAGTTCTAACAACCTTAGACGCACAAAGCCTACTTCTCGCAATTTCGACTTCGAGACAAGATTTGCAATCTCGCCACAAGAGGACTCAATAAAATACTTAAAGACATAAATATTAAACATCTCAATCACGTCAACTTGCTATAAGGAACTTACGATGCCATCGACGACTCTAAGACTCTACAAGACGACTTCCGACTAGGTAGTTATAGTTTAACCTTTATCGTCGACATCAATTAAACTACCCAAACCGACAAACAAGACTTACTTGTTGGTTCACAAGTTTATCTATCTGTTTGACGATCTCAGTGGCAAACACCCGTGGTTAATTTCCAGAGTCTATACTCCCTCTCGAAGATACTTTCTCTTCCCGTCGGACACGGTCCACCTATTCCTGCATCGACAAACTTGCATACAATTTTGTGGTCAAAGCATCTATGATCCAAATATAATATATTCATACATCATTGCATTTAATATAAAGACTTTTAGTCTACATATCACTTGTTCGTAATCAATAGATTCCGCAATTTCATAAAACAACTTTGTAAGATAAATTTTCAGTTTTCAAGTCGTTCACAACATAGTAATTTACTAAAATCTGTAAGAAAGTAAATAGCATCATTGTTTTTAAAAGGAGGGATGTAACATATCCTTCCCCTTTAAAAATCATCGTCCCCGATGATTAAGTTTATCAAGCAAAAATTAAACTTAAAACAAACTTTCTATAAAGCAACATTAATGTCTTTAAAAAGTTTTGGAAATCTTTGATAAATGTCTTTGTAGTCTTCCCAAGTGGCGCTATCCTCGCCATATTGGTCCCACCGTATTTTGCATTGCAAAACTTCTCGATTACATAAACGAAGTTTACATATTTTGAGCACCTTGAGTGACTCGATCACAACCACCCCGGGTTCTTGCATCTGTAAGGAATTCCAGTTAAGGATGTGGTTATTACCTACAAAATATTTCTTTAAATACGAAACATGAAAAACATTATGCATCTTAGACAAAGCTGGAGGTAGAGCAACTTTGTAGGCAACCGGATTAATAATTTCAAGAACTTCGAAAGGTCCGACATAACGAGGAGCCAATTTCAAAGATTTACCAAACTTAATAGAACTCTTTTGGGGTTTCACCCGCAAAAGCACCTTCTCACCAACAAAGAAGTGTCTCGGCACTCGTTTACGATCAGCATAACTCTTTTGCCTGTCATTGGCTTCTGCCAACCTCTTCCTAATCACTTTAACTTTTTCTTCCATATCAGCAAGCATTTCAGGTCCAATGCTTATCCTATCTTCCAGCTTATCCCAGCTTATAGGAGTTCTGCATTTCCTTCCGTATAATGCTTCAAATGGCGCCATCTTAATGGCAGAATGATAGGAGTTGTTATAGGCAAACTCAACAAGAGGTAAATATTCCTCCCATCTGTATTGCTGATCCATGCAATACATTCTCAAAAGGTCTTCTAATACTTGGTTCACTCTTTCTGTTTGATCATCAGTTTCGGGATGATATGCAATACTTACATTCAGCTTAGTCCCTAATGCAGAAAATAAGGTTTGCCAAAATCGTGAAGTTATCCGAGCATCTCTATCAGATATTATCTTTTCAGGTACCCCATGCAATCTAAAAATCTCTTGCACAAATTTTCGAGCCAACAGGTGTGCTCCATCTGTCAAATTTCCCGGTATAAAATGTGCAACCTTGGTTAGTTTATCCACAACTACCAATATTGCATCATGCCTATTCTTAGACATTGGCAACCCCTGGACAAAATCCATACTAATAACTTGCCATTTCCATTCCGGAATATCGTGTGGGTACAACAATCCAGCAGGATGTTGGTGTTCTGCCTTCACTCTCTGACACTCCAAACAACTAGCTACAAACTTTGCAGCATCGCTTTTCATTCCTTTCCAGAAATATAACTGCTTGACATCAGCTAACAGTTTTGTTACACCAGGGTGTCTAGAGTAAGGAGCACAGTGAACTTCCTTCCACACAAGGTTTCTAAGTTCCTCTGAATCAGGGACATAAATTCTTCCCTTGAATCTCAGCAATCCATCGGATTCAAAACTGAATCCGTCATATCTTGGGTCCTTAGGGTTTAGGTGCAGAGCCTGTTTTACTTGTTCATAATACTCATCCCCAGATAAGTTTTGCAATACTAAGTCTTTAAAGTTAGCATGTATGGAGATTATAGAGGCTATGTGCCTTCTTCTACTTAAGGCATCTGCTACTCGGTTTTCCTTGCCCTTGATATAAGAAATTTCAAAGTCATAATCTGATATGAGTTCCAGCCATCTCCTTTGCCTTGCATTGAGATTAGGTTGTGTGAATATGTAGCGAAGGCTTTGGTGATCAGATTTCAAAATAAAAGTCCTTCCCAACAAGTAATGTCGCCACATCTGAAGGGTGTGAACCACTGCTGCATCTCTAGGTCATGAGGAGCGTAGTTCTGCTCATAATTTTTTAGCTTCCTTGACTCATAGTCTACTACTCTGCCATCTTGCATAAGCACACCTCCCAATCCTTCCCCCGAGGCATCCGTGATAACCTCAAACTCTCCCTCAGGATCAGGAACTTTCAGAATTGGAGCGGTTGTTAGTTTTTCTTTTAACAAGTCAAAGGCCTTTTGACATTCATCCATCCAAACAAACCTTTTTCCTTTCCTCTGTAAAGAGGTAATGGGACTAGCAATGCTTGAGAAATTCAACACAAATTTCCTGTAATACCCTGCCAAACCCATGAAACTTCGTACCTCTGACACATTGGTAGGTTCAGGCCATTCCATAATAGTTTTTATTTTGGCCGGATCAACTGATATCCCATCGGCTGATATTATGTGCCCTAAATACTGTACCTCTTTCTGGAAGAAAGTGCACTTGGAGAGTTTCGCATACAGCTTATGCTCTCTTAATCGCTGCAAGACTATCTGAAGATGTCGTGCATGCTCCTCTTCATCCTTGGAATAGATCAGAATATCATCAATGAAGACTAGCACAAACTTATTGAGACAATCTCTGAATACGCTATTCATGAGATTCATGAAAGCAACAGGTGCGTGGGTCAATCCAAACGGTAACACCGTGAACTCATAATGACCATACCTTGTTCTAAAATCTGTTTTGGGAATGTCTTCATCTTTCAACCTTAACTGATGATAACCGGATCTCAGATCTATCTTGGAGAAGACCGATGCGCCACGCATTTGGTCAAATAGATCATCAATTCGTGGCAAGGGATACTTGTTCTTTATAGTTGCCTTATTAAGCATCCTATAGTCTATGCATAGCCTGAGAGTTCCATCTTTCTTTTTGACAAAGATAACTGGAGCTCCCCACGGTGATACACTTGGCCTAATCAAATTCTTAGACAAAAGCTCCTGCAACTGCGCTTTTAATTCCATAAGTTCAGTGGTAGTCATACGATACGGAGCTTTAGAGATTGGCTCCGATCCTGGTTTAATATCTATTCCAAAGTCAAATGTTCTCTTCGGAGGCAAGCCAGGTAACTCCTCGGGAAATACATCTCTGAAATTACACAGAAATGGATATCTTTCCTCAATAGATTGCTTCTCCGAGGTTTCCTCTACTAAGTCCATCTTAACTGCAAAAAGTTGACACCCCTTTTGCCTAGCCCGCTTCAATTGTTTTGAAGAAATGGATCTAACCTTTATTTCCCTTTGAATTCCTTGGAGATTTACAGTTTTGCCCATCTCATCCAGACACTCAATGGTTTTATGAAAACAATCTACTTTGGCTCGATGTTTCCACAACCAGCTCATTCCTAGGATGACATCGTAGGACCCTAAAGGCGCTACGTACAAGTTTGCCTCAGTGGTGAAGTTAGAAACATCAATCCTAGCTTCGAACAAACATTTCTCTACCTGAGCCTTTGAATTATTGGCATACTCTACTGTCCAAGGTTTGGACATAAAGCCAGCTTTTCTAGAAAACTTACTTAGAACTCTAGGTGACACAAAATTTTCTGTGGCACCCGTATCAAATAAAATAGAAACAGGAACTCCAAATAAGGTACCTGTCATCTCAATAGGAGTGATCTGATACTCTGCTTGCCGATTGTCGAGAGCGGCATGAATCCTTTGCTGAAAGGCTTCCTATTGTGAAGAAAGCTCCGTGTTCCTGGGCCTCCCATTCGGCTTCTTGTTGGGGCAACGGTTGGCATAATGATCTCCTCCATAAGAGAAACATCCTCCTATAGGTCCTCACTTCTCAGATGGCCTACTTGCAGAATCACCATTCTTCTTAAAATTTGCATTTCTCTTAAAATCTTCACCCCTGCGGTCATTACCAAATCCTCCTTGATTCTTTCGATTTCCCCTATCAAACCTCCTGTTTCCAAATCCCTTATCGTTTTTCCTTTTAAAAGACTGATCATTATAGTTCTTGTCAAACTTCCTGCGTTTCTTGTCACGGTAAGCGGAGATAGACTTAATCTTCTGCTCCTATTTTATTGCCTTTTCATAAACTTGATCCATTGTGCTTGGACCATGCACCTCCACCTCACCGCCAATCTGAGGATTGAGTCCCATGATGAACTTTCTGATTTGGAACCTTTCGTCCTTTTGGTATTGGGGTACATACTTTAGTAGCCTAGTGAATTTTTCTGCGTACTCGACTACAGATAGCTCTCCTTGCCTGAGGTTTTGGAAGTCCGTTAACTTCTGATCAAAATACAACTGTGGTAGCCACCGTTTACGGAATAGTTCCACGAACTCGTCCCATGTCACCTTCAAGGGACTTAGTTCCAACTCCATTTTCTTATTCATCCACCAAGTGGATGCTTCCCCAGACAGCTGATAGGCTCCCCACATGGCTTTAGTCACCTCAGAGTAGTTTCTGATCTCAAAATATTTCTCCATCTCTGTCAACCATGCTTCAGCTGCGTCTCCAGTTTTTGTTCCATCGAACTTTGGAGGATTAACCTTCTTCATATCCTTAGATAGCTCTAAGGCAAGTTTATCCTTGGTTCTTCTTTGAGCTTCACTGTCATCATGATGTTCACTTGACGTGCCATTTTCCCAATGCCTACTCTTGCTTGTGAAGTGAGAGTTCTCATTTCCATCCTCTGTGTTACCAGTTTCATCTATTTTCCTCTCCAGTTTGTTCAATCTTTCCTTAGTTTCAGTGAGCATGTTGAGGATCCTATCCAACTTGTCAGTGGAATTTTCCCGAGAGTTATGACCTTCCCGATCCTCCCCCTCGTTAAACCCTGATTGGTCCATGCTAATTTAGTTTCACACCTGTTTAAACATATACTAATCAGTTTTCCGCTTATTAATTTAAACACCATCAAAAGAACACGACATTTGATCATATTCATAATTGTTCTCAAGCCAAAATTTTGTCTTTATTCATTTTGCAAAATTGTTTCAACATAAGAGATAGACAAATCTCATGTTTCTACATAGTGTTATCTAGTGGAGTGTAACCTTCGGATTCATTGTCTGACACATAATCACGAGGTGTATACCCCTCAGACTCACTATCAAAAGATATCTCAATAATCTCAGCTCTAGGCACTACACGAGGATCTCTAGTGATCATGGGTATAGTACTAGGTACAATCTCAAGTACACTAACAGGTACACTATCAGTTTCAATCCAGGAGCAACGGTCGGTCATGGTTCGAACCGCCATCTCTGCTCCCTCTAGGAGTTCTCTCCTAACTCGCTTAAGTCGTGACATTGCATTGGCTAAGGTTTCCACATCATCAAGCCAAATGTCATTCTCGTCATTGGTTTTCTCTATGGTCTTGACCATCGCAAGTCGTTTCTGCTTTGCTTGCAGATAACGCTTCTTACCTGTGAAGGATTTTCTTGCAGTTCTCTTGGTGTACGCCATCCTGGCACAATAAACCAAATCATTAGCTACCCGCATAATGATAATTTCCTAATCAGGTTAGTGGACTCATCAGCCCTAGTGCTGAACCTGGTTAGCTCTGATACCATATGTAACGACCAAAACCAAAATGACAAGAAGTAACTAAGTTTTCACGATGGTTAAACTTTTTTTTTTTTTTGCTTAACCTCCAACCACAGACCGTCAGTCTCCCGCACTCCTTCCTAACCGGAAGTGGCCCTACCCTACTCAAGAGGATAGACTTAGGATAACCATTGGTGTTTGCCATCTGAGCTCTGGTGTTGTAACCTACGTGTCTTGTTATCGCACAGATCCCTAGATACCCTCTAGTCATGCACGACACTCCACAAGAAACGCCATCCAGTTACAGTGAACGTTCGATGCACTTGAGGATAGTACACCACCTTGGCCAAAGGATTTGTACTTAGGTAGCGTTCTACAAACGCTTGAACTTGGTTCACCCACCCTACTCGACTTGAACTGGTCGAAATCCTACAGTTTCCATTTGTATAATTTGAACTAATTGACGACCTTGATGACCTCAAGGGTTTTAGGATTTCCTCCTGGAATGGCGCTTGGCGCAATATTTACCCTAATCCCGAGTTCTTGGTTTCATAAACTCATATTCGTGTAAAACACTGTTTACTAACGACCACCCTAAGTGGTTTCACAATTATTTACTTATTTTCCCATGTTTGCCCAAAACACTCGAATATCTACAACAATATCCTGTTATCCTGAAATTCAAGGTTTCTAGACTCATAAGGCCTACAAAAACGAAACTAAAATCGTCGCATGCAACAATAATCAAGATTCCACATGCGGGTATTCCACTCTACATGCCCGTCATAAAAGCATGGCGTTCTACGACACAAGTAAACTAACTCCCTACTTCGCTTTTAAGTCAAATAAGATTTATCTCTGTGGTTTTAATCTCCCACGCTACATGCTCATGGAGCAACACGATTTCTCACAATGTAGCTACTGTTTTAAGTACTCTCGAATGGTTTTTACGTGGTTATTTCTATCTTAAAGGAAACTCTAAATATTTTACGTCTTTTCTGACGGTTTGAAGTTTGCAGCTCACATTTGCTTCATACGGTGATCAATCTTAAGTGACTGCACCTCGAGAGCTAAGATTTATCATCGTACATTGTCAACCAAAGAGTTAAGAATCTATTATCTAGGTTCTTGGACACTGACGGACAGCAGCATTTATCGTTTAAAAGGTTTCTATTACCATTAAACAGCAATGAAGTGTTTATAACAATAACCTCACACACTGGTTCTCAGTAGCAAACATTGTCTTCACATTTCATTTATTATAACATAGTTATCTTTGTGCATTTAAGACACATTAACTGGTCTATACCGAGAAACAGAAAAAGAAATGGAAAGAACCTGTTGTCAAAAGTGAGATTACTGCGGCAACTTCACTTCTCCTTTGGCTGGTCGTCCTCCTCCAGTTTACACAGCTCTTCCTATCAGCTTCTAACTCAATGACCAACCACCTCAACCTAACTTCCTCTCTGCCGAACACAGCTCCAGACAAGGCAGGTTTCACAGTTTCTTCTCTGGCGAACGCTACACCAGAGCATCCATCGCTCTCACTCTGTTTCCCTTAGTTAACTCACTACCATTAACAAACTCTGCAATACTTCCTATTCTTTCACTCCCCCCGACAGACTTTCCTTTCTATTCTTCTTATACAGTGATTCCCACTTCCTAAAACTTTCTGTCAAAGCTCACAAACTCTCTCGACTACTCCTGCCCTCGTTCTACACTCTCCTCTCTACCGTTTTCTCCACTCCATCATTCACAACTACCTGCCAAAAACTCCTCTCCACACCCCCAGAAACTCTCCTTACTTCGCAGTACTCACTGCCCTCCGTCCACAAATCCCGATACCGTTTTCAACTTCGCTCAACGAACCGCGAAATAAACCCTTCTTCCACTTGCTCGGCCGGCTACTCACTTTCCCACGTTCGCCGACCTTTCACCCATTTCCTCCGTCGAAATCTCCCTTCTGCAGAGCCACGACGGCCTCCATCTTGCACTCCCTCTCTTCCGCGCGAGATAAAGGATCTTTCATTAATGATTTTCCTTCTCTCAAGGACTTCCACTCATATATCAAACGTCCCACACCAGAAAACTTCCGACCCATCGGTGGTTTAGTTAAAGTTTCCCACCATCGTAGTAACTGATGCCTTTCGCTGTCTTGATGATGGCAATCCCAAAATATAGCAATTACACTGAACTTAACTGCCAACACTTCATTTACTAAAGTCTACGAAGAAGAGGATTCTTTTTACAAACACACAATCGTCACACTCTTAAATACTTGAGTCGACATAACAATCTTTTACCTACTTCACTTAACATGATCACAAGAAGTTTAACCGACCTCATTACTTATTACGACCATAAGAAAGATTAAGTCCCTTCGGTGATGAGGCTTGCCAAAGAACATAACTGCCCAACTTAACTAGGACAAAAGCATCAACCTTCCAAGACTAGCTAAATATTTAATTGAAGAGCTAAAGCTCATCACGGCGAAGGTTACGAAACGGTCTGAGCATCGTTGGGGTCAAGATGGAGAGAGGACAAAGACCATTTTACTTAGAAACCCAAGGTCAGATTAATAACAACTCGCGGTCAAAGTTGGAGGAAGAGACTCGCGTTTAAACGACAACTAAAATGAATTATTTCACGCTATGGCATCAATTCGACATTCGTCGATCTACCAGAATAGAAGAAATTCACGGGTTCGACGTGTATTACGTCAATCGCGATGGATTGAACGTAACGCCAACAAGTTCTAACAACGTTAGACGCACAAAGCCGACTTCTCGCAATTTTGACTTTGAGACAAGATTTGCAATCTCGCCACAAGAGGACTCAATAAAATACTTAAAGATGTAAATATTAAACATCTCAATCACGTCGACTTGCTATAAGGAACTTACGACGCCATCGACGACTCTAAGACTCTACAAGATGACTTCCGACTAGGTAGTTATACTTTAACCTTTGTCGTCGACATCAATTAAACTACCCAAACCGACAAACAAGATTTACTTGTTGGTTCACAAGTTTATCTATCTGTTCGACGATCTCAGTGGCAAACACCCGTGGTTAATTTCCAGAGTCTATACTCCCTCTCGAAGATACTTTCTCTTCCCGTCGGACACGGTCCACCTGTTCCTGCATCGACAAACTTGCATACAATTTTGTGGTCAAAGCATCTATGATCCAAATATAATATATTCATACATCATTGCATTTAATATAAAGACTTTTAGTCTACATATCACTTGTTCATAATCAATAGATTCCGCAATTTCATAAAACAACTTTGTAAGATAAATTTTTAGTTTTCAAGTCGTTCACAACATAGTAATTTACTGAAATCTGTAAGAAAGTAAATAGCATCATTGTTTTTAAAAGGAGGGATGTAACACTTGTCAAATGTTACATGCATTCCCAAATCATTCAACTTTGAAACTGAAATCATATTTCTGGCTAATCTTGGAACATGCAAAACACCAGGGAGGGTTTTAATCCTCCCATCACTGAAACACAACAATGCCTTGCCTTCCCCAACCATTGGATATGTAGAGTTGTCCCCAAGGTATATATCACCTCCATCATACTCTTCATATGTGGAAAACCATTCTTTATGCGGGGTCATATGAAACGAGCATCCTAAGTCAACCAACCAGTGATCATTAGAAATAACGTTACATGCAAAAAGTAAAACGTCTTCACCTTCATTTGAGGACTTATCTGAAGCACTCTCCCATTGTTTCTTTGGGTTTCTTCACTCTTTCACATGTCCCCTTTTACCGCAATTCCAACACTTAACTCTATTCTTCTTCCTAGGAGTCTTAGATCAGCCCTTGGACTTGTCCTTAGCCCCTTTCTGATCTCCTTTTGGTCCTCTTTCCATAGACCTTCCCCTGACACTGAGAGCATCCCTTGAACTATCCAAATTTTTCTTCCTCAATTCATGTGATAGTAGAACTGAAACAAGAGCATACAACTTCAGATCTGTGAGGTTAGTAGTGATAGCCAAAACAACATTCTCCCATGACTCAGGCAAAGAATAGAGAAGCAAAATACATTTATCTTCCTCATTCACCTCAACATCTACAAATGCTAGTTGACTCAATAAAAAATTAAATGAATTCAAATGCTCTGCAACAAATTCACCCTCTTTCATTTTGATAGAAAACAATTTAAGCTTCAAGTGAAATTTGTTCACCATACTCTTGGCTTGGTAGATCTCACCCAAATGCTTCAACAAACTATGTGTGGTCTCTTCTCTTGCAACATTCAACATGACAGAATCTGTAAGACATAAGCGGATTGTTCCTCGTGCCTTCTTATCTAGTCTATCCCACTCATCTTGAGAGACATCGTCAGGTTTCTTCTCTTTTAGGACAGCCAACCACTAGTTTCTTTCTTCCAACAAATCTGAGGCAGAGCGGGCAGTGAAATTTGATGGAACCAGTCTAAAATGCGGCTGTGACTGTAGCTGAGTCACTGGACCCCTGCACATAATATTTTATTGTGTCAAATGCTATCGTCTCGCATGGTGGACTATTGAACCCGCGACTACCTCTGAATCACTGAACTATCAACTCGATGAACCTTCAAGCCTTGGTGAGCCGTTGAACTGTTGAACCAGTGTCCCTCATTAAACCCACCGGGCTCGTTGAACCATTGAACCATTGAACCAGTTCAATGGGTGGTTCAACGATCGTTATTAATCTTTACCACCTTCGTCGTTCCGCTGGGCCTCCGAACCAACACGTGGTTGAACCGTTGAACCCTTTGAACCGTTGAACCAATTCAAAGGTTCAACCAAAAGGTTTTCTCTGCCAAACTTATCATGTCGACTCCTTAGCTTCAAACGTTGTTGAACTAATGAACCCTCGAGCTTTCAAAGTCAGTTCAAACAAAGGAATTCGGTCCGGTTTAAGTTATCGACGGAACCTGATATCCCTTGCCCGATAACAAATTTCACACCGACGCTGTGTGCTACCTCTGTTAAGCTACCGCAGACATTAACCTTTCATAACCTAGCACATGAGGATGCTAGGATTCATTACAGCATGATGTCAATCAATCCTGTAACTGCAAAACCCACACAAATAGAAAATGCAAAAACAAAATCTAATCTAATATGTACAGCCATTCCACCGATTACAGAGTAATCAACCGGTGGAATGGAAAAACCCCACATCAACTGTAAATCAGAAATCGACTACACAGGTGCAATTCAAATGCAAAATAAGATCTTTTTTATTGCTCTAAGGATGAGTACAAATGTTTGTTTTCATAGTACAACTCAAATTCATAATCACTGCTCTGTTTAATTTCTCCTTTCTGATCTATCTATCTCTAATCAATCAGAACTAGACTATTTAACAACTCATAGAGAGTAGTACTAATAGGATTCCCAGTAGCTGGGAGACAATTCCAGACGGCTGGGAGACACAACTAACTAAAAAACTCATAACTAACTAATAGCCTATCATTACAGATCGATAGGTGTCCTACCAACAGAAACAAACTAAAAATAGCAAGTTTTGGTCAAACAGACCTTATTGCATACCAACCTATTAAGACTTTAGGCTTCTCCCTTAGCTAATTAACTTGATGAAGGGGTGCTCCTGCACCATACTCCCTGAGAGAAGAGATCTCAAGCCCACTTGAGATCAGAGTGTGTAAGTCTGCACCATGTTTCTTGATCTGTTCTTCAGTCATCCAAACTGCCTTTGAATCAGGTTTCCCCTGCCAAGCCACCAATATTCGATATATTCTTTGTTCTTGGTCTTCTTTACCATTCTGGAATCTAAAATCTTTTGCAAGTTTGGTGGATCATGTTTAGGAATTTCATCATCTGTTGTATCCTATAATGTTTCCTGTTCCATATCTGCATTATGTTTGTATGGAGTTAAATCACATACATTAAAAATAGGTGACAAACCAAGATTAGAAGGAAGTTGAATCTCATAAGCATTCTATCCACATTTCTTCAAAACCTGACATGGTCCAAGCTTCCTCTGCATTAGCTTAGTATGTTTTCCTTTTGGAAGTCTTTCCTTTTTCAAATTAACCAACACCAAATCTCCAACATCAAACTGTACATCTCTCTTCTTTTTATCAGCATATTCTTTATACTTCAAAGTAGTCTACTGTCCAGTTGGTTCTTTACTTGATCATGCACCTCTTTTATTGCTGCTGCAAAAGCTTCTCCATCTACACTAATTGATTCTCCTGTAGGTAGATCTCTCAATTCCAAAATACCTCTTGGATGCATACCATACACCACTTGAAAAGTTGATTTCCCTGTGCTCCTATTGACGGTATCATTATAAGAAAATTCTGCCTGTCGTAGGATGCTATTCCACTTCTCTCCATGCTGTTTTATCCAACATCTGAGTAGATTTTCCAATGAACGGTTAACCACCTTAGTCTGTCCATCTATCTAAGGATGATAAGCTAATGAGAAAGATAAATTTGTGCCAAGCTTCTTCCAAAGAGTCCTCCAAAAATGACCAATGAATCTCACATCTCTATCTGACACTATACTCAATGGCAATCCATGTATTCATACTATTTCCTTGAAAAACAAATCTACAACATATGAAGCATCACAAGTAGTTTTACATGGTAAGAAATGTGCCATTTTGCTGAATCTGTCCACTACAACAAAAACACTGTCATAACCCTTTCTTGTTCTGGGTAAACCCAACACAAAATCCATGCTTAGGCTTTCCCATGGCCTAGAAGGAATGGGCAGTGGCTGATATAAACCTGCATTACTTGATCATCCTTTTGCTTTCTGACATATCACACATGTCTCCACAAATTTTCTGACATCTGATTGCAATTTAGGCCAATAGTAATGTCTCTTTAATAGTTCCAGAGTCTTATCTAAACCAAAATGTCCTGCCAAAGCTCCACAATGCTTTTCTCGAATGATGTTCAACCTCATAGAACACCTTGAAATACACAACTATACACCTTTGAACAGCAATCCATCCTGGATCAGAAATTCAAAAAATTCAGCATGATATGTATCTCTGAAAGAAGTACATACTTGATAGATTTCTCCAAAGTCTTCATCAGCATCATAGAGTCTTCAAAGAATCAATGCCAACACTTTCCAGTTGAATCTGATTTACTGTTAGAGCTCTCCTGCTCAAAGCATCGGCTATCTTATTCTTGACTCCTTTCTTATGCTTGAGGGTGAAGGTGAAACCTTGCAAAGTCTCCACCCACTTCATATGCCTGTGATTCAACTTCTCTTGGCTATTTATAAAACTAAGGGCCTGATTATCTGTAAACACTATGAATTCCTTTGGCATCAAGTAATGCCTCCACTTTTTGAGTGACTGGACTAGAGCATACATCTCCAAGTCATAGGATGAGTATCTCTTCTTTGCATCATTGAGCTTCTCACTAAAAAATGCAATAGGCCTACCTTCTTGACTGAGGATTGCGCCAATTGCCATGTGACTTGCATCACATTCTACCTAAAATTTTTTGCTGAAATCAGGTAGTGTAAGGATTGGTTGTTGTGCCACCTTATTCTTTAATGTTTCAAATGAATCATCTACTTCTTTGGTCCAAGTGAATCTGCACTTCTATCCTCCTTTTATGGTGTCAAGCATGGGTGCACAAACATGACTAAACCCTCTTATAAACTTCCTATAGAAGGTTGCTAACCCATGGAAACTTCTAACATCATTTGTGGTTCTAGGAGTTGGCCAAGACAATATGGCACTTACCTTCTCTTGATCCATTTGCAATTTTCCCTGTGAAATGACAAAACCCAAATAGGTGATCTCCTCCTGCATGAACAAACACTTCTCCAAGTTGATCATTAATTGATCTTCATGTAACCTTTTGAGAATCAAGTCTATATGTCTGAGATGCTCTTCCTTTGTATTACTGAAAATCAGAATGTCATCTAGATATACTATGACAAATTTTCTTATAAATTCTCTCAAGACCTCATTCATCAGTCTCATAAAAGTACTAGGAGCATTGGACAATCCAAAAGGCATGACCTTCCACTCATACAATCCCTCATTTGTTTTAAATGTTGTTTTCCACTCATCTCCTGGCCTAATCCTGATCTGATGATAACCACTCTTCAAATCTATTTTTGTGAAATACTTAGCACCTCCTAAACAATCAAGCAAATCTTCTATCCTAGGTATTGGGAACCTATACCTGATTGTGATCTTGTTAATATCCCTTGAATCAGTGCAAAGCCTCCAAGTGCCTTCCTTCTTCGGTGCTAGTACAGCTGGTACTACACATGGACTTAAACTCTTGCCAATTAGGCCTGTGTCCAATAATTCCTCAATCTGTCTTGCTACCTCTGCATTTTGTTCTGGAGTAAGCTTGTATGTTGCCTTGTTTGGAAGTGTAGATCCTAGGATCAGGTCTATGCAATGGCTAATAGCCCTTACAGGTGGTAGGGATCTTGGCATTCCGTCAGAGATGATGCCTTTGTATTTATCCAACAACTCTTGGAAAGAAGGATCTATGAACCTCTATCACTTCTCTCCCTTGATTTCTTACTACTATTCTTTATTTACTTTTAGGCATGGAATTAGGGCATATGCAACTGTACCCTCTTCTACTATTTCTTTCATGAACTATTTACCTTCTACCAGCATTACCTTGGCCTCTTTCCCCTTTGACTCTACCTCCTTCTCCATCAATGGTAGTAACTCTATCACCTTACCATCCTTGGTGATTGAATATGTATTTCTAACTCCATCATGTTGTGCTCCTAAGTCATATTGCCATGGTCTGCCAAATAGGAGATGACAAGCATCCATCTGAGCTATGTCAAACAATAATCTGTCCTTATATGTTCCAATTTGAAACTCTACCCAAGCTTGCTCTTCTACAACTATTTGTTGAGCTTGAGTGAGCCATGAAATCTTATATGGGTAAGGATGTGGCAGTCTTCTAAGCTTCAGCTTTTCTACCATTTCAACAGACACAAAATTTTCAGTAGATCCAGAGTCAATCAGAACTCTACATACCTTTCCTCCTGCCTTGCAAGTAGTTTTGAAAAGAGATTTTCTTTGTGGGGGTTCTCTGTCAAGCACCTTCATGGTGGTCATTGCCCTTCTAATCATCAAAGATTCTCTATCTCAGGATATCCATAACTATCAGGAACTCTTACACTTTGACTAGTGTTTGAGCTTGTCACACTTTGACAGTCAGATTCTTGTATCAAATTTGTTCTTCTTTCTCCCATTGAACTTGATGCTTTCTCTGGACATTTGCTGGCTATATGGCCTTCTTGATTACAATTGTAACATCAGATAGATCCTCTACCCTGGGATCTTCCTCTAAATGGCGGTCTTCTGCCCCTAAAGTTTCCTTGCTGATTGTAATTTCCTTTTTGAGTTTGACTGCTATCTCCTTTGTTGTTTTCCTAATTGGATTCTTTGTGATATCCAAATCCATTGCCTCTACCTCTGAAAGGACTTCTTCCACCCCTTTGTTGTTTTCCTCTTCCTCTACTATTCTGCTCTTGTCTTCTCTTTAACTTCCCTTCCACCTTGAGTGCCAATTGATAACACTTCTGAACTATACTGGACTATGCAGATTTAAATCTTCTTGGATGGCAAGTCTCAACCCATTGAGATATCTTGCTACCCTCTCTTCCTCATTCTCTTTCACCTTTGTCTTGACACAAAGTTTCATGAATTCTTCAGTATATGATCTGACATCTAACTCTTTCTGCTTCAAACTTTGCCTCCTCTTATGCAATTGGATGTTGTAATCCAATGGAACATAGGCTTCCTTCACTAAAGCCACCATTTTCTTCCAAGTAGCAACTATGTTCTTTCCTTCCTTCACTCTGTCATCTTGGATGAAATTCCACCAAGTCAATGTAGCCTCTTTTATTTTGGACTGAGCCATCTTTACCTTTTGATGCTCTGGTATTTCTTCAGTTTCAAAGAAATTGTTCAAGGAATCTATCCACTCCATCACTGAATCAGGATCCATATTTCCTATAAACACTGGTAAATCCAGTTTCACATCCATGGTTCTCCTCTCCATGGATTTGAGGGCATTCAATAAGGATCTCTGGTTTGCAAGAACCTCTATCTCTTCCCACCTAGGGATTTCCTCTTCATCCTATCATCTTCTTCACCAGAACTTACTCTGTCCCTCAATTTCTCCAACTCATCTTTCAAAGCCTGATTCTGAGCTTTCACTGCTTTGCTTTCTACAATTTGTTTCTTTACCAGGACAGCCAACTCAGCATTGGTCATCCTTGCTAGGAGCTCTGATGATCCCTCTTCGTCTGACATTCTGTCTTCTTATCTTCCCAAAAGATACTCCTTCACTCTGATACCACTATGATGCATAGCAGGTAGCATAATTTGATGGAACCAATCTAAAATGCGGCTGTGACTGTAGTTGAGTCACTGTACCCCTACACTTAATATTTTATTGTGTCAAATGCTATCGGCTCGCATGGTGGACTATCAAACCCGCAACTACCTCGGAATCGCTAAACTATCAGCTCGCTGAACCTTCGAGCCTTGGTGAGACATTGAACCGCTGAACTAGCATCCCTCATTGAACCCGCTGGGCTCATTGAACCATTGAACCGTTGAACCAGTTCAATGGGTGGTTCAACGATCGTTATTAATCTTTACCACCTTCATCGTTCTGCTGGGCGTCTGAACCAACACATGGTTGAACCGTTGAACCCTTTGAACCAGTTCAAAGGTTCAACCAAAAGGTTTTCTCCGCCAAACATATCATGCCGATTCCTTAGCTTCAAACGTTGTTGAACTAACAAACCCTCGAGCTTTCAAAGTCGGTTCAAACAAAGGAATTTGGTCCAGTTTAAGTTATCGGCGGAACCCGATATCCCTTGCCCGATAACGAATTTCACACCGACATTGTGTGCTACCTTTGTTACGCTACCACAAACTTTAACCTTTCATAACCTAGCACATGAGGATGCTAGGATTCACCACAGCCTGACGTCAATTGATCTTGTAACTGCAAAACCCACACAAATAGAAAATGCAAAAATAAAATCTAATCTAATATGTACAACCATTCCACCGATTATAGAGTAATCAACTCATGGAATGGAAAAACCCCATATCGACTGTAAATCAGAAATTGACTACACAGGTGCAATTCAAATGCAAAATAGGATCTTCTTTATTGCTCTGAGGATGAATACAAATGTCTGTTTTCACAGTACAACTCAAATTCACAATCACTGCTCTATCTAATTTCTCCTTTCTGATCTATCTATCTCTAATTGATCAAAACTAGACTATTTAACAACTCATAGAGAGTAGTACTGACAGGATTCCCAGCGGCTGGGAGACACAACTAACTAACAAACTCATAACTAACTAACAGCTTGTCATTACAGATCGACAGGTGTCCTACCAACAGAAACAAACTAAAAATAGCAAGTTTTGGTCAAACAGACCTTATTGCATAACAACCTATTAAGACTTTAGGCTTCTCACTTAGCTAATTAACTTGATGAAGGGGTGCTCCTACACCAAAATCCTCCATTTTCAGCTTCCACAATTCATACCCCATACCATTGAACTTTTCAATGTCCAACCAAGAGGTAGAAGCAACAGTGGATGAAGCCATGATATCTACACAAGATCTGCAAACTAACAACAACCAAATCTCCCACTGCAGCTAAATAACCTTCACACTACCACGCAAGAACCAAAACTAGTCAGGCTTTCATACCAAATGTTAGAAATGAAGGTGCAAACCACACAAGAGTAATCTAATTCAAACCTTATTATCCTCTAAACAATGTAGAATCAATGGAGATTGCAACATAAATTAAAACCCATTACACATAAATAACATGCACTAAGAACTAAACACATAACATAGTATGTAATGTGAAGAAAACCCTTTTGGGTAGAAAACTCCACCAAGAAAAGAGGCTCCAAGTTGTATTATCTTCAAATATGAGATTACAATACATACACTTCCTCTGTTTATTCAATCTTCAATCTAGCGGTGCCTGTTACTCTCCAATCTAATAAAAACATAGTACAAATATCCTTATAAAAAGGGGTTTCCTTCTAGGGTGAGATAACCGACAAAATATCAACCGTCAAAACTGTGACCTAATGAAAAACGGTCCAGATTCACAATGAGAAAATATAAATAGAAGGATATAAACATACAGTTGAAACAAGATCATTGTTGGTGAAACCTTTCATCCCTTATGGGTGATTTATAAACAATATTAGGAGTAATTAATTACATAGGATTTATAAGGTTGATGGCACCTTAATCCTAACAATGTTGGTGAGAGTTTTTACTATAGGAAGATTGCTTTGAAGACTAGCTAGGAGAATGCTCTACATTTCCCTTTTGTTAGTATTGATCCTTTGTGAATTGGAAGATAGCTTCATATAGTGTCAAAGCATGTATGTTCCAAGTTTCATGGTGTTTAGATTATCAGAAGAGTGTTTTGCAGTTGACATTTTGAAGACAGTGTTGTTCCTAAAGAAGATATTCATAGTATTGCAATGTTTGGCTCCGCATTCCTCTACATTTGAAGATATGATCATGTGGTTTAGAATTTAAGTTAAGTATCATGTACATGTGCTAAATCCAAAGTTTCAGATCAATTGTCGCTCCGCAGTGGAAGTTATTAAAAACAAAGTTTCAGTTTGTGATCTAGCAGGATTAAGTGATGAAGAAGACTATATGGAATGCTTCACATTTCTCCATAGTGATAGATGTGGCTGTGTATTTTTCAATACATGTTCATAGAAGGATATGAGTGCATCCATATGAGTTTCATGTGTTTTGGAGGTTCCCAAGCCTTGTTTTCAGTTGACAGTTGTGATAGAGATTGTTTCGGATGCCTAGTTGTTCTCAAGACATATGCTGATGATGTGCACCAACTTGTTGTGGATTGAAATGATACATTGACCAATGAAAGATGGTCCTGATGATCTTATGTTGTCTCTAGGTTCTCCGCAAGGTGTTTTTCTGCTCTCTCTAGTATAGGTTGTGGTCCGAAATGATGACATTGCTAGGCTATGCCTCTGTTTGGTCGACTGGAGAATGTTGAAGGTATGTGCTACCATGTTGTTGTTGTGCGGAGTTCAAGAAAGGTTTAGAGACATTGTATAGGTCCTACTGACTCATCTGGAAGAAGAACAAGCAATTTTTTATCGTTCATGAGTACCGCCAAGATGAAATGCATGTTGTGCGACAAGCTTCATGTATTCTTGCTTAAGGGTGACCTAATTCAAATTTGTGTAATGTGCAGATGTTATCCCTTGAAGAATGATGTTGTGAATGATGGTTAGGACCATACTAAGCATGTATTAGGATCTACAAGGCATGTGGTTCCTTTTGGAGTAGTGTGTTGTCCATAATAGGGCTTTCCCTATGCATGTTTCATGTTGTATAATCTCTGGCCGACTTATAAAATGTAATATTCTTGTTGTATTGGCTGAATTGTAATGAAATCAATGTAATGTCATGTATATATTGTAAACCTAGTTGGTCTAGGTGAATTATAATTGTGAAGATGAATATGTGCCTGTGTGAAGATCAGAATATGAAACTCATATGCATTTTGATGTTTGACTGAAGGAGAAAAAGTAGAAGTGTTAGAGGTTGTCTTGATTCATCTTGAAGACATTTTTGTGACAAGAGGAAAGTGAAGAGTGTGCTTAATTGATTCAATCATTAGAAGAAGCATAATTGAAATCATCAAAGGTGTGAGCTTCAATGTAAGTTTTCAGACAGTAGAAGGACTATCATGTTGTAATCTTTCGTGAGTTCATTCTCAGTTCACGGAGTAGTTGCTTCCTTGGGTTGTAGCCCTAAAACAAAGTTAGCAGGGAGTTGTAGCTTCCTTGGGAGTGACCCTAAAGCAAGGTATTCAAGGATTAGTAGCTTCCTTGGGTTGTAGCCCTAAAACAAAGTTGCTACTTGAGATTCATATATTATGAGTTAATTCTCACTATGGTTTTTCCCTTCTTGGGTTTTCCATGTATATCTAGTGTTATGTGTTGATGTGCATTGTGTTGATCTTTCATGTTTATGTTAATATTATAATGTTTAAGTTTTAATATGCTCCAAAAGATTTGAAGTTTGTTTAGATACTAATTCACCCCCCCTCTCAGTATCTTGGTGCATTCAATAGTACTGGGTTGATGAAAGGAGTAGTTGAAGGAGCCCTACTCGAGCTATCTCAGGCAAAATGCATGCCATTTTTTATAAGCCTAATGTATAACAAGAGAAAGTGAGCATGAAATAGAACAAACTAAAGAAATATTAGCCTATTCTACTTAGTAACTAATGCTACCTCTGATAGAGCAAATAAGGAATGCATGTAAAGAAAGGAAACTAAACTATATTAGCTACCATGCAAACCTTGCTTAGTGAATGTGCTCTTAATGTTATTTGATATGTAGGTGGCTGCTCATTGTGATAGCATAACATTACACTTCATGGAATCTTGAAAATAGCTTGGGATGATGGCTATTTGTAGATTTTCTGGATAGTGAATGAAGGGCTAGGATTGATTGGAGAGATCAAGGGTTCAGGATGACTGAGAGGTTTGGAGAGATGAGATCTTGTCAAGTGGCATGATTTGGTTGGAGGATGAAGGATTTTTAGGGGTAGAAAAATGGTCTTGGAAGAAGGGGATGATGAGGATTAAAGGAGGACAAAAAGGACATTTGTACAAAGGACTTGTCCATACCTTTGTAAGAGACCCATGTGGTCTTGTACAAGAGGTTAGACCTTTGTACATTTGGTAGGATGTGAGGGATTTGAAGGGGTTGTCTAAGGTTTAGGGATGTGCAAGTGAGGGATTAGTTGGCTAATTAGGTTTAGTTAATTTATTGAAAAGTAGACAAAATAGGGAAATAAATAAATAGGGATATTTATTTATTGCATGGGATGGGAAAAGGGATATTAGATAAATAAAAATATTTATCTAATGTTGGACTATAGAAGAAGG
Organism: Cunninghamia lanceolata; assembly: GCA_027924645.1. Classification (NCBI taxonomy): domain Eukaryota; kingdom Viridiplantae; phylum Streptophyta; class Pinopsida; order Cupressales; family Cupressaceae; genus Cunninghamia; species Cunninghamia lanceolata. The sequence continues at coordinate 18,520,629 of BSBN01001583.1, forward strand.
ATGATAAATGATTAATTAATCATTTATGCTAGGGATTGCACAGATGGGGGTATAGATGAATAGTGAATAGTACATGAATAGTGATTTAAATAATAAATTATTATTAAATCACCATCGGAAGGTGATTTGGCTACTTAATAGAATAAATGGAGATTTATCTAATTAAGTGGTTAAATGATGTTTTGATTAGGGTTGAATAGCGTCAAGATGAAAAGTGATCAATTTTAGGTGTCTACATTTTGCCCCTCTTTGAGATGGTGTTGTGAAGTAGCATCATTTCAAAGAAAGATAAAACATAGCACTAGGTAGGATTAGAAGAATATGGTTAGATTAAGGATGATGATGCCCCAGCCGCTCAAAGTGAGAGTGATGAGGAGGGATGATGATAGGGATGATGCCCCATTAACAGGGTGGCTAGGTTCAAAGAACAAGGGTGTTCTCTCGAAAGGATGAAGATGGTTGTATTAGAAAGAAGAGAGTGAAATTTAAATAAAAATGGAAATAGATGATAGGATAGGATGGATGTAGGGGATTCAGGGAAAGGGGTGATGGTCAATAAAGGATTGGATGAAAGGGTGGGGTTAAAATGGATGGGAGGATGCAAATGGATGGGGTGATAGAAATGTGTTATGTTGTAATGTATTGTGAGTAATCTTGTTTGATATGGCTGAGATTGTTGTTATATGGAGCGTAATCAGACTTAGAGGTTAAATTTTCCCCAAAATTATCGATGTGGTTTCCCCAAACGAGGTCAAGGGGTAGCACCCCTTGCGGGGTCCAGGGGAAGTGCCCTTGTCGTACTCCTTGCTGCAATACAGGGCAGGGTCAAGGGGCAGCACCCCCGAAACCTCAAATGACTTTTATTATTTTATAAAGGCGTTAGGAGTTATTTTTCCAATGGTCAACATTAAAAAAAACTCTATTTTGTAACCAACATGTCTTGATAAAAATGGCTAAGGGTTAGGGTTTATGTTGATATTTTATTGTAGCATTTGCAGTGGTATTGAGTTGCAAGGATTGCTGGTTGTAATCAGTTTGACAAGCTGGATAATAATATTGGACTCTCTGTTGGTGGATGTAGCCCGAGTTTGCATGAACCACATTAAAATTGTCTCTCATTGTTATTATTTCTATGTATTTTTCATTCATCTATTTAATCTTTATTCGCATTTAATTGATATCTTCTACATGCAATTCCTAACAAGTAGTATATGAGTGGGTTGTGTTTGATTATTGTCTGTAGAAAGGTCTCACGGTTGAATGGGAGTCTCACGATTAAGTGGGAGCAATGGCAAACGAGGGTAAATTAAAGGTAGATAAATTAAATGGGTAGAACTATCAGTTATGGAAGATGCAGATGGAGGATTATCTCTATCAGAATGATTTATGGAGGCCGTTGGAAGGAATAGCCAAGAAACTAGTAGCAATGACTGATGAGGATTGGGAACTTCTAGACAGAAAGGCATTGGGAACCATTCAGTTGTGCCTGACACCATCTATAGCATTCAATATAATAGAAGCGAAGACAACAAATAAATTGATGAAAGCTTTGGCTAAATTGTATGAAAAACCCTCAGCCTCAAATAAGGTATTTCTCATGAAGCATTTGTTTAATCTGAAAATGATTGAAGGTGGATCTGTGGCAGATCATTTAAATGAGTTTAATATGATTACCAGTCAGTTAACTTCTATAAAAGTGAAATTTGATGAAGAGGTGAGGGGTCTCTTGGTTTTATGTTATTTGCCAAAAAGATGGAATAGCTTGGTAATGGTTGTAAGTAATTTCATCTCCAGTTCAAATACTTTGAAATTTGATGATGTTGTTGGTATTATCCTTAGCGAGGAAATGAGATAGAAAAGCTCAGGAGGGTCCACATCAGGTGGTGTTTTCAATGTAGAAAGTAGGGGTAGATCAAAGGAGAGAGGAAAAGGTTCTGGAGGTCATGGGAAGTCACAAGGAAAATCAAAGGACAAGAGGTCCCAATCTAGAGGACAAAATGATTGTTGGTATTGTGGGAAATCAGGTCATCTGAAGAAAGATTGCTAGTCTCAGAAGAATAAATGAGACAAACAAGAAAGCAATAAGGAGGCAAATGTGGTAAGTAATAAATCTGAAGATGATGCTTTGATTCTTTCCCTAGATAATGCTGATGATTCATGGGTTTTAGATTCAGGGGCCTCATTTCATGTTACGCCCCCTAGAAGTTATTTTCTTGATTATGTCCAAGGGGATTTTGGGTTGGTTTATTTGGGAGATAATGAACCGTGTCAGATTGTTGGAAAGGGAAGAACTAAGATTAATTTACAGAATGGGAATCATTGGCTACTACAAGAGGTAAGGCATGTTCCAAGGCTAAGTTAGAATTTAATTTCAGCAGGACAGCTAGTTGATGAAGGTTGCACAGTTACTTTTAATGATAAAAATTGGAAGGTTTCAAGAGGTGCCTCAATAGTAGCAAAAGGTGTGAATGTAGGCACCTTATATCTTTGTATAGGTTATACTATTCGTTCTATTTTAGTTGTTGCAGAGAAAAAACAAACAGGTTCAAGAACAGTTGCTGTGGGTTCACAAAGAGAGACTGAAATAATTGTTGTAGGTTCTAAGACAACACTGTGGCATAACAAACTTGGGCATATGAGTGAAAAGGTATGAAGGTACTTCATTCTAAGAAAGTTTTACCGAGTCTGAAATGTATTAATATGGATTTCTGTGAAAGTTGTGTATGATAAACAAAAGAGAGTTAGTTTTATCAAGGATGGGAAGCAAAAAAAATGATAAGTTGGAGCTTGTGCATATAGATGTATAGGGACCAGCTCAAGTATCTTCTCTCGGTGGCTCACGGTATTATGTTATATTCATAGATGATGCAACTAGGAAGGTTTGGATTTATTTTCTTAGGCAAAAATCTTATGTATTTGAAACATTTAAGAAATAGAGAAGCTTGGTTGAGAATGAGATGGGTAAAAGATTAAAATGTCTCAGATCTGATAATGGTGGTGAATATTGCAGCAAAAAATTTGAGGATTATTATTCCTTTAATAAAATTTATAGGCAAAAAATGGTTCTAGGGACTCCACAAGAAAATGGAGTGGCCGAGCGCATGAATAGGACAATAATGGAGCATGTAAGGAGCATGAGATTGCATGTTGGGCTGCCTTTAAACATGTGGGCAGAGGTTGTCAATACTATTGTATATTTAATTAATAGAGGTCCTTCAGTTCCTTTGGGTTGTGGTATTCCAGAGGAAACATAGATAGGTAAGAAGATGAGTTATTCTTTTCTCAAAATCTTCAGATGTCAAGCATTTGCACATGTAGATTCTGAAAATAGAACCAAGCTAGATGTTAAATCAAAAAAGTGTATCTTCGTTGGATATGGCATTGATGAATTTGGTTATAGGCTTTGGGATGTTGAAAATCTAAAAATTGTGAGAAGCAAGGATGTTGTATTCAATGAGAAGGTGTTGTACAAAGATCAGTTGCAGCAGCATGAGAAGAAAGAAAAGGATTATGTGGTGTTGGATGATACTCTAGATAGTGATGTTCCAATGGGTCCTCGTGCTCTACAAAAATAACAAGAAATGCCACAAACTTCAGTGAATGTTAGACGGTCAACAAGGCTAAGTAGACCTCCTGAAAGGTTTTCTCCCTCTTTGTATTATATTTTGTTAACAGATGTTGGTGAACCAGAAGGGTATGATGAAGCTATGAAGGTGGATACAAAGGTTCAATGGGAGCTTGCAATGAAAGAAGAAATGGACTCCTTTCTAAAAAATCAGACTTGGGAATTATGTAAGTTGCCTATAGGTAAAAAGGCTTTACCAAACAAATGGGTTTATAGGTTGAAAGAAGAAGATGGAGGTAAGAAAATATTTAAAGCCAGGTTAGTTGTAAAAGGATTTGTACAAAAAAAGGTATTGATTTTGATGAGATTTTTTCTTCGGTTGTCAAGATGACTTCTATTCATACTGTTTTAAGTATTATGGCTACTGAAAATTTGCATTTAGAATAGCTAGATGTGAAAAGTGTCTTTCTCCATGGTGATTTGGAGGAGGAGACATATATGGAACAACCACAAGGATTTGAAGTCAATGGTAAGGAGAAATTGGTGTGCAAATTAAAAAAGAGTTTGTATGGCTTGAGACAAGCACCTTGGCAATGGTACTTGAAATTTGATAGGTTTATGGCTGAGCAAGGCTACAACTATTGTAATTCTGACCATTGTATTTATTTTAAGAGGTTGGATAATGACAGCTACATTATTTTATGTGTATATGTTGATGACATGCTTGTAGCAGGGTCTAACATGGATCACATAAGAGAGTTAAAACAATAGTTAGCACAATCATTTGCTATGAAGGATTTGGGGGCAACAAAACAAATCCTTGGTATGAAAATTTGCAGAGATAGGAAGAATAGAAAATTGACTCTATCTCAGGCTGATTATGTTGAAAAGGTGTTGCAGAGATTCTATATGGAGAATGCAAAAGTTGTCAGCACACCTTTGCCTAGTCATTTGAAATTGACTAAGGAGATGTGTCCTAAGACACAAGAGGAGGAAGAAAAAATATCCAAGATACCATATGCTTCAGCTATAGGAAGTTTAATGTATGCCATGGTATGCATGAGACTGGATATTGCACATGATGTAGGAGTCGTGAGCAGGTACATGAGTAATCCCGGATTGGAGCATTGGAATGCGGTAAAATGGATTCTCAAATATTTGAGAGGTACATCCAATAAACATTTATGTTTTGGGGTCTCTAATATTGATTTAGCAGGCTATGTGGACTTAGATTTGGCAGGGGATATTGATACCAGGCGGAGTACTACAAGTTATGTCTTTACTATAGGTGGGACAATGGTGAGTTGAATCTCTAGGTTGCAAAAGGTGGTTGCTTTATCCACCACAGAGGTAGAGTATGTAGCTGCAACAGAGGCAAGCAAGGAGATGATATGGCTGCAATCTTTCATGGAAGAATTGGGCAAACAATAGGCTAACAGTTATTTATTTATAGACAGTCAGAGTGCCATACATCTTGCAAAGAATTTTGCCTTGCATTTAAAGACCAAACGCATACAGCCAAGGTATCACTTCATCCGTTTGGTGTTGGATGATGGACAGTTATGACTAGAAAAGATACATACAAATAAAAATCTAGCAGATATGTTTATGAAGGCAGTGACAAGGGAGAAGCTGATCTCATCTTCAACTTTGGTTGGTCTTCAAAACTGAAAACAATCAAATTAGAACAACATGGTCCAGGGTGATTATTTCCAGTGGGAGCTACAAGGTCAGTGGTGTTATGATCAATCTCCAAGTGGGAGATGATATGTTGTGGAGTCTGATTAGTCTCCAAGTGGAGATTGTTATATGGAGCCTAATCAAACACGGAGGTTAAATTTCCCCACTTTTATTAGCATGGTTTCCTCCCAAATTATTTAACAAGGGTTTGGGGTCAGCGCCTGCAAGACGAGGTCTAGGGAAGCGCCCTTGGCGCAATCCCTATCACGATACAGGATGGGGTTGAGGGGCTACGCCCTTGAAACCTCAAACAACTTTTATTATTTTATAAAGGCATCAAGAGTTATTTTTCTATTGGTCAACATAAAAAAATTGTATTTTGTAACCAACATAAGTCTTGATAAAAACGGCTAAGGGTTAGGGTTTCTATTGATATTGTATTGTAGCATTTGCAGTGGTATTGAGTTGCAAGGATTGTTGGTTGTAATCAGTTTGAGAAGCTGGATAATAATATTGGACTCTCTGTTGGGGGATGTAGCCCGAGTTTGGGTGAACCACGTTAAAATTGTCTCTCGCTGTTATTATTTTTGTGTATTTTTCATTCCTCTGTTTAATCTTTATTTGCATTTAATTGATATCTTCTGCATGCAATTCCTAACAGAGATGTTATGCACCAAGGTATAAGAAACCAAGGTGATAATGTGTCCCATGTGTAAAAGGATGCCCCAACACATCACAAGGAATTTGACAACCTTGATGGGTATTGTGATGAGACAACCAATAAGGTCACACATAGCCATATGCCTATAGCACCATGATATGGAAGACCATGATACGACTTTGGTAGGTAGGTTACAAAGACTAATACATATGCAAAACAAAAAGATAATGAACACAAACAAGCAAGCATGCATGCACAAAATGATACAAAGACAAACATGATGTTGCCCCTAGTCAAGTTGAAAAGATAAAGATTAATGGATTGATGATGTTGGATTGTGTTGTTTATGATAAGAACAACACGATGATTGGGAATGATAGATCTCAACGATGATGATGGATGTGTTGGATCAAATGATTGTATCAAGGCTAGGAACAAGACCATGGATGCGATTGGATGACTATGCACAAATGCTTAGCACGCGATGTACATTTACTAAGATCTTCTTGTGATGTTTGGTTGTTTGGTAGATTTGGATATTTTGGGAGATTTGGATATTTTGGGAGATGTGGATCACTGGGAGATATGCACTAGTTTGCGTGTAGGTAGCCTTGACCTAGATACCAATGACAAGCGAAATCCAAGTCTATCGACAAGGGATCATGGAGTGATGAGGATGAGGTGATAAGGGGATAATGGATAGTTGATAAGGGATAGGAGGAAATGATAGCATGGGATATATGATAGGTAGAGGATTGAGGATAGATGGATGGGGGGAGTTCAGATGTGATCTCCAAGGATTATATCACATAGGAATAAGATTCCCCACTCAAGAGATGTGTCACCCATGAAAAGGCATTGGAATATGGGGGATGGATGGGTATTTGTAGGATATGCTTGGAAGTGGGGTGTATGCCATGAGGTGTCCAAAGCATGTTGTAGATAGTTTTCCCCTATCCTAATCAAGATCACAAGTAGGGAAAGAAGATGGGATGACAAAGATTATAGGGTGATGATAAAGTAGGTAGGGAAATGTATAGTGGATGGGATGAAGGATAGATATACAATAGATGGGAGATGATAGGCGAGGTGAGATTTGCCCCAAGTGTAGGGTACAAATGGAGGAGGGATTACACATGATGCCCATGAGGGGTTGTCATAATGGTGCTTTCCCAAGGTGCCATAGGGAGTGGTTTTCACTATTGGAAAAAATTTTCTCTTTACTTTTTTGATTATTTTGATTGTTTTGATTTTTAAAATTTTTTTTTTTTGACATTTTTTATTTTGGATTTTATTTTGGATTTTTTGAATTTTTGGATATGTCTATGGGATGGGATGGAGGAAATGATATGGATGAAGACAAGGACTTGAGAGTCTATTTCCAAAAGGAGGTGATAATGTCCCATTATGGATAGTTGTCGCACATGGACCATGTCAAAGAATATTGCACGCACGGATGTTGGTAGATGATTGCATGAGATGGAGATGGAGTGGATGGGATGGATGGAGGACAGATGGATGCAAGATAGATGGAAGGTGGATGATTTCATAGTATAACATATATCACAACTTATATTAATTTCATAGTATAAGATATATCTCTCCATTTTTCACAACTTATACCACAACCCTTCATATTGCAATTTGATTTCAAATTTGAAGAGCATAGAGAATTGTTCCCTTCGTATTGTAATTTGATTTCGAAGTTGAAGAGTACAAAGAATTATTCCATGTCTATGACCTAGAAATGTTGGATCTGCTCATTAAATAAAGCATTATGGTAAAATGTAATGCAAATATCCCACCAAAGCTTAAAATTCCTTGAGAAGAAAGATTTGAATCAGATCGAGAATAATAGGTAAGCAAGTTACAATAAAATTCTTGAAACTAAGTTAAAATAATATTCATTATTTTGAACAAAATGAAATAGTTTTAAAATTACAAAAGATACCTGAAGTCATTTACCAACTCTATTCACTCCTAAAGCAACATCCTCCTATACTTATTCAACCCATGGTCCTTGAACATATCATTGAACATTGCGATAGGGAGAGAATCGGTAAAAATGAATGATGAAAATGAAAATAACTTTTATATTTCTATTAGTCCTATCTATACTAAAGGGGGACTACAAATAGAGAAATATATATGTATGTATGCATGCATGTATATGTATACGTGTATGTATATGTATATATACACACATATATATGTATATGTATGAAGAGAGAGAGGAAGAGATAAAAAGACAAAGAAAGGAAGAGAGATAGAGAGGAGAGAGACAAAGAGAAACAAAGGGAGAGAGAGAGAGGGGGGGGAGAGATGTTGGGAAAAATATCTCAACCTTGCTCCGAATGTTTGAATGTAAAAATGCAATTTTTAGGCTTTAGAACAAAACAATTCATTTTGGGGGCTATAGGTCATTTTTCACTAAAATAAAATATTCCAGGTTGTTTAGTATCACTTCTAGGGATGCCCAATACATAGATCTATTTAAGATCTACAATTTAAAAAGAACACCCAAATGGCATCCTGGATCAAAAGTTATGGCCTCTAGAAATTGGGCCTTCCACATTGGAAACGTACAAACATCTATGACACATAAAAGAGTTGTAAGAGGGAGTTACACTTGTTGAACAACTTATGATACATGTTGTGACATGTCATAAGGAATTCTTGAATGAAGATGATGGATCCAAAATAGAGTTCCCAAGATGGTGAGTGGATTATGTTGAGCTTATGGAAGGTGGAAGGAATATGCTATTTTAGCATATGGATTAATCTGGAATTTGGGTGTTGATTTTCTAATTAGGGATCTGGGAACCACATTTTGGGTGATTTTATCTCATGTTTTCCTAATTAACATTTGATGGTTTCATGTATTGCATCTCCTATTTATTGGGTTCCTAAGATGGAGGTTTTGATAATGAGTTTTGTAGGTATTGTTATGTTGCTAGAATTACTCTAGATCTCTTGTTGGTGATATTTAAGTAAAGGATTAGACTCTGCAAGTATATTATAACCTTTGATTACTAAATAATACATTGGGTTGCTTTGGAGTTTTGATTTTGAGTTGATTAATGATAGATAGAAAGAGAGAGATAGAGAAAAGTGAGGAAGAAAAGAAATAAGAATAGAGAAAGGAAGAGAGAGGGGGAGAGAGGCACAAAGAAAGAGAGGGATAGATAGACTAACAAATAGAGAGACAAAGAGAGACTTGAGAGATGTAAGATAGAGAGAGAGAGAGAGAGGGATAAGAGATATAAAAGGGAATCATCCATTTCATGCCAACAATCCAAAGATGACACATATCTATAGGGAGATAAACTACAGGAAGCATATCATTTGCTTAAGGACCAGATAACTCACCTTTAAGACCTCTTTGGCATACCCATTGCACACTTAAAGTGTGACTACTAGTTATTCATGTGACAAGACTATCCTAGACTCTTGACTTATATGTAAACGCAAGGTAAATATAAATCTTGAATTGTTGAATGAACATGGATTGCTTGATCAACCAAAACATATGACTTTAGGGTCCAAACATATCTCAAGGCAACTTTCTAAATTACAAATACAAAAAAGTATAAATTTCTCTTAATAAAAATTCCAAGTCCAAAAACAACGTATTTTAAAGTTGTCCAACTCAAGTCTAATAACAAAATACATGGCCACATGGACCTGAAATTTGTGTAGACATGGATTTCAAATGCTCAATCAAGTAAATTGTATGGAGAGGCTCAAGGTTGACTATGAAATTGATACTCAAATGGTTAAAACCTAAATGCAATGGAAATTCAAAACATGGCCTATGTTGTAACTATTTTTTTCTGCCAATTTTATGGGTACTTGAGCCCTTGTATTTTTCCTAACCCTAAGTTGTGTTGCAATTCTCAATCATGTGCTAATGATTGTTCTTATTGTGACTCTCTATGCTTTGATGTTAGACAATCCAATGGGCCCCTTTGCATTGACCATCTCACTTCAAGGATAGAGTCTTGTGTGTGTGGTCTCTCTAGTGGCATATGTGGATCCAATGACTAATTAGCACACACCACGTGTCACCTTTAGTGGTGGTAGTCCTATAACCTTAATCATGCTGGCACATCTTCTAGGGTGGAAACATCTCATTGGTTTGTGTCTTCCTATGTGATAACACAATGACCCCTTATGCAATGCATGGGCCAATAGCTTGGTGCTACTGTCTTCTCTAATGGGGTCCTCCTCTTCCCACATGGTAAATTCTTGTCAGTTATGATTTTCCTTGGTAGTTCATGTTGTGCTTGTTGTACTCATGTGTCATTTTATACACTATCAATCTACTATAAGGATTTCTAGCTTATCTTAGACCATGGATCTCATCTCAAATACAAATGTGTTAACTTGCCTACCCACTCTATGTAATTCAAATGCATATAATGCCACATTGACTAGTTTTTGACCTAAATGCAAAGGTGATGGGAGCAAGGAAGATACACATAGACTTTGTTAATCCTTGGGTGATGTTCTATTGTGTGGTGGCTATATTTATCCATTGCAAGTGTATTTTATCTCTTGGGGATCATGTGTTGTGTTATAGGTCGTTTCATATTTCCTCAGGGACTTATTATGGCTTTGTTTACACTTGTTGGCGTCTACATTTTCTCCTAGGTATATATTCAATGTGCTATATTTTAGGCTCTTTGGCATTCCTTTCTCTATTGCAAACATGTTTGTCATTTTCCCTTGCCTTGAGCCCTATTTCTGACATGACACATGTTTGGTGGGATCACATTTATGGCTTCTTTCTCCTTAAGTCAACCTAATTATATTTATGGCTATGGGTTACCATCACTACAGCTTACAAGTAGGAGCTAAAACTAAATTAAACATATTTGATTTGTACTTGTACTAATATGTAATTATGTTGAATATTCATTGATGAATATCCTTCCTTGTTCTTGGTACATATTTGCTAATCCTAGGTACATCTCTTCACTCTTACAAGTACATCTCTTCTCTACCATTGTGTGCTAATCAAGACAAGCAATTACTAAGATTGAGTCTAGGAGTCATGAAGCTAGTTTGACTAAATTGCTACGCCATATACCTAAGAAGCCACGTTTGACCTATATGATATATTTACATGTTTGCAAGATGTTCTAAGGGTTGGTCCTTGAGCCAATTTTCTAAATTGAATGAATGTCAAGCTTTGTAAGGGGATGAAACATGTTCTCTAAATAATGGGAATGGTTAATCAAGCAAGGACTCTTTTGTAATTGAATCTCTATGGTAGTTTGCAACTTTTCAGGGGAACCTTTGAGTCTAGCTATTGGTTCTCTCTTTCTATATTTGTAGGCCTAATGTAATAAAGGTAGATTAATGTATGACAACATTCTAAACCATAGCAAGCTATTTTATAATAGTTTTTTCTTGTTACATGTGGATAGTTGTTCTAATATGGATAATGTGAAGCATGTTCAACTATAGATGTCCTTTATTTCTAGTTTATGTATGCATGCAAGTCTAGTTCCATTAATGGTTTGTAAGTTTGCTCTCTTCTCCCTTCTTAGTCTTGACTCAGTTACCCATTGGAGTAGGCACTAGCCTAGATGGTGAGAGGCTAAACATAATTTAATGTAATCACCTCTCTCAATAGTGTAGGAGTAGGTATTAGGTTCCACCATGTTAGTATGACTTAGAAATGTAACTTATGCAATACTACTTGTGCAAACTTGAACTAGTAAATCTTTAGAGGATCATGCTAGTATATTTTCCTCTTGTATATGTGTATGTGTCATTTAATTGGATTTAATTGTAGGAGTATCACACTATTGTTATCCCATGGTGCATATGCAAGAGTGTGTTTTATCTACTTATTTGAGGTTTTGAAGGTATATTTGTAGCTAGTGCTAAAGTCTAGTGACAAATCTTAGGGATTGATAACACATTGGGCATGGCTACTATTAGTTATATACATTTTATTTCATTGCTCTTTAATTTTCCTATCAATAACCTTAGGGTGCACCTCCCCACCTTGGCCTAGAAGAGCCTCAAGAAGAATGAGAGATTGTCCACTCTGATGAATTGGCCCAATGTTGCCGCAGTCCAATCATAATTATAACTCATTATCCTTTGTTGTCATTCCTTGGCCTTAGGTGTTGGTGTTGTCTTTAGGATTTGTGGAGTTGTAGCTTTGATAGCAAACAATCTATAATCTCGCTCAAGTCTAGTTGTGACTTGGCTCGAGACATATATGATACAAAATGTAAATAAAATATGGCTTTGGTTTAATCCATGACTTAAAGACTAACGCATGAAACATAGTTGTATTGCTATACCAATTAAAATATAGACATCATGGCTATAGTGAAATTGGATTTGACATAGGCATTATGAATTTAAAATCAGATTAAACAAACCAATCTCGAAATAAATTAAACTAGACATGATTGTGACAAGAAATGGAATTAGAATACATATGACATAGATTTAAAATAAAATATGAATATAATTGAGACAAAACATTGAAATTTGTAGCCAAGATATAACAATAAAAAATCTTAGCTATAAGCCAACATATCTAAATCTCTAGGGCCAAAATCAATGCAATTTAAACACAATGGTCCCCAATTCTAGAACATGGGTGTTTTGTGAATGCCACAACACAGTAAGAAATGGGTGTTGGGATTTGGGTTATGCAAACTATAGGTTAGAATATAAAGTGCTGCAAAATACTGTTTGAAGCATATTAAACATTTTTTTATTCTAGCTAAATTTCATCTTCAACTTATAAGTTGGTGAAGACAACTTATTACCACACATGCATATTTTGACATATAAATTTTTATATTATCTATGGGAAAGTAGAAATATTATGATTTTACTAATTTTTCCAATGATGTGTTATTTTTTTAGCTTGATAGCCTATTATTTGATTGGATATGCGCATTCATAATTTCAACATCAAATATCCAAGATGGCCTTAGATCCTAATACTTGCAGGATCCACTTAAATACTAGGGCATACACATGAACTATGACCAAAGTGCCTCCTTATGGCCTTACTTCTCCATGTAAGAGATATGATGATAGAGGCAAGCACAATAGGTCTAGAAACCACCATCATCATGTAGGATTGTTCCCTACAAATGGTGCCTCCTTATTTCAATAAGAAAAGTGGCCTGTACCTAAGGGCAATCATCAATAGAAAATTCCCATATTCATTGGTAGAGCCCCTTATTAGGACGCTTAGCTTGAGCATGGGGAGATTAAAGTAGATGCACTAGGCACACATGGCATTAGAGAGTAGCAGCCCCCAAATACTTTTCCTATTAGGTGTCAAGGAAAAGATGCAAACCCCAATCGTCCATTTTAAACTTTTTAAGACAACCCTGATTAAGCTTTGTGATGTTTATGTGGCTCATACTTTTTGTGATTTAAAATGTGAGTTCTTGATAGACATTTCCACATATTTGCAACATTAACATTTATTATAACCTAATTTTGACCTACCTTGTAGCTTAGATTTTTTTTTATTTTCTTAATAATAAATTTGGTTGGTGGTGGCACATATATCCTATGATTTAAAGAACCAAGTTACCATATTGCCCACTTTTGTAATGTAATCTATAGAATTATTTTTATTATTAATGATGATGGAGTTGCTTCCATTCAAATGTTCCATACTATTATAATGCATATATAAAATATGCATTTATAATTTTAGATACATATAAAAATATTCAAGTGTGATATTATTTGTGATACTAACAAATTGTTTTAATTTTTATAAAATAGAAGGTACTTCATAACAACTTCCCTTTTCTATTGTAAACATTGAATAGACTCGTCATAAAGACTTATAATGACTTAGAAATGTATGTTTCCTTATGACCATAAAGTTGTCCCATATGCATGAGATGAAGAATTAAAGTTCATCATTCTAGAATCTTTCCAGGGACTATTTTCCTTCTTTCATTGTATGCAAACATGTATGCTTATAGTAACATTCCAATATTTGTCAATTGACTAAAACAAAAATTGTAAGCCACATGACTCATAAGTTTTTGGACATTATGAATTGAATCCCCTATTATAAAATTTTAACATAAAAAAATCAATATTCTTAATGTAGTTGTGATTAAGGATTGTAAACAAACATTAGATGTGGCATATGGAATTTAGTCTTCACTAGCATTTGCCAGATATGCAACTAAAGCAAAATTATTCAATTCCTATCTTATCAAATGAAATTTAATCTTTGTTACTAGTTGTTAGGTTTTCCACATGTGAATTAAGTAGTCAATTTGACCATATTATGAACATAATTGTAATATTCTTTTTAATCCTATGGATGTCTCCAATCGTGTTTCTCTCAAATTCTTATAGGCCTAATCTTTTTGAGTTCCTCTTGTTTATACTTATTGTCAATCCAATCACTTATGAAATGCCCTACTTAGCTCTCTCCCAACCACCTTCAAATCGTCCTCTCATCATGCACAATTTTGTAATACCATGAATGTACGATTACAATGCAATGTAAATTGTGATTTTACTTTTACATATAAAAATGTTATTCTATTCCCTCTAACATCAATACAGTACAATATAAATTGTGATTTTATTTTGCATATACAAATGTTATTCTCTTCTCTATAACATCAATCTATAAACATCATTATGTGTGTTCTTCAAGTGCCATGCATATTTGCTCGTTACAATATAAACATAATTGTAATTTTTTTACTTCTTCATATAAATTATAATAGTTTATTTCAAATTAAAACCAAACAGATTGAAATCAAATTAAAATAAAAAATATTTGTGAATTCACAAATCTATAAGCTATCTCACCATTAGAAATATCTAACCATAAATGAGATAAAATCTACATGCACTTATATAAAATTACATACTTAATCTAGAATGTGTAATTTAATATCAAATGATCAACCTAACATAGGCAAAAGAGAATACGATTAATTTTAACAAGAGAACTCTACAAAATGGCAAAGGTTGGTTGTGACTCCTCTTCCATTTCCTGTAGGTCAAGCATCTTTTATTTACTTGAAGTGTCCCGCACCCTCTATTTATTCCCATTCTCCACCCCCTCCTCCAACTTTTCATTTCATACATATGTAGGTTCTGTGAAAACAATTCAATGAAATGTCCATGTTATCATAAAACAGGCCTTTGATAGATACCCCAACAGTATATATAAGCAGTGACCTACATTGCAGTCTATGCATCTAATTTTACAAAGCCACCAACATGGTCTAGATTGCCAAATACTCTAAACCAAAAACAAATACACTTTCTAGAAACTAGAATAAAACAGTGTACATTACTACTCCAAGTTTGGCACGGTGCAAATTATTATAGTGCAAGCCTATTTTTCAGGTTGCTTCATTTAGCATCACCAATAATCTCCACAAGAACATTGTCCCTGTTTAAAATGATGGAAACGGTTTGCATCTCTCACAACAATATCTCTTGCAACAATATTAGAGATAAATTTCATTGCAGTATGGCAATCAGCACATATTCGAAGGTTCTTAACAACTCTAATAGTTGTTCCAGGGGGTGTGTTTAACAAACCAAATGCAATTGCCAACTTTTCACTATGGTGGCAGAGAAATAATTCTTTTTCCTCCTCTTCCACATCATTAAGTAATTGTCTTGAATCTGGAAGATATCCTACTGCCTTCATCTCCCAAGTCAATTTCTCCAACTTTGCATAGATCTCCTGTGTCTGTGGATGTGATCTGTCTCCTACACAAAAAGCATGTACCATTTTATTGCCTTCAATCCAACTACATCCAGGGATCTTATTAATTCCTCTATCTTTCATCAACCTCCTTACCATTTGAACCTCACCCCAGCTGCCCACTTCTGCATAGATGTTTGAGAGAAGAACATAAATCGCAGCATTTTTAGGATCCAAATCAAAGAGCAGTGTTGCTGTAAATACTCCTAAGCCTATATTCATATGTGATCTACAGGCACCAAGAAAACACAGCCACACAACCACGACAGGTTTAACTGGCATCTTAATGATAAAGTTTAGTGTGTCTTCAAGATAGCCAGCACGGGCAAGAAGGTCAACCATGCACACATAATGATCAACTGTAGATGTAACACAATAAGGGTTATTCATGTGATTGAAGTAGGTACAACCCTCATCCACTAAACCTGAATGGCTGCATGCACATATAACACAAGCAAAGCTTACAATGTCAGGATATATTCCAGAGTGCTTCATTAATTCAAAGATTTTGAGAGCATCCATGCAAAATCCATTTTGTGCATATCCTGCAATCATTGCATTCCATGAGATAACATCTCTTTGAGGCATTCTGTCAAACATTTCACGTGCCTTGTCGATGCTTCCGCATTTTGCATACATGTCTACCAGAGCATTTCCAACTATAATATCTAACAAAAATCCCCCTTCCATTATGCTTTGGTGGATGTTCATACCCTGTTCCAAAGCTCCCATTTTGGCACAGGCAGGGAGGATGCTGGCAAAGGTTGCGGAATCTGGCTTTATTCCTGCCAATTGCATTTGCTTGAAAGTTTCTAAAGCCTTTTCAACAAATCCATTTTGTGCATATCCGGCAATCATTGCATTCCATGAGATAACATCTCTTTGAGGCATTCTGTCAAACAGTTCACGTGCCTTGTCTATGATTCCACACTTTGCATACATGTCTACCAGGGCTGTTGCAACTATACTATCTGACAAAATTCCTCTATCCGTTATGCTTTGATGGATGTTCATACCCTGTTCCAAAGCTCCCAGTTTGCCACAGGCAGGGAGGATGCTGGCAAAGGTTGTGAAATTTGGCTTTACACCTGTCAATTGCATTTGCTTGAAAGTTTCTAAAGCCTTTTCAACAAATCCATTTTGTGCATATCCTGCAATCATTGCATTCCATGAGACAACATCTCTTTGTGGCATCCTCTCAAACAGTTCACGTGCCTTGTCTATCCTTCCACATTTTGTATACATGTCTACCAGAGCATTTCCCACTACAATATCTGACAAAAATCCCCCTTCCATTATGCTTTGATGGATGTCCATACCATGTTGCAAAGCTCCCATTTTGGCACAGGCAGGGAGGATGCTGGCAAAGGTTGTGGAGTCTGGCTTTACACCTGCCAATTGCATTTGCTTGAAAGTTTCTAAAGCCCTTTCGACAAATCCATTTTGTGCATATCCTGCAATCATTGCAGTCCATGAGACCACATTTCTTTGAGGGATTTTGTCAAACAGTTCACGTGCCTTGTCTATGCTTTCACATTTTGCATACATGTCTACCAGGGCAGTTGAAACTACAGCATCTGACAACATTCCTCTATCCTTTATGCTTTGATGGATTTCCATACCACGTTCCAAAGCTCCCATTTTGGCACAGGCAGGGAGGATGCTGGCAAAGGTTGTGGAATTTGGTTTTACACCTGCCAATTGCATTTGGTTGAAAGTTTCTAAAGCCTTCTCAACAAATCCGTTTTGTACATAACCTGCAATCATGGCATTCCATGAGACCACATTTCTTCGAGGGATTCTGTCAAACAATTCACGTGCTTTGTCTATGCTTCCACATTTTGCATACATGTCTACAAGGGCAGTTGCAACTACAACATCTGACAAAATTTCTCTATCCTTTATGCTTTGATGGATGTCCATGCCCTGTTCCAAAGCTTCCATTTGGGCACATGCAGGGAGGATGCTGGCAAAAGTTGAGGAATCTGGCTTTAAACCCGCCAATTGCATTTGATTGAAAGTTTCTAAAGCCTTTTCAACAAATCCATTTTGTGCATATCCTGCAATCATTGCATTCCATGAGACCACAGTTCTTTGAGGGATTTTGTCAAACAGTTCACGGGCTTTGTCTATGCTTCCACATTTTGCATACATGTCCACCAGGGCAGTTGCAACTACAACATTTGATAAAATTCCCTTATCCTTTATTTTTTGATGGATGTCCATACCCTGTTCCCAAGCTCCCATTTTGGCACAGGCTGGGAGTACGCTGGCAAACGTAAATTGATCGGGTTGGAAACCTATTTGTTGCATATGGTGAAACAGTGTGACTGCCTCTTGAGGATACCCATGTCTTCTGTACGCTGCAATAATCGTATTCCATGAGACGATGTCTCGTTCTTTCATGTGGTCAAACACTTTTCTGGCATCCACCAAACTTGCGCACTTGACATACATGTAAATAAGCTTATTACGAAAAGTTGTGCGTGTAGCAAAGGCAAATCGTCTGTGAGCGATGAAAGAGTGGACTTCTTTCCCATGTGAAAGCGCGTTCTTGAGAATACAGGTCTGCAATAATTGAAGATATGTAGAGTAGTCTTCAGGTGGGTTGTGTGTAGTTAGCAGAATGTGCAGTGCCTCCTTCAACATAATGCTGCGAGATTGAGATGAGTAGTGGATGACGATGACATTATATGATTGTAATTAGAGTGTAGAAAATATGTAGTGATTTTCAGTCTACGTCTACCACAATGGCATTGCCAGTGGCAAGACCGGGAACATTTTCACTTGATAGCAGACAATCAAGTTACAAATACCCAAAGGATCGTTACATCTACTGTTCTGACGATGTGGAACGTGACAAAGTTCTAACGTGCCCTTGTCGACTCCCTCTACGTTTGTTGAACATTTGCAGGCGGCAGCAACCAGTAGTTTCAATTAATCTAGCCGTTTCTTCTTCGGCTCTTCTTCTCTCTTGAATTAATCACATCAACTACCACAGAATGTGCGGTCCAGTTCGGTTGCTATACATATACCTCAACAATTCTTGGGAAAAGAGCTACACCCAAATAAAAAGAAAAGATGGACTGTAGTTCAGTGGTAGAGAACCCCAGCAGCAAATGGATGCTCTGAGGTTCGGCTCGTAGCTAGTCCCTGAAAAGTTTAACATGTTATCAGAGTTTAAACAATCTAATGGTGTTGTCATGGGATCACCTCTTTCACCTATAATAGTCTAATGGTGTTGTCATGGGATCACCTCTTTGACCTACTCTTCATAGAATATTTGTAGAAACCACCCTTAAATCGAGATGGTGGAAACACTACGCAGATGATACCAACATTTGTTGGCAACATAATCAAGAAAAATTAGAAGAATTTCATTCCCACTCAAACAACATAACAAAAAACACTAGTTCACTAAGGAACTTGAACATGAGAACAAGCTCCCCTTCTTTGACATCCTTCTCCTCAAAAAAACTAGATAGTTCCCTAGCTTGTCAAGTTTATAGAAAAGCCACACACATTGACCTTGACATCCATGCATCTTCACACCACCACCTTGCTCAAAAGGAAGGTGTCCTCAAAACTCTTGCCTCTAAATCTTTTCAAGTTTGTGATGAAGAACAACTTTATCAAGAAATGCACATCTTACTAGAGTTTTGAAATTGAATGGGTACAAGTTGAAACACATTCTAGAGTGATTAAACAAACCAAAAATCATAGTACCTCTTCGAAAAGCATTGATTGCTCTCACGATAGCCCAATTTCCACACTCTTTTATGTGGAAGGTGTTGGCACCTAGAATTTCTAGCCCTTAATTTGCAAAAGAGGTCCTAAGTGTTGCTTCCCCCCAATCCTAAGAAAGTCACATAAAAATCCTCTAAAGTCCTCAAAATATTCTAAGTTAAAACTCCCTAAGTTTTTGGCCTAAGTATGAATCCTATATGTTTGCCTTTCGGCAGGTTTGCAAATCCGTCCAAAGGCCAAAATGCTTTGTGTGTGTTCTTTGGCCTTAGTTTCGGTGTTTCAGTGAAAAATCAGACCACTTCCCCCCAATCCTAAGAAAGTCACCTGAAAATCCTCTAAAGTCCTCAAAATATTCTAAGTTAAAACTCCCTACGTTTTTGGCCTAAGTATGAATCCTATCTGTTTGCCTTTCAGCAGGTTTGCAAACCTGTCCAAAGGCCAAAATGCTTTGTGTGTGTTCTTTGGCCTTAGTTTCAGTGTTTCGGTGAAAAGCCAAACCATTGAACTAGTTAGATGGTTTGACTTTTCGTTGAAACGCCGAAATGGAGAATGAAGGTAGAGAGGCAAGGAGGAAAGAAGAAAAAAGAAAGAAGGAAGAAAGAAAGGACAAGGTTGTTCTAGGATTCGTCGGTTAAACATTTCATCAAATTGCCGAAAGGACAGACAAAAGGAGTTAGGAAAGGAAAATAGAAAACACTTGGCTTTCAATGAGTTCACAAGTTTGCAAACTCACCTAAATGTTGAAGTGGCTTTCAAGTTCGTGAATTCACCAAAAATGAAAAGGCAAGGCAAGGAAGCGGCAAAGGAAGAAAAGTGAGAAATGGTTCAGTGGTTTCCAAGTTTGCCAAAGCGTCGAATCGCCAAAGGGATGAAGAAAGAAAGAGAACGATCAAGGTGAAAGAGGAGGCAAAAGATAAGATGGTTCTCAAGTTTCAAAAAGTGTTGAAATATGGAAAACCAAAGAAAAGAAGAAAAGAAAGATGAGAAAAAGAGAACCAAGTAGATTTTTGATGGTTTGGCAGGTTCACATGTTCCAAACTTTAAAAGCACCGAAAGTCAATTTCAAAAAGGATTTTTTTAAGTGTTGTAAAGGCTTTATGATGCATTTTTTCACGAGCTTTCTCAGTTCGAATGTTGACCTACTTCCCAGAGCGCCATGAATGTCCAAAATGAGCAGGTGGGGTAACTATGGATTCAATACATAAGTATCTGAAGTAGGTGGGGTAGGTGATTCCCACCCAAACTTAGAAGTGGAATGCAATGCTATATATGCATGCAAAGAAGATGTTTTATAGGTTGGTATCTGAACCAATTTTTTGGAGGTGCAGAAACTCGTGGTGTTTTTAGGGCTTCAAATCACGCCAGTCTGGGAAATAAATGAAGGTATTTGGTACATTGTAGGAAGGGATTGTAATGCACATCTTCATAGAGTGGTATGTCTCCATGGCCATTTGTAGTGATTTAGGGGAATGCATAGTCACATCTATGTATTTTGCCTTCACTACATTTCCTGGTGTGTTTGTAACAATGATTTGATAATGTGCAACAACATTTAAAACAATAAAAGCTTTGTGTTGGGTCATTTCTTCGTTGCAAGTGAACCATTGCAGCTCTGCTCAGGATTAATAAGTATGTCCATTATATGAAATGTAATTTGAGAAATGTATGAATGCACTTTAGTTTTTTGTTGATGCTTATTAGATCCATTTCCTTCCTCTTTATTGTTCATGACTCTATTGCTCATTGGAGTAGGCTGTTGATAACTGAGAGGGGGGGGGTGAATCAGTTATCCTAATTATTTCCCTTATTGAACTTTCCTTTTAATTGAAGCAGCATAAAATCAAACACAAAACATTAACCATGAAATAAGAAACACATGACACAGTATTTTTGACGTGGAAACCCTGTTAAGGGAGAAAACCACGGGGTGATTAACCCAAGAATTATTCTCTGTTAGAAGAATAGGAAATTACAAAAATGGCACTTGCCAATTAGGGCTCACTGCCCGAGCACACTGCTCACAAGAGGCCCACTGCCTACAAGAAGACACACTGTCTACAAAGTGATGAGAATCACAGTCTTGAACTGATTGGAAGCATCTGCATATGCTGGAGTTCAGTTCCGGTTAGGCTCTGTACACTGATCTGCTGCACTTCATCTTTCCTCTGTTCTTTATTCTGCTATCTTTCACATACCGGATCCTTTTTGCTATCTCTGCTCTTTCTCTGGACTTATTCGCATTTATCTCCACACTTACACACATTTCACAACTAAATCCATCCTCTATATATATCCGCACAAGTAATTTCATCACCTTTCTAGTCGGCATCCGGAACAGTCTAGTTTCTTACAAACTCTCATTCTGTCGGCTGAATCCTTCCTCACCAAGCAATGCGGATCAAGCATATACTTGTAGATATCATTAATCATGTCGGCCAAACATGATTCATGCCTTCACAACCTCTGTCATCAACAGTAACACATCCGGAAAGCAGTCTGATACTCTGCCAGTCAGTTCTTCCTCTGTTTTCACTGTCTCTCAGAAATCCGGTACTCAACCATTCATATCTTTTTCCTTGTCCATCACCGGAGGCTAAATCCTTGGAATATACCACTCAAGGTAGTCCTCTTAACTTCCCCAAATCCGCACTGCACCAAGACACTTCCACTGAGAGGTCCGGACCAATCTGTCGGACCTTGCCACATGCTCTGTTCTTCTTCACCGGACCACAACATTCTTTATTCTGACTTCCGGTAGAGACACATCATGACTTGCGGATATGTGGGATGACCTTTGTTGCCATCAATGACAACAACCATGAATCCATATAGTGTCTCTTGCCAACAATCTCCCCCTTTGGCATTGATGGCAACACTTAGTGAAAAATGACTAAGTGTTTTCACTATGCTCCCCCTTTGCTGATGCTCTGTCTTTATATACAATTTCCGGAACTCCCCCTTAGTTGGATCCCTCATTTTTCACTGCTCCTCACTCCCCCTTTGACATCAATGGCAAAGGGTAGGGTCCGCACATCAAAATTTTCAAAAATTTCTTATACTTAGCCGCATATTTACATACTCACATATATTGAAGAATGTCTGCAAAGGATGTCTGTAATTGAATCATTTCGGTAGCCCAACTTTGCTTCATTCTGTCCAAAATTGAGATGTGACCACTTAACAAAAATGCAAACGCTTCTGCCCGCTTGAGATCTGTCGGATCTTTTGTTTGGGCGGTGGTCCTAGCATCACTGATGGCCTCATGCATGGTTTCCAACTTAGGGATTATAATCCTTCTAAGTTCTCCCATCCGGTTGGTGATGTTCTTCCTTTCCTTCTCAAGATTCTTTATTTCGTTCAAGACTGCAATAGTCTGACATTCTTGATTTATTATAGAGGAAGAGAGAGGATCAAAACTTTGAGATAAGCTTTGTAGCTTATCCTATTCCTCTTTTATTTTCTTGTCAAATGCTGCTGTTGCCTTTGACCAGGATATACAAAATTTATAGATATCACCGCCATCCTTAAGAGCATTCTCTAAGCTCTTTATTCCAATGCTTACAATCTTCCTATCCTTAGAGATTAATTCTAATATTTCTGAAAATCTCTTATCCAAAAATTCCTTCCGGACCTTTTCTTCAGCTGATTTTTCTAAAGAATCAAAATGTGTATCAACACTGCTGACTAAGGTTTTTAGATTACCGGAAGTGGAGGCTGTCGGATCTATCTGGATTGATGGCATGATCTTTACAAGTATTCCGGAAGCAGCCTCTATCAACTCACAGTCTTCCATATGAGACTTCAGGAGCTTTTCATTTGCCTTGGCATTTGCAAATGAAGCTATCTTCATTGTTTGTACCGGAGAGAGAGAGTCAAAATCAAATGGACCTTTTAGAAGCTCCGGTTCATCAATCTCTAGAGTTTCTTTACTCAAAAATTGTTGAACAGTTTGTGCAGTGTCTCTTGCCGGAGACAGATGTTTCTTTTCTTCTGCAGTCTTAGAACTGTCAACCTCTTTGTCTTTCACCACTGCTTCCTTCTCCTGTAGTTGCTCTTCTTCTTTGGATCCGGAGACTGTAGGGGAAACCGGAGGAGAGATGCTAACTTGTTCATGGGCCACTTCTTCTTGAGCAGAGGGTCCCAAGTCTTCACTTGTCTGTTCAGGGCTCACTTCTTCCGGAACAGAAGATTCCAAATCAGCAGCTGTTTCTGCACCTAAGTCCTCTACAACAGGAAGATTGAACCTTTTGAAGGCCTTCCGGAGGATCTCTTCTGTTTCTTGGGCCACTTTGTCAGTCTCACCAAGCATGAGTTGATTCATCCTGGCTTTGCTTCTGAACTCATCTTTACAGTCCTTGAAGATAATGTTCATTGTCTTGGGATCAATTTGAGGATATAGCTGAATAGCTATCTGCTCCCGGATCTCAAGATCTTTAGCATGAGCATTATTCTTTCTTACTTCCATTTCCTTCTCTAGGCTTTTAGGAATGAGAGATATGATCTCAATGAAAGCCTTATTGTATATGTTCAGATATTTAACTGTGGCTTCCTGCAGAGTCTTTTGGTCTGCCTCACTGAAGTCATCATAGGATTCAGTCATTGGTTGAAGGTTTCCATCCACCGTGACCGACTTGATTATGCTCTCTAGTGACAGAGTGGGCTTTTCAACAGTTACCTCTGCCATTTCATCCTTGTCTTGGCCTGTGGAGGGCTTACCGAATCCTTTCTTCTTCTGTTTCTTTACTTCTCTTACTCCCTCATCTGATTCTGTTTCCTCTTCATCCTTTTGGCTTCCATAAGCCCTTGTGGCTTTTGTCTTGGATCTCTTACCGGATGCCTGGACTTCCGGTTTTGAACTTTTGGTTGAGGGAGGTGCAGATCTCTTTGTTGATCTGGTCCGGGTGGGAGCTCCAACCGGAGCACTTTCTTTGCTTTTCTCTTCTTCCTCGGCCTTCCTCCTCTTTTCCCGGCTGGCATCAAGTGCCTCCTTTGAGATACCTAGGCCTTGAGCAATGTGCTCTACTTCTTTTCTTACCTTTCTTTTAATCTCAGGTTCCCTGAGTTCTACATGTATTTTTACACTCAGCTCCTCAAAGGTTCCAAACCTTTCTGCCTTAGGATCTTTGGGCTGACTTAGCATGTGTTGAACATGCAGCTCCACTATCTGTTCATCAACTTCATACCCCATGGGCATGATCCAGACAGTCCTTGGCTCCACTGCCTCTATTAGGCACTGATCAGTGTCAACCATAAAGCACACTGAGTCCTTGTATTTCTCAATGAGAGACTGAGGAATTCTCTCTCTTGCTTGCATCATGCTCTGAAAGTTTTTGAAGTATCCCCATAGAGCTGAATTTCTCGCTTTTGCATCCCCAAGTCCATGCAAGTAGTCTCTTATCTGGACTGCAACAGGTTTGTCATTCTGCCATACCCATCCACTTGTTCCGGGTAGCTCATTCATGAAGTAGAAGAATAGACATACAATAAGAGTACCATACTTGAAGGAATTCTTCTTATCCTTCTTGATTTTCTGTATGTTTTCCATTAATTGGCTTAGCAGTAGTTCGCAGAGGTCATATTCTGCATTTTTCCTTAGCATTTCAAAAGCAGTGTATACTGCAGTTCCGGATACAGAATTCTCCCTGCTGGAGTGATAGATCTTGTATCCTATTATCATTGATGCATATTTGATATCCGGATCCGAAATATCTTCAATGGTCATTGCCCTCTTGTCAAATTTTGATCCGATGGCCTCTGTTACAATGTTGTTCTTGACAGATTTGAGGATAGGTACCCCTCCGGAAGAGTATAGGCCAGTTACTACTCTAATTGCCTCTTTTGTGATCTTACAGGGTCTATCTAGCCATAGAAAGTTGTCATGCATCCTGCTCAGTACATACCGGACCCATTCATCTTCTTCAAAGCAGGGGAAATGAATAAATTGCTCAAATTGTTTCTTCTGAATATCCTTATACTCTGGTTTAAGCTCAAAAGCATTGTCAATCAGCTGCTTGTGATAGAGGTCTCTTAATTTGAATTCCCCAAATTCCTCAATGTTTGCATGTATGTAAACCCTAATGTCTTCGGTGTGTAAAACTCCATGAGGAACACTAGAGAAGGCTCCTAGTGGGTCTACCTCCAATGATTTGTAGGGATGTTTCTTGAATGAGGGGCGAGGTCTATCAGAGATCTTAACTATGTTTGGAGTAGCCATTCTTCAAGGATTTGCAGTGAGGTAATGAAAAACGGAGAATACCTTATGCGCCTTCGGTTTGCACGGAGTGGTTGGATTGATTTCTTTATCCAATAGCTTTGGCAGGAGATCCTTGGTGTGCTTGAAGAACCTTGTTGCAGAGCTCCACTTTTTGCTTCTTCTCGAGTGCAGAATGAGCAAATGACCTTTGAGAAATCCCTTAAATTGCTCCGCGAACCCTAATACCTGTCTGCAATAAATGCTTCACCTACATCATTCCGGTTTGCCTTGTCTGAATAGCTTGGAGTATCCCGGATTAGTCCTGATCTGTGGATATCATCCGGATCTTTCAATCATGAATAAATCGAGGTAGCATATTACAAGATCATCTCAAACACTCTGTCCAATCCGCAGAACAAGATAGTGCATTTCCGGATCTTTCCGGACCTTTTTGTAATCCTTTATCATACCGGAGCATCTCCCTGAACAGGTCTTATTTGATCGATCATAGCTTCTTCATAACTCCATGCGGACCTCTGAAAACTTGACTGAAGTATCTCAAGACTCATATCTACAAACCCTTTGATCCGCATCTTGTGCCACATCCGGCACCACTTGTTTGGCTGGGGGAACAAGATTTTCTTTGAGTCTCCCCCTGAGCCTGAGCTTACTTTTTAATTTCCGGAAGAAATATCAGCACCAGAGTCTGGTGCGGATCCAACCTCTACATTCTCTGAACTTTTCTTTACCCAAATCTTGCTCATCTGATTCCTAACCTCATCCGCATTCATCTTTTGTTTACCCTTGTCTTGATTCTGATTATACACCGGACCTCTCTTGTCCTGATTCTTGTTTCTGCAGACTTTAGCATTATGACCGGACCTATTGCAGATTTGGCAAATAACATTTCTTTGCATATTTGACTGATATCCTCTTGATCTGCATTGATTAGCCCTATG
The DNA here is from genome assembly GCA_027924645.1 of Cunninghamia lanceolata. NCBI lineage: Eukaryota > Viridiplantae > Streptophyta > Pinopsida > Cupressales > Cupressaceae > Cunninghamia > Cunninghamia lanceolata. The sequence continues at coordinate 18,547,185 of BSBN01001583.1, forward strand.
ACCTATTCTATTGCATGTGAAGCATCTACCTTTGAATGATTTGTTTACTTGCATAATTCTGCATTCATGGGATTTGTGTCCATACCTTTTGCAGTTGAAGCACTGTCCGGAGAAGGATGAATTATTCTGATTCATTCTCATTCTGCACTGATTAGCTTTGTGACCAAAGTGGTTGCAGCTGTGGCAGTATCCATTGAAGGATGGATATCTTTGAGCATTTGGCTGTCTTACCGGAGGTCTTCTAGGCCTGCTCCTTGGATTTTCTGATCCAAGATTCTTCTGACCGGATCCGGAGCTTTCTCCTTTCTCATATCCCAAGCCATACTTGTCATCTGTCCTCTTTTGACTTCCAAGAAGAACTTCAAGTTGAGCAGAACTTATCTTGAATTTCTCTTTATATTCATTTGCTGTTTGAAGGTCTCTTTTGAGAGAGGCAATTTGATCCTCAAGTTTTCCTTCATTATCTTTGGCATCTTCAAGATCAGATTCAAGGTGTCTGATAATCCTGTCCATCTGGTGGCATTCTTTTGATTTTTCTTTAAGAGATTGTCTTAGATTGTCTTCAGCCTTTCTTTTTTCTTCAATCTCTTGAGTAAACTTTATAGTTCCTGATTCCATTTCATGTCTTAACATAATGACTTCTTTTGATAACTTTTCACATAACTTGGTTTGCTCAGTCAATTCCTCATTTGTATTGCTTTCTTCACTTTGTCTTGCCAACTGTTGAAGCAGCTCCTTTCTCTTTTTCATAGAGAGACTTAATTTGTCTTTTAATTCTCTCATGAATTCATCAGCCTGTTTGAGTCTTTCCTTTAATTCACTGACTTCAGAATTTGACTGTTCAAGATCCTCAAGGGCAGTCTTGAGTTGCTCCCTTAAACCATATGCATCCATTTGAAATCCCAGATCTTCCTCAAGCTGTTAGGCTCTATTAGGAGGAACTTAGCTCTGATACCAATTGTTGATAACTGAGAGGGGGGGGGTGAATCAGTTATCCTAATTATTTCCCTTATTGAACTTTCCTTTTAATTGAAGCAGCATAAAATCAAACACAAAACATTAACCATGAAATAAGAAACACATGACACAGTATTTTTGACGTGGAAACCCTGTTAAGGGAGAAAACCACGGGGTGATTAACCCAAGAATTATTCTCTGTTAGAAGAATAGGAAATTACAAAAATGGCACTTGCCAATTAGGGCTCACTGCCCGAGCACACTGCTCACAAGAGGCCCACTGCCTACAAGAAGACACACTGTCTACAAAGTGATGAGAATCACAGTCTTGAACTGATTGGAAGCATCTGCATATGCTGGAGTTCAGTTCCGGTTAGGCTCTGTACACTGATCTGCTGCACTTCATCTTTCCTCTGTTCTTTATTCTGCTATCTTTCACATACCGGATCCTTTTTGCTATCTCTGCTCTTTCTCTGGACTTATTCGCATTTATCTCCACACTTACACACATTTCACAACTAAATCCATCCTCTATATATATCCGCACAAGTAATTTCATCACCTTTCTAGTCGGCATCCGGAACAGTCTAGTTTCTTACAAACTCTCATTCTGTCGGCTGAATCCTTCCTCACCAAGCAATGCGGATCAAGCATATACTTGTAGATATCATTAATCATGTCGGCCAAACATGATTCATGCCTTCACAACCTCTGTCATCAACAGTAACACATCCGGAAAGCAGTCTGATACTCTGCCAGTCAGTTCTTCCTCTGTTTTCACTGTCTCTCAGAAATCCGGTACTCAACCATTCATATCTTTTTCCTTGTCCATCACCGGAGGCTAAATCCTTGGAATATACCACTCAAGGTAGTCCTCTTAACTTCCCCAAATCCGCACTGCACCAAGACACTTCCACTGAGAGGTCCGGACCAATCTGTCGGACCTTGCCACATGCTCTGTTCTTCTTCACCGGACCACAACATTCTTTATTCTGACTTCCGGTAGAGACACATCATGACTTGCGGATATGTGGGATGACCTTTGTTGCCATCAATGACAACAACCATGAATCCATATAGTGTCTCTTGCCAACATAGGCATCGGTCCAAATTTGGTGAAGGGCTAGCACTCTCATTTTATCCAACTCTTGTCATGTTAGTTGTAGGAATAGGAGTAGGTTTAGTTTAGGGTTGGATGTTGTTCATGATTCAATATAACAACTAGGGATATTTATATAAGGTGATATAAAATAGTTTAAATATTTTTTGATTCATGTCATGCATGTTTGCATCTTGCCACTATTTATAAAATGTCAAATGAATTTATCTTATGGGGATAAAAATAATATCATCTGTGTGTGCATGTGCAAGATGTACAATTAGCTTAATTAGAGGTTTTGTGCAACCAGTCGTCGTGGCCTAGTGGCAATTATAGGGGTCAAGTGTACATTGGGTATGGATGCGAGTGTTTACTTATGTTTCATCTCATGCCTCAAGGAATACCCCTCCTGGGTCTAGCTGATCCTGAAGTGTAGGATAATATACCCACTCTTGTTAGTTGGTCATAACCATCCTCAATCTATGGATGAGCCCCTTTATCATCTTCCTGATGACGCCCCTAGCCTGGAAGAAGGAGACATGCTCTAGGATTTTGGACTTGCAATTTTGGGACCCAACAGAAGGCATCTCCAACAAAATTTATGAAGTCCATGAAAAATAACTGAGACGCTAAGGTTCAAATCTCTTACCACTATGAGAAATCTCATCCTTTCCACAAAAGATCCTCATGAAATCCTTTTCAACTCTAGGGTTTATAAGATTGAATTGTCCCATGGAATCCTTTATATTAGAGGGACTAGTCATTCTATCAACATAAGGATTAAAGAACATGGTGTTGGCATTAAGCATGGACATGTTGTAAATCTACCCTTGCTAAACAATCTTCCCACATGAAACACTACATATGTTTAATGACCTCCCAAGTCCTAGCTAAAGAAGAAAATTTCTTTAGGAGGAAATTAAAGGAATCAATAGAGATCAACAAACACACACACAACCTCAAAAAATATAATGATTGGAGTTTAAGTTTCATGTGGAATCCTATGTTAACCTCTCTTAAAAAATTAGTTATTCAAACCCTACTTGACTCCCCTTCCCTTATCTCACACCTCATTGCTAGGTGTTTGTCTATCTCCTACTTATTCTTCCTTGTCTTCTTTGTCATTGTCCCCATTTTCTTCTTATCTCATTGTCTTTATGACTTTATCCCTTTCCCTCTCTTGCAACTTGCCTTCCTTTACTTGACCCTCATTTCTACCCCATCTTACCCTTTGTGTTTTTCACTATCTTTTTCTCTTTTTAGTTTATTTTTTCTTTCTCATTCTTCAATTTATTATTCCCTTCGGCTATCACTGTCACTTTATTGCTTTTCTATTTTAATATATTTTATTTCTTGATTATATTATGAACCCCATTCTACTATATGGTAGTTAGTATTAGTGAGGCTTACATGCTTTATAAGTCACCCATAATTAATATTAAATAAAGGTGGATGCATCTGCTTTATAAGTCATCTCATTAGTTAGAATAAAGCAATTATCCCACATGCATGGGATGGTAGCAGTTGTCTTCTATATTTCCCAAATGGAAAGTATCTTTGATGTTTATAATTAGAGTGTATGTTATATTGGGAAGTTGCCCTCTCGAAGTGGCATTATGAAAATAATAGGTATTTTATTTCTCTCATTTCTACATATTTCTGTGTGTTTAATTTAGTTTGTCTTGAAGGTTCATTGCAAGTGGTATCAGAGCTCTTTCCAAGGCTATTTCTACAAACAAATTATTATTTTAGAGTTGTTTGTAACTTTCCACCACATGCTTCCACCTTTCCCTATTGGGATTTTAGTGATTAGAAAGTGGTTATAGTCATAGTCACTCTAAATCTGTTATCTAAGTTTTTCTCAAAAAACTCCTTGCAAGTAGTTCTTTTTCTTTTTAGGTTAGAAACCTTGTGTTGGGGGTTTTCAATTGTCCTCGAAAGAGCCATCATTCTTGGCTAAGGTGGATTCCCTGTAAAGGATCTAATGAAGTGAGGAGTATTTTGGCTCCAATTCCTAGGCCTCAACCAACCTCTATATACGATCATGAACTTTCATGTACCTTCAAGCATATCAGAAGACCCTCTAGGAATATTTTGCAGCCTAGCCCTAGGTTACCCTAGACCATCTAAATTTTTTAATGCATCAATAAGTGATTAGCCTCGAGAAGTTACTTGTAATGTACCTCAAAAGCAAGATAGTGGGCTATGAGTATGGTCCTAATCCTCCATAGTTAGCACTCAAACATTAGACCTCAAACACTATTTACAAACAAGATAAGTATATTGGTGAGCCCACAAATCAAACAAACCCTTTAGTGCCTTCCATTTTATCCTTATCTATGTGGTGTTCATCTAGAATACTAGCAATATGTCTTTTCTTTATAGTTAGGTATTTGGGTATTTGGCATCAATTAGACAATTATTTATGTTCTCTTTGCACAACAACACATCTAGATTATTCTTACACACCTATAGTTTTTAGTTATTGGTTCAATTTCTCATTCTACTACCAAATATGAAACTTCTGAAGCAAATTTCTCCTAATCTAGCCACAAATTGTCAATTTTGATGGAAAATTTAGCCTAGAGGGTATATAAATAGTAAAAAGAAAGTTTGGGCCAAAATTTTCCCTTTTCAGTGGATTGTCCTATTACGATCATCTTTTTGAGCTAATCAATTTGTCTTATAAATTTGGAAAATCATTTTTTGGCCAATCCCATATTTTTCCACACTTAGACACCTACACAATTGCACTCATCTATGTTTCTTGATAATTTTCCCATATATCTCTAGTCACCTTTTTTGCTACCAAGAATTAGTTTGTAACTATGGTGGAAAGTCATTGTTCTTAGGACCCATAAAGCTTACTATACAATCTCTTAATGATTGCATTAATCAAATGCAAGTGGAAACTAACAACAAGCTCTCCATGCTAATAGAGTAGGTGACATGATTGATAATGACTGTATCTAATTTAGACAAGGGCCAATCCTATACTATTATAATGAGATCACCCTACCCCAATCAAGGTGGACTTCCACACCCCATTAAAATAGACTTGATGCAAGAGAATCCCTAGTTCAAGAGCAATCTTACATCAACCAAAAACATTTTCATCTCAATTTGTTTTCTTTTCATTTTTCAATTCAGTTTAGTTAGTAGCAGTTTCTGTATTTTGGTCTGCATTCTGCCGTAGTTTCATTTCAGACCTTGCAGAGCTGGACTTAGCATCTAGACACCTTCATGCACATCATATCCAAAATTTAGATCATTTGGATTAGTTTCCGGAAAGATATCGCTATCAGAAGATCGACTGTTTTCTCAAAGTAGAGCATCCTAATAGTCTCAGACAATCAGCTAAAGGAGAAGACTTGAGGAGCATTTCACAACTTACGGAGCTAAACAACACATCATTCAAGGAACTTTGGATCATGGCCAACCTTCCCTAAGATCTGTATGCTTTTCCACTCACTTGTGGAGGATTCCCATCTGTTTAGGTCTGACCAATCTATGTACACACATTACATCTCTTTCATCAGAGTTTGTAATCATCCTAGGTCAACGCGAAGGAATCTTGTGTTCTGGAGATGCTATATATTCATGTAATAGATGCATAGGAAAGCAATGAATCATATAGAGATAGTTTTATAGTTTGAATTCTTTTGTAAGGCACTTCAAAGTCATATCTTGTGCATATACTATAACTGAGGAATCAGGCATATGAGCCCTAATTGTAAGCTCGCATGTTGCCGGCTTGTTTGTATTTTGAATCTATGATATACTAAATGACTGAATCTGCATTTGCATCCTATCTTTGAGTTGTTTCTGTTGTGTTTACTCTTGTTGCATGGTCTGGACTATTCACTTTGTAGACCCTCCTAGTCGTGACTGCACCAAGTGGTATCAAAGCAAAGTTTGAACCTTTTGGGAGAGAAGTGAGTGAATTGAACAAAGTTTGTGAAGGCATTTTGTAAGATCTTGTTGTGAACAAATCATTGAATCTGAGGCAGACTACCTGTGTTGTCAATTGATCGCCGATTGTGAGGCAGTTATCATCTTGTAGCTCGATCACCGAATTTGAGGCAATTACACTTGATTCGAGGAAGAGATGCCACCGAGGAGAATACCTGTTGTTGGTACTATGGCTGGAAGAATGGATGAGATGATAGAAATGATGAAAACAATGCGAGTTCACTTAGATGTTGTTGAAGAAGATCGAAGAAGAGGACTTACACCTTGACCTAATGGTGAAAGTGATGATGATGAAGAATTTCAATCCGTTGATCAAAATGAAGTAACCCTAGATGAAGAAGAAGAATCAGATCAAGTGAAGATGTTGCGAGCTATTTCAAAGATTGGGAAAAGACCTAAAGTTGATGAACCGAACTATACTGGCAATTTGAACCCTGAGGATTTGATTGATTGGATAAATGACCTAGAAGAATACTTTGAGTATGAAGAAATTGAAGATCCGGAGAAGGTGAAATTTGTAAAGACAAAGTTGAAAGGACATGTTGCTATATGGTGGAAATAAGTTTAGTTGGATAGAAATAGAAGAGGAAAAGACAAAATTACAAAGTGGGATAGAATGGTGACAAAATTGAAGAATCAGTTTGTACCTGCCGACTATGAGTTGGAACTGTTGAAGAGATTACAAAACCTGAAACAAAAGGAGAAATCTGTGGAGTATACTGAAGAATTTCATAACATGATCATAAGGATAGGACATAGTGAAGCAAGCAAGGAAAAAGTGGCTAGATATATTAGTGGACTAAGATTGAACATTCAAGAAGAACCAAGTCTGGTGAGGATGACAACATTGGAAGAAGCATATCAGTTCACCCTAAAAGTTGAAGAAAAATTGAACAAGAAGCATGAGTAAAGACAGAGAGGTAGAGAAGGTAAATTTCAGAGAGGTAGGACATTTTATAAAAGAGAAAGATCATATGCGGAGAAAAATAGACAAGAGAACACATTCAAGAATGAGGACAAAGATAATAATGCATACCGAAGATATGACAAAACTTTATACCGCAGAGGAAACCCTAGTTCATACTAGAGTGAAGGATACAGAAGAGATGGAAGAGGACCAACAAGAGAACATTCAAAGGAACTTGTTTTAAGTTTGGAGGTGAAGGATAAAGAGCATTTGAATGTAATCAAGGAAGTACAAGCAAGAAGATAGAGAATAGTGGAAGAGCATCTTATGTGGAAGAAGAACCTATTGGATCAGCAAGTTCAGTCTGTAAACCAGAGAAAGGATAATCACTTGTCATGGGGAGAGCACTATTTCAATGAGAGATAGATGAGGAACCACCACAGAGGAAAAGTTTGTTTAGAACCAAATGCAAATCAGGAGGTAAATGTTGTAAAGTTGTAATTGATAGTGGTAGTTCAGATAATTTGGTTTCAGAGGAGATGGTGACTAAGCTAAAGTTGGAAAGATTGAAACACCCTAAGCCATACTAGATAGCATGGATTTAGGATGAGATCATAAGATACTGGTGAGTGAACAATGTTTGGTAAATTTTCATATTGGATCTTATCATGATGTATTGTGTGATATTATGCCTATGGATGTATGTCATATATTGTTGGGTAGACCATGGCAATATGATAGGAAAGCTATACATGATGGAAAGAAGAATACATATACTATAATATCAAATGGAAAGAGAATTACCTTGATTCATTTGGAAGATGATCCTAAGAGCGAAGTGTGTAGGAATTCTAGAATCTATCTGGTAGATGGGAGGAGATTTCTAGATGGTTTGAGACATGAGAATATGAGTTATGCTTTGATTCCTAAGAAGCCTGAAAATCTAAAGACTAAAGAATCACAACTGAAGGAGATAACTGAGTTGCTGGTAGAGTATGAAGATATCATATTAGATAATGTACCTGAAGGATTGCCACCAATCAGGAGTATCAGTCATCACATGGATCGTATACCTGGAGCTAGTTTGTCTAACAAAGCAGCACACAGAAGGACACCAACAAAGAATGAAGAATTGAATAGACAGATACATAAATTGTTGAGGAAAGGTTTGATTAGAGAAAGTTTGAGCCCTTGTGCAGTATCTATAGTGTTAGCACCGAAGAAGGATGGAGAATGGAGAATGTGTACAAACTCTAGAGCAATCAACAAGATCATAGTTAAGTACAGATTCCCTTTACCTAGGATGGATGATATTATGGATTGTTTAAGTGGAGAAAATTATTTTACAAAGATAGATTTCAAGAGTGGATACCATCAGATCAGAATCAGAGAAGGAGATTAATGGAAGACTGCTTTTAAGACAAATGAAGGACTGTATGAGTGGTTAGTGATGCCTTTTGGATTGACAAATGCATCGAGTACTTTCATGAGGTTGATGAATGAAGTTTTGAATAAATTTCTGGGTAAGTTTGTTATTGTATATTTGGATGATATTTTGATTTTCAATAAGACAAAGGAAGAATATTTGTGGCACCTGAGACAAGTATTGCAGAGATTGAGAGAAGAGAAATTGTTGATAAACATCAAGAAGTGTAGTTTTATGAAGGAAGAATTGGTATACTTGGGATTTGTGATCTCTGTGGAAGGATTAAAGATGGACCCTAAGAAAGTGAGAGAAATTGTTGAGTGGCCTACACCTAAGAGCATTGGAGAAGTTAGATCATTTCATGGATTAGCTAGTTTCTACCGGAAGTTCATCAGAAATTTTAGTTCAGTATGTAACCCTATGACAGAGACAATGAGAGGTGATAGAAAAGACTTTAAGTGGACATTAGGAGTAGATAAAAATTTTTAATTGTTGAAGCAGAAAGTGATAGAGCAACTTGTGTTGGCATTGCCAGATTTCAATAAGGTATTTCAAGTAGATTGTGATGCAAGTGGAAATGCAATAGGAGCAGTGTTAAGTCAAGAAGGTAGACCTGGAACATATTTTAATGAGAAATTGAATGATGCAAGGAGAAGATATTCAGTTTATGATCAAGAGTTATATGCCATAATTCAAGCCTTGAAGAAGTGGAGACATTACTTGTTACCTAAGGAGTATGTGTTGTATACAGATCATCAAGATTTGCAGTATTTGAATAGTCAAGGAAAGTTGAATCAGAGACATATGAGATAGGTAGAGTTCATGCAGAGTTATACTTTTGTGTTGAAGCATATGAGTGGAAAATCAAACAAAGTTGCAGATGCACTGAGTAGGAGAAGGAACTTGCTGACAAAGATGAGAGTTGAAGTGTTAGGATTTGAATAATTAAAGAGAATGTATGAGGAAGATCTTGATTTTGCAAAACCCTGGAAAGCATGTAAGAAATGTGTTGTGACAGATAGGAGTAAGTGGTTGGATTATTTCATTCAGGAAGATATGATGTTCAAAGGAAATCAATTATGCATACCTAGGAGTTCAATGAGAGACAATTTGATCAAAGAGAAGCACAGTGGTGGATTGGAAAGACATTTTGGCATTGATAAGATAGTGGCTTTGGTAAGTGAAATTTATTTTTGGCCTCAAATACATAAGGGTGTGTGCAAGAAGTTGAGTCCACTTTTTGGCTAAAGAGTGGAAGTGTTTTCCCTAATTTTTAGAATTTGTCACATTTGACCTAAAAATTTGAAGCACTTAAAGGTGGAATCTTGAAAAAAGTCAATAAATATGAAATGTAGTGCTTAGAGTCTAGTTTCCAAATATGTAATTTTTTAATACCCAAATGATACAAATTGATTTTTAATAGGTGTTTCTAAAAACCACTGTTTAAAAGTCACTTTTTTTTACTATACCATGCATGTGTACATCATCCATATTTTGACCTAAATAATCATATTTTTCTAAATTCTTTTGGGAAAAGATTTGTAACTCACAAAAGCACGTTTTCCATATTTTTTTGTAACTTTTTATTGATTTTTTTTTTGTTAATTTTTTATTGGCTATTTTGGTGTTTTAAAAAATCGTTGTGTACATCACGCATAAGATGACCTAAACTTATCATTTTTTCAAAAAAAAAATTCAAATTGAAAAGAACTGTCTAAAGTACATTTTCATACAATTTTTTTTACAAAAAATTATTTTAATAAAAAGTTATTAAAATACTAAAAAACCCTGATAATTCAAGTTTATGGACCTATTTCATCATAAATTAATTGAAAATAGAAAAAATAATCCAATTGTAAAAAAAATTACATATTTAGAATCTAGACTATCTCATCTATAATGGGTTTTAATTTCATCAAAAGATTCTGCAAAAAAGGCCTTCAGACATATGCCCAAAGTCACTATTTTATTGCGACATTGACATGACCTTCAACTTGTAGGTTAAACCAGGTCCAAAACCAAGGGTCAGGTTCCCAAGCCTTTTTTCTGACCCAAAACCCATATAAAAAATTGGGTCAAAAATTCAAATTTTATGAAATGCAATCCCATTTTGAAATGGGATCCCATTTCATAAAAAGCGGGATCCCGTTTTGGTTTACACGATTTTGGGTTTTTTTCTAAGTTTGAAACTTCCACCTAAGTGGACTCATCTTTGTGCATTTACCCATAAGGATGTTAAGAAATTTGTGCAGAGTTGTAGAATATGTCAAGTTCCAAAAGGGAGTAGTCAAAATACTGGATTGTAGAAATCTTTGATAGTACCAGAGAGACCAAGTGGGAAGACATAAGCATGGATTTCATAATGGGATTGCTGAAGACACAGAGAGGACATGATTCAATATTTGTAGTGGTGGACAAATTTTTAAAGATGACACATTTTATACTTGTAAGAAGACAACTAATGCAGTTCATGTGGCTGACCTATTTTTCAAGGAGATTGTGAGATTGCATGGATTACCTAAGAGCATAATTTTAGACAGAGATACAAGATTTCTCTGATACTTTTGGAGGACACTTTGGAAGAAGTTGAAGATAGACTTGAAGTTCAGCTTAGCATTTCATCCATAGACTGATGGATGGACAGGGGTAGTAAATAGGAATTTGGAAAAATTGTTGAGATGTTTGGTTGGAGAAAAGACATGAAATTGGGATTTGATTCTATCACAAGAAGAGTTTGCATATAATAATTCAATGAATAGGAGTATCGGAAGAAAACCTTTTGATATTGTGACAGGAACTAACCCTAGAGGAGTAGCAGAGTTGAGAGATATCAGTATGGAAGACAAAAGGAGTGCAGAAGCAGAAGAATTTGCAAGACACATGAAGATAATGCATAATCAAATTAAGAAGCATTTGGAGGAGATGAACAATAAGTATAAAGAGCAAGTAGATGAGAAGAGGAGACACAATTAATTTGTAGTTGGAGATGAAGTGATGGTGTGCTTGAGAAAAGAAAGATTTCCAGTTGGGACATATAACAAGTTGAAGATGAAAAAGTTTGGACCATGTAGGATACTCAGAAAGTTTGATTCAGGAAATGCATATGAAGTAGAGCTACCGAAGACACTGTGGCTATCACCTATTTTCAACATTGCAGATCTATATCAGTATAATGAGGCAGAGTTCAGTGACAACATTGAAGAAGATTTGAAGAAGTTGTTACCACAACAAGCACTAGAGCATATTGAGGACATCTTGGACAACAAAGTTAGACGCAACACTAGAGGCAAGCAATACAAAGAATATCTTGTGAAGTGGACAAGAAGACTAGAAAAAGACTCATCTTGGATTTCTTAGGCTAAGGTGGACCGTCTTGGTTTTCCTCTAGCCCCAACAAAGTGAGGGACTCACTTTTTTTCAACAAACCTGGATGTCTAATGTAGGAGCATCCCTGGTTCAAGAGAAATCTTGCATCAACCAAAAACATTTGCATATCAGTTTGTTTTCTTTTCATTTTTAGTTTAGTTTAGTCAGTAGCAGTTTCTGTATTTTGGTCTGCATCCTTCCACAGTTTCATTTTAGACCTTGCGGAGGTGGACTTAGCATCTAGACACCTTCATGCACATCATATCCAAAATTTAGATCATTTGGATTAGTTTCCAGAAAGATATCACTATCAAAAGATCTACTGTTTTCTCAGAGCAGAGCATCCTGACAGTCTCAAACAATCAGCTAAAGGAGAAGACTTGTGGAGCATTTCACGACTTACAGAGCTAAATGACACCTCATTCAAGAAACTTTAGATTGTGGTCGACCTTCCCTGAGATCTGCATGCTTTTCCATTCACTTGTGGAGGATTCCCATTTGTTTAGCTCCAACCTATTCGTGTACACAGATTACTTCTCTTTCATCAGAATTTGTAATCATCCTTGGCCAACGCAAAGGAATCTTGTGTTTTAGAGATGCTATATATTCATGTAATAGATGCATAGGAAAGCAGTGAATCATATAGAGATAGTTTGATAGTTTGAATTCTTTTGTAAGGCACTTCAAAGTCATATCTTGTGCATATACTATAACTGAGGAATCAAACCTGTGAGCCCTAAGTGTAAGGCTGCATGTTGCCATCATGTTTTTTATTTTGAATCTATGATATACTAAATGACTAAATCTGCATTTGCATCCTATCTTTAAGTTGTTTCTGTAGACACCTAAAATTGGCTCGAGTCGAATTAAGTAAATATTTTAATATTTATCTTAATTATTATTTTCTTCTGTCAATTAAATAAATATTCAAAATTTATTTGATTGTTTCATTATTGCATAATTAAATAAAGTTATTTTATTTAATTAAATTCCCTCAATTCTTCTAATGTCTAAAGTCCAAAATCCACCTTATCAATCCACCTCATCTCTTCCACCTCACCATGTTGCACATATAATTAAATATTCTTAATATTTAATTAGCTAATATCCTCCATTTTCCAAAATAAATCTTTAAATCAATTATCCTCCACCAAATTGAATATTTAATTCAATGTTCCCCACTAGCCTTCACCAATTGAATATTTAATTCAATGTTCCCCACTATCCTCCACCAATTGAATTGTTCCCCACTATCCTCCACCAATTGAATTGTTCCCCACTATCCTCCACCAATTGAATTTCAATTCAATTGTTCCCCACTATCCTCCACTCTTCCCAAAAATGAATTTTTAACTCATCCACTATCCTCCACTCTTCCCAAAAAATAAATTTTTAATTCATCCACTATGAATAAAAGATTTGCTTTTATTCCTAGCCATTGATCTCATCTATTGATCTTCACCCTCCATTCCTTTTTTGAAAATCTATAAATAAAACCCTCTTCTAAGCCATTAAAGGGACTTCACTCTTGCATCCTCATAATGCCCAATTTCCTCTAGGAAATCTTTTTCTGCATCCTCATAATGCCCAATTTCTTCTCCTCATTCTAGTCATCCCATATCCTCCATCATTAATGTGTTGAAGCTCATCTTCAATCACACAAAGTATCATAGCCATTTCTCCTTGTCATCTTGAGGAATTGAAGCAAAGAAGTAAGCTCCCTGAGGGCCAATCTTCATCATTCAAGATCAAGAAAGAATAGGCAAGCAATGGAAGTCGAAAGGTAAAGGTTGTAAGTATCTCTTCATGGTTATTTATCCTTCTTCCTTCATATTTCATTGTTGTATTAGGTTTTATTGTTCTTTATTGATCAAATCTATTTCACCCTTCACATTTTGGCGCCCACTGTGATCTAATCCACATTGTTTGTGAGGTTTTTGTCTTACAAGTTTTGTTGCAGATTCAGGTGTTTCTAAGACCATTCAGGCATCAACTCTTACAAACGGCATCCTACGCATAAACCGAGCTCACCATTGAGTCTGGAAAGCCTCGGAGGTAAAAAGTCACATATCATTCTCTATGGTTGTTATTTGAAAATTTTTAAAATTTTTTTTACTTTTCAAAGTGTTTTTGTAGAAAATAAAAAATAAATAAATTTTTGGGGGTGTATGTGTTTCATTTTAATATTTTCATTGTAAAAAAAAATTAAAAAAAATTTGACAAGGGGCCGAAGCCCCCTGCCCGCAGGCCCTACCTGCACCTTACTCCCTCCCCCCTGAACCCCACACCCAGCACCCCCCTCCCATCCCCCATTCCCCCCTCCCTCCCTCGACCCAGCCCTCCCCCACCCTGCGCAGCCCCTGCGTCACCTCCCTACACTCCCACCGACCCCCCCTGCGTACCCCCGACCCTTCCCTCCCCCCATTCCCCCTGATCCCTCCTAGCTCCACCCTCCCCTATCTTCCCATCCCTCGGCCACCCCCCGATCCATCCCCCGCGCCACCGCTTGGCTTCCCCTACCCCCTTTCCCCCTGTGCCCTTGCCACTGTGGCCCACCACTCGCCTCCCGCGCCTCTCCCATCCCTGCCACTGCCACCTCCACCCGCCTCCAACTCCTCCCGCCACCCCTCCTCCTAGCCTCCCCTCCACCGCCCTCCCAGATCCGCCGCCCACACCACGCTGCCACCTGCGCCCGCCAACCCCCCTACCTCTGCCCAACAATTGCCTGTGCTGCTCCGCCACCCCTGCCGCCCGCCACTCCACCCACCTGCAGCACCCAAAAACCTACACACACACCAAAAACAAAAAAAAAAACCAATTTTTTTTAAATTAACTTAAAAACAAAAAACAATTTAAAAAAAAAACATAATGTTTTTTTCAAAGGCACTCAACCCCTGGTCACATGGAGGACCACTGGTCTGTTTAAAAACCCTTAACCATAACTGTAACCGCCAGAGGGGAAGACCTTTAACATGTGACCAGGTGAACAGTTAACCACTAACATTTTTGTTAACTGCTAAGCCAACCTCTAGTGCCTCCTACATGCGAAATAGGCTATTTTTTTTCAAATTGGCATAACTTCCGCATACGGAGGCGAAATCGAGCAAACGAATACTCATCAGAAAGAGGACAACGCGAACTACGCAGTTCTGAGGATTTTTTAAGTGATTGTACCTTTTTCTAGCCTTTTTTCGCAGTCAAAGTCAAAGATGCTTAAAAACTTGAAATGCTCATATCTATTGCAAATTTGATCATTTTTCAGCAATTTTTTTTTAAATTGCATAGAATTTCGTGTAGAATCTGTTTATGAACTTATTTTTTCTGTATCAGTTCATTTTTCATTAGATTTTATCAGATTATCAATTTTCACATAACAATCTCCTATGCTAGTCTACTAGTTTCTTTTCGATTTTGGTGACTTGTAGGGACATCATTCGGGGCTGGAACAACATCAAGATCAGCAAATATGGATATTTGGATAGCGCACAATCTAGGTGCACTCATTCTAATCTTTTATCTTCAATCTTGTTGTCATCACACACTTCAATTTGGGCTCTAAAATGAACATTGATTGATCACACATCATTGAAATTGGGCATAAAATCAACCAGTGTCTTCCATTCACATCTTCATTTGGGCTATAAAAAGAACTAGTGTTTTCATTGTTTAGTGAATTTGTATGTGATTAGGGGTGTGTATGCTCTTCTCATGCGCTTCGTGCGATCTTGAGAAACAAAAACACCTCTTATCCATTCAATTTTCACACACACATTTCAATTTCTTAAGGGTTAATTTACAAGTGTGAGCGTGAGTCAAATGTGCATGTGTGTATGCTCTCTCCTCGCACCGCAAGGTGATCTTGGAAATCAAAAACACCTCACTTGATTTGCTATTGTCTACCCTTTCCTAGGAGGCCTGCTAGGAGATTTTATCACCCCCAGGGACGACCTCATCCAAGGCTGAATCGAAAGACACCCTCATTGAAATCAGAATCTTGTCACTCTTGGCTAAGCCCCAAAGAACTTTCTACCTTTGGGAAGTGAAGGTGAAGGGTGGGTTACCCGCTTCTCCCAGCTGGGTGACAAGATTTCACTTTCAATCCCTAGTCAACCTTGTGTAAACATTGCCCAAAACCTAATTGGCCATACCTTACATCAAACTAGACATTAGGGCATGTTGATGTGTCTTCCACATGTGCTTGTTTACTAATTAGCATATTCTTTAAATTCAACATTCAAAGTTGCTTATGTGTCTTGTGTGAGTGAATCATGTTTGTACATGTGTGATCATTGCCAAATCAAGTTAAACACCAAACACATAAGACAAGTCGTTCAACTCATTCTTCCAAGCACACTTGTCTCGACTTGTGAGCATTTGCACTCTTTTATAGACGCCTTTACTACTGTGCATCAAAACTAGTAAGCTTTTCCAGTCTTGTGTCAATGACAAACCAATTAGAATATCTTGATCAAAAACTCAAATATCTATGATTACAA
This sequence comes from Cunninghamia lanceolata, assembly GCA_027924645.1. Taxonomy (NCBI): domain Eukaryota; kingdom Viridiplantae; phylum Streptophyta; class Pinopsida; order Cupressales; family Cupressaceae; genus Cunninghamia; species Cunninghamia lanceolata. The sequence goes on from BSBN01001583.1 coordinate 18,563,408, forward strand.
ATAAACTTAGGTCCCTCACCCCAAGATTGTATAGCAATTATTCAACAAATCGACGTCTTACAATAGGAACTAAAAAGCTTACAAGCTGCATGGGCTAGTCTAGCTATGCCTCACCCCAAAATAATATATCTTTTTCCCATACGCATGACAAGGCAACTGCCACCTCAAGAGGGAAATCGTATACCACTTTGGCTCCTAATCCTCCTTCACCATATCCTAAAACACATATCCCAAAGCATACCAGTCCTACGCCAACACCGCCATCTAGTTCCTCAGATTTTAAATGGCACACCAAAAAAGAATCAGATGAGTGGTGGGAAAAAACTTTTCTAGATTTATACAATGCAAGAAAAGCTAGGGAGAAAGCCAAATCCACTCATCCATCCCTTCATCCATCTACCCATACACCTGCGACCAATGTGATCCAAGGACTACTAGCAGAAAGTCAACCATGTCCCCAAACTCTGATCCTTGGCCTTACCAAAGATTTTTCCAATGTCTTGTCAATGCCTACAACCCCTTCATGTCATCCACAACCCCTTGAGCTTCTCAAAGAGCCTTCTACCATGCACCAAAGTCAAGGTCCGTCACACCCTCATGTTGTTGACCAAGAGCCTATCCAAGAGCCCTCAATTAACATTCTTAGCCCTTCAAGCCCATCATGTGACCAACAAGCCATCAAGCCTATTCAAGAGTCTCCTATTATGAATCCAAGTCAAGAGTCGTCATGTTCTCATGTTGTTGACCAAGAGCCTATCCAAGAGCCTTCCACTTCCATTCAAGCAACCCAAGAGGTATGTCAAGAGTTTAATCCTAAGCGTGTGGAAATATTAAGCCCTAGTCCAACTCAAGACCAAAACACTTTCATGCAACCCATCCATAACCTTTACTTGTTCTATGATAAAGATATGCCCTATGATGAGGATGTCCTTGAACAACTTGATCCCATACCCATCCATGAGCCACTTGATCCTATCCATCTCCCAACAACCATTCACGAGCAAGCTATCCAAATTCAACCCATCCATAACATTTACCTTCTTTATGATCAAGATAATATCTATGATGAAGAAGCTATCCATGAGCACCTTGATCCTATCCATAATCCTCTATCCATCCATGAGCGAGATATCCAAATTACTCCTAGTCATCTGTCATCAAGCCCTATCCAGAATGAGCAAACATCCACTTGTCATGATGAGACACTTGCCTCCCAAGCAAGCGTAGAAGATCAAACCAGTAATACTCCTCTGCCATCTGTTATGGACCAAGCGGCAAATCCTGCACGATATATCCTTGGTCTTACTACCTTCATGCATGAATGTTCTTTCTTAGAACACCAATAACCATTATCCACTATCTCGCCTTCTCCATCCAATAAAGAACATGTGTCTAGTGTTCCACCTACACATAATCCCGCTGTCCACCGCATACTCTAGAAGATGAACTATCAAGGTAAAGGCTTAGGCCTTCATGAACAAGGTATTTTGGAACCTATCCATGTCAATGTTCCTCCACCTTCATACGGCCTTGGATACATACCCCAAGTTGCACAAACTCAAGATGTTGGTACTTCCTCCACTCCTCCTAAGTCTACCACTTTCCATTGCAAACACTATCATATCTCCAAAACATATGTCGCCATTCCACCTCCATCATCCTACAATTGTCAAAAGCATGTGACCATACACATTCCACCATCCAATCTATCTCCGCTACTTCCAACTCCTAATATCTCACCATCCAATCTACCTCCGCTACTTCCAACTCCTAATATCTCACTATCCAATCTCCCTCCACTACTTCCAACTCCTAATATCCCACCATCCAATCTACCTCTACTACTTCCAACTAATAACACCCCCCCATGCCGTTTACCACCACTGCTTCCAACACCTTATCCATCCATCTATAAATCCTCTCAATATCGCAATCATGGCTGACAAACGCACATATCGTCTAAACAAGGAGCTTTCACCAACCTCACTTCTACCATCCCATGGGGATTCAATAACAAATATGTGGATGCCTCTTCCTATAAAGTAAAAAATCCTAAGAGTCCTCATGACCTAGGATATAAAAGCCAAGAATCAAAGAATTATCCATATCGAAAGCTGCATACACCCATACACCTCAATGCCAAATTGAAAAAGGTGTGGGTCCCCAAGCAACAAATTATTATTCCAAAAGTTGTGCAAAAGCTGCATACACCCATACACCCAAATGCCAAATTGAAAAAGGTGTGGGTCCCCGAGCAACAAATGATTAATCCAAAAGCTACACAAACATTGCATACACCCAAACCCATACCTTCACAGGTACTATCTAAAAATAAAATGGTTTGGGTACCCAAGCAAAAAGCCCTAAAGTTACATGAGGCATCCACCTTTCAAGAATTCCAACCATCTACTTTCTCCCATTCCATCCATAAGTCTGAAATTCTTCCATCCCACATGGCAAACAAAAATCAAAAAAATACTAAGTCTATGTGGGTCCATAAATTCCTAAATCATTCATCCACAAGCAAAAGTCTCTGTTGCCTCCTACACTACTTTCCCATCACCAGCTTCAATGTTTACCATGATATGTGCGACCATTGGTCATGATTCCCTTCCATTCCACAACATTTTCATATACCTCCATCTCCCCTTCCTTCTACTATTATCCTACATATCTTCCTCATCCTACGCCTATGGTCCATGTTGTTGCATAAGCCTTCCCTCCATATTCTGCATCATAATCCACTATCTACCTACACCATCTCACTTTCATACGATCCCCTACCAACATCTGTGAGAACACTTGACATTGTCCATTTGACAGTATCTATCTAGCGGGACTATCAACTTTCAAGGAACTCTATACTTGAGTCTTTCCATATCCACCTTCTCCTATCTAAATATTCAAAAACAAAAAAAACAAAAATAAAAAAAGTAAAGAGAAATCCCTTCGTCCAATGGTGAAAACTTGGCAAACAGGTGCCTTGGATAAGTACCATGATGAAAACCTGGCAAACAGGCATCATGTGTAAAGTTGATCTTCTATGTCACCTACACTTGGGGGCACCTTGTCTCATCAGCATATCACTCTTCTCCTACCAGTTTCCTCTCATACCATTTCCTATCCTGTCCCGTCCATCCATCCAAACTTCCTTTCCTCTATTCTTTGGTCTTGATAAAGATTGGGGGGCACAATGTTGACAAATATTTTGAATGGCTCTTGACATACCTTATCCCTCCATACCATGTAGATCATTCATTATCCTCTCATCCTCCTATCGTCATTAGCATTGTCATGAACAATCCTACATATTCTACCTACAATGGGGCACATTATTCTTATGTGACATAGTCCTTGGAGATCACATCCTTGATTCCTTCTACCTAACCATCCGTATCTACTATCACCGATACAGGTACATATCCATGGTGTTTTCCTTGTCATCAGTATCCTCCAATCCATATCTGTTCCATATCTGATCCATATCTATTCTATGTCATGTCTTTTTTGTTCCATATCATGTCTTATTTGATCCATATCTGATCCATGTATGTTCCATATCATGTCTCATCTGATCCATATCTTGGGTCCATTAGGGTTCTTATCAAACTATGTTGCCTCTGCGTTGTCACGTAGGCAAGGCCATTATCAATGCGCCCCCAAGGCTTCACTTCCCTATCCATCTCATATCTTGTCGTCTATCCTCTAGTCCATCCATGGTCCAACTCCCGAACTACGCTGTCTCTGCGTTGTCATGTAGGCAAGGCCATTATCAATGCACCCCCGAGGCTCCACTTTCCCCTCCGTTCCATGTCTAGTCCTTCTATCCATCTGAGTCTGCTCCACTTCCTGTCCATCCCATGTCTTGTCGTCCGTCCCACCAATAAGGATTGTGATACCTTCTGCTAGAGAAACAAAGCCCACTTCCAAACAAAAATCTTGACGCAAAACATCACCCTGTCCAAGGCAAAATAGAGCACCATACTAAAACACTCAAGCTAAATCTCATATCAATTATGGCAAAAAGACACATCTAAATGCAAGAATGTTTTGTGTTGGTTAGATTAAGAGTCTTGATTTATGCTATCATGCCTTTCTATGCTACTCGAGGATGCCAAAAGCTAGAGATGCTATGATAAGGGCATGATTATTTTCTTTGTCTGCTGCTTGTGGATCAAACTTTAATAATGTGACGACTTTTGTCTAACGACATGATCGGCAAAAGATCATCGAGGACTCCGAGGTCTAAACATGAAACGAGGCAATCCTTGTCTGTTGACAAATGCAAGTACTCAGGTCATCTAGATTCAACTTTGACTAGATGCTTGTATTAACTTGCTAAATCAAAATCCATGTAAGTGATACTTAGGTCATCTTGGTCTAATTATACCTAGATGCTTGTATTTTCTTACAACATAATAAAGCCCAATGATGAAAGTGCTTCAAAATACTTGCTATATCAAGGTGACAAATATTCATATCCATACCGTATCCAACTACATTTCATATCCATTTCCATATCCATACCGTATCTAATTGCAAGTCTATCCTTAATCCATGCCAATCAAGTCAAGTCAATCTTATCAAATGATCTGATCACAATCAGTGGTCTTGATCCTTGTCTGGTCGTAAACCATATCAATCAGTCATACCTATCCTTCATGTTGCTCTAGGGATACATCACTCCCCGCCATGACAACACTATCGTATATCGTTATCATATGTCTTAGACAGGATGTTGCATTGTCGAAACCAGACCCGGAGTCTTATACGACATATCTCATTCCTAAAACCAGACATCATCGACCTATATCGTTGGTTTACCACTCAACAGGGGAAATACCTTGGTTGTTCCTGTATCATTTGTGCATACTTGCTTACTTGCTTGTGTGTGTCATCTTTTTATCTTGCATTCCATATCATTCATCCATTTCTTCTGCATCCAACCATTTCATCTCCTGTCAACCTATCTCATCGTGAGATTGTCCGTCTCACTCCTTCCACCTTCTCCCCGTCTAATCTCCCGAGGGGGCATCCTATCACCATAACCCGTACCAGGGGCAAACTGGGGCATGTATCAGCATCAGACTATTCCTATTCTTTGAAACAACGTGATAAAACACATTGCTTCAAAGAGGGGAAAAATGTAGACACCTAAAATTGGATCGGGTCGAATTAAGTAAATATTTTAATAGTTATCTTAATTATTATTTTCTTCTTTCAATTAAATAAATATTCAAAATTTATTTGATTGTTTCATCATCCCATAATTAAATAAAGTCGTTTTATTTAATTAAATTCCCTCAATTCTGCTAATGTCTAAAGTCCAAATCCACCTCATCAATCCACCTCACCGTGTTGCACATATAATTAAATATTCTTAATATTTAATTAGCTAATATCCTCCATTTTCCAAAATAAGTCTTTAAATCAATTATCCTCCACCAAATTGAATATTTAATTCAATGTTCCCCACTAGCCTTCACCAAATTGAATATTTAATTCAATGTTCCCCACTAGCCTTCACCAATTGAATATTTGATTCAATGTTCCCCACTATCCTCCACCAATTGAATTCTTAATTCAATTGTCCCCCACTATCCTCCACCAATTGAATTCTTAATTCAATTGTTCCCCACTATCCTCCACCAATTCAATTGTTCCCCACTATCCTCTACTCTTCCCAAAAATAAATTTTTAACTCATCCACTATCCTCCACTCTTCGTAAAGAATAAATTTTTAATTCATCCACTATGAATAAAAGATTTACTTTTATTCCTAGCCATTGATCTCATATGTTGATCCTCACCCTCCATTCCTTTTTTAAAAATCTATAAATAAAACCCTCTTCTAAGCCATTAAAGGGACTTCACTCTTGCATCCTCATAATGCCCAATTTCCTCTAGGAAATCTTTTTCTGCATCCTCATAATGCCCAATTTCTTCTCCTCATTCTAGTCATCCCATATCCTCCATCATTAGTGTGTTGAAGTTCATCTTCAATCACACAAAGTATCATAGCCATTTCTCCTTGTCATCTTGAGTAATCGAAGCAAAGAAGTAAGCTCCCTGAGGGCCAATCTTCATCATTCAAGATCAAGAAAGAATAGGTGAGCAATGGAAGTCGAAAGGTAAAGGTTGTAAGTATCTCTTCATGGTTATTTATCCTTCTTCCTTCATATTTCATTGTTGTATTGGGTTTTATTGTTCTTTATTGATCAAATCTATTTCACCCTTCATAGTTTTTGTTGTGTTTACTCTTGTTGCACGGTCTGGACTGTTCATTTTGTGCACCCTCCTAGTCGTGCCTACACCAAGACTTACCCAAATTTAATGGTACAAATCCTACTAATTGGTTGTATAGGACCAACCAATATTTTGTAGTGCATCAAATTCACTAGGATTAGAAGCTCTCTATTACATCTTTTCACTTGGAAAAAGAAGTCATTTGGTGATTTCAATGGTTGGACAAGACACCCATTTATCACATGGACAAAATTTCACAAGAAATCCCTAGTCCACTTTGGCCCCAATACCTATGAGGACTTCACTATTACCCTCACTAAATTATGCCAACTTGTTCAGTACAAGAATATTAAAGTGACTTTGAAAAATTGGTGTTCACCAGACCCATGGCCTTGATGAATCATTTTTTATAAGTTATTTTATAAGTTGTCTCAAAGAGGTTCTTGGTTGGAGGTTCTTATGTTTAAATCATGCTCCTATCATGATTCTCTAGCCTTGGCTCAAGTTGTGGAGGATGAATTTCTAGCCTAGTAGAAAGTGATTGGTTTCTCCTCCTCTTTCAAATCCAAAAAAGACACATCAGATTGAGGCACTAAACCCACTCCAATTCACCATCTATCCTAAAAAGAGATGGCATAGAAAAAGGCCAATGGGTTATATTTCAATTGTATCTAGGTGCCTAATGATTCCAAAAAAATTTCAAATGTGAAGGAAGAGTTGGATTTCCCAAAACAAGACTCCGCTCCTAAGGCTCATATTTCTATTCATGCTCTAGTGGGATTATCTCCCCCCCAAACACTTAAGGTCATTGGCTACAACAAAAGATAAAAGATAGTGGCCTTGATAGATCTGGTAGCACTCATAACTTTATTAGCCAAAAACTTACTGACTAGCTACACTACTATGTCCATACTTACAATAATTTTTAAATTATGTTGGCCAATAGTAATACTATGTGCTATGGGGGCAAGTCTCACAATGTAAAGCTTACTCTGGAAGATTATCAATCGACCATGACTATGTTTATTCTTTCTTTAGGTGGATTAGATGTGTTGTTGGTTGTCTAGTGGTTGCAAACCTTATGCCTGATCACTTGTGATGACACCGACTATGGCTAAAATTCCACCATGATGGCTGAGAGTATACATTACAAGGATTTATGGTAGGTGAGATTTAGATAGTTGGTCCCCGTCATATGGAAAAATTGTTGAAAAAGGGGTGTTATGGTATCTTAGCACAATTCTTCTTTCCACTTCTTCTCCTTCCTTAGACTTGCAAGGCCTTCTTGATAAGTATCAACAAGTATTTGAGGAATCCAAAGGGTTACCTCTCCAAGGTCCCATGACCATGTCATTCCCCTCATTCTTAGTAGCCATCCTCCAAATATTGAAAAAATGGTTAAAGAGCTCTAAAAGTCAGGAGTCATTCAGCCTACTATCAGTCATTACTCCTCTTTTATAGTTGTCTAATTGTACAATAGTGTGTCCTACTTGTGGGACATCTTGATTTTTGCTTAAAATCCCATATCTTTTTGAAAAATTAATGATTTAAAAATAGAGGGGTTCCATAAAAAGGAGTTTGATTGAAGCGGGTTAGATCAACCCCCCTTTGATGGAACGCCCTAGGCTTAAACCAAACCCTTGATAGAGTCTCCTCCACAACTATCAAAATACTAGCAAAAAAATATTTTTTCTTAACCTTTTGGGGATCAAATTAAACCATTTGAAAATGCCATTTTGTAAATATATAGTTCTTAGTGTTAGCTTTACTAAAATTATAATATGCATTATGTTTTTTTAAATTTTATAATGAATGCAAGTCCATTATGAAAAAAACAATTACCTTTATTCAAGACACTATGAAAATAACATTATTAGAAAAATCTCAAAAAAATACACTCCACTCCACATAGATGTCCTTGTTTCAATGAAAAAAGAAAAAAATAAAAATTATATATATATATATGCTAAGAGAAATCTATTATAAAATAATATAGGTTTGAAATTTTTGTTAGTACTTGTATAACATAGAAACGAGCATGAGAAACACTTGAAATGCTAACCTATTTCACCCAAAATCTAAGCTACCTCAGATTCAACAATTAAGGCTTGCAAATAAGAAAGGAAACTAAGCAAACTTAGCTACCATGCAAACCTTGCTATGTTGGATGTGATCCTTGATGTCTTGATGTGGATGGATCCTCAAATGGGTAGCATAACATTGCTTCTCATGGAGTCTTGGAGTAGAAATGGTAGCATTATGTTGCATGAAGAAGTTGTGTCATTTGTGAAGGGGTGAGCTCTAATTTATAGATTTTTGGAGACTCAATTGGATGGTTAAGATTTGATTGAAAGATCAAGGGTGGAGGATTGTTGAGAGCTCTCAAGCAAGGAGAGCTTGACAAGTGTCATGATGAGATTGGATGAGAAGGGATGTCCTTGGATCAAGGAGGAATCAAGGGTTGAGATTTGACCTTGAGAAGATGGATGGATGAGATTGACTTGATAAATGGGAAGTATGGGTTGGATTTTATTAGAATTTTAAATTGGCAAGTATGGGTACATGCCCAATTTAAAATTGGAGGAAAAAGGATTAGTTGGATTAGATTTTAATTTTAAATTGGAAGCATGGGTACATGCCCAATTTAAAATTGGATGAATAGGGGATGGAAGACAAAAGAACCTTTGTACATGGGTCCTTGACCATGCCTTTTGTAAGAAGGCCATGTGGACATGTACAAGAGGCCCATACTTTCGTACATTTGGGGGAATGGAGAGGATTTGACCAAGGTTAGATTAGGGTTTAGGTTGTGCAAGTGGGAGATTAGGTTAGTTAATTAGGTTTAGGTGACCTAATCAAAAGTGTAGAAAATAGGAATTAAATAAATACAAATATTTATTTAATTCATGGGATGGGATAAAGGGATAATAGATAAATTAAATTTATCTAATTTTTAGACTATAGAGGAGGGAGATAAATGATGAATAAATCATTTTGGCTAGGGCTAGGTACAGATCTAGGTACCAATGCAGGTACATATGAATAGTAGAAAGTACATGAATAGTGATTTTGACAATAAAATATTGTAAAATCACAGTTTGAAGGGTATTTAGTTGATTAACTATCTAAACATGTGTTTATTCAACTAATGTGGTAGAAATGGTGGTTTAGGGACGTTTAGAGATGTTTAGTGATGGTTTAGAGGAGTTTAGGGATGAATAGAGATGAATTCAGGGCAAGTAGGAATGAATTAGGGATGTGATGAAGAATGACCAATTTTAGGTGTCTACAGTACTAATTAAAAAAGTAATAATAAATGTTATCACCTGGAATTGCACCTTGTTTGAAGCATGTCCAAGCATTCCAATTACACAATGGGACTGATCTCAAGGTGTGGGACCTTGCAAATGAGATCAGACCTCCAGAGAAGGTCGGTTCCTCTTTCTAAGATTAAGACTTAGAGAAAAAGCTAAATCTAATGCTACCACTCATAGGGAAAAGCGGAAAGAGAGAAACTTGAAATTAAAAGGGGTGATGCACCAAATTTAGAGCGTTTAACTACAACCAACCTAGCATAGTAATGATCTCAAATGCTGAAGGGAACTCACACAAACTCATGCAGGTTCAAACAAAGGTTAAGCAGAAAGATAAAACTATGAAAGGGACCACTTTATCCACAATATACAGCTTGTATCTATCAAATAAACACAGTGTAAGAACAACGAGAGAGGTAAAACATCAGTATATTGATCATAGAGGATACATAGTCATTACAAAGAGAAGACAAACTCATTACAAGTGTGAAGTAGACACAAAATGACAGACTCTCCTTCATTGATGAACTAATACATAGACATGAGAGACTCAGAAGAGAGCATAGTCCATCAAATCCACCTAGTTCTAGAGAAAATCACAAGGTCCAAACCTGTCAAGAACCTTCTGCCTATTTAATGACCCAGATAATAGCTAACCAACCCAAAATATATCTCAAACATATGTATATATAGCATTTATGATCATTGTAGCAGCCATGGACATGTGAAAGAGCGATCAACAAGAAAAACCAGTTGCCCATGCTGCAATAAATTCACTTTTGTGTCCTTGGAACGCACCCACATGGCTCTGCCCTAGAAATCCACTGAAGAAGAACATATGCCCATGCCTTCGGTATAAGAAATTCAATGCAAAAGGAGCTACAGTCGCATAAGGGGTGAGAAATCCATTTTCCACAAGCAATCAAACTCTAAAGAAGCAATACTGGTGGCTAGGAAGGTCGCTAAGCAGTCCTGTCGCATCAGGAATAGTAGAAAGAGTTGGGAAGGTGAAATAGGCTTCCTCTGATCAGGGTTCCACTGATTAGGCCTTTGAAGGGTGAAGAAGGAAACCCCAATCACTAAAGTCTAGAAGGAGCAATAGGGAAACCATCGAGCTTGGGAGATCGAGCCTTCACCATGCATCGTGCTTTTCAAAAAAATAAATGCTCAATCCCTGACTCTAAAATACTTAGAAGAAATCATGAAGTTTATCAGGGATCGGGCCTTAGACCTTCTACCTTCCAAAAGAAAAGAGGAAGAAGAAAACTCCCACTTGCCACCACCTGAATAACTTAGATGTTTTAGAGGTTTGGTAGACTTCGGCGATCGAGCCTTCCACCTATCACTTGCCAAATGGAAAGAAAAGGACTACAACCCCAGCCTTTGAGATCCACAACACATAGAAACATTGAAACCAGCAGACCTCAGCCATCAGGCCTTTAGCTTTCTGCCTTCAAAAAGGAAGGAAGAAAAGAGAATTCCCGCTTGCTGCCACCTGTAACACTTAGAAACATTGGAACTCGTCAAGCTTCAGCAATAGGACCTTCCACCTTTAGCCTTCCAAAAGAAAAGAGGAAGGAGGAAGAGGAACCTCCCAACCTTTGGTGCCTGAAACACTTAGACAAAATTTACGGATTATCAAGACAGAGCTTTCGGAGCCGACGGGAAAGGCATGATGAAGAAGGGAACCCTGAGCTCTAAAACCCTGAAAAGGCAAAAAACGCAAGGAAAACACTTAGGATTTTGGACTTAGCTATTTGGGGGCTTTTTTCCTTGAACTTCAAAAGGGAAAGCACTTAGAATTTAATAGATCCTTGGGCTATTTGGCCTGAAGGCAAAATAGGACAACATTTTGGCGACTATGCAGGGGTGTCTGCCTACTAAACACTGGGATCCAGAGGCCTTATACAATCCATTGGGCATAGAGTCAAAAAGGCACACAGCAACAAGGACAGGGGTTGGCCAGATCAACACAAAATTGAACACTACCTGCACCAACAAAACAAAACAAAACAAACAAGGCAAATGAGCTCCTAATGTAGATGATGCCTATGCAAGAGCACTTATTGAAAGGAAACCTAAATTGAAACAAAACTAACCTAAACCTAAACTAACCAACTAAGAAACTGACTTAGACAAATCCATTAACTAGTTTTTCTAACTATCCTTTCTCAACAATTTACAATACTTCACATGTTTGTGGATAGTTAAAAGGAGGTGGAGAAGGGAGGGGCATACAACAAAGTGGTGAGATGCTTCCTCAAGGACAAAGAAAAACTCACCTATCCACCTACACTAATTGGAAATATAGCTACCTGGAAGTCGATAAATGGGTTGATCTATCCCTTCTTGACGCTCAACCTCATGCTTTGAAGTAAGCATGACAGGTGGGGACTCTTTCTCATATGTTTCCATCTGGTCCAAATGCCTTATAGGGCATCCCTTTAAGATGACATGCAAATCAATAGAGTTGATCTCATGCCTCTGCTCTATTTCCTTCTCTTGCTGGTCTGAAAGCTCTGGCTCATGTGGCTTGACTGGAAAAATAGTTGTCTCCACCTTATGATCATGTTGTTCAGGGAGGCCATCTGAAATAGGCTTTGAAAAGAAGCCCTAAACCTGCTCAATGGTGAAATCACCCTCAGGAAATGTTGGTTTGATGTAACGTTTTGAGCAAAAAAGATCGATCTCATCCCAAAAGAGGTCATCAAGATCCTTAATACACGTAGGTATGAGAAGATCTACCTTAGCTTCATTAATTTCTGCACTTTCTAGAATGAAGTTACTTACATGCTCCTCTTCATGAGCTAGAACCTCATTGTTGTGTTTGTTCCCACATGCCAATAACTTGCCACCATTTTTCATGTCCTCGTGCTACTCCAAAACCACTATTAATGTTGGCATATGTATGCCTTCTTCATCTTCAATGTAACTGGGTAGTTCATGAAAGAGAATGGCATCATCCACCTTTGGAGTAGCCACAACAATATCCTCTTCAATGCCCTCATCATTTGACTACAACTCCATTGGATTTTTTTTAGTTACCTCTACAACTGGACCTCTTCACCATGCCTTCTTTGTATTTTGGTTTCATTCATCTTGGTCAAAGTGTGGGAAAACTCCTAAAATGAGCCAAAATCCCATGGGACTCAACCCTAACCTGGATTGCCACTAACTTCATGCTAGGCGCACTGTTGTTGATCTGAATGATATTGCTTAACTTCTTACAGCAAGTTTGATTCTTCAGTTTTAATGGCATGAGAGGGTTCATAAATAGAAAGCCACTCCACATATGCCTCTAATACTTTCTTTTCTAGCTCATAAAACCCAGTGTCTCACCAAAAAATTAGTCTGTCCTTTAGGAGTGAGTTAGTGCCAGGACAAGAGGGATGACATGGAATGGGGATTGGAAGGGCTTCTTGAGAGGGTTGTTCCTGAGGAATAATAGGCTGGACTTGCATAAGGATAGGCTCTTGTGAAGGTTGAGGACCTCTGAAACTTGGGATTTTGAAATTTGAAGGTGGTCTCGGAGGCTCGGAGGGTTTCCCCTACCTAAAGCTTGAGATTTTGAATTTGGGAATTATTTCAGTCGCAGGCTAAACTTGTGTAGAAGAGAGGGGTTGCCTGAAACTGGGAATGGAGGGAACTGACTGGGCTTCCATCCTCTACGTTACCTGGACCTCTAATTGCCTTAATTGCTCCTCTGACAAGGTTCCAAGGTACATAGAAATTTGCTCCTGATAAGATCTTTTCTATGCCTCCATCCGTTGTTCTTGAAGATGCACCTAAAAAGAAAGCTCATCTTGCTATTGGTTATACATTTGCCCCCTCTTGATGTCATCAAAATCCTTTTGAAAATGCAACCTGATATCTTTGAAACTCATATTGTTGACATCCTAGGGTTGCTCAGTAGGGTAAATATGTTGATTTGGAGTAAAGGGGACCTCTTGAGGCTAATAGTAAGCATAATTAGGGGTGGGAGGGAGGTAAGCATCATGAGGATGCTTATATTCGATAGTGGGTGTATATAACATAAAAACATAGGTGTCCTGGGCCTAAAATTGTTGGTATGGAGGCCAATGACTTATGTTTTGACCAGGTGGAGGGGAATAACCATAGATTTCATAATAGTTTGACATAATGGAGAATGAAAAATTAGAAATCATTCAAATAACATTAAAATAAGAGCAAACAGATCTACCCTTCTGAGAAATGAGCCCATACCATAAAGTCGTCAGGTGATTGAAATGCTGCTGAAAGCAAGATAGACTAGGAATATCACTGAAATCCTGATATTTGAAGTTCTTTAAGTGCTTGAAATGGTTGCACCGGTAGATTTGTTCAACAAAGTAGCCATGGTGCTTGTTGAATGCTTTCACAGTTGCACATGAACTAAGAACAACACCAAATATTCTCAGTTCAACTCTTACTCAGAGCAAAGGGTCCCACTGGGCATGCCAGAAACTATTATCACTTGGAATTGCACCTTGCTCAGAGTTCAAGCGTTCCAATGACACAATGGGACTAATCTCAAGGTGTAGGACCTTGCAAATGAGATCAGACCTCTAGAGAAGGTTAGTTCCTCTTTCTAAGATTAAGGCTTAGAGAAAAAGCTAAATCTAATACTATCAATCATAAGGTGGTGCAAGAGCACCTAGAAAATTCTGTTTTCTTTTGTAATAAGGTCTATTTGACCAATGCATTTTCATTTCAGTTTGTCTCTAGGTCTTTTAGGACCTAGAACCCATTTTTGTAAGTCCAAAGTGACTTAAAACACACTTTTGTCATATTGTAATCACACAGTGCCAAAACAGGGCAATAGGATAGTTTGAGGCAGTTTGGATTGGTTGGTCTTCCAACTGTTTGCATCGGTTGGTTTTCCAACTGCTGGCAAGATGAGCTGATAATAACTAGAGAAGGAGAAGTGTGAGAAGTGATTTTGTGTATTGTTCTAAGGAGGAATAAACAAAAACTGTTCTGTTCCGTCAATTTGGGTTTTTGTTCTCTGTAACTGAAATTTGTATAGCTGTAGTTTTCTGTTCTTTCTGTGCTTTCCTTCATTGCAGCATGTCGAAGTGAAGCATTCCACTGGTAATTCCACTGGTAAGATTTCTGTCGAAATTAGTGGAATTGCTTCATTGTACAGTATTTGTTTTTTTTATTTCTTGTTTTGTTTTTGGTGTTTGACAGCGTAGAGGATCTAGATAGAGTGTTTTACATAGTAGGTTGACCTAACATCTCGATGTGCTAGGGTTCGGTTGAAGAGGGAGAGAGCAAACTATGCATCAGTGTATCGGCAACTCCAAAGGAAGTCCCACCGACAGGACAAGTCTCACCGAGGGAGTTGGTCTATCAGCGCATTGGTCAAAGTTTGTAAGTGCTCACTGACAAGAAGAGTCTCACCGATGTCAAGAGTTGGTCCATCGGTGCATCGGCCAAAGTTTGTAAGCATTCACCGATGAGAAGAGTCTTGCCGAAGATAATGCCATCGGTGCATCAGGAGACAAGTTCAAAGTTCTACCGATAGGGTGAGTCATACCGATAAAGTCACATCTAACTAGCATTGAAGCCGTCATGGTTAAGACAAGGGCGACTTAACCATCATCGGGGCATCGGTTGGAGGATAGAAGACTTCGCCGACAGAAGTAAGTCTCGCTGAAGATAACTTCAATAGAGCTATCAGTGTAAATTTCATCACGGAGAGACTTAAGAAAGTCATTCTGACTGATGGTTGTCTGACCGATTGAGCTGTATCGATGGTCTGTAAGAGGAGTCTTGCCGACAGAAAAACAAATTTGATTTTGTCTACGTTCCCGCTATGTGCTCCCCATCATATTGGTATCAGAGCAAGTTTTGAAGATCACTCGGATGCTGTGGTCTTGGTGTATGTCAGACAATGAAAGTGATGCAGAGGCTGCCACGATGCCTCCTAAAAGCATGTCACAAGATGCAGTGAAGAAACTGATTGAAGAGATGTTTGAGTCCAAGCTGAAGAGTTGAAAAGAACCAAGGGTAAGGATAGGGAAGATGAAAGTGACAGCGATGGACATACATAAATTGATGAAAACAATAAGAGCACAAAGGAGATACCAGCAGACCAGAGTGCATTTGTAAATGCTTTGAAGTCAGTCAATAGGGACACCATAGATGGGTTACCTATGTATAGTGGAAGTATGGAAGCTAAAGAGGTGATTGACTGGATTGAGGCATTGAACAATCATTTCGAATACAAAGAAGTCCCTGATGATAAGAGGGTTAAGTTGGCAAAGGCAAGATTGAAGGGATCTTCTCTTGCATGGTGGAATTATGAGCAAGGAGAAAGAGTCAAGGAGGGGAAGAATATGATAACCTCTTGGGAAAGGATGAAGACCAAAATTAAGGCACAATTCTTACCCCTGGACTATAATATGCAGATGTATAAGAAATTGTAGAACCTCAGATAGAGAGACCTTGATGTGAATGCATACACACAAGAGTTTCATAAACTCAGTCTCAGATCAAAGAGACAAGAAGAAGAGTCAGAGAAAGTGGCAAGGTATCTGAATGGCCTAAGGATGAACATCCAAGATGAGATCAGCATCTTAAGACCAGAAACAGTGAACAAGTGTTTCCAAATGGCCTTAAGGGCTGAAGAGAAGATAAAGAGAAAGAGTGAGTAAAATAATAGAGGTAGAGGAGGAAGAATTTTCAGAGGCAAAGGCAATTTTGGAGGAAGAAGTCCTAACCAAAGGCCTAGTGGTGAGTCTAGCCAAGAAGAGCAAGTTGGAGACTCAAGTAGAAGAGGAGGCTACCGAGGAAGAAGGCCTAATGGAAGGGGTGGGACAAATGGATCAGGTAGAGGATCCAAGTTCTCCAATATAAGATGTTATAACTGCAATCAGATAGGGCACCCAGCATATAAGTGTCCAGAGAAGGCCTCAACTTCTCATGGTGGTGAGAAGAGAACCACTTTGATTCAAGAAGATGCAAGGAGTGTGACATCTCCTAAAGTGAATCTAGCATTAGAAATGGGAGAAAATCTGATGATCAAGAGGACGTTGCTCAAGGAACCAGTGCAGACTGAACCGTCTCAAAGAAGGGCTTTGTTTAGAATCAACTGCAAGATCCAAGGTAAGGTTTGTAAAGTTATTATTGACTCTGGTTCTACTGATAATATTATATCTTTGGAAGCAGTGAATAAGTTGAATCTAGAAAAGATACCCCATAGCAGTCCATATAAAGTCAGTTGGTTGAATAAGGGGCAGTACATACTCATCAATGAACAACCATGGGTAGAATTTAGTATTGGGGGGTATAGAGATAAAATCGTGTGTGACATCCTTCCAATGGATGCTTGCCATCTTTTGTTAGGCAGACCATGATAGTTTGACAGAAAGGCTCATCATGATGGAGAAAAGAATGCTTACTCATTCCAAAAGGATCGTGTAACTTATAGGATACAGTCATTGGTAGAAGGGGATCCACAGCCTATAGGATCTGGTGTAATGTTGGTAGGAGAAAAAGAATTCATGGACACATTAAAGGAAGGTGATGGAGTAGGTTTTGCTTTGATTGTGAAGCCTAAGGGGGAAAGAAAGGAAAGTGTGAGGGAAGTAGGACCTAAGGAGGTCAGAGATCTGCTTGAAAGTTACAAAGGAGTGATTGCAACAAACATACCTGATTCCCTACCACTTGTCAGAGATATTAGCCACCAAATAGACCTCATACTAGGAGTAATACTTCCTAATAAGGCAGCATATAAAATGACCCCTCGACAGAATGAAGAGATAGCAAATCAGATTCAAGAACTCCTAAACAAAGGGCTGATAAGGAAGAGCCTTAGCCCATGTGCAGTACCTACTATTTTAGCCCCAAAGAAGGATGGGAAATGGAGGGTTTGTACCGATTCTAGGGCCATAAATAGGATAACCATCAGGTATAGGTTTCCTATTCCTAGAATAGAAGATCTAATGGATTGTTTGGGAGGGGCTACTTATTTCTCCAAGATAGACTTAAAGAGTGGGTATCACCAAAAATGAATAAGAGAGGGGGATGAGTGGAAGATAGCATTCAAAACCAATGAAAGGTCGTATGAGTGGATTGTGATGCCTTTCGGTCTTTCAAACGCCCCTAGCAACTTTATGAGACTAATGAATGAGGTGTTGCAGGAATTCATAGGGAAATTTGTGGTAGTCTACCTTGATGATAACTTGGTGTTTAGTAAGAGCAAGGAAGAACACTTGAAACATTTGGAGATAGTCTTGAAGAGGCTACAAGACCAGAAGTTAATGATAAACTTGGAAAAGTGTGACTTCATGAAACAAGAATTGATTTACCTAGGCTTTCTCATCTCAAAGGGTGATTTGAAAATTGATTCTTCCTTGAGGTAGAAGCTATTTTGAATTGGCCTACACCTAGGACAGCAGGAGAGGTCAGAAGTTTTCATGGTTTGGCCACATTTTATAGAAAATTCATTAGGAACTATAGTGATATTTGTGCACCTATGTTAGAGACCATCAAGGGTGGAGGTAAGGTGAAGTTTGTGTGGACAAAAGAGGTAGATCAGAGTTTTGAAAGTCTGAAGCAGAAAGTTGTCGAGTATCATGTCTTAGTACTCCCTGATTTCAATAAAGTCTTCACCATTGAATGTGATGCAAGTGGGCTGGCCATAGGAGCAGTGTTGAGCCAAGAAGGCAAACCAGCAGCCTTTTTTAGTGAAAAATTGAATGAAGCTAAGAGGAAGTACTCCTCTTATGATTAAGAGTTGTATGCCATGGCACAAGCTCTGAAAAAATGGAGGCACTACTTGCTTCCTAAAGAATTTATTATATACACTGACAATCATGCTCTTATTTTTTTGAATGGACAAGAAAAGCTCAGTCATAGACACATGAAGTGGGTGGAAAGTCTTCAAGCATTCACCTTCATCATCAAACATAAGAAGGGGATAACTAATAAGGTTGCTGATGCCTTAAGCAGAAGGGTGTTGACAGTGCAAGAAGTGCAGCTACAAAGCAAGGGTGTTGAGGCACTCAAAGGATTGTATGAAGAGGACCAAGATTTCAAGGAGATTTACAAGGTATGCAATGAGTTTGCCAATGCTTTCCACAGTGAATTTTTAGATTATACATTGCAGGATGGACTTTTGTTTAAAGGGAGTCAACTATGTATCCCTAAGTGTTCAATGAGGGATAATATAGTGAAGGAGAAACATAGTGGTGGTTTAGGAGGACATTTTGGGCTCAATAAGACCTTAGATCTAGTAAGAAGATTTTACTTTTGGCCAAGGATGCAATCTAATATCAGAAGGTTTGTTGAGAGTTGTATGATTTGCCAAAGAGCAAAGGGGGTCTCAACCAATGCAGTACTGTACCAACCTTTGCCCATACCAAATAGACCTTGGGAAAGTTTGAGTATGGATTTTGTGATGGGGTTACCAAAGACAAAGACAGATTATGACAGTGTGTTTGTTGTGGTAGACAGGTTCAGCAAGATGACTCACTTTATTCCTTGTAAAACCACCAATGATGCTAGTTACATTGCAAGCTAGTTCTTTAAAGAAATTGTCAGGGTTCATGGATTGTCTTTGAGTATTGTATTTGACAGAGATAGCAAATTTTTGGGACATTTTTGGAGAACCTAGTGGAAAAGATTGGGTGCAAATTTGTCCTTTAGTTCAGCGTATCATCCTCAGACTGATGGCCAAACTGAGGTTGTGAATAGGTCATTAGGCAATCTGCTGAGATGTTTGACAAGAGAACATGGAGATAGTTGGGATGTGGTACTCCCACAAGCAGAATATGCCTATAATGATTCTACAAACAGAAGTATAGGTCTAAGTCCTTTTGAAGTTGTCTATGGTAGTCATCCTAGAGGAATTTTTGAATTGAGAGATGTTCAAGGGTTAGACAAAAGGAGTGAACATGCTGATACATTTGCAGAGGTTATGAAAGAGATTCATCAACAAGTCAGAGATACTCTACACAAGAATAGTCAGAAGATCAAGGCTAGAGTGGAACAAAGGAGAAGGGATGTATAGTACCAAATAGGAGATATGGTCATGTTTCATCTCAACAAGAACAGACTACCCAAGGGAAGCCACAACAAGTTGATGATGAGAAAAATTGGACCTTGTAAGATTTTAGAGAAATATGGTCCTAATGCTTACAAAATTGAACTCCCTGATGATATTGCTATTTCACCTATATTCAATGTTGTTGATCTAACATTATATAGGAGTCCTGATACAAGAGAAGGTACAACAAATTTTGTCCAAGACAATGCAGAGTGGGTGCAGCATTTACCACCTAAGGAACCACCTAAGATGGAGTGCATCTTGGATAGCAGGATAGCCAAGAAGATAAGAAATCAGACCTATTTTGAGTACTTAGTCAAATGGCAAGGACTTCCAGACTCAGAAGCCACATGGATGCTGGAAGAAGACATCAAAAAGCAGGGTGGTGATTTGCAGCAGTTAGTCTCTAAGAGGACTTGAGACAACTTTCACCCGAGGAGTATGGTGCAGGAGCACCTAGGAAATCCTGTTTTCTTTTGTAATAAGGTCTATTTGACCAATGCATTTTCATTTCAGTTTGTCTCTAGGTCTTTCAAGACCTAGAACCCATTTTTGTAAGTCCAAAGTGACGTAAAACACACTTTTGTCATATTGTAATCACATAGTGCCAAAATAGGGCACTAGGATAGTTTGAGGCAATTTGGATCGGTTGGTCTTCCAATTGTTTGCATCGGTTGGTTTTCCAACTACTGGCAGGATGAGTTGATAATAACTAGAGAAGGAGAAGTGTGTGAGAAGTGATTTTGTGTATTGTTCTAAGGAGGAATAAACAAAAACTATTCTATTCCGTCAATTTGGGTTTCCATTCTCTATAACTAAAATTTGTATAGCTATAGTTTTATGTTCTTTCTATGCTTTCCATCGTTGCAGCATGTTGATGTGAAGCATTCCATTGGTAAGATTTCTGTCAAAATCAATGGAATGGCTTCGTTGTATAGTATTTGTTTTTTTGTTTCTTGTTTTGTTTTTGGTGTTCGACGGTGCAGAGGATCCACAGAGTGTTTGGCATAGTAGGTTGACCTAGCATCTCCATGTGCTAGGGTTCGGTTGAAGAGGGAGAGAGCAAACTGTGCATCAGTGTATCAGCAACTCTGGAGGAAGTCCCGCCGACAGGACAAGTCTCACTGAGGGAGTTGGTCTATCGGCACATCAGTCAGAGTTTGTAAGTGCTCGCTGATGAGAAGAGTCTCATCAATGTCAAGAGTTGGTCCATCAGTGCATCGGCTAGAGTTTGTAAGCATTCACCGATGAGAAGAGTCTCCCCAAAGATAATGCCATCGGCACATCGGGAGACAAGTTCAAAGTTTCGCCGATAGGGTGAGTCATACCGATAAGGTCACGTCTAACCAACGTTGAAGCCGTTAGGGTTAAGATGAGGGGGACTTAACCATCATCAAGGCATCGGTTGGAGGATAGAAGACTTTGCCGACAGAAGTAAGTCTCGCCGAAGATAACTTCAATAGAGCTATCAGTGTAAGTTTGATCACGGAGAGACTTAAGAAAGTCATTCCGACCGACGGTTGTCTAACCAACTGAGATGTATCGATGGTCTGTAAGAGGAGTCTTGCCGACAAAAAAACAAATTTGATTTTGTCTACATTCCCGCTATGCACTCCCCATCATAAGGAAAATGGGAAAGAGAGAAACTTGAAATTAAAAGGGGTGATACACCAAATTTAGAGTGTTTAACTACAACTGACCTAGCAGAGTAATGATCTCAAACACTGGAGGGAACTCACACATACTCATACAGGTTCAAACAGATGTTAAGGCAGAAAGATAAAACTATGAAAGGGACTGCTTTATCTACAATACGTGTAGCTTGCATCTATCAAATAAACATAGTGTAAGAACAATGAGAGAGGCAAAACATTAGTTTATATTGATCATAGAGGCTAAATAACCATTACAAAGAGAAGATAGACTCATTACAGGTGTGCAGTAAACACAAAATGGCAGACTCTCCTTCATTGATGAACTGATATAGAGACATGAGAGGCTCAGAAGAGAGCACAGTCCATCAAATCCACCCAGTTCTAGAGAAAATCACAAGGTCCAAACATGTGAAGGACCTTCTAACTGTGTAATGACCTAGAGGATAGCTAGTTAACCAACCCAAAATACATCTCAAACATATGTATATGTAGCATTTCTGATCATTGTAGCATCCATGGACATGGGAAAGAGTAGTCAACAAGGAAAACTAGAGACCCATGCTGCAATAAATTCACTTTTGTGTCCTTGGAACATGCCCACATGGCTCTGCCCTAGAAATCTGGTGAAGAAGAATGTCTACCCATGCCTTGGGTACAAGAAATTTAATGGAAAAGGAGCTATAGTGGCATAGGGGGTGAGAAATATATTTTCCACAAGCAATCAGGCTTTGAAGAAGCATTAATGGCGACCAGGAAGGTCACTGAATAGTCCCATTGCATCAAGAATAATAGAAAGAGCTAGGAGGGTGAAACAGGTTAGGGTCAGGCGATCAATCGGGCTTCCTCTAATCGAGCTTCCATTGATCGGTCCTTTGAAGGGTGAAGAAGGAAACCCTGAGCTCTAAAGTCCTAAAGGAGTAATAGGGAAACCGTTGGGCTTCCAAGATTAGGCATTCAACATGTATCGTGCTTTTGAAAAGAAGAAACACTTGATCCCCGGCTCTGAAATACTTAGAAGAAATTATGAAGTTTATCAGGGATCAAGTCTCAGACCTTCCACCTTCCGCCTTCCAAAAGAAAAGAGGAAGAGAAAACTCCTTGCCGCCACTCGAATGTCTTAGACATTTTAGAGGTTTGATGGACTTCGACAATCAGGCCTTCCGCCTATCGCTTTCCAAATGGAAAGAAAAGGACTGCAACCCTAGCCTCAGAGATCCGCAACACTTAGAAACATTGAAACTGGTGTACCTCGGTCATCGAGCCTTCTGCTTTATACCTTTGAAAAAGAAGGAAGAAAAGAGAACTCTTGTTTGCCGCCACTCGCAACACTTAGAAACACTAGAACTCACGGGCTTCGACAATCCTGGACCGTCCACCTTCTACCTTCCAAATGAAAAGAGGAAGGAGGAAGAGGAACCTCTCAACCTCCGATGCCCAAAACACTTAGATGAAATTTACAGATTATCATGACAGAGCTTTCGGGGCCGATGAGAAAGGCATGATGGAGAAGGGAACCCTAAGCTCTGAAACCCCAAAAAGGCAGAAAACACAAGGAAAACACTTAAGATTTTGGACTTAGCTATTTGGAGGCTTTTTTCCTTGCACGTCAAAAGGGAAAACACTTAGAATTTCATGGATCCTTAGGCTATCTATCCTGAAGGCAAAATAGGACAACAATAAATAAGCTATTTAATAAAAATTACTAAAAAATATATATGCACTAGACATTGGAGTTAATGATCTAATACCAAGAAATTGTGGAAGATTTTTAGTTGTAGTGAAAGTTATGTGATATGGAAAAATGTCACTCAATAAAAATAATAGAGAAAATGATTGAAAATTAAAAAAAAAATGATATAAATAATTATTTGAAAAGCTTAAATTATTTATAACTTGAATCTACATAGAAAATGCTACAACTCATTAGTTTACATCATCCTTAAATTCTTGATTGTTTGTTCACTATAATTAACACAAACTAAAAGGTGCTAAAAATACTAGTTTTGAGTGTCCCACTTAGGGCAAAAAGTGGAACACACTATTAATCTTTAGGGATAAATTTCCTATCCAGGTTATTGGTGATTTGTTGGATGAGTTATTAAGGGCTAGTTTTTCAAACTTGATCTTTGTTCATGTTGTCACCAAATATTAGGTTAAAGAAATTGATATTCCTAAAACTACCTTTAGAACTCATGAAGGCCATTATGAGATTTTGGTTACATGCCCTTTGGATTATCCAATGCTCCTACTTTTCAAAGCATCATCATGCATATAGTGTTCCATAGCTGCTTGTACAAATTTATATTGGTCTTCTTTGAAGAGATTTTCATACATAGTTATACTTTCCCAATCATCTTCACCACATGGAAATCACCCTCAATATTTTAAATAAGCACTCTCTTTTCCAAGTACTCTAAGAGTGCCTTTGGAATCCAAAGGGTGGAGTATTTGGGCCATATTATTTCACAATATGGTAATCAGGGACCCCAAAAAGATTGCAACAATGCAAGAGTGGCCGTGACCTAACTCCCTCAAAATCCTACAAGCCTTCTTATGCTTGCCAGGTTACTATTGCAAATTTGTGCATAACATTAGAAGCAGTGTTTCAAAGCTTGTTCTTGATGAAGTATTGCCTACTCTTTTATCAGAGGAGATGAGATGAAAGGATTCTGAATCCACCAAAGATGCATTGATTATTTTTGTATGGTCAAAGGAAAAAGGAAAGAAGAAGGATAAAGGTAGATCCAAATCTCATAGGAGATCTAAGTCTCCTAGAAAATCCAAGGTAAAATGTTGGAACTATAGTAAGAAAGGCCACATCAGAAAGGATTGCAATGAGAAGAGGAAAGAAAAGAATGAGTCAGATGATGAGTAGGATTCTACTACTTCTCTGGATGAATTAGATATATTTGTTGCAAACCTTTCCATGCATGCATGTAAAGATACATGGATGATTGACTTTGAAGCTGCTTTTCACATGACTCCCCATAAGGAGTGGTTTTCTAACTACAAAAAGTTTGATGATGGAAAGGTCTATCTTGGTGATAATTATTTTTTGAGTATAATTGGATGTGGTTGAGTCAAGATTAGATTCTCTAATGAGAAGATCAAGGGTATTTTTGGAGTTTTTCACATCCCAATTTTGATAGATAACTTTTTATCTAGATTATCAAGATGAACAATGTGGGTATGTAGGTAGTCTTCAACAATGTTGGGTGTAAGATGGTTCATAACATTATGTTGCTTGTAAATGGAGTTTGGATTGGAACTCTTTTCCACCATAATGCTAGCACATACATTCAATGTAATGATTTTTTTGTACCTATAGTGAAGATATCTACAAAATCTACACCTTCAACATTGGATCCTATAGTAAACATAAATGTTGTATCTAGTTGTAGTGATCATGTCTAACAACGAGAGGTGAGTGTGAGGGTCCAACAAACATAAGGTTGTTTTGTATGACAAGCTTGAAATATTACATACATATATAACATGGGTTCATCAAATATGTTGTATAGTCATTGCCCCTTCCCACATCACATTCAACTTTGTTTGACCACTATATGTAATTGCTAATTGCTGACAGAAATTTTCATATAAATTACATCAACATTTTATGAAAACTTGAAACATTTCTGTAAAAATGTATTTAATTTGTATTAAAATAAACATCCATAATTTTTTAATAGAAGATTTCCATATAATTTTTCTTATTCATTAATTAACAGTAATAAAATTTTAATTTTTAAATTTTATATAAATATAAAAGATTGGTTTTACTAATATATTAAAAAGTGATCTTTTAAATCTTTTTAGTTTAAATT
This sequence comes from Cunninghamia lanceolata, assembly GCA_027924645.1. NCBI lineage: Eukaryota > Viridiplantae > Streptophyta > Pinopsida > Cupressales > Cupressaceae > Cunninghamia > Cunninghamia lanceolata. The sequence goes on from BSBN01001583.1 coordinate 18,588,504, forward strand.
TTACTTACATATTTTAATTGTTAAATTTTAAAACTTATGTTTGACACAAGTTTCAATTTATTTATATTTCACCTATTTAAATTTAAAACGTATTGGATTTTTTCCAAATCTACAAATGTCTATTTAGTAGATTCATTCCACAGAGCTTGGATTTTTTGTACACCATCCCGTACAATACTATTAACAAAAAATATGTCATTTTAAGTAATTCTATCAATTTATCAATCTTGTTGGGAGCAAATAGACATTGTTAGCATGGAACAATGTGAGTGTGAATTTGCAACATAACTAGGATAGTCCAATTGATATGACAAATTTGATGCTACAACACCAAAGATTATGTCAAGAGTGGAAACAATAATTTACATGTCCATATTAGGCATTGGTTCATCCACATTCCATAGTTTAACAAAAGGTGTAGAAAGTTTTAGCCATCAATGTATATATATGGATCATACTTCTTTATTTATTATTTACTATGAGATGTGTATTAATATGCCATTATAGAAAGATCTAGAGAACAATTCTTAATTGAAGCAAAGGTCTAGATTACTAAAGAGAGGGTTGGATACAAATATCTCAAAGTCTTGACCTTAGAATTCAGATATGATATAATAGTAAAGACATAATAAGATATTCTATACACCTAAAATACATATGAATAGAGATTTTTTAAAAATTAAAAAAATTACCCATTACAAAGATGATTATAAATAATGAGTAATCGAATAACACTAATAATACTTTAACCTTAGTCATTTTCAAAATTATGAATATTAAAATGAAATCTCACATACATAAATAAGAGTTGAGAACACATACAATATTCTTTGTTATTGAAAGAGCTCACTAGAGGACATGGGGAGCTTATATAACTAGTACAGAAATATGAATTATTAGTGGATCACCAAAGAATTGAGAAAATGGGACAACTTATATTGAATTACTGGAGTGGGCCTTATGGGAGAGCTGACATATTGAATTAATGGAGTGGGTCACTAGAAGACATGAGAGAGCTGACATAGCTACTTTAAAAAAGTGGGCATGTTAGAGAGGAGAAGGGAAATATAGTTTTAAGTTTAAGGGCAGGTAGATAGCCTCAAGGCAGGACGAGCGAGAAGGTCAACACTCCTGGGCATGGGGGCTCCATAGAGTTCTGTCATATCCAAATACCCTTCTACGCTCCACTCAAAACAATGAATGAGCTGAGCCAAAACAAGTTTCATGGTTACAACGGCCATGCCTGCCCCTGGGCATCCTCTCCTTCCTGCTCCAAACGGCACCATATCAAACAAGTCTTTGCAGTCTCTCACAATGTCAACATTTTTACCCATAAATCTCTCTGGCCTGAATGACTGAGGATCTTCCCACAAGGATGGATCTCTTCCGATGGCCCAGGCATTGGTGAGGAGCCAGCTTCTCTGAGGAATGAAGTATCCCCCAACTGTGCAATCTTGGGTGGATTCATGCGGAACACTGGATATAACCTCAGCGTCTCCTTCACCACACACTGCACGTACTCCATGCTTGCTATATCACTCTCACTCACTGTTCTCTCTCTGCCTACCACTGATTCGATTTCCTCTTGCATTTTCTTGGCCACACTAGGGTTTTTAAGAATCGCACTCATTGCCCAATCTAATGTAGCAGACGTCGTTGCAATTCCAGCCACAAAAATATCCTTTAAAATTTAAACAGCCTTGTTAGATCAAAAATGAAAAAGAACTACCAATTAAACTGAAAAAAAAAAAAATGGGTTTGTACTATAAATAAGAATAGTAGGCATGAGTTTTCCACAGTCCATGACAATAATGAGAATGCTTCTGGATTCAACTGTGTATGTTTTTGCTTCAACGTTTCGGATATCCATTTTTTGGATTCTAACTGTGTATGTTTTTGCTTCAAGGATCATACTCAATGATACTCAATGATCCTTCTGGATTCAACTGTGTATGTTTTTGCTTCAACATTTCGGATATCCATATTCTGGATTCAACTGGGTATGTTTTTGTTTCAAGGATCATACTCAATGATCCTTTTGGATTCAACTGTATATGTTTTTGCTTCAATGTTTCAGATAGATCATTGAATATAATTGATGGATTATTAAATATGATCCGATAAGTTGAAACAAAAACATACACAATTGAATCCAGAAGCACTCTCATTACTATAAATAAGAAATGAATACGTACAAAAACAATGGCTTTAATGTTTTCCTCTGTGATTGCCATTCCATCCAAGCTCTCCATTTCCAAGAGGATGTCAATGATGTCCTTAGCAGCAGGCTGCTGCTCATGCTCCTTGTGTAACTTCCTTCTGCGCTGCTGGTGTTCCTCTATTATTTTGCTTATCACTTGGTCCATAGAATTGTGTAACCTTTTCATGCGCCGCTTCACTCCTCCCAAATCCAGCCAGTCTAAGTAAGGAATGAAATCCCCAATATTGACAACTCCTACTACAGCTGCCATCTCTGCTGCAATCTTCTTTATCTCTTCACCATGACCATCCAGATGAGCATCACTGTGAAAAGAAAATTTGGTACCAGAAAGGATTCGCCACATGACTGCCTTCACAAACGATGAAAACATGTTGGTGAGATTAACAGGCGTTCTACCCTGCCCAGACATCTCCCACACTGAACGAATAGCACAAAGCATTTCTTCCTCTCGTACAGATCTGAAGGACTCGATACTTTTGCTATTCAGCAATTCTACTGCGCACAGCTTCCTCATGTGTCTCCAATAAGGCCCGTAAGGAGCAAATCCCAGATCCTTGAAATTATATCCAATGTATTTTCTTGCAGCAATTAGAGGTCGGCTGGCAAAAACCATATCGTGGGTTTTCAAGAACTCCTTCGCCATCGCAGAAGAAGAAACTACAACAGTGGGAACAGAACCCAATTTCAACAATATAATGGGCCCATATTTCTTACCAAGTTCTTGAAGATCACGATGAGGAAACCTTTTCAGCTGGTTCAGATTTCCAATAATAGGCCATGGAAACGGTCCAGGGGGCAATCTCAATGTATTTTTCCTTTGCACACTAAATCTATACAAAACCCACAATAAAAGAATGAGTGCACATACTGTAACTGTTGCTGGAGCATATGCACCGTCCTTTATTACATTTGTTGCATGCAAAGATGCAGGAAACTCAGAGAAAGCCATGTTGAACAAAAAAATGCAGGAAACGCTTTCTCTATCTCAGATTTATGTTGGTGTTGGCCTCAGTTTATTTGTTTTCTTAGAGGTGGATACGACACTGCCAGTAATACGTGTTTTTCAGAAAACTTTAACGAGCTGTCATGAATATCCGTACATGTACGTAGAGAATCGACGGTTTCAATAGACATTGGACGACCATAGAAATGATCTGAGTTCTTAACGTCAAAATCACCAACAGTGACTTGCCAGGAGCTCAAAGACTGTCCTCTTCTGCTAACGGAGCAAAACGTGATATAGAGACCGAAAGTGGGCTGCTGCAATGTATACCACATATGTGCACACTCTACTTAAACATTATCCACTTCAATAGTTAAATAGTCAATAGCAATTTTACACCTCATTCATAACAAAAAGTGGTAAAAATTTGTCTTATTTTTGTTGGCCAAAATTGACCTTTGACTACTGAAGTAGATGATATTTAAGAATAACCGTATATGCATACCATTGGAAGATAAACTATCCTCTTGAATATGTCTAGGAGGATGCTTTAATTGTATGGCAAGTGGTCGCCGGTTCAAATCCCTAGGCATAGATACTCTACTTAGAGATTTATTATTAATAATAAAAAAGGGTATTGTGGGGAATAACAAGTCCAACAAGAACTACTGATGGTTGAATAATATGACTGCTCGCTAAGTTAGCAAGAGGGTTGTTGGGTCCCAGGGAACAATAATGTTGAAAGGGATATGAACAGGGTTTACTTTATTATCCGATGGGTAGTAGCCGTGGTGGATCCTCCACAAATGGTAGAATGAGGGGTGGCAACGTCAATCCAGCATTATGGATGCACATTTGACCATATTAATTAATTAATTAAAATTTAGAATTTAAATAATTTTGAATTATATTGTTTAGGATTTTGTCTCTCTATTTTAGCGGTATTTTTGTCGATCCTACCATTTCAGGGTCAAAATATACTATGTTTTCGGTATGTTTGTGTTTTTCTTTTTTTTTCTGTGTGATAGATTTTGTTTAAGGCGTGGTATTTTATTTCTTCTTGTTTCACTATTATTTTACTTGTCTATAAGTTTGATGGTTTGAGTGTTTGGAGTATATTTTCATGAGGCCACATTTGGCCTTGATGTTTGTGTGTGAACATGAATTTAACTCGGTGTTTCAATACGTGTTGGTTTGGACCTATTGTAGTGGGTCTTGTTCATTTTCTTAAAAAATGTTTCGTGAGAGAGTTCCAAGTAAATTAATGTGGTTTGTGAAGATTCATTTTGCCTAAGAGGGAGTCACATATGACATAGTATTTTTATAGTCTATATTATTAATATTAAGAATATTTTTTAAAATAATTGTGTAAGTTTTTCTTTGTTTCCCATCCATTTTAGAATTGAATTCTATCTTGCAAGAAATTCAGAACAAACATAGAACAAAACCCGTGCACCCACCACAGTATAGCACAACGACCCAAATGTAGTAGTTGTTTGGGTTAGCACCAAAAGCAACAATAGATTTAGTGATCTAAGGTGCAAGGCCCAACATGGCTCCACCATTGCCCTCAAGGTGATTAATGTGGAAGAATTGGGCTTAATGCCAAATGGCAACTAGAGTGACATCCAAGTAGACAACATTACTTTTCACTTCTTGAAGCATGAGAACATCCATGAGATTGTTCCAAATAGAATATCTCGCCTAATACTTATGGAAGGTGATGGAAAGGACACTTATGTATTCCATTATTGTATGTAACACTTCATTGGGAAAGGGTGGGCAAGGTGTCCTCATCTGCCTAAAGTACACTGAACTAATTTTAGAGGTGAAGATGGTGGCCTTCATGAAAACTCCTTGGGGAAGACACTCCCAGGAGGAAGATTGGAAGTGCATCCTCATTAAGATTGAGGGCTGAGAAGAACAACTAAGGTCATATGAGCTAGTAACAAGGGGGTAAGGAATTCTTTATGCCTTGTAGGGTCTCTTCATTCAAGAACAACTTCTTTTTAGGATAGGAAGCTAGGGGGAAATGGGGTTGGTTAGAGGTGGAAGGGTTTCCATGGGAAGGGTAGAGGGAGGTTTGTTGGGAATGGAGGTAAAGGGAGATTTGTTGAGAGTGATTGAAATTTAGGTTCATTTCAAAGAGACTTCATTACAAGCAAAGTTAATAGGGTGAGGACCATTGGTGGATGGGGTGGTGTCCATAGTTTCGGCATGGTACTACTTGACCTTGTGATATTGCAAAAGGTAGTTGACTTTAATAAGTAGCTTGATTATGTGAACATGGTTGTCTATGTGGTTGAAAACATGAGGAAGAAAATGTGATGGACATTGTGGACCATTGCTCAATGGAAAATGCACTGTAGTTGGTGTTGGATACCATAAAGGTGGTGGGTTTCTTGTAGGAGAATATACAAGAGAGACCCATTATGAAAGATCTTGTAAAGCATCATATCAGATATTGATGACTACACAAGTACCTACATACATAATTTGTGATTGGCTTCTTGTTTTCTAAAAATTCAAAGCATTCAATTAAAAATTTATGGGTTATTTATACTTTTATGTTAACTATTGTAGAAGCATCCAATAAATTTTTTAATTGTAATAACATTGGTGATTTTTATAGTATACGAATATTCATATAAATTGGTTTTGATGGAGTGTATTATCTAAAAAAATTATTCCAAGAAAGTGATGTAACTCAAATTGATTTTGATTTACATGTATAAAAATTATTTTCTTTTGTGCAAAAGTAAGCAATATAAAATAATCTTAGATCCAATGTTAATACACATTAAATATAAAAGACTTGAAGCTTAGCAATTCACAAATGACTAAAGAAACTTGCTTGAACAAAGCTCATTTACTTTATTCTTTTGAAGTATTATTTTTGATAGGATGGTTAATAAATAGATATGTAATATAAATTGTTCATGATAACCAAGGAAAAGATCCAATAGTTGTGAGGGTATTTATCATCTATTAATAGAAGCTCATTTATAATTATTTGATTGCTTTTTGAAATAAAAGGCAAGTTTATATGATACCTAGAGGAAGCAATCCAAAATTTGGTGTTTCATGTGGATCCTCTTAAACTAAATTTTCATGAGGAAGGTAGGGCCAAGACTTTTTAGCACAAGTGTTATTGCCTATGATGATTCAATAAGAAAGTGTATTCCTTTAAGGTTTACGTCTCATTTGGAAACAAGTGGTTCTTCTCAAAAGAGTAGATTGCCACCATGGAACTTGGCCTCAAAGCAATGGGTTTACCATTTATATGTGTGTTGTGTTGCCCTCACTTTTGTCACAAAAGCATGTCAAAGGAGAGAACAAGGGTGTGAGCAATATTACTAGAGTGCTTTGAGTTTTGAACATGGGAGTGGGGACTTATTTACATGAGGTGGGTGTTGTAGCTCTACATTTTGTCACATCTAGACTGGTGGGAGAATTTTTGAGCCATTAAGGTTAGAGTTACATGGTGGATGTGATGAAGTTTAGGGTGATTCGGCTTGTATTGTTGCCAGTGACAAACAATTAAGGCCTCAACACTAGACTTACGGATGAGCTAGGAGTTGGGGTAGTGGTTAAAATATGTGTTTGTGCTTTGAATTCACATGTTTTCTAATTGTGTTGTTTCCTTCATCATATTATATTAGGGATTTCTCAAGTACCAACACACTTCCTATTTTTTTCAACACATTGTGTCACCATGGTCAACAATAAACCCTTGTCATTATTTTGTCTTGTAGGTGGTTTTTTGTTTCAAGAGCCATGGTGCCTTCACACTCTAGGAAGTTTCAAAGGCTTATCTTGTGAGCTTATTTGAAGACACTAATTTGTATGCAGTTCATGCCAAGAAGATCAATGTATGTCCAAGGATACCCAACTTGCTAGGCAAATTCATGGTGGAAGGGCTTAGGACTGATTTTTTGTTGGGATTAAATCTATAAAATCTAGATATTGTACTGGGGGATTTTAGTTTGTATACAATTTACTTTCTCAATCTTTTTGGGGAGAGTAGGGGGTGGATGCTTCTAATTGGTGGTTGTCAATGCTTGCATTATAAAGACTTTGATGGCTTGAGTGTAGGGATTTATAATTAAATTCATTGAAAGGATGTCTACTTTAAATAACTAATATAGAGTATAGAGTTGGTCAAATTAAATGTCTTAACATGCTTCATTCTTTGTGGCATGTATAGCTCACTTAGTTTGTTCTCACATGTTTTTGAGATGTGATTGAAGTTGAAACTTGATTGTATTTGTTTGGAGGAGGCCTAAGAATAGAGTGCCAAGATTGTATTAAAGTGACATTTTATAGTTGGGCATCTTTTTCCTCATTTCCATATCTACTAGCTATAACACTAATTTGTAGTTATATCAATAGTTGGAGATGTGTTTAGTTGTGAATATTGGTGAATTATGAAGTGTCCTCCATATAATTGCCATTGACATTGGATCATCCAAGGATGATATTATGGAGCATTGGGAGAGGATACGAGGTACTTGCAATCCATGGCATGTTCACCACATACCTATATATTTTCCACCACATCTAATGATGAACTTCCCCTAATAAACTAGATTGATTGAATGTAGATGAGTCTAAAGAGTGGCAACTCTTGTCTCATCTCTTACTAGGTGTTTCAATTGACATCGATGTTCACTTCACATGTGTGGCCATTGTGATTGACAACAATCACAATAGAGTGTCTACCACCCCCTCCTTGTAAGTGTCAGTAGTTGATATCATATAAACCCTTTGATAAACACACCAACCAACACACAACCAGGAAAATGTGATCCTTGACCTAGCTAATGCATAAGAGCACTGTGCAAGGTAGTTTGTAATTTTGAAGAGGATATCCCCATTATTTGCTCTACATTACACTGTGTAATTGGTGTTCGGGTTTTTACTTGTTTTAAACCATGACCAAGTTTATTATCAATTCCATGTTATTTAAGGCTTCAAGGATTTGTCAAACTCTACAACAACAAGAAAGACACATGACTTATCATACTATGGATGGACAAGAACAACACATGAGAAAGTGTTACTTTCTCCTTGTTCTTTGAGTTCTACTAGACTTAGGGGCATTCCCTATGATTCCTCTTGAAATTTTGAAACCAATACTATTATTTCAAGTAAATGTATGGGTACTTCTAAATCTAGCACATTTCCTGAAGAGTTCTCTCTAGATAAAGCTATAGTGACACATTATTGTACCTAATTAGTTGTCACTAGTCCAAACTAGTTAGCCTATTGAGAAGTATAAAGAGTATTAAATATGAGGTAGAAAGAAATAATGAACAAATGTAGGGGCAAAAGCACAAACAAACATGAATTATTTTGTAATTTCCATTTACATAGTAACTATATAAGTTATTTAAGTTATCACAAGATGGAACAATAATTTGGAAATTGTGGAAGTTTGGAAAGGATAAGTGAATGATGCCTTCAAAGATTGGGTACAGAGTCAAGCACAACACTCACAAATCAACAAGATCCCATAATACTATAATAGTTTAGGTGACATTGGGTAATATACTTCACCATGTGAAGTAAGGGTCCTCAATTAATCCTTCACTAAAATTTAGAACTCTAATTAGTAATCCTTTACACTAGAAAATAATTATTTTGTTAAGTATGGAAAACATCACAATGAATAGAACATTCAATATGACATTTGACAACATTCTAGAAATTGTTCTAGAGTGAATAATTTATCAATTCATTTTAGCTTAAGTGTACTTAGGCTGATGAGGTTAGACAACATCTTGTCTAACTAAATGTGCAAACTTTCAAACCTTTAGAGGTTACCTAGTTGTTTCGAAAACCTCATGTGCATACCTTTTGAGGTTGGAAGACTTTCCATCTCACCTCAAAAGGCACTTTTGTAGTCACTCAACACTTGTCACCAAGGTTGATGACTTGGTCAAAAGGTTGTTGGTTTGCACATTCCAAGTGTTCCAAAGGTTGACACCTATAGGACACTTGTCTACATACATGTGCCACATCATGGGGCACTTGTCAATCCACATGAAATGTGGATTGTCTCACCATGCCTATATAATAAGGCATTTCTATGTAATTTACTAAGTAAGGTTAATATATGTTTATGCTACACATCCATATGCTTATTGATAGTTATTGGATTTGTTATTTTTCTCATATTCATTTGTGGAAGTGTTATTTGATGTTGCATTCATATTATTGCTCCAACATGGTATTAGAGGTGATGCTCAAATTGTTCAATTGTAATCAAAACTTGTCAAATATTTTTTGGGGGGTTTCATCTCAAAATTAATCAAATCTGGGGGATTGTGAGGCGTAATTAAAGTGCCTACTTGTGTTGTCTTCAACAATGGACTCTAAAAGTGACTTGTTAACTCCACACAACTACCACACTTGAAAATTCAAAGTTAAGCAACTACTTCAATCTAAGGGCTTATGGAGAATGTTAAGTAATGAAATGCCTGAACTTACAAGGGAATTTGAGTGTTTTGTATATGTAAACAAATTAGATGAAGCCATGGGCATTATTGGTTTACATGTACCAGATAATCTTCAATTTCATTTCACAAATTATACAACTCCTAAGGAAATGTGGGATAGGTTATCTGATTTGTTTGGTTTCATCAATGAGTTTCATAGTTTACAACTTGATGTTGAATTAACAACTTTGTCTCCTAATGTATTTCCCTCAATTGAGGACTTTCTTGTAAAATTCAAGTATATACTTTGTCTTCTTGATGGTTGTGGTAAACCTAAAACAGAAAAGGAAAGTGTCTTTTTGATATTGTCAAAGTTGAAAGACCCATATCGGGTTTCTCTTCTACCTTCTACTCTACTATGGATGCACTTTGCACAGATTTCAAGATGCCCACTAATAAATATTTTTGTGATAGACTCACAAGAGAACAATCTAAGTTACTCTCCATGGATACAATCACCTCTAAAATTTAGGCACTTGTGGCTCAATCATCTAAGGGTAAAGGCAAGAAATTCAACAAATCTATGGAAAATTCTAGTTCAGCAAGTGAGCATACCTCCACATAGAAACAAAAGTCTGATAAGCAAGCCACTACATCTTCTAAGTCAAGTGAGAATCCCTCCAAGACAAATAATAAGAAAAGTAAAGGGCTATGTTCTTATTATGGAAAACCAAGCCATGGTATGATTCATTGCTTTCAAAGGATGGAAGCCTTGGAAGAGGTAATAAAGAAACACAATATTTCTTTACCCAAACCTAGAAAAGGACATGCCCTTACAACTAGAGGTTTGGGTACATCCAATGATAGTTGGATACTTGACTCAGGAGCCTCTCACCACATGACCAAGTCACATGATCTTCTTGAGAATCTTTCTGACAATGGGTAACTCCACATATTCTAGTTTTGGGGTCAGGTTCTATTCAATTGATAGACGGTTGCATTGAGGATGTACTCTATGTTCCTGATATTTCTGCCAATCTTCTCTCCATCTACCAGATTTGCCATATTGGGAAAGGAAAGACAATGGAGTTCTCCCCACATGATGTAGTTATTTGAGAACTACACCATCCTGAGAATATTGTTGCTTTAGGTGAAGTTGATCATGGATCACAGTTGTATAGGTTTCATTCTTTTGAGTCATCTTGTGGATCATCACACATTGCCCATGTAGATTCTTTGAGTTGACTTTGGTATGAGAGGTTTGGACACCTCAATTATAGATATCTTCAGTAGTTGAGTACACATGATATCATACTTGGTCTTTGAAAGGTTTCATGCACAGATGGAGTATGTCAAGGTAGTGTCCTTGGCAAGCATCATCAGGATTCCTTTCCTAAGGGAAAGGCACATCATGCATCTACCTTGCTTGAGTTGGTTCATAGTGACCTCATGTCATTTCCAATTCCATCTTTTTCTAGGGCCAAGTATGTACTCACATTCATTGATGATTTCTCTCGTCGAACATGGGTGTACTTTCTCAAGTACAAAAATGATGTCTTCACTAATTTTAGGAACTTCAAGGTGTTTATGGAGAAGCAATCAAGTTCTTCTATTCAATAGCTTCATGCATATAATGGGGGAGTATGTGAACTAGTTTTTTTAGGATTATTGCACTGAGCATGGTATACTTCATTAGTATTCAGTTCCCTACACTCCTCCACAAAATGGTGTTGCTGAAAGAAAGAATAGATCTCTCAAGGAGATGGCAAATTGTATGCTTTAGTCTTGGTCTATGGCTACTTCATTTTGGGTTGAAGCTATCAATTGTGCTACTTATATTCAAAACTACACACCCCACAAAGTGGTTCATATATCACTCCAGAGGAGGCTTGGTCCAGTATCAAGCTCGATGTTTCCTTCTTTAGGGTATTTGGTAGTGAGGCTTGGGCATTCATACACAATGGTCGATGTAAAACAATGGAGAAGAAAAGTCAACAATTCATATTTGTTGGCTACTATGAAGATATGAAGGCTTATCGGTTGTTTGATCCAACCACTCGGGATGTCTACGTTAGACGAGATGTCCAATTTGATGAGTCCTTCCATATTGATCCTACATCCACTTCTTCATCACTACCTACTCCTCCCCCTTCATCACATGATGATACCTTAGAACTTGAGGATACTTTCGATGATGGTCTTGATATCCCACCACCTCCACCTCCTCCTACTCATGTTTTGCCTAGATGGGCCTACAATACTATTCAGGAGATTGGATCTTTAGTTGGTGATCCTATGTGTTCTCACTGCATTCATGATGAAGTATAAACAACCTCATTCCTTTGATAAAACAAATAACCCTTTTTGCATTGCCCAATCACCCTAGCCTTGCCAATTTGTTTGTTTTATAAGCAATATTTATCTATTTTTAATGAAATGTTGTACAAATCTTTATTTCCTAAATTGATTGAAATTAGCTATTAAATGTTGATATAATGGTATGTAGAGTTGAGTAATTGTGCAGGATTAATGCATGGCCTACGAGAGGAGTGGACTTCAAGAAACTAAGGTCAAGTGTGTCGGAAGTTGAGGGCGCCAGAAATTTTAGGCGTGCATTGATTGGAGACTCTTTTTTTGTTTACTTCTATTGGTTATCTGAGACTTTATGGCTCCACTCAGAGCCTTTTATGTGTTTTTATTCCACAAAGACATCAGTAGTTAAATTTCTATTTTTTTGTTATAAGACTTTTTCAATGGCATTTTACCGCCATCTAGAATATAGGATTTCATAATAGTTCAGTTTTAGTTAGTTGCTTAAAACATGGATATATATATCATACTGGGGGAGGAATGAACAACAATCTATCTCTTTTTGGCAAATAATCAGAGAGTTATGTTCTGCAATATTTTCATGAATGCAAATAGTGTTATTCTGAGTATTTCCTTTTGATTTATGAAGATATGAATGGAGTTATCATGTTGTTGTGGAAATAATTGAATGTGATTTGAGTTAAAAGATGAATTTCTCCCAAGAGCTGGCCACTCACGGGATTGTAGAGTAGATAAGTATTTCTATTTTTGTGGATGTTTTGTTTCAGATAGAGTTATTTTATGTTGTGAGCCTGCAAGGTGTGATGTTTAAGATGTTGATTCTTAGAGCTCTATTTGTTTAAATAATTTTGGAGCATCTACTTTAGTCTAAAATATTGTTTACTATTAGTTAAAAGTTAGAATGTGTGTGCAGTTATAGGATTTGTCACTGTTCAAGATCATAGTAAAGATTGCATGTATGAATTTCTAGTATAGAATTTATATGCTTTCTAGTATAGAATTTATATGCTTTCTAGTATAGAATTTACATGCTTTCTAGTATAGAGTTCAAATGTTTTCTAGTATAGAGTTCAAATGCTTTCTAGTTTGATATGATGTTTAAGTCTTTTTAAAGATTTAGGAAATTGTTACCAAATGAGATATCCAAACCACAAATTCCCTATTGCATACCACCTTGGACACTGCCCCAGTCGATATACTGATATTTTTCAACTAAAGTGTTAGGTCCTCATGACAGCCTATCACTTTTTGGCATCATTTTCGGGGATACTGATTCTTTTCTACATGTTATTAGGGAAATTCTTGGAGACCTCTTGTAGTAAACACCCAAAAATAGTTACCAAACCTCTCTTTTTGCATGGTCAAGAAGCAAGGTCCACACGGAAGATTTATACCAAACCCCCCCCAATTGTAGTCCCAATCATAAGTAGGGAGGGAGAAGTCTCGGTTGAAGAACTAAGTTACGAATTGATCGAGCAGGATCAACCTGAGACCTCCCAAAATACCCCAGAATTTCTACCATCAAACTGAACCTTTGAGGAGGTGATCATTCAGCCAACAAACCCAGCCTTTGAAGAGGAGAACACTCCTTTTAGCATCATGGATGATAATAGCAACAATGACCCTTTCAATGGCTGAAGAGCAAATAATGGAGATGGAAGGGCAAACCAAGGAGATGGTGATAACCTAAGAAGGGGAGCATAGACATTTACTTATCATATTGCTCTAAATGAAGATGATGATGCACCAGTGAAAAACATATCACCATCCATTCTACCCATTTTTAGAGGATTATCCTCTGAAGATCCTAACCAGTTCCTCTTCGAGTTCAAAGTCTTGTGTCAAACATATGACTACAAGAATGATAACCAGAAACTTAAACTCTTTCCCTCCACTCTAAGAGATGTTGCAATGTGTTGGTTCATGGGGTTAGTTTCAGGGTCAATAACCACATGGGATGACATGGAAACCATCTTTTTAGACAAATACCAAAGTTACTATAGAGTTACTGACAGGAAAGAGGAATTGTTCAAACTAAGGAAGAAGGAAGATGAGAACCTGGAGGATTACCTTGATAGGTTTATCTTTCTAACCAAACGCTGTGGTGAAGAAGCCATAAGTCCAGAAATTCTAAAGACTATATTTCTCAAAGGACTTGATGAGGATGCTAGGAGAAGCCTAGATTTAATGGGAAAGGGAGATGTGTCCCAACTTGAAATTGGTGATATCGCTAAGTTATGCTGAAATTTCTCCTATACTCAAGGAGGTATCTGTAAATCTAGTCTTTTAAGAGGTTCAAAGGAAATAGGGAAACTGCAAAAGGAAATAGCCAATCTAAAAACTGACATTCTTTTTTAGCTAAACACCACTTTGGATGGAATACAGGCCAAAACGCATAATCCTGATACTTTATCCATCTATTTCCCTAGGTTTCGAAACAAACATCTGTTAAGAGAGTGTCCTTTGGACAAAGCTAAAAATTGCCAAATTTGTGAAAATAGTCATGCCACTGATCAATGTGAGATCCTGAATGCAATCAAGAATTCTAAAAAAAAGGTCATCTCACACTGAGGAGGAGATCAATTTTGTGGGTCAAAGACCTAGAGGGAATTTCTCCTATGGTCAAAACTCCAACCCTACATGGCGACCTCCAAATAATTGGAACAATACATAGTGGACAGCTCCTTGGCCTCTAGTACCACCTAGTTGGGGATCTTACCCACCTTGGGGAAATCCTCCACGGTCAAACCAACCTCAACAACAATGACACCCTGACAATCAACCTCCATAATGGACTCAACCACCAAATCAATTTTATAATGGTCCAAGACAAATGCCAAATCTGCAACAAAACCTTCTTTTAGCTCCCTAGAATCCTCAGTAGAATGAACAAGTTAATCAACCACCACTACCAGCACAATTGGTCCCTGATCCCAAGAACACACATCAAAATGCCCCAGTATATGATGTTGATCAGGATAACATGGTAGGAGTTAATGCTATCTATTGTGGAAACCTTCAACTAAGGTTAGGAAAAACACTTAATCAACCCACCATTGTTGAAATCACAGAAGACCCAAATGAGGAACTTAACATAGAACCAGAGACTCTTCTTATACCTACAGACCGTGACCCCGGGAACAATCAGGAGAAGTTATCCCCAATATAATTTCAAGTAACTTCACCACCTACCATAGAATTGTCTCAAGAAGAAGTTTCCAAACAACCATCAAATACTCCAGAAAAAGATTCTATGCTAAGGAAGAAAACTCGGGCACCCTTTCCAGAATGCCTCAAACTATTCCTAGAAACTCTCTAGAAATGTCATTGTCTAATGAAGCTACTTTAATCCAGGAAATTAAATGACTCCATATAAATATTCCCTTGTTACATGCGATTAAAGAAATTCCCAAACTTAACCAACTAGTTAAACAGTCATGCATAAAAACACCAAGAAGGAAACTAAAATAGATTAATATGGTGCACGTCAATGGATATCTAGCTGACCTTCTAGTTGGAAAAACCTTAACCCCAAAATATGGTGACCCAAGCAGTCCACTCATAACAATAACGATCAATGAGGTAGCAATACCTAATGCACTAGTGGACTTGGGAGCAACCATTAACATTATGATAGTGGATGTTATGGAAAAACTAGGACTCACTAATTTACATCCCACAACTACCATATTACAAATGGAAAATCAATCCATATCCATTCCCAAGGGTGTCCTAGAAAATGTCCCTGTCAAGGTTGACGATTGGGAATATCCAATAGATTTCCAAATCATCCAGTCCCTCACACCTAAGGATAGTTACCCAGTAATATTAAGCAGGTCGTGGTTAACCATAGTTGCAACTAAGATTGACTACAGAGCAGGAGGAATGATCATTTCACATGGTCCCAATAGCAAACACTTAAGCCTATATCCCCCCCGCTCAACCTGTTGAGCATAACCAAGTTTGGATTGATGAATCAAATGAATCTAACAAACAAGATAATCTAGCTTCACTTGCTATGGTAGTCATTAAACAACATAGTGAAAAGTTAGCAAATGAATTAGAAAACATATAGGACCTTTCCTTAGACTTAGATGATGAAGAGATTTTAGAAGTGGAAGAAATTTTGGGACATCCAATCCACATTGAAGATAATGAACATGATTACACCAACTTCACAACGTTACCTTGTCCCCTTGCTAATATCATTCTAAAAATAGATCATTTTTTTGAAGATATTGCCAAACTCCATATAACTATACCACATAGCTATCCTCTCAACATTTTAACAAAATAAGTTCATACTGTCACCTCCAACTACCCTGGGACCAAGACTATCATGTTACTACTAGGAAAAACTTTAAATATCAATAGCTGGTTGACAGAATCATATGAGCTCAAATTGTTTGATGTTTTGATGGATAGGTCCAAAGCTTTTGCTTGGGACTATAAAGACATGAGAGGAATTCACCCAAGTGTTTGTACCCACCACATCTATACTGAGGATGTTAAACCGGTCTGTCAACCACAGTGAAGACTCAATCCTGCTCTCAAAGATATTATCAAAATAGAAATTAAGAAAATTTTACAAGTAGGATTCATTTATCTTATCTCAGACAGCAAATGGGTTTCACCCTTCCAGTAGTAGTACCAAAGAAATAGAAAATGGAGTGTGTGTTGACTACTGAGAACTTAACAAAGCAACCTACAAAGATTGTTTCCCACTACCCTTCATAGATCAAGTTTTTGATAATCTAGCAGGAAGGAAGTATTTTTCATTCTTGGATGGATATAGTGGATATAACCAAATACAAGTGGCAGCAAAAGACTAGGATAAAATTACTTTCACCTTCCCGTGGGGAACATTCTTATATCAGGTTCTTCCCTTTGGACTCCATAATGCTCCTACCACATTCCAGAGAGTCGTTCTGGCTATCTTTGTTGAACTTGTAAATGGTTGTGTAGAAGTCTATATGGATGACTTCACAGTTTATGGTTCCACTTTTGATGAATGCCTCAAAAACTTGGATAGAGTATTACAACGATGTGAGGATCATCAACTGTCTCTAAGCCATGAGAAATGTCTAATAATGGTAGAACAAGGTATAGTGCTGGGACATCATATCTCAGCTGAAGGGATAGAGGTTGACCCTAAGAAGATTGAAGTGATACAACAACTAGAAACCCCAAAGAATCAAACAGACGTCAAAAGTTTCTTAGGACATTCTGGTTATTACCGTAGGTTCATAGAAAACTTTTATAAGATTGCATCTCCCATGTTCTCTCTTCTTTAGAAAGATGTGGATTTTGTCTAGACAGAAGAATGTCAAATATCCTTTGATATTATTAAAGAAAAGCTTGTCTTATCCCCAGTCCTATGGGGACCGAATTGGAAACTCCCCTTCCATATTTATGTTGATGCTTCCAACAATGCTATTGGAGCAGTGTTAGGTCAAGAAGATGAGAATGGATGAAAGTACGCTATATATTTCATCAACAAAAACTTGAGCCCCACTGAATAAAATTACACCATCACGAAGAAAGAATTTCTAGAAATAGTTCATGCAATAAACAAATTCTGACATTACATTACAAGATACAAAGTGACTGTGTTCACAGACCATGCAGCTATCAAATACTTGATGAACAAACCCTCAATAAATGGGAGAATAATCAGATGGTTATTACTTCTCCAAGAATTCAATGTGACCATAATGGATAAGCCTAGAAAATTCAATGTAGTTGCAAACTTTCTATCCCAAATAAAACAAGATAATGGAGATTGTACTCCTGTACAGGATAAATTTCTAGATGAAAACTTATTTGTTGTCTCCATTAAAACACCTTGGCTTGCAGAT
Organism: Cunninghamia lanceolata; assembly: GCA_027924645.1. NCBI lineage: Eukaryota > Viridiplantae > Streptophyta > Pinopsida > Cupressales > Cupressaceae > Cunninghamia > Cunninghamia lanceolata. Next base: position 18,606,297 of record BSBN01001583.1, read on the forward strand.
ATTTCCAATTACTTAGCCACCTCTTAGCTTCCACTGAAATTTACATCAAAACAAAAGAAACGCCTCATTCAAGAAAATGCTCACTTCAAATGGATTAATGGCATGTTATTCTGATGTGGCCCTGACTTGGTCTTGCGACGTTATATCAAACTAGATTAAACATACAGCATCCTCAGAGCTTGCCATGACAATCCATTTGGTGGACACTACTCTGCCAAAAGGACTTCCCATAAAATCTTACGTACATGATATTATTGGCCCTCTATGCACAAGGATGTGAAGAATTATGTTCACCGTTGTGATGAATGCCAGCAAGTAGGAAGACCCATGGCATCCAACGAAATGCCTCTGTAGCCACAGGTAGTTTTTGAACCATTTAGAAAGTGGGGTTTAGATTTCATTGGTCCTATAGATCCCCCTTCACAAGGAAAAGAATCTATTTGTGTTTGTACAGACTATCTGGCCAAGTTGGCAAAAGTTCAAGCATTAAAAGTTGATAGAGAAGAATAAGTTGCAGACTTCCTGTATAACAGGATTTTTCTTAGATTTGGAGCTCAAAAATATTCTGACAAAGACAATTTCATCAAGAAGGAGAGACTGGGCCAGGAAGTTGCCTGAAGCTATTTGGGCCTTTAATACAACTTGGAAATCAACCACTGGTCTTACTCCTTATGAATTAGTCTTTGGGAAGAAACCCCTTCTACCTATTGAATTTGAACTTCAAACTCTGAGAACAGTAATGGAGTTAGATTTAGACCTCGATCGGGCTCAGGTAGAGAGAGTCTTGCAGCTTAGTGAACTAGATGAAATCCGCTTAGAATCTATCCATCAAACTGAGCTAGTTTAACAACAACAAAAGGCCTGGCATGATAAACACATCAAGGAAAGAGAATTCCATGAGGGAGATTGGGCGCTGCTATTTGATTCTCGATACAAAGACCAGAAAGGCAAACTAAGAACTCATTGGTTGGGTCCGTAGGAGATTTCTATAGTATTCCCAAATGGAGCAATGTGACTCAAACCCATTGATGGTGATTCTCGAACTCTCTTAATTAATGGACATCGACTCCAGATCTACCATAAACCTATCAACAAAGAAGAGTTTACTCGACTGGTAGAAATGCAAGGAGAAACTCAATGTGTTGATTCTGCATCAGTAGAAACAATATAATGAGTAGATAAATACTTAATAAAAAAATTATGTGTGTATATGCATTTAGGAAACATTTATTCATATGTTCATCTTTGTACTTGTCTAAATTTCATCATTGTTTTGCAAGGCTTCATCTCTGAAGAGTACTAAAAATTCTGGTGCATCTTCCAGTGATGCTCCAATTCGAATAAGAACCATGCCCTCGTCATGTGCCAGCTTTTCGGCTGCATATTTTAGCGATGGTCTAAAACTTTGTTCCTACATTCTAGCTGCATCTTTCAGCAATGCTCCAGAACTTTGTTCTTGCATTCCAACTACATCTTTTAGAGATGCTCTAGAATTTTTTTCCTGCATTTCAGCTGCATCTTTCAGCGATGTTCCAAAACTTTGTTCTTGCATTCCGGTTGTATCTTTTAGCAATGCTCTAGAACTTTGTTCTTACATTCTGGTTGCATCTTTTAGCGATGCTCCGGAACTTTGTTCCTTCATTCCGAATACATCTTTCAACAATGCTTCAGAACTTTGTTCCTACATTCTGGCTGCATCTTTCAGTGATGCTCTGGAACTTTGTTCCTACATTCCGGTTGCATCTTTTAGTGATGCTCCCGAACTTTGTTCCTCCATTCTAGTTGCATCATCCAGTGATGCTCTGAAACTTTGTTCCTTCATTCTGACTGCATCTTTCAGTGATGCTCTAGAACTTTGTTCCTACATTCTAGCTACATCTTTTAGCAATGCTCTGGAACTTTGTTCCTGCATTCTGGCTGCATCTTTTAGCAATGCTCTAGAACTTTGTTCCTGCATTTCGACTGCATCTTTCAGCGATGCTCCAAAACTTTATTCCTACATTTTGGCTGCATCTTTCAATGATGCTTTGGAACTTTGTTCCTTCATTTTGGCTGCATCCTTCAGTGATGCTCTGGAACTTTGTTCCTTCATTCCTCTGCATCTTGTGGTGATGCTCTGGAATTTTGTTCATATCTTGTATATCTATTCCTTAGACATCTTCCTCCACCATTGTGAGCTTGTGATTCCCTTTTGTGTAAATGTTTCTACATTCTTAAAACACACCCATTATCACCTCCGTAATACACCATGTTAAGCCATCGTGATTTTGTCATTCCCTACCATAATAAATAATATTATTATGGCAACCTATCATCATAATAAGTTCAGCTACCTCATTATCATGTCATAATAAATTCATTCTGTCTGAATCAAATAGTACTGCCACCTAGGATGCTATTATGTCAGCAGAAATATGCAACTTTCAAATCAATGACGAAATGGAAGGTATGTACATCTTTTATTTTAAATAGGTAATTTATTGTGAATAAAAATAGATAAATTGGCATGAACCCTTTTCTTTTCCAAATTTGGCAAAATGTGTGAACTGTTTCTTCACTAGAGAAGGTGGTGGCTCGCTCACTCTATCCCATGCAATGTCATAATTAACTGCTGAGAAGCCAAGTACCCTGAATTAATTCTTGTATTACCAACAATGTCGAAGTACAAGTGGCCTTAAAAACTACATTTTCTTTAATTTGCTTATCAGTTGCTTGAGTAGTTTTATCATTTTAGAGTGCCATGATATTTTAGTAGTCACTTAGCAATATTACTAGTATCAGAATGGAAGGAGCCAAACACAAGTCTGAGCCTGCTTCACCAACAAAATTGTTAGCATTAAGGAATATTTCAGAGCTATTTCAAAGGGTAGGATGGCTAGAATGTATAAAGAAATTTGAGGGACATCATGCATAGTTGGTCAAAGAATTTGCCGAGAACTTTGCAGACGGCCAGCCAATTGTGCGTGGGAAGAAATTCAAGGTGAGTCCCTGAATTATCTCTAATTTATTTGGTATTGGGAATGAAGGTGTTAATTTTATAGAAACCACAAACATTTCCTATCAGAAAATGATAGAATTTTTTGCACGGGAAGGGGAACCTCACCCATTGCTAGTTAGAAGCACCTGGGGGCAAAATAAGGGATTCCACAGAATGTCTATTGCAGAACCATGGTGAATAGTAGTTGCATGGATTATTAAATACTTCACATGTGAAGGGCAATGTGCCACTGTAGTTGGTCCCCCCTTTTGGCTACTCATCCACCTGCGCCATGGCTTGGAAAACCCCAAATTAAGGGTTAACCTTCCTTCCTTCCTCCATGATTCCCTTGTTAGTATGATAGAGAGGTTCAAGATAGGGTCTGGTCCCTTGAAACATCATGGTCTTGTTCTTTTAATTTGCAAATATCATTTCCATAAGAAAAGGAAACTAGATGTAAAGTGGTAGAAATTTCTGCAGAAATTTGAGAACCCTGAGCCCTCAAGACAATTTGAGGAAGGAGAGTCATCTGGTGACCCAAAATTTGAGAGAACTCTCCTATGTGCCTCAAAATAATAGACAAGCTCCTGGCGGTGAAGTGCCAGAAAATCCAATAAGCCTCTCAGACCTTGAAGAAATACATAAACCACATAATGTGCCTGAAACCCCAGAGAAATGATAAAATGTGGATTTAGTAGATTCAGAGGAGGAATATATTTGACCCTGTAATAAGGAGAAGAGGCCTAAAATAAAACTACAAAAACCTCCTCCTCCAAGAAGGGAAAAATAGCTGGCTGTTGAATCTAGTTGTGTCACAGCCTGTGAATTGCCCCTATTCCCAAGAAAAAGAGACAAGAGAGGCAGCCTTGTGGAGAAACAACCCAGCATTGTAAAAAAATTAGCTCAGCCAGATGAAAATATATCTCAGTCCTATGTGAATGTAGCTCAAACCCTGGAAAGTGGTAAACCCCCTAAATTTGAATAAGGAATTGACCCATCTAAGGAAGAACAAAAAGAAATAGGAGAGAAGGACAAGAGGGAACAAGTGAACAAATGCCCAATTATGTTCTAATTGAAGAAGAAGAGGGTCATGAATATGAGCCTGTAAAATAATTCCTTCCTCACAGTAGCCAGTGGACATTTAGGAAATGGATACAATGTCTGAGGTGAGACAATTGTCTCATTTAGATAATGTTAGTAACATAGAACAGGGTCCATTAGAAGCGACTAATGAAGGACCTGTGTCTGACAGTGAAGCAGAAATTTTTATTTCCCCCCTTTCTACAGATGCAGAGGATAAAAAAATGAGTATATGACATCAGAGACAGAGGAATTGAGAGTAGAAATTATTTAATTGAAAAATAAACAGCAACAAAATGAGGAACAGATAAACAAACAACAACAGGAGATAGAGAAACAAATAGAACTTCTAGAACAGAGAGATCAAACCATTAAAGAATTACACTCCCAATTGCAACAAATTGAAGAAAAAGATAAAAAGTGTTTGGCTAGTTTATCTAAAAAGGATAAACAAATTAAGAATTTAACCTTCAATTTGGAGCAGTGTTTGAAAACATTTGCAGAGGAACAAGAAAAACAAAAATTGGAACTGAATAAAGCTTTGAGTAGGACCGTTGAATTGGAACGGGATTTACAGGAAGTCAATGACATGCCAACTATGGAGTCAAAAGAAGTTCAAACTGAGCCAACTAAGATGGAGTGGTTTCAAAACCACATTCCTCCCATGCTGACCAAATGGATGGAGAAATGTTATTTCCTAAGACAATCTGAGGCTGAAAATGCTAGTCTTAAAAAGGAAATGGTATTATTAAACGAATCTTATGACATGTTGTATTAGGCTAAGACAGATGCATGTAATATCAAAGAACTATTATTGGCCTATAGGAAACCATCTAGACTATACTCTATGTTCCTTAATGAGTAGCTATTGAGATGGAAGATTTTAAGAATTTCTTGTAACTTGCCACATGATCCAGATGAGCAACAGTTCCTAGAAGCATTTAAAGAAGCACCTCCTGTTCAAAAAAATTTGTTATGTGAATGTTTCATTCATAATCTATTTCTGGAAAAACATAATGACTTCTTTATCAATCTATTTGTGGGGGAAGTTCAACTAAGGGCATTTATGTCCAACATGTAAAATTAGATTCAGTAGTAGGACAGAACTTGGGAGTGTCTCCATGCAGAGAGGACTGTGGGATTACAAATGAGATATCCTAATCGGAAGCTTTTTGCTTTTAAATCTTAGTTTCGAAGACTTAAGAGCTATGAACATATGAAAGAGAAATACAATGAAAGTATTAGGATTTGTTTTGAAGACTTCAAAGTCAATTGACCACCATTGATTGACAGAGCTTGGAGTACCTGTGAAGAAAGATATACCCCTCTGCCTATGTCTTTGAAAAGAAGAGAAATGATTTCCCCTACCAACCTTAGATGGTCATACAAAAGAGCTGAGGCGTTTACAAAGACACTACAATAGCTCAAAACTAAGTGGATAGGGATGCGTTACAGACCTCCACTACTTTTACAGCCACCCCATGTAGTCTTAGTGGTTACAGAATAAGATCCTAGATACTTACATACATGGTAGATGACAATCAAATTGAACAAAGGCTTTCTGAAAAACCCTGACCATATTGATGAGGAGACATAGGAAATGTATGACCTCAGTTCAAATTTTGATGAGTTAAACAAGAAAAGAGATGCATAAAGGTAAAGGATTCATCAGAGAGTGGGAGGACCTGCTCAAGGCTAAGAAGGGGAGGATGATGAGGTATAAACAACCTCATTCCTTTGATAAAACAAATAACCCTTTTTGCATTGCCCAATCACCCTAGCCTTGCCAATTTGCTTGTTTTTATAAGCAATATTTATCTATTTTTAATGAAATGTTGTACAAATCTTTATTTCCTAAATTGATTGAAATTAGCTATTAAATGTTGATATAATGGTATGTAGAGTTGAGTAATTGTGCAAGATTAATGCATGGCCTACGAGAGGAGTAGACTTCAAGTAGCTGAGGTCAAGTGCATCGAAAGTTGAGGGCGCCAGATATTTTAGGCATGCATTGATTAGAGACTCTTTTTTCTGTTTACTTTTGTTGGTTATCCGAGACTTTATGGCTCCACTCAGAGCCTTTTATACATTTTTATTCCACAAAGACATCAGTAGTTAAATTTCTATTTTTCTGTTATAAGACTTTTCCAATAGCATTTTACCACCATCTGGAATATAGGATTTCATAATAGTTCAATTTTAGTTAGTTGCTCAAAACATGGATATATATCATACTGGGGGAGGAATGAACAACAATCTATCTCTTTTTGGCAAATAATCAGAGAGTTATGTTCTGCAACATTTTCATGAATGCAAATAGTGTTATTTTGAGTATTTCCTTTTGAGTTATGAAGATATGAATGGAGTTACCATGTTGTTGTGGAAACAATTGAATGTGATTTGATTTAAAAGATGAATTTCTCCCAAGAGTTGGCCACTCGCGGGATTGTATCTAGTAGATAAGTATTCTTGTTTCTGTGGATGTTTTGTTTTAGATTATGTTTAGTTTTATGTTGTGATCCTGTAGGGTGTGATGTTTAAGACATTGATCCTTAGAGCTCTGTTTGTTTAAATATTTCTAGAGCATCTACTTTAGTTTAAACTGTTGTTTACTGTTAGTTGAAAGTTAGAATGTGTGTGCATTTATAGGATTTGTCACTGTTCAAGATTATAGTAAAGATTGCACATGTATGAATTTCTAGTATAGAATTTATATGTTTTCTAGTATAGAATTTACATGATTTCTAGTATAGAGTTCAAATGTTTTCTAGTATAGAGTTCAAATACTCTCTAGTTTGATATGATGTTTAAGTCTTTTTAAAGACTTAGGAAATTGTTGCTAGATGAGATATCCAAACCACATTCCCTATTACACACTACCTTGGACACTACCCCGGTCGATAAACTGATATTTTTCAACTAAAGTGATAGGTCCTCATGACAACCTGTCAATTCACTCACAAATTTCTTGCACTAGTCTTTTGGGTCATGCTATATCTTTTGGGAAATGGGTGTAGATGAAAAATTGGTACAAAGGATAATACAAAGATAATGTAAACAACCCAATTACCTTTACCTTTTGAACCAATTCCTCACCACTCGATAGAACGCAGTAGGTGCACCCAAATCTACAAGATTTGTTCTCTTTTGATGGATGATTGATTGGTTGGAATGTTGATTGCTCACTTCTGCAGCATAACCATGATATGAGGATGATAGATGAATGATTTGGATAGCAAGATGATGTATGAAAATGTGATTATCAAGAGCCCCTCTAAAGTCCCCAAAAGTCTCCCAAATGGATTGGGTGAGGCTTGATTTATAAGATATAAGTGATAGGAATGGATGGCTAGGATTAAGTGATACAAGAAGTTGTAGTCATATGACAAGTGTCTCATAAAGGTTGAATGAGAGGATCTAAAGTCAAATGGTCTTCCACTTTACAAGGAGACAAATGTGGAGATGGAGACAAAGGTGGAATTAAATAATAAAATTATTTAATTTTGGAAAGGAATGATGTGGAATACATTAATTAAATAAATCTTTAATTTATTTAATTAATTTGGATGAGGGATGATGTGGAATACATTAATTAAATAAATATTTAATTTATTTAATTAATTTAGATGAGGGAAAAGTGGAAATTAATTAAATAAATATAATTTATTTAATTAATTGGTTATGAGAGGATAAAAATGGGATTAGGATGGGATTAGTTAAATAAATATGATTTATTTAACTAATTGGGTGATGGAAGGGTTATTAGGGAAAAACGTCTGATCAAGTGTCTCAAATGATGTATCAAAAAGGTGATGTTATCACATGGTTAATTTTAGATGTCTACATTTTGTCCCTCTTTGAGATGGTGTTGCAACTAAGAGAAGTAACATCATTTCAAAGAATATAAGGTATGGATGGATGAAAAGGATGCCCCAGCCAAAAGAGTGACAAGGAGGAATGGATGTGGGATATGATGATGATGTAGGATATGATGATGATGTAAGTATATGATGATGATGTAAGGATATGATGATGCCCCCTCAAGAGGATAGGCAGGTTGGAAGAACATGGGTAGGCTCTTGAAATGAATCAAACAATCAAGAATGGAGAATGAGATGGAAGATGCAAGATAAAAGATGGATGAAAGAGATGAATGATACATTATGCTGCAATAAAGTGAGCAACCATATAGTTTGATATAATACTAAACATTATGCGCCAAGGTATAAGGACCAAGGTGACGATGTGTCTTGTGCACCCAGCATAATACAACCTTGTCTAGACGTATGAGGAAGAAAACTTAGAGCATTAAAGTCCTAATGCACAAAAGGTATGATATGACCTTAGATGCAAAGGATAATGCAAAAAGCTATTCCAACATACATAAGATATGAATATTAGCTGGAAAGATATGAATTTGATACAAATGCAAGATAAAATGATAACACATACAAACAAGCAAGCAAGCATGCACAAATGATTCAAAAACAAACAAGGTATTGCCTCTGTCAAGCTGTAAACTGATGATCGATCGATTGATTGCTTGATGATGATGATAGTGTTGTCATGGCGGGGAACGATATATCCCTAGACCAACACAAGGATGTGGGAACAATATATCCCATTGATGATGATGATTGATTTGGTTTATGACAAGATTAGGATCAAGACCAAAGATGTAATTGGATAATTTGACAAGATTGATTGACTTGATTGGTATGGATTAATGATTGATTTGCATTTAGTTTTATTGTTGGATTGACTTGCTGATTTGGATTGATGGTTGGATTGATTTGCTTTGATTTGGATGATGATGGATTGATGTGAATTGATTAATTTGATGGATTTGATTTGATTTGAATTAATGAATTGAATTACGATTGGATTTGGTGAATTGAATTGATGATTGGATTGATTTTATTTCTTGGCTTTTTGTTGTATATTTAATTTTTTTTATTTTGGGAATATTTGATTTTTTTGTATTTTTGAAATGTTTTGATTTTTTTTTGGATTTTTGTGGAATATTTTGATTTTTTGGATTTTTTTGAATGTTTTGATTTTATTTTTTTGAAATGTTTTTATTTTAAATTGTATTTTTGAAATGTTTTGATATGGCATTGGATGACAATTTGAATAGCCTTTGTGCTAGATACCAATGACAAGGGAAAAAACTAAGTCTAGGTAAGGGATGAAATTAGCATTAGATGAATGGAAGGATGGACAATAGTAAATGGGATGGAAGACTCATCATAGATGGATGGGTAAAAGGATAAGTGAAAGCTCATGGTATATGGATAGATAAAATGATAGGCCATGGAAGAGAAAGCTCATAATAAATGGATGGATAAAAGGATAAGATATAGTGCAATGGATGTATGCATCATAAGGGAGCTAGGATGTGATCTCCAAAGGCTATGTCGCATGAGAATAACATGCCACATTCTTGGTGTAATACTTAGGATTTTACATGACAAAGCTTATGAAAATAGGATAATGATTGGATTGTATGAATGGAAAGGATGAGGTATACCATGAGATACCCAAAGCATGTTTCGAAAATTTTGCCCCTATATCTTTATCAAGATCAAAAGGAGGAAAGGAGAATGGATGGATTCAATAGGATAGGTATATGGGTGTAATGGATAAGGATGGTAGGATAGGATAGGATAGGATAGGAAATGATAGGTTGGATAAGACATGGTTCCCCCAAGTGTAAGTGACATAGATAATCAACCTACACATGATGCTTGTTTGCCAGGTTTTCATCATGGTACTTATCCAAGGCGCCACCAAGGGTGGTTTTCACCGTTGGACGAAAGGATTTCTCTTTACTATTTTTTTTTTAAAATTTGGATAGGGTATATGGATATTGATAGGAGGGACTCAAGCATCTAGTTCCATGAAACATGATAGTCTCATTAGAGATGGATGTCATCACACATGGACCATGACATCAAGTCTCATTATGCCCATAGATGTTGGTAGGTGATTGCATGAGAGGGAGATGGAGTAGGTAGATAGTGGATTATGATGTGGATTATGTATGGAAGGATAGTGGATTTTGAAGTGGATTATGGAAGGTTTATGCAATGATGGATGCAGGATAGTGGATTTTGAAGTGGGTTATGGATGAAAGGATAGTGGATTATGATATGGATTATGGTAGGAAGGATAATGTAAAAGTATGGATTAAAAGTTTATGCAAAAGCATGGACCATAGGGAGGTGATGATGGGGGAGATATGTAGGATAGTGGATGAAAGGTGGGGAGATGGAGGTATGTGGGAATGTTGTGGAATGGAAAGGAACCAAAACCAATGGCTACACACACCATGATAAACATTGAAGCTTTTGATTTGGAGGAGGTGTAGGAAGCAATGAACATGTTTGCTTAGGGGATGGTCGATGTAGGAATTTAGGTACCCACATAGACTTGGGATTTTTATGATTTTTGTATTGCTTGTGGGATGAAGGAATTTGAAACTTTTGAATGGAATGGGATTTCTGGGATTTTTCGATGGAAGAGGATTGTTGAGATTTTTGAGATGTGGATGTTTCATTTGACTTGCTTTCTTTTTTCTTAGGTACCCAAACCATTTTAGTTTTGGACTTTTCTTGTGGAGGTATGGGCTTATATAGTTGTTTGTATGGGCTTATATAAGGGATGAATAATAAGGGTGGATGGTGTTGTAGGCTTAGGATTAGGATTAGGTGGAGGAATAATGGTATTAGACATATTAGGATATGGATTAGATGGAGGGATAGTAGGGTTGGATGGATTAGGACTTGGACTAGTCATGGGATTGGGATGATTTGGCATACTTATCCATTCTATGTTTGTACACCTTGTAGATGATTGGGATAAGTATGGGGCATTCATTTTTATTATGACCTTTGATCCTATGGTATGCACAATAGTCATATTCATTATAGGCACTTTCTTCACATGGTTTGACTTTAGGAAGTTCAATGAGTTTACGTTTGAGCATATCTTGTAAAATTATCTCAGCCGCATCTTTTGGTGAACGATTAGAGTTAAATGGTGATGATGGTAATGGAGGGCTTGATGGATTAGAAGGTTGGTGGATCAATGGACTAGGATTGGGATCACATGGTGGTGTTGGTATAGGACTAATAGGCTCATAGATTGGCATTTGGGTGGATGGTGATGGATGGTACTCATAAGATACATAATCTAGATTGGTATCTCCCTTGTCAAAGGATATTAGGTCTTGCTGTATAGAGTAACTTAGGCTTGCATGTTCTTGTTCTGAAGGCCATTGATAGTCTTGGTGATTAGGTGAAGTGATGGGATATGTAGACAAAAGTTCTTGGGGTTGGTATGGAGTTGAGGGCCTTTGATCTTGTTGCCAAGGTGGATTTGGGCTCATATGTTCTTGTTGTGAAGTGAATTGACATGTTGATGTGGCATTGACATGGAAATATGTGGGATAAGTTGATGTGGCATTGACTTGATGTGTGGATGGATGAGATCGAATGGAGTGTGATAAATTGATGTGGAATTGATTTTGATGCAGAGGCATCCACACTATATCATTTGCATATAGCATGAATGTCTGCAGACCAACCTCATCATCATCATCTTCGCCATCATCATCATATTTCGGCTTTACTCTGTCAGCATCATGTTTCCGAAAACCAACAGCATCATCATATTGCGGACACTCGCAATCATCCTCCTGCCGACTACTATTCACCTCCTCCGCTTTCCTCCTAACATCATCATCATGATGTTCAGCGGGCGCACACATCCTCCGGTTGCACTGTTCATCGGGTGCCGGACTCCATCGTCATCATCATATGCAACACTTCCTTCGTCAGCAGGATATTCAACATCCGGTTGCTCCAAATATCCTGATGACGTTCACCTTCAGCAGCTTACCTTCGACGCTCCGCTACCCGACGATACAAGCAACAGCATCATGATCTACTTTATCCGGTTGTCTTCGAAACCTCCTGATGATGCTAATACAACCTTCTGCCACGGACTTCTGCCGATGCCTTAGCACTTAACGATGGCAGGATAAACTCGCACAAGGGGATATCTCAATATCCTGATGACGATGACGTCATATCCTGATGACGATGACGTCACCCAATATCCTGATGACCTCTTCAACACTTAGTCAAAAATCTGAACTTTCTCTCCCGCATCTACTCGCGATATGCGGATGTTTGGCACTCCCGATATGATGATCCTGATGCCGATACGCTCCTCGGCTCCTCCTGCTGATGATCACCCCGACGAACTCGCACTTCATGCACTCGAAAACATCATGCTCTCCTTCACTTATCCGGATGATGATGCCTAACCCGACTGCAGGATATTTGCAGAAATATCCTGATGATGCTGTTTTCGCGAACTTCTTCACTTAGCGAAATCTCCCTTCGCCGATCCTCCAGGGATGACCCGATCCCGTCTCAGGGTGATCTTCCAACTCAAACTTCTCAACTTGACCTAGCACATGAGGATGCTAGGGTCTTCAACATCTCTTGACCGCGATCCTGCACACCTGCATGCAAACAGAAAACAACCTACAATCTAACCTACTGTACATTGCCATTCCACCGATCCGATGAGTCAACCGGTGGAATGGATCAGTATATCCATGAAAACCTCTCAAACCAGCAATCGATCAAGCAATGGAATGCAACAGAGGATGAACACAAACAGGAATACTTTATTCGATTTCAAAAGATGCAACTACAATATGATGTTCCTCTCGCTCTGTCTCACTCTCGCAAAGTCTGATCGATGATTTACAATCAACCGATCCCATGCTTATAAAGATTTCCCTATGAGTACTACTGACCCGACTCCAAGCGGCTGGGAACTCTCCAGGCGGCTGGGAGATCCCACCGAACATACATCATGACAGCTGTTATAACTAACTATCTAAAAATAGCAAAAGCCCGGTCAGCATGATCTTATCCTGATCAGCATGACCTTATTACATGCAACTGGTCTAACAGACCTTCTTGGAAACATAAACTGGACCTAAACTACTAACTGCCTTATCCAGACCAGCTGTCAGGTAGGTGCTCCTGCACCATACTCCCCAAAAGAAAAGAACTCATGTCCCATGAGTTTAGCATGTGGAAGTCCTCCACCGTTACACTTTGCTTTGTCAGTCTTCTGACCTGCTCCAGCTTTGTCTGCTGCGGTCTCTTGGCTGCTCCAAGACTTCTGCACTGTAACTTGCTTTCTGGCAAGTAAATCATCATGCCTGTTGATGTAGGCCTTCTTCGCACATACCCTGTGTTTGTCAGGTTGCCTAACCAGAACCTCTAGCTGAACTACCTCTTGAACTTCTGAAGTGTTCAAGTCTATCTTCTTTTCAACTCTTATAGGACAAACAATAGTCCCAACTATGACAACATCCTTGTCATTCTTCTAAACTGGTTGCTGTTTGCACCCCTGTTTCTGAACCTGCTGCTGACCTCTGTCAGTCACAACTGAAACTTTCTTCAGCTTGTTGTCTGTAACAACTCCTTTCTCTGCAGTGTCCTGAACTGCCTTCATGCCTGCTCCTCTAGGCATCTGCACATACTCCTTCTTTCCCATTAAAATGATTTGAGCTGCCTTCTGTACTGCAGCTTTTGCCTGCAATGGCATCAACTTGATAATCTTCCCATCCTTCTTGATGGTGTAGGTATTAGCATACCCATCATACAGTACCCTTCTGTCAAATTGCCATGGTCTACCTAGCAGTAGGTGACAACATTCCATAGGCAATATGTCACACAAAATCCTATCATGATAGGGTCCAATCTGGAAATCCACATATGCCTGTTCAGAGACAAAAAGTGATTGCCTATCACTCACCCAAGATGCCTTGTAAGGGTGTGGATGTGGAATCCTTTCCAGCTTCAGTTTATCCACCATTTCCTGAGATACCATGTTGTCTGTTGAACCAGTATCAATGACAACTTTACATACCTTACCTTTGCTCTTGCATGTGGTTTTGAAGAGAGCTCTCCTTTGCATCAGATCCTTTGATGCCTGCAAACTAATTCTCCTTAACATCAATGATTCTCCACTCTCTGGATAGCCAAAATTCTCAGGACCTCTGTTTGAACTCTGTGCACTTTCTTCTTCTTTCTCTTCTTGTACCAGTTGTACCCTCTTGTCACTTGTTCTATCATTTCTGGATGATGAACCTTTGTTTTCTGGACATTTGAAAGATGGATGACCAAACTCTCCACAGGTGTAACACTTTCCTGAAAACGTAGTAGAACCTCTACCACCTCCAAATCTTCCTCTATTACCTTTCCATCCACCTCTGAAATCAGACTGTCCCTGTCCTTTACCAGTGTCTTCTTGACCCTCATTGGTTTGCTTTTGTGCAGGGGCTGCTCCTCTTCCCCTATTGTTTCCTCTTCCTCTCATGGACTTATCATGTCCTCTATTCAGCTTTTCTTCAATCCTGATTGCCATTTGATAACAATCCTCCACATTCTTAGGGTTAGCTAACACTAACTCATCCTGTATGTTAAACCTCAAACCAGCCAAGTACCTAGCCACCTTTTCTACCTCATTCTCATGATGACCAGATCTCATACTCAACAGATAAAATTCCTCAGTATATGCTTTCACATCCCTGTCTTTCTGCTTTAGAAATTGCAGCTTCTTAAACATCTGGATTTCATAATCCCTTGGCAAGAATTTACCCTTGATCCTTGCTACCATCTTATCCCAAGAAGTGATCTTAGACTTCCCTTGCTTTCTTCTCTCAGATTGTACATAATCCCACCAAACCAAAGCATGACCTCCTAACTTGGTCTTTGCAATCTTGACTTTCTGATCCTCAGCAACATCTTCACATTCAAAGTGATTATCCAGTGCAGCAATCCAATCCAACAACTCATCTTCATTCAAGCTTCCAGTATATTTGGAAACATCAACCTTTACCTTAGGTTTTTCACTCTGCACTGCCTTTAACAGTTTTGCCAGTCTCTGGTCTTCAGCATCCAGATCTTCAGCTACCTCTTCATACTCTTCAACAGTATCTGCATCTTCTTCAGACTCACTGTCTTCCACTTCCCTCTTTTTGTTCTTTTCCAGGGCTGTCAGCCTGGCTTGAAGTGCTTCAGCAAGCTCCTTCATCTTCCTCATCTCTCTAGCATGTTTCTCCTTCATCTCCTGCAATTCCCTTGCAGTACCATTACCTTTAGGAGGCATTTTGTCAACCTCTCAATCACAACACAATCAACTCTATCTCTTACCTCTGCCCTTTCGGTGACAGAATCAACACACAACAGCCCAGACCTTTTGCTGAGCTCTGATACCACTATGATGCAGAGGCATCCACACTATATCATTTGCATATAGCATGAATGTCTGCAGACCAACCTCATCATCATCATCTTCGCCATCATCATCATATTTCGGCTTTACTCTGTCAGCATCATGTTTCCGAAAACCAACAGCATCATCATATTGCGGACACTCGCAATCATCCTCCTGCCGACTACTATTCACCTCCTCCGCTTTCCTCCTAACATCATCATCATGATGTTCAGCGGGCGCACACATCCTCCGGTTGCACTGTTCATCGGGTGCCGGACTCCATCGTCATCATCATATGCAACACTTCCTTCGTCAGCAGGATATTCAACATCCGGTTGCTCCAAATATCCTGATGACGTTCACCTTCAGCAGCTTACCTTCGACGCTCCGCTACCCGACGATACAAGCAACAGCATCATGATCTACTTTATCCGGTTGTCTTCGAAACCTCCTGATGATGCTAATACAACCTTCTGCCACGGACTTCTGCCGATGCCTTAGCACTTAACGACGGCAGGATAAACTCGCACAAGGGGATATCTCAATATCCTGATGACGATGACGTCATATCCTGATGACGATGACGTCACCCAATATCCTGATGACCTCTTCAACACTTAGTCAAAAATCTGAACTTTCTCTCCCGCATCTACTCGCGATATGCGGATGTTTGGCACTCCCGATATGATGATCCTGATGCCGATACGCTCCTCGGCTCCTCCTGCTGATGATCACCCCGACGAACTCGCACTTCATGCACTCGAAAACATCATGCTCTCCTTCACTTATCCGGATGATGATGCCTAACCCGACTGCAGGATATTTGCAGAAATATCCTGATGATGCTGTTTTCGCGAACTTCTTCACTTAGCGAAATCTCCCTTCGCCGATCCTCCAGGGATGACCCGATCCCGTCTCAGGGTGATCTTCCAACTCAAACTTCTCAACTTGACCTAGCACATGAGGATGCTAGGGTCTTCAACATCTCTTGACCGCGATCCTGCACACCTGCATGCAAACAGAAAACAACCTACAATCTAACCTACTGTACATTGCCATTCCACCGATCCGATGAGTCAACCGGTGGAATGGATCAGTATATCCATGAAAACCTCTCAAACCAG
Organism: Cunninghamia lanceolata; assembly: GCA_027924645.1. Taxonomy (NCBI): domain Eukaryota; kingdom Viridiplantae; phylum Streptophyta; class Pinopsida; order Cupressales; family Cupressaceae; genus Cunninghamia; species Cunninghamia lanceolata. The sequence continues at coordinate 18,622,788 of BSBN01001583.1, forward strand.
CAATCGATCAAGCAATGGAATGCAACAGAGGATGAACACAAACAGGAATACTTTATTCGATTTCAAAAGATGCAACTACAATATGATGTTCCTCTCGCTCTGTCTCACTCTCGCAAAGTCTGATCGATGATTTACAATCAACCGATCCCATGCTTATAAAGATTTCCCTATGAGTACTACTGACCTGACTCCAAGCGGCTGGGAACTCTCCAGGCGGCTGGGAGATCCCACCGAACATACATCATGACAGCTGTTATAACTAACTATCTAAAAATAGCAAAAGCCCGGTCAGCATGATCTTATCCTGATCAGCATGACCTTATTACATGCAACTGGTCTAACAGACCTTCTTGGAAACATAAACTGGACCTAAACTACTAACTGCCTTATCCAGACCAGCTGTCAGGTAGGTGCTCCTGCACCAGATTTGGCATGTGGATGGATTAGATTGATATGAAGTGGGATAAATTGATGTGGAATTGATTTGACATGTGGATGGATTAGGTTGGTATGAAGTGGGATAAATTGATGTAGCATTGACTTGATAGGTGGGTGGATTAGGTTGCTATGAAGTGGGATAAGTTGATGTAGCATTGACTTGATAGGTGGGTGGACTAGGTTGGTATGAAGTAAAGGGGGATGACACATAGGAATGAGGTGGAATTGGTTCATGTTGAATGGATAGGGGATGTGTTTGTTGGGCTTGTGATTGACAAGTGGCTATGAAGTGTTGGGATTGGGCTATGAGGTGTTGTATTTGAGGTGATTGGATTTGTTGAAGTTGAAGTTGTTGGATGAAGGCTTATAGTCGTTGAATGATTCATTGGTCTATGGGTTCTGGTTCTTGGTAAAGTGCTTGGAGAAGGTCTTGGAATTGGGGTACTAGGTCTTCTAATGTTGGCATGGTGTCACACATGTGTTTAAGGATTAAGACCCTTATGGAAAGTGCTTGACTATGATTATGATGATGATATGGAATGATTGGGATAATGATTGATTGGATTAGATTAGTGATGGAATGGTATTTTTCAATAATCACAGTGGAGTACCCGATTATTGAACACACCTTAGAGTACACAAGTTTAACCCTAAGCCACAATCTATTAGGACCATTTTGACTTGACACCTTTTGATTATAACTTCTATGTAAAGGGGGTCATTATGGGATGAATCATTGTTGAGCATGTCCTTTTCAGTGAAGAACAAATGATTAGTGGATGTAATATTTCCAACCATGCTTGAAATTGTTCCAAAATACAAATGAATTAAAGTGGATAATGACTATGATGATGTGGATATAGGATGGATTTGATGACAATAATTATTCCTAGGATGATGTGGAATGATGCCCCCTTGAGAGGATAGGCGGGGGTGAAAGACACGGGTAGACTCTTGAAATGAATTGATTTGGATAATGATTACGATGGTGTGGATATGACAAGTAGGATGATTAGGATTTGGATTACGATGAAGATGACTTGGTGTAGGATGGATGTTGTGACAAGGATGATGAGGATGATGTAGAATGTATTTAGTGATAGCTCAACTTTGGGCAATGTTCAAGCAAAAGATTTCACATGTACATGCATGAATCACACACACAAAACACAATGGCAAGTTTGTCTTTGAATATTTATTGTTATGATTATAAATACACTTGAAGACACATGAACAAGCCTAAAATTAATCAAGTGGGTGTGGCCAAATAAGTCTTAATCTAGGATGTACAAGTGATCTAGGAATGTCCCCTATATACTCAAGGTACGGGGGGCCAATTATGTGAAATGAAAGTGAAATAATGCCACACAGCCAAGAGAAAGGGGTAACCCACCCTTCACCTTCACTTCCCAAAGGTATAAAGTTCTTTGGGGCTTAGCCAAGAGTGACAAGATTTTGACTTCCAAAGAGGGTGTCTTTCAATTCACACCTCACTATTTATACTCCTCCAGAACACTAGAGTTGAGGTCATCCCTTGGAGTGGTGTGTCTCCACGCAGGCCTCCTAAGAAGGGTATGAAAAAAACAAACCAAGTGAGATGCTTTTGATCTCCAAGATCACCTTGCGGTGTGAGGAGAGAGCATACACACACACACACACACTTGATTCACACTTGCACTTGTTAATTTCCCCTTTAAGAAATCCAAATGTGTGTTGTGAAAATTAAATGGATGAGAGGTGTTTTTTATTCTTGAGATCGGACGAAGAGCATGAGAAGAACATACACACCTTTGATCACATTCAAGCCCACCAAACAATGCAAGCACTTGTTCTTTTTAATCCCAAGTCAAAATGTGATGGAAGACAATGGTTCATTTTTAAGCCCAATTCCATATGTGAGAGAAAACAGTTGTTTGTTTTAAAGCCTAAATCAAAGTGTGATGGCAAACAAGTTGTTTGGTGTAATATAAAGGCGAAAGTTGTGCCGATTGCACCTGGAAATTGGTCTTCAAGTTTGATGACGAGGCACATGCCACAAGTCACAATCACATCCACTAGATAAAGCAATCACAAGGTTTCAAATGATATGTCTTTGATAGGCAAAATAGTGTTTTATGTCAATCTTCGCTTGCAAGGCCTCCCGAACATGATGGTGAGGTCAGATCTAGAGTAGGACAAAACCTGCAAAACTTGACCACCAAAACTTGACAAAAACAATGTTAAATTTGCAATTTTAAACACACAAACCTGCAAAAAGCAAGGGTCAGAGCCACAGGCGTGCCAGAAAATGTAGATGAAAAATTGGTACAAAGGATAATACAAAGATAATGCAAACAACCCAATTACCTTTACCTTTTGAACCAATTCCTCACCACTTGATAGAATGTGGTAAGCGCACCTAAATCTACCATATTTGTACTCTTTTGATGGATGATTGATTGGTTGGAATGTTGATTGCTCACTTCTGTACCATAACAATGATATGAGGATGATAGATGAATGATTTGGATAGCAAGATGATGTATGAAAATGTGATTATCAAGAACCCCTCTAAAGTCCCCAAAAGTCTCCCAAATGGATTGGGTGAGGCTTGATTTATAGGATATGAGTGATAAGAATGGATGGCTAGGATTAGATTAGGCATGGATGGCTAGGATTAAGTGATACAAGGAGTTGTAGTCATTTGACAAGTGTCTCATGAAGGTTGAATGAGAGGATGTAAAGTCAAATGGTCTTCCACTTTACAAGGAGACAAATATGGAGATGAAGACAAAGGTGGAATTAAATAATAAAATTATTTAATTTTGGAAAGGAATGATGTGGAATACATTAATTAAATAAATCATTAATTTATTTAATTAATTTGGATGAGGTATGATGTGGAATACATTAATTAAATAAATATTTAATTTATTTAATTAATTTAGATGAGGGAAAGGTAGAAATTAATTAAATAAATATAATTTATTTAATTAATTGGTTATGAGAGGATAAAAATGGGATTAGGATGGGATTAATTAAATAAATATGATTTATTTAACTAATTGGGTGATGGAAGGGTTATTAGGGTAAAATGTTTGATCAAGTGTCTCAAATGATATATCAACAAGGTGATTGAATGTAGTGTTTTAGGATTAAACTGTGTTAGAGTTTTTTCTCTCAACGTTTCGGATCACACTCCATGATCCATCATTAGGAGAAAAAGAGAGCAAGAGAACAAAAGTGATACATTGCAGACTTAGAACTATCTTAAAAAGAAGGAGGAGGGGGGGTGAGGTGTTGTAGGAACCAAGAAGACCTAAAGGAAACAAAGAAACACCTATTAAATAGTAGGAAAAGGAAAAAGAAAAAGGAAAAGAAAAATCAAGGTGATATTATAATAAGGATAATGCATATAAATATCATAAAAAGCAAAAATAACATGTGCACTCAACAAGAAAACACCTAGATACAAAAGGCCTAGAGCTAGCAAAACATAAAAATACATAAATAGAAGGAAAAAGAAATAAACAAAGAAGAGAAAAGAAGGAGTTTAAAAGTATATATATAAAATAAATAAAAACAAATGGATCCATAAAGAGGTACCACTAGATAACCGACCAACAATTACCATTAAAAAGAGAACACAAAGTATAAAGAGACAAAAAGAAGCCAAGAGCACGAATATATATATATATATGCAACCTAATTGAAATGAGAAAAAACAAAGATTTAAAAATAGAGGACACAAAGATAAGTAAATAAATATGTGTGTGTTTGTGTGTGTGGCCGAATCTTAAGAATAGAAGTCTGCTATTCTTAAGATTCGGCCACACACACACACACACACATATATTTATTTACTTATCTTTGTGTCCTCTATTTTTAAATCTTTGTTTTTTCTCATTTCAATTAGGTTGCATATATATATATATATATATATATATATATATATATATATATATATATATATATATATATATATATATATATATTCGTGCTCTTGGCTTCTTTTTGTCTCTTTATAGTTTGTGTTCTCTTTTTAATGGTAATTGTTGGTCAGTTATCTAGTGGTACCTCTTTATGGATCCATTTATTTTTATTTATTTTATATATAAACTTTTAAACTCCTTCTTTTCTCTTCTTTGTTTATTTCTTTTTCCTTCTATTTATGTATTTTTATGTTTTGCTAGCTCTAGGCGTTTTGTATCTAGGTGTTTTCTTGTTGAGTGCACATGTTATTTTTGCTTTTTATGATATTTATATGCATTATCCTTATTATAATATCACCTTGATTTTTCTTTTCCTTTTTCTTTTTCCTTTTCCTACTATTTAATAGGTGTTTCTTTGTTTCCTTTAGGTCTTCTTGGTTCCTGCAACACCTCACCCCCCCTCCTCCTTCTTCTTTCTAAGATAGTTCTAAGTCTACAATGTATCACTTTTGTTCTCTTGCTCTCTTTTTCTCCTGATGATGGATCATGGAGTGTGATCCGAAAAGTTGAGAGAAAAAACTCTAACACAGTTTAATCCTGAAACACTACATTCAATCATTATGGACTGTGGAAATCTGATGTCTATCAACAAGGTGATGTTATCACATGGTCAATTTTAGGTGTCTACAATGGGCAAATCACTAATAAAGCAAAGATAAAGCAGAAATATTTTGTGAAAGTTGAGATTTGCCGACAAGGCAAAAAGAGACATGGAAAGAGAAAATAAAAGGAAAAGAGAGAAGATGGAATGGTTTGTGAAAGCAAAATTTCACCGACCAAAGAGGAAAGTGAAAAAGGCAAGGCAAGAGTTAGTTCATAAAAGTGAAAATTTGTCGACTAAAAGGCAGAAAGCAAAATTGAAGAGGAAGACCAAGTAGAGATGGTTCGTGAAAGACAGATTTTGCCGATAAGGCAAAATAAAGGGCAAAAGTGGCCAAAAGTGAAAATTAATGGAAATAAAGAATGTGATAAAATGTAATGTAATACTTTAGGATGTTTTAAAGTAATTTTTAAAATATTTTAAAGTGTTGTAAAAGCTTTATATAGGGATATTTTGGTGGGAAAATGTGTTTTGAAATATCTATCTCTAGTTGCCATTATTGCAAGATCATATTAGACCAGTTGGAGATAGTTGTTGTGCATTTAATTTTGCAGGTGGATGAATTAGCTACTAGTCTTCAATGCAGCAAATATTTCTCAGCCAATTCATCCTCTAGATATTTTCTTCATTTATGTTTTGCAGACAGACATTCCTTTGGCAGAAATATCTTCTAACAAGCCCATGGGGTGAATTTATTGTAGTAAGTTACTTAGGTCAAATGAAATGGTATAAATAGATAAAAAATCAATGTAATGAGGGTTGGATACAGAGACTTATTTTTTGTGTTCAAAAAGAACCCTCCTCTATTGTAACCATGCCTTTTTAATCAATACACTACTATGTTTTTACCTTTTCATGTTGTTCTTTAACTCTGTGTAGATTTAGAACTGTTTATTGTTTGTGAAAGATTATTTCCTTACAATCCTTTTCTTACCTTTACCTTTGTTAAGATCTGTAGGATTTGTGTGCATTTATAAGTTGTATTCCATTATTCTGTGCATTTTATCTTTGTGGGTGTTCTATATTCAACCCTGGTGTATAACCTTTACCTTTCAGTTTCTCCTTCTTCCCCTTTGCACAACAGTGATTAGATTAGGTTTAGTCTTAACATGCTCTGAATCTCATATAGGAAAAGGAACCAGCCTTCTCTTGAGGTTTGATTTCCTTTGTAGGGTCCCACACCTAGAAATCACTCTAATGTTTCACTAGATTGTTACAGCATAGGTGCTTCAACACAGCGTGCAAATCCAAGTGACAACAGTTTCTGGCATGCCTAGTGGGACCATTTTTAATCTGAATTAAGAATTAGGCTAAGAAATTAGTGTAGTTCTTAGTATTCTACAGTTTGGTAGACAAATTTCATGCACCTGGTGACTCTATAGGGTCCTGGTTTTAGATTAGTCCAACATTATATGCCTAGAGTGCAGACATGAACTTCTTCAGGAGGTAATAATTATCAGTTTGTTAAATTACTTGTTGTTGCTTCAAGAAGAAGAACTAGGTTATCTAGGTCTCCTACCAGAAGGAATAACGGTATTGTTCCATCTCACCCAAAAGCTCAATCTACACCTCCTCCAGTTAGGTTTCAATACTCAAGAAAGAGTTTGCACATACCTAGGATAAATTTGAATACCCTAAATATGGCTCTGCCAAGAAACCTGCCCTTCGTGACCTTCAATGGAAGTAGCCCTATAGATTTGGCTGAACATAATGATATGCCTACCTCAACCCTAAAGAGTATCTCATTCTTCATGGGTGATGGTTCAACTACCCCTACTGAACATATCAAAGATATTTCAAATGTATGTCCAGTCCACCATATTCAACATGAAGATGTGGTTGTTAGAATCATGGTTTCATCCTTTAAGGGGAGAGCTCTTCAATGGTTTAGGAGTTTACCCCCTACTTCAATACATGATTGGGATGAACTGGGAGAAGCAGTATACAAGTAGTTTAGAGAAAGAGTAGATAATGTTTCTCTACTAGAACAGTTGACAAACATAAAGAGGGCTCCCAGCGAGATGATGGTTGACTTCAACTTCCAATTTTAGAGGGTGTGGGAAAGGATTCCAACTCTCCTCAGGTTGTCTCTGCAAGGTGCCTTTTTATATTTTCTGAGAGATTTAAATTTTGATATTGTTATTATGATGCAATCTATGGGTGTTGTTACCTTACCAAATGCATATGAAATAACTTTGAGAGCTAAAAATTGCTTGATACAGGCTAGGAAAATTGCTCCTAGGCTCCCTGTACCTATTTTCCCATAATTGTATTCACAAGTTCAGCAACCTGTTGTTGCCCCCATCCCAGAGCCTAAAGCCTCTACATCCACTATTTCACAAGAAGAGAATGATCTCAAAACCCTCATGACCAATTTGACCAACAAAGTCAATAGCATAACTATTCAAACTGCCCCTAAACCCCATCAAAATTATAACTAGGGGAAGTCTTCAAATCAGAATTGGAATCAGGACTATAATTCCAATAGAAATCAAAATTGGAACAGGGTTACCAGCCAAATAGGTACCAAAATAATAACCCTGCTTAGCCCTTGCAAACGGTTAGATCCATTCAACAAATACCAGCTGTCAATCTAGTTAGGGCCCTAGTTCCTACACAAAACAATCTATCCCAAGAGGCAGATTGGTGCTAGATCCTTGTAACCAACCTCACAACTAATCTACTTATGCATTTGGGGCACAAGAACGATCCCTAATGGTACAAAATTTTCACACTCAGAAAGCATCATTGGTGGAAGAAGCCAATAGCAACCCTAAGGTACCAAATGAGGCTACTTTTGATTCCAATCTAATGCTTTGGACTCCTGAGTACTTCTGTGCTATTAATCAGCCTATGGATAGTGTGATCATGCATGTAAGCAGTATAGCAGAAAACACAATATCCAAGAAGAGGCAGTTAGAGGATAACCCCATGCCTACTGTATTACAAAAGGAACCTATCTCAAAGGCAAAAGGGGCCAGTGCTACCAATTCAACTCAGAGCAACAAGCCTGCTGCTACAAAAGAGGTTCCATCAGGCCCAAAAATGCCTGAACAAGCTATAGAGCAGTCAAAGAGAGGAACATCAGTTCCTTCCATGCATAAAACAATAGCATTTCCCCTTAATATTGTGGAACAAATGAAAAAGACAAGCCTGAATGGGTCCATGTGGGATGCATCATTAATTCCCTCTCAAAGGGATTTGTTGCAAGAGGCCTTAGAGAAATTCTTGACTATTGAATCAGTCGTCCAGAAGGAAAAGGGCCCAGTCAATCTTGTACAACCAAGTGAAGAGCAAGGGGGTACAACAAAGAAGCCATCCCCATTCTACTTGTCTCTAATCATCGAGAAATACCCGGTACATAATTGCATGATTGATTCAGGGGCTAGTATTTTAGTTATGCCAAAGAAGATAGTATATGCATTAGGCATCAAATATACCCCTATTTCATCACGTGTATTACAGCTAGATGGTACTTCTATCAATACAATTGGGGTCATCAAAGGGTTGGATTTGACCTTACATGCTTGTCTAAACTTGACTATTAGTTAAGATATTCTAGTCATTGATCTTCCTCCTTTCTTTGTTATTTTCTTATCGAGAGACTTCATGACTAATGTAGGTGGCTATCTTTCTTCTGATTGGTCTCACATGCTCCTAAGGACAAGGTATGGCACAAGGTTCACCATTAAGGCTAAACCAGTTTCAAATTATCATGTAGAGAATTATGATCATAGCCTGGTGAACCCTCATTGTATGATTCAGGGTGAGGAAGTGCATGATTCAAGGTCTCTTGAGACAATATCTTTGACCCTTCCAACCCCAGATCTTTTCCTTGATGAATGGGAAAAGGAGCACTTTGATTTTGATCCTTATGACACCACTAAAACAAATGGATTAGGCAACTACATGATTCATGAGGGGAATTCCTCTATCCCCTCTATACTTAAACCAGATGATGATTCTAATGGACCTTGGAAAATATTCTTTGATGGTGCAAAGAGCAGAAATAGAGCTAGTGTAGGGGTATTACTCATCTCTCTGATGGGTACGAAACTACATTTTGCTCATAGACTGCATTTTTCTTGCACAAATAGCGTAGCAGAGTATGAAGCATTGGTACATGGCATGTTGATTGCCAAAAAGAAAAAAAATCAGACACTTGGAGATCTTTAGAGATACTAAGCCAGTGGTCAACCAGCTTAGGGAAAGATGTGCAACAAAAAATCAGCTTCTTAGAGCTTATAGACACATAGTTTGGGGCATGTTTGAGAGTTTTAATGCTCTCAACCTATAGGTGATCCCAAGGAAATTAAATGCTGAGGTAGATCAATTAGCAACAGATGGTGCTCATTTTTCTCCTCCTATAGACCTCTTTCAAGGCCTTGATCAACATGTCAAGATAGTGGTCATGCCCCCAATCCCTGATAATGATGTGAATTGGTAGATTTTTGACAGTAATGAACAAATTATAAACTTTATCCAAAATGAAGCCGAGTTCTCAACAATGGTGCAATCCAAGATGCAAGAAGGTTATAGAAACCAGATTATGCAACTGAAAATGGATAAGTTGTCAAAGGGATTAGTCACTCTTGAGGTGATTTTCATCTGTGATGATGAATTCAAAGGCAAAGAGAGGAACATCATGTACAAAAGGGAGGATTATCAGAATGTTTCTATCACCCAAGGCAAAGATTTATTGCTGGGAAAGGTATGCCATAATGATGAACAACAAAACTTTATTCACCTTTCCCAGAAATACAGTGATATTTTTGCATGGAGTTATGAGGATCTGAAGGGCTTCAACCCTAGTGTTGCCCAACACACCATCAATCTCGACCCAGGAGCCAAACTCGTTTGCCAAAAATAGCGGCCTATAAACCTCAAAATCGAGCCTCTGATGAGGAAGGAGCTTGCAAAGCTCATTCAAGATAGAATTATTTTCCCCATCAAGTATTCCGCCTAGGTAGCTAACTTAGTACCAATGAGGAAGAAAAATGGTGACATAAGGCTATGCATGGATTTTCAGGATCTGAATCGCACCTCCTTGAAAGACCATTATCCTCTGTCATCCATGGACCAAATCTTACAAACTGTTGCAGGGGCAGAAATGTTTTGATTACCTGATGGTTTTTCTGGTTATAGCTAGATATTTGTAAAAGAGGAGGACAAATTCAAGACAGCATTCACCACTAAGTGGGGAATCATGGCGTCTGCAAAAATGCCATTTGGGCTCTACAATATTAGTGCCACTTTTTAGAGGGCAATGGACATTGGTTTCAAAGGCTTTATTAACAAGTTCATCCTAATCTATTTGGATGATATCACAGTCTTCTTCAAGAGAGGAGAAAATCATATTTTGCATCTAGAGAAGGTTTTCGAAAGATGTGGGGAGTTTGGGGTGTCCCTGAACCCCACAAAGTGTATTTTTTTTGTCTCTCAAGACAATCTTTTGGGCCATTTAGTGTCCAAAGATGGGATCTCCATATATCTAGAAAGAACTTTAGCTCTTCTTTCTCTTCCTCTACGTACTCATAAGAAGGATCTATAGTCATTTCTGGGGCAGATCAATTTTGTTAGGAAATTCATTTCTAGTTGTGTTGGTTTGATCAAACCACTAACCCTTATGCTTAAAAAGGATGTTGTTTCTAGGTGGACCAAGGAGGGGAAAGATGGATTTGAGAAGATAAAGGAAGAAATTGCCCAAGCTCCTACTCTCGTGAATCCTAATTATGAGAAGGACCTTGTCCTTTATGCCTATGAAGGAGAGAGCAGCATTGTAGCTGTCCTGATGCAGCAAAATGGCCAAGGTATGGAGCAACCCCTAACCTTTTTCAATCAAACATTGAAATATTATGAGGTCAATTATAGTCCCATGGACAAAAAAAAATTTCCATTGTAAAAGCAATGAAAAAGTTTAGATATATGCTGGCAATAATCATATCAAAGTATTAGTTTCTCATCCTAGTGTGAGAGACTATATAATGGGAATTGAAATCAGTAAAAAGAGAGCAAGTTGGGTCACTAAGATCCTTGAGTATGATGTTACTATCAAAGACACTAAGATGATTAGAGGTAGAGGGTTATGTGAATAGCTAGCTCAACATACAGTGGATGAAGTGAACTCATCCTATCACTTGAATGAAACAGAACCTATAGCTGAACCAGCAGGTGTAAGTTCTTGGACAAGTCAGGTTCCTATCTACTTGGGAGTATCCTTATGGATTGGACAGGACTTTAAGAGAAGACACTTCAGGTTATAGTCTATTCCTTATGCTTTGGTGGATGGGGTTCTCTTTAAAAGGAACCTGGACGGGGTCTTGGTGAGATGCATTGAAAAAGATCAAGTGGACAGATTGCTCAGTGAGTTCCATGCTGGTCCAACTAGAGGCCACTTCTCTACAAGAGCTACAACAATGAAAATAATGATGTCGGGTTACTTTTGGCCCACATTATTCAATGACGCCCATGTATGGGTAAGAAAATGCAAAGAGTGTGCTCTCTTTGCTAGGAGGAAAAGATTGGCAACCCTCCCACTTCATCTTATTCAAGCATATCAGCCTTTCCCATAGTGGGGCCTAGATTTTATTAGAATGATCAACCCTACATCCAGCATTGGCCACAAATAGGTTTTAACTACAACAGACTACTTCACTAGGTGGGTTGAAGTTGTCCCACTTAAAGAGACTACAAAATCAACAATCATGGATTTATTGGAAGAAATCATGACAAGGTTTGGAGCTCCTAACACTATCATCTCTGATAATGCAAGAGAGTTTACTAGTTTTAGGATAGCTAATTGGGCTTTGAAATATAATGTGTTCTTAAAGACTTCATCTAACTATTACCCCCAAGGTAATGGTTTAGTTGAATCTACCAACAAGAACCTGATCAGAATCCTGAAGAGAACTATGGAAACAAACCAGAGGCATTGGCATAATAAAATCAGACTGGCTCTTTGGGCTGATAGGATCACCTATAAAAGAGTCACTGGTAACTCCCCGTTTGTTCTTGTGTATGGAAGAGAGGCTAGATTGCCCATATCTTTGGAGTTTCCTTCACTAGAATTGGCTTAGCAGATGGAATTAGAAGGTGAAGATGCTAGGTCTGTGAGAATAGCTGAATTAATAGAATTAGATGAACACCAAAAATAGAGCAAGGAATACTTTGACAACAAGGCCAAAGATCAGTTTTTCAAAGAAGTAGACCTTGTTCCAAAATGGGATGCTGACAGAGCCAAGCCTGGAGGCCACACTAAGTTTGATGCTATCTGGAGTGGCCCATATATCATCATCAGCTACAAGCAAGCCAATTCTTTCAATCTTTCAAAGTTGGATGGTGAAGTTCTAACGATCTCAGTCAATGGGATCCATCTCAAACCTTACTTCTAAGGTTGGTCTAAGATTTTGCATATACTGTTTTATTTTATTTCTGCTTTAGGTTTCCTTTTTCCTCAATGTTGTTGCATAGGTTGCACTCTCATTAGGAGAATCCATGCCTCATTTTCCGTTTGGTGTTATTTTAAAGGTAGGGTTTCAGTTGTTTTCAACCTATTGCAGTCCCTTTTAACTCTATGCCTAATGGATTCTTAAGGCCACTGATTCATTTGTTTAGCAAGCAAACATCCCTCCGAGGTTGCCAAAATGTTGACCTATTTTCCCCTTCCTAGAGTCAAATAGCCCAACTTGAATATATTGAAAATCTTGTTGAATTGTTAAGTGCCTAATATTCTTCAAATGTAAGGGTGTTTTCCTTGTAAAAATCCCCAAAATTTCCTAAGGAAAACCTTGTAAAAACCTAGAAATTTCTAAGTCTTTTGCCTTAGTTTTTCAGCCTTAGTCAACAAATTGTCAAGTTCGTGAACCTGCTAGTTCGTCGACTAAGGGAAGAAAGCCTAGAGAATGACTAAGGAAGCAACAAGGGAACAAGTAAAAGGTTGCCTTTATCGGCAATTTTTAAATTTTGTAAACTCGTCAAAAAGTTCACCGATGAAGCGAATTGCCAACTAAAGGGCTAGGCAGGAAGGTTTTCTTCAAAGTTGTTAAGGCAAAAGAGAGAGAAAAAGGAAGCTTTATTGGCAAAATGTGTTTTTCTCAAACACATTGGTTCACTGATCAAAGGGACCGCCGACAAATGAAAGAGAAGCGAAGCAAAGGCAAGGTGGAAATCAGCTATGGCAAGATGGTTCATGAAGGAGAGAATTCACCAACTAAAGAAAGGCCGAAGGAGGATTTAAAAAATGACTAAGGAAAAAGAAGAGAAAAGCTCTATCGGTGAATAGGGGGAAATTTGAACTCGCCAAATAGTTTTAAATTTCCTAAATTTGCTGATAAGGCAATTCGTCAGCAAAGGCCAAGGAAGCAAAGCGAAGAAGGCAAGGTTCGTGGAAGTAAAACTTTGTCGACTAAAGAAAGAAGCCAAGGCAAAGTTTGCGAAAATAATATTTCACTGACCGAAGGCAAAAGTCAACCAAGAAAAGAGTTCAAAGATTGAAGACTTTGTCAATAAAGGGGAAAAGTAGCAAAAGCGGCCAAGTTTGAGAAATGGGCGAATCGCTGATAAAGCAAAGATAAAGCAGAAATAGTTCATGAAAGTTGAGATTTGCTGACAAGGAAAAAAGAGACATGGAAAGAGAAAATAAAAGGAAAAGAGAGAAGATGGAATGGTTCGCAAAAGAAAAATTTCACCGACCAAAGAGGAAAGTGAAAAAGGCAAGGCAAGAGTTAGTTCAAAAAAGTGAAAATTTGCTGACTGAAGGGCAGAAAGAAAAAATGAAGAGGAAGACCAAGTAGAGATGGTTTGTGAAAGACAAATTTTGTGGATAAGGTAAAATAGAGGTCCAAAGTGAAAATTAATGGAAATAAAGCATGTGATAAAATGTAATGTAATACTTTAGGATGTTTTGAAGTAATTTTTAAAATATTTTAAAGTGTTGTAAAAGCTTTATACAGGGAGATTTTCGCGGGAAAATGTGTTTTGAAATATCTATCTCCAGTCGCCATTATTGCAAGATCATATCAGACCAGCTAAAGATAGTTGTGCATTTAATTTTGCAAGTGGATGAATTAGCTGCTAGTCTTCAATGCAGCAAATATTTCTCAGCCAATTAATCCTCTAAATATTTTCTTCATTTATGTTTTGTAGATAGACATTTCTTTTGTAGAAATATCTTCTAATAAGCCCATGGGATGAATTTATTGTAGTAAGTGACTCGAGGTCAAATGAAATGGTAAAAATAGATGAAAAATCAATGTAATGAGGGTTGGATACAGAGACTTATTTTTTGTGTTCAAACGGAACCCTCCTCTGTTGTAACCATGCCTTTTTAATCAATACAATACTGTGTTTTTTACCTTTTCATGTTGTTCTTTGACTCTATGTAGATTTAGAACTGGTTATTGTTTGTGAATGCTTATTTCCTTACAATCCTTTTATTACCTTTACCTCTGTTAAGATCTATAGGATTTGTGTGAGTTTATCAGCTATATTCCATTAGTCTGTGCCTTTTAGCTTTGTGGGTGTTCTATATTCAAACCTGGTATATCAGCTTTATTTTTTCAGTATCTCCTTCTTCCCCTTTACACAACAGTGATTAGATTAGGTTTAGTCTTAGCACACTCTGAATCTCATATTTAGAAAAGGAACCAATCTTCTTTAGAGGTTTGATTTCCTTTGCAGGGTCCCACACCTAGAAATCACTCTAATGTTTCACTGGATTGTTGCAACATAGGTGCTTTAACATAGGGTGCAAATCCAAGTGACAATAGCTTCCTCTTTCTATTTGTAACTTTTTAGTTTTAAACCATCCACTAGGTCCTTGATCAAAAAACCATCCAAACTCTCTAGCTTTACAGATTCGTTTTCTAGTACTTCCTATATTCTAAATGGTCCTAACCACCTCACCTTAAACTTGTCAGGTTTTATTTTGTTGCAACCATTATACTTCAAGACTAATTGTCTGGGTCAGAAGTTGATTCTTCAGATATGTTTATCGTGCCAATATTTTTCTTGTTTCTACATTGCCATGGTCACTCACTATGCTAAAGCTCAGCATTCATCAAGCTTATTTAGTTAAAATTCTTTTAAACTTTTGATATCACCGAGCCTATTCTCAATGGTAATCCTTAGGCTTGGAACCATGTACTCCATTGAGACCATTGCTTCTTAGTCATACATCAATTGGAACAGTGTATGCCTAGTAGTTACCTTATAGGTCATACAGTAGGCCCATAGTATGGCTGGTAACTTTTCTTCCCAGTCGGTCCCTTCAATGCTGCATGATTTATGGATGACTGAAATGAGTACCCTATTAGTTGACTCTGCCTGACCATTAGCTCTCAGGTAGTATGGGCTCGAGAGTGTATGGAATATCCTGAATTCACTCGCCATCAGCTGAATCACATGATTTACAAAGTGTCCCCCTCAATCACTCATTATTTGAATAGGAATGTCATATCTGGTAACTGTGTTCGTAGATAAACCTAATAGTGCTTAGTGTTGTATTGTCCTCTAATGCTCTAGCTTATGCCCATTTCATCAAGTACTATGTCACTACCACCATATATCAGCACCGATGTAAGTGGCTAACCTTCAAAGGGCCTATGAAATCCAACCCCCACCTTTCAAAGGGTTCTAGGGTTTACGAGGGTGAGAGTGGCATGTAATCCCTCTTCAATGGCTTCCTGACTCTCTAGAAAGTGTCACATCTGACCACCCATTCTCGAGTGTTTGTATGAAGCATTGGTCACCAAAGTCCTGCCAAGAGAACTTTCATGGCGATGGCATTTGGTCCCATGTGGCCACCAGCCAACTCTTCATGAGCTTCTTGTAATACTCTTTTTATCTCTTCCCGCATGACACACCTCTTGAAAATGTGGTCGAGCCCCATCTTGTACAAGAGCCCATTTACAAATTGGAATGTTTTAATTTTCAATGCTACCTTCCCCCTGTCTCTAGGTGGCATGTCCTTGGGGAATGTGGTTGTAGATAGGTACTCCCTGATTTTCTTGTACCATGGTGGCAAGGTGGCTATCTGGAATACGTGAGCATAAAAAAAGTCTTCATTTGCACCTTCTGGTGGTTCTCTGAACTTGATTCTCAAAAGTTCATTAGCTATGACATAGCTCTTCCCTAGACGTACAATAATAGTGAATGTAAATTCTTGAAGTAGTAGTAGCCATCTATTGACCCGTCCCTATATAATTGGTTTGTTTACCAGGTACATCAATGTCTAGTGGTCGATGTAGAATGTAAAGGGTGTTAATAGTAATAATGCCAAAACTTTTGAACTAAGTACACCATACCTAGTGCTTCTCTACATCATACTATAGTTCTCATCATAGGATAAAAGTCAGTTGACAAAGAATACCAAGTGATCGAGCCCTTGAGGACCAACTTGTGCCAGTGTAGCTCCAATTGCAAAGTTTGACGTGTCGACATGGCTATGAAACTCCTTATCCCTATCCGGGTAAGCCAAAATAGGTGAACTGATCAACCATACTTTTAATTCCTTGAATGCATTCTCCTACTCTTCTAACCATGTAAATGTAACCCCTTTTTCTGGTGAGCATGTCCGGGGGGTATGACACTTGTGCCAAGTTTTTATAAACCTTTGGTAGTAGCCTACATGGCCAAAGAACAACTTGATGCTAGTGACATCCTTCGGTGCTTCCATCTCCACAATCACCCATATTTTATTTGGTTATGTTTTAACCCCACTTTACAAATAATGTATCCAAGGAGTTTGCCTTGCAGTACCATAAATTGGCATTTCTTCTTATTTAGAGCCAATCGTGCAAATCTACAGCACTCCATGCACTTGGTAAGAGCCTTCAAATGGATTTGTTAGTCACTATATATTGACCAATCGTCTAGGAATGCCTTGAAGTTCCCCACCAACATCTTGTCGAAGATGTTTAGTATTATTCTTTAGAAGGTGGCTGGAGCATTACACAACCCAAATGGCATCCAATTGCAGGCATACACTCCATCCTCCACCACAAATTTAGTCTTCAACTTGTCCTCTTCTGCTATGTTGATCTAGTTGTAACCAAAGAAGTTATCCATAAAAGAGTAGATTTCATGACTGGCTACCTCCTCCAAGATTCAGTCCGTGAAGGGGATAGGGAATGAGTCCTTGATGGTGACTGCATTGAGGCACCTGAAGTCTACACATATTCAGATTTTCTTGGATTCCTTCTTAAGTGAAATCACAATTGGGTATCATGTACCAATTCCCTTGTTTCCACTTTGAATATTATATCGGCTTCTAGAATCTTCTTAATTTCTTCTTGTACTTTTGCTACATAGTTCTTGTTCATTTGGAAGGGTCTCTTCCTGACCATTTGTGCCCCTAGAATCCAAGGAATCATGTGTACACAAAACTCTGGAGGTATTCCCTTTAGATCCTTATTGTTACCTAGATTTCACTACTAGCTCAATCAGGTAGAGCTTTTCAGTTTTGAGAGAGGAAAAGGTACATATACTTCTGTTGTGTTAAAACCATGCACGTTTGATACAAATTTAGATAAAATTGTATTGTTGCATTTAGAGGTTTTCAGAAAAACTCAAGAGATTGTACAAATCTTTTAAAACATCAGCAATTTGTATTGAAAAAATAAGTGTACAAGTTCTCACACAAGCCGTGAGACTAACTGCTTCAATGCAAAATGAAAAGACAAACAATACATTTATACAAACTGAAAAATGAATATGCATAAGAGGTAGGGTGACTCGTCATTGCCTGAATGACGAGCCTTCATGTCGCGTCTCCTATCTTGTTTGCATTATCCCGCATCCAGCCGTTGTCTCCTTGCTATCCTGTCATCTGCATAAAATGTTGGAAAACTGATGTTAGAGCAATGGCGAGGCATCATACATCATATGAAATCATCTATAAATGTATAATTTGTGTTTTCAGATGTAGTAAACCAGTTAGCATCACAAAAGATTTTGAGAAGACAAAGCATATCGACTGAAAGCATTTATTTATTTTCTAACAAGTTTGCTTCATGTGCAGAGACAGATATAATTATGTTTCTATTTGATTTATCAGTTACGTTATGAGTGGAGGAAATGTGGCTCCCACAAGGGTTGAGCCCAGCTCATAGATCTTACAGAACATTTCAGAAGCGATGAACAAATGCAAAAGGCATAGCTCAAGGAGCACAGCAGATACAGCTATCAAGAGGTTTCAATCAGGAAAGTCCAAGCAAAATAGGACAGCAAGGCACAATGGAGCAGCCAAGATCATAAGAATGGCAGATTGTCAAAATAAGGGGACAGCAATCATATCAGTCTGAATAGCCATAAGCAAGGTACAACCATGCCAAATGGAATGTGGTATTTTCATGCATAGAAAAATACAAGACTGTTATAGTGTGACAGTGTCCAAAATAGTGAAAACAACATGAGGGAACCAAGCAAGTGTTTGGAGGAACTTGTTCTTGCAGTTTCTGACCATACAAGTTCAATATGGGAGTTATTGGCTGTCCCTCATCTTTCACATCTTATAGTTGGCCATGATTATAGTAGGCTGTTATGTTTTTTGGGATATTTTGAGGTGTGTTATGCTTTCAAACTTCTGGAGTGTGGAATACAAAAATTTTCAATCTATTGCTTTGGGTTGTGTGACACAACATAGACATGATATAAAAGCTACTGAAAATTACATGAGTCTCTACTCATTTCAGAATAAACACAACAGAAAGTACAGACATACAAGTAAAATGCAGATTTTTAACAAATGTATGCTCAGTTCCTTCTATGTTAAACCCAGAAACAACAAATATACAAAGAAAATTATAGTTTTGCTATTGGAACACCAAAAATGGAATCTCAAGAAAAAGCTACAGCCAAAAACTGACAGAAATACAGTTCTTAACAAGCAGGATAGCAAGGTAAAGAATGCCAGCAAAGATCATCGGAATAGCTGAATGTCATGATAAGAACAACCAACAGCACTTCAGGACAGAAGTCACATGAATGCACCCTATCACTCATTCAAAACAGCAGAGTATGATGAAACAACAATCATCAGCAGTAAGAGCAACATTCAGGAACAAATAAGGGCACAGTTTTTTCTCTAAAAATCTATGAAGTTTGTCAAGCCTTTTGCTACTGACAGAGCACAAGAAATTGCAGATTTATAAAGACAAATACAGTTTTTCTGTTGTTCAAATACAAATGAAAAAAACCCCCGACAGAGAAACAATGGAAAATGCGGATTTGCTATAGCTAATAAAGAAAATAGAATGAACAAATTTTCATTTTGTTGCAAGTTTGAGGGACTCATTTTGTCATCAGTTGTTAAGCACAATAATAGCCCAAAAGATGCATGAAGTTACAGTACAAAGAAAGTGTGGATTTTTCTATAGCTAAGAGATGCCTTTGTTCAAGTTTTGTTAAGACTGGAGTTTGTTCATAGTCAAGAACGGCAAAGTTAATGGAAAAATACAAACTTTCAACTCATTTGACGGATTAATCCTCAGAAAATGACACAGCAAGAAGAAAATGCAAAGTTTTCATTTCTTTTTCACGCAACCCTTGATCATGGCAAATTTGAAGCTTGTTCACACCACAGAAATGCAGATTGAAAGCAAATTACAGAGTTTCAACTCAAAGCAAGCAGTACTACTCAGAAATATAGTCAAAGTCGTGCCTTTTGACAGCAAACAGCCAACAAAAATGCAAAATTTGTCATGTTCAAATGCCATAGGATTCGCCATTAATAGCAAATGGAAGTTTTGATCCCTTTTTCTTAAACAGAAAAAAGAAAACATGACAGTTTTTGTGTATGCAATACAATATTCTCAAAAAAAAACTAGAATTGTGACCTAGTCAGCCGGGTGCAGCAGAGTGAAACTCAGAAAATTGAGGAAATTCAGAAAATGGAGGATTTACCTCTATATTTTTGCCATTGACAGTGGAAACTCACGTTTTCCTTGTCTCATACCTTCCAACGGCGGCCTCACATAGCCAAGAAGAATACAAGAGGATTGACCATCAAACACAGAGTCGAAACACAGCCAGAAAAGAGGAAAAATTGCCCAAAATTGACCTTAAAGGAGTCAAACTCTAAAAGATACCTCTTACCTTGCCTTTGCCTTCAAAAAAATAGCCAGGAGAGCACTCAGAAGTGGCAGAAATGATGCATTGTCACTTCAAACCCTCAATGATAGGGTTGGCTAGAGAAAAAACAATAGGAAAATGCATCATTACGTGGCCCAAATCAATCTAAAATCGATAGAAGAAGTGGAAACCTTAGAGAAAAATTCAACTTACCTCCCATTTCTCAGAGAATCAACCAGAAATAGCCAGGAATCAACCACAAAATGCTGCATTTTTTCTTCAAACCCTCGCAGACGGCGGCCAGCTTGAGCAGGACCAAATACAAAATGAAAAGTGTTTTTAGGTCTTCCTCTTTTGGGTTCGATGGAAACCTTTGCATTGTGTTTTTTGTTTTGTTTGAAACATTATTTCTATCCTTATGGCGACGGGGGGAAGCTTTATTTTGTTAAAACTTAGAAAATGATAAAGGGGTTGTGGCGTTTTATGTCCTTTGTTTATTGTTTCAAAGCCAAGTAAACTATATTATAGCAAATACAAGGTCGAAGGGGATATTTTTGCTAAGGCATGTTGCTAGGAGTTACAAGGTGGGTTAAATGATGTATGTAAGACTTGGTGTGTAGAGTTGTTAAGTGTTATGGAACTAAGGTGGAGGCTGTGAATGGTGAAGAGCTATGGAGGTATAAGGGTCAAACCGTGTATAGGCATGACACGAGAGATGTGCGTAATAAAGGAGATGGCTAGGGGATTATAAGACGTGTTGTCATGGTTTTGAAATGTGAGTGAAAATGCAGATATGTTGAAACATGTCATTTTGTCTAAGCCAAGGATGTCTTCATTGTCGTCTTTTTACGACAACACCTAAAATCATGCAACATCAGGGATTTAGATAAATGTCATTATTTTTTGCATAGGGTTGTGTAATTTTAAATTATAAAACATTTTACTAAGGTGGTGCAATTATAAGCCTCTTAGTTAAATGTTCATTACATGCAGAAAATATGTCATTTTTGTCATTTATTTGAAAATATCATATATTATGATGCTGCAAGAAGATGATGACATATGCCAAAAGCATTAGGGAGCACTAAACGATATTTTATAATATTTTTAAGTGCCTTCATGATAGTAGATGACATGCCTCCACCATTTCTGCATTGGGACCCCTTTTTGGAGCATTTAAAGGAGATATTTTTTCACTGTTTCTGAGATACACGGGAATGGAGCTAGTGGAGTTGGTGGAGGTTGATCTTTTTTGAGTGGAGCATGAGCTATTTAAAGTTGTTTGAGCTGTATTTAATCTTCTTCCTTGATCAGTTTTAGGGGGTTCTGGCTCTTCACAGCTCTGTATATTGTAATTTTATGAGTTCTTTTACAGAAGTGAAGAGTTTTGTAACCCATTTTTAGAGATATGCAGCATTGTAACACCTCTTTGGCAGTAATAAGCAGTCTAGACCTTCCCATTTTCTTTTGATATTGTGTGTCCTTGTGTTAGTACAGGTCTTTGTGATGTTTCTACGTCCTTGGATTTGTATTGCATGTTGGTGCCTTTATGCAGGGGTTACATACTTTTTGCAGGTTGTGAGCTGTGCAAGAGATAACAATCAGTCTCTGGGTAGTGAGAAAATCTATTTCTCCTTAACATGACTATTGTTATTTAGCCTCCTCACAAAACAATGATGCAAGATTTATGATTTTCTGGGTTGTGTAGAGGATCCTGAATATTATTGTTTCTGTACTGTGTCATTTCTGTATATTTTCTGATGATTGTTTGGTGCATCACCTTAGACAGTAGGTTTTCATTTTATGCAATCCTTCTTACCCTTTTCTCTGCAAGGTTTTTAGTCTAGGTAGTTTAGGTGGAGTACCAAGAGGAAGCCAGCCTTCTCCGGAGGTTCTTTCCAACACAGGCCACCCACAGACCTAGGAAAGATCCCATGTTTCTCCAGATTGCCCAATTTCACAACTCAGCAAGGGTGCAAATCTGAGAGACAACACTTATATGTTCAGGAAAACATGCCCTTGTATTCCAAAAAGATCTTGAATGCAATTATTTTTAGTACTGGGTCCCAGTTACCTCCAACCATAATCTCCTTGGGATTGCTTTCATCTTCAAGATTCACTTTCTTTGTCAACAGTTCCTCGTACATTATCACCTTATCTTGGTTAAACTTATGGGCTGGTGTATCAGGGTAAAAGCAAGAAGTTGGGTCCACATATAGGGGAAGTGTCGTGCAAAAAAAAAATCCCGACAGGAACGGGTACCCGTTTGAAAGAAAACAGGTACCCGTTTAGCAACGGGCACCCGAGCCTAGAACAGGTACCCATTTCCAAAAATAGTAAAAAACAAAAACAGGTACCCGTTTTTATTTTTTACTATTTTTGGAAACTTTCCAAATATAGTAAAAAACAAAAACGGGTACCCGTTTTTGTTTTTTACTATATTTGGAAAGTTTCCAAAAATAGTAAAAAATAAAAACGGGTACCCGTTTTTTTTACTATTTTAGAAACGGGTACCCGTTTTAAAACGGGAACCCGTTTCATTTTCTATTGTTTTCTAGAACGGGTACCCGTTTCTAAAATTTTGAATTTCGTACCCATGCTTTTGGTTTCGTTTTAGGCTTGGGAAAGGCATGGGTAGCCGACCTTGAGCCTTGGACCTGCAAGTATTTCTCTAAGTATAGAACCAGAGGAAAGACTGACTTCACCTATATGGCTGATGACATTTTTTTCTGAATTTTTTTACGAAATTAAAACCCATTACAGATCATAGTGTCTAGTTTTCAAATATGTAATTTTTTTTAGATTGGACTTGTTTTTCTATTTATTATTTAATTTATGAGCAAACTGGTCCAAAAATTTGAAATGACAGGTGTTTGTATTTTTTTAATAACTTTTAATTTTTAAATTTTTTTAAAAAAAAAATTATATGTCATCAATCTACACATCATTCTTTACACAATGAAAAAAAAAAAATTAATTTTATGATTTTTTTTGCTCAAATTATGTTGGCCGTACACGAGGGGTTTTCAAAAGTATCAATTAGGCCTAATAAAAAATTAATAAAAAAAAAATTATTCGGAAAAAAAATATAAAAAAATATCCTCATCAAACTTCACTATACTACACATCTTTTCCCAAAAGGATTTTGAAAAATAATTTGATTTAGGTCAAATTATGTTGGCCGTACACGTGCATGGTATGGTTAAAAAAAAGTGACTTTTAAATAGTGGTTTTTAGAAATGCCTATTGAAAATCAATTTGTATCATCTGGGTATTGAAAAAAATTACATATTTGGAAACTAGACTCCGAGTACTACATTTTATATTTAGTGACTTTTTTAAAGATTCCATCTCTAAGTGCTTCAAATTTTAAGGTCAAATATGACAAATTTTGAAAATAAGGGAAAACACTTCCACTTTTTGGCCAAAAAGTGGACCCAACTTCTTGCACTTACCCATCATCTACTCTTGCAACTCCTTTATATTCTTCGTGTGTGGGTGAAAACGTACGACTTGTTGTCCCCTGAGAATTTTCTTCATCTTTGACTTCTCCTATTTGGATCATATTACATTTCAGATGAAACACTTCATAATCCTCCAATTGCCAGTGAAAAAGTCCGCTTAGGGAACTTGTTTCATCTTCATAACATTGTTGTAAGTCTAGAAGCCCTTCGTCGTTCCGCTCCATGGACCCTTTCTCTTCTCCTGTCGATGTTTCCCCTATCTCTAAGTTGGAGTCAGAGGAAGGGATTTCCTCACGGCATAATTTCTCAAGTCTATGAAAAACTTACTTCCTTTTTTTTCAATTGATAGTGTATTTATTTTCCAATTATGATAATCCTTTGCTACTATCAACCATCCTCATCTGAGAAGTGCATCATATGTTTTCTTTTCCAAAGAAATGACTACACAATTCAACAAGAATTATTGGGTACCAATTATTACTTTTTGTGCCATCAATACTCTCAATGCTTTGATTCTGTGTTGATCGACTCCTACCAGTTGGAACGTCAACGGCCACATGGTGGGCTTCCCGATGCTTTTCTATGTATCTTCTGGTATCACATTCACTCTAGAGCCTCCATCCACAATCGTATTCATCAAACTTTTCCCGAGCATTTGTATATGCATGACGATTAATTTTTCCCCACATTTATTATAAGTAACATTGGTTCGATAACTTGTTTGTCATACGATGGCGACTTTTTTATCTTCATTAGTTTTCTCATTCCTTTGTTCTTTGTTCATGGCATTGGAAATTGCAACCCTTTATTGTGGCATGATTTGTAAGAGATCTTCCATTCTTATTGGTACAGTGGTTTGCAATACTTTTATCTGACTCTGGCTGGGTGGACGTACTTTCCTTTTCATTAAAACTCCACTAATGTTCTATGGTCTATTCAACCTCCCTCCTCACTTCTCAAAGTTTTTCCTTCTTTGTACGAGGGTCTGGATATACCGCCTTCTTCGTCTATGCTCGAGTGATGGCCAGGATTGCTTCATCTTGTTCCTCCACATTGATCATATTGATACTACCTTTTTCTTTCAGGTAGTCATTGTCTTTATGATCGCTTGGTCCGCACCACTTGCACAACATTCCAATTTTTTTCTTGTATTTTGGCATTCTCAGGAAAAGTGCCCCCATTCACTGTATTGACGACACTGTATCATCAATCATCCTTTTGCGTCATGTTGTATGCGACTTCTCCCCCCACTATTATTGTTGAATCTGTTGTTCCCTCTCTAGTTCCAGTACTCGCCTAGTGATGCATTATTATTGTTTTGTTGCTTTAGCGATGTACTTGGTGGGGTAGATTGCTTGCCTTGTGTGAAGAGCACTTGTGTGCTCCTTGTCTTCAAATTATACAGGCACTCTTTATTGGAATGTCTTAGACCCTGACAAATATCGCAAAACATTTTCTTAGAGCAATTTTTTTGACATTGTCCTCATTTTTGCATTCCGTACACCATACAACTTTGTTTTCCTTACCAAATTCCTTTTCTGCCTTTAGTTCCTTCATCATTCTTAGCATATCCTTTCTGAGAGCTTGGACGGTCTTAGACTCACTGTCGCTAGTGTCTTCTAAACTTTCATTGTCCTCTATTTTCTTCTTTCCCCAAGAAGACAACTTGTCCTCACTCTTGATATCCATAGCTTGATTGTAGGTGCTGACGTATGATGAGGGTGACACAACCTTCATTTTCTTTCTAAGAGAGGGAATTAACCCTTCAATGAACCATCACTTTTTCAAGTCATCAATAAATTCTTTTTCCAATTTTGCTAGGAGTTATTTTGGCCTATGATTGTAGGCTCTAACATTCTCATGCTTACCTTGCTTAGTGTTGTAAATCTCTGCTATGATTTTGTTATCATCTTGAAGTAGTTTAAATTCCTCTTCAAATGCTTTCTTCAGTGTGTTCCAACTATCTTTTGAGTTTTCTTTTAATTCTGTGTACTGTTGGGAATTAAGGTGTCTCAACCTTGGTAATTCCTTGCATTATTTATGATTGTATTTATTTATTCATTGCCTATGTTGTAAATTAATTGTAAATTCTATATTGTCATTTTGTGGGATGTGGCACGGTGATGTGTCATCCTACATGGAAGATGACAACTTGTAATTTTGTCCTCACATGAGGAGATAGGCGTCCCACTTTGTGGTAGGAGTATTTTGCCATGTGTCAGCATCTTGGATGTTGTGTAAGGGAATGTTGACCGAAATGGTTATGATAGATTCCTATGACAAAATTATGACATGTAAGAGTCAGAAATAGAAGCTTGTAAGACAAGTGAAGACATGTGTCATGAAGCATCTTTGAAAAAGGCATCTTTGGGCGCCCCAAGGTGGACTATGACATGTTGTAAGAGAATATGCTATTTATAGCATGTGTATGATAGATTCTCTTATAGTTGTAAGTTGTAACTGCTATGACAGATTCTATGACGGTCATAAGAGTCGTAAGAGCATCTGTCATAGCCTATTTTGGGCCATGAGGCCAAGTTGGAAGCCCATTCCAAGATAGAGCCAATTTTGCCTGGTATATTCTATATAAATAGGTGCTTGAAGGAGGAGATGTATGTGATTTACAGGTACTGTTATGCTGTCGGCTTGACTCAGACATGAGTCTCGAAGACTATTGAAGCTTGCATTGCAAGTGTATCGTAAACCATATTTGGTTTTGATAATACATTGTGCAGGTTTCTGAGTGTGGGTTTTTTTCACTTGATAAGGGTTTTCCCCACGATATATCTTGTCTCTCTTCTTCTGTCTTCTTTCTGGTTCTATGTGTATTGCTGCAATATTTCTGTTATATGTTTCATGTTGTTGTAATTGTAAAGATTAATTTGAATTTGCATAGCTCTTCCCTCATTAGATTAGTGTAGGAAGTGATTTTCGCACACCTAGCTTCCTTTCATGTATCAGTCTATAGCTATACCCCTCAGGGTTACTGGAACTAACCGCAACCTATAGGACCTATCATCCTATCCATTTTCTATCCATATTGTCTCGCACATCTTACAATTTTGTATTGGATCTTCCAATCCATTTCTTGTGAATTTTGGAAGCTTTTGCCTCTCCACACTCAGACTTGTTGGGGGAGTCACCATCTTTCTTCCCTAATACAACCCTTATGCTCAGAACATGGTTGGAGAGCTTTGACTCTACGTCTCGATGCTTCACTTGCACTCTTAGTCATGTATGAATCCTCTACTCCTCCTGCCTTAGCAAACCATACACTCTTGTCACCCTCAGAATCTTTCATGTGCTCCCTTAGTGCTAGATTTTTAGGCTCAAGTCCTTTGATTATCAATTCTTTAATGCATCAGATATTATTTTCATATGTTTCTGAGAGTGAGTCTCTCGTCTTGACTTCCCACTCTTTGTCGTTGTCACGTGGTAGTCATACCAATTGATTGGCAAGGTCCATGTATGCTTCATCATGAAGTGGTAGGTGCTTTTCTATTTCTTCCCACTCTACGTTCGTGTGTTGTTTTGTTGTGAAAATTGTCTTCTCTTCCTGACAAAGGCTCTGGCTGATGCTTCGACTCTTCATCCATTCTCAGGATGGACTCCGACTTTCAAGTAATAACCCTTTAGTTTCCTCAACTATTCATTTGAGTCTTCCTCTTCATTTGTTTTGTTCTTGTTGATACGATTGTTAGTCATATAACACAAATAAAAGTTAATACACAACAAACCTTTATCATCTTGTAAGATACGATAAGTTCAGGATGAACTTATGATCCCAAGTCTCCAATAGTCAGGATATGACCTTTTGACAGTCACTCGATGGTTTGATATGAAGTTGTTTTTAAGCATTCAGGGGCCTTATGCATGAATTTGAAGTAATTTGTATCCAAATATTTGTCCTGTGTACCTACTCCGCATAGATTTCTTCAACAATTATGTTAAATCCTACAATCTCTAACTAGGATATGTAGATATTTATGTGAATTTATCCTAATTTTGATCAATTCTTCTGATCTTTACTCCAATTGAGATTATTTGTGATGATCTTTGTAACTTTGATTAGTTCTTCTGAATTCACTTGAATTCAAACTAATCTTCACTTAATTCTACTTCTGGACCTTAAATTCTTCTAAATATTGTGTCTATAAGCTTATATTTCCATGATCTTTATCATTATTTCCAAGTATTTGCATGATATTTTCAATGTCACATGCAATTTTGCTCAAATATGCACAAGATGTTTAGTTATCTACAGATATCTACATATTTATCTGTGTTCTGCTTATCATTTATCAATATTTGCAGTTGTGATGATGATATTCATGAAATTTTAAAAGAAAAAAGACTGAAATTGTAAATTCAATGAAATTAAGTGAAGTTTGATCACTAGTCCAAATGTATCTTGGACACTTTTATGAGAGGAGATGAAAACCAAACCATGTTTTGCCAGGATAATCCTCGACTACACATGATAGGTGTGAATCTTCAAAGGAATGGAATGAAAACAACATGCACTTTGTGGATGCACCTCTATCAAGTGCAGCAATCCACAGTTACACATCAAGAACTCATTCACAAATTAGGCAAGATATATGATAAGTTGTAATCAATATGTCTCCATCTTTATTCAAGTATGCAAAAGAGTACACATTTACAGATGATCTCAAGAAAGAATAGTGAGGAATCACTAAGCACAAAATTTTCACTAAGTGTCCACTAATCACCAATTCTGTCTCAATTAAGCTTAGAATATTTTACAAATGGCAATCCATCTCCTTTTATAGACAAAGGATAGGATGTGGTTACAACAGATCCAATAATTAAGATCAATTCAGGATGATCTAATGGTCAAAAAATGTGGCACATGATCTCCAATTGGCAATCAATCTAGTGGAATACATCTGGCCTTCTAGAATATTCCTTGAATCTTTGACCTAGTCAACATGACCTCTTTACTTTGCATTTCCATCGGATTCTTCATTGATGGATGCCTCTTCTAATATCCTACATCCAATGCCTTGGATGAGCTCATATGCTCTTAGAGCCTTATCTATTTCTGCACCTTAGCATTCTCGGCTGCATGTTCTTTAGCCTTCAGATGCTCTTTCAAAGATATCCATCTATTCATTCGGATATCTAACTCTTTATTATATGCCTCAATTTTAGACTTCATTTGTATGGCTTTATCAATAGTATTTTCAGAAAAATGTTGGATAGGATCCTCTGCTGCCAAACTAAAGTTATCTCTGAATGCCTTGATTGCAAAAGCATCATCTTGATTTTCAATTTTACCCTCTACTTTACCTTCAAGAGTCTCCAAAATCTTTAGCTCCTCTGCCATGAGTTCGTGCATCTTGATGCTAATATCCGCAGCTTCCGCATTGCATCTTTTCAAAATGTCGACCTCAAACCTTATGTATTCAAACCATTTGTCTACTTGTGGAAGCATTTGAGGGGTCAAAACTTTCTTGGTCATGAGGGTATTAACATCTGCTTTCCTCATATCATTCAATGTAGTCAAGTCCCGACTACTCTTTATCAGTCTTTGGCCAACCTCTTTCTTTAGTTTATCTACTTTGCTTTTTAGGTTGCTCAGCATGTCCCAATTGGATAATGAGGTCTTCACTATTTCTTCTCCTTCAAAAATTTGGTAAACCATTTGTCCATCACCTGCGCCCAATGCCTCTAGACATCTAATCCTGCTATCTCTTGTTGAGATACAAGTGCCAATGGTGTAGTAGCTGTGATTTGGACATTGGTTGGGGCTACTAATCCTTTCACGAAAGCCTGTAATTGAGCAACTTGCTCTTTATACATTTTCTTCTTAGCTTTGGATTTCTTTATTCTAGCCTCCACTACATCTGTATGATCTCTCAATCCTTGGATTTCTTGTTCCTCAGTAGTGTAGCCCAGGTCAACGATTGTGAATTGAAATTCCTCTAGCCTTATTTCTCCCTTGGCCTTATCTACTATGGGTACATCTATTAGAGTTGTTCTCTTCCCTATCATAGCATCCCTTTTTATTGTTGAAATTGTCCCAGCCTTCCTCTTTGGCTTAGTAGGATCCAATGTGAACAGAGACTTGAAATCAAAGGGCATTGGCTCATCCTGCAGACACTCTAGCTCTGAAGACATCCAGGATAACACAATAGATCCGGATCCTACCTGGTCATGCTACTCAATTTGAGCATCTTGTATTTCTTTCTCTTTATTCTGATCCTCTTGCCTTGCATGGATCTCCACATCCTCTTGTTTTTCACCCACATCCTCATCATGTTGTGGAGGTGGTACCTCTGGATTTTCCTTTTGTTGATCTTTATCTTGATCTAGCCCACTACCATTATGCATCTTTTCTTGTTCAAAGTGTGGTTGATCAGCATGTGATGTGTCTATTTGTTCATCTTGGATCATATCATCCTTAGGCATATCTCCAACTTCTTCTTTCTGTAAAACTGCCTCTTGTATGTTTTGATGTCCCTGTGGTTGTTGAATGACTTGTTCATTTTGGACATCATCTTTTACAGGACCACCTTCCACTTGCTCTAGTTGTTGACTCTGCAACTAATTATCTAGATGAGGCTCTTGTTCATGCTTATCCTAAATGTCCTCATCAACTCTTCTTTTTGTCCCAATGTTTTGTTCAGGCTTGTCTACTCGGATATCCTGTTGTTCATGTGTATCCATATCTACATGGATATCCACTTGTGCTTCCTCATCCTGAACATTACTACTTCTATTATCAACATCCATTTGGATGTTCTCTCCTTGTGATTGGTTATTCTTAATAGCTTCTTCTTCTTTATCCCCACCTTCAGGCTGATAAGTCAAATCTATTACCTTGGGGTCAGTCATTGTTTCAATTAGGACATTCAAAGGTCCCATTTGCACTTCAATATCAAGGGACTCTACCCTATCAACATTTTTATCATGTGCTTCTGTAGCATCACCTCTAGCTGCAAACTTAGTATGTTGGAGTAGAGTCTCAATAGGATGATTAGTCACATGATTACATCATCTTCTGTCAGGTCAATGGTCCCACTTAATGGAAAAGACCTACTCACTTCCCTCTCTAATACCTTGCTCATGACTTGTTGAGCTAATTCAGTCTTTACCTTTATTATGTTTTCTGTAGACACATCATGTTGGAGTTCTTTCACCACACCCAATGTTGGATCTGGATGTCCCTATGTGTGAACAGGAGGTGACATGGGTATAGCTCCCCTCATGAGAGGGCCTTGGTATCTTGACTGTCTAGGGATATTGACTCTGTGTAAGACATCTTTCCCCTTTTCTAAGATAGTCCCTATTTGACTTGGATCTTCTTCTTCATCCATAAGCTCTTCCTCTTATGTAGGTTCTTCCTCTTCCATCACTGCCACTTTAGGCATGGAGATAGGAATTGCCCTTACATGTGTACTTTGAGGAGGAGATGGTCGCTTATACACCAGTGAAACACCCTTAGAAGTAGGTTGTGTTGTAGCTCCTAATGAGCTGGGTTGTGCCAATCTAGTCTCGAGGACCTGCCTCTTATGCACCAAGAAGTCATCGAAGTCTGGCTCTTCTCGTTCTTTCATCTTTTTTTCTTATCAAAGGTGATAACAACTCCTTTTGCTTTCAATTCATTGATCTTCTTATTCAACCAGTTCTTGGTCCTTGCCATCACCTTGGTAGTAATGACACCGATTGATGTCTCATCCTCTTGGGTCCAATCTGGAGGTGCGAATGCCTCATTATATATCTTATTATCTTCATATTTTGGATCCATGATGTCATCATTATCTTTCTTTATCTAAGGGGGTACCTCCAGCTATACTATCATTTTCATCTAATTAAGGGTTAGCCTTTGGTATTCCCTTTTCTTGACTTCATGCTCATCATCACAGTTAGCCTAGTAATCCTCCAGATGCATGACATGTTTGTATTTCTTGTCGAAATACCTCACTATCCTATGATAAGGATCAAACTCTCTAACCAATGGGAATGGTTGCAAGTGTAGGTTCCTCAAATCTATCTCAGCTACTTTTGCATTATACATTGACCCAAGCATAAACCAATTGAAATCCAAAGGGAATTTTATGTATGTCTTTCCATCCTTCTTCTTGGACATCTCCAGGGCAGGGATCAGTTGCCTAGCCATCTCCATCAAGACAACCTAGTCTGATGGGTACCTAGGCAACATGAAGGGATTCCCACTGAATCCTTGCAACTTGATATATGAATATGTTTTGGACTGTATGAACCAGGCACCTTGTGGATGGATCTTTTCTATTGCTCCTACTGAAAATCTCTTGGCTCTATCTCCCTCCAAGAGTCTAACTATGTGCATTATGAAGCAATCATTCACAACCTTATAGTATTGCACTGACTATCTCCTCTCTAGCTGGGGATAATTCTCCCAAGATGTCTTCTCATGTGGCAACTTGCCCAATCTCCCAACTGTGTGTAGCCCATCAAAGGTGTCTTTGGCTACACATGCATATACTAGATAAGAGGTCATTTGAATACTCTATCTTTTATCCTTCTCCACTTCACCATTTGTGAATACATGGAGTCACTGATTATCTTAGCCCACTGGACTATTTTCTTATTTTCAATTACCATCCTGATGAGGCCATACATCCAGGATTCAAAACTGTTGGCATTTTCCCTTCCACTCATTCTGCTGAGTAGGAAAATCATGTATTGAACCTCCGAACTAAAATCATATTTATATAAATGTTGTGGCATCTTGGCCACTGCTTTGGCCTTGTTGGTCGGATCTCTCCATCCCAGGAAAATTACTTTCCTACAATCTTTTTGGTTGCCATCATATTCCTTGGCAAGTGCCTCTAGGTCTAGCACATACATTCCTCTGGGTGTAGGAATATTGAATCCCTACGTTATACCATCTACTGATAGATTGGCATAGACCTGCCCCTGGTGCTCTACTCTTTTGGT
This sequence comes from Cunninghamia lanceolata, assembly GCA_027924645.1. Classification (NCBI taxonomy): domain Eukaryota; kingdom Viridiplantae; phylum Streptophyta; class Pinopsida; order Cupressales; family Cupressaceae; genus Cunninghamia; species Cunninghamia lanceolata. The sequence goes on from BSBN01001583.1 coordinate 18,655,277, forward strand.
CACCACGTTGTAATTATTAGCGCACTCAATCAGGAGCTCTAAAGCTTCTGCAACATATGGAAAATCAGCTGCATAATACATCCCTGTAGTCACAATGTTCTTCAAAATGGGATGATCTTCTCTAGCATGGATTTTGTTCTTGAAGACCTCAATATCAGTGTTACCAGAGTGTGTATCTTCTACAAAGCCATGCTTGTTGTATGTATTGTGTGCCTTTGGGAACATGTCTTGTTTGAACTCAGCATCACATTTGTCTATGCGGGGCTGCATCTTGTCTTGCAATTTCATAGACTCGTCTTAACTAGGGCATCTACAATGCTAGGGTTAACATCCCATAATCCATGAATTTAAACAAACATGGCATTTGAATATATGCATTTAATCATGATTTAACCCTAAATTCATTTAATTTTGTACCTATCTAGAACACGAAATATCCTTATGAAAATAACCAGTTAGGGCTCATTTCGTACATACCTGGATTACGAGACCTTAATTGAAATGTGCAAATGTATACCAGACCATTGCATGCAATTGGTCTTCTGTGCAGCTGAATTTTCGTCACAAGTTCATTGTAGCAGCTTCTTCAATTTTTTGAGCTCTCTATGGAAAATATTAGCTTTCTGAATGTAATTATGCAAATTATGAAATCAATTTACCCTTTTAAACTTACGAATTCTTGGATTCTAGGGCCTATTAATTACTCCCAGGGAGATCAAATGGACTCCAGCAATGTAATTACGAGAGATTAGGACAAGTGTTCATCGGCACGAGTTTGAATTTAAAGCCAATGACTTTTATTGCATTAAATGCGAAAAGGCGCGCCAAGAAAGAATGAATCTCCATTTTAGAATGTCCATATGGATATATCCATGCAGATATATCCATATGACATAAGCATATTTAGCTCGGGTCAACCATCATTGACCAAACATTCACTATCAGGTCTCAATTTCATTCAGAACAGGTTGAGATGTCCATGTGGACATGTGGCACAATATCGTTGGTTAAGCAGGGCCATGGACATTTAAAATATCAGGACATTAAGGAGTGTGAAATATCCATGTGGATAAATATCCATGTGATGTCAGAAAATTATATCTTCTGTGTTAAGTCAGGATGAAGTGACGTCATGTGGATATGGATATTAGGAATAAGATGTGGATCTTCAAAAAGTTAATATCCATATGACGTAAGCGGGCTCAGGGGTCTTTATAAGATCGAGATGACGTGACGTCATTGGGATCAGGATATTAAGCAAAGGCAAGGATATGTATATTAAGTTAAGGTTCGAATATTAAGTTAATATCCAGATGTTAACCAATATCCATATGTGTGACATTGAGCTCATTTAATGAGTTAAATTTGACGTTTGCACATTTGCGGATATCGGAATATTGGTCGTTACTTAGCAATTTCTTGGGTGAGGACATTAAAGTAATGTCTGATTATTATGATTATTTGGATATCCCCATGATCCGTTGACAAAACTTTGATTGGGTGTAACTTCCTCATTATAGGGAATTTCTTGGTGATATAAAAGGCAAACCTACTTAAAATTTTATTCTCTTTCATTTGGTAGGGTTTATGAGAGGAAATTCTGATTTTGAAAATTTATCTAGATTTCAAGATCCTGACATGCCTAGAATAGGACCTAGACATGCATCTAATAGCAATTTTACCATACTGCCCAAAGCAAAGGGAAACAAAACAAGCCAAGCAAAGCAGAAAAAAAAAATTGGGTCCCTATTTTGCTGGGGCAAAATGGGGTGTGTTGTGTAACCACACAATAGTTCCCTTATTCTCAGGGACCGTTTGATCTCTTTCTCTACTATCTCCTGATTGCTTTGTGTTCTCTTCCCATCCTTGTTTAGGTATAACGACATTAATTCTAGGGAGTGTGGCATCGGTCAGTGTTACACTCTTCTTCTTCTTGTCTATTCCTTTCCTCGTAATGTTGGAGTATTTGTTTCCGAGATTGTCCCCTTTCTCTCTCAGAGTGCAAATCTTGTAAAATTAGAAAATGTCTTGCCAGGAGCCTTGGAAGGCGATCGAGGAGGTTATCTACTTCCTCGTTCACTCTCAGATATCCCAGATTTCGTCTTCTAGTACCTCTCTCCTATCCACGTCCCTTCGTATGTGCTCCCTGATTGTGTAAGATCATCTTCTCGTTGTTCATTAGGTTCTAGTTCTTTTGTCGGCTATCCCATTTAAGCAGCCATCTCGGTCACCCGACTACTCAACTCGACTATTCAACCCGACTTCTTGTAGGCAATGATGCTAAATTTTTACTGCCTAGATAAATATGCTTGATATATGTTATACAGAGTAAACAGAATATGACTATGCAAGGAAATATAACAACTTCATAACCAATAATCATAGAAGATTCATACCAGAAAGATATCATAGATTCTTCATTAATATGCTCTTATACAGAAGTAGTATAGGGATTCTCACTCTATGTGCAGTCCCTAGTACAATGACATGAACAGTATATATAAGTGGTCAATGATTGCTAGTTACTACCAACTGTTGCCAACTACTTGTAACTACATACAACGATGGAGATTAACAACTAATCTCGCCGACAAACCAAAAGAGACTTACGTAATTATAGCTCTAACTAATATGTCGTCTACATTCTTATCAAATAGAATTTAACCTTTACTAGGTTGGCCACATGTGAACAAAGTAGTCAACTTGACCATTATTATGAATGTAATTGTAATATTCTTATTAATCCTATAGATGTCTCTCCAATTTCTCTCAAATATATATGGCCCCAAACCTTTTGAGTTCCTCTTGTCGTATACCTATTGTCACTCCAAACACTTATGAAATGCCCTATTTAGCTCTCTCCCGACCACCTTCAAACCCTCCTCTCATTGGTATTAATTTATAAATCTCATCATGCACAATTTTATAATACCATGAATGCGCAACTATAATGCAATAAATTGTGATTTTATTTTTACATATACAAAAGTTATTCTCTTCTATCTAATATCAATCTATAAACCTCATTATGTGAGATTTTCAAGTGCCATGCACATCTACTAATTACAACATAAAAACAATTGTAATTTTTGTTTACTTCAATATAAATTATTATAGTTTATTTCTAATTAAAACCAAACAAATTGAAATCAACTTAAATTAAAAATATTTGTGAATTCACAAATTAATTTGCTATATTGCCAAGCAAAGGGATGTGAAGCAGCATTAGAAATATCTAACCATAAATGAGATAAAATCTGCATGCACTTATATAAAATTATAAACTAATAGGGAATGTGTAATTTAATTTTAAATGGTGCAAAAGATAATACAATTAATCCCAAACAAAAGAACTCTACAAAATGGCAAGGATAGGTTGTGAACCCTCCACTCCCATTTCTTGCTAGTCAAGCAGCTTTCCATTTACTTGAAGTGTTCCTCACCTTTTGTTTTTCCCCATTCTCCACTTCTTCTTCCAGCGTTTCATTTCATATATGTGCAAGTTTCCTGAAAACAATTCAATGAAATGCCCATGTTATCATAAAACAGGTTTTTGAAGAATGCCCTAACAGTGTACATAAGCAATGATCTGCATTGCATTTTGCATTTAATTTTAGAAAGCTAACATCATGCTCTAGATTGCCAAATACTCATTAAAATAAAAATAAAACACAAAAACTTTCTAAAAACTGAAATTAAAACCTTGTTCCTTCATTATTACTCGAGTTCTGACAAAGTGTATAATATTATAGTGCATGTCTGTTTTTCAGATTGTTTCATTTAGCATCACCAATAATCTCCACAAGAACATTGTCCCTGTTTAAAATGATGGAAACGGTTCGCATCTCTCACAACAATTTCTCTTGCTACAATCTTGGAGATAATTTTTGTTGCAGTGTGGCAATCAGCACATACTCGAAGGTTCTTAACAACTCTAATAGTTGTTCTAAGGGGTGTGTTTAACAAACCAAATGCAATTGCCAACTTTTCACTATGATGGCAGAGAAATAATTCTTTTTCCTCCTCTTCCACATCATTAAGTAAATGTCTTGAATCTGGTAAATACCCTGCTGCCTTCATCTCCCAAGCTAATTTCTCCAACCTTCCATAGATCTCTCGTGTCTGCGGATGTGATCTGTCTCCTACACAAAAAGCATGTACCATTTTATGGCCTTCAATCCAACTACATCCAGGGATTTTTTTAATTCCTCTATCTTTCATCAATCTCCTTACCATTTGAACCTCACCCCATCTGCCCGCCTTTGCATAGATGTTTGAGAGAAGAACATAAGTTGCAGCAGTTTTTGGATTCAAATCAAAAAGCAGTGTCGCTGTAAATACTCCTAAGTCTATATTCATATGTGATCTACAGGCACTAAGGAAACACATCCACACAACCACCACAGGTGTAACTGGCATCTTAATGATAAAGTTTAGGGTGTCCTCAAGATAGCCAGCACGGGCAAGAAGGTCAACCATGCACACATAATGATCAACTGTAGGTATAATGCAATAAGGATTACTCATATGATTAAAGTATGTACATCCCTGATCTACTAAACCTGCATGGCTGCATGCACATAGAACACAAGCAAAGCTTACAATGTCAGGATATGTGCCAGAGTGCTTCATTAATTCAAAGATTTTGAGAGCATCCCTGCAAAATCCATTTTGTGCATATCCTGTAATCATTGCATTCCATGAGATGACATCTCTTTGAGGCATTCTGTCAAATAGTTTACGTGCCTTGTCTATGCTTCCACATTTTGCATACATGTCTACCAAAGCATTTCCAACTATAATATCTGACAAAAATCCACCTTCAATTATACTTTGATGGATGTCCATACCCTGTTCCAAAGCTCCCATTTTTGCACAGGCAGGGAGGATGCTGGCAAAGGTTGTGGAATTTTGCTTTACACCTGTTAATTGCATTTGCTTGAAAATTGCTAAAGCCTTTTCAACAAATCCATTTTGTGCATATCCTGCAATCATGGCATTCCATGAGACCACATTTCTTTGAGGCAATCTGTCAAACAGTTTATGTGCCTTGTCTATGCTTCCACATTTTGCATACATGTCTATGAGGGCAGTTGTAACTACAACATCTGACAAAAATCCTCCTTCCTTTATGCTTTGATGGATGTCCATACCCTGTTCCAAAGCTCCCATTTTGGCACAGGCAGGGAGGATGCTGGAAAAGGTTGTGGAATTTGGCTTTACACCTGCCAAATGTATTTGCTTGAAAGTTTCTAAAGCCTTTTCAACAAATCCATTTTGTGCATATCCTGCAATCATGTTATTCCATGAGACCACATTTCTTTGAGGCATTCTGTCAAACAGTAGACGTGCCTTGTCTATGCTTCCACATTTTGCATACATGTCTACCAGAGCATTTACAACTATAATATCTGACAAAAGTCCCCCTTCCATTATGCTTTGATGGATGTCCATACCCTGTTCCAAAGCTCCCATTTTGGCACAGGCAGAAAGGATGCTGACAAAGGTTGTGGAATCCAGCTTTACACCTGCCAATTGCATTTTCTTGAAAGTTTCTAAAGCCTTTTCAACAAATCTATTTTGTGCATATCCTGCAATCATGGCATTCCATGAAACCACATTTCTTTGAGGCATTCTGTCAAACAGTTTTCGTGCCTTGTCTATGCTTCCACATTTGGCATACATGTCTACCAGGGCATTTCCAACTACAATATCAGACAAAAATCCTCCTTCTGTTATACTTTGATGGATGTCCATACCCTGTTCCAAAGCTCCAATTTTGGCACAGGCAGGGAGAATGGTAGCAAAGGTTGTTGAGTCCGGCTTTACACCTGCCAATTGCATTTGCTTGAAAGTTTCTAAAGCCTTTTCAATAAATCCATTTTGTGTGTATCCTGCAATTGTTGCAGTCCATGAGACCACATTTCTTTGAGGCATTCTGTCAAACACTTCACTTGCCTTGTCTATGCTTCCACATTTGGCATACATGTCTACCAGAGCATTCCCTACTACAATATCTGACATAAATCCTCCTTCCATTATGCTTTGATGGATATCCATACCTTGTTCCAAAGCTCTCATTTTGGCACAGGCAGGGAGGATGCTGGCAAAGGTTGTGGAATTTGGCTTCACACCTACCAATTGCATTTCCTTGAAAGTTTCTAAAGCCTTTTCAACAAATCCATTTTGTGAATACCCTGCAATCATGGCATTCCATGAGACCACATTTCTTTCAGTCATTCTGTCAAACAGTTCACGTGCTTTGTCTACGCTTCCACATTTTGCATACATGTCTACCAGGGCAGTTGCAACTACAATATCTGACAAAAATTCCCCTTCGTTTACGCTTTTGTGGATAACCATACCCTGTTCCAAAGCTCCCATTTTGGCACATGCAGGGAGGATGCTGGAAAAGGTTGTGGAATTTGGCTTTACACCTGCCAATTGCATTTGCTTGTAAGTTTCTAAAGCCTTATCGATAAATCCGTTTTGTGCATATCCTGCAATCATTGCAGTCCACAAGAACACGTCTCTTTGAGGCATTCTGTCAAACAGTTCACGTGCCTTGTCTATGCTTCCACATTTTGCATACATATCTATCAGGGCACTTACAACTATAACATCTGACAAAATTCCTGTATCCTCTATGCTTTGATGGATATCCATACCTTGTTGCAAATCGCCCATTTTGGCACAGGCTGGGAGTACGCTGGCAAATGTGAACTGATCGGGTTCGAAACCTGTTCGTTGCATTTGGTGAAACAGTGTGACTGCCTCGTGAGGATACCCATGTCTTCTGTATGCTGCAATAATCGTATTCCATGAGACGCAGTCTCGTTCTTTCGTATGGTCAAACACTTTACGAGCATCAATTAAATTTCCGCACTTGGCATACATGTAAATAAGCTTATTATGAAAAGTTGGGTTTGTAGCAAATACGAATGACCTGTGAGCGATGAAAGAGTGGACTTGTTTCCCTTGTGAAAGCGCGTTCTTGAGATTGCAGGTCTGCAATATTTGAAGATATGTAGAGTAGTCTTCGAGGGGGTTGTGTGTAGTAAGCAGAATGTGCAGCGCTTCCTTCAACATAATGCTCTGAGATTGAGATGAGCAGTAGATGGCAATGACATTTTATGATTGTAATTGGAGTGTGGAAAAAGTGCAGTGTTATTCAGTCTAAGCCTACCACATTGACATTGCCAGTGGTAAGCCTGGGAGAATTTTCACTCAAAGGTTTTTTAAACCAGAATGCATAAGAAGGATGACAACGTTTAAGTATTCTCAAAACTCCACAGTCCTCTTAAAAACTACTGGTGCAATTCATAGATGACACTCTCAGTCATGTTTGTTTCTCTTATTTTTATTATATTAAAAAAAATGCTACAGAATCAAATTAACAGTTCCCAACAACACTTCTTATTCAATCCACGATAAAATTCACTATGGCAGCAGGAGACACTATAGCAGCAGAAGGAATCTACTTCGCTATGTAAATGGACCCAGTTAAACAAGAAACATCTCTCCATGTCATAAAAATGCAAGAGCTTTGCTGTCTTAAGAGATGATAAGTAATAATGACAAATTAAGGTTGTTTGAGTATTTGATAGCTTTGTCAAGAAGCTTCACTGTTTTTCAATGCATCACAGTTCGACCATCTTATGGCATGGGGTTTAAATCTTCTCTTTACAATGAATTTATTTTTATGCATTTTTTTTTTTATGAATTTAAGGTCACATGGCATAAATGGATAGATGTTGTCGTTGCTTTTAGCTATTTCATTTTATTTAGAAAGCAGAGTTGGAACTCCTTTGCGAACCAAAAAAATATAATAACTGTATTTAATCAGATCTTATATTGTCAAGCTTTTATAGTCTTCACAAATAAATTTACAGTTGCGTTAATCATGTAACTTAGATATTAATTAAGAATATGATGTAGCTATTGTAATAAAGACACATTGTAAGATTTCGTTTTAGATTTTGCAAGGAGGTTAAGAAATTTAAAGAGCTTTTTATTTTTCACTCTCAAATTGTAATGCTCAATGTCTTTTAACTTGTTATATCTTACATTATATTACAATCCCTTACAATACCTTGCATTGTTTTCCATTCATTTCGGATTCATTTTGATTGGATTGTCCCTAATGTAATGGTGTTTATTAAAGGAGCTCAAGTGACCAAACAATATAAGGTAAATTTACTTGAGAGAATTTGGAGTGCATGTACACTATTTTGTTCAGTAGTGTAAGAACCATGTCCAGTTCTGCGCCAAATTTATAAGTTTTTAGGGTGTTGACATTTTGTCAAACACTTGTCTTGCAATGTCACTATATTCTGATTTATGAGTTTTGTGTTTGGTTTTGATGCTTGTTTTAGATGGCTTTCATTGAAAATACATATGTCAATATATAGGAAACATAACCAAATACTTTGCATGCATAAACATCAAAATACCAACACCATATATGCTTTTATTTCCATCATATCAAGTCTTATTACAATGTTTATCAGGTCTGATACAAACTATAACAATGAATACAATGCCTATTCAAATTAAATATTTGAATACCACAACATCTACAACATCCCCGAAAGAAAAACTACTTCGATTAGGCATGAAATGAGTTCATACAAGGAAATATAATAGCTGATACAAATTGATATGATGTTGTATGGGTTGATGTCTAATAAGGACTTGGCTAATATAGTATGTGATATAGAAGCTCCTCCCTATCCACAAACTTCTCCAAGTATGTTGGCACCTAAACCCTAGGCGCTGGTGAACACAAATTGATGCCAATGTCTCCTCAAAAGCCTATGACTTTCCTAGGAGGTGATGTGCCAAGCTCCACAAATACCATCAATTCCTTGGACTGGCAAATGCTCCTAGATTGGTTTGCCTCCTTGCATGCTTTGATCCCTTCACAAATGCTAATGATGTCAATGAAAATCAAACCCTAGGCGACCAACAATAGATTGTCTTCAAATCGCTTTAATTCTAAAATGATATTTGGACAAATCTTCATCATTTTGGTGTCCAAACCCTAGCCACCCATAGCTGATATAAACCTGCAAAAATAATGTCCTCCTTGGAGCTCCAATTGATGCCAAAAACCTGCAATAATTCTTTATAGCAAACCTTGGATGGATTCACCTCTCAAGTGGTATTAGGTTTTCGTCCAAACCACAAATGTCTAAGGGTTTTCGTCCTTAGAACAAGCTAAACCTAAAGTTTCGATAGAAAGGAGACTCTCCAATATGCAATTGACAAAATGATAATATGATGAAATGAACTCCAAATGACCTCCTTATAAAGCCTCCAAGAGGTCCGCTCCATTTTGCCAATTTTTATTCTTTTTTGACATCCATAATAAAATAATAATTTATTTGATATTTTATTATGTTACTTCTTTCCTTTCTCCAAGTGACTTTAAAATTAGTTTCACTTAACTGACTTTCCTTTCTCCAAGTTTCACTTAACTAACTTTCCTTTCTCCAAGTCACTTTTGCTACAATGGCTCAACTATTCATTCTCTTACCATACAAATTAGCCTACGAGATTGGTGAATAGGCTAATCATCACTCCAAAAATGGGAACATTACAAATCCTCCCCACTCAAAGATTACTTGTCACAAGTAATCACATCTCAAACAACTCCTACATACAATCATTGTGATTCTAGGACCCAAACTAATCTGAAGAATACTCCACCAAGTTATTACTGCTCCACTCTGATACAACTATCATTCAACAAATCATTGTGAAGCAATACACCAACCATATCAATGCCTGGATCCCAAATTATTGTACCATCATATAAGCTGAAAATGAAAGGATAAGCATATCTCATCAAGTGATCATCACAAGTTATCCATCTAAATTTGCATTGTTTCGCATGGACTTGAAAGATGCCCATCATATGTGCATAACCTCTCTAGACTATTGGTACAAATAATGGCAACACTGTTAGGACCAAAAATTGGATTTATAATCATCTTGGGTATGCTTTTGTTGTCATAAACTAATGCAAACTCATCAGTTCCTTCAACCTCCAAGTACTAAAGTGGCAATCATGTGCACACAAATCCATGCAATCACTTTCCATCATCAATGCAAAGCCTAAAAATTTCATGATTGACATTATAGAATAATAACTCCTCATTAATATGTACGCTGAAAACCATTGAACCAAGTTTGAGATTTCTTCCTCAACTTGTTACATACTGCTGAAATGCAACCAATTCAACAATATTAAGATATGCGATACTCTTTCATTGGTTAATGATGAATGTAGAAAAATAGGTTCAAAGTTGAAAACCATCAATGTTTCATTAGATAACCATCTCAAAAGAGTGTTGCCTTGTATGTAGCTTGGACCCACAAACACCATCGAGCATGCTTAGTTATAAAATCTTAAATGTCAACAAGATAATCCCTCTTACTAATGACATCCACATAGAACCTTTCTATCACCTTAAGATTAACAAAATTATGTGAAGATAGCGGACTGTTGTTCACAATCATCTAATCAGGGTTTGCTTCATACCTTTTGTTGATGTCTTCATAGTCCTTATGCACATCTTCTTCAATTGATGGATAGCTATCATTGTTTGTTGGTCCAAGAAGTGTATTACATTGAAAACCACATACATTACTTGTTATAACATCTATCCCATGACTGAAAAGTACATCTTCATATGAAAATTGTTCCTCTATCCTATCATTTAAAAGGTATGGCATCAATTTTTGCTCACATTGTTTGAAAATAGTGTTAACCAATTCATATGCAGCTAAAGTAACATCTTGTTCTTGCCTCAAAACAACCAATAGAGAAGATAAGAGTGATTCATCACTCTCATTAATAATCAAAGTCATAATGGTTTGCATGGAAGATGTAACATTATTTGTATGGTTCTTACCAATAATAGCCAAGAAGTGTTGGAACATTTCAAAGATATAAGCTCTTCACAATCAAGATCCAACATAATAACACATGATCTACTTTTTGCCATTATTTCTAAAAAATTTACCCTCCTAGCAAAAGAAGGATTGCTTGTATCATTCAAATCTTGGAAACTTCCCACAATCAACTGAAATATTTCCTTCATAATACTATTGTCATAAGGATCCAAAGGAGTTGTTATTCTCATCATTTCAATGATGCATAGGGTAACTGCAAGTCTTACCTCTTCATCTGGGTTCCTTAATAACTTAGGTGTAACCAAAATATGAAATGAAGGAGCCATAGCTAGTTGCATTTCACGAGAAGGTGATTGATCCGCCTTGTATAAACCATCCTCTACTTCTCTCAATATGTAGAGTAGATCATCCCTTGACATAGGCAGATGTTCAAGTCTTTTTCCTGCACCATAAAGTTTCTCTAAACATTCGAAAACCATGATTCACAACCCAAACAGGCTGGCAGGATACATTGCTTTGATACCATTGTAAGAACCCCATCTAGTTCTGCCCCGAATTTCTAAGTTTTAGTGTGTTGACATTTTGTTGACCAAACACTTGTCATGCAATGTCATTATATTCTGATTTTTGAGTTTTGTGTTTCGTTTTGATGCTTGTTTTAGATGGTTTTAATTGAAAATACATATGCCAATATATAGAAAACATAACCAAATACTTTGCATGCATAAACATCAAAATACCAACACCAAATATGCATTTATTTCCATCATATTAGGTCTGATTACAACGTTTATTAGGTCAGATACAGATTGTAACAATGAATACAATGCCTATTCAAATTAAAGATTTGAATACCACAACATCTACAACATGCCTGGATGAAAAACTACTTCGATTAGGCATGAAATGAGTTCATACAAGGAAATATAATAGCTGATACAAATTGATATGATGATGTTGTATGGACTGATGCTTGATAAGCACTTGGCTGATGTAGTATGTGATATAATAGCTCCTCCCTATCCACAAACTTCTCCAAGTATGCTGGTGCCTAAACCCTGGGTGATGGTGAACACAAATTGATGCCAATGTATCCTCAAAAGCCCACAACTTTCCTAGGAGGTGATGTGCCAAGCTCCACAAATACCATAAATTCCTTGGACCAACAAATGCTCCTAAACTAGTTTGCCTCCTTGCATGCTTCAATCCCTTCACAAATGCTAATGATGTTAATGAAAATCAAACCCTAAGCGACCAGCAATAGATTGTCTTCAAATCACCTTAATTCCAAAATAATATTTGGACAAATCTTCATCATTTTGGTGTCCAAACCCTAGCCGCCCATAGTTGATATAAACCTACAAAAATAATGTCCTCCTTGAAGCTCCAATTGATGTCAAAAACCTACAATAATGCTATAACCCCGAATTGATTCACCTCTCAAGTGGTATTGGGTTTTCGTCCAAACCACAAATGTCTAAGGGTTTTCATCCTTAGAACAAGTTGAACTAGAAGTTGCAGCAGAAAGGAAACTCTCCAATATGCAATTGAAAAAATGATAATATGATGAAATGAACTCCAAATGACCTCCTTATAAAGCCTCCAAGAGATCTAGTTCATTTTTCCAATTTTGCTTCTTTTTTGACATCCATAATAAAATAATAATTTATTTGACATTTTCTTATATTTTATTATGTTACTTCTTTCCTTTCTCCAAGTGACTTTAAAATTAGTTTCACTTAACCGACTTTCCTTTCTCCAAGTTTCACTTAATTGACTTTCCTTTCTCTAAGTCACTTTTGCTATAATGGCTCAACTATTCATTCCCTTACCATATGAATTAGCCTACAATAATGGTGAATAGGCTAATCATCCTTTTCCAGGTGATCACTCCAGAAATGGGGACATTACAAGTAGTTATTTGAGCCTCTTTATGAAATTTCTAATGCAATGACTATGGTACAAATGACATGTTTTATGTAAAAGTTGGCAATTTTGTTGAATCTAACTTGATCATACATTCACACATTTTTTAAGACCAACCCCAATATTCAGTTTATCCATTCATTTATCTAGGTCAAATATATGAGTGTAGAAATGAGTATGGTACTTCCAAATTCAAGTTTTAAAATGGGCACAAGCCATCTCACTTCCTATTAGTCACTACTTTCCAAAGTAAGCATTAAATGTGTTAATTTATGTGCCAGGGTGTTGTATAAAAGAACAAACCCTAATTCACTTTTATGTATACATCTAAAATCTAAAAGAGAAAATCACATTAGCATATTGCATCATCAACTTACATTAGCATCTACATTTAGCGACCTCCTAAAGAATATTGCAGAGTTGCTTGTGCCTTTAATCTTTCTTCCTAACCATCAATTCAAATCCAAGGGTTTGACATAAGGAGAAGATCCTCATTTACCAAACTCCTAAAAGTGTTCATCAATACCACCTATTTTTAAGACAGATTCTAGACATTGAGGTGAACGGGTCCTAGACATCAAAATGTGTGCATGTCATTTCCACAATTATAGATCGAATCCATAGATCACTTGAGTTCATTTTTGAAAGCATGTGTTCAACCTAGAGTAAAAAATAGAAAAGTCAATCGTATGTCATCTAGCTTATCAATTTTAAATCTAATCACAAAGTGTCATTTTAGATCACTAAGAGTAGTCTTCAACAAAGTACTCCACTATTGCAATCGAAGTTAAGTCCTTTTTCCCTCTTTGTCATTTCAAAAAGCATATTTGTATATCAATTATTGTCTCATTTATTTGATCTAGATGTTTTTTTACTAATTATAGCTTATTTGTTTTATTTACTCTAGTTATATTCAAAAGGAACTTTATTTTATTTCCTTTCATTTTAGTGAACCCAAACAATCTTGCACCCAAATTATATATCTAAATTAATTTTGTGTTTTTATAATGCATTAGTGATATGTGTATTCAATCTAGGATTGGCTACAAGGATAAAGCAACTATTAATTTGGCTCCCTATCCTTGACTACATTATCATCCCTATGAGCATCACCTCGATGCAATGAGTGCTAAGTGGACCATTAATGGTCACACGAAATGGGTTCTTGTGAACCATTACACATGAATTATAGGTAAATGAAATTTGAATTGAAATGATGTGGATGAATCCTTATAAATTGTTACTTAACTTTAAGATTACTTCAATACCTATACTTCTTAAAGAAGATAAAGTTGTAAAAAGAAAAATAATTTCTAATAAAAAATAATTATATAATCATGTGATCATTGGACCTATTAACAAAGTTGCTTGGCTTACAAAGAACCCACTAAAAATCAACTCTTATCAAGTATAAAAATCTAACTATAAATTTAAAGGCCAAAACAAAATTCTATATAGATTTATATAATGAATAATCCACATCAATTTTTGATATAAAATCGAAGCAAAACCCCAATATTCATAAACAATAAAATTAAAATCTTTAATACTAAAAAACACTTTAATTACTTAGACACTCTTATAAAGAAAATCCTTCAATTATTAATACTAAATTAAAATTTTAATATAAATGCAAATTTGTGTTACATAATAACCTTGTTTTTAAAATTTTATGGAATATTTGAATCTCCTTAAAAAACATTTCATTTAACAAATCATTGATAAGTAGGAGGTATTTTCCTACAACATGTCAAACTATAATATTTATATCAGGATTCAACTACATAGTTTTTGAGTCAAACTCATTAACCCATATTTCATGAGTAGTAGTTCACATGAACCCATCTATCATGGGAATGAATGGTCCACTTAGCACTCATTACATCTAGGTGATGCTTCGAGTGAAGCATTAGGACTTCCCAATACGTCACCAAACAAATGGGGTAGCAAGCTAAGTGAGCTTGATCTTGGGGGCTCACTTAGCTTGCTACCCCATTTGCTTGGTGACCTCCCCAAGAGTCTTGATGCTTCACCCCTGTGAGCATCACCTAAATGCAACGAGTTCTAAGTGGACATTCATTCTCATGAGAGATGAGTTCATGTGAACCACTACTCATGAAATATGGGTCAAGGAGTTTAACTAAAAAACTACACACTTGATTCCTAATATAAATATCATAATCTAGCAAATCATTGTTATCTAAAAAAAAATATTAAAATTCTCAAGTAAAATAACCAAAAAATTTAAATAAAGGTTGTGTGCTTCTTACTCTACCTAATTGTTGTGGATCCACGCAACTCAAAATTCAAATACCACTTGAAAAAAGAAAATATACAGTTGTACTGATGAATTTTTCCCAAATACCATAATTTTTAAGGTATACACTTCTGTACATTTCAACGAATTCTATAGAAATAAAATGAAGCATCAGGACTTCCCAGTAAGTCACCAAGCAAATGGGGTAGCAAGATGAATGAACTTGATCTTGGGGGCCTCAAAAGTTACCAAGAATATGAGGGTAGCAAGCTAAGTGAACTTGATCTTGGGGCTCACTTAGCTTGCAACTCCATTTGCTTGCTAACCTTTTAGAGAGTCTTGATGCTTCATCCCTATGAGCATCACCGAGATGTAATGAGTGCTAAGTGGACCATTCATTTTCATGAGAGATGAGTTCATGTGAATCACTAGGGGAGAGGACCAGTAGTTGAGTGGTGTCCTATTGTTGATATAGTATTCATGGGTATAGGATTTAGTCTTGCAACATATTTATACTATATATTGTCAATAATTATTCCACATGTAAATCAAAGAATGACCAGATGTTTGTCAATATTGGACCCTTACATGATCACATGAAAATTTATGAATGTCATATAAAAAATCATAAATACATTCATTAACAAGTGTAATAAATATTTATTTGCTTTATATAATATATCATAATTATACACCATAAGTATATCATTTATAAAATAAGGTGCTTATCTAAACAAATATTGTTGTTTTGTGGACAAATACTATTCTTATGCTACAACTACTCAGGTGGCAACACTTCATATTATATGTTTGTTTAATGACAAATGTAAAAGGTGAGTACAATAAATACCTTGTATTTTGTCATGAAATGTAAAAGGCTTCAAAAAGTCTAATGATCATTTAGAGTTGAATATAAGTTGTACTTTAAAGAATAATGTGTTATTTTTATAACAATAAATAGTATTTTGTGTTCAACTATTGGGTCATTTGTGTTGGATATAAAGGTTAGAGATACAAAGATTCATGATTACCAAAAGGTATTGTGATCATTTAGATTGCTCATAAGTTATATTTTAAGTAAAAATATGATAGATTGTTCTAACAACAAATGATATTATTTTGTTCAACTACTAGGGATTCCATGAAAGTTTTGGTTGGGTCTTTAAAAAATTATTTTAAGGACATTTCTCACTAGACGTGCTGCTATGGTGAGTAGTGCGATGAGTCACTCCTCCAAACCTTCGTTGTAGATATAAGAGTCCATGTCACATTTCTCAAAAATGGGAGGTCCTAAAATATTCCATGTAATCACTACATGGTGGCAAAGTTAGCTCTAACTACTACTGGTCCTCTCCCCTACTCATAAAATATGGATCAATAAATTTCACTAAAAAACTACACACTTGAATCCTCATATAAATATCATAATTTAACAAATCATTGTTATTTAAAAAATTAAATAAAATTAAATAAAAGTGCACGCAATTCAAAATTTCAAATACCACTCTAAAAACCAAATATACAGCTGTACGGATGAATTTTTCGCAACCGCCATAATTTTTAACGTATGCATTCGTATACATTTCGACGAATTCTGTAGAAATAAAATGAACGTAAGTAATAGCGATTGATGCTTTTCCAGGCAATTCAAAATTTCAAATACCACTTGAGAAAAAGCAAATATACAGCTGTACCGATTAATTTTCCCAACCGCCATAACTTTTAAGTTATACATTCGTGTACATTTCAACGAATTCTATAGAAATAAAATGACTGTAATAGCGATTGAGTTTTTCAGGGTTTAATTTTCTGTGATTTTATGACTCTTTTAAACGGAATTTGAACTGTTAATTATCTGGATTCTACAAATTTCAGCAGGCTGCAAATGAGTTTGCAGAGGGAGTAATAGAAAATAAGTATTTTTCTTTTGTTAATTTTGTTTTAAATAGATATATTTTTTAATTTTTAGATTTTAATTGGTAAGTTTTTTATTTATGTATAATTTTAAATTTTCTGTCATTATTATAATTTTTTGTTTTATTTTGTATGGTATATATTCATGTATATTTCATTATTATTAAATTTTTGTGTATATTTTATTTGGTTTGCACAGTATATATTTATGTATATTTCTACTAATTTTATAGAATTAGAATAAATGTAAGAATAATTGATGTTTAAGAAAATTTTGAGGGTTTAATTTTCTTCATAATTTTATTTTTTTTAAATAAAAAGAGTTTGAGGTTTGATTCTTAGTTAATTCTCTAAATTATATAAATTTCAAGAGGCTGGATAAGTATTTTTTTTAGTTAATTTTGTTTAAAATGGATGTGTAATCATTTATATTTTATATCTTAATTGATAATTTTTTTATTTATGTATAATTTTAAATTTCTGCCTATCATTACTACAATTTCCTTATCCTGTTTTGCAGGTTATACATTCATACATTTACGTTACTACAATTTCTGCATACATTTTACCTGTAGGGTATACAATATACAATCATGTACATTTTTAGGAATTTTATAAAAATAAAATGAATATAAGAGATTGATGTTTAAGAAAGTTTTTAGGGTTTAATTTTCTACATGATTTTATGTTTCTTTTTCCAAATCAAAAGGAATTTGAAGTTTAATTCTTGGTTAATTCTCCAGGGTATATGGATTTCTCAAAGAGACTGCAAGCAAAGGGAGCAGTCTAGGAGATAAGTATTTTATTTTTGTTAGTTTTGTTCAAAATGGATATGATTTTTTAATTTTAAAATCCTAGTTGATAAGTTTTTTATTTATGTATAACTTTAAATTTCTATCTCATCATTACAATTTCCTTGTTCTGTTTTATAAGGTATATATTCATACATCTATGTACATTTCATTATTACGATTTCTACATAAATTCTACCTGGTTTGTAGGGTATACATTCATGTACATTGCTACAAATTCTATAGAAACAAAATGGATGTGAGAGTGATTAATGCTTAAGAAAGTTTTTAGGGTTTAATTTTTTTTTTCATGATTTTATGATTCTTTATCAAAATAAAAAGAATTTGAGGTTTAATTCTTGGTTAATTCTCTAGGTTATATGAAATTTAAATGACTGCAAAAGGAGTCTGGAGGAGATAGTATTTTTTATTTTGTTAATTTTGTTTAAAATGAATGTGATTTTTTTAATTTTTAAATTTCAATAGATAAGTTTTTTTTATTTATGTGTAATTTTAAATTTTTATCATCATTTTTTATTGATAAAATATAAGGGTTCTATTAATGGGGCCCTTTCCCAAAACAACATGATCCATCTAAACCAGATGTAGTATGCAGATATAAGATTTACTCTTCATATTAAGATTTTTTTTTTTGTTTTGAGATCTCAGAACCATATGCCCTACATTTTGAGATTTAATAGTGCACTTTTTGTCATTCACTTTCGGCCATCCTTTTGTGGAAGGTGAAGAAGATAGAGACTGATTGATAGAATCCATTGATCCAATATTGAATCCAAGATGTAGGCGCCTCAACCCCTTCCTCTTCCGAGTTTAAGATTTCTAACCAAACTATATTCTAAATTCAATAAGGGATGGGAATCTTTGTCATGAAACACTCCTCTATGTCTTTTCTGTTTGGAATGAATTCATTTGGCTGAAAGTTTTAATCTTTTTCTTCTCCTCCTGACCTAAAAATTTGGCAGCCTTACCCTTATCCGCTGAGACCTTGTTATCCTTTGTTGGAGAGGAGCGAACATCTGAGAATTGAGGCAGCCAGGGGGGATGCATAGCTTTCATACTCGCTATATCATTATGAATCCAGGACAAAGGATTTTCAGCTGGAGGATGGAAGAGGGCGATGAGGAATTAACAGAGTCTGCAGAGTATAAAGGAGCCACAGTTCTAATCGTCAGATGAACATAGTTAGAAACTTTCCACCATATAGCCAGTTTAGCAAGTTTAGCAGTCTTGCACTCAAAAGTTAGATGTCCTACTTGAAAACATTTCCTACAATGAAAAGGTACATTCTCATAGTCTAATACTTGCTTCCATATCCTATTCTCCACTTTCAACCAAGTTTCATCTAGCAGTCCTTTGGATATATACAACTCTACTTGAATCCTTGCATAGGTAGAATGAGCAAGACCATCTGTTTTTGGGTCCAAAGCCTTGAATCTGCCTAAGGTATTACCTATACCTTGAAAACAAGCATCTACCTAATATTGCAATGGAAGATTAGGCAAATGGACCCAAACTAGCATAATAGAAAACTATTCTATTAATGGGTTGAAGCCTAGAAACCAAGGCTTTACAATTAAAAAGTGCCTATTCTAGGATTAGGGTCCATTTGTCAAAATAAAATATCTTTCTTCCAGTGATTCATAGAGTAGCACAAAAAATCCTTGAGGACATGGGTATACTTCTATCAAATTTTTTAATTTGGCACTCCATGAAGTAGAAATCTAGGCATGCAGAAAAGCAAGACTAGGCCACAAAGCACTTAACTTACATATTAAACCTCGCATGGAGTTTTTCTTCTTCATACACCAACTCTTTTGCTAGAGACAGAATGGGATGCATGCTTGAATGGGATGCATGCTTGTATGAGGAATGATTTTTTGGTGCCACATCTGAGAGTCCAAAGACTTCCCATCCAATTGCTTTGCATGTTTTTTGTCCATGTCAGTTTCACCTGAAGAAGTTTTGTTTTAGATAGGTGTTTGTTTTTAGACCAGTTCAAAGCAGATTCTCTTTGAACAAGTCCTTCTAGACCCTCTTTGCAAGGCATAATTGGGGCCACCAATGCTGTGGGCATCTCCAGAGTGGGACCCAATTCCGATAGGGCAATGGAAGATAGACCCCTCTCGATATTTGAAGCTCCATCTCTAGATGTTGTCAATGCTAGACCTAGATCCAGATCCTTCGTTGCTGCCATACAATCTGCTATTTTAGGGTTGCCAAATGATTGAGGTGCATAAACCATTTTGAAATCCTCGAGCCGTTGTTTTGGGAAATTTCTATAATTATTACTACAATTTTCTAGTCTTGTTTTAGTAAAACTCTCCATCTATTTCGTTAATTTCATTTCAAAATGAATCTAATTATCTTATTTATTGATTTTTAAAATCTAAGTTGCCATTTTTTCTTGTTTATATATAATTTTAAATTCTCCATCATTATTAGAATTTCCTTGTCCTATTTTAGTCTAAATTATTATGTTTTTAGTTATTCATATTTAAACTTAAATTATTGTCACTATGTTTAGTTTCCATCAAACTCGAAGTATTATTCTTTATGAAACCCTCTAGCTATTTTATTGAAGTTTTGGGGCAAAAGATTTTAATTCCCTTTAAAGATGCTTAATATAATTCTTAATCACACTAGATTAGGTTTACTTATAAAGTTAAAATATATGTTTATGCAGATAGAGAGGAATTAGTGTAGAAGTCCATAGAATATGGAAGTAACTAGACACATAAATACAAAAGCAGAGCAAATAAATAAAGCAAGAGGGTAAACTGAAAATGCTTGAAACCCCCAATCCACAAAGTGAAGTACAGTAAACTAAAAACGGCCAAAGACTGTTCACAAGCTCACTGAAATTGTTTTTTAAAATTTCTAAGGGTTTTAAGTACGATCATCCTCAAGTGTGTGCCAAAGGTTAGAGAAATATGTGTAGTAGTGACCCATTGATGCTTTATAAAGGCCAGAGCAAGGCAACTTTTCTCAATATTGTCATCTAAAACACTTAGAAAAACTACTAAAACAAAATTTGATATTTATTATGGATCATTATTTTCTTATGTCTTTCAAATTTTCAATCGTAATAGGATTGTCTTTCTCTCCTGAATATTGTTTGTTTTACGAAAAATTTCCATGTGTATTAAGCTAGAAAGTTATTTTTAAAAACTTTTTAAAGCAATATTTAAGGGTTATATAACTTCTTGTCAACTGACAAAATGACTAAAACTTAATTCTAGCAGAAACTTCTAATTCTAATCATGATTAATAATTGTCTAAAATTTAGTACAGGAATATATACAAACAATTGATTCTACTGTTCTATAGATAGTTATTCCATTCTACTAGTATGAGGCTCTCAAAGCTCTATGTTACATTCTTAAATGGAAGAGTTCAAAGGGGGTTCTAAAGCAATTTTATTGCATATTACATTCTCATCAGCTATTTGAATTTGGGTGTCTATAGGTTTAAGTTTCTTTTAAATCTAACCTTCCAAAGGGTATTCAATTTACTAATTCTACCTGATTTCTTCCATTACAAATAATAATTTTCTCAACATAAGAGTCTCCTATAATAAGATATCCCAAGCAACAAATTATCACTGCTCATTTCTCACAAGTCTTTTAGCATGTGCATAATTCCTAGTTGATCTTAGCATGTCTTCTAGTAAAGGCAAAGGGACTTACTGCTGTTTTGCTGACTCTAAAATTTCCACTGTCTTTTTCTGTAGCTACTTAAAAACAAACCTGTTTTAATCCCCTCTAGATCAGTTACATTTTCTCAGTATTCTTATATGTTTCAAAGGAAGGAATCATTTCAGGAAGGCCATAAGAGTGCTGGCTTCCCTTAGAAGTTAGAACTAACATTTATGTGCTAAGCTCACTTACGCTTGATGACTTCAAACAGTAGGTACACTAGTTACCAGATTCAGATTTTTTGAATCAAATCCAGCCTGATCTAGATTTTTTGGACTGGATGGATTTGTCCGTTTCAGTCTGGGCTTTTCAATCTGTATAGAAATTTTACTGACTTCATTTGAAAATTCTGAATTTGCAATTTTTTTAAACCTCCCAAGCGAATCAAATTTTTTGAACCTGGTAACTATGATGGGTACCATTCATTAGCTTATCCTCTATTTTATAAGTTGAGCAATAAGGTTAGCTCTTAAATTATTTCCACTCATCCCTCTTACCAGTGTCATTACTCCAGTGTTCTTAATGTGCTATTAAGGCTTCAGTCATCCTCTGTTTTTGCACAATATTTAGATTAGGCTATTACTCCACATGTCTCTCATGTACAGCCTATGCTGCCTTAGGCATGCTCTGCCCAATGAACAGAGCATCTTCAATAAAAATCAGTTTAGGGCTTTTACTGTGTTTTGCATCAACGATGTCTTTGGTCCTAACATATTGTACACCTATAGTTTATGTCAACCAGTTGTACGGTGGTTATCATTATAGGACCTCACAAAAATCGAGGCAGTTTTACCAACTGTCATTTAAATTCAGGACTGAAGTAAAATCTTCCTTAAAACTAAGTGATAGTGATGTGATATTTGGTCTTACACCAGTTGGCATACCCATTAACAGGGCACAGCAGGGTATAAGTTTTGCTCAGGGTACAAGATATTCTGAAGTCTCTGTAAGAACTCAAACAAGCTCATTTACTCCCGTAATTACATTACAATCTCCTCATATTCAGAACACAGTTATGCTAATGAGAGGTCTGTTTGTCGTCACATGTTGCTGTGGTTACACTTGTTCACAAAAAGTCTATCTTATTCACTCCTAGCTCGGTACTGTGACTGATGATGCATATACTGACTTAGCTCGGTACTGTGACTGATGATGCATATACTGACTCAGTATGCTCCAGATTACAACTATACAGACCTCCTGGCAGGGTTAGAGTTCTGACCGAGTCCACTTTTATTATAGGTCATACAGCTGACTACTATTGTGATCTTATCATTATCTCATTCATTTGAGAACTCCTCATTGCCAACCTATACCTTGTTCATACAACAGTTCATGAAGAAGTTGAAAAAAGGAATTGGCTTCTACTCCAACATCATGAAAGTTATTTCTTCAAAGTATCTTGTCAGTGCATTGATCTGTCTTTCAGTACATATTTCAGACCCATCTCCTACGTGTTGAGCTGCTCTTATGGACCAGTTAGGACTCGAACATAGGACCTTCCATTTGTTGCTGGAGTGCTCTACCAACTGAGCTACTGGCTCCTTGTGGCCAGCCCATCGTCGGTCCGGGTGTGGCTTACTTCCAACACCCCCCCGTAAGCCACACTGCAGGTGCTTGGGGATCCTAGCCTGGTTCTGATACCAATTGTTGAGCTTCTACTCATATGGACCAACTAGGATTCAACCCTAGGACCTTCCATTTGCTGTTGGAGTGCTCTACCAACTGAGCTACTGTCCCCTTGTGGCCAGCCCATTGTCGGTCCGGGTGTGGCTTACTTCCAACACTACGCAGAGTACTTCAAATAAATAACTCTGAATTTATTAGAATGATAACTCCATAACACTTCTTCAAGGAACAAGTAACTCCATACCACTTCGTCAAGGAATAAGTCCTTGAGTTTCAACACGGGTATTGTTAATATAAGCCACTTGTCTATGCTTATATCATTATATTGTTCTGTCAACCCTTTAATTCTTACTGAAGATTAGGGAGAGCATAGTTCATTGGAGCTGTAGGCAAAAATTCATAATTTGCATACATGGATAATCCTCTACTAATCACAGGCTACAGTGAATACTTATTAATGACATATTGTCATGGTGAATGGATTCAAAATGGAACAAGGATATTCGTTCAAGCTTATTGCCATATCACGTCGTAATATATTCCTCTGCTCTGCATACAGACTCATGGTATCGTTAAGCAAAGATGATAAACAGTGCATGAAAACTGATGATGACTTCATTCTTTCCTTATTCCTGCTATCTGCCCTGATACATATGTCAACCTAGAATTTCTTCTTCTCTAGACATCTTTTTCATCAAGGTCAGAAGCTTCATAGCTTGAGCAATCAGAAGCTTTCCATCATGAGACCTGAAATTTTTCAGTTTCTTATCAATCCATTGTGCTTTGTGTCTTTTTTGATTTGCTGTTGTTAGTTTGGCTCGGGCCAGAACATAAATTTTTGCATTACGATCCGTAAAATTAATAGAACATATCTAGCCAAAAATTTCTCAACAGAACCTTTTACCTTCAAAATACTATAAGATTAAAAGAATGTTTTGGATTAATCAATGAAGACATTAGCGCCTCTGATCACCTTTTGGCACTCTAAAAACAATTCTGTCAACATCTTCTCCAAAACTTTAGGCGTGTATTCGATGTAATTATGAGGATTTTTAGGATTTTTACCAGAATAATTATTACACTGCAAAATATAACGAATCTCATGTGAAAATGAAATCCAACACTATTCCCACATAATGGAACATCATTACTGATTTTGAAGTTAAAGGTTGAACATCTGAAAGAAATGTAATAGACTGCAGACACTATTCTCTGCATAAAGTAGCTAAGATTGACCATTATGATTGCATTTGGTCAAAGCATATAAAACCTTTTAAGTGTGCCTGGCCATACCTTAAATGTTTTAGAAAGGAAGTCAATACAACTTGAGCAACTGATACCCTCAACAACTCCCAAAGTTCAACATCTGGAACTGTCCAATGTTTTTGTTAGTGGTAAAGTCCTCAGAGCACTGATTGAAATAATTAAATATAAATAAGACACAAAAGAATTTTATTGATTTTTTATACTGATCTATTTCTTTTATAGCATTTTATTCCTGAGTTTTAGTTTTACTTTTATTTTATGTGGTATGAATATGCACAATTGTTTGAGTAAATTTTTTTCTGTTCTTTCATTTGTGTAGTATTATGTTTTTGATATTATAAGGTGGCAAACCAGGGGCCGAACCCATATTACAAAACAGAACCCAAGAAGGGCAAAAAAGACTCAGAAAACAAAAAGAGCCAAAACAACCACCGACAGCTTACATATGGCCGATTAACAGCAAAAATATACTAATAGTAAAAAGCCAGCAAACAGAAAGCAAAGAAAGACTAGGAAGAGATGTCCTCCTCTCCCTTCGAAAGAAACTCCAACATTTTGTCGAGTTCTTTAACCCTGTCATTATCAGCTCCATGAATGAGAACCTCCTGCTCCTGAAGAAGAGAGAGATTGGCCATAGAGTCTTACAGAGCATGTTAGAAATGAAATTGCCAAGAGAAGAGACCTTATTTTCTAGGAACTCCACCCGTTCCTTCAGCTGAGATAGATCATCGGCATCATTAATTTCCTCAGTATTGTCTTCTTCCCTACCATCTTGAGTATTGTTATCAGGATCAACAGGAACAGAAGTGGGAACAGAGTAGATATCTTTCCCAATGTCCTCATCAATATCAATCATTTCACCTGGGTAGTAATATCGCCAACATCCACACAGTCACCAATGGGGACAGGATTATGAACCCCAACATTATCTTCAGTTTCAAAGACCTCCATAGGAATGCCCTGCCCATCAGTTTCTTCTTCACCACCAGAATCTTCAATAGCAATCTCCTGAACATCAGTCTTGAGATCTTCCTCCTCATAGGTAGAGGCTTCAGAATTGCTTTCAGAATAGTCAATCAGCTTCAGTTTGGGAGCCCGTTTGCCAGCAATATGACCAGACCGCCTAATGACAGCAAATTTACCCTCCGTTTTAACTTTTTTGAAGTTCCGTAAGGGTCCCTCCGTACCCTGACTTTGCTCAATCTGGGTCCCAGAAACCCCAATATCATCCTTCAAAAGGTTAGACTCGGTGTCCACATTTGAGAGACGTCTTTTAGCTTTCAATTTAAATCTGGAAGGAGGGTTTTGAACACTCTTGGTCGAAGACTTAGAAATACCAGAACAAGGATCACCTACAGGGAGTTGACTGGGAGTAGCAAGACTCATTTTCACAGAAGCAGTAGGGGTATCCTGACCAGAAGGCTGAAGAGAAGATGGAGGAGACAGAGCTAAGTGAAACTGGTATAATCGATGAATGAGCCCTTGGTGTAAAGGAATAGGCTTTTCATTAGGCTTCTTCAGCAAAGTCTTCTTAACATGTTGCACAGAGTGTTCAAGAGAAGAAAGCAAGTAGAAAGGGAAACTAATTGTGGTATTCCTTCTAAAATGATTCAATAAAGGGAGATGGTATTGATAGAACCTGGTGAAACGGCCCTCAAGGGTGAAATACTTCATTACCATATAACACATGTCAGCCCACGGTTCAGGAAGACGAGCTCTTTCAAAACCACCTTGGTAAGGCACCAACTCCTCTCCTTCGCCAAGAAACAATTTCTGATTCTGAGCATCCGAAACCCTAGACTTTTTCTGCATCTTCGTTCCCTTTGGAGAGAGACTTGTAGCCATAGCAATGTCATTCTCAGAGACCACAAAACTGACATTCCCAATTTGCACCTTGCGATTATCCCAAGACTGAGCAAATTGAATAGATAGGTTTTCATCGTGTCTGTAGACACCTAAAATTGGCTCAGGTTGAATTAAGTAAATACTTTGATATTTATCTTAATTTTTATTTTATTCTGTCAATTAAATAAATATTATAAATTTATTTGATTGGTTCATTATCCCATAATTAAATAAATTCATTTTATTTAATTCAATTCCCTAAGTTCTTCTAAATGTCTCAAATCCTAAATCCATCTCACAAAATCCACCTCATCAATCCACCTCATCTCTTCCACCTCACCATGTTGTACATATAATTAAATATTCTTAATATTTAATTAGCTAATATCCACTATTATCCAAAAATGAATCTTTAATTCAATTGTCCTCCACCATTGAATTGAAAATTCAATTGACCCCCACTCATTGAATTGAAAATTCAATTGTTCTCCACCCATTGAATTACAAATTCAATTTGTCCTCCACCAAGTTGAATTAAGAATTCAATTGTCATAACTCACTATCCTCCACTCTGAATTTTTAATTCATCCATTATGAATTAAAGATTCACAAAAAATGAGAGCCATTGATCTCATCAGTTGATCCTCACCCTCCATTCTATTTTCAGAAAATCTATAAATAGAACCCTCTTCTAAGCAATAAGGGAGACTTCATTCTGGCATCGAATCTATACCCAAATTTCTCTAGGGAATCCTCTTCTTCTCAACTCTCGTCTTCATACCATCGTAATGCAGGAATCATTCTAGCCATTCCTACTTGTCATCTTGAGGAATCAAAGCAAGGAAGCGAGCTCCCTGAGGGCCCATCTTCATCATTCGAGATCAAGGAAGAATAGGCGAACAACAGAAGCTTTGAAACAGGGAAGGTTTGCATTGTTATTCATTTGCTTCATTTCCTTTTATCTTTCTTGTTTTCATTATTCTGTTGATGTTTGGGTTATTATTTGTCTTAACTGATTTTCCTGATTTTCCCATTCACAGTGTCCATTCAAACATTCAAGGAAAGGGGTGACTCCTCCTTCCTTACAGTAATGCCAGACCAAGGCATTCTCTTTAAATTCTCCGCAGTTGTTGGGTTCAGTTCGAATCCTGTCGCCACCCATGATGAAAAACCAGTGAAGCTGAATGAACCTGGGAAAGGAATAGGTAGAATTGTATTCCAGGAAACTTCTATCAATACTGTGAGAAAATCGAGAGACTTTGATCACAGTGCAATGAGTATAAACGACAATAAAGAGGACACGATCAAAATTAGGGCAATCATTAAAACGATAACCCGAGGTCCTAATATAATCTTCCCAAATTAATTGGCTATCTTTCACATGCATGCAAGGCTGTCTAGGCTCACTCCCATCTTTATTAGAGTGTCTAATTAGCGTGCCTTGAATTAAAGAACTGGCCACATAGATAAGCCAGGTGAAATGATGAATAGTCATCATATACTAATTTGTTCTTTTTGAATGATATCCCGAATCTGTGATGGGATATTATGAAGTTGGCGCCAACATCGCCAGTTTTGAAATTGCTGACCTAAATTTGCCAGGCCGTCAGCAACAGTGTTGCCCTCCCTATAAATGTGAGAGAAGGAAATGACAGGAATAGCCTGAGAGAGAGTTTGAATATCAAGCACTATATCCTTAAGTTGTCATCCACACTCCGAAAATTTAGAAACAACCTCAATAATAATTTTTAAATCACCCTAAACATGAAGCTGATGGATGCCAAGAGAAATGGCTAACTTAAGACCCCATAAAAGAGCAGAGGCTTCAACAAAATTATTAGTTTGGTTACCAATTCCTCAGCATAAGCAGCAATAAGAGCTCCTCTATCATTCCTTATAACTCCTCCACCACTAGCCTTACCATTAGACTTAGCAGCTCCATCAAAATTTAATTTGGACCAACCTTGATAAGGGAGAGTCCAAATAGTGTTAAGTCTTTTAATGCGTTTAGAATCATCAAAAGTAGGAATTTGATTCACAATCCCCCAGTTGGAAGCCACAAGGACTTCATGCTGAGTAAGAGGTTTATCAGCAATTTTGATGTTGGAATTTGACACATTTTCTAGGAGAGCCTTAGAAAAAGAATTGAAAATTTGTGAAGAATCTGACAGTTTCTCTAAAAATTCTATTATTTCTTTCTTTCCAGAGGAACCAAGCAACGAAAGGAAGAGTTTGAGTCCATAATTCAACTAACCAAGGATGGAATAGAGGAGGGATCCAATTAAGAATGAGATCTTTTATTTCCTTGTTGCAGACCCATTGTAACCCAAAATTTAGAAAGACTTTACTCCATATCTCAGTTGCAAATTCACAATGCAGGATAAGATGGGAGATAGATTCTTCTTCTTTCAAACACAAAACACATCTGTTAACCAGTTGCATACCCCTTCGTTGGAGATTGTCCCGTGTCAGAATCTTGTTATGAACAGCAGTCCACTAGAAAAAGTTAACCTTAGGAAGGAGTTTACAATTCCAGACCTTCCTCCAGACATCATCTTTAAGTTCCTCGATCAGCAAATGGTAAGCAGATTTAACTGAAAAAAACCCCTTCCTGTTAGTAGACCAAAAAAATTGATCATTTCTAGAGAAAAGAGGAATCCTGGTATTTAGAAGAATTTGCTGTATTTTATTTGCCCTGTGGAGGAGATTCAGATTATTAGTACAATATTCTAGAAGATTTTTCTAAATTCTAACACCATGATCTTGATGAATGTAGTGACTAACTTTGTTGCCAAAAAATTGTTTAGCAAGACCACTAATAGCTTCATTACCCATCTGTTTAGAAAGAGGCCCATCAACCAACCAAGGATCTTCCCAAAAATTTATAAGCGATCCATCACCAAGTTTACATTTGATACCCTTGTTGACAAGATTTCTGGCTTTTATAATTTTATTCCAAATAACAGATCCTTGAGGAAGGCCCTCCTGATTGAGGAAAGAGTATCTGTCAGTGTCCCTTAAGTACTTGGCCTTTATAATAATACCCCAGTTAGTATCTCTGTTTAAGAAGTTCCAAACAATCTTTGACAGTAGAGCCTTGTTCATATTTTGAATGGTTCTAATGTTAAGCCCACCATGAGACTTAGGTAGACAGACCTTATCCCATTTAACCAAAGAAATTCTCTTTTTTCTTCTGTTCTCGTCCACAAGAAAGTTCTCTGAATTTGCTCCAGTTTATCAGCCAAATATCTGGGCATTTTAAATAAGGATAAAAAGTAGGTAGGTATACCCTGAAGAGAGGCCCTTAGAAGCTACAATTTTCCCGCACTGCTTAAAAGTTTTCCTTTCCATCCCAACAATTTCTTTTGAGTCCTCTCAAGGATATTATGCCAAAAACCCGGAGAAACTTCCTTAGTAGTCAAAGGGAGACCAAGATAGACTGAAGGAAGGTCAGTAGCCGCACAACCAAGGATATTAACAATTTTTCTTTGGAGATCCCTTGGGGTATTGAAAAAGAAAACATTGTTTTTTTGAAAATTAATATGCTGACCAGAAGCCATAGCATAATCATTCAGTAAAGATTTCCATCTAGAGGCTTCCAAGATAGAGGAGATGCTAAAAAGAATGGTATCATCCACAAACTATTGGATAGGCATAGGAGACAGAGAGGAAGCAGGTTTAATCCCAGTTAAAACTTTAGAGTTGATTTTACTGTGAACAGATTAACCAAGTGCTTCAACTATCATAATAAAAAGATAGGGGGACAAGGGGTCTCCCTGTCTTAATCCCCTAGAAGGAGAAAAGAAACCTCTAGGAACTCCATTAATAAGGACTGAGTATTTAGCAGTAGTAACAGCTTCCTTAAAGAGAAGAGAAACTTTATCATTGAACCCAAGCTTCTGAATGATTTTAAATAAAAATTGCCATGACACCCTATCATAAGCTTTAGAAATATCAAGTTTGAAAACCATACCTGGGATACGACTCTTTTCCATTGAGTGAATAGTTTCATGAGTAGTAATCACAGCATCTAAGATCTGTCTCCCAAGAACAAAACCCTTTTGTGAGGGAGATATAATTTTGTCAAAAAGAGGTTGGATTCTGACCACCAGAAGCTTGGTACAAATTTTGTGAATAGTATTACAAAGGCTAATAGGCCTGAAGTCAACGAGCATCTCTGGGTTGAGCTTCTTAGGAACTATTGGTGCCTGAATTGATTGTCAATTTCCGAGCAATTTTCATGTAGGCACCATCCCGAAATATCCAAAAGGTTCTAAGTTTTGGCACCCCTTCAGTGTTTTTCAGCATCTGCATCTCATTTCTTGAGGAGGGGTCTTCGTCTTTTCTCCATCGGCATGGGTTCGTTTTTGTGTCTTCGACATTTCGGTTTGAACTTGAACCCTTTTTTCTCTAAGTTCAGAGGTTCAGCGGTTCAGGGTTCAATTTTCTTCTAACGGGTTGCATTATGCATTTGCCTTGCGCAAATATTGCATTGTTGAACCTCCCGCTTGAACCTTTTTGTTTTGGTTCAAGGTTCAATGGTTCGAAGCTTTGTTGCCTATGGAGTATTATTTTTGATGTTTAACCCATCGCTTTGAACCACCGTGTTGAACCCTTTTGGTTCGGGGTTCAACGGTTCAAGGCTTTATGTTTTTGGTACTTGGTTTTTTGGCGAAAGTTCATTTTGAAGCGCTCCGACTGTGTCTTTGAACTTTCGGTTCGAACCTCAGCGTTGAACCTCTCGGTGGAACCATCTGTTTGAACCGGTTCAAGGTTCAATGGTTCAAAGTTTTTTGTTTTTGGTCTTATCGGAGTGATTGGCTTCATCGGCGAAAGATTTCTTGAGTGCTCCAATTGTTTTGGTCTGGCCGATGGATGTCCATCGGCGTGTGTTTGGTCATCGGCGAAGCATTTTTGGGCTGTCGATGTAAGGTGTTTGGCTGATGAGGAGTCGTCGGCGTGTGTCTTGCCGAGGGGACTTTCATCGGAGTGATCGGCATTATCGGCAGAGAAGTTTTTTGTCGCTCCGACGGATGGTGGTCTCGCCGAAGACCTTGGGTTGGTGCTCATCGGGATAACATTTGCTATTGGATAGACTGAGGTGAGCTTGCCCAATGGTGTATGTCTCACCGACGGAAGTGGCAGGCCGATGTGTTATCGGCAGGAGTTGTTATATCGGCAGAGCGGTTTCTTGCTAGGCCGACAGTGTTGGTCTGGCCGCTGGAGAAGGTGCTGTCGGAGAGACTTGGTAGATTGGCAAAGGTTTGGAGGGTCAGCCCGACGGTCTTTCTCTGGCCGATGAAGGGGAATGCGAAGGTAGCGATCGGTATGACTATTGAGATCGATGAGAGATTTGTGGGGTGAGCCGATGGCCTAGGTCTGGGCGATGGGCTTTGGGCTGAGAGGCGTGTGTCGAGCGTGGCAAAAGCGCTCAACGCTTATTATGTTTGTGGCCTCGTTTATAAACTGCTGAAGGAGTCTCCGCGGCACCAATGTGGGATTAATCTCCCTGCATAATTTGAACCTGCGGTGAAGCGCATTTTGGCAGGAGGCTTCATTTTGAACGCAGCGACAGTTTTCAGGTAGGCCGTGGGTGGTTGAGCCATAAATGGCGACTGTAGCGGGGGTATGGGCGATGGTACCCATGATCAGGTCGCCCGATTTTTGAGTGAAGACTCCCAGATGGCGGCGCAGGGCTCGAGGCTTCTCTTGTCTGTTGCTGCAATAACTTCTGAGCGCCATTCCTTTGTGGAGTCTGTATCTGACATTTTTTGATGTCAATCATGTAATTAATTGTTGTGAGGTACACTTTCTGGCCAATATAGGCAGACTGTGTTACCATTTTGTTGTTGTTGAAAACTGGACATTTTGGCTCTGTAATGCAATACAGTTGATTTGGTTGCTCTGTGCAGCAAAACTTGTGAGTTTATGTATCTCCTGTTGTATGTTTTTGCATGAATCCACTGATTTCATGGTCAATCTTATATGAATACTGCTATGTTTGCATGTGTTATGCTGATTCTGTCTCTAGTTTTGCAAGTATCTTTCTTCTGAGTCTAGGT
Source organism: Cunninghamia lanceolata (assembly GCA_027924645.1). NCBI lineage: Eukaryota > Viridiplantae > Streptophyta > Pinopsida > Cupressales > Cupressaceae > Cunninghamia > Cunninghamia lanceolata. The sequence continues at coordinate 18,687,603 of BSBN01001583.1, forward strand.
ATTCAAGGAATGTCTAAGATTCTAGAACATAGAATTCCTGTGTTGAATGTTTAATCTTTTAACTTCTGCTCAAGGGGTAGATTAAACTGTTTTCAGATTGAATATTGGGAAGGGTATACTGCAATAGGGATGCCATAAGTATAGACAGCTTAACACTCTGTATTGGGAGATATCTGTAAGGCAGATATCATGTGTATCCCCTTGAAATCCAGTTTTAGTTGTTCATGCTGATCATTCACAGGTGTATGTCTATTGACTCCAGGCCCTGGATAGGCACCAATCTTGTTTTGTGTTTGTGTTATAACCATGTCCAGCTTTGCATCCAGACATCATATCAAACCATTTCATCCTTCCACCTGTTAGTTGTAGGATTAGGATTAGGAACCTCTGCATGCTCTCATACCTAACCAGACATATGTCCAAGAATGTTGCCAACCTTGTGATTTGTTACACAAATCTTGGTCCATACATGAGAGTATTCTGCCTGTTGCTGTCAAGTTAAATCCTTCTGTCATTGAGCTAGTCAAGGTTATACTTTTATCAAATAGGGACACCCCCCTTGGTGCGGCAGAACTAGAAGTGAAGGGGAGGAGCTCACGCAACCTCCTGTATTCAGTTGGCTGAATCTGCCTGTGCATTAGAACTGGAAAACCCTAATGCTGATTCAGAAGAAAAACCAACAGGAACAAGGGCAATGAAGGTATTATTGAGTTGTTTCAAAAGTTTACCAGTTCTGAAAAAGTCTCTGACAGCAGCAGTGACATCATATCCAATAATGTCCCAGAATTCTTGGAACAAAAAGGGGGGAAAGCCATTCGGCCCCGGAGCTTTATAAGGCCCCATAGAAAATACCACTGTACGAACCTCTTCCTCAGAAATGGGCTTTAAAATATTAGCATTATCTTCCTCAAAAATCAGAGAAGGGATATTGTTCAGAAGCTAATTAACAATGTGTGAGTTATCAGCACTCGGTCCTTGTTCAGACAGCAGATTGTGAAAGAAGCTGACAGCATGATCTCCAATCTCCTCATTAGTAATCATATTACCATTCTCCAATCTTATTTGAGAAATAGAGTTAGATTTTCTATGCCTCAAAGCAGAAACATGAAAGAAGGCAGTATTACGGTCATCTTCTTTAAGCCATTGAACTCTAGATTTTTGCTTCCGGAATAACTCTTCTCTACTCATTAAATTCTTCCAATCTCTGATTAAGTCATTTTCTAATTGGAGGGAAATATCAGAAGTATCACCTTGAGCAATCCTATATTGAATATCTACCAGCTTATTGGATAAGATCTTTTTCTGAGAAAAAAATATTACCAAAACTGTATTTATTCCAACCATAAACTTCTTTCTTGACATGCATCAACTTTTTAAAAAGTCTGAGCATAGGAGTACCCACAACCTAAAGTTGCCACCATCTAGAAAGAAGATACTTGAAATCATGATGTTTAGTCCACATAGCCTCAAATCTAAAAGGAAAAGGACCTTTTCTCTTCTGATTAGCCCATTCCAAAATGAGAGGATTGTGATCAGAGATAGTTCTAGGCAGAGTAACCAATTTAAGGGCAGCAATGTTTGGCCAATTATTGGAAATAAGAAAACAATCAAGTTTCACTTGAATCATTTGGTCCCCTTTCCTCCTATTAGTCCAAGTAAAATTTTGGTTCATCAAATCAATATCAATAAGCCCAAAAGTGTTAATTAAATCAGCAAAGTCCAACATACTATCAGAGTAGTCCAAAATTACCCCAGACTTTTCAGAAGGATAAAGAGGGGTATTAAAATCACCCGCCAGCATCCAATACAAATCAGGATAAGAAGAGAGTTGGTTAGCCAAATCTTCCCAAAGATTTTTCCTTAAGACCCTAGTGTTAGGGGCATAAACATTAACCAGACTCCATCGGAAGGAAGGCAAAGAGAAATCCATCACCAAGCAATTTTTACTGAAGAAAGAAAGTTTACCAGGAAATCTGGAAGCATTCCACATAGTCACAATTCCCCCAGAGGCACCAACAACAGGACTTATGCAGAAGGAAGCATTAGGCCAAATCCTATCAACAATCTTTTTGAAACCTTCTTCAGACATTTTAACTTCTTGAAGTAAAAGAATATCCACTTTGTGATCAAAAATACAGTTTTTGACCTCAAATTGTTTTGAGGGGTTATTAAGACCCCTCATATTCCATGAAAGAATTTTCATTTAAATAACTTTCTGGAGTGATTCTCCAGTGTTTTCTGCTTTCCACTGGCAATCTCCCTAGCTGAGCTTCTCTTTGTCTAGTTTCTCGCAATAAAGGTCTACCCTTCAAAGGATCTAAACCAACATCAGCCGACTTTTTTGGTTTACGGCTCTTTTTCTTTTGAGATGTCCACTCTTCATGGTCACTCGTTGAAGCTATAGCTACTCCCAGAGGAGCTATACACTGATTAAAATACTTCTTTGGAGAAGAAGGAAAAAGCCCTTCTTTGAGAAAACCCGATGTGAGTTTCCCAGAAGAAGGGTGAAGCTTATTTTGGTCTAAAGACAAAGGCACAAACTTAACCTCATTATCCTGAATCTCCAACACTTTGTCAAGACCCAACTGGATCTCTTTAGTTTTATCAAATCCCACCTGTGACTCTACCTCTCTTTTAATTTGGGTTTCCTTAACAATATCATCTCCTAACTGGGTCTCCTCAAAACTGTCAAAACCCATCTGGGTCTCCTCAACTCTATCAAAACCCATCTGGGTCCCCTCAACAAAACCCATCTGGGTCCCCTCAGCTCTGTCATATCCCAACTGAGTCTCCTTAAGTTGATCATATTCCATCTGAACGTTTTCAGCTCCATCAAAACCCATCTGGGTCACCTTATCTTTATCAGATTCCATCTGGGGCTCTTCAAGATTATCACCCCCTAACTGATTATTATTAACTTGGTTTAGAATCTCACCTTCTTCCAAAGTTGTGTGCTCGTCTTTTTCCTTAAGATCAGAAACTTCCTTTGAGTGCTCATCATTAACCAAGGTCACCTCCTTATTCTCCACAGTGACTTCCTTATTACTATTTTCCTCAGCTTTCTTGAACTTACAATGAGAGATGAGATGCCCCTTCCTCTTACAATTCTGACAAAAAGTTGTGGAATTCTCATATGAAATGGGCTGCCTCCAGAAGCCAAATTTTGAAGTAATGTCAATAAACATGGGTAGAGTCTTATTGATTTCTATATTAACACAGAATCTTGCATAAACAAAGCGAGACTTGGTGCGTGTGGAGTTGTCAAGGGTAACAAAATTACCAAAAGAATTAGCAATAGAACTAAAAATAGCTTCATCCCAGTATTCTAAGGGAAATCCAAGCAGACGTACCCAAACTGGGGCAGTTTTATTGAGAGAAGTACTAGGGTCAAACCCTGGTTTCCAACAGCCCAAAGAAAGTGAATGTGTACCATAAAGCCATGGTCCTCTAGATAAGATAGCCGGCATGTCTTCTTTGTTGGTGAAGCAAAAGAGGAATAGCCCTCGTGCCATACCCACAACAATCACACTTCCCTTGACACGCCAATGATTGGAGACCCATTTGCGGATCATCTCAATGCTAGGGCGAAGAGAAAAAAACTTGCCAACCAGGGCAAGATCCATAGAAGCGACAATCGAGTCCACCAGTTTGTCAGGAACCACGAGGGAAAACCCCTCAGCGGTTTCTTTATGGTGACAAACCATTGTCCCGTTCTTAGGAGATTCCACCTGTCCCGTCAGAACTGTTTTCCAGTTTGCAGTCCTGGCAGTGTCTGAAACGGGTAGGGGAATAGAGGTACTGCCTACTGCAGCACCCTCCATCCCCAAGCAGCAAATGGAAAGTAGAATAACAAAACCCTAGAAAAACCAAAAAACCCTAGCAGAGCGCCAAATGATGTTAAAGAGATAAATTGTGTAGTATTATGTTATTAAGATACTTTTCCTAATTTTATTTTGAAAATTTATAAAAGATTAATTGATTTTTGTGAAGAGTCTACATGATTTTCTAAATGCAAATGATGCAAGTCTTGCTGGAAAATATTTGTCAAGGAAAATGGTTTTTATTCTTAACATCCTCTATAGATCTATTAATCTTTATCTAAAAGCTTTTTTGCCAGAAAGGGTTTTCTAATTTTTTAAATTCATTTGTGTGGTAAAAAGATTTTAGAATATTTTAATTAGTTTTAGATGTTTCTTAGGTGACAATGATTATTTGATTACACTTGTGATTAATGCTGAAAGTTCAAACCTAGTATTATTGAAGGGAAACTTGCATTATGTGTTTAGTTTCAAATAACAACTGCAACAAGGGAGGAAATTCCAAAGGTGAGATGTAAAGTATACTAAAGAAGGTTGAGATGACGTAAGTGGATTATGTTTCTTGATTGATTCATGTTATCTCCAATTAGGAAAGGGGAACATAATCCCCCACCCATTCCCACACAAAACGAACCCCCGGCCCCGGCTGCTAGTATGGTTCTGCATCTACACCATGATTTCTTTAGAAGAGGTGAACCATGATTTCTTTTTTGTTTTTGCCTGTAGTCAATCTATGCACAATGGATCTCTTGATTGAAATATGTTGAAAATTGTGTACTTTAATCTATTTTTATGTAAAAAAATGCATTCTTAATTTCTAGGCGGAGTCTATCTTTTGTAATGGTCTATACCTTGTGCTACTAAAGCCCATGTGAATATTGACTTTTGTCATAGTTTAGTCCTTATGTTGTTTCTCTTTTTTAGTTATTTACATTTATATTTAATAATTTTAATACTTTATTTATGGCCACAACGACTATTTTTCATTAGTTTTCGTTTCTTCTATATGACATTTCAATCACATGTATTAGTAATTTTGGCAAGTAAAAGAAATGAACAAGGAATATATGAATAACATAGTGATCTGAATGTTCGGGAGGAGGGTAACTGCTGATTAAAAATAATCAATGGTTCAATGGTGATGAATCAAGTAATATAAAACATGTAAAAAATACATAAAAAACAAAAATAGCTGACTAATAGTCCACTAGAAAACCCCAAACACTAACATTGTTTAATTTTATATTTTGTTTACTACTTTTATTACTTATTGTTTTCTATAATAGAATTACAAATCTATGATTGCAAATGCTCTGGAGATTTTCCAAACTTTTATGGACATGTGTTTTTCTCTAAAAAAAAGTTGAAGGTGAGAAATGGAAATTAGTGTTAAAAGCTGCACATTTGTTGCTATTTCCGTCAAACACTGCACATTTTAAAGTTTTGTCATTATCACTACAATTTCGTTGTATTTTGCAGGGTATGCATTCATACATTCATGTACATTTTGTTATTACTACCATTTCTGCATACATTCTACATGGTTTCTAGGTATATACCTTAATGTACATTTCTACAAATCTAATAGAAATAGAATGAATGTAAGGGCAATTGATGCTTAAGAAAGTTTTCAGGGTTTAATTTTCTGCATGATTTTATATTTCTTTTTCAAGATAAAAGGAATCGGAGGTTTAATTCTTGATTAATTCTCTAGGTTATATGAATTTCAACAGACAGCAAAATGAGTCTACAAAGGGATCAATAGGAGATAAGTATTTTTTATTTTGTTGATTTTGTTTTAAATGACTGATTTTTAAATCTTAATTGATAAGTTTTTTGTTCATTTGTAATTTTAAAATTGTCATTATTACTAAGATTTCTTTGTCCTGTTTTCATAAAACTCTCCAATTATTTCATTAATTTTGTTTCAAAACAAATTTAATTATTTTATTTATTAACTTTTAGAATCTAAGTTGCTATGATTTTTGTTTATATAATTTTAAACTCTCCATCATTATTAGAATTTCCTTGTTCTATTTTAGTCTAGAACATTCTATTTTTAGTTATTCAGTCATTGTGCTTAGAGTTTCCATCAAATTTGAAGTATTGTTGATTATGAAATCATCTAGCTATATTATTGAAATCATGGAACAAAAGATTTTAATTCCCTTTTTGCATTGCTTAAATATAATTGACATGCACATTAGATTAAGCTTACTCATAAAATTAAAATATATGTTTATGCAGATAGTAGATAATTGAACCTTCTGATATAAAAGACAATTCTCAAACTAATCTGGAAGATAGAATTACTTCATAGGTTGCTCTCATCGTTATGTCTAGAAAGAAAGAAGATAGAGACGGATTACTTGAGAAGTTCCTAAGTATATGAATGTAACTAGACACAAAAATACAAAAGCAGAAGCAAATAAATAAAGCAAGAGGGTGAACTGAAAATGGTTGAAACCCCCAATCCACAAGATTGAAGTACAGTAGAGTAAAAATGGCTAAAGACCGTACACAAGCTCACTGAAATTGCTTTTTAAAATTTCTAAGGGTTCCAACTACGACCATCCTCAAGTGTGTGCCAAAGGCTAGAGAATTATGTGCAGTAGTGACTCTTTGACGCTTTACGAATGCTAGAGCAAGGCAACTTTTCTGAATGTTGCCAACACAACAAATAAAAAAAGAGCCATCTAAAACACTTTCTTAGAAAAAAGACAAAAACAAAATTTGGTGTTCACCGTGGAGCATTATTTTTCTTTCTTCCAAACTTTCAGGGTTAATAGGATTGTCTTTTTGTCTTGAGAATTGTTTATCTTTACTACAATTTCCATGTGTAATATGCTAGAAAATCATTTTTCTTTCTTTTTAAGCAATATTCAAGGGTTATGTAACTTATTGTCAACTAACAAAATGACAAACTTAATTCTAGTAGAAACTTCTAATTCTAATAATGATTAATGATCATCTAAAATTTAGTTCAAGAATCTATATAAATAATTGATTCTATTGTTCAATAGATACTTATTCCATTCTAGCAGTATAAGGCTAAATGCAACATTTTGAAGGGGATTTAATTTAAGAATATATGTCATTGATCCTATTGTTCTATAGGCATATATTCTATTCTCCTAGTATGAGGCTCTTGATGAAAGAATTCAAAGGGTTTCAAATCAACATTTTTATTACAGATAGAAGTGCATTTGGATTAAGCTGTGTGTATTTCTTTGCTTCAGTTTAATCCAAAAGCACTTCTATCTGTATTCTATGGACTCGAAAACTCATGCCTACTAACATTTTTATTACATATTATATTCTCACCAGCTATTTGTCTTTGGGCATCTATAGGTTTAAGTTTTATCTAAATCTAACCTTCCAAAGGGTATTCAATTTTACTAATTCTACCGGATTTCTTCCATTCCAAATAATCATTTTATCAATATAAGAGTCTTCTATAATAAGATATCCCATTCAACAAATTAGAATTGCTCGTTCTCGCAAGTCTTTTGACATGGCCATGATTCCTAGTTGATCTTAGCATGTGTTCTGGTAAGGCAAAGGGACTTACTGACGTTTTGCTGACTCTACAATTGCCATTGTCCTTTTCTGCAACTACATAAAAACAAACCTGTCTTAATCCCCTCTAGATCAGTTAGATGTTCTCATCGTATTTATATGTTTTAAAGGAAGGAATCATTTTAGGAAGGCCATTGGAAATGGTGGCTTCCTGTAGAAGTTATAACTAGCATTTATTTGCTAAGCTCACTTATCCTTGATGACTTCAAATGGTGGGTACCCTAGTTACGAAATTTGGATTTTTGGAATAAAATCCAATTGGATCTAGATTTTTTGGACTAGCTGGATTTGTTCATTTCACTTTGGACTTTTCAATTCCTATAGAAATTTTATTGACTTGATTTGAAAATTTTGGATTTCCCATTTTTTTTACCTCCCATGTGAATCAAATTTTTTGAACCTGGTAACTATGGTGGGTACGATTCATTAGCTTATGCTGTATTTTAAAAGTTGAGCAATAGGCGTAGCTCTTAAATTATTTCCATTCGCTCCTCTTATCAATGTCATTATCCCATTGGTATTTATGTACTATTAAGGCTTTAGTCATCCTTTGTTTTGCACAATATTTACGATAGGCTAATTCTCAAGATCTCTCTCATGTACAATTTTTGCTGCCTTGGGCATGCTTTGCCCCATGAATAGGGCATCTTGAATAGAAATCAGTTTAGGGAGCTATTAGTGTGTTTTGCATGAACAAGCTCCTCTTCCTCAATATTATACACCTGTACTTAATTTCAAGGACCTCACAAAGATTGGGGGAATTTTATCAACTATCATTTAAGTTTAGGACTGAAGTACAATCTTCCTCAAAACTCATTGATAGTGATGTGATATTTGGTCTTACACTAGTTGGTCTAATCATTAACAAGGCACAATAGGGTATAAGTTTTGCATAGGGTACAAGATACTCTATAGTCTCTGTAAGAACTCAAATGACATAGTTGTGGCCATCGAGGTTTGTAGTGAAAGGATGTCCAATGACGTAGGCTATTGACTAACCCTTGTGCATATCTGGAATAAGACATTACACAATAGATATAAAAACATGAATTTCATTATTTTGAATGAATATGGTTACATTACAATGGATTGTGTCCTTTTATACAAAGAACACTTCGGCTCTTGGGTATTCACAGAGGTACACATGTAGGTGGCCTTTCTATTTTCTTCCCTCAGTGTGTTCTCTAATGTTTTTACAAGATTCCTAATTCTTGAGTTGAAAACCAAGGAACCCTAACCTGCCAAGACTTCCTTTTCTTCCCTATCCAAAAGTGCTAATACTAAGTGGCTCAAAAAGACCCCTCTTTGCTGCTTTTCTTGGCTTAAATAATAGCTTGGGATTTCAAAAATGCCACTTCTTGCCATTGGCACCCAAAAATGCCTTTGTTGCTATATCACCGATCCCCAAACCGCAATCATTAGTCCATTGCTCTGTAGTATCTAAAATTGTAGTCAATTTTGGTACTTTTGTCATCCTCTTCTGACATAGTGATCCCAAAGGTGATCTGATCTCTGATAGCTACCAGCTCATCTATTTGGCTTGTAGCCTGAAGCCACCAATAGTTTGTGCTTTTGTGGTTTTGTCTTCCTCTTTCTATCATTGTGCGCCATCGCACCCCATCGCGCCAATGCTACAAGCTCTATGAGCACACCTTCCAACGATGCTCTTGTGTGTAGGATTGCACTACTTCGTCTCCTTGCCAAACTTCTCCCTCTTGTTTGTGATCTACTTCTTTGCACCAATCGGGCAATCTCCATCCTTGTGCAAGGCTTCACACATTCACACATTCACACATTGTGGACTCATGTGCTTCCTTCTTCATGTTCCTTCTTCATACTTGAGGCATGGCTCTGTCTTTGTGCCATGACCTCCAATTTCCATGTGTGCACTTCCTCTCTTGGTGCCAAGCTTCCCTTGCGTGCCCCTTATCAATGCCTTGGCTCTAAGAACCTAGAAACTATTGCTCCAATTTTTGGCTACTTGGAAGATCTTGACTTGGACTGGGATGCTCTTGCATCAAACTCCATAGGTAGGAAAAATGTGAACCCTAGTTTAGAAGTCTGGGACAAGTGGTAGAACCACCTTTCTAACCATCAAGTGAATGGTCATGGCCTTCCCCTGCGCTTGGTGCTTGCACTTGAGCTTGCTTGCTTTGCTTTTCTTTTGCTTGACCCCACCAGGATCATTAACTGTCCTCCCTTTGGACTTGGACTTCTTCTTCCTTTGTTCTTCTTGTGTGGGTCTTGACCCACCTTCTTCCTTCCTCCTCCTTCCTCCTCCTTTGAGGTGCACACTTTCCTTGTGTTCCTCTTCTTTTGATGCCTCCTATGAGACATCCTTGCACAATTGCTCTGCACCATCCTTCCATCACCATGCCTCCGAAGAGACATGTCTTTGTGGTACTCTGGACACCTTCTCTTGTCTTCTCCTCTCCACTACACTTGTTGCCTTCCATGGCACACAAGACTTTATGGGATGTCGTGGGTCCCATCTTCTCAACCTTCTCTTCATTAGTCATTGTGTGTTCCTCATTGACGCCCTTGTCTCCTCCTTGATCCTCTCCTTGGAGAGTCTCTTTTGCATGCACACTATTGCATTCTTCATGCATATAACTGCCTTTGATCGATGATTCCGTCGATGCCCTTCCTACGAGGTTTTCCACTTGCGGCTTGATTGCCTCTTATTGGCAATAAAATCATTGTGATTGGGCTGGCTCCTTCCAACTTTGATCCTTGTCCTTTCACCTCCTTTGCTTTGGCTCATGCTTAATGTGACTCTTAGTTGTCTCTGTGACAATTGTTTGGTTCTCCACTGGCTTGTCTTATTTCTTCCCCCCTTAGGTTCCAAACCCAAGCCTTGCATGAACATAATGTTACTTTTCTTCTCCCTTCTTTTGCCTCTTGCAGGCACTTTATTGCTGCACCCTAGAGCCTCTCTTCATTTATGATCCACAACTTCCTCCTCTACCTCATACTTTGTGAGGATCTCTTCTTCCTTTGAGGATTGTGGTCACTGTCGTCTAGTGCCCTCTCCCCTGTAGTTGGTTTCTGTTGTAGCTCTAGCTCCTCCCTCTTTTTTTCAACCCTTCAACTTAAGCAGGTTAGGCTTCTCCATTTTCTTGACTCCTTTGTTTCCTCTTATGCCTCTTGGCTTCCAGCCTATACAACCACTCTAGGTGCACCAAATCATGGATCATTTGGGAGACGCTCTGTCCCATTTTTGCACCTACACTTTTCCCTTGTGTTGTCTCTACTCTTGGAGATTCCATCCTTATGATGTGCCATCGCACAACATCCTCTCTATGAACTCTACCCTTTTGGGGTCTTCTAGTGCTTTTGTACAAAACAGAGCTCCATCTCTAGCACCCACTCTATCAGCTCCGTAGGGTCTTCTCTACTTGAGAATGTAGGTGTCTCCGTCTCTTGAGAATACATATATCGTTGATCCTAATGCTCTATAGGCATATATTCCATTGTCCTAGTATGAGGTTCTCGATGAAAGAATTCAAAGTTGTTCTACAGCAACCTTTTTATTGCATATTACATTCTCACCAGCTATTTGTATTTAGGCATCTATAGGTTTAAGTTTCTTCTAAATCTAACCTTCCAAAGGGTATTCAATTTTACTAGTTCTACTTGATTTCTTCCATTCCAAATAATCATTTTATCAACATAAGAGTCTCCTATCATAAGGTATCCCAGGCAACAAATTAGCATTGCTCATTCTTACAAGTTGTTTAGCATGTCCATGATTCCTAGTTGATCTTATAATGTCTTCTAGTAAAGGCAAAGGGGCTTACTGGTGTTTCGTTGGATCGACAATTACCACTGTCCTTTTTCACAGCTACTTAAAAACGCACCTGTTTTAATCCCCTCTAGATCAGTTACATTTTCTCATGATTCTGATATGTGTTAAAGGAAGGTATTATTTCATAAAGGCCACAAGAATGGTGGCTTCCCTTAGAAGTTAGAACTAGCATTCATATGCTAAGCTCACTTACACTTAATGACTTCAAATGGTGGGTACCCTAGTTACCAAATTTGGATTTTTTGAATGAAATCGGAATTGGATATCTTGTCCATTTCACTTTGGAATTTTCAATTCCTATAGAAATTTTACTGACTTTATTTGAAAATTCTGGATTTTTAGTTTTTTATACCTCTCCAGCAAATCAAAATTTTTGAACTTGGTAACTATGGTGGATATCTTTCATTAGCTTATGCTCTATTTTGTAAGTCAAGCAATAGAGTTAGCTCTTAAATTTTTTCCATTCATTCCTCTTATCAATGTCATTATCTCACTATTCTTTATGTGCTATTAAGGCTTCAATCATCCTCTACTTCTCAGAATATTTAGGTTAGGCTGTTACTCCACATCTCTTTCATGTACAACTTATGCTAGCTTAGGCTTGATTTGCCTCCTCACATATTGTACACCTATAGTTAATGTCAAGCAGTCGTACAATGGTTATCTTTATAGGACTTGACAAAGATTGAGGGAGTTTTATCAACCATCATTTAAGTTTAGGACTGAAGTAAAATCTTCCTTAAAATCAGTGATAGTGATGTAATATTTGGTCTACACCAATTGGCATACCCATTAATTAAAGCATAACAGGTTATAAGTTTTGGTCATGGTATAAGATACTCTAAAGTCTTTGTAAGAACTCAAATAATGTAGGCACCACCGAGGGTTGTAGCAAAGAGATGCCCAATGATGCAACTTGTAGACTAACCCTTATGCACAGTGGGAATAAGACACCATACGATGGATATGAAAACATGACATTCATTATTTTGAATGGATATGGTTACATTACAATGGGTTGTGCCCTTTTATACAAAGAGCACTTTGACTCTTGGGTATACACATAGGTCCACATGCAGGTGGCCTTTATATTTTTCTCCCTCAGTGTGTTCTTCGAGGTTCCTGTGGGATTCTTACTTTTGGAGTTGAACACCAAGGAATGCTAACTTGTTAAGAGTCCCTTTTCTCCCTGTCCAAAAGGCCTAATACCTAACGGCTCAAAAAGCCCCTTCTTTGCTGCTCGGGATTTCAAAAATCCTACTTGTTTGTTGGTGCCCAAATACCTTTGTCATTACATTATAGGCCCCTTGCTTGCAATCATTGTTCCAGGGCTTTGGAGTATCTAACTGGTGTTAGGCGTACTTTACATTAGTTTAGTACTTTTGGAAAAATATGTTTTGTTAGTGAGTTCGGGAAGTATGTTTATGTTTTAGTTTCGGCGAGTAGTTACTCCCGATCGGTACAATGGTTGGCGACGGTTGGCAACCGTCGGCCAAACTATATATGTTCATGTGACGCCATTGTATGGGCATGGAGTTTTTGGGATTGTATTTGGACTTACTGTTCTGAGTAATATATGCAGTTGATCTTTTAAGTACCAATCCTGGTTGTTATTCTTTCTGGTTATTATTCTCGTACAATGTAATTTATTTCAGTGCACTATGGTAATGAAAATATCCTTTCTGGTTACTCTGTCTGAAACTAATTAGACCACTTAGGCAGTAAACATTTTGGCGCCGTTGCCTAAGCAAATCCGGTGAAACACCCAGACGGGAGAATGGAAGCATAATGGGACAACCGGTCGATACCGACGAAGAGGTACGAGACAGAAAGCACGTAGAAGAAATAATACAAGAAATTCAAGAAGAACGCGAGGAAAGCGATAGAGAAGAGAATGAACCCAGAAGTCGGGAAGATGAAGTAACTCAGGAATTAGTCAAACTGTGGTTACTATCAGTCGGACAATACGTACGTGACGAGTCTATCCGCCGAGAAGTTCCGCAGGAGGTTATTTCAGAAAACCTACGTGTTAATAGCGAAGTGGATAATCTTCTGGACCGCATTCCTCGACTTTTGGCAAGGAACTTGATAGCCTTCCAAGATATTCGAGAAGAAAGAGAGGGAAGTGCGACGACAACAAATTCTCAGAAGATATGAAGAACGTCTGAAACAAGAAGAGGAGGAACGAGACGGCGATCGCCGTCGCACACCGTACAATTGAGAAAGAGTAAGCATAATTAATGCCCATACAACTGAATAAGGACAAGAATAAATTACCAGTAGGGCACGCAACACCAGAAGAAATACTAAGAAAATCATTAAGACTAAAGGAACAAGAAGAACGTAGAAAAAGATTGAAACAGATTGTTGAAAAAGAAAATGAACAACATGAAGAGGTAGATCAAGGAGGTGATGAAAATAGTTTTAGAACGCCAATAACCAATAAAGGAAAAGAAAATAATCTGACAGAAGAATTAGAGAATAGTATACGTCGGATTGTGGCATTGTCCATTTCAGACGAAAGGCCGCGGAACAGTGGACCTGAGCCCGAGACCCCTGCCCAGAGAGAAAACCAAGGAGAGCCAGAGGAAACTCGAAGTGTAGAGGACGCCGGAACCAGAAGTGGGAAGGAACCGTACGTGGCCGGCAGTGTCGGGGAGACACCGGAACGACACGGTAGAACCAGTCCAATCGGGTCAAAAACACAAAGAGGGTACCTCGGGAAAAAGATGGTGACCCCACCGGCAAGTGAAAGGCAGAAGTTGCCGAAATTCATGGGGAACGGGTCAGAGGATCCTGTCCGACATTGTAAGACGTGTGAAACCATTTGGGTGGCAAACGGACAAGAGGACGAAGATTACTGGGTAAAAGCGTTTCCAGCGACGCTAAGAGGTATTGCCATTGACTGGTACACAGAACTAGAAGCAGCACAAAAGACCTCATGGGACGAACTCAGGAAAGCCTTCGAAAACGAATTCAAACTTCTTAGAGACGACAACGAGATTGTCGCTGAAATATACAATACCAAACAAGGGAAGAATGAAAACGTGAGGGCATATAATAGAAGGCTCAAAGAGTTACTCGGCAAACTGGAAACACAGCCAGCCGATGGACTAAAGAAAAGATGGTTCATTGAAGGGCTAGTTTCGTCATTAAGAAAAAAGATGAAAGTGGTGCCCCCATCGTCGTACTCAGAAGCATACAATCGGGCAATGGACATAGAAAGCGAAAGCAAAACATCATCCCGAAGTAAAAGAAGAACTGAAGATGATGACAGTACGGGGGATGACAGCAGTGAGAACGAGTCGAAAACCATATAGGCACTGAGAAGGGACATGATCCGCATGATGAAGGAAATGAAAACAGATAAAGAGACAACGAGAGAAGGTCGGGAGTTGTGGTGCACAGAGTGCAATGGCGAGGGTCACATAAAGGCAAATTGCCCGAGAAAATTATTTTGTGACATATGTCAGGTAATGGGACATTCAATCAAGGAATGTCCATTCAACTTGAAAGCAAGAAGTACCCAAGTGCTGTTTACCCAAGGAGAATCATCAACTCCGCCGACCACACCACCGAAACCTCAAAATAGTCCGAACGCATCCCCGGGAGGATACAGGAATAACAGAAGGTTCAACAATAACAGCCCCAGAAATAGATTGCAGTACGACAGTAAGGGGCGACCAATAATACAGTGCCGGCAGTGCAACGAGTGGGGACACTTCGCCAGAGAATGCCCCAGCAACAATCAGAACACAGTGAATGCATTGTGCAAATGGTGTGGACCTGGGGATCACGAGGAAAAAGACTGTCCGAAGCAGAAAGGAGTGAACCTTATCAATCTCAGGGAAGATGAGGAAGAAATCCGGGCTATCACCCGAGCACAGTGGAAAAAGGCCACTTATCCAGATCCCCGCACGGAAAAAGAAAGACTCCGAGAGGCACGGAAAGAAGTGGAAGTTGCCATGAGAACCGAACGAAAGAATTCAGACAAAAAGGCGATACGATCGGAATCAGATAAGAGCATAGCAAGTCAAGTGTTGCAAACTACCGTGCCAATCAAATTGGCAGACCTTCTCCAAAGCTTGCCTCAGTTAAAAGTAGCAATATCCAAGGTACTGGAGGACAACCCGCACGAAGACCAAAACCTCACAACGGAAGATGTCATAGTAGAACCACCACCAACGGGAGAGCAAGTACTCGACCCGAGGTTGCTGGCGATTGATACTGGGAAGAAACCGGCTGTAGTACGCATGGAAATCCTTGGGCGAAATTTGACAAATACTATAGTCGACAGGGGATCCGGAGTAAACGTACTACCAGAAGCGACCTGGAAGAGCCTCGGGAAGCCTACTTTATGGCCACAAAACTTCCAGTTAGTGGGAGCCGACCAGCACGGGATCAAGGCGCTGGGAGTACTAATGGCTCAAAAGGTAAGAATCGGTACCCAGCAATTCTTGTTAAATTTTGTAGTCATAACAGCACAAAATGCATCATATGATGCATTACTCGGCCGAGGATGGCTAATAGCCGCCAAGGCCAACCACAACTGGAAGAAAAACACTCTGTCCATCGAAAATGGACGTAGGAAGTTTGTCATTGACTTGAAGACACAAACCGTCAGTGAAGAGTTGGCGTCAGATTCTGACTCGGATGGAGGGGACTCGACAGTAAGTAGGAATGGACCGATGGAGCCCGATGAGGAAGGGGTGCTGAAATTACAAGAATGCTCAGAAGATGAAACAGATTCGTTCAGCGGGCTATTCCATTGGCAGATGGAAGACTACGAGTTTTTTCCGCCACAGTGCAACATGATTTCAATAAAAGAAATCGGTGAAAACTCGGGAACGACGAGTGAGCAAAAAGACGACGGTGACACATTGGAACGAGCAAATGGAAAGGGGGAGGAAGTAGCCCACATGTTCCCAGCGGCGTACGGGGAATATAAGGAAGGGAATGCAGAAGTAGACAGTACGCCGGCACATCAGTTTGAACCGGAAAAGAAGATCATGTACGAAGAGCCGATAACGAAGAAAGTTAATCTCGGCGAGGAAAGTGACCCGAAAATAATTCTGGTCGGCGACGACTGGGATCCCGTACTTAAGGCAGCAGCATTCAGAATCTTCCTAGAGTACAAAGATGTATTTGCCTGGACATACAAGGACCTGAAGGGGATACCACCAGAACTATGTGTCCACAGAATTCCACTCATACCAGGAGCACGTCCAGTACGGAAAAGGCCATACCGCATGAACAAGAACTATGCGGCAAAAGTACAAGAGGAAATTGAAAAAATGCTTGAGGCAGGAATAATATTCGAGGTGGAAACGAGTGAGTGGGTGTCACCGATTGTGATCTCACTTAAAAAGGAAGGGGGACAAATTAGGATTTGCGTAGATTTCAGATGCCTCAATGCAGTAACAATCAAAGACCCCTTCCCCATCCCATTCACAGACTCCATTTTGGAAGAGGTGGCCGGTCACGAAATATATTCCTTTATGGATGGATTTTCGGGATATAACCAGATTAGCATCGCCGAGGAAGACAAACTGAAAACAACATTTGTGATTGAAAATGGAGTATATGCATACAACCGGATGCCGTTCGGTCTGTGCAATGCACCAGCCACATTTCAGAGGATTATCCTACATATATTTGACAAAATGTCGGTGGGAAACTTCAAGGCATTCCTCGATGATTGGTCAATCTATAGCGACCAGCAGACACACCTTAAAGCCCTCACCGAATGCATGGAGCGTTGCAGAGCCGCACGGTTGGCCTTAAACCCGAAGAAGTGTAGATTCATGGTGTCCCAAGGAAAACTTCTGGGCCATATCGTATGCCAAGCAGGATTAAAAGCAGACCCGGACAAGATTCGGGTAATTGTAGAAATGGAGGCTCCAGAAGATGTCACCGGAGTGAAGTCCTTTCTTGGCCATGTCGGTTATTACCGAAGATTTATCAAAAATTTTGCCCAGGTATCACAACCACTCGACATGTTGACAAGGAAAGGGGTGCAGTTTGTCTGGTTGGAGGAGCAACAGAAAGCTTTTAAAGAACTAAAAACAAGACTCATCAGTGCACCTATCCTAGCCTATCCAAACTGGGACAAGGAATTCCACGTGCACGTAGACGCATCGAACTTTGCAATTGGTGCTACTCTTGCACAGGTCGGATCCCATGGGTTGGATCATCCAGTATACTTTGCCAGTCGGTTGCTCTCCAAGGCGGAACGGAACTACAGTACTACAGAAAGGGAGGCTCTGGGAATGGTGTACTCCGTACAGAAATTTAGGCATTACCTCTTGGCAACACCATTCACTTTCTATGTGGACCATCAAGCTCTAATGTATCTAGTCAACAAACCGATTATTCAAGGCAGAATCAGTAGGTGGTTGTTGCTACTGCAAGAATTCACTTTCACCATTATTGTACGACCGGGAAAAAGCCATGTAATCGCCGACCAGCTCTCAAGAATCAAATCCGGAGAACCAGGAGATGGAGTCAATGAGGACTTTCCGGATGCCCACCTATTCCACATTGCTGCCTTGCCGCCATGGTACGAGAAAATTGGTGAGTACTTGTCCACTTCAACATTCCCGCCAGAAATGTCTACAAGTGAACGACGGAAGATTGCACTGAAGAGTAAGACATTCCAACTGATAAACGGGCTGCTCTACAAAATGGGCCCCGATCAAATCCTCCGGAGGTGTGTGATGGAAGAAGAGATAAGGGGTGTATTGGCAGAAGCCCACGAGGGACTGGCAGGAGGACATATGGGTCCCGACGCCACAGCACGGAAAGTCCTACTCGCCGGCCTATGGTGGCCGACGTTACACATAGATGCCCGGGAATGGGTAATTCAATGTGACACTTGTCAGAGGGTAGGAAAACCACTGAAGAGGGATTATATGCCACTCTGGCCATCACAACCTCAAGAACTTTTCGAAAGATGGGGGCTGGATTTTGTAGGACCTCTGAAGGTCAGCCAACTACACCGATGTCGGTACATAATAGTGGCTACAGAGTACTTAACGAAGTGGGCTAAAGCAAAGGCACTGGAGGATAATACTGCATTAAGCACGGCAAGGTTCCTATACGAACAGATTGTGACGAGATATGGAATTCCGATCCAATTGACGAGTGACCGTGGGGGACATTTCGTCAACCATGTCATCCGACTCATGACCACGGAATTCAAAATCCTGCACACCTTGTCAAGTCCGTACTATCCAAGGGCGAATGGACAGGCAGAGTCAACAAATAAGGTACTCGTTTCGGTAATCCACAAGTCATGCGGAATCGAAGGATCGGACTGGGAAGAAAGGTTACCAGCGGTGTTATGGGCTTACCGAACCACTTATAAGGTAACGACTGGACACACACCTTTCCAGTTGATGTATGGGCAAGAAGCGGTAGTACCAGCAGAATACCTTGTCCCAAGTCTAAGAATTGCAGTGGAAAACAGACTAGGAGATACTGAGAGCCTAGAGGAAAGACTATTCCAGTTGACTAAATTGGACGAGAAGAGAATTTTTGCTCAATGGTCAACGGAAATCATGCAGAAACGCCGGAAGTACTGGCACGACAAACATCTACAGAAAATGGAGTTCCGGCCCGGGCAGTTAGTCCTGAAATATAACGGCCGTAACGAAATCAAACCTGGGAAGTTCAAAATTCGGTGGTTAGGACCGTTCAGAATACGGGAATTGATGGACAATGGAGCTATAAAGCTAGATAATCTCGATGGAAGTCCAATCAACGAAGCAGTGAACGGGTCGAAACTGAAGATTTACAAAGAGAGAAAGAGAGAAACAATACAAATCAACATGCTGGGATTCGCATTAAGAAACCTCAGCGTAAAGGAGGAAAGAGGCAAACAAGAGGAGACAGAAAAAGTTGACGGAATGGTATTTGCAAGTACCCAGTTTGAACCAGTCACGGGATTCTTTGCACCAAAGCCAGTGCGGATGGTAGCCCGTGAGGGCCAAATCGATGAAGACTATGGCGGTAAATGGATTAATAAGAATTACCCAGAGGAAGACGAAGAAGAGGAAAAGAGTTGGAACAACTGGATAAAAGAATGCAATCAAGTGCGGGAAAAATTCGAGTTCCTACTACCAAAGGAGGTCAGGGACCCGCCAAGAAGGAAATACTTGGCGGAAGCAATGTTCATTACAGAGAGATCACCCTACTATGATGAAGTCTGGGAACTAAGAAGGAAGAATTGGCCAGTTGGACTACTCCACATACAGCTTCCAAGGAGTCGGCTCTGGAAAGCAAAATATAGATGCAAGAACAGGAATGTGAAGATGAACGAAGACGGAAAAACATTTCAGTGGGTCCAGGAGCCAATGGGGTGGAATCTGACGTGGGTAAGAGATCAATCAACGATCTTCGACCAGATATGGGAGTTAGAGGAAATTGATAGATGTTGCTCGAACGATTGTCTGAGACAGAAAGGCTACATAAACTGCATCTTCCGTCAGCTCACAGAAATCGAGATCTTGGAGAACGGGGAGGACGAAAAGTTCGAGAAATCTGAAATCGATAAGTCAGGTAAGGGAAAAAGCAAAATCGAATAGAAAAAAAAAAAATAATAATAATAATTAAAAAATAAAAATAAAAAATAAAAAAAATAAATAAAAAAAAATAAATAAATAAAAAAAAAAAAATTAAGGCCAACTGTACGGAAAGGCCGTACGAATCCCATAAAGGCCGTACGTGCCAAACCATTCGTACTAGTGCTAACTGTACGAATTAGAATCTCCTTTGCTAACGTACGGAAATCTTCCTACCGTACGCCTTCTGCCCTGCCGTACGCTTCCTGTTTGGCCGTACGGACATCCTTCTGCAGTTTTCCGCCGTACGCCCTCTGCAGTTTTCCGCCGTACGGACAACCTTCTGCCAGCCGTACGCCTTCTGGAGTTTTTTTCCGTACGGAAATCCTTTGCCTGCCATACGGTTTTTGTTCTGCCGTACGGCTTCTAACTTCCGTACGGTTTCTGCCGTACGTTCCTGCTTGTCGTACGGTTTTTGCGTACGTTCCTGCTTGACGTACGGTCTCTACTGCTGTTTCTTCCCTCCAGCCGTACGAAGTCAAATAATCCTTCTGCCGTACGGACTTTTCTCTGCCAGTCTAGCTGCTGTGGTGGCGGATTCTCTCAGCGAGGCCGTACAATCGAAAGAGAAAATAACTGTCATAGGGAGTATAAAAGCGTCGGAATGTCATTTTTTCCAAGCAACAGGGTTACTAGAGCTCAGGACAGGGGAAAGCAACTTCAGATATCAGGTCGGGCGGAAGACAAAAAGATGGCAGCAAAGGTAATTGTGGAAGAAAAACCAGCACAGACACCACAAATTGACGTGGGTTCATCAGCACAGAAGAAGCAGTCAAAAGGGAAAGGGAAAGACAAGGACAAAATCACAGTGGATTCCTTGCAGTGGCAAAGTCTTACGGCCAGCGAGTGCAAACAGTGGTGGAACAGCCATGCTGACGATCATCCTCTCAAGAAGGCACTGCAGAAGGCACAAGTAGACAAGGTAATACAAATGCCCTATTTCAATTTCTGAGAGTTTGAGGCAATATTGAAGAACATGGTGGCGAATTACAACCCCCGAGCAAAACACACGATCATCAGGTTCATGAATGTATCGGTCAAAATTACATTCTCGCCACAGGACTTCGAGAGAGTGATGGGTATACCGCGCCAAGGATTTACAGTCGGCAAACAGAAAATGACCGGGAGACACAAGGACAGCATTATGGCAAAGGTTTGCAGACCAGACCTGAGTGAGAAAGAAAAGAACCAAATAAAGGCTGCGGGAAATAGAGGACTTCGCCGAGATCACTTGGCAAATGAGGAATGGCGGTGCATAATGGATGTCATCCGGGGACGGCTAACGGGAGCGTCACGCTCGTCAGACATTCCATTTTG
This sequence comes from Cunninghamia lanceolata, assembly GCA_027924645.1. NCBI lineage: Eukaryota > Viridiplantae > Streptophyta > Pinopsida > Cupressales > Cupressaceae > Cunninghamia > Cunninghamia lanceolata. The sequence goes on from BSBN01001583.1 coordinate 18,708,746, forward strand.
GATGGCAGATTATATGGTTGGCCTTAGCCAGGGTGCAATGTACAATTGGGCAGCAGTTCTCTCCGACAGGATTCACGAGTTCATGAAAATGACTCACAAGTCATTCTACATGACTCAGCAGGCCATTGCACTGTTCCTGGACGCCATCTGCACTCACGTCCCCTCATTGGCGCGAGCTCCGTTTCAGCCAGATGCACAGTATGACCCTACATGGCCGACCGTCTTCCGATGGACAAACCTGAAGGCTCCTGCACAGGGTGGGAAGGGAGAAGAGTCTCGGAGCAGCAAAAAGAGAAAGCAGCGAGAGTTACCGGAGACTTCGTCAGAAGCTTCGTATAGTGCACAAGGTGCCGAGGGGGATTGCATTGAGGCCTCGTCAGCCTCAGCCACTCCTGGCAACCCTGCCAGCCCCAGTCCTATAGTACCAGTAGGGGAAAATAGATGGGATTTCTCACTGGCAAAGAAGCATGCACACTTACACTTGGACACACGCACTCAAGCAGAAATTCCAGTTCGGCCTAGTACCACACACGTCTCCTGGGGGCAGGTCATGAGGATGAAGGGAGATAACACCGTACCAGTTCCTCTCCCATCAGGGCAGATTACTCCACTCGAGACTAGATCTCCAGAGAGCATAGCACATGCAGACAGCTCACTACAGGTAGATGCTTGGCTTCAGCTACTAGGCATGCCTTCAGAGTTGGCAGACATTCCTCCTCTAAGCCCCTCTCGATCTCTCTTACCGCCACCTGCACTTGAAGGTGAGATGGTACAGTCCGAGGAGGAGAAAGCAGTTGATGTTGCCATCACGATTAGTGACTCGGAAGCCAAGGAGGAAGGCACAGCCACAGGCAGCTCAGAGGAGGAAGGCACGAGCAGGACAGAGAGTGCTGATGATACAGAGGATACTTCTCGCTCGGATGAGCCAGCTGGGTTGACAGTACATATGGGTGTGCCAGATGAGAGTGACCCACTCGGTACCATTCTCCGGTATGCACAGGATTTGGGATCTATGGGAACCATCCTTCAGAGGGTATCTGATATTGCTGCCAGGGTCAACCCCCAATACTCTTCGCCAGTAGTACGTGCAGAGGTACAACGAATTGAACATTTTGTCAAGAGTGTTGAGACGGAGTTTTTACAGGTATTTTGGAATAAGGGTTGGCCAGAAGTAATTACCGAGGAGATGCAGAGGGCATGGAAACCAGAGAGACCAGACTTGGGAGTGGGAGATGCAGACAGTGATCTACTGGCAGCCCTTCATAGCATTGAGGACTAGTTCAGAGCTTTGTACTATGCTCGACAGGAGGATTTTCAAAAGATAGAACGGTGCAACAAACGGCTGGAGGAGGCTGCAACTATGAGTAAGCAGCTGAGGGAAAAAATTGATGAGCAACAGGTGCACTTCCAACGGCAGTTAGCACAGGAAGCCGAGCTCACACAGTCGGAAAGGAACAAGGCTGAGGCACTGAGAGTCGAACTAGAAACCACAAGGAAGGAGTTGGCCGAATCTCGGGCGACACAGGAGAAAACAAAACAGCAGTTGGCCGAGGCTGTCCAGATGGTACGTCTCACCAGAGACAAGCACATCGTGGCCTCAACACATCTGAAACAAAGGACTGAGGAGGTTTACAGACTTCGGCGGTTAGTTCAACCTCAGCAGGGGACTCCTGGATCGGCACGGACAGCATCCACACCTCCAGGGACGTCCACTGACCCTCCTACTTCCTAGTTCATTTGGGCTCTTGTTTGTAGTTGTCTGGAAGACGACAAGTTTTTTTTGGGGGGGATGATGTTAGGCGTACTTTACATTAGTTTAGTACTTTTGGAAAAATATGTTTTGTTAGTGGGTTCGGGAAGTATGTTTATGTTTTAGTTTCGGCGAGTAGTTACTCCCGATCGGTACAATGGTTGGCGACGGTTGGCAACCGTCGGCCAAACTATATATGTTCATGTGACGCCATTGTATGGGCATGGAGTTTTTGGGATTGTATTTGGACTTACTGTTCTGAGTAATATATGCAGTTGATCTTTTAAGTACCAATCCTGGTTGTTATTCTTTCTGGTTATTATTCTCGTACAATGTAATTTATTTCAGAGCACTATGATAATGAAAATATCCTTTCTGGTTACTCTGTCTGAAACTAATTAGACCACTTAGGCAGTAAACAACTGGATGTCAATCCTACTTCTTTTGCCTTCCTCTTCCAATATTGCAATCCCAAAGGCATTCCAAACTCTGATAGTTGACAAATCACCTAATTGGCTCGTAGCCTAAAGCTACCAACAGTCCATGCTTTTGCCACTTTGTCTTCCCCCTTTTGTCATTATGCGCCATTGCACCAATGTTGCAGGCTCTGCAGGTGCAGTTTCCAATAGCTCTCTTGTGCGTAGGATTGCACACTCCGTCTCTCTACTTGACTTCTCCCTCCTACTCACAATCTCCATGTTTGCACCCATAGTGCAATCTCTATCCCAATAAGGTGTTGTACATTCACACACCCTCGACTTGTGCGCTTCCTTCTTCATGTTTCTTCTTGATACCTGACATGTGTATTTGTCTTTTAGCCATGACATCCAATTTCCGTGTGTGCACCTCCTCCCTTGGTGCCAACCTTCCCTTGTGCACCCCTTATCAGTGCCTTGGCTCTGGGAACCTAGAAAGTATTGCTCTGATTTTTGGTTGCTTGCAAGATTTTGACCTGACTTGGATGCTTCTCTATCAAACTCCCTAGGTAAGAAAAATGTGAACCCTTGTTAACAAGTCGGGGACAAGTGGTTGAACCACCCTTTTCACCTTCAAGTGAAATGGTCATTGCCCTCCCATGTGCCTGGTGCTCGCACTTGAGCATGCCTACTTTTCTTTTCTTCTACTTGACCTTGCTAGTGTCATAGATTGTACTTCTCCCTCTGGACTTGGCATTCTTCCTTTGTTCTTCTTGAATGGGTCTTGACCCACCTTCATTTGCCCTCCTCCAAGGTGTGCACTCTCCTTGCGCTGTTATTTTGATGCCTCCTGCAAGATATCCCCGTGCAATTGGTCTGTACCATCCTTGCATCACCATGCCTAGACATATCTGCAGTACTCCTGCTGCCGTCTTTGTTCTTCTCTTAGCTTCTTTTGTTGCCTTCTATGGCACACAAGACCCTATGGGACATCATGGGTCCCATCTTCTTGACCACCTCTTTGTCATCCGTTGTGCATTGCTCATTCATGCACTCTTCTCCTTCCCCTCGATCCTCTCCTTTGAGGGTCTCTTTTGCATGCACACTGCTATGCTCTTGTTTGCATGCATTGCTACCTTCTATTGATGATTCTATCAACACCCTTCCTTCAAGGTTTTCCACTTGTGCGCTCAACTACTTCTTGTCGGCGATTTTGTTGTCGTGATTGGGCTAGTTACTTCTATCTCTACACCTCATCCTTTCACCTCATGCACTCTGGCTCATGATCAATGTGAACCTTAGTTCTCTTCGTGACAACTTTTCAGCTCTTTATTGGGTTGTCTTCATTATTCTCCCCTTGGCATTCAAAACCAAGCCTTGCATGAACATAATGTCACTCTTTTTCTCCCTCCCTATGCCTCTTGAAGGCACTCCATAGTTGCTCCCTAGAGCCTTTCCTTCTTTAGGCCCCACAACTTCCTCCTCTTCCCACTCTTTGTGAGGATCTCTTCTTCGTTTGAGGATTATGGTCACTATCTCCGAGGACTCTCTCTCCTACCAGTGGTTTTTGTTGTAGCTCTAGCTCTTTCCTTAGTTTTTCGAGTTTTTGGCTTGAATACGTTAGGCTTCTGCTTTTTCCCAATTCCTTTGTTTCCTCCTGCACATTCTTGTGCCTCTTGGTGTCCAACCTCTACAACTACTCCAGCGGCGCTCTTAGGTGCATCATTTCGGAGACCATCCAGCCCCATTTTTGCACTTGCACTTTTCCCTTTCCCCATCTCCACACTTGGAGACTACATACTTCTACTGTGCCAATGGACAATCTCCTCTCCATTAATTCTACTCTTTCGGGGTCTTCCAGTGCTTTACGCACAAAACAAAGCTCCATGTCTAGCACACACTCCATTAGCTCCTCAAGGCCTTCTCTGCTTGAGAATGTACATGTCTCCGCTTTGGTGTGACTCTTCTCCTTCCTTATTGGTCTCTTTTGTTGTGGGTCTAATTTGGCCATCATTTTTGGAATCTTGGCCATTACTTGTGATTCTCGATTGCTCTCCATCTAGGCTGTTTGTTGTGCCATTCTCTTCTAACCTTTTTCTCTACCCATCTTTTCGCAATGGAGAACAAGCCTTTGCATACCTTCTACCCAATGACCTCTATGTTGGAAAATGAGTCTTTTGGTTGCTTTGCACTCAACTGCCTCAGATTGGCGATTTTGCTTGATTGCATTAGATAGGCGATTCTACCAGACTACCTAGTATGGTGATTCTGCCAGATTACTCTCTGCAATGCTTCACCTGTGTGCTAGACTACCTCACATTGTCAATTCTATTGGCACCTTCACCTTTGTCTCTTTCCTTCAGACCTTGAACCAAGCTTGAACGTTGCCCATTCTGCAACCTCCTTCCACATGCCTTTAATTGTATCTCCGCCTCTCTCCTTAGGCACTCCGTCCCACAACTAGCTGGTTGCAGGTTACTCCATGACCCACAACCCTCAGTCACCCACTGCTGCGAACCCTTAGTTGAAATCCTATGCATGTGTCCCTTATGTGAACCATTATTGCAAGATCTCCTTTCGCAATTCGGCTTAGCTCACCTTTCTTGAGTCATCTTCACCTAGGCTTTTACTGTGTTTTGCATCAACAATCTCTTGGTCCTTACATATTGTACACCTATAGTTTATGTCAACCAGTTGTACAGTGATTATCATTATAGGACCTTAGAAAAATTGAGGCAGTTTTACCAACTGTAATTTAAATTCAGGACTGAAGTAAAATCTTCCTTAAAACTCAGTGATAGTGATGTGATAGTTGGTCTTACATCAGTTGGCATACCCATTAACAGGGCACAGCAGGGTATAAGTTTTACTCCGAGTATGAGATACTCTGAAGTCTGTAAGAACTCAAACAAGCTCATTTACTCCCGTAATTACATTACAATCTCCTCATATTCAGAACACAGTTATGCTAATGGAGAGTTCTGTTTTTCTCACATGTTGCTGTGGTTACACTTGTTCACAAAATGTCTATCTTATTCATTCCTAGCTCAGTACTGTGACTGATGATGCATATACTGACTCAGTATACTCCATATTATAACTATACAGATCTCCTGGCAGGGTTAGAGTTCTGATCGAGTCCTCTTATCATTATAGGTCATACAGCTGACTACTATTGCCATCTTATCATTATCTTATTCATTTGAGAAATCCTCATTGCCAACCTATATAGACCTTGTTTACACAACGGTTCATGAAGAAATTCTGAAATTGAAAAAGAAGAATTGGCTTCTACTCCAACCTCATGAAAGTTATTTCTTCAAGGTATCTTGGGAGTGCATTGATCTGTCTTTCAGTACATATTTCAAACCCATCTCCTACGCAGAGTACTTGAAATAAATATCTCTGAATTTGTTAGAATGATAACTCCATAACGCTTCTTCAAGGAATAAGTCCTCTGAGTTTCAACATAGGGTTATCATTAATCTAAGCCACTTGTCTATGCTTATATCATTATATTTGTTCTGTCAACCCTTTAATTATCACTGAAGATTAGGGAGAGCAGAATTCATTGGAGCTGTGGGCAAAAATTCATAATTTGTGTACATGGATAATCCTCTACTCATCACAGGCTACAGTGAATAGTTATTAATCACATATTGTCATAGTGATGGATTCAAAATGGAGCAAGGATATTCATACGAGCTTATTGCCATATCATATCGTAATACATTCTTCTGCTCTGCATTCAGACTCATGGTACTGTTAAGGAAAGATGCTAAACAGTACATAGAAACTGATGATGACTTCATTCATTCTTTATTCCTGCTATCTGCCCTGATACATATGTCAACCTAGAATTTCTCCTTCTCTAGACATCTTATTCATCAAGGTCAGATATAAGAATTCAAATTGCCTTCTTACTTACACGACAATTTTCACTTGTTAAATGGCACAAAAGAAAACTGTTCTAGTTGGCTCTAGGAAGAAGTGCCCTGAGCATGCAGAGGGCTGAAGTGCCATCGCAGGGGGTCACTCATGTTAGGTGAAAATCCTGGAAAGATGTGGAACATCATTATAAGTGGGCCTCCATCATTAAGTAGCTTATTACCCTCTAGACTGTTAAAAACAGAGGTCAAGTACAACACAATTTATTAAAAGTCACTGAGTGAATACATTTACAACATTGTGGTTACTGGTTCATAGCAGGCTTATTCATAGTATGCCCAAAATGTGATAACGGAGAACAAAATATTTTCTTATGAAAACTGAACTTATCACAGCATGGTACAATCTCATGTAATGGATTTGTACCATTTCTATTTCGATGGAGGTTTCTCAATGCTTGTAGAAGCCATATTCATACAGGGCTCAGCTCCATTTTCCTTTGCATTTGCTTGCCATGCCAAGTTCTTCTTCCCCTGTTTTTGCTTTGTCATCCCACTTGCCATAAAACAGAAAGACCTTTAACTTTTCCCATATCTTGATTTCTTGTCCGTGGTGTGGCATTGGCATTAAGTTGTGATAGATAGATCTCTCTCTCTCTCTCTCTCTCTCTCTCTCTCTCTCTCTCCATGGCGTGGCATTACCATTAAGTTGTGATTTCAACCTTGGATCTCCTCTAATATGCGAAACATAAAAACTGAATCTCTCTCTGTCTCTCTCTACTTCGGATCAATAAAATTCAAGGAGTTAATTAATAAGCAGGTATGTAGCATAATAACAAGTTTGACAACCTACCTAATGACTTTTGTGCCAAATTCAATACAAGTTCTGGCTTCTGGGCTGATAAGTAAAGAGGTTGGCCTATTGCCAGTGCCACAACACTCAGCTTTAGCGTTTGCTTTTTGTTGGGTTTGAATAATTGTTGGAGGTGAGAAATGGTGTTGTTCAGTCTGAATAATTGTATTTTCATGCTTTGGGTATTGTTGTATTGACAGGGCTGAAAATCTGAATGACAGGATAAGACACATGTTGGTAAGTGAAGATGGGACACCCACTTACACTTTTCCTGTGTTGTTTGGGGTTGATGACCTTCACCTTCGATATGCTGCAACCAATCGATCTTCAACTCCAACTTCAACTCTATATTTATACCCCATGTATGACATTGAATTTGTTGCTCTAATGCACTAATGGTTATGCCATTTGATTCTTTTGAATTGAAAGTATGATGTGGGTGCTAGCTGCTGCGTTTCCTATGGTATTATCATTCTAGGGTATACCTTAATGTGCATTTCTACAAATCTAATAGAAATAGAATGAATGTAAGGGCAATTGATGCTTAAGAAAGTTTTCAGGGTTTAATTTTCTGCATGATTTTATAGTTCTTTTTCAACATAAAAGGAATCGGAGGCTTAATTCTTGGTTAATTCTCTACGTTATATGAATTTCAAGAGACTGCAAAATGAGTCTACAAAGGGATCAATAGGAGATAAGTATTTTTTTATTTTGTTGATTTTGTTTAAAATGACTGATTTTTAAATCTTAATGGATAAGTTTTTTGTTCATTTGTAATTGTAAAATTGTCATTATTACTAAGATTTCTTTGTCGTGTTTTCATAAAACTCTCCAATTATTTCATTAATTTTGTTTCAAAACAAATTTAATTATTTTATTTATTAACTTATAGAATCTAAGTTGCTATGATTTTTGTTTATATGATTTAAAACTCTCCATCATTATTATAGTTTCCTTGTTCTAGAACATTCTATTTTTAGTTATTCAGTCATTGTGCTTTTAGAGTTTCCATCAAATTTGAAGTATTGTTTTGATTATGGTAATCGCTTTTAATCGGGGCTCTGCACCGATGGGTTTTTGAAAGGGCCCAAACCCTTGAACAGCCAGCCAGACAGGCCTGTTGTGACCAAATCACACATCACCCCATTAGGAATAGGGACCCCCCTTTTTTGGGAGCTCTGTGCTTTACATGAAGTTTTGAGGATGTCCTGGGTTCTTTTCTTCTGTCAATCCAATGATGAGTCCCTCTCCTGGAGGATTTTTGTGTCATAACTGGAGGTTTCTTTTGGGTCTCTTCTGGAAATGAAAACTCCTAATCAAAATTCCATTCCATTGAGATCCTGAAAATGATTAAGTCAGGTGCCTGAAATCGTGAAATCTTGAAGATCCTAAAGTGACTCCAGATGGCCCCTGTAACCCCGGGGCGTCTCCCATCATACCAAAACAACTTCAAAGATGCGCCTTGACATGAAGTGAGTATAGAAGCACCTTAAAACCTAAGTGGAGGAATCATCATCATGGGGCGCATTTTGCATATCTCGTCACCATGTTGGGCGCCTTGTTGTGAGGAGAGGTGTTTGAGCGGTTAGAAGGAGTATGTGCACCCTGGAGGAATCAAGTTTCCCTTGATGTGGAGATGGATTTAACATTTTGAATTAGCCACCTAAGTTAGGTGCTATGCTTCACCTAGTCAAGACTCAACTCATGATTGTAAGATAGACAATGGGCGCCTAAGGGTGGTGTAAGGTATAAGTACTCCAAGAGATCCTAGGTGCATTTTTCATGTTGGCACACTCTTCATATGTTGACTATTAACTGGAACCTCAACCAAGGTGGATGCAATATTATACCTTAGTCATCATTTGCGCCTAGAATAACATCAAATATGTTCCAGGAACTTAGGCGCTACTTTGCATTCTAATCATCATCAATTGGCGCCCAGTGTCAAGAGGCTCTGGAATGACTAAGTGATGGCGCATTTTTCCACCTGAGTGATCTCCAAATTTGCGCCTAAAGCATGAGGTGAATGTCTTCATTTATCTTCTTTAGCGCCTAGAAGAGGTCAATTTTCAACTACTCCAACTAAAGGCACCTTTATTAAAATTGGCATAAGGGACTTTAAACATCAAAAATTTGATAAATAAGGTTGAAGGAATGTGTTTGGGCGCTATTGATTGTTACTCCTGCCAGTTAAAGGCGCACTCATGTGGATTTTGATCAATATGAAGTGTTGTGACCAAATCACACATCGCCCCATTGCAAATGGGGACCCCCTTTTTTTTGAGTTTCGATGCTTTGCATGACGTTTTGGATGATGCCTTAGGTCCGTTTCCTCTGTCAATCCAACAAGAAGTCTTTCTCCTAGAAGGTTTTTGCTCTATAACTAGAGGTCTCATCTAAAAATGAAGAGTCTTGATCAAATCCCATCCAAATGATGAATCTTGAGGTCAATCCTGATGTATGTTTGAGATCCTGAAAATGACTAAGTCTGGTAGCCTGAAATCCTGAAAATCCTGAAAAATTGGCTAAGTCTGAAATCTGGTGAATCCTCCAAATTCTAGATTTTGCATGTTAAATCCGATGGATTCGAGACCTATCTCAAACATCCTGAAAGGTATATTGAAAAATATTTAAAGTATAAGAAATTCAATATACCTTTACCTCAACTTATACTTATACTTAAAAATATTTTTCAATATACCTTTACCTCACGAACCCTAAAAAATGCCTAAGTTTCCAGAGGATTCAAAAAGCTGATCCAATGCGACGGGATCTCAAAGTGGCACAAATTCTTGGCGCAAAATCTTCATAAACACGCCGCTTTCAAGATGATTTCAAACACCTCAAGTGATGCGCCAATTCTAGATGATTTCGAATACCTTAACCAACCCGCCACATGTGAAAGGAAATCTAGAGGATTCTAAACACTTGATCCAAAGTGCCACTCTAGAGGAAATCAAAAGTGTTAACCAACGCGCCACAATAAGTGAAATTTTAGATGATCTTAATCCTTATCCAATGCGAATTCCAGAGGATTTTAAATCTTTAACCAATGCGAATTTTAGAGGAAATCACACCCTTCATCCAATGCGACCTAAGGTGAAGGAGGGGTTTTGTTACATTAAGGGTTTTTAGAGGATCTCAATCCCTTGGTTCAAACGCGCCTTAGAAGGAGGTGATTCTTTTCAAGCTTTAAGGCATACTTACCGGAGGATTCCACACCTTGAAGTAATGCGCCACAATGAGTGGAATATCAGAGGATCTTAAACTCTCTATCTAATGCGCCTAAGTCAAGAGGATTCCAACATGGGCAACCGATGCGCCTAACATGAGGAAGAGCATAGGGGTTTTTAAATCCTCAATCTAAAGCGCTTAAGGAAAGGGGGATCTCAAAACATGAACTAATGCGACCACTTCAAGGAGGATCAACATCAAAATCTAATGCGCTTGATGGAAGGTAAGTGAGAAGAATAGGCAAAATTCTAGAGGAAATCAAACCTTTGATCCGGTGCGCTCAATTCTGGAGGATCTTTAACACCTCAACCAATGCGATTTAAGTAGAAGTGATTCGTCAAGACTGATTTGCAAGGATACAATATACATTTTAAGGAAGATATTGAAAGCCTTAACCGATGCGTCAGCCCCTTGAGAATGTAAAAGTTTGATCAAGACATATATTTCAAGAGGAATTTAAAGTCCCCATCCAACGCGTCACATGTAGAGGGAGATTGTTAGATGTTTGAAAGTCTACTAAAGAAGAATACAAACACTTGAACTAATGTGCCAAGAGTGATGAAGGAGAAAAAGTGTAAAGATTTAACTATCCCGCCACCTCCTAGAGGAAACCAAATACTTGAACCGCCGCGAAAGGAAGTCTACTGAGGAAGATTTCGAGGTCTTAAACCAATTCGCCAAAAGTAAATCCAGAGGATTGCTAATACCTCAACTAATGCGCTTATAACAAGAAGATATCAAATATCTCAACCGGTGCGCTAGCTTTGGAGGATGTGCAAATTTGATCTAAGGTGTATGCATTTCATTTCTTTTAGGAAGACTTTGAATACTTCATCCAATGCACCTAGAACGAGTAAAAATAGTGCTTTAGAGTGAAATTTTAAGTAAAGATTTAATTTGCGATTGGCTGGGAGCTGAATGAAGTGATTCTTATATGTTATAAAGCAAGTATTATCATGTTTATCAAGAAGATTAATATTATTTCTTTTGTGTTGCAGGAGCTAAGGAGTCGTTAGAGGAGCAAATGTCTAGAACCACCTTCATGCTAGGAAAGTCATCAAGTAGCTGTTCTAAGAAGTCACTTCAAGTATCAACTACTTCATCTTCATCAATCAAGACTTCCAAAGGCATCCACTCTACTTCAAGGAAACCTCATGTCATTAAGTTTCAAGTCTCCTTGGGAAGTTAGCTACTCTATCATAAGGAAGGTGTTATCATCAAGTTGGAGCATTTCATATATTCTACTTCATTTAGGATCATCTTCCAGGAAGCATCATTCTAAGAGATCTACATCACTTCAAGAGGTAGCTGCTCCAAGACGTCACAGCAAGATATATCTCAAGTCCTCTTCATCAATGACATCATGAAAGATCATACTTCAAGTTTCAAGACTCATCAAGCTTAAGTCTCTTTGAGAAGTCAGGAATCACTTCATCAACTTCTACATCAAGCAAAGGCATTCATCCATCTAAGCTTCAAGCCTTTACAATTTTCAAGTCCAAGGAAGTCTCCTACTCTTACCTGAAGGAGCAGTATCTTCTCCTACTACGCTACTTCACTCTCCAAAAAAGAGCATCATCAAAGAAGATTCACATCAACCTGCCTACACGAAGAAGAAAGAATCATGAAGTTAGTCAAGTGAAGCAACAAGTATCATACATTCAGTTGCAAGGAAATCTACAAGGCAAGATCTACAAGATGTTTTCCTAAACATACAAGTTCAAGCAATCACATTGAATACATCATTACAAGTTGATACAATTTTCAAAGTATGCTGAAGTGGCATCTAGGTGGCGAGTACACATCATTCAATTTTGATTAGCCGCATTATTTAATGCATTCAATGTATCATTTAATAAAAGAAGTCAAAGGGACGCCTATGTGGAAGGTGGTTTTAAATTCTTTCGCCTTACCTTATCACATTGGAAAATGTGCCTTCATTGCCTCTCTTTTATGCTAAAAATAGCAAGTTGTTGTAACTACCTCTGAGGTGGCATGATCTAGACCCTTGGCTATTGAATTGATCTTAGCCATTCATTATAATTTGGACTTCTATATAAAGGCCTTGTTGCCTCATTTGTAAAGATATAATTAGTAGGCAGTAGAATAGGAGAGACTCTCGAAATTCTCTGAGAGGTCTTGAAATTGTTGTAAATATTTTCCAAGATTAATGCAAAAACATTGGAGTTCATTATTTGGTGTTTAAGTGTTATCTTGTGGAGTAACATGATTTCTGGTATCTTGAATTGAATGGAGAGATGTTTCAAGTAGATTAGAAGTAGATTAGAAGCTCTTTGTTGTAATGCATGTTTGTGTTGAATATTTGATCAACTCCTAGCTCATGCTTTTAACACTCATCGCCGGTGAAGTGTTGTGTAAAGCTAGTCTGAGCCTCATCTATTTAAGTTCGATTATGGATGCTTGTTTGAGCTGCGCCGTCTAATGGGTGTTCATGTGAGCCTTCATGATTTGAAAACCATTCGCGAACCTTAGGAGATTGCACCAACTTCATGTAGTTGTAGGCATCCTTGGCGAAGTGAAGTTAGGTTTATCGAGGGATTTGTCTGTTCAATACATCATCATTACTTCATTGACCTTAGATTAGCTTTCTGAACCCTTAACCCTTTTCATTTTCTTTATCATTAAGACCCGTGTATATAAATCATCCACATTGAAAGAGGAATAAGCTAAACAAGTATGAAGAAGAATCCGCGTAAGTCCCTTTGTGATTATCAGCAAGATCACATGTAATCACTGAGTTAACCCATCATGAATCATAAAAAGGAACCTTGGAGTTACTTCACTGGATCACATAGTTCAACCTTTGAAGAGCTTTATTCAAGAGAGAGTGGGATACTCTAGTGTTTTACTCTATTGTTGACTTGTCTAAAAACAATCATCAACATGAAGCACCTAAGTTGGGATGGATTGATGGAGATTTGTGCGCCTTGGAGGAAATTGGCGCCTTGAAGAGTAAAGACATTGAATGAGCGCCTTTCCCTTGAGGAGGTCGAAGTCATTTCACTTGATGTTGTTTTGATCCAAGATTGAAGAGAAACATCTATCTTTCTTACCTTACTTTGGCGCCTTAACAGGAAAAGAAGGTTCCATTCATGCAAAATCCATCACAAATTGCGCCTAGAGGAGACGTTGAATCCTTGAAAAACAAAAGACATTTGGGCGCCTTTCATGCTTCAGTAACACCCATTCCTCCATGAAAATGCGCCTATTGATGAAACAGGTTTGAAATCCTAAGATCTAGTGCCTTGAAGAAGACTTGATGACTTGATGTAGAGTTACAGAGGAGTGGATAAGATGGGCGCTCTTTTAATACCAAAATAGCCAAAGCATGAGATCAATGTTTCAAATTGTCAATATTAGCGCCTTGTAGAGGAGAATGAAGATGAACTAAATGTACGCCTTGCAGTGAGGAGGTAAGTTGTTTGAGTCTTGGAGCGCCTTGATGTGGAGATGGGAATTTGGCACCCTGAAGTAAATTGATGATTGAATGAGCGCCCAGGACCCAATGTTTAGCGTCTTGAAGGAGTACAAAGGTAAGATGAGTGCCTAAACAATGAAGTAAGTTTGAAATAATCTGCTTTAGCGCCTTCATGACAATTGTGTTGGCTTTGGTGCCCTGAAGTAGATTGGCGCCTAAGGTTGAGGAAATTGAACATCTTTTACTTCCAAAATCACCTTTGTGCCCTATGTTTGATTGATCACCCTAATGCGCTTAAGTCTTGAAGTGCTACCCTGAGAAAGATGTTTGGACTCTAGAATGGTGAAGGGCAAGTTAGGGCGTGTTCCATTGATTGAAATCCCAAAGTAGCAAGTATAAGGATCAATACAGCTTAGGCGCTAATTCTCACTCAAGCCATCTCAAATGGCGTCTTGGAAGTCAATCAGGTTCTTAATGTAGAGTAAATAATAAAGTGGATGATGATCATATATACTTCCTTCATATAAGAGTAGATGATGAAGCTTGCTTCATGAATCAGAGTAGAAGTCTCTCTTGGACTTGAAAGGGAAAGGACTTGCAGTTGAGTGGTGAATGTATTGCCTTTGCTTGATGACATAATGAAGATGAAGTGGTTCTTCAAGATGATCTTTGAAGTTCTTCCAAGTGTGAATAGCACGATGACACCTTCTTTGACTGACCTCTTGGGGAGACTTGAAGATTGTAAGAACATGATGCCTTTGAACATGATGCCATTGATGTAGAAGACTTGAAGTAATCCCTTAAGATGATTCCTTGGCTTCACCAACACTCCTTTCAATGATGCAAGTAGGCGCATATCCTCACTCCTCCCATCCAATTCTACCGCCTTGAGTGAGAGAGCATGGAAAACTCGAAATGTGGCATATGAAGGATGATTAGATAAATTAAGAAATGCATTTGAAGAAGTTAGGCGCACCCTATAGTGATTTTAGGCGCTTTTCTTGTGTGCAATCACTATTATTGGCGCTTACATACACTAAACCTCTACCTTGAGCGCCCTTCATAAGGAAACTTATTCATTTTGGCGCCAAGAGTTTTTTTAAAAATTTGAAAAATTGCAAATATTAACTGAAACAGGCCGACCTCCCTCTAGTTGCCAGCATTTAATAAAGTGAAGTTGGCTATATAAAGTGGGCGCTTCCCTTCATTTCACATCTTTCACATTTCAAAATACAAGGGCAGCGAATTTCATACTAAAGGAGCAGCAAATTTTGTAAGAAGAGCATTGAATTTTCAAGGAAAAAAGCAGATTTTAGTAACAGATTTGTATTTTAGGGGACTGGTTCTGCCATTTCAGTACTGATTTTTCACCTTTGCATCCAGAAATTTGTGTTTTTTAGAAACCAGAAATTGAAATAAGGTATGTTTTCATCACTTGTCATGTCATAAATTTGGCTTTTATTTATTTAATTTTGCAGATTTATCATGAGTTTATCATCTAAAATCAGGTTTAGCAAAGGTAAGATTTATCATTTCAAAGTTACTTATTCGAGTCTTGCTTGTAGGTAAATGGGAATGACCGCTAAAGAGAGACAAGTCTTGATCAAGATGGATGCTAAGTCTAACATATCTGAGTCCAAGCTAGAAACGCAGTGGAAGAACATGGGAGACACCAACATGGGACATGTGAACCTGGAGGAAGTGAAGGACTTCTTGCTCGCCATCACAAGAAACGAAGACATCAAAGCCATAGTGAAAAGTGGGATTGTACAAGCAGCCTGCTTCCCACCTACTTTGCCAAGCACTGAGTTAGTGTTGGAGTTTGTTCAGCACTATGATAAAGAGAAAAGACAGATTATAGCTAAGGATGGAACTGTTCTCGCCTATCTCCAGAGGGAGGCTATTCAGGAGATCTTCAACATACCAAAAGGGAAGGGAGTCTTCATATGCCCTACAACTGCTCAAATGACTTTTGAAGGCAACTCCAAGATCTACATGCAAGAAATCAGGAAGAAGTGGATGATTGATTCATCGATGAAGATTTACAACTCTGAGGACCCAAAGTATCACAAGGCCGACTTCAAGCAAGAGATAAGTTACCTGATCATGTTCTTAAATCGAGTAACAGGTAGGCCTCAGTCATCTACTTTCGAAGGATGGATGTATACTTTGATCGTGTGTTTACAAAGAACAAGATGGTTGACTAGGCCGGCCTTATAAGTCATTGCCTAGATGAGCAGTTTGAGAATTTTGATGAAACGAAGTCTTTCTTCATGACTTCATACCTTGTTTATATCCTGGCAAGAAATGTAGTCTACAAAGGATTGACAGCTAAAGGACAAGTAGGTACAAAGCCTGGATAGATTCTCTCACATCAGTGTTATCCTCAACTCCATTTGAAGAACATCAATCACTATAAGAAGTTCAATGATGCTTTTGCCATGTTCATAGTGAGAAAGTTGAGAGGTGAACTGCATAGGAGATTAACAGGTGCCGCTACGAACTTCATCAAGCAATATGGAAGGTATTATATTCAGTATGAAAAGTTCACATATATCAGGATTCAAGGTTTTACATCTTTTCCATATAGACTGCCCAGATATCCTTCAAACAGGATGGTGTTGCTAGAGGTTTCAAGACAACTGCTGGAGTTCCATAAGATGCAGAAAGCAAGAAAGAAAGCCGGAGTTTAGTTTCCTCTCTAGCTTGGTAGATATTATTCCTGTCCATCACTTCAGGCAGCTGAGCATTCAGAAGTTGAGCTTCAGGCTTATCATTTGCATCCACATGATTCAAGAAGAGAAAACTTTGATCCGCATGGAGCCATCAAGCAGTCATATTCTTCTTACAAGCATAAAGAACAATTGGAAGATCATTGGGCTGATGTTATAGATGATGATGATATCAGAATGCAAAAATGTTCAAGGTTGAGGTGGGACTTAGTGAGAGCTACGAAGGTACTAAGGATTCTTGATCAGTTAGAAGGTGAAAGAGCTCTTCTGGGTGATGAATACAATAAGATCCAGAATTTACCTTATGATGTCAACTGGGCTGATAGAGAAAAGGTTGATGATGAAGGGTTGATAAAGCCTATCATTCCTATCACTGAAGAGCAAATCAAGGAGCAAGTACAAGCGTTGCTTGATGAAGGAAAGAAACTCACCTATACTAAAATGGGAGAAGTTGATCATCAGAAACAGCATAGTGCATCTGGTAGAAGTTCACATAGTAAGGAAAATGAAAGAGATTCAGGATAGGGAAAGAAAAGAAAACAGCTTGAAACTGCCCAAGGAGAATCCAGTAGGAAGAAGAAAAGGATAAGTATTGAAACTGCTTCTTCTAGACAACCAGGTGATACTCCACTGGATCAAGACATAGTAGTACCTGTTGAGAATGTGGTTCCTGAAGCTCCAGCTGAAGAAGTACCTTTGAGTCCACATGATACTGAGATCATTGATGAAGCTAATACCGAAGATAAGGATGAAGCTGAAGAAGAATCATTGCCTACACAAGGAAGACAATTACAACATCAACAAAATCTTTCATCATTGCCAGAGTGGCTACAGGAAAGAATCAGAGAGAATTATGAAGTTGAGAAGTGTCCTCTTCCAGTTGATGAGTTACTTCTGGACATGTCTAAAGAGAAACCAAAGAAGAAGGCCACTATCCTTTCAAAAATCACTAAAGATGAAACAGGTGCAAGGAAGGTTCATGTAGCAGTTCCAAGGCTCGAAAAGAATATAGAAGATGTAACACCTAATGATTATGACATCAATACAATCAATCTGGGTCCTTTAACTGGAATGCAAGTGAAAGAAGAGCTTCAGGATTCAATTGATAATGTTCGAGCTATTATAAGACAAGAGACAGAAGGTAGAATCAAAGTTGAGCAAAGATGTCAAGCTTTAGAGAATTACATTTAGCATTTAGTTCATCCTATTCATCAACAGGAAAGAATTGCTACACCTCCATCTCTTCTTCCTCCAGAAACAGTTGAACACCTCGAGGAGTTGAAGTCTTCATCTCACAAAATGAGGGATTGGATGAAAAGATCGAAGGGGGCTACATATAAACACCTAGAAGATACCATGCAAGTGTGTGATAAGATTACTGATCTTAAAGAAAGGGTACTTGCATTGATGACAGTTTGTGCTGAATTCAAAGATATCAAAGAACATTACTTGCCACACTTGAAGAGTTTAATGGAAACATCAGTTGATGAGTTGCTACATGCTGAAGTGATTGAAGAGGGTAGGACATATAACTTCTCTTCCTGGTATTATGGCTTTCGCATCAAAGGACAATTGCTGGATAAAATAGAAACAGACATGTCAAGAGTAAGAAGTGTGCTTCAAAGGATTCAAGATGGAATACATGCCTCTTTGATGAAGATCTGTAATCCATTTGGGGAGATGACTCTTGATAACATGAAAGAACAAGTTCAAGCTTTCTATTTTCAAGAAGATGATGTTACTGATGAAAGGCTTGATAGTATTTTTTCACTTGCTTTCCACCTTGGCGACAAGAAAGCAAGGATAACTGATTGGGAAAAGACACTTGGCCTCTATTCAGATGATGTACTTGAAGCTGAAGGAACCATTTAGAATGCGCCAAGTGTACCTTTGGATGATGTCAAGCAGATAGTGTCCAGGTTCATTGAATGCCAAGCTTCTAGTGATGGATATTCACATGGAGATTCTTCATAAGCCAATGACATGTCATTCTTATCTTCTTGAGAGGCGTGCCTTTGTTCTCTCTTTCATAGCTTCTTTCATTTAATAAAGATAGTCTTCTTCATTTAATAAAGATAGCCTCTTTTATTTAATAAATAAGAGTTTGTTATAACTACTTGTGATGTGGCTTGATCTAGTCCACTGACTTGGCTGATCGATCTTGACCCTTCGTTCATTTTGAGGTCTATAAAAGGGCTCTTATTGCTCTCATTTGTAAGATTGAAAACTCTGGAATTGTTGCAAAAGGCTCTCTGAAATAATATAAGACTCATTGCTTTGGTGACTCTATATATGTTTCGAAGTGTTGCATGGTTTGGATTTTCAAGCAAATATTAAGATAAATTCGTTTTCTTTAAGTTTATGTTAGTTGGTGGAAGGTTTCTTTATTGTTTCGTGGTGAAATCTCTATAAGTTCATACCATTTGTAGTTTGTGGCTTGCAAATTGCAGTGCATGGTTAGTCTGAACAATATTTGAACTTCAATTTGATCTTTATGTTTGTTGAATTCTTCATGAGCATAAGTGGTTTAAACATCTTGTACACCCTAGAAGATTGCATCAATCTTGCGTAGTTGTCTGTCTTGGCGAAGCAAGATCTGGTTTGATTTCACCTGAGTAGTAACAATCCTTGCATCTAGGATTAGATTAGTGTTCTAAACCTTACATCTTTTGTTCTTTTTTATCCATTTAGTTAGAATTAGGATCAAGAACATCATTGCCAAATCGTACGCCATAAGTTGTAGCACTTAGATATTCCAGTGTTTGCCTTCATAATCGTTGAATCAATAGATTGTTCAAACAATTGCGTAAGTCCCTTTGTGTTTAATAGCAAAATCATACTTAGTCACTGAGCTGTCTCTTACAAAACTATAAGAAAGGAACCTTGGAGTCATCTTGTTTGATCACTTCGTTCAGCATTCGAGAGGCTTTGCTCAAGAGGGAGTCAGATACTTTGTATTTCACTCTAATTGTTGACTTGTCCAAAAACAAACATCAACAAGGCCAAAAAACAACACAAACAAAGAAGTAGGCCCTGGGCCACGAGGAACAACAAAACAGACACCAAAGAACAACAATCAGCAACTAACTAGCAACACCCCTCGAACAACAGGGGATAAGAACTTGACTGGGACAGAGCCTAGGAATAGAGAAAAACACTCCATTCAGGGTGGCTTAAAGCCAAACTTCATCAAGGAGTTCTCAACAACAACTTTGTCCTCAGGAATGGTTCGTTGTCTTTTGGGAGATGCCTCAATGCCATCGACTTCTCTTTTCCAAGCTCTTGAGCACTAGGAACCCTGTTAGAAGGAGTACAACCTGAAGGTGTGTTGTGCCAAATCAAAAAAATTTGCTTCATTAAGGCATTTTGTGAAAGTCTAGAAATTTTTTCGTCAAAAAAGGTCAAAATTCAAAATTTCTAAAAATAGACATCAAATTAGGTTTTCTGGGTTTCTTGAGATACAGATGCTGGCAAAATTTTCTAAAAATAGAAAGTTTCTAAAAATAGAATCTCTGATTCAGGAGTCATGCCTGATTCTGACTGGCTGATTTTGCTTCACAATCAAGGTGGTCTAGATGGAATCTGCAAAAAGTCGTGTTTTCCCTCCTAGGTCAATTCTGCTTTTTCAGATGGCGAAGCACGAGCTCCGAGGCCATTAATGGAGGAGGTTCATCTACCAGGGGTCAGTTTCAAGTTTTCAGGGCTGTTTAGATAACACAGAAATGTCAAGTAGTCGTGAACTGACGAGGAACAGAGGACGGAGCATGATGAATCCGGAAAGTGAAGAAAAGTTAAAAATCCTCAAAAAATGGTTGTCTGGAAATCCCAGGCACCCCTGGAGGCTAGGGGCGCCCAACCTTGGCAGACTTAGATTTTTTTTGTGTTTTCCAGAAAATGTTTAAAATGCCTCGGTCAGCTAGTTTCTGAGTGGAGAAAAGCAGTTATTTTGGTCAATAGGTCCTGAAAAGCTGGGATTCACCTCAGATATGCCCAAGCTATCCAGCCCATCCTTCATCCAGTGGCAGTTGTTTGACAAATCATCAAAATTAGAGACAGAAAGTAGCTGTCGGCACGGGAAACTAGGTAAACTACAAACAAAGATGAAAATCATAAAAATGACTAAGGCATAGTTTTCCAAGTGCCCCTGGAGGCTGGGGGCGCCCATCATCCTCAGTGTTAGAATATTTTTCATGTTTTTCGAGAAATGTCAAAAAGTCTTTGTCAGCCCGCTTTCAGGTGGTCAAAATCAATCAAACTCAGTCAAAATGCCCGTAAAAGCTGAAAATTCATCTCAGGTATGTTCAGGCTACTCAGATCACCTCCCATCTTGCTTCAGTAGTCAGCCAGACGACCAAAAATGAAGATCGAACGGGAGTTGTAGCACGCAAAATAGAGAAATGAAATCAAAGATGAAAAAGTCATAAATTTTTCAAGGCATGAAGTCAAAAGTGCCCTAGGAGGCTAGGGGCACCCATGAGCACCAGATCTAGTTTATTTTTTTGCATTTTTTCGAAGAATGTGCAAATCCTCTTTCGTCAGCCCGGGCGGATTCACAGGAGATTAGTTTGGCTCAGTTTTTGAGGTAGGCAAAAGGTATAATCAATTCAGTTTTCATCAAGCTTGCCTGATTGACTGATCATCAGTTTCAGTTTTGCTCCAACAGGCGAGATTCGACAGCCTAACTGGGTCCCACAGTCACCGGCGCCCCTAGAGGCTAGGGGCACCCAGGTTTTCCAGTGTTAGAATTTTTCATGTTCCAACGATGCCTCCTCCTAGCCTTTTCCTGATCTTCATCTGGCGACAGTTCCCAGAAGTCAAAATTGTAGTCAAACGTCGTCAGATCGTCAATTCAAGGTTGGGGATCAGATCAGGATTGATGAAACTTCAAAATGCGCCAAGGTCCCCTAGCTTAGATAGGGCAGGGAACCCAACTCCTTGGGTCGGCCACAACTCTAGCCCCACAGCTGCTTCCAAAGAACCTGTAGACGATTGGCCTCCTGAACAACCATCGACCTGGGACTCCAATGTCGGATCAAAAAATTCAACCACTTGGGCAAGAAAAGGTACCCTCGAACACCTTGGTTCAAGGGCTTTCTGGCCCAGAACCCCATTTTCAGGCTCCCCCAAAACAAAAGGGGCAAGACCAACAACAGGGGAAGACTTCCTGTTGACGTTAGATCCATGAGGGGAGGAGAGAAAGCCTCTCCTTAGCACCTTGCTGAGATCGCCATCCCCAACAGCATTCTGGCCAAAGGATTTCGACTGAGCACAAGCTACAGAGCTCTGGGCATCCAACCAGAGCTCCCATAAGCAAATTATTATTGTTGATTATGAAACCCTCTAGCTATATTATTGAAATCTTGGAACAAAAGATTTTAATTCCCTTTTTGCATTGCTTAAATATAATTGACAAGCACATTAGATTAGGTTTACTTATAAAATTAAAATATATGTTTATGCAGATAGTAGATAATTGAACCTTGTGATATAAAACACAATTCTCAAACTAAGTTGGCTGATAGAATTATTATCAAACATAAGACATTGATCGTTAAGAAATACTTCATAGGTTGCTCTCATCGTTATGTTGAGAAAGAAAGAAAGAAGATAGAGACGGATTACTTGAGAAGTTCCTAAGTATATGAAAGTAACTAGACACAAAAATACAAAACCAGAAGCAAATAAATAAAAAAAGAGGGTGAACTGAAAATGGTTGAAATCCCCAATCCACAAGATTGAAGTACAGTAGAGTAAAAATGGCCAAAGACTGCTCACAAGCTCATTGAATTGCTTTTTAAAATTTGTAAGGGTTCCAACTACGACCATCCTCAAGTGTGTGCCAAAGGCTAGAGAATTATTTGCTGTAGTGACCCTTTGACACTTTACGAAGGCTAGAGCAAGGCAACTTTTCTGAATGTTGCCAACACAACAAATAAAAAAAAGAGACCATCTAAAACACTTTCTTAGAAAAAGACAAAAACAAAATTTGGTGTTCATCGTGGAGCATTATTTTTCTTCTTCCAAAATTTTAGGGTTAATAGGATTGTCTTTTTGTCTTGAGAATTGCTTATCTTTACTACAATTTCCATGTGTAATATGCTAGAAAATCATTTTTCTTTCTTTTTAAGAAATATTCAAGGGTTATGTAACTTATCGTCAACTAACAAAATGACAAACTTAATTCTAGTAGAAACTTCTAATTCTAATAGTGATTAATCATCATCTAAAATTTATTTCAAGAATCTATATAAATAATTGATTCTATTGTTCAATAGATACTTATTCCATTCTAGTAGTATAAGGCTAAATGCAACATTTTGAAGGGGATTTAATTTAAGAATATATATCATTGATCCTATTGTTCTATAGGCATATATTCCATTCTCCTAGTATGAGGCTCTCGATGAAAGAATTAAAAGGGGTTTCAAAGCAACATATTTATTACATGTTATATTCTCACCAGCTATTTGTATTTGGGCATCTATAAGTTTAAGTTTCTTCTAAATCTAACCTTCCAAAGGGTATTCAATTTTTACTAATTCTACTGGATTTCTTCCATTCCAAATAATCATTTTATCAATATAAGAGTCTTCTATAATAAGATATCCCATTCAACAAATTAGCATTGCTCATTCTCGCAAGTCTTTTGACATGTCCATGATTCCTAGTTGATCTTAGCATGTGTTGTGGTAAGGCAAAGGGACTTACTGATGTTTTGCTGACTCTACAATTACCATTGTCCTTTTCTTCAACTACATAAAAACAAACCTATTTTAATCCCCTCTAGATTAGTTAGATGTTCTCTTCATTCTTATATGTTTTAAAGGAAGGAATCATTTTAGTAAGGTCATCGGAAATGGTGGCTTCCCGTAGAAGTTATAACTAACATTTATTTGCTAAGCTCACTTATGCTTGATGACTTCAAATGGTGGGTACCCTAGTTACCAAATTTGGATTTTTGGAATAAAATCCAATTGGATCTAGATTTTTTGGACTGGCTGGATTTGTTCATTTCACTCTGGACTTTTCAATTCCTATAGAAATCTTATTGACTTGATTTGAAAATTTTGTATTTCCAATTTTTTTTTACCTCCCCTCCCATGTGAATCAAATTTTTTGAACCTGGTAACTATGGTGGGTACCATTCATTAGCTTATATTGTATTTTATAAGTTGAGCAATAGGGTTAGCTCTTAAATTATTTCCATTCGCTCCTCTTATCAATGTCATTATCCCATTGGTATTTATGTACTATTTAAGCTTTAGTCATCCTTTGTTTTGCACAATATTTATGATAGGCTAATACTTGACATCTCTCTCATGTACAACTTATGCTGGCTTTGCCCCATGAATAGGGCATCTTCAATAGAAATCAGTTTAGCGATATTAGTGTCTTTTGCATGTGTTAGAATCTAAAAAGATTATTAACCCAGAAAACTAGTGCAAACGAATAGATATCTAAACTATGAATGCAAATGATACGAAATCAAAATAGCAACACAGAGTTAGTCTCAAAGAGAGTAATGCAAATGCTAGAAGCAAAATAGCATTAAAAGGATGCAAAAGTGCAAAATACAAGCCAGGTAGCATGCTTATATAGACTAGGAAGAGGGAGGAGGTGGCAACACTGACTAATCAAGAGCAACCATCTATTGGACTAAAGAAAGAAAAGTATCTTCCCAAGATAGCTAATGGATGCTCACATGTAGGAAGGTGACACCTCACAACCACTCACCTAATAAGACATGCTTTATTAACCTAAGTGAGATTAATAGAAGTGTAGGAAAAACCTAGGAATATAGGGAAAAATAAATAACCCAACTAGGAAATAAAAACCTACACTAACACCCCCCCATAAGCAAAGCTTAGGTGGATGTAGAAATAGGTCCCGACAAATCAAGCCTGATGAGGTACCCATGTACATAAAATTCCCCTCCAAAGAGAGAGAGAACAGAGCCCCCCCAAAAGTAGAGAGAGTCAAGACTCCGAGTGAGAGGAAGAAGCCCCCTAGAAGATGAAGCATCCTGCACCCCCAGCAAAGCTCGCAAATGAACTTGCTCTCAGTGAAGGGTTTGGTGAAGATATCAGCAACCTGCTCGGAAGTCGGACAGTAGCGAAGGTCGATGACGTGGCCATGGATGAGCTCCCGGATGTAGTGCATGTGGACCTCTATGTGTTTGGTCCGCTGATGATGGACCGGAATCCGTGAGATTTGAATGGCACTCTGGTTGTCACAAAATGACTGATGGCCATCTGATCTGGATACCAAACTCAGTGAGAAGATTTTGAAGCCAAATGGCCTCAGTGGCGGCATTCACAGCCCCCTGATACTAGGCCTCAGTAGAAGATAGAGCAATAGCAGACTGCTTCTTGCTCGACCAACAAACAGGACCTGAACCAAGTGAGAAGCTGTAACCTGAAGTAGACTTGCGATCCTGAGAATCACCCGCCCAATCTGAATCTGTGTAGCCCACCAAGTCAAGCTCAATACCTGCTACGTAGTGAATCCCAAAATTGTGAGAACCCTGAATGTAGTGAAGGATCCGCTTGGCTGCTTTCCAGTGCAACTCATGAGGCTCCTGCATGAATCGAGAGACCATGCCTACAGCATATGAAATGTCAGGTTTCGTATGAGTTAGATAAATGAGACTCCCAACAAGCTGTTTGTACAAAGTGCCATCAACAAGTGCAGAAGAACATTGAGCCTCAAGTTTGACTCCAGAAAGGAAGGGAGTCGGAGCAGGCTTACAGTTAGCCATATGAAACCTCGAGAGCAAATCTAGAGCATACTTGGACTAGTTGATGGTGATCCTAGAAGCAGACTGGTAGATCTCAATCCCGAGAAAGTAATGCAACAAGCCCAAGTCAGTCATCAAAAAGCTGTCATGAAGGGCAGTTTTGACAACCCCAATGGTGGATGAAGAACTCCCTGTGATCAGCAAGTCATCAACATATAGAACCAGAAATAGGAGTGAATCATCCTGCTGCAGAATGTAGACATTGGGATCAGAATGGCACCGAGTGAACCCAACTGATAGAAGGAAGGAGTCCATCTTGGCATACCAAGCTCGAGGAGCCTGTTTGAGGCTATAGAGAGACTTCCGAAGACGGCACACAAGTGAAGAATCCTGAAGGAACCCCTGTGGCTGCTCCATGTAGATCTCCTCCTGAAGGTCACCATGAAGAAAAGCACTCTTCACATCCATCTGGTGTACTTCCCAACGATTAGCTATAGCAATGGCAAGAACAAGTCGGATGGAATTCATTCGGGCAACTGGCGCAAAAGTCTCAGAGTAGTCAATCCCAGGAACCTGGGAGAATCCTTTGGTGACCAAGCGAGCCTTATACTTGTCAACCGACCCATCTGCTACAAATTTTGTCTGATAGATCCACTTACATCAAACAAGTTTTCTTCCCTTAGGAAGAGAGACAAGATCCCAAGTGTGGTTCCTCATCAAGGAACTATACTCATCCTGCATAGCTGTATCCCACTCAAGAATACCAGAAGCCTCATGAAAAGACTGTGGATCTGAGGCAGTAGCAATGAAGACATGTGGAGCATCCTGGAACTGTGAACGAGTCCGCCTGGTGTCTGATGGATCCCCAACCCAATCACTTGCAGACTGCAAGGTTTGTCTAGCCCAAAGTATACCGGAAGATGGAGAATCTGGAAGAGAATCATCAACCTCTGAATGATGACTAGGAGAGGAAGGAGGTGAGTCCTCTGAATCACTCTCTGCATCGGAAGTGGAGGTAGAAGACTGCTCAGGTGAATCTGACTCATTAGAAGATCTGTCATGTATCCCAAGTGACTCCAATGTCAAAGTAGGAGTTGGAGAAGTGATAGAAAGTGAGCTCGAAGAGCCCTCCTCAAACTGAACACTCCTCTCAATGAAAAACTCATGTGTAGTAGGGTGGAGCAACCGATAACCCTTCACACCATCAGGATAACCCACAAATATGCAAGGTTTGCTCTGCGGATCCAAGGCCTTGCATTTCTCCGCAGGAATGTGGGCCCATGCAGGAGAACCAAAAACTCGAAAGTGCTTAATTGATGGTTTAAGACCGCTCCAAGCTTCAAAAGGAGTGACTCTCTTCAAGGCTCGGTGAGGAACACGGTTCTGGATATAACAAGCACAGTTAATGGCCTCTGCCCAATACTGTGGTGCAAGAGATCTGGAGTGAATCATGTAGTTTGCCATTTCCTTCAAGGACCTATCCTTCCGTTCTGCAACACCGTTCTGTTGAGGATTGTATGGAACTGAATGCTGCAAATCAATCCCCTCTAAACTGCAAAACTTCTCAAACTGATGGTTGACATACTCACCACCATTGTCAGTGTGCAAAACTTTGATGGCTTTCCCGGATTGCTTTTCTACAAAAGTCTTGAAGTCCTGAAAGTGATCAAATACCTCAGACTTCTGTTTGAGAAAGTATACCCAAGTATATCGAGAAAAGTCATCAATGAATGTGAGGACATATCTAGCCCTACTGAAAGAAGGATGCTGAAATGGACCAGCCAAATCACTGTGAACTAACTCCAGTATCTATGAAGCTCTCCATGCCTTACCTTTGTCAAACTTTTCCTTAGGATTCTTACCAAGAATGCAACCTTGGCAAACACCCTCTGAAAACTGAACTGAAGGCAACCCTGTGACCATGCTCTGCTGGTTGAGCTGTTGCAAGTAGCGGAAGTTAAGATGGCCAAACCGCTCATGCCATAATCTACTCACATCATTAGAATGAGTGAGCAAAATAGTCGAAGGAGGATCAGGAACAAAGTGAGAAAACAGATAGAGCCGTGACTGATGATCTACTCTCCCAACTGCAACTGTAGAACCACTGTGCAACTCATGAATCTCCACTAAATCAGGAGTGAACTCAACCCGCTTGCCTGAACTTGTGTGAGTGATCTGGTATACCGATAGGAGATTACTTGATAATGAGGGCACACAAAGAACATCATGGAATGTGCCATCCCCCACATCAACAGACCCTCTCCCACACACCTCAACAGGAGTATCACCCATCAAAATAGAAGGCATAGTACACGGCTCCAAAGATGCAAGTTCTTCCTTAGATGAAGCCATGTGGTGTGAAGCACCCGAATCAAGAACCCAAGTGGATGGTGAAGAAGCAACTGCAACAAGGGCCTTGCCCTTTCCTTTCCCCTTGCTGTTTTCTTTTGCCTTGTTAGAACCCTCATTAGAACTCCGTTTGATAGACTCAGGAACACTGATATTATTCTTCTCAAGAATGTGTGTCAAGTGATCAATTTGTTTCTTCAGACATTTATGTTCATCATGACCGGGTCTTTTACAATAGGCACATTGGACCCTCTCTTTCTTAGGCTTGTCACCCTTGGAAGATTGGGTCTCATTAGTTGCTTTTGCAGCAACCGATATCTGATCTTTCTTCTCCTTGCTATTCTTTTGTTTCTTATCCTTACTATTGTTGTTACTACTTTGTCCTTTTTGTTCTTTTGTGCCTTGGTTGGCAGTCAAGGCATGTGACATAGAGGACTTAAGAGTGCCCATCTGGATTAGCTTGTCCTGTTCCCGAGTGAGATTGACAGCAAAATCATCTAAAGATGGCATGGTGAATTGAGTACCAAGTGTACCTTTAGTAGCATAGAAAGTAGAAACAAACATAGAATATTCTGAACTTAGCTTAGAGAGAATACTAAGAATCAGTTGTTCATCTTTCTTTTCAATTCCACATTGTTTTAACTACAGCCTTAATGATTTCAATTTAGTGAAGAAATCCTGGATTGTGTTGAAATTGCCTGGACTTAAACTAATTAGTTTATTTTCCAACATACGACCCCTCATTGAATCTTGTGTGCCAAATAATGTTTCTAGCTTTGTCCAGATTTCATTTGGCGTATTCAAAGACTCAATGTGAAAGAGCAAATCAGGAGAAACAGACAAACACAATGTTCCATATGCCTCATCACATTTGTTAAACCACTTAGGCTTATCTTCATCTTTAGCAGGTTCAGTTTCAAGTCCCATAGTTATCCTATTTAATCCAACTTTCCTTAAGTGAATTGTCATGCGTGATTTCCACTCAAAGTAATTGTATGGAGTTAGGATGGGTAGATTTGTTTGATCCATGATGAAAAAATGCAGAGAAGAAATGTCAAAAAGAAGAGAACACAACCAAGACAACCCCCCCCTTTTCACTCAATCAAAGAACCCCCCCAAGAAAATATGATTTGGCACTTTATATTAGTGCATTTACAACTACCACCAGCAAGAAATACTAAGTGGTCTTGATTTCAATGCATTACAAAACCCTCACAAAGAGCATATGCTAAAAATACAACTTTAACGCAATACTCAGAGAAATAAACAGCACCACTGCGATCTACTCATAAAATTATGCACTTTCAAAAAAAGAATCGCCTCGATATGAGGTCGTATGTGAAAGTTATGGTCCTCCGAAGTTCCCAAAACGAGAACTGTGCAATGTCACGACTGAGAATCTGCAATTTCTAAAAAATCTTGGCATCAAAATCAAAAAACGTCTGCACTAGTGCATAGAGCACAAAAAAATAGCCAAAATCAAAAAATATTTCGTGGGAAAAAGAGTTCGTATGAGCAAGAATGGAGCATTTGAAAACTGCCTTCAAAACTGCAACTGCCAATGGAGAGGGGTCCTGCTGTAGCTTTCTGAGCACGTTTCTGCAAAATATATAGATTGCATGCAAAAACGGAAAGATACCCAAATAATTTTTCTGTGCTGCGAACAAAACCCAGAAGGCGTTTTTCTTGTTGATGTACAGAAGATGTTGATCCAGTGTAAACAAAACGCTTTTTGCTACAAAAAACGACCCCAACAACCAAAAAACAACATGCAAAGGCTGAATCAGCTACCTAAGACAAGCAATGGCATGCTGGAACTTGCAATATTGATTGAAAACACCAAATATGCAAGTTGGTTGTCAGATTTGAGCTCAAAAACCTCGGTTCTGCAACTGTGTATGACGATCTCCGATTTCAGTGAACGAAAGTCAAATCTGACTTTCTCAAGCCTCCTGGACGTGTTGGAACAGCCGGAAATGCTGCCAGTATAACCAGAAATGCTGCAATCACCCAGATTTCATAAAACACATGTGCAAACCCCAGAGATTAAAAAAGTTTCTGTCAAACTTTTCTGATTCTCAAGATCATCCAAAGATGCAAGAGAAGAGCATATTGGGTTTTTCGAAAAACTGCAATAAGATTTATTAGCCCCCCCCCCCGAATCTCTCAAATATGAAAACTAAAATCTGCTCTTGCACATAGAATAGCTCTGATACCATGTTAGAATCTGAAAAGATTATTAACCCAGAAAACTAGTGCAAACGAATAGATATCTAAACTATGAATGCAAATGATACGAAATCAAAATAGCAACACAGAGTTAGTCTCCAAAAGAGTAATGCAAATGCTAGAAGCAAAATAACATTAAGAGGATGCAAAAGCAAAAGATGCAAAATACAAGCCAGGTAGCATGCTTATATAGACTAGGTGGCAACACCGACCAATCAAGAGAAACCATCTATCGGACTAAAGATAGCAAAGTATTTTCCTAAGATAGCTAATGGATGCTCACATGTAGGAAGGTGACACCTCGCAACCACTCACCTAATAAGACATGATTTATTAACCTAAGCGAGATTAATAGAAGTGTAGGAAAAACCTAGGAATATAGGGAAAAATAAATAACCCAACTAGGAAATAAAAACCTACACTAACAAATAGGGCATCTTCAATAGAAATCAGTTTAGCGATATTAGTGTGTTTTGCATGAACAAGCTCATCTTCCTCAATATTATACACCTGTAGTTAATTTCAAGGACCTCACAAAGATTGGGAGAATTTTATCAACTATCATTTAAGTTTAGGACTGAAGTAAAATCTTCCTCAAAACTCATTGATAGTGATGTGACATTTGGTCTTACACTAGTTGGCCTAATCATTAACAGGGAACAATAGGGTATAAGTTTTGCATAGGGTACAAGATACTCTATAGTCTCCGTAAGAACTCAAATGACATAGTTGTCACCATCTAGGTTTGTAGTGAAGGGATGCCCAGTGATACAGGCTATTGACTAACCCTTGTGCATATCAGGAATACGACACAACACAATAGATATGAAAACATGAATTTCATTATTTTGAATGAATATGGTTACATTACAATGGATTGTGTCCTTTTATACAAAGAACACTTCGGCTCTTGGGTATTCATAGAGGTACACATGTAGGTGGCCTTTCTATTTTCTTCCCTCAGTGTGTTCTCTAATGTTTTTACAAGGTTCCTAATTCTTGAGTTGAACACCAAGGAACCCTAACCTGCCAAGACTCCCTTTTCTTCCCTATCCAAAAGTGCTAATACTAAGTGGCTCAAAAAGACCCCTCTTTGCTACTTTTCTTGGCTTAAATAATAGCTTGGGATTTCAAAAATGCCAATTCTTGCCCATTGGCACCCAAAAATGCCTTTTTTTCTATATCACCGACCCCCAACCCGCAATCATTATTCTATTGCTCTGCAATATCTAAAATTGTACTCAATTTTGGTACTTTTGTCATCCTCTTCTGACATAGTGATCCCAAAGGTGATCTAATCTTTGATAGCTACCAGCTCATCTATTTGGCTTGTAGCCTGAAGCCACCAATAGTTTGTGCTTTTGCGGTTTTGTCTTCCTCTTTCTATCATTGTGCGCCATCGCACCCCATCGCGCCCATGCTACAAGCTCTATGAGAACACCTTCCAACGGTGCTCTTGTGTGTAGGATTGCACTACTTCGTCTCCTTGCCAAACTTCTCCCTCTTGTTCGTGATCTACTTCTTTGTACCCATCGGGCAATCTCCATCCTTGTGCAAAGCTTCACACATTCACACATTGTGGACTCATGTGCTTCCTTCTTCCTGTTCCTTCTTCGTACTTGAGGCATGGCTCTGTTTTTGTGCCATGACCTCCAATTTCCATTTGTGCACTTCCTCTCTTGGTGCCAAGCTTCCCTTGCATGCCCTGTATCAATGCCTTGGCTCTAAGAACCTAGAAACTATTGCTCCAATTTTTGGCTACTTGGAAGATCTTGATTTGACCTGGGATGCTCTTGCATCAAACTCCGTAGGTAGGAAAAATGTGAACCCTAGTTTAGAAGTTTGGGACAAGTGGTAGAACCACCTTTCTAACCATCAAGTGAATGGTCATGGTCCTCCCCTACGCTTGGTGCTTGCACTTGAGCTTGCCTGCTTTGCTTTTCTTTTTCTTGACCCCACCAAGGTCATTAACCATCCTCCCTTTGGACTTGGCCTTTTCTTCGTTTGTTCTTCTTGTGTGGGTCTTGACCCACCTTCGTCCTTCCTCTTCCTTTGAGGTGCGCACTTTCCTTGTGTTCCTCTTCTTTTGATGCCTCTTATGAGACATCCTTGCACAATTGCTCTATACCATCCTTCCATCTCCATGCCTCCAAAGAGACATATCTTTGCGGTACTCTTGAAACCTTCTCGTCTTCTCCTCTCCACTACACTTGTTGCCTTCCATGGCACACAAGACCCTATGGGACGTCGTGGGTCCCATCTTCTCAACCTTCTCTTCATCAATCATTGTGTGTTCCTCATTTGAACACGCCCTTGTCTCGTCCTTGATCCTCTCCTTGGAGAGTCTCTTTTGCGTGCACACTATTGCATTCTTCATGCATATAATTGCCTTTGATCGACGATTCCGTTGATGCCCTTCCTTTGACGTTTTCCACTTGCGGCTTGACTACCTCTTATTGGAAATTCTATCCTTGTGATTGGGCTGGCTCCTTCTAGCTTTGATCCTCATCCTTTCACCTCCTTTGTTTTGGCTCATGCTCAATGTGACTCTTAGTTGTCTTTGTGACAATTGTTTGGCTCTCTGTTGGCTTGTCTTATTTCTTCTCCCCTTAGGCTTCAAACCCAAGCCTTGCATGAACATAATGTTACTCTTCTTCTCCCTTCTTGTGCCTCTTGCAGGCACTTTATTGCTGCACCCTAGAGCCTCTCTTCCTTTAGGATCCACAACTTCCTCCTCTTCCTCATCCTTTGTGAGGATCTCTTCTTCCTTTGAGGATTGCGGTCAATGTCGTCTAGTGCCCTCTCCCTTGCAGTTGGTTTCTGTTGTAGCTCTAGGTTTTCCCTCATTTTTTCAAGTCTTCAACTTAAGCAGGTTAGGCTTCTCTTTTTTCTTGACTCCTTTGTTTCCTCTTATGCCTCTTGGCTTCCAGCCTCTACAACCACTCTAGGTGCACCAACTCATGCATCATTTGGGAGACCCTCCGGTCCCATTTTTGCACCTACACTTTTCCCTTGCGTTGTCTCTACTCTTGGAGACTCCATCCTTATGTTGTGCCATCGCACAACCTCCTTTCTATGAACTCTACCCTTTTGGGGTCTTCTAGTGCTTTTTGTGCAAAACAGAGCTCCATCTCTAGCACCCACTCTATCAGCTCTGTAGGGTCTTCTCTACTTGAGAATGTAGGTGTCTCCATCTCTTGAGAATACATATATCATTGATCCTAATCTGTAATGTCTCCTTTTCTAGCCTAGTCACTTTTTGGGCCTATAGCCTATTTTCGGAATCCTGATAGGCTATGAGGTAAGGTAAGGGGTTCCCCTTTTTGAAGATCTCGTGGTTCAGTGATTCTTGTTATGTTTCGATGTTGGATTTGAGCTCAGTATTGTTTCAGGATGGCAATGCAACTTTCAGAAGTTGATTTGGCTTCTTGGAGTGCTCTCCAAGATTCTTGGAGGAGCCGTCTATTTTTAAAAAGTCGTCTGGAAGGCATCGATATTCATCCCAGACCTCGTGGAATCTCATGGTGCAGTTTATTTGGCAGTTTGGTGAAGTTTGGGTATTTCTGTAAAAAGTTATATTTTAATGAGCTATCAATTAATATTATGCACTTGGTTTTCTAAGTTGAAAAATAATAATAAAGTGCAATGGTATAATAGCTCTTTGGAAAGGGAAAAATATAATCTTTTATTTAGACACATAAAAGTTGGTGCAAAAGTGGAGAAATATTGGAGTTGAGGAAAAAGTGTATTTTCTCTATTTTATTATTCTTTTTATTGTGCAAATCCTTAAAAAGTGCCTATAAAAGGGAGTTGAGAGCTCATTTGGAGGGTTATGCTTGTTGAGATATTGTTATGCTGTAGGAATGGACCTGTGAGATCTTCATCCTTCTTGAGAACGAAAACTCTCTTGAAGAAGTGTGGTTTTGGTGGTCAGATATCCACCCTAGCTAGAAGAGGCAGCTTCATTGGCAGGAGTTGCATTGAGCAAACGTGGATTTTGATGTGTTCTGATAAGACTTGGATTTTGGAGTGTTTATTTCAGTGTGTGGATTTGATAGCATTTTTAGTGTTTTGTTGTGTGAGTTTTGTTTGGTTTCATCAGTTTTCCTTGCTGGGCCATACATCCTTGTAGGCCATACATGTTGGAGGGATTTTCATGTTTTGATTGGATGGGGTTTGAAGTTTTTGAAGAGCTATGCTATTGGTAA
Source organism: Cunninghamia lanceolata (assembly GCA_027924645.1). NCBI lineage: Eukaryota > Viridiplantae > Streptophyta > Pinopsida > Cupressales > Cupressaceae > Cunninghamia > Cunninghamia lanceolata. The sequence goes on from BSBN01001583.1 coordinate 18,742,580, forward strand.
TTACCTTCAACCTTGGGCGCCACCATTCCATGCATTGTCGAGAGTGTTTGCTGAAGAGAGTGACTGGGAGCATGGCCGTACCACTTGAGCAGGCCGTACAGCCTGTACCAAGCGTCTGAAATCATTCTTGTTGTTCGCTAGTTATTAAGGAGTCTAAACACTGCTATAACATTCGTCTAGGATGAAGGGAACTTGCTGGGAACTATTTGATGAAAGGCTGCCATTATTCTGTGATAGTTAGATGATGCATCTTTTCTGTGGCTGCCATACAGCAGGACTGTAGCAGACTGATTGCTGCCCCTGACAACAGAGATCTCTGGTGGTATATCATTATCTTTCAATATCATCCTATGCTCATTTCATTTGGTGATTATGTAGAGACTCTTCATAATATTGCACAGCATAGCATTGTATTTGTGATTTCATGGAGCTGACCCTGTTTGTCACAGTCAACAAAGTTTTATTGTAATCTGCCCTTCACTATGATTGTAATGGCTTCCCATTGAATAAGTGGATGTGCTAAATCTGTTTTGCTTTATCTTGCTTTGTAATGGCTTCCCACTAAACAAGTGGATGTGCCTTTCTTTCTAGTACTTTTAGAGCTCAGGTTCCCACTGAACAAGTGGATGCACCTGGATTTATTGTTCATGCATGGCTCAGGTTCCCACTGAACAAGTGGAAGATTGTCTCTTCAGTTGATTTGGGATTTGAATGCTAACTCTGAAGGACTAGTATGCTCTCACCTTGCCCATATCGGGATCTGGGTAATCAAAAAGGTGTGGAAGAACATTGCTCTTAACATTCAGTGTTATCTCCTTGTGATTTTCAAAAAAAAATTAGGGGTAGTATTTTACAGTTCTGTTGGCATATATTCCATTGTCCTAGTATGAGGTTCTCGATGAAAGAATTCAAAGGTGTTCTGAAAGCAACATTTTTATTGCATATTACATTCTCACCAGCTATTTGTATTTAGGCATCTATAGGTTTAAATTTCTTCTAAATCTAACCTTCCAAAGGGTATTCAATTTCACTAATTCTACTTGATTTCTTCCATTCAAATAATCATTTTATCAACATAAGAGTCTCCTATGATAAGGTATGCCAGGCAACAAATTAGCATTGCTCATTCTCACAAGTCTTTTAGCATGTCCATGATTCCTAGTTGATCTTATCTTGTCCATTTCACTTTGGACTTTTCAATTCCTATAGAAATTTTACTGACTTTATTTGAAAATTATGGATTTTTAAATTTTTTTTACCTCTCCAGCAAATCAAATTTTTTGAACTTGGTAACTATGGTGGATACTTTTCATTAGCTTATGCTCTATTTTTTAAGTCAAGCAATAGAGTTAGCTCTTAAATTTTTTCCATTCATTCCTCTTATCAATGTCATTATCCCACTATTCTTCATGTGCTATTAAGGCTCCAATACTTCTCACAATATTTAGGTTAGGCTATTACTCCACATCTCTCTCATAGCTTAGGCTTGATTTGCCTCCTCACATATTGTACACGTATATTTAATGTCAACCAATCATACAGTGGTTATCATTATAAGACTTCACAAAGATAGTGATGTTTGGTCTTACACCAGTTGGCATATCCATTAATTAAAGCATAACAGATTATAAGTTTTGCTCATGGTATAAGATACTCTAAAGTCTTTGTAAGAACTCAAATGATGTAGGCACCACCACCGAGGGTTGTAGCAAAGAGATGCCCAACGATGCAACTTGTAGACTAACCCTTATTCACAGTGGGAATAAGACACCACACAATGGATATGAAAACATGACATTCATTATTTTGAACGGATTGGTTACATTACAATGGGTTGTGCCCTTTTATACAAAGAGCACTTTGACTCTTGGGTATACACATAGGTCCACATGCAGGTGGCCTTTCTATTTTTCTCCCTTAGTGTGTTCTTTGACGTTCTTGTGGGATTCTTACTTTTGGAGTTGAACACCAAGGAATGCTAACTTGTTAAGAGTCCCTTTTCTCCCTGTCCAAAAGCCCTAATATCTAACGGCTCAAAAAACCCCTTCTTTGCTGCTCAGGATTTCAAAAATCCTACTTGTCTGTTGGTGCCCAAATACCTTTGGCATTACATCATAGGCCCCTTGCTTGCAATCATTGTACTAGGGCTCTGGAGTATCTAACTGGATGTCAATCCTAATGCTTTTGCCTTCCTCTTCTGATATTGCAATCCCAAAGGCATTCCAAGCTCTGACAATTGACAACTCACCTAATTGGCTTGTAGTCTAAAGCTTACTAATAGTCCATGCTTTTGCCACTTCATCTTCCCCTTTTTGTCATTATGTGCCATTACACCAATGTTGTAGACTTTGCAAGTGCACTTTCCAATAGCGCTCTTGTGCGCAAGATTGCACACTCCTTCGTCTCTCCACTTGACTTCTCCTTCCTACTCACAATCTCCATGTTTGCACCCATAGTGCAATCTCTATCCCTATAAGGTGTTGTATATTCACACACCCTCGACTTGTGCGCTTCCTTCTTCATGTTTCTTCTTGATGCCTAACACGTGTCTCTGTCTTTGAGCCATGACATCCAATTTCCATGTGTGCACCTCCAACCTTGGTGCCAACCTTCCCTTGTGCACCCCATATCAGTGCCTTGGCTCTGGAAACCTAGAAAGTATTGTTGTGATTTTTGTTTGCTAGCAAGATTTTGACTTGACTTGGGATGCTTCTCTATCAAACTCCCTAGGTAAGAAAAATGTGAACCCTTGTTCACAAGTCAGGGACAAGTGGTTGAACCACCCTTTTCACCTTCAAGTGAAATGGTCATGGCCATCACATGTGCTTGGTGCTCGCACTTGAGCATGCCTAGTTTGCTTTTCTTCTACTTGATCTTGCTAGGGTCATAGATCGTACTTATCCCTCTAAACTTGGCCTTCTTCCTTTGTTCTTCTTGCATAGGTCTTGACCCACCTTCATCTGTCCTCCTCCAAGGTGTGCACTCTCCTTGCGCTGTTATTTTGATGCCTCCTGCAAGATATCCTTGTGCAATTGGTCTGTACCATCCTTGCATTACCATGCCTAGACATATCTGCAGTACTCCTGCGGCCTTCTCTGTTCTTCTCTTCTCAGCTTCTTTTGTTTCCTTCTATGGCACACAAGATCCTATGGGACATCATGGGTCCCATCTTCTTGACCTTCTCTTTGTCAGCCGTTGTGCATTGCTCATTAATGCACTCTTCTCCTTCCCCTCAATCCTCTCCTTTGAGGGTCTCTTTTGCATGCACACTGCTATGCTCTTGTTTGCATGCATTGCTACCTTCGATTGATGATTCTATCAACACCCTTCCTTCAAAGTTTTCCACTCGTGCACTCAACTGCTTGTTATCGATGATTTTGGTGTTGTGATTGGGCTAGTTACTTCTATCTCTACTCATCCTTTCACCTCATGCACTCTGGCTCATGATCAACATTTCAGCTCTCTTTGTGACAATGTTTCAGCTCTTTATTGGGTTGTCTTTATTATGCTCCCCTTGGGATTCAAAACCAAGCCTTGCATGAACATAATGTTACTCTTTGTCTCCCTCCCTATGCCTCTTGAAGGCACCCCATAGTTGCTCCCTAGAGCCTTTCCTTCTTTAGGCGCCACAACTTCCTCCCTCTTCCTCACTCTTTGTGAGGATCTCTTCTTCATTTGAGGATTACGGTCACTATCCCCAAGCACTCTCTCTCCTACCAATGGTTTTTGTTGTAGCTCTAGCTCTTCCCTTAGTTTTTCGAGCCTTTAGCCTGATTACGTCAGGCTTCTCCTTTTTCCCAATTCCTTTGTTTCCTTGTGCACATTCTTGTGCCACACCTCTACAACCATTCCAGCACTGCTCTTAGGTGCACCACCTTGTGCATCATTTCGGAGACCATCCAGCCCCATTTTTGCACTTGCACTTTTCCCTTTCCCTATCTCCACACTTCTACTGTGCCAACAGACAATCTCCTCTCCATGGATTCTACTCTTTCGGGGTCTCCCAGTGCTTTATGCACAAAACAAAGCTCCATCTCTAGCACGCACTCCATTAGCTTCTCAAGGCCTTCTCTGCTTGAGAATGTACATGTCTCCACACCCAACTCCACCTTTGGTGTGACTCTTCTCCTTCCTTATTGGTCTCTTTTGTTGTGCATCTAATTTGGCCATCATTTTTGGAATCTTGGCCATTAATTGCGATTCTTGATTGCTCTCCATCTTGGCTGTTTGTTGCGCCATTCTCTTCTAACCTTTTTCTCTAGCCATCTTTTCTATCAGACTACCTAGTATGGTGATTCTGACAGCTTGCTCTCTGCAATGCTTCACCTGTGTGCTAGACTACCTCACATTGTCAATTCTATTGGCACCTTCACCTTTGTCTCTTTCCTTCATGGGATATTACACTGTCACCCACTGCTGCAGACCCTTAGTTGAAATCCTATGCAGGTGTCCCTTATGTGAACCATTATTGCAAGATCACCTTTCGTAATTCAACTTAGCTCACCTTTCTTGAGTCATCTTCACCTAGGCTTTTACTGTGTTTTGCATCAACAATTTCTTGGTCCTTACATATTGTACACCTATAGTTTATGTCAACCAGTTGTACAGTGGTTATCATTATAGGACCTCAGAAAAATTGAGGCAGTTTTATCAACTGTAATTTAAATCCAGGACTGAAGTAAAATCTTCCTTAAAAATCAGTGATAGTGATGCGATATTTGGTTTTACACCAGTTGCCATTAACAGGGCACGGCAGGGTATAAGTTTTGCTCAGAGTATGAGATACTCTGAAGTCTCTGTAAGAACTCAAACAAGCTCATTTACTCCCTTAATAACAAAATGTCTATCTTATTCATTCCTAGCTCGGTACTGTAACTGATGATGCATATACTGACTCAGTATGCTCCATATTATAACCATACAGATCTCCTGGCAGGGTTAGAGTTCTGATTGAGTCTTATTATTATAGGTCATACAGCTGACTACTATTGCTATCTTATCATTATCTTATTCATTTGAGAAATCCTCATTGCCAACCTATATAGACTTTGTTTACACAATGGTTCATGAAGAAATTGAAAAAGAAGAATTGGCTTCTACTCCAACCTCATGAAAGTTATTTCTTCAAGGTATCTTGGCAGTGCATTGATCTGTCTTTCAGTACATATTTCAAACCCATCTCCTACGCAGAGTACTTGAAATAAATATCTCTGAATTTGTTAGAATGATAACTCCATAACACTTCTTCAAGGAATAAGTCCTCTGAGTTTCAACACAGGAATATCATTAATCTAAGCCACTTGTCTATGCTTATATCATTATATTTGCTCTGTCAACCCTTTAATTCTCACTGAAGATTAGGGAGAGCAGAGTTCATTGGAGCTGTGGGCAAAAATTCATAATTTGTGTACATGGATAATCCTCTACTCATCACAGGCTACAGTGAATAGTTATTAATCACATATTGTCCTAGTGATGGATTCAAAATGGAGCAAGGATATTCATACAAGCTTATTGCCATATCATGTCGTAATATATTCTTCTGCTCTGCATTCAGATTCATGGTACTGTTAAGCAAAGATGCTAAACGGTACATGGAAACTGATGATGACTTCATTCATTCTTTATTCCTGCTATCTGCCCTGATACATATGTCAACCTAGAATTTCTCCTTCTCTAGACATCTTATTCATCAAGGTCAGATATCAGAATTCAAATTGCCTTCTTACATGACAATTTTCACTTGTTAAATGGCACAAAAGAAAACTGTTCTAGTTGGTTTTAGGAAGAAGTTCCCTGAGCATGCAGAGGTCTGAAGTGCCATCCCAGGGTCACTGATGCTAGGTGAAAATCCTGGAAAAATGTGGAACATCATGATAAGTGGGCCTCCATCATTAAGTAGTTTATTACCCTCTATACTGTTAAAAACAGAGGTCAAGTACAACACAATTTATTACAAGTCACTGAGTGAATACATTTACAACATTGTGGTTACTGATTCATAGCAGGCTTATTCATAATATGCCCAAAATGTGATAATGGAGAATAAAATATTTTCTTATGAAAACTGAACTTATCACAGCATCAGCCAATCTCATGTAATGGATTCGTACCATTTCTATTTCGATGGAGGTTTCTTAATGCTTGTAGAAGCCATATTCATACATGGCTCAGCTCCATTTTCCTTTGCATTTGCTTGCCACACCAAGTTCTTCTTCCCCTGTTTTTTCTTTGTCATCCCACTTGCCATAAAAACAGAGATCTTTATCTTTTCCCATATCTTGATTTCTTGTTCGTGGTGTGGCATTGGCATTAAGTTGTGATAGATTTCAACCCTGGATCTCCTCTAATATGTGAAACATAAACTCTCTCTCTCTCTCTCTCTCTCCATGGTGTGGCATTGGCATTAAGTTGTGATAGATTTCAACCTTGGATCTCCTCTAATATGTGAAACATAAAAACTGAATCTCTCTCTCTCTCTCTCTCTCTATCCATCTACTTCGGATTGATAAAATTCAATGATTTAATTAATAAGTATGTAGCATAATAACAAGCTGGGGTAACTGACACCTACCTAATGACTTTTGTGCCAAATTCAATACAAGTTATAGCTTCTGGGGTGAGTAATATAGAGGTTGGCCTATTGCCAGTGCCACAACACTCAGCTATAGCATGTCACATCCCCGTTGGAGGAGACTTTCCTGTAGTTTCCTACGTGGCCAAACAAAACAAAATAAAATTTAAAAGACATCTCATTAATGAGTTTGATGGCAGAAATAAAGAGGAAGACCATCTGCGATGAGAAGGGGAACAAAATAATGGCAAGAGTATGGGCGCAGGACAGGAGAAAGTCCCCATTTTTCCATGCCATTATTGAGGCAGGGGACTCCCTCGCTTTCCTCGTTATGAGGCTCTCATGGCTAGACAGGAGGGATGACGTGCAACAGGAGGCGGGAGCAGGAAAGGAAACACGTGTGCTGGACGCCCATCCACAGAAAAAAAGGATAGAGGAATTCGTGGGGACTTATTAGAGATCTGGGCATACATGAAAGCAAAAAGGATGAGGTATTTCGTGAGGTGAGGAGGATGGGTAGAGGTGGGCATAGACAAAGTGTGGAAATGGTTTAACAGGGTATGCAGAGCGTGGAAACTTGCAGGAACATGAATTGTTTCTTAGCGCGCCTCAAAGAAATGTGATCTTGTGGAATGCACTTATTGCAAGCTATGCACAAAAGGGTTTGTTGTAAAGGCCTTAAAAACTTTCAAGTAAATCCAATCTATAGGTGTAATTCCAAACTCCATAACCTTTACGAGCATCCTCCCAACCCGTGCCAAGATGGGAGCTTTGGAACAAGGCTGGGACATTCATCAAAGTGTAATTGAAAGCGGATTTTTGTCATATGTTGTAGTTGCGAATGCCCTGATAGACAGGATGTGCACAAAATGGATTTCGCAAGGATGCTCTCAAACTCCTTGAACGAATGAAGCACTTAGGAGCCTACCCTGATCATGTAAGTTTTGCATGTGCTTTATTTGCAAGCAACCATACTGGATGCGGGATGTAAATTCTTCATCAGCAAGTGTAATATACACCCCACTGTATATGTTTTTGCACTGACTGATTTTTGTGTTTTTGCTGGTTTGCAGTTTAGGGTTTTATTGCATGTTTTGCATGTAGGGTTTTTTTGCAACAATATCATAGAAAATACGGCATATAAAGAAAACCCAGAAAAACTAAGATAGATATAAACAAAATAACACCAACCCAGATTGTATTTGACCAAAATATGAATTAGGAATACATACCCATATCACCGTTTACAACTTCGTCCGGATGCTGTTGCCGGACCAGCAATGAAACACCATGGAAAGGCTCACCACTCAGCAATATGGAGATGTTGTGTATTACAATTGTTATCAGCAATAAATATGCCTCTAGACGCCTCGATTTTGGGAGTTAAATAACACCGAAACTAAGAAGAAATTGCAACTTCTATTGCTCACGTCCAGCTATGAAGGTACGGCCTCTATGGCTATGTGTATCAGCACTGAATGCACCAAATACAGTCTGAAAGTAATCTATTTTCATCAGCAACCCCTTGTTCCTCCAAGGCGACCAACTTCCAAGAAAATATCTCCACGAAGCACACTAACCAATGCACTCTAAATGGTACGGCCTCTAGTGGGTGTACGGCCTGCTGTAAGGAAAGTACGGCCAGCAGCAAGAAGGATTTTAGTCACAAAAATAACACCAATGTCTATCAAATCTGTACTCCCAAGGGCTATTTTCACATCTGCAATTCTAAACTTCATGAAATATGATTATTCAGCTCCAAAACTCGATCCCAAACTCTGTCAATTGAGCACAAATGAACCCTCTGAATGAAGATTCCAATAATCCCTTCCTGATGCACTCTTTCATACACAAGGAAAGGCAATCTGCAAAGGTTCTCGTCTCTGCAAATCGATATCAGAAAACCAAAGAGCCAAGCTCGAAACCCTAAGCACAGGCAACTCAAAAACAAGAGCAATATTCATCAAATCCAGCATATCAAATGAAGTCACTTTTGGGTCTTTTATTTGTCTTCCTTCTCCAATGCCCAAGAGAGTGTATTTTAATTTATTTTTATTTAAAATCATCACCTTGTACCACCATGAGGGGCGTCCATCCTGTTGGTTTTGCTTCTGAATCAGCATTAGGGTTTGCCAGTTCTAATGCACAGGCAGATTCAGCCAATTGAATACAGGAGGTTGCGTGAGCTCCTCCCCTTCACTTCTAGTTCTGCCGCACCAAGGGGGGTGTTCCTATTTGATAAAAGTATGACCTTGACTAGCTCAATGACAGAAAGATATAACTTGACAGCAACAGGCAGAATACTCTCATGTAAGGACCAAGATTTGTATAACAAATCACAAGGTTGGCAACATTCTTGGACATATATGTCTGGTTGGGTATGAGAGTACGTAGGGATCCTAATCCTACTCCTACAACTAACAGGTGGAAGGATGAAATGGTTTGATTTGATGTTTGGATGCAAACCTGGACCTGGAGTATAACCTCAACACAGAGCTAGATTGGTGCCTATCCAGGGCTTGGAGTCAGTAGACATACACCTGTGAATGATCAGCATGAACAACTAAAACTGGATTTTAGGGGGATACATATGATACCTGCCTTACAGATATCTCCCAATACAGAGTGTTAAGCTATCTATACTTATGGCATCCCTATTGCAGTATACCCTTCCCAATATTCAATCTGAAAACAGTTTAATCTACCCCTTGAGCAGAAGTTAAAAGATTAAATATTCAACACAGGAATTCTATGTTCTAGAATCTCAGACATTCCTTGAATGCCTGGACTCAGAAGAAAGATACATGCAAAACTGGAGACAGAATTAGCACAACACATGCAAACATAGCATTATTCATATAAGATTGACCATGAAATCAGTGGATTCATGCAAAAACGTACAACAGGAGATACATAAACTCACAAGTTTTGCTACACAGAGCAACCAAAACTAGTTGTATCTTATTACAGAGCCAAAATGTCTAGTTTTCAACAACCTCAAAATGAGTAACACAGTCTGCCTATATTGGCCAGAAAGTGTACCCGCAGTAATTAATTACATGATTATTACAAAAAACCGTCAGATACAGCCCATGAGAAATGGCGCCCATAAGTTATCAATGCAGTAGGCAGGAGAGTCGACAGGGGTGGCCTCGAGCCCTGCGCCGCCATCTGGAAGTCTTCATGCTAAAAATTAGGCAGCCTGATCACTTGTACCATCGCCCATACCCCTGCTACAATCGCCATTGATGGCTCAACTACCCGCAACCACCAGGAAAAACATCGCAGCGTTCAAAAAGAATTTCCCGCCAAAACGCACCTCTTCGCAGGTTCAAATTATGCAGGGAGATTAATCCCACATTAGTGCCGCGGAGACTCCTTCAGCAGTTTATAAACGGGGCCACAAACATAAAAGGTGTCGAGCGTTTTGCCGCGCTCGACACACAACCCTTCGCCAAAACCCATCGGCCAAACCAAGACCATCGGCCCACTCCAAAAAACTCCTTCTGATCTCAACGGTCTCGCCGATCACTACACTACACTCCCCTTCATCGGCCAGAGACTGACCATCTGGCTAACTCTCCAGACTCCCACCGACAATACGAGTCTCCCCGATGGCCACCAAAACATACTTTGTCGGCCAAACAACAATTGTCGGGCTAGCCCAAAATTCCCTCGCTGACATACTAAGTCATCCCGATGGTCCACTCCAAACATGCCCGTCGCCAAGACATAGACCATCGGCGCAACAGAAAAGATGCTCACCGACAACACAACTCACGCCGATGGACCCTGGCCTCCCTCTCCGTCGGTGTAACACACATCATCGGAGCATCCAAAAAGTTTCCTGCCGATCTCAAAGGTCACGCCGACGACATCTTCGCCAGCTACTCACTGCTCCTCCATCGGTCAGACCCACGCCGATGACACCCCATCGGCCAAACACCTTACATCGGCGGCCCAAAAATTCGCTTCGCTGATAGCCAAACACACGCCGATGGACATCCATCGGCCAGACCAAAACAATCGGAGCACTCAAGAAATCTTTCGCCGACGTAACAACTCCTGCCGATAACATATCAGCCTCCCACTTCCCCCTCCGACGGGTTGAACCAATGAACCTCTGAACCGGTTCAACAGCTAGGTTCAAAAGAAAGGTTCAACCGCGAGGTTCAACCTGATAGCTTCTCTGTCGGCAACACAAACACAACCCCGCTGACCCATTGAACCGATGAACCGGTTCAATGGCGAGGTTCAATACTGAGGTACGCTGGCGAGGTTCAAACCTCCAAAACAATACTCCATCGGCAAGACTCTCGGCCGTCGGCCCGATACACACAAAAAAAACTTAGGCCGAAACCAACATCGCCAAGCTCCGAACCATTGAACCTTGAACCGATTCAGAAAAAGGTTCAAGCGGGAGGTTCAATGATGCAAAATTTGCGCAAGGCAAATGCATAATACAACCCGTTAGAAGAAAATTGAACCCAGAACCGCTGAACCATTGAACATAGAGAAAAAAGGGTTCAAGTTCAAACCGAAATGTCGAAGACACAAAAATGAACACATGCTGATGGAGAAAACATGATGACCCCTTCCTCAGGAAAGAAGATGCGGATGTTGCAAAACACTGAAGGGTTGCCAAAACTTAGAACTTTTTGGATTTTTTGGGAGGGTGCCTGCATGAAAATTGCTAAATTAACTGACAGTGAATTCAGACACCAATAGTGGCTCTGATTGGGGACGTGCAGGTGCAAGACTGCAGCGAGAACCCTAGATCTCTGGGATGCAGACCAGTGCCCTATCCATTGGGCAATAGAGTCAAACTTGCACCAATCTGCATCACCAAACACATTATTTTAAAAGAAACATGGTGGCCCAGGGCCACCAAAAAGGAAAAACCAGACTTTTCTTTTGTCAAACACCTGATTTTCTTTTGATTTCTTCAAATGAAGCCTAAAAGCATTTAACTGTCTGCAGCAAGCCCCCTGGCAATTATTTGTGCTGCTGCTCATTTCTTTTTCTTCAACAAATCTACAATTAGCTTCATCAGCATATATAATTATCAGTTGTAGAATGTCATCATCATATGAGTCACTGATGTTGCTTGGAAAAATAACAGACTCACATGAAACAAATGAATCCACATCAGAATTTTGCCCTTCCTCAAAAAATAAGAGCTCCTCTGTATCAAACATGCAATATTCAGGCACAAGCAACATCTCATAATCAAATTTATCTTGATGAACATATAGATATCCATCATCATCATGCACGACAGTTTTGTGATTAATGTCCACCTGAAATGTCTCAAGAGAAGGCATAAATAACTCAGAATGCAGCCCTACACTAAAAGCTTCATAGTCACCCCTGCAATCAACACTATTCCCAACTGTATGAGCACACACATCTGCAATTTTCCCATCCACCTTTGAATAGTGACCTTGTTTTTTATCTTCACCAGTGCCTTGATAATCAAAAGCAAAGTTTTCAACCTCTGCACTATGAAGGCGGCCAAAATCTTCAAGGAAACACTCATAATCAGCATCCAAATATATTTCATCATCTGAAAGGCTCACATATGCATCTGAATGCTGGCAATCACTAGCATGTTCACTGCCATCCCTTGAATCAATGTTTTCTATATTCAGAGTGAAGCTCTGCATATCCACTTCATATAAATAATCAGGCATAACAGGGATATGCACACTGCTGCAAGACACAACTTCATGTATGTCTCTCATTTGATCAATTGGAGGGCACCTTGTGTCTGCAGGCTTGTCTTCTAAAGGTTGATAACAATTTTTGTTTTCATTATTACAAGATGTGCTTACATTTTCTACAACATTTTCTTCATGCATCACATCATGGCTGCACACATTGTTCTGAAGTATATTTCCCTCTATACAATCATCTCTCAATGCACATACTGGGAGAGCTGAAATATATTCACTTTGATAACTGCTTTGACAACTTGCAGCCATGAAACCTACTGGCATTCCATATTTCTCATTGTTTTCTATGTCCATAGCAAATTGGAAAGCCTGGTGAAGTGTGATTGGTTCTTTATCTCTCAACAAATAACTCATTTCTTCATCAAATGCAACCAAATAAATTGTCAAGCACAATGCATTATTAGGTCTCATATATTCAAGGATCTGCCTGAGCAATTTAATAAACCTAAGATTAAAGGCTGGAACCAGCTCCTCATCTTCCCTTTGGATATTCATAAAATGTATGATCAATGAGGCCACATCAAACCTTTCACCAAACTACCCTAGGAATGCAACTTCTAAATCTATCCATGAAGAAACTGAACAAACAGGCAGGTCTGAAAACCATATCCTAGCATTATCTTCCAATGACTGAACAAAGAGTCTCATTACTACATCTTCATCCTCTACCTCATAATCTTCTATTAAATTACAAAATCTTTGCAGATGTTTGTTTGCCGATTCAGAATCTGATCCACTATATTTTGGCAAACATCTTCTAATTTTATTGGGAATAATATTTGGGTAACCATATATCCCTGTGAAATTTAGGGCTTTATATCTTTCAATAAAGAATGGTCTTCTCTTAGAGCACGACCAGGCTTGCTGTTCTAAACTCAACATTTTGAATCAAAGATGAATACCTGGATATATGTTGCAGCATTGATAGGTTCTTTCAACAGAGTCGCCACCTCTCAGAGAGAGGACAGAATGTCAGCAAGGCACTTTTGTTTTCTGGATTCATCACCCCAGCAGAGCACCACATGGTTCCCTTTTGCTGCAACAACTTCACTGGAAACTAGATTTTCCAGCCCTCAGGTTACTTGACTCTCTGTCCCCAGCGGAGTTGCCATTTTGTTGGTTTTGCTTCTGAATCAGCATTAGGGTTTGCCAGTTCTAATGCACAGGCAGATTCAGCCAACTGAATACAGGAGGTTGCGTGACCTCCTCCCCTTCACTTCTGGTTCTGCCGCACCAAGGGGGGTGTCCCTATTTGATAAAAGTATGACCTTGACTAGCTCAATGACAGAAAGATATAACTTGATAGCAATAGGCAGAATACTCTCATGTAAGGACCAAGATTTGTATAACAAATCACAAGGTTGGCAACATTCTTGGACATATATGTCTGGTTGGGTATGAGAGTACGCAGGGATCCTAATCCTACTCCTACAACTAACAGGTGGAAGGATGAAATGGTTTGATTTGATGTTTGGATGCAAACCTGGACCTGGAGTATAACCTCAACACAGAGCTAGATTGGTGCCTATCCAGGGCTTGGAGTCAGTAGACATACACCTGTGAATGATCAGCATGAACAACTAAAACTGGATTTCAGGGGGATACATATGATACCTGCCTTACAGATATCTCCCAATATAGAGTGTTAAGCTATCTATACTTATGGCATCCCTATTGCAGTATACCCTTCCCAATATTCAATCTAAAAACAGTTTAATCTACCCCTTGAGCAGAAGTTAAAAGATTAAATATTCAACACAGGAATTCTATGTTCTAGAATCTCAGACATTCCTTGAGTACCTGGACTCAGAAGAAAGATACATGCAAAACTGGAGATAGAATTAGCACAACACATGTAAACATAGCATTATTCATATAAGATTGACCATGAAATCAGTGGATTCATGCAAAAACGTACAACAGGAGATACATAAACTCACAAGTTTTGCTGCACAGAGCAACCAAAACCAGTTGTATCTTATTACAGAGCCAAAATGTCCAGTTTTCAACAACCTCAAAATGAGTAACACAGTCTGCCTATATTGGCCAGAAAGTGTACCCGCAGCAATTAATTACATGATTATTACAAAATACCGCCAGATGCAGCCCAAGAGAAATGGCACCCATAAGTTATCAATGCAGTAGGCAGGAGAGTCGACAGGGGTGGCCTCGAGCCCTGCGCCGCCATCTAGAAGTCTTCATGCTAAAAATTAGGCAGCCTGATCACTTGTACCATCGCCCATACCCCTGCTACAATCGTCATTGATGGCTCAACTACCCGCAACCACCAGGAAAAATATCGCAGCGTTGAAAAAGAATTTCCCGCCAAAACGCACCTCTTCGCAGGTTCAAATTATGCAGGGAGATTAATCCCACATTGGTGCCGCGGAGACTCCTTCAGCAGTTTATAAACGGGGCCACAAACATAAAAGGTGTCGAGCGTTTTGCCGCACTCGACACACAACCCTTCGCCAAAACCTATCGGCCAAACCAAGACCATCGGCCCGCTCCAAAAAACTCCTTCTGATCTCAACGGTCTCACCGATCGCTACACTACACTCCCCTTCATCGGCCAGAGACTGACCATCTGGCTAACTCTCCAGACTCCCACCGACAATACGAGTCTCCCCGATGGCCACCAAAACATACTTCGTCGGGCAGACAACAACCGTCGGGCTAGCCCAAAATTCCCTCACCGACATACTAAGTCATCCCGATGGTCCACTCCAAACACGCCCGTCGCCAAGACATAGACCATTGGCGCAACAGAAAAGATGCTCACCGACAACACAACTCACGCCGATGGACCCTGGCCTCCCTTTCCGTCGGTGTAACACACACCATCGGAGCATCCAAAAAGTTTCCTGCCGATCTCAAAGGTCACGCCGACGACATCTTCGCCAGCTACACACTGCTCCTCCATTGGTCAGACCCATGCCGATGACACCCCATCGGCCAAACACCTTACATCGGCGGCCCAAAAATTCGCTTCGCCGATAGCCAAACACACGCCGATGGACATCCATCGGCCAGACCAAAACAATCGGAGCACTCAAGAAATCTTTCGCCGACGTAACAACTCCTGTCGATAACATATCGGCCTCCCACTTCCCCCTCTGACGGGTTGAACCAATGAACCTCTGAACCGGTTCAACAGCTAGGTTCAAAAGAAAGGTTCAACCGCGAGGTTCAACCTGATAGCTTCTCTGTCGGCAACACAAACATAACCCCGCTGACCCATTGAACCGATGAACCGGTTTAATGGCGAGGTTCAATACTGAGGTACACCGGCGAGGTTCAAACCTCCAAAACAATACTCCATTGGCAAGACTCTCGGCCGTCGGCCCGATACACACAAAAAAAACTTAGGCCGAAACCAACATCGCCAAGCTCCGAACCATTGAACCTTGAACCGATTCAGAAAAAGGTTCAAGCGGGAGGTTCAACGATGCAAGATTTGTGCAAGGCAAATGCATAATGTGACCCGTTAGAAGAAAATTGAACCCAGAACCGCTGAACCATTGAACATAGAGAAAAAAGGTTTCAAGTTCAAACTGAAATGTCGAAGACACAAAAATGAACACATGCTGATGGAGAAAACATGATGACCCCTTCCTCAGGAAAGAAGATGCGGATGTTGCAAAACACTGAAGGGTTGCCAAAACTTAGAACTTTTTGGATTTTTTGGGAGGGTGCCTACATGAAAATTGCTAAATTAACTGACAGTGAATTCAGGCACCAACACATCCCTATGAAGGTCACTTTAAGTCATAACTTAAATAAAGTGACTTTATAACATTACTTTATATTATGTCGGTCTCAGAAATAAATACGAATTAAATCTTTAATTTAATTCTTTTCTCACCAACTGGAGTTTCCTAGTGATATCGAGACCCTAAAATCACCTGTCTTGTCTAACCATATCTGCCTTGCTAAAAATAGCAACCCTGGCTCCCAACTTACTAAAAATAGTAAGTCACTGAGATGACTTCCTATACACATCCACTAGCCTACGAAAGTCAATTATAGGCTAGTCCTGATCCACTGGAGTGAGCTAAGTGGGGGACATTATAGCAAGGCTATATACAAGTGGGCAGGTGGGAAAGATAGATAAATTTAAAGAGACTTGCCCTCAAATGTGGATGTTGTGCCTTCACAAACATTGGTTGCTCGGGTTTAGAAGATTAAGATGTTTCTCAAGGACTATAGCTATTCACGTCCAGTGATAGATTAGGTGTTTCATCCTGTTAACTTCATTTACATATACATTTGAGTTGAAGCTGGTCTAGATTATAAAACTTGGGCAATATACTGAATATCTAATGTTTTCCTAAATCGAGTATAGTGAAAGCATGGTTCACTTTCTGGCTTTTGAAATTGTTCATGAAATTTAGAGTTTGTAATAAAAATGTATTTTGGGTGTATTATGTTTGGCACATTGGGTATTATTTATTTATGTCAAGAATCTTCCTCTATAGAATGCAAAGTAACCTTTGTGAAAAAGGTAGTAGTTGGTTGATCATATTGTTCATATTCTATGTTTCCATTTGCTATGATTATTAAATATTTTCTATTTAGTCCTATACAACTCTATTTTACTTTATCTCTATCAACCCAATTGCATGTGGACTATGTTATTTTATCAAGTACTTAGGTATACTCTCCATATGTTTATAGTGGGTATAGGTTGATGAGTTTGGTCGTCTAAGAATTTGGGGACTTGGTTAAATTACCCAAGATTTGCACTAACCTAGTATATGTTAATGACATGTATGAATTAGAGAATAAACTATCGTAATAACATGGCAAGTATGTTAATGTTGCTACTTTTAGATACCAAGGATTTATCTTTCACCTCTTATTCTAAGGTGGAAGGATTTGCTAATTGTTAGCAAGGTATAGTTAGTTTGTAAACATAAATTATCGATGTGGTCACTATCTTGCATGATGTTGTCATATTAAAACTTGTTCATAATTTATTGACTTGAGTTCTCCATTCACAAGGTTATTTGGCATTCCGGGAATGATAGACCATAACATATTGCAACTATGATAGTTGATATCATTAAATCTTGCTATCGTATGACATTACTCTACTAGTAGGAGTATATTTCACATCAATGGAGTGAACGGAACTGTGATATTTATAACTCTAACTTGAATGAAGGGGAAATACAGGAGGATATGTTGAGGATAATTGATTGAATGTAGGCAATGTTAACCTTGATGTTGGAATGGTAGTTGGTGGTTATTAAAAAAAACCTTGAAAGTTACAAGTACTTTAATCTAGCAATGATACACGTATTTTAGGATTATTACCTTAACCTTGAGAACAACTAAATGGTAATGGATTTCTAAATTAGGGTATATATGACTAATAAACCTTTCGAGTTGGGGAATTTATTAGACATGTTATTGTTAGTAGAGCAAGCTTAACTAAAGATAGTTGTTTTAGATAGTTGAATAATCTAATTTACTTTCCTGATGATAAATTTCATGGAAACAATACATTAAGTCACGTCTTACAAATATGTAACTCTCTTCTAGTGAGGTTAATGAGGTCATCATATAATAGAATGTAATGTTATGGTATTCCCCTAGTTATAAACAACACTATGTACCAAGTACTTGATTGCAAGAAGATGTCTTCAGGATCCATGTGGTAGGTGATAATTACATGTTTGGTGTCACCTTAAAGGTACCAAATGATGCATGATATCCTTGACATATATTTATTAGGGAATGGCAATCTTGGATATGACTATGATATTGATATTTTTGAATCATATTATAGAAGGATGTTATTTTGGAGTCATAATAGGGCTTTGCATATTTATTTCTCTATGAATATATTTGGTCTTCTCTCATCTTGTGCTCGGATATGACTGATTTATTTTATATTAATTAAATGTTGTTATGCATATCTCTATGTACGGATTTGATTATGGGGATATAATAAGTGTTGGTATGAAATTGGGATGACAACAAAACTTTGAGGGTAGGAACCTAGGTGTTTAACCCTTGAGAGAAAGTGAGGAGAACTACATGTGACTTTGATCTCATTTGGAAGCGGATATGTAGACAATTCTTGGGCAAATAATGCCCTTGGACCTTAAGTCCATAGGAGAGAGGTTTAGGGAATGACTTCGAGGTATGGGGTGTTCCTAAACTTGATCAACCTTCCCTCTTCAGTATGTTTCAGCTTGAGACTGAAACTACATCAGATGGCTATCAACTCACCCTCCAACTAGTAAGTCTTCACTATATAGGCCTGAGTCAGAAAGATGCACTCTATTAGCACTAAGCTCCTATACTCTAAGGTCGTTGGGTCAGGTTCTCTAAATCTACCCAACCTTTGAAGGACTTTTAGATTTACCATTTTCACAGTTCATCTCTAATATGCATATATGAAGGTGACTTTAAACTTGTCTAATATTACTATTGTGGTTTTGACTTATGTATAATGCATACTATGTTTCCAAGTGACAATTGAATGTATGGAATGGCCTTGGATATTACTTGTGTTTGTATATGTTTATGCATATGTCACCAGATATAATCCAGCTCATGTGGGTCCAATATGTTTGTTGAGTGTTGACTTGTAATTTAGACCCCTAGACCTAAAAGACCTTGTGTATTGATTTATGGATCTCTATGTGGCATGTAACCAAGTCAACCTGATCAGTGTTGGTGAATCCTTGTGACATTCTGATTGTATTTCCCTTGGCTATAAGATGACCCATATGTTGAAATCGAGTCTGATACAGGTGTGGATAGCCGGCTGTCACCAGTACCATGTAGGTGATGGATGTCAGGTGCTATCTGTCGTATCTTAGGATGAGCCGGTTGTCATCAGTAGCACGGAGGTGACAGATACCAGGAGCCATCCAAGTTATGATACAGGTGCAGTTTAGCCGGTTGTCACCAATACTGTGGAGGTGACATATGCTAGGTGCTATCCACCATATCTTAGGGTTAGCCAGTTGTCACCAGTACGATGGAGGTGATGGATGCCAGGAGCTACCCTTTGGTATGATAGGGCTTAGCCGACTTTCACTAGTACCATGTGTATACGCCTAAAAATGACACGATTCATCCTAAATAAATATTCTAAATATTTATTTCATTCTTCTACCAATTAAATAAATATTCCAAATTTATTTAATCAATTCACTATTCCTTAATTAAATAAATTCAATTTATTTAATTAAAATCCCTAAATTCTTCTAATGTCACACAATTAAATAATCATAAATTATTTAATTAATCTAAATTCCTCTATCCTAAGTTCTAATTCCAAAAATCCACCTCACACTTACACCTCACTTTTCCACCTCACCTTGTCCACCTCATCGGGTTGCACATGTAATTAAATATATTAAATATTTAATTACCTATTTTCCCCCTCACCCACATGTCCTATTTCTTCTCAAATCAGAAGTTAGTTAACTAATCAATCAAAAGTGTTAACTAACCAGTCAATTGAGCTAATCCCTCAATCAATTCAATCAATTCCATAATTCATTCTTCCAATTGACTAATCAAGTTTGTTAACTGTTCAGTTAAAAGAGTTAACTCTCCAATCAATGTTGTCAAATCCCCTCTTTCATGATGGAGATGAGACACTTGTCGTATTTCTACTGGTTGCAGATTCCTCAACCATCCTCAGCCATTGATCATCATATCTCCTCTCAACCGTTGATTCTCATTCTTCTGAGTTTATAAAAGAAGCTTCATCCTCACATTCTATTCATCCAGGCTATTCGTATTGTTACTCTGTAGAAATTCACCAGCGCGCCTTTGGCACCCCAATACAATTTGCTTGAGATCACCCAAAGCTTTGAAGCTCCTCTTCATTGCACGTTTATCACCACAGCCATTCACTACCGACATCTTACAACACAACTAAAAGAGTGCACTCACTGAGGGCCTACTTCATCAGCAAAGGACGGTTGTGATAGGCGAACAACAGAAGCTTTGGAACAGGGAATGTTTGCACTGTATTGTTCATTGCCTCATTTCATTCAATCTTTCTTGTTTTCATTATTCTGTTGATGTTTGGGTTTAGTATTGTTCATTTGATTAATCCACATTTTACCCTAACATTTTTATATTTGTATTGTTACTCTGCAGAAATTCACTAGCGCACCTTTGGCACCCCAATACAATTTGCTTGAGATCACCCAAAGCTTTGAAGCTCCTCTTCATTGCACGTTTATCACCACAGCCATTCACTACCGACATCCTACAACACAGCTAAAAGAGTGCACTCACTGAGGGCCTACTTCATCAGCAAAGGACGGTTGTGATAGGCGAACAACAGAAGCTTTGGAACAGGGAAGGTTTGCACTATATTGTTCATTGCCTCATTTCATTCAATCTTTCTTGTTTTCATTATTCTGTTGATGTTTGGGTTTAGTATTGTTCATTTGATTAATCCACATTTTACCCTAACATTTTTGGCGCCCACCGTGGGGCCCTTGCCCCTTTATCTCATCAAAATCTGAGCTTTTTTTGAAGGCAGGTTCCGTACAGGTCACACACAGTCAAGCACAGGCTACTTCGGCGCATTTGAACATTTCTGTAGCGCATATACCCATTTCTGCGGCGCTTCTATTATTTCTGTGCATCTGTGCTTTCTTGCTGCGCTTTTGCGCACTGTTACGGTGCTTTTGTTATTTTTGCGCATATGTTCATTCTTGCTGCGCATGTGCCCACTGTTCCTGCGCATTCATAATTCCTGTGCATCTGTTCATTTTAACGGTGCATTTGATCACTGTTACTGCGCATTTGCCCCTTCTGCACTTCTGTGTATTATTGCTGCGCTTTTACGCACTGTTGCAGCGCATTTGTTCTTGCTGCGCTTCTGTTGACTATCTCTGCGCATTTAGTCACTGAAGCTGTGTATTTGTAATAAGCTATGGTTTTAGTACTTTTCTAGGAAAGTTTGCTAACGCTAACCTTTTCACAGGTGTTCACTAGAGCTGTTTTGCAGGATAGGTTCAGGTTTAGTTCCATATAGTTGCATTTAAATAGTTCACACTTCATTTTCTAAGGGATAGTAAAACTGATATTCATTCAAATCCTCACCTAGCTCTAATTAGGAAAGAAGTAACTAGATCATTTGTTTCTTGCATTGCAACACTTTCCAAGTTATTGCTATCTGGGATTAAAACTGAACTCACCATTGATTTCCGGGATAAAATTGAACTACTGCTATCTGTTGGACCAAAACTTCAAAGTTAACTATTTCGTGCTATGGGGATTAAAACTGAACTCACCATTGATTTCCGGGATAAAATTGAACTACTGCTATCTCGTTGGACCAAAACTTCAAAGTTAACTATTTCGTGCTATGAGGATTAAAACTGAACTCACCATTGATTTCTAGGTTAAAATTGAACTACTGCTATCTCGTTGGACCAAAACTTCAAAGTTAACTATTTCGTGCTACGAGGATTAAAACTGAACTCACCATTGATTTCTGGGGTTAAAACTAAACCAATGCTATCTTGCTAAAATCACTTCAAAGTTCTGTGCTTTCCCAAGTAGATTAGCCCATTTAGTTTTTCTACTTTTAAATAGGTTGGATTAATCAGTGTCTTCTGTGCTTGACGAATGACAATAGGCTTATGCTCTCCCCTTTACTAGGTGATCACAGTGCCAACTTGTTATTCCATTTGTTTAACCTTTATGAGGGGCCTGCTCTTGGATGCACGCTTGTCCAAGTGGGAACGACTCTCAGTGGTAACAGGCTAAAGCTAAGCCCTACCAAGCCACTTAAAATAAATTGTGCTTGAGATAAAAACTTCCTGCAACAAGTGCTGCTATGTTACACCGACGACCAACCTCCCCAAAAACCCTCTAAGGCGTAACCCTTTAAGGCTGGGAGACTCCACAACAGAGAGTAGTGTCGCCGCATGTGTAACCACTTGAACGGTTGCCCGCATTAAATACTTCTTGTTCTAGTGGCCAAAATCCCTTGTAATCCATTTCTAGCCTAGGGTCTTTGTGCTTGCTTTTAATCCAAAATAGAGTTGGAAAAAAAACCACAAAAACAATGAAAAACTATAAAATATTCTTTGTGCTTGCTGTGTTTTCTTGCTATTAATTCATAAAATCAGATCAAGGAGGCCTTTTTCCAGCCAAAAAAAAAAACCAAAAACAACAGAAAAATCTAAAATTTTGCCAAAAACAGAGCTGCACATATACCCATTTCTGCTACACATTTGTGTCGACTTGCTGCGCATACGTGGACTTGCTGCGCATATGCACACTGTTACTGCGCATTTATATTTTACCAGTGCTGTGCATACACTGCGACTTCCTGCACATATATTCATTTCTGCTGTGCATTTGTTTCTGTGCATACACGACAGAGAGCACTTGCACTATTTTTGAGGAAATATTTTTACCTGTTTGGAGCACCCATTTCAGCCTAGCTTCACATTCCGAGGTCAGATTTAACCTTGCAGTCAGTCTTCATCCGTTTCACCCAAGTCTCTCTCTTTCGTCAATCGTCCCATTCACTTTCTGTCCAAACCCCTCTTGTCCCAAAGTTAGTTTATTCCATACTAGTTCGACATAGTTTATTCCATACTAGTTCGACATAGATCCCTTCTTCGTATCATTAGTGAATTCACGTAAGCCTAGTAGGTCACAGTACCTTTGCCAGTAACCTTGTTGACCAACTAGTCCCTACACAGTAAGACAGGTATCAACTACCCTTACTAGTGGCTACCGTCTTGTGTCAACTGTCTTACTTGAAGTCATTGAGCGAAGGAATCCTTTGTCTAAACCTTGTTTTAGGTATCCTATTCACAACAGTCTCAGTTGGCACCTTGCCAAAATTTCTAATCCTAGTCCACTCCATCCCATGTCACCTTGCATGGTTCTTACTCGATCCCAGTACAAAAAGCAAATAGAAATGGCCGGCTCATCCAATCGCATCATCACACCACATGATAGTGACGAAGAAATTTCTCATGAAAAATATGAAGCGCACATCCAAGATAGAAAATTCCAACGCCTAATAGAGAAGGTGCTTGTTGAAGACCCCCATAAATACTTCTATCATCTTGCTAGTCTCAGAATTAAACTCCCTGCAGACTTTGATATAAGTACAATCATGGAAAATGTAGACAATGATCATGAGAGGGGTACAAATGACACAGTCCCGCATGCAAATGATAGCGGAAAGAAACCCATGGATCGAAATACTCCCATGGAAGAAATGAGGAAGCAACTTGAGAGCCTCACACAACAAATATCCGACCTTAAGATCGGTACAAGTACCAAGAACTACTCCTTGGAAGATATAGCACCGTACCCCTTTGACAGAAGTCTGGACAGAGACCATTCCCCTACAGGTTCGAGGTGCCCAAGTTTGACAAATACAAAGGGAAGGGGGACCCTAGAGATCATATTAGGGAATTCAATGCAGCATGTTTAGAAGTAGCTCACAACTAGACCTACTTGATGAGACTATTCCCAAGATCTTTAGGTGGTCAGGCTATGGAGTGGTTCTCGCGTCTCCCACTAGGAATCAGAACTTTTGATGAACTTGTCAATAAATTCATAATGCACTTCTCTTACAACATCGAACACGAGGTATCTATGCTAGATCTATGCAACACCAAACAAAAGAGTGGTGAGTCATTTGCCACCTTCTTACAATGATGGAGACAACTAGCTAGTAAGTGTTCTTATGATATACCTGAGAAGCAGCTATTGGAGATGTTTGTCCATAACCTGAACATTGATCTTAGCTATCAAATACAGATACAATGCCCTACATCATTCTTAAAAGTCATTGAAATGGGCTTATTCATCGAAAAGGCTATGATCACTAAAGGAGCTATCAAGCTATACAAGGACACACCTACTTCCAATTACACAACGGATAAATCAAAGTTTTGGACCAAGAACAAGAATGTGGTCAACGATGGGGTAGTGGATGCCAAGGCGGCAGCTCCCAAGCAACAACCCATATTCACTCTCAAGGGAGAAACAAACAAAGGTACACTCAACAAACCACCCTCTTGGGAGCCTAGACCTTGGTTTAGTTCAAATCTAAGGAGAAAATTCACACCATTGGGTGAGTCTCAAGAGTCTGCACTAAGGAAGTTGTTGGCTAACAATGAAATTTCTCTACCACCAACAAGTGATTACGAGCCTATAGTCAAACCTCCCTACTGGAAGGACATAGACTATTGTGAATATCATTGAGGAAGGGTGCATACAACTAACAACTGTATCCGCCTCAAAAATGTCATACAAGATGTACTAGATCAGAACCAGGGAGGGACACAATAGCATACCTCCAATGAATCTCATGTGGCCTACAGGGATCCACTTCTGAATCACAACAGGCCGTATAACAACAACAACAACAACAACAATGGCCACAACAACAACAACTACTACAACAACAATGACAACAACAACAATAATCACAATCGGCCAAATCAGAATAGCAGGACTAGTAATGCTAACTATGCAAGTGTGCCATTTGACTACACCATAAACTGCATTTCCGAGCAAATCCCACAGGTCAATGTCATCTCACCCAACCAACAACCAGGACCTAACAGAATTGGTTGTAGTATAATTACCCACAGTGGTAAAGTCACGCTCAATACCGCCCCTCCAAGGTCGTCACAGTCCCCATCCAACTTCTGTCAGTACAATGTCATCGACCACTTACAGAAAACTCCAGCTCACATTTATATATTGGAGCTATTGCGTCTATCTCCTTCTCATAAAGAGATTCTTGAGAAAGCCTTAGTGGAAACCACTGTCCCCACTACCTTGGCCCAAGAGAAGTTCCAGACCATGGTAGGCAATCTGACATCCTCCAACTCCATATCGTTTACTGAGCAAGATGACCTCTCTGTATCCCAACCTCATAACACCCTCTGCACATTGTCGCATTCATACACAAGCACCACATCAAGAGGGTTCTCATTGATGGAGGTGTCGGTTTAAATATTTGCACATTAAAGCTAGTCCTTGCACTGGGGTTCTCCGAACAGGCAGTTGATCCAAGGAGGAAAATTACCATCAATGCATATGACGAGAAAGAAAGAACCACAAGGGGAACAGTTGTCCTACCCATTCAAGTGGGACCAATAATAAAAGATGTGGTGTGTCAAGTCCTTGATCGGGAGCTCGCTTATAGTATCCTACTCGGGAGACCATGGATTCATGCCATGAAGGCTGTCCCTTCAACCTATCATCAATGCATTAAGTTCCCGCACAATGGCAAGCAAGTCATCATTCAAGGCGACCCTGACCCCTACCAACACTGCAATTCTTTCTGTGCAAAACCCGAGTGTGTCATACCCAACAATAGAGCATACATTTCCCCTACCCTGCAACAGGACCATACCGCTGAAGCTTCCTCCTCAAGACCCAAAGTGCAGAAAGTTACCATAAAAGAAACTGGAGTGGGAGAGTACTCAATTGAGCACAGTCTCAATCTTGCCAAATTGCCCTTATCCCCTCGATCTTTTGGCCAGCCCAAACATTTTCCAAAGCCATCTGCTCCTCCTGTAGCTCCTGCAACTCCCTTTGTAAAATGGGGGACCTTATCTGATAAAACAGAGGAGAGAGATCTCCTACAATGGCTTTATGCAGAAGAAGAAAACACACCCCAAGATCCGCCTAGACTCCCAACAGAACTCTATGGGCGAGGTGAGACTATTCTGCACAGGATGGGGTATGAAGGACAAGGCCCCATCGGCCTCAAAAAAGAAGGAATCATTGAACCTATCCAACCTTATTCATCCTCATCGGCTAGAAACACAAGTGGCCTAGGATACAAAGGCAAGGCAAAGCTAAGGAAAATGCTTGCCTTGTAGAAACAATCCAAATACTCCAAGTGGATAGCGACACAGATTCAAATGAGTATGAGTGGGACGAGCTAACAGAGCACTCCTACAATGACAAAGAGGTCGACACCATCCAAACTCTTAGCCCCTACCGTGAGGGACAAACGCAATGGAACAGACCACTGGAGTCTGATTTGCCCATCCCTGAGATTATGGCTTTCGAGGAAAGTTTAAATTCCATTGCAATAAACAACTTGGAGGAAAGTACCACCCTGAACACTACCCCCGCCAATGCTCCTAACATTTCCATTCACACCATCAATGAATCAGGTCTATCATCCGACTCCCTTCCCCTCTTGCACCCTGAGCTTATTGACTGGGATCTGCAAGGAACTCCCCAACTCGATATGTTCCAAAACGATGATGCTTACATTGATTATATGGAACTTAGGGACCACTTACTCAAGGGAGATCATAAAGCTGGTTTTGCTATTGAACTGAATACCGTGGCTTACTTCAGGGAAGGTGCCAAGCCTTCCAGTCGCAAAAATATCAAGATCAAAAATAGATCTGACAGTGAAAACTGCCTTGCGGCAGTGTCAGATCACAAAATAGTAAAAAGAAAGGAAATCTGAAGGTGAAAACCCAACTGTGGCACCTGACGATGGAATGCTTGACACTCTCCCTAGTGATATGTACTAGGAAAGGTCACAGATTGTTGTGGAACTGACAGAGCCCGTGAATATTGGAACAAAAGAATAGCCCAAGATTATCCACTTTGCCAAATCTCTTACACCACCAGAGAAAACCAAGTTTGTACCATTCTTTAAGAAAAAGAGAGGCAGCTTTGCTTGGTCATATGCAGACATGCTAGGTTTAGACCAAAACTTAATTCTACATCATCTGCCATTGGATCTAGGAGTAAAACTAGTGAAGCAGAAGCTGAGAAAAATGCATCCTCACATAGCACTTTTGGTCAAAGAAGAACTCAAGAAATTGCTGGATGTAGGGTTCATTAGAGCCATAGATTACCCAGAATGGATATCCAACATTGTGCCAGTGTCTAAACCGGATGGCCCAGTTCGACTATGCAATGATTTTCGAGACTTAAACAAAGCATGCCGCAAGGATGATTTTCCATTGCCAAACATCGATATCATAGTCGACCTAACTGCAGGACATACAATGCTATCACTCATGGACGGATTCTCAGGGTATAATCAAATCAAAATAGCACCAGAGGACCAACACAAGACAGCTTTTACTTGCCCATGGGGTACCTTTTGCTGGAATGTCATGCCATTTGGGCTAAAAATGCAGGTGCTACATATCAAAGAGCTATGACTACTATATTTCATGACATGATGCATGTAACTATGGAGGACTATGTTGACGATATCTTAGCAAAATCTCTCACAAGGGACTCACATCTGGATGTCCTAGAAAAAGTTTTTCAAAGATTGGACCAATTCCAAGTCAAACTGAACCTAAAAAAATGTGTGTTTAGGGTAACTTCAGGCAAGCTGCTAGGCTTCATCGTGTCGGCAAACAGAATAGAGGTGGACCCGGCCAAGGTCAAAGCTATAATGGACATGCCACCACCCAAGACTCTGACTCAGTTGATGTCCCTACAGGGCAAGCTGCAGGCCATCCACAAATTCATATCACAGCTGGCAGACAAGTGCCAACCTTTCAGCCATCTCCTGCATAAGAACATTCCATTTATATGGGATGAGCGGTGTGAAGAGGCATTCAACAAGCTAAAGGAGTACCTTATGAATCCACCCATTCTCATGCCTTCGATCCAAGGAAACCTCTAATTCTCTACATATCTGCTACACCTACTGCTCTTGGAGCTCTTCTAGCGCAGCAAGATTACGAGAACAAGGAAAGAGATGTATACTACATTAGTCGAACCTTAGTGGGCTACGAGTTGCAATACTCACAAGTAGAAAGATCATGTCTCGCGGTAGTTTTTGCTTCACAAAAACTCCGACATTACATGCTTGCACATCCAGTAAAACTCATTGCAAAAATTGACCCACTGAAGTATCTCCTCAGCAAAGCAGCTCTCACCGGTCGCCTAGCAAAGTGGGTAATGCTTCTTAGTGAGTATGACATCGAATATGTGGACAGAAAAGCCATCAAGGGACAAATCATAGCTGACCAACTAGTAGATGCACCATTACAAGACAGCAAGCCCATGTAGTTTGAATTTCCAGATGAATCCTTATTCAATGTGTCAACATCTTTTTGGAAATTCTACTTTGACGGGTCTCACACAAACCATGGATCGGAGGCAGGTATCCTGTTTATAACTCCTCAGGGCGACACAATTCCGAAGTCTTACCGTTTGTTATTTCCATGCACCAACAACATAGCGGAATATGAAGCCTTGGTAATTGGTCTCAAGATGGCGACTGAGTGGAAAATCCAAGAACTACATGTCTACGGTGATTCTCAGCTTATAATCAATCAGGTCAACGATGAGTATCAAACCAAAGATGAAAAGCTCATCCCATACAAACGGATGGTCCACGACTTCAAAGAGCACTTTGGGACCATCTCCTTCGAGCAAATACCCAAGATCGAGAACAAAGCAACAGATGCAATGGCAACCATTGCCTCTCTTCTAGAAATACTTGAAAATGAGTCATGGTATGAGTTCTTAGTGGAAACTATCCGGCAACCAGCTTATGATCTTCTTGAGACCCATTCCATCTGCCTTCTAGTCGGATCTGATTCACCTTGGTACGGTAAGATTTACACTTACCTCAAGGACAACATTCTCCCACCTGACCTCTCTTCTAACCAGAGATGAACTTTTATACGACAAACCTCTCGCTACACCATCATAGCCGATACCCTATACCGACGTGGTCTCGATGGTACTTTGCTCCATTGTTTAGAATGAGAAGAATCCATAACTGCCTTGCAAGACGTACACGAAGGGATCTGCGGAACACACTCCAGCAGTCCTTCCTTAGCCAAGAAACTCATACGTTTGGGTTATTACTGGTCAAACATGGAAATGGATTCATATCAGTTCGTCAAAAAGTGCAAACAGTGCCAAATACACGGGAACCTGATCTATGCACCTACTCAAGAGTTGAGACCTTTAACGACACCCTGGCCCTTTTGCCAGTGGGGACTTGACCTTGTGGGAAAGATTCATCCACCCTCATCCAACGGCCACAAATTCATCATAACTGCCACTGAGTATTTCACAAAGTGGATTGAAGCCATTCCCCTCACCACCGTCACAGGTAAGCAAATTTCCTCATTCATCCTAAATTACATTATCTACAGATATGGCATTCCTTCATCTATTATCATGGATAATGGAGGACCATTCAAAAATCAGGATGTCCAAGAACTCTGTGAGCATTTCAAAATCCAAAATCACTTCTCCACTCCATACTACCCCCAAGGTAACGGTCAAGCTGAGGCATCGAATAAAACCATTCTGAAAATCCTAAAGAAGACTGTCAACGATGCTGGCCGTGATTGGCATGTCCAACTAAATCCTGCGCTGTGGGCCTACAGAACCAGTATATGCACTCCCACAGGTGCTACACCCTATGCCCTTGTCTATGGTTCAAAAGCCATCCTCTCCATTGAGGTTGAACTACCATCTCTCAGGGTGTCGTTGAAAGGTCTCATATCAGATAAAGAATACAGAGTCTCCAGGTTACAAGAACTAGAGCTACTAGAAGAAAGGCGACAAAAAGCCTTTGATCATCTCAAAGCATATCAACAGATAATGTCAAGAAGCTATTACCACAAGGTTCGCCCAAGATGCTTTAAGGTTGGGGACCTTGTTCTCAAAGAGAATCCTCGCAATCAACAAGACAGAGAAAAGAAAGGCAAGTTTGAACCAAACTGGCTTGGGCCCTATGTGATTGTAGTAGCTTACGGATCGGGGGCATATCAGTTGGCAACATCAGAGGGTGAGTTATTCGACGATCCAATCAACAGCATGCACCTTCGCCGGTTCTATACCTAGGAGAACCCTAATGCAAGGGCGCCAAAATACAAAAAAAATCAAAAAAATCAAAAAATAAAAAAAAAATTGAAAAGAGAAAATCCAAAAAAATTAGAAAAAATAGAAAGCATACAAAAAAATGTCCTTTGGTGAAAACCTGGCAAACATGTGCCTTGGATAGGTATCATGATGAAAACCTGGCAAACAGGCATCATGTTTACTTCCTAGCTTCTCGTGCAAATAAAAGCAAGTGATGAAAACCTGGTAAATAGGCGTTACTTGTGATAAACTGCCTTCTCCATCTTTGAGAATCCAGTCACCTTGAGTCCATTCTTCCTTCGCTCATTTCCCATTTGACCCATATCTGTCCCACAATAAACACCTGGCAGTTACCTATCATGGCTTGATAACTTACTCTCCTTGTGGCCTTGTCAACCAAGGTTTTGTCCCATACCGTCTCCTCAGTGTGAGCTTGGCATAGTGTCCCTCATCAGTGTCCATGGTCCAAGTCTGTGAACTACGTCGCCTTTGCGCCATCACGTAGGCAAGGCCATTATTCTAATGCGCCCCCGAGGCTTCCGTTTGTCCCATCTGTCCCACATCTAGTCCCTCTATCAATCTGAGTTTGTCTCCACTTTCTCTCACCTAGGTCTTAGGTCCATTAGGGTTTACCCCGAACTACGTTGCCTCTGCATTGTCACGTAGGCAAGGCCATTTAGCAATGCGCCCCCGAGGCACTAGGTCAGTCCCTTAGGGTCCGTTTCCCCAATAAGGATTCTGCAATCTTCTCACCAAACATGCAAATGCAAGCAGAACCCGCGCTTCAAGCAGAAATCTTGACTATGAACATCTTAACCTATCTAAAGCAAAGCAAATACCCAAGGTCTTCTAACTGATTCTATTTAAATTATGGAAAGACAAACACATCTAATGGAAAGAATGTTTTGTGGGTTGAAATCATGGTTAAGTTACAGGGTCTTGATTTTTCTTATCATGTCTTTCTATGCTACTTAAAGATGCCAAAAGCTAGAGATGCTATGATGGGGGCATGATCATTTTTCTTTGTTTGCTATCTGTGGATTCCACTTTAGTAATGTGACACCTTGTCTAAGGACATGATTGGCAAAAGATCATCGAGGATATCAAAGGTCTAACATGACTGGGGGCAATCCTTGTTTGTTGACATGCAAGACGTACTCAGGTCATCTAGATTCAATTTTGACTAGATGCTTGTATTTACTTGCCAAATCAAAATCCATGTAAGCAATACTCAGGTCATCTCGGTTCAATTATAACTAGATGCTTGTATCCACTTACAACATTTCAAAAAATGTACCAAAAATAAATTGCCCAATGATGAAATGAAGCACTCTAAAAGTAAAACATCCATCCTATATCCATATACACATCCATGCATCCATATCCCATACAATCATCAATACTCGTACTATGCAGAGTAACAACATCAAATGAAGTTTCTAAGTCTATCTATATCCAATCATTCTGTCAAAACCATTCTTCTCTCTATCATCCTGTCATTCTTGTGTCAATAGAGTACATTTGGACATCACACAAACAAAGCATATAGTTGCATATCATATCACATTTA
Source organism: Cunninghamia lanceolata (assembly GCA_027924645.1). Taxonomy (NCBI): domain Eukaryota; kingdom Viridiplantae; phylum Streptophyta; class Pinopsida; order Cupressales; family Cupressaceae; genus Cunninghamia; species Cunninghamia lanceolata. Next base: position 18,774,315 of record BSBN01001583.1, read on the forward strand.
GAGCTAGTCATGAACATGATTAAATCAATTGCATACATAACACAATGCATTAGGTCATCCATATATATCATCATCATATCACATCAAACAACAAAGAAATAAAAAACATAGCTAAGTGCATCACATATCAAAAGCTGCATAATCACATAGGAATCATGTTGCATTTGCATACATTTGAAACATAGTACATCATATAGACATCGCACAGCATCATATCAAAAGTGTCTCATATAACATCAGATAGAACATCTAAGTCTACACATGCATCGCATCATACAATAGAAATGAGTCATCATCATTCATCAACATAGGAAATAGATCATAAGGTTGCATCATCATATATACAATCATAAAAAGAGGTCCAAATGTACATTATCGTCATCTCTCTCTTAATCAAAATGTCATATACAATGTGCATCCAAAAGGATGGTGATACATGTCCCAAAAAGTACAAAATCTGGTACAAGTCTACCCTTGCTGCTGTGGGCCACCACTGCCAGCCCATGACTACTGGGGACCCATCACAGAAGCCCCTAACTGTGATGGCCCTGCTCTCTGAGTAGCCCTAGACTGACTCCTGAAACTCGAAGCCCTCTGACTCGCTGGCACTGCCCCATGGTATAAGCCCCGGTAGTACTGTGCCTGTGACTGTGCTCTGGCAAGCTCTACCTGCACTTGTGCCAACTGTGTCTGCAACTGGCCTACCTGTGCCTGTGCCTACTGCACCTGCCCAACCAAGAAGGAGCTGGCTACATCTGTCCCTATAGCTGCCACTACAGTGTCTCACTCCACATGGATAACGCGTACTCGTGCATTTGCCATGTCCCTCTCACGAGTCAGCCCTGCGATCACTGCAACATCAGTCTCTCGCCGGCCGTTGGCCCTCCTAAGCTGTGCCCGCAGCTCTCTCACCTGTCCCCTCAGGCTGGCTATGGCCCTCTCATGCACCTCTACCTGCACTGGCCCCTATGATGCCTCTACCTATCCTGGCCCCTGTGGCTGGGGCACCTGCTGCTATGGTACCTGTTGGGGTGGCGGCATCTGTGCCTGCTGCGGTATCTGCTGCTGTGCAACCTATCCTGGCACTGCCTGCTCAGCCTGACCTACCCTCCTCCGCTGTCTCGGCCTCTCTTTGTCTCCTCCCCCCGTCCTTCTCGACCCCGTCCTCCTCTACCTCCCCTCCGCCCCCGGCCAACCTGTCCCTCCTCCTCTGAATCTACCTCTTCAATACGAGGCACCGGCATGCCAGGTCCTGAGTACCTCAGGAATGGATGTGCCATCATCCAATCCTCATAGTCCTGTGTAACCTCAGCATCTGCTATCTCTGCCCTCATGTCCCATGCCACATAAGGAGTCTGTCAGAACTCTGCTAGGGCCTCCTCATATGAAGCCATCAGCCCCCATCTAACCTGCTCTGCATGTGTCCGAGCAAACAATGCCTGTCCCTGTGGCATACCCTGCCTCCTCCCAAAATGTCTCAATACTCGACCCACCATCTGTCTCTCTAATATGTGTCGTGTCTGGCCTATCAGCCACCACGTCTGAAAGCAGTACAGCAGCTCGTCCCCCTCGTCATCCCAGGGCTTGCAATCTAGATATGGTCGCCAGACAACCACATCTACACCATCCAAAGTATGCCTCCAGTACTCCAGCTTCCCTAGCCTGTGCTGGGAAATCACTCCTGCATAGCCATAACTGTATGGCTCTCCTCACTGCCTCACGAACACACATATCGGCTTCATCACCGCTATGTGCTCCCACAACCAAAACTGTAGCAGTAGTAGCCTAGCCGATAGACTCGTGCTACGGTGATACACCACCTGGTGCATGTCATGGTACAGGTGAGTCAGTACACAAACTCCCCATGCATATCGGGTGCCCTCAGTCAGCATCCGCTCCATGATCCTGCCCCATCCAATGGGGAACCCATGCGATCTCCTGTCGGGGCATACAACGCCTCTGATCAATCCAGCCACGATCCCAGGGAAGTAGTCATAACAGTCATGTATATCATGCCACGGGATGACCTGTCCAACTAGCTCAGGGTCATCGAACACTTGCCTGCACTCGGCGAGTCCCACATCCCGCTGCGCGTCGTACTCTACCAACTCACCCTGAACAAGTAAGTGCAATATCCTGTACACGTCCTCTAATGTCACAGTCATCTCGCCAGTTAGAAAATGGAAGGTCCCATCCTCATTGTGGAATCTCTCTACGGCAGCTGTCAGCAATCCACGGTTCGCCTACACCTCGGGCATGAAGCAAACGTAGTTCAGACCCATGGCACCAAGTGCCTCTCTGTCGATCTCTGTCAACATATATCTCTGCAATAGGGGCATAGGGAATGTCTCCCTAGACTGCAGTGTCTCTCGTATCTCCTCCTGCAAGCACGCCAAATGAGGTGTCAATCTAAAGCCGCATATACCATTCTCAACATATCTACTGAACTATATCAACTAAACTTAGCATTTCAAATTGATCAAAACATCACACTACATCTCTTGACTAGATTCCTGCAATCTCGGAGATAGCTCATTGATTGATGCGTCAAACAATACGCTCATAAATTGAACATATGCGCTGCGAAATTGCAAATGCGCTGTTTCGCGCTGCATATGCACCGTTATGCACTTCGGCGCATCTGTTTGACCTATTTTCTACTTGCATTTATGACACCCTAATTCGACCCTAGGGGAAATTTTTCGAAGCACATACTGGGGGTCCTGCCTCTGTTGGCCGCCCAAATCGACGGACTCGCTCGAATCGATGCTCCTCGCACGGAATGTCTGCTGCTCTAGCTGCCATGCTGCTCCAAGTTTGCTCTAAGCTCTCTATCTCCAATCCAGATCAAACAAGTGTACAAATGAATAATCTTGTGGACCTAGCTCCTATTTATAGCCTCCAAACCCTAAATCTGGCCAGGTGATGACTGTGACTACTTCCCGCATCCGTTTTTCCTCCAGTTTTCTCCTCGCTTCCCAGAACCGTGTCCTTTTTCCTCCAACCTAACCTAACCCCTTCGTCTTCGTGAGATTGTCCGTCTCCGAGTCTTTTGCCCTTTTCCCATCCAATCTCCCGAGGGGGCATCCTATCGTCATTAAACTTTTACCAGTGGCAAATTGGGACATGTCTCACTATCAGACTATCGATTTTTTTGAAACAATGCTGTAAACAACATTGCATCAAAGAGGGGCAAAATGTATACGCTTAAAAATGACACGATTCATCCTAAATAAATATTCTAAATATTTATTTCATTCTTCTACCAATTAAATAAATATTCCAAATTTATTTAATCAATTCACTATTCCTTAATTAAATAAATTCAATTTATTTAATTAAAATCCCTAAATTCTTCTAATGTCTCACACAATTAAATAATCATAAATTATTTAATTAATCTAAATTCCTCTATCCTAAGTTCTAATTCCAAAAATCCACCTCACACTTACACCTCACTTTTCCACCTCACCTTGTCCACCTCATCGGGTTGCACATGTAATTAAATATATTAAATATTTAATTACCTATTTTCCCCCTCACCCACATGTCCTATTTCTTCTCAAATCAGAAGTTAGTTAACTAATCAATCAAAAGTGTTAACTAACCAGTCAATTGAGCTAATACCTCAATCAATTTAGTTAATTCCATAATTCATTCTTCCAACTGACTAATCAAGTTTGTTAACTGTTCAGTTAAAAGAGTTAACTCTCCAATCAATGTTGTCAAATCCCCTCTTTCATGATGGAGATGAGACATTTGTCGTATTTCTACTGGTTGCACATTCCTCAACCATCCTCAGCCGTTGATCATCATATCTCCTCTCAATTGTTGATTCTCATTCTTCTGAGTCTATAAAAGAAGCTTCATCCTCCCATTCTATTCATCCAGGCTATTCGTATTGTTAGTCTGCAGAAATTCACCAGCACGCCTTTGGCACCCCAATACAATTTGCTTGAGATCACCCAAAGCTTTGAAACTCCTCTTCATTGCACATTTATCACCACAGCCATTCACTACTGACATCCTACAACATAGCTAAAAGAGTGCACTCACTGAGGGACTACTTCATCAGCAAAGGACGGTTGTGATAGGCAAACAACATAAGCTTTGGAATAGGGAAGGTTTGCACTGTATTGTTCATTGCCTCATTTCATTCAATCTTTCTTGTTTTCATTATTCTATTGATGTTTGGGTTTAGTATTGTTCATTTGATTAATCCACATTTTACCCTAACACCATGCATGTAATAGATGCTAGGAGCTACCCCATACCAGGTTGGATCGACTTTCACTTGTGGCATGGAGGTGATAAATGTCAGGATCCACCGACTTGATGGTTCAACAGGCTGTGGAAATCAATTTAATAGCCACATGTGATGTATGTTCTTCACCTGTCAGTGATGACAACAAGTAGTATGGGATGCTTGCTTGTCATCATAGTTGGCTGTGAACCGGGAAAAGGATGGGAACTTATGTGTTAGTGAACCAGATAATGGGAAGGTGCATGTAATAGGTTACATCCACTTTCTATTACTAGTTGGTCATTATGTATGCGAGTCAATCTCTATGTTCATCTATATTAAGGACCCTATGTGTTGTGCATTGTCACACTTGAGCCCTTGCCAGTGAAGACCGCAAGTAGTATGGGATGCTTGCTTGTCATCATAGTTGGTTGAAAATCAGGAAAAATGATGGAACCCATGGTGTACCCTTAGATGCACCAACTTTCTATTTCAGGTTGGGATATATTTGAGGACTTACGGGCTAGTGAATCAGGCAAAGGGGGAAATGCTTGCAATATAGTCGCAACCTTTCCTTTTGCTACGTGGTCACTATGTGTATCCATGATGTGCATATTATACAGTAACCTTGTGTATATATGTTACCTGCATGAGCTAATCACACTGTGTATAAGTGAACTAGTCACATTGTGTATATGTGATGCCTACACGATCTATTCACATTGTGTATATGTGATATAGGTGTGAGTTAATCACACTGGGTATATGTGTTGTAAGCATGAGATAGTCACTCTATGTGTATGCGACACATGCATGAATTAGTCTCCCTGTGTATATGTGTTGTATGTATGAGAGTCACTCTGGGTGAATGTGATGCATGCACGAGTTATCCACTCTTTGTATATGTGGTATGCAGGAGCTAGTCACATTATGTATATGCGACATATAGATGGGTTATTCACTTTGTACACATGGGTTGTACCCATGAGCTAGTCACATTTGTATGTGTAACCTAGGTGAGAGATAGTCACATTGTGTACAAGGAATGTATGTTTGAGCTAGTCACTATGTGTGGACAAGTAATGTTTAAATGAGCTGGTCACTATGTGGCTTTATGTGATTTCCTATATTGATGTTGACATTGAACTACCTTTTGATCAGATTGCATTTTCTATCATACTAATACATATGAATTAAATTGGGATCATATGATTTACTTAAAAGATATGATTTAAAAGTGAGACTAGAGATCTCATATCAAAGGAGAGGATGTAGCCTCTCTACTATTGTTATACGAACTACAATGCCTTTGATTCCCATGAGGGGATACATAGGCAGGGCCATTGCAAATGAACCCTTGAGGATTAGGTCTAGGTCTAGGGATGACCTTGACCTTGTGAGCTTACCATACTCTAGTGTGAGTATATGAGTTGTGGCATAGAGTTGTTGCCATGACTACAATTGGGTAAAAGTACAAAGTAGTGTCACACTTTGAGCTAAAATAATAATTTCGATTGAGAAGGTTTAGGTCAAGTATGAGTCGGTCGAGTAGCATTCAACCGAATCAACGTGGCACCAACGTGGCGTATATTTGGTGCTGGTGTGGCTTAATTTATTCAGTCAAGTGGTTATGGGCCGAGTTCCTTTCGATCGAATCAGTTAAATATAAAAAAAACAAAAAACACAGCTGTAGCAGTCAATTGTTGTGTTTTCGGCTGAGTTTGTTGCGTTTGGATGCTACTCTACCAAATACCCAGCCTACATAGCCCGTGTAAGACTTCATTTTCCTCTCATAACACACTGTTATTTATTTCATTTTCTGTGCACTGGGTTTTTCATTTATTTTCATCATGTGCATTTTTTAATTTTCATCATGCAGTATTTGTTGTTTGTTTGTCAAAATATAATGTAAATTCGAATGTTATACATGTTAAGTGCTTTTATTGTTTTTGTGAAGCACTGTGTATGTGCTTGTGAACAGATTTGATGTTTTAATTAAATTTTTTTAAACCCTAGTCGGGCCATGATTAGGGCACATATTTTTTCATAGTAAAACACTATTTATAATGGAATGGAAATTTTTTAAAACTCTAGCCAGGCCATGATTAGGGCAGAGTTTTCTTCACACCAAAACACTATTTAAAATTAGGCCTGTCAAATCTAATGGAAGACTATTTGGGTTGTATTCTTTTAATGAAAAATGCAAGCCATCAATTCTTTAGTGTGTTATGATTCTGCTTCCAGTGAGATAGACATTCGGTGGGACAAACATTACAGTGGGGTGTATTAGTGGGTCACCTTGGTTGAGTTCTTTAGAGACATTGAAAGAAATCCCCTAACATACACTATGCTACTTTTCCAAGAGGTGGAAAATTCCTAGGACAACACTGGGTCATACCCATTTATGGCTTCTATGAATGTAGTGAGGCCCCCTCTCCTCAATAAATTCCAAACAATAACATTATTGTAAACACTTTGACAGGTAGACATCTCTATCCTCATCAACTCACCCCCATAATTCTAGCTCTGTTGACTGACCTGTATGGTAGTTCAAGGTTCAAATTAGTGCAAATGTCAAGAGTCTTCACCACGACCCAATGCATGGATGTTTGATTTCTACTAGGCTCGATCTTTTCATAATTGTTCTTTGGTCATCCTTCATGTTGAAGTGCACTGTCATTATGCTTTCTACACTTTCTCTTAAAATCATTTGTGTGACAGACTCTCCCATATTGAGGTATGATGGCATGGGGTTAGATATTTTATTGCTTCATTTTTAATACTTTGTTTGATGTTTTGGGGTATAATATGAACCCCATCGCATGCAACCTCTTATATTGCCTCCTAAGTTAGCAGATAGTGTATGTTAGGGGATTTCTTTCAATGTCTCCGAGACACCTTGTTGATTTGACCAAGTAAGCATTTATGTAATCCTATTTATACAACCATACAACTTTCAAAGGCATATATATATATATCTAGTCTTACCCTGTCCATACCTTGTTCTAAAGTCCTCATTTGGACACAGGCTAGGAGAATGCTACCAAAGGTTGTAGAATCTTATTTTACACCACCAGTTGCATTTTCTTCAAAGTTTCTGCTACAACTTATTGAGGCTGCACCACATTCTTCAAAGTTTCTATTGCATTTTCTTTAAATTCTTCCAATTACCTTAAATCCAAAGGCGTCTTATTGAGGCTGCACCACATTCTTCCAATTACCTTAAATCCAAAGGCATCTTATTGATGCTGCACCACATGATCACAAACAACTCCATGTGAGAGGCAAAGGAAATGTCAATGAGAACTCTCGAAATAGTCATTCCAGATTTGGAGTTAATACTTTTAATTACAAATATACAGGAGAAGTATGTGAAGGCTTATGTGGGTACCATAGTCGTCAAATTTGCACCAGCAAGTATCACTTTATAAGATTTAACAAATTGATATCATTAAACAATTTATCATACATTAAACAATTTGTAAATTATCCTATATAGTTATCATACATTAAATAAGAAAACAAATTGATATCATAACTTAAACAATTTGTTTTGTTTGTAGTCTAAACTATTTGTATTTAAAATCCAAGCTAATCAAGGAGAGTATATAAATGCTTACAAAACAAAGGTATGAATAGAGTCTGAATCAAAGAATTAGTTATCTGAATCCAAAAAGGATGTCATGTTTATTCACTTTGGCTACTAAAACATATAATAAATTACTGAAAATTTTTACAATTATCTTACTAATGAGCACTAATGATATGGAGACCTGAATTGTTCCAACTGCCTTAAGCCCACTGCTCCAAAATTCTTTTCCTACCTCAGTATTCAAGATTTGTGACTTTGACACTGCTAGATCAATTTAAGCATTGTTGTTATTCACCATTGAAGAGGATTCGGCTAGTGTTTATGAAAGAATTAGTTCAGGCTGGTTGTATATTGTATTATTTGATGTGGAGAATGTAGGAGGCACTAGTTGTAATGGGTTTTCTTGATCAGCCCACATTGTTGCACTACTTAACATCTGAGGCTGTTCTACCTTCATTTGAAGTCCATCCATGGAGCATGGAGATGCAAAATCAGAAATGCTGGATCCACTATACTCATCATGGTTTATATTGTATTTTCTTGAATTTGTTCTTTTATCACTCTAATTTAAAGAGACATAAACTTGAAAATATTTCTGAACTATCACTTTATTTTAACTTCTTTAATCTATAATGGTATTTTATTTGATTTTATTTTACATATAAGATGACATAAATTTGAAATTGTCCTTTTATCACTCTGTTTTAAAGAGACATAAACTTGAAACTATTTCTTCTATCACTTTATGAATGCAGTATCTGTTGTGTACAACTTCATGCACTGACATTTATGTATTTGTATTTTCTTATTCCAATATAAAAAAAAAAACTTCTTTAATCTAGATCAAATCTTATAACATCCATCTATGCATTCCAAATGCGATTATAGGTATGATTCTATCTTTTAGACATAATTGTGTATGTAGTTGTGTCCTCCCAATTTAAATGAATTTCTAGCTATCTTTCCAAGCTAACCTTTTTAGAAATTCATTTTGTTTTTTTATTGACTTCCATGCTTAATATTTTGATTTTAACACCTATGATTCTAAAGTTAAGGAAATCCCTAGGACATTACAATGGGGATTATTCAAGGGAGACTAAGTAAAAAGATCAAACGTTATCAAAATGAGAGCAAATTAGAGCATATGGGATTGTGTTAAAAATGCTACACATATGCATTCTTCATCATCTCTTTGTATGGGAGACTAAGTAAAAAGATCAAACATAATCAAAGTGATTTTTAAGCAAATTAGAGCATATTGGATTGTATTAGGCTAAAAATGCTACACTTATGCATTCTTCTTCATCTCTCTTTGTGTCTTCAATCCTATGGAACTAAAAAGGTGTTTGACATGGATCTAAGAAGGTTTCATGCTTCAATCCTTTCACAACAAAGCCCTTAAAGCACCTCGCTAGACTACATTTTTCTTACAATTTATAAGAACTACTTAGGTGATTAATTATTAAACTAGACATAGATAGGAGACAACATCATATGGTTCACAAGTATCCACAAACTAAATTGTAGGTGCAATTTACTTTTGAGTTGTCCCCAAGTCACAAGGCTGAAGCCTTACAATTTGACAAGTGTAAGTATAATTCCAAATTTCAATCTATGAAATGTCAATGAACATAATTGTTGGTAACTTCAATTATCTTTATTTGATAATACATTAGATTTCTTCCATTATAGTTATGAAAACCATTATATACTTATGAAAAGTTGAATCTTGTAAATTGTCCAAGCTTATCTTTGAATCTTTTTTCTTTGCATGCAAATCTAAACTTTGTGTTTATTCAGATGATCTACATGTTGCATTTTTATATTTTTGTATGCTTAAAAGAAAAATATTTATACATATTTAATTTTTTTGTTTTAATTAAATGCAGATCTCTTTACATAGTTTTATCTAGATATGGCTGATGATTAGTGATCTCATCATTCCACGTAGTCTCAGCGTGAAGCTGAGGCTATGAATAATTTTTATAATGATAGCATTTCTAGATTAGATAATGCTTTGAAATGTTTGGACCAAACTATACAGAACCCCCAAAATTTGGCTAATAGAGATAGATTAGTTGATATTCAGTGCGAGATTAGACATATGATTGAGACAATAAAATTATACAATCCATATGATGATATTAACACTGAGGAGTTTTATAGGTCCCTTGCTAGGACTATTACTGGCACTGAGAATATCAAAACTATTTTTGATAGAGTTTCATTACATAATGTGCATACTATGTTCCATTTTTATACTGGGAAAGACAAAGTTAGAGGTTATACTGTTACCAGGTGTATAGATCCACTAGTTGGTCCATTTATATATCCCAGATTTTTGGCAGCCAATCATAGATGGCCTCATAATGACGAGTTGCCACTATATTTTTGCAAACAATTATATGCTGAGTTCCATTTAGTATTATCTATGGATTACACATCTTTGTGGATTACACATCTATGCCCGCACATGCTAGACAAGGCAAGGGGAGGTTTGCTGATAAACCTGAATTTAGACATCCAAATTTGCCACCGCCCAAAAATAAGAGGGCATTAGTTGGTCCAAACCTTTTGGTTCTTCCGAAACGTTTAGAATTAGTAGCAGCAGGAGATGCAGCAATCACACTGACTAGATTCAGGCTTTTTGATAGGATGACCATGATTGCTACTCAAGTTGATCAGATGTCATCTGATCGTGTAGGGAGATACTTACTACGTCCACGGATTGGCCTTCCTCCCACTGAGGCTACATCTGCGAATTATGACCCCTACATTCGTGCAGATCTGCCATCCCCATCAGATGTGACCCATATGAGTGACACCATTGTACGTAATGTTGCTTCAACTTCCATTCTTGATTTACTATCAGCATACCAGTTTATCAGTGATGAGTATAGTATTCTTTTGGATGCTGTATCGACTCATATTAGACGACATACTGGTAGACAGTCGGGTCAGGGTGAAGCAGCTTCAGAGGACCAGAATATTTCAGATCAGCCTAAAGCCCCCACACAGCATCAGGTTGCACCTAATGTACATGGCACATATAGCACACTTCTCTTTGGCACTGGTCCTTTACCTTCAGATATAGGTGTTCCTAATGTTACCATTCATTCATCTGAGATTAGTGGGATTGGTAGAGTGCTCCAGGATGTGTAGGTACTTGAATAATTTCTATATTTTGCGTTCTACAAATTCACATGTGTATATATTAAATAAACTTGACTTAAAAGTAGTTCTCACTATTCATTGAAATCTTGTATTTGAAAATTTATAGCAACAAGGGGATAATTTGTCACACTTCGAAGATTTAGAGCATGCAGAGGATCCCGTGCATGATACATTTGAGGTACATTTATAATATTTATAAATTGTTTGATAAATTCACACATGTTGAAAGTACAAAACTTTAAGATGATTTTACATATATATACACATGTACATTAAATTAAATTATGTACTTTCTTGTGCAGGGATGTACATCAGGATAGGGATCAGGGTCCGGAGAGAGATCGAGACATGGATCCACACATGGATCAGGATCCAGAGAGAGATCGAGACATAGATCCACACATGGATCGGGAGATTGATCTGTCTTATTATGTTTGACATTATGGTTTGACATTTTATATTATGGTTTGACATTTTATATTATGGTTTGACATTTGACTTTATGGTTTGACATTTTATATTATGGTTTGACATTTGACATTATGGTTTGACATTTTATATTATGGTTTGAACATTATATACATTTTATATTATATACATTGAACATTTTGGCAATGTGGTAACTCTATAGGTACTTAGTCCCTCAAGGATTTTCATTTCAAATTGGTTGTATACAAGTCCTCTTTAAACAACCTTTTTTAAATTTTTTCTCATATCAAGACATTCTCTTTGAATTGTATTATATTTAAAAATACAAAGGATAGTTTGAATGAAAGTATTCAATAATAGTCTCTACTACAACAAGATCTAATTGGTGCAATTTGGAAGCAAATAGGGAATCACTACTCTAATTAGACATCACTACATTAGGATTTGAATAAATAATAAATGATTCATGAGCAAATCATAAATGATTCTTGTTTAATCCTTGCATGCCAAGAAATACATTAGATTTAAATAAATAATTGGAAAAGATAAAATTATTGTTCTAAATGTAGTTATCAAATCTCTTTCTCAATAATTGTTATGTGCTTTGTGATTCCAATTCATGTCTTTTGCAAATTTGGATCATGTTTGTGGCTCATAGCTAGCCTTGTAAGACATTCATTGTATTCTTGATCATAGGGATTCAAATATCACTAGAAATAGGATGTAAAGTTAAATGTTTTGTTTATGTTTCAAGAGGTCTTATTTATCTCTTATACCACATATGTTGATATTGATGTGGTTGTAATTGGTTAGCAAATTATGATTTAAGTTTACAAGTAGACCTATATGAGTTTGATGTGTCTTTGTTTCTTTACTCTATTATGTGAACCATATGAAGCTACTGGGAAAATGATTTAATGCATGTGAATACATGGGAATGAAATTTTAACTCTACTGTACATAGATTGGACAAAGTTAGGTCAACCCTTTTGAAACCATAACTCCTACTACATCACTAGAATATATACATGAAGCATAAATTGTAGTTTGTGGATATTTCAAGTATGCATACGAATAGATTTAAAATGATACAAATCTGATATATAGGTAGAGAGATGAAAATAATGTAAGGTAGAAAACAATAATTAAATTTAGGATTGGGTCAAATCTGAAAAATGAATCCAAAGTGATAAGGGAAACTAGGTGAAAAGCTAGGGTTTTGAGAAAGAGAAGGAGAAAGAAAAAAATAAATCAAATACAATTCTAAATGGTAAAATTTTATATCTATGGAAATAATGGAGAGATAGGAGGTAGAAAATAGAGAATAAAAAAGAATGGGTGTACATCTAAAAATGAATTAAAGAAGCAATGGAAAACTAGGGATTTTAAGAGGAAAAAATAAACGTGGGAGAAGAAAAAGACTAATCAAATGGATTCCAAATGATACTAATTTGATATAAATGGAAAGTTAAAAGGGATGAGAGGTAGAAATTAGAAAAAAAAATATTGGGTGAATCCAAAGTGATAAGGTAAACTAGGTGAAAAGCTAGGGTTTTGAGAAAGAGAAGGAGAAGGAAAAAAAAATCAAATACAATTCTAAATGGTAAAATTTTATATCTATGGAAATAATGGAGAGATAGGAGGTAGAAAATAGAGAATAAAAAAGAATGGGTGTACATCTAAAAATGAATTAAAGAAGCAATGGAAAACTAGGGATTTTAAGAGGAAAAAATAAACATGGGAGAAGAAAAAGACTAATCAAATGGATTTCAAATGATACTAATTTGATATAAATGGAAAGTTAAAAGGGATGAGAGGTAGAAATCAGAAAAAAAATATTGGGTCATATCTAAAATTGAACTGAAGAGAAAAGGGAAATAATGTGGATTGGAAAAGAAACTAGGAAATAATGTGGATTGTTTTGATGATGTTGGCCACCTTATCTCTAGAATGTGTTGAAGTTTCTCAATGAGGTCACCTCCCTTTGAATGTTATTAGAACATTATCATAAGCAATAAATAATTGTCCATAGTAGACTAACATTATATTTATTATATAGATAAAATGCTAATAAGTACATGATAACAATTGGATCATGCAATGTACTACTCCAAAAGAAAGAAAATGTGAAGCAAAGGCCAACTCTATGCCATCCATAACAAACTCAATAAAATTTCATTCACTTGTATAAACACAATTACATTGAATTTGGATATTTAGATAAAAGAAATATCTAGAAGTATAACAATATATATATCACTAACATTAAGCTATTAAAGACTAAAATTAAAGGTTAGATGATTTCCTTGCTTGAGTTATGTATGAATTAAATAATAAATAAATTAGAAAAACTAATATTTTATTAATAGATGTTTTCTAAGTAAAATGCATGAATAAAAAAAGAGTAAATTTAATTTATTATGACTCAAAAATTAATACTTAAATATTATTAACTAAGGTTTATTTCTACTTGATTAGATTTGTGAAGCAAAAGTGAAATTATACTTGGATTAAAAAGAAAGAGAATTTTAGTAAGATGCTAAATTGCATTTTCATTCTAGAAAGGAAATTATACAAGTTTGAAGATTGAAGCGATTGGATTGCATTTATTTTAGAAATAACATATTGTGTTTGGATAGTGAATTTTTGTCATGTACATAGTTATTTTCAAATTTCCTAAGAATCTTTAGGTAGGATCACATCATGAGAATATTATACAAAACATTTCATTTGGATTTAATAATAAATGTAGATTCTTATTTGTGAAAGAGGTGATATGCACTAGTTTGAGTTTGATCTTTCCTACTCAATAAGAAACCATTGAACAAACTAGTTATTTATAAAGTCCATGTAACAATTAGAAATTCAAATTGATATTATAAGATCATAGAAAAATAATTAGATGAACTCAAAATCTTCATTGAAACTTTTCTTTTTCCATCTAGATTGGAATCTAGAAAAATATATAGGGATTTCTTGAGAAATAAGAAATATAGAAGAAACTAAATTGGCCTTATCTATCCTAAAGAGAAGAGTTTTAACCTTGCCTTAAGCATTGGCCTTGAACTATCCTTTGCCTAATTTTAAGCTATTTAACTAAATTGGTCTTGAGATTGGCATTCCCTACCCTCAAGAACTAAGCTTACACCATAGAGTCATTAGAAAATAGCTCAGATCACCAACATGTTGATTTAACAAACAACTTGGTGAACACATAAATGACTACACACATGCATCATACTCAATCATGTAGAATTTTTGAACCTATAAATAAGTTTATTAGGCCTTAAAAACTAAACTTTATCATGACATCCAAAAATAACTCAATTCAATTAAGCTACATTAAGATAAAATAAGATAGCCAATAACTTTATCATGACATCCATGACATCTAGAATTTATGAGCCATAGAGGATAGCCTCTAATTTCATCGAATCACAATATCTTAGGATGACCTGAATATCAGGTAAGATTTGAACACCAAAATGTAGGAAAAAGAAACATGTGGGCTGCAATTAATTGATGACCTGTCTATTTCAATGATTAAGAAAAAAGTAATGTATCACCACATTGAATGGAATTATTTGAATTCAACATAAAATAAATTGTCATAGAAAATATATACATGTACAAAAATAACTTAAAGTTCTTGGTACATATAATCTGGATCCTCTCTATCTTTTATTATCTCTAAAATATTTTCATGATCTTCAATAGGCAACCTCCACCTTTGTTTGGCACGTCCTCTTTTTGGTAAAGTTTCAAGATTTATTCGTGTTGCTATAACTAAGTGACTATAATGTAGAACTTTTTGATTTGGCATATAATCAATAAATATAATACCATTTGTATCTATCTTTGTTTGTTGATAGTATGTGCCTTTAACAACCACTAATTCAGTTGGATACTCTTATCCATCACCATCTGTCATTGATTTTGACAATTTACATTTTGGTTGCATACATCTTAGTAGATAGTAATCTACACCTTCTATATTGTCAGGATCTGTAAGAACAACAAAATATCTCCTATACACACCATGTAGTAAACCATGCTCAACTTAAATAGAATATATATTATAAATCAAATGTATAAGTTAAAATTCAATTTAAAAATTAAAAATTTACCTGTAACAACTAAATCTAATACACGTTCGTAATCAGCTGAATACAAAGGATCATAGACATCTACAATGTCATTATCTTCAAAAGGGTTCAACGTGGCCACTAATTGTTTTAATTCCCATTCTGAAACATACCCATCTCTAATATTCTCACATTGTAGAGTATTTGCATTGTTCTCAATGCAATCAACACAAAAACATGATTTTTCTCACTTGAATTACAGGAGGCCTGCTATGTCCTACTGTTATGATTTGATGCAAACTTCTAATACCCCTAATTGTTTGACAATTAGTAAGAGTTGATCGATCAATATCTGTTTAAATTTCAATCATCTAATTAAAAAGTGTATAAAATTAAAAATTCAATTCATGTATACACATTGAAATTCAAAACAAAATATTTATGTACCTTTAACTTTTCAAAAATAGCATGTGTTGTATATTGAGTCACGGACGACAAAATGACTTTTGCACCATTCAACAATTTCATTTGCATTCCTTATGGCATTACTTGCAAGTTCATGTTGGTGAAATGTCAGGTTAAGAGGTTTTCTAGTTGAAAGGAAAAAATAATCTCAAAAAACATAATTAGATTTTTTTTAAAAATCCAATAGGAGAAATATTGAAAATCTACAACATTGGATATATATCAAAACCATTAAATTGCATAATGGCTTAAGCTTCCACTTCTCAACACCTGCAATATATTGAGATCTACACTTTTTTTCTAATAGGTTTAAATTCATTTAAAATATATTTAAGAATTTAAATTTGTATTCCATATTGTATTACCTACAATTTCATGTTGTCGAAGTGCACGCTTCACATATGCTCCAGCTCCATCATGCTCTCATTTTCCATGTCCACTCTCATAGAAATTTTACAAAAAATGTATGTTCTGTTTAATATGTTGTGGGCTTAACTAATTAAAATCTTTTGTAGACTTAAATTGTCCTGTGAAGTTACAAACAATTTCAAATTTAAAACCAAAATATTTGAATTTTTTTTTATACATATAGGTACAACATATTTAAGTAACTAAACAATTCAAGTCTACAAGTTAATTACACAAATAAATATAATATAATTTAAAAAAAATTAAATCAACACTTACCAGCACATCCATCATACCATATCCAATGTTGTGAAGCATCTATTTGACATCGTCTTAGGTCTTCAAAAAACATTGCAAAACAATGGGCTACATAGCTTCTATCATGACCTGTATCATCATTGATATAAAAGTGAACCTCTTTGATGATAATTCGTTCATCTTTGCTACTTTGTACACCATCCACATGTTCTTCAGCATGCCTATAACAAACTTGTACAAATATTGCAACTTGCTTTGAATGATAATATTGACTTTGAATCTCACTTTGAGGACTAAATGTATAGTTCTTAGAGAAATCAACAATAGACAAAATACAACCTGGTGGAAAGCAATTCTTTGAGTCATGAAATTGCTTAGCTTGCCATCTAGCACTATGACAATGTTCAATATGTGGATATATGATATTGCAAAAAAATTTCATAAACTCATTGCTTGACAATTCACTCTCTTTGAGAACAATTTTTCTGCTCTCAACTCTTGACTTTGTTGAGTACTTCTCATATTCAAATCTCTTCCACATAACTTGCATCGAATGATCAATATTGTCAACCTGTACAAGATTCTTCAAATTTTCACAATCATTACATATATTTTTTATACACTGCACTTTGAATTCATTTGAATCTTCTAATTTTTCACATAGAAGAGTTTTCATAAATTGTGTTGTACTTCCAGGGATGACTATATTTAGATTAATTACTGCCATAGCTTTTTTATATGACTGTAGGTGTAGATGAAATTCAACATGATTTCGACAACAAGTCTCACATACCTTATTTATACATACAAAATTTGGTTGTAGTCTCTCAAACATTCTTTGACAAATCTTCACATCTGAAAATTCTTGCTTGAATGCTTCAAAAAGTTCACTTTGTGTTGTATCTATAAAATGTTTTGGATGTAAAATTTTTGTACCATCTTCACCTTTTATCTATATAGTGTCCCTTCTATTGGAAGAAACACGAGAGTGGCTGGTCCAATATTCAATCACCTGTTCCTTTACATCTTCTGAGATTCTATCTTTTCGGGGAACCCTGCAAATATTTACCCAATTATTCTCAACATTTCCATCCAATCTATTTCTCCTTGCAATATATCTTTGAAGAGTTCTCCTAGAAACATTGAGTAATTGGGAAATTGCTTGAACTTGTCTTCTATGTGATAATTTCTTCCTAGAAATTACAGTTATTAATGCTCTACGTGCAGTACTTAATTCAACAGCTTGACTCTTGCTTTCAATAAAATTCAATGCTTCTTATAGGTTTTCAACTATTGTTTGCTTTAATGAACCTAATGACTTTTTTTTATTATCAACCCCTAATAACTCCAAAACAGGGGTCATCTCTTTCTTCCTAAATAACTTTGTAAATAACTGTGCTCTTCCAATTATAGACTTATTTTCAAAAAATTCGTCCCATATTTTTTTAGAGTGTAATTTTACTGTGCTTTCAGGTACCATATCTTCAGATGAAATATTTTTGAAAAGAGAATCCTCATCCATCTCCATTAGATTTTCCATACCAAGGAAAAAATTTCTATCACCACCTTCAATTTGTTCTGGTACCTGTACTTCTTGGTCATCAACAATTTCCATGGGTTGTTCTTGAGTAGATGTTCCTTCATCAACATTTGTAGTATATCTTCTTTGATCATACAATCTTTTTCTTGTCTTTTTGTTGGCCATCACAAATTGATCAAATTTGAATTCACCTGCATGCAAAAATAACACATGTACAAATACTTTAACCTCTATTTTTTGAAGATCTAGGTCTACATTCAATAAATCAATGATTTTAATCAATTACACATTTTAGAGCATGGTGTCTGAGAATACAACTCTTCCCCTGTTGAAATTAGTGGTTCTTTTTTCTCCAAATTTTAATAATTTAATAATTTAAAAAAAACCCAAAAAACTAAAAAAAGTTTAAAAAGCCAAAAAAAGCATTAAAAAAACACTTTCAGATCATTGTGTTTTTGAATATGACTCTACCCTTGTTGAAATCAGTGGTTCTTTTTTCTCCAAATTTCTATAAAAAAATAAAAGCTAAAAAAAAAAAAGTTAAAAAAGGCATTAAACAAACACTTTCACATCATTGTGTTTTTCAATATGACTCTTCCTTTCGAAATCATTTTTTTTTAAATTTATTGTAATTCAATAATTAAATTTTTTTAAAAAAAGCCACAAATTCTTTAAAAAAAAAAGCAAAGGAGTAGATTCGACCAAATTGGATTCGACCGAATTGGATTCGGCCGAATCCTATTAGATAGAATCCCATTTGGTCGAATCTGTCTATGTGGCATCCTATTAGACAGCCAACTCACCATTTTCTCAAACTTCCAACTTCTGCTCAATATTTATGCAATCAAAATTTATTTTTAAAAAAAAAGAAAAATACCCTTTTGTAGAGCTCGGAGTGCTGAATGTGGATATATATATATATATTTATATTTTGAGTAATTTTAGGATATAAATATTAGAAAATAATGCAAGTAGGTTGTTCAAGTTCAAAAAGAGGCTAATTTGAAATTAAAAAAAAAAATAGTAAAACATGATTTTAAAATTTGGCAAATATATGATGCCCTAGAGGAGACAATCCTCTTCAAAAGGGTACAATTTATTTTTTGAAAATGAAAAAAAAATTAAACAATAGTTGACGTCAACTAAAAACTATCAAAATCAGGTAAGTTTGACTTTAAAACGTTATTACGAGAAAAATATAGATCAAAAATTCATTTTTTTCCATGCCCTAGATAATGAAGTCACCTATTTGGGAAAAAAAAGGGGGAAAATGCATTTTTTTTCTATTTGTTTATTGGCGTCAACTGAACGTCACTTTTTCTTCAAATTTTTAGTATTTCAAAATCTGCTCTTAAATTGATAAAAAAATATCAAAACAATTTTTTAAAAAATCTAAAAAGTTAGACTAATAAACTTCAACAAGAGATCTACATTTTCTTAATTTACATCATTTTGAAATTCAAAACATAAAGACCATTTTTATGTGGTCGAAATTGAGATTTTTTTTTTTATATTGGCCGATTCCTTTATAAAGTGTGACACAAGTTTGTGCTTTTACCCAATTGGTAAGTCTATGAAGTTAGCACTTCTAAAATCAAATAGAAGATGCTTGGACAATTAAGTTAGTACTTAGTGTGTAAAAAAAAAACATAATAATAATCAAGGTGGTTATTACATAGCGCTTGCTTTTTGTTGGGTTTGAATAATTGTTGGAGGTGAGAAATGACATTGTTCGGTTTGCATAATTGTATTGTATTTCATGCTTTGGGTATTGTTGTATTGATAGGGCTGAAAATCTGAATGACAGGATAAGACACATGTTGGGAGATGAAGATGGGACACCCACTTACACTTTTCCTGTGTTGTTTGAGGTTCACAACCTTCACCTTCGATATGGTGTAACCAATCGATCTTCAACTCCAAATTCAGCTCTATATTTATACCCCGTGTATGACATTGAATTTCTTGGTCTAATGCATTAATGGTTATGCCATTTGATTCTTTTGAATTGAAAGTATGATGTGAGTACTAGCTACTGTATTTCTTGTGGTATTATGAATTATCATCTCATGTTCATGTTACTGAGAAAGATTGCTTCTGCATTTGGGTTTTACCATCCAAAGAAGAAGCTTGGAGAGCCTAATTCAAGAACCCAAATTTATTTTGGTAAATATTAAATTTCTTCAATCTTAACCTTCCTTGCCTAATCCAATGCAAGCGTCTACAAAATTTGAGTAGTTATGAATAAATAGGTATGTAGTGCCAAATTCCACTGCACTTCGTTAAATTCTTTGCTAAACATTTGATACTTATTATCCCATTTCATGTCATTATTTTGTGGTAAATTGTAGGGGACGCATCTTCAACAACTATAACAGGTGCAAACAGAATGTAGTATTTAGTGAATTATTTAGTTGCTTAGGCATGTATGCTTTAATCTTCTCAGTGCCCTGCTATGTAATCTGCTGAATATCTGGCAATAATCGTCATGTTTATTAGCAATTCAAGGCATTTTGTTCTGTTCCATTTTGGTCTATTATGCTTCTGTTACTGTGGTTGCAAATCTATTGCTACTGTTTTTTAATTTTATAAGCTGTTAGTGAAACAAAACCTTTTTTATATGCTTTTTTTTATGTTTTTGGAGCCATTTTTCAGTTTCTTATCAATCCATTGCGCTTTGTGTCTTTTTTGATTTTCTTTTGTTAGTTTGTCTCAGAATGGAACATAAAGGTTTTTCCGTCGCTATCCATAAAATTAATAGAACATATCTAGCAAAAAGTCTCTCAACAGAACCTTTTACCTTGGCAATACTATAAGCTTAAAAGAATGTTTTGGATTAATCACCTTTCGACACTCTCAAAAAAATTCTATCAACATTTGCTCTAAAACTTTAGGTGTCTACTGGATGGAATTATGAGGATTTTTACAAGAATAAATTGGTACAGTGCAAAATATAACGAATCTCATGTGAAATTGAATTGCAACAATATTCCCATATAATGGAACGTCATTGCTGATTTTGAAGTTAAAGGCTGAAAATCTAAAAGAAATGTCATAGACTGTAGACAACTATTCTCTGCATAAAGTAGCTATGATGGACCATGCTAATTATATTTGGTCAAAGTATATAAAACCTTTTAAGTATGCCTGGCCATACCTTAAATGCTTTAGAAAGGAAGTCAATGCAACTTGAGCAACTAATACCCTCAATGACTCCCGAAGTTCAACATCTGCAACTGTCCAATGTTTTTACTGGTGGTGGAGTCCTCAGAGCACTATGATTGCAATAATTAAATATAAATAAGATACAAAAGAGTTTCATCTATTTTTTACACTGATCTATTTCTTTTACAACATTTTATTTCTAAGTTTTAGTTTTACTTGTTATATTTTATGTGGTATGAATGCAGACAACTGTTTCAATAAATTTTTTTTTCTATTCTTTTATTTGTGTAGTATTCTGTTATCGAGGAGATACTTTTCCTAATTTTTGTTTTGAAAATTTATAAATGACTAATCAATTTTTGTTAAGAGTCCACCTGATTTCTAAATCCACCCAATTTCTAAATGCAATGATGCAAGTTTTGCTGGAAAATATTTGTCAGGTAAAATGGTTTTTATTCTTAACATCCTCTATAAATCTATTAATCTTTTTTTTCAATACTTTTTTGTTACAAGGGTTTTTTTTAATTTTTTAAATTCATTTGTGTGGTATAAAGAATTTAGAATTTTTTAATTAGTTTTAGATGTTTCTTAGGTGTCAATGGTTATTTGATTATATTTGTTACTAATGCTGAAAGTTCAAACCTAGTATTATTGAAGAGAAACTTGCATTATGTGTTTAGTTTCAAATAACAACTACAATAAGGGAGGAAATTCCAAAAGTGATGTAATAGACTGTAAAGCATGATGAAGAAAGTTGAGGAAAAGTAAGTGGATTATTTTTCTTGATTGATTCATATTATTTTGTTTGATTAAATATGTTGAAAATTGTGTACTTTAATCTATTTTTATGTAAAAAAATACATACTTAATTTTTAGCGAAATTCTATCTTTTGTAATAGTCTATACCTTGTTCTAGTTAAGATCATGTGGATATTGTCTTTTGTCATAGTTTAGTCCTTATGTTGTTTCTCTTATTTAGTTATTTTTGTTAGAGTTACATTTATATTTAACATTTTAATATTTTATTTATGACCACAAGGACTAAGTTTCATTAGTTTTCATTTCTTCTATATGATAATTTCAATCATGTGTATTAGTAATTTTGACAAGTAAAACAAGCCCACAAAGAATATGTGAATACCATAGAGATCTAAATGTTGGGGAGGAGGAGGGTGGCTGCTCATTGAAAATAATCAATCCTGATGACTCAAGTAATATAAAACATGTAAAAAGTACATAAAAAATAAAAATGACAGATCCACTATAAAACCCCAAATACTAACATTGTTTAATTTTGTATTTTGTTTACTACCTTTTATTGCCTTCTTTTTTTCTATAATAGAATTACAAATATGATTGCAAATGTTATGGAGATTTTCCAAATGGACATGCCTTTTTCTCTAAAAAAGTTGAAGGTAGGAAATGGAAATCAGTGTCAAAAGCTGCACATTTGTTACTAGTTCTGTCAAAAGTTGCATATTTTAAAGTTTGGTCATTATGACTGCAATTTCGTCGTTGTGTTTTGCAGGGTATGCATTCATACATTCATGTACATTTCATTATTTTTACAATTTCTAAATACATTCTACATGGCTTGTAGGGTATTCCTTAATGCACATTCTACAAATGGAATGGAATAGAATGAATATAAGGGTGATTGATGCTTATAAAAGTTTTCAAGGTTTAATTTTCTGCATGATTTTATAGTTCTTTTTCAACATAAAAAGGAATTTGAAGTTTAATTATTTATTTGTAATTTTAAAATTCTTTCATTATTACTACAATTTCTTTGCCCCATTTTCATAAAAATGTAGCTATTTCATTAATTTTGTTTCAAAACAAATTTAATTATTTTATTTATTAATTTTTAAAATCTAAGTTGCTATGATTTTTGTTTATGTAATTTTAAATTCTCCATCATTATTAGAATTTCCTTGTACTATTTTATTTTAGATCATTGTATTTTTAGTTTTTCAGCCATTGTGCTTAGAGTTTCCATCAAATTTAAAGTATTGTTCATTATGAAACCCTCTAGTTATATTATTGAAACTTGGGACAAAAGATTTTAATTCCTTTTTAATATTGCTTAAATACAATTGACAAGCACATTAGATTAGGTTTACTCATAAAATTAAAATATATGTTTATGCAGATAGTACTGTGATATAAAACAAAATTCTCAAATGATAGAATTACTAATGTAGGAGCATCCTAGGGTATCAGGGCAATCTTTCATCACACAAAATTAGTTGTTGTTGGTTTATTTTGGTTCATTTGTTTGTTTGGTGGTTGTTAGACAGTTGTAGAGGAATGCACCACATTTCACTGTTGTTTGAAATATGACTTTGTAGTTTTGAGAACATGTTGTAAAGTGAGAAGTGGATGTCTATTCCACATTTGAGGAGAATTGGATTGGTAGAAGAAGTGCCATTTTATTTTTGAACGTATACCGGGTTGACAATTTAACATAGTTGTAATTTTTCCCACTTGCACCAACAAAGGAGTATATTAGAAGGTTTATTGGACCAATGAGGATGTATGTTGTGCATGGAGATTCTCCACCGTTTTCACCGTATGGATCTAGAAGTTTGTTGTCATGGCCCTGCCATGATCAAATTACAACACTAAAGTATATAAACCAAACGTTGAAATGCAATAAATAACAAATATGAATATTAAAAATATAAATATAAATATTAACAATTTAAATATTATTATAATTATAATTATTATAATATAATATTATAAATATATAAAACTAATATAGAAATAAATATATTTACAATTATAAAGGTGTAAAGGTGATTAAGAATAGCTAGCACTCCTAAATGAAAAGGCAGTGGCAGAAATTAATAAGGGAGCAACGATTAGTATTAGGCAACGATTATCATATATAAGGCAACTATTAATTATAACTATGAAGCGATGAACTCATTATTAATAGGTGTCGCAACCATTTATGTAAAGGAAAGTGATCAAGTAAAGGCAATAATTACTTAAAGGAAACTAAACTATGTTTAAAGGGATGCGCTATTATGTCCCTATTTTCGACATGATCACCCAGTGGAAGATTGAGTTAGCCTATCTTCATTCCTGTAGGCTAACCCATCAGAGCAAGGGAATATTCTGGGAAGGTGGCAAATGAATTAATGCACTTTGCATTAATTATCAAAATGAAGACTATTAAATAATAATAATTTATTATTATTATTTAATTATAGTGCCAATGGAGAAAAAATAAATTAAATAATAATAATTTTAATATTATTTAATATGAGCAAAATAAAATAATATTTGGAGTTGGAGCGCTCACCTTTGGAGTTGGAATAAAATAATAAAATAAAATAATATTGGAGCGCTCACTTTAGAATTGCAAAATAAAATATTAAAGACATGATATTTCCACAGTCCATGATAAGTTAATGTATGCTTCTGGATTAGACTGTGTATAGCTTTTTTTAAATCGACGTTTCGGATCACACTCCGTGATCCATCATCAGGATGAAGAGAAGAGAATAAGAAAGATGTAATTGCAGATATGGTTGCTTAAAAAGAGAGAGGGGAGTGTAGGCACAAAGTTTAACATGAGGGGAGATAGACCAATAAAGAAGCAGAAAAAGGAAATAAAATGCATGAGCCAAGGAATTTTAATATAAAAATTAGAACAAATTAAAATAAACACAAAGGCAATTGGAGATGAGGGAGTACTAAATAAAAGGATGATACCAAGAAAGAGAGAGTAGGAAGGCTAGATAAGATGGAAAAAGAACACACCATATATAAGAATGGATAAATCTGTAAATTAAAATAGATATATCTTAAAGATCAAACTAATAGATGCAATAAAAACACAATAGATCTATATCAATGGATGAATAAAAATATAAAAATCGGAGTAAAGAAGTACCAAAAGAGAAGAGAGTACGTAGATAGAAGGAAATAGGAATAGTAAGGAGATAAATAGGAAATATAGATAAGTGAAACAAAAGGAAACAAAGAGAAGATGAGGGGTAAGGTGATTAAGGCTAATAAATAAATTAACACAATGTGTCCAAGAACCATAAAATCAAGGAATGAATGAAATGCCCCTAAATAAAAGTATATAGGAGTTAGTAGGCCAATGCAAATAATATGAGAAGGAATGAACCTTCCAAAACGTAAGGCAAGGATACGAATATCGAGATGGGAATGACCTAAATGTAACGAAGAAAAGGATGCATAAATGAGAGAGAAAGAGATGGAGGAGAAGCAAGGGAGAGAGATGTATACTATCATCTAGAGGAAACTATACAATATATACTATAAATACACAAAGGGAAAAAAAAGGAAAAAACTCCAACGAAGAAGAAGACAACAAGCAGAAAATATAAAATGAACCAATCATAGTAACAACACCACAAGGAATAGGTAAGAAAGCCAAGAGAAACCAACCGGCAAGGAAGATAAAAGGAAAAAGAACAAAGCTAGGGAGAAGAGAAACAAAGGAAAGGCAGAGAGAGGCAGAGATTGGAGGAGGGGGTTCAAGGGAAAGAAAGGAGGAGAAGGGAAGGAGGGTCAGGGATGAGACACGGGAAGGGAGGGCAGGAAGAGGTGGAAGGATGGGTGGCCAATGGCGAGGAAGAGGACCCAAGGGGAGAGAAGGAGAGGTACAAGGTAGGAAGAGATGAAGAAGGGCGAGGGAAGGGGAGTAGTGAGAGAGAAGCGAGCGGGGTGCCAGATAAAGGATCAGAGAGAGGTAGGGAGGGGGGTTGGGAGAAGATGGGAGGGAAGGAAGAGTTTATTTTCTAAGAGAATTTAGCAAAGGGTTCCAAGTGTGGTGCAAGTTCCAACCATCGTCTCGGTTAAGGTTGGAAGGGTTATTCCTAATGAAGATGGCCTCCTTAAGTTTCCTCTTGAAGAAGTTATCTTCTTTAGCTAAGACACGGGTATCTTCAAGGCGTATGTGGTGTTTGGTGCTAGAACAATGGTCTGCAAGGGCTGAATTGGTGACTCTTTCATGCTTGATGTCTGCATAGTGTTCTTTGACTCTCATGCAAATAGATCTCCCCGTTTCACCAATGTAAGGGGTACCACATGAGCAATGAAAACTTAAACCAAGAGTTGTCCCACCTGTCCTTAGTCTTCAAGCTTAACGGGTATCGCCCTAAACACATCAAAAGAGCTTTTAAGCTAGCCCAAGCTCGCGTCAACTCCAAACTGGACAAGTGTGATACCGAGGTTACTTTTGGTGCCACTCTACCTTTTATTGAAGGTATCTCTAATAAAATCGCCAAAATCCTTCGCAAGAAACGGCTCCAGTGTGCTTTCAAACCGTGCTCCACCGTTAGAAACCTTATCCCGTCCACCAAAGACTCAACTAACATTCTTTTAAACCCAGGTGTCTATAAAATTGATTGCTCATGTGGTACCCCTTACATTGGTGAAACGGGGAGATCTATTTGCATGAGAGTCAAAGAACACTATGCAGACATCAAGCATGAAAGAGTCACCAATTCAGCCCTTGCAGACCACTGCTCTAGCACCAAACACCACATACGCCTTGAAGATACCCGTGTCTTAGCTAAAGAAGATAACTTCTTCAAGAGGAAACTTAAGGAGGCCATCTTCATTAGGAATAACCCTTCCAACCTTAACCGAGACGATGGTTGGAACTTGCACCACACTTGGAACCCTGTGCTAAATTCTCTTAGAAAATAAACTCTTCTTTCCCTCCCATCTTCTCCCAACCCCCCTCCCTACCTCTCTCTGATCCTTTATCTGGCACCCCGCTCGCTTCTCTCTCACTACTCCCCTTCCCTCGCCCTTCTTCATCTCTTCCTACCTTGTACCTCTCCTTCTCTCCCCTTGGGTCCTCTTCCTCGCCATTGGCCACCCATCCTTCCACCTCTTCCTGCCCTCCCTTCCCGTGTCTCATCCCTGACCCTCCTTCCCTTCTCCTCCTTTCTTTCCCTTGAACCCCCTCCTCCAATCTCTACCTCTCTCTGCCTTTCCTTTGTTTCTCTTCTCCCTAGCTTTGTTCTTTTTCCTTTTATCTTCCTTGCCGGTTGGTTTCTCTTGGCTTTCTTACCTATTCCTTGTGGTGTTGTTACTATGATTGGTTCATTTTATATTTTTTGCTTGTTGTCTTCTTCTTCGTTGGAGTTTTTTCCTTTTTTTTCCCTTTGTGTATTTATAGTATATATTGTATAGTTTCCTCTAGATGATAGTATACATCTCTCTCCCTTGCTTCTCCTCCATCTCTTTCTCTCTCATTTATGCATCCTTTTCTTCGTTACATTTAGGTCATTCCCATCTCGATATTCGTATCCTTGCCTTACGTTTTGGAAGGTTCATTCCTTCTCATATTATTTGCATTGGCCTACTAACTCCTATATACTTTTATTTAGGGGCATTTCATTCAGTCCTTGATTTTATGGTTCTTGGACAAATTGTGTTAATTTATTTATTAGCCTTAATCACCTTACCCCTCATCTTCTCTTTGTTTCCTTTTGTTTCACTTATCTATATTTCCTATTTATCTCCTTACTATTCCTATTTCCTCCTATCTACTTACTCTCTTCTCTTTTGGTACTTCTTTACTCTGATTTTTATATTTTTATTCATCCATTGATATAGATCTATTGTGTTTTTATTGCATCTATTAGTTTGATCTTTAAGATATATCTATTTTAATTTACAGATTTATCCATTCTTATATATGGTGTGTTCTTTTTCCATCTTATCTAGCCTTCCTACTCTCTCTTTCTTGGTATCATCCTTTTATTTAGTACTCTCTCATCTCCAATTGCCTTTGTGTTTATTTTAATTTGTTCTAATTTTTATATTAAAATTCCTTGGCTCATGCATTTTATTTCCTTTTTCTGCTTCTTTATTGGTCTATCTCCCCTCATGTTAAACTTTGTGCCTACACTCCCCTCTCTCTTTTTAAGCAACCATATCTGCAATTACATCTTTCTTATTCTCTTCTCTTCATCCTGATGATGGATCACGGAGTGTGATCCGAAACGTCGATTTAAAAAAAGCTATACATAGTCTAATCCAGAAGCATACATTAAAATAAAATATTGATATTTGAAATAGCACTCATCTTTGTAGGAATAAAATAATAAATTAGTGCATTGGAATTGGGCGTGGGACTTGGAGGAACAAATAATGAATTTGAATGCAAGCTGACAAGGAGGGAATTGAAAATTCAAATCTTCAATTTGAATTGGTATAAAAGAATGATTCGAGTCTCATTTTTGACATCATGATTATCATGAATCTTTGCATTCTCGACATTTTGCTTGTCATTTCATTTCTATAGTGGAATTGGACAAAAACCCAATTTGCATCTTTGAGGTAGATTCATACGGAGTTCACAATCGTGCTTCATCAGAGAGTTCATAGATTGATTATCGCCATTTGGCTTCTAATCACAACAATAATACTAGGTTTCCTCCTAGACCTTACATGAAAAGAAAGGTTCCCGAACCTTAAATAGTATTCACACCTCATGATAGAGCAATTGGAGACATTGAAGGACCTCTTTACATCACAGTGAAGGTATGGAAAATCCTGTGAATGGAACACTTATAGATCCTAATAGCATGACTAATGTGGCCATGGAAGTTTATTCACATGATTTGATACAAGATTCCTATGAACCTATGGACATGATGATTAAGACACATACTGGAGCTTTTATCTCTACCTATGGGAAGATATCTTTATTAGTTACATTTTTTGAGAAAGCTGAGGAACAACTATTTGATGTCATCCCTACATCTGACCTCTTCCATATAAAATTAGGACATCAATGGCTACAAGCTATGAAGTTTGTTCCCTCAACAATTCACAACTGTGTAAAATTTCCTTTACGTGGACAAGTGCATACTATTCCTCGTCATAGATGGCAACCCATGGTTACTCAAAAGCACTTTACTCTTGATTATTTTTGGCCACGATCTAATGAGGATCCCGAGCCACAAAGAGATCATACTTTCTTAGGATATAGAGGATATAAGGCAAAAGCACTATCTCGAGTGGCTGGTCCTCCTATTCAACAAACAATGAACAAAGAACAACCTGCATTAGAAGAACTTCCTTGGTTGAAAGGAAAAGGTATATATGCTTAGGTTCCTCCTCCATCCCTAGAAGGATCAGGAGGTAACCATGGAAAACAATACAATGCACCACCTTGAACTAATTACCCATCCACTTCCTCCTCTGAGATACAAAAACCAATAGAAAAATATGAGACTACTTTTGAAGATATAAGCAATAGGACAAAAAGGAATAGACAAGCAAGAGAACAGAGGAAGAGAAGACAAGCTTTTGCATAATGAAATGCACCTCAATGAGAAAACATTCCACCACCTAACACTGGACCAAACAAAGAAGAGATTAAAGGAAAAGAGTTTATGGACAAAGACAAAGAGTTGACAATTGTACCTTATGTACCTCTTTCCTCTAACATTCAGGATTGGGAAGAGTATGATTTTCTTGTTGACAACTCCTAGCATGGTTCTGCCTTTAGGTAAGTATTTTTAACCCTTCTCTCTATGTTGTGATCTCCCTGTGATGTGCTAAGTGTTGTTTAGGCCTCCTAGGTTGACCCTTGATACTCTTGTAAGGTCAAGGATACTGGGAGACTGCCTCTATTGTGACCATTCTTCTATTTGTATCATCATTCTTCTATATTGGTCCTCTCCTCTATTTTATTGTTGCGTGTCATGCCTTAAGGGCATATCATTGTGGTTGATGACCTAGGGGCATCCTTCTATGTAACGACCCTAAGGCACTTGTTCTCATTTCTCATTTTATTTTTTACCTTCTTCTAGTGGTTCTATCTAGTCGGTAGATGACGAAAAATAAATAAAAACTAATACAGACCAAGAGTCTCTTCAATAAGCAAAGCAAAAATGGACCTAGTCCATATATGATGATGGGTTTGATATATATATCCAACACTTGACTAGTAGAATCACTCCATCTGATATTTGATGTTGTCTTATCTTCTCTAACAAATTCCTTATAATACATCTGCTCTGTGCACTTTGATTATCTTAAATTTTGCCTTGGTTATACTCGGTCCTGAGATTTTTGCAGTATAACCCAACGGTTATACTCAGTTTCCAAACCAGTAGTATAACCTTGGTTCTTGATGTGATTTTCTTTATACATTGCTTTTATCTTATGATGTGGTTATTATCTTAGGAAAAGGTTTTTAACCTCTCTTGTTGTTTATCATAGCAAATTGTGTGTTTGTGGGAACATTCAGTGATCATAAGCACATGTCACCTTAGGGGCATGGGCTTTATGAAAGATCTTATTTCCTTGTGTGTTTTCTCTCTACCTTAACGTGCTTGATATCGGTACATGACATCAACCACCTTAAGGTGGGGGCATATATAAGGTAAGCTGTCTGATGATTTTGGTACTAATGAAGCGTGTTTGTAAGCCTTCTTTGTGAGGTAGGATGTTGTATCTCTGACGCAAGTGCACATCTTTATCTATATTGCAATCAAAAAGCCCTCTATGGAGGCAGAATATCGTGCATATCCTTTTATTCAAAATCCCTCCGTGCGAGGCAGAATGGTGTATCTCTTGAGCTAGTGCACATCCTTTTATTTCAAAAGTCCTTTGAGTAAGCGAGGTAGGATCTCGAGACTATCCTCTGTTAAGCGTGTTTTTGATTGTTGTTGTGGCATAAGCCCAACTGTCAGGTGTGTCTATAACATGTTTGAGATGGTGGGAACTTATAAATAAGCTCCTTTCAATGCATTGTTTAAGACGTATAGTATGTCTTTGGCATGTTATATGATGCTCGTGTTTTCTGTGTGTCTTCCATGTGTTTTCCCCCTTTGTACTTTCAAGGGTGTGGCGTAATGCATCTCCTACACTCGGGCTTTGTATGACATGTTTTCTCCCAAGTGTAGTTTCAAGGGTGTGGCAAAATGTCCCTCCTACATTTTGGGATTTGTATGGTGTGTCTTCTCCCCCATATGTAGTTTCAAGGGTGTGGCGAAATGCTCCTACATTTTGGGGTTGTGTGTTGCATTTTTCCATGCATCTGTAACTTTATATATGAAAAATAAAAAACAAAATATCAAGTGTATTCTCCATGACTGCTCTTGTGTCTTCTCTATGTTTCACATTCATGTTACTATCTTCTCCATGTTTTACGTGTCTGCAATGTGTTTTCTAGTGCTTACCTTAGATTGGGGACTAGAAATGGTTCCTCGATCTTGGTGCATACCTTAGCTTAAGTGCCTGGCGTGTTTGATGTATTTTTGACCGTACTTTAATGCATGTATGGGTCGTAAGATCATACATACATTAAAGCGGGAGCTAAATGTTATGTCGTAAAATGTCCTCCTAGGACTTTTACCTCCTAAGTTTAGCTCCTGGGTCCCTTTTTAATAATCATGCATGTTAATTTTAACTCTCGATGAAAATTCCCTATAAACCCATGTCAAATGGGGCTAAGGGGACCTTATTGAGCTTAACCAAGCCCTAAAAATAGGACCCTAGGCTTGGGAGCCCACGCCCAAGCCCTTCCCTATTCTTTCGAGGCCTAAATTTTAGGTGTTGGAAAAGTGACCATTAAAGGTCTCCCTTGTTGGCATCTCAAGATTGAATTATGAAATTATAGCAGGAATGCATATAGGAATGTTTAGGGTTTCATTTGTAAACTGGAAGCTAACTAGAAGATAATTTTGAGAATTTGGTGAGCTTATGATCATAGAGCATTCAAGGCACTCATTGTGTTGCAGAGTAGACTTGTGTTGTTGTGTTTGAGAGTGTAGATTTGGCTTCATCTTCTCATGGTGTGAAAGAGTTCCATTTCCTTGAGAGATACACCTCCGAGGTGATATCTATTTGTGATTCAATTTATTTATCTTATCATTATTTTTGCCTATATCCTACAAGGACATACACTCTCCATTTGACAACAGTATTGGAAGGCTTGAATGCCATTTCAGGTCTTGACTAAGGCAAGCTCCTTAACACCACAACCCCCAACCCCATTCTTGTGATTGTAGGTGACAGGTGTTGAATTCTACAGAGTGGAGTTGCAGAGGTCTATAGCAGAGCATAAAGATCTTGGATCTGACAGAAAAAGGTAGAGAAAAACACTAGCAAGGCTTGGGCGCTAGTCCCTTTGCCCATCAGATTTGTAGAGCCAAAAATCTCTGATACAGTGACAATCAATAGTAGAAAAGGTCCGGAAACCCTTGATAGAAATACCACCTTGGGCTTGGGTGCTAGTCCCTTTGCCCTTGACTTCTTAGCATCCCAGACTTCAAAATTTGGTATGTATCTAATCTCCATATAGTATCTTTGTGTGCGAGCATTTGTAAGAATTCATCTATTTGTTTATGATTTTGCAAAATTAGGGTTTTGAGCATAATTGGGCTTAAATTAATGCATTAATTAGCAATTTCCAATTGTCCATATCATTCCAAGTGATAGCCAACTTATAGCTAAATCCTTTTGCAGAAGTTGTGATTCTACTTGGTTAAATGTCCTTGAATGCATGTAGTGAAAGGAGGATCTAATCAAATCAGTAAGTAAAAACTTTTCCCCCTTTTCCATACATTAGATCTCTCAACTTAGATTTGGTGAAATTTGTCAAATCTGTCGAAACTATTCATGCTTTACTTTAAAGAAAAATAGAGGTTTTAGAACCCTAACCTCGAGTAAATCATCCACTGGAGTCTCCAGAGTAGAGCTCAGCAATCTCATATCAAACATGAAAGAGGATATCATAAGTCATCTGGCAACACAACTGAACACTTTACACATAAAGAAGAAACAAGAGGCATCAGGGGTAGCTTTGAGTGAATACTGTCTATGTTGTCAACAAAAGAAGGCTAATTGCCGGTGCAAGCTAGTATTTCTAAGGGAAAGAATGAGAGTAGATTTCTGAGCTATAGAAGATGAAAAGGTTAATTGTTCTACATTGCACAATGAAGGCCATGGAAACAAAGACAAAGTATACCTTAGGACCCCTTGACCAATCCCATGTCATTTACATCACTTGCAGCTTCAAATCCTTATAATTGGAAAAACGCACCTTGGTATAATTGGCCACATCAGCAATGGGCAACCATGCCACCCAGCTGGACTCAATAGCAGGGGGTATGGCCACAACAACCATTCAAATCCTCAAATTATAATCCACAATGGCAGGCCAATCAAAACCCATGGCCACAATAGTTGCATGGAAACCAACCTTGGCCAAATCCAAATATGAACTACCTCTAGCCACAACAAGCCCTACCTCAACAACCTACCCTTATGCCAAATGCAGCCTCACCTACTCCTATCCCACCTAGAGCCACTTAATTACCTACACAACCTGTACCTAACTCTAACAACAAGCTTCTTCAGTAGGCCCATACTAATGAGGCCATCCAATACCCAACCTATACGGTTGAAGTTAGTGATGTGCACCTGCGCTCAGTTTGGACCTCCATCTGCACTCACCAAAGAACTTTCTGATGAGGAACAACCCTCCATCACTGAAAACCATTTGAATGACCAGCAAAAGCCTTCTAAGGACATCTCTCCATAGGAAGAAGCCATTACTAGGAGCCCTCCATTTCCATAGAGATTAAAAATGTACCTTCCACCAACTCCGTCTGAGCCTGATTTTGATTTCATGGGACAACTAAAAAATGTCTGTGTTAAAATGCCACTCATCCAAGCCATCAAGGATGTACCCATATATACCAAGGCTATAAGGGAGTCATGCCTTAAGAAACCAGGACGAAAGAGAAAAGATCCTCAAATAGTGCATGTTATAGGACAACTTGCTGATATCATGTTAGGTAACTCAGTTGTTCCAAAATATGTAGATCTTGGAAGCCTTATGGTTGATATAAACATCAATGGTATCCTTATCAAAAACACCTTGATTGACCTAGGTGCAACTATCAATGTAATGAGAAAGGAAACAATGAATAACCTTTAGTTAGATAACCTCAAACCTACTCCCATAGTACTCTAGTTGGCTGATAGGTCCACTATCAAGCCAGAAGGGGTTATTGAAGATCTTGTAATTACATTGGATTCATGGGAATATCCTGCAGGCTTTATGGTCTTGCAATCCAAGGCCAACCTAGGAGGATATCCACTCACCCTAGGGAGACCCTAGTTGGAAATAACAAATGCCTTTATAGGATGTTGGTTAGGGGATATGATAATTTCCAATGGGAATACAACAAAAAATTGGTCCTTTATCCACCTACTCAACCTTTTGCTGATATGGAGCAAACTATTTGGCTGGACCTAGGGGATATTGACCAATATTCTCTTCAAACATTAATGACAATTGAACGAGACCCACTACTAGCTATCCAAGATGAAGATGAAGTGCTTTTCAATGTCATGCAAAATAATTACATAACAACCATACAACAAGGCCCATGTCTAAATGTCTGGCATGCCCCTTGCACAATATTCTTCCTACAATAAACACTCCAGCCTATGCTTCCACCAGCAGTATGTTTCATTAGTTGCTGCCTCATAGTTGTAGTCTCAACTTATTAGGATTGGATATTGCCTCTGTAATGGCCATGACAACACCAGTTGACATTACACGAGACAAGACACTTAAAATCAATAGTGAATTAACATTTGTCTAGAAGATTGAACTAATAAAAATGTTGCAAACCCACAAGATAACATTTGCATGGGACTATCATGATATGAAGGGCATTGACCCTAACCTTTGCATGCATATGATATACATTAATGAAGGGTACAGTGTCAAAGAAGGATGAATCTTACAGTAAGAGACAGTGAAGAATGAATTGCGAAAAATGTTGGATTCAGGATTCATATATCCAATACCAGATAGCCAATGGGTATCTCCACTAGTAATAGTACAAAAGAAAGGAGGTAAGTGGCAAGTTTGTGTAGAGTACAGAGAGTTAAATACTGCCACTAGAAAAGATCATTTCCCTCTTCCTTTTATTGACGAGATCCTAGACTCCTTGGCTGGGAAAAAGTATTTTTCTTTCCTTGATGGATTCAGTGGATATAACTAGATCAAGATAGCCCCTGAGGATCAGGATAAGACCACATTCACATGCCCATGGGGGACATATGCCTATTCCATCCTTCCATTTGGACTTTGTAATGCACCTCCCACATTTCAGAGAGTTGTTTTAAGCATCTTTACTAACCTCAATGTCGATGACTTTATGGAACTATATATGGATGATTTCCCACTTATAGAGAGTCTTATGAGGAGGCCTTGAAAAACCTTGAAAAAGTACTACAAAGATGCCAAGATCATAACCTGTCCCTTAGTCATGAAAAATGTTTCATGATGATGCAAAGAGTAGTGCTTGGTCACTTTGTGTCCAAAGCAGGCATTCAAGTGGATCCTCACACAATTGAAATCATTTCAACATTACCTGTTCCTAAAAAATAGAAGGATGTCAAAAAGCTTTCTAGGTCATGCAGGGTATTATACAAGATTTATAAAGGACTTCAATAAAATTGGTTCCCCTTTGTTTGTCTTACTCTCTAAATATGTAGAATTTAATTGGACAATTGACTGTCAGTTATCCTTTGATAATCTCAAAGAGTCATTAACAAAGGCACCTGTACTCAGAGGACCTAATTGGGCAATACCTTTCCATATACATACATATGCTTCTATTTTTGTTGTGGCAGTTGTATTAGAATAGAAAGAAGGGAATGTGGAATATGCAATTTACTACATCAGCAAGAATCTCCAAGGTGTTGAACTTAACTATACTGTCACTAAGAAAGAAATTTTAGTTGTTATTTATGCAATCAATAAGTTCAGGCA
The DNA here is from genome assembly GCA_027924645.1 of Cunninghamia lanceolata. NCBI lineage: Eukaryota > Viridiplantae > Streptophyta > Pinopsida > Cupressales > Cupressaceae > Cunninghamia > Cunninghamia lanceolata. The sequence goes on from BSBN01001583.1 coordinate 18,810,486, forward strand.
TTATATCACTGGGTATCCTATTTTCATTCATACTAACCATGCAGCAATAAGATACCTTATGAATAAAATAGTGGTAAGTGATAGATTGGTTAGATGGTTATTGCTCCTCCAAGAATTTGATATCACCATTGTCAACAAGCCTGAGAAGGCCAATGTTGTTGCTAACTTCCTCTCCAGGCTCCCTACTTGTAATGAGGACCCAGTCATTGATGATTCTTGTATTGGTTAAAATCTGAATATGTAAATAATATGAAAGCAATACAAAACACAATGCAAATTACCTTCAACACACAAACAAACCAAACGGATTGAGTGTACCGAGATAGCACCCAAGTCTCGTGTTTATTGCTCCTTGTTCTTTGTGATGTGGATAGCTCTATATTGCTAAGCATGAATGTGATCTCCCAAGGATGAATAGTGACAACATAAGTTTACTAATACGAGAGATGTTGAAGAATGGGGAATGAAGCTCAATTTATAAACACACGAGATATCATATCAACGGTCAAGGAAGACCAGGAAGATCAACAGTTGAGGATGATTGAGAAAATGTGCTCGAATTAGAGAAGGACAAGTGTCCTGACTCCTTCATGAATCAAGGGAGTTAACAAACTTTTTTGGAGATTTGACTGAATAGATTGACTAGATGACTGGGTTGATTGATTTGTTAACAAATTAGATTTATTTGTTAACTAATTTGATTGAATAGATGACTGAATTGATTGATGAGTCAGCTCTTTTGATTGATCTGTTAACTGATTTTGATTGGAGGAATTTATGGTGCGTGAGGATAAATGGGAAATTAAATAAATAATTTATTTAATTTCATGAGCACATGGGATAATTGAATTAAATATTAAATTTAATTCATTTTGAAGGAAATAGATTATTTAAATAAATATTTTTGAATTTATTTAAAGTGGAGGGAAATTTGAATATTTAAATAAACAATTTTGATTTTATTTATTTAAATTAGAGCAATGATGATTTAATTAAATAATTTAATTAATTAGAGGAAGATGATGATTTAATAGAATTTATTGAATTAGTGTGGAATAGTCAAAATTAGGTGAATTAATGTGGATTAGTGTGGAATGTAGTGTGATGACATGAATTGTGCGATGGCAAAATTTAGGTGTTTACATTTTGCCCCTCTTTGATGCGACGTCCCGTTAGGTGGTGTCGGGTCAAAGAAACTAAAAAATAGATGTCCCAGTCAGTGGCAGGAAGGGATAAGAACGATGGAAGATGGAAGGTATGCTGGGTTCCCTCTTGAGAATTTTTTTGGAAAAATAAAAATAATTTCAGAAAAAATTATCGATAGGTGTGAACAAGGTTAGGATAGCAGAAAAGCTGAACAAATAGAAGAAAAATAGAGAAAAAGCGGATAGATAGGGGATAGGGGAGGGTGGGGTATGCGCAATGAGGAAAAATAGGGGTGGGAGGCTTATAAATAGTGGTAGGGGGCCCATTCCTAGTCATTTGGACACCTAAGCATAGAAAATCCTAGCAGAGAGAAGAGAGAGAGAGATAGAGATGGCTAACAGGATTCGGATCCCCCATCACAGGCACAGAGGCGAGTGAGTGAGGATCTACCAGAGGCCAGATGGCACAGGACAGTCAGTGAGTTATCTAATCAGGGCCTGGGTAGTTAGGGGGTAATTAATGGGGCATTAATGATAGGAAAAAGGTTGAAAAAGCATGGGTGCAGATTTATGAATGCGTGCCTATGTAATAAAATAGAGCGCCTACGCGTCGAAGTGGCATGCCTGTGCAGAAAATGTGCTTTTGTTCAGGAAGCGCACCTGTGCAATGCAAAAGCACGCCTATGCAAATGGGAAATTAGGGAAGAAAATGCACTGATGACAGATATCGACACGCCTAGGCTAGAAAATGGCTCGCTTTTACATAAAAGCGTGCCTACATAGGAAAACTATGCGCCTATGCATCAAAAAGTGCGTCAACACAAAAAAGCACGTTGGAGGGTAGGAAAGATGTGCTTGTGTCAGAAGACAATGGGTCGCTGACTAGACTTAGGAACTTGACTAAGAAGAAAAGTTAGTGGTCCTAGGGAAAACTCGTGTTTGTGTTACTAGTTTATGTTTAACATATTGACATGTTTTTTGATGGACAGGAGCGGCTGCCACCAATTTGATCTGTAGCGCCTCCCTAGTCTTGGCCTATTTGAGGCGACACGAGGTATAAGTTCCAGTTTTATATGATGTCGAGTTTCTGACATTTTATTTATGTTGTGATCTGATGATTAGAGCTATTGTGATTTGTTTATGGGGTACTAACTAAATTTCTATCTTTATGTTTATATTGAGAATTGGGTGTACATGTGGAGAGGATGACATCATGACATTGGCACACTATGCGAATGATTACGGGTGTCAGAATCCTCCCATGTGGATTAATTATGCTTCGGCTATTATATGATGTATATTCGGCTATTATATGATGTATATGTGCACATGTTGTAATATGTTTTGAGTGACGCAGGTACCAAGCATTGACTCCACCTGGCTCCACAGGTTCGAGCATGCCTAATGCCCCATGGTGGTGAGTTGGAGATGACACTGGCCATATACCTTAGCCTCGTCATCATCTCTATGTTGAGATGAGTTCCTAATGTCATGTCTTACCTTTTGAGTCAGATCCGTATGACCCTGAGAGTCAAGTTTATCTCGGTGGCATTGTGTTAGTGACTTGACCTTATGTATTGCTTTCGTGTGTTTGGTTTAATTATAACTTTATTGTGGCATAGAGTCAGGAGTTGGCTTATCGGTCAGTTCCTTTTGGGATTCCTTGTGTGTGCGTGTTCGTTTAATTATTATTTATTGTGGCTTAGTGTTAGTGTATGGTCTGGGTGGTTTGTTTCCTATATGGGGTGCGTGAGATGGACTTTTTCTAAGCCTATGGTTGTGTATGGAAGTTTTTAAACCAAAAAAAATGATATAGTGATAGTTTTTCTTTTTGACTTGGGGGGGGAAGGAGTTACTTTATTTTTTCTATTTTTATTCTTTCAGGGAGGAGGGCTCATGCTCTAGTTTTGGGGGGGAAAAGGAAGAAAAAAGAGGAGGTAGGGTTTAGGGAGGGCGGCTGGAAGGCAGGGAGGATGCTGTCAAAGATGATGAATGTTGGCTTCACTCTTCACAATCACATTTGTTTGTGCGTTTCTAAAGCCCCTTTTAAATAATTCCAGTTCATGCTTATCTTGCACTCTTTCATTCCATGAGATGGCATCATTTTGAGGCACTTTGTTTAACGATTACATGCCTCCTCTATGCTTCCAAAATTTGTATACATGTCTACCATGGATTTTTTCATTTTCAAGTTTTGGTGAAATTGTTCTATCCTCGTTTTGATGGATGTTCATACCCTTGTTCCAAGGCTCGTATTCTGGGCTTGGACAACGAGTATGCTGGCAAAGGTTTAGGAATTCAGCCTTACGCTTGCCAGTTGCATTTACTTTAAAGTTTCTAAAGCCTATTCGACCATTCCATTTTTTGTGCATAACCTGCACTTAGGGCAGTCCATGGGGCCGCATCTCTCATGGGTACTTTGACAAAACAGGTCATGCACCATGTCTACACTTCCATCATTGCTCAGACATAGAGGATGCTGGAAAGGTCTAGGAACTTGGCTTTACACCTGCCAATGGTAATTTCTTAAAGATTGATGCAGGGGCATCGTGCCCTACAATTTTGGTTTTTCTTCTTTTTGCTATTTTGGTTCTTTTTTTGTCTAGTATTCTATTTTTTTGGATGACTCTTGGTCTTCTTTGTTTATCCCTTGTAAAATTCCTGTCGTTATCTTGTAAACTCCTATTGATGTGTCGATCAAAGATTAGCAAAGGATAATTTCCTGTCGCTCAAGCGACATGAACTCATTCTAATGGGATCCTTTAACTATCAAACCGTTATTTTGCCAAACCTGACATCTTACTTGTCAATTTGGTCTTGATTTGACAGTTTGGAGAATTTGAAGGGAAGTTGAAGGGTCTTGGGCTTAGCGGTTGGAAGACAGATAGGGGAAAACAAGGCGACAGGATCTATGTGAAGGGGCCGACGGTGGTGAGATAGGGATGGAGGTGAATCCATAGGAAGTGTAGAAGATAGGTTGGAGGATAGGAAATAAACTGTTTTGATGCACATAGAGAAGAACGATTGTTGCAGGCTGATCATATATGTACTAGCATGTAGTGACTAGAATGTAGCAGTGAGGAGTCGATTCATAACACTATTCTATTTTAAACATTGTTAATAAAGTCTACATTTATATACTTCCTGTCATTTTGGTATTTAAATGTTAAGACTATGAAGGAGGCATCTTGAATGCTTGTCATTGTTTCTAAATTTCTCTTTGATTGAAATTTACTATGAAATTGATTGGTTTGTTCTATGATCGGCAAGGCTCCATCAATTGGTATCAGAGCTTGAAGAGATTGGGCATTGGTAAGTGGTCAATATGCCTCCAAGAAGAATTAGTAGAGGAGGAGCTCGAGGTAGAGGCATAAGAGACCAGGTTGAGCCTGAGTTATTGCAAAATTTGATTGAAAGAATGGAAGCTCTGGAGAGGGCATAGAGAAGAGGGACCCCTCATGATGAGAATGCAAGTGATGAGAAAGAACAATAGAGAGAAGAGAATGAGGAAGGACAGGTAGAAAAAACATATGAATTTGAGGAAAATTTTTTGAAGACAGTTATGAGTTTGGGTTCTAAACCCAAAATAGAGGTACCAACTTATGCCGGAAGCCTCAATGGTGAAGACCTGATAGACTAGATCAATGACTTAGATAAGTATTTCAAATATGAGGGTGTAGAAAATGAAAAAAGAGTAAAGTTTTCCTATACCAGACTGAAAGGCCATGTTGCCATGTGGTGGGACTTTGTCCAAACTAAGAGGAGAAGGAGAAATAAGGAAAAGATCAACCCTTGGGATCGAATGGTGGCCAAGTTGAAAGCCAAATTTCTTCCCAGTGATTATCAAACTAATCTCTTTAAGAGATTGTAGAATTTGAAGCAAAAGGATATGTCTGTGAAAGATTATATGAAGGAATTCTACAAGTTAGTAATCAAATCTAGGCATGTTGAGGAAGATGTGGAGAAAATAGCCCGATATGTGAATGGTCTCAAGTATAGTTTGCAAGATGAAATGAGTCTTTTGTCCCCTAGGAGCCTACAAGAGGCTTATCAACTTGCCCTAAAGGTAGAGGAGAAGTTGAAAAGCAAGCAAAGTCAGCAAGAGAAGAAGATAGGAAGAGGTTTTTGAGGCAGAGGATAGAAAACAAGTAGGGGACAACAACATCATCAAGGAGAAGAGGCTGGAAGTTCCAGTGGGATAGCCAATAATGTTAGAAGTGGTTTTCAAAATAGAGAGGGAAGTGTTGGCAAGAGACACTGTGTGGCTTCATGATTGTTGTCATTGATGGCAACAAAGTCTATCCCACACATCCGCAGAACTTAGTATGTCTATACCAGAAGTCAGATTGAAGAAGTTCTGGTTTGGTGAACAAAAATAGAGCATGCAACAAGGTCTGACAAAGGTCTAGATCTCTCAGATGGTGTAACTCAACAAAGTGCAGACTTGGGAAAGTTAATAGGAGTATCATGTCTACTATATTCTAGAGATTGAGCCTCTGGTGATGAATGAGTGAAAAGATATGAGCATCTAAGTGTTGGGTTCCTGACAGGCAGAGTAGACTAAGGAAGAATTGATCGGTAGAGCATCAGACCTTAATCCGGATGAGAAACTGATGGTGATCAAGATTTTTGAGGGATCATTCATGGTTGGCCAACATGATTGATGACTTCCAGGTCTATGTCTTTGATACGCATCACATATTAAGCATGGATTTAGCCAACAGATCAGTGTCTTGGAAATATCTTGAGTATTCCGGTTGCTGACTAGAAAGATGTTGAAATCCTTGGTGCAGATATATATACTAGATGGATTTTGGTATTGTTGATTTTACTTTTGAATCGGCATTAGGGTTTGCTAGTTCTAATGCACATGCAGATTCAGCCAACTGAATACAGGAGGTTGCGTGAGCTCCTCCCCTTCACTTCTGGTTCTGCCGCACCAAGGGGGGTGTCCCTATTTGATGAAAGTATAACCTTGACTAGCTCAATGACAGAAGGATTTAACTTGACAGTAACAGGCAGAATACTCTCATGTATGGACCAAGATTTGTGTAACAAATCACAAGGTTGGCAATCTTCTTGGACATAACGTCTGGTTAGGTATGAGAGCATGCAGAGGTTCCTAATCCTAATCCTACAACTAATAGATGGAAGGATGAGATGGTTTGAAAATGATGGAAGGATGAGATGGTTTGAAATGGTGTTTGGAGTTATGGGACTTTCCTAGACCCATTGAACAGATAGATTCCCAAACCAGTGCCTTATCTGGGTAGCAGAGTCATATCTAAGACTGTAAATGTCTCCCCATGACAACATAAATTCATATCCAGAGGACCTAAGAATAATGCTACTGCCTAACAGTAACATGTCCAAGAAAGAGTATCATTAATGATCATACTTAACAGATCCTATGATGCAATCTATTTCCCTTTGTATCTGATCAAAAGCCTATTTAACCACTCCTTGAGCAGATGCAATAAATCAGACACACAGTATGCACATACTGAAAAACTTGGAAGCCCTTGACAACCTTGTTTGAAAGGAAAACAAATGACATACAGGAGACAATCAGAAACAATACACACACAGGTGTTTTTCATTTAAAATCAATCTGCATAGAAGGCCATCACAGAGAAAATCATCATTTACAAGCCAAGATAGATTAGTACACTAGACTAAGGACCGAGTCTGTAGCAAAAGACTGCCTTTCAAAATGTGAACACCTTATGTTTAGAATTAGAGAAGAAAGCCCAAAAATGTCCAACAACCTAAAATGTAACATAGCCAGACCATTTATACAGAACCGTGTACATTCAGTAATTAATTACACGGCTAGAAGTCAAAAATTTGCCAGATACATTCCTTCCATTTGAAAATGGCCTTCACAGATTAAATGCGACAGACAGGGGGGATCTCGAGCTTTGCACCGCCATCTGAAAGTCTTCATCCATGATCAAGCAGCTTCACTATTTGTACCATCGCCCATACCCCTGCATGACCGTCATTGATGGCTCAACCACCCGCATTTCACTTGGAAACTGTCGCAGTGCCCAAATGGGAAGTTCCTGCCAAAAAGCGCTTCGCTTCAAAGTTTGAATTATGCAGGAAAATTAGTCCCACATGCATGGTGCTGAGACCACTCTACCACTTTATAAACATAGTTGCATGCATAATAGGTGTCGAGCGTTTTACCACGCTCGACACACGACCCTTCCATCAATAGTCCATCGCCATGACACGAGCCATCAGCCAACCTCAAAAATCTCCCACCGACATCAGTGGTCTCACCGACTGCTACAGCACACTTCCCTGTATCAGCCAGAGATGAACCATCGGCCCACCCAAAAGCTCCCTGGCCGATAGACCAACTCTCACCGATGACCAAGCGAAACACACTTGTCACCAAGATATAGACCATCGGCCAAGCATTCCACAGCTCACCCGATCTACCAAGTCTCTTCGATGGCCATCAAAACACACCCTCGTCGGTCAGAGACAGACCATCGGCACAACAAAAATCACGCTCGCCGACAATACAACTCACACTGATAGTCACCTTCAAATACCTTAGTCGGTGAGAGTATCTCTGTCGGACTGACCAAAACTTCCCTCGCTGATTGCACATGTTACACCGATGAACACAACGCCCAAATCCTCATCGGCCAGAGAAACGATATCGACAGAGGTCAAAACCCCTCTGCCGATAGCAATAGTCTCGTCGGTGATCCACTCCATACTCCCCTGTCAGTGTGACCCGCACCGATGACTCCTCATCGGTCCAACACTCTCCATTGGCGGATACTCCAACTACTAGCCCAATAGGCCATGTCACACCGAAAACACTTCCTTCGGCCAGCCCATCGGGGTGACCTCCCTCTATCGGCGAACCATAAAATACACTAGCCGATAATACAAGTCTTGGTGATGAACACATGAATCGCCCCCATTGGCATGACCAATACCATCGGTGGAACCACAATTCCCTTCGCCGATAGCACAAAGTCTTGGCGATATGCAAAGAACACACCACTTTCCCCATCGGTGAGAACAAAACTGTCAGAATAACAATAAGCTCCCCAACTGATAAGCAAAGTCTCAGCGATGGAAGAAGATATGACTGCTACCATCATGATCGCTAAGACAAAAACAAACTCATGCCGATGGACAAAACATGATGACCCCTTCCTCAAGAAAAAATGATGTGGATGCTGCAAAACACAAAAGGGGTGCCAACACTTAAACTTTTTTTTGGATTTTTTGGGATGGTGCCTACATGAAAATTGCTCCAAAACTGGGAGTCAATTCAGGCACCAACAGTGGCTCTATCTAAGGATGTGCAGGTGCAAGACTACAGCGAGAACCCCAGAATCTCCAGTTTCGCAGATTGGGCAATATCTATTGGGCAACAGAGTCAATCACTGCACCAACCTGCACAAAAACTATATTTTAGTCATCACTTGGGTGGCCCCGGGTAGCCAAAAAGGAAGAACCAAAATTTTTTCCTGTCAAATGCCTGATTCCAAACTAAAAGATCCCAATCCCAACTGAAAAAAATGGCATAGTTTGTCCATAAGGTCATTTGCTCAATTAGATATTCCACCACCTTTGACAGCTTGCCACTTGTAGTACTGCCTCTGTCACTCTGCATTTCAAAATCAAACATGCAACCATACATGCTAAAAAATCCTTCAGCATTAAGCAACGTATGCATGTTATACTCTTCAGATGGTACATCATACTGCTCTTGGCAGTCTTCATCATTTATTTGGCTACTGCACGCCATCAGGCACTCATCCAGCTGATCCAAAAACTCAAAATACTCAGAAAAAATGAGACCCCCAATATCTACTGATATTGAAAACAAATCCTAATCCACACCCAATGTTGCACATGTTTGGATCAAGTGATGATGAACATCCATTATTCATAGTTTACAAATCCATAGTATCTTCACAAGAACTAAAGATATCTGATTCATATGTCCCCTCCTCACAAATTGATGTAACACCAAAGTCAACAGTCTCTCTATATTCATCATCATCCTCAAAAAGAGGATTAATCCTGCACCACTGAAAATCAAGATTCACAGCATCAAAGGCACCTGTAGACTCATCATAAAGGGGATTAACATTCACCACAAAGGCCTCTGCTTCTTCTTCATGACACTCCAATTCTTCTTCATTATTATCAGATCCAGAGTCATAAGAAGAACAAACCTGATCCATGAATTGATCATGGATATCATTTTTATCATCTGATTGCCCCATATACAAGATTTCTGCTGTTTCAATGTACTCTGAAGTTGAACTATTTGTATCATTCTCCATCCCTCTAATACTTCCTGATGAAACTGATACTGACTGTTGATCCACATGATCACAACCTTGCACAACTGGATCATTTAAACATGATGGCTCTTTGATAAGGGCTGGTATGTAAATATTACTTGAAAAACCATTGTTTTCAACTTCATTTGTTGGGCAAAACAAGACATCCTCCTTTATAACAGAAACATCATCAACTTGGAATGATGCAAAAACTGGGACAACAGGGGTGTGAATACTTTGACATTCATTGTCAACTCCTGAATTAAATCTTTCATTAACACTGGGGGCTGCAGGACAACAAAATTTTTTAGAAAAATAACCCTTTTGTATTCCATACCTCCAATTATTTTCAATATCAATTGCAAACTGATGTGCCTGATGCAATGTGGTGGGCTCCTTATCTCTCAATCTATAACTCATTTTCTTATCAAAGGCTCCCAAATAGACAACTAAGCACAGTGCATCATTAGGTCTCATACATTCTGGAATCCTATTCAATGCCCTCATAAATCTGAGGTTAAAGGCTGGGATCAACTCATCTTCTTCAATATGGATGTACATGAATTCACTAATAACTGCATATTCAGAAATTCTTTCACCATATTGTACTAGAAATGCAGATTTAAAACCATGCCAAGAGCTGACAGAGTTAGTTGGAAGGTAGGAGAACCAATCCCTTGCATCTTCATCTAGAGATTGAACAAATAATCTCATAACCATACCTTCATGGTCAATCTCAAAATCATCTATCACATTTAGGAACTGCTGCAAGTGTCTTTCAGCTGATTCATCCTTTATACCATTGAATTTGGGCAAAAAAAATCTGATTTTAGGTGGAAGAGCATTTGGATAGCCACAAATGCCACTAAAAATTATGGGCTTATATCTGTCTACGTTGAAACTTCTTTTATTACATTGTTGGGACTGACTACTATACATTTTTGCACTTGACACTTCACAAGGGTGCATAGGCTGATAATACATCCTTTATGTTTTTGCAACCCTCCTCTCTACTCAGATTTTCTACAAACAATGACTTTAGGCACTCAAAATTTAGACTGTTTTTTCAAACTTTCCTAAAGTCCTTTAAATGAGTCTTTTTAGCAACATTGCATGCCCTTTGAAATACAGAATAAGTTCTAATAGAAGCATGCAAGCTCTACTTTCACCAATGTTTCCCTTTTAACCAGTGCTATTTCACCAAATAGGGAGTCTTTCAAACAATATGAAATACCTGGATATGTTGCAGGAGCTGTAAATTCTTCTCTGACTGATCTTGTCCTTTTATCAGGTTCTTTGATGTAGAGTCACCACCTCCTTGAAGAGGAATGAGCTTCAAACAAGCTGAAGCTACAAATTGATTTCCTTCTTTTTGGGTCATCCACCAGCAGAGTCACATATATAACCCTTTTCTCTACTGCAACAAACAGTTTCCAGGTCTGATTTTTCAATCTTGTAGACTCAAACTTTCATGGATATGACATTGATCTCCCCAGCAGAGTCGCCATTTTGTTGGTTTTACTTCTGAATCAGCATTAGGGTTTGCTAGTTCTAATGCACATGCAGATTCAGCCAACTGAATACAGGAGGTTGCGTGAGCTCCTCCCCTTCACTTCTAGTTCTGCCGCACCAAGGGGGGTGTCCCTATTTGATGAAAGTATAACCTTGACTAGCTCAATGACAGAAGGATTTAACTTGACAGTAACAGGCAGAATACTCTCATGTATGGACCAAGATTTGTGTAACAAACCACAAGGTTGGCAATCTTCTTGGACATAATGTCTAGTTAGGTATGAGAGCATGCAGAGGTTCCTAATCCTAATCCTACAACTAACAGATGGAAGGATGAGATGGTTTGAAAATGATGGAAGGATGAGATGGTTTGAAATGGTGTTTGGAGTTATGGGACTTTCCTAGACCCATTGAATAGATAGATTCCCAAACCAGTGCCTTATCTGGGTAGCAGAGTCATTTCTAAGACTGTAAATGTCTCCCCATGACAACATAAATTCATATCCAGAAGACCTAAGAATAATGCTACTGCCTAACAACAACATGTCCAAGAAAGAGTATCATTAATGATCATGCTTAACAGATCCTATGATGCAATCTATTTCCCTTTGTATCTGATCAAAAGCCTATTTAACCACTCCTTGAGTAGATGCAATAAATCAGACACACAGTATGCACATACTAAAAAACTTGGAAGCCCTTGACAACCTTGTTTGAAAGGAAAACAAATGACATACAGGAGACAATCAGAAACAATACACACACAGGTGTTTTTCATTTAAAATCAATCTGCATAGAAGGCCATCATAGAGAAAATCATCATTTATAGGCCAAGATAGATTAGTACACCAGACTAAGGACTGAGTCTGTAGCAAAAGACTGCCTTTCAAAATGTGAACACCTTATGTTCAGAATCAGAGCAGAAAGCCCAAAAACGTCCAACAACCTAAAATGTAACATAGCCAGACCATTTATACAGAACCATGTACATTCAGTAATTAATTACACAGCCAGAAGTCAAAAATTTGCCAAATACATTCCTTCCATTTGAAAATGGCCTTCACAGATTAAATGCGACAGACAGGGGGGATCTCGAGCTTTGCGCCGCCATCTGAAAGTCTTCATCCACGATCAGGCAGCTTCACCGTTTGTACCATCGCCCATACCCTTGCACGACCATCATTGATGGCTCAACCACCCGCATTTCACTTGGAAACTGTCGCAGTGCCCAAATGGGAAGTTCCTGCCAAAAAGCGCTTCGCTTCAAAGTTTGAATTATGCAGGAAAATTAGTCCCACATGCACGGTGCCGAGACCACTCTACCACTTTATAAACATAGCTGCATGCATAATAGGTGTCGAGCGTTTTGCCATGCTCGACACATGACCCTTCCATCAATAGTCCATCGCCATGACACGAGCCATCAGCCAACCTCAAAAATCTCCCACCGACATCAGTGGTCTCGCCGACCGCTACACCACACTTCCCTGTATCGGCCAGAGATGAACCATCGGCCCGCCCAAAAGCTCCCTGGCTGATAGACCAACTCTCACCGATGACCAAGCGAAACACACTTGTCGCCAAGATATAGACCATCGGCCAAGCATTCCACAGCTCACTCGATCTACCAAGTCTCTCTGATGGCCATCAAAACACACCCTCGTCGGTCAGAGACAGACCATCGGCACAAGAAAAATCACGCTCCCCGACAATACAACTCACGCCGATAGTCACCTTCAAATACCTTAGTCGGTGAGAGTATCTCCGTCGGGCTGACCAAAACTTCCCTCGCCGATCGCACACGTTACACCGATGAACACAACGCCCAAATCCTCATCGGCCAGAGAAACGATATCGGCAGAGGTCAAAACCCCTCTGCCGATAGCAATAGTCTCGCCAGGGATCCACTCCATACTCCCCTGTCGGTGTGACCCGCACCGATGACTCGTCATCGGCCCAACACTCTCCATCGGCAGATACTCCAACTACTAGCTGTTAGGGTTAGCCGGTAGAAGATATCAATTAAATGCAAATAAAGATTAAACAAAGAAATGGAAATACACAGAAATAATAATAGTGAGAGACAAGTTTTAACATGGTTCACCCAAACTCGGGCTACATCCACCAAACAGAGAGTCTAATATTATTATCCAGTAAATCAAACCGATTACAATCAGCAATCCCTGCAACTCAATACCGCTGCAAAAATGCTACAATACAATATATCAAAAACCCTAACCCTTAGCTGCTTTTTATCAATCTTTTTGTCAGTTACAAAATAGGGTTTTCTTATGTCGGTCAATAAAAAAATTAACTTCCGGTGCATTATAAAATAATAAAAAATTGTGTGAGGTTTCGGGGGCATTGCCCCTGAGCCCCCATGGGGGCGCTGCCCCTCGACCCTGCCCTGTATCGCGACAGGGAACGTGCCAGGGGCGCTGCCCCTGGACCTCGCAAGGGGCGCTACCCCTTGACCCCGTCTTGGGGGCGCTGCCCCCAAACCCCCGCAAGGGGCGCTGCCCCTTGACCCCGTAGGAATTTGGGGGGAAACCGCGCCGATAAAAGTGGGGTAAATATAACCTCTGAGTCTGATTAGGCTCCATATAACAACAATCTCCCACTTGGAGACTGATCAGACTCCACACCATATCATCTCCCACTTGGAGACTGATCATAACACCACTGACCCTGTAGCTCCCACTGGAAATAAGCACCCTGGACTCTGCTGTTCTATTTTTGTTGTGTTCAGTCTAGAAGACCAATCGAAGCTAAAGAGGAGCTCAACTTCTCCCTTGTCACTGCCTTTGTAAACATATCTGCTGGATTATCATATGTATGTATCTTTGCCAGCTGTAACTGTCCATTATCCAACACCAACTGAATGAAGTGATACCTCAACTGTATATGTTTGGTCTTTGAATGTAAGGCAGAATTCTTGGCAAGATGTATGGCACTCTGGCTATTTGTAAACAAATAACTGTTAACCTGTTGTGTGCCCAATTCATTCATAAAAGAGTGCAGCCATATCATCTCCTTGCTTGCCTCTGTTGCAGCTACATATTCTGCCTCTGTGGTGGATAAAGCAACCACCTTTTGCAACCTGGAAATCCAACTCACCGCTGTTCCACCTACAGTAAAGACATAACCTATAGTACTCCACCTGGTATCAATATCTCCTGCCAAATCTAAGTCTACATAACCTGCTAAATCAGTATTAGAGCCCCCAAAACATAAGTGTTTATTGGATGTACCTCTCAAATACCTGAGAATCCATTTTACCACATTCCAATGCTCTAATCCGGGATGACTCATATACCTGCTAACGACTCCTACAGCATGTGCAATATCCGGTCTCGTGCATACCATGGCATACATTAAATTGCCTACAGCTGAAGCATATGGTACCTTGGACATTTTCTCTTCCTCCTCTTATGTCTTAGGACACATGTCCTTAGTCAATTTCAAATGACTAGGTAAAGGTGTGCTGACAGCTTTTGCATTCTCCATGTGGAATCTCTGCAACACCTTTTCAACATAAGTAGCCTGAGATAGAGTCAATTTTCTGTTCGGCCTATCTCTGCAAATTTTCATACCAAGGATTAGTTTTGCTGCCCCCAAATCCTTCATATCAAATGATTGTGCCAACTGCTGTTTTAACTCTCTTATGTGATCCATGTTAGACCCAGCTACAAGCATGCCATCAACATATAAACATAAAATAATGTAGCTGTCATTATCTAACCTCTTAAAATAAACACAATGGTCAGAATTACACCTGCTGTAGCCTTGCTCAGCCATAAAACTGTCAAATTTTAAATACCATTGCCGAGGTGCTTGTTTCAGGCCATACAAACTCTTCTTCAATCTGCACACTAGTTTCTCCTTACCTTTGACCTCAAATCCTTGGGGCTATTCCATATAGATCTCCTCCTCCAAATCACCATGGAGAAAGGCAGTTTTAACATCTAGCTGTTCCAAATGTAAATCTTCAGCAGCCACAATACTTAAAACAGTACGAATATAAGTCATCTTGACAACCGGAGAAAATATCTCATCAAAATCAATGCCCTTTTTCTGTGCAAATCCTTTTACAACTAACCTGGCCTTAAATCTTTTCTTACCTCCATCTTCCTCTTTTAGCCTGTAAACCCATTTATTTGGTAAAGCCTTTTTACCTGCAGGTAACTTACATAATTCCCAAGTCTGATTTTTCAGCAAGGAGTCCATTTCTTCTTTCATTGCAAGCTCCCACTGAACCTGTGTATCCACCTGCATAGCTTCATCATACCCTTTTGGTTCACCAGCATCTGTTAACAAAATAGAATACAAAGAGGGAGAAAACCTTTCAGGAGGTCTACTTATCCTTGTGGACCATCTAACATTCACTGGAGTTTGTGGTATTTCTGGTTGCTGTTGCGGAGCATGAGGAACCACTGGAACATCACTATTTGGAGTATCATCCAGCACCACATAATCCTTTTCTTTCTTCTCATGCTGCTGCAACTGATCTTTGTACAACACCTTCTCATTGAATATAACATCCCTGCTTCTCACAATTTTTTGATTTTCAAAATCCCATAGCCTATAACCAAATTCATCAATGCCATATCCAACGAAGGTACATTTTTTTGATTTCGCATCCAGCTTGGTTCTATTTTCAGAATCTATATGTGCAAATGCTTCACAGCCGAAGGTTTTCAGAAAAGAATAACTCACCTTCTTGCCTGTCCATGCTTCCTCTGGAATACCACAGCCCAAAGGAACTGAAGGACCTCTGTTAATTAAATATACAGCAATGTTGACAGCCTCTGCCCACATGTTTAAAGGCAGCCCAGCATGCAATCTCATGGTCCTTGCACGCTCCATTATTGTCCTATTCATGAGTTCAGCCACTCCATTTTCCTGTGGAATCCCTGGAACTGTTTTTTGCCTACGAATTCCATTAAAGGAACAATAATCTTCAAATTCTTTGCTGCAATACTCACCGCCATTATCAGATCTGAGACATTTTAATCTTTTACCCGTCTCATTCTCAACCAAGCTTCTCCATTTCTTAAATGTTTCAAATACATCAGATTTCTGTCTAAGGAAATAAATCCAGACCTTCCTAGTTGCATCATCTATGAATGTAACATAATACCGAGAGCCACCGAGAGAAGATACCTGAGCTGGTCCCCATACATCTGTATACACAAGCTCCAACTTTTCATTTTTCTTTTGCTTCCCATCCTTAAGAAAACTGACTCTCTTTTGTTTTCCATACACACAACTTTCACAGAAATCTATATTAATACATTTCAGACCTGGTAAAACTTTCTTACAATGAAGTACCTTCATACCTTTTTCACTCATATGCCCAAGTCTGTTATGCCATAGTGTTGTCTCAGAACCTGCAGCAACTTTTCCAGTCTCTTCCTGCAAACCTGCAGCAACTGTTCCTGAACCTGTTTGTTTTTTCTCTGTAACAGCTAAAGTAGAAGGAACAGTATGACCTGTACAAAGATATAAGGTGCCTACTTTCACACCTTTTGCTACTACTAAGGCACCTTTTAAAACCTTCCAATTTTTATCAGTAAATGTAACAGTGCAACCTTGTTCAGTTAGCTGCCCTGCTGAAATTAAATTCCTACTGAGCCTTGGAACATGCCTTACCTCTTGTAGTAGCCAATGATTCCCATTCTACAACTTAATCTTGATTCTTCCCTTTCCAACAATCTGACAGGGTTCGTTATCTCCCAAATAAACCAGCCCAAAATCCCCTTGGACATAATCAAGAAAATAACTTCTATGGGGCGTAGCATGAAATGAGGCCCCTGAATCTAAAACCCATGAATCATCAACATTATCTAGGGAAAGAATCAAAGCATCATCTTCAGACTTATTGCTTACCACATTTGCTTCCTTATTGCCTTCTTGTTTGTCTCCTTCTTTGTTCTTCCGAGACCAGCAATCTTTCTTCAGATGACCTAGTTTTCCACAGTACCAGCAATCCTTCTGTCCTCTAGTTTGGGATCTTTTGTCCTTTGATTTTCCTCGTGACTTCCCATGACCTCCAGAACCTTTTCCTCTCTCCTTTGATCTGCCCCTGCTTTCTGCATTCAAAACACTGCCTGATTTGGATCCACCTGAGCTTTTCTTACGAATTTCCTCACTCAGAATAACACCAACAACATCATCAAATTTTAGGGTATTTGAACCAGAAACAAAGTTACTAACCGCCATTACCAAACTATCCCAGCTTTCAGGCAATGAACATAATATCAAGAGAGCTCTAACTTCTTCATCAAATTTTACATTTACAGAAGTCAATTGACTGACAATCGTATTAAATTCATTTAAATGACCTGTCACAGACCCACCTTCAACCATTTTCAAATTAAACAACTGCTTCATGAGAAATACCTTATTTGAGGCTGAGGGTTTTTCATACAATTTTGCCAAAGCTTTCATCAGACCATCTGTTGTCTTTGCTTCTGTTATATTGAATGCCACCGACGGTGCCAGGCACAACCGAATGGTTCCCAGTGCCTTTCTGTCAAGAAGATTCCAATCCTCATCAGACATTGTTGCCGGTTTCTTGGCTACTCCTTCCAACGGCCTCCATAAATCCTTTTGATAGAGGTAGTCCTCCATCTGCATCTTCCATAACTGATAGTTCTGCCCATTGAATTTATCAACCTTCGTTTTACCCTCGTCCGCCATTACTCCCACTCAACCGTGAGACTTTCCTGAAGACGATAATCGAACACAACCCGCTCTGATACCACTTGTTAGGGTTAGCCGGTAGAAGATATCAATTAAATGCAAATAAAGATTAAACAGAGAAATGGAAATACATAGAAATAATAATAGTGAGAGACAAGTTTTAACATGGTTCACCCAAACTTGGGCTACTCCACCAAACAGAGAGTCCAATATTATTATCCAGTAAATCAAACCGATTACAATTAGCAATCCCTGCAACTCAATACCGCTGCAAAAATGTTACAATACAATATATCAAAAACCCCAACCCTTAGCCACTTTTTATCAAGCTTTTTGTCAGTTACAAAATAGGGTTTTCTTATGTCGGTCAATAAAAAAATTAACTTCCAGTGCATTATAAAATAATAAAAAACCATGTGAGGTTTCGAGGGCATTGCCCCCGAGCCCCCACGGGGGCGCTGCCCCTCGACCCCGCCCTGTATCGCGACAGGGAACGCACCAGGGGCACTGCCCCTGGACCCCGCAAGGGGCGCTGCCCCCAAACCCCCGCAAGGGGCGCTGCCCCTTGACCCCGTAGGAATTTGGGGGGAAACCGCGCCGATAAAAGTGGGGTAAATATAACCTCCGAGTCTGATTAGGCTCCATATAACAACACTAGCCCGATAGCCCATGTCACACCGAAAACACTTCCTTCGGCCAGCCCATCGGGGTGACCTCCCTCTATCGGCGAACCATAAAATACACTAGCCGATAATACAAGTCTTGGCGATGAACACATGAATCGCCCCCATCGGCATGACCAATACCATCGGTGGAACCACAATCCCCTTCACCGATAGCACAAAGTCTTGGCGATATACAAAGAACACACCACATTCCCCATCGGTGAGAACAAAACTGTCAGAATAACAATAAGCTCCCTAGCTGATAAGCAAAGTCTCAGCGATGGAAGAAGATATGACTGCTACCATCATGATCGCCACGACAAAAATAAACTCATGCCGATGGACAAAACATGATGACCCCTTCCTCAAGAAAAAATGATGTGGATGCTGCAAAACACAAAAGGGGTGCCAACATTTAAACTTTTTTTTGGATTTTTTGGGATGGTGCCTGCATGAAAATTGCTCCAAAACTGGGAGTCAATTCAGGCACCAACAGGTATGAAGGGTGTGCATGTGTTGGAATGTGCGACAAAAGGTAGAGAGCAGTGTGGTGGCAGTAATACAGGTTCGACATGTGATAGAATAGCTACACTAAAGAAGAGGAAGAATGAAGTACAGTAGATCAGTATATTGAGCCTAACCGGAACTGAACCTCAGCATATGCGGATGGCCCTCATCAGTTCAAACACCTGGTTATCTTCCATAAACTTTGTAGATAGTAAGTCTCTTGTAGGCAGTGTGCCTCTTGTGAGCAATGTGCTCGGGTAGTGAGCCCTAATTGGCAAGTGCCATTTTGTACTTCTTATTCTTTTAACAAAGAATACAATCTTGGGTTAGTCACCCCGTGTTTTTCCCTTAACAGGGTTTACCACGTAAAAATCCTTGTGTTATGTGTGCTAATTTTATTTCTACTCTCATAATTATGTATGCTCTTATGTTTTGATGCTACAACAATATAAAAGAAGAAAAGAAAATTAAGATATTTAAGATAACTGATTCACCCCCCCTCTCAGTTATCTTTCTTGTTACCAACAATTGATATCAGAGCCAAGTTCCTCCAAACAGAGCCTAACAGCTTGAGGAAGATCTGAGAATCTCAATGGATATGTATGGTATGAAGGAACAACTTCAGTCTGCCCTAGATGATCTTGAGAAATCTCACTATGAAGTCAATAACTTGAGAGAAAGACTCAAACAAGCTGATGATTTCATAAATGAGCTAAAAGAAAAACTAAGTATCTTTGTGAAAAAGAGAAAGGAACTTCTTCAACAATTAGCAAGTTAAAGTGAAGCCAATGATACTAATGAAGATCTAAATGAGAAAAACAAGCTATGTGGGAAGCTATCAAAATAGATCGTTATGGTAAGGCATGAAATAGAATTAGAAGTTTTGAAATTCACCCAAGAAATTGAAGAGAAAAGAAAAATTGAAGATAATCTAAAACAATCTCTTAAGGAGAAGTCAGAGGACTGCCACAAAATGGATAGAATAATCAGTCATCTAGAATTTGATCTTGAAGAAGCTAGAGATAATGAAGAACAACTTGAGAATCAGATAGACATTCTTAAACAATATCTTCAAACAACAAATGAGTACAAAGAAAAATTCAAGATAAGTTCAGCTCAACTTGAAGTTCTTCTTAAAAGCCAAAAGAGGGTAGATGACAAGCGTGGTTTGGGTTATGAGAAAGGTGAAAGCTCCAGATCCGGTCAGAAGAACTCAGGATTAGGAAGTCAAAGAAACATGCCTAGAAGACCTCTGGTAAGGCAACCAAATACTCAAAGACATCCATCCTTCAATGGATACTGCTACAATTGCAACAACTTTGGTCATAAAGCAACTCAGTGTAGAAGAAGAATGAATCAGACTAATTCATCCTTCTTCGGACAATGTTTCAACTGCAAAAGGTATGGTCACAAATCTCATGAATGTAGAAATATGCAAATAAACAATTCATTCAATGGTAGATGCTTTGCATGCAATAGAATGGGACATATGGCTAATCAATGCAGATCAAGAGGATATTAGACAAATATGCAAAGAAATATTGTTTGCTACAATTGCAATAGATCCGGTCATACTGCCAAATTCTACAGAAGTAAGAATCAGGACAAAAAGGGTCCAGTGCATCATAATCAAAATCAAGATAAAGGAAAAGGCAAAGTGAATGCGGATGAAGTTCAAAGGGAGATGAAAAAGATTTGGGTGAAGAGGAATACAAAAAATGTTGGGGATGGATCCACACCAGAATCTGGTGCTGATAATTCTTCCAGAAATTAAAACAGATGAGCTCTGGCTCAGGGGGAGTCATAAAGGAAAGTAAATTCCCCCAGTTAGTCAATTGTTGTCTAACTTTGGCACATGGAATGTTGCAGATTAAAGGGTTCTCAGAGAAATATCTAAATAACCCTTGGTAAAAATATGAAAGATTCGTAAGGAGTTTTGAAGAATTTAATCATCCAAGATTGATCCGGTTTGACAGCCATTCGGTAAAGGCAGGATTCTCACAATTAGATCTGGTATGATTCAAAATTGATATATCTTGACCTGTGGATAAATGACTTGATTGAAGGAGAGGAGATACATTGTCAATTATCACTAAAATTGATTCCAAGTGCACCTCAGTGATTTGGAAAGATCTCTCTCAGAACAAGGAAGAACAAGGGAACCGAAATAACTTAAGTTGTTCATTTATTGCAATGGGAAATTAGGGTTTACGCATAGATAAAAGGGCTTCTTTATTCATCATTTGCACATTTTTATTCAAGAAGAAGAAAGGAAGAGCTCTGCATCAAGATTGTTTCAACCTCCTCAAGGTTCAACCACAGAATCTGATTCAACCAGTGATCTTTTCTAGCTCATATTGTGAACCCTAGAAGCGTAAAAAGGTATTTCCATTTTTGAATATCTCTCTCTGAATCTTTTACAAAGATGGCTACTCCAAATGTTGTTAAGATCACTGATAGGCCGCGCCCAAAGTTCAAGAAACATCCCTACAAATCCCTAAAAGTTGATCCCTTAGGCACCTTCTCTAGCATTCCACATGGGGTTCTGCATGTAGAATATGTTAGGGTATACATACATGTCAATATCGAAGAATTTAGGGAATCCAAACTGATGGATATCTATCACAAACAATTAATAGATGAAACGTTTGAACTTAAACCTCAATACAAGGCCCTCCAGGACAAACATTTTGGACATTGCATCCACTTTCCCTGCTTTGCAGAAGATGAATGGGTCTGGTATGTTCTTAGCAGAATACATGACAACTTCCCATTCAAGATAACAAAAGATGCCATTAGGGCAGTAACCAGATTGCACTCATCCGGTGGGTTGCCTACTCTTAAATCTGTCAAAAACCAAACAGTAAGTGAGGCTGCCAGATCAAAGTTTGACAAGAGAGAAATGACAATAGAAGATATCACAGATCTGGATATCAAATTTGCCTCTATGATAATTGGCTATAAAATATCACTCCAGTAGGGAGAATTCTGTGTCTGGAACTGCAATATACACTGCATATCAGATGCTAAGGGAAAATGCAGACTATGATCTATGCGAACTTCTCCTAAACCAACTATTAGAGAACTCGCAGAAGATAAAGAAGGATAAGAACTTATTTAAGTATGGTGGCCTAATACTATGTCTCTTCTTTTACTATATGAATGAGCTACCTGGATCAAGTGGTTGGGTATGGCAAAATGACAGACCGGTTGCCATACAAATCAGAGATTACATGTATGGGCTTGGTGATGTGAAGGCTCAAAGTACAACACTCTGGGGATACTTCAAGAACTTCCAAAGTATGATGCAGGAAAGAGAAAGAATTCCCCAATCTCTAGTTGAAAAATACAAGGATACAATGTGTTTCATGGTAGACACTGATCAATGCCTAATGGAGGCAGTGGAACCCAGAACAGTCTGGATTATGCTAATGGGCTATGAGATAGATGAGAAAATCTTGGAGCTGCATGTCCAACATTCGCTGAGTCAGCCTAAGGACCCTAAGGCAGAAAAGTTTGGAACCTTTGAAGAATTGAGTGTAAAGATTCATGTTGAACTAAGGCAACCTGAAATAAAAAGAAAAGTTAGAAAGGAAGTAGAGGAAATCGCCAAGAGATATGGGATATCAAAAGAGGTAGTTGATACAAACAGAGAGAAAGTAGGAAGAGCTAAGAAAGAGAGACAAGAAGCAGAAAAAGAAAGTGTTCCAGTGCAAGCCCCCTCCCAGATTAGATCCTCAAAGAGCTCTACACCTACCACATCTAAGAATCCAAAAGCCTCAAAACTAGAAGCCAAGACATCCAGAAAGGGAGAGAAGAGAACAAAGACAAAGGCCACAAGGTCATACACAAGCCAAAAGGATGATGAAGAAATAGAGTCAGATGAGGAAGTTCAGAAAATGAGGAAGAAGAAGAAAACATCTGTGGAATCCTCTACCGGTCAAAACAAGGAAAAAGAGGCAGAAGAGTTTGTTGAAAGGCCTACTCTCTCTATTGATGATGTCATCAAATTAGTCACTGTGGATGGGAATCTGTAACCAATGACTGAATTTTATGATGAATATAGTGACGCTGAAAAGAAGATCTTGGAAGATGCTACAGTCAGGTATCTAAACATTTATAATAAAGCATTCATTGAAATCATCTCTCTAATCCCCAAAAGTCTAGAGAAGGAACTTAAACTGAGAAAGGAGAATGCTAAAGCTAAGGACTTAGAGATCCGAGAGCAGATTGCTATTCAGCTCTATCCTTCTATTACTCCAAAACAAATGTACATGATCTGTAAGGACTACAAGGATGAGTTCTAGAGCAAAGCAAGAATGAACAAACTAATGCTTGGAGAGATTGATCATGTAGCAAAAGAAATAGAAGACATCCTCCAGAATGCATTTAAAAGATTTAACCTTCCTATCATAGAGGAATTAGATGAAGAACCTTCTGTCATGGATGTCGAAGGATTAAGTACATCAAAGGAAGAATCTACTGAGAAAAATGCAGAAGAGTCAAAGGAGATAGGTGAAGAAAAGACTAAGGACATGGATTCCTCTGTTCCGGAAGAGGAAGTCCATGAAGAAGTAAACATCTCTCTTCCAGATCCTACTGCAGACTCTTAAACTAAAGGAGAAGGAAGAAAAGAGGAGAAATTGAGTCAAGTAGAGGAGGAAAAGGGAAGAGAAGAAGAACACATAGAGAAGGTCTCTGATGACAGTTCTGAGGATGCAAAAGGAAAGAAGACTCTGTCTCTAGCAAGAGACACTACAGAAGCAGTGAAAAACTACTTGACCAAAGAGATGATGGAAATAGATGAACCGAAACTATTTCAAGGACCACTCAATTTTGACTCCCTCTCTCCGGTCCAGACAATGAAGGTAGCATCTTTTGCTCAAGCTAAAGCAAAAGAAAAGCTTCTAAATTCTCACATGGAAGACTATGAGCTGATAGAGATTGCATTTGGTGTGCTAGAGAAGATCATGCCATCCTTCCAAAAGGATCTTTCGGCCTCTTCATCCAGTAATTTGAAATCTCTTGTTAATTTTGTTAGCACCCATTTTGATTCTTTGGAGAAATCAGCAGAAGAGAAAGTCCAGAAAGAATTTTTGGGAAAGAGATTCACTAAAGTACAGGGACTCATAACTAATGACAGGACCCTGGATATTGGCATAAAGAGCCTAGAAAATGCTCTTAAAGATGGTGGAGAAATATACAAATTTTGTCTATCCTGGTCTAAAGTGACAGAGGATATTGAAAAGAAGGTAAAAGAGGATTCTGGTTCATCCTTGTGGTGTACTTGTGATCCCACACTCTCTTGATTAGCATGTACCACTTGATTACTCCTCTCAAATTTGAATGTATCAAGAGCTAATTCAAAGTTGTAAGTCAAGAGCTAATTCAAAGGAGAGCATTGTTCAAAACCAAGTGTAAGTCACAAGGTAAATGTTGTAAGCTCATTATAGATAGTGGAAGCACAGATAATATTGTTGCAATTGAAATGGTAGAAAAGTTAAATCTTAAAAGGATTAAACACCCCACTCCATATAAAGTGACTTGGTTACAAAAAGGACATCAAATATTGGTTAGTGGGTAGGCCTATGTTGATTTTTAGATTGGCAGTTATAAAGATTGTGTTTTATGTGATATAATGCCAATGGATGTGTGTCATGTTTTGCTTGGAAGACCGTGGCAATTTGATAGGAAAGTGGTGCATGATGGAAGGGAGAATACATATACCATTGAGAAGGATGGAGAGAAGCATACCTTGTTGCCCATAAGAGAGAAAGAAGAGGACAATAGTAGCATCAGTAGTAGTAAGGCATGATGGTAAGTGGTAAGGAGTTTTTGAATGCTTTGAAGAGTGAAGAAATTGGTTATGCTTTGGTTCTTAAACCTAGACGTGTAATGACTTCTACAAAATTGGAGGATTTGCCTATTGAAGTTCAAGATATTTTGAATGAGAATATGGATATTGTTGCATATGATTTTCCTAATGAGTTGCCTCCTATTAGAAGCATTAGCCATCATATGGATCTAATTATGGGTGCTAGCCTTCCAAATAAGGCGGCATATAGGTTAACACCTATGGAAAATGAGGAGATAAGGAAGTAAGTGGAGGATCTTTTGAAGAAGGGTTCAATAAGGGAAATCTTGAGCCCTTGTGTTGTTCCTACAATGTTGGTTCCAAAGAAGGGAGGGGAATGGTATGTGTGTACTAATTCAAGGGCAATTAATAAAATCACAATAATATATAGGTTTCCCATACCTAGGATTGAAGATCCAATGGATTGCTTGACTGGATCTATGTATTTTTCCAAAATAGATTTGAAAAGAGGCTATCATCAAAAAAGAATCAGACCTGGGGATGAATGGAAAACAACTTTTAAGACTAGTGATAGGTTGTATGAATGGCTAGTTATGCCTTTTGGATTGTCTAATGCCCCAAGTACTTTTATGTGGTTAATGAATGAGGTTTTGAAACTATTCATTGGTAAATTTGTGGTTGTATATTTGGATGACATTTTGGTGTTTAATAGGTCCAAAGAGAAGCATATAGAGCATTTGAGGCAGGTTATGAGAAGGCTACATGAAGAGAAGTTGCAGATCAATCTGAAAATGTGTGTTTTTATTCAAATTGAACTAGTTTACTTGGGCTTTGTGGTGTTAAAAGATGGGCTGAAGATGGATAAGGAGAAGGTTTAGGCCATACTTGATTGGCCATCACCAAGAAGTGTCATGGAGGTAAGGAGGTTTCATGGTCTTTCTAGTTTTTATAGAAAGTTCATAAGAAATTTCAGTCATGTAGTAGCACCTATCTTAGAGACTATTAAGGGGAATAAAAGACCGTTTGTTTGGAACAAAGAGGCTGAAGAAAATTTTAGATTTCTCATGAAGAAGGTGAGTGAACAACGCATACTTGCTTTGCCTAATTTTAATAAAGTGTTTCAAGTAGAGGGTGATGCTAGTGGGTTGGCTATTGGGGCAGTCCTAAGTCAAGAGGGAAAATCGGTTGCATATTTTATTGAGAAACTAAATGAGGCAAAAAGAAAGTATTCTTCTTAAGATTTGGAGTTTTATGCTTTGGTTCAGTCCCTCAAGAAATGGAGACATTATCTATTGCCTAAGGAGTTCATTGTGTATACAGATAATCATGCTTTGCAATTCATTAACAACCAACATAAATTGAATCAAAGGCATTCTAAATGGGTTTAGTTTATTCAGAGCTTTAACTTTGTTTTGAAGCATAAAAGTGCTCAAATGAATAAAGTTACTGATGCCTTAAGTAGGAAGCATTTATTGTTATGTGAGATATAAACTAACAGTGTGGGATTTGAAGGTTTGAAAGAATTGTATGTAGAAGATGTAGATTTTGGAGAAGCATTTGCAGCTTGCAATGATCCTATTTTCCAGAATAGAGAGGCATGGACAGATTACATGATTCAAGAAGGTTTGTTGTTTAAGGAAAACAAGTTGTGTATCCCTAGAGGCTCCATGAGAGATAATTTATTGAAGGAAAAACATAGTGGTAGTCTTGCTGGTCACTTTGGGCAGGATAAAACTTTTCTACAGCTGAGCACTCATTATTATTGGCCAAGAATGAAGGAAGATGTGAAAAGGTATGTGGAAAGGTTCATAATTTGTCAACATGCTAAGGGAAGAAGTCAAAATGTGGGGCTCTATCAGCCATTACCAGTTCCAACCAGGCCTTGGGATTCGGTGAGTATGGATTTTTTTTGGGTTTGCCTCGTACACAAAGGGGTAATGATTCCATCTTTGTTGTGGTAGATAGATTTTTGAAAATGGTGCATTTCATACCCTGCAATGAGACTAGTGATGCCATTAACATTGCCAATTTGTTCTTTAAAGAAGTTGTAAGGCTGCATGGTATTCTAAGAAGCATAATTTTTGACATGGATACAAAGTTTGTGTGTCATTTTTGGAGGACTCTATGGAGGAAATTGGGCACAAATCTGAATTTTAGTTTTGCTTATCATCCCCAAATGGATGGTCAGATCGAGGTTGTCAATAGAAGCCTTGGTAATTTGTTAAGGTGTCTTGTTGGTAGTTCACCTAGAAGTTGGGATCTCATGTTAGCACAAGCTAAATTTGCATATAATGATTCCCCAAATAGAAGCACATGTTTTAGTCCTTTCTATGTGGTGTATGGTATGCACCCAAGAGGTGTATTTGAACTTCGGGATCTTGCTGGTATGGAGAAGAGGAGTGCAAATGGGGAAGAATTTTCTCAAGTCATTCATGACATTTAGGAGAAGGTAAAATAAAACATTGAAGACAACAATCAGCAATACAAAAGGTATGTTGATCAAAAGAGGAGACAGTCAGAGTTTCAAATTGGAGACTTTGTATTGGCACATCTTCGAAAGGAGAGATTTCCTACTAAAACATACAATAATCTTCAAATGAAGAAAATTGGTCCATGCCAAATCCTTAGGAAATTTTATGCCAATGTATATGAGATATCACTGCCTGTAGATCTAAATATATCTCCTATGTTCAACATGGTAGACTTGTATCCATATAAGGGGGATATAGAAGCTGAGGAAACTGAGGCAGCAATTCCATCTCTGGAAGAACAATCTAGAACAATGTTTGCTCCACAGCATATTGAATACATTCTGGACAAGCAGTTGTTGAAGAAGACTCGTAAGCATGAGTATTTTAAATATCTCATCAAATGGAGCAATCATCCCATTGAAGATGCTTCCTGGCTCATAGAGGATGAGATCATTAAGCAGGGTCATTCAGTAGTAGACCTCATGAGCAGGAGCTCATGATAGAGGATGAGATCATTAAGCAGGGTCATTCAGTAGCAGACCTCATGAGCAGGAGCTCATGAATTCTTTCCACTTGGGGAGTTTGATGTAGGGGCATCATGCCCTACATTTTTGGTTTTTCTTCTTTTTGTTGTTTTGGTTCTTTTTTGGCTAGTTTTATGTCTTTTTGGATAAATCTTGGTCTTCTTCATTTATCCCTTGTAAAATTCCTGTCATTATCTTGTAAACTCCTTTTGATGTGTCAATCAGAGATTAGAAAAGGATAATTTCCTGTCGCCTGAGCGACAGGAACTCATTCTAAGGGGTCTTTTAACTGTCGAACCATTATTTTGCCAAACCTGACAGCTTACTTGTTGATTTGGTCTAGATTCGGCAGTTTCGACAGTTTGAAGGGAAGTTGAAGGGTTTTGGGCTGGACGGTTGGAAGACAGACAAGGAAAACAAAGTGACATGAATTATGTATGGGGGCCGACAGTGGTGAGATAGGGACGGAGGTGAAACCACAGGAAGCACAGAAGATAGATTGGAGGATAGGAAATAAACTGTTTTGATGCACATAGAGAAGGTCAATTGTTGCAGGCTGATGATATATGTACTGGCATGTAGTGACTAGAATGTAGTAGTGAGGAGTCGATTCATAACACTGTTCTATTTTAAACATTGTTAATAAAGTCTGCATTTATATACTTCCTGTCATTTTGGTATTTGATTGTTAAGACTGTGAAAGAGACATCTTGAATTCCTGTCATTATTTCTAAATTTCTCTTTGATTGAAATTTACTATGAAATTGATTGGTTTGTTCTATGATCGGCAAGGCTCCATCAAAGATTTTTAACGTATTTTAAGCAGCTCCATTTTGTACATATCTTGTGACCATTGCAGTCCATGTGACCGCATTTCTTTTAGACATCTTGTGAAATAGTTCGTGTGCCTCTCTCTACTCCCACTTCGACATAGACAGACAGGCTGCAGCTAAGGTGGAGTTATCTAGCCATATACCTGCCAATGGCCTTGCATCAAAGCTTCTAAATCCTTTTCATCAAATCCATTTTGTGCTTATCCCTACCCTCGTGGTAGTCTATGAGACCATATTGCTGAGACATTTTGTCAAACAACTCACATGCTTTGTCTTGGCACGGGCTGGAAAGATGATGGAGTCGGCTGTGGAATTTGGCCTTACATTTTCCAATTGCTTTCACTTGAAAGTTCTATAAACATTTTCAACAATCCATTATGTGTATTTCCTACCATCATGGAAGTCTCTGAGACCACATTTCTAAGATATTTTGTCAAGCATCTCACGTTCATTGTCTTGCCGTGACAGGAATGATGCTGGCCGTGGGATTTGTGTTTCATTTGCCATTCGTTGTTTGTTGAATGTTTCTTTAGCCTTTTAAACAAACCTATTTTGTACAAATCTTACCATTGTGGCAGTCCACGAGGCCATAAGTCTAGATGCTAGAAGATTTCTAAAGCTGTTTTAGCACTTCTTTTTTGTGAGTGCCTGCAATCATTGCAATTCCATGAGACAACATCTCTTTTAGGCGTTTTGTTAAGTAGATCATGCGTTGTCTCTGCAAGCACAAAAATCATGCACAACCTCCACGAGGACCCCTATGATGATGCAAAATCCTTGTCATGTACATGTAAGCGTGAAAATAAATCCTTTAAGTAGTGAGCCTCTTGATGACGTGTCCTCTTTTCTTGTCTTGTGTTGTTTCTTCTTTTATGATTTCTCTCTCTCCCCGTTTGCGATGCTTTTCGACACTTATTGCAACACTTGTCGACTTGCGTCTTCTAAGCTTTTGACCTTGCTCCTAAGCCTTGTGAGTGTCTTGTAGGTGATTTTTCACCTTTCCCCTTTGTCTTTCCTCTAGTGCACCTCCTAGAAGCCTTCTAGAGGTCCCCCGATCCATCTCCCACTTTCGGTTTTCGATTCCGCTCAACCAATCCAAATCTCTCTCTATTATTTCCAGATCTCCCCTAGGAGATCCTACAAACACAAGTGGAGATTTGGATTCTTCCACGTGATTGACCCGTTTCTTGATGCAGAACCCTTTCTTTTCTTCTTTCCTTGCATCTCCCAGCCTATTTTCTGCATCTGATCTTGTCCAGCCTGGATCTCCCCCAAGCGACCTAGGGTCGCCCAGGGGTGACCCTACTGGCATAAGGGGTGACCCTTGCATTTTTTGCAGCCACAGAAAAACTCGTTTCTCACTCATTTTTGCTCCGTTTTTGCTTGTTTTTCTTTCTGTTTGCATGATTTTTGATCCCTAATATAGAGTTAACTATTTTATGCATCCACACATGCATAATTAGCTCTATTTGATCTCAAATTAACTCTTCAATCAATCTCATGCATTCCCTCACCTCCATTTCCTCTCCAGTGATAAGCTATCATTGCTTCATCACTCTCTAATCAGCTGAGTTCACTGGGTAATCAACCTTGTTAAGTCCCCAATCAAACTTGTTAACTCATCAATCAATCCCTTCTTCTAAACCTATAAATATCCCCTCCCTCAAGCACAAAGGGAGGCAAATTCATTGTGCACACAACTCTTGCCAATTTTTGCTCTCCAACTTAGCATTCAAATGCTCTCACTGGATGAAGGTGCCTTTTGCTTTATTTGTTCAACCAAGCAATGCTATGCTACTTCATTCTGTGCCTTTGTGCTCAATCTAAGCTCTCATTGAGCTCATACAAGCTTCATCAAAGCTTCTTTCTCCTTCTTTGGGTCATTTTGTTGTCAAGAGGATCACTCATTGCCACAAAAGGATTCGAGGTTGCCAATTACAAGGATTATTGAGGGTTGTGGAGTCAACAAATCTTTATTTCTTCCAGTTCCTTCATTATTTTTGCTTAATTCATAGTAAATAGAGAATCAAATTTGCTCTTGGGAACAGTAAAACATTACTTTTTCCTTGATAGTTAGATCTTGCATGTTAGATTAAATGCTTTCATATTTCTAGATCTAGATTGTTAGAAGAAGCATTTTCCCTTTTCTTTAGATTAGATTGCATTGAAATCATTGAAAACCCAAAAAACATAGGTTAACTTTGCATTAAGAAAGTCACATAGGATTGCACACATATTTCCTTTTCATAGATTAGAAGCACTTTTATTTCCAAAATACTCTAAAAAATACCAAAAAGACATTTTGCATATCATTTAGCTTGCATGCATATAGAAACCCTAGAATAGACAAAATTACAAACCCTTGATTCCATCACAAGGTAATCACAGCTCAACGATCCAACCAAACCCTTGATTACATCACAAGGTAAACACATGTCAAACCCTAGGTCAAAACCCTAGATCTGGTTAACATTAGCAATTACATAACTTCCTCTATCTTGATTCATTAATGTGCTTAGGAGTGAGAGGAGAGTGGGTAAGGGTTGTCAGTGATGAGATCGAGGAGATCCATCCACGACCACAACAACAAATGTTTGTTCTGCCACAAGGAGACCCATTTGTCCTCTTGTTGTTAGAAGAAATTAGACAATTACAACTGCAACAAGAATTCCTTCAAGACATTGAAATAGCATAAGCCATTAACAAAAACAATTGTTTAACCACAAAGAGGTGGAATCTTAGGAATCCGAATAGAAGAAGAGAAACTGATGCAGGAGCATCTGGAAGATTTCAAGACAGGTGACAGTAAAAAATAGAGTATTGAGATAGTGAATTGGGAGATTTTGCATTTTACTACATTTGCATATGAGAGGCTGCGGAACTGGAATTAACATCTAGACATAGTTAGTTACAACATATCAACAATTTAGATCATTTGGCTTTGATTTTGGAGAGATATCGCTATCAGAAGATTGACTATTTTTGCAGAGCAGAGCTGACAGTGTTCAGTGAAGTCTAATTGGCTTGCGGAGAAAATTTGTGACTTTTAAAGTGTAAAGGAACATTATTCAATGAAGTATAGGACTTGGCCGACCTTCATGGAGATTTGTGTGAATTTTTATGCACTAGCGGAGCAATGCCTTATGTTTAGGTCTGACCTATTTGTGCCTAGACGTTACTTGACTAGCCGTTGCAATTAGGCCGACTTGATAATGATTTGAAGGCTTGCGGAGGATATAAATAAGAGGTAAAGGATTGTTTCTAAGAAAGTGATTGATGGCATAAATATGGGAAGTGAGATCTTAAGTTGTTTTGATCTGAGGGAGTAGTATAACAGAGTAGAAGACAGAATAGGAAGCAAAATGATTTGCAGAGTAGAGAATTGAGTTGTAGAACAAACAAATCATGAAAGAATATCATTGTATGAATCTTTTGTAATCCTTGGGCTACAGCCTAGCATCTGTAAAGCTCTTGAGGCATGTGTAATTCGATTTGAAGTTATAATATAAGAGAAATGAGCTTTGAAGGCTAGGTTTTTCCCTGTTAGGGTTTTCCTAGGATAAATCTTGTGTTATATGTTCATAATTATCTTTATCTTTCTGTTGATTAGCTATTAGCTTCTGTTGCATATCCATTATGATCATGGTGTTAGTTGATTAGGATGTAAGGTTGGATAGTCCCTCATCAGACCCTCCTACCTTGACTGCATCAAGTGGTATCAGAGCTAGTTTCGAATCTGTTGGACTGGTTGTGAATCTGCTGGGATGGTTGCAAATCGGTTGGAAGGATAAACAGTGTTGGAAAGAAATGCAGTAACAAGTATCATCACTGAGGAAGATCAAGGAAAGAAATATTGGGTAATCTTATCAAATCAAGTGTTTATCTAAATTGTTTCAATGGGGAAGATGGGAAAGAGGATGAAGAAAGAAAATGAAACTCTAGTATGCGAAAAGGATATTTTGGAAGGAGAATTGTGCGAAATCAAGAAATATAATTCAGTATTGTTAGAGAAGATGAAAGATCTAGGAGTGAACAAGTTTGATGCCCTTGAAAAAGAACCGAAAGATGTAAAGAGTAGAAATGAAGACCTAGAAACAGCGCTGAAACTATTTGAGGATGTTGAAAAGAAATTTGTAGAACTAGAAGAAGGATTTAAGTTATTTTATAAGGTTGAACAGATGAACAGAGATCTAGAAGACAGTTGGAAGAATTGAAGGAGAATAGTTTGCAGAAAAGTGAAATATTAAAATTAAAAGAGCCGAAAGATTAGTTAGAGCAGTCACTTGTAGCATGCAGAGAAGAGAATGAAAATTTGAGATGTAAACCTCAATTTTGTGATGTTTCTTGTGATACTAATGATTTGTGTGATGTTACAGAAGTTGCTTTAGAAGGTGCAGATGAAAGTAGCAGTGTGACTAAAGCTGGAGTTGTTGGTGATGGTATTGGTTTCAAGATTATACAGAGAATGGGGTATGAAGGAAAAGGATTGGGAAAGCAGCAGGAAGGAATTACAGAACCTATTGAACCAGTGATAAGTTCAAGAAGTGAAGGCCTTGGATATGACAGAGGTAAGGATGTTGTTGCAAATTTAAACAAATCAAATCAGGGAAGAAGAGGCATGTACTATTCACATTGTAATAGACATGGGCATGAAAAGGAATTGTGTTGGGATCTATACCCTTGTAATTTTTGTGGATTAAGAAATCATTCTGAAAGGATGTGTTGGGATAAAATGAGGAGAAGATCTACGACAGGTAGTATACAAAAGAATTATGGATGGATTGATGGATAGGAATGGAAACATGTTACTTGTATGTTCAGAAGGAGGTATAGACTAAAGCATTCATGTGTTGGATCAAGATGTAGAGAAAGAAGACCTTATGCGGAGTAGAACAAGGACAATAATTCAAACTACAGAGGGAGAGATGACAGGAGTCATAATTCTTATCATAGTGAAAGATACAGAAGAGATGAAAGAGGATTTGGGAGAAGACCATTTAAAGGAACCTATTTTCAAGTTTGGAGGAGAAAAGAATCAAGAAGTGAGTGTCAAAAAGAACCTATTACCAGAAAAAACTAATGAAGGAGAAGCAATAAATAATTCAGAGACAGTTTGTGTAGAGGAAGAAGCTGTTGATACATAAATAGTTTATGTAGAAGGAGAATCTTTTGAGACATCAAATTTGATAGAGAAACCAGAAGAAGATGAAGCATTAATCTTGAGAAGAATTTTGTTATATAATTATCATATGAAACAGTGCAAAAAAAGTTGTGTGAACAAGTGTAAAGAATAGCAGAGAAAAGATTCATATGACAAAGAAAGAGGGAATGACAGGATATTGTACTAGAGAAGAAGGATTGTGTATCGGATTGAAGTGATTATGGTAAAGGAAACAAAGTAAAGTATAGAAGGAGTGTAAGTAGAGTGGAAGATGTAAGATTTTGAGGCAGTTTTGCAGGGTAGACTTGGACAGACTGCCGACCTTGAGGCAATTGCAAGTACCTGAAGACAAATCGCCAAACCTATTTAATTTTGACATAATATAGATCCAAGTGATGAGGCTCACTTTTCAAATAACCCTGAGAGTTTGATGCAGGAGCATCTAGAAGAATTCAATACAGTTGAAATAGTTGACAGTAAAAAAATAGAGTATTAAGACAGTGAACTGGGAGATTCCGCATTTTACCACATTTGCATATGAGAGGTTACAGAGTTGGAATTAACATTTGGACATAGTTAGTTACAACATATCAAGAATTAAGATCATTTGGCTTTGATTCTGGAGAGATATATCGCTATTAGAAGATTGACTATTTTTGCAGAGCAGAGCCGATAGTGTTCAGTGAAGTCTAATTGGCTTGCAGAGCAAATCTGTGACTTGCGGAGCGTAAAGGAACATTATTCAATGAAGTATAGGATTTGGCCGACCTTCATGGAGATACACGCAAAGTTTTATGGACCAGTGGAGAAATACCTTATGTTTAGGTCTGACCTATTTGTGCCTACATGTTACCTGACTAGCCATTGCAATTAGGCCGACTTGATAATGATTTGAAGGCTTGTGGAGGATATAAATAAGAGATAAAGGCTTGTTTCTAAGCAAGTGATCGATGGCAAAAAGATGGGAAGCGAGATCGTAAGTTGTTTTGATCCGAGGGAGTAGCAGAATAGAGTAGAAGGTAGAACAAGAAGCAAAATGAGTTGCAAAGCAGAGAATTGAGTTGTAGAAGAAAGAAATCATGAAAGAATATCATTGTATGAATCTTTTGTAATCCCTGGGCTGAGCCTAGCATCTGTAAAGCCCTTGAGGCATGTGTAATTTAATTTGAAGTTATAATATAAGAGGAATGAGCTTTGAAGGCTGGGTTTTTCCTAGGATAAATCTTGTGTTATGTGTTCATGAATATCTTTATCTTTCTGTTATTAGCTCTTAGCTTCTATTGCATATCCATTATAATCATGGTGTTAGTTGATTAGGCTACAAGGTTGGACAGTCCCTCACTAGACCCTCCTACCTTGACTGCATCAGAAACTAGTGACCCTTTGGATCATAGGGTTATCTCAACTACAACAATAATTGAATGAAACATACAACAACAAAGGCCATAGAACTTGCTGACCCATCTCCGCGAAGTCCAGCTCTCTAATGAGTCAGACCTCGCCATGTCTCACCTCCTCTTGATTGGCTACTTCCACATGAGTGAGAGTGACATGGTGGGTCACCCTATGGCAAGGAGGGAAGGGTCCGTGTGCATGTTAAAATCTGACCCAACAGCCCCAGGCAACCGGAGTCACAATTTTGAGCATACATATTTTGGTGAACCCGACGTGAAGTACAAAATCTTTTGGTTTTGTAGTTTGCGTTCCCATTGCAAAAATGCTTCAAAAAACACTTAAACACTTTGAAAACATTCTTCCACTGCTATTCATAGCCGCTTCAACTTCCGTCATTTGTGCCATCATCCATTCCATTTATTCTACGTTGTCTATGGCACCCCTGAATATGACGGAACCTAACTTAAACCAAGGGAACATTCCCTCCACTGAACTAGAAACCCCTTCCTTCGAAAGGTATGTGCTGCTGCATCCTGATGTACCAATCACCAATTGTTATGACTATGAAGATTTAGATTATGAACTAGGTCCAAGAGAATCTAGGTGTTCTCTATCCTTCAATAACCCAGGTTGGAAAAATGACTCGGCCTTACCAAATGTGCCACATAAAGCTATAAGGATGAGGTTGGAGATACACCGACCCGAACAACCTTCCACAAGTACATCAAATACTCACCTTGATGAAGAGGTTAAAAGGTTGGAAAAACATCTACAAGAAACCAAAGATGCTCAAGAAGCATTGAGAATTGCCCTATAAGAAGAAAAAAAATAAAACACTGCATGTGAGGAAGCACACCACTATGAAAATATGCGAAGAGAACATCCTAGAAATGATGAAACCCCTAGAGCTGCCACTCCTATGGATTTAATCGCAACTCTATTACAAAGAATTAGAATCGTGGAAGCAGAACAAGCTGCTCTAGAAAGAAGACTCAAGTCTTATGAACAGGACTAGGTGGCATCTCAAAATCCCCCTACCTTAATTATTATTCACGACATGCTAGTAATGACACTTGTCTAAATGGGAATCCTCCTACTCAGAATAATCTAATGAATCCGACAATGGGTTATCAAAACCCACCCACAAGGTTATTAATAACAACCCCACAATCTCAAATTGCCTTTCTAGGAACGTATCTTGAATATCTGAAAGAACCTTTGGACCAAAACATAAGAAGTGTGCAACTACCTCAGCCATTGCTAGATCTCCCGAAGTTCAAAGGGGAAGGAGATCCAAATTCATACATTAAAGCCTACACCATGGCCATAAGAGAACTCCTCCCTTCGGATGGGGTCGTAGCAAAGATCTTCCCAAAAACTCTTGAAGGCATCACTTTAGATTGGTATTATCATCTCCTAGAAGCTTTAATCCATTCATTCAGACAATTAATTAGAGAGTTTATCATGGTATTTGACATGAACAAACTCATTAAGACAGGGATCAGAGAATTCCTCACAATGAAACAAGAACCAAACAAATCTGTAGTACACTTTGTCACTCGATGGAGGCAAGTCCTCTATTTTTCAACTAGTGCTCCAAACATGGACCATCGAGAATTGTGCGATCTCTTCTTGCATTCCCTTAACAAAGACATGAGAGAAGATGTCCAAAAATTTCCATACAAATCCTACAAAGAGGCATTTGAAAGTGCTTTGAGAATTGACCAAGCCACCATCGACAGTGATCAAAAAGTCTATGGTTCAAACGGAAAGCTCATAAAGGAAGACACAGGAAACAACACCTTTCTCATCAAAATCCTCAAAAACAATAGGAGTGTAACCACAGACGGGGTGACGGATCAACACCCAATTAAGAAGATAAAAGATGATTACAATGGGAGGGATTGCTATCCTCCTAACGTAAATGCCATAGATTGACCTAGAAACAATGGGTACTATCCTCCAGACAACTACCAAAGTTGGAACCGCAACAGAAACGGGAACAAAAATGATGGAAGATATGAGAGACCCCCATATGAGTTCAACCAATTTTGTTCTTTTCATAGAACAAGGGGGCATAACATAGAATCTTGTAGGGAATTTAATAGGTTCATAGCAAGACTATTGGAAGACCAACAACGTTTGTTCATAGAAATGTTCTTAAACCCACAGGAGGTCACACCGGATAACAAAGATACAAGACAAAATCAAGCTCCCATAGCACCACAAAACACAAACATGAGAATTTATCAGGACCTGTTCCCCGTGCACAAAGATACAGAAACGACAAACCAAAACAAAACAGCACAGAGTAGTAACCCTGAAATCCCACCACAACTAGGACAAAAAGGAGAAACTAGGTTGATGGGATTAGTCGAGATTATGCATAATGAAAAAGAAGAGGAAGATCATGAGGAAGAAAATGAGAAAAAAGAAGCATACGAAGGTATCATTTCGGTAGTAGAACCGATACCAGCTCTAATTGGATCTTATGAGCTCATAGAAGATCTAAAGAAAGCGTATGCTCACATTTCATTCATTGATTTACTCAGGAACTCTCCTTCACATTGCTCAGCATTACTAAAAGAGATAAGTCTAAAATACCTCGACCAAATTATGCCACCACCTAGTGAGAAAATCAATCATGTGGACTATGATCTTAGCCCACCAACTTAGAACTCAAGGATCTAGGGTTTTTCTTTGATTTACAATAGATGCCCTCTGAGGCAGAGTTGACTAAGAAAGGGGACCCCGCACTATATCTTCAAGTATGGATCTATGATATGTGTATTAGACGAACATTAATCAACGATGGGGGTGCAGTGAATATAGTTCCTTTCTCCATTTTAGAGAGGATGGGCTATGGACACACTAACATCACCCCCTCACGAGATACTCTCAGTGGATATGATAATCTAAAAGATGCAACCATAGGCAAAATTACCCTTCCAGTGACTTTGGGACCCAAAACCATTCCAACCACTTTCTATGTCATAGATAAGGACATAGGATATAACTTGATTCTTGGAAGGCCATGGATACATAGAATGAAGGTTGTACCATCCACTTTGCACCAAGAGGTTTGGTTTTTACACCTAGGGAAAGTTTATGTTGTACAGGGAGATCCAAAACCTTTTAGCATGTTAAAGTCAAATACACCAAACAAATGCATAGGTATTCCCATAGACTACGAACTCCCTACCAACAAGTTAACCATCCCAAATCCTACACCTCAGTCAATATGCATCAAGTGAATGGAAATCCCAGAAAAGACCATAAATACTGTAGAGATAAAAACCATAGAGAATGATCCATTACTGAAACAAAAGGAAACTATCCCAAAAGAGAAGACAATTAAGATCATGGAATTGATTGAGCGGGATGGACCACTCCAATCCCTCTTAGAGGTGCTTATGATAGACTTCCAAGAAACCTACAAACACTTCCCTTGTATAAGGGAGAAGCCTCATAGAACTGAAGGATTGGTGTTTCAAACCACTACGCTAGATCTGAGAAATGTGGACCCACATGCTTTCTCAGATGCAGAGGAAAACATAATAGAAGGTTACACACCACTGTCGCCACTGAGTTAATCACATCTCCCTGATACACCAGAAGAAATAGAGTCGTATGAGCCTCTCACACCAACAGAGGATTCATATCAACCCATGATACCCATGGAAGAGGCACATTCCATCGATAATGAATCAACCAATACTATAGGGATGTTGCCCAAGATGTTTATGGTATCCAAACCACAGGAAAAGCCAACCACCTCCACCTTGGTTCAATCAAATGAACTCAGTGAGTGGGAGGTACCTCCAGTTCAAATGACAATGGTTGAGAGATTACCTGATGAAGATGAAGAAAGTGAAGGTATCTTTGACAGAGAATGGAAGATGAGGGTGACAGTTGGCATTGATGACCTTGTCATATTTGAACTCCCAAAAAGTTATATCGGATATGCCATGGACTTAAAATTAGAACCTAATGGGAGAACAAGCATAAGCTTTGTTCCTCCTAATGAGCAAAGAGAGCCACAAATTCCTCTTGAGCTATTCCAATTCTTGCAAAGAATCCAGGAGAGACCAGAGGTGAAGGTCTACATGCAAGAACAATTCAACCTATTAGTAGAACTATTGAATTGCAATGGAGTCCTGTATTAGACTCCCTCTCATCAACATGCCTTTCTAGACCTACTTCATATCACAAGGCCAAGAGAAGCCACCAAATTGACAACAATAGATTCTAGTAATAAACCATACAGGATAGGAGAACTTGTCCTAAGAAGAGGTAGCACGAAGAACAAAAAAAGAGATGAAAAAGAGCTTTTTCGGAAGACTAGAAAGGTCCTTACATGGTTAAAGAAGATGTTGGAAATGGTGCTTATCTCTTGTGTACAATGGAGGGAGAGGAATTTGGCGAAACCTTCAATGCCTTTCACCTCAAGAAATATTATGTCTAAAAAACCAAAAAAATCATAAAACATAAAAGTACAAAAAAATTATAAAAAATCAAAAATGTCAAAAACAATTTGTTTCTTGCATTTCTGTATCATTATGTTCGTCTTGCATTACTGTCAGTGATTTGCTCTTGTGCTATTTTCTTTTCAGTAAGGAGTCTAATGTTGCCTAGATATATGTCATCTTTTCAGGACCTAGAGATTCCTCATTTCCACAATTGCCATTATCCCCCTTCATTCCCAGTGATTCTAATCAAAACCTAGCTCTTAGCTTTACACTGTCTTAATAAGTCAAGATCTTAGGTCTAAAAAAAGTCAGTATTCAAACCTACATTGTTCAAAGGAATCTTGAAAGTAGACCTCCTCAATTCTTCCCTAGTAGTAGAGAAGTCCAACCAGATTATAAAAACTTTAGGTGGCACTCAGCCCCTTATCTTTCATGGCCAAAAATGTTATGAGGATCAAAACTCTGAAGGAAGCAATCTAAGATATGAGTGAATAAAAAAAATGAGTGATCAAAATAAGAATATTGAAAAAGTGAATTGAAAAGTCAAAGTATAATATGTCAAAATCCCTAAAGCGTTCATTTCTTGAAAAGTCAAAATCCAAAAAAATGGGAAAAATCAAGTGAGGAAAATACAAAAAAGTGAAAAAGCAAAAAAAGGAGAGATACAAAAAAAAGAGTGAAAGAGAAGATTGCTGAATGTCTGTACTTGGGTGGAGATCAGTCTAAGCTCGAAGCCTCAAGAGTGACATTCTAATAGAGAAAGAGAGGTACAAAGCACACACACACACACACACACACACTAGCTAAGCAAAACCAAAGAGTCTAGTAGTCTCTAGGATCATCTTCTATCTAGGGACCCTTGTTCTATCCCATTTTTCCTTTACCCCGGGTCTACTTTGCTTGCCATCTATGATCTAAGTCTAGTGAACACTTATAAAACTTGCTACTTGTCTAAAGTTGAAAGCTTATCAATTTGTCTTATCTGGATAAGGATCAATGTTTAGCCTTAAGCAAAGTCTATAAATCAGAAACACTCCATAATTCATTCTCACCCCCACTTGAGTTTTTCCATATCCTATCTCACAGCTTTGAATAGGTCTCTTATATTAGGACAACTCATAATCCCCTAGATTGAAAATTGGATTTAAGAGCAGTCACATTGTTTGTTCCACATTGCATTCATATCAAAATCAGAAAAAGAGTCTCAAAGAAATAAAGTAAAATTTCATATCTCATGATGTTCAGTAAGTGTGAAAGTTTTATTTCAGCATTTCTTGTGTTCCTGCATATCATATATATGTCATGAAAAACTACAAAAACATGTCATCGTTATCATACTTGCATTTGTTAAAAGAGTTGAAAAGGTCAAACATAATCAAAAAGTTCCAAAACTTCCAAACATGCACAAGAGATGAGTACATTATTCGATAAGAGGAAAACCATAAAAAGATAAACTTTCATAGATATATCCAAAAGTTTACATATACAAGGGTATCAAAGAGGTAAAGACAAAATGCTCTCAAGAGAAGTAGAGGCTCCCTATGCAAGGGAGCACAATTTCAAGAAAAGCAAGTCAAGGGTGGTTCCCTCCAACAGAACCCTCAGGACTTTGGCTCCTCTGTCTATGAGTACCACTAATCACCCCATGAGACCTATGAGAATGAGGTGCTCTACTCTGAGCATGTGATTGGGAAGGCCCCGCCATTCTAGCATCACGTCATCCAAAATTAAGGTGAGACATCTCTCAGAGTACCTGCTTCTCACCCTTAAGCATGTCAACCTGGGACTTCAACTCTATTTTTATTTGGCACCCATGGTAGACAGGAGCAAAAATGTTAGTGTGTCACCCCGCAGTAGGGGGCACACTAGGATCATCTAAAAGATGATCATGAGTCATCCTAGTGAAGGGAGAAGTTAAACCAACATTGACCTCATGAATGAAGTCCCTCCACTCTCTGACATTACCTAAAATAGCAAATCAAAAGAAGACCAAGTCATTTCCACATGAAAAGAGAAAGGACAAAACAATAGAGATGAATAGGCAAAACTTACGTGGATCGCCAGGCTGCCAATTAGGGTCAAACTGATGCATCACCTCATCTGAATGAGGAGGTCAAGGAACAACAGGAGGACCCTTGGGGATGTCAAGAACATCATTTGAATCATCAATGTCATTGAAATCCACATCCTTGGGAAGGGCCTCATCTGATGAATCATCACTATCTGGAACGTAGTCCTTGTTAGTGGACTCTGAGTCAACCATCACAATCAGAGATCAAGAAGGATTCCCTCTCCCTCCCCTCCGTCCTCCTCTATAGACTCTAGTAATGAAGGTGCATGGAGTCAAAGGTGTCCAAATGACGTTTCTCTGTCCAATCTTGCCCATCTCCTGAACGGTCCTGTAACAAGTAGACATTGGGGGCAAGCCCTCAAGGACATCCTCGCCAAACTATTGTAAGACATGGTCCACCCAATGAAGCTCAACCAGACCATTACAGTCTGTGATCTTAGAAACCTCGCGACAGTATTCTATGATCTCACCATCTCGGGCCCAAGCCCCCTCAATGTCGTGATAGGGATTAAAGATCATGTCCTCGTCAGTAAGAGTAGCAATAGTGGGTAAAGTAGCATCAAAGTGACCAACATGCATCCACCTCATTGCTCTCGGTAGCTGTCTATCTAGAAGTGGAATAAGCTTCTAGTAAGGCTTCATGTGCTCAAATATCTAGGCCATGATCAAAGAAGAGTGTCTAAAGGCTAGAGCCCCTCGCCATGAAATCTGATAAAAATCTTTGTAAACCATCACCAGGATGTTAGGTCCCCAAGCGTAGACTATGCCCTCCTCTATATCATGAATGATGGGTGCCCAACACCATCTCAGACGAGTTGAGGCCATGTCTCCTGTTTGATCCCCAGGGTGATTAACCCCCATAAATGCAGCCGGCGAAGCCTTGTCCTCATAGGAGTCACTGACTAGAAGCGATAGAGGTTGTCCCCTCATAGGAAAACCAAGTATGTGATACACATCATACAGAGTGATAGTCCACTCTCCATAAATCTGTGGGAACTTGAATGTGTTTCTATCTACATCCTAGTAAGTCAAGATATCATAGCATATGCGGGATACAAGATGAATCATAGGAACATGGCAAACTCTAGAAAGGCCTTCCCTCTTCAGTATAGCACGATCCTTAGTACTCAATGAAGCAAACATCCCTAAGAGCCATCCCTGCTCACGGTAGGCATTCCATCAGATATGTATGTCCTGAAAAATTAGAAGAGAACTTCAAATTAGATCTCGTAAACTCGTAAAAATCCCTAAAAATCATAAAAATGTAGAAAACCTTACACCAAAAAATCATATAAAATTTCAAAATTGCAATAAACAGGTAGATTTAGTGACCAAATCATGTTAGATCAGAGTAAAACAAGCATTAAACAAGTTGAAATTTCAGTCAAATTTCGCCCAACAGGGTTGCCCCCGAGTGACCTAGGTGTTTTTCAGGATCTCCCCCAGGCGACCCTGCTGTCAAAAATGATCTCCCTCGGGCAACCCTACTGTCAAAAATGATCTCCCCCAGGTGACCCTCCCTGACAAAAGGGGTGACCCTAGGAGAGAATCACTTAACCAAAAACCACTCTAAAAACCTCATTTTTCAACTAATTTTGGAAAATGAAAGACCAATTCTACTCTAAACGACGAGACAAACATGATGCAATAGAAAAAATCATCAAAAATAGTCAATTGTAAGAGATTTTTCACAAAATTCAAACTAGGGTTTAGAGAAGAGTTTTTCACTGATTGCATACCCGATTCTTTGCGACTGAAAAAGAGGCGACCATCTTTGCAATCCCCTCGACGATACCTTTCTAACAACTTCTCACACGAATGATTTTGTTGCCATTTTGCTTCGATCTCACAAATTGGCTTGCTTTGTTTCCCCTTAGCTTAGTTTCATTTATGCATTTTAGACTAGTTCTTTGCTTTTATGCATTCATTTCGTGCACTATTTTGCGTGCTCTCATCCCTTCAGGTCCAAATCGACAAAGGCAAACAACTAGTTGAGCTCAAACAATCCATGGTAAGTTTGTCATTTTAGTTTTCATTATTCATTTTGATATATTTAAATTTTAAACTAATACTAGTTATTGCAGGTACAAATTGTGAGAAAATTGACAACAGGTAAGGCCTAGTTCGGGAACGGCACCTACCTTTCATTTAGATTACCGTCCACGAGGGGGCAAATATGTAAGCACAAAAATCACGCACATCCTCCACAAGGACCCCTATGATGATTCAAAATCCTTGTCACATACATGTAAGCGTGAAAATAAATCCTTTAAGTAGCGAGCCTCTTGATGACATGTCCTCTTTTCTTGTCTTGTGTTGTTTTTTCTTTGTCGATTTCTCTCTCTCCGTTTGTGACGCTTTTCAAAAATTATTGCGACACTTATTGACTTGTGTCTTCTAAGCTTTTGATCTTTCTCCTAAGCCTTGTGAGTGTCTTGTAGGTGAGTTTTCACGCTTCCCCTTTGTCTTTCGTCTAGTGCACCTCCTAGAAGCCTTCTAGAGGTCTCCCGATCCATCTCCCACTTTTAGTTTTCGATTCCGCTCAACCAATCCAAATCTCCCCCTATTATTTATAGATCTCCCCTGGGAGATCCTGCAGATGCAAGTGGAGATTTGGATTCTTCCACATGACTGACCTATTTCTTGATGCAGAACCCCTTCTTTTCTTTTCTCCTTGCATCTCCTAGCCTATTTTTCAGCATCTGACCTTGTCTAGCCCGGATCTCCCCTGAGT
Organism: Cunninghamia lanceolata; assembly: GCA_027924645.1. Taxonomy (NCBI): domain Eukaryota; kingdom Viridiplantae; phylum Streptophyta; class Pinopsida; order Cupressales; family Cupressaceae; genus Cunninghamia; species Cunninghamia lanceolata. The sequence goes on from BSBN01001583.1 coordinate 18,854,820, forward strand.
GACCTAGGGTCACCCCTCAAGAGACCCATGGTCACCTAGGGGCGATCCTACTGGCAAAAGGGGTGATCTTGCCTTTTTTGCAACTGCGGAAAAACTCGAGTTTCTCGATCGTTTTTGCTTCGTTTTAGCCCATTTTTCTTTCTGTTTGCATGATTTTTGATCCCTAATATAGAGTTAACTATTTCATGCACCCACACATGCATAATTAGCTCTATTTGATCTCAAATTAACTCTTCAATCAATCTCATGCATTCCCTCACCTCCATTTCCTCCCCAGTGATAAGCTATCATCGCTTCATCACTCTCTAATCAGCTGAGTTCACTGGGTAATCAACCTTGTTGACTCCCCAATCAACCTTGTTAACTCATCAATCAAATGAGTTAACTCTTCAATCAATCCCTTCTTCTAAACCTATAAATACCCCCCTCCCTCAAGCACAAAGGGAGGCAAATTCATTGTGCACATAGCTCTTGCCAGTTTTTTCTCTCCAACTTAGCATTCAAATGCTCTCACAGGACGGAGGTGCCTTTTGCTTTATTTGTTCAACCAAGCAATGCTACATTACTTCATTCTATGCCATTGTGCTCAATCAAAGCTCTCATTAAGCTCATATAAGCTTCATAAAAGCTTCTTTCTACTTCTTTGGGTCATTTCGTTGTCAAGAGGATCACCTGCTGCCACAAAAGGATTTGAGGTTGCCAATTACAAGGATTACTGAGGGTAGTGGAGTCAACAAATCTTCATTTCTTCTAGATTCCTTCATTGTTTTTGCTTAATTCATAGTAATTAGAGAATCAAATTTGCTCTTCGGAACAATAAAACATTACTTTTTCCTTGATAGTTAGATCTTGCATGTTAGATTAATCGCTTTCATATTTCTAGATCTAGATTGTTAGAAGAACCATTTTCCCTTTTATTTATATTAGATTGCATTGAAATCATCGAAAACTAAAAAAACATAGGTTAACTTTGCATTAGGAAAGTCATATAGGATTGCACACATATTTCCTTTTCATAGATTAGAAGCACTTTTATTTCCAAAATACTCTAAAAATACCAAAATGGACGTTTTGCATATCATTTAGCTTGCATGCATATAGAAACCCTAGAATAGAAAAAATTGCAAACCCTCGATTCCATCACAAGGTAATCACATCTCAATGATCCAATCAAACCCTTGATTACATCACACGGTAAACACATGCAAACCCTAGGTCAATAAAACCCTAGGTCAAAACCCTAGATCTCGTTAACATTAGCAATTACATAACTTCCTCTATCCTGATTCATGAATGTGCTTAGGAGTGAGAGGAGAGTGGGTAAGGGTTGTCAGTGATGAGATCGAGGAGATCCATCTGCGACCAAAACAACAGACATTTGTTCTACCACAAGGAGACCCATTTGTCCTCTTGTTGTTAGAAGAAACTAGACAATTACAACTGCAACGAGAATTCCTTCGAGACATTGAAATAGCAGAAGCCATCAATGAAAACAATCATTTACCCACATAAAGGTAGAATCTCAGGAATCCGAATAGAAGAAGAGAAACTAGTGACCCTTTGAGTCATAGGGTTATCTCAACTACAACAACAACTGAATGAAACATACAACAAAACACACAACAACAAAGGCCACAGAACTTGCTGACCCCTCTCCGCGAAGTCCAGCTCTCCAATGAGCCAAACCACCACCGTGTCTCGCCTCCTCTCGACTGGCTACTTCCACGTGAGCGAGAGTGACATGGTGGATCATCTCGTGGTAAGGAGGGACGGGTCCATGTGCGTGCTAAAATCTAACCTGACAACCCCAGGCAACCAGAGTCACAATTTTGAGTGTAAAGTCTCTGTTTCAAGTTCCCCAGTAGGCCACAGGCAGGGAGAATGCAAACTTAGGTCACAGAAGTTGACTCTACATCTACTTTTGCATTTGCTTGAAAGTTTCAGTAGCCATTCAACAAATCCTTGTGGTGCATACCTTGTTCCTAAGCTTCTATCATAGCATTGGGTGTGGATTGTGGCTTTACCTCAATGAATTGCATTGTTGGAGAATTTCTTTAACCGTTGTTAATTTTTCATTGTGTGTATACCTTGCAATCATTGTTGACCAAGAGAACACATTTAGCTGAGGCGATTCTATTAAACAATTATGTGCTTTGCCTCTGCCTCTTATTGCAATTATGTCCACCAGGGCTCTTACAACTTCAACATATGAAAGAAATGTTCCTTTTGTTAGGCTATTAGGTTTAGAATACTAAATGAGGTTTAGTGTTTATTTGAACAAACCTTCTCTGTATTCCAATGTGATTGTTGTGATTTAATATTAATGCCTCAAGTTTGGGTCTGCTAGTGCTTGCTTGATGCGTAGGTATGCATGTTGCACTTGATGGAGCTTGGGTGTAGATGATAGGGTGGGCTTGGAAGTGGCCCCAATGTGGCATTGAGCATGAGTGCTCACTTGTTTGGCCCATTGGAGGTAACTCAATCATGTGGTTAGGAAGGGTATATAGATTTGAGATAATTTCGTTAGTTTATCTACCTCCTTATTGTTGTCCCTATCCTCTCACCCCTTTTGAGTTTAGTAATACCCTTATTGGCATGATTACCATGTGTTTAAGAGGTGTTCATGTGAACTATGTGACTTTGTGGTTTTCCATTTGTGGTTGTGTATATGAGTCTTCCTTCCCCTCTATTTTTATGCTTGTGTTCAGCCTTGTGATCATCTCCGAGAACGGGGGGTGGACATTTGAGGTTCCACATGGTAGGGTGGTGTGTAACCACCACCATTAGGGTCTTGTTATCTATGATCTATCAGACTTTGTTGCAGTTGTCCGTCATCTTCAGCTTGTGAGCATTGTGTAATTATTCAGGCATCTATTTGTATTCATGATGTAACCTTATACTTGTAACATTGTAAGGTGTAATTGTATGCTACTCCAGTTGGAGAATGTTGTGATCATTATATATAATGTAATCTTACTAGATATGTAATTTATTTGATCTCATATGATTCATCAGATGTTATTAACACTTATCTCCTTTGGTGTTTACAAGAAAATATATATTGTTGGTTTGAAACTTGATCTTAAAATTTATTTTAGTGTTCTTATATGTTAGAATGAACAAAATTGTATCTCATCTACTTTTGAATGTTTTATCCTATATGGAGTTGAATTTATGTTTGAGAAACTTCTTTCTATATTGATGTTTGTTCTTGACGCTTTATGTTTGTGTTCCTTGGTTTGGTTCTCCTGGAAAGGTGTCGGGGATGTCTTCTCCCACATCTTGTTTGCTTTCCTCACCCTTGTATGATGGGGTTTTGGGGACAGGTGGTAAAGTTTTTGGTTGTTCATGTCATTACCATAGGGCTAATGTGGGCATGACATGCAGTTTCTCGTGTCATGACCACATGGCAAATGTGGGCATGACATGATCACGCATGCGGAGGCCATGCACGATGAGGCTGGAGCTGGGGTTTATAGATATTGATAGAGAGTTCCTGGATAGAGTCGGGATGTTACACATAGCTCGATTCCTAGAGATCCAAGCACATACAAGCATGATGAGCACACTGGTAGAGTGGTGGTATAGTGAGAGTACCTTCCTTCTCCCGACAGGGGAGATGATGGTTATGTTAGAGGACGTGTGGCAGATACTATGGATTCTGATTCATGGATCCTTAGTATGATATGACCTACACAAAGGGACAGAGGATTTGGAGAGAGTTTTTGTAGATGATGACCTACCTATAGAGGGTACACAGTTAGATTTGACTTAGGTCAATGATAATGTCCCACTACCACTATTTATTGTGGGCTTGATTAGTTACATGATGGTACTAGGGAGATGATCTAGACATTTTACTATCAATTGGGGAGATGTCCTGGAGCACATGATGGAGGGAGAGATTTTTTCTTGGGGTCAGTGTGTGTTAGCACACTTGTATAGGGATTTGCACAGTCGGAGTCAGTACATGGGTTGTGGCATAGCTATGCTACATATATGGGCCTAGGAGCATATACTAGTATTACGACCGATGACTGATGGGATGGTGAGAGTAGAGGAGTGACCGTAGTTTTTGTTATATGTCGGGGTGTTACACTATCAGAGGATGGGGGACATGACTTACTAGAGGAGGGTCATCAATGATATAGATGAGGTGGTTTGGAGACCTTGGAGGGCCTGCGAGGTTTGGTGGGATGACCACTGGGAGCTACCCTATGTGAGGTAGACTAGGTACCTCATGGGGAGGGTGAGGACGATTATTGAGAGATACATGCCTAATAGGGTTATGAGGCAGTTTGGGGAGTTACAGACGATGCCTATGCATGAGTCTATATTCTCAAGGGTGGTCAGAGATGTAGGTGCCTGGGGAGAACCTATGGACAAACATGCTATAGAGGATGAGATTAGAGCACTACAACCAGTTCCATGGGCACCACCAGTTGCGGTCGTAGAGGATGCAGGGACCAACCCTAATTTTGATACATGGTGGACTACTCACAAGCCTGTAAGACTGACACCACTAAGGACACAAGTGGGATAGGTTATAGATCCCCTTGTCGAACAACGACGGGTGACACAAAAGGTTACAGTAGGACATGTAGCTATCCCTCTAGACTAGGGAGAGGAGGGAATGGAGGAGGAGGATAGGGCCCATAGATAGCAGTAGCGGTGCCAGCAACAGGGGGAGATGGATATGTGTGAATTGTGATGTACTTCTTTGCACCCATCGAGCAATCTCCATCCTTATGCAAGGCTTCACACATTCACACATTGTGGACTCATGTGCTTCCTTCTTCTTGTTCCTTCTTCATACTTGAGGCATGGCTTTGTCTTTGTGCCATGACCTCCAATTTCCATGTGTGCACTTCCTCTCTTGGTGTGAAGCTTCCCTTGCATGCCCCTTATCAATGCCTTGACTCTAAGAACCTAGAAACTATTGCTCCAATTTTTGGCTACTTGGAAGATTTTGACTTGACCTGGGATGCTCTTGCGTCAAACTCTGTAGGTAGGAAAAATGTGAACCCTAGTTTAGACATCTAGGATAAGTGGTAGAACCACCTTTCTAACCATCAAGTGAATGGTCATGGCCTTCCCCTACACTTGATGCTTGCACTTGAGCTTGCCTACTTTATTTTTCTTTTTCTTGACCCCACCAGGGTCATTAACCATCCTCCCTTTGGACTTGGCCTTCTTCCTTTGTTCTTCTTGTGTGGGTCTTGACCCACCTTCGTCCTTCCTCCTCCTTCGAGGTGTGCACTTTCCTTGTGTTCCTCGTCTTTTGATGCCTCTTATGAGACATCCTTGCACAATTGCTCTGCACCATCCTTCCATCACCATGCCTTCGAAGAGACATGTCTTTGCGGTACTCTAGACACCTTCTCTTGTCTTCTCCTCTCCACTTCACTTGTTGCCTTCCATGGTACACAAGACCCTATGGGATGTCGTGGGTTCCATCTTCTCAGCCTTCTCTTCATCCGTCATTGTGTGTTCCTCATTCATCTCCTTGTCTCCTCCTTGATCCTCTCCTTGGAGAGTCTCTTTTGCATACACACTATTGCATTCTTCATGCATATGACTGCCTTTGATCGACGATTCCGTCAATGCCCTTCCTTTGAGGTTTTCCAATTGTGGCTTGACTGCCTCTTATTGGAAATTTGATCATTGTGATTAGGCTGGCTCCTTCTAGCTTTGATCCTCATCCTTTCACCTCCTTTGCTTTGGCTCATGCTCAATATGACTCTTAGTTGTCTTAGTGACAATTGTTTGGCTCTCCACTAGCTTGTCTTATTTCTTCTCCCCTTAGGCTTCAAACCCAAGCCTTGCATGAACATAACGTTACTCTTCTTCTCCCTTCTTGTGCCTCTTGTAGGCACTTTATTGCTGCACCCTAGAGCCTCTCTTCCTTAAGGATCCACAACTTCCTCCTCTTCCTCATCCTTTGTGAGGATCTCTTCTTCCTTTGATGATGTGGTCATTGTCACCTAGTGCCCTTTCCCTTGCAGTTGGTTTTTGTTGTAGCTCTAGGTCTTCCCTCATTTTTTCAAGCCTTTAACTTAAGCAGGTTAGGCTTCTCCTCTTTCTTAACTCCTTTTTTTCCTCTTATGCCTCTTGGCTTCCATCCTCTGCAACCACTCTAGGTGCACCAACTCATGCATCATTTGCGAGACCCTCCGTTCCCATTTTTGCACGTACACTTTTCCCTTGTGTTATCTCTATTCTTGGAGACTCCATCCTTATGATGTGCCATCACACAACCTCCTCTCTATGAACTCTACCCTTTTGGGGTCTTCTAGTGCTTTTTGTGCCAAACAGAGGTCCATCTCTAGCACCCACTCTATCATCTCCGTAGGGTCTTCTCTACTTGAGAATGTAGGTGTCTCCACCTCTTGAGAATACATATATCATTGATCCTAATATGTAATGTCCCCTTCTCTATCATAGTCACTTGTTGGTCCTATAGCCTATTTCCAAAATCCTGATAGGCTATGAGGTATAGTAAGGGGTTCCCCTTTTTGAAGATTTCATGGTTCAGTGATTCTTGTTATGTTCTGATGTTGGATTTGAGCTCAATATTGTTTTAGGATGGCAATGCAACTTTTAGAAGTTGATTTGGCTTCTTAGATTGCTCTCCAAGATTCTTGGAGGAGCTGTCTATTTTTAGAAAGTCATCCGGAAGGCATCGATTTTCATCCCAGACCTCGTGGAGTCTTGTGGTGCAGTTTATTTGGCAGTTTGGTGAAGTTTGGGATTTTCTGTAAAATGTTATATTTTAATGAGCTATCAATTAATATTAGGCACTTGGTTTTCTAAGTTGAAAAATAATAATAAAGTGCAATGGTATAATAGTTCTTTGGAAAGGGAAAAATATAATCTTTTATTTAGGCACATAAAAGTTAATTGCAAAAGTGGAGAAATATTGGAGTTGAGGAAGAAGTGTATTTTCTCTATTTTATTATTCTTTTTATTGTGCAAATCCTATAAAAGGGAGTTGAGAGCTCATTTGGAGGGTTATGCTTGTTGAGATATTGTTATACTGCAGGAATGGACCTGTGAGATCTTCATCCTTCTTGAGAACGAAAACTCTCTTGAAGAAGTGTGGTTTTGTTGGTGAGATATCCAACCTAGCTAGAAGAGGCAGCGTCACTGGCAAGAGTTGCATTGAACAAACATGGATTTTGATGTGTTCTAATAAAACTTGGATTTTGGAATGTTTATTTCAGTGTGTGGATTTGATAGCATTTTTAGTGTTTTGTTGTGTGAGTTTTGTTTGGTTTCATCAGTTTTCCTTGTTGGGTCATACATCCTTGTAGGACCGTACATGTTGGAGGGATTTTCATGTTTTGATTGGATGGGGTTTGAAGTTTTTGAAGAGCTATAATATTGGTAATTACCTTCAACCTTGGGCACCACCATTCCATGCATTGTTGAGAGTGTTTTCTGAAGAGAGTGAATGTACCACTTGAGCAGGCCGTACAACCTGTACCAGGCATCTGAAATCATTCTTGCTGTTCGCTGGTTATTAAGGAGTCTAAAAACTACTATAATAGTTGTCTAGGATGAAGGGAACTTGCTGGGAACTATTTGATGAAAGGCTGCCATTATTTTGTGATAGTTAGATGATGAATGTTTTCTGTGGTTGCCACACAACAGGACTGTAGCAGACTGATTGCTGCCCCTGACAGTAGAGATCTCTGGTGGTATATCATTATCTTTCAATATCATCCTATGCTCATTTCATTTGGTGATTATGTAGAGACTCTTGATACTATTGCATAGCATAGCATTGTATTTGTGATTTCATGGAGCTGACCCTATTTGTCATAGTCAACAAAGTTTTATTGTAATCTGTGCTTTAAGTATGATTGTAATGGCTTCCTATGAATAAGTGGATGTGGCAAATCTGTTTTGCTTTATCTTTCTTTGTAATGGCTTCCCACTGAACAAGTGGATGTGCCTTTCCTTCTAGTACTTTCAGAGCTCAGGTTCCCATTGAACAAGTGGATGCACCTGGATTTACTTTTCATGCATGGCTCAGGTTCCTGCTGAATAAATGGATGCACCTGGTTTACATTTCCTTGTACTTCCTATTGAATAAGTGGATGCCCATTGAATAAGTGGAAGATTGTCTCTTCAGTTGATTTGGGATTTGAATGTTAATTCTGAAGCACTAGTATGCTCTCACCTTGCCCATATCAGGATCTAGGTGATCAGAAAGGTGTGGAAGAACATTTCTCTTAACATTCAGTGTTATCTCCTTGTAATTTTAAAAAAAAATTAGGGGTAATATTTTACAATTTTGTAGGCATATATTCCATTGTCCTAGTATGCGGTTCTCAATGAAAGAATTCAAAGGTGTTCTAAAGCAACATTTTTATTGCATATTACATTCTCACCATCTAGCTGTATTTAGGCATCTATAGGTTTAAGTTTCTTCTAAATCTAACCTTCCAAAGGGTATTCAATTTTACTAATTCTACTTGATTTCTTCCATTCCAAATAATCATTTTATCAACATAAGAGTCTCCTATGATAAGGTATCCCAAGAAACAAATTAGCATTGCTCATTCTCACAAGTCTTTTAGCATGTCCATGATTCCTAGTTGATCTTATCTTGTCCATTTCACTCTGGGCTTTTCAATTCCTATAGAAATTTTACTGACTTTATTTGAAAATTTTGAATTTTTTAATTTTTTTTACCTCTCCAGCAAATCAATTTTTTTGAACTTCGTAACTATGGTGGATACTTTTCATTAGCTTATGCTCTATTTTGTAAGTCAAGCAATAGAGTTAGCTATTAAATTTTTTCCATTCATTCCTCTTATCAATGTCATTATCCCACTATTCTTTATGTGCTATTAAGGCTTCAATCATCCAATACTTCTCACAATATTTAGGTTAGGCTGTTATTCCACATCTCTCTCATGTACAACTTATGCTAGCTTAGCCTTGATTTTCATCCTCACATATTGTACATGTATAGTTAATGTCAACCAGTCGTACAGTGGTTATCGTTATAAGACTTCACAAAGATAGTGATGTTTGGTCTTACTCTAGTTGGCATATCCATTAATAGCATAACAAATTATAACTTTTGCTCATATGGTATAAGATACTCTAAAGTCTTTGTAAGAACTCAAATGATGTAGGCACCACCACTGAGGGTTGTAGAAAAGAGACGCCCAATGATGCAACTTGTAGATTAACCCTTATTCACAATGGGAATAAGACACCACACAATGGATATGAAAACATGACATTCATTATTTTGAATGGATATGGTTACATTACAATGGGTTGTGCCCTTTTATACAAAGAGCACTTTGACTCTTGGGTATACACACAGGTCCACATGCAAGTGGCCTTTCTATTTTTCTCCCTCAATGTGTTCTTCCATGTTCTTGTGGAATTCTTACTTTTGGAGTTGAACACCAAGGAATGCTAACTTGTTAAGAGTCCCTTTTCTTCCTGTCCAAAAGCCCTAATACCTAACGGCTCAAAAAGCCCCTTCTTTGCTGCTTGAGATTTCAAAAATCCTACTTGTTTGTTGGTGCCTAAATACCTTTGGCATTACATCATAGGCCCCTTGCTTGCAATCATTGTTCTAGGGCTCTGGAGTATCTAACTGGATGTCAATCCTAATGGTTTTGCCTTCCTCTTCCAATATTGCAATCCCAAAGGCAATCTGAACTCTAACAGTTGACAACTCACCTAATTGGCCCGTAACCTAAAGCTACTAATAGTACATGCTTTTGCCACTTCATCTTCCCCTTTTTGTCATTATGCACCATTACAGTAATGTGGTAGGATTTGCAAGTGTACTTTCTAATAGCGCTCTTGTGCACAAGATTGCACACTCCCTCGTCTCTCCACTTGACTTCTCCTTCCTACTAACAATCTCCATGTTTGCACCAATAGTGCAATCTCTATTCCTATAAGGTGTTGTACATTCACACACCCTCGACTTGTGCTCTTCCTTCTTCATGTTTCTTCTTGATGCTTGACACATGTATTTGTCTTTGAGCCATGACATCCAATTTCCATGTGTGCACCTCCTCCCTTGGTGCCAACCTTCCCTTATGCACCCCATATCAGTGTCTTGACTTAGGAAACCTAGAAAGTATTGCTATGATTTTTGGTTGCTTGCAAGATTTTGACCTGACTTGGGATGCTTCTCTATCAAATTCCCTAGGTAAGAAAAATGTGAACCCTTGTTCACAAGTTAGGGACAAGTGGTTAAACCACGCTTTTCACCTTCAAGTGAAATGGTCATGGCCCTCCCATGTGCCTAGTGCTTGCACTTGAGCATGCCTACTTTGCTTTTCTTCTACTTGATCCTGCTAAGGTCATAGATCGTACTTATCCCTCTGGACTTGGCCTTCTTCCTTTGTTCTTCTTGCATGGGTCTTGACCCACCTTCATCTATCCTCCTCCAAGCTGTGCACTCTCCTTGCATTGTTATTTTGATGCCTCCTGCAAGATATCCTTGTGCAATTGGTCTGTACCATCCTTCCATTACAATGCCTAGACATATTTGCAGTACTCTTACGACCTTATCTGTTCTTCTCTCCTCAGCTTCTTTTGTTTCCTTCTATGACATACAAGATCCTATGGGACATCATGGGTCCCATCTTCTTGACCTTCTCTTTATCAGCCATTGTGCATTGCTCATTCATGCACTCTTCTCCTTCCCCTAGATCCTATCCTTTGAGGGTCTCTTTTGCATGCACACTGCTATGCTCTTGTTTGAATGCATTGCTACCTTTGATTAATGATTCTATTGACATCCTTCCTTCAAGGTTTTCCACTTGTGCGCTCAACTGCATGTTATCGATGATTTTGTTGTTGTGATTGGGCTAGTTACTTCTATCTCTACTCGTCCTTTCACCTCATGCACTCTGGCTCATGATCAACGTGAACCTTAGTTCTCTTCATGACAATGTTTCAGCTCTTTTATTGGGTTGTCTTCATTATGCTCCCCTTGGGATTCAAAACCAAGCCTTGCATGAACATAATGTCACTCTTTGTCTCACTCCCTATGCCTCTTGAAGGCATTGCATAGTTGCTCCCTAGAGCCTTTCCTTCTTTAGGCCCCACAACTTCCTCCCTCTTTCTCACTCTTTGTGAGGATCTCTTCTTCGTTGGAGGATTACGGTCACTATCCCTGAGCACTCTCTCTCTCCTACCAATGGTTTTTGTTGTAGCTCTAGCTCTTCCCTTAGTTTTTTGAGCCTTTGGCCTGAATACGTTAGGCTTCTCCTTTTTCCCAATTCCTTTGTTTCCTCCACATTCTTGTGCCTCTTGGTTTCCAACCTCTACAACCACTCCAACGGTGCTCTTAGGTGCACCACCTTGTGCATCATTTCGGAGACCATCCAGCCCCATTTTTGCACTTGCACTTTTCCCTTTCCCTATCTACACACTTGGAGACTCCATACTTCTACTGTGCCAATGGACAATATCCTCTCCATGAATTCCACTCTTTCGTGATCTTCAAGTGCTTTACGCACAAAACAAAGCTCCATTTCTTGCACGCACTCCATTATCTTCTCAAGGCCTTCTCTACTTGAGAATGTACATGTCTCCAAACCCAACTCCACCTTTAGTGTGACTCTTCTCCTTACTTATTGGTTTCTTTTGTTGTGCATCTAATTTGGCTATCATTTTTGGAATCTTGGCCATTACTTGCGATTCTTGATTGCTCTCCATCTTGGCTGTTTGTTGCGCCATTCTCGTCTAACCTTTTTCTCTACCCATCTTTTCTACCAGACTACCTAGTATGGTGATTCTGACAGCTTACTCTTTACAATGCTTCACCTGTGTGCTAGACTACCTGACACTGTCAATTCTATTGGCACCTTCACCTTTGTCTCTTTCCTTCATGGGATATTGCACTTAGTCACCCACTGCTGCGAACCCTTAGTTGAAACCCTATGCAGGTGTCCCTTATGTGAATCATTATTGCAAGATCTCCTTTCGCAATTCGACTTAACTCACCTATCTTGAGTCATCGTCACCTAGGCTTTTACTGTGTTTTGCATCAACAATTTATTGTTCCTTAAATGTTGTACACCATTAGTTTATGTCAACCAATCATAAAATGGTTATCATTATAGGACCTCAGAAAAATTGAGGTAGTTTTACGAACTATAATTTAAATTCAGGACTGAAGTAAAATCTTCCTTAAAAATCAATGATAGTGATGTGGTAGTTGGTCTTACACAAGTTGCCATTAACAGGGCACAATAGGGTATAAGTTTTTCTCAGAGTATGAGATACTCTGAAGTCTTTGTAATCACCTTTTTTGAGTCATCTTCACCTAGGCTTTTAGTGTGTTTTGCATCAACAATTTCTTGGTCCTTACATATTGTACACCAATAGTTTATGTCAACCAGTCGTACAATGGTTATCATTATAGGACCTCTGAAAAATTGAGGCAGTTTTACCAACTGTAATTTAAATTCAAGACTGAAGTAAAATCTTCCTTAAAAATTAGTGATAGTGATGCGATATTTGGTCTTACACAAGTTGCCTTTAATAGGGCACAACAGGGTATAAGTTTTGCTTAGAGTATGAGATACTCTGAAGTCTCTGTAAGAACTCAAACAAGTTCATTTACTCCCTTAATTACATAATTACAATCTTCTCATATTCAGAACACAGTTATGCTAATGGAGTGTTCTATTTTTCTCACATGTTGCTGTGGTTACACTTGTTCAAAAAATGTCTATCTTATTCATTCCTAGCTCGGTACTGTGACTGATGATGCATATATTGGCTCAGTATGCTCCATATTATAACCATATAGATCTCCTAGTAGGGTTAGAGTTCTGATCGAGTCCTCTTATTAATATAGGTCATACAACTGACTACTATTGTTATGTTATCATTATCTTATTCATTTTAGAAATCCTCATTGCCAACCTATATAGACCTTATTTACACAACGGTTCATTAAGAAATTGAAAAAGAAGAATTGGTTTCTACTCCAACCTCATGAAAGTTATTTCTTCAAGGTATCTTGGCAGTGCATTGATATGTCTTTCAGTACATATTTCAGACCCATCTCCTATGCAGAGTACTTGAAATAAATATCTCTGAATTTGTTAGAATGATAACTCCATAACATTTCTTCAAGGAATAAGTCCTTTGAATTTCAACACAGGGATATCATTAATCTAAGCCACTTGTCTATGCTTATATCATTATATTTGCTTTGTCAACCCTTTAATTCTCACTGAAGATTAGGGAGAGCAGAGTTCATTAAAGCTGTGGGCAAAAATTCATAATTTGTGTACATGGATAATCCTCTACTCATCACAGGCTACAGTGAATAGTTATTAATCACATATTGTCCTAGTGATGGATTCAAAATGGAGTAAGGATATTCATACAAGCTTATTGCCATATCATTTCATAATATATTCTTCTGGTCTGCATTCAGACTCATGGTACTATTAAGCAAAGATGCTAAACAATACATTGAAACTGACAATGACTTCATTCATTCTTTATTCCTGCTATTTGCCCCGATACATATGTAAACCTAGAATTTCTCCTTCTCTAGACATCTTATTCATCAAGGTCAGATATCAGATTTCAAATTGCCTTATTACTTACATGACAATTTTCACTTGTTAAATGGTACAAAAGAAAACTATTCTAGTTGGTTTTAGGAAGAAGTTCCTTGAGCATGCAGAGGGCTGAAGTGCCATCCCAGGGTCAGTCATGTTAGGTGAAAATCCTTGAAAGATGTGGAACATCATGATAAGTGGGCCTCCTTCATTAAGTAGTTTATTACCCTCTAGATTGTTAAAAACAGAGGTCAAGTACAACACAATTTATTACAAGTCACTGAGTGAATACTTTTACAACATTGTGGTTACTGATTCATAGTAGGCTTATTCATAATATGCCCAAAATGTGATAACAGAGAAAAAAATATTTTCTTATGAAGACTGAACTTGTCACAGCATGGTCGAATCTCATGTAATGGATTCGTACCATTTCTATTTCGATGGAGGTTTCTCAATGCTTGTAGAAGCCATATTCATACATGGCTCATCTCCATTTTCCTTTGCATTTGCTTGCCACACGAATTTCTTCTTCCACTATTTTTTCTTTGTCATCCCACTTGCCACAAAAATAGAATGTAATGTGCTGTACCTGTTTGTATATTTTTAAAAAATCTTTTTATATATTTTATTTTTATTTTTATTTTTATTTTTAGTGTGATCTTTCAGACTAGAGAGAAGATGCAGAAGGGGTTTTAGTTTTCCTACAGATGTGTGTTGTCGGAGCATACAATAGATAGCATATAGAGATAACCCAGAAAATCTACAATGAATTTGAGGAAACTAACAACCCAGATAGCAAAATGACCAATAATGAATTACTAACACATACCCATGTTGAGATTTGCAACTTTATATAATAGCTGTAGCTGGACCAGCAATGGGTATGACTAAAAATGACTCCAAACTCCCAAGAGATACAAGAAAGGAACATACAAATGATATCAACAAAGTAAGAGGCCCTAAACGCCCCAAATAGAAAAGATGTAGTGGCTGCAACTCCAAAGATTGAGCTTCTATGAAGCCCACGTCCCTTCAGGAAAGGTAGTATGGCCTGGTCTGAGCATGAACAGCAATAAATCCATAATTAAATCCTCCTTTATCTACTGTTATAAGTCTGCACACCCTCTACAGTTCTAGTTGACCAAGGTAAAGTGTCCTGAATGCAAGAAAATGCAATGTAGAAGCCACAAGGATGGTACGGCCTTGCTGCAATGGTATGACCAGCAACTACCAATAACAACAGTCCCAAACCTTTTTCAATTTGCACCTTTAATCACTTTAATTTGCCTCTCTGGTCTCTAAGAAACTCAATACGATCAATCACCATCAAAAGATGTAGCAAATTAGCTCCAAAACTTTATCTCTGAACTCTATTGAAGCACACATGTGAATGCTGGATACATCCACCAACCAACTCACCTTTGGGTGGTATTGTACACCCGTAGAATGCCAATACTAATGGAGGTTTTCATCTCCAAAAGCCTGGTTCGTATGCACAAACCCTTGAAACCCTAGCAGAGCTCTCATAAGAAAATATCACAAAGCAAGCATATGCAAATGAGCTCCAAAATCCTCTTTTATTCCCCCTCCAAGATGGGAGTTGGGCATTAAGGAGGGAAATTACATTTTAAAAACACTTTATTTCTCTAGGGGAGGGCGCCCAAGGTCACAACTTGATGTTATGTCTCCATTTTCATAAAGTCACTTTTCCCCTTACATTATAATAAAGTCCTAGTTAAATATAACATTATAAATCTTCATATTTTAAAATAAATATGAAGACGGTGTCAGAATGAAGTGATCTATAGCTCGCCAGATAGCCCTCGATGAGATGAATCTAATGCCACTCTGACAATGCCAAACTGACACTAACCCTGAACTTACTAAAAATAGTAAGTACTAACCAAGAGCAATCTGAGCCAACTTCAGAGGTGCCAACTGGATCCTCTGAACTCGAACCATCTTTCCTCCATCGACACAAACCTTCAATGCCAAACCAACTCCAGTTCCCTAACCAAACTACTAGTCCACGGGAAGTCTATGATGGACTAACCATGAATCTCAAAGGGGACATTACAGTCTGCCCTCCCTAAGATTGCTTGCCTCAAGCAATCTCAGATCAGGATGCTCCAAAATCTATTCACTCTCCCAAGTAGCATCCTCAACTGGTACGTTCTTCAATTTAACCAAGTACTCTTTGATAATCCTCCTCAAATTATCTGCCCTGGTGTCAATTATGGCCTCGGGTACCAGTATCAACTTCTCCTCTTCATTAAGAGGAGGCAACTCTGATGATGGTATCACATTATGCCCCAACGCCTTCTTGAGGTGAGATACATGGAACACATTATGTACCCTACTACCTGTTGGAAGCTCCAACTCATAAACCACTTCTCCAATCCTCTTGGAGATCCTGAAAGGTCCATAATACTGTGGATTCAACTTCTCTGCTCCACTCTTCTTGAGAGTGGACTGCCTGTAGGGCTACAACATGAGGTAAACAATGTCACCAACCTCAAAATATCACTCAGTCCTCTGCTGATCTACATACTGCTTCTGCTGATTCTGAGCCTTCTGTATATTCTCCTTCAAAGAGCTCATGATGTCCTGACTCTCCTGAATAAGGTATTTGGCCTTAGGCACTCTGCTATCACCAAACAACAAATAAACAAAGCTCGGTGCCTCATACCCATATAATGCCATGAAGGGTGACATCTGAATAGACATGTGGTAAGTGGAATTGTAATAGTACTCCCCCATGTGAAGCCACTTGACCCATGCCTTTTGTTGCCCTGAAACATAATTGCAGAGGTATCCTTCCATCCATTTATTAACAATCTCTGTCTATCCATCTGTCTGGGGGTGGTAACTCGTGTTGGGTGTGAGCTCTGTCCCTATCAATCTAAAGAGCTCCTGCTAAAAGTTACTGAGGAACCTGCCGTCCTTATCACTGACAATGTTTTGAGGCAACCCATGGAGTCAAAATACCTCATGAAAAAATAAATCTATAACCTGTGCTATAGTGAAAGTGGTAGGGATAACAAATAAATGCGCATACTTTGTCAATCTATCCACTAACATGAAAATGCAATCCCTGCCTTGGACTTTTGGTAACCTCGTGATAAAGTCCATCAAAATGCTATCCCATTTCCTCTCAGGAATGGGCAGGGGCTGCAATAATCCACCTGGAAATGAGTGCTCATGTTTTTTCTGCTGGCATATTAGGCACTCTCTGACATACTAATCACCTCTGTCTTGAGGCCTTCTAGGTGAACCTCTCTCTAACCTGCCTGTAAGTTTTGAAGTACCCTGGGTGTCCTGTCATCGACAAGTCATGGAATGCCCTCAAAACTTTCTACTTCATCTATGATCCTGACACCAAAAAGATCCTGTCCTTGTAAATGATTAAATCATTTACCACTGTGTACCTATCATCCTTAATGGTGCCATCAATTATTCCAGTAGCCCATGCATCCTTAGCATACTCAACTGATATCATCTCTCTCCAATCATCTGCAATGGCACCTAGTGCACACAAATGGGGCCTCCTGGATAAAGCATTGACAACAATATTCTCATTACCTTTGACATATACAATATCAAAGTTGTAGGCCTATAGCTTGCTGACCCACTTCTGTTTCATCTCGTTCAAATCCTTCTATCCAAGGAAATGCTTTAGACTGTTATGATCTATCTTGACTACAAATTTGCTGCCCACCAAATACTGTCTGAATTTAGCCAATGCATGCATTATGGCTAACATGTCCTTGTCATAAATGTTGTACCTATGTTCTACACCCCTCAACTTGCTGCTCTCAAATGCTATGGGGTGCTTATCCTGCATAATTACCACACCAATGCCTTCTCCTGAGGAATCACACTACAACTCGAAGGGCTTGCTGAAATCTGGTATGGCCAAAATAGGGCATGTACTCATAATTTGTTTGAATCTATCAAAGCACTCTTGTATACTCCCTATCCAACTAAAAGCATCCTTATGAGTCAAATCTGTGAGGGGTGAAGCTGACTGAGAAAATCCCTTCACGAACCTGTGGTAATATCCACATAAACCCAAGAATCCCTTCAGCTGAGTGAGATTCTTTGGTGGTGGCCAGTCCACTATTGCTTGAATCTTCTCCAGGTCTACCTTCACACTACCAGCACTGATGATGTGACCCAAGTATAACAATTTAGTCATCTCAAACTCACACTTTGACATTTTGGCATATAAAGACTCTCTCTCCAGAATACTCAACACAATGTCAATGTGCTTCAGATGTTCTTCCCATGTCTTACTGTAAATCAAAATATCATCAAAAAATATTAGAATAAACCTCCTCAACTGCTCACGAAAAACTTTGTTCATGCAAGACTAGAAGGTGGATGGTGCATTAGTCAGGCTGAATGGCATGACTAGGAAATCAAAGTGCCCATAATGACACCTAAATGCTGTCTTCTCCACATCCTCATCTCAGACCCGAATTCGATGGTAGCTGGATCTCAAATCAATCTTGGAGAAGTAATAGGGCCCATGCAACTCATCAATCAACTCATCTATCTTGGGTATGGGATACCTGTTCTTAATTGTTTTCTTATTGAGCTCCCTGTAATCAATGCACACCCTAAGAGTCCCATCCTTTTTCTTCACTAACACAACTGATGATGCAAATGGACTCTTACTTGGCCTTATGTGTCCCATCGCAAGAAGCTCTTTGATAGCTTTCTCAATTTCATCCTTATACCTTTTGGGGTGCCTGTATGGAGTAGTAATCACGGGCTTTGCACCCTCCTCCAACTCAATCACATGCTCTATTCCCCTGTCAGGGGGTCTACCTGGTGGAATATTACTAAACACTTTGGTGTGTTTAGTTAGAAGAGCATGTATGTTAGGTGGATAGTCATTCTTCTACTGCTCTGAAACTACCGGCATCGCCATCACTTCTGCTGCCCTCTATACCTGATCATGGCAAATCAATCTCTTTATCCGCCTGAGAGAAATACATCTCAATCCACCATATGAAATGCCCCTGAGCACATGTCTAACTCCGTTCACCTCAAACTTCATCTCCATTTTCCTCAAGTTGAGAGTGAACTCTCCTATCTCGTGTAACCACTTCATACCTAGCATAACATCCATATCACCCATGCTAACAACATAAAACTCTGACTGGAAAGTGTAGTTATTTAGTTGGATGGTCAAATTAGGAATCCTCCTAGTGTAAGTGAGTACGAAGCCATCTGCTACCTTCACTCTGAACCCTAAAAAACTCCTCTATCTTCAACCCCCTCTTGGCAACCAAGCCCTCATCAATGAAGTTATGAGTGGCACCTGTATCTAGCAAGGTAATGTACCTCTGTCCACCCAACACTCCTTAAATCCTGAATGACCCTTCTCTCTGAATGCTTGAGATATGGGTTGTAGGTAGTGGGGTCTCCTCCTCCTTCCCTGAAACATCAGATGCAACATTTGTTTTTGGGTCACTGTCTTCTGTATGCTACTCTGAATGTGTCTCAGACTCCACGGACTCATCTGTTGAAAAATATTCTATCTGTTTGGCCTTTCCTTGGGTTGTACACTTGTGCTTGGGATCCCAAGGCTCTTTGTAGTAAAAACAAAGCTTCTTCCTCCTAAGGTCATTCATTTGATCATTATCTAACCTGGAAGAACTCTTATGTGGCTGGTGTCCTGAGTCCCTATGAAAAGGTCTCCTATCTCTCTCCTTATCTCTCCTATGTTGAAAGTACTTATTCTAAAATTTACTCCTCCATGCGGAAGACTCCATATCACGGGCCTTCTTCATGGCCTTCTGCAATCTCATAGGGTCTAAGCACTTCACCCATCCTCATAGAGGATCAGACAACCCATCAACAAAGAGCATGATCAACCTCCTCTCTGATATGTCTGAAACAATGACCGAAAGATCTTGGAACTCTAAAATGTATGAGTCCATTGATCCACTCTGTCTAACTGTGCTAGCTCCTTAAACTGCAACTCAGGGTCCTTCTTGTCGAACCTCTTTATGAGTCTGGCTGTGAACTCTACATACAATGTAATCTGGTCATTTCCCAGAGTTGCCTTCCCATTACTCCACCACTTGTGTGCACTACCTTCCAGGTGTAAGGCTTCATATGTGATGACATCAGACTCTAGCATGGGGCTGATCTGGAATAATTATCCAACTTTTGGACCCAAGCTCTGGCTGTAGTCTTTCCTGAATCATCAAAGTATGGTAAAGCCATCCTACTAATTTTCTTCTGTAGCTCGTTATTCTGTTGCCTATTACCTCCTCTGGGTCTATGCCTCATCTTGAGATCAGAGTAATCTCTGAAGGTCATCTCAGCTCTAAACTCCATGCTCGAAGCCTGCCAGTCTCTAAAAATCTCCTCTTGAAACTCCACCTGTGTGGCATCCCGCTCAAGAATCTCATCTCACGGTATGAAAATGGGAATACTCGGTCTATTAGTGGCTGTGAGCTGTGTCGCACATTGGTTATTCACCAAAGCCTCTCCATCATGATCCATGTGTTTGTTTCTATCACCATTGTTTCTGTCACCATTCCGCTCACCATTACCTCGGTCTCCATTACCCTGATCTCTAGGTCTATCCTCCTCATTCCTATCTCTATTCCTGTCATTCTTGTCTCCATTCTTGTCATTCCGGTTTCTGTTCTAGTCTACATTTTTCTCATCTTCCTCAAACTCAAGAAATAATTGGCCAAGAAGCCATCCAAGTGCCAATTGGGACTTGTCCAAGCTAGCAACGATCTGCTATTGTCCTCTAGCCAAATCATTGAGGATATCATTGAGGATATCTCTGGTGCTAGGCTCTCCAATCTCTTTGTCTCCCATGTCTTTAGGATATTCTAGAAGCACACTAGAAAACAAACATGTTTTAGGAACTTCGAGATCTTCCTCACTATAAATACCACTGGCTACTCTTCAGCAACTACAACCTCAGTATCAGTATCAAAGGGGTCTATTTGTGGCACAGGATTTTCTGGTTACACTGACTATGGATTCTGTGTTCTTTGTGGATTTCTTGTACCCTGTCTCTTTCTAAAGTAATATATATCAGCACCTGGTTGCATGTCTCATTCTCACTTTTGCATGTCTATTTCAACCTCACAGGATGGCAAGATCATAGCTTTGATACCACCGTAATGTGCTGTACCTGTTTGTATATTTTTTAAAGATCTTTTTATGTATTTTATTTTTATTTTTAGAGTGATCTTTTAGATTAGAGAGAAGATGCAGAAGGGGTTTTAGTTTTCTTGCAGATGTGTGTTGCTGAAGCATACAATAGATAGCATATAGAGATAACCTAGAAAATCTACAATGAATTTGAGGAAACTAACAACAACCTAGATAGCAAAATGACCAATAATGAATTACTAACACATACCCATGTTGAGATTTGCAACTTCATATAATAGTTGTAGCTAGACCAACAATGGGTATGGCTGAAAAATGACTCCAAACTCCCAAGAGATACAAGACAGGAACATACAAATGATATTAGCAAAGTAAGAGGCCCTAAACGCCCCAAATAGAAAAGATATCGTGGCTGCAACTCCAAAGATTGAGCTTCTATGAAGCCCACGTCCCTTCAAGAAAGGTAGTACGACCTAGTCTAAGCATGAACAACAATAAATCCACATTGAAATCCTCTTTTATCTACTGTTATAAGTCTACATACCCTCTATAGTGCTAGTCGACCAAGGTAGAGTGTCCTGAATGCAAGAAACTACAATGTAGAAGCCACAAGGAATGGTACAGCCTTGCTGCAATGGTATGACCAACAACTAGCAATAACAATAGTCCCAAACCTCTTTCAATATGCACCTTTAATCACTTTGATTTGCCTCTCTGGTCTCTGAGAAACTCAATACGATCACTCACCATCAAAAGATGTAGCAAATCAACTCCAAAACTCTATCTCTGAACTCCATTGAAGCACAAATGTGAATGTTGGATACATCCACCAACCAAGGCACCTTTGGGTGGTATTGCACACCTATAGAATGCTGATACTAATGGAGGTTTTCGTCTCTAAAATCTTGGTTCATATGCACAAACCCTTGAAACCTAGCAGAGCTCTCATAAGAAAATAACACAAAGCAAGCATATGCAAATGAGCTCCAAAATCCTCTTTTATTCCCCCTCCAAGATGGGTGTTGGGCATTAAGGAGGGAAATTACATTTTAAAAACACTTTATTTCTCTAGGGAAGGGCGCCCAAGGTCACAACTTGATGTTATATCTCCATTTTCATAAAGTCACTTTTCCCCTTACATTATAATAAAGTCCTAGTTAAATGTAACATTATAAATCTTTAGATTTTAAAATAAATACGAAGACGGTGTCAGAATGAAGTGATCTATAGCTCGCCGGAAAGCCCTTGATGAGAAGAATCTGATGCCACTCTGACAATGCCAAACTGACACTGACCCTGAACTTACTAAAAATAGTAAGTACTGACCAAGAGCAATATGAGCCAACTCCAGAGGTGCCAACTAGATCCTCTGAACTCAAACCATCTTTCCTCCACCGACACAAACCTCCAATGCTAAATCAACTCTAGTTCCCTAACCAAACTGCTAGTCCACAGGAACTCTATGATGGACTAACCATGAGTCTAGAAGGGGACATTACATAGAAAGATCTTTATCTTTTCCCATATCTTGATTTCTTGTTCGTGGTGTGGCATTGGCATTAAGTTGTGATAGATTTCAACCTTGGATCTCCTCTAATATGTGAAACATAAACTCTCTCTCTCTCTCTCTCTCCATGGTGTGGCATTGGCATTAAGTTGTGATAGATTTCAACCTTGGATCTCCTCTAATATGTGAAACATAAAAAATGAATCTCTCTCTCTCTCTCTCTCTATCCATCTACTTTGGATCAACAAAATTCAACGATTTAATTAATAAGTAGGTATGTAGCATAATAACAAGTTGGGGTAACTAAAACCTACCTAATGACTTTTGTGCCAAATTCAATACAAGTTCTGGCTTCTGGGGTGAGAAATATAGAGGTTGGCCTATTGCCAGTGTCACAACACTCAGCTTTAGCATGTCACATCTCCATTGGAGGAGACTTTCATGTAGTTTCCTACGTGGCCAAACAAAACAAAATAAAATTTAAAAGAAATCTCATTAATGAGTTTGATGGTAGAAATAAAGAGGAAGACCATCTGCGATGAGCAGGGGGACAAAATAATGGCAAGAATATGGACGCAAGACAAGAGAAAGTCCCCATTTTTCTATGCCATTACTGAGGCATGGGACTCCCTCACTTTCCTCATTATGAGGCTCTCATGACTAGACAGGAGGGAGGACATGCAACAGGAGGTGGGAGCGGGAAAGGAAACACGTGTGCTGGACACCCATCCACAGAAAAAAAGGATAGAGGAATTGGTGGGGACTTATTAGAGATCTGGGCATCCATGAAAGCAAAAAGGAAAGAGGTATTTCATGAGGTGAGGAGGATGGGTAGAGGTGGGCATAGACAAAGTGCGGAAATGGTTTAATAGGGTATGCAGACCGTGGAAACTTGCAGGAACGTGAATTATTTCTTAGCATGCCTCAAAGAAATGTGATCATGTGGAATGCGCTTATTGTAGGCTATGCAGAAAAGGGTTTGCTGTGAAGGCCTTAAAAAATTTCAAGTAAAACCAATCTATAGGTGTAATTCTAGACTCCATAACCTTTACAAGCATCCTCCCAACCCGTGCCAAGATGGGAGCTTTGGAACAAAGCTGGGACATTCATCAAAGTGTAGTTGAAAGCAGATTTTTGTCATATGTTGTAGTTGTGAATGCACTGATAGACAGGATGTGCACAAAATGGATTTTTGAAGGATGCTCTCAAACTCCTTGAATGAATGAAGCACTTAGGAGCCTACCCTGATCATGTAAGTTTTGCATGTACTTTATTTGCAAGAAGGCATGAAGGTTTACTAGATGCGGGATGTAAATTCTTCATCAGCAAGGCTATACAGAGGTGGGCAGGTGGGATGAGGCTCGAATGGTAAGGAGATTAATGAAAGATAAATTTAAAAAGACTTGCCCTGAAATGTGGATGTTGTGCCTTCACAAACATTGGTTGCTCGGGTTTAGAAGATTAAGATGTTTCTCAAGGACTATAGCTATTCACGTCCAGTGATAGATTAGGTGTTTCATCCTGTTAACTTCATTTGCATATACATTTGAGTTGAAGCCGGTCTAGATTATAAAACCTAAGCAATATACTGAATATCTAATGTTTTCCTAAATTGAGTATAGTGAAAACAGGTTCACTTTCTGGCTTTTGAAATTGTTCATGAAATTTAGAGTCTGTAATAAAAATATATTTTGGGTGTATTATGTTTGGCACATTGGGTATTATTTATTTATGTCAAGAATCTTCCTCTATAGAATACAAAGTAACCTTTGTGAAAATGGTAGTAGTTGGTTGATCATATTGTTCATATTCTATGTTTCCATTTGCTATGATTATTAAATATTTTCTATCTAGCCATATATAACTATATTTTACTTCATCTCTATCAACCCAATTGCATGTGGACTATGTTATTTTATCAAGTACTTAGGTATACTCTCCATATGTTTATAGTGGGTATAGGTTGATGAGTTTGGTCATCTAAGAATCTGGGGACTTGGTTAAATTACCCAAGATTTGCACTAACCTAGTATATGTTAATGATAGATAGAATTAGAGAATAAACTATCGTAATAACATGGCAAGTATGTTAATGTTTCTACTATTAGATACCAAGGATTTATCTTTCACCTCTTATTCTAAGGTGGAAGGATTTGCTAATTGTTAGCAAGGTATAGCTAGTTTGTAAACATAAATTATCGATATGGTCACTATCTTGCATGATGTCATAATAAAACTTGTTCATAATTTATTGACTTGAGTTATCCATTTACGAGGTTATTTGGCATTCCAGGAATGATAGACCATAACATATTACAACTATGATAGTTGATATCACTAAATCTTGCTATCGTATGCCATTACTCTACTAGTAGGAGTATATTTCACATTGATGGAGTGAACGGAATTGTGATATTTATAACTCTAACTTGAATGAAGGGGAAATACATGAGGATATGTTAAGGATAATTGATTGAATGTAGGCAATGTAAACATTGATGTTGGAATGGTAGTTGGTGGTTATTAAAAAGAACCTTGAAAGTTACAAGTACGTTAACCTAGAAATGATACACGTATTTTAGGATTATTGCCTTAACCTTGAGAACAACTAAAAGGTAATGGATTTCTAAATTAGGGTATGTATGACTAATAAACCTTTCAAGTTGGGGAATTTATTAGACATGTTATTGTTAGTAGAGCAAGCTTAACTACAAATAGTTGTTTTAGATAGTTGAATAATCTAATTTAATTTCCTCATGATAAATTTCATGGAAACAATACATTAAGTCGTGTCTTACAAATATGTAACTCTCTTTTAGTGAGGTTAATGAGGTCATCATATAATAGAATGTAATGTTATGTTATTCCCCTAGTTATAAACAACACTATTTACCAAGTACTTGATCGCAAGAAGATGTCTTCAGGATCCATGTGGTAGGTGATAATTACATGTGTGGTGTCACCTTAAAGGTACCGAATGATGCATGATATCCTTGACATATATTTATTAGGGAATGACAATCTTGGATATGACTATGATATTGATATTTTTTAATCATATTATAGAAGGATGTAATTTTGCAGTCATAATAGGGCTTTGCATATTTATTTCTCTATGAATATATTTGGTTTTCTCTCATCCTGTGCTCGAATATGACTGATTTATTTTATATTAATTAAATGTTGTTATGCATATCTCTATGTACGGATTTGATTATGGGGATATAATAAGTGTCGGTATGAAATTGGGATGACAAAAAAACTTTGAGGGTAGGAACCTAGGTGTTTAAGCCTTGAGAGAAAGTGAGGAGAACTACATGTGACTTTGATCATATTTGGAAGCGGATATGTAGACAATTCTTGGGCAAATGATGCCCCTAGACCTCAAGTCTGTAGGAGAGGGGTTTAGGGAATGATTTTGAGGTATGGGGTGTTCCTAAACTTGATCAACCTTCCCTCTTCAATATGTTTAAGCTTGAGGCTAAAACTACATCAGATGGCTAGGAACTCATCCTACAACTAGTAAGTCTTCACTATATAGGCCTGAGTTAGAAAGATGCACTCTATCAGCACTAAGTTCCTATACTCTAAGGTCATTGGGTCGGGTTCTCTAAATCTACCCAACCTTTGAAGGACTTTTAGATTTACCATTTTCACAGTTCATCTCTAATATGCATATATGAAGGTGACTTTGAACTTGTCTAATATTACTATTGTGGTTTTGACTTATGTATAATGCATACTGTGTTTCCAAGTGACAACTAAATGTATGGAATGACCTTGGATATTACTTGTGTTTGTATATGTTTATGCATATGTGACCAAATATAATCCATCTCATGTGGGTCCAATATGTTTGTTGAGTTTTGACTTGTAATTTAGACCCCTAGACCTAAAAGACCCTGTGTATTGATTTATGGATCTCTATGTGGCATGTAACCAAGTCAACCTGATTAGTGTTGGTGAATCCTTGTGACATTCTGATTATATTTCCTTTGGCTATAAGATGACCCATATGCTGAAATTGAGTCTGATATAGGTGTGGATAGCCAGCTATCACCAGTACCATGTAGGTGATGAATGTCAGGTGCTATCTATCGTATCTTAGGATGAGATGGTTGTCACCAGTAGCATGGAGGTCATAGATACCAGGAGCCATACAAGTTATGATATAGGTTGCGGTTTAGCCGGTTGTCACCAGTACTATGTAGGTGACAGGTACCAGGTGCTATCCGCCATATCTTAGGGTTAGCCAACTATCACCAGTATGATGGAGGTGATGGATTCCAGGAGCTACCTTTTGGTATGATAGGGCTTACACAACTTTCACCAGTACCATGCATGTGATAGATGCCAGGAGCTGCCCCATACCAGGTTGGACTGACTTTTGCCTATGACATGGAGGTGATAGATGTCAAGATCCACTGACTCGATGGTTCAGCGAGCTATGGAAATCTTCTTAATAGCCACATGTGATGTATGATCTTACACCTGCTAGTGATAACAACAAGTAGTATGGGATGCTTTCTTGTGATCATAGTTGGTTGTGAATGTGTATGTTGGTACACCTAGTCCTTAGCTAGTGTTGACAAGTAGTATGGGATACTTGCTTGTCATCATAGTTGGTTGTGAACCGGGGAAAGGATGGGAACTGATGTGTTAGTGAACCAGATAATGGGAAGGTGCATGTAATAGGTTACATCCACTTTCTATTACTAGTTGGTCATTATGTATTTAAGTTAATCTCTATGTGCATCTATTTTAAGGACCCTATGTGTTGTGCATTGTCGCACTTGAACCCATGCCAGTGATGACCGCAAGTAGTATGGGATGCTTGCTTGTCATCATAGTTGGTTGAAAATCAGGAAAATTGATGGAACCCATGGTGTACCCTTAGATGCACCAACTTTCTATTTCAGGTTGGGATATATTTGACAACTTACGGGTTAGTGAATTAGGCAAAGGGGGAAATGCTTGCAATATAGTCGCAACCTTTCCTTTTGCTACGTGGTCACTATGTGTATCCATAATGTGCATATTATCCAGTCACCTTGTGTATATATGTTGCCTATATGAGCTAGCCACAATGTGTATAAGTGAACTAGTCACATTGTGTATATGTGATGCCTACATGAGCTATTCACATTGTGTATATGTGATATAGGTGTGATTTAATCACCTTGGGTATATGTATTATAAGCATGAGATATCACTCTATGTATGTGATGCATGCATGAATTATTTTCCCTATGTATGTGTGTTGTAAGCATGAGATAGTCACTCTATGTGTATGTGACACATGCATAAATTAGTCTCCCTATGTATATGTGTTGTATGCATGAGATAGTGATGTAGAGCAGGGGATGATTACTAAACCTTCACAAACTTGAATGACTGATCCTTTTTGAGGTGGACAGCAAACTTGTAAAACATGGCATCTAAAGCCTTCATTTTTGGGACCAAATTGGTTTGGGTATGTGAGATGATTTTCAACACTTGAGGAGGGTATAATACATGTTCATTTGACCTAGGGAAACTCCTCAAACTCACTAAGTGACCTAGCAGGCTGTCCTACCCAACATTTCTTCACAAACTACCTATTTTCCTTGTAGCCCTAGAAATGAGGTTCTGAGGGCATAACTCCCAAACTTCCCAAACAACTTGCCAAAATATTTATCTTTTTAGATACCCATTAAGGCCCTTTGTAACATACTTGACATCTAGGGTACCTTGTTTTGGAACACATGCCTTGAAAAAGGACTGTACCTGCTGTTCCAAGGGGCAATTAGCCCTGTTTTACAAAGGAAGTACCCCGCCAATGTTGTCCAAAACTTCCTAACCAATTATAGGACTTGAGATGGATTGTAAATAGAAGGATTAAATAGGTTTTTTACCTCCTTGGGCATTTCAAGTCATTTTACCAACACCAACTCATTCTAGCTATCTCAGATGGCTTAATACATGGTGATATCAAGCCAAATCATCTTCAAATCTTGTCTTAGACTACTCCCCTGCACCTACACACAAAACCCATTGTAAAAGACACCTAAATAGACCTAAAAAATGCATTTTTGGGCTCTAACACAAAGATTTGGGTTAGAACCCCATCATTCTCCTTAAACCCTACCAAACCCTCTTTAAAACAGTAAAACTGGGACAATGATTAGATCTCCTCTCTCCTGCAATGTCAAAGCTTCAAAATAGGTTCAAATGAAAGATAAAAAAACACTTTACACCATTCCAATCAAGAGGGCTCTTGACAAGACTGTACAGGTGAGTACAGTAGTAGAGAACAACGAAAAAGACAGTAAAAAACATAAATAACAGTCTTCTATGGTATTTTTTTCCCTCCAACTTCATTCCTCTCCTTCCCATGAGCTAAATGGGATAAATACAATGCAAATACAACTCCTCTCCATCATGCAAGATTCTCCTTCAATCCAAAAAGTCAAAAAGATCACTAATTTTAGCCTTATCACTATTTTTCTAAACATAGCACATGCTATTTTGGAGTTCCACTACTAGCTTGACTTCTAAAATAGAGAGAGTGGTCTGATTCAAACTTTATTACAATAATAAACATATTCATGACCCTACCTAGGCTCATAATGAGCATAAAATCCAAAATTGAAAGCTCCTAGTGAGCATACAAGTCAAAATTAACTATGGTGGTCTCTGCACCATACAACTGGGGTGAAAAGATTCCGATCTCCTGATGAAATGAGCTCTTGGCCAAAGGCTCCATGCTGCTTGATATCTTCTTCTGTCATCCATGTAGCATCTTCAATTGGAAAACCATGCCATTTCACCAAATGTTCATTGTAGACTTTGTTTCTTGTTCTCTTAACCTCTCTTGTGTCCAAGATAGTTTCAAGCTTCACTGGCTAACTAGGTGGGAGATCCCTTATCCAATCTTCATCAGGAACCTCCTCTGCTTCTTCATCTATAACATTGGATCCTTTGAAAGGATACAGGTCTGTAACATTGAAAATTGGTGAGATAGCAACTCCAGGAGGGAGTTCTATCTCATAAGCATTCTGACCAAACTTGTGGACCACCTTGCAGGGCCCTATCTTCTTCATCATCATTTTTGTATATCTACCCTTGGGAAGTCTCTCCTTCCTCAGATGAGCCAGCACCATGTCACCTACTTTGTATTGAACATCTCTCTTTCTTAGATCAGCTTTCTCCTTGTACTTGGCAACACTCTTTTCAAGAGTTTCTCTTACTTGGTGATGTATCTCCTTCATGGCTGTGGTAAAATCTTCTCCTTGTGCACTCCTATTGTCTACTCCTCTTAGGTCTCTCAGCTCATAAATGCCTCTTGGCTTCATACCATACACCACTTCAAAAGGTGTTTTTCCAATGCTCCTGTTAACAGAGTCATTGTAGGCATATTCTTCTTGGGGCAGCAGGAGATCCCATGACTAATTATGCTTCTTTGTTAGACATCTCAATAGGTTTCCCAAGGATCTATTGACAACCTTAGTTTTCCCATCTATTTGGGGATGGAAAGCAGAACTGAAGGTTAGATTTGTTCCCAGCTTCTTCCATAAGGTTCTCCAAAAGTGACCAATGAACTTGGAATCTCTGTCAGACACTATTGTCAAAGGCAAACCATGGATTCTTACAATTTCCTTGAAGAACATACCCGCAATATTAGAGGCATCATTAGTAGACTTGCAAGCAATGAAATGTGCCATCTTACTAAATCTATCTACAACAACAAAAATTCTATCATAACCTCTTTGTGTCTTGGGCAGACCTAGAACAAAGTCCATGCTAATTGACTCCCATGGTTGATTGGGGATTGGCAAAGGTTGATATAAACCTAAATTAGAGCTTGATCCTTTAGCCCCCTGGCATATCACACAACTCTCCACAAACTTCTTCACATCATTATACATCTTAGGTCAATGGTAAAACCTCTTGACCTGCTCCAAAGTCTTGTCATAACCAAAATGACCACTCATGCTGCCACAATGCTTTTCCCTGATCAAATTTGCTGTCATGGAACATCTTGGCACACACAACTAAGCTCCCTTGAATAGTAAACTATCTTGTACTACAAACTCATAAAATTCATTGTGAAAAACATCTTGGGACTGATTGCAAACAACAAAAACATCACTGAAATCTTAATCATTCTCATACATACCTTTAAGTGCATCAATACCTACACCTTGTAACTTGATCTCCTGCACCATCATGGACCTTCTATTCAGAGCATCATCAACTTTGTTTGCTTGTCCTTTCTTGTGTTTGATGGTGAATGTGTAGGCCTGCATATACTCCATCCACTTCATGTGTCTGTGACTCAACTTATCTTGGCTATTCAAGAAACTCAAAGCATGATTGTCTGTGAAGACAATAAACTCCTTAGGCAATAGATAGTGCCTCCACTTCTTGAGTGACTGTACCATAGCATAGAATTCAAGGTCATAGGAAGAGTACTTCCTCTTGGCTTCATTAAGTTTTTCACTGAAGAAAGCAACTGGTCTCTATTGCAAGTATGGGCCTAAATAGTGTTGTCATTGATGTCAACATACTCATGTTGCATTAATGAGAAGGATTAGATGAGCTGTGTGCTGAGGATATTGAGAAAATGAGTCTCAATCAGGAACAGTGAAGAATAGTGATGACAGGAAGGTAAAAGTCCTCAATAGGTTGAGGATCAGAGGATGCGGTTTGAAGGGTTTGTAGATATAAGTCTTGAGGTGCTCCAGTAAAGTTTTTAGAGGTCCGCATGAAAATCTGAAGAAGTTATGGTCGCTCAAGTAGAACTGGTTCTGACAGGTGTTCAGAGGTGACAGAGTGCCACAGATAGGTCCGGTGAGATCCAGAATTTCATTATCCCATTCTACAGTTTTGAGGGAGTGTTGAGGACATTCCTGTGAAGTATCAACTAGATTGGTTCATGGGTTGAAGGTCCGGAAGAGCCTATTCATTTGTGACAATGATGACAAATTGTGTTCTTGAAGCTCTGGATGAAGGAGAGAAGAATTCTAGTAGGATGATGAAGTGCGGATGTTCCTGGTGATTCTGGGAAGGTTATGATGATTGTTGGATCATGTCCAGTTCGTGTTAGTGGTCTGCATTGAAGTTAGAGTTTGCATTTGAAGAATAACCATGGATATTGGTGTTCTTCTTGAGACTGGCCGACTGGATGTATTGCACGTCTTGCGGATGTTCTTATAGGTGTTTGCCGACTTAGATGATTGTTCCTAAGTCGATGCCTTGTATAAATAAGGGATTGTGAAGTCATTTTGAAGTGTGTCTTGAGGTGATGAGTGTGTGGTAGCGAAGAGAAGTGCGAAAGGCAGAGTAGAAGTATTGGGCTTAAATGGAACTAATTCAAGCATGCTAAAGATGCTATTCTCCAGTTCATAAAGGTGATACTAATTCCTTTGTAGACAGTGTGTCTCTTGTAGGTAGTGAGCCTCTTGTGAGCAGTGTGCTTGGGTAGTGAGCCCTAATTGGCATGTGCCATTTTGTTCCTTCTATTCTTCTAACATAGAATATATTCTTGGGTTAATCACCCCCTGGTTTTTCCCTTAACTGGGTTTTCCACGTCAAAATCTTGGTGTCATATGTGCTGATATGTTTCTACTTTTGATTTAAATGCATTATGGTTCATGATTAATATTATGCTAATCACTAAAGAAGATTCAAGTGTTTAAATAGAGAAAGTTTTGCACAACTGATTCACCCCCCATCTCAGTTGTATGCCCTAAGTCTAACAATTGGTATCAGAGCCAAGTTCCTCTAAAAGGAGCTTAACCGCTTGAGGAGATCCAGGATGTCGTCATACAAGAAGGATAGTTCAAAGTTTGATGGAACCAACTTTTTTCTTTGGAAAGGTCGCATGAAATGTCACTTGCAGTGTATGGGAAAGGCATACTAGTCCATGGTCACAAAAGCATATGTACCTGCATAGGGTGGTCTGACAACCCTAAATGAAATCACAGATGCTGAAAACAATCTGCGAACCAAAGAGGCTCTTCTAAGTGCATTAACTAACTTAGAGCTCTCAAATGATATTGACCTACCAACTGCCTATGAGATCTGGATTAAACTGGAACTTCTGCATGAAGGAGATGAGTATGTTAAATGTGCAAGGTTACAGAGTCTAAAAGGGAAATTTGAAAAATTGAAGATGAGAGATGATGAAAATATTACCACTTTTATGCCAAGAGTGAATGAGCTGGTTTGTGGAATTAGAAATTCTGGTGGAGTCTTGGATGAAAATGAGATTGTTGGTAAGATTCTTAGATCCCTTTCTGCCTCTTACAAAATCAAGGTTGCTGCCATTGATGAATTCAGAGCCCATACAACTGTCACAAGAGACCAATTGGCTAGCAAACTGGCTACTTTTGAAATGACCAAATTTGGAGATGATCCTCCCAAAACTAAATCTGCATTCAAATCCAGTGCCTCTGTGAAAGGTAAACAATGATTTGATCTGGGAGAGAACTCATCAAGGAAATTGTCATGGTATGGAAAAGCAAGAAAAGACCTGGACGAAGAAGAAGTAGAAACTGCTCAACTTGAAGCCCTCATTGCAAAGAGACTACCAAGAGGATTCGGTAAGTATGAAGGAAAGTTGCCTTTTAGGTGTTTTAACTGCAATATGATTGGTCATTTTGCCTCAAAATGTCTGAAAAGATTTTCAAAGCCAAATCCTAACAGATCAAGGTTCCAAAAGAATTGTTACTATGTTCATGAAGAAGATGATAATGAAGGAGTAACAGATGATGAATCAGAGACATGAAACAAATCCGGAAGTGAATGGGTGTTTATTGCCATCAAGGAAGAAGAACCAATATCCTCTGTATCTATCAATCATAAAGTTGTAGAAAGAGCTCTGGCTGCCCAAGTTGAAGAAAAGAATGATTGGGTCATTGACAGTGGTTGCTCTCACCACATGACAGGTGACAAGAATAAGTTCATAGATTTGGAAAGGTATGAAGGAGGAGTGGTGAAGTTTGGTGATAATTCTGTTGGTAGAATCAGAGGAAGAGGAACTATTTCTTTTGATGGAAGAAACAAAACTGGTAATGTACTGTATGTTGAAGGTTTGAAGCACAATCTTCTCAGTGTTGGATAGTTGGTGGACAAAGGCTATGATCTCCGATTTAAGGATGGAAAATGCAAAATCTTTGAAAGATCCAAAATAGAGATTGCATCCGGTACTCAAACTAAAGGTAATATCTTCCACTTGGTTGGTACTGGTAAAAGCTGCTTATTTGTTCAAATTGATCAGAGTTGGTTATGGCATAGAAGGATGTGTCATGTGAATTTTGATAATATCATCAAGATAAGCAATACTCAGGCTATAAGAGATCTTCCAAAATTGGTGAAACCTACTAATAGCTTGTGCAAGGAATGTCAGTTGGGTAAGCTGAGCAGAGTCACATTCAAAAGCAAGGAACTATCTTCTACCAGACTATTGGACTTAGTTCACATTGATCTTTGTGGTCCAACAAGAACTAGAAGTATTCAAGATGATAGATACTTCATGCTACTAATAGATGACTATTCACGGATGATGTGGGTAACCTTTCTAAAGGAGAAATCAGAAGCTCTTGAGAAATTCAAAATATTCAAGGCTATGGTAGAGAATGAAACTAGATTAAAGTTGAAATGTCTGAGGTCTGATAGAGGTGGAGAATTCACATCCAGTGAGTTCATAGAATTCTGTGAGAAACATGGAATTAAGAGACAGTTGTCTGCTCTGAGGACTCCATAGCAGAATGGAGTAGTGGAGAGAAAGAACCGGACCATCCAGGAAGCATCTAGGACTATGATGATAGAAGCAAATGTTCCTCAGATCTATTGGAGAGAAGCTGTCAGCACTGCAGTCTATACTCTTAATCGAGTTCAAATCAGAAGCAATACCGGTAAGACCCCTTATGAACTTTGGTTTGGCATTACTCCTACTGTAAGATATTTCAGAGTCTTTGGTAGTAAATGTTACATCAAAAGAGATGAAGATTTAGTCAAGTTTGATGCTAGAAGTGATGAAGGAATATTCTTGGGTTACTCTACTCAAAGCAAAGCATACCGGTGTTATAACAAGAGACTAAGAAAGATGATAGAAAGCACAAATGTAAAGGTTGATGAGGGAATAGAGAAACCCTCAAGGTTTTATGAATATGATGAAGATGATCAGAATGGTGTTCTAGTTCAAGGAGCTCAATCCTCTTCTGAAAATTAGATTCAGACTGATCCAGTAAATCAGGAAGAAGAGATAGGTCTAAATGAGCCTGATCAAGAAGCAGAAGTGCAAAAAACTCTCAAAGTTCCAAGGTATGTAAGACTGAACCACTCTGAAGATCAGATCATAAGTGACAAAAGCAAAGGTGTGCAAACCAGAAGGAAAATTGCTCAAAATTCAGATGAATATTGTCTGATTTCAATGATTGAACCTAAGACAATAAATGAAGCCTGCAATGATGAAAACTAGACCAAAGCAATGAAGGAAGAATTGATGCAAATTGAGAAAAATCACACTTGGGATCTTGTTCCTAGACCTAGAAACAAGAATGTGATTGGAACCAAATGGGTCTTCCAGAACAAACTAAATGAAGTTGGTGAAGTAATTAGAAATAAAGCCAGATTGGTCTGCAAAGGCTACTCTCAAATAG
Organism: Cunninghamia lanceolata; assembly: GCA_027924645.1. NCBI lineage: Eukaryota > Viridiplantae > Streptophyta > Pinopsida > Cupressales > Cupressaceae > Cunninghamia > Cunninghamia lanceolata. The sequence continues at coordinate 18,889,703 of BSBN01001583.1, forward strand.
AAAGAATTGATTTTGAAGAAACCTTTGCTTTGGTGGCAAGAATTGAAGTAGTCAGATTATTTCTTGCATTTGTTGCCTTCAAGGATTTCAAGGTGTATCAGATGGATGTCAAATCTGCTTTCCTGAATGGTGACTTAGAAGAAGAAGTGTACATTAAACAACTGGATGGATTTCAATTATTTGAGCATGGTGATATAGTCTACAAATTAAAGAAGGCACTGCATGGACTAAAGCAAGCCCCAAGAGCATGGTATGAAAGATTGGACAAACATATTTTAAAGATTGGTTTCAGCAAAGGTACTACTGATAGTAACCTATATTTCAAAATTGATCATGAAAACATCTTGATTGTTGAAGTATTTGTTGATGATATCATCTTTGGAGGAAGAGATAGTATGTGTAAAACCTTTGCAAATCAAATGAAAAGTGAATTTGAGATGTCAATGCTCGATGAAATGAATTTCTTCTTGGGTTTGCAAATTACTCAGACAAAGAAAGGAATATTTATTTCCCAGACCAAATATGTGAAAGAATTGTTGAGAAAATTTGGAATGGAAGATTCAAAGCCAATGAACACTCCCATGGCAACTGGATGTAAGTTGAGCAAAGATGATGACTCTCCTAAGACAGATCAGACAAAGTACAAATCAATGATTGGAGGATTATTGTATCTCACTCAAACTAGACCAGACATAATGCAGGTTGTTGGTCTTGTGGCAAGATTCCAAGTTGATCCCAGAGAAGCCCATGTCATGGCAATCAAAAGAATTTTTAGGTACCTAAAAGGAATAGTTGAGTATGGTCTGTGGTATCCTAGACATCATAATTTTTCTCTTCATGCATATACAGATGTAGATTGGGTAGGAGATGTGGATGACAGGAAGAGTACCAGTGGAGGAGCATTCTTTTTGGGAAAAAGATTGGTTTCTTGGCTAAGCAAGAAACAAGAGGCAATATCCCTGTCTACAACTGAAGTAGAATACATTGCAGCAGTAGGTAGTTGCACTCAAGTTTTGTGGATGAAGCATATGCTAAGAGATATTAAAGTAGAATATGAGGAGCCTATCACAATTTTCTGTGATAATTCAAGTTCAATAAATATTTCTAAGAATCTAGTGTTGCATTCTAAGACTAAGCATATATCTATCAAGTTTCACTTTCTGAGAGAGCAAGTGAACAAAGATGAAGTTAGATTGGAGTATGTGCCCTCCAAGGATCAAATTGCAGATATCTTTACTAAACCTCTTCCCAAGGACTCTTTTGAGTATCTCAAGGATAAGTTAGGGGTTATTGCCCCTCTGGTGATGAACTAGGATGCACTGATGTGCATCAATCTGGTGGATATCACAGTCATATCTTGTGATTCAGATTGATGATAAGGGAGCTACTACTCAGGGGGAGCAGCTGGTATGTTATGAAGTAATGAAGTTGCAAGTATGAGCCCTTTGCCATTGATGTCAAAGGGGGAGAGAAGACATGTGAAAAACAAGTGGTTGCTGATCAAAGGGGGAGTAATAAAGGAAGAAAAGACATGTGAATAGTTGTTGTTGTTAGGGGGAGTTGTGACAGCAAGGAGAAGTTCTTGTCTTGATGGTTTTTCACATCATATGTTGCCATCAATGACAAAGGGGGAGATTGTTGCAAGTATGGGCCTAAATGGTGTTGTCATTGATGTCAACATACTCATGTTGCATTAATGAGAAGGATTAGATGAGCTGTGTGAGCTGTGTGCTGAGGATATTGAGAAAATGAGTCTCAATCAGGAACAGTGAAGAACAGTGATGACAGGAAGGTAAAAGTCCTCAATAGGTTGAGCATCAGAGGATGCGGTTTAAAGGGTTTGTAGATATAAGTCTTGAGATGCTCCGGTAAAGTTTTTAGAGGTCTGTATGAAGATCTGAAGAAGTTATGGTCGCTCAAGTAGAACCAGTTCTGGCAGGTGTTCAGAGGTGATAGAGTGCCACAGATAGGTCCGGTGAGATCCAGAATTTCATTATCCTATTCTGCGGATTTGAGGGAGTGTTGAGGACATTCCTGTGAAGTATCAACTAGATTGGTTCATGGGTTGAAGGTCCAAAAGAGCCTATTCATTTGTGACAGTGATGACAGACTGTGTTCTTGAAGCTCCGGATGAAGGAGAGAAGAATTCCAGTAGGATGATGAAGTGCAGATGTTCCTGGTGATTCAGGGAATGTTATGATGATTGTTGGATCATGTCCAGTTCATGTTAGTGGTCCGCATTGAAGTTAGAGTTTGCATTTGAAGAATAACCATGGATATTGGTGTTCTTCTTGAGACTGGCCGACTAGATATATTACATGTCTTGCGGATGTTCTTGTAGGTGTTTGCCAACTTAGATGATTGTTCCTAAGTCGATGCCTTGTATAAATAAGGGATTGTGAAGTCATTTTGAAGTGTTTCTTGAGGTGATGAGTGTGTGGTAGCGAAGAGAAGTGCGAAAGGTAGAGCAGAAGTATTGGGCTTAAATGGAACTGATTCAAGCATGCTAAAGATGCTATTCTCCAGTTCATAAAGGTGATACTAATTCCTTTGTAGACAGTGTGTCTCTTGTAGGCAGTGAGCCTCTTGTGAGTAGTGTGCTCAGGCAGTGAGCCCTAATTGGCATGTGCCATTTTGTTCCTTCTATTCTTCTAACAGAGAATACATTCTTAGGTTAATCACCCCGTGGTTTTTCCCTTAACCGGGTTTTCCACGTCAAAATCTTGGTGTCATATGTGCTGATATGTTTCTGCTTTTGATTTAAATGCATTATGGTTCATGATTAATATTATGCTAATCACTAAAGAAGATTCAAGTGTTTAAATAGAGAAAGTTTCGCACAACTGATTCACCCCCCCTCTGTTGTATGCCCTAAGTCTAACAGTCTCCCATCTTGGCTTAGGACTGCACCTATGGCATATCCACTTGCATCACATTCAATTGTGAACACCTTGCTGAAATTAGGGAGTGCCAGAATAGGTTGTTGAACCACCCTTGTCTTCAAGTATTCAAATCTTTTCTCAGCTTCCTCAATCCATTGAAACTTTCTCTTCTTATCTCCTTTGATAGTATCAAGAATAGGAGAACAAATGTGACTGAAATTCTTGATAAACTTTCTATAAAATGTGGCCAAACCATGGAAACTTCTTACCTCTGTTGCTATTCTAGGAGTTGGCTAGCTGAGTATGGCTTCTACCTTAGATGGATCCATCTTTAGTGTACCCTTGGAGATCACAAACCCAAGATAGACAAGCTCCTCTTTCATGAATTCACACTTCTTGAGGTTGATCATCAATTTCTCCTCATTGAATCTCTTCAACACCATGTCTAAGTGCTACAAGTGTTCTTCTTTGGTTCTGTTGTACACAAGAATGTCATCTAGATAGACTACCACAAACTTGCCTATGAAATGCTTGAGAACTTCATTCATAAGTCTCATGAATGTACGTGGGGCATTTGATAACCCAAATGGAATTACCAGCCACTCATAAAGACCTTCATTAGTCTTGAATGTTCTCTTCCATTCATCACCCTCTCTTATTCTTATCTGGTGGTAACCACTCTTTAAATCTATCTTTGAAAAGTAACATGCATCACCCAAAATATCCATTAGATCTTCTATCCGAGGTATTGGGAATCTATACCTGATTGTTATCCTATTGATGGCTCTAGAATTAGTGCAAAGTCTCCATTTTCCACCCTTCTTAGGTGCTGGGACAGTTGGAACAACACAGGGGCTTAAACTCTCCTTGATCAACCCTTTGTCCAATAGCTCTTGGATCTGATTTTTGACCTCTTCATTTTGTTGTGGTGTCATCTTGTATGTTGCCTTGTTTGGTAAACTTGCACTAGGGATGAGATCAATATGATGGCTCACATCTCTGACAGGAGGCAATGAACTTGGTAGGTCTTTCACCACTATGTCTTCATACTTGTCCAATAGGACTTGCACCTCCTTTGGTATCTTTTCTACCTCTATTTGTGCCTTGGCTAATATAGGCTTGCTAATGATGGCATACCAACCTCTTCTTCTTTCAGTGTCTTCAAAAACTCCTCTTTTACCATCATCATGCTTAGTCCTTCATGGACTGTTGCACCATCTTCTTTTATGGGTGTAAGTTGGTATGACACTCCATCCTTCACAATCATGTAGGTGTTCTCTTATCGATCATGCTTGGTCTTCCTATCAAATTGCCATGGCCTGTCTAGTAGTAGATGACATACATCCATGGGAATGATATCACACAGGATCTTGTCCTTGTAGGCACCAATGTTGAACTCTACCCAAGCTTGATCATTCACAAGTACTTACTGACCCTTATTGAGCCATGACACCTTGTAGGGTGTAGAGTGAGGAATCCTCTTGATCTTCAACTTTTCTACCATTTCCAGAGACACAAGATTGTCAGTAGAACCAGAATCAATAATCACCTTACATACCTTCCCTTGTGCTTTGCAAGTTGTCCTAAGAAAAGCCTTCCTTTGTGGGGGCTCCTTAGCTATTGGTACTTTCAGTAATGTCCTTCTTATCATCAATGATTCTCCTCCTTCTAGGGTTGCACGTACAAAAGATGAGTTCACACTCTCTTGGTCCTCCTCTTGTACTATTTGGATTCTTCTATCACTTCCATATGAGCTTGATGCTTGTTTGTTTAGGCACTTGAATGCAAGATGTCCAACTTGGTTACAATTGTAGCATTTGCATGTGAAGGTGCTTGACCCTCTACCTTGGCCTCCAAACCTACCTCTACTATTTGATCTTCTCCCTCTAAAGTTGCCTCTTTCACTTGACTCCCATCTTGGCTCCTGATTCTCTTTGTTACTGTTATTTGTTTCTCTTTGCTGCTTCTGTCCTCTTCCACCAAAATTTCCTCTTCCTCTGAAGTTCCTTCCTCTACTCCTTCCATTTTGTTCTTGTTTCCTTTTGATCTTCTTCTCATCTCTCACTGCCAACTAGAAGCATTCTTCCACATTACTGGTTGTAGTAAGACTTGGTTCATCTTGGATATTGAGCCTAAGCCCATTTATGTATCTAGCAATCTTTTCAACTTCATCCTCATTATGGCCAGTTCTCATATTGAGTTTATGAAACTCCTCTGTGTAGGCCATTACATCCATCTCCTTTTGTTTCAAGTTCTGCAACCTTCCAAATGTTTGAATGACATAATCTTTTAGAAGGAATTGACCCTTCACCTTGGACACCATCCGGTCCCATGAACTGATTTTGGTTTTTCCTTGTCTTATTCTCTCTGACTGAACATAGTTCCACCATGTTATTGCCGCTCCCTTCAACTTAGTTTTTGCTAGTTTGAATTTCTTCTTTTCAGGCATCTCTTTGTACTCAAAGTAGTTATCTAAGGAATCAATCCAGTCTAGTACCTCCTCACTATTCATCTTCCCTTCATACATGGGCAACTCCATCTTGACATCAATGTTTTCTCCTTTCATAGTCTACAGCATCTTCATAAACCTTTTAGCATCTAGATCCATCTCTGCCTCATTGGATCCCTCTTGAGGGTCTACATTTTCACCCTCATACTCTTGGTCACTATCTTCCTCAATGACCCCACCTCTTCTCAGGTTTGCTTCAATGGCTGTAAGTCTGGTTAGGACTCCATCTTGAGATTCCTTCATCAATCTCACTTCTCTAGTGAGGACTAAACTATTCTTAGGAGGCATCTTCTACTCCTTCACACTTTCCCAATCAGAACTTTTTCTCTGATACCACTAGATGCAGAGCAGGGGATGATTACTGAACCTAAACAAACTTGAATGACTGATCCTTTTTGAGGTGGACAACAAACTTGTAAAACATGGCATTTAAAGCCTTCATTTTTGGGCCCAAATTGGTTTGGGTATGTGAGATGATTGTCAACACTTGAGGAGAGAATAAGACATGTTAATTTGACCTAGGAAAACTCCTCAAACTCACCAAGTGACCTAGCAGGCTGTCCTACCCAACGTTTCTTCACAAACTGCCTATTTTCCTTATAGCCCTAGAAATGAGGTTCTGAGGGTATAACTCCCAAACTTCCTAAACAACTTGCCAAAATATTTAGCTTTTTAGATACCCATTAAGGCCCTCTATAACATACTTGACATGAAAGGTACCTTGTTTTGGAACACATGCCTTGAAAAAGGACTGTACTTGATGTTCCAAGGGGTAATTAGCCTTGTTTTACAAAGGAAGTACCCCACCAATATTGTCCAGAACTTCCTAACCAACTCCAAGACTTGATATGGATTTCAAATATAAGGATTCAATAGGTTTTGGACCTCCTTGGGAAGTTCAAGTCATTTTACCAACACCAACTCACTCTATCTATCTCAAATGACTTAATACATGGTGATATCAAGCGAAATCCTCTTCAAATCTTGCCTTAGAGTGCTCCCCTGCACCTGCACACAAAAACCATTGTAAAATACACCTAAATAGACCTAACAAATGCATTTTGGGGTTCTAACACAAATATTTGGGTCAGAACCCCATCGTTCTCCTTAAACCCTACCAAACCCTCTTTAAAACAACAAAACTGGGACAACGATTAGATCTCCTCTCTCCTAAAATGTCAAAGCTTAAAAATAGGTTCAAATGAAAGATAAAACAATACTTTACACCATTCCAAACAAGAGGGCTCTTGACAAGACTATATGAGTGAGTACAGTAGCAGAAAACAACGAAAAAGACAACAAAAAGCAGAAATAACAGTCTTCTATTGTATTTTCTCTCCTCCAACTTCATTCCTCTCCTTCCCACAAGATAAATGGGATAAATACAATGCAAATACAACTCCTCTCCATTGTGCAAGATTCTCCTTCGATCCAAAAAGGCAAAAAGATCACTAATTTTAGCCTTATCACTATTTTTCTAAACATAACACATGCTATTTTGGAGTTCCACTACTAGTTTGACTTCTAAAATAGAGAGAGTGGTCTGACTCAGACCTTATTACAATAATAAACATATTCATGACCCTACCTAGGCTCACAATGAGCATAAAATCCAAAATTGAAAGCTCCTAGTGAGCATACAAGTCAAAATTAACTATGGTGGTCTCTGCACCAGATAGTCACTCTGGGTGAATGTGATGCATGCATGAGTTATCCACTCTTTGTATATGTGGTATGCAGGAGCTAGTCACATTATGTATATGCGACATATAGATGGGTTATTCACTTTGTACATATGGGTTGTACCCATGAGCTAGTCACATTTGTATGTGTAACCCATGTGAGAGATAGTCACATTATGTACAAGGAATGTATGTTTGAGCTAGTCACTATGTGTGGACAGGTAATGTTTAAATGAGCTAGTCACTATGTGGCTCTATGTGATTTCGTATATTGATGTTGACATTGAACTACCTTTTGATCGGATTGCATTTTCTATCATACTAATGCATATGAATTAAATTGGGATCATATGATTTACTTAAAAGATATGATTTAAAAGTGAGACTAGAGATCTCATATCAAAGGATAGGATGTAGCCTCTCTACTATTGTTATACAAACTACGATGCCTTTAATTCCCATGAGGGGATACATAGGCAGGGCCATTGTAAATGAACCGTCGAGGATTAGGTCTAGGTCTAGGGATTACCTTGACCTTGTGAGCTTACCATAATCTAGTGTGAGTATATGAGTTGTGGCATAGAGTTGTTGCCATGACTACAATTGGTAAGTCTATGAAGTTAGCACTTCTAAAATCAAATAGAAGATGCTTGGACAATTAAGTTAGTACTTGGTGTGTAAAAAAAAAATAGTAGTAATCAAGGTGGTTATTACATAGCGCTTGCTTTTTGTTGGGTTTGAATAATTGTTGGAGGTGAGAAATGGCACTGTTTGGTCTGCATAATTGTATTGTATTTCATACTTTGGGTATTGTTGTATTGACATGGATGAAAATATGAATGACAGGATAAGACACATGTTGGGAGGTGAAGATGAGACACCCACTTACACTTCTCCTATGTTGTTTGAGGTTCACGACCTTCACCTTCGATATGCTGTAACCAATCGATCTTCAATTCCAAATTCAGCTCTATATTTATACCCGGTGTATGACATTGAATTTGTTGGTCTAATGTATTAATGGTTATGCCATTTGATTCTTTTGAATTGAAAGTATGATGTGAGTACTAGCTGGTGTATTTCTTGTGGTATTATGAATTATTATCTCATGTTCATATTACTGAGAAAGATTACTTCTGCATTTGGGTTTTACCATCCAAAGAAGAAGCTTGGAGAGCCTAATTCAAGAACCCAAATTTATTTTGGTAAATATTAAATTTCTTCAATCTTAACCATCCTTGCTTATTCCAATGCAAGCATCTACAAAATTCGAGTAGTTATGAATAAGTAGGTATGTAGTGCCAAATTCCATTGCACTTCGTTAAATTCTCTGCTAAACATTTGATACTTATTATCCCATTTCATGTCATTATTTTGTGGTAAATTGTAGGGGACGGATCTTCAACAACTATAACAGGTGCAAACAGAACGTAGTATTTAGTGAATTATTTAGTTGCTTAGGCATGTATGCTTTAATCTTCTCAGCGCCCTGCTATGTAATCTGCTGAATATCTGGCAATAATCGTCATTTTTATTAGTAATTCAAGGCATTTGTTTTGTTCCATTTTGGTCTATTATGCTTCTGTTACTGTGGTTGCAAATCTATCACTACTATTTTTTAATTTTATAAGCTGTTAGTGAAACAAAACCTTTTTTATATGCTTTTTTTGTGTGTTTTTGGAGCCATTTTTTAGTTTCTTATCAATCCATTGCGCTTTGTGTCTTTTTTGATTTTCTTTTGTTAGTTTGTCTCAGACTAGAAGATAAAGGTTTTTCCGTTGCGATCCATAAAATTAACAGAACATATCTAGCCAAAAGTCTCTCACTAGAACCTTTTACCTTGGCAATACTATAAGCTTAAAAGAATGTTTCGGATTACTCACCTTTCGACACTCAAAAAAATTCTGTCAACATTTGCTCCAAAACTTTAGGTGTCTACTGGATGGAATTATGAGGATTTTTACAAGAATAAATTGGTACAGTGCAAAATATAACGAATCTCATGTGAAACTAAATTGCAGCAATATTCCCATATAATGGAACGCCATTGCTGATTTTGAAGTTAAAGGCTGAAAATCTAAAAGAAATGTAATAGACTGTAGACAACTATTCTCTGCATAAAGTAGCTATGATGGACCATGCTAATTACATTTGGTCAAAGTATATAAAACCTTTAAGTATACCTGGCCATACCTTAAATGCTTTAGAAAGGAAGTCAATGCAACTTGAGCAACTAATACCCTCAACGACTCTCGAAGTTCAAAATCTACAACTGTCCAATGTTTTTACTGGTGGTGGAGTCCTCAGAGCACTATGATTGAAATAATTAAATATAAATAAGATACAACAGAGTTTCATCTATTTTTTACACTGATCTATTTCTTTTACAACATTTTATTTCTGAGTTTTAGTTTTACTTGTTATATTTTATGTGGTATGAATGCAGACAACTGTTTCAATAAAAAAAAATTTGTTCTTTTATTTGTGTAGTATTATGTTATCGAGGAGATACTTTTCCTAATTTTTGTTTTGAAAATTTATAAATGACTTATCAATTTTTGTGAAGAGTCCACCTGATTTCTAAATGCAATGATGCAAATTTTGCTGGAAAATATTTGTGAGGTAAAATGGTTTTTATTCTTAACATCCTCTATAAATTTATTAATCTTTTTTTTCAGTACTTTTTTGCTACAAGGGTTTTTTTAATTTTTTAAATTCATTTGTGTGGTATAAAGAATTTAGAATTTTTTAATTAGTTTTAGATGTTTCTTAGGTGTCAATGGTTATTTGATTATATTTGTTATTAATGCTGAAAGTTCAAACCTAGTATTATTGAAGAGAAACTTGCATTATGTGTTTAGTTTCAAATAACAACTACAACAAGGGAGGAAATTCCAAAAGTGATGTTATTTTGATTGATTCATGTTATTTTTATTGATTAAATATGTTGAAAATTGTGTACTTTAATCTGTTTTTATGTAAAAAAATGCATACTTAATTTTTAGCTATTTTCTATCTTTTGTAATAGTCTATACCTTGTACTAGTTAAGCTCATGTGGATATTGTCTTTTGTCATAGTTTAGTCCTTATGTTGTTTCTCTTATTTAGTTATTTTTGTTAGAGTTACATTTATATTTAACATTTTAATATTTTATTTATGACCACAAGAACTAATTTTCATTAGTTTTCATTTCTTCTATATGATAATTTCAATCATGTGTATTAGTAATTTTGACAAGTAAAACAAACCCACAAAGAATATGTGAATACCATAGAGATCTGAATGTTGGGAAGGAGGGTGGCTTCTCATTGAAAATAATCAATCGTGATGACTCAAGTAATATAAAATATGTAAAAAGTACATAAAAAATAAAAATGGCTGATCCACTATAAAACCCCAAATACTAACATTGTTTAATTTTGTATTTTGTTTACTACCTTTTATTGCCTTATTTCCAAATAGACATGCCTTTTTCTCTAAGAAAGTTGAAGGTAGGAAATGGAAATTAGTGTCAAAAGCTACACATTTGTTACTATTTCTGTCAAAAGCTACATATTTTAAAGCTTTGTCATTATCACTGCAATTTCGTTGTTGTGTTTTGCAGTGTATGCATTCATACATTCATGTACATTTCATTATTTTTACAATTTCTAAATACATTCTACATGGCTTGTAGGGTATACCTTAATGCACATTCTACAAATCGAATCGAATAGAATGAATATAAGGGTGATTGATGCTTAAGAAAGTTTTCAAGGTTTAATTTTCTACATGATTTTATAGTTCTTTTTCAACAAAAAAATGAATTTGAAGTTTAATTATTTATTTGTAATTTTAAAATTCTTTCATTATTACTGTTGTCTCTCAAAATTGCACCCTTGCTAAGTTGCAGAACTTGGCATTCTGGAGAAACATGGGATCTTTCCATTCCTGTGGGTCACCTATGATGGAAAGAACCTCCGGAGAAGGCCGACTTCCTATTGATACTTCACCTATAACTACTTGTACTAATGCCTTTGTAGATAAAAGAGTAAGAAGGATTGCATGAAAATGAAACCTACTATCTAAGGTGATGCACCAAAAGATTGTCTGAGACTACACAAAACTGACACACCATAGAACTAGTAATAATAAGGCTCCCTTACACAACCCAACAAATCATAATCTTTGCAACATCAATTTATAAGAAGGCTAAATAACAACAGTTCTGTAAAGGAGAAAGATGTTTTCTCACCACTCAAGACTAATTGTTATTCCTAGCACATCTCACAACCTGTAAAAATGTATGTATTCATGCATAAAGGCACCAACATGAAATACAACTCCCAGGACAAAGAACATCACAAAGATCTGTACTAACACTAAGAACACACAATATCAGAAGAAGTGGGAAGGTATAAACTTCTTATTACTGCTAAAAGGGTGTTACAATGCTATGTTACTCTGAAAATGAGTTACAAAATTGTTCACTTCTGCAAGAGAACTCAGAAAATTACAATATGGCACAAGTGAAAAGGCAAAACTTTTTAATAATGAACAAGGAAGAAGACTATATACTTCTCCAAGCAGCTGTAAAGGATAAGGACCATAAACTTCCTTGGTCATGCATATCATAAAAATCCTCAAAATATCTATCAAAAATCCTCCAAAATGAGTTTCCAATGAGGAAAAAGTCAGGGCATCTCATCACCCATCATAAAAGCTCTAAGAACTGCCTCTTAATGCCCTTAAATGGTACTAAAAACAAGTCAAATCCATGAAATAACTCCTCTACCTATTTGTCAACCTCTCTTACGGCATCATAAATGCTTGATATTTGCACATAAATGAAAACCACACCCCTTTGACCAAATATTTAAAGTATCCTAATCTTACCCTTGCACAATAAATGACACAAATACATTTATTTCTGCATTTAAATAACATTAGCTATGTGGTTTATAGTCACACCACTTAGCTTAATGTTTTACATTTCAAATTTGTTTTAAACCTATGCAGAAAAGAAGGTACTTGGACATTGATATTCGATCTCCTCGTTTTGCATGGTTTGGAGATGAATAAAACATTTGTGAAAAAATGGTAAAGTAATCGACGTGACTTACTTTACAATTTGTTATGGATTTGTCTATCTTTGCTTTTGCATTTTCATGACAAGTAATAAAGTAATTATAATCCATTACTTTACCATCTGTTTACAATGTTTGTCTATTTCTAGATCATGCAAAAAGAAAATAAATTCCTTATATCTCCGATGCCCGAACAAAACTTTCCTCACCACACACCTCATGCACTTGCATAACTTTCATGCATTACATAATCCATCACTGTTATGCAGAGCTTCGAATCATTTGATTTTACAATTTTTATCTTCATGTCAAAAAGAAAAGGCAAAAGGCATCAAGCCTTATCCTTTCATGATTATTTTCTTTGACTATATGAAAAATCAAGGGTAAAAAGACTCTAAGTCTTTGGCCTCACGGGCCCCTGTGGCACAAACTGATGTTCATCATTAGGTTCAGAAACTTTTACAAGTCTTGACCACGACTTTTGAATGGTTTGCAATGATTTTTTTTTAAAATCAAAAGACAAAAAGGTGGAAAAAACTCATTTGAGTCTCAGCAAAAAAGAGGGTTTTGAAACCCTAAACATCATTTTGTTCTACTCATTTTGCTTTGTAGCTCTGTCGAGCTACCGCCACACTATGCAAGGGTTTGATCCTTCTTTGTTCTTCTCTACCATTTTAATGGCTTTTTGAGGTCTACTTTCTACATTTTTGCCAAGAAAATGAGGTGGGTAAGTTGTAGTTTTGATTGAACCATCTTTTGCCATTATTCACCTTTCTTTGGGCACTAAGGCCACAGCCTGTGTAGCTGTATTTTGAGCATTTGTTGATTTCTTTTCTCTGTGATTTCTCCTGTGAGTTCTGAGCCGCCATGGGAGCATGAGTTTGATCTTTGTTTGATAACATCAAAAGGAAAAAAAAGGGGGAAAAAGCTTGAAGTCTTCTTCCATGGGCTACAAGAAGGCGAGCTCACTGTATTTTCTTGTAGCTCCCTCTTTCTGTAGCTTGATTAGGAGAATGAAAATACACATTTTGTTCATTTTTCTGTATATTTTTTGCTTTGACAAACACAAAAAGGCCTTGGTGGCTTTAGGTAGTGACCTCTCCATCCATTTATTTTCTATGTCGACATGAGAACTCTCATGGATCAGCCCTGTAATAGCAAAACACTCAATATGTATTTGTATTTTCATCTGGGTTTTTCAAAAAAACTTCAAAACAAGGTTGTCTCCTTGAGGCCGTGAGCAAAAAAACTTTCTGGGTCTGCACAAAACTTGATATTCATTGTAATGTGAAAGCTATGCTCAGGGTTTGAACATTATTTGCCTTGTCTTTGTATCAGTAAGAAACCTATTTCCTTTCTCCCTCTATAGGTAATCTTCTTTATGCATTTTGAAGCTCTGCTTGTCTTTGAAATAGTCATAAGATTGTTGCTCCATTACCTGAACATGTTGCATTGTATGATGAAGATTTTTAGAAGATGAAACAAAGTTATGATTCTCCCTTTTATCTGTGACTGAGAAGTCATATGTGCTTCCTCTTGGGTCTTTTGAAACATAAGTTCAAAGTTTGATACTGTATATTGGCAATATGTTTTGCTCTTTGCATATCTGTAATCTGTTGCTTGACAATCTTGTATTCTTTTACCCTTTCTGTATCTGCCCACTCATGGACTTGTGATATATATAAATGTCTTGTTGCTCTTCTCAGCTGTATATGATTTTTCTATGACATTTTTGATACCCTTGCACAAAGAAATCTGATTATGCACAATAACTCTTGAACTCTATATATAATCTGACAATATTCTTTGCTCCATCTATAACGCATTGGTGTTTATACTTGAAGACGATGAATTGAATGCATTTGTTATACTTCATGATACATATTTGCAAGCTTTTGCATGTTGACACTATACTCTATCTATCCTAGAATGATGTGTTAGACCAAAACTACCATGTTGGCACAGGATAATGCACTTTTCATCAGCACAAAGGTGCTTTCATGTACTCATAAACACTTTCAATTGATGAATTGCAAAATGATCTTTAATTGGATATATTTCTTCATCTAAAAGGCTATCACAAGATCCAACTTTTGTCTCTAAACTTCCTAATTGCATGAAAATGAGAAAACATCTGCATTATATTTGAAATTTACTCACTCAAATAATTGAGCAGCGTGCTTGCTAATGTGTGGTTGTCACTCCATCCTCTCTTGGACTGTCAATCATAGATGAGCATTCACTTCTCCATCGTACATATGTCACTTTTGACTATTGTAGCTATAACCTTGCCTGATATTGTAGTTCCATTGCTGTTCCATAATAAAGACTCGAATGAAACACTTACAAATTGTACTTGATATGTCATTGCATTCATGGAATATGAATGTTGGCAATATATAGAAGGTATTAAGATAGATATGATCTTTGTTGTCCCTTGATGTGAATTGTCTCTTCATAGACAGTGTTGTGAGTAGCATCTCCTTGATAAAAAGTATTGCAACATCTTTTTATTTAGATGGAATCACCTCATTTATTGTTTCACCTGTGTATCTCTACTTGATTTATCAAAGAAGACAAGAAAAGGCTATTCTTCCTGACTGTGTATCTTATGGTTGAACTTGTATGATATAGGACTGTTCACTTTGACAGTATGATCAATAATGTGATACTTCATAATAGCAAAAGGAAAATACTTGCTTCATTGTGCACTGTTGTCCTCTTTTCCTTTATGACTATGTATGATCATGTTGATTGCACTTATATATGTTGTTCTACTATGACTGAAACCTCTGTTTCTTTGATGGCATCATGGGCTCTTAATGACAGTAACACATGGCATTTGTTTCAACTTGATTGTACCTTCTCTCTTGTACTCGATACATCTGATATAGTAGCAACCTGTATGTGATGAAAACATCATGATGCTTGGTCTATCGAATATCTCTGCATTAATGTCATTACTTCGAGCATGATGGGCTCGACCCTTATGGGAGCCCATTTTCTCCACATACTGCAATATTAAATGACGTAATCAGCAATGAAACTTTACCTGTATCTGCACATTGGACAAACTTGTTAGATAAAAATGTACCTTTGTTTATGATGTGATGTCTCTCACATGGATTTAATTCTTTCTGATATAGCACTTGTATCTGTTCATTCTGACCTCTCTTACGCTGATATGATTACTGATATACTGCTGCTACATAAAAGTGAATGGTACTTTTGAAGTTTTGATTGTGTATGAAAAGACTTGGTACCCTGAGCTAACAAAATTTGTTTTCTAGGTACGTTGGAGCTCAAACGGATGAAGATAGCAACCAGCTCAACCACAGGAATCGTCATTCATAGGCAATGACGGGTCCCTCTTCTTTTCCTATGCATTTCTTTTATTTTAAAAGTAAAATTTACTTTTATGTTGCCTATTTCAGTTACTCCCACGACTTGTGTGGGACATTTTTATACATTCTTTTGAATACAATCAGCTATCTCATTCTATGCAATGATTCATGTATATTTCACTTTCTGAATCAAATACATAGCGTAAAACAACTGATCTTTCTTTGGAACATATGTATAAAACATGATGTATAATTTGACAGTGTATAAATACCTCTTTTACTTGCACTGAAACATAATGAATAATCAGCAACTGGAATAGGAACTCCATCAATTCTCTTCATTCTGTAAGGAAAGCACAGGTGCGGAAGATAGCTTCCCTAATGTTAATTCCAAGGGGACGATGCAGACAGGTCACTTTTAAAAACTAAATAACACAGATAAGTACATGAGAGAAACCAAATAGACAATATTCAAAACACAGACACATAGTATTACGTGGGAAAACCCTTACGGGTAAAAAACCCACCACCACAAGAAAACAATCTTTATTAAAGTAAGATTTACAGTTACAATAAAGAACTCAGCTTCTTGCTCTGGTTTTTATTCTCGACTCACTACCAACAGTTCGCTCACTGTATATTTACAGAACAAACCTTTCTTCAAGTCTCATCATCATTAATACCAACGACACCTGTAGACTTATCATTCTATTTCCAGTCTGCAAGAACAGGAGTCGTTACACACTTCTGCTCTAACTGACAGAACAAATTCCTCAGACGTCGCTGCCATCTAACTGTCGCAACGGTTCACATTTCAGTGAGATGTTTAGTCCCACATGTACCAAGTCACTGATGACATCACAATTTATAAACGCCAACAAACCAAAGGCTATTGTCGGCAATTTTGTTGCCGACAATACCAAGCCTCCAAGCCTCCAAGTCCATCGGCATAACAACTACCATCGGCCCACAAACTTCACCTCCCACCGATGAGCATAGTCTCCCTGATCACCAAGGTTACCATCGGAATACCTTTCACCATCGGCACAAGAATTAGCTTCCGCTCCGACAGTGCTCTGTCTCACTGATACCTCCATCGGGATAACTGTCACCATCGGCACAAGACTTAGCTCCCGCTCCGACAGTCCTCTGTCTCACCGATACCTCCATCGGGATAACCGCATTACATCGGCTCATAAAATTTTGGCTATGCCGACGAGTATTCTCTTGCCGATAGACATACGCCATCGGAGTGACTACTCCTGTCAGAGTAACTCCCCAGAGTTTGGCCGATAGGCCTTGTCTCACCGATGACCTACCCATAACCTTCATCGAAGTGACTAGTGTCCATCGGCCCAAAGATATAATGCTTCGCCGATGGTCTTCGTCTCACCGATGGCAATGGTCTTCAACTCAGTCCTACCGATAGCACTTCGTCACAGTGATGGTTCAAAGAATAAGTTCAAAGAAGAGGTTCAATGCATAGGTTCAACTAAGAGGTTCAAGTAGTAATTTGAGACACAAGTTCTCTTCAATCTCCCACTTGTCAAAGAGATTACTGCTACCTCTTAGTCCTCATTCGACTATTGAGAACTAGGGGCCCGAAGACCCATTCCATCTAAACACCATTTGAACTTGGCTGTGTTCATTGGTTTCGTTAAGGCATCAGTGACATTTTCCAAAGTGTCAATCTTTTCCAGCTTCACCTTCCTGTCTTCCACCATATCACGAACAAAGTGATATTGGACATCAATGTGTTTTGTCCTAGCATGAAATGTAGGATTCTTTGCCAAACATATGGCACTTTGACTGTCACAGTGAATTTGTATTTGCCCTACATTAAAACCAACATCAGAACACAACCTCTTCAACCAAACAGCTTCTTGGCATGCACGAGTGGCTGCCATGTACTCTGCCTCTGTTGTGGACAAAGTGACTACAGCCTGTCGCTTGATCATCCAACTGATAGCACCACCAAGTAACGTGAACACGTATCCACTGGTGGATCTCCTACTGTCAATGTCCCCTACCCAATCAGAATCGACATATCCCTGAATGCTGATAGATCTCTTAGACCCTTCTGAGTTCCCATGATAGCAAATAACATACTCAGAAGTTCCCTTCAAATACCTCATAACTCTTTTCACAGCATCCCAATGTGATCTGCCCAGATTCGCCATAAATCAGCTTAAAACTCCCACTGCTTGGGCAATGTCTGGTCTGGTACAGACCATTGCATACATTAAACTGCCAACAGCACTTGCATAAGGTACTCTCTTCATGTCATCAATGTCATTTGAAGATTCTGGACAATCTTCAACAGATAATTTCGTTCCCTGCAAAAATGGAACAACTAACTGTTTAGAATCAGACATATGAAATTTATCAAGAACATTGGTAATATACTTCCTTTGGCTGAGCCAAATTTTTCTCTTAGATCTATCCCTTATGATCTCTATTCCCAGAATGTACTTTGCTGCCCCCAGATTTTTCATTTCAAATTTCAAGGACAACTAAGATTTTAATTCTGAGATCATCCCCTTCCCGTTGCCAATGAACAACATCTCATCCACATATAGTGCGATTATAAAAATCTGATCACCTTCAGTTTTATAATAGACACAATGATCAGTTTTAGATCTCACATACCCCAAGGATAAAACATACGTATCAAACTTTTGATACCACATTCTGGGAGACTGTTTCAAACCATAAAGAGACTTCTTAAGTTTACATACCAGATGTTCTTTACCTTTTTCCACAAAATGCTCTGGCTGAGACATATAAATTTCTTCTTCAAGGTCTCCATGAAGAAACACTGTTGTCACATCCATCTGCTCAATTTCAAAATCATATGCTGCTGCAAGTGACAACAGAAATCTAATGGATGTCAACTTAGCTACAGGAGAAAAGATTTCTCCATAATCAATACCTTCCTTTTGGGAATACCCCTTAGCAACCAGTCTTGCCTTGTACTTCTCAATACTACCATCTAGACCATATTTCTTCTTAAATACCCACTTACAGCCTACAGGTTTTCTTCCTTCAGGCAAGGGCACCAGATCCCAGGTTCCATTCTTCTCCAATGATGTCATTTCACTATGCATGGCTTCCAACCAAGAATCTGAATCAGGTACACTAATAGCTTCTTTCACAGTCCTAGGTTCATCAGTATTAGTAAGTAAAGCATAGGCACAAGTTGAATCAAGTACTGAAAATCCATACCTATCTGGTTGTCTTCTTTCACGTGTAGATCTCCTCAAAGGTTGAGATGCAGGTTCAAGTTCTTTCTCTAGATCAGAATCTTCGGAGCTACTTGAACTCTCATCTGAACCATCTACACTTGGTGCTTGTTATTCTTCTTTTATAGGGGTCAGAGGAACATTCACAACACTCTTTTCTTTCTTTTCTTCTGTCTTTTCTGGCTGAGGATCAATAACCAACGGTTTCAGCTCTCTGAAAATTACATTCCTGCTATAGATTACCTTTTCAGTTTCAGGATTCCAAAGCTTGTATCCTTTAATACCGACTCCATAGCCAACAAAGATACATTTAACTGCCTTGTTATCCAACTTAGATCTTTTAACTTTAGGAATATGAGCATATGCCTCACAGCCAAAGACTCGAATATGTCTTAGAGAGGGCTTCTTACCAGACCATGCTTCCATAGGTGTCTTATCAACCAATGCTGAAGTGGGAGAATGATTCAGCAAGTAACAAGCTGTAGCAACTGCCTCAGCCCAGAACTTCTGTTCAAGACCAGCATAACTCAACATACTTCTTGCTTTCTCCATCAACGATTGATTTAACCTTTCAGCAACTCCATTCTGTTGTGGAGTATAAGGTATAGTTTTATGCCTTTTAATTCCATGGTCTACACAATACTTATCAAAATCTGCATTGCAATATTCACCACCGTTATCTGTTCTCAAGCATTTTAGTTTTCTACCAGTCTGATTTTCCACAAGAGTTTTAAATTCTTTAAATTGACTGAACACTTCTGATTTATTTTTCAAAAAATATACAAATGCCCTTCTCGAATAATCATCAATGAATGATACGTAGTATCTTGACTTAGATAAAGAAGGAACATCAACTGGGCCAAAAACATCAGAATGCACATAGTCCAGAACACCAGAAGATTTATGAGAACTAGAGTAAAATGAAACATGGTTTTGCTTTCCATATATACAATGTTCACAGAAATCGAACTCCATATTACAATCAATCAGCCCATCTGCCAGGTTTTTATTTTTCAAGGTTTTTAAACCTTTCTCACCTATGTGACCAAGTCTATGATGCCAGAGCATTGTTTTCTCTGCAGGAAGTGTAACTTCCATAGAATTTACATCATGTGTTACAATAGTAGCTTTTTCAGATTTTGCAGAGTCATTATTACAGTACACTGGTTTAGCATCTAACCTATACAGAGTTCCAATGCGTTCACCTTTTGCCAGAACAATAGAACCTCTAGTCATCTTACAGGCACCATTCACAAAAGTAACTTGCACTCCAACATCATTAAGCTTACTAACAGAAAGTAAATTTTGAGCCAGACTTGGTATATGAAGAACTCCATTCATTCCCTTTATTCTGCGATCCGGGAACTAGATTCTGACTCGACCTCGACCAACAATTTCTAGCGTTGAATCACTAGCCAGGAACACCTTGCCACTAGCATAGGGTTCATACTTAGTGAACCACTCTCTATGAGATGTCATATGAAAAGATGCTCCTGAATCAATCAGCCAAACATCTTCAGAAGCAGGTGTTGCCAGAGTAGCAATGAAAGCATCAGCATCACTGTGTGAAGACTCAGAGTCAGTGAAGTTCTTCTTCTTCTTTTTCTCCTCTTTGCAGTCTTTCTTGATATGACCTTTCTGCCCACAATTCCAGCACTTCACCTTGGACTTCTTGCCAGGAGATTTTGATTTCCCCTCTGATTTGGACTTAGACTTCCTATCCTTCTTCTTGCCTCTTTCCTTTGATCTACCACGAACTGACAGGGCCTCTTTGGCCATTCCAGAAGACTTCCTCTGCATCTCTTCAGACAACAAAGAGGCAACAACAGTTTCCTATGAAAACGTAGTTGTTGTACTTCCAATAGCCATTACCAGATGATCCCACGAGTCAAGTAAGGAACATAATAGAAGCATACAACGATCCTCCTCTTCTATTTTTACACCTATATAAGTCAACTGAGTAATAATCATATTAAATGCACTCAGATGTTCTGCTATAGATGCACCTTCATCCATCTTCAGAGAATACAATTTCTTTCTGAGAAAAAGTTTATTTACCAAGGACTTGCCTTGATAAATATTATTCAACTTCTTCCACAAATCACTTGCAGACTTCTCCTCATGGATGTTCAATAGAACAGAGTCAGATAAACTCAGTCTTATCAGTCCTTGGGCTTTTCTGCATATCAGATCCCAATCTTCTTGCTTCATGCCTGTAGGTTGAACTCCAGACATAGCAACCCAAAGATCTCTATAGACTAACATGTCTTCAACTTTAAGTTTCCACAACTCAAAGTTTGTGCCATTGAATTTCTCAATGTCTATTTTGTCTGATGTACTAGCCATCTTTATTTAATTTAAAAATAACACTCTACAGAACTCCCACATAACAGAATTAACACAAAAAAACCCAAACTACCGACAAGGATAACACAACGGGCCAGGCTCTGATACCACTTGTAAGGAAAGCATAGGTGCGGAAGACAGCTTCCCTAATGTTAATTCCAAGGGGACGATGTAGACAGGTCACTTTTAAAAACTAAATAACACAGATAAGTACATGAGAGAAACCAAATAGACAATATTCAGAACACAGACACACAGTATTACGTGGGAAAACCCTTACGGGTAAAAAACCCACCACCACAAGAAAATAATCTTTATTACAGTAAGATTTACAGTTACAATAAAGAACTCGGCTTCTTGCTCTGGTTTTTATTCTCGACTCACTACCAACAGTTCGCTCACTATATATTTACAGAACAAACCTTTCTTCAAGTCTCATCATCATTAATACCAACGACACCTGTAGACTTATCATTCTATTTCCAGTCTACAAGAACAGGAGTCGTTACACACTTCTGCTCTAATTGATAGAACAAATTCCTCAGACGTCGCTGCCATCTAACCGTCGCAACGGTTCACATTTCAGTGAGATGTTTAGTCCCACATGTACCAAGTCGCCGATGACATCGCAGTTTATAAACGCCAACAAACCAAAGGCTATTATCGGCAATTTTGTTGCCGACAATACCAAGCCTCCAAGCCTCCAAGTCCATCGGCATAACAACTACCATCGGCCCACAAACTTCACCTCCCACCGATGAGCATAGTCTCCCCGATCACCAAGGTTACCATCGGAATACCTTTCACCATCGGCACAAGAATTAGCTTCCGCTCCGACAGTGCTCTGTCTCACCGATACCTCCATCGGGATAACTGTCACCATCGGCACAAGACTTAGCTCCCGCTCTGACAGTCCTCTGTCTCACCGATACCTCCATCGGGATAACCGCATTACATCGGCTCATAACCTTTCGGCTATGCCAACGGGTATTCTCTTGCCGATAGACATACGCCATCGGAGTGACTACTCCTGTCGGAGTAACTCCCTAGAGTTTGGCCGATAGGCCTTGTCTCACCGACGACCTACCCATAACCTTCGTTGGAGTGACTAGTGTCCATCGGCCCAAAGATATAATGCTTCACCGATGGTCTTTGTCTCACCGATGGCAATGGTCTTCAACTCAGTCCTGCCGATAGCACTTCGTCACAGCGATGGTTCAAAGAATAAGTTCAACGAAGAGGTTCAATGCATAGGTTCAACTAAGAGGTTCAAGTAGTAATTTGAGACACAAGTTCTCTTCACATTCTTTGAATGCTCATTTTCTTGTGAGTAGATGATTTCACTTACCAGGATGATGTAACAGCTCAACTTGAGTTGTTACATGATTTTGATAAGTGATTTTGCACTTGTCTTCTATCAAGACATCAGACATTGACTGGATGATCTTGCATAAGCAAAATAAATTGTACTCCCTCTAAACAACTAATGTTTAGGCCTTGCTAAATTAGGTGTGAACATAATTTAGTAACAGTTACTACAATTTCTTTGCCCTATTTTCATAAAAATGTAGCTATTTCATTAAATTTGTTTCAAAACAAATTTAATTATTTTATTTATTAATTTTTAAAATCTAAGTTGCTATGATTTTTGTTTATACAATTTTAAATTCTCCATCATTATTATAATTTCCTTGTACTATTTTATTTTAGATGTATTTTTAGTTTTTCAGCCATTTTGCTTAGAGTTTCCATCAAATTTGAAGTATTGTTCATTATGAAACCCTCTAGCTATATTATTGAAACTTGGGACAAAAGATTTTAATTCCTGTTTAGCATTGCTTAAATATATTTGACAAGCACATTAGATTAGGTTTACTCATAAAATTAAAATATATGTTTATGCAGATAGTAGTGTGATATAAAACAAAATTCTCAAATGATAGAATTACTGATGTAGGAGCATCCTAGGGTATCAAGCCAATTTTTCATCACATAAAAGTAGTTGTTGTTGGTTTTTTTTAGTTCATTTGTTTGTTTGGTGGTTGTTAGACAATTGTAGATGAATGCACCACATTTCACTATTGTTTGAAATATGGCTTTGTAGTTTTGAGAACATGTTGTAAAGTGAGAAGTGGGTGTCTATTCCACATTTGAGGAGAATTGGATTGATAGAAGAAGTGTCATTTTATTTTTGAACATATACCGGGCTGACAGTTTAGCATAGTTGTAATTTTTCCCACTTGCACCAATAAAGGAGTATACAAGAAGGTTTATTGGACTGATGAGGATGTATGTTGTGCATGGAGATTCTCCACCGTTTTCACTGTATGGATCTATAAGTTTGTTGTCATGGCCCTGCCATGATCAAATTACAACACTAAAGTATATAAACCAAACGTTGAAATGCAATAAATAACAAATATGAATATTAAAAATATAAATATAAATATTAACAATTTAAATATTATTATAATTATAATTATTATAATATAATATTATAAATATATAAAACTAATATAGAAATAAATATATTTACAATTATAAAGGTGTAAAGGTGATTAAGAATAGCTAGCACTCCTAAAGGCAACGATTAAATGAAAAGGCAGTGGCGGAAATTAATAAGGGAGCAACGATTAGTATTAGGCAACAATTATCATATATAAGGCAACTATTAATTATAACTATGAAGCGATGATATCCTATGAGAGTAGCGACTTTAATTAGGAGCACCAATTATTTTGGAAGGCAGTAATTCATTATTAATAGGTGCTACAACCATTTACAAAGGAAAGTGATCAAGTAAAGGCAATGATTACTTAAAGGAAACTAAAATATGTTTAAAGGGAAGCGCTATTATGTCCCCGTTTCTGACATGAGCACCCAATGGAAGATTGAGTTAGCCTATCTTCATTCCTGTAGGCTAACCCATCAGAGCAAGGGAATATTATGGGAAGGTGGCAAATGAATTAATGCACTTTGCATTAATCATCAAAATGAAGACAATTAAATAATAATAATTTTTTATTATTATTTAATTATAGCGCCAATGGAGAAAAAATAAATTAAATAATAATAATTTTAATATTATTTAATATGAGAAAAATAAAATAAGTCGGAGTGCTCACCTTTGGAGTTGGAATAAAATAATAAAATAAAATAATAAATTAGTGCATTAGAATTGGGCGCGGGACTTGGAGGAACAAATAATGAATTTGAATGCAAGCCGACAAGGAGGGAATTGAAAATTCAAATCTTCAATTTGAATTCGTATAAAAGATTGATTCGAGTCTCATTTTTGACATCATGATTATCACGAATCTTTTCATACTTGACATTTTGCTTGTCATTTCATTTCTACAGTGGAATTGGATGAAAGCCCAATTTGCATCTTTGAGGTGGATTCATACGGAGTTCACAATCATGCTTCATCGGAGAGTTCATAGATTGATTATTGCCATTTGGTCGGAGACCATTGATGGCAAACAGAAGATTGATTTTCATTGTGTATCTTGAAGAGTTCATTGTTTTCCTTGAGCACCGATTTTCATTAAGGATCAGTTGGTGATTGGAGTGCCGATTTTGTGAGGTGGCCGATTTGTTGTGTGGGCATCATTGTATGAGCACCCTCCTTGATAAGTGCTGGCCGTGACTGCCCTCGCACAACAGACCTTAGCCGCTGATCTGATTTCCAGCTGAGGTTGATTTACATATCTAGGGCATCGCTGTCATACTTGGCTTTCGCTGAGTATATGTTTGCATTATTTGGTCCATGTGGACCCTCCATTAAGGCTGATCTGTGATACTAGGGTAGCGCCACATTGAAGACTTGCTCGGTGAAGTGTCTGCGACTACACACTAAATGACAACGATTCATATACAAGAGGTAGCGAAACTTCATAAAGAGATCGGTCTACTATTGAAGAGTAATTGGTAGGCAGCGATCATATTGACCATAGTTGCATTTTCATAGAGATCAATCTGCCACCTTCACTGCATTGTATTGGAACATCTTTGGGTATGTTGTAATGCCTTTTTATCTCTAGTTTGTTACAACAGTTACACTCTTGTATTTGGCTATCATTAGCCATAGATGTTGATGTATCACATGATTTGCATAGTCTGAAGTATATAACAATAAGATCTAAATCAGTTCTATGTTCATTGTTCTCATTGTAACTTGCAATTTCATATTGTAAACCATTGGAAGCTGCCATCATCTATTTGCTCCATTTTGTACTTGATTGAATCCTTGGCATTTCTATATAATGGAAGTAAGTAGAAAATCAGTTTTAGTTTTAGGGTTTATTTGTAAATTTGCAAAGATTCAGAAAATATTGCTACACACCTAGAATGCGACATGACAGTGGTATTAGAGCAAGAGATCCAGCCAGCTTGTAGGGTATAATTAGAATGACAAAAGTCAAGTCTTCTTCCAAGAGCATTTTGTGCATAAGTTTTTGAAGTTATATCCACCTACTCTAGGTTGTGATTTAACTCAATTCTTATCCGAGTGTTATGAGCGAAAAGATTGACCTAGTCAGATATTAATTGTTGTGTATACACCGACTCCATTTGGTCATACATATAGAAGGAATGGACAACAAGAAGAGATCTATCCTTTTGTTGAGATGGATAGAAATAGGAGAATGGAAATCCCACCAAGGAACAATGAAGATCCATATTTGTTGGAACAACAAAGAACAAATAGGAATTTGGAACAGTTAATGGCTTCACAGAATCTCATGATGCAGATGATGACTTAGACCTTGAGTAACATGAAAGTGAATGGTACACCAATAGGAGTTAGAAGTGTGGTAGGTATGCCATGTGGAGGAAGTACACATGTGTCTACAATAGATAGGCCCTTTCGGCCTAAGTTTTTGCCTAGTGAAGAAGAAGAGGAAGAGAATGTTAAGTTTGAAGAAGAACCATCTTTTGCAGAGGAATTGATGACCATATGTGATGAGTATGATGCCCTACCTGACAATGTCAAGAGAAGGATAAACATCAACCAATTCATGAGTGAAAGGAAGGATAGGAAAAGAAGAAAAGGAGGACAAATACCTAAAGGGCCAACAAAACAAATCAAGGAATATCAAGATTCAGTGAACAAGATCCCGATACCCAATTTTGATGGAAGTGGAAAGATGAGTGCAAGAGCTTGGGTTCATGAACTTGATACATTCCTCACACTCAAGCCTATGGATGAATAGGAAGCTATACAGTTGGCTACTATGCACCTTGAAGTGATAGCGTATGATTGGTGGCATCATGGACTTGTTTCACAAAAACAAGTGATGATCGCTTCTTCTGATGAGTTCACACAAAAGCTTATCACTAGATTTGATTGAAAGGATGTGGAAGTATACTACAAAGATTTGGCACAATTGAAACAAATGGGTAAAGTGGATTCCTACATCAATGAGTTTCAGAGGATTGCAGTAATGGTTCTAGATATGACAAAAGAGGATAACCATGTTGTTGTGGAAGGATTGAATGACAAATTGAAGGGTTTGGTGAAGGTTCACAAGCCTAGCATGCTTGATGATGCTATTGAATTGACACTTGATCTTGATACCACACATTCAACATTTCATCCACAAAAGAAAAATTTCAAGGGCTCTAGTTCAAACCAAAGAGGGTTCAATCAACAGAAGTATCAATCTCCTAGGATGGATTAGGAAACAAAGAATGAAATGAGGAGGAAGAAGTTGTGCTTCTTTTGCAAAGAACCATGGGAACCTGGACACAAATGCCTATGAAAGGGTAAGGTTCATCTCATAGAAGTCTATCCTAATGAGGAGAGCGACTTTGCATAAGACAATAACTCAGATGATGTTGAGGATCATGATGAGCAATAGATATAGTTGGAGCTTGAGCTGAATGTCGAAAATGATAAAAGACATGTAACCATTGCAATAATTTCAGGAGCACCTAGATATCATGTTTTTCGATTGAAAGGAATCTTTAACAGACAGAGTCACTTGTTTGGTTGATAGTGGAGCCACTTATAACTTCATAGATGATGGCTTAGTTGTGAAAAAAGGATTGAAAGTTGAGGATTCTTCTAAATTCAGTGTGATAGTTGCAAATGGATTCACCATGGATTGCACTAGAATGGTATCTTAGCTTGGCATTCGAATGGGAGACTACACATTGACTGATGATTTCTATTTGTTAGGATTGGGAGAGATTGATGTTGTTTTAGGCATTCATTGGTTGTGGTCACTTGGTAGATACATACAAGATTTTCAAAAGATGGAACTTGAATTCATTCATGATGGGAAGAAGGTTGTTTTGAGAGCACTCTCAAATGGAGGTCCTAGAGTTATGATAGCAAGGAGAATGGAAACATTGTTCAGACATGATGATGTTGCTTGGGCAACACAATGCTTTGTATCATCTAAATCTTCAAGAGATCAGGAATATCATGTGGATATTCAATCAGTGCTTGATAAGCATAATATGGTGTTTGGAGAGATTCCTCCTAGTAGACCACCAAATCGTGGGTTTGAGCATGTCATTGAGTTGGAAGAGGGCTCCAAGCTCGTCATCACTACACCTTATCGTCATCTGTGACATTTCAAGGAGATTGAAAAGAAGATCAAGGAATTGTTGGAGATGGGACACATTCATCTTAGCTCTAGTCCATTTGCATCTTCAGTTGCATTGGTGAAGAAGGATGACACAATGAGGATGTGTATTGATTACAGAGCTCTGAATAAGAAGACAATCTAGAACAAATATCCCATTCTAGGATCAATGAGTTGTTTGATGAGCTACATGGGGCCATTTATTTCTCTAAGATTGACATTCATTCAGGGTATCATCAATTATGTGTCCGTGAGGAGGATATACACAAGAAAACTTTCAGATGCCACTATGGACACTTTGAGTTTCTGGTTATGCCATTTGGTTTAACCAATGCACCTGCTACTTTTCAGTCATGCATGAATCACATCTTTTGTGGGTAGTTGCGTAAGTTTGTGTTTGTGTTCTTTGATGACATTTTGATATACAGTAAGACTAGGGAAGAACATCTTCAGTACATTGATGAAGTACTAGGTATCATGGAGGATTAGTCATTGTTTTCTAAGGCATCCAAGTGTGAATTTGGTATGATAGAGATTCTCTATCTGGGGCATGTGATTGGAGCTTATGTAGTCAGAGTTCATCAAGAGAAGATACATACAATTTTGGATTGGGCACTACCGTGGAACATTTCAGACTTGAAAGGATTTCATGGGTTATGTTGCTACTACAAGAGGTTTCTAAAAGAGTTTTCACAGCTAGCAACACCTCTCAAAGATCTCACCAAGAATGGAGCTTTCAATTGGTTAGAAAAGGCTCAAATTGCTTTTGACAAACTCAAGGAGGTGATGAGTTCATGTCTAGTATTGGCATTACCGGATTTCACACAACCTTTTCTGTTGGAATGCGATGCATTAGGAATAGGCATTGGTACAGTGTTGATGCAGAACATACATCCTACTACTTTTGAGAGTAGAAAGTTGAGGGATACAAAAAAGCTCTATTCCACCTATGATAAGGAGATGCTCGCCATCATGCATGCATTGGCAAAGTTTAAACAATATTTGGTGCGTAATAGATTTGTGGTCACGACTTATCACAATAGCCTGAGGCACTTCTTGTCGCAGACAAATTTGAATGAGAGGCAACAGAAATGCATGAGCAAGATTCAAGCATATAATTTTGATATTGAGTATGTGAAGGGGAAGAATAATTTTGTTGTCGATGCTTTATCCAGGAGGCCTACTCTTTGCTCGATGTCAAAAATTTCAACAAATTAGAAGTCTCATCTTTTGGTTGAGTATTCCAAGAACACATTTGCTTGTGAGATCATGGATGGAAAGATTTAGGATGACAGATATAAGGTGATTGATGATGTGATCTAATACAAGGATAGGATCTACTTGGTTCTTGAGTTGAAGTTGAAGGAGAAAATCTTGAGGGCTACTCATGATGATCCACTTGCAGGGCATCCAAGCTTCTTTAAAACATATAGACGAGTAAGAGAGATTCTCATGTAAGGGGCTCAAGGATGATGTCTTGCAGCATGTCAAAGAATGTTTGGTTTGTCAGTAGAACAAGCTAGAACACACTTCACCCACATGATTGCTTCAACCATTGCCTATTTTAGAACAAAGGTGGGAAAGTATCTCGATGGATTTCATCACAGGTCTACCTAGGTTTTAAGGAAAGGATTTCATATATGTTGTGGTTGACTTATTGATTAAGTATGCCCATTTCTTTGCAATATCGTCAGAGTATTCAACACTTAAGGTTGCAGAGTTGTTCTTTAGAGAAGTGTTCAGGTTGCATGGACTACCGCAGTGTTAGTGATAGGGACATCAGGTTCCTCAACATATTTTTGCAGGAGTTATTCTGAGTGACAGGAACAAAGTTAGAAAAAAGCACAAGATATCACACTCAAATAGATGGACAGACTGAGATTTTGAACAAATGGCTTGAGGGATATCTTCACAACTATGTTGCAAGGAAACAACATGCTTGGATCAAGTGGTTGCACTTGGGTGAGTATTGCTACAATACCACCTATCACATGTCAATTGACATGTCACCTTTTAGGGCTTTGTAT
Organism: Cunninghamia lanceolata; assembly: GCA_027924645.1. Classification (NCBI taxonomy): domain Eukaryota; kingdom Viridiplantae; phylum Streptophyta; class Pinopsida; order Cupressales; family Cupressaceae; genus Cunninghamia; species Cunninghamia lanceolata. Next base: position 18,919,395 of record BSBN01001583.1, read on the forward strand.
AGATATAATGCTCCATCTTTGTTGGACTTGGCCTTGGAAAATTGTAGAGCTCTTAGAGTGAAGGATTTGATATAGGACAGTTAAGGAAAATATGCAACAGGCTCATAATCAACATAAGATGTATGCGGACCGACACTGAATTGAGAGAACTTTTGAAATTAATGACTTGGTCTTCTTTCATCTTCAACCACATAGATAGTCAACATTGAAGAAGAGTGGTGCAGAGAAGTTGAAGTTGAGGTTCTATGGTCCCTACAAGATTTTGAGGACAATTAGTGAGGTTGTGTATGAGCTTGAGTTGTTGGTAGAGAGTAGGATTCACAATGTTTTTCATGTGTCGTACCTCAAGAAGGAATTGGGACAAAGGGTTGTTTCTTCACTTGATCTTCCACCTCTTGATGAAGAGGGCACTTTGATTTTGGTTCATGACAACATCTTGGAAACAAGGGAGTGACATTTGAGAAATAGGGTGATCCATGAATATTTAGTGAAATGGAAAGACTTGCCTTTGGAAGATGCGACATGGGAAGGAGAACAAATTGTGAAACATCTAAATTTGTTATTGCTTGAGGGAAAGCAATCTCAAGAAGGGAGGACTATCATGTCCCCGTTTCCAACATGATCACCTAGCTAAAGACTGAGTTAGCCTATCTTCATTCCCGTAGGCTAACCCATTAGAGCAAGGGAATATTCTAGCGAAGGTGGCAAATGCATTAATGTACTTTGCATTAATTATCAAAATGAAGAAATTAAATAATAATAATAATTTATTATTATTATTTAATTATAGTGCCAATGGAGAAAAAATAAATTAAATAATATTAATTTTAATATTATTTAATATGAGCAAAATAAAATAATATTTGGAGTTGGAGTGGTCACCTTTAGAGTTGGAATAAAATAATATTCGAGTGCTCACTTTGGAATTGCAAAATAAAATATTGATATTTGAAATAACGCACCTTTGGAGGAATAAAATAATAAATTAGTGCATTGGAATTGGGCGCTCGTCTTGGAGGAACAAATAATGAATTTGAATGCAAGCCAACAAGGAGGGAATTGAAAATTCAAATATTCAATTTGAATTGGTATAAAAGAATGATTTGAGTCTCATTTTCAACTTCGTAATTATCACAAATCTTTGCATACTTGACATTTTTCTTGTCATTTCATTTCTACGGTGGAATTGGACAAAAACCCAATTTGCATCTTTGAGGCGGATTCATATAGAGTTCGCAATCGTGCTTTATCGGAGATTTCATAGATTGATTATCGCTATTTGGTCGGAGACCATTGATGGTGAATTGAAGATTGATTTTCATTCTGTATCTTGAAGACTTCATTGTTTTCCTTGAGCGCCAATTTTCATTAAGGATCAATTGGTGATTGGAGAACCAATTTTGTGAGGTGGATGAGTTGTTGTGTTGGCATCATTGTATAAACACCCTTCTTGATAAGTGTTGGTTGTGTCTTCCCTTGCACAGCAGAGCTTAGCCACTGATCTAATTTCCAGCTGAGGTCAATTTACATACCTAGGGAAGCGTTGTCATACTTGGCTTTCACTGAGTATATGTTTGCATTATTTGGTCCACGTGGAACCTCCATTAAGGCCGATCTATGATACTAGGGCAGCACAACATTGAAGACTTGCTCGGTGAAGTGTCAACGACTACATACTGGATGATAGCGATTCATATATAAGAGGCATCAGAACTTCATAAAGGGATCGGTCTACTATTGAAGAGCAATTGGTAGGCAACAATCATATTGGTAGACTTTGTATTTTCAGAGAGATCAATCTTCCACCTTCATTGCATTGTATTGGAACATCTTTGGGTATGTTGTAATTCCTATTCATCTCTAGTTTTTTACAATAGTTACACTCTTGTATTTGACTGTCATTAGCCATAGATGTTGATGTATCACATGATTTGCATAGTTTGAAGTATATAACAACAAGATCTAAATCAATTCTATGTTTATTGTTCTCATTGTGACTTACAATTTCATATTGTAAACCATTGGAAGTTGCCATCATCTATTTTCTCTATTGTGTACTTGATTGAATCCTTGGCATTGCTATAATAGTACATAGAAAATTAGTTTCAATTCTAGGGTTTATTTTTAAATTTGTAAAGATTCATAAAATATTACTACACACCTAGAACGGGACATGACAAGCACTCATGAATAAGAAAGAGTATTAGTAAACAAAGGGATGTCACCCTTGGTGAGAAGTCATCCCACTTTTGAATCAACATCTCCTTTCAATGAAATTGCCTCCCTTCATGTAGAGGCATAAAGATATAAAGTGGAGAGAAGAATAAAGGAAGGAGATTACATTGAGAAATATATCTGCACTCAGAAGACAAGAGCAGAATTAGCAGTCAATACATTTGCTTCTGAGAATACAATAGTCTTATGTTTTAATAAATATTGTGGTATGCTCTATCATGATTGTTGTGTATAATGATATATTTATTGTTGTATAACCTCTATGATTATGGATGGATTTAGTGTTTGTAATTCTCATCAAGAAACCATAAGGAGTGGGGGAAATACCAATAGAGTGAGAAGATACTATATTTCTTTCTAAGTACACCACTCCATGAAGGATGCTTGTGTGTCTGTCACTTGGAGCCAAGGGGGCAAGTTTCTACCCTTGGGCTTAGAAAAGTAAATCTATGGGCCTCCTATTGTAGCTTTTCCTTAATCTCTACATGGATTGGCTGTTGGGATGGATTCAAGGAGTTTCAATCATAAGATGGATGGATAAGGTAGTATGGATAAGGAAAGTAGATACAAGTTTATCCACTAAGTACACCACTCCATGTTGGATGCCTGCGTGTCTGCCACTTGGGGCCAAGAGAGATGCTATATCTACTCTTGGGCTTAGCAGGGATAGCTTCAGGAAGACTTATCATGTTTCTCATCCAAGTCCTATTATAAATAAACTTCCACTATGCATTATAGATATTGTGTAGTTTATATAATATGGAAAAAGTTATGTATTTTTACATGGTTTAAACATATAATACATTCATTATATATGTTTTGGACATATGAATTATATTTCCAATATTATCTAACATGATTGTAGGACCTTAATCAAGATTCATCTTGCTTAAAGCATTTAATTAGTAAGTTATAAACCTAACTACATTAAACTTGTGATTCTAGGGCAAGATTAAAGGTAGTTCCAAAAAGGGGACATTACATTTGCTAACACTGGTGGACTACACATTTCATGTGGCATAAATCTTAGTACCACCTTGTAGCCAATGAGTCTTTGAGGTTTGGGATTTCTATATAAACAAGGCTTGAGATGGAATTGAGGGATCATTGAAGGAGAGAATATAATGAACTGAGAGTAAGTATGTTGAAGAAAGAATTAGATAAGAGAGAAGGAGTGGAGTTTGAGAATAGAGAATGAGCATGAGGTTGAGAGTTTGAGATGGAGTTTGAGATTGAGAATGAAGATGTTGGTAATGCGGCATGAAGGCATTCCATAGATTTATTCTGAGTAGTTTCATTTTATGTTAGTAATCAAATGACTATGACTTGACATGTAGGAAGGCCATTGCGACAAATTCTGATTAATTTATTTTCAAGTTAGTAATCAAACAACTACAACCTAACATGTAATAAGCTAATTGTGGAAAATGATAATCACTCACATTTGATAATTCAATATAGTTGTGTTGTTGTTTTGTGAGATTCTATTGCATTATTGTATTGAGTGTTTTTATTGCATGGTTGGACAATCTTTCAATGAATCCTTTGACCATGACTACATTAAGTGGTATTAGAGCAAGGTTTAGGATCTTGATGGTTGGAGAAAGTGAAGAAGGGAATTTGTTGATCAAACTCAGGCAACTTGCAAAGGTCTTGTGGACAAATCATTGAGTGTGAGGCAGTCACAAGGGTTTGTGAGTAGATCATCGAGACTTGAGGTAACCCATAATAAGATTATGAGCAGAGTGCTAGTTGTGAGGCATTTTATAGGGTGATTGTGGATAGAATGTCGATCCAAGCCAAAAAATCCCTTCTTTCATAAAAAATGTCCAATCTGAGACACTTGAAATGGAAGAAGTTTTCCCCTTAGAAAACCTAGAAAAAATCCCCAGAAAATTCTAAGTTTTTGTCTTTTATTTTCTCTAGTCAGCAAAATTTTAGTTTGGCAAACCTTTGGTTCAACAGTTCACCGGTTTTCTGATTAAAGGGCAAAATTGGCTAAGGCAAAGTAGTACATGGAAAAAGGAAAAAAGATAAGGGGCACGTTCTGTCAATAAATCTTCGGGTTTGCGAACCTCTTAGTTGGCCGATCAGTGGTTTTGTCGATAGGAAATTCACCGACTAAGTAAAGGCAGAGATGAGGAAAATGTTTAAGACAATAAAAAAAGCTAAGGGGCACGTTCTCTTGGCAAAACTTTGGGTTTGTGAACCTCTTAGTTCGCCAATAGGTGGTTTTGCTGATAGGAAATTCACTAACGAAGTAAAGGCAAAGATGAGGAAAATGTCTAAGGCAACAAAAAGAAAGCAAAGGGCACTTAGTCGACAAACCTTAAGGTTTGTGAACCTCTTGGTTTGCTGATCGATGATTTTGTCGACTAAGGGAGCATGGCAGTGGGAGGATCTTCATCAAGGCTCAAGCAGCTAAGGAAAGAAGGAATGCAAAGGTTCCATCAGGAACTCCCAAACTAGTTTGGAATTCCCAAGGTTCTCTAGTAGGGCAATTTGCGGACAAGGCAAAGAATAAAAGGAAGGAGATTCGGGCTAGGTTCGGGATAGTGGGGATTCACCATTAAGGAGATAGCAGCTCAAATGAAGAAGGCCCAAGCGCCAAAGGGAGATGGTTCACCAAAAGGAAAATTTATTGACAAGATGAAGAAAATGTCTAAGGCAAGAAAAAAGAAAGAAAAGGGCAATCGAGAAATTGACAAAATGTTGAACTTCCTAAGTAGTTCAAAATTTCTTATATTCGTCGACAAGGCAATCCGTTACCAAGAAGAAAGGGGAAAATTCAAAGGCATGACAGTTCACAGGATTGTAGATTCATCGACAAGGCAAAAAGGGGCCAGCTCAGTGGTTCTAAAAAAATGAAGTTTGCCAATAGACAGAGAAAGAATAGACTGGTCAGGAAATTGATGAACTTACCAACAAGTTCGTGAAATGCAAAAATCACCAATGAGGTGAAAAGCGAGGGCAAATGAGAGTTTTGAAAGTTGAGATTTCATCAACAAAGAGCCAGAAGTTCAGGAAATGAGGAAATCACTGATTGAAGAAAAGATAGAAAAGTTTACCAAAATGAGATTTTGTCAATAAGGCAAAATAAAAGACTAAGAGAGCCAAGTTTGCAAAAGTGAAAGTTTGCTGATAAGGCAAAATGAATTCAACAATAGAGGGAGATGGTTCTGAAAAGTGGGATTTTTTTGATGAGGCAAAGCCTGATAGTTCTAAAAATGTGGGTTTCTCTGATCAAAGCGACAAGAAGCATAATTTGACCCAAGATGAATCAGTCGATAGAGAGTTTGGTTGTGCCATGGCAGATTTTAAGGTACAACACTTTAAAGTGTTGTAAAAGCTTGCAACCCCCTGAAATCATGTCATTTTCTTAGGATGAAGGTACCCAACATTAAATTTTGTAGGCAAAGTCAAATGCAGACAACTAAAACAAGGGAAATCTTTAATGCCCCTGTATAAAGAAGCTGCAAAATAATTTTGCAGGAAGGCAAAATGACTTAAAACCTTCCTTCTTAAATGTGCTTGGCACCAGTGCGTGCATGCAATCTTCCTTTGCCACTTTCAAGACTGTCAGAAGCATGGTCATTGTCCCTCTTTTGGCAATGTTTTTGAACCAAAATTAATACAGCGTGGGCATGTCCTGGGTCATTTGATTGAATCTAAGTGCATATTGCTACAGATAGACTATCAAATGCTATATATACATGTAAGAAAGATGACAAAAGGTTAGTTGTCATTATGGGCTGTAATGTTGGACAATTTGTTGTCACAGATCTTGTAACATAATTGCAAGAACTAGTAGAATTTAATGCATTGTGCCTTCAGCTAGGCCTTTGATGTCTTCGACACTAGTTCACCAATGAGTGTAATTGGTTACTTTGTATTTATTTCCTCTATTGCAAATTGTTATGTTCTGTAATGGCTTTCTAGCCTTTATGACTAATATAGGTTTTTATTTTGCCTCTCTCCAAAGTTTTATTATGTGATTATTTGAGAATTCGATACTGGTATTATGGGTCAAATGACCCCTCTCTTGGCTTTAGTTCTCTGTCAAACCTCTATGTAGCTTGTGTGAGCTTTTTATTATAGTCTTGAAGTCATTGTGTTAATTTAGACATAGTTAAAACACCTTATAAAACTAGTGCATCACCATCCCCTTTTAATTTAAGTATTTTCTTCCCCTTTTCCCTTGTGAGTAGAATTAGATTTAGTTCAACTCTCTGAGCCTTGAGATCAGAAAGAGGAACTAGCCTTCCCTGGAGGTCTGATCTCAACTGCAAGGTCTCACACCTTGAGATTAGTCCCATTGTGTCATTGGAATGCTTGAACAAACTTCAAGAAGGGTGCAATTTCACATGACAATAGTTTATGGCATGCTTAGTGGGACTAGTTTGATGAGGAAGAATTTGGTGTGCTCTTCAGTGCATTTTGCCATTCAAGGCAATCTTCTTCAACACCATGGTGACTCTGCTGGACAAATTTGTTAGTGAAAGCATCCCAAGCGCTTAAGGATTCATCAAGGATCAAGATTTTGATGGTATTCCTGGTCTAACTTGCTTTCAGAAGCATCTCAAATCACCTAGTGACTCTCTTCTGGTATGTTCACAGTCTCCAAAAGTAGACTTGTTACCCTTGTTTTAAAAGAATATTTTGATACATCTCTGCTCTTCAATGCTCTAGTATGTCAAGCCATTATGGAAGTCATGACCTTTTCCCTCCATCAAGAATAGGCTTCCATATACCCATCATAACATTCACACCACTCTCATGGCCCTGCCAAGAAACATACTCTTTGTGGCCTTTAATGATGGAAGCCCTCTCGACCTTGTACAATATGATTATATCCCAGTTTTAGTTTTGAAGGCTATCCCCTTTTTCACTAGTGAAAACTCCACCACACTCGTTGAGCACATCCAAGACATTGCCAATGTATGCTCCGTTCACAATGTTACCCAAAATAATATCATGGTAAGGCTCCTTGCTTCTTCATTGAAAGGAAAATATCTCTAGTGATACAAGTGGTTACCTACAAATTCAATTTATGAATGGGATGATTTGGGAATAAGGCTCTGTTAGCATTTTGAAGATAACAGTGATCACTTATCCTTGATAGAACAACTAGCCACTATTAAAAGGGCTCCCTATGAATTCATGGTGGATTTTAATTTTAGATTTCAAAAAACTTGGTATAGAATTCCATCATTGGTGAGACCTTCCCCTAATGTTTCCTTGTATTATTTGAGATCTTTGAATAGTGATACTGTTGTCATGATTCAGTCTTCAGGAGGGAATGTGTTACTTGATACCTATGAGGTAGTTATTAGGATAGAAAATTGTTTAATCCTGGCTAGAAAGATTGCTCCCAAGCTTGTAATGCCATTATTTTCAGAAGCCCTAGTCATTTAGCCCATTATGGCACCAATTCCTACAGCTAATGTGCCATACCAAGCTCATGATCAGCCCTATCAGCCAAGTGGGCAACCTTGTCAGGGGAACAGTCAAGGACAAAATCAATCGAGCCATGTTAGGTCCATGAACTCCATAAACTCAACTGCTACAAGTATATCAGGCATGCTTGTTCCATTTCAAAACAATCCAGCTCAAGGTTATGAGTGGCGCCATCCATGCAATCCATCAGTAGTTCCAAAACAACAGATTGGATGTAGTTAGTAGGCTATGGTGGGACAAAGGCAAATGTAGGTTGAATGTGTGTTTTTGAATTGGCAAGAGGATGAAGACACTGAGGAGGAGGTTGTTATGGAGTTTTCTCCAAAAGTGGATGATGCTGCCCTGTTTCATGAACTACCCAGTCACAATGAAAATGAAGAAGACATGCAGATGGTAGTGGATTTGAAGCAACATAAAACATTGAAAATGATGGAAAATTGTGGCAGGTTGAGGTCCAGCATGACAGTGAGGTTCTAGCTCATGAAGAAAAGCATATGAGTAGTCCTATATTGAAGAGTGTAGACGACATGGAGGAGGCTCATTTCTAGGATGAGCTTGATGATTTCTGGCATACAGGATATTGTCTGAGTTTTTGCAAGCACATTTCCTCTATGCTGAAGACTGGAGTATGAGATTTGGATATGTTTTAGAGAAGTGTTTGAAGATGCTAAATCTAGAATTTGGTGGTCTGGATCATTGTGTAGTAGAAGTTATATTCACCAGTTTGAAGATTGTGCCTAACAACATTTGCAATGTGATAGGGAGAAAGTATTTTTCTCTGCATTTCTCCACAGCTTGGCTTTTGGTCTTGCAGTTTTAGACTTATGTTTATAAGGTCCTTAACTATCTTCATTCCAAAGTATTTATGATTTTGTGCTTTGAAAAGAAAGTTATTGATTAACAGAGTTCAACAGTGTTTGTTGTGAGAAGTTTGTGATCTGTCTTCAAGTGAGATCTGTTGCGGTTGGATTTGTCAGCTCCTAGGTGATTTTATGTTGTTCGTGGATGTCTCCAGATCATGTTGAGGGCTTGTACTTGATCTGCAAGCTATGATGAAGTTCTTAGAAGTGTGTGTCTAAGTATTCCTGGTGGTTGCACAAGTTTGGTAGACATGGGTGCTAACACTCCTTACGAATGTGTTTCGTAGATTGTAGAGGAGTGTTGAAGCGTGTGAAGATGTATTTGGGTCCAAGATAATCCGTGAAGTGTTCTTCCTTAATTCATTTGCTCCGCAAGTTTATTTAGGTCCAGACCTAATTTGAATTATGTATGTTTTCTGACCTTGGAGATTGTTCCAAAGGTTGTAGATTGTATTACCGACCTTGATGTATGTTCCAAGGTTGATGATTGATAAAAATAAATGTAATGAATCCATGTGTTGAGTGGGGGATGAGAAGATGCGAAGATGAGAGTATGTGTGTTGTAAGGGCAGCGAAGATGATTTGTATTGTGCTTTAATGGAACTAAACTTAGGCATGTTGTAGATGCTATTATATGAGTTCATAGCAGTGAGCCACCCCTCCTGGCAGTGAACCAACCCTCGACAGTGAGCCACCCCTCGATAGTGAGCCCTATTTGTAGTGAGCATTTCTTTAGATAGTGAGTCTCTCTTGTTATTCAGTATTGTTACTACATTATATTGTGAGTTAACATTCACCATGGTTTTCCCCTTTTAGGGTTTTCCACATAAAAATCTAGTGTTCATGTGTGTATGGTGTTGATGTGTTTAAGTTTTGTTTTTGCACTTCATGTTTAATCTTCATAATAGATTAAGGGGTTAAAGTAATCGAATGTGAATGTGATATTGTTTAAGATAAGTTAAAGTTTTTGATACAACTGATTCACCCCCTTCTTAGTTGTCGCGTGCCTTCAACATTTGGTATCAGAGCAACTAACTCATCACAATCAAGTAACAAAACAAGAGCACAGTTGACAATAATGATAACACAAACATGTTGAGATCAATGACAACACTGGTTAGCACATACTTGCAACACTCATATTACCTTGTATTATTTCATTCTACCCACTTTTGTTTGTTGTGGATCTTGTGTGTCCTTTAGAACCCATTCCCTCAAACAAGTGTTTAAAGGGTGAAATAATGTCACATACATGGCTTTTAATCATAACAATAATACTAGGTTTCCTCCTAGACCTTACATGAAAAGAAAGGTTCCTGAACCTGAAATAGTATTCACACCTCATGATAGAACAATTGGAGACATTGAAGGACCTCTTTACATCACAGTGAAGGTAATGGAAAATCCTATGCATGGAACACTTATAGATCCTAATAGCATGACTAATGTGGCCATGGAAGAGTTCCTTTATTCACATGATTTGATACAAGATTCCTATAAACCTACAGACATGATGATTAAGACACATACTGGAGCTTTTATCTCTACCTATGGGAAGATATCTTTATTAGTTACAATATTTGAGAAAGCTGTGGAACAACTATTTGATGTCATCCCTACATCTGACCTCTTCCATATAAAATTAGGACATCAATGGCTACAAGCTATGAAGGTTGTTCCCTCAACAATTCACAACTGTGTAAAATTTCCTTTACATGGACAAGTGCACACTATTCCTTGTCATAGATGGCAACCCATAGTTACTCAAAAGCACTTTACTCTTGATTATTTTTGGCCACGATCTAATGAGGAGCCCAATCCGCAAAGAGATCATAATTTCTTAGGATATAAACAATATAAGGTAAAAGCACTATATCAAGTGGTTGGTCCTCCTATTCAACAAATAATGAACGAAGAACAACCTGCATTAGAAGAACTTCCTAGGTTGAAAGGAAAAGGTATATATGCTTAGGTTCCTCCTTCATCCCTAGAAGGATCAGGAGGTAACCATGGAAAACAATACAATGCACCACCTCAAACTAATTACCCATCCGCTTCCTCCTCTGAGATACAAAAACCAATGGAAAAACATGAGACTACTTTTGAATATATAAGCAAGAGGACAAAAACGAATAGACAAGAAAGAGAAAGGAGGAAGAGAAGACAAGCTTTTGCACAATGAAATGCACCTCAACAAGAAAACATTCCACCACCTAACACTAAACCAAACAAAGAAGAGATTAAAGGAAAAGAGTTTATGAACAAAGACAAAGAGTTGGCAATTGTACCTTACGTACCTCTTTCCTCTAACATTCAGGATTGGGAAGAGTATGATTTGCTCGTTGACAACTCCTAGAATAGTTGTGCCTTTAGGTAAGTATTTTTAACCCTTCTCTCTGTGTTGTGATCCCCCTGTTATGTGCTAAGTGTTGTTTAGGCCTTCTAGGATGACCCTTGATACTCTTGTAAGGTCAAGGATATTGGGAGACTACCTCTATTGTGACCATTCTTCTATTTGTATCATCATTCTTCTATATTGCTCCTCTCCTCTATTTTATTGTTATGTGTCGTGTCTTAAGGGCATAACATTGTGGTTGATGACCTAGGGGCATCCTTCTATGCGATGACCCTAAGGCACTTGTTCTCCTTTCTCCTTTTATTGTTTACCTTCTTCTAGTGGTTCTATCTAGTTGATGGATGACGAAAAATAAATAAAAATTGATACAGCTCAAGAGTCTCTTCAATAAGCAAAGCAAAAATGGACCTAGTCCATATATGATGATGGGTTTGATATATATATCCGATGCTTGAGTAGTAGAATCACTCCATCTGATATTTGATGTTGTCTTATCTTCTCTAACAAATTCCTTATAATACATTTGCTCCACGCACTTTGATTATCTTGAATTTTGGCTTGGTTATACTCGGTCCTAAGATTTTTGTAGTATAACCCAATAGTTATAATCAACTTTCGAACTAGTAGTATAACCTTGGTTCTTGATGTGATTGTCTTTATGCGTTACTTTTATCATATGATGTGGTTATTATCTTAGGAAAAGATTTTTAACCTCTCTTGTTGTTTATCATAGCAAATTGTGTGTTTGTGGGAACATTCGGTGATCGTAAGCACATGTCACCTTAGGGGCATGGGCTTTGTGAAAGCTCTTGTTTCCTTGTGTGTTTTCTCTCTACCTTAATGTGCTTGATATCGGTACATGACATCAACCACATTAAGGTGGGGGCATATATAAGGTAAGTTGTCTGATGATTTTGGTACTAACAAAGCATGTTTGTAATCCCTCTTCATGAGGTAGGATGTTGTATCTCCAATGCGAGTGCACATCTTTATCTATATTGCAATAAAAAATCCCTCTATGGAGGTATAATATCATGCATATCCTTTTATTCAAAAGCCCTTCGTGCGAGGTGGGATGGTGTATCTCTTGAGCTAGTGCACATCATTTTATTTCAAAAGTCCTTCGATTAAGCATGGTAGGATCTTGAGACTATCCTCCCTTAAGCGTGTTTTTGATTGTTGTTGTGGCATAAGCCCAACTGCTAGGTGTGTCTGTAATGTGTTTGAGATGGTGGGAACTTAGAAATAAGCTCCTTTCAATGCCTTTTTTAAGACGTATAGTATGTCTTTGGCATGCTATACGACGCTCGTGTTTTCTGTGTGTCTTCCATGTGTTTTCCCCCTTTGTAGTTTCAAGGGTGTGGCGTAATGCCTCTCCTACACTCAGGCTTTGTATGGCATGTTTTCTCCCAAGTGTAGTTTCAAGGGTGCGGTAAAATGTCCCTCCTACACTTTGGGATTTGTATGGTGTGTTTTCTCCCCCATATGTAGTTTCTAGGGTGTGGCAAAATGCTCCTACATTTTGGGGTTGTGTGTTTCATTTTTTGATGCATCTACATCTTTATAAATGAAAAATAAAAAATAAAATATCAAGTGTATTCTTCGTGACTTCTCTTGTGTCTTCTCTATGTTTCACGTTCATGTTACTATCTTCTCCGTGTTTTGCATGTCTGTAATGTGTTTTCTAGTACTTACCTCAGATTGGAGGCTAGAAATGGTTCCTCAATCTTGGTGCATGCCTTAGCTTAAGTGCCTAGCATGTTTGATGTGTTTTCGACCATACTTTAATGCATGTATGGGTCGTAAGATCTGTTAGAAACAAGGTGGATAACTGAGAGGGGGGGTGAATGAGTTATCTTAATTATTTAACTTTCTTTTCTTCTTTAACAATTAGTGTAGTATCAAAACATATGAGCATACATGAACATGAGGGCAGAAGAGAAATTAACACACATAACACAAGGATTTTACGTGGAAAACCCTGTTAAGGGAAAAACCACGGGGTGACTAACCCAAAATTGTATTCTCTGTTAAAAGAATAGAAGTACAAAATGGCACTTGCCAATTAGGGCTCACTGCTCGAGTACACTGCTCACAAGAGGCTCACTGCCTACAAGAGACTCACTATCTACAAGGTATAAAGAAATTAACCAGGTGTTTGAACTTAATAAGAGGCATCCACATATGCTGAGGTTCAGTTCTGGTTAGGCTCAATAAACTGATCTACTACACTTCATTCTTCCTCTGCTTTAGTGCTGTTATTCTGTCACATACCAGACTTATATTATTGCTTCCACACCTATCTCTGCCTTTCTTCACACATTATCACACATCATACACCTCTTCATATTGAAATCTATTTGGTATATATATCCGCATCAAGGATCACAGCATCTTTCTAGTCGGCATCTAGAATACTCAAGATTTTCCCAACATACTGATCTGTCGGCTGAATCCACGCTTACTATGTGATGTATATCAAGGACATAGACATAAAAGTCATCAATCATGTCAGCCAATCATGAATGATCCCTCAAGTAGCTTGATCACCACCAATTTCTCATCCAGATTAAAGTCTGATGCTCTGCTAGTTGGTTCTTCCTTAGTCTACTCTGCATGTCAGGAACCCAACACTTAGATGCTCATATCTTTTCTCTCTTTCATCACCGGAGGCTCAATCTCTAGAATGTAGTAGTCATGGTACTCCTACTGACTTCCCCAAGTCCACACTTTGCTGAGATACTTCCTCTAAGAGATCTAGACCTAATTGTCAAACCTTGCTGCATGCTCTGTTCTTTTTCACCGGACCAAAACACTCTTCAATCTAACTTCCGGTATAGACATACTATGTGCTGTGGATGAGTGGTGTTGGTTTTTCTTCTGAATCAGCATTAGGGTTTGCCAGTTCTAATGCACAGGCAGATTCAGCCAACTGAGTACAGGAGGTTGCGTGAGCTCCTCCCCTTCACTTCTGGTTCTGCCGCACCAAGGGGGGTTTCCCTATTTGATAAAAGTATAACCTTGACTAGCTCAATGACAGAAGGATTTAACTTGACATCAACAGGCAGAATACTCTCATGTATGGACCAAGATTTGTGTAACAAATCACAAGGTTGGCAACATTCTTAGACATAATGTCTGGTTAGGTATGAGAGCATGCAGAGGTTCCTAATCCTAATCCTACAACTAATAGATGGAAGGAAGAGATGGTTTGATTTGAATTTTGGATGCAAAGCTGGACATGGTGTATAACCTCAACACAGAGCTAGATTGGTGCCTATCCAGGGCTTGGAGTCGGTAGACATACACCTGTGAATGATCAGCATGAATAGGTAAAACTGGATTTCAGGGGGATACACATGATATCTGCCTTACAGATATCTCCCAATACAGAGTGTTAAGCTGTCTATACTTATGGCATCCCTATTGCAGTAAGAAAGATACATGCAAAACTAGAGACAGAGTCAGCATAACACATGCAAACATAGCATTATTCATATAAGATTAACCATGAAATCAGTGGATTCATGCCAAATCATACAACAGGAGATACATAAACTCACAAGTTTTAACTGTACAGAGCAACTAAAACAGACTGTATTGTATTACAGAGCCAAAAATCTTCAACTTTCAACAACCAAAATGGTAACACAGTCTGCTTATAACAGCTAGAAAGTGTACCACAGCAATTAATTACATGGTTATTACAAAAATTCCGCCAGATATAGTCCTCAGAAGGAATGGCACTCAGAAAAGATTAATGTAGCAGACAAAGGGGAGCCTTGAGCCATGCGCCACTATCTGGGGTCTTCATTCAAAAATTGGGTGACCTGACCATGTGTACCATTGTCCACATCCCTGCACCATCGCCATTAAGGGTCTCAACCACCTGCAGTCACCTGAAAAACTGTCGCTGCACTCAAAAAGGAATTCCCGCCAAAACGCGTCTTCGCAGGTTCAAACTATATAGAGGAATAATCCCACATGCACGGCATTGAGATAACCTTAGTGCTTTAAAGGCATAGTTGCATACATACCAAGTGTCAAGCACTTTTGCCGCACTCGACACACATGCCTTTGTCAAAACCCATCGCTGTGACACAAACCATCGGCCTTCCTCAAAAATCTCCTGCCGACTCCAGTTGTCTCGCCGACGCCCAGAAGCCAAATACCACCTATCAGCCAGACCACCAACTGTCGGCCCAACAAGAAACACCTCTGCCGATGAACAAAGTCACTCCGACAGCACCCTGGCCTCCCACCTCCGTCGGTATGACCAACATCGTCGGAGCAGCATCTCAAACTTACGCCGATGCACCAAGTCACCCTGATGGCACTCCTGATTGGGGTGACTTCCCTCCATCGGCAAACTACAAAAAACCTCTGCCGATAAGCCAAATCTCGCCGATGAACACCCTCGAGCCATCCACCATCAAGCCATCGGCGCCCAACTCCTACCGATAGCCCACCTCCGTCGGCGAGATCGCCATCGTCGGAGCAACTGAAAAAACCCTGGCCGATACCTCATATCATATCGAAGACCAACAAGCCACACTCTGCCCTTTCGTCGGCCAGACACACGCCGATGACTCTTCATCGGCCAAGCTCCTCACATCGGCAGATCAAGAAAATATTTTACCGATAACCAAAGTGTTGGCGATGACTTCCCGAAACTCCCGTCGGCCAGACCATCCATATCGGCCAAAAACAAACGAAGCATGCCGATAACAACGATCACCCCGATACACATATCCCTCGGGGAGACACATGCCGATGACACTTCATCAGCCAAACATCCATTGTCGGTCGAATAGGAAAATGCTTTGCCGATAGTATAAAACACACCGATGGCACCATCGGTAAGAACAATCCCGTCGAGGAACCAGAAAAAAGACATGCCGATGGTGAACGTCACGCCGACGGCACATCACTACCACCAACCTGATCGCCAAAATGCCTGCGAGGTCACGCCGATGGGAAAGAATACATAGGGTTTAAGTGAAGAAACCCTCCAACATGCAAGCTCAACCTCTAGGCCAAAATGGGTACCAACAAGTGGGATGGACTTTGTTGCCATTAATGACAACACTCATGAAGCCACACAGTGTCTCTTGCCAACAATCTGCCCCTTTGGCATTGATGGCAACACTTAGTGAAAAATGACTAAGTGTTATAACAAACTCCCCCTTGGTTGATGCTCTATCTTATGTACACTTTTACCAGAGCTCCCCCTTAGCTGGATTCTACATTTTTCACTACTCCTCACTCCCCCTTTGACATCAATGGAAAAGGGTAGAATCCGCACACCAAAATTTCCAAAAATCAGCCTATACATAGCCGCATAAGTATATATACAACTTATACTTACATATGCTTAAGTATATCTACAAAAGTGGTTTTCAACTGGACAAATTCTGTTGCCTAACTCTACTTCATCCTATCCAAAATTGAAATGTGGCCACTCAACAAAAATGCAAAAGCTTATGCCCTTTTTAAGTCTACCAGATCACTGGTCCGAGCTGTAGTCTGAGCATCAGTTAGAGCCTCATGCATTGCCTCTGACTTAGGGATAATTATCCCTCTTAGTTCACTCATTCTTCTTATTCTATTCTTCTCCTTCTCAAGCCTCTTTATCTCATTCATAGTGGCAATAGCCTGGCATTCTTGATTCATTATGGATGAGGTGAGAGGATCAAAATTTTGAGATAAACTTAATAGTTTACCCTCTTGTTCTTCCACCTTCTTGGCAATGTCTGTTGTCACTATGGACTAAGATAGACAAAATTTGTATATTTCTCTGCCATCTTTAAGAGCATTTTCTAGGCTCTTTATTCCAATATCTAGATTTCTCCTATCATTTGCTATGAGTCCTTGTACTTCAGAGAATCTCTTACCCAAAAACTCTTTCCGGACTTTCTCTTCTGCTGATTTTTCCAAAGAATCAAAATGTGTGCTAACAAAATTGACAAGAGATTTTAGATTACCAGATGAAGAGGCCGTAAGATCCTTCTAAAAGGATGGAATGATCTTTTCTAGTACACCGAATGCAATCTTTATCAGCTCACAGTCTTCCATGTGAGACTTCAGAAGTTTTTCTTTTGCTTTAGCTTGAGCAAAAGATGCTATCTTCATTGTCTGTACCACAGAGAGAGAATCAAAATTGAGTGGTACTTGGAACAGCTCCGGTTCATCTAATTCCATCATTTCCTTGGTCAGGAAGTCTTTAACTACTTCTGCAGTGTCTCTTGCCAGAGATAGAGTCTTCTTTTCTTTTCCCACCTCAGAACTATCATCCGGGGTCTTATCTGTTTGATCTTCTGCTCTTCCCGTTTTCTCCTCTTCTTGACTTGCTTTCTCCTCTTTTGTTGCTTCTCCTTCAGTTCTGGAGTCTGCTAGGGAATCTGGAAGAGAGATGTTTACTTCCTCATGGACTTCCTCTTCTGGAATAGAGGAATCCAAGTCATTAGTCTTCTCCTCGCCTATCTCCTTTGACTCTTCTGCAATTTTCTCAGTAAAATCTTCCTTTGATGTACTTGATCCTTCGACATCCATGGCAGAAGGTTCATCACTTATGTCCTCTATAATAGGAAGATTGAATCTTTTATATGCATTCTGGAGGATGTCTTCAGTCTCTTTTGCCACCTGATCAGTCTCTCCGAGCATAAGCTTGTTCATTCTGGCTTTGGTCTGGAACTCATCCTTGCAATCCTTGAAGATCATGTTCATTTGTTTTGGAGTGGTGGAAGGATAGAGATGAATAGCTATCTATTCCCGGATCTCTATGTCCTTTGCCTTAGCATTGTTCTTTCTCATTTCAAGTTCCTTCTCTAGGCTTTTGGGAATTAGAGATATGATTTCAATGAATGCTTTATTATAGATGTTTAGATACTTGACTGTAGCATCTTGCAAGATTTTCTAGCCAGCTTCACTACATTCATCATAGAATTCTGTCATTGGTTGCAGATTTCCATCCACAGTGACTACCTTGATGACATCATCAATGGAAAGTGTAGGTCTTTCAACAAATTCTTCTGCTTCTTCTTCTTTGTTTTTGCCGGCAAATGATTCCACAGAAGTTTTCTTTTTTTTCTTCATTTTCTTAAGCTCCTCATCTGACTCTGTCTCTTCATCATCCTTGTGGCTTGTGTATGACCTTGTGGCCTTTGTCTTTGTTCTCTTTTCTCCTTTACCGGATGTCTTTGCTTCTGGTTTTGAGGCTTTTGAGCTCTTAGAAGTGGCAGGTGCAGAGCTCTTGGAGGATCTAGTCTGGAAGGGAGCTTGTACCGGATGACTTTCTTTTTCTACTTCTTGTTTCTCTTTTTCTGCTCTTTCTCCTTTCTCTCTATTTGCATCAACTACCTCTTTGGAAATGCCATATCTCTTGGTAACTTCTTCTACTTCCCTCCTTACCTTTCTCTTGATCTTAGGCTATCTCAATTCAACATAAATTTTTACACTCAACTCTTGAAAGGTTCCAAACCTTTTTGCCTCAGGGTCCTTGGGCTGGCTTAGCAAGTGTTGGATATGCAACTCCAAGATTTTCTCATCTACTTCATAGCCCATTGGCATAATCCAGATTGTTCTGGGTTCCACTGCCTCCATTAGGCATTGATCATTCTCTACCATGAAGCACACTGTATCCTTGTATTTTTCAACTAGAGATTGGGGGATTCTCTGTTTGGCCTACATCATGCCTTGGAAGTTCTTGAAATATCCCCAAAGAGTTGTGCTTTGAGCCTTGGCATCACCAAGCCCATACATACAATCTCTGATTTGTATGGCAACAGGTCTGTCATTTTGCGATATCTAGCCACTAGTTCCAGGTAGCTCATTCATATAGTAGAAGAATAGACATAGTATCAAGCCACCGTACTTAAATGAATTCTTCTTATCCTTCTTTATTTTTTATAAATTCTCTAGCAGTTGGTTCAAGATAAGCTCACAAAGATCATAGTCATCATTTTTCCTTAGCATTTCATATGCAGTATATATAGCAGTTCTAAATACTGAATTCTCCCTACTGGAGTGATAGATTTTGTAACCAATTATCATAGAGGCAAATTTGATATCCGGATCTATGATATCTTCTATTTTCATTTCCCTCTTGTCAAATTTTGATCTGGTAGCCTCACTTACAGTTTGGTTTTTGACTGATTTGAGAGCAGGCAACCCACCAGATGAGTGCAATCTGATTACCACCCTAATGACATCTTTTGTGATCTTAAATGGCCTCATCAACCACATGAAGTTGTCATGCATTCTGCTCAGAACATACCAGACCCATTCATCTTCTGCAAAATAGGGGAAATGGATGCAATGTCCAAAATGTTTATCTCGGATGACCTTGTATTAGGGCTTGAGTTCAAATGTTTCATCTATTAATTCCTTGTGATAGATATCCATCAGCTTGGATTCCCCAAATTCCTCAATGTTGTTGTGAATGTATACCCTAACATCTTCTACATGTAGAATCCCATGTGGAATGCTAGAGAATGCACCTTTTTACGCTTCTAGGTTTCACGAAAAGAGCTAAAAAGATTGCTGGTTGAATCAAATTTTGAATCAAATTCTGTGGTTGATCCTTGAGAGGGTTGAAGCAATCTTGTTGTAGAGCTCTTTCTTTCTTCTTCTCAAATGCAAATGTGTAAATGATGAACAAAAGAACCCTTTTATTGCTCCGCAAACCCTAATTCCATATTTGCAATAAATGCACAACTTAAGTCATTCCGGTTGCCTTGTTCTCCTTGTTCTGAGAGAGATCCTTTCAGATCATTGAGATGCACTTAGAATGATAACTTACAATGTATCTCACTTCCTTGAATCATCCCATTTATCCACAGATCAAGATATTTCAATTTAGAATCATATCGGGTCCGATTGTGAAAGTCCTACTTTTACCGGAAGGCTATCAAACTGGATCAATCTTGGATGATTAGACACTTCAAATCTTCTTGTGGATCTTTCTCACTTTTGCCGACGATTATTTAGATATCTCTTTGAGAGCTCTTCAATTCGTAATACTCCATGTACCAATTTGAGGCACCAATTGACTGGCTGGGGGAATTTATTTTCCTTCAGGACTCCCCCTGAGCCAGAACTCATTTATTTAGTTTCTGGAAGGAATATCAGTACCAGATTCTAGTGCGGATCCATCCCCAATATTTTCTGTACTTCTCTTCACCCAAATCTTGTTCATATCCCTTTGAACTTCATCCGCATTCACTTTTCCCTTTCCTTTGTCTTGATTTTGATTATGATGCACCGGACCCCTTTTATCCCGATTCTTACTTCTGCAGAATTTGGCAATATAACCGAATCTATTGCAATTGTAGCAAGCTATATTTATTTGCATATTTGACTGATATCCTCTTGATCTGCATTGTTTAGCCATATGTCCCATTCTATTGCATGCAAAGCATCTACCATTGAATGAATTAGTTATTTGCATATTTCTACATTCATGAGATTTGTGACCATACCTTTTGCAGTTAAAACACTGTGCGGAGAAGGATGAATTAGTCTGATTCATTCTTCTTCTGCACTAATTTTCTTTATGACCAAAGTTATTACAATTGTGGCAGTATCCATTGAAGGATGGATATCTTTGAGCATTTGGTTGTCTTACCGGCGATCTTCTAGGTCTGTTCCTTGGATTTCTTGATCTAGAGTTCTTTTGACCAGATCCAAAGCTTTCACCTTTCTCATACCCCAAGCCTTGCTTGTCATCTACCCTCTTTTGGTTTTCAAGAAGAACTTCAAGTTGAGCAGAGCTTATCTTGAATTTCTCTTTGTATTCATTTGCTATTTGAAGATCCCTTTTGAGAGTGTCTATCTGATTCTCAAGTTGTTCTTCATTATCTCTCGCTTCTTCAATATCAGATTCCAGATGCCTGATTATTCTATCCATTTTGTGGCAGTCTTCTGACTTCTCCTTGAGAGATTGTTTTAGATTATCTTCAATTTTTTTCTTCTCTTCAATTTCTTGGGTGAATTTCATAACCCCTGATTCCATTTCATGTCTTACCATAATGACCTCTTTTGATAGCTTCTCACATAAATTGTTCTTCTCATTCAGATCTTCATTAGTGTCGTTGGCTTCACTTTGACTTGCTAATTGTTGAAGTAGTTCCTTTCTCTTTTTCACAGAGATACTCAGTTTCTCTTTTAGTTCATTTATGAAATCATCATCTTGTTTGAGTCTTTCCCTCAAGTTATTGACTTCAGAGTGAGATTGTTCAAGATCATCTAGGGTAGATTGAAGTTGTTCCCTCATACTATACATATCCATTGAGATTCCCAGATCTTTTTCAAGCTGTTAGGCTCTGTTTGGAGGAACTTAGCTCTGATACCAATTGTTGGAAACAAGGTGGATAACTGAGAGTGGGGGGTGAATCAGTTATCTTAATTATTTATCTTTCTTTTCTTCTTTAACAATTAGTGTAGTATCAAAACATATGAGCATACATGAACATGAGGGTAGAAGAGAAATCAACACACATAACACAAAGATTTTACGTGGAAAACCCTGTTAAGGGAAAAACCATGGGGTGACTAACCCAAGATTGTATTCTCTATTAAAAGAATAGAAGTACAAAATGACACTTGCCAATTAGGGCTCACTGCCTGAGCACACTGCTCACAAGAGGCTCATTGCCTACAAGAGACTCACTATCTACAAGGTATAAAGAAAGTAACCAGGTGTTTGAACTGATCAAAGGCATCCACATATGCTAAGGTTCAGTTCTGGTTAGGCTCAATAAACTGATCTACTGCACTTCATTCTTCCTCTGCTTTAGTGCTGCTATTCTGTCACATACCGAACTTGTATTATTGCTTCCACACCTATCTATGCCTTTCTTCACACATTATCACACATCATACACCTCTTCATATTGAAATCTATCTGGTATATATATCCACATCAAAGATCTCAACATCTTTCTAGTCGGCATCTGGAATACTCAAGATTTTCCCAACATACTGATCTGTCGGCTGAATCCATGCTTACTATGTGATGCATATCAAGGACATAGACATAAAATTCATCAATCATGTCAGCCAATCATGAATGATCCCTCAAGTAGCTTGATCACCACCAATTTCTCATCCAGATTAAAGTCTGATGCTCTACCGGATGGTTCTTCCTCAATCTCCTTTGCCTGTCAGGAACCCAACACTTAGATGCTCATATCTTTTCTCTCTTTCATCACCGGAGGCTCAATCTCTGGAATGTAGCAGTCATGGTACTCCTACTAACTTCCCCAAGTTTACACTTTGATAAGATACTTCCTCTGAGAGATCTGGACCTGATTGTTGGACCTTCCTGCATGCTCTGTTCTTGTTCACCGGACCAAAACACTCTTCAATCTGACTTCCGGTATAGACATACTATGTGCTGCAGATGAGTGGTATGGACTTTGTTGCCATCAATGACAACACTCATGAAGCCACACAGTGTCTCTTGCCCACAAGATCATACATGCATTAAAGTGGGGGCTAAATGTTATGTCGTAAAATGTCCCCCTAGGACTTTTACCTCCTAGGTTTAGCTCATGGGTCCCTTTTTAATAATAATGCATGTTCATTTTAACTCCCGATGAAAAATCCCCATAAACCCATGTCAAATGGGGCTAAGGGGACCTTATTGAGCTTAACAAAGCCCTAAAAATAGGACCCGGGCTTGGACGCCCACGCCCAAGCCCTTCCCTATTCTTACAAGGCCTAAATTTTAGGTGTTGGCAAAGTGACCATTAAAGGTCTTCCTTGTTGGCATCTCAAGTTTGAATTATGAAATTATAGTGGGAATGCATATAAGAATGTTTAGGGTTTCATTTGTAAACTAGAAGCTAACTAGAAGATAATTTTGAGATTTTGGTGAACTTATGATCATAGACCATTCAAGGCACTCGTTGTGTTGCAGAGTAGACTTGTGTTGTTGTGTTTGTTATTGCAGATTTGGCTTCATCTTCTCATGGTGTGAAAGAGTTTCATTTCCTTGAGAGATACACCTTTGAGGTGATATCTATTTGTATTTCAATTCATTTATCTTATAATTATTTTTGCCTCTATCCTACAAGGACATGCACTTTGCATTTGACAACGGTGTTGGAAGGCTTGAATGCCATTTCAAGGCTTGACTGAGGCAAGCTCCAAAACACCACAACCTCCAACCCCATTCTTGTTATTGCAAGTGACAGGTGTTGAATTCCGCGGAGTGGAGTTGTAGAGGTCTATAGCAGAGCATAAAGATCCTGGATCTGACAGAAAAAGGTAGAGAAAAACACTAGTAGGGCTTGGGCGCTAGTCCCTTTGCCCTTCGGATTTGTAGAGCCAAAATATCTAATACAATGGCAATCAGTAGTAGAAAAGGTCTAGAAACCCTTGATAGAAATACTACCTTGGGCTTGGGTGCTAGTCCCTTGCCCCTGACTTCTCAGCATCCCAGACTTCAAAATTTGGTATGTATCTAATCTCCATCTAGTATCTTTGTGTCCGAGCATTTGTAAGACATTACCATTTACCTATTTCTACATTTGCCATCCATTAACATTTGCATAAATATCCATATGTCATTCATCACAATATACACATAACATGCATAGCCATCATAATTACAACATCATAAGAACCATTACAACATCATATAGATCACCAAAACTACCATATATATATACATGTGTGTCAAAATACAAGTGTCTACAATACAAGCTGAGCCCTGATGGACTACATGTACAACATCGGCTCTAGGCCTCATCATAATACAATGTAAACAAGGTATGCCCTAGTGACTACTGCCAGCTCCCTCGCCCTGACCACCACCGCCACTAGGTCCTGTACCTGGTCCTCCATCTCTCGGTGGCCCCATCACTGAGGCTACTGATCGCGATCCACCTGACCTCCGTGAACTCGAAGCCCCTGATCTGCTCCTGAAGCTAGGCTGTCTCTGCTCTGCTGGCACAACTCCATAGTACAAGCCTCTGTAGTACTCAGCCTCACCCTGCACTCTCCGAAGCTCTGCCTGTACCCCTGTCAACTGTGTGGCCAAGTACATCATAGCTCCATCAGTCCCCAAGGCAGCCACTGCTCTATCTCGCTCACTGGTCATCCCCTGTAGCTGCTGCACTGCCCTATCTCTCTCAACTTGCAGACCATCCCTCTCTGCTCTCATAGCCTACTCCTGCTGTATCGCAGTGTCTCGCTCTAGTCTCATCATCTGCTCATGCTGCCTAGCTGCGTCTCTCTCTCCTGTCACTCTAGCTAGAGCACCGTCATCCTGTCCATCTCCCCCTGTGCTCTCAACTGTAACTGAGCCTGATAGGTCTGTGTCTGTGCTCTCGCATGCCACAGACTAATCACCGCCTGATGTCTATCCATCTCCACCCTCCTCAGCCTCATCTGCGCTCGCTGCCTCCATCTCCTCTCCTCTCTGATCTGTCTCCGCAGCTGTTGAATACCCACATCATCTCCTGCTACAATATGTGCCTGAGGCTGTGCTAATATAGCAGGCTGAACTGGCACCTGCCCTAGCATCTGTATCCCTGGTGCAGCTGGAACAACCGCCTGTGCTGGTGGAGCCCATCGTCGTCTCCTCTGAACTGGCCTCTCCATCCCAATCTCTCTGATCTCCCCATCTCGTGTCAACCGAGTCGGCCTCGCTGTCGCCCAGTATACATCGTACTCTGGCAATGTGCCTGGATCTGCAGGACCCTGTCCCCACTGCCATGCTACTAGCTGTAGTCCATCTCTCTCTGCCAAAGCTGTGTCAACCACAACCTCTGGACCCCAATCAAACACCACCTGCCTCGTCCTCCCAAAAACGGCATCACCTACTGGTACTGCCTGTGCCTCTCCGAACTGTCTCAAAGCTCTCTCTGGCAAATAGCGCTCTATAATATACATGCCGCGTCCAAAAATGTATCTCGCCTATCTAGCATAGACAAGCTCCGCATCCTCCTCCTCCCACTGCTCACATCCTAGCCAGGGCCTCCATACAAATCTATCTACCTCATCCAATCTCCGCCACCAGTATACGACACCTCGGCGCTGTCGATATGTCAACACTCCTCTATACATCCGCGCAAATGGCTCTCCTGCTGCTCTAGCCACCCATCCCTCTGGTCTCGTCATCAGAATGTGCTCATACGCCCATACATGTAACACTGTCACTCCTGCCGACATACTGGCTCCAAACATATAAGCACAATCATGCAGATAATGATAGAGCTGTCCCAACACGCACTCTGCCCATGCATATCTCATGCCATATGAAAACATGCCCTCCATAACTGTCCCCCATCCTACGAGAAAACCTCTGGCTCTCCTATCCCCCACTAGCCATCTAATGATAGCCACTACCACCCGCTGTAACTTGTCACAGAGCTCCTCCATCCTCCCCATCGGAATCTCTGAACCCTCTGCTCCGATGTCTGGTGTCCCGAACAATCTCCTGAATGCAGATGGACCCATCTCTGGATCATAATCCACACGATCCCCATCTATCAGAATCCTCAATATCCAGAATACATCCTCTAAGGTGATGGTCGCCTCTCCTGTCGGTAACAAGAATGAACTGTGCTCGCTCATCCATCGCTCCACCATCGCTGTCATCAGCCCTCGATGTGCCTGAACTGGCTCTAATCGGGATACATGCTCTAAGCCCAGGATCTCTAACACTAGTAGCTCCTCTATATCTAACCGTCTCACCAGCCGTAAATCTCTCGGATGGGGCTCTCGCGATAACAATGGTGGTAGTACATCCTGCATCATCCATTTACCCTTGTCAGTCTCTTCCGTTAGTCATACATATCAAAATTTGCTTCTCTATTTGCTGTCTATTTGTTTATGATTTTGCATAATTAGGGTTTTCAGCATAATTGGGCTTAAATTAATGGATTAATTAGAAATTTCCAAATTTCCATATTATTCCAAGTGACAGCCAACCTGTAGTTGAATCCTCTTGTAGAAGTTGTGATTCTACTCGGTTAAATGTCCTTTAATGTATGTAGTGAAAGGAGGATCTAATCAAATCACTAATTAAAAGATTTTCCCCCTTTTCCATACATTAGATCTCTCAACTCAAATTTGATGAAATCTGTCAAATCTATCGAAACTATTCACGCTCTACTTTAAAGAAAAATAGAGGTTTTAGAACCCTAACCTCGAGTAAATCATCCACTGGAGTCTCCAGAGTAGAGCTCATCAATCTTCTATCAAACATGAAAGATGATATCATAAGCCATCTGGCAACACAACTAAACACTTTGCACATAAAGAAGAAACAAGAGGCATCAGGGGCAGCTTTGAGTGAATATTGTCCACGTTGTCAAAAAAAGAAGGCTAATTGCTGGTGCAAGCTAGTATTTCTGATGGAAAGAATGAGAGTAGATTTCTGAGCTATAGAAGATGAAGAAGGTCAATTGTTCTACATTGCACAATGAAGGCCATGGAAGCAAAGATAAAGTATGCCTCAGGACCCCTTGACCAATCCCATGTTATTTGCATCACTTGCAGCTTCAAATCCTCATAATTGGAACAACGCACCTTGGTATAATTGGCCACATCAGCAATGGGAAACCATGCCACCCAGCTGGACCCAAGAGTAGTGGGTATGGCCAAAACAACCATTCCAATTCTCAAATTATAATCCATAATGGAAGACCAATCAAAACCCATGGCCACAATAGCTGCATGGAAACCAACCTTGCCAAAATCCAAATATGAACTACCTCCAGCCACAACAAGCCCTACCTCAACAACCTACCCTTATGCCAAATGCAACCTCGCCTACTCCTATCCCTCCTAGAGACACTCAATTACCTACACAACCTACACCTAACTCTAACAACAAGCTTTTTCAGTAGGCCCATACTGATGAGGCCATCCAATACCCAACCTATACAGTTGAAGTTAGTGATGTGCACCTGCGCTCAGGAAAAATGCTTGTTGGACCTCCATCTCCACTCACCACAGAACTTCTTGATGAGGAACAACCCTCCATCACTGAAAACCATTTGAATGACCAACAGAAGCCTTCTAAACACATCTCTCTGTAGGAAGAAGCCATTAGTAGGAGCCCTCCATTTCCATAGAGATTAAAAATGCACCTTCCACCAACTCCATCTGAGCTTGATTTTGATTTCATGGGACAACTAAAAAATGTTTGCGTTAAAATTCTACTCATCCAAGCCATGAAGGATGTACCCATATATACCAAGGTTATAAGGGAGTTATGCCTTAAGAAACTAGGAAGAAAGAGAAAAGATCCTCAGACAGTGCATGTTATAGGACAACTTGCTGATATCATGTTAGGTAACTCAATTGTTCCAAAATATGCAGATCCTGAAAGCCTTATGGTTGATATAAACATCAATGGTATCCTTATCAAAAACACCTTGATTGACCTAGGTGCAACCATCAATGTAATGAGAAAGGAAACAATGAATAACCTTCAGTTAGATAACCTCAAACCTACTCCCACAGTACTCCAGTTGGCTGATAGGTCCACTGTCAAGCCAGAAGGGGTTATTGAAGATCTTGTAATTACATTGGATTCATGGGAATATCCTGCAGGCTTTATGGTCTTGCA
This sequence comes from Cunninghamia lanceolata, assembly GCA_027924645.1. NCBI lineage: Eukaryota > Viridiplantae > Streptophyta > Pinopsida > Cupressales > Cupressaceae > Cunninghamia > Cunninghamia lanceolata. Next base: position 18,946,888 of record BSBN01001583.1, read on the forward strand.
ACCCAAGGCCAACCTAGGAGGATATCCACTCACCCTAGGGAGACCCTAGTTTGCAACAACAAATGCCTTCATAGGATGTTGGTTAGGGGATATGATAATTTCCAATGGCAATACAACAAAAAAGTCATCCTTTATCCACCTGCTCAACCTTTTGTTGATATGGAGCAAACTATCTGGCTGGACCTAGGGGATATTGACCAATATTCTCTTCAAACATTAATGACAATTGAATGAGACCCACTACTAGATATCCATGATGAAGATGAAGTGCTTTTCAATGTCATGCAAAACAATTATAGAACAACCATACAACAAGACCCATGTCTAATATGTCTGGCATGCCCCCTACATAATATTCTTCCTACAATAAACACTCCAGCCTATGCTTCCACTAGCAGTATGTTTCATCAGTTGATGCCTCATAGTTGCAGTCTCAACTTATTAGGATCGGATATTTCCTTTGTAATAGCCATGACAACACCAGTTGACATTACACTAGACAAGACACTTAAAATCAATAGTGAATTAACATTTGTCTAGAAGATTTGACTAATAAAAATGTTGCAAACCCACAAGACAATATTTGCATGGGACTATCATGATATGAAGGGCATTGACCCTAACCTTTGCATGCATAGGATATACATTAATGAAGGGTGTAGCCTCAAAGAAGGATGAATCTTGCATTAAGAGACATAGTGAAGAATGAATTGCAAAAATTGCTAGATTCAAGATTCATATATCCAATATCAGATAGCCAATGGGTATCTCCACTAGTAATAGTACAAAAGAAAGGAGGTAAGTGGCAAGTTTGTGTAGACTATAGAGAGTTAAATATTGCTACTAGGAAAGATCATTTTCCTCTTCCTTTTATTGACGAGATCCTAGAATCCTTGGCTGGGAAAAAATATTTTTCTTTCCTTGATGGATTCAGTGGATATAACTACATCAAGATAGCCCCTGAGGATCAGGATAAGACCACATTCACATGCCCATGGGGGACATATGCCTATTCCATCCTTCCATTTGGACTCTGTAATGCACCTCCCACATTTCAGAGATTTGTTTTAAGAATCTTTACTAACCTTGTCCATGACTCTATGGAAATATATATGGATGATTTCACCACTTATGGAGAGTCTTATGAGGAGGCCTTGAAAAACCTTGAAAAAGTACTACAAATATGTCAAGATCATAACCTGTCCCTTAGTCATGAAAAATGTTTCATGATGATGCAAGGAGTAGTGCTTGGTCACTTTGTGTCCAAAGCAGGCATTCAAGTGGATCCACACACAATTGAAATCATTTCAAGATTACCTGTTCCTCAAAAATAGAAGGATGTCAAAAAGATTTCTAGGTTATGCAGGGTATTATACAAGATTTATAAAGGACTTCAGTAAAATTGGTTCCCCTTTGTTTGTCTTACTCTCTAAATATGTAGAATTTAATTGGACAACTGATTGTCAGTTATCCTTTGACAATCTCAAAGAGTCATTAACAAAGACACCTGTACTTAGAGGACCTAATTGGGCAATACCTTTCCATATACATACATATGTTTCTATTTTTGTTATGGGAGCTGTATTAGGACAGAAAGAAGGGAATGTGGAATATGCAATTTACTACATCAGCAAGAATCTCCAAGGTGTTGAACTTAACTATATTGTCACTAAGAAATAAATTTTAGTTGTTATTTATGCAATCAATAAGCTCAGGCATTATATCACTCGGTATCCTGTTTTCATTCATACTGACCATGCAACAATAAGATACCTTATGAATAAAATAGTGGTAAGTGACATATTGGTTAGATGGTTACTACTCCTCCAGGAATTTGATATCACCATTTTCGACAAGCCTGAGAAGGCCAATGTTGTTGCTGACTTCCTCTCCAAGCTCCCTACTTGTAATGAGGACCCAGTCATTGATAATTCTTATATTGGTTAAAATATGAATATGTAAATAATATAAAAGCAATACAAAACAAAATGCAAATTACCTTCAACACACACAAACAAACAAAATGGATTGAGTGTACTGAGATAACACCCAAGTCTCGTATTTATTGCTCCTTGCTCTTTGTGATGTGGATTGCTCTATATTTCCAAGCATGAATATGATCTCCCAAGGGATGAATAGTGAAAACATAAGTTTACTAATACGAGAGATGTTGAAGAATGGGGAATGAAGCTCAATTTATAGACACACAAGATATCATATCAACGATTGAGGAAAACTAGGAAGATCAACAGTTGAGGATGATTGAGAGAATGTGCACGAATCAGAGAAGGACAAGTGTCCTGACTCCTTCATGAATCAAGGGAGTTAATAAACTTTATTGGAGAGTTGACTAAATAGATTGATCAGATGACTGGGTTGATTGATTTGTTAACAAATTAGATTGATTTGTTAACTGATTTGATTGAATAGATGACTAAATTGATTGATGAGTCAGCTCTTTTGATTGATCTATTAACTGATTTTGATTGGAGGAATTTGTGGTGGGTGAGGATAAATGGGAAATTAAATAAATAGTTTATTTAATTTCATGAGCACATGGGATAATTGAATTAAATATAATATTTAATTCATTTTGAAGGAAATAGATTATTTAAATAAATATTTTTGAATTTATTTAAAGTGGAGGGAAATTTGAATATTTAAATAAACAATTTTGATTTTATTTATTTAAATTACAGCAATGATGATTTAATTAAATAATATAAATTATTTAATTAATTAGAGGAATATGATGATTTAATAGAATTTATTGAATTAGTGCAGAATAGTGAAAATTAGGTGAATTAATGCGGATTAGTGTGAAATGTAGTGTGATGACATGAATTGTGCGATGGCAAAATTTAGGTGTCTACATTTTACCCCTCTTTGATGCGACGTCCCATTAGGTGGTGTCGGGTCAAAGAAACTGAAAAACAGATGTCCTGGTCAGTGGTCGGAAGGGATAAGAATGATAGAAGATGGAAGGTATGATGGGTTCCCCCTCGAGAAATTTTTTAGAAAAATAAAAATAATTTTAGAAAAAACTATCGATAGGTGTGAACAAGGTTAGGATAGTAGAAAAGTTGAACAAATAGAAGAAAAATAGAGAAAAAACAGACAGATAGGGGATAGGGGAGGGTGGGGTATGTGCAATGGGGAAAAAAAAGGGTGGGGGGCTTATAAATAGTGGTACGGGGGCCCATTCCTAGTCATTTGGACACCTAAGCATAGAAAATCCTAGTAGAGAGAAGAGAGAGAGATAGAGATGGCTAACAGGATCGTGATCCCCCATCATAGGCACAAAGGTGAGTGAGTGAGGATCTACTAGAGGCCAGATGGAATAGGATAGCTAGTGAGTTATCTAACCAAGGCCTGGGTAGTTAGGGGGTAATTAATGGGGCATTAATGATAGGAAAAAGGTCAAAAAAGCGTGGGTGCGCATTTACGAATGCATGCCTATGCAATAAAACATAGCGCCTATGCATCGAAGTGGCGTGCCTATGCAAAAAATGCGCTTGTGTTTGGGAAGCGCACCCATGCAACACAAAAGTGTGCCTATGCAAACAAGAAATTGGGGAAGAAAATGCCCCAATGATAGATATTGGTGCACCTAGGCTAGAAAATGGCTCACTTTTGCATTAAAACACACCTATATAGGAAACCTACACACCTACGCATCAAAAAGGCACACCAACGCAAAAAAGTGCATCGGAGGGTAGGAAAAACATGCATGTGTCAGAAGACAATAGGTCGCTGACTAGACTTAGGAACTTGACTAAGAAGAAAAGTTAGTGGTCCTAGGGAAAACTCGTGTTTGTTTTACTGGTTTATGTTTAACATATTGACATGTTTTTTTAATGGACAGGAGTGGCTGCCACCGATTCGATCTGTAGTGCCTCCCTAGTCCTAGCCTGTTCGAGGTGACATCAAGGTATAAGTTCCAGCTTTATATGATGTTGAGTTTCTGACATTTTATTTATGTTGTGATCTGATGATTAGAGCTATTGTGATTTGTTTGTGGGGTACTAACTGAATTGCTATCTTTACATTTATATTGAAAATTGGGTGTACATGTGGAGAGGATGACACCATGACATTGGCACACTATGCGAATGATTACGGGTGTTAGAATCCTCCCATGTAGATTAATTATGTTTCGGCTATTATATGATGTATATGTGCACATGTTGTAAGGTGTTTTGAGTGATGCAGGTACCAGGCATCGACTCCACCTAGCTCCACAGGTTTGAGCATACCTAATGCCCCATGCTGGTGAGTTGGAGATGACACTAGCCATATACCTTAGCCTCATCATCATCTCTATGTTGATATGAGTTCCTGATGTCATGTCTTACCTTGGACACTGTCCGGTTATTGTTTGATTGTGCTATCCTTCTGTGAGTTAGATCCGTATGACCCTTGGAGTTGAGTTTATCTCGGTGGCATTGTGTTAGTGACTTGACCTTGTGTATTGCCTTCGTGTGTTTGGTTTAATTATAACTTTATTGTGGCATAGAGTCAGGAGTTGGCTTATCGGTTAGTTCCTTTTGGGATTCCTTGTGTGTCCATGTTCGTTTAATTATTATTTATTGTGGCTTAGTGTTAGTGTATGGTCTGGGTTGTTTGTTTCCCGTATGGGGTGCGTGAGATGGACTTTTTCTAAGCCTATGGTTGTGTATGTAAGTTTTTGAACTAAAAAAATGATATAGCGATAGTTTTTCTTTTTGACTTGGGGGGGGAAGGTGTTACTTCATTTTCACTATTTTTATTCTTATAGGGAGGAGGGCTCATGCTCTAGTTTTGGGGGGGGAAGGAAGAAAAGAGAGGAGCTAGGGTTTAGGGAGGGCAGCTGGAAGGCAGGGAGGATGTTGTCAAAGATGATGGATGTTGGCTTCACTCTTCACAATCACATTTGTTTGTACGTTTCTAAAGCCCCTTTTAAATAATTCTAGTTCGTGCTTATCCTGCATTCTTTTCATTCCATGAAATGGCACCCTTTTGAGGTACTTTGTTTAATGGTTACATGCTTCCTCTATGCTTTCAAATTTTGTATACATGGCTACCGTGGCTTTTTCCATTTTCAAGCTTTGGTGAAAATTGTTCTATCCTCCTTGTTTTGATGGATGTTCATACCCCTGTTCCAAGGCTCGTATTCTAGGCTCGAACAATGAGTATGATGGCAAAGGTTTAGGAATTCGGCCTTACGCTCGCCAGTTGCATTTACTTTAAAGTTTCTAAAGCCTATTCAACCATTCCATTTTTTGTGCGTAACCTGCACTTAGGGCAGTCCATGGGGCTGCATCTCTCATGGGCACTTTGACAAAACATGTCATGCACCATGTCTATGCTTCCATTGTTGCTCAGGCATAGAGGATGTTGGAAAAGGTCTAGGAACTTGGCTTTATGCTTGCCAATGGTAATTTCTTGAAAGATTGATGGATGGGCATCGTGTCCTATAATTTTGGTTTTTCTTCTTTTTGCTGTTTTGGTTCTTTTTTTGGCTAGTTTTCTTTGTCTTTTTGGATGACTCTTGGTCTTCTTTGTTTATCCCTTGTAAAAGTCCTGTCGTTATCTTGTAAACTCATGTTGATGTGTTGATTAGAGATTAACAAAGGACAATTTCCTGTCGCACGAGTGACATGAACTCATTCTAATGGGATCCTTTAACTGTCAAATCATTATTTTGCTAAACCTAACATCTTACTTGTCGATTTGGTCTTGATTCGATAGTTTGGACAATTTGAAGGGAAGTTGAAGGGTCTTGGGCTTAGCGGTTGGAAGACAGACAGGGGAAAACAAAGCGACAAGATCTATGTGAAGGGGCCGACGGTGGTGAGACAGGGACAGAGGTGAATCCACAGGAAGCATAGAAGATAGATTGGAGGATAGGAAATAAACTGTTTTGATGCACATAGAGAAGGCCAATTGTTGCAGGCTGATGATATATGTACTAACATGTAGTGACTAGAATGTAGTAGTGAGGAGTCGATTCATAACACTGTTCTATTTTAAACATTGTTAATAAAGTCTGCATTTATATACTTCCTATCATTTTGGTATTTAAATGTTGAGACTATGAAGGAGACATCTTGAATTCCTATCATTGTTTCTAAATTTCTCTTTGATTGAAATTTACTATGAAATTGATTGGTTTGTTCTGTGATTGGTAAGGTTCCATCAATTGGTATCAGAGCTTTAAGAGATTGGGCATTGGTAAGCTGTCAGTATACCTCCAAGAAGAATGGGTAGAGGAGGATCCCGAGGCAGAGGCAGAAGAGACCAGGTTGAGCCTGAGTTATTGCAGAAGTTGATTGAAAGAATGGAAGCTCTGGAGAGGGCGCAGAGAAGAGGGACCCCTCATGATGAGGATGTAAGTGATGAGGAGGAAGAACAATAGAGAGAAGAGAATGAGGAAGGATAGGTAGAACAAACATATGAATTTGAGGAAAATTTTCTGAAGACAATTATGAGTCTGGGTTCTAAACCCAAAATAGAGGTACCAACTTATGCCGGAAACCTCAATGGTGAAGACCTGATAGACTGGATCAATGACTTAGATAAGTATTTTGAATATGGAGGAGTAGCAAAGGAAAAAAGAGTAAAATTTTCCTGTACCAGACTAAAGGGCCATGCTGCCATGTGGTGGGACTTTGTCCAAACTGAGAGAAGAAGGAGAAATAAGGAAAAGATCAACTCTTGGGATTGAATGGTGGCCAAGTTGAAGGCCAAATTTCTTCCCAGTGATTATCAAGCTAATCTCTTTAAGAGATTACAGAATTTAAAGAAGGATATGTCTGTGAAAGATTATACGGAGGAATTCTACAAGTTAGTAATCAGATTCGGGCATGTTCAGTAAGATGTGGAGAAAATAGCCCGATATGTGAATGGTCTCAAGTATAGTTTGCAAGATGAAATGAGTCTTTTGTCCCCTAGGAGCCTAGAAGAGGCTTATCAACTTGCCCTAAAGGTAGAGGAGGAGTTACAAAGGAAGCAAATTCAGCAAGAGAAGAAGAGAGGAAGAGGTTTTAGAGGTAGAGGATAGCAAACAAGTAGGGGACAACAACATCATCAAGGAGAAGAGGCTGGAAGTTCCAGTGGGACAGCCAATAATGTTAGAGGTGGTTTTCAAAATAGAGGGGGAAGGTCTTATGGAAGAGGTGGCTCACAAGGTAGAGGAAGAGAATTTGCCAAAAAATGTTTCAAGTGCAACCAGTATGGGCACAAGAGTTGGGAATGCTCTGAATCATTACAAGGAGGACATTCAAAATTTGAGAGGAGCAATCAAGTGGTACATGCTGATCAAGAGAGTGTGAGGTCACCAGTACACCACAAGGATGAACCAGAATCAAGTGAGTCTTTAATGCTTAAGAGGGTGTTGTTGAACCCACAACGAGAAAGTCAAGAGCCAATCCAAAGGAGAGCATTGTTCAAAACCAAGTGTAAGTCACAAGTTAAATGTTGTAAGCTCATTATAGATAGTGGAAGCACAGATAATATTGTTGCAATTGAAATGGTAGAAATGTTAAATCTTAAAAGGATTAAACACCCCACTCCATATAAAGTGACTTGGTTACAAAAGGTCATCAAATATTGGTTAGTGAGTAGGCCTATGTTAATTTTCAGATTGGCAGTTATAAATATTGTGTTTTATGTGATATAATGCCAATGGATGTGTGTCATGTTTTTCTTGGAAGACAGTGGCAATTTGATAGGAAAGTGGTGCATGATGGAAGGGAGAATACATATACCATTGAGAAGGATGGAGAGAAGCATACCTTGCTGCCCATAAGAGAGAAAGAAGAGGACAACAACAGCATCAACAGTAGTAAGGTCATGATGGTAAGTGGTAAGGAGTTTTTGAATGATTTGAAGAGTGAAGAAATTGGTTATGCTTTGGTTCTTAAACCTAGATGTGTAATGACGTCTACAAAATTGGAGGATTTACCTATTGAATTTCAAAATATTTTGAATGAGAATATGGATTTTGTTGCATCTGATTTTCCTAATGAGTTTCCTCCTATTAGAAGCATTAGCCATCATATGGATCTAATTTTAGGTGCTAGCCTTCCAAGTAAGGCTGCATATAGGTTAACACCTATGAAAAATGAGGAGATAAGGAAGCAAGTGGAGGATCTTTTGAAGTAGGGTTTGATAAGGGAAAGCTTGAGCCCTTATGTTGTTCCTATAGTGTTGGTTCTAAAGAAGGGAGGGGAATGACATATGTGTACTAATTCAAGGGCTATTAATAAAATCACAATAATATATAGGTGTCCCATACCTAGGATTGAAGATCCAATGGATTACTTGAGTGGATCTATGTATTTTTCCAAAATACATTTGAAAAGTGGCTATCACCAAGTAAGAATTAGACCAGGGGATGAATGGAAAACAAATTTTAAGACTAGTGATGGGTTGTACGAATGGCTAGTTATGCCTTTTGGATTGTCTAATGCCCCTAGTACTTTTATGTGGTTAATGAATGAGGTTTTGAAACCATTCATTAGTAAATTTGTGGTTGTATATTTGGATGACATTTTGGTGTTTAGCAGGTCCAAAGAGGAGCATATAGAGCATTTGAGGCAAGTTATGAGGAGGCTACATGAAGAGAAATTGTAGATCAATATGAAAAAAGTGTGATTTTATGTAGACCGAATTGGTTTACTTGGGCTTTGTGGTGTCAAAAGATGGGCTGAAGATGGATAAGGAGAAAGTTCAGGCCATACTTGATTGGCCATCACCAAGAAGTGTCATGGAGGTAAGGAGGTTTCATGGTCTTTCTAGTTTTTATAGAAAGTTCATAAGAAATTTCAATCATGTAGTAGCACCTATCTTAGAGACTATTAAGGGGAATAAAAGATTGTTTGTTTGGACCAAAGAGGCTGAAGAAAATTTCAAATTTCTCAAGAAGAAGGTGAGTGAACAACCCATACTTTCTTTGCCTGATTTTAATAGTGTTTCAAGTAGAGTGTGATGCTAGTGGGTTGGCTATTGGGGTAGTCCTAAGTCAAGAGGGAAAACTGGTTGCATATTTTAGTGAGAAATTAAATGAGGCAAAAAGAAAGTATTCTTCTTATGATTTGGAGTTTTATGCTTTGGTTCAGTCCCTCAAGAAATGGATACATTATCTATTGCCTAAGGAGTTCATTGTGTATACAGATAATCATGCTTTGCAATTCATTAACAACCAACATAAATTGAATCAAAGGCATGCTAAATGGGTTAAGTATATTCAGAGTTTTAACTTTGTTTTAAAGAATAAAACTAGTGGTCAAATGAATAAAGTTGCTGATACCTTAAGTAGGAAGCATTTATTGTTATGTGAGATACAAACTAACAGTGTGGGATTTGAAGGTTTGAAAGAATTATATGTAGAAGATGTAGATTTTGGAGAAGCATTTGTAGCTTGCAATGATCCTATTTGCCAGAATATAGAGCCATGGATGGATTACATGATTCAAGAAGGTTTGTTGTTTAAGGATAATAAGTTGTGTATCCCTAGAGGCTCCATGAGAGATAATTTGTTGAAGGAAAAACATAGTGGTAGTCTTGCTGGTCACTTTGGGTAGGATAAAACTTTTCTACAGTTGAGCACTCATTATTATTGGCCAAGGATGAAGGCATATGTGAAAAGGTATGTGGAAAGGTGCATAATTTGTCAACATGCTAAGGGAAAAAGTCAAAATGTGGGGCTCTATTAGCCATTACCAGTTTCAACTAGGCCTTGGGATTCGGTGAGTATGGATTTTGTTTTGGGTTTGCCTCGTACACAAAGGGGTAATGATTCCATCTTTGTTGTGGTAGATAGATTTTTTAAAATGGTACATTTCATACCCTACAAGAAGACTAGTGATGCCACTAACATTGCCAGTTTGTTCTTTAAAGAAGTTGTAAGGCTGCATGGTATTCCAAGAAGCACAATTTCTGACAAGGATACAAAGTTTGTGGGTCATTTTTGGAGGACTCTATGGAGGAAATTGGACACAAATCTGAATTTTAGTTCTACTTATCATCCCCAAATGGATGGTCAGACTGAGGTTGTCAATAGAAGCCTTGGTAATTTGTTAAGGTGTCTTGTTGGTAGTTCACCTGGAAGTTGGGATCTCATGTTAGCACAAGCTAAATTTGCATATAATGATTCCCCAAATAGAAGCAAAGGTTTCAGTCTTTTCTATGTGGTGTATGGTATGCACCCAAGAGGTGTATTTAAACTTTAGGATCTTGCTAGTATGGAGAAGAGGAGTGCAGATGGGGAAGAATTTGGTCAAGTCATTCATGACATTCAGGAGAAGGTAAAACAAAATATTGAAGATAACAATCAACAATATAAAAAGTATGCTGATCAAAAGAGGAGATAGTTAGAGTTTCAGATTAGAGACCTTGTATTGGCACAAGTCTCAGCTATGTTTGGCCAACAATGTAAGTGATCCATGTTAAGTTTAGCTAACCTTGATGATTCATTCCAAGGTTGACGAAGCATATAAATACTTGTTGATGAGTTGTGAAAAAGGTGTGTGAAAAAATGATCAAATCCTAAGAAAAATATAGAAGCAGAGCAAAAAGGAAGAAGTGCAGAGGATTAAGAGTAGTAAGGATGAAGATATAGTGAACGAGTGAAGATCAGAACAAAAATTGTGAGCCTTCAAAGGGACTAAACTAGGCATGAAATAGATGCTATTCCTTAGTTCGTATATCTTGTGATAAACTTAATTCTTGTAGGCAGTGAGCCTCCTGTAGGCAGTGAACCTCCTTTGAGCAGTGAGCTCTGGGCAGTGCGCCCAAAGGCATGTGCCTTCTATTTTTATAAATTACTTTTAATAGGGTACTAATCTTTGTGGGTTAACCCCCACCGTGGTTTTCCCTTAACCAAGTTTCCACATTAAAAATCTTGGTGTTATGTGTTCATTTGTTTCTACTCATGTGTTGATGATTCATGCTTAAATGCTTATATCATTGATCAATTTTGTGTGGTAAAGAAATAGTTGCAAGTGATAAAGTTTTGGGACAAATGATTAACCCCCCCTCTCAGTTGTCTAGCCTAATTCAACAAATTTTTGAGGTGATAGGAAGATCGAATCCCCCATCCTCAGGTGCCTCTGAGAGGTTTTCACCCTTGGATACATCCTTTATTTTTACTTTTTCACAATCAAGAGGCGCCTTTCAGTTTTCACATAATGACTTATCTTTTTAATTTTATTTATGTCACTTTTACAATTGAAGGATTTGATGCTTCTGCCAAAGTATGCTAGTTTAGGAAGATCCATCATGAAGCCTGCTTTGCAATCACCCAATGGAATGCCTTGTCATAAACCCATCCAATATTGGTGCCCCCTGTTGGTCCCAATCAACGAGGTTAGGATATACGAGTGAAATGGTGGTGGATGAAGGGTTATGGGTAGATGAGCTTGTAGAAATCATGAAGATGGAATTTTCTTCGAAAAGGTCGGTGATATAAAGTGGGGTGTCATCGATGGTATCCGAATTAGAAGTCTCTCCTACCGAAAAAGGTCTAGCTTCCATATCAGAAATACACTTAATGTCTTTAGAAGGCGGTACCTCCGGTTGATAGCCAAGGCCTTGCTTATTAAACTTCCTAGACACATCAATGGGTTCAATAGGTCCTTCTTCTTGTGATCCCAATCTGACATGTCCTTTGTAACCCATATTCTTAATGATGTGGAACCCATTATTATATCTTTCCACTTCAAGTTGTACTTGGTCGTTTTCATCATAAAATATCCAAGAATTAATGTCATCAATGTCTTCATCATCAAGGAATCCTCCCTCAATGAAAACTATTGGTGGAGCTTTTATAACAACTATGCATGAAGATGATTTGGATATAGAAGGCTTACCATGGGATTTGGGAGATAAGGGGAGAGTTTTGACACAACAAGATTCGTCCAATGTGTATTCACTTAGACTTTGTTCAGTGTACTTGATACAGCAATTTGATGTGGCTTTGCTAGATGATGGATTAAGTAAGATAGAGTGGTCAACATAGGATGAAGAGGGATAAGCTTCAATGTTGATTTGGATATGGTTAGGACTTTGATATTTGGCTTGAAAGGTGCGATAAAACTCAAATGGATTGGGATCGGCAGGGATGGTTACTTTAACACCATTATATGGAAAATTGAGGCACTAATGGTATGTGGAAGGAACAACTTTAAGGGTATGGATCCATGGATGGCCAAGGATGATGTTATAGGGAAGCTCAATATCAAGAACCTGATAGTGGGTGTCGGTAGTGACAGGATAAACTTGGATAGGCAAATAGATGACTCCTTTAGTATCTCTCTCAGCATCATCATATGCTTTGATGCTAATGACCTTAGAAGTATCAATATTATTCTCAGAATATCCCAATTTTTTTTATTAGTTTTAGAGAACATATATTGGGACCAACTCCACCATCCACTAGTATTCATTTGATATGACGTTGGTTTGCAAATACTTCTATGTGGAGGGCTTCATTATGTGATGGGTTAATGGATGGTCAAAGATCTTTATCAGAGAAAGTGAGATGGCAAGGGGCTACAATGTTAGCTATCATAGATTGAAATTGGGTGATATCAATATTATTAGGCACCGAAGATTCTTGGAATTCTTTATCAAGGATAGCTTTGTGAGTAGGGGATATGCGTAGGAGCTCTAAGATGGAGATGTGTGCGGGAGTTTTGCCAAGGTGATAAAGCTTATTATAACTAGAAGGTGGTCAAGGAGGATTGATAGGTGCTCCTTGAATGGTAACATGGCCTCTTCTAGTAGTTACGGTGCAATCAGGTGCTTTACCTTGGATAGTGATGGTAGAAATGTGAGCATGGTTAATACGTCCAATCATGGATGACTCATAGTTGTAATGGATAGCATTCCCAACATGAGGGTTACTTGCCTTGTCATGAGGTGGAAGTGGATTTTTGAAAGCATCTAGATCATAGTTTGAGGTTGGTTGATGTTTTGTTTGTGATGTTGGTGTTGTGATTTTGGCCAAACCTTGGTCGATGCAATCTTGAATGACATATTTTAAGTGCATGCAACCATTTGTGCTATGTCCTTTGACTCGATGGTATTCACAATATTAGTTCTCTTTGTACCAACAAGCTTTGAAAATAGGTTATGCATTGGGTGGAGGCTCAGGTAATGTAATGTCTCTCGCTTGAATAAGTTTATGAAGGACTACCTCAATAGGTTCTCCTAAAGGAGTGAATTGTCATCTAGGTGTTGAATTTTCTCTTGGTCACTTTTGTTGCAAAGGTGGATTGGTTCTAGATGCATCTTAAATGTTGATGGGAGATTTCACTATTTGTATGTTTTTTGTGTCTACAATGTCATCATTAATGACATTTTTGTTTTTGTTCCAAAAGTGTTATTTATCATTTGAAGATTAAGGACTATCCTTATTGTCTTTGAAATTTTTTATGGTACCCTTAGCAATTAAAGCTCGCTCAATAGTGGTTCCTTTAGATATGATTTCATCAAAGGTGCTAGCACTTTGCAATTGCAATTAGAATGAGAGCTCGAGATGAAGGTTTTGGACAAAGATGTCGAGTTGCTGTTTCTCAAGGATTTGCCATGATAATTTGCTAGCCATGTTACACCATTGTTGGGTAAATGATGAGAAGGTTTCTCCATTTCATTGTTTGTTATTGACAAGATCATTCATATACACCTCCTATTCAATGTTAAAAGAAAAATGGGATCAAAATTTGTTTAGTAATTCCTCAAAAGTCTCGATTCCCAGAGGTAAATGAGAGAACAATTCAAGAGTTTGTCTCGCTAAGCTTCAAGGGAATAATCTCAAAAGATATGTATTGTCATATGCAACATCAAGACATGCCACATAGAATGCTCTAAGATGGTCATCCACATTATCTTTCCCTTTGTATTTGTTAAATTGTGGGATCTCAAATAATGATAGAAAAGGTGTCATGTGAAGTGATCTATCAAATGGGTAAGTGCATATGTCTCCCAAGGAAAATGTCTTCTTGTTTTGTCCCACTGTTTTGTTAACCATTTGTTCAATATCTGCTTGAGATAGTTGTTGTTGTTGCAAAGAGTTTTGATGGCTTGGAGGTGGAATGTAGTATGATGTATGTTGTTGCTATGGTGAAATGTATGAGGGTATGACTATATGTTGAGGTTGACTGCTCACAATATATGCAGAAGGATTGGTATATGACATATAGGTGCTTGATGAATGTTGTCCTTGAGACACAAGTAGTGGTTGAGTATATTGTGATGGATTGACTCCAAGATTTTGCATCACAAGGGAACTAGAGGATGGATTGATATGGATCAATGGTTGTGGATTGGATGTTGGATTTGTATTAAAAGTGGAAGTGGTAACATAATGGTAAGCAATGGAAGGATTGGTGGATGAAAAAGGATAGAAATTTGGGATTACATTTTGGACAACATAAGTACCTTGAGATGGATTGGTATATGCCATATATTGGGTACTAGTGGGTAATGTGTGAGTTGTATAAGATGGATTGACATTTTGTGAAGGATTATATCAAAATGGAGTGAGCGATGCAAGTTGATCAACATAAGAGACAATACTACTAGGATTGGCTTGTGATATAATAGATTGGTCACTCATGTCAATGAGATTAGCATTGGGATTATATGGTGTGTTAGATGCATTCATGGATATCATGGAGACCACATTAGAAGTGGTAGGGATACCAGTTTGGACTATGGATTCCACATGTGATGCAATAGGAGTAGAAACTTGTAATGGGTCCGAGACTTGTGTGGCTTGCAGCGTTGGGGCAGCTTGTGAAACTTGTGGAGTTTGTGATATTGGGTGTAAAGGGGAAAAATGTTTGATCAATTAAGATAAATAATAACCCAAACAACAATAAAATGTGTGAATAACAAGAATAATCAAATGAAACTGTCAAACTTACAACCTTGTTACCCTACGACTTCCATTGGTCACCTATTCTTTCTTGATCTTGAATGATGAAGATGGGCCCTCAGGGAGCTTGCTTCCTTGCTTTGATTCCTCAAGATGACAAGGAGAAACGGCTATGATACTTTGTGTGATTGAAGATGAGCTTCAACACACTGATGATGGAGGATGATATGAGAAGAAGAATGTGGGCATTGATAAGGGGATTGTGAAATGACTTTGACAAAGTTTTGATGCATGAAGGAGTCTCTCCTTGGAGAGATTTGGACAGAGGTTTGGTACCTGAAGTGGTCTCTCTAAAATGGCTTAGAGAGGGGTCCTATTTATAGGATTTTAGAGATGAGGATGGAGGGTCAGGATTCATCTGATCAGATCAAGGGCTAGGAATAAAAGTGAATCTTTTATTCCTAGGGATTGAATTAAAAATTCCCATTTTGGGAAGAGTGGAGAAGTGTGGGGGACAACTGAATATTAAATTCAGTGAGTGGAGGTGAGTGGGAGACAACTGAATTTTATATTCAGTGAGTGGAGGTGAGTGGGAGACATCTGAATTTTAAATTCAGTTTAGTGGATGAGTGGGAGACAAGGTTAATTAAGTGTTTTCTTAATTAACTTAAGTCTAGGTTAATCAGATAAATAGGATTTATCTAATTAACAGGGATTAGGGAAATGGATAAATCATCTAAATGAATATTAGGAATATTCATTTAATTGATAGGATAGGGTTGTAATGGTTAAATGGATCAATTAGGTGAATTAATTGATCACTAAGGATATGCAGATTGGGAGAGTGGATTAGTGTAGAGGTACAGAAATTGGTTTTGCAAAGTAGTCCAATTTCATTCCTGACACCAGACATCATTGACCTATATTGTTGGTTCACCGCTTGATAGGGGCAATACCTTGGTTGTTCCTGTATCATTTGTGCATACTTGCTTACTTGCTTGTGTGTGTCATCATTTTTATCTTGCATTCCATATCATTCATCCCTTTCTTCTGCATTCAACCATTTCATTCCTGTCAACATATCTTATCGTGAGATTGTCCATCTCATGCCTGCCGCCTTCCCCCCGTCCAATCTCCCGAGGGGGCATCCTATCATCATAACCTGTACCAGGGGCAAACTGGGGCATGCATCATTATCAGACTATTTATTCTTTGAAACAACGTGATAAAAACACATTGCTTCAAAGAAGGGCAAAATGTAGACACCGAAAATTGGACTGCTCTGCAAAACCAATTTCCGTACCTCTACACTAATCCACTCTCCCAATCTGCATATCCCCGGTGATCAATTAATTCACCTAATTGATCCATTTAACCATTACAACCCTATCCTATCAATTAAATGAATATTCCTAATATTCATTTAGATGATTTATCCATTTCCCTAATCCATGTTAATTAGATAAATCCTATTTATCTGATTAACCTAGACTTAAGTTAATTAAGAAAACACTTAATTAACCTTGTCTCCCACTCATCCACTAAACTGAATTTAAAATTCAGATGTCTCCCACTCACCTCCACTCACTGAATATAAAATTTAGTTGTCTCCCACTCACCTCCACTCACTGAATTTAATATTCAGTTGTCCCCCACACTTCTCCACTCTTCCCAAAATGGGAATTTTTAATTCAATCCCTAGGAATTAAAGATTCACTTTTATTCCTAGCCCTTGATCTGATCAGATGAATCCTGACCCTCCATCCTCATCTCCAAAATCCTATAAATAGGACCCCTCTCTAAGCCATTTTAGAGAGACCACTTCCGGTACCAAACCTCTATCCAAATCTCTCCAAGGAGAGACTCCTTCATGCATCAGAACTCTGTCAAAGTCATTTCACAATCCCCTTATCAATGCCCACATTCTTCTTCTCATATCATCCTCCATCATCAGTGTGTTGAAGCTCATCTTCAATCACACAAAGTATCATAGCCATTTGTCCTTGTCATCTTGAGGAATCGAAGCAAGGAAGCAAGCTCCCTGAGGGCCCATCTTCATCATTCAAGATCAAGAAAGAATAGGTGACCAATGGAAGCCGCAGGGTAACAAGGTTGTAAGTTTGACAGTTTCATTTGTTTAATTAACTTAAGTCTAGGTTAATCAGATAAATAGGATTTATCTAATTAATAGGGATTAGGGAAATGGATAAATCACCTAAATGAATATTAGGAATATTCATTTAATTGATAGGATAGGGTTGTAATGGTTAAATGGATCAATTAGGTGAATTAATTGATCACCGGGGATATGCAGATTGGGAGAGTGGATTAGTGTAGAGGTACGGAAATTGGTTTTGCAGAGCAGTCCAATTTTCGGTGTCTACATTTTGCCCCTCTTTGAAGCAATGTGTTTTTATCACGTTGTTTCAAAGAATAAATAGTCTGATAATGATGCATGCCCTAGTTTGCCCCTGGTACAGGTTATGATGATAGGATACCCCCTCGAGAGATTGGAAGGGGGGAAGGGGGCAGGCGTGAGACGGACAATTTCACGATAAGATATGTTGACAGGAATGAAATGGTTGAATGCAGAAGAAAGAGATGAATGATATGGAATGCAAGATAAAAATGATGACACACACAAGCAAGCAAGTATGCACCAATGATATAGGAACAACCAAGGTATTGGCCCTGTCGAGTGGTAAACCAATGATATAGGTCGATGATGTCTGGTGTCAGGAATGAGACATGTCGTATAAGACTCCAGGTCTGGTTTCAACAATGTGACATCCTATCTAAGACATATGATAACGATATATGACAGTGTTGTCATGGTGGGGAGTGATATATCCCTAGACCAACACGGCAAGCGTGTTGTCATGGCGGGGAATTATGGATCCCTAGAGCAACACGAAGGATAGTTATGACTGATTGATATGGTTTACAACCGGACAAGGATCAAGACCACTGATTGTGATCGGATCATTTAACAAGATTGACTTGACTTGATTGGCATGGATTAAGGATAGACTTGCAATTGGATACGGTATGGAAATGGATATGAAGTGCAGTTGGATACGGTATGGATATGGATATTTGTCATCTTGATATAGCAAGTATTTTGAAGCACTTTCATCATTGGGCTTTATTATGTTGTAAGAAAATACATGCATCTAGGTATAATTAAACCGAGATGACCTGAGTATTACTTACAGGTAATGTGTGTGTTGTATAAGATGGATTGACATTTTGTGAAGGATTATATCGAAATGGAGTGAGCAATGCAAGTTGATCAACATAAGAGACAATAGTACTAGGATTGGCTTGTGATATAATAGATTGGTCACTCATGTCAATGAGACTAGCATTGGGATTATATGGTGTGTTAGATGCATTCATGGATATCATGGAGACCACATTAGAAGTGGTAGGGATACCAATTTGGACTGTGGATTCCACATGTGATGCAATAGGAGTAGAAACTTGTAATGGGTCTGAGACTTGTGTGGCTTGCAGCGTTGGGGTAGCTTGTGAAACTTGTGGAGTTTGTGATATTGGGATAGCTTGTGAAACTTGTGGAGTTTGCAGTATTTCAGATAGCTTGTGAAACTTGCAGAGTTTGAACTTGTGAGACATGCATAGCTTGTGATACTTGAGGCATGGATACAATCATGGGAGGAGAGGGGGTATGTTGTGAGACATGAAAAGGTGGAAAACTCAAATTTTGTGAAAGGTATCGAAGCACCTTGCTTGGAGTTAGCAAAGATTCCAAAGTGTACTCCATGCGTGGAGGGCTTGATGGTGTAGTAATAGGCAATGAAGAAGATGGATTGAAAGTGGGATGAAATGGCATGGATATGTCTTGAGATGGAGTGGCTATGGTGGATGATGCCTTTGCAACAATAGGAGTGTTTAAATCTTGTTTATGAATGACATATATGTCAAAGTTTCTTGGTAACATGGCTTCCATATTAGATAATTTTAAGAAATAGCAATCGGAATCAGATAAAATGAGTCTATCAACTTGGTCCCATACGCGTGTCTCTTGAAATTTAGATAAATTATCTTGGGATGGCTCATAATAGGTCGCTATAGATGGTTGATGTTGCACTTGTTGCAAAGATGATGGTCTAGTGGTGTACCCTTAAGGTACAAACATGTGAGGAGGCATATCAGTCGTGAATTGTGTTGCATCTTTAAGGTGGGTCAATTGAGATTGTTGCCTTTTGGCTTCCATTTCAGTTGTATATTGGCTCCTAGTTTGAGGCATGATGGTTGATGATGGAGATTGGACTAGTTTGTCAAGGTTGAGACCCAAAAGTTTGATGGTTTGCTAATTACTTGTTGATGGTTTGTTTTGCTAAGTTGTTTGTGTTGCAAATATGTGCCTAAGCGGTGTTGTCATTGATGTCAACATATTCTTGTTGTCATTGGTGTCAACTATGCATTATTGTGTTTCCTATCTAGGAGACTGAATGTTGAGGATATTGAGAAAATTAATGAAGATAGAATGTTCATGGACCATATGGAAGTGTAGAGGATTGTCAGAGGTTTCTCTAGTTAAGAATTGAGAAGTCCGCATAAAGATTTGAATAAGTTATGGCCATCTGAGTGGAACCAGATTTTGCAGTATTCAGAAAAGATAGAGTGACAATAAGTTGGTCTGGATTGCTCTGTAGTAAAATATTATGGTCTGCAGATCTAAAGGCATGTTTGGGAAGTTAGTGTGTATCATCAACTCTTGTGGTTCATGGTTTAGAGGTCCACAAGCTATCTTTCTAGTTTAACAGTCATGGCAGACAGTGTTCTTGAGGTTTCAGAGGAACATACAAATGATTCTGGTAATTTGGTTTAGAGTGGATGTTATTTGTGAATCCAATGTTCTTGTGAAGGTCTCTAGATCATTTGGCTACTATGTTGGAGGTCCGCATTCAATTTTGATCTTTTTGTTGAAGATTTCTTCTTTAAGGTTGATGTTCTTCCCAGTCTTGGCCAACTGGATGTTCCTAGCGTGTTGCAAATGATCTAAAGAGCATTTTATGAAGCATGGTGTGTCAACAAAGGAAGATTCAAGTCTTAGCTATGTTTGGCTGATAGTGTAAAGATCTATGTTAAGTTTAGCCTACCTTGTTGATCATTCCAAGGTTGATGGAGTGTGTAAATACTTGTTGAAGAGTTGTTATAAATCATCCTTGTATAAAATGAATTAAATCTGAAGAAATGATCTAAGGTAGAGCAAAGAAGAAGAGCGAAAGGAGTATAGAGTGAAGAGTCAACGAAGAAGAATTTGAAGATAGAAGTAGAAGTTTTGAGCCTTGAAAGGGACTAAATCAGGCATGAATATGGATGCTATCTCTTGGTTCATTATCTCTGTGTAAATCAAAATTTCTTATAGGCAGTGAGCCTCATTTGAGCAGTGAGCTCTAGGCAGTGCGCTCGAAGGCATCTACCTTCTATTTTCTTAAGTACTTTTAACAAGGTATGCATTTTTGTGGGTTAACCCCCACCATGGTTTTGCCCTTAATCGGGTTTTCCACATCAAAAATTATGGTGTTGTGTGTTCATGTTGTTTCTGCTCATGTGTTGATTTATGCTTAAATGTTTACATCATTAATCTGGTTGTAAATTAAGAAAGAAGATTAAAAGTTTAGAAAAGGTTAAAGTTTAGGGACAACTGATTCACCCCCCCTTAGTTTTTCAGTCTAATTCAAACAATTGGTATCAAAGCAAGGTTCCTCTAGAAGAAGCTTAACCACTCGAGGGGATCCAAGATGTCAACTTACAAGAAGGATAGTCCAAGATTCAATGGAACAAATTACTCTATTTGGAAGAGTCGCATGGGATGCCATTTACAATGCATGAGTGATGCTTATTGGTTAATAACCAAAGATGAGTATGAACCTCCGGATAAAGGTTCGTCAACTCCAGATGAACTCAAGGATGCTGAAAATAACCTTTGAGCTAAAGAAGCTTTGTTGAGTGCCCTGACTGATTCAGAAATGACAAATGTTTTTAGACTAAAAACTGCTCATGGAAATTGGAAGAAGTTGGAGAATCTATATGAAGGAGATAAATATGTCAAATGTGCCAAACTACAAAGTTTGAGAGGTAATTTTGAAAATTTGAAGATGGGTGAAGATGAAAACATCTCAATCTACATGCAAAAGATAAACAAACTTGTGTGTGGGATCAGGTGTGCTGGTGGAACTTTAGAAGAATTAGAGATTATGGAAAAAGTGCATAGATCTTTGCCTAATTCATACAAACATAAGGTTGTTGCGATAGAAGAGATCAGGACCATCTCAGATGTTACAAGAGATCACCTGGTTGGCAAAATTTTAGCTTTTGAATTGAGTGAATTTGGTGATTCTCTTCCTATGTTTGAATCTGCATTGAAAACCAGTGTATAAGGAAAACAAAGATATGATACGAGTGAAAGCTCTTCTACAAGATCAAACAGATTTTTGAAGACAAGGAAGGATCTTAAAGATGTTGAAATAGAAACTGTAGATCTTGAAGCTCTTATTTCCAGAAGAATGCCAAGAGGATCTGGTAAGTATGAAGGAAAATTACCACTCAAATGTGTTTCTTGTAATAAGATTGGTCATTTTGCCTCAAGATGTCTAGAGAGGTTTTGAAAACCAAACCCTAATAGGTACAAGGGTAAGAAGAAATGTTACTATGTCCAAGAAGATGGAGAAGAAGGGGTCATATGGCTGGTGACAAGAGTAAGTTTGTGAGTTTTAAAATTTATGGAGGACTTGTGAAATTTGGAGACAACTCAGCTGGTAGAATCCGTGGTAGAGGATCCATCTCTTTTGATGGTAAGAACAACACCAATGATGTTTTGTATGTGGAAGGACTGAAACATAATCTTCTCAGTGTTGGACAGTTAGTTGACAAGGGTTATGATCTTTGATTCAAGGATGGAAAATGTAGAATCTTGGAAAGCTTTGGAACTGAAATTGCATCCGATACTCAAACTAGAGGTAACATCTTTCACTTAAGTAGTTCTGGCAAAAGTTGTTTGATTGCTCAGATAGATCAAAGTTGGTTATGGCATAGGAGGATGTGTCATGTGAATTTTGATAACATTGTCAAAATAAGTTCCACTCAAGCTGTAATAGATTTTCCAAGACTTGTGAAACCTAATAGCATATGTAGAGAATGCCAATTGGGTAAATAGAACAAAATTTTATTCAAAAGTAAGGAACAAGGTTCAAGTGGGAGATTGGAATTGGTACATACTATCAATCTATGTGGTCCTGCTAGAATTAGGAGTGTGTAAGGAGACATATATTTCATGTTGCTAATTGATGATTACTCCCAGATGATGTGGGTAACTTTCTTGAAAGAAAAATCAAAAGCTCTTGATAAGTTTAAGGTGTTCAAGATGATGGTTGAAAATGAGATTGGTGGGAAATTAAAGTGTATGAGATCTGACAGAGGTGGAGAATTTACTTCTAGTGAGTTTGATGCTTTCTATGAAAAACATGGAATAAAAACATAGTTATCTTCTCCTAGGACTCCTTAGCAAAATCGAATTGTAGAAAGGAAAAACTAGACAATTCAAGAAGCTGTCAGGACCATAATGATGGAAACAAATGTTCCTCAAGTTTATTGGAGGGAAGCTATGAGTACTTCTATCTACACTCTTAACCGAGTGCAGATCAAAGGAAATTCTGGTAAGACTCCTTATGAACTATGGTTTGGTCATCCTCCTACTGTGAGATATTTTAGAGTTTTTGGTAGTAAATGCTATATCAAAAGAGATGAGGATTTAGGCAAGTTTGATGCAAGAAGTGATGAAGGAATATTTTTGGGATAGTCTACTCAAAGTAAGGCTTACCCGTGCTTCAACAAGAGGTTGAAAAAGATTTTTGAAAGTACTAATGTTAAAGTTGATGAAAGCAAAGGACATTCTAGGTACCATGGATATGATTCAGATGATCAAGATGAAAGTCAAAGTCAAGGAAGGCAAGTTCAAGTTCAGAATCAGATTCAGATTGATTTGGTAACTCTGGTAACTCAAGAGGTTAGTGCAGATGATGAGGAACAAGTTCAAGAAATAGAAGTTCAAACAATTTCCAAAACTCCCAAGTATGTAAGGTTGAGTCATCCTAAAGATCAGATCATAGGAGAGAAGAGTAAAGGTGTTCGAACTAGGAGAAAATTTCTTGAAGATCAAGAGGAGATTTGTTTGATTTCAAAGATTGAACCTAAATTAGTAAGTGAAGCTTGCAATGATGAAAACTGGGTTAAAGCAATGGAAGAAGAATTGATGCAAATTTAAAAGAATCACACTTGGGATCTTGTTCCTAGACATGAGGACAAAAATGTGATTGGAACCAAATGGGTCTTCCAAAATAAACTAAATGAAGATGGTGAGGTTGCAAATAATAAGGCAGGGTTGGTATGTAAAGGCTATTCTCAAGTGGAAGGAATTGATTTTGAAGAAATTTTTGCCATGGTGGTAAGGATAGAGGCAATTAGATTATTTCTTTCCTTTGCTTCTTTCAGAGATTTTAAAGTATATGAAATAGATGTCAAATCAACATTCCTAAATGGAGATTTGGAGGAAGAAGTCAACATTAAACAACCAGAAGGATTTCAGTTGTCTGATCAGGGACATATGGTTTGTAGACTAAGAAAAGCCTTGTATGGACTCAAGCAAGTTCCAAGAGCTTGGTATGCCAGATTGGATAAGCATTTGCTTAAGCTAGGATTTAGCAAAGGTACTGTTGATAGTAATCTGTACTTCAAGATAAATCATGAGCACATTCTAATTGTTGATGTCTTTGTTGATGATATCATTTTTGCTAGAAATGAATGCATGTGCAAAGCATTTGCTGATCAGATGAAAAGTGAGTTTGAGATGTCAATGTTTGGTGAGATGAATTTCTTCCTAGGTCTGCAAATTGTTCAATCAAATAAAGGTATCTTCATATCTCAGTCCAAGTATGTGAAAGAATTGTTGAAGAAGTATGGAATGGAAGATTTAAAGACAGTAGGTACACCTATGGTAACCAGATGCAAGCTAAGCAAAGATGATGACTCTCCCAAGGCAATTTAGAAAAGGTATAGATCAATGATTGGAGGATTGCTCTATCTAACTCAGACCAGACCTGATATCATGAATGACATTGGACTTTTTGCCAGATTTCAAGCTGATCCAAAAGAATCCCATGTTGTGGTAGTTAAAAGAATATTCAGATATCTCAAGGGGACAATTAACTATGGACTGTGGTATCCAAAGGATGATAACTTCACTCTTCATGCAGATATAGATGTTGATTGGGTAGGAGATGTGGATGATAGGAAAATTACTAGTGGTGGTGCATTCTTCTTGGGAAGAAGATTGGTCTCTTGGATAAGCAAAAAGAAAGAGGCAATATCTCTATCCACTACAGAGGCAGAGTATATAGCAGCAGCAAATAATTGTACTCAAGTTCTGTGGATGAAGCAAATGTTGAAGGAGATCATAATTATCTTTGAGGAGCTAATCACAATATTCTGTGATAATTCTGGTGCAATAAGCATCTCAAAGAATCTAGTATTGCATTCAAAGACAAAGCACATATCTATCAAGTTTCATTTCTTGAGAGAGAGGGTAAATGAGAATGAAGTCAAGTTGAAATTTGTGCCTTCCAAAGATCCTATCGCAGATATCTTCACTAAGACTCTTCCCAAGGATAGTTTTGAGTATTGTAGAGAGAAGTTAGGGGTTATTACCCCTACTGATCAGAACTAAGATGCACTTATGTGCATTAGTCTGGTGGAATTCTCAGACATATCTTGAGACCCAGATTGATGTTGAGAAGATACTACTCTAAGGAGTAGTCAGTATGCAAATGTTGGAGATTACTTTGAAATAAAAATGGGGAGTAAAGATTGCAAATATGTGCCCTTTTCCATTGATGTCAAAGGAGGAGAGAAGACATGTGAAAAACTAAATACTAATGACAAAGGGAGCAATGAAGAAAGTGGTTGCAAAAGTCAGGGGGAGAAGTTCTTGTCATGATGGTTGAATCAGTTTTTGACATCACATATTGCCATCAATGACAAAGGGGGAGATTGTTGCAAATATGTGCCTAAGTGGTGTTGTCATTGATGTCAACATATTCTTGCTGTCATTGGTGTCAACTGTGCCTTATTTTTTTGCATGTTTAGGAGACTGAATCTTGAGGATATTGAGAAAATTAATGAAGATTCAATGTTTGCTGACCATATGGAAGTGTAGAGGATTGTCAAAGGTTGCTCTAGTTAAGAATTGAGAAGTCAACATAAAGATTTGAAGAAGTTATAGCCATCTGAGTAGAACTAGATTTTCTAATATTCAGAAAAGACAGAGTGATAGTAAGTTGGTCTGGATTGCTCCGCAGTGAAATATTATGGTCTACAGATCTGAAGGCATGTTTGGGAAGTTAGTGTGTATCATCAACTCCTGTGGTTCATGGTTTAGATGTTAACAAGCTATCTTTCTAGTTTAACAGTCATGGCAAACAATGTTCTTGAGGTTCTAGAGGAAGATACAAATGATTCTGGTAATTTAGTTTAGAGTGGATGTTATTTGTGAATCCAATGTGCTTGTGAAGGTTTCTAGATCATTTGCCTACTGTGTTGGAGGTTTACACTGAAGTTTGATCTTGTTGTTGAAGATTTTTTCTTTACGGTTGATGTTCTTCCTAGTCTTGGCCAACCGGATGTTCCTAGCATGTTGCAAATGATCTAAACAACATTTTATGAAGCATGGCATGTAAACAAAGGAAGATTCAAGTCTCAACTATGTTTGTCTGACAGTGTAAAGATCCGCATTAATTTTAGCCTACCTTGCTGATCATTCCAAGGTTAATGGAGTGTATAAATACTTGTTGGAGAGTTGTTGAAAATCATCCTTGTATAAAATGAATTAAATCCAAAGAAAGGATCTAAGGCAGAGCAGAGAAGAAGAAGAAGAGCAAAAGGAGTATAGAGTGAGGAGTCTGTGACAAAGAATTTGAAGATAGAAGCAGAAGTTTTGAGCCTTCAAAGGGACTGAATTAGGCATGAATATGGATGCTATCTCTCAGTTCATTATCTCTGTGTAAATCAAAATTTCTTATAGGCAGTGAGCCTCCTTTGACTAGTGAGCTCTAGGTAGTGCGCCTGAAGGCATGTGCCTTCTATTTTCCTAAGTACTTTTAACAGGGTACGCATTTTTGTGGGTTAACCCCCATCGTGGTTTTTCCCTTAACCAGGTTTTCCACGTCAAAAATTCTGGTGTTATGTGTTCATGTTGTTTCTGCTCATGTGTTGATTTATGCTTAAATGTTTACATCATTAATCTGGTTCTAAATTAAGAAAGAAAAGTTTTGAAAAGGTTAAAGTTTAGGGACAACTAATTCACCCCCCACCCCTCTCAATTGTCTGGTCTAATTCTAACAGCTGGTTGGTTGTTTTGCTAATGAGGTTGTTGTTGGTTTGTTGTTTGGTTGTTGGTTGGTTGCCTTGGTTGCTTAGGTTGTTGTTTACTAGAATTGCTTTGTTGGTTGTTTGATTGGATAACTTCGCTAGAGGATAGCTCACAAACTCAAGGGAAAAATCTAATTGTTGTTGTTGTTTGTTAGGGTTCACTAAGGCTAAGTAAAGCCAAAAGGATAGTGTTTTGTTGTTGCTAGGTTGATTATTTTCATGGTTGGTTGGTGGTTGGGATCTCAAAAGGATGAAAAGCTCAAAAAGTCCACTGGTTTTGGTATACTCAAACAAGAGATAGTGTTTAGATGGCTATGGCTGATCAAAGGAGTGGCTAGAAGTTGATTATAGAGATAAGGAATCTGAAAGTGCAATAGATTTGGGTTGGTTGATGCAAATTGTTGATGTTTGACCAGAAGCGACTAGTAATAGCTCAAATGTGACTCAGAAAAGGATAAAAGAAGGTGATAATAGATCAAAAGTGATTTGGATAGTTATAGATAACAGGATATAGTGCTAACTAGAAGTGACTAAGTTTACCAAAGGTAACAGGTTTTAGCTCAAAAGTGATTCTCTATTGTTTAAAAGCGATGCAATATTTGCCAAAAGTGATTATTTGCTGTTTAAAAGCAATGTGGTAAGCTAAAGACGAGCAGTTTCAGTTCAAAAGTGGTGTATGTCTAATAGAGGATGTGTTTTGGTAATTTTTGGCAAGAAAAAAATGATTTCAGTCATTCACACTCACAACATTCACAAGCATGTACAACCTAGGCTAGGAAAGGACTGTATTTGTTGAATCCCCTTGCCATGCCTATTCATAGTGGATAGCTTCAGGATCTTCGTAGCACTGGATCCTCCCTCGGCACTCACTTTTCAAGCATACCAAGTTCCAGGTTTCCCAAGGCTCACAAACCTTAGGATTGTCCCTGCTATCTCTACTAAAAACCACGAGAATCAAGGCAGCTTCAAAGGTTTGACCTTCTACATCAACAAATAAAGGGATTTTGGCCACTACACAAGGTTGCTAGTAAGGGCATCCATTTGGGTGGCTACATGTGCGGTGATTCACTCCATTAATGGAGATACCAGCCCAAAGAGGTTGCGCTCAATGGGGTTTTGGGGGAAACATTCATTGGTGTAACACAATAGCACCTATTGTTTGTGGCTTTTGACACAAACACTTTTTTATATAGCATCGTGGAAGAGCTTTGCTTTAGCTTGTTACCACTTGGGTTGTACCCCTTTTCACACCGAGAAGGTAGGCCCTCTAAAGATAATAACAAGTTCTCATGCACCCAAGATCTATTGGATAGACAAGGGGAGAGGATACTTTTATTATTAAATTTGGGTTACACACATACACAACAAGCAAGCAAAAAAGATGAAACAAGCACAAAGAAAATAATGGTTCTTTTTAAGCACCAAATCCAAATGTTCCTAAATTAGTGATAAAAATGATATGTCTTGGACCAATCGAAGCTGCAATAGATATGTTAGAAGTTTCACAACCTCCTTTTCTTGGACAAACAATAAGATGCTGCACAAATAGATGATTAGTAACCAAGAAAATCAAACTATGAATGACAGAACTGGAAGCAAAACATAGTTACAAGAGGTGATTAACTATTAATTAAAAGTGATCTGAATTCTACAAAAATCAAACAGTTATTGCTCAGAAGCAATGCCAAAATACCAGAAGTGATCCATTACTGCTCAAAAGCGATTTGAATCTGCTGGATGCACAAAAAATTCTTGTTTCTACAAAACTAGGGTTAGGATCATGGACAAAATGATTATCAAAGATTGCAATCCTTAAAACATGAAATCCAATGGATAAAATTAACTCTGATAAACCCCTCTACAACCATAGATTGATCAGTTAGAAAATCGAGGATGGCAAATTGACAAGATCTTGCAAAAATCAAGGATGTTAGCTTAATAAAATCAAAAACCCTAATCAAATTGATTAGTAAATGATAATAGGATGATCAAGATCTTGCAAAACAAAGATTAAAACCCTTGATTGATGAATGAAAATCTAGCAAAACACCCTACAAAAATTAAATGTTAACAAAAAACCCCAAATTGCTAAAAGCAATTGATACAGCTGAAAGCGGTTTGTTTCTGATCAAAGGTGATTCGTTGCAAACTGAAAGTGATCTCTGTTAGCTCAGAAGTGATCTCAAGAGAACTGAAAGTGACTAATTTGAGCTCAAAAGTGACAACAAACTAAATGTGATCAGTTTCTACTTGAAAGAGACTGCAACTTATCGTAAGTGCTCTGAAAAATATTAACTTCACAAAACAACTTCAAAATGCAATATTAATCAAGGATGTGAGTCCCACCTAGCATACCAGAATGTGGATAGCTAAAAATTAGGTTAATAAGATCAAGCACATAAATCAAAACCTAATCCTACCACCATCAAAGAATCGAATCCAAGTGAAATCAAAAGCATACAATTCAAGAACAAGATCACCTAGATTGTATGATTCCTTGTTTTGTGATGTGGATTGCTTCTCAACAATGAATAATCATGAAAATCAAAGCTGCCAATGATGGATGGATGATAATGATAATATGCTCAATGGATGCAATGGAAGCTCAAAATGCTCAATATGCTCAGGATGATAATGTAGACGCTATGATAATGGATGCTAGATGGATTGTATGGAATGACAGGGTATTTATATAGAACTCAACCAAAATCAATCAGTGGTGGAGATTAAGTAGCTGTGTGAATGGTTAAGATTAAAAGATGGCATAGATGAATGTGTACAAGCCATGTGCCCATAGGTAAGATCTATTTTAAATGTTTGTAGTTGGGTTGTTATTGATGATAACATAAGTTTACTTAAAATATAAAGATATCCTATTTTAAGGATTTGATGATGAGAATAGTTGATTTTGGAATCAATTAAGATTTAATCTAGATCATTCTAATGAACAAGGCCAACTTATACACATAGAAGAAAGTTATAAGATAAGAAATGATTTTAAATGAGAAAGAAAATAAATTAAATAAATTAAAGATTTATTTAATTTATAAAGGTGATGATAAGATAAATAAATAAAATATTGATTTTATTTATTTATGATAGAGGAAATCAATTAAATAAATTAAGAAATTTATTTAATTGTTTAAAAGAAATATATAGGAAATAATTAAATAATAAAAATTATTTAATTATGAGAAATAGAAGAAATAGATGAAAATATAGAGGGAAATTAATTAAATAAATATGATTTATTTAATTAATTAGAAAGATGGGTGTAACAAGTGTGCTAGGACAAAGATAACCTAAATGGATGCAAATGATGAAAAATGCAATAAATCGATAAATGATAGAATGAGTCAATTTTAGCTGTCTACAGTACTATTCATAGATGATGATTTGATTAGAAATATTGATGAAGCTTCTGCAATTGAGAAAAGACAATTGTATCATAAAGTGGTGTTAGCCAAGGCTTGGAGGGTAGCCCCAAACCCTAATTATAAAGGAGCTTTTCTAGAAATTAATGATCCTATAGACAGATTGAACATGTTAGTTTAAAGGGCACTAGAGTTGATTGTGGGTGTCCCACCTGATGTCTTTGAAAGGAAAGACAGAAATATGAAGGAAACACAAGCTAGATATAAGGCTTCTTTGATTCATCTTTCTCCTCAACCTACGCCTAATATTAGTTTTTCTATGGATACTAGCATTGCAGAAGATGAAGGACTAGAAGGTGAGGATGAAAATGTACAAGATTTTAAACATGTGATTGATAAATATGAGCCTCCTATGGATAGAGAAGTAGTCAATAGGGAATCTGCTGATGAACTATTAGAGGATATAAGACATTTAGCTAGAAATAAATTTGTCTAAGATAAAGATTTTATAAAAACTCTCGAGTTCAAAGCATTTCCATATGAATTCAAAGGCAAAAAAGCTAGGGAAAAAATGAAAGATATTTCCCCTAAGATACAAGCTGAAGTGTTACATGAACTTCAAAAATAAATTGATAAAGCAATGGATGACATGACCCTAGATAAAGGAAGAGAATTGCTAGAAGAGGCAGGGGTGATGTTAGTCTTAGGTTGGGATATGACATTCGCCATTCTTTTTGATACCTTCAAAAGAAATCAAGACAAGGAGATGCAGTTAAGCATTGAAGTTGTGGATAAGATCAAGACATGTTCTAGGTACGATCCTGATAAAGCAACTTTGTTGATATGGGCACTCTACCCTCCACATCAAAGGCCTCAAATCAATGATGCTACTAACAAAGTATTTGGTCATCTCATACTACATAGAGTTGAAGATACTGACCCACATGATTTGATACTGCTGATAGGTAAATGTTAATGTTGCCAAATTTACAAAAGCTCAGATAGAGAAATTGGTCAGGAATAACAATGCATATATAACTGAAAATGCAAAATTAAGGCAAGAAATTTCTATATATAAGAATAAATTGTCATTATCAAGTAATCGTCTACCTTATCAAGAACTAGATAAGAGAATGATGGAAGTCATAACTAATGCAAATTAATGGAAAGTAAAGGATGAGAAATTTCAAAAGAAGAGTGATAAATTGGAGAGTGACATAAAAGTTGTCAAATATCAAATGGCTTCTAAATTGATAAGGAGAAGATTTGGAAAGATGATGAAACATAGCGATTAGGTTTGGGACTTACATATTCTTATCAAGAACATAAAAGATTGCATCTCAAAATGCTCGATAAGAAAGAAGAACTAAAATCCAAAGAAAATGTTGCTGAGCAAGCACTTAAGGAATGTAATAGAATGATCATTGAACATGAAAGGTTTAATATAATATTAACAAAAGATATTAGTGATTTTGATATGCATGGGGATATGGCATTTCCTAAAATTTTCAATAATGAGGGTAATATATAGGATAAAGGTCTATGGAGAGATGAGTTGGCTTAGTTATTTCCCATAGCTTTGGAGAAAGTTAATGATGAAGACAAAGTGATGGAAAATACTCATAAACAGTTGGATAAAATATTCCAGCTAGAATCTATCATGAGTGACATAAAGTCCACATATACCTATATATCTCAAGAATACATTGATCATATAGCCAAGGTAAACTTGTTTATTGCCAGAATAGTATGAAAGAAGCATGGAGAACATAATAAAATTTTGATAGTTTTGGTGAAGAATGAGAACTATTTTTGGCAAAGATTTTGATATGCCATTGTGAAGGTCATACAAGTCTTCTTTAATGGTTAAGGTTTACCCATCTAGGTATGGTAGAGCCTGAAGTGAAGGGTATTTTAGCCATATTTGCCCCATGTTGTTAGCCAAAAGCGTCAAGAGAGCTTGGCAACCTCTTAAGGTTAAAAACCTATGTTTTTGAGACCTAACATAATTGAAGACTCTACTGGGGAACACGTAAAGGAACCTGGTAGGAGACCATATCAATAGAGTCAGGAAGTTAAAGTCATAACTCTGTTGGTGGAAAAGACCCAGAAGATAAGATTATTCCTCTCCAAAAAGAGGTGGCGACTCTACTCTAAATTTTAGATATATTATGTGTTGAAGAATTACAGTCTCATAAATTATGGATGGTAGGAGATCAAAGGCTGATGATAAAAAGTTACAATCTTCCTCACCTTTAAGGGCCCCTAGCAAGAAAACTAGGATATCAGGTTGATCTGAATGCACTATTGGCCAAAATGCCCAAGAAAAGACTTCAGAGCAGCCTATAATAACTCATAACAACATCACTCCCCTACATGAATCAGAGGAACTCTAGTCCAAGAGTTATCATTCCCAGTTTGATGATATTCTATCCCAATACAAGCTTGACCCTCAAAGGTAGCTTGAATATCAAGCTTAGATTGAAAGAGAAATAATGCACAAGCAGGTAAAATATGATTATGAAATGTCATTATAGCAGGGTGAAGAGACTCAATACAAATCTATAAATCAAATAACATCTACAGAAACCCATGATAATCCACCAAAAGACATACGAAATAACAATGAACTATAGTAGAATTTACATAAATTACAGGAGTAACTAGAGCTAGCTAAACTAAGAGAGGAGGAAGAAAGAATGAAACAAGAATTGCATCAAATAAGGGCTAGAAGTAAAGCAACTAGCTCAAAATATGTACCTCCCCATAAGCAAGGTGGGCATGCTCTTACAAGCAATTAGAAGGGGTTACATCAGAATACAAGTGGTTCACACACTTCAAGAGCACTATATAATCCAAGTAATACTAGCCATACCCAACAGAACATTCCACCACAAAATCCAAGAACACACAATGTCTCCCAACATATGATTCACACTCATCCACCACTTGGCCAACAACATATTCCACTCTGCCAAAAAAATACAAATATGAATCCTCACCATAATGTACAACAACATCCACCTCACCATTACCATCAACAATATCAACCAAATCAAAATTTGTAAGGACCCTTAAACATAAACAGATACAAATAGCTAGACTTGTCTAGATATCAAATGTGTCTTGATCCCATTGATAATGATCTAAGAAATTCTATCCCATAATTTGCTGGAAATAATGCCATATTAGCAAAAGAGCATATTAGAAGTATTGAGACAGTCATGGATAACTTTGAAGTGCAATATGAAGACACCAAGATGAAATTATTTATGCTATCTCTAATTGAATATGCTAGGGACTGGTACACGACTTTACTTGATGCCTTAATCAGCTCTTTTAAAGATTTCAAGGATCAGTTCAAAGAACAATATGGGATCCATGCTGATCCAAATTTTACTATTCATGAATTGACAAGCATTCAAAAGAACTATTATGAGATAGTAGTGGATTTTAACCAAAGGTTTTCAAAGATATATCACAATTTCTCTTGAAATGAAACCTCTTGATGGCATGGCCCTAGCTTTATATTTGAAGACTTTTGATCCTAAAACCATATATGAACTACAAAATAGAGCTCCTATGACTCTTACAGAAGCTCAAAAAGTAGTTGTGAGTATTGAAAACAACAAAAGAGCTGCTGGAAAATTGGGTAAGAGAGAAAATATCATAATTCCACAAAGCCCAAACAACCAACAAACTAGGCAAGCAAATTATTAAAGAAATGAAAGGCCTAGACTACATGATATGCCTTACAACACAAACTAGAGGGATGGGAAGCTATTAGATAACAGACAGAGGCAAAACTATAAGGATACTCCTAATCCCCTAAAGAAAGATGGCACACATGTAGTGGACAACAACCCATGGTGTATTGCATGCAACCTGCCTCATTCACCTGATTATTGTGTGGTAGCCCAATCGTTGCAAGAAAATAAAACATATTATGATCAAAATAGGGATGATCATACCATGAATATGTTGGGAATGGCACCTCACTCAATTGATGAAGGATACTCATCCTTTGAAGAAAATGTGTATGAATATGATGTGAGCAACCAGAAGTATAATGTTAACATGGGAAGAGAAGAAGTTTTCTTTGATTAGGAAGAAGATGATGAAGAAAACACTTATGTATCTAACATGGTCCCACAATTCCAATTAAGAAAGCCCACTGAGGAAGAAAAGAGAGCTCTTACAATTATTGTTGTGGCTCAAGCCAGAAACAATTACAACTTGAGGAACAAGACTATGAATACTGACCAAGAAACACCTAGAGCTATGTTTATCAAAGAACCAAATCATAAGAAGGGTACCTTTGATAACCATAAGAAATGAAAAAATAAAAAAATTACACATAAAGAAACATCCAAGGTTGAACAAAACAAGGTGAATGATAATAATAAGCAACAACCTAATGAAAAGGGTTCCAATAGAGAAAAGTTAGAACAGATCACTGCTACTTCTTCATTTGATATAACACAAGAATTATCCCAAATCAAGATATCAATGCCATTAATGGAAATGATGAAGATAGAGGAGTATAGAAATAGTTCTCTTAAATTGATTTCTAATGTACCAAATCAGCATCAAAATCATAACAAGAACAAGGAGCTAGAAAACAAAATAAACAATCTTGAACAAGAGATTATAAGAACTCTAGAAATTTATCTTGGCGACACTATCACAAAGAATCCTTCCTAAGTAGACCCATTCTACATAACACTCCTAATCAATAACAAACTGGTGAGGAATTACATGATCAACTCTGGAGCTGCCATAAACATCATGCCAATAGTTGTCATGAAAGAACTAGGTCTGTGGGTGGATATTACATATGGTAGATGCTATGCAATGGATAATAGATCCATTCCAGCTATTGGAATTATAAAAGATGTAGAATTAAAATTAGCCTCATGTTCTAAAGCTATCTACAAGACTAACATAACTATAATAGATACTCTTCCATACTATGGTATGTTGCTGTCTAGACAATGGACTGTTGTAGTAGGAGGGAATATCCAACTTGATTTATCATATACCACAATACCAATAAATGGGAAGGAAGTTAGACTGTATAGAGAGCCAAGATATTAAAACATAATTGAACGGTTGGATCCAAGTCAGATGAATTGCTTTTGTGATGTAGATCTTGGGAGTTTTAGGGTTAAAAGATCACAACTTGAATTACAAAAGATAGAGCAAATAAAAAGACAAGCTCAAATAGATGAGCATGGATTATGGAGGATGTACTTTGATGGTGCATGCAACAAAGGGGGAAATGGGGCAGGAGTTGTATTTATCTCACCCATAGGAAGAACATTCAAATATTCATTCTTGTTATCCTTTGAATGTACAAATAACATTACTGAATATGAAGCATTGTTGATAGGTTTAAAAATTTCCCTAAAACATGGAATCAAATTAATATTAGCATATGGTGATTCTAAATTAGTTGTCTTATAGATCAGGGCAAAATATTCTTCAACGAACAAGAGACTAAAGCAATACAAAAATGCTGTGTGGGATACTTTGAAGTCTTTGATGCATTCCTGTAGATTGGATATAAAGGTCCAAAAATATCCTGGCAAATTTCTTAGCCAACGTTGCTTTGAAAAGAGATGATATAACTTTATCAGGAATAGCTGAGGTAGAATTCAAGGCTAGACCAACAATCCCTAGTAATATTTATAACTAGCAAGTATTTAATGATGACCAAGACCTCATTAAGTTTCTCAATTGTGTGGACCAACATGAATCACAAGAAATTGACTTTAATGCATTTGTTGAGAAGGTAGATAGCAAGGAGACTCTTTTTAGAAAAGAAGTGGTCCAACTCAAGACAAACAAAATTCCTAAAGGCCTTGTAGCCTTGGAAAGAGTGTTTGATGGGCAGGACATATGTAATCTTAAACCTACAATAGTGGATTTTAAGGATGTGGAGGAAATTAATTTGGTAATAGATATGGCCCTTAAAAAGGTTTACAACGAAAAGAGAATTAGTCCAAAAATTAGAGAAATGCTTATAGTCCTACTTAGGAAATACAAACATGTGTTTGCATGGTCTTATGATGATCTAAAGGCATACAGAGAAGATCTATTTCAACATGAAATTCCACTAAAACCTTATGCCAAACCATTTAGGCAAAGGCAAATACCCATCAATCCAACACTGGCACCTAAGATGTAGGAAGAACTTATGAAACTTAGGGAAGGAGGTAGTATTAAACCTATTAGACACTCTTCTTGGGTATCAAACTTGGTACCTAAAAGAAAAAAGAATGGTGACATAAGATTGCGTTTGGACTTCAGAAACTTGAATATCTCATCATTGAAAGATAATTACCCTCTTCTAAATATGGAAACAATACTGCAACACGTGACAGTATGTGAATTGTTGTCTATGATGGATGGTTTATCTGGGTATATACCAAGTAAAAGTTAAGGAATTTGAACAATATAAAAATGCTTTTACTACACCTTGGGGTACCTATGTTTATGTTAGGATGCCATTTGGTCTTACAAATGTTGGGGCAACATTTCAAAGGGCCATGGATGTAGCCTTTGCTAATTTGATCAACACAATAATGGTAGTTTACCAGGATGGCCTTACAACATATTCTAAAAATACTAAAGATCATTGTTCACACTTGGATAAAATATTTATCAAGGCATTGGAATATGGTATTTCTCTAAATCCAAAAAAGTGCCTTTTTGTTGTAACAGAAGGAAAACTGGTAGGGCACATAGTCTCAAAACATGGTGTAAGAATTGATCCTAAAAGTGTAGAGGCTATTGATAGGATTCCTATTCTAAGAAATGTGAAAACCATTCAATCTTTCTTTGGACAAATAAATTTTGTCAGGAGATTCATATCAAATTTTGCATAAATTATTAAACCAGTCTCAAAAATGTTGAAGAAAGATGTGAAGGTAGATTGGACTAATGAAGACATTGAGGCATTTATATCCATCAAGAAAGATATTAAAGAGGCCCCTATATTCAAGTCCCTAGATTTTGATAAACCATTTATAATATTCTCTTTTGCATCTTTACATACAGTGGCAACTATAATGCTGCAAAAAAACAATGAAGGGTATGAACAACCTATATCATTTTTTAGTAAATCACTCTAGGGGTAGAATTAAAGTATGATATTACTGAAATACAAGCATATGTGTTAGTAAAGGCAGTAAAAGCATTTAGGCCATATTTAGTTGGAGCTCATGTGATAGCATATGTACCAAATGCTGCAATAAAAGATATTTTTGTCTAGAATGAAGTTACAGGACGGAGGTGCAGATGGATTAATAGAATCCAAGAATTTGAACATTGACATTCAAATTACCAAGATTGTTAGAGGCCAAGGTCAAGCCAAATTGATGGCTGAATCAAACTTGGAGGTTGCACAAATTTGCAGCATACAAGAAGGTGATAACTTCATTGCAAGTATTGAGCATACACCTTGGTATGCAAATGTAATGTATTATCTCAAAAACATGAAATGTCCTCAGGGCTTGAATGACAATCATAAGAGAACTCTAAAACTTGTTGCATCAAAGTATGTCTTCATGGATGGAAATTTGTATTGAAAAAATAGAGATGGTATTTTACTATTATACAAAATATGAGTGGTGAAGAACAAGAACTACTAGTACACGGACAATTCTTGAAATATTTCTTCTCTTAAAAGAAATTTTTATTTCCATGCACAGTAGATTAGGGTTTCCATTTCCTGCCCCCCACCACCATTAGTCTACATCCTAGAGAGTATTTTCTAGATTCTTGCAATGACTTCATAGCCATTCATCCCCAGTCAGAGCCACTATTGGAACCAATTTTGACCCCACAAAATCTAGTTTGAAATAACCTATTTCCTG
This sequence comes from Cunninghamia lanceolata, assembly GCA_027924645.1. Taxonomy (NCBI): domain Eukaryota; kingdom Viridiplantae; phylum Streptophyta; class Pinopsida; order Cupressales; family Cupressaceae; genus Cunninghamia; species Cunninghamia lanceolata. Next base: position 18,984,456 of record BSBN01001583.1, read on the forward strand.
CCATATTTCCATCCCCACAATGTTATTTCAAAAATTTCAATCAAAATGATAAATCCACTCGACTTATATCCTAACCCTAACAATCCCATGACATCCCATTGCTACCCCAAAAAGAATGAAGTCATTAAAATTAATCCAAAAATCCCTTAAATTAAAACTATATAAAGAGATATCATTGGGAGAATACCATGTCACGAGGACTCAATTTAGTGTCTCTCTAATAGCTCGAAGTGGTAAAAGTAACTTGTCTTTCATGTAGGGCTGACATCAGAAGATTGAAACAAATAAAACATTTCGAGGAGATAGAAGGATATCAAGATGACTGAATCACATGTCTCTTCGATAACCTGATAACACCAAACATATCAAAGGGACTAATACATATCTGTGTGACACCTAAATGTGTCCCCTTGATACAATGATATCTATTAATAAAAACATTTTGAGGAGACTCAAGCATATCGAAGTGACATGATTTCTTGTCCTGTCGATACACCGATAACACTTGTAAAAGGGCATTTCATAAGAAGTTAATAGATAAAAAGGATCATATAACACATAAAAAGATATTGAGAGGACATAATGATATTGATATGACATTATCAAAGGTTATTCCAATATCCCAAAGAATGATGAAATAATATTGAAGAAAGAAAAAAGTAGCCATCTCGATAAATCAGTGACATGACTATTTGACATAAATCGGATGGCTCATCTTCAAATGAATTAATTATTTCTGCATCGATATTGAATTTGCCACAAATACACCAGTAATGAACTAGAGCTAAAAGAATTAATCTCTAAGGATTTTAGAATCTATTGAACAGATGGAGAAAATTGAGGAGATAAGAGATAGAAAATGGCAAGTTGCAGACCAAGGAAAACTCATTCAAGTAAGTACTTCAAGCCTAAATTTGAATTTACAAAGCACACTAAATTGTGAATTCATAAATACATAAAGACCATGGAGAGTAGGAATGGGTTCACCCTAAGAAAAGACAAAAGATAGAGGATAGACATTTAAACCAAGATCTGATAGAACAATGCCTGGGGTCTGGACAAAGGTTCTGAAGAAATGCTCAATTAAATCCACATGCTAAAAAATTGGAAGATGCTAACAGACATGTAGGGGATTCGTGGACCCCTATTAGAGGGTATGACCTATTCATATACCATTACAAGAAAATGCACAGACACAAACCAGTCTCGAATCCATGGAGGTTGAATTTGGGGAAATTGGTAGTACCCAATGTATTTGTGAATGTAGAATTTCTTGAAATGTTTGCAAATAATTATAATCCACAAACTCTTATGATTGAGCTAAAAGATGGGTCTAGGTTTATGCTTATTACTCAGGATTATATCTCAATGGTTTTTCAATTAGATACAAGCTTTGATATGGTATTCAGGATCAAGGACCTATTGAATGAGTACCAAAATCTGAGTAGCACTTATAAAAGATGGAGGTTTCCATTTCATAGGCCTTGGTATGAAAATAACCAGCTTAGAGTGTTCTCAGGGGGGATGATCCCCATTATTATGTTGATTTGTTTGAACCATATTTCAAATACTCCTATTATTTTGTTTGTCAAGTATTAGGTGTGGACGCCCCTGCAATTCATGAATATAGCACCAATAGTTTTGGTTGTGGATGTACAAATCCCAGATGCCAGAATATTAGATTATGCTAAATATCTCTCTAATGATCTTCATAATGATTTAAAGGCTATAAAGGATAACAAGAGAGGTTTTAGATTTATGCATTATTCTTTGTTTATGCATCTTGTTCTATATGAAGAGAAAAACATGAGCTTATGGGATGAATCTCTTAAGGTTAGAGATCTAGGTAGACATGGAGATATTAAGCCAATATAGATGTGGACATCCATATGGGATAGCAGATGTGATAGATCACACTACTTGTATTTTGTAAAACCTTTATATTCTCTATTTGGTCATCCATGCAATTACAATTTGTCACCTAATACACAAAGATTTCTCACAACAAAAGATATGGACAAGAACAACAAAATCAATCACAATTGGGGTGATTGGTATGCATACAGGGGCTGCACAAAGATCAACATCCTTGAGTATGAAGGAGCACCATTTTTGCTCCCAAAAACCTGCCTTGATAGAATTGCATATCTGGAGATTGTTAGGCAGTTGGCTTGCTCTGATTCCATGCATTTAAAGAAACACAATAAGCAATCTTTTATGTCAGGTACTTTGTGTTTTGGGGATTTTACTACTTTTTCTGAGAAAGGCTATTAAGAAATTGAAAATAAATTAGATTAGTTTGGGATGCCCAAAGGAAATGCTAGGGAAAAATTTGACCCTGAGCATTTTATAAATCATGTCAGCACAAGTCAAAAGTTAAAGAAGTATCAGCATGTACTATTCATAGATGATGATTTGATTAGAAATGTTGATGAATCTTTTGCAATTGAAAAGAGACAATTGTATGATAAAGTGGTGTTAGTCAAGGCTTGGAGGGTAGCCCAAAACCCCAATTATAAAGGAGCTTTTCCAAAAATTAATGATCCTATAGATAGATTGAACATGTTAGTTTCAAGGGCACTGGAGTTGATTGTGGGTGTCCCAGCTGAGGTCTTTGATAGGAAAGGTAGAAATATCAGGAAAACACAAGCTAGATACGAGACTCCTCTGAGTCAACCTTTTCCTCTATGTATGCTTGAAATTAGTTTTTATGTGGATAATAGCATTGCAAAAGATTAAGGACTAGAAGGTGAGGATGAAAATGTACAAGATTTTGAACCTATGATTAATAAATATGAGCCTCCTATGGACAGAGAAGAAATCAATATGGAATCCCCTGATGAACTATCAGAAGATATAAGACATTTAGCTAGCAATAAATTTGTCTCAAATAATAATTTTATAAAAACCCTTGAGTTCAAAACATTTCTATATGAATTCAAAGGCAAAAATCTTAGGGAAAAAATAAAAGATATTTCCCCTGAGATAAAAGATGAAGTGTTACATGAACTTCAAAAAGAAATTGATAAAACAATGGATGACATGACCCCAGAAAAGGGAAGAGAGCTTCTAGAATAGGTAGGGGTGATGTTAGTCTTAGGTTGGGATATGATATCCACCATTGTTTTTTATACCTTCGAAAGAAATCAAGATAAGAAGATGTAGTTAAGCATTGAAGCTGTGGATAAGATCAAGACAAGTTCTGGGTATGATCCTAAAAAAGAAACTTTGTTGATATGGGCACTCTACTCTCCACATCAAAGGCCTCAAATCATTGATGATCCTAACAAATCATTTGGTCATCTCATAATACAAAGAGTTGAAGATATTGACTCACTTGATACTAATAACCTAAATGTCAATGTTCCCAAATTTACAAAAGCTCAGATAGAGAAACTGGTGAGGAATAATAATGCATATATAACAGAAAATGTAAAATTGATGCAAGAAATTGCTATATATAAGGATAAATTGTCATGATCAAGTAATCATCTACCTTATCAAGAACCAGCTAAGAGAATGATGGAATCCATAGTTGATGCAAATTACTAGAAAGTAAATGCTAAGAAATATCAAAAGAAGAGTGATAAATTGGAGAGTGACATAAAAGTTGTCAAATATCAAATGGCTTCTAAATTGATAAGGAGAAGATTTGAAAAGATGATGAAACATAGTTATCAGGTTTGGGAATTACATAAACAAACCCATAATTCTTATCAAGAACATAAAAGATTGCATCTTAGAATGCTTGAGAAGAAAGAAGAACTAAAAGCCAAAGCAAACATTGATGAGTAAGCACTTAAGGAATGTAATAGACTAATCATTGAACATGAAAGGTTTAATACAATATTGACAAAAGATATTAGTGATTTTGATTTGCATGGGAATACGGAATTTCCTAACTTTTTCAATAATGAGGGTAATATACAGGATAAAGGTCTATGGAGAGATGAGTTGGCTTAGTTATTTCCCATAGCTTTGGAGAATGTCAATGATGAAGATAAATTGATGGAAAATACTCATAAATAGTTGGATAAAACCTTCCATCTAGAATCTATCACGAGCAACATAATTTCTACATATACCTGTATATGTCAGGAATACATTGATGATATAGCCAAGGTAAACTTGTTTATTGCTAGAATAGTATGAAAGAAGCATGGAGAACCAACATTTGGAATTTTGACAGTTTTTGGTGATGTATAAGTCGATGTATTACTTTCAGCAATGAGAGCAAGTGAAGCACATTTGATAGAAGCTACAACATGGAGAGGAGTACCTTGCCAGGCATATGGTCATGGGTGTTCTATGAAGATTAATGGATCTAGATCTTAATCTAATTTGCTTATGCCCATAGTCTCTATTTATTAATTATGCTTCGTTAAGAGAAGATGTGATATATGAATAGTCATGTCGATTCAAGCCTGAAGCTTGTTTTCTTCCCATATTTATATGGGAAACCAAGGCCTAGTCAAGATCATCATCTTTCAAGCTAGACAATTATATATTTCATAATACTATTATCTCCAATCATATTTCAAGTTCAAGACATTACACTTCTATTATATTTAATATTATAATGGGCAAGGATGGTCAAAATTGTGGAAATATCTATGGTGTTTTGATTTTGTATTGAAATTCAAGTTTATAAGCTACTTGACTATCTCCAAGTAGAAAATGACAGAGCAACCTATTTTGGCATTACCAGATTTCAATAATGTATTTCAAGTAGATTGTGATGCAAGTGGGAGTGCAATTGGAGTAGTGTTAAGTCAGAAAGGTAGACCAATAACATATTTTAGTGAGAAGTTAAATGATGCAAGTAGAAGATATTCAGTTTATGATCAAGAGTTCTATGCCATAATTTAAGCCTTGAAGAAGTGGAGACATTATTTATTGCCTAAGGAGTTTGTGTTGTATACATATCATCAAGCTTTGCAATATTTGAACAGTCAAGGTAATTTGAATTAGAGACATATGAGATGGGTAGAGTTCATGTAGAGTTATACATTTGTATTGAAGCATAGGAGTAGAAAATCAAATAAAGTTACAGATGCATTGAGTAGGAGAAAGCACTTGTTAACATAGATGAGAGTTGAAGTGATAAGATTTGATGAATTGAAGAACCTCTATGAGGGAGACACTAATTCTTCAAAACCTTGGAAAACATGCAAGGAACCTATTGTGATAGATAAGAGTAAGTGGTTTACACTTTCATTCAAGAAAATATACTAGTTTAGAGGAAATCAGTTATGCATACCTAGAAGTTCAATGAGAGATAATTTGATCGAGGATAAACATAATGGTGGATTGGCAGGACATTTTGGCATTGATAAAATAGTCACTTTGGTGAGTGAAAATTACTTTTGGCCTCAGATACATAAGGATGTTAGGAAATTTTTGCAGAGTTGTAGAGTTTGTCAAGTTACAAAAGGGAGTATTCAGAATACTGAATTGTATAAACCTTTGACAATACTAGAGAGATCGTGGGAAGATATAAGCATGGATTTTGTGATGAGATTACCTAAGACATAGAGAGGACATGATTCTATATTTGTAGTGGTAGATAGATATTCAAAGATGAAACATTTCATACCTTGTAAGAAGACAACTGATGCAGTGCATGTAGCTAACCTATTTTTCAAGGAAATTGTGAGATTGCATGGATTACCTAAGAGTATAATTTCAGACAGAGACACCAGATTTCTTGGATATTTTTAAAGACACTTTGGAAGAAGATGAAGATAGATTTGAAGTTTAGTTCAGTATTTCACCCACAGACAGAAGGACAAACTAAGGTAGTGAATAGGAGTTTGGAAAATTTGTTGAGATGTTTGGTTGGAGAGAAGACATTAAGTTGGGATTTGATTCTTTAAAAAGAAGAGTTTGCATACAATAATTCAGTGAATAGGAGTACTAGAAGAACACCTTTTGAGATTGTTATCGGAGTAAACCCTAGAGGAGTTGAAGAACTGAGAGATCTCAGTATGGAAGATAAGAGAAGTGTAGACATAGAAGAATTTGCGGGACATATAGATACAGTGCATAATCAAGTGAAGAAGAATTTGGAAGATATGAATAATAAATATAAATAAGAAGTAGATGAGAAGAGAAGACATACATAATTTGAAGTTGGAGATGAAATGATGGTGTACTTGAGAAAAGAAATATTCCCAGTTGCAACATATAACAAGTTGAAGATAAAGAAGTTTAGACCTTATAGAATACTCATGAAATTTGATTTAGGCAATGGATATGAAGTGGAACTACTGGAGATATTGGGTATTTCATCTATCTTCAACATTGCAGACCTATATCAATATCATGAAGTAGAGCTCAGTGAAAACATGGAAGAGGACTTAAAGATGTAGTTACCACAACAAGCATCGAAACATATCGAGAACATCCTGGATAGTAGAATTGGATGTAGCACTAGAGGAAGACAATACAAAGAATACCTTGTGAAGTGGAAAGGTAGACCAAAAGAAGATTCATCATGGATTCCTCAGGCTGAGGTAGACCATCTTGGTTTTTCTCTAGCCCCAGCAAAGTGAGGGACTCACTTTTTCAATAACCCTGGATGTGTGATGCAGGAGCATCCTAGTGTAACATCAAAAAATGCCCTCTTGGGGGCTTTTCCCTCATAAGGTTTAGCTCCTTAGTCTTTTGCATGCATTTAGGACATCTTAGTTCATATTTTGGCATCTCGATTGAATGCGGCCTAGGTTTCATGGCAAAGTGGACTTAGGAGGACCCCTTGACCTTAACCCTTCCAAAAATAGGGGGAGGACTTGGGTGCATGCACCCTAGTCCTGCCTTATTTTGGGTAGGCCCAAAATTTAAGTGTTAGTTTATGACTGTTATTTAGTCCTTTTGCCAACATGGTAAGTTTTGATTTTTGAAATATTGGCGAGAGTGTTTGTAGTTGCATATAAAAGCATTTTTAGGCATTCATTTTTAACTAGATTATGTTCATGTAATTTTGGCATCCTAAGGTGATTCAAGGCTTTCATTGTATTACAAGAGAAGACTTGTGTGGTTTGTGTGTTTGTATTTGCATATTTGAGCATCAATTTCCTCATGGAATGAAGAGCATCTTCCTCTCATGAGAGTTTCACTACAAGGTGACATTACATTGTGTTGTTATCATTAATTCCTTTGGTTTTTACCTCTGCCTCACAAGGGCATGCATTCTTTATCTAAAAATAGTGTTCAGAGACTTAAGTGTCCTCCGGGGCTTGACTGAGGCAAGCCTCTAAGCACCACAACCACCAAACTAATTCTTGTGATTGCAGGTTACAGATGTTGCATTTGGGAAAAGTGAAGTTGCAGGAAGGATTGGCAGGCATCAAGGATTCAAGATCTGAAGTAGGACACCAGATCATTTCTAGGACTTAGGTGCTCACTCTAGTGTCCTTGAATATTCCACCTCAGAACCATAAAAATAGGTATTCTATGATTTGTTATTTTACTTCCATCTGCAAGAGCATTTTCTGTTATTCGTCAGTTTATTACTGTATTTGCATAATTAGGGTTTTAAAGGTCAATTGAGCATAGGAGAAGAGAAGTTGATAATTAAATTCCCTAATCCAAGTTTCCCTATATCTCACAGTGATCTAGGGTATGATAGTGCTCGCCACTCAACCCTAGGTCCTTGAATGTAAAGTGGACAAGAGGATTTAAATATCAAAACACTAAAACATTAACAAATCTAATTTTCCACTAAACACCATGGTTCAAGAGAAATCTAGGGTTAGTAGGAAAAATATTATTTCAGATTTTTCTACTGATTTTAAAGGCTCATTCAAATTAACATTTGGCTGTAGTCTGTCATTTTAGTGTAAATTTGCATTTAGATTTAAAATATTTCCATTTTTGCATAGAAATTTTCAACAAAAACTAGCAATTTTCATGCATTTTCATTAAATTTGCAGTGTCATTTTGCATAGAAAGGCTTGGAAATCATCTTCAAATTTGAGAGTATTTAATTTCCATCATAAATCAGACTTCAAAATATTCACATAGCATTTTGTCCCAAGATCTCAAACCTAAGGCTTCAAAAACAACGATTTTCACTAAATTTAGCCTTATTGACTCTATAAACTTGCACCATAGGCATGTTGTGAAGAGTATTTTTGAATTAATTTTTGGTTATTAGGGTAATAATTTTCTTCCCCTCCTAAAAAGATTCAAAATACCCTTTTATCGAGCTCTCGTAGTGAAAATTTTGCAAAAAACTACACATTTTGACTATTTTTGCCCTAGGGTTTGACCTAGTTTGCACTCCAAGCATGTGATAAATTTTATGGATTAAGGTGACTGATATTATTTATATTATTTTCTGTACCTCCTAAAATTCCTTACAACGCCCTTTTTGCTAGGTCTTGGAATTAAAAAACCATGAAAAATAGCCTATTTTTGCATATTTTCACTAGGGTTTTAACTTAAGTGGCACTAAAAGCATGTTGTGTTGGGTAGTTTTACATAAAGTGGCTGTTATTACTGATATTATTTGTTTTCCATCATCATTTTACTCAAAACACCCTTTGTTATGCCCTTTTACATTGAATTTTGGTGAAAAAAGTGCCTATTTTGACATATTTTCAGTATATTTTGACTTGGCATTAACTTAAAATCGCATCAAGAGTGTGTTGAGAGTGATCTTATTGCTGTTTTGCACTGATATCATACATTCTCCAACCATTATGGAAGACCAAATATTTCATGATGTTGAGGCTGCTATTGAGGTAGTAGGACATGTACCTATAGAACAAGTCAATAAGCTTGATAAAGACCTTGCCAAATTTCAAAAATATGTGCAAACTGAGAGAATATCTGAAGAAGCCTTACCTGTGATTCATCATGTAAGAGAAATGATAAAATAAGGGACTTAATTTTATTCATGGTTTAACACATATTGTGTAAACTAATGTAATGTCGGTGAGTGAATGTGCAAAAGTCATTGACAACATATCATCGCCATTGCATACTCGAGTCTTAGCACCTATAACGACTATAGGAATATCAACCTTCACATCAATGATCTTAAACTGATGCAAATATTTATAGTGATGCTACCACTAGTATTGGAGTATCTAATGGAACCAATTACAAAGTTGTAGGATTTGACTACCAGAACTTGGTCCATAATGCGACCGTTCCTATGAATAGTCATTCTCAACCTCCCATCACACATAGCTATTCCCAACCATCTTCAACCTATCAATATGTCCAACAACTATTGACCTATTCTCAGCTTCCAAATATCATATCTCAAGCTCATTCACCTCCTCACTTTGGTTCCAATTCCTCACAATAAATCGCACCTTCAAATGATGCCATCCTAAACCAACTTTTACAGGGCATGACTGCTTTGCAACAAAAGGTAACAAATTTGACAAACTCTTTGCAGCCTAGTCTACCAATATATCATGCCTGTAATCCATTATCGTATGCAATCTTGAGAACCCCTATGCTTGAGAGGTTTGAGACTCCTCACTTTGAAAAATATGGTGGAAAAGGAGATCCCAATATTCATGTGGCAGCATTCACACCTATGTATAGTGATTTCTATTTTGAAGAGGATTTGTTGGCAAAACATTTTTTGTGATCTCTCAAAGATACTGCTTTAGAATGGTTTTGCACTTTGCCTCCAAATTCAATACACTCCTTTTCACAGTTAATTGATCAATTTTTACAACATTTTCAAGCAAATATCAGACCCTAATTTACTCTAATTGACTTGGTTTAGTGCAAACAAGGTCCAAAAGAGAAGTTGACTAAATTCATTAGTTGGTACCAAGGGCTTTATGCCCAGATTCAATATTAGAGGAAAGATGAAGATGTTCAAAAGATATTTATTACAAATCTACAACCTAATATTCATGATAAGATCCTCTTGATGAAGTACAACTCCTTTCAACATTTATGCACCGCCCTTCGTGATTATCAACTTTCGTCTAGTTAGTACGAAAACCAAAACTCATTAGCTCAAGTTGGTCAATCAATGGATGGATCATCATAAAACAACTTTAAGAGAAACAATAATAACAGGAACTTCATCAAGATTAATGGACAAAATATGAACAACTTTTTTAATGTTTCAGTTATATCAAATCCAAAGAAAGCATCATACCAACTAGGAAAGTTTACTCCGATATCTGAATCCTACCATTCCATTATGAACCAAGCTATGAGTAATAACATTCTGTAGCTTCCCCCGATCAAGCATGTTGATCCTAGTAAACAAGGACCTTACTTCAATGCTAATGCATTTTGTCATTATCATGAGACATAAGGACATGACACTAAATGATGTATGCATCTTAAACATTAAATACATGACCTGATTGATTCAAATGTCATCCAGGTATCAGGTGTGAATGACAATGGAAACAAATCGGTTGCTCCACTGAATCAAAACTTACAAATCTTCACTAATCCATTCCCTAAACACACTGAAAACAATATGGTGGAACATGGTTTAGTGGAAGCAGATGAGGATGATTACTTAGACTATGATAGCATTGTGGGAATGATTGAAGTGGATAAGAAACAAATAAACAATCCACCTCATCCTTGAAGAAATGGAATTTATGTTGAGGTTCCTCCTCCGTTATCTTTATATGGATTAGGAGATGTTCAAAATACATCAAAAAAGAAAGAACAACAACCAATATAGATGAGCAAGATAGTACAAGATGATTCCCATTACTGTTCTAGAAAAATTTAACAATGAAAACTCGCTAAAAATCAGAAAAGAGAAAGATGACAATCAATAGTTAGAAATAATAGTGGTTCTCCCCCTCATAAGCAACAAAAAGTCTCATTTAAACAAGGATTTAAGGAACAAGCATCATATGATAACAAACAAAATTTTTATAAGAACCACTCAAATTTTGCATTAAATATGATCGAATACCTCTCCAAGAGGTTCACGAGCTTCGAGATATAATATGAAGACCAGACAGGTAAGTATCTCTAACTTTTTATTTCTCTCATGATGTGCTTCCCTCGTGATGTGTTATATGTTGTTTAGGCCTCCTGGGATGACCTCAGATTCTCTCATAAGGTTCGGGATACCAGGGGACTGCCTCTGTTGTGACCTTCTATTTGTATCATCATTCTTCTATATTGCCTCTCTCTCTAACTTCATTGTTGTGTGTTGTGTCTTATGGACATAGCATCATGGTTGGTGACTTGGGGGCACCCTCCTACATGACTATCCCTAAGATACTTGTTTCTCCTCTCTTACTTATTGTTTCCCTTCCTCTAGTGTTTCCACCTAGCAGGTGGATGATGGCAAACATTTATACTGATGCGGACCTAATGTCCCTTTCGAGAGTAATCAAAAAATGGACTTAGTTACTAATATGACAATGGGGTTGTATATCTTATCCGACGCTTGGCTAGTGGAAGCACTTGTTCTTTCCACGTAGTGAATTTGATGATGTTTCTATCGCATTTACAAACCTTAACAATAATGTTGCTCTATGCACCTTTGTTCGTCTTCGAATCTGGCCTTGACAGTACTTGATTTGGAGAGCTTCATGATATAGCCCTACAGTTATCCTCAAACTCTAGATTCATTGTATAACCTTGGCTCTTTGTGTGGTTAATCGTATGCATTGATGTTGTTGTTTATCATGATGTTGTAGACACTAACATGTTTCTTGCAGGGATGTGTTTGTGGGAACATTTAGCGATCGTAAAGTACATGTCACCTCTGGGGGGCATGGGCTTTGTGAAAGTTTGTGTTCCCTTGTGTGTTTTCTTCCTACCTTAACGTGCTTGATATTGATACTTGATATCAACCACCTTAAGGTGGGGGCATATATAAGGTAAGTTGTCTATTATAGATGTTAGCAATGTGTTTGACCTCAGATGCAAAGACTTGCACCTTAGGGTAGTGCATCATGCATCCTAAGTTTGTTTGCAATTAATCAATAAATCATGTAAGCCCTCTACGGAGGTGGGATATCAAGCATATCCTTTTTCTTAATCCCTCTACGGAGGTGGGGATGGTGTATTTCTTAGAGCGTATTGCACATCCTGCATTTTTAAAAGTCCTCTGCGGAGGCAGGGAGCAGTTCTGTGACTAACTCAACCCTTAAGCGTGTTTTCAACAATTGTTGTGGTGAAGCCCAATCATCGGTGTGTGCCTATAATATACTTGAGATGGTGTTGGACCTAGAAATAGGTACACTCCATCACTTGTTTACTATGTTTTCTCCATGTCTTCAAGTGTGTGTTTTGGTGTGCTTGTTTTGTTTGGTGTGTTTGTTGCACCATATACAGAGACCAGTGCCTTCAGGTAGTGCTTCCTACATTTTGGGAGGTTTTGCATGTCTTGTGTGTGTGTTGCCCCATATATAGAGAGACCTATGCCCTAGGGTAGTGCATCCTATATTATGAGAGGTTTGTTTACTTTCCAGTACTTGCATTTTCATTTCATATATATGATAAAAATAAAAGAAAAGAAATCATGCCTATCTTCCATGCATTAATGTGTCTTCAATGCATTGACTGTCTTCTCCCTATTCAGCGTGACTGTAACTATCTTCTCCATGTTTTTGTGTGCCTGTTACTATGATTGGCGTGTCTTCTCCATGCTTGATGTGTTTGTTGTGTTTGTGACCTTACTTTAATGCATGTATTAGCCTCACATTTATACATACATTAAAGTGGGGGCTAAATGTAATGTCAGAGAATGTTCCCTTGGGGGTTTTTCCCTCATAAGGTTTACTTCTTGGGTCTTTTGCATGCATTTAGGATATCTTAGTTCATATTTTGGCATTTCGATGGAATGAGGCCTAGGTTTCATGGCAAAGTAGACCTAGGAGGACCCCTTGGTGCAGGAGCTCCACAGTTTAAATCATTGGGTTGTTTTCCTAGTTGATTTTTATGTTAATTTGTTTACCTCTAAGGCTTTGAAAGACATTTTGATATTTTGTAATAAATTCTTAGTCATTTTAGGTTAACTAGTCCTTGAGGATGTTGATAAGACCTATTTTTTAGGAGGTTTTCTTTAGAAACTTGTTTTTTGGAAAAAAAATGCCATCTCCATCGATTTACTACCTTCATGGGTAGTTGTATGGACAAGAACAGGAAGAGGAAAGGTCAGAAAACTTTCCAAAAAGATTTGCTTTGTATAAACATGCCAAAAGGAATGGAAAAAGATAGTTTTCTGGAGTGCAAACAATGTTTTTTCTATTTTTTTGCTGAAGACAGTTCCTAGTACGGCGTGGTATGGTCGGCACAGAGGTTGAAAGTTGTGAAATTCATTAATTCTTTGAACAACCTTTCTTTGGAGTCTGGTTTTCCTTCTTGACATTTCCTATAGAGAGAGCATTAAATCATTTTTTGAAAACTGTTATAAAACCCTCCAAAAGCTAGGTTTTGTAACAAGATGTGTATCTTCTCCTCTGTCCTCTGAAAGATACTTCATGCTTCAGTAGGATGGAAGGAGAGGACCTTCATTTCATGTTTTTTCTGTGGTTTAGACCTGCACTTCAGTCTTTAGGTAGTTTGGTATGCAATTAGCTAGTCTTACTAGAGACTAGTTAAGAAATGAATGGTGGACTGTATTAGGACAGTCAGAACAGTTGGTTTGTTTTGAATAATATATGGTGGATTTCATGTTTGCAGGTGGAATGGACTAGTGCAAGACATTGGTGGACCTTAAACATGCATATTGGATGCATTTCCCTTTCACATTGCTCTCATTCCAGACTTTGTTTCTAGAGAAAGACAAGTTGCTATCTCTGTCCTCCAACAGCCATACAGTTTTGCATGTGGGGGTTTAGTTTACATTTTCATGTTGATTTTTTTATCATACATCAAGTAGGGGTGATCAAATGGAGTCATGAGTAGTTGTGTGTTGTTAAACATTCCTCCAACTTCAAGGTTTAGTCCTCCTTAAATGTTGTCACCACAACACTGTCATAGGATAGCAAACTGTATTTTTTGTCCTCTATCCTGCAAAACAAAGTATGTCTGATGTTTGTGAGTAAATGGTGGTTTGATCTCATTGCATGTCTATGGTGCATTTAAAGATGAAGGTCTTTTGGAGTCAAGAAGGGTAGGATTGGTTTGTCAAGGTCCACACATTCTTGAAGTGATGTTTCCCTATGACAGTCATAAAATAGTCTTTCTACAATTTGTTGTCTTGATACATGTGGGTAAATGATTGCTCTTTCACATTTAGTGTTTAATATGCATGGAGTAATGATGGCCTTTTGAGGTTTTGAGATGTTATTGTTGGTGGAACCAATTCTATAAGGGTTAAAGCCTTATTCTAAAGCTGTCCTAAAATAGTCCTATTTCTGCCACTGTCCTTTGTCTAGAGAAGGCAAAAATTGATCTTTAGGTCAGAGACCTCATGATAGTCATGACAAGTATGTGTTCATAATCATATGTGAGTATTGTTGGTAGAGGTGTCGGTAGGAAGTTGTGATTCAAACCAAGGTGGATTGTGTAGAAAGGTGGAGTGAGTAGTAACTCTCCAAGGTGAGAGTTGGACAACCTATGAGGAGGACACTAGATAGTGGTCCTAGGCTAGATAAATCTTAGAAATAGCCTTGTGTAGGCTTTGTAAACACAAACACTCTTTGTAAACCTTTTAGAAGGAAGTTGAGTGACTTAAGTTCATTGAGTGAACTTCTATAATCTCTACCTTACCTCTGCATCATATTGGTATCAGAGCCAATATTCTGATTGAAGAAAGTGTATGTCAGAAGAGGAAATTGAAATAGAGGCTAGTACAATGCCTCCCAAGACAATGAGTCAAGATTCCATCAAGAAGTTGGTGGAAGAGATGGTTGAAGCAAGATTGCAAGAAGCAAAGTTGCAAGAAGAGAAGAAGTCTAAGGGCAAGACCAAAGATGAGGGAAGTTCTTCAGACACAAATGAAGAAATTGAGGTAGAAGAGGATCCTCTGGAGTAGGATATGTCTGTAGATCAGAAAGCCTTCTTGAATGCACTTAAGGGTGCTCATGGAGACAGTGGTGATCCCAAGATGGATGTGCCTACATTTCATGGCAAGTTGGATGGAGATGTTCTCACCGACTGGATAGAAGCTATGTACAACTTCTTTGATTACAAGGAGTTTAATGACAACAAAAAGGTTAAGTTTGCCAAGACAAGGCTAAGAGGTTCTGCACTGATATGGTGAAACTATATGCAGAGTGAGAGGGAGAAGATTGGGAAGAGTCCCATCATGAAATGGAGTAGAATGGTGGCTATGATCAGAAGCAAGTTCATGCCACCTGACTATGAGATTCAAATCATAAGGAGGTTTCAGAATTTGAGACAAAAAGACATGGATGTGGTTGCCTACACAGAAGAATTTCATAGACTCAGCATGAGGGCCAATCATAATGAAGATGAAAAGGAATGGTGGCTAGGTACTTGAATGGACTGAAATACAATCTGCAAGATGAGATAAGTTTGGTGTTACCAAAGATAGTGGATGAATGTTTCTTATTGGCCTCCAGAGCAGAGGAAAAGCTGAGAAGGAAGGGTGACCAAAGTACCAGAGGTAGAGGTGGCAGAAACCAAAGAGGTAGAGGCAATTTTGGTCGTGGACAATTCAACAAAACTAAAAATAACAGTAAGCAAGAAACACAATCAGCAACAGAGCGTAGAGGAGGTTTTAGAGGTGGTAGAAGTCATAATGGCAGAGGCAGAAATGGTGGAGCAGGTAGAGGACCAGGAGTCTTCACTGGAAGATGTTATGGCTGCAACCAAGTTGGCCATACAATGAACAAATGTCCAGGGAAAGCTAGCAGCTCTCATGACAGTGGGAAGAGAAATCAGTTAGTGAAAGATGATGATTGTGAAAGTGTGAATTCACCAATGGGAAGTGCTGCACCTATTTTAGATGGAGAGAGTATGATGATAAAAAGATCTATGTTGAAGATGCCATTGAAGCAAGAACCCCCTCAGAGAAAGAATCTTTTCAGAACCCAAGGCCTAGCCTATGGGAAACTTTGCAAAATCATAGTGGAATTAGGGTCTATTGAGAATGTGGTATCCACTGAGATCGTTGAGAAGTGTAAGTTGAAGAGGCTGCCTCATATCAGTCCTCACAAGATTTCTTGGTTGAACAAGAACCAAAGTTTCATGGTGGAGGAACAAACTTGGGTTGAATTTGCAATTGGTGACTACAAGGACAAAGTGCTATGTGAAATCATCCCTATGGATGCATGTCACCTGCTTCTTGGCCATCCATGGCAGTATGATGTTAAAGCTCAGCATGATGGTGAGAAGAACACTTATGTCATCACCAAGAATGGAAGACCATTCAAAATGGATCCTTTGTTGGAGTAGCCCAGGGGAAAGGAAAATAACAACAGTGTCATGTTGGTGAATGGACATGAATTCCTAAACATCTTGAAGGAGAATGACAACCAGGGGTATGCCTTAGTCATGAAGCCCAAGAGTGGATCAGATCAGCAAGATCAAAAATAGAAGGAGATTCCATTGGAAGTACAGCAACTTCTGGATAAGTATCAAGACCTTGTGGTAGAGGAAGTTCCCAACTCCTTACCACCCATGAGGGATATTAGTCATCAAATTGACTTAATACCTAGCGCTACATTGCCTAACAAGGCTGCATATAAACTGACACCACAGTAAAATGAAGAGGTGGCAAGGCAAATTCAAGATCTCCTAGAGAAACGGCTGATTAGGAAGAGTCTAAGTCCCTATGCAGTTCCAACTGTACTGGCTCCTAAGAAGGATGGAAAGTGGAGGCTATGCACAGATTCCAGGGCCATAAACAAGATCACCATAAGATACAGATTTCTAATGCCAAGGATTGAAGATCTTTTGGATTACCTGGGAGGATCATGCTATTACTCAAAGATTGATTTGAAATCTGGATATCATCAAATCTAGATCAGACAGGGAGATGAATGGAAGACTACTTTCAAGACCAATGAAGGTCTTTATGAATGGCTTGTTATGCCATTTGGTCTTAGCAATGCACCAAGTACATTTATGCGCCTAATGAATGAGGTATTAGTTGAATTCATTGGTAAATTTGTTATTGTTTATCTTGATGACATACTAATCTTCAGCAGGACAAGGGAAAACCATGTGAAGCATGTTGGTCAGGTGTTGGAGAAGCTGCATGAGTACAAGTTGATGATCAACTTAGACAAATGTGAGTTCATGAAAACTAAACTTGTATACCTAGGATTTGTCATTTCTAATGGTTGTTTGAAGATGGATCCCTCTAAGATTAAGGTTATTCTCAGTTGGCCTACCCCAAAAACAATGGGAGATGTGAGAAGTTTCCATGGATTGGTGACTTTCTATAGGAAGTTTATCAGAGGTTTCAGTCACATTAGTGCTCCCATCCTCAACACCATCAAGGGTGGAGTCAAATGTAGATTCCAGTGGACAAAGGAAGCTGATGATAGTTTTGAGTTGTTGAAAACAAAGGTGGCTGAGTTACCTACCTTAGTACTCCCTGATTTTGATAAAGTATTTGTTGTTAAGTGTGATGCAAGTCAGCAAGCTATTGGTGCTGTTCTCAGCCAAGAAGGACATCCAGTGGCATTCTTTTCAGAAAAGTTGAATGAAGCCAAGCAAAGGTATTCTACCTATGACTTAGAACTCTATGCAATGGTGCAAGCTCTTAAGAAATGGAGACATTATTTTCTGCCCAAGGAATTTATTGTGTTTACTGACAATCATGCTTTAATCTTTCTTAACAGTCAAGAAAAATTGAACCATAGACATGTTAAATGGATGGAACAGCTACAAGTGTATACTTTCACAATTAAGCACAAAAGAGGTGTATCTAATAAGGTGGCTGATGCATTGAGTAGGAGGTTGCTTCTTGTTCATGAAATTCAGTTAGAAAGCATGGGTATTGACTATTTAAAAGAGCTGTATAAAGAAGATTCTAATTTCAAAGAGGCTTATGATGTTTGTGTGAACTTGGCTAACACATTCCATGGAGAGTATGCATATTTTGTTTTGTAGGAAGGCCTCTTGTTTAAGGGCAATTTGCTATGTGTCCCTAAGTGCTCTATGCGGGACAACATCATCAAGGAGAAGCATAATGGTTCTTTAGGAGGACATTTTGGCTTGGACAAGACACTAGAACAAGTCACAAGGTTCTATTTTTGGCCAAAGGTGCAATCAGATGTGAGAAAATATGTAGCTAGTTGTGCAATCTATCAAAGAGCCAAAGGTGTGTCTTCAAATGCAGGTCTATACCAGCCCCTTCCCATTCCCAACAGACCTTGGGAAAGTATTAGCATGGATTTTGTGCTTGGGTTACCCAGGACAGCTAGAGGGGTGGATAGTGTGTTTGTCATTGTTGATAGGTTCAACAAGATGGCTCATTTTGTGCGATGTAAATGCACAAATGATGCATCTCATGTTGCAGGTCTATTTTTCAGAGAGGTAGTAAGGATACATGGTTTACCATTGTCCATTGTAACTGACAGAGATTCTAAGTTTGTAGGTCACTTCTGGAGGACCTTGTGGAAGAAGCTGGGCACACAGTTGTCCTTTTCATCAGCCTACCATCCACAAACTGATGGTCAGACTGAGGTGGTTAATAGATCACTTGGAAACCTACTAAGGTGCCTTGCAAAGCAGCATGGTTTGGCATGGGACTTGGTTATCAGTCAGGCTGAATATGCCTACAATGATTCAAGGAATAGGAGCACTGGTAAAAGTCCTTTTGAGATAGTTTATGGCTTTCATCCAAGAGGGCCACTTGAGCTGAAGGATCTCCAAGGTTGGGATAGAAGGAGTGCACTTGGTGAAGAGTTTGCTACCTCCATGAAAATAGTTCATGATCAAGTCAAGTTGCAACTAGAAAAATTAGTCACAAAGTACAAGGAAAAGGCAGATTTGAAGAAAAGAGAAGAACAGTTCAAAGTTGGTGACTTAGTCATGGCATATCTAAGGAAAGAGAGGTTGCCAAAGGGTCAGCCAACTAAACTCCTGATGAAGAAGATTGGGCCATCCAGGATAGTGCACAAATTTGGTCCAAATGCATATGAGATTGAGCTACCAGATGGCCTGGATATCTCTCCAATTTTCAATGTTTGTGATCTTTTTCCTTTTAGACCTCCATTGTCTGATGAAAGTGGATCAGATGTGGTGGTTGAAGATGCTGATTGGATCAAGGATTTGCCTCCAAGCAAACCTTTACAGTTAGAGTGCATTCTGGATTCCAAAGTTATCAAGAAGACTCAGAGAGGTGTCTATAAGGACTACTTGGTGAAATGGAAGGATCTCCCTGATTCAGAGGCCACCTGGATGACTGAAGCAGATATTTTGAAGCATGGCATGACACTTCAACAATTGGCAACTCAAGGGACTTGAGCTTTTCCCACAGGGGGAGTATGGTGCAGGAGCTCCACAGTTTAAATCATTGGGTTGTTTTCCTAGTTGATTTTTATGTTAATTTGTTTACCTCTAAGGCTTTGAAAGCCATTTTGATATTTTGTAATAAATTCTTAGTCATTTTAGGTTTACTAGTCCTTGAGGATGTTGATAAGACCTATTTTTTAGGAGGTTTTCTTTAGAAACTTATTTTTTGGAAAAAACTGCAATCTCCATCGATATACTGCCTTCATGGGCAGTTGTACAGACAAGAACAGGAAGAGGAAAGGTCAGAAAACTTTCCAAAAATATTTGCTTTGTATAAACATGCCAAAAGGAATGGAAAAAGACAGTTTTTTGGAGTGCAAACAATGTTTTTTCTATTTTTTTGCTGAAGACAGTCCCTGGTACGGCGTGGTACGGTCAGCACAGAGGTTGAAAGTTGTGAAATTCATTAATGCTTTGAACAACCTTTCTTTGGAGTCTGGTTTGCCTTCTTGACATTTCCTGTAGAGAGAGCATCAAATCATTTTTTGAAAACTGTTATAAAACCCTCCAAAAGCCATGTTTTGTAAAAAGATGTGTATCTTTTCCTCTGTCCTCTGAAAGATACTTCATGCTTTAATAGGATGGAAGGAGAGGACCTTCATTTCATGTTTTTGCTGTGGTTTAGACCTACACTCCAGTCTCTAGGTAGTTTGGTATGCAATTAGCTAGTCTTACTAGAGACTAGTTAAGAAATGAATGGTGGACTGTATTAGGACAGTCAGAACAGTTGGTTTGTTTTGAACAATATATGGTGTATTTCATGTTTGCAGGTAGAATGGACTAGTGCAGGACATTGGTGGACCTTAAACATGCATTTTGGATGCATTTCCCTTTCACATTGCTCTCATTCCAGACTTTGTTTCTAGAAAAAGACAAATTGCTATCTCTGTCCTCCAACAACCGTACGGTTTTGCATGTGGGGGTTTAGTTTACATTTTCATGTTGAGTTTTTGATCATACATCAAGTAGGGGTGATCAAATGGAGTCATGAGCAGTTGTGTGTTGTTAAACATTCCTCCAACTTCAAGGTTTAGTCCTCCTTAAATGCTGTCACCACAACATTGTCATAGGACAACAAACTATATTTATTGTCCTCTGTCCTGCAAAACAAAGTATGTCTGATGTTTGTGAGTAAATGGTGGTTTGATCTCATTGCATGTCTATGGTGCATTTAAAGATGAAGGTCTTTTGGAGTCAAGAAGGGTAGGATTGGTTTGTCAAGGTCCACACATTCTTGAAGTGTTGTTTCCCTATGACAGTCATAAAACAATCTTTCTACAATTTGCTATCTTGATACATGTGGGTAAATGATTGCTCTTTCACATTTAGTGTTTAATATGCATGGAGTATTGGTGGCCTTTTGAGGCTTTGAGATGTTATTGTTGGTGGAACCAATTCTATAAGGGTTAAAGCCTTATTCTAAATGCTGTCCTAAAACAATCCTATTGGTGCCACTGTCCTTTGTCTAGAGAAGGTAGAAATTGATCTTTAGGTCAGAGATCTCATGACAGTCATGACAAGTATGTGTTCATAATCATATGTGAGTATTTTTGGTAGAGGTGTCGGTAGGAAGTTGTGAGTCAAACCAAGGTGGATTGTGTAGAAAGGTGGAGTGAGTAGTAACTCTCCAAGGTGAGAGTTGGATAGCCTGTGAGGAGGACACTAGATAGTGGTCCTAGGCTAGATAAATCTCAGAAATAGCCTTGTGTAGGCTTTGTAAACACAAACACTCTTGTAAACCTTTTAGAAGGAAGTTGAGTGACTTAAGTTCATTGAGTGAACTTCTATAATCTCTACCTTACCTCTGCATCACCCCTTGACCTTAACCCTACCCAAAATAGGGGGAGGACTTGGGCATCTGCACCCTAGTCCTGCCTTATTTTGGGTCAGGCCCAAAATTTAATTGTTAGTTTATGACTGTTATTTGGTCCTTTTGCTGACACGGTAAGTTTTGATTTTTTATATCTTGGTGGGAGTGTTTGTAGTTACATATAAAAGCATGCTTAGGAATTCATTTGTAAACTAGATTATGTTCATGTGATTTTGACATCCTAAGGTGATTCAAGGCTTTCATTGTGTTGCAAGAGCAGACTTGTGTTGTTTGTGTGTTTGTATTTGCAGATTTGAGCATCAATTTCCTCATGGAATGAAGAGCATCTTCCTCTCATGAGAGCTTCACTACAAGGTGACATTACATTGTGTTGTTATCATTGATTCATTTGGCTTTTGCCTCTGCCTCACAAGGGCATGCACTCTTTATCTGGCAATGGTGTTTGAAGACTTAAGTGTCCTCTGGGGCTTGACTGAGGCAAGCCTCTAAACACCACAACTCTGAAACCAAGTCTTGTGATTGTAGGTTACAGGTGTCACATTTGGGAAAAGTGGAGTTGCAGGAAGGATTAACAGGCATAAAGGATTTAGGATATGAAGAAAAGTAGGACACCAGAGCATTTCCAAGGGCACTCTCTCTAGTGTCCTCTGTAGTTGAGTTTTCAGAAACAGAAGTTACAAGGTTGATCAGTGTTGAAAGGAGGTCCAGATCCTGCAAAGAAACTAGTACCTTGGACTTGGGCACCTGCTCCAGTGTCCCTGACTGTTCTGCCTCGGAACCCCGAAAACCTGTATTCTGTGATTTGCTATTTTACTTCCCACTGCAAGAGTATTTTCTATTATTCATCAGTTTATTGCTATATTTGCATAATTAGGGTTTTAGAGGTCAATTAAGCATAAGAGAAGAGAAGTTGATAATTAAATTCCCTAATCCAAGTTTCCCTACATCTCACAGTGATCTAGGGTATGATAGTGCTCGCCACTCGACCCTAGGTCCTTGAATGTAAAGTGGAGAGGAGGATTTAAACATCAAAACACTAAAACACTAACAAATCTAATTTTCCACTAAACACTTGGTTCAAGAGAAATCTTGCATCAACCAAAAACATTTGCATTTCAATTTGTTTGCAGTTTAGTTTGTTTCTTTTCATTTTCCAATTCACTCTAGGTAGTTTAGCAGTAGTATTTCCTGTATTTTGGTCTACATTCTACTGTAGTTGTATTTTAGATCTTGCAAAGCTAGACTTAGCATCTACATTCATTCATGTACAACATATCCAAAATTTAGAGCATTTGGATCAAGTACCAGAAAGTTATCGCTATCATAAGGTCAACTATTTTCTCATAACAGGTTATAGCTCTTCATTGGAGTTTGTGATCTTCCTTGGTCGACGCGGAGGAATCTATTGTTTTGGAGATGATATATATATTGATGTAATAGATGCCTAGGAAAGTATTTAATGATTGATTCATAGATGATAGTTTGGATTCTTTGCGAAGGAGCTTCAAAGCTATATCTTGTGCATATTCGGACATTCTATAATCAAGCTTGTGAGCCCAAATTTGTAAGCCCACATTTGTCGGCTGATATGTATTTGAATTCTATGATATATTGAATGACTGAATCTACATTTGTTTCATATCTTTGAGTGTTTCCATTATGTTTACTCTAGTTGCATGGTTTGGATAGTTCATTCTATGAACCCTCGTACCATGACTGCACCAAAACCTCAGAAGAGTTCCATTAAATTTGGGAAGACATCCAAACTAGCACCTAGATATACATGGGTCCCTTAAAAGTTCTCAAAGAAGTCAACCTAGTTGCATACAAAATTACTCTATCACCATCTATTGCCATGATGCATAATGTTTTTCATTCCTATTTGAAAAGGTTTAATTTTGCAGATAATCAAATTCCTATTCTTGATTGGAATGCTATACAGGTGAAGGAACTAGGGGTGGTGGTGATCAAGCCCATAAAAGTGCTCATAATGGGTAAGCTACGCTTACATAACAAAGAGATAACAAAATGTAAGGTCTAGTGGATCCAATATGCAAAGGAAAATGCCACCTAGGAATACTATGATGACATTTATGGAAGATTTCCTCATCTTTTCTAGAAAACATTTTTATTATGCTCTCAAAAGATTTTCTTATTCTGTTGGTTAACTTTTAAGACAATTAATCATCGGGGATGATGATTCTTATGGGGGGAGATATGTTACATTCCCAACTTATGATTTGGCTTACTCTTATTTTTGTGTGGTAATAAGGAGGATTAACCATAGTTTAATGATTATATGTTGTGGAAATATTTGATTTAATCATTGATTATGAGAATATTGACTAATGATAGTTAGATATGAAATTACATGTTCATATGAATATTTAATTATTATGACTTGAGAATTAGATGATGATACACTGATCATGGTTTATGATGGTGAGTGTGAATAGGAAATGAATCTTTCTTTGAAGACAGAAGGAGAGTATCATCCGGGAGGAAGAGATAGATGTCAGGAAATGGGTCCAATTACCATCTGAGTATCAGATTTTATGTCCTTATGAACCCTTGTAGGTTGGAGTAAGTCACGTCTTTTCTTTGCCAATTGATTTAATTTTTTGTGTCATCTTGTAGATTGTGTTATTTAAAAAATGTTTGCATCAACTCGACCAAATGACATTCTTAGAATGTCGACATGAGATGAGAGATAGTCTCACCAAGAGGCGGAGTACTTTCTTGTTTCTCTATTTATTCCCAAACCAAGATTTTGAATCTATTATTCTTGGTATAATATGCTTTAGGTTTATAGAAAAGAAGGGGGAGAGGTTCTTGACCCCTAAATCACATTTTGATCATGTCACCATGTTGGTGATGATGTTGTATGATGATATCTTGGTTGTTTTGAGTATCTTCATACATCATGAAGATGTATGGCAAGTTTATTATGATATAACTATTTAAACTTTGTATCAAACAATGTTAATATTAATATGTATATTGTGTTAACTATGTTGGCTGACATTGATGGGACCTTCAAATTTTTCAAATTTGAAGTGTCTATCTCCTCTCAATGTGTCAACAGAGGTTAGGTCAACATACTGCCAAATGTACCCCAGAGCCCATCTTTGCTGATTAAAATTTTGCAACTCAGAAGTCATCTTGCAAATTTGTATGGTAGAAAGTTTATTGGTACATATTGTAGTGCGCCTATTTAGTTTCGTGCTTCTTGAATGAGTTCTGGTGGGTTATTTAATGCTTTTTTGACTACAACTGGGCTAGATTTGGTGTTCCAGAAAGTTGCAAATTTCACAATTCTGAAGGTGACCCATTTGTTGTTTTGGTCTAAAACATCTCCAGTTCCATTTTTATAAAAGATGGAGTCCATATGATGCATTATTTTAATGTGTTTCAGTTGTGGTGAACACGTTCAGTAGGCTAGTTTACAATGGAGGTCCCAAAAAGCTTCTGGCGATGCAAATTTTTAGGAGATGGGTATGTTTTAAATAATTAATTATGGCCCTACACAAATTTTCATAGCCTTCGGATGCCCATTCTACCCACAGTGAAGATGCACTATTTGTTAGGATGTAGAAATTAACCGGTTGCTATTTTTCCTAAGTTGTGAAATGCATTTATTAAAACATTTGTGTTTTAATTAATTGGCATATATGTTTTTAAGTGATCAATATTTAAATTCAAACATTATTGTTATAATGTTTAAATTTATAAAATGCCTTTTATGAACTTAGCGCACCAACGCATAGCTCATTCACTTCTCCTCTGCAACAGTTGCACTAGTGCTATATGCCTCATTTTGGGGCAAATTTTGGTCAAGGGTCATTTTAGAAATGTATATTGGTATGCTATGATCTCTATGGAGGTGTCTCTAGAGTTTTCTTGGGAACATTCGAGCAAAAAATTGTTGCAAAATGGAGAGTTTTCACGTTTTTGGCTTTGGGGCAAATTTCTAAGGTTGTATATGTGCTGTAAATGATATTACCCACCTCCTAAATGATGTCAAGACTTATTCTCATGTGTTGGGAATACTTTCAATGTTGTTTTAGCCATTTTTGGGTTCCTACAACCATAAAAATGACCCAACACAATTGAAAATGCCCCTCTGCGATTCCTCATGCCTCTACCACTTATCACAAAGGTTTTGAAGCCATTTTTCTATTGTAAACAATGCTTTTGTATGTGCCTACTATGAAAGAAAGAACCTTGCACAAGTAATAAACACCCAGAAGTATGGTGGTGTTTAAAATGGTTTGAGTAGAGTGCATAGAAGGAATGGTTGAAGGGCAACTATTTGATGAAATGCCAAAGATTACAGAGGTAAAATTGAAAGGCTCTGAATGTCAGAATGTCTGGTAGAGTGCATTTCTTACTTGCCAATTGGATTGGTAACCACCTTGGTATTGTTAGAATCTGAAAAGATTAATAACCCAGAAAAGTAGTGCAAAGAATAGATATTAAAACTATGAATGCAAATGATACGAAATCAAAATAGCAACACAGAGTTAGTCTCCAAGAGAGTAATGCAAATGCTAGAAGCAAAATAGCATTAAGAGGATGCAAAAGCAAAAGATGCCAAATACAAGCCAGGTAGCATGCTTATATAGACTAGAAAGAGAGAGGAGGTGGCAACACCGACCAATGAGGAGCAACCATCTATCGGACTAAAGATAGCAAAGTATCTTCCCAAGATAGCTAATGGATGCTCACATGTAGGAAGGTGACACCTCGCAACCACTCACCTAATAAGACATGCTTTATTAACCTAAGCGAGATTAATAGAAGTGTAGGAAAAACCTAGGAATATAGGGAAAAATAAATAATCCTCTAGGAAAATAAAAACCTACACTAACAGGTATGAGATTTTTACTGTTAAGTGAAAATAAAGGCCAATAAATGGGTTTTTTCACCCAATAAAAGAGGTTGTATAGGAATAAAGGTAGAGTGGGTAAACATTATGTTGAAATACAAAAACAAATGGGTGGGAAATTGAAGGTAAAGATTCCAAGCATATAGCCAACCAATCAGATGACCTATTTTGGTGATTTCCAAAGAAGTATAATAGTTTCCTGTGTAAGTGGCAATATCAAAATTAAGATGGGTTTTCTTCAACGGTTCAAATTGATTCAAGGAGGCTATTTTCAAAACAAGACACAGTCATGTGATAAGCCAACTTCAGCATTGGGATAAGGCATCTCCAAAAGTTTTTTTGCATCTCTAAGACTAAATTGTATTTTGTCTTTTTCTATTTTATATGTAATTTGAATTAATTTCCCCATGCCTATGGTGGTGGCTTGTAATTCAAGATTCGTAACCGACATTTGGTAGAAAGTTTTAGGGAAACTATTCTTGTATCTATAAAAGAACATGATGTTCCACTTTGTAATGGTTGTTGGAATATTGGGGATGTTTTGATAATGAAATGCAGTTCTGAGAGGTCCATATTTCTAAGTTGTAAGTTTCAATTTTTTGCATGTTGAATGTGTTTTCTCTATAAGCATTGTTATCAGTTTTAGATTACAATATATGAAAAATGCCTCTAAGCATGTGTTTTCATCAACTGTCTCCTATGTTGCTAGTATTTCTCTTTTGAATAAAGATACTAAGGGTTTCTGAGTTCTTGAATTTACATTTGCTATATTGCATGTCTAGTTTGTTGCTTCTATTCAATGAATAGATTAAAGTGCTTTGAATCAAATATGGGGAGATTTGCTCTGTGACGAGGATATTTGTAAGAAGAGCTATTGGAAATACTCATTTTTGGATTGTTTTATGCATGTGAGGAACATAATAAATCCTCTAAATCTTCATGTTTGTTTTGCTTATGGGAAAAACTCTGCATGTAAGGAGTTGACTCTGAACCTCAGGATTGGTACCAATTAGAAGTTGGGTTTATTTCAAAAATAAAACCCTAATCAAACAATCATATATAAAACAAACACAATAATCAGTTTATTATTTTTTAGGAGTAGGGTTTAGTTGCTGCATGTTCTCATATTTGAACAGTGAAGATAATCCAAGAATGTTGCCAGTCTAGGGTTAATCTTACAAATCTTGGTGTAAATATATGAGAACATCCTGCCTGGTATTGAAAAGCTATATTTATTCATTGTGAATAAGGGAATACCCCCTAGGTGTGGCAGAACCTGAAGTGCAGGGGAGATAGGAAATAATCTCCCACTCTGTTGGTCGAGTCTCTCATTGAATATGAGTATAAGAAGTAGCAAGTCTTTAGGATTTGATGCATATAGATTTGGGAACCAATAGAATTGGAGACTCTACTTGGGAAGGCTTAGTTATCTATTTAAAAAGAATCAAGCCATTATCATAATCTAGTCATTAGGGTCAGATAGTGAAGGTGCTCATACCTGGAGAAAGAATTTATTGCATCATGTTTAGAGACTTTTAAAAGGTACTCTGCTAGTGAAACGAATCCAGAATGTGGTGGCTCAAGTAGGAGCTTTTGGCCTCTTGATATTTTGTCCTCTTTGGAGAGGTGGTGACTTTGTTGTTGAACCTATTTGAAGATGCAGTATATTCCTAGGTATTTCATCTCTTTTATTCAAAATGATTAGATTAGAATAGCAATACTGGTCATGTCCTTAGAAAAGGTTATTCTCTATTGAAAGATACAAAGCCCTAAATTTCAATGGTATTAGTGGTTACCCAAATGCTATCCCTAGTGAGATTAGAAAATGCTTGCCAAAGTATAGTGGAAATAATTTTGAATATACAGATAGGCACTTGCAAGAATTTTATGATATAATAGGAGATTATGAGATTGAGGCTGAAGATGTTGTCATGAAAATTTTTGTTCAGTCATTAAAGGATAATGCTAGGGACTAGATTTCATTCTTGTCTGACTGTTCTATCTCTTCATGGATTGAGCTCAAAGCTACATTTTTAGAATAGTTTGGTGAAAGCACTGATGTGATATCATCAATTACACAATTTGTGAGCATTCAAAAGGAAAAGGATGAGTTGGTTCTAGCCTTTAACATAAAGTTTTCAAAATTACTCAAACATATTGGTGAATATATGAGACCAAATGATGCATTGTGCCTGGTAGTTTATCTTGGTGCATTTAATGAGGAAATGAGTTATTTGATGTGAGATAAGGAACTTGCTACACTTCATCAAGCTTATAAAATTGCAATGGACATTGAAAATAATTAGAAATATAGAATACCAATAGAATATACATGTCTGCAAGTGTTGTCTATTGTAAAGCATCTTATGCATATGAGAAATGTAAGTCAAAGAATTAGAATGGTTTTCAAAATGAATATATTTCTGTTGTTCTAGTTTGTTCACCATTACTTCATGTGAACCACAAAGAGTTTCAAGCAACTTGTGAACATAATGCAAGTACTGTTGATCCTATGTTTTTTGTTCAATCATTGCTTGATTTGAAGAAACAAAAAGAAGAATCACCCTATGCTCTATATACATGATTCATGAATACTTTGTTAGAAATCCCAAAGTATTGCAAACCTAAGGATTCTTTGTGTGTTGATTTGTTCTATGAAGTTTATAAATTAGGTTTGAGCACTTTGCTAAAGGAATTGAAGCCTCAAAATCTTGATCAGAAATTTGCTTAGATTGGGATTATGGAAGAAGTCAAAGGTGATTATGTAGGAAGAGTTATGTCTCAGAATACTGATAGCAGTCATGTTGTTGAGCAAAGTCATGGCATAATGCATAAAGATGAAGAAATTACTATAGAAAATGAAGGCACATCCTGTAATGATAAAGATGAAGGTTGTGATCAACCCATAGGAGAGAGATATATGTAGATGTAGATTTCATACATCATGAGATAAAGGATATATACGAAGAAGTATCTTGCAGTAGTGTTACTGTTGAAGAATCAAAGGAATACACAAATACTAGGTATGATACATTTATAAGTGAGTATTTCCCAGCTATTCATGATGGTTTATATGAAGCAAAGATGGAGGTTTTGGTCTTGCATGAACATGAAACTTGCTCATCTGTGAAGGATCCACTAGGTGATCAGGTTTGTATGGATGATGAATATATTGGCTCTTCTATTAATGTTGATCATGACCATAATGTGGAAATCGAAGTGTTTACTTTCAATGATGAATACATTAATGAAGGTGCATACTCTGTTGAGGGTGGACAAGTTTCAGATGTTCATACAATAGAAGATAGTATTGAACGTGATATCTGTGGTAAGGGTGATTGTGAAGCTTTTGACAATGGGCTATATTTTGAATTTTTCAATCCTTCTCTTGAAGCATTCTAGGTAGAGTTTAATGATGAAATTGTTAAGCACAATAATGAGGGATATGAGGATGTTTAGATAAAAGTGAGCTATTTCAACTTGCTAGTCATGATATAACTATGAGTATAATCAATTCTTAATTGATTATGATTACTTGTATGAGCATGCCTTGTAAATATTTACATCAAGGTTGAAAGGTTTATATGAATATGAAAGTCAATGTTCAGCAAAGCAAGAGGAGATGTTGCTTGTGTATGAGTATTTTATGTTCAATGAAAATGGTGACTTCTTGCTTGAAAGAGGCGAAACTCCAAGTATAAATTCATTGGTTGTGTATGAGTCTTTCACTTTTTCTAATTTGGAGTTGATATGTGATAGAGATAACTTGCAACAATTGTCATCAAAGATGCCTTATGATTGCTTCAGATTTAATATGGAAGTAAGAGATGAAGCCAAATTTTACGATACTAGTGACCTAGTGGGCCAGGGAACAGTTTGTTTCTTAGATCAAAGTGATGGATATCTAAGGATGCATGGTAGTGATTTTATTGACCAAAAGCATTGAAAACATAGGAATGATATAATTGAAACATTTTTTTTTTCCTATCATTTGTTGATGTTATTGAATTAGTGGAGATTGATATGAGTAAAATTGATAGAGGCATAATCAGAAACATGACGGTATGCTTCTTTGATAATAGCAAGAATATAGTGCTTCCAAATTGAGCTCAGGTCTGTCTTTTGAAAACAAAATATTTGATAGAGGTAAATATTGGTTTTTCATTTTTGGGGGCCTGGGGCCACCAAATAAAGTTTGAAGATATGGTTTTAATATGATGGAGCAGTTACACAGTATCCCAATGGATTTGGCACATGGTCTACATCCCAGGGATAATTGGAATCTTGTCATGCCTACAAGAGGCATGCATCCCAGAACATGAGCCACTGATGGCACCTTCAAATTTTGCAAAATTGAAGTGCCTATCTCCTCTTAATGTGTCGACAGAGGTTAGGTCAACATACTACTAAATGTACCTTGGAGCCCATCTTCGCTGATTAAAATTTTGTAACTCAGAGGTCATCTTGCAAATTCGTATGGGTGATCACTTTGACCGAGGGGGAGGGAGAGCTAATAATTTGGTCGTGTACGAAACGATATTGCAAAAATTCTTTTGTTAGTATCAGCCTTATCATGTCAGCAGTAGCAGAAGCAGTAGTAGTCTTAGCATGTCCAATTTGAAGTAGTAGTCTTATCATGTCTACAGTACCAGCCTGAAAAGATCTGATAAGATTTTGACTGTACATAGGCAACTTCTTTTGAGTTTCTCTTTTCAAAATGATGGTCCCTTCTCTCTTTCTCGAAGTGGTGGTCCCTTCTCTTTTTTTCAAAGTGGTGGTCTATCCTCTATAGTGGGGGCCTACTCTCCCTACTCAACTATAGATGCAGGAATCCTTCCCCAGTAGTTCAGATTAGAGCTTGAATCAATTGAATTAATTATATTGCTAGATTATATAGTAACCTCCACTGCGCTTAACCTTCACTTCCACATTGCTAGATTATATAGTAACCTCCACTGGCCTTAACCTTCACTTCCACATTGCCAGATTATATACATAATATGAATAGGCCTACTTCTTTCTTTAGAATTAATGACTGTACATAGGTAGCTTCTTTTGAGTTTCTCTTTTCAAAATGATGGTCCCTTCTCTCTTTCTCGAAATGGTGGTCCCTTCTCTTTTTTTCAAAGTGGTGGTAGACAAGATTTTCTCGACAAATTGTATTATTATCCTCCCTCTTTGGTGGACAAGATTTGTTCAGACATTGTATGATTATCCGGACAAGATTTGTTCGAGACATCGTATGATTAGATTTGAAATCTTTTGACTTGCTCGACCAATTTGTACTAATGAAATCTGCATAAAATCTTTTGACCTGGTGGACACATGAAATCTTTTTAGTATAGAAAGTTTTTTGGTACATATGGTAGTGCGCCTGTTCAGTTTCACACTTCCTGGATGAGTTTTGGTCAGTTATTTAATGCTTTTCTGACTGTGAACAGGATAGATTTGGTGTTCCAGAAAGTTGCAAATTTCACAATTCTCAAGGCGACCTATTTCTTGTTTTGGTGTAAAATGTCTCCAGTTCTATATTTATAAAAAATGGAGTCCATATGATGCATTATTTTAATGTGTTTCGGTTGTGGTGAACACATCCGATAGGCCAGTCTATAAAGGAGGTCCCAAAAATCTTATGGGGATGTGACTTTTCAAGAGATGGGTATATTTTAAATAATTAATTATGGAACTACTCAAATTTTCATGGCCTTCGGATGCCCAGTGTGCCCACAGTGAAGATGCACCGTTTGTTAGGAAGTAGAAATTAACCAGTTGCTATTTTTCCTAAGTTGTGAAATGCATTTATTAAAATATTTATGTGTTTTAATTAATTGCATATATGTTTTTAAGTAATCAATAGTTAAAGTCAAACATTATTGTTATAATGTCTAACTTTATAAAATGCCTTTTATGAGCTTAGCGCAGCAGCACATAGCTCAT
Source organism: Cunninghamia lanceolata (assembly GCA_027924645.1). Lineage (NCBI taxonomy): Eukaryota > Viridiplantae > Streptophyta > Pinopsida > Cupressales > Cupressaceae > Cunninghamia > Cunninghamia lanceolata. The sequence continues at coordinate 19,016,513 of BSBN01001583.1, forward strand.
TCACTTATCCTCTGTAATCACTATGCTAGTGCGATATGCCTCATTTTGGAGCAAATTTTGGTCAAGGGTCATTCTGGGTATGCATAGTGGTATGCTATGATCTCCATGGAGGTGTCTTTGGAGTTTTCTTGGGTAGATTCAAGCAAAAAATTGTTGCAGAATGGAGAGTTTTCATGTATTTAGCTTTGGGGCAGATTTCTGAGGCTGTATATGTGCCACAAATGATATTTTCCACCTCCTAAATGATGTCAAGACTTATTATCATTTGTTGGGAATATTTTCAATGTTGTTTTGGCCATTTTTGGGTGCCTGCAACCATAAAAATGACCCAACATAATTGAAAATACCCCTCTGTAATTCCTCATGCCTTTGCCACTTATAACAAACATTTTCAATCCATGTTTCTATTGCAAACAGTGTTTTAATATGTGCCTACTATGAAGGAAAGCAACTTGCACAAGTAATAAACACCGAGAAGCATGGTGGTGTTTAAAATGGTTCGAGTAGAGTGCATAGAGAGAATGGTTGTAGGGAAACTATTTGATGAAATGCCAAATATTACAGAGTAAAATTGAAAGGCTCTAAAGTTTAGAACATTTGTTTGGTAGAGTGCATTTATTACTTTCTAGTTGGATTAGTAACTACCTTGGTATGAGATTTTTTTACTGTTAAGTGAAAATAAAGGCCAACAAATGGGTTTTTTTCACCCATTAAAAGAGGTTGCACAGGAATAAAGGCAGATTGGGTAAACATTATGTTGAAATAAGAAAATAGACAAGTGGGAAATTGAAGATAAAGATGTCAATCATACAGTCAACCAATTAGATGAGCTGTTTTGGTGATTTCCAAAGCAATATGGTGCAGGAACACCTAAGCCTATCTTGGCTTGACAATTGAATCAAAAGTGTGTCTTAGGAAGGTGTCTTAGTTTCAAAACTTTGTAATAAGGTCTAAAAAGATAAATTTTCATGTTTTCAAGTCATATCTACATAGGTTAGTCAAATAAAGTTAAATAAAGGCAAGTGGTGCTTTGGAAACTTTGAACACCACTAACAAATCATGTAATTAAAACTCCCAATAGTCACCAAATTCAAAATATGGTTACAACCGATGGGAGACTAGGTTAATAATATTTATATAGCCTTCATCAAGTCCAAGGAAGGCGTGCAAGTGTAAAAGAATAAGAATTTATAAATAAAAAAAAGCTCTATTTTCCTATTTTCTCTGCAAACTGACTATTTTTAACTGTACCACAAGCAAGTATAGTACTATCATGGTTGGGAGACACCTATTATTGATAGTTAATTTGATACTCTTCCTTTCTAACTTGATTTTTATCAATTTCATGAAAGTGTAAAAGGGAATCAGACCATTTTCCTAAAATTGTCATTTTCTTTAGGAAAATTCCCTGTTACAGACCATACCCTGCCTCAATATGGTCTAGTCAAGAGGGGAGACCACTTGGAAAAGGTAGAGGAGAGAGCTACCTACCACAAGCACTTTATTGGAGCCCATTTCATCAAACTATGAGGGAGTAATCATGTTTTTTCCAGAAACTGCCAAAAACTACATTTTTTTCCACTGTTTCTTGACTGCTCCAGGCTGTACCACGACCTTGTATGGTACTGCCAAGGACTGAAACTAATTAGAACAATTAGAGGAGAGATTATTCTATCATTTTAGTGTGATTGGAGCCAAAACCATTGAAGTTGGAAGGAGAACCAAACCTTTTTTCTAAAAATTGCTCTAAACCTTGAACTAGGGTTTCCAAAGGCAAAACAATGTGATTTTGATCACTTTCACTTATCAAACTCCCTATAAAATGGTGGAATGGATTGAATTAGAGTATCTTTAGATGTTTTAACCCTTTTTAGAGTAGGAAGTGGAGCTTTGACCGAGATTGACCTCGCTTAGGCTTAATAAGCCCATGTATTAGGCCTAAAAAGTGAGATAGTCATAAATTTGAGGGTTAAATCATTTTCTAAGGGTGTGGTCAAATAGATATGATCATTTGTGATATAAAAAAGAGTTCCCTAGTGGTTTGGGAGGCTAAGGAGTGAAGGTGATATAAGGTTCTTCACAAAGGTGGCCTAATTAGGCCTAGTTGGTAGACTGAGTTTCTCAGTTTTGAGTTCTACATTGTGAAACAACCCTACCTCATTTTGGGGTATGTTGAATAACTTGATAGAGGGTACTCCAAACACCCATCATATTTTCAAGTGGGCTAAATCCATGAAAGTTATGTCAGAAAAATAGCCTAGGTAGGGCTACAAGGCTTTTAGGCCTGTTTTCAAAGCAAGTGTATTCAAAACTTGAAATTGGTAAAATAAATCAACATGATTGAGTAAGTTACACCCTAACCACACCCTCTATTGCATCAAGTGGTATCAATGCATTATGTTCTAATTTGGGAAGTGAAAAGTCAAGTTGTGTAGAGAAGCTAGTCTAGACAAGATGCCTCCAAAAACCAGTGCAATGGCCAAAGACATAAGAGAGTTAAAGGAGCAAGTACTCTAGAAGGATAGGCTCTACAAAGAGAGTCAAGAATCCACCTTATCTAGGATAGAATTCTTAAAGAAGAACCAAAGAAGAGGAGTGGTCAATGATGACCAAAGTAACAAGGAGGATGAAGAAGAGAGCCCTCCAATGGGAGTCCATGATGAGGATGATGACTTGGACCCGGAAGAAAGGATGATGATCAAGATGCTAAAGGTAATAAAATGTGGCAATACTCCAAAGATGAAGGTTGAAGTGCCTATGTACGATGGGAAAATGGATAGTGAGGAAGTCTTGACATGGATTGATGCTCTAGACAATTTCTTTGAATTTGAAGAGATAGAGGACAACAAAAAGATGAGATATGCTAAATCAAAGTTGAAGGGACTAGACCTTACATGTTGGAACTTTGTTCAAGATGAGAGAATCAAGAAGGGAAAGGCTAAAATCAATTCTTGGGACAGGATGGTGGCTAAAGTGAAGACACAATTTCTATAAACAAACTATGCCATACAAACCTTCATGAAGTTGCAAAATTTGAAGTAAAGAGACTTGGATGTGATGTCCTATATGGAAAAGTTTCATAAACTATGCATTAGGATAGGTCACCATGAGGATGAGGTTGAAAAAGTGGCTAGATACTTGAGTGGTCTAAGATTGAACATAAGAGATGAGATCAGCCTAACCCCCCTAGGATAGTAGAAAAATGCATTCAAATGGCATGTAGAGTAGAAGAGAGAATAAAAAGAAGGCAAGAACAAAACCAAATAGGTAGAGGCAGAAACAATAGGGGAAGAGGCAACATTGGAGGAAGAGGCAATCCACAAGAACCACAAAATGAGACAAGTGGACACCAAGAACAAACCAATGAGTCAAGGGGTAGCTTTAGAGGTAGAAGACCCAATAATAGGAGTAGGTTTGGTGGATCAGGTAGAGGGTCCAATACATTTTCAGGAAAGTGTTTTCAATGTGGCCAATTTGGTCATTCTGCTTGGAAGTGCCTAGACAAATCAAGTTCAAATACCCATGGAGGAGAAAGAAGGAATCAAGTAGTGCAAGAAGAAGAGGCTGAAAGTGTCAACTCACCATCTTTACATGTTGCACCAGAGGTAGGAGAATCTCTAATGTCAAGAAGGACCTTAATCAAGGTACCATCCAACAAGGAACCTCCACAAAGAAAAGATCTCTTTAGAACAACTTGTAAGGCACAAGGTAAAGTTTGCAAAGTAGTGGTTGATTAAGGTTCTACGAACAATCTAGTGTCACTTGAGATGGTGGAAAAGCTGAAACTCAAAAGGATCCCTCATACCTCACCATACAAAGTATCATGGCTTAGCAAGGGGCAGCATGTTTTGGTCAATGAACAAGCTTGGGTTGAATTCCATATTGGTGCATATAAGGACAAGATTTTGTGTGATATCATCCCCATGGATATATGCCATGTGCTTCTTGGAAGGCCTTGGCAATTTGATAGAAAAGAAAAACATGATGGAGAGAAGAATATTTATGTGATCACCAAGGATGAAGTATCTTATACCCTCACACCTTTGCAAGAAGAGGAGAGTGTAGCACATGAAGGATCTAGTGTCATGATAGTGAAGGAAAAGGAGTTCTTGAAGACCCTACATGATGAAGGAGTTGGCTTTGCAATTGTTGGCAAGGCTATATCAGACCAAGCAGTAGCTGATCAAATAGAGATTCCAAGGGAAGTGCATGCCCTATTGGAGAAATATGAGCACTTAGTGGATAAGGAGCTACCAAATTCATTACCTCCTAAGAGAGAGGTTAGCCACCATATAGATCTAATCCCCAGTGCAAGTCTTCCCAACAAGGCAGCCTACAAGATGACCCCACAACAAAATGAAGAGATCAAAAATTAGATCCAAGAGTTGTTGGACAAAGGTTTGATAAGAGAAAGTATGAGTCCTTGTGTTGTGCCTACTGTTTTAGCACCTAAAAAGGCTGGACAATGGAGTCTTGTATGGATTCAAGATCCTTGAACAAGATCACAATTAGATATCGGTTTCCTATACAAAGGATAGAGGATCTCATGGATAGCCTAGCAAGAGCTTGTTATTTTTCAAAGATTGATCTTAAAAGTGGCTACCACCAGATAAGGATAAGGGAAGGTGATGAGTGGAAGGCAGCCTTCAAGACCAATGAGGGTCTCTACGAGTGGTTGGTAATGCCTTTTGGCCTATCTAATGTCCCTAGTACATTCATGAGACTCATGAATGAAGTCCTGAAACTTTTCATTGGCAAATTTGTAGTAGTGTACTTGGATGATATCCTTGTTTATAGCAAGTCAAAGGAAGATCATTTGCAGCATTTGGAAAAGGTATTCAAGAGGTTGGATGAAGAGAGGTTGATGATCAACCTTAAGAAATGTGAGTTCTTGAAAGAACAATTGGTCTACCTTGCGTTTGTCATCTTTAAAGGCACCCTAAAGATGGATCCTAGTAAAGTTGAGGCCATTCTCAATTGGCCAACACCTAGATCAGTTGGAGAAGTAAGTAGTTTCCATGGATTAGCCACATTTTATAGAAAGTTCATAAAAAATTTTAGTCACATATGCTCACCTATCCTTGACACTATAAAAGGGGAGAAGAGAAATAAGTTCCAATGGACTATTGCAGCACATGAAAGCTTTGAATATTTGAAGACAAGAGTGGCACAAAGGCCTATACTTGCCCTTCCTAACTTTGATAAGGTATTTACCATAGAGTGTGATGCAAGCAATCAAGCAATTGGGGTAGTTTTGAGACAAGAGGACAGACTGGTGACATTCTTTAGTGAGAAGCTCAATGAGTCTAAAAGGAAGTATTCTTCTTATGATCTTGAATTAAATGCTATGGTGCAAGCCCTCAAGAAGTGGAGGCACTACCTTTTGCCCAAGGAATTCATAGTCTTCACTAACAACCATGCATTGAGTTACTTGAATAGTCAAGACAAATTAAATCATAGACACATGAAGTGGGTAGAGTACTTGCAAGCTTACGCATTTACCATTAAACATAAGATGGGTCAAGCCAACAAAGTTCCAGATGCACTTAGTAGGAGAGTACTAATGGTCCAAGAACTACAACTACAAAGTGTGGGAATTGATTCTCTTAAGGGTATGTACCAAGAAGATGAGGATTTTAAGGATGCTTTTGCTATTTGCAACCAATATACTAATACATTTGATGGAGAATATTTTGATTTTGTACTACAAGATGATCTTTTGTTCAAATGGGCTCAATTACGTGTGCCCAAGTGTTCAATGAGGACAAATTTGATCAAGGAAAAGCATTGTGGCAGCTTGAGTGGGCATTTTGGAGTAGACAAGACCTTGGAGTAGGTTAGAAGGTTCTACCATTGGCCTAGAATCCATATAGATGTCAAGTAGTTTGTTGAAAGTTGTGTGATATGTCAAAGAACCAAGGGATCAAGTAGTAATGCAGGTTTGTATCAGCCCTTACCAATCCCTAATAGGCCATGGGAAGCATTAAGCATGGACTTTGTGATGGGTTTACCTAGACCCAAAGAGGATATGATAGTTTGTATGTAGTAGTGGACAGATTTAGCAAGATGGCTCACTTTATCCCATGTAAGACAACCAATGATGCTTCACACATAGCTGGTCTATTTTTCAAGGAGATTGTAAGGATTCATGGATTACCATTAAGCATTGTATCGAATAGGGATTCCAAATTCATTGGTCATTTTTGGAGAACATTATGGAAGAAGTTAGGGACAAATTTGACCTTTAGTTCTACCTATCATCCCCAAACGGATGGGCAAACTGAATTGGTCAATAGATCACTTGGAAATCTCTTAAGGTACCTCACCAAGGAGCATGGGGAGCAATGGGACTTGGTCCTCCCTCAAGCCTAGTATGCATATAATTATTCACTCAATAGAAGTATAGGCATGAGCATTTGAAGTTGTCTATGGTATGAATCCCAGAGGAGTGTATGAGTTGAGAGATTTGAAGGGAATGTAAAAGAGAAGTGCTCAAGGAGAATACTTTGCTATTGCCATGAGGGTTATCCATCAAAAAGTCAAAGAAACTCTTGAGAAGAGTATTGAAAAGTACAAGAAGAAGGCAGATTTAATAAGGAAGGATGTTCAATACCAAGTGGGTGATCTAGTACTTTCTCATTTGAGGAAAGAAAGACTACCCAAGGCCATGTATACTAAACTAATGATGAAGAAAATAGGACCTTGCAAGATAGTCCACAAGTTTGGACCAAATGCATATGAGATAGAACTCCCTCCAGGAGTTGCCATCTCACCTATCTTCAATGTTGCAGACCTTTATCCTTTCAAGGATTCAATGGGGGCAAGTGAACAATCAGGGGCAGCAGAAGATAATGATGATGATTGGGTCAAGGATCTCGCAACTAGTCAACATATGAAGTTAGAATGCATCCTAGACACAAGAGAAGCAAAAAGGACAAGGCACAAGGTACACAATGACTATCTAGTTAAGTGGCAAGGACTACCAAATGAAGATGCAACATGGAACTACAATCCAAGAACTCTTTTCATTAGGATGATGAAATTTTCTCAACTCGATTGCATGGTGTAGGAGCACCTAAGCATATCTTGGTTTGACAAATGAAGCAAAAGAGTGTCTTAGGAAGGTATCTTAGTTTCAAAACTTTGTAATAAGGTCTAAAAATATAAATTTTCATTCTTTGAAGTCATATCTACATAGGTTAGTCAAATAAAGTTAAATAAAGGCAAGTGGTGCTTTGTAAACTTCGAACACCACTAACAAATCATGTAATTAAAACTCCCAATGGCCACCAAATTCAAAATATGGTTACAACTAATGGGAGACTAGGTTAATAATGTATATATAGCCTTCTTCAAGTCCAAGGAAGGCATGCAAGTGTAAAAGAACAAGAATTTATAAATAAAAAAAGCTTTGTTTTCCTATTTTCTCTGCAAACTGACTATTTTTGACCATACCACAAGCAAGTACAGTACTGTCATGGTTGGGAGACACCTATGATTGATAGTTCATTTGATACTCTTCCTTTCTAACTTGATTTGTATCAATTTCATGAAAGTTTAAAAGGGAATCAGACTATTTTCCTAAAACTGTCACTGTTTCTTGAGGAAAATTTGTTGTTACAGACTGTACCCTACCTCAGTACATTCCAGTCAAGAGGGGAGACCACTTGGAAAATGTAGAGGGGAGAGTTATCTACCACATGCACTTGATTGGAGGCCATTTCATCAAACTATGAGGGAGTAATCATATTTTTTTCCAGAAACTGCCAAAAACTACATTTTTTTCATTGTTTCTTGACTGCTCTAGGTCGTACCACAGCCCTGTATGGTACTGCTAAGGACTAAAACCACTTGGAACAGTTAGAGGAGAGAGTATTATATCATTTGAGTGTGATTGGAGCCAAAACTATTAAAGTTCAAAGGAGAACCAAGCCTTTTTCTAAAAATTGCTCTAAACCCTTAACTAGGGTTTCCAAAGGCAAAACAATGTGATTTTGATCCCTTTCACCTATCAAACTCCCTATAAATTGGTGGAATGGATTGCATTAGAGTAGGTTTATATGTTCCAACCCTTTACAGAGTAGGAGGTGGAGCTTTGACAGAGATTGACCTAGCTTAGGCCTAATAAGCCCATGTATTATGCCTAAAAAGTGAGACAATCATAAATTTGAGGGTTAAAATCATTTGATGAGGGTGTGGTCAAATAGATTTGATCATTTTTGATATAACAAAGAGTTCCCAAGTGGTTTGGGAGGTTAAGGAGTGAAGGTGATATAAATTTCTTCACAAAGGTGGCCTAATTAGGCCTAGTTGGTAGACTGAGTTTTTCAGTTTTGAGTTCTACATTGTGAAACAAACCTACCTCATTTTGGGATATGTTGAATAACTTGATAGAGAGTACTCCAAACACCCATCGGATTTTCAAGTGGGCTAAATTCATGAAAGTTATGTCAGAAAAATAGCCTAGGTAGGGCTACAAGGCTTTCAGGCCTATTTTCAAAGCAAGTGTATTCAAAACTTGAAATTGGTGAAATGAATCTACATGATTGAGTAAGTTACACCATGACCACACCCTCTATTGCATCACAATATAATAGTTCCCTACATAAGTGGCAGTATCAACATTAAGATGGGTTTTCTGCAATGGTTTAAATTGATTTAAGGAGGCTATTTTCAAAACAAGACCTAGTCATGTGATAGGTTAGCTTTATCATTGGGATAAGGCATCTCCAAAAGTTTTTTGGCATCTTCAGGACTAAATTATATTTTGTCTTTTTCTCTTTTATATGTAATTTGAATTAATTTCCCCATGCCTATGGCGGTGGCTTGTAATGCAAGATTTGTAACCGACATTTGGTAGCAAGTTTTAGGGCAACATGTTCTTGTATCTATAAAATAACATGTTGTTCTACTTTGTAATGGTTGTTGGAAGATTGGGGATATTTTGATAATGAAATACAATGCAATTCTGAGAGGTTGTCCATATTTCTGAGTTGTAAGTTTCAATTTTTTGCATGTTGAATTTGTTTTCTCTATAAGCACTATTATTAGTTTCAGATTGCAATATATGAAAAATTCCTTTGAGAATGTGTTTCCATCAACTATCTCCTATGTTTCTTGCATTTATCTTTTGAATAAAGATACTATGGGTTTCTAAGTTCTTGAATATACATTTTCTATATTGCATGTTTGGTTTGTTGCTTCTATTCAAGGAATTGATTAAAGTGCTTTGAATCAGATATAAGGGTCGGTGCAAGAAGTTGGGTCCACTTTTTAGCCAAAAAGTGGAAGCGTTTTCCCTGATTTTTAGAATTTGTCACAATTGACTTAAACATTTGAGGCCTTAAAGATTGAATCTTTAAAAAAGTTAGTAATATGAAATGTAGTACTCAGAGTCTATTTTCCAAATATGTAATTTATTTTAATACCCAGATGATACAAATTGATTTTCAATAGGCATTTCTAAAAACCACTGATTAAAAGTCACTTTTTTTTACCATACCATGCACATGTATGACCAACATAATTTGACCTAAATAAAAGTATTTTTCTAAATCCTTTTGGAGAAATATGTGTAGTACAGTGAAGTTTGATGAGGATATTTTTTTATAATTTTTTTCTAAATATTTTTTTTATTAATTTTTTATTAGCCTTAATTGCTATTATTGAGAACCCCTCGTGTATGGCTAATATAATTTGTGCAAAACTAATCATAATTTTTTTTTTCATTGTGTAAAGAATGATGTGTAGATTGATGACATATAATTTATTTTTTCAAAAAACTTTAAAAATTAAAAGTTATTAAAAAAATAGAAACACCTGTTATTTCATGTTTTTGGACCAGTTTGCTCATAAATTAAATAATAAATAGAAAAACAAGTCCAATAAAAAAATTACATATTTGAAACCTAGACAATGTCATCTATAATGTGTGTTAATTTTGTAAAACAATTCAGAAAAAAATGTCATCAGCCATATAGGTAAAGTCAATCTTTCCTCTTGTTCTATACTTAGACAAATACTTGCAGGTCCAAGGCTCAAGGTCAGCTACCCATGCTTTTCCCAAGCCTAAGACCAAACCAAAAGCGTGGGTGTGAAATTAAAAATTTTACAAATAGGTACCCATTTTAAAATGGGTACCCATTCTAGAAACAATAGAAAATAAAACAAGTACCCATTTTAAAATAGGTACCTATTCTAAAAAATAATAAAAAAACAAAATGGGTACCCATTTCTAAAAATAATAAAAACTAAAATGGGTACCTATTCTAGGCTTGGGTGCCCGTTCCTAAATGGTTACCTGTTTCCTTTAAAATAGGTACCCGTTCCTGTCGGGATTTTTTTTTGTAGGAGACTTCCCCTATATGTGGACCCAACTTCTTGCTTTTACCCATGTGGAGATTTACTCTGTGATGAGGATATTTGTAAGAAGAGTTATTGGAAATACTATTAGGATTAGCCGATAGAAGATATCAATTAAATGCAAATAAAGATTAAACAAAGGAATGGAAATACACATAAATAATAATAGAAAGAGACAAGTTTTAACGTGGTTCACCCAAACTCGGACTACATCCACCAAATAGAGCATCCAATATTATTATCCAGTAAATCAAACTGATTACAACCAGTAATCTCTGCAACTCAATACCGCTGCAAAATGCTACAATACAATATCCATAGAAACCCCAACCCTTAGCCATTTTTATCATGACTTTTGTCAGTTACAAAATAGGGTCTTTTTATGTCAGGCAATGAAAAATAACTCCCGACACCTTAATAAAATAATAAAAATTGTGTGAGGTTTCGGGGGCGTTGCCCCCGAGCCCCTGCGGGGGTGCTGCCCCTCGACCCTTTCATGTATCGCAACAGATAGCATGCCAGGGGCGCTGCCCCTAGACCTCGTCTTAGGGGCACTACCCCCAAACCCCCACAAGGGGCACTATCCCCAAACCCCGTAGGAATTTGGGGGGAAATCGCACCGATAAAAGTGGGGTAAATTTAACCTCTGAGTCTGATTAGGCTCCATATAACAACAAATACTCATTCTTGTATTATTTTTTGCAAGTCAAGAACATGATAAATCCTCTAAAGTGGCATGTTTGTTTTGCTTATGGGAAATACTCTGCATGTAAGGAGTTGACTCTGAACCCTAGGATTGGCACCGATCAGAAGTTGGGTTTATTTTAGAAATTAAACCCTAATCAAACAATCATATATAAAACAAAAACAACAATCAGTTTATTAGTTTTTAGGAGTAGGGTTTAGGTGCTGCATGTTCTCAGATTTGAACAGTGAAGATAATTAAAGAATGTTGCTAGTCTAGGGTTAATCTTACAAATCTTGCTACAAATATATGAGAACATTCTACCTGGTATTGAAAAGTTATATTTATTGATTCTGAATAAGGGAATACCCCCTAGATGAGGCAGAACCTGAAGTGCACAGGAGATATGAGATAATCTCCCACTTTGTTGGTCAAGTCTCTCATTGAATATGAGTATAAGAAGTGGCAAGTCTTTAGGATTTGATGCATGCAGATTTGGGAGCCAACAGACATCATCCATGGGTAGTGGAGTGATGAGATACCTTATCAGGCCACTAGGAGCTTTATCCTCACTATCCACTTGCACATAACAAGTAATGGACAAAGTGTCTCCAAGGATAATGTGGGGTGGTAGAGTTGAGGAACCACCCACCACTTTGTGGGCTCATGTGGTGGTTTCCCTACATGCTTGGCATGCAAAGAAGTTTGAAACTTAGCTTTGGGTAAGTCTTTTCATTATGCATTAGTTTTTGTTCTCAGTGCTTGGTTGTTGTTCTCAACGCTCAGGGAGATAAAGCAAGAATAGGTTATTATATAGTTAACTAGAAGTCATTGTCGAAGGCTAGAGGATATTGGCATGACAGTGCTCTGTTAGGAGCCAATAATAGTCAGCAACACAAAAACTTAATGAGCCATCTCAAGTAAGAATCAAAGTTTTGAAAGACTTACATTTAGATTGAATGTTAAATACTAAAATTCTTTGTTGTTTAGCATCGACTGTGTTGACAGTCAAATCTTATGTTGTTGTGGATATCATATGAGGCCCTCGGGCCGTAGCTATTGAAATGATAATCTTTATTCACAGACCCTCAAGGTCTTTATTACTACTATTTAATCTTGATAATGTATTTCCTTGAGATATACTCTAGGCCCTCAAAGCCGGTAATGAAACATATTACAAACTTTGTTTTGAATGTGATTAAACTATGAGTCGAGGCCTTCAAGGCTAAATCCAAAACTCACTATAGGAAACACCATGTCGAGTGCTAATATGGCATAGTTGATAATACTTTATTGATGACACAAAATCTCCTATGATGAGCTCGAGCTGATAGTGCTCATGAGATAAAGTGATTAAAACTATTGTGTAAGATATATGTTTGAAGGTTATAGTTTGCATCTGGCCGATGCACCAACCTCAAACTGTTATGATATTCTTATGAAAACTTTAATCTATGAACGTGCTAAGGGAACTTAATTACATTCATGAGAACATCATGCATGGAATTGGACTACTACTCAAGGGTTATTAGGATAACCAAATGCAGTATATATTGACCCATCGATAAAAGAGGAGGATTGTAATATGAAAGATTATAGTTCTACTCAAAGGTATCTTTGCATGCATGCCACAATAATAGAGAGGATTCTCCTCTTGTTGCTTATAACATTATGAGATGGAAAGCTTAAACAATTAAGTCTTATTTATTATAATGTAAATCAAAACCATATTTTTTCTTGTGGATGAACTCCATGAAGGGAGTATTGAACGTTAAAAACTCACATGGGTATATGAGTTCTTGTCTATTATTAAAACCATCTTAATTAGCTAAGGCAATGTAAGCCTATGGTATTATGATCTTGAATTTAACCTATATGGTAGTGTTGGCCCATGATTGTTGTTAAACCAAAAGGTCGACCTGTTAATTTCTGATATAAGTGCCAGAGTTAATAAATCCACGTGAGGCTATTAGTCCATGTCACAAATCCCATGGGGAGCACTAATCATCTACCAACAAACTCCCTTCGGCATTACCTGGGGGGATTTGAACCTGTGACTTTTCGCTCTGATACCAATTATTGGCCCATGATTGTCATTTAACCAAAAGGTAGACCTGTCAATTTTCAATACAAGTGCCAAAGTTAATAAATCCATGTGAGGCAGTTAGTCCATGTCACGAATCCCACGAGGAGCGCTGACCATCTACTAATAGGTAGATCACTTTGAAACTGTGAACCATGGGTAGATAAACCTATGTTATTATGATCTTGAATATAACCTATATGGTAGATCTTTTTGAAACTATAAACCATGAAATACCTAGGTTGGAAAACTTGGTTTGACTTTTAACATGTTGAAAAATAGAACAGAGTGATGAGGAGTCACAGGATCCTCATTGCAAAAGTAACCTAATACATTTGATATACTCCTAAGATAGGAGTTGATTGTCCTAGTATTGGACTATGAATCGAACTGAACCCACTTTTACTAGACCTAGAGAGAGGTCAAATTAAGCATATTGTAGGATGAGATAGCTTCTAAGTCAATTCAGAGTGGTGGACATGCGATGATGTTCATTTCGTAACGTACATGTGTGTAAATCTTTGGCCAAAGTAATGCATCTATCTTTTCATGCATTGTCGATACACAGTGCTCCAGATGGGATAATGTCTCCAATAGTACCATGCATAGTTAGAGTGGATCTATAATTGCATGACTGAGAGGCATTATGAAGGACACAACAGTAGATACTCAGATGGAAAACCTAATGGTTCCTTATATCTATATGTTTCGTTAAGGGTAGGGTTGCTTCTAGGTAGGAAGTTGTGCAAGGACTATTGGTCTATGGTTGGAGGAAAAGCACTCAGATGATGCTCTCCTTCCCAAGCATGAGAAAAGCCGAGGCTTATGAAGACAAATGTCAAGAGTTCTAGATGTAGTGCTTTCTCATTATATAACTTGATAGTCAGTTATTATGTATAACTTGATATTTAATGCCTTGAGAATAGCTTTATACATGCATAGTGAAGGTTATTCACTAAGGAGATGTAATTGGATATTGTAATTTTTAAGTTTTGTTATATTCTAGTTTAGAATAACATGCTTAATTATTGTAATGATAATGATCATTCTTGATTAACTATGATTTGGATAATCATGATGTATTCTAATTCTTAGTTAAGATGAATAATTATATTAATTTATGGGCATTATGGAATGTGATGTTACACTTGTCCAACTGGTACTGTGGAACATACTTCGGTAGGTGCGAGAATCTCTCCCAATACTAAGTCACTGTCATACCTCCCTAAGTTAGGTTTTAAAATTCTATCATATTTTTATCAAAATAAAGTTGTGGTAACCACCTCTTCCTAAAGAGTTTGAGGAAGCAGTCCCACATTACTACCCTAGTTAATAGTTTCTTTTCTTCTTTTTCATTGTCCCACCAGGTCACTGCATCCCCAGTTAGATGGTAAGATCCCCATATTGCTTTAGTTTCCTCAAACAAGTTTCGAAGATAAAAATAATTTTCCATGTCTATTATCCATGCCTCAACTCTATCACCAATAGTCTTACCATCGAATTTAGGAGGGGTAACCTTTTTAAGGTCTTTTCCCAACTCCTCATCAATTCTATCTTGATTCTTCACATTTGCTTCACCTTCTAGGCCTCGTACTTCTTCCCTATGTTCGGCATTTCCCTCATTCTCATTCTAATTTCCTCTCATTCCCCGAACTTCCTATTCCAAATTATTCATTTAGGCCCTTTGTTGAGTTAAAAGAGAAAGGATTTGATCCAGTTGGTTATTTTGTCCATCAGTAGCCTACCCATTATTATTTTGTCCATTATTATTGTTTGCCTCGCTTTGGTTCCCTTCATTGTTTTCGGTATTGGTTCCTACATTGGTTCCTACATTGTTCCCTACATTGGCTCCTTCATTGTTTCCTACATTTAGGTCACTGTCAAATCCTAAGGTTGCTACCCTACATCGAGAGTTTCTAGTATTCGTGTTGGTTGATCTGCAAGAAGTTTACAACTTTAGCGTAATAGTCCAAAAAGG
This sequence comes from Cunninghamia lanceolata, assembly GCA_027924645.1. NCBI lineage: Eukaryota > Viridiplantae > Streptophyta > Pinopsida > Cupressales > Cupressaceae > Cunninghamia > Cunninghamia lanceolata. The sequence goes on from BSBN01001583.1 coordinate 19,031,621, forward strand.
CCTAGAGTAGAACCTGGCTTTGATACCAAATGTAAAGTACCAAATTTCCAATACACATACATTACTGAAATAAAAGTTAAATTAAAGTAAAATTAAAGTAACTACAACTACACTATCATTATATTTTTAAGATGAAGAGACCAATTACATGTTATATGAGGCCATTTATAAGAAATGAGAGCCCAAATTAAAGATATAGAGGTTATTTTTAATTGGTAAAGAAGGCTGAATGTATGCCATATACAGACCAAATACTGATATAGAGGCTGATTTTAAGGAACTGCAGATCATTATAAAAAAATTACAGAGGCCATTGCTTTGCATTACAAAAGAGACTAGTTAATAAGACACAATAGGCCAATTAGTGTAAGGATACATAGGCCGATTGCTTTGGTATAAAAGGGTGAATACAAGTAATTTGTGGACCAAAATGATGCAGATGGCGATTAAGGAGTTTTAGATCAAAATATAATTATAGAGGCTGATTAAACGATGCATGAGGCTAATTTTTATGGAACTACAAACTAAATCAAAGGTATAACGATCGATTTATATGGTACAATAGGCTGATTAACCGAATAGTGGTTAGTGAAGTGGGTGAAACCCATAACAAATTGCTAGGCTAAGATTTTGGATCTAATGAATGATAAAGAAAAGGGGCGATCATATAGGAAAATTGACACCATCACATGGACAATTGACCTCAATTCTTTCTAACCAATCCATACAAACTCAGGTGGCTAAAGCAATGGAGGGGTGCAATGGAACACAGAGGCATTACAAAACAATTTAAAGGCTACCACAAATGGTTTGAAAAGTTGATTAAGTCATATGGTACAAGCATATCATTACAAAAATAGGTTTGGTAGATTTAAAGTATAAAGACAAAACAATCTTTTAGAAAAGACAAGCTACCAATGACATCAAGTCCATTATAAACTAGCAAGCTGATATTAGGCAAGAGAGACACGTGACAACCATTTATAAAAGAATTTAGATAGAAAGAATCTAAGATATGAGGTAGTTTCATAATGTAAAATGGAAACCGAATCAAAGAAATGAACACAACAAATTGGCATTTAGATATAAGAGTTTACAGTTCTCTATACCTTATTGCCTCTATTCTCTTCCTTTGTTGTTTTAGAGAGTGACAAATATCCTCCTTCTGACTCCCCGAATCCTATAGGGTTTCATTAAAATAAGGGTTAGTGTTAAAATAAGGCTTAGAATTACAATTAGGATGGATATATAATCAAAGGGTTGGCCTGACAATCAAGTGGAGAGAAGTGGGGAGGGACAAGAAGTGGAAAGACAGAAGTGGGGAGGAATGTGGGGAGAGAGAGAGGGGGGATACAGAAAGAGAGTGGGATTAGAAGAATTGGGGTTAGAATTAGTGTTATAGTTAGAATTAGGGTTAGGGTTATAATTAGATTAGGGTTAGGGTTAAGGATAATGTTAGAGTTACTAATAAATTACAGTTAGGGATAGAATTAGAGTTAGGAGGAATAGAGAAAGAGATATGAAGCTAGAGATAAAGAGATAGGGAAAGAGACATAAAAAGAGAGGAAAATAGAGACAAAGATAAAGAGAGAGGGAGGGAGAGAGAAAGCACAAGAGATTTAACATAGTTAGGGTTTATAATAATTAATATTATATTAATAATATTACTATCAATATATAATATAATATAATTATATTTATATTATTATAATATATAACAATCATATTATAATAATATCGTAATTATAATAAATATTTATAATAATATTAATTATCATTAAGTAATTTTCTTTATTATATTTATTACTATATTTATTAATATTTTTATTCATAATGCTACATGCAAACTATGGTACACCTACATTGTATGCGTGACTATGAAAGTTCAACAAAATCTTTATGAACCACATGATGAACAAATGTTACCATTGCTCACTAACTTATAGTGTTTCTAGACTATTTTGTAATGCCACAAAATATATATGTATTAGTTACCCACAAATGTTTACAGACTACTTAAACATTCTATACAATCCTAATTTCAATTTCAAAATATTTCTTATAAATGTTCTACTAATTGTAATAATGCATATGATACCATTTTTTAAAATTTAATTAAATCACACAATAATGTCAATAATTTATACATTAAATGTGTTATAAACACTAAATATAATTTTTCTTCTTAATTTATAAACATTTGGTTTTTCTATTTATAGATGTTGTATTTATAACTGTAATAATGCATATGATACCATTTTTTACAATTTAATTATCACACAATAATGTCAATAATTTGTAAATTAAATGTGTTATGAAAACTAAAAATAAATTTTCTTCTTTTTTCTCAAACAATCATGTCATTAATTTTAGCATTAAATAATTATTATGTTATTAAAACTTTACAATAATTTTCCTTTCTAATATTTATTATTATTTTTGTTTCATAAAGTCAGATAAATTATATTGATATATAAAAAGTTTACATTTTGTCAGTAGTTATACTCTGTTGTTAGAGGCAGGAAAGGAACTAAGTACCACGCAGGGCAGACCAAAATTAGGCCATGCAAGGCCTATCCCCATAAATCAAGAAACTAACTGACTATACAAAAATGACCCAACCAGTACCAAAATTGGGCCATGAGCATAACAAAAACTACTGCATATACATTTCGTGACTGGCCCAACACCTTGCCCTGAAAGTTATACTATGAATAGATACTAAAGATGTAGAGACTAAGATACAGAAACTATCATGTTTGACTGTAATCTACACCTAGTTTAGAGCTCGAAACGCAGCTCCTCTGCCATCGTCTAGAAATCACCAACCCACTCGAAGGACCCCTCATGAGGCACAATTTGCATAAGCTTGAGGAGGAAATCTGCATCCGCGATAACTTGTTCTCTGTGGTGGAGAAGAGGCATCCCTTTAAGGTCTAACAGGAAGGGGATGAATTTGGGCACCACTCCATTGTCCTCCATCTTCTTTAAGTCCACCGGCCACGGGGATCCCCATTCCCAATCTCACCACCTGCAGGGTTTCTTCTAACCCTAGAATCAATTTAGCCTTAAAGAGGCGCTTCACCAATATCTCTGCCCTATTTTTTGCAATGCCCGCATCTAGCAAAGAGGCAAGAAATCTAGAAACTACTGTGGTATCTACCCTATAGAACTCCCCATCCTCTAGAAATTTCTTGCCTAAGATTAACTTCACAGCTAAAATGACAAACTCATTGTTCCCTTTGAGAATTCATTTAAGCCATTAGTAAGTAACTGGCCCTTTGAAGGAAATCTATCTCACCTTGCTTTCCAACTGAATAGGTGAGCTCAAGCTCATACAGATAAAACCTTCCATGGACATTCGCAAGGAGAAACCAGAGCCACCTGCCATTTTAAACTACAGACAGATGTCACTCAAAACAAAGGCTGAAAAACACTGAAACAACGGGAGGCATAAATAATTTTTCAATCTTCTCGATGCTTCTGTTGATAGAATGAGAGGGGATCATGGGAAATCTAGCCCCTTTCCTCTAATGATTATTGCCAACTTTGTTGGCAATATTCCAACACACAACTCTATCCTTGTTGAAAGCCACGGACAAAGCCACACCTAGGCATGTATTCCACCCCTCCACTTAGCCACTGACCTCCATGTGATCTGTCCACTTGCCAACTAAGCATAAGGAATTCCAAACTATGCCAAGACCCCTAATAATTTCAAAGACACCCTAGTCCTTCCACACAAACCACACCTTTTGTGTGGAAGGACTCCCACCCTACTGCCCACTGGGTGCTGAGCTTACTTAACTCTGACAGAGAGTTTCTTCGATATTAAATGTTTGTTTGAAGTTGTTTCCATCTACTCCAAGGCTGGAGAGGGTGTCCGCCTCCAAGTTGCCCTCCTAAAAAATGTGATTGATCGTCACCAAATCAAAAAATTCCAAAATGGTGATCACTTGCTCTAGCAACCACTGCAGCCTCCTATTAACCATCTTCTGGGTTCTGAGACCATTGATGATGATTTGGGAATCTCCTACAATTTCTAGTTTTTTAATGTTCAGCTCTGGACAAAATCTTAGGCCAATGAGAAGAGCCTGCATTTTGGCTCAGTTATTTGTACCAATGGGGAGACTTTCTGCTATTCTCCCCACTGTATTTCCTTGCCAATTTCAAACTATACATCCCACCCCAAGGACTCTTGTATTACCCCATGAAGCACCATCGAAGTTCAATTTGAACCATCCAAACTCTAGGGGAGACCACTTCACCTCATCTCTCTTTCTTTCCTCTTCAGCCTGACCACTTGATACCACAGAGGGTATCATGAGACGTTGCCAATTTCTTATCATTTGTGCATCCCAATAAGTGAATTTAGTTTTACTGTTTCCTTTGTCTGAGAGTCTCGCATTAAGAACATCCACAATGATAACTTCTACTTTATTTATGAAAGTGCGAAAGGGATTTTCTTTGTCTTGGAAGATCCTCTTGTTTCTCTCATTCTAGATAGCCCAAATTATCAAGGAAGGCCTGATTATCTAGAGCCCCCCAAAAATAGAGTCTTTGAACAAGGCAGGCTAGGCTAATAAGAAATCTAAAAGATTTGGCAAAAAGGCTGAAAACCACATAAGTTTTTTAGCATAACCAATGCTAGCTTCTGATGGCATACTCACACTGAAGAAAGAGATGATCCCCAGTTTCCTCCTCCCTTTTACATAATACACATCTGGACGAGCCAGCAAAATCCCACTTCTTAAATCTGTCCCCTGTGAGAACTCTGCCTCTAGCCGCAGCCCAAGTAAAAATACACACCTTTGGTAAACACCACTTGCTCTAGTAGAGCGTGGTAGATAGTCTTGTTTCTTCTTCAGGAATTTCTCTGAGAGTTCTGTACCCTTCTCTAACACTATAGGATCCTAAAGGGAAAGCATTCCACCTTAATTCATCCAAACCTACCCTTAAACTAGGTCTGCTTGAGCTGATTTCTCTTTCAAAAATTTCCACCAACCTATCCTCTAGACCTAAAGTCCTATTATTCTTCCAGCAACTTCTGGTCCCTGGCTCCCCAGGGTAAGGATCCAGATAATCTTTGAATTTATTCCCCCAATGAGCCTGAGTTATCTGTTTGACTTGAGCCAATTCTTCCTTATCTGCTAAAATAGGTAAGCCATTCCACGAGTCCTCCCAAAAGAGAGTTTTGTCTCCATTCCTAATATCCCAGGTTAGGAAATTCAAAATTAGATCCCTGCAACTACTGATGAAATTCCATATTCTCAAACCCTTTGGTAGTTTCCTCATTGTGAATATGTTGGTGTCTTCTTCTTCAAGATATTTGGCTTTAACAATTTTAACCCACTTGAGACCCAAACTAATTTGGCCCCTCGTGCAATGTTTTGGGCTTCCAAATTTTTTAACCTTGTACCCTCCTTTTCTTTTGGCTTGCAAACATGACTCCATCTAATAAAAGGGAATTTATGTTGATTCGAATTGCCTTTCCATAAAAAATTCTTTGTCTTTTGGTTTATGTCTTTCAAAGTTGCTTTGGATAAAGGAAAACATGACATTGTGTGGGTAGGGATAGCTAAAATTACTGACTCCAACATAGTGAGTCTTCTGGCCCAAGAGATCCACTTATTTTTCCATGATGCGAGCTTATTCTTGATTTTCTTGATTAAGGCTTCCCACATTTTTCCTGGCCTAACTCCTTTTGCCAGAGGCATCCCTAAATATTTACATGGCAACTCTCCTTTCTTGAATCTGAGAATTCTAAGGATGCTTTCTTCCTTTGGCCTATTGGTATTTAAAAAATATACTTCTGACTTAGCTGTGCTAACTTCTTGCCGAGAAGCCCTAGAATACTGATCCAAAATTAGTTTGAAGTTCCTTGCTTCCCTAACCTTGGCTGTTCTGAATAATAGAGTATCATTAGCAAATTGTTGGTGTGTGACCTCCTAAACACCTTGAGTAACTTGAATGCCCTGAATTAATCCTTGTTGTTTAGCTGCCTAACACATTCTCCCAAGAGCTTCAACCATCAAGATGAACAAAAAAGGTGACATTGGGTCACCTTGCCTCAAGCCCCAAGAGCTGCTAAAGAAACCTTTAGGAGTTCCATTTATTAGGACTGAGAATTTAGGGCAAGATACCCATTCAAAAATCTAATTAAGCCAGCTTTTATCAAAGCCGAAAGCTTCTAAAATGTTAAACATGAACTTCCAATTTACCTTGTCATAGGCCTTTTTTATATCTAATTTCAAAATCATAACCAGTTTTTTAGTTTTTTGAACTGAGTGTATGGCTTCTTGAGCAACAATTACTCCATCTAGAATCGATCTCTCAGGCACAAAACCTATCTGTTCCCCTAAAATCACTTTTGGTAACACCAACTTGAGCCGATTTGCAATTGCCTTTGCTAGAATTTTGTAAAGCATATCACATAGAGCAATGGGCTGATAGTCTTCCATCAAGTCTGGTTTCTCTTTCTTTAGGGTGAGAGCTAAAAAGGTGTTATTAATCTCCTTCAAGACTTTTCTTGAACTTCTTGACTCCTCTATAGCTTCACACACTTCCTTCCCAATGAAATCCTAGCACTTCTGAAAAAAGGAGGTCGAGAAGCCATTCGGCCCAGGGGCTTTGTCCAGATGGAGACCAAAGAGAGCATCCTTAATTTCTTTCTTTGTGAATTTCTCTGTCAACTTTTTATTATGTTCATCCATGACCAGTCTTGGAATAATACTTAGAATCTGCTGAAGGCTATCTACAATTGATCTCTATTGCTTATTTAACAGATTTTGAAAGAAATCCACCACCTCTTTACTAATATCTTCAGGTTTCTCAATGAGGTTACCATCTAAGTTTCTGATCGAGGAGATTATTTAATTCCCTTCTCACCTTAGTGGAGTTGTGGAAGAATTTAGAATTTTTGTCTCTAGCCCTGAGAAAAATTTCCCTTTACTTTTGGTGCCAGAAAATTTCTTCTTTGGAAGTTAGATCCCCCAGATTTCCCAACAGCTCCTTCTCCCATAAAAAACTATTATAGTCCATACCTTCCTTCAACACCAGATCATTGAGGGACTCAAGCTCAAATTGCACTCTCTTTTTTCTTCGAAAATGTTTTTAAAGCTCTCCTTATTCCACACTTTTATATTTTGTTTCACCACCTCGAGCTTAGTGACTAGTTTGAACAGCTTTGAACCTTTAGTTTTGGTCTTCGTCCACCATTTTTTAACCAAATCTATGAAATGCAAATCCTTAAACCACATATTTTTGAATTTAAAAGGACACCTCACAGGTTTTCTTTCCCCACTTACTTCTAGGCATATCAGATAGTGATCTGATCCAGATAGAGGTAATACTTTGCTATCCAAGGAAAAGGGAAAGAGACTCAGGTCTCCCTTGAAGAAGAATTTGTCCAACTTTTCTGCAATATTGCTGAAACCTAATCTTATATTGGTCCAAGTAAACCCCCCATTACCCAATGGTATTTCAAAGAGTTGGTTTCTCTCAAAAAAAATTTCAAAATCCACCTGAGATTGGAGTTTCCTGCCTATACCTCCTTGCTTGTCTTCAGGTCTCAAAATAGCATTAAACTCCCCACCAAGAATAAAAAATTTAAAAGCCTGACTACTACACACTGCATCTATCTCTTTCCAGATCTATCTTTTCTCTATGCAAGAATTTGGGCCATAAATGTTAATTAAAAGAAAACATAAGTTCGAAGCTAAACTTCTTACCTTGGAGGCTAACCAATTCCTGCTACTAGCCACTTCTTTGACTAGGACTGTCTGCGGCCTCCAGAAGGTGATCAAACCTCCAGAATCGCCCACTGAATTTACCCCAATTGACCTCCATCAACCAAACCTCCTACTAAGATTCTCTTGCTCTTCTTGATTTAGCTTTGTCTCCTGAATTAGCCAAATGTCCGAGAAGGAAGATTCCAGATAAAGCCTTAACAGGCTTCTTTTGTTAGGGGCATTTAAGCCCCTAACATTCCAAGAAGAAATTTTCATTTTCTTTTAGGAAGGGGGCCCCCATTCCCTACTTTCATTAGATCTTCCAGCTTCAATTGCCCTATAGCTTCTCCATCTAGTTTTAGCTTATCTTGATTAGGGTTTCGGCCTTTGCCTCTAGTTTCCCCACAATCTAGAATTAATTTCCTGGGTTCCAACAATCCCAAACCCAAGGAGCACCCTGGGGCCTTTTCCTCTCCACTAAAACAAAATAACTTCTGAAAGTTAAGAGGAGTAACCTCCATACCTTCCAAATCCTCGACATCTTCCTCTGAGTCCTCCATCCACTCTTCAACAATATCATCATTCCTTAAAGGAATCGTCCCCTCCTTGGCAGCTTCTGCTAGGACCACCAGTTCTTTCCCAACCTCTATTATGGAGTTCAAATCTTCTTTTTGAACATCTGGATGAATCAATTCCAAAGTAGTAGAGATCTTCTTATCTAACTTTTCAACTTTTTCCTAGGAGGTTTTCAAAACATTGGAATCCTTATTTGGAGAGGCTTCCATCTTCTTTGATTCAGAAACCTCATTTTGCAGGACCTCTTCCTCAGATGGACCTAGTTTTGTGGATTCCTTTGCTTGAAGGATCCTATCTTCCTTTAACGATAAAGGTGGGGTCTCATTCGTTTCCTTGTGAAGCTTCTCTATGATCGCTTATTTACCTTTGTCCAACTGTGGAAGTTTATCCCAAGAATGCCACCCTAGGGCTTGTCGCAGAGAACCTCTGGGATTAAGATAAAAAACCAACACTTGATTCAGTGTTCCCCAATCAGTGAAAATCTCAATCTCCTTCCATCTAGGGGAGTTCAGTTTATTTTCTATAGAAATTCTCACATAAGAGTTATTCCCGGGAGCTTTCAACCATTCTTCTACACAAATGAATCTGCCCAAGAAATTCCCTATCTCCTCTAAGATTGCCTCCTTCCAAAACTCTACAGGTAGATTTGGCAAACTATACCAATCCTGAACATAGGCTAGCTGATGAGTCCAGGGATTGAAACCAATCTCCTAGTCTTTCAGGTAGAAGCCAAAGCCGTCCAGTAACTAGATGCCATTCTTGATTTCTTCCTTGATCTTTGAGGATGGGCAGATTATAACGAAAAATCCTTTTACCAATAATTTCATCTTGAGATCAGTCCCTACTGCCCCTGCCACCATTTGACCAGTTCTTCCCAATCCAGATCCAAGCCAAACCATTTCCCAATCAAACCTAATTTTAGCATCTGTTCTATGGAGGGGCCCAAAAGCCTAGATGTCATGACCATTGAAATCTTGTTTCCCCAAGTATTCCTTTGAAAGGCTCGAGATCTCTTTCCAAAACAGCCCCTTCCAAAACCCCTAGGGTTTCTTCTTTGGTTCACTTGATGCCTTAATCTATTAGGGTTCCTGCGCTAATTGGGGAAGTGTAGACGGGTAAAAGCACAAACTTGTGTCACACTTTATAAAGGAATCGACCAACATAAAAAAAACATCTCAACTTCGACGACATAAAAGTGGTCTTTATGTTTTGAATTTCAAAATGATGTAAACTAAGAAAATGTAGATCTCTTGTTGAAGTTTATTAGTCTAATTTTTTAGATTTTTTTAAACATTGTTTTGATTTTTTTTTTATCAATTTAAGAGCAGATTTTGAAATGCTAAAAATTTGAAGAAAAAGTGACGTTCAGTTCACGTCGATAAACAAATAGAAAAAAAAATGAATTTTCCCCTGATTTTTTTCCCCAAATAGGTGACTTCATTATCTAGGGCATGGGAAAAAAAAAAAATTTGATCTATATTTTTCTCATAATAACGTTTTAAAGTCAAACTTACCCGATTTTGATAGTTTTCAGTTAACGTTAACTATTGTTTAATTTTTTTTCATTTCCAAAACACAAATTATACCCTTTTGAAGAGGATTGTCTCCTCTAGGGCATGATATATTTGTCAAATTTTAAAATGATGTTTTACTATTTTTATGTTAGTTTCAAATTAGCCTCTTTTTGAACTTGAAGAACCTGCTTGCATTATTTTCAAATATTTATATCGTAAAATTACTCAAAATATATATATATATATATATATATATATATATATATATATATATATATATATATATTTTCACATTTAGCACTCCGAGCTCTACAAAAGGGTATTTTTCTTTTTTTTTTAAATTAATTTTGATTGTAAAAATATTGAGCAGAAGTTGGAAGTTTTAGAAAGTATGAAAAAATGGTGACTTTGTTGTCTAGTAGGATGCCACATAGACGTATTCGATCGAATGGGATTCGACCTAATGGTATTCGGCCGAATCCAATTCGGTCGAATATATTTGTTTTTTTTTTTTTGAAAAAATTTGTGGCTTTTTTTATTGTTTTTTAATTAATGAATTACAATTAAAAAAAAAATGATTTCGAAGGAAAGAGTCATCTTGAAAAACACAATGACGTGAAAGCGTTTGTTTAATGCCTTTTTTTAGTTTTTTTAGTTTTTTTTAAGCTTTTTTAAATGAATAAATTATAAAAATTTGGAAAAAAAAGAACCACTAATTTGAACAAGGGCAAATTCATATTAAAAAACACAATGATCTGAAAGTGTTTTTTTAATGCCTTTTTTGGCTTTTTTAACTCTTTGGTGGTTTTTTTAAATTAAATTATAGAAATTTGGAGAAAAAAGAACCACTGATTTCAATAGGGGCAGAGTTGTATTCTTAGGTACCATGCTCTAAAACATGTAATTGATTAAAACCATTGATTTATTGAATGTAGACCTAGATCTTCAAAAAATAGAGGTTAAAGTGTTTGTACATGAGTTATTTTTGCATGCAGGTGAGTTCAAATTTGATCAATTTGTGATGGGCAATAAAAAGACAAGAAAAATGTTGTATGATCGAAGAAGAGATACTAAAAATGTCGATGAGGGAACATCTGCTCAAGAACAACCCATGGAAATTGTTGATGACCAAGGAGTACAGGTACGAGAAGAAATTGAAGGTGGTGATAGAAATTTTTTCCTTGGTATGGAAAATCTGATGGAGATGGATGAGGATTCTCTTTTCAAAAATATTTCATCTGAAGATATGGTACCTGAAAGCACAGTAAAATTACACTCTAAAAAAATATGGGACGATTTTTTTGAAAATAAGTCTATAATTGGAAGAGCACAGTTATTTGCAAAGTTATTTAGGAAGAAAGAGATGGCCCCTGTTTTGGAGTTGTTAGGGGTTGATAATAAGAAAAAGTCATCAAGTTCATTAAAACAAACAATAGTTGAAAACCTACAAGAAGCATTGAATTCTATTGAAAGCAAGAGTCGAACTATTGATTTAAGTGCTGCACGTAGAGCATTAATGACTGTAATTTCTAGTAAGAAATTATCACATAGAAGACAAGTTCAAGCAATTTCTCAATTACTCAATGTTTTTAGGAGAACTATTCAAAGATATATTGCAAGGAGAAATAGATTGGATGGAAATGTTGAGAAAAATTGGGTAAATATTTGTAGGGTTCCCCGAAAAGATAGAATCTCAGAAGATGTAAAGGAACAGGTGATTGAATATTGGACCAGCCACTCTCGTGTTTCTTCCAATAGAAGGGACACTATACAGATAAAAGGTGAAGATGGTACAAAAATTTCACATCCTAAACATTTTATAGATACAACACAAAGTGAACTTTTTGAAGCATTCAAATAAGAATTTTCAGATGTGAAGATTTGTCAAAGGACGTTTGATAGTCTACGACCAAGTTTTGTATGTATAAATAAGGTACGTGAGACTTGTTGTTGTCAAAATTATGTTGAATTTCATCTACACCTACAGTCATATAAAAAAACTATGGCAGTAATTAATCCAAATATAGTCATCCCTGGAAGTACAACACAATTTTTGAAAACTCTTCTATGTAAAAAATCAGAAGATTCAGATGAATTCAAAGTGCAGTGTATAAAAAATATATGTAATGATTGTGGAAATTTGAAGAATTTTGTACAAGTTGACAATATTGATCATTCGATGCAAGTTATGTGGAAGAGATTTGAATATGAGAAGTACTCAACAAAGTCAGGAGTTGAGAGCAGAAAAATTGTTCTCAAAGAGAGTGAATTGTCAAGCAATGAGTTTATGAAAATTTTTTGCAATATCATATATCCACATATTGAACATTGTCATGGTGCTAGATGGTAAGCTAAGTAATTTCGTGACTCAAAGAATTGCTTTCCACCAAGTTGTATTATGTCTATTGTTGATTTCTCTGAGAACTATACATTTAGTCCTCAAAGTGAGATTCAAAGTCAATATTATCATTTAGAGAAAGCTATAATATTTGTACAAGTTTGTTATAGGCATGCTAAAGAACATGTGGATGGTGTACAAAGTAGCAAAGATGAACAAATTATCATCAAAGAGGTGCACTTTTATATCAGTAATGATACAGGTCATGATAGAAGCTATGTAGCCCATTGTTTTGCAATATTTTTTGAAGACCTAAGACGACGTCAAATAGATGCTTCACAACATTGGATATGGTCTAATGGATGTGCTAGTAAGTGTTGATTTAATTATTTTTTAAAATAATATCATATTTATTTGTGTAATTAACTTGTAGACTTGAATTATTCAGTTACTTAAATATGTTGTACCTCGATGTATATATATATATATATTTTAATTTTAGTTTTAAATTTGAAATTGTTTGTAACTTCATAGGACAATTTAAGCCTGCAAAAGCTTTTAATTGGTTAAGCCAACAACATATTAAATGGAACATTCATTTTTTTTGGAATTTCTATGAGAGTGGACATGGAAAAGGAGAGCATGATGGAGCTGGAGCATGTGTGAAATGTGCACTTCGACAACATGAACTTGCAGGTAATACAATATGGAATGCAAATTTAAATTCTTAAATATATTTTAAATAAATTTAAACATGTTAGGAAAAAAGTGTAGATCTCAATATATTGCATGTGTTCAGAAGTGGAAGCTTAAGCCATTATACAATTTAATGGTTTTGATATATATCCAATGTTGTAGATTTTCAATATTTTTCTTGTTGGATTTTAAAAAAAATCTAATTATATTTTTTTAGATTGTCTTTTCCTTTCAATTAGAAAACCGAGCTTAACCTAACATTTCACCAACATGAACTTGCAGGTAATGCCATAAGGAATGCAAATGAAATTGTTGAATGGTGCAAAAGTTATTTTGTTGTCCATGACTCAATATACAACACACATTATTTTTGGGAAGTTAAAGGTACATAAATATTTTGTTTTGAATTTCAATGTGTGTACATGAATTTTTAATTTTATACATTTTTTAATTGGATGATTGAAATTTAAACAGATATTGATCGATCAACTCTTACTAATTGTTAAACAATTAGTGGTATTACAAGTTTGCATCAAATCATGACAATAGGACATAGCAGGCCTCTTGTAATTCAAGTGAGAAAAATCATGTTTTTGTGCTGATTGCATTGAGAACAATGCAAATACTCTACAATGTGAGAATATTAGAGATGGGTATGTTTCAGAATGGGAAATAAAACAATTAGTGGCCATGTTGGACCCTTTTGAAGATAATGACATTGTAGATGTCTATAATCCTTTGTATTCAGCTGATTACCAACATGTATCAGATTTAGTTGTTACAGGTAAATTTTTTAAATTTTTAAATTGAATTTTAACTTGTACATTTGATTTATAATTTTTTTAATTTTTAAATTGAATTTTAACTTGTACTACATGGTTTGTACATGAGATATTTTTGTTGTTCTTGCAGATCTTGACAATACAGAAGGTGTAGATTACTATCTACTAAGATGTACGCAACCAAAATGCAAATTGTCAGAATCAATGACAGATGGTGATGGACAAGAGTATCCAACTAGATCAGTGGTTGTTGAAGGCACATACTATCAACAAACAAAGATAGATACAAATGGTATTATATTTATTGATTATATGCCAAGTCAAAAGGTTCTACATTATAGTCACTTAGTTATAGCAACACGAATAAATCTTGAAACTTTACCAAAAAGAAGACGTGCCAAACAAAGGTGGAGGTTGCCTATTGAAGATCATGAAAGGATTTTAGAGATAATAAAAGATAGAGAGGATCCAAATTATATGTACGAAGAACTTTAAACTATTTTTGTACATGTATATATTTTCTATGACAATTTATTTTATGTTGAATTCAAATAATTTCATTCAATCTCAAGACCAATTTAGTTAAGCTTAGTTCTTGAGGGTAGGGAATGCCAATCTCAAGACCAATATAGTTAAATAGCTTGTACAATTAGCTAAAGGATAGTTCAATCTTCAAACTTGTGTAATTTAGCATCTTACTAAAATTCTCTTTCATTTTAATCTAAGTATAATTTCACTTTTACTTCACAAATTTAATCAAGTAGAAATAAATCTTAGTTAATAATATTTTAGAAGTAATAATTTTTGAGTGATAATAACTTAAATTTACTCTTTTTTTAGTCATGCATTTTACTTAGAAACATCTATTAATGAAATATTAGCTTTTCTAACTTATTATTTAATTCATACATAACTCAAGCAAGGAAATCATCTAACCTTTAATTTTAGTCTTTAATAAATTAATGTTAGTGATATATATATATATATACATATATATATATATATATATATATATATATATATATATATATATATATATATTGTTATACTTAGATAGATATTTCTTTTATCTAAATATCCAAATTCAATGTAATTGTGTCTATACAAGTGAATGAAATTTTATTGAGTTTGTTATGGATGGCATGGAGTTGGTCTTTGCTTCACATTTTCTTTCTTTTGGAGTAGTACATTGCACATGATTCAATTGTTATCATGTACTTATTATCATTTTAGATATAATTTTTAGACATGTAAAAAATGAAAAATAGGAATTTGTAATATGGTAAATGCACTATAATAGATATTACAAATAAGTGCATTACAAGGCTAAGTAAATGCATACATCTACTCTAATTAGTAGCATGGGATTAAGTTCCAATTTATATCTCACTAGAAAACTAGTATACCAAACTAGTCATGTAACTTTCAAACAAGAGATAAACTCATTGAATACAAAAATAACTCATGTTCTAGAAAGTAAAAAAGTAAAAATAGACCCTAAAATTTCCATTCCCAACCCAACTATGACAATATATGTACAATAAAAAATCCAAGAAAAAAAGAATACTAGACATAGCTAGAAGGGAACAAATATTGTAAGGGAAAATCCAGTAGAGGATAGCTTGGAAGCAAGTGAACATAAATAACCCACCACTTATTATTATTTGTGATCCCACATAGCTCAATGTGCACACTTTTAATGGATATGAGAATTTAATGTGCCTTTGGCAAGCATGTGAAATCATATGGAGAGCCACAATGTTGCTTACCCAATGCACTAGATTTGATTGTTTGTAATAATATTTGGAGAATATGTGAAAGAGTGGTACCTAAAATTTGATCCTATAGGTATGAAGGATGTAGTAGAAGTTAGAAATTTGTTCCTTCAAGAATTCAATTATCTTGAATTTGCACATCAAAATATAGCTACACTAAAGACTATCTAAGAAATTCCTATGGAATGTCTAAAACTATTATCAATGTTTCAATAATTTGATTGCCAAAATACCACACCCAATTGATGTGTCACTATAGAGGGAATGGATTATTGGGGTCCTTATTCTCCATATTAGGTGTAAACTAGTGCAATGACCAATCCCTAATTAGAAGGATTCCCTTGAGGCAACCTTATTCTTAGAACTTATCAGTGAGCCTAACCCATATCAATTGTTCATTATTTGATCACTTTGAAGATCTAAAGATGGGAGTAATAGTTGCACAAATGGAGTAACTTCCTGGTGCATCAAACAAAAAAGGAGTTGTAATGTATGGATTGGCAGAGTAAGAACCACATTGCTACTAATTGGATCCTATTATGTAGAGTAAGAACAAGTGAAAAATTTCTCACCACAAGAGAAGATCAATCTTACTGAAAAGAAGGTCCCATGGATAGATCTTGCACAAAGATGATGACTCTATTAGGGATCTATGAGAAGACCAAGTCTATTTAAGAGAAGGTCACATGGATAGATCTTACACAAAGGTGATAACTCTATTAGGAAGATATAACAGTGTTCCATGGAGCCAAATAGGAGTTGGATACATCATGATCAATGGAGGAGGAGGAGCCTAAGGTTGCATATGCCATTTTATTTTTCTATAAATTTGATAATGTGCAATTCAAGAATAGAAATATGAGTTTTTAAAATGGTGAAAAACAAGTATGTTGGCTCTTAGAGCTACTACTCCATTCTTCTAGAGTTGGCACTCAACACCAAGATAATGGGAACAATATTAAGGGACTTGACTCATCAACAAAATCCTTATGGAAAGTATGCGTAACTATCACTTGTATCTATAACATAAGAGGGTAGGCACTATGTGTTCTATTAATTTCTTATCTTTTATAAAATATCTCTTTCTAGAAAGCTCCCAAAGCCATAATTTCAAGCCCTACTTAAAGATAATCATAAATCTATTCTCATACTTAAGAATACACAATTAAAATGTTATCGTGGTTTGACATCCACATTTTAGGGTTTCAAAATAGATGTAAACAGTGTTTCAAACAGATTTTTTAGGGTTTTAAAATTCATGTATTAGAGTTTCAAATTTATATATTAGGACCTTTCAATTTGACATTTTATGGTTTCATTTTAACATTTTAGGGTTTAATCTACATCCAAAATTTGTTTATAAAACATTAAAATATAGTGCATTTACCATATTAAAAAAATTCCTGTTTGTAATATCTATTATAAAACATTGGCCTCTATTATATTACAAATAAGTAAATGAATGTCTGCTCTAATTTGGAAGCATATATCATCCATTTTACATTTTTTATTATTTTAGATATTACAAATTCCTATTTCTAGTGATATTTAATCCCTATGATCAAGAATACAATGAATGTCTTACAAGGCTAGCTATGAGCCACAAACATGAACCAAATTTGCAAATGACATGAATTGGAAACACAAAGCACATAACAATTATTGAGAAAGAGATTTGTTAACTACTTTTAGAATAATAATTTTATCTTTTCCAATTATTTATTTAAATCTAATGTATTTCTTGGCATGCAAGGATTAAACAAGAATCATTTATGATTTGCTCATGAAACAAATTTATTATTTACCATAATCCTAGTGTAGTGATGTCTAATTAGAGTATATAATGTTCAAACCATAATATAAAATGTCAAACCATAATGTCCAATGTCAAACCATAATGTCAAACCACAAAGGCAAATGTCAAACCATAATATAAAATGTCAAACCATAATGTCAAATGTCAAACTGGATAATGTCAAACATAATAAGATCTAGATCAATCTGCCGATCCATGTGTGGATCCATGCCTTGATCTCTCTTCGGATCCTGATCCATGCCTCGATCTCTCTCCGGATCCTAATCCATGCCTTGATCTCTCTCTGGATCTTGATCCATGTGTGGATGCATGCCTCAATCTCTCTTCGGAAGCTGATCCATGACCTGATGCACCTCCCTACACAAGGAAGTACATAATTTAATTTAATGTACATGTGTATATATATGTAAAATCATCTTAAAGTTTTGTACTTTCAACATGTGTGAATTTATCATGTAATTTATATATATATATATATATATTATAAATGTACCTCAAATGTATCGTGCACGGGATCCTCTGCATGCTCTAGATCTCTGAAGTGCGACAAATTATCCCCTTGTTGCTATAAATTTTCAAATACAAGATTTCAATGAATAGTGAGAGCTACTTTTAAGTAATGTTTATTTAATATATACACATGTGAATTTGTAGAACGCAAAATATAGAAATTATTCAAGTACTTGCACATCCTGGAGCACTCTACCAATCCCACTAATCTCAGATGAATGAATGGTAAAATTAGGAACACCTATATCTGAAGGTAAAGGACCGGTGCCAAAAAGAAGTGTGCTATATGTGCCATGTACATTAGTGGCACCCTGATGCTGTATGGGGGCTATAGGCTGGTCTGGAATATTCTGGTGCTGTGTGGGGGCTATAGGCTGATCTGGAATATTCTGGTCCTTTGAAGCTGCCTCACCCTGACCCGACTGTCTACTAGTATGTGTCTAATATGAGTTGATAAAGCATCCAAAGGAATACCATACTCATCATTGATAAACTGGTATGCTGTTAGTAAATCAAGAATGGAAGCTGAAGCAACATTACGTACAATGGTGTCACTCATATGGGTCACATCTGATGGGGATGGTAGATCGGCACGAATGTAGGGGTCATAATTCGCAAATGTAGCCTCAGTGGGAGGAAGGCCAATCCATGGACGTAGTAAGTATCTCCCTACACGATCAGATGACATCTGATCAACTTGAGTAGCAATGGTGGTCATCCTGTCAAAAAGCCTGGATCTAGTCAGTGCGATTACTGCATCTCCTGCTATTGCTAATTCCAAATGTTTTGGAAGAACCAAAAGGTTTGGACCAACTAATGCCCTCTTATTTTGAGGCGGTGGCAAATCTGGATGTCTAAATTGAGGTTTATCAACAAACCTCCCCTTGCCCTATCCAGCATGTGCAAGCATAGATGTGTAATCCACAGATAATCCTAAATCAAACTCAACATATAATTGTTTGCAAAAATATAGTGGCAACTCATCATTATGAGGCCATCTAAGATTGGCTACCAAAAATCTAGGATATATAAATGGACCAACTAGTGGATCTGTACACCTGGTAACAGTATAACCTCTAACGTTGTCTTTCCCAATATAAAAAGGGAACATAATATGCACATTATGTAATGAAACTCTATCAGAAATAGTTTTGATATTCTCAATGCCAGTAGCAGTCCTAGCAAGGGACCTATAAAACTCCTCAGTGCTAATATCATCATATGGATTGTATGATTTTATTGTCTCAATCATATGTCTAATCTCGCACCGAATATTAACTAATCTATCTCTATTAGCCAAATTTTGGGGGTTCTGTATAGTTTGATCTAAACATTTCAAAGCATTATCTAATCTAGAAATGCTGTCATTGTAAAAATTATTCCTAGCCTCAGCTTTGCACTGAGACTGCGTGGAATGATGAGATGCCTAATCATCAGCCATATCTCTAGATAAAACTATGTAAAGAGATCTGCATTTAATTAAAACAAAAAAATTAAATATGTACAAGCATTTTTCTTTTAAGCATACAAAAATATAAAAATGCAACATGTAGATCATCTAAATAAACACAAAGTTTAGATTTGCATGCAAAGGAAAAGGATTCAAAGATAAGCTTGGAGTCATATAACCATAAGTTTTTTTATTTTTTAACTTCAAAAATGTTAGAGATGTTGTTGCTTCCCACTCTCATTTGCCTCAACTCTTGTAGGGGAGAGGACCCAATAATTGAGCACCCTAACTTCATGCCACTCAAAATCATACATGGCAATTTCAATTTACTCTAAAATTTTTATAGCAACTTACTTGGCAAGGCCCCTACTTATAACTAAGGTTTTAGTCCACATCATCAAATATGATGCCACATCAGCATGCTTTTTGTTGAGGTGTCCAAAAAGACCCAAAAAAAGGTTAGACCGATAGTTTTGCATTAAGTTATGTTTTTTGGTGTGTTGATGTGACATAACCTGATTTGTTAATTTTTAGATGTAAAGAATACATTTCATTCAATTATAAGTACTTATGGTCAACACTAATAACTTTAATGTCATAGCTACTAGTGCCATACTTTTAAAAATATTTAGCATTAAATCCACAAATACTATCACAACTATTGGAACATGCTCAACTAGTGGGTCCTCTCCCATAGAGGGTTTTAAAAGTCTTCTACATTTATTAACAACACCTTAAGATCATAGTTGAGTAGTGCCCAATAGTGGTGATGCATGATTGTGTATTTAAAGGTAGAATACTAATAGTTGTGACTCCAAAGGTTTTTAGTGTTGACTAAATTATTGCTAAAAAATAAATGAAATGGACTCATTATAACTAAAAAGAAACAAATAATGTGATTTCACTTGGGTGCCCCAAACAAAACATGATTTAATACATAATTATAAAAGTGAGTTTCTTTCTTGGTATTTATGAAACCTCAACAAAAGCTTCCTATGTGGTGTTATATTTTATGAGAGTGAGGGGGAGATAAAACAAATTTGCAATCTAAGATGATAGGGAGGATCACAAAAATCTTTTCCAACATTTACTTTAGTTAATTGTACAACATGCTATGAAATAGGCTTTAACTGTATAACATGCTATGCAATTTTTTCAAAAGATTGACTATGGTTGTCCTCTTTATCAGTTCACTTTTTTTCCTTCAATCAAAATCAATATTGGGCTCCTCCTTTGTATTCCCTTAAATCTGTGCTTGAACCTTAAAATGGAAATGTATATTCAATGAGATGTTTTGGACCAAGTTGAGTTCTTGAACCTTAAAATGGAAATGCATATTTAATGAGACGTTTTGGACCAAGATGAGTTCTTGATCCTTAAAATGGAAATGCATATTTAATGAGATGTTTTGGACCAAGCTGAGTGCACAAATTTGAAGATCTAAAGCTAGCATTGACGTACAGGTTATGATTTGTAAGATCTTACATTGTAAACTACCTACCATTGAGGATAGATTGAAATGTATTATGACCTAACTAGTTAAATGTTCCTTTTGCTAGTGAAATGAAAAATTAAGGCATATTTTTTGGGGCTACTCTTTTGTTAAGAAATAATGGAAGGCTATTTTTAGAGATTTCCTTACTATCTTTGAATGTCAACTAAACAAGAAAGAAGCCTTATTAGGCATTTTTGCAAAAAGAAAGCTAAGTTTATACTAACAATTAACAATAATGGCAAGTGCTACTGCAGGACAAGTCATCACATGCAAAGGTAAGTTGAAAGTTGAGGAATCCTTCATCTCAATTTGCACAAATCAATGTTTTCTGTTTTAACTTGAAGCAAAGAAATTTGGTTTTGTGAGCAGCTATTGTAGCATGGGCGGCAGGGGAACCCCTGAAGTTTGAACAAGTGCAAGTGGCACCTCCACAGGCCAATTAAGTTAGGATCAAAATCTTTTATTATCTTCGATAAGACTCAAGTGGAAATGAAGAAACACACTTGGTCATGGTTTTATTAACACATGATGAATCATATATGATTCCAAAAGGAAGGATTACAATGGTAGTCAATAATATTTTCTTATTGAAAATGTTTCATCATATCATATTAGTGAACAAAATAATATAAAATAAGTCATTAATATTGAATAAGGATGGACTGGAAAATACCAAACACTTCAAACAAATTTTTGCCTTATAGCCCTCACAATCCATTACAGACATGATCAAACAGTACATCATAAAAATTTCAACAGAGTAAATATAAGATTACTTCTCACAGTCTAGAAAAACAAGAACTATGCCCAATGGTTTGCATTGACATGTCCAACATAGGCCCCATGGCCAAAACAGGTGTAACACCTTGCCTTGATCTCATAATATGTTATACATCTAACAAAGAACCACTCTTCAATTTCCAGCTCTTTAATATAACACAGTCAACAGATCCTCTTGTCTCAAGGGTATGATGGTCTGTCTGTCAGAAGAACCTATGTAAGGGAATATTGAAAGATCTCCAACTTGACAAGATATATTCTATATCATTCCTTTTTTGAGGTATGCATTCAAAGACTGTAGTCCTAAGGCTCTTAGAGGGAGTATTCTAACTAAGCATGACCAAGATGTACGTGCTATACTTACTGAACATTATACCTTCTTGACAAAGAAAAGATACACTATAATGTCTGATGGAAGGAGTGATTTTAAAACTAAAATAAACTTTAATTCCCCTGCCTCTTGTCTGATGAGGGTGCCATGTTACTCAAATGTATTAATGCATCACCAAACAAAAAAATGCCTAGTCATCATGCAACCAGTTAGTCACTTGGGGATGTGAGATATTGTTTACGTTCTTACTGATTATGCTTCAAATTTTCTTGCCATTAGAAGGCTTCCAGGACAACACTACTATTTATGGACTCCTTGTCTAGCATATATGCATAGCTCTAAAGGACTGTGTGAAATTTAGATGGGTCAATTCAACTCTAGATAAGGAAAAATTTGTAACTGATACATTCACAAGCATACATAGGTCCTCGACCCAATGAATAATATATTGAGAATAAAAGGAACTTGTTTGTGAAAAATGTGCCATCATCATGGCCCGACTAGGGTTTTAAATAAATTTAATTAAAACAGAAAAATCTGTTCACAAGCACATAGACAATGGTGCTTCACAAAAACAATAAAAACCTTAACATGTAAATATCATTCAAATTTACAAAAAAAACAAATCCAACCATGATAATAACTGAAATAAACGTAGCGCACAATAGAGCAAAAAAAGTCATAAACTAAGAATGCAACATGTATAGTTATGAGAACAAAAAGAGTCTTACGTGGGCTTTGTAGGTTCCAGGTATTCAGTAGAATCGCCTCCACTCGTAAACCACTCGACTGAAAACACAACAAATGACCGACACAACTTTATTTTTTTCTTTTTTATGGTTGATGGATTCGATTGAATGGTACTCGACCGAATACCACTCGACCGAATAAATGCAGCCACATCGGCGCCAAATACACGCCACGTCGGTGCCGAGTTGATTCGATCGAATCCTACTCGGCTGAATACTACTCGACCTAAACCCACTTGATCGAAATTAGTCTATTAGCTCAAAGTGTGACACTACTTTGTGCTTTTACCCAGACGAAACTGGACTTCATTCCTTTCTCAATTTCCAAACCATTCAATCTCTGCGTGGTTTCTCCAATTCTCCTAGCACACTTTTTCCTGAATGATTTCCAATGGGATCTCGCTTTCTGCATCATTAGCTCAAGAAGTCGACCCTAAACCTTCATTTTTCCCCGTCTCACTTCTTCTCTCTTGATCGCCACTCTCTTTTTGTTGCCCCTGTTCTCCTCCGAAACCCTGCTCCTTCAAAACGGACCTGCGCCATCTATTCGCACCCGTCTGCATTTTTCGCTTTAATCACATACAATATTCATTGCATTTCTAATATTTATATTTATTTAAATTATTAATTGTGATTAAAAATATATCTAATTAGTCTAATTTAATATATTATTTTGATTAAATTTATTAAAGTATACAATAATTACAATTATAACTTAAAATAATTTAATTAAATGAGGCATTGGATCCATCTCGGCCTACTTTAGATATATATTTTTTAAATATAGCTATACTAGTACTAGTTATAAACATATTTTATCTAAACATATTTTATAGTATTAATAGGAAAAATAACATCAAGTTTAAAGGCTCAATCTTGTTGTACACCTTTAGTCTGAAAATTTGAGTGTGCTTTGAAGCCATCATCACTCTCAACATAATAACAAAAAAGCATGATTGTGACCATTAAAAAAGGGCAAAACAAGGGTGCAATCAATGTGTAAACACTTTAAAAATTCTAGAAAACAATGTAATATAGGAGAAATTGAAAGAAAACCCTAAACTAAACACAATAACAAACTATAAAACAATAAACTAAATCAAAACTTATTCTCAGCCATATAAAATATACTATAAAATATTTGCATGAGAGACTATAATAAACTATAAAATATTTGCATGAGAGACTATAATAAACTATAAAATATTTGCATGAGAGACTTGTCTTTACAACGGTTTTTTCACTGGAGAGACTTATTTTTAGCCGTTTTTCACTGCAATGCATGAATCGCCCTAGTGCGTGAAGATGATCTTTTAGTTTTATTTTTAGGATTGTTTTTCACTGAAGTTTTTTTAAAATATTACATGGAGATTCAGTTTTATTTTTAGACTGCTGTAAACTCTAGTTATGGTATATTTTGTTCGCTGTTCTCTATTTAAATAATACATTAACGCTAGCATTTATTTTTTAAGCTTTTGTTTGGTTTGAAGCGTAGCTTTGGCTCACATGTTTTGTCGCACACCTGCAAGGAAAAAGTTCGCAGAGATAAGCTGAGCGCTGGAAGTCGGAGCATCATTGTTTTGTCTGTCTTAACCAGGTACACCAGGATCTCTCTCCTAAATAAAAGATGCAGACTGTTATGCCATAGATCTTAAAAAAAAAGCTTCCAACTTCAACAATTAATTTGTGTCTTCACTTTTTTATTTTTTTGTGGTTTTTGACCTCTTAAAGTGTTAAGAATTTTTTAAAGGAATTTTGGTATCGGTTTTTTTTTTTCCTTCCTTTTTCTCCATGTATTCTCAATATTTTTTAAAGTACAAATTTAGATGGTAAAAACCGATACTCTTTAGGGTAGAGTTCACAAGTTATAATATAGCATTTTAATTTATCCTGCAGCACTTAATATCTGTCCATAACCCTCAAGTAATAGTGTCAAAATTATGAAGGCAGTTTTGAATTCTAGAAGTTCTGTTACATGGGGAGGTATCCTAGCCTCTAAAACCTGCATCGCCATCCCGAATTGTATTTCCAAAATTGGATCATGAACTGCTATCCCTTTAATATATGCCCTGCTGTCCTAACATCCCTATCCTCTAAATGCTTAATTATTTCACCCTGTCCTAACATAGTCTAAAAGTGATTATTTCACCCATTGAACAAAACGGGATTTTTTAATTATTATTGATCATAGTCTTTTCCAAATCCTTATGGATCAATGTGTGAAGAAGATACCAACCTTAATTTGTCCTCCTCCTTCACTATAAACGGTCTTGAAGGAGGTTCATATATTGATGGTTAATTAATTTTATTTTTAATGTAAATTCACTTTATTTAATTTGCAGGAATTCTTACATGGAGGGCAAAAACAATAGAGTGACTGTTAAAATAGACAACCATGTAAGTTGTAAAGGAAAAACAAAACGTACAGTCCAAGATGAAGAGAGGGAATGCCTGTTGCAAGGGAACAGCGAAGCTGAATCATGGATTGGTCAAGGTAAACGCAGAGATGAATCTGGAAAGTGCAGAGAGAGAAAAACGTCTACTGGTGTGTCTATATATCGGGTGCCTGAATCTATAAAGAAAACCAAACGAGAAGCTTATGATCCTGTGGTTTTGTTTCTTGGACCTTATCATCACGAGAAATACCAGGAGGTGACGGAAATGGACGATCGTAAGCTCCAAGCAGTAGACAGAACTCTCGGAAGGCTCCCTGATATGACCATAGAAGGGTTGGTCGAGAAGGTTGGAGAGCTAATGAAAGAGATTAGAGATTGCTATGAAGATTCCGCCATTGAATGGGATGATGATACGCTTGCCTGGATGATGACCATGGATGCATGCTTTTTTCTTGACTTCCTTCGAATGCCCATACCCAATTCCAGCGTATCTTATCAAATTCGAAGACGAAAGATTATACTGGACATTTTGAAGCTGGAAAATCAGATTCCTCTCTGCATTCTGAAAAGGAAAAGGATCCTTGAGTTGGAGTTGAAAGACTATGGAGCAGTGCCGGCCTTTTTAGCCGAACTATTAGTTGACATCGGCAACTATTTTCAAGGATATCCGTTTTCAGTGAATGACATTGGCATCGAATATCCGTTTTTTCAGTGAATATAAAAACTGCAAAAGAATTCGAATTTGAGAATGTGGCAAGACAGATAATTAAGAGTTGTGTTGAAGCTGGTGAATGTCATTTATTGAACTTGTCAAGACAGGTGACTGCAAATTTCTGTTCTGGCAGGGCAAACCGGACGACTGTATGTGGTTGGCTGAATCGATCTACTGCATTAGATTGTTGGCTGCATCGACCTACTGCAGCAGATCGTCGGCCTACTGCAGTAGAAGAAAGCTTGATCCCTTCAGCAGCAAACTTGGAAAGAGCCGGAATTAAATTGAAGCCAAGCACTGATGGAAAATTCTGTCTTGAGCGCAGATGTTTCGGACGCACTACACTTTTATTCCCCAAAATCATTGTTGATGATGGCACGGAAATATTCTTAAGAAACCTCGTGGCTTTTGAAGAGTGTAAGAGGCAGCAAAACTCTCAGTTTCAGCGAGAAATTTCTAACAACATGTGCATAATGGATAACTTAATTCACACCAAGGAGGATGTTGAGCTGTTTCAGAAAGCGAATATTATAAAAAGTTACCGCGAGACTGATGAAATAGCTCAAATATTCAATGATTTGTTCATGAGAATCACTCACAAGGATGATTTTGAGCCTGTTTTGAGAAAAAATAAGACTTTTGAGCATGCTTTGAGAAAAATTAAGACATTGTAAGAGCATTGCTCAAAGCCAAGGTATATTATCTCAGTTGTGGCAGACGTGTTTTTTTTGGTCTATACAATGAAAATTTATAGATAGCATGTATTATATATATTCTATACAATGAAAATTTATTTTTTATTTCTTTTGGTAGATAGCTTCTATTATATATATTCTCATAACAAAGAAAGGAAAATCTTCTTCATGAAACTTCTTCTCATTCATTTATTTTTTCAACTATCTTGATAGTAGCTCCAATTCTAAATAAGTTTTTAATCTCTTCAAAAAGGTTCACTAGGTTTAGCACAAACTTAGGAGATTTAATTATGAACTTAAGATAAACCATCCTTGAAAAAACATTAGAACATATAAATTATTTTAATGAATTCTATATTGTCTAGGCAATCACTAAATTTGTGAGCTAAGTAGGATTAAGTCAATATATGATAATCTCAAGAGGAGGTCTAGATCGTCGGCCTGCTGCAGTACAAGATGAAAGCTTGATCCCTTCAGCAGCAAACTTGCAAAGAGCAGGAATTAAATTGAAGCCAAGCACTGATGGAAAATTCTGTGTTGAACGCAGATGTTTCGGACGCAGTACACTTTTAGTCCCTAAAATCATTGTTGAGAGAGGCACATAAATATTCCTAAGAAACCTCGTGGCTTTTGAAGAGTGTAAGGGACAGCAAAACTCTCAAATTCAGCGAGAAATTTCTAATCACATGTGCATAATGGATAACTTAATTCACTCCAAGGAGGATGTTGAACTGTTTCAGAGAGCTAATATTATATAAAAAAAAATTATCTAGGGACTGATGAAATAGTTCAAATATTCAATGATTTGTGCATGGGAATTACTCACAAGGGTGATTTTGAACATGTTTTCAGAAAAAGTAAGACTTTTGAGTATGTTTGGAGAAAAATTAAGACATTTTAAGAGCCATGGTATATTATCTCAATTGTATAGCAATGAAATATTATCTCAGAAGTAAGACTTTTGAGTATGTGTAATGGCCTTCTTGCAAACAATCTATACAATGAAAAATCATTTACATATTTCTTTTGGTAGATAGCATGCTTTATATATATTCTCAAAGAAAGGAAAGAAAATCTTCTTCATAAACTTATTCTCATTCATTTATTTCTTTAACTATTTTGATATTAGCTCCAATTCCAAATAAATTTTTAATCTTCTCAAAAAGGTTCACTAGGTTTAGCAAAAACTCAAAAGATTTAATTATGAATTTAAGATAAATCATCTAAAACAACTTTCTAAAGTTCTAGGTGTCACGTATGGAAATCTAGGACAATCTAATTTTCATAATCAAAGTTTTGCATAACTAGCAATATGAAATTCAAGACAAAATTAAATTTTGTAAGGGAACTTCTGAAATTCCCAAAGAATGCAATTGAAAATTATATTTTGTAAGGAAACTTCTAAAATTTCCAAAGATTGCAATTGAAAAAATCTAATGCATCTTTGAAATTCCCTTGAAATTTCTCTTCAATTGGTTATTTAAGATGATAATTCCAAATGTTTAATCAAAGAACATTGGCCAAGTAAAAATAATTTCTTAGTTTATTACAAGAGAAAATCCAAGATTTAGCTATCTACGGTGGTTATTTAAGGTGATAATTCCAAATGTCTAATCAAAGAACAATGGCCAAGTAAAAATAATTTCTTAGTTTATTACAAGAGAAAATCCAAGATTTAATTATCTAAAGTGGTTGTAGGAAACAATGCTTACTAGTAATAGGGCATGTGGCAGCATGGTAAAACATGTCAATTTCTATAAACAAATCATGGCATATGTTCCTTCAGAAAATTATTTAAAATTTGATCTTATAGACTAAGTTCTTATCTTGTCACACTCATGTAAAACTCTAGATAAATACATGTATTTAGTAAATTTCTCAAAGTTCTTAGAAAATTGGTTAATGGTTGTAGGAAACAATGCTTACTAGGAATAGGGCATGTGGCAGCATGGTAAGACATTTCAATTTCAATAAATAGATCATGGCATATGTTTCTTAAGACAATTGTTTAAAATTTGATCTTATAGACTAAGTTCTTATCTTGTCACACTCATGTAAAAATCTAGATAAATACATGTATTTAATAAATTTCTCAAATTTCTCAAAGAATTGGTTAAACAATACAAAATGTTTCCTTTACAAGGCATGAAAACACATAAAATGGTTTGAATGAACCCATTAAACTTAAAAACATGATCCCATTATCATCTTCACTTGAAGCTCAAACCATGAAATTTTATCCAACTAGGGTACATGTGGTTAAACAAAGCTAGAGACATGATGTTATGCCTTCACAAGCATCTAAATTTCTATTTATTTTAAATTATGGATACATAATCACATAAGATGGGTCACAACATGAACTTCACACTAGAGAGAGTTCATCAAATTTTATTAGGGCTTAGAGCATACATAGTAGCACTAGATGATAAACACATTGTTATTAAACTCACATAGTTATAGCAAGGGAAAACACATGTAAGTGAATGAAACATATATGATGGCACAAGAGGGGTGAACATATTCTAAAAACACCAGACACTAAACATTATGTATAAGTGGACCTAACGTGCCTGAATAAACTAGATTTTACCCACTCATATGGGTCTATGGAATACATGAAGTCTACATTCTTTAGCTTGGTGGATATGAAAAGTTGAGTCAACTCAAACTCAATAGTAGTTTGAAATCCACAAACAAGAGGATAGATATTTTTATCTTGACATGTAGAAAACTCTAGAATGGACGTGTGAAGGTTATGGAGGTAAGAAATTGTTATGGAGTAAAAAATTTTCCTATGTGTTTTTACCTCCTAGGTCCCTATGTGAACACTTTGCAAGTTAAATATTCATCCCAAAGCAATTTTCCCTGAAACCCATGTCAAATGGGACTAAGGGGCCAAATTTAATCCTTAAGCCTAACCAAATTAGGGCCTTGGGACTTGGGTGCCCATGCCCAAGTCCACTCTGCTTTGTCGGGATAAATCTCAATGCTTGTTGACATAGAACCTTTAAAAAGGTTTCTCTTTGTTGATCCTTTTTATTTAATTTATGAATGGTAGTGGGAAAGCATATTTAAATAGGTTTATGTCTTCATTTTGAGTTAAGTGGGATAACACGAACTTGTGATATTGAGTAAAGAATATTCAAGGCCTTCATTATGTTGCAAAGTAGAATTATGTTGTTATTGTGTTTGTTTGTTGTATATTTGGCTTCATAAATCCATCTTCTCATTATTTGAATGATCTTCATCTTCATGAGGGCTTCACCTCTAAGGTGGCATCAATTTGTGTTTTAATCATTTCATTTCATCATTGGATTTGGCCTCTACCCTCCTTGGGCATGCACTCTATCTAACAAAGGTGGTGGAAAAGTTGAATGTCCTTCTCGGGCTTGACCGAGGTGAGCTCCTAAACACCACAACCCCAAACCCCCTTCTTCATGTGTTCAGGTTACATGTGTGGGAGTTGGAAAAGTGCAAGTGCAGAGAAGCAGTTTGAAGGATAAGGTTTTGGGATCCAAAGGAATCTTGCAAATATTTCTCTTTAGCAGACTAGAGTGTAGGCCCCATAGTCTTTCTAACAAAATAGGTTTTGGATCTAGGATCATGAGGTTCTGTGCATCATTTTCTCAGTTTAGAGTTTCAAGAAATTCTGCCTTCCTAGATTAGGGCACCTGCCCTATAGTCCTCTAGGTTTTCAGTGTCAGGAATTCAACTTCTAGCATGTTTTTGATCATTGCTGAGTACTTTCATGCCTATTATTAGTAACATTCTATCTGTTTACATCTTATTGCTCTATAATTAGAGTTTGAGGCTTAACTGACCTAGGGTTTGATAAATCTCTCAATATAATATATTCTTTCAATAAAATTCATGAGCACAAAATTAGTAGTTGAGTCCCCATCCATCTTGTAGTGACTTAGCTTAGTTTTGTCCTCATATGTTATTGTGAAAGGAGGGTTTGATGTGATACACTTTAACATCATTCATCTTCTCTCCTTTTTCACAACTAACATTTTGGTGAACTCATAACAATGAGAATTTACATATTTCTAAGCATTAAAATTAAATCTTGCATTCATTCATATCATCTTTGTTATCATTCATTTAAAAATCTTACAAAATTTTGGATTTTTTTTGAAAAAATAAACATTCTAAGCTTGGATAAAGGCATAGTTTTGCATTGTTTAAATTTAATTTTCTGATGTTTCCATCATATCTAATCCTTATTATGGTCTTTCATCATTGCATCATATCATATCTTGCATTTGAAGATCTCATTTGTTAGGATTTTGGTTTAAAAGTGGCATTTTCCATATAGCCTAGTAATTCCAAAAGCTAGGGTTTGTAGTCAAACTCTTATTTCAGATTTTTCTACTATCATAAACATCTCCAAATTTAGATCTATTAAGGATTTAAATCATATTTTCATTTCTCATTTAAAAATTTGGCATCATTTCATAGTTTAGTTCAAAATTTTCACATGTTTGTAATTACACAATGTGTATTTCAACATAAGAAATTTAACATCTCTTTAGCATTTCTTTGCAAGAAATATTAAAGTGGTCCATACTACCTTGTGTGCATCACTTTTTACATCTTGATCACTCTATTTTTAAGGACATTAGCATTTTTTTGTTCTTGGTAAAAACCCTTAAAAACCCAATTTCCTCAAACTGATGTTGTGATGTACAATAGTCTCTCATCTTGGTTGTATTTGATAAGTTAAAAGATCTAATTATACATTATTGTTCCAAGACATTTTATTATGCAATCTTCATGTCATTTCTCTTTGGTATCTTCAAATGCATATATCAAAAACTTTGAGAATTTTTACGAATTCCTTAACATGCATCCTCATGTTCTAACTCATATACAATCCAAGTATGGTAAGGATATCTTTAAACAATCTTCATTTGAAATTATTGATTATGTTTCTAGTTTTGAATACTTCATAGCTCTCATGAATACATACCCTTCAATATTAGAAGACCTATCAGAATACATCTCCACGAATACTCATGTGAAAGATGATTGCGAAAGTTCTTCTTCTATCAACACTACAAATCATGATAATGCCTTATATCTAGTCTCTAATACATGTGATGGTGACCTAGTTGTTGTGAGTATGTGCTAATTGATGTTGTCATTGATGTCAACATGTTTGTGTTGTCATTGGTCTCAACTATGTCTTTTGATGTTCAAAGTTAGTGTCGTTTGATTCAGTTGCTTTTCTAAAAGGTTGTTTGGATACTTTGTATATATACTGAAGGTGTTGAGAATATGCCTGTGTAGTTGAGTCTCTAAGTGCTTTTGAGAAAATTTGATTAATATTGGAAACAGGGTGTTGAAGAAGTCTTCTAGCTTATAGTATAATGTTTGAGTTTTTGCTCCACATTTCTTCTATGTTGGAGTTCTAAGTGTGTAGTTTAGATATGTTGTTGAGAAGTTAGTTAAGATGCTAAATCCATAATTTGGTTCTCTGGATGGATGTGTAGTGAAAGTTATGTTCACCAGTTTGAGAACATGATTCGATAGTGTTTCTGATTTGTGCATAGGTGTCTAGGAGAAAGTATTTTGCTCTAGATTTCTCTGCAAAGTGGTTTTAGGTGTTTTGGTTCTAAATGTAAGCCTATAATGTCCTTATCTACCTTTCACCTAGAAATTTCATGATTTAGTGCTTTGGAAAGCAAGTTCTTGTCTAGCAGAGTTTGGTAGTGTTATTTGTGAGCAGACAGTGAACCTTCTTCAAGTGAAAGTTTTTGTGGATGAATTTTTCAATTTCTAGGTGACTTCAAGTTGTTCATGGATGTTTCTAGAATGTGTTAAAGCTTTGTGCATGGTCTGTAAGTTATGTTTGTGATTGTGGAAGTGTGATGAAGAATTTTGTATGTTTACACTGTTTGGCCAACCTAGAATGTTTGCAATGATCATGGAGTTGATTTGATGATTAAGTGAGTGTTGTGTAGTGTGATTGGATAGATTTGGGTTTGAGCTAGGGCTTGGAATGGTTTTCCTTCATTCCCTTGTGTTGTGGAATGTTTAGATCTGGACCTAATTCAAATTTTGTGTGTTTTCTGACCTCGGAGATTGTTTCAAGGATTAAAGATTGTGTTTCTAACCTTGAAGATTGTTTCAAGGTTAATGATGGTATAAATAAGGGCCATGGAGTTGTGAATCATGTGCACATAGAGAATACGACGTCGTGATGTGAAGAGTAATAAAAGGCAAAAAGTGTTACAAGTATGAGTAGTAAGTGTTGTCATTGATGTCAACACATAAGGAAGTTATTTGAATAAGTCTAAACAAGTATCTAAGAAATTAGTACAAGTGTAGAATTTCTTTATCTCTCAAGAACAGTGTAGTGTATTGCTTCGCATATCCTATAGATTGAATATCTTTGTCTGCAGATTTGAAGTAATGTTAAGGGATATCTATAGATGATATGTTTCAAGTTTGAACCTCCAATGTGAAGATTTGAGTGAGTTCTATTCACCAAACTAAAAACTACTTCTTCTATGTATTTAAGGATGATAGGAAGAATGTATTCTACTCCACATTTCTTCGCATTCAAGTCTTATAGTCTGTGGTTCTAGAATTAAGTTTGTGATTATGTTATGTGCCTTTAGTTCAAATGGATCATGATTTGGTGCTCCACAAGTGATCTTTCATTTATGACAGTGGCCGACAGTAATGTTCAAGTGCTCCAGTTTGAAGAATCTTACAGATAAATTGTTTAGAGGTTATGGGGATGTTCTTGGTGATTGTAACGTGCTTGTGGGAGTCTCTACATCATGTTCCTACCTTTTGATTAGTCCACAAGGTTTAATCTAGATCGTGCATGAAGCATGTTCTTAAAATTTTTAGTGATTACTCCAGTCTTGGCCAACCTGGTTGTTCTCACTACTTGCAGATATGATTTGAAGATTGTAGAAGCGTGTTGCTACATGGAAGATTGCATTTAAGTCCTAGCTAAGGATTGTTGTGACCCACATTAATTTCTCTTCTCCCCTAATTGATTTAGGTCCAGACCTATCTTAATGTATGTATGTATGTTTGCCAACCTTGGATATTGATCCAATGGTTGATGATTGTAATACTGACCTTGATGTAAATTCCAAGGTTGATGAGTTGTATAAAAACATGTAATGAAGTCATGAATTAGTGTGTAGGATGCAAAAATTATAAGGTAATTGCAAAGAGTAAAAGTAGAGTAGAGCAAAGGATACTTATTGTACTTCAATGGAATTGAACCTTGGCATAGTGTAGATGCTATTATCTTAGTTCACCAACATTGGCAGTGAGCTACCAATTGGTAGTGAGCCATGGCAGTAAGCCTCTTCTTGTAGGGAGCATTTTTGGTAGTGAGCCTCTAATTTTTGGTATTGTTATAACATATTATATTGTGAGCTAACACTCACCGTGGTTTTTCCCCTATGGGGTTTTCCACATAAAAATCTGGTGTCTCCTATGTTGAATGTGTAAATGTGTTTAAGTTTTTGTTTCATGATTTCATGATTAATGTATAAATGTAGTGTTGATCGGTTGATGTTTTAATGGTTTTGAAATATTGGATACAACTGATTCACCCCCCTCTCAGTTGTATTGCACTTTTCAACAATTGGTATCAGAGCAAAGGTTCCTCAATAAAGAGTCTAATAGCTCAAGGTAGATCTGAGATGGCACATAGGAGGGAGTCACCACAATTCAACAGAACGAATTATGCTCTTTGGAAGGTATGGATGCAAAGTTATCTTATCTCTCTTGTTTATAATATCTGGAGGATAATATAAGAGATAAAGTATACTATTCCTAAAAATGGTCCATCAGATGATGATGAAATCAAATAGTATGAATTTAATGTAAAAGCTAAAGATGCCCTGTTAAATTCCTTATCTGACATTGAGTTGGTAAAAGTTATGGATTTGGAAACTGCTCATGATATCTGGGATAAGATGAAAAGTTTATATGAAGGAGATGATTCTATGAAAAGTGCAAAATTACAAAACCCGAAGGTGAAGTATGAAGCCCTGAAGATGAATGAAGATGAAAACATAACTGTCTACATGTAGAGAGTTTATGAAATTGTAAATGGAATCAAAGGCCTTGGAGGAATTACTAATGAGGATGAGGTTGTGATAAAGATTCTTAGGTCATTGCTTAAATCCTATAGTCACAAGGTGGTAGCAATTGAAGAAGTTATGACTATGCAAAAGGTTACAAAGGATCAGTTGCTTGGGAAACATACAACTTTTGAAATGAGAGAATTTGGTGATGCTCTACCTAAGATTGAGATTGCTTTCAAAGACCACTTCAGAAAGACTTCAAGAGCTTAGAAATATATTGTGGAATCTGATGAGGACCTAGATGAGGTTGAAGCAAACTTTGTGGACAAAATGCAAACATGTTTTGGTAAGTTCAAAGGAAAGTTACCTTTCAAATGCTTTTCTTGTGGTAAGATTGGTCACTATGCATCCAAATGTCTAGAGAGAATTGAAAGAGGTCAGAAGAAATTTGAAACTAGACCTAGAATTTTCAAGAAATGCTATTATATTAGAGATCTTGATGATGATGGTGTAACAAATGATGAGTCTAATGATAATAATACTAGTGCAAAAGAATGCTTGTTTATTTCTATTAAAGTAGAACCTGTGTCTATTAATCCTACTAGCTGTGTGAAGGAAGAAAAACTAATGGAAGAAAGTGCTCTGTTTGTCTAGGTTGAGAAGGATAAGGATGAATAGATTATTGATAATGGATGTTCAGATCACATGATTAGTGACAAAAGTAAGTTTGTAAGTTTGGAAAAGTATGATGGTGGATTGGTTAGGTTTGGAGATAATGCAACTGGTAAGATCTGTGGAAGGGGATCTATTTATTTTGATGGTAAGCATAATAAAGATGATGTTCTTTATGTGAGATTTCTAAAGCATAATATTTTAAGTGTTGGTCAGATGTGTGATAAAGGGTATGATTTGAGATTCAAGGACAATGCATGCAAGATCATGGAAAGCTCCAAAACAGTAATTGCAACTGGTAAGAAGACTAAAGGTAATATCTATTACTTAAGGGGAACTGGTAAATGTTGTTTGTTGGCTCAGATAGATGTGAGTTGGCTATGGCATAGAAGGATGTGTCATATCAATTTTGTTAACTTGGTGAAGATAAACTCAATTCAAGCTGTGAGAAATTTGCCTAAACTGGTGAAACCTGCCAATACAATTTGCAAGGAATGTCAACTTCAAAAATAGACAAAGACTTCAAGAGCAAAGAACAATTTTCTATTGGATTGCTTGAGTTGGTGCATACAGATCTATGTGGTCCTACAAGAACAAGAATTTTGCAAGGAGACAGGTACTTTATGTTTCTTATTGATGATTATTCTAGAATGACATGGGTCACTTTTCTAAAAGAGAAATCAGAAGCACTAGACAAGTTCAAAGATTTTAAGGTAATGGTTGAGAATGAGTTAGAATTGAGGATCAAATGCTTAAGGTCTGATAGAGGAGGTGAGTTTACATCAAATGAATTTAACATTTTCTATGAAGAGCATGGGATAAAGAGATAATTGTTTGCTCCTAGGACTCTTGAGCAAAATGGAGTTTTTGAAAGGAAAAATAGGATAGTTCAAGAGGCTGGTAGGTCAATGATGATGGAGGCTGACCTGTCTGAGGTATGTTGGAGAGAAGCTATACACACTGCTGTCTACATTTAAAACAGAGTCCAAGTCAAAGGTAATGGCACTAAAACTCCTTATGAATTGTGGTATGGAAGAGTTCCTACAGTGAAATATTTCAATGTTTTTGGAAGCAAGTGTTATATCAAAAGAGATGAAGAATTAGGAAAGTTTGATGCTAGATGTGATGAAGGTATTTTCCTTGGATACTCTACTAAGAGTAAGGCCTACTGGTGCTACCATAAGAGATTGAAGAAGATCATTGAAAGTGCTAATGTGAAGGTTGATGATGACAAAGAAATATCAAATTTGAGAGGTTATGAATTGGATGAACATATTGTTACAGTCATTAAAGAAACTTGGTGAAACATGAACAAAAGGATAGTCAACCTGAAGAAGAAAATGGTGAAGAAGAAAAGGCTCTGGAAAGTGCTGCAAAGACTCCCAAGTATGTAAGGATTGAGTATTCTGAAGATCAAATCATTGGTGACAAAAGAAAAGGGGTATTAACAAGGAAAAAAGCTATAGAAGAATAGGTGAACTGCTATTTGTTTTCACAAATTAAACCTAAAAATGTAAGTGAATCCTATTAAGATCAAAGCTAGGTAAAAGCTATGGAAGAAGAGCTGATGCAAATAGAAAAGAATCAAACTTGGGAACTGGTTCCTAGACATGCTAACAAGAATGTGATTGGAACCAAATGGGTCTTCAGAAATAAGATGAATGAAAGTGGTGAAGTGGTAAGAAATAAAGCAAGACTGGTATGCAAAGGATATTCACATGTTGAAGGCATAGATTTTGAAGAAACTTTTTCTCCTTTGGAAAGGATTGAAGCAATAAGAATGTTCTTGAAATTTATAGCTCACAAAGATTTTAAAGTGTATCAGATGGATGTAAAGTCTACATTCTTGAAAGTGGAGAGATAGAAGAAGAAGTTTACATTGAACAACTAGAAGGAATCTAGTTATCAAACAAAGGTGACATGGTATGCATATTGAAGAAGGCCTTGTATGGACTCAAGCAAGATCCTAGAGCCTAGTATACAAGGTTGGACAAGTATTTTATGTAGTTAGGGTTCAAAAAAGGTACTACAGATAGTAATCTCTATTTCAAAATTAATGATGATCAAATTCTGATTGTTGTAGTCTTTTTTTATATATTATCTTTGGAGGCAATGAAGGTATGTGCAAGAAATTTGCAGATGAAATGTAAAAAGAATTTGAGATGTCTATGTTTGGTGAAATGAATTTCTTTTTAGGACTGCAAATTACTCAATTAGAAAAGAGAATTTTCATTTCTTAGTCCAAGTATATGAAAGAATTGTTGAAGTTGTGAATGGAGGATTCTAAACTAGTATGTACTCCCATGGTAACTGGTTGCAATTTGAGCAAGAATGATGAATCACCTAAGAATGATAAAAAAAAAGGTCTATCATTGGAGGACTACTCTATCTAACCCATACCAGACTAGACATAATGCATGTAGTCTATCTTATGGCAAGATTTCAAGAAGATCCCAAAGAGTCACATGTGATGGCGGTTAAAAGAATCATGAGGTATTTAAAAGGCACTTCAGACTATGGATTGTGGTATCCCAAAGATACTGATTTCACTCTTAGTGCTTATATATATGTAGATTGGGCTGGAGATGATGATAATATAAAAAGTAAAAATGGAGGTGATTTCCTCTTTGGTAATAGATTGGTTTCATGGTTGAGCAAAAAACAAGAATTAGTTTCTTTGTCTACTGCAAAAGTAGAATATATTGATGTAGCATGTTGTTGTACTCAAGTGCTTTAGATGAAGCAAACATTGAGGGGCATAAGAGTTGTGTATGAAGAACCAATTCCAATCTTTTGTGACAATGCACGTGATATAAACATTTCAAAGAATCTAATGATGCACTCAAGGACAAGGAATATATCAATAAGGTATCACTTTTTGAGATAAAAGGTAATAGAAAATGAAGTAAAGATGGAGTATGTGTCTACAAAGGATTAGATTGCAGATATTTTCACTAAGCCTTTGCCTAAGGATATTTTTGTGTATCTCAGGGAGAAGTTAGGGGTTATTAACCCTCCTTCTCTAAACTAAGATGCATAGGAAATTCATCAGTCTAGTGGTGTCTAAAGTTTTATTTTTTGATATGGATTGATGTTTTGAAAGCCACTCCTTAAGGGGAGTAGGTAGAAGTTTCTAATCAAGACCAGTAAGTGTCAAGTAGTGCTGATAACATGGGGAGTTGTACAATAAAAAGAAAGAAATAGTCTAGCACCCTTTTCCAATGATGTCAAAGGGGAAGAGAAGTTCATGTGAAAAAACTAAGAAGAAGATTATAGATAGAGAAAGCATCAGGTGATGCTTGGAGCAAAGAAACAAAACAAAATTATATGTCTTGATGGGTTTTCACATCATGTTTTGCCATCAATGGAAAAGGGGGAGATTGTTTCAAGTATGAGAAGTAAGTGTTTTCATTGATGTCAAGACATACAAAAGTTATTTGAATAAATCTAAACAAGTATTTGAGAAATTAGTACAAGTACAGAATTGCTTTATCTCTAAAAAATAGTGCAGTGTTTTACTCAGCATATCTTGTAGATTGAATATCTTTGTCTATAGATTGGCAGTAATGTTAAGGGATGTCTATAGATGCTATGTTTCTAGATTGAGCCTCCAGTGTGAAGATTTGAGTTATTTTTATTCACCAGAGTAAAAACTATTTTTTTTGTGTATTTAATGATGACAAGGAGAATGTATTTTGCTCTGTATTTCTCTGTATTCAAGTCTTACAATCTATGATTCTAGAATTAAGTTTTTGATGATGTTATGTGCCTTTATTTCAAACGGTTTGTGATTTGGTACTCTGCAAGCAATCTTTCATTTATGATAGTGGTTGATAGTAATGTTTAAGTGCTCCAGTTTGAAGAATCTTATGGATAATGTGTTTAGATGTTGTGTAGATTCTCTTGGTGATTGTAACATGCTTGTGGGAGTCTCTAGATTGTGTTCGTATCTTTTGATTGGTCCACAAGGTTTAATCCATATCATACATGAAGTATGTTCTTAAAATTTTTAGTGATTACTCTAGTCTTGGATGACTTGGTTGTTCTCACTACTTACGGATATGATTTGAAGATTGTAGAAGTGTGTTGTTGCATGGAAGATTGCATTTGAGTCTTAGCTAAGGGTTGTTGTGACCTGTATTCATTTCTCTTCTCCCTTAATTGATTTAGGTCCAGACCTACCTTAATGTATGCAAGTATGTTTGCCGACCTTTGATATTGATCTAATGGTTGATGATTGTAATGCCGACCTTTATGTAAATTCCAAGGTTGATGAGTTGTATAAAAAATGTAATGAAGTTGTGAATTATTGTGTAGGATGTGAAAATTAGAAAATAATTGTGAAGTGTAAAAGTAGAGTAGAGCAGAGAATACTTATTGTGCTTGAATGGAACTAAACCTTGGCATAGTATAGATGCTATTATCTCAGTTCACCAACATTGATAGTGAGCCTCTTTTTGTAGTGAGCATTTTTGGCAATGAGCCTTAAGGCATCGAGCTTCTGATTTACGATATTGTTGTAACATATATTATTGTGAGCTAACACTCACCGTGGTTTTTCCCCTATGGGATTTTTCATGTAAAAATTTGGTGTCTCCTATGTTGAATGTGTAAATATGTTTAAGTTTCTCTTTCATGCTTTCATGATTAATGTACAAATACAGTGTTGATCAGTTGATGTTTTAATGATTTTGAAATATTGGTTACAACTGATTCACCCCTCCCCTCTCAGTTGTATTGCACTTTTCAATAGAAAGATCTTTCATGAATTAGATGATTGGATGTAGTGAGCCGAAGGTGTCTACTATATTTTGGTATATATCCGAAGGTGATTGTTGTTGTGCTTCATTGGAACTGAACCCATGCATGTGTTGGATGGAATTATAAAAATTCAATCTTGGCAGCAAGCTTTTTCTTCTTTCTTCTTCTTCTGGACAGTGAGTCCTTGCAATGAGCATTTGTTTTTTAGGGCAGTGAGCATTTGTTTTTTAGGGCAGTGAACCCTGGGAAGTGAGGCCCTTGGTAGTGAGCTTCTTGCAATTTGATATTGCTACTACTTCATATTGTGACCTAATCCTGACCATGGGTTTTCCATAGAAAGATATGGTGTTTTCTTGTGCATGGTGTTGATGTGTTTATTTTTTTGTCATATGTTTTTCATGTTTAATCTTCATAAAAGATTAAGGGTTTAAGTGAATTGATGTGGATGTGCTTATGTTTATGAGGATTTGAATTTTTGAATACAACTAATTAACCCCGCCCTCTCATTTGCCTTGTGCCTTGAACAACAATTAGCATCAGAGATAGGTTCCTTTGAAGAAAACTTAACAACTTGAGGTAGATCTGAGATGGTGCACAAGAAGGATATTCCCTTGTTTGATGGAATAGACTATGCACTCTGGAAGGTAAGGATGGAAGCCTTTCTAATTTATCTTGGTTATGAGGTCTGGACATGTGTCAAGTCTAATTACATTGTACCTGAAAAAGGTATAAATATTGAAGATGAACTCAAAGCTACGAAAAGAGATGGTAAGGAAAAAGATGCTCTCTTAAGTAGACTTACTAATTCTAAATTGGTGAAAGTTGTGAATTTGAAAATTGCTAATAATAATTGGAAAAGGTTGGAAAGTGTTTATGAAGGAGATGAGAATGTTAAAAAGGCTAAAATGCATAATTTCAATTTGACTTATGAGACCATGTGAATGTCTGAAGATGAAAACATTACAAGCTACTTGTAGAAGGTGGAAGAAGTTATCAGTGGCATAAAAGGACTTGGTGGGAAAATAGATGGTCAAGAAGTGATATTGAATGTACTTAGAACTCTTCCTAAAGCTTATAGTCATAAGATTTCAACTATTGGAGAATTATAAAATTTGAATCAGTTTACCAAAGAACTATTGCTTGGCACTCTAACTACTTCTGAAATAAGAGAGTTTGTCACAAGTAGTGGAATTACAAAAGATGCGATTGCCTTTAAAGATGGAAAATTTGAGAGGACTATTGAATCAAATCTAGAATACTGATGAAGTAGAAGCTAACTTTGTGAGAAGAATGAAAAAGGGTAGTGGTAAGTTTAGTGGTAAGTTGCCTTTTAAATGTTTCAGTTGTGGAAAAATAGGTCATTATGCTTCAAGATGTCTAGATAGAGCACTGTGAATTGAGAATAAGGAAAATAGAGGAAGGTTGGTCAAGAAAAATTACTATGCAAGTGTTTTTTATGATGAATCTAATTTTGAAGATGATAATTATGATGAATTCTTATTTATTGCCATAAGAGATGAAACTAGTTTTGCTAACTCTAGAAGATGTGTGAAGGAAAAGAGTTTGGAAGCAAGTGGTAACCCTAAAAGCACTATAATATATACTTTTCATGCTAGGAGTGAGAAGGATGACAGGGTCATTGCTAGTGGATGCTCAAATCATATGACAAGTGATAAGAGTAAGTTTATTAAACTTGAAAAAATTGATGGTGGAGTAGTTAGGTTTTGTGGTGATGAAGCCTCTATGATTTGTGGAAAAGGTTCAATTAGTTTTGATGGAAAGCATAGCACTGATGATGTCCTTTATGTTAAAGGTTTAAAGCATAATCTCTTGAGTTTTGGATAGATGTGTAGCAAAGGTTACAATCTTATATTTTAGGAAGATGGGTGTGAGATCAGAAAAAGGTTTAGAACAATAATTGCTGCTGGAAAGAAGACATGTGGAAATGTTTATCATCTCAAAGGCAGTGTTGGTTATTGTCTTACGTCTTAGATCAGTAAAAGTTGGCTATGGCATAGGAGATTGTGTCACATCCACTTTGATAACTGTGTAATGGTAAGTTTAGTCAAAGCTGTGAGAGATCCGACAAAGTTAACAAATCCTATTACTATTGTTTGTAAGGAATGTTAGTTTGGAAAGCAAACAAGAAGAAGCTTCAAAAGAAAGGATCAGTCATCTATTGGATTGTTGGAGTTGGTTCATATAGACATGTGTGTTCCTACCAGAGCAAGTATTTTTCAAGGTGACAGGTATTTCATGCTATTTATTGATGATTGCTTGAGAATGACTTGGGTCACTTTTCTTAAGGAAAAATCAGAAGCCCTAGATAAGTTTAAATCTTTTAAAAAAATGGTTGAGAATGAATTAGATATAAAAATCAAATATTTGAAGTTTGACAGAGGTGGAGAGTTTACTTCTAATGAGTTTATCATGTTTTTTAAGAATCATGGGATAAAGAGGCATCTATCTTCTCCTAGAATTTAGCAGAATTAAGTAGTTGAAAGGGAGAATAGTATTGTTCAAGAAGCAAACCTACCGAAATTCTATTGGAGAGAAGCAATTCATACTATTGTCTACATACAAAATAGAGTATAGGTGGAAACAAATAGCACAAATATGCCCTATGAGATATGGTATGGTATGATTCCCATTGCTAAATATTTGAAAGTTTTTGGAAGCAAATGTTATATAAGAAGAGATGAAGAATTAGGTAAGTTTGATGCAAGATGTGATGAAGGTATTTTCCTTGGATACTCTAACAAAAGCAAATCTTACCGGTGCTATAATAAAAGGCTAAGAAAGATTATTAAAAGTGCCAATGTTAAGGTTAATGGAGATATTCAGAAGTTTTCAGAGATTAATGGATATGAATCAGATGAGTCCTCTTTCAGAGAAGAATAAAAGACCAAAGAGAAGGAAGTATAGATTGAAGCTTAAGAAACTCCAGAAATAGAAGTACAAGTTGAAGAACAAGAAGC
Organism: Cunninghamia lanceolata; assembly: GCA_027924645.1. Lineage (NCBI taxonomy): Eukaryota > Viridiplantae > Streptophyta > Pinopsida > Cupressales > Cupressaceae > Cunninghamia > Cunninghamia lanceolata. Next base: position 19,074,443 of record BSBN01001583.1, read on the forward strand.
TCTAGAAAAAGCTCTTGGAACTCCCAAATATGTGCAGAGGCATCACACTGAAGATCAGATCATTGGTGACAAGAGCAAAGGTGTACTGACGAGAAGCAAAGCTACTGAACATCAAGTAAATTTATTCCTACTTTCCAAAGTTGAACTTGTTGGAACCAATTTTGACCCAACAAAATCTAGTTTGAAATAACCCATTTCCTACTATATTTCCATCCCCACAATGTTATTCCAATTTTTTCATTCAAAATAATAAATCTGCTTGACTTATATCCTAACCCTAACAATCCCATGATATCCCACCGCTCCCCAAAAAGAATGAAGTCATTAAAATTAACCCAAAAATCCCTTAAATAAAAGCCATATAAAGAGATATAATTGGGAGAATACCATGTTGGGAGGACTCAATTTACTGTCTCTTCGATAGCCCAAAGTGGTAAAGATAACTTGTCTTTATGTAGGGTTGACATCAGAAAATCAAAAGAAATAAAACATTTCAAGGAGACTGAAGGATATCGGGATGACTCAATCACATCTCTTTGATAACCCAATAAAACCAAACATATCGAAGGGACTAATACATATTGGCATGACACCTAAATGTTGTTGGCAAGAGACACTGCTTCGGTATAGAATTGTATGTTGTCATTGATAGTAACAAGGCTCATAGATCTCATCAACATGATAGGAAGACATAACTCCAGAAGGTCTTATTGGAATTCTGATCTAGTTGGCAAAAATGACTAAGTATCAGCTAGAAATAGAGTAAGGGATAGAAAGTGGATCAGTGTGCTTCCGCAGATGAAGACCTGGAAATGTAGCTTAGGTATAATATTGATAATTGTTTGATGTTGTTATATCCCAGTGATCAAGTCTTGACTTCCTCTAGAAGTCACTTGGAAGAAATATCTAAGTTCTGATGAACAGAGGTACAACATAATGGTTTGCATTCCTCCACAAGTGCATGTTTTATTCTACAGAATTGAAGACATGTCAAGAGATCAATAATGTTTTCTGATTATGATTCATGAAGTCCCATTTGGTCGGAAACATGAGTTATGATGTGATAGAGGATCATATCATATATGTTATTAAGAAACAAGCTGACAGGCTGATTGAATCCTTATGCATAGACAAAATATGAGTTGAATGATAAAGGTAAGTGGTTGTATGATTAGAGCCAACACATATGAAGACATGTGCATGATGGTTTGGATCTACATTGATGATTTAACACAAGAACAAGCCAATAGGATATAACACTTGGTTTACATGTTTCACAGTTTGCTTGCTGACTTGATCATGAGAAAGATTTCATTGTGGATATAAATAGAGGATGGATTTTAGTATTTGTCTTAGAGTGGTAAGTGGTGTGATGTATATGAATGTGAAATATGTGAAGATAGAATAGTCACAGCAAATAAAAGGAGATCCTAAGCATATGTAAGAGTAGGGCAGAGAAACAAGGGCAGACTGAAATGAAGAGTTTTGAGTCAATATTCATAAGCTTAATTGGAACTATAATCATGCATAAGTAGATACCATCATAATAGTTCATCTTTGGTAGTGAGCCACCTTTCTTCTTCTTTCCTTTCTTCAGGCAGTGAGCCTCTTTTGAGCAGTGAGCTCTGGGCAGTGAGCCTCTTGTAATTCGGTATTGATATAATAAAAGTATTTTCTGAGACCTAACACTCTTCATGGTTTTTCTCCACCTTGGGGTTTTCCACATAAAAATCCTAGTATCCATGTATTATTTTTTTATGGTTTCTATTCATCTGTATATTGTGCTATTATTTAATTAAATTTGGAAAATGGTTAAAAGTGAAAGTGCATAAATGGTTTTATGGAACATTGATTCACCTCCCCCCCTCTCAATGTTCCTAACATTCAACAATTGGTATCAGAGCAAGGTTCCTTGGAGAAAGCCTAATAGGTTGAGGATGATTCGGGAAGGTTTACTCATGGCAGCATAAAGGTATCTCTCTTATCTTGAAGCAAATCCTCTTGGTAGCATTATAATTGGCAATCAAGTATATGTCAATAATGAACAATTTGAAGCAACTCTAGAAGATCTTGAGAACTCTAAGGATGATATCAAGGGTTTAGAGGAGAGTATCAAAGAAGCTGATGATTGCATTCTAAAATTAAAAGAGCAGATTCGTAAATCTCAAGAAAGAAGGAAAGAATTATATGAGCAACTAAAACAAGAAAATGAATCCACATAGAGTCTTCTTAGGGCGATTGAAGAAAAGACTAAGAATGAGGAATATCTGAATCAAATTGTGAAGGACAAATCAGAAGAATGTGAAAAATTGGGGAAAGAAGTTCTACTCTTAAAGCTTGATCTAGAAGTAGCCAACAGTTACAAAGAAAAATTCAAAATAAGCTCTGCTAAACTTGATGAGTTACTAGCTAGTCAAAAGTATCCAAATGATAAACAAGGTTTGGGATTTGAAAAGGGAGAAAGTTCAAATTTAGGGAAAGATAAATCTAAAGGAGGAAGAGGTAGAAATCATCCAGTAAGGAATCAAAGAAGAAGCCCTAAAGGACCTCTGGTCAGGCAACCAAATGCACAAAGGTACCCATCTTTCAATGGTTATTATTTCAAATGCAATAAGTATGGTCATAGGGCTACTCATTTTATAAGTAGAATAAATCAAAATGCTCCATCTTTTTCTGGTCAATGTTTCAATTGCAAAAAGATTAGTCATAAATAAAATGAATGTAGAAGTGTGTCAAGAAATGTGCCAAACTATTCGAGGAATGGTCAATCTTTCAATGGCAAATGTTTTGCATGCAATATATTTGGACATATGGCTAACCAATGCAGATCAAGGCCAATTCCCAATTATAAGAGAAATCTAGGTTAGAAAAATGTTGTTTGTTTCAATTGCAACAAGTCTGAACACTTTGCCAAATTCTGTAAAAGCAAAAATACAACAAGAAACCATCCTGCAGAGAAAGGGAAAATAAGGTAGAAAGATGTTAAAGGCAAGAATAACGTTGATCCTGTGGAAACCAAGAAGGAGATGAGTATGATCTAGATCAAAAAGGGTGTGAATGAGGTTGAGGATGGATCCACACTAGCATCTGGAGTAGATACTTCCTCCAAGAAGTAAATTGAGAGCTCTGGCTTAGGGGGAGCAGTGTTAAAAATCTAAATCCCCCAGCAAGAAAGTTAATGCTTGAATCTAGCACAGAGATATCTGATGGAATCCAATAAGATAAATCCTCTAAAAGAAAAACTAGAAGAGAACAATCTAATGAGAAATATTGTAAAGCAATTTTAATCGACTGTATCTATCAAAAGGGGGACATATAGTTTTTTGGAACAAGCATTAATGACGATTAGGTTAAGTCATGCAGAAGATAAAAGGGAACTAGTTTAGTCTCAAAATCACTTTGCACCTAAAACCATCAAGTGTTTATAGATATTGAAGCAAATTTGAGCAACAACATCCAAGATTTGAAGCATTTCAAGAAATTTGAAGAAAGGAAACCCTAACACAATGAAACAAGGTATTTTCATTAAAACCCCTTTTGTGAATTTGTTAAAATTCTACAATGGCAACTACACAAGTCGTAGACATCACTGAACAACCTCGACCTAAATTCAAGAAACACCCCTAGAAGGCAATAGAAGTAGATCTGATGGGTGTGTTTTTTGAGATTCCCCATGGAGTTCTATATGTTGAGGATGTTAGGGCATATATTCATGTTGCCCTAGATGAGCATGAAGATTGAAGATTTATAGATCTATATATGAAACAACTTAGTGGTGATTATGACCTAAAAGATGAGTACATGGTTCTGCAAGAGAATAAATTCATTCAATATGTAGAATTCACTACATTCATTGAAGATGAATGGGTCTAATATGTCCTAAGTAGGATTCATGATGAGTTCATGTGGTTAGGGAAAGGGTAACCCTTTAAGATAACAAAGGATGCAATTCAGGCAGTCACTAGACTAAACCCCACTAGAGGTGTGCCACTATTGAAGGAGATCAAGAATCAAATGGTGACAGATGCCACCGGAGCCCAATTTGATAAAAGGGCATTGACAATAAATGATATTACTGATCTTGCAGTAAAATTTGCCTCAATGGTCATATGTTACAATATTTAGTTCACAAGCAGGGAAAACTTTATCTCCGGTATGACCATTTACACATCATACCAAATGATTAAGGAGAATGTAGATTATGACTTATGTGAGCTATTGAGAATTCAATTAATGGAAAACCTAAAAAAGATCAAGGAAAGAAAGAACTACCCATTCAAATTTGGTACACTTATTATCCATTTATTCTTCTATTCTATGAATGAATTCCCAAACCATAATGGATTAATTTGGTTGAGTGACAAACCAGTAGCTGTTCAAATTAGAAATTGTCTTAACAACTTGGGTAGTTATAATGAGCAAAAAGCAGCCCTATGTGGATTTTTCAAAAACCTTCAGAGCAGGATGCACTCTAGGGAAAGAATTCCTAAGGCTATTATAGAAAAGTATAAGGATACCATATGTTTCATGGTCATAAAAGATCAATTCCTAATGGAAGATGTTGAGCCTAGGATAGTCCGAGTGATGCCAATGGGCTATGAAGTGGATGGATTGATATTAGATAGCTATGCTCAACACATGTTGAACAAAACCAAGGATAGCAGAGAAGAAAGGTTTGAAACTTATGAAGAGCTATCTATGAAAGTTCATGTTGAATTCAGAAAACCTGAAATAACTAGGAAAGCTAGAAAAGAGGTGGATGAAATTGCTACAAAATATGGCATCACCAAAGAATAACTGAAAGAAGTAAGGGAAAAAGTAGAGAAAGGAGAAAAATAAAAATAAAAAGGTGAACTGGTACAAGTTTTGGAAGAATCACAGATGAAACAAAATAAGCCTAAAAAGGTTCAAAGGTCTACTAGGAGCTCTACTACCTCCTCTGGTGTTACACCATCGGTAAGCATAGAGAAAAATTCAAAGAAACCCTCTGTAAAAGATACAAAGAGGAAGAAGATGAAGGGAAAAAGGCTGTATGTCAGTGTGGGTGGAAAGGATAAAGAAAAAACATAATCAGATGAGGAGATAAAGAAGATGAAAGCTGAGGCAGTCAAAGCTACAAGAAAGTCCTATGGAAAGGACAAATCAAACAAAATGCAAAAGGTAGAAGAGCCTTATGTTTAAAAGGCTACAATATCTCTTCAAGATGTGTTAAAAGTTGTCACAGTTGATGGGAACTTGAAGCCCATGATTAAATTTTATGACGAATACAATGATGTGGATAAGACAATCTTGGAAGAGGCCATAGTAAAATACTTAAACATCTTTAACAGGGCCCTCATTGAGATCATCTCTCATCTCCCTGAAAGTCTATCCAACATTTTGACCATCAGAAAAGAGACTTCTAGGGCAAAGGATATTGAGCTGAGACAACATGTATTGACAAGATTATGTCCAAAAATTACTATGGAAGAAAAAGACTTGATCTCTAAGGAAAGCAAAGAAAATTTCATAACCAAAATGAGGATGAACTCGTTAATGATGGGTGAAATTGACTAAGTGGTAAAAGAAACAGAGGAAATTGTGTCGAAAGCACTAAAGAAATACAATCTTCCCACCACATATGACAATGAAGACGATAATGTTGGTGATAATACATCTATTCCAGAAGTCAACATTGAAGAAGAGACAAACAAAGTTGATCAAATAGCTAAAGAAAAGGAAATTCTTGCCTCTTCAAAGCATCAAAGAGTGGATAATACTCTTGAGGAGAAGACTAAGGAAGAAGAAATACCAATTGCACAAGCCAGTTCCTCTCTGGCACTTCAGATTGAAAAGGATTTGATAGAAGATGAACAGAAAGAGGACATAAACAAGGCCATGGACATTAATCCTCTAGAGCAGGAACATAAAAATGATATCTCTGGTATAGCAAGAGACACTGTAGAGGTAGTAAAAAAACTCTTAGAAAAGGAGGAACTAGTTCTAGATGAGCTTGAGTCAATCCAAGGTCTAATAAACTTGGATACAATGTCTCATGTTCAGAAGCTCAAGTTGGCTTCAGTTGCTCAAGCCAAAGCAAGAAAAGAGATATTGAGGTTCCACATTGAGGACAGTGAACTCATAAGTGAAGCATCCAACATCTTGGAGAAGCTTATGCCAACATATTAGAAAGATACCTCTCTATTTGCTTCATGTGAACTCAAGGGACTTATACACTTTGTAAGTACACATTTGAATCTCTTGAAATATTTGTTGAAATAAAAGTTAGACAAGAATTCAATGAGAAAAGTTTAGATGAGTTGACAAAGTTGATAGCTCTTGATAAGGTTTAGTGAGATAATGGGATACAAAGTATTCAAAGTGTTATTGTAGAAGCTGGTGATGTATATAAATTTTTTATATCATGGCCAAAAATTACAAAGATAATAGAAGAAAAAATTAAGGAATTGGAAGAAAAACTGTTGAATATCTCTAACTCTTTTGATCTAGTAAATGAATCAATCAGTAAGAAAGAAGCTCAAGTCATCAACATTCACAATGACTTGAATGGTCTAATAAATCAGAAGTATCAAATAAAGAGTAGAATGGGACAATTGAGAAGACTAATCAATCCTAAACTAGAGTCAATGACCAAGCTTGTAGCTAAAGCACAACTTGTTGCACAAACTTCCACACCATCATACCTGTAAAAAGCTAAAACTCTAGTTTTTCATCTCAGCGGGCATATACAAATTTTGGATGGTGCTAAGAAGATCTAGGATGTTGAGAGAGCTCAACTAAACAACATCTTTAGTGACATTCTTTAGCATATGTAAAATAAAGTAGAAGACTGTACTTGTAAATATGCGATAGAGTACATAAAATTTTTGAAGTTTTGACAAATCTTTGGTTTCGGAACACAAACTTTGCCATTGATGTCAAAGGGGGAGAAGAAAATTAGTGAAAAATGGATAAATGTATCTCAAGGGAGTAGGAGAATGAAGTGTATAGTAAGAAAGAGTAGTCAAGTATTTTTCACTAAGTGTTGCCATCAATGCCTAAGGGGGAGATTGTTGGCAAGAGACACTGCTCCAATATAGACTTGTATGTTGTCATTGATAAAAACAAGGCTTAGAGATCTCATCAACATGACATGAAGACATAACTCTAGAAGGTCTTATTGGAATTCAGATCTGGTTGGCAAAAATGACTAAGTATGGGCTAGAAACAGAGTAAGGGATAGAAAGTGGATCAGTGTACTTCTACAGATGAAGGCCTGGAAATGCATCTTAGGTATAATATTCATAATTGTTTGATGTTGGTATATTCTAGTGATCAAGTATTGACTTCCTCTAGAAGTCAATTGGAAGAAATATTTGAGTGCGGATGAACAGAGATACAACAGAGACAGTGAACAAGGCACAACATAGCAGTTTGTATTCCTCTACAAGTGCATGTTTTGTTCTACAGAATTGAAGACATGTCAAGAGATCAATGATGTTTGCTGATTATGATTCATGAAGTCCCATTTGGTACGTAGCATGATTTATGATGTGATAGAGGAACCTATCATATATGTTATTAAGAAACAAGTTGATAGGCTAGTTGAATCCTTATGCGGAGAAGAAATATGAGTTGTATGATAAAGATAAGTGGTTGTATGATTATAGTTGACACATATGAAGACATGTGCATGATGGTTTGGATCTGCATTGATGATTTAACACAAGAACAAGCTGACAGGATATAACACTTGGTATAGACATTTCACAGTTTGCTTGTCGACTTGATCATGTGAAAGATTTAGTTGTGGATATAAATAGAGGATAGATTTTGGTGTTTGTATTAGAGTGGTATGTGGTGTGGTGTATATGAATGCAAAATATGCAAAGATAGAATAGACACAACAAATAAAAGGAGATCTGAAGCATATGAAAGAGCAGGGTAGAGAAATAAGGGTAGATTGAAATGAAGAGTTTGAGTCAATATTCATAAACTTAATTAGAACTGTAATCATGCATAAGTAGATGCAATCACAATAGTTCATCTTTGGCAGTGAGCCACCCTTCTTCTTCTTTCCTTTCTTCAGGAAGTGAGCCTCTTTTGAGTAGTGAGCTCTGGGCAGTGAGCCTCTTGTAATTCGGTATTGATATAATAAAAGTATTTTCTAAGAGCTAACACTCTCCATGGTTTTTCCCCACCTTGGAGTTTTCCACATAAAGATCCTGGTTTCCATGTATTATGTTTTTATGGTTGCTATTCATTTGTATATTGTGCTATTGTTTAATTAAATTTGGAAAATGGTTAAAAGTGAAAGTGCATAAATGGTTTTATGAAACACTGATTCACCCCCCTCTCAGTGTTCCTTGTAGACACCTAAAAATGACCCATCACATCACTTGCATTTTCATGAATTCTGTCTAATCAATGACATTTAATGATTAATTAAATAATCTAATTATTTAATTAATTTCATCAAAATCATCAATTTCCTCTAAATCACATATTTTCAATATTAATTAAAAATCCTCTTTATTTAATTAATTTCATTAAATTCCTCTATATTCTTCCAAAATTCAATAATTTTTATTATTTAATAAATAATTATCCTTTTTCAAATTTCAAGTCCATGTTAAGTAAATAAATCCAATTATTTAATTAATTCATCATTTATCCCCTCTTATCCATAATTAAATAATTTTCATTATTTAATTAATCAATTATTCCTCTAAATTTAAATAAATCATCCAAATTTATTTAAGTTGACTCAATCCCTAAAAATAAATAAAATTAATATTTTATTTATATTCTTCCATCATGCAAAATAAATTAAATGACTTTATCTATTAATTTATTTAAAATCTTTTATTTTCAATTCTAATCTATGTCTTCTATCATACAAATCAATTAAATAAATATATTTATTTAATTTCAATTATCTTTCCAATTCTTTTAAAAATATCATGTTAATTCACGTGCACAATAAGTCTTATTTTTAGAACTTCAAAAAGGAAATCTAAAGTTGAATTAATTAGCTTTAATTTATCTTATTTTTATCATCAACTCACAAATTAGAAAAAAAACATTCTAATTTATGAAATCAAATCTATCTTTATCATGTCTATTAGCAAAAAACAATTATCTTAATAAAAATACCTTTTTGGAGTGACACATGTCATGTGCACATTCATCATGAGTTATTTGATTTATCTCTGTTAAGGGAAAATTGGATTCAAATGAATAATCAATATCAAAATACCCAAAACTCAACGAAATAGAAAAACAAAGAGATGAACTGAACAAAAGAACTTCAAAAACCTTTGCAAACCTCAAAGCTTCATAGCTTCCGTTGGTTGCCTATCTAAATCAATCTTTCATTTATGAATAAGGCCTTCAGAGAGTACACTTCCTTGCTATGATTCCAAGATTGTCAATGGAGAATGGCTATGATAATTTCTCCATAAAGAGGAGCTTCACAACAATGATAGTAGTATGCAGTAACGAGTGTGCTCACAAGAAATGAAGGAATTGGTGCCAAAAGCGTGATGTAATTCTTGCAGAGTAACAATACTTAAAGCTTGGACGAATGAAATAGAGGAATAGGGTTCAATTTATAGACTTGTGAAAGATAAGATCAATGGTATAGAAAGAATGAGAAGATCAACGGTATAGAACAGTTGAGGAACGTGCATGAATAAGAAGAAGACATGTGTTCTGCTCTATTTTGCATGAGAGGAATTAATAGAATAGAAGAATGAGTTAATTGAAGAGATAAATCAATTAAAAGAATAGATTAATCAGTTAAGAGAATAGAACTAGAGAATGGAAATTGCATGAGGATAAAAAGATATTTTAGCTCAATTAAGTATTTAGAATATTCAATTGCATGTGCACACGGATTGAATTATATTTAGAGATAACTCAATTTAGAAGAAATAGACAACTTAAATAAATAATTGATTTATTTAAAGTTAGAGAAGATATTATTGGAAGAAATAATAAAAGAATTGGTATTATTTAATTTAGAATGAATTTGGGAGAATTAGAAGATAAGAAAGCAAATTAAATAAATAAATTTATTTAATTGTTTGTGCATGATTTGGAAGAATAAATAAAATATTTGATTATATTTTATTTTTAGATATTGAGAGGATTTAAATAAATTTGATTGATTTATTTAAATTTGGAAGAATGATTTGACTTAATTATATAATTAAGAATTATTTAATTGTTTGGAAGAATTTAATTAAAAAGAGGATTTTATTTAATTTTGACTTTAGAAGAGGTAATTAAATATTTTGATATTTAATTAACTTAGAGGAATATGAATCAAATAAATAAATTTATTTATTTATTTATTGATAGAAGAATTAGAATGAAATAAACATTAAGAATATTTATTTAGACCGAGTCGTGTCATTTTTAGGTGTATACATTTTGCCCCTCTTTGATGCAATGTGTTTTATCACATTGTTTCAAAGAATAATTTTTTTTGATAATGATACAATGTCCTAGTTTGCCCCTGGTACAGGCTTAACGAGATAGGATGCCCCCTCGGGAGATTGGACAGGAAGAAGGCAGAAGGCGTGAGATGGATAATCTCACAAAGAAGAAGGATGAAGAAAGAGCTGAATGATATGCTATGCAAGATAGAATGAAAACACACACAAGCAAGTAAGCAAGTATGCAAAAATGATACAAGAACAAACAAGGTATTGCCCCTGTCTAGTGGTAAACCAACAATATACATATAATGATATATGACAGTGTTGTCATGGCGGGGAACGATATATCCCTAGACCAACACAACAGGTGTGTTGTCATGGCAGGGAATGATAGATCCCTAGAGCAACACGAAGGATAGTGTCTGGTTTCAGGAAATGAAACATGTCATGTAAGACGTGTGTCTTGGTCCGATTTCGACAATGTTACATCCTGTATAAGACAATTGATTGATTAACTGATTGAGTTGGTTTACAACCAGACAAGGATCAAGACCACTGAGGGCATTTGAATAATTTGACAAGATTGACTTGACTTGATTGGTATGGATTAAGGATGGATTTGCATTTTGATCACTACTCACATTAACTGGACAAGGATGAAAGATATGATGATAGATAGAAAAATAATTCGACAAAAGAACTCATAAGCTTTTATTTGTATTGATACTCTGCATTTTGGATCATTATTGCATGGGGTATGGTAATGGATGCTTTTATGGATGTATAATGGATGTGAATGGTGTTTTCTTTTGACATCTTGATGGTGCAAGTATTTTGAAGTGCTTATTTCATCATTGGGTGATTTTTTTTGGTACTTTTTCCAAATGTTGTAAGTTAATACAAGCATCTAGGTATAATTGAACTGAGATGACTTGAGTATTGTTTACATGGATTTTGATTTAGCAAGTTAATACAAGCATCGAGGTATAATTGAACCGAGATGACTTGAGTATTTCTTGCGTATCAACAGACAAGGATTGCCCCCGTTCATGTTAGACCTTTGAAGTCCTCGATGATCATTTTGTCAATCATGTCGTTAGACAAGGCATCACATTACTAAAGTTTAATCCACAAACCATAAACAAAGAAAATAATCATGCCCCCATCATAACATCTCTAGCTTTTGACATCCTCGAGTAGCATAGAAAGACATGATAGCAGAAATCAAGACTTTGTATTTTAACCATGTTTCTGATGCACAAAACATTTTTACATTTAGATGTGTTTGTTTCTTGCCATAATTTGGGTAAAATCATTTAGAATACCTTAGGTGTTTTCTTGTTTTGCTCTGGATAAGTTAATGTCTCGAGTCAAGATTTTTGCTTTAAAAAAAATAGGTTTTGTTTGCACGTGCTTGCCGGATGAGAAGATTCCATAATCCTTATTGGTGAGATGGACCCTAAGGGATTGACCTAGTGCCTTGGGGGCTCATTGCTAAATGGCCTGGCCTACGTGACGACGCAAAGGCAACATAGTTTGGGGTAAACCCTAACGGACCTAAGACCTAGGCGGTAGAGAGTGGTGCAGACTCAGATAGATAGAAGGACTAGACATGGGATGGATGGGACAGTGGGAACCTCAGGGGCACATTTGAGAAACAGCCTTGCCTATGTGACAACGCAGAGGCAACATAGTTCATGGATTGACTTTGATGTACCTAAGATATGGATCGGATGAGACACGATATCGAACAACTATGGATTGGATAAGACATGATATGGAATAGATATGGATCAAATATGGATTAGATAAGACATGATAAGGAACAGCCATGGATTAGACATGGAATAGATATGGATCGGACAAGACATGACATGGAACATATATGGATCAGACAAGACACAATATGGAATAGATATGAATCAAATATGGAACAGATGATACTGATGACAAGGAAACACCACATATAGGTAGATGTACAGGTGATAAAGAATGGAACGCCCATAGGTATGAGGATGGGAAATAGTGGATAGAAGGAAACAAGGATGTGATCTCCAAGGACTATGTCGCATAAGAATAACGTGCCCCATTGTAGGTAGAATACTTAGGATATTTCATGACAACACTTATGACGAAGGATGATGAGAGGATAATGAAGGATTCACATGGTTTGGGAGGGATAAGGTATGTCAAGAGACATCAAAAACATTTGTCAACATTGTGCCCCCAATCTTTATCAAGATAAAAAAAATGAAGGAAGGGAAGATTAGGATAGATAGACTGGACAGTATAGGTATGTAATGGATAGATGGATAGGATAGGGAATGGTATAGAAGAGAACTGACAGGAGAAGAGTGATATGCCAATGAGACAAGGTGCCCCCAAGTGTAGGTGACATAGAAGATCAACTTACACATGATGCCTATTTGCCAGGTTTTCATCATGGTACTTATCCAAGGCACCTGTTTGCCAGATTTTCACCATTGGATGAAGGGATTTTTCTTGACTTTTTTTTTTGGGATAGGAGAAGGTGGAAGGGAGAGACTCAAGTGTCTAGTTCCCTAGAAGGTGATATGTCCTACTAAAAGGATGTCGTCGCATGGACCATGTCAAGTGTTCCCAAGATGTTGGTAGGAGATTGCATGACAGTGAGATGGAGAAGGTAGATAGCAGATTGTGGAAGGTACAATAGTGGATGATGATGCAGAATATAGAGGGAAGGATTATGCAAAAGCATGGACCATAGGAATAGGATGAGGAAGACATGTAGGATAATAGTGGAAGGAAGGGGAGATGGAGGCATATGAAAATGTTTGCGTGATGGAAGGGAATCATGACCAACGGTTGCACATACCGTGATAAACATTGAAGCTGGTGATGGGAAAGTAGTGTAGGAAGCAACGAAGACTTTTACTTGTGGATGAATGACTTAGGCATTTAGGGATCCACATAGACTAAGTATTTTTCTAATTTTTGCTTGCAATATGGGATGGAAGAATTTGAGACTTTTGGATGGAATGGGAGAAAGTGGATGGTTAGGATTCTTAAGAGGTAGATGCCTCATGTAACTTGAGGGCTTTTTGTTTAGGCACCCAAACCATTTTGCTTTTAGATAGTACCTGTGAAGGTATGGGCTGGGGTGTATGCAGCTTTGGTGCAGCTTCGAAGGTAATCATTTGTTTGATGCGGACCCACACCTTTTTTAGTTTGGCATATAGGTGTGTGGGTGTATACAACTCTTGAGAAGGACGTTTTTTTAATTCTTAGTTTTTGTATCCTAGGTCATGAGGACTCTTAGGATTGTTGACTTTATAGGTAGAGGTATCCATATTTTTGCTGTGAAATTCCCTTCGGATAGTGGAAGTGAGGTTTGTGGAAGCCCTTTGTTTAGACAACACATGCATTGGTTGGTCATGATTGGGATTGTTAGAAGATTCATAAATGGGCGAATAAGGTGTTGGAAGAAGTGGTGGTAAAATGTATGGAGGGATATTAGGAGTTGGAAGTACAAGAGGTAGATTGGATGGTGGAAGGTGTATGGTCACATGATTTTGATGTTTATAGGATGATGGAGGTGGAATGGCAACATATGTTTTGTGGATATGATAGGGTTTGTGATGAAAAGTGGGGGATTTAGAAGGAGTGGAGGAAGTACCAATATCTTGAGATTGTTCACCTTGGGGTATGTATCCAAGGCCGTATGAATGAGGATGAACATTGACATGGACGGGCTCCAAGATACCTTGTTCATGAAAGCCTAAGCCTTTACCTTGATAGCTCATATGTTGGAGTATGTGGTGGACAACAGGATTATGTATAGGTGGAACACTAGACACAAGTTCCTTATTGGATGGAGAAGGTGAGATAGAGGATAATGGTTGCTGCTATTCTAAGGAGAAACACTCATGAATGAAGGTGGTAAGACCAAGGATATATGGCGGGGGATTTACAGCATGGTTGATAATGGATAGCAAAGGAGTATTATTGGTTTGATCTTCTATGCTTGCTTGGGAGGGAAGTGTCTCATCAATGGAAGTGGAAATTGTTGGATCTTTGATGGGACTAGATGGAGTTATAAGTGGGCTAAGAGGATCATCATGGTCTGCTTGATCATAGATAGGTTCTTCATCGTAGATGGGATCTTGATCATAGATAGGATTTAGCATGATGGGATCAATGTGCTCTTGTATAGGTTCTTCATCAATGATAATATCTTGATCGCAAGAAAGATAGAGGTTATAGAGAGGCTACAATTGGATCTCTTTCTCATGTATAGGATCAAGTGGCTCATGGATAGCTTCTTCATCAAAGATAGTATCTTGATCATGGAAAAGATATAGGTTACGGATGGCTTGAAATTGGATTTCTTAATCATGTATAGGTATAGGATCATCGAAAAGATAAAGGTTATGGGTAGGTTGGATGGGGGTGCTTTGATCTTGATTTAGACAAGGGGTTGATGTTTCCACATGCTCTAAAGTGTGCTCTTGACATAACGCTTGAGGTGCTTGAATTGGAGTGGAGGTAGAGGACTCTTGGATAGGACCTTGGTCAACAACATGAAGGTGCGATGGGCCTTGACTTTGGTTCCTGGTAGGAGGTTTTTAAACATGCTTGAGGGGTTGCCGATTATATGACGAGGTTGGTGCAATGGACATGTTTGAAGGCTCTTTGATAAGGTCAAGGACCGGAATTTGGGGACATGGTTGACTCTCTGTTAGTAGTCCTTGGATCACATCCTTTGTAGGTGTTTGGGTAGATGAATGAGGTAATGTACGAGTGGATTTGGAGTTCTCCCTAGCTTTTCTTTTGCTATGTAAATCTAGAAAACATCTTTCCCAAAAATCATCTGAGGCTTTTTTGGTTGTCCATTTAGAGCTCGGGGAACTCGATGGTGGTGTTGGTGTAGGATTGGTATGCTTTGGGCCATGTGTTCTAGGAGATGGTGAAGGAGGACTAGTAGATGGAGTGGTATATGTTTTCCAACTTGAGTTGGTGCTTGCCTTGTCAAGAGTATCATGAAGATGAGAAAAGGATGTATGCTTTTGGGGCGAGGTGTAGCTAGCACTAGCTTGTTTAGCTTGTAAGATTGTCATTTCTTGTTGTATCACTTGGAGTTCTTGAGAAATTGCTATACGATCCTGGGACGAGATATTGAAGTCTAATTTATCTCATGGGTATTGGAGTTCTTGAGCAATTACTTCTAATTGGTTTTTCATTTCAACAAAAACTGACACAAGACCGAAATGGGTACCTAGAAAACCTAAAATGTTTCTCTAAAAAGATGTGGAAGTACACACTGTTATGTATGCATAGGAATAGATGCACAGTAGCAGAGGATATAAGCACATTTACCAGTTTATGCTGTGTAGTAACAGGTGTTAAAAGCATAATAAGTCAGTACAGATGCGCAGCAAGTCGGTATAAATGCGCAGTTTCAGATAGCAAATGTGCAGCTCTGGCTTTTTTAGTATTTTTGCAAATTTTTGGCATTTTTTCTGATGTTTTTGGTATTTTTTTGTTGCAATACAGTCTCTTTGATCTAATTTTATGAAATTATGGCAAGAAGACACAACAAACACAAAGAATGTTTTTATGGTTTTTTATTTTTTTGTGATTTTTTAACTCTTTTTGGACTAAAAGAAAGCAAGTACAATCTAAGGTTTCAAAGGACAGTATAAAACCAAATTCTCACTATCTCTAGTGAAGCATCTTTAGGAGCTGATAATCACCCTTCCCTACACTGGATTATAGGGGTTTTTGGTCTACTAAAACAAAGGATGAGTAATAAAGGCAACCGTTTGAGTGGTTATACATGCGGCAGCACTAATCTCTATTATGGAGTCTCCTAGCCTGCAAGGGTTGCGCCTTGGAGGGTTTTGGGGGAGGTTGGTTGTCGGTATAACACAATTGCACTCATTGTTTGAAGCTTTCACTCCAAACACAATTTATTTATAGTGGCTTGGAAGGGCTTGCCATCTAGCCTATTACCACTTAGGGTCGTTCCTACTTGGATGAACGGTATCCAAGAGCATGCCCTTCTAAAGGAAAAACACATGCAAAAATGATATGTCTGGCATTTTGGTCACCCAAGATAGGGGAGAGCATAGGTTTGGTATCATTCCCAAAACATATAATACAGTGGTTCTTTTCCCCTAGTTAAAATGAGAAAAACTAGATGAGCTATCTACTTGGGCAAGCACAGATTTTTGTTAACTTTGAAGTGATAACAAGATAAAAATGGTCCAGTTTTACCAAGATAACAATGATGTGTTCAATTTTATCCCAAATAGCATGAATTGTTAACTTTGAAGTGATGATCGAGATAGCAATGGTTCAGTTTTACCCAGATAGCAATGATGTGTTCAATTTTATCCCAAATAGCACGAATTGTTAACTTTGAAGTGATGATCGAGATAGCAATGGTTCAGTTCTACCTAGATAGCAATGATGAGTTTAATTTTATCTAGATAACATGAATTTGTTAACTTTGAAGTGATAATCAAGATAGCAATGGTTTAGTTTTACCTAGATAGCAATGATGAGTTCAATTTTATCCAGATAGGAATGAGTTGTTAACTTTGAAAGGTAGCAATATAGCAATGATTCAATGGCATGCAAGATAGCAATAATTCAATTACCGCCCTCCTAGTTAAACTATGTGAGATTTGCATGAGCATCCATGTACTTTCCCATTAGAAATTGAAGTGTGAGTTAACAAGTGCAAGTATATGATTCTAAACCAGTACCTAACCTGCAAAATAGATCAAGAGGGTTCTTGCAAAAAGATGTCAGCGTTACTAAAAACTTCAAGAAAACCCTAAAAATAACTACCTAGATCAGATGCGCCACTTCAGAGATTGAATGCGTAGAAATAGAGATCAGAAGTGGCGTAGTACATATGCACTAAGACAGAGGTCAAAAGTGTAGGACAATATTGTATATGCATCGATCTGGTAGATGTGTTGTATTATTAGGCTAACTTGATAATGATTTGAAGGCTTACAGAGGATATAAATAAGAGGTACAGGATTGTTTCTAAGAAAGTGATCAATGGCACAAAGATGGGAAGTGAGATCTTAAGTTGTTTTGATCTGAGGGAGTAGCATAATAGAGTAGAAGGCAGAACAAGAAGCAAAATGAGTTGCAAAGCAGAGAATTGAGTTGTAGAAGAAAGAAATCATGAAATAATATCGTTGTATGAATCTTTTGTAATCCCTGGGCTGCGGCCTAGCATTTGTAAAGCCCATGAGGCATGTGTAATTTGATTTGAATTTATAATATAAGAGGAATGAGCTTTGAAGGCTGGGTTTTTCCCAAGATAAATTTTGTGTTATATGTTCATGAATATCTTTATCTTTCTGTTGATTAGCTATTAGCTTCCATTGCATATCCATTATGATCATGGTGTTACTTGATTAGGTTGCAAGGTTGGACAGTCCCTCACTAGACCCTCCTACCTTGACTACATCAAGTGGTATCAGAGCTAGTTTCAAATCTTCTGGGGTGGTTGTGAATCTGCTGGGATGGTTGCGAATCTGTTGGAAGGATAGACAGTGTTGGAAAGAAATGTAGTAACAAGTATCATCGCCGAGGAAGATCAAGGAAAGAAAGATTTGGTAAGCTTATCAAATCAAGTGTTTATCTTATTTGTTTCAATGGGGAAGATGGGAAAGAGGATAAAGAAAGAAAATGAAACCCTAGTATGTGAAAAGGATATTTTGAAAGGAGAATTGTGCGAAATCAAGAAAGATAGTTCAACATTGTTGGAGAAGATGAAAGATCTAGGAGTGAACAAGTTTGATGCCCTTGAAGAAGAACTGAAAGATGTAAAGAGCAAAAATCAAGACCTAGAAGCAGAGCTGAAACTGTTTGAGGATGTTGAAAAGAAATTTGTAGAACTAGAAGAAGGATTTAAGTTGTTTTATAAGGTTGAATAGAGGAACAAAGATCTAGAAGACAGTTTGGAAGAATTGAAGGAGAATAGTTTGTAGAAAAGTGAAATATCAGAATTAAAAGAGCATAAAGATCAGTTAGAGAAGTCACTTGTAGCATGCAGAGAATAGAATGAAAATTTGAGATCTAAACCTAAATTTTGTGATGTTTCTTGTGATACTAATGATTTGTGTGATGTTGTAGATGAAAGTAGTAGTGTGACTAAACCAGGAGTTGTTGGTGATGGTATTGGTTTCAAGATTATGCAGAGAATGGGGTATGAAGGAAAAGGATTGGGAAAGCAGTAGCAAGGAATTACAGAACCTATTGAAGGAGCGATAAGATCAAGAAGTGAAGGCCTTGAATATGATAGAGGTAAGGATGTTGTTGTAAATTCAAACAAATCAAATCAGGGAAGAAGAGGCATGTACTATTGACAATGTAATATACATGGGCATGAAAAGGAATTGTGTTGGGATATATACCCTTGTAAGTTTTGTGGATTAAGGAATCATTCTGTAAGGATGTGTTGGGATAAAATGATGAGGAGAAGATCTACGACAGGTTGTATACAGAAGAATTATCGATGGATTGATGGACAGGAATGGAAACATGTTACTTGTATGTTCAGAGGGAGGTATAGACTGAAGTATTCATGTGTTGGATCAGGATGCAGAGAAAGAAGACCTTATGCGGAGCAGAATAAGGATAGTAATTCAAACTACAGAGGGAGAGATGACAGGAGTCATAATTCTTATCATAGTGAAAGATATAGAAGAGATGAACGAGGATTTGGGAGAAGATCATTTAAAGGAACCTATTTTCAAGTTTGGAGGAGAAAAGAATCAAACAGTGAGTGTCAACAAGAACCTGTTACTAGAAAAACTAATGAAGGAGAAGCAATAAATAATTCAGAGACAGTTTGTGTAGAGGAAGAAGAACCTATTAATATAGAAATAGTTTATATAGAAGAAGGAGAATCTTTTGAGACATTAGATTTGATAGAGAAACTAGAAGAGGGTGAAGCATTAATCTTGAGAAGAATTTTGTTATAGAATCATCATCTGAAATAGTGCAAAAGAAAGTTGTGTGAACAAGTGTAAAGAATAGAAGAGAAAAGAGTTCATATGATAGAGAAAGAGGGAATGACATGATATTATACTGGAGGAGAAGGATTGTGTACTGGATTGAAGTGATTATGGTAAAGGAAACAAAGTAAAGTACATAAGCAGTGTAAGATGAATGGAAGCTGTAAGATTTTGAGGTAGTTTTGTAGGGTGGACTTGGACAAACCACCGACCTTGAGGCAGTTGCAAGTACCTGAAGACAAATCACCAAACCTTTTTGATTTTGACATAATACAAATCCAAGTGATGAAGCTCATTTTTCAAATAACCCCGAGAGTCTGATGCAGGAGCATCTAGAAGAATTTAAGATAGTTGAGACAATTGATTGTAAAAAAATAGAGTATTGAGATAGTGAACTAGGAGATTTCGTATTTTACCACATTTACATATGAGAGGCTATGGAGCTGGAATTAACATCTAGACATAGTTAGTTACAACATATCAAGAATTTAGATCATTTGGCTTTGATTCTGGAGAGATATCGCTATCAGAAGATTGACTATTTTTGTAGAGTAGAGCTGATAGTGTTCAGTGAAGTCTAATTGGCTTGTGGAGCAAATCTGTGACTTGTGGAGCATAAAGGAACATTATTCAATGAAGTATAGGACCTGGCCAACCTTCATGGAGATCTGCATGAAGTTTTATGCACCAGCGGAGCAATGCCTTATGTTTAGGTCTAACCTATTTGTGCCTACACGTTACCTGACTAGCCATTGCAATTAGGCTTAATTGATAATGATTTGAAGGCTTGCGGAGGATATAAATAAGAGGTAAAGGCTTGTTTCTAAGCAATTGATTGATGGCACAAAGATGGGAAGTGAGATCTTAAGTTGTTTTGATCTGAGGGAGTAGCAGAATAGAGTAGAAGGCAAAACAGGAAGCAAAATGAGTTACAGAGCAGAGAATTGAGTTGTAGAAGAATAAAATCATGAAAGAATATCATTGTATGAATCTTTTGTAATCCTTGGGCTGCGGCCTAGAATTTGTAAAGCCCTTGAGGCATGTGTAATTCAATTTAAAGTTATAATATAAGAGGAATGAACTTTGAAGGCTGGGTTTTTACCTATTAGGGTTTTCCTAGGATAAATCTTGTGTTATGTGTTCATGAATATCTTTATCTTTCTATTGATTAGTTGTTAGCTTCCGTTACATATCCATTATGATCATGGTGTTAGTTGATTAGGCTGTAAGGTTGGACAGTCCCTCACTGAACCCTCCTACCTTGACTGCATCAAAAACTAGTG
This sequence comes from Cunninghamia lanceolata, assembly GCA_027924645.1. NCBI lineage: Eukaryota > Viridiplantae > Streptophyta > Pinopsida > Cupressales > Cupressaceae > Cunninghamia > Cunninghamia lanceolata. The sequence continues at coordinate 19,095,173 of BSBN01001583.1, forward strand.
ACACTTCGGGTCATAGGGTTATCTCAACTACAACAACAATTAAACGAAACATACAACAAAACACACAATAAAAAAGGCCACAGAACTTGTTGACCCCTCTCCATGAAGTCCAGCTCTCCAACGAGCCAGACCCGCACCGTGTATCACCTCCTCTTGACTGGCTACTTCCACGTGAGCAAGAGTGACTTGGCGGATTACCCCATGACAAGGAGGGAAAGGTCCATGTGCATGTTAAAATCTGACCCGACAGCCGCAGGCAACTGAGGTCACAATTTTGAGCATACATATTTTGGTGAACCTGACGTGAAGTACAGAATCTTTTGGTTTTGTAGTTTGCATTCCCATTGCAAAAATGCTTCAAAAAAACACTTAAAACACTTTGAAAACATTCTTCCACTACTTTTCATAGCTTCTTCGACTTCCATCATTTACACCATCATCCATTTAATTTATTCTGCATCATCTATGGCACCCCCAAACATGACGAAACCTGACTTAAACCAAGGGAACATTCCCTCAACTGAACTAGAAACCCCTTCCTTTGATAGGTATGTGCCGCTGCATCTTGATGCACTAATCACCAATTGTTATGACTATGAAGATTCTAATTATGAAAAAGGTCCAAGAAAATCCATGTGTTCTCTATCCTTCAATAACCCAGCTTGGAAAAATGACTGGGCCATACCAAATGCACCACATAAAGCTAGAAGGATGAGGTCGGATATACACTGACCCGAACAACCTTCCACAAGTACATCAAATACTCACCTTGATGAAGAGGTTAAAATGTTGGAAAAATGTCTACAAGAAACCAAAGACGCTCAAGAAGCATTGAGAATTGCCCTACAAGAAGAACAAAATAAAATGCCACATGTGAGGAAGCACACCACTATATACATATGCAAAGAGAACATCCTAGAAATGATAGAAACCCCTAGAGCTACCACTCCTACAGATTTAATCGCAACTCTAGTGCAAAGAATCAGAATCCTGGAAGTAGAACAAGCTGCTCCAGAAAGAAGACTCAAGTCTTATGAATAGGACCAGGCAGCATCTCAAAATCCCCCCTACCTCAATTATTATTCGTGACATGCTACTAATGACACTTGTCTAAATGGGAATCCTCCTACTCAGAACAATCTGACGAATCTGACAATGGGTTATCAAAACCCACCCATAGGGTTATTACTAACAACCCCACAGTCTCAAAGTGCCTTTTTAGGAACGTACCTTGAATATCTGAAAGAACCTTTGGAACAAAACATAAGAAGTCTGCAACTACCTCGGCCATTGCCAGATCTCTCGAAGTTCAAAGGGGAAGGAGATCCAAATTCACACATTAAAGTCTACACCATGGCCATAAGAGAAATCCTCCCTTGGGATGGGGTTGTAGCAAAGATCTTCCTGAAAACTCTTAAAGGCATCACTTTCGATTGGTATTATCATCTCCCAGAAGCTTCAATCCATTCATTCAGACAATTAATTAGAGAGTTTGTCATGGCATTTGACATGAACAAACTCGTTAAGACATGGATCAAATAATTCCTCACAATGAAACAAGAACCAAATGAATCTGTAGTACACTTTGTCACCCGATGGAGGCAAGTCCTCTATTCTTCAACTAGTGCTCCAAACATGGACCATCGAGAACTGTATGATCTCTTCTTACATGCCCTTAACAAAGACATGAGAGAAGATGTCCAAAAACTTCCATACAAATCCTATGAAGAGGCATTGGAAAGTGCTTTGAGAATTGACCAAGTTGCCATCGACAGTGGTAGAAAAGTCTATGGTTCAAATGGAAAGCTCATAAAGGAAGACATAGGAAACAACACCTCTGTCATCAAAGTCCTCAAAAACAATAGGAGTGTAACCACAGACAGGGTAATAGATCAACCCCCAATCAAGAAGATAAAAGAAGATTACAATGGGAGAGATTGCTATCTGACTAACGTAAATGTCATAGATCGACCTAGAAACAATGGGTACTATCCTCAATAAAACTAACAAAGTTAGAACTACAATGGAAACAGGAATGAAAATGATGGAAGATATGAGAGACCCCCATACGAGTTCAACCAATTTTGTTCTTTTCATAGAACAAGAGGGCATAGCATAGAATGTTGTAGGGAATATAATAGGTTCATAGCAAGACTACTGGAAGACCAACAACGTTTGTTCGTAGAAATGTTCTTAAACCCACAGGAGGTCACACTAGATAACAAAGATACAAGACAAAATCAAGCTCCCATAGCACCACAAAATGCAAACATGAGAATTTATCAGGACCAATTCCCCTTGCACAAAGATACAAAAACGACAAACCAAAACAAAACAGTATAGAGTAGTAACCCTGAAATCCCACTGCAACTAGGACAAAAAGGAGAAACTAGGTTGATGGGATTAGTCAAGATTATGCATAATGAAAAAGAAGAGGAAGATCGTGAGGAAGAAAATGAGAAAAAAGAAGCATACGAAGGTATCATTTCGGTAGTAGAACTGATACCAACTCCAATTAGACCTAATGAGTTCATAGAAGATCTAAAGAAAACGTATGCTCACATTTCATTCATTGATTTACTCAGGAACTCCCCTTCACATCGCTCAACATTACTAAAAGTGATAGGTCTAAAATACCTCAACTAAATTATGCCACCACCTAGTGAGAAAATTAATCACATGGACTACGATCTCAGCCCACCCAACTTAGAACTCAAGGATCCAGGGGTTTTCTTTAATTTACAACAGATGCCCTCTGAGGTAGAGTTGAATAAGAAAGGGGACTCGACACTATATCTTCAAGTATGGATCTATGATACGTGTATTAAACAAAAATTAATCGACGATGGGGCTACAATGAATATAGTTCCTTTCTCCCTTTTAGAGAGGATGGGCTATGGACACACTAACATCACTGCCTCACGAGATACTCTAAGTGGATATGATAATCTAAAAGCTGCAACCATAGGCAAAATTACCCTTCCAGTGACTTTGGGACCCAAAACCATTCCAACCACTTTCTATGTCATAGATAAGGACACATGATATAACTTGATTCTTTGAAGGCCATGGATACACAGAATGAAGGCTGTGCCATCCACTTTGTTCCAAGAGGTTTAGTTTTACACCTAGGGAAAGTATATGTGACACAGGGAGATCTAGAACCTTTCAGTATGTTAAAGTCAAATATGCCAAACAAACGCATAGGTATTCCCATAGACTACGAACTCCCTACCAACAAGTTAACCATCCCAAATCCTACGCCTTAGTCAATATGCATCAAATAAATGGAAGTCCTAGAAAAGACCATAAACACTATAGAGATAAAAACCATAGAGAATGATCCATTACTGAAACAAAAGGAAACCGTCCTAAAAGAGAAGACAATTAAGATCATGGAATTGATTGAGCAGGATGGACCACTCCAACTCCCTTTAGAGGTGCTTATGATAGACTTCCAAGAAACCTACAAACTCTTCCCTTGTATAAGGGAGAAGCCTCATAGAACTGAAGGACTGGTGTTTCAAACCACTACGCTAGATATGAGAAATGTAGACTCACATGCTTTCTCAGATGCGGAGGAAAACATAATGGAAGGTTACACACCACTGTCGCCACTGAGTAAATCACATCTCCTTGATACACTGGAAGAAATAGAATCGTATGAACCTCTCACACCAATGGAGGATTCATATCAACCCATGATACCCATGGAAGAGGTACATTCCATCGATAATGAATCAACCAATACTATAGGGATGTTTCCCAGGATGTTTATGGTATCCAAACCATAGGAAAAGCCAACCACCTCCACCTCGATTCAATCAAATGAACTCAGTGAGTGGGAGGCACCTCCAATTCAAATAGAAATGGTTGAGAGACTATCTGACGAAGATGAAGAAAGTGAAGGTGAGTGGAAGGCACCTCCAATTCAAATAGAAATGGTTGAGAGACTGTCTATTGATTAGCTGTTAGCTTCTATTGCATATCCATTATGATCATGGTGTTAGTTGATTAGGCTGCAAGGTTGGGTAGTCCCTCACTGGACCCTCCTACCTTGATTGCATCAGAAACTAGTGACCCTTCAGGTCATAGGGTTATCTCAACTACAACAACAATTGAATGAAACATACAACAAAACACACAATAACAAAGGCCACAGAACTTGTCGACCCCTCTTCGTGAAGTCTAGCTCTCCAATGAGCTAGACCCCTACCATGTATCACCTCCTCTCGACTGGCTACTTCCACGTGAGCAAGAGTGACTTGGCAGATTACCCCATGACAAGGAGGTAAGGGTCCGTGTGCATGTTAAAATCTGACCCGACAGCCCCAAGCAACCGGAGTCACAATTTTGAGCGTACATATTTTGGTGAACCCGACGTGAAGTACATAATCTTTTGGTTTTGTAGTTTGCATTCCCATTGCAACAATGGTTCAAAAAAACACTTAAAACACTTTGAAAACACTCTTCCATTGCTTTTCATAGCCGCTTTGACTACCATCATTTGCACCATCATCCATTCCGTTTATTCTGCATCATCTATGGCACCCCCGAATATGATGAAACCTGACTTAAACCAAGGGACCATTCCCTCAACTGAACTAGAAACCCCTTCCTTTAATAGGTATGTGCCACTGCATCCTAATGTACCAATCACCAATTGTTATGACTACGAAGATTCAGATTATGAAAAAGGTCCAAGAGAATCCATGCGTTCTCTATCCTTCAATAACCCAGCTTGGAAAAATGACTTGACCATACCAAATACACCACATAAAGCTAGAAGGATGAGGTCAGAGATACACCGACCTGAAAAACCTTCCGAAAGTACATCAAATACTCACCTTGATGAAGAGGTAAAAATGTTGGAAAAACATTTACAAGAAACCAAAGATGCTCAAGAAGCATTGAGAATTGCCCTACAAGAAGAAAAAAAATAAAATGCCACACGTGAGGAAGCACACCACTATAAAAATATGTGAAGAGAACATCTTAGAAATGATGAAACCCCTAGAGCTGTCACTCCTGCGGATTTAATCGCAACTCTAGTGCAAAGAATCAGAATCCTAGAAGCAGAACAAGCTGCTCTAGAAAGAAGACTCAAGTCTTATGAATAGGACCAGGGGGCATCTCAAAATCCCCCCTACCTCAATTATTATTCGTGACATGCTAGTAATGACACTTGTCTAAATGGGAATCCTCCTACTTAGAACAATCCAATGAATTCGATAATGGGTTATCAAAAGCCACCCACAGGGTTATTACTAACAACCCCGCAGTCTCAAAGTGCCTTTTTAGGAATGTATCTCGAATATTTGAAAGAATCTTTGGAACAAAACATAATAAGTGTACAACTACCTCGGCCATTTCTAGATCTCTCAAAGTTCAAAGGGGAAGGAGATCCAAATTCGCACATTAAAGTCTACACCATGGCCATAAGAGAACTCCTCCCTTGGGATGGGGTCATAGCAAAGATCTTCCTGAAAACTCTTGAAGGCATCACTTTAGATTGGTATTATCGTCTCCTAGAAGCTTCAATCCATTCATTCAGATAATTAATTGGAGAGTTTGTCATGGCATTCGACATGAACAAACTCGTTAAGACATGGATAAGAGAATTCCTCACAATGAAACAAGAACCAAATGAATTTGTAGCACACTTTATCACCCAATGGAGGCAAGTCCTCTATTCTTCAACTAGTGCTCCAAACATGGACCATCGAGAACTGTACGATCTCTTCTTGCATGCCCTTAACAAAGACATGAGAGAAGATGTCCAAAAATTTCCATACAAATCCTACGAAGAGGCATTGGAAAGTGCTTTGAGAATTGACCAAGCCGCCATCGACAGTGGTAGAAAAGTCTATGGTTCAAATGGAAAGCTCATAAAGGAAGACACAGGAAACAACACCTCTGTTGTCAAAATCCTCAAAAACAATAGGAGTGTAACCACAGATGGGATGATGGATCAACCCCCAATCAAGAAGATAAAAGATGATTACAATGGGAGAGATTGCTATTTGACTAACGTAAATGCCATAGATCGACCTAGAAACAATGGGTACTATCCTTGAGAAAACTACCAAAGTTGGAACTGCAACGGAAACGGGAACAGAAATGATGGAAGCTATGAGAGACCCCCATATCAGTTCAACCAATTTTGTTCTTTTCATAGAACAAGAGGGCATAGCATAGAATGTTGTAGGGAATATAATAGGTTCATAGCAAGACTACCGGAAGACCAACAACGTTTGTTCATAGAAATGTTCTTAAACCCATATGGTGCAGGAGCACCCTACAAGACAGGATATTGTCCGCATGACAGGACATTAGTTTATTTTTAGCATGTTTGACTTCATAATGTAATAAGGTCCATTGGACCAATGCATATGTATTAGATCAGCCTAGGAGAGTGTGCAGGTAGTTAGAGTTCGTGATCATGTAGTATGAGCTATCTTCTCCCAGCCGCTTGCAAGCTCCCAGCCGCTGGGAATCAAGTTGGTAGTACTCGTAGGATATTGCTATAAATAACTCCGATCAGTTAGGGTTTGAAATCATATCATAGAGAGTAGAAGGAGAGTAGCAGCTGTGTTATGTTGTACTGGTGATTGAGTGAGTTCCAGAGATCAGTCCAGATATTGTGAAACATTGTTCAGGACATTTGTATTTCATCTGAATAAGATCTCATCAATTGCATTATCTGGTTTATCAGTTGTTATTGTTTTGATTTCCGTTCTGATTACAAGTTGATGGATTCTTTCAACCCTTCCACCGGTTGATTCTGTGAATCGGTGGAATGGTCATGTATGATAGTTTAGTTTGCATTTTAGTTTTCTGCATTTCATTGTTTGAGAGATCAGTTGGTAGCATGCTATGAATCAACCTAGCATCCTCATGTGCTAGGGTTTAGGAAGATAAACTGTTAAGTTTTGATCTGAAGGTGATCCGGCCCGATCATCATATTGTCTTTGTGAAATTGTGTGGTTCTGTGAGTTTGCATGCAGCTGACGGATATACAGGGGTCTGCATGTGCTTTTCCAGCCGGAGTGAATCGCATCGTCATCTGTGAGTATATCGCTATCCGGATCGGGTTATGAAGCTGACAAAGACTGAATGTTTTGAAGGCATCAGGATGATATAGGTTGGATATATACTCAGTGTGTATATCGTCATTAGGATCATCTTTCGTGTGTACCCATCATCCGCATATCGCTATCGTATGCGGAAGTGAAAGTTCATTTTTTTGGCTAAGGACCGGAGGGGTCATCATCAGGATATTGCGTGACATCATCATCAGGTGCATGTGACGTCATCGTCATCAGGATATTGCGAGTATCACCCTATGCAAGTTTATCCTGCTGTCGCTAAGTGTTTTGGCATCGGCGTAAGTCATCGGCATAAAGTTAGGTTAACATCATCAGGATGTTTCAATATGACCGGGTAAGTCATATCCTGATGCTGTTGTTCGAGTAGTCGGATATCGGGGTGACGTGAGCATCGAAGGAAAGGTGCTTGAAGTCGTCGTCATCAGGATATATCAGAGGAACCGGATATTTTATATCCTGCTGATGAAGGTGATGCTGAACATCATGATGATGAAGAGAGTTTGGTGGTAAGATGAACAGTGAACATCAGGAGGATGTTTGCGCTTGCCGAATGTGATGATGCTGCTGATAGGCAAAAGGCAAAAGGCGATAAGGAAGTGAACAGTAGTTAGCAGGAGGATATTTCATGCCTCTTCGAAATATGATGATGCTGTCTGTGTTAGCAAGAAATATGATGATGATGATAAGCCGATAGGTATTATAACATGTTGGTTGTGTTAGTGACTCCTCCTTCCCAGTTGTGAGCTCCCGTTGTGTTTTACCTCTGCATCATAGTGGTATCAGAGCGAAGGAAGGATCTTCTGGAAAAGATAAGGATATAGCAGGATGTCAGGTGATGAAGGAACATCTGAGATGCCGGCAAGGATGACCAACGTTGAGTTGGCAGTTCTGGTAAAGAAACAGATTGCAGAGAGCAAGGCCGTGAAGGCTCAGAATCAGGAATTGAAAGATGAGTTAGAGAAGTTGAGGAGCAGAGTAGGTTCTGGTAGAGAAGAAGATAGGGAAGAAGAAGAGATCCCTAGGTGGAGCGAGGAGGTCGTTCCTGCAGACCAGAGACCACTGTTGAACACCCTCAAGGCCATGGAGAGGAGAACCATGGATGTGAAACTGGATTTGCCAGTGTTTACAGGAAAGATGGAACCTGATTCAGTGATGGAGTGGATAGACTCCTTGAACAATTTCTTTGAAACAGAGGAGATACCAGAACAACAGAGGGTGAAAATAGCCCAGTCAAAGATGAAAGAAGCTGCCTTGACATGGTGGAATTTCGTCCAAGATGATAGAGTACAGGAAGGAAAGCGTAGAGTCGCTACATGGAAGAAGATGATGGCATTAGTAAAGGAAGCTTATGTCCCATTGGATTACAGTATCCAATTACACAAGAGGAAGCAAAACTTGAAGCAGAAGGAGCTACATGTCAGCTCATATACAGAAGAATTCATGAAACTTTGTATGAAAACAAAGGTAAAGGAAAGTGAAGAAGAGAAGGTAGCCAGATACCTTAATGGATTGAGGTTCAATATTCAGGAAGATTTAAGTTTGCATAATCCAGATACAGTTCAGAAATGTTTTCAGTTGGCATTGAAAGTGGAAGAGAAGTTAAAGAGAAAACAAGAACAACACAATAGAGGAAGAGGAAGACAACAAAGGGGTGGAAGAGGTCCTTTTAGAGGTAGAGGACATGGACATGGATATCAAGGAGAATCTAGTCATGACAATAGTCAGAGAAACAATAGTCAGAACCAGAGGGAAAATTATAGTCAGCAAGGAAACTTCAGAGGTAGAAGACCTTTCAGAGGAAGATCCCAGGGCAGAGGATCCATCAGATGTTATAACTGTAACAAAGAAGGCCATATAGCCAGCAGATGTCCAGAAAAGGCCACAAGCTCAACAGGAGAAAGGAGAACAAATCTGATCCAAGAACCTGATAATCAAAGTATGACAGGCTCTAATGATTTTCAGAGTGTGAATGCTCCTGATAATTATGGATACCCAGAAAGTGGAGAGTCTCTAATGATGAGAAGAACAGTGACTACCATGAAGGTACCTGACAAAGAATCCCCTCAAAGAAAGTCTCTTTTCAGGACTATTTGCAAAGCAGGAGGTAAGGCATGTAAAGTTTTGATTGATTCTGGTTCTACTGAAAATTTTGTGTCTGAAGAAATGGTGACAAAGCTTAAGCTTAGGAGATTGCCTCACCCATCCCCATATAAAGTCTCATGGCTTACCCAAGGTCAGCAGACAACTGTAGAAGAGCAAGCTTGGGTAGAATTTCAGATTGGAGCATATAAGGATAAGTTGTTGTTTGACATTACCAAGATGGATGCTTGCAATCTTTTATTTGGTAGACCATGGCAGTATGATTTGAAGGCACAACATGATGGTGTTAGAAACACCTATAAAATCACTAAAGATGGTAAGGTGACAGAGTTACTACCACTGACAGAGAAAGAGGAGAAATCTAAAGGAAAAGAGGTGAAGGTAATGCTGATGGAAGGTAAACAGTTCATGAAAGAAGTAGCAGCAGAAGGTGCAGTTGCATATGCCCTAATCCCATGTATGAGGGTGAATAAAGAACAGTAGCAAGAAGTCAAGGAAGAGAAAAAGCAAAGGTTCATAGACCCAGCTATCCAAGAGCTATTGGATAAGTACAAAGGTATCATCTCAGAAGGAATGCCAAGATCCCTACCACCTGTTAGGGATATCAGTCACTGCATAGACTTAATTCCAGGGTCAACACTTCCAAACAAAGCAGCGTATAAGCTAACTCCATAACAGAATGCAGAAGTAGCCAGACAAATTGAAGAATTATTGGATTCAGGTCTGATTGGGAAAAGTTTAAGTCCATGTGTAGTACCAGCTGTACTAGCACCAAAGAAGGAAGGTACTTGGAGGCTTTGCACAGATTCTAGAGCTATTAACAAGATCACAATCAGGTATAGGTTTCCAATCCCTAGGATAGAGGATTTACTTGACTGTTTGGGAGGTGCTAAGTATTTTACAAAAATAGATTTGAAGAGTGGATATCATCAGATCAGGATTAGGCCAGGAGATGAATGGAAAACAGCATTCAAAACTAATGAAGGGTTATATGAGTGGAAGGTTATGCCTTTTGGTTTATCTAATGCACCTAGTACTTTTATGAGGTTGATGAATGAGGTTTTGAAAGAGTTCATTGGTAAGTTTGTCATAGTATATCTAGATGACATTCTGATTTTCAGCAACACAAAAGAAGAACATCTCAGACATATAGATTTGGTTCTTAAGAGGTTACATGAAGAGCAGCTGATGATAAATTTAGACAAGTGTTTGTTCATGCAAGAGGAGATCACATATTTGGGTTTTGTCATTTCACAAGGAAAGTTACAGATGGATAAGGAGAAGGTAAGTGCCATATTGTCTTGGCCAACCCCAAAGACTATGAATGATGTCAGAAGTTTCCATGGGTTAGCAACCTTCTACAGGAAGTTTATAAGAGGGTTTAGTCATATTTGTGCACCCATGCTGGATACCATCAAAGGAGGACAGAAGTGCAGATTTGTTTGGACTCAAGGAGCAGATGATTCTTTTGAAACATTGAAAAAGAAGGTGGCACAGCAGCCAGTCCTTGCACTTCCAGACTTTAACAAAATCTTTCAGGTGGAATGTGATGCCAGTCACATGGCCATTGGAGCAGTACTCAGCCAAGAAGGTAGACCTATTGCATTTTTTAGTGAGAAGCTCAATGATGCTAAGAAGAGGTATTCCTCATATGATTTGGAAATGTATACTTTAGTCCAGTCACTCAAGAAATGGAGGCATTACTTGATGCCAAAGGAATTCATAGTATTCACAGATAACCAGGCTCTAAGTTTCATAAACAGCCAGGAAAAGCTGAACCACAGACACATGAAATGGGTAGAAACCTTACAAGCTTTTACTTTTACATTAAAGCATAAGAAAGGAGTCAAGAATAAAGTTGCAGATGCTTTGAGCAGGAGAGTTCTAACAGTCAACCAGATTCAGTTAGAAAGTGTTGGCATTGATTCACTAAAGACCATGTATGAGACTGATGAAGATTTTGGGGAGATATATCATGTATGTACTTCTTTTGGGGAGAAATATCATGCTGATTTCTCTAAATTTTTGATTCAGGATGGATTGTTGTTCAAAGGTGGATAGTTATGTATTCCAAGGTGTTCTATGAGGTTAAACATCATTAAGGAGAAACATTGTGGAGCTATGGCAGGTCATTTTGGTCTAGATAAGACTCTTGATCTTGTCCGAAGACATTACTTTTGGCCTAAGTTACAATCAGATGTCAGAAAATTTGTAGAGACATGTGTGATATGTCAGAAAGCTAAAGGCAGGTCAACTAATGCAGGTTTATATCAGCCCTTACCCATTCCTTCCAGACCATGGGAAAGCATAAGTATGGATTTTGTCTTGGGTTTACCAAGGACAAGGAAAGGATTTGACAGTGTTTTTGTTGTAGTGGATAGATTCAGCAAAATGGCACATTTCTTGCCATGCAAAACCATTGCTGATGCTTCATACATTGCAGATTTGTTTTTCAGGGAGATTGTCAGAATCCATGGATTGCCATTGAGTATAGTGTCAGATAGGGATGTGAAGTTTATTGGTCACTTCTGGAGAACTCTTTGGAAGAAACTTGGAACAAATTTGTCTTTTTCCTCTGCATATCATCCTCAAACGGATGGACAGACTGAAGTAGTGAACCGTTCCTTAGGGAATTTGCTTAGATGTTTGACAAAACAACATGGAGAAAAGTGGGATAATATTCTATCTCAAGCTGAATTTTCCTATAATGATACTGTCAATAGGAGCACAGGGAAATCACCTTTTCAGATAGTTTATGGTATGCATCCAAGAGGAATTTTGGAATTGAGAGATCTACCTACAGTAGACCCTGTTAGTGCAGAAGGTGAAGCTTTTGCAGAAGCCATCAAAGAGGTTCATGATCAAGTCAAGACTCAACTGCAGCAAACCACCTTGAAGTATAAGGAATATGCTGATAAAAAGAAGAAGGATGTTCAGTTTGATGTTGGAGATTTGGTATGGGTTCATTTGAAGAAGGACAGACTTCCTAAGGGAAAATATACTAAACTCATGCAGAGAAAAGTTGGACCATGTCAGATCTTGCACAAGCATGGACAGAATGCTTATGAGATACAACTCCCACCTGATCTTGGTTTGTCCCCTATATTCAATGTATGTGATTTAACTCCATACAAGTCTTATCCAGATGCAGATCAGGAACTCCTACAGGATACAGTCCATGATGACATTCCCAAGCATGATCCTCCACAGTTGCAGAAGGTTTTGGACACCAGAGTGGTCAAACAAACCCAGAACAAACAGTACTTGGAGTATCTAGTCTCTTGGAAGGGAAAGCCTAATTCTGAAGCAGTCTGGATGACTGAAGAGCAGATGCAGAAACATGGTGCAGATCTTCATACTCTCATCTCAAGTGGACTTGAGATTTCTTCTTCTGGGGAGTATGGTGCAGGAGCACCCCTACAAGACAGGATATTGTCCGCATGACAGGACATTAGTTTATTTTTAGCATGTTTGACTTCATAATGTAATAAGGTCCATTGGACCAATGCATATGTATTAGATCAGCCTAGGAGAGTGTGCAGGTAGTTAGAGTTCGTGATCATGTAGTATGAGCTGTCTTCTCCCAGCCGCTTGGAAGCTCCCAGCTGCTGGGAATCGAGTTGGTAGTACTCGTAGGATATTGCTATAAATAACTCCGATCAGTTAGGGTTTGAAATCATATCATAGAGAGTAGAAGGAGAGTAGCAGCTGTGTTATGTTGTACTGGTGATTGAGTGAGTTCCAGAGATTAGTCCAGATATTGTGAAACATTGTTCAGGACATTTGTTCATCTAAATAAGATCTCATCAATTGCATTATCTGGTTTATCAGTTGTTATTGTTTTGATTTCCGTTCTGATTACAGGTTGATGGATTCTTTCAACCCTTCCACCAGTTGATTCTGTGAATCGGTGGAATGGTCATGTATGATAGTTTAGTTTGCATTTTAGTTTTCTGCATTTCATTGTTTGAGAGATCAGTTGGTAGCATGCTATGAATCAACCTAGCATCCTCATGTGCTAGGGTTTAGGAAGATAAACTGTTAAGTTTTGATCTGAAGGTGATCCGGCCCGATCATCATATTGTCTTTGTGAAATTGTACGGTTCTGTGAGTTTGCATGCAACTGACGAATATACAGGGGTCTGCATGTGCTTTTCCAGCCGGAGTGAATCGCATCGTCATCTGTGAGTATATCGCTATCCAGATCGGGTTATGAAGCTAACGAAGACTGAATGTTTTGAAGGCATCAAGATGATATAGGTTGGATATATACTCAGTGTGTATATCATCGTCAGGATCATCTTTCGTGTGTACCCATCATCCGCATATCGCTATCGTATGCGGAAGTGAAAGTTCATTTTTTTGGCTAAGGACCGAAGGGGTCATCATCAGGATATTGCGTGACATCATCATCAGGTGCATGTGACGTCATCGTCATCAGGATATTGTGAGTATCACCCTATGCAAGTTTATCCTGCTGTCGCTAAGTGTTTTGGCATCGGTGTAAGTCATCGGCATAAAGTTGGGTTAACATCATCAGGATGTTTCAATATGACCGGGTAAGTCATATCCTGATGCTATTGTTCGAGTAGTCAGATATCGGGGTGACGTGAGCATCGAAGGAAAGGTGCTTGAAGTCGTCGTCATCAGGATATATCGGAGGAACTGGATATTTTATATCCTGCTGATGAAGGTGATGCTGAACATCATGATGATGAAGAGAGTTTGGTGGTAAGATGAACAGTGAACATCAGGAGGATGTTTGCGCTTGCCGAATGTGATGATGCTGCTGACAGGCGAAAGGTGAAAGGCGATAAGGAAGTGAACAGTAGTTAGCAGGAGGATATTTCATGCCTCTTCAAAATATGATGATGCTGTCTGTGTTAGCAAGAAATATGATGATGATGATAAGCCAATAGGTATTATAACATGTTGGTTGTGTTAGTGACTCCTCCTTCCCAGTTGTGAGCTCCCGTTGCGTTTTACCTCTGCATCACCATAGGAGGTCACACTAGATAACAAAGATACAAGACAAAATCAAGCTCCCATAGCACCACAAAATACAAACATGAGAATTTATTAGGATCCGTTCCCCTTGCACAAAGATACAGAAATGACAAACCAAAACAAAACAGTATAGAGTAGTAACCCCGAAAAGCCATCGCAACTAGGACAAAAAGGAGAAACTAGGTTGGTGGAATTAGTCGAGATTATGCATAATGAAAAAGAAGAGGAATATCATGAGGAAGAAAATGAGAAAAAAGAAGCATACAAAGGTATCATTTCGGTAGTAGAACTAATACTAGCTCCAATCAGACCTTATGAGCTCATAGAAGATCTAAAGAAAACGTATGCTCACATTTCGTTCATTAATTTACTTAGGAACTCCCCTTCACATCACTCAACATTACTAAAAGTGATAGGTCTAAAATACCTCGACCAAATTACGCCACCACCTAGTGAGAAAATCAATCATGTGGACTATGATCTCAGCCCACCTAACTCAGAACTCAAGGATCTAGAGTTTTTCTTCGATTTACAACAGATGCCCTCTGAGGCAGAGTTGACTAAGAAAGGGGACTCCGCATTATATCTTCAAGTATGGATCTATGATATGTGTATTAAACAAAAATTAATTGATGATGGGGCTGTAGTGAATATAGTTCCTTTCTCCCTTTTAGAGAGGATAGGCTATGGACACACTAACATCACTACCTCATGAGATACTCTAAGCATATATGATAATCTAAAAGCTGCAACCATAGGCAAAATTACCCTTCTAGTGACTTTGGGACCCAAAACCATTCCAACCACTTTCTATGTCATAGATAAGGACACATGATATAACTTGATTCTTGGAAGGCCATGGATACACAAAATGAAGGTTGTGCCATCCACTTTGTTCCAAGAGGTTTGGTTTTACACCTAGGGAAAGTATATGTCGCACAGGGAGATCTAGAACCTTTCAGCATGTTAACGTCAACTATGCCAAACAAACGCATAGGTATTCCCATAGACTACGAACTCCCTACCAACAAGTTAACCATCCCAAATCCTATGCCTCAGTCAATATGCATCAAATGAATGGAAATCCCAGAAAAGACCATAAATGCTGTAGAGATAAAAACCATAGAGAATGATCCATTACCTAAACAAAAGGAAACCGTCCTAAAAGAGAAGATAATTAAGATCATGGAATTGATTGAGCGGGATGGACCACTCCAATTCCCCTTAGAGGTGCTTATGATAGACTTCCAAGAAACCTACAAACTCTTCCCTTGTATAAGGGAGAAGCCTGATAGAACTGAAGGACTGGTGTTTCAAACCACTACACTAGATCTGAGAAATGCAGACCCACATGCTTTCTTAGATGCAGAGGAAAACATAATGAAAGGTTACACACCACTGTCACCACTGAGTAAATTACATCTCCCTGATACACCAGAAGAAACATAGTCATATGAACCTCTCACACCAATGGAGGATTCATATCAACCCATGATACCCATGGAAGAGGCACATTCCATCGATAATGAATCAACCAATACTATAGGGATGTTGCCTAGGATGTTTATGGTATCTAAACCATAGGAAAAGTCAACCACCTCCACCTTGATTCAATCAAATGAACTTGGTGAGTGGGAGGCACCTCCAATTCAAATAGAAATGGTTGAGACTGTCTGACGAAGACTAAGAAAGTGAAGGTATCTTTGACAGAGAATGGAAGATGAGGGTGACAGTTGGCGTTGATGACCCTGTCATTTTTGAGCTTCCAAAATGTTATTTCAGATATGCCATGGACTTAAGACTAGAACCTAATGGGAGAACAAGCATAAGCTTTGTTTCTCCTGATGAGCAAAGAGAGACACAAACTCCTCTTGAGCTATTCCAATTCTTGCAAAGAATCCAATAGAGACCAGAGGTGAAGGTCTACATGCAAGAATAATTCGACCTATTAGTAGAACTGTTGAATTACGATGGACTCCTGTATTGGACTCCCTCTCATCAACATGCCTTTCAAGACCTACTTCATCTCACAAGGCCAAGAGAAGCCATCTAATTAACAACAATAGATTTGAGTAATAAACCATAAAGGATAGAACTTGTCCTAAGAAGAGGTAGCACGAAGAACAAAAAAAGAAGATGAAAAAGAGCTTTTTCGGAAGACTGGAAGGGTCCCTACATGGTTAAAGAAGATGTCAGAAATGGTGCTTATCTCTTGTGCACAATGGAGGGAGAGGAATTTGGTGAAACCATCAATGCCTTTCACCTCAAGAAATATTATGTCTAAAAAACCAAAAAAATCATAAAACATAAAAATACAAAAAAATTATAAAAAATCAAAAATGTCAAAAACAATTTGTTTCTTGTATTTTTGTATTATTATGTTCTTCTTGCATTACTACTAGAATTTGCTCTTGTGCTATTTTCTTTTTAGT
The DNA here is from genome assembly GCA_027924645.1 of Cunninghamia lanceolata. Lineage (NCBI taxonomy): Eukaryota > Viridiplantae > Streptophyta > Pinopsida > Cupressales > Cupressaceae > Cunninghamia > Cunninghamia lanceolata. The sequence goes on from BSBN01001583.1 coordinate 19,111,821, forward strand.
AAGGAGTCTAATGTTGCCTAGATATACATCATCTTTTCAGGACCTAGAGATTCCTCATTTCCACAATTTCCATTATCCCCCTTCATTCCCAGTGATTCTAATCAAAACCTAACTCTTAGTTTTACACTAACCCCAGTCTTAATAAGTCAAGATGTTAGGTCTAAACAAAGTTAGTATTCAAACCTATAGTGTTCAAAGGAAGCTTTCAAGTAGATCTCCCCAATTCTTCCCTAGTAGTAAGAAGTCCAACCAGATTATAAAAACTTTAGGTGGCGCTTAGCCCCTTATCTTTCTTGGCCAAAAATGTTAGGAAGATCAAAACTCTGAAGGAAGTAATCTAAGATACAAGTGAATAAAAGAAATGAGCGATCAAAATAAGAATATTGAAAAAGAGAATTGAAAAGTCAAAGTATCATACGTCAAAATTCCAAAAGCATTCATTTCTTGAAAAGTCAAAATCCAAAAAAATGAGAAAAATCAAGTGAGGAAAATACAAAAAAAGTGAAAAAACAAAAAAAGGAGAGATACAAAAAACAAGAGTGAAAGAGAGAAGATTGATGAATGTCCATACTCGGGTGGAGATCAGTCTAAGCTTGAAGCCTCAAGAGTGACATTCTAATAGAGAAAGAGAGGTACAAAGCACACACATGCACTAGCTAAGCAAAACCAAAGAGTCTAGTAGTCTCTAGGATCATCTTCTATCTAGGGACCCTTGTTCTATCCCATTTTTCCTTTACCTTGGGTCTACTTCGCTTGCCATCTATGATCTAAGTCTAGCGAACAGCTATAAAACTTGCTACTTGTCTAAAGTTGAAAGCTTATCAATTTGTCTTATCTAGATAAGGATAAGTGTTTATCCTTTAGCAAAGTCTAGAAGTCAGAAACACTCCATAATTCATTCTCACCCCCACTTGAGTTTTTCATATCCTATCTCACAGCTTTGAATAGGTCTCTTATATCAGGACAACTCACAATCCCCTAGATTGAGAATCATATTTAAGAGTAGTCACATTGTTTGTTCCACATTGCATTCATATCAAAATCAAAAAAAGAGTCTCAAAGAAATAAAGTCAAATGTCATATCTCATGACATTCAGTAAGTGTGAAAGTTTTATTTCAACATTTCTTGTGTTCCTGCATTATCATATCGAGTAAACTGCATATCATATATATGTCATGAAAAACTACAAAAATATGTCATCGTTATCATACTTGCATTTGTTAAAAGAGTTGAAAAGGTCAAACATAATCAAAAAGTTCCAAAACTTCCAAACATGCACAAGAGATGAGTATGGAATTCGATAAGAGGAAAACCATAAAAAGATAAACTTTCATAGATATATCCAAAAGTTTACATATACAAGGGTATCAAAGAGCTAAAGACAAAATGCTCTCAAGAGAAGTAGATGCTCCCCATGCAAGGGGGCACAATTTCAAGAAAAGCAAGTCAAGGGTGATTCCTTCCAACAGAACCCTCAAGACTTCAGCTCCTTCGTCTACGAGTACCACTAGTCGCCCCATAAGACCTATGCGAATGAGGTGCTCTACTTTGAGCATGTGACTGGGAAGGCCTCACCATGCTAGCATCACGTCACCCAAAATTAAGGCGAGCCATCTCTCGGAGGACCTAGTTCTCACCCTTAAGCATGTCAACCTAGGACTTCAACTCTATAGTTATCTGGTACCCATGGTAGATAGGAGCAAAAATGTCAGTGTGTCACCCTGTAATAGGGGGTACACCAGGATCATCTAAAAGATGATCATGAGTCATCCTAGTGAAGGGAGAAGTTAAACCAACATTGACCTCATGAATAAAGTCCCTCCACTCTTTGACATTGACTGAAATAGAAAATCAAAAGAAGACCAAGTCAATTCCACATGAAAAGAGAAAGGACAAAATAATAGAGATGAATAGGCAAAACTTACGTGGATCACCAGGCTGCCAATTAGGGTCAAACTGACGTATCACTTCATTTGAATGAGGAGGTCGAGGAACAACAAGAGGACCCTCGAGGATGTTAGGAACATCATCTGAATCATCAATGTCATCGAAATCCTCATCCTCAAGAAGGGCCTCATCTAACGAATCATCACTATCTGGAATGTAGTCCTCGTTAGTGGACTTTGAGTCAACCATCACAATCAAAGATTGAGAAGGAGTCCCTCTCCCTCCCCTCTGTCCTCCTCTAGAGACTCTAGTAATGAAGATGCATGGAGTCAAGAGTGTCCAAATGACGTTTCTCTATCCAATCTCTCCCATCTCCTGAATGGTCCTGCAACAAGTAGACACTGGGGGCAAGTCCTCAGGGACATCCTCGCCAAACTACTATAAGACACGGTCCACCTGATGAGGCTCAACCAGACCATTATGGTCTGTGATCTTAGAAACCTCACAATAGTATTCTCTGATCTCACCGTCTTGGGCCCAATCCCCCTCCATGTCATGATAGGGATCAAAGATCATGTCCTCGTTAGTAAGAGTAGCAATAGTGGGTAAAGTAGCATCAAAGTGACCAACATGCATCCACCTCGCTACTCTCAGTAGCCATCTACCTAGAAGTGGAATAAGCTTCTAGTAAGGCTTCATGTGCTCAAATATCTAGGCCATGATCAAAGAAGAGTGTCTAAAGGCTAGAGACCCTCACCGTGAAATTTGATAAAAATCTCTGTAAACCATCACCAGGATGTCAGGTCCCCAAGCATAGACTATGCCCTCCTCTATATCATGAATGATGGGTGCCCAACACCATCTCAGACGAGTCAAGGCCTTGTCTCCTGACAACCTTGAAGCAATCAAACTAATCATGAACCTCCTCAAGAGTGGGATACGAAGTCATGGCACAGAGGTAAGCTAAACTCCTGTCTAGTCCCTAGGGTGATTAACCCCCATAAATGCTGCCCAAGAAGCCTTGTCCTCATAGGACTCACTGACTAGAAGCGATAGAGGTTGTCCCCTCACAGGAAACCCAAGTATGTGATACACATCATATAGAGTGATAGTCCACTCTCCAAAAATATGTAGGAACCTGAATGTGTATTTGTCTGTATCCTAGTAAGTCGAGATATCACAGCATATACGGGATACATGATGAATCACAGGAACATGGCAAATTCTAGCATGGCCTACCCTCTTCAGTATAGCACGATCCTCGGTACTCAATGAAGCAAACATTCCTAAGAGCCATCTCTTCTATCAGAAGGCATTCCATTAGATACGCATGTCCTACAAAATAAGAAGAGAACTTTAGATTAGATCTCGTAAACTCATAAAAATCCCTAAAAATTATAAAAATGAATAAAACCTTACACAAAAAAACCATATAAACCTTAAAAATTACAATAAACAGGTTAGTGACCAAATCAGGTCAGATCAGAGTAAAACAAGCATTAAACAAATTGAAATTTTAGTCAATTTTTGACCAATAGGGTCGCCCCTGGGTGACCTAGGTGTTTTTTAGGATCTGCCCCAGGCAACCCTACTATTAGACAAGATCTCCACCAAGCGACTCAGACACAATCTCCACCAGGCAACCCTAGGAGCAAATCTCTTAACCAAAAAATACTCTAAAAACACCATTTTCTAATCGACTTCAAAAAATGAAAGACCAATCCTACTCTAAACGATGAGACAAACGCAATGCAACAGAAAAAATCATCAAAAATGGAAAATTTTAAGAGATTTTTCACAAAATTCAACCTAGGGTTTAGAGAAGAGTTTTCCATGGATTATATACTCGATTCTTCATGGCTAAAGAAGAGGCAACCATCTTTGTGATCCCCTCGATGATACCTTTCTAACAACTGCTCACACAAATGATTTCATCGCCATTTTGCTTCGATCTCACAAATTGGCTTGCTTTGTTTCCCCTTAGCTTAGATTATTTATGCATTTTAGACTAGTTCTTTGCTTTTATACATCCATTTTGTGCATTGTTTTGCGTGCTCTCATCCCTACAGGTCCAAATCGACAAAGGCAAACAACTAGTCAAGCTTAAACGATCCATAGTAAGTTCGTCATTTCAATTTTCATTATTCATTTTGATATATTTAAATGTCAGACTAATACTAGTTATTGCAGGTACAAATTATGAGAAAATTGACAATAGGTAAGACCTAGTTCGGGAATGGTACCTACCTTTTATGTAGATTACTGTCCCTGAGGGGGCAAATATGTAAGCACAAAAATCACGTACAGCTTGCATGAGGACCCCTATGATGATTCAAAATCCTTGTCACGTACATGTGAGTATGAAAATAAATCCTTTAAGCAGCGAACCTCTTGATGACATGTCCTCTTTTCTTGTCGTGTGTTGTTTCTTCTTTGTTATTTCTCTCTCTCCCTGTTTGCGACACTTTCGACACTTATTGCGACACTTGTCGACTTGCGTCTTCTAAGCTTTTGACCTTGCTCCTAAGCCTTGTGAGTGTCTTGTAGGTGATTTTTCACCTTTCCCCTTTGTCTTTCATCTAGTGCACCTCCTAGAAGCCTTCTAGAGGTCTCTCGATCCATCTCCCACTTTCAATTTTCAATTCCGCTCAACCAATCCAAATCTCCCCCTATTATTTCTAGATCTCCCCCAGGACATCCTGCAGATTCAAGTGGAGATTTGGATTCTTCCACATGACTGACTTGTTTCTTGATGTAGAACCCCTTCTTTTCTTCTCTCCTTGCATATCCCAGCCTATTTTTCTGCATCTAACCCTGTCGAGCCTGGATCTCCCCCGAGTGACCTAGGGTCACCCCTCAGGCAACCCTACTGGCAAAAGGGGTGACCCTGCCTTTTTTGCAGTCGCAGAAAAACTCAAGTTTCTCACTCATTTTTACTCCATTTTCACCCATTTTTCTTTCTGTTTGCATGATTTTTGATCCCTAATATAGAGTTAACTATTTCATGCAACCACACATGCATAATTATCTCTATTTGATCTCAAATTAAATCTTCAATCAATCTCATGCATTCCATCACCTCCATTTCCTCTCCAGTGATAAGCTATCATTGCTTCATCACTCTCTAATTAGCTGAGTTCACTGGGTAATCAACCTTGTTAACTCCCTAATCAACCTTGTTAACTCATCAATCAAATGAGTAAACTCTTCAATCAATCCCTTCATCTAAACTTATAAATACCCCCTCCCTCAAGCACAAAGGGAGGCAAATTCATTATGCACACAGCTCTTGCCAGTTTTTGCTCTCCAACTTAGCATTCAAATGCTCTCACAGGACGAAGGTGCCTTTTGCTTTATTTGTTCAACCAAGCAATGCTACGCTGCTTCATTCTATGCCATTGTGCTCAATCCAATCTCTCATTGAGCTCATACAAGCTTCATCAAAGCTTCTTTCTGCTTCTTTGGGTCATTTTGTTGTCAAGAGGATCACCTGCTGCCACAAAAGGATTGGAGGTTGCCAATTACAAGGATTATTGAGGGTAGTGGAGTCAACAAATCTTCATTTATTCCAGGTTCCTTCATTGTTTTTGCTTAATTCATAGTAATTAGAGAATCAAATTTGCTCTTGGGAATAGTAAAACATTGCTTTTTCCTTGATAGTTAGATCTTGCATGTTAGATTAATCACTTTCATATTTCTAGATCTAGATTGTTAGAAGAAGCATTTTCCCTTTTCTTTAGATTAGATTGCATCGAAATCATCAAAAACCCAAAAAAATAGGTTAACTTTGCATTAGAAAAGTCATATAGGATCACACACATATTTCCTTTCCATAGATTAGAAGTTCTTTTATTTCCAAAGTACTAAAAAATACCAAAAAGATGTTTTGCATATCATTTAGCTTGCATGCATATAGAAACCCTAGAATAGACAAAATTGCAAACCCTCGATTCCATCACGAGGTAATCATAGCTCAACGATCCAACCAAACCCTTGATTACATCACAAGGTAAACACATGTCAAACCCTAGGTCAACAAAACCTTAGGTCAAAACCCTAGATCTGGTTAACATTAGCAATTACATAATTTCCTCTATCCTAATTCATAAATGTGCTTAGGAGTGAGAGGAGAGTGGGTAAGGGTTTTCAGTGACGAGATCGAGGAGATCCATCTGCGACCACAACAACAGACATTTGTTCTGCCACAAGGAGACCCATTTGTCCTCTTGTTGTTAGAAGAAACTAGACAATTACAACTACAATGAGAATTCCTTCGAGACATTGAAATAGCAAAAGCCATCAACGAAAACAATTGTTTACCCACACAAAGGTGGAATCTCAGGAATCTGAATAGAAGAAGAGAAACTAGTGACCCTTTGGCTTATAGGGTTATCTCAACTACAACAACAATTGAACGAAACATACAACAAAACACACAACAACAAAGGCCACAAAACTTGCCGACCCCTCTCCAGGAAGTCCAGCTCTCCAACAAGCCAGACCACAACTGTGTCTCGCCTCCTCTCGACTGGCTACTTCCACGTGAGTGAGAGTGATGTGGTGGATCACCTTGTGGCAAGGAGAGAAGGGTCCGTGTGCATGTTGAAATCTGACCTGACAGCCCCAGGCAACCAGAGTCACGATTTTGAGTGTATAGTCTTTGTTCCAAGTTCCCTAGTAGGCCACGGGCAGGGAGAATGCTTGCTTAGGCCGTAGAAGTTGACTCTACATCAGCTTTTGCATTTTCTTGAAAGTTTTAGTAGCCATTCAACAAATCCTTTTAGTGCATACCTTGTTCCTAAGCTTCTATCATAACATCGGGTGTGGATTGTGGCTTTACCTCGACCAATTGCATTATTGGAGAATTTCTTTAACCGTTGTTAATTTTTCATTGTGTGTATACCTTGCAATCATTGCTAACCAAGAGAACACATTTAGCTGAGGCAATTCTATTAAACAGTTACATGCTTTGCCTCTACCACTTATTGCATTTATGTCCACCAGGGTTCTTACAACTTCAACATCTAGAAGAAATGTTCCTTTTGTTAGGCTATTAGGTTTAGAATACTAAATGAGGTTTAGTATTTATTTGAACAAACCTTCTCTTTATTCCAATGTGATTGTTGTGATCTAATATCAATGCCTCAAGTTTGGGTCTGCTAGTGCTTGCTTGATGCGTAGGTATGCATGTTGCGCTTGATGGAGCTTGGGTGTAGATGATAGGGTGGGCTTGGAAGTGGCCCCAATGTGGCATTGAGCATGAGTGCTCACTTGTTTGGCCCATTGGAGGTAACTCAATCATGTGGTTAGGAAGGGCATATGGATTTGAGACGAGTTCGTTAGTTTATCTACCTCCTTATTGCTGTCCCTATCCTCTCACCCCTTCTGAGTTTAGCAGTACCCTTATTGGCATGATTACCATGTGCTTAAGAGGTGTTCATGTGAACTATGTGACTTTTTGGTTTTCCTTGTGTGGTTATGTATATGAGTCTTCCTTCCCCTCTATTTTTATGCTTATGTTGGGCCTTGTGATCATCTCTAAGCACGGGGGGTGGACCTTTAAGGTTCCACATTGTAGGGTGGTGTGTAACCACCACCATTGGGGTCTTGTTATCCATGATCGATCAGACTTCATTGCGGTTGTCCTTCATCTTCATCTTGTGAGCATTGTGTAATTCTTTAGGCATTTATTTGTATTCATGATGTAACCTTATACTTGTAACATTGCAAAGTGTAATTGTATGCTACTCTAGTTAGAAAATGTTGTGATCATTTTATGTAATGTAATCTTACTGGCTATGTATTTTATTTGATCTCATATGATTCATTAGATGTTATTAACACTTATCTCCTTTGGTGTTTACAAGAAAATATATATTGTTGGTTTGAAACTTGATCTTAAAATTCTTTTTAATGTTCTTATATGTTAGAATGAACAAAATTGTATCTCATCTACTTTTGAATGTTTTATCCTGTCTAGAGTTGAATTTATGTTTGAGAAACTTCTTTCTGTATTGATGTTTGTTCTATATGCTTTATGTTTGTGTTCCTTGGTTTGGTTCTCCTGGCAAGGTGTTGGGGATGTCTTCTCCTACACCTTGTTCACTTTCCCCACCCTTGTGCGATGGGGTTTTGGGGATAGGTGGTAAAGTTTTTGGTTGTTCATGTCATGACCATAGGGCTAATGTGGGCATGACATGTCATTTCTCGTGTCATGACCACATGGAAAAAGTGGGCATGACGTGATCACACGTGCAGAGCCCATGCACAATGACGTTGGAGCTGAGGTTTATAGATATTGATAGAGAGTTCCTAAATGGAGTTAGGATGTTACACATAGCTCGATTCCTAGAGATCCAAGAACATACAACCATGATGAGTGCACTGGTAGAGCGGTGGAATAGTGAGAGGAGTGCCTTCTTTCTTCCGACAGGGGAGATGATGGTTATGTTAGAGGACATGTGGTAGATACTACAGATTCTGATTCATGGATCCTTAGTACGATATGACCTACACATAGGGATAGAGGATTTGGAGATATTTTTTGTAGATGATGACCTACCTATAGAGGGTACATAGTTAGATTTGACTTAGGTCAATGATGATACCCCACTACCACTATTTATCACGGGCTTGATTAGTTACATGCTGGTACTAGGGAGACAATCCAGGCATTTTTCTATTGGTTGGGGGGATGTCCTAGAATGGATGATAGAGGGAGAACTTTTTTCTTGGGTTCAGTGCATGTTAGAACACTTGTATAGGGATTTGCACAACTGCGTGTACAGTTGGAATCAGTACATGGGTTGTGGCATAGCTCTGCTACATATATGGGCCTGGGAGCATATACCGGTATTGCAACGGATGATTGATGGGATGGCAAGAGTAGAGGAGTGGCCATACTTTTGGTTATATGTCGAGGTGTTACACTATTAGAGGATGAGGGACATGACTTACTAGAGGAGGGTCATCAATGATATAGATGAGGTGGTTTGGAGACCTTGGAGGACCTGTGAGGTTTGGTGGGATGACCACTGGGAGCTACCCTATGTGAGGCAGACCCGGTACCTCATGGGGAGGGTGAGGACAATTATTAAGAGATACATGCCTAATAGGATTATGAAGCAGTTTGGGGAGTTACAGACGACGACTATGCATGAGGCTATATTCTTAAGGGTGGTCAGAGATGTAGGTGCCTGGGGAGCACCTATGGACAAACAGGCAATAGAGGATGAGATTAGAGCACTACAACTAGTTCCATGGTCACCACCATCTGTAGTCATAGAGGATACAGGGACCAACCCTAATTTTGATACGTGGTGGGCTACTCATAGGCCTGTGAGACTGACACCACCAGGGACATAAGCGGGATAGGTTACAGATCCCCTCGTCGAATAGCAATGGGTGACGTAGAAGGTTACAACAGGACATGTAGGTATCCCTCCAGACACAGGGAGAGGAGGGGCTGGAGGAGGAGGACAGGACCCATAGGTAGCAGCAACGATGCCGGCAGCAAGGGGAGATGGAGGAGGAGGAGACATGGGACAGGTGCAGGTAGGAGATGGAGATAGGGGACATGTGCAATAAGGAGGAGATGGAGAGGAAATGGACACATTATGAACATCCCAAGATAGTCTGTAGGTGGAGGTAGAGAGACTATAGGGGAAGGTATAAACTATCATAGTGGAGAGAGAGATAGTGCTCTCTTGCAGATATAGACTCTATAAACATAGGTACAGGGACTGCAGGTACAGCTATAGCAGACCACAGGGGAGAGAGATACAGCGAGGGCTGCGACCATCCAGGTGTAGCAATAGTTAGATGCAACACAAAGAGTTATATCAGGTGGGAGCATGGTACAGATGTGGACTAACATGATGGCAGTCCAGGATAGGTTGGCATAGGCTAGGTAGCACATAGAGTACTACTGGGGGCTCTACAAGAGTGTAATCCCAGCATCACAGAGGGCTCCCAATTTTAGTATGCAAAGCAAGGAAGGGGGTTCTAGATCAACCTGCTCAGGACCATCAGTGATGGGGCTACCCAGGGTGGGTGGAGGACAAGGGAAATAGGGCCAAGGGTAGCCATCCAGATCATAGCAGCCACCTCAACCACCTCCAGGGCCAAATCGGTAGCTAGCTCCTTCAGAGGGGGCTAGCTCGACATGATGTAGACACTTGATTTTGACAATGTATATTTTTGTATTTTGATGCCTGCAGGCTTGATGATGTACACATATGTATAGATGCTTGTATCATGGACACTTGTATATTATGAACATTTCATTATTGTTGATGATATAGATATGATGATTCAGTCTCTTTTAGATGTTTATGATGTTTTTTTGTGTTTTTTGATGATGTGATAGATGTATGCATATGTAATATGGATGTTTATTGTGATGATTATTTGATGATGTATATGATGTATGATGATGTTAATGTGATATAGCATAGATGTTTATTTGATGATTATTGATGAGTTAATGTGATGTGACGTAAAATGTGATATAAATGATAAAATGATTAAGTTAGATGAAATGATAAATGATGATAATGGATGACACAAATGATTAACATACATATAATAATCAAATGATAATATGAAACAAATGATTAATGAAAAGATAATCAAATGATGATAAATCAAATGATTGATATGATATGATAATCAAATGAGAAGAAAGAAAATGGTGAACCAAAATGATTAATCAATGATATGATAATCAAATAGTAAGAAAGAAAATGATGAACAAATGATTAACAAAGGTATGATAATCAAATTGTAAGAAAGAAAATGATGAACAAAAATGATTAACAAAGAAATGATAATCAAATTGTAAGAAATAAAATGATTGAACAAACGATTAACAAAGGTATGATAATCAATTGTAAGAAAGAAAATGATTGAACAAATGATTAACAAAGGTATGATAATCAATTATAAGACATAAAATGATTGAACAAATGATTAACAAAGGTATGATAATCAATTTGTAAGAAAGAGAATGATGAACAAAAGTGATTAACAAACAAAGATGAATTGGAATGGAAAAGAACCTTGTTTAATAGATGAATGAATGATAGAATTATTTGGGAAAAATTACACTTGATGTGTAAAAATAGAGCAATCCTTTATTTGATATAGCATATGGATATTATGCACCAAGGTATGAGAACCAAGGTGGCCATGTATCCCATGCATAAGAGAGTTGACTCTGCAAGCAAGCAGTTTGATTTTATTACTACTAGGTATAATAGAACCTTGTCAGATAAGTGAATGGAAAATAGTCTTAGCGTAGAATAGTCTTAATACAAATAAGGTCTTTGCAGAGCCTTAGATCTAAAAGATATTGATATGCAAGATGCTAATCCCATCACACACAAGATATATATTACACCTAATAGGAGAATAAATTCATTTCTCAAACATAGCATACAAAAGCAATGACTATGCCCCAATTTATATATTATCGCGACATACCAAGATATAGAAAGATCAAGGTAGTTTTGAATGTGCATTGTAAAAGGGACACATGATAAATCAAAAAGAAAAAATAAACAATTGATAAAACTAATAGACAACCAACATGTTTTCTTGCCAAAGCGGGTATTCCAAAAAGATTTGAGGCCTTATCGTAGGAAAGATGTATCCGTTAAAGGCTTTGGATCCAAGATGTATGGATATACCTAGATATAGGCAAATGGAATGTGGTGACATATTGTGTTTCTTAGGAGTAGTCTTTTCTATTTCATATTTGATAAGCACTTTTAGCTTCCACAAGGATGCATCATTTGTTTTTGCTTGAGTTAGTCATGTCTAAGTGGTAAATGGATAGGATGGATTGTGGTAAATGCATGAAGTGACAAAGATGAATTTATTATGGGTTGAGATGGATAATGGTGTGAGTCATATGTGCCTGAGTATTGGATACTTCCTTCATATTCCAGATTGCCTACATACCTTGTATCCACGGGTTCAAGGCACAGTACATTGATGATGATGATGATATGTAGTTCTGGGAGGTGTGATGAATGTGTCAATTGATGAGATGTGATGAGAGTGGTGATGGATGGGTGAGGAGTGAATTTGTGATAACTGCCTCTAATGTAAATGAGGATCCATTGCTAGCCTTAGGTTAAGGAAACTTGCCCCCATTCTAATAAAGGGTTTTATTATGGACATAGGTGACTGATTCAAGGATAAATGAGAGTAGGTGAACTGACTTAGGATAAGTGAGGTTGGATGGACTGACTATGAATGAGACAAAGATATAACGCTTGACACTAACCAAATTCCAAGCCATGATAAATGGACAATTGGAAATGTGAGGGTTAATGAGTTTTATTATGGATGACATGGTTTGATTATGATAATGAGATAGATGGACGAGAAGACTGAATAGATGGTAGTGTTGACTACTACACATAGTGCATGTTTTCCAGGTTTTCAGTATGGTACTTATCTAAGGCGCCTGTTTACCAGGTTTTCACTACAGGATGAACTTTTTTGGTTTTTTCTATTTTTTCTATTTTTTTGTTTTCTTTTTCAATTTTTTTGTTATTTTCTGCTAGGATATTCTCAAGGATCAGGCATAGAATTTCTTAAGATTAACACTATTGATGGGTTCATCAAGAAGAAATCCTTCAGGTGTTGCTAGGGAGTATGCCCCCGATCCATATGCTGCTATGATAAAAAAAGGTCCCAACCAGTTAGGTTCAAATTTACCTTTCTTTTCTCTGTCTTGCAAGTTTCTTTGATTTTCTTTGAGGACTAGATCACCCACTTGGAAATGTCATTCTTTGATTCATTTGTTGTAACTATGGTGTAGGATATTTTGATAAACTTGAAGATGGTTTAATGTGGAAAGGCGTCTTTTATCAAGGAACTCCAATTCATGTTGCCTGGAAATTCTATATTCCTCTCCATCAATCAAATGTTGCATGGAGACACGGAGAGGGGATCTCAACCTCTATAGGAAAAATAGCTCCAGTTCCATATACTAAAGCATAGGGTGTGGCTCTAGTCAAGGATCAGATGCTTTTTCTATAGGCCTAGAGGCCGGGATTAAGCTAGAGATGCCAATCATGGCTAGCTTCATTAACTATCTTTTTGAGTATTTTAAGGATTCTTTTGTTCAAATCCTCAGCCTAGTTGTTGCTTTGGGGATCATACGACATAGAAAACTGATGTTGGATATGATATTATGTGCATAAGGCACAAACATCTTGGTTTTTGAATGGTTTACTATTATCAGTTACTATAACCATGGGGATACCATATCAGCAAATGATATAGTTCATGATAAATTTAGTAATTTGCTTGCCAATTATGTAGGTCATGGGAATAACTTCCACCCACTTTATAAAATACTCAGTGGCAGTAATTATAAACTTATGGCCATTTGAAGAGGAGGGATGTATCTTACGTACAAGGTCAAGACCCCATTGTGAAAATGGTCACATAGTGGTCATTGGTTATAGTTGATGAGCAGGCGCATGAATCAAATCTCTGTGTTGTTGACACTGAAGACATTTTTTGACAAACTGGTTGGCATCTTGTTCCATTGTGGGCCAAAAATATCCAGTTCTAAGCAACTTCTTTGTGAGGTTGGGACTGGTGGAATGTGCCCCATAGATACCCTCATGTATATCTCTTAAAGTGGTTTCATCTTCTTCCGATTTTAAACATCTAAGGAGGATACCATCGAGACTCTGTCAGTATAGTGTATCTCCTAGGATGGTGAAATGGGAGGCTCGGTGAATGAAACTTTTCTTTTGTGTTGATGTCAGATCAGATGGGAGGGTGTTGTTATGAAGGTAGTTGTATACATCCTAATACCATGTTGACTTGAGACCAACTAGCTCATAGATGATTTCAGTTTGCGGAATATCAACAGACGGTATCAGCAACTATTCTACCAGGAACTCATAGTTTTGTATGTCAGTCGATGTGTCTGGAAGAGACCCAATAGTCACCATTGCATCAGCATTCTTGTTGTTAACTCTTGGGATCTGATCAAAGTAAAGACTACAAAAATGTTGTTTATAGTTGTCCACCATCTTCTTGTAGGGCATCAACTTGTCATCCTTAGTTTGATATTCATCTGTAACTTGACGAATGACAAGTTGATAATCTTCGTAAACCTGAAGTTGTTTGATGTTCCACTGTATAGCCATTTGAAGACCTATTAATAATGGTTCATACTCAGCTATGTTGTTGGTACATGGGAAAGCAATCCGATATGATTTAAGGATATAATCACCTTATGGGGTGATGAAGAGAATCCCTACTCTAGAACCATACTGAGTGTATGACCCATCTAAGTATAGTTTCCACTTGATCGATGTAGAGAGATTGAAGATCCCTTCATCTGGAAACTCAGATAGCATGGGATGCGTATTTGTTAATGGCACCTTAGTTAGTTGGTCTGTAATTACCTGCCCCTTGATAGCCTTTCATTCCACATATTCGATGTCGGACTCAGTTAGGATCATTACCCATTTCAGTAGGTGTCCCGTAAGAGTTGATTTGGAAAGCAAGTATTTCAAAGGATTGACCTTGGATATAAGCTTTGTATGTTTGTTCAACATATAGTGCCACAACTTTTGGGAAGTCAACACTACTGTTAAACAAGCTCTTTCTATAGGGGTATAGTTGAATTCATATCCCACTAAGGTATGACTAATATAGTAAATTACATGTTCCTTACCTGAGTTGTCATTTTGTGCAAGAAGTACCCCCAAGGCTACCAATGTAGTGGAGATGTAAATCAAAAGAGGTTTCCCATCTACTGAATGCATCAACACTAGTGGTGAAGCAAGATAAGCTTTTAGATATTCAAAGGCATCTTGGTACTTACTATCCCATTTGAATGTGACATCCTTACGGAGTAAGTACGAGAAGGGTTGACATTTGTTTGCCAGTTGTGAGATAAACCACCGAATGGACTGTAACTTTCCCTAAAGGCCTCTTAACTATTTAAGGTTTCTAGGAGGAGACATTTCAACAATAGATTTGACCTTTGTAGGGTCAACCTCAATTCCTCATCGAGATATAATATATCCCAATAGCTTGCCAGATGTTACACTAAAGACACACTTCTTTAGATTTAGCCTTAGTTGATATTGCTCTAGCCGATCAAATATCTGTTCCAACACTTTCAAGTGATCTACCTGTGTAGATTTACCTAGGAGGTCATTGACATAATATTCCATAATGGTATGAAACAAATTGTGGAAGATTATCATCATTGCTCATTGGTAAGTAGCACTAGCATTTTTTAGGCCAAAAGGCATGACCTGCCAATAGTAGTTTCCCCAAGGACATGTGAAATCCATTATATCTTGGTCCTTGGGTGTGATCATGATTTGGTTGTAGCCAAAAAAGTCATCCATGAGGGAAATCATTTCATGGCCTATTGTTAAATCCACAATGATGTCGATGCTGGGCAGTGGAAAATCATCCTCGGGACAGGCCTTATTTAAGTCTCTGAAATCTTCACAAATGCAAATGCCCCCATTCAGCTTAGAAATAGGTACCATATTCAAAACCCACTCTGTATAATCCATAGGACATATTAATTTGGCATCGAGTAGCTTCTCAAGCTCAACCTTGACCAATAAAAAAATTTGTGGGTGCATCTTGTGCAATTTCTGCTTGACTGGTTTAGCTCATGGTGAAACCGATAGATGATGGACTACTAATGCAGGATCCAATCCTGGCATGTTGGCATAAGTCCATGCTAGGTTAACTGCCCTTTTCTAAAAGAACTTTGTGAAGTCCTTATTTTCCTGTTGAGATAAAGAAGCTACTAAGAATGTGATCTTGGGATTTTGGATTGTGCCAAGATTCATTTCTTGAGATTTTTCCACTAGTAAAGAAGACTTCTCCTAATATTTCAATGGTGGGGGAAGGTCAAATATTTCATCCTCAGGCACCTCAAAGAGGTTTTCACCATTGGATGCATCCTTTCTTTTTATTGTTTTGAGATCAGAAGGTGCCACAGTGTGGTTTTCACCTAAGGATCGATTTGTTTTATTCATATTTTTTGCGACTGAAAGATTTGGCATTCTCCCCAAAATATGCAATAGGAGAGAGATCCATGACAAAACATGCCTTATGGTCACCTTGGGGTATACCATCTCTAAGTCCTAGAAATTCTGCTAGTGCTTCATCATTTTGAAAAGTGTCCAGGATAGGAGGCCCTTGTTGGTCCCAATCGATTAGGTCTGGATATACAAGGGAAATAGTTTATGTTTTAGATTTTGAGGTAGGGGAAATAGATGAGAGCATGAAGATGGATGATTCTTGAAATAAATTTGTGAGGTGAAGGTGAGAATCATCAATGGTATCCTCCATAGAAGTTTCAACTACAGGAAAAGCCTTTGCCACTTCGTCGAGTATAAACTGTATATCGGTGGAGTGAGGTACCTCCTTACTGAATCCCAAACCATATTTATTGAGTTTTCTTGTGACAGATATGGGTTCTAGAGTGCCTTGCTCATGGAGACCAAGTCCACATTGTCCTTTATATCCCATATTTTTTACAATGCAATGACCATTATTGTACTTGTCCATAGGCAGGATGACTGGTTCCTTCTCGTCTTGGAAAAGCCAAGAGGATATGTCTTCAATGTGTTCATCTTCTAGATTGCGCTCATGTATGAATACTATTGGGGGTATAGGTTTGATAGCCTTCTTTTTACATGCTTTTGTCATAGAAGGTTTTCCATAAGACTTCAGTGATAAGGGCAAGTGCCCTACATAGCAAGAGTTTTGCAAGTCATATTCTCTGAACCCTACATCCTTGTACTGAACCTTGACCTCAGGAATGTCTTTCTTAGGAGATTTTGTAGATAATGTGGTTGGATCGACATATGTGGATTAAGGATGAGATGCCTCATCTTTAGGTACTTGGTTTGAATTCAGGTATTTGCCTTGCATGGTGTGGCAGAATTCGAAAGGGTTCATATCTCTGGGAATGGTAATTTTGTACAATTGTAGGGGAATTTCAAACATTGGTGATAGGTGGAGGGGATGGTCTGCATGGTGTGAATCCATGGGAGACCAAGGATAATGTTGTAGGGGAGGTCAAGGTATAGTACTTGACATCAAGTTTCCACTAAGGTAGGCCCCACTCTGATACGTAAATGAATGACAACTTCTGATTCCCTTTCAACATCATCATAAGCCTTGATTGTCATGATATTGGAAGAATCAATAGCATTAGCAGAATATCCCAACTATTTTGAGAGCTTCAAGGAACATATATTGAGACCAGTACCACCATCTATAAGGACTCGCTTGACTTTATGCTAGTGGATATACACTTCAATGTGTAAGGTTTCCTTATGGCATGAATTTTGGAAAGGGATATCTTTCTCTATAAAGACCAAGTGATGTGGAGAGGTGATATGTCCTATCATGGATTTAAATTTTACATTGTTAATGTTGTCGGGGATGAATGACTCTTTGAGGGCATTTTCTAGGATGTCCCTACGTTTAGGTGAAGTGCAGAGGAGGTCAAGAACGTGGATATGAGTGATGATGTTTTTCCCAAATGATCGAGTGGATTATACTCAGAATGGGGTTGGCTGATTGATGTTGACCCATGAAGGGTAACACGACCTTGATGAGTAGTTACTGCACAATCAGAAGGTTTACCCTTGATTGTAAGAGTGGATACAAAACTTTCACTAAAATGACCAACGACAGAATCATATACTCCTGACAAGTTATTTACACCTTAACCCTTATTATTGGAGTTGTTTCCTTTTCCGTGAGGAGGGAATGGATCCATATAGATACCAAGGTCTTTATTTGTTGTGGGTGGAGGAGCGTCATCCATAACAACATCTCTGAGATCAATGAGATTTTGTATGAGGTTTTTCTACTTCATGCACCCTCAAGTTTTATGTCCTTTTACCTGGTGAAATTCAGAGTATTCATTTTCTTTGTACCACATGGGTTTAAAAGAAGGTTCATCATATTGTCTAGTTTCAAACAACATGATTAAACCACTTTGGACAAGCTTCTTAGGTATAGATTCAATGGGTTCTCCCAAGGGAGTGAATCTACGTTTGGGTACAATGTCTTGTTTGGGTTGGTCCCTTTGAGGGGGAGGATTATTCTTTTGTGGCATTTAGAGGTTAAGAGGTGTTTGGACTATTTGGGACGTGCTTGGAATCCATAACACCATCTTCGACAATATTTTTGTTTTTAGCCCAAAATCGTGGCTTGTCATTTGATGCAGGAGTGCTGTCTTTTGTTTCTTTGAAGATTTTCACAAGTCCCTTAGCGATAAGGGCTCTTTCTATGTTGGTTCCTTTTGAAATGATTTCCTCAAAGGAATTAACACATTGTATTTGTAGATTAAATCCAAGTTCTTAAGTCAAATTTTGGATAAATATATGTATTAATTGTTTCTCAGGTAGAGGCAAAGGGCATTTGCTAGCCATATTTCTCCACCTTTGTAGGAAGGAGATGAAGGTTTCACCATTCTTTGTTTAGTATTACACAAGTCTGTCATGGTGACTTTGTGTTTGATATTAAAAGAGAAATGGGTGACAAACTTCTCAGCTAGTCTGCTAAAGGATTTTATACCTGGAGGTAAGTGTGAAAACCATTCCATATTGGCTTGCCCTTTGAGACTTTGAGGAAAGAGACGCAAGAGATATGTTTCATCGTGAGCAACCTCTAAACAAGCCATACAAAATTCCCTTAAATGCTCTTGAGGATCACCTTTTCCTTTGTACTTGTCAAATTTAGGTACTTCAAAGTTTTTAGGAAAAGGGAGCATCGGAATAGAGCGATCAAAAGGATACAGACAAACTTCCTTAAATGAGAAAGTCTTTTTGGTGTTTCCAAGTGTAAGATCGGAAACCTATTTTTGCAAGCTCTAGATTGTAAGTTCAATTCCAGATGGTGGTAGTGGTGGTGTAAAGTTTTGTGGAATGTTGGAATAAGGTGGTTGTTGGTGTGCAAAGGATGATTTGGTGGTTGTTGGTATTGATGTGGGGGTTGTTGATATTATTATCGTGGTTGTTGATAGTGAGGTGGTTGTTGTTGATATTGATTGGGTGGTTGTTGGTAGTAAGGTGGTTGTTGTTGAAGTTGGAATGAGGAAGTATGTTGGTGGTTTGGTGGTTGTTGGGAGGTGTTATAGAGGTTTGTGTTATTTTGATATGAAGCATGTTGGGATGGATTGATAGGTATATTGGTCCTAAAAGTTTAGACTTGGGAAACTTGTGGAGGATTTGCACAAGTATTTTTTGGAAGAGATGAAGATGAGGGGATGTGTATGGTGGATTAGTATATAGATTGTTTGGGATAGAAGATGTTTGTGATGGATTAGTAGTTGGATTTTGTGATTTAGTAATAGGATTGCTTGGACTAGAAGAAGGTTGTTTTAGTGATTTATTAGGGGGGTTGGTTGGACTTGAAGGAGATGGTTGATTTGGAATATAAGATTGGTGTTGGACCCCTATGTAGGATGGTGTGAGGAGTGGTTCAAGTGGTGATTTTGTGAAGAGGTTTGTAAATGGAAGAGCGTCATAAGTGGGTTGATTTGGAAAAGAAGGTGGTAATGTGGATGTGGAGGGTAATGAAGATGGATGCCCCCACCCATGGTGGTCGTGGAGGTGTTAAAGATATTTCTTTCTTGGATTTGAGAAGTATCAAAATTGTAAGGCAATTTAGCTCCCTTTTGAGTGAGTAGATGGAAGTAATGATCATGGTTTGAATCCAAAAGTTTACTAGTTCTCTCCAAGATCTTGGGATCTTGGAGGTCGTCATCTTGGTCTTCGGATTCTTCTTGATGTTGTGGACCTAGATTTTTGGATGAGGAAGTTCCTGCCATATACCCTTTTGGGAAAAAAAATGGAGGAATCCATGCCTATGGTGAATTTGGAGGCATCAATAAGGACTTTGGGAATTGGTACCTCAAGATTTCCTTGCAGCGGATTGGGAGTGGTGTCCATGGTTTTGTTGTGCTATGATCAAGTTACATGCATATGAATGAAAACGAGGATGGATGGTGAAGCAAATGATGTCTGATTGATGTGTTGAGACTTGTTCTAGGATCAAGATTTTGAGACAAGATGATTTTGATGGATGATTTGCTTGGTTAAGAGTTATAAGACCTAGATCAATAGATTTTTGGCTAGTATGATCATGATTATCTACCCCGAAATAGACTAATAATTTTGAAGTGAGACAAGATAAGGCTATAGTGAATTTGACTACTTAAAAGGAGATCCCCTTTTGAAGGTAGGTTTGATCACTATTTTGGTTTGATACTAATTGGTCTAGGAGACAAATTAGGGGATTGTATGATCTAGATTTTAGGATTGATAACCAAGTAGATGAAAAGATGTTGGGATGCTTGTGATAAACTTGGAAAATGATGGTTGTATGTCTCAAAAATGATGAACTTTGGAAAAGTCTAAGACAAGATGAAAGAAAGATGAAAGTGGATGATGGAGTTTAAATTTTTGGATTTTTTAGATTTTTTGGCAAAATGAGAGAATGCTAAGAAATAAAGTCTAACACTATGTTTTTGGATTTTTGGTATTTTTAACAAGGAAAAAGTGAAAAGGGAAAGTCTAACACTATGTTTTTGGATTTTTGGGATTTTGTGAAAAGGAAAATGCTAAATGGAAAGATTAAGGCTATGATTTTGAATTTTTGGATTTTTTGGAAACGAGAAATTCTAAAAGGAAAAATCTAATCACTATGTTTTTGGATTTTTTGGATTTTGGACTCTTGGATTTGCTTTTTGATGAGAAAAACACAATAGGCAATAAACACAATGACTATTTGTATCAAAAGAGTGTATGTTCGAGACTTATAAAAAAGCCCAAGTTTTCACAGGTATAACACAATTGAAAACAAGTCAAGCATAGTTTATGCCTAAGGACATGGTTTCACTGCGATATATTCAGCCCACACGTGGAATATTTGTTGACTCAAATGTCATCACACCTAATATGGATGTGTACATTTTTTCATCTTTGGGAGAGAGGAAAGATAGGGACCTCTAGGACTAGAAGGATAACCCAATCACCCTTTCCCTAGAAAGCTACAAGTAGCTTATGCTATGTCAGGGAGTTCTTTATCATCTCAAGGGAGCCTTATGGTGAGTAATCTTGGGGGTGTCGTACCCTTGCACTGAAAATTGCCGTGACATTTAGAGGTGGATCAGGTGGATACTAACTACGAGGTTGCTAGTCACTTCTTCAAGGGACCAATGCCTTGCGAGCATCTGATAAGATACTAAAAGCTTTATCCAATTCTACTAGGAGTCTCATATACCTCACATAATATAAAATTTCTTTCACAAAGTGTTGGTATGCCTCCTTTCGAGTTGGCACTATATGGCAAAGGCTCACATTGGTTAGGTCTTGGCTTTTGCCTTAACCAATTTATATAGCACTCCAAAGGAAAGATCTGCTTAGGGTCATCCCTCTTGGATGAAACACAATCCAAAAGCAGGCCCTTCTAAAGGATGATATCATACATGGAAAACAATAAAAATGAATGACTTAAATATTTTTGATTCCCAAGATCATGTTATCGTACAAAGGAAGAGCATACACATTTAAGAAATTCCAAGCACAGAAAACACACGTAAATTCCCTTAAGAAAAATGAAATGTGTGTCCCAATATTTAGCAATCCCAAGCACAGAAAACACATGTAAATTCCCTTAAGCAAAAATGAAATGTGTGTCCTAAGACTTAGTGATAAAAGATTTTGTCTTTGGCATATGTTCTTCATCAAATCATGTTAGTAGTCTTAATTTTTATTTGCTTCTTTGGCCAAGGTATAAGAAGTGCAACGTTAGTTCCAACACTGAAGAAGTAGTTAAGGAAAAACCAAAAATAGTGGACAAAACAACAAGAACAAAAGATATAGAATTGGTAAATGAGCATAACAGTCAGCAAACAATATAAAATAGAATGAAATTGACTATTTTTCACCTTCCTACATAGGTGCACCGACAGAGAGCACATGCGCATCAAGTAAGAGCACAAGTGAACTGACCAGAAACACATGCGCACTTTTAGACATCTGATTTAGACAGCCATAGGTGCGCTTTTAGATGTAGGTGTGCAAATACAGTGCAGAGGCACACTTTTACAATGTACAAGCACATTTTTGAAATAGTCAAAAGTGAAATATCTAGATAGGTAGGGTGATTTGTTGAGGGTTTGGATGATCTAGTGGTCAGGAATGATGGATCTGAAAGTTGTTCCTTGATTCTCATAACACAAGTGTGCTTTTACAAAGCAAAGGCATGCTGCAAAGGCACGCTCTTACATAGGAATGATTTTAGGCTTAAAAATCAATGTCCACACTTGTTATATTGAATTTATTAGCATGAACAAACATATAGGAATGTTAGCCAAGAACAAGAATAAGAAAATATGTAAAAATCAACTAAAATTAGCACCGATATGCAAAATAAGGTATCAATATGTGAAAGACACAAGTGTGCATATGAAACACGGGTGCGTCAACCTATTGCACAAGCACGCCATCCTACTATGCAGGTGCACCGATACAAAATGTGGATGTACGTTAACAGTCACAGGCGTGCTTTTGTCCTGTAGAAAATTCTGTATGGAAACTCCACAAAAATATTAGTTTTTAGGGACATGGGTCACACCGGGCGTGCCAAAATGTATTGGTTAAAATATGAATATGTAAATAATATGAAAGCAATACAAAATACAATGTAAATTACCTTCAACATGTACACAAACAAACCAAACAGATTGAGCGTGCCAAGATAGCACACAAGTCTCATGTTGATTGCTCCTTGCTCTTTGTGATGTGGATTGCTCTATATTGCCAAGCGTGAATGTGATCTCTTGAGGATGAATAGTGACAGCATAAGTTTACTAATACGAGAGATGTTGAAGAATGGGGAATGAAGCTTAATTTATAAACATATGAGATATCAGATCAATGGTTGAGGAAGACCAGGCATATAAATGGTTGAGGATGATTGAAAGAATGTGCACGAATCAGAGAAGGACAAGTGTCTCGACTCCTTCATGAATCAAGGGAGTTAACAGACTTGATTGGAGAGTTGACTGAATAGATTGATTAGATGACTGAGTTGATTGATCTATTAACAAACTAGATTGATTTATTAACTAATTTTGATTGGAGGAATTTACGGTGGGCAAGGATAAATGGGAGATTAAATAAATAATTTATTTAATTTCATGAGCACATGGGATAATTAAATTAAATATTAAATTTAAATCATTTTGGAGGAAATAGATTATTTAAATAAATATTTTTTAATTTATTTAAAGTGGAGGGAAATTTGAATATTTAAATTAAAAAAATGATTTTATTTATTTAAACTAGAGGAATGATGATTTAATTAAATAATTTGGATTATTTAATTAATTAGAGGAATATGATGATTTAATGGAATTTATTGATTAGTGCAGAATAGTCAAAACTAGGTGAATTAATGCGGATTAGTGTGAAATTCAGTATGATGACATGAATTGTGCAATGGTGAAATACAAGTGTCTACAATTCTTTTCCAGATGAACACTTATTTGCACGGACTATACAAACTCCTTGGTATGCAGATATAGAAAATTATCTAATCATAGGAAAAACATCTCCACACCTCTCACCAAGAGAGAGGTGCCACCTAGTGGAGCACAACTTTCCTTATTCATGGGTAGTTGGTTACCTCTTCTATACAGGACCTAGTCATATTATTAGGTGTATTAGAGAGAATGAGGTATATAACATTCTCAAAGCATGTCATGATGAACCCTATGGTGGACACTTTGCAACTAAGAGGACAAAAATCAAAATCTTGAATACTAGGTATTATTAGCCAACATTGCAAAAAGATACAACTCTCTACACAAGATGTGACCACTGTCAAATGATGGGTAGACCTACAAGAAGTGATGAAATACCTCTACAACCACAAATAGGGGTCACACCATTTGACAAATGGGGCATTGATTTTATTGAACCCATAGATCCACCATCTAATCACAAAGAATATATACTTATTTTCACTGATTATCTCACAAAATGGGTAGAGGTGAAAGCTTTGACAATAACCAGAGACAGTAAGGTTGCTACAATCCTCTATGAAGAAATATTTACAAGGTATGGTGTCCCAAGGGAAATAGTCATAGATCAAGGACCACAATTTACATCTACACTAATTGCTAGCCTTATTCAGGAGAATGAAATCAGACATAAGAGGTCCACTCCCTATCATGCATAGTCAAATGGTCAAGTTGAGGTCACCAACATAGATCTTGAGGTAATATTGACAAAGACAGTTGCATTACATAGGAAAGATTGGGCAGAAAGACTCTCTGAAGTAGTTTGGGCATATAGAACTACATGGAAGACAACTACATGGTACACACCTTATGAGCTAGTTTATGACAAGAAATTTGTCCTTCCTATTGAGTTTGAATACAAAACACTAAGAATAGTTGTATAACTTGGGATGGACCTATCAACAACTCAAAAGGAAAAGGTTGCACCAGATTAATGCCTTAGAGGAGTTAAGGATGGAAGCAGTTCATCACACTGAATTACTACAAAATCAGAGAATCAAATGGCATGATCAGTATATCAAAACAAAGGACTTTCAGGTAGGTGATTGGGCACTCCTCTATGAATCCATATATAAATATCATAAGAGTGAATTGTAGACTAGGTGGTTAGGCCCTTATGAGATCAAGGAAGCTTTCCTAAATGGTGCAGTCCAATTAACCACGATTGACCAAGTTAGATTCTCAATGATGGTTAATGGACATTGATTGAAGTTGTATAAGAAGCCTTTGAGTAAAGCTACATTTTACTAGTAATTAAAGACATATGGATAATGAAGTTCCACAACCTCCTACCTCAAGTGAGGCCTTCAACCAAGTAATAGACGATCACAATGCTCCAGCAAAAGATCAAGCTGCCATCTTGACTGAAGTTGCACAACAGGTTTGAGTTTGACACACTCTGTACATAAACAAAATCATAATATCCTAAAAAATAAAAATTATATAAAATAAAAATTAAAAAAACACAAAACACACACATCACGTAGTAATACAACAAGGTGATCCTTTCTACCAAATCATTCAATCAGAAGGCTAGGCTCCATCACTTTAGTTATCATTCTACATTAGAGCTTTCCTTTGGCATCCAGCCACTTTGCTGCAGGGACTTGTAGCCAAAGGTAATATGTTGTTCCATGGGACCTGTCCTTGCTGCACCAACAGTCACAGGTTGTCACTCACTTGGGACCTATATAAGCTACACCCGCAGCCAATGCACATGGGACTTGTTCATTTCATGTTCTAATTGTGTGCATGCAACCACTACTTCCTGCATCACCTTTTCCCAAGGCATCCGTATGTAACCATCTTCTGTTAGCCTATACTTTCCTGTTGCGTGTCACACAACTACTACACATTCCATCAGCACCTCTTCACTATCACGTCATTTTGATTTGCTCTAGCTCATTTGTCGAGCACATCAACTCCATCCACCATGCAATCATTTTTCTATGCAACAATTCCAATTTTGACATCACCTCAATGGTATTTATCTAGCTATTGCTTTAATTGACATTTATTGCTTCTTATTTGATTACTTTCATAATTTGCACATCATTAATTTACATCTTATATCACTTCGACATGATTTAAACCCATTCTTTCATACCACTAGCATGCCTTCTCATTTGAGGACAAATGAACTTATAGTTGGGGGGATACTAAATTATTTTACGTACATTCAAATTTCTTAAGTCCCTTCCTTCATAATTATGACCATATGCCGCATAACATACAAGCCAAGAGACTAGCAATTGGTAGGAGCAAACTAGTAATAAGGGTCTAGTGAGTAGAATTAGACAGAGAATGGGGATTGAGAGTTTTCATGAGATGTCATGATGGATGCTGATCCAATCAGGAGATAGCCTACTATTCACTCAACACTATTAGCTCATATGCCCATGCCTATTTTCCAGTAGGCGGGATGGTTGGAATATTTTCTTAAGCTAACAGAGTATAATGAAGACAATACCCAATAGTTTGCGAAAAGATTCTAGAATGAGGAAGCTACAGTGAAAGGTTTACATGTTGATGAGACTATAGCTACTATAGCTAAAGTTACAGGGCTACAGGTAGTTGGAAAAGAATTCCCTGTAAGAGTTGATGCCATTTCGGCAAGGGCTGATTTCATACAACCAGGTGAAAGGATGAAATCTACATCTCAAGGTACCAAATGACTCTCTTTACCCTGGTTATGGGCCTCTATTGCTACATATATTATTAAATATCTTACCTATGATGGGAGGCAATCTTTGCTTTATACTGTGCATTTCAAAGTTTTGAGCCATCTCTGTCACAGAAGGGTAGTGAATGTTCTGAATTTTTTGTTCAATTTGTTAAAAAGGATGTTTGCTAAATATAGAAGGAAAAATTGTTAGTCTTCATTGTCTCATCATGGTTTGGTTGTGCTATTAGTAAAGAGGAGTTTATCTATTCAGTACCTTGAAATTTCTTGGGAATATTTTCTTGAAATTAATCATGTTAATGAGGGACCTATGAGGGTTGAACTAGAGAAAGAAGAAGAGGCACAAGTAGAAAATTGACAAATAGGGGAAGAAGAGGAAGCACCTGCAACCTCTTCTCACCCAGAAGCTTCACCTATCTATTGCCATGCAACTACTGAGGAGCATCCAGCCCTAAACTATGATAGTCCTATTGGGAAACTTGCTAGTTCTTCCACACCTGCAGTCTCACTAGTTTCAACCCCCTTTCCAAAACATGCATCCTCATAGACATCTAGTCAGACAAAGAAAAATTCAAAACAAAAACTGCAGCCTATAGCTTCTAGCTCACCGCCTGTAGCACTTGACACTACCTATGAAACCCCTTTTGTTTCAAAGCCCACCAAGAAAATAAATCATCCTCTTCCTCATCTAGAGTCAAGAAGAAACAAAGAGTCCCTACTCAATCATGTATGTGCTCAAACCACCTAAAGGAGAAAAAACTTTTAGGTGAACATGAAAATAAGAATGTGGTTGATATCCACACTAATACATACTCTAAAAGGGAGCACCTTTTTGTTGATAGGGAGTAGGAAAATGTAGGTTACACACTCATTCCAGAGTTTGATGTAGAATCTAAGGAGGAAGATTTATATACAGCTAGGAAAAAAAATCGACCTCCCCCTGAAACTGAAAAACTAGATTTCTCAGCCTCTCAAGATGAAACATAGGAAGAAGAATTGTAGTTGGATTCTAAAGGCACAACAGAGGGTGAGAAGGATGAATTACAGCTAGCCCTACAGAAAATTGTAGAATTAGAAAAGTAGTTGAGGGATTATCAACAAAAAGAGACAGGGTTAAACGAATGGGTTAAGAAGTTGGAGGATCAGCTACATGTCTTCCAAAGATAGGGGTTAGGACTAGAACATTTGTCCCAATTGGCCACCATAGATATCAATAGAAGGAATCTAGAGTCTATGCAATCAGAAGAGTAGTCTGAGGAACCTACTCCACCCACCTTATTTATAGTTACCCTACAACTATGAAATGAGATAGATAAATTAGTAAAAGTACAATTTGAATTGGAGGAGAAACATAGCAAGGAGATAGAGGTGAGAAACATAGAAATAAAAAGATTGAAATTCAAAATAGATAGAATGGTAGACATGATTGTTCAATTGATGAGGTGTCATCCACCTACAAGGGTTTATGCCCTCTATCTACAAGAATAGTACCTGAGCTTTCAGTTTAGCCAACTTTACAGTGATGCCCCTGTCTCCCTTTTACACTTATTTTTAAAATCATACCAAAGAGCTACCCTTGAAATGCAAAACCAACTATGTGAATTCTACCTACATAAACTTTCTATTCCATATGACACTCACTGGAATCCCCTAGTTGTTATCGGGGATGTGCAATTGAAGGCCCTAGCCTCATTCATTCAAAATGGTCATAGGAGGGGAGAGTTACCACAACAGTATCATGAGAGAGAGAAGACACTTCCTCTCAAACTAAGGGAAAAATCCCCAACTCCCCTAACGATAGTGGAGGAATGGGTGAACCTGATTGAACATCAAGAGGTAGAAAACAAACTCTTGGAATGTAGAGCCATGGATTACAAGAAATTTAGGGAATTAGACAAAGAATTGGTAAGGAAGATTTGGTTTTCTCATAGGGTACATGTAGTGTATCTAATAGGAATTATACTAACTTTAACCTAAATTACCAATTTCCCAAGCAAATAATGGATTTAGAGAGTAACTTGACTTGATTTAATTCTTGCAAACAAGTTAGAAATCAATTACAATAATAACTTATCAAATAGAGTATCATGATTGAACATCAATAAGTCCATAATAAATTTTCTAATCCATCTAATATCTTATCTTAGGGATGCACAACAATGGGAGAACACGGAAGAGAGTGACTTGATGGGGTGTCTTAGCCTCTCTAGGCCCAAAGGTAGTACCATTTGTACTAAAAGGTAGTACCCCTTTGGCCTCATGTGGCCCATTCCATTCATATGAGGTAGTGTACCTAGTGAGGATTCTAATTTATTCATTATCCCCTCATCTATCACTTAGTGGGGTGTCTTAGCCTCTCTAGGCCCAAAGGCAATACCCTTTGTACTAAAAGGTAGTATCCCTTTGGCCTCATGTGGCCCATGCCATTCATATGAGGTGGTGTACCTAGTGAGGATTCTAATTTATTCGTTATCCCCTCACCTTGTCATCTTCCCCGTTTCCTCATGATTGATCTCCTTATAATGCTATACCATGATAGGGGAGTGGGGTTTCAAATAGGTGTCTAGGAGGCCCAACTCTCCTGGGCCTAAAGGCAATACCCTTTGAACTAAATGGCAGTAACCCTTTGGCCCATGTGGCTCATCCTATCCACTCCTGGGTGACGTACCTAGAAGAGGACCCCATCACTATACCCTTTTTGCAATCTTCCCTTCTCCCATCATGGTAAAAATATGTGCATAATAAACTAATCAGCTTCATATTTTTTAAATAATCCTATCAGCCATGTAAAATGAATCATGAAGATGATATTATAAATTATCAATAACAATATGCATGATCATATCTAAATAGCACATTATATTCCTATATAGATCCTACCACAAGTAGATTGTAGGTCTCTCTATATATATTTTCCTCTTCTTTTCCGTTATACTTAGCCACATATAATCAGTAATATATATATCTTTCTTCCTATGTCCCTCACTGCCCCTTCTCTCTCAATAAACATACCTTTATATTTTATGAGGAGAGTCATCCCTTTGGAAGGGTGATGACTCTCTAAAGAGTCATGACTCTACTGCCCTGAAGGCTGATCGCAGCCCTTAGTGCCAACCGTTGCTTTGAATTAGTCTACAATGATACATAATGACCGCTGCCCTTTAATATTTCTTAATGATCATTGAATATTCAACTTTATTTATTAAAACCTCAGCCGTAATCCTAAACAAAGATCATTACATTTCCTAAGACTATTACTCGCTGCATATATTGATAAGAATCGTTGCCTTTGAGTTTTATCAATGATTTGTCTTTAACCAATGTTTATGAATATTTGCCTTTTTCCATGTGGGTCAATGTTTGTGATCACCCTTACCTTCATTATATATTTATATTATTTTATTAATAATTATAGTTATAATAATATTTAATTTAATATTTATATTTATATTAATAATTTATATTTTTTATTTATATATTTAATTATTTAAATAAATATATTATATATTATATTTTAGTTATATTAGAATATTTATAATATTTAGTTTATAATTTAAATATATTTAATCTATATTATTTAATGTAAGTATACTCGATTTACAATATTTAATATGGATTTTAATTGTATAGAGCTTTTGGGAAAACTGTGTGTAGCTTTTGGGATTTTAATGTCATTCATATCTTTAATTTGAATGAATAATACATAATCATTTCAATTATGAATTACTAATATAGGGAGATGACAACCCTCCCCACTCAAGATTGCTTGTCCTCAAGCAATCTCAGATTGGGATGATTAAGAATTTAAACCTCTTCCCATGTAGCATCATCTATAGGAATGTACTTGGTTCTAGAATTAACTTCCCTTTATTCTTTTATTTGAAGTTTCTTCATTTCCTTCCCGTATTTATTCATTGGATAGGACTTCTATATTATGTTACTTGACTTCTTTTTCCACATTTATGCCCTGGTTCCCATCCTTCCTTGCATTTAAAACACACCTTTTTATCTTGTCCACAAATGTGTCTTCTCTCCCATTCTTTCTTGCAATCAAAACAAATGCCCTTCCTCCTTAGCTTCTCATGGTCATTGTAAGAAAGATATGATTCCTTGTGCCCATATTTCTTCATGAGGGGTTTATCTTCTCTTTTTGAGTGGCCTCTTTCCCTTTCCTTTGTTTTGGCATTAAGACATGTGGCCTTTTGGATTTCTTCCCTAAGTGTGGTAGGGTCAAAAGCACTTACGGGGCCATGGAGTGAATCAGATAATCCATCTATGAATAGGTAAATGAGCCTCTCCTTAGATATTTCTGGAACCATAATTGCTAATCTTTGGAATTCCATGATATATTCTTCAAGGGTTCCTCTTTTTCTTATTCTTGTTAATTCCTTAAAGCACTTTTCAGGGTGTGTTTTCTCAAACCTCTCAATGAGTAACTTTGTGAAGGCATCATAAGTTTTTATGTCTTGGTGATTCTGGGTGATTAAACCATGGTGCCACCATTCATAAGCCAATCCTTCTAAATGTAGGATAACAAATTGGATAGCATGTTCTTCTGTCATTGGACTAAGGGTAAAGTAGTGGTTCATCTTTTGTAACCATGCATGAGCTATGATTTTACCCGATCCATCAAAGTTTGGAAGAGTTACTTTGTTCACCTTATGTCTCAAGTCTTTATTTTGATGTCTCTTTTCTTTCCTAGGTGCTTCATTTTTATTTAATTCACAAAAATCTCTAAATGATACAATTTTTCTGAATCCTGGGTCTAAATTTGTGTAAGCTATGGCAATATCCTCGATGCTAATTGATAGTGGATTCAATTCTTCTTCTTCCATTGGTCTAACTTCCTTAGGTAGGAAAGGAGGGTTTGATATCTTAGGTTTGGAGGATACATTATTATATCCTGATAGGTTAGACCCTATGTCTTTCCCATTTGAAGGGTTGGTCTGGTTATCAATTGCATTACCCATGTTTTGTAGTGCTTTGAGAAGTACTTGGGTTGTTTTGTAATTTTGATTCATTAATGCTTTGGTTGTCATTTCCATGAATGTTTTTAATTTATTTCCCATTGGTTCACCCATGTTATTCTTTTGAATTAGGTTGTTGGTATTTGTCTGTTTCCTCCTTTGATAGGTTTGCATTTACTTACCCTTCACAGGATAGCAGGATAACTACTCTGATGCCACTTGTAACGTCCCTAATAGGAATTATACTAATTTTAACCTAAATTACCAATTTCCCAAGAAAATAATGGATTTAGAGAGGACCTTGACTTGATTTAATTCTTGCAATCAAGTTAGAAATCAATTACAATAATAACTTATCAAATAGAGTATCATGATTAAACATCAGTAAGTCCATAGTAAATTTACTAATCCAGCTAATATCTTATCTTAGGTATGCTCAACCATGGGACAACATGGAATAGAGTGACTTGATGGGATGCCTTAGCATCTCTAGGCCCAAAGGCAGTACCCTTTGTACTAAAAGGCAATACCCCTTTGGCTTCATGTGGCCCATGCCATTCATATGAGGTGGCATACCTAGTGAGGATTCTAATTTATCAATTATCCCCTCATCTATCACTTGGTGGGGTGTATTAGCCTCTCTAGGCCCAAAGGAAATACCCTTTGTACTAAAAGGTAGTACCCCTTTGGCCTCATGTGGACCATGCCATTCATATGAGGTGGTGTACCTAGTGAGGATTCTAATTTATCCATTATCCCCTCACCTTTTCATCTTCCCCATTTCCTCATGATTGATCTCCTTATAATGCTATACCATGATAAGGGAGTGAGGTTTCAAAAGGGTGTCCTGGTTTCCCAACTCTCTTTGGCCCAAAGGCAATACCCTTTGAACTAAAAGGTAGTACCCCCTTGGCCCATGTGGCTCATCGTGTCTACTCCTGGGTGGCATACCTAGAAGATGGCCCCATCACTATACCCCTTTTGCAATCTTTCCTACTCCCATCATGGTAAAAATATGTGCATAATAAACTAATTAGCTTCATATTTGCAAATAATCCTATCAGCCATACAAAATGAAGCATGAAGATGATATTATAAATTATTAATAATAATATGCATGATCATATCTAAACAACACATTATATTCCTATATAGATCCTACCACAAGTAGATTGCGGGTCTATATATATATATATATATATATATATATATATTCTTCTTCTTTGCCATTATACTTAGCCACATATAATTAGTAATATATATCTTTCTTCCTATGTCCCTCACTGCGCCTTCTCTCTCCATAAATATACCTCTATATTTTTATGAGGAGAACCATTCTTTTGGAAGGGTGATGACTCCAAAGAGTCATGACTCTACTTCTCTTAAGGCTGATCACAACCCTTTGTACCAACTGCTTCTTTGAATTAGTTTGCAATGATACGTAATGATCATTGCCCTTTAACATCTCTTAATGGTCATTGAATATTCAACTTTATTTATTAAAACCTCAACTGTAATCCTAAACAAAGATTGTTGCTTTTCCTAAGACTATGACTCGCTGCATATATTGATAAGAATCAATGCCTTTGAGTTTTATCAATGATTTGTCTTTAACTAATGCTTATGAATATTTGCCTTTTTCCATGTGGGTCGATCTTTGTGATCACCCTTACCTTCATTATATATTTATATTATTATATTAATAATTATAGTTATAATAATATTTATATTTATATTTTTATATATATTTAATTATTTAAATAAATATATTATATATTATATTTTAATTATATTAGAATATTTATAATATTTAGTTTATAATATTTAATTTATAATATTTAGTTTATGATATTTAATTTATAATATTTAATTTATAATATTGAATTAGAATATTTGATTTATATATTATTTAATTTATTATTTAAATATATTTAATCTATATTAGTTAATGTAAGTATATTCGATTTACAATATTTAATATGGATTTTAATGTCATTCATATCTTTAATTTGAATGAATAATACATAATCAAATCAAGTATGAATTACTAATATAGGGACATGACAGTAGGTGAAAAGAGTTGACACCAGAACTGCAAAGGAAAGAGCCTCATTCAATATTTAACCTCTCAGCGGCAATCAATATGGCACACAAATATATAAGATCGACCAATGAACATGGGATAACCTAATCACCACTAATATTCCATCCTCCCCTGCTTCTTTATCCTATTCCACATTGGATGGGGTAGAAGATGGATCAGGCAACAGAACGAGCCAGGTGGAATAGGTTGGCATAACATAAGGGCTTCTATCTCAAACAAGATAGAGGAGTAGAAGAACCTACAGATTACAGGGAGATATCTCTTCAGTACAATCTGAGACCTTGGTTGCTGGAGGACCATCAACATGATTAGTTGGGGGTGTGATGAGGTCATGTTTTGTCTTATTTTTCTTGCAATAAATACCTATTTTCTAAGACATTTCTAGACTTCTATATATAATAATTATGTCTATAATTATCCTTAAGACATTGAAATCATGAAGATGGGTATTTAATATGTTGTTAATTAATTATGTGTGAATGGTTGATTTCTCATGAAATATGTTAGTACTTTATGTTGATTTTAGTGATAGTGATGCATAGATACCATGCTAAACTAATTTTAATTATATTTATTTTAGTTACTGTTGCTACTTTCATTCTTGAAATAGAATAGATGGATGTAAAGTCAACATTTTTACATGGTGACCTTGAGGAAGAAATCTATATGGTGCAACAAAATATTTTAAGGTGAAAGGTAATGAGAACTTTGTGTGTAGCCTAAAAAAGTCCCTTTATAGCTTGAGGCAATCACTAAGGATGTGAAATAAAAAAATACAAATGCATGTTATGGGACTTGGGATTAACTAAAGAAAATTTGATCCATGTGTGTATTTATAATAGGAGGGTGATAATTTTTGTATCATTGTGTTTTATGTGGATGACATGTTAATTGGTGACAATATGGAAATGATTAGCGAAGTTAAGTCTCAGTTATCATCTTAGTTTGATATCAAGGATCTTAGTTTGATATCAAGGATCTAGGTGTTGTAAAATTCATTTTATGCATGGAAACTAAAAGGGATTGTGCAAGTAAGAAACTATAGTTATGTCATGTCCCCATTTCTAGAGTGATCCACATTGAACAATGGTTTATCCTACTCATCATTCCCAGAGGCTAATTCCAATCTTGAGGGAATGCACTTGGTTTTTGGCTAACATATTGTTTTAGTTTTGCAGGATTAAGTCAAAGACCATTCCAGTTGTCTGTATTGATTCTGGCTAAATTGGCTAAGTCTGGAAGCCAAAATTGACTAAGGCATGACTCTTGGAGTTAGGGTGCACCTTCTTGTCCGTTTAATGTCAAATGTGTGCCTAGGATTGGACAATCCAGAATGAAGATCTTGATGACTCTGCTTGATGAAGTGAGCTCCTAGCAAGTTGTCAAGGTTAGATTAAGTGTTAGGTGCACTTGGGCGTTCAAGTCACCTTGAAATTGCACCTAGATTTAGATAGGCGCACTTTGTTATCTTCAATCACCCCAAATGTGCCCAGGTATAGAGAGGAAGGGTTTCATCTACTAGACTTCAATTGATGCCATTGGGTCAACTTTAGAGCTCAAACATGTTGAAATGAGGTCTAGGAAGCTAGGCACTACCTCTTGCTAGTTCAACCTCTCAAATGCGCATAGATTGAGAGGAAACTTAATGAGTGCCTACGTATGATTTGATCTTGTGTTGAAAGATTGATGATGCATTGGTGCAAGATGATCATCATTTGAAGAAATATAATTTATGGAAAGGGTTTGAAGGCTATCAATCACCTCACTAAGCTTAGGCGCACTTCACAAGCTTTCCTACCCATGAATTGTGCCTCATAAAGACAAGGTGCATTTTGACCTCCAGGACTTTTCCAAGGAAGCACCTAAGTTCATTGGCATCTTTGGACCTTGTTTTGCACTTTGAAGGTGAAGGCGCACTTTGGAGGAATTTCTAACCCAAATTGGCGCCTAGGTATAGTCATCTCTCCGGAGCATTACAATGTGTTTGGAAATGAAGGGGGGACATTTCATAAGTTGGGGAATTGATCATTGAAGACCTTGGAGTGTTTGAACTACTCTAAGGAAGAAGGCACATTTCCATGGAATTTCATACTCTAGATAGCGCCTAGTTCCATCAAGGCGCAATTCCATGTTCTACCACCTTCACTTTGGTGCCTATCATCAAGAAGGGGCATTGGGCATCCCTTGAACAATTGTGAGCATTTGAAGTTCATGGAATCACCAAGGAATGTTGGGCGCAATATGTCTCCTCAACAAGCTTGAGTTTGTGCCTAGACAAGTTGGTGCCTATTCATGTTTTAACTTCCCTCTTGAAGTGCCTAACTTGGGAAAGGTTATCTTGATGCCGGACAAGTGTTTTGGTGTGTTTTGGAGGCTTCAAAGGACTTCATCTTGCTAGGTGCACTTCTTGGCAACCACAACCTTCAACTAGCGCCTAGATCATGAAGAAGAACACTTGCAAGTGTGGGTGTACTTTCCTTATGCTGGAGCATCAAACTGGCACCTAGAAATCATAATGCATGAAGTAAGTGCCTAGGATCCTATTGGTCAAATAGATGGTTTTGGGATCCATGTCAAGTCATTGGATAAGGTTGCCAACTCAGAATGAGTCATCAAATGGAATATTCCCTTAGATATGCTTCTTGGGAAACGTGCGTTGGTTCCTCTTTGTGCATTGAAAAACATGCCTTCATTGCCTTTGAAGAGCACTATAAAAAGAGGAGAGCACTCCTCATTTGAGATCTTACATCTTTTGGCATTTGAATTTCTCTCTATGAAGCTTTATGCTTGTTCTTGAGGCTTGCAAGTTTCAAGTAGTTGAGGTGATGCTCCCTCAATAGTGATAAAGTGATGCTCCCTCAACAGTGATAAGGTGATGCTCCCTTGTCAAGTTGTGAGGTGTTAACACATAGTTGACATCATTGTGCTCAATAGAGTTGATCAATTGTGGAATCATTGTAAACATTAAGGCTTCAAGGCCTTTCTTGTAATCATTTGAATAAGATTGTATGTTCATTTCCATTGAGGGCATTTTCCATTGTAATAAGACAGTTGTATTGATTTGAATCAAGTGGTAATACAAGCACCCAACTTCAAGTTGATTCATACAACTTGTTATCTTTAATGTATGTCATTGAGTTAGTTGAGTAGTTGATGAGTTAAGTGTAGGTAAATTTGTCTAAGTAAGGAAAAAAAATTAGTTAGAAATAGTTGGGTATCTTACAATTGTATTAGAGCTTGGATCCTGCCAGCCTTTGGGTAATGCAAGAAGGTGATCAACAAAGTGATAGAATAAGAAGGTACATAGCAAGGAATCAAAGAAGGCAGTATCAGTGGACTAATCCATATCCTCAATAGGATACTCTTTCAGAAGTAATTAAAGCTAGACAAGCTGCTATGGGTGAAAGAAGAAGTAGAAGTCCACCTGTAGATGGTGATCGTGAAGCAATGGAGATGTTTAGAAACATTGCCGCTGGACAACAACAAACAGCTCAAATATTGCAACAAGTCCTACAATCCCTTCAAAACATGAATCAAGGTGAAGTACCTAGACAATGTCGTAGAGATGATGCTAGACAAGATCGGCATGATGATGAAGAAGCTGCTAGTGCAATAGGAAGAAAGGTTCATACTAGAACTCCAATAGTGGATAGGCCTTTAAGACCTACTTTCCTTCCAGAACACGTCAATGATGCTGATGAAGAGTATAAAGAAGGAGAACATAATAACTTTGAAGATGAAGTTGCACTCTTTGTAGATCTCTATGCCAGACTACCAGAACATGTTCAAGAAATGATGACTTTCAATGAATATTGCAGACAAAAGAGGGAAGATAGGGATATGCGTGGTAGAGCTAGAGGCTTTCGTCCTAGAAGGAATGATGATACAAAGGAGTATAAAGAAGCCTTGAATCAAGTTCCTATTCCTACCTTTGATGGAACTGGTAATCTCAGTGCTAGAGCTTGCGTGAACAAGATGGATACATACCTTTCTCTTAAGCCTTTGACAGAAAAGAAGGCGATTCACTTTGCTACAATGCACCTTGAAGGGTTGGCTTAAGAATGGTGGCATCATGGCCTAGTCTCTCAACATCATGATAGGATAGATTCCTATGATGAGTTTGTAACCAAGTTGATTCAAAGGTTTGATAGAAAAGACACTAAAGTGTACTATTGCGAACTAGCCCAACTCAAGCAAGAAGGAAGGGTTGTGCAGTATGTAAATGAGTTTCAGAAGATAGCAGTGATGGTACCTAACATGACTGAAGAATCACTATGTTGTTCATTGAGGGATTGAACAGTCAGATTAAGCCATTGGTAAAGGTACAAAGGCCAACAAACTTGGAAGAAGCAATTGACTTTTCTCTTGATCTTGACATTACTCCTGCCTATACATCTAAGAAGAAGTTTTACAAAGGAGTTAGTTCAACTCAAAGAAGACAGTCATTTCCACCAAAGAAGTTTCAAGACATGATAGCTGTTGAAAGAGATGAGCTCAAGAGAAAGAAGCTTTGTTTCTCATGTAAGAAACCTTGGGAACCAGGACACAGGTGCCTTGGCAAAGGTAAAGCTCATTTGATAGAAGTGTTATCAGGTGAAGAGAGTGAAGTAGAATCACAAAGTGAGGAAGAATCAATTCATGATGAAGAAGAAGGAAATGATCAAGTTACTCTTGATGTTGCTACGAGAGAAGTACAAGATAAAGTAACCATTGCAACACTTTCAGGAGTGCCTAAGTATCATGCTTTTTGTATAAAAGGAGTCATCAAAAGACAAAGAGTCACATGTCTAGTTGATAGTGGTGCTACTCATAACTTCATTGACGAAGGCTTAACAGCTAAGTGAGGTCTGACAGTTGAAGACTTCGAAGGTTTCAAGATAGCAATCGTAGATGGAATCATTATGGATTGCACAAGGAGAGTGACCCAGCTACAAATTCAAATGGATGATTATACTTTACAGGATGATTTCTATGTAGTTGGACTTGGGCATATTGATGTAGTGCTTGGCGTACAATGGTTACATTCACTTGGAAGAATAGTTCAGGATTTGCAGAAGATGGAATTGGAATTCATGCATGACGGAAGAAAGATCAAGCTGAAATAATTATCTAATGGAAATCCCAAAGTTGTCATAGCCAAACAAATGGAAGCATTGATCAGACATAATGATATTGAATGGGCAGCACAAGTGTGTATCAAGGAGAATCATCTTCACTCTAATGAAGAGCCTTATCATGTGGATATTCAGGCTATGATAGATAACCATAGTAAGGTGTTTGGCAATATACCTCTAGGCAGACCTCTAGAGAGGGGTTTTGAACATGTGATTGAGTTGGAGGATGGGACCAAGCCCATCAACATCGTACCTTACATACATCCCAGACACTTTAAGATTGAGATTGAGAATACAATCAAAGATTTGCTAGAGACAGGACATATTAGACCTTCATCTAGTCCATTCACATCATTAGTGGTGCTTTTGAAGAAGAAGGATGGAACAATGTGGATGTGTATTGACTATCGCACATTGAATCAAAAGACTATCAAGAATAGGTATCCAATACCTAGAATTGATGAGTTACTTGATGAAGTGCACGGAGCTGTATTCTTCTCAAAGATTGATCTTTGATCAAGATATCATCAAATTCATGTTCGTGAATAAGACATCCCAAAGACAACTTTCAGATGTCACTATGGGCATTATGAATTTCTAGTAATGCCTTTTGGTCTAACTAATGTACCTGCTACATTCCAGTCTTGTATGAATCATGTTTTCAACAAGCAGTTGCGTAAGTTTCTGTTAGTATTATTTGATGATGTTTTGATATATAGTAAGATATGGGAGGAACACCTCCATCATCTGGATGAAGTACTAGAAGTCATGGAATCACAATCATTGTATGCCAAAATGTCTAAGTGTGATTTTGGCATGAAGGAAATCCTGTACCTGGGGCATGTTATTGGAGCTAATGGGGTGAAAGTTTAGGAAGAAAAGATAGAAGCTATTCGTAACTGGCCAATACCTAGGAATGTTTCTGAATTAAGGAGTTTCCTTGGCTTGTGTAGTTACTACAGAAGGTTTTTTAAGGGATTCTCACAGCTTTCTGCACCCTTAACAAATCTAACAAAGAAAGGAGCTTTCGTTTGGTCGATGGAAGCTCAAGCAGCCTTTGAAAAATTGAAGGAGCTGATGAGTACAACACCAGTGTTGGCTCTACCAGATTTTACTAAACCCTTTGTGTTGGAATGTGATTCTTCTGGAGAAGGCATTGGGGCAATGTTGATGTAGGATCATCATCCAATTGTGTTCGAAAGTAGGACGTTGAAGGACACAAAAAGGCTGTATTCGACATATGATAAAGAGATGCTGGCTATCATGCATGCTTTGGCTAAGTTCCGCTAGTATCTAGTTGGATCTAAGTTTGTGGTCAGGACGGATCACAATAGTTTGAAGTACTTCCTAGGGAAGAAGGATCTGAATGAAAGACAACAGAAGTGGGTTACTAAGATACAGGCATATGATTTTCACATTGAGTATGTGAAAGGCAAGAAGAATGTGGTGGTCAATGCCTTGTCTAGGAAACCTACTATTTGTGCCCTGAGTGAAGTTTCAGTTGATTAGAAGTCTCAGCTTCTAGTTGAGTACTCCAAGTCAAAATTTACTTGTGAAATCATGGATGGCATCATTCAGGATGATAGATACAAAGTGGTTGATGACATCATCTATTACAAGGATAGAATTTTTCTAACTCCTAAATCTGAGCTTAAAAGGCAAATTTTGAAAGCATATCATGATACTCCTCTTGTAGGACACCCTGGCTATTTCAAAACCTGTAGACAAATAATTCACTTGGAAGGGTCTGAAGGAAGAAGTTATTCAATATGTTAGGGAATGTTTGACTTGCTAGCAGAACAAGTTAGAACATACTTTTTTGATAGGATTACTCCAACCATTACTAATTCCAGAACATAAATGGGAGAGTATCTCAATGGATTTCATCACAGGTCTATCAGAGGTACAAGAAAGGGATTGTATTTATGTAGTTGTTGACACGCTAACTAAGTATGCTCACTTCTTTGCAATTCTAGTTGAAACATCAGCATTACAAGTAGCTGAGTTATTCTTCCTAGAGGTCTTTAGACTACATGGCCTTCCTAAGACCATAGTCAGTGATCGAGATAGCAGGTTGATCAATGTGTTTTGGAGAGAGCTATTTCAATTAGCTGGAACTGACTTAACACCAAGCACAAGCTATCACCCTCAAATAGATGGGCAAATAGAAATAGTCAACAAGTGGCTTGAGGGATATCTAAGGAATTATGTATCTAATCGTCAGCATGCTTGGATAAAGTGGTTACATCTGGGCAAATACTGCTACAATACCACTTTCCACATGTCAATTGGCATGTATCCCTTTCATGCATTGTATGGATATGATGCAATTTCATTTGTTGATCTGGCACTCGATGATAGTCGAGCTCCTAGAGCAAAGGAATTGATGCAGGACATGCAAGACATCTTGCAAGTGCTTAAGGAGAATTTGCAACGGGCTCAAAATCAACAAAAGTTATATGCTGATAAACACCGAGTTGAAAGAAAATTTGAAGTTGGTGACATGGTGTTTCTCCGCCTTCAGCCATACAGGTAGAGTACTTTGAAGAATTCAGGTATAGAAAAATTGAAACCTAGGTTCTATGGACCCTACAAGGTGTTTAGAAGAGTAGGAGAAGTGGCATATCAACTTGATATTCCAGCTGGAAGCCGCATTCATAATGTGTTTCATGTGTCGTGTCTCAAAAAGGCACTAGGACAACATGTGGTTTCATCTAATGAACTTCCACCACTGGATGAAGAAGGAATGCTTGCACTTGAACCTGAGAGTGTGGTGGATATGAGGGAGAAGAAACTATGCAACCGAAGCATAAGGGAATGTTTGGTGAAGTAGAAAGCGTTGTCGATGGAGGATGCTACTTGGGAGGGAGAGAAGATACTTGAGCATCCTAACTTTAATTGCTTGAGGATAAGCAATCCCGGGAAGGTGAGACTATCATGTCCCCATTTCCAAAGTGATCCACATCAAACAATGGTTTAGCCTACTCATCATTCCCAGAGGCTAATAACAATCTTGAGGGAATGCACTTGGTTTTTGGCTAACATATTGTTTTAGTTTTGCAGGATTAAGTCAAAGACCATTCCAGTTGTTTGTATTGATTCTGGCTAAATTAGCTAAGTCTGGAAGCCAAAATTGACTAAGGCATGACTCTTGGAGTTAGGGCACACCTTCTTGTCTGTTCAATGTCAAATGTGCGCCTAGGATTAGACAAGCTAGAATGAAGATCTTGATGACTTTGTTTGATGAAGTGAGCTCCTAGCAAGTTGTCAAGGTCATATTAAGTGTTAGGCACACTTGGGCGATCAAGTCACCTTGAAATTGCACTTAGATTTAGATAGGTGCACTTTGCTATCTTCAGTCACCCCAAATGTGCCCAGGTATAGAGAGGAAGGATTTCATCTACTAGACTTCAATTGATGCCATTGGATCAACTTTGGAGCTCAAACATGTTGAAATGAGGTCTACGAAGCTAGGCGCTACCTCTTGCTAGTTCAACCTCTCAGATGCACCTAGATTGAGAGGACACTTAATGAGCATCTACGTATGATTTGATCTTGTGTTGAAAGATTGATGATGCATTGGTGCAAAATTATCATCATTTGAAGAAATCTAAGTTTTAGAAAGGGTTTGAAGGCTATCAATCACCTCACTAAGCTTAGGCGCACTTCACAAGCTTTCCTACCCATGAATTGCGCCTCATAAAGACAAGGTGCATTTTAACCTCCAGGACTTTTCCAAGGAAGTGCCTAAGTTCATTGGCATCTTTGGACCTTGTTTTTCATTTTGAAGGTGAAGGCGCACTTTGGAGGAATTTCTAACCCAAATTGGTGCCTAGATATAGTCATCTCTACAGAGCATTACAATGTGTTTGGAATCATAAGTTCTGGAATTGATCATTGAAGACCTTGGAGTGTTTGAACTACTCTAAGGAAGAAGGCACATTTCTATGGAGTTGCATACTCTAGATAGCACCTAGTTCCATCAAGGCGCAATTCCATGTTCTACCACCTTCACTTTGGCACCTATCATCAAGAAGGGGCATTGGG
The DNA here is from genome assembly GCA_027924645.1 of Cunninghamia lanceolata. Classification (NCBI taxonomy): domain Eukaryota; kingdom Viridiplantae; phylum Streptophyta; class Pinopsida; order Cupressales; family Cupressaceae; genus Cunninghamia; species Cunninghamia lanceolata. The sequence continues at coordinate 19,154,243 of BSBN01001583.1, forward strand.
CATCCCTTGAACAATTGTGAGCATTTGAAGTTCATGAAATCACCAAGGAATGTTGGGCGCAATATGTCTCCTCAAAAGTTGGCACCTATTCATGTTTTAACTTCCCTCTTGAAGCACCTAACTTGGGAAAGGTTATCTTGATGTCGGACAAGTGTTTTGGTGTGTTTTGGAGGCTTCAAAGGACTTCATCTTTCTAGGCACACTTCTTGGCAACTACAACCTTCAACTGGCACCTAGATCATGAAGAAGAACACTTGGAAGTGTGGGCGCACTTTCCTTATGCTGGAGCATCAAACTAGCGCCTAGAAATCATAATGCATGAAGTAAGCGCCTAGGATCCTATTGGTCAAATAGATGGTTTTGGGATCTGTATCAAGTCATTGGATAAGGTTTCCAACTTAGAATGATTCATCAGATGGAATATTCCCTTGGATATGCTTCTTGGGAAATGTACCTTGGTTCCTCTTTGTGCATTGAAAAACGTACCTTCATTGCCTTTGAAGAGCACTATAAAAAGAGGAGAGCACTCCTCATTTGAGATCTTACATCTTTTGGCATTTGAATTTCTCTCTATGAAGCTTTATGCTTGTTCTTGAGGCCTACGAGTTTCAAGTAGTTAAGGTGATGCTCCCTCAACAGTGATAAGGTGATGCTTCCTTGTCAAGTTGTGAGGTGTTAACACATAGTTGACATCATTGTGCTCAATAGAGTTGATCAATTGTGGAATCATTGTAAACATCAAGGCTTCAAGGCCTTTCTTGTAATCAGTTGAATAAGATTATATGTTCATTGCCATTGAGGGCATTTTCCATTGTAATACGATAGTTGTATTGATTTGAATCAAGTGGTAATACAAGTGCCCAACTTCAAGTTGATTCATACAAGTTGTTATCTTTGATGTATGTCATTGAGTTAGTTGAGTAGTTGATGAGTTAAGTGCAAGTAAATTTGTCTAAGGAAAAAAAAATTTAGTTGGATATAGTTGGGTATCTTACAAGTTAAATTAAATGAAGCATGCTAAGATGATACTATAGAGATTTAAGATGTAGGAATGTAAACCTATGATTACTCCTTTTTCTTATTAGTAAAAAATTATTTGCTAAAGATTATTTGAAGACAAAAGAGTAAATTGAGGAAATGTGTCAAGTTCCTCATAATAGTGCTATTGGAAGCTTGATGTATGCAATGGTCTATACAAGACTTGTTATTGCACATGCATTAGGAGTTGTGAGTAGATATATGTCCAAACTAGGAAAAGGAAATTAATTGTTATGAAGAGCATTTTTAGATATTTATGTGGCACCTTATATTATGTAATCTACTACAAGGGAAGAGTTAGTAAAAATAAAACTATGAATCTAAAGGATATGTGGATTTTGACTAGGTTAGAAATCCTGACTATAAAAGATGTACTTACGCCATGTGTTTAGCCATTTTGGAGGAGCAACAAGCTATATGAGTAAAATATAGGTAGTGGTTGCTATCTATAATAGAGGTATAGTACATGGAGCCAGCTCATGCTTGCAAGAAAGTATTGTGGTTATAAAGGTCATGCTCAACTCTTTGTTTCTTATAAAAAGTTGTGAGTATTGACTATGATAGTTAAAGTGCAATATATTTGGCCAAAAATTTTACTTAACATTCTCAATCAAAGTATACATCGATGCACAATACCATTTTATGAGACAATTTATTTAAGGAATGTGGGTGCTATTGGAAAGGTTAATATAGATGATAATGTTGTTGATTCATTTATAAAGGTTATGACTACCAAAAAAATTCTTGGTATAGAAAACCAACATATATGGTTTCCATAGTAGTTGACAGGAAAGTATCCAACAAGTGGGAGATTTTTGGAAATGTGTGTATAGTTTTCATGATTTATGTTCAATTATATATTGTTCTTGTAAAATGTGGGAAACCACCTTTTGGGTCTTTTTTATGGAGTTAGTCTTTTTGGCCCCTAGTTATGGCACCCACGGTATTGTAAAACCACTTAAGCATTACTCGCTAATGTGCCTAGATATTTACTAGAACATGGATTAAGATAAAATAGAAGTTTGAAATATTATTGTATTGTAAATAGTTGATGTAATAAGAAACAAGGTTACTGTTGTCTCTCAGATTTGCACCCTTGCTGAGTTGTAGAACTTGGCAATCTGGAGAAACATGGGATCTTTCCAGGTTTGTGGGTCACCTGTGATGGAAAGAACCTCCGGACAAGGCTAGCGTCCTGCTGATACTCCACCTAAACTACTTATACTAAGGTCTTTGCAGAGAAAAGAGTAAGAAAGATTACATGAAAATGAAACCTACTGTCTAAGGTGATGCACCAAAAGATCATCAGGAAAACACACATGAAATGAAAAACTTCAGAACCAGTAATAATAAGAACCCTCACACAACCTAGCAAAATTCATAACCCTTGCATCAATGTTTTGTAAGAAGACTAAATAACAGCAGTCTTGTAATGGAGGAAGAGGTTTTCTCACTACCCACAAGCTGATTGTTATCCTTTGCACATCTCACAACCTGCAAAAAATTATAAAAGAAACCCCTGCATAAAGGCACCAACATGAAAGACAGCTTCAAGGACAGAGAAACATCACTAGAATCTGTACTAACACTAAGGACACACAATATCAGAAGAAATAGGAAGGTATGAACTACTTATTACTGCCAAAAGAGTGTTGCAACACTGTATATCTCTGAAAAATGTGTTACAAAACTGTTCACCTCTGCAAAAGAACTCTGAAAATTACAATATACAGGGTAGTGAATAGCAAGAACCACTGAAAAATGAATAAGGAAGAAGGATATATACTTCCTAAACAGCTGCAAATAGATAGACATCCACCACCTCCATTCCCGTGCATCTCATAAATGCCCACAAAATATCTCCCTAAAATCCTCCAAAAAGGCTTCCTAAGGCATAAATGGTCAAGGGATGTCATCTGCAATCATAAAGGCACCTGAAAATGTCATAAAATGCCTTTAAATGCCCCCTGCAGTTTCCTGACATACGTCAGATCTGTGTCATAAGTCCTGCAGTATCATAAATAACTGAAAAATATCTCAATAAAAGACATAATTACTCATTTTCTCCATCTAATAAACATTTAACTAAGAGGTTTATAACTCTACCACCTTAGTAAATGTTTTTACAATTTATAATCAAGACCTATGCAGAAAATGGCACTATGACATAACAAGGATGTCCATACCTCCTAAAAAAAATAACACGACACATCACATCATCTCGCATCATGCCTATACACGATTTGAAGCAATACATTTTTATCATTGGTCGGTGCCGATGTTACAAAACAAACTTCACCACCTTATATCTCCGAGCACCAAGTCTTAAATACACCACTGAAATCTACCTTATCACTCCTAGCCAACATGTATGTTTATTCACCTTGGCAAAAGGAAACAAAAGGCATTAAGATGCCACGACCACTCCTTGCATTTGCAAAGTTCGAACACATGAAACTTCCCCACATCCCCAAGGATGTAAAAGTTTGGTGCAAATAAAATAAATAAAAATTGCAAGCTTAGGTTTCACTCAAACCAAAAGAGAGAAAACCTAAGACACTTCATTTTGCCTTTGTCTCTACTGTTCGCATTTGGCCGCCGCTGTCATGAGGGTTTGCAGAAAAACGTCACAAAACTGGGCCGAGTTCTGAGAGTTTGGTAACTTTCTTGGTTGATGTCTGAGGGAAATGGCATTTTTTGCTGTTGGAACTCCATTTTGTGGTCGTCTTTGGGCATTCCTGGCCGCATTTGGCATGCGAACTGATGGATTTTCACTATTATTTGTGGCGTTTCTGATGGCCAACCTTCATGTTTGTTTGCTGGCTGTGTTTGGGGCGTTTCTGGACAATTGAAAGAGCAAAACTATGTGCTTTAGACACAGCAAAAGGGGAAAACCCAGAGGTAAGTCTTTCAACTGTCGAACTTTCTCCATTGTCTGAGTTTTTGCTGCCATTTTTCTGTATTTGCAATGAGTAAAAACAAAAAACAAACAAACTTCAAGTTTCTTTCCTTTTTACTGTATCTAAAGCTTTAAACTTTTAAAAACACTACATTTTTCTTTCACTCTGCTTGGCCACCGCTGATGGGGTCACGATTTTTGACACCATGTCTTCATTTTCTGTGGGTTTTTCTGCTGTTCTCTGTGTGCTTCTTATGGCCAACCTTCATGGAGGCTTTTTTGATGTTGAGGCCATTCGAATGTGTACAAAAACCTGCATTTGTTTTGATTCTTGCCACGAACTGAGGTTGAATGAAGAAATCCATTGGGTTTTCACACAGCAACAAGGCAATAAACCTGACGTAACTCCATTTTCCTCCATTTTCTGAGTTTCTACTGTCTATTTGCTGCTATGAAACATGATTTTTTGAGAATTTGCTGAGCATCTTTCAATAAAATGAGTTACAACTTCTGTGCTTTTCCTATCTTCTGTTCAAATGTGAAAAGAAACCTTGTCTCTACCTGTGCATGGCTTCTAGAGCATTCGACCTTGGAAAATTGCCTTTTAATGGCTGTTTGCTGCCAGAAGACACAACTTTGCCTATTTTTTCTGAGTAGTAATGCTTGCTGTTGTTGAAACTCTGTCATTTCCTCTTCAATCTGTGTTTTCTGTTCATGTTAGAGCTCAAACCTCCAGTTTCTGTTATGGGCAAAGTCTGTGGCATTCGAAACATTTGCAATGAGTTTTAAAAGCTTACTGTTTCCTTTGAAAATGAACTCCATCTTATGACAAAACCGGCAAAGAATGATATACTGCCTTACTACTGTTTACAATCTGTATTTGCTGTCGAATATGAATGAAACGTAGGATTTTCTCTTGTTGACTGCTGTATATACTTGCTGTAACTAAAAGACACTGTACTTTCTTCATAAATTTGCAATTTCTTAACTGTTAGTAAGCTCTCTGCTGACCAAAACTGGAAAACACTAAAATAACCTTGTTGCTGTTAAAACCGTACTTCTGTCAGCTCTGAATATGGATGTTTTGCTGTTCTTCTTTGCAAATTGCTGCCAAAACTAAAAAGACCTTCATTTTTCTGTGCCGTTGCTCAATGTTGAAAAGAAAGTCTTGAAAGAAAATGACATTTCTGAATTTTGCAACCTAAAAACTGTATTTTCTATGTGCTAAACTTGCTGTTCTAAAAGGCATTTCGAGCATTTCTGAGGTTTTTTAGCAGCTTGCAATGAGTAAAATAGAAAAACCTTCGATTTTTTTTTTTACTATAGCGTGAGACTGAACTTGAGAAAGAAAGTTGCATTTTTTCTTGGCTGTTTGCATTCCTTCAGCTGTTTTCTCTTTAAAACGATCAGCTTCAGACTTTGCAAGCTCTTCCCTCAAATGATTGACTTTTTCATGTAATTTATCTAAATCTGCAAGCTTCGTTTCAAGACTATGTGCATTCTGAACTGCTCATGAATAACAGACCTTATGTTGTTCTCTCTTCACCATTATAGGCTGTCCAAACCTATTACATGATTGCTGTCTTGTTGTGCTTGTTGGTTGTTCTTTATGATCTTCAGTTGTTCTGATGATCTTAACTAGCATTCTTTACCTTGCTATCCTGTTTTTGACTTTTGACTGTTGGCTGTCCTCTATGGTTTGCTGTCCTGCATTTTACTATTAGCTCTTGACAGTTGTATCTATTTTTCTGAGTTGTTACTGAGCTGGGCTCGACCCTTGTGGGAGCCACATTTCTTTCACTCATAATGTAACTGAATGAGTCAAATAGAACATAATGACATCTGTCTCTGCACATGAAACAAACTGTTAGAAAATAAAACGCAGGCTTGCAGTCGATATTCTTGATTTTTCTCAAAAGCTTTTGTGATGCTAATTGGTTCAGTGCATTTGAAAACACAAATTATACGTTTATGTGTGCATATCATGTGATGTATGATGCCCCGCCATTGCTCTAACATCATTTTTTCAAAATTTTAAGTAGATGATGGGGTAGCAAGGAGATAGCGGCTAGATGGGAGGGCAAGCCGACGATCTAGGACAACACAAGACGCGGCAACAGTCTGAAGGCTCGTCATTCAGGCAATGACGAGTCACCCTACCTCACATGCTATTTGCTTTTTGGTCTTTCATAAATGTATAGTTTGTCCTTTTCATTATGCAGTTGAATCAGTTAGTCTCACGGCTTGTGTGAGAGCCTATGCACTTATTTCTTCAATATATATTGTTGGTTTTTTTTTAAAAGATTTGTACAATCTCTTAAGCTCTGAAATATATCTGAATGCAACAATACAACTTCATATCAATTTGCATCAAATGTGCTTGGGTTTAACACAGCAGCAATAAAAGTACTTTCTTTTCCTCTAAAAAAATTGGAAAGCTCTGCTTGATTTAGCTAGTAGTGAAAACTAGGTAACATCTTTGGCGACATCTGCTATATGTTTGCTTGCTAAACATCAGACCAGTTGCCTAAAGCTTATCCATTGGGCATAGAGTCACACACGCTTGACAAAAAAATTGGAAAACACTTCCTTTACAAACTGCTGTGAATTATTACAGCTCTATGAGGACAGGGATGGTGTGTGATAGTGAATAGATGCATTTACTGTTTCACATGATGGCTGTCCTTTCATACAGCTGTAGTACATTACATCAGTTTCAAAACCTTCCCAACCAGACTGAAGAAAACTGACAACTGTGCAGAAACGCACTTAGGGAAAAGAAATCTGCAACTAATCTATGGTGCAGCAGCACTTATTCAACAACTGAAACTTCATGAAATATGTACAAACAAGTCTAGGTCCTACCTTAGAAGCAATGTTTGAGGTGAATCCCATTGACTGGGATTGGCTCGACGTCACCATCCAGCTTAGATAGCTAGAAAGTGTTATGCTGTTTGCATTCTGAAATAATGTATGGCCCACTCCAAAAAGCATCAAACTTGGAGTGCTTTCCAGGTTTTCTTTTCAGCACATCCCACTTCAGCACTATGTCGCCCTCCTGGAATGTTCTTGGAGAAGCCCTTTTGTCGAAAGACCTTTTCATTTGGGCTTGATGATGCTCTATGTTTCTCATAGCATCATTTCTGGTTTCTTCAAGCTCAACCAGTTGAGCTAGCCTTACCGTCATAGGGCCTTCCTCTAGCATGTCCAGCTGGTTTACCAAATCAAGTGCTGGTAACTCAAGTGTAATAGGAAGCCTAGCTTCCTTGCCATACACTAACATGAAAGGTGAATGTCCTGTCGACCATTTGGTAGTGATTCTATCAGCCCATAGTGCTGATTTTAACTGTGTGTGCCAGGATCTCTGGTTCCCCTCCATGGTCTTCTTGATGATCCTGATCAGGTTCTTGTTTGTAGATTCCGCTTGGCCATTGCCTTGTGGATAGTAATTTGAGGACGTATTGAGATAAATACCACTCCTCACAGCCCAATCAGAAATTCTGGAACCAATGAAAGCAAGGGCATTATCTAAAATGATGGACTCAGGCACCCCAAATCTGATGACCAGCTCCTCATAAAAATTCAAAACAGCAGACTCATTAGCTTCCTTAAGTGCGACTGCTTCAGTCCACTTAGTGAAATAATCAGTGGCTGTAAGAACCCACTTATGGCCAGCACTGGATGAAGGGTTTATAACCCTAATGAAGTCTAAACCCCACCTCATAAAGGGCTGCTCCACCTGAATTGGCTGCAAAGGCAAGGCTGCCAGCTTTTCTTTTCCGGCAAACAGAGCACATTCCTTGCATTTTCTAACCCATAAGTGTGCATCTTTGAACAAACTGGGCCAATAAAAGCCACCTTTCATTACCTTAAGAGCTGTTGCTCTAGGTGAGAAATGGCCTCCAGCTGACCCTCCATGAAACTCATGCAAAACCTTCTCCACTTGGTTAGATCCAATGCATCTCAGCAATACTCCATTAAAATCCTTCCTAAACAACAAGTCATTAATGAGCACATAAGGTATGGACTACAGTCTGAAATACCTTCGTTTGGCTCTATCCAAACCTTGAGGACACTCACCGGTCTGTAGGAAATGAACCATTTCTTGCACCCAATCAGCAATAGGAGCTGAAAAAGCTATTTGTTCTTGATCTTGCATTGATAGAACAGCCTCTAGATCATGGTCCTTTTTGCTGATTACACCATCAGCAAGCTGTTCGCACAGCCCTTTTCCTCTAACCAGCTTGGTAACCTTAATATCCACGTCATACTCCATGACCTTAGTCACCCAACCAGCCCTCTTATCAATGAGATCTCTACTTAGCAGAAATTCTTTCATGCTTGGATGAGCAACCATTAAGTTAATCTTGTTATTTGATAACATGTGTTTAAACTTTTTCAAACTTCTTATAATAGCAAGTACATGCTTCTCAACAAAAGTGTACCTCAGCTCATAGTCCTTCAACGCCTGGCTGAAAAAAGCTAAAGGCTGTTCCATTTCTTGCTCATTTTTTTGTACCAACATGGCTGAAACAGAATCAATGTTACCATATGCATACAAGGTAAAATCCTTAGAAAAATCAGGATTTAGCAGTGTAGGTGCAGCAGCCAAAGACTCCTTGATAAGTTCAAAACTTCGTTTTCCGTCTTTAGTCCAGCTGAAAGACATGTTCTTTCTCAACATAGCAGTCAATGGGTTTAATAAATCAGCAATATCAGGGATGAATCTCCTGACGAAGTTGATCCTACCAATGAAACTTTGCAGGCCCTTCTTGTGTGCTGGCAAAGGTAGAGCCAAAATTGCACTTATTCTCTTAGGGTCAATGGTGATACCTTGTTTCGACACCACATAACCAAGTAATCTGCCCTCATGGATAGAAAACACACATTTTTTGGGATTAAGTGATATCCCAAACTCCCTACACCTTTCAAAAATCTGTCTTAGGTGATTGAGATGATCCTTGGCCTCCTTAGAGAAAACAGTAATGTCGTCCAAGTAGACTAGGACAATCTTGTACATCAGCCCTTGAAAGGCCATATCCATTGCCTTTTGAAAGGTTGCTCCAGCATTGGACAAACCGAAAGGCATCTTTTTGTAAGCCATCGTCCCCCACTTTGTGGTGAAGGCTGTTTTGTATTGGTCCTCCTCCTTGACTAAAATCTGATTGTAACCAGAATAGCCGTCCAGCAAGGAAAACCTTTCTGATCCTGAAACTACCTGGAGTATCTACTCCATGGAAGGTAAAGGATGACGGTCCTTCAAAGAAGCTCTATTTAAGTCATGGAAGTCCACACATAGCCTTATCTCCCCGTTTTTCTTCCTAACCGGCACAAGGTTGGAAACCCATGAGGTGTGCTTTATAGGAAAAATTATGCAACTCTCAATCAGCTTATTCAGTTCCATCTTCATGAGAGGCTCTAATTTAGGATTCAAAGGCCTCTGTTTCTGCCTTACCGGCTTAGCATCAGGTTCCAACTCAATAGTGTGTTGAGCAAGATGGGGGTCAAACCCCTTTAAATCGCCATATTCCCATGCAAAAATGTCACTAAATTCTTGGAATAGCTGAATAAATGCATGTCTTTCCTTTGCTGTACATACCTTGCCTATTTTAAGGAGTTTGCCCTTAAAAATCTCAAATTCTTCATAATGGTCTTGCTGGACCTGTAGGCTGGACCTGGGTTTTACAGCTTCATCATCAGTGTTAAAGATGGATTCTAAGGTGACCAAACCTTTTGGCATCTTGTTATTTTTCAGCTGAATGATTTGGTCACCATACTGGTGATGTAGCTTCCCCTGATTTGCATGAGAAAATTCAGCCTCCTCTCTTAAGAAGTTTACAATTTGCTGATCACTATCAAATACCTGCCAGTGTATGTTATTATCTGGCACAGCAGGCCTAATAACAATTTTGATATGCTATTTTTTCTTACCACTACTGATTTCTTTGGGAATGTCAAATTCTGCCCCTACAGCAGCCAACCTATCGGCGTGTTTATTCTGATTTCTGGGTATGGAGATCAAATTGAAAGCATCAAAACCTTCCAAAAGGTCCCATACTCTGTGCTTGTAAGATTTGAGCAGGTCATTTTTTGTGACATTGAGCTTTCTGACCTGATTTACAACCAATTCACTGTCCCCATAAACTTTCAGACAGCCAATCCCCTTTTGTCTGGCCCATTCTAGGCCTTGAATCAGAGCCTCATATTCAGCCACGTTGTTAGTGCAGCTGAAATAGAATTTGAATGCTGAATAGTACTTCTCAGCCTTAGGGGAAACAAGCATGCATCCACCTCCGTCACCATTTCTACTCCTTGAGCCGTCAAAAAACAGCTCCCAGACTTCATTTTCTTGCTGCCCATTCTGTTGTTCTGCACTTTTTTCAATGTTGGGCAGAAATAAATCAGCCTCGTGCATCATATACACCCCCAAACCAACCTCGTCTAGGTGTTCACATGGTTCAACCACTTGAGTCTGGTCTGCCCATTCATCAAGAAGGACCTCTGGTATGCCTTCAATCAGCGTATTGCCTTCTTGAACAGCAGGCTGTTCTGTTTCTGATTCGCTTACAACCAAGTTGGCATTGACGGGGCGTGTAGTGTGGGGCTCAATATGGTCTTTGGCAATGGGCTCTGACTTGATAGTCACCTTAGTGCCGTACCTAGTTCTGAACAGCATATGAGACCAGTCTGAGGAGAGGTAACCCCCTATCTTTGCTGTAAAATCCCTTGATAAGCAAATGGCAAAATAAGGCGGTAAGTCAATAACATATATGTCCTGCGGGATAGAAAAATTTGGGCAGGCATGCAGAGTTAAACTTAGTCCTTTGATGACACCGACTGTGTTAACAGCGGTTCCATCCAGCTGAACAACTCCCTTTTCTAATGGCTAATATTCAATGCCCAGCCTATCAACAATTTGTTTGGGCATGACGGAACTGCTAGCACCTGAGTCTATCATGCAGTTATGAACTAGATGATCCCCTATGATCAAAGATACGTAAAAGGGCAGGGGTTTGACTTTTGAAGCTTGCTGTTCTGCATTTTTTTCAAGGTTATTCGTCAAAACAGCCTTGGATTTACCTACATCAGACTCTTGAGATAACTTTAAATTCGACAAGGCTGATTGTAACAGGTCTTTTTGGCCAGGGATACTCAGGGAATCCCACATAGTCATAGATACATTTGTTTTCTTCATATGTTCAAGTATATTGAAAGCAGATGTACCTGTTTTAGCTTGGTTTTTGGGGGCAACCACGTCACCTTGAGCACAAGTTGGCTAAACTGATGGATTAAGTTGTTCCTTGCCTATCAAAGGCTGATCCTTTGATAGGACTTGAGTTCTTTCAGCCTTTGATGGGTTAGAAACACCTTGATTGACGTTTGGCACTTGATGCCCATGAATTTGGACTTTATCAACTTGCTGCCCCTCATCGATAGCCCTTTTCTTGCTACGCGTATTGTCTGCAATTGAAGCACCAACCTGGTTCATACCGCAGAATTCTTCTCCCTGCCAGTTTAGGAGTGTTGTTTCATGTGCCTGTTCTCCTTGCTGCTAAACAGTAGGTTCTACAGGCACATGAGATTGCACTGTTGGACTGTTTTGCACCATTAGAGCTTGGTTAATCACCCCATTGGCACATGTATTCTGATTATGGGGCTGGTTACAAGGAAAGCACTAGTCATATTCTTGGGCAAAATTGTTTTGTATGGGCACAACCTCCTTTGAAGAACTGACAGCGTTTGGATTGTAGGCCTGATAAGATCTAGAGTTAAAGGCTGGCCTTAGACCTTGATTAACAGGCTGGTAAGGTGGCTTATTTTTCTGATTTTGCTGATAAGTGGACTGGAAAGGGGGCTGATAAGGTCTGAAATTTTGACCTTGCTGCCTCTTGAGGTTCACAATCTCATTACCAAAAGACTGCAGCAGTCCTTTGATTTCTTGTAATTCAAAAGATTGATTTTGGACAGCATTTTCCGACTTATTTGGCTGTGCATTAGGTGCTGGTAATGCTGGCATAGCAGGTATAATAGCTATAGGAGGCACATGTACTAGCATTGGCAGCTGAATAGCTGGAAAAATTGGCAAAGGCGGTCTAGGGGTGATTTTACCAGCCTGTATTAGGCTATTTTCAGCTCTTATGGCTATGGCATAAGCCTGAGGTAAGGAATTTCCTCCCATAGATTGGATCATAACAGAAATATCACTGTTTAAGGCTCTTAAATAATATAAGAAGGCATGGTCAGCTATAGGCCTTACCGTTGGTGGGATTCTATCCCACGTTTTCTGAAAATGATGATTGAAGTCTGACATAACTTCGTGAGGAGCTCTTTTTATTGTGGACAGCTGCTCCACCAATGACAAATGATCTGATTTGTCTTCAAAGAAACTGCACAACTCGGCTCCTAGACCATCCCATGAATCTATGGAGTTCACCGGCAAGCTTCTGAACCATTACAAAGCCTTGCCTTTGAGAGAAGCTGCCAATAACCTGATTGCGAAATTCTCTTCTGTCACATGATGGACAACACATAGGTTTGCAACGTCTTTTATGTGTTCAGCTGGAGTGGTCTAATCTTCACCATTAAAATATGGTAAACTTTTCAAGGCAGCAACAAGAATAGCATCATGCTGAGTTAAATTCAGGGGGCTGCCCTGGTTGAATGCAACAAAACGCTGATTTCTGACTGCAGGAATCATTGTAGCTGGGATTCTTGTGATAGTATGAATTCCAACAGCAGGAGGAGTAGACTTGGCTCTTCTTGAATAGACACGAGTTGTCTTGGATCTCTCAGTGGTTATCCCTCTTCTCCTAGGTGGGGATAATTGTAAATATTCAAAAGATGAAGAACTGCTTCTGGTTTGTATCCTTCTCATAAGCAAAAATATACTGATTTGCTAAACCAAAGCTTAGAGTCGCCAGATATGCAAGTTTTTAACCTCTTACAGGTCTGAAAATCACTGGCTGCACATCAAAACCAGCAATAACTGAAGTATTTGAACTGTTTCTAATTCCACAGTCCCACCGGGCGTGCCAAAAACTGTTGTCTCTCAGATTTGCACCCTTGCTGAGTTGTAGAACTTGGCAATCTGGAGAAACATGGGATCTTTCCAGGTTTGTGGGTCACCTGTGATGGAAAGAACCTCCGGAGAAGGCCAGCTTCCTGCTGATACTCCACCGAAACTACTTATACTAAGGTCTTTGCAGAGAAAAGAGTAAGAAAGATTACATGAAAATGAAACCTACTGTCTAAGGTGACGCACCAAAAGATCATCAAGAAAACACACATGAAATGACACACTTCAGAACCAGTAATAATAAGAACCCTCACACAACCTAGCAAAATTCATAACCCTTGCATCAATGTTTTGTAAGAAGACTAAATAATAGCAGTCTTGTAATGGAGGAAGAGGTTTTCTCACTACCCACAAGCTGATTGTTATCCTTTGCACATCTCACAACTTGCAAAAAATTATAAAAGAAACCCCTGCATAAAGGCACCAACATGAAAGACAGCTTCAAGGACAGAGAAACATCACCAGAATCTGTACTAACACTAAGGACACACAATATCAGAAGAAATAGGAAGGTATGAACTGCTTATTACTGCCAAAAGAGTGTTACAACACTGTATATCTCTGAAAAATGTGTTACAAAACTGTTCACCTCTGCAAAAGAACTCTAAAAATTACAATATACAGGGTAGTGAATAGCAAGAACCACTGAAAAATGAATAAGGAAGAAGGATATATACTTCCTAAATAGCTGCAAATAGATAGACATCCACCACCTCCATTCCCGTGCATCTCATAAATGCCCACAAAATATCTCCCTAAAATCCTCCAAAAAGGCTTCCTAAGGCATAAATGGTCAAGGGATGTCATCTGCAATCATAAAGGCACCTGAAAATGTCATAAAATGCCTTTAAATGCCCTCTGCAGTTTCCTGACATACGTCAGATCTGTGTCATAAGTCCTGCAGTATCATAAATAACTGAAAAATATCTCAATAAAAGACATAATTACTCATTTTCTCCATCTAATAAACATTTAACTAAGAGGTTTATAACTCTACCACCTTAGTAAATGTTTTTACAATTTATAATCAAGACCTATGCAGAAAATGGCACTATGACATAACAAGGATGTCCATACCTCCTAGAAAAAATAACACGACACATCACATCATCTCGCATCATGCCTATACACAGTTTGAAGCAATACATTTTTATCATTGGTCGGTGCCGATGTTACAAAACAAACTTCACCACCTTATATCTCCGAGCACCAAGTCTTAAATACACCACTGAAATCTACCTTATCACTCCTAGCCAACATGTATGTTTATTCACCTTGGCAAAAGGAAACAAAAGGCATTAAGATGCCACGACCACTCCTTGCATTTGCAAAGTTCGAACACATGAAATTTCCCCACGTCCCCAAGGATGTAAAAGTTTGGTGCAAATAAAATAAATAAAAATTGCAAGCTTAGGTTTCACTCGAACCAAAAGAGAGAAAACCTTAAACACTTCATTTTGCCTTTGTCTCTACTGTTCGCATTTGGCCGCCGCTGTCATGAGGGTTTGCAGAAAAACATCACAAAACTGGGCCGAGTTCTGAGAGTTTGGTCACTTTCTTGGTCGATGTCTGAGGGAAATGGCATTTTTTGCTATTGGAACTCCATTTTGTGGTCATCTTTGGGCATTCCTGGCCACGTTTGGCATGCGAACTGATGGATTTTCGCTGTTATTTGTGGCGTTTCTGATGGCTGACCTTCATGTTTGTTTGCTGGCTATGTTTGGGGCATTTCTGGACAATTGAAAGAGCAAAACTATGTGCTTTAGACACAGCAAAAGGGGAAAACCTAGAGGTAAGTCTTTCAACTGTCGAACTTTCTCCATTGTCTGAGTTTTCGCTGCCATTTTTCTGTATTTGCAATGAGTAAAAACAAAAAACAAACAAACTTCAAGTTTCTTTCCTTTTTGTTGTATCTAAAGCTTTAAACTTTTAAAAACACTGCATTTTTCTTTCACTCTGCTCAGCCACTGCTGATGGGGTCACGATTTTTGACACCATGTCTTCATTTTCTGTGGGTTTTTCTGCTGTTCTCTGTGTGCTTCTTATGGCCGACCTTCATGGAGGCTTTTTTGATGTTGAGGCCATTCGAATGTGTACAAAAACCTGCATTTCTTTTGATTCTTGCCATGAACTGAGGTTGAATGAAGAAATCCATTGGGTTTTCACACAGCAACAAGGCAATAAACCTGACGTAACTCCATTTTCCTCCATTTTCTAAGTTTCTACTGTCTATTCGCTGCTATGAAACATGATTTTTTGAGAATTTGCTGAGCATCTTTCAATAAAATGAGTTACAACTTCTGTGCTTTTCCTATCTTCTGTTCAAATGTGAAAAGAAACCTTGTCTCTGCCTGTGCATGGCTTCTAGAGCATTCGACCTTGGAAAATTGCCTTTTAATGGCTGTTTGCTGCCAGAAGACACAACTTTGCCTATTTTTCTGAGTAGTAATGCTTGCTGTTGTTGAAACTCTGTCATTTCCTCTTCAATCTGTGTTTTCTGTTCATGTTAGAGCTCAAACCTCCAGTTTCTGTTATGGGCAAAGTCTGTGGCATTCGAAACATTTGCAATGAGTTTTAAAAGCTTACTGTTTCCTTTGAAAATGAACTCCATCTTATGACAAAACCGGCAAAGAATGATATACTGCCTTACTGCTGTTTACAATCTGTATTTGCTGTCGAATATGAATGAAACGTAGGATTTTCTCTTGTTGACTGCTGTATATACTTGCTGTAACTAAAAGACACTGTACTTTCTTCATAAATTTGCAATTTCTTAACTGTTAGTAAGCTCTCTGCTGACCAAAACTGGAAAACACTAAAATAACCTTGCTGCTGTTAAAACCGTACTTCTGTCAGCTCTGAATATGGATGTTTTGCTGTTCATCTTTGCAAATTGCTGCCAAAACTAAAAAGACCTTCATTTTTCTGTGCCGTTGCTCAATGTTGAAAAGAAAGTCTTGAAAGAAAATGACATTTCTAAATTTTGCAACCTAAAAACTGTATTTTCTATGTGCTAAACTTGCTGTTCTAAAAGGCATTTCGAGCATTTCTGAGGTTTTTTAGCAGCTTGCAATGAGTAAAATAGAAAAACCTTCGATTTTTTTTTTACTATAGCGTGAGACTGAACTTGAGAAAGAAAGTTGCATTTTTTCTTGGCTGTTTGCATTCCTTCAGCTATTTTCTCTTTAAAATGATCAGCTTCAGACTTTGCAAGCTCTTCCCTCAAATGATTGACTTTTTCATGTAATTTATCTGAATCTGCAAGCTTCGTTTCAAGACTATGTGCATTCTGAACTACTCATGAATAACAGACCTTATGCTATTCTCTCTTCGCCATTATAGGCTGTCCAAACCTATTACATGATTGCTGTCTTGTCGTGCCTGTTGGCTGTTCTTTATGATCTTCAGCTGTTTCGATGATCTTAACTGGCATTCTTTACCTTGCTGTCCTATTTTTGACTTTTGACTATTGGCTGTCCTCTGTGGTTTGTTGTCCTGCATTTTACTGTTAGCTCTTGACAGTTGTATCTATTTTTCTGAGTTGTTACTGAGCTGGGCTCGACCCTTGTAGGAGCCACATTTCTTTCACTCATAACGTAACTGAATGAGTCAAATAGAACATAATGACATCTGTCTCTGCACATGAAACAAACTGTTAGAAAATAAAACGCAGGCTTGCAGTCGATATTCTTGATTTTTCTCAAAAGCTTTTGTGATGCTAATTGGTTCAGTGCATTTGAAAACGCAAATTGTACGTTTATGTGTGCATATCATGTGATGTATGATGCCCCGCCATTGCTCTAACATCATTTTTTCAAAATTTTATGCAGATGACGGGGTAGCAAGGAGATAGCGGCTGGATGGGAGGGCAAGCTGATGATCTAGGACAACACAAGACGCGGCAACAGTCTGAAGGCTCGTCATTCAGGCAATGACGAGTCACCCTACCTCACATGCTATTTGCTTTTTGGTCTTTCATAAATGTACAGTTTGTCCTTTTCATTATGCAATTGAATCAGTTAGTCTCACGGCTTGTGTGAGAACCTATGCACTTATTTCTTCAATATATATTGTTGGTTTTTTTTAAAAAGATTTGTACAATCTCTTAAGCTCTGAAATATATCTGAATGCAACAATACAACTTCATATCAATTTGCATCAAATGTGCTTGGGTTTAACATGGCAGCAATAAAAGTACTTTCTTTTCCTCTAAAAAAATTGGAAAGCTCTGCTTGATTTAGCTAGTAGTGAAAACTAGGTAACAGTTACTATGCTAAGTTTTTTACTTGAAAAGGTTTTCATAGGTGAAATCTAATGTTCATGTCTATGTCATTTTTTATATTTTTGTTATATCTTAAATATTGTATAATTACTACTTATCTTTTATAAGTTTATCTAGTTATTTTATTTTCATCAAGCCCTTCTCTTGACTATCCCAAACACACATCAAAAGGACTAAGTAGCAGGTAGCCCAAACATGCTTTAAAATGAGACAAATTTATAGTAGAGTAGTGAATGGACCTATTATAACAATGTTATATGTGTTTAGGGTGAAAATATGAGGGGGATTTGGTTTAGGGTTGATTTTGATGGTTTATGTAAATCTTCCTTTCTCCACTAAACATTCAAGGACTTCAACAAAGTAGGAAATCCACTACAGGCCTTCGGTCGCTCAGAACATAGGGGAAGATTGGAATGGTGTAATTTTGTTGTTCAATTAAGCCCATTTATGCTCAAAACCCTACTTATGCAAATTCGGAAGCAAACCGACAAATTATAGAAAATGCTTGCACACAGAGATATCAAATGACAATCAAATGCATACCAGATTTTGAAGTTCAGAAAATGGAAAAGTTAGGGACTAATGATTGGGCGCCCTAGTCCAGTTCCACCATTTTTGTCAAGATCTAGGAATCTTGTCTGCAACCTGTTCCTGTTGTTCCAGAGATTTTCTTGTTGCAAGATCTGGAGGACTAATGAGCAGATGCCCGAGTCTAGGTCCCTATTTTCTTCTCTGATCTGCAATTCTGACAATCTGCACTACTCTCCTAAAACTTTACTTTTTTTTCTCCTGCAACCTATAACTTGCAATCATAGAAAAATGGGTTGGTGGTTGTGGTGTTTAGAGGCTTGGCTCAGTCAAGCCCCGGAGAAACATTCAAGTCTTCCGAACACCATTGTCAGATAAAGAGTGCGTATCCCAGCGGGATAGAGGCAAAATCCAAATGATAAATGATTGAAAACACAAATGATATCACCTTGTAGTGAAGATCTCATGGAAGGAAGATGCTCTTCATGCCATGAGGAGATGGATACCAAATCTGTAAACATGAACACAATAACAATGCTCTACTTTGCAACACAATGAATATTTTGAATGCTTTAATCACAAGAATGCCAAAAGTTTACAATTGCCATCTCCAGTTTACAAATGATAACCTAATCATATTTTTATATGCAACTACAAACATTCCTGCTAAGAATTTCATAATTCAAACTTACCGTGTCGGCATAGGACCTAAATAACAGTCATAAACTAACACTCCAAAATTGGGCCTAACATAAAATAAGGCAGGACTAGGGCGCAAGCACCCAAGTCCCCCCTATTTTAGGTAGGACTTATGTCAAGTGCATCCCCTAGGTCTCATTTTCCATGAAACTTCAAGGTTTTCTCATCGGGATGTCAGATTAACATGTAAAATGCTCTAAATGCACTAACAGGACCCAAGAGCTAAACCTTAATAGGAAAAAGCCCCCAAGGTTACTTTTTTCGACATAACATTTAGCCCCCACTTTAATGTATGTATAAACACAAGGCCAATACATGCATTAAAGTACGGTCAACAAACACAACAAACATGCCAAGCACGGAGAAGACACGCCAATCACAGAGAAGATAGTAATAGGCACACATAACACAGAGAATATAGTTATAGTCACGCAAAACACAGAGAAGACAGCATTGAAGACATGCAAAACATAGTGAATATAGTGAAGACAGTGATGATTTTCTTATTCTTTTTCTCATATATATGAAATGCAAATGCAAGTACAAGGAAAGTAAACACACCACCCGTAATGCAGGAGGGACTCATCACCATCGGTCTTTAAACTGCATATGGGGCAATAGACACGCTATACAAATCAACCATGCCATACAAATCCCAAAGCATAGGAGGGACTCATCACCACTAGTCTTTAAACTATGCTTGAGAACAAACACACAATACACACACACTTGGAAGACATGGAGAAAACACGACAAACAAGTGATGGAGTGCTCCTATTTCTAGGTTCATCACCATCTCAGGCACATTACAGGCACACACTGACAATTGGGCTTCGCTACAACAATCGCTGAAGACACACTTAAGGATTGAGTTAGTCATAGAATCACTCCCAACCTCCACAGAGGACTTTTAGAAAATGATAGGATGTGCACTCTCCACAAGTAATACACCATCCCCACCTCCACAGAAGGCTTAAATGAAAAAGGATTCGATATCCTACCTTCACAGAGGGCTTAAATGATTACAAGTTGATTTCAAACAAATCTCAGAGTGCAGTAGGGACTCATCACCACCAGTCTTTAAGACTGTACCTAAGAACAAACACACTACTAACATCTAAAACAAATAGCTTACCTGATATATGCCCCCACCTTAAGGTGGTTGATATCAGGTATTGATATCAAGCACGTTAAGGTAGGAAGAAAATACACAAGGGAACATAGGCTCTCGCAAGGCTCATGCCCCCCAAAGGTGACATGTACTTTATGATTGCCAAATCCCACAAACACATTATTGCAAGAAAAGTGTTAGCGTCCATATAATCATGATAAACAACAATGCATAATGCAAGATTCAAGATAGACAAAGTGCACGGAGTAGTAGTATTGTTATGTTTTGTAAGTGTGATAAGACACCATCTAGATCACACAGAGTGTTTCTACTAGCCAAGCATCAGATAATATATAACAACCCCATCATCATGTAGGAACTAAGTCCAATTTTTTATTTCTTGCTAAAGGAACACTAGGTCCGCATCAGTATAAAATGTTTTTCATCATCTGCCTGCTAGATAGAAACATTAGAGGAAGGGAAATAGTAAATCGAGAGAGGAGAAATAAGTGCCTTAGGGACAGTCACATAGGAGGGTGCCCTCAAGTCACCAACCATAATGCTATGTCCATAAGACACAACACAACAATGAAAATAGAGGAGAAGCAATGTAGAAGAATGATGATACAAATAGAAGAAGGGTCATCCCAGGAGGCCTAAACAACACATAACACATCACAGGGGAAAGACATCATGACAGATAAAGGGTTAGAAATACTTACCTATAGGGACAACCCATTTAAAGGTTATCAATGAGTAAGTCATCATCGTCATCTTCCCACTCCCGAATGCTAGAGGAAAGTGGGACATAAGGTACCATAGCCCAACTCTTGTTTTTGTCTTCAAGTTCTCCATTATGAAGATCTTGTTTGTTTATTTCAATGTTAGGTGAGATGTTTTCTTGTTGAGATGCAAGTCACTGGGCATAAGCTTGTTGTCTCCTCCTCCTTTCTCTGGCTTGTCTATTTCTTTTTGTCTTACCACTTATCTCTTGTAAGATAGTGTTTTTCTCTTCCATAGGCTTTGGTGTTTTAGAGGAGGAAGCACCAGGATCAAATCTCATTTGTCTAGGTGGAATGTTTTGCTGTCGATGACTACCTCCCAATCCTTGTAAGGATGGTAGGGGAGGAACCTCAGCATAGGGTCCTTTTCCTTTAGGTCTAGGATTCTCTTAAAATGTGGGTTGTTCGTCTCTTATTGTTTCTTGAATAGAAGAATCGACCACTTGATGTAATAGTTTTGTTTTGTAGTTTCTGTAGCTCAAGAAGGTAAAATCTATACATGGTTTCAGTTCCACTTTTGATCGGTCCTAAAAATAATCAAGTGTAAAGTATTTTTGCATAACCAAAGGTTTATACCTATTGCGAGGAATAGTGATCACTTGTCCATTCAAAGGAAATTTTAGACAGTTATGAATTGTTGAAGGGACATTTTTCATAGCTTTTAACCATGGATGTCCTAGTTTTATGTAAAAGAGGTTAGAAATAGGGACAACATCAAACCATTGTTCTACAGATTTCTCAAATATAATGACCAATAAGGATATCTTCCCAGAAGTGTTTATAAAGGTTCCCTTATGTGTTTTAATCATCATATCGAAAGGGTCATAAAAGCCTTGTATCAATCCATATGAAAAGAGGAACTCTTCCATGGTGAAATTAGTCATGCAATTAGGATCAATAAGGGTTCCATCCACAGGATTTCCCATTATCTTCACAATGATATAAAGAGGTCCTTTAGTGTCTCCAATTGTTCTATCATGAGGTGTAAACACAATTTCAGGTTCGGGGACCTTTCTTTTCATGTAAGGCCTAGGAGGGAACCTATTGTTGTTGTTGTGATTAGAAGCCATGTGTTTAAGTTTTAAAATCAATGCAAGATCAAATTTTAAAATCTTTTCAAATTTTATGTCAAAGACAAGTGCAAAACTATGTATGACAATGACCTAAAATGCTTGTTTTTTTCAACTTTTTTCAATGTAAATAAGCGAAAGAAAGGGTGTTGTAAGGAAATTAATGAAGTATAAAAAATAATATGTCTAATATCAGTCCAATAAATCAATAATATCCTTCACAACATACTTTTGATGCAAATCTAAGATGATGACAAGTCAAATCCTAATGAAAATGTGCTAAAATATGTAATTTTTCACAAATTTTCAATGCAAAGACCCAATAGAAAGGGTGTTGTAAATAATTTTAGGAGGTGAAGAAGATTATAACAGTAATATCAGTCAATTAAGGCCATAAAATCCATCACAACACTCTTGCAGTGCAAATCTAGGTCAAACCCTAGGGTAAATATAGTCAAAATATGCAATTTTTCACCAAATTTTCAATGTAAGAGCCCAATAAAAAGGTGTTGTAAATAATTTTAGGAGGGGTTGAAGATAATAACCCTGATAAAATCTAATTAATGCATAAAAATCCTTTACAACAGGCCTATGGTGCAAATCTAGAGAGACGATAAGGCCAAAATCTAGTGAAAAATCAAGGTTTTCAAACCCTAGGCATGAAATTTTGCAAGCAAACCACTATGATGCAACACTACAGTTATAAATGAGTCCTAATGATTGTTTTAATAGGGTAGTAAAATATGAAACAAGATTTTGACTACAAACCCTAGC
Organism: Cunninghamia lanceolata; assembly: GCA_027924645.1. Classification (NCBI taxonomy): domain Eukaryota; kingdom Viridiplantae; phylum Streptophyta; class Pinopsida; order Cupressales; family Cupressaceae; genus Cunninghamia; species Cunninghamia lanceolata. The sequence continues at coordinate 19,176,502 of BSBN01001583.1, forward strand.
TAATGCAAAACTAGGTTATATGGAAAAATGCACAATTTCAAGCATTTTTAATCAATTTGAGTATGAAAATGCAATCTAAATGAATGATGAATAACAAATTTCTGTATTTAAAATCAGATATGATGATAATGACATAAATTTATTGAAATTAAATGCCAATTAATCTAAATTGTTTGAAAATGCAAGCTAAAAATGCCAATTTTTTCAAAATTTTCAATTTTTTCAAAATTTTCAATTTTTTCAAATTTTTGTAATTTTTCAAATGCAATAAGATGATCAATGAAATGAATGAATGAAATGAATGTAAATCTAAAGCACAACACTTAGAAAGGTGCAAAAAGTCCAAAAACATGGGTTCACCAAAATTTTTAGGGTGAAAAAAGGAGGGGGTTTTGGTTTAGGGTTGATTTTGATGGTTTATGTAAATCCTCCTTTCTCCACTAAACATTCAAGGACTTCAACCGAGTAGGAAGTCCACTACAGGCCTTCGGTCACTCAGAACATAGGGGAAAATTGGAATGGTGTGATTTTTTTGTTTAATTAAGCCCAATTATGCTCAAAAACCCTAATTATGCAAATTCAGAAGCAAACAGACAAATTACAGAAAATGCTTGCACATAGAGATATCAAATGACAATCAAATGCATACCAAATTTTGAAGTACAGAAAATGGAAAAGTCAGGGACTAATGAGTTGGTGCCCTAGTCCAGTGCCACCATTTTTGTTGAGATCTGGGAATCTTGTGTGCAACCTATTCCTACTATTCCAGAGATTTTCCTGTTGCGAGATCTGGAGGACTAATGAGTGGGTGCCCGAGTCTATGTCCCTATTTTCTTCTCTAATTTGCAATTCTGATAGTCTGCACTACTCTCCTACAACTCCACTTTTTTTGCACCTGTAATCACAGAAAAATAGGTTGGGGGTTGTGGTGTTTAGAGGCTTGCCTCAGTCAAGCCCCAGAGAGACATTCAAGTCTTCTGAACACTACTGTTAGATAAAGAGTACATATCTTGATGGGTTAGAGGTGAAATCCAAATGATAAATGATTGAAAACACAAATGATATCACCTTGTAGTGAAGTTCTCATGGAAGGAATATGCTCTTCATGCCATGAGGAGATGGATGCCAAATCTGCAAACACAAACATAATAACAATGCTCTGCTCTACAACACAATGAATATTTTGAATGCTCTAATCACAAGAATACCAAAAGTTCACAATTGCCATCTCTAGTTTACAAATGATAACCTAATCATGCTTATATATGCAACTACAAACATTCCCGCTAAGAATTTCGTAGTTCAAACTTACCGTGTCGGCATAGGACCTAAATAACGGTCATAAATAGACACTCCAAAATTGGGCCTAACCTCAAATAGGGCAGGACTAGGGCATGAGTGCCCAAGTCCTCCCCCCTATTTTAGGAAGGACTTATGTCAAGTACATCCCCTAGGTCCCATTTGCCATGAGACTTCAGGGTTTTCTCATCGGGATGTCAGATTAACATGCAAAATGCTCTAAATGCACTAACAGGACCCAAGAGCTAAACCTTAATAGGAAAAAGCCCCAAGGTTACTTTTTCTGACATAAAAATATGTATGTGTGTCAAATGATCATCCCAAACCTTGGAATAACATTGATTCTACCCACAAAGCAATTATACTACCATTCTATTTGCCACATCTATTTGGCCATCCATGTGTGGATGGAAAGTCGTAGACCTCTTCAACTTTTTGTCCATTCTACTCCAATGAGTGCACCAAACAATGCTCAAGAAATTTTTATCCCTATCAAACATGATACTATTTCAAAGCCCAAAGTGTATCTATACATGATTGAAGAACAAATCATCTATTTCACTCTAGGTTAGAGTCTTTTTTCAAGCCATTAGAACACACATCTTATTGAAATAGTCTACTACAACAAAGATGTTTAATGGACATCCTTCATCTTTTGTAATCCACCAAAAAATTTATGGATATTCTCTCCCATTGCCTCTTAGGTATAGGCAAAGGTTGGAACAACCCAAGCTTCTGATTATTGGGGTTACTTATGCTACACAATTGAAAACTCCTTTTAAATTTAGCAACATTAACTTGAAGATAGAGGCAATGTATATATCATTGAATATTAACAACCATCTTGGTTACACCAAAGTTTCATGCAACCCATGATATATGTGCCTCTCTTGTAATGCCCCACCATGAAACACCTTAGAGAACAACATATCTATGCTATGCAATGCAGAATAATTTTTTTTTAAATGAACAAGATAAAAAAGTAATGTTTAACATATCTAAACACATCATTTGAAACTAACAACTTGTCCTCTAAGATTTCATGGATGTATTACTTAACAAATCAATTAACATAATTTAACATACATTATTAACTAACATCAGTGGATCATTCTAAATCTATTTCATTATATCAATAAACATTTACATCTTCAATTCATAACATCAATTAAATAATCGACATGAATAGGATTACATGTGAATATACAAATTCCTATACATATGAGTTTATCATTACATTGTTACATTATCACCTTTTTGAATACATCTGATTACATACATTATGATTTGACTATTACACAGGACTAGTAAATGAGCACAAATCATTGCCTCCATGATCCAATGTCTGAAACACAAGACATGTCTTCCTCGAACATGAACAATGGAAAGGGAAAAACCAATGGAAATAGGCACATCCACCTGACCATGTGGAACCCTGAGGTCCAACCCCCATACTAGGAGTTAACATAAGGTCCCACTAAATCAAAAAGATAGGTAGACAACAACAATAGGAACGAGGTCTATTCAAGACTCCAATACAACACATGACATTATCACAATCAACTCAACACACATCTAGAGGTGACACACATCGAATGGGGAGAGACCAAATAGGGAATGCTAGGCTACAGTAGGGAGAGTGTCATCACATGGTCCTGACATAGGTCACCCTAGCAGTCTCTCTCTAGACACTAGCCCCCATCTATGGTTACCCTGGTAGTCTCTCTCTAGACACTGGTCACATAGGGTGACACATGCGGAATCAACCTTCTTTTCATGAGGACAAGGAAGTTGATCATGACAACTAGGCCTTCTCATCTCATCCTTAGTCTAAACTAGCACTACAGGCATGAGTGAGGAATCCAATTATCTTGTTTAGCATATAATCTAACCTTTCCCCCTAATTCATTTTAGGTTATCACTTGTTTACCAACTTTCAATAGGTTACCCTGGCTGGCCACTTTGGGCACCGGCCCCACATTGAAAGCCACTCCCGTACTTGCACCTAGGAAACCCCATCCATCAAGCAAGACATGTATCATCATAACGATAAAATTTTCATGCACATTGCAAGGCATTAACCCTCTTGCACACTAAGGCATAATCACAAGGACATACTCTCAATACATTGTCCATGGCTTCCAAATGAAATAACTCATAAGCAAAATTCTCCTTTATGGATAATGATGTCTCCCATTGTCTAAACCAACACAATATCTTATAACATACTCAAAACAATTAAATAAATCACAACATCCATGAAAAACTTTATAAACACATCGTGACACATTACAACATAGCATATACAAGAAATTAAGACCAATCATCCTATGCCTCTGGATTAACTAAGACTTGACAACTTGCACAAAGAACCCCATTAGGATCAAAGATCTAACATACACACAATTTTACTTGCAATTGAATTCACAATAAACCAATTTTCTAATAACCAATTACCCATGACTCAAATTCCATTATCATGTTTGTATACCTAATTTCAAATCTTCTTTTTTATATTTCAACTTAACAAAATCATCGTAATAAATTCAATACGAAAAATTACATTAAATTTATCAACAATAAACATATAATCATATCAATTTTATAGCAATACATTATAGTCTATCTTATCTTCATTTATATTTGTAGATTATGAAGTCAAAATGAAAGTAGGAAACATAAAACAAGTTCATAAACAAGCATTATACGTTTCACAATGACTCACAAATCCTTGATAGGGTGGAAGGAGATGCACCCAAACTCCTTAGATTTTAACCAAGTTGATGAAATGTGGATTGCTCTTGCTTTCAACACAATATGATGAGAGATTGGAGGATAGATTGATAGGTTGGGTAGAGATGAGAGATAAGGCTAGAGTGATTTTGGCATTATGATGGTATGATGAGAAGATTTGAGAGAAATTTGGGCATGGTAAGGATACAAGAAGAAGTTGTTGTAAATGGCTTAGAGAAGGGTCTCATTTATAGATTTTTGGAAAATGGATGGAGGGTGAGGATTAAAAGATGAGATCAAGATCTAGAAATGCTTGAGAGTTAGGGTTAGGATTGAGGCCATAGCCTTGTGACAAGTGTCACAAGAGGAGTGGATGAGGGAGATCAATGGTTGGGATTTGGTCAATGGGATTGGAGGGCTCTCATTATTTGTGAATTTTAAATTCACATGGGGAAAGGTGTTGAGGATAAAAAAGAATTAAAAATTCATTTTTGGGAAGAGTGGATATGACAAATGAATTAAAAATTCAACTCATGGGGGAGTGTGAATTAAAAATTCACTTTTATGTGGAGATGTGAAGGTTGAAGGACACATGTACACTTACATGTGTAAGTGTAAGGAAAGCAGAGGTGTGGAATACAACTTTCCTAATGTTAATTCAAAGGGGATAATGCAGACAGGGAAATTTCAATTTAAAAACTACAGATAAACACACAAGAAAAATAGAATAAACATTCCAGACAACAAAGAATGACACCAGATTTACGTGGGAAAACCCTTTCGGATAAAAAAAAACCGACCACCACAAGAGAGACTATCTTTATTATAGTAAACTGAATAGTTACAATAAAGATCCCAGCTCAATTGCTCAGGTATCGATTCTCTACCATTATACAAAATAAACTATTTTCTTACATCTGTACATCTACAGAAAAAACTATATAATCGAATTGTTTTGTCAATCATGACGAGCCCTCCAAATCTGTATAAAAACCATAGCCTTCAAGAGAAAATAAAAAATCATTTTCACTTTTGCCCTAACTGCTCATTTCAACTGACTCAGCATCGCTATCCCAACCATCATGTAACTATCGTCTGATAGTTCACATATTCATGAGAAACGTTAGTCCCACATGCATCAGACATCAGGCGTAGTAGTAATATATATACACGCCCAAAATAACATTGACTATCGACACATATGCCGACTAGACCAACGAGTTTACCATTCGTCGTCCATCAGAAAGACATTAACAGTCGAAGAGATATCTCTAAACATCACTGATGATAATTTTCTTACCGATGTCCAAACCTTCAATCTCCATTGGTTGAACCATTGAACCTATGGAACTATCAAACCATCGGTTGAATCATTGAACTTGTGGAACCATCGAACCAATGGTTGAACCATTGAACCACAAAACCTGTCGGACAAAGTTCAAACCTTCACTGAAGTATCCAAGGCATATCGGTTGAACCATTGAACCTGATGAACTTGATGAACCCAACTCACGAAGTTTAAACCTTCATCGAAGTATCCAATGCAGAAAGGTTGAACCATTGAACCTGATGAACCATTGAACCTGACGAACGAAGTTCAAGAGTTCACCGATAGTTCAATCTTTGCCGATGAATGATGCTGAAAACCAATGAATGAATGAATGAGGTTCTAAGCAGTAACTTGAGACATTAATTCTCTTCAATCTCCCACTTGGTGAAGAGATTACTGCTACCTCGTAATCCTCATTCGATTACAGAAAATTATGGGCCCGAAGACCCATTTCATCTGAACACCATTTGAACTTGGCCGTGCTCACTGGTTTAGTTAAGGCATCAGCAACATTTTTCAAAGTGTCAATTTTTTCCAGCTTCACTTTCCTGTCTTCCACCATATCTCGAACAAAGTGATATTGGACATCAATATGTTTTGTCCTAGCATGAAATGTAGGATTCTTCGCCAAACATATAGCACTTTGATTATCACAGTGTATTTGTATCTGCCCGGCATTAAAACCAACATCAAAACACAACCTCTTCAACCAAACAGCTTCTTGGCATGCACGAGTAGTTGTCATGTACTCTGCCTCTATTGTGGACAAAGCAACTATAGCCTACCGCTTGCTCATCCAACTGATAGCACCACCATTTAACGTGAATACATATCCACTGGTGGATCTTCTACTGTCAATGTCCCCTGCCCAATCAGAATCAACATAACTCTAAATGCTTATAGACCTTTGAGATCCAACTGAGTTTCCATGATAGCAAATAGTATAATCAGAAGTTCCCTTCAAATACCTCATAACTCTTTTCATAGCATCCCAATGTGATTTGCCTGGATTAGCCATAAACCGGCTCAAAACTCCCACTGCTTGGGCAATGTCTAGTATGGTACAAACCATTGTGTACATTAAACTACCAACAACACTTGCATAAGGCACTTTTTTCATGTCATCAATTTCATTTGAAGATTCTCGACAATCTTCAACAGATAGTTTCATTCCCTGCAAAACTAGAACAACTAGTTGTTTGGAACTAGACATATTAAATTTATCAAGAACATTGGTAATATATTTGCTCTGGCTGAGCCAAAGCTTTCTCTTAGATCTGTCCCTTTTGATTTCCATTCCCAGAATGTACTTTGCTACCCCCAGATTCTTCATTTCGAATTTCAAGGACAACTGAGCTTTTAAATCTGAGATCATCCCCTTACCATTTCCAATGAATAACATGTCATCCACATACAGTGCAATTATAAAAATTTGATCACCATCAGTTTTATAATAAACACAGTGATCAGATTTAGATCTCACATATCCTAAAGATAGAACATACGTATCAAATTTTTGATACCACATTCTGGGAGATTGCTTCAAACCATAGACTTCTTAAGTTTACATACCAGATGTTCTTTACCTTTTACCACAAAATGCTCTGGCTGGGACATATAAATTTCTTCTTCAAGGTTCCCATGAAGAAATGTTGTAGTCACATCCATCTGCTCAATTTCAAAATCATATGCTGCTGCAAGTGACAACAGAAATCTAATGGATGTTAGCTTAGCTACAGGAGAAAAGATTTCTCCATAATCTATACCTTCCTTTTGGGAATACCCCTTAGCAACCAGTCTTGCCTTGTACTTATCAATACTACCATCTGGACCATATTTCTTTTTAAATACCCACTTACAGCCCACAGGTCTTCTACCTTCAGGCAAGGGCACCAGATCCCAGGTTCCATTTTTCTCCAATGATGACATTTCATTATTCATGGCTTCCAACCATGAATCTGAATCAAATAAACTAATAGCTTCTTTCACAGTCCTACGTTCATCAGTATCAGTAAGTAAAGCATAGGCACAACTTGAATCAAGTACTGAAAATCCATACCTATTTGGTTGTCTTCTTTCACGTGTAGACTGCCTCAATGGTTGAGGTGCAGGTTCAGGTTCTTGCTCTGGATCTAAATCTTTGGAGCTACTTGAACTCACATCTAAATCATCTACACTTGGTGTTTGTTGTTCCTCTTTTACAGGGGTCAAAGGAATATTAACAACACTCTTTTCTTTCTTCTTTTCTGTCTTCTCCGGCTGAGGATCAATAACCAAAGGTTTCAGCTCTCTAAAAATTACATTCCTGCTGTAAATTACTTTTTCAGTTTCAGGATTCCAAAGCTTGTACCCTTTAACACTGACTCCTTAGCCAATAAAGATACATTTGACTACCTTGTAATCCAACTTAGACCTTTTTACCTTAGGAATATGAGCATATGCCTCACAGCCAAAGACACAAAGATGTCTCAAAGAGGGCTTCTTTCTAGACCATGCTTCCATAGGCATCTTATCAACCAATGCTAAAGTAGGAGAACGGTTCAGCAAGTAACAAGCTGTAGTAACTGCCTCAGCCCAGAACCTTTGTTCAAGACTAGCATAAGTCAACATACTTCTTGCTTTCTCCATCAATGATCTATTCAACCTTTTAGCAACTCCATTTTGCTGTGGAGTATAAGGTGTAGTCTTATGCCTTTTTATACCATGATCTACACAATATTTATCAAAATCCACATTGCAATATTCACCACCGTTATTTGTTCTCAAGCATTTTATTTTTCTACCAGTCTGATTTTCCACAAGAGTTTTAAATTCTTTAAACCAACTGAACACTTCTGATTTATTTTTCAAAAAATATACAAATGCCCTCCTTGAATAATCATCAATAAACGATATGTAGTATCTTGATTTAGCTAAAGAAGGAACATCAACTGGACCAAAGACATCAGAATGTACATAGTCCAGAACACTAGAAGATTTATGAGAACTAGAGTAAAAAGAAAGACGGTTCTATTTTCCATATATACAATGTTCGCAGAAATCAAACTCCAGATTACAATCAATCAACCCATCTACCAGGGTTTTGTTTTTCAAGGTTTTTAAACCTTTTTCACCTATGTGACCAAGTCTATGATGCCAGAGCATTGTTTTCTCTGCAGGAAGTTTAACTTCCATAGAGTTTGCATCATGCGTTACAATAGTAGCTTTTTCAGATTTTGTAGAGACACTATTACAGCACACTGGTTTAGCATCTAACCTATACAGAGTTCTAATACATTCACCCTTTGCCAGTACAATAGAACCTCTAGTCATTGTACAGCCACCATTCACAAAAGTAACTTGCACACCAACATCATTAAGCTTACTAACAAAAAGTAAATTTTGAGCCAGACCTGGGATGTGTAATACTCCATTCATTCCCTTTATCCTCCCATCTGGGAATTGGATTCTAACTCATCCTCAGCCAACAATTTCCAGTGTTGAATCACTTGCCAGGAACACCTTCCCACCAGCATACGGTTCATACTTTGTGAACCACTCTCTGTGAGATGTCATATGAAAAGATGCTCCTGAATCCACCAGCCACACATCTTCAGATGCAGGCATTGCCAAGGTAGCAATGAAGGCATCAACATCACTCTGAGAAGAATTGTTATTAGAAGAGTTCTTCTTCTTCTTCTTTTTCTCCTCTTTGTAGTCTCTTCTGATGTGTCCTTTCTGCCCATAATTCCAGCACTTCACCTTGGACTTTGTGCCAGGAGATTTCGATCTCCCCTCTGATTTGGACTTAGACTTCTTGTCCTTCTTGTCTTTTTCCTTTGATCTACCTTGAACAGATAGGGCCTCTTTGGCTATCTCAGAAGATTTCCTCCACATCTCTTCAGATAACAACAAGGTAACAACCGCTTCAGTTGTAAACGTGGTTGTTGTACTTCTAATAGCCATCACAAGATGATCCCATGAGTCAGGTAAGGAACACAATAGAAGCATACAACAGTCTTCCTCTTGTATTTTTACACCTACAGACATCAACTGTGCAACAATCAGACTAAATGTGTTCAGATGGTCTGCTACAGATGCACCTTCATCCATCTTCAAAGAATACAACTTCTTTCTGAGGAATAGTTTATTCACCAAGGACTTGCCCTGGTAAATATTTCCCAACTTCTTCCACAAATCTTTGGCTGACTTCTCTTCATGGACGTTCAATAGAACAGAATCCGCAAGACTTAATCTTATCAGTCCTCTAGCTTTTCTGTCAGCTAGGTCCCAATCTTCTTGTTTCATGCTTGCAGGTTTAATCCCAGACACAGCAACCCAAAGATCTCTGTCGACCAGCAAATCTTCAGCCTTAATCTTCCACAACTCAAAGTTTGTGCCATTGAACTTTTCAATCTCTATTTTTCCTAATGTACTTGCCATCTTATTTAACAGAATAAACCTCTACAGAACTCCCACTCACTGAACTAACACAAAAAACCCAACCTACCAACAAGGATAACATAACTGGCCAAGCTCTGATACCACTTGTAAGGAAAGCAGAGGTGCGGAATACAACTTCCCTAATGTTAATTCAAAGGGGATAATGCAGATAGGTAAATTTTAATTTAAAAACTACAGATAAACACACCAGAAAAATAGAATAAACATTCCAGACAACAAAGAATGACACCAGATTTACATGGGAAAACCCTTTCGGGTAAAAAAAACCCACCACCACAAGAGAGACTATCTTTATTACAGTAAACTGAATAGTTACAATAAAGATCCCAGCGCAATTGCTCAGGTATCGATTCTCTACCATTATACAAAAAAAAACTATTTTCTTACATCTGTACATCTACAGAAAAAACTTTATAATCGAATCATTTCGTCAATCATGATGAGCCCTCCAAATCTATATAAAAACCACAACCTTCAAAAGAAAATAAAAAACCATTTTCACTTCTGCCCTAACTGCTCGTTTCAACTGACTCAACATCGTTGTCCCAACCATCGCGTAACTATCATCTGACAGTTCACATATTTATGAGAAATGTTAGTCCCACATGCATTAGACATCGGGCGTAGTAGTAATATATATACATGCCCAAAATAACATTGACTGTCAACACATATGCCAACTAGACCAACGAGTTTACTATTCGCCATCCATCAGAAAGACACTAGCAGTCAGAGAGATATCTCTAAACATCGCTGATGATAATTTTCTTACTGATGTCCAAACCTTCAATCTCCATCAGTTGAACCATTGAACCTGTGAAACCATCGAACCATCGGTTGAACCATTGAACCACAGAACCTGTCAGACAAAGTTCAAACCTTCACCGAAGTATCCAAGGCATATTGATTGAACCATTGAACCCAATGAACCCAACTCGCGAAGTTCAAACCTTCACTGAAGTATCCAATGCATAAGGTTGAACCATTGAACCCGATGAACCATTGAACTTGACGAACGAAATTTAAGAGTTCACCAATAGTTCAACCTTTGCTGATGAACGATGATGAAAACCAACGAATGAATGAATGAGGTTCCAAGCAGTAACTTGAGACATTAATTCTCTTTAGTAAGAGGGTGATAAATGATGTGTAAGGAGGATTTGACCCTTTGAATAAAAAATTGATTTTTATTCAAAGGTGTGTGGGAGGATGGAATAAGCAAGGTTAATTAAGTGTTAAGATTAATTAATTTAGGTCTAGGGGATAGGTAGGCTAGGGTAGCTAATAAAATAATTGATATTTAATTAACTAGGATAGGGATAGGTTGATTAATAGGGTAGATTAATTAGATAAGTATGATTTATCTAATTAATTGGGATTAGGGAGATGGACAAATTAGCTAAATAAATATTAGGAATATTTATTTAATCAATGAGGATAGTGTTATAAGGAAACGTGATAAATTAAGTAAATTAATTGATCACAACGGATGGATAAATGGCTAAGGGTAGATGATTAGGGATAAATTAATTAAATAAAAATGAATTTATTTAATTAATAGGAGGGATAATTGTTGGTGTAGAGATACGGGAAATTGGTTTTGTGAAGCAAGTCAATTTTAGGTGTCTACATTTGCCCCTCTTTGAAATGGTGTTGCAGCTAAGTAACACTATTTCAAAGAAGTTAAAACATAGAGTTGGATTGGATAAAAAAGATTTTGGCTTAGAAGAAGTGGGTAAGGTTTAGGAATGATTGGTAAGGGGGATGCCCCCTCGAGAGGACATGCGGGTTGCAAGAACATGGGTGTGCTCTCGAAATGGATGAAACAAATTGGTTGAACTGGTTGGAGGATAAGGGGTGAGATGAAAGAATGATGATGTTGGGAGATTGATTGGTGGATGATCATTGTGCTGAAAAATGATTTAGAGCAATCGCAGGTTTGATATAGCAAAGTGGATATTTTCACCAAGGTATAGAAGACCAAGGTGATGATGTTTATCCAACATTTGCATGGACTAGACATGCAAATAAGAGGGTGATCCCATGCATGCCCAAGATAGTATAACCTTGTCTAGATGAGGGAAGGGGACTCATAGCATAAGCCCTTAATACACAAACGGTATGATGAACCTTAGATGCACATGGAGATCAATATGCTAGAACCGACCCTACAATCCACAAGATATGAATACTAGCTTGGAGTAATGAAACCAACCCACAAGCACAGCATAAGCAAAACTATGCCCCATTCTAGATGTTTTTGCCACATACCATGATATAGTGAGATCAAGGTAGTTTTGATGTGATCTTCAAATAGGACAAAAGATAAAAAATCAAAAATGAAAAAGACCAACGAACCAAACAAGTAGCCATTGTATCTCTTGCCAAGATGGATGATGATAGGATAGATTTTGCCTATCGTAGGAACGATATATCCTAAGGTAGGAATCGATTGATGATTGGATCATGCCTAGTTGATGTCGTAAGATTGGCTCAAGATATGATGGTGACAAGTTGTGGTTGATGTTGATTTGATAGTTGATGATTTTTGGTTAAGGGATGATTGCTTTGATCGGTAATGTGATGCTTGGATCTAGTGTAAGCTCAGGGGCTGTGGGGCCATCCAAATGGGTTGGATGGGTGCATCTTATGTACCTAAGTACTGGAAACTTCTTGCATATTCCACACTGCCTACATACCCTGTATCCACGGGATCAAGGCACATTAAGATGCGGGTGGTGATGATATGTAGTTTTGATTTGTGATGATGATGTGGGATGGTTGAGGATAGGTGTAATGATGATGGAAGATGATGTGTTGGATGATTTGGGTGATTTTGAGGATGTTGGAAGATGATGAGATGTTGATGGAACAATGTTGATTTTGTGATGGATATTTTTTGGGATTTTATGGATTTTTTTATTTTTTTGGATTTTTGTGGTTTTAGAAAGGGAATGATTTATTATGATGGTTGCATTGGATTTCATTTGGATAGCCTTTGTGTTAAATACCAATGACAAGGGAACACCAAGTCTAGAGGTGAAGGTGATGGGGTTGGATAGGGGGATTGGCAATGAAAGGATAATGGATAGGAGATTTGTGGTAGATATATAGATACATGCGGATAAGGGATAGGATGGGGGATAAAGGATCGGGTAGGGATACATGATAGATGGATGGGGGGTTTGGTAGTGGAAGGTGATAGAGAGGAGATTCATGATAGATGGATTGGAAGATAGAGATAGGGATGCAAGATAGATGGATGGGAGATGGGGAAAAGGATTTTCTCCAAGGGCTAGGTTGCAAGGAATCATATGCCCCAATGCTTAAATAATTTTGCATGATGGTTTTACGTTTGAGTGGATGGGCTTTGTAGTCGATGGATGGAGGATATGCTTGGAAAAGGAGTGTGTCGAGAGGTGTCCAAAGCAAGTTGTTGATATCTTTCCCCTTGTCTTTATCAAGATTTAACCTGAGGAAGATATAGCGGATAGGATGGATGGGAAATGGTAGGATAAATAGGGGATGGTGGATAGGAATATGATAGGATAAGTATACATGGATAGGATATGCAAAAGGATGTTATGGATGTGGATGATTTTGTCCCCGAGTGTAGGGTACAAAATGGATGGAGAAGGGATTACGCATGACACCCACAAGGGGTTTTCATCATGGTACTTGCCCAAGGCACCACAAGGAGTGGCTTTCACCATTTGGATGGATTTTTTCTTTTTGCTATTTTCTTGATATTTTTATTTTTTTGCTTTTTTGATGGGATGGGGACTCTAGCGTCTATTTCCATAGCATGGAGAAGATGGTCCCATGTTGGATAGCATTATGGATGATGATTGCATGGATGTCAGTGGATAGTGGGTTATGATGTGGATTATGAGGATTATGATGTGGATTATGCAATAGCATGGACCATAGGAATGTGATGGGGAAGATATGTTGGATAGTGGATGAAAGATGGAGAAATGGGGCTATTTGGGAATGTCAAGTGGTGGAGGGGAACCAAGACCAACGGTTGCACACACCGTGATGTATTTGGAAGCTTGTACTTTGGATGTGGAGTTGGGAGTAATGGGGATCCGGATAGGGGATTTTTGGATGGTTGATTTAGGGTTTTAGGTACCCAAATGGGCTTAGGAATTATGGGATTTTTAGATGGGGAGCAAGATGTTTGGGATTGTGGGTTAGATTGGGATGTGGATGCTTCAATAGAGTTTGGTGCTTTTTGTTTAGGGACCCACACCATTTTTGTTTTTGCTTTTTCTTGTGATGGTGTGGGCTTTGATAGCCTTTTGGATTTTTGATTTTGCTTGGAAGGGATAACATCTTTAGTCTTTTGTGCTTTATGAGTCAAGGCATTCAAATTTTTGAATCCCATGGATTTGGTGGAAGCTTCATGTTTGAAAGATGTGTGCTTTTGTTGGTCTTGATTAAGAAATTTAGGGGGTTTATGGGTAGAGGGGTAAAAAGTGGATTTATGGATAAATGAATGAGGGGATTTGAGGATAGGGATGTTTGGGAGGATGGGAGGATAAGAGGATTTGTGGATAGGGATGTTGGGAGTTGGTAGGATAGGAGGTAAAGTTGATTTAATAGGAATATTTGGAGTTGGAAGTAGTGGAGGTAAATTTGATGGAGGAAAATGGATGGTCACATGCTTTTGCAAATGATATGATGATGGAGGAGGGATGGTGACATATGCTTTGGGGGTGCGATGAGATGCACCATGTTTGGGATTGGATGAATGGATTTTGGAAGGTGCGTGGGTGGTACCAACATGTTTAGATTGTTTTTCTTGGGGTGTATAGCCAAGGCCATGAGAGGATGGATGGAATGTGCTGTGGATGGGCTCCAAGATGCCTTGTTCGTGAAGGCCTAAGCCTTTGCCTTGATAGTTCATATGTTGGAGCATGCGACATGCAATGGGATGTTTGGTGCTTTGGAAACAAGATGCGAGTCCATTATTTGTTGGAGAAAGATAGGTGGTGGATGGAAGTTGTTCACCTCCTACGAGGGAGTCACCACGGATGAAAGTGCTTTGTTCGAGAGAATAGGAGGATGGATTTGGGATGGGATTGGTAGATAGAGGTGAAGGATTAATGGTGGATGGTAAAGGGGTGGTAGAAGAAGGGGTGGGATCAATAAGTTGACCAATAGATGGGAGGGGATCAGGGATGGGATTAGATGGGATGGTTAGATCTTGATTAGGAGAAGGGGTTGATGTTTCAACATGCTTTGGATTTGATTCTTGACATAGCCTGTGTGCTTGGATAGAAGTGGAAGTGATTTGGATAGATGTGGTGGATGCTTAGATGGATGTGATAGGTGCTTCGATGGGTCTTGGTTTGTATGAGGGTGTTTGATTCCTTACTAATAACCAATGGATGACATCCTTCATGAGTGTATGGGTTGAAGAAAAATATAATGGATGGATAGTAAGGGTGGATGAAGTAGGATTAGGATTGGGATTGGATAAGTGGGCAATGGGATTAGATGGCGATAGTTCTTGGATGGGTTTGAGGATAGGTGTTGGATTAGATGGTGGTGTTGGAAGGGTGGGAGATTTGGGGGATTCTATAGCTTTGCTTTCATTTTTAGGTGATGTTCTTTGGAGGAAATCCCACAAGGATTCTTTGGATGTCGTGGGCTTAGGATTTGGAAGATTTGATGGTGGATCAGGTGGTGGATGGGTGATAGGGATTGGTGGATTGGGAGATACATAAGATGATGGATTAAGGTTGATAGGATTGGAGGGATATTGTGGTGGGGGGATAGTGATTGATGGATTGTAAGATAGGTATGGTGATGAATTAATGTTGATAGGATTAGAACGATATTGTGATGGAGGGATTGGATGATGGGGATTAGAGGATGGGGGATTTGTATGGGGAAATGGTTGTTGATGTAAGCTTTGAACTTCAGCCATGAGGTGTGCTAGATTGGTGTTCCCTTGATCAAAGTTAGCATGACAAAGGTTGGGGGATGGATAAGTTGGAGGTATTGATTGTTGGGGTAGGTATGATGGCATGGATGTATAAGGGGATGAATATTGATATGAGGGTAAAGGTTGAAATGATGAAGGTTGATATGATGTGGATGGGGGTGAAATGTAAGATGTTTTTTGATATGATGGAGGTTGGGTAGGGGCTTGGGATTCTCCAATGATGAGGTGTGCTAAGGGTATATCTTTGATGTTATTTTTGTATTTTTCCTTAGCATTAGGATCCATGTTCTCATAGATTTTTCTAAGTCTTTGTAATTGTTTCATTGCTGCATAAGGATCCATTTTGTTAGAGAGATATGAGATGAAATGGAGGATAATGGATGATTGTGATGTTGGGGATCAAATTTCAAGACCTTAGGATGATTTGATTTGATTTGATTTTTTTTTTTATTATTATGCTTAAGATAGACTAATGATCTTAAGAAAGAGGGTTGATGTGATCAACTAAGGTCTTGATTTTTGATTGGGTTGATTTGGATTTGGAGTTTGATAGTGATGTTGGGGGACTTGGATGTTGATTGGGATCAATGTTGATTTTGGATTTGATTTGGATGAGATGGGATTGGAATGATGTTGATGAATTGTATTAAGGATGATGAGGGTGATTAGGATAAGATTGGATTGAATAATTTGGATGATGATGTGGATAAGATAGGTGGTTAGGATGATTAGGATAGATGGGTGATTGGATTAAGATGAAGTGGGTAAGAATGATTGGGATGATGAAGATAGATTATGACTAGAATTTGATCAAGCTCAAATAAAGGGATTGGATAAGCTCAACTTATGGGGTTTGATAAATGGGGGGATGGTTTAGCGGTGTTGGGAGGAAAACCTAACCCGACGTGAGGGGGGGTGTGGAAGATTTGATGTTTTTGATGGGAAAATTTGATTTTTGGACATGAATGAAGAAGGCACTAAAACAGATGGAATATGGCACTAAAACAGAAGGAAATGGCACTAAAGGATGAGAATGGTTGGATTGATGGATGAATTTGATTTTTCTTGGCAAGTAAACAATCAAGCAAGAAAACACAATGGTCAAGGTTTGATTTATGAAAAATGTGATAATCAAGCATGCATAACCTAAGGTGAAGCAAGGACAATACTTGTTGAACAAGTAGAGGGATTTGGGCCACTAAAGCAAAGGTTCGTAGTGGGGGAACATCCGGGGGATTGGCACCTTACGAGCATCTGATAAACCACTTAAGGTTTTGACTAGCTCTACTAGGGGTTTCATATACACAAGGTACTACTCCCTTTCAAGCTAGCATCAAATGGGAAGCACTCATACCAATTCAGACTTGGCTTTCACCTTATCCTATTTTGTATAGCGGACCGGATGAAAGTACTGCTTGGGGTCGCCAATGAGTTCTCCAAATGGATGTGTCTCAAGGGCAGGCCCACATCCTAAAAAGAAAAATAGAGTAGAACCATTTCTCTTCACCCAAGATCCCTTTGAAGGCAAGGGGAGTGGATACTTTGATTCTACCCTATGGGATAACACAAACATGCAAGTGCACAAGACATGGCGAACAAAAGCTAATGTTCATTTTAAGCCCAAATCAAAATGTGCCTAAAGTTGTTTGTTGCAAGCAATGATTAATTTTAGTTGCACTAAAATTAGATGTTCTTTACATTAAGGTACACAAAGATTCTTTTTAGGTGCACTAAGATAAAGTGTTTGATTGTAGATTGTTTGCAAGCAAGATTGATTTTATGCACCAAACTTAAATGTTTTCTAAACTAGGCACACAAAGGTTCTTTTTAGGTCCACCATGATAAAGTGTTCTCTATGCTAAGAAATCCCTACAAAAGATGTTAGCAGCTTCCTGATTGTGCCCCAAGATGATTTGAAATATCCTATAGAAAAGGGGCCCAACCTTGTACAGATCCCTAAGCTAGTACAGAAAATAGTGCCAATCCAGAGGCAAGATAGTGCTAATACAGAAGATAGTGCTAATACAGAAAGTAGTGCTAATACAGAAGCAATATGGCGCTAATACAGAAAATATCCAGAGGCAAGATAGTGCTAATAACAGATCCCTAAGCTAGTACAGAAAATAGTGCCAATCCAGAGGCAAGATAGCGCTAATACAGAAGATAGTGCTAATACAGAAAGTAGTGCTAATACAGAAGCAATATGGCGCTAATACAGAAAATATCCAGAGGCAAGATAGTGCTAATACAGAAGATAGCGCTAATACATGAAATAGTGCCAATACAGAAAATAGCACTACAGGCTTGAGTGAGGAATCCAATTATCTTGTTTAGCGTATAATCTAACCTTTCCCCCTAATTCATTTTAGGTTATCACTTGTTTACCAAATTTCAATAGGTTACCCTGGCTGGCCACTTTGGGCACTTGCCCCACATTAAAATCCACTCCCCCACTTGCACCTAGGAAACCCCATCCATCAAGCAAGACATGTATCATCATAACAATTAACTTTTCATGCACATTGCGAGGCATTAACCCTCTTGCACACTAAGGCATAATCACAAGGACATACTCTTAATATATTGTCCATGGCTTCCAAATGAAATAACTCATAAGCAAAATTCTCCTTTACGAATAACGATGTCTCCCATTGTCTAAACCAACACAATATCTTATAACATACTCAAAACAATTAAATAAATCACAACATCCATGAAAAACTTTATAAACACATTGTGATACATTACAACATAGCATATACAAGAAATCAAGACCAATCATCCTATGCCTCTGGATCAACTAAGACTTGACAACTTGCACAAAGAACCCCATTAGGATCAAAGATCCAACATACACACAATTTTACTTGCAATTGAATTCACAATAAACCAATTTTCTAATAACCAATTACCTGTTGGCACTCATTTTGACCTGGAGGTTGATTTTTCATCTTTAGAGGGTTTCTTCATTTAAACCCTATATTTTCTTGCCCATCAGCGTGACCTCACAGGCATTTTGGCAATCAGGTTGATGGTAGAGATGGTGTCATCGCTGAGACTTTGCCTATCGGGGGGAGGCTTATTGTTATTCTGACAGTTTTTTATCTCACCGATGGGGAATGTGGTGTGTTCTTTGTATGTCGCTGAGACTTTATGATATCAGCGGAGATATTTTTTGTCCCACCAAGGGAGATGGTCAGGTCGATGAGGGTTTTTTTTTAGGTGTTCATCGGCAAGAGTTTCCATATCGACTAGGTAGATAGGTGATTCACCAATGCATTGGATGTTCCCGATGGAGGTTGGATTGATGTGCCATCGGCACGACATAGTCTATCGAGTGAGCGGGCAGGTGTTGGGCTGATGGCATTTGTTTGGCCAATGGATATCTATCGGTGAGGGTATGGTCTATCGGCAAGGGATCTTTTTCTTGCTCCGATGACTTAGGTCTCGCCGAATGCAGGATGCAGGGTTATTCGAAGGCATCGGCGTAACATTCTTCATCGGCTGGGAAGTTTTTGGTTTGGCCGATAGCTTTGGTCTGGTCGACGGGAGCATGGAGGGTGGCCATCGGGTGAACCGTGTGTATGGTCTCACTGATGGTGTCATCGGCGTAATGATTGTCATCGACGAAGGTTTTTTAGGGGCCACCGATACATGTAGTCTGGCCGATGAAGTTGTTCATCAGTGTGATAGGGGATATCGGGTGAATTGCAAAATACTTGACCGATGGTCTACCTCTGGCCGATGGGGATGTTAGTGACTTGCGGAGGTGTTATCAGTGTGACTATTGAGGTCGGTAGGAGGATTTGGGAGTGTGCCGATGGCTCAGGTCTTGGCGATAGGCTTTGGACAAAGGCTTATGCATCGAGTGCGGCAAAAGCGCTCGACATTTGTTATACATGCGGACATGTTTTTAAAATGCTAAAGTAGTCTCCTCACCGTGCATGTGGGACTAATCTCCCTGTATTATTCTAAACCTGTGGTGATGCACGTTTTGGCGAGAAATCCTTTTTTGAATGCTGCGACTGTTTTCTTGGTGGCTACGGGTGGTTGAGCCATCAATGGCGACTGTAGCAAGGGTATGGGCGATGGTACAAGTGATCAAGCTGCCTAATCATGAATGAAGACTTCCAGATGGTGGCATAGGGCTCGAGGCCACCATTGTCTACTTTTTGTCTCTGCAGCAATAAATTCTAAGCGCCATTCCTTTGAAGGATTTGTATCTGGTGGATTTTTGTAAAAGCCATGTAATTAATTGTTGTAGGTACACTTTTTGGCCAATATAGGCAGACTGTGTTACCATTGTTTTGGTTGTTGAAAGTTGAACATTTTGGCTTTGTAATACAATACAGCTGATTTGGTTGCTCTGTACAGCTAAACTTGTGAGTTTATGTATCTCTTATTGTATGTTTTTGCATGAATCCACTGATTTCATGGTTAATTTTATATGAGAAATGCTATGTTAGCGTGTGTTTTGTTAATTCTGTCTCCAGTATTGCATGTATCTTTCTTCTGAGTCTGGATATTTAAGGAATGTTTGAGACTCTAGAACATAGAATTCCTGTGTTGAATGTCTGATCTTTTAACTTCTGCTCAAGGGGTAGATTAAATTGTTCTCAGATTGAACATTGGGAAGGGTATACTGCAGTAGGGATGCCATAAGTATAGATAGCTTAACACTCTGTACCGGGAGATATCTGTAAGGCAGATATCATATGTATCCCCCTGAAATCTAGTCTTAGTTGTTCATGCATATCATTCACAGGTGTATGTCTACTGACTCCAGGCCCTAGATAGGCACCAATCTTGCTTTGTGTTTGTGTTACAACCATGTCCAGCTTTGCAACCAAACTTAAAATCAAAATCAAACTCTAAAACAACCATTAGGACAGTAGAATTAGTTTTAGGATCCAAGTGCTCTATCTACAACTGCAAATAGGCCCAAAGCTAGCCCCTTTGCTCTTATCTTTTAGTTTTGGTCTACTTACAGGAGGACTTATCTGCTTTCTGTCAGCATCCTAGCCTTTGTATGCATATCCTCATGGATGTTGAGTAGGGAATACCCCCCTAGGTTTTGCAGAGCCTGAAGAAGAAGAGGAGATAAAATATAGAGTCTATCTCCTACACTGTTGGCCCCTGGCCCAGAGATCCTGTTGATCATTGATGGCTACCTTGTAGGGAAATCTGGGAGTAAGCATCTAGTCTAGGAAAAAACCAACAGAAATTGACGACATTGCTGGGGAAGGAAATTTGAGAAAGGGTTATATCTTGTGACCCATCCGAGTCACCAACAGAAATTGGTGACTCAGCTGGGGAATTTGTGAAAGAACCCTGATTTACAAAAGAAAACAATTCCTAGTAATAGGTAGCGACTCTGAAGTAATCTCTCAACTGGTCAAAGTAAAATTTATATGCAGGGGAGAAGATCCCAACAAAATCCTTTATTTGAAGAGTTACCAGTAACAAGAAGAATGATGTACAGAAGAAAGGGAGCTGTCTTAGTCAGTCATGAGGGTTCCCCCAGAAAAAATGATGATATGCAAGATAACCCTAGGCCATCAGGATAGCATGTGCCTTACTTTTCAAATGCAGAAGCTGATATTCAGGGTGCATATGAGAGGCAACAGGGTGGTAGCGTGAGAATGAGGTCAGAGGTGTTCCAAGAACGCCCTTTTCTCGACCCTAGTGAAAGGTTTGAAGAGGCAGAGTCTCTGAGGGATGATGAAGATGATGACCAGAATGGTATGAGACCATCTACCTCCATGCCTAAGGAAGAACAGTTAGTTGAAGAAATCAGAAATCTGAGAGCAGAACAAGAATATCTACAAGCCATGAAAATCAGAGATGACATGAGGCAAAAAGTGCAAGCTTTAAGGACTGCCCAAAATGATTCAATTCCTACCCTTGAGAATGCAAATGTGCAGAGACATCAGCAAAGAAATGAAGTGCAACATCAGCATAATGATGAAAGATAAAATGTGAATGATGCTAGGATACCACTGAACAATGTAAGAAACCAGAATGTAAACAGAAATATCAACGTTAATCAGTTAGACAGACAGCCCATGCAGCTAGATAGATTCAAGCAGCTGGTATTTGATGGTATTCCTGGGTATCCTAACCCCATTGACAAGCATCTAAGGCTGCAAGTGCCTAAATTTTCAGGAAACAACACTGTGTCAAGAGAAGATCATCTAAAGGCTTTTCAAAATGTCATGGATAACTTTGAGGTTGAACATGAGGATGTTTTCATGAAGTCATTCATGCAATCTTTAGTAGATGAGGCAAGAGAATGGTACAAGAATCTGCCTGACCGGAGTATTTCATCATGGGATGATTTTAAAAGGATGTTCAAGGAGCAATATGGTGACAAAACTGACCCTAGCTTTTTTGTAAATGAGTTTACCAGTATCACTAAAGGGTCAAATGAGCAGGTTGTAGATTTTAATGCAAGATTTACTAAAGTGTTAAACAAATTGCCACATCACATGAGGCCAAATAAACCAATGTGCGTAATATTGTATATCAATGCCTTTGATGCAAAAACTGCATATGGATTAAGAGATAAAGGTCCTGCTACTCTCAGGGATGCTTTCAAAATTGCAGTGAATATTGAGAACAGGAAAGCATCAGGCAAGACTAACAGAAGGGATGATGTGAAAATTCTGTAGAATCCAAACAAGCCTCAGAACACTCAAGGTAATACATCTACCCCTGAAGATAAGATAGACAAATTGGCAAATGTTGTTAAGGACCTAAGCTATAGACTAGCTAGAAGTGAAAAAGGGATAGGTCCTGATAGGCAAGTCTATCAAAGGCAGGAAAAGAGACCATCATTGCATGATATGCCTTATAATACCAATTGGCATAATGGTAAGCCTATATTCCCACATAACAACACAAATCAAAGAGCTCAATATGTCAAAGAAACTCCTGATCCTCTAAAGAAAGCTGTAAATATTGTTGATGATACTCCATGGTGTATAATTTGTCAGATGCCACATTCATAGTCGCAGTGTATGATTGCTCAGTCCTTGTATGATAATACTACATCTTGTAATGAATGCAATGAGCCACATTATGTGCAAGATGATGATGTTAATATGATGTCCATAAGCAATGGATACACTCTTTGTGATGCTGATGCAAATGCAGATGATGAAACTCAGGGCTGCCAACAGTTCCCATATGATGAAGATGATGAAGATAACTATGCCTATGCTCAGAGCTCACACAATTTTCTGAGTAACTTACAACGACCTTCTGATGAGGAAATTAGGGCCCTTACAGCTGCATCAGTTGCCCAAGTCAAGAGTAACTACAATCTCAGAGGTAAAGCTCAGATAAGCAGCCCACGTCAACCAGAAGATATTTCTGCAGGTCAGCCAGTGCATGGTCATAAGGGGATTGAATCACAAAAAAGGCAGTGGGGTAATAATAAACAGAATTTTAGACATAGAATAGGTCATGAATCTCAAGGACCAGAAAACAAAATCCCTCAGGCTGAAGATCAAAGCAAAGGTTCCCAAGACAAGAATGATGATTAGGGAACTATGAAAGTAAAAGCTAAATCAGTTCAGGATAAAAACAAGATTGTGGAGCAAGCTACAACTGTTATACAAAATTATGCTCCATTTGATGTAGCTCAAGTCCTCTCCCAGGTAAAAGTTTATGTTCCACTTATGGAACTGATGAAGGTTGAAGAGATCAAGAATAGGACAATATCCCTAATTTCAGGGGTGCCTTTTCAAGCTAAACAAAATGTTCAGATCCAGGGTGAGAAGCATGTCATGTGTAATGAAGAAGATGAGGCTCCTGAAGTCTATTTAGGAGTGACTATGACAAAGTGTCCTTCACAAGTGGAACCATTTTATGTATCCCTAGTTATAAATGGAAAAATAATCAGAAATTGTATGCTTGACTCTGGAGCATCTACAAATGTCATGCCTTTAGCCGTCATGCAACAAGCTGGATTGAAAATTGACAAGGCATGTGGAAAATGTTATGCTATGGATGCCAGAGAGGTACCAGTTATTGGAATCATGAAGGATGTAGATTTCAAACTGGTAGCATTTCCTGAAAAGAGATATAAAATGAATATAACAGTGGTTGACATCAAGCCACAGTATGGTATGTTGTTGTCAAGAAGATGGGCAGCACTAATTGGTGGAAGTATGCAGCTGGACCTGTCATATGCCATGATTCCAATGAATGGCAGGGATGTTAAGCTAATCAGAGAACAAAGATCATCAGAGACAGTGGAAGACCAAGAAGCAGAGGAACAGATATGCTTTGTAAACACTGACTGTGATAACTTCAAGGTTGTCTCAGATTATAGAGAAGATAAAGAGAAAAATGTCTGCATTAAAGAGCTGGACCAGCAAGGTTTATGGACTATGTTTTTTGATGGAGCTTGTGCAAAAGAAGGCTCTGGAGCTGGAGTTGTTTTCCCATCTCCAACTGGTAAGCTCCTCAAATTCTTTTTCTTGCTGAGGTTTGTTTGCACAAACAACATTGCAGAATATGAGGCTTTACTCTTAGCCCTAAATGTAGCTCTCAAACATGGAATCAAGATGCTAAGAGTATTTGGGGATTCTGAGCTGATTGTATCCCAAATTAGAGATAGGTATGCTTCAAAAAATAAAAGATTGAAACAATACAAGCATGCTGTTTGGGATACCATTGAACTATTTGATGCATTTTCAATAGGCTGGGTAGAGAGATCGAAGAATGTTATGGCTGATTTCTTAGCTAATGTTGCAATAAGGCTAGATGACATCACTCTGTCAGATGTTACAAATGTAGAAGTTAAAATCAGGCCTGTAGTACCAGAAAACATATGCAGTTGGCAAGTGTTTAATGATGATAGGGACTTGTTAAAATTTTTGCACTGCATAGATGAATATGAGAATCAAGAAATTGATTTGCAAGCTTTTGTAGAGACTATAGATGGAAAACAAACTCTTGTGGGAAAAGAGATAATTCAATTGAAGACTAATAAAATCCCTAGAGGGTTAGTAGCTTTGGAAAGAGCTTTTGACAGTAGAGACAAATTGGTCACAAAGACATCTCCCATAAACAAAGAAGATTTAGAAGAGATAAATTTGGGGACATCTCAGGCCCCCAAGAAGGTATACATTGGTAAATAGCTCAAACCACACATCAGGAGTATGCTGATTGCATTGCTAAAAAGGTATAAACATGTTTTTGCTTGGTCATATGAGGACCTAAAAGCTTATAGGGAAGATCTATTCCAGCATGAGATCCCATTGAAGCTTGGAGCTAAGCCATTTAGACAAAGGCAAAGACCTATTAACCCTACCTTAGCTCCAAAGATGCAAGAAGAACTCAAAAAGCTTAGGGAGGCTGGAATAATTGTGCCAATCAGACATTCAACTTGGGTGTCTAACCTTGTCCCAGTCAGAAAAAATAATGGTGATATTAGGCTTTGTGTTGATTTCAGGAACTTGAATGTATCCTCTTTAAAGGATAACTATCCACTGCCTAATATGGAAGCTATGTTGCAGAGAGTGACTGGTTGTAAACTCTTATCCATGATGGATGGATTTTCAGGTTATAATCAGGTGAAGGTAAATGAGTCAAAACAGTATAAGACTGCCTTCACCACTCCATGGGGAACTTATGTGTATGTTAGAATGCCCTTCGGACTAACAAATGCAAGTGCTACATTTCAAAGAGCAATGGATGTTACTTTTGCAGGGTTGATTGATTCAATCCTAGCTATATATCAAGATGACTTGACTGCATATTCGAAGAAGGAAGAGCAGCATTGTTTGCATCTAGAGCAGATTTTCATAATAGCACTAGAGTATGGTATTTCTTTAAATCCAAAGAAGTGTGCCTTTGGGGTAGTTGAAGGAAAGCTCCTGGGACACATTGTTTCCAAGGATGGAGTTAGGATAGATCCAAAGAGAGTGGCTGCTATAGACATAATTCAAATGCCAAAAACTGTAAAAGGAGTTCAGTCCTTCTTTGGATAGATAAATTTTGTTAGGAGATTTGTTCCCAACTTTGCAGAAACCACAAGGAACATTTCCAAGATGATGAAGAAGGATGCAACTGTCCACTGGGAAAGTGAAGTAATTGAATCATTTCAGAGTATCAAAGAGGCAATCAAGATGGCTCCTGTTCTTAAATCTCCTAATTTTTCTAGGCCATTCCAATTGTTTTCATTTGCTTCCTTTCACACTGTTGCTGCATGTTTGCTACAGAAAAATGAGGATGGTTTTGAACAACCCATAGCTTTCTTCAGTATGTCCTTGTAGGCTGCTGAGTTGAAGTATGATATTATGGAAAAATAGGCATATGCACTAGTCAGAGCCATCAAAAGTTTTAGACCATACCTAGTAGGATCACATATAATTGTATATGTACCCCATGCAGCAGTCAAAGACATATTCACTCAACAGGAGGTGACTGGAAGAAGGTGCAGATGGATAAACAAACTGCAAGAGTTCAACATAGACATACAGATTACCAAGTTGGTAAGAGGACAAGGATTAGCCAAGATGATGGCACAGTCAAACTTGGAAGCATGCCAAGTTAATGCAGTCCAAAATGAGAGTGTAAATGTATCAAGATCTGAATGGTACAAGGATATTATCTACTACTTGCAAAATCTGAATTGTCCTTCCCATTTCAGTGACAGTCAAAAGAGGACTTTAAAGTTACATGCAATCAGGTATGTTATTGTTCAAGGTGAGCTATACTGGAAAAACCCTGATGGTGTGCTGCTGAGATGTGTGGACGAAGATGTGGCTAACAATGTTTTGATTGACATGCATAGGGGATTGTGTGGTGGACATTATACTGCCCAAACAACAGCTCATAAGATTCTCAGGGTAGGATACTGGTGGCCCACTCTCTTTTCAGATGCACAAAGGTTAGTGAGGAAGTGTGACCCTTGCCAAAGATTTTCAGGAAAGCTGAGATATGATGGTGCTTTACCCCTCAGAACTGTAACTGTGGATGCTCCATTTCAGCAATGGGGAATTGACTTCATAGGTGAAATTGCAGACAAGTCAAGTGGGGGACACAGTTGGATTTTGGTGGCCACTGATTACTTTACCAAATGGATTGAGGCCATTCCAACTAAGAGAGCTACAAGTAAGGTGGTGATGGATTTCATACTGGAAAATGTTATCATCAGGTTTGGAATACCATTCAAGATAGTCACTGATAATGCTATGTGCTTCAGATTAGGTGAATTTGTTGATTTTTGCAACACGTATGGGATAAATCTATCATATGCATCACCATACCACCCACAAGGAAATGGTCAAGCAGAATCAAGCAATAAAAGCATCATGAAAATTATCAAGAGGATACTAGACAAGAACAAGAGAGCTTGGGACTCAAAATTAAAATTGGCAATATGGGTTGACAGAGTGACAGTAAAAAAGGCTATTGGGATGTCACCCTTTGAAATTGTATATGGTGCATCAGCCAGATTGCCCATAAACAATCTCCTGCCAGTTTATAGATTCATCCAGGAAAATGATGAGGAGATTGAAGACTCTATGACAGAAAGAGTGAACCAGCTAGTTGCACTGGATGAGAACAGAAGGAAAGCACACCAGATCAACCTCAAGAGACAACAAGATGTGAAACATCTATTTGATAGGAGAGCTACTAAAAGGAAGTTTTAGGTCAATGATCTGGTACTCATCTGGAATGCAAAAGGTCAAGAAAAAGGTAAACATGGTAAATTTGAACCCTTATGGATGGGCCCATATCAGATTTGTAGCACTCATGGGGAGGACTCTTATTTCCTCCAGGCCCTAGATGGTGAAGTTCTGGAATTGCCTGTGCATGGCCAATTCCTTAAGTTTTATTTTGCATAGATGGCCTATCTCTATGAACATTTGTAAAAATATGTATATAGTGTAGATGTCTTGTACAATTCATGCTTTTTTGGCTTTTTGCCTGGTCTGCCCGGAGATCTGGTTCTCGCTGCAGGTTTTTTACCTGCACGTCCCCATTCGGAGCCAGTGTTGGCACTCATTTTGACCTGGAGGTTGATTTTTCATGTTTAGAGGGTTTCTTCATTTAAACCCTATATTTTCTTGCCCATCGGCGTGACCTCGCAGGCGTTTTGGCGATCAAGTTGATGGTAGAGATGGTGTCATCGCTGAGACTTTGCCTATCGAGGGGGAGGCTTATTATTATTCTGACAGTTTTTGATCTCACCGATGGGGAATGTGGTGTGTTCTTTGTATGTCACTGAGACTTTATGATATCGGCAGAGATATTTTTTGTCCCACCGAGGGAGATGGTCAGGCCGATGAGGGTTTTTTTTTTAGGTGTTCATCGGCAAGAGTTTGCATATCGGCCAGGCAGATAGGTGATTCACCGATGCATTGGGTGTTCCCAATGGAGATTGGATTGATGTGCCATCGGCACGACATAGTCTATTGGGTGAGCGGGCAGGTGTTGGGCCGATGGCATTTGTTTGGCTGATGGATATCTATCGGTGAGGGTATGGTCTATCAGTGAGGGATCTTTTTCTTGCTCTGATGACTTAGGTCTCGCCGAATGTGGGATGCAGGGTTATTCGAAGGCATCGGCGTAACATTCTTCATCGGCTGGGAAGTTTTTGGTTTGGCCGATAGCTTTGGTCTAGCCGACGGGAGCATGGAGGGTGGCCATTGGGTGAACCGTGTGTATGGTCTCGCCGATGGTGTCATCGGCATAATGATTGTCATCGGTGAAGGTTTTTTAGGGGCCGTCGATATATGTAGTCTGGCCGATGAAGTTGTTCATCGGCGTGATAGGGGATATCGGGTGAACTACAGAATACTTGACCAATGGTCTACCTCTGGCCGATGGGGATGTTGGTGACTTGCAAAGGTGTTATCGGTGTCACTGTTGAGGTCGGCAAGAGGATTTGGGAGTGTGCCGATGGCTCGGGTCTTGGCGATAGGCTTTGGACAAAGGCTTATGCGTCGAGCGCGGCAAAAGCGCTCAACATTTGTTATACATGCGGCCATGTTTTTAAAATGCTAAAGTAGTCTCCTCACCGTGCATGTGGGACTAATCTCCCTGTATTATTCTAAACCTGCGGTGATGCACGTTTTGGCAGGAAATCCTTTTTTGAATGTTGCGACTATTTTCTTGGTGGCTGCGGGTGGTTGAGCCATCAATGGCGACTGTAGCAAGGGTATGGGCGATGGTACAAGTGATCAAGCTGCCTAATCATGAATGAAGACTTCCAGATGGTGGTACAGGGCTCAAGGCCACCATTGTCTACTTTCTATCTCTGCAGCAATAAATTCTGAGCGCCATTCCTTTGAAGGATCTGTATCTGGCGGATTTTTGTAAAAGCCATGTAATTAATTACTGTAGGTACACTTTCTGGCCGATATAGGCAGACTGTGTTACCATTGTTTTGGTTGTTGAAAGTTGAACATTTTGGCTTTGTAATACAATACAGCTAATTTGGTTGCTCTGTATAGCTAAACTTGTGAGTTTATGTATCTCCTGTTGTATGTTTTTGCATGAATCCACTGATTTCATGGTTAATTTTATATGAGAAATGCTATGTTAGCATGTGTTTTGTTAATTCTGTCTCCAGTATTGCATGTATCTTTCTTCTGAGTTTGGATATTTAAGGAATGTTTGAGACTCTAGAACATAGAAGTCCTGTGTTGAATGTCTGATCTTTTAACTTCTGCTCAAGGGGTAGATTAAATTGTTCTCAGATTGAACATTGGGAAGGGTATACTGCAGTAGGGATGCCATAAGTATAGACAGCTTAACACTCTGTACTGGGAGATATTTGTAAGGCAGATATCATATGTATCCCCCTGAAATCCAGTCTTAGTTGTTCATGCATATCATTCACAGGTGTATGTCTACTGAATCCAGGCCCTGGATAGGCACCAATCTTGCTTTGTGTTTGTGTTACAACCATGTCCAGCTTTGCATCCAAACTTAAAATCAAAATCAAACTCTAAAACAACCATTAGGATAGTAGAATTAGTTTTAGGATCTAAGTCCTCTGTCTACAACTGCAAATAGGCCCAAAGCTAGCCCCTTTGCTCTTATCTTTCAGTTTTGGTCTACTTACAGGAGGACTTATCTGCTTTCTGTCAGCATCCCAGCCTTTGTATGCATATCCTCATGGATGTTGAGTAGGGAATACCCCCTAGGTTTTGCAGAGCCTGAAGAAGAAGAGGAGATAAAATATAGAGTCTATCTCCTACACTGTTGGCCCCTGGCCCAGAGATCCTGTTGATCATTGATGGCTACCTTGTAGGGAAATCTGGGAGTAAGCATCCAGTCTGGGAAAAAACCAACATTACGCATGACTCAAATTCCATTATCATGTTTGTATACCTAATTTCAAACCTTTTTTTTATATTTCAACTTAACAAAATCATCCTAATAAATTCAATACCAAAAATTACATTAAATTTATCAACAATAAACATATAATCATATTGATTTTATAGCAATACATTATAGTCTATCTTATCTTCATTTATATTTCAATAATCTTATCAAATATATTTCAATAATCTAATATAAACAACCCACGTATCTCAACTATAATATTTGATTCATTTAGATTTTAACTAATTATTGAATATGATATATATACATTTTATTTACATGAGTGTATAGGTTACTCTTACTCAACAAAACATAGAACAATTACTTACCTCTTTTGTTGAAGATGAGGTGTAACATTGCCATCAAAATAATATCAGTAATAATAATAATAATAATAATAATCATCATCATTTTAATAATATTCTATTCCTTGGGTCATTAGTAAATATTTATTTATCCAAAGGACAACAACTGAACAATGTTAATAAATCTAATTTATTTATTATTATATATATAGATTTTTATATGACAGTTATCTATTCAATAGTACCTTTAAAATACTATGATCTACTTTAGTCAAAATAATTTATATAAAAACCTATAATATATATCATCATAATCCTATGTAAATTTTGACATATTGATTAAATCTCTTCTTTCATATGATAAGTCTTTTAACTTTTCAATTATATTTTATAGCTGAAATGTCTATTTTCAGCTATAACGTTGTATATACTATATTTATATAACATAAAACTAATTTTTGAACCTTTTATATAAACTATTCATTTGAAAATGGAAAATAGCCATAGAGATATTGGATAATTAATATTACTACATGAATTTTGTATCAAATGTAATAACTTTCTGTAGTAGTGCTAGAAAATTTTATTAACTGACAAATCTATTTTTTTTATATCTTTACATGAGCTATTCAACTAGAAGTGAAAAATAGCCCAACAGAATTTACTTTATACTCATTTACTACTGTGAATATAACATTTTGGAGTAATAAAAGTGTTGATTTTACTGCAGCATGGGATGGCTGGGTGCCCTAGTTTTCAAAGGCAATTTAAATTAAATTGATTAAACTTTAGATTTTAATGTTCACTAAGTACAGGAAATATAATTTCTTAACGCATTATTGTGCTTTAAACTATTCTGAAATAAAACACATGAATGGAACACAATTCTTAATTACAGCCATGAGATGCATGAGAATATAAATTATGACAGACGTGAGGCATGAAAACAAAATGATTTCATTTTAAATCTTCTTATTGTTGTTCATGTCATTGTACAACAAAAGAGAACGAAGGCAGTTTGATGAATTCTTAAGCAAAATTGTTAAAACCGCTTATAGTATTTCAACTATAAGCATTTCACTACCTTATAAACATCGACGCCCTAAATAAACTGGTAGCCAGAAACAATATCTGATATTAAGCTACGGTAAAGAAATTCTGACAACTTTGTTTTTTTAAAAGGAAAAAGGAAAATGGTTGAAAGCAAATAACTCAGGCAAGTTTATCAAACTGCAAGGTTTAATATCTTGATGGGAGCTGAAAGGGAAGCGCAAACAGAAATAAAGAATCACCTTCTGTGGATTTGTTTCCAAGCAGCATTATGTGCACATGGTTGACCTACTTGGCTATGCTGGCTATCAAAAGATACCCTAAACTTTATGATTGAGAAAACTGTTAAATATGTACCGGCTGTGTGGGTGCGATCTTCTTAGTGTCTGTCAATCACATATGAATCTAGGCTTATGAGTATTTTCAGCAACACTATCTTTTTTTTTTGCTTAAATCCTAAAAACATTTCATGACTTCAGTTCTTGTCTCAAACATCCCTACCGAAATGTGCAGGTTATACGGCACGTGGCCTAAAAGATTTAAGGATGAGAGCTATAAATACTTCAATTACAATTGTAACCCAAAATGTAATGTAACAACAAAGGATCATTTTCATTGGAAAACTGATGATAAGTTTAACTAAAACAAAAGAAGAATGCCCTCTATTATGTTGTATAGATAGGAGATGCTATAGGTATATAGGAAGTCACTGCAGGTAAACTGGGAGCTTCTATAGGTCATTTAAACTACCACTGGTGAACTGGTAACATGCTATACGATTTTAGAGACAAACAGTAAGTTGAGTCGATTTGATCATGTATTTATCATTTCTTTTGACAACATAATTGATATCAGATGGAATGCATCGATTGCTGGATACACACAAAATTGTAGAAGATGGAAATCACATACTGAGTACCAGTGGTGATCTACAGATTATAATTTGGGATCATTGAATGATGAGGATTGTTGATTGGAGAAATAATTACGATTCCTATATAGGGACAATTCATCAATTTCATAGAGAGAGAGAGACCAGAGAATAATGGAACCTAAAAACCAATGTTGGCTAGGTGAAGATTCGTTGCCAGTTTAAATGCTGCCCCCTCCAACTAGTCTCTCCAATCTCCCGAAGACTTGCAATTCCTTCTTCCACCCATCTCCTGAAACCAAAGGATTCAATCCCCCTTTAGAGAGAGCAGTCTCTCCATTTCTTCCAGAACCTTCCCACCTTTTTAGGTGGTGTGCACATGATCCAAAGTGACAACCATATATTCTCTTCCTATATTCATAATAATATTATTTTTTTATTATTTTAATGTGACCTTTGAATTTATTATCAAAATTTATAATTGTTTATACATATTTATTTATATATTTTATTTCCATTTTAATTTTATCACTTTACAACTTTTAATTTATTATTTTATTTAATCATTTATCAAATTTATTTATTTTCATATTAATTTTACCAATTATAAAACAATAAAATTGTTTATAATTAGTAATCAACACATTATTTCCCCTTAAAAGTATTTATTTAACTCTAGCTTAAGATTATCATTGTTTTAATGAAGCATTAACCAAAGCTAAAATCAAACATTTCTAATTGGATAATCCAACCTACAGAATGATACCTGACCTCCATACAAGACCACAAGACAAGACGACAACAAAGGAAACAAACAGTCCAACTGACGATGACAACTGGATACGATACTAGATACTCATCCTCTTCAAGGATGTTGACTGAGTAGGGAACCTTATGCTAACTCCGATCGACAATTCCATTGGTTAAGGTACACTCAGACCTGCTAATTCAGGTGGAGTCGATGCCTGGTACCTGTAGCCTACAGTAAACAATAGGGTTGAACATATACATAAATAAACATGCAGTCATATACACAGTGAATGGAAGCCATAGTGTGGCAGGGTACTCGAACACGAGTAATGCGACATTGTTTCATTCACATAAACACATCAATGAATAACTACATTACACATAATTTCTGATCACTTATTTGTGCTAGGGTTTAGATTTTCAAACATGTAGAAAATGAAACTACTTGAAAACCCTAACTGTAATGAAGTACAATCTAGCTTAGAAATCAACCAAACAAGCAGAAAATAAAAGACAAATCTAAGCTAACATTGATTAACCTCCATTGTTCTCCTTTATCTTCTACTATTTGTTCTTATATTTTGTAGGTTTATGCAAAGATCTTGAGAAGCTCATGTTGATAAATGGCAAGATATTGGAGAGAAAGAGATAAGAGAACATGAAAATGGACTAAGAGAGAGCAAAATAAAACAAGAGCAGAAAACATGAGAACTAAAAGCCCCAAAATGAGCTGGAGAAAGGTGTTTTATAGAAGAGGGATTTTGAATGGATGGTCAGGATTGCCTGTTGACTTTGTAGGCAAATCAAGGGCTAGGATGAGTTAGGGTTTTCCTCCACAAGAAGACAAAAGTGAATTTAAAATTCACAAATATGATGAGGTGTTTTATGATTTTTTAAATTAAATAAATGGTGTTCATTTATTTAATTTATTTGAGGAAAGGGATAATGTGAAAGGGGATTTTTGATGGGATTGATTTATTTATTTGAATAAATCAAGTGTAGGGGACATTAGGATATGATCGACTAATTAAATAATCAATTGAAATTAATTATTTAATTATAGATGAAATATGGACAAATGACTAGAATGGATGAAATTGAACTAGTTGAATAATGGGATTCGAAGGGGAAATTTGTCCTATCACATTTGTGACATGAGAACATTTTTTAGTGTCTACATTTTGCCCCTCTTTGAGATGATGTTCAAGATGATGAGAATTATGTCGAGAAACATCATTTAAAAGAAGCTAAGGAAATGGATAGAGGAAACAGATGGTGATAGAAAGATACGACGATGATGTCCCCTGGAGAGGATAGATGGGTTGGACAAACATGGGTAGGCTCTTGAAATGAAAGGGATTGGTGAAGGAGGAAAGATACAAGAATGGATAGAAGAAATGAATGATACAAGAGAGAGATGGTGGAAGAATGAAAGATTGGCTAGAAGAATAGAAATGAGATCTTGCTTTGATAGATTTTTGAGCTTCTCACTTGCAATTATTTTGGATTATCATCATAGAACTTATTATGTCAAAGGATGACAATCACCATGGCATGTCAAAAGCCAAAGTGGAAAGTGTAGTCCCTTGTGAAATAGGCACGTGACAGACAAGGAATGTCTGACTCAAACTAGTAACTATGATACCTTGTCGGGACATGTGATGAGATAACTGTGAGTTGTGCAAGTCCTTGTGCAAGGAAGCAATTATTCTTTCCAATGCATAGGATGCCTTTGATTCACACCTAATAGAATCTCAATCACACGCAAGGCACCAAGTTGCCCCAGTCATTTTACCAAGACAAACCGCAAATAGCAATCAATGAAAAAGGTCTCGCTCTATCCTCGCTTCTCTTCATCACTTAGGAACTGCCTTGAGAAGCATAAGAACGAGACTGCAAAACAATCCAGTAAAAGATAAGACAAACTAGACCAACAGCCAGTTGGAACTTTTGCCAAGTAATATGTGTTTGATTGATTGACTGTGATTAGATGAAGAAGGCCTGGTTTCAAGATAGAAGCATGTCGTATAAGACGTCTGGTCTAGTTTTGACAATGCCCCTACCTGTCTAAGGCAAGTGATTGAATGATTGAGACTAGTGTTGTTGGCCATGCGAGCAACACCAAGGTTTGATTGATGACGTTTGATAAATGACGCATGTCATATAAGGAACAAAATCCTGGTTTCAACGATGCCCCATTTTGTATAGTGTATGTGATAGTTGATGAAGATAGTGACATATGATTATCACAAGGTGATTGATTGATTTTCCTAGTTTGAATAGCTGTCTTGTTGATGTTGGGATTGGTTTTGAAGTGTGTGTTGCTATGAAAGATTAATTGTCTAATCAAAGTGTCCATCTCATCAAAGGATGACTTATTATGATGGTTGATAGGACATGCCCTAAGGGATTGACCTAATGCCTCGAGGGTGCATCGAAGATGGCCTTGCCTATGTGAAAGCTCAGAGGAGACGTAGTTCGACCATGCGAACTATGGATGATTAGATGAAATGATTTGAAGGATATGATGATGTGATTGATTTGGTTGATTTGAAGAAGTGATTTTGACTTGAAATGAATTGATTGATTTGATGGATTGAATAATTGGTTTGATGAATGGATTGAAGAATTGATTTGGTTGGAATGATGTGAGGAGTTGACTGATTGATTTTATTGCTTAGGTTTTTGTAGGATATTTGATTTTTTTGTGTTTTTGACATGTTTTTTTTTTTGTGTTTTTGGAATGTTGCGATTTTTTTTGGATTTTTGACAATATTTTGTTTTTTTGGATTTTTGACAATATTTTGTTTTTTTGGGATTTTGACATGTTTTGATTTTTTTTTAATTTTTCGAATGTTTTGGAATGTCAATGGTTGACAATTTTGAATAGCCTTTGTGCTAGATACCAATGACAAGGGAAAACCAAGTCTAGGTGATGGATAAACGAATGGGATTGGATGAAAAGGTGGGTGATAATGAATGCAATGGATGTATGTGTAAGAGGGCAAGGATGTCATTTCCAAGGACTATGTCACATTAGAATAATGTGCCCTATTGTAAGTGGTATGCTTAGGATTTGACATGGCAACGCTTATGAAAAGGATGGTGGTAGAATGGATTGCTTGGAAAGGATGAGGTATGTCAAGAGATAGCTCAAAACATTTGTCAACATTGTGCCCCCAATCTTTATCAAGACCAAAAGAGGAAGGGAGGATGAATGGATGTGATATGATAGGCATGCATGTGTATGAATAAGGATGGTAAGGTGGAAAATGATAGGAGAATGAGACAATGTGCCCCCAAGTGTAGGTGACATAGAAGATCAACTTACACATGACATTTGTTTGCCAGGT
This sequence comes from Cunninghamia lanceolata, assembly GCA_027924645.1. Classification (NCBI taxonomy): domain Eukaryota; kingdom Viridiplantae; phylum Streptophyta; class Pinopsida; order Cupressales; family Cupressaceae; genus Cunninghamia; species Cunninghamia lanceolata. The sequence continues at coordinate 19,212,947 of BSBN01001583.1, forward strand.
TTTCATCATGGTACTTATCCAAGGCACCTATTTGCTAGGTTTTCATTGTTGGATGAAGGGATTTCTCTTTACCTTTTTTTTCTTGACTTTTGTGACTTCTTTGACTTTTTTGTTATTTTTTGACTTTTTGCTTTTTTTGATTTTTGAATGGGAGTATGGATATGAGGGACTCAAGGGTCTAATGCCATGAAAGGTGATAGTCCCATTGGAGAGTGAAGTCATTGCATGGACCATGTCAAGGTACTCATCGATATTGGTAAGGGAGAGTGTGCGAAAGTGAGATGGATTAGGCAGATAGTGGGTTATGGAGGGAACGATAGTGGATTATGATGTGGATTATGTTTGGATTATGTAGGGGATGAAAGTGGATTATGATGTGGATTATGTAGGGGACAAAAGTGGATTATGATGTGGATTATGTAGGGCTTATGTAAAAGCATGGACCATAGGGATATGATAAGTGAAATATGTTGGATAATAGTTGAATGATGGGGTGATGGAGGTATGGAAAGGAATCATGACCAACGGTTGCACACACCATGTTAAACATGGAAGCTTGTGATTGGATGGAGGGGTAGGAAGCAATGGCAATGTTTGCTTAGTGGATGGATGATTTAAGCATTCAGGGACCCACATAGACTTAATATTTTTATGATTTTTGTTTGACCTGTGGGTTTGAGGAATTTGAGACTTTTGCATGGAATGGTATTTTAGAATGAAAGGAGATGGTTGGGACTTTTGAGAATTGGATGCCTCATTTGACTTGCATTTTTGTTTAGGGACCCATACCATTTTAGATTTTGACTTTGCTTTTGTAGGTATGGGCTTGGATTGATTTTTTAATGTATTTGACTTTGATTCTTTGCATTTGTGTCCAAATGTATTAGGACTCTTAGGATTTTTCACTTTATGAAAAGAGGCATCCAAATGTTTATTTGTTAATCCCATGTGGTGGGTGGAATGAATGGAAGCTTTATGTTTGGACCATGTGTGCATTTGTTGGTCATGATTAGGATCGTGAGGGAATTTATGGATGATTGGGATATTAGGTGTTGGAAGCAATGGTGGAAAAGTGGATGGAGGGACAGTAGGAGTTGGAAGTAGTGGTGGTAGATTGGATGGTGGGAGGTGTATGGTCACATGCTTTTGACACTTGTAAGATGATGGAGGTGGAATGGCCACGTACGTTTTGGGTACATGATAGGATGTGCGATGGAAAGTGATGGACTTAGGAGGAATAGAGGAAGTACCAACATCGTTAGATTGATGACCTTGAGGTGTGTATCCAAGGCCATATGAGCGTGGAGGGACTTTGACATGGATGGGCTCCAAAATACCTTGTTCATGAAGGCCTAAGCCTTTACCTTCGTAGTTCATGTTTTGGAGCATGCGACGGACAATAGGGCTATGTGTAGTTTGGACACTAGACATGATCTAATTATTCGATGAAGAAGGTGAAGTGGAGGATAAAGGTTGTTGTGTTCCTAAGGAAGAACACTCATGAATGAAGGAGGATAGGCCAAATGGATATGAAGGTGGTTTTGAAATGGGATCGAAGGTGGATGCAAAAGGATCATTAGGATCATTATTATGTTCATGTAGATCCAAGTTATTGATTTGATCTTCTATGTTTATGGGTTCTTGGGAGTCACATGTCTCATCATGGGAAGTGGAAGTGGTTGGATCATGGATGGATGGAATGATAAGCTCTTGACCCTGGAATGCATAAAGTTGGCTAAGAGGATCATCATGGTCTTCTTGATCATAAAGGGGATCTTGATCATAAATGGGAGCTTGATCATGAATATGATTATGTATGCTATGGATAGGTGCAATGGAAGGGGTTTGATCTTGATTTGTATGAGGGTTTAATGTTTCCTCATGCTTAAGATGATGTTCTTGACATAGCTCGTGACTTTGGGTGGAAGTGGATGACTCATGAATGGGCTTAATGGTTTGTGGACCACATGATGGGGTTGAAGGGATGGACATGGTATTTGAGGACTCTTTTGGTAGGTTCATGAATGGGTGTTAGACATGGGGATGGTTTATCCCTAGCTAGTAGCCATTGGATCACATCCTTTGCAAGGGAATGTGTGGAAGGACAATATAGTGGATGGACAATGAGGGTAGATGATGTGGACTTGGATTAGGAGTGCGGTGATAGAATGTACTCATGATGGATGAGGTAGACTTATGTTCCCCTTGTCAAAGGTAGAATTGGAATTTGAAGGCACTTTGTCTTGCTGCCAAGGTGGAATTAGATAAATGTGTGAATAGGCTTGGGGTGCTAGAACCTTGTTCTCTAGGATTGTCATGGAATGATGCATGTCTTTATATCATTGTATGTCTTCTTGCAGGATTAGGACCATGTGCTTGACTAGGACGATGGTTGATGATGTGGAATGACCAGGAATGAGATAGAGTGTGGGATTGGTTGGATGATTGGATGGGTGATTAGGGGTGATTAGGGTATGGTTAGGGGTGATAGAAATGATTAGGGTGAATTTGATTGAACAATGTGAGTAGAAAGGGTGATTAGGGTGTGAAGGTTAAATGATGTGATTAGAATGGGTGATTAGGGTGTGAAGGTTGAATGATGAAGGTATGAGTAGAACAAAAATTGATTGGGATATGATTAGAATGATGTTGATTGGATGAAAAGGATGGTGTGGAATGATGAGGATGAATAGGGATAACTAGGAGGATCGACTCCCTTTGTCTTCTTTTTGCAACCTTGTCTTTACCAAATTAGACTTGTGAATTTTTGGGATGATATGGGGATGTCAATGTGAGGTGATGAGGCCCAAACTATGATAGAGGCTAATGGATATTAGTCTTCGAAAAGTATAGCTCCAAGAGGGTACTCTCATCTACTAATAATTTTTCAAAGTACAAATTGGTTATGTCAAGACCTTCAGGTATGGAAGAGATGATTGATTAGAGTGAACCCATGAGTTTCAGAATTCACCTGTAAGGATGGAATTAAACTAGCCATGGAGTATTAAGCCCAAATTGTGATTGATGTGAAAAGATGTCAACGTCTCTTGGTCAGAATTTGTACTTGTGATACAGTCAAGCTTCGACAGTTTCTCCCTATGTTTCAACCTTAGGAAGACTAATGTTTAGGGTCCTCTATATATGTCAAGGGCTAAATTCTAATGAAATGTTGTGATGAAATTTGATTGTAAAGGAATGGAATGGAATATGTAGTAAGTGAATGAAATTGAATATGCATGTCTATAAAGTTTTGACACAGTTGCAATCGGAATCGATAAGGAGGGTAGATACTCAAAGTTTTCCCTAGGGCTATATTGTGTTGTGATAAGAAATGATTTGGATGGATTTGATTGGATTGAAATGAATGGTTAGGATATGATCAGGATGTGATCAATGGGATTAGAATGAAGGTGATTATGTGTAATTATAAGATGTAGAGGACATGGATGGATTGGGATCAAGAGAATTGGATTATGAATGAATGGCAAGGGTATGATTAGGATTAGTTGGATTAATTGGGATGAAAATGGATTGGGACATGTGGAATGACAAGGATGATGGTTAGGAAGAATGATTAGGAGGATGATGACTTGGAATGAATGTTTAGGGTGATTAGGATACGAGGGTTGAATGATGAAGATATGAGTAGGAATGTGATTAGGATAGTTTGAGTTGGAATGATGAATATGATATGATGTGAAATGGATCTAATGATTATGGTTTTGACTAGGATTGGATTGGGATGACTTGGACATGATTAAGAGAATGATGATGATGATTTGGATGATTAGGATGATGTGCATTAGATGAACAATGTGATTAGGGTTTAACAAGGATGACTTGGATATGTTTAAGATATGTGATAGTGATATGATGTGGAAATGATAACATGAAATTGATTGGATTCAAATGGTGAGGATGATGAAATGTAATGATTAGGAATGATTGGGATCTGATTAGGAAGAAGGTGACAAGGGATGATTAAGGTTTGAGATATGATGACTTGGGTATGATTATGGTATGATATGGAATGATTAGGGATGATTAGGATGATGTTAATTGGATGAGGATGGCAATATGGAAGGACAAGAATGATGATTAAGACATGATTAGGATGAAGTGGAATGATTTGGGATGATGAATAGAACATTATTAGGGTATGGTTGAATGATATGAAATGATTAGGAAAGATGACTTGGATGGATTAGGATGATGTGGATTAGATGAACGAGGTGATTAGGGTGTGATAAGGATGACTTGGATATGATTGTGATTAGATAAACAAGGTGATTAGGATGAGTTGTGATGATGATTAGATGAAAGAAGTGATTAGGGTTTGACAAGGATGAATTGGATATGATTAGGAAAATGATTAGGATGATGAATGGGATATGATTAGGATGTGGTTGAATGAGTAGGGGTGATGTGTAATGAGTAAGAATGATGATGATTGGATAGTGTATAATGTAGTTGAATGATTAGGATTGGCTTGGGATGACGATGTGTAATGGTTATGCATGATGAATTGGACATGATTGGGATAATGTGGAATGATTAGGAAGTACGAAGAGGATATGATTATGAAGAGGTGGGATGATTAGGAATGAGGAATATGATGGATTGGGATGGCTTGGATATGATTAGGAATGATAGGGTAGAATAGGATTATGATGAGGTGTAATGATGAGGCATTATAAGAATGTGATTATGATATGATTAGGGATAATGTGGAATGATTAGGAAGAACTAGGAGGATATGACTATGAAGAGGTGGAATGATTATGAATGATGAATATGATAGATTGGGGTGAGGTGAAATGATGAATAGGATGATTAGGATATGATGAAATGTTTAGGATGATGATGTGGCTAAGAAGGGTGATTAGGATATGAAGGTTGAATGCTGAAGATACGAGTAGGAATGTGATTAGAGTAGGATGAGTTGGAATGATGAGGATATGATGATGACATGGAATGAATGTGTAGTCAAGGATGTCAAGGGTGATTATTAGACAAGCACACACATCAATCATAGAAGACACTTGGCATTTTTGATGAGTTTTGAAGGCACTTAGGAAAACAAGCACAACCCTAGGTCTAGGCAAGGACTATATTTGTTGAATCCCCTAGCTACACTTCTTCAAAGCAGATAGCTCTAGGATCTTGGTAGCACCAGCTCCCCTCCACTGAACTCACTTCTCATGCATACCAAGTTCTAGGTTTCCCCAGGCTCATCCCCCCACCAAACCTTAGGATTGTCCCTATTATCTCAGCTAAGAACCACATGAATCAGGGTGGCTTCAAAGGTTACCCTTCTGTGTCAACAAATAGATGGTTTTTGGCCACTAAATGAAAGGGTTCTAGTGAATATCTAGGGGATCAGCACCCCACAAGCATCCATAAAGCCACTTAAGGCTCTAACTAACCCTACTAGGAGTTTAATATACATGATGGTACATCTCCTTTCAAGCTAGCATTGTATGGTGAGCACTCATACCGGTTAGACTAGGCTTTTGCCTTATCCTCAATTTATATAGCGGGCTGGATGAAAGTCCTGCTTGGGGTCACAAGTGAGTTCTCCTTTCAGATGTGTCTCAAGAGCAAGCCCACTCTAAGGCTCAAACAAAAGCAAGACAAGTTAGCATGTTTTTGATCCCCAGGCTCGCACTAAGTTACAAGGGGAGAGCATACACATGTGAACTTTCTCACACTCACATGGGGGTTCTTTTGATTTTATCTTCTCTTAAGTGTGGTGTGGTTTTATGTAAGTGAAGTGGAGGGTTTTTCTTATATACCTTTCCACAACTCTAATACAAACCACCAAACATGGCAAACAAAGATGTAATCCTTTTTATCTTGTTAAATGAGTGAGGATGCAAGTTTATTTTAAGCCCCAATGAGTGAGAGAATGCAAGATTTGTGGTTCATTTTAAATCCAATGCATAAAAATGCAGAGTTGTTGTTCTTTTAAACTCATGAAATGTGAATAATGCAAGGGTTGTGGTTCTTTTTAACTGATATGAATGAGGTTCATTTTAATGCCAAAATGAGTGTAGGTTTACAAACAGAAAATTGCATTGTTCTTTTTAACCCAAATTACAAAGTGTTCTTAAACCATACACACATTCATGAAAAAAAAGGAAACCCTAAGCAACAAGTTATGTTTTACAATTCAAAATGTTTCTCCACACCATAGGCTGCAAATACAAAGATCAGTAACAGAAAACCCTAACTCTATTGCTCAAAATAGAGAAACCTGAATGAAGAACTTTTTGAAAAACTTCTATTTTATACCAATCGTATGCATCACACAGAGAGTACAGGTGGTGCACTGTCAAACTTATGTGTTTCAAGGACTGGCGCAAGCAGTGCACTGTCATGTGCATGTGAGTTAGCCAAGCACATGCGGTGCACTGACATGCTTATGCGAGTCAACCATGTGCATGTGTCACACTAATCAGCGTATGTGTCACATTGATCAGCACATGAATCACACTGATTAGCACATGCGTCACATTTATCAGCACATGCGTCACACAAAGCAGCTTATGCGTCACATAGCCACTATATCTTATGCATCACACAAAGCAGCTTATGCATCACACAAAGCATCGTATGCATCACATAATTTTTGCAAATACAAATTAGCATAAAAAACCCTAATCTGTGACTGAAATATGTACTCCAATGATAAACGTCAAACCCTAGGGCTGTAAGGTTGTCTCTTGGCTACCAGAAAGATGAGAAACTTTCAGACATTCACAAGATATACCCAAATGTTTAAACAGGTTAGCAAGAAACCCTAGATAAAACCCTTGAAATAACAAACCCTAATGCTCTAAAAAAAACTCTAATGAGATAACTAGTATGAACCAGAGAGTTAACAAAACAATCAGAGCATCAGAGACAAGTTAGAATCTTGCAAAATCAACTGGGTTAGGTTTATAAAATTAAAATAACAAAATTTCTACCCTAAACACAGTCATATACATTGTAGACTCCAGAGGAAGCGTTGTGTCGTACGGCTCATGCATCACACTGAGATGCTTATGCGTCACACAAAATAGCTTATGCGTCGCACTATTCCTACAAATTCAAAAACACAAAATTCATGGAATGTACGGCCATTCATGTCAGGTTCACCAAATGAAGTCGGGTAAAAACGATGCTAAAGCCCTGCAAACAGTATTTTCAAACCCTAACTACCTAATGGAGCCCTAAAAACCTAGAATCAATGAAAATAGAGCATGAAATATGAAACCCTAGGCTAATAGTGCAAATCCTCCATTGTTCCTATGAAGCTATGGCTAACTAATGCACTCAAAAATTGCAAGTCTGCAAATGCTATGGAGAGCTCACAAATGGCAAAGTTGACTTATGCAAGTGGTTCCCTCAAAATGAAAGAGTACGAGTGATTTTATAGAAGAGGAAATGTGAATGGAGGGCTGTGATTAGAAGTTGACTTGGAGGCAAGATCAAGGGTTGAGAATGATAGGGTTTCTAGCCATAAAAGGACAAAAGATAGTTTTTTATTAGAGGAAATAGTGAGGTGGGAATTGATTTTTTAAATTAAATAAATGGTGTGCATTTATTTAATTTTTTTAGAGGAAAGGGTAATGTAATGGGATTAAATTAAATAAGTGGGAACTTATTTAATCTAGGACAAGGTTAATAATTTATATAAATGGGTATTTATTTAAATTAAAAAGGGGTATGTGTATTTGATTAGTGAATAATTAAATAATAATTAGATTATTTAATTATAGAGGAATTTAGAAGAAGGCGGCTAAAATAATTAAATAAATGAAATTTATTTAATTAACAAGCACAAGAGACAATGAATTAACTAAATAATTAAAAATTATTTAATTAATAGAAGAATGTGGAATATGTGTGAAAATGTCATTCGCAGGCCCAGGACATTTTTAAGTGTCTACATTATCAACAGAGTAGAATAATCAATTATATAATGATCTAATATAACAAACACCATTAAGCATCATAACTATGATCAACTAACACATTAAACTCAGAATAACATTAATCCATAACATCTGATATGTCCATCAAACTGTGAAAGCATAAAATACCAGTAATCAAACATCATCATAATAATAGGTCCATAATCAACTAGCATAATAATAGAGAGTCCATCATCCAACAGAATGTTATAGTGTCTAATCCTACTAGGAAAGCTATCAGTCCAACAGAAGGCAAGGTGAGGGGCACTACATCTCTCATGAACAAATAGTATTTTATTGTTATGAAACACATAGTTTTCCTACCTTGTATAGAAGCCCATCAATGAGATGGTAGTATAGCCCTTGAGGATTTAGTTAGTAAACTAATCATATATTACCTTTTATCATGGAACCTTAAATAATACCCCAAATTTTCATTTCTATTGAGCTCTAAATTTAATTTTTTATACCACCACCTAGTACACAATTCTTATTTAAATATCCCCTTTTTCCATATATCCTAGGTACCTATTTTTTATTACTTTTTTTATATTGTCATATATTAAACTAGAAATTTCATTTCCATCACTATCACACCTAGCTCCAAATAAAATTTCTTGAATGAATTTAGATAAGATATTATGAAAGTATAATACATCAATTTTTTATACTATAATATTTTTACATTGATCCTTAATGGCTCAAATGCAATTAACAAAAATAAGGGTAGCTACTTTAGGTTAATATGTGTTCACTCTTGACATTCTTTATATGTTTGGATCAAAAAATAAATTAATACTTGTGCATGTGATAAAACAAAAGAAACTATAAATATAATTGTTCACCAACCTCATTTCTATTCATCAAAACTAAAAAAATCTGATTTAGTTTTATCATGTTGTAATCATTTAAATGAGATATCTATTATCCTCTAAAAAATTATTTAAAATTAGTAAAGAAAAAGTAGTTATTTTTTCTTATAATTACCAAGTGTAACACTAATTTTATGTATTAGACCTTCTTGGTGGATTCTAAAAGAACACATTTCTCATTTACCTTATAAATTGTCCTACAAGGTGTACATAGTTCAAATCCCTCTTCTTAAATCAAACTTGGATCTCTTCTTTGGTGTAAAAACACTTTCATCATCTCACCCACTTAGGATCAAAAAAATCTATATGCAATCCCTACATAAATAGCACAACCAATTCTCTTTATGGCCTTATGGAAGATAAAAGGAAAGAGAGATAAGTTTAAATTTAATTTTTTAATCTAAATTGCTATCCCTTAGACCCAACTCCCCACCCCTTCCCATGTCTCACCCCTAATGCCTAAGAAAAATATTAATATAATTACCATCTCTACCCCTAATACCTATCAATATATCTATCTATTTTTTAGTATTAAATACTCAATAATTAAGTAATGCACTATGATATTGCCTATCCAATGATGCCCCTAGGAGTCTAGTTAAGGATCAAACCCCACACTCTTACCTCTTTTGCTAATTGATATACCTCACTAGAATCAATATTATTTATGTAATCTTCAACATATACCTCCTTTCCAAAGGGCTCCAACATGCTAAGCATACTCACTATGGAGAGAAGAGGTAGCATAGAGACCATATCCACCATTTTATTTGTAATACCATGCTTGTACTTTATCACAATATATAATTGTTGCAAGAATCCCACCCATTTGTAATGACATCACTGCTACAACTTTATTCATTCTTGCATGTATTGTAAAAGTTAGCATTGAATGTGCACTACTGTCTATTTCCCATTAGAGTGTTTTCACTTATTCACCATTGAAACTAAGGTTTAGAGATCCTTGTCTGTGTGTATTGTAGTTAATAAGAACACCTTTGAATATTTTTGAATCATAACAAATAGGTCTACCTCCTTGTAACAAGACCATACCCATGGCATAATTGCTAGGATATGTTTTTACTTCAAATGGTTATGAACTAGTACAAATAGTTTGGACTTACAATTTGTCCATGATATTTTTGAATTCCAATCCAAATAATTGGATTTAATTTCAAATAAACTATATTCTATTTTAAATAAACTAGATTTACTCTAATTAAATTGGACCAATCACAATATTTCATATAAATTGGACTTAGTTTACTTCTTCAAATCACTAAAACTATGTGAATTAATTGAGGCATTCCATAAATTTGGTCTTAATTCCAAATAAACTATGTTCCATTCTAAATAATTAGGACTTATTCCAAATAAATTGCATTAATTATGAAAATAATTTAGTATTTAACTAATTATCTCTTTTAGTCAACTAGATTTGATTGATTAGTTAACTAAAGAGTTGAGAGGAAATTAAGAAAGAAAAAAAAAATTATTTAATTCATGAGAATGAGGATAATGTTAGAATGAAATAAATAAAATATTGATTTTATTTATTTGCGATAGAAATTTAGAAATTAAATTGATTAATTAAAATAAATTATGTTGATTTATTTAATTAATACTTAGAAGACATGTTAGTTAATTAATTAAATAATAAAGTAATATTTAATTAATGTGGATAGAGGAAATGGAATAATTAAATTTTTTATTTTTTTATCCATAAATTGTGGGGGTTACTTAGACTGGCCCCACTCCAGTAGAGGGTACAAGGGCCCCATCCACATATTAAACTTAGATTACTTATTCAACATAGAAGCCACAATGGAAGTCTAAGAGCCACAACTTGGAATTCTAAATATAGATGTCATTTGGGGGATTGGAACTTGAATCTCCATCACGAGAACCTTATGGCCTTGCCATTTGAGCACAATACCTTTGATAATAAATGGAATAGTTAATTAAATAAATATAATTTATTCAATTAATTTATAGGAAAAAGATATAAATGAAGTGTTGATGACAGTAGAAATGCAATAGGCAATTTTAGGTATCTACAATATCTAATTTTCACAAATATTACTAATATATAGTTTATAATAGTATGTCATCTAACTCATATAACTTATTCCCTTTCAATGGTGAGCGAGCGATGACAAGGGAGTGAATGGAGACAAGGGAGTCAATGGTTACAAGAGAGTGAATGGTAGCAATAAGTAAGAAGTGGTTTGCAAACAATGAACATTGGTGATAAAAATTTGGCAACTTCTAGCCATGTCCTTTCCTTGATGGTGCCTAATAAACTCCCCTTTGATCCACTCAAAGTTGGATCTCCACAGTTCAATGGGATCTATGATGGTTTTGAGTTTATGTCTATGCCTCCTGATTTGGCATATGCGATCCCAATACCTAAGGTCCTCTAAGATTGCAGAAACTCCTCTAATCCATTCCATAGCTACAATGATTTCTATAAGAAGCAAATCTTAATGGACTGCTCCAAATCAGATTTGGGGCTCAAAGATAATTTGGTAGCAGCTCATGGCTCATCTTCCTCAAGAACGTGTGAGGAGAACATTTCTTTCACTCCTAAGCCTCCACCCAAAACCTCTCCTCTGGTTCCTCCCATTGCACTATGTTTAGGTGATTTGGCAGTCACATTAGCGGTAGACCCTGTTGACCTCCACTTAACTGATGACTGCATAAATAAAATCTTGAAGAAAGTGGGATCCAGGTCCATTGTCTTTAGGAACATAGGGAAATGCCTCCATGTGGAAGATTTCTAGGTGTAGACACTCGAAATTGACTTGCCCCACAATCCACTTTCCCACATCCTCACATCACTAACTTATCCTTTCCTAATTAGTTAAATAAATTCAATTTATTTAATTAATCTATCCTAAACCATCTCTAATCATCTACCCTTATCCATTTACCCCAAATCATCCACTTGTGATAAATTAATTCATCTAAACTATCACTAAACCTTACAACACTATCCCTCATTAATTAAGTAAATATTTTCAATATTTATTTATTTATTTATTTTCTCCATCTTCTAATCTTGATTAATTAGATAAATCATGTTTATTTAATTAAGCTACCCTATCTTATAGCCTAAACCTAGCCTAGTTGATTAAATAGCAATTATTTAATTAGCTACCCTAGCCTACATAACCCTTAGACCTAAATTAATTAAATAAATCATTATTTAATTAATTTTAATCATCTATTAGCCCATTAACTAATTTTGTACAGCCACATTAATAAGTTAATCTTTTGATTAACTTAGTCAAACCTCACTTAACACTCCCTCCCACATCACACAAATAAAAAATTACCTTTTAATCAAAAGGGTCACATGACCCTTCCAACTCACCTTTCCATTTCCATGTAAGAGCTCTTTTTTATGCAAAGATCTCACACATGTGACTCCCAAAAGAACACATGTGTCACATGTCCTCTCTTTTACCAATAAATTTAAAGTTTTAATTTAGCACTCCCCATGAAATCAATTTTTAATTCATTTACATGTCATTATCTACCCCTTCCTAAGATGAATTTGTTGAAGGCACAAGACAACTGAGGGGGGGGTGAATCAATTGTATCAAATACCTTAAATTCTCTTAAACAAAATCACATTCACATTCACTTACTTTAACCCCTTAATCTGTTATGAAGATTAAACATGAAATGTAGAATCAAAGCTTAAACACGTCAACACCATACACACATGAACACCAAATTTTTATGTGGAAAACCCTAAAAGGGAAAATCCATGATGAGTGTTAGATCACAATATAATTTAGTAACATTATTGAATAACAAAAGAGGCTCACTACCAAAGGGCTTACTACCCAAAAGAATGCTCACTGCAAAAAGGCTCACTACCAAAGGGTGGCTTACTGTCAAGGGGTGGATCACTTCCAAGAGGGGTGACTCACTACCAAGAGGGGTGGCTCACTACCATGAATTGATATAATAGCATCTACAACATGCCTGAGTTCAGTTCCATTGAAGCGTAATACATATCACCTTCGCTACCCTTACAACACAAACACTTTCATCTTTTCATCTTCGCATCCACACACCCTCCACATGGATTCATTACATTTATTTATACCAATCATCAACCTTGGAACATACATCAAGGTCAGAAACACAATCTACAACCTTTGGAACAATCTCCAAGGTCAGAAAACATACATATTTCAAATTAGGTCTAGACCTAAACAAACTTGTGAATCATATGAATGAAGGTAGAACACTTCATGGCTTCGCTTAGAGCCAAATACATTTTCACACACTTCAACATGCTTCTACAATCCATGAAACACATCTGTAAAGAGTGTTAGCATCCAAGTCAGCTAAACTTGTGCAAACACCAAGAATACTTAGACACACACTTCCAAGAACTTAATCATAGCTTGCTAATCAAGAAAAAGCCTTAAAAACATTTTGGTGACATCCATGAACAACATAAAATCACCTGGGAGCTGACAAATCCAACTGCAACAAATCTCACTTGAAGACAACAAATATCACTTGAAGACAGATCACAGACTGCTCACAACAAACATTGTCAAACTCTGCTAATCAATAACTTCCTTTCCAGAGCACCAAATCACAAATACTTTGGAATGAAGATAGATAAGGACCTTATAAACATATTTCGAGAACTGCATCACCTTAAACCACTTTGTGAAGAAATACAGAGCAAAATACTTTCTCCCTGTCACACTGCAAATGCTGCTAGGCAGAATCTTCAAATTGGTGAATAGAACTTCTACTGCATAGTGATTTGGACCACCAAATTCTATATTTAGTATATTCAAAAACTTATCTAAAACATATCCAAATCTCACACTCCATTCTTAAACATAGAAGAAATGTGAAGAAAAAACTCAGACAGTATCCGGTAAGCTAGAATACATCTTCACAATTTTGTCTTCAGTATGAACCAAATTTTCTCAAAAGCACTTGGAAACACAATATCAAGAACATATTCTTATCATCTTCAACACTTATACAATGCAATACAAATAAACTAACTCATCACAATCAAGTAACAAAACAAGAGCATAGTTGACACTAATGACAACACAAACATGTTGACATCAATGACAACACTGATTAGCACATACTTGCAACAAAATTTTTAATTCATCTTTAATCCTCCTCATCCTTCCCAATGTGAATTTAAAATTCAAATTTAATCTCATCCCTTCATATTTGTTGATGAGATCTCAACCTTTGATCTCATCCTCTCATCTCAACCGTTGGATCAAATCCTCTCCAATTAGCCTATAAATAGAAGGCCATCCTAAGTCATTTCAACAACTTCTTCATAACATCCTTATGCTGTCCAAATTTTTATCTTCTCATCTCATCCTAACATTGTAATGCCAAAATCATAAGCCATCCCTATCTCATTTCTATCAAATATTATCTCAATCCATAGCCAAATTTTCATCAATCTACATTGTGTTGAAATGCAATAGAGAAATCCACATACACACAACATCAACTTGGGTAAATCTAGGAGCTACATGGGTACAAGCTCCTCCACCTTATCAAGGAGTAAAGAAGACTTGGAAGCTTGTGAAGGTATAATCACTCTCTTTTGTGTTTCTTTCATCTTTTTTGGTCTTTCTAGATTTCCTCATCTTCACCAGGCATGGTGCAAAGAGATCTAGAGTAATTTGATGCCTCCATTGGTGGATCTTTTAGACTTTGGTTTATTTCTGGTCACCTTTCATTCTTAAGAGGATTGCAAGATTATTCTACATCATGACCCTTGGTTTTCTGGTAAAACAAGTTTATTCATGACACTGTGGAATCCTTTTTTTGATCCTACCAATGCCTACATTTCTAACATTTCGATCTAGTTGCGCCTGTACAACCTTCCTATAATAATGAGAGACTCAGGTCTCATTCAAATGTTGGTTAATCAGATTAGAAATTTTATTAATCTAGATGAGGATCCTTCAAATAAGACAAACAATTTACCAAGGTTTGTGTAATGATAGACATTTCCAAGCCTCTTACTCATAAGGTAAGAATAAATTCATCTCACGGATCTTGGATGCAATTTGTAAATTTTAAGCACCTTCTAGAGCGTTATTTCATATGAAACCATTTTGGTCACAACATTTCTCAATGTTTGAACAAGTCTACATCATGCCCTTGACCAATTAACCTAAAAAATGGGTTCCAAAAAAAGGTAGACCTGATGTTGATTTCATATGGTAGAATCACGGGATTTTCTTGAATCGTGCCTCAACTATCTCCTTTTGTGATGTGGTTGCTGCAACTGGCACAACAATCATGAGCTCTCCCAACAAGGAGGATCTTCTTTCCTTAGAGGCTCATCAAGATATAAAACAATGCTCTAATGGCCCTACGGATTCACTACACCATGATTTTCCTAAGGAAGAGGATAATTTAGATGATCAAGATTGTGGACTGCATGATCATTTGGAACAAGTTGATGATGTGGCTTCTACTATTGTTACCACCATCACTCAAACTATGAGCAAGATTTCAAAACCAAATATACAACTTCCAGGTAAGTGAAGAGGAAGGAAAACAAAGGCAGAAAGGTTAAGAATGGAAGCTTAGGATTTTTTGGTTGATGGTACACAGTCGACCATGGAAGCCTTTCTTACTAGAATCAAAATAAAGACTAAAAGGTGATGATGTTGCATAAGCTAACCATAACTCTGATGATTTTCCCATCGTGTATGACTAGATAGATGTTTTAGTTTGTGGTTTCCTTTTCAACTACGAGTTAGCTCGAAGTCCTTTTTGACTTCTCTTCTCTCTTGGCTCCCTGATTATCAGGTCTAAAGCTCCTTCTTGTGCTTATTACATTTTTATTTAAGGGAGTGCACCCTCATCCCATAAATTGCTGATAAAAAAATCTAATTATCACAAAGATATCTTAAAAATTCCTAAATAGATGAAAGAAATGGATGAAACATTGGTCGCATGGAAATTATGACTACTCAACATGATTGTTCCAAAGATGAAATTGATTTCTCCTACTATAAATAAATTCAAGATTTTTAAAGGGACACCTTCAACTCTAAAGCAAACAGATTTTCCCAAAGAGAAAAGTTTAGGGTATCGAAGTTAAAGCTTTATTCATTTCTATTAGTGCAAAACATTGATATTACTTACCTAGCATAAGTAATATATTTGCACATGGATTTAAGCCACCTTAGGTGGTTAGGTGTCGACTTGGAGAGTCCATCAAATGCATCCAAGATACATGTCAAAACTCATTTACCATTTGATGAAAAACTTCTTGCCACTACTACTTGAGTGCATGAGTCGACTCCTGAACTGACTCAAACTCTCCACACTATATGTACAACACATTTGTTCATAATTTATCAAGCATTCAACCATTTCTTATTTCCAATATTCTTAATTTCATTAGCTTTGAAATTTTGTGTATTTAACTTGACTAGAAGATCTCAGGATTAACTTCTTCACGGTATTAGAGCAAATCTGGCATGGGTGATCGTTAATAAAATTTGCAAGTTTAATTTGAATTTTTTTGCATCCAAGTTTTTTTTGGTTTATTGTGTGTGGCATAGATAGTGGATCAAAGGGGTTTTAAATCTATTTGGTCCTCATATATAGAGTCTAACCTACCTCTTGGTCATAGCAAAGCATCTCACAGAGCTGAAGTTTGTAAGTGGAAACCAGAGGTGTGTGGAAGGAAACCAAAGGAATTTGGAAGGTTTTTCTTATGCAGATTTGGTGTGGTGTGGAATAGTCAGACAACCAATAGAGAGGAGCACCAGTGGTGTGAGAAGGAAGGGAAGAGGCACTAGAGACATTTTTAAGGGTCATGTCTAAGTCCCTGAAGGCATGCAAAGTGATGTAGGAGCATCCCTGGTTCAAGAATAATCTTGCATCAACCAAAAACATTTGCATTTCAATTTGTTTGCATTTCAGTTCTTCCTTTTTCCAGTTCAGTTTAGATAACTCAGTCAGAAGTAGTTTCAGCTTGTGATCCAGTTTTGGCAATTCACACCTTGCAGATCTAGACTTAGCATCTACATTCATTCATCTACATCATATCAAGAATTTAGAGCATTTGGATTAGTTACCAGAAAGATATTGCTATTAGAAGATCAACTGTTTTCTCAGAGCAGAGCATTCTAACAGTCCCTGATAATCAGCTAAAGGAGAAGGCTTGTGGATCATTCCTTGACTTACAGATCTCAATGACACATCATTCAACATCCTTTGGTTAATGGTTAGCCTTCCCCAAGGGTCCGCGCATTGTTTCATTCATTTGAGGAAGTGTTCTATGCATTTAGGTCTAACCTATCTATGAACACGTTACAACTCTTCATTGGAGTTTGTGACCTTCCTTGGCTGCGGAAGAATCTATTGGTCTGGAGATGATATATATTGATGTAATAGATCCTCAGGAAGGGGAGCAATTTGATTCATAATACATAGTTTATATTTTGTGTGAAGGAGCTTTAAAGCCTTATCTTGCGCTTGTATGTACTCAGGCCCTTGAACCCTAATTGTAAGCCCGCATGTTGCCGGCCAGATTGTATTTGAATTCTTTGATATACTGAATGACTGAATCTATATTTGTTCCATTTCTTGAGTTGTTTCCATTGTGTTTACTCTTGCTACACAGTCTGGATAGTTCATTCTATGAACCCTCCTACCGTGACTGCACCAAGTGGTATCAGAGTGAAAGTTTGATTCTTTGGAGCAAAATTGGCGAAGGGGATTCCATAAGATCTTATTGTGAGTAGATCGCCGATCTAAGGTAGGTTACTTGTGTGCAATCGATTGCTGATTGAGAGGCAGTTGTCACTTGTAGCCTGATCACTAAATTTAAGGTAGTTTTCACTTGATCCTAGGAAGATGCCACTGCGGAGAGTTCCTCATGTTGGTACAATGGCTAATAGAATGGTTGAGATGATGGAATTGATGAGAACAATGCGAATTCATTTGGATGCTATTGAAGAAGATAGGTGAAGAGGATTGACACAAAGACCTAATGTTGAAAGTGATGATGAAGAGGAATTTCAATCTGCTAAACAAACTAGTGAAACCCTAGAAGGTAATGAAGAAGAAGAATTAGATCAGATAAAGATGTTGTGAGCTATTTCAAAGATTGGAAAAAGACCTAGAGTTGATGTACCAAACTATACTAGTAATCTAAATCCTGAAGAATTGATTGACTAGATAAATGACATGGAAGAATACTTTGAATATGAAGAAATTGAAGATCCAGAGAAGGTAAAATTTGTGAAGACAAAGTTGAAAGGACATGTTGCTATATGGTGGAAAAAAGTTCAATTGGAAAAAAATAGAAGAGGAAAAGAAAAGATTACAAAGTGGGACCGGATGGTGACAAAGTTAAAGAATCAGTTCATACCTTCTGACTATGAGTTGGAATTGTTGAAAAGATTGCAAAACTTGTAACAAAAGGAGAAATCTGTGGAGTACACTGAAGCATTTCATAAGATGATCATAAGAATAGGACATAGTGAAGTAATCAAGGAGAAAGTGGCTAGATACATCAATGTACTGAGATTGAACATTCAAGAAGAACTAAGTTTGGTAAGGATGACATCTTTAGAAGAAGCATATCAGTTTGCCCTGAAAGTTCAAGAGAAGCTAAATAAGAAGCATGATCAAAGATGGAGAGGTAGAGGAGGTAAATTTTAGAGAGGTAGAACATTTTCCAGATATGATAGATCATTTACAGAGCAGAACAAATTTGATAGCCCAGTTAGGAAGGATGACAGAGATAACAATACTTACCGGAGAGATGACAGCAATTTTTACCAGAGAGGAAACCCTAGTGCATACTAGAATGAAGGATACAGAAGAGAAGGAAGAGGATTTGATAAGAGGACATTCAGAGGTACTTGTTTCAAGTGTGGAGTTGAAGGACATAGAGCATTTGAATGTAATCAAGGTAGTACAAGTAAGAGGATAGAAAGTAGTGGAAGAATAGCCTTTGTTGAAGAAGAATTTGTTGAGTTAGATGACCCTTATTCTATTGGTAAACTTGAGAAAGGAGAATCATTGGTGATGAGGAGAGCACTATTTCAAATAGAGGAAAATGAGGAACCATCACAGAGGAAGAGCTTGTTCAGAACTAGATGTAAATCTGGAGGTAAGTGTTGTAAAGTTTTAATTGATAGTGGTAGTTTAGATAACCTAGTTTTAGAGGAGATGGTGACTAAGATGATGTTGGAAAGATTGAAACACCCTAAGCCCTATCAAATAGCATGGATTCAGGATGATCATAAGGTACTGGTGAGTGAACAATGTTTGGTGAAATTTCATATTGGATCTTATCATGATGAAGTCTTGTGTGATATTATGCCTATGGATGTTTGTCATATCTTGTTGGGAAGACCTTGGCAATATGATATAAAAGCTATACATGATGGGATAAAGAATACTTACACTATAACAGTAAATGAGAAAAGAATTACTTTGATTCCTTTGGAGGATGATCCTAAAGATGTGGTATGTGGAAATGCTAGAGTCTGTTTGGTAGATGGAAGGAAATTTTTGGATGGTTTGAAATAGGAAAGTATGTGTTATGCCTTGATTCCTAAGACTCCTGAAGTAGTGAAGAAAGAAACTAAAACGGATGAGGTAAGAGAGTTGTTGACAGAGTATGAAGACATCATATTAGATAATGTGCCTAAAGGATTACCACCTATAAGGAGTATCAGTCATCACATGGATCTTATACCGGGAGCAAGTTTACCTAACAAAGCAGCACATAGAATGACACCAACAAATAATGAAGAACTAAATAGACAGCTACAAGAGTTGTTGAGGAAAGGTTTGATCAGAGAAAGTTTGAGTCCTTGTGCAGTACCTGTAGTGCTTGCACCGAAGAAGGATGGAGAATGGAGAATGTGTATTGACTCTAGAGAAATAAACAAGATCACATTTAAGTATAGGTTTCCTTTACCTAGGATGGATGATATCATGGATTATTTGAGTGGAGAAAAATATTTCACAAAGATAGATTTGAAGAGTGGGTACCATCAAATCAGAATCAGAGAAGGAGATGAATGGAAGACTGCTTTTAAGATAAATGAAGGATTGTATGAGTGGTTAGTGATGCCCTTTGGACTGACAAATGCACTGAGTACTTTCATGAGGTCGATGAATGAATTTCTGAAGAAATTCTTGGGTAAGTATGTTATTGTGTACCTGGATGATATTCTAATTTTTAGTAAAACAAAAGAACATTTTTGGCATATTAGACAAGTTTTGCAAAGATTGAGAGAAGAGAAATTGCTAATAAACATCAAGAAGTATAGTTTCATGAAGGAAGAATTGGTATATTTGGGATTTGTGATTTTTGTGGAAGGATTGAAGATGGACTGTGAGAAAGTGAGAGCAATTGTTGAATGGCCTACACTGGAGAGCATTGGAGAGGTTAGATCATTTCATGGATTGGCTAGTTTTTACCAGAAGTTCATCAAAAATTTCAGTTCAGTTTGTAACCCTATGACAGAGACAATGAGAGGTGACAGAAAAGATTTCAAGTGGACATCTGGAGCAGATAAAAGTTTTGCGTTGTTGAAGTAGAAAGTGATAGAGCAACCTATTTTGGTATTACCAGATTTCAATAAGGTATTTCAAGTTGATTGTGATGCTAGTGGGAATGCAATTGGAGCAGTGTTAAGTCAAGAAGGTAGACCTGTAGCATATTTCAGTGAGAAGTTGAATGATGTAAGGAAGAGATATTTAGTTTATGATCAAGAGTTCTATGCCATAATTCAAGCCTTAAAGAAGTGGAGACATTACTTGTTGCCTAAGGAGTTTGTGTTGTATACAGATCATCAAGCTTTGCAATATCTAAATAGTCAAGGTAAGTTGAGATGGGTAGAGTTCATACAGAGTTATACTTTTGTGTTGAAGCATAGGAGTGGAAAATCAAACAAATTTGTTGATGCCTTGAGTAGAAGAAGAAACTTGTTGACAGAGATGAGAGTTGAAGTGTTGGGTTTTGATGAATTGAAGAACATGTATGAGGGAGACACTAATTTTGCAGAACCTTGGAAAGCATGTAAGGAACCTATTGTAACAGATAGAAGTAAGTGGTTGGACTATTTCATTCAAGAGGATATGTTGTTCAAAGGAACTCAGTTGTGCATACCTAGAAGTTCAATGAGAGATAATTTGATCAAGGAAAAACATAATGGTGGATTGGCAGGACATTTTGCCATTGACAAGACAGTGGATTTGGTAAGTGAAAATTACTTTTGGCCTCAGATACATAAGGATGTTAGGAGATTTGTTCAGAGTTGTAGAGTTTGTCAAGTTGCAAAAGGAAGTAGTCAGAATACTGGATTGTATAAACCTTTGACAGTACCGGAGAGACCTTGGGAAGACATAAGCATGGATTTTGTAATGGGATTGCCTAAGACACAAAGACGACATGATTCAATATTTGTAGTGGTTGACATATTTTCAAAGATGGCTCATTTCATACCTTGTAAGAAGACAACTAATGCAGTGCATGTAGCTAACCTATTTTTCAAGGAGGTTGTGAGATTGCATGGATTACCTAAGAGTATAGTTTTAGACAAAGATACAAAGTTTGTTGGATACTTTTGGAAGACACTTTGGAAGAAGATGAAGACAAATTTGAAGTTCAACTCTACTTTTCATCCACAGACAGATGGACAGACATAGGTAGTGAATAGGAGTTTGGGAAACTTGTTGAGATGTTTGGTTGGAAACAAAGCTGGAAGTTGGGATTTGATTCTTTCACAAGTAGAGTTTGCATACAATAATTTAGTAAATAGGAGTACCAGAAGAACACCTTTTGAGATTGTTACCGGAGTGAATCCTAGAGGAGTTGCAAAATTAAGAGATATTAGTATAGAGGACAAGAGGAGTGCAGAAGATAAAGAATTTATAGACCATATGAAGACAGTGCAAAATCAAGTGAAGAAACATTTGGAGGATATGAACAATAAGTACAAAGAGAAGGTTGATGAGAAGAGAAGACATAAGAAATTTGAAGTTGGAGATGAAGTAATGGTGTTCTTGAGAAAAGATAGATTTCCAGTTGGGACATATAACAAGTTGAAGATGAAGAAGTTTGGACCTTGTAGGATACTCAGGAAATTTGATTCAAGAAATGCATATGAAGTGGAGTTACCAGAGACCTTGGGTGTATCACCTATTTTCAATATTGTAGACCTTTATCAGTATCATGAAGCAGAGTTCAGTGACAGTATGAAAGAAGACTTGAAGAAGTAATTACCACAACAAGCATCGGAGCAGATAGAAGACATCTTGGACAGTAGAGTTGGACGTAGCACTAGAGGAAGACAATACAAAGAATATCTTGTGAAATGGAAAGGCAGACCAGAAGAAGATTCATCATGGATTTCTCAGGCTAAGGTGGACCATCTTGGTTCTCCCCTAGCCCTAGTAAAGTGAGGGACTCACTTTTTTCAATAACCTCGGATGTCTAATGTAGGAGCATCCCTGGTTCAAGAGTAATCTTGTATCAACCAAAAACATTTGCATTTCAGTTTGTTTGCATTTTTGTTCTTTTTTCCAGTTTAGTTCAGACAGCTCAGTCAGAAGTAGTTTCAGCTTGTGGTCTAATTTTGGCAATTCACACCTTGCGGATCTAGACTTAGCATCTACATTCATTCATCTACATCATATCAAGAATTTAGAGCATTTGGATCAATTACTGGAAAGATATCGCTATCAGAAGATCAACTATTTTCTTAGAGCAAAGCATTCTAACAGTCCTTAATAATCAGCTGAAGAAGGATTGAGAATCATTCCTTGACTTCTGGATCTCAATGACACATTATTCAACATCCTTTGGTTTGTGGCTGACCTTCCCCAAGGGTCCACGCATTGTTTCATTCATTTGAGGAAGTCTTCTATGCATTTAGGTCTGACCTATCTGTGAACACGTTACAACTCTTCATTGGAGTTTGTGACCTTCCTTGGTCGATGCGGAAGAATCTATTGGTCCGGAGATGATATATATTGATGTAATAGATCCCCAAGAAGGGGAGCAATTTGATTTATAATCCATAGTTTAGATTTTGTGCAAAGGAGCTTTAAAGCCTTATCTTGTGCATGTATGTACTTAGGCCTTTGAGCCCTAATTGTAAGCTTGCATGTTGTTGGCCAAATTGTATTTGAATTCTTTGATATACTGAATGACTGAATCTATATTTGTTCCATTTCTTGAGTTGTTTCCATTGTGTTTACTCTTGTTGCATGGTCCAGATAGTTCATTCTGTGAACCCTCCTACCATGACTACACCACAAAGTTTCATGGAAGTCGTAGAACCCTGTGGGAAGAAGAAATCAACCTACGGAAAGCCAACCTAGGCCAATCCACACTAAATCTTAGGGCAACATAGATCTAGAAAGGGGAGTTTTGCCCACAAAGAATTAACTCTACCCACGGAAGATCTATAACAACCATGCCTAGCTCTACCCAATGCCCCTACAACAATCTTTGGCTACTTTTCCCCCTAGCTACCCATGGTTTCCTTTGGGATTTCTACTCTAATTCACCCCTTAGTATAATATTTGCCCTAATTTGGGCCTCAAAAGTTTTCCCTAATTTTGTTTTTGAAAGGCATTTAAAATTATGCTTTTCAAGTGTTTAAAAAAAGCAATTTTTCTTTTGTCTAAAAATCCCTAAGGAAATAAAATGCAAATTTTAGGGGTAATTTGAAATTTGGGGCATTTGAAGAATTACTGGTTTTTTAACCCCATGTATCTTCATCTGACAATGACAAAGGGTGAGGCCCGAGTTGGCAGGAGGCCAATACCCCCTCACAATCTAAACCTTTATAATAGTCACTCCTTTCTAATTCCAATGAGTAGTTGGAAGGCTAGGTTCACTCAAGGCATATGTATTTTTTATGATTTTTAGTGCAAATGTATTAAAATAGGCCATTTTTATGGGAAAATTGTTTTTGTCATAACTTTTGATCGATAGCTCGAAATTGAGTGTCATTTTTTTCAAAAGTTGATATTTTCACATTCCCAACTATTAGACCTTGTTGCATTGTAAAACACACTAATTTATAAAGTGCCAAAACTTGGGGGGTTCACCTAATACTAAATCATGGGGGGTTGCATAATGTGTTGATTTTTATTGTCTAAAGGAGTTGACCTATTCTTAATCATGGGATATAATACTCACTCTTCTATAATTAACCTAAACAAAGGTAATTATAAGTCCTAGTGTGATGACATCCTATAACATCTCAGGTACCTTAATCTCATGTCGTATCTATATGGAGTTATCCCTGAACTGGGTAAACAATCTCAGAAGAATAAGTGGTTTAATAATCATGATCATATTGTTGGATTAATTAGTTTACATATACCAGATTCTACTTTGTATGTCATCATGGATATTGAATGTCCACATGCATTATGGATCAAAATTTAGGAGCAATATGGAGACTCAAATATTTCTCCATTCCCCCATGATGTTGCTATGATCACAAATAACATCCCACATCATGATACAAATACAAAATGTCTAGTTGACATAGAGGAAATCATCACTCCATCTATTGTTGCTTCATCAGATTTTAGATTTACTTCTTCAAGAGCTTCCAATACTTCCTTGCAGCAAAAATAAATATATCAATCTTCCTAGAATTGTTGATTGGAACAAATTTCTACTTGACATTACTTGTCTATTTGTAGAGTCTGACATTGTTGATTTGGAAGGACATATTGAGGACATCGGTCTACTCTTTGATGATAGTTTCGATGAAGCTGCATCACCATCATCCTCTTTAGATGTTCATGCTCTACATCTATTTACATATGGTTCTGGACTATCATCATCTTCATCTATTAGGCATGTACCTTCAATATTATTATGGCATCCTTTGGCATGGACATGGGGATGCCTAAGTAGTCTTTGAAGACATCAAAATGGTCATCATCATCCTTGGATCAGCTTCAACATGATTTAGGAACATACATACATCTTCCTACACATTCCTATTCGAAATGGGGAGATATCTTGCATCTCCAGTTGGTTTCATTTCTTCCCAAGGGGAGGAACATTGTTCGGCATTCTTGGATCTACATCTACATCCATTGTCAATCATCTAGATGTATATTATGGGGGTTCTCATAGACCTTCTATCATTTTCTCTCCTATGGGGGATACATATATTGTACTTAGTGAAAGAAGTAGTACTTCACTTGTATAATTTATTTTCATGCATCTTTTATCTCTTTTGGAGGATAATTTTTTCCCATGTAGGGTTTTCTATCTATTAAGGAGTAAAAAGTGTCCACATGTCTTTTTACCTCCTTGTTTAGCTCCTAGGTCCCTTAATTGTATTATATCTTCAAAATGTTTACCCCAAAGCAGAATTTCTTGACACCAAGAAAGAATTGGAATGTGGGCCACTTGGTTTAACTTACCCCAAACCTAAATAGGGCTAAAGGACTTGGGCAGTACCACCCATGTCCCTCCTTTTAGGTTGGGGATAATTTAAGTGTATGTTAACTCTACACCTCTCTAGAGGTTCTCCTTGTCGGATCTTTTGGTTTGAACTTACAATCGTAAGTGGGATAGCATATATAAGTGTGTTTTTGAGTTCATTAGTAACCTAGATGGAGATAGCTAACTTGAGATCTTGAAGTAAAGCAATCAAAAGCATTCATTATAATTCTCGAGTAGATTTGTGCATTGTTATTGTATTGTTATTGCAGATATGGATCTATCATCTATCATTCCTTAGGATTTGAAGAATCTTCATCATTCTAAGGGTTCATCAGATAGGTTACTAGAGCGAGATCTGGAAAATACAGAGCTACATGAAGATTGGGTATAGAGCAAGGTTTCAAGATTTGAAGACAGTTTCAGAGTATTTTCTTACCAAGGACTTGGGCATGTTGTGTGGTCTCACAACACGCCTCATCTTGCCTTAGCAAAATAGGGACCCAACTTTTGCTTTTCTTTACTTGTGTTTGTCTTCCCTTTAGGCGGTATGGTAAATTGTCATGTCCCGATCCATGGTCAAAATTTAAGTCAAGCATCTCTCCCTGCAAAGGTCATCAGTGGATAGAGAATCAATTCTAAGCAACTTTGTCTTTTACATCATGTTGAAATTCCTCAAAATGAGCAAGTTGTGCTTGGTCAAACTTCTGGTCAACTGGATATCCTAGTCAAATGGATATGGACATTACGCCCCAAAAATCTTGTTCATTCTCAATATCCATATCCATGTCTTTCATTATATCTAGTCTTTACATTAACTCTTAGGCATGCAAACCTTAGAGCCTAACCCGAAATGATCATTAAATCACGTTAAATCAATAATCGCTCTGACAGATGGATATCACCAATTGCCAAAAGATCCATATCCCTATGATGCCTATCAAGTTTATTCCCATCAGCAAACTTCAATGCATGGATATTTTGTATTGGATGTTTCCAACTGGATACTAAGTTTCAAATATCCATGTCCGAATATCCATATCCATATTTTGCACTATTAACAAAGCAGTGTCCCATACACTTGAACCTTTGACTTTGCAAAGGGATATTTGCAATCAGATATTTTACACTTGCCAAATATCCATGTTTACCCAAATATCTTCATCCATATCCAGAGTAAGGATTGCATTCCACGTGTCCCACTGCTGAATTTTCAACGAGATATTTCACATAAAGGCACCGTGTAAGGGATATTTCATATATCTGTACTTTTGAAGTTGAATTAGATCCCTTTCTCACTCCTATGGTCAACAATGTTTGACCAAGACCCTTTGCTAACATCATATGGAAATTTTGGTATGGACATTCTACACCAAACATTCAAATTTCAAATGTCCATATCCATATCCCTTCTCGCATTTAATGCCACACAAAAGTCTTTGGCCTTTTAAATTCAAAAGCGTGCCTTTTGACAACTGGTAGTTTCTCCTGTGTCTAAATGATGAAGACTTACCTAACCATAGAAAGGTATTTAATATGCCCTAATTTATGGATTTTCTAACGATAAAAGCTAAATTTGATCCATTATTGTTAATTATCAAAATAATTTGAGCTAAAATTGCAGAGAACTGAAAGCAGTTAAAGGTGAATTATAAGTGATTAAGGCAATTCCACAATGACTAAGGAATGATGTTATAGAGAATGGAAAGGTGAGAACAATCAAAATGATATTCACATTTGCATCTGTACATTAAAGATTGAGGTCATAACCACTAGTAATCAATACAATAAACCTTCTCTGTCATTTTCACAGTTATAATATAATTTTACACGGGCAAAGGTAAATTCCCATGATTAAGGTAAATCCTTAGATAAATTCTTGTTTGTATGCGATTTAAAATGGGTTTCAATTTACATGAAAGTATTTAAGGTAATCTAGATGGTTAAATGCATAAACCCCAAAGTTTCCTATGGATACCTATATGCTACAGGGAGAGATGGCTAAAAAATGAATAGATCATCGTGATGTTGAGTTTAAATGGGATCTATTTTCTACTCCCAAAGCTATATGCCAAAAATTTGGGTTTGCATTAGACACTCACTGTGGGAAAATGGATTTGGTTACCTTCAGGGCAAGGATTTAGGCAAGGGATAATTATGAGATCTTGAAGAACATTGTGCAAATGGGGATGTTTCACACTATTGGATTCCCTTATGCAGCCAAAGATCTGGAGCTAGTTATTGAATGTGAAAACAAATATAATGTGGTGACTAGGAGAGTAGAGTACCAGGGTTGGGTGTATGCTAACTTCTTTGAGAATGGCATTACAGAGGTGTTCAAATTACCCACTAGCAGAGATATGTATCAAGTAAATATGGAGGCCCTAACTACAAAGTATAACAATAACCATGCAAATTGCAAGAAGATCATATTTTATTCATGGAGGGTGATGGATAACAAGGTTAAGGTTGTAGCCAAGATGCCCAAACACTTATTTAAATATGATTTTATATTAGAGGTGCAGTACATGATAGTACTTCTCAACAGGATGGTGGGAAATGTAGTTACAAGGACATTCAAGCCATGGATGTATGGCTTGATCTAGATGGTAAAAGACAAAGAACAAGGTGGTCAGGTGGGCTAAAATGATAAATGACAAGCTCCATGATGGAATGTTGCAATGGAGAAAGAAGAGAAGGATGTTCTACATGATGTCTTATGTCATGTATGCTTGTGCCTACAAAGCCCACCCCAATGGATTGCATACCTTTGGTCGATTAGGGTGTCAACCCATAGATCAAACAATGTGGGAATTTTATAAACAATTGGAAACAATGCAGTTAGTCCAGCATTATCAAACTATAAATGATTGTTTTATCATGCATCTTGTCAGATTGATGGAGGGTGATAGAGCCAAGAGGATCTTTAAAGAAGTGCATGAGCTGAAATAGCACAATGGGGCATGGTTTATCTAGTTCCCCACTTACACATACATAAGAATGGAGGGTTTTGAGGGTAATTCGTTCATGTTACCTAGGTATCCCATGGATAAGATAGTATTGCTAGAGGTGACAAGGAAAATTATCCCCTCCTATGAGGCATACATGAGGAAAAACAAGAAGGGTAATGTCAGATTCCCTATGGAGATTAACTGGTATGCTTGTGGATCAATTGATGGGGCTAAGAAATTAGAAGATGAATTTCATATGTTACATTTGTAGTTGTTTCCTTTGGTAAGGTACTATGATCCGTATCATAGAATGGAGAGGTGGGTACAAGCAAGAAGCTTTAGCATGTAGT
Source organism: Cunninghamia lanceolata (assembly GCA_027924645.1). NCBI lineage: Eukaryota > Viridiplantae > Streptophyta > Pinopsida > Cupressales > Cupressaceae > Cunninghamia > Cunninghamia lanceolata. The sequence goes on from BSBN01001583.1 coordinate 19,241,570, forward strand.
ACACCTTGAGGACTACTGGGTAGACTATGTTGATTAGGAGAACATAAGGAAGAGAGGGTATCAAAGGCTTACTTTGAATCAAATCCAAACACTGGGATTCCTAGAAGTCCCTCCTCCAATCAAGTCTGATGATGGGAACCTGCTGGAACCATAATATGAGGCAAAATAAGTATACAAAGAGCCATTATCCTTGCATGATTGGAGCCAAGCTGATGAGACATCCATAGATGTAATCACAACCAAGGTAATGACTATTACCAAGAAGTGGGTGGAAAAGAAGATAGGTGAATTGAAGGCCAAAGGGATGACTACCACCTTTGATAGGAAAAGAAAGATAAAGGAGAGGGATGACCTAGGATTTGATGACTTCCTCATCCATAAGAGGTGGATCATGGAAGCAAAATTGGCACAACCTAGACCCTCTACAATAGGGGAATAGCTTACATATGAAGGAATAACTAGAGCCACTTGACCCTCACCTACAAGGGATGTGCTTTTATCAGCTATCCCTATTATCACTACGTTTACGAAAGAGCTAGAAATTGCAAATTTGTTGGGAGGGATGAATATCCCTAAGTAGAAAAGAGCCCAAGTAAAGATAATGAGAGGGTCCACCTCTAAGTTTGTGGATGTCTAGATGAAAGATCAAGAGGGACCAATCAAAATGGAGTAGATGTTTTCTCAAGATTAGTCCTAGGTAGGAACATCATCAGTGCCTACTCCACCCATCATTATTCAAACACATTTGGTAGAGCAAGTCAAGAACTTGCCTAGTCCTATAAAGGAGGTGGTGAAAGAGTTACATCACAACATCCCAATGCCTTAGATCATAAAGGTGAAGAATGAATTAGTTGAAGAGGCAAGGCCTATAGAGTAAGAAAGGTTTGATGAGCAACCATTACCCTTAGATAAGGTAATTGACCTAATAGATGATGAAGTCACACAGGATATGACAAATAATCTGATGGGGTCATTGTTTACACCCACAGTGCCTGCACCACAAGAGACACCTCAAGTAGAGGTTACACAAGGTTGAGGCAAGGAAAAATATCCTGAGATGTAGGAAGTTTTTGATATAGAGGAGGAAGGATCACCTAAAGAAGGCATCCAACATGAGCAGTTGGATATCTTGGTCCACATAATTACAAGTCTTGAGCCTATGGACATGTCATATCCTACAGAAGCAAGCACAAAAGAGAAGGATATTGCTTAGGATAGATCAGGACATGAAGAGACTACACAAGAAATAGGCATGGGAGAAGCAACTTAGGATGTCCATGTGGATGGACAAGATCAACAAGTTGAAGAGCACATAGAGGAAGAATTAGAGCAGCTGGATGGGCAACAAACAGAACTATCTGAGCAACAAGCTCAAGTAAACAAAGGGGATGAAGATATGATCAAAGCAAGTGTAAATCCAGATATTCCTCAATAGGTTCCTCATGAGGAAATTGACCAGGAGGACCATCAAGAAGAGGGTCCTAAAAAGGACCTCTCATAGGATATGGAGACCGAACACCTAAAGGATAAGGTGCCTGAGCAAGAGAAAGATCATCATGAGATCCTTAAGGGTAATGTGCCTAGGCAAGAAGAGGTTAGTCAATAAGAAATGGAAAAAATAGAGAAGGGTCCATATAAAGAGGATGATACAGCAATGAAAGATGCTCACATTGAGAAACCTGGCCAAGGAGGGGCAGAATAGGACGTATCAAGTTGGTTATCATTGAAGGTAACAGGATCTCCTTCCATTGATATTGTTCCATTTGATTTCAAGTTGTTATTTTCCATTGGAGATGCAAATCCCAAGCACAAAGCTAGGGCAATGTTTGCAATAAAGAGGGATGTTGTCACTGGGTGAAGAACAACACATTAGATGTGTCCACAGTTGACAAGGCTAAGAAGGAAAAATCAGTTAAAGAATATTAGGTAACAACTATTGATTTAAGGCATGCTATGATAGAGCAAGAAATAGAAGAACTCAAAGGGAGTATTAAGGTCATGGCTTCTCGTATGCATAACAGGAAGATGAAAAATAAGGAGTTGAAAGGGCACATTACCCAACTCTAGGCATTCATTAAGGGCTTGGTCACCCCAGGTACTCAAATAATAGAGGCACCTGCTGCCCTTGCATTAGTTAGTCAAGATGAAATAAGTGGTCTGGATGTTCAGAAGCATTAGGCAAGTGTAATGCAGAGGTGGTTCACTAAATTCATGTCTGAAGGTCAAGAAACAATCGAGATATCCATCTCCAATTGTGATACGATAGCATATATGAAGACCAAGGCTAATATGTTAAAGGAAGAATGTGCCAAGAGGCTTGATTAGAATGATCAAGACCTTAATAAATTAAAAGGTGCAAGAAAGTTGGATGATCAAGGGATACTTAAGCATTACATCTTGACAATGCAGATGATGCCAAGGATATCCACAGGATAAAGGACTTGCAATTTGAAGTGGATTATCTCGGTTGAGGCATGTTGAAAGAAGCTGACATAAGCACTAGAGCACATGATTTATTGATGGATGAAGTAGAGATCCTTGAGGAATTGCTTGGTACTCTAATAAATGATACAAAAACGTATGATGAGCAAACATCCAAGGAAATATTCAGGGCCAGATTTGATACCATGATGAAGGATCTTGTATCACAAATTCCAGAAGCTACCATTGAGCAATTAATGGAATTGTCTATGAAGATGAAGGATTATAAAAGGAAGTTAGAGGACAAGACAAATCAATGGGTGGTTGTGAATGACTAGTTGCAGACACATGACTATGAAAAGGCTAAGGCACAACAATTTGATAAAAATGGAATGAATGAAGCCATAAAGGAATATGAATTGTATAAAAGGTTTGATTCAGGGGAAATGATGGTTGGAGAGGATTCATCAGTAAAGGAGGAATAAAATATTCTTGAAGCTACCAAAGTGAAGATACCATGGAATATTCTATTTGCCAATTGTACTCCACAAATGATTGCCAACTAGCAATCATGTGCCACATTTCTTGACCATTGATTATTTTGGGTGATATCCTGACTGTAGGGTCATTGTAATTCATCTCAGGTCCTTGTTCTATAAAAGGGCCTAGGTCATCTTGTATTAAGAGAGACTAAATTGTTGCAACTTTGAGCACTGAGTTTGTAATTGTATAACTCTTTGATCTCTTCTCAAGGTTCTTTTTCAAATCAATGTATATGTGTATATTCTTTGCATGCATAATGAAAATGAAGTGGCAGATTACCATCTAATCATACATCTTGAGTAATCTTTTGTTGATTTCTAGCTTGTGATTGTGAATTGTTGCATTCTATTGAAGTGCATTCAACTAATTGCATGTTGTCATCAACTTACCTTTGAAGATTTACACCAATCATATGTAATTGTTGGTTTCCTGGTGAAGTATGGTTTGGTTTTGCTTCATTTCATGACTGTGTCAGAGTGTGCATGTGGATCATTGGTAAAACTTAACTAGTTTGAGGTCCTACTTATTTAGCTCAACCTTTTCTATTTCATTTCATAAAATACAGGGAATAAATGCAAATATTGACATATCTTAAAGAAATACATACTAAGTTGATACAAGTAATGACATATCTAGATCATACATAGTAAAATATGTAAATAATAACAAATGTTATGCAGATGGTCATAAATATCAATGAATTGCATGATTTAAAGCACATCTTTAAGCAAATTCAAGGTTTATATCCAAGGATCAATTTAGACAGGGATAGTTTCAGAAGAACTAATCAAAGTTAGGATAATTTTAGAAGAACTAATCAAATTTAGGACAATTTTAGAAGAACTAATCAAAGTTGAGATAGTTTCAGAAGAATTGATCAAAAGTTATGTCCAATTCATGCTTATATGTTTAAATCTCAACTAGATGTTGTAGGATTTGATATCATTGTCAAGGATATTATGCAGATCAGGTATTTATGGAATTTTATAGAATTTGAAGAAGGATACAATTGCAAAGTGTAAGTCCCCCAAAATGGAACAACATATCACAACAACCCTTAAGTGATCGTCAGAAGGTCAAGACTTGACCAACAGAGCCTTGGGATTATAAATTCACCCTGAATTTATCATATCGTTCAAGATAAGTAAAGGTTTGTGTGATAACTTTTATTTCTTATGCATGTGACTAACAAACACATCAATAGGGAAATACCACCCATGTTGTTCAACCTTTTTTGGGTTTAGATCTGGCATCAAAATATCATTTAGAACATCTTTCCAGTTCACACCTTTGGCAGATTCTTCTACTCAAGATGTGGGCAGTACCACCAAGATCCTCTGACACCTTTTCTTTCTAGAGATAGGTTCTACCATTCCCTTGATAACTCCTGTGCAATTCGTTTATGGGTTTCTATCATATTTTCTCTATTATAAGTAGATCATTGTAAGACTAGGGTTTTCATGCATTGTTAACCTAGGATTTGAGGAAAAGACTAAATTAAATCTTATCCATCTATAGCATATTGGAGAACAAGGTTAGTAGTTGAGTCCTCCTTCATTTGGTAGTGATTTGGCTCGGCCTTATCCTTGAATGTTATATGGAAAAAGGTTTGATCTAGTTTGCATTCTAGTTGCTATCATTCTCCTTTTTCATACAAAACACTATCTTATCTCCACTTCATGAGAGATTACTTTGTACATGGGTACCTCACTAGGCCTAGTATCCAGGAACCATCTCTTCTTGTACCCACCTAAGCTATGCTTAAGGGGGTATTAGAAAAAAACATTGATATTACTTACTTAGCCTAAGTAATATATTTGTACATTGCTTTAAGCCACCTTAGGTGGTTATATGTCGACTTGGAGATTCCATCAAACTCATCCAAGATACATGTTGACACTCCTTTTCCACTTGGTGGAAACCTTCTTTCCACCACTACTTGAGTGCATGAGTCGACTCTTGGAGTGACTCAAACTCTCCACACTATATGTACAACACATTTTTTCATAATTTATCAAGCATTCAAACATTTCTTGTTTGCAATATTCTTAATTTCATTAGCTTTGGAAGTTCATGCTTTCAACCTAACCATAAGAGCTTAGGATTAAATTCTTCAATTTCATTATGTCACTTTATTATCTTTTTCAATTATAATATAAAGTCATTTCGATATGACTTTATAAAATGACTTTATTTTTATAAATTTATGTTGGTTAAAGTCAATGACTTTTTATTTTGTTATTAAGTGATAAACCAAAAAGTGGTTATAAAATAATTATAGAAAGGAAGGTCTATTTATATAGGGATGGAATGTAAAGAAGGGACTTTTAGATCCTCTCACTTTTTAGAGAAAATAAATTATGTGTTTTCCTTTTGAAAATCAATAAAGGGATAATAGTGTTTGTTAGTGAGCCTTTGTTTTGTCTTCTTTATGTTATATTTCTTTCTTATGTTAGAATAATAGTTATCATCTTTGAGATTCTCTATTATGTGATTGGAATATTTATCATCTTTCATTATAAAATATTTTGGCATAATTTAAGGTTGATTTACAATAGTTTTTCTCAACCTTTGTGCTATGAAAACTATGAAGTGTTTCTCTTTCTTAAGTTAGAGTACATTCTTATATTCAAATATTTGTTACACTTTCTTATCCAATAAAATTTCATAGGAATAAATATGAGAGTTTGTCCTTGTGTAGGTTTTGAATCTTTTTCTATTGTTCTGGAAAATTTGAAGTTGTATCTTCTTATCAGTCAACTTAGGGTTTTCTTTTCTCTTTTAAAATCTTTTAAGTTTATTTAAATAGGTCACCTTTTCTTCTTTCTGGTAAAAAGCATACCCAAAAAATTAAATTATCATATGAGAAAGATACTACTTCCAACTATTTGAACAATAGTCACTGCTCCTTGGGCAAGTCACATGATAATTGTACAGTGACAAATATATATATTTTTTTTGACAAAAGTGGTGAACCACTATAATTATATTAAAATTGAAATAATTACAATCCCTGGTTCGAAGAGCATACTGGCAGGAAAGAACCAGGGAAGAAAACCTCCAATTATAGCTCGCAAAAACAAAAATGCTCCAAACATTTCACAAAAATAGGAGCAAGATTTTACATGTATAATTTTAACAAAGTATTACATTTTGATCATCAGACGGAGGAAGCAAAAAACCCCAAAAGAGTTACTAACTAAACCAAGTTCACTTCAGCATTCAAATCCTGCACAACATAATTCGGATCCCCCACAGCCTGATCTTCAATAGGCGAACCCGGAGGGGGAGGAAGAAGAGGATGGAATTGCATTAAAAATAGCAAAGCTTGAAAAATTTCATCCACTCTATTTGAGAAGCCTTCACCAATCTCACTACCATGAGCATGTAAAGAAAGGTGTAGAAAATCTTCATCCTCATGCAATAGAGAAGAACGAACCGCATTAAAAACGCAATTGTGGGCAGGAGAGTGGAGAACTTGACATTTGGTAAAAAGACCACCAATAAGAGCTTCTAAACTAAATAAGTCATAATTCTGAAAGGCTGCATCAACACTTTCATTAGTAAAAAGAAAATGATGAACAAACTTCACAATAAGCTGACGAACTATACCAATATCCTGTAATAAGTCCATAGCATTAGAAATAAAAACCATAAAGATCTGAGAAGGGTAAAGAACTCGAACACGGCCTTCAAGTATGTCTCGGCCCACAACCTCCCTAATGGCTTCCTCCACCTCCAGGCCGTCTATAGCAAAGACAGATCTTAAACCATCTGAAGACACAGAGCCGATGAAAGCAGACTCCCACTTTGAGATAGGAAAGAATAAACGTCGATTAAGCTGAATTTCCATTGCATCGAACATAGCAATCAATAATAAAAGAAGTATGGTTAAACATGTTAAGCAATAGCAATATATAACCCAAAGGATCAATAAATCATAATTAGCAGACGTCATCACCCATGAAGGAAATGAATGAAACATGTTGCGAGCTGGTGCTATAAGAAAGCAAGTACAAATAACTTGCAGAGGAAAGGAATCAATGGACAACATAAATCACAACGCATATGAACGACGCATGTGGAAATAATGACAACTCCAAGAAAGAACTATTAACTGCCACCACCATGAAACCACACAAGTGAGAATTAATTCACATACCTTAAACAATCAAAGTGTACTATATCCACCAAATGTGGATATTGGCCAACTAAATCCCCATCAAAATAAGTTAGAGAGGAGTCTAAATCAAAGCCCAAGTTAGCAATAGCGTCAGCCAATCTATTGCCCTCTCTTAGGGTATGTGAAATAATGAAGCTATCAAATGCATCCAAAAGGTGCCATGCCTCTTGCAGGAGGTAATCTAATTGCCAATTAAAAGTATGATGCTTTTTCAAAGCATTAATAATAATTAAAGAATCACCTTCAATATGGAGTCTAGAGATCTTTAAACTAATAGCCAACCTAAGACCCTCAACAAGAGCAAGGGTCTCAGCCTGGTTATTAGTACCATCAGAAATTTTACCAGAGAAGGCTTTGAGAATTTCACCTTTCATATTTCAAAAAACCCCACCAATAGAAGAAGGGCCCGGATTGCCATGAGAAGCCCCGTCAAAATTAAACTTAACGAAATCACTAGAGGGGGGCAACCACTTAACTAACCTTCTATCCACCGGAGTGACTGCAAAAGAATGTGAAAAAGAAAAAGAACCTAAAGGGGGCCAGTGTTCCAAAATGGAATTATCCCAAGAAGTGAAATGAAGAGTAGAAGACTTCAATGATTTAAGATAGTTTACCACCACCTCTGAGATAGAATTTTCAATAATAAAGGAAACAGACTGAAAATCCTTGCTAACATTTCTAAAAATCCTTCGATTCCTTTCCAACCAAATATTCCAAATAACAATAGAAGGAGCAACAATCCAAATAACAGCAAAAGTAGAACCTTTGTATAAAATGGGCCAACTTTTAAAAAGTTCCAACAAAGAATTAGGAAGAGGAGAAGACCAACTTAATTTGGAAAAGAGCCATGTCCAACATGAAAAGGCAAAAGAGCAAGAAATAAACAGATGATCTACCTCTTCTTCACATAAACCACAAAACACACAATTGAAGGAATCCATAATCCCCAATCTGGCCAACCTCTGACCCATCAAAATTTTATTTTTCAATGCTAACCAAGCAAAGGCACCAGCTTTTTGAAGACAAGCAACATTCCAACATAGCAGCTGAGGCCAATCCAAATCAGAAGGAACATCAATGGAAGAAAGATATCTATAACCATCTTTAACAGAATAAGAGCCAGTATTAGAAAAGGACCAAAATAAAACATCTTCTTTTGGTAAAAAACAAACCCATCTTTTACTTAAGATTTGACTAAGAAGGAGCTTCTGATTCTCAGGAAAAGGACAAGTTGAAAAATCTCTCCAATGAGAACTATACAAAGAGCCTTCTTTAGTGACTGAAAGATAGTCACTTACTCTAACACCCCAAGAAGAAGATAGATAAGATTTAGCTTGAACCAATTCCTTAACCGAGGAGAGAGGAGAAAAACCAATCCAAGAATCATCCCAAAAAGAGGCCTTAGAACCATTAAAAATTTTCCAGGATAGATGAGGTAAAAGAACTCTCCTGCAAGAAACTAAAAAATTCCAAATTGAAGAACCCTTAGGAGGATTAGAAACGGTAAAGATCCTGTCAAGGGAAAGGGAGTCTAAATATTTATATTGAAGGAATTTACACCATTTAAGATCCGGATTAGAAAACATCTTCCAAGCCAACTTAGCACCCAAGGCTTTATTATGCATAGAAAGATTATGAATTCTCGAACCACCAGAAGATTTAGGAACACAGACCTTATCCCAAGCAACTAAGGAAACTTTATGACCTTCATCAACAGATCCTTTCCATAAAAAAGAACTCAAAGACTTCTGGATCTCCTGGATTACACCTCTGGGAATATTTAACACAGAAAGCATATATATAGGAACAACAGTTAAAACAGATTTTAAAAAAGTGATTCTACCAGATAAAGTTAACCATCGAGCCTTCCAAAGAGCAATTTTAGTATGAATAGAATGAGAGACATTTGCCCAAAATGACTTTTTTTGTGGCCCAAAGAATAAAGGGATTCCCAAATATAGACTAGGTAAAGTCTCCAATTTAACTTTAAGGATAGAGACAATCCTACATTGTAAGGAAGGTTTAGTATTAAAGAAATAAATTTTAGATTTATCCAAATTGACTGCTTGATTTGACATAGAGCTATATCTAGAAATAACCTTCTGAATACATTTAGCCTCTTTGATAGAAGGGATACCAAACAACAAAGTATCATCTGCAAACAAGGTATGTGTTACCGAAAAAGGAACGCCTGTAATCTGAATCCCTTTCCAATTAGATAAACTATTTTGCAATAAGATTTCTCTACTAAAAGTCTCAGCCATTAAAATGAAGAGAAAGGGGGATAAAGGATCCCCTTGTCTTATACCTTGAGAAACATGGAAGAAAGCAGTAGGACTACCATTAATGATGACTGCTGATTGAACGCCCGAGATACAAGAATGAATCCATTTACACCATCTTTTATCAAAACCAAATTTAAGAAGAACTTTTAATAAAAAATTCCAAGAAACCCTATCATAAGCTTTCATCATATCTAGTTTGAGCATCATAGCAGGAAGCTTAAGATCTTTGATTGAATGCAAAACTTCATGAGCCAAGATTGCACCATCCGCCATTTCCTTACCAGGAACAAAACCTCCTTGTTCAGAGGAAATAATTCTTGGAAGAAACATAGCTAACCTGAAGGAAATAGCTTTTGTAAATATTTTATAAATAGTGTTGCATAAAGAAATCGGTCTAAACTGAGAAAAAGAAGAGGGAGCAGAGGACTTAGGGATTAAAACAATAAAGGTTGCATTCATTTCTTTGAGAATATTACTATGCTTCCTTGATTCTTCCAAGGCCAACCAGACATCCTTCCCCAAAAAATCCCAACATTTCTGAAAGAACAGAGGAGTAAAACCATCCGGACCAGGAGCCTTATCAGGGTCCAAAGAGAAAACTACTCCCTTAACTTCTTCCAAAGAAAATTCCTTCATTAATAAAACATTATCATCATCATTCAAAAACTTAGGAATATTATCTAAAAGAGAATTGCACAGATCTTCCGAGGGTTCATTCGAATTATTGGTTAACAGATTCGAGAAAAAGGAAATAGCCTCTTGTTGTAAAAGGATAGGATCTGATATTAGGGACCCATTAAAATCAGCAATATGATGAATTTTATTAACCTGTCTATTCATTTTAACAGAAGCATGAAAGAATTTAGTATTTCGGTCCCCAGCTTGCAACCAAGTTTCTCTTGATTTTTGACGCCAATACTCTTCTTCTCTGGCCAAGAGTTCATCCAACTCCAACTGTAGCTGTTTTTGTTGATCAAAGGTTGAACTATCCATACCACAATTGATAACATGAGAGTTTATCAAGAGAAGCTTTTTTTCAATAATCTCTTTCTCTTTAAAGATATTCTTAAAATGGGAAACATTCCATGCTCTTATAAGCTTTTTTATTAAATGCAGTTTTCTAACAAGCTGAAACATTCTAGAACCCTCCACATAAGGCAAAGTTTCCCACCAGGATTTTAATAACAGAAGAAAAGAGGGATCTCTGAACCACATTGATTCAAATCTAAAAGGCTTTTTCAAACTTGGTTGAGATCTGAAAACATCAATTTCTAAAAGAATAGGAAAATGATCAGACCCTGAGAAAGAAAGAATCGAGGAAGAAACAAAACCCTGAAAAGATAACCAAGGATATGATAATAAAAATCTATCAAGCCTTTCTGCTATACTAAGGAAGTTTTTTCTTTTATTAACCCATGTAAATCTCCCATTAGAAGGCAGACAATCAAACAAACCATTATCACTAACAAATGCAGAAAAGTCCATCATAACCTTAGGAGGGGGAATAATACCACCTTGTTTTTCATTCGAATTTAAAACAGCATTAAAGTCCCCCCCCCAATATAAGTTTCTCCTCAGGTAAGGAATGAATAATATCAGTTAAGGAATCCCATAATCATTTTTTATCTACTGATGAAGTTGGGCCATAAACATTAATTAGGCCAAATTTCAAATGATGTTCAAAACAAATTTCTACAAAAAGCCAATTAGTGGTTTTAGAAATAAGAGACACTTCCACACACCTCTTATCCCAAAGGACAACTAAACCACCTGAAGCTCTATTAGAAGATGAACTTAAATAATTCCATTTCTCCCATAATTTAAAAACTTTCTCTGCTGATTGGTCAGACAATTTAGATTCTTGAAGCAGGACTAAATGAGCACCTGATAAATCAATCTGATGTTTTATCAGGCATTTTTTGTTAGGAGCATTAATGCCCCTAACATTCTAAGAAATAATCTTCATTATACCTGAGGAGAGCCCTCGGCTCTCCTCATCGCTGATCTTGTTAACATTTTTTCAAGAGTTTTTTGCACACCTGCTTCAATTTCTTCTTGAGTAACCCTAACTTTTGATTTTCTTCCTCTAGTCTTAGGAGGGGAAGATAAAACCATAGGTGTCTCTAAAGGAGTTTGAGAAATACCTGAACCTGTGTCATTGGGAGCATCAACCTCATTTAAAACATCATCAGCAATCTTTTCAATAAGTTCCTCCCCAACCTTAGCAACCACTTCATCAATAAAAGTTTCTACCTCGTGTAAAGAGAAAGGAAAAACCTCTTCAACATCTATATGAGCTGTAGAGACATTACTAACACCTTCCCTTTGATCAGAAATCTTTGTAGACAGAGGGGAATCAGAAGGCAAATCGACAGGAGAAGAAGATCTCAGAGGAGATTCATTATCAAGACAAGAAACAGGGTCCAAAAGAACTTCAGAAGGTTGAGGCAAAGGTTCCTCTAGGAAAACCTCAGAAACATGATTATCCAGCGAAGAATTCGCTAGACCTGAAGGGACACTATCAACAACGACAACTTCTGAAGTTTGGGCATTAACCAAATAATCCAAAGAAAGTTTAGGGAATATATCCGAAGCACCAAATAAAGCCTCATTAGAATGATCGCGGTCAAAACACTCCGCTCCAGAAACTGAACCTTTCGGGGCTACCTTCACAGAAACAGGGACGCAATCATCCAAAAACTCAGAATCGGTTCTATCGCCTAAATCAACTTCATTATTAACTTCAGATAAATCAAAGGCCTTACCCGGAGGACTAACCAAAGGATCCTCATGCAAACACGATTTTCCCTTCTCCACCCATTCCTCAGAAGCAAATAGATTATCAAATTTAAAAATGGTATCTGGATCTTCAAAAATGATCTTTTGTGTCCACGAGGATTTAGAAGTTTTCAAAATGATATTCTCCAGGAAAGAATAAGAAGTATTCATAATCAAACACATTCGAACAAGGAGCTTAGGGTTTTTAAATGTTAAGAGATCATGATTAATGAAAAACCCTAACCTCTGAGCAATGAATTTTAAAATAGTTAAGTCTTTGTATTCCAAAGGTAAATTAGGGAAATTTATCCAAAAGGGGAAGAAATTATCATTACTCTTAGAAGGATTGAAATTTGGAAACCATGGTTGTTGATGCATACCCTTCCCATTGAAAAACCAAGATTTAGTTTCCAGAATTAAATTTCACATTTCCGCAAATGAGAAGATTGCAACAAAAAACCCCAAAGATTCATCCAACATAAAAAAATTTGTCACACCTTCCCAATTATCATCAACCCAAGACTCCAAATTCACAGAAACCAAAGAACAATTCCAGATCTTACCTATTAATGCGGTCTGAGAAAGATCCCGCACATGAGGATCAATAAGGTCATCAGGTAATTGAACCTCTAAATTGATTCCTGATGGCAACTTGATATTTTTCTGAACCACCTTAGGAATCCAAACTTGCTTGATAGGGGGAGTTTGCTGTTGAAAACGATGAAATACATTCCCAAACCTAGAAACCCTAGATCGAAAACCCTCACGGCCAAAATTCACCTGTCTAGTAGTCCTCGGACCCGGAGAGAAGACATCATGGAAACCATTTGAAGCCTTGATAAAATCCGCAAATATATTTACCAATAGAAGAAAAATGTTCTAACTATGAGAAAAAATGACAAGATCCATTTGGAAATAGTGATGAGGCTCTACGCAATACCAAGAAATGATCATTAATTTCATAAGTGCATAAGTGTAATTGTAAGATTATGAAAGAACACTAGTAATTTAATATATGTTCCCCCTCTAATTGGTTGCATCCCCAAGGATTTGATCTCAATCCCTAGATCTCTCATTTGCTACCTTGGATCAAATATATGGGTGTAGAAGTGACTTGAGTCATTTTCACAATCATGAATTTGAACCTCAAAATTTTAAAATTTAATTTTAAAATTTAAATTTTGACTTTAAATATTGTCAACCCTTTTACTAGCTATTGTGAGCCAACCTAGTACATGTTTGTGTGGATTTGTGTGCTATTTTATTGTATTTAAAGACATTCATTCATTCATTTGAAATGATCCAAGACTATCAAGATATCGTAGGAATCATTGAAGAATATTTTTTATAGAGGATTATTAGAGTATACATCAATATCACATCATCTTAGCTCCATTGTGCACTTGCTTTTTGTCCTTGATCATTGTGCCAAATCCATTGAATTGGTCATCCTAGGGGTTTAAATAAGGGGAACATAGCCCTCATAATTCAACAAATTCAAAAAAAGTGTTTATGAACACTATTAATCCTTGCTAAGATTTAGACATCTAAAGATTGAAGTGAGCAAGTTCTATTCATCCATTTCTTGCCAAATCTAATCCATGAGTATAGGTTTAAATTTGTGCACTAGATCTCTTTTGCACTCACGAAGCTCAATTCTATAGGCATGGATCTAACCCACCTAGTAGAATAATCATTTTCTAGATTCTAAGACACTTGTCTAATCTAGGTGTAACATGTCAACTTATATTACCCAGATTTACACACTAGATTTACTAGAAAGTAAATAATCACAATCATCATAATCATATGTTTTCCAACATATTAATCATTTGCATAATCAAATAAATAAAAAGCATATCTTTTCTAAATATTTTCAAACTTGGAAATTACAACATGTTCAAAGATATCACTTTATTAAATTCCTTTCACCTTTCATTTACAGTACATAAACTACACTTGGCATAAACTACAGTACATCTTTTCTAAATATTTTCAAACTTGGAAATTACAACATATTCAAAGATATCACTTTATTAAATTCCTTTCACCTTTCATTTATAGTACATAAACTACACTTGGCATAAAGAATAGTTTTACTTCATAAATTTGACTATCATAATTCATAAAATAGAATACACTGCATTTGGAATATTGATATTTGTCTTCACAAGTCTTGGCTTGTCTTCTTCTTTGGAGGGAGAGCATCATCTAAGTGCTTTACCTCCAACCACAGATAGGCGGTCCCTCACACACCTTCCTCCCTAGAAGTGGCCCTACCATTCACGAAGAGTATAGATATATGGAACCAATAGGTTTTTGCCATATGAGTCTCTAGTTTTGTGTCCTACATAACTAATCACGATCATACAACTATAGATCCCCTCTAACTATGTATGACACTACTGTATGGTTATGCCATCTCCAACATAGTGAACCAAGTAATGCATGCAGAGACGGATGCATCACTTTGGCCAAAGATTTAATGTAAATAGACGGTTCACAATGAACATAGTCATAAGTTCACACACCTCTAACTCGACTTGGAGATTATCTAATCCTATAGTTGACTTTCTTCATTTAGTAATTCTAGACACAAACTTTTCTATACTAAACCATTCTAATCAATCTGACTTAGAATTAATCCTTAATCTAGGATATACATGCAATATATATAGGTTTAGGTAATTCTAACCTTTCAGAGAGTCCCTTCTTGCATACTTGCAATGCACTAGGGTATGTGACTTCCTATCACTCTACTCACTAATTTTAGAGAGCCCTCTTTGCATACTTGCAAGGCATTAGGGTCTGTGACTTCCTATCACTCTACTCATTGATTTCATTATTAAACACTTATGTGTTATACATAACATGTTTTGACACTGTCTGAAAATAGAAAATATTTATATTCAACAAATGCTTATTAGACTCTTTCTGTCTTGCTCTATGGTTATCTCGACCATTTATTGTCAACCATAATATAAATGAACAATATTATATCTATTTTCTAAACCCTTCTGGTTTTGATTCTAGGGTTTAACTTTATCCCAATACATGGAATATCAAACATCCTTGTTTTCCAAAGATAATAACATAAATATAACAAAACATGAGAACAAATACCTCTACTCTTCCCTAGACCACTTGGCATTGTTTGAATTCACATTTCACACAACACGATTAAACATAGTAAACAAGTATATCCCCATCCATATAATATATTAATGGATACTTTCATTACTCAAAATTAGTCTTTCGACTAAGTTTAACCTATGAACCCTAATAGGTTTGAATCATAAAGGATAATAAAATACTTTTGACCTCCTGGTCTACTTAAGTCTACTAACTTTCCCAAATGATAGGTTAAGAACTCGTATGAATATTCATCCTTTGAATACATGTCAATAAACCTTTATTAGCAATCTTAAGTACAACAAGCATGTGGGGTTGAGATTCAAATCTCCTAACATACCCAGCTTAGAATAGATCATATCAAGAATACCCAACCATGGGTTAATTTTGTCTTTTGTGCAAACGACACTAAAATAAGTTCTACTGAACATATAATAAGAACTATAACTTCCCATCTCCTAGCATACCCATACCCTTGACTTGGTTTTCTAGTTTTAATCTTGAAACATAGAAGAAGTTGAATATGTCTCCTAGCATATTTATTCTTGAGATGGTTTAATATAAGAAAAACAATAGATACTTATCATAAGGTTAACCAATTTTCTTTTTTTTTTAAAACACCTAATACCTTAGGTTTGTCTTTGGATCATTCACATAATAACTTTAGTTTTCCAATGAGGATCTATACCCTTATAGACATTTCCTCAAAGTGCTAATATTATAATAAAAGCAATAACTCTATCTCAATTTAGATTGTCTTAGTGAAGCCAAGATATAAGATACCTTAGTATCCTAAATAATATTTATGGATCTTTACAAGTAAAACATGTAACTTCCAAAGTATCTTAATACATAATCTTTCCTTACAGGGACAGATTATTCTTGAAGCATATATTCCAATATTTTATTATGTTAGATGCTTACAATATTTTGGGAAAGAGATCTTTAATTCCCAGTCAACTACCTGTTGTTTTTAGATCATTAGAGTCCAATGCTCTCATAGTCATACATGCTTAACCCACTATCTATAGAAAAGGACAACAAAACTTTAATGGGTCTATTTCTCACTGACCCCTAGAGTTATTCACTAAAACATTCTATGTTTTAAACACAATCTTTAAGTTTTCTCAAAAGTTGAAGTTGCTCTCTAACTATTTTCTCTCTTCTGCCACTATTTAAAGATGATATAGTCTTTTAAATAAATCTCCCTCTTCACAACCTATAGATTTTTCCTACAGGGCAGTGAAGGTTTACAACCATATTAAGGTGTATCATCTAGGCTACTGTTATGTCAGAAAATGTCCCCTTGGGGGCTTTTCCCTCTGAAGGTTCAACTCCTGGGTCCTTAATTTGCATTTAGAGCATCTTACATGTTATTTCTGACTCCTGATGAGAAAACCCTTGGGTCTTGTGACAAATAGAACCTAGGGGGCTGCACTTTAATGATCACTGACCAAAATGGCAGGGTGGACTTGGGCGCTAGCACCCTAGTCCAGCCTTATTTTGGGTCTGCCCTAATTTCAAATGTTTGTTTTATTACCATTAATTAGGTCCTATGCCGACATCTAAAGTTTGAATTACGAAATTCTTAGTGGGAATCTTTGTAGTTGCATATATAAGCATGATTAGGTTTCATTTGCAAACTAGATGGCATTTTTTATTAACAAGCTCTTGTGAAAGTGATTCAAGGCATTCATTGTGTTGCAGAGAAGTACTTTGTGTTGTTATTATGTTTGTATTTGCAGATTTGACATCCATCTCCTCATGGCATGAAGAGCATCTTCCTTCCATGAGATCTCCACTACAAGGTGATATCTATTATGTTTTTAATCATTTATCATTTGGATTTTTGCCTCTATCCCATCGGGATACACACTCTTATCTGACAATGGTGTTCAGAAGACTTGAATGTCTCTTTGTGGCTTGATCGAGGCAAGCCTCTAAACACCACAACCCCCTCCCACACTTCTTTTGATTGCAGGTTATAGGTGTCAAGTTCCGTGGAGTGGAGTTACAAGGAGTAGCAGACATCAAGGATTTGGGATCTGAAAAGAAGCAAGACACTAGATCTTTTCCTTTGTGGTTAAATTCTTAGAAACAAAAGTTGTAGTGTAGATCAGTGTCAAAAGGAGATCAAGATCCTGCAAAGAAATAGGTACCTTAGACTTGGGCACTAGTCCCCATGTCCCTAACTTTTTTGTCTTCTAAACTTCAAAAAATAGTGAGTCAAATATCTCTATCCTTTACCTTAGTTTGAAAGGATTTTCCATAATTTGATAATTTGTTTACTGATTTGCATAATTAGGGTTTCTAAGTACAATTAAGCATTAGATAGAGACATTGTTTGACACATCCAAGAATCCATAGCTTCCCAAGTAGCAGCCCAACCTGATAGGTGATTGCTCTCACTTAGTGGAGATTCAACTCAGTTGATAAGCCCTTGGAATGTTTGTAGTGAAAGGAGGATTGAACACAAACCCCTTTTAACAAAAAAACACTACTAAGCATTTTGGTGCACCTCCTTTTCTACTAAACAGATACTTTACGTATAACCTATCTGGTTTTGGGTAGTTTGATAACATTGATATCCATGCAGACATATACCATCTGCTATCCTCCAATAATTAGACTATAATGTGCATGCAAAAGAGTTAACTAGCCTTCTTATTATTCTTGTTACAAAGATGAATTCAAAGATTCAAGAAAATGTTTCTAAATTGAAACAAAGAGGAAAGATATAAGTCACTTAACTTGTATTATCTGGCGAACTCAAGCCCAATCTGTAGATGGGTTCTCTATATGTTGTCATCCCTCTCACACAGCTCCAGAGGTATATTTAAGTAAATAAACCATTCTAAAAGCTAGAGTACCTCTTTGTGATCAGATTCCACCTTCTTTTATCCATTATCAACTTTGTCTAAACAAAAGGTTTGATGAAACATGCAGATTGATGGGTGTCTCTCCCTATTGATTAAGATATCCCTTCGTGCATATTCCATTTTTTTAAAGAATCCCTCTCTACTATTCTCTTCACTCGAGAAATAGACAACTCCAGTGCCTAGATACTTATTTATCCACATGCAAAAAAAATTAGTGTAGTTGGTTTATTGTTACGCCACCTTTTTCGTGGACTTGCACCATGTGAGGTTCAAGGAATATGCTAATCAGAACAACTGACAAGTTTGAAAACTCTTACCCAATGGAAAAATAAATTCTTGAGCACTTATCTTTATGACTAGATTTCCTTTTTAATTCATAATGCCTTCTCTATCCTTGTATGGCATTCCCTGAAAATCTGCCATGGAGACCTATCATAGCACCACCTATAACCGCTTTTGGATAATCCTTATAATATTGCTCCCCCAAACTTACCATGAGGGCATACAATTTAAAATAAGGTGGTGTTCATAATGAACCACTCCACTTTCCTGCAAAATCCTAAGAAGATTACTTACACAAAGTTCCTCAACTTTCTATCCATATCATCGTGGAGTAAGTATTCAAGCCCAACCTCTTAAGGAAAGTAGTTTTCATTCAAATGCAAGAAAACCATGTTCACTTGAGAGCTCACGAACTTTAATATAAGTTAAACTTATACATCAAATTAATATAAATTAAGTATATAAACATATATTATCATAATGTTTGTATATATGAAATTTATTAATGTCATTATTAGTCATTCAACAAGATGTGTGAATGGGGTCGAGGTTTTCTCCCCTCTCCCCCTGACAATCTCGTGTAAACATCAAAAACATATAAATAGGAAAATTGTTGACGAGCAGGATTGTACTCATTTATGCAAAGCTGTGAAGCTCAACAATCTTGTGTAACATGGGATCAAACTCAGGCTGTGGGTGACCTATGGTGAGCTTGAACCTCTAGATTATGGGTTGGTTCCCTTGTAATTTTTAATGGATTTGTAACTTGATATGAAAAGGGTTAAAAGGATCAACTAAAGCACTAAAATTGTAATTTTTAACCTACATATGATTTGCATTTTACATCTTATTCTTTTCTTTGTGGGCTCAGTCTCCTGTACAGGACTCTGAGGGTTTTCTTGAAAAGTATATAAAAAATGGAAGAAAACTTTTAAACCATACTCTAGTTTGCTCTACACTTACTCATTCTTTTTCTCCCTTTTTCTCTTTACCTCGGCCACTGAATGAGATTATGAGGGTTTCAACAAAAAGTGACAAAACATGAAAAATTGCTTTCTGGTTATGTATATAAAATATACCTCCTGTAGCTTATGATCTTCCATTTTTGCTACTCCATTCGGGCAATGGTGTCATGTGGTTGTATATGAATTTTGGTCTTGTATACTGTACTTATATAGTGATGAAAAATGATGACACATCATTTTTACCTTCTTAGTTGTGGCAATGTGTTTACAATATATAAGTGGCTTATTGGAAATAAACCTTACACTTCTCCTGATACAGTCACACTATTCATGATATACTGCATCCTTGATGTGAATTGTCTCTTCTTATATAGTGTTGTGAGTAGCATCTCCTTGCTCAAATGTATTGTAAGATCTCTTTGTTTAGTTGGATCTCTCATGATTGTATATCTTATGAGGTTGTTCCATCTTGATTATTCCTTATTGATTTGCTCACATGCTTCATGGTTCATTTCTCCATTACAAAATAGGGTGTGATGTTCCACTTGACTGTATATCTTCTTTATGCTCAACTTGTGACCTTTGATATGTCTGTCACAAACTTATGACTGTCTCCTTCATTAGGAATGTATTTGACTATCCTATCCATGTCTTGGACTGTTTCCTTAGCTGCATCCTAACTGTAACCGTCCCTCTTTGCATTTGTGTGGCTATCCTCTTTCATGACTGTAACAAAGATGGCATAGGTACTTTATCACTATCTCTTATGGCATTTCAGATGCTATGGCAGCACTTTATATGATGTAACACCATGTGTTTGGTTTGATTTTCCTTTATGAGTTCCATCTTTTGATTGTATCTTGATTGGTGTCCTTCTCTTTGGCATATGACAGTGATGACATTGCATTGTTTACTTTGGTAACATTCAGGTAAGTGGCATTACTAAAGATAAAACATTATGTATCCATACATTACCTTCTCCTATTGTTCATTGTAATATGACTGCCCCTGGCATGATATAAGGTCGTTTCATGTGTTCAATAGTAATATTACACTTCATTCATGACAAAAGATGGGAAAAGTACCTGTCTTAAATGCTATAGTTGTACCTCCTCTTTTTAGATGCAATGGCAGCACTTCATACTTGTACTTTGTGATCATGCTATGGTTTCCTTAATTCACTGTCCCACATTCTTTTGTACATTGACTGGTGGATTTACTTGTATGTTGTCGCTGTGACAAATAAGGTATATGATGTAAAACTATTGTGTGTTTGTTCAATTGAATATCTGTGCACAATGTCATTACTTTGAGCCTGTTGGGATCAACCCTTATGGGAGCCCATTTTCTCCACATGCTTTAATGTCTTCAAATCAGCAACATAACTTTTCCTATACTTGCATAGTGAAAAAACAAGTTAGCATAAAAACATACCTTTGGAAGCTGATTGATCTCTCTCATGATGATCTGATTTATTGCACATGTCTATTTTTAAACACTGCAATTGTATTGATGCATAATGATTACAAGTTTATACATCTGCTGATAAGCCATATGATGAATTTGTATATCTAGAGCTTCTAACAAAACCATTCTCCAACCTTGTAGGCTTATCGTCCTAATCAAGAGTAAGAGGCTAAAGACATGAAGATCAAGCTGCCAGATAGGAGAGTCAACCTTCATGAAAAGGCAATGATGGATATCACTTTTCTCATGTGTTCTATTCCTTTACATTATCATAAGATGTATAGCTTGCATGCTTTGTTGCATTGGCTCAGTTTAGTCATTCACACGGCTTGTGTGGGACATATTTAAACATTCTCTTGAATATAATCAGTTATTTTACCTTATGCAATGATTTATGTATGTTTTTCTTTTTGAATCAAATGCATAGCATAAAACAACTGAATCTGATTTGAAACACATGTTTAAAACATGATGATAAAATGACAGTTTATAAATACATATTCTTTTTGCACTAAAACATAATGAATAATCAACAACTAAAACATGAAATCCATTATTTTCTCCATTCTTGAATGTCTGTTTTCTTGACTGTAGATAACTTCACTAATCAGGATAGTTTGACAGCCCAACATGAGCTATCATATGATCATGACAAGTGAGTTTGCACTTGTCTTCTTTCAAGACAACAGTCATTTACTGGATGATCCTGCATAAGAAAGATTTTGCATACCCCCCTCTAAACAACTGATGTTTAGGCCTTGCTAAATTAGGTGTGAACATAATTTAGTAACATTTTTGGTGACCTCTCAGGGGCATTTTCCTGCTAAACAAAACATAACTAGTAGCCTTGCAATTCCATTGGGCATATGAGTATTTTCTTTCTTGAAACCTTGAAAACTTTCACTGCAACTCAAACTAATAGAAAACATACAGCAGCAAAACTATACTAAAATGAAACTAATCTAACCCTATTTAGGACATGGCTAGTAAAATGTGCATATGCACTTCTTGGAAAACAAAAACAAAACTGAAATGAAATGTGCAGAAGCACTTATTTGCGGCAAAAGTTGCTCGTCTAGTAACATAACTTGAGGTGAATCCCATTTACAGGGATTGACAACACCTCTCCATCTAACTTTCCAAAATGAAATGCATTGTGTTGCTTGCATTCTGTAATGATATATGGGCCATCCCACATGGCATCAAACTTGGTGTGTTTACTAGGTTTACTCTTTAGCTCATCCCATTTGAAAACTAAATCTCCCTCCTTGAAGATTCTTGGAACTGCCTTTTTATCAAAGGTCCTCTTCATTTGTACTTGATGTATCTCCAAGGTTCTTAATGCCTCTTTTCTGGTTTCTTCCAACTCCATTAGTTGTGCAAGTCTTACATCCATTGGTTGTTCTTCCAATAATTCAAGTTCCCTGATGTAACTTAGAGTTGGTAACTCAACTGAGATTGGCAACTTGGCTTGTTTTTCATAAGTTAGAACATAAGGTGAGTTATATCTAACTCTCTTTGGAGTTATCCTATCAGCGCAAAGGGCTAATTTCAACTTGTCATGCCAAGATCTCTAATTGTCATCAACTATTTTCTTTATTATCTTAATCAGATTTTTGTTGGTTGATTCTGCTTGTCCATTACCCTGAGGGTAATAATTGGAGGAAGTACTTGTTGGAAAGAGACACTGTGTGGCTTCAAAAGTGTTGTCATTGATGGCAACAAAGTCTATCCCATACATCTGCAGTGCATAATATGCCTATACTGGAAGTCAGATTGAAAATTGTTTTGGTCAGGTGAACAAGAATAGAGTATGTAACAAGGTTTGACAATCAGGTCCGGTCCTCTCAAATGGTGTAACTTAGTAAGTTGTAGATTTGAACAAGTCAAGAGGGGTATCATGACTACCATATTCTAGAGATTTAGCCTCTGGTGATAAAACAAGAAAAAGATATGAGCATCTGAGTGTTGGGTTCCAATCAGGCAGAGCAGATAAAGGAAGAACTGACCGGCAGAGTATCAGACTTCAATCTGAATGTGTAAAAGGTGCTAATCAAGCAATCTGTGATATTATACATTGTTGGCTGACATGATTAATGACTTCTATGTCTAATTTTTTGATGCGCATCACTAATCAAGCATGGATTCAGCTGACAGATCAACAACTTGCAAATATCTTAGGTGTTCTTGTTGCCGACTAAGAAGCTATTGGAAATCCTTGATGTGGATATATATACCCGATGGCTTCAAGCTTGTAAATGTGAATAAGCAAAAGTATGTATGGTTAAGTGCAAAGAAAAGTAGAAATAGGAGTGAAGGCAGTAATTCAAGCCCAGAATGTGACAGGAAAGTAATATTGAGCATAGAAAGAATGAAATGTGCCAGATCAGTATACTGTACCTAACCAGAACTGAAATCCTACACACATAGATGTTGTTGATCAGTTCAAACACCTTGGTATCATCTGTAAGCATTTGTAGACTGTAAGTCTCTTGTAGGCAATGGGCCTTTTGTGAGCAGTGCGCTAGGGTAGTGATCCCTAACTAGCAAGTGCCAAATTTGTACTCTTTATTCTTTTAACAGAGAATACAATCTTGGGTTAGTCACCCCATGGTTTTTCCCTTAACAAGGTTTCCACATAAAAATCCTTGTGTTACATGTTAATTTCTTTTTCAACTCTTATGATTACCTTGCTTTGGTATAACATTAAATGATAAGTTAAGAAAAGAAAAGAAAAATAGAAAAGTTATAAGATAACTGATTCACCCCCCCCCTCTCAGTTATCTGCATTGTTTCCAACAGTATTCAAAAATATGTTGTTCTTTACAGACCAATCATAAACTCTTAAACCAATGGATGCTAAAGCATTATCAAAAATGATTGAATCAGGAGTACCAAACTTGGATACCAAGTCTTGATAGAAGTTCAGGACAGAAGTCTCATTCGCCTCCTTCAATGCAACTACTTCAGTCCACTTTGTGAAGTAATCTATTGCATTTAGTATACATTTATGTCCTTGACTTGAAGGTGGATTGATGGGACCAATGAAGTCTAAACCCCACTTGTCGAATGGTTGTTCTACCTAAATTGGATGGAAAGGTATGGCTGCAAGCTTCTGTTTACCTGCAAAAATTGAACATTTGGTGCATTTCTTCACCCAATCATGTGCATCTTTAAACAATTCTGGCCAATAATAAATAGCTCTCATAATTTTCAGAGCTATTGTTCTTGGTGCAAAGTGACCTCCAGAAGGTCCATCATGAAACTCTTCCAGAATTTTTTGAATCTGTTCTGGTTCTACACACCTTAATTAAACACTATTATAATCCCTTTTATACAAAACTCCATCTATTATAGCATAAAGTATGGCTTGCAGCCTGTAGTACCTTCTTTTTGATCTATCTAAACCTTTAGGATAGTCTCTAGTATGCAGATAATGAACCTTTTGCTGCACCCAACTTGCAGGTGGGTCTGGGACGACAATTTTCTCTTTGTTTTGTAGCACTGTCTCAGGCTCTTCTTTAAGTTTAGTGTTATTCTCTTCATTTTATGCCATCTATTCACATGGTCCTTTGCCTCGAACAAGCTTGGTAACCTTAATTTGAATATCATATTCCATCACTTTTGTTATCCATCCTGCTCTCTTATCATTCAGATCTTTACTAAGCAAGAATTCTTTTATTGTTGGATGGGCAACCATTAGCTATATTCTATTGTTTGAAAGCATGTGTTTAAACTTTTTGAGGCTTCTTATAACAGCCAAAACATGTTTCTCAACAAATGAATATCTTACCTCATAATCATGTAGAATTTGGTTGAAGAAAGCCACAGGTTGTTCCAATCCTTCCTCATTTTGCTGACAAAGCATAGCTAATATGGTATCAACACTACCAAATGCATACAAAATTGTAAGGCCTGCCCTTGTCCAACTGGTGTGTATCCTATTATTCACCTAGCTCTAGATTAAAATGATAAAATGATTGATTATTATATAATATGGTTGCCAGATGGATATAGGTATTGATTGGTTATACATCCTCATTAATATGTTAAAGTTGCTTCGGCTATGATTACATTTTTGGATTTGATGCTTCGATTTGAGTGTGCAGGATATACATATGCAGGTGTTTTCCAATGGGTAGATGTGGAGGAGGAGACATCGAATCACTTAGCAAATTGACTATTCCACCTTACCCTAGCCAGTGGTCGAGTTATCTACGTTACTTCTTGTGGTATGTTGGTCACCCAAACCATCCTATTCAATTATAGATAGAGTATGGTATCATGTGTTCTTCCATTTACCTCAAATTGGGCTCATTAGATGTTTGGACTCCTATCGTGTGTAAACCCATTTCATGCTTGTGATCCTTGTGTGTTTCTTTAGTGGACTGGGATTCTCGTTCACTTTACTGGTATTCATTTAGGTTAGTGGGGTGTGCTTGCTAAATTTCCATGCTTTCAAAGTAAAGTTAATTTTAGTTTTTTCTTTTGTTGTAGAGGGTCTATTATTTTTGAATGTGAGGTTTTCATGAATTTCATTGGGAGTTGTATGAAGTTTTGGACTTATGATAAGGCTAGATTAGTTTAATCTAATGTTGAGTTAATTGTTGTTTCAAAATGCTTGTCATTCTTTTAACTTGGAGATGCCATGTGGTCATGACAAAGACCCCCTCCGAACCTTATTGAAAAGACATAACGACAAATTAATTCAAAGTTTGATCACTCTAGATTCATATTTTGACACTTGAAGGTAGAGTACATTACCATGAGATCTTCTTAGGGGCAAGTTTAGATTGTTTTCAATAATTATAACTTATTGGACTCTCACCTCATTACATATATTTATGTATGTAGAATTGTTATTTATCACTAGCACTTGCACCATAGGAGGCTCAAAGAATACATTGATAGGAACAACTGACTACCTTAGAAAATTTCCTGTCATGAATTTTACGGCGTGAGACAATTTTGAGCACTATAATGGTCACATATAAAAGCCTATCGGCTAATTAATAAAGACAATCTAAAAGTGTACATTTATGTGTTATAATTAAAATTATTTATAATTTTAAATATTTCAATAATTATAAATTGAAGGAAATTATTTATTCTTAAATAAAGAAAGAAAGAAAATAAAAGTTAGCATAATAATAATTATAATTATAAAAATCAAGAATTTACTTTGTTTTTTTTTTAAGAGAGAATAAAGTTTTTACTTTAGATAATCCTTATCCTATTAGGATAGGATTTATTTCTTTAAAAAAAAAAATTAAGAAAGATAAGAGGTAAACGTAATATAAGAAGTAAGAGTAGTTTTTTAAAAGAGAAGAGGAGATCAGTTTTATTTTTATTTTTTTGGATTTACACTGACATTTTTGCAAAAAAAAAAAAAGACTAAGAGGAGGAGGCAGGCGAGTTTAGGGATGCAGAGAGGAGGCCGCGGTTTGGGGGGGAAAAGAAAATGGAGAAGGGTGTTGAAAAGGGGGAGAAAAAAGAAAGAGATGGAGGGAGAGGGGAGCAAGGGGAGGAGAGATCACGCAGGTTGGGGAAAAGAGAAGAAATGTGGTGAGTAAATGATGGCACAAGGAACTCTAAAAAAAATGGAAGGAGAAGATTAAACATCTTCCACAACTAAAGGCTTTGCAATTTTTTTTTATGTAGAAGGATTTAAAAGCCTCAACTCTGAACAAAGGTAGGTTTTATTCAGTGCTCTTAGTTATTTTGCAATCTTCTGTCATGGGCTTACTGTCAAGATATGAGTTCAATAATTCTGTTATATTTTTGTTTCGTGGATTTGTTAGAAAGATTCATCGGTGTACTACCATGATATGGAGAAAGGCCTTGCTTTCTTTATATCAGTCAAAGTTCAAATCTTGTTTCATGGTAACCATTTGTGTCCCACAGCTAGGCTGATACCCCAAGTCTTTGATGTGCATAGAGATAGACGGATGCAGTTTTAAACAAATCTTTTCAGAGTAAATGTAAGTGTAGCAACAAATACTCGAGCGCAACAAATAGGGCAGAGAAATAGGCATGGGTTTCTTCTTTCTGAGACATATGAAAACAAAACCACCTTAGTGTCTGAGACATCGCTATTGGAGGTGAGGCTCAAGGCTTGGAAGAGGCCCACCCTCCAAACCAACCGCCTACTGTCTAGATTTCATCCTCCCAGAACTGTATCATACCTTCCCTTGACGTCTCATCTGCAAATGACCTCTCTGGTCTTGCCTTTAAACCCTCAACCTGTAGCAAAACAAATAAATACATTAAAGAAATGTTCTCTTAATTTTTGGGTGGTTTTGACACCCATCAGGAAAGGGTTAAAACTTCAATGTTATTTAAGTCTATAACTATAGAAATTTATATACCCCTGAATTCTTCTTCTTGTAATATTTTCTTTTTATCAACAATTATATTCAAGTGAATCTTTAATTTAAATGTTGTGTTAGTGTGGTATAAGTTTATTAAAAGTGTGGTTTTAAAGTTGAGCTAATGCTTATCCAGGATTGCATGTTTTCAAAGAAATTTAGAAATGAAACTTCTAGATATAGTGGTAGTGGGAAAGTTAGAGTAGGTTGTTAAGGGTATCAAATATCTTGCAGTTTTGGTAGATCTTAGAAAACTCGTGTGTGTAGAATTTTATCTCCATACATAAATATTTTCTTTAATAGAAATCTAAGGACCTTATTCCTTTATTCTATGGACCCCCCTTTAAGTTCAAACATTTCATTGGTTGTCCTTGGCATGTTGGTGCATCTAGATGACTTTTTACATTGCCTTCTATGATACCTCCTTCTAGCGTATTCAGTTTATCATGCATTAAGGGGAGAAATGTATTTTGGCTTTATTGTGTCTTTTCTTCTTCTAAAATTGCATTGAAACATAATGATTGGTGACTTTGATTTGAAGGGCTATAGATGAATTTTAATATTGATATCCCTCTTATGTTTCACTCCTCTCCTTCCCCCTTTTTGTTGGGTCATGAGTGCCCTTATGGTAAAGCTTGCATTTTAATTGTGCTTGTGTGTATGTTGTGCGTCGAGTTATCTTGTGTTGGCAAGAGACACATTGTAGCTTCATGATTGTTGTCATTGATGGCAACAAAGTTCATCCCACACATCCGCAGGACATGGTGTGCCTATACCGGAAGTCAGATTGAAGAGTATTGTGGTTCGGTAAGCAAGAACAGAGTATGTGACAAGGTCTGACAGTCAGGTCCAGATCTCTCAGAGGAAGTATCTTTGGAAAGTGCAAACTTGGGGAAGTCAAGAGGAGTACCTTGACTGATAGATTCCAGGAATTGAGCCTCCAGTGATGGAAGAGTAAAGAGATATAAGCATTCAAGTATTGGGGTCTGGTTTGGTAGAACAGACAAAGGAACAACTGACAGGAAGAACATCAGAAGTTATTCCGGATGAGATGTCATGGTGATAAAGATTCTTAAGGTATCATTCATGATTGGCTAACTTGTTAGATGACTTTTAGAAGCTTCTTTTTGATCCGCATCACTTGTTAAGCAAGGATTCAGCCGACAGACTAGAGTTTGGGAAATATTGACTATTCTGGATGCCGACTAGAAAGAGGATGAAATCCTTTGTGCAGATATATATACCAGATGGATTTCGATGAAAAGGAAGAGTTGTGTTGTTGTATGTGTGAAGAAAAGTAGAAGAACAGTGTAAAAGCAGTAAGACAGGTCCGGTATGTGATAGGTCAACAGCACCAAAGAAGAAGAAGGATGAAGTGCAGTAGATCAGTATATTGAGCTTAACCAGAACTGAACCTCAGCATATGTGGATGCTTCTCATCAGTTCAAGGATCTTGTTATTCTTCTTACAACTTGTAGACAGTGAGTCTCTTGTAGGCAGTGAGCCTCTTGTGAGCAGTGTGCTCGGGCAGTGAGCCCTAATTGGCAAGTGCCATTTTGTAATTCTATTCTTCTAATAGAGAATACAATCTTGGGTTAATCACCCCATGGTTTTCTCCCTTAACAAGGTTTCCACGTCAAAAATATTGTGTCATGTGTATTCCCATTTCATGGTTATGTTTGCTTATTTGAATTAATACTGCATTAATTATTAAGAAAGTCCAAAAATCTAAAATATTAAGATAACTGATTCACCCCCCCTCTCAGTTATCAACAATTGGTATCAGAGCCAAGTTCCTCCAAACAGAGCCTAATAGCTTGAGGAAGATCTGGGAATTAAAATGGATGTGTATGGTATGAGGGAGCAACTTCAGTCTGCCTTAGATGATCTTGAGCAATCTAATTCTGAAATCAATGAACTGAAGGAAAGACTCAAATAGGCTAATGATTTCATAAATGAACTAAAAGGAAAACTAAGTCTCTCTATGAAAAAGAGAAAGGATCTACTTCAGCAATTGGCAAGTCAAAGTGAAGCAAATGATGCAAATGAAGATCTAAAGGAGAAAACCAAGTTATGTGAAAAGTTATCAAAAGAGATCATTATGGTAAGACATGAAACGGAATCAGGAGTTATGAAATTTACTCAAGAAATTGAAGAGAAAAGAAAAACTAAAGATGATCTAAGACAATCTCTCAGAGAGAAATCAGAAGACTGCTACAAGATGGATAGAATAATCAGACATCTTGAATCTAATCTTGAAGATGCTAAAAAAAATGAAGAAAAACTTGAGGATCAAATTATCTCTCTTAAAAGGGATCTTCAAATAGCAAATGAATATAAAGAGAAATTCAAGATAAGTTCTACTCAACTTGAAGTTCTTCTTGAAAGCCAAAAGAGGGTAGATGACAAGTGTGGTTTGGGATATGAGAAAGGTGAAAGCTTTTGATCTGGTCAGAAGAAGTTTGGATCAGAAAATTCAAGGAATAGGCCTAGAAGACCTCCGGTAAGGAAACCTAATGCTCAAAGATATCCATCCTTCAATGGATACTGCCACAACTGCAATAACTTTGGCCACAAAGCTAATCAGTGTAGAAGGAGAATGAATCAGACTAACACATCCTTCTCCGAATAGTGTTTTAACTACAAAAGTATGGTCACAAATCTCATGAATGCAGAAATATGCAAATGAATAATGCATTCAATGGTAGATGCTTTGCATGCAATAGAATGGGTCATATGGCTAATCAATGTAGATCAAGAGGACATCAATCAAATATGCAAAGAAATGTTGTTTGCCACAATTGCAATAGATCCGGTCATATTGACAAAGTCTGTAGAAGCAAGAATCAGGGCAAAAAAGGTCTGGTACATCATAATCAGAATCAAGGACAAGGGAAAAGGAAAGTAAATGCGGATGAAGTCAAAAGTGAGATGAACAAGAGTTAGGTGAAGAGAAGTACAGAAAAAGTAGGGGATGGATCCACACCAAAATCTGGTGCTGATATTCCTTCCAGAAATTAAAAGGTGAGCTCTGGTTTAGGGGGAGACACAAAGAAAACATTTTCCCCTAGCCAGTTAATTAGTGCCGGAACTGGCACAAGGAGAGTTGTGGATTAAAGGGTTCACAAAGAGACATCCAAATAAGGTTTGGTTAAGAGATGAAAGATATGAAATAAGTTTTGAATAGGTTGAAGACTAATCTGGTTCATCAGTCATCCGATGAGTAGTAGGTTTTTCACAATTAAATCCAACATGATTCAAACTAGTGAATCTTGATCTGCGGATAGATCAAATGATTAAGGAAAGGAAGATAGATTATCACTATTCTCCAAGAATAACTCTAAGTGTATCTCAGTGATTCGGAGAGGATCTGTCTCAGAATAAGATAAACAAGGCAACCAGAATGAATTAGGTTGTGCATTTATTGCAGTATGAAATTAGGGCTTTCCAGAAATAAAAGAGTTCATTCGTTCGTCATTTGTACATTTGCACTCAAGAAGAAAAGAGAAGGAGCTCTGCAACAAATTGTCTCAAATTCTCAAAGATTAATCATTGAAGTTGATTCATCCAACAAATTAATCTGGCTTGTTAGGATAATAAAAATTTGAAAATTTTTAATATCTTCTCACTCCATCATATTTGAACAAATCCTGAAAAAATCCCAAAAAACCATAATAAAAATTTAATGTATCTCACAAGGTGTCTATAGATGAGCAATGCAAAATTACTTAGGTGTCAATCTATCGGCAAGACTTTGTGTTGCTTATACTGATACATGAGAAATCAATGAAGATAACTATCGGCATGAGAATATAGATCAGAGAGAGATCTGTAAGAGCTGCCGATAGAAGAAGTAATACCGATGGCCTGTTATCGGTAAAAAAAACTAAGCAGTCACACCGATCGGCATGACTAGTAATCATCAGGTGGTCCTTTAAAAGCTACCCCGACGGTTCATATCATACCGATGAAAAATATCGGCAAGAGTCTCATCGAATATCCTACAGGGACAAAAGGCAACCATAACCATCGGCAAGAAATAAGGCGTCGGGATGAAAAGTAAATAGGTCTCTGATACTGCATTCTCTTGGTGAAACAATAAAAAGGCACTTTCAGTGTGAGTCACACCGATACACATATCCATTGGTGTAACTTAATATATCGGAATGAAGCAGTGATATCTTGCCGACTCGCAAGTCACAGCGATGAAAAGGGTGTCGGTGACACTTTGACAGATTCTCACTGATAAGGAATGTAAAGTAACCATTGAGGAGATAATTGTGATTGGGTGATTT
Source organism: Cunninghamia lanceolata (assembly GCA_027924645.1). Taxonomy (NCBI): domain Eukaryota; kingdom Viridiplantae; phylum Streptophyta; class Pinopsida; order Cupressales; family Cupressaceae; genus Cunninghamia; species Cunninghamia lanceolata. The sequence goes on from BSBN01001583.1 coordinate 19,273,168, forward strand.
GACAAAAATTACCCCGATGGTATATCGTACTCTGATGGAAATAAGCAGAAGTTTTAACTATATCGGTGAGATATCGAGATGGTCATTCCGATCCGGAGTATAGAAGATTATCGGGAAGACGACGAAGCTCAGGGAAACATGAATATATTATCTCGATGGCATTGATCTCCCTGATAACAAGTTGTTATTACACATATCGGTGAGACTCTCACCGATAGTCATATCGGTAGGACTCACTATATCGCAGAGAAATCTAAAACACATGGCGATGAAGGAAGTCATGCCGATGGTCACGCCCACTTAAGATATGACATAACATAGCATCGGGAATACAATTGAGGGGTCACGCCGATTGATTGTTCATGCCATGAAGAGATATTAAGGTCGCCCAGACATTTTGAAAATCATGCCGATGACAGGAGTTATGGCGATGTGACATTTCACAGCGATGAACGACATTGCATTGATCAGACAATTAAATGCATACGGTGATGAAATCGTTTAAGATCATTATAATTGACCGAGTTGTCTGAGAAGGGAATACGGAGGAATTCTTGAGGCGCAAAACAGAGGATTTCAATCACAGCCACAGAACAACAGGTACTTACATACGAACCATTGTGTATAGCCTATGTTTGAATTTTCTACCAAAATTTGAATATGGATACTCTGAGAAAGGGAAAAGGTAGAAAATCACAAGGGGAAACTAGTAAATCTAAAAAACAAAAAACTGATCAAACCCCTGAAGAAAAAATAAAAGACAGAAAACTCAATCAGGACTTAATTGACCAATTGCCTGGGTCAACTCCCAAGGCCAGAAGGTCTACCCAACTCAGGGCAGAAGTTGAGAAATTAGAAGATAAACATAAACGCCTGGGAGATATCTGGACCCCAATCAGGGGATATGAGCTTTTTAGATTTCATTATAATAGGAGGTTTAGGAATGTTCCTGTGTCAAACCCATGGCACTTGAATTTGGGAAAACTGGTTGTGCCTAATGTATTCCTGAATGTGGAACTCCTCCAACTACTTGCCAAACATTACAATTCAAGCCTGAAAGCCCTCTGCAACCCACAGGGAGAACCAATTGTGCATTTGTCAAAAAATGCTATTTGTGAGGTGTTTGATCTAGATGATTTATGCACTATTCCGATTATTTATGAAGATCTGGAGAGAGAATATTGGAGAATGGATACAACTTACAATGGATGGAGGTTGCCCATTCATAGGCCCAGGGTTGAAGGAGAAGTGATGCCCTTAACTGAAAATGATGGTCCTCCCTTTCATGTAACCATATTTGAACCGTATATACAGCATACCTATTATTTGGTGGGCCAAGTCCTTGGTTCGGAGGTCCCTGAGTTCATGACTATCCCTCTAATGGTCATAGCCTCCGATATTCAATGTCATAATGCGAGGCAATTTGATTATGCTACTTATATTGCTAATAGAATGGACTCTGGTTTATCTGCAATAAGAAATAGTGCCCCGGCATGCTCTTTCGAGCATTATTCAATACTTATGCACATGGTGTTGTATTTCGGCCAGGAAGTAGGGTTATGGCCAGATGAGCTTAAAGTTGTTAATGCAAGTAAGAAAGGGGAAAAGATACCCATACAAATGTGGACCAGAATATGGGATAGTAGATATGCCCACTCCAGCTATGCCTAATTTGAAGAACACTTTGTAAAAGTATTGTACAGGTATTTTAACCACCCCTGTGAGTATTCAATTTCTACTGATATAAAAAGATTCCTCAGGCCAAAGGATTTTGGTGGCCCCCCTACTGTCACCCATAATTGGGGAGACTGGTATTGCTTTAAGGATGCTACTATGATCAGAGTTTATGGTTTTGAGGATGCTCCATTCATATTGCCCAAAACTGTCCCTGACAGGCTTGCACACTTAGAGATAATCAGGTAAATGCATTGCTCAAATGTGATGCATTTGAGTTCACATGATAAACAATCATTTATGCCCAGCACTTTATGTTTTGGAGATTTTACTGTGGTTTCAAAAGAAGGTTACAATCTCGTTCTTGATAAATTAATGCACTATAATATGAGGAGTGCTGAGGCCAGGAAAGGGTTTGACCCTGAAGGTTTTATTGACTCTGCACGTAGGAAACAGAATCTTAGTGGATACATGCACATACATTATCCACACGATGATGTTATTAAAAACCCAGAAGAGGCTAAAGTTGAATTGGTGGTAGAAAAATATAACAGGGATTTAGATGAAAAGAAAAAGCAACTAGCGGAGATTGAAGTTGTATCCTCTGAAGATGAAGAAATAACAAATCAAGAATAGCCACAGGACAAAACAGTAGAAATATCCAAAAGGAAAATGCTACAATATCAGCCTCCTGTTGTGATACACGATGAGGAGGGGACTGCTGATGAGGATCCATGCCAAACAGCTTATGATTCTTTTATCTCTGATGATAAATTTATTCAGTCAAAAGAATTTAAATCGTTCTTATAGAAATACAAAGGGAAGGAGATCAGAGAATCAGTAGATGATGTTTCTGCTGATAATGAAACACAATTGTTAGATATGCCAAAGGTAACAGTAGAGAAAGAGATGCAGGACATGACACCTGACAGGGGTAGACAGTTGCTGAAGGATGCAGGGGTTATGATTTTTCCTGGTCTGGATTTAAATTCTTCTTTAGTTTTTGACAGTTTTCTGAATAGTACTGATGATAAGTATAAGCTTACTCCAGAAGGAGTTAATGAAGTATATATGGGAACAAGATATAATAATGATGAAAATTCCTTGATGATATGGGCATTATACCCTCCCCATAAGAAGATGGCCATCATTGATACTGAAAAGACTTTTGGGCATGTTATGACTTTGAAAGCAGGGGAAACTGACCCTATAATTACTGCAGACATTGGTATCAATGTTGCAAAATTGAATAAAGCACAAGCTCAAATGTTGATCAAAGAAAGAGATGCATACAAATTGAATTGTGAAAGATTGACAAAAGAAAATGATTACTTGAATGATGCTGTTAAGAGTACTTTTGGCCAATCCACAAAAAGAATAACTCAAGGTGAGAGCTCACAGGGCATTCAAGTATTATCCCCTGACCAGGCAACACAAATTCAGATAGATGCATTTGTTACAATACTGCAGAGCAGGTATGCAAACATGGTGCGGTGGTTAAACCAGTTTTGGGATAATTACTCAGAGAATCATAAAACAGTTAAAGAACATGAAAGACTTGAAAAGTGAATACAAGAAAAATTGATTGAGCTACAAAATAGAAGTACTACTGATAGTACAGATATCTCTGATGCAAGAGCATTGCTCAAACAGCACCAAAATTACTATGACAAACTTAAAGCTGATGCTAAGGAAGGAACTGATGCCTCAAACGCAGGAGTGCCTAGATTATTTAAAGACAATGGAGAGGTAAAGAGCAAAGAAGAATGGATTGTTGATTGTCAAGTCATATTACACAAGGCCACAAGAGCGCTCAAAGACAAAACTTCTGCATTTGGAGAAGCCTGCAGACACCTGGAAAGAATGGTCACACTTGATGTGATTACCAGAGATGCTATTGAGCTTACTGATTCTCACCGTGATCAGGAGTATTTAGATCACCTGGCTAAAGTTTATTTATGGCTGAATAGAGCCTAATTACGATTATGTAATTATTGTTAATGCTTGTTAAGTTCCCAAAAAACTTATTGAGGAGTTATGTCTCTTCATAGAAAAATCTATATAAGTTCAAGCAATTAGTGCTGAAATGACATCAGCAGTAGAATATATTCATATATATAATATACAATGTTTCAAAATGACTATGTTGCATATTTTATTTGAAGAAGAAGTTTGAAGTTCTCTGATTCAGTGGTTCTGCTTTGGTATCAGTTGTTTGTTAAAATTATTCAATAGTGTGGCTATCTCCATTTCTGCATTTCCTTGTTATTAAGATTGATGTATCAAGTATATATTTAATCTGTCAATACACATTTGCTGTATCTGTGTGATTAAATAGGTTGGTGTCCATTTAAGGAATTAAACCCTTCTGATTTAGTCACAGTAGCCTGGAAGTATTAAGTCTGGATTACTAAGTAGAGCCATATAATTAGGATTGCCATTCTGTCTCCAAGACAATACTATCTGTTAATCTTGTTTATTCATTTCATTTGGTTCCTTCAAGTAAGGATTAAAAGTACCTTCTGGTGAATTATAAGATATCTGATTATATTGGTTGGATTGTTAAGAAGAGTTTGTCAGTCATTTCCTTGCACGTTTATACAAGTTATAAACTAAAACTGTGCCAAACAATTAGAATTATTACCATTAAGAAACCACTAGTCTTGGTCCTTCAATTGACTATGTTACCCAACAAGGCACTAGTCTTATTTAACTCATTATTTCCTTTTACCGTGATATTGCTTATACAATTTCTACCAATCACTTATTAAACATTATACATAGAATCAATTAGCAAGCTTTTTCATCTATCCTACATCCTATGCCATTGTAGATAGATTTAATTAGTCCACTCATTCACACTTAGACTGTTTTAATTTTTCAAGGTTCACCCACCTAGGTGTAACAGGACCTAAAGTGTAGGAAATCATCAAACCTTGAAGGTTGATTTCGTCAAGTTAGTTCAAAAACGTTGCAAATCCAAACATAGAGTCTAGCATCCTCTTAGGATTAGCAACCTGCATTTTTGAGACCTAACACGGCTCATTCAGCGAAACCTAGAAGTGTAAAAGGTATTTTTCGTTGCTAAAATATCTCTCTGTAAATCTTTTGAAAATGGCTACTCCGAATGTGGTGAAGATTTTTGATAGGCCACGCCCTAAATTTAAGAAGCACCCATACAAATCTCTAGAAGTGGATCCCTCAGGTGCTTTTTCTAGCATTCCGCATGGTATTTTGCATGTAGAAGATGTTAGGGTTTACATTCATGCGAACATTAAAGATTTTGGGGAATCCAAGCTGGCAGACATCTATCACAATCATTTGATAGATGATACTTTTGAACTCAAACCATAGTACCAGGCCATCTAGGACAAACATTTTGCACAATGCATTCATTTCCCCTATTTTTTGGAAGATGAATGGGTCCGGTATATTCTAAGCCGAATGCATAACAACTTCATGTGGTTGAACAGGCCATTTAAGATCACTAAGGATGCCATTAACGCTGTAACTAGATTACACTCAACCGGTGAGATGCCTATTCTCTAATCTGTCAAAAACCAAATTGTAAGTGAGGCTACCGGATCAAAATTTGATAAAAGAGTAATGACAATTGAGGATATCATAGATCTGGATATCAAGTTTGCATCAATGATAATTGGATATAAGATATATCACTCCAACAGGGAGAATTCAGTATCCAGAACTGCTGTATATACTGCTTATGAGATGTTAAGGAAGAATGCAGACTATGATCTTTGTGAGCTCCTTCTAAACCAACTTTTGGAGAATCTACAGAAGATAAAGAAGGACAAGAAGAACTCTTTCAAATATGGTGGTTTGATACTCTGCCTATTCTTTTATTACATGAATGAGCTTCCCAGATCCAGTGGCTGGGTATGGCAGAATGATAGACTGGTAGCCATTCAAATCAGAGATTATATACATGGGCTTGGTGATGCCAAGGAACAGAATACAGCTCTATGGGGCTATTTCAAGAATTTTCAGAGCATGATGCAAGCAAGAGAGAGAATCCCCCAATCTTTAGTTGAAAAATATAAAGATACAATATGCTTTATGGTAGAAACTGAGCAGTGCCTAATGGAGGCAATGGAACCAAGAACAGTGTGGATCATGCCTATGGGGTATGAAGTGGATGAGAAAATTGTGGAGCTGCATGTTCAGCACATGCTAAGTCAGCCCAAGGATCCCAAGGCAGAAAGGTTTGGAACCTTTGAAGAATTAAGTGTGAAGATCCATGTGGAGTTAAGACAACCGGAGATGAAGAGAAAAGTGAGAAAAGAGGTAGAAGAATTTGCCAAGAGGCATGGAATCTCAAAAGAGGCACTTGATGCACATAGAGAAAAGATGGAAAGGGCAGAGAAAGAGAAGGAAGAAGTAGAAAAGGAAAGTGATCCGGTAGAAGCCCCCTCCCGGACCAGATCCTCTAAGAGGTCTACACCTACAACTGCTAAGACCTCAAAGGCATCAAAACCATCCGGTAAAGCAGACAAAAGAACTAAGACAAAGGCCACAAGGTCTTATATTAGTCAGAAGGATGAAGAAGAGATAGAATCAGATGAGGAGGTAAGGAAAATGAGGAAAAAGAAGAAAGTATCTGGTGAACCCTCTACCGGTGAAGACAAGGAAAAGATGGTAGAAGAGTTTGCTGAAAGGCCCACTCTATCCATTGATAATGTAGTCAAATTAGTCATTGTTGATGGGAACTTGAAACCAATGACTAAATTTTATGACTACTATAGTGAGGCTGATCAGAAGATTCTGCAAGAAGCCACAGTCAGGTACCTTAACATTTATAATAAAGCATTCATTGAGATTATATCTTTAATTCCAAAGAGCCTAGAGAAAGAACTAGAAATCAGAAAGAACTAGAAATCAGAAAGAACAATGCCAAGGCCAAGGACCTTGAGATCAGGGAACAAATAGCTATTCATCTCTATCCCTCAATCATGCAGAAACAAATGAATATGATTTTCAAAGATTGCAAGGATGAGTTCCAGGGCAAAGCTAGAATGAATCAGCTTATGCTTGGAGAAACTGACAAAATAGCTAAAGAAACTGAAGAAATCCTCTGGAATGCCTACAAAAGGTTCAACATTCTTATCATAGAGGACATAAGTGATGAGCCCTCTGCCATGGATGACAAGGAAGAAACTACAGAGACAATAGTAGAAGAGGTAAAGGAGACAGGTGAAGAAAAAGGTAAGGTCTTAGATTCCTCTGCTCCAGAAGAGGAAGTCCAAGGAGAAGTAAATCTGGACTCTCCAACAGTCTCCGGATCTAAAGGAGAAGAAAGTATAAAAGAAAAATCCAGTCAAGAAGAACAAGGAAAGGGAAGAGAAGAAGAGTTAAGGACAGAAAAAGCTACAGATGATAGTGGTAAGGCTGCAGAAGGGGAGAAAACCCTGTCACCGACAAGAGACACAATAGAAGCAGTAGAAGAATTCCTAACCAAGGAGATGATGGAATTTGATGAACTGGAACTTCTTCAAGGACCATTCAATTTTGACTCCCTCTCCCCAGTTCAAACCATGAAGCTAGCATCCTTTACTTCAGCAAAGGCAAAAGAAAAACTTCTGAAGTCTCACATGGAAGACTGCAAGCTCATAGAAACTGCATCCGGTGTATTGGAAAAGATCATGCCATCTTTTTAGAAAGATCCCTCAGCCTCTTCATCCAGTAATCTCAAATCTCTAGTAAATAGTGTTAGTACACATTTTGAATCTCTAGAGAAATCCACTGAGGAGAAGGTCCGAAAAGAGTTTTTGGATAAGAGATTCTCGGAGTTACAAGGCTTAATAACAAATGATAGGAGAGTTATGGATATTGGAATAAAGAGCTCGAAAAATGCTCTTAAAGATGGTAGAAATATCTACAAATTTTGTCTATCCTGGCCTAAAGTGACCAAATACATTGAGAAGAAAGTAAAAGAGCAAGAGGATAAACTGACAAGTTTATCTCAAAATTTTGACCCTCTCTCCTCTTCTGTAGTAAATCAGGAATGTCAAACTATTATAATCATGAATGAGATTAAGAAGCTTGAGAAGGAGAGGAAGAATATATTAAGAAGAATGGGTGAGCTTAGAGGGATGATTATCCCCAAATTAGAGGCCATGCATGAGGCCCTAATAGATGCCCAAACCATAGCCCAGACTAGTGATCCAACAGATCTCAAGAGGGCAGAAGCTTTTGCATTCCTGTTGAGTGGTCACATCTCAATTTTGGACAGGATTAAGTAGAGTTGGACGACAGAAGTTGTATAGTTGAAGACAACTTTTGCAAACATACTACAGTATATGTAGGTATAACCTGTTTTATATACTTATGCGGCTAAGTATAGTTGAACTTTTGGGCAATTTTGGTGTGTAGACCCTACCCTTTGCCATTGATGTCAAAGGGGGAGTGAGGAACAGTGAAAAATGTGGAATCCAGCTAAGGGGGAGCTCCAATAAAGTGTACATTAGAAGAGAGCATCAACCAAGGGGGACTATAGTATAACACTTAGTCATTTTTCACTAAGTGTTGCCATCAATGCCAAAGGGGGAGATTGTTGGCAAGAGACACATTGTAGCATCATGATTGTTTTCATTGATGGCAACAAAGTTCATCCCACACATCTGCAAGACATGGTGTGCCTATACCGGAAGTTAGATTGAAGAGTGTTGTGGTCCGGTAAGCAAGAACAGAGTATGTGGCAAGGTCCGACAGGCAGGTCCGGATGTCTCAGAGGAAGTATCTTTGGAAAGTACGGACTTGGGGAAGTCAAAAGGAGTACCTTGACTGATAGATTCTAGGAATTGAGCCTCCGATGATGGAAGAGTAAAGAGATATAAGCATTCAAGTATTGGGGTCCAGTTTGGTAGAACAGACAGAGGAACAACTGACAGGCAGAACATCAGAAGTTATTCCGGATGAGATGTCATGGTGATAAAGATTCTTAAGGTATCATTCATGATTGGCTGACTTGTTAGATGACTTTTATAAGCTTCTTTTTGATCCACATCACTTGGTAAGCAAGGATTCAACCGATAGACTAGAGTTTGGGAAATATTGACTATTCCGAATGCCGACTAGAAAGAGGATGAAATCCTTTGTACGGATATATATACCAAATGGATTTTGATGAAAAGGAAGAGTTGTGTTGTTGTATGTGCGAAGAAAAGTAGAAGAACAATGTAAAAGCAGTAAGACAGGTCCAGTATGTGACAGGTCAATAGCACCAAAGAAGAAGAAGGATGAAGTGCAGCAGATCAGTATATTGAGCTTAACTGGAACTGAACCTTAGCATATGTGGATGCTTCTCATGAGTTCAAGGATCTTGTTATTCTTCTTACAACTTGTAGACAGTGAGTCTCTTGTAGGCAGTGAGCCTCTTGTGAGCAGTGTGCTCGGGTGGTGCAGGAGCTCCCTATTCTAGTCATCTCTTTGATTTGTCATGTTTGTTTTCATGTTATATTGTTCTTCATAAGGATTTGAAAGCCATTTTCATGGGTTGTAATAAGGACTTGGTCCATTTGGTTGACTTGTCCAATCTAGACCTTGATATGGTTAATTTAAATGTAATTTCACTTAAGGAACATGTGGTTTCTTGTGAAGGAGGTAATGTCCAACGGTTAACTACCCTTGGATAGCAGTTGTACATTTGGTGGAGGAGGAGAAACATCCTTCAAGCCTTCTATAGACAGGACAATGTAATCACATGCAAAGAATAATGAATATTGGAAGTTTTGGAGTGCAAAAACAGTCATTTTCTGTGTTTTCCTAGAAACAGTCGTTCAGTACGGATTTGTATAGACAGTAAGGAGTCTAAAACTTGGAAAATGTGTTAGTTCTTTGAAGTACATTTCATTTGAGTGTAGTTAGGCCTCTTGAAACCTTCTGTGCTATCAGAACCAATTCATTTTGTGCAAACTGGTCTGGAAACCCTCAAAACTAGGGTTTTGTGGCAAAATGTGTCATTTCTCCTCTGTCCTCTGAAAGACATCAACTATTTTCAATAGGATGGAGAGAGAGAGAGAGAGTGTGTGTGTGTGTATTGTATGTTTTTTTTGGTTGTAAGGTCTGTACTCCTCACTCCAAGGTACTTGGCATGATTCTAACTAGTCTACATAGTGACTAGTTAGTATGCAAATGGTGGAAATCGGTGTGGTTTCAAGAAACAGTCAAGAGACCGACCAAATGGATGATGCATTTGGTGTTTGTAGATGAAAACAGACCTGTGCAGGTAGTTTTCTGATCTTGAGCAAGTGGATTTGATGCACTTCCTTTGTAAAGACCCCAAATTAGGCCTATTCCCTAAAGAGAAGGGTTCTCTGTCATTGAACGCCTGGAACAGAGTACGGCCCTAAAACTTGGTAAATGGTTGTAAGTCCATAATGGGTATTTGAATGTACAAAGAGTCTAGATTGTCCTTTAGAGGTTTGAAGAGTTATCCTTGGATTAGCTGATCTCAAGGGCTACAAGGAATAGGTCTCTTTAGGCACTGTCATAGTACAGTCATGTTGTAGTTTGCTATCCACTGTCCTTGGAAGTACAAAAATGAGTTATTGGGTCAGAGACCATGTGTGGGTTATGTCCTTGACTAATTTGTGTTGGTTGTAGGGTAAGTGTTGGCAAGAGACACTATATGGATTCATGGTTGTTGTCATTGATGGCAACAAAGGTCATCCCACATATCCGCAAGTCATGGTGTGTCTCTACCGGAAGTCAGAATGAAGATTGTTGTGGTCCGGTGAACAAGAACAGAGCATGTGGCAAGGTCTGACAGATTGGTCCGGATCTCTCAGAGGAAGTGTCTTGGTGCAGTGCAGATTTGGGGAAGTCAAGAGGACTACCTTGAGTAGTATATTCCAAGGATTTAGCCTCCGGTGATGAACAAAGAAAAAGATATGAATAGTTGAGTACCGGATTCCTGAGAGACAGTGAGAACAGAGGAAGAACTGACTGACAGAGTATCAGACTATTTTCCGGATGTGTTACTGTTGATGGTAAAGGTTGTGAAGGCATGAATCATGTTTGGCCGACATGATTAATGATATCTACAGGTATATGCTTGATCTGCATTACTTGGTGAGCAAGGATTCAGCCGACAGAACAGAGTTTGTAAGAAACTAGACTGTTCCGGATGCCGACTAGAAAGGTGATGAAATTACTTGTGCGGATATATATAGAGGATGGATTTAGTTGTGAACATAAGAAGTGGTGTGATGGTGTATGCGAATAAGTGCAGAACAAAACAGAAGTAGTAAGAAAGATCCGGTATGTGAAAGGATAGCATAATAAAGAACAGAGGAAAGATGAAGTGCAGCAGATCAGTGTACTGAGCCTAACTGGAACTGAACTCCAGCATATGTAGATGCTTCCAATCAGTTCAAGACTGTGATTCTTATCACTTTGTAGACAGTGTGTCTCCTTGTAGGCAGTGGGCCTCTTTGTGAGCAGTGTGCTCGGGCAGTGAGCCCTAATTGGCAAGTGCCATTTTTGTAATTCCTTATTCTTCTAACAGAGAATAATCTTTGGGTTAATCACCCCGTGGTTTTCTCCCTTAACAGGGTTTCCACGTCAAAAATACTGTGTCATGTGTTTCTTTCATTTCATGGTAATGTTTGTTTGTTTGATTCAATGCTGCATTGATTAATAAGAAAGTTCAAAAGAAGAAATAATTAGGATAACTGATTCACCCCCCCCTCTCAGTTATCAACAGTAAGATCCTATTGGTAGGGATATTGGTAGTGGGTTGTTGGTCTAGAAAGTAAGTGTGTGTGTTGGTTGGGTTGAGTAGTCTAGGTGGGTGGACACTAGAGTGTGGTCCCAGACTAGGTCAGTCTCTTGGATAGCCTTGTGTAGGCTTGTGTTATATAAGGCCTGAAAGTTCTTGTGAAGGAAACCTTGAAGTCTAGGCCTATTGTGTGAACAAAACCAAACAATCCCAATATCTTTGCATCATATTGTTATCAGAGCCAATATCTGATTAGAGCAGTGTATGTCAGATGAGGAGATTGAAATTGAGGCTAGTACATTGCCTCCCAAGATAATGAGTCAAGAAGCCATCAAGAAGTTGGTGTAAGAGATGGTTGAGGCAAGATTGCAAGAAGAAAGAAGGTCTAAAGGCAAGACCAAAGAAGATGGAAGTTCTTCTGACACAAATGATGAAGAAGAGGTAGAAGAGAGTCCTCAAGGGTAGGACATGTCTACAGATTAGGAAGATTTCTTGAATACACTTAAGGGTGCTTATGGAGATAGCGGTGATCCCAAGATGGATGTGCCTACATTTCATGGCAAATTGGATGGAGATGTTCTCACCGATTGGATAGAATCCATGTGTAACTACTTTGATTACAAGGAGTTCAATGACAACAAGAAGGTTAAATTTGCCAAGACAAGGCTAAGAGGTTCTGCACTTGTATGGTGGAACCACATGCAAAGTGAGAGGGAGAAGATTGAGAAGAGTCCCATCCCTAAATGGAGTAGAATGGTGGCTATGCTCAGAAGCAAGTTCATTCCACCTGACTATGAGATCCAAACCATTGGGAGATTCCATAATTTGAGACAAAAAGACATGGATGTGGCTGCCTACATAGAAGAATTTCACAGACTAAGTATGAGAGCCAACCATAATGAAGAGGAAAAGGAGATGGTGGCTAGGTACCTAAATGGTCTGAAATACAATCTGCAAGATGAGATCAGTTTAGTGATCCCTAGAATAGTGGATGAATGTTTCTTACTAGCCTCTAGAGTAGAGGAAAAGTTGAGAAGGAAGGGTGAACAAAGTGCCAGAGGAAGAGGTGGCAGAAACCAAAGAGGAAGAGGCAGTTTTGGTCATGGACAGTTCAACAAAACTGAAAATAATAGTCAGCAAGAATCTCAGACTGAGACAGAACATAGAGGAGGCTTCAGAGGTTGGAGAAGACCTAATGGTAGGGGCAGAAATGGTGGAGGAGGTAGAGGACCAGGAGTCTTCACTGGAAGGTGTTATGGCTGCAACCAAGTTGGCCATACAATGAACAAATGCCCAAAGAAAGCCAGCAGTTCTCATGATAGTGGAAGGAGAAATTAGTTAGTGAAGGATGATGACTGTGAGAGTGTGAGTTCACATATGGGAAGTGCTACACCTGTCCTAGAAGGAGAGAGTATGATGATTAAGAGGTCTATGTTGAAGATGCCTTTGAAGCACGAGCCCCCTCAGAGAAAGAATCTTTTTAGAACCCAAGGCATAGCCTATGGGAAACTTTGTAAGATCATAGTAGATTCAGGATCTACTGAGAATGTGGTATCCACTGAGATGATTGAGAAGTGCAAATTGAAGAGGCTGCCTCATAACAGTCCTCACAAAATCTCTTGGTTGAACAAGAACCAAAGTTTCATGGTGGAAGAGCAAACTTGGGTTGAATTTGCAATCGGTGACTACAAGGACAAAGTGTTATGTGAAATCATCCCTATGGATGCATGTCATCTGCTTCTTGGCCTCCCATGGCAATATGATGTCAAAGCACAACATGATGGTGAGAAGAACACCTATATCATCACCAATAACGGAAGACCATACAAGATGGATCCTATGTCAGATCAGACCGGGGGGAAGAATAATGACAGCACTGTCATGTTGGTGAATGGCAAAGAGTTTTTGAACCTCTTGAAGGAGAAGGATACCCAAGGGTATGCCTTGGTCATGAAGCCCAAGAGTGGATCCGATCAGCAAGATCAAAAATAGAAGGGGATTCCATTTGAAGTGCAGCAACTTCTAGACAAGTATCAAGATCTTGTGGTAGAGGAGGTCCCCAACTCCTTACCACTCATGAGGGACATAAGTCATCAAATTGACTTAATACCTTGTGCTACATTGCCTAACAAGGCTGCCTATAAGTTGACCCCACAGCAAATGAAGAGGTGGCAAGGCAAATTCAAGATCTCTTGGAGAAAGGGCTGATTAGGAAGAGTTTAAGTCCTTGTACAGTCCCAAGTGTACTTGCTCCTAAGAAGGATGGAAAATGGAGGTTATGTACGGACTCAAGGGCCATAAACAAGATCACCATAAGGTACAGGTTCCCAATGCCAAGGATAGAAGATCTTTTGGATTATCTTGGAGGATCATGCTATTACTCAAAGATAGATTTGAAATCTGATTATCATCAAATCCGGATCAGACAGGGAGATGAATGGAAGATTGCCTTCAAGACTAATGAGGGTCTTTATGAATGGCTTGTTATGCCATTTGGTCTGAGCAATGCTCCAAGTACATTTATGCGCTTGATGAATGAGGTATTAGTTGAATTCATTGGTAAATTTGTTATTGTTTATCTTGATAACATACTAATCTTTAGCAGGACAAAAGAAGAGCATGTGAAGCATGTTGGTCAGGTGTTGGAGAAGCTACATGAGCACAAGTTGATGATCAACTTAGACAAGTGTGAGTTCATGAAAACTGAACTTGTATACCTTGGATTTGTGATTTCCAATGGCTGTTTGAAGATGGATCCCTCTAAAGTTGATGTTATTCTCAGTTGGCCTACTCCTAAGACAGTGGGAGATGTGAGAAGTTTCCATGGATTGGTGACTTTTTATAGGAAGTTTATCAGAGGTTTCAGTCACATTAGTGCTCCCATCCTCAACACCATCAAGGGTGGAGTCAAATGTAGATTCCAATGGACAAAGGAAGCCGATGTTAGTTTTGAGTTGTTGAAAACAAAGGTGGCTAAGTTGCCTACTTTAGTACTTCCTGATTTTGATAAGGTGTTTGTTGTTGAGTGTGATGCAAGTAAGCAAACTATTGGTGCTGTTCTCAGCCAAGAAGGACATCCTGTGGCATTCTTCTCAGAGAAGTTGAATGAAGCCAAGCAAAGGTACTCTACTTATGACCTAGAGCTCTATGCAATGGTGCAAGCTCTTAAGAAATGGAGACATTATTTATTACCCAAGGAATTTATTGTGTTTACTGATAATAATGCTTTAAGATTTCTAAACAGTCAAGAAAAATTGAACCATAGACATGTTAAGTGGATGGAACAGTTACAAGCTTATACCTTCACAATTAAGCACAAAAAAGGTGTTTCTAACAAGGTGGCTGATGCTTTAAGTAGGAGGTTGCTTATTGTTCATGAAATTTAGTTAGAAAGAATGGGCATTGACTGTTTGAAGGAGTTGTATAAGGAGGATTCAGATTTCAAAGAGGCTTATGATGTTTGTGTAAACTTGGCAAACACATTCCATGGAGAATATGCAGATTTTGTATTGCAAGAAGGTCTTTTGTTTAAGGGCAATTTGTTGTGTATCCCTAAGTGTTCCATGAGGGGCAATATCATTAAGGAGAAGCATAATGGCTCTTTGGGAGGACATTTTAGCTTAGACAAGACACTAGAACAAGTTACAAGGTTCTATTTTTGGCCAAAGGTGCAATCCGATGTGAGAAGGTATGTTGCTAGTTGTGCAATTTGTCAAAGGCCAAAAGGTGTGTCTTCAAATACAGGTCTATACCAGCCCCTTCCCATTCCCAATAGGCCTTGGGAAAGTATAAGCATGGATTTTGTACTTGGGTTACCTAGGATAGCTAGAGGGGTGGATAGTGTGTTTGTTATTGTTGATAGATTTAGTAAGATGGCTCATTTTGTGCCATGTAAATGCACAAATGATGCATCTCATGTTGCAGGTCTATTTTTCAGAGAGGTAGTGAGAATCCATGGTTTGCCATTGTCAATTGTAATAGATAGAGATTCTAAGTTTGTGGGTCACTTCTGGAGGACCTTATGGAGAAAGTTGGGCACACAGTTGTCCTTTTCATCAGCCTACCATCCACAAACTGATGGTCAGACTGAAGTGGTTAATAGATCACTTGGAAACCTCCTAAGATGCCTTACAAAACAACATGGTTTGGCATGGGACTTGGTTATCAGTCAGGCTGAATATGCCTACAATGATTCCATGAATAGGAGCACTGGTAAAAGTCCTTTTGAGGTAGTTTATGGTTTTCACCCAAGAGGGCCACTTGCACTGAAGGCTCTCCAAGGATGAGATAAAAGGAGTGCACTTGGTGAAGATTTTGTTGCCTCCATGAAAACAGTCCATGATCAAGTCAAGTTGCAATTGGAAAAAATAGTCACAAAGTACAAAGAAAGGGTAGATTTGAAGAAAAGAGAGGTGTAATTCAAAGTTGGAGATTTAGTTATGGCATATCTAAGGAAAGAAAGGTTTCCAAAAGGCCAGCCCACTAAACTCTTGATGAAGAAGATTGGGCCATGCAAAATAATGCACAAATTCGGTCCAAATGCATATGAGATTGAGTTACCATCCAGTCTTGGTATCTCTCCAATTTTCAATGTTTGTGATCTTTTTCCTTTCAGACCCCCATTGCCTGGTGAAAGTGGATCAGATGTGGTGGATACAGATGTTGATTGGATCAAGGATTTGCCTCCAAGCAAACCTTTGCAGTTGGAATGTATTCTAGATTCCACAGTTGTCAAGAAGACTAGGAGAGGTGTCTACAAAGACTACTTGGTGAAATGGAAGGATCTTCCTGATTCAGAGGCCACTTGGATGTTTGAAGTAGATATTTTGAAGCATGGAATGACACTTCAACAATTGGCAACTCAAGGGACTTGAGTTCTTCTTGCAGGGGGAGTATGGTGCAGGAGCTCCCTATTCTAGTCATCTCTTTGATTTGTCATGTTTGTTGTCATGTTATATTGTTCTTCATAAGGCTTTGAAAGCCATTTTCATGGGTTGTAATAAGGACTTGGTCCATTTGGTCGACTTGTCCAATCTAGACCTTGATATGGTCAATTTAAATGTAATTTCACTTAAGAAACATGTGGTTTCTTGTGAAGGAGGTAATGTCCAATGGTTAACTACCCTTGGATAGTAGTTGTATGGTTGGTGGAGGAGGACAAACATCCTTCAAGCCTTCTATAGGCAGGACAATGTAATCACATGCAAAGAATAATGAATATTGGAAGTTTTGGAGTGCAAAAACAGTCATTTTCTACGTTTTCCTGGAAACAGTCATTTAGTATGGATTTGTACGGACAGTAAGGAGTCTAAAACTTGGAAAATGTGTTAGTTCTTCAAAGTACCTTTCATTTGAGTGTAGTTAGGCCTCTTGAAACCTTCTATGCTATTAGAACCAATTCGTTTTGTGCAAACTGGTCTGGAAACCCTCAAAACTAGGGTTTTGTGGAAAAATGTGTCATTTCTCCTCTGTCCTCTGAAAGGCATCAACTATTTTCAGTAGGATGGAGAGAGAGAGTGTATTGTATGTTTTTTTGGTTGTAAGGTCTACACTCCTCGCTCCAAGGTACTTGGCATGATTCTAACTAGTCTACATTGTTAGTATGCAAATGGTGGAAATCAGTGTGGTTTCAAGAAACAGTCAAGAGACTAACCAAATGGATGATGCATTTGGTGTTTGTAGATGAAAACAGACCTATGCAGGTGGTTGTCTGATCCTGAGCAAGTGGATTTGATGCACTTCCTTTGTAAAGACCCCAAATTAGGCCTATTCCCTAAAGAGAAGGATTCTTTGTCATTGAACGCCTAGAACAGAGTACGGCCCTGCAACTTGGTAGATGGTTGTAAGTCCATAATGGGTATTTGAATGTACAAAGAGTCTAGATTGTCCTTTGGAGGTTTGAAGAGTTATCCTTGGATTAGCCGATCTCAAGGGCTACAAGGAATAGGTCTCTTTAGGCACTGTCATAGTACAATCATGTTGTAGTTTGTTGTCCACTGTCCTTGGAAGTACAAAAATGAGTTATTGGGTCAGAGACCATGTGTGGGTTATGTCCTTGACTAATTTGTGTTGGTTGTAGTGTAAGATCCTATTGGTAGGGATATTGGTAGTGGGTTGTTGGTCTAGAAAGTAAGTGTGTGTGTTGGTTGGGTTGAGTAGAGACTCCCCAAAAGAGAGTTGAGTAGTCTATGTGGGTGGACACTATAGTGTGGTCCTAGACTAGGTTAGTCTCTTGGATAGCCTTGTGTAGGCTTGTGTTATATAAGGCCTGAAAGTTCTTGTGAAGGAAACCTTGAAGTCTAGGCCTATTGTGTGAACAAAACCAAACAATCCCAATATCTCTGCATCATCGGGCAGTGAGCCCTAATTGGCAAGTGCCATTTTGTAATTCTATTCTTCTAATAGAGAATATAATCCTGGGTTAATCACCCCGTGGTTTTTTCCCTTAACAGGGTTTCCACGTCAAAAATATTGTGTCATGTGTATTCCCATTTCATGGTTATGTTTGCTTATTTGAATTAATACTGCATTAATTATTAAGAAAGTCCAGAAAGCTAAAATATTAAGATAACTGATTCACCTCCCCTCTCAGTTATCAACATCTTGTCCTGTTGTGTTTCCCCTTGTTCATGTGTGGGGTGCATGAGACTCATATGTTCTAATTCGTTTTGTGTGGATGAACTTGATGTCCTTCTTGAGACCCTAGTCATGTGAGTTGACTTTGTTAGTAGTGGTATCCTTGTCTCCTCTCTCCCTAGCTCAGGGGTTGCCTAGAGTGCAATAGACATCTATCGCACTCGACGATGGCAATATGGTTGGGAGGAGAGCAACATCTCCCATTGGTCCCGTTCTGGTGTCCTACTGGAGATTCGATGAGATTATTGTGTTGTATCATTTTGATGTACTCCGACCTTGATGGTTAATTACCTTATGGTTATTTGCCTCTATTGGTGTAAAGAAAAAAAAATGATTATTGAATTTATCTCTATTGATGTTTCGGATTCCTCTCTTGACGTATTCCAGGAAATGAATATCATATTTACTTTTTTTATCTTTATAATCCAAAGAAGTAATTGATGTATTATTATTTCTTTTGATGTGTTCAGGATAATTAGATATATGTGTATTTTATCCTACTGATGTAAGTAAAAATAATTTATGCATTTAA
Source organism: Cunninghamia lanceolata (assembly GCA_027924645.1). NCBI lineage: Eukaryota > Viridiplantae > Streptophyta > Pinopsida > Cupressales > Cupressaceae > Cunninghamia > Cunninghamia lanceolata. The sequence continues at coordinate 19,291,749 of BSBN01001583.1, forward strand.
TGTTTATATTAAATTCATTGATACATAGGAGAATAATTAATGAATAGTATTTCTTGTTGTAAAGAAAAGTATTATTTATCTCTCTTTGGGTCAAGGAGATTAATTATTGATTATTTTAGTCTCTTGTTGTAAAAGAAATTATTACTAATTGGTTATCTCTCTTGTACAATAAGTGCATAGTATCCCTATTGATGTAAAGGAGAAAGACTATTGTTTAATTATTTCTATTGATGAACAGGAAAATAATTAACGTATTTTCACCTTTCTTAATGTACTCAGGAAAATATTTATTATTTAATTATTTCTATTGATGCATAGGAAAGTAATTAATGTATATTTACCTCTATTGATGTAGGGGAGAATACTTAATGTTGTTTATCTCTAATGTTGTAAAGGAAAAAAAAAACAATGATCGTTTAATTGTCTCCTTTGTTGTTTGAATTTGTATTGACTAGATGCGGTAGCCCTCTTTCTCTCATTGTGGCTATGTCATATTTTAGTAGTCAATGTAAAACTTTATCTTGTTATCTGCTTCTACTCTTGTATGATAGGGTGAACTAAATAGTATTACAACCACTCGTGAATGTAATATCCTATTTTTTTTTTGTTAAATGGATGTTGCTTTAATTCTTCTTGTTTGGTCATTGTTCTTGTCACTTAATGTGATTCTTCCCTTGGTTTGAATCTTTGACAAGGCATCTTGGATGTCTCATCCATGCCTTGTCTTCCTTCCCTGCCTTGTGTGATGAGGATTTAGGGATAGGGGGAAAATTTTTGGTGGTTCATGTCATGACCACATGGGAAATGTGGACATGACATGTGGTTTTCTCATGTTGTGGCCACTCGTAAAAGTGGGCATGACAAAAATAAAATCCTTGTAAAAATTTGGATTGATTAGTGTTGGGGCAGCAGCAAGTGCCTCTTTGATTTCTTCAAAACTCTTCTTACATTCCTTTGTCCAGCTGCAAGGAATATTCTTCTTTAACATGGTTGTAAGGGGCTGTAGTCATGCTGCTATGTTTGGTATAAACCTCCTTACAAAGTTGATTTTTCCAAGAAAGATTTGTAATCCTTTCTTATGGGTAGGAAGTGGTAATTCTAAGATTGCAAAAATCCTTTCAAGATCTATTGATATTCCATCTTTTGACACTATGTGTCCTAAAATCTTTCCTTCATGCACTGAAAAAATACTCTTTTTTGGGTTGAGTGAAACCCCAAACTCTTTGCATCTTTCAAAAAATAGCCTTAGATGATAAAAATGATCTTCAGCTTTCTTTGAGAACACAATTACATCATATAAATATACAAGTACAAATTTGTTTATGAGACCTTGAAAGGCCATATCCATGGCTCTTTGGAGTGTTGCACCTGCATTAGATAATCCAAATGGCATCTTTCTGTAAGCCATTGTACCCCATTTGGTAGTGAAAGCAGTCTTGTACTGATCTTCCTCTTTCACTAAAATCTGATTGTAACATGAATAACCATCTAATAAAGAAAACCTTTTGATCCTAAAACAACTTGTAAGATTTGCTCCATTGATGGTAATGGGTAATGATCTTTCAGGGATGCTCTATTTAAGTCACGAAAATCAACACATAATCTAATTTCTCCATTCTTTTTTCTAATAGGAACTAAGTTAGAAACCCAAGATGTATACTTAATTGAAAAAATTATGTTACCTTCCATCAGCTTGTTTAATTCAGTCTTCATGAGCACTTTCAGCTTTGGGTTTAATGGTCTTTGTTTCTGTCTAACTGGTTTAGCCTTGGGTTCAAGCTCAATAGTGTGTTGAACTAACTCAAGGTTAAAACCCTTTAGATCTCCATACTCCCAGGAAAATACATCACTGAATTCCTGACACATCTGAATACAAGCTTGTTCTTCTTCTTTTGTGCACACTTTTCCAAGCTTAAGCAACTTGCCCTTGAATATCTCAATAGGCTCATAATGTTCCTATTTGATAGATATGTAATCTTTGTCTCTTCTAGTCTAGTCATCAGTATTGAAAATAGATTCTAATGTCACTAAGCCTTTGGGAAGCTTATTTGACCTTAGCTACAATAACTGATCATCATATTGCTGCTACATTTTCTGTTGGTTTCCTGCAGAAAACTCAGCTTCTTCCATCAAAAAATTAACAATCTGCTCATCACTGTCAAAGACTTGCCAACTTGTATTATTGTCTGGCACTGATGGTCTAACAGCAACCTTAACATAAAGAGGAGTATGAACATTCTTCATTTCTGCTGGAATATCATATTCAACACCAATAGCAGCCAGTTTGTCAGCCTGTTTATTATCAATCCTAGGTACAAATATCAAATTAAATGCTTCAAACTCATCTATCATATCCCAAAATCTGTGTTTGTATAGTTTAAGCAAATCATTTTTAGTAGCAGCAATATTCCTTACTTGTTTTACCACTAGTTCACTATCCCCAAAAACTTTAAGGCATTTAATATTTCTTTTTCTAGCCCATTCCAATCCATGGACCAATGCCATACTCAGCTGAATTATTTGAACATCTGAAAGCAAAATGAAAAGATGAATAATACCTTTCACTTGTGGGAGAAACTAACACAGCTCCTCCACTAGCACCAATTCTACTTCTAGAACCATCAAATTATAGCTGCCAAACATCATTATTAGATTGTACAGTTTGTTGATTTTCTCCTTTTAAAAAGTTTAGAATAGTAGCATCCTTTTCTTGGGTCATATCTTGTCCATTTGATCAAAAGGATCTGTCTCTTCTACCCACTGATCCAAAACTAAATTAGGTATGCCCTCTAAAGGTGTATTTGGGTCTTGGACAGTAGTTGGTTCTTCTTGATCAAAAATTGAAACATTGGCATTGATTGGGCTAGGTGTATATGGCTCAAGATGGTCATTTGCTAATGGTTCTGATTTTATGGTGACTTTAGTACCATATTTGGTTCTAAAAATAGATGAGTCCAATCAGAGGATAAATAACCTCCTAGATTTGTTGTGAAGTCTCTGGATAGGCAAATGGCAAAGTGAGGTGGCAGATCAATAACATGGATATCTTGATGGATTACAAAGTTGGGACACGCATGTAAGGTAAGACCAAGATCTTTCAACATCCCCACTATGTTAGCTTCAGTACCATCTAATTGAACAACCCCCCTTGCAATAGGTTCGTAATTCAAACCAAGCTTGTCTGCTAACTGTTTGGGCATCATGGAGCTACTAGCTCCTAAGTCAATCATACAATTATGGACTAGATGGTTGCCAACTATCAAGGTAACATAAAAAGGAGGTGGTTTGCTCACTTGTTTTGACTGTTCATTCTTATTTTGTACTTCATTAGTGAGCATGACCTGGGGCTGACTTGTTTGAATTTCATTGGATAAGGATAACTGAGCTAAAGCATCTTGTAACAAATATTTCTAACTTGGGATGTGTAATGCATCTAATATAGACATGCTAACAGTGGTTTTTTTCATATGATCAAGTATATTGAAAGAAAGACCACTAACCTTTTGTTGTATTTTGGGAACAACAGCATCTGATTGTACTTTGCTTGGTTGATTTTAAACTTCTAGTTGTCTTTTATCAATTGTTTGTTGTCCTCTTGGCAGAATATGAACATTCCAACAAGTAGAAGCTTCATGTTTACCTTGCTAACCTATAGAAGCTTAATTTTTTCCTTTATCAGTCTGATGTGGTACTTTATTAGCTTGTTGTTTGCTGACATCAGCTTGCTGTTGTAACTCAACAGCCCTCTTTTTTGATCTGGTATTAGCTGCAATATTAGTAAATGACTGTTTCTGACCTAGTAACTGATTTACCCCACAAAAATCATTAACTTGCCAGTTCATTAAAGAAACATTAGGATTACTATGCTGAATCTGAGAATCTAGCTGGTCATTGACATCACTTGTATTTTTAGCAGCAACATAATTATTTTGAACCATGAGTGCTTGACTGAGCACTCCATTCATGCAAGTAGCCTGGTTGTGAGACTGGTTACATGGATAACACCATGCATAATCTTGAACCATGTTGTTTTGCATAGGTACAAGCTCTTTTGATGAGCTAACAACATTGGGATTATACTACTAATTTGGCATGTTGTTATAATTCTATCTCTGTCCTTGGTAATCTACCCAATAAGGAAGCCTATTTTCCTGATATGGGGCTTGGTATGGTCTGTTATTCTAATTTTCTTGTATTTTGAAACTCACTAAGTCATTAATAACGGGCTGCAATAACTTTGCTATATGTTGATGATTACCCTTAAGCTCTTGTATGTCAGAATGGATTGGATCAGCATTATTTTTTTATAGTGTTTGATAGCCAAAGGCTAGTATAGTAGGAATTGATGCAATAGGAGGGACTGATATTGGTATTAAGGGTTGAATGTCAAGAAATATAGGCATAGGAGGCCTGGGTACAATTTTACCAGTTTGAATTAAACTATTTTCTACTCTAACAGCAATATCAAATGCACCTGGTAAAGTAACCCCACCCATTGACTGAATCATGACAACAATAACACTATTCAATGCTCTTAAATAATACAAAAATACATGCTCAGGTGAAGGCTTTGCCGTTTCTGAAATTCTATTCCATGTCCTTTGAAATCTAAAATTGAAGTCTGACATTTGTTCTTGTGGAGCCCTCTTGATAGTTGTCATTTGCTCAACCAATGATAAATGATCTGACTTATCTTGGAACTGTCTATTCAAAGCAACTCCTAATTCATCCCATGATGTAATAGAGTTAACTCTTAATCCTCTAAACCATTGCAGAGCTTTACCTTTGAAAGATGCTGCTAGCAACCTTATTGCTATATTTTCTTCTGTGATATGATGAACAACACATAATGATGCTACATCTCTGATGTGTTCTATCGGTGTGGTTCCATCTTCACTAGTGAAACTTGGCAGACTTTTTAGTGCAGCTACTGGTATTGCATTGTGCTGCTGCAAATTCAATGGACTACCCCCATTAAATGTAACAAATGGTTGATTTCTTGGTGGTGGTGGTGGTCTATTTTGTTGCCATCTGAATAATGGGTACTTGTACTATAGGTACTTTTACTACCTGTACTTGTATTGGTATCTCTTGAAAAATAGGTTCCTCTTCTTCAAATCCTTGAAAAATAGGCTCCTCTTGTAAAACAGGAACTTGTTCTTTAGGACTTGTTGGTGGAGAATAATGAGGTACTAATGAAGAACTTGCAAATAAAGGATTTTGATGAAAAGCAAATTCAGAATGTGAATTTGGCAGATCTAGTACTACCATACTTGTTGGCCTTATCACTCTATCTACTTTATCTCTCCTTTGGTACTTTTCCATAGGCTGCAAAATTTGATCTACCAAACTAGAAAATTAGAGTCACCAGGTACTTGAAATAAAAACCTCTAAAACACTGTAAAATCTACTGATCATACCAAAATAACAAAAAAAATAAGTTCTTTTTGAATTAAAAATCAGTTCAAAGGTCCCACCGGGCGTGCCAAAAATTGTTGACGAGTAGGATTGCACCCGTTTATGCAAAGCTATGAAGCTCAGCAATACTGTGTAACATGGGATCAATCTCAGACTGTGGGTGACCTATGGTGAGCTTGAACCTCCAAATTATGGGATGGTTCCCTTATAATTTTCAATGGATTTGTAACTTGATATGAAAAGGGTTAAAAGGATCAACTAAAACACTAAAACTGTAATGTAAAGTGTGGTGATGCACCTAATTTTGATGGAAAACTGACAATCTAACTCACAATAGATCTTAGAAAATCTATCCAAACAATCCATTTTTGGCAATTTGATCACATAAATGATTCTAAGGGAGGCTGGAAATGATTTTCTTCTTAAAGGAAAAAGGGGTTTTCATAATATAAAAGTAAATTACTCCAATTTGTACAACCTAAGACTTGTGATTTCAATGCTATTCAATACATGCAAGTACAAATGAGATAATGATTTTAAAGGTTTCTAATGTTAAACACAATAAAATCTCATCAAATCATTCACAAAAGCAGCACTAATAGAAAGGTAGACACTTGATTCAGCTAAAAAATAAAGGATCAATTGCATAAAAAGACAAAGAACAGAACTTGCAACCTATTGTAATCTCTATAAATCTACAAAAGTGAGTTACAAAACCTTCTTTCTCTCTCAAAGTATAAAGAGACAAAAAGACAACAACTAGAAAAACCTAAGTTTTTCTTACAATATATAATATGCTCTCTCCAAGAGACCTAGAAAGGTCAACTACAGTCAACTGTCTCTAATAATAACCTCTCAAAACTAATCTGTGAGAAAGAAAGAAAATCCTGAACAATAAGGCTATAACTGTCCCAAATCAAGCTAAAATAGCTCTAAATTGCTCTCCTCTATAAGTTTGACCAAAAGGTGGACCAAACTCTCCAATTTTGACCTAAAAATCATGCAAAGATCTCCAAAAGACTTCAGTTAACTCTATCCTTCAAATTTGCATGATTTTGGGATGTGTGAGCAAGTAATAAAGGAATTTTTAGGATAATTACTTTCCTATGAGTTACAATTTGTCCTATCTTCTTGATTTTACAACTTGTGACAAAATAATAAAATAATTTTTAATTATATTACTTTATTAATTGTTTACATTTATCTAGTTGCAAAATCATGCAATTTTGAATGTATTTGCCCTTTAGAAGATTACAAAACAAAAATAACCCCTTATTTCTCTCTTTGCATACATAATGATCTCTTCATGCAACACACCTCATGCAATTGCATAAATTTCATGCATTACATTGCTACATAAAACACCTTATAACTCCTAGCACTATACATGCATTATATGGGATCTTCTCCATACATAGGTCAAAATACAAACATCATGCCATATTACATTAGTTATACACCATATTGCATCCTTATGACTCCCTTTTGCCTTGTATAATCACTTCACCCTTATGACTCCTTTATGCAATTTATGCATTTCATACCATGCATCATTATGCCTTCATGCCTAATGTAGTACATTATAAAGAACCCTTATGACTTCTTATGCAATTATATATACATTTGTCTTAGCATATTTTGTCATATATAGCACCTTATCACTCCGTGTATAATCATTATAGCATACTCTCCTTCGAATCATTCTCCTTTTACATCAAACTCACCTCATGCCTTAGAAAAATTTAACACAAGGCACTCGGCCTTATCCTCTAATTATTGTTTTTGACTTTTGAATAAAATAAAAAAAGGTAATAATAACACATGCCCTCATGGGCCCCTATGACATGAGAGATTCGAATCATTAGGTTTTATTAAGACTTTAATTCTTTACCACAGTGAAGGTTTAGATGACAATGATTTTGTAAATTGAAGTAAAAAAGAATCTCCATGACTTCGGCTAGGGCAATGACCAAAAGGAAAGTAAAACCTAAAAATTACTTCTCATTTTCACTTATCTTCTTGTTGCCTCTCAAGCTACCGCCATGCTTGCTTAGGGTTTGAAGCTTTCTTCATGTCTCTCTGCAACTTCTAGAAGGTTTCTTCATGGTTTTCCTTTGAATCTTTGTTAGGAACTGAAGGTGAGCATACTAGTCATAGTTTGAAACAATTTGTTTGACTTTCTATTGTAAGAGTGGCCTACAGGCCACGGCCTTCAAAGTAATCTCATTTTTTCACTTCCATGCTTTATCTTCTCACTGTATATGCTTTGCTCTTGGTGTTTTGGTCTTCATGTCGACTGGTTTTTTACATTCTTGGGACTTCATCAGTGAATGAATCCATGGCCTGTAGCTCATTCTTGCTTATGGGATAATAAGGTATGTCTTTTCCTTGTCTTCATGTCATTCCTGAGTGCTTCTGTATATATCACAACAAGGGTTTGAAGTGAAATTTTGTGGGTGTTAACATATTTTAAAGGAAACCCTTCTCATGGCTTTGGCCTGAGCACTCATATACATATGATTTGCATTTTACATCTTATTCTTTTCTTTGTGGGCTCGATCTCCTATACAGGACTATGAGGGTTTTCTTGAAAAGTATATAAAAAATGGAAGAAAACTAGTAAACCGTACTCTGGTTTGCTCTGCACTTACTCAGTCTTTTTCTCCCTTTTTCTCTTTACCTTGGCCATTGAATGAGATTATGAGGGTTTCAACAAAAAGAGACAAAACATGAAATATTGCTTTCTAGTTATGTATGTAAAATATACCTCCTGTAGCTTATGATCTTCCCATTTTGCTACTACATTCGGGCAATGGCATCATGTGGTTGTATATGTCTTTTGGTCTTGTATACTGTACTTATATAGTGATGAAAAATGATGACACATTTTTACCTTTTTAGTTGTGACAATGTGTTTGCAATATATAAGTGGCTTATTGGAAATAAACCTTACACTTCTCTTGATACAGTCACATTGTTCATGATATGATGCATCCTTGATGTGAATTGTCTCTTCTTAGATAGTTTTGTGAGTAGCATCTCCTTGCTCAAATGTATTGTAACATTTCTTTGTTTAGTTGGATCTCTCATGACTGTATATCTTATGAGGTTGTTCCATCTTGATTATTCCTTATTGATTTGCTCACATGCTTCATGGTTCATTTCTCCATTAAAAAATAGGGTGTGCTGTTCCACTTGACTGTATATCTTCTTTATACTTAACTTGTGACCTTTGATAGGTCTTTCACAAACTTATGACTGTCTCCTTCATTAGGAATGTATTTGACTATCCTATGCATGTCTTGGATTGTTTCCTTAGCTACATCCTGACTGTAACAGTCCGTCTTGGCATTTGTGTGGCTATCTTCTTTCATGACTATAACAAAGGTGGCATAGGTACTTTATCACTGTCTCTTATGGCATTTCAGATGCTATGACAACACTTTATATGATGTAACACCACGTGTTTGGTTTGACTGTCCTTTATGAGTTCCATGTTTTGACTATATCTTGATTGGTGTCCTCTTTGGCATATGGCAATGATGACATTGCATTATTTACTTTGGTAACATTCAAGTGGCATTACTAAAGATAAAACATTATGTATCCATACATTACCTTCTCCTACTATTCATTCTAATATGACTACCCCTGGCATGATATAAGGTTGTTTTATGTGTTCAATAGTAATATTACACTTCATTCATGACAAAAGATGGGAAAGTACCTGTCTTAAATGCTATAGTTGTACCTCCTCTTTTTAGATGCAATGACAATGCTTCATACTTGTACTTTGTGATCATGCTATGGTTTCTTTAAGTCACTGTCCCACATTGTTTTAGACTTTGACTGATGGCTTTACTTGTATGTTGTGACTATGACAAACAAGGTATATGATGTAAAATTGTTGTTTGTTTGTTCAATTGAATATCTGTGCACAATGTCATTACTTTGAGCATGCTGGGCTCAACCCTTATGGGAGCCCATTTTCTCCACATGCTTTAATGTCTTCAAATTAGCAAAATAACTTTTCCTATACCTGTATAGTGAACAAACAAGTTAGCATAAAAACATACCTTTGGAAGCTGATTGATCTCTCTCATGATGATCTGATTTATTGTGCATGTCTGATTTTAAACATTGCAATTGTATTGATGCATAATGATTGCAAGTTTATACATCTGCTAATAAGGCATATGATGAATTTTTATATCCGGAGCTTCTAACAAAACCTTTCTCCAACCTTGCAGGCTTATCATCCTGATCAAGAGCAAAAGGCTGAAGACATGAAGATCAAGCTGGCAGATAGGAGAGTCAACCTTCATGATAAGGCAATGATGGATATCACTTTCCTCATGTGTTTTTTCCTTTACTTTATCATCAAATGTATAGCTTGCATGCTTTGTTGTATTGGCTTAGTTTAGTCATTCCCACGGGTTGTGTGGGACATATTTAAATATTATCTTGAATATAATCAGTTATTTTACCTTATGCAATGATTTATATATGTTTTGCTTTATGAATCAAATGCATAGCATAAAACAACTGAATCTGATTTGAAACACATGTTTAAAACATGATGATGAAATGACAGTTTATAAATACCTCTTCTTTTTGCACTAAAACATAATGAATAATCAGCAACTGAAACATGAAATCCATTATTCTCTCCATTCTTGAATGTCTATTTTCTTGGCTGTAGATAACTTCACTTATCAGGATAGTTTGACAGCCCAACATGAGCTGTCATATGATCCTGACAAGCGATTTTGCACTTGTCTTCTATCAAGACAATAGGCATTTACTGGATGATCTTGCATAAGAAATATTTTGTGTACCCCCCTCTAAACAACTGATGTTTAGGCCTTGCTAAATTAGGTGTTAACATAATTTAGTAACAATAGAATAATGATATTTCAACTAGAAATTACAAAAATGAGAGTTAAATGACTATCATAAATATATTTACTCTCCTTTGAGTATATCAATATTAAAACACATAAGAACTAATGATTATCGACTAATCCTTGTCGACAATCAAACTTTCCTGAACACAAATCAACAACTGTTGAATATAAGACAACATAGACCAAAAGTGTCGAGTACCACTTACCTGACTCAACAAGGTTCACTAAATTGTACCAGCACAAGACTTAATATGGCTACAAACGTTTCTTTTCCATATATCTATTCCCTTCTCTCCAATGATGCTCTCCCTCCCTTTCTCAAAGGGGTGGAAAACATGTTTCTTGTATACAACTTGCAATCATCAAACCATGATTAGTGTATCATTAGTCAATTCATAATCCTTATGAATAAATAATCATGACTTCAATTAATCACATTCTAATTCTAATCATATAATATAAACTCATGATATCATTGATTTTTCCTGATATTTTTGCTAAACATCAAATCATAAATCATGCATAATTAATTTCTAATTATGAGCAAATGAAAAGTAAAGTATAGTCAACTTTTGGGTTGTGACATATCTCCCCCCATAAGATTCATCATCCTCGATGATCCAATGTATCCAAGATAATACTAAAATAAATAATTTTGTTCACCTTGCAAAAGCATAAACAAATGAGAAAATCTTTGCTATAAAATAATGGTAAACTTGTCATGTGATATTACCTTCTATATACTAGTCCTACTGGACCTTGTTTTGAATAATCTTTTTGCTATGCAAGCAGAGCTTGTGAACTTCAAGCATTTAAGAAGATCGATCATGACCAAAGTTGGGTCTTGTACCTGTAAAACATTCTAAGAATATAATTTTTATCTTTTATATACTTTTCAAATATGAATCATAAAAAGCATTATGCCTCCTAGAAAAAGATGATAATAAAATAATTTTGTAATCAACCGAATTGATAACTTGGAGAACTTCGAAGAGTCCTTCATATCTAGGAGCTAGTTTGGAAGACTTTCCAAACTTTATGGAAATTTTCTGGGTTTTAACCCTCAAAAGAATTTTTTCTCCAACTAAGAATTATCTTAGTGTACACTTGACATCTGTGTAACTTTTCTATCTATTATTAGCTTCCACCAGTCTTTCCTGATCAACTTGATCTATTCATCCATTTCTAACAACATTTCTGGACTAATGCTAATCCTATAATCTAGCTTACCCATCTTATAGGAGTTTGGCATCTTCTTCCATCCAATGTTTCAAATGGATTCATATTAATAGTAGAATTAGATGAGTCATTACAAGTAAACTCTACAGAGAGGTAGATATTCTTCTTTCTTGTATTGTTGTTCCATGCAATGCATTCACAAGAAATCTTCTAAAACTTGAATTACCTTCTCTGTTTGACCATTTGCCTCATAGTGATAAGCTGAGTTTATGTTCAAATGAGTTCAAAGTGAGGAAAATAATGTTTTCTAAAACCTTGAGGTTATGCAAGAATTCCTATATGAGATGATCTTCTCAGGAATGCCATATAACCCAAATATCCCTTGTGAAAATTACGGGCTATGAATGGTAATCCATCTGTCAAATTCCCAGGTATGAAATGCACTACCTTAGTGAGTCTATCTACCACTACTAGAATAACATCATGCATGTTTATAGGCATAGAAATACCTTGCACAAAGTCCATGCTAATGATCTGTCACTTCCACCCTGGAATATCATATAGATACAGAAGTCCTACTGGATGCTTATGCCCAGCCTTGACTCTCTATCACTGTAGGCAATTTGCTACAAATCTTGCAGCATCACTCTTCATTCCTTTCTAGAAATAAAGATATTTCACATTGACTAGGAGTTTAGTCACTCCTGGGTGACCTAATTATGGTTTGGAATGAATTTCCTTCAACACAAGGTTTATTAATTCTGAAGAGTTAGGGACATACCAAGTGCACTCTTTTCAATTTACTCCCCTACACAATCCATCAGAGGCCCATCCAGGACATGATAGAGGTTAACATTGCATAAACATAGTGAACAACCAAAATGTTCTAGTATAGCCACTACAATAAATTGAATCAATATCAAAGATAAGAAATTTGTTTTCAACAATAAGTCAAAAGAATGATCTCAATTTTGATAATAAATCAAGTTTTGACCAACTTGTCATAAAATAAATGTTCTTCAACATTTGGTGGCTAGACTATTCCAAAATAAAGGAATAAAACAATGATAATCCTTGCAAATATTAAAAGGATTTTACCAAAAATCCAAAGAAGTGTCGAAATCCTAAGGAACACTTACTATACAATACATGACTAATTAACTCATAAACAAGGGAGTAGATTGTTGTATTACACTTGGATTTTCCCAAAAACTCACAATGAGTTAGAGATCGTGCTACAAGCACACTAGTCAAATAAGTCTTTTAAGACTTTCATCATGCTCAAAAATTTTGCAAATCAAAAGGTTATATCACATTCACTCCTACTTCTTGGAGTAACTATCATTCATCATTCAAAAGATTTAAAAATATTGTGTTATAGCAACAGAATGGGATTAAAGTCATAACACAAGCTTATTCCCATCATTCCACTTCACAAACCTGTATTCCCTACCTCACTGAATAGGTTACTTGTTTAAAACTTAAAAAACTTGACTAAATACCTTGGTGATAATCACATTCACCATTGTAGTTATACTTTCTAGCTCAACCAAGAGGCAAAATACATAGTTCTCAACCATCTGGCCAAAATTCCATGAGAATAACTAATATCTTCTCCTTACAACTATTATGAATCATCTTGCAAACTTCATGTAGATTCTTAACAAAATTTTCAAAGAATGATACTAATCCCAATATTTATTAATCAAAATATTGCCTGAGAGGACCCTCTATATTTACATCCTCTACTACACATTGACACCTTTTCCAAAAGACTTCATGAGGTATTAAGGAACTCTTATTCACCTCTACTTATGCACAATACTTTGTATATGACAATTGGTTTTCTCATGAGTCTTGGAAAACAAATGCATTTCCAAGTCCTGTACCATTTTTCATAACATTCTTATGCCAATATATCACTACTTTCCCTTAATGATCCTTTTATTCCACTTGGCTCATTCCACTCCATCTGGGAATTAGACAAGAACTCATCTTATCTACGTGTCTTCGATAGAATTCTAGGATCTTAAACACTCACGTGCTCCTAACCTGGTTGAATATTTTTGGATCTTTGGGTATCCTTAAGTTCTTGAGAAAAATAGTACTTTGTTTTGCCTAGGTTCACTTGTTCCCAAAATTTTGAGTCTAACACAGTAGGCTCATAGGCTCTAGTATTTGAACCAAGGCTCTGATCTTGACTTCATACAGACACTACTCTACCTGAGATCTTAGTTTGATTAACAATTGACCAAGGTTTTACCTTTCTAGTCAAAGCCTCAAAATCTTTCCACTATACATCCTCAACAGAGTTAATTTGCTCTTGGAGTTTTAACTCCTCAGTTGATTCTTTCTTAACCACTGACTTGGGTAAGTTTTGGGAAAATATTCTTCCTAAAAATTTTCTTGGTTTTTCTCTACACCATTCTAGCATAACACTAGTTTCAAACATTAGCCAATCTATTGAATGTTAACGAGTTTTCTCGTAATGAGCTCATAGGTCCATGTGTTGAACCCAGTTAGCTCTGATACCATATGTAACATGTTAACTCATTTTACCTAGATTTACACACCAGATTTACTAGAAAGTAAATAATCAAATCATCATAATCATATGTTTGCTAGCATATTAATCATTTGCATAATCAAATAAATAAAAAGCATACCTTTTCTAAATATTTTCAAACTTGGAAATTACAACATATTCAAAGATATTATTTTAGTGAATTCCTTTCACTTTTCATTTACAGTACATAAACTGAACTTAGCATAAAGAATAGTTTTACCTCATAAATCTGACTATCATAAGTCATAACATGGAATAAACTGCATCTAGAATATTGATTTCTATCTTCACAAGTCTCATCTTGTCTTCTTCTTGGGAGGGAGAACATCATCTGAGTGTGTTACCTCCAACCACAGATCGATGGTCCTCCACACACCTTCCTCCCTAGAAGTGGCCCTACCCTTCACAAAGAGTATAGATATATGGAACCAACAAGGTTTTGCCATTCGAGTCTCTAGTGTTGTGTCCTACATAACCAATCATAGTCATACAACTATAGATCCCCTCTAACTATGTATGACACTACTGGATGGTTATGTCATCTGGAACATAGTGAACTGACTAATGCATGCAGAGATGGGTGCATCACTTTGGCCAAAGATTTAATATAAATAGATGTTTCACAATGAACATAGTTGTAAGTTCACACACCTCTAACTCAACTTGGAGACTATCTCATCCTATAGTTGACTTTCTTCATTTAGTAATTCTAGACACAAACTTTTCTGTACTGAAATCTATTCTAGTCAATCTGACTTAGAATTAATCCTTAATATAGGTTATACATGCAATATATATATATATATATATATGTTTAGGCAATTCTAACCTTTCAGAGAGTCCCTTCTTGCATACTTGCCATGTACTAAGGTCTGTGACTTCCTATCACTCTACTCACTGATTTCACAGAGTCCCTCTTTGCATACATGCAAGGCATTAGTACTCACTGATTGCAATATTAAACACTTTGATGTTGTACATAACATGTTTTGACACTGTCTTAAAATAGAAAACATTTATATTCAACACATGCTTCTTAAACTCTTTCTATCTTGCTCTATGGTTATCTCAACCATTTACTATCAACCATAATATAAATGAGCAATGTTATATCCATTTTCTAAACCCTTCTAGTTTTGATTCTAGGGTTTAACTTTATTCCAATATATGGAATATCAAACATCCTTTTTTTCCAAAGATAATAACATAAATATAATAAAACATGAGAACAAATACCTCTAGTCTTCCCTAGACCACTTGGCATTGTTCAAATTTACATTTCACACAACACAATTAAACATAGTAAATGAGGTATATCCCCATCTATATAATATCTTAATGGATACTTTCATTTCTCAAAACTAGTCTTTTGACTAAGTTCAACCTATCAACCCTAATAGGTTTGAATCATAAAGGATAATAAAATACTTTTGACCTCCTAGTCTACTTCAGTCTACCAACTTTCCAAAATGACAGGTTATGAACTCATTTAAATATTCATCCTTCGAATACATGTCAATAAACCTTTATCAATAATCTTAAGTACAAAAAGCATGTGGGATTGAGATTTGAATCTCCCAACAAACCCAGCTTAGAATAGATCACATGAGGAATACCCAACCCTGGGTTAATTTTGTCTTTTGTATTAATAGCACTAAAATAAGTTCTATTGAACATATAATAAGAACTATAACTTCCCATCTCCTGGCATACCTATACCCTTGAGTTGTTTTTCTAGTTTCAATCTTGAAACATAGGAGATGTTGAATATGTCTCCTAGCATATCCATTCTCGAGATGGTTTAATACAAGAAAAACAAAAGATACTTATCATAAGGTTAACTAGTTTTCTTTTCTTTTAAAACACCTAATACCTTAGGTTTGGCTTTGGATCATTCATGTAATAACTTTAATTTTCCAATGAGGATTTATACCCTTATAGATATTTCCTCAAAGTGCTAATATTATAATAAAAGCAATAACTCTATCTAAATTTAGATTTGTAAAGAAAAGTGTCTCAACCTTGCAACTTCGAAAGATTACTATTCTTCCCAGTTTTGGTCTTTTCGAATACCCTTTATCTTGAAGAATGGTTTGGAACCTTCAAAATTTCCAAAAGTTTCTAAACGAGCTAAAAATAGCGAGACTTACTATTTTTAGTAAGTCCTTTGATTGAGCTTGGATTGATCTGAAATTTTTCCCAAAAGGTGTGGAACAACTAAGTGACCATTATGGGTGAGTTTCATCTCAAGATCATATCAAGATTGCGAGATATTAAAGTTTCTATTTTTTGAAACTACCGAAAAAAGTCTTTGAACTCAATTATTGGAATTAAAACTTCTCTAAATGTCAAAAAAATTGGGATAATTGGCATAGCAGGTTATAGGATGATAGATCTCTTCACGAGATTTCTGACGCATTAAACAGTTCGTCAATCGAACACCTAGATCAAAAGTTATGGCCTCCGGAAGTTGGACCTTCTATTTTGGGAAATGTAAAAACCTGTTGGACACATAAAAGAGCTGTAAAGGGGAGAGTTACATGTGTTGGTGTGTGGTTTGGCACATCACAAGGCATCTTTGATTGGAGATAATTTGGGCACCACTTTTGGGTGGTTTTAGCTCATGGTTTTGTAATTACCATTGGTAGTGTATTGTATTGTATCTCCTATATATCAGGAACTTGAGATGGAGGTTGCCTCTAAGAATCATATAGATGTTGAATTACCTCCTAGATCTCTAGTTGGATATACTCCTGTAAAAGCTTGCTCTATGAGTATGTTGTAATCTTCATAATTCCTGAATAATATATTGGGCAGCTTTGGAGTGTGGAGCTTTTTACCTAAAAGGGTTTTCCCCACGTATATCTTGTGTTGTGAGTTTTGTGTTTGCATTTGGAAGTTGTTATTATCTTTCTGTTAATGTGCATCTTAATCTGTAACTGTAAAAGTAAAAATTTGCATAAGTCTTTCTTCATTAGATCAGTGTAAGAAGCATTTCCGCATACCTTTCTTCCTTTCAGTTGGTATCAAAGCCTGATCACCTTTGGTTCTAGTTGTTGGGTAGAGGGTTTTTTGAGCTAATCTTCATTTGAGTGAGAGCTTGTGCAGAGGATTTTGAAATCTTTGTTGCAGGTAAGAGATGGAGAGCACATCTGGGAAGTTTGATATAGAGAAGTTTAACGACAATAATTTTGAGTTGCATGGAAACTCAAAATGGAGGACATGCTTGTAGATCAGGAGTTATGGGAAGTCGTATCTGGTACAAAACCAACAGCAATGTCTCAAGAAGACTGGGATCTCAAAGATCAAAAAGCTAAGGGTTTGATAAGACTCTGTTTGGCTAATTCAGTGCTCTTGAATATCCATGAAGAGAAGACTGTAAAGGAACTTTGGAAGATGCTTGGAGATGTTTATCAAGCTAAATCCCTGGTGAATAATTTATTCCTACAAAATAAATTGTATTCTCTAAGGATGGAAGATGGAGGATCTGTTGCTGATCATCTTAATACATTCAATATGCTTGTTGCCCAGTTGACTTTTGTTGGTGTGAAGATGGAGGAGGAGGATCGTTGTATGACATTACTATGTTCCCTACCAGATTTATGGGACCACCTTATTATGGCCATTGGGAGTACCACTACCACATTCAAGATGGATGAAGTGGTTTATTTGTTGTTGTCTGAAGAGATGCTGAGAAAGTCTTCCGAATCAGCTAAGGAGGCTCTTGCGGTTCGTGGTAGATCTAAAGAGAAGGGAAAGAAAAAGGATAAGAAGGAAGAAAAATGAAGATCCAAATCCCGTGGGAGATCTAAGTCTTCCAGAAAGTCCAAGGCCCTGCGTTGGAACTGTGGCAAACCTAGTCACTTCTACAAGGAGTGCAAGGAGGAGAAAAATAAAAAGAAGAAGAATTTTTCACTGCCTTGGCAATGCATTCATCTAAGGATGTGTGGCTTATTGACTCTAGTGCATCTTTTCACATGACCTCGCATCGGGGTTGATTTTCAAAGTATGAAGAATACGATCATGGAAAGGTGTACTTGGGTGATGATTCTCACCTGGATATTGTTGGTCGTGAAAGAGTCTTGATTCGATTCCCTGATGGAAGAGTGAAGGGGATCAATGGTGTTCTACATATCCCTGGTTTGACACGGAACCTTCTTTATGTAAGTAAATTGAATGATGTGGGTGTGCAGGTTGTTTTCTCGAATGGAGGATGTAAGATGACTAGAGGATCTATGGTGTTGGCTAAGGGTGGTTGGATTGGCACTCTATTTTAGCTTGATGCATGCATGGTTTAGTGCAATAGTGCCTCTATTTCAAAGAAGAGAGCTTCAGATTCTTCATCCTCACCATTGGAACCAGTAGCGACAAAGACTATTGCATCTACTTCCAATGGTCGTGCTTTCTGGGTACCTAAGGGTGCTCATTCTATGGAGATGAAACTTCCAACTAAGAAGATAATGGTATGGCACCAAAGTCTTGGTCACATTGGTGAAAAGGATTTGAGGACCCTGAAGAATAAAAATCTTGTTGAGGGTATGAATGATTGTAACCTTGAGTTCGATTTCTGTGAACATTGCATTTATGGAAAACAAAACCCTGTTCAATTTTATTCCAGTTCTCACAAATCTTCTGAGGTGTTGGACTTGATTCATCTGATGTGTTTGGTTCTATTAATGTTCCTTCAATTTTAAAATATGTTTACTTTATTTCTATAACGTCAGAAAATGTCCCCTTGGGGGCTTTTCCCTCATAAGGTTTAGCTTTCGGGTCTTTAGAATGCATTTATGACATTTTAGTTCATATTTTGGCATCCCGATGGAATGAGACCTAGGTTCCATGGCAAATTGGACCTAGGTGGACCCCTTGAACTGTATCCTACCCAAAATAGGGGGGAGGACTTGGGTACCCACGCCCTAGTCCTGCCCTATTTTGGGGCAGCCCTAATTTTTGGGTGTCAGTTTATGACCGTTATTAGGTCCTTCTACCGACACGGTAAGTTTTGATTTTTAAAATCTTGGCGGGAGTGCTTGTAGTTGCATATATAAGCATGCTTAGACATTCATTTATAAACTAGATTTCAACTAGATGATTACAAGCAAGTTATTGTGTTCTCAAGGTGATTCAAGGCTTCTATTGTGTTGCAAGAGTAGACTTGTGTGTTTTGTGTTGATATTTACAGATTTGAGCATCAATTTCCTCATGGCATGAAGAGCATCTTCCTCCATGAGAGCTTCACTACAAGGTGACATAATATTGTGTTTCCATCATTGATTCCTTTGGCTTTTTCCTCTGCCTCACAAGGGCACGCACTCTTTTATCTAATAATGGTGTTCAGAGACTTAAGTGTCCTCCGGGGCTTGACTGAGGCAAGCCTCTAAACACCACAACCCCCAAACCAAATCTTGTGATTGTAGGTTATAGGTGTCACATTTGGGAAAAGTGGAGTTGTAGGAAGGATTGGTAGGCATCAAGGATTCAGGATCTGAAGAAAAGTCGTACACAGGAGCACTTCCAAGACTTGGGCACTCACTCTAGTGTCCTCCGCGGATAGATTTCTGAAAACAAAAGCTACAGGGCTAATCAGTGTTGGAAGGAGGTCTGAATTCCATAAAAAAGTAGGTACCTTGGACTTGGACGCCCACTCCATTGTCCCCGACTATTCCACTTCGGAACCCCAAAAATAGGTATTCTATGATTTGGTATTTTATTCCTGTTTGCAAGAGCTTTTTTTGTCTTTCGTCAATTTGTTTCCGTATTTGCATAATTAGGGTTTTAATGGTTAATTGGACATAAGAGAAGGAAAATTAATAATTAAATTCCCTAATCCAAGTTTCCCTACATCTACAAGTGACCTAGGGTATGATAGTGCTCGTCACTCGACCCTAGATCCTTGACTATAAGGTGGAAAGGAGGATTTAAACATCTAAACATTAGAATATTAACAAATCTAATTTTCCCTTAAACATTTTGGTGAACCAATATTTTTGGACTTAAATTAAAACTTTTTGAGTGTGTGTCTTTAGATTTGGAATGATTTCATTCATTCATATAGTCATTCATTTTATTGCATTGAGAAAAATTTGAAAATTTTGAAAAATTCAGAAAATACAAAAAAAATGCATTGTTTGGCTTACTAAATTGCATCAATTCTTTCTAAATTTTCCTAATTCATGATTTTTACATCAGATCTTATATAAACTATATAAAAATCCAAAAATTCATAAATTTGCATTACATTTTCATCATTTAATTGCTAGGTTTTTTGTGGAAATCTTGACAATTTTATATAACCTAGTAATTCCAAAATCTACGATTAGTAGGAAAAATCTTTTTCTCAGATTTTTCTACTAATTTTAGAGGCTTATTAAAATTAAAATTTGGCTGTATTCTTGCATTTTAGTGTAAATTTGCATTTAGATTTAAAATAATTGCAATTTTGCATAGAAAATTTCAACAAAAACTAGCAATTTTGATGCATTTTCATTAAATTTGCATGGGCATTTTGCATGTTCAAGATTGGAAATCATTTTCAGATATGAAAATATTTAATTTTCATCATAACTCAGACTCCAAAACATTCACATAGCATTTTGTCCCAAGATCTTAAACCTAGGGCTTCGAAAACAACGATTTTCACTAAATTTGGCCTTATCGACTCTCCAAACTTGCACTGTAGGCGTGTTATGAAAGGTATTTTTACATTATTTTACTTTTATAAGGGTAATAATTTTCTTCCCTTCATAAAAATCTTCACAACACCCTTTTAACAGGCTCTTGTAGTGAAAATTCGATGAAAAACTACACATTTTGGCTATTTTTGCCCTAGGGTTTGACCTAGTTTGCACTCCAAGTGTGTTGTGATTAATTTTATGGATTGAGGTGACTGATATTATTGATATTATTGGATGTACCTCCTAAAATTCATTACAACACCTCTTTTTCTAGGTCTTGGAATTGAAAAACCGTGAAAAATAGCCTATTTTGCTATATTTTCACTAGGATTTGACCTTAATTGGCACTAAAAGTCTGTTGTGTTGAGTATTTTGGCACCAAGTGGCTGTTATTACTGATATTATTTTGTTTTCCATCATCATCTTCCTCACAAAACTCTTTCTCATGCTCTTGTCCATTTGAATTTTGGTGAAAAAGTACTTATTTTGACATATTTTCACTATAATTTGATTTGGCATCATCTTAGATTTGCATCAAAAGTGTGTTGTAAAGGATATTATTTTTGTATTGGACTGATATCAGACATATTATTTTCTTCCCCTAATAAAAATCCTTACAACACCTTTTCTTTCATTTATTTGCATTGAAAAAGTACAAAAAATCAAGCATTTTAGGTCACTTTTTGCATATAGTCTTGCATTTGACTTTTGCACAAAGTTGGAAAAGCTTTTCAAAATCTAATCTTACATTGGAATGGCACCTTCATGTCATTTCTCAATGGTATCTTTGCATGCATTTATCAAAGATCTTGATTTTGACCAATTTTTAATCCTCGTGGGTGAACATCCTTTGGTATTAGAATATTTAACCAAATTCAACTCTAGGAACACTCATGAGAAAGATGAGAGTGAAAAGTCTTTTTCCACCATAGAGTGTGATGATGACGATGTACCTTCCTCTCATCCCATTGCTCTCCCTGGCTAAGATGTAGCATTAGTGGATGAGAAAAAGGTCTCTCACATTAAATACTTTAGGGATGGATGTTGGGTGCAATTAAGTGGGAAACAGTGTTAATTCAATACTTATTAATAGACTTGGTAGCACTATTCCTAAGATGGTTGTGCGGGGGGGCACCTAATGCATCTTATTGCTTAAGCTGGTGATTACAGTTCAAGGTGTTCAAAATGTGTTACAACAACCACACCATTATGTGATTTCTCACACATACAACACCTGTAATAACAAGCAAAGCAACAAAGCACCGCATGTGCCTATCTCTCTTCCATTTTCTCAACCTATGCTCCCTCAACCACCTCATCTTACTCATAAAAGTGGTCAAGAGTATGATCTTGTCAAATAGCTTCGTGCTACTCCGGCTAAGATCTCCCTTTGGGATTTAATACAAATATCGCCTACATACCATGGAATGCTCTAAGAAGCTTTACAGAAGGTGATTATCCCACCGACTACTAAGCCTAATGATGTAGAAACCGTATTGGATAGTATGCATGCAACAAAAATGGATATTATCTTTCAACCACATGAATTACCATCAATTGATGTCCAAAACCAATATGATCCACTTATAATCTGTCACAATAAACAAAACATTGGTAAAACGGGTTATGATCGAAATTGGCTCTTAATGTTTGTAGCATTGACCTACTACACAAAATCAAGGTCGATACATCACAAATCACACCAAATGGCATTAGCATTCATGGCTTTGATAATGTTGGATGACAAGTAGGACCTGTGTTTGCACCTACCTTGGTTCATGTCATGCCTTGTTCTTTATCATACAACATGATTCTTGGTCGACCTTGGATTCATGCATTGGGGGTAGTTCCTTCCACTTTGCATCATTCAATCAAATTTATATTCAAAGGTAAACTTCACACTATTCATACTGATCCTGAACCAGATAACTGTTTACATATTGAAAAGCAAAAACCTATTCACAACCATATAAGCTTAAACAACTTGCGAGGTTGTCCATCAACGACTAATGTTGTGCAAGACTCTCAACCATCAAATGCCTTTGTTGGTGATTATTGGGGTTCATTAGATTTTAATCCTTTCAATATAGGGGAATATAAAATTAATAGCCTCGACACATAAAAAGTTGCATCAATCTCACCTAAGCAATCTTATGAAGCACCTAAGAAAAACAAAGCTTCCTGGGTAGAAAACAAAGATAATACTCTCACTTACACTACAAATTATGACACCTATGAGGCTTCACCTTATTCTAAGGAAATGACATCCCTTTATGGTCGAGGATTTAAAATCCTTTATAACAATTGTGAATATGAAGGTAAGGGATGTGGTGTAAGTCAACAAGGGATCCGAGTACCTATAGAATCTGCTTCAGTACATTACTCAAGTGGCATTGGAAATAATCCTTTTAAAGAAAAGAAAGCCTCTTGTCGTCCTACACTTAATGTTAATTCAACAAGATCAAAACAACATGATAGATATCCTAGTTATGCAAGTTCTTAACTGTGGTACCCTATAGGTAAGTATCTCTAACCCTTTATATCTCTCGTGATGTGCTTCCCCTGTGATGTGTTATGTGTTGTTTAGGCCTCCTGGGATGACCCCTGATTCTCCTATAAGGTCCAAGATACCAGGAGATCGTCTCTGTTGTGACCTTCTTCTATTTGTATCATCATTCTTCTAAATTTCTCTCTCTATGATTTCATTGTTGTGTGTTGTGTCTTACGGACATAGCATCATGGTTGGTGACTTGGGGGCACCCTCCTATGTGACTATCCCTAAGACACTTGTTTCTCCTCTCTTATTTATTTTTTCCCTTCCTCTAGTGTTTCCACCTAGCGAGCGGATGATGACAAACATTTATACTGATGCAGACCTAGTGTCCCTTTCAAGAGCAATCAACAAATAGACTTAGTTCCTAATATGACGATGAGGTTGTATATCTTATCCGACGCTTGGCTAGTGGAAGCACTCGTGCTTTTTGCGTAGTGAATTTTATGATGTTTCTATCACATTTACAAACCTTAACAATACTGCTGCTCCGTGCACCTTTGTTTGCCTTTGAGTCTAGCCTTG
This sequence comes from Cunninghamia lanceolata, assembly GCA_027924645.1. Taxonomy (NCBI): domain Eukaryota; kingdom Viridiplantae; phylum Streptophyta; class Pinopsida; order Cupressales; family Cupressaceae; genus Cunninghamia; species Cunninghamia lanceolata. The sequence goes on from BSBN01001583.1 coordinate 19,315,569, forward strand.
GCGGTACTCGATTTGGAGAGCTTTGTGATATAGCCCCATGGTTATCCTTAAACTCTGAATTCATTGTATAACCATGGCTCTTTGTGTGGTTAATCATAGGCATTGTTGTTGTTGTTTATCATGATGTTATGGACACTAACATGTTTCTTGCAAGGATGTGTTTGTGGAAACATTTGGTGATCGTTAAGTACATGTCACCTCTGGGGGCATGGGCTTTGTGAAAGTCGGTGTTCCCTTGTGTGTTTTCTTCCTACTTTAACGTGCTTGATATCAATAACTGATATCAACCACCTTAAGGTGGGGGCATATATAAGGTAAGTTGTTTGTTATAGATGTTAGCAATGTGTTTGGCCTCAGATGCAAAGACTTGCGCCCTAAAGTAGTGCATCATGCATCCTGAGTTTGTTTGCAATAAATCAATCAATCATGTAAGCCCTCTATGGAGGTGGGATATCAAGCATATCCTTTTTCTTAAGCCCTCTGTAGAGGCGGGGATGGTGTATTTCTCGGAGCAGACTGCATCATCCTGTCATTTTCAAAAGTCCTCTGCGGAGGTGGGGAGTGGTTATGTGACTCAACCCTTAAGTGTGTTTTCGCTGATTGTTTTGGTGAAGCCCAATCGTCAGTGTGTGCCTGTAATGTGCCTGATATGGTGTTGGACCTAGAAATAGGTACACTCCTTTGCTTGTCTACCATGTTTTCTCTGTGTCTTCAAGTATGTGTGTTTTGGCGTGCTTATTTTTTGTGGTGTGTTTGTTGCCCCATATGCAGAGACTAGCGCCCTCAGGTAGTTCTTCCTACATTTTTGGGAGGTTTTGTGTGTCTTGCATGTGTGTTGCCCCATATATATAGAGACCTATGCCTTAGGGTAGTGCATCTTGTATTATGGGAGGTTTGTTTACTTTCTAGTACTTGCATTTGCATTTCATATATATGAGAAAAAGAGAAGAAAAGATATCATTTATGTCTTCCATGCATTAATGTGTCTTCTATGCATTGACTATCTTCTCCATGTCCTGTGTGACTGTAACTGTCTTCTTCATGTTTTGCATGCATGTTACTATTTTCTATGTGATTGTTGTGCCTTCTCCGTGCTTAGTGTGTTTGTTGTGTTTGTGACCTTACTTTAATGCATGTATTGGCCTTGTGTTTATACATACATTAAAGTGGGGGTTAAATGTAACATTGTAAAATGTCCTCTTGGGGGATTTTCCCTCATAAGGTTTAGCTCCTGGGTCTTTAGAATGCATTTATGACATTTTAGTTCATATTTTGGCATCCCGATGGAATGAGACCTAGGTTCCATGGAAAATTGGACCTAGGTGGACCCCTTGAACTGTACCCTACCTAAAATAGGGGGGAGGACTTGGGCACCTACACCCTAGTCCTACGCTATTTTGGGGAGCCCTAATTTCTGGGTGTCAGTTTATGACTGTTATTAGGTCCTTTTACCGACACGGTAAGTTTTGATTTTTAAAATCTTGGTGGAAGTGCTTGTAGTTGCATCTAGAAGAATGCTTAGGCATTCATTTGTAAACTAGATTTCAACTAGATGATTACTAGCAAGTTATTGTGTTCTCAAGGTGATTCAAGGCTTCTATTGTGTTGCAAGAGTAGACTTGTGTGTTTTGTGTGTTGATATTTGTAGATTTGATCATCAATTTCTGCATGGCAAGAAGAGCATCTTCCTCCATGAGAGCTTCACTACAAGGTGACATAATATTGTGTTTTCATCATTGATTCCTTTGTTTTTTGCCTTTGCCTCACAAGGACATGCACTCTTTTATCTAATAATGGTGTTCAGAGACTTAAGTGTCCTCCGGGGCTTGACTGAGGCAAGCCTCTAAACACCACAACCCCCAAACCAAGTCTTGTGATTACAAGTTAAAGGTGTCACATTTGGGAAAAGTAGAGTTGCATGAAGGATTAGCAAGCATCAAGGATTTGGGATCTGAAGAAAAGTCAGACACAGGAGCACTTCCAGGACTTGGGTGCTAGCTCTAGTGTCCTCTACAGACAGATTTCTAAAAATAGAAGCTATAGGGCTGATCAGTGTCGGAAGGAGGTTCAGATTCTGTAAAAAAGTAGGTACCTTGGACTTGGGCACCCGCTCTAGTGTCCCTAACTTTTCTGCTTTGGAACCCCAAAAATAGGTATTATGTGATTTGGTATTTTATTCCTATCTGCAAGAGCTTTTTCTGTCTTTCATCAATTTGTTGTCGTATTTGCATAATTAGGGTTTTAATGGTTAATTGGACATAAGAGAAGGAAAATTAATAATTAAATTCCCTAATCCAAATTTCCCTACATCTGCAAGTGACCTATGGTATGATAGTGCTCGTCAGTCGACCCTAGATCCTTGAATGTAAGGTGGAAAGGACTTAAACATTAGAATATTAACAAATCCAATTTTCCCTTAAACAATTTCATTTATTGACGATTACAGTAGGACATGGGTGTATTTCCTTAGAAGTAAATATGAAGTCTTTAATAGATTCAAAGAGTTTAAAGCTCTTGTAGAGAATCAGAAGGATGGAAAGATTAAGTGTTTGAGGACTGACAACAGTGGTGAGTTCTGTTCAACAGATTTCGACAAGGTCTGTAAAGAATAAGGGATTGAGAGGCACAAGACAACTCTGTATACCCCTCAACAGAATGGAGTTGTAGAGAGGATGAATAGAATGCTAATGGAGAGGGAAAGGATTATGCTAAGTGGAGTTGGTCTTGAACAAAAGTTTTGGGCTGAAGCTATTGCTACCGCTTGTTACCCGGTTAACAGGTCTCCTACATCAACGCTCGTTGATATGACACCTATGGAGGTATGGTCTAGTAAAAATCCTTCATTAAGACACATTCAAGTATTTGGTTGTGAGGCATATGCACATGTGCCTAAGGAGAAGAGGTCTAAGTTGAAAAACATGGTTGTAAAGTGTATCTTCATTGGTTATGGTATTAGTGTGAAAGGGTACAAACTTTGGGATCTAGTAGCTGAGGGAGTTTTGTATAGCAGAAGTGTGATCTTCAGAGAGCTCAATCCTTCTTCTATTGTCTTGCATCCAGAGAAAGAAGAGAAGAAAGATGATGTGGTTCAACTTCCTTCCACCCCTGAGAAAGTTGAACCCAAAACATCTATTGGACCTGATAATGAGGAGAGCTCTAGTAGCTCTAAAAGTTCAGAAGAAGATGAAGAACCTCGACCTCAACCTTTGAGGGGGTCTATCCAGATAAGGTAGCAACCTGATAGGTTTGGTTATTCATTGCATGATTCCAGATGTATTTTTTCTTTGGTTTCTAACACTGATGAGCCTAGAACTGTGAAAGAGGCTATGGGTATGAAAGATGCAGGTTCTTAGAAGGAGGCCATGGAAGAGGAGATGGCTTCTTTGGAAAAGAATAATACTTGGGACTTGGTACCCTTGCCTGAAGGATGAAAACCTGTTGGATGCAAATGGGTGTTCAAAAAGAAATTCGGTGTAGATGGCAGTGTTGAGAAATATAAGGCTAGATTGGTTACAAAGGGGTATTCTCAGGTGGAGGGAATTGACTATGGTGAGATTTTCTCTCCTGTTGTAAATCTGAAATCTATTCGGTTCCTGTTATCTCTTGCAACAACGTATGATCTAGAAGTAGAACAGATGGATGTGAAGACAACATTCCTTCATGGTGACTTGGAGGAGGAAATCTATGCCACAACCAGAGCACTACGTGGTGAAAGGTTAAGAAAATCTAGTTTGCAAGTTGAAAAAGTCTTTGTATGGTTTGAAGCAGTCTCCTAGGATGTGGTACCAGAAGTTTGATGCCTTTGTGTTGAGTATTGGATTTTAGAGATTAAAATCAGATCATTGTGTTTACTACAAGTTTGACAATGATCGCATTCTCATTATTGCATTGTATGTCGATGATATGTTACTCATTGGGCATGGTAAAAGTTTGATTTTTGATTTGAAGTCTCATTTGTCAGCACAGTTTGAGATGAAAAATCTAGGGGCAGCTCAGTACATGTCTGGAAATGGAAATCAAAAGAGATAGATCAAACAAAAACTTTGGTTAGGCCAGACAAACATTTCAAATATGCCTTTCCCAAGCATGAAACAAGAGCTAACATGTGCAAATTGATGATAGAATGAAATATTGATGATAGAATGAAATATTGATATTGGCAGCCTTATAAATGTGAATTACAACATGAAATGCACATTACAATGAAGTCAAATCAAATCAGACCTGGCTGTTACATAATTTAGTCCTTTCAAGTTTTCAATTACAACATTCCCCGGTTATATGACAGCCAACATACAAACATGAACTGCTGTTACAAACAGAGATGAGATTTTGAACTACCACAATGATGACCAATTACATTGTAGGAAGGATGACAATGCTACTGTAGTAAATCGGCCTCATGATGATGATAAGAATCAGTGTCAAACCTCCAATTGCTGATCAAAGGCCCTCTAGATCTGATGACCCTTCTGTTGTGTTGTTCACTGCCACCTTGGATGTTGGTTGATGATAGACTATGGTACCTATACTGCTGACCAATTTCTGCTATAGATCGGCCTCTTGTATGATGTCCAAATGATAGAAGTGCAGGCTCAAAACTGAGCGATCTCCTCCAATTGACCTTGGCAGTCAAGATGCAAGGATATCCTTCAAGGAAGGCGGTAACTAGGGTCTGTTGTTATCAATGAAGTCGCTGTACTGAAATCTACAAGAATGCATGTGTCAAACAGCCAACGATTCCTCCCAATAAAGTGCTCCTCTAGCAAATGATCTTCTACAAAGGTCAGTGCTCAAAGATGATATGTTGTTCAAGTCAAATCAATGCCTAGGGAGACAAGAGATAACCTCCAATATGATTCTCAATGTCTTCAATTTAGTCTTCAATGCTCAAATCTGCAAGTGGCACTCAACCATATACTGTCCTTTGAATCGACGCTCAAGTATAATACTTCAATGCCTTCAATGCAATGCAAGAATCTTCAATGAAACTCTACAATGGTCTCCAACCTGAAATCGAATGATGTAGCAATCATATCCAAGCAAATCTCTAAAAAAATCTCTGATGAAGCGCGATTGTGAACTACCTATGAATCCACCTCCTAGATGTAGTTGGGCTTTTGTTCAATACACCATAATTCTCAAGGGCTTTCGTCCTTAGAATGGAATGCAAATAAATTATAGAATAATACAAAGGTTAACAAGCCAAAAAGATGATAAAATGATGTCAACCACCATTCATTTATACATGCTCAGCCCCTTTTTCCCTTTGCTGGCTGACCAGCATAAAAACATTAATTTAATCCTTAAAGTTGTCCTTGTTTGAATTATTTTTGGCATGCTTAAATCTATTTTCCTTCCTTTATGGCCGACTTGGGCCGATCTCTTTTTGATCTAGGCTGACTTTGATCCTTAGTTTTGGCGCTCACTAATTTGAATTCCCTTTTCTTTGCCTTAGAGTCAACTTTCCCCAAGGTGGCCGACTTCCCTATGATGTTGGTGCCAAAATAAATTTGAATTTACTTAGTTTTATTTTTCCCAAGCCAACTTACACTTGAGTAATTCTCTTCTTTGGGCCGACCTAGGCTGACCTGCTTCTGATCAACCTGGGCCGACCTCCATAGTATATTCATTTGTTTACTCTCTTTTCTAGGCCGACCACTAAATTTAAGATTTGAAATCTTCAAAATGATTACTCTGGAAAATGGGGACATGACACCCATACTATGCTAAGAGGATTTTAATAAGAAACAACTACATTGAATTTAAAAACTTGTTTTTCAAAGTGGCCGACCACCTTCTCAAACGGAGTGCCACATATAAGGCAAGGAGGATGTTAATATGTGTGAGATATGTTCATATGGAGAAATATGGTTATGATTAAAGTTTAATAAAGGCTACGATCTAGTAGGCAGCATTTGAAATTAAAGGAGGTATGTTAAGAGTATGAAGTAAAGTCTAAAATAAAACAAACATTGACTAATATGGCCGACTCCCCAAAGAAGGGCGACTTCCTCCTAAGGTAGTGCATATATTAAAGTTTTGGTTTATTCACTTTGCACTATTAAAAATTGCATAGGAGAAAAGGTGCGATAGTATTGTTGTTAAGGAAATGAATAACATAAGACAAAAGGCAGTGATCTGTTTGGAAGTGATGTGACTCTTTGAAGAGTCATTGCTGTTTGTAAAAGACATATCCATTTGTCAATGATGCCTCCCTTGAGCTGATATAAAGAATGAAAGATATGTGAGTTTAGAAGTGGGTAAGAAAACAATGTAAATCAGTCAAGTACACAGGTAGGAAGAAAGATATTTCTGAGTTAAAAAAGCAGATCAGCCAGCAAGAAAATATATAAGCAGAAGTAAAGAAAGATATAAAGATCTACAACAGTAATTGATAACAGCAAAGAAGTATTTATTGCAGTATTCTATCCTACTATATTTCTATCATCCTCTCATTCTATTGATCTATTATTCTATCTTCCTACTCTTCTATCATTGATATCATTCTATTCTTCTATGATTGATATCATTCTATTCTTACATCATTCCTTCATTCTATCCTTCTATCATTATATCATTCTATTCTATTAATCTATTATTCTATTATTCCATCATTCTATTATTATCTTATTCATCATTCTATCCTTCTATCATACGATCATCCTATTCTTCTATCATTTGATTATTCTATCATTCGATTATTCTATCATTCTATCATTCGATCCTTCTATTATTCTATCGTTCTAGATAATTCTATTATTGAATCAATCAAATCAGCAAATATCTACTAAGTTATATTAGTTTCTATTTCTCTAATGGTCAACCAATCTATGTTTAGATAGTTTCTAGCTTTTTGCTTTGTACATTCTGTTAGTCTATTCTTAGACATTGTAGTCTCTATATAAGAGCTTCGCTCTCTCCTGTATATTAAGTATTCTTTCATCAATATATTTTGTTACATGGTATCAGAGCTATAAAAGAGGGAAAATTTTTAATTTTGTCTGCGCGCTCTGTATCTTCCGTACGACGTACGGACAAGTGTCGTACGACTTTTTTTCTTCTTTACCTTCAACGCCTTCTGGCATCTACTCTCTGAAGGTCTGATTCTTCTTTACTTAAATCTCTATGTTTGTTCTGTTGAATCGAGATTCTGTTCGTAGGCTCCTCTATGTTCTGCAGACTAAGGGTTTTTCATTTTTCTCTGTGCCACGATCTGGGAGCAGTGGTGTCTATGCCCTTATTCAATGAATTTGCTTTATTCGACGGGTTCTATTCCTACAAATTGTTGACCTTCATCGCCAATTTCCTCTGATCATTTTCAGATTTCTGCGCATTCTACTTTTACAGCATTTTTTTTAAGGAAAGCTTTGTTTTTTTGGGTCATGATTCCGCAATTTCTCTCTGGATTGGCATTTTGTATTTGTGTTGGAGGCGTCACATCTTGTTCTTGCCTTCCTCCTGTCAATGGATCCTTTGGATTCTGTGACTATTGTGTGATATCTGAAGGAGGTTGAGTCTTTTAGCCGGATTCTTGAGAATCGCGGGTTCCTGACAGAATTTTAAGCATCAGATTTCTTCATTCCTACATCGACGTTATTTCCTGAATAGCGATTATTTTTGCTCGTGATTTGTTTGTGGCGATTCTTCTATTCATCTGGCCACGACTCTAAAGGAATTTTTTGGATGTGTTTTGCTTCTTTCTGACCAGCATCTGTGGCAATTCCTTGTACAATTTTCTTTCTGGTCACAATTCAATGTTTACCTCTTCCACTTACAGATATCAATATCTGATTCTTTGTCCCGGTTTCAATACTCAGCAGATATGCAGAAATTTTTGGTCTTTTTGTCTTAATATCTGTGTTCGGATCTTTGAGCCAGTTTTCTTCTCTCGAGACATTTGCCAACTGTTTCTTGTTCCTCCTCCAGTATATCATTTTCCATGCCTCAAAAAGCGTGAGGATGGCCAAGCACACTGGGCAGAAGGATTCTGCGTTATATGCCCTTATGGCTAAGCAGCCCGCAGATCATGTCAAATCCTCTACCTGGTACATAGATTTAGGTGCTTCCAGACATTTCACACATCGGTGAGACTGGTTCACGGAATATACCCTGTTCAAAGATTCAGTCATTTTTGGAGGAGAAGAATATTCTATCGAAGGAAAGGGCAATGTACAAATTTAGTTTGGTGGGAGAAATTTAATATTTCTCGATGTCTACTTTGTCCCTGGCATGGAACTAAACCTTCTCTCAGTTAGTCAAATTATGCGGCACTCTCCTCATATGGACATTGTCTTCAGCATGCACACATGTCACATAATAGATCTTGAGACTCACACCACTGTTGCCCAAGGTCTTGAGGATCATGGATTGTATAGACTCGTTGATTCTGGTGAATCTCAAAAGCACGCCATGGCAGCCAGGAGTACATCCATCAGCAAGCTCTGGCATCAGCGTTATGGGCACCTAAATATGCACTATCTCTCTCAGTTAGCTCGGGAGGGTCTGGTTGGTCTTCCGGAGATTCAGACTCAGATTCCTGGTGTTTGTGATGCATGTCAGGCTGGTAAGCAGCATCAGACTCCATTTTTAGATGGTGGTAAATGAAGAGCATCCAAGGTTTTACAGTTAGTTCACACTGATGTATGTGGACCGATGAACACTCCTTCAGTCACTAGGTGTAGATATTTCCTTCTTTTTGTTGATGATTTCATCAGAAAAATGTGGGTGTATTTTTAAAAAAATAAATCAGATGTATTTGGAATATTTCAACAATTCAAGGCCCTGGTTGAAAAAGAGACAGGTTGTCCAATTGTCACCCTGTGTTTTGATAATGGGGGGAGTTTTGCTCTTCTGCCTTCTCTCATTTTTATGCTACACATGGCATCAAACGCCAGCTTACCACACCTTACACTCCTCAGCAAAATGGTGTAGTTGAGTGTCACAATCGCACCATTACAGAGATGGCACATTCTATGCTGGAGCATAAACATGTTCCTAAGAAGTTCTGGGCTGAAGCAGTCTACACTGCTATCTATCTTCTAAACTGATCTCCCACCTATGCCATCAAGAACATGACTCCTGAAGAATCCTGGTCTGGACGTAAGCCTCGGGTCAACCATCTCAAAGTTTTTGGCTCCACTGCTCATGTTTGGATTCCAGATGCCAAGCACACCAAGCTGGTCTCCAAAAGCCAAAAACTTATGTTCACGGGTTATAGTGAAAATCATAAAGCATACACTGATCATCTCATATTCAGTCGTGATGTAGTCATTGATGAGACTACTGGGCCCTTTCTTCTATTGACTCCCTCTGTTATCCCTGAGGATCAACATTTAAAGGCTTCAGATGAAGGTATTCATCTTCCCCTATTTTCACCTGATGGGAGCAATTCTGCAGTTGTGCCACTAACTCCGCCTGTTGTTCCACCACCTGCCCCACCTCAGGATATTTCAGATCCTCCTAATCTTGTTCCAGTCACACCAGGTGATGCTGTCACAACTAGTTTCGAGATTGGTACATCTACTCTCCAACCTAAATGGTGGGCCAAAACAATTGGTGATCTTCATGATAGTGAACTCATTGAGGGTAGATCTTCTTGCAAGAAGAGCAAGCCGTAGAATACTATCAATTTTGCTCTTATGGCCAACCTTCACAGCATCTCAGAACCTCAGACATATTCTGAGGCTAAAGGCATACTTGAGTGGGAATAGGCTATGGCAACTGAGCATCGTAGCCTTCTGAAGAACAACACTTGGGTCCTCTCTGATCTTCCACCTGGGAAGAAGCCCATTGGCTGCAAATGGGTGTACAAAATTAAGTACAAAGCTGACGGAACCCTTGATAAGTATAAGGCTCGGTTGGTGGCCAAAGGGTTCTCACAAAAAGAGGGCATTGACTATGAGGAGACCTTTGCCCCCACCGCCAAGATGAGTACCATTCGACTTGTTCTTGCTATGGCAGCCCAGTTTGGGTGGAAAGTCCATCAAATGGATGTCAAGAGTGCCTTCCTCAATGGTGATTTGCAGGAAGAAGTTTACATGATGCAAACTCCTGGATTTAAGGTTGCGGGCAAAGAACACTAGGTGTGCAAACTGGTAAAAGCTCTCTATGGCCTCAAACAGGCTCCACGGGTATGGTACATCAAGATTGATAAGTACCTCATGGATCATGTTTTTCAGTGGACTCCTTTGAATTCCAATATGTATGTCAACCAATATGCTGATGATAGTCTTTACATCGTTATCTATGTCAATGATCTGATTATTACTAGCAGCTTCGAGCAGTTGATTCAGAAGATCAAATAGGATCTCAATCACAAATTTGACATGACTGACTTAGGCCTTCTCCATTATTTCCTAGGCATTGAGTTTTGGTAGCACCCTGACTACATCTTCATCTCTCAATCAAAGTATGCCAGAGGTCTGTTGGACAACTTTTGGATGACAGACTGCAAACCTGCTTCTACACCTATGGAAAGAGGGCTGAAACTCTCAGCTAATTTAGACTCTCCTATAGAGAATGGATCCATATTTAGGTAGTTAGTGGGCAATCTCATCTAGCTTACTGCCACTAGACCTGATCTTAGTTTTGCAGTCAGCTACATCTCCTGCTTCATGACCGCTCCTAAAGCTAAACATTGGGTTGCAGCAAAGCATGTGTTGAGATATGTGCAAGGCACCTCTAACTTTGGCATTCTGTATCGCCGGTGCAACAACCCTCAGCTGATTGGTTTTACAGACTCAGATTGGGCAAGTTCTGTTGATGACAGAAAGTCTACCTCTGGGTATGTTTTCAGCTTGGGCACAAGTGCAATCACATGGACCAACAAGAAGCAATAGGCAGTGGCTCTCTCCTCGATAGAAGTTGAATATAGGGGAGCAGTTAAAGCAGCCTGTGAAGCAGTTTGGCTTCGATGAATGCTTTCAGATATGAACATGTCTCCAACTGGGCCTTCACCCTTGTATTGTGACAATCAAGGGGTGTTGAAGCTTGCCAAAAATAGCGTCTTCCATGAATGAACAAAACATATTGATCTTCCTTGTCACTTCATTTGCCAGCTTGTTGAAGATGGATATGTTGTTCTACAATATGTTCCTACAGACGATCAGACTACTGATATCCTCACCAAGTCTCTGAGCCCAGATAAGTTTGTCAAATTTAGGGGGCTTCTTGGTGTAGTTGACCAATTGACCATTAAGGGGGGGTATTAAGTTATATTAGTTTCTATTTGTTTCTCTAATGGTCAATCAATCTATGTTTAGATAGTTTCTAGCTTTTTGCTTTGTACATTTTGTTAGTCTATTCTTAGACATTGTAATCTCTATATAAGAGCTTCACTCTCTCCTATATATTAAGTATTCTTTCATCAATATATTTTGTTACAATATCTGAGATATCAATTAGCAATCAAGGAAGCTATCTTCATTAGAAGGAAGTCATATAAGAACCCTGAAATAATTTATATGTCTGCTTCGTGTATGACGTGTATTCCTCATGCCTGTTAATATATGTATTGAACTCATTATTAATTATGCATAATTGCTTGCATATGAAGGATATGTTTGCTCTATCATGATTGTTGTGTATAATGATATATTTAATGTTGTATAGCAAGCATGAGGAGGAATAATAAGGAATACAAGGAAGGGTTGGATGGTCCTCTTCTAAGCACACCACCTCATGGTGGAAGACTGATAGTCCCATGAGGCCAAGGGGGTGCAAGGTGTGTCCTGCCCTTGGGCTTAGAAGGGAAGGATACTCTGGAGACCCTATTGTAGTTTCCCCTCAAACCCCTACCATGGTTGGCTATTGAGTTAAGGAGTCCCAATCATAGGGAGGAGAATGAGGGTGGTAAGATGAGGGGGGATGACTATAGGACACCTCACTAGGTTCATCCCATCATGGTGGTGACTGATAGTCCCCTGAGGCCAAGAGGGATGGTATATCCACTCTTGGGCCTAGGGTAGAGGATCGCTTCAGGCACCCTATCATGCCCTTATCCTAAAATTTTTGGTTGGACTCCATTAATGAATTGGATATATCATATGATTAATATAATGTTCCTAACCCTAGTAGGAAAGATCTATTTTATGGATTATTTTAAATTTGTAAATCACTAACTCTATTTCATTTCTTGCTTTGCTTGGAATTGTGATTTTAGGGCAAAAACTAGGGCATTTAGAAAAGGGGACATTACACAATAGAATTCAAATTGGATCTGCACGTCGTCTTACTCGGTCTACATTTCTGCCTAAAACAGAACCACCTTAAGAAGAGGGGCTAAATCAAATAGCACTTGATGCCTGCATAGATGATTATTCAAGGATTGATCCAGAAGTTAGACGTGATATTCCTTTCATACAATTCTGCAATGTTAGGAATGGATCTAAGGGAAGATAAACTGTAGTATCCCAAATGGGATATTATGAACAAATCTAATTTTTCTGCTCAAACCCTAATTCTAATTTCTAATTTTTATATTTTTAGCTTGCAAATACTTATAATAACTGCTAATCCAAATAAAATCAGAACTCTTGCCATACCTTTTTGTAGTGCCTTTACTCTTCTCAAACCTTTCCTTTATCACTGGTGCATGCTCTCCATCTAAGGCTGATCCAACATGATTCTCTCCATAAAAATCACAAGCCTCAAGGCTGATCCCTTTGGCTATCATGTCATGATGATGTGAAGTTGAGGGACTACTGTTGCAATTCAGAAAATCAGACCTAACCTCATGCCTTTGAGGGATGTCTTCATAGATCCTAATCTCCTCTTCCTCCATGACTCCACCTCTTACCCTCTTCATGTTGCATTGTCCTTCCTTGAATGTGGTGGCCATAGAAGTCTAAATTTTTTATGTGTATGATGAAAAGTGCGCCATGCTCAACTCCTAATGAAGCTTCTTCACTTGATCTTCTAATTCTTGAAGGGCCTCTTGAGTGCTCTTCAAAGAATCCATAGTGTCCTCAAGCTCCAATGTGAGCTTATCCACTTTATCTTCCTCCCTTCTCAAAGCACCAGCATATATCTCGTCCATCTTGAATAGATGATCTCTATTTGCAAGTAGATGCAAATAGTTGTTCTTCACCATAACCACGGCCTCTTGGAGCTCTTGAAACCCGACAAGGTAAAGATCTTCTTCAATGTGCTCATGCCTCTCTAGGGCTATCCAACACAAGCTTGCCATCACTTTATGAACATGATCAAACTGATCTAGGGCAACCACAAGCTTACCTTCTTTCGTCTTCAAGTGATGATGAGACTTATGAGACCCAAGGCCCTCATGCAACATATCTCGATCATGCCTCCACAAATCAACTTCTTCATGACACCCATGTGTGAAGGCTAAGTCTCCATTGTGCTCTATTAAAGGATCAAAGTAGTAGGTAGAATCTTCTACCTCATGATCTTCCTCAATGGCTGATCTAGAAGATGTGTGCACCGCTATGACCTCTTTATCTTGCAATGTCAAATCAATCTTATCCAATCCACTTTGATCACTTCCCGCTGAAATTTTTGAATTGTCCTTATGAACAATATTCATCTCAAAGATACCCATACCACAATTCAAGTCCATGCCAATATGATGCAAAGGTGATGAAACAATGCTAGGCTCAACCAAAGGAACCTCAAATGAACTCATACCTTCTTGTAGCTGATCCCACATGGTTAGTTTGTCGATCTCCATGGTGTCAACTTCTTCAATTGTGTAGTCATCATGTTGTCCCATGTCTTCTTTACTTGTAGTCTCAATAGTTGATTCTCCTTCGTCCTTATCCTCATAGGGCAGAAATGTACCTTTGGCTTTGTCTTCTTTAGGGCTTGGAGCCCAATCTTCAACATGCATAGATTGATTGATGTCTTCTTCATAATCACATGTAGGTTCTCTTATCTTCTTTTGTAGGTCATAATCATCCTTCACCTTCATTATTTATTGGGCTCTTCCAACTCCGGAGTTGCTTTTTGAGGTTTATCTTTTCTAATGATAGGCTGGCCCAAAATGTGAAAGTCATCATTCTCCCTGTAGTCATAGTAGCACTCATCTAGCCCTAGAAACCTCCATGTGTCTCGATTGCTTTCTTCCATCTCTTTGAGAAGCCTAAATGCCTCCTCCATGATAACTTCTAGACCTGCATGCTGGCAAGATTGAGGCTCTGATACCACTGTAATATCCCAAATGGGATATTATGAACAAATCTAATTTTTCTGCTCAAACCCTAATTTTGATTTCTAATTTTTCTATTTTCAGCATGCAAATACTTATAATAACTCCATAAACATTACATCAAAGCATCAATGAAGCATCATACATGATTTGCCAAAGCATATAGATGAATTACACCATGAAATACCCATGAACAACCATAATAAACTATTCCCTCATGAATAATCAAGTCTGTTGTTATAAATCTGAGTAAATGCAGTCTTTTATTACCATATTATATGGCTAGAGTGAATAGCTTCAAGCCTCACACATAGAAAATAATACTAGCAATAGTTACATACCAAAAATATGCCAAAATATGCATGAAATATGCTCTCCAAGGAAGGCACACAAAGTTGAGGGTCTGCTGCAATAGTTTCTGCTGTAACCCTAACCCTAGCAGCCCTCAATATGCCACAAATCTATCCTTGATGTAAGCCGCCCTTCCTCAAGTAGGTGCGCTCTAGCCCTAGAGGCAAGATGCCACCAAAATATGCTCTCAAAGCTGATATGAATCTGCCCAAATGAAGATGAAGTGCACTTGGATCCCTGTCATGGAATCCTCACAAGAAGAAGCTATGGTTTCGTCCAACTCCTTCCAAAGACTTGAGGTTTTTGTCTCAAATCCTTCTCCAAGAGATAACTCGAATGAATGATGATTGAATGATGCCTAAATGGCACTGTAAGATCCCTGTCTTATTCTGCCTTGAATTTCTAATTTATTCAGTTTGACATTTTGTCAAACACTTAACCTGTACGCTGTTTGGACTGAACTCCGATTGAATTTCTAAATCTGTTTGTTTGCTTGTTTGAATGCTTGTGTGGATGATTGTTTCTGTTGGATTTTTAGTTTGTGTCATATATATAACTCAACAAACAATAAGACAAACATTTTGCATACATATGTGATATGCCAACAATAAAACAAATCCAATGTCTGATATAAAGGGAGTTGCATTACTTATAACAGCAGTTTGAACAATAGTTTAGACATATTCAAATTAAAGATTTGAATATACACTTACACAAGTTTCAAACTTCAACAATAAATTGTCAACACACCAATGGGTGGCAAATGATATCATAGGAACTCTATAGCTGGCTGATCACTTCTGTGCTGTCTTTCATGATATGACTCAGAGCTGATCTTGTCTTCTACATCCTCAAATCCTCTTTTAAATGGCTGCAAATTAGTCTTAGACTTCTAATTCTTGCATGGCCTTTTTGGTCTTACTTTCCTTAATAATTTTGACCAAGAATAAACTATGTAAATTTGCTGACTTGGTAGCTCTATCAGAATTTGTTCCCCAAATAGGGTACGACAGCCTTAGCTTATGATTCTTAGACAAAGATAAAGTCTCAAAATCCTTAAAAAAAACCTCACGATTCCTTTTTTAAATCATACGTAGCCTTATAACATTCAATGAAGACTTGGGATTGATATCGATATTAATCTTCAACCTTCAACATGAATAAGCACTTCAACATGAATTGTACGGACAACATCAAAGACCCAAAAGGTATGGCTAGGGTCTTAAACCAATTTAATAATAAGAAAATCAGTCCTACAACCATAAAAACTCTTCATAGCTATGCATTATAAATCCTTCCAATTGCTGATATAAACCCTCACAAAGGCCTACAAATAAATCTTTCATGCCAAATTTGCCAATTTGCAAACCTACAAACTCCTTACAAACAATACCAAACACCACAAAATCAAAATAGCACAATTCATTAAGCCCACATGTGAATTCTGATGTAAATTCACCTCATTGATGAAATTGGGTTTTCATCCAATTCATCATATCTTCTAGGAATTACAAGGGTTTCTGTCCTTGAACTCAAGTTGAAACAAGATGTAGCCAAGAAGAAATATCTCCAAATCAAAATAACATAAATCAATGATATGAAAAATGACTTCCAAATGCTCCTTTTAAAGCCCTCAAGTGGAGTGCTCCAAATAGGTCCCACTTGAACTTTATTAAATGAAGGATTTTATGTACACAATATCACTTTATAACATAAAGTGTTTTTGGCTGACTTAAGTGAATTTTATAAAATACTTTTATAAAGTAATTCAAAATTAGAACACTTTATAAAGTCAACTTAAGAATAGAACCACTTAAGTTACTTTTCAACTTCTTGTTTCAACCAATCATTCCCTTAGAATGCAATTTAGCCCATGGGAATAGTGAAAAGGCTAAATTCTGAAATCAAATGTGACCATTACGAAAATGGGGACATTACAGCCACCAAAACATCTTCTATTTATACATGGAATTCACCCTTAATACATGTTGGCCAACCTAGGCACTTTTTCCCATAATTTTATATTGAATTTTCCTCTCACAGAGGCCAACCTAGGCACCCAACTCCCTAGCGCCGACCTAGATAGTATAATTGCCTTTTTATTATTTTCCTTTATGAGCGCCCAAATCAAATTAAAGATATGATTTGATCATTGTGTTATTTCTCCTTCCGGTGCTACCATAGAGACGAAAAATATTATATTTTGTTTCTCCATTGGGCACCAAACATCCAGTGACCCCTTATTGTGATGGCATGTAGAGTGCAGCCTCGAGCTCGTCTATCTCTAGGCATGAAGAAAATATTATATCACTTATCCAAACATCCAAGTGGCATCCATATGAAACAATATCATCTTTCGACAAGATCATGACAAGACCCCATATCTCATAGCATATCTCCATATGAGTAGCTCTCCCAGGTGGTTCGCTCCAAGGAAGATAAAACTCCAAGAATTCTGAAGTGAAGTGATAAGCCCAAGTCCTCTCTAATGGAAACCATTCCTAGAATGGGGACATTACACAAACCATGCAGCAGGGTAGTAGAGATCTATAACAAATATTAGACAAGATGTCACTTCCAACATTTGATAGTTTCAGAAAGGTTACAACAAGAACTTGGATCCAAAAATTGGACATGTATCTCTCACTCATCCCAATGATAGAAGAGGAAGCTATCAAATTTGCTATTCTTCATTTAGATGGGATTGCACATGAGTGGTGGCATCATGGAACTGTCACACAAGGGCATCAAAATATTGTAACGTATGATGATTTTACACAAAGACTTATAGACCGAATTGATCAAAAGCATCCCGAGAGACATTCGAAAGAATTGGCACAATTAAAGCAATAGGGTTCAATAGAGGATTATGTGGTAGAATTTAAGAGAATTTCAATCATGGTGCTAAATGTTACTGAAGGAAGGCTCACATACTTGTTTATTGAGGGATTAACGGAGTCACTCCGTGGCTTGGTGAGCACTCCTGATCCTACATCTCTACAAGATGCGATTCAAAAGGCATTGAGGTTGGAGGTTTCTACCACTCAACAAGTCATATTCCAAGAATGCACCAATCAAGCAACATAAGAAACCATTTTCACAACCTAAGATATTACCTCCAAGATCAAGCAGAGATGAAGACTCTAAGAATGAGCTCCAAAGGAAGAAGTTGTGTTTTTCTTGTAGGGAACCATGGGAGCCAGGTCATAGATTTTCGGGGAAAGGACAAATACGTCACATAGAGGTAATGTCGGATGAAGAAACTAAGGAGGAAGAAATTGAACCCGAATACATATTGGAAGAGGTGGAGCTAGAGAATCAAAAAGAAGAAAAGCTTACAGGGGGGCATTGGCAACACTTTCAGGGGCACCCAAGTATCACCCTTTTTGAGTTTGTGGTATTTTGCAAGGTCATAAGGTGACCATCTCGATTGATAGCAATGCCACTCATAATTTCATTGATGAGGGTCTAGTGATGAGAATGAAGTTAAAAGCTTAAAACTTTGAGGGTTTCAAGGTAGTCATGGCCAATGGATTCACTACCCCTTGTACACAAAGGATTCAACAATTGGATATCACTTTGGGAAGGCACCAAATAAGTGATGATTTCTATGTGGTAGGAATGGGCGATACAAATATGGTTTTGGGAATCCAGTGGTTGCATTCTCTTGGTAGATACTATCAAGATTTTCAAAAAATGGAGTTGAGTTTCCAACATAATGGAAAGGAGGTGATTCTACAAGGTCTATTAGATGGAACTCTGAGGGTTGTGACAGCTAAGAGGATGGAGAAAACATTTAGACATGGACAAGTAGAGTGGGTAGCCCAGTGTTTGATCACCGATAGACTTTCTCCTGAAGAAGGGAAGATTACTCACATTGATATTCAACCTATTCTAGATAAGCATAGTATGGTTTTTAATGATATTCCACGATTACCTCCTAAGAGGGGTTTTGAGCACGTCATCAAATTAGAAGAGGGAGAAAAATTAGTGCCCAAGGCGTTAGTGTAGATGAAGAAAAGATCATGGCAATCATAGATTGGCCTCAATCAGAGAGGTAGCTTATGAGTTGGAATTACCAACAAATAGTAAAATTCATTCTCAAGAAAGTGTTGGGTCATCATGTCACACCATGCCCAAAGCTTCCTCACCTTGATGATGAGGGAAAATTGATTTTGGAACCAGAAGCAATCATTGATATGAGAGAAAGGAAGTTAAGAAATAAGGTTATTCTAGAATATTTGGTTAACTGGAGGAATCTGCCCATGGAAGATGCCACGTGGGAGGGAGCAGACATCTTTGATCATCCCAATTTAAAATTGCTTGAGGAGAGGGAATCTTGGGAAGGGTAGACTATAATGCCCCCGCCTGAAATTAGGAAACAAAATTAAATATAATCCTGTCTAGGCTTGTTGATCGCAGAAGCTAGAATTAAAAAGACATTAAACTAATCACAATTATAACATAATGGAAGTTGCATGATAGAAGAAGGCATTTGAAGGAAATAAATGAGTAGTGCTTAAGCTATATTGTGATTGGGAGAAAAAAGTAATTAAATTATAATTATCAAAAGTCAATGGGTGTGAGAAGGGTTGTGACTTATGAAGCAATAAGATATAAAAAGGGAGACCATTCATTGAGAAGTGCAAGATTTGTGAATCAGTATTATGACTTATTACAAGTGAATATTGCAGCCAAAAAGGACGAAACCCCTCCAAGGTAAATTGAGAGATTTAACAACGAAACCTCTTAACTTCTCTTAGCAAGATGGTGGACAAAAAACCCTAACTTGTGTAGATATTAGGGATAATCATTCAAGGAGAATGACTACAAATTGGAACGAAAATTATAGCAGAAAATCAAGCTAAACTCTATTTCCAGAATTATTGCATAAGTTATAGATCTGAATATTATAATAAAATTCATAATTTTAGATAAAGACATTTATAAATTTAATGCAATTTTCATTTTGAGTTAGGATTATTGTTTTAGGGCAAAAATAAGAAATATTCTAGAAAGGTTACATGAATCATGGCATCTAAGCCATTGTTACCTTGTAAATCCCATTTACCAAATCAAATAAAAAGGTGTTTGTTTGACTTTGCACAATCAAAAAGTGGATCCAAAAAATAAAAATCATTTATTTTGAAACAATTTTCAGCATGATGCTACATCAAATCACATAGGGAAGCTTGCCTTTCATGAATCTATGCAAAAGTAGATCAAAACAAAGTGGAAGGTCCAAGGTGATATGGTGATTCATTTTAAAGCTGAAGTTTTATTTATTTTATCTTTTGTACCTTAGAGGAAGGGTAGAATCTACATAGAGAAACCCTGGGTCTTTTTATAAGTCAGGTCTATGTATGTGTCCCTATAGTCTAATGTTCAATCGTAAAAATGAGTTGATTTTATCTATTCTAGCATGGATTAGACTGTACAACCTCCAGGACAAATTTTGCAATTCTTATATGCTGAAAAGTAAGAGCATTTCCTTAGGAGATTCTGTTTGTATAGCTGGAGCTAGATTTAAAAATCTTGGGTACACATGCAAGGTTTTTTCATAAAAGTAGATCTCAAGAAACTATTGTTGGAAGCATTGGATTTAGATTTGCAGAAAGACGATTGATTATAGAGATTGATTATGATGGTTTATTAGCCAAGTGTCATGCTTTCGACCTGATCAGTCATTTGGAGAAATAATGTCCTAAATATCCATTGTGGTTTAAAATTCTAAACCACCTCAAGAGTACTGAGGGATTCTGTAATGTCCCTTATAGGAACAATACTAATTTTTCCCTAAATTATCAATTTTCAAGCAAACAAAGGTTTAGAGAGTACCTTGGCTTGATTTAATTTCTGCAAACAAGTTAGAAAATACTTACAAATAGCATTATTAATCCACATTAATGCATAATAAAATGATCAAACTCATAGTTGCAAACAATCATATCAAATGTGTTGTGAATATAATCTATATCTCATAGCAAGTTTCACAATGCTTACGATACTAATGATAACCTTTCAATTATATGCATTTGTCATTATTTATCATATTGCATTTATCATAAGAAACATAGGGTTAGATACATCATACTCAGAGGATAAATCTTGCCTTTGTGTTCTTTAGAACTCTTTAGGATTTTATTCCTTCCTTCTATGCTATTCGTATCTGCTGGTATATATGATCGGTCTTTCTTACTCCATACTAGATCTACTCTTTTACTTAGTCTTCATATTTCACTTCTATTTCCATCTGCACATAACTTTAGATCTGCATATGTGTATCTCTTTGCTAATATATCTATCTATTGTTCTTATATCATAAATTATTTCCTTTAAACTCAGAATTATATGTATTCATTTCCTTTTGATCTGCTCTATATTCCCATTTATATTCCTTGTATTCTTCCTATACTTTTGCTGATCTAAATATTAATTCAGATATATTTATTCCAATCTATTTTCCCTTACCTCTACTACATATTCCCCATGATATATTCCTTTTTATTTCTCCTTTTCATCTTCATTTAAAATCAGATCCTATTTTCATGTGAGAGATTCCTCCAATATGCACTTACAAACTCTTAATATATCTCCCTAAAGAGAGACACACATTCCAAATGAATAGACATACTGTTGTGACCTAATCACACATCGCCCCATTGCAAATGGGGACTCCCTTTTTTGAGCTCATGTGCTTTGCATTGAGTCTTGGAAGATGTCTTAGATTTATTTCATGATGAAGTCAGTGGTGTTTGAGTCTAATAGTCCCCTGATGTCTTGATATCCTGATGTATGTTTAGAGATCCTGAAAATGACTAAGTCTGATATCCTGAAAATCCTGAAAATTGGCGAAGTCTGAAATCTGGTGGATCCTCCAAATTCTATAATCTGCATGTCAAATGCGGTGGATCCGAGACCTATCTCAAACATCCTGAAAGGTATATTGAAAAATATTTAAAGTATAAGAAACTTATACTTAAATATATTTTTTAATATACCTTACCCTCTGGAACTTCCACTTCTAGGTGCAAATTCACTCTAAGAAATTAGGCGCATTTCTCACCTCTGCAAACCCAAGTGTGTGCCTAAAAGTAGAAACCCAAATGTGCGCCTTGGGCAAGGAGACATTAAACCTTAGACGCCTTGATTGAAATTGATGTTAAAAGGCCTTAAATATTCAAAATTTGACAAAGAAAAGGCATTTAAGTCAAGGTGCCATTTCATGCTTTACCTATCACAAAAGTGCGCCTAGGAGGAAGGAGATTGAACATCATGAATCTAGGCGCCCTTTTAACATCAAAGCGACCACAAAGTGCACCTATCAATGAAACAAGTTTGAAATCATAAGTTCTAGCGCCTCAAATCAAGGAGGTCTCTTGAGAGTTTAGATATAAGATGAAACCATCAAAATGCCAAGAATTAGCTCCTAAGGAACCTAGGCACACCTTACCACTAGTAGTAACTCAAATTGGCACCTAGAGTTGAATATGACTATCTCAAGGAACCAAGGCGCCAATTCACATCTACATGGCCTTCAAAGTGCGCCTTAGGTTGAAGCAAACTTCCTAGGTGCCATTTCACTCCTAAATGACACCATTTGAGTGCCTAAGCAAAACATGATTGAATCTTTGATTTTTTTAAGGGTAATTGAGTGTCTGGAACCCCTCATGAGCATGCCAAGTGATTTGGATCATTAAAAGTTCAAGTAAATAGGCTAAGCATGCTAAAGCGCCATTTCCTACTCAGAACATCCATTTTGGCACCTTACATGAAGGAAGCAATGAAACTTTGAAATCTAGCATGAGTGGATCTCTTGGAGGCTTAGAAGAGTGATTGAGAGTCTCAAAAAGCCAAGAAGTTAAGTCAAAGATACCTAGGTGCTCATTCATATCTATATAAACTAGATCTAGCGCCTTGCTCATAGAAGCATGATTCATTATCACCTAAATGGACGCCTAGGATTGAAAGTTTGTAAAACATCTTAACTATGAAGTTGAAGTCATTAAAGCTTATGCAACAAGCATGAAGTGTTTTAGGCGTACGTTTCAATTCATTTTACCTTAGATATGCGCCTAACTTGGAGTAAACTCTCATTCACTTGAAGGCGCTAATACACATCTCCACAACCCTCAACTAGCGCCTAGCCTTGTGAAGGCAAGAATCAAAGATAAAAGACTTCACCTTGATAAAGTGGAAAGTTGTAATTATCAATATGAGTTTGAAATGTCAAAGAGTAAGCTAAGTCAAAGTGAGGTGCACTTTTTCACTCTTATCATCTAGATTGGCGCCTTAGAGAAAACATCACAAATCTACATCATTGAATAGGTGCCTTGAAAGGAAGGATCATTTTAAGCTATTACAATTGTTGGAAATCATTTAAAATGATAAATGTGAAGTTATTTTGTGCTAGGCGCATTTTGCTCCTCCTTGCACCTAGATGAGCGCCTAGATCTAGAGAAGGATATTGAATGCTTAGTATGCTTCTTATGTTAATAAAATGTTTATCAAGTAATTGACATTGTTTCCTTGTTGTATTGCAGGAGCGTTGGTGAAGTTGAGGAATCATTTCAAGAGAAAGCACCTGAATCATCTTCAAGTTGCAGAGAAAACACCATTTCCAAGGGTCACTTCAAGTATACTTCATCATCTACTACGTCAAAGGCATTCATCCTTCAAGATTCAAGCTCTTCCATACAACTTCAAGTCTCTGAGAAGTCTCTTATTCCATTATCAATGAATCATCATCATCTACTCTTACATGAAGAAAGCATCATCATCTTCGCTACTTCATCCAAACAAGAACAATATACATCCTACCAAGAAGAGAAGAAGACACAGAGTTAATCAAATGAGTAACATATATCATACATATCCAGTTTACAAGAAGATGAACAAGGCGGATCAACAAGATACCTTCCCAAACATACAAGTTTTTTCAAAGCAATCATGTTCAAAGACATCACACAAGATGATGCAATTTGGGAATATGCTGAGGTGGCACCTACGTGGCATACACACATCATCCAATCATAGTTCACCACATCATTGAACCACATTCAATGCATCAACAACAAACAAGAAGCCAAAGAGTACGTCCATGTGGAAGATGCTCCAAAGATTCCATCTTATCTTATCTTCTTAGAAAATGTGCCTTCATTGCCTCTCCTATGTACTAAAAATAGCAAGTTGTTGTAACTACCTGTTGAGATGGCATGATCCTAGCCCTTGGCTACGTGAATTAATCCTAGCCATTCATTGTACATCTGGACTTCTATATAAAGGCCTTGTTGCCTCATTTGTAAATTATTAGTCAGTAGTCAGTAGAGTAGAGTAGAATAAAAGAGACTATCAAAATTTTCTGAGAGGACTTGAAGTTGTTGTAAATATTTCTCAAGATTAATGCAAAGACATTGGAACTCATTTGGTGTTAAGTGTTGTCTTGTGAAGTTACATGGTTTCTTGTATTTCGATGAAATGGAGAGACGTTTCAAGTAGAAGTAGATTAGAAGCTCTTTGATGTAATGTATGTTTGTACTAGATATTTGATCAACTCCTAGCTCATGCTTTTAGCATTCATCACCGGTGAAGTGTTGTGTAAAGCTAGTCTGAGCCTTATCATTTACTTAAGTTTGATTGTGGATGCTTGTTTGAGCTACGTCGTTCAATGGGTGCTTGTATAAGCCTTCATGATTTGAAAACCATTCGTTTACCTTAGGAGATTGCACCAACTTCATGTAGTTGTAGGCATCCTTGGCGAAGTGGAGTTAGGTTAATTCAAGAGTTTGTCTATTCATGCATCATCATTGCCTCATCGACCTTAGATTAGTTTCTAAACCCTTATCTTTTTCTTTTCTTTATTATTGATACATCATCCACACTGAAAGGAGAAATAAGCTAAGTGAATGAAGAAGAAGTCTAATGTAAGTCCCTTTGTGATAATCCGCAATATCACATCAAGTCACTGAGCTCATCCCTCGTAAATCATAAGAAAAAGGAACCTTGGAGTTACTTCACTGGATCACATAGTTTAGCCTGTGGAGAGCTTTATTCAAGAGAGGGTGAGGCTTAGTATTTTACTCTCTTGTTGACCTGTCTAAAAACAATCATCAACACATACCTCTTAAGATCACTGCTTTTCCCTTACACTAATCTTTGTCTAAACTAATTCGCAACCCTTTTACTGATCATTGTATCTTTCCACTTTTTAATATGTAATGGCATCTATAATTTATTGTCTTTGACCCAAACTCTTAAAGTGATCAATGCTTTTGATTATTTTCTTTGATTCAAACTCTTAAAGTGATCGCTGCTTTTATACAGCCACTTATAATATTTGGATTATATAATTATAAGTATTTAATATTTAAATCATTAATATTTATATGATTAATATTTATATTTGTATTTCTATTTTATGGTTATATTTATATATTATATATTTAATAATATATTATATTATAATTATTATGATTATAATAATATTTAAATTTATATTGATATTTATTATTTATAAATACAATAAATAAATTATATAAAAATATTTATAAAATAATATTATTTAATATTATTATATACATGATTATCATTCAAATTGATGATGACAAACACCATATTTGATGAAAGTGACTTTTCCGTCTTTATTATAATGTTTAGATCTTTAATTTAAACAATGCTTTAATATCGGGACATCACAGATTCGAAAAGCCCAAATATTATGCCCGGCAAATTGAGGCCGGAAAAGGGGAAAAGTTCTGAGGATCTTGCTTCTGGCAGATGCTTGGAAAATATAGAAAATAATAAATATCTTCAAAAAGGAACCTGAAGAGATCCCACTTCCTCTTGTTTGGTCCACCAATGCCAAAGTTGCATAGGAGTTTTCAAACAACACAGAAGAAGATTTTGTGCAAGAAACCCCCTATGAAGTTCCAAAAAAATGATGAGATCCAGGAAGGGGAATTCATCCACTTCAGGATCAAGATTTTTGTCATGTCCCTTTTTCAATCCACAGCTATTTAGTGAATGGACTCTCAGCATAGGACTAGCAATTACATAAGCTGGTTGTTACTTCCAGTTTTTAGATAGAAATGTATGTTGCACTTTAAGAATAAGGTGGCTGTGTCTCCAGTGCCTGTCAGTTAACCCAACTGATTTAGGGGTGTACTGACCAGTTAACTGCCAGCAATTTAGGAGCAACTGCCTATGATTGTGGATTGACAATTTTGAGGGAGTGTCGTTCGGTTAGCTGCCTACATTTGAGGAAATTAATTGTCAGTTAGTGGCCACTGTTTGTGGACTGACTTCCCATGATTGAGGATCACTGGGAGCTGGGTCTATAAAACAGAGCATTAGGCAGAAGTAAAGGCATATTTTGGAAAACTAACAAACATTCAATTCTCATTTCAGTGTTAGTGGCATTGCCACAGCAGCTGGGTGCATTGGAGACAAAACCCTTCAGGCATGAACCTATCATCTTGGGGACGGAAACCCTCGGGATCAGTACATATCAATTAGTATAGTGTTTGTAAGCTGGGAGTACCCAGTAAGTTGTATAAGATCAATAGACTTCCCTTTGAATGTATGTTGTTAGCAGAAAATTATAAATAAGTATAATTGTTGCTGGAGTATTTTGTTAGAGGTAAAGAGAGTGACTTATCGTGATGGCTGCCAAATAGTTTAACACTGCTTTTCCTTCTTGAGGACAACTTCAGCTAAATGCTTCAGTTAGTTATTTTGGAGGGTTGACACAAGGGTTTAGATCACCATCAAATGCAGCTTCTCCTGGGGCTCTTGCATAGTTTGGGTTTGGTGGTGGCATGTGCATGGAAGGTGGATGCATCACAATCCTATTCTATTTTACTTTCTAAACACTAATCAACTATGACTTTAACAAAAGTTATAAATGATTCAGTCCACATATATGATTTTAGACAATTTTAAGCCCTACAAATATAAGAAAAGAATATAAAAGATTACCAGCAGTTGTGTGAACTCCGCTTGGTTTTGTTGGCGCTCAAGTGCAGTGAGTCGTGCCTGTTCCTGCTTGACAGTCTTCCTTTTCTCCTTGGCAGCCAAAACACGGGACCTTTGGAGTTGAGCCTTGGCATCTTCCTCCAATTTCTGTGCCTGTAATTCATTGTAATACTGCTTGCGCAGTTCGCCCACCTGCATTTTATACTCCTTTCGAATCCTGGCCAATCTGCCCTGGGCAACGCGAGGGTCGTTTGTGGGCTCCCACGTTCTCAAATATGATGCAGAGCTTCAACATTGGCAATATGATACACTGTTCCTCAATATTAACTTCTCCACCGCCTTCCTTGCCAATGCCATTCTTTCCTACTACAATCACTATTATTGATCAAGATTTACGACAGAAGATCTGAGTTGGAAAAGAATTTGAAAATGGCCGAGGCCCGAGGGGTCGTTTTTCTTTGGTCTCGTGGACGTTGTGAAATCTTTCCTTTCATTTCATATATTCCATTCTTCTCCTGTATCTGCGGCTCGTCGGAAAGCTCGTTTAACATTAATCTTGTTATGCCGATTTTACCGCTTTTTTCCGTTTCTATTCCATTCTTCTCCTGTATCTGCGGCTCGTCGGAAAACTCGTTTAACATTAATCTTGTTACGCCAATTTAACCGCTTTTTTCCGTTTTCGTCTCGCCGTTTTTCCCGTCGTTTTTTTCCCGTTTTCCTCTCGCCGTTTTTTCCTGCGTTGTTTTTTGGTTTGTTTCGTCCGTTTTTTCACCCTTAAAATACCACTGGTCAAATCACAAATGGAAACAGTTTGAAAGAATTCAGAAACACCTTATTACCAGTAATTTTAAAGTTAAATCGACGGTACCCTATGAAATTCTTTTAGCGGAAGAGAGTGTTTCCACTAGAGGCTTAGACAATTATAAGACTTTTAAGTTACTTAAAAAAAGTGGAAAACATGGACGAACATTGCTGGGCCAAAATGGTGTTGGGGGAGAAACTTTACTATAGGCTTAGGCAATTATAAGATTTTTAAGTTACTTAAAAAAGGTGGAAAACATGGACGAATATTGCTGGGCCAAAATGGTGTTGGGGGAGAAACTTGACTGTAGGAAAAAGACGTGGACAAAACAAAACAAGAAATGGATGGATAAATGGGATATTAGCTTGCTTGATTGTCCTAACAATAAGGAAGAAATCAAAAAGTTTGTACTAGATAAATTTAGAACTGCCATGTGGTCAAATCAGATTAGTAGAAAAAAAAAGCTTTATATTAGAGAGTTCAATCCTTCGAAGAAGCATGGTGAAAAATAATATATGTGGGTTGCGCTCAAGGGAAAGGCGAGGATTTTAGTGGCTCCGTTGAAGACCCGGTTCCATTGTCTTAGATGTGAGACGGGTAGGTGGACGATTCCCAAGGAAGAGTGGGCAAAAAGATCATGCATTTTTTGCGACAAAGGGGTGGTTGAAGTCCCTTACGCTGCTTGGCCTCGTGGAATCATTAAAATTTTTCATTTCATTTCATTTCAGAAACACGAAGCAAAAACCAATGAGATTAGGGTTCTTTAGAATGATAGATCCAGGGATTTTTAGAGTCCTAGTAATTCTTTTATATTTTTATTTAGATAAGTGTTGATTATATTAGGGATAAAAGGATTGTGAACCGTGATTTCATAATGCATGATATATTAGGAGTTAAAAACGTAAGTACTTATTCTCCTAAAGTGGGAATAAATAATTAAGAAGATAAACTTAGTTTATAATAGGCGGGGAATTTGACTTTTCTCTCACATGTATATATTTATTTATGTGACTAGTACATTGTTTGGAAATTAAATATATTGATGTATATTTTATTTATTTATTAATATAATTTATATTTATCAATTTAATTTTAGTATGAGTAGTAATACTAAGAATTGTTATTTTTTTTAATCATTGTTTGAAGTTGTGGGTAGGAGAGTTGTGGAGAGAAGACTTATATTTAAAAACAATAATAATTGTGGGAATATATATAATATAATTTATATTTATCAATTTAGTTTTAGTATGAATAGTAATACTAAGAATTGTTATTTTTTTAAATCATTGTTTGAAGTTGTGGCAAGGAGAGTTGTGGAGAGAAGAGTTATATTTAAAAATAATAATAATAATAATTGTGGGAATATATATATATATATATATATATATATATATATATATATATATATATATATATATATATATATATATATATATATATATATATCATTGTTTGGAAATTAAATATATTGATGTATATTTTATTTATTTATTAATATAATTTATATTTATCAATTTAGTTTTAGTATGAGTAGTAATACTAAGAATTGTTATTTTTTTTAATCATTGTTTGAAGTTGTGGTGAGAGAGTTGTGGAGAGAAAAGTTATATTTAAAAATAATAATAATTGTGGGAATATATATAATATAATTTATATTTATCAATTTAGTTTTAGTATTAGTAATACTAAGAATTGTTATTTTTTTAATCATTGTTTGAAGTTGTGGTGAGGAGAGTTGTAGAGAGAAGAGTTATATTTAAAAATAATAATAATTGTGAAAATATATATATCAATTTAAAATATGTTATCACCATACATATGTTTGCCTATTGATTAAATACTTAATGATTTGTATGGAGAGCGAAATACTTAATATATCATTATTGCTTCTAGATACTCACATAAATGCATCTTGGCCCTCACTGTTGTTGGCAGTTTATTCTCCTTGCGTTGTGGCATATGTGGTGGCACCACATATGTGCATGTGTTGCATTGTGGCAAGGTGTCAATGCATTTCTGGTGTTATGCATATGTCAATGGTATGCACTCATATGTGTTATGTCTTCCTTTCTCTACTAGCTACCTTCCTATGAAACTAATTTGGAAATACGCTTTATTAGGGGCCAATACTTCTCATCATGTCATCTCTAAATCATGCCATGTAAAATTATCCTTTTTCATTTAGAAACAAAGATGTTCAACATTGTTTTCTAATAACATCATACCTCTTGGAGTTGTAATAGTAGATTTATTATCTAAATTGATTTTTTTAGGTTACCCATCTTGCAAATATTTTTCTTAATACCTTATAAGATAATATAGAGCTCAAGAAATAGATGGATGACATTTTGGAGTAGATGAGTGTTATTGCAAAAAATCAAGGTATATTTTACTTCCAAGATAAAAAAGATGATTTCCTTAACAACATTGTTGAATATTGGTTGAAAGTGCCTAAGAAAGGAAAGTCGCGACTATCTAAAAATATACAAAGCTCTCATTTTAATGATGACATCTTTGACATAATCACTCTGTTAAACTAAGTTATGGGGAGTAAAGAAATGAATTCTTTCAAATATTAGATGTGTCAATTTATGACAATTATCAGGTATGCATCTCAGCATATTGACTAGGGGAAACAAATTAGTGATAATCTTCATAATCAGTTAGTAAATTTTCAAATGACTCAACAAGTTTGCATGTCCTCATATTTATTTTATACTATAGAAAGCATGAAGTCATGGTCTACACTACAGTCATAGGGAGTGTATGATGGCAGAACATAAATATATGATTTTTATCCATAGCTACAATTAGAAATTAGTAATAAAATTTTTAGACACATGTCAATGGTTCCTTCTAAAAGGAAGCTAGGTGTACAGAAATCGCTTCCTACACTAATCTATTGAGGGGAGGAGAGTGCAAATTCAATTTAATCCTTACAATTACAGAGTGTTAACAACAACAATGGAGATATTGCAGCAATACACATACACACAAGAAATGAGACAGAAGAGAGAGACATAAGATATACGTGGGGAAAACCCTTATCGGGTGAAAAACCCCACACTCCAAAACCTGCACAGTATATTATCAAAACTGAAATGGTTTACAATACACTTGCAATGCAAGCTCTTAGGAGTCTTTGACACTTGTACCTAGAGACAAACTGGAAGCATAACAGTACCTATTAAACCTGCAATACATCTCCTATTCAAAGCACCTATTTATATAGAATATACAAGGCAAAAATGGCTCCACATAGGGATGGGCATCCAACATGGCCTCATGGCCCAAAACCCACGCCTATGGACACTTGTCCAACTCTGTAGGATGCTCCTGACACTTGTCAAGTCACCCCATCCCAAGGAGGTCACCTATTTCTAAAATGGGCTATGACAGATGCTCTTACGACTCTTACAACTGTCATAGAATCTGTCATAGTTGTCATAACTTACAACTATAAGAGAATCTGTCATACAAAAGCTATAAATAGAATATTCTCTTACATGTCATAGTCCACCTTGGGGCGCCCAAAGATGCCTTTTTTAAAGATGCTCTTCAACACATGTCATCACCTGTCATAGAATCTCCTATTTCTGACTCTTACATGTCATAACTTCATCATAGGAATTTGTCATGACCATTGTGGTCAATATTCCCTTACACAACATCCAAGATGCCGATACATGGAAAAATATTCCTACCACTAAGTGGGACGCCTATCTCCTCATGTGAGGACAAAAATACATGTGGTCATATGCCATGTAGGATGACACATCACCATGCCAACTCCCACAATATGACAACATAGGATTTGCATCCAAGTAATACAATAGGCAATTAATAAATAAATACAATGTAAAAATACAAGGAATTACCAAGGTTGAGACACCTTAATTCCCAACACCTTCAATATGTTGAAAGTGAGGGTACTTGATGGAAATTTTAGGTTGCAAATCTCTCCTAAGGCTACAAACTTGATTACTTATTTTGGAATCTATTTAATTCAATTCACATGGTTCATGTATGTTGGTGGGTTTGATGAGTATCCTTATAAGATGCCTCACAATGTAAGTGGTCATCTCATTTTTATTAAACTATGAAGATAAATGGTAGTTGTGAATAAGAAATGTAAGGATAGAAAGAAGGTGGGTTAGCCATTTCCTATTGGCTTGACGTACTACACTTTTATTCTTCTACTGAGTCACATAGCATTGAGAGGTCAATTGTTAAAGTGTGAATGTATTTTTACAACATGAGTTTCCCATTTGGTAGTTAAAACTATCTTAGAGATAACTTGTACCTAGGATTCTACTAGTTTCATCATCCCCATTTAGAAGACTACTGGGAAGATTGTGAAGATGACTCTGAAGAAGAGAGATTGGTCATGGATGACTATTGAGTAGACTAAAGATTTTGAGCTTGACTAGGATACTATGGGAATCATAGATGATGGCATTGATATGATAGATGACATTTATACATATACTTTACAATTGTGGCCTCTTACACCTATCAACTAGATAGATAAAGAAATGAAAGATATCATGGAAAGATCTCACTTTTTTATTTAAAACTCCAAGAAGTGGCTAGATGCCAAAATTATTAAGAATACAACCACAAATCAAAATAGCACGCTGAAGAAGTAGAAATAAGCAAATAAGCAAAGTGGAATGTGTTATGTTATGGAGCCTATTTCCATATTACAATGTATTTCAGATAATGTATTTCAAATTTTTGGATCCCCCTTTTTTCACGGGTATAGATATGTGTGGATCCCCCTTTTTCCACGAGTATAGATATGTGTTTTATTTATACTTGTCTATGGGTGGAGTCATCACCCATGATTAATGGGAACTGTTATGGGTTGACTTGGCCCATGGTTTGGTACCCATTGTTTTGTAAAATTGTTATGTTAGTTACCTATTAATGTAATTATAAATAGACAGACATACAATAGGTAAAATATAGGAAGAATTGAGAAATTGAATAGAGTGTGTGAATTCTGGAGAGTTTGTTGAGCACAACTCCAAACAATTATATTTGTGCATTGTAATTGTGAGAAGACTAATCTGAGCAAGCGTTTCTTGGTGGATGTAGCCCACATTGGGTGAACCACGTTAAATCCTATCTTCATATTGTGTAATTTTTATTTCTGTTCTTTATTTATCTCTCTTCATAATTATTGTTGTTGTGATTCTGATAAATTATTCCCCATTAATTTCTATTTTATTTCTAACAAAGTGACTAGATCATAGCAACCTACTATTTTGTACACTACAAGATCCAAGTCAGATGTTGCTAGGGTCACAAATGGGGAAGAACCCAAGGAATGAGTCAAATTGAAAAAATCATGTACTAAATTGGATGTGGAGCCAAGGAATAAGATAGAAATAAAGAGGCCCCAAGCCCCTTAGAACATAGGTAAATTCATAGTTGCCTAAAAATTCTACTATTATAGATGCATGTCCTTCTTCATCTTAGATTCCTCCTCCTTCGTCACCTCCACATTCACCTATTCAAACACCTCCACCATATAAGTCCCCTCCTTTTTCACTGTAGGATAATGCCATAATTGATACTATGCTTAAATCCATTCTTTCTCCTATCATTTATCCTTCTACCTCTAGTCCAAAGAAGAAATCCATTACCCCTATATGATTGAAGGAAGTGATTGGTAAAAGGAGGAACTATATACGAGTAATGGATCCTAGATTTGATGCAATAACTAGTTGTTGCAGGTGACACCTCAACTAAAAAAGGCTTAAAGTACTTCAAGGTTGATGGAGGATTGTTTTGAGATTCAATATGTGGAAATAACAAAGCCCACTACTAATAATAATGAGGATATAACTAAGGCTAACTATCAATTATGACAAGCTAATCTTGGTCCCTCTACTCATAAGGGAGACATTCATAACTTCCAAGTATCGAATACAAAGTTGGTAGAAAGAATTGAAGAAGAAAAGAAGAAAAGAGAGAAACTTGAAGAATAAATCTATGTCTTAACTTTTGTTATATGTGAAAAGGAGATAGGGATAAAGTGTTGTTAAGTATATCCAATTTCACAATAACATTAGAGGACATAAACTGAGTCAAGTAACTACAGATGAAAGAGGACTCAGCTACAAGTTAGTGTCACTATAACAAATCCTTGTGATTAGCTTCCTTTTTTGCTCTATTTTTTGCTTCCACCCACTATTTTAATGTATTTTTCTCCAATTTTTTGAAAAATCTGGCACTATTTATCGGGATGGTGCTACTTTTGGCATTTCTTGCGCCGATCAAAACAAGTAGGTGCTAAATTAGGCACAAATTAGTGCCTAAATTAGTATCGACTTTAGCTCCCACTTTAATGCCTAATTTAGGATTACTTGGGTTTAGAGGTATTATTTAGGGTTTATGGTTTTGGGGTTAGGGGTTAAGGTTTAGGGTTTAGGGTTTAGAGAGAGATAGAGGACCAATAGGGAGATATAGAGGAGACTAAGGGGAGAGATAGGGAGATAGAGAATGAGGGACATGGCCAGAGACATAGGGAGAGGGATTGAGAGGTAGAGGGACAAAGGTGATAGGGAGAGAGGGGAGAGATAGGGAGATAGAGGTTTAGGGTTACTTGGGTTTAGGGTTTAAGGGTTTGGGGTTTAGGGTTTAGGGTTTATTGTTTAGGGGTTAGGGGTTTAGGTTTAGAGGTTTAGGTTTTAGGGTTTATAGAGAGAGAGGAATGATAGGGAGATATAGAGGAGACTATGGAGAGAGATAAGGAGATAGAGAGTGAGGCACATGGCCAGGGACATAGGGAGAAGATTGAGAGGTAGAGGGATGATAGAGATAGGGAGATAGGGGAGAGATAGGGAGATAGAGGTTCAGGGTTGCTTGGATTTAGGGTCTAGGGGTTTGGGGTTTAGGGTTACTCAGGTTTGGAGATAGCTAGAGAGAGAGAGGAGACATATAGGGAGATATAGAGGATACAAGGGAAGAGATAGGGAGATAGAGTGAGCAAGATATCTAGAGAGATAGGGAGAAGGATTGAGAGGTAGAGGGACGATAGAGATAGGGAGATAGGGGTTTAGGGTTTCTTGGGTTTAGGGTTTAGGGGTTAGGGGTTTACAATTTAGGATTTAGGGGTTTAGGGTTTCTCAGGTTTAGGGTTTATGGGTTAGGGCTTAGGGCTTAGGGGCATTATTTAGGGTTTATGGTTTAGGGGTTAGGGTTTAGGGTTTAGGGGCATTATTCAAGGTTTACAGTTACATGTCAAAAGAAGTCTCTCTCTCTCTAAATCCCTCAACCCTAAATAATGCCCTAATCCCTAACCCATAACCCCTAAACCCGAGCAACCCTAAACCTCTATCTCCAGGTATCTCTCCCTTATCTCCCTCTCTCTATCATCCCTCTACCTCTCAATCTCTCTCCCTATCTCTCTGGACATCTCACTCACTCTCTATCTCCCTATCTCTCCTTCTGTCTCCTCTATCTCTCCCAATATATCTCCTCTCTCTCTACCTATCTATCTCTCCCTATATTTTGTCTCTCTCTCTCCCCTATCATTCCTCTATCTCCCTCTCTCTGGACATCTCACTCTCTATCTCCCTATCTCTCCCTTGTGTCTCCTCTATCTCTCCCTATCTATCTCCTCTCTATCTATCTCTACCTAGCTCTCTCTCTTTCTCTTGCCTCTCTCCCCCTATCATTCCTATATCTCCCTATCTCTCCCTCTCCCTTATCAATGAAGGAAATGAAAACAAGAAAACTAGGACTCTCTCTCTCTCTCTCTCTCTCTCTCTCTCTCTCTCTCTCTGTAACATCCATATCTGATTTAACTAGAAAAACTAGGTTTTAACAATGGTAAATTTTTATTTTTTTTTCTTTTCTAGGTAATCAAATACAAAAGAACTTATCTACTACCAAGTATAACACTTTTCACTTTAACATAAACATATTTTCATTTTTCATAAAACTGAAAGAAATGATATCCAATAAACATTTTGTTTTCTAACAATTTGAAATTTTCTTGAAACAAATAAAATATTGGAAACATACCATTATCATGCATCTTGATTGTTGACCCATCACATTCAAGACTCGGCAATCCTCAATATTAGGAAGAGAAAGTATCTTCAAGGAGCTTAACCTCCAACCACAAACCGTCGGTCTCCTGCACTCCTTCCTAACCGGAAGTGGCCCTACCCTACTCAAGAGGATAGACTTAGGATAACCATCGGTGTTTGCCATTTGAGCTCTAGTGTTGTAACTTACGTGTCTTGTTATCATGCAGATCCCTAGATACCCTCTAGTCATGCATGACTCTCCACAAGAAACGCCATCCAGTCATAGTGAACATTAAATGCACTTGAGGATCGTGCATCACCTTGGCCAAAGGATTTGTTTTTAAATAGCGTTGTATGAACGCATGAACTTAGTTCACCCACCCTACTCGACTTGAACTGATCGCAATCCTACAGTTTCCTATTTGTAAGGTTTAAACAAATGTTGACCTCGATGAACTCAAGGTATTTGGATTTTCTCATGCAATAGCACTTGGCACAAACATTTACTCTATCCCCAAGTTTATGGATTCATAATCCCATATTCATATAAAACATCATTTAATAACACCCACTCCTAAGTGGTTTCAAACTTGGCTATTCGGTTCCCATATTTATAAAACATACTCAAGTATATAAAACAATTTCCCGTAATCCCAGAATTTAAAGTTTTAGACTCATAAAGGTCTACAAGGTAATAGCGATACAAGATTCATCGCATGCAACTTAATTTAGACTCAAGATGTGGATTTCCCACCCTACTTTTCATTTCAAAAGCATGACAGTTTTCAACCAATACTAATACTTTAACTCTACTCCTCCTTCCAAGTCAATTGGTTTCACATGGTTCAATGAGGTAAGAGTCGTAAAATAAGATAATAAAGGATTTGGAATCTATCTTATGATACTAGAGATGACCAAACACATTGTCGACCTCTAACTAAAGTATAAAATAAATAAGACAGTAGCTAGTTACATTTGTCTACGTTCCATGTCTTGTTTTCAGAATCTTTATCTATTTAAACCAAGAGATGTTTTAAATCCTCGTCTTCCTCTAGTTTTTAACTCCTGACACCACAGCCAATTACAACTACATCTCCAGCTGTCAAACAAACTAAAGTCTATGTCGAAACATGCATAAAATCTGAGGTTTCAAACTCCTACACAGCATGCACGTGGTGCAATGTGGCTTCTCACTATGAAACTGACGTTTCGAGTGAACAAAAGACAGTTTTAAGTTGATAATACAGTCATAAAGGAAACTCTCTAAACATATGTCATTGTTGACCGCTTGTAGAATATAGTTTACATTTTGCATCATGCAATGATCATTCATAGATGTGTATACATTTGAGAACTGTGTTCTATCATCATATGGTGTCATTCATGACAGGCAATGATATAGTTTCTAAGTTTTTGATTACTAAAAGACAACAATGATACTATTTCATTGGTTTCAAATACTAAAAGACAACAATGATACTTTTACATTGTGATTAACCTCACACAGAAATCGCAGTAAGAAGACATTGTCATCATATTCTATTCGTTGTAAACGTATTTCATTATCTTTGCATAGAAGAGACGCAAATACTGACTTAGACTGTGAAAAAGAAGAGAATAGGAACCTGTCCACAGAGTTTGAAGACTACTGTGACAAGCTCTCGACAATCTTCGCGCTTCCTTCACAGTCTCTCCACTCTCTACACACCCTATCCACGTCCTCCTCTGGTAAGACGTGCTTCCTCTGGTATGTAAAACACTCACTGCCCTTCTACACTCTACAACAAAGTAGATGAATCGCCTTCTCTGCGATTTCTTCTTTTGTTTCTAAACAACAGCCCCGAACTGACTATCCTCCCCCCATGTCGATGGAGTATATCTCCATTTAACTCCCCGTTTTCAACTTCTAAACTACCACCTCTCTACGGTCCTCCTGCGCCCATGATGAAGGAGTAAAAGGTATTCATCTCACGGTTCCACTATATTCTCAACGGCATAACTCCCACCGAGCTTAGCGAAGAAGGAGACTGGTCTTTATCTACGGTCTTTTTGATTCTAAACAACAGCAACACCGATGCCTTTTGCACCCTCAACGATGATGGAGCATCTGCATTTATTTAACAATTATACTTTAATCCCAACCACATAACTTCCTCCCTCTTGCGCCCACGGTGAAGGAGAATCTCAGCATTGAACTCACGGCCGGCACATGCCTATACACTAGGGGTCGACATAACTACAACTACCTGACTCCACATTTGCAACGGCCACAATCAAGATGGAGGTTTCTAAATGACGACGTGGCATAACAACTTTGTCATTCTTCCACAAGGAGACTTCTAACCTTTGAAAAATGCAACCTAACAATGCTAGAGGAGTAAAACTCTTACAAGGTGATAACTAATAAATGTACAAGGTGACTCCAAGGTCGAAAAAGAGATAAAGAATCAAAATTGACTAAAGTAAGAGAGTATGGGTTTGATTTAAGACAACTCAAGTCGTAAACTCGAAGAGAAAAAGAGCATTCAAAAGGAAGGCGTCCAAAACAGTTATAGCATAAATCGACTTCACATTCGACTTCCATCGATTTACAAAAGGGAATAAATTCACAACACATGATCAATGCGTTTTGATGGCAATCACGACGGATTGGTCGTTACGCATCACAAGGTTTCTTAAATCGTTTGGCGCACAAAATGACTTCTCGCATCTTTCGACTACGAGACATGATCCACAAATCCACCACAAATAGGTTCATCTATTTACCTACAAACGAAATAATAATCATCTATATAAGACGACTCGTTTTGGTGGACTTGCAACAACAACGTCGATTCCAAAATTCTATATGACGACTTACGAAAAGGGTGTTACACCTTATCTTCAGACGTCGACATCTAGTCTTAAACTATCCCAGTCTAAAACATGACTAAATAATGGCTTCAAGGTTTATCTACCTGTTTGGAGTTTTCAGTAACAAACAGCCATGGTTAATTTCCAGAGTCTATACTCTCTCTCAAAGATACTTTCTCTTCCTGTCGAACATGGTCCACCTGTTCCTACAACGACAGTCTCACATATAATTTTGTGGTCAAAGCACCTATATTCCAAATCAAAGCATAATATATCCAAACATCATTTCTCTTAACAAAAAGGACATTTTAGTCTACAATATCACATTGATCATAATCAATAGATTCCAAAATTTCATAGAACTAACTTTGTCTAAATATATCACCAGTTTCCATGTCGTCCACAACATATTATATAACTAAAATTTGCAAGAAAAGTAAATAGCATAATCAATTCCAAAAAGAGGGATCTCTCTCTCTCTCTCTCTCTCTCTCTCTCTCTCTCTCTCTCTCTCTCTCTCTCCATGCACATACCATTAGGTAGGTTATTTTGCATATAGTGATCATATCCTTTAGGCCCAATCACCTCCAAACTTCACAAATATACTTAGAGCATAATTCTAAGCATCTTTCATAAAGACCACTTCTCTACATAGGTGCAACTAATACCACTTTTTCATTTTTTTTGCATTTAATACTAATTCTTTTCCATTTTCCAAGTCCTACATGTGTCCAATTTGTATTGTTTGTCAAGTTTTTAGTCTAATTGTTAGTCCTAGCTCTCATGGTTATTAAAATGTTAGTATAGTTAGATTTATCCTTAGGTAACATTAATTTACACATTGTTACACAAACAACCACACTCAAAAATAACCTTACCTAATTAAGGTTAAACTTTAAGGTTCTTTCATTTGGTGAGCCTAACAGATCCAACTAGTTCAATCTTCTTATAGTCCATGCTTAGCCTTCCAAGAGAGTTCATGACATGTTAACTTTGCATTATGTCCTCACTTTCCTCTTGCTAGTTGTAGTACTCTTATTTTCTAATCCTATCCCTCTATCATACTATTGTTGTTGAATTTTATTTCCATCTTCATCATCATAATCCTAGTTATCCTATTTTGAGCCTACCATTTATCATGTCTTGTACTTCTTCTATTCATGTCAATTTTAATGACTGAGCCAAATTTTCCATAAATTCTTCTCCACCAAACCCTAGACCCTCACCCAAATCCTTACTTTTCTAAGAAAATCCCTTTC
This sequence comes from Cunninghamia lanceolata, assembly GCA_027924645.1. Taxonomy (NCBI): domain Eukaryota; kingdom Viridiplantae; phylum Streptophyta; class Pinopsida; order Cupressales; family Cupressaceae; genus Cunninghamia; species Cunninghamia lanceolata. Next base: position 19,355,019 of record BSBN01001583.1, read on the forward strand.
CCAAACATCATTTGATCATGTGGCTCCTTCCATCACTAGACAAGTGCCCCTACTTTCCATTATTCATCCAATACAATCCTAATGTCATAGCTCACATTCCCACACCTACATTCATAGACTCCATTCCCCCTATTGGCACCATCATTGATAATCATTTTAAGGAGTCTCCCTTGAATAATCATTAAACCATGGATTATCCCATATCCCCATCTTACACTTTACTCACCTTTGAACCCTTAGAAGATGACATTTATCTATCCCCACCATTACCAATCACACTTTCTAGCAATCCCACATAAGACACCTTACCCATCACTTCACCTAGTTCATCACCAATTAAATCACCTCATTACTCCATTCAACCATACCCATACCACCTCTTTCTCACTCCACAACCTGTATTAATGCATGATTCACCCCATGACATGCTATAGTTACTACAATGCCAATTCACTCTACCATCATTCTTCATATTATCTTATGAATCACCATCCTTTCTTCCCATTCCTTAAGACATCATACCATGACACACATCCCTTCCTCCATTAAATCTTCCCTAACCCTTTCCCAACATTGATAGCCCACTACCCATGCCACCTCATTTTCATAACACATTTGACCATAACATTGCCACAACAATCATCACTCATCCCGACACCATCCTCCACCATGTGACATTTATCTAACACATATTCCCAATTATAATTATATCTACACAAAACTCAAGGTGTTGTAAGTACAATTAGAAGACCTTAACAATGTTTAAATGATAGGCATTAAATTAGGCACAGCTAGGCGCACTTTGCTCTGGCTTTGGCACCCCAAAGAGATTACATTATAGGTTTAAAGTCAGCGCTAAAGTTGGCATTAACTACGCTGACTATAGTGCCGACTAATGAATCACAAACAAAAAAAATTAAAATTCCCGCCAAGCGCATGGTGAAGACAATAGGCAACAAGTGTAGGAAGAGGAGGATTGACGTCAGGGCATCCCTTATGGGCAATAGAAAGTGCGAGGCGGCAACAGGGGCAATTGTGGCCGGAAGAGAGGTGGTCGTGGCCAGAAGAGAGAAGGGCAAAGACATTGATTCCAACTTGCGAACAATAATTGATACAAGTGATATTCTCATCCCTATATTTTCCAAAAATTATGCAGAATCAACTTGGTGTCTGAAGGAGGTGGCTCGAATGTGTAGATCCAAAGGCTTCATCATTCCTCTATTTTATGATGTGGAGCCCTGTGATGTTCACTACCCTCAAAGAAGTGGAGGTCCATTTGCCAAGGCATTCAAAAAACATTACAGCCGTTTAGATCAACATGATGAAAATACTATCGAGGAATGGAAGAATGCTCTTCACCAAATCTCTTCTTGTTTTGGTTGGACAAGGGCGGATGAATTATAACCTAGAAAAGATCATTCTGTTAGTAGACTATACAAAGACTAATAAACCAATTAAACAATTAAAAAGTAGCCCTCTATTTTTTTTGACACATGCACATAACCCACATCTTAACCTATATTATAGCATGGTTATACCCTCTCTCACAGGCACACTACCATTTAGTATGTCTAAATTGATAACGTACAAATACACATTGTGTAAAACTTTCTTAACTGGTGTCTTGGGCAAGATGGATTGTAGAAAATCTAGGCACTTGTTCACTGCATCTACCTATCAATATGAAGTAATAAAAGTAAGATGAGATCATTCATGGAAACATATCATCAAGATTCAGTTTTATCAGCTACAATAAATTATACCAAGCCTCCTAAGTGAGTGTCAACTTAAAGAGGGACTTAATACCATAATAATGGTAGATTGCAGATTAGGTTTCATAAATCCATGCTTTGTTGTTGTGTTGTTGGCTTGCATACCTGATCATGAGAATCGCAAACAAGTTTGGAGAAGTCTGGAAAATCCTTGTTTTGTGCTTCATTTTTTGTGAGCCCACTCTGTGCATACAACACCAAATATTATGATTATAATGACTGTAACTTGAATATTCCATGTCCTATTATCAGTTGTGTATGAAATGCACGTGTTTGCATATTTCACTACCAGGATTTCAGATCTTATTTAAATAATGTATTAAAATGCATACTATATTATTACATCCATATTTACTACAAGGATTTCATACACTATTTGAAGAAAGTATAAAAATGAATGTCATAATATTGTCTGATATTTAACAAGGATTTCAGATCCATGTAAGTAAAAAAATGAATATAATAATTTATTACCTGCATATTTAACTACTGGGAATCTAGGATAATGCATATGCCACTATTTACATCAAATAAATCAATGTATATGTAGGTATATGCTACTGCTCGCATTAAATGAACCAATGCCATTAAAACTTGCTACAAGGGTTCTGAGGGCATAATCATATCCCATGATAAAAGAAAAATTGATTTGTCAATGGTCTTGAGTTGTTACAGTAAAACAACACCATCTCAACTGTAAATTGTTTATCCAATATCAATATAAAAAAAATAGGAGACCACTATTAACAATGCCCATTCAATCATTTCATATAATATCTGATAGGTTACTACCTTGAAGCTGTGAACAAGAGAGCTTGCAGTGTCCTCAAGCAAATCTAGATCCTTGTTTTCATCTGACTTGACTCTTCTTTTTTTAGGTTTCCTCACATCGGAAACATCACAGTCACTTAAATTCAGCCCATTGTGCCCAGCTTCATTGTAAAAATCCTTACCATTCACAACTTCCAAGGGTTGTGCAAGTCCAGATGATGCATCAGAAGCCATGGAAGAATCCTCTTCATCCTTGTGCTGAAACCAAGAAAGCCCATTTTTTCTATATCTAGCCTCTTCTTCTTCAAACTCAAGAAGGTTGTTCTTATAGCTAGAAAACTCATGTATGGATTGATCCAAGTACATTGTCCATCCAGACTTAGAAACCTCTTGCCCTTCATTTGCCTTGCCTCCTTGACCAATGCCCTCCATTGTAGGGCACCCATATTTAGGCCAAACAAAATTTTGTTGTTGTTGCATGTCGGAAGGCAAAGAAAGAGCTCTGATCTACAAAGAGACCTTATTGGAGGGTATACTAAATATATTATCTAATTCTCAACTAGGTTTTTTAAGGTCACTTGACTCGGTTCAAATGCACAACATATTATGCATTGATGCCTGAGCAGCCTTTTATTGGAATTCATGGTGAGGTACACATGGACCATGGATTCCAAACAGAGAAAGTATTGATAGGATTGGGGCTAATCTTAGCTTCCATGCATTAAAAAAATTGTGAAAACTTAGAACTACTTACACTCTCTTTGCATTCTCTACAAATTGCTTTCCTTTAACTAGGTCTCACCTTTCCTTACAAGCTATATATGGATGACAACTATGGATTGTGATGGGGTATGAGGCATTAAAGCAGCGCAACCTTCTTCTGTACTCACTTTGCTTAATCTGCATCATGAGAATCCACTCATTATAGATTGTCACAATATTTACTAACCTTCCTTGCCCCTTAAGTACGTAATATCTCTGCTCAATATTCTTTCTCTGTCACAACTACCATCCTATATAATAGAAAATAATGACCCATAAGGTATAGCCTTAAATTAATCCAGGTAATATAGGTCTCTAGTCACATTAACACCCTAGTATTTCTTTCTCAAATGAATGAAGTCAAGTTGTCCCCGTAGCACAACCAAAGGCAATATTTGCAAAGACACTCACCATACTTCTAAATTTTATCATTGAGATACCTGTTAAATCTGTTGAAAAGGCATGTGAACTGTTTGACAAAATCCCTGAAAGAAATGTGGTCTAATAGACTGCAATGATTGTGTGATATGCACAAAATGGATTTGTTGAAAAGGCACTGCAAGGACGCTCTCAAAATCTTTGAATTAATTAAGCACTCTGGAACATATCCTAACATTGTAAGCTTTGCTTGTATTCTAGGTGCATGCAACCATGTAGGTTTAGTAGATGAGAGTTGTACATACTTCAATCACATTTGTAACCCTTATTGCATTACACCTACAATTGATCATTATGTGTGCATGGTTGACCTCCTTGCCTGTGCTGGCTATCTTGAAGACACCCTAAACTTTATCATTGAGATACTTGTTAAATCTATGCTGGTTGTGTGTGTAGACACCCAAAATTGACCCATTATCATTAGCATTCAAACATCGCATTACACACCATCTACATTTGTCTAACACACTTGAACAATATCCCTAACACATATATTTCTTCTATTAATTAAATAAATTTATATTTATTTACTTAATTCATTAGTTATTTCCTCTAAGCTATAATTAAACAATCTTTAATTATTTAATTATCTTCATTCTTCTATTTTTAATTAAATGACTTTTATTTATTTAATTAAAAATTCCTTTCATAGACCCACTTTCCAATTAATTAAATAAATTTTATTTATTTAATTAATTTCTCTTATCATTTATCTCATGAGCTGACATGTGTGCCTCTTTCATTTAAAAAAAATAAGTGGTACTACACTTTTGATTAATATCTTTCACATGTAGTATTTTTTATGTACACAAGCACACATAAGCCTTATCTTCTCTCCACTTGTCATCTTCACATTCACCTATGTCTATTCTTCAATCTTAGCCATTCACATAGCCACTAAATCTCTACCGTTGATTGATTTTGGTTGAGTTCTATATAAACACCCTCTCATTCCATACTACATCAATCTAGCATTCGTATAGCGTCTACATTATCATCCTGAGTGTTGGGAATTAAGGTGTCTCAACCTTTGCAAGTTTCTAACCTTTATTATTTAATTGTATTTATTTTTTGCCTATTATTGTAATTTGGATGCAAATCCTATTTTGTCACTTTGTGGGAGTTGGCACGGTGATGTGTCATCCTACATGGAAGGTGACCACATGTAATTTTTGTCCTCATATGAGGAGATAGGCATTCTACTTTGTGGTAGAAGAGTTTTTCCATGTGTCGACATCTTTTGGGTGTTGTAAGAGGTTTATGATGCGTAAGAGTTATGACAGATTCCTATGACAGAATCTATGACATGTAAGGGCCAGAAATGGAAGATTATATGACAGGTGAAGACAAGTATCCGAAAGCATCTTGCATGGGGAAGTATGCACCCAAGTTTGACTATGACAAGGTTGTAAGAGAATCTGCTATTAATAGACAATTATGACAGATTCTCTTACAGCTGTAAGAGTTGTCATATATGACGGATTTTATGACAATGTAAGAGCATCTGTCATACCTTAATTGGGTAAATTTGGGGTGCCCAAGTTGGGGGGTTGTAAGGGATGAAAGAGAATCACTTACAAGTGTCATACGCATGTTTTATGGCCTTGGAAATTGGGCCACATGGATTTGGATGAATTCCTTGTGTGACTTGCTCTAGAAGCTACCTCTATTGTACTACTTCTCTATATATACAGGTGTTTGGAGATGGAGTTTGTATCATAGGTTTACAGGTACTGTTATACTGTCGGATTGACTCCAGACACGAGTGTCGAAGACCATTGAAGCTTGCATTGCAAGTGTATTGTAAACATTCTTTCAGATTTGTTAATACATTGTGCAAGTTTTTGAGTGTGGGGTTTTTCACCCGATAAGGGTTTTCCCCACCGTAAATCTTTGTCTCTCTTCTTCTATCTTCTTTCTGGCTCTCGTATTTTGCTGCAATATCTCATGTTAATGCTTTAACATTGCTGTAATAGTTAGGATAGTTTTGAATTTGCATAGCCCTCTCCTCATTAGATTAGTGTAGGAAGCGTTTTCCACACACCTAGCTTCCTTTCAGTTGGTATCAGAGCTTGATCACCTTTGGTCCTAGTTGTTGGGTAGGGGTTTTTTGAGCTAATCTTAGGTTGAGTGGGAGTCTGTGCAGAGCATTTTGTATCTTATTGCAGCAAGGAGATGGCAGGCACATCAGGAAGGTTTGAAGTAGAGAAGTTCAACAATAGTAATTTTGAGCTGCGGAAGCTCAAGATGGAAGACTTGTTAGTTGACCGAGACCTTTGGGATAGTGTGAATAGAACTAAACTAGATGCAATGTCACAAGTTGACTGAGATCAAAAGGATCGGAAGGCTAAGGGTCTCATAAGACTTAGTCTTGTTGATTCTGTGTTGTTAAATGTCCATGAAGAGACCACTACAAAACTCCTTTGGAAAAAGTTGGAGGATGTGTATCAAGCCAAATCACTTGTCAATAAACTTTTCCTGAGAAAGAAGTTGTATTCTCTTTGAATGGAGGATGGAGGATCCGTGGCTGAACATATGAATGCCTTTAACATGCTGGTTGCACAATTGACATCTATTGGTGTAAAGATGGAGGAGGAGGATCGATGTATGACCCTGCTTTGTTCTCTATTGGACTCATGGGATCATCTTCTCATGGCAATCGGAAGCACCACGTCCACATTCAAAATGGAAGAGGTAGTTTCTTCGTTGTTATCTGAAGAGATGCAGAGAAAGTCTTCTGAGGTAGCTAAAGAAGCCCTTGCAGTTTGTGGAAGATCCAAGGAGAAAGGGAAGAAGAAAGACAAGAAAGCTGAAAAGGGTAGATCCAAATCCCATGGGAGAACCAAATCTCCTGGAAAGTCCAAGGCTCTTTGTTGGAACTATGGAAAGACTAGGCATTTCTGAAGGAATGCAAAGAGGAGAAGAAGAAAAAGAAGAAAGCTCCTGATTCAGATTCTAACAAATCACAAGATGACGGTGATGCCTTCATCGCAGCCCTGGCAACCCATGCATCTGATGATGTGTGGCTAATCGACTCTGGTGCATCATTCCACATGACCTCTCATTGAGACTGGTTCACTAAGTATGAGGAGTTCGATGGTGGAAAGGTGTATCTGGGTGACGACTCTCATCTGAAGATCGTTGGTCATGGAAGAGTCTCTATCTGATTCCCCAATGGTCAAGTGAAGGGGATCTCTGGGGTTATGCACATCCTAGGCTTAGCACGGAACCTACTTTTTGTAAGTAGTTTGAATGATGCAGGTGTGCAGGTTGTCTTTTCGAAAGAAGGATGCAAGATGACTAGAGGATCTATGGTGCTTGCTAAGGGTACTCGGAGAGGTACTCTGTTTCAGCTGGAAACATGCATTGCACAATGCAATAGTTCTTTTGACTCAAGGAAGAGGGCAGCAGTCACTTCATCCCCACCATCTGAACGAGCAGTGAAGAAATCTGTTGTTTCTAGTCCTGATGGTTGTAATCGTGCATTGGAAGTTAAACTTTCTGCAGAAAAGACAATGTTATGGCATAAGAGATTTGGCCACATTGGTGAGAAGGGTCTGCATACCCTAAAAAATAAGAACCTCATTGAGGGGTTAGATGATTGTAATCTTGAGTTCGACTTTTGCGAACATTGCATTTATGGAAAACAAAATCATGTTTAGTTTTACTCGAGTTCTCATAAGTCTTCTAGTGTGTTGGACCTCATTCATTCTGATGTGTTTGGTTCTGTTAATGTTCCTTCGTTATCAAAATATGTATAATTTGTATCTTTTATAGATGATTACAGTAGAAGGACATGGATTTATTTTCTTAGAAGCAAATCTGAAGTCTATAGCAAGTTTAAGGAGTTTAAAGCCTTTGCTGAAAATTAGACTAGTAAAAAAATTAAATGTTTGAGAACTGACAACAGTGGTGAGTTCTATTCTACAGAATTTGATAAGTATTGCAAGGAACTTGGGATTGAAATACATAAGACAACTCCATACACACCGCAGCAAAATGGAGTTGCAGAGACGATGAACAGGACACTGATGGAGAAGGCTAGGAGTATGCTTAGTGGAGCTGGTCTAGAACAAAAGTTTTGGGCTAAAGCTGTTGCCACTACTTGCTATCTGGTAAATAGATCTCCTACATTAGCTCTTGTTGGAAAGACACCCATGGAGGTGTGGTCTGGTAGAAAGCCTTCAGTAAGGCATCTTCATGTTTTTGGTTGTGAGGCATATGCACATGTGCCTAGGGAGAAGTGGTCAAAGTTGGAGAACAAAGCTGTTAAGTGTATCTTCATTAGCTATGGTGTTGGTGTGAAAGGATACAAGCTTTGGGATCCCATGGCTGAAAAAGTGTTGTACAACAGAAGTGTCATCTTCAAAGAGCTTACACCTTCTTCCACTATTTTGCAGCCAGGAGAAAAAGAAAAGAAAGAGGATGTTGTTCAGTTTCCTCTCACCCCTGAGAAGACTGAACAGAAAGACAATGTTGGACCTGATGATGAGGAGAGCTCTAGCAGCTCTGAAAGCTCAGAAGAAGAAGAAGCTGAACCTCAACCTCATCTCTTGAGGAGGTCTACACGGATAAGGAAGCAACCTGAAAGGTTTGGTTTTACATTGCTTAATTCTAGTTGTGCTTATGCTTTAATCACTAACAGTGATGAACCTAGAACTGTATCAGAGGCTTTGGATATGAAGGATGCAGGTTCCTGGAAGGAGGCCATGGAGGAAGAAATGGCTTCTTTGGAAAAGAATCAAACTTGGGACTTGGTGCCTTTGCCTCCTGGACGGAAACCTGTTGGATGCAAATGGGTGTTCAAGAAGAAGATTGGTGCAAATGGCAGTGTTGAGAAGTATAAGGCCAGATTGGTTGCGAAGGGGTATTCACAAGTGGAGGGTATAGATTATGGTGAGATCTTCTCTCCTATTGCAAAGCTGACATCCATTCGATTCCTGTTGTCACTCGCAGCAACTTATGACTTGGAGGTAGAACAGATGGATGTGAAGACAACTTTCCTTCACAGTGACTTAGAGGAGGAAAACTACATGTCACAGCCAGAGCATTACATGGTAAAAGGTAAAGAAAATCTAGTTTGCAAACTTAAGAAGTCTTTGTATGGTTTGAAGCAATCCCCTAGGAGATGGTAAATGAAGTTTGATGCCTTTGTGTTGTCAATTGGATTTGTGAGATCGAAATCGGATCACTGTGTTTATTATAAGTTTGATGGTGATTGTATTCTCATTGTTGCACTATATGTTGATGATATGTTGCTCATTGGGAAGGGTAAGAATATGATTTCTGATTTTAAATCTCAGTTGTCAGCTCAGTTTGAAATGAAAGATTTAGGGGCAGCCAGGTACATTCTAGGAATGGAAATCAGAAGAGACAAAGCCAACAGAAAACTTTGGTTAAGTCAGAGTAAGTATGTTAAGACCATGTTGGACAGATTCAGCATGGGAGATTGTAGACCATTGTGTGTTCCTGTTTCCTTGGGGACAAAGTTGTCTATTGAGGATTGTCCAAAATCACCTAGTGAGGTGGAGGACATGAGCAGAGTACCTTATGCTAGTGCTGTTGGCAGTTTGATGTATGCTATGGTCTGTACAAGACCAGACATTGCCCAAGCAGTGGGAGTCCTTAGTCGATTTATGGCTAATCCTGGACGGGTTCATTGGGATGCAGTTAAGTGAGTGTTCAGATATCTGAGGGGTACTTCTGAGTATTCCATTTGTTATCATGATAATGTTTCAGGACCTCCGCATTCTGTTGATATTCATGGATTTGTGGATTCAGATTGGGCAGGTGACATTGAAAGTAGGAGATCCACCAGTGTTTATGTTTTTACATTGTTTGGTGGTGCTATTAGTTGGATGAGTAAGAGACAACCTGTTGTTGCTTTGTCCATGACAGAAGCTGAGTATATGGCAGCAACTCATGATTGTAAGGAAGCCATTTGGCTTAAGAGATTGTGTTCAGATATTGGTGTTGATGCAGGTCAAATCACGATCAGTTGTGACAGTCAGAGTGCAATTTGCCTTGCAAAGAATCCAACTTTCCATGCTAGAACCAAGCACATTGATGTTCAGTTTCACTTTGTGAGGGACATGGTTGAGGATGGAAAGGTAAATTTGGAGAAGGTAGATACTTTGAAGAATGTTGCAGATGCATTAACGAAACTAGGGAGCACAGAGAAGTTCAGATGGTGTTCGAAGTCTATGGGCCTCTCGGCCTATAGCAGTTAAACCCTGTTATTTCCATTAGCTCTTGAAAGGTGTTCGACAAGTGGGAGAATGTTGGGAATTAAGGTGTCTCAACCTTTGCAAGTTTCTAGCATTTATTATTTAATTGTATTTATTTTTTTTCTATTATTGTAATTTGGATGCAAATCCTATTTCGTCACTTTGTGGGAGTTGGCACTATGATGTGTCATCCTACATGGAAGGTGACCACATGTAATTTTTTTCCTCATATGAGGAGATAAGCATTCTACCTTGTGGTAGAATAGTTTTGCCATGTGTTGGCATCTTTCAGGTGTTGTAAGAGGTTTATGACATGTAAGAGTTATGACAGATTCTTATGACAGAATCTATGACATGTAAGGGCTAGAAATGGAAGATTATATGACAGGTGAAGACAAGTGTCTGAAGCATCTTGCATGGGGAAGTATGCATCCAAGTTTGACTATGACAAGGTTGCAAGAGAATCTTCTATTAATAGATAGTTATGACAGATTCTCTTACAGCTGTAAGAGTTGTCATATATGACGGATTTTATGACATTGTAAGAGCATCTGTCATACCTTAATTGGGTAAATTTGGGGTGCCCAAGTTGGGGGGTTGTAAGGGATGAAAGAGAATCACTTACAAGTGTCATACACATGTTTTATGGCCTTGGAAATTGGGCCAAATGGATTTGGACGAATTCTTTGTGTGACTTGCTCTAGAAGCTACCTCCATTGTACTACTTCTCTATATATACAGGTGTTTGGAGATGGAGTTTGTATCACAGGTTTATAGGTACTGTTATGCTGCCGGATTGACTCCAGACACAAGTGTCGAAGACCATTGAAGCTTGCATTGCAAGTGTATTGTAAACATTCTTTCAGATTTGTTAATACATTATGCAGGTTTCTGAGTGTGGGGTTTTTCACCCGATAAGGGCCCCACCGTAAATTTTTGTCTCTCTTCTTCTATCTTCTTTCTGGCTCTCGTGTTTTGCTGCAATATCTCATGTTAATGCTTTAACATTGATGTAATAGTTAGGATAGTTTTGAATTTGCATAGCCCTCTCCTCATTAGATTAGTGTAGGAAGCGTTTTCCGCACACCTAGCTTCCTTTCACTGAGCATATTGAGCACTTGAGTATTCATAGCATCCTTTGAGCTTATCATCATTATCATCCATCCATCATGGCAACTTTTATCCTCATAATTGTTCATTACTGAAGAAGTAATCCACATCATAAATAAGGAATCACACAATCTAGGTCATATTGTGCTTGAATTGCATGCTTTTGGTTTCATTTGGATTAGATTCTTTGATGATGGTAGGGTTAGGTTTTCATGGCTATGCTTGATCTTATTAACCTAGTTTTTTACCTATCACATTTTGGCACACCTAGTGGGACCCACATCCTTGATTAACTTTGTTATTTGAAGTTGTTTTTATGAAGATTAGATTTTTTGAGCGCTTACAGCAAGTTCCAGTTACTTTTGAGCAAAAACCCATTGCTATCTAAATACACGCATAGCTTTTGAGCTAAAATGTGCCGCCTTTAGCATTTTCCAGATCACTTTTAAACAACAGTCTGTTGCCTCTGGTCTAACCTGCATCACTTCTGATCATTAGTAAATCACTTTTGAGTTAATATTAATCGCTTGTGAAAAATTGGCTTGCCTCTGGTTAACACTATACCTTGTTGTCAGAACCAAAACTAGCTCACATTTAAGCTATTACTAGTCGCCTTTGGCCTTTTCTAAGTCACATATGAGCTATTACCTGTTGCCTGTGGTCTAATACTAGAAAATCTTAGCGACTAAGTCGAATTAGCGACAAATCCAGCTTGCTCAGCCTCAGCATTAGCTTTCAGACCTGTCTCTGATCATTAGCAGATACCTAAACTTTGTCTCCTGCTTTGAGCTTACCAATCAATCAAATTTCATGATTTTTTCATCTTCTTAAGATCCCAAACCAGCAAACCAAACATCAAACCAATCAATTCAATCAATCAGCAAAAAAACATCTCCTAGCTTTCAGCTTCAGCAACATCTACAACATAGCAACCCGCAGCAAACAATTTTTTTCCCTTGAGTGTGTGAGCTATTCTCTAGGGAAAACCAGCCAACAACAAATCAACCAAGCAACCTAACAACAAAGAAAACCAACCAACCAAACACATCAGCAACCAAGCAAAACAACAAAGCAACCAACAACCAACCAACCAATAAACAATCATCTTTCTTTTTGGGTCTCAAAACCTTGACAACCTAAACTTTAGTTTTCAACATCATGCCTCAAACTAGGAGTCAATATAGAGCTAAAATGGAAGCCAAACTACAATCTGAAATGGAAGCCAAATTGCAAGCTGAGATGGGAGCTAAGATGCAACAATGTAGATCAACACCTCTTAAAGATACAACTCAATTTATGACTGGTATGCCTCCTCATATGTTTATGCCTCATATGTTTATGCCTCATGGGTACACCATTAGAGAGTCATCTTCACAAGTGCAACCTCAAACATTTTTGGAGACTTTTGAGGAACAATCTCAAGAAGACTTATCAAAATTTTAGGATACACATGTGTGGGATCAAGTTGAGAGACTTGTTTTATCTTAGCCTAATCACTATTTCTTGCAACTTGCTCACATGGGTGCTAAATTACCAAGAGATTTTGACATATCCACTATTAGAGAGCATGACCCAAACACTCCCACTGTTGTTGTAAAGGGACCATCCACTAGAGTCAAACCATCCCCCATCATATCACAAACTTCATCTTCCAACACGTCTCTTTCATGGCCTATTGTTACTTCATTTGATCCACCATGCTCGAAGTACACTCTAGAACCTTTGATGACACCAACCAACGTGCTCCCTTTTATTTCACAAAATTTGAACATTCCACCTTTCCATGTTCCTCAACATACTCCTTCTCCTACCATTACCATTTCCATGCCTCAAGTAACACAAGCTGTCCATGTGGCCCAAGTGCAAACGCCCCAAACATCACAAGCTATCCCCATATCCCATAATGTGCAAGCTTCCCAAACTATCCCAACAACACCAATAGTCCAAGTTTCATGACCATCGCAACTTGCTATATCCCGTGTGGAAACCACATCTCATATACCAACTGTTAATATGCTTTTCACTATCTCTACTAATCCCTCCATTACACCATATAATCCTAATGTTAGTCTTATTTACATGAGTGACTCTCCTATCGTTTCTCAAGCCAATCCTAGCACTATGGTCACTTATGTTGAGCAACTTGCATCCATTCCATCATATTCTTCTAATCCTTCACAAACCATCAATCCATCATATGCTACCCAAGGCTTGCCTATTATCACCCAACACATGACACATATCAATCCTCATGTTGTCCAAAATACAAACCTAGGTGTCCATCCTTCTTTCATATCCACCAATCCTTCCATCACTTACCATGTCACAAACCCAACTCCAAATTCACAACCATTAACTAATGTCAATCCATCTTCCACTTCTCATGTGATGCAAAATCTTGGTGCTAATTTGTCACAATATACCCAACCACCCCTTGTGTCTCAAGGACATCACTCCTCAACCACATATGTGTCACATACCAATCCTTTGACATACATTGTGAGTACACAACCTCAACAAATGGTCATGGCTTCATATATCCCACAATAGCAACCCCAATATACATCATACCATGTTTCACCCCCTTTGCAACAACAACAATTATCTCCAGCGGATATTCAACAAATGATCAACCAAGCGATAGGACAAGGCAAGAAGACATTTTCTTTAGAAAGCATATGTGCTTATCCATTCGACAAGTCACTTCATATGACACCTTTTCCACCACACTTTGAAATTCCACAATTTGACAAGTACAAAGGAAAAGGAAATTTGGAAGACCATCTTAGAGCATTCTGTGGCATGTCTTGATGTTTCTCATGATGATACTTATCTTTTGATACTATTTCCTTGAAGCTTAGCAGGACAAGCTCTCGAATAGTTCTCTCATTTACCTCCGGGAATTAAGTCTTTTTCAAAATTAGCAAATAAGTTTCGATTACACTTTGCTTTTAACATTAAACATGAAGTGAACATGAATGACCTCGTCAACAATAAATAGTGTAATGGGGAAGCATTTTCTTCATTTACTCAACGATGGTGTAATATGGCTAACAAACTATCATGGGAAATACCTAAGAAGCAACAACTCGATATCTTTGTTCAAAATCTTCATCCCGAGCTATCATTCCAACTACAATTGCAAAGTGCTAGCACCTTTGATGAACTTGTTTCCAAAGGAACCATCATTGAATGAGTTTTAATTGCTAAAGGCACTATCAAGATTTTTCGCGATAACAAAGACTATCCTCAAAACTCCAATGATAAATCTCGCTTTTGGAACAAAAATAAGAATGTTGTCAATGATGGTGTTGTGGACACAAAGAACATACAAACTATGAAATCTCCCATCAACATTCAAGATGCTTCTACAACAACACAACCTTTTCAACGAATGCATCAATGACAAACTTCCAATCCACACCAACAATTTACACCATTAGTGGAACCTATGGAAGTTGTCTTTCAAAAGATTCTCCAAGTGGGTGATATTATGTTACCAGATGCACCACCTAATGGTGAACCGCTCTTCAAAGCTCCTTGGTACAAAGAAAATGAGTATTGCGATTACCATAGAGTTAAAGGACACAAAACAAATGGTTGTATGCACTTAAAACATGTTATCCAAGATTGCATTGATCAAGGTTTAATCAAAATTACACCCTCAACAACTCAACTTGCACAACAATCAACATCGAACTATGATCTAGAGGCTTTCAAGAATCCACTTCCATCTCATGACAAATCAAGTAACCCTCATGTCGGGAATGCCATTTAGTACAACTGTGAATTATCTACCATTGGCCACATTGACCATGCTCGTATTTCTACCATTATTATCCAAGGCAAAGCACCTGACTGTGTTGTAACCACTCAAAGAGGTCAATTCACCATTCAAGGAGCACCTGTTCATCCTCCTCGATCATTCTCTAACTATAATCTATTGGATCACCTTGGCAAAACACCTGTGCACATATCCATTCTTGAGTTGCTTCACATATCCCCTGCTCACAAAGATATCCTTGACAAAGCCTTACAAGAATCTTTGGTGCCCAATGATATTGATATCACACAATTCCAATCTATGGTCGCTAGCATTGTAGCCCCTTGTCATTTAACCTTTTCTGACAAAGATCTTCAGCCCTCCATTCACCCTTCACACAACGAAGCCCTCCACATTGAAGTGTTTGTTAAACAACGCCGTATCAAATGAATCTTGGTAGATGGTGGAGCTGGTCTTAATATATGTTCTTTGAAATTAATAAAACAATTGGGATATTCTGAGAAAGATGTTGACACCTCCAAGGTTATTACTATCAGAGCATATGATGATGCTGAGCAAGATACGGAAGGGATTATTTTCTTGCCTATCCAATTTGGTCTGGTCACTACTAAAACCCATTTTTAGGTTCTTGATATTGACCTTCCTTATAGCATCATCCTTGGTCATCCGTGGATACGTGCCCTCAAGGTAGTTCCTTTCACATATCATCAATGTCTTAAATTTCCACACAACGGTGTTGAGATTACTATCCATGTTGATCCCAATCCATTTGAGTTTTGTCGTGCCTTTCAAGCTAAATATCATAGTCTAAACCACATTCCTATCAACACCGAGGCATATCCATCTTCATCATATATAGATCCATCTGACCTCCTCAAGCCATCATCTAGCAAAGCTGCTTCCGATCTCTGTATCGAGTACTCCAAACATGGTCCTGGTGAATACACATTGCAAGAACCTTCATCCACATCCATTTCTGATACAGAAGCTGGATCTTCTTTGGTAAGAGAGACTTCTAACTCTGATACCATCAATGATTCCTCCTTCCATCTCACTGACCTTTTTCTGGGATCCTCCATCTTCATGCTTTCCACAACCCCTTCATCTCCATCTAGTGAGGAACTCAAGTCTAGTTCTCCAAGCACTCCTAGTCCTAGTGTCAAACATTGGCCTCCCCAAGCTAAAGATGTTGGTAATTCCTCCATCCATCCTAAGCCCACCATTTTCCATAAAAAACCCCTCTTCCATCAAATCCATGGGATTCAAAAATAAAAATGTGGATGCCTCTACCTCTAAAGCTAAAAATCCTACCAAGAATCCTAAAGATTCTCATGCCTTAGGACATCAAAGCAACGAATCACAGTCTAGCGCATCTAAAAAGCTACCTAAGTCTATAACTCCACAAGAAGAGCCTACAACCAAAATGGTCTGGGTCCCTAAGCAAACAAGCAAGCAAGTTGATTGAGGCATCCTTATCCATCCTTCAAGAATCCCAACCATTTTCTTTCATTTCCATCCCATTCCATTTAACAATCCCACAAGTAAAATAAAAATCATAAAAATACTAAATCTACGTGGGTTCCCACATCACTCCATCACCCATCCCCTAAGCAAGCATCTCTTTCACTCCCACCATCAAATTTATTTCCATATCCTCCACTTCCACCATCCTATAACTTGCAAAAGCATGTGACCGTCCACCTTCCTCCATCCAATTTACCTCTACTACTTCCAACCCCTAATATCCCTCCATTTTCCTCACCTCCATTACTACCAATGCCTAATTATCCCTTTATCCTTTAGTACCATTACATTCCTAATCATGACCAACAAATGCACATACCGTCTAATCAAAGCTTCCACTCATTCTTCCAACCCAACCCTTCCTGGTTAGCCTAGCTTACCTCTCAAGGGGGCACCACTTGCCAGTTACACTAGGGCACAACTTTGTTTATCGAAGGCATATCGTATCTTCTTTGACACAATGCTCTATCGAACATTGTATCAAAGAGGGGCAAAATGTAGACACCTAAAATTGACCCATTATAATTAGCATTCAAACATCACATTACACACCATCTGCATTTGTCTAACACACTTGAACAATATCCCTAACACATCTATTTCTTCTATTAATTAAATAAATTTATATTTATTTAATTAATTCATTAGCTATTTCCTCTAAGCTATAGTTAAACAATCTTTAATTATTTAATTATCTTCATTCTTCTATTTTTAATTAAATGAATTTTATTTATTTATTAAAAATTCCTTTCATAGACCCACTTTCCAATTAATTAAATAAATTTTATTTATTTAATTAATTTCTCTTATCATTTATCTGATAAGCCAACATGTGTGCCTCTTTCATTTAAAAAAGATAAGTGGTACTACATCCTTTATTTAATATCTTTCACATGTAGTACTTTTTATGTACACAAGCACACATAAGCCTTATCTTCTCTCCACTTGTCATCTTCACATTCGCCTATGTCTATCCTTCAATCTTATCCATTCACATAGCCACCGAATCTCTACCATTGATTGATTTTGCTTGAGTTCTATATAAACACTCTCTCATTCCATACTACATCAATCCAACATTCGTATAGCGTCTACATTATCATCCTGAGCATATTGGGCACTTGAGTAATCATAGCATCCATTGAGCTTGTCATCATTATCATCCATCCATCATGGCAGCTTTTATCTTCATAATTGTTTCCACATCATAAACAAGGAATCACACAATCTAGGTGATATTGTACTTGAATTTCATGCTTTTGGTTTCATTTGGATTAGATTCTTTGATGATGGTAGGGTTAGGTTTTCATGGCTATGCTTGATCTTATTAACCTGAGTTTTTACCTATCATAGTATGGATGTGTTTTCTTGATGCCTGTAGATCACATATGAATATAGGCTTAGGAGTATTTACAACAACACTACTTTTTGATTTGGCTCCTAAAAATGCTACATAACTTATGTTCTTCTCTCAAACATCAATCCACAAGTGGGCAGGTGTGGTGAGGTAAGGAGATTGATGAAAGATAGAGGAATTAAAAAATCTCCAGATGTAGTTGCATTAAAGGGCATAAAATGGTACATGCTTTTTGTGTAGGAGACATATCACATCCATAGACAAAGGAGACCTATGCAAAGTTGGAGAAATTGGCTTGGAAGATGAAGGCGGCAAGGTATTTTCCAGATTCAAGAATTTACTTAATGCTGTCAAAGGATGGGAAAAAGAATTATTTCTCTGCCACCATGGTGAAAAGTTGGCAATTGCATTTGGTTTGTTAAACATGCCCCATGAAACAACTATTAGAGTTGTTAAGAACCTTTGAGTATGTGCTGATTGCCACACTACAACAAAATTTATCTCCAAAATTTTCACAAGAGAAATTGTTGTGAGATGTGAACCTTTTCCATCATTTTTAAATAGGGACAATGTTCTTGTGGAGATTATTGATGATGCTAAATGAAGCAATCTAAAAATAGGTTTACACTAGATTAATGTGCACCGTGTCAGATTTTCTATTGGTGGGTGTAAAGCCCAACTCCTCAACCTTTGCCAGCATCATCCTTGCCTATGCACAAATTAAAGCTTTGGATGAGAATATGGACATCTATCAAAGCATAATTGGAAGTGGATTTTTGTCAGATGTTTAGTTGCAAGTGCCACTTCCAATCATGAAAGCCTTCACAAAGACTTATGCACAAAATTCAATAAAGAATAATATAATTTATGCACAAATTCTCTTGTGAATGATTTCAAATTGTAATCAATTTCTTTGTAGCTTATAATGTGTGGATAAGAATTGACATTCCTTGTAGTTTCCTATGCCATTAATTAAAAGGAATCTAGATCTACACATTCATCTTAGATGCATTTGCATAGTTGAAGTCTGTTGTTTTAAATCCTTTACACAAGTTTTCCATGGGTTAACCTATGATAACATGTCTCCTAGCAACATAACGACAATCCTCTCAAGGGGTTCTTAAATACCACTAATCTAGGTTAATTTATGCTGAGTTGTGTGCATAAAATAGATTACATTCCTCAAAGAAATGCGGTCTCATGGACTGCAATGATTACACGATATGCACAAAATGGATTTGTTGATAAGGCATTAGAAACTTTCAAGCAAATGCAATTGAATATACATATACAGAGAGAGAGATGTATGTGGAAGCATAGACAAGGCATGTGAACTGTTTAACAAAATCCCTGAAAGAAATGTGGTCTAATAGACTACAATGATTGCATGATATGCACAAAATGGATTTGTTGAAAAGGCTTAGAAACTTTCATGCAAATGAAATTGGCAGGTGTAAATCCAGATTCCACAACTTTTGCTAGCATCCTCTCTACCTGTATCAAATGGTAAGCTTTGGAACATGGTATGGACATCCATCAAGGCATAATAGAAGGTAGATTTTTGTTAGATATTATAGTTGGAAATACTCTTATAGACATATATGAAAAATGTGGAAGCACAAACAAGGCACACAAACTGTTTGACATAATGCCTCAAAGAGATGTCATCTCATGGAATGCAATGATTGCAGGATTGCACAAAATGGATTTGTTGAACAAGCTTTAGAAACTTTCAATCAAATGCAATTGTTAGTTGTAAATCCAAATTTTGCAACCTTTGCCAGCATCCTCCCTACTTGTGCCCAAATGGGAGCTTTGGAATAGGGTATGGACATCCTTCAAAGCATAATGGTAGGGGGATTCTTGTTATATATTATAGTTTGAAATGTTGTCATAGACATGTATGCAAAATATGGAATCATAGACAAAAAACGTAAACTATTTGACAGAATTCCTCAAAGAGATGTCATCTCATGGAATGCAATGATTGCAAGATATGCACAAAATGGATTTTGTAAGGACACTCTCAAAATCTTTGAATTAATTAAGCACTATGGAACATATCCTAACATTGTAATCTTTGCTTGTATTCTAGGTGCATGTAGCCATGCAGGTTTAGTGGATGAGAGCTGTACATACTTTAATCACATTTATAACCCTTATTGCATTACACCTACAGTTGATCATTATGTGTGCATGGTTGACCTCCTTTCCCGTGCTAGCCATCTTGAAGACACCCTAAACTTTATCTTTCTTTCTAAATCTCCAAATTTTCCTTATTCCTGCTCACATTGAAGACCTATGAGCGGGAATAGGGCTAACATTTTTTCTTTCTAAAATCGGTTGGATAAAGCCATATTGCTAACTTTTTTTTTTTTTCAAAAAAAAAAGACCTTTATCTTAAGGTTACTCATGAACCATAAGATAAATAATTATTTAAACAAAACTATGCATTCCTTAATGACATGTAAGAGAATTTAATCAACTGCTACTTAAAAACTCTTTAATGTTTCTGTCTAATGCAGGTTCTTACATTAATAGTGAAAAAGAACATGCATGGACCAAGCAATTTGTGGCACTTAAGGTTATGTAATAGAATTTACAGTTGATAGTTAAATTGTATAACAATTTTTTTATGATCTTTACTAACATTTATTATAATAGTTACATGTTTTACATCATCGGAATGATATATTAGCTGTAACTTTTTTGAAATTTTATTATGGTATGTGCACTTTGATATGATGTAATATGATTATGGTTTTGTTTCATATGTTGTAATATTAGATATATAACAGAAAAATATATTATTGCATGAAATAAATAATAAATTTTCATTTTAAATATTTTTTTTACAGAACACAAGTCTTCCAGAAGATCAAGATGATCCTCACGATATAGATCCAGATTATGTTGGTTCTAGGACAAATCACATGGCAGAGGATGATGACGACGTAGATACAGAAGACACCGAGGCCGATGACGATGATGACAATGACGATGATGATGATCATGATGGTGATGATGATGATGATGTAGTTGCTGGTAGTAGCCAGTGACATTCATGATCATATAGACTGCATCATGGATTATTGTTGATATATCATTATGATGCCTCTTTTCATGGTTGCTATCATATGTATCATTTTCATGACTTACAGTACCATATTATTGAGTTGTATCATTTTGACTTATATCATTTGGACATGTATCATCTTGACTTGTATCATTTTAAGTTACATAATTTATTATTTTTACTTATATCATTTGTACATGTATCATTTTGACATGTTATTGATCTACTGGCATATTTGACTTTCACTTGTTTTAGTTATATATGATGATGATCTTATCAGTAGTGACTTGTCAATTTATATATATTGAAAGTGGTCGATGATTTTTGGATGGATATTTATTATGTATGATGATTTCAATTTACTGCTCAAGATGGATGTTGTCAAATTTAATTAAATTATAGGTATCTGAATCACTTGTTTAAATTATAGATAATGATCATGTCATAATAATTATCTTGTTATTTAATCATATGAGTTAAATAATTAAATTACTTACTCTACAACCATATGAGTTATTTAAGAGGCATGATATATTTAACTAATTAAATTGAAATAAAACATATTAAATTAATAAATGTAAGTAAAAGAAGAAGCATTTTTAGAAGCAAAAAAGGAAGCAACAATGGAAGTCAAACTAGAAGCAAACCAGAAGCAATCTTGGAAGCAAAACTTGGTGTTATCTAGGAAGCAAAAATATAAGCAATTCAGGTAGCAAACAAAGAAGTAATAATGGAAGCAATTTTAGAAGCAACAAAAGATGCAATAATAGAAGCCATATTAGAAGCAATAAAATATGCAAAAATGGAAGCAAAGCTAGATGCAACAAGTGACATTATATCAGAAACAAAATTGGAAGCAAAATTGGAAGTAAAACCGGAAGCAAAACTAGAAGCGAAATTGGAAGCAAAACTAGAAGTAAACCTGGAAGAAAAACTAGAAGCAAACCTAGAAGCAACACAAGAAGCAAAAGTAGAAGCCAAACTGGAAGCAACAAAATTTGGTGCTAAAACGGGTGCTAAATCCAGTGCCAAAGTGAAATGTAGTTTAGCAACGAGTTTTGCTTCAGCAGAAGTGTCCAATTCATGAACTCAAATGCACTAAAATCCAATGCTATTTTAGGTGCTAATTGCCTATTTTGTTGTAGTGTGTACTCAATAATGATATGGAAAGATAGATTAGATTGATGAATTTGTTAAACCCTAGATTGATTAGGCCTCAAACCCAAATTATAATGAAATCGTATACAAAGGAACAAAGGCTACAAATAACCACACATGGAAGCACTAGATACAGATTAGAAACATACCATAAGTCAGATTTTTAGAGGCAAAAAATTTGCGGACTATGGGGCAGGCACCCAAGTCTGATAGGGCAACTTTTTTGTGGATTCGGAACAATGATCAGTGTCAGATTGTAACCTACTTCAAAATTTATAGAGGTTCTTGTCGAGAGAACTATGGGGCGGACACCCTAGTCTAGTAGGGTTGAATTTTAGTAACTTTTCTCCAGATCCTGAATCTCTATCCTCTAAATTGCTTCTCTATATCTTCACTCTACCAAATCCCGCACCTATAACCTACAATCACAAAGAGAGGGGTTTTGGGGTTGTGGTGTTTAAGAGATTACCTCAGTCAAGCCTTGAAATAACATTCAAGTCTTCCAACACCGTTGTTAGATAGAGTGTGTGCCCAATGGAGGACAAAGGCCAAAATAATAATAAGATAAAATTATTGAAGCACAAGTAGATATCACCTTAGAGGTGAAACCCTCACAAAGATGAAGATCCTTCAAATCATGAGGAGAAGAGTTGATGATGCCAAATTTGCAACAAACACATACAAACACAACACAATTCTTCTCTGCAACACAATGAATTCCTTTAATGTTCTTTTCTCTATAATCATAAGTTTGTCTTAATCCTCTAGGAGTAAAATGAAGACATACGCTCACTTATATATGTATTCCCGCTAACTTTCATAATTTAAATTGAATTGGCTGACAAAGGGAAACCTTTTGAGAGGGCCCAAGCTGACACATTAAAATTTGAATCTTGGCAAATCAGCCTAGACTTGGGCATAGGCACCTAAGTCCCAAGGCACTTTTTGAGTCTAGGTTAAGCATTAAAATATGCCCCTAAGTCCCATTTGACATGGGTTTCAGGGGAAATGGCTCTGGGATAAGTATTAAGCATGCATATTGAAAATAAGGGGACCTAGGAGCTAAGCTTGGAGGTAAAAAGGCATAGGGTTACTTTTTATTCCATAACAACTTCTTATATAAAATCTATTATAAACACATCTTCTCAACCTCTAGTCACATCATCACTAGCTCCTGATAGTGCAATCATGGGAGATGTTAAAAAAGAGACAATTGAGAAAATTAATATATTTTGCATATAGTAGAGCATTTGAAACATGGGTAGAATAGATTATTCTCAATGTCCTCAATTAAATTGAAGAAGCCATTAATTTATTTCAAAGTGCCAACAAAATAGAAAGGAGATAGATAATGAGTTGAAAACTACAAAGAAAAAGTAGGTCATCTAGTTGGGTGTAACAAGAGACTTAGAAAAATGGTTAAGTTTGATACCAATACGTTAGTCTCTAAGAAAGTCATTATTAAAGATGATGAGTATGATGCCATATATTGATATGAAATCATGGAATAGAAATTAATAATCTTGAAACAAACAAGTTTTGAATTGAAGAAGCTCTTGAAATCTTCTAATAACTTAAAATCTGACATCAGAGAAAAAATTTTAGTGTTTAAAGTTGATATCCTTGGAGAAGATGAAAGCGAATTAGCACACATTTGGATTGTCAAGAAGAACTTCAAGGATAGAATCACAGATGAATTGTTCAATGAGGAAATGTTGAATGTTGCATCATGAAGAAATTTTGTTCAATTTCATCTACTCTAATTAGTTTTCAAAGTGATGTTTTAAATTTTCATGAGTGAATGAAGGAGGTGGAAGAGACTATGGCAACCTAGTAGTTGTGTTTGGTTAATACCACTATCTCAGATGCTAAGTTGATCACACCCACTGTGAAGCATAATTTTCAAAGGGAAATCATCATTAGAGAAATCTCAATCACCCAAGTTAGAATCCTCAAAGGAGAAAATTTATGTTCAACGAGTCTCAAGACTTTTCTCTCATTTACTTTAGTGTTGTTTTGAAGATGTAAATTAAGTCATTTTTATATGAATTAATAAAGTGAATTTTATTTATAACTTTAAATAAGAAAAGTAATGACTTTTTAATTTGTCATTAAAGTTATAAAATAAAAGAAGTTACAAATTGGTTATTAGAGGAAAGCCTATATATACATGGCTTATTTGTAAAGCAAGGACTTTTTGATTCTATCACATAGTATAGAAGCCAAAGAGTCTTTGTGCTCTCTAATTTTAAGTTCAATAAAGAAAGGATGTTGCTAGTCTATAAGCCCATGCATTATTTTCTTTATATTGTTATTTCTTCTTATGTGGGAATAATGGTTTTTATTTGATATATTTTATATCATGTGAATAAAATATTTATCATATTTTTAGTTGTTTCTTTACCTTATGCAATCTGGGCCATTTTTAGGTGGTTAATTTCTGATCTATGAATCTGGGTATCCACACGAATAAATCTTTCTTATGTTAGATGATAATTCTTAGTCTCAAACCATAACTGCATTCCTTTATTGAAACAATTCTTGTCAAGATAATAAATCTTTGAGTTTATTCCTATGTTGTTCTTGAAATCCCTTTGTGTTTTAGAAAATCTGAGAGTTGTGGTCCCATATTAGCCAAAACTAGGGTTTTCTCTTGATTTATTTAGGGTTTTAGTTAGTTAAACTTTCCTATTTTTTGGTTAAAATAATACCTTGAAAAACTAATCATATGAGGAATTTGCTCCTCTCAAATGCAAAGGAAGATTGTCAATCTAATAGCAATTTATTTAACTATTGTTAACTTTTTCATTGCCTATTGGGCAAGTCAAGGATGACTTTCAATGATAATTACAGTTAGAATTTTTTTTACAAACACAAGGTACTCAAAAAGATCATAAATGATGTTGGCCATGATTGGTATCTTCAAATCTACCTCACCTTGTGGGCTTATCACACTAGCATCCATATGCCTACTAGGACAATCCCTATTCCTTGGTCTTTGGATATGACTCTATTTTAACAATTGAGATTGAGTTATTATTCTTGAGTATTTATTTCCAAGACCTAATTTATGATGAGGAATATCAATTTGCACATTTCAAGAATTGACACTCCTTGAGGAATAAAGGCTAAATGCACTAAATCACTTGAAAGCATACTAGAATCAACTACATCAGAGCTACAATAAATGTGTAAGATCTAGAGATTAAAATTTGTGATCTTATTCTAAAGGAGAGTAAAAAAAATCAAATTAGGATCAAGAAAAGAAAGAAAAGTTTGAGCCTAATTGGTTGGGCCCCTACATAATCATTAATAAAATTGGATCAAGTGCATACGAGTTGGCTGCACCAAAAGGTTGAGAACTAGAAGAACCAATGAACATCATGCACCTCAAATGTTTTCGTGCTTGAAGCAATATAAACAAAAAAAATAGTAAATAGAAAATTTTCCCTCTAGTGAAAAACATTTCTATCACACCTTGGGTAGGTACCATGATGAAAACCTATTTATGGACATCATGTGTAGCACTTGATTTCCATTATCTATGTGTACAACCACTTCCCTTAAATCCTTGCCAAGAGCATATACACCATCCACATCTTCATTCAAGCACCTATAAATCAAGTCTTCAATCCTCCATCACATGCATAATCATTGACATACAAGTAATCAATTAAAGGCACATGCTAATTCAATCTTGAAAACTCTAAGAGCAACCACATTTATCATAAATGAAGAGCACATCCACTCAAGAAAGGAGATCCCTCTTTTAGTAAGTGAAGGTAAATCTTGTTATTTGGTTTCCTTTATTACTCCATTTGATGTAGTATGTTTGATTTAGAATGAAGGGTTTAATATGGCTTCTAGATATAGCATGTACATAAAGCATTGTAATTGGTATCATTCTTCACATCCCATTTCAACTAGTGATTGGGACCAATTAGATCAAGCATTGATCAATACATTTAAGGAAAAGGGATATACAACTTCATTGTCAAACAACTTATGACTATCAAAAGGGCTCCTATTGATGGCTATTTTGGCACATCAACCTAAGTAGAACAAAGATCACTCTACTTCTCCTAAAAAGGTGATTGATCTAAAGGATCAATTGCCTCTAAGGTCCCTATAGGCTAGGTCACAACAACATTAGAGTAGCTAAGTGGTCTATGTGATGGTTCATTCAAGGGGCCTATGCTGGTAACTTTAATCCTAGACCAATAATAATCAAATATATTTGATAGATAGATAGTATTCGAAATCCAACTAATCCTACTTTTGATCCTAGACTAATTTTGTGTGTAAAGAAAATGCAAGAAAGTTAAATGGACAACCTTTGTGTCTAATTTTCATCGTACTTGAAGGATCTGGAAAAATTTAAGTTAACCTATAATGCAATGATTTGTATTTCACTCAATCATCAATGCTACAGATGCAAGATTCTCAGGAATTATTAAGAAATTGAAATGAAGGCTTGAAAACACCATATTGCATGTATAGAAATCAAACCCTATCACTCAATATCATATCAAAAGATAAAGAGAACAATTGAGTGCTCATAGGAATTTTACCAAGATAGGTCAAATTCTGAACCAAAATGTAAACACATTACTGATGAAAGTAGATTGTCATTGATGTCAAAAATGTGTTGGTATTTACAGAAGTTGTTCATATACTTCAGGTTGATATGTTGCTTCATGGCTCAATCAGGAAATGCTAACTTGTTTGATCAGTTTGTGTACATTCTTGATATTCACAAGACTGCATGATCAGAATCATCAATCAGGATAAGTATGATACAATGCATATGTTTTATGATACAAGGTTGCTGATAAAGTTCATCTTGCCATGGTTGATCAAAGTGAGGCATTAATGTTTATTAATGGTTGAATCAATGGTTATCAAAATGCCTAAAATATTAAAATCCTAACTATAAGCTCTAAGTGTATACAAAGAGATTAAATGTCAAAGTATGCACTTTATGTTATAAAGTAATGTTGACCTGCAAGAGCAGGTTATACTACTTAGAGCAACCTACTAGAGGGTTTTAATTCGTGACACCTACCGGCCCCTTCATATTCTATTTACCATTTGAATTTGGTTGAATATCCTTATTTAATTTATGAAGAGCTTGATTTAAAAAAAAAAAAAGCATGGAATATCATTTATATTAGAAAGTCTTATTTAAAGGGGAGCATGAAAAGGTTTCCAATGACTTTTTATAAAGCTTTTTATAAAGCTTTAAATATAAAACATTTTAAAAAAAAGAAAAAGCATTAAATATGCTTTAAGAGGGGAATGTGAATAAGCCATTTTATGGCTTTATTTAAAATATTTTTATGAGCTTTTAAAATGTTTTTTTGTGCTATTTTCTAGGGGGCACATTTCAAGGAGAGTTTTAAGGAGATTTTGGGAGACTTTAAAGGAGAGTTTCTTTTTATGAAGAAAATCTATTTTTTCATATTGTGGCTGAAGTAAAAGATAAAGGGGAAAGTTTTTTTTAAAGAATATGAAAGGAATTTCATGTGGTGGATTTAAGGGGTTTATTTTTAGAATGTTTTTTTTTAAGACATTCTATTATATTGGAAATATTTTTGGAAGACATTTTTGTGAGAAGATTATATTTTTGAGAAGATGATAAGATTGATTTTTTTTTATTGAAGATTTTTGGTAAATGGGATTTTGAAAAGTCGTTTGTTGCAGATTGAAGAATATTTTGAAGAAGACAAAGAATTTTTTTTTGCAGAGAAGATGAAGGGTTTGAAGAAGATGATTTTTTTTTAAATAAAAAATATGAAGAACAGTGAAGAGTGAAATTTTTCAAGTGCATTATGATTTTTTTTAAAGATATTTTTGAGATGAATTTTGCAGAGAAAAGAATTTCAAAAATAATGATCATAGATGATCTTGTAGAAGAAAATATATTTGCATATGTTTTTATTCTTACAGATTGAAGAATATCTTATGATGGGAATGGAAATGTATTTTCTTCAAAGGAATATGAAGAGACATTTTGAAGATGATCAAAGAGATTTTATTTTTTTTCTACAAGAGAAGATTGAAAATATTATTGTTGAAGATATTCAAAAAAAAAAAAATGAAGATTTGCAGAAGATGAAATTGAACAGGCAGAACATATTTTTGAAAAGAAGAAAATGAAAAGTAAAATTAAAAAAAGTAGAGAAGAGTTAAACGTGAAAGGTTATTTTTTCATATTTAATGGCATTACAGGTGCATTAAAGTTGTGTGGTGATGTGGATCAATATGGAGTGTTGAAGATATTTTACAGATGAATCATGTTATTGTATGTGAGATTATGTTTGTATAGGAATGGATCAAACACAGTATGAGGACATCATGCAATAAACTTACATATTGAACCATGAAGATAAAATGCAGGTGAATATGCATAGGTGAATCAAATTTGCAGAGATAAGAGTGTTGTAAAGATGTGTAAAAGGAATTGTTTTGTATGGTCTTGACTTGAAAATCAAAATAGGAGGTATAAAGATGTATGATGAAACACAGGTTGCATAATGGTGCAAATCAGATTGAATAGCAATCAATTCTTGTACACAGAATTTTATGATGGAAAATTGTCTATGCGAGTGAGGCACAGTATGCCAGTGAGGCTTGTAGGTCAGTGAGACCTTAACATTTGTCAGTGAGACACATATTGTAGCCAGTGAGACTTCTTTGTAGCCAGTGAGGCATGTTTGATCAGTTAAGCCAGTGAGGCAGTTTAGAGTGGTTTTTCTACCCCTAGAGGGTTTTCCACTCATGCAATTCTTGTGTCATAATCTTCTTTGTGTGTATGATTTACTTATGAAGTTTTGTTCTCTTTCTGTATTCACAGTCATGTGCATATGTATTTGACAAATCAATGCTATCTTTCTCTCCTTGTGCTCTAAAAGTTAAAGTGTGTAAAAAGATTTAAGAATTCACACAACACTGATTCACCCCCCTCTCAGTGTTGATTGTACTCCTACAATTGGTATCAGAGCCTAGGTTCCTTTTTTGAAGTCTAATAGGCTCGGGTAGGTCCTGGTAGTGGAGTAAAATGGGTAAGAAGAATAGAATTAAGATGTCAAATAAAGATGCTGATCAAAAGATGGTAAAACAAGCCTCAGTTGTGCCCAGCAATGATTTGTTGCATTTGTCACCCTTGATAATTGATACAAAGAATGGTCATGTAGTTGAGAATTTTGATAAATTTAATGAAAGAAAAGATATCTTTGCTATTGAGACTAATGATGAAGATGAACATGAATTTAATGAAGATATTTGTGAGGTTGATTTTGAAGGAGAGCTTCTATGTGCCCTGGATACAATTAAGCAACTTAGTAAAGAAAACAAGAGATTAAAAGATCAGCTTATACAAGAGAAAGAATTCAAGGACAAAGTTGTTTTAGATCTTGAAGAGGCAAGAAACCTGATTGTAGACTTGAAGAATCAAGCAAGTGAATCAGATAAATTGATTGTCAGTTTGAAATCAGAAATTGAAGAAGCTAAGAGGATAGCTGATGTCTCAATATCTAATCTTGAAGTTGCAAGGATTGAGAATCTAAAACTAGAGAGTGATATTATCAATCTGAGAAAAGAGTATGATGGTCTCAAAGCTTTATCTAAGAAGTATAAGGAGTTTGAAGAAAGCACAAGCAAGCTACATAAGATGCTTGGTAAACAAAAACTATATGGAGACACCACTGGACTTGGTTTTGAAGAAGGAGAATGTTCAAAAGCTAGAGAGACTCCCAGAAAGAAGATTGATTTAAATGCTGCCACTGAAAACAAAATACATAATCAAAGAAGAAGAAATTTTAGAAGAAATGCTCCTGTTAGACAAGCATACATGTACAGGTATAACTATTCTTTTAATGGTTATTGTTATACTTGTAATCAATTTGGGCACAAATCAGTTAATTGCAGAAGGAACACTGATATTATTTGTTACAAGTGCAATAATGTTGGACATATTCAAAGGAACTATAAAATGAATAGAATGAATGAATCTGCATGGAAGCATAACATAATTGCTCAGGAGATGTCAAAAAGGTACTATCAGTCATTTGGTTATGATTACAACATAATTTGTTATAATTGCAACTCTCTTGGTCATAAAGCTCATAGTTGCAGGAAAGCTCCACCTGATTTGAAAAAGTTGAAATGGAAAGAGGGAGAAAAGGTTTGGAGAAAGAAAGCACCTGTAAAAGTGTGGAAGCAAAAATAGAGTCATGAGAAGGTAAATCCCAAACTTGTGCATCCAGCACAAGTTACATCATCAGTTGCATAACAGATAGCATGATGTGAGGGGGAGTTGTTCTTGTTCTATCCTTTATCCCCAAGAAGTTACAGGAGGAGATCAATTGATCTTGTCTGTCATGCTTGCCTGATAATGTTAATTTATGATGTTGTGTATGTCAGTGACATGTTTAGTGGTTTATAATGCATATAAGGAGTTCAAAAGTTCTCAGCACAAAGAGTTTGATAGTGTTGAGAGTTTTGGTTTATAAATGGTCCTATTCATATTTTGTTCATAGCATGTTGTTACTGACAATGGTTGAGTTGTTACGATGTTGCAGTCCAATGGGATCTTATTATTGAAAAGTATTGGTTATCATGGCAAAGAGCTTTAGTTGTTTCAAAGAGCTCTTATCAGATATTTGTCTAAGTTGGCTAAATGAAAGAAGTCAATTCATAACACTTTTCTCTGCATTTGGTTTTGCAAAGTGTTGTTTTAGGAAAAGCTTGATGGTGAAGGTTGTGCAATCTTGATAGGCTAATTTGTGTAATTGATCTTGGATATTCTCAAGAAGTTCTCTTCAGATGTTATCATGTGTTTATTGATTGAAGATTGAAGTATGTTTCAGATGTGGTGATATATATATCAGATTTGACAGTGTGTTGTAAAAAGACGTGCAGAAACAGCAGGATGGTCTTCATTCTTTTTCATGTCAAAAGGGGTGTGCAAAAATAGATTGGTTGCAGAATAATAGTTCATTGACAAGGACATCTCTTGTGTGATATTCATCATGGATTGTGATTCATTCTGATTGGTGAAAAGTGTAGTCATTGCATGAAATTCAAGTTCATATCAATGAAGTCAATTTGACAGTCATATCTACTACCTTGTTGTGTAATGTTTTTATGGCATATGTTTTGCATAAGTATTGAAACTTTCAGATGATTTGGAGATAGTGTTTCACTTGTTTCATTGATGATCTTCCTCACTAATACGTTTCAGACAGAATTCTTCAAGCTATGACATTGATGGTGATATCCTGCATTTCATCAGAGGAAGTTAAAATCAGCAATAGCAGATGGTAATGTTCAAAAAGGTTTGTCATATGTTGGCTTCAAGATTGTTATCATCATAAATCATTACTTGTTGAAAGGTTAATAGGAGTTTATGCCTTCAAAGTGTTCATAATTCAATATGCTTATAATGGTTATGATCATGCTATAACATCTTTAAGTGGAGTTGTTCTCAGGGGGAGTTAATCAGAGGATTGAGTTGTCACTATCTTGGGAGATTTGAAAAGAGATATGTTTTCTTCATGCTCATATTGGTAT
Source organism: Cunninghamia lanceolata (assembly GCA_027924645.1). Lineage (NCBI taxonomy): Eukaryota > Viridiplantae > Streptophyta > Pinopsida > Cupressales > Cupressaceae > Cunninghamia > Cunninghamia lanceolata. The sequence goes on from BSBN01001583.1 coordinate 19,386,571, forward strand.
TTCTTGTCAGGACTAATTCAGGAAGTGGATAAGTGCTGAGTTGAGTTGAGTTATGTTGATTAGTCTTGTCAGTGTTTACCAATGGTATTTCTGAGCAGTGTTTTGTTTATGAACTTTAACACATGGGAGATCTTGGAGATTTATTATTTCAGGTCAAAAAGTGTTGGTTCAGGAGTCTGTTAAAGGAAGTAATCAGAGGATCTCATTGATGTCAGTGTTTCATCTTCATCTACAAATTTGTGTTGTGATTAGAAGTGGTATAGTGCAGTCTGTGGGCAGCTTGTAATAGTGGTTTGGTGCTTGGTTTGATATGCCTTACATGATTGTTTGATGTCTTATTGCTCTCAAGTTTTTATGGTTGTTCAATATGCAGATGAACATGGAAAGAGCTCAAAGCTCTCAGGAAAAGTTTTGGACAGCAAATTGAAAAATAATCAGTGCCTTAAGTGGTATTTCAATTCTTGGTTGGTATGAAGGATGATAAGGGCGAGATAATAGCCTTTGTCATCAGATGTCAAAAAGGGGGAGAAAGAAAAATGTATCAGGTAGTTTGCCATCAATGACAAAGGGGGAGATTGATGAAAGTAGATTGTCATTGATGTCAAAAATGTGTTGGTATTTATAGAAGATGTTCATATACTTCAGGTTGATATGTTGCTTCATGGCTCAGTCAGGAAATGCTAACTTGTTTGATCAGTTTGTGTACATTATTGATATTCAAAAATATAAAACAAAACATGGAGAAAGAAGAATATTTTCTATTAATTGTACTCCTACAATTACCACCAAAGACACGAAACATGGAGAAAGAAGAATATTTTCTATTAATTGGCATCAAAATTGGTAGATTGCATATGTCAGTAGGACTCCACATGTTCATGTATTGAACTTGTTTTTACATGCCTTTGCTCTAATTACAAAAATGATAGCTTTCTACAACCTCTTCTAGATTCCCCCTAGACAGATAGAGATAAAATGCCATTAAATACCCAAGAGAGCTAGGGAAAACCCCATTAAATGCACATCAAAGAGGGGAGAAATATAAGGGCAAAAATTGCATACCCATATCCTTCTCCCTTATGTTTTGGGCTTACTTCAACTAGAGTGTCCTTTATGTAATAACAAGTCTACAAGTGGCATATTCTTGTATGAAATCCAACTCATTACCTAACCCTATCCCATCCCCATTAAGGCTAATTGCCAAAAATGGTAAAAACCCCTAGATCTCCCATTCATGAGCCTAGGCCAAACATTCATCATTCATTTAGAAATCATGAAGGAATATGAAATTTTTTTTTAGAGAGCATTCATAAAATGCACTTTATCTTTTACAATTTGCAATATCACTTGCCTTGATATTAATACTACTATGACATATCCTCTAGTTTATGGGATGCATTATTGCAGTGTGGGGACTTGAATGTGTCATTCTCATTCAAAGACACATTTTAATAATATACCACAACCTTCTAAACATATTATTATTATTATTATTATCACTGTACAATGATTGAAATTCGTATTGGAGCACTACTGAAGGGATTTATTATTATTTGTTAAAATAATACAATCAATATCCCCCAAGAATGTAAACTATACAATCCTAGTTGCCCAAGATTTTGAGTCTTCTACCCCCTGGATTAGCAAGAAAACAAAATAATATATGTATAATTTCAAGAGTGTCACTAGACTACAAAATTCATATAAGATGTTTTATTAAACCTTATGAAAGGTTGTTAGATGGCTTCTATACATCACATAAAAATAATAGGACAACATGTTGGTAGTCATTGCAACATAGGATATAATACATTTCAAACACAACTAATTAGATATATTTCCATATTGCATTGATTCTACATGGAAACTAACTTAAACATCTAAAAACTAAGTCATAGGAAGACAAAAACTGAGTAAATATTATTATTTTTATTAAAATATTAGTATAGTATAATATTTCTATTACTCTATTGTGGTTTATTTTTAAGGCTATAAGAAATAGTTATATAGATATTGGAGCCAATTTCAAGGATTTTTAGTCAAGAACATGCACATCTAAGATATGTTTGGTGTTCTTATTTTTGGTCATGTTAAGCAAGGGAGAAGATTATTTTCCAGGTATATAGTTGAAATTGAGGTCCACAACTTCATGACATATAATAATTTAAGGTCTATTTTTCTTCCTTTTTCTTTCCTCCCTCAATTAAGATCTCATCTTCCTCATCAACAACCATCTTAGGCGGAGCATATCTACAACTTATTTTTTCACATGGTACCATCTTGAGGTATTCTTCTCCATGTACATTTTTATGTAATACATTCACCATCACTCCATGTCCTCAACAAGACATATATTTGCTAGCTCCTTTTCAAGATCAATGATTAATGCCTCCATATCCTTTATCATGAGGATTTCTTCTTCATCACATTGTTGCTTAGTATTGATTTCTCATAGTCTACCCTAAATCTTTGACTTTGTCTAGATCTACAAATAACATTCAACCTTACTCTCAACAAATTCATGTTTTCATTCCATTTCATTTTTGGGTGGTACATACCAATTCCATCCTTCTTGAAATTAACCCCATGACACATTGTTTTGACCCATAGAGATTTTTAAGATGACACAGAAACTAAAACAATCATCAACCTAAAGGCATCAACTTTTAAATGGTGGAAAATATATTCTACACAGTTTCAACATCATTTCTCCATTATCATTTTTAAAGCTAAGTACACATAATCCTCACTTTCAATTTTTAAGTATTTATTGCAACTATCTATCTCAACTTTAATAAATACATATATATTAATATATATTTAAGCCTAAACTATCCATATAAAACTTATTAATAAACTAAAATATGTTTTATTGGGGTGACCTAAGCAATCAAATTTTATCAAACTACAAAATGATTTAGAATGTGTCTCCATTAGGGGCGAAGGACTTGCATAGGTAATTGATGACACAAATTGCTTTCATCAAATAAATATCTAACAACTTGAATCCTAGGACTGTTGTAAGCACGGTGAAGGCCTTCCTTAGGTAATCAATGACGGATATTATCTTCATTAAATAAATATAACCCTGGGACTATTGTAAGCATGGAGAATACCTTTCATAGGTAATCGATGACGCATATTGCTTCCATCAAATAAATAGATATCAACTTGAATCCTAGGATGTTGTAAGCATGTTGTCATAAACAACTGTTAATACAGTATAAAAGTAAAAATAAATAGCTATCCACCATCACCCAATTCATAAGTACAATCCAATTGTTTGCTACAATCTATAAGTGGATGGCCAACTGACGTAGAAGGCAAATACCAATTGTAATTTTTGGCAGTGGAAGAAAAATATTGTAGATTGGACAAAGTTTGATAGCTAGTCGTTGCTTGCTCAAACATGCTAAGTAAGTGTTGGGGTAGCATACAACCACTCAGCATACGGTGAAATTAGTAATATCATATTATCCCTTATATTTAGCTAATAGGTTTATATCACTCTATTTAAATATCATTCATTTCAATGGTCAAATAGTCAATGGCAATTTTACACCTCATTCACAACAAAAAAGTAGTAAATATTTATCCTATTGTTATTGACCAAAATTCACCTCTGACTGTTGAAGTGGATGATATTTAAGAACAACCAACTTATATGTTGGAGTGGTGTTCTCTAGAAAATTGTCATCCTCATTGAGTGCTTTTCCTAGAAAAGACCCATCATTTTTTCTTCTTTCTGATTTAATTCTTGATGTAAAAAAAACAATTACTATGGTAAGTAAATGATGGCAAGCAGGGTGAAAATTGCCCTAACAAAATGCTACAACAATGTGAATTAAAAAACAAACACAAAAGGAGAGAGACCAAAAAGAAGATTCAAAACATGAATTTATATTTATATTTGCCTTTCAAAAATACATTCAAAAACTTCATACACACTAAATGTAGAGCTACTGCTCTATTTCTGATTTTGTCCCTATCTTTGGAGCTGCTATCTATTTCATCTCTGGAGCTAATTGCAGGAACTCTATAGTTGCCTATGCATACCCTGTTTGTGCTATTGCACTCTTCTGTCACTATTGCAATATTCTTCCTCTTTCTCTGTTGTTCTCTACATTCCCCTTACACTCTTCTTCTACTGCTGTAGGTTCACTTCCAAATTCCTTTTGCTATATTCTTTTAACCATTTGCTACTGCAGGCTTACACATGCTCTATTCTTCTCTCTCTAACTATATCATTCTTTTCTTTTGTCTCTTTTTGCATGTCCATGAAAATAAACGCTCAAATCCAATTTTCAAAATTACCTACCATATTAAATTTCTCGATAGGGGCGACAGAGGAGGATCCCCAAAACTGACAGGGGGGCAGGTGGTTTAAATGTTGACTGCATATTACAATAAATTCCAACACTCCCCCTTAATTTGAAGTCATCTGTTTCATTCAATAATTTTCCTTTCGGAAGTGATTTCTGGAGTTAAACCTTTATATTTGCCTTTTTGGAGCAAATCTTCAGAGATGTTTCTATCATTCTAGACCACCTCTGAAACACCTTTCTGCATCTCCAGAGCACTTTTCTTGCATCTTCAGAGTTGATTTCTTGCATTTTTAGAGCTCTGTTTCTGCATCTCCAGAGCACCTTCAGAGTTGCACTATCTTTCCAGAGTTGAAACTCTAGAGCTTTGCTATAACTTCGGAGCATCTCTGGAGGTCTATTGTGACTATCTTCTTTTTGGAGTTGCACCTTATAGCTGTCTACAATGCCAAGCCTATCTCTTAGGCATTTAAAGGAATGTTTTGACCATGCCTTGGTAAAAATGTCAGCAAGTTGTTGCTCGAATTTGCAATATTGAAGCTCAATCTCTCCTCATTCTACCAAATCTCTTATGAAGTGATAATGGTTCTCAATGTGCTAGCTTCTTCTGTGGAAGACTAGATTCTTTGTCAGGGATATTGAAAAAATATTGTCACAATGAATGGTTGTACCATTTTCTTATTGCTCATTCAAATCTACAAGGATCCTTCTTAACTAAATTGCCTGACATGTTGCATTTGCTACAATATACTTAGCTTCTGCTCGAGAGAGAGAGAGAGAGAGAGAGAGGGCTTCTTCTTGGATGCCCATGAAATTGCTCCTAAACCCATATGGAATACATATCCCGATGTGCTCTTCTTGTCATCTACATTACTTACCCAATCAGTATTTGTCAAACCAACTAGCTTAAACTCATTGGATGCACCATACAAGATGCCATAACCTGTTGTGCCATTCACATATCTTAGGACCCTTTTTCCTTCTTGCCAATGTGTGTCCTTAGGTTTCTCCATGAACCTAGAAATTAGGCTTACCACATACATCAAATTAGGCCTAGTAGCTATTAAGTATATCAAACCTCCAACCATGCTCTTGTAGAGGATTGGATTAACCTCATTGCTACTATCATATTTCCTCAATTTCAGATATGTAGCTATTGGTGTTGGAACAGGTTTATTGTTCTCCATTTTAAATCTCTTCAAAATATGTTTGGCATAGTTAGTTTCTGAAATAAATATGCCATGCTATGTTTGTTGGAGCTCAATGCCTAGAAAATACTTTAGCAGACCTAAGTCTGTCATCCCAAACTCATTCTTCATTACCTCTTTGAAATCAACAATGAAGAGATCACTATTTTGAGTAAAAATTAGGTCATCTACATACAAAACAACAATCAAAATATTACCTTGAGCTACTTTGATGTAAAAAGTGGGCTCATTACCGCTTTTGCTAAAGCCATTACTCACTAGATATGAGACTATTCTGTTGTACCATGCCCTAGGAGCTTGTTTCAGTCCATAGAGGACTTTTTGGATGTTAGGGTTAGCTGACAAAAGATATAAATTAAATGCAAATAAAGATTAAATAGAGGAATGAAAATACACAAAAATAATAACAACAAAAGACAAGTTTTAACATGGTTCACACAAAATCGGGCTACATCCACCAATAGAGAGTCTAATATTATTATCCAGTAAATCAAACTAATTACAAATAGCAATCCTTGAAACTCAATACCATTGCAAATTGCTACAATACATCAATGAAAACCCTAACCTTTAGCCGCTTTTATCAAGCCTTACGTCGGTTACAAAAATAGGGTTTTTTTATGTCGGCCAATACAAAAAATAACTCCCGACGCCTTAATAAAATAATTAAAAATTTGTTGGAGGTTTCAGGGGCACTACCCCTTGACCCCACCCTATATCACTGCCCCTGGACCCCACAAGGGGTGCTACCCCTTGATCTCGTCTTGTGGGTGCTGCCCCCAAACCCTCGCAAGGGGCGCTGCCCCTTGACCCTATTAAATAATTTGGGGGAAACCGCACTGATAAAAGTGGGGTAAATTTAATCTCCACGTCTAATTAGGCTCCATATAACAACACTAGAGTTTATATACTTTGTCCTCCTACCCTAGGAATTCATATCCAGATGGATGCTCCACATACACTTCCTCTTTTAGCACTCCATTGATGAAGTCTGACTTCACGTCCATTTGATACACCTTCCATTTGTGTTTGGTTGCTATTGCTATGAATGCCCAGACTATTTTTAGCCTTATAACTGGTGCATATGTGTCATCATAATCTCTTCTAGGTTGTTGTTTGTACCCTTTAACAACTAGCCTTGCCTTATGTCTTTCAATCTTTCGATTAGTAGTACACTTGGTCTTATAGATCCACTTAACTCCAATCACGTGTTTACCCTTGGGTAAATCAGTTAGTTTCCATGTGCCATTCCTCTCTATAACATCCAACTCTTCATTGATGGCCTTACACCACTTCTCTTCTTTCACAGCTTCCTCAAAGTGCATTGGATCGCCATAAGAAGATAATGCAAAATCCATATTCTCATCAAAATCAACATACCTTGTGTTGCCATAAATATCCCTTACACTCCTTGTCCTTCATGGCATCAATGATGCGAGTGTAGGGTTTGAGTTACCTCTGATGCTGCTTCTATTTTGACCTCCAGAGCTACTATACTGCTAAACTTCAGAGTTACTGCTCTGTTGAACTCTGGAGCTACTAATCTTTAGAGTTATAGACCTCCAGAGTTGTTGATCTCTGGAGCTACTACACTATTGTCCATCTCTGAAGCTGTTGTTCTGCTGAACACCTATGGAGCTGCTATTTTCCAAAGCTCTATGGTAGTCTCTCCTTGAGTTGCTGCTCTCTGGAACTCCTCCAGAGTTACTGTCCTCTAGAGCTTCTTCATCTTCAAGGGGTATTGTGACTGAAATACCCATGGTGTTATCCACTGTTCCATCCAATGCTTCATTCTTAATGAACTCAATGTACCTGCTGATCACAACCTTTTTTGTGATGGGATTATACAGTTTGTAGGAATTTGACTCTTCACTATAGCTTATGAATATACATTTTTCACTTCTATCATCAAATTTATGTCTCTTATATTTTGGCACGAATGCATATGCCACACACCTAAGGATTCTTATATGATCCACACTCCATTTGTTGTTTGTCCATGCCTCTTATGGAATCTTATCATGAACAATCTTTGTAAGGCACATATTCAATGGGTAAACTGTTGTTGCTACAACTTCACCCCAAAAATCATGACAGTCCTTTTGCTTTCAGCATGCTTGCTACCATCTCTTGAATGGTTTTATTTTTCTTTTCATCTACTCCATTTTGCTATGGAGTATACCTAGTTGTAAACTATTTTTCTATGCCTTCATTCTTGCAAAAATTTAGAAATTCTTTGGAAATGTACTCTCCCCCTCGATCTATTCTTAGGGTTTTGATATAGTGGCTGCTTTTCTTTTCAGCTAAGGCCTTAAACCACTTGAATTTCTCGAAGGCTTCTAATTTATTTTTCAAGAAATAAACCTAGATCCTTCTACTGTAATCATCTATGGATGTCATGAAATAACTATTTCCAGCCAAGGTGTGGGTTTTCATGGGCCCACACAAATATGAGTGCACCAACTCCAATGGTGCTTTTTCTCTCCTAGAATACCCTAATTGAAAGGGCTACCTATGCTTCTTTCCTAAAATGCAGTATTCACATTTCTCATCGAGCTCTACAATGTTTGGTAGCCCTCTAGCCATGCCTTTCTTGGACAATAAACTCAAACCAGAAAAACTTAAGTGCCCATACCTCAAATGCCAAAGTTTGGATGGATCTTTGATGATTGTTCTAAAGGTAGATTGCTATCCCATTGTTGTGAGCACTAGAGATAGTGGTGGAAGCTATGCCAAAGATAGCACCGGAGACTCAATATGTATCCTTAGAGGAAACATCCTATTTCTTGTCATCTACACTGCTACAATCACTTTCTTATTGCCTCATTTTTTAAATATCATGCATTCTCCATTCTCCATCAAGATTTTATAACCGTTTTGGACCATTTGTCCAATGCTCAATAGGTTATGTTTTATGCCCGGGGCATAATAAACATCCTAGATCTTCCTCCTCTCACTATTCTTGGTTTGGATGTTGACTGAACCTTTTCCCATGACAAGAACTTTTTCATTGTTTCCCATTTTGATTTCAATTTTTATGCTGCTATCTATTGAGGTAAAGAAGTTTTTGTTACCACTCATGTGGTTATTGCAAGAATTGTCTAAGTACCATACTTCATCACTACTCCTCTCAACAATGTTGTAAATAATAAATACATTTGATTGTTTTCATTTTCAGCCTTGTTCTGATTTGCTACATTACCATTTTGACCTCCATGATCACATTGTTTCTTTCTACACTCACTAGCATAATGATCAAAATTAATTATGACAATAATAAAATTACATATTGCTTTTGTCATACCTCTAATTTGAACTGTTGTTCTTCTTCTTGTCTTGGTAGGTTGGCTATGAGGTGCCGACCTCCTCTTGGTTGTGTGAACCCCCTCTTTCAGAGTTTTTCTTCCTCTACCTCTTTGACCTCTACCTCTATTGTTTCTTCCTCTTCCCCTACCTCTTGCATTTGTTTGGTCCTTGAAGGCTTTGTAGTGAACCCATCAACTCATCCACCGTCATCTTGGATAGGTCCTTGGCCTCTTTAATGGCTATGACAATGGGATCAAATCTAGAAGGTAGACTCCTTAGAATCTTGTCAATAATCCTTTGGTCTTCCATAGTTTCTCTATTTATCCTAAGTTGATTAATCAAAGTAGAAGACCTAGTGTGGAAATTAAAAGTGGACTCACTGTCCTTCATTTGCAATGTCTTAAAATCTCTTCTTAGAAGCTGGAGCTTTACTAATCTCACCTTGTCAGTCCCCTTATAACTATTTTTGGACTATTTCTCATGCCTCTTTTGAGTAGTTTGATGCTGCAATGTGGAGGAAAATAGCCTCTATCAAGGCTCCCTCAATTGAACTGAGGGCTTTTGCTTCTTTCATTCGGGTTTCTTTCAACTAGTTCCTTTGGGCATTTGATAGGGTTGCATAGGTTGCTTGGTCTGTAGTGTCTATGAAGCCATTAATGACTAGTTCCCATAGGTCATTTGCAACAAGATTCTTTTCATTTTCGTAGACCAGATGTCATAGTTCTTCCCATCAAAGTTTGGTGGCTGCTGCCAACCTTTGTTGTCCCCACCTGCCATTTTTCTCAAAGTGGAGAAGATTGATTTGTGCCTAGAGAATCTAGAGATTTTCCAAAACACCCACAAAAGACTAACTACCCATAAAAATAGGGCTCTGATACCACTTGATGGCAAGCAGGGGGGAAATTGTCTTAACAAAATGCTACAACAATGTGGATTGAAAAATAAACACAAAAAGAGAGAGACCAGAAAGAAGATTCAAAATAGGAATTTATATTTATATTTCCTTTCAAAAATACATTAAAAAACTTCATATACACTAAATGTAGATTTTTTGCTATGTTTCTGATTTGGCCCCTATCTCTTGAGCTGCTATCTATTTTATCTCTAGAGTTGATAGCAGGAACTCTGTAGCTACCTGTACATACCTTGTTTGTGATGTTACACTCTTTTATCACTACTACAATATTTTTCCTCCTTCTCTATTGTTCTCTACACTCCCCTTACACTCTTCTTCTACTGCTGCAGGTTCACTTTCAAATTTTGACTATATTCTTCTAACCATTTGCTACTATAAGCTTACACATGCTCTGTTCTTCTCTCTCTAACCGTATCATTCTTTTCTTTTGTCTCTTTTTGCATGCCCATGAAAATAGGCACTCAAATCTGATTTTCAAAATTACCTACCATATTAAATTTCTTGGTAGGGGCGGCAGAGGAGGATCCCCAAAATTGATGGGGGTAGGTGGTTTAAATGCTAACTACATATTACAATAAATTCCAACGATAAATGTTTTCTTATAGTTGACCTGAAGAATGTGAACCTTAACATATTCCTTAAATTTATCTTGTTTAAAAAATAATTATTGGAATGTGCAAATTCCAAACTGTGGTTTAAAAATGATTATTGAACTGCACAAATTCTAAACTATGGTATCTAAATTAAAATTTTATTATTAAATTATTATTGAATAATATTTATAAAAACTATCATTGTTTTGAAATATAAATCTCGCTTCTTTTTATTCATTATTTTATTCCATATGAGGCAAATGATGGTGAATAAAATGAAGCGGTTGAAATTTTATTAATGTTATTGATGTCCACCACTCTTGTTGCCACGTTATACTTCCATGCCACCTTTTTTACGCTTGCCTCCTTTTGGGTTTGGAAATGCGTAGGCTTTAATATAAATAAATAGATTCATTGTGGTGTGAAAATTCTTTCCTTGCATTCTCTCATATTTCCCTACTCAATGCTTCCTAGTAAATGTACTCCCCAGGTAGCTCCGTATTTTACTGTGGTTGTTTTCTTGTATTAATCACAATGTTTAAATTTCTTTGGTTTCTTAACTTTAGTTTTGGACACCATAAAGTCTTTAAATATACTCTATGCTCGTTTGCTATGGTTGTTTAAAATTCCAAACTATCATAGTTTAGTACAACTTAATTAATGGTATGTTTTAGCACAGCAAGACATGAAGCTACTTATTGGTCTTACCAGTTATTTTGAATTGCAAAAAATCTTATTTTCTTAGAAACTTATGGTTATATTTTGTAGCTTGGGAGGGGAGCCCGAGACTATGCATGGCTATGCTGGTATCTTATACTTGTAGTCCATAAAACTATTAAAACGATGTGTTTTTATTTCAATTTGATTATTTTCATAGGGTAGACAATTTTAGATTTAAAAGAGAAAAGAAACCCCTATATAAGTGATGATTCCTGTTAGAAATGAAGGTAAACAACTATCAATGAAAAATTGATTACACTTATAACTATGCAGAACAAAAATGGAGATTGTATGAAATCATCATAAAGAAATAATGGAACAGAAGATCAAACACATAACATAGTGTTTATATGGAGAAACCCTTTCAGGAAAAAACTCCACATAAGAAGAAATGCACCAGTATGTATTAATTTCAATAGAGTTTACAATACAACACTATCAATCTCCTCCCCACTTTTCAATCCAACAATGTCTTCAACCCAACTCTATCACAACTGCAGTACAATATCCTCATAAAGGAATTACCTTATAGGGTAAGAAAATCCAACATTACCTCTACCATCAGATCTATGACGTAATGATGAACAGTCCAAATTTACAATGGTAATTTATATATAAAATATGGCTTCCGAGGGCATTGCCCCCGGACCCTCACGGGGGTGCATGACCCTTGGACCCCCACCAAGGAGATATCCCCTTGGACCCCACAAGGGGTACCCCATGTACCCAATGGATAACCATCATCTGTTAGGTACCAGGATTAAACATGCAGTTGAAACAAGATTGCTCCTTGGTGAATACTTCATCCCTACAAATGATTTATAAACAATATTAGGAGTAATTACATACATAGGATTTACAAGTTTGATGACACCTTAATCCTAACATTCTCCCACTTGACATCATACATTACAAATACATCCATAGGAAAACATAAAACAACTAAGCACTAGGAACAAGGCCCATGGCCTTCTTGCACCACATAAACTTTTTTGTGCTCACAAGTTTGATTTACAAGTTTGATTTATTCTTCTGAGTGTCGATCTGCTTCAACTCAATCTGACCATTAGAAATCATTTCACAAATAAAATGGTATTGAACATCCACATGCTTAGTCTGTGCATGATACATGGGGTTCTTGGCCAAACATATTGCAGTTTGGCTATCACAACCAATCTGAATAATCCTGCAACCAAAACCAATATTTGTACACAATCTCCATAACCAAATTGGCTCCTTAGAGACATGAGTAGTAGTCATATACTTTACTTCAGTGGTGGATAAAGCAATGATGGGTTTCCTTTTACTCACCCAACTCACAACTCCTCCAAACAAAGTAAACACATAGCCACTAGTGGACCTTCGACTATCTAAGTCACTTGCCTAATCTGGATCAACAAAACCTTGTATGTCCAATGTCTTATCCACACTGTCAGTACCAAAATAAACCAAATAGTAATAAGAAGTACCATGCAAATATCTTAACACCCTCTATGCATAATTTTAATGATATCTACCAAGGTTAGACATAAACCTACATAAAACTCTCATTGCTTGGGCAATATCTGGTCTAGTGCAAACCATTGCATACATCAAACTTCCTACAACACTAGCATATGGCACATCAGACATATCCTCTAATTCATCTTCATTCTTAGGACACTATAAATGAATTCTAACTGGATTGCAATCTTGCATGCTAAATTTGTGCAAAATAGTATTCACATACTTACTTTGTGATAACCAAAGCTTTATGTTACCTTGATCCTTTTTGATCTTCATTCCCAAAATATACCTGGCCACCCCTAGATCCTTCATCTAAAATTCACCTAAAATTTAAGCTTTCATCTCACTGATCATACCCTTAGTGTTACTAAAAAAAAACATATCATCTACATACAAGACAATAATCAATATATGATCATCAATACATTAGATGTAGACATAGTGATCCTCTTCACTTCTTACAAAACCCAATTTCAAAACAAATGAGTCAAACTTTTGATACCACATTCAAGGAGTTTTTTTTAAACTGTAAAGAGACCTTTTTAACTTGCGTACCTAGTGTTCCTTCCCTTTTACCTCAAAACCTATAGGTTGTTGCATATAAATTTCTTCTTCCAAATCTCCATGCAAAAATGCAATCTTAACATCCATTTGCTCAATTTAAAAATTGTAAGCTATAGAAATGGATTAAAGAAATATAATAGAAGTTAATTTAGCAACAGAAGAGAAAATTTCCCTGAAATCGATTCCCTCTCTCTAGGAGTAGCCATTGGATACTAGTCTAGCCTTGTACTTTTGTAGTGAACCGTCTACTCAAAACTTCTCCTTGAAGACCCACTTACATCCTATGGCCTTACTTTCTTTGGGAAAACGTACAAGATCCTAGGTGTCACATGAGTCTAAACCTATCATCTCCTCTTGCATGGATATCTATTAAGACTCACTATCATCTACATGAATAGATTCCATATAGGATCTAGGTTCATGGTCAGTACTCAATAAAGAAAATACACAACAAAAATCTGGTTGGCTATACCTATCAAGTGGGTTCTGTTGTCTTGTGGATCTTCTCAATGGTGGAGTAAGGGTTTCTTCCTCACATTCTTCTGTATGGTCAACCTATTTTGTAACAACAGAGTTTTCCTTATTTGGACTTTTACTTGAATCTTCTTCTTCTTTCCCATCCCCTAATCCATCAATTTATTATTCCTGATGTGTATTTTCTCGTTGTAAATCAAAATGCACTATTCTCTTCTATTTTTTTCTTCTGGTTGTACATGATCAGAAATAGCTCTAAGATCCCTAAAAATCACATCTCTAGAAAAGGTAGCTTTTTTTATTAGAGGATCCCAAAGCTTATAACCTTTTACATTCTCACCATATCTAATGAATATGCATTTTCATGTTTTTGGATCCAACTTAGATCACCTTTCCTTAGGCACATGAACAAAAGCCTCATAGCTAAAAACTCTTAAATGTGAAATAGAAGGTTTCTTACCTATCTACAGTTCATAAGGTGTCGAATCAAGAACCTTACAAGGAGATCTATTTAAAAATTAACAAGTAGTACTCACAGCCTCTACCCAAAAGCATTTATCCAACTGTGTATCGCTTAACATACTTCTAGCTATTTCCATTATTGTTCGGTTCATCCTTTTTGGAACACCATTTGTTGTGGTGTATATGGAGTTATCTGTGTTAGAACACTATGATATACTAAGAGGGGGGTGAATCAGTATATGCCATAAATTAATCCAATTTAGCTTTACCTTCAAAAACTTTCTATTGCCTTAAACAAAAAAAGAGATAATGAAGTAATTCAAAACACAATCACACAACCAGACAACTATAACACCATATTTATATGGAAAACTCTAGAAGCAAAAAACAACGATGAGCAAGCTACTTCGATCTACTATCCAAATCCATCCTCACAAATAAAAATAGTTTTACATTAACTTTTATGGGCTACAACCCAAAGGAAGCTAAAACTCCCTGAAACATAGTTTTATGGCTTCAACTAAAGGAAGCTACAACTCCCTAAAGTGCTACAACACTTACAAGAAGAGGATACAACCTCTGTACAAATTAATTGGCAAATTCCATTGGTTCAATCACCTCTGAAGCATCAACTCCTCTCACACTTACTTCAACACCTCTTCTCAAACCACTCTGCTACTTCATGTTGAACACACAAGGATACTAAGAGGGGGGTGAATTAGTATCCAAACAAACTTCATATTTTTCAGAGCAATTTAAAACTTAGTCATTACAATATTATCATAAACATGAAACATCAACACGATGCACATTAACACAACACCAAATATACGTAGAAAACCAAAGAAGGGAAAAACCACAGTGACGATTAACTCACAAAATATGAAGCTCAAAATTACAACTTTCTTTTAGGGCTACAACCCAAGGAAGATACTACTCCTTGCTAACTTTGTTTTAGGGCTATAACCCAAGGAAGATACTACCCCCTAAATACTTTGTTTTAGGGTCACTCCCAAGGAAGATACAACTCTCTGCAAACTCTTTTTTAGGGCTACAACCCAAGGAAGCAACTTCTCTCTGAACTGAGATAAAAACTAGAAAGATTACATCATGACAGTATTAGTACTGTCAAAACTTACAATGATGCTCAAAACATTTTGATAATTGCACTTCTACCATTTTTCTTCTTTTGATGATTGGATCAATTAGGCACACTCCTTACTTTCCCTCTATCACAAAGATGTCTTCAAGGTAAATCAGGACAACCTCTAGCATTTCTGCTCATTCTCCTTCAGTCACACATTACAATGCATATTATATAGACCTAAAAATAGCTTGAGATGAATTAAATAAATGTTTTATATTTATTTTATTCTTATTGCTCTATTAATAAATAAATACACTAATTTATTTATTTGGTTCATGTTCATAATATTCTTCTAACAATTAATTATCTTAAATTCCCCTAAAGTCACATCTAACTAAATAATCCTAAATTATTTAATTATTTCCTCTAAGACAAAGTCTTATGTCTAAAATCCACATCATCCATCCAACTCACTCTCCACATCATTGGACACCTCACCATGTTGCTCCAATAATTAAATATTCTTAATATTTAATTAAGTATTTATCCTCTCAAACATGTGCCCTATTTCTTCTCAACCATCAAACATGGTCAAAGACACTTGTCTCCTAAATCCTATATTCCCGAGCTCACATTCCAAAAACCAAAGACTCCTTCCTCCATGTTCTTCGCATGGTCTTCCACCTTTATCTCATTGGTCCTTGTGAGTATCATGACATGTGGCTTATGGTTCCACATATTCCTCCACCTTGTAATCATAGTAGGAACATCTTCCATCTTTATCTCCCTCATCCCAACCAATTTGATCTTGACCGTACATGTGACAAGACTTATTCTTCCACCGTGGATCTTTTGACACTTGGATTTGAGCCCTCCTTGGCCTATAAAAGCAAGCTCCTTACCTTCATTTTACAATCATAAGAGCTATAGTACTTACATGCTGCAAAAATTCTATCAAGTATCCAATATTGCCTTTGGCCCCCATTTGCATATCAATATCATAATCTCCATTGTTGCATTATCATCTAGCTTCATAATATCATTTAGTTGCATATCATTATCCCCATATCAATCATTATCAACATCATGGCTTTAGCTTCATTATCATCATCTTAGTTGCATTGTAGAATTGTTTACATTGCATATTTTTAATCCACAATTCCATTCATCTCATTGTCATCTTGGAAAGAAAAGAAGTACAATTCTCAAAGCAATATCATAATCAACAAGATCATTGAGAAGATAGGAGACAATGGAATGCAAAGGATAAATAAGTTTGCAAGGTATAATTCATGTTTTCGGTATTTTTCTTAGTTTCATTGGTGAATTGAATTTGAGTAGGAATTTAGAGTAATTGTGGTATTTTATTAGATTCTTATAGTTGTTTCAAATTATCAATCACATTTTGGTGCCCACCGTGGGGCCTTGCCCCATTTTTAATTTCCAAATTTGAGTTTTTGGTGTACTTACAGTCGTAACAGGTCATTTTTGTACATTTGAGTTCCAAACCTACGCATCTATGGCGAAATCAAAGTCTACAAAAAGAAAATTACTAGTCCTACGCATTTGATCATTTCTAGTATGCATTTGACTATTTCTGCTGTGCATATACTTTATGCTACACATTTGACTCTTTCTGCTGCACATCTAACACTTTTTCCTGCACATACATATTCTGATGTGCATTTGATCATTTCTGCTGCGCATCCATGCTCTATTCTTGCACATCTAAATTCTGTCAAGTTTTGATATAATTTTTTGCAAAATCTTGATACTGACTTTTGTTGCAGCTGTCATCGATCATCAAAGGGGTGTGCTCAGACTATTGATAAAGTGTTTTTGCAGGTTTAGGGCTTGGTTTAGACATCATTGTTGCACTAACTCATACATTGTTAATCTAGTGGCACCTAGTTTTAAAATAGGAGTAATCATACAATCTTGCATACAAATCATCACATAGTCTAAATTAGGAGGTTTAATTGGACAATCTTGCATACAAATCATCACATAGTCTTAATTAGGAGGTTTAATTGGACAATCTTGCATACAAATCATCACATAGTCTTAATTAGGAGGTTTAATTGGACAATCTTGTATACAATTTTGCATATAATCCAAACATAGCATAAATAGGGGGAAGTAATTTCATCCAATCTTGAATGCAACATAGTTTAATTTAGTGGCTAAATTTGACTATCTTTTGCTTTTATGCTATCAAGAAAATATGGCATCTTGTGTTGTTAGATTAGTTACACTTAGCTTAATCTAGACAATTAATGAATGAGTGTTTGTTGTGCTTGTAAAGGTGATAAGCATATGCTTTCCCCTTGCAACATCTTGGGTGATCAAAAAGCCAGACTCATCTATCATTTACTTTCAGTTAATCCTTTTGAAAGGCCTGCTCTTGGATTACACTTCATCCAAGAGGAACGACCTTAAGCGGAGTTTTCCTTTGAACCGCTATATAAGAGGGATAAGGCGAAAGCCAAGTCCTAACCAACGTCAGTCTTGCCTTACAGTGCCAAATCGAAAAGAGGCGTACCATCACTTTGTGGAAATGATTTTCACATTGTGGGAGGTATATGATACTCTTAGTAGGATTGGTCAAATCTTTTAGTAGCTTGTCGCATGCTCGCAAGGCATTGGTCCCTCAAAGTGACTAAGAACTTCTTAGCTAGTGGCCACCTGACTCACCTCTGAATGTAGTGGTAATTTTTAGTGCAAGGGGAATCGATACAAGCCCCCAAGATACTCACCATTGCCTCCCTTAAGAAGAGATAGTAATCCTCATCTAGCATAAACTCTCGTGGCCTACTTGATCTTTCTAGTAGAAAGGGTGACATATCCCTACCTATCATCTCTCACAAAGACAAAATAATGCTCACATGTGCTTACCTATGTGATGTCATTAGAGTCAATGGAGATCTAAGTTGTTTTGTTTGCAAATTGTGTTAGACTCGTGAAAACTTGGACTTTTTACAAGTCTTGAACATACACTTAATGTCACAAATAACCATTGTACTTTATTGTCTATTGTGTTTTCTTGCCTAAAAATAGAAACAAATCATCACAAAAACAATAGGTTGTTAAGAAAAACATGTCAAAAACACTCAAACTTGAATAAAATCCAGTCATTTTAGTAGAACTGTGCATCTACCAATTTTTGTTGCATATTTGAAACTTCTTATTGCACATATACTTCAAGCTCACATATACAACATCCTATTGCGCATATAAGAAATCTTGTTGCGCATATAACACTGTTGCACTTTTACACTCTACTCTGGTGCATTCAGAAGTACGCATATAGCACTTATTGTTGCACATCCACACTCTATTTTTGCACACCTAAACCTACACATACGCAAAAGTGAGCTATTCCCAAGGTTTTGAGAAAATAATCAGATCGGTTTTGGATACCCATTTCTACTTAGAATTCACTTGAGAAGTCATTTGAACCATACAGACACATCCCATACCCATTTTCAAACATTTCACTTACATCCCATATCTAGCCTTTTCAAAAGCAAACAAAAACAAGATTTTACCAAAGGGGCCATTGAGATCTTCCTATTCAACCAAGCAATCTAGTTAGTTTCCCTCTCAGGATCAATCATCCTCTATCTATGAACTACACTAAATATCTTGACAAGGTTTAGTCTACATTAATAGTGATTGTAATCATCCCTATTTTGACTTAACTTTGAATCAACACTTGGATAGCTATACATCATAGCTCAAGACCATTGTTTGAACAAAGATCAAAACAACTCTTAGAAAATCTTTCCACCAAAACATTCAAGCCAATCTATCACCCCAAACTACACCCTATCAAAAACATCACTCATATCTACAAGTATCTCATCCAACTTCATTCATTTCACACTTTTGTATGGTTGAAACTAGGTCTCAAGCCAAAAGAAGAAAAGAAATGGATTACACAAATAGTAATGTACACTCTTTGGTGTAGGGTCACCCTCATGCACATGTTAATCAATTTTGGGTTTTGTCTTGTTTTGATAATGATTGATGTAAATAAGGTCATTTAAGACCATGTTATGTGTGTTGGAGTCCATATTAGGTCATTAGGTGGATTGGTAAGTTAAGTTGCATAAAGTTGTCAAGTTTGCAAAAATGTTGCAAAAGTATAAAAACATGGAATATGAAGAGTCATAATTTGTAAATGAGGGAAGTTGAACAGTTAGAACTTGAAAAATTAGTTGTGAACCATTGGGAAAGATTGTGAAAGGTTTAAAAATGCCTTGGGAGGATGAGGCAAGGGGGAGAAGTTGTAATTTTGAAGTTTGAGCAATAAAGTTCCTTTGATTTCCTGCAAATTTGAACATTGCATCACTGTTTCTTGATGTAGTATGGTACTATACGGCCATATCTTGACTCCAAATCAATTGTGTTTGGTAAATATGTGAATCTAGTTTCTTTTGGCGTTGGTTTCATGTAATTTTATCAAGTTTCAAGAAAGTTGTGTCTTTTTTACTAAAACAGGTCTAAAACCCTAGTAAGCCTAATTTGAGTAAGAATAGTCCAAATTTGAGCAACTATGTACAAAATAACCTACCCTAATTTTGAGATAAGTTAAATAAGGTCCAAATGGGTATTTGAATCAAGTCTACTTTCTTGGAGATCAATTCTGGTTTGAAAGTTATGACCAAAAAACATGAATTGTTGCACCACCTTAAGTCTAGTTAAGAAGTAGGACAATCCACTTTTGAAGGTTCCATACAAAGGGACCACCCCTGGGATTTTGATATGTTGTTAAATGTCCAAATGGGTATCTATAACTGTGTTCATAATTTGTGTATCATGTCTTCCCTGAGAATTGTGTTGGAAAAACATCTTTTGAAGTACTACTAGGGGAATAGGAAGATTGTGAGAGAAACCCTCCAAGTTAGGGTTCTAAGTTTGTCAAGTTTGGTTTGTTAAATCAATTTTGAGTTGATTTGAGATCATCCACCCCTACTCTGCATCACTCTTCTAGTGATGGAGAGGAATAAATCGACCAAGAAGAACTTGTTAAATGCTTACAAGATCTAAAATTTCAAAAATTGATGGATAAGGTCACAACAACGAATCCTCACAAATACTTCCTCTTACTTGCACAACAAGGAGCCAAGCTACTCATTGATTTTGATATTTCATAATTGAGAGAAACAAACCCACCAAATGAAACAGAAGCTCCCAAAAATGAAAAAGAAGCTCCCAAGAATGAAAAGGCTAAGGATATGTTAAATCCTTTAAATACACTCACACAACAAATCCAAGCCTTACAAAAACAATTTGTGGACTTACAAACTAGAACTTCCACAAAACATTACTCATTAGAGGATATATCTCCATATCCTTTTGACAAAAGCTTGGTTATGATACCTTTTCCTTCAAGATTCGAAGTCCCTAAATTTGACAAATATAGGGGGAAAGGTGATCCTCGTGACCACATTAGAGAATTCAGCGCTGCATGCTTAGAAGTCACCCATAATGAGACATATCTTATGTGACTCTTTCCACGCAGCCTAGGAAGTCAAGCTATGGAGTGGTTCTCACATCTACCTCCTGGAATACGAACATTCAATGAACTAGTGGACTAGTTTGTCACTCACTTCTCCTACAACATTGAACATGAGATTTCGATGTTAGATCTATGCAATAACAAACAAAAGAGTGGAGAATCTTCTACCACTTTCTTACAAATATGGAGACAACCTACTAGTAAATGTCCTTATCATATTCCTAAAAAGCAAATGATTGAAATGTTTATCCATAACTTGAACACGAAGTTAAGCTATCAAATACAAATTAGTAAGGTCATTGAGATGGGATTTCTTATTAGGAAGGCTTTGATAGCTAAAGGACAAATACAAATCTACAAGGATGTCCCTAGTTCAAGCAACAACATAGATAAATCGAGGTTTTGGACAAAGAACAAGAACATTGTCAATGATAGAGTTGTAGATGCAAAACGTGTGACACCAAAACAACCCATTCTAAATCTATCAAGTCCACACAAGAATGCACCTTCAAACAAACCCACAAACAATGAACCAAGACCAACAAATTTTCCTCACAAAAGAATTACACCATTGGGGGAATCAATTGAATCTGCCCTAAGGAAGCTCATAGAAAACAACCTCATAACGCTTCCTATGGTAAGAGAATATGAACCCAAGTTCGTACCCTCTTGGTGGAAAGATTATGACTTTTGTGAATTCCATAGAAGCAAAGGTCATAAAACCAATGATTGCCAACGATTGAAGAACACCATCCAAGACTTGATAGATCAAGGAGATATATCAATTGATGGACATACATCCAATGATGAACATGTGGCATTCAAGAATCCCCTCCCTAACTATGAGAAAGGAGGTCCCTCTAAACAAAACAATAACGGTAGTAACAATGCCAACTACACGAGTGTATCATATGAATATACTGTTAACCACATCTCCGAAAGTGACTCACATGTAAATGTGATTACTATAAATAACAAGCTCGATTGTAATGTAACCGCTCATCATGGAAAGATTACTCTCCAAGGGGATCCACCTAAGCCATCTTCTGTATCCAATCAGTATAATGTCCTAGACCAACTCCAAAAGACACTCACACATATATCTATTTTGGAGCTTTTGCGTCTCTCACCATCCCATAAGGCTATCCTAGAAAAATCTCTATTGGAAACCATCGTGCCAACAAATCTAGGCCAAGAGCAATTTCAATCCATGGTAGGACATCTTACTACACCCCATTTCCTCTCTTTTACTAAAAAAGATGACATGTCCATTACTCAACCTCACAATGCATCTCTTCACATTGAAGCCCTCATTCATAAACACAGAATAAAATGGGTCCTTATAGATGGAGGGGCAGGTTTGAATATATGCACACTAAAATTAATCCTTGCATTGGGGTTCTCTGAGAATGTTGTTGATCCAAAGAAGAAGATCATAATCAAGGCATATGATGAAGAAAGAACATCTAAAGGCACTGTTGTCTTACCAATAAGAATTGGACCGGTAGAGAAAGACATGGTTTTCCAAGTCCTCGACATGGAACTAGCCTACAATAGTCTCCTTGGGTGACCTTGGATACATGCAATGAAAGCCGCACCATCCACCTATCATCAATGCATAAAGTTTCCATACAATAGCCAAGAGATTACTATCCAAGGTGATCCCAATCCATTGTAGTACTACAATACCATCAAACCAAAGCCCGAAGTTGTCATACCTACCAACCAAGTAGCCTCATCCTCTACAGCCAGTGTTGACCCAAGCTCATTACCTTCTACATCCAAAACTGGTGAATTAAAAGTCAACCTCAAGGACAAAGGTGTAGGAGAGTATTCCATTGAGCAAACCTTTTGTCTTGCACAACTACCCCTATTGCCCAAGTATTATGGCAAACCATCTATATCCAAACAACAATCATTGAAGACTCCCAAAGGTCCTTTTATCAAATGGGGTAATCTATCAGATGAAAGTGATGAGAAAGATGTCCTTCAATGGCTATACAAAGAAGAAGACAGTGAATATAAGCTACAAGACCATCAACCCCAATTACAAACTAAACAATATGGTCCAGGTTTCTCTATCTTGCAAAGAATGGGATATGATGGTCACAGTCCCATAGGTTTGAGAAAAGAAGGTATCATTGAACCCATACATCCTTCTTCCTTATCAGCTTGAGACACTATAGGGCTAGGGCATAAAGAAAAAGACAGAAAAAAGGCTTCTACCAATTTAGTGGAGCAGATTCAGAAATTGCAAGAAGGAAGTGAGATGGAATCGAATGAATGGGAATGGGATAGTCTGTCCAAGCTATCTTGTGAAGACAAGGGTATTGATGTAGTCCAAACATTGACCTCTACAAACACATACCATGAGGGACAAAGATCGAGATCTAGACCTCTAGAGTTATATTTACATAGTATCGAGAGTGAGTCTTGCAAGGAAGGTTAGATGTCCCACTTAATAGATAATACTGAGGAGAGTACTATTTTAGACCTTGTACATACCCCCATGAACCTAGAAAAATCCTCTGTCCTAACCATCATTAGCCTTGAGTCAGACCAACCCGATGATCCTCTTCCACTAGTACACCTTGAACTTATAGATTGGGAACTACAAGAGGGCCCTAAACTAGATACCTTTCAAAATGATGATGCCATCATTGACTATCTAGAACTAAGGAATCATCTAACTTCAGGGGATCATAAATCTAGCTTCACTATAGAATTCAATGACGGGGCTTATTTTGGAGAGAGTGCCAATCCTTTTAGTCATAAAAACATAAAAGTAAAAAATAGATCTAATGGTAAAAACCACTCCACGACAGTATTAGATCAAGAAAAAGATAAAATAAAAGATGAATCTAATGGTGGAAACCTCTCTGAGGTGCCAAAAGATGAAAGGCTTGACACTCTCCCCTACCATACACATCAGGAGAGGTCCTCAGTTTTGATAGAACCACCATAACCTATCAACATTGGTACAGAAGACAATCCAAAGATAATCCATCTAGTAGAATCTTTATATGAGCAAGAAAAGAAGGAATTCATCCAATTCTTCAAATAGAGACAAATGAATTTTGCTTGGTCCTATGCGGATATGCCTAGACTTGATCCAAATCTCATAATGCATCACTTATCACTAGCTCTGAGAGCTAAACTAGTAAAACAAAAGCTAAGGAAGATGAATCCGCATATAGCACTATTAGCAAAAGAAGAATTGAAGAAGTTGTTAGATGTCGGGTTTATCAGATCAATTAACTATCCAGAATGGATTTCCAATATTGTTCCTATCTCAAAACCAGATAAGAGGATAAGACTTTGCAATGATTTTAGGGATTTGAATAAAGCTTGTCCCAAGGATGACTTTCCTTTGCCTGATATCGACATCATTGTGGATTTAACAATGGGGCATACTATGTTGTCTTTAATGGATGGGTTTTCTAGCTATAATAAGATCAAAATAGTGCTAGAAGACCAACACAAGACTACTTTTACTTGTCCATGGGGCACATATTACTAGAATGTGATGCCATTTGGACTAAAAAAAGGAGCAACATACCAGAGAGCAATGACCACAAATTTCCATGATATGATGCACACTATTATGGAAGATTATGTAGATGACATTCTAGGCAAATCACTCACATGAGAGGAACACCTGCAAGTATTAGACAAGATCTTTCAGAGACTAGAGCAATTTAATGTTCATCTGAATATGAAGAAATGTGTGTTTGGAGTCACATCTGGCAGACTTCTAGGATACATAGTTTCAACCAATAGAATCAAGGTGGATCCGACAAAAGTGAAAGCAATAATAGACATGCCACCACCTAAAAATATCAGTCAACTGAGGTCATTGCAAGGAAAGTTGCAATCTATCCATCAATTTATCTCACAATTAGCCAACACATGCCATCGTTTCACTCATCTCCTTCACAAGAACATTCCTTTCAGATGGGATGAGATGTGTGAACAATCTTTTCAACTACTAAAAGAGTATCTGATGAATCCTCTGATCTTGATGCCACCAATCCAAGGAAAACCACTATTACTTTATATTTTAGCTACACCAACAGCTCTAGGGCTCTACTGGCACAACAAGACTATGAAGGAAAGGAATGAGCTATTTACTACATCAGTCAAACATTGGTAGGCTATGATCTACAGTACACACCTATTAAACAAGCATGCCTTGCCGTAGTCTTTGCATCCCAAAAACTAAGACATTATATGCTCACACATTCAATCAAGTTGGTAGAAAAGATAGATCCATTAAAGTATTTGCTCAGTAAGGCTACTCTGACAAGAAGACTATCAAAGTGGGTAATGATTCTCAGTGAATTTGACATCAAATATATGGATAGAAGAGCAATAAAAGGCCAAGTGATTGTGGATCAGTTAGAGGCTGCACCATTGAATGATGACAATCCATTAAGTTTTGAATTTCTAGATGAAACCATCTTTAACATAACAACCCAAGCATGGAAACTCTATTTTGATGGATCTTATACACAACATGGGTTAGGAGTAGGTATTTTGTTGGTCACACCTCAAGGAGATACAATCCTGAAATCATATAGACTACTCTTCCGTTGTACCAACAACGTGGCAGAATATGAGGCATTGGTCATTGGTCTCAAAATGGCTATAGAATGGAAAGTCAGAGAGCTTTGTGTGTACAGAGACTCACAACTAGTCATCAATTGGGTAAATGATGACTATAAAACCTAGGATGAGAAGTTAATACCTTACAAGCATATGGTAGATGACTTTAAAGAATATTTTGTTGTGATTTCCTTTGAACAAATACCTAGACTAGAGAATAAAGCTACAGATGCCATGGCAACCATTGCATCACTCCTGGATATACCAAAAAATCAGTCACGATATGAGTTCTTAGTGGAGCCAGTGTCTAATCCTGCTTACGATATCCCTGAAACAAGAATTATATGTAACATAGTAGGATCTAATTCCCCCTTGTATGGAAATGTCTATACCTATTTGAAAAAGAATACATTACCACCTGGTCTATCTAATAATCAATGAACCTTCATCCATCAAGCCACTCTCTATACCATAATTGCCGATACCCTTTATCGTTGAGGTCTTGATGGTACTCTCCTTAGGTGTCTAGAAAGTGAGGAATATCAAACCACCTTAAGAGAAGTACATGAAGGTATTTGTGTAATGTACTCTAGTGGTCCTACCTTGGCTAAGAAACATATGTGTATGGGATACTATTTGCCAAGCATGGAAACATACTCTTATCATTTTGTGAAAAGGTGCAAGAAATGTCAAATTAATGAAAATCTAATACATGCATCGGCACAAGAACTGTAGCCTTTAACTACTTCTTGGCCTTTTTGACAATGGGGAGTTGACCTTGTGGGAAAGATTCACCCCCCATCATCTAATGACTATAAATTCATAATAACCACCATTGAGTACTTTACTAAGTGGATCGAATTCGTACCCTTAACCAATGTCACGGGCAAGCAAATTGCCACATTCATCCTAAACTATATCATTTGCCACTATGGCATTCCTTTATCCATTATCACTGATAACGACTGACCTTTAAAAAATTAGGATGTCAAAGAACTCTGTGACAAGTTCCATATCCAACATTGTTTCTCCACCCCATACTATCCCCAAGGAAACAGTCAGGCAGAGGTGTCTAATAAAACAATCTTGAAACTCTTGAAGAAGACTGTCAATGATGCTAGTTGCGATTGGCATATACAACTGAATCTCTCTTTGTGGGCCTACCATACCAATATCCACACACCCACAGGTGCAACAACCTATTCCCTTGTCTATGGCTTAGAAGCAATCTTGCCTATCGAGGTCGAGTTACCATCTCTATGAGTATCATTAAAAGGTTTAATAACTGATGAAGAGTATTAGGTTTCCAGACTTCAGGAGTTAGAGTTGTTGGAGGAAAGATGACAAAACACTTTTAATCATCTCAAGGCCTATCAACAATATATGTCAAGAAGCTACAACCACAAAGTAAAACCCAAAGTCTTTCAAGTTGGTGACCTAGTTCTCAAAGAAAACCCTAGAAATCAGTAGGACAAGGAAAAGAAAGGAAAGTTTGAACAAAGTTGGCTTGGTCCTTATGTAATCATTATTGCTTATGGATCAAGAGCATACCAATTAGCAACATCAGAAGGTGAGATGTTTGATAATCCCATCAATAGTATGCATCTTTGAAAGTTTTATACCTAAAACTCCAATGCAAGGGAATAAAAAACATTTTAAAAAAAAATGGTGCAATAAAAGCAAGTGGTGAAAACCTAGAAACAAGCACTATTTGTGATAGACCTGCTTCCTCCATCTTGTAGGATTTCAATTTTCATCCATCTTTTCTTCTGCACCCATAAAAATGCATTTACGATACTTATCATGGCTTGTTACTTGCTCGCCTTTACCACCTTATCAAATAAGGTTATCCATCTAATCCTTCATCCATCTTGTCGTCTATCGCAACTCCATCATTAGTTTCATTATCGAACTACGTTGACTTTGCGCTTTCACGTAGGCAAGGCCATCATTGATGAGCTTCTGAGGCACTAGGTCAGTCCCTTAGGGTCTATCACATTGAAGCGTCCATCCATACCTCTCATCTTATCATAACGATTACACCTTATCTGTTCATCCATCACTAGTGTCAGCCTCCATAATTGAATGACGTCACCTCTGAGCTTTCACATAGGAAAGGCCATCATGGATGAGCCCCTTAGGCTTCCCATCCTGTAGGTCTTAGGTCCACATGGTCCACATAGTTGAATTACATTGCCTTTGCATTGTCACGTAGGCAAGGCCATCATTGATGAGCCCCCGAGGCACTAGGTCAGTTCCTTAGGGCTTGTCACATCGAGTCTTCCATCATTTCATGCATATGTTTCATCGATAATAAATAGATCCTTTACTTGACTGGGGGCAAAATCCTCAACCTAGTTATGGAATTAGATTCTTGAAATCCACAATCTAGAGGATAACAAACTAGATCGTGATACTATCTCCAACCAATGCACAACAGAACAATAAACTTTTAAATAGTATCTTGACAGAAGATATTAACCTATCACCAGACAACTACAATGTGCCTAAACTATTAGGATCATTTTATTTGTTATGGCAAGAAAATATATCTATGGCAAGAAAGTTTTATGGATGTTAGTCTTATGTCTTGATTTTCGTTATCATGTTTCCTATGCTACTCAAGGATGTCCAGGACTAGAGGATCTATGATGGGGCATGATTATTTCATTTTTTGGTTGTTTGTGGGTTTATCTTTAGTGATGTGAAGACTTTTCTAAAGACATGATTACCAAATGATCATTGAGGACGTTATGGGTCTAAACATGAAAAGGATACAATCCTTGTCTGTTGATACATGCAAGCAATACTTAGGTCATCTTGGTTCAATTATACCTAGATGCTTGTATTAACTTGCTAAATCAAAATCCATGTAAGTGATGCTCAGGTCATCTCGGTTTAATTATACTTAGATGCTTGGATTTCCTTACAACATTTTAAAAGCTCAATGATGAAAAAAGCACTTCAAATATTTGTATACAAGAGGACTACACTTCATTTGTACATATTAAGGTTGCATTTCATTTCATTTATAAGCAAACCATAATTATCATTTTCCAAGTGTCAGAGGAACCAAATCACTTCTTTCATTCTTCCAAGTTATTCATTTATCATTCCTCTAATTCTTCTCAGTGATCTTTTATTCATGATTGAGTATACTTGGCATAGCAACAACAAATCATTATCCTTGTGTATATCATAGGCATGTCAATCATAAGTTCATATCATTTAAGTGCATTATCTAAAAACATTTAGATCATTTATACACATATCAACATAGGGCATGCATAACATTTATCATCAAAAAACATAGATATCATTGTCAAAGTGCATCCACATTATGTCATCATACTTAGGTAAATTAAACATCATGTATTGCATTTAAGAATCATCAAAGTATGCATTAGGTCATCATAAATTATAAGCATATAGGATCATTACTCATAACATTATGCATAGAAATAAGTCATCATTAGAATCATAGAAACATCATATCATAAGTATCATATGCATCATAGAATCACCATGTTAGAATCATCAAATAGAAGCATAATCATAACATCAATCATATAGATAACATCCTTCCATAGTGCATATGCATATAGTCCATCAAACTCATATATATCATCATCAAAAATAAATGTCCAAGTATACAATGATATCATGAATGTATATCTTGAGCTGTCAAAAATAATGTGTATACAAAATGATATAAAGTGATACATGTCCCAAAGTGTCTATGTAGTACTGCCTCCAGAAGGTGCCAACTGCTGAGGCTGAGGACCTGAAGGCCCTATTCCTGGTGGTCCTCGAGGAGGTGGCGGCCCCATAACTCCCCCACTCTTTGACTGTGTGTGCTAAGATCTGCTGCGTGAGCTAGGGTGGAATCTACCTACTCTCTGCTCTCGGGGCACAACTTGCTCATATAGTGACCTCCAATAGAATATCTCTTGGCCTACATGGACCATCTCTAAAATAGTTTGTTCGATGGGACCCTGGGTTGCCATCTACTATACCTGCTATAATAAGGCCTCTGCCCTAGTATATCATTGTATAGCAGTGTCCAACTCCAAGGTAACTGCGCTCACATCACCCTACAGCTTTGTGAGATGGCCTTATAACTGCATAATCTAGCCCTGCATCTCCAACCAAGATGTCCCTGTAGTTGAGCCACTTGGGCTCACAATGTTGCCACCACCTTGTCATCCTGACCCTGTGCCTATCCCTGCACTAGAGCCTGATCATGTGCTTGCACTTGAAGCTAAGCCTGTACCTAGGACACCCTCTCCACTCTCTGTCTAACTCTCCTCTGCCCTCCATCATCCCTTCCATTATCCCTGCCATCATCCCCACCACCTTTGCCACCATCATCCCACCACCTCTACCACCATCATCCCATCCACCTCGGCCACCTCTGCCAACCCTCCCACCTCGTCGTCGCCTCCTCCCCCACGATGGAGTGTCATCATCCTCATCTTTGTCCTCTAGTCTAGGCGCTAGCTCCCCAGGTCCAGAGTATCTAGGAGAGGGATGGGCTGTGAAATGTGCTGCATAATCCATAGTCATGCCTACATCCACAATTCTCGCCTTAGATCCGAAGCCTAATATAGAATATATAAGAAATCAACTCTCATCTACTCATAAGATGCAATAGTAACCCACCATGAACACTCCTTGTGCGTCCAATCAGACACAACAGTACCCTTGGGCATCCCCTGGACCTTGCCAAACTGTCAGTACACACGAGAAATGATATGTTGCTCTAGAATGTAGGGAGTAGTCCCTATCAGCCACCACATATGAAAACAAAAGGGTATCTCTACTGTATCATCATCCCATGCCTAATAGTCCAGGTAAGGCTACCACTCAATTGCATCTATGTTGTCAAACGCATGCCGCTAGTACTCAAGCTTTCCCAGCTTGGGCTCGGAAAGGCTCTCCTAAAACATGTAGGAATGGGGTCTATCCTTGCCTCTGACTCCCATTCCTATCGGCCGTGTGATTGCTATGTGGCCCCATGCCTAAATTTGTAATAGAGACACTCCAGCAGATAGACTCACAGCTCTATCATAAATGAACTGATGAAGATCATGGTATAAATGTGCAAGAAGGCAAACACCCCATGCAAACCGTGTCCCCTTAGTCACCATCCTCTCCAGAGTCCTCCCGCATCCTACTCCAAATCCATGTGATCTCTTGTCGATAGATCACACCTCCTATCAACCCTGCTAGTATCGACGGCAGGGGCTCATAGTAATCCACCATATAAGTCTAGCTAATCTCTGTGCCCTCAATGTCCTTGTCACCAAATACTCTACGACACTTCTCCAATCTAGCTCCTGCATGTGGCTCATACTCCACCATCTCTCTATGTATTGGAATCCTAAGAATTTGGTGCACATCCTCCAATGTCATTGTCATCTCACCAGTAAGCAAGTGGAAGGTGCAATGCTTGCTATGCCACCTCTCTGCTATGGCAGTCAACATCCCAAGATTCACCTAAATCTTAGGCATGAAGGTCACAAACCATAATCCGGTCGATCCTAGAACTAAATGGTCAATATATGATAAATAGGGTCATTTCAGCTGTGTCACGAGAAACCTCTCCCGTGACATCATCATGTCTAGCTCATCCTACAATCAATAACACATGTATGTCAATAAAAAAACCAAACTGCATATCTATCAAATCTATCAAACCAATTACTTAGCTATCCTATCAATAAACCTATCCTATCAATAAACCTATCCTATCATCTCTTCTAAGATTCTATCAATCTCAAAGATGACCTATCAGTTGGCCAACATCGAACAAGATGCCGACTCAATCAATCTAGCTAAGTAATTGACCTTTTAAAATTAGATGTGTGACTCTAGTTATCAAAAGCGCAACTTTATTACAAATGTCTAGAAACCCCAATCACATGCAAAATTTCATTTGTATGTGTAGATGCCCTAATTATATGCACTATATCATTTGTGTTCACCGAAACTAGAGTCATATGCATAGATTTATACCAGATGTGTGAGATCATAATGCATGCACAAAACCCATTATCAGATACACGTACATGTGCAACACTACTTATCATATGCAAAAATAATGCAAATGCACTGATTCAAAGCTTATATACGCAGAATCGGGATGGATACACATAAATAATTATCATATGCGCAGAAACAATTTTGCTACGCATGCAAAAACGTTGACTTTGGACCTAATTTTTGACCCTAATAAATGTACTTCACACGAAATTAAATTCCTACATACCGAGGGTCCATACTCCTTTAGCCGTCTGAATCAATGGATCCTCTCGAACCTGTGGCTAGCTACTAGAATCTGCTACATCTTTGCTGACTACTCTACTCTGCTATGATCTAGGACTCCCTATAATCTCTCTTCAAATGACAAGTGTGCAAATGAATAGAAAAGAGACCCCACATCTTTATTTATAGCCAAATCAACCCTGAATGGGGGTGTTTTTACTTACCACATGCATGCTATGTTTTTCATCCATTTCTCATTCTCCATCACCTAAATTTTTCACCCTCGTATCATGTTGTTCATTCTTTTTCATCGTGAGATCATTCGTTACCTTTTGCAAAATTCATCCTGACCAATCTCCCAAGGGGACATCCTACCATCATCAAACCTATACCAGTGGCAAACTAGGGCATGTATCATACTCATAAAATTTTTATTCTTTGAAACAATGTGATAAAACACATTGTCTCAAAGAGGGGCAAAATGAATACACCTAAAAATGGTTCGAGATGAATACAATATATATTTTATATTTATTTTATTCTTATTCCTCTATCAATAAATAAATACACTAATTTATTTATTTGGTTCACATTCATCATATTCTTCTAGCAATTAATTATCTTAAATTCCCCTAAAGTCATATCTAATTAAATAATCCTAAATTATTTAATTATTTCCTCTAAGACAAAGTCATATGTCTAAAATCCACATCATCCATCCAACTCACTCTCCACATCATTGGACACCTCACCATGTTGCTCCAATAACTAAATATTCTTAATATTTAATTAAGTATTTATCCTCTCAAACATGTGCCCTATTTCTTCTCAACCATCAAACATGGTCAAAGACACTTGTCTCCTAAATCCTATATTCCCTCTCATATTCCAACAACCAAAGACTCCTTCCTCCAGGTTCTTCTCATGGTCTTCCACCTTTATCTCATTGGTCCTTGTGAGTATCATGACATGTGGCTTATGGTTCCACTTATTCCTTCACCTTGTCATTGTAGTAGGAACATCTTCCACCTTTATCTCCCTCATCCCAACCAATTTGATCTTGACCGTACATGTGACAAGACTTATTCTTCCACCATGGATCTTAGGACACTTGGATTTGAGCCCTCCTTGGCCTATAAAAGCAAGCTCCTCACCTTCATTTTACAATCACAAGAGCTATAGTACTTACATGCTACAGAAATTCTATCAAGTATCCAAGCATACCTTTGGCCCCCATTTGCATATCAATATCATAATCTCTATTGTTGCATTATAATCTAGCTTCATAATGTCATTTAGTTGCATATCATTATCCCCATATCAATCATTATCAACATCATGGCTTTAGCTTCATTATCATCATCTTAGTTGCACTATAGGATTATTTACATCGCATATTTTGATTCCACAATTCCATTCATCTCATTGTCATCTTGAAAAGTAAAGAAGTACAATTCTGAGAGCAATATCATAATCAACAAGATCATTGAGAAGATAGGAGACAATGGAACATAAAGGATAAATAAGTTTGCAAGGTATAATTCATGTTTTCTGTATTTTTCTTAGTTTCATTGGTGAATTAAATTTGAGTATGAATTTAGAGTAATTGTGGTATCTTATTAGGTTCTTACAGTTGTTTCAAATTATCAATCACACATATGATATTCATACTCTGCTTTTCACACATTCATATTTTCATTTTCACAATCATTCCTCACCTAGACCAACTAGGTTTACAATATATACATGATATTACATTGATTTCATTACAAGTTGGACAATACAACAAGAATATTACATTTTACCAATCAGCCAGAGATCATACAACATGAAACATACATAGGGCAAGCCCTAACATGAACTACATGCTACTCCAAAAAGAAACACATGCCTTGTGGATCTAGTCAATACAAGCTTAACCCAGTCCTAAACATTCTTCATAGAATCATCCTTCGAAGAATAACATCGGCACGTCACACTTATTTGAAATTGGTCGCTCTTAAGTAAGAACACATGAATCTTGTGGCACAAAAGTCATTTCACCTTGGCAGTACACAAAGAAGATTAAACATTACTTGCGGTACACCAAATCACTAGATACTTTACAAAAGCATGCATTGAACCTCCCTGAACATATTCTCAAAACTACATTGACACATCTTCACACCTTGTAATATGCTACCCTAATTTTTTTTTTTTTAATTTTATATAGTGATATCACAACAATATTAGATCAATGCATACAACTATAGGAAACATCTCCACACTTTCTAATCACCAAGTTCCCAGATGGGTGAGGTGAGAGCATACAATGTTTTGGTTGATCAATCAAATGCTTTGCAATGAAACTAAATACAATCTTTTGCTAATAGCAGGCATCTGCTTATCTAATGGGCATCCACTTATCCAATGGGAATACTCCACTTATTTAGTGGGTGATTAAACAAGAAAGATAAGCATTATAATTTCTCCTCGCTAGCGGTTGAACCATCCAGGGGTTATAAGTGTTTGCAACATAGATTTAATGATTACAATGAAGTAAATAAGTTGCAACACAACTCAAAAATTATACTAGATCAACATCTCAACATTCATGAAAGGATTGGCTTCTTGGAAAACAACCTACACAAACATTAGCATCCAAAATCTCATGATAATATCTGTCCAACTGAATGTATGCAAGGAAGATCATTGTTGATGGAATTTTCTTTCAAAAATCAGACTTATTTTTGTTGTATGGACTGCCCAACAGAGATAAAGTCCCCATAAGAGTGCACAATAGATACTCTATCACCTTCAAACCCTCAAGACTGAATTATATCACCCTTGGCACCTATAATGAAGGGGATTTTCAACTTCAAACAAGTGATATGCCCTTGAAAACTCACACCCTCTATAAATGA
Source organism: Cunninghamia lanceolata (assembly GCA_027924645.1). Classification (NCBI taxonomy): domain Eukaryota; kingdom Viridiplantae; phylum Streptophyta; class Pinopsida; order Cupressales; family Cupressaceae; genus Cunninghamia; species Cunninghamia lanceolata. The sequence goes on from BSBN01001583.1 coordinate 19,421,028, forward strand.
TACAATAGGCTTAAAGGTACATCCTACTATTACAATGTCTAATCTGCATAATATTCAATGAAATATAATTAGGAATGGGCACCCAACACAAATATTAATATTCCAAACATAAACTACATTCAATATTATTGATCACATTCTAAATTGCAAATCATCCTTATGTGCCATACCTAGTATGGCTTTCTAGAACTTGTATGATAGGGTACATGTTAGACAAATCAGCGTCAAAATCTACTATACTCTACTCTGACATGTCCCCATCACTAAACAAATATTATACTAACTTCACAAGAATATTACAATAGTCTCTATACTCAATGACTCCAAAACCCCATGTCCAGGTACAACTGATGTTGTATGGCCAACATATAGGAATACCAGGAGCAACAATAAACTCCAAACTAGCTAGGGTGGATCTCTCACCATCGAAATTGATCATCTTCAAGAGGGTTTCATCCTCAAGAAGGAAAATGGAAGAACACGCAGGTTCAATCCAGTAGCATAACAATATCAAATCAAAAGCATCCCTCCAAATGAGCTCTCATCCCCTTTTTTATAACCTTTTGAGAGGAATAAAATATTATTTTCTTTTTACCTTTTCATATTTCTTCTCTCAAAAAGATCTTTTTTGAAATAATATTAATATGTCATGTGTGAGGCTCCTTTTTTAAGTGTCTATCTTTTAAAACACTTAATTACCTTTCCAATGAGCTATAACACTTAGGTACTTTTTAATTATTTCCACACTTAGGAGACTTAAGTGAAAATAATAATTAAATAGCTCATTAATCCACCCAACTTTACGAAAAATCCCAAACTTAAGCAAATTGCAAATTAAATCATACCAACGTGCTCCAGGAGGTTTGGGATGAAAAACGATGTCATCCAGGTGACTTACAATACATAGACAGCTCCTCCAAGAATCTTGGAGAGCTATTCAAGAAGTTGAACAAACTTCTAAAAGTTGCATAGCCATCTTGAGATATCACTGAGCTCAAAGCCAAGGTAAAACATCACAAATAACTAAACCTGTGCTCTTCACAACTTATGGAGCTCCCTAACCAAGCCCAATAGCTTACTGAAGCTCAAGGAAATAGGCTATTGGTCACAAACTTGTCGTCCATTACACACCCAAAGAAATATGAAGCATTTCAAAAAGTCCTCATCACCATTTTACTCTGCCAAAGTATAGACCAGAACTCTGTCACTCGTAACTTTCATTGTGGAAGGCATACAGACTTTATTTCTTGGATATAACATCTTCATAGCATACTAAACTTAGATTTTGAACCACATCATCATATCTGCAAATATGGAGGAATTTGGAGCATTTTCCCAAGCAGTCTCCTAGGGAGCTTTCTATAGCAGAAATCTTCATCAACTTTTGAAGACCAAAACCTTCGTGTGATCTTATGATGGCTCATGTAGACTTAGAAACATACATTTTAGTGCTTTTAATCCCCATCTTAATATACCATCATACTCAACTCTACATTGACCGAGGCATGACATCCAACCATGAACTTTGACAACCACATGGCATGACATCCAACCATGAACTTCAACAACCACATCACATCCAACATCAACAACATATCAAATAGTTCAAAGTAACTGTTGACAAGAGTGTTACAATCAGTGACAACCCAAACATAGTGTTGACATTAATGACAACCACATCACAACCTTAGATAACATATGTGCAACAATCTCCCTCTTTGGCATTTATGGAAACACACACCAACACATTCATCCTTAGATGTATATTTCTCTCTCTCCGCCATTGACATCAAGGACATAGGGGAAACTACTTCTCTCCCTTAGGGCACAAACTTTCCCCCTAAGGTGCATGCTCTCTCTCTCTCTCTCTGTTTTTGATGTTCATACACTTCTTCCTTGAAGCAACTCAAGGCTCCCCCTATCAACAAAAACCACTACCTGTTCCCCCTAAGTGGTAGTCACCATCAGTCTAGGAAAAAGGATACAACATGAACTCCCCTAGACAGATGCACCATTATGCATCTAGCAAAGGAGGGGCAATTACCCCTAACCTCTGTCAAAGATCTTCAAAAGTATCCTTTACAAGAGCCTTTGTGAGGATATCTGCAATTTGATCCTTTGTTGGAACATATTCCAACTTCACTTCTTTATCTACAACCTTCTCTCTTAAAAATTGATACTTGATTGCTATATGTTTGGTTCTAGAATGCATCACTAGATTCTTGAAAATATTGATAGCACTTGTATTATCACATAAAATATGAATATAATCATCATATTGTTTTGTAGTGTTTTTTGTTAAAAGGGGGAAAATGGGGTTTTAATGGTTTATGCAAAATCCTCCTTTCACTACAAACATTCCAAGGGATTATCAACCAAGTTGAATCTCCACTAAGCAAGAGCAATCACCTATCAGGTTGGGCTGCCACTTGGGAAGTTGTGGATTCTTGGATGTGTCAAACAATGTCTCTATTTAATGCTCAATTGTGCTTAGAAACCCTAAATATGTAAATCAATAAGCAAAGTATCAAATTACGACAAATCCTATCAAACTGAGATAAGGGACAGAGCTATTTAACTCACTATTTTTCAAAGTTTAGAAGGCAGAGAAGTCAGGGACACGGGGACTAGAGCCCAAGTCCAAGGTGCCTGTTTCTTTGTGGAATCTTGATCTCCTGCTGACACTGATCTGCAGTGTAACTTCCATTTCTAGGAATTCAACTGCAAAGGATACAAGAACTAGCGCCCTAGTCCAAGAAAAGCTCCAGTGTCCTGCTTCTTTTTAGATCCTAAATCCTTGATGCTTGCCACTCCTTTCTGCAACTCTACTCCATAAGACTTGACACCTATAACCTACAATCACAAGGAATGTGGGAGGGGGTTGTGGTGTTTAGAGGCTTTCCTTAGTCAAGCCCCAGAGAGAAATTCAAGTCTCCTGAACACCATTGTCAGATGAGAGTACATATCCTGGCGAGATAGAGGCAAAAATCTAAATGATAAATGATTGAAAACACAATTGATATCTCCTTGTAGTGAAGATCTCATGGAAGGAAGATGCTCTTCATGCCATGAGGAGATGGATGTCAAATCTGCAAACACAAACACAATAACAATGCTCTGCTCTGCAACACAATAAATATTTTGAATGCTATATGATCACAAGTATACATCAAATCCACCTAATTTCCATCTAGCTATTTGCAAATGAAACCTAATCATGTGTATATATGCAACTACAAAGATTCCTGCTAAGAATTTTGTAATTCAAACTTTAGATGTTGGCATAGGACCCAAATAACAGTCAAGAAACTGACATTTGAAAATAGGGCAGACCCAAAATAGGGTTGGACTAGGGCACTAGCACCCAAGTCCACCCTACCATTTTTGCTCAGGATTCATCAAATTGCAGCCCCCTAGGTCCTATTTGTCAAAAGACCCAAGGGTTTTCTCATCGAGAGTCAAAAATAACATGCAAGATGCTCTAAATGCCATTACAGGACCTGGGAGCTAAACCTTACGAGGGAAAAGCCCCCAAGGGGATATTTTCTAACATAACATTTAGCCCCCACTTTAATGTATGTATAAATGCGAGGCCATTACATGCATTAAAGTATGGTCAACAAACACAACAAACACGCCAAGCATGGAGAAGACACACCAAACACATTGAAGACAATAACAGGCACGCAAAACACGAAGAAGGTAGTTACAATCACACAAAACATGGAGAAAATAGTATTGAAGACATGCAAAACACAGTGAATATAGTGAATGCAGTGATTATTTTCTTTTTCTTTTTCTCATATATGATATGCAGATGCAAGTACAAGAAAATTAAACATACAACCCAAAATGCAGGAGGGACTGATCGCCACTAGTCTTTAGACTGCACATGGGGTAACATACACACAATACAAATCTCAGAGTGCAGAAGGGACTCGTCGCCACTAGTCTTTAGATTGCACGTGAGAACAAACATGCCATACAAATCAAGCACACCATACAAATCCCAAAGCATAGGAGAGACTCATCGCCACCGGTCTTTAGACTATGCTTTGGAACAAACACGCCATACACACACATGGAAGACATAGAGAAAACACAACAAACAAGTGATGGGGTATACCTATTTCTAGGTTCATCACCATCTCAGGCACATGACAGGCACACACTGATGATTGGGCTTCACCACAACAATCATCAAAGACATGCTTAAGGGTTAGGACTACTCCCTGCTTGCTCAGAGGACTTTTTGAAAATAATAGGATTGTGCACTCTCCTCAAGAAATACACCATCCCTGCCTCACACAAAGGGCTTAAGATAAAAAGGATATGCATGATATCCTGCCTCTGCAGAGGGCTTAAGAGAAAAAAGATATGCATGATATCCCACCTCCGCAGAGGGCTTAAGTGATTGTAATAGATTCAAGATTCACAAACACACATTGCTAGCATCTACAACAAACATCTTACCTTATATATGCCCCCACCTTAAGGTGGTTGATATCATGTACCGATATCAAGCATGTTAAAGTAGGAAGAAAATACACAAGGGAACATGAGCTCTTGCAAAGCCCATGCCCCCCAAAGGTGACATGTACTTTACGATCGTCAAATATTCCCACAAACAAATTCCTAGAAGAAAAGTGTTTGTGTCCATATAATTATGATAAACAACAATGCATATGATCAATCACATAAAGAACCAAGGAATGCAAGATTCAAGATAGACAAAGTGCATGAAGCAGCAGTATTGTTATGTTTTGTAAGTGTGATAAGACAACATCAAGATCACATGGAGTGATTCTACTAGCCAAGTGTCAGATAATAAATAACAACCCCATTGTCATATATGGACTAGGTACATTTTTTGATTACTCGTGAAAGGGACACTAGGTCCGCATTAGGATAATATTTTTCATCATCTACCCGCTAGATAGAAACACTAGAGGAAGGGAAACAATAGATCAAGAGAGGAGAAACAAGTGTCTTAGGTACAGTCACATAGGAGGGTGCCCCCTAGTCACCAACCGCAATGCTATGTCCATAAGACACAACACACAACAATGAAAATAGAGGAGAATCAATATAGAAGAATGATGATACAAATAGAAGAAGGATCACAACAGAGGCAGTCTCCCAGTATCCTTGACCTTACGAGAGTATCAAGGGTCATCCTAGGAGGCCTAAACAATACATAACACATCACGAGGGAAACACATCACGAAGATAAAGGGTTAGAAATACTTACCTAGAGGGATACCCAAACTAAGGGTTGTTGTTGATGTGTGTTTTAGCATGCAACAATGTAGGTGTGATTGTTGGTTTCACACCTCTCTTAAAAAGTATCCTACCCTAGGTAAGACTACTCTAAGGATAATACAGCTAGGTCTTAGCTTGCTTGAAATAACTTCAGTGGAATGTCTAGCTATGCCAGTAAGGGGTCTTACATATAATCTTAAAGATCTTCAAGTTGGAATAGTAGATACACATAAACCCTTCAAAATTTCAGCTAATAAACAATGTAAAATGCTACTGAAATTCCTAATCTAACCAAAGCTTTTAAAGAAAATGCAAAAAGTATAGGGTTTTAGAGGGATCCTAAGTGACATTCATAATGCATGGTTTTAAGTAGACAAATGCTCTGAAACTTAACCAGTTTTCTGAGTTACCAAACTAAAATAGGTGTTACAGCACTGCAGAAAATGGTGCTATCTTCAATGAAAATCTAAGGATTTTTAGATTACATTCATTCATTAAATACCCAATGACTGGTGCAATTTAACTCATGAAATGCAATTGAACTAAGCATAATTGATAAGCCCAGACTAACTTTACATAGTTATTTACCATCAACAAATAACCAAAAGTATGGACTAGAACATTCATCAAATACTTTCAGTAAACCATAAACATTATAAAGTACAACTAATTAACTATGGGAGAGCAAGAAGCGAACCATGAAGAACCAAATAAGCAACACAATACACAAATTCTTAGAACAACTACAGAAACTTGCTTTGCATTACTTCAAATGGCGTAGTGTCAACAATTCGGTATCAAAATCCCTCTTACAAATGGGAGAAAAGGATGACCCTTTTATAGACAAGGCACTATACTGAGTCTTTCAATAGATGATGGAGATTAACTCGACATCGACAGTCTAGATTACATGGCATTTAATGAGATACATCAGTTTGTTACATTTTCGGATTTACCTTTGTCTTGTAGAAAAAAGACAAAATACAGCTTGCAAATACATTGAATCTAGAGAAAATGGATACCTATTTGGTTATACATGATGAAAAGTCAATTTTTAAGGCCTAATAAATCCAAAATAGAGTCACATGATGCTTGAAAACTTGAGCTGATGTAGATTCACAGGATTCCAAGTGCTGAATGGACCAAGAGAAGTATGTGGCACATTATTAGTGAAGATATATCCAACTGGATGCTTGCTAGACTGATTCTCGATGACTGGACTGCTAGAACAACTGTATGCATGTCTTGGTGATTCAGTCCATGGTCATTTGAGTGGTATTTTTGGGAAAATATCAAAAATATAATTTTTGGTATTTTCTACATTGTAGTAAATTACATTTTTGGAGGCCTTCGGAGTGGAATGGGGGCTTGAAAATTCTTGGTTGCTTGGCATTAAGCCTTAGCATTCAGGTAACTCAAACTAGATAATCACTTTATCTTTCCAATGAGTCCAAGAAGTTTAAATTTTGATAGAATAGCTAGGAATTATGACCCTCGGAATGGATCACTTAGACATTGGACTGGATCTATAGGAACAACAGTGATTTGGCATGATCTTCTATGTCTTTCAGCTCCTAAGACTCATCTTTATCATCTTGGACATTATACTAACTTCCTTTTGCATGTGCAACAATAATTTGGTTGATAGAATATTGATTCTGCATCTCTAGATCAGCAGGGTACCTCTGTATGTCCATCCTTCCAAGATGGTTTCAATTGGCTCCTTTGTGCTCTTAGACCTACAATAAACAAGACCATGCATCAATTTCATCATAAACAAGTCATTTTCCATCAATTTGGATCAAAACATGTCCATTTGCAGTCATGGATCAGTAAAAAACAACTCACTGTCAATGTCACCTTCTTATAAGCAACCTCTTAAATCTAGTGATTTTCACATGATTTTCTGCATTTTCATCATTTTTGAGTACCCACTTGGCCAATATGATGATTAAGAAAGTTTTTGGGGTCAATAGAATCCATTTGCAAACTTTTATTTCATGTTTTTCTAGCATTTTCTGCAAAAAGTAAGATTTTTGGGGGTCACAGACTTTTCATGTGCAGTGACATTAATTGTTGTAAAACATGCCAAAAATCCACACAAACTTGATAAAATGTTCATCATGATGTGAAAAATAGATGTGCAGTTCAAATCCATCAATAAAATCCAAGTTGTACCTTGAAAAACTCAATTTGTGGGCCAAAATACCAAAAAGCACAGGTTTTGGGTGTCCCGAACTAAAAGTCAGTGGAGGTCAAATTTAGCACAGGTCCATGAGGTGCAATTCTAGCACAAAATGATTTTGGCGCTGATTTGGGGTCCAACTGACCTTAGCACAGATTTTAGGTCCGATCGACTAAAGTCAGTGAAGGCAGTTTTCAGCGCAGGTCCGTGAGGCCTATTTTTAGCGCTAACTTCATTGGCGGGGATTTTCAATGCAACTAACCTGCGCAAGTTTTAGCATCGACTGACCTGTGCGACTTAAGTCGGTGGAAGACTATCTCAATGCAAGTTGGTAGAGGGTAATTTTAGCGCTTTTCTTCAAAATTGTCTTGGCGGGGATTTTTGTTCTGACTGACTTAGCGGTAGCTTGGAGGGAGGCCAGTGGGAGGCAAATTTAGTGTTAAGGTCGGTAGAAGACATTTTTAGTGCTTTTTGCAGTAGGAAGTGTTTTTGGTGCAAGTTTCAGAAATTTCTAGGGTGAAAGTATATTTAAAAATATATTTAAATATAAGTTTTGGAATTTCTTATACTTTAAATATTTTTAAATATACTTTCAGGATATTTGAGATAGGTTCCAGATCCATAGGATTTCATATGCAGATTCTAGAATTTTGAGGTTCCACTAGATTTCAGACTTAGCCATTTTTAAGAATTTTTAGGACTTCAGACTTAGCCAAACTAGGGCTTCAAGACCATGTGACAGCATGAGAGTACATGAACCCCTTAGTCAAATCTAATGGAATTTGACACAATTTTGTAACTGTAAGATCTGGAAACTTGTAAGGAAAGCAGAGGTATGGAAAAACAACTTCCCTAATGTCAATTCAGAGAGGATAATGTAGACAGATAACTTTCAATTCAATTACTAAGATAAACACACCAGAAAAACATAATAAACATTCAAGACAACAAAGAATGACACCAGATTTACGTGGGAAAACCCTTTCAGGTAAAAAACCCACCACCACAAGAGAGACTATCTTTATTACAGTAAACTTAATGGTTACAATAAAGATCCCAGCTCTTTTGCTTAGGTATCAATTCTCTACAATTATACAAAACCATTCACCTCATCTGTACATCTACAAAGCAAACTGTATAATCGAATCTCTTCATCAATCAATCAACGACACTCACAGATCTATATTTATTTCTAGTCTTTAAGAGCAAAACCGTTTATTAACTTCTACCCTAACTGTTTGATCTAACTTCTCTAGCGTCATTGCCTTCCAACCGTCGCAACTATTCACATACTCTCAAGACCATTAGTCCCACATGCACTAGGTCACATTGGACATCTCAGTTTATAACCACAAACGATCAGTAAGACTATGGTTGGCAATTTTATTGCTGTTGATGATAGTCAAAGGCTCATCGGGATAACCTTCACCATCAGCGAACTATTCAACACTCACTCTGACGCTTCCTTGTCCCATCGACGCCAACACAATGCCTTCATTGGAGTTACCTCTATCCATTGGCCCAAAGTCTTTAAGCTACGCTGATAGTTGTCCTCTCACCGATCATTAGAAGAAACCACCATCGGTGAAACCGTTACCATCGGAAAGACTCCACAAAGCTTGACCGATAGAAGTTCTTATGCTGATAGACATATGTCATCGATGAAACATCGCATATCGGTCAATGACTTCTAACTCCCGCTGATACAGGAAGTCTTCCCGATGGTCACTACCATCAGTGAAATACAAGTCATCGGTAGAGCTTAACAAGGATATGCCAATAGTGTTAGTCAGTTTGATAACTAGCCTCCGTCGATGAGACCTCGCAGATCAGCCAAGTGCTCCTCACTCCCGTTGATACAAGAAGTCTACCCGATCACTAACTCTACATTGGTGTGAACATAACTGTCGGTGTAACATTACCAAGGTCTGTCGATAGCATCAGTGTGGCCAATGACCAAGGAAAGAATGAGGTTCAAGCAGTAACTTGAGACATTAGGTCTCTTCAATCTCCCACTTGTTGAAGAAATTACTGCTACCTCTTAATCCGCATACAACTACTGAGAATTATGGGCTTGAAGACCCATTCCATTTGAACACCATTTGAACTTGGCTGTGGTCACTGGTTTAGTTAAGGCATCAGCAACATTTTCCAAACTGTCAATCTTTTCCAGCTTCACCTTCCTATCTTCCACCATATCACAAACAAAGTTATATTGGACATCAATATGTTTCATCCTAGCATGAAATGTAGGGTTCTTCACCAAACATATAGCACTTTGACTGTTACAGTGAATTTGTATCTGCCTTGTATTAAAACCAACATTAAAACACAACCTCTTCAGCCAAATGACTTCTTAGCATGCACAAGTAGCTGCCATGTACTCTGCCTCTGTTGTGGACAACACGACTACAGCCTGCCGCTTGCTCATCCAACTGATAGCACCACCATTTAACGTGAATACATATCCACTGGTGGAACTTCTACTGTCAATGTCCCCTACGCAATTAGAATCAACATAACCCTGAATGCTGACAGATCTCTGAGATCCAACTGAGTTTCCATGATAGCAAATAGCATAACCAGAAGTTCCCTTCAAATACCTCATGACTCTCTTCACAGCATCCCAATGTGACCTGCCTGGATTCACCATAAACTGGCTCAAAACTCCCACTACTTGGGCAATGTCTGGTCTAGTACAGACCATTGTGTACATTAAACTGCCAACAACACTTGCATAAGACACCTTTTTCATGTCATCAATTTCATTTGAAGATTCTGGACAATCTTCAACAGATAGTTTCGTTCCCTACAAAACTGGAACAACTAACTGTTTGGAATCAGACATATTAGATTTATCAAGAACATTGGTAATATACTTGCACTGGCTGAGCCAAAGCTTTCTCTTAGACCTATCCCTTTTGACTTCCATTCCCAGAATGTACTTAGCTGCCCCCAGATTCTTCATTTCAAATTTTAAGGACAACTGAGATTTTAATTCTAAGATCATCCCCTTACCATTGCCAATGAACAACATGTCATCCACATACAGTGCAATTATAAGAATCCGATCACCATTAGTTTTATAATAGACACAATGATCAGATTTAGATCTCACATATCCCAAAGTTAAAACATACATATCAAATTTCTGATACCACATTCTGGGAGATTGTTTCAAGTCATAAAGAGACTTTTTAAGTTTACATACCAAATGTTCTTTACCTTTTACCACAATATGCTCTGGCTAGGACATATAAATTTCTTCTTCAAGATCCCCATGAAGAAATGTTGTCGTCACATCCATCTGCTCAATTTCAAAGTCATACGCTGCTGCAAGTGACAACAGAAATCTAATGGATGTCAGCGTAGCTACAGGAGAAAATATTTCTCCATAATTTATACCTTCCTTTTGGGAATACCCCTTAGCAACCAGTCTTGCCTTGTACTTTTCAATACGACCATCTGGACCATATTTCTTTTTAAATACCCACTTATAGCCTACAGGTTTTCTTCCTTCAGGCAAGGGCACCAGATCCCAGGTTCCATTTTTCTCCAACGATGATATTTCGCTATCCATGGCTTCCAACCAAGAATTTGAATCAGGTAAATTAATAGCTTCTTTCGCAGTCCTAGGTTCATCAGTATCAGTAAGCAAAGCATAGGCACAACTTGAATCAAGTACTGAAAATCCATACCTATCTAGTTGTCTTCTTTCACGTGTAGATCACCTCAATGGCTGAGGTGTTGGTTCAAGTTCTTGCTCTGGATCTGAATCTTTGGAGCTACCTGAACTCACATCTGAATCATCTACACTTGGTGTTTTTTGTTCCTCTTTTATAGGGGTTAGAGGAATATTAACAACGCTCTTTTCTTTCTTCTCTTCTGTCTTCTCCAGCTGAGGATCAATAACCAAAGGTTTCAGCTCTCTAAAAATTACATTCCTGTTGTAAATTACTTTTTCAGTGTCAGGATTCCAAAGCTTGTACCCTTTAACACCGACTCCATAGCTAATAAAGATACATGTGACTGCCTTGTTATCCAACTTAGATCTTTTTACCTCAAGAATATGAGCATATGCCTCACAGCCAAAGATACAAATATGTCTTAGAGAGGGCTTCTTTCCAGACCATGCTTCCATAGGTGTCTTGTCAACCAATGCCGAAGTAGGAGAACAATTCAGCAAGTAACAAGTTGTAGCAATTGCCTCAGCCCAGAACCTTTGTTCAAGACCAACATCACTCAACATACTTCTTGCTTTCTCCATCAATGATTGGTTCAACCTTTTAGCAACTCCATTTTGCTGTGGAGGATAAGGTGTAGTCTTATGCCTTTTTATTCCATGATCAAGACAAAATTTATCAAAATTTGCATTGCAATATTCACCACCGTTATGCATCCTCAAACATTTTATTTTTCTACCAGTCTGATTTTCCACAAGATTTTTAAATTCTTTAAACCGACTGAACACTTCTGATTTATTTTTCAAAAAATATACAATGCCCTCCTTGAATAATCATCAATAAACGACACATAGTATCTTGATTTAGACAGAGAAGGAACATCAACTAGACCAAAAAACATCAGAATGTACATAGTCTAGAACATTAGAAGATTTATGAGAACTAGAGTAAAAAGAAACACGATTCTATTTTCCATAATGCAATGTTTACAGAAATCAAATTCCAAATTACAATCAATCAACCCATCTACTAGGTTTTTGTTCTTCAAGGTTTTTAAACCTTTTTCACCTATGTGACCAAGTTTGTGATGCCAGAGCATTGTTTTCTCAGCAAGAAGTTTAACTTCCATAGAGTTTGCATCATGTGTTACAGTAGTAGCTTTTTTAGATTTTACAGAGACATTATTACAACATATTAGTCTAGCATCTAACCTATACAAAGTTCTAATGTGTTCACCCTTTGCCAGTACAATAGAACCTCTAGTCATCTTATAGCCACCATTCACAAAAGTAACTTGCACTCCAACATCATTAAGCTTACTAACAGAAAGTAAATTTTGAGCCAGACCTGGTATGTGTAGTACTCCATTCATTCCCTTTATTCTACCATCTGGGAACTGGATTCTGACTCTTCCTCGGCCAACAATTTCCAGTGTCGAATCACTTGCTAGGAACACCTTCCCACTAGCATATGGTTCATACTTAGTAAACCACTCTCTTTGAGATGTCATATGAAAAGATGCTCCTGAATCCACCAGCCATACATCTTCAGATGCAGGCATTGCCAAGGCAGCAATGAAGGCATCAACATCACTTTGAGAAGAATCAGTGTCAGAGAAGTTCTTCTTCTTCTTCTTTTTCTCCTCTTTGCAGTCTTTTCTGATGTGTCCTTTCTGCCCACAATTCCAACACTTCACCTTGGGCTTTTTGCTAGGAGATTTTGATCTCCCCTCTGATTTGGACTTGGACTTCTTGTCCTTCTTCTTGTCTCTTTCCTTTGATCTACCATGAACGGACAGGGCCTCTTTGGTCGTCTCAGAAGTTTTCCTCCGCATCTCTTCAGATAACAGTGAGGCAACAATCGCTTCAGTTGTAAACATGGTTTTTGTACTTCCAATAGCCATCACAAGATGATCCCATGAGTTAGTTAAGGAACATAACAGAAGCATACAGCGGTCCTCTTCTTCTATTTTTACACCTACAGAAGTCAACTGTGGAACAATTGTATTAAATGTGTTCATATGATCTGCTATAGATGCTCCTTCATCCATCTTTAGAGAGTACAACTTCTTTGTGAGGAAAAGTTTATTCACCAAGGACTTGCCCTGATAAATATCTCCCAACTTCTTCCATAAAGCATTTACAGTCGTCTCCTCATGGACATTCAATAGAACAGAATCTGCTAGACTTAATCTTATCAGTCCTTTGGCTTTCCTATTTGCGAGGTCCCAATCTTCTTGCTTCATGTTTGTAGGTTTAACCCTAGACACAACAACCCAAAGATCTCTGTCGACCAACATATCTTCAACCTTAAGTTTCCACAACTCAAAGTTTGTGTCATTGAACTTATCAATGTCCATTTTTCCTAATGTACTTGCCATCTTATTTAACACAATAGATCACTACAGAACTCCCACTCACAGAACTGACACAAAAAATCTAACCTACCAACAAGGATAACACAACTAACTTGGCTCTGATACCACTTGTAAGGAAAGAAGAGGTGCAGAAAATAGCTTCCCTAATGTCAATTCAGAGAGGATAATGTAGACATATAACTTTCAATTCAAATACTAAGATAAACACACCAGAAAAACATAATAAACATTCAAGACAACAAAGAATGACACCAGATTTACGTGGGGAAACCTGAAAACCCTTTCGGGTAAAAAACCCACCACCACAAGAGAGACTATCTTTATTACAGTAAACTTAATGGTTACAATAAAGATCCTAGCTCTTTTGCTCAGGTATCGATTCTCTACAATTATACAAAACCGTTCACCTCATCTGTATATCTAAAAAGCAAACTGTATAATTGAATCTCTTCATCAATCAATCAATGACACTCGTAGATCTGTATTTATTTCCAGTCTTTAAGAGCAAAACCATTTATTAACTTCTACCCTAACTGTTCGATCTAACTTCTCTAGCATTGCTGCCTTCCAACCATCGCAACTGTTCACATACTCGCGGGACCATTAGTCCCACATGCACCAGGTCGCATTGGACATCTCGGTTTATAACCACAAATGATCAGTAAGACTATCATTAGCAATTTTATTGCCGATGATGATAGTCAAAGGCTCATCAGGATAACCTTCACCATCGGTGAACTGTTCAACACTCACTCTGACGGTTCCTCGTCCCACTGACGTCAACACAATGCCTTCATTGGAGTGACCTCTGTCCATCGACCCAAAGTCTTTAAGCTACACCGATAGTTGTCCTCTCGCTGATCATCAGAAGAAACCACCATCAACGAAATCATTACCATCAGAAGGACTCCAAAAAGCTCAATCGATAGAAGTTCTTACACCGATAGACATATGTCATTGATGAAACATCACATATCAGTCAATGACTTCTAACTCCCGCTAATACAGGAAGTCTTCCCGATGGTCACTACCATTGGTGAAATACAAGTCATCAGTAGAGCTTAACAAGGATATGCCGATAGTGTTAGTCAGTCTGATAACTAGCCTCCATCGATGAGACCTCGCAAATCAGCCAAGTGCTCCTCACTCCCGCCGATACAAGAAGTCTGCCTGATCACTAACTCTACATCGGTGTGAACATAACTGTCGGTGTAACATTACCAAGGTTTGCCGATAGCTTCAGTGTGGCCGATGACCAAGGAAAGAATGAGGTTCAAGTAGTAACTTGAGACATTAGGTCTCTTCAAAACTAAGAATTTCAACATGACACATCCTGCAAAAGCAATCTCAAGGACAATATCCAGTGACATAGGATTTTGGAGCAAAATATAGTAACACCCAATTTCAGTGCAGAAAGTAACAAATGGCAATCTTTTAAGCACAAGACCACTCAAGACACTTCTAAATCAATCATGAAAGACATCAACTGACTCCATACATGTGAAATACCCAAATCTGTAACAAATCATGCATTCTAAGCACAAATTCACCTTCTCATCATCATAAGAAAGAGAGGTCGGGACTCCAACCCAAACCAAAAGAGGGGGTCTCCATTTGGAAAAATGGGGCGTGAGTGTAAGGCACAACAGTTGTCATCGAGCAAATCATCCTCTTCCCAATCTCAAATGCTAGAGGAAAGAGGTGTGTAAGGTACCATAGCCCAATTGTTGTTCTTATCTTATAATTCTTTAGTGTTGAGGTTTTCTATGTTTGTTTCAATGTTAGATTGAATATTTTCTTGTTGAGCGACAAGTCGTTGGGCAAAAGCTTGTCTTTGCCTCCGCCTTTCTTTTGCTTGTCTATTCCTTCTTGTTTTACTACTTATTTCTTTAAAGGCATCATCATGCTTTTCTATATGGTTTTGTACATTAGAGGAGGAAGCACCATGTTCAAATTTCATTGGTCTCGGTGGAATGTTTTGTTGTCTATGAAAACCTCCCAATCCTTGTAAGGATGTCAGAGGAGGAACCTCAGCGTAGATACCATCTCTCCATGGCTGAGGTGAGTTATGAAACTTCTCCTTATCCACATCTATCACTCCCATTATCTCATCATATCCATAGTAGTCTTGTGTTTGTTTTCCTTTTTCTCTAAGGAGATCCTCAAACACATGTTCATCTCTCATTGTTTGTAAAGGAGGCCTAGCCATTCTAGCTAGTTGTTTTGCTTTGTATCATCTATAATTTAGGAAGGATTGGTCTCTTCGTGGCTTAGGTAATATTTCAGGTTGCGGTCAAAATTAATCAAGGGTGAAATTATTGCTCTTAGCCAGAGGTTGATATGTGTTATGATAGACATTATGGATCTCTCCATGCAAAGGGAATTTTAGGCATTTGTGAATAGTTAAAGGGACGATATTCATAGCTTTAAGCCATGGGTGTCCTAGTTTTACATGAAAGAGATCAGATAAGGGAATAACATCAAATAACAACAAATGTGGTTACAAAAGATGAAATGTGTAACATGAAACATGCAATGGTCTAGCAAGTCAGCTCCCAAAATTATTTGCAGTAATGTAGGAATTGAATCCTATTAAGCAGTTCATACCAAATGATCACCGGGTCCTATTTTACCTTAGCACACTTTTCCACAATGGCACACACTTCCAAAACACATGGTGCAATTGTGCCCAAACACACCAAGTCCGCTCAACAAACACTTAACCTCTCATGCATTAGCTCTAGACCTAAAGTGGTACTAGAGAAACAAGATTACATCATGTAGATCATTTCATGAACATTATATGACTTGCAAAACATTCCCATACACTCCTTTTATCATTTGATGCTACTTCATGCTGGCACAAACATTCAAACATGAACTCTGATAATCTTTACATACTTTGATTACATAATCTTGATATAAAACATTGAAAACCATACTTGCAGTACTCCACAACACCTAAAACTTGAAAAGATCAACCATATAGACAATCTAAACTTATCCTTCAAACATAAATGCCAAATATTGTAATGCAGTGAAATGTGGTGGCTTTTACTTTCTCCCTCTGACAACCCTAATCATTAACTTGATTTGTCCTTACTCTGTTGAAACCAAAGAACCTTTGTAGTACATTTTATCATTTGAAACTTGAATCATGAATACCTTTCACATGTATCCTACTATCCTCCGAGCTACAAGATTATACCTTCAGGTGCAGAGCAATGCAAACCATTATACCGTCTCTTTGCAACTGCAACAACATTGTACCATTGTCTTCACTCTACAGGCTCTAAAATGTTCTACGGTAACTTTTAAGCTCTAAAATCATGATCATACTCCACATCTATCTCTGTCTAACCTCCAAACCTCAAGGCCATATCTGCAAATGCAGAGGAATGCAAAGCATTATCCTGAGCTTCTTCAGTATGACTTTTTGTGCCTTTGACAATTTGAAACCTTCTACACTTTCCTTCAATAACTTATACAAATATTTTCAACAAGAGGCAATGAATGCAAAATTCATTCATAAAAAAAAAAGAAACTACAACTTCTTCATGCCAATAAAACCTTCAACTTGACAACTTTCACCTATTCATGATCTTTAGGAGATAAGGTACAACTATGTACAGATGATACTGATCCAACAACATGCTCAAGACTTTCTTCTGATCAACACTCCTTTGTCTACTCCTCTAAATTGCTCATTTATTTGCTTCTCTGATCACTTACTATATCATCTCTGATTACCACTCTATTGACATCATCCACTACAACTCTATTGCATCAATGACAACATATGCAACAGTCTATTTTCTTATGATACCTACATGCTTACAAAACTTATCAAATTCCTTGGAGAAATATTCCCCTCCATTGTCAGATATGTTGGTTAACGAATTTATCACCTAACTCTATATACTCTCGCCCGGACAAGTGACAAATATAACAACAGTTGAGCCTAATATATTGGTATTTTATAAAGGCTCTCTACTTCTTTAACAAGGCGCAGCTACCTTTAGAAGATATTCTAATGAATGAAAACCAAAATTGCTTTTAACCAAAAAGAAAAAACAAAGGTAGAGCTTCTGACCAAAAAGTAGTAAAGGTAGATTTACATCCAACACAAGAAGTTCAAAGACTTCCACCAATATAACATCCACAAACTAATATAAACTGATATCATACACCATATATTCACCAACTTAAACAATCTATCAAAAGATAAATGATTCATAGCAGTGAGCAAGAATCAAAGATATCCAACCACCAAGATATACAAATATCATCAACATCAGTGGCAACACATTCAATGTAAGTAGAACATGAATCCAAATAATCACAACACAAAGTCCATGATCATTCAAAATTCTACTGCATTAATTCTCATTGCGTATATCCAAGTAGCTAAAATTAAATTTTTCTATCACCCTTGCAAAAAAAAGTTTGTAAGAGCTCCTTAACTTGGCTAGCTATCCAAAATATATAGCTAAGCCAAAAAATTAACTGTCTTTAAAACCATAATAGCTTCTTGAAACAACCGATTTAAAAGATGTTTAAACAATAATAATAATAAAGGGCCCTCCAGAGCCAATAGTTTTAGAGAAAATATTATAAAATAACTAAAGCATGAAATTGAAATCAATTGAGGATTTGCAAATCCTCTTCGCTGTTGTCCACCTCATCCATCGCTTCTTCTTCCTTTGTTTGTTTGCCTTCTCCTGTGCCACTTTGCACTGGTTGAGGTACATGTGCCCACAACCTTGCCTTGTATGCCCTGTATTTGTTGATAAAAAGTGTCAACAACATCCTAGGTGGAGTTCTTGTCATGCTGATCTGATGCTTCTTCATCATTGCTCTATTAGAGTCCACCACCTTTCGATGCACCTCATCAAACTTATTTCTAGTAGTGTTGATATGAGCCGCCATTTTTGCAAGCCTCCCCAATGATTCTCCTATAATTGCATCATAATTCATTACCTCTTCAGATACCACCTTTTTGAAATTCTATTTTATTATTTTGACATCCAGGAGCCTCTCATCATCAAACTCGTTAGCCTCTACCTCCATAGCAGTGAAATCCCTTTTAATGCCCATCATCTCTCTATAATAGACTACAATTACTTTCCTCATTTCATCCTCTATTGCAATTATGAAACCGAGTTTCCATTCAACTGCATCAGCCCACACAGGTGTGTCTAGCTCTCTAGGATTAGCTACTACTTCCTTAGCCACTAAGATGCTAGGGTCCATGCCAGCCATCTCTTGTATCTCTTTAGAACTAAAGATAGGCTGTGATGATCACTTCTAGCCTTCTCAATTTCTATTATCAAAACTTCCCTCTTCACATATATAGAATCAAATAATTTTACTACCTCCTCAATAAACACAAGGCCATCAAAAACAATTTTCTTGATGCACTGATCCATAACATTTCTCAAAGATAAGGATGTTCTAACTTGTTGAAGAAGATTAGGATCAAGGATATGGAGGTCGGCATCAGAGGGAGCTTCAGTTGTGGGTTTTATTATTCTAGCAA
Source organism: Cunninghamia lanceolata (assembly GCA_027924645.1). Taxonomy (NCBI): domain Eukaryota; kingdom Viridiplantae; phylum Streptophyta; class Pinopsida; order Cupressales; family Cupressaceae; genus Cunninghamia; species Cunninghamia lanceolata. The sequence continues at coordinate 19,440,074 of BSBN01001583.1, forward strand.
CCGAATTGACAAAGGATGATAAAGAACTTACATGAGCTAGTAGCTTTGAATTTTCCTCCTAGAGCCCCTTTACCCTTTTAGATATGTTATTGACTGAATATTTGACATGGTAAAGGTCACCCTCTGCAGTGGAAGCTCCCAAATCCACTCTACTCATTCTGAAGTCGGCCTCTGTCACTTCATCTTCATTCTTATCCACTATTGGGTCTACAATCTCTAGAAATTGGTTTCTTGAGGGAGGGTCAGTCACCATCCTTGACATCCTTTTAGCACGTTTTAGTCTAGGAGTACTTCATAGTAAATTTGCTACATTATCAATGCCTTCACTAGAAAGTGGAGTATATCTCTTTTTATTTTGGACTACTTTCTTCAACCAATTGGGACACGGGGACAGAACATTAGCAACATTAAAATTAACAACAAGATGAACATGGTGAGAACTCTACTCTGAAGGTTCATTTTGATGGGGGGAACTTGACGGACTTAGTAAAGAGTGCAATAGACTATCTTCTCCAATCTGAGAGAAAATGAAAGAATCACTATCACTTATAGGGTTATTCACAGGTGGCACATGGTCTGCTTTGGATGAGGAAGCATCCAATCTGGTATTTCCTTTTGCTAGTGGAGTATCTTGTTCACACACCATTTTCACCTTTGCAGACTCCTCAGGAGGCCTGTCATCACCGCCATTTGATTGTGAGCCAACTCTATGAAGAGTCGGGTCCAAACTAGAAGATCTTCTATATGAACGGGTAGTTTGAGACTTGCTTTGGTTTTGAGAAGTTGAATCCTTTGGCATAGTAGAACTAACACACTCTTTTACCTTCCCCTTTAACCATTTCTCCATTCTTCTTAACACATGAAGGGAAAGCAACTTAACATCTGTAACTTCTTTTTCAAACCATTTTATAGGAGCCAGGGGGTCCATTGACATGACATGATAGCCTTCATCTATTATGCCTGAGTTATCATCGACCATGTCGAGAACTTGAAAATCTAGCTTGAAAGCTCAAACCTGGTCCATAGTTAATCTCATCCACTTCCTCCTTTGTACCTCTCTTTCATCTACGCAGTCTTCCCAAAAATCCTCAATTTGAGGTTGATGTAGGTAAGAAGCACCCCCATGCATGTTTTCTTTTATAAAGTTCTTACTGTCAAAAGCTATGCGGGGTGATAAACTGTGGAGACTGAATTCTGATAATAACTTATCAACATTTTTAGCCCCATCATTATTTTTGCAAGAATAGAAATACAAGGTCACAGGGAAAGAGTGTCCCTTCTTCTTCATGGCTTGATATTTCACATTCATAGTTGTCATCTAACAACACAATTCCAACAACACTAGATAATTGGATGGGTATCGCGGTAATTTCAATGGGACATTTTCATAACCCCCAATTCTTAATTAAGAGAAACAATCAAACTGTATATAAAAGCTACCAAATTTCATGATCAAAGAAGACACCTCAACTGAGAATCTTTGTTGTATTGAGCCGTCAATCTTTTTGGCTAACATCATAGAAAAAGCATCATTTACTCCTAAAATCTTTCATACCTTCCAGTTTCTGCAATTGAGGGAAAACATGATACATAGACATACTTGCTATAGGATTCCCTTGAACCCTCAAACCAGGCCAAGCAGCCCCTCTTTGAGCCAACACATACACTAGTTGGGAACACATGTGGAAACTCACGCTTCTCGTAAAATTCATCAATTGTTCATGCAAACATTTGCTAATAATCTTCACCCAATTAAAACGATGGTCTCCACAAATCAACAAAATTAATCTACACATCCAAAATTCAAAAACATCTGATTCAGGGTTCCTAACTACTCTGTTCAACAAAGTTATCATGTCTAAAATTTCCTCCTTGAAATGGCTCCTTTTTAGGTTGGCGGGAAGCTGAGATTTCCCACTCTTTTCAATTTCCAACCAATTCTTAGCAATGCAAGTACAACACAATCTTTCCTTTCATTATAGTAATTCCAGGAAGAAGATATAGAAACATCAACATTATCTTTGTGTTCCTCCAAATTCAAGGCTAGGGTGGTAGATTCTGAATCAACCTTTGCTACAATGACACCATTAGAGGTTCTTATCTCCTAAGACTTCAGAAAATAGCCATTCACACATGCCACTATTAGTTCAGGGCACTACACGGCAAGTAGAAAGCCTCCAGCCTTATCCAAACCACTACTAACAATCTTTCCCACCAATGGAGTTTGATTCTTAGACTGCATTCTTCCCCAGAAGTCCTCCAAATCAACATGGCTTAAGTTGGTATCTCTCACCCCAATCAAACCGTTCTCCACTATGGAGGCCATAGGAACTCCTTGAAATTTGAACTTCATCTTCATATACTCGAGGCACCAAAACCCCAGAGACTCTGAAACATATGAGGGCAATACAGGGTAATGCAAAATACTGATAGGAAATTCTTTATGCAGATACATGGGAATGGAAATTTTCTAACTCCCCAAAGAAAGTGTTATGCTTTTATAGCAGAGTGGAACAAGAAAAATATAGAGTTGTTAACCGTACTGACCTGTGAGAATGGAGTTATGTTGATATCCCGCACGTAGTAAGCTAGCCGTTTAACACTCTGCAGCACATTCTCTTTGTGAAATGACACAACTTTAGTGAGATGGAGAATTTATCAATGTCACTTCACATAAATTCACTTTGGAGAGCATTAAGTTTTGGCGGTGAATTTAACCTTTAAACTCATTAATACATGCCTCAAGTTTTCCTTTGAAAATTATGCCATTGTGTCTTCACATACTTCTAATTAAATGCAAAGTGACAAGTGTCATTCCTTCACTTCCGTACGTCAGTGCAACAAAAACACCGCAACAAGTTTTTCAAAGTCAGCAAGTCGGGCAGGAATTGAAGTTTTGAACTCCAAGTCAGAGGTTAGGAAGTTCAAGGAGCTCTTGACCTCCCAACAACAAAGGGAATCCATAATACTGAGACACAAAGAAAGACTCAAGACATTAGACTTCTCATTCAAAGTCGGCAAGTCGGGCGGTTCAAGAGCTTGTGAACTCACCGACTTGGTTCAAGCATGCAAGGAATCATTGATGACTCGAAATATGACTAAGTACAATTGGAATTGGGATGAAAAAGCAAAAAGTAGCACATATAGGGCAGACAAAAGGGCTAAGATGTGAACACTTTAGTACATTTTTCAAAAATGGGACAACAACAGGCTCTAATTGTGGATAAGGACTAAGGAGGATGCAGAGAATCTAGACAAACCATGGAAATCAAGCCTTATTCTAGGGGCAATAGAGTCACACCATAAATAGGACAACACACACAACAGAAAAACAAGGAAAGAAACTATGGTACAAGACAAGACTCAGAGATATTTACGAATCAAATAATTTCAAATCTTTCCCATTATAGGCAAGAGGCAGTGATGTTCCATCCGAATAAGCCAACAAGAATACATTTTCTCCAATAACTTCTCTGATCTTGAAAGGTCCCTTCCACAAGGAGTCAAATTTCTTATGGGATCCTTTTGGTTCTCTCCTCCTATCCCATAAAAGTACAGATTCCCCTACAACAAAGTTCCTCTATTTATCCTTTTTCTCAAAGATCTTCTTTGTAGTCTGTTGATGTTTGGTAATTTTGTCTGCAGCAATTTCCCTTTGCTCCTCTAGATAGTTCAAATACAATATCCTCTTTTCCAGTGCTGATTGAAGCTGCTCATCTTCAATTGCCCTCTACAAATTAATGCAGATAATTCCAAGGGAATGGGGATTGCATTGTCAACACCATAAACTAGCTAAAAAGGTGACATGCCAATAGCTCTTTTATATGTTATTCTATCATCCCAAAGAGCATCATATAGGCTCTTATGCCATCCCGTTTGATTTTCCTCCACTAGCTTTTTGACAATAGAAATGAGATTTATGTTACTTGATTCAGCTTGCCTGTTGCCTTGTGGGTAATAATCAGATGAATGGGCAAGGCTAATACTAGAATCATCGCAGAAAAGAGTAAATTCAGTAGAAGAGAAACTAGAATTGTTATTAGTCACCAGCTTCTTAGGAACACCAAATTTGACTAAAATGTTTTTTTTAAGAAAGGTGCATACTACCTCAGAAGTAGTGTTCTTTACAGGAATTGCTTCTACCCACTTGGTAAAATAATTTGTTGTTGTTAGGATATGAGTATGTCCAACACTGGAATTAGGATTAATAGGTCCAATGAAATCCAATCCCCACTGCTGAAATGGTTTGTCTATAACTACTGGTCTCAAAGGCAAGGTAGCTAATTGAGGCCTACCTGTAAACTTTGAACATTTCTCACACTTTGATATCTAGTTGAAGGCATCTCTTAACATACTAGGCCATTAAAAACATTGCCTCAGTATCTTAAAGGCTATCACTGATGCAGAGAAGTGTCCTCCATAGGCTTCATCATGGAAAGTCTCTAGCAATTTCTTTTGTTGCTCCTTATCTACACACCTCAGAAATGTTCCATCTATTCCTCTTTTATATAGATTACCTCCCCAAAGGACATATTTACTTGCCTTGAGTTTTAGATTTCTCCTTTATTTGGTAGAGAGGTGAGATGGACATTCACCATAAGTTAAGAAGTAAGAAACATTAGAAAACCAATCATCAGTATTACTTTTGATCTCAATGTCATACTCCTAAACTTTAGCTATCCAAGATCCTCTACTATTACATCTAATTTCTTGCTAAGTAAGGATACTCTTTATAGTCGATTCTAGGACATACACAGCATCATGTGAATGCAAGATGTAAAATCTGAATCTTTTTAAATCTTTCACTACATCATATGCATGCTTTTCTAAAGAGGAGTATTTCAATTCATGTTTCTTTAATGGCACACTCATGAAGGAAATGGGAGCCTCTATCCCCTGTTCATTCTTCTGTAGCAAAATAGATGATAGAGTGTGTTCAGAAGCATATCAATAGATTATAAAATCTTTTTGAAAATTAGGATGTACAAGTGTGGGTGCATTAGCAATGGCTACTTTAATATCTTCAAATGCTTGTTTACCTTCAACATCCCATTTAAAGATAGGATAGTTTTTCATCGTTTCTGCAATGTGCCTAGTTAACTCTACAAAGTCTGGAACAAATCTTCTCAGACAATTTACTTGACCAAAAAAGGATCTTGTGTTACTCTTGGTCACAGGTAAACTCAACTGTTCAATTTCCCTAACTCGCTCTGGATCAATCTTTATCCCATCCTTTGAGACAATATGACCTAACATCTTCCCTTCTGTAACTGTGAAGATTGACTTCTTTAGATTTAAAGAAATGTCATGTTCTCTGCAACATTGCAAAACTATCTCCAAATCATGCAAATGATCAACTTTTTTCTTAGAGAAGTCTGTTAAGTCATCAAGGTAAACCACTATGACTTTGTTCTTCAAGTCACCAAAAGTTAGATCCATTGCTCTCTAAAATGTGGCTCCAACATTAATAAGACCGAAAGGCATTCTATTATATGCAAAAACACCAATTGGAGTAGTAAAAACTATTTTGTGTTGGTCCTCCTAAGCCACTTCAGTTTGATTATACCTTGAAAATCCATCAAGCATAGACATCATCTCTGAGCCAGACAAAGTTTGCAATATATGGTCCATCACTAGTAAGGGGTAGTTATCCTTTAGAGAAGCTTGATTCAAATTCCTGAAATCAATGTAAATCTGAATCTCCCCATTCTTCTTCCTAATAGGTACAATATTTGCCACCCAAGTAGAGTGGTGAATGGCGTAAATGATTTTGGCCTTTAGTATCTTGTCAATTTCATTGAAAATGGCCTCTGCCACCTTCGGGTTATAAGTTCTCTATTTGTGCCTGAAGGGTACAGTGCCAGGCTTCAGTGGAATATGATGTTGCATTTCTCCATTCCTGAATTTATTTAGATCAGCATAACACCATGCAAAAACATCCTTATAGGTAATGAGAAAAGAAATCAAACATTCCCTCTCTTTCTGGGAACAACATTTGCCAATACACACAATCTTCAGAACTTCATCTATCCCAATATTCACCCGATCATAATCAACCAAAGCTATAATGGAAACTTTACTCTTCTTCTTGAGGTATTGATCATGTCGATTGAAAAGATCTTCAAGTGAGACTAGACCCTTAGGAATTTTATTCCCTTTCAACTGAACAACTCCTGAGCTTGGGTCATTAAGGGAATTTATCTCTCCTTCCAACACATCATTACTTCCATCACTACTACCCTCAAAGAACACACTAGCAAAAGACTCAGCTTTTTCAAGAAATGAAATAATCTGTTGATCATAATTAAAGACTTGCCAGTGATTAACATTATTAGGAACACTAGGCCTGTACACCACTTCAATCATGTATGGCTTATCTTTGAAATCTGGATGTGGTAAGAGGAGGGATGCTGAAACGGCTAAGGAATTAGCCTTAGTATTCTATTCTCTAGGTATTGCCTCTATAGAAAAGGCATCAAAGTCTTCAATCCAGTCCCACACCCTGTTCTAGTAATTCCTCAGTCTATCATTTTTAATTGTATACAATTTCCTTACTTAACAATCAACTCAACATCACCTCTGACTTTCAATTGTTTCACACCCCTTTCCCTAGCTAGTTCCAGACCTAATAGCAAGGCTTCATATTTTGCGGTGTTGTTTGTATTTTCAAATTCAAGTTTAAATGCACATGGAAAGACAACCATTTGGAGAGATTAGAACCACCCCAGCCCTTGACCCTGCGGTAGAGCAACTGTCATCAAACTCCAAGGTCCACAATTTGTTTACCAAATAAGGGCTTATTAGGTCTACCTTCCCATCATCTGATGATGTGCACATGTAAGTGCCAGGCCCAGTTTCTACAAGTAGGATATCTGCTCTAGGGTCTCCAGATTTTAGTACAATAAATTTGTCCTTAGGCTCTAGATTCAGACGAACCTTCTTACCATCTATAGGTATCAGGGCATGTGACCAATCCATTTGAATCTCACCACCCAAATCTTTGTAGAAACTACGACTTAACAGCATTCCATAACTTGCTTGTATGTCTACTACAAGTATGGTTAGCTTCAATCTTTTCTTAGGAAAAGTGGCTAGAGCAACTTGAGCATCTTTGATTTGGCCAAGGATAGGTATAGGGGAACCATCCATTGAGAAGTACCTACCATGAGAAGGTGTATATGATAAACCTAGGGCTTTGGCAACTTGGGTAGATATCACATTCTCTGAAGCTCCAAAATCAATAACACAATTGATAAGTTTGTATCCAACAATGTATAAAGATATATAAAAAGGCTCTAGCTTTTCAAATGGATTTTGCAGACTAGGGTCTTGGGAGTGGGAGTTTGAACAATTTTGGTGGCTAACGTGTATTTTAGCCTCATCAGACACTTGACCAATACAATTGGAGGGAGATGGTTCTTATTTGACATATCTAACTAATCTATCTAGTTCAGATGGGTTGAGCCTGAGGTATTCGACTTGTGAAATTTGAATTTTTGTGTTTTTACATGACTCAAAAATATCAAATGAACCAAAGACAAGAGTTTTAGATGAAGTAGATGGTACCTCTACAACTGTAACTCTAGGTGTAACATTCTCTACCTTCTTAGTATTACCTTGTCTTGTCATAATATACTTAGGCATGGAGGATGAGCTCCCAGGTTGGTTTTGAGGATCATGACCTTTTTACGCTTGTTGCCCTCTAGTAAACACTGCACAATTGGGATTATCTAGTTCAGTGAAAACATCTCCACTTCCATCATCTGAATCATATTCAAAGAAATTAACACTAGCATCACCGGACGTAGAAAGTTGCTCCACGTGTGGCTCTTCTACATGCTCATTCATAGAGAGCATTTGCATGAATCTTGTCATCTCAGGACAAGATGCCCCATCATGATCAGAGGTAAGATAAAAGTTGCATACCATATGATTGTTTTTACTCGTCAAGGGTCCTCCTTCAATTGTTAACCTTTAGGTTGGGCCAGGTAACTGCAACGCCCTATTATAACCCACTTGAGGAGACTGTTGAGGGCCTTTAGGCATCTGTCTTTTCAAAGTGATAATGTCATTTTCCAATCTTTGAATAACAAGATCAATAGAATTAGTAGCTGAAGGTTTGCCTATTTGTAATTCTCTTTTCCACTTTCTGGTAGTTATTAGATCATCTTCTACAACAATAGCCAATGATTGAGCATTAACCAAGTTAGGGACTCCTTGTCTCTTTATGGCGTAATTGACATTAGGGGGCAATGAATTGACAAATAAACACATCAACAATCCATCACCAGGTCTAACATTAGCAGAAATTCTATTTGCCAGTCTGTTAAACTTGGCTACATACTCCCTCATTTGCTCATGAATCTCTTTCTTCATTGTGGAAATTTGAGCTACCAATGTGTGTTCATTGTCAGTAGTTTTGAATCTATCTTCAAATTGGTGTCTCATAGTAGCCCAATCTCTAATAGAGGCATTAGGGAGATGATAAAACCATTCAACAGCAGCATCAACAAGAGACTCAACAAATAGCCTAACAGACACATCTTCATGCTGGACTCCAAAAATAGATCAGGTGGTAAAGAATGCATTAATATGTTCTTCTGGAATAACCTTTCTGTCGCCTCTAAATTTAGGCAAGATTTTATCTAACGCTCTAGGTAAATCATGCAAATTTGCCTCAAGACTAAGTGGTCCAATAGAAACACCCCATGGAATAGGTGGAGGTTGAGGATGAGCCATATTAAAAGGGGGAAAGTTTACCTGTAATGGTAAGATAGTACCATGTAAAGTCAAGCTTTGATAGGATGAACTAGCAGAGCCTCTAACAAGTGGGGAAGAGGATGGTCTGCTCAAAGATTTGACTCTTCTTGTGGGAGGAAAAGGAGAAAAGTTTAGAGACTGAAGCAAATCAAATTCAATATCAACAATACCCCTTTGTCTATCCCCTCCAGTATATCTTTCAATAGCCTACTTTCACAACTAAATATTGTAACCATAAGAATCAATCAAGTAGAGTCGCCAAACCACTTACTAGTTAATATGAGGGTGAGCAGGTCGTGCAAGGACTTGATTTCTTGGTCTGACAGTGGGATTCCTCGGTCTATTATCAAGAGCTACTTGAATTTGCAAAGGCCTTTCTCTCCTAGGCACTGGAACAACTCCAATAAATATTATCTCTTGAGGGTCAGCAAAATGACGTGCATTTTCTCTTATAATTTCACCAAGTTCTTCTTCTTCTAGCACTTCAACAACCCGATGATATTGTTGGTTCATTCTTTAGGTTTGCCAAGCAACAAGTGTAAGACCAGTAATAATGTCTTCTTGATCTCCTACTAACCAGTCTATGTCAGGTTGCAATACTGGTGCACGTCTTCCACGAAGAACCATAAAGTCCCACAAAGCAACTCACAAAACATACATACATATACGTTCAAAATTTTCCCCAGTAGAGTCGCCAAAAAATTGTTGGTTAACGAATTTGTCACCTAACTCTATATACTCTCACTCGGACAAGTGACAAATGTAACAATAATTGAGCCTAATATATTGGTATTTTATAAAGGCTCTCTTCTTCTTTAACAAGGCGCAGCTACCTTTGGAAGATATTCTAATGAATGAAAACTAAAATTGCTTTTAACCAGAAAGCAAAAACAAAGGCAGAGCTTTTGACTAGAAAGAAGTAAAGGTAGATTTACATCCAACACAAGAAGCTCAAAGACTTCCACCAATATAACATCCACAAACTAATATAAACTGATATCATACACCATATATTCATTACCTTAAACAATCTATCAAAAGATAAATGATTCATAGAAATGAGCAAGAATCAAAGATATCCTACCACCAAGATATACAAATATCATCAACATCAATGACAACACATTCAACATAAGTAGAACATGAATCCAAATAATCACAACACAAAGTCCATGATCATTCAAAATTCCACTGCATTAATTCTCATTGTATATATCCAAGTAGCTGAAATTAAATTTTTTTTATCACCCTTGCAAAACAAAGTTTGTTAAAGCTCCTTAACACGGCTAGCTATCCAGAATATATAGCTAAGCCAAAAAATTAATTGTCTTTAAAACCATAATGACTTCTTAAAACAACCAATTTAAAAGATGTTTAAACAATAATAATAATAATAAAGGGCCCTCTAGAGCCAATAGTTTTAGAGCAAATATTATAAAATAACTAAAGCATAAAATTGAAATCAATTGAGGATTTGCAGATCCTCTTCGCCATTGTCCACCTCATCCATCGCTTCTTCTTCCTTCATCTGCTCACCTTCTCCTGTACCACTTTGTGCCGCTTGAGGTACCTGTTACCACAACCTTGCCTTGTATGCCTTGTATTTGTTGATAATAGGTGTCAACAACATCCCGAGTGGAGTTCCTGTCATGCTGATCTGCCCCTTGTTCTTCATCACCACTCTATTAGGGTCCACCACCTTTTGATGCACCTCATCACACTTATTTCTGGCAGTATTGATATGAGCCACCATTTTTGCAAGCCTCCCCAATGATTCTCCTGTAATTGCATCATAATTCATTACCTCTTCAGTTACCACCTTTTTGAAATTTTGTTTTATCAATTTTACATCCAGGAGCCTCTCATCATCAGACCCGTAAGCCTCTACCTCCATAGCAATGAAATCCCTTTTAATGCCCATCATCTCTTCATAATAGACTACAATTGCTTTCCTCATTTCATCCTCTACTGCAATTATGAGACATAGTTTCCATTCAACTACATCAGCCCACACAAGTGTGTCTAGTTCTCCAGGATCAGCTACTACTTCCTTAGCCAGTAAGATGCCAGGGTCCATGTTAGCCATCTCTTTTATCTCTTTAGAAGCTAAAGATAGGTTGTGATGATCACTTCTAGGCTTCTCAAATTTTATTATCAAAACTTCTCTCTTCGCATATATAGAATCAAATATTTTACTACATCCTCAATAAACACAAGGCCATCAAAAACAATTTTCTCGACCCAGTGATCCATAGCATTTCTCAAAGATAAGGATGTTCTAAATTGTTGAAGCAGATTAGGATCAAGGATATAGAGGTCGGCATTAGAGGGAGCTTCAGTTGTGGGTTTTATTATTTTAGAAACTGAATTGACAAAGGATGATAAAGAACTTACATGAGCTAGTAGCTTTGAATTTTCCTCCTGGAGCCCCTTCACCCTTTTAGATATGTTATTGACTGAATATTTGACATGGTAAAGGTCACCGTCTGTAGTGGAAGGTCCCAAATCCACTCTGCTCATTCTGAAGTCGGCCTCTGTCACTTCATCTTCATTCTTATCCACTACTGGGTCTGTAATCTCTAGAAATTGGTTTCCTAAGGCAGGGTCAGTCATCATCCTTGACATCCTTTTAGCATGTTTTAGTCTAGGAGTGCTTCGTAGCAAATTTTCTACATTATCAATGCCTTCACCAGTAAGTGGAGTATATCTCTTTTTATTTTGGACTACTTTCTTCAACCAATTGGGAGACGGGGCTGAAACATTAGCATCATTAAAATTAGCAACAAGAGGAACAGGGTGAGAACTTTGCTCTAGAGGTTCATTTTGATGGGGGGAACTTGGTGGGCTTAGTAAAGAGTGCAATAGACTATCTTCTCCAATCTGAGAGAAAATGAAAGAATCACTATCACTTATAGGGTTATTCACAGGTGGCACATGGTCTGCTTTGGATGAGGAAGCAGCTAATCTGGTATTTCCTTTTGTTGGTGGAGTATCTTGTTCACACACTATTTTCACCTTTGCAGACTCCTTAGGAGGTCTGTCATCACCGTCATTCGATTGTAAGCTGACTCTATGTAGAGTCGGGTCCAAACTAGAAGATCTTTTGTATGAATGGGCAATTTGAGACCTGCTTTGGTTTTGAGAAGCTGAATCCTTTGGCGTAGTAGACCTGACACACTCTTTTACCTTCCCCTTTAACCATTTCTTTGTTCTTAACACATGAAGGGAAAGCAACTTAACATATGTAACTTCTTTTTCAAACCATTTTATAGGAGGTAGGGGGTTCATTGACATGGCGTGATAGCCTTCATCTATTATGCCTGAGTTATCATTGACCATGTCAAGAATTTGAAGATCTAGCTTGAAAGCTCAAACTTGGTCCACAATTAATCTCATCCACTTCCTCCTTTGTACCTCTCTTTCATCTACACAGTCTTCCAAAAATCCTCAAGTTGAGGTTGATGTAGGTAAGAACCACCCCCATGCATGTTTTCTTTTATAAAGTTCTTACTGTCAAAAGCTAGGTGGGGTGATAAATTGTGGAGACTGAATTCTGATAATAACTTATCAACATTTTTAGCCCCATCATTATTTTTGCAAGAATAGAAAGACAAGGTCATAGGGAAATAGTATCCCTTCTTCTTCATGGCTTGATATTTCACATTCACAACTACCATCTGACGACACAATTCAACAACACCAAATAATTGGACGGGTATCGCGGTAATTTCAATGGGGCATTTTCATAACCCCCAATTCCTAAGAGAAATGATCAAACTGTATATAAAAGATACCAAATTTCATGATCAAAGCAGACGCCTCAACTGAGAATCTTCACTCTATTGAGTCATCAATCTTTTTGGCTAACATCATAGAAAAAGCATCATTTACTCTCGTAAAATCTTTCGTACCTTCCACTTTCTACAATTGAGGGAAAACATGGTACACAGTCATACTTGCTGCAGTATTCCATTGAACCCTCAAACTAGGCCAAGCACATATGTAAAACACTAGGGAGGGTTTTAGTTCTCCTATTGATGGTGGTTTTAGCATATAGCAATGCAAGTAAGACACACGAGTATCTCACCTCTCTTGAAATGAATCCTATCCCAAACTTTCATGATAGGGCTGCCCCAAGGTTTATTTAGCTAGGTCTTAGCTCGCGGGATAGCTCAGTGGACATGTATTTGACTACTCCAACCAAGGGGACTTACATACAATGAAGGTTTATGAAACTATGACAACAAAGTGTGCAGTAACCCTTTGATAATGTAGATTGTTAAGTATGACATTTATCAGCAGATAGATGATATGTTGCTACTAAAAACCCTAACTCTAATAGATGTATATAAAGAAAATGCAAAAGGTTTAAGGGTAAAGAGAAGTATTTAAACCTAAGGACAAATTACAACTAGATTATATGCTGCAAATAAACAAATACCCTCAATAAACCAACTTCGTTTTAACTAGGATAAACCACAATGCTACAGAAATTGATGCAATCTTTAAAGATAACTTACGATTTTCAAATTACATACATTCATTAAACACCCAATTGTTAGCGTAGTTTAACTATTGTTATGTAATCAAACTTAATTCATTAACAAGGTTTAGACTAACCATGCAAAGTAACTTACAATCAACAAGCACAAATGGTATGAACTAGGGATTCATCATATATATAAGCATCTATCCATCATTGCAACTGCACTTCATCTAATTTTATATTAAAATGAACCATGAAATCCAAAACAAGATAACACATAAACACAATTTCTAGAAACACCTATAAAACCCGTTTTGTATTAATCAAAATTTTGGTAGTCTCAACAATTCATTATCAAATCTTACTTACAAAGAGAGAAGATGATTTCCCTTTTATAGATGAGCAGGCATACTAAGTTTTTCAATAGACGGTGGAGATTTACTCAACACCAAGGGCTCAGATTACATTGCATTTAATATTAGACATCGGTTTGTTACATTCTTGGACACAATTTTATCTTATAAGAAAAAGACAAAATCTAGCTTTATAATGCATTGGATAGAACAAAATAGATTCCCATTGGGTCATTGAAAGAGGCAAATAGAATTTCCAAGGGAAAAATAACATAAGGAAACAAGGGCCAATTTCTGGGATGAGCATTGGTTTATCTGGATAAGAAGTCACGTGCTTGCTAAGTCAGCTTGCTGCTTGACATCCTTGTCCACATCAACTTTGTTCTTTTCTGCTTCTTTGTTCCTATAAACTAAAAATGCCTCCAATGCTAGATTGATATCTACTGGCTAAGGATCTTTTACAAAATCTATCCTGAATTTCATAGTATCCACTTCACGAGAAAATTTGTGGTATATAGCCAACCTGGACCTCTTATTTTTCTTAAATTCTTTGAACTATGCCCTTAGGTAGCTGATTATGTCCAAGTCTTCCACTTTACATGGTGACGAATCCCCTTGCATAAATAAGTTCAATTTCTCTTTACATTCTTGTGCATCAATGGGGGCGGTGTCATCCAGATACATCTTGGTTGAGGCTCTGAGTATGTCATTCAGGCTATAGATCACCTCCAAAAGTCGACCCTTGGCTGGCTTTGCTCCATTTCTAGCTTTGTTAAAAATTTCTCTTCTCAACTTAATCATCTCGAGTCAGCACTCTAGCATATGCAGTCTTTCCTTAGTCAAAATCTTCTCTTCTATTAAAACTTCTTTGGATAGAATTCTCATTTCCAAAACTTGAGGATGGATGTGGGAATAATATTCATCGTAGTTGCTATAGTCATCAATGACTTCATCCCATTCTTCCTTTAAGGCACAAAAATCTCTATGTAACTCAGTAACCTCATCAATGATTTTACACCCTTCTTCATACACCATATGGTACCAATTTCCTGTTGCCAAGGCAATGGTTCTGATGTTATCAAAATCCTCCAATTCTTCCTTGGAGAGAGGAGAGGATGCTAGTGTTGTTCCATCCTTTGAATGAGTGGGCTCTATTAAATATATGATGCAGGCCCAAAGCTCCTCATTCTGTTGTTTAAGTTGCTGCTTTGTTAGCTCATTCTTATTTATTCTATCTAAAATGTTGGACACTGAGTATTTGAATTCTTCTATAACTTGAGCCTTTGATGTTGGGCATAAGTTGAGAGTCAAAACTATGTAATCCTCAGGTCATAGGTCCTCTTTATTGGCCTATAATGGTGGGACAACTACCTCCACAATGCGAGAGCTAGAAGTGTCTTTGTATATCCTAGATTGCACCTTGGCCTTCTTTTTCTTCTTTGGCTTCTCAATTTTAGCCAGAAAATTATCTAGATTAAGCTCTACTATCTCCACTATAGAGGGCTGATTATTTAATCTCTGTTGTAACGAATCTGGGGCAGCAAAAGAATGTCCTAGAGAGCCAATGTGGTTGTCCTCCTTATTCAAAGAATATGAATGAATTGTATCTCTTGCATTTGTACCTTGACCTTTGTCACCTTGAGGATCCTTACCACTACATTTGTTTTAGGAGAAGATTCTGGTTGGTTTAGTTGTTGCAACACCTTCGCTATTTCTTGCCAAACAATTTCTAGTACAATGTCATATGCAATTTCCTTGGATGAGCTATCCTCCAACTTTACCACCTCAATTGTCTTAGGATCTGTTAGAGGGTTGTTAGTTATATCTTCAATTATGACCTCCTTCTCTACCATGATGTTCAATTTAGTACAAACTTTCTCAATTCTTGGTAGTATAGGTACTCGGGGTGAGGCATATCTAGGTACCTCCTTTGGATCTCAGAATGGCCAAGTCAAGGAGTTATTGATGGCAACAAAAGAATTGGTGGCAGATGTAGGCAATTGTACCTGTGATAGGTTTGTAAATGCTACAAAACCTAAGGAAGAAGGAATGGAAAGAGGAGTGGTTAAGTTGATGGGTGGTAAACAGAAGGAAGGTGGTGAAAGAATAGTGGAGATGGGAGGTAAGGAAGAGGTGAAAAGATGTGGAATAGGAGGGAAGGTAGTGAGGGAAGTGGAAAGTGAAATGGAGGGTGAGGGTGAAGAGGAAAGAAGAAGGTTGATGGATGAAAGGGAAGGAGAAAATGATGAAGTGGAAGAGATGGATGAAATGGAAATGGAAGACAAAGATGGTGAGGAAGATATGGATAGACTAGTAGAAGGTATGGAAGGAATAGGTGGAGGAAGAGGGGAAGATACAACTATTGATGACAAAGGAGGTGATGGTACAGTTGGGATACTGGAAGAGACAGGAGGTACAACACTTGAGGCAGCATAAGAGGCAAAGGAAACATTAACAATTTGGGCAAGAGCAGCAAAAGTGGTAGGAAGAGGTGCATCAACAATAGAAGGATTTAGCACTGGTGCACTTTATTTTCCTCTTGTCTTCTTGGCCTTTGAGGTTTCTCCTTTTCCACTTGGCACATTCTTTCTCTTTGAGCTCCTCATCCTGATTGGAGATTGAAGGTCCTTCTTTTGTTGCTTTGAAGGCTCCTTATCTACCTTAGATTTTTCTTTATCAAGAGGAGGAAGATCATCCTCTATCACTTCACTATCTATATCTTGAGTTTATCCTCCTATTTCCCCTTGTACTAGTTCTTCCCTTGTCTCTATAGGCTCATCTTGTTCATCATCACTAAGTCTCTCTTTTAATTGTTGTGTATAGGTCAGGGCTATCCTTGCTTCTGTGAATCTAGTAACTTGGTCTCTGACCCAATTTCTACTATATCTAATGGGTTGTTTCATGACTTCCTCCAAAGAACTCTCCTCTACTTTTGTCCAATTGGGTGGTGGAATAGGTTGTCCAAATACTACCCTCCACACTCCCTGTTGTACCACAGTATCATCATTAGTTAATTGATCGGGTACAATTACAATGATGAACATCCTTATGTAGTCAAGGGACATCCTTGAGCATCTTTTCCTTATAACCTTGTGTTCATCCAAGAAATTAGCCTAACAGTCCTCCAAATGTTGTTTATGGAATTGCTTCTTACTGACATGCCCCATAATGGTACCAAAAGGGTCAAAATGGATCCTAGGCTTGTAGATGTTCAAATTTAACATTTGGAGTTCAGTATCTGAATATTCAGCTGACCCTATGGTCACACAACAAAGAATACCTCTACCCAAGAGTATGGGAAATTTGATGGAAACTCTGTGCAAATGCTTCAATTTCTTAGTACAGGTGCGTAACTGTCTTGTTAATTCTAGGAACACTACCTTATCAGTTGGATACTTGGGTAGATTATATGGTGCTCTAGTGAAACCTTGAATTCTAAGGTAGGTAAACTTGGGGAATTGGATGTACTACGTACGATATGTTTGCATTGTATTGGTGGCCTCCAAAGATATCCTTCTTGACATATCGCCTTGCAATATTCTTGTAATGTGCATTGTGAATGCATCATAACTCTTTTGTAGTGCACAATTTATTGGGAGATTTCTGATTGGGGATAACATTTATATACTTTGATTTGTCCATCTACATTGCCAACCTCTCTTAATTTGGATAGGCCAGGATAGACAAAGTTCCTTGCCAACATATACACTACATAAGAAGTCCATCAGGACAATTTGTCCTAATCCAGGGCCACAAAAGCTTCATGTATATTATTACTTAGGAGTTGGGCCTAGTGTATCTTCATTTCTCCTTTCAAAATCTCTTCAACATAAGCAAACATCCGACCTTCAAAAGTTGAAGCAGAAGGCAGTCCCATAATCCTACTCAAAAGAGTAACCATGTCATCTATTTCCTCATTAAAATCACTTCTGTATAGAACATAAGGGAGTTTAGATAATGTTTTTCTCTTTTGTTTCATCCATTTATCATTTATGATCCTCCTATAGGCCTTAGGACCTTGTTCATACATTTTCTTAGTATTCTCCTTTTTCAACACTGTCAAAGTTGGGGCAGGGGGAATATCAAATGCCTCAACAAGAGCCATTGTAGTGAAATTTGCTACTACTCTGCCATCTTGGGTGACCACTATCCTAGTTTGTCAGTGGTATCTCTCTCCATAGGCTATGATTAGCTTTAGGCATTGTACTATGGTGGGAAAAGCTGTAGCTTGGGAAATTCCATTGTCTTTGATCATTCGAGCCTAATCTATTAGATTAGGTCCAAAGATCCTCAATCTGAACTCATCTAGGTCAAATGGCCTAGATTAGTATCTCCTATGTTGTTCCAAGCTGAGGTGATCTTGCTCACAGGAGGGATTCCTTTGAACTCGTACTTCATGTTGGTGGCTCTAGTAGACATCTATCCTGCAGGCCAAAACCCTAATAAATTATCTCTTCAAAATGATTGTACTAGTGGTCTAGACCTAAGTTTCATCATGTCAAATAGTCTAAAAGATATTAAGAAGCATGCACCAACTATTTTCCTTCATTATTTTCCTAAGTGCAAGGTCCTAGACCAAAAAGCGAGGTTTTTGCCCCTCATAGGATATACTAGCATGATGATCAAATTGCTTGACAAAAATTCATGATTTATCATTCAAAATCTATTACTCTTACTCAACGAGACATAAGATATGCATTTAATTACATTCCTTAACTATTCCACTGATTTAAACCATGAATTAAAACTATTGCAATAACTACTTGGCTTTTGTCGTGTTACCAGATGTGATAAGAAAATGCAATAATTATTGCTCAAATTGATATTCAAAGTTCTTCCAAGCATAATAAACAAGTGATCATGATGCAACAAATAAAATTTAGGTTAA
The DNA here is from genome assembly GCA_027924645.1 of Cunninghamia lanceolata. Taxonomy (NCBI): domain Eukaryota; kingdom Viridiplantae; phylum Streptophyta; class Pinopsida; order Cupressales; family Cupressaceae; genus Cunninghamia; species Cunninghamia lanceolata. The sequence goes on from BSBN01001583.1 coordinate 19,458,561, forward strand.
ACTCGTCAGTCGAACCAGATTTGTACCCTTGAAACTAGTTTTAAAGCTCAAAATATGAAAAAGTGGGACTTTTAGGGTCTACTGGATAAGTGGGCTTTTGATCCCTTTCCGGATTAGCGAGAAAATCCACTCTTGCCAGACATATGCATTAAGCCTTCATTTTAGCACAAGCAACAAATACTAGGAGGCTAGCAGGGAAAACTATTGGTACTAGTTGGCAGAGGATTTCGAGGCTACTGGACATATGCAATGAAGCCAATTTTTAGCGCTAAGCTACCGACAAAGGAAACAGACCTTGTTAGCGGGAAATTTCAAAGATACTAGATTACAGGAGATTGAGGCTTCGTCAGATATATCCTGTCTGGGGTCTTTTTAGTGCAAAGGTTCTAAAACTTATCCAATGTAAGAGAAAAGGCTTACAAAGGTTCGGCGGGGAATTTTGAAGGTATTGGACATGTCCAGTGACAAATAAAATCAGCACAAAAGCGCTTCCAAAGCCCCTAAGGAAACTTAAGTCATAATCATTTTGTGGTGAAAACTTAGGAGATTAGACCTAATCTTAAGGAAGACACTTTTAGCACAAAAAGCACAAAGCCTAAAACTTCTAAGTGTGGACCGCATTGAGTGAATCCTTATAGTCAATTAGGGTTTAGCCGAGGGTTTTTGATTCCTTTTAAACTTAGGTTATATTTTCATATAAATTCTAATCTTTAACACTCACACCCTAGTTTCAAATCTCACTCACTTTGGATAGCAACATATTAGAACATCCCTAAACCCTAGCAATGAAACTTAAAAATAAATCCATGAAGTACAAAGCCAAAATTCAATCCAATGCCCACAACAAATAAAATCAATTAAAACTCCCTTGCTCAACATACATGCACTCATCTGTCGATAAGGGTGTGGTTCAGTGGTTAAGTCGCTTGGTTGTAGTGGTAGCCATTAGAGTTCAAACCCCCAATGGGCCAATGAGTTCGCAGGCTTCACACCTTTGTTGGGCCAACAAGCTTGCGGGTTTGAAGTGTTCTTGCTAGGGGATGAGGTCCCCCGTGTTGTGGCCTCACCGGTTCATTGCTCCGGGCAAAAGCATTCGCGTGGAGTTGGAGGGCGTGTCGCACCAGCATCGCCAGTCACGTTAAAAAAGTTTACCAGGTGCATTAAAAAAAAACACACACACACACACATGCACTCATAAGCAATATAAATGAAATTCAAAAGAAAGGAGATAGACCCAACCTAGAAATATGAAACAACTTATAAGAACCAAGTTGGCCGAAGACAAAATACGTACAAATTCTCTTGGGGCACAAGGAAATCGATCGCTCAAGGGGTCGTTGCATTTGCCACAGAGTTGTAGAGCTCAGTTTAATTGAAGATATGAATGAAAATGATGATCATTCGATGAATTTTTCCCTTTAAACCCCCTTCGGTACCTTTCATAAATTTCTACTAGTTGACAGACTATAGTACACTCAAGGCAAGAAAAGCAGGGAATTTGGAGGTGATGGGATGAGTGAGAATTTTGGGCTTCACAAGATATATCTGGTGGAAGAACCTTTTAGCACTTTGTGTAGTGAAGTGTGAAACGTCTGCCATCAATTAGTGTTTTGGAATTAAGCCTTCAACGGGACTTTTAGGGACTACCAGATATGTCTGGCAACACCATTTTTCAACGCTAAGTTCGGTGAGGGGATTTTTCAGCACTGAGTTAAGTAAAATGGATGAACACTAATATCTAGTGACACTGGATATTAGAACAAACTATAGAAGGGGCCATTTTTTAGCACAAATATCTTAAGGAGGCCATTCTTTAGACTCAAATGCACTCAACCACTTCAATTTCAAGAATTAAAAGATATTCAGTCAAACCAAATTAACCAAGTATAAGAAAATAATCAAATCATCAGAATTTCATCTTATGTCAAGCAAGAGCATCAAAATGAGACCAAGCCAAAAGCAAAAAAGACAGGTCTCCATTTGGCAAAATGGAGTGTGTGTTCAAGGCACAACACCTCCCATCATTGAAACACAATTGTACCTTTCCTTAGCCAACAATTAGATATGGAGAGTTGTCCCCAAGGTAATCATTACCTTCATCATATTTCTCATATGTTGATAACCATTCCTCATGAGAAGTCATATGATACAAGAAACCTAAGTCAACTAACCATTGTTTATTAGACATAACATTACATGCAAAAAGTAAAACTTCATCACTTGCATTTGAAGACTTTTAGTAGAGGAATCCTGCTATTTCTTTGGGTTTCTACATTCTTTCTTCACATGCCCCCTCTTATCATAGTTTCAACACTTAACTTTGTTCTTCTTCCCAAGAGTTTTAGACCAACCTTTTGATTCCTTAGGGCCCTTTTGATCTCCTTTTGGTCCTCTTTCCTTAGACCTCCCCTGACATTAAGAGCATCCACTGATCTATACATAGCCTTCTTCCTTATTTTCTGTGATAGCAAAGTTGCAACAAGGGCATCCATCTTCAGATCTTCAAGGTTAGCAATGATAGAAAGAATGAAATTCTCCCAAGACTTAGGTAAATAACAATAAAGTATAATACACTTATCTTCCTCATCTATCTTAACATCCATAGAAGCTAACTCACTTAGAATAAAATTAAATGTATTCAAGTGCTTAGCTATCAAATCACCCTCCTTCATTTTAAGGGAAAATAACTTTCTTTTGAGATATAGTTTATTTATCATGCTTTTGGATTGATAAATTTTGCCCAACCACTTCCATAAAGCATGTGCAATCTTCTCAATAGAGACATTCAACATGACAGCATTTGCAAGGCATAACTAGATTGTTCTTCTTTGCTTTTTGTCTAATTTGTTTGACTCATCTTAACTGACATCATCAGGTCTCTCTCTCTCTCTCTCTCTCTCTCTCTCTCTCTCTCTCTCTCTCTCTCTCTCTCTCTCTCTCTCTCTCTCTCTCTCTCTCTCTCTTCAAGGAGATCCTCCATTTTCATCTTCCATGGCTCATAACCCATTCCATTGAATTTTTCAATGTCTAATTAGGATGAGGATACATCCATGGATTTTACACAAATCTATAAAATAAGTTCAATCGAAACTCCCACTACTACTTAAAAAACCCCACACTTCCACCCAAGACACAAAACTAGCTAGGCTTTGATACCAAATGTTAGAAATCAAGGTAAACAACTATCAATGAAAAATTGATTACAACTATAATTGTGCAGAACCAAAATGGAGATAGTATGAAATCACTACAAAGAAATAATGGAATAGAAGATCAAACACATAACACAATATTTATATGGAGAAACCCTTTTGGGAAAAACTCCACATAAGAAGAGATGCACCAGTTTGTATTAATTTCAACAGAGTTTATAATACAAAAATTAATCTCATCCTCAGTCCTCAATCTAGAAGTGCCTTCAACTCAACTCTATCATGACCGTAATACAATATCCTCATAAAGGGGTTGCCTTGTAGGGTAAGAAAAGCCAACGTTACCTCTACCGTCAGATCTATGACCTAATGATGAACAGTCTAGATTTACAATGGTAATTTATATATAAAATATGTCTTCTGAGGGCATTTCCCTTGGAACCCTCAGAGGGGTAACCCCTCTAGACCCCACGGGGGTACCCCCTCTACAACCCCCTCAGATAATCATCATCCATCAAGTACCAGGATCAAACATGCAACTAAAACAAGATTACTACTTGGTGAATACTTCATCCCTTAGGTATGTGACTTTTGTTAGAATATATATATAGTTTCTAAGATTCTAAAGAAAAATAAAATCCTTTCAATACAAAACTCCCAATATGGTAGATGAAAAATTTATTTAATTATATGATTAGGCTAGAGGATGTGGTGAAAAAGAACTCAAGATTCCACATACTATCAAATTTGAAATTCAAACATTAATTGCGTACACTTACTTATGTTGGTTGGATTCAATTTTTTAACAATGTGATTGAAACTGAGAAACATTGGAAAACCTGTTCGTGCAGTGTGCGAATGGTACTACAACTAACTCCTTGAGCAATTCAATCTATTAATGTTGGAGACATAATAACATCTCTGTCACTTTAGATTGTATCTCTAAAGAAGCTAAATCCTTGTGGAAATTCAAGTGAAAGATATAAGATTATATTATCCAATGTCCTGCATATGCAAATGGTCATTTTGTGCAAAACAATTAATTGGAAAATTTCCTCCCAAACATTGAAGATAGGATCTATAGTGCATTTAACACATTACATATGTCATTACACTAGAGATTCAAGGTAGGATTGCATCTTTTCCAACATTCCTTTAACTTATTCATGGCCATATATACATATATTTCATGGTATTTACACCAAAATGTTTTTTGGGTCAATTCTTATAGGACAATAATAATATTTGAACTAGATATCACCTGTACAGACTGCAAGGTACTTGGATAGCCCAAATTATTGTTTAAGCAACATAAACAAAAAATACAACTAGACAGAGCAAGCTCTTCAAGTAGCTAAAATGCAATGTTTGTTATAACTATCCCTTCTAGGCAACAAAAAATGCCTAAAAATATTAGTCCAATTAAAGGTTTAAACCCCTATTAGGGGAGATCGACAATTAAAGGTCACGTAACAATTAAAAAATTATGCACCAATTAAAAACCCCTAGAAATAGTGGATAGGTTTTTATCTTTGACATGATAGATAGTGATGGAACTAAATTTTAGGTAACTTGCTTCAACAATATAATAGAACTACATTATGAATGAGTACAAGTAGTATCGTTGTACACACTTTCAAAGGGTCAATAAGGGAAGAAAAAATTAACTACAACAAGCTAAATAGTCACATGGAGATTACTCTAGACCAAGATTAAATCTTGTGGAAGTGTGATGATGACCCCTCAGTCCCAAAACATCACTTCGAGTTTGCATCAATTGATAAAATTGCAGACATGAACCATAATAGTCTCATTGATATTAATGGAGTTGTCATTACTATCATTGATACATTAAAAATAAGATGATGAGATGGAATTGAAGTGTTGAGGAAGAGTTTAGAGTTGAAAGAGACATCAATTTCCTCCATTCAAGGAAGTTTATGGGGTCTTGTTTCTGAGAAAGAAGGTATGGAACTCAAAAGAATGAAATATTCTCAGGAGACTACTATAGTTGCTTATCATAATTATTATAACTCCTATACTACAAACTAGTCTACCATCAAGATAAATGTTAATCTCTTGACATACTCTACACTTTTGTCATGCCCACATTTCCCATGCGGTCATGACACACAACACACGTGTCATGTCCACATTTGTCATGTGGTCATGACATGAATTACCAAAAACTTTTCTACATGTCCCTAGGAACTCCGTCACATGCATCTGTGTGCTCGATGGTAGTACGCATGAGGCATAAACGTGTCATATGTATTCAGGGAAGTGCATCTTCCTACGCCATCCCCTGCGTGATGAAAGCCATCTAGGGGGCATGCGACACGATGTGCACCACTTTTAGGGTTAGAACGGTTTTAATCTGAACCTTAAGTTTCATAGGTGAAGAGGTGATCTCGTCAGATTTGAAACCAGATCCTAACTCCAATGCACAAATGAAATCGAATAAATAAAATATAAAATTCAATGGCATGATGGCGCATGATAAGATGGAGTGGTTAAACTATAGTCGCCAAAGGGTCATAAAAATGAAACCCTAAAATCTAGGAAATATTCGACGGGATAACGCGTTTTCAAAAATTGAAATAATTTTTTTTAAGAAAAATTCTAATAGGAAAATAATGCGAAAAAATCAATTAAATAATCGTAAGTAATATTAAATAACTTTGCAAGGTAAAAATAAATTAACCACTTAATCAAATTATAAAATTTAAATTAAAATAATAAACGACCGAAATAAAACTCATTACTTAAGTCCATTAACAAATATAATTTCACAAATTACATTTATTAATTAACCCAAGTTAAAATAAATACAAAGTGGATAAATTAAAAACATCCCCTCTGGGATAAAATTGATAAATCAAAATTAAATTAAATAAAAGATTATCCACAAGGTTAATCTAAAACGTACTAGAATTAAAAAAATAAATGTCCCAAGAATAATAACCTACTAAGGGATAAAACATCCCATTCAAAAAAAAAAAAAAACAACCCATCCCACTAATGAAATTTCACATGGAATTAGTTCAAATCCCCAAGTGAATATTAATCCAATGAAAACAACTTCAATAAGTCAAATAATCAAAAAGACCCAAGGGCAAAAATGGAGGGAACAAAATTTCCCGTGCACAAGGGAAAGGCAAAAAAAAAGAATTTAAATTAAATAATAAAACAAAAACCTCACATCCTCAACTCACCCTAATCCATTTTTATAATAATTTCCACAAAGAGAAGCCCTAATCTCTTATTTTATTATTTTCTCTATGAAACCCTATACTTCCTTATGCTTTCTCTTCTTCTCTCTTTGTTCTCAACTTTTCTTGCCTCCATTGTTTCTATTTGCTTTGTTGTGCAGGTTGAAAGTTTCTTTTCCCTCCAAGGTTGCCATGGAGGGAAGATACAGAGGTATAATTTTTTTGTTGAAATTGCACTGTAGGGTTTATATATTATATTAGTTTTACATGTGTTTGAGTAAATAAGTTTATTGTATATAAGCTGGGGATAAAAAAAAACTAAATGAGGGTTTTGTTGATACACAGATATATATATCCTTGCAGATAAAAAAGAAAATAGCAAACAGGGCCGTTAAGGCCGAATGGCAAGAGGGTGACGGGTGTTGGAGTCTCCACCGCCACGGACTGTGTTTAAGGCTAAAACTAAGAGTGCGGTGTGGAGGGGAGGCAGTGCCCCCATAGCCAACGGTATTGTGTGAGGAGAAGGGGTGTGGGTGGGGGCTCCCCCGCCCCCCCCCCCCCCCCCCCTCACGGTAAGCAAAAGAGAAGTATGGTGGGTGGCGGCCATGGCCGTTGTCCCCCATACGTCTTTTTTTTGTTTCATTCTTTAAAATTTAGACCCCAACACATTTTTGGGTTCGACCAATTTAAATGCCCAAAGAAAAACTATATATTATACTGCATAAAAAAAAGTATATATCATTTTTACAGCTTGCTAATTACCCTCAAACAAATATATATACACTGTGTGTATATAAAAAAATATAGTGAGAAGGAAATTTCTCATAAAACCAGAAAGCTATGTTTAAGATATATATATATACATACTCTTTTACATGTACACCTAGCTTCAAATTAAAATAACATGATAGATATTTAATAAAATAACCAAGTTTAAATTTCTATTAAGCACCATTACTATTTTTTTTTTTTTTACAAAATAATGAAGCAAAATAGTATGCTCTCTTTTGACAGTAGATTTCTTGTTTCTTTTCCCTTTTGAAAATAGAAAGTTAGGAATATTAATACTACACTTATATTAAATTTCTAAATCTATTCCAACAGCATTGATTTATTTCCCTCCTATTGTAGCACACAACAATTTCAAACTGCAATATATACTTTTTTTTTGAAACTAATATGATTGCAACATATATTTTCTTTTATACAACTTTCTAACACCACAAGAGCACTAATAGCAAAATAAATAAAATATACAGGAAACACCAACATGAGATTTACACATCTAAAATTCTTTTTCCACAACAATAATGAAAGGTACAATAGTTTCACAACTCATACAACAAGGATATTTCACAAAAGAATTACTTACAACAGAAAGCACAAGAAGAGTAAAGATTTTTCCAAAATTTACAATAAGGCCTCTAAGGCCATGGCTCTCAATAGCCAACAAAAAAAACAAATAAGATAACAATGAACTCCTCTAGGCTCCATTTTCTCTCCAACGAAAACCTACATCAATGCAACACCAAAAATGGGGAACCAAGCCACTACAAAAAGCCCTCCTCCCTACCATAGACCCGCTAGTGGGTCACCCCTGAGCTGGGGAGGTAGGAATCACACAGTTTCACAAACACACCACATCAAAGAACACAAAAACAACTCAACAATCACCCAAGGATTTGCACATAACAAAACTCATGAAAATGAGTTTGATGGGGGTAGGGAAATGGATCCCTTAACTCAAGAAGCCACTCCATGATCTCAAATCACCAAGTCTCAAGGCCTCAAGCCATAACCACCAAAATACATATCTCCAAATAACTCAAAAACTATCATGGCACTCTTGCCATAAAAAAAAATGTTCTCAACAATAAAAAAAGCCCTCAAGGCTATAAGTAGCACAAAATAAGGAGGTGACCTCGAGGAGGTTCACTCTTCCCTACCCCATACAAGTTGAGCCTTACCTCCAAATGGAGGTGCTCTCACCAAACTCCCAACCCACACGAAAAAGAAAACAACCAACAACAAAAACCACAATACAACATAAATGAAATATGCAAGGGTGAATGGCCATAGCCATGGAGCTTACCTTCAAAATCCCTAAAAATGGAAGCATGTTTGGTGAAGAGCTCCAAGCTTCTCCAAGTCTTCCAATCTCCAAATTTCTCTAACTTCCCCAAAATAATCTCCAAGAATAGAAAGAAAACATGCAAAATGCAAGAACCCCACACTCCTCTTCAAGAGGAGGTAATATAGGCCTTCTAATTTGGCCTTGAGGAATGAGAAGGTGACACTTGTCACCTTCTCCTTCCTCATCCCATGCCACTTGCAAGGGAGAGGAAGTGCGAGGGTGACAAGTGTCACCCTCCAATTCCATCCCAATCCTCACCTTATCCACTTGTGCTCACACATGTGTGAGAGACCAAGTGGTGAGGTGGCAATCCCCTTCAAGTCTCCATGAGGATAAGGGATGCCATATGGCATCCTCTTATTCTCCAAGAGAGCCATCTCCCTCCAAGATTCTCTCACATGTGTGTGAGAGTCTTGGAGGGAGATCCCACACACTTGGGAGTCTTGGAGACCTCCCAAGTCTTCTTAATGAAAGGATCCCCAAACTTTGGGAAGGGAGATGAGTCTTTCCCAAAGCATGACTCATCTCCCACCCTTAGCCATTTCAAAATTCGTCACTTTGACTAAACCTCAATTTAGAGTGACCAAAAGTGGGTTACCCTAAGGTTTAGTTAGTCAAAATTGACTCTAGACCCATGGGTAACCACCTAGGGTAAGTTTTGGGACACTAAGGTGCACCTAGGGAATCATAATTTCACTTTAAATGGCCCAAAAATAAAAATAATACCAAGTGGTGTAAAACAATAAAAAATATACAACACATGATATAAATTAATTAAACAAGGGGTACTAGGCCAAAATAATAAAACAAACAAGTACTCAAACAACATCCAATCAAACGTGATCCTCATCCCTCTTGGGAATGGATCGATTTCACAGGGAATAACATATGTGTGAACACTACCTCTGATTTCCCATGGCCTGGGAATATAATCACGCACAACTAGATCAAGTGTCAATCATATCATGAATAATCATAGCCAAAGCAATCGGAATTAAATTCATGCTATTGAATACAACATTAATCATGTACAACATAATTCAAGATTAAATTGCATTTTCTATCTAATGTCACATAATCATCATCGATTAATAAACCCACATAATGAACTAGAAATCACATCAATAATCATCATCTAATATATCTCGCATGTCTAGTCTCAACATAGCATCATAATATGATCAAATTGAATCACCATATGTCTAATCAATGTCAAATCAAGATTAGGAGATATAATCAAATCTGCATAATGGAACAATAGTCTCTAAAAGTCTGATAATGTCATCAACTAAAATGTAAAACGATCAAAATAAGGAAGGAAAAATAATCGGACTCACAACTTTGTACTAGGTTTACTTCAAGGGAATTAAAATAAAGAGGTCAATACTACCATATAAGAAAATAAACCAATTATATTTCTCTTATTATTTATATACGTTTTAAACTATCTTTTTAGTTAAGAACTCATTATCTCACCCAACAATTAAAATATCAGTTACAAAATGTATGTATGAAATAGATCTGCCAATAGAAAACTTCCCAGATTTAACAAATTTAAAAAATTAATTTCTAGGTTGTAAGTGTTGGCATCCTGCTAATTTTTAGGGTTTTTGAGTTATCTTTATAGGGTTTTACCTCTATTAATTCAAAACCCCATACCCTCTTATGTTACTGTATGCTTTATGTTATTTTCTAATAGTGACTTATTCGTCCAGTTCTAGGAGCTTTATGTTATGACTCATCCCTCATTGATCGTGGCTTTACCACCCCCTTGCCTTAGGTATTACCAACTCATCCTGCTATATTGTTTCTGCCTTATGTTGTTTGTATTGTTATGATGTCTTGAGAAAATCACTATTTTCTAGGTGTTTTTCTTTTGATTGGCTTACACACATCACTACTTGAGTCTTGGGTCATTTTCTATGACCCGTGCTACGACAATATCTTACCACATGTCCTTAGCTTAAGTAATGAAATATTTACATCTTATTGAAGGTGATGCCATCCTCCTGAAGTTAGTTGATTGAAAAGTGGCACCTTATAAGTTGTCTGGTCACTTAACTTTACACCGTGCAACTTTCCCTTAAAGAGTTATGTTGCGTACGGTGATGCAATCACGTACCATGTGTCACTCTCTCCTAACAACAATTAGGGTGGCCCCCTCTCTGATGTATCTTTTATTTTTTAGGTAGAAATATTGCTATTGGTGGGGAATACCTAGGTGACATCATGTTATAGGCTTCGTCTTGATGCCACCACATGGTAGGATCTCAACTAGATATAAGGGAGATGCGCTCAGCACATTTCATATATCTTATTTTCTAGAATTATGGCGCGACGGTGTGACATGATGACACCTGTCTATCCTGGGAAGGCTGGGATGAATCAATAGTTGTGTTTTAATCTAAGATCCAAGGTAGATCTAACAGTTAGCACTATGTGCATTCCCTCAAGGCATTGTATGAGTTAGCACCATGATGCTGCACTAAGAGGAAAAGTGTCCCCCTCCACAAGTTAGATCAATAGTTATATTTTAATCTCATTGATCCAATGGCTGGCACTTCACGTGTATTGATAAGAATAGATTGAAATAAGGTTTGTGATGCACTCTTAACCCGTGATTGCCATCAATATATACTCTACAAAAATTAATGGCCCAAATTTGAATGATACCACTGTTCACGGCATGCAAACTATGTGTTTGTCCATTAAAGTAATTAATGGTAAAATTGATGAATTCAAAAGGGATTTTTCATAGAATTTCATGTATACGAAGTTGAATTGCAAGAGTGAAGGATATTTAGAGCCAAAGAGGTTTGTGGGCGAGCATTGGATAAAAGATGCTCTTCATTTTAGCACTAAAATAGGTAATGTGCTAAAATATTTCTGCAATTTTTGTGATCTTTTAGCACTCTTTTGATTCTGTAGTCAAAATTTTTATACATTTATCAAATTGAGGACACCAAACCCTTGTAAACTTTAGTCTAGTTCTTGTTGAACACACAGATAAATTGAGAGGGGGGTGAATCAATATCTATTCAATTACTTGTAAACATTCAATCCACATAAAGCAAATTAACACATACGCACATAACACCAGATTTACATGGAAACCAAAGATGGGAAAACCACGGTGAGCTAGGTGGTAAGATCTATTATCCAAATCTAGCCTCATAAATAAAATGAAGTATTAAAATGAGTTTTATGGGCACCAACCCAAAGGAGACACCAATCCCCTATTTTATGAGCACCAACTCAAAGGAAGCACCAACTCCCTATTACAATGTTTATGGGCACCAACCCAAAGGAAGTACCAACTCCCTGAAATGGAGTTTTATGGACACCAACCCAAAGGAAGCACCAACTCCCTGAAGTGAAACAACACTTACAAGATGAGGCATCAACCTCTACTCTGCAAATTTGGATTGATGATTCAATTACCTCCACAACAATATCTCTGCTAACACTTTTATATCTTTGACTTGTTTAGATACCTCCACACTATCATTCCTAATATCATCTTGATTTTTTAACTAATTTTGATAGCTCAAATACCTCCACAATTCTAACTGTGCTATAGGTTTTGTAATATTTCTTATAGAGTTACACACACACACACACACACACACACACACACACACACACACACACACACACACGCGCACACACACACCTTGTAGAAATCTTTTTCCTTCACATATATCCTCTGCAAGTCTTCTAAACATCATCTTTGTTGGCCTAAATGAAACATGTATCATGAAATGTGTAACTGGCCTTACTTGTCGGCTCCCAAATCATCTACGGTAATGTAGGAGTGAAATCCCATTGTGTTGTTCATACCAAGTGATCTATTGGACCCATTTTACTTTGTCCCAAGCTATCTTGTTGGCGCACGCTTCCAAACACATGGTGCAATCACTCAAATATATCATGTCAGCTCTGCAACACTTATCCTTTCATACATTATCTCTAGACACTATACGGTACTAGAGAAGTGAGATATCATCATGTGGTTCATGCCACAAACACTATATGACCTGAAAAGTCTTCTCATATAATCCTCTTTATATTTTATGCTTTAGCTTGCTGGTACAAGAAATCAAACTTTGATGCCAATATCCCTTGCACATTCATCTAAACTTATCTTTCATACAACAAAGCAAAACATCAAAGTGTGGTGGAATACGGTGGCTTTCGGTTATATCTTTGATAACCTTACACAACAACATGACTTGTTCTCACTCTGCTAACTCTGGAAAACTCTACAGTAACTCTTATGGTCTAAACTTGGATCATACATACACCATAGCTATATTTAGTTGTCCTACTATCTACGAGGTCATATCTTCATTTACGGTAAAATGTGGTACAATATCCTATGCTTCTACAATGTAGTTCCCTATGCCTTTGACCTTTTTGATGACTTAGACAATTTTCTTCATATCCCATGCAATGCTTTACATCATGACTTCATATAATCAATGTAAGACATTAATCAAAACATTCCAACAACTTTCACCTGTCCATGAACTTCATAAGATAAGATACAACTATGTACAGATGATACTGATCCATCATCATGTTCATGTCTTTCATGTCTTTCACATTACTACTCCTCTGATCACCACTCCTTTGACATCAATGACAACATATGCAACAATCTCCCCCTTTTTTATTGATGGCAACATTAACTTGATATTCAAATTCTCTCCCCCTTTGACATCAAGGGTAAAGGGCCACTGGTGTTCCTTTGTTTTGACAATCCTTGTCATCATCTATAGTCTCTTATCTACCTGCTCCCTCTGAGAGGTAGCCACTATTAATCAAGGGGTAATAAACATACCTTGAGCTACTCCCCATGGATAGATGCATCATCTGTGCATCTAATTAGGAGGGGTAACAACCCCTAACTATTGTTGGAGATATTCAAAAGTGTCCCTGGGAAGAGGTTTTGTAAAGATGTTTGCAATCTAATCCTTTGTAGTTGCATACTCCAATTTTACTTCTTGGTCTACAACCTTTTTTTTAAAGAAGTGATGATGGATATGTGCTTGGTTCTAAAGTACATCATTGGATTCTTTGAAATAGTGATGGTATTTGTATTTTCACATAGGATAGAAATGGGCTTATCATATATTACTTTTATAACCTTCAATGTTTGTGGTATCTCATGGAATTGCACCCTGTTTGAAGCCTATTCAAGCACTCCAATGACACAATGGGATTGATCTCAAGGTGTGGGACCTTACAAATGTGATTAGACCTCTAGAGTGTTACACATTGTTGCAAGTATGTGCAGTTAGTGTTATCATTGATGTCAACAAGCTTGTGTTGTCATTGGTGTCAAATGTATGAGCAAGAGATTATTGCAAGAGTGTGAGCAATTGATATTGAGGTGACATTGTCTCTGATGATGCTTTGATTAGTTGCATTATGTTATCATTAGTAAGCTACTGGTGTCAACCCCTAGTATGCTTTGATAAGCTTATGTCTATGGATATATGGTTGAGTTGCTATATTGTAGTTGACTTGGTGGTAATGAGGAAGTGCTGAAGATGTTTTTAGTGGTTGGTTTCTAAGTGCTTTTGAGAAAATTTGAATAGAAAGAGGAAGCAATGTGTTGCAGATTAGTGTTCTAGTTTGGCTCCACATTTCTTCTATATTGAAGATCTTCTTGTGCAGTTTGGATATGTTGATCAGAGCTGTTTAGAGGTGTTGCATTCAAAATTTGTTGTGCTAGATCATTGTACAGAGGAAAGTGTGTTCACCAATGTGTGAACTGTGTATTGCAGAGGTATTTGGGAGAAATGTTTTTGCTCTGCATTTCTCCACAGTTTAGTTTTTAGTATTACAGTTATGTAATTGTGTTGATAAGGTTCATATCTACCTTCAGTTGAAGTTGTTTGTGGTTTGGTGCTCTATAAGTTGATTTCTTGAGTTACAGTGTATGACAAAGATGTTTGAATATACTAGGTGTGTACTTTCTTCAGGTGAAAGTTGCTGCAAAGGAATTTGTTGGATTTTAGGGTGTTTGTGGAACATTCTAGATTGTGTTCAAGCATGGTGTGTGGTATGTGAGTCATCTTTGGATTTGAGGAAGCATGTACTTAAATGATTATGGTGTTAACATAGGTTTGACTGACCTTAGGTGTTTACACTAATTACGGATTTGCCTCGATGATTGTGGAAGTGTGGCATGGCATGTATGAGTGGATTTAGGTCCAAGCTAAGGTGTGTTGTGGTTTGCCTTCATGCCTTTCCACTGCAAGAATATTTTGGTGTCAACCTAATTTGAATTTACATGGTTAAGGTACATTTTTGACCTTGGAGAATGTTTTTAAGGTTGAAGATAGTATAAATAAGTGCTAAGTTGTTGACGGATGACAAGATAGACATATGAGATGAGCGTGATGCAAATTGTAGAGTTGTAGAGTGTGAATTTGTTAAGTGCAGTGCAAGATTTCATGTGTTAGATTACTAGATGCAGTGAGCAGAAGGTGTCTACAATTCCTTAGTGAGACTGCAAAGGTGTTGGTGATGTTGTGGTGGACTTCTTTGTTGTATTAATATGGTTTTCTCATTGTAACATTCTTCTCTATCTTCTTTTCTATTCTAGCAGTGAGCCTTTCTTTCTTTTGGGTAGTGAGCCCTATTGTACTCGGCATTGATAGTACTTTATATTGTGAGCTAATCCTCATCGTGGTTTTTCCCTTCTTGGGTTTTCCATGTAAATCTAGTGTCTCCTTGTGTATGATGTTGATTTGGTTATGTTTCTGTTATCTACTTTCATGATTAATCATTCTAACAGATTAAGGGCTAATTGAATTAATGTGGAATTGAATGTTTGTAAGGGTTTTGAAGTTTTAAGGTACAACTGAATCACCCCCGCTCTTAGTTGTCTTGTGCATTCAACACACATATGATATCTAAGGTTGTTGTCATTGATGTCAACACTATCATAAGGATGAGAGAGACTGCTAAGGCTATCAGTGTTACACATATGGTGTTAAGGTTGTTATCATTGATGTCAACACTGTCATATACAGCTCATGGTTGGATGTCATGTTCCTAAAGAAGATAAAGCTCATGATTGGATGTCATGTTCCTAAAGAAGATAAAACTCATAGTTGGATGTCATGTTCCTAAAGAAGATAAAACTCATGATTGGATTGTTGGAAACAAGGCAGATAACTGAGAGGGGGGGTGAATCAGTTATCTTAAATATCTTAACTTTCTTTTCTTCTTAAATATTAATGCAACATCAAAACATAAGAGCATACATAATCATGACAGCAGAAATAAAATCAACACACATAACACAAGGATTTTTAAATGGAAAACCTTGTTAAGGGAAAAACCACGGGGTGACTAACCCAAGATTGTATTCTCTATTAAAAGAATAAGAAGTACAAAATGGCACTTGCTAATTAGGGCTCACTGCCTTAGCACACTACTCACAAGAGGCACTCTGCCTACAAGAGACTCACTGTCATAGAAAGTAACCAAGTGTTTGAACTGATCAGAGGCATCCACATATGTTGAGGTTCAGTTCTAGTTGGGCTCAATATATTGATCTAATGCACTTCATTCTTCCTCTGCTCTAATGTTGTTCTGTCACATACCAGACTTGTATTGCTGCTTCCACACTTCTCTCTACCTTTCCTCGCACACTTACACACACAAATTCACACTTCATACTGAAATCCATTTGATATATGTATCCGCATCAAGGATTTCAACATCTTCTCAGTCAACAATCAGAATACTTAAGAAATTTACAAAACATTGATATGTCGGCTGAATCTATGCTTAATATGTGATGTGTATCAAAGACATAGACATAGAAGTCATCAGTCAAGTCGGCCAACCATGTATGATCTCTCAAATAGCTTGACCACCATCAATTTCTCATCTGAATTAAAGTCTGATGCTCTGTCGGTCAGTTCTTCCTCAATCTACTCTACTTGTTAGGAACCCAACACTTAGATGCTCATATCTTTTCACTCTTTCATCACCAGAGGCTCAATCTCTGGAATGGAGTAATGGTACTCCTCTTGACTGCCCCAAGTTTGTACTTTGCTGAGATACATCCTCTGAGAGATCCAGACCTTGTTGCATGCTCTGTTGTTGTTCACCAGACCAAAACACTCTTCAATCTGACTTCTGGTATAGACATACTATGTGATGTGGATGTGTGGGATAAACTTTGTTGCCATCAATGACAACACTCATGAAGCCACACAATGTCTCTTGCCAACATGGATGTCATGTTCCTAAAGAAGATAAAGCTCATGGTTGGATGTCATGTTCCTAAAGAAGATAAAGCTCATGATTGGATGTCATAAAGAAGATACAATTCATGGTTGGATGTCATGCCCTGGTCAGTGCAAAATTGAGTTTAAAGCAATATTAATATGGGAATTAGAAGTACTATGTGGATTAGATGTGTTATTGATGTAGAGGAAGTGTTCTTGGTAGCTTAAATCATGTTGTATGATCTATCCTACTAATCTTGAGTTGTATGTGTTGATACAAAGAAGTTTTGGCTTCCAGAAGTTGGTGTTACTCTTTATTTCATGATGATTGCTCTTTCAAGATTGTCCAAGAGATGGCTCTGTATTTTCATTGTATTTATGTTGAGATTCTGTAGTTTTGAACATAGCTTCATAAAGTGTCATATTATTTATGTTCCAAGTTTCATGATATTTTGATCACCAGAAGGATGTTTTTCTATTGACAGCTTGAAGATAGTGTTGGTTATGTGAAGGTGTTCCCAATAGGGTAATGGAATGCTCTGCATTCCTCCGCATTTGTAGATATAGCTATGTGGTTCTGGAATTATGTTAAGAGGGTAGTGAAGGTGTTGTTTCCAAAGTTCTAGATCATGTTTCCCTTCATTGTGAAAGTTATGTATGATAGAGTACCGGTATGTGCTTTGGTAGAATGAAGTAGTAATAAAGACCTACTGGAATACTCCACATTCCTTCAGAAGTGAATGTTTTTCTTTGTGGTTCTATGGACATGTTCTTGGATGTGAATTGCATGCTCTCTTGCAGTCTAAAGCTTCTTGGTAGTCTGCAAGCTCAGTTTCTCTATGACAACACGGTGGAGTGTGTTGCCATTGACAGGATGTTCTCAAAGTTCATGATTGAAGGTGTACGACATATAATCTTTAATGTGTGGAGATAAAGGAGTGTTTGGAGATGTTGTATGAGTTATGTGGACTTAGATGGAAACTTTTTATGAAGATCTACCTTGTTTTCAGTACCACACAAGGTTTTTAAGTTGTGTCTGTTATACTTCAATGTCTTATGTCTTTGCTTAAGGCTATCCTATTTTCAAATAAGAGTGTGAGGATGAAATCCCTTGATGTTTGATGTTGTGAAGGATGTTTTGTACCTGATTAAACAAGTGTTGGTGTCCACAAGGCATGGGTCTTCTACTAGTGCAATGTGTGATCTTAATTAGGACCTATCCTCTACACGTTTCATATTGTGTGTTGTCTGGTCGACTTGTAAAAGTATTTTTCATATTGCAACTGGTTGATAAACAATGTAATCAATGTAGTATCTTGTATAAATTGTAAATCAAGTTGAGTGAGGTGGGGTGTGGTTGCAAATTGATTGATAAGGTTTGCAAGTAAATTAAGAAGCAAACTGAATACATTTTGATGTGCGACTGAAGGAGAAAGCGCAAAAGTTATTGATGATGTCCTAATTCATCTTGAAGACATATATGTGATAGTGATGTTGAATACACAAGAAAACTAAGAGGGGGGTGAATCATTTGTAACTTAAAACTTCAAAACCATCACACACATACAAATCCACAATAATTGAATTAATCCCTTATACTATTAAGATGATTAAGCATGAAAGAAAATAACAAAAACTAAATCATATCAACATCATGCACAAGAGAACACCAGATTTATGTCAAAAACCCAAGAAGGGAAAAACCATGGTGAGGATTAGCTCACATGAAAATCAAATGTCTATGGTCTGACAAAGGTGGAGAGTTCACCTCCAATGATTTTAACATGTTTTGTGAGAATCATGGAATAAAGAGGCATCTATCTGCCCCTAGGACTCCTTAGCAGAATGGAGTGGTTGAAAGAAAGAATAGGACTGTTCAAGAGTCTACAAGGACAATAATAAAAGAAGCAAATGTATTGGAAGTCTACTAGAGAGAAGTAATTCATACTATTGTTTATATACTGAACAGAGTACAAGCAAGAGAAAATAGTACAAAGACTCCTTATGAGCTATGGTATGGAAAGATTCCTACTGTCAAATACTTTAGAGTGTTTGGAAGCAAATGCTATATCAAAAGGGATGAAGAAAACCTAGGAAAGTTTGATGCAAGGTCCAGTGAAGGTATACTCCTTGGGTATTCAACTAAAAGCAAAGCTTACCAGTGCTACAATAAGAGGTTAAGAAAGATTGTTGAGAGTGAAAATGTCAAAGTTGATGAAGATCTACAGAAGAATTTAGAAGTAAATGGATATGAATTAGATGAGTCTTCTTGCAGAGAAGAAGAAAAAGCTAAGGAAAAAGAAGTGCAGATTGAAGAAGAAGAAGCTCCATAAAAGACTCTTAAAACTCCCAAGTATGTGCAGAAGCATCATTCTGAAGAATAGATCATTGGTGATAAGAACAAAGGTGTGTTGACAAGAAGGAAAGTTGTTGAAGAATAGGTAAATCTATGTCTAATCTTTGAAGTTGAACCTAAAACAATAATTGAAGCATGCAAGGATGAGTATTAGATCAAGGCTATGGAAGGACTAATGCAAATTGAAAAGAATTAGACTTGGGAACCTGTCCCAAGACCAGCAAACAAAAATGTGATTGGAACTAAGTGGGTATTCCGAAACAAACTAAATGAGAATGGAGAGGTAGTAAGAAACAAGGCAAGGCTTGTGTGTAAA
This sequence comes from Cunninghamia lanceolata, assembly GCA_027924645.1. NCBI lineage: Eukaryota > Viridiplantae > Streptophyta > Pinopsida > Cupressales > Cupressaceae > Cunninghamia > Cunninghamia lanceolata. The sequence goes on from BSBN01001583.1 coordinate 19,477,986, forward strand.
GGCTACTCACAAGTAGAAGGAATAGACTATGAGGAAACATATGCTTCGGTGGCAAGAAAGGAGGCCATCAGGATGTTTTTGGCTTTTGCATCACATAAGGATTTCAAAGTATATCAAATGGATGTGAAGTCTACTTTCTTGAATGGTGAACCAGAATAAGAAGTATATATAGAACAATCAGATAGATTTCAATTATCAGATAAATTAGATATGGTTTGCAAATTGAAGAAGGCACTAAATGGATTGAAGCAAGCACCTAGAGCTTGGTATGCAAGGCTAGACAAGTACTTATTACATCAACGATTCAATAAAGGTACCATAGATAACAATCAATACATCAACGTAGAAGAAGATCAAATTTTGATTGTGGAAGTGTACGTAGATGATATAATCTTTGGAGGAAATGAAGGTATGTGTAAGAGTTTTGCAGATGAAATGTAGAAAGAATTTGAAATGTCAATGTGTGGGAAAATAAACTTCTTCATTGGGTTACAGATCAATTAGACAGATAAAGGTATTTTCATTTCTCAATCAAAGTATGTCAAGGAAATGTTGAAAAAGTTTGGAATGGAAGATTGTAAACTAGAATGTACCACTATGGTTATTGGTTGCAAGGTGAGCAAGAATGATGAAACTCCTAAGGATGATCAGAGCAGGTATAGATCAATGATTGGAGGATTGCTATATCTAACTGCTACTAGACTGGATATTATGCATGCAGTTTGTCTTATGGCTAGATATTAAGAAGATCCTAGAGAGTCACATGTTGCAGTAGTAAAGAGGATATTCAAATATTTAAAGGGCACTCTAGATCATGGCTTGTGGTATCCAAAGGATACTGACTTTACTCTAAGTTCTTATACAAATATAGATTGGGTTGGTTGTGTAGATGACGAAAAAAGTACAAGTGGTGGGGTATTCTTTCTTGGATACGGATTGGTGTCATGGCTAAGTAAGAAGCAAGATTCAATATCTTTATCTACTACAGAGACATAATACATTGCAGCAACATCTTTCTGCACACAAGTGTTGTGGATGAGGCAAAACTTGAAGGATATTAGAGTTGCATATGATGAACCAATTCCTATCTTTTGTGATAATACAAGTGCTATTAACATTTCAAAGAATCTAGTGATGCACTTAAGGACAAAACATATCTCAATCCGGTATCACTTTTTGAGAGAGAAGGTTGTAAAGAATGAAGTGAAGCTTGATTATGTTCCTACAAAGGATTAGGTTGTTGATATATTCACTAAGGCTCTTCCTAAGGATACTTTTGAGTATCTTTGGGAGAAGTTAGGGGTTATTGCCCCTCCTTCCTTGAATTAGATGCATAAGGAGATGCATTAGTCTAGTGGATTTCAAGGTTCATTATTTGTTTTGGATTCATGTTGGAGGCTACCTTTGCCATTTGCCATTGATTTCAAAGAGGGAGAGAAATCAATGTGAAAAAGGAAAGAGTCAGTTGTCAAGAAGAGAGTAGTAAGCTGAGGGGAGGGAAAGAGAAAGGAAAAGAGTTGGTATGAAGCATAGTTTTAAGGATGTTGTTGTGTTGATGGTTTTTCACATCATGTGTTGCCATCAATGACAAAGGGGGAGATTGTTGCAAGTATGTGCAGTTAGTGTTGTCATTGATGTCAACAAGCTTGTGTTGTCATTGGTGTCAACTGTATGAGTAAGAGAATATTGCAAGAGTGTGAGTAGTTGGTGTTGAGTCGATAGTGTCTCTGATGATGAGGAAGTGCTAAGTATGTTATTGATATGTTTCTAGTGCTTGGTTTCCAAGCGCTTTTGAGAAAAATTGAATAATAGAGGAAACCGTGTGTTGAAAGGATGTTCTAGCATATAGAGTGGTGTCCTAATCTTGCTTCGCATTTCTTTTATATTGAAGATCTATTTATGTGGTTTGGATATGTTGATTAGAGGTGTTCATAAATGCTACATTTAGAGTTTGGTATGTTGGATTGTTGTGCAGAGGAAGGTTTGTTCACCAGTGTGTGAACTATGTTCTATAGAGGTGTCTGGGAGAAATGTTTTTGCTCTGCATTTCTCCACAGAGTGGTTTTAGGTATTGCAGTTCTGGAGGTGTGTTCTTAAGGTTCATATCTAACTTCAATTGAAGTGGTTCATGCTCTGGTGCTCTACAAGTTGATTTCTTGAGTTATAGTGCATGACAGAGATGTTTGAGTATACTGGGTAAACATGATATGTTTGTTTAGTAGGTGAAAGTTGTTGCAAAGGAATTTGTTGGATTTTAGAATATTTGTGGAATATTTTTAGATTGTATTCAAGCCTGGTGTGTGGTTCGCAAGTCATATTTGGTATTAAAGAAGTGTGTACTTAATTGTTTATGGTGTTAACGCAGGTTTGACCGACCTTGGGTGTTTACACTAATTATAGAAGTTGTTTTGATGTTTGTGGAAGCATGGTGTGGCATGTGTGAGTGGATTTAGGTCCTAGCTAAGGTGTGTTGTAGTTTGCCTTCATTCCTTTCCACCGCAAGAATGTTTTTGTGCCGACCTAATTTAAATTTGAATGATAAAGGTGTATTGTTGAGCTTGGATAATGTTTTCAGGGTTGAAGATGGTATAAATAAATGTTGAGTTGTTGAGGTGTGGGTGTGTGTGATGGATAAGATGTGAATCATAGCATGGTAGAGTGTGAAGTGCAGTGCAAGCTTTCATGTGTTAGATTACTGGATGCAGTGAGCAAAAGGTGTTTATAATTCCTTAGTGAGACTGCAAGGGTGTTGATGACAGTGTTGTAGATTTTGTTGTTGTATTTAGATAGTTTTCTCCTTGTAACAATCTTCTCTATCTTCCTCTCTATTCTGGCGGTGAGCCTTTCTTTCTTTTGGGTAGTGATCCCTCTAGTAGTGAGCTTTTCTTCTAGGTAGTGAGCCCTCTGGCAGTGAACCTTTTGTATTAAGTGTTGATATTACTTTATATTGTGAGCTAATTTTCATCGTGGTCTTTCTCTTCTTGGGTTTTCCACATAAATCTGGTGTTCTCTTGTGTATGATGTTAATTTGATTCAGTTTTTGTAATTTTCCTTCATGCTTAATCATCTTAATAGTTTAAGGGATTAATTGAATTATTGTGGATCTGTATGTGTGTGAGGGTTTTGAAGTTTTAAGTTACAACTAATTTACCCCCCCTCTCAGTTGTCTTGTGCATTCAACAAAGAAAACTCTCAATTAGGGTGTATAGGGCATGACTACGACATGGGCAAAATGATGCATACAAAACACAACTACTAGCATTAATGGTGCAGGAGCACCTCGAAGACATTGAGAATCTGAGGATTCTATACATTTTATGTTATGTCTAAAATACCACATTGTAAGGCCTTAGTGCCATGTCGAACCTTAGTTGGCCGAGTAACGGCATAATATTGAAAGATTGCATATGTGTCAAGAAAAGATTTAAAGAATTGTAACCGAACAAGAAAGAAGTAGAATGTAACCGATTGGCAGGGTGGTTGAGGAACGGTTTCGCCTTCCACCTTCTGTAACTGCCAATGTATGAGTCTTTAAATAGTTATCTCTGTATTCGTAGAAAGGGAGACAGAGAGGAAAGCAACTATTTGTATGTATAATCTCTGGAAGGAATAAAATAGTTTTGGTTCTTGGTCTAATTACAGAACATCGATCTGGAGTCATTCCACTGGTGGGTTTCTTCGAAACCAGTGGAATGACCTCCCTGTAGTTAGATTTATTTCTGTTCTATAGTTTTCTGTAGTTTTCTATGTGTTGTCCGTTCGGTTGCAAGATTGTTGCAGAGGAGGTTATCGGTGTGAAATCTATATTGTTTCACCGAAGATACAAGCCAGGTGTATAATGTTTATGTATGCATGGACGTTTCGTGTATATCCTGCTATCATTTATCATGATTGTGATTGGTGAATATGCATTTTGAATAATACAAAGGTTGACTAATGGAAATGGTAAGGAAGACCGAAAGAACAAGTTGAGAAATGTATGTGAGAAGTCATCGGTGTGAGTATTGCCATCGGAAGAAGAAAGTTACATGGGGCCGATGGTAGGATCTCTCACCGATCGGGGTGAGGTTTGAAGAATGTCACCGATGAGAGTATATCGGTATGACAATGGAGATCGGGAGAAAGGACCAAGGTTACACCGATGGTATTAGTCTTGCCGACAGCTATGGTAAGTCTATCGACGTAACCCGCGGCGTCGGTAGAAGATTCAAGGAGCTCGCCGATAGAATAGTGTCTTGCCGATAGGCAAGAGGGGGATTGCTTCGGTGAGAAAAGTAAAAGGTCTTGCCAATGGTGCTATGGTATTAAACATATCGGTAAGAGATATGTATCGGCGAAGGAGTTGTGAGCTTGACCGACGGTGTATTGTCTGGCCGATAGGCAGGCATATGTGTATATTTCGATGTGACCCTTGAGGTATCTTGCCGATAGACTCTCAAGTGGCTATTTTGTGGACTTTTCAAGGATTATTCTTCCACCTGTTTTATATGTTATCTGGTTTTCCTCTGCATCAGAGCTCAGTAAAAGAACTAGGCTATTTGTGTATTGATTCTATCACTGAATAGGCAGAAGAAGAATGAAGAAGAAGTAAGAAGCTGAAAGAAAGAGTGCTAGAAAGGAATTTTGCTGACTTCCGGTTGTAGGTGCAAATTCACTCGCTACAGTGGGCAGATGAGAGATCTGTCATGGAGCCATAGGAGATGGTTCAAGGGCCTGAGAAGGAGGTCCAGTTGGTGTCGCCAAAAGTCTTGGGGAGAGAGGCGAGAGAGGACTCCTAGGTGAGGGACAGAGGTGTTGGAGTAGCATGAAGGAGTGGATTTCAGCTGTTGCATTTCGGAGGCAGCCATTGATAGAAGTCACAGTTGGAAGGTAAAGAGGAAGCAGAGGAGGTATCCAGACAGAGTTGAAGACATAAAGAGGCGTAGGTCGTTTGAAGCAGACCACATAACTCTTGGGACAAGAGTTTTCTTCATGCTGGGGAGTATGGTGCAGGAGCACCTCGAAGACATTGAGAATCTGAGGATTCTATACATTTTATGTTATGTCTAAAATACCACATTGTAAGGCCTTAGTGCCATGTCGAACCTTAGTTGGCCGAGTAACGGCATAATATTGAAAGATTGCATATGTGTCAAGAAAAGATTTAAAGAATTGTAACCGAACAAGAAAGAAGTAGAATGTAACCGATTGGCAGGGTGGTTGAGGAACGGTTTCGCCTTCCACCTTCTGTAACTGCCAATGTATGAGTCTTTAAATAGTTATCTCTGTATTTGTAGAAAGGGAGACAGAGAGGAAAGCAACTATTTGTATGTATAATCTCTGGAAGGAATAAAATAGTTTTGGTTCTTGGTCTAATTACAGAACATCGATCTGGAGTCATTCCACTGGTGGGTTTCTCCGAAACCAGTGGAATGACCTCCGTGTTCTTAAGTTTGTTTTCATTTCTGTAGGAATCAATTGTGTCTGTGTGTTGTTTGGTTATAATGGTTGCAGTTTTGGAAAAGTGGCATCGGCATAAGACGCATCTTGGTTCACCGAGGATATTGTATTTTGGCCTATCGGCAAGAGAGATGTCGTCGGGATAACAAGTATGGAGTCTGCCGACACTATGGTGTCTCACCGATGACCAAGCATTGTGTTGAGTCTCATCGGGTAGAGAGTGAATTAGTCTGGCTGACAGAGAAGTATACCGGCATGAGGTGTGAGATCGGGTGACGAGGCTAAAGTTTGGCCAATGATGTTAGTCACGCCAATGATAGAGATTGAAGACTCATCGGAGTGACCGAATGTATCGGCAGGAGAATGGAAGGAGTTGCTGATAGAAGGAGTGCATCGGCGTAAGTGTTCCCATCGGCGAGGTTGAGAAATGTCTGACCGAAGAAGTGTGTCTGGCCGACAATGAAGTCTCGTTAGTATATCGGCAAGAGTGACGACATCGGGAAAGCCTTTAGAAGTTATGCCAATTGATGCTGTCACACCGATGAAAGTGGTTTAGAAGAGAAGAGTCTCCATCGGGGAGAGATCTAATATCAGAGAACAAGTAAGAAATCACACCGACGGCACAAGTCTGAACGATAAATTCTATTCATCGGAGAGAGGTCCCACATCGGGAGACTCACTAAAAGTTAGGCCGATAGTATCGGTCTGGCCGATGGTTCTAATCATCGGGGAGAGGAGACCTATCGGCAAAGGGAGTTATGAATTGGCCGATGATTTATGTCAAGCCGATAGTAAAGAAAGTGTGTATTTTGGTATTGTTTGAACATACAAGAGGGTTTTAAAGGAAAATGAAGTTAAACCCTAGTGTTGTTGTGGGTTGATGGGTGTTTTACACCCTGTGTGTAAGCTTTTGTTGGATGCTCTGCATCAATTAAACCCTCAATAGCTTGAAGACCATCAAACACTCACTTATCATGTTTAAGTTCTTGCAAAGATCCATAGTCATGATGATGTTAGAGGAAAACAATATAGATCAACAACTCACATAAAACCATGTGGGCTCAAGATGCACAATTTTAATTGCTTTGGATGGCCAAGCCAATGAGAATAGTGCACATGTTGCACCTAACACCATCAACAAGCAATAGGAAAAGTCTTCACATGCCACACTAGAGAGGGGCCCCACCAGAGAAGACATGTGACACCATGATAAGTTGTCATAGGCACACAAATATACCCCTACAAGTATGAAATACAAATACTTGCATGATGAAGAAACCTTGCCAATGCAATTAGGCCTATAGATTAGCCACCATTAATACAAATATAACACCAGGGTATGTTTAGAACATGCTTAGACAATGATGGACCTCTAAGACTTAATGGAACAAGCCTCCACAAATGGCATGTGTAAACAATCAAATCCTAACCATGGAGAATAACAATTAACATTTGACTTGAGAGTCGTAATATACTAGGGCAACATAGGCTATTAGCGGCACAAATCTAGATCAAATTGACAATACTAAAACTAGAAGTCACACAAAAGATGCAATGGGCACACCGATAGGCATCTACAATAAGTGTTATTTTCTTAGGTGGAGAAGAATAATAAGAGAAAAGGAATATTGTATTTTTATCACAATGTGTTGTGGCTCAATAAATCTAATGATATAAAAGATTGAATGAATTAAATCAAATATATTTAATTTTGAGATGAGGTTATTATAAGAAAGATGACCTTTCTAAAGGAATTGTACTCAAAATGAAAATATGTGAACATGAGGAATAAGCCAAAACATGTGAACTGCAAAGAATAAAACACCACCCAAATAGAAGAATTTTGTGGTCACTGACTATATGTGATTTAAACTAGGGTCCAAACAGGTAAAAATTATATTTTATCCAACATTTCTAGTGCATAACAAAAAATAATTTCTATAATCCAACTTATTTACGCTTAACCTGCAACACTCATTTACCATGTTTAAAAATTTATGTACATGGGGTCCCAAAATAAGCTCAAAATAGGAGCACAAGAATAAATCTAACCTTAAGATTTAATTCTAGAGATGAAACTTCACTAGAGAATATAAGTAACCAATGGAAAGGGAGACTGGAAATTTACATGAATTGTTAGAAATTTTTTTGGGGTTCATTTTTTTTCAAAATGGAAACATTCGTGCAGTGGATTTTTCTTGAGTAATTTACTACTAATTTTTTTTCAATGCAAAGTGCATAAATCCTCTAATCCATCATATTTACCCACAACACCTGTACTGCAGATAAAAACAACAAACTAAGCATATTATTAAAAATATTTGTGAACACCTCTATAATTATTATTAAAAACATGTTTCAAGTTGTAACATCAATGATAAGTTGAAAAGTCACAACCCAAAATGTCTTGAAACTTAAACATAGGTATTCCTGCAATCTATAAAGCAACTAAAAGATGAAATCCCAAAGTATTCTTAAATATGCATAGATTGATTCATTTTGAGGCTAATGATAAAGCCTCACTATCAAATGCTCAAATCCCATTCATAATTACATCTTGAACTTCAAGACATTGTTAAGCTTCAATTTTGATAACTAGTAAAATACTCTGTGGTGGTAATGATAAACTTATGACCATAAAAACAAGATGGATGAATCTTGCCAATGAGATAAAGGCCCCATTGAGAAAGAGGCCAATGAGTAGTGATAGGCTACAATGCTTGAAATGGTACATGAATTAAATCTCCATGTTGTTGACATGATAGACATTTTTTCACATATTGATAGGCATCATGCTCCATTGTTGGCCAATAATAACCTGTTCTTAAAAGCTTCCTAGCTATTGGTGCCTGCACCTGGAGTTAAGGTTTCGAGCTAAAAATCCATAAGCATTTTCATTAGAAACCCAAAAAATCTCTAAGTCCATCGACAGGAGTTGACCTTTGTCTCAGTGGTCACATTGTTCACAGTGGTTTGTTCCTTGCATTGGTGAGACAGTGATCATCGGCAGCTAAATTTATGGCCCCGCCGATAGGTTGATGAAGGTAAGGATACATGCAAGACAGAGATACAAAGGAGCTTATCACTAAGACAACGCACATTGACAACCGAGTCCAATGTCCCTCCGACAAGCTGATGAGGTATATGAAAGTGGTCTTCAGTGTGACACAGTGCATCGGTAGCCAGGTCCAACATTTCTCCGACGGGCCGATGCAGATACAAAGTGCACATTGCCAAGACCTTGCCTATCGGCTGTCAAGCCCGACGTCTTTCCGATGGCTGATAGGATTTATGCAAGGTCAGCCATTGGTGTGATAATATGTATCGACGTGCCTGAAGGATGTTGTTCTGACTGTTTGGGTCACACTGACGAGGGTTTGGTATCGGCCTGACTAGCGACATCGGCATGCCTGAGGGATGTCACTCCGACACTTGGGGTCACTTTGATAGGCTTTTGGTATTGGCGGGAGATGGAGTGATAGACCATTAGCAGGTGGATCACTGGTCGCGTCAGGGAAAAGTGTGTGACGTTAGGTATACCAGTGGTCTAGTATATGAAGCGATCAAAGGATCACTGCAGGATGAATGTGGGATAATTAGATCTCACGAATATGAAAGGTCAACGAAGGAAAAGGCTGCCTGCATGGCGCAATCTCATTGATGGTGGGATTTTCTATGATGCCGACATGGATTTTCAAAGTGGATAGGTAGATTTCGACCGTTGATCTTGCCTACATGGAGCCCGAGCCTATGGCCGAGGTTAAATGTTTCAAATGACTGAGTGTTGGCACCATTTTTGCGTGTTCATTCCACAGTCAACCTACCTTGCTGCGCGGTGATTAAAAAAAAACATCACATCTATTTGTTTGCTCGAGGTCCAGGTTGCTTTTGCTAGCAGTTTTTAGTGTGAATCTGACTACTTTAGCTACTGAATTTATTGAATATCTGATTGTTTTGTTGAAAATCTTAAGAGGATGATCTATGCATTTATGAAGTGTGTCAGTGTGTAGGTGGTTGGAAGCTTGTGTGCTCCTTAAGAAGGAATCCATGGCCATTCTACATTGGTGGAAGACTTGGGCAAATTTTTTGGAGAAAATAATGAAAACAGAGCATTTCTTGGTTGTTTTGTCTCTTTTGTGAGTTTATGAGTTGCATTTGAATGCACGTTGCACATATGTTCAGTTTCATGTTATGTTTATATGAAAAATGCTTCATGGCATCTGTTTAGCTATTTGTCTCCATTTATTGTATGCATCCCTTCTTTTGAATCTGGTTGCTAAGGGTTACTTAGATTCTAGGATACAAATTTGCTGTATTGCATGCTTGATCTCTAACTTCCATTCAAGGAGTGGATTAAACTGTTTTGAGTTAAGTATGAAGAAGAATGTATGGCAGCAGGGATATTTGTAAGTAGAGATAGCTAAATACTCATTCTTGGGTAGTGTTTGTAAGGCAAGCACCAATCCAGCCCCTTGAAACTTACACTATAGGGACACCCCCTTGGTGCGGTAGAACCAGAAGTGAAGGGGAGGTATCTCACGCAACCTCCTGTATTTGTTGGCTGAATCTACTTGTGCACTGGAACTGGCAAACCCTCTACTGATTTAGAGAGAAAGAACCAACACTAACTAAGACCATGCCTATAGTATGGGCACCGCAAATATCGTCATGGACTTCCTTTAGTGCAAGACCAGCCTTTGCCATATCTAGACACCTTAGTAAGGAACCATCAAAGCCTCTTCGATATAAAGTATCCCCAAGAATAGTGAAACAAGATGTGCATTGGATGAAGGTCCTACGTTGAGTTCAGGAAAGGTTTGGTGGTAAGGTTTGATCATGAAGATAAGTATAAATGTCATGGTACCATGGATAATTGGGACCAACAAGTTCAACAACAGAACCAGATTCTGGAGTATCATAAGTGGGTATCGATAAATGTTCAACAAGAAATTGACAATGATGACTATTCTGTGGCATTTCAAGAAGAGAACCAATGGTTGCCATGACATATGCAACTTTATTATTGGAATGAGAAACTCACTCAAACTGAATATAAAAAAAGGACAACTTAAATTTGTCTACCATTCGTTGCAAATAGGATAACAATCTAGCAAACACTTAAAATAATTTTTGCAACAACAAAGCTAACCTTACAACTATAATAGTAATCCACCTTATATAGCAACAATTTTTACTTTAGATATTTTGTGGCCATTATATATTCTTTATACCTTCTTTTCATTGGAAATATATTTCAAATGGCACATGACTGAATCATTGCTCTATTTTCTTGTTACAAAAATGCCTAGTTTACCACAAGTTGATGCTATAGCAGGATTTTGTTTGACATGGCTAATTCCTAGTTTCATACTAAATGGACCTCCTATTTTGTACCTCATGTACAGAAATAGATGCACACAATTTGGAGGTGAGTGCTTTAGAGCATACAAATGGATGCAAGTGCTATGAAAGTGAGGCTTCAAGAGCCATGAGATGGGCCTCCTCCCTTTTCCTAAGAGAGACATATGCATTATCTTGCATGTGAGGATACCACTAGAAGGTAAAGGTGGGCGATGTGCACACATATAGCAAGCACCAAACATGGGAGACAATAGTGACGAGCAAGCCATAACATTTGATATCTACATTTTCTATCATGGCCTTGTCAAGTGTACAATCTTGGGATTTATGGATGGTCAAATCCAAATATAATCTTGATGGGGAGATAGTGATGAGAACCATGATTTGTAGGAGCAATTGGCAACCAACACAAGTCATGTGAATCCCAAGGTGGTCCTACATAGTTATCAAAAATTTCTTATGAAGATGTTTTTAGTGCAACTAATGGATTATATGAGATAAGTTAGTTGTAGTGGGCAACTTTCAATCGGTTTACAAAAGAGATTTTAGAGATCATAGAGTAGTTTTTGTGAAAATTCTTAATTTGCACAATGAAGAAGCTTATCAGATTTTTAATGTTAAAGGCAAGTTGTTCCAAAAGGTTTAAACATTGCAATCTCACCAGAATCATAACTTCATGTTGAATCACTAGGTTCAAAGCTTTCTCTTTTGAATTTATGCCATATGGAAGCTTAAAGAAACATTTGTATCTTCAAAATGATTCTTGTAAATTGGGTTGAAGAGGCCATTGGACATTGCCATTAAAATAGGAAGTGTGTAATTAAGTTACTTGTTTAAATACATAATGTAAATGATATATTGTCTAATACTTAAATTTATACATTTCAACTTATGAAAGACATAATGTAAATACTAATATAGGGTCTAATACGTAACGATGAAACTCTAGTTAATATTTTCTAAAGGTAAATTGTAATTTATTTTTAATATTTCAAAATTTAAATTAAACTTAGTATCTCATAGTGGGATGAGATAATTTGATTATTTTATGTTTAACTTGAGAAGTATTTTTATCACAATGTGTTGTGGCACAATAAATCTAATGATGTGAGATTCAATGAATTAAACCAAATATATTTAATTTTGAGATGAGGTTATTATCAACAAGATGACCTTTCTAAAGAAAGTGTACTCAGAATGAAAGTATTAATAGTTTCAAAATGGAAGTATTAACGGATTTACAATCTTATTTAGCTACTGTTGACCTATTTTTCCCTTCCCAAAGCCAAATAGCCCAACTTGAAAATATTGATGAAATCCCTTTAGTGCCTAGAAAATTCTTTAGATTGTAAAAAACCCTAAAAATTCCTATGGAAAATCCTTGCAAAAAGCCCAAAAAAACCCAAAATTTTCTAAGTCCTTGCCTTAGTTTTTTGGCATTTTTTGGCCTTTGTCTGAAAAACTCTAGGTTCGCGAACCTACCAGTTCACCGACTAAGGCAATAAAGCTTGATTTCTGACTAAGGTAGAAAGGTATGTTTCCATTTATCAGTGATTTTCCAAAGGCGCGAACTCTTCAAAAGTTTAAAAATTATCAAGTTTGCCAATCCAGCAAATTGCCAACTGAAGGAAACCAAAAGGAAAGACTTGCATGAAATCAACAAAGGAAAAGGGAGCGAAAGAATTTCTTATCGATAATGTTAAAAAAGTTCAAACTTTTCTCTAAGTTTGAAATTTCCTTGGTTCACCGATTTGACGAATCACTGATAAAGAAGAGAGAAGAATGCCAAAAGGGGAAAGGTTCACAAAAAGGGAAATGGGCCGATAGAAGGAAAATTTGTCTAAGGCATAGTCAGTTCGAAGTTTCAAAGTTTCACCGATAGGTGATTTGTCGACAAGGCAAAGAAGAATTAGATGGCCGAGTTCTCAAAGGAAGAAAATCGCCGACAAGGATTCAAGGAAAATTGGCTAACGCATGGCAGTTCAAAGAAGGAAAAGATCACCGATAAAGGCAAAAATATGATACAAGACTGGTGAGTTGGGAAATTGGCCAAGGGGCTAACTTGCAAACAGGTTTTAAGGTTTTCAAATTTGCCAACAAGGTGATTCTTTGGTAAAGTGGATCAAATAGCAAAGTTCAAAAAATGTTGATTTTTTCGATAAGGCAAAAGTAGGAAAGGCAAAATGGTTTGTAAGTGGGGAACTTCGCCAATTGAAGAGGAAAAGATAGAGAAGGTGGCCAAGTTTGAGAAAGTGAAAATTTGTCAATAGTAAAGAAAGGGTGAAGTGACATGGTTCAAAAGTTGAAGATTTTGTCAACAAGGGAAAAAAGGAACAAACAAGGAAAGTTCAAAAAGTTGCAACTTGTCCAACAGAAGAAGAAATGGAGGCAAGGCAAAGTTCGACAAAATAGGATTTTTCCAATAGAGAAAGAAAAGAAGCGTTGAAGGAATAGTTCACGAAAGATGAACTTTTCTAATAAAGCAAGAACAAAAGAAAAGTTTGAAAGAATGGCATTTTTCCGATAAGGGTAAAAGATGTCCAAGAAAAGAGTTCAAAAAGTGATAGTTTTGCCGATAAGGCAAAAGAAGACATGGAAAAGTTTGAGAAAAGACAGTTTCACTGACCAAAGAAGATAATGAATAAGATGGAGCCAGAAATAGTTCAGGAAAGTGGATTTTTGTCGATAAGGGAAAAAATGGGAAAAAAACATAGTTCAGGAAAGGTGAATTTTTCTGATAAGGGCAAAAAGGAGATAGAGAAAACCAGGGTCGTGAAAAGATAAAGTTGTTGATTGAAGATGAAATATGCAGAAAGAAGAGACAAAATGGTTCATAAATGACATATTTTGCTGATAAGGCAAAATTTAGGACAGAATCTTAAGAAAAGTGAGAAATCAGTAAAAAAAGAGTCTATAATGTATTGTAAGCTTTAAATATTTGAATTTGAATATTTAAAATGTTGTAAAAGCTCTATATAGGGAGATTTTGATGGGAAAGTTTATTTGAATATTTTCATCAGCCATTAATACATAATCAGATCTGCTCAACTAATCCATTTCTAAATATTTTCATATTTATCATTGCAGATGATGAATCAGTTGCCTGCATTCAAGGCAACAAATATCTCCCAACTACTTCATGCTCCAAGAGGTTTTCTGCATTGAATTCTTGTAGACAAACATTCCTTCTAGTAGGGATATTTTCTTACAGGCCCATGGGGCAAATTTATTGTAATGAATGACTTAGTCAATGTAATAAAATGTTATATATACATGTAAAAAGATGTAATAAGGGTTGGATACAGAGACATTTTTGTGTTCAAATAGAACCCTCCTCTACTGTAACATTTTTGTGTTCAAACAGAACCCTCCTCTACTATAAAAATGCCTTTTGATAAATACACAATGTGTTTTTCACCTTTACTTATTTTTTTAGCTCTGTGTAATTTAGGACTGGTTTGTCTGTGAATGTTTATTTACTTTCAACCCTGTTCTTCTCTCTACCTCTGTTAGAATCTACTAGATTTGTGTGAGCTATCAATTGTATTTCATTATTTTGTGCATTTTAGTTCTATGCGTGTTCTAAATTCAAACTCGGTGTATCACCTCCTTTTAATTTCTAGTTTCATCCTCCTTTCCCTTTTCCTTAATGATGGATAGATTAGGCTTAGTCTTAACAATGGCTGAATCTCCCATTTAGCAAAGGAACCAGCTTCTATCTGTGGATTTGATCTCCTTGCAGGGTCCCACACCTGGAGATCATCTCAATATTTCACTAGATTGTTGAAGCACTAAGCCGCTCCAGTACAGGGTGCAAATCCTAGTGACAATAGTTTTTGGCACTGATGGGACTATTTTACTCTAAATCAGGAATTAAGCTATGAATTTGGTGTTATTCTCAGTACTCTACACTTCGATAGACATTTTCATGCACCTGGTGACTCTACGAGCTCCTTGTTTTGACCAGTTTAACCTTTTATGCTTGTGCAAACAAGAGCTTCTTCAAAAGGTAATTATCAATTCATTGAATTGCCTATTGTTGCTTCAAGGAGAAGGTTAGGTTATCTAGGTCTCCTACAAGGAGGAATAGCGGTCCTATTTTATCTCACTCAAGAGCTCAATCTACACCCCCTCCTGTTAGGTTTCAGTATACAAGAAGAGGCTTATACATACCCAAATTAAATTTGAATATTCCTAGTATGATAAGAAATTTGCCCTTTGTAACCTTTAATGGAGGCAACCCTTTAGCTTTGGCTGCATACAATGATATACCTATTGTAGCCCTAAAGAGTATTTCATCATTTACGAGTGATGGTTCTACAACCCCTGCTATGTACATCAAAGATAGATCCAACGTGTGTTTAGTTCATCACATTCAACATGAAGATGTTGTTTGGCTCATGGTCTCATATTTCAAAGGGAGAGCTCTTCAATGGTTTAGGAGCTTAACCCTTACTTCAATACACAACTGGGATGAGCTGGGAGAAGCCCTCTACAAGTAGTTTGGAGAGAGGGCAGATAATGTTTCATTGCTAGAACAACTAACAATGATCAAGAGAGCTCTGAGTGAGATGCTGGAAGACTTCAAGTTTAGATTTCATAGGACATGGGAGAGAATTCCAACTCTCCTCATGCCATCTCCACAAGGTGCTTTTCTGTGTTTCTTAAGAGCTTTAAATTATGATATTACAGTAATGATGCAATATATGGGTGTTGAAACCCTACCTAATGCTTATGAGACAACTTTGAAAGATGAAAATTATTTAATACATGCCGGGAAAATTGCTCCTAGACCTCCTGTACCCCTTTTCCCCGAGCTACCTTTACCATTTCAGCAACCCATTATTGCTCCCATCCTAAAACCTAAAGCTTCCAATTCTTCTCTTTCTCAAGAAGAGAATGATCTTAAAACCCTAATGGCCAATTTGACCAACAAAGTAAATAGCATCGCTATTCAAACTGCCCCCAAACCCCATCAAAATTATAACCATGGGTAGTCTTCTAACCAAAATTGGAATCAAGGTTACAATCCCAATAGAAACCAAAATTGGAATCAGGGTTACCATCCTAATAGGTATCAAAACCCTAACCCTGCTCAACCTTTGCAAATAGTTAGACCTATCCAACAAATTTTGGCTGTAAATCCAATTAGGGCCTTAGTCCCTACTCAAAACAATCTAGCCCAAGAGGTAGATTGGTGCTACCCTTGCAAGGAACCTCACAATCAGTCCACTTGTACTTTTGGAGCACAAGAAAGAGATTTAATGGTGCAAAACTTTCATACCTAGCAGGCATCATTGGTAGAGGCAGCAAATAGCAATCCAGAGGTATCACATGAAGCTACCTTTGATGCCAATATGATGCTATGGACTTCTGAGGATTTATGTGTTGTCAATCAACCTATAGACAGTGTTGTCATACCTATTGCAAACAACATAAGATCAATAAAGAGGCAATTGGAGGGTAGCCCCATGCCTACTGTGTTACAAAAAGAGCCTATTTAAAAGGCAAAAGTGGCTAGTGCTACAAATCCAATTCAGAGTAGTAGATTTGTTGCT
Source organism: Cunninghamia lanceolata (assembly GCA_027924645.1). Classification (NCBI taxonomy): domain Eukaryota; kingdom Viridiplantae; phylum Streptophyta; class Pinopsida; order Cupressales; family Cupressaceae; genus Cunninghamia; species Cunninghamia lanceolata. The sequence goes on from BSBN01001583.1 coordinate 19,494,344, forward strand.
GCAAAATAAATTCCATTAGGCCCAAAAGTGCTTGAACAAGTTATAGATCAATCAAAGAAGGGGACATGGATTCCCTCAATGCCTAAGGCAACAAATGTTCCCCTAAATATTATGGAATAGATGAATAAAATGAATATAAATGTCTCAATATGGTAAGTAATGTCAATCCACTCTTAAAGGGATTTGTTACAAGAGGCCTTAAGGTGATTCCCATTAACTAAATCAACAGTAATTAACTCAACAGGAAAGTAGAAAGAAAAGATCTCGGTTAGTCTTGTACAACCAAGGGAAGAGCAAGTGAGTTCAACAAAGAAGCCATCCCCTTTCTACTTGTCTCTAATCATTGGCAAGTTTCTAGTGCATAATTGTATGATTGACTAAGAGGCTAGTGTTTTAGTCATGCCCAAGAAGGTAGCAGATGCATTAGTTATCAAGTATACCCCTATTTCATCAGGAGTATTACAGTTGGATGACACTTCCGTAAACACTATAGGAGTGATCAAAGAACTAGACTTAACTCTACATGCCTATCCAAACTTGACTTTCAGTCATTGATCTCCCTTTTTTCTTTGCTATTTTCTTGTCAAGAGACTTCACAACCAAGGTAGGTGGCTACATTTCTTCTGACTGGTCTCATATGCTATTGAGAACTAGATATGGCATAAGGTTCACCATCAAGACTGAACCAATTTCAAATTATCATGTGGAGAACTATGACCACAGCCTGGTGAACCCTCACATTATGATTCAAGGCAAGGAAGTGCATGATCTAGAATCTCTAGAGGCAACATCTTCACTTTTTCCAACCCCTGATCTTTTTCTTGATGAGTGGGCAAGGGATCATTGTGATTTCAATCCTTATGGCACCACTACAGCAATGATCCATGAGGAGAATTCTTCAATCCCTTCTATACTTAAATTGGATGATGACTCTAATGGCCCATGGAGAATGTTCTTTGATGGTGCAAAGAGCAAAAATGAAGTTGGTGCAGGGGTTTTAGTAGTCTCTCTGACTGGTAAAAAGTTGTATTTTCTCATAGACTACATTTTTCTTGCATGAATAATGTACCAGAGTATGAGGCATTGGTTCATGGTTTGCTACTTGCTGAGGAGAAGAACATCAAGCATTTGGATATCTTTGGAGACACTAAGTTGGTGGTCAACCAGGTTCGAGAAAATGTGCAACTAAAAATCAGCTTCTTAGAGCTTACAGATAGAGTTTGGAGCCTATTTGAGAGTTTTGACGCTCTCAACCTGTTGACATTTCTTCTGAATCAGCATTAGGGTTTGCCACTTCTAATGCACAGGCAGATTCAGGCCAACTGAATACAGGAGGTTACGTGAGCTCCTCCCCTTCACTTCTGGTTCTGCCGCACCAAGGGGGGTATCCCTATAACTCAAGATGTAACCTTGACTAGCTCAAAGATAGAAGGATCTAACTTGACAACAACAGGCAGAATACTCTCATGTATGGACCAAGATCTGTATGATAGATCACAAGGCTGGCAACATTCTTGGACATGATGTCTGGTTGGGTATGAGAGCATGCAGGGGGTTCCTAATCCTACTCCTACAACTAACAGGTGGAAGTATGAAATGGTTTGATATGAATTTGGATGCAAAGCTGGACATGGTGTATAACACAAGAACACAGCATGATTGGTGCCTATCCAGGGCTTGGAGTCGGTAGACATACACCTATGAATGATCAGCATAAATAGCTAAAACTGGATTTCAGGGGGATACACATGATATCTGCCTTACAGATATCTCCCAATATAGAGTGTTGAGCTATCTCTACTTATGGCATCCCTACTGCAGTATACCCTTCCCAATGTTCAACCTGAAAATAGTTTAATCTGCCCCTTGAGCAGAGGTCAAAAGATCAGACATTCAACATAGGAATTCTATGCTCTAGAATCTAAACATAAGCAAACATCCAGATCCAGAAGAAGGATACATGCAATACTGGAGACAGAATTAACACAACACATGCTAAGGTAGCATTACTCATATAAGATCAACCATGAAACCAGTGGATTCATGCCAAGTCCTACAACAGGAGATACATAAACTCACAAGAAAAACTGTACAGAGCAACCAGATCAGCTGGTTTTGGATTACAGAGCCAAAAATCTACAACTTTCAACAACCACAAAAGAATAACACCATCTGCATTATATAGCAGGAGGGTGCCTTCAGCATCAACTACCAGGTTGACCAAAATTCCCGCCAGATATACAGTACCATAGAAATGGCGCTCAAACTTGAATGCAGCAGGTAGGGGAGGAGACAGGAAGATTTTTCGAGCCTTGCGCCGCAGCCTAGGGATTCAGATCTTCAATCAGGTACAACACTCGTCCACGCCATCGCCCATACCTCTGCAACAATCGCCATTAATGGCGCACCAACCCGCGGCCTCGGGAAGAACATCATCAGACTATCGCAAGCTTTTCCCGCCGAGACTCATCATCATGATATTTGAAAATGCAGGATAACAATATCCCACATGCACCCCGCAGCAACCTCCTTGACACTTTATATACTAGGTCATGAGCATATATGATGTCGGTGCTTTTGCTCCTGACGACACTAGTATAGACTTCATCATCATCATCTTCCAGCAGCATGATATCCTGTTGTTCGAAAAATCACCCTGACGTCATCATGATATTTGAAATATAACCTTCATGATAATCGGCACAACCTGATCCTTCGGAGGAACATCCTCCTGCTGAGCTTATAACAAAAGTCTGGCCGATGAACATCCTGATGACGTCATCATCATATCCTGCTGACGTCATCATCATATCCGCCTACTACGCACCTCCTCATATCCGGATGACGTCATCATCATGTTTGCAAATATCAGGAGGTCTCTTCAAGATGATCAGTTGTTAGAAATATGACCCCCGCGGACCTTGATGACGTCATCATCATATTAACATCATCATGATATTCGGAAGACAACCGGATATTTGGAAATATCCTCTTGATGTTCAAATATCAGGATGCACTGTAGCTCCTCTATAAGATCGGGGCGATAAGTGAATATGATGATGCTGCTTGAAAAGATCACCCCCAGTAGATAATGCGCGAAGCAAGCAGGCGGATATCTCCTTGATATCAACATCATCATGATGTTCGAACAAACATATATCCGGGTGATATGAAAATATCACCCCCTCCTTCGCGAATATCATGATGCAGATAGGCAAAAAGAAAAATATCACCCTGATATACGGATGACGTCAGCATCATCAGGATGAGAAACAAAGAACAGGAAGTGATACAACATCATCAGGATGATATTGACTAAGATCATCCTGACGTTCCAAAATATGATGACCCTAGTGAATATCGGGTCACAATTACAACTCTTCAACAACATCATCAGGATGATGTTAACCAAGATCACCCGATGATAAAAATATCACCCCAGCGAAATATCATGAAGGCAGAAAAGATGATGACCTCCACAAGCAGCAGGATGATAACTGGAAATATGATGATGACGAACACGACCCTTAGGAAAAAATAAGTTAGGTCGAGCAATTCAAAGAATAAGCAACATCATCATCATGCCTGCGCAAGGTGATAAATGGAAGATCACCGGGAACTTTGAAGAATCACCCTCGTAAGCAGATCAGGGCGCACTGTAGCTCGTCAGCATCATCAGGATAAAACCCGAACATCACCCGACAGCGAAATATGATGATGACGATGAGAAACCGGTCGAAGGAGAACATGATGATGCTGACCTTCATGGAAACAAACATGATGATGATGACCTCCTCCTCAAGAAAATATGATGATGCAGCTGAAAAATACTGAGGAGGTCCGTTACTTGGAGCATTTTTTGGATACTTAGGGAGAGTGCCTGAATGAAAATTTTTCAAAAAACTACTAGTCAATTCAGGCGTCAACACAACCTACAAGTAATCCCAAGCAAACTAAACACTAAGGCATACCAATTGGCAACAATCGGTGCTTAATTCTCTCCACCTACAGATTTGCTTCAGGGTCCTGATCAACATGTTAAGATAGTAGTCAGGCCCTCTATTCCTAACAATGATAAACATTGGAAAATTTTTGATAGTGATGAGCAGATTGCAAGCTTCATCCATAATGAAGATGAGTTCTCATCCATGGTGCAGTCCATGCTGCAAGAGGGTTATGGTGATCAAATCATTCAGTTGAAAACCAATATGCTTCCCAAGGGTTCAGTCACTCTTGAGGCCATTTTTAGCCCCGATGATGAGTTCAAGGGTGAGAGAAAGAACATGACATTCAAAAAGGAGGATTACCAAAAGGTCATTGTCGCCAAAGACAAAGAGCTACTATTGGGAAATGTATGTGGTCACGCTAAATAATAGGATTTTATACATCTTTCTTAGAAATATAGTGATGTTTTGGCATGGAGTTATGAAGACCTAAAGGGTTTTAACCTAGACATTGCTCAACATGCCATATATTTGGATCTAAATGCCAAACCGATTCGTTAGAAGCAATGACCCATAAACCCTAAGATTGAGTTGCTTATGAGAAAAGAGCTTGCTAAGCTCATCTAGGCAAGAATCATCTTCCCCATTAAGTACTCCACTTGGGTAGTTAATCTAGTATGTGTGAGGAAAAAAATGGTGAGATAAGGCTCTGCGTAGACTTTCCAGACCTGAATCGTGCTTCCTTGAAGGATCACTACCCTTTGCCCTCTATGGATCAGACCAAATTTTGCAAACTATTGTAGGGGTAGAGAGGTTTTCACTACTTGATGGATTTTTTGGTTATAATTAGATCTTTGTCAAAGAGGAGGATAGATTTAAAACAACATTTACAACTAAGTGGGGAACCATGGCATAGGCAAAAATGTCATTTGGTCTTTCTAATGCTAGTGTCACAATTCAGGGGGCAATGGACATTGCCTTCAAAGGTTTTATAAACAAGTTCATCCTAATTTACTTGGATGATATTATAGTCTTCTCCAAGAAAGGAGAAAATCACATGGAGCATCTGGAGAAAGTCTTCCAAAGATGCAGAGAGTTTGGAGTGTCTCTGAACCCTAAAAAATGTATTTTTGTTGTCACTCAGGGTAAACTTCTAGGCCACCTAGTGTATAAGGATAGGATTTCCATAGATCCTGAAAGAACATCAACTCTTCTTTCTCTTCCTCTGCCTGCTCACAAAAAGGATTTACAATCATTTTTGGGGTAGATCAATTTTGTTAATTCCTAACTATGCTAGCTTGGTAAAACCTTTAACCCTTATGCTTAAGAAAGATGTTGTTTTCAGATGGACTAAAGAAGGGAAAGATGGTTTTGAGAAGATCAAAGAAGAGATTGTCTAGGCTCTTACTCTCATGAACCCAAATAATGAGGACTTCGTCCTTTATGCACATGGAGGAGAGAGCAACAGTGTTGCTATTTTGATGCAACAAAATGAATAGGGTATGGAACAGCCCCTGGCCTTCTTCAATCAAACCTTGAAAGAATACGAGGTCAGATACAAATGGATAAACAAGTATTTTCCATAGTTAGAGTGTTGACAAGATTTTGATATATGCTGGCAAATAATCATATCAAAGTTTTAGTTTCTAATCCTAATGTGAGAGATTATATAATGGGCATTGAAATTAGTGAAAAAAGAGCGAGATGGGTCACTAAGATCCTAGAGTATGATGTGATCATCAAAGCCACTAAGCTGATTAGAGTTAGAGGATTGTGTGAACAACTAGCTCAGACTACTGTAGATGAAGTGAGTTCATCCTACCATTTGAATAAGGTAGAACCTACAACTGAATCAGTAGCTGTGAGTTCTTGGACAACAGATATGCCCAAGTTCCTATCCACTAGGGAGTATGCCTATAGATTGGATAGAACTAAAAGAAGACACTTCAAGTTGTAGTCTATTCTTTACACTTTGGTGGATGGTGTTCTCTTTAAGAGAAACCTAGATGGAGTCTTACTAATGTGAATAGAAGAAGATCAAATTTACTCAGTGAGTTTCATGCTGACCCAGCTGGAGGTCACTTCTCTACTAGAGCTACAACAACAAAAATAATGAGGGTAGGTTTTACTTTTGGCCCACATTATTCAGTGATGCCCATGTATAGGAAAGAAAGTGTAAAGAGTGTGCTCTCTTTGCTGGAAAGAAACAATTGGCAGCCCTCTCACTCCATCCTATTCAGACAGATCAACCCTTCTCACATTGGGGGATAGATTTCATTGGTATGATAAACCATACTTCTAGTGCTAGTCACAAAGGGTTTTGACTGCAATAGACTACTTCACCAGGTGGGTTGAAGCAGTCCCACTCAAAGAGGCGACTGAGTCAGCAACCATGGATTTCATGGAACAAATCATGACAAGGTTTGGAGCTCCTCACACCATTATTTTTGATAATGCAAAAGCTTTCTGATGTAGTCAAGGTAGGAGGGCCTAATGAAGGACCATCCAACCTTGCAGCCTTGAGCGACTAACAAAATGAAATTAAAAAAGATGCAAAAACAACATACAGGTAACCACTGAATGAATGAAAAATGCTCATGAACAAATGACACAAGATTTATCCTAGGAAAACCCTCAAAGGGAAAAACCCAACCTTCAAAGATCACTTCTCATTATATTAGAATTCCAAAACACATTACATATGCCTCTAGGGATTTTCAGATGCTAGGCCGCAGCCCAAGGTTACAAAAGATTCATACAAGAATATTATTTCATGCCTTCTTTCTCCTTCTTCTCCTTCTCTATTCTCTGCTCTGTAACTTCTACTTCTACTCTGCTATCTTCATACAACAATATTCTTTCATGCCTTCTTTTTCCTTCTCCTTCTCTATTCTCTGCTCCATAACTTCTACTTCTTCTCTGCTATCTTCTCCAGATCAAAACAAATCATCTTCTTGCTTCATGTCTTTATACACTTCACTACCTTGAAACAAAAATTTATCCTTTATTTATATCCTCTGCAAGCCTACAAATCATTATCAAGTTAGCCTAATTGTAACGACTAGTATGAAACATGTAGAAACAAATAGGTCAGACCTAAACACTCAGCACTGCTTTGCAAATGGATGAATCTTGGTACAGTTCTCTATGAAGGTCAGCCAAGTCCCAAACTACATTGAATGATGTTCCATTAGGCTCCACAAGTCATGGAATTTCTCTGCAACCCATTAGGATTCAATTGAACACTGACTGCTATGCTCTGTGAAAATAGGTAATCTTCTGATAGTGATATCTCTCAGGAAATGAGTCCAAATGACCTAAATTTTGGATATGATGTAAATGCTAATTCCTGCTCTGCAAGATCTAATATGCAAATGCGGTAAAATGAGATAATCTCCAATGTCTCTCCATGATACTCTGCAACTCAACATCAATTATGTCATTTTACTTGAATGACTTATGGATGCTCCTGCATCAGACTCTTAGGGTTAATTAAAAAGTGAGCCTCTTCACTTTGGTCTGTATGTTGTCAGAATCAATGTGATCTCTTAAGATAGGTTCAGTGGTCTGTTCAAGCCATCCATACAAACTACCTCAAATTTGGTGACTTGTTCACAAATCACTGCACTGCCTCGTGATCGGTGGTTTGTACAGGTCCTCTATGCAAACTACCTCTAACTCTTCTCACTTCTGGTGATCTAAGTTTGACATTCTACTTGCAAACCTTTACACTGCATCAATGATTAGCAGTCTGAGCAAGTCTGCTCCGCAAGTTGCCTCAAATTCTTGATTTTATGGTGGTCTAGGTTCGACAGTCTGGCTACAATGTTACAACTGCCTCCCAGTTTAGCGTTCTATTGTCAAGCACTTGTAGGCTGCCTCAAGATCAATGTCTAGTTCAATCTATTAAGAGTCAATCAACACATATGCATCCTCTGAAACAATCATGTTACTTAATCAATACATTCTTGAATTCCCTCTGCAACACTTTCTAATCTTGGAACTACAAATCCTTCTGCACTCTTCAAAATCTTAAAGTCCTTCTCCGCATACATTGCTCCTATACTGCTCTTTGTTTCTGCACCCATATTTACTTTACTTTGGTATACAAACTTTCTCTTTCGATAGAATATCTTGTCATCCCTTCTTTCTCTACAATATGAACTTCCCTGCACATGTTTACACAAACTTTCTCTTGCACTTGTTCCATAGATGATTAGTCTACAACAAAATTCTCCTTAAGTTCAATGATTCTCCCTCTTCCAATTTCTCTGTTAAACTTAGTGATTTAGAAGGCTCTTCTTCCTCTACATAAACTACCTTTGCATTATTTATTGTTTCCTCATTATTAGTCTCTCTGGCAATAGGTTCTTGGTGACATTTAACACTTGATTCTTTTTTCCTCCAAAATTGAAAACGGGTTCCTCCCCTATCAAATCCTGTTTCATCCTTTTGGTATCCTTCACTGTGATAAGAATTATGACTCCTATCATTTCTCCCTCTGTGGTCTGAGTTACTGTCCTTGTTTTGCTCTGCATAAGGCCTTCTCTCTTTGCATCTTGATCCATATCCTCTTTTCTCTCCAACACATGAATACATCAATCTATACATCCTTTCAAACATACAAGCAACAAATTTCCATTCCAGTCCATGAATCCATCCATAATCCTTCTGTATACAACCTGTCATAGGCTTTCTCCTTTGCATTGTATTCCAACACATCTTTTTAGAGTGATTCCTCAATCCACATAACTTACAAGGGTATATATCCCAACACAATTCCTCCTCATTTCCATATCTATTATAATAAGAACAATTTATACCTTTCCTTCCCTGAATTGACTTGTTTGAACTTGTGACAACATCCTTATCTCTGATTTATCCAAGGTCTTCACTTCTTGATCTCATTACTGGCTCAATAGGCTCTATAATTCCTTGCTGACACTTTCCCAATCCTTTTCCTTCATATCCCATTCTTTGCATGATTTTGAAACCAATACCATCACCAACAACTACAGATTCAGTTACCTTGTTATCTTCAACCTTACCTTCTAAAGAAGCTTCTACAGTATCACACAAATCATTAGTATTGCAAGAAACATCATAAAGTTTAGGCTTATTTATTAGACTTTCATTCTCTTCCTTGCATGCTACAAGTGACTGCTCCAATTGATTAACATGTTCCTTCAATCCTGATATTTCACTCTTTTGTAGATTGTTTTCCTTTCTTAATTTCTCTAAACTTTCCTCCAAATCTCCGTTCCTCTTTTCAACCTTCCAAAACAACTTGAATCCTTCTTCCAATTCTTCAAAACTCTTTGTGATATACTCAAAAAACTTCATCTCTTCTTTTAATTCTTCATTCCTGCTTTTCACATTTTCTAATTCTTCTTCAAGAGCATCATATTTTTCTTCTCCTAGTTCTTTTATCCTCTGCATCAACTTTGAATTACACCTTTTGATTTCACACAATTCCTCTTCCAGAATATCCTTCTTGCATATTAGGTTTTCATTTTATTTCTTCATTCTCTTTCCAATCTTCCCCATTGAAACAAACAACTTAATATGAAAAGCTTACCTGGATCTTTCTTGGCTTGATCTTTCTTCCACGGTGACACTTGTTACACTCTAGGGTTTTGCACTTTCTCCCAAAACTTTCTATCTTCCCAATAGATTTGCAACCTTCCCAACAAATTCACAACCAACTCTAATACCACTTGATGTAGTCAAGGTAGGAGGGCCTAATGAAGGACTATCCAACCTTGCAGCCTTGAGTGACTAACATCATGAACTTAACAAAGATGCAAAAACAACATACAGGTAACCACATAATGAATGAAAAATGCTCATGAATAGATGACACAAGATTTAACCTGGGAAAACCCTCAAAGGGAAAAACCCAGCCTCCAAAGATCACTTCTCATTATATTAGAATTCTGTAATGTGCCGTACCTGTTGGTTTTTTTTTGAATCTTTATTTATGTGATTTTATTATTATTTTGTGTGTTCTTTCAGATAGACAGAAGATGCAAAAGGGGTTTTATGTTTTCCCATATGAAAATATGCAATTTGGTATGGCCGCCGGAAATGGACCAGCAAGTGGGTATGGCTGGAAATACATCAAATCTCCATAGAATGTCACAAATAACTCATACAAAATATAAGAGCAACAACTGAGGCACTAATCACCTCCCAAAGACCATGAATGAGTAGTAGAAACAAGAAGGAAGCTTCCCTACAATACCCAATAACACTCCAAAACTCCTTTTTATGCAATACGGCCAAGCTTGGAAAGTACAGCCAGCAATGGGAAAGGTACAGCAGCAAGGAACTACTTCAACACTTTGATTTCTGCCTTCTATACCATCCATTATTAGCTAATAACAGCAACAGAAAAAGATCTTTCAATCAGCACAATAAACAACCTCAAATGTCTCCATTTCAGCACATATGTGAATGCCGAATACATCCACCGTCAATGGCACCGTTGGGTGATCTTTCACACCTGTGGAATACTGTCACTAATGGAGGTTTCCATCTCCAATAGCCTGATACAATTTCTCAAACTCCAGAAACCCTAGCAGAGCTCTCACAAGCAAAAATCATAAACATAGCATAAAAACAAATGAGCTCCAAATGACCCTTTTTATCTTCCTCCAAGATAAGCGTTGGGCAATTAGGAGGGAAAATAACAATTAATTTCACTTTATGTCTCCTAGGGATGGAGAATAACAATTTACTTTCAATTTATGTCTCCATTTCATTAATTTCACTTTTTTCCAACAAAATATAATAAAGTCCATATTAATATAAATTAATAAATCTTCAGACTTTAAAATAAGTATGAAGACGGTGTCAAAATTCACTGATCTTTAGCTCGTCGGAAAGATCTCGACGAAACGTATCTGATCCAACTCTAAAAATCTCGAAACTGACATAGTACCCGAACTTACTAAAAATAGTAAGTAACGGCCAAGAGCCCACTGAACCAACCACGAGGATGCCAACTAGATCCACTAAATGCGAACCAAGACTCTGTCACTGCCAAGGACCTCCGGAGCCAAACTAACCTCAGTTCCCTAACCAAACTGCTAGCCCACGGGAACTCCATGATGGACTAACCATGTGTCTAGAAGGGAACATTACAGTCTGCCCTCCCTAAGATTTCTTGCCTCAAGCAATCTCAGCTCAGGATGCTCCAGAATCCGCTCGTTCTCCCATGTAGCATCCTCAACTGGCAGGTTTTTCCATTTGACCAGGTACTCTTTGATAATCCTTCTCCTCAAATTGTGATCCCTAGTGTCAATGATTACCTCGGGTACCAATATCAACTTCCCCTTATCATCAAGAGGAGGCAACTCAACTGAAGGTGTCACATTGTGCCCCAGTGCCTTCTTGAGGTGAGAAACATTGAACACATTATGTACCCTGCTCCCTGCTGGTAACTCCAACTCATAAGTCACTTCACCAATCCTCCTAGTGACCCATAAGGGTCCATAATACCGTGGCTTCAACTTCTCCGCTCCACTCTTCTTGAGAGTAGATTGCCTATACGGCTATAGCATGAGGTAAACCATGTCACCAACCTCAAATGATCGCTCAGTCCTCTGCTGATCTGCATACTGCTTCTGCTGATTCTGAGCTTTCTGTATGTTTTCCTCCAATGCCCTCATGATATCCTGACTCTCCTGAAGGAAGTCTTTGGCCTTCAGCACCCTACTATCACCAAACAGTAAATCAACAAAGCTCGGTGCCTCATAACCATACAATGCCATGAAGGGTGACATCTGAATGGACATGTGGTAAGTGGAATTATAGCAATACTCGCCCATGTGAAGCCACTTAACCCATGCCTTTTGCTGCCCTGAAACATAGTTTCAGAGGTATCCTTCCACCCACTTATTCACTATCTCTATCTAACCATCAGTCTGGGGGTGATAACTTGTACTGGGTGTGAGCTCTGTCCCTGACAACCTGAAGAGCTCCTACCAAAAATTATTGAGGAACCTACTGTCCCTGTCGCTGACAATACTCCTAGGCAGCCCATGAAGTCGAAATACCTCACGAAAGAACAACTTTGCAACCTGAGCTGCAGTGTGAGTGGTAGGAATAGCAAAGAAGTGTGCATACTTCATCAATCTATCCACCACCACATAAATGCAATCCTTGCCTTGGACTCTAGGTAACCCTGTGATAAATTCCATAGAAATGTTGTCCCACTTCCTGTCAAGAATGGGTAGGGGCTGTAATAAACCTCCTGGAAGTGAGTGCTCTTGCTTGTTCTGCTGACATATTGGGCACTCTCTTACATACTGCAACACCTCAATCTTGAGGCCCTTCCAGGTGAACCTCTCTCTAACCTGTCTATAAGTTTTGAAGTATCCTGGATGTCCTGCCATAGGCAAGTCATGAAATTCCCTCAAAACTTTTTGCTTCATCTATGAACCCGACACCAAGAAGATCCTATCCTTGTAAATGATCAAATCATTTACCACTATGTACCTGTCATCTTTGATGGTGCCATCAGTCACTCCAGTAGCCCACTCATCCTTGGCATACTCTGCTGAAATCAACTCTCTCCAATCATCAGCAATAGCACCTAGTGCACACAGATGAGGTCTCCTGGATAACGCATCAGCAACAACATTCTTCTTTCCTTTGACATAAATAATGTCAAAGTCATAGGCCTGTAACTTGTTGACCCACTTATGTTACCTCTCGTTCAAATCCTTTTGTCCAAGGAAATGTTTCAGACTGTTGTGATCCATCTTAACCACAAATTTGCTGCCCACTAGGTACTGTTTGAACTTAGCCAATGCATGCATGATGGCTAACATCTCCTTATCATATATGTTGTAACTCCTCTCCACACCCCTCAACTTCCTACTCTCAAATGCAATGGGGTGCTTATCCTGCCTGATTACCGTACCAATGCCTACACCCAAGGCATCACACTGTAGCTCAAAGGGCTTGCTAAAATCTGGAATAGCTAACACAGGGCAAGTACTCATGATCTATTTGAACCTGTCAAAACACTCATGTGCCTTATCTGACCAACTGAAAGCATCCTTACGAGTCAAATCAGTAAGGGGAGTAGCTGATTGAGAGAACCCCTTCACAAACCTCCGGTAATATCCACAGAGGCCAAGAAATCCCTTAAGATATGAGAGATTTTTTGGTGGTGGCCAATCCACAATTGCCTGAATCTTTTCTAGGTCTACCTTCACGCTACCAGCACTGATGATATGACCCAAGTATAGCAACTCGGTCATCCCAAACTCACACTTTGACATTTTGGCATATAATGACTCACTCTCTAAGATGCTCAACACAATGTCAATGTGTTTCAAATGCTCTTCCCATGTCCTACTGTAAATTAGTATATCATCAAAGAAAATCAGCACAAATCTCCTCAATTGCTCTCTGAACACCTTGTTCATATAGGACTGCAAGGTAGCTGGTGCATTGGTCAAACCGAATGGCATGACTAAGAACTCAAAGTGCCCATAATGACACTTAAATACTGTCTTCTCCACATCCTCATCTCTGACCCGTATCTGATGGTAACCAGATCTCAAATCAATCTTGGAGAAGTAACAGGCCCCGTGCAACTCATTGATCAGCTCATCGATTCTAGGAATCAGGTACCTATTCTTGATTGTTTTCTTATTGAGTTCCCTGTAATCGATACACATTCTGAGAGTCCCATCCTTCTTCTTTACCAATACCATGGATGATGCAAACAGACTCTTACTAGGCCTGATGTGACCCATCTCGAGAAGCTCTTTGATAGCCTTCTCGATCTAATCCTTATACCTCTTTGGGTGCCTGTAAGGTGTCATGATTACTGGCTTAGCACCCTACTCCAACTCGATCACATGCTCAAAACCTCTATCAAGAGGTTTACCTGGTGGAATATCACTAAACACTTTGGTGTGTTTAGTAAGTATAGACTGTATGTTAGGAGGATACACATGCTTCTGCTGATCTACTGCAGGCATCACCATAACCTCAGCTGCCCACTCCACCTGATCATGTCGAATCAGTCGCTCCATCCGCTTGAGAGAAACAACTCTCAATCCACCATCTGAAATGCCTCTGAGCACATGTCTAACTCCGTCCACCTCAAACTTCATTTCCATTGTCTGCAAGTTGAGAGTGAACTCCTCAATATCATTCAACCACTTCATACCCAACACAACATCCATCTCACCCATACCGACAACATAAAACTCTGATTGGCAAGTGTATCTGTTCAGTTGGATTGATAGATTGGGTATCCTCCTAGTGCAAGTAAGTACAAAACCATCTGCAACCTTCACCTTAAAGCCCTCAAATTCCTCAGTTTTCAGCCCTCTCTTGGTGACCAAGCCCTCATCTATGAAGTTATGAGTGGCACCTATGTCAAGTAAGGTAATACATCGCTGCCCGCTCAATACCCCTCTAATTCTGAATGATCCTTCCTTCTGAATACTCGTGATACGGGCTGTGGGTCGAGCTAGATCATCCTCTCTATCTGATGCTTCCCCTAAGCCCTCTGATTCTCCACCCTCAGCCTCTGAATGGTAATCCGAGTGGGGTTCCCCATCAATAGACTCGTCGGCTGAAAAGTACTCTAACTGTTTGGCTTTTCCTTGGGTAGCACACTTGTGTGTGGGATCCCAAGGCTCTCGACAATGAAAACAGAGTTTCTTTCTCCTCAAGTCATTCAGCTGATCACTGTCCAATCTAGAAGAACTCTTATGCTATTGTCCTGCATCTCTCTGAAATGGTCTCCTATCCCTCTCCTTATCTTTCCTTGGCGGAAATCCTTTGGATTGAAATTTATTCCTCCATACTGATGATTCCATGTCCTGGGCCTTCTTCATGGCCTCCTGAAGTGTAGTAGGGTCAAAACCCTTCACCCATCTGCGAAGTTGATCAGACAATCCGTCAATGAAAAGAACAACCAATCTGCGCTCGGTAATATCCGGAACCATAACAGATATATCCTGGAAATCAGCAATGTAGGAGTCTACTGACCCGCTCTGTCTCAACTGAGTCAACTCCTTGAACTATAACTCTGGGTCCTTTTTATCAAACCTGTCAATCAGTCTAGCTATAAACTCCACATATGAAGTGACCTGATCATGACCCAATGTAACCTTCCTGTTACTCCACCATTTGTGAGCAGTCCCCTCCAAGTGTAGAGCTGCATAAGTAATAGCGTCCTCCTCTGGCATGTGACTAATCTACAAGTAGCTGTCCAATTTCTGGACCCAAGCTCTCACGGTGGTCTTACCTGATCCATCGAAGTAAGGAAGTGTCATCTTACTTACTTTCCTCTATAGTTCTTGGTTTTGTGATCTACCTCCCCTCCGAGGTCTACACCTAGTCCTCATTTCAGAATATTCAGCAAATGTCATCTCATTTCTGAAACCCTCACTGGATGCTCTCCAGTCCCTCAGAATCTCCTCCTGGAACTCTGCCTGAGTAGGATCCTATTCAGGAACTTGATTCCTGGGAGCAAATATCGGAATACTAGGTCTATCTCCTACAGTGAACTACAAAGCCCTATGGTGATTAACCGAAGCCTCATCATCATCTCTATCTTTGCACCTATCATCATGATACCTGTCCCCATTATTTCGTTCTTCCCGATTCCTATCACCATTATGCCTGTCATTCCCATCATTCCTGTTCCTTTCTCCCCCATCATGTCTGATTCTATCACCGTCCTGGTACCTGTTCCTGTCACCTTCGTTGTATCGGTTTCTGTCACCTCCATGGTACCTGTTCCTGTCACCTCCATTGTATCTATTTCTGTCACAGTGATTGTCTAAGTCATTACCCATCCGTTCGATGGCATGTGCTAACTCAGCCTGTGCCTCTACCATCTCACGTCGAGACTCTCTCATCTCTCGAGTAAGTGTGATTAAAATGGCACGCGCACTAAGTTCTGGTTCTTCCCTGTCACCCATATCTCCTGTAGGACTTGTAACTGGTGAAGCTCTCCAGAAAATGGGTCCATCCGTGATACCTGAGAATCATCCTCAGTAGTTGCTACCACTATCTCAGTATCTGACTCAAAAGGATCTATTATGGGAACTGGATTCTCTGGATTACTCAATTGCAGAGCCTGTGTTCCCTGTCTTGCCCTTGTACTTCTGAATGAATATCTATCAGCTGGTCGCATGTCTCATTTTACTTCTGCATGTCAAAACTGAACTCACAGGATGGCAAGATCTTTAGCTCTGATACCACTGTAATGTGCCGTACCTGTTGGTTTTTTTTGAATCTTTATTTAGGTGATTTTATTATTATTTTGTGTGTTCTTTCAAATAGACAGAAGATGCAGAAGGGGTTTTATGTTTTCCCATATGAAAATATGCAGCTTGGTACGGCCGCTGGAAATGGACCAGCAAGTGGGTATGGCTGGAAATACATCAAATCTCCATAGAATGTCACAAATAACTCATACAAAATATAAGAGCAACAACTGAGGCACTAATCACCTCCCAAAGACCATGAATGAGTAGTAGAAACAAGAAGGAAGCTTCCCTACAATACCCAATAACACTCCAAAACTCCTTTTTATGCAATACGGCCAAGCTTGGAAAGTACAGCTAGCAATGGGAAAGGTACAGCAGCAAGGAACTACTTCAAACACTCTGATTTCTACCTTCTATACCATCCATTATTAGCTTATAATAGCAACAGAAAAAGATCTTTCAATCAGCACAATAAACAACCTCAAATGTCTCCATTTCAGTACATATGTGAATGCCGAATACATCCACCGTCAATGGCACCGTTGGGTGATCTTTCACACCTGTGGGATACCGTCACTAATGGAGGTTTCCGTCTCCAATAGCCTGATACAATTTCTCAAACTCTAGAAACCCTAGCAGAGCTCTCACAAGCAAAAATCATAAACATAGCATAAAAACAAATGAGCTCCAAATAACCCTTTTTATCTTCCTCCAAGATAAGCGCTGGGCAATTAGGAGGGAAAATAACAATTAATTTCACTTTATGTCTCCTAGGGATGGAGAATAACAATTTACTTTCACTTTATGTCTCCATTTCATTAATTTCACTTTTTTCTGACAAAATATAATAAAGTCCATATTAATATAAATTAATAAATCTTCAGACTTTAAAATAAGTATGAAGACAGTGTCAGAATTCACTGATCTTTAGCTCGCCGAAAAGATCTCGACGAAACGTATCTGATCCAACTCTGAAAATCCTGAACCGACATAGTACCCGAACTTACTAAAAATAGTAAGTAACGGCCAAGAGCCCACTGAACCAACCACGAGGATGCCAACTGGATCCACTAAATGCGAACCAAGACTCTGTCACTGCCAAGGACCTCCAGAGCCAAACTAACCTCAGTTCCCTAACCAAACTGCTAGCCCACGGGAACTCCATGATGGACTAACCATGTGTCTAGAAGGGGACATTACAAATTCCAAAACACATTACACATGCCTCTAGGGATTTTTAGATGCTACGCCGCAACCCAAGGTTACAAAAGATTCATACAAGAATATTATTTCATGCCTTCTTTCTCCTTCTCCTTCCATATTCTCTTCTCTGTAACTTCTTCTACTTCTACTCTGCTATCTTCTACGGATCAAAACAAATCATCTTCTTGCTTCATGTCTTTGCACACTTTGTCACTACCTTGAGACAAACCTTTATCCTTCATTTATATCCTCTGTAAGCCTACAAATCATTATCAAGTCGGCCTAATTGTAACAACTAGTATGAAACATGTAGAAACAAATAGGTCAGACCTAAACACTTAGCACTGCTTCGCAAATGGATGAATCTCGGTGCGGTTCTCTATGAAGGTTGGCTAGGTCCCAAACTACATTGAATGTTGTTTCATTAGGCTTCACAAGTCATGAAATTGCTCTGCAACCCATTAGGATTCAACTGAACACTGACTACTCTGCTCTGTGAAAACATGTAATCTTCTGATAGCGACATCTCTCAGGAAACGAGTCCAAATGACCTAAATTTTGGATATGATGTAGATGATGATATGTAGATCCTAATTCTTGCTCCACAAGCTCTAATATGTAAATGCGGTAATCTCAATGTCTCTCTCTGGCACTCTGCAACTCAACATCAACTGTCTCATTTTACTTGAATAACTTCCAGATGCTCTTGCATCACTTTTATTGGTTTTAGAATTGTTGATTGGGCTTTGAAATACAATGCGTTCTTAAAGACTTCATCCAACTATGATCGCCAAGGTAATGGGCTGGCTGAATCCACTAACAAGAACTTGATCAAAGTTCTAAAGAGGCCCATGGAGACAAACCAAAGGCAATGGCACATTAAGATCAAATTAGCTCTTTGGGTTGATAGGAACAAGAGAGCCATTGGTAAGTCTCCTTTTGTTCTTGTGTATGGAAGAGAGGCTAAATTGACTATATCTTTGGAGCTTCCTGCATTAGAATTGGCTCAACAATTAGAACTGGAAGGTGAGGATGCTAGGTCTGTAAGAATGGATGAATTGACTTAACTAGAAGAATATAGACAGTCAACCATGACTATCTTGGAAGAACATCAAAGGCAGACCAAGAGGTATTTTGACAAGAAGGCCAAGGTTCAAACATTCAAGGAGAGTGATCTTGTTCTGAAATGGGATGTTGACCAAGCCAAACCTAGAGATCTCACTAAGTTTGATGTACTTTGGAGTGAGCCATTTATCATCATTAGTTGCAAGCAAGCCAATGCTTTCATTCTTTCAAAGATGGATGGTGAAGTTCTACTAATCTCAATTAATGGGATCCATCTCAAACCTTACCTTTAAGGTTGGTTTGACATTTTGTATGTACTATTTTAGTTTTGTTTTTGTTTTAGTTTTTCCTTTTTCCAAGTGTTGTTGCACAAGTTGCACTCTCATTAGGAGAATGCATGCCTTGTTCCTTTTCGAGTTGTTTGAAAGGTAGGGTTTCAATTGTTTTGACCTAATGCAGTCCCTTTTTTACTCCATGCCCAATGGATGCATAAGGCCACTAATCCACTTGTTTAGCAAGCAAACATCCGTGAAAGGTTGCCAAAATGTTGACCTATTTTCCCCTTCCCAGAGCCAAATAGCCCAACTTGAAAATATTGATGAAATCCATTTAGTGCCTAGAAAATTCTTCAAATTTATGTGTATTTCCTTACAAAGAACCTTAAAAATTCCTATGAAAAATCCTTGCAAAAGGCCCAAAAAAACCTAGAATTTTTTAAGTCCTTGCCTTAGTTTTTTGGCCTTTTTTGGTCTTTGTCAGCAAAAATCTAGGTTCACAAACTTTCCAGTTCACTAAGGTAGGAAAGCTCAATTTTTGACTAAGGAAAAAGGCATGTTTCCCTTTATCGATGATTTTCCAAAGGTGCAAACTCTTCAAAAGTTCAAAAATTCTCAAGTTTTCTGATCTGATGAATTTTTGACTAAAGGCAAGCAGAAGGGAAGACTTGTATGAAATTGGCTAAGGCAAAGGGAGCAAAAGAATGCCTTATCGACAATGTTCACAAAGTTTAAACTTTTCTCCAAGTTTAGAATTTCCTTGGTTCGTCAATTCAGTGAATTGTCGATAAAGAAGAGAGAAGAATGCCAAAAGGGGAAAGGTTCGTGAAAAGGCAAATGGGATGATAGAAGGAGAATTTGGCTAAGGCATAGTTAGTTCGAAGTTTCAAAGTTTCATCGATAGGCAATTTTCCAACAAGGCAAAGAAGGAGATGACCAAGTTCTCAAAGGAAGAAAATTGCCGACAAGGATTCAAGGAAAATTGGCTAAGGGATGGCGGTTCGAGGGAAAAGATCGCTGATAAAGGCAAAAAGATGATACAAGATTGGCTAGTTGGGAAATTAGCCAAGGGGCCAACTTGCAAACAGGTTCAAAGGTTTTCAAATTCGCTGACAAGGTGATTCTTTGGTAAAGTGGATCAGATAGCAAAGCTCAAAAAATGTTGATTTTGTCGATAAGGCAAAAGTAGGCAAAATGGTTCATAAGTAGGGAACTTTGCTGACTGAAGAAGAAAAAATAGAGAAGGTGGCCAAGTTTGAGAAAGTTAAAATTCACTGACAGTAAAGAAAGGGTGAAGTGACATGGTTTGAAAGTTGAAGATTTTGCCGACAACGGAAAAAAGGAACAAACAAGGAAAGTGTTGGTTTAGGACAGAGAACTGAGAGAAGGGGTGAATCTGTTGTCACCAAAACTTTCTTTTCTTTAAACACTTAAATCCTTCTTATATTTCTACAACATAATAATGATTTAATCATGGAAGCACAATGCAATACCTTAAGAGCAGAAACACATTGACACATATGACACCAAGATTTTAACGTGAAAAACCTGGTTAAGGGAAAAACCACGGGGTGACTAACCCAAGATTGTATTCTCTGTTAAAAGAGTAAGAAGAACAAAATGGCACTTGCCAATTAGGGCTCATTGCCCAAGCACACTACTCACAAGAGGCCCACTACCTATAAGAGACACACTATCTACAAAATAATAAATATTACATACTTGAATTGGAGATTAGCATCTTCATCATGCTTGAGTCAGTTCCATTTAAGCTCAACACTTCTGCTCTGCTTTTCGCTCTTCTCCTCTCTACCACTTTCTCATCTCGACAAGGATACTTTGAAATGACTTCACAAATCTTATTTATACAAGACATCGACTTTGGGATAATCATCAAAGTCGGCACAATACATACTTTTTTTTATTATAGAGCAAATACACAAATATAACTTGATTTGTTACAAGAACTTCATGTGTATCACCACACTGTCGGCCACATATATCTTGGACTTCAATCTTATTTGAGGAACACGCCATGCTTCACAGAACATCTTCAAGATCATCCGCAAGATGTGTAAAACATCTGGTCAGCTATGATTAGGAAGAACACCATCACCCGAAAGTAAATCTTCAATTACGATCTCAATCTTTAATGTGGACTGCCAACATGAACTAAACACAATCTAGAGACCCCCACAAGCTTGCCTGAATCACCAAGAACATCAACACCACTTCTTCTTATTGAAATCATTCTCATCTTCATCTGAAACCTCAAGAACATAGTCTATCATCACTGTCACATTAGAATAAATGCTTGCAGACGTCCAAACCATGAATCAATTGAGTTGTTAATTCACATCGGATTCCTAAACATTCCACCAAATCTGCAGAACAAGATATTGCATTTTTGGATCTCACCAGACCAATTTGTGTCACTCTGTCACCTCTGAACAGCTGCCAAAACTAATTTTAATCATATGGCCATAACTTTTACAAATCTTCATGCAGACCTCTCAAATCCTAACTAGATCATCTTTAGACACATATGTACAAACCCTTTGATGCACATTCTCTGATCTTCATCTAGCTAGGATCTTCACTTCATAGAGCTTCACTGTCTTCATTGTTCTTCTCTGTTTCTGATAGGACTAATTTTCTCAATATCCTCAACACATAGCTCATCCAATCCTTGACATCAATGCAACAAGAGTATGTTGACATCAATGACAACACCGGTTAGGCCCATACTTGCAACAATCTCTCCCTTTGTCATTGATGGCAACATATGATGTGAAAAACTATTTTAACCATCAAGACAAGAACTTCTCCTGACATAGTTCCCCCTATCAACAAAAATCATTCATATGTCTTCTCTTTCTTTGCTCCTCCCCCTTTGATCAGCAACCACTTTTATTTTTAACATGTCTTCTCTCCCCCTTTGACATCAATGGAAAAGGGCATATACTTGCATCAATCAGAATCATACAGACTGCTCCTCATGAGTAGCAGCTTCCTATCATCAATCTAGGCCACAAGATATGATTGTGAGATCCACCAGACTAATGCATATTAGTGCACCTTAATTCAGAATTGGAGGGGTAATAACCCCTAACTTCTCCCTGAGATACTCAAAAGAGTCCTTAGGTAAAGGTTTAGTAAAAATGTCTGCAATTTGATCCTTTGAGGGCACAAACTCCAATCTAACTTCATTCTTGTTCACCTGCTCTCTCAAAAAGTGAAATTTGATGGATATATGTTTTGTCTTTGAATGCAACATTGGATTTTTTGATATATTTATTACACTTGAGTTATCATAGAAGATTGTGATAGGTTCCTCATACTCCACTCTAATGTCTCTTAGCATTTGCTTCATCCACAATACTTGAGTGCAACTACTTGCTGCTGCAATATATTCTACTTTTGCAGTGGACAGAGATATTACCTCTTATTTCTTGCTCAGCCAAGAGACCAATCTTTTCCCCAAAAAGAATACACCACCACTAGTACTCTTCTGGTCATCCACATCTCCTGCCCAATCTGCATCTGTATATGCATGAAGAGAGAAATCATGATCCCTAGGATACCATAAACCATACTCAACTATTCCCTTTAGATATATGAGAATTCTCTTGATTGCCATGACATGAGACTCTCTGGGATTAGCTTGGAATCTGGCAACAAGATCAACAACAATCATAATGTCAGGTCTAGTTTGAGTAAGATATAGTAGTCCTCCAATCATTGACCTATACTTTTTCTGATCAACCTTAGGAGATTCATCATCTTTGCTTAGTTTACATCCGGTTGCCATGGGAGTATTCATTGGTTTTGAATCTTCCATCCCAAATTTCTTCAACAATTCTTTCACATATTTGGTCTGTGATATGAAGATTCCTTTCTTTGTTTGAGTGATTTGCAGACCCAAGAAGAAATTCATTTCCCCAAACATAGACATCTCAAATTCACTTTTCATTTGATTTGCAAAAACCTTGCACATACTATCTCTTCCTCCAAAAATGATATCATCAACAAATACTTCAACAATCAAGATATTTTCACGATCAATCTTGAAGTACAAGTTACTATCAGTAGTACCTTTGTTGAAACCAATCTTCAAAAGATGTTTATCCAATCTTTCATACCATGCCCTTGGGGCTTGTTTGAGTCCATACAGTGCTTTCTTCAACTTGCAGACCATATCACCATGATCAGCTAATTGAAATCCATTTGGTTACTCAATGTATACTTCTTCTTCCAAGTCACCATTTAGGAAGGCAGACTTGACATCCATCTGATATACTTTAAACTCCTTGAAGGTAGAAAAGGCAGGAAATAATCCGACTGCTTTAATTCTTACCACCAGAGAAAAAGTTTCTTCAGAGTCAACTCCTTCTACTTGAGAATAACCCTTACAGACCAATCTAGCTTTGTTTCTGACTGCTTCACCATCTTCATTCAGTTTATTCTGGAAAACCCATTTGGTCCCAATCACATTTTTATTTCTAGGTCTGGGAACAAGATCCCAAGTGTGATTTTTCTCAATCTGCATCAACTCTTCCTCCATTGCTTTGGCCCAGCTTTCATCATTGCATGCTTCACTTACCATTTTTGGTTCAATCTTTGAAATCAGACAATACTTCTCTGAATCTTGAGCAACATTTCTTCTTGTTTGAACAGCTTGGCTTCTATCACCTATGATTTGGTCTTCAGAATGATTTAGTCTTACATACTTGGGAGTTTTGGGAATTTCTTGCACTACTATATCTTGGACAGGTTCATTCAAACTTATCTCTTCTTCCTGTATTTTAGGATTCTCTGAATCAGTCTAGATCTGAATTTTAGAAGGAGCTTGAACTTCTTGGACCAAAACATTATTCTGATCTTCTTCATATTCATAAAACCTTGAGGGTTTTTCAATGCCTTCATCAACCTTCACATTTGTACTTTCTATAATCTTTCTCAATCTCTTGTTATAACACCGGTATGCTTTGCTTTGAGTAGAATAACCCAAAAATATTCCTTCATCACTTCTAGCATCAAATTTGCCAAGGTCTTCATCTCTTTTAATGTAACATTTGCTACCAAAGACTCTGAAATACTTCACAGTAGGAGTGATGCCAAACCAGAGTTCATAAGGGGTCTTACCAGTATTGCTTCTACTTTGTACTCGATTAAGAGTATAGATAGCAGTGCTTACAGCTTCTCTCCAGTAGATCTGAGGGACATTTGCTTCCATCATCATGGTTCTAGATGCTTCCTAGATGATTTGGTTATTTCTCTCCACTACTCCATTCTACTGCAGAGTCCTTGGAGTAGATAACTGTCTTTTTATCCCATGCTTCTCACAGAATTCTATGAACTCTCTGGATGTGAATTCTCCATCTCTATCAGACCTAAGACATTTTATGTTTAACCTGGTTTCATTCTCTACCATAGCCTTGAATATTTTAAATTTATCAAGAGCCTCAGATTTCTCTTTCAGGAAAGTCACCCACATCATCCGGGAATGGTCATCAATTAGTAACATGAAATATCTATCACCTTGCAAACTCATGATTCTTGCTGGTCCACATAGATCAGTATGTGCTAACTCCAACAATCTGGTAGAAGATTGTTCCTTACTTTTGAATGTGACTCTGCTCTGCTTACCCAACTAACATTATTTGCATAAACTGGTAGTAGGTTTTACCAGTCTTGGAAGATCTCTTACAGCCTAAGTGTTGCTTATCTTGATGGTATTATCAAAATTTACATGACACATTCTCCTATGCCACAACCAACTCTGATCAATTTGAACAAATAAATAACTTTTGCCAGTACCAACCAGGTGGAAGATGTTACCTTTTGTTTGAGTACTAGATGCAACCTCTGATCCAAAACTTTCAAAGATCTTACATTTTCCATTTTTAAATCGGAGATCATAGCCTTTGTCCACCAACTGCCCAACACTGAGAATATTGTGCTTCAGACCTTCAACATACAGTACATCATTTGTTTTGTTCTTTCCATCAAAAGAAATAGTTCCTCTGCCTCTGATTTTGCCAGCAAAATTATCACCAAATTTTACACCTCCTCCTTCATATCTTTCTAGATCTATGAACTTATTTTTATCACCATTCATATGGTGGGAGCATCCACTGCAATGACCCATTCATCCTTTTCTTCAACTTGAGAAATCAAAGCTCTTTCTACCTGTTTATGATTGATAGATTCAGTGGGCATTGGATGTTCTTCCTTGATGGCAATAAACACCCAATCACTTCTAGATTTGTTTCTTGTCTCTGATTCATCATCTGTTACTCCATCATCATCATCTTCATGAACATAGTAACATTTCTTTTGGAATCTTGATCTATTTGGATTTGTCCTTGAAAATCTTTCCGGACACCTTGAGGCAAAATGACCAATCTTGTTGTAGTTGAAACATTTGAAGGGCAATTTTCCTTCATACTTACCAGATCCTCTTGGCAATCTTTTTGCAATAAGAGCTTCAAGTTGAGCAACTTCTGCCTCATCTTCTTCCAGATCTTTTCTTGCTTTTTCATACCATGATAGTTTCTTTGAGGAGTCCTCTCCTGGATCATACCTTTGTTTGCCTTTTACAAAGGCACTAGCTTTGAATGCAGATTCAGTCTTGGGGGGTGCATCTCTAAACTCAGCCAATTCAAATGCAACTAATTTTCCAACCAATTGATCTCTTGTGATATTTGATAAAGATCTAAATTATTCAATAGCAGCAACCTTGTGTTTGTAAGCAGGAGGTAGGGATCTGAGAACTTTGGCAACAATCTCATCTTCATCCAAGGTTCCACCAACACACCTAATACCACAAACAAGCTCATTTACTTTTGGCATAAATGTAGTGATATTCTCATCTTCATTCATCTTTAGGTTTTTGAATTTTCCTTTCAGACTCTATAGCTTGGCACATTTAACATATTTGTCTCCTTCATGCAGAAATTCCAACTTTGACCAAATCTCATATGCAATTTTTAAATCCATAACATTTGTTAGCTCTGAATCATATAAGGCACTTAGTAAGGCTTCTCTAGCTTGAAGATTATCTTCAGCATCTCTGATTTCATCTACAGTTGTCAGACCATTCTTTGGAGGAATATACTTCTTTGAAGTTATGGTCCAATATTGCATTCCCATACATTGCAAGTGACATTCCATGCAGCTTTTCCAAAGAGTGTAATTAGTTCTATCAAACCTCGGACTATCCTTCTTGTAGGAAGACATCCTAGATCTCCTCAAGCAATTAAGCTCTTTTAGAGGAACTTAACTCTGATACCAATTGTTGGTTTAGGACAGACAACTAAGAGGGGGGGTGAATCAGTTGTCACCAAAACTTTCTTTTCTTCAAACACTTAAATCTTTCTTATATTTCTACAACATAATAATGATTTAATCATGGAAGCACAATGCAATATCTCAAGAGCAGAAACACATTGATACATATGACACCAAGATTTTAACGTGGAAAACTTGGTTAAGGGAAAACCATGGGGTGCCTAACCTAAGATTGCATTCTCTGTTAAAAGAATAAGAAGAACAAAATGGCACTTGCCAATTAAGGCTCACTGCTCACAAGAGGCCCACTGCCTACAGGAGACACACTGTCTACAGAATAATAAATATTACATACTTGAACTGGAGATTAGCATCTTCACCACGCTTGAGTCAGTTCCATTTAAGCTCAACACTTCTGCTCTGCTTTTTGCTCTTCTCCTCTCTACCACTTTCTCATCTCGACAAGGATACTTTGAAATGACTTCACAAATCTTATTTATACAAGACATTGACTTTGGGATAATCATTAAAGTCAGCACAATACATACTTTATTTTATTACAAAGCAAATACACAAATACAACTTTATTTGTTACAAGAACTTCATGTGTATCACCACACTATCAGACACATATATCTGGGACTTCAATCTTCTTTGAGGAACATGCCATGCTTCGCAGAACATCTTCAAGATCATCCGCAAGATGTGTAAAACATCCAGTCGGCCATGATTAGGAAGAACACCATCACCTGAAAGTAAATCTTCAATTACAAACTCAATCTTCAATGCGGACCACCAGCACGAACTGGACACAATCTAGAGACCCCCACAAGCTTGCCTGAATCACCAAGAACATCCACACCACTTTTTCTTATTGAAATCATTCACATCTTCATCCGGAACCTCAAGAACACAATCTATCATCACTATCACATTAGAATAAATGCTTGCAGACCTCCAGATCACGAACCAATTGAGTTATCAATTCACATTGGCTTCCTAAACATTCCACCAAATCCATAGAACAAGATATTGCATTTCTGGATCTCACCGAACCAATTTGTGTCACTCTGTCACCTCTAAACAGCTGCCAGAACCAATTTTAATCATATGGCCATAACTTCTCCAAATCTTCATGCGGACCTCTCAAATCTTGATTGGATCATCTTTAGACACATATGTATAAACCCTTTGATGCATATTCTCTGATCTTTATCTAGCTGGGATCTTCACTTCATAGAGCTTCACTGTCTTCACTGTTCTTCTCTGTTTCTGATAGGACTGATTTTCTCAATTTCCTCAGCACACAGCTCATCCAATCCTTGGCATCAATGCAACAGGAGTATGTTGACATTAATGACAACACCGGTTAGGCCCATACTTGCAACAGAAAGTTTAAAAAGTTGCAACTTGTCCAATAGAAGAAGAAACATAGGCAAGGGAAAGTTTGGCAAAATGGGGTTTTGCCGATAGAGAAAGAAAAGAAGCGGCGAAGGAATAGTTCACGAAAGACGAATTTTTTCGATAAAGCAAGAACAAAAGCAAAGTTTGAAAGAATGGCATTTTGCCGATAAGGGCAAAAGATGTCCAAGAAAAGAGTTTGAAAAATGATAGTTTTGTTGATAAGGCAAAATGAGACATAGAAAAGTTTGAGAAAAGACAGTTTCGCCGACTAAAGAAGATAATGAATAAGATGGAGCCATAAATAATTCAGAAAAGTGGATTTTTTCTGATAAGGGCAAAAATGGGAGAAACAAACATAGTTCAGGAAAGGTGAATTTTGTCGATGAGGGAAAAAAGTAGATAGAGCAAGCCAGGTTCATGAAAAGACAAAGTTGTCGACTGAAGATTAAATATGCAAAAAGAAGAGACAAAATGGTTCATAAATGATAGATTTCGCCGATAAGGCAAAATTTAGGCTAGAATCTTAAGAAAAGTGAGAAATCAATAAAAGCAGAGTCTGTAATGTATTGTAAGCTTTAAATATTTGAATTTGAATATTTAAAGTGTTGTAAAAGCTCTGTATAGGCAGATTTTGGCAGGAAAGTTTATTTGAATATTTTCATCAGCCATTAATGCAAAATTAGATTTGCTCAACTACTCCATTTCTAGATATTTTCATATTTATTGTTGTAGATAATGAATCAATTTCCTGCATTCAAGGCAACAAATATCTCCCAACTACTTCAAGATCCAAGATATTTTTTGCATTGAATTCTTACAAACAGGGATTCCTTTTGGCAAGGATATTTTCTGATAGGCCCATGGGGCTAATTTATTGTAATGAATGACTTAGGTCAATGTAATGAAATTCTATATATACATGTAAAAAGATGTAATGAGGGTTGGATACAGAGACATTTTTGTGTTAAAAAAAACCCTCTTCTGTTGTAATTGTGCCTTTTGATAAATACACAATATGTTTTTCACCTTTTCTTTTTGTTTTATCTCCGTATAATTTAGCACTAGTTTGTCTGTGAATGTTCATTTCCTTTCAACCTTGTTCTTCTCTTTACCTATGTTAGAATTTGCTAGATTTGTGTGATTTATCAATCATATTTCATTATTTTGTGTATTTTAGTTCTGTGAGTGTTCTAAATTCAAACCTGGTGTATCACCTCCTTTTAATTTCTAATTTTATCCTCCTTTCCCTTTTCCTCAATAGTGGATAGATTAGGTTTAGTCTTAGCAATGGCTAAATCTCCCACTCCGCAAAGGAACCGACCTCTCTCTAGAGATTTGATCTCCTTGCAGGGTCCCACACCTAGAGATCATCTCAATGTTTCACTGGATTGCTGAAGCACTAAACTACTCTGGCACAGGGTGCAAATCCTAGTGACAACAACTACTCAAAGGAGCCTCTCTCAAGAGGAACAATAGGCTCCTCATATAACAAGATTGCAGTAGAAAGTCCCAAGCATAAACAGTTATGGAAGTTAGGTGATTTACTATTTCAAGTATGGTACAATCTACTGAAAAACATAATGGTACTTTATGAAGAAGCATGTACTATGAAAATCTAGAAATGTGAATATATAGTGGAATTTCAAAGGATGTGGAAGTTTAAATAACATATGATACCATTGACAACATGTTAGAGCTATAGCCTTTAAAGTTGTCAAATTATGAGAACTTTAATGACGTCAGTGACTCTATTAGCAATTTTTGCTATTACATTCTTTGATATAAAAAATGTCTAAATTTAAATAACCTCTATAGTCTCATTTATAACATGTTACATCTAGACCAATGCTTTGATGAACCACACAAAACTCTATTGTTGGGAGTACCTCTTCAGCTATAGTGTTGGAGGACTTTTATGGAGATTCTAGTGTTGTTAAGATAGAAATTGAGATAATCTCCTACATTTTGCATGGTACCTGAGTATTAATTTTATTCAATGTTAAATGTTTTTTAATTAACATTTTATCCTCCCACATAATTTTGAGCAAAATATAGATCATTGACACTAATTAGGGCATCAATGATTTTTTATAATTTTCGTTAAATATTACATATTATTATTCAGTAATAATAATTAAAATTTAGACATAACATATCCCCATGCATCTTGTTGCTCAATTAATTATAAATTATAGGTTTATATGCTTTAAGTTTAAAACTTTATAACATTTAAAATTTGGACAGTTTTAGGAAGTTGAAGCATATTATGGTTATAGTCCCGTCAAAATAAGTTAATAGGAAAGTTTCAATGTGTATTTAATGAGCCATATACTTAATGTAAAGTGTTAAATTCTTTGAAATGTGATGTTCAAAGCTTGCAGTCATACCTAGGGTAACTCAAAAAAGTAGAAATACTTCAACAAGTTAGACCTCTACAGGACAAATGATCTCAATTGAGTTATCAATGCTTTGGAGACTACTTGAAATATCAATGCCTATTTCAAAGGGGCTCATTGCAAATCTAGGAGATTTTTTACTTGATAAAATAGATTAGATTTTTTTGTTGAATAATGAAGTGGGTGCTATAATATTTATGGAAGCCTTCATTAGATTTTCGCATGGATTGGATTGCCTGCTATAGTTTTTTAACATTTGAAGATAGAATTTGCTCTTAGTGGATATTTTGTCTATGAGTTTCAAACAGTAAAAAAATGATGCAAAATAGATTATTTTGTTCAATAATGAAGTGGGCTCTTAAATTTTATAGTTGTTTTTTAGGCTGACATCCAATAGACTTTAGATATTGATATGATGATTTATTTCACTAAAAACTTTCTTATAATCTGCCAATGTGTTCAATACTCTTTATATTTATAAATTCTAAAAACCATGTGTTGATTTGATTAAACTCTATGATTTACTTGGTCAAATTCACACATGCATTTCATTTCCTTGCTTTCAAAAGCATTTCCTTATAAGTTGTGTGAAATTATCATTGAAAAACCAATGAAACCTTTATAGTATAAATATTGTATGCATTTTCAAGTTCTAATTTTCAATAAGATAGCTTCACCACCTCGCAGAGATGTTTTTACCTCGATTATTGATGATTGTCAAAATATAAATTCATATATCAACAATTATTAGTTCTTTTCTTTGGATGTATTGCCTTCTATCTTTGTGTGCAAAATTGAAGAATAGAGAACTCTACACATGGCAAGGATTAAAGGCACTAGGGAAATGTTTCAAACTATCGCCTAGAAAAAATAATTGCAACTCAGAGTCTATCAAAGGTGGTAAAAACAATATTAGGGGTGGATGGTTTGAGCAATAATAGCTCTATAAGGATACAAAAACCTTAAGGGAGGCCTTTCTATTTAAAATCCAAAGAGCACTTAAAGATGTAAAGGTGAGAGAAAGCCTTGTTGATTTGCTTCTTCCAAGATATTCTAAGATGGGGGATAATATAGAGGAATCCACATTATCACCCCAATCTAGGAGAGAGGAATAAAAGTGTTTGTTGTATCTAATGATATAACCTCAAGCTAATGAACTTGTGGGTTTTTGCATTATTGGAGTATGTCCAAGCTATAGATGTTATCTTGAAAAATATGGTAGTGTCTCATCACGAAGGGACCTTAGAAGTGGTAGGTGTATATACCATACCACTACTAGAGGATAAGATGATCTAGAGAAAACTATTGATCCTAATTGCTAATATATTAGTACAATCCTTAAAAATATGCAATGTCTCATCACCAAGGGACCTTGGAAGTGGTAAGTGGATATACCATACCATTACTAGAGGAAAATATAATAAGATCTCTTAGAGGTGTTGAGATTTTGAAAGCTACAGAAATCGTTGATCTAGAGAAAACTATTGGTACTAAAATGCTTCTAATTGAGTTGGTAAGTATCTCTACTACAAAGGTCTCCATGCAAGCTTCTAAGCATTAGAGACTCTTCCAAGGAGCATGGATATGACATAGTGGGGAGTCACGGAGAATGAGTGACTAGGTTGTTCTATGCAAGGATAATGGCCTTTTTGGCTGGTTGGTTGTTAAAGCCTAGCGCATAATTTCCTTTTGTTACACCTTGTTATACTACAAGTTCTAGCTTGAGCAAGAGTTTGATATGATTCTACTGCAATGCTTGCAATAGCTAGTGATGCAACGTTTTAAATATATTTTCTTTTGTAAGAATGATATCCCTATATAACCCCTAAAATATTATAACTACTAAATTTCATTAATCAACCAAAAATGTCAATAAAAGCATATATTATATCATTTAATAGATTATAAACATTTCCTACATCAGAGTAGTGATGTAATGTCCCGTTTTATAGCTTGATCTTTTACAGTTGACCATTGGCCTATTCCGGAGACCCGTAGGCTACTCGGAGGTTGAAATTGGGGTTTCATGTTTTGGTGGTTGCTTTTATTCGTGGATTGTGGTTGGGTTGGCGGTTTCTTTTCGGGGTTGTTCTCCTTAGTCCCTGTTGGTTACGGCTATTTTTAATAAGTTCAGGATTGGCACCAGAACATGATTTTGAGAGTGGGGTTGGATTCGTCTTGGCAAGACCTTTCCAACGAGCTATAGATCATTGATTTTCGACATCATCTTGGCCTCCGTTTTAAAGTCTGTAAATTAAACATTATTATTTAATATTAATGTTGTTTTAAAAGAGGGGATTTTAAAGGTGAAGTTGAAAAAGAATTGAAGAGGATTATATTATTTTCTCTCTCATGTTTTATCCCATATGCAAGAGGATTTTAGAGACTCCCAGTTGGAAGAGTATAAAAGGAGGAAGAGTGCTCTCATTTGGGGATCCGAAATCTTGATAATGTTATGTTGCCGTAATGGTTTTGGGACTGCTTCAAGGAATGAATGCCTTCTAGCCTGGGTTCACTTCGTGCTTGAGAGATAGCACCTAGGGAGAGGTTTGCTGATAGTAGTGATTTTGTAGTGAGGTTTGCATTGTAGCTTGAGTTCTGTTTGTAGTTCAGTTATTTGCATTTTATGTCATTTTTTGAGTTGCTGATAACAAGGCTGAATCTGTAGTTTCATTCATAAATCTGAAAATAAAAAGGCATTTGTTCTGGGTATTTCATATTTCCTTTTGTCTATGTTGGGCGCCCCATTGTGCCAATTTGTAGAATTTATTATGAAGAATCTGATTTTCTAGAAGGAAATTGCCCTTCTTGCCAGGCTGCCCTCTTTGAAGTGCATTAGAAAGCGTGCTAAATAAATACTTGGGTTTAAGAGTGGTCTCTAGTGTGTAGCTTAGTCACCATTGTCATAGGAGTGCATTGCATCAGATTTGAGGTCATTTGGTTGAGAAATGAGTGAGGTGTGAGCATTTTTGTAGGGTTTTATGTTGCTGGTTTGGTTTTTCCAAAGTTGTTGATCCGTTATTTCAGTTTGCTAACTTCTATCATTTGAGTTGGGTTGGAAGTCTCTAATTATTGTAAGCTGAACAGTAGTACTGTCAGCACTTCATACTTCTTCTCATATTTGCTTTATAATACTTTGCATCTCCATCATATGGTAGCTCCAATTCCACTTCGGGTTGGAAAGCACATTCTTGACGTCAAGTTATTTCAACATAATAGTTGGTAGGGATCCTCTGACCACATGCTCGTCGACATCCGGCGCATTCTTGGTTAGAGTTCTTTATATCAGCATTGCATCAAGACCCTCTGACCATATGCTCGTCATCATCAGGCGCATTCTTGGTTAGAGTTCCCTTAGAGTTCCCTTATCAGCATTGCATAGAGATCCTCTGACCATATGATCACGCCATCTTGGTGTACATTCTTGGTTAGAGTTGAATTCCGCATCGTTTGGTTTAATTGCTAACTTCAACGATTGTGTATTGCTCTGCTTGTTGTAATTGGAAAAGTGAAAAACTTGGCTTGGTATATTTCAAGTGATAAATCACCAACTAAATAATTTTTCATTGATACTTCATAACATACTTGACAAAAAAGCTTACCCCACATTACACTTGACAAAAAGGTTTTCCATCGACACTCCATGACATCAAAAGCTAAAAACAGCGATATATCTAAGAAATGTAAAAATATTACATACAAGTACATTTTATACACCAAACATAAAATAAGGAATACTCAAGATCCTACCACCCCAATGAATTCAAAAGTATTTATTAGGTCATCACGTGTTAAGGTTCTGGTAAATTAGGGGCTAAATTTGACAATCGACCCTGCCTATCAAGCAATTTTTTTATGAACAATTAGCAATTCAAAGGTGCCCTTAAAATATATTTTAAGGGCACCTTTGAATTGCTAACTGTTCATAAAAAAATTGCTTGTAGGGTCGATTGCCAAATTTAGCCCCTTATTTACCGGAACCTTAACACGTGATGACCTAATAAATACTTTTGAATTCATTGGGGTGGTAGGATCTTGAGTATTCCTTATTTTATGTTTGGTGTATAAAATGTACTTGTATGTAATCTTTTTACATTTCTTACATATACCATTGTTTTTAGCTTTTGATGTCATGGAGTGTGTATATATATATAGACAATATGTTGAAAATCACTCCTTTCATGTGATAGAGTCTTTATAAAATTTTAATTGTATTTTATGGCAAAAATGTGTAGATATGGCCATCAAATTTAGGACCTGAAAGGTATGAAATTGTTTAATTTTTGCAACGGAACTGCTATCATCATAAAATTTGTGCATTACCTATTAAGGTCGCAAATTTAACAATTTAATTAGAGTACAACTCCCCTTTGTATTACGATATTTGAATCGTAAACATAAGGCCACAAAATTAAATATGTACAATCAAAATACAATGACACTCAGTTATACTACAGGCACTGAAATGAAGATAATGTAACTCACAAAAACGAATATTCACCATCCTATGAAAAGTGGATTATAATACCAAGTATTCACAAATTAAAAAGTCTAGTTTATATCGTCTCCATAATCTTGAGAATTGATTTATACCAAAATTACCAAACCAAGGATGTTTAGCTGATTCAATTCATAACAAGGCTCTATTAAGGTCCATTGTGCTTGGCAGATTATGCACTTGACCATGCAGGGTTATCCCATAATAAAACCGTGTCATGTCCAGTCACAAGTGAAAAATAGATTAAATCATTTTGACAGGCCAAACAGTCACCTACATCGTACTAATATTCAGACTTTGAATTTGGTTGGCTGCAACTGCTCCAGAAGATGTAAAAAACCCTTCCTAGTTTCAGACATCCCTTATTTGGGTTCATGAAATCAGTGCTGAAACAGGTTATTTGCCATGCAGAAAAACTATTTATAAAATTTTCTCTTCACTTAACCCACCGTTATGAATTGATCACTTTCTTTGAGGATTCGGTATGAGTAAAATAAACATATATAGTATTTTAAAAGGAAAATACTGAGGTCCAAACCAAATGGAAAACCTATTTGTGCAGTACATGGGGCCCACCAAGGTCCAACAATCTGAAGCTATCAAGGTCAGTTAAAACCCCAAGCAACATGGGTGGAGTAGCTAAACCACCCTCAGCTTCTGTTTAGATCCACTACAGACAATGCATTAATTACCCTAAAGAGAAAAAGGTACAGGAGCAACACCCGGTCCCATGATTCACAAAATACCATATCAATAAATAGAAACCCCATAATTCTCAATGAGTTCCTTCTTCAAAAAGAATAATAAGACCCAATGCTATAAAACTGTATATAGTACACCAAGCAAGTATCCATAGCCCAACTTATAAAAAAATAAAAATGTAGAGGTGCAACAAGTCCAATGAAATGCAAAATACCATATCTAATCTTGACGGGTTCCTCCTAAAGAAGTAGGCATGCTAAAACAACATTCTACTAAACCACATAATCGTAGCCAAACTTAACTCTGGAAAACATTATAAACTCCAAATGGTCATAGCACCTTCAGTGGCATACAATTTGTCTTCTACAAGGAAAAATACTTGAAAAGTAAATTGCAGGCACCTATGGGAAGCAACAGAAAAGAAAAAAGGCCAAAAAAAAATTGAGGTATAACACCCACTTCCTTGAAACACAAAATACTGTATCAATATATAGAAACCTCATAATTCTTTTTTTTAATATTGAATAAATGCATTTACAAAGAGTATGCAATCAAAGTGATTGTAGAGGAAAACAAAAGCCATGTTCACCATGAAGGAACATAACTGACAATACTACTGGCAACAAAAGGCCGAACAGCAACAAGACTCAGCAGTGAAGTACAGTGCCAAATAAGAACATAAAATCATAACATTGATGGGTTCCTTCTTTAAAAGGAGAGACAAGCCCTGCCGCTATAAAACTGCATTATACTAAACTATGCCAGTATCCATAGCTCAACTTAAGATAAATTAACGACTCATAATGGTATTATAATACAACCAGTGCCAAACAATTTCTCTTCTACATGAAAAACTCCTGCCAAACAATTGCAACCGCCAAGACTGTGCTACTATTCTAAACATGCCGAACTTTCAGCCAAATTTTCAACTCCTCTGGCTGAAAGAGTAAAGTTATCAAATTTCCATTTACATTCGATTAGCCACTGAGGGGGTTATCTCCAAACACGAACACAAATTTCATTTTCTTTATTCAAGTTTTCCCCTTAGTACCCATAACCTGCAGTAGAGGCATAGAAAGAACATTAACACAAGAGTAAGAGACAACTCCGTGCAATCAATTCCAGTAAGAATATACTACTGATAAACAGGGAAAATTATATAAAGACATGAGTTATCCATGGGGTTTCCAGCAGGCATGGCTGATTCTGGTTCCTTGATGTCAACAACTACAACATCAGATGTTAAATTCGTCTTAAGGAAAAAAAAATTAGAACACTGTAGCCATTGCAGTGCACTAGAGTTAATGGTTAATCTAGTGCATAAAGAGAGAAAATGCAAACAACCAAAAAGAGGCATGCCAAGAAAGAAAGAAAATTTAATACAGAAAGCAAGAAACCCATCCATCAAACTACAAAACTATAATTTGCATATCATAGATGGTCCTTCCAGTGTGTTAAACATCAACTCTCCATATATGTTAAAACTTGTAAACAATTTTGATTTGAGAAGACAACTAAAAAACTGACATGATGCATTCCAAATAGAAGAGGAAACTAACATATATAGTTAATAACCCTCTTGTCAAGCAAAATGCAAGGTCAGAACCCTTTTATAATGGCATGTCACATTGCAGTAGCTAATGTTTTCAGACTGCAGTGCCAATATACTTATACAAGTATCTTGTACAGTTGATCTTAGAGAGTTTTCTATCACTTTGAGAGCAAACCCAACTAATTGCCCAGCATATTATGATTGATATTAGTGTTTGTCCCACAGTACAATTCTAACCTACCTACATTGCAACCTGACCTTTAGAAAAGGTAAAGGATCTAACACAAAAGCCATCAGATCCAACTTAGGCTTGTATTTTTTTTCCTTCTTTATGAGAGTGGCATCAAGCAAATAGACCCGAAATTATTATGAAGTCAACAAACATTCTGACAAACTATATTAGCAAGGCCTTAAAAGACACAAATTTGCATTCATTTCACCGATTGGGAAAAAAGAGGCTACATCAAAAGAAAATATCATCTTACCTTAGTCGGATCAATTGTTCCTGCAACCATCAAATCTTCATGACAACCTGTAGCAGCATTATATCCATATTTGGGATTATCATTGAAAAGAACCTACAAAAAAACAAGGATAGGGTTGTCAATTTACTTAAAGTCAATAGGCACCATAAAGACTAGAGACAACCATCTGCATTTAGGCTGACATCCAGCGAAATTGAATAAGACTAAATACCCAGGCAAGATGTCAATTTACATAAAGTCAAGAGGCACCACAAGGACAAGAAAAAGCTATCTGCATTTACGCTGACATCCAATACATTTTAGATATTGATTTATTTTAAAAATCTATCTTTAGGCAACCCAATCCACACGAAAATCCAATGAAGGCTTCCATAAAAATTATAGGACCCACTTCATTATTCAACAAAAGCATCTAATTGCAACAAAAGCTTCTCCTTCCTAAAACTATCCAAAGTATTAAATATGCTAATCTGAAAATCATAGTGCATTGCTCACTGATAAATATACTGAAACATTTCATGGATTTAGTCATGACCACATCCACCATGTGCATGTATGAGAGTTGCGGGGTATCCACGTGCATGTTATAAGGAGTGCCACCAATCTGGTTTTTTTCCAAAGCTTGGTCATGAGGTTGAAACTCAATAGTACAAAATTTGAACAATATACAAGATAAATGGAGCAAAAGAAATCGTAAGCTTTGCACAAGAAGGATCTCATATGCCAAGTCAAAATCTGGCTTAGCATGACCTAATTTTTGTTTTTCTAAGGTTTTATCTTTGAATAATCTCTAAATCTGACGAAACAATAGAATGGAGTAAAGCAGAGCAATTCGATAACTCGCAGATTCTCGCATATGCCGAATACCCAACTCATTACAACGACTAACAATGAAAGCCAACCGTATAATCTCTAAATCTGATGAAACAATACAATGGAACGAAACAAAGCAACCAAATAACTCACAGGCCTTTGCATATGCCAAATACCCAACTCATTACAATGCCTAACAATGGAATTCAAATCGATTCCCCAATACTCAATATCCTCATCTCCACCAACTATGCTTCAAGTCCTCCGCCAACGTGAGCTTCTCATCTTTAGAATAATAGAGAATGTATCAACTAATCTAGCTAGCATTGCAAGCTTCGCTTTCCTTGAGGCATTAACTGCGCAGAATCACACAGTACACTACTCACTGGTTTGACGTGAATAGACAAGATGCATTCGATGGTCGTCCCTATACCTGTGCTTGCACAGAGACCGCTGATCTTAACCCGATGCTATATAGGAGGTCGACTCACTCCGCGAGTGAAACACCTATTGGCATAAAAAGTGCTACCATCCTCTACAAGGGTGCATATGTGGTCATAGCCATAGTGATTGTTCTAAATACCACTCTCATGTCTCTACTAATGGCTCACATGGCTCTCCTCAACATTGAGGATGTGGTTATTCCCTTCAAACACATGGCCAGTCTATTGCATTACAACCTAGTGACAAAGGTACTATGGGGCAGCCAAATAGTGGCAAATACCCTCAATTGGCTCTTGTCATTTCTCCTATTCATAATATTCTTGTTGATATAGAAAAAGACAGACAAAGAAGATGATGGTACCATTATGGGTTGGGAGCTAATCCATGATGGCTAGGACCTCTTGGATGGTTGGGGTTGTCCCATCAATCGAAACCCACCTCCTACTACTAGAATTGCACTAGATGCTTAGAGACTTGATCACTTATTTGTTTTAAGATTTCTTGCATAGACATCTCAAAGTGTGAGACCATTTCACCCATCTTTTTGTGTGAACTATTGTACATTATACTTTAATAATTTAATATAGAAGTGCACAATTCATCAAAAACACAATTGTAATATTCGTTTTCATCCTATGGATGTCTCCCATTATATTTTTCTAAAATTCATATAGCCCTAATTCTTTTGAGTTCCTCTTGTTTTATACCTATTGTCACTCCAAACACTTATGAAATGTCATATTTAGCTCTCTCACAATTACCTTCAAACCCTTCTTAGTATCGATTTATAAATCTCAACATGTAAAATTTTAAAATACCATGAATGTGTGATTACAATGCAATAGAAACTGTGATTTTATTTTTACACATACAAATGTTATTCTCTCTCTCTAATATCAATCTACAAATGCCATTATGCCAATTTTGCAAGTGCCATTCATATTTGGTAATTACAACATAAACACAATTGCAATTTTTTTACTTCTTCATATATAAATTATAATAGTTTATTTCTAATTAAAACCAAACATATTAAAATCAAATTAAATTAAAATATATTTGTGAATCACAAATCTATTAGTTATCTCACTAAACAAAGGGATGTGAAACAACATTAGAAATATCTAATCATAAATGAGACAAAATCTACATGCACTTATATAAATTTATATACCTAAGCTGGAATGTGTAATTTAATCTCAAATAATCAACCTAACATAGGCAAAAGATAATACAATTAATCCGAACAAAAGAACTCTACAAAATGGCAAAGGTTGATTGTGAGCTGTCCTCTCCCAGTTCCTACTAGTAAGCATCTTTCCATTTACTTGGAGTGTTCCTTACCTTTTGTTTTTTCCCCATTCTCCAACTCCTCCTCCAGCATTTCATCTCATACATATGCAGGTTTCCTAAAAAATAGTTCAATGAAACATTCATGTTATCGTAAAACAGGTCTTTGACAGATACCCCAAGACTGTATATAAGTAGTGATCTACAATGCACTCTATACATCTAATTTTACAAAGCCAACAGCATGGTCTAGATTGCCAAATATTCATAACAAAAAAACAAAAAATAAAAGTTAAAAAGTTTCTAGATACTGAAAATAAAACCTTTTCGCTTTATTATTACTTCAGGTCCGAGTCTCTGACATAGTGCACAATATTATAGTGCAAGCCTATGTTTCAAATTGCTTCTTTTAGCATCACCAATAATCTCCGCAAGAACATTGTCCCCATTTAAAATGATGGAAACGGTTCGCATCTCTCACAACAATTTCCCTTGCAACAATCTTGGAGATAAATTTTGTTGCAGTGTGGCAATCAGCACATACTCGAAGGTTCTTCACAACTCTAATAGTTGTTCCAGGGGGTGTGTTTAACAAACCAAATGCAATTGCCAACTTTTCACTATGGTGGCACAGAAATAATTCTTTTTCCTCCTCTTCAACATCATTAACTAACTGTCTTGAATTTGGAAAATACCCTGCTGCCTTCATCTCCCAAGCCAATTTCTCCAACTTTGCATAGATTTCCTGTGTCTGTGGATGTGATCTGTCTCCTACACAAAAAGCATGTACCGTTTTATGGTTTTCAATCCAACTACATCCAGGGATCTTTTTAATTCCTCCATCTTTCATCAATCTCCTTACCATTTGAACCTCACCCCACCTGCCCACTTCTGCATAGATATTTGAGAGAAGAACATAAGTTGCAGCATTTTTGGGATCCAAATCAAGAAGCAGTGTCGCTGTAAATATTCCTAAGCCTATATTCATATGTAATCTACAGGCACCGAGAAAACACATCCACACAACCACCACAGGTTTAACTGGCATCTTAATGATAAAGTTTAGGGCATCCTCAAGATAGCCAGCACGAGCAACAAGGTCAATTATGCACACATAATGATCAACAGTAGGTGTAATGCAATAAGGGTTACTCATGTGAATGAAGTATATACAGCCCTCATGCACTAAACCTGCATGGCTACATGCACATAGGACACAAGCAAAGGTTACAATATCAGGATATGTTCCAGAGTGCTTCATTAATTCAAAGATTTTGAGAGCATCCCTGCAAAACCCATTTTGTGCATATCCTGCAATCATTGCATTCCATGAGATGACATCTCTTTGAGGCATTCTGTCAAACAGTTCACGTGCCTTGTCTATGCTTCCACATTTTGCATACATATCTACCAGAGCATTTCCAACTATAATATCTGACAACAAGCCCTCTTCCATTATGCTTTGATGAATGTCCATACCCTGTTCCAAAGCTCCCATTTTGGCACAGGCAGGGAGGATGCTAGCAAAGGTTGAGGAATTTGGGTTTACACCTGCCAATTGCATTTGCTTGAAAGTTTCTAAAGCCTTTTCAACAAATCCATTTTGTGCATATCCCGCAATCATTGCATTCCATGTGATGACATCTCTTTGAGGCATTCTCTCAAACA
The DNA here is from genome assembly GCA_027924645.1 of Cunninghamia lanceolata. Taxonomy (NCBI): domain Eukaryota; kingdom Viridiplantae; phylum Streptophyta; class Pinopsida; order Cupressales; family Cupressaceae; genus Cunninghamia; species Cunninghamia lanceolata. Next base: position 19,535,627 of record BSBN01001583.1, read on the forward strand.
GTTCACGTGCCTTGTCTATGCTTCCACATTTTGCATACATGTCTACAAGAGCATTTCCAACTATAATATCTGACAAAAATCCCCCTTCCATTATGCTTTGATGGATGTTCATACCCCGTTCCAAAGCTCCCATTTTGCCACAGGCAGGGAGGATGCTGGCAAAGGTTGTGGAGTCTGGATTTACATCTGCCAATTGCATTTGCTTGAAAGTTTCTAAAGCCTTTTCAACAAATCCATTTTGTGCATATCCTACAATCATGGCATTCCATGAGATGACATCTCTTTGAGGCATTTTGTCAAACAGTTCACGTGCCTTGTCTATGCTTCCACATTTTGCATACATATCTACCAGGGCAGTTGCAACTACAACATTTGATGAAATTCCTCTATCCTTTATACTTTGATGGATGTCCATACCCTTTTCCAAAGCTCCTGTTTTGGCACAGGCTGGAAGGATGCTGGCAAAGGTTGTGGAGTCTGGCTTTACACCTGCCAGTTGCATTTGCTTGAAAGTTTCTAAAGCCTTTTCAACAAATCCATTTTGTGCATATCCTACAATCACGGCATTCCATGAGATGGCATCTCTTTTAGGCATTTTGTCAAACAGTTCACGTGCCTTGTCTATGCTTCCACATTTTGCATACATGTCTACCAGAGCACTTGCAACTACAACATTTGACGAAATTCTTCTGTCCTTTATGCTTTGATGGATGTCAATTCCCTCTTCCAAAGCTCCCATTTTAGCACAGGCTGGAAGGATGCTGGCAAAGGTTGTGGAGTCTGGCTTTACACCTGCCAATTGCATTTGCTTGAAAGTTTCTAAAGCCTTTGCACCAAAACCATTTTGTGCATATCCTGAAATCATTGCAGTCCATGAGATGACATCTCTTTGAGGCATTTTGTCAAACAACTCACGTGCCTTGTCTATTCTTCCACATTTTGCATACATGTCTACCAGGGCACTTGCAACTACAATATTTGACAAAATTCCTCTATCCTTTATGCTTTGATGGATGTCCATACCCTGTTCCAAAGCTCTCATTTTGGCACAGGCAGGGAGTATGCTGGCAAAGGTTGTGGAATTTGGCTTTACACCTGCCAATTGCATTTGTCTGAAAGTTTCTAAAGCCTTTTTGACAAATCCATTTTGTGTGTATCCTGCAATCATTGCATTCCATGAGACGACATCTCTTTGAGGCATTTTGTCAAACAGTTCACGTGCCTTGTCTATGCTTCCACATTTTGCATACATGTCTACCAGGGCATTCGCAACTACATCTGAAAAGAATCCCCCTTCCGTTATCCTTTGATGGATGATCATACCCTGTTCCAAAGCTCCCATTTTGGCACAGGCTGGGAGTACGCTGGCAAATGTGAACTTATCAGGTTGGAAACCTGTTCGTTGCATTTGATGAAACAGTGTGACTGCCTCGCGAGGATACCCATGTCTTCTGTACGCTACAATAATCGTATTCCATGAGACGCTGTCTCGTTCTTTCATTTGGTTAAATACATTACGAGCATTAACCAAACTTCCGCACTTCACATACATGTAAATAAGCTTATTATGAAAACTTGTCCGTGTAACAAATGCAGATGGTCTGTGAGCGACGAAAGAGTGGATTCTTTTCCCTTGTGAAAACGCGTTCTTGAGAATGCAGTTCTGCAATAATTGAAGATATGTCGAGTAGTCTTCAGGGGGGTTGTGTGTCGTAAGTAGAATGTGCAACGCTTCCTTTAACTGACCCTCTCTACATAATGCTGTGAGATTGGAATGAGTTGTGGATGGCAATGGCATTTTATGATTGTAATTGGAGTGATTCAGTCTACATCTACCACAATGACATTGCCAGTGGTAAGCATCCAGTAGTTTTACTCCTTCGGCTCCTGGTGTGTTCCAACCTCAAAGTACCATCACTCCGAGGTGTGTAGGTACTCCAAGTGGAATTTAAGATTGAAATTGAAGACATCTTCAGATTGCTTCCCGATGGTACCGCTGACGAGATCCGACAGAATTGAGCGATCACCTTAAGAAGCCAAATTTCAAAAGTTGAATATAATGTATTTAGAGTATTAACGAGTAATAAGGACACTGTCATCACCAAAGTTGACAAAGGAAATGTCGTACAGTAATGTCGAATAAATGGGATTATGTTTCTGAGATGTTAGAACACTTTAACAATAGTGAATGTAACATTGTTTTCAACCCCATGTCTAAATTCATGACAGAAGTTAAGCAAGCCATCCAATAATTTTTACTTGATGATAATATTAAAAAACATTTCATTCTAAATAAGGAGATCACCCTTGAAATCTATAATTTATGGTGCTCCCAAAATCAATAAAGATGACATTCCATTAAGGTTAATTGTTAACACTACTAACTATCCAACTTATACTCTCCAACTTATAAATTAGGTATTCATCACTAATAAAATCACTCCTCTTATAGGGAAGACAAGCTTCTTTGTTAATGATTTCTCACACCTTGTTGAAATCATCAAGGACAAAAATGTAAATGAGGATGATCCCCTTCTTAGTTTTAACATTGTGTCCCTCTTCATTAAAGTTTGTTTTGATGTGGCTATGGAAATTTTGAGACACAAGTTAGATGTCTAGACGACTTCCTTGGTGGAGTTATGTCCAAAGTCTACTTCCTTCACTTTCTAGAGAGTCAAATCTATGAACAATCTAATGTTGTTGCCATGGGATCACCTCTTTCACCTATAATAACCAATATCTTCATTGAGTATTTCAAAGAAACTTCCATCAACTCCTTCCCCCTCATATTGAGATAGTGGAAGCATTATGTAGATGATACCAACATTTGTTGGTAACATGGTCTAGAAAACTTAAAAAAAGAATCATTCCCACTTAAACAACATAACATAAATCATTAAGTTCACTAAGGAACTTTAACATGAGAACAAGCTCCCCTTCCTCAACATCCTTCTCCTCAAAAAACTAGATAGTTTGCTAGCTAGTTAAGTTTATAGAAAGCCACACCCATCGACCTTTACCTACATGTGTCTTCGCTCCACCACCTTGCCCAGAATGTATATCTCCTCAAAACTCTTGCCTCCAAAGCTTTTTGAATTCATGATGAAGAACACCTTGATCAAGAAATTGTGCTTCTTACTAGAGTTTTCAAACTAAATGGGTACAAGTTTAAACCATTCTAGAATAATTAAACAAGCCAAAAATCATAGCACCTCTTCAAAAAATATTGGTTGCTCTCAAGATATCCCAATTACCACACTCCCTTATGTAGAAGGCATCTCCGACAAAATTTCTAGAATCCTTCAAGAAAAGGCCTATGGCGTTCATTCAAACCTCTATAGATCATGAGAAATCTCATCCCTTCTACCAAAGATCCTCATAGGCTCCCTCTCAATTTAGGGTTTATAAGATCGAATGCTCCTTAGAACCCCTTACGTTGGAGAAATCAATGACTCCATCAACACAAGGATCAAAGAACATGGTGTTGATACTAAGCATGGGTGCGCTGGAAAATCTACCCTTGTTGAACACTCTTCACACACAAAAACCCATAAGTGTTTAGAGATTGCCCAAATCTTGGTTAAAGAAAGAAACTTATTTAGGGGAAAATTAAAGAAGACAATAGAGATCAACAAAAACCTATATAACCTCAATAGAGATGATGATTGGAGTTTAAGTTTCTTTTGGCATCCTTTGTTAACCTCTTTTAGATTTAATTGTTCAAACTCTATTTGACTCACCTCTCATCTTACACCTTATTGTTTGGTGCATGCCTCTCCCCTTCTTATGCTTTCTTTTCTTCACTATCACCATGCCTCATTTTTCTCCCCCCCCCCCCAAATTTCTTCTTATCTCATTGTATCCATGAATTTATTCCTTCCCCCTCTTCATCTTGTCCTCCTTTGCTTTTCTTGTCCCTTATTTGTACCTCATCTTACCCTTCATGTCTTTCTCTTTCTTATTAGATCTTTTTAGTTGTTCCCTCTTTCTTCAATCTATTGTTTCCTTTGGCAATTATTCTTTCTTTATTTCTTTTTCTACATTATTATCACCAATTATTGCTACTTTCTATTTTGGTATCTTTTATTGCTTGATTATTATTTTATTGATATCAATATTTAACTTGATATTATTAGTTTAGATTATTGATTATTTGTTAATAATATCTTATATTAATATTATTAAATCAAGCCCTCATGGATATGCCAAATGGTCAAGCCGTTGGAAAACACGGATGATGGTTGTTGGTTCAAGTCCCTAGATTTACACGGTCCGCATGGGTGGAGGGCAACTCATGTGGACGAAGGTTACAGTGGTGCATGTTAGGACTTTGCTTTGCAAGTCCCACCAAGTATTGATTCCTCCATTATATATATATATATATATATATATATATATATATATATATATATATATATATATATATATATCACTAATATAGTCACATATCTCTATTGATAGTATTTAATGCTATATGTGGACGAAGGTTATAGTGGTGCATGTTAGGACTTCGCTTTGCAAGTCCCACCAAGTATTGATTCCTCCATTATATATATCACTTATACAGTCACATATCTCTATTGATAGTATTTAATGCTATTATTATAAGCATATTAATATGCTTAGTATGAGTTGATAGCAATTTTATATTATTGTTATATTTTCATTTCAATATCATTTTATTAATTATCACATTTATTAATTTATCTTTTGATTTAATATTTTATTTCTTATTGTTCCAAGCATAATTTCACATATCGCATATTCCTTCACATTGGCTCAACATGTACCATCTCATGTTGTGGGGTTTTCCTTGCACATTCACACAACACAAAGATGCATCATGCATAGATGAATCTTCTAGCAAAGTGGCTTTGTGTACATCTACACAAGCATTCAACTTTGATAGCTTTGCACCTCAACATAATTCAATTATGCACATACACTTCTTAGTTGCACAATGTAAACCCCTAGCTATGCACCTTTTAAGGATTCTAAGCACTAGCTTCTATAATAGCTTTGCCAACTCCTCACTCACATCTCTACACATCATGCATGTCAATGCATGTGGGTGTACACACATCTGCATACATATGAGAAATTCAACCCCATACATGATTGGCACATGGATAAGCCTACACCACATGATAGTGTCATCTAATTAGCACTATATGTATCCAACATCTAGCACACACTTGGCCATATGGGAAGTGCACCATATTTGCATGGCACTTGTCAACATATGGTGAAAATCTTAGCTAATAACTAATTGTATAAATACAACATGCTATATACATTTTGTATACTGGTCTTCCTACTAGTCAATCTAGTCAGACTAGTTAAGATGGTACAATTGTACTCTAGGGACTTTTTGGTAAATCAAGCATCCCTACATAATCATGAAAACCTACTTTCCCTACCATATTCTCTATAAATAGGTGAACTATTGACGAATAAAGGATAAAGTTCATCAAACTTGTGTCACGCCTTTGTTGAACATCTCAACCTTGGCATTATATGAATGCTTCCACACTATAAGCATACCACTAGAACTATATCTATCTCCATTCAAATACTTCCATAGCTTTGCATACACATGGAGTTGTCCTTCAATTTTCAACCACAAATTGGATCATTAGTATATAAGCTTAAGAGCTCACATTCCATGCCACCTATCACTACCCACACTTGGCCTAGTTCTCAGTATTTTATCTTTCATTATATTTATGTCAAACTATAGAGGAAGGAGACACAGACAAAATAAGCCAAGGCATGTTAGAAAGACAGTTGCCATTGCACCAAAAGATCGACCTGTTAATGCCCGATACAACCACCAGAGTTAATAAATCCATGGGAGGTGGTTAAGCCTTGTCATGAACCCAAGTGCTGTGTTGCACAACACAAGGAGACCAAGGGCGTACACCTTGCAACAATCCCCCCAGCGCAAGTGAGGGGTTCAAACCCGTGACCTAGGCTTTGATACCAATTGTTAGAAAGACAGTTGTTGTTGCACCAAAAGATCGACCTGTTAATGCCTGATACAACCACCAGAGTTAATGAATCCATGGGAGGCAATTAAGCCTTGTCATGAACCCAAGCGCTACATTGCACAACACAAGGAGACCAAGGGCGCACACCTTGCAACAAGGCAAAGGTTTCTCTCAACTACTTTGGATGAAAAGAATCATCGTCAACCTCTCTAGATGAAAATACTCTACATTTGCCACATGATGTAGAGTCATGTGACTTTATCCTCAAATGACTTGTAAACCTCATAGTGCTTAGCCTTTATCCTGTAGATACATGTCATAAAAATCTTGACTACCTTGAGAACTACATCGATCATGCTCTATAGGGAGATCTCATGTGCTATTCAATAGCACCCTATACATTAATTGATTGGTGGTCATCAACCTCTCGTGTAGAAGGATACTCTAAGAGTCTAATGGATCCTCAAACAACAATTATGTGTGTAACAAGATTCTAATGCACATACTTTATATAGTCACCTAAAATCATCTCATCACCATCACTCAATCATTCCTCTATAATTAATGGAATAAATCCTATTTAATTACTCCAGTTTTCATTTCAATATTAATTAAATAATATTTTATTATTTAACTAATAAATTTAATATTCATCACTATTAACCCACAATTAATTGAACAAATCAAGACTATTTATTCAATTAATTAACCTTCCTCTATAGTCCAACCTTAGGTAAATAAATTCAAATATTTATTTATCTAAGTTCATCTCCAAAAATTAAATAAATTCAAATGTTTATTGAATTCCCTATTTTATCTACTTTTCATTAAGTTGGCTAAAATCAATTAGTCAACTAATCATCCACTTGCACAATCCTAAACATGATCAACTCATTCAAACCTTGCACAAGGTTTAAAAGTGTACATGGGTCCTTTTGATTTGTACATAGGCATGGTTCAAGGATTTGCCCATACCTCTAAGCTACCCCTAAGGTACGCTATTGATCTTCACCCTCCACTTTCTCCAAGGGAATCCTCAATTATTGATTTTCCTTGAAACTTAGACCCCTCCATGTGCACCTATCACACAGTGACACTTGGAGATTCCTCATCAATCCAATCCTCTCAACTAATCTCAACCCTTGATCCTTCCAATCAATCCTATCTCTCCATCCCCTCATAAAAAATCTATAAATTGGCCTTCACCCAAGTCAAAATCATAACATCTTGGAATGCAAAGTCTTGTTTCTAATAGGAGCACTCACATCCCTCATCAACAATCCTTGAGCGCATCCACCATAGTTTGTTGCAACAAGGATTGGTGTTGGTGAGAACCTTTGTTGTTTTTATTAGCTTTACTAGTCCTTAGGTTAATCATGAGGTTGCATGCAGATGTAAATGAATAGATAAAGTTAGTTTAGCTTGTTCTTGCATGTTTGCATTTGCTTGTACACATTCTTGGCATGCTTGGTGGGACCCACATCCCTTTTCTAATCTTTTTTGAGTGTTTTTGTAGCTTTTTCAACTTGCAGGTTCTAATTCGATATGTGTAGGCCTATTTTCAACATGTTCATTCCAAATGAGCATGCAAGTTTATGAATGAGCATGTGCATTTCTGTGTGTGGTAGCCTATTGACCCCTGACCCTAACTTGATTTTTGTGTTTATGGTGGCTTTGTGAGTCTAATCTCTTAGTGTTTTGTAGGGTTTTATGATTCTATTGATTTTCATGCATCCTAACCCTTTATTTTGACAAGATTTAACCCTTATTTTATATATTTTCTCATGTTTTCTATCCCTAAACATTCTTTAATGCTTGTGTTTTGAATGAATGTGTGCATAGCTTGATTCAACACATTTGTCACTAACATTTGAATCCCCATTTTTGGTATTTTTAGACTAACTTTCTCTTTGTTTTCTGATTGATATTAGTTTTTCATGGGGTCATGCTATCCAAATTGTCATCTAATCTATCTTTTTTGTGTAGGGAAGATTTTAAAATAAATTTTTCATCTAAGCCTAGCCATTTTATGCATGCAAGTCTCATAGTTGGGTGTATCCAATTCAAATAAGTGTGTGTGTAGATCAAATCAATAGATGCATGCTTGAGTGTATCCATTTCAAATAAGTGCATGCATGCTTGAGCACATGTATTTTGGATGAGCACGTGCATAGCTTGAATCACCATATCCGTATTTAGGAATTTTTTAATTATTTTCTTTGGGATTTGAGCCTTGATAACCCTTGGACTAATCATTTACTTGTTGTGTCATGTGAGCTAACAACATTTGTTGTAGAAAAGTATTTATCCAAGACATTATCAAACTACTAATGTCTTGTTTGTAGCATCACTTGTTGAAGGACATATCATTTTATCACTAATCTAAGCTCACTTACATATGCTTAAGGGAATTAACTTGTTTTTTGTGTTTGTGATGCCAACTTAAGTGTATTATCTCTCGTCACACATTTTGTGATCTTGGAGATCAAAAAATTAAGTTTGGTCTCATTTCATATTTTCAACCCAAGGGATTAACATCTGTATGCTCTTCCCTTGTGCCACAAGGTGATCTTGAGAATTAGAAACACCTAAGTTCCTTTCCCTTTAGAGGGCATGCCTAAGGATTTCATCACCTTAAGGGATGAATCAAACCACATGTTCTAGTGGCATATAAAAAGGGGGGAGAGTGAAAGTTATACCTCAAAGGAGTCTCCATCATGTTTGGCTTAGCCTTGTCACCCCATTTCATAGGGAGGCAAGGTGAAGTGGAATTGGGCTTCTCCATGAACACATGCATGTAGATGGACTCCCATTCATGGATATTAACCTCATGTACCTAGCGTATATTAAAGACACCCCTAGCAACCTTGTTTACCCTAGCTTAATACCTTTAACCTATATGTTTGTGATGCATCGGTTAGTGGTTAGCTCTGAGAAGCCACTCACCATGTGTGCCCCTAAAACTGTATATGTATGTCATGTATTCTCACCTCTCACACCTTTTAAGTGATCTTGGGTGATAAAAATGATTAGCTCCTCATCATGGGACTTACACATTAGATTATACAAGGCATATTGGTGGGCTTACAAGTGTGCACACTCCCACTGGAATAGCATAGGTTATTGGTGTGTTTTCCTTGTAAAAAACTAGTGCCTTATCCATTAAATCCAAATCATCCAAAAATCAAATCAAACTTGCATACTTTCATCCATATCTAAAATCACCACAAATTAATGCCTTCATGCACGTTGAGGTGCATTCATCAACAATTTTAGTTCACACGTCGTAGGTTTCCAAAAACCTATCCATTCATCTTTTAGTGCACCCATCCACCTTTCAACACCTCCATCTTGAACTAGCACATATGTTTTGATTTCAGTGCATGCATTCCATCTAAACCAAAATCCATCCAATCTTCAACAAATTCATCCCAAATAAAAAATCTACCAAATCCACCTCATTCTATCATCCATCTAACCATCCAACTTTCCTCAAGGAATTAAAATTAATTATCCAATAAATTACATAATGCAAGTTATAGTGCCTAATCCTTAAGCTAATCATCCAACTCAAATCAAGTCATTAAATCAAACAAGGTTCCTTGACCTAATCCAATCCAATCACCTCCCTAATCACATCCATCATTCCAATAAATCCCAACATCAAGATTTCTGGGGTCTTAAGCCTTACTGAAATCCATTAAACCTTCATCGAATTCCATCTACTACCTAATATATCATACAAATCTTAACCACCTCATACAAATCATAATCATCTCAACTAATCATTATCCATTATCTATCTATCAAATCCTAAATCAAATCAAATCCAAAATCCTTAATCCAAAGGTCATCCATTGTAAAATCCAACTTCCTTAAGGACTTGACCCCTTTCAATCCAATCCAACATCAAATCATCAAAGGGTCGTGTACCTAATCAAAATTATCAACCAATAAAATATCAAAAGGTCTTTGACCAAATCCAAATCTATCCATCATCAAGAATCATATATCATTGACCTTGATTAAAATCAAATCCAACCAAGTATCAAGTGCCTTGCATCCTTGACCTTGATCAATCCAATCATCAAGTTACATAATCCTATAAATGAGCTTTGTGAGGTATTAAGCCTCACCCTATCACTAATAATCCACCTCCTAATCGTTTTGATATCAAAAAAAATCTTAAGCTCCACGCCTTATAAGTTCAAAGTCATCAAACCATCCAAAAATCACATCATCTCAAATCCAAACTCATCAAAAACCCAAATAAAAAATTATGAATCCTTTTTCTTTTAATGAGACCCCTCATCATAACCACCCCAAAAATCCTTTTGAATCTAATGATGATGGTAGTATTGTTGATCAAAACAAGTATGAAATTAATCCCCTCAATAACATCATTGTAAGTAAACTTTCTATAAGATTCCATTTCTCATCCATGCACAATCAAACAACTTTTGACCAAGAATTGGCTAGCACAAGCTATCCCTCTAATCCTAATCGCATATCTATTGGTCATCCTTATGGCACCTTTGACAAGGAAAATCCATTTCATAACCCATCCATATCCCAATGCCCATCCTTGTTTGAGGGCCTTGTCACCTCCACTTTTCATCCTAACCCTTCATCCTATTATCCATCAATCCACAAATCCAATCACCAATCCAATCCTACCACATCCAAATCATATTTTTCAGATTTCCTCCCATGACTCCTAGGAAAGGATCTCAATGAAAATCACAAAGTTGTGAAATCATGCAATCTCACTCATCCAATACCATCCAAGTGTGTTTCCACTAATATCATCATCCACTCCAAGCCTATCAAATCCATCCCAAATCCTAACACCATCCAATCTAACATCCATTAATGTCAAGAATCCCTCCCCCATCCATCTACCCAACTAGAGGAGTATATCGAAATTCTAAGAAAAGATAAACACTCCTCCATCACATCATCTAAGAAAATCTAGCTATGTCAAGAGCTTGTTCTAAAGCATGCTGAAACATCTTCCCATTCAAATCAAGATCCAAATATTCTATCTAATCCCTTCCATGATCCCCTACCTTGCCTTATCAACCCAATCCTCGAAACATCACCCTATCACCTTAGTCCCATTACCTTTATATGTGGTGGCCCTCTTGTAGCAAAAGAACAAAAAACATCCACCACCAATCCTTCCTCATCTAAAATTTGATTTGCATCTTGTTTCCAAAAAACAAACATCTTATTGCCCATCACATGCTCCAAAACATGAACTTGTTGATAACTGAGAGGGGGGGGGTGAATCAGTTATCCTAATTATTTGCCTTATTAAACTTTCCTTTTGTTTGAAGCAGCATAAAATCAAACACAAAACATAAACCATGAAATAAGAAACACATGACACAGTATTTTTGACGTGGAAACCCTGTTAAGGGAGAAAACCACGGGGTGATTAACCCAAGAATTATTCTCTGTTAGAAGAATAGGAAATTACAAAAATGGCACTTGCCAATTAGGGCTCACTGCCCGAGCACACTGCTCACAAGAGGCTCACTGCCTACAAGAAGACACACTGTCTTACAAAGTGATTAGAATCACAGTCTTGAACTGATTGGAAGCATCTGCATATGCTGGAGTTCAGTTCCGGTTAGGTTCAGTATACTGATCTGCTGCACTTCATCTTTCCTCTGTTCTTTAGTCTGCTGTCCTTTCACATACCGGATCTTTCTTGTTACTTCTGCTCTACTCTGGACTTGTTCGCATATCCTCACATTCATTCACACACTTTACCACTAAATCCATCCTCTATATATATCCGCACAAGTAATTTCATCATCTTTCTAGTCGGCATCCGGAACAGTCTAGTTTCTTACAAACTTAGTTCTGTCGGCTGAATCCTTGCTCACCAAGCAATGCGGATCAAGCATATACTTGTAGATATCATCAATTATGTCGGCCAAACATGATTCATGCCTCCGCAACCTTTATCATCATCTGTAACACATCCGGAAAGTAGTTTGATACTCAGTCAGTCAGTTCTTCCTCTGTTTTCACTGTCTCTCAGGAATCCGGTACTCAACTATTCATATCTTTTTCCTTGTCCATCTCCGGAGGCTAAATCCTTGGAATATACTACTCAAGATAGTCCTCTTGACTTCCCCAGATCCGCACTGCACCAAGACACTTCCTCTGAGAGATCCGGACCAATCTGTCGGACCTTGCCACATGCTCTGTTCTTGTTCACCGGACCACCACAATCTTCAATCTGACTTCCGGTAGAGACATATCATGACTTGCGGATATGTGGGATGACCTTTGTTGCCATCAATGACAACAACCATGAATCCATATAGTGTCTCTTGCCAACAATCTCCCCCTTTGGCATTGATGGCAACACTTAGTGAAAAATGACTAAGTGTTTACACTATGCTCCCCTTTTGCTGATGCTCTGTCTTTATATACAATTTCCGGAACTCCCCCTGAGTTGGATTCCTCATTTTTCACTGCTCCTCACTCCCCCTTTGACATCAATGGCAAAGGGTAGGGTCCGCACACCAAAATTTTCAAAAATTTTCTATATATAGCCGCATATTTACATACTCACATATACTGCAGAATGTCTGCAAAGGATGTCTGCAGTTGAACCATTTCAGTAGCCCAACTTAGCTTCATTCTGTCCAAGATTGAAATGTGACCACTCAACAAAAATGCAAAAGCTTCTGCCCGCCTGAGATCTGTCGGATCTTTTGTATGGGCGGTGGTCTGGGCATCACTGATGGCCTCATGCATCGTTTCCAACTTAGGGACTATAATCCTTCTAAGTTCTCCCATCCGGTTGGTAATGTTCTTCCTCTCCTTCTCAAGATTCTTTATTTCATTCAAGACTGCAATAGTCTGACATTCTTGATTTATTATAGAGGAAGAGAGAGGATCAAAACTTTGAGATAAGCTTTGAAGCTTGTCCTGTTCCTCTTTTATTTTCTTGTCAATTGCTGCTGTTGCCTTTGACCAAGATATACAAAATTTGTAGATGTCACCGCCATCCTTAAGAGCATTTTCTAAGCTCTTTATTCCAATGCTTACAATCTTCCTATCCTTAGAGATTAAATCTAATATTTCAGAAAATCTCTTATCCAAAAATTCCTTCCGGACCTTGTCTTCAGCTGATTTTTCTAGAGAATTAAAATGTGTATCAATACTGCTGACTAAGGTTTTTAGATTACCGGAAGTGGAGGCTGTCGGATCTATTTGGATTGATGGCATGATCTTTACAAGTACTCCGGAAGCAGCCTCTATCAACTCACAGTCTTCCATATGAGACTTCAGGAGCTTTTCATTTGCCTTGGCATTTGTAAATGAAGCTATCTTCATTGTTTGTACCGGAGAGAGGGAGTCAAAATCAAATGGACCTTTTAGAAGCTCCGGTTCATCAATCTCTAGAGTTTCTTTGCTCAAAAATTGTTGAACAGTTTGTGCAGTGTCTCTTGCCAGAGACAGATGTTTCTTTTCTTCTGCAGTCTTAGAACTGTCAACCTCTTTGTCTGTCACCACTGCTTCCTTCTCCTGCAATTGCTCTTCTTCTTTGGATCCGGAGACTGTAGGGGACACCGGAGGAGAGATGCTTGCTTGTTCATGGGCCACTTCTTCTGGAGCAGAGGGTCCCAAGTCCTCACTTGTCTGTTCAGGGCTCACTTCTTCCGGAACAGAAGATTCCAAATCAGCAGCTGTTTCTGCACCTAAGTCCTCTACAACAGGAAGATTGAACCTTTTGAAGGCCTTCCGGAGGATCTCTTCTGTCTCTTGTGCCACTTTGTCAGTCTCACCAAGCATGAGCTGATTCATCCTGGCTTTACTTCTGAACTCATCTCTGCAGTCCTTGAAGATCATGTTCATTGTCTTGGGATCAATTTGAGGATATAGCTGAATAGCTATCTGCTCCCGGATCTCAAGATCTTTGGCATGCGCATTATTCTTTCTTACTTCCATTTCCTTCTCTAGGCTTTTAGGAATGAGAGATATGATCTCAATGAAAGCCTTATTGTATGTGTTCAGATATTTAACTGTAGCTTCCTGCAGAGTCTTTTGGTCTGCCTCACTGAAGTCATCATAGGATTCAGTCATTGGTTGAAGGTTTCCATCCACCGTGACCGACTTGATTATGCTCTCTAGTGACAGAGTGGGCTTTTCAACAGTTACCTCTGCCATTTCCTCCTTGTCTTGGCCTGTGGAGGGCTTACCGGATCCTTTCTTTTTCTGTTTCTTTACTTCTCTTACTCCTTCATCTGATTCTGTCTCCTCTTCATCCTTTTGGCTTTCATAAGCCCTTGATGCTTTTGTCTTGGATCTTTTACCGGATGCCTGGACTTCCGGTTTTGAGCTTTTGGTTGTGGAAGGAGCAGATCTCTTTGTTGATCTGGTCCGGGTAGGAGCTCCAACCGGAGCACTTTCTTTGCTTTTCTCTTCTTCCTCAGCCTTTCTCCTCTTTTCCCGGCTGGCATCAAGTGCCTCTTTTGAGATGCCTAGGCCTTGAGCAATGTGCTCTACTTCTTTTCTCACTTTTCTCTTAATCTCAGGTTCCCTGAGTTCTACATGTAGTTTCACGCTCAGCTCCTCAAAGGTTCCAAACCTTTCTGCCTTAGGATCTTTGGGCTGACTTAGCATGTGTTGAACATGCAGCTCTACTATCTGTTCATCAACTTCATACCCCATGGGCATGATCCAGACAGTCCTTGGCTCCACTGCCTCCATTAGGCACTGATCAGTGTCAACCATAAAACATACTGAGTCCTTGTATTTCTCAATGAGTGACTGGGGAATTCTCTCTCTTGCTTGCATCATGCTCTGAAAGTTTTTGAAGTATCCCCATAGAGCTGTATTTCTCGCTTTTGCATCCCCAAGTCCATGCAAATAGTCTCTTATCTGGACTGCAACAGGTTTGTCATTCTGCCATACCCATCCACTTGTTCCGGGTAGCTCATTCATGAAGTAAAAGAATAGACATATAATGAGAGTACCATACTTAAAGGAGTTCTTCTTGTCTTTCTTGATTTTCTGTACATTTTCCATCAATTGGCTCAGTAGTAGTTCACAAAGATCATAATCTGCATTCTTTCTTAGCATTTCATATGCTGTGTATATTGCAGTTCCGGATACAGAATTCTCCCTGCTGGAGTGATAGATCTTGTATCCTATTATCATTGATGCATATTTGATATCCGGATCCGAAATATCTTCAATGGTCATTGCTCTCTTATCATATTTTGATCCGGTGGCTTCAGTTACAACGTTGTTCTTGACAGATTTGAGGATAGGTACCCCCCCGGAAGAGTATAGACCAGTTACTGCTCTAATTGCTTCTTTTGTGATCTTGCAGGGTCTATCTAGCCAAAGGAAGTTGTCATGCATCCTGCTCAGTACATACCGGACCCATTCATCTTCTTCAAGGCTAGGGAAATGAATGAATTGCTCAAATTGTTTCTTCTGGATACCCTTATACTCTGGTTTGAGCTCAAAAGCATTGTCTATCAGTTGCTTGTGATAGAGGTCTCTTAATTTGAATTCCCCAAATTCCTCAATGTTTGCGTGTATGTAAACCCTAATATCTTCAGTATGTAAGACTCCGTGGGGAACACTAGAGAAGGCTCCTAGTGGATCTACCTCCAATGATTTGTAGGGATGTTTCTTGAATGAGGGGCGAGGTCTATCAGAGATCTTAACTATGTTTGGAGTAGCCATTCTTCAAAGATTTGCAGTGAGGCAGTGAAAAACGAAGAATACCTTATGCGCCTTCGGTTTGCACGGAGTGGTTGGATTGATTTCTTTATGCAATAGCTTCGGCAGGAGATCCTTGGTGTGCTTGATGAACCTTGTTGCAGAGCTCCACTATTCGCTTCTTCTCAAGTGTAGAATGAGCAGATAACTTTTGAGAAATCCCTTATATTGCTCCGCAAACCCTAATATCTGTCTGCAATAAATGCTTCACCTGCATTATTCCGGTTTACCATGTCTGGACAGCTTGGAGTATCCCGGATTAGTCCTGATCACTGAATATCATCCGGATCTTTAAATCATGAATAAATCTAGGTAACATATTACAAGAACATCCCAAACACTCTGTCCAATCCGCAAGACAAGATCGTGCACTTCCGGATCTCTCCGGACCTTTTTGTAATCCTTTATCATACCGGAGCACCTTCCTGAACAGGTCTAACTTAGTCGAACACAGCTTCTTCATAACTCCATGCGGACCTCTGAAAACTTGAATGAAGCATCTCAGGACTTATATCTACAAACCCTTTAATCCGCATCTTGTGCCACATCCGGCACAACTTGTTTGGCTGGGGGAACAGAATCTTCTTTGAGTCTCCCCCTGAGCCTGAGCTCACTTTTTAATTTCCGGAAGAAATATCAGCACCAGAATCTGGTGCGGATCCAACCTCTACATTCTCTGAGCTTTTCTTCACCCAAATCTTGCTCATCTGATTCCTAACTTCATCCGCATTCATCTTTTGTTTACCCTTGTCTTGATTCTGATTATACACCGGACCTCTTTTGTCCTGATTCTTGTTTCTGCAGACTTTAGCATTATGACCGGACCTATTGCAGATTTGACAAATAACATTTCTTTGCATATTTAACTGATATCCCCTTGATCTGCATTGATTAGCCATATGACCTACTCTATTGCATGTAAAGCATCTACCTTTGAATGATTTGTTTATTTGCATAATTCTGCATTCATGGGATTTGTGTCCATACCTTTTGCAGTTGAAGCACTGTCCGGAGAAGGATGAATTAATCTGATTCATTCTCATTCTGCACTGATTAGCTTTGTGACCAAAATGGTTGCAGCTGTGGCAGTATCCATTGAAGGATGGATATTTTTGAGCATTTGGCTGTCTTACCGGAGGTCTTCTAGGCCTGCTCCTTGGATTTTCTGATCCAAGATTCTTCTGACCGGATCCGGAGCTTTCTCCTTTCTCATATCCCAAGCCATATTTGTCATCTGTCCTCTTTTGACTTCCAAGAAGAACTTCAAGTTGAGCAGAACTTATCTTGAATTTCTCTTTATATTCATTTGCTGTTTGAAGGTCTCTTTTGAGAGAGGCAATTTGATCCTCAAGTTTTCCTTCATTATCTTTGGAATCTTCAAGATCAGATTCAAGGTGTCTGATAATCCTGTCCATCTGGTGGCATTCTTCTGATTTTTCCTTGAGAGATTGTTTTAGATTGTCTTCAGCCTTTCTTTTTTCTTCAATCTCTTGAGTGAACTTTATAGTTCCTGATTCCATTTCATGTCTTAACATAATGACTTCTTTTGATAACTTTTCACATAACTTGGTTTGCTCAGTCAATTCTTCATTTGTATTGCTTTCTTCACTTTGTCTTGCCAACTGTTGGAGCAGCTCCTTTCTCTTTTTCATAGAGAGACTTAATTTGTCTTTTAATTCCCTCATGAATTCATCAGCCTGTTTGAGTCTTTCTCTTAATTCACTGACTTCAGAATTTGACTGTTCAAGATCCTCAAGGGCAGTCTTGAGTTGCTCCTTTAAACCATATGCATCCATTTGAAATCCCAGATCTTCCTCAAGCTGTTAGGCTCTATTAGGAGGAACTTGGCTCTGATACCAATTGTTGATAACTGAGAGGGGGGGGGGTGAATCAGTTATCCTAATTATTTGCCTTATTAAACTTTCCTTTTGTTTGAAGCAGCATAAAATCAAACACAAAACATAAACCATGAAATAAGAAACACATGACACAGTATTTTTGACGTGGAAACCCTGTTAAGGGAGAAAACCACGGGGTGATTAACCCAAGAATTATTCTCTGTTAGAAGAATAGGAAATTACAAAAATGGCACTTGCCAATTAGGGCTCACTGCCCGAGCACACTGCTCACAAGAGGCTCACTGCCTACAAGAAGACACACTGTCTTACAAAGTGATTAGAATCACAGTCTTGAACTGATTGGAAGCATCTGCATATGCTGGAGTTCAGTTCCGGTTAGGTTCAGTATACTGATCTGCTGCACTTCATCTTTCCTCTGTTCTTTAGTCTGCTGTCCTTTCACATACCGGATCTTTCTTGTTACTTCTGCTCTACTCTGGACTTGTTCGCATATCCTCACATTCATTCACACACTTTACCACTAAATCCATCCTCTATATATATCCGCACAAGTAATTTCATCATCTTTCTAGTCGGCATCCGGAACAGTCTAGTTTCTTACAAACTTAGTTCTGTCGGCTGAATCCTTGCTCACCAAGCAATGCGGATCAAGCATATACTTGTAGATATCATCAATTATGTCGGCCAAACATGATTCATGCCTCCGCAACCTTTATCATCATCTGTAACACATCCGGAAAGTAGTTTGATACTCAGTCAGTCAGTTCTTCCTCTGTTTTCACTGTCTCTCAGGAATCCGGTACTCAACTATTCATATCTTTTTCCTTGTCCATCTCCGGAGGCTAAATCCTTGGAATATACTACTCAAGATAGTCCTCTTGACTTCCCCAGATCCGCACTGCACCAAGACACTTCCTCTGAGAGATCCGGACCAATCTGTCGGACCTTGCCACATGCTCTGTTCTTGTTCACCGGACCACCACAATCTTCAATCTGACTTCCGGTAGAGACATATCATGACTTGCGGATATGTGGGATGACCTTTGTTGCCATCAATGACAACAACCATGAATCCATATAGTGTCTCTTGCCAACAGAACTATCAAGGAAAAGGATTAGGACTTCATGAACAAGGCATCTTAGAGCCCATACATGTGAAACCCAATATGTGATCATAGGGCCTTGGTTACAAATCTCAAGGAAAACAACACAAAAATGTTGGTACCACCTTTGTAAATCCTAAGATATCTCCATAAATCTCAAAATAGGTGTCTCCCATCACTCCTACAAAAAGTTTTCCACCATCCCTCCTTTGTCATACCAATCCAAAAAGTTTACTACTATCCCCCTCCTTCATCATACCCATCCAAAAATTTGTTGTCATCCCACCTCCATATACCAATCTAAAAAAAATCCATCATCCTCTCTCCTTCATCATACAAATCCAAAAAGTTTGTTGCCAACCCCCTCCATCATACCTGTTGGTTATTTTCTCTAAATTGGCAAAGGGTTTGCCAGTTCCAATGCACGGGCAGATTCGGCCAACAGATTATGGGAGGTTGCGTGAGCTACCTCCCTTCACTTCTAGTTCTGCCACACCAAGGGGGTATCTCTATTTTCTAAAGATGTAACATTTACTCTCTAAATGACAGAAAGATTTAACTTTGTGATAACATGCAGAATACTCTCATGTGTGGACCAAGATTTGTTTGACAAATCACAAGGTTGGCAATGTTCTTGGACATATTTGTCTAGTTGTGGATGAGAGTATGCAGGGGTTCCTAATCCTACTTCTACAACTAACAGGTGGAAATAATGGAATGGTTTTGAATTTATGTTTGGATGCAAGACAAGGGGGGCCTTGGAACATAACTACTAATCCAGAAGCAAACCGGTGCCTATCTCAGGGCAAGGAGTCAACTAGACGTATACAAGAGAATGGTTTGCAACTGGCATTCAAGTTTCAAGAGGTTAGATTGATGCTTTCCTTACAAACATCACCCAAGAATAGGTATTTAGCTGCCTCTACTTACATATATCCTAGCTGACATACAACTTTCTCCATACTTCACCTAAAACATTTTAATCCACTCCTTGAATGGTGGTCAGAGATGAAGCATGTGATACAGAAATCTATATCCTAGAATTTGAGAAGCCCTTAGCAACCAAACTCAAAAGAAGAGAATGCATTCAGCACATGGAGACAAGCAACTAAACACATGCATAAGAGCATTTTTCATATAAGACAACAATGAAACTAAACATATATGCAAAATACATTCATATTGCAACTCATAAACTCCAAAATGAGATACAACAGACAGGAAATGCTCTGTATTTCGTTATTTTTCCCCCAAAATTGCCCAAGTCTTCAACAACAACAAAAGAGTAACACAGTTTGCTTTTTATAGCAAAACCGTGAACTCAGCAAAATTAATTACAAGGCTAATAAAAAATTAGCTAGATACAATGCATGATCGGATTGGCACTCAAAAAAGTTAATGCAGTAGAGGGACAAGGAGAAAGGAGCAGATGGAATCAGGATCTGGGCCGCTGCCTGAAGATTCTCTTAGTAAGCTTGGTAGTTCACCTATCGCCTCACCCATACTTCCCTGCACAATCTACCATTAATGCTTCAGCTACCCGTAGCCTCTTCTGGAATGCAGCAGCGGACACATCTGAAGTTTTTCCCACTTAGAAATGGGCCACAAACAAAGAAAACCATTTCTCCAACAAAATTAAAACACAGTCGTCGATCACCTCCCCATCGCTGAGATCTGCGGCTCAAAACACCTTGAAAAGTTGCCTACCAGTGAAAACATGCCACGTAGGCACTTCATGCTCCTATCGCTGACTTTTCCTTTCTTCATTTTGCCATTTTTGCCCCTCAAAAACCCTTTGTATATGCAAAAAACATACACATCTGTTTGGTATACAAGGCGGACCTCAAACCTATTTAGAACAAATTGAAATTCAATTCGGGTCCGGCTTGTATCCTCTTTTCTTGCATATTTCCTTGTATATGTGCATGTACATTTGCCTCATACATACAAGGCGGATTTCAAATTTTAATGAGGCACTCGAAATCGTTTTGAAATCTGGCTTGTATCTAGCCTTTGTACCTTAGCAATGTATATCGGCACATACAAGTGCCCAATATACATGCAGCGGACCCGAAATATTATTAACTTCATTTGATTTATCCCTCGGGTCCAGAATGTATGTCCTCTTTTTGTATATCGGCCTGTATATGCAAACATACAAATCCCCTAACATACAAGCAAGGAATCTTTTAGGATATGCGATATAGATTCCCTCTTGTATGTCGCCAATGTATGTCAAACATACATTCAACCTTGTATCTGTCTCTCCTGTATGCCGAATATACAAACCTGTTTGCATATACCCGCGGGCCCTACGACATGCATCACCTCCGCCGCACTGTAGCAAATGTATATTTATTTGTATGTCAAATATACAAACACAAATATACAAACCCCTTTATACAACTGCAGAATCTACGACAGAATATTCGATGAATGCATACTTTCCTTGTATCTTTCAACGCCTACATGTTGACTTGTATATTAGAGATACATTCACCCTTGTACATTGCTATGTATATGACCCGATATACAAAGCGGGAATATTCCCTAGAATCTGCGAAAGATTCCCCCTTTGTATATGCACCTTTTAGAGCCCGATATACAATAAAAAATGCACCTAACTCAATTTTTCAAAGGGCGAAAGAGATTTTTGACCCGCCAATGCACATTTTATGTGCATGTATATACAGACACCTTTATATATACAAAGACATGCATTTTAACTGATTTTTTGCATTTTTTAGCACTGCAGAGGCCAAAAGTGTTAGAACTTTGGATTTTTGGGAAGGTGCCTACATATTTAAATGCTTGAAACTGGACTGCTCATGCAGGCACCACCAATGGCTCTGGCCTAAAACCCTAAACATACATGATTACCAACAATACCAATCCAAAGAGTTTTCTTCCATCCCCCTCCTTCATCATACTAATATAAAATGTTTTCCTCCACCCCCCCTCCTTCATCATACCAATCCAAAAAGTATGCCTCCATCCCCCTCCATCTTCTCACACCAATCCTTTCATCGAAAAATCCACCATCCTGATCACTCCCCTTAATCATTCAACACCTAAAATCCCTAATCAAGACCAAAAATGCACACATCATTCTATTTATTCCAAAATGATGAAGCTATCACAAACCTCATGGGATTCCATGAAGACATCTTCCCATGGGACCACACCATCAACTTTGGAATAACTTTGGATGCCTCCACATATAAAGAAAAAATCCCACCAAAATCAAAAGATCAGCATGTCACGACACATCAACATGCCAAATCAAATATAAATCTAATCCAAAATCAAAAGAAATCCCAAAATCAATATAGACCCACTAATCCCAAAGAAAAAAAAAATAATGTGGGTCCCAAAGCAAAAACAAAAACAATATGGGTCCCAAAGCAAAAAAAAATAATAAATCCAACTATGACATCCAACTCTACACCTCCAAAATCCCATTCCATCCCCAAATCCAAATATCTCCATCCCCCATCCACACCCAATCACAAAATACCAAATCCCAACATCTCCCTCATAAACACCCTAAGACCATTTGGGTCCCCAAATCCCCAAAATAACAATCCCAAAATCCCTCATCCCAACCCCAAGATCAAAAATCATGTATTCCCACACATCCCAAGTCACCATCATCCAAAATCCCATATTAACATCAAAATCTTCCACATCCATCATGGTGTATGCAACTATTGGCCTTGGTTCCCTTGACCCCATGACATTCCCTCATACCTCCATCACCCCATCCTTTCATAATCAAATCCATTATCCAACATATACCCATAATCACATCCCTGTAATCAATGTTTTCGCATAATCCACCCATCCTCCATCCATCCTACCTTCCATTCCATTTTCTTCAACAACATCCTCTACAATTAGAGCTATGGTAGCCCTTTGTTTACATCTTGGAGAAGGACACTTAGCAATTAACAAGATCCCTACCCATATATATTAGTGCAACGATAATTGACATGGTCCATATGCAACCATTATTTAGAATGGGATACTATCACCTCATCATGGAAATAGATTCTTGAGTCCACCTATTAAAATCTCATATTGTCCACTCCATCCTAATCCTAATCCACATCCAAATCCACCCATCTAATCCAAAAATACAAAAATCCAAAAATAAAATAAAATAAGTAAAGAAAAAAACTATCCTATGGAGCCTTGGACAAGTACCATGATGAAAACCCATTCAGGGGCATCATGTGTAACCCATTATCAAAGATCACCCTACACCTGGGGCAAGCCTCACCTATCTTATCACTCCTATCCATCCCATCCATTATATCTACATATCTACCCCATCATCTCCCTATCCATCTGAGCCCTCCTTGCTATCGACCTTGGTAAGTACCTAGGAACAATATTGTTACAAAATGCTTTGGATACCTCTCAATATATCCAAACCCTTGTAAACTATCCTATTCATCCATTGTATCCACAACATAACACCTCATCATGAGTGACATATCTAGAGTGAGGCATGTTATTCCTATGCAATGTAGTCCTTGGAAGATCACATCTGAACCCCTCCATGTATCCATGATGAATACCCCATCCATTCCCTTCTTTAATCATCCCATCCAAATTCTCCACATAAACTTGATTTTCCCTTGTCATTGGTATCTAACTAATGACTATCTAAAAATAATCCAATGTAATCCCTCCCATCAATCTAACACTACTTGCAATCCAAGCATCACAAGCAAATCCTAATCCACACATCTCTAGCTCAACAATCTAAAAACCTCATCTAATTGCATCCATCGGTCTTGTTCCCAACCTTACAACAATCCTTGATCCAATCCAATCAAATCATCATCAAGATATAATGTTTTCAATCCTTGTGTTGTTCTCAGGATCTATCATCCCCACATCAACAACAATAGCCATCATCATCAATCAATCAATATTTGACTTTTCATCTTGACTAGGGGTAACATTGTGTTTTTCTTTATATCATTTTTTGCATGCATGCTTGCTTTTTGTGTGCATTATTATTTTATCTTGCATCTACATCAGTCCTTGCAATCTACCTACCACAATGGCATCATGGTCTTTCATACCATATGTAAATGAATAGGTTAAATTAGTTTAGCTTGTTCTTGCATGTTTGCATTTGCTTGTACACACTTTTCAACAATAGGCTAGACAGTGTCTAGGTACGTATATTCATCTATACCATATGAGTCGACAATAAAGATGGCACAAACTAGTTGCCAACATATCTTTTGTAGATTTCAACATTGTAGAAGTTAGCCAGCTAAATGGGCATCCAAAATGCAAACAACTATACAAACTTTTGACTACACATCCTCTATCATTAGCTAGATGCAATATTATACAACATTCATGTCACTCACCATAGAGAAAATACATCTCAACATGTTGACCCATGCAATTATAGCATCCACAATAACATACAGAGGAACATCCAACTATTTCCAAGCACAACATCCTCCTTCGTTAATAAAATGCTACACACACACACACTTGTACATCAATAGTTGGCAATGGAATGAATCAATCTTTCTTATACAACTCTACACTCTAGTAGGCCACACCTATGTGCACATCAATAGCTTATAGTACTCATTGAGACTATAAACACATGAAAACTATGTCACTCTAATGGTTGAGCTCTCTATTTGACTACCAAACTCATGCTACATTAGACAACAATTGCACATCAATCAATTTTTCTTGACAACACATAGCACAATCGTGCATAATACACTTCAACATTTTGTGCCATCAAGCCACTGCTTCAATAGAAATATTCTTTTTAATCATCTAAACTTTGCAAATATTAACTGCTCTACATTCTAACTCTTACTTATAGCAACCTACATTCCTCAACAAGGCAATATGGGTTCATCAACACCCTCTCCTATTAGTACTAGATTATACGGATTAACTTCCATTAGATTCTATAAGCATGCACATTTAGGGCCACAATTCAAATAGTAATCACACCACTATACTTTAGATCTTCACTAGTTCTTGGGTAAGAGTATGACTACTTCAAATCTTCACTAATTTCTTAGTATAAGTAAAATCTATTTGGTACTTCACATTTGCAATTCACTAGATAACATGTGCATCATCAATCCATGCACTACATACACTTTGTCCTTATCCCACCTTTAGGTACGTTCTAGCACAATGGGTACCTTGTCTCTACAAGGGCTAATGATCTACATAGAGCTACATGATAGTTCTCCATAACCATCATCTTCAAATTATTAGTATCTTTCTAACAAGGTTCTTCATCATGCACCCAAAAGCAATAGAGACCATTTTGAGGTACAAAAAAGGGTGAATGATCCAATCATAATTTCATGCATTGTGCATTCCTACACATTAGCTCAACATACACCATCTCATGCCATGATTTTTCCCTTGCACATTCACACAATTCCAAGATGCATTGCACATAGATGAATCTTCTAGCAATATCACTTTGTGTATATTTATGCAAGCATTCATCTCTGATAGCTCCACACGTGGTTGCACCTGCACTACATGATAGTGTCACCCAACTAGAACCATATGGATCCAACATATAGCACACTCCTAGCCACACGGGAAGTGTACCATATAGGCATTACACTTTGTAAGCATATTGTGGAAGGCTTAATTGATAGCCAATTGCATAAGTACAACACACTATACATTCTATAGATTTATCATCCTTCTATTTATCATGGTCAAACTAGTTGACCTAATATAGTTGTACTCTAGGTCTCCATGGAAAATCATGTAGACACATTCCCTACCTGATTATAGGTACCTTCTTTCCCTACCATATTCTTTGTAAATGGGTGATCCCACAATAATGTGTTCCACTTTTTAGCCTGTGGGGCATTGGAATTAACATTTTTAACCCATTTTTTACTTTTTGTCACTTATAGCAAGCAAACCATTAGGATTTTGAAGATGATATGAGCTAGCGATTTTTTAGATTTTATGTGTAGATTCTAAATAAATATATTTTAATTTTTTTAAAAAAATTATGTCATTTTTAAAGCTTTTTTAATAACCCATTTTTAATACTTTGTAGTATTCTTAATGAGTGACATTTATTCCATAGCACATAACTTTTATTAGAAATAAGGTAAAATCATAATGTCTTAAACACAAATCACTAACATTGATATCTATTGCATTTTATTCCATATATATATATATATATTAAGATTAATTAAAAAAAGCTAAAACAAAGACATTGATATAGAGTACACATTTTTTTTTAGAAAATTTCTTTTTAAATTTTTTTTTTTCACATGTATTGAACAAACACCCTTATGTTTGATAAAAAAAACTATATTCACTAAAATATGGGAAAAATATCGTAATAAAATAAAGTATATTACAAATTATACTTTTTGAGAAAGCTTATTTTGAGGCCTACAATCCTATAAAATTTCATGTTATGGTGACTTTGTTTGATGGTCCAACTCCTACTTCGACACATTTTTTCTTCAAAAACTTTGTGAGCAACAATGAGATGACATCTGTTGGTTTTTCTTCTGAATCAGTATTAGGGTTTGCCAGTTCTAATGCATAGGCAGATTCAGCCAACTAAATACAGGAGGTTGCGTGAGCTCCTCCCCTTCACTTCTAGTTCTGCCGCACCAAGGGGGGTGTCCCTATTTGATAAAAGTATGACCTTGACTAGCTCAATGACAGAAAGATATAACTTGACAGCAACAGGCAGAATACTCTCATGTAAGGACCAAGATCTGCATGATAGATCACAAGGTGGGCAACATTCTTGGACATATATGTCCGGTTGGGTATGAGAGCATGCAGGGGGTTCCTAATCCTACTCCTACAACTAACAGGTGGAAGATATGAAATGAATTGATTTGATGTTTGGATGCAAACCTGGACCTGGTGTATAACCTCAACACAGAGCTAGATTGGTGCCTATCCAGGGCTTGGAGTCAGTAGACATACACCTGTGAATGATCAGCATGAACAACTAAAACTGGATTTCAGGGGGACACACATGATATCTACCTTACAGATATCTCCCAATACAGAGTGTTAAGTTATCTCTACTTATGGCATCACTATTGCAGTATACCCTTCCCAATATTCAATCTGAAAACAGTTTAATCTACCCCTTGAGCAGAAGTTTAAAGATTAAACATTCAACACAAGAATTCTATGTTCTAGAATCTTAGACATTCCTTGAATACCTAGACTCAGAAGAAAGATACATGCAAAACTGGAGACAGAATTAGCATAACACATGCAAACATAGCATTATTCATATAAGATTGACCATGAAATCAATGGATCCATGCAAAAACGTACAACAGGAGATACATAAACTCACAAGTTTTGCTGCACAGAGCAACCAAAACCAGTTGTATCTTATTACAGAGCCAAAATGTCCAGTTTTCAACAACCACAAAATGGTAACACAGTTTGTTTATATTGGCCAGAAAGAGTACCTCACAGCAATTAATTACATGGCTTTCAAAAATCTGCCAGATACAGATCACACAGGAAGAATGGCGCTCAGAAGTTATTGCTGCAGTAGACAAGGGAGGCCTCGAGCCCTGCACCGCCATCTGGAAGTCTTCATCCATAAATTGGGCCACCTGATCATGTGTACCATTTCTCTTACCCCTGCTACAATCGCCATTGATGGCTCAACCACCTGCAGCCACGTGAAAACTGTCGCTGCGTTCAAAAAGAATTTTCCCACCAAAATGCATTTTCTAAAGTTTCAAATGTGCAGGGAAATTAATCCCACATGCATGGTGTGGAGACCCTCCTAGCAGTTTAACAACATGCTCGCACACATAATAGGTGTCGAGCGCTTTTGCCGCGCTTGACACACGCTCCTTCTCTAAAGCCCATCGGCCAAACCCAAGCCATCGGCTCGCCCCAAAAATCTCTTGCCGAGCTCATAGTCATACCGATCGCTACCTTCGCATTCCCCTTCATTGGCCAGAGAAAGACCATCGGGCCGACCCTCCAAACCTTTGCCGATCTACCAAATCTCTTCGACAGCACCTTCGCCATCGGCCAGACCAACACTGTCGGCCTAGCAAGAAACCGCTCTGCCGATATAACAACTCCTGCCGATAACACATCAGCCTGCCACTTTCATCGGTGAGACATACACCAGCGGGCAAGCTCACCACAGTCTATCCGATAGCAAATGTTATCCCGATGAGCACAAACCCAAGGTCTTCGGCGAGACCACCATCCATCGGAGCGACAAAAAACTTCTCTGTCGATAATGCCGATCACTCCGATGAAAGTCCCCTCAGCAAGACACACGCCGACGACCCCCCATCGGCCAAACTCCTTACATCGGCGGCCCAAAAATTTACTTCGTCGATGGCCAAACACATGCCGATGGACATCCATCGGCCAGACCAAAATAATCGGAGCACTCAAGAAATCTTTCGCCGATGAAGTCGATCACTCTGATAAGACCAAAAACATAAAGCGCTGAACTATTGAACCATTGAACCACGAACCGGTTCAACCCGATGGTTCAAAAGAGAGGTTCAACCGAGAAGTTCAACGCTGATTCCAAATCTGTCGGCAACACAAAAGCAACCCCGCGAACCCATTGAACCAATGAACCGGTTCAACCCGATGGTTCAATATTGAGGTACGCCGGCGAGGTTCAAACCTCCACAACAATACTCCATCGGCAAAACACTTCGGCCGAGACCAAAAAACTCGAAGCATCGAACTATTGAACCTTGAACCGGTTCAAAGGGTTCAAGCGGGAGGTTCAACGATACAAGATTTGCGCAAGGCAAATGCATAATATGATCCGTTAGAAGAAAAATGAACCCCGAACCGCTGAACCATTGAACATAGAGAAAAAAGGGTTCAAGTTCAAACCGAAATGTCGAAGACACAAAAATGAACCCATGCCGATGGAGAAAAGACGAAGACCCCTCCTCAAGAAATGAGATGCAGATGCTGAAAAACACTGAAGGGGTGCCAAAACTTAGAACCTTTTGGATATTTCGGGATGGTGCCTGCATGAAAATTGCTAAATTAACTGGCAGTGAATTCAGGCACCAACAACATCAAAGGGACCTTTGAATGGAGGTTCATTTGAATGTCCTTATCTTCATTCAAAGTTCCTCAAAATGTTTGAAGGTGCCTTCATTCAAAGGTCTTGTTGTGCCTTACACACACACACACACCCCATTTTGCTTTTGGTAAAATGTCGACCCCTTTTTTTGCTTTTGCTTAGGCTAGGTTTTATTGTTCCAAGTTTCTTTGTCCTCCCTTTTGGTCATGGAGAAATGTGCTCTTAAGTCTTTAATATGGTTGGAGATTATTGATACCAATTGAACTTCTAAATATAATACAAAGTCTGCTTCATACTTTCCAAATAGTTAGTTGAATCGTTTATTACATAGGTGTGAATGGTATAAGTATTAGATGTATCTTGTGTTCATACTAGTGATTTGTTGATTGCAAGTTGCTCTATCTCGTTAACCTAAACACTATTTCTTATTTCTTATTGTGGAGTATCTTGTTAAGCTATGCTAGTAATTGGGTGTTTAATGATGATTGCTTTCATAGTTTAAAAACCCTTCCTTTGAAGATTGCATTGTCTTTGTAGCTCTATGAGTTATCTGGTTAAGAAAAAATAGTTTATTTCAAACCTGCCTACTCATACTTTATGGTATTGCATTAGAAGTTCAACCCTTCTCTTTTCTCCCAAGTATCTTTTGGTATTTTTTATACCACTGGTTAGTTTAGGTTTAAATTAGACAAAGAATCATTAAGTACTAACAATTAGATGATACAATATTGTTTCCAACATTAAGTCATTTTCAAATTTGAAGATCAAGAAGTATTACAAGGTTAGAAGTTAAAGAGATCTTATTATTTTTAGATTTAACCCTCTTATGAGATTCCAGTAGAACTACAATTTGTAGGCCTCTTGTTGAAACAATAAAATACAATGAACAACTAAGTTATCTTGCAATGCCAAGATTTGGCCATAGAAATACCTTGGGGTAGTCATTTTCCATTTTTGGGATTTGATTCTTTTTAGGAGAGTTGAGATACCTAGTATTTAAGTTGAGAAATGTGTCAAAACACCCATCAACAGATTGGTGCTAGAATGAGGGCCTTCAAACTGGATGCTAGAAGAATCACTAGATGATCAAGGTCCATTGAAGTAGATTTTTAATTACTACATCTAGATTAGCACTAGAGAACCAAAAAGGCAAAGGGTAACTGTTACCTAGATTTCGCTACTAACTCAATCAGGTAGAGCTTTACAGTTTTCAAAGAGAAAAAGGTACATATACTTCTGCTGTGTAAAAAACATGCACGAATCAAGATAAAATTGTATTTTGTTGCATTCAAATGTTTTCAGAAAGAATCAACAGATTGTACAACTCTTTTCAAAAATCAGCAATATGTATTAAAAAATAGGTGTATAAGGTCTCACACAAGCCGTGAGACTAACTGATTCAACTGCAAAATGAAAAGGACAAACTGTACATTTATGAAAGACCAAAAAGCAAATAGCATGTGAGGTAGGGTGACTCGTCATTGCCTGAATGACGAGCCTTCAGACTGTTGCCGCGTCTTGTGTCGTCCTAGATCGTCGGCTTGCCCTCCCATCCAGCCGCTATCTCCTTGCTACCCCGTCATCTACGTAAAATTTTGAAAAAATGATGTTAGAGCAATGGCGGGGCATCATACATCACATGATATGTACACATAAACGTACAATTTGCGTTTTCAAATACACTGAACCAATTAAGCATCACAAAAGCTTTTGAGAAAATCAAGAATATCAACTGCAAGCCTGCATTTTATTTTCTAACAGTTTGTTTCATGTGCAGAGACAGATGTCATTATGTTCTATTTGACTCATTCAGTTACGTTATGAGTGAAAGAAATGTGGCTCCCACAAGGGTCGAGCCCAGCTCAGTAACAACTCAGAAAAATAGATACAACTGTCAAGAGCTAACAGCAAACCACAGAGGATAGCCAACAGTCAAAAGCCAAAGACAGGAGAGCAAGGTAAAGAATGCCAGTTAAGATCATTGAAATAGCTGAATGCCATGATAAGAATAGCCAACAACATTTTAGGACATAACTCAGAGAATGCACCTTGTCACTCATTCAGAACAGCAGAGTATAATGAAACAACAGTCATATAGCAGCAAAAGGACAAAGATGCAACATAAGAAGTCTAAGACAGTGAGAAAAGATAGCCCTACAAAGTTGTATGAGACAGTGTTGACACAGCCAACAAAAAATGCGATGACCTGGAGAGTGTTCTTCAAAGCAAGACAAGTGAAACTATCAAAGGTACGAAGCTCATGCAACCATAATGAGACCACTCTTAGGATAATCTGAAGTCATTGATAAGGATATTGGTGAAGTTTCTTAGGAGCTTGCAAGCACCAAAAAATAGAAACAGCACACAGCCAACAAAAAATGCAAAATTGTTCATGTTTGTGCCTGCTAACAGCAAATACAGTGGAAAAATGAAGGTCTCTTTTGGTAGTTTTGGTAGCAATTTGCAAAAATGAAGAAAATGGAGTTGACACGGACATGAATTTTGGTCAGATGGCTTATGACGATCTTAAAGATGATGAGGAAACTGGTAATGAAAATCAGTCTGTCAATGAAATAGCAACAGATGCAGAAAATAGCAAGAAAATGCAAATGTTTGAGTTCCATATTTCAGAAAGAAATACAGTTTTCGAACAGTAGGTATACTTGCTTTTTTTTTATGAAGCTTTTTGTCAAAACTGGAGTTCAAATACAGCTAAAAGATGCATGAAATACTCAGAAAGTGTCCGATACTGTCTTCCGGCAGCGAATAACTCAGAAAATGCAATTTTCTTAAAGGTTCGAATGCCACAGAATTTGTTAATCAATAATAATGGAATTCCAAGTTCAACTATAGCAAGAGTATCACTGAGAAATGAGAATGTTTATTCAAGTTTCGTGCTACAACACACAGGAAAGACAGATATGTCGAGTTGCAAAACTCATAAAGGTCTGTTTTCCATATTTTTGTCTAAATCCGTGAACAGGAAAAATAGCAGAAATAAAGGAAAAGTAAGTGATTGAGATTCATTTTTTAAACATGTACACGGCAAATACCAAAATCGTGCCTTCTGGCAGCGATTGGCGAAGAAAGATGCATTTTTTCTTTTCACATTTGAACAAATGACAGGAAAAATGCAATGTTTAAGTTCAATGTTTCAGAGGTTCTTGCCAGTGAAAGACATACAGTTATCGAACAGTAAGGTATACTTGCTTTTTTTCAAGTTTTTTGTCAAGACTGGAGTGCATTCACAGCCAAAATGCAGATAGAAAGAAGACAAAGTACGTTTTTCAACTTATTTCAAGGATTCATACTCAAAAAATGTCTGATAGTGCTTTCTGGCGGTGGATTTTAAAGAAAAATATAGTTTTTTTACAGCAAGTTCGAATGGCAAATAGGAAAAATGTAAAGTTTCAACTCATTTTACATCACGAAATGTCAAATTGTACCTGTTAACAGCAAATAAAACCAGAAGAATGCAGATATTTTTCATGTAGACATGCCATAAGATGCGCCAACAAAAAGAAAATGGGGTTTTGAGCCATTTTTTGTGAACAGCAGCAAGGAAGGAGGACATCTTTTTTTTGAACAGCAGATACTCAGAAAATATCAAAATCATATCCTCTGGCAGCGAGTATGAGTTTTTTTTCTTGCCATAGGATTCACAGCAACAGAAAAGTGGGGTTTTGAACTATTTTTGAACAACAAAAAATAGAAGAAAAACACAGGAGTTTTAACTCATTGATGCATATATACAGAGATACCAAGCTCATGCCTTATAAGCAGCGAATAGCAAAGGAAAATATGATTTTTCTTTTCAGAGTTTAACTTCATGCAACAGGAGGAAAAAAATGAAGGAGATTCACGGCATCACATAGCCAGCAAACAACACAGGGGTGGCCACTCAAAGAACGGCAGAAAGTCCATCATTTCGCATACAGTTCGAGGCCAAAAATGTCCCAAAATCGACCAAAAATACAGGTAAAACCTCATAAGATACAACTTACCTGAGAATCGACCAAGGACAGCTCTGCAATTGTCAAGAATGGTGCATTTTCAGCCTCCAAAACCCTCATCACGGCGGCCAGCAAAGCTAAAGCGGCAGAAGCAAATGACGAAATGGGATATTTTTTAGGGCTTTCTGCCTTTTTAGGTCGAATGACCTATCTCTTGCCTTTTTTCTGAGTTTTAACTTTGATATGCAAATAATCTTTATCCATCTTTTATGCCCATGGTCATGACTTGGTAATAAGTCATCAAACCTAGGAGTGGTCGTGGCATCTTAATGCCTTGTGTTTCCTTTTGCCGAGCAAGGTCAAATGTAAAGTATGTGCTAATTGAGTGTCGATTAAGGGATACAAGGTGATGTATGTAAGGAGATATAAAGTTGGCAAATGTGAGAAAATGCATCTCGAAGATATAAGGTGAATAAACATACATGTTGGCTAGGAGTGATAAGGTAGTTTTCAGTGATGTATTTAAGACTTGGTGCTCGGAGATATAAGGTAGTGAAAGTTTGTTTTGTAACATCGGCATCGACCAGTGATAAAAATGTATTGCTTCAAACCGTGTATAGGCATGATGCGAAATGATGTGATGTGTCGTGTTATTTTTTCTAGGAGGTATGGACATCCTTGTTATGTCATAGTGCCATTTTCTGCATATGTCTTGATTATGAATTGTAAAAAACATTTACTAAGGTGGTGAAGTTATAAACCTCTTAGTTAAATGTTTATTAGATGCAGAAAATGAGTAATTATGTCTTTTATTGGGATATTTTTCAGTTATTTATGGTACTGCAGGACTTATGACACAGATCTGACGTATGTCAGGAAACTGCAAAGGGCATTTAAAGGCATTTTATGACATTTTCAGGTGCCTTTATGATTGCAGATGACATCCCTTGACCTTTTATGCCTTAGGAAGCCTTTTTGGAGGATTTTAGAGAGATATTTTGTGGACATTTATGAGATGCACGGGAATGGAGGTGGTGGATGTCTATCTATTTGCAGCTGTTTAGAAAATATATATCCTTCTTCCTTATTCATTTTTCAGGGGTTCTGGCTATTCACTATCCTATATATTGTAATTTTCAGAGTTCTTTTGCAGAGGTGAACAGTTTTGTAACACATTTCTCAGAGATATACAGTGTTGTAACACTCTTTTGGCAGTAATAAGTAGTTCATACCTTCCTATTTCTTCTGATATTGTGTGTCCTCAGTGTTAGTACAGATTCTGGTGATGTTTCTCTGTCCTTGAAGCTGTCTTTCATGTTGGTGCCTTTATGCAGGGGTTTCTTTTATAATTTTTGTAGGTTGTGAGATGTGCAAAGGATAACAATCAGCTTGTGGGTAGTAAGAAAACCTCTTCCTCCATTACAAGACTGCTGTTATTTAGCCTTCTTACAAAACATTGATGCAAGGGTTATAAATTTTGCTAGGTTGTGTGAGGGTTCTTATATTACTGGTTCTGAAGTGTGTCATTTCATGTGTGTTTCCTGATGATCTTTTTGGTGCATCACCTTAGACAGTAGGTTTCATTTTCATGTAATCTTTCTTACTCTTTTCTCTGCAAAGACCTTAGTATAAGTAGTTTAGGTGGAGTATCAGCAGGAAGCCGGCCTTCTCCGGAGGTTCTTTCCATCACAAGTGACCCACAGACTTGGAAAGATCCCATGTTTCTCTAGATTGCCAAGTTCTACAACTCAGCAAGGGTGCAAATCTGAGAGACAACAGTAACCAAGAGCTAATCACACCATCTCTGTAGGGAAAGTTTCCAGAAATAGCACTCCTATTGTACCTATGGCATGGTTTGGTCAAAATGATTCCCTAATGAACTTTCCTAATTACCATGACCTGCCCAAGAACCAAGATAACTTATGTTTGAAATATAATATCCATGATCCTAATAGGATTTCTAAAGAACATATCAAAATCTTTAAGGATGCATGTGCTAGGGCACAAAATAGGCATGAAGAAGTGGTTTTTAGGTTGTTTCCATATACCTTAGGGGATGATGCTTATAATTGGTATATCAACCTTCCCCCAAACTCCATCACTTCATGACCCTAGCTAGAAGAGACTTTGCTCTCTAGATTTAGGGTTCTAGTCAATATTGTTGTCTTATACTATTAGTTTGAAAATATCAATTGGTAAAAAAATAAATTGATAAATATATTTAATGATAGATTTCAAAAATATTTTTCTTGTCTCAAGGATCCATATAGAATTTCCTAGGATACAATTATTCAAGTCTATTTCTCAACTTTAGATGCATTAACTTTAATGTTTGTTAGAAGGGAAACTCTAGCTATAACTACCTTGGCTACTACATATGCTAAAGAAGTTAAAGTCAATTTTAAAATTGATCAATCTAGATATGGACCTTTGGTATCCTTGGGTACAACAAGAATGCCTAACCATATGTATAGGATAAACAATGCTTTAATCAATCACACCCTCATTCAAAATCCAATTCCTATATCCAACTAGCCTCGAAGCAATCCATGAACTACTCATGCATTGGTTTTACATCTTAGATATAATGCCTTGAATATGCCTACTGGAAGTCAAAGTTATTTTCTTCCTTCCTAAGATCCAATTGCTAAGGCACAACAAGAAAAGAATGAAATAAGAGACTTAGTAGAAACTGTAAAGAAGTTGACCAATGAAGTTGTGCAACTTAGAAATCAGAATTTATATCTATAGAATTCTTATGCTAGAAATTGGAATTATCCAAGATAGAATCAAACTTGGAATACATCTGGATTTCTTGATGAATTGAGATCTATACTACATTATTTGTAGTGGCACACTATTAATGACAAGGACATATGGAAGATCTTCTTTAGGGATAAGTGTGAGATTTATTAGGGATCAATTATCATGCCTTTCACTAATTTCTACACAAGTTGTTTTGGTAATTTTTTTTTTTGGGAAAATATCTAGACTCAATCTCACCTAGAATTGTCATTAGCAGAGAAAAATGAAAGAGGTTCTGAAAAATAAAAAGATCCACATTGCCTAAAACAAATGGGATCCAATGGAGATCAACTCATATGATACTGTTAAGTTAGGACACATAATGGTTATTTGATGTGAAATGGGTGAGGACTCACTAATGGATTGCCCTTGCCATCTAGGCTACAATGAAGTCATGTATATTTTTCTATCTAATTCTATGGATCTCATTCAAGATAAGGAGCTCATGCACTTGTTGTGCTTTGGCTATGTTCATCCATTTTTGTTGTCAAAAGACAGGTTCCAACTAGTGGTTATTGAATATGACCTCTTTGAGGGAACAATGTTGGTTGGAGGTATCTTTTCTTTGTCTCAACTAAAGAATTATCATGCGACTACCTATGTGCTCAAAGCAATGAAGATTAGATTGTAGAATGACTACGGTAAAGATTTCTGAAGAGCATTAAAAATACATGGTGCAAAGCTGGATAGCAAGTTACGGTGGTAAGGTTTTGGGCATTTTTAAGTCTATTGTATTCTTGTTGTGACATGTCCAACCTAGTCCTCTCCAGGCATTTCTCTAGAACCTACTACTCCTATATCAAGCACACCTTCTGACTCTACACAACCTATGGAAGAGGATGATGATAGCTCTGTCTTTTCTAGAAGTGTAGTAGTTGTTGATCTAGTTAATTTTTTGAGCTAGTTTTTTGTCCTACTGTAACTTTCTACTCCTAAAGCTAAACCCATATGAATACTATAATGTAAAGATTTTTTGGTATTAATATAATCTATAGGTAGTTTTTTGACCTATTGTGGAACAAAATTATTTATAAAAATTCTATTATTATATATAATTGAGAATCTAAGATAAATTAATTGTTAAATAATTACTATTGTTTAAAAAATAATGTAATTTCTAATAAAAGTAATTAATTACTAATTGTTCACTAAAATGATTGGTTTAGATCAATAGTTGAGAACTTAAAATATTTAAATATTTTATTAATAGCGTCGAACACAGTGAATTTAATAAAGCTACAATTTTGTAGGTCATCCTTTAATCTTGTTTGAACAAGAAGTACAAAATTAAATATTTTATTAATGGTGCAAGACATGGTGAATTTAATGAAGTTGCAGTCTTACAAGCCATCCTTCAATTTCATTTGGACTTGAAGTACAAATTATATTATTGTTTACATAACACGTGTGAGGTTGTTTGTACAAGAAAGTATAATTTATGTCACATGGTGATGTGTTGCACTTAAATTATAATTATAACTATCCATCTAAATCTTTATGTTAATATTTTGTAATTCAAAGATGGGTTGAGCAAGATCATTATGCATAAAAAAGATTCAATCTCAACCTAGTTTAGATAATTTATGTTTATATAATACAGAACATTTTAAATCTTCACTTTTAATAGGTAAGAAGATAAATTCCATCATTAGAATAGAATAGGATGGATCATTAAACTTTAGAGTCATTACTCACAAATTGATTTTGAATTTGTTTGACTCCACATGTCTTGAAATAAACTACCACTATAACATTTACTATTAGAATGGATGATATACATTAAAATTAATATAATATTGTAAAGAAATAAATAGATTCTTTTATTAAAATTAGGTTGAATGAATAAAATAATTTAGAGTTGTGAAAGATCATGCAACAATATCTTGAGATCTAGAAATAAATAGAAATAAAAATACTTGTACAATTCTAGCAATTGAAAGATAAATGTTGTAACATGTGTGATGTCATTTGCACAAGAAATTATAATTATGAATTTTGAAACATATTACGATTTGATGGGTCATACTTCTCAAACTTTCCATCATTTGATGAATGAGGATGGACAACTTAGTTCAATTTCAAAAGGTGAATCTCAAAAGGTAGATATTGCTAACACAAACCTTTGGAATCAACCAAGATCCCTTAGATTGGTTTAGATAATAGTTGAGAACTTAGGGTATTTAAATATTTTTTAATGGCATAGAATGCAATGAATTTAATGAATTTATAGTCTTGTAGGACATCCTTCAATTTTGTTTGAACTGGAAATATAAAATTGTATTATTGTTTATGTAACACATGTGATGTTTTTTGTATACTTGGCACTTATTTAAGAATAACAAGAAACTAAGGTTGTATTATTACACAATGCACATAGGAAATTCAATTTTCAATTGCTAAGTGGTACTAGTTGGAAGTGAGAGGGAGATTGCACCCAAAATTCTAATATCAATCCAAAGTCACACAATCATTGTATTCATCTTTCCAAGTAAGTGAAATAATGAAATCCTACATTCCTTTAAATTTTTTATTACTCTAAGCCTTCTTGGGGTTTAGGGTTGAGGATTTATAAGCATGTATACCACCACAATAATGAAATGCAAAGCAAGAAACAAAATAGACTATATAAAAATACTTAAAGCCCTAAGTTTTAATGATGAATATCATGATATTTATGATCCTGTAATCACCAATAGGTTTACCTTAGATATTAGATATATGTCTGAGAGTAATATAGTAGGTCAAATGCATGTTAACCAACCATTACCAATTAATAGTATCACTACACCATGGGTGACCTTAGATTGAGACACATGATGTTCCCTGAGGTTTTCCTTTGCCCAAAATTTATCATGTTTTGCGCCTATAATTATGGTGAAAATAGAAAAACAATTGTTTACAAATATAGTCAAGAATAAATTTTGTCCATTACCATAGCTAAAATTATCCTCAAGTTGTGGTTTTGAATTGAAGAAAGTGGAACCATTCCCATTAACCTAGAAAAAATTGCTATTGATCATGAAGCAGCCAATCAAAGTTCCAAAGAAAGTTTTTTCAAAAGCATAACACATGATTGTAAAGTACCCAACCAAAAGCCTCTTTATCAAACTCAATTTTTTAAACATTAGGTTCAAGGGACTATTTCTATGCTAGAATTTTTCCTTGGATTGAATAGTAATAACCCATTGGATGCAACCCTCCT
Source organism: Cunninghamia lanceolata (assembly GCA_027924645.1). NCBI lineage: Eukaryota > Viridiplantae > Streptophyta > Pinopsida > Cupressales > Cupressaceae > Cunninghamia > Cunninghamia lanceolata. Next base: position 19,574,409 of record BSBN01001583.1, read on the forward strand.
TGAAATGGTATGGAATATTAATTATGTTTAGCCACCTGCTCAATTGATACAAATTTGTTGAGAACGTTGTAGAATCCATGCATAAACAATTTTTAATGATTAAAGGAGGTTCCAACACTAATACCTTTAGGTTCACAACCTACTTGTGCTATTTATTTTTATGGCAGTTTAATGGATTGATTGTGGCTAACAAGATTTCTAGATTGAACCCTATTTTAATGATCAATGATAGACAAAAAGGTTGATTCCAATAACTAAATGGATCCGTAAAATAAGGATTCATGATAATAGAAGGAACTACAATCATTTTGTGGACTATTTTTTGGCTCCAATTTATAAGACAATTATAAATACTCCAATGCCTAGATTGTCTACATCTTGTAGAGATTTCATTCAACTAGGATGAAAATACAATTCGTTGACTGGTACTTCATGGAGGAATATATTATGCTAAGAATTTATGGGTTGGGAATAGAGGCCCACAAACTTCCAATATCATGTAATAGAGAGGGATTTTTTGGATTGGAATATATACGGTAGCTGGATAGTACAAATCAACTATACTTAGTTAGAAAAAGAAGAGCATATTTATTTCCTTACCTTTTTCATGTGGAGGGTTCACATTCAAGAAAAAATCATTCACCGTATAACATGCAATTTTACAAATTTTGAAATTTAATCTTGACTCTCACTAGCAGTATGACCCACATGAGGTGATTAAAGAAAGGGTTGTGGCCAATAAGAACTTTGCAAGTAGAATTCAACATCAAAGTAAACCCTTGCTAGAAATATCAAAAAACAAGGAATCTTGGGATGAGGTAAAAAAAGTAATGGAAGAAATTACTATTGAGAAAGGTATTACTTTTCAACAATTATCAACAACAATAATGGGATTGCATCCACAGAGAGAGGTAGAGATGCCAACCAGAAAATCCAACTATTTTTATACAAAAGCTACTAATAAATCTAGTTATAGAAACATTCCACGGTCTCTAAAAGAAGATTTTGTAGAGGCTCAATGGTCACAATAAAAAATAACTATATTTTGGTCTATGAAGAAGGATCTAGGTGATCCAAAAGCTACTTCAAACTTTGAGGAGATCTTAGAAGGTGAAGAGTTTAGTAAATTGTGGAATATAGAGCATCTGTCTAAAGCAATTAATGCTAATCCTGATAGTGAGAGGGAAGAGAAACTCTTAGATCCCAATGTAGACTATTCATATAAACTCGGTTTGAGTGAGATCACAAAAGAAACATTTTCTTTAGGGGAAGCCATACCCCAAAAATGGGTTATCAAGGTGGTGGCTTGGGGCCTGGAGGACAAGGCAACCCTTGGTTGGTAACATAAGTAGATGCTAGAAACCTCATTATGTGCTAGGCATTAGAGTTGATAAGAAAGCATAAGAGCATGCAACTACAAGAGATACAATTAAATTTGTTCCATTTTTGAATATTTAATGTGAGATATAATCACAACTAGTACCACAAGGGTATTTAGATGTTCAAGATTTAATTTGTAAAGGAGATGATGGAGAGTCTAGTGTTATTGGTGGCAATGGTATATGTAGTAGTAGTGGGTAGAAAGTGGTACAACAAAAAAATATTTAGAAGAGGTCAATAAAAATTGATGCTATAGAGTACATCCATGAACAAAGTCATAAGAAGAGGCAAAAGACTATGATAGTTCCAACTATCTCCACCTCAAAGGAAATAGTTCCAGTAGGCACCCTTCCTATTGTTAGTGTGATTGGGATAGGAATGACTAATCCTCGGCATCAACCAATTACAAATTCACCTAACACTACGATTACTCATTTTCCATTCAAGCATATGATTGTGTCAATAGTCCTAAGTTTTGGTTACAAAGTCGAGTTTAACTGTAAGAAAGTAGAAAAATCTAAAAGAAACAAGAAGCAAGTGTTAGAGAGTATAATTAATGTAACTTTAGGTCCTACAATAACCAGGATATTTCCTACATGTGACCTAGATATAAAAACCATGCAGTGTGTATATTTATTGTGCCCAAATTTAAAAATAAACTAGAGGATCAAATTCATCACCCTGAGCATGAGGTAAGCATCATTCAAGTGGATTTTACTAGAATGAAAAGTTGTGACAAAATTAATTTATCAAAAAGGAATAATGATGTGGTATACACATCATTTCTAAAGGTAGATAGAGAAAAAAAGGTTGTAAAATCAAATAGAAAAGTTATAGGTAAACCTAGCAAATGAGAAAGAAAGGAGGAAAGCAGTAGATAACAAGACTAGTGAATTACATAAAATGATTAAAATATCTGCCTCTACATCTACAAGCAATGTGAGATGAAAGCACAAAGAATGATAATAATGACAAAGCCAATTCAAACAAATTACAACAAAACCTAATGAAACCCAATATCTTAGCATAGAGAGTGTAAGATAGACTAAGGAAAGAGAAAGAAAAAGCACAATAGTGGGAAGAAAATGCAAAGGAAAAGATAATAAACAATGAAAAAATATAGCCGGAGCTGAAGAAAGAAAAAAATGAAATAATGTCTTCCCAAAACAAACTTTGTGAATTTTATAGAAACACAATGATTCACATAAAACATAATGTTTGCACTTTATAGGGAAATAATGCAAAGGATTTGATGATTTGAATAAATTATTTGAATTCATTGATCATGGTCTATTGTTAGAGTTTCAGAAGCTTAATCAATATGTTATTGAAGGAAGAAAAGTGTGACTTCAAGTGAGAATATAGCAAAGAATTTTTTTGAAAAACATCTACACAATCATTTACAAAGAATTGGCATCCAAAGGAATTCCCAACTAGATTGATGCCTCAAAATGACATCATGTATCATTCGAAAGTGTATGAAGCTAGGTGAAGTATAGGAATTTATGAATCAACTTGTAAAAAATGTTTTGAAAGATACATGGAAAGGAAGAAAACCTCAATCAGCTTGGTTTGTCCATGGCTTTTGACAAATCACACTGATACATCGGAAAGGATTCTTTGAAAATGAATGTGGAGGATATAAAGAAGTGGGATAAGGACTAGTTTTCTCAAAAGATAGATGAGGCAAACTTTTTAGATTCCATCAAACTATTGATAACCTTAAATGAATGGTACATTAAAAGAAAGCTCCGCTCTTAGTTATGAGTTGTTAACAAATTTATAACTCAATTACTATGAGTTACAACAAATTGCACTTCCAATAGATGAAGAGTGGAGCATGCTACAAAAACTAATAAAATGATTTGATAATATAAGTTTCCAATTGAGCATTGTGCTTTGTCATCTATTTTCTACTTCATCACACTTCTAGATGCCCCTCTCGAGGAGCTATCTTGAAATCTATTACACTCTAGATCTCCCATTCCCTCCTTTGCTTTGCCTATGGTGGATTATAGTGATAGTTTTACTGATAGTTCTTAGTTTCTAATTAGTTTAATTATATTTTGAACCAATTACTTTTGGCCTCTTGATGTATCTATCTATTGTCATTGCTAAATCTATATATATATATATATATATTCAGTAATGTATATCTTAATATTAATACTATCTACAGGTGGATTACCACTTTTTACTAATAAAATAAATATGTTACTTATTTTTTATTATAGTAAGCTGCAGAACTAAGGTGTCGAACCCATTACAAAACAACCACAAGGGCGCATGAATAGTTCAACAGAAAGACCAAAGAAACTAATGGTAGATAGTAGAATATAACTGTGAGACCATAGAAACTATAATATTATATAACTGTAGCAAAATAACCTAGAAACAATGGACCACCACCAGATAGACAACAAACTAAACATAAAACAACAACAACAAAGAAAACCCTAGGGTTGATTAAACAGCTGACCCTAGTCCTCGGTGAGGAATTGATACATTTCCTCATATTCCTTCATTTGTTTGTTCTTGATGTCGTGCTTGTTGAGATCCAAATCCTGCAAGACCACCAACGTGGTAGCCGACCTATGCATCACCTTGGAAGTGTATCTGGCTAGAATTTTGAAGCTCCTTTCTATCTCCTCCACTCTATTATTCAGGTCCTCTATCACCTTTCCCTTCTTGGTCTTCCTGTTAACCTTGTTGGTTTTCACAATGTCCTCATTCTTTTTTTTTAGAATTTTTTGTCTCCGAACCCTAGACATTCAGTTTCAGGAAGTTACTAGGACCATCGTCCTCAATCTCCACTCCCACATTCTCCTCCTTAACCTTCAGTATTCTCTGTTGTGTCCCCCAAGTCAATAGAAACAATCTACTCTTTCAAAGGAGTCAGTTTGGCAACCAGCCAACTGGACCTTCTGGTCGACGGCACTCTGTATTTACCTTAGGGAATGAAATTCACATCATTCCGCATGTTTTCACTATCCTCATCACCACCCTCATAAATCTCCACATCCTTCCCCTTGTAACGATTGTGAACCTCTTTCTTGGACCGTATGTCCCCATTGTTCTTGCAAACATCATCCTTCCCCTCCTTGAATCTCTTTTGAGGGGTACCACTCTTGTTTTCCGCCACTGTCAATTTTCTCTTGGTGGATTTGGATCTCCCTTTAGGATTATTAGTCTTAGGATCTGTCTGGCTAGTGGGATTAGCCACATTATGGATAGGGTTATTCTCAGGACTGGGCTTCTTTTTAGAGGTAGAGCCCTTGGCTTTCTTAGGGGTATCTACAGACTTCTCCAAGGTAATTTCAGTGATAATGACAGCATGTTCGGGGGTTTGTTTGGATGTCGAGGGGGAGTTATCCATACAGGTAGCTTTGATTTTCCTGGAGGAACACAGGGCCAAGTGGAATTTATATAGCCTATAAATTAGACCTTGGTGGAGCAGTATGAGGGTTTGTCAAGGTCCTTAGCATGCTACTTAATGGCCGCAACGACCGAGTTCTCTAAGGAGGAAAGTAAATAGAATGGAAAGCTAATGAACTGACTCCTCCTAAAATAATTCAAAAGCATGAAATGATAGTGATAGAACCGACGGAACCTACCTTCAAGTGTAAAATACTCGATAAGCATGTAACACACATCATCCCACGGCCTGGCGAAACTATCCCTATCGAAACTACCTTGGAGGTTATTTAGGACTTCCCCTTTCTTAAGGAACAACACCATACCCTCAGGGTCAAACACCTTGCTAAGCCTTTTCTGCTTAGTCTCATTAGTAGACATGCCAGTGGACATACCTATGACCTCTTTAGAAACTTCGAACCCAACACCACCAACTTGCACCCATCTGTCATCCCATGACTGCACAAATTGTTTCAAGAGGTTTTCATCATGGACCTAGAGACACTTCAGGTACGGGTCCACCCTCCCTCACAACACATAAGCTAGAGGGCTTCATTTTTCTTGAACTCCTCACAAGAAATAGGTTCAGTGTACCTCCCATTTTCACCAAGCAGAGAAACTTAGCAGGTTTGCAGAGAAACTTAGCAGGGTCGCAGAGAAACTTAGCAGGATGAATGTAAACTTTGTGTAAACAAAAATCCTTAACTTTGAGATTATTACCCAGTCAACGGGGTGGCACACAAATTTTGAGATGAAAATTTTCACCTCACCACCTCATGAAATGATGTTTCCATAAATTTGCCTTGTGCGAATTAGAAGCCCTGTACTTGTCATGATATCTGGCCTTTAAATAATCATTATTATGAGCTCTTCAGCCACTTAAAACTCTCAGTCTAGTCATCCCCTTAGCCACGTGACTGACCACATGCCTAACCCAAAGAGTCATCCTTGTCATGATGCTTATCTGGCTCCAAGTCATCCCCCGGTGAAACAACCTAGCCATGATGCTCCAGGTCATCTGACGGCCGGTCATCTTATACCTAATGTTGATCTGTCTATGAGAGGTCCGCCGGCAGATCCTAGTAGCCCCCACAGTGATAAGATTGTAACTCCTCATAATTTGTAACTTAGTGATATAGTTAATAATATCACTATGAATTTTCCTTTTTAGGAGCCCCATGTGCTCTTTAGCAGGATAGGGATTCAAAATGCCTTGTTTAATACTCATCATAGAAACAATGGACACTATTCTACTCCTTACAAAGGAGGGTTTGGATTTGATTGGGGAGGTTATCCATATTTCTCCAGCATCTCCAGTTTCTAAGGTTTTGTCCCAGGTTGGCCATGCAATTTGCCACCTTGTTCCCTTCCATGTAGGTGTGCCATATCTCCTTCTTAGTGAACCCCATCAATAAGCTAGCTATGTCCTCAGTAATATCCTTGAGCTTCCAAGCAATGTCAATCCTACTCAGAGCTGCATCCATTATGATTTTAGAATCCCACTCGATTTGAATTTTATCTATACCAATGGAGAGAGAAAATTTGAGCCCCCATAACAGGGCCATGCCCTTTGCCACATTGTTGGAATGGGTGTCAATACCCCCTACATAAGCAACAATTAAGTGCCCTTGATCAATTCTGATGACCCCACCCCCACTAGCTAAGCTAGTGCTTTTTTTCAACTCCATCAAAATTTAGTTTAACCCAGTCCTTGGGGGGGTCTCCAGATGGTGTTTTGCTTGGCCAACTTCTTAGAATTGTCAAAGGTTGTCATATCCACTGTTAAACCCCAGTTCTTAGCAATTTGCGCTTCAAGTTGGGTGGGGGGTTCTTTGGCAGCATTTAGAGTGTAGATGGAAGTGTTTTCAGAGGCCAATTTGCTAAAGGAGAAGAAGACCTCTTTAGCACTTTTAGTAGACTCCCTGAATATTCTGTTCTTTCTCTCTTTCCACAAGCCCCACCCCAAATGTGGGGGAATTTGCCTCCACAATTCCCTGATTCTTGAGTGTTTGAAGCGGGTGGTCCAGCTCTAGATGAATTCCTTTAGGCCTTCACTCAAAACCCATTCCAGACCAAGTTTATCCAAGGTCCATCCCCAAACTTCTCTCGTGAATTCACAATGGAATAGCAGGTGTTGTATAGACTCTTCTTCTTTTTGGCACAAAACACGCTAATTAACCAGCTGGAAGCCCCTCTTGTTTAGATTATCAGTAGTGAGGATTTTGTGATGAGCAACAGATCACCAGAAAAAGTTAATTTTAGGGGTCAAGTGGTTGTTCCAAATCTTCTTCCAAAAATGGTTGTCATGGACGTTGTTAGACAATAGACTGTACGTAGATTTAATTGAGAAGACTCCCTTCTTGTCCTGAGCCCGGAGCATCTCATCTTGTCTAGGAAATAAAGGAATCTTGCACTTATGTAGCTCCAATTGCAATGACAAAGTCCCCAGGTCGCCAAGAACATTGTCATTCCTGTAATCAACCATGTTTTTCCTTTTTCTTTGGCCTAGTGTATGCTCAGTGATGTAATTGCTATCCAACAAACTGAAATAAGTGGTGGTTCTCAGTTTAAGGGTGACATTTCCCTAGTTGGACAAAGGAACCTCATGGAGCCAGATATCATCCCAGAATCTTATCTTATCCCCCTTACCAAGCTTCCACTTTATGCCTTTAGATAGGGTGTTTCTTGTTTTGATTATCTTGTTCCAAATAATGGAGCCTTTATGGAGGCTCTCCCTTTCTAAAAACTCATTCCTATCCCCATTGTGCAAGCACTTAGCTCTCATGATATGCACCTAGTCTTTCTATTGCTTTAAGAAGCTCCATCCAATCTTAGCCAACAATACTTTGTTCATCAGCTAGATCTTTCTAATACCCAGCCCCTCTTGGGTTTTGGGGAGGTAGACTTTGTCCCAGCCAATGAGACAGATTCTCTTCTTTTCCTCAACCCCCATCTACAGAAAAGTTCTTTGAATTTTCTCAAACTTTTTCGCTAGATAACGGGGCATCTTGAAAAGAGTGAGAAAGTAAGTGGGTATGCCTTGGAGGGAAGCCTTTAGAAGTTAGTATTTTCCATCTTGGCTTAGAAGCTTACCCTTCCATCCTTCCATCTTTTTTTGGATTCTTTCGAGGATAGAATTTTAGTAGGCTGGGACCACTTCCTTGACAGTGAGGGGGAGACCCAAGTAAGTAGTCAGGAGGGTGGCCTTATTGCAATTTAGGATATCTTTAATCTTCTCTTGGAGTTCCTAATGGCATTGAAGAATAATACATTGCTCTTTTCATAGTTCATGCATTGCCCTGAGACATCTGCATAGTCATTAAGAAGTTTTTTCCATCTTCTAGCTTCCACCACAGAAGCAACACCAAACAACATGGTGTCATCCACAAACTGCTGGATAGCCGAGGGCCCCACAATAGAAGTAACTCTGACCCCCTTAAGGACCTGTCTATCGAGGAGTTTTAAGATGTTTCTTCCCAAAACTTCTGCCAAGATAATGAATAGATAAGGGGATAGGGGATCCCCCTACCTAATTCCTCTGCTAGCATTGAAATAACCTTGGGGAGACCCATTGACTAACATGGAGTACTTGATAGTAGTCACACATTCACTTATGAGTTTTATCATTTTGTCCTAGAACCCAAACTTCCTTAGCACTTTAAATAGGAAATCCCATGAAATTCTATCATAGGCCTTTGATATGTCAAGTTTAAGAGCCATGCTAGGGATATTACTCCTGTCCACCGAGTGGATTATGTCGTGAGTGGAGATGGTAGCATCCACATTCTGTCTACCAAGGATAAACCCCTTATGACAATCACTAATAAGGCTGTCCAACAACGGCTGTAATCTAAGAACTAGGGTCTTAGTGATAATCTTATAGATAGTGTTGCAGAGGCTAATAGGGCAGAAGTTAACCATAGTATCAGCAGTATTCTTCTTGGGAATGAGAGCTATAAAAGTGGAATTAATTTGTTTGTGGATCTTACCAGTCCTAAAGAAGTCTTTGACAACCGCAGTAACATCAAAACCAACTATCTCCCAAAAATTTTAGAAAAAAGCTAGGGGGAACCCATCTCCCAAATTGAAAAATGTGTAAAATTTGGATTCAAAATAAAATAAAATATGAAAATAATGTTTAAAATTTAGATTCTAAAATGGAACATTGGAAAATAATAATATGTTAATTTATTAATTTTTAAATATAAATTGAAAAATGTGTATCAATGATAGACAAGTAAAATATTATTAACAATAGTTTAAATTATCAAATACAATATAAATACCTACTAAGTGTTAAATCTCCTCCAATTACCAATCATCTACTCACTTTGACCATGAGGGCCATCCTCATCCCAGTCTTCATTTTCTTCTATCTGCATACTTCCACTTACTTGCATCTCATCACTGCCACTACATGTGTTATTGTGTCACATGTGTTAGTATTATTTGAAGTGTTGCACAAACCACTTCTTTCACATATGGACCTCTAGATTCCTGGTGTCCTTTCAAAAGGAAAACTTTAGATATCATATCTATTTGTATACATTCTCAAGAAATTTTCTAAATTTTCAAAAGGAAAACTTTAGATATCATATCTATTTGTATGCATTCTCAAGAAATTTTCTAAATTCTTGTCAAGTTTGTTTCTTATCTTTGATTTCAAGAACCCCAATGCACTAATAACTCTCTCATCCTCCACCAACCCTAATATCATAGTTTGACATAGATCAACAAGTTTGAAATATTTTGATATTGAATCACACAATATTTCATTTTAACTTAAGATTGTCCAAAGAGATGTTATCGATCCATCTTGGAAGGGACTCTCCATGAGTTTAAATTGTTCCATCATTGATGTTGCAAAATGGGTTGATTGCTTTGTAATCTTAGATTTATTTATAATTCATTTTATATGTTGTCCATTGAATTCTAAAATTTTGGAAAAATAATTGGCCAAGGTCTTTATCTTGTTATGAAAATCAGTTGGTTAATAGTTGATCAAGTATTGAGGATACACAACAGACATGGCTTCAAGTAGTTCATCTCAAGGGAATCATTCTCTAATCTATGAGGAAAGAAATCTCATAATACCCTTTAAAATAGTATTGGTGGATTTAACAATCTTGTCAAAAGATTCCCTTGTAATAGGTTCTTTTTTGGTAACGTGTCTAACCTTGGAAAAATAGTACAATGGTATCTCATATCCCCATACAAAGACACATAACTCCCCACTTGCATTAAACTATAAAAAAATAGCACTATTGTTCACATTTGTCATCAAGTGCCAACTATTATATTTTTGGACTTATGAATGACTACTTTGATAGATATAGATTATCAAGGGTCATGCATATCTTTTTATGTAGCTTTGCATACTCTAAAATATACATATTTCTTTCTCGGGCTTTCTTTACAAGAATCTTGATTTCCTCTTGCATGGGAAGAATACCAGATAAAGTTAGAAGTGTCACTATGTCACTAAACTTATATAAGAGGTCAGGAGATTTGTCTACTATGAGGTGATGAACTCGTACATTGCTCCAATCAAGGATTGATATTCTGTAAAAAATCTTTGCACCATCCCATACAAGGAGATCCTTCTAGTATCAAAATCCTTAAGAAGCTTGTTTCTTGCAATTATTCCCTCAAAAAATGTTGAATGTATGAGTGTAGCTTGCAGACTAGATCTTCAATGTTTCATACTACATAAAAATTTCTCACAATTTGAAATGCTAAACTCATTCTACGGGCCATGCAATGAATGGAAACCATGTATGGTGAACAAGAAGTTTGTAGCTTTACACAAAGACCATCCCTATGACCTTGCATTATTGAAGATCTATCCATCCCTACACACACCAACTTTTTGGCAATTGTATAGTCATATATACCTCCAATTTCTTTCAAAGATTTCTTAACTAGTTCAAATAGATTATGCGATGTTGCATTCTCATTCATTTTATGAATATAAAGTAGACAAGCTTGGCAAACATACCCAAGAAGTATTATCTACTGTTGTAACTTAATATAAAGATAATGCAATAAAGTTGACTCTTTTATTTTTCATGTACATCCTATTTTTCAACCTCAACATGACAACTTGCCCATTCTCATCCACTATTTATTGACCTATGTGTGTTATGAAAGTTAGGGATACCTATAAAAGAGAATAAACTATTCTATTATGGGTAGTCTGTCATAGGACACCCTCTAGTCAAAATATGAAAAGCAACACTCAATTGAATAGTTTTTTTCCATTTGTGCTTCTCCCATCATCTTTCCAAATTGAGCTTCAATTGAACCTCCACATGCAACAAGCTTCACCTTTCTTTCAATAAACTGATCATATTCTAGGGCATTCTTAACATGAAGACATTATTCATTTGTTTTCCACCTTATCACTGATTTTTCCTTTCCATCTATGATTTTTTCATAAATTACCATGTTTCTCTATGGTGTCAAATCTTAGCTACAACTTCTTGTCTCTACCATATTTCCAACTATAAATCTTACATCTACATCCTATGGGAGGTTCATCTTTGTTTACATTCTCCACCAATTCAATGAATGGGTACTTTGACACCCAATCAACCTAAAAATTTCTTGCTAGACCCCACTCATGCCCCATTTTTTATTTGGCTTTTCTTTTCCCCTTCTGTGTAGAATCTACATTTTTGTTATCACTTGTTGAGGTTGATTTATTAATATTACATTCCCACTACCTAGGACTCCTCTAGAACATTACCTCTAGCATTTGCATCCAACTCATTACAATCTTCCTATGAGATATTCCCTTGTTCATTAATATAGGATACAAATCCTGATGTTGCAGTTTGATCTGATTGACCACAAACATTACCAAAGTATGACATTATGTTTATGTATTTTGATGAGCTCCCTTTACCACTTTCAAGAAACTGGCTTCTGGTCGACATCTCTCACAAATTAAAATCTACAAAAAAGTCCTTATGTCTTAGCTCATGACTCACCGTCAAAGATTCAACATTAATAGTTTTTGGTATCGTTTATATTATGTAACAATGAAACTAAATAGTAAACAAACAAAATCAACGAGAAGGAATCATAGAATTTAGACCCCTAGGGTCTAGATGTCTCCCTACTCAATATCATCAGTAACAATGAAATCAAGTTGACAAACAAATAAATAGACAAGAGGAATCTTAAATTATAAAATAATAAAGAAATTATCACTTCCCTTTCATTGACTCACTAATGCCTATAGTTGTAACTTGTTTATGATCTGAATTGAAAGAAGAACAAAATGTGTAAAAGATTAATTTAGAGTTTCAATTGTATTTATATGAATTCATATTTGGCAAATCCTATGTGATTGTAAAATGGAGTACAAATTTGGTGAATTTTGCATGATTGTAAAACGGTCCATATAAATGTTGTGGAAACCAGACCTTGATAAAAAACATATGTTGTAATTTTCAAGGTGATTATGGCTGTACAATTAGCATGTCATTATAATTGTATTGGTAAAATTGGTCCTCATACATAATGAACTTTTAATGCTATTAGTGAATATGTTAGTTAATTAAGACATACCTTTGAAATTCCAAGTGATTCCCAATTACAAATGCATAGGTTATTTTGGCAAAAATATTAATTATAAAAGCCTCATAAATAAATTGGTGGCAATCTAACATGCATTTGGTCGATAAATCATAAAATCTTGGCGATTCGACCCTTCGACACTTGCAATATATTCACCAAATTCAAATTGGTTTATATGCACTATTCACTAATTGGCGAAGATTTGCCACTAAAAAAATCACTGCAAGTTATGGGCTTACTTCTCCATCCAAAAGATATGGTAATGGAGGCAAGCACAATAGGTCTAGAAGCCATCATCTTCATGTAGCATGGTTTCCATGCAAATGGTTCGCTTATGTTCCAATAAGAAAAGTGGTGTGGTACCTAAGGACAACCATTAATACCAAATTTCCATATTCATTGGTAAAGCTTCGTATCATAACACTTAGCCTAAGCATAGGGAGATTAAAATTGAGGCACTAGGCACACATGTCATCCCCAAATACTCTTCCTATTAAGTGTCATGGAAAAGATGCAAACCACAATTTCCCATATTAAGATTTGTGATGTTTATGTGGCTTAAGCTTTTTTTGATTAAAAATATGAGGGCTTGGTAGAAGTTTTCACATAAATGTGACATTACCATTTTTTATGACCTAAATATTAACTTATCTTGTAGCGTAGAATTTTGTTGATTTTCTTAATATTAAAATTTGTTGGTGCTAGCCCAATATGTCCTATGATTTAAAGAACCATTACCATATTGCCCACTTTGTATTGTAATCTATGGGATTATGTTATAATTATTTTTATTAATGACAATGGAGTTGCTTCCATTCAAATTTTCCATACTATTATAATGCATACATATAAATATTCATTTATAATTTAAGATTAACCTTGCGACCTTAGTTGTGATACTATAAATGATAGTTAGAGAGTCATTTAACTTTTATAAAGGTATTTTTTAACAAATTCCCTTATTTTATTGTAAACATTGAATAAATTCATTATAATGAATAATAAAACATATGTTTCCTTATAACCATAAAATTGTCAAATGCATTTGCATGAAAATGTATGTTCATTTCTCTAGATTCTTTCCAAAAAACTATTTTTCTTGCATTCATTGTATACAAACATGTATGCTAATGAAAACATTCTAACATTTTTAAATTGACAAACAAAAAGTGTTAGCCACATGATTCATAAGTCGTTGAACATTATTAATTGAACCTCTAATAATAAAATCTTGACATGAAACAAGTACAAAAATTCAAGATTCTTAATGTATTCATGATTAAAGATTGTAAAGAAACATTAGATGTGGCATATGAAATTTAGTCTTCCCTAGTATTTGCTAGATATGCAACCAATGCAAAATTACTCAATTTCTATCTTATCAAATGAAATTTAACTTTTACTGCCATTTGGTAGGTTTGCCAACATAAACAAAGTAGTCAGTTTGACCATATTATGAATATAAGTGTAATATTCTTTTTAATCACGTGGATGTCTACCATTGTGTTTCTCTAAAATTCTTATAGCCCTAATTCTTTTGAGTTCCTCTTGTTTTAATCCTATTGTCACTCCAAACACTTATGAAATGCCCTATTTAGCTCTCTCCCAACCAGCTTCAATATGTGTTTTTTCAAGTGCCACAATTCCAACATGAACAAAATTGTAATTTTTTTAAATCTTATATAAATTAGAATAGTTTATTTCTAATTAAAACCAAACAAATTGAAACTAAATTAAATTAAAAAATATTTGTGGATTCACAAATCTATTAACTATTTCATCAAGTAAAGGGATGTGACAACATTACAAATATCTAATAACCATAAATGAGAAAAAATTTCAATGCACTTATATAAAATTACATAACTAATCTAGAATGTTTATTTTAATCTTAAGTGGTCCATTTGACATAGGTAAAAGATAATACAATTAACCTAAACAAAAGAACTACACAAAATGGCAAGGGTAATTGTGAGCCCTTCGCTGCCATTTGTTGTTGGTCCAGCATCTTTCCATTTAGTTGAAGTGTTCCTCACCTTTCGTTTTTTTCCCATTCTCCACCTCCTCCAGCTTTTCATTTCATACATATGCAAGTTTTGTGAAAAAATCCAATGAAACGTCCATGTTATCATAAAACAGGTCTTTGACAAATACCCCAAAAAATGTATATAAGCAATGAATATGTATTGCACTCTATGCATCTAATTTTATGAAGCGAACAGCATGGTCTAGGACTCTAGATTACTAAATACTCAAAACAAAGCAAAACAAAAAAACTTTCTAGAAATTGAAAATAAAACCTTCTCTCTTCAGTGTCACTGCAGGTTTGACACGGTGCACATTATTATAGTGCAAGCATATTTTTTAGATTGCTTTATTTAGCATCACCAATAATCTCCGCAAGAACATTGTCCTTGTTTAAAATGATGGAAACGGTTGGCATCTCTCACAACAATTTCTCTTGCAACAATCTTGGAGATAAATTTCGTTGCAGTGTGGCAATCAGCACATACTCGAAGGTTCTTAACAACTCTAATAGTTGTTCCAGGGGGTGTGTTTAACAAACCAAATGCAATTGCCAACTTTTCACTATGGTAGCAGAGAAATAGTTCTTTTTCCTCCTCTTCTACATCATTAAGTAAATGTGTTGAATCTGCAAAATACCCTGCTGCCTTCATCTCCCAAGCCAATTTCTCCAACTTCGCATAGATCTCCTGTGTCTGTGGATGTGATCTGTCTCCTACACAAAAAGCATGTACCATTTTATGGTCTTCAATCCAACTACATCCAGGGATCTTTTTAATTCCTCTATCTTTCATCAATCTCCTTACCATTTGAACCTCACCCCACCTGCCCACTTCTGCATAGATGTTCGAGAGAAGAACATAAGTTGCAGCATTTTTGGGGTCCAAATCAAAAAGCAACATTGCTGTAAATACTCCTAAGCCTATATTCATATGTGACCTGCAGGCACCAAGAAAACACATCCACACAACAACCGCAGGTTTAACTGGCATCTTAGTGATAAAGTTTAGGGCGTCCTCAAGATAGCCAGCACGGGTAAGAAGGTCAACCATGCACACATAATGATCAACTGTAGGCATTATGCAATAAAGGTTACTCATGTGATTGAAGTATGTACAGCCCTCATCCAATAAACCTGCATGGCTGCATGCACATAGAACAAAAGCAAAGCTTACAATGTCAGGAAATGTTCCAGAGTGCTTCATTAATTCAAAGATTTTGAGAGCATCCTTGCAAAATCCATTTTGTGCATATCCTGCAATCATTGCATTCCATGAGATGACATCTTTTTGAGGCATTGTGTCAAACAGTTCACGCGCCTTGTCTATGCTTCCGCATTTTGCATACATATCTACCAAAGCATTTCCAATCATAATATCTGACAAAAACCCCGCTTCCATTATGCTTTGATGGATGTCCGTACCCTGTTCCAAAGCTCCCATTTTTGCACAGGCAGGGAGAATGCTGACAAAGGTTGAGGAGTTTGGCTTTACACCTGCCAACTGCATTTGCTTGAAAGTTTCTAAAGCCTGTTCAACAAATCCATTTTGTGCATAGCCTGCAATCATGGCATTCCATGAGACGACATTTTTTTGAGGCATCTTGTCAAAAAGTCCACGTGCCTTGTAGGTGCTTCCACATTTTGCATACATGTCTACTAAGGCAGTTGCAACTACAACATCTGACAAAATTCCTCTATCCTTTATGCTATGATGGATGTCCATACCCTGTTCCAAAGCTCCCATTTTGGCACAGGCAGAGAGGATGCAGGCAAACGTTGTCGAGTCTGGTTTTATACCTGCCAATTGCATTTGCTTGAAACTTTCTAAAGCCTTCTCAACAAATCCATTTTGTGCATATCCTGCAATCATTGCAGTCCATGAGACCACATCTCTTTGAGGCATTCTGTCAAACAATTCACGTGCCTTGTCTATGCTTCCACATTTTGCATACACGTCTACCAGGGCCGTTGCGACTACAACATCCAACAAAATTCCTTTATCCTTTATGCTTTGATGGATGTCCATACCCTGTTCGAAAGCTCCCATTTTAGCACAGGCAGGGAGGATGCTGGCAAAGGTTGTGGAATTTGGCTTTACACCTGCTAATTGCATTTGCTTGAAAATTTCTAAAGCCTTATCAATAAATCCACTTTGTGCATATCCTGCAATCATTGCATTCCATGAGATGACATCTCTTTGGGGCATTCTGTCAAACAGTTCACGTGCCTTGTCTATGCTTCCACATTTTGCATACATATCTACCAGGGCAGTTGCAACTACAACATCTGACAAAATTCCTGTGTCCTTTATGCTTTGATGGATGTCCATACCCTGTTCCAGAGCTCCAATTTTGGCACAGGCAGGGAGTATGCTGGCAAAGGTTGTGGAATTTGGCTTTACACCTGCCGATTGCATTTGCTTGAAAGTTTCTAAAGCCTTTTCAACCAATCCATTTTGTGCATATCCTCCAATCATTGCAGTCCACGAGAACACATTTCTTTGAGGCATTCTATCAAACAACTCCCGTGCCTTGTCTATGCTCCCACATTTCGCATACATGTCTACCAGGGCATTTGCAACTACATCTGACAAAAACCCCCCTTCCGTTATCCTTTGATGAATGATCATACCCTGTTCCAGAGCTCCCATTTTGGCACAGGCTGGGAGTACGCTGGAAAATGTGAACTGATCGGGTTGAAAACCTGTTCGTTGCATTTGGTGGAACAGTGTAACTGCCTCGTGAGGATACCCATGTCTTCTGTACGCTACAATAATCGTATTCCATGAGACGCTGTCCCGTTCTTTCATTTGGTTAAACACTTTACGCGCATTAACCAAACTTCCGCACTTGGCATACATGTATATAAGCTTATTATGAAAAGTTGTGCATGTAGCAGATGCAAATAGCCTGTGAGCGACGAAAGAGTGGACATTTTTCCCTTGTGAAAGCGCATTCTTCAGAATGCAGGTCTGCAATAATTGAAGATACGCAGAGTAGTCTTCAGGGGGGTTGCATGTAGTAAGCAGAATGTGCAGTGCCTCCTTCAACTGGCCCTCTCTACATAATGCTGTGAAATTGAGACGAGTAGTGCATGCCAATGGCATTTTATGATTGTAATTGAAGCGTGGAAAATGTGCAGTGTAATGCAGTCTACGTTTACCAGAATGACATTGCCAATGGTGAGACTGGGAACATTTTCAGTTAATAGCAGAACAACCGAGTTACAGAGACTCAAAGGATCGTTTGAAACGAGCATTGGCATTGTCCTCACGATATGGAATGTGACAATCAAGTTCTGAACTCGCCTTTGTTGATTGAACATTTGCATACCTACTCCAGTAGTTTCACTCCTTCGGCAGCCATCAAAGGCTCCCCTCTAACATTAAGGTCTCATTCAGTTGTTTAATTTTAGTTAGCCCTCGGATCTTAAATTTTTTAAACAGTTCTTTTTAAAGTTTTTAGATCAATTTTAAATTGTTTTCCCAATCTATAGTATTGGGAGCACGAATTTAAGTTCATACCTCTTCAGTTAAGAGTTAAGGATTGAGAGATATTAATCCTACCAAAGTTGCCCACCCTACTTCATTCTCTTATATTGCACCTCCAACAAATTTGAATCTTATTGGATGACAAATCAAGAAACATACCATCATCCTCACCAATTGATAAAAAAATTTCAATTTTTTTTAAGAGTTAGTGGATATATATATAATATATATAGTTGTGAAATTCTAATATTTTTTACCGTATAAATTTAAAATATATATGTGTGTGTGTGAAGTAGAGAAAAAAACTATATAAAAAAGAAAGGAAGGAAGTATGTGTAGTTATGTGGCACATTTTTCATAAGCAATGGTTGTATGATTTCAGCCCCTTCATTTATTCAAAGCTTAATCCAATCTCTAAACTACAATAGCTACACCATTATAAGAGAAAATTTCAAATTATCCTTTATGCTTAATTAAAAATGTACATGGATTCATCTCTACTACTAAAATTTAAGCAACAATATTAGACCATTCTATAACATTGTTTCTTCAAACATGCCCCCCATGCTTCACTACTTGCTCCAGTCCTCTCTCCTCTCAACGTAGACCACATAGCCCCTCTCATTCCCCAACCTCCTCTAAATCCTTATATGCCCACTTTCCTAAATAATAATATTGTGGCTCTTCCTCTCTCTTCAATTAATCATAGTAACCAACCTCCACACAATTTGATATCCAATTCAGTTAGTAGTCATACCTCAACTACTCTCACTCCAATAAAATTGTGGATTGGGAAAACACATTGGTTATTAACCTTTGAAGCCTCCCTCTTGACTTAGATTCTTTTAATGTTTTGAAAAGGGGCCTTGGCTTTGCTATCACCCCAAGGTCTACAGGTACTCAAAGTGGATTTCACGATTGAAATTAAAAACAATGCTAGATTGCTTCCTAATGATACTTCTGAAGAGATTCAATAGGATTGTGTAATCATCTTAAGACACTCCAAACCCCCAAGTTGTAATTGTAGAGTCAAAAACTACATACTTTGCAATTTCTACTATATATTACACTTATTTTAGTGAACACTCCTTTGGCATGTTCTAAGTTGCATATAGTCCATTCCTCACTCTTTTTAACTTTAGCAAGTTATCAAATTCTATGTCTTTCTATTTCTAATCAAATCATATATTTTTCTAAGCTTGTCTTTTCTTAGACACAACCACAATTGATACGAAGATGTTCTTGCGTTTGTGGTAGCATCCATGATACTTAAAAGTTTGTACAAGTGCAAAAAACCTAATTCTGATCTTCCTAACAGAAAAAATCCTAACTAACTAATTATTTTTTTTGTGTTTCCATGAAAGGATCTTTTAATACTTGTTATTAAACAAAAGTTTCCAACATTCAATAGAGAATTTGATTAAATGGATTTTTGAGATGAAGCTCTATAAATTTTAAACAGGTAAACTTTCTTTAGAAGAATAAACCTCCCTTTGGTTTTTAATACTCTTAAAGTTCATCCAAATTCCACAAATTTCCTTCTTGGCAAACTCTTTGTTGGCTTCTTACAATTCTTTTGGAAATAATCTTTCTTCTTTCTTCTCTAATAACTTTCTCTAGAACTTCTATTTCTTCTATAAATAGTATTTGAAGATTTCACTATTATTGATTCTTCCTTCTTTGGAGGAAGCAACACTCCTTTCTACTATTTCTTTGAAGAAGCCTCTTTTTGTACAAGTTACTTTTCTATCTACACCTATTCTAAAATCTTTCTTCAATGCCTTTTTAAATTCATGAAAACCCTTATTGCTTCTTCTTTTTCGCAATTTCAATGACTCCACTTTATTTTTTTATACATTCGCAAACCACTAAACACATAGTAGAAGCCCACTAGGATTTGTTGAAGCAACCAAGATCACTTGCAAGAAGCCAAGAACTTCCACAAAGCTGAATTGCACAAATAACAAGCCAAATAACTATCATATAATGATCAAAATGTGGAACATACAAAAGTACAATAGAGACCTTGCATAGAAAGACAAGGATGAGGATGTGAGATGGTAGGACTGAAAGTCTGACTACCCCTCCAAAGATGTGACAGATGTGGACTCACTTGAGACAAGTGTGAGGACATATGTATGCAAATGAGGTGAGACAAAAGTCTAAATAACCTCTAAGTGAGCTTAGGTGTAGTGTGAATAGGACCTAGTCAAGCTAGATAGGTAAAAATACCTTTCACACTAACACCCCCCTTAAGTGATACTTAGAGAGGAAGATAAACACTAAAAAATACAAAGATGGATGTGAGATGGTAGGACTAAAAGTTTGACTACCCCTCCAAAGATGTGACACATGTGGACTCACTTGAGACAAGTGTGAGGACATATGTATGCAAATGAGGTGAGACAAAAGTCTAAATAACCTCTAAGTGAGCTTAGGTGTAGTGTGAATAGGACCTAGTCAAGCTAGATAGGTAAAATTACCTTTCACACTAACACCCCCCTTAAGTGATACTTAGAGAGGAAGATAAACACTAAAAAATACAATGATGGATGTGAGATGGTAGGACTAAAAGTCTGACTACCCCTCCAAAGATGTGACACATGTGGATTCACTTGAGACAAGTGTGAGGACATATGTATGCAAATGAGGTGAGACAAAAGTCTAAATAACCTCTAAGTGAGCTTAGGTGTAGTGTGAATAGGACCTAGTCAAGCTAGATAGGTAAAAATACCTTTCACACTAACACCCCCCTTAAGTGATACTTAGAGAGGAAGATAAACACTAAAAAATACAAAGATGCATGGATGGGTCTTGGAAATAAGGCTTGATGAGGTACCCTATACAAAAGATGTCTCTCACAACTGAAGAAAATGAAAAAACCTAGTGGGAAATAAAACTCCTCTCCAAAAGAGAGAAGGATAAATAAACCTCCTCAAGAATGTTCATGAAAGATAGGAACATGTTGAACTCCTGAAGCATGTAGAAGTTGTAAATTCTACCGAAGAAGCATTGGTGTCTACTAGAATCAATGAACCCTCCACGAATGTATATCAGGATGAGAGAGACACAAAACTCTACAAAAGTGCCCTCAATAACACTACTCAACTATATACACACAGATGACAACAAAGAAAAAAATAATCTGTAAAGTTGAAAATATAGATGGTACAATGATCAAAGAGACACAAATAACACTGCATGAGTGACCCCATCGACACAATTGAAATGTGAAAGTGGTGCTCTACAAAGATACCATAGTCTCAAATACTGATCAACTACAAATGAAGAGGATGATGTGTCCAATACTTCATTGGAATAAAGAAGCATTAATAGAACCATGTGATACCCCTATAATGCTGATAGGAAGTGGTATTGGCAAATTAACTAAAATATGTATAAGTAGATGGAGATGCAACATCAGGTCCAATATGTTGTACAAGCAATTGAAAAAGGGTGTTCCAAAACAAGATGCACACACATGAGGCTCGAATGTTGTTGTGGAGGTATGCTCACTAGACAAGATTGTGATGGCTTATAATGAGGCATTGACCACAACCCCCATGGTACTTTATAAATTAGTGCATGTACAAAATGACACTAGAGATGTGTAAAAAGTCCCTCCAAAAAGGAACACAAAATCCATTTTGGAACTTTATATTAGTGTGTTTACAAACAAATGTACTAATGGAGTTCTTACAAGTGCCCAAAAGAAGGATGAAATGAGTTAATGTCATGAGGTGGAAAATGAAGACATCGATTAAGCATGCATGACAAACCTCAAATAAATGACAAAAACTATGAAAATTTAACCCCCATAACAAATAATGTTGTAAAATTTTCCCCCTAGAAAAAAAACAAGATTGAGTATAATTTTGACAATTTGGAAGCCTAAATCGATCGTTTATAACACATGGCTATTTTACAATTTTCAAGGAAAATAGGCATTCCAAAGAAAAACTACATATACCAATGGATTCCTTTCATTTTTCTAACAAGTTTGAAAAAAAAATTGCTCAATTTCGACATCATGGGCAAAAATTATGCCTTGTTGAAAAAATGTCAAAAAATACAACAAAAATGAGTTTTGGAGGCAAATCTCAAAAAATACAACAAATTGGGGGAAAATAACTTCACCACAATGAAATTGATAGAAAGACCTTTCCGTTGACTATAGTTTTATGAAAATCAACCTTCGTATGCGAAAGTTGTCGCAAAAAGAAAAAAAAGACCCTCCTTATGGCAGTTTGAAGGACCAGTGGTGGCCCAATGGAGCCCAAAAATGGGCCTAGTCAGCCAATTTGGGAGTGCTAAGGCCGAAAAAGGGTGAATAGCAGGGCCTAAGAAGTTGAGTCCATGGCCAAAGAAGAGTTCCTTGAGGCTGAATGGGCCAAAAACAAGGCTGACCTAGTCGCAAAATGGGCCTGGGAATGTGGATAGAGTCAAATTTGGAATAGAGAAGGACTCCAACAGGGCAGCTAGCTCAATGGAGGAGTCCATGACTGATGAGTCCACAGAGAAGGGGTTGGTGTGGGTCATATGTGTGGAGAGGCTCGACCAAGATGAAATGCAGGGAGCTAAACCACCATCAATGCAGGGTCAAAAAGTGCCAAGGCGGACAAGCAGGACTGACCATGGAACACAGAGAGGCTAACTAAGGGTCAGATCCTGGACTGGGAGACAATGCTAGAACCACAAGGCACTAAGTCTAGGATTATCCCGGAATGAAGTGCAAGGATAATGAGAGCCATCAGGACCGAAGTGGGGCCTAGGTCACATAGAAGAGTAGAGAGGGCTAGAAAAGTGGAAATCAGATGCGAATAGGGCCAAAGGGCCTATGAGCACCCTAAATAGGCAACAAAAAAGGAACAAGAGGCATCGTGTGGCCACGAATGGGGCCAAGGATGAGTCAAGCCTGGAAGTGATCCAAACCAGGTCTTAGCAAACCTGTGATGGCCTTTGACCAAAAAATTTCACCTGAACTTTGAAACCCATGAATCTAGAGAGGCATGAAATGCCAAAATTCACCCAAAATTGCCAAGACTTGCAAAAATAAGTCACCTAGAAATTTTTTTCTTTTTTCAGAGAAAATCTATACAGGTCGTATGATACACTAAGGTTGGAGGTAAATTATTTTTTAAAATTTGATTGTGTCCAAAATTTATTTTTGGACAGTTAATCTTTACAAATTTGGGCCTTCCAAACTCAACAGTGAGGTCTGTTTGGCTCCACAATGCATTGTTGATAGGACTTGATGTGCGATTCAAGGAAAAATGGGAAGGGACTTGCAAACTTGTCTGATACCATGTTGAAGTAGCCAAGATCACTTGCAAGAATCCAATAACTTCCACAAAGCTAAATTGCACAAATAACAAGCCAAATGACTATCATAAAATGATCAAAATGTGGAGCATACAAAAGTGCAATAGAGATCTTGCATATAAAGGCAAGGATGAGGAGGTGAGATGGTAAGACTAAAATTTTGACTACCCCTCCAAAGATGTGACACATGTGGACTCAATTGAGACAAGTGTGAGGACACATGTTGTGTACGAATGAGCTGAGACAAAAGTCTAAATAACCTCGAAGTGAGATTAAGTGTAGTGTGAATTGGACCTAGTCAAGTTAGATAGGTAAAAATAATTTTCACACTAACAGGATTTTGGTGTTGTGATATATACTATTTATATATAATGTTTGCTTACTTTCTTAATACCAACCATGCTAAGATAAGTACACATATAATTTCTCTAGATACTCATGGAAGTCGAAAGACTTAAAAGGGTTTGACCATCTTGGCAAGATCCTATGCAGTCCCACCTTTCCACCTATCCCAAATGTATGTTATTTTTTTTATCATTCTTCAAGATCTAGACAACTCACTTGTTGGTTTAGTATTTATTTCTATATATTCATTTATTTTTTCTTTTAATTATTTATTTACAATACATTCTCATTTGTTACTTTCTATTGTTTGCATTTTCTAGGTTTCTATGTGGCTATATGAAAAATTCTATAGTAGTACCTATGGAGGATACCAGTACAATTAGATGGTCTCTATTGGCTTTATGTTAACATCCTAATTGTTGTTTTATGACATAGTAGTGACTATGCCAGAATTTGTTCATATTCTTGATCTCAAGTTTGGCACTTGAACTACCAACCTTTGAGCCAGGGATACCATTTCTTCCCTTCTCTTTATTCAAACGCATTTTATTTCCTTTGTATGATTTCATTTTTATTTAATTCAATTACTATTTGTAAAACAAAACGTATTTATGTCTAAGGAATGAACATGCATTTATCATAGGTAAAATACATTTAGATAAGACAAGACATTTGTTTTTTTATGTATACTTATCTAGGAAGTTAATTAGATGACCTACCTAGTTTGTGTTCCCATATTTTCTAGCTTAGGTTCATCTTTTTGATCTTTTCAATAACATTCCAAAAGTTGAATTTGATGCCTTTAGAAGACTAACCAATAATGACATTGTTGTTACCAAAGCTAACAAAGGGAATTCCATAGTGATGTTGAACACATGTGATTATGTTTCCAAAATGTTAGACCACCTTAACAATAGTGGATTATACACTTATTTAGACCATAACCCAATGTCCAAATTTATAAGATGTCATTCCCACATTTGCCATGTGGTCATGACATGAAAAACCACATGTCATGCCCACTTTTGCCATGTGGTGATGACATGAAGGACCAAAATTTTTCTCACCTGTCCCTAAAACCCCGTCGCACCAAGGGGGAAGGCAAACAAGGTGCGGGATAAGACAATGACACCTTGCTAGGGGAACGCATACCAAGGAAACCAACATAAAGCGTCAAAACTTAAATCAATATAGAAAGAAGTAATCTAAAACATCCCTTCATCTCTAGTTAGAATAAAACATTCATAAGTAGGTGAGATACAATTTTAATCATTCTAACATACAAGAGTATTGGGGAGATTCTCCAGACATAATGATTTAAACCCAACTCTAAAACATAGCATGGAAACATAAATGGAAGTATGAGGACTACAACATATAGATATAATCATTTAGGCACAATCATTACATTCACCATATTATATTCTCCTACAAAACAAGTATCAATTTCAAACTTCAAGTGATAATAATTTACAGTTACAAGGTGAAGACTACTTCCCAAACATGGAAGAATCATGCTTCAAAGAATAAATTACAAAGAGTAATAATAATACAACATAAATTATAGTCAAGGTGCTCCAATGGCACGGTGAACAATAAGAGTACATCGTAATGATACAACACAAGGGTCTCACCGAGTCTCCAAGAGATCCCCAGAACGGGACCAATGGAGGATGTTGCCCATCTCCCTACCATATTGCCATCGTCGAGCACAATGGATGTCCATTGTGCTCTAGGCAACCCCCAAGCTACGGAGAGAGGAGATCATGGTACCACTTCTAGCAAGGTCAAACTCACACATAACAAAGGCCTCAAGGGGAATAGCAGGTTCAACCACATAACTACAAAATGCGAGTCTCACACACACCGAACATAGAAACAAGGAAAGCGAAAAGTCTAATAGGACTCAATGAACAATCAACTATCCACATATACATAACCCAATAACATACAATAAAACACAGAAGATCGTTCATGCCTCAGGCAAGCCCGAGGAGGAAATAAAGCTAACATAAGGAACATCAGTAACCTCTAATTTCATACACAAGCCTTTCCATACAAGTACACTATTTGTTACATTCCAAAGCGGCCAAGTCGCAAAAGGAAACTTCCAATCCGTAATACACCACCCCCATTAACACACACTAAACTAACATTTTCAATACAAGGAGATAGTACTAAAATATACAGAGTACAATAATAATGTGCTATTATACATGCATAGAACAATGAAAATAATATAAAATTAGCATAGGGGTTGTATGTTGTTATATGGAGGCTAATCAGACTCGAAGGTTAAATTTACCCCACTTTTATTAGTGCGATTTCCCCCCAAATTATTTAACGGGGTTAAGGGGCAGCACCCCCAAGACTCCATCTAATATTAGCTGACATAAAATAACCCTTTTTTGTAACCGACATAAGGCTTGATAAAAGCGGCTAAGGGTTAGGGGTTTCGCTGATGTATTGTAGCATTTTGCAGTGGTATTGAGTTGCAATGATTGCTAGTTGTAATCGGTTTGATTTACTGGATAATAATATTGGACTTTATGTTGGTGGATGTATCCTGAGTTTGGGTGAACCATGTTAAAACTTGTCTCTCACTATTATTATTTCTCTGTATTTTCATTCCTCTGTTTAATCTTTATTTGCATTTAATTGATATCTTCTACTAGCTAACCCTAACAAGTGGTATCAGAGTGAGTTGTGTTCGATTATCGTCTGCAGGAAGGTCTCATGGTTGAGTGGGAGCAATGGTGGATGAGGGTAAATTGAAGGTAGATAAATTCAATGGGCAGAACTATCAGTTATGGAAGATGCAGATGGAGGATTATCTCTATCAGAAGGATTTATGGAGGCCATTGGAAGGAATAGCCAAGAAACTAGCAACAATGACTAATGAGGATTGGAATCTTCTAGACAAAAAGACACTGGGAACCACTCGGTTGTGCATGGCACCATCTGTGGCATTTAGTATAACAAAAGCAAAGACAACAGATGAACTGATGAAAGCTTTGGCTAAATTGTATGGAAAACCCTCAACCTTAAATAAGATATTTCTCATGAAGCATTTGTTTAATCTAAAAATGATTGAAAGTGGATCTATGACAGATCATTTAAATGAGTTTAATATGATTACCAGTCAGTTAACTTTTGTAAAAGTGAAATTTGATGAAGAGGTGAGGGCTCTCTTGGTTTTATGTTCTTTGCCAGAAAGCTCGAATAGCTTGGTAATGGTTGTAAGTAACTCTGTCTCTGGTTTAAATACTTTGAAATTTGATGATGTTGTTGGTGTTATCCTTAGCAAGGAAATGCGACAGAAAAGCTCAAGAGGGTCCACATTAGGTAGTGTTTTGAATGCAGAAAGCAGGGGCAGATCAAAGCAGAGAGGAAAAGGTTCTGGAGGTCATGGCAAGTCACAAGAAAAATCAAAGGACAAGAGATCCCAATCTAGAGGACATAAGGATTGCTGGTACTATGGTAAACTAGGTCATCTGAAGAATAAAGGAGACAAACAAAAAGGCAATAAGGAGGCAAATGTGGTAAGTAATAAATCTGAAGATGATGCTTTGATTCTTTCCCTAGATAATGCTAATGATTCATGGCTCTTAGATTCAGGGGCCTCATTTCATGCTACGCCCCATAGAAGTTATTTTCTTGATTATGTCCAAGGGGATTTTGGGCTTGTTTATTTGGGAGATTACGAATCTTGTCAGATTGTTGGAAAGGGAAGAATCAAGATTAAGTTGTAGAATGGGAATCATTGGGTACTACAAGAGGTAAGGCACATTCCAAGGCTGAGTAGGAATTTAATTTCAGTAGGGCAACTAGTTGATGAAGGTTGCATTGTTACATTTACTGATAAAAAAATGGAAGGTTTCAAGAGGTGCCTTAATAGTAGAAAAAGGTGTGAAAGTAGGCACCTTATATCTTTGTACAAGTCATACTGTTCCTTCTACTTTAGCTATTGTAGAGAAAAACCAAACAAGTTTAGGAACATTGATGCGGGTTTGCAGGAAGAGACTGAAACAGTTGTTGCAGGTTCTGAGACAACACTGTGGCATAATAAACTTGGGAATATGAGTGAAAAAGGTATGAAGGTACTTCATTCTAAGAAAGTTTTACCAGGTTTGAAATGTATTAATATGGATTTCTGTAAAATTTGTGTGTATGGCAAACAAAAGAGAGTCAGTTTTCTCAATGATGGGAAGAAAAAGAAAGATGAAAAGTTGGAGCTTGTGCATACAGATGTGTTGGCTAACAGATTTGTCCTTATTTTGAAAATGGTTTATTTTGACTCTATACCCCTCTTTGAAGAACAAACGAGTTAGGCAACAAATGGGTGAACTTTTTAAATTAGTTCCCCTCTGAATTTAGGTACAACTCCCTTTAAGATTTTCAATGAATTTAATCAATTCAACTATCCAAATGCACTTTTAACCAGAAAATGCTTAAGGCAAACTGACATTCATACATAACTATGTTATGAATGCAGTAAATTTATATAGCAACAGTGTGTAATAGAATGCACAGATTCTACTTTTGATACATTCAAATACATGAACACATACATATGAATTTGCTGAACCAATAAATAATAGAACACATATGAGGAATTGTCCAATAAAAAAGCAATTACCAGATGAAGGGAGATTTCACACAGAAAATCTAACTCCAAACACTCAGACGCACAAATCCAAGTAAGCAGTAATTGTTTCTTCTTCCCATTCACAGATGAAAAATTTCTCAGACAATTATCACATAATGTAAAACTATAAAATGGTTTAGCTAAAATTCCCCTTCTTCTTTCTTTTTCCTAACTTTCTCTGTCCTTACAAAGATTTTAAAAACCTATATATATGAATGTCTTAATCATGTCTTTGAGTAAATCAAACCCAGAGTTAACATAACTCTGACCCGTAAGGGATTTAGTTTATAACAACTGATTTTAAAGATCAAGATTTGCCGAAAATGACATAAAAGAGGAACAAAAATAAAGAAAGTGAGCCAACGAAATCATGACTGGGATAATGGATTTGCATCTCCAGATTTGTCATCGGTGGCCTGGGAAGCACGTTGGGACTTCCACTCCTGAAAAGCTGCAACGAATTCCTAAATCTTCAGGAAGTTTGGAATACCTATATGTTTCATTCTTGACTTCCAAACTTCCTTTTCCCTTCACATTTTCCCAAATGTTTCTTTGTGTTCTGGAAGTGCGTCGATGCAGAGGTAAAGTAGTGACTCAACTTTAGAAATCCTGGAGAAGTCCTCAATTAAAATATTGTCATTTTCTTTGACGAAGCCAATTTTATCTTTGAAAGATTGGACCACTGCATCGACATCTTCCACTGGTTTTCCATCATCTTTGATGTATTTGACATCAATACATTGCAAGTCATGTTGCAGCGATTGAGTGAATTCTGTTATCTCCTTAATTAACTTTGAAAGTTCAAAGCGTCCTTACTGGGATATGGAATTCCTCCATTCAATATTTTTCTTATTCACATATAACAAATCCTCGTCCAAACCAGTCAGGCTTTTTTCTGTCAAAAACTTCACCAGCCCATATTTCTGAACTTCATCAATTTGGTTTATTACATTTGCCCACTTACCTTCATCTTTCGCCCAAACAGCAACCTGTGCTTTAAGATCCTCAATGGTGGTAGCAGTCAGATCATATATGCTCTTGAGCTCATGAATGTATTCAGTTCCTTTTTGTTCAATGTTATCCAACCAATTGTCAAATGTTTTTGCCACCATTTTGCTTCTGTGAACTTGATCCAATAGCTTCTGGTTAATAGGTGATTTCGGGTCAAAAGACAGGGAGAGCTGTGAGATTGGCTGCGGGTTAGGGTTGTGAATAGCATCAATGTACTCTGCCATTGAATGCAGAGTTTGCTTCAACTCCCTCTTGTCCTTTTCATCTTTCCACGTTCGACTAACCATTCTCTTAGTAGATGCTTCAAGGTGGTGGACATCTGCAGCTCTGGAAGCAGCACCGAGATCCACTTTCTCCACAGTGAAATCATGCACTGTTGGATCTTGCACTTCTTCCTCTGTCACTGGCTTAGCTATTTCAGCACTCCAGTTACCAGTGTTTGGATCAATGTTTATTCTGGATGTCGTCTTGAGTTTCTTAGACTTGGAGGTTTTCCCCAAACATTTGCTTACCATGTCCTCTAAAGGGACAACAAAAGGAATTACCTTTTTCTTGTCGGAGATAGAACTCTCTAGCCACTTTGGTGCAGGGGTTGAGGTTGTCTTCTCAGGGTTTAATCCATCAGAGGATACATTTGAAATCATTAAATATTTTAGGGGTCTCTAGAACGGTCCCTGACTGTGACCCGGTGTCAACTTCCTCTGTTCTGTGTGGACTTAGCTCCTTGTCACCCATAGGTTCTTCTGAATCTTCCTCTAAATTCAAATCAACAACTATTGTTTCAGAAACCTGTTTCTTTCTTTTCCCTTTAGTCCTCAACTTGGTAACACAAGAGGGTAAGATATCTGTGAGGACTCTTCTGGACCTCTTAGTGGTAGGGCTTCTTTCAGTTGATGGCTTGGAAGCACCTGCACCAAAGATAGCAATAGGTTGGTTAGAAGAGTCTATAGGAAGTGAGGATCCAATCATTGAAGTGATTTGTTGGGCATTTCTATCCTGAAGCCCTTCCTGTCTCTTTTCCCTCAACCATTTCTTAGTTCTCCTTATCACTGGAAGAGTTTTAACTTCAATTCTATCTTCCTCCTTTTGCTCCAGTCAACTTCTGGAATGGGTAATTGTTCTACTTTTTCAAACTGTGGGTCAACCACCTGTTCTTCATTATCAATAATTCCAGAAATATCCATGTTTAAATTGAGAGTAATTATCTGCCCCAAAGAAAACCTACACCACAGCTTTCTCTTGACCTCAAATTCATCTAGACAGTCTTCCCAGTAGTCCTCTAGTTTAGGAATATGTGAAAGCCCTGTTCCAGGGTCTAGGTTATCTCTGATAAATCCTTTACTGTCAAATTGAGTCTTGGCAGTGAAGAACTAAAAATTGAACCTTTTAAGGTTCACCTCCAAATTCAAGGCATCATATTTTGATTGGCATGAATAATGCCCAATTTCAATAGGAAAATAAATACCAAAGCCCTTTTTTGATGAGAATTTCTTATCAACATGTGCCAGCTGTCTACATACCTCCATCAGCACGAAACGATCAAACACATATCTAGGTAACTTCACAGGTTCACCATCAAACCCTCCAACTCTGATGTAAGTGAACTTAGAAAATTGAATGAAGAAGCTGCCATAGATGCTAATCAGTTGCATTGCTTCACTGGACATTCTTTTACCCAGATTTCCTGCTAGTTCATAAGTCATTTTCCCAGTGAAGACATCATTAACCCTTTTATAATTTTCATAGCAATTCCTTCTCTGCAACTATGAATAATATTCATAAATCTTACTATTCTCAGCTATGGGTGCATGGGGTAGGTCAAACCACTCTCTTGTAGATGCTAGACAATAGAATAGGTACGAAGACATATAGAAATCTCTGTTACCTAGACAATTACTCAAACCCTGATGTAGACAATCAGCCACTATTTCGGCCCAATCTAAATATTGTTCCCCTTAAAGGATGACTTGTATGAAAAAGTACATCCAATCCTCCCAATAATAGGCATGTTGACTGCCCCTCAGTCTGTGTAACAATACCACAATATCCCTCACTTCTTTAATCAAATGATCCCTAGTAAGTGGCCTGGGCAACCTTGAACCGCCCTTCTGAAATTTTAGCAGCCAGTTTCTCGCTATTACACTTTTGTAAGTTGGTTTCTTCTCCGAAAAATACCCAGAGGAGGAAGTAATATCAAGGCTGGAATACGCCTCTTTAGGCGGTATCTTCATCACAGACATGAGGGTTTGTCTGTTGACATGAAATAACACATCACCGCTTGCATTTCTGATGCACCTGTCCTAGGGGTCGTACCTATTCATACACTCTTGAACCAATTCTGTGCACAGTATAGCCTGAGGAAAAGTTGTGGCTTCAACTAAGCCACTATCTACAATTTTCTTCATCATAGGGGTTTGAACAGGGTTTCTAGTTCTTTCTTTGAATTCTTCTAAATTGTATTGAACCAACGTAGTATCTCCAAATTCAGAGTGAGAATAAATAAGACTAGGACTATGTTCATTCCCCAATGATGTAGATTTTAAAGCCATACTTGGAGGATTACAATGAAAAACACTTCAAATTTTGAAAATAATGACAGAGACTCAAGATATTCTTCTTTCCAGCTAAGAAATAGGAATAGCACATAGGAGGAACAAAACTCACCTTCAAGATATCTGAATTCACTGTGAAATTTGAGTAATAAGAACCTTATACTTCCTGCGTTATTCTCCTCTGCGTTGCACAGTTTGTTTACTCGCTGAATCCGGCTTGTTCTTAATTAACAATGGCATTAACCAGATTGAATAATTATCACTCGGAGCAATACGTGCTGGAAATATTTGAAAAGACATAAATTCTGACCTTTTCATTAATAGCAAGTATTATTCACGCGCCATCATGATGTATAATGATTATCTGTAACCTCCGCGAAATTAGAACTCTCAGTTTCATAATGAGTTTCTGACATATTTTCCTCCAACTTTCCCACTAAATTTGACTTAGAAAGCCATGGGAACAAATGGGACCAAAATCACCAAATCTTTGAACTATTGAACCATTGAACCTTTAGGACGTGGTTCAATGCCGTGGTTCAGTGCAGTGGTTCAACCATACCAATTGGACCATATAGATGAGCAAAGGATTCACTTACGGAAATAGGAACTTGAGCTCATGAACCGTTGAACTTGTAAAGATATGGTTCAATATGAAGGTTCAAAGATGCAAGGGTTATGTAGACCAACAAACAGTTACGCGACTTTGGTAAAAGGCTTCCAACTATGAAACAGTGAACTGTTGAACCTTGAACCATTGAACCCCGCTATAGAGTACGAGCGGAAGGTTCAACGATACATTAATTACACAAGGTAACTGTGTGACCCGACTTATAAGAAGGCAATGAGTGTTGAACTTTAGACCGTTGAACCATTGAACCTTGAACAAAAAGGTTCAAGTTCAACCCGGAAGTTCAAAGACGCATAAGACATATAGAACCATTTGAACTTTGAACTTTGAGAATGGTTCAGGTTCAAAGGTTCAAACTTTAAGTAACCTTGTCTACAAATACGATAAACGGGTCAAATTTGAAGGATCAAGAGCCGATTTCAGAAACAAAGGTATGACCCAAAATACAATACAGCAAACCGGCTCTTGTTCAGAAAATATTACCAATAAATAAATAATGGCGACTCAAAAAGGTAACAAGATGTATGGGGACTAGCTCAGGTATTTTCTCTCAGTGGCTCTCAGTATTATGTTACATTCATAGATGTGCAACAGGGAAGGTTTGGATTAATTTCCTTAGGCATAAATTTGATGTATTTACAACATTTAAGAAATGGAAAAGCTTGGTTGAGAATGAGACGGGTAAAAGATTAAAATGTCTCAGATCTGATAATGGTGGTGAGTATTAGAGCAAAGAATTTGAGGATTATTGTTCCTTTAATGGAATTCATAGGCAGAAAACGGTTCCAGGGACTCCATAGGAAAATGGAGTGGCTGAACGCATGAATAGGACAATAATGGAGCATATAAGGCACGTTCCAAGGCTGCGTAGGAATTTAATTTCAGTAGGGCAGCTAGCTAATGAAAGTTGCATAGTTACTTTCAATGATAAAAATTGGAAGGTTTCAAGATGTGTCTTAATAGTAGAAAAAGTTGTGAAAGTAGGCATCTTATATCTTTGTATAGGTCGTACTATCCCTTCTACTTTAGTTGTTGCAAAGAAGAATCAAACAAGTTCAGGAACAGTTGGTACGAGTTCACAAGAAGAGACTGAAATAGACTGTGGCATAACAGACTTGGGTATATGAGTGAAAAAGGTATGAAGGCACTTCATTCTAAGAAAGTTTTACCAGGTCTGAAATGCATTAATATAGATTTCTGTGAAAGTTGTGTGTATGGAAAACAAAAGAGAGTTAGCTTTCTCAAGGATGGGAAGCAAAAGAAAGATGAAAAGTTGGAGCTTACGCATACAGATGTATGGGGGCCAGCTCAGGTATCTTCTCTCGGTGGCTCTCGATATTATGTTACATTCATAGATGATGCAACTAGGAAGGTTTGAATTTAATTCCTTAGGCAAAAATTTAATGTATTTGAAACATTTAAGAAATGGAGTAGCTTGGTTGAGAATGAGACGGGTAAAAGATTAAAATGTCTCAGATTTGATAATGATGGTGAGTATTGCAGCAAAGAATTTAAAGATTGTTGTTCCTTTAATGAAATTCATAGGCAAAAAATGGTTCTAGGGACTCTACAGGAGAATGGAGTGGCTGAGCACATGAATAGGACAATAATGGAGCGTGCAAGGACCATGAGATTGCATGTTGGGCTGCCTTTAAACATGTGGGCAGAGGCTGCCAATACCGCTGTATATTTAATTAATAGAGGTCCTTCAGTTCCTTTGGGCTGTGGTATTCCAGAGGAAGCATAGATAGGTAAGAAGGTGAGTTATTCTTTTCTCAAAACCTTTGAATGTGAAGCATTTGTACATGTAGATTCTGAAAATAGAACCAAGATGGATGCAAAATCAAAAAGTGTACCTTAATTGGATATGGCATTGATGAATTTGGTTATAGGCTTTGGGATTTTAAAAATTAGAAAATTGTGAGAAGCAGGAATGTTGTATTCAATGAGGAGTTGTACAAAGATCAGTTGTAGCAGCATGAGAAGAAAGAAAAAGATTATTTGGTGCTGGATGATACTCTAGATAATGGTGTTCCAGTGGTTCCTCATGCTCTGCAACAGCAACAAGAAATACCACAAACTCCAAGGAATGTTAGATAGTCAATAAGGCTAAGTAGACCTCCTGAAAGGTTTTCTCCCTCTTTGTATTCTATTTTTTTAACAGATGCTAGTGAACCAGAAGGGTATGATGAAGCTATGTAGGTGGATACAAAGGTTCAGTGGGAACTTGCAATGAAATAAGAAATGGACTCCTTGCTGAAAAATCAGATTTGAGAATTATGTAAGTTGCCTGCAAGTAAAAAGGCTTTACCAAACAAATGAGTTTTTAGGCTGAAAGAGGAAGATGGAGGTAAGAAAAGATTTAAATCCAGGTTAGTTGTAAAAGGATTTGCATAGAAAAAATGTATTGATTTTGATGAGATATTTTCTCCAGTTGTCAAGATGACTTATATTCGTACTATTTTAAGTATTGTGGTTGTTAAAGATTTGTATTTGGAACAACTAGATGTGAAAACTGTCTTTCTCCATGGTGATTTGGAGGAGGAGATATATATGGAACAACCCCAAGGATTTGAGGTCAACGATAAGGAGAAACTGGTGTGCATATTATAGAAGAGTTTGTATGGCTTGAAACAAGCACCTCGGCAATGGTATTTGAAATTTGATAGTTTTATGGTTGAGCAAGGCTATAGCCGATGTAATTCTAACCATTGTGTTTATTTTAAGCGGTTGGATAATGATAGCTACATTATTTTATGTTTATACATTGATGACATGCTTGTAGCAGGGTCTAACATGGACCACATAAGAGAGTTAAAACAACAGTTAGCACAATCATTTGCTATGAAGGATTTTGAGGCAGAAAAACAAATCCTTGGTATGAAAATTTGCAGAGATAGGAAGAATAGAAAATTGACTCTATCTCAGGCTGATTATGTTGAAAAAGTGTTGCAGAGATTCCATATGAAGAATGCAAAAGATGTCAACGCACCTTTGCCTAGTCATTTGAAATTGACTAAGGAGATGTGTCCTAAGTCACAAGAGGAGGAAGAAAAAATGTCCAAGGTACCATATGCTTCAGTTGTAAGAAGTTTAATGTATGCCATAGTATGCACGAGACCAGATATTGTACATGTTGTAGGAGTCGTAAGCAGGTATATGAGTCATCCTGGATTGGAGCATTGAAATGCGGTAAAATGGATTCTCAGATATTTGAGAGGTACATCCAATAAACACTTATGTTTTGGGGGCTCTAATACTGATTTAGCAGGTTATGTAGACTCATGTTTGGTAGGGGATATTGATACCAGACAAAGTACTACAGGTTATGTCTTTATTGTAGGTGGGACAACAGTGAGTTGGATCTCACAGTTGCAAAAGATGGTTGCATTATCCACCACAGAGGCAAAATATGTAGCTACAATAGAGGCAAGCAAAGAGATGATATGGCTGCAATCTTTTATGGAAGAATTGGGCAAACAACAGGCTAACAGATCTTTGTATACAGACAATCAGAGTGCTATACATTTTGCAAAGAATTTTGTCTTGCATTCAAAGACCAAACACATACAGTTGAGGTATCACTTCATTTGGTTGGTGTTGGATGATGGACAGTTACAGTTGGAAAAGATGCATACAAATGAAAATCCAGTGGATATGTATATGAAGGCAGCGACAAGGGAGAAGCTGAGCTCCTCTTCAGCTTCAGTTGGTCTTCAAGACTGAAAAACAAAAAAAAATCAAAACAATAGAGTCTAGGTGCTTATTTTTAGTGGGATCTATAGGGTCAACAGTGTTATGATCAGTCTCCAAGTGGGAGATGATATGGTGTGGAGTCTGATTAGTCTCCAAGTGGGAGATTGTTGTTATATGGAGCCTAATCAGACTCAGAGGTTAAATTTACCCCACTTTTATCAGCGCAATTTCCCCCCAAATTATTTAACGGGGTCAAGGGGCAGTGCCCCTTGTGGGGGTTTGGGGGCAATGCCCCCAAGACTCCATATAATATTGGTTGACATAAAATAACCTTTTTTTTGTAACTGACATAAGGCTTGATAAAAGCGGCTAAGGGTTTGGGTTTCTATTGTGTATTGTTGCAGCAGTATTGAGTTACAAGGAATGCTGGTTGTAATCGGTTTGATTTACTGGATAATAATATTGGACTCTTTGTTGGTGGATGTAGCCAGAGTTTGGGTGAACCGCGTTAAAACTTGTCTCTCACTGTTATTATTTCTGTGTATTTTCATTCCTCTATTTAATTTTTATTTGCATTTAATTGATATCTTTTGCCAGCTAACCCTAACATTGTAACCCTCAACTAGAACCTATAGAAGCAAAAGGGACCATTATGATCCTATCATGCACAATAAAACTCCTAGCAACTCAACTAATTTCTTCCCATGCCCACCATACAAGGAATAAAAGAAAAGAAACAAAAACACTAAATGCCACGAACCCATCCTACCAGTAGAACCTCACGGCAGCTATGAAGAACTAATGTTCCACAAAACAACCCATTTCCCTCACATGATATTCTCAAGATAAGGAACAAAGAATAGATTAATTTAATAGCTCCATATCTATAATTATCTGCATTATTCACTTTCTATAATATTTCCAAACAGTGAGCAGAGGTAAGATCATATTCTCAAAATTTCAAATTCGACCTCATATCACAACTATAAATCCAAATTGAACAATATTTTTTAACATCTAAAAAAAATTGTTTAGAAATAATGTTTTACTTCTAAAATTTAGGTGAAGTCATTTTCAAACCATCCCACAGTTTAATCTAATTGTTGTACTTAACACATCATGATAAACTTAAAATAAATCTAAAATCAAATATAAAATAAAATCTTCTCCCTCTGCATTTGTCTTTGTTTTACCCAAAACAAGGTAGTTACAAAGTTGTTTGTGGTGGAGGGGGTGTCTCGGGAAGGTGTGAGTAGCTGAGGTCATTATTATTACAAAAAAATAGAGGCGTTTAGAACATAGGAGGTAGCCTCTGATGTAAGGCAACCTCTGGAGGCTGCAGGCACAACCAGGGAGACTACGCCCACAAGGAGGGCTGGTGGCTTGCTTCTAGCCACGCCTCTCACATCAGACAAATATACTCAACACATAAAGCAATAGTTTACTGCCTTTAACTTGCAAGCTCAATCAAATTAACATTTAACTCCCAGCTCCCCCCCATTTACTATATTTTGTTTTGCCTCTATCTAATTTCCTAGCATTTGGCTTTATTTTCCATGCCCTCAAGTTACTAGGTAGCATTTGTTTTATTCTCATTGATGGGAGTTTTCTCCACAGAGTTGTGCACCTCCCTAGATGTTGCGCCCCCCCCCTTTTCATTTAAAAAAATAAACACATACAAACTTAACTTCTTGCCCCCTTTTGAACAACTTACACCTGGCAAGGAGGGAGGTTAATAAAAACAACTAGCTGTAAGTGAAACCAGCCGAAGAGATAGATAAGGAGGAAGTCTAGTTCTATTCCAACTTTCTTGCCTCTCAGAGCTGAATAGAAAATGAAGGAATTTAAAAAAAAAAATAGAAGCATAAAGCATAGATAACAAGATGGAGAAAAGAAAAATCTCTCCATTTTTAAAGCGCCCCCAACAACATTTATCCCCCCTTTCTTTCACCTTCAAACACCCTCTCCATAAAACTCGGCCACGGCTCAGCCAGAGAGCCCCCTCCCCTTTTCCTCTCTCCTCTCTGCTTTTCCTCTTTTCACCTCCTGACACCCTAAACCCGGGCTTCCATTTTGACTGATGTCTCTTTGAATTTAGGCATTTTTTTTGTAAAAATACAATACAAATTTAAAAAAGACCATATCGTATGAAAAGGAGAGATTTTGAACAAGCTGTCAAAATTTATATAGAATTATAATATATATTTGGTTTATATATAATTTTGCTAATACTAAGGTATGTCATACAAAAATTGCTGTCATACAAAAATTGCTCGACAGGCAAGGTCAATCATCAAATTTAAGCCATGTCTCCGAGCACTATATGCTCACATATAAAAGCCTATCAGCTAATTAACAGGCTGTATCCTATGAAAGGAGGGATTTTAGAGAAACTGACCCAAATCATATAGGATTATGATGACATAATATATATATTTGGTTTTCATATAAATTAAACATACTAAGATATGATATAGTATCTTAAGGGCACCATTGAAAAGATAAATGATACAAAAGAATTGCTTGACCAACAAGGTTGAAATTTTGGCCTCGCATGCTATTTTAAAAGCATTTTCGAATTTAGAGAAAACAAGCATTACACAACTAATTAAGTTAACACTAGATTAAACTTGTATAACAATGACGTAAACCAAAATTTAACTTTTAACTCTAAATGCCTTTCAAAATGACCTCACAATAAAAAAGCCAAAGACCCTACTAAGAAAATATATACATGAACAACGTCATCACATCAAAAGCATGGAGGTTTCCCACAAGCACATCCCTGCTAACCATAAAGAAACCCAATAAAGTGAAAGAGCATTCAAGACCACCAAAATCATGCAAAGAACACAAACACTTTATGAGGTTACTCACAAAATAGGGATGTAACTTGAAAGTGATCCTGGTTAGGGGTAAGTGGCAACACTGGAAGTAGTCCTCTATTTGCAACTGACTAGGATGGTTCAGGAGACTAACATACCACATGACATAGGCCCAATAACTCAACCACTGGGCTAGGTAAGGTGAGATGACCTAGTGGTTCCATGTCTCCTCCTCCACATCCATCCATTGGTCAAACTCCTATATACATATATCCTGCACACTCCAATTGAAACATCAAATCCAACAATGCAATCATAGCCGAAGAAACATTAATAGACCAATGAGGTTGTGAAATCTAGTAAGCCACATATTCTTCTTGAATTTACATCATTTAGCAATCAAGATTAATATATCGTTTAATCTATTCATCCAAAATAATAGGGCACATAGAGTCACACAAGGTCAGACACTACATAATAAAAGTTAAGCAAGTAATCCATAAATCGTAACTCATGATAACATTAAAAAATATTTCACACAAAGAAGGAAGTCATCCCCCAAGTCTATGGGGCTCCCAGAATCCATAATATGTCATTCTATTAAGGCCCATTATTGACACTACCAACTCTCCAACTTATAAATTAGTAGCCTTCCTCACCAAGAAAACTACTCGTCTTATAGGAAAGACAAGGTCCTTCCTCAAAGATTCCTCACACTTTGTTGAAATTATCAAGGAAAAAATGTAAACAAGGATAATCCTTATCATTTTTTATGTTGTGTACCTTTTCATCAAAGTCCCTATTGATGTGGCTATTGAAATTTTGAGACACAAGTTCGATGTTGGGATGGCTTCCTTGGTGGAGTTGTGTCTAAAGTATATGTTCTTCAATTTCTAGAGAGTTATCTATGAACAATCCTATAGTATTGTCATGAGATCACCTCATTCACTTGTAATAGAGAATCTCTTCATGGAGCATTTTGAATAAATTTATCTCAACTCCTTGCCCCTCAAAACAATATGGTGAAAATATTATGTAGATGATACCAACATTTTTTGGTAACATAGTCTAGACAAACTAGGAGAATTATATCTCCACTTAATAGGATTAACAAAAAGAGCTAAGTTCACTAAGGAACTTGAACATGAGAAAAATCTCCCCTTCCTTAATATCCTTATCCTTAGAAAACCAAATATCTCCCTAGCTCATCAAGTTTATAGAAAATCCACACATGATGGCCTTTACCTACATGCATCTTCACACAACCACCCTACTCAAAAGGTAGGCATCCTCAAACTCTTGCCTCTAGATCTTTTTAATTTTTTTATGAAGAACACCTTGATCGATAAATCATGCATCTTACTAGAGTTTTAAAACTGAATGGGTACAAGTATAAACACATTTCTAGAGTGATTAAATGAGCCAAAATCATAGTACCTCTTTGAAAAAAATTGATTACTCTCATGATATCCTAGTT
Source organism: Cunninghamia lanceolata (assembly GCA_027924645.1). Taxonomy (NCBI): domain Eukaryota; kingdom Viridiplantae; phylum Streptophyta; class Pinopsida; order Cupressales; family Cupressaceae; genus Cunninghamia; species Cunninghamia lanceolata. The sequence goes on from BSBN01001583.1 coordinate 19,614,810, forward strand.
GCCACACTCCCTTATATTGAAGGCATCTCCAACAAAATTTTCAAAAACCTTCAAAAAAGACTTAGCATGCTTCTTCAAACCTCTTATCACCATGATAAATCTCTTCCCTTCCACCAAATATCCTCATGAACTCCTCAACTCTAGGGTTTGCACCAATGCTCTTGTGAAACCCATTATATTGAAGAAACTAGTTGCTCCATCAACATAAGGATTAAAGAACATGGTGTTGACATTAAGAATGAGCACATTGGAAAATTTTCCCTTACCAAACTATCATCCCGCATTAAATATTATAGAATGTAGAGATGATACATTGGACATAGATAATCAGTGATTGATTAAATGCTCAATTGACAAAAGTTTAGATTTCAAATAAGTTTTTCATGACATCTTATTTAGTTTGTATGCTAGCTAGATATGTGTTTTACCTTGGTTTGACAAGGGGAGAATCCATAGGGATAGGTCTACGACAGTTCAAGTTATATGATTGTTATTCTCAATTGTAGATGTCACATTCCTTGAGACATTATAAGAGGGTGAATGATGCTTTCACCATGTACATTATTAGATTCTTGGAGGGAGATTTGAACAAGAGGATATCATTAGATGATACACAATTAATTAAAGATTATGTGAGTTGGTTTACCTAGTTTCCCAAGTTTTCATATGTCAGGATCGAAGGATTCACTAATCCTGCATACAAACTACCCAAGTACCCCACTATTAAGATCATTTTATTGGAATTGACAAGGTAGATTTGTGAGTCACATAAATTACTTCTTGATAAGCATAGGGAAGGAGTGTAGTTTCCCATTATTTTGGGAGATGGTATGTATGCATGCCAATCTTTCCCTACAGGAATGGAACTAGATATAGAAATCTAGAGGTTCAACTTGCATTTTTACAATGCTAGAACTAATTTTGACCCTCATGGAAAAATGGAGAAATTAGTAGGAAAATAATTTCAACATGTGCCTCATTTGGAGGATTTTTGGAAAAATTGTGTTGATGAGCATGAGGTTAGGAGGAGGGGATATTGCAAATTGATTACTTTTGATATGAAATTATACAATATATATCCAGTTCCCAACCAAGTGTTAGATGATGGAAAAGTCTTGGAGGATAAATATGAAGTTGATTAGGTATTCAATGATCCCATTCCTTGTCCTAATTAGTTTGAAGAAGAAGTTACATCTTTAGAGGAGATAATGTGAGAAGTTTTCAAATATATATAAACATGGCTTGATAAAAAAATTATAAAACTGGAAGAACAAGGTGTACAATTGACATACACTAAATAAAATCCTAAAATATAAGAAAGAAGAAAGAAACTAAAGTACAAGCCTTGGAAGGAAAATGGAAAGAAAAAAAGGGGAAAACTCTAAGGGAAAAGGGAAAGGAAATTGAAATAAATGAAGAAGATACTGAAGAGGAAGAATAATTGCCTCCTCCTAAGAGTAAGGCTAAAGGAATAAGGGCTACCACTACACCTAAGGCCAAAGGAAACAAGAAGCTTCTTCCTACATACTAGGTGTACAAAAGGAATAAAGATATAGAGATAAGTGAGCTAGAAGAAGACCCTGAGCCTTACCTGAAAAGAATGAAGAAGAAAACAAAAGATGAGGTTTCTGCAAATATAGGTGAGGGTGCTTTTGTCCTTCAAGGGAATTATCCACCTCCTTCACCTCAACATCCACATTATCCCATTTCTAAAGATCATGTTTCCTCCCCTCCCATTCAAGTTTTCATCCCAATATCCATAGTTCGCCCCACTCCTATCACTTCTCCTTCCATCACTCAACCATCTTCTTCTCTACTACAACAAGTTCCAACTGATGTTCATGTTCAAGCGCAAGTGGCAATATCCACTATTCCTATAACTTCTATCTCCACATACACTTCTTCTACCATCCTACCTATTATCCCCATTCCTCCTATATCACAAAATCCTCCTCCTCTATCCACTTCTCAAATTCCACTCCCATCCATTACTTCCACATCTACCACCACAACTACTTTCTCAATACCACCTCTGTCATTCTTTTCAAACTTGTATAGATATGGTAATAAAAGAACTTGAAGAGCAAGAAAAGAAGATTGCAACCATTGAACAACCACCTATGCAATAAAAGCAAGTTGAAATTAGTCAACAAGAAGTTTAGGAGGTAGTCCATGAAGGAGTTCTTGAGGGTGTACCCCAACAAGAGGCCCCACTTTCATTTCCAACATAAGGAAAAGTAGCTAATTTGTAATCAAATAAAGAGGTAACTCTCCAAAGTGATCAAGATAAAGGAGAACAACAAAATAAGGACCAAGGTCCAATCATTGAAAAATAATATGAAATGGCAAGTGATGTACAAATAGTTGTTGTTGATGTTATTCCTACAAGAGATTCAAATAAAGATGATTCATCAATTCCAATTGAACAAATGAACAAGTCCAATTATGGATAGATAGATGATTCTTCACAAGTGCAACAAAAATCTTCTCCACAACATCATCAAATGGTGAAGACAATAAGTGATGATTCTTTGGCCCCACAATGATTGAATGTTAAAATTCAACATAAATAGCCAATAATGAAACCTGCATCCTTGGATTTCTCTAGTGTGATGTTAATGTTAGATATTCCAAAAGGGAGGAAGAAACCCAAAATCCTATATTCAATGACAAAGGATACCATAGGATCTAGGATCGCCTAGATTGCTACTCCCATTGCAGATAAGGATGATAGAGATCTCCAAGTAGTATATTATCAAATAACCACTATCAACCTTGGGAAATCTACTAGAGCTTAAAAAATTCAAGATGTACAAGCTACAATCTCTTCAATTGTCTCCAAAATGAATAAGGATGAGGAGACCAAAAGGGAGTTAAAGGACCAAGTTATTAAACTAAAAAACATATATCAAGCATCTAGTAGCTCCTTTACAACAGGAGGATGGGATGATCATTCCTCCAGTTATTTTACCACAATATGAAGCCAAATAAATGGAAAAAATGAAACACATGGCTAGAACAACCCAGAACTGGATAGAGGATATTTATGATTAGGGTTGTTAGGTCATTGAAGTAGTTGCTAAAGATTTGAATGATTTCAACATGCTAAAAGGGAAGATAGAATCCCTAAAAGAAGAATGCAAATTAGATTTAGAAAATCAATATCAAATTCTTCCAAGGGTGGATATGATGTGCAAATTAGAGCTAATAGTGTTGATAAAGGAGAAGATCCTTGATGAAAAATCTCTTGAGTTGCCATTCATGTGGGTAGAATTGCTAAAATTTAGGAAAGATATTGTGGATAAATATCTTGTATAAATCAACCATCTTAAGAATGACGTATTGGATATTCAAGGTGATGTTTTTGGTGTGATGCATGAATTTACTGGGTTGTTCCTAGATTCAACTATAGAGTTGCATGTTATTCACTTCAAAGTCCAACTCAATAAAATTTTAGTGTATGGATTGCATGAACCTCCATATTCATTTAGTGATGCACATATGAACAAATTAATGGATTTGAAGTGTACAATCAAAGAATTTTTTAAGAAAACAATGAAGAGGAAGGCTTCATAAATATGATCTTCAACACATATGGATTACAAAAGAAAAGAGCAAGTGAAGGATCAGATTGTCATTGAAGGTGACACATCAAATTAGAGAATGTTGATGCTTGGACTTGTGATGTTCAGAACATGATCCAAGCATAATGTGATTGACTTAAACATTGAGGCAACACATGGGTAACCAAGAAATCTTACAGAGGTGACCCTTCAGTAACTCCTACTCTTGCAATAGTAGCTAGTCAAGCAATGATGAAATTGAGGGGTTGTTTGTCTCCCTCGAGAATGGGACTTCATGAGTCTCAACTAGGGAAATTACATTTATTTTTTGAGAGCCCATGCCACTGTCATTGTAATTAATGTCATCAGTTTGTTGTTGTTGTTCATTGGATTATTTGTAAGGTTGTAGTTGTGGTAATTATAATGTGTCATGGAGTATAGCTTTCTCTAAGGTGATCAAGTTTGTTAGCAACATAGAGATAACAGAACTCAAGTCTTCTTTGCTCTAATTCTAGGATTTCCTTGAGAAGTTTATGTTCTCGATTCCTAAATTCTTCCAATCGTATTCTCTTGTTATCTTCTTAATTTTACTAACAATGTTTTCTTGTTCTTGAATTTGTATGTCAATTGGATCAACTATGTTATCTATATTTTCTATGTTATCTGGGTTTAATTCTTTAAAAATATTTTCTCTTATCTTGTCTAGCACTTGTTCAACCCAATCCTCTCTCACACTAGGGCACATCCAGTGCTTAGTAGAGAGGATATGAGATTTCAAAGTTTTGTGTTTTGTGATGTGTTTTTTATGCCTTGAAATGGAACCAAGGGCTTATGTCACTATGTTTCAAGTTGATTTCCTTATGATGAGAACTAGGGCTTAACCCTTGTATGTTGAAGTTTTGCGTAGTTGACTATGAAATTTCTAAGTGCAAACTAAACCATATGCATGCATGAAATTTTTGGTTCTTTTATGATATTTCAATGTGATCTAATTACTAGGAAAAAGATATGAATGCAATCTAAATGACTTTTCCTAAGTGCAATTTAACTATGTTTTTGTGTTTCCAGTGTAGATATTACAATAAATTTAATGAAAATAAAATGTAATCTAATCTAAGAATGCAAAAGAAAATCCTTTTCCTAAACTAAGAAATCTTTTAAAAAGAAGAAATAGGGATATATTTTACTTCTCCTAAAGTAATATGTTTTATAATTACTATAAAAACAACAAAAGAACCTATTCTTGATTGCACCAGTGCTAGGAAAATAGTCCTTAGAGGTCTATCTTTATCCAAATAGACTTATCCACAATAGTGGGGAACTTTGGTTGATGAATAGAAAAAGGAAAATGTATGTGAAGAAATTGGAACCAAAAAGAAGATCTGAGGTCTGTGAAGAAATTAAAACAAAAGGAATCTCTGAGGCTTGTGTTAGTAATAATTTAAGTTTGGGGTATCATGTAGGCACCTTCCCAAAAAATCCAAAGAAGTCCTAAGTCTTCAGCCTCCTCAGTATGTTTCAATGTCAGCATCATGTTTTCTTCAGGGAGGGGGTCATCATCATCATCATATTTTCTGTCAGCCTGATCTTTCTCCCAAGGTGATATTTTAACATCGGGTGATCTTTTGTTAAGATCATCCTGATGATGTTGCTGCAAAGTCCTAAGCATGGCCCGATCTTCCGTGGGGTCATCATATTCGAACATCGAGTGATCTTTGTTAAGATCATCCTGATGTTGTTTTATCACTTCATGCTCGTTGTTTTATCACCCTGATGATGCTGACATCATTCTTATGTTAGGGTGATATCCTCTTTTCTGCCTGTCTGCATCATGATATTTCCAAAGGTGGGGGGTGATCATTTCAAATATCCGTCATATTCATATATCACCCTAATCTTATAATGAAGCTACAGTGCACCCCGATATTTCTATCAGGGTGATATTTCCAAATATCTGGTTATCTTCCGAATATCATCTTGATGCCGATATGGTGATGACGTCATCAAGGTCCGGGAGGTCATATTTTAACTTCAGTCATTTTATGAAGATCCCCTGATGTTGCAAATATGATGATGACGTCATCTAGATATGAGGAGGTGCACGAGGCAGATATGCTGATGATGTCAGCAGGATATGACGGTGACGTCATCAGGATGTTCATCGGCTAGACATTTGGTATCAGCTAAGCAGGAGGATCTTCCTCCGATGCATCAAGTTGTGCCGATGAAGGTGAATATCAGGTTGATATCTCATGCGAAGGTAAGGTTGGTCATCAGGTTGATATTCAAACATCAGGGTGATATTTTATATCAGGTGATGCGGACGGCATGATACTTTCCCGCAGGGTGATATTTTCTGCAGGGTGATATTTCACATCAGGGTGATGTGAATTATCAGGGTGAGCTCATGTAGATTATGATGCTGACGTCAGGGTGATATTGAGCAACAGGATATCATGCTGGAGGATGATGATGATGAAGGCTTATACTAGTGTCATCGGGAGCAAAATCACCGACATCATAGATGCTCACGACCTAGTATATAAGGTGATGAGGAGGTTGCCGCGGGGTGCATGTGGGATATTTAGTTCCCACATAATTTTGAAATATCAGGTTGATATATCTTGGCGGGAAAGTTTCAGGAGCGCACAGTTAACTATTTTTCCCAAGGCCGCGAGTAGGTGGACATTAATGGCGGATGTTACAGGGTATGGGCGATGGCGGGGACAGATCTAGTACTCGATTGTAGATGTGAATCCCCAAGCGGCGGTGCAGGGCTCGAGATCTCTTCCTGTCTCCTCCCCTACCTACTGCATTCAATGCGATGAGCACCATTTTCTCAATGTACTGTATCTAGCAAATTTTGAGTTTGCCTGGTGGTTAAGGCTGAGCACTTCCTTGCTGTATAAGTAAGGCTGTGTTGCTCATTTGAAGCTTGTTGAAGGCCTGAGGCATTTTTGTGTAAATAACAAAGAACAGGGCATGATCTTGGCTGTTCTATCCTATTTTGGAGTTTATGTGTTGCAGCATGAATGTATTTTGCACATATTTTCAGTTTTAGTGTTAATGTTATATGAAAAATGCTTATTGCATGTGTCTATCTGCTTGTCTCCATTTGCTGCATGTTATTCTCCTTCTTCTGAATCTAGTTGCTAAGGGTTTCATAGATTCTATGATACAGGGTTCTGTATCACATGCCTGATCTCTAACTTCCATTCAAGGAGTGGATTAAACTATTTTAGGTTGAGCATGGAGAAGGTTGCATGTCAGCAGGGATATCTGTAAGTAGAGGCAGTTAGATACCCATTCTTGGATGATGTTTGTAAGGCAAGCATCAGTCCAACCCCCTGAAACTTGAGTGAAAGTTACAAACCATCTGTCGTATACGTCTAGTTGACTCCTTGCCCAATAGATAGGCACCAGTCTACTCCTGGGTCAGTAGTTATGAGCCAAAACCCCTTGTCTTGCATCCAAGACATTATGTCCACCCATTTCATCACTTCCACCTATTAGTTGTAGGAGTAGGATTAGGACCCCTACATACTCTCATACCCAACCAGACACATATGTCCAAGAATGTTGCCAACCTTGTGATCTGTCATGCAGATCTTGGTCCATACATGAGAGTATTCTGCCTGTTGTTGTCAAGTTAGATCTTTCTATCATTGAGCTAGTCAAGGTTACATCTTGAGTTATAGGGATACCCCCCTTGGTGCGGCAGAACCAGAAGTGAAGGGGAGGCAGCTCACGTAACCTCCTGTATTAGTTGGCTGAATCTGCTTGTGCATTAGAACTGGCAAACCCTGATGCTGATTTAGAAGAAAAACTAACAAAATGGCGACTCTACTGGGGAAGGATTGATGAAAAAAGAATGTATTTGTGGCCCATCTGAGTCACCAACAAAATGGCAACTCTACTGGGGAGAGAGAGAGAGAGTCAAGTGATTTGAAGGCTGGAAAATCTAGTTTCCAGTGAAGTTGCAGCAAAAAGGAACCATGTGGTGCTCTGCTGGGGTGATGAATCTAGAAAACAAAAGTGCCTTGCTGACATTCTGTCCTCTCTCTGAGAGGTGGCTACTCTATTGAAAGAACCTATCAGTGCTGCAACATATTTCTAGGTATTCTATCTTTTCAAAAAATAATGAGTTTAGAACAGCAAACCTGGTTGTGCTCTAAGAGAAGATCATTTTTTCTTGAAAGATATAAAGCCCTAGATTTCACAGGGATATATGGCTACCCAAATATTATTCCCAATAAAATTAGAAAATGTTTGCCAAAATATAGTGGATCAGATTCTGAATCGGCAAACAAACATCTGCAAAGATTTTGTAATTTAATAGAAGATTATGAGGTAGAGGATGAAGATGTAGTAATGAGACTCTTTGTTCAGTCATTAGAAGATGATGCTAGGATATGGTTTTCAGACCTGCCTGTTTGTTCAGTTTCTTCATGGATAGATTTAGAAGTTGCATTCCTAGGGCAGTTTGATGAAAGGTTTGATGTGGCCTCATTGATCATACATTTTATGAATATCCAAAGGGAAGATGAGGAGATGGTTCCAGCCTTTAATCTTAGGTTTATTAAGTTGCTTAGGCAAATTCCTGAATATATGAGACCCAATAATGCATTATGCTTGACAATTTATTTGGCTACATTTGATGAAGAAATGAGTTATCTATTGAGAGATAAAGAACCAGTCACACTTCACCAAGCTTTCCAATTTGCTATGGATATAGAAAACAATGAGAAATATGGAATGCCAATAGGTTTCATGGCTGCAAGTTGTCAAAGTAGTTATCAAAGTGAATATATTTCAGCTCTCCCAGTATGTGCATTAAAAGATGATTGTGTAGAGGGAAATATATTTCAGAATAATGTGTGCAGCCATGATGTGATACATGAAGAAAATGTTGTAGAAAATGTAGGCACATCCTGTGATGATGAGGACAAAGACTATTATCAGCCTCTAGAAGAGAAGCTTGCAGATGCAAAATGCTCTTCAAATGATGAAATGAAAGATATACATGAAGTTGCATCCTATAGTGATAGGCATATCCCAGTTATTCCTGATTATTTATATGAGGTGGATATGCAGAGCTTCACTCTAAATATAGAAAACATTGATTCAAGGGATGGAAGTGAATATGCTAGTGATTGTCAGCATTCAGATGCATGTGTAAGCCTTTCAGATGATGAAATATATTTGGATGCTGAATATGAATGTTTCCTTGAAGATTCTAACCACCTTCACGGTGCAGAAGTTGAAAATTTTGTTTTTGATTATCAATGCATTGGTGAAGAGGAAAGACAAGGTCACTATTGAGAGGTGGACATACATGTTGCAGATGTGTGTGCTCGAATAGTTGGGGATGGTGCTAGTTGTGGGGGCGACTACAAAGCTTTTGATGAAGGGCTGCATTCTGAGTTATTTCTGCCTTCTCTTGAGACATTTCAGGTGGACCTTAGTGACAAAACTACTGAGCATGATGATGATGGATATATGTATGTTCATCAAGATAAATTTAATTATGAGATGTTGCTTGTGCCTGAATATTGCATGTTTGATACAGAGGAGCTCTTATTTTTTGAGGAAGGGCAAAATTCTAATGTGGATTCATTTGTTTCATGTGAGTCTGTTATTTTTTCAAGCAACATCAGTGAGTCATATGATGATGACATTCTACAACTGATAATAATGTATGCTGATGAAGCTCGTTGTAGATTTGTTGAAGAAATGAGCAACAACACAAATAATTGCCAAGGGGGCTTGCTGCAGACAGTTAAAAGCTTTTAGGCTTCATTTGAAGAAATCAAAAGAAAATCAAGTGTTTGATAAAGGAAAATTCTGGTTTTTCCTTTTTGGTGGCCCTGGGCCACCATGTTTATTTTTAAAATAATGTGTTTGGTGATGTAGATTGGTATAGCTTCATGACTCTGTGCCCAATGGATAAGGGACTGGTCTGCATCCCAGAGATCTATGGTTCTCGCCATGCCTGCAAGAGGCATGCATCCCCAGACGGAGCCTATGTTAGTAATAATTTATGTTTGGGGTATAATGCAGGCGCCTTCCCAAAAAATCCAAAGAAGTCCTAAGTCTTCATCCTCCTCAGTATGTTTCAATGTCAGCATCATGTTTTCTTCAGGGAGGGGGTCATCATCATCATCATATTTTCTTTCAGCTTGATCTTTCTCCCGGGGTGATATTTTAACATCGGGTGATCTTTGTTAAGATCATCCTTATGATGTCACTGCAAAGTCCTAAGCATGACCTGATCTTCCATGGGGTCATCATATTTGAACATTGGGTGATCTTTGTTAAGATCATCCTGATGTTGTTTTATCACTTCATGCTCGTTGTTTTATCACCCTGATGATGCTGACGTCATTCTTATGTCAGGGTGATATCCTCTTTTCTGCCTGTCTGCATCATGATATTTTTGAAGGTGGGGGGTGATCATTTCAAATATCTGTCATATTCATATATCACCCTGATCTTATAATGAAGCTACAGTGCACCCCGATATTTCTATCAGGGTGATATTTCCAAATAGCCGGTTATCTTGCGAATATCATCCTGATGCCGATATGGTGATGATGTCATCAAGGTCCGGGAGGTCATATTTTAACATCAGTCATTTTATGAAGATCCCCTGATGTTGCAAATATGACGATGACGTCATCCGGATATGAGGAGCTACGCGAGGCAGATATGCTGATGACATCAGCAGGCTATGACGGTGACGTCATCAGGATGTTCATCGGCCAGACATTTGGTATCAGCTAAGCAGGAGGATCTTCCTCTGATGCATCAGGTTGTGCCAATGAAGGTGAATATCAGGTTGATATCTCACGCGAAGGTAAGGTTGGTCATCAGGCTGATATTCAAACATCAAGGTGATATTTTATATCAGGTGATGCGGACGGCATGATACTTTCCCGCAAGGTGATATTTTCTGCAGGGTGATATTTCACATCAGGGTGAGCTCATGTAGATGATGATGCTGACGTCAGGGTGATATTGAGCAACAGGATATCATGCTGGAGGATGATGATGATGAAGGCTTATACTAGTGTTGTCGGGAGCAAAATCACCGACATCATATATGTTCGCGACCTAGTATATAAGGTGATGAGGAGGTTGCCGCGGGGTGCATGTGGGATATTTAGTTCCCACATAATTTTGAAATATCAGGATGATATATCTTGGCGGGAAAGTTTCAGGAGCGCACAATTAACTATTTTTCCCAAGGCCGCGAGTAGGTGGACATTAATGGCGGATGTTACAGGGTATGGACGATGGCGTGGACAGATCTAGTACCCAGTTGCAAATGTGAATCCCCAAGTGGTGGTGCAGGGCTTGAGATCTCTTCCTGTCTCCTCCCCTACCTGCTGCATTCAATGCGATGAGCACCATTTTCTCAATGTACTGTATCTAGCGAATTTTGAGTTTGCCTGGTGGTTAAGGCTGAGCACTTCCTTGTTGTATAAGTAGGGCTATGTTGCTCATTTGAAGGTTGTTGAAGGCCTAAGGCATTTTTGTGTAAATAACGAAGAACAGGGCATGATCTTGGCTGTTCTATCCCATTTTGGAGTTTATGTGTTGCAGCATGAATGTATTTTGCACATATTTTCAGTTTCAGTGTTAATGTTATATGAAAAATGCTTATTGCATGTGTCTATCTGCTTGTCTCCATTTGCCGCATGTTATTCTCCTTCTTCTGAATCTAGTTGCTAAGGGTTTCATAGATTCTAGATATAGGGTTCTGTATCACATGCTTGATCTCTAACTTCCATTCAAGGAGTGGATTAAACTATTTTAGGTTGAGCATGGAGAAGGTTGCATGTCAGCAGGGACATCTGTAAGTAAAGGCAATTAGATACCCATTCTTGGGTGATGTTTGTAAGGCAAGCATCAGTCCAACCCCCTAAAACTTGAGTAGAAGTTGCAAACCATCTGTTGTATATGTCTAGTTGACTCCTTGCCCAATGGATAGGCACCAGTCTGCTCCTGGGTCAGTAGTTATGAGCCAAAACCCCTTGTCTTGCATCCAGGACGTTATGTCCACCTATTTCATCACTTCCACCTATTAGTTGTAGGAGTAGGATTAGGACCCCTGCAGAGGCACCCACACTATAACATTCGCATATAGCATGAATGTCTGCAAACCAACAGCATCATCATATTGCGGACACTCGCAATCATCCTCCTGCCGACTACTATTCACCTCCTCCGCTTTCCTCCTAACATCATCATCATGATGTTCAGCGGGCGCAAACATCCTCCGGTTGCACTGTTCATCAGGCTCCGAACTCTAACGTCTTCATCATGATATTCGTCAGCAGGATATCCAAATATCCGGTTGTTCCAATATCCTGATGACGATCACCTTCAACAACTTGCCTTCGACGCTCCACTGCCCGATGATACAAGCAACAGCATCATGATATAAATTATCCGGTTCTCTTCGAAACCTCCTGATGACGCTAGTACACTTTCTGCCGATGCCGATACTTAACGACAGCAGGATGAACTCGCATAGGGGGGATATCTCAATATCCTGATGACCTTCTCAACACTTAGCCAAAAACACGAACTTTCTCTTCCGCATCTACTCGCGATATGCGGATGATTGGCACTCCCGATATGATGATCCTGATGCCGATGCACTCCTCGGCTCCTCCTGCTGATGATCACCCCGACGAACTCACACTTCATGCGCTCAACTGCATCATGTTCATCTTCACTTATCCGGATGACGATGCCTAACCCGACTGCAGGATATTTGCAGAAATATCCTAATGATGCCGTCTTTACCGAACTTTCAGCTTTTGCGAAGTTTCACTTCGCCGATCCTCCAGGGATGATCCGATCCAACCTCAGGGTGATCTTCCAACTCAATCAGCTTATCAACTCGACCTAGCACATGAGGATGCTAGGGTCTTCAACATCTCTTGACTGCGATCCTGCACACCTGCATGCAAACAGAAAACAACCTACAATCTAACCTACTGTACATTGCCATTCCACCGATCAGATGAGTCAACCGGTGGAATGGATCAGTATATCCATGAAAACCTCTCAAACCAGCAATCGATCAAGCAATGGAATGCAACAGAGGATGAACACAAACAGGAATACTTTATTCGATTTCAAAAGATGCAACTACAATATGATGTTCCTCTCGCTCTGTCTCACTCTCGCAAAGTCTGATCGATGATCTCTACAATCAACTGATCCCATGCTTATAAAGATTTCCCTATGAGTACTACTGACCCAACTCCAAGCGGCTGGGAACTCTCCAAGCGGCTGGGAGATCCCACCGAACATACATCATGACAGCTGTTATAACTAACTAGCTAAAAATAGCAAACGCTTGGTCAGCATGATCTTATCATGATCAGCTTGACCTTATTACATGCAACTGGTCTTAACAGACCTTCTTGGAAACATAAACAGGACCTAAACTACTAACTGCCTTATCCAGACCAGCTATCAGGTAGGTGCTCCTGCACCATACTCCCCAAAAGAAAAGAACTCATGTCCCATGAGTTTAGCATGTGGAAGTCCTCCACCGTTACACTTTGCTTTGTCAGTCGTCTGACCTGCTCCAGCTTTATCTGCTGCTGTCTCTTGGCTGCTCCAAGACTTCTGAACTGTAACTTGCTTTCTGGCAAGTAAATCATCATGCCTGTTGATGTAGGCCTTTCTCTCACATACCTTGTGTTTGTCAGATTGTCAGACCAGAACCTCTGGCTGAACTGCCTCTGTGGTGTTCAACTGTACCTTTCTTTCAATCTTCATAGGACAAGCAATAGTCCCAACTATGACAACATCCTTGTCATTCTTCTGAACTGGTGGCTGTTTGCACCCCTGTTTCTGAACCTGCTGCTGACCTCTGTCAGTCACAACTGAAACTTTCTTCAGCTTGTTGTCTGTAACAACTCCTTTCCCTGCAGTATCCTGAACTGCCTTCATGCCTGCTCCTCTAGGCATCTGCACATACTCCTTCTTTCCCATTAAAATGATTTGAGCTGCCTTCTGTACTGCAGCTTTTGCCTGCAATGGCATCAACTTGATAATCTTCCCATCCTTCTTGATGGTGTAGGTATTAGCATACCCATCATACAGTACCCTTCTGTCAAATTGCCATGGTCTACCTAGCAGTAGGTGACAACATTCCATAGGCAATATGTCACACAAAATTCTATCCTGATATGGTCCAATCTGGAAATCCGCATATGCCTGTTCAGAGACAAAAAGTGATTGCCTATCACTCACCCAAGATGCCTTGTAAGGGTGTGGATGTGGAATCCTTTCCAACTTCAGTTTATCCACCATTTCCTGAGATACCATGTTGTCTGTTGAACCAGTATCAATGACAACCTTACATACCTTACCTTTGCTCTTGCATGTGGTTTTGAAAAGAGCTCTTCTTTGCATCATATCCTTTGATGCCTGCAAACTAATTCTCCTTAACATCAATGATTCTCCACTCTCTGGATAGCCAAAATTCTCAGGACCTCTGTTTGAACTCTGTGCACTTTCTTCTTCTTTCTCTTCTTGTACCAATTGTACCCTCTTGTCACTTGTTCTATCATTTCTGGATGATGAACCTTTGTTTTCTGGACATTTGAAAGATGGATGACCAAACTCTCCACATGTGTAACACTTTCCTGAAAATGTAGTAGAACCTCTACCACCTCCAAATCTTCCTCTATTGCCTTTCCATCCACCTCTGAAATCAGACTGTCCTTGTCCTTTACCAGTGTCTTCTTGACCCTCATTGACTTGCTTTTGTGTAGGGGCTGCTCCTCTTCCCCTATTGTTTCCTCTTCCTCTCATGGACTTATCATGTCCTCTATTCATCTTTTCTTCAATCCTGATTGCCATTTGATAACAATCCTCCACATTCTTAGGGTTAGCTAACACTAACTCATCCTGTATGTTAAACCTCAAACCAGCCAAGTACCTAGCCACCTTTTCTACCTCATTCTCATGATGACCAGATCTCATACTCAACAGATAAAATTCCTCAGTATAGGCTTTCACATCCCTGTCTTTCTGCTTTAAAAATTGCAGCTTCTTAAACATCTGGATTTCATAATCCCTTGGCAAGAATTTACCCTTGATCCTTGCTACCATCTTATCCCATGAAGTGATCTTAGACTTCCCTTGTTTCCTTCTCTCAGATTGTACATAATCCCACCATACCAAAGCATGACCTCCTAACTTGGTCTTTGCAATCTTGACTTTCTGATCCTCAGCAACATCTTCACATTCAAAGTGATTATCCAGTGCAGCAATCCAGTCCAACAACTCATCTTCATTCAAGCTTCCAGTATACTTGGAAACATCAACCTTTACCTTAGGTTTCTCACTCTGCACTGCCTTTAACAGTTTTGCCAGTCTCTGGTCTTCAGCATCCAGATCTTCAGCTACCTCTTCATACTCTTCAACAGTATCTGCATCTTCTTCAGACTCACTGTCTTCCACTTCCCTCTTTTTGTTCTTTTCCAGGGCTGTCAGCCTGGCTTGAAGTGCTTCAGCAAGCTCCTTCATCTTCCTCATCTCTCTAGCATGTTTCTCCTTCATCTCCTGCAACTCCCTTGCAGTACCATTACCTTTAGGAGGCATTTTGTCAACCTCACAATCAACACACAACACAATCAACTCTATCTCTACCTCTGCCCTTTCGGTGACAGAATCAACACACACCAGCCCAGACCTTTTGCTGAGCTCTGATACCACTATGATGCAGAGGCACCCACACTATAACATTCGCATATAGCATGAATGTCTGCAAACCAACAGCATCATCATATTGCGGACACTCGCAATCATCCTCCTGCCGACTACTATTCACCTCCTCCGCTTTCCTCCTAACATCATCATCATGATGTTCAGCGGGCGCAAACATCCTCCGGTTGCACTGTTCATCAGGCTCCGAACTCTAACGTCTTCATCATGATATTCGTCAGCAGGATATCCAAATATCCGGTTGTTCCAATATCCTGATGACGATCACCTTCAACAACTTGCCTTCGACGCTCCACTGCCCGATGATACAAGCAACAGCATCATGATATAAATTATCCGGTTCTCTTCGAAACCTCCTGATGACGCTAGTACACTTTCTGCCGATGCCGATACTTAACAACAGCAGGATGAACTCGCATAGGGGGGATATCTCAATATCCTGATGACCTTCTCAACACTTAGCCAAAAACACGAACTTTCTCTTCCGCATCTACTCGCGATATGCGGATGATTGGCACTCCCGATATGATGATCCTGATGCCGATGCACTCCTCGGCTCCTCCTGCTGATGATCACCCCGACGAACTCACACTTCATGCGCTCAACTGCATCATGTTCATCTTCACTTATCCGGATGACGATGCCTAACCCGACTGCAGGATATTTGCAGAAATATCCTGATGATGCCGTCTTTACCGAACTTTCAGCTTTTGCGAAGTTTCACTTCGCCGATCCTCCAGGGATGATCCGATCCAACCTCAGGGTGATCTTCCAACTCAATCAGCTTATCAACTCGACCTAGCACATGAGGATGCTAGGGTCTTCAACATCTCTTGACCGCGATCCTGCACACCTGCATGCAAACAGAAAACAACCTACAATCTAACCTACTGTACATTGCCATTCCACCGATCAGATGAGTCAACCGGTGGAATGGATCAGTATATCCATGAAAACCTCTCAAACCAGCAATCGATCAAGCAATGGAATGCAACAGAGGATGAACACAAACAGGAATACTTTATTTGATTTCAAAAGATGCAACTACAATATGATGTTCCTCTCGCTCTGTCTCACTCTCGCAAAGTCTGATCGATGATCTCTACAATCAACCGATCCCATGCTTATAAAGATTTCCCTATGAGTACTACTGACCCAACTCCAAGCGGCTGGGAACTCTCCAAGCGGCTGGGAGATCCCACCGAACATACATCATGATAGCTGTTATAACTAACTAGCTAAAAATAGCAAACGCTTGGTCAGCATGATCTTATCATGATCAGCTTGACCTTATTACATGCAACTGGTCTTAACAGACCTTCTTGGAAACATAAACAGGACCTAAACTACTAACTGCCTTATCCAGACCAGCTGTCAGGTAGGTGCTCCTGCACCAATCCAGGACGTTATGTCCACCTATTTCATCACTTCCACCTATTAGTTGTAGGAGTAGGATTAGGACCCCTGCATACTCTCATACCCAACCAGACACATATGTCCAAGAATGTTGCCAACCTTGTGATCTATCATGCAGATCTTGGTCCATACATGAGAGTATTCTGCCTGTTGTTGTCAAGTTAGATCTTTCTATCATTGAGCTAGTCAACGTTACATCTTGAGTTATAGGGATACCCCCCTTGGTGCGGCAGAACCAGAAATGAAGGGGAGGCAGCTCACGCAACCTCCTATATTAGTTGGCTGAATCTGCTTATGCATTAGAACTGGCAAACCCTGATGTTGATTCAGTTTGTTGTTGTAATTAATGTCATCAGTTTGTTGTTGTTGTTCATTGGATTATTTGTAAGGTTGTAGTTGTGGTAATTATAATGTGTCATGGAGTATAGCTTTCTCTAAGGTGATCAAGTTTGTTAGCAACATAGAGATAACAGAAATCAAGTCTTCTTTGCTCTAATTCTAGGATTTCCTTGAGAAGTTTGTGTTCTCGATTCCTAAATTCTTCCAATCGTATTCTCTTGTTATCTTCTTAATTTTGCTAACAATGTTTTCTTGTTCTTGAATTTGTATGTCAATTGGATCAACTATGTTATCTATATTTTCTATGTTATCTGGGTTTAATTCTTTAGAAATATTTTCTCTTATCTTGTCTAGCACTTGTTCAACCCAATCCTCTCTCACACTAGGGCACATCCAGTGCTTAGTAGAGAGGATATGAGATTTCAAAGTTTTGTGTTTTGTGATGTGTTTTTTATGCCTTGAAATGGAACCAAGGGCTTATGTCACTATGTTTCAAGTTGATTTCCTTACGATGAGAACTAGGGCTTAACCCTTGTATGTTAAAGTTTTGCGTAGTTGACTATGAAATTTCTAAGTGCAAACTAAACCATATGCACGCATGAAATTTTTGGTTCTTTTATGATATTTCAATGTGATCTAATTACTAGGAAAAAGATATGAATGCAATCTAAATGACTTTTCCTAAGTGCAATTTAACTATGTTTTTGTGTTTCCAGTGTAGATATTACAAAAAATTTAATGAAAATAAAATGTAATCTAATCTAAGAATGCAAAAGAAAATCCTTTTCCTAAACTAAGAAATCTTTTAAAAAGAAGAAATAGGGATATATTTTTCTTCTCCTAAAGTAATATGTTTTATAATTACTATAAAAACAACAAAAGAACCTATTCTTGATTGCACCAGTGCTAGGAAAATAGTCCTTAGAGGTCTATCTTTATCCAAATAGACTTATCCACAATAGTGGGGAACTTTGGTTGATGAATAGAAAAAGGAAAATGTATGTGAAGAAATTGGAACCAAAAAGAAGCTCTGAGGTCTGTGAAGAAATTAAAACAAAAGGAATCTCTGAGGCTTGTATGGATAAATAGGGGAAGAGGCTCAAGGCCTATATGAGAATCTTGGTTGGGATAAGGCTTCTAAGAGATATCTATCCTAAATATGTCTAAACTAAAACTCATAAGCAAAAATATCAATGCATGCATAGAAACTTGCAAGAAGCTTGAAGAAAACAAAGAAGCTTGTAACAGCTCTCGGAAACAAGTGAAGGCATAACAAATAATGAAGAGAAAAGAAGTATGTATAGGTAAAAATGGGAGAAGAGGTAAGATAAAAAAACAAAATTTGAATCTCAAGAATAAAATGAAACAATCAATGAATAGCTAAAGAGATAAGAAGAAAACTGAAGAGAAATAAAAAAATTAAAGAGATAAAATTCAATGATATGTTCACAAAGGAAAGAAAGTGAGAAAAGGATGAGTTGTCACAAAAATTGTAAGTTAAAATGAGCTTAAAAAAATCCAAAAACACAAGTTGATGTGCACGTTTAAATGAGAGGGTCACTTATTTTTCTAGTTAGGGTTGCCCGAGTGACCTAGGAACACTAGGTGTGACCCTAAATAGGCAAATAGGAGGGGTCAATGAGGCAAAACAAAAGGTGGGAAAGGTCTAATGAAAGGAAAAATTAGAGGGATAAAATACAACAATACAAAAATGAAAGTCATCAAGGCTAGAAACTATTGGGAGAAGTAAAATTGTGCCTTCGAGGGTTATGATCTGTGATCGCCATTTCATCATAGGTCTACCATATTGGCCTGACACGGTTTTAGTACTTTCATATTTGTCCCATCGAGGTGTTGGGATTAGCCAATATCAACAAGAAATAACACTACCACAAGCTACAAACACACAATAAGCCAAAATAATATTGCCAAAAGATGAATAGAATGTACATAGAATCCTTGCTTAAATAGGCAATGATGAGGAGGTGAGATAATCAAACACAACAACTGAGTAACCCTCCAAAGGTGAAACACTTGTCTAGCTCAAGTGACACATGTTTGAGCAAGTGGCAAGTTTTCATGCAATAGGTGTCTCACAAAGATGAGTACACATGTCTCAACCACATGAGGTGAGACAAAACTCTAAAAGTCCTAAGTTGAGACTTAACTAGTGTGAATAGAACTCACCTAGAAAAGCTAAAAGCTAACTAGATAGATAAAGAACCTTTTCACACTAACAACCCACCTTAAGTGCAACTTAGGGAGTATAGAAACAATGATGGGTCTCAGCTTCTAGGTCATGTTAGGTACCCATGTACAAATAAATCTCTCATAAGGTGGAGAAAGAAGGAAAACCCAGTGGGAAAAAATTTCCTCCAAAAGAGAAAAGAAATAAGAAAGTATTCTAGACACTATACAAAACACCTAAAGGTGATAGTCCTACTATGAAGAAGCTTTATAAGCCTTCTGTGGGGCGGGTGCAAAAAGTGGCCAACTTTTAAAAAAAAAACTTCTAAGACATAATGTGAGCACGTTATAACACTCTCATGTTATGGTTTGGTGATGCCGAGCCTAAGGCTCGGCAACACCAAGCCATAATGTGCTTGTGTTATAATGCGAGCATGTTTTGTTTAAGTATTAAAAAAAACCCGCATTTATGCTCATTGTTTCATCTCATTTTCTAGCAAACCTGCAACCTGCAAACCCTTGAGAGTGCACTTGTGTTATTGGAGGTCAGATTCAGCACCAAATTGTCATTGATTCATCGTCAAAATGCCACCACGACATCAGGGACGCTGAAGGAGTAAGTTGTATTTGCTTTTTTGTGTGAATTTGTTGCTAAATAGGTAGGTTTAAGTAGATTTTTTATGTAAATTTCTTTAATTTATAGGAAATGATAATGCACCTCCTCCTCCTCTTGAAAATCCACAAAATCCTCCGTCACCTAGACAACAAATACCTACTAAAGAACAACCCCAACAACAAACACCTCCATTCATTCCTCAATATGCCCCTGGAACACAATAAAATTTAATGGGGCAAATTGAAAACAATAAAAAACAAATTGAGGACATAATTGCAAGGTTGAAAGATCCTACAACTTCAACCTCACATAGATCCACACTTGCTCAATCTTTTGAATCTATGTTATCAAATGTAGATTCAATTAGCAAGCAAATATCTAGTTGGTAAGAAAATAGGAGAGAATTTAGAGAGTACTATGCAGACAAGTTGTCCTATGAACAAGTAAAAAATGAACAAATTACAAAATTGGACTTGTGTTCCATTTTCACAGACCCATGAACAAATCAACCTCTACCCCTTACATGCAAGAGGTTCCCTATCCATTGGTGCAACAACCAAGTGATAAGGGACAATTTTGGGTAGAGGTGGTGGATGGTTTTTGACCATCCTCCATGCAACAATAACAAGGTCCCGCAATACTTTTTGAGGAAACTCTACTACGAGTTTGTCAAAAATAAAGTGCTAAACTATTTTGATATGCGGGACTTCCAGGGTAGAGGTGGGGGGTCAGCACAGGATAGGCTAGCGGCATGTGTTGACCCACAACGGCCAGCAAGACAAGCACTCATCAGACCAGCCCATGAGCATGTGTCTATCACTTCCATTGTGAAGGAGAGTGCTGAGGTCGAGACACTTTAGTCCATTAGTACCTTGACCTAGGGCATCATAGAGCATACCAGTCCTGCAACATAGCGTGGGACGGGGGAGAATTCGAGGAGTAGGGTTCCACCCCATACTTGTCAGGCTTGCGGTTCCACCGATAGTTATGACCCCACAGATAGTTGGGATGCAGGTGTGCAAGCTACATCTACAGGTGAGTAAATGATGATGACAGATGCCCTCCTGAGTGAGACTTTCGGCCTTGATACTCAAGTAAATGTTAGCAAGTTCATTGAATTTAATTTATTAAATTTCATTTTTGAAATGCAAGATTAACTAATTTAGTTTGATGATATTAATAAAATTTCAAGGTCATAGCGTTCATGTAGTTTTCAGTGGTTCTCCACCTCCATATTACACTACAACATCTACTGCCGAGGTATGTAATTAGTAAACAATTATAAATATTACATGTGAATAGCATTGTTATATGAATGATATTCTAATATCTGATTTTGGATGTTGAATAGGTTAATCTTGGAGAGTTCACGACAACACCTCCCAATGGTGGTGGAGTTCAAAGTTTTACTCAGGTAATACAATAAATAGTTCAACTAATGAATTGTACTTACTAGAGTTTTGTAGTTTATATTCATATCATTGATTACATTGCATTGCACATCTTTCAAACTCAAAGCATTACTAGACATTGCATAACTAATAATTAGATGTTGATAGATGACAAATTTTCAATTATAATATAGTTATTTGAAAAAATGCTTCAAAGAAATGTGGTCTCATGGAATGCCATGACAAGTAAATGCATAGACAATGACATCACCATGAGACCACATTTCTTTGAGGCATTTTTTTAAATAACTCACTGCCTTGTTTATGCTACCACATTTTCCATACATGTCTACCAAAGCTTGTTGATCCCCTCCACACTATTCTTTGATAAATTATCTCTAATAAACTCATCCAATTACCACCAATTAGACCCCAGGACATGACATCAGAGAGGGGCACGATCCTATGACATCTTATATAGCATATGATTTACTCTAACATCATTTAGGTTTTAGGTATTAATCTTCAAAATCTTCAAATCTACACTAACCCATTCCCCTACAAACTATGTCAATCCTATTGGCTCAATTTCTTCCATCCCTACTTTTGATCCTACATCTAACCCACCTAAGTCTAATGAGGACCCTTCCTTTAATACTACTATATTCTTTAAGATGATAGAGACATTAGACATTCAACCCTATAATTTCATTGTTCAACCCACTCCTACACCTGCCATCACCTTCTTGCTTGACAATGTGCCTACTGATGATTATAATGATCCTCTATAGATTGAGGCACAAGTACACTATAAAATGATAGTTGAATCAAGGTGGAACACTTATACATCAAGGTGGAATTAATGCAGTTACAAAGGAACACTTATACATCACTAGGTTGCAAAGGAATTCTTATCCCCCTCAGATATCTCCTAGTGTACACATAATGACACTTCTATACCTACTTTTGGCTCCCTCACCCTACTAATCTAAGTAGGACCTAAATTCCTAGATGTCTCATGTCATATCATCCCCACCTCATACTGTTATCTATTCTCTTAGGTCATCCTTGAATCATTGCAATGTGGGTTGTCCCTGAACTATCATCCACTAGTGCCTTAATTTCCCCATGATGGTAATGTCTTCACCATTTCTCATAGCCCATACCAGCTAGTTGTTACCTTAAGATACTTCTCCTTAGATTATTTTTTGTCAACCCCTTCTAGTCCACCTCAACCTCATACCAATTCCCTCTTTCACCTTTACCTATCTTATGCCTCTAAAAGCATTGCTGCCCCAACCCCACAACCTCTTTCTATTACTTCACCTACTCCACTATCTATGCCCCTATCTTCCCCACCATATATCCACCTATTACTACTTCACCTTCCTCATTGTCTTCAATCTCCCCTCTAACACATCCCTCCAAGATAAAGTAAAAGAAAAAGTGTAGGACCTTTCCCTATCCACTTCTAAAAGTAGGCCTAAGAAACTTCCCCAACACTACACCCAACCTACTAACCAACCCATATCTACCCTACCTATTTCCTAATCTAGCCCTACCAGACGTCCTAGACCTAGTTTGCTTCTAAGCCACCCCCTGACAAACCTCAAGACAAAGAAAATGATAAGAACTTTTTAAAATAAGGTTTTGCTTTTCCTATCTAGTATCTTTCCTCCCTCCTATTATCCCACGAACTCTTGATATTCCTCCTTCCTGTAAACCCATAAACTTACCTAATGTCTATGTGATTTCTAGTGCCATTCTTGTATCCCTTGTTTTTCCCCTCATTCCCATCACCAATCTTTTCCTGACATATTAAAACCCTCTAGCTTAGGCATTGTCCTACCTCCATCACTACCAAACAAACAAAAAATTGAGCACAACCCTAACCCACCCTACCACCAACCTAAACCTAAACTAACACCTTCACTCCCTCTGTGACTTCTTAAACCTAAAATTTGAAGCTAATATGGTCCCTCCTTTGTTGACCCTTATACCACACAATAGTCATGAATGCTCGTCTAATTTGTATATATGCATGTGACTTGTGTGCTTTATTGTATGTACTTCCATGTTTAGGTGAACGTGTGTGTATGTTAGGAGCCATGACTTGCATCACTATTCTAGTTTTCGTAATTGAATAATGTTGTTTTATTTTCAAATGATGTAGGTTGCGGAGACACCTCCTGAAGTTGATAGGGAAATGGAGCATGGTGTGCCTTCTGCGATTGATAGCACCACGCCTTTGATGGGGGTATGAGGCAGATTAGTAAATTTGAAATTACATTCATTGTTATAGTTGTTTATTATTGAAAAATCAAATGATTATTGATTTGAAGTTTAATTTCTATCTGGATGGTTTCTATAGGACATTACAATGCCATAGCCTAATTCTAGTACTTAGGCAAATGAAGAGAGGATTATCTGGTAGTGGTAAGTGGTTATTTTGTTAAATGTTTCATTTTTTTATAATGTAATTTCTATGTATTAATGTCTATACTTTTTATTATAATAGCTACACCTCCATGAAGAACTAAATAGGAGGAGCAACCCTCGGGTTCGTAGTAGACCACTCTCATATGCGTCTCCATCCCCTCGAAGATCAAAGGCTACTCATGATCTATTTTCTTCACTGGACAGAGGGGAATGACTTTTTATTGGGTTCCTTTGTTGTATGCCTATATGACATTTGTGGACATATATTTTGTATTGCTTATAGTTGACATTGTATGCCTATATGGCTATTTTGTATATATGTTATACTTATATTGACAGATATTGATGTATGCCTATATGGATATTTAGTTAATACAAATCTTTTTTGTTAATGGTGTCCATATTTGCATTATAAATCCATGCTACAATGGATATTTGTAGATGGTTTACTTCAAATATTTAAAGTCCAATTGTATCACATGCATTGTTCCTTTATATAATTGTAAATATAAAAAGTTTTAACATTATTCTTCTCTAAGATTATTGAACATTAAATCAATCATATGAATATAATAACCATTATATCATGGTAATGAAATTCATGTAAGTATACAATGCACTTTGAAGTATGCAACTAAAAAAAAGCAAGACATTATTACATGTGACCTCATACCTCTCCACAAAGGAAGACATCTACCATTCCATGTGTATGCTTCATGCTACCATTCCATGTGTATGCTTCATGATACCATTCACATGTATGCTTCATGCTTCTTGTGTATACTTCATGTGTTCATGTGTATGATTCATGCTTCCTGTGTATACTTCATGTTTTCACATGTATGCTTCCTGCTTCCTATATAGACTTCATGTATTACATGTATTCACATGTATGCTTCATGCTTCCTGTGTATACTTCATGTATTACGTGTATTCACGTGTATGCCTCATACTTCGTGTATTAGGTTGATATGCACTAACATAAAAGGGGGAGCAATTTATCATTGAGAAAGACATCCATAACATGTTTGAAGAATACAATTAAGAACACAACCTCAGGCAATATTGCAAATAAATGAATTTAGGTTCTCACGAATATTAATGACATTTCAAAGGTGAAAAGTTGTGACCCTTTGAATAGGAAAGACTATGACCCTTTTATAATGAAGGATAGTGACCATGCGTAGCATATATGTGCCCAAATGGACATGTTGGCGCTAATGGTTTGGCCCCATGAAGAACAAAACAAAAAGTGACCTACCTTGCAACTTTACAGTACATGCTTTTGACAATTTCTTGAGCAGCAAAAAATCTTTCACCACGGGAAAATGCCTTAGAGATATCAAAAATTGAGAGAGTTTATTGTATAGGTGTTCTATATGATCGCATAGCCTCAGACATAATGTTTCTAAGTGACACATTTTTTGAGTAACAGCTCGTCCAATATTGCTACCTTTTTACACTTTGGACTCTTAAGGGATATCGTCAATACAATGTAGCTCGGACTGTTTCAGCATGTTTGGGTGTGAAAAAGGACCATGCCTAGCCTAAAAATACCCATCCAAACATGTTAGAACTGTCAGTTTGGTTGCATCAAGAGTAGGATGAAAGTTACACCCCTTTGCAACTTTACACTACATGCTTCTAACGATTTTTGGAGCAGCAAAAAATCTTTCACCATAGACAAATGCCTCAAAGATATCAAAAACCAAGACAGGTTATTGTAGAGGGGTTATACATGATCACATAGTCTTAGATGGAATGTTTGTAAGTGACATTCTTTCTGAGTAATAGCTTGTCAAAGATTGCTACCTTTTTGCACTTTGGTCTCTTAAGTGATATCATCAGTACAATGTAGCTCGGACTATTTCGGCATGTTTGGGTGTGAAACAGGACCATGCCTAGGCTAAATGTACACATCCAAACATGTTGGAATTATCAATTTGGTCGCATTAGGAGCAGGATGAAAGTTACACCCCTTTGCAACTTTACACTACATGCTTTTGATAATTTTTGGAGCAGCAGAAAATCTTTCACCACTTGAAAATACCTTAGAGATATCAAAAATAGAGAGAGGTTATTGTAGAGGGGTGCTATGTGATCACGTAGCTTTAGATGAAATGTTTCTAAGTGACATGGTTTCTGAGTAACAGCTCGTCAAAGATTGCTACCTTTTTGCACTTTTGACTTTTAAGGGATATCATCGGTACAATGTAGCTCGAACTGTTTCGACATGTTTGGGTGTGAAACAGGACCATGCCTAGCCTAAAAGTACCCATCAGGATGCATTGGAATTATCATTTTGGTCGCATCATTAGTAGGACGAAAGTTACACCCCTTTGCAACTTTACACTACATGCTTCTAACGATTTTTGGAGCAACAAAAAATCTTTCACCACGGGCAAACGCCTCAGAGATATCAAAAAATGAGAGAGGTTATTGTAGAGGGGTTCTACATGATCACGTAGAATCAGATAAAATATTTCTAAGTGACATGGTTTCTGAGTAACAGCTCGTCAAAGATTGTTGCCTTTTTGCACTTTGGATGCTTAAGGGATATCGTTGGTACGATGTAGCTTAGACTATTTCGGCATGTTTGGGTGGGAAACAAGACCATGCCTAGAATAAATGTACCCATCCAAATGTGTTGGAATTGTCAGTTTGGCCGCACGAGGAGAAAAACGAAAGTTATACCCCTTTGAATCTTTACACTACATGCATCTGACGATTTTTGGAGCAACAAAAAAATTTCACCATGGGAAAATGCCTCAGAGATATAAAAAACTGAGAGAGGTTATTGTAGAGGGATGCTACGTGATCCCATACCCTCAAACAAAATGTTTCTAAGTGACACATTTTCTAAGTAATAGCTCGTTAAAGATTGCTGCCTTTTTGCACTTTGGTCTCTTAAGGGATATCGTCGATATAATGTAGCTCAGACTGTTTCGATATGTTTGGGTACAAAACAAGACCATGCCTAGCCTAAACGTACCCATCTAGATGTGTTGGAACTGTCAGTTTGGTTGCACGAGTTATTCCTTTTCATGATCATGTTTCAAGTGAAATGATGGTTGAGAAAGGGTCTCCCAAGTCTGATCTAGGGCTGCAAAGGTCAAGTTTGCAAATTGAGGTCTCCAGATGGTCAAATGGTGAAACCATAAATATGCATATAATCTTCCCAATATTCATTGTATATGTGTAAAAATGCAGTAGCAGAAAAAGACAAACATATGTAAACTTGGAACCAAAACATATGTAAACTTGAAATATAGAAACGAAAGGTCTAACTATTAATTGAAATACATTAATATCAATAACATGACTTTACAAAATTAATGTGCATACTTACAAATTAATCCAATGAACCATCCAGGTCTGCTCTACTCTTTATTGTGTCAAGTATTGCCTCATGGTCAGAATCACACACCTTCCACAAGGTCTTGTTCAAAGGTCTACCCTGATATTGTATCAAATGAACATTGGATGCCATGAAAAGGTTTGAGTAATGAAGAATCTTCTGATACGTGTCAATGTTCTAAAACAACCAAACATTAACACTCTTATGTGGGTACCTTATAAGCCATGTTCCAGTAACAACCACTGAGCCTATAGGGTATTTGAAGTTTTCTCCATCTATAACTAGGGCCTCCAATTTCTTTTTGGCCTTAATACAATGACACAAGTAATAATCTTTTCGCTCTTTATTATCTTCATCTGCAATAACTGCATAAACATGCCCTACATTGATATGTGCAACAAATTAGATGAAATTAATCAACATTACAAAAATACTACAAAGTAAGATAACATTAGGAATTTCAAAACCTATGCAAGTAGATATATTACCTGGTTGAACGATCTGATATGTGGTCAAAGTCAACCAATGATTCCATCTATGTTAGTTCCAATGTCGTCAGAGGTTGATACTTGTCAAGTGGGCTAAGATAACTTAAACGCTATTCGTCAACCCACTCCTTTAACTCACACTCATTCCAGGCTTGAATTGTACATGAAGAACAAAAGCATGCCATCTTCCGTGTATGGATACTCCATGAACCTGCAATTGAGCTTTTGAAAGAGTGTAGCTCACTTGATCATGTCAGTGTAGAATACCATGAATTGATTGAACATAGTCTATTATAAGGACATATCATAGTGCTAGATATCTACATAATAGTTTGCATAATGGGTAGATTTGTGTGTGATGACTAAGCTCTTTGGGTAGTAAGAACTATGATCCATGGATCATGATGGATGCTGTTTATTTATAGTTGTTTGGGAAGAAATTCAAAGAAATAGAAATTTATAGCTGTTTGGAAAGAAATTCAAAGTTCAAACTGTAAATTCTCTATTAGACATGTATGCAAAATGTGGAAACATAGATAAGGCACATGAACTATATACACAAAATATAAACACAACTGATATAAACATAAAATATATAAACCATACAAGTGATATAAACATGTATGATAAGGCAATGGGCATGATAAAGTAATTCAAATATAATTAAGGAAAATATGACTTAGAACATGTGTAAAGACTTGACATACCTAAAAAATAGAGATTTGAATGGAGAGAGTACCCAATTATGTAGTCTTTTTTTTTCTTGCATCAAACTCATCAACAATTTGAGTTTTTCACCACTTGCTTTCTTTTCAATGTTCAATTGAATAACAGTCAAATAGAATTACTAACAACAATACAATTAACCAATGTATAATGATAAATTCCTACAATTCAATCACAAATAACATTGCAACACTACAAAAATTGAAACTTGAATTGATATATATCAAAATCAATGTGAAAATTATTATTTCCTCCTTACGTTGGCAAACCAGAAAATGTTAGTGGAAAGTTCATGCAAAGGTGGTACAATATGAAAAATGTGCATGTGCGCTTCCCAACAGCATGAAAAAGCTTTCTTTTTGTCAGAACACACGCATAACCAGAAGAAAACAAAGCATGTGGGCCTGGATCATGGGTGTCCTACCCTTTTTACCATTTGAATAGAAAGACAAAATGCGCTCGCATTATAGCTTGCTATACAAAACTCTATATTATTCATTTCTTGACCTCCTCCTTACCCATATTTCCCTCAAGTTGTCAACTTCACTCTCTCATGTATTTATTCTCTCTCTCCCCTCACCTCTCTATCTCTCACCTCTCTCTCCCCCTCACCTCTCTACCTCTCCCCTCACTACATCTCTCAATCACTCCTTGTCTACCTCTCCATCCGTCCTTAGCCATCTAGGTCTCTCACTTAACCCTAAACCCTATCCCTAAAGCCTCAACCCTCAACCCTTAAACCTTAAATCCTAAACCCTATCTGTAAGCCCTAATCCATCAACCCTAAACCCTAATCATGTATCCCTAAACCCTATCCCTAAATCCTCAACCCTCAACCCTTAAACCTTAAATCATAAACCCTATGCCTAAATCCTCAACCCCCGACACTATACCTTAAACCCTATTCCCTAAACCCTAAACCCTATCCCTAAACCCTTAACCCTCAACCCTTAAACCTTAAATCATAAACCCTCAACCCTTGACACTATACCTTA
Source organism: Cunninghamia lanceolata (assembly GCA_027924645.1). NCBI lineage: Eukaryota > Viridiplantae > Streptophyta > Pinopsida > Cupressales > Cupressaceae > Cunninghamia > Cunninghamia lanceolata. The sequence continues at coordinate 19,644,085 of BSBN01001583.1, forward strand.
AACCCTAATACCTTATTCTTAAACCCTAAACCCTACCCCTAAAGCCTCAACCCTCAACCCTCAACCCTCAACCCTTAAACCTTAAATCCTAAACCCTATCCCTAAACCCTCAACCCTCAACACTATACCTTAAACCCTAATCCCTAACCCCAAACCCTAATCCCTCAACCCTAAACCCTAATCCCTTATCCCTAAACCCTAAAACCTATCCCTAAACCCTAAACCCTCAACCCTCAACCCTTAAACCTTAAATCTTAAACCCTATCCCTAAACCCTCAACCCTTAAACCTTAAATCTTAAACCCCATCCCTAAACCCTCAACCCTTGACACTATACCTTAAACCCCAATCTCTTATCCCTAAACCCTAAACCCTATCCCTAAAGTCTCAACCGTCAACCCTCAACCCTTAAATCCTAAACCCTATCCCTAAACCCTCAACACTATACCTTAAACCCTAATCCCTCAACACTAAAACTTTAAACCCTCAACCCTTATCCACCCTTCTCCTTCCCTATCTACCTCACCCCATCTCTCCCCTATCTCTCAACCCTTAGCCATCTAGGTCTCTCACTTATCCCTAAAGCCTCAACCCTCAACCCTTAAAACTTAAATCATAAACCTTATCCCTAAACCCTCAACCCTCAACACTATACCTTAAACCATAATCCCTTATCCCTAAACCCTAAACCCTATCCCTAAAGCCTTAATCCTCAATCCTTAAACCTTAAATCCTAAACCCTATCCCTAAACCCTCAACACTCAACACTATACCTTAAACCCTAATACCTCAACCCTAAACCTTAATCCCTCAACCCTAAACCCTAATCCCTTATCCCTAAACCCTAAACCCTTCCCTAAAGCCTCAACCCTCAACCCTTAAACCTTAAATCCTAAACCCTATCCCTAAACCCTCAACCCTCAATACTATACCTTAAACCCTAATCCCTCGACCCTAAAGCTTTAGACCCTCAACCCTTATCCACCCCTCTCCTCCCCTATCTGCCTCACCCCATCTATCCCCTATCTCTCAAACCTTAGCCATCTAGGTCTCTCACTTATCCCTAAAGCCTCAACCCTCAACCCTTAAACCTTATATCCTAAACCCTATCCCTAAACCCTCAACCCTCGACACTATACCTTAAATACTAATCCCTTATCCCTAAACTCTAAACCCTATCCCTAAAGCCTCAACCCTTAAACCTTAAATCCTAAACCCTATCCCTAAACCCTCAACCCTCAACACTATATCTTAAACCCTAATCCCTCAACCCTTAACCCTCAATACTATACCTTAAACCATAATCCCTCAGTTCCCTCAACCCTAAACCCTAATCCCTTATCCCTAAACCCTCAACCCTCAACCCTTAAACCTTAAATCCTAAACCTTATCCCTAAACCCTAAACCCTCAACCCTCAACCCTCAAAACTATACCTTAAACCCTAATCCCTCAACCCTAAAGCTTTAAACCCTCAACCCTTATCCACCCCTCTCCTCCCTTATCTACCTCACCCCATCTCTCCCCTATCTCTCAACCCTCAGTCATCTAGGTCTCTCACTTATCCCTAAAGCCTCAACCCTCAACCCTTAAACCTTAAATCATAAACCCTATCCCTAAACCCTCAACCCTCGACACTGTACCTTAAACCCTAATCCCTTATCCCTAGACCCTATACACTATCCCTAAAGCCTCAACCCTTAAACCTTAAATCCTAAACCCTATCCCTAAACCCTCAACACTATACCTTAAACCCTAATATCTCAACCCTAAACCCTAATCCCTCAATAGAAAACCCTAATCCCTCAATCCTAAACCCTATCAATAAACCCTCAACCCTCAACACTATATCTTAAAACCTAATCCATAAACCCTAAAGCCTAATCTTTTAGTTCCCTAAACCTTTATCCCTCAACCCTAAACACTAATCGCTTATCCCTAAAGCCTCAACCCTTAACCCTTAAACCTTAAATCCTAAACCTTATCCCTAAACCCTCAACCCTTAACACCATACCTTAAACCCTAATCCCTCAACCCTAAATCCTAATCTCTCAACCCTTAAACCCTTAAACCCTCAACCCTTAAACCCTAAACCCTTGACCCTTAAACCCTCAACCCTTATCCACCCCTCTCCTCCTCTATCTGCCTCACCCCCATCTCTCCCCTATCTCTCTCAGCCCTCTCTCCCTAGGTTATAGGTCTCTCACTTGTATATCTCTCACGAATCTAGATATTTCCCTTCCTCTTCACCCCTCTCCCTCCTCCTTACCCATCTTTCCCTCAAGTTGTCAACTTCACTCTCTCATTTTATTATATCTCTCCCCTCACCTCTCTATCTCTCACTTTTATCTCTCCCTCACCTCTCTAGATCTCCCCTCTCTATGTCTCTCAGTCACTCCTTATTTTCCTCTCCATCTATCCTTAGCCATCTAGGTCTCTCACTTAACCCTAAACCCCAAACCTTATCCCTAAAGCCTCAACCCTCAACCCTTAAACCTTAAATCATAAACCCTATCCCTAAACCATCAACCCTCAATACTATACGTTAAACCCTAATCCTTTAACCCTTGACCCTATCCCTAAAGCCTCAACCCTCAACCCTTAAACCTTAAACCTTAAACCCTAAACCCTCTACCCTCGACACTATACCTTAAACCCTAATCCCTTAACCCTCAACCCTGAATCCTTAAACCTTCAACCCTAAACGCTATCCCTAATCCCTCTACCCTCGACACTATGCCTCAAACCCTAATCCCTCAACCCTTAAACCCTTAATCCCTCAAACTTTAAACCCTAAACTCTCAACCCCTAGATACCCTTAAACCTTAAACCCTTAAACCATATACCCTATATATTTAACCTTGGACACTCAACCTTGAACATTATCCCTCAACCTTCAAACCTCTACCCTATACCCTATACCATCAACCCTATACTTATGCCCTAAACCCTCAACCCTCATCCATATGCCTTATGTACCTGAAACCCCAAACTATATGTCTTAGACACTCAACCTTGAACATTATCCCTCAACTATAAACTCTCAACCCTCTACCCTATACCCTCAACCATATACTTAAGCCCTAATCTCTCAATCCTCAACCCTATACCTTAAACCCTGAAGCCTACACCCACAAACCCTCATACTTATACCCTATAACCTCACCCTTATACTAGCCTAAACCCTGAATATTGTGCCTCAACTCTATACTTGAAACCTAAACCATACACTCTCAACCCAATTCACCCTATGCCTTATATACCCTCAATCCATATTGTAAACCCTAAACCCAATATCCTAAACCCTAATCCCCATGCCTTACACACTTAATCTTATACACTCAACAAGCTAAATATTATCCCTCAACTGTAACCCTCAACCCTCTACTCTCTACCCTCTACCCTCTACCTATTACTTAAGCCCTAATCCCTCAACCCTCAACCCTATACCTAAAACCCTAAACCCAAAAACCTCAACCCTCAACCCTAAAAACTATACGGGCTCAGGTCCTTATATACCCTAAACCCAAAACCCTTACATACATACATACATACAAGCATACATACATACATACAAACATGCATACATATATACATACATACAAGCATGCATACATATACATACATACAACCATACATACATACATACAAGCACACATATATGCATACATACATACATACATAAATATATAAATACAAATATATATACAAACATACATACATCAAACATACTTAAAAACCTTGAACATAAATCATTCCAGACGAGACATAACATGAGCGTGTTGCGTTATGTCGAATTGGGCAAACATCGGGCAAACTTGCAAAAAATTAAAAAAATGCAAAACATAACATGAGTGCATTATAATGCACTTGCTTTATATTTTGCTTTGGAAATACCAAGCCAACATCGGGCAAACTTGCAAAAAATTTAAAAAATGCAAAACATAACATGAGTGCATTATAATGCACTTGCTTTATATTTTGCTTTGGAAATCCCAAGCCTTAGGCTTGGGATTTGCTTTGGATTTCCAATCCAAAGGCTTGGAGTGCCTTCCCAAAGTCCAAAGACATGTTTTTGCATATTCTACAGGATTTCACATAATTTCATTTGTGCTAACCCTTAAATTTGCACATGTTTCAAGGTCAAACAAATCAAACACTTGGGTAATGCTAGGTTTTCTCTTAGCTATTTAACAATGTAATGTTTTTCACATTTTGACAACGTTAAGCCTTTCATCTTTAATTTCTTTTGTTTGTGTGTCCGTTTTTTGGAAAAAAACCAGTGTTTGGTCTTTTTTTCATTATAAATTAACCATTCATTGAAATTTCAAATAAATTATATTTTTATAAACTAGACTCCATTCTACACATATTAAAAAAAAATTCAATTAGTTTTCAAATTTTACAAGGGTAGCATGACTAAAATTTAGTTTTTCAAGATGTGTCCACTTTGAAAAGTAGTAAAAAATTAAATATTCATTAAACAATTATCAAAAAAATTGGGCATAAACTACATGCTGTTAGCTAATTTCTCACCAAAGAGATTTTAAAAGTACCAAAAAAAATTTAACCTTTTGAGGGAGCCACAAAACATGCTATGTTATGTTTTTTTGACAGAAACAACACCAATTTATGTGGCTCCCTTTTTTGAACCCCTTAATCTATACCATTTTCAAAAACAATAGTAGTTTAGAAAGTAGACTCAGAGCACTACGAACATTGTTTTTGTTGCATCTTAAAATTTTGAGTGTAACTATGCTCAATTTCTCATCCAAGGTCAGTATTTCCTAATTTCAGAAAAAAGAAAAGTGGCCACTTAAGACCCCCTTTTGGCCCCCCATCTTCTTGTACTTACCCTCTGAAGCAACTCAAAACTCTGATATAGCAACATGTGATGATGGAGGTGATATTAGGTTTTGGAATTAAGAATTCATGTTCCAGACTTAGAGACTGCAAATGCAACAAGAGCATGGACCTTAAATGTTTTTGGTGCTGATGAGGACTCTTGGTTAGATTTAGGATCCCTTATATGATGCTTCTCAAGAATATTTGTGAGATGATTAATCTTTTTCTTCAAACATTTCTACTCACTGTGCCTAGTTTTCTTGCAAAATGTACACTTATCTTTTTCTTTCATAGGGCTGCCTTGATTGGAAAAGTTTTGAGCATTTGATTTTGAGGATTCAACTTTCTTATCTTTTGAGGATTCAACTTTCATATCTTCTTTTATTTCTTTGTCCTTTTATTTCTCTCCTTTATTGTTTTCCCATTTCCAACAATAAGGCCATGAGGTTTATAAGTCTTTATGGTGCTCATTTGTATCAACTTATCTTGTTCCCTTATTTAGTCCATGATGAATTCATCTGAAGTAGGCATTTTCCGTGATGCACCAAAAACCCTTTTGGTGGTATAAAAAGTAGATACAAATATAGAGAATTCAGAACCTAGTTTAGAAAGTATAGAAAGTATGAGTTGATCCTCCTTTTTTTCTATCCCACATTCCTTTAACTGCAATCTCAAGGATTTGAATATTGTGAAATAACCTTCTAAGGTATCAAGATCTCTAGGGCTCAAACTAATGAGCTCATTTTCTAACTCATTACTTTTTAGTTCATCAACCTTCCAAAAGAGTTTTTCTAAGGTTTGCCATGCTTCATTGGGTGTTTTCAAGGATTCAACATGAAATAGAAGATCAGAAGATAGATTTAGATATAAGAACTTGGAGGCTTGATCACACTTATTAAACCATTTTTCTTTGTTTGACAACATTTGAATTTTTTCAGTGCCCATAGTCACTCTATACTCAAACTCTCACTACACCAATTTACTACCCTTGATCATTCATAAAGAAACAAAATAAAACACCCAAAAGAATACTCAAAACTCAAAAAAAAATTCAAATTTCTTCCAAGAACCATACAAAAACTAGCTCCACAATCAAAAGACCTCAAAGGTTTCACCCAAAAATGAAAACTACCCAATTAAAAATCTAAACATACTCTTTTCATCCTAAATCACTCAACATCATGAATACACCTTTAATTTATATGCAACATGAGATTTAACATCCATATGAGCAAAAAAATAATAAATGCATAAATAACATACACAAATAAAAGAATTATATTATTTTGTTGCCACATAACAAGAATACAACATCCCTCTCATTTATTCCCAAAACGTAAATAACATCTCCCTTTTTTTAAAGCAAGGATACACACCATAAATTTTCCTTAATCTACAAATCGTAACAAAAAGGAAAATACCTTGAGAACAAGCTTTCCAAGGTGGAGATGCAAAACCAAGAAAACTTTCTTTCTTTCTTTTATATAAAAATTGCAGATTAAGTCTACCATAAATAAATGAATAATACCTCTAATGCAATCCAAAAGACATTCATTTCTCCTTCAACAATGCAAACTTCAAGCAACAATCCTCAACCCCCTCCAAAACTCCCAAAATCCCTTTTCTTTCTTTAATGGAACCTAGGGTTCTTTGAAAAATACTATTTTCTCTCTCTTTTTTTCGTTGTTCTCCCAAGAAAAATGCACAAGAAAGAATAGATGGAATAGAACAAATAACATGATAGTTTTCTTTTGTATATGCACAAGCCCTAATTCCAAAAGACTAATATATTATTTTTCCATTTGCAAAAATAACTAATTATTTCATCAAAGAGATAATATTTTAACTAAAATATCTATGATGAGCTTCTAACTTTCTATAAGAAGTTATTTCTCCTTTTCAACAAATCAAGCTTACCACCAAGTCATACACACATAATCCTTTATATTTTTGCATAAATAAAGCTAAGGTGACATTTTCTATCATGCCAAAATTCACCAAACAACCCCTGATTATTTCAAGTGAATTTTATCATTCCTCGAGGCCTTAATTACTTTCCAACTCATAGAAAACATAGATGCATGTTGAGAACTAAGTAAAATCACACAGGAACACAAACACCTATTGGTCTTACACTGGTTAAACATGTCTTGTGTCTTATTACCCAAAACAGAGCAAGATGGGTTTACAAAACCAAATAGACCATGAGTTTGACTCCAAATTAACCACCATCAATTTTAATCATGTACCAACACACTCAATTAACAAATAACATGATATAAATAGCTGAAACACAACATAGAACAAAAAACATGATTATAAATAATTTAAACAATGCATATTCATATTGTAATCACATCGTATATGTCTCACATCTTTATTAATCTATAATTCAAGCATAATAAGGATAACACATGATGCATGATTACATTACATGTAATCAAATAATTGAATAAAAACATTGCAATTAATCAATTAACATCACATAAATATTATGAAAGCAGTGAAACTGAAGAGTTATACAAATTCAATTATAAAATAATAACCTATCTACCTATTATATATATATATCTCCAAGTAGCAATATAAAGCATCATTAAATATCATATAAATATAGAGTACAAAATTGCACTGCAAATTAAAAAGTCACAACACACATGGACCATACAAGGTATATCTAATCAAATAATTGCCTCTAAAGGTGTGGATGAGCGAGAACAAAATATATTGTGGTTTCCAAATTATACTTCATTCATCCTTTGTCCACAAGATTTTTTTTCCCTTATAGTTGACCAATGGTTGGGACTGGGAAGGAGGAATAATGGCTCTGTCAATTATCCTCATGAGGAAAATGAGAATTGATCTTAGAGGAAATGGTTGTCCCTTAAATGTACACCCCTACTATACCTAAGTATGTTGTCATCCCCCACAACTCTACCACTAGATAGTAGAGGCAAATAATTTCTCATGTTCAGTCTATGCTTCGACAATAGTGGGGGATTTGTATCTTTTGCTTGCATGAAATAATGTGTATGTCTCTACCTAGAAATAGAACATTACTAATCTGAATAACCCATAAATTATTCAAAGAAAACTATCTTATCATAAAAAATCAATTTTCCTTGAGGATAGGGCGTGTACAAAAAGATGGAGGACCAAAAAGTGGCCAAAACCGCTTTTTGGTCCAAACAAGCCATAATGTGAGCGCGTTATAATGTGCTCGCATTATGGCTTGGTAGTTACTAATCCTAGGCTTGGTAACTACCAAGCCATAATGCGAGTATGTTATAACACAAGCATGTTATAACGTGCTCACATTTTAAAGTAGTTAAAATCCAAATCCTTGAACTTCCTTCACTCTAGAGTAGGGTCATGTCTAGGAAGAGACCAGTGGTATATACATAAAATAAACATTTAAGTATATACTAATAGGATGTTTGAGAGTGGTTTCACATCCATACGAATTAAATTGTATATTCTAGAATTTGGAGGATCCCTCAGATTTCAGACTTAGTCAAATTTTTAGGGTTTCAAACTTAGACAAATTTGAGGGTTCAACAACATGCATCAGGGTAAAGACATAGGGACCCCTTAAGTCTCTCTCTATCTCTCCCTCTATCTCTTTATCTATCTATTCTCCCTCTCTCTTTATCTCTCTCCCTCTCTCTCTCCCTCCCTCCCTCTCTCCAACTCTATTTTTATCTACCTCTCTCTGCCCCACTTTCTATATTTTCCATCTCTCTCGAGTTATCTCTCCCCCTCTCCCTCTCTCTATCTCCATCTCTCTCTCTCTCTCTCTCTATATATATATATATATATATATATATATATATATATATATATATATATATATATATATATATATATATATATATATATATATATATATATATCCCTCTGCCTCTCTATCTCTCTCTCTCCCCCTTCTCTTTCTCTCTGTCTCTATATCTCCCTCCCCTCTCTCTCTTTTTATCTCTTCCTCTCTATCTTTATCTTCTATCTCCTATCTCTCTATCTCTCTCTATCTCTCTCTCCCCCTCTCCCTCTCTATCTCTCTATCTAGCCCACTTTCTATATTTTCCCTCTCTAACTCTATCTCTCCCTCTCCCTCTCCCTCTCTATCTCTTCCCCTCTATCTATCTATGTAGATCCCTCTCTATCTCTCCCTCTCCCCCTACCTCTTTCTATGTCTCCCTCTCTCTAACTCAATATCTATCTCTCTTTATCTTTCCCTCTCTCTAATGCTATCTCTCCCTTTCTATATCTCTTTCCATCTCTATCCCCTTGTCTCTATATCTCTCCCTCTCCCTCTCCCCATCTCAATCTCTCTCTATCATCTCTCTATCTCTATTTCTACCCCCCTCTCTCTCTATCTGTATCGATATTTGTATCTCTATCTCTATCTCTCCTCCATCTCTGTCTCTCCTCCCTCTCTATCTCTCCCTCTCTCTCTAACTCTATCTTTATATTAATCCCTCCCTATCTATCTCTCTCCCCCTCTTTCTATCTCTATCTTTATCTCAAATCTTTAGAGAGGGAGGGAGAAATATAAAGATAGAGTTAAAGAGATAGAGATAGAGATAGATATAGAGGGGGTAGAGATATAAATAGAGAGAGGACATATATATATAGATGGGGAGAAGTAGATATGGAGAGATATAGATAGAGAGGGAGAGATAGAGAGATGGAGAGGGAGAGGGAGAGGGAGAGATATAGAGACAACAAGATAGAGATGGAAAGAAATAAAGAGAGGGAAAGATAAAGAGAGATAGATATAGAGTTAGAGATAGGGAGACATAGAGAGCAAGAGAGATAGAGAGGGATCTATATAGATAGATAGAGAGGAAGAGGGCGAGAGAGAGAGAGAGAGAGGGGGAGAGATAGAGTTAGAAAGAGGGAAAATATAGAAAGTGGGGTAGAGAGAGAGAGCAAAAAGATGGGGGGCCATAAGGTGGCCAAATTTTTAAAAACTTTTTTATAAGCAATAACATGAGGGAGTTATGTTTTACTATAAAAAACAACATTTTTGTCATTCTTGCATTCTGTTTTCCTACAAACACGTGGCTTGCAAATAGGGGAGAGAGCACTTGCTTTATTGGAGGCCATATTGTCACCAATTTTTTGCCGATTCGTCATCAAAATGCCGCCACGACGTCAGGGAGGCCAAAGGAGTAAGTTTTGTTTGTTTTTTTATGTGAATTTGTTACTAAATAGGTAGATTTAAGTGGTTTTTTGATGTAAATTTCTTTAATTTACAGGAATTGATAATGCATCTCCTCCTAAAAATCCTCAAAATCCTCCATCACATGAACAACAAATACCTACTGAAGAACAACCCCAACAACAAACATATCCATTCATTCCTCAATATACCCCTAGAACACAAGAAAATTTAATGGGGCAAATTGAAAATAATAAAAAACAAATTGAGGACATAATTGCAAGGTTGAAAGATCCTGCAACTTCAACCTTGCATAGAGTCGCGCTTGCTTAATCTCTTGAATATATGTTATCAAATGTAGATTCAATTAGCAAGCAAATCTCTAGTTGGTCAGATATGAGGAGAGAGTTTAGATAGTTCTATGCAGATAAGTTATCCTATGAACAAGTCAAAAATGAAAAAATTACAAAATTTGACTTGTATTTCTTTTTCACAGACCCACGAACAAATCAACCTCTACCCTTACATGCAAGAGGTTCCATATCCATTGGTGCAACAACCAAGTGATAAAGGACCATTTTGGATAGAGGTGGTAGATGGTTTTTGACCCTCCTTGCAACAATAATGAGGTCCCGCGATAATTTTTGAGGAAACTCTACTACGAGTTTGTCCTCAATAAAGTGCCAAACTATTTTGATATGCGGGACTTCCAGGGTAGAGGTGGGGGGTTAGCACAAGATAGACTAGGGGCACATGTTGACCCATAGCAGCCAGTGAGATGAGCACTCGCTAGACCAGCCCATGAGCACGTGTCTCTCCCTTCCGTTGTAAATGAGAGTGCTGAGGTTGAGACACTACAGTCCATTAGTTCCTTGACCCAGAGCATCATAGAGCATGCCAGTCCTGCAACATAGCGTGAGCTGGGGGATACTTCGAGGAGTACGATTCCACCCCATACTTGTCAGGCTTGCGAGTTAGCCTATGGTTATGACCCCACAAATAGTCTAGACACAGGTGCGTAGCTACATCTGTAGCTGAGTAGATGGTGATGATAGATGCCCTCATGAGTGAGACTTTCAGTCTTGATACTCAAGTAAATGTTAGCAAGTTCATTGAATTTAATTTATTAAATTTCATTTTTGAAATGCAAGATTAACTAATTTAGTTTATTGTTTTTAATGAAATTTCAGGGTCATAGCGTTCATTCAGTTTTTAGTGGTTCTCCACCTCCATATTACACTATGAATGTATTGCCGAGGTATGTAACTAGTAAACAATTATAAATATTGCATGTGAATAGCATTGTTATATGAATGGTATTCTAATATCTGATTTTGGATGTGGAATAGGTTAATCTTGGAGATTTCATGGCAACACTTCCCAGTGGAGGTGGAGTTCAAAGCTTCATTGAGGTAATAAAATAAATAGTTTAACTAATGAATTGTACTTACTAGATTTTGTAGTTTATATTCATATCGTTGATTACATTGCATTGCACATCTTTCAACAAAGATTTTTTTGGTTTATATTCATATTCATATAGTTTTTTTTTTTGAAAAAATGCCTCAAAGAAATGTGGTCTCATGGAATGCCATGAAAAGAAAATGCATAGACAAGGACATCACCATGAGACCACATTTCTTTGAGGCATCTTTTCAAACAGCTCACTACCTTGTCTATGCTACCACATTTTCCATACGTGTCTACCAAATCTTGTTGATCCCCTCCACACTATTCTTTAACAAATTCTCTCTAATAAACTCATCCAATTACCACCAATTAGACCCCTTGAAAAAAATCTTCCCCTTTTAAAGACATGATCCCAAAGGTTTTTTCTAGTATCACCATGCCCCAAGACATGACACTGGAGAGGGGCATGAGCCTATGACATCTTATATAGCATATGATTAACTCCAACATCAACTAGGTTTTAGGTATTAATTATGGGGGCAACAAGTCACCCCTAACCAAAATCTTCAAATCTCCACTTACCCATTCCCCTACAAACTATGTCAATCATATTGCCTCAATTTCTTCCATCCCTACTTTTGATCCTACATCTAACCCATCTAAGTCTAATGTGGACCCTTCCTTTAATACTACTATATTATTTGAGATGATAGGCACATTAGACATTCAACCTTATAATTTCATTGTTGAACCCACTCCTACACCTACCATCACCTTCTTGCTTGACAATGTGCCTACTGATGATTATAACGATCCTCTATAGATTGAGGCACACGTACACTATAAAATGATAGTTGAATCACAATGGAACTTTTGAACCTTATTAATGCAGTTATAGAGGAAGACTTATACATCACAAGGTTGCAAAGAGATTCTTATCCCCCTCAAATATCTCCTAGTGTACACACAATGACACTTCTATACCTACTTTTGGCTCCCTCACCATACTAATATAGGTAGGACCTAAATGCCTAGATGTCTCATGTCATATCATCCCCACCTCAGACCACTATCTATTCTCTTAGGTCATCCTTAGCTCATTGCAATGTGGGTTGTCCCTAAACTGTCATCCACTAGTACCTTAAATTCCCCATGATGGTCATGTATTCACCATTTCTCATACCCCATACCAACTACTTATTACCTTGAGACACTTCTTAGATTATTTTTTGTCAACCCCTTCTAGTCCACCTCAACCTCATACCAATTCCCTCTTTCACCTTTACCTATCTTATGCCTCTAAACGCATTGCTATCCCCACCCCACAACCTCTTTCTATTACTTCACCTACTCCACTAGCTACGCCCCTATCTTCCCCACCATATATCCACCTATTACTACTTCACCTTCCTCGTTGACTTTTATCTCCCCTCTAACACACCCCTCCAAGATAAAGTAAAAGAAAAAGTGTAGGACCTTTCCCTATCCACTTCTAAAAGTAGGCCTAAGAAACTTCCCCAACACTACACCTAACCTACTAACCAACCCATATCTACCCTACCTATTTCATAATCTACCCCTACCAGATGTCCCAAACCCAGTTTGCTTCTAACCCACCCCCTGACAAACCTCAAGACAAAGAAAATGATAAGAAATTTTTGAAATAAGGTTTTTCTTGTCCTATCTTTCCTGCCTCCTATTATCCCACAAACTCTTGATATTCCTCTTGATTTCTAATGCCATTCTTGTATCCCTTGTTTTGACCCTCATTCCCATCACCAATCTTTTCCTGACATATTAAAACCCTCTAGCTTAGGCATTGTCGTACCTCCATACTACCAAACAAACAAAAATTTGAGCACTACCCTACCCCACCCTACCACCAACCTAAACCTAAACTAACACCTTCACTCCCTCTAATTGAGGTGCCTCCTCTTCTAAAGCCTTACTATCCTAGTATGCTCATGTCTACCAGAATCATAGAGGATCAAAGATTAGTGGAATATTCTCTACTTGAGCATCAACCCATGTAGTTGGTGGGTGTCTCTTTGACTTAATTGTTTATTTTCACATGTTATCAGTAATATTCACTCATTTAGTGACCATCATTCCTTCTATAGACATTCAGGAGGGCACTGATCCTGTTGCTTCTAAAAAATGTCTCCTTTCTACTTTTGTTGATGCTACTATGGTCCCTCCTTTGTTGACCCTTATACCACACAATAGTCATGAATCCTCATATGAATCTTCATCTAATTTGTATATATGCATGTGACTTGTGTGCTTTATTGTGTGTACTTCCATGTTTAGGTGAACATGTGTGCATGTTAGGAGCAATGACCTGCATTACTATTATAGTTTTCATAATTGAATAATGTTGTTTTATTTTCAAATTATGCAGGCAGAGACACCTCCTAAAGTTCATAGGGCAATGGAGCATGGTGTGTCTTCCATAATTGATAGCTCCATGCCTTTGATGGGGGTATGAGGCAGATTAGTAAATTTCAAACTACATTCGTTGTTATAGTTGTTTATTATTGAAAAATCAAATGATTATTGATTTGAAGTTTAATTTCTATTTGGATGGTTTCTATAGGACATTACAACACCACAGGCTGATCCTTCTATTGTGGCAAATGAGGAGAAAGATTATCTGGCAGTGGTAAGTGATTATTTTGTTAAATGTTTCATTTTGTATAATGTAATTTCTATATATTAATGTCTATACTTTTTATTGTAACAACTATAGCTCCATGATGAACTAAATAGGAGGAGCAACCCTCAGGGTTGAAGTAGACCACTCTCATATGTGTCTCCATCCCCTCAAAGATCAAAGGCCGCCCATGATCTATTTTCTTCACCCAGAGGGGATGACTTTTTATTGGGTTCCTTTGTTGTATGCCTATATGGCATTTATGGACATATATTTTGTATTGCATATAGTTGACATTGTATGCCTATATGGCTATTTTGTATATATGTTATACTTATATCGACAGATATTGATGTATGCCTATATGGATATTTGGTTAATACACATCTTTTTAGTTGATGGTGTCCATATTTGCATTATAAACCCACACTTCAATGGATATTTGTAGATGGTTTACTTCAAATATTTAAAGTCCAATTGTATTACATGCACTCTTCCTTTATATAATTGTAAATATATAAAGTTTGAACATTTTTCTCCTCTAAGATTATTGAACATTAAATCAATCATATGAATATAATAATACATGATGCAATCTAACACCTAGGTCTCTCTACCACTACACATCTAAGCCCATACTCTGTAGGATCATTGTAGCATGGTAAGGGAATTCATGTAATTATACAATGCACTTTGAAGTATGCAACTAAAAATAAACAAGGCATTATTACATGTGACCTCATACCTCTAGAAGTTTGTCATATAATTCTTGAAAGACATCTACCATTCCATGTGTATGCTTCATGCTACCATTCATGTGTATGCTTCGTGCTTCTTGTGTATACTTCACATGTTCATGTGTATGATTCATGCTTCATGTGTATACTTCATGTTTTCACATGTATGCTTCATGCTTCCTATGTAGGTCCTTCATGTATTATGTGTATTCACATGTATGCTTCGTGTTTCTTGTGTATACTTCACATATTATGTGTATTCACGTGTACGCCTCATACTTCGTGTATTAGGTTGATAAGCACTAACATAAAAGGGAGAGCAATTTATTGTTGAGAAAGACATCCATAACATCCTTGAAGAATACAATTAAGAATACAACCTCAGGCAATATTACAAATAAAGGTGAAAAGTTGTAACCCTTTGAATAGGAAAAACTATGACCCTTTTATAATGAAGGGCAGTGACCATGCCTGTTGAGATATGGTATTGTACACCATTGCATATTTTGATATATTTTATAATGTTGTAATTAAATAATTATTTAGTTGTGATGCACCTAGGTGGTGTGGTTAATCACACTAGGTAATTATTTAGGGACCACTTGTGTAAGTTGTATTGTAACATTGGGTTGATTATTTTATGTGTGTGGGACACATAGAGTAATTAATTATTTATCTGTATTATTTGATTAATTGGAAAAATTTAGTACCAATAGTCAAATGTGGGGTCAAGTGGTTTTGTGTAACCCATGGTTTTGGGGCACATGGTTTTCTCAATGTAATGTGTGAGCTTATATTATAAAAGCAAGCACAAGGTTATTATTTGAGGTTGGCTTGACTAAATATTTCATTGTAGGTGAACGGAGGTTTTGTGAGACGCTGTCATTATACTAAGCTCTCTCTTGTAAGTGCAAATTGTGAAGCATGGCAGGTGATGTATGGATTCATGCTTGTACACATGGAGGATGCATTGGAGGTGCTTGATGGTTTAGGGGTATTCATGGAGGCTCAAATATTGTATTGTAATGTTTCATTATTGAATAATACATGTGAGCATGGATACTTTTAGAGGCTGGGTTTTTCCCTGCAAAAGGTTTTCCCAAGGTATATCTTGTGTTCACTTGTTGCTTTTTTATGTATACTTCTACATTATGGTTGTTTCTACATCTTGTTTCTCCTATTGGGTTATGCGGAATTGGTTTAATTAGGCCTACAAATTCCTAATAGTTGGTATCAAATCCATGTTTATGGTTGAGGGAGGTGTGAGCTCCCTGGATGTGTACAACCCATGTGTGTGTAGATCAAGTGCAAAATGGAAGCCATGGAAATGCATGTAAGGATTGAAGGCATTACAAGGCTTTGTGCATGTTGTATTGCAGTTTGGGGGTTCTGGGTATTGGATATTTGTTGTGCATGTTGCAGATCTGGTGATTGAAAAATCATGGCTGAAGAGGGTTTTTCTGGTTTGGCTTCATGAGGGTTTTGAGAAGGAAATTTCATAGATGACCTCTTGGGACAAAACGGACCTTGCCATTGGGTCCAAGAGGCCCAAGAGACGAAGATTCATATAAAATTTGTCATGGTTTGGTTACTGGACAAAAATGCAAAAATTTTTACCCTCCTAGGTCGATGGTACGACCGTACGCCCTGTCGACAGTGTGCAAGGTATGCTCAAATTTTTTTTCTTGCAAATCTATAGTTTTTGAAAAATTTGATTGAATTAAAGAATTTAAAAACTATAGTGCTTTTAAAAAAATTCAAGGTGGAAAATCTTTTTAAAAAAAGATTGAAAAGTTTTAAAAAAATAAAATAAAATTTGTAGAGGGGACGGTACCCCCGTACCCCCTTGCATTGCTGTGCAGAATGGTACCAATGAGGTACTGCCGACATACGTTGGTTGGCCCCGCTGGTCCCCTCACCATCCTCCGTTGGCCTTTGGGCCGGTGCCCAAGGCATCCCTACGGGCTTTTAAAACTTAATTTTTTTTTATTAAAACCTTCAAAAATGGTGGTGGAAAAGGAATTTTTTAATGACAACGAATATTAATTTTTAACTCAGACTTATTTAAATATTTAAACCCCCCTTTTGATGATGTTTTTGGTGTCCGTGTTTTTGGTGATGGAAATAAGACAAATTAGAAACTATTTTAATTATGCCTGTTAAAGACAATATGATGTTAGCTAGACACCACATCACCAGCCACCTAATTGCCCAATCACGTATAGTTAGCACCCAGTCAGCATGATGACATCAGCAGTGTACTAGGGGCCCACCAGGGGTCCACTTTTAGTGCTAGGATTGACTTTTCTTTCGGGGGGCATAACTTTCACATATGGTATTAGTTTTTCAACTTTTTATAGGCGTCAGAAAGCTCTCTCCGAGCACTACACAATGGTTCAAGTTTCATGACCAGATTTTGTTGTTTGTGTCAAAATTTGGTGCCTGAAGCCTACATTTCTCTGGTATAGTTTTATGCTCATAACTTTTATATACGGAGTCAGATTTTTGATTTCGGATAGGCGTTGGAGAGATCTTGTAGTGTACTACAATTTGGATTGTGTAGATTTTTAGTTTGGTGTGCAGAGAGAGTTTTGTGCTTGTTTGATCACTTGTAAGTGCTTGAGATTCAGAGTGCATTTATGAGTACATTTGGATGGATTTTTTGGCACAAACTTGTGGGAGTGCATGTTGTTATGAGACCATCAGTATGGTATAGTAGGTTTTCAGATTTGGTGCTTCCTGATACAGGTTTACAGGTGTTTTTAGAGTTTAGACTTTGATGGAGACAGGTACAGGTTGTCTTTTGGTTTGAGGACATGTGATGGGTTCAAATGTTGACTTCTTTTATGTTATTTCTTATGCTTCCAAACTTTATACCTATGATATTTCAAATACTTTTTCTAAGACATTACCACCATAATATGTTACTTATATATATATATTCTACAAACCTTGAACCTAATCTGCCAATATGAAACATGGTGATAACATTTGTCAATTGGATGAGTTAGACATAAGTATGTATGTATATAAATGGGATTTTGTAGATTAATTATGAAGGCCATTTTGTATGCATATGTTTTATGGATTAACCCTGTGTAGCAACAAGTTGGTAGCATTAAGGAAAGGAGAATTTGCAGGACATTGCAAGATAGAGCATTGAAGGAAGTCACAGTTAAGTGCCAACTAAAGCTAAACGTGATCATCATGAAAGAATAAATACAAGAGAAGAAGAAGACTTGTTCTAGGATTCTAATCGCAGCTTATGTGTTTTCATTCATAAGCTATTGTGTAGGAATTTCTATTTGAATAGGACTTTGCTTCCTTTGTTTCAGTTAGATTAATAAATTGATCTCAAACCTATATCCTGGTATCTAGGGATGAATTAATGATCAAAGTTAGTTGGTAGTTGCATCAACTCTCCCATTGCTGTATAAGTTAGGAGGGATGAGTTCGATGAAGAGTTAGTTTTTTAGTCAAGTTTATTATCTACTGCTCAACGGTTACTCTGTTTTTATGTTGGAAGATCCATACATGTTTTATTAAATACAATCTGAGAAGATTTTGCTCTGATATAAAGTGAATACAACCATGTGTCATGAGAATCTGAAGTAGATTTAGTTTCCAGATTAAGTGAGATAGTTCCCTGAGCTGGCCACTCAAGGTACTAACCCTCACTTCATTTATTTCCTTATTTATTTATGCATTCCTAGTTAAACTATTTTTCTGTTATTTCTTCAATTGCATTGTAAGACAAGTGAAATATCTTGATTGCCATTTCCAGTAGTTGTAATTCATGAACAAGTGCATATTTTAAGTCCTCCGGAGGTTAGTGTCAATTCTTTTATCATTCTATGTATTTTGAGTTAATTTTGTAATTCTCTGTTGAATATCGTTATCTTCAGCTTATGCTGAAGGTACCCGTAGCAACTAGATTTTAAACTATTTTTGTTGTTCTTAAATTTTTGTGAAATTCAGTAAATTAGGTTAATTAGAATAAGTCTGTATGAGTTAGTTTAGGATAGAAATGAGTCTTGAAGGCATATATAATGCATGCATCATCATAAGCTTATGCTCCTTGGTTGATAATTCAATGTAGGAATGCAATGATAGAGTGGACTGTTCAGATAGGTTTACCCCTGAATTTTAGGTTTACCCCTGAATTTTGTTTAAGTCTACAATGCATTAGTTTTCCTCTACATGTTTGGTGTTGTTGCCAGAGATGGTACTACCTTCATAGTCTCATTAGCTTTATATGCTTTCACAGTTTAAATTTTGATTCCAGCATTAGAATTAATGAATTCATTTTTCTTCAGGAAACACCAGACATTTTACTAACATTGTGCAGGACCATGCAAATATCAAGCTAAAACTACTATATGCAGAGGCAGAGAGATCACCGAGGTAGATTCCTCCCTTCGACTTCTTAGGATAACGAGGACATAGCTGACTTTATCAATTATACAATAGAAAGTGTTGAAGAAGAGTTTTCTCTTACATCTTCATCAACAACTTCTACATCTCCATCAACTTCCTCCACAACTACAGAAGGGACTTTTAGAACCATGGCAGATGCTGCAGTAGAGGATCCTCCAAGACAAGCAACATTTGAATTCCCTATCCCAGACCAAGAATAGGCTGCTACTTTAAAAAATATACCACCTTCTGCATTGCATGTCTTCTACGGCTTGGTGACTGAAGATCTTGACACTTTCCTGTTTGAGTTTGATGTCTTCTGTAGGATTTATGACTACACCACTGATCCCTATAGACTCAAGTTGTTCCCTACCACACTAAAGGATGCTACTTTAAGACGGTTTATGGGGTTGGGGCAAGATGTCATTCCAGACTGGGATACCATGAAGACAAAGTTCCTGGAAAAATATAAAGACTACTGCAGAGGACATGATAGAAGGAGAGATGACATCTTTAGGATGTCACAAAAAGAGGATGAGCCCCTAGAAGACTATGTTGAAAGATTCCAATTTCCCTTAAAGAAAAACCCTCAAAATAGATTGTCTGAAGAATCACTAAAGCTTGTCTTTTTGATGGGAGTTAATGATGACTGCATGGATGCCCTCAATCTCATTGAAACAGGGGATATATCTCAACTTCCCTTTGAGGATGTCTGTAGAGCTTGCAGAAATTATTCTAGAACCTTTTCTAGAAAACCAAGGGGAGAAAGAGTAGCCATCACAGGCAAGGCAACTAATGGAGTTTCAAGAGTGGAAATTAGTAACCTGTCGGCCAACATGAAGGAGGACATTATTAGCCATATGGCTACACAGCTGGACACTCTTCATATCAAGAAGAAACAAGAAGAGTCAGATGCAATGCTTATTGAATACTGCCCCAGCTATAGACAAAGGAAGGTCAATTGTAAATGCAAAAGGGTGGCCAGTATCCAACAAGAAAAGATTGAAAGGCCATAATTACAGCCATTTGAAGGAGAAGATGGGCAACTGTTCTTCATAGCTCAAAGGAGACCTTGGTAGAAAAGACAAGGTATGCCCTCTGATCCACTTAATTATAATTCCCCCTTTCCTGCTGCAAACCAAAATTTCTCTACTTGGAATACTCAACAGTGGCCTAGTAATCCAAATACATGGCAAAACCCGCAATGGCCTACTCCACAATGGCCTACCCCACAAACTAGTTGGAATCAACAATAGCCAAACCCATGGCCTCAACAAAATTTCCAAGGTCCCAACTATAACCCCCAGTGGCCTACTTAGTAGCAACAATGGCAGCCTTAGTGGAACAAGGGCCAACAATGGCAACAAAATGCACAATTTCAGCAACCAATGATTCCATCTCAGCCACAATAGCCAACCATAATGACGCCATCAACACCTCAAAATATAGCTCCTCGACCTACCCAAATCCCTTCCCAACCTGCACCTAACCCTAACAACAAGCCTGTCTAGCAGGGTTATACTAACAAGGTAATGCAATATCCCACCTTTGGGGTGGAAGTGAGTAGTTTCATCTTAGATCAGGGAAACAACTTGCACAACCTTCATCTCCCCAAATCATAGAGCTTGAAGATGAAGAACCCACCGAAGAAGCCTCAAATAAACCACCTTTGGAACCTGCATTATCCCAAGATGCCCAAACTACCTTACATCAGAAGCCTCCTCCTTTCCTAGAGCACTTGGCCATGCAAAAGCAAACAACCTAAACTGATACTATCCTTCTTAGCCAGCTAAAAGATATAATAATCAAGATTCCCTTAATCCAAGACATCAAGGATATTCCTATCTATACTAAGACTATTAGGGATCTTTCCATAAAGAAGCCAGGAAGGAAGAGAATAGACCCTCAAACAGTGCATGTTTTAGATAATCTTGCTGATATCATGTTGGGTAATATAACTGCTCCCAAATATATAGATCCAGGTAGTCCAGTGGTGGATGTCAAGATCAATGGGACTCTGATTAAGAATACTTTGATAGATTTAGGTGTTGCAATTAATGTCATGACCAAAGAGACAATGCAGACACTCCAATTGAACAACCTTAGGCCTGCTCAGATAGTCTTGCAATTAGCTGATAGGTCTACAGTCAAACTTGAAGGAGTCATAGAAGATTTGGTCATTGCATTAGATTCTTGGGAATACCCTGTTGATTTCATAGTTTTGCAGCCAAATGTTAATCTTGTTGGTTATCCTCTTATACTAGCTAGACCATGGCTTCCCACTACTAATGCATTTATAGGTTGCAAGTCTGGTAACATGATCATATCCAATGGGACTGTGACCAAGGAATTGGTTTTATATCCACTAACCCATCCATACCATGAGCTTGAACAAACCATTTGGCCTATCCTAGAAGATGAGGACACCTATTCCTTGCAAACCCTGATGACTATTAAATGTAGCCCCTTGTTGGATATCCCAAATGAAGATGAGTTAATTGCTCACGTTATACAAAATGATTGTGGGAGGCATCCATAGCAGCAAGACTGCCTATCTTGCTTACAAGACCCTTTGAGTAGCATAATACCCAGCAGTTCCTTAGAAGAAGTATCCCAAATATTTCATGCGTTATTACCCCAGCAATGCGTACCTGTATTACCCAACCTTGATTTGTCTTCTATGCAAGTATTGTCCAAACAATTAGAAATCAAGCCAGGAAAGATGTTGAATATTAACAATACATTAACTGATGAACAACAACAATCCCTACATAAAATATTGCATACACACTCAACATAATTTGTCTGGGATTACAGTGACATGAAAGGCATTGATCCTACCTTATGCATGCACAAAATATATATTGATGATGGCTATAGACCCATCAGGCAACAGAAGAGGCGCATGAACCCCGCCCTCAGAGAGATTGTGAAAGCTGAGCTTTAAAAGCTTCTGGATGTAGGCTTTATATACCCCATTTCAAATAGTGAATGGGTTTCACCATTGGTCATAGTGCCCAAGAAAGGTGGCAAATGGAGAGTTTGTGTTGATTATAGGGAACTGAATGCTGCTACTAGGAAGGATCACTTTCTATTGCCATTTATTGACCAAGTTCTTGACTCTTTAGCAGGAAAGAAATATTTTTCCTTTCTTGATGGTTTTAGTGGCTATAACTAGATTAAAATTGCTCCAGAAGATCAGGATAAGACAACGTTTACTTTCCCTTGGGGGACATATGCATACTCTGTCTTACCCTTTGGTTTGTACAATGCCCCAGCTACATTTCAAAGAGAAGTCCTCAGTATTTTCTCTAATTTTGCCCATGATAGCATGGAGATTTATAAGGATGACTTCACCACATATGGTGATACATATGATGAAGCTTTACACAATTTGGAGAAAGTGTTGAAAAGATGCACAGAGCACAACCTCTCTTTGAGTAATGAAAAGTGTTTTCTGATGATGACACAAGGAGTAGTCTGGGGACATTTCATCTCTAGTGCAAGAATACAAGTGGACCCAAAGAAGATTGGAGTTATTTCCACCCTGCCTATTCCACAGAAACAGAAGGATGTAAGGAGCTTCCTGGGACATGCAGGATACTACAAGAGGTTCATTCAAGATTTTAGCAAGATTGTTGCACCTTTGTTTACCCTGTTGACCAAGGACAATGAATTTGACTGGACACTAGATTGTCAGACTTCTTTTGAAAGGTAAAATTATCTTTGACACAAGCTCCAATTCTCAGGGGTCCAAATTGGACCCTACCTTTTCACATCCACACTGATGCATTAGACTTTGCCATTGGAGAAGTTTTAGGCCAGCAAGAAGGCACTAAGGAATATGCCATATACTATGTAAGTAAAAATTTGCAAGGAGCTGAGTTAAATTACACCGTGACAGAAAAAAAGATGTTGGCAATTGTTTATGCCATAAACAAATTCAGACAATACATTACTAGTTATCAAGTATTCATCCACATAGATCATGATGCAATTAGATATTTGATGAATAAGCCATTGTGGGTGGCAGGCTTGTCAGATGGTTATTGTTACTACAAGAACTTGACATCAAAATTGTTGACAAGCCAGGTAAGGTTAATGTAGTTGTTGATTTCCTATCTAGACTACAAACACAATCAATAGAAGGGGTGGTTGATGACTCTTTTCTTGATGAACATCTCTTTGCTCTCACCATACACACTCCCTAGTATGCAGATATAGCTAATTATTTGGCTTCAGGGCAGATTCCAAGATACTTTTCTCCAAGGGAGAAGAGGTAGATAGTTCACAAATGTTTTCCTTATTCATGGATTTCTAGATTTTTATTTTATATTGGCCCAGATAATATTATGCGAAGATGTATCAGAGAAGATGAGGTGTTTGATATATTGAAGGCCTATCATGATGAGCCTTGTGGGGGACATTTTGCAGCCAAGAGGACAACATTCAAGATACTAACAATAGGGTATTATTGGCCAACACTTCATAAAGATATTGTCAAGTACACTATGAGCTGTGATAGATGTCAGAGAATGGAGAGGCCTACAAGAAGTGAAGAGATGCCCTTACAGCCACAGATCTCATTGGCTCCTTTTGACAAATGGGGATTGGATTTTGTGGGTCCTATATCTCCTACATACAACAACAAAGAATATATCCTGGTATGTACTGATTACTTAACTAAATGGGTTGAAGTGAAGGCATTACAGTTTTCCAGAGATGGCAATGTGGCAAAATTCCTATATGAGGACATCTTCACTAGGTATGGTGTGCCAAGGGAGATAGTAACTAATCAAGGACCATAATTTACATATGATTTAATCACCAAATTGGTTGAGGAATATCAGATCAGACATAAGAAATCCACTCCCTACCATCCTCAAGCCAATGGTTAAGTGGAAGTCACAAATAGGGAGATTGAGAACATCTTGACAAAGACAGTGCAACTTCACAGACAAGATTGGGTTTCTAGGCTCCCAAAAGCTGTTTGCACATACAGAACAACCTGGAAGATAATTACAGGGTTTACACCTTCTGAGTTGGTGTATGGCAAGACAACAGTCCTTCCTATAGAATTTGAACACAAAACCCTAAGGGCAATAGTGGAACTAGGAATGGATTTGACCATAGCACAACAAGAAAGGCTAAAACATTTGAATGCTTTGGATGAAATCTGATTGGAGGTCATTTTTCACACAGAGGTCATATAGAAACAAAGATCAAAATGGCATGACAAGTACATCAAGACTAAAGAATTCACTGCTGGTGACTAGGCACTCCTTTATGATTCAAGATATAAGGATTTCAAGGGCAAGCTTCAGTCTCATTGGTTGGGACCCTATGAGATTAAACAAGTCTTTCCTAATGGTGTAGTTCAATTGTAGACCATTGATGCAGTTCGGTTTTCATTGCTTGTAAATGGGCACAAGCTGAAACTATATAAAAAGCCACTTCAAAAGGATGACTTTCTTATTTCTTTAGCTTCTCAGTATGGTACTCCTGATGAAGATGATGTGACACCAAATGATACACCTTCTGATGTTGATCCAGCAACACTGTGCAATGATGTGGAGGTTAAGTTGCAATACTCAACCCCTATCGCTGAAACCTAATTTTTTATTCTTTATAAATCACATGTACACAAAACACATTGTACATGATGACCACTGTCAATTTTAGAGGGACCTATTTTTCACATACCATAGGGACCTGTTGCAATTGGGCCCTTGTTTCCTATTTCTGCACATATTCGATCGGGACTTGTGCTGCAGGTGTCTGTAGCAACAAGTGTCTGTGGATATTTTCAACCATTTGGCACACATCTCATTCTTCTTCCTATACAT
This sequence comes from Cunninghamia lanceolata, assembly GCA_027924645.1. Lineage (NCBI taxonomy): Eukaryota > Viridiplantae > Streptophyta > Pinopsida > Cupressales > Cupressaceae > Cunninghamia > Cunninghamia lanceolata. Next base: position 19,669,150 of record BSBN01001583.1, read on the forward strand.
TTCCTTATTACTCCACATGCTTCAATCGCCTTCAATAATCCAATGGTTGCGACATGTTTGTTCAAATTGCATTAACCGGTTGTTACATCAACTTTTGTGATCTGTCAAATCGAATAAATTCTGACGTACCCGCCACCCTCCCATCTACTCTATGCATATCACTCCACTCATGCCAAATCAATGCCAACATATTGATCTCCTTTTCCAAGGTGATCCACTCCATGCTCTTCATAATCAATGCACATAAGGTAACTTTTTAATGATTATCTTCAAAGTTTCTATTTATATTCATTATTACTAAGTGTTTATCTCATGCATGCAGCAATATATCACCCTTTTCATGTAATCATTACTCTTTCATCCCTACACATTCATTTGTGAAGTGTGGTCACTTCACCTTTCAGTTGGGGGGAGGGGTATATGGCCAATTTTTATTTTTATTTTTATTTTTACCATCAATCAAATTTTTAAGCTATTGTAAAAGTTTTTCTATACCGTTTTCCATGATAGTTGACCTGCCCTAAATTGTGAGCTTGTTATTTCCCTGTGAGTGAGTTGAATTTCAAATTTTTACCTACAAAGAACTCTAAAAGCTACAGTTGTGGGGTGAAAGAATTGACAGGCAATTTTCTAAGGTGGTAAAATTGAAATTAGGCAGAGTTACGAATTGATAAGAGTGCAGAATACAGGTCCAATGGGGGGTGATGTAATCAGAAGAGAACCATCAGTGCATAAGGAGATATTGGAAGATGTACTGGTTCTCCCACTCTTTACTAGAGTCAGGTGGTTAGACCATTTTCTAAAACTAACGGAGTATGATAATGATATGGCAAGGGATTTTGTAGCAACTCTACAATATGACAAAGTGACAGTGAGGGGATTAGTTGTGGATGCCTTTGAAACATCTATTGCCCAAGTCACTGGATTACCACAAATAGGGTCTAAGTATCCAGTCCGTGCTGATGTAGCAACGATGAGGGAGGAATTTTGCGAGCGTGGTGAGAACTTGGATTCAATCACACAAGGTACAAAAAGATTATCCCTTCCATTCTTCTGGGGGAAATGTGCTTCGTATATTATCAAATATATCACTTGTGATGGTAGACATAACTTGTTGTATACTACACACTTGAAGTTGTTGAATCACCTATGCCATGATAAACTGGTTAATGTTCCCAATTATCTATACAATATGTTGAAGAGAATGGCATTTGAGTATCAGAAAAGACAAACAGAGACTACATTGTCTCATCATTGTTTGGTAGCTTTACTAGTTAAAAGAAGTTTGAGAATCCAACACCCATAGGTTAGCTTGGATGCTTTTAAACAATGCAAGGATATTTCAAAATTACTGGAAGTAGATGAGCCTCAACAGGAGCTGGAACCAGAAGCTGAACCTAATGTTGAACCAGAGGTTGAACCTGAACAAGAAGAGCCGTAGGAGGAAATTCCTCTAGAAACTAGGCCAGTGACAGTAGAAGAAACCTCAATTCCTAACCCTAAACCCATGAGGGGAACTATGAGAAGTGATGCTTCTACTTCATCTAAGAAGAAGAAGAGTAAGAAGAATGTAGAGAAGCATAAGGGCATTGAGAAAGAGAAGGGTGCAGGGGAGAGGAAGAAGAGAAGTCAGAAAAAGAGCAAAAGTGAAGAGAAGCCATAAACTATCACACCTAGACGTTCAGGAAGGCTGAGGAGGCAGAATGTAGAAAAAAGAGTTGATGAGGAACAAGGGGAAGCAGAAAAGGAGGAAGCACCACAGTAAGATCCAACATTGTTGGATACAACTTTAGAGAAGGAAGGAAATGTCCATGGGAATACTCCTATCGATGCCAGTATACCTACCAAATGAAGAAGGTATGTTTCTTCATCCTCTAGTTCTGATTCAAAGGACATTTTCATTGCACTAAAAATGGGAAGAACAATTCCTGGCAGTCCTATTAGAGAAATTTTTAATGTTACTGGAAATAAGGATGAAGGCTTTGATTTTGAACAAGGAAAAGAGTTGTTAGAAGATAGAAATATGAGGCAAGAACTTCAGGAAGCCCTTAATAGAATTAAACAATTAGAAGAACAAGTGAAACAGTATGAGGAAAAGGATAGGGAAAAAGAGACAAGAATAAAAGAATTAGAGGAGAAAATTCAGACATATGGTCATGGCTCTAACATGGATCTCTTAGCACAAGTGATTGAGAGTAAAATGGAAAATGAGGAAAAAGAAGCTCTAATCCTGTAGCCTCTTGTAATAAGACCTCCAACATGCCTCATTGTGGGTTTTGAATTGATGAAGTTCAATGATGAATTCAAGCAAGAAAAAGAAAACTGGGAGAAGGAGAAACGAATTCTTAATGCATCAATAGAATGTAAAAATGATGAGTTAAAAAGGTTGGAAGGGAAGCTAATAGAGGTAGTTGACAGGACAATTCAAATCATAGAATGCAGACTTCCACCAAAAGTTTATGCCTTATTTCTCAAAGAAAAGTTTCTTAGTTTTAAATTCAATAGATTCATCAACGATCAGTCTATTTCTATCTATTCAAGGCATGATTTTTTCCAGTTATTTCAAGGAGTCAGTTTGGAAGAACAAGATCACTTGTGTGAATATTGTTTGCACAATTATTTGATGGAAGAAGATACAGAGTGGAACCCTTTGATCTATGTTGGTGATCTTCAAGTCAGAGCACTGATGTCTTACCTCATAAATGAGCAGCTTAGAGGGGAGATAATGGATAAATATGAAGAACAAGAAAAGAAAGTGCCACTATAGATTAGGAAAGAAGCCTTAAATCCTAATGTGATCCTGACTCAGTGGTTAACCCTCCTCTCTCATAAGGGTCCAGGTAAGGTAATTATGGATTTAAGACTCGGGGATTATAGAAGGATACAATGGTTGGCAGTGTCTATCATTCAGAATTGCACGAGGTATGTGTAGAATAGATGGGATAATTTGACCCCAGAATTGCAGAAGAAAGAGCCTCACTCTCTCCACAACTTTATGAATATGTTTGAGAGGTTGCGCAAGTATATCCAGATCTCAGAGAAAAAGGAGTGGAATGGCTACCCCTTACTTATCACCCTCATATTCTTCTTTATCCAGTACCAAACTGGGCAGGAGAAAGAGATGATGAGTGCAGGCATGTTGAATTAATCAGGATGAAGAAACTTGCATGCTACAATGGTTTTTATCTCAAATAGGGATAGGGGATCAGAGAAGATATGGATTTGAGGTGGATAACTTTGCATTATAACCTTTTCCCCTAGGTGTTTTATTGAATATTTTGCTTGAGGACAAGCAAAAGTCTAAGTTGGAGGGAAATGATGGGTTCAAATGTTGACTTCTTTTATGTTATTTCTTATGCTTCTAGACTTTATACCTATGATATTTCAAATACTTTTTCTAAGACATTACCACCATAATATGTTGACTTTTATATATATTTTGCAAACCTTGAACCTAATCTGCCAATCTGAAACATGGTGATAACATTTGTCAATTGAATGAGTTAGACATAAGTATGTATGTATATAAATGGGATTTTGTAGATTAATTATGAAGGCTATTATGTATGCATATGTTTTATGGATTAACCCTGTGCATCAGCAAGTTGGTAGCATTAAGGAAAGGAGAATTTGCAGCACATTGCAAGACATAGCATTGAAGGAAGTCACAATTAAGCGCCAACTGAAGCTGAACGTGATCATCATGGAAGAATAAATACAAGAGAAGAAGAAGACTTGTTCTAGGATTCTAATCACAGCTTATGTGTTTTCATTCATAAGCTATTGTGTAGGAATTTCTATTTGAATAGGACTCTACTTCCTTTGTTTCAGTTAGATTAATAAATTGATCTCAAACCTATACCCTGATATCAAGGGATGAATTGATGATCAAAGTTAGTTGGTAGTTGCATTGACTATCTCATTTATGTATAAGTTAGGAGGGATGAGTTCGATGGAGAGTTAGTTTTTTAGTCAAGTTTATTATCTACTGCTCAACGGTTACTCTATTTTTATGTTGGAAGATCCATACATGTTTTATTGAATACAATCTGAGAAGATTTCTCTGATATGAAGTGAATACAACCATGTGTCATGAGAATCTGAAGTAGATTTAGTTTTCAGAATAAGTGAGATAGTTCCCTGAGCTAGCCACTCAAGGTAGTATCCCTCACTTCATTTATTTCCTTATTTATTTATGCATTCCTAGTTAAAACTATTTTTTTGTTATTTCATCAATTGCATCGTAAGACAAGTGAAATATCTTGATTGTCATTTCCAGCAGTTGTAATTCATGAACAAGTGCATATTTTAAGTCCTCCAGAGGTTAGTGTCAATTCTTTTATCATTCTATGTATTTTGAGTTAATTCTGTAATTCTCTGTTGATTATCGTTATCTTCCACTTATGTTGAAGGTACCCGTAGCAATTGGATTTTAAATTGTTTTTGTTGTTCTTACATTTCTGTGAATTTCAGTAAATTAGGTTAATTAGAATAAGTCTGTATGCGTTAGTTTAGGATAGAAATGAGTCATGAAGGCATATATAATACAGGCATCATCATAAGCTTACGCTCCTTGGTTGATAATTCAATGTAAGAATGCAATGATAGAGTGGACTATTCAAATAGGTTTACCCCTGAATTTTGTTTAAGTCTACAATACATTAGTTTTCCTCTACAACATGGTTGATACTCGTGTGAGACTTGGAGTCTTGTTTCAGTGGGAGATGAGTATAGGTACAACGATGATGATGATTATGGTGTCATGGATAGGCAGGCACACTTTTGCATTGGCACAACATGATCATGTATGTGATTGACAGGTATGGGCTATGATGTTCGATTCATGATTATAGGTGGTGTTGTGGTGTTGTTTTAGGAGATTGTTCTTATCTCCCGGATACTTGATTAGTCCTTGACTATGGTTACTCGTTTGCGGACTTGTTGGCAAATCAAATCTAGCGTTGATTTGGTGTTTGAGTCTTGGAGTCTATAGGTTGTCTTCTTTGATATATCAGTTTGCATATTTACTAGTGTGATGATGAGTTTGCATGTGACATTTATTTGGATCTACCAGTTATGTAGTTTTGTATGATGATCACCTATTTAGCTATAGTGGGATAACTCGGATGTGGATTATCTATATTCACTAGATTGATTCAGTGTTTATGCAGACTTTGTCAGTTGGCCTTGTCTGTGGTCATTTGTGCATTGGTATGATTGCTTTGGGACAAGAGGATGGATGATTAGAGTGCTTGGATAGTTGGTTGTTGGGACTTGCAGCATGTTTATCACAATGTCATGGAGAGATTGGATACATGGTTTTATGTTAGCTTTTGACAGTGATAGTTTTATCTTCTTGTTTGGAGTTTTTGGTTCACTAGACCTTTTGGGAGATATTGATGTTACAGTGGGATTCCTTGATTGGTTTGGGCAATGGATAATCTTCATTCAGGAGATGGTTATTTTGTTGTCATGGATAGCTCCGTATCATGGTTCAGTAGGAGCTTTGGCAGCATGTTGGATTCATCATACGTGATGGATGATCTTCTGCAGTGAATGTTGGTGTCATGGAGGAGCTCTTGGTTGTGAGAGTTCTTTGACATTTTTAGTTCTGTTGACAATAGATGGTTATCTTCATATGATTGAAGATGTTGACATTTTGGTTTACCATGGAGGACTTATTTGAGTCTTTGGTTGAGGTGTCAGTTTGATATGTTTATCCTTGATTTAGAGATGTTGATATTATGTCATGGTTTACTGTTGATGCTAGCTTAGAGTATTGGCATGATACAGGTTCTCTTAAAACAAGATGTATGCATCATTGTACGCTTTGTTGCATGTGATCTTCTTGCAAGGAGATGGTTAGATCATGATGTCATGATGGGCTTCTTGATTATGTAGATGTGTAGTAGGAGCATTGACAGTGATCTTGTTTGTTCTCTTGGTATTGAGTACTTTGATCATTTGCTTGATTTACTTCATGATGGTGCTATGTTGCATTTGGAGTTTCAGCATGGATTAATCATGGAGGTACTCTTGGATACTTGGAGATGTGTGTGAGGCTACAGTTCTCTTGTGATTAGATACAATTGTTGAGAAAGTTACTCTTTGGAGATTTCAACAGATAGACCGAAGAGCCTTACACCTGGATATGGATGTGAGTTCATTATGGACCTAGAGGAGATTGTTCTTGGAGAGAGTCATTGTGGCTTGGTGTATCCTGGAAGAGCATTCTCATTCCCCACTCTTGGTCTACTCAACAGTTTATCATCTATGAGGTATTGTCCATCCTTTTAGATGTGTTTTACTTTATGTTTCATCTTCTCATAAATATGGACCTTGAGCTATAGTTATTGGTTCTAGAGGGTTCATTTGAGGGATGTTAGCATGGTTATCTCCTTGTTCATATGGTTTGATTTATGATGTTCATTATGAGGAGTTTAGGAGATGTGATTGGGCTTATTCCTGGTTATGGAATGTTTATGAGTTTGATCTACCTTGATTAGAGAGGCTTACATCCATGTTGGTTACATGTTATATATGTTCATTTGATCTTATGAGATTAAATAGTTGGGTGTTGTTGAGGCTTTTCATTTGGGGTTGTAAAGGAGATCATACTTGACACAGCTTAGTACTTTGAGGTATTTGTAGAAGGACATTATGATTTACCAGTTTTCTCTCTTTGTCTTGTGACTACTTCCTGGAGGATCATGTTGATATGGTTGGACTTCGGATAGTTGTGGTGACATGTTGTGAGAGAGTATGCAGTGATATATCATGCATGTGTGGATCATTGTGATTGTTCTTGATACTACATTGGCTTCTTGATTAACCACACCTTGTTTCGAGTGTTGATTGATAGACTTGGTATGCCTTGGATCTATTTTCAGATTTGACATTACACATTAAGTGGGAGTTCCTAGATGTATGTGTTCTTCATTTACAGGTTTGATATGTGGAGCTTGGTATTGCACTATATGGGTTGGATATGTCAGTTGGCATGAGTTTATTGATGTTGTTGATACCTATGAGGTATGGATGGTTGAATGTATTAGCATATGATGTGGGTGCTATTTTCAATCATATGGGTTTTTTACCTTTGACAGCAGCTTAGAGCCTTATGTTATCACTTGGATTTGATGCTTGTGCTCTTTGGATTGGTGCATCTTCACCTTGGCATGTTCCTTTTCTTCCATATGTGGCACGTTGGAGGATGAAAAGAGTTCTTGCTTGAGATGGTGGTCACTTTGATTTGTTGTAGGTATCTTGATGGAGCACGAGAGCATGCTTGAGATTCATGTGATTTCAAGTTTGCCTATGATGATGTATTTCATGGATTGACCCTTATGCAATGTATACAACAAGTGGGAGAATGTTGGGATATGGTGTCGGCATTTATGGACATATATTTTGTATTGCATATAGTTGACATTGTATGCCTATATGGCTATTTTGTATATATGTTATACTTATATCGACAGATATTGATGTATGCCTATATGGATATTTGGTTAATACACATCTTTTTTATTGATGGTGTCCATATTTGAATTATAAACCCACACTTAAATGGATGTTTGTAGATGGTTTACTTCAAATATTTAAAGTCCAATTGTATTACATGCACTCTTCCTTTATATAATTGTAAATATATAAAGTTTGAACATTATTCTCCTCTAAGATTATTGAACATTAAATCAATCATATGAATATAACAATACATGATGCAATCTAACACCTAGGTCTCTCTACCACTACACATCTAAGCCCATACTCTGTAGGATAATTGTAGCATGGTAAGGGAATTCATGTAACTATACAATGCACTTTGAAGTATGCAACTAAAAATAAACAAGATATTATTACATGTGACCTCATACCTCTAGAAGTTTGTCATACAATTCTTGAAAGACATCTACCATTCCATGTGTATGCTTCATGCTACCATTCATGTGTATGCTTCGTGCTTCTTGTGTATACTTCACATGTTCATGTGTATGATTCATGCTTCATGTGTATACTTCATGTTTTCACATGTATGCATCATGCTTCCTATGTAGGTCCTTCATGTATTACATGTATTCACATGTATGCTTCGTGCTTCTTATGTATACTTCACATATTAGGTGTATTCACGTGTACGCCTCATACTTCGTGTATTAGGTTGATAAACACTAACATAAAAGGGAGAGCAATTTATCCTTGAGAAAGACATCCATAACATCCTTGAAGAATACAATTAAGAATACAACCTCAGGCAATATTACAAATAAAGGCAAAAAGTTGTGACCCTTCGAATAGGAAAAACTATGACCCTTTTATAATGAAGGGCAGCGACCATGCCTGTTGGGATATGGTATTGTACACCATTGCATATTTTGATATATTTTATAATGTTGTAATTAAATAATTATTTATTTGTGATGCACCTAGGTGGTGTGGTTAATCACACTAGGTAATTATTTGGGGACCAGTTATGTAAGTTGTATTGTAACATTGGGTTAATTATTTTGTGTGTGGGACACATAGATTAATTAGTTATTTATTTGTATTATTTGATTAATTGGAAAAATTTAGTACGAATAGTCAAATGTGGGGTCAAGTGAATTTGTGTAACCCATGGTTTTGTGGCACATGGTTTTCTCAATATAATGTGTGGGCTTATATTAGAAAAGCAAGCACAAGGTTAATATTTGAGGTTGGCTTGGCTGAATATTTCATTGTAGGTGATGGAGGTTTTGTGAGAGGATGTCATTATATTGAGCTCTCTCCTGTAAGTGCAGATTGTGAAGCATGGCAGGTGATGTATGGATTCATGCTTATACACATGGAGGCTGCATTGGAAGTTCTTGATGGTTTAGGGGTATTCATGGAGGCTCAGATATTGTATTGTAATGTTTCATTGTTGAATAATACATGTGAGCATAGATGCTTTTGGAGGCTGGGTTTTTCCCTACAAAGGGTTTTCCCAGGGTATATCTTGTGTTCCCTTGTTGCTTGTTCATGTATACTTTTCCATTATGGTTGTTTCTGCATCTTGATTCTCCTATTGGGTTATGTGGAATTGGTTTAATTAGACCTACAAATTCCTAACAATGCCTAGTGTAGATGTGCCCAATTGGATGTGTTGGTGCTAACGGTTTGGCCCACGAAGAACAAAACAAAAAAGTAGCCTACCTTGCAACTTTACACTACATGCATCTGACGATTTTTGGAGCATCAGAAAAACTTTCACCACGGGAAAACATCTCAGAGATATTAAAAACTGAGAGGTTATTATAGAGGGGCCCTACATGATCCCATAGCCTCAGACGGAGTGGTTCTAAGTGACACAGTTTTCGAATAATTGCTTGTGAAAGATTGTTGCTTTTTTGCACTTTGGACTCTTAAGGGATATCATCGGTACAATGTAGCTTAGACTATTTCGGCATGTTTGTGTGGGAAATAAGACCATGCCTAGCCTAAACGTACCAATCTCGATGCGTTGTAACTGTCGATTTGGTCGCACCAGGAGCAGAACAAAAGTTACTGCGATCAAACTGATAGTTACAGCCCTTTGCAACTTTACACTACATGCATTTGACACAATTTTTGAGTAACAGCTCGTCAAAGATTGCTACCTTTTTGCACTTTGGTCTCTTAAGGGATATCACCTGTACAATGTAGCTCGAACTGTTTTAGCATGTTCGGGTACAAAACAAGACCATACCTAGCCTAAATGTACCCATCCAGATGTGTTGGAACTGTCGGTTTGGTCGCATGAGGAGTAGAACGAAAGTTACACCCCTTTGCAACTTTACACTGCATGCATCTGACACTTTTTCCATCAACTGAAAACTAGACACCACAGGCAAACACATCAGAGATATCAAAAACTAAGAGAGGTTATTGTAGAGGGGCCCTACATGATCCCGTAGCCTCAGACAAAATGTTTCTAAGTGACATGATTTTCGAGTAACATCTCGTCAAAGATTGCTGCCTTTTTGCACTTTGGTCTCTTAAGGGATATTGCCAGTACAATGTAGCTCAGACTATTTCGACATGTTTAGGTACAAAACAAGACCATGCCTAGCCTAAAAGTACCAATCTAGATGCTTTGGAACTATTTGTTTGGTTACACCAAGAGTAGAACGAAAGTTACACCCCTTTGCAACTTTACACTGCATGCATTTGACACTTTTTCCATCAACTAAAAACTAGACACCACAGGCAAACGCCTCAGAGATATCAAAAACTGAGAGAGCTTATTGTAGAGGGGCCCTACATGATCCCATAGCCTTAGACAGAATGTTTCTAAATGACATGGTTTCCAATTTTTTCCAGTTATTTCAAGGAGTCAGTTTGGAAGAACAAGATCAGTTGTGTGAATATTGTTTACACAATTATTTGATGGAAGAAGATATAGAGTGGAACCCTTTGATCTATGCTGATGATCTTCAAGTCAGAGCACTGATGTCTTACCTCAGAAATGAGCAACTTAGATCGGAGCTAATGGATAAATATGAAGAACAAGAAAAGAAATTGCCACTGCAGATTAGGATAGAAGCCTTAAATCCTGATGTGATCCTGACTCAATGGTTAACCCTCCTCTCTCATAAGGGTCCAGGTAAGGTAATTATGGATTTAAGACTTGGGGATTATAGAAGGATACAATGGTTGGCAGTGTCTATCATTCAGAATTGCAACAGGTATGTGTAGAATAGATGGGATAGTTTGACCCCAGAATTGCAGAAGAAAGAGCCTCACTCTCCCCACAACTTTATGAATATGTTTGAGAGGTTGCGCAAGTATATCCAGATCTCAGAGAAAAAAGGAGTGGAAGGGCTACCCCTTACTTATCACCCTCCTATTCTTCTTTATCCAGTACCACACTTGGCAGGAGAAAGAGATGATGAGTGCAGGCATGTTGAATTAATCAGGACGGAGAAACTTGCATGCTACAATGGTTTTTATCTCAAATAGGGATAGGGGGTCAAAGAAGATATGGATCTGAGGAGGATAACTTTGCATTATAACCTTTTCCCCTAGGTGTTTTATTAAATATTTTGCTTGAGGACAAGCAAAAGTCTAAGTTGGAGGGAAATGATGGGTTCAAATGTTGACTTCTTTTATGTTATTTCTTATGCTTCTAGACTTTATACCTATGATATTTCAAATACTTTTTCTAAGACATTACCACCATAATATGTTGACTTTTATATATATTTTGCAAACCTTTAACCTAATCTGCCAATATGAAACATGGTGATAACATTTGTCAATTGAATGAGTTAGACATAAGTATGTATGCATATAAATGGGATTTTGTAGATTAATTATGAAGGCTATTATGTATGCATATGTTTTATGGATTAACCCTGTGCAGCAACAAGTTGGTAACATTAAGGAAAGGAGAATTCACAGCACATTGCAAGACATAGCATTGAAGGAAGTCACAATTAAGTGCCAACTGAAGCTGAACATGATCATCATGGAAGAATAAATACAAGAGAAGAATAAGACTTGTTCTAGGATTCTAATCGCAGCTTATGTGTTTTCATTCATAAGCTATTGTGTAGGAATTTATGTTTGAATAGGACTCTGCTTCCTTTGTTTTAGTTAGATTAATAAATTGATCTCAAACCCATACCTGATATCTAGGGATGAATTGATGATCAAAGTTAGTTGGTAGTTGTATTGACTCTCTCATTTCTGTATAAGTTAGGAGGGATGAGTTTGATGGAGAGTTAGTTTTTTTGTCAAGTTTATTATCTACTACTCAACAGATCCAGACATGTTTTATTGAATACAATCTGAGAAGATTTTTCTCTGATATGAAGTGAATACAACCATGTGTCACGAGAATCTGAAGTAGATTTAGTTTCTAGATTAAGTGAGATAGTTCCATGAGCTGGCCACTCAAGGTACTAACCCTCACTTCATTTATTTCCTTATTTATTTATGCATTCCTAGTTAAAGCTATTTTTTTGTTATTTCATCAATTACATCGTAAGACAAGTGAAATATCTTGATTGTCATTTCCAGCAGTTGTAATTCATGACCAAGTGCATATTTTAAGTCCTCCAGAGGTTAGTGTCAATTCTTTTATCATTTTGTGTATTTTGAGTTAATTGTATAATTCTCTGTTGAATATCGTTATCTTCAGCTTATTCTAAAGGTACCCGTAGCAATTGGATTTTAAATTATTTTTGTTGTTCTTACACTTCTGTGAAATTCAGTAAATTAAGTTAATTAGAATAAGTCTATATGAGTTAGTTTAGGATATAAATGAGTCTTGAAGGCATATATAATACATGCATCATCATAAGCTTACACTCCTTGGTCGATAATTGAATGTAGGAATGCAATGATAGAGTGGACTATTCAAATAGGTTTACCCCTGAATTTTATTTAACTCTACAACACATTAGCTTTCCTCTACAACATGGTTGATATTCGTGTGAGACTTGCAGTCTTGTTTCAGTGGGAGTTGAGTATAGGTACAATGATGATGATGATTATGGTGTCATGGATAGGTAGGCACACTTTTGCATTGGCACGACATGATCATGTATGTGATTGATATGTATGGGCTATGATGTTTGATTTATGATTATAGGTGGTGTTGTGGTGTTGTTTTAGGGGATTGTTCTTATCTCTTGGATGCTTGATTAGTTCCTTGACTATGGTTACTCATTTGTGGACTTGTTGGCAAATCAAATCTAGCGTTGATTTGGTGTTTGAGTCTTGGAGTCTATAGATTATCTTCATTGATATATCAGTTTGCATATTTACTAGTGTGATGATGAGTTTGCATGTGACATTTATTTGGATCTACCAGTTATGTAGTTTTGTATGATGATCACCTATTTAGCTATAGTGGGATAACTCAGATTTGGACTGTCTATATTCAGCAGATTGATTCAGTGTTTATGCAGACTTTGTCAGTTGGCCTTGTCTGTGGTCATTTGTGCATTGGTATGATTGCTTTGGGACAAGAGGATGGATGATTAGAGTGCCTGGATAGTTGGTTGTTGGGACTTGCAACATGTTTATCACGATGTCATGGAGAGCTTGGATACATGGTTTTATGTTAGCTTTTGACAGTGATAGTTTTATCTTCTTGTTTGGAGTTTTTGGTTCACTAGACCTTTTGGGAGATGTTGATGTTATAGTGGGATTCCTTGATTGGTTTAGGCAATGGATAATCTTCATTCAGGAAATGGTTATTTTGTTGTCATGGATAGCTCTGTATCACAGTTCAGTGGGAGCTTTGGCAGCATGTTGGATTCATCATACATGATGGATGATCTTCTACAGTGAATGTTGGTGTCATGGAGGAGCTCTTGGTTGTGAGAGTTCTTTGACATTTTTAGTTCTGTTGACAATAGATGGCTATCTTCATATGATTGAAGATGTTGACATTTTGGTTTACCATGGAGTACTTATTTGAGTCTTTGGTTGAGGTGTCAGTTTACGATTTATCAGTTTGATATGTTTATCCTTGATTTAGAGATGTTGATATTATGTCATGGTTTACTGTTGATGCTAGCTTAGAGTATTGGCATGATACAGGTTCTCTTAAGACAAGATGTAGGCATCATTGTACGCTTTGTTGGATGTGATCTTCTTGCGAGGAGATGGTTAGATCATGATGTCATGATGGGCTTCTTGATTATGTAGATGTGTAGTAGGAGCATTAACAGTGATCTTGTTTGTTCTCTTGGTATTGAGTACTTTGATCATTTGCTTGATTACTTCATGATGGTGCTATGTTGCATTTGGAGTTTGAACATGGATTAATCATGGAGGTACTCTTGGATACTTGGAGATGTGGGTGAGGCTGGAGTTCTCTTGTGATTAGAGACACTTGTTGAGATAGTTACTCTTTGGAGATTTCAACTGATAGACCAAGGAGCCTTACACCTGGATATGGACATGAGTTCATTATGGACCTAGAGGAGATTGTTCTTGGAGAGAGTCATTGTGGCTTGGTGTATCCTGGAAGAGCATTCTCATTCCCCACTCTTGGTCTACTCAACAGTTTATCATCTATGAGGTATTGTCCATCCTTTTAGATGTGTTTTACTTTATGTTTCATCTTCTCATAAATATGGACCTTGAGCTATAGTTATTGGTTCTAGAGGGTTCATTTGAGGGATGTTAGCATGGTTATCTCCTTGTTCATATGGTTTGATTTATGATGTTCATTATGAGGAGTTTAGGAGATGTGATTGGGCTTATTCCTGGTTATAGAATGTTTATGAGTTTGATCTACCTTGATTAGAGAGGCTTACATCCATGTTGGTTACATGTTATATATGTTCATTTGATCTTATGAGATTGAATAGTTGGGTGTTGTTGAGGCTTTTCATTTGGGGTTGTAAAGGAGATCATACTTGACACAGCTTAGTACTTTGAGGTATTTGTAGGACATTATGATTTACCGGTTTTCTCTCTTTGTCTTGTGACTACTGCCTGGAGAATCATGTTGATATGGTTGGACTTCAGATAGTTGTGGTGACATGTTGTGAGAGAGTATGCAGTGATATATCATGCATGTGTGGATCATTGTGATTGTTCTTGATACTACATTGGCTTCTTGATTAGCCACACCTTGTTTCGAGTGTTGATTGATAGACTTGGTATGCCTTGGATCTATTTTCATATTTGACATTACACATTAAGTGGGAGTTCCTAGATGTATGTGTTCTTCATTTATAGGTTTGATACATGGAGCTTGTTATTGCACTATATGGGTTGGATATGTTAGTTGGCATGAGTTTATTGATGTTGTTGATACCTATGAGGTATGGATGGTTGGATGTATTAGCATATGATGTGGGTGCTATTTTCAATCATGTGGATTTTTTACCTTTGACAGCAGCTTGGAGCCTTATGTTATCACTTGGATTTGATGCTTGTGCTCTTTGGATTGGTGCATCTTCACCTTGGTATGTTCCTTTTCTTCCATAGGTGGCACGTTGGAGGATGACAAGAGTTCTTGCTTGAGATGGTGGTCACTTTGATTTGTTGCAAGTATCTTGATGGAGCACGAGAGCATGCTCAAGATTCATGTGATTTCAAGTTTGCCTATGATGATGTATTTCATGTATTGACCCTTATGCAATGTATACAACAAGTGGGAGAATGTCGGGATATGGTGTCGGCATTTATGGACATATATTTTGTATTGCATATAGTTGACATTGTATGCCTATATGGCTATTTTGTATATATGTTATACTTATATCGATAGATATTGATGTATGCCTATATGGATATTTGGTTAATACACATCTTTTTTGTTGATGGTGTCCATATTTGCATTATAAACCCACACTTAAATGGATATTTGTAGATGGTTTACTTCAAATATTTAAAGTCCAATTGTATTACATGCACTCTTCCTTTATATAGTTGTAAATATATAAAGTTTGAACATTATTCTCCTCTAAGATTATTGAACATTAAATCAATCATATGAATATAACATTATTACATGTGACCTCATACCTCTAGAAGTTTGTCATATAATTCTTGAAAGACATCTACCATTCCATGTGTATGCTTCATGCTACCATTCATGTGTATGCTTCATGCTTCTTGTGTATACTTCACATGTTCATGTGTATGATTCATGCTTCATGTGTATAATTCATGTTTTCACATGTATGCTTCATGCTTCCTATGTAGGTCCTTCATGTATTACGTGTATTCACATGTATGCTTCGTGCTTCCTGTGTATACTTCACATATTATGTGTATTCACTTGTACACCTCATACTTCGTGTATTAGGTTGATAAACACTAACATAAAAGGGAGAGCAATTTATCCTTGAGAAAGACATCCATAACATCCTTGAAGAATACAATTAAGAATACAACCTCAGGCAATATTACAAATAAAGGCAAAAAGTTGTAACCCTTCGAATAGGAAAAACTATGACCCTTTTATAATGAAGGGCAGTGACCATGCCTGTTGGGATATGGTATTGTACACCATTGCATATTTTGATATATTTTATAATGTTGTAATTAAATAATTATTTAGTTGTGATGTACCTAGGTGGTGTGGTTAATCACACTAGGTAATTATTTGGGGACCACTTATGTAAGTTGTATTGTAACATTGGGTTAATTATTTTATGTGTGTGGGACACAGATTAATTAATTATTTATTTGTATTATTTGATTAATTGGAAAAATTTAGTACCAATAGTTAAATTTGGGGTCAAGTGGTTTTGTGTAACCCATGGTTTTGGGGCACATGGTTTTCTCAATGTAATGTGTGAGCTTATATTATAAAAGCAAGCACAAGGTTATTATTTGAGGTTGGCTTGGCTGAATATTTCATTGTAGGTGATGGAGGTTTTGTGAGAGGATGTCATTATATTGAGCTCTCTCCTATAAGTGCAGATTGTGAAGCATGGCAAGTGATGTATGGATTCATGCTTATACACATGGAGCCTGCATTGGAGGTGCTTGATGGTTCAGGGGTATTCATGGAGGCTCAGATATTGTATTGTAATGTTTCATTGTTGAATAATACATGTGAGCATAGATGCTTTTGGAGGCTGGGTTTTTCCCTGCAAAGGGCTTTCCCAGGGTATATCTTGTGTTCCCTTGTTGCTTGTTCATGTATACTTTTGCATTATGGTTGTTTCTGCATCTTGTTTCTCTTATTGGGTTATGTGGAATTGGTTTAATTAGACCTACAAATTCCTAACAATGCCTAGTGTAGATGTGCCCAACTGGATGTGTTGGCGCTAACGGTTTGGCCCCATAAAGAACAAAATAAAAAAGTAGCCTACCTTGCAACTTTACACTACATGCATCTGACAATTTTTGGAGCATCAAAAAAACTTTCACCATGGGAAAACATCTCAGAGATATTAAAAAATGAGAGAGGTTATTATAGAGGGGCCCTACATGATCCCATAGCCTCAGATATAATGTTTCTAAGTGACACAGTTTTTGAATAATTGCTCGTCAAAGATTGTTATTTTTTTGCACTTTAGACTCTTAAGGGATATCATCGGTACAATGTAGCTTAGACTATTTCAGCATGTTTGTGTGCGAAATAAGACCATGCCTAGCCTAAACGTACCAATCTCGATGCGTTGTAACTATCGATTTGGTCGCACCAAGAGCAGAACAAAAGTTACTACGACCAAACTGATAGTTATAGCCCTTTGCAGCTTTACACTACATGCATTTGACACAATTTTTGAGTAACAGCTCATCAAAGATTGCTCCCTTTTTGCACTTTGGTCTCTTAAGGGATATCAACAATGTAGCTCGAACTGTTTCAGCATGTTTGGGTGCAAAACATGACCATGCCTAGCCTAAATGTACCCATCTAGATGTGTTGGAACTGTCAGTTTGGTCGCATGAGGAGTAGAACGAAAGTTACACCCCTTTGCAACTTTACACTGCATGCATCTGACACTTTTTCCATCAACTAAAAATTAGACACCACAGGCAAACACCTCAGAGATATCAAAAACTAGGAAAGCTTATTATAGAGGGGCCCTACGTGATCCCGTAGCCTCAGACATAATGTTTCTAAGTGACATGATTTCTGAGTAACATCTCGTCAAAGATTACTGCCTTTTTGCACTTTGGTCTCTTAAGGCATATTGCCGGTACAATGTAGCTCAGACTATTTCGACATGTTTGTGTGCGAAACAAGACCATGCCTAGCCTAAAAGTACCAATTCGGACGCTTTGGAACTGTCTGTTTGGTCACACTAAGAGCAGAATGAAAGTTACACCCCTTTGCAACTTTATACTGCGTGCATCTGACACTTTTTCCATCAACTGAAAACTAGACACCACGGGCAAACGCCTCAGGGATATCAAAAATTGAGAGAGGTTATTGTAGAGGGGCCCTACATGATCCCATAGCCTCAAAAAAAATGTTTCTAAATGACATAGTTTCTGAGTAATTGCTCGTCAAAGATTGTTGCATTTTTGCACTTTGGCCTCTTAAGGGATATCACTGGTACAATGTAGCTTAGACTGTTTCGACATGTTTGGGTGCAAAACAAGACTATGTCTAGCCTAAACATACTAGTCCAGACGTGTTGGAACTATCAGTGTGGTCGCACGAGGAGTAGAACAAAAGTTACACCCCTTCACAACTTTACACTGCATGCATCTGACACTTTTTCAATCAATTGAAAACTGGACACCACGTGCAAATGCCTCAAATATATCAAAAACTAAGAGAGGTTATTGTAGAGGGGCCCTATGTGATCTTGTAGCCTCAGACAGAATGTTTCTAAGTGACATGATTTCCAAGTAACATCTCGTCAAAGATTGCTACCTTTTTACACTTTGGTCTCTTAAGGGATATCATCGGTACAATGTAGCTCAGACTATTTCGACATGTTTGGATGTGAAACAGGACCATGCCTAGCCTAAACGTACCAATCCAGATGCGTTGGAACTGTCGGTTTGATCTCGCTCATTCTAGGCTTGAACTGTACATGAAGAACAAAAGCATGTTATCTTCCGCATATGAATACTCCATGAACCTGCATTTGAGCTTCTGAAAGAGTGTAGCTCACTTGATCCTGTCAATGTACAACAATTCTCATATGGTGCAATGTTAGTAGCATCTATGAACTAAAAAAATCTACGAACTGAAGACTTACCTTCATTACCTAGACCCATCGAAGCATTACACCACTCGATGATTGATTTTGCATCTATCAACTTTGCATTGTCTTTATATTTTAACTCTTCTCATGTTATAGCTCTTTTGATACATGCTCCTACACCATCATGCTCCCCCTTTCCATGCCCAGCCTCAGAAAAATTCCACATATGCTGAAGACCTGTAATATTATGCATCCTGCTTAGCCAATAGAACATCCGCGAGTTCTTGAATTGTGATGCACAATTATGCGACCATATGATATACTAACTGAATGATATGCCCCTCTAGCCAAATCATTGTAGAACACTTGAAAGCAACCTTCCACGAACTCCATAGAATACATTTGATCATCACTAATATAAAAATGACACTCCCTTATGATCTTTCTATCATCCTCTGTACTATCATTCGTATGATTGAATACAATGTGCA
Organism: Cunninghamia lanceolata; assembly: GCA_027924645.1. NCBI lineage: Eukaryota > Viridiplantae > Streptophyta > Pinopsida > Cupressales > Cupressaceae > Cunninghamia > Cunninghamia lanceolata. Next base: position 19,688,228 of record BSBN01001583.1, read on the forward strand.
CAAATATAGAAACCTGTGTGGAGTTGTAATATTGTGATTGCACCTCATGTTGTGGCTGTAGACTGTAGTTCTCTACAAAATCAATGATTGAAACAATGCTACCAAGTGGAAATGTGTCCTTGTATAACTTGAATTGCAAGTCCAACTATCAAGCTCTATAGGTATGCCTTGCATACTCATACACTATACTGCCACGAAATGTAGACATAAATTGATACACTAGAATCTTTTGAATAACCAAATCACACCTCTTTGTTTCTTTACCATCTTTTGTATTGTAGGCCACTATTTTATACTTGCCGAACTCTACTAGTTCATTTTCAACTGCATGTATGCTTTCCATATGTTCACATATTGGCATACGTTGCAAGCCATTGCAATACTAACATATGCCATCCAAGCATAATTTCTTGTATAATATTTGACCTTCCTCTCTCACATAAAATTGTTGATATGAAGTCTCTTGAAGATGTTGGCGGGGCATGCATGCCACAATCCTGCAAAACATTGTTAGTATGCAAATCTAAACATATAGACCAATAAACATCAAAATAGTTAGAAAATTCAATATGTAATCTACAAGTAGTGCATGTGTGATTTATTTTGACATAGAAAGGTTTTAGCATTTTAAAATATCTTTGACAAATTTTAATTTGAGTATACATCTCTAGAAATTTACCAAAAAATTGTGTTTGAGTCGTATCCAAAAAATGCTTTGGATGTGGCTCACGGTTTCGACTACCGATTCTCCTTCTTACCACATCCCTTTGATTTGGAGATACCCTTGTGTAATTTTTCGAAAAGTATTCAATTAGTGATCTCAATGCTTCAACAATTGGTTTATCTTTTCATGGTAGTCTCCTCGAGAACGCCCATAATTCATTGGCATCAGTGTTCTTGATTCTTTGGCGCCTTCCAATGGCTCTTGATAAAGTTTTTCTATTAATTCTCAATATTTGACTCGTCTTTATAATGAGACGAGTTTTCCTCGTTTGATTACTTACTATTATTGATGTAATGACACGTTGTGTGACATTACTATCTTTTGTACGTGAGGTGTTACCCACACTCTCATATGCACTCATTCGATTCTTGACAATAGATTTGTCACTTGAAGCCTCCGATGTTCTCAACCCAAGAATCTTCATGATGGACCTATACTTTATACTTTGCATCATTTCAACGAATAGTTGACATCTTGTGGTCTCATTTAACTTTTCAAATAACACTCTCCAAATCTTATGAGCATATCTTCTACAAGTGCGTTTTAGAATCTTACCTTCCATTGGATGCAAAATATTCTCATCAATATCAATCAAATACTTTGGTGTTCTATGCAAAATTATAGGTAGTGTTGTAAAAGGTAAATTCATCTCAACATTAGGAATGTCATCAATATTTAAATGGGATGGGCTAGATGGCATACCTTCGATCAGAGATGGAATAGATGACCTACCTTAAGGTTGAGGTGGAAATGATGGCATACCTCCTTCGTCACATGTGAGTGATGATGTACTCTCAACTTGAGATTCAATAGATGGTATCCCTCCATCTTGACTTGCGGTAGAGGACGTGTCTCCAACTACAGTATTCAAATCTCTCATTGCACAAAGTTTTTGCATTTGTTCCCTTTGTGCCGCCAATACCATATCTCTTGTTGATGGTTGAGGTTCCTCTTCAATTGGCGTGTCTTTGACAATCGTGTCCAATTTCCTCTTCTCACAAAGTTCCCTCATAACTGTTGCTTTCTTTGCATTCTTAATTTCTTTCTATTCCTGTGTTGGTTTAATCCTTGATCGTTTCCTCAGCATGATGGAGAATTTATCTGTAGCATGATAACGAGACAAATATTAGTTCCTGAAAAATAAATCCATACAAATAAATGAAATATATGTCATTCAACCCTTCATACAAAATGTGCATACAATCATCATGTAGAAGAGTAAATGTCACTCAACCATGATGAACAAACAAGTGCACTAAGAACACAAGGAAAATGGAAAGAAATTTTTTTTGAAGTATTTCTACCTTGTAAGAATTTATCATGTGACTTTGCTCTAGCCATTTTCTAACGTATGACCTAGCAATATAATGTCCACAAATAGACATGTATGTAAAATGTGGTAGCATAGACAAAGCACATGAATTTTTTGATGGAATGCCTTAAAGAAATGTGGTCTCATGGAATGCCATGATTGTAACATAAGCACAAAATGGATTTTTTAAAAGACATTACAAACTATCAAGAAAATACAATTGGCTTGAGTATAAATCTAAATTCCACAACTTTTGTCAACATCCTATCTTTGGTTCACAAAGTATGGGCATCAATCAAATCATTGAAAGAAAGGGGGATTTTTGTCAAATATTACAATTGCAACTCCCTTTGCAGCAATGTATGAGAAATGTGGAAGCATGGACAAAGCATGTGAATTGTTTGACAAAATGCATCAAAGAGATATGTCATGGATTGCAATAATTGCAAGATATGCACAAAATGGATTTGTTGAAAAGGTTTTGGAAATTTCCCAGCAAATGCAATCAGTGGGTGTAAAGCCAAATTCTACAACCTTTGTCAAGATCCTCCCTACCCATGCCAAGAAAGGATCTTTGGAATAGGATATAAGCATCCATCAAAGCATTAAGGATAGAGGCATTTTTTAAATTTAGAATGGAAGCATAGACAAGATAGGTGGATTGTTTGGAAAAATACCTCAAAGAGATATGGTCTCATGGAGCATAATGATTGTAGAATATGCAAAAAATGGATTTGTTAAAAAGTTTTTAGAATCTTTCAAGCTAATGCAATTGGAAAGTGTAAAGCCAAAATCGACAACCTTTGATAGCATCCCCCTACATTTTAAAAAATGGGCTATTTCAAACAAGGTATAGGCACGATCCCTCAAAGCATAATGGAAGGGGGATTTTCGTCAAATATTATAGTTGCAAATTCTGAACATAACAACAAAAATAATTCAGATGACATTTCTTTGAGGCATTTTTTCAAACAACTCATTGCCTTGTATCAAAGCATTTTATCAAACAACATAGACAAGGCTAAGGTTATAATGAGAAACAAACAATGATGAACATGGAATATGCATAATAACAAAATCAAAGCATTGTATTAAACATGTATGATAAGGGATGATAAAGAAACATAATAGAATTAAGGAAAATGTAAATAACATGTGTAAAGACTTGACATACCTAAAAAATGAAGATTTGAATGGAGGGAGTACCCAATATGTAGTCTTTTTTTCTTCTTGCATCAAACTCCTCAACAATTTGAGTTTTTCACAAACTTGCTTCCTTTTCAACATTCAAATGTATATCACTCAAATAGAATTACTAACAAAAATACAATTAACCAATGTATAATGTTAAATTCCTACAATTCAATCACAATTAACATTGCAACACTACAAAAATTGAAACTTGAATTGATATATATCAAATTCGATATGAAAACTATGTTATTTCCTCCTTAAGTTGGCAAACCAAAAAAAGGTGGTGGAAATTTCATGCAAAGGTGGTAGAATGTGAAAAATCTACATATGCACTTCCCAACAGCATGAAAAAGCTTTTTTTGTTGAAACACGCGAATAACCAGTAGAAAACAAAGTATGTGGGCCTGGATCACAGGTGTCCTGGCTATTTTACCGTTTCAATAGCAAGACAAAACATGTTCGCATTATAACGTGAGTGTGTTTTATCTTTCTATACAGAACTCCTTACCTCTCCACCTCTCTCCCTCGTCCTTACCCATCTTTCCCTCAAGTTGTCATCTTCACTCTCTCATTTTCTTCTATCTCTCCCCTCACCTCTCTATCTCTCACCTCTGTCTCCCCCTCACCTCTCTACCTCTCCCCTCTCTACATCTCTCAGTCACTCCTTGTCTGCCTCTCCATTCGTCCTTAGCCATTTAGGTCTCTCACTTAACCCTAAACCCTATCCCTAAAGCCTCAACCCTCAACCCTTAAACCTTAAATCCTAAATCATCAACCCTCGACACTATACCTTAAACCCTATCCCTAAAGCCTAAACCCTTAAACTTTAAATCCTAAACCCAATCCCTAAACCCTCAACCCTCGACACTATACCTTAAACCCTAAACCCTTGACCCTTAACGCTAAAGCCTCAAACCCTCGACCCTTATCCACCCCTCATCCCTTATCTGCCTCACCCCATCTCTCCACTATCTCTCTCACCCTTCTCTCCCTAGGTTGTAGGTCTCTTACTTGTATATCTCTCAGGGCTCTCTAGATATTTCCCTTCCTCTCCACCTCTCTCCCTCCTCCTTACCCATCTTTCCCTCAAGTTGTCACTTCACTCTCTCATTTGATTCTATCTCTCCCCTCACCTTTCTATCTCTCACCTCTATCTCCCCCTCACCTCTCTACCTCTCCCATTTCTACATCTCTCAGTCACTCCTTGTTTGCCTTTCCATCCGTCCTTAGCCATCTAAGTCTCTCACTTAACCCTAAACCCTAAACCCTAACCCTAAACCCTAAACCCTAACCCTAAAGCCTCAACCCTCAACCCTTAAACCTTATATCCTAAACCCTATCCCTAAACTCTCAACCCTCAACCCTCGACACTATACTTAAACCCTAATCCCTTAACCCTAAACCCTATCCCTGAAGCCTCAACCCTCAACCCTTAAACCATAAACCCTATCCCTATACCCTCTACCCTTGACACTATACCTTAAACCCTAATCCATTAACCCTCAACCCTAAAGCCTCAACCCTCAACCCTTAAACCTTCAACCCTAAACCCTATCCCTAAACCCTCTACCCTAGACACTATGTCTTAAACCCTAATCACTCAACCCTTAAATCCTTAATCCCTCAAACCTTAAACTCTCAACCCCTAGATACCCTTAAACCCTTAAACCTTAAACCCTATACACTTAACCTTGGACACTCAACCTTGAACATTATCCCTCAACCCTATACTTATGCCCTAAACCCTCAACCCTCATCCATATGCCTTATACCCTCAACCTTAAACCCTAAACCCTATATCTTAGACACTCAACCTTGAACATTATCCCCCAACTGTAAACTCTCAACCCTCTACCCTATACCCTCAACCATATACTTAAGCCCTAATCCCTCAATCTTCAACCCTATACCTTAAACCCTGAAACCTATAGCCACAAACCCTCGTCCCTACACCCTATAACCTCACCCTTATACCCTAAACCCTGAATATTGTGCGTCAACTCTATACTTAAAACATAAACCATACACTCTCAACCTAAGTCACCTTATGCCTTATATACCCTCTGTTGGTGCCTGCATGAGCAGTTAGTTTTCAAGCATATAAACATGCAGGCACCTTCCCTAAAAATCCAAAAAAATTCTAAGTCTTTGGGCCTCCTCAGCATTTTTCAACTGTAGCATCATATTTTCTTTAGAGGAGGTCATCATCATCATGTTTCCGGTCGTCACCCTAATGTTGCTTGCGAGGGTCATCATAGTTTCTGTCTGCATGATCTTTCACCGGGGTGATATTTTAACATCAGGTGATCTTAGTTAAGATCATCCTGATGATGTTGCTGCAAAGTCCTAAGCATGACCCGATCTTCTATGGGGTCATCATATTTGAACATCGGGTGATCTTAGTTAAGATCATCCTGACGTTGTTTTATCACTTCATGTTCGTTGTTTTATCACCTTGATGATGCTGACGCCATTCTTATGTCAGGGTGATATCTGCTTTTCTGCCTGTCTACATCATGATATTTCCGAAGGGAGATATCTACCTGTCAGCTTCATGCATTGTCTAGTGGGGGGTGATCATTTCAAATATCTGTCATATTCATATATCACCCCGATCTTATAGTGGAGCTACATTGTAGCATGATTTTTGTGCATGAGGGTGATATTTCAAATATCTGGTTATCTTCCGAATATCATCCTGATGCCGACATGATGGTGACGTCATCAAGGTCCGGGGGGTCATATTTCTAACACTAGTCATCTTGCGAAGATCCCCTGATATATGAATGTAATGGTGATGTCATCTGGATATGAGGAGGTGTGCGATATGCAGATATGACGATGACGTCATCAGGATTTTTGTGGACATGCAGGATGTTCATCGGCCAGACATTTGGTATCGGCTAAGCAAGAGGATCTTCCTCCAATGCATCAGGTTGTGCCGATGAGGGTGAATATCAGGTTGATATTTCACATGAAGGTGAGGGTGGTCATTAGGATGACATTCTTATGTCAGGGTGATATATTTTATCTGGTGATGCAGACGGCATGATACTTTCCCGCAGGGTGATACTTTCTGCGGGGTGATATTTCACATCGGGGTGATGTGAATTATTAGGGTGAACTCATGCAGATGATGATGCTGACATCAGGGTGATATTTTATATCTGGATATCATGTTGGAGGATGATGATGAAGGTCTTGTACTAGGTGCCGTCGGGAGCAAAATCACCGACATCATATATGCTCACGACCTAGTATATAAAGTGTTAAGGAGGTTGCCGCGGGGTGCATGTGGGATAATTAGATCTTGCATGATTTGAAATATCAGGATGATACATTTTGGCGGGAAAGGTTTGCGATGCACAGTATGATGTTTTTCCCAAGGCCGCGGGTTGGTACGCCATTAATGGCAGTTGTTGCAGGGGTATGGGCGATGGCGTGGATGGATTTGGTACCTGACTGAAGATGTGAATCCCCAGGCGGCGGCGTAAGGCTCGAGATCACTCCTTGTCTCCTCTCCCACTTGCTGCATTGAATGTTTGAGCGCCAATTTCTCATGACGCGTTGTATCTGGTGGATATTTTGATGTGCCATGGTACTGAAAGGTTGAGTGCACCCTCCTGCTATAAAATGCAGACTGTGTTATTCAAGGTTGTTGAAGGCCTAAGGCATTTTTGTGTAAATAACGAAGAACAGGGCATGATCTTGGCTATTTTATCCCATTTTGGAGTTTATGTGTTGCAGCATGAGTGTATTTTGCACATATTTTTAGTTTTAGTGTTAATGTTATATGAAAAATGCTTATTGCATGTGTCTATCTGCTTGTCTCCATTTGCTGCATGTTATTCTCCTTCTTCTGAATCTGGTTGCTAAGGGTTTCTCAGGTTCTGGGGTATGGTTTTCTATATCACATGTTTGATCTCTAACTTCCATTCAAGGAGTGGATTAAATTGTTTTAGGTTGAGCATGGGGAAGGTTGCATGTCAGCAGGGATATATGTAAGTAGAGGCAGTTAGATACCCATTCTTGGGTGATGTTTGTAAGGCAAGCATCAGTCCAACCCCCTAAAACTTGAGTGAAAGTTGCAAACCATCTGTTGTATACGTCTAGTTGACTCCTTGCCCAATGGATAGGCACCAGTCTGCTCCTGGGTTAGTATTTATGAGCCAAAACACCTTGTCTTGCATCCAGGACATTATGTCCACCCATTTCATCACCTCCATCTGTTAGCTGTAGGAGTAGGATTAGGACCCTTGCATACTCTCATACCCAATCAGACACATATGTCCAAGAATGTTGCCAACCTTGTGATCTGTCATGCAGATCTTGGTCCATACATGAGAGTATTATGCCTGTTGTTGTCAAGTTAGATCTTTCTATCATTGAGCTAGTCAAGGTTACATCTTGAGTTATAGGGATACCCCCCTTGGTGCGGCAGAACCAGAAGTGAAGGGGAGGCAGCTCACGCAACCTCCTGTATTAGTTGGCTGAATCTGCTTGTGCATTAGAACTGGGAAACCCTAATGCTGATTCAGAAGAAAAACCAACACCCTCAATGCATATCATAAACCCTAAACCTAATATCCTAAACCCTAATCCTCATACCTTACACAATTAATCGTATACACTCAACAAGCTAAATATTATCCCTCAACTGTAACCCTCTACCCTCTACCCTCTACCCTCTACCTATTACTTAAGCCCTAATCCCTCAACCCTCAACCCTATACCTTAAACCCTAAACCCAAAAACCTCAACCCTCAACCCTAAAAACTATACGGGCTCAAGTCCTTATATACCCTAAACCCAAAACCCTTACATACATACATACATACATACAGGCATACATACATTTATACATAAATACAAATATATATACAAACATACATACATCAAACATACTTAAAAACCTTGAACATAAAACATTCCAAGCGAGACCTAACGCGAGTGTGTTATAACGTGCTCGTGTTATGTCAAACTTGACAAACATCGGGCAAACTTTTGCAAAAAAAGAAAAAAATACAAAACAAAACATAACGTGAGTGTGTTATAACGCGCTCACGTTATATGTTACTTTGGGAATCCAAGGCCTTAGGATTTTCAACCCAAAGGCTAGGAGTGCCTTCCCAACGTCCAAAGACGTGTTTTTTCATATTCTATAGGATTTCACATAATTTCATTTGTGTTAACCCTTAGATTTGCACGTGTTTCAAGGTCAAACAAATCGAACACCTGCGTAATGTTAGGCTTTCTCTTAGTTATTTAACGATGTAATTTTTTTTCACATTTTGACAATGTTAAGCTTTTCATCTGTAATTTCTTTTGTTTGTGTTTATTTTTTAATAAAAAATAGTGTTTGGTCTTTTTTTTCTTTATAAATTAACCATTCATTGAAATTTCAAATAAATTACATTTTTATAAACTAGACTCTCCATTCTACACATATTAAAAAAGAATTGATTTTCAATTAGTTTTTAAAATTTATAGGGGTAGCACGGCCAAAATTTTGTTTTTCAGGATGTGTCCACTTTGAAAATTAGTAACAAATCAAATATTCATTAAAAAATTATCAGAAAAATCAAGCATAAACAACATGCTGTTAGCTAATTTCTCACTGAAGCAATTTTTAAAATGCCAAAAAAAAACCTTATGAAGGAGCCACAAAACACGTTATGTTATGTTTTTTTGACAGAAACAACACTAATGTATGTGGCTCCCTTTTTTGAACCCCTTAATCTATACCATTTAAAAAAAAATAGTAGTTGAAAAAGTAGACTTGGAGCACTATGAACATTGTTTTTGTTGCACCTTAAAATTTTGAGTGTAACTATGCTCATATACCTTTGGTCTCTTCTTAGACATGACCCTACTCTAGAGTGAAGGAAGTTCAAGGATTTGCATTTTAACTACTTTAAAATGCAAGCACATTATAACGTGCTAGCGTTTTAAAGTAGTTAAAATGCACTCGCACTTTTGCCTGCTTTGTGAAATTCCAACCTAAAGGGTTGGAGGTACCTTTTGGAAGCCAAGGACGTGTTTTTAACAAAAGCTAGAAAATTTGACCAAATACCATGCATGCTCCCCTATGGTTTACACATTTTTCAATGTCAATACGAAAAAATGCATAGACGGACGACTTCAAGTTTTTTATTAGCTTTCTAACCATGTATTTTTTTCAAAAATATGATAACATTAAGGTTTATATCTTCAAATTCTTTTTCTAATGTGTTCTTTTAAAAAAAAAACCTATGTCTAGTATTTATGGTGTTATTTTTTACATGTTTATTGAAATTTGAAGCTATTTAAGTGGAAATTTGGATTGTTTATTTTAGTGTTTAAATCCTCCTTTCACCCTTTACATTCAAGGACCCTCAAATCGAGTGGCAGAGCACTAACAGGACCTTGGTCACTTACAAATGTAGGGAAACTTGGATTAGGGTCTTTAATTATCAATTTTCCTTCTCTTATGCTCAATTATCCATCAAAACCCTCATTATGCAAATACGGCAATAAACAGATGAAAAACAGAAAATGCCTTTACAGAACGCTATAAAATTACAAATGATTGTGCACCTGTTTTTGGGGTTTTGAGGTAGAAAAGTCGAGGACAAAAGAGCGGATGCCCAATCCAGTGCCCTGCTTTTTGTTGGGATCTACAGACAAGATCTATAACTTGTTCCTGCTGCACTGAAGATTTTTTCGTCATGAAACTTCAAGGACTAATGAGCAGGCGCCCAAGTCCAGGATGCTCTTTTCTTCTCTGATATGCAATTTTGACACTCCAATATGCCCTCCTGTAACTTCACTTTGTCTGCATCATCAACTTGTAACTTGCAATCATAAAACTTTGAGAGAGGGTTGTGGTGTTTAGGAGCTTGCCTCAGTCAAGCCCCGAAAGGACACTTAGGTCTTCCAAACACCTTGTTAGATAGAGAGTGTGTGCCTAGGGAGGCAGAGGCAAAAACCAAATGAATAATGATCATAAACACAATAAATGTCACCTTGTAGTGAAGATCTCATGGGAGGAAGATGCTCTTCATTCCATGAGGAAATGGATGCTCAAATCTGCAAACACAAACACATAAACCACACAAATCTACTCTTGCAACACAATGAAAGCCCTAAATCACCTTGAGAATGCATGAACATCACAATTGCCATCTAGTTTCTAAATGAATGCCTAAACATGTTTTTATATGCAACTACAAACACTCCCACCAAGAATTTTGCAATTCAAACTTACCATATCGGCATAGGACCCAAATAATGGTCACAAGCCGACACCCAAAAATTAGGATTGCCCCAAAATAGGGCGCAGATGCCCAAGTCCTCCCCCCTATTTTGGGCAGGGGTTATCTCAAGTAGTCCCCCTAGGTCCTATTTGTCAAGACACTTAGGGGTTTTCTCATCGGGATGTTGAAATATGATGTAAAATGTCCTAAATGCACAAAAAGACTCGGGAGCTAAACTAAAGAGGGAAAAGCCCCCAAGGGGACATTTTCTGACGTTACAGAAGCAAATTACATTTTTAGATTCTAGACTCAATTCTATACACATTGAAAAAAATTAATTTTTGATTAGTTTTCAAAAAAATTAGGGGGAGCATGCTCAAAATTTCATTTTTCAGGATGTGTCCATTTTGAAAATTCATAAAAAATTCATATATTCATTTAAAAAATTACCAGAAAAAATAGGAATAAACTACATGGTATTAGCTAATTTTGTACCAAAGCGATTTGTCTAATACTTGAAAAAAGTCAATATTTTAGGGGAAGCACACCAGACACTATGTTATATTTTTTTGACAAAAACAAGAGCTATTTGTGTGCTCCCCCTAATTGAACCTCTTAATCTCCATCATTTTTAGAAAAAAAAAATAGTAGTTTTGAAACTATAGTCGGAGCACTACAAAACTTGTTTTTATAACATCTTCTAATTTTGAGCGTAGCCATCTTCAATTTCTCATGCAAGATCAATTTTTTTAATTTCAGAAAAAAGTGGCCACTTATGACCCCCTTTTGGTCTAGCATTTCCATGCACATAACCGATAAGTGGAGAAGAATCTAATGTGGCCTTCTTTTGAGCCTCACTCATTGACGATTGTGTAAATCTCAGAAAAATAAAAAGGATTTACACAACTATAGGAAAAATGATAATTACACAAATAAATAAATTCACTATAAAAAAAAATTCAAATATGTGTGTACTGAAAATATACTCGAGCCTCTTATGGTGGGATAAATAGAAATTGGGCCACATTGTTTTTTCTTCTTCAAAAACATAAGGGGAATGTCATCATCTATCCAATTTAACATTTAATACACATTATTAGTAAAACTACATCATCTACAACACCTTGTCAAAAGTAGAAGGGAAGAAAAATTATGAGTATAGGGTCTTACATTACCACCCTCTACATGTGACAACTACACCTCCTTCCACTTGCAAGTGGCCTCTTTGCTCTTCTCCATTTTCTTCTTACCATCATAAGAAGACATGGAAACATTGATAACTCAAAAAGCCTCCTCATTCAAGTCTAAATTAACATTGACCCCTTCTTAGACCATGTATTTCTAATCAAGGCAAATACTTCAAATGAAGCTTTGGTTCTTGTAGAGGAATTCTACTAGCCATTGCTTAATCTCCTTTTTATGACTTCCCTAGGTCTTGTCTTTCTATTTTTTCTTTCAACATGGCTAGGTTTCTTCCATAGGATAGGAGGAGTCCCATGGTTAGTCTTCTAATGTTTATTTAATTGGGTCAAAGATCAAAATAGTTCCATGCCCTCTTAAAAATGTGTCTTGCATGTGGGAAGCAAACATTAATAGAAGGCATTTTTGTTTAAATAGGGATAGACAGTTTTGTACTCACTAGTAAACTACATGAATATATAAGATTAATCGTAATCATCTCATAATCTTAAACAATAAGCCAAAAATTGCTAGTTGATATTCAGTTGAAACACTACTTACAAGATTGGCATCTTCCATCTAGAGAACCATATGACGATCTATAGCCTTAGAGATAACGGATGTGTCCTTGTCTTGAAAAGAAGACAAATCACACATGTAAGTGAATTGATGAATCCATGTTACATCACATAGTGAACCAAAGATTAATTGAACAAGACACAATTTAAGCAAACCTACATGAAAATATGAGATTAGTTGTAATCATCTGAGGTTCTTAAACAATAAACCAAAAAGTGTTAGTTGATATTCAATGGAAATGCTACTTACAAGATTGACATATTTTGTCTCAAGAACCACATGAGTAGTAGGAATTTCCTTAGAGTAAAATGATTTTTCCTTGTTCTACAAACAAGATCATCACACATGTAACTAAAATGATTGTCCATGTTACACCATGTAGTGAGCTAACAAGTAATTGAAAAAAATGCAATTTAAGCAAACATTTTCTCGGTAAGATAGACCTCTACTAGAATATCATAATGTAGAGACCATAAGTTAGAGATGGGAGTGGACTCTTCTCCAACAATAAGCATTGCTTTGCCACTCCTCGAGGCACCTGACCTTCTGCTTAGCTATAGAATAGAGGAACATGATTAACTTCATATATTAAAGTTTAAAAAAAATCAAATCTCAATGAGATATTTGTGCCTCTTACATTTTGCAAAGCATCAATAATGCCCAATCTAGATGGCTTCAATGTAGAACACAATCTATGTACATACATTGAATCCACTGCAAGCTATCAAGAAGGATCATCATTAGTAGCTACTTTTTTTCTCTTGCCCTCCACATTAGTTTGAAGGGAGGACTGAGTACTATTTACCTCCATATTCTGTGATAAAATACAAGACATTGAGTTAGTTGTCTACATTTGTAATAATATATTAATTTACAAAAATGTCATCCATATTCTATAGTTTGTGAAGCATATCCCTAAAATGCAAAGACAAATGTATCAAAATTGAAACTCTTAAAACACTTATAAACTAGTTAACCAATTGTCTTCTTGCAACATAACCAAGCTCAATGTGAATGAATATGCACATTTGGAAATTGCTGGTATGGAAAATACAAGATTAATTACATAATTACATTGATAGTTCTTTTTATCTATAAATAAAAGGAGAGAAAATACAAACTTAATTACACAAATCAAAAACATCTACTAAGAATATGAAAAGATAATGGAGTTAGAGACAACTATACAAATGTTATAGTATGATTCTATGAATAATACAACTCCTTTATAACATACTAGGTAGCTTCAAGATCTACACAATTTTATATCAAGACATACAAATTAAAAAAATTAGTAAATAAAAAAATCTTGTCAACAAAAACTTAGTCTAATAGAGTTTTGGCATGTCATTCTCCCCCTAATGTGGTAGGATACTATTTTAAGGCAATATTCAATAGGTGTATAAGAATCTTGCAAGAAGACTTGTCATTCATAACTAAACCCAATGTACACATACCTTTTCAATGGCAATACTTACTGTGGATGTTGCTTCAATGTTTGTCGTATAGTTAATATCTACCAGAAACTTAATTGGAGGAAAATCAATTCAATGCTTAACATTTGTGACAAAAGAGTGCAATACATATGGATTTATGTCAAAAGGAATAGGAATAAGAAAAAAGTTGTGTAGTACATACAAATTTATTTAGCATTTGAATTTCTAGTGTTTTTTTAACCCTAATCATCATAATAGTAGATTCTTTATCTAGCAAAGCATATACGATGGGGAAACAACAATTTATGAACCCTTTTTTAATGAACATTAATGAGAAGAGACAATAATGTTTCTCACTAATAGGTTGAGCTCTATCAATCCCTATTCTAATTAGAAAATATGGAAATTTTATCATGGATTATTACGCCGAGAGGCGTTCCTGGATGGAGTTGAAGAGTTGAAAGATTCTAGATTCCACTCTCAAATATTGTTTTTACTATTTTAAACCAAAATGCAAATATTCTACTTGTGAGTAATTTATAAATGTCAAGAATAAAAAATATATTTAATGAGAAATGAAACCCTCGCATTCTAGCTGCGAGTAATTTGAAGATATCTGAGCATAGTTTAGATATATTTTTTTAAATATAAATATGCAAAAATGGATTCCTGCTTCAAATCAAAAGGAATTGAATGGTTATAAGACTATGTGATAATAGTTGTAAGCATTCGGGCAATTTAGTAAAGTGGAGGTAATCTAAATATGTTATTTTATTTTGAATAAAATTATCCCTATAAATGTAAAATGCAATTATGAACCCACCATTTAATAAACATGAATGGAAGAAAACAGAGCAACTACAGAATGGAAGAAAACAACTCATTTGTAGATGGTCTTTGCTTGATAACCTTCTCGTCGACACAGACAAACTAGAACGAACCCAGTACCAAATCCTCATAACTTGTTCTGCATTACTTTCCTCGTTTAACCCTTATCTCTCTACCTCTTAGATACTCTCGAAACTTTCAAAATAAGCACCGAATTTAGTTTTATGTTTGCATGGTAAGTTATCTGGTTATTGAAGGTGAAGTTTTGTTTTGATGATGAAGTTTATTGCGTATTAAGAGACAGGGAGCATATTTATTTCTCTGCCACTTCCACAAAAGCCAGTCAATCGAAACCAGTGCTATTTAAGCTCAATCGATTGTCTGCTATCACCTCTGCTTTAAGTGATAATGCTTCGAGGCTTACTTCTGGCAATGTCATTGTGGTAGACGTAGACTGAATAACACATCACGTATTCCACGTCCAATTATAATTATACAATGCCATTGCCTTTCGCTACTCATCTCAGTCTCACTGCATTATGTTGGAGGAGGCGCTACACATTCTGCTTACTACACACAATCCCCGTGAAGACTACCCTACATATCTTCAATTATTGCAGACCTCCATTCTCAAGAAAGCGCTTTCCCAATGGAAAAAGGTCCACTCTTTCATCGCTCGCAGGCGATTTGCCTTTGCTAATTGCACAACTTTTCATAATAAGCTTATTTACAAATATGTCAAGCGCGGAAGCTTGGTGGATGCTTGAAAAGTCTTTGACCACATGAAAGAGTGAGACAGGGTTTCATGGAATACCATTATTGCAGCGTACAGAAGACATGGATGTCCTCACGAAGCAGTTACACTGTTTCACCAAATGCAACAAACAGATCTCCAACCCGATCAGTTCACATTTGCCAGCGTACTCCCAGCCTGTGCTAAAATGGGAGCTTTGGAACAGGGTATAGACATACATCAAAACATAAAGGATAGAGGAATTTTGTTAGATTTAGTAGTTGCAACTGCCCTGGTAGACATGTATGCAAAATGTGGAAGCATAGACAAGGTACGTGAATTGTTTGACAGAATGTCTCAAAGAAATGTGTTCTTATGGACTGCAATGATTGCAGGGTATGCACAAAAATGGATCTGTTGAAATGGCTTTAGAAACTTTCAAGCAAATGCAATTGGCAGGTGTAAAACCAAATTCCACAACCTTTGCCAGCATCCTCCCTGCCTGTGCTAAAATGGGAGCTTTGGAACAGGGTATGGACATCCATCAAAGCATAAAGGATAGAAGAATTTTGTCAGATGTAGTTGCAACTGCCCTAGTAGACATGTATGCAAAATGTGGAAGCATAGACAAGGCACGTGAACTGTTTGACAGAATTCCTCAAAGAAATGTGGTCTCGTGGAATGCAATGATTGCAGGATATGGACAAAATGGATTTGTTGAAAAGGCATTAGAAACTTTCAAGC
Source organism: Cunninghamia lanceolata (assembly GCA_027924645.1). NCBI lineage: Eukaryota > Viridiplantae > Streptophyta > Pinopsida > Cupressales > Cupressaceae > Cunninghamia > Cunninghamia lanceolata. The sequence continues at coordinate 19,704,192 of BSBN01001583.1, forward strand.
AAATGCAATTGGCAGGTGTAAAGCCAGACTCCACAACCTTTGCCAGCATCCTCCCTGTCTGTGCATGTAGATCACATATGAATATAAACTTAGGAGTGTTTACAGCGACGCTGCTTTTTGATTTGGATTCTAAAAATGCTGTAACTTATGTTCTTCTATCAAACATCTATGCAGAAGTGGGCAGGTGGAGTGAGGTTCAAATGGTAAGGAGATTGATGAAAGATAAGAGGAATTAAAAAGATCCCTGGATGTAGTTGATTGAAGGCCATAAAATGGTACATGCTTTTTGTGTCGGAGATAGATCACATCCACAGACACTAGAGATCTATGCAAAGTTGGAGAAATTGGCTTTGGGAAATGAAGGAAGCAGGGTATTTTCCAAATTCAAGACAATTATTTAATGATGTGGAAGAGGAGGAAAAAGAATATTTCTCCACCACCATAGTGAAAAGCTAGCAATTGCATTTGGTTTGTTAAACACGCCCCTTGGAACAACTATTAGAGTTGTTAAGAACCTTCGAGTGTGTGCTGATTGCCACACTGCAACGAAATTTATCTCCAAGATTGTTGCAAGAGAAATTGTTGTGAGAGATGTGAACCGTTTCCATCATTTCAAACAAGGACAATGTTTTTGTAGAGATTATTGGTGATAAATGAAGCAATCTGAAAAATAGGATTGCACTATAATAATGTGCACCATATCAGACCTGCAGTAATAATGAAGGGACAAGATTTGATTTTTAGTTTGTGGAAATTTTTTGTTTGTTTGAGTATTTGGCAATCTAGACAACATTGTTGGCTTCGTAAAATTAGATGCATGAGTGCAATGCAGATCACTGCTTGTATGTAATATCCCCTTTTAGGATATTCCTGATTTCTTTACTTGCATACAATAAGATCACTAGAAAGGGACATTAAAGATATTAAAGATCAATAATTTAAGATAATACTCAGTTCATAGCATCATAACATGATTGACAATGAGAACAATACTACATACCACAAATAATAAGATCAAATCATTATAGCATAATCCATATTCAGTTCAATTCATAACACAATTCAATATCGACTATGTTCAAGTCTTAATCCTTACTTCCTTTCTAATCTTCAACCTTGGATGGGGATTTACTTGTCTAGGGCACGATGACACCAACTCGATGGCTGGATTTACTCCACCTCTCCTTAACAACACCAACCTACCCTAAGATTAGAGGCAATAGAAATAACTAAGTAATTAACTTGAACATACTTCGATATACTTCAACATACCAAATGATCATATTTATTCATAGCACATTCTGTATTGGCTATGCTCAAGTCTCAATCCTTATTTCTCTAATCCTCAACCATGGATGGGGATTTACTTGTCTAGGGCATGATGACACCAACTCGATGGCTGGATTTACTCCGCCTCTCTCTAACAACACCACGCCACTCACTCAGAGGTTGGAGGCAATAGAAATCAATAGGCATTGAGTTTAAACATACCAATATTTCAATGTGTTGTGAAAATAATCTATTGATGTTTTTCTATATATATTTCATAGCAAGTTTCATAATGCTTATGTTACTAATGATAATCTTTCATTTGTCATTATTTACCACATGGCATTCATCATAAGAAACATAGGGTTAGATACATCATACCAGGAGGATAATTCTTGCCTTTGTATCCTTTAGAACCTTTAAGGATTTCTTTTTTCTTCTATGCTGTCTGCAGCTCACTATACTGCTACATACATATATATATTCAGATTCAGAAATATCTTTTCTTCCGCTTGCTTGCTGTTCTCCTTTTCTATAAATTCAGATATGATTCTTCTCGTATCCCTTAATATATTCTTTCCTTTCCTTTTTCTTGTATATTCTATTTATTAAATCAGAATATCTGTTGTTCTTAGCTCTTCTTGTTTTTATTCATATCCAATTATATTCCCCTTGCTTCTATTATTCCCTATCTCACTTCTAATCTGTCTTGCAGATTCAAGTCTGTTATGTATTTCATTTCCAAGTCTATATCTTTTCTTTCTTTTTAAGTCTGCTATTATGAACCAAAATTCCATATATATATATATATACCTTCACATCTTTATGAAAGAATACTATCTTTCATTGGAGAGACACCCTTTTAAGAATAGACATACCTCTTAAAAGGAATCGCTGCCTTGTTAAAGATAATTGTTGCACTTAGACTAATCACTGCCGTTGTTGTCCATCAACAAACTAGCTTATTATCAAATGATAATCGCTGTTCTTTATGTGCTGATCTTTCTTTGATCGCACCTTAATCATAGACCATGAATCACTCATATAACAATCGCTGCCATATATACTTGTTCGCTGTCCTTCACAAGACAATGATCGCTTGTCTTAATGGCAATCTTAATATGTTATATAAATTATGATTTATATTTATTAACATATATATGTTTATTGATATATCATAATAATATTTAAATTGTTAATATTACTATTAATATTAATATTAATATTTATATTTATTATTGTTATTTATATTTATATTTATTATTTATAATGTCTTGTTAATTATTTAAACAATATATTATATATTATATTTTAATTATATTTATTTATATATATTTAAATTGATAATATAATATATCTCATTATAAATGAAGTATCTTAAAAATTTTATATAATATTTTTTTGGGATCGATAAGGGCAACATATAGTTGCAGTACTTATATTAACCAAAAGGAAGTTTACATATATTTTGGTGAAAACCCCGAGCATAGCTCCAGAGGAATACACAAAAAGATAGTGACCCAGTCAAAACAAAAATAGCCCTACCCACCCACAAATGTTCATATTGCAGCATCAATCCATCCAGGGCAGCATCGAACAAAAGTCAAGGACCAGTAACAGCGAAGGCTCCACTCGGTTGTCACCAGTTACTGTTGTATTGTAGCTCTGGTCTAGCCAAGGATCCAAAACTAGCAACCAACCCGTTGTTGGATATGAAACCCAACGGTCACCTCGTCCTTTTGTGGTGACTCTTCATTTTCAGCTCTTTCTCTTGGCGGATGTTGTAATCTATAAAAGCATATGTATATGCTGTTGTAAACACATCTGAGAACACACTAATATAAGAGTTTTCCCCTGCTTTGTGGACGTAGCCATACATATGGTGAACCACGTTAAATATCTTTGCATTGTGTGATTGTTTACTGTTCTTTTCTTTTCGCTGTTCCATTGTTTTAACAATTGGTATCAGAGCTCAGGTAAGGAGCTGGTTGAGAAATTCGTGACGAATTTCGAAGAAATGGAAGAAGCGGACAAGTGGAGAATAGAGAAGTTTTCGGGGCAGAATTTTGGGCTTTGGAAGCTGCAAATTCGTGCCGTGCTAATTCAAAAAGACTTAGCTATCACGCTGAAAGGAAAAACAACAAAACCGGAAAAGATGACAGATGACGAATGGGATGTGTTGGATCAAAAAGCAGCCTCTACAATTATCCTCTCGCTGTCCAGCAACGTCTTATTTAATGTTGCAACAGAAACTTCGGCAAAGCAAATTTGGGACAAGCTTTGCGACATGTATGAAACGGCATCCGCAACCAATAGGGTCTTCTTGCTAAAGAAGTTGTTCAACCTGAAAATGAAAGAGGGAAAAACATTTTCAAATCACTTGAACGAATTCAACATTGCAATCAGCCAACTAGTTTCTGTAGAAATCAATTTTGATGATGAAATGAGGGCTATGCTACTCCTGTGCTCGCTTCCCGACAGCTGGGATAATGTTGTGATGACGATCAGCAATTCAGCACCTGGGAGAAGAGGATCCGAAAACAAGGAAAAGAAAGCATTGTTAAAATTTGACGATGTTGTTGTCACCCTCCTCAACGAAGACATGAGGAGAGGACAAAATAAAATATCCGGTGAAGCCTTGGTTCTAGGCAATAGGGGAAGAACCCAAGATCGAGGAAAACAAAACAGGAGAAGATCTAAATCAGCGAAGAGATCAAAGTCAAGAGGACGGAAAGAAGGCTGCTGGTTTTGCGGAAAAGACGGACATGTCAAGAAGGATTGTTGGTGTTACAAGAAAGCTCAAAAACAGCTGAAAGAAAATGAGATTAACACGACTCTTGAAGATGATGGAGGAGCTCTTGTCTTGGCAGCAAGTGAAGCTGAAGCCGACTCATGGATTTTAGACTCCGGTGCCTCCTTTCACGCAACTTCAAATCAGGATGCCTTCCAAACATATCAAGAAGGAAAATTTGGCAAGGTTTATCTCGGAGACAATGAGCCGTGCGAGATTGTCGGCAAAGGTGATATATTGCTACAACTAAAGAATGGAAGCAAGTGGCTACTGAATGATGTCAGACATGTTCCTAAACTTAAGAGGAACTTGATTTCAGCTGGACAACTTGATGCGCAAGGCTGCAGCATCACTTTCTCTTCCAACATTTGGAAAGTAACTAAAGGCGCTTTAGTTGTTGCAAAAGGCAGTAAATCAGGATCTCTTTATGTGCTCGAATGCGCCGCTGAAGTGGGAGCGGTGATAGCTGTAGTTGACAGCGGGACAGAATTGTGGCATAGGAGACTTGGCCACATGAGAAAAAAGGGAATGGAAGTATTGCTCAAAAGAGGCCAACTTTCTGGTTTACAATTAGCAGATTTAGAACTTTGTGAGCATTGCATTTACGGGAAACAAAGGCGGGCCAGCTTCTCCAAAACCGGACACGACAAGAAGGCAAAACCCTTGGAACTCGTGCATTCGGATGTCTTCGGTCCCATAGAGGTAACCTCCATTGGAGGAGCAAACTACTTTGTAACTTTTTTAGATGATTGCACCCGTAAGCTTTGGGTTTATATGCTCAACAGAAAATCAGAAGTGTTTGCAAAATTCAAAATTTTTAAGGCTGTTGCTGAAAATTAAATTGGGAGCAAAATTAAATGTCTTAAAACTAACAATGGGGGGGAGTTTTGCTCTTTAGATTTTGATGCTTTTTGTGCAGACAATGGCATTCAGCACATCAAGGTTGTACCATTTACACCTCAGGAAAATGGTGCAGCCGAAAGAATGAATCGCACGATTCTAGAGAGGGCACGTAGCATGCTCTCAAATGCTGGTTTGAGTAAAGAATTCTGGGCTGAGGCAGTTAACACGGCGGTTTATTTGATCAACCGAAGTCCTTCTACTAAGCTGGATTTTGATATTCCAGAAGAAGAGTGGTTTGAAAAGAAGATCTCTTACCATCACCTCCGGGTCTTTGGCTGCGAGGCGTTCGCTCACATTCCAAAAGAAAAGCGAACAAAATTGGATTTCAGATCCAAACGATGCATCTTCGTCGGTTATGGGGAAGAGCAATACGGTTTCAGATTGTGGGATCCTGTTGCAAAACAAATCATTCGCAGCCGTGATGTGATCTTCAATGAAAAAGTGTTTCCTGCCTTGCAAGAACAAAGGGCATCTACAAAAGAATATATATCAGTTGATGATATTGGGTGTAATACGCAGTTTTCACATCCAAAAGTGGGATCAGATAAAAATGGAAATTCCAATTCAGCATTGGTGCCTACTCCGTCACTTCGTCTGAATAGAGATGCACAAGGAAATGTAAGTCCAAACTTGAATAGGCCAAATGTGGCGCTACAAAGAACTACAAGTCTGCCAGAAAGTTTAGCACAAGCGACGTCCTCACAGCATGATATGCAGCCCCCTAATAATTCAAGTCACACTGGCGTCAGACACACACAAACCGCTGTTAGATATCATCCTACGCAGGCTGAAGATAACTTCACCGCACATCATAATTCTTTGAAATTGCCGCCTCTGCCTAAAAACGGTATTCCCAGCGGTGAAAAATGCACCAAATACACAGTGGTAAATACTCCCACGTCAGTCCCATAGGCAGATAGACAAGTTTTTGAGGGCGGGGCCCAGACAAATTCAATTTCTTTGGATGCCACGCAGTATATATATTCTCCTTCACTGCCAATTCAAAGAAATACAGAGTCATATCACTTGCCCGTTTTCTCTCACCCGCGAACTCAGCAAGATGGTCAGTCTCATAAGAATATGGGAGACTTTTCTTCTTCATTCTCTATGCTAGACGGTCAGAAAGAGGATGAAAGTTTTAAGAAGGCTGTCGAAATTACTCCAACGCAGCCAGTCTGGAATGCTACGCAGCTAGCAAGGGAATCGACAGTGTTAAGGGAAAAAGAAAATACTCCAAGTAAAAATTCATTTCTACCGCCTAGTTTCAGCCAGTCACTGGAAATACAGAGGAGCAAAATTGATTCACAGGGCAAACAGATATGTGATACTCAACATCAGAATGTTGGAATTAAGCAGGGACAAATTCCTCCATTGAGGAAATCTACCAGGGAGAGGAAACCTCCTCCAAAATTTGATGACTATCAATTGCTCGTTGCTGACCTATCAGAACCAAATACTTTTCGAGAGGCTTGCAATGACAGGGGCAGTGAGAAGTGGATGGTTGCAATGAAGGATGAAATGGACTCTCTAATGGCAAACCATACATGGGATTTGGTCTGGCTTCCACCTGATCGCAAACCTTTGAAGAATCGGTGGGTCTACAGAATCAAAGAGGAAGAAGGCGGCACAAAACGCTACAGGGCCAGACTTGTTGTGAAAGGATATGATCAACAAAAGGGAGTGTACTTCAATGAAATTTTCTCACCAGTCGTGAGAATGAACACAATTCGAGCTATTTTGGGTTTGACAGCAGTTTATGACCTTGACCTTGAGCAACTCGACATCAAAACCGCTTTTCTCCACGGTGACATAGAAGAGGAATTGTACATGCATCAGCCAGAAGGTTTTGTCAAGCAAGGGCATGAAAATCTGTTTTGCAGATTAAGGAGGAGCTTGTATGGGCTGAAACAAGCCCCAAGGCAGTGGTACATCAAGTTTGATAACTTCATGATGGAAAATCAGTTTACACGTTCTGAATCTGATCCATGTTTATACTACAAGGTTTTGCCAAGTGGTGAATTTGTTTTGTTGCTACTCTATGTTGACGACATGCTCATTACCGGCACCAACATGAGAGTCATTGCTGATTTGAAGCAACTCTTGGGAAACAAATTTGCAATGAAGGACCTCGGGGCAGCAAAGAAGATTCTTGGCATGACCATCATTCGGGACAGAAAGAAAAAAGAAATCAGATTGTCTCAGCAAAAATATGTTGAAAAAGTTTTGGACAGATTCAATATGAGAAGTGCTAAGCCAGTTAGCACTCCACTTGCCGATCATTTTCACTTGTCTTCAGCATTGTGCCCCAAGACACAAGAAGAACAAGATTACATGAAGAACATTCCATATTCTTCAGCCGTGGGAAGTCTTATGTATGCAATGATATGCACCCGTCTGATATTTCCCAAGCAGTGGGAGTTGTGAGCCGGTTCATGAGTAATCCCGGAAAAACTCATTGGGAAGCTGTGAAGTGGATATTGAGGTATCTAAAAGGCACTTCAGATTATGCCTTATGTTTTGGTGGGAAAGTTGCACAGCTACATGGCTTCGTTGACTCCGATATGGCAGGTGACTTGGATAAAAGAAGGTCTACATCCGGCTATGTTTTCACTTTTGCCGGGGCAGCTATCAGCTGGGTCTCAAGATTGCAACAAGTAGTTGCTCTTTCTACTACTGAGGCTGAGTACATTGCTCTCACTGAAGGAGCAAAAGAAATGGTTTGGTTGCAGCGTTTGTTTACTGAATTGGGTTCCAAACAGCAAGCTTTCACACTTTTTTGTGACAGTAACAACGCTATTCATTTGGCCAAGAATACGGCATTCCACAACAGAACCAAACACATTGAGCTGAGGTATCATTTCATCCGTAGCATGATTGAAGAAGGCAAGTTGCAAGTTCAGAAGATCGACACCAAGATCAATCCGGCTGATGCATTGACCAAGGTTGTACCTCGAGAGAAGTTTGAATTCTGCCGCGCTTCTGTCGGCATTGTCAAACTCTGACAATAGGCTTAAAGTAGGGGAATAGCTCTGAATGTTTGCAGCAGTCGTTGGGTTTCAAGTGGGAGATTGTTGGATATGAAACCCAACGGTCACCTCGTCCTTTTGTGGTGACTCTTTATTTTCAGCTCTTTCTCTTGGCGGATATTGTAATCTATAAAGCATATGTATATGCTGTTGTAAACACATCTGAGAACACACTAATATAAGAGTTTTCCCCTGCTTTGTGGACATAGCCATACATATGGTGAACCACGTTAAATATCTTTGCACTGTGTGATTGTTTACTGTTCTTTTCTTTTCGCTGTTCCATTGTTTTAACACCCGTGGCATAGACAAATGGCTTAGTCATCACCAATTTTCCCATAGTGTAGTCCATCGACTGCCAAGTTGGCAAGGAAATCCACCTCTGTATTGCCTTCTCAATAGATGTGGTTGATTGTATATTCTTTGAAGTGTGCTAGGATTTCCATTATTTTTTCCACGTACGCACTCAATCTCCAATCTCTGATGCATCCGGCTCGTATGGCATTTACAACTAGCGATGAATCACCCTCAATTTCTATTTTTTCAATCTCCAGGTCTCAAAAAAAAATTAGACCATGTGTTAGTGCCTCTAATTCTGCAATGTTGTTTGTACCTCTGTCCAATGGTAAAGCCAATTTGCCCACTGTCTGTTCGTTTCAGAGCTTGATTATGCTCCCAGCCCCGGATGGCCCAGGATTACTGCGCGATGCACCATCGAAGTTCAATTTGTACCATCCAAAATGTAGTGTCTACCACCTTGTGTTCGCCCTGGCTGCAGTAGTAGATTCACCCCCTTGTCCAATAAATGATGGCACTTTCAACCCTTGCCAATTGAATCTCATTCGCCCATCCCAAGCTGTGAAGTTTGCATTTTTGTTCGGGTGCATCTCATTTCTGTTATTGACCAATTCCACAATCGCTGCTTCCACTTTACTGGTGAAGGAGATGATTGACATTTCTTTATCTTGAAAAATTCTTCGATTCCTTTCTTTCCAAATTTCCCAAAACAGAAGTGAAAATATTTATATAATATATATATATATATATACACGCAATTATCTTTATTATTCGAACCGTCTTTTGTCACGATGTTTAAATCTTAAATTTAAATAGTGCCCTAATGTCGGGACATCACATTGTATGCATTATTGGGGTATATGACAAAGACCTATTTTGTGAACATGGACATTTCATTGAATTGTTTTCATGAAGTCTGCATATGTATGAAATGAAAAGTTGAAAAAGGAAGTGGAGAATGGGGAGAAAACAAAAGATGAGGAACATTTGAAGTAAATGGAAAGATGCTTGACCAGCAAGAAGTGGGAGAGGAGGGCTCACAACTACCCTTGCCATTTTGTATAGTTCTTTTGTTTGGATTCTATTGTATTTTGCCTATGTCAAGTTGGCCACTTGAGATTAAATTACACATTCCAAATTCAATATATAATTTAATATAAGCACATGTAGATTTTGTCTCACTTATGGTTACATATTTCTAATGTTGCCTTGTGTCCCTTTGCTTGGTGAGATAGCTACGAGATTTGTGAATTCACAAATATTTTTTTAATTTAATTTGATTTCAATCTTCTATTTGGTTTCAATTAGAAATAAACTATTATAATTTATACATGAATAAGTAAAACAAATTACAATTGTGTTTGTGACTTGAAAAACTAGCATAATGTGGTTTATAGATTGATGATAGAGAGAAGAGAATAACATTTGTATGTGTAAACAAATGTTCAAATTCGATGTTTGTTGTGGTCTCATATATTATAAGAAGTTAGAGTCTAAACAAAGACATGTGCGATAAAATCATCAAAATGAATCCAGTCCTTGAGTCGTTTGTGTAAGGACTCTGACCGATCTTGTGGGGAATAATGATTGGTTTGCAACTGACGGACGAAGGGTTACTACCATCATGATTTCCAGTTGGAAGTACTCGTATGATGGGTTTATTATTGATAATGGAGATGTAACCTCTATGTCATTTCTCATCGCCTACATCCAAGTTTACAATGTGAATTGTGGTAACAAAAAAATGGGTGGACAATGACTAAGAGTGGAGCCCTCTTCCTTCACTAACCTCAAGAAAAATGATCAAATTTAGAACATTTTCGAGAAAGATGGCATATCTCCATATTTCCAAGCTATTCGGGGGTCTAATGAGGTCCTTATGGCTCAATTTGTTAGCTCTTGGGATAAAAGACAGGTTGCCATTGGTGGTATTCAGTTGACTGTAACGGAGAGCATGATTACCTAGGCTATGGGTCTTAGCTGCAAAGATAGAAAGGTATCGTGTCTGGGGAGGAGTAAGGAGAAAGAATTTATAGACTCCTTCCTTCAAGAAGGTGAGTCCCTGGTTTGTCATCATAATGGGTACAAGAGGGCAGCCCTACCTTCGCCTTGGCCCACTGTAAGTTGGTACCTCATCAAGTATTTCACATTGGATCACCTTAGGCATAACAACTTGATAAGTTTCCCTTTTTTTCTATTGTTACCCTTAGATTGTTGTATCAACAATGGGGCTTCCCCTCCACTACATCAGGGGTTGATCTATTGTCTCTATTAGTATAACCTTAGTTTGACTCCTACCATCCTTCCCACTAATGATGTTCCCTCTTCATCATTGCAAACCCATGCTAAGAGTTCTTACCTTAACCCTAGCGGCAAAGGTAAAAAGAAGAGCAATCATGTTTCTTTGGATGCCTCCCCTATTAAGTCATAAGTTCATGGTAATAAGGGTAAGAAGAAACTCTCTTATGTTGGTGTTGTTTCTAGTCCCTTAATTTCCCTCACTATTGGTGACGTTGAAACTAATAACGTTGGTCCTGTGCTAACCCTTGCTCAAAAAACTAAGGGTAACAAGGGTAAAAAGAAAAGTGTGGATACCCCTAAACAAATTATGTTGTTCTTAAAGGAAAATGAGACTAGTAAGGGACATCCTTCTAAGGGCTCGAGGAGAACTGTAAGAATCAAATCTGCCATTGCTAACATTGATATTGGTGCGGCCTTCGTACCTCATATCCCCAAAGGGAAGCATGATAACCTTGCGGAGGTTTAAGATAGGACTATTGGTGGAGGGAGGTCTTCTCGGTTGGCTAAGAATTCTATCGCTGCCAATAGTGGGAGGTGCTCTGCTGGTAAGGATGACATTCAGGTTGGTGATGCAAATGTGTAAGAGATTACTTCTAATTCGGTTCCCTCTTACAATTCCTAGAGTACTAAGGATGATCTCTTTGAGGATGAAGGGGGTTTTGATTCCCCCCCTGAGGACTCTGATGACATTGTGTCTCTTTCCCCTAATAATCTGAAGAGGAAGTTGAGGAGGAGAATGAGGAGTATGAAGCTTTTGCAAATGTCATGAGGGAGGATGCCTGTAGTGATATGAAAAGTAGTGAAAATTGGCTGAGATGGATAACAAGTTGGATGATCTTCTCACTAGAATGAATAAGCTTGAACAATCCATTGGGAAAGACCATATTTGTGACAATTATAATGAAACGTGGGAGAATGTGTATGAGAATATGAAAACATTCCAAAACAGGTTGATTAAAATCAAAGAGGCAATGAATGAACTGGTTAATGTCAATGATGGCATGCTGAGAAGAGTTGTCTTAGGGATTGTCATTTTTCAGGCAGAGCTGAAGAAGCATAAACAAATTCAGGAGGAAGATAATCAGACCAAGAAAAAGCTGAAAAAGATTGAATTGTAGAGGGACTTGGGTACTGCTAAATGGGAGACAAACTTAAGACAATGTACAAAGATTGGGAAACCCTAGTTGCTCATTATAGGGTGTGATTCTCTGTTGTTTGGAGTTGTCCTAGTACTACTTCTTTGTTGTTCGTGCGTTGTTTGTTGGGAATTAAGGTGTCTCAACCTTGTTATTTCCTAGCATTAATTTATTTAATGCAGATGAAATGGAGATCCTAGAGGACTTACTTGGAACTCTCATGGATGATAAGGAAACATATGATGAGCAGGTGTCTGTAGGAACATTTAAAGCTAGATTTGATCCTGTTTTAAAGCATCATGTGCAACATTTTTCAGAAGCTACTATAGAACAGGTAATGGGCTTGTCTGTAAAGATGAAGACATACAAGGAAAAGTTGGATAACAAGACAAGCAAGTGGGTATCCTTAAGTGATCAGTTGCAAATGCAAGACTATGCCAAGGTAAAGGCACAATAGTTTGATAAAACTAAAATAGATACAACTATCAAGGCATATGAAGTATATAGAAGGTGAGATTCTGGAGGTATGATAGTTGGAGAAGACTCTTCAAATGCAAAGTAGAATATCCATGAAGATGCAAAGTCAAAGATGCCGGGGAATATTCTGCTGCTAGTTGTCCTCCATCTCCGAATGCCAACTGGCAATCACGTGCCACATTTCATGATAGTTGATATTTTGAGAGATCTTGACCGTTGATCTATTGTAACCAATCTCATGTCCTTGTTCTATAAAAGGACTTAGATCACTTTGTAAAAGAAAGACTGAATTGATGAACATTTTTTAGCACTGAGTTTGTTGATTTGACAACTTTGTGGTTCATTCTCATGATTCTTTCTCATATCAATTGTACATTTGTATATCTTTTGAGCTTATAATAAATATGAAGAAGCATATTATTGTTGCATTGTACATCTTGAGTAATCTTTGTTGATTTCTGGCATGTAATGTTGAATTGTTGTGTTCTTGTGAAGTGCATTCAACCAATTACTTGCTAATTATCAAGTTCCCTTGAAGATTCACACATCTTATGCATAATTGTGAATGTTTCTGGTGAAGTATGAGTAGGTTTACTTCATATCATGACTATGTCTGGATATACACAAGGATAACTGATGAAATTTACAATTCTTAGAACTCTTTCCTTCCTCAACCTAATTTTTTGACTTTTATTCTACAAATTGTAGAAAAGAATTGCAAATAATGATAAATCATACCAAATAACCATTAATATTGATGAATTACATCCTTTAGAAAAGATCTTTAGGTAAATTCATAGTTTACATGCAAAGATGGGTTTAGACAGAGATAGTTTCAGAAGAACTAATCAAAGTTAAGATCATTTTAGAAGAACTAATCAAAGTTAATCATGATTTCAGAAGAATTGATCAAACTTATGTCAAATTTGTAATGAATAAATTTGAAATTTGGTTATATGTTTGAGGATTTGACATAAACTGACAAGATATATGCACAGTGAGCTAATTATACAAGATAATCATGAATCATGACAAGATCTGGATGAACATGACGTAGAAGCATGTAAGTCCCCAAAATGGAAAACAACATATCACAATGAACCCTGAGTGACAATCAGACAGTCAAGACCTGAATAACAAAGACTTGAGACTTCACATCCTGACGGATCATGTTGTCTTTCAAGATGAATAGAGGTTTGTTGTGAGAACTTTTATTCGTGTGCATGTGCAAGAGAGAAAATAACAATAAAATAATATTATTTTATGATTTTTACTTTTTCACTTGGGCAGCCACTTTATGGGATAAAATATAATATTTTAATTAATAAAATATTATATATTTGTCTTTTGCCTTATTTTTCCATTTTTTCATATTTTTTGTCAATTTCCTTTTCTCCCATTGGGTTGCTTTTCTCTTTGGCTAATTATTTTATTATTTTTGACTTTTCCACAAATACCACAAAAATACATAAAGTTATTTGCCAAATTCATTTCTTCAATAAAATCAACATTTCATTCTCCAAGCCTTTAGCAACGTTCTCTTTTCCAAGCCTCCAAATGAACAAAGCTCAACAAAGTCATTCCCTTATCACATGAATTAACCTATGGGAATGGTGAATAGGCTAACTCTCTCCTCGCTAGGTGATTGTTGTCACATGGATTTGCACCCTATGTGTTAGAGGCTTTTAGGGCTCCAACAATCCAGTGAAACATTGAGATGACCTCCAGGTGTGGGACCCTGCAAGGAGGTCAAATCTCCAAAGAGAGGCTAGTTCCTTCTTTGAATGAGAGATTCAGCTATTCATAAGACTAAACCTAATCTATGCACTGTTGAGGAAAAGCGGAAAGAGGATAAAATGAAAATGAAAGGGGGTGATACACCAGGTTTGAATATAGAACTCACAGAGCTAAGATGCACAAATAAAGAAATACAGCTGATAAACTTACACAAATCATGAAGATTTTAACAAAGGTAAAGAATGGATTGCAAGGAATTAGACATTCACAAACAATAGTCAATTTTGAGACTACACAGAGTTAAAAAAAACATGAAGTAAAACACTATATGTATTAATCAAAAGGCACTATTACAGCAGAGGAGAGTTCTGTTTGGAATACAGAAGCATGAAGAATATCCAACTATTTTTCAACCCTCATTATACCTTTTTCTATGCATATATAGCACTTCATTTCATTGACCTCAGTGACTTCATCAATAAATTCGTCCCCATGGGCTTTGTTAGAAGATATTTTACAAAAGAATATCAAAAGAAAATCTTATTGTCTTGACATAAATGTAGAAAAATATCTCCAAGAAGTGGTTGAGCAAATATCTGCGTTGGAACACTTGTGTTTGAAACCACCTTTTGCAACCATAAATGCTCAACCGCAATTTACTAGCTGGAGCTGGATGTTAGACTTTCTTCTGGACTGGATTCTCGCCTTGGAAGCAAGATTTCATCATGTATGATCATGGCGGACCCTCAATTCGGCCTCTTTACCTTTGACTCTGAAGATCGCAGAATTCGTCAAAGATTGAGACTTGGGCCTCCAGCGCTCGGCCTTCCAGGAAGGAAGGATAAAGGAGAAACAACCACTCCCCGAGCTCCGCCTTGCAAAGGAGAATCACATTATCGGCAGACTTCGGGCCTCAAGCCTTCCGTCTTCACCTTTGCTTTCCTTTTGTCCACATGGCATCATTCTACGATTCCGACGAAGGTGCTTGGGAGCTCTGGTGAAGCATGAGTCTCGATGAAATGCCACCAAACTGCTTGCCAGGTGTCAACCTGGCCCTATTTGCAAAGTCGCTTTTGTTTTTAGGTTTAAGATGCTGCGAAAACTCGCCACGCATCCCATTGGGAGGCTTAGACTCTTTGAAGGAAGAACCTGGCGGAAAGGCGCCACGCGTCAGCAGGGCGCACATTTGAGGAGCCTTTCTTTGAAGATTTTAGAGGAGCGCCAACCCGCCATGTGTCCACCCAAAAAGTTCCACGGAACAGCAGAATCCCTTAGAAAATTTAACACTCATCGGGGGTTGGGCTTCAGGCTTTCTGCCTTACGCCTTCCAAGAGAAAAGGAAGAGGGAAGAGGGAAAGTTCGAAGTCCGAAACTCCGAAAAGGTTACAATACTTAGAGTGTTTCACAAAGGAAAGGGCGGAGTTCGGAGCGGTGTAAGATGGAAGGATGAAGGGTAGAACTCCAAACTCCGAAAAGCTAGAAAACACAAGGAAAACTCAAGGTTTTTGGGACTTAGTTGATCTGGATGTTTTTCCTTGCATTTCTAAACAGGAAAACACGCGATGCCATCTCTTTGAGGCATTCAGTCACCACAAATCCATTTTGTGCATATCTTGCGTTGATGAGACATTGAGACATAGCAAATAAAAAAAATTTAAACGCCTCAGAATAAAATAAAAATGCCCTGAATCCTCACCTTAATTGCCAGATGAGTGGACACTGGAGACTCGATGATGCAGGCACAACAGAACTCCATGTGCGGTGCAAAACAATGAAACAAAGAAAAGAAAGGATAAAAATGAGACATATTAAACTTAGAGACGCGTTTAGGTTTTCATTTTCCTTGAAATTTTAAAAAAAATGATTAAAAAATGTTTTTCAGGGGAGGTCCAGGAGTCTCGAGGATGTCTAGAAGTCTCCCCAAGGAGAGACGTCTCAGAGACGGTGGGGGGCGGCATTTTGCCGATGCCTCCCCGTCTTGGAAACGTCCCCCTTTGGGGGACGGTTGGTTTCGGGGGAGGGGGGACGCATCCCCATGGAATTGTGATCCAGATCAATGGCATGTTGAGCCACGTCTGGATTGAAACCTTTTAAATCTTCATACGTTCATGCTAGGATGTCACTATATTTTTGAGCCAGGTGTATGAATTCTTGTTGCTCAACGTCACCACAAACCTTTCCTAGTAGCAACTCCTCTTGGGCGATGGCAACCTTTTGGTAGTCTTCTCTTTTAAAGGTCATGTTGCTTCTCTCACCCTTGAACTCGTCATCTAGGCTAAAAATGGCCTCAAGAGTAATTAAACCCTTGGGCAGCTTGTTCATTTTGAGCTGGATGATCTAATCACCATAGCTCTCCTATACCCTGAGTTGTGCCATGGATGAAACTTGAAATCTACTCATCACTATCAAAAATTTGCCAATGAATATCATTATCAAGAATTGAGGGCCTGATCACCATTTTCACATGCTGATCAGGTCCCTGAAAGAGGTCTGTAGGTGGAGAGAACTGAGCACCAACTGCTGCCAACTGGTCCGCCTCAGCATTCAATTTTCTTGGGATTACCTGTAGGTTGAGAGCATCAAAACTCTCAAATAGGCCCCAAACTCTGTCTGTAAGCTCTTAGGAGCTAGTTTTTCGTGGCACATTTTCTTCTGAGTTGGTTGACCACCAACTCAATGTCGCCAAAGATCTCCAAATGCTTGATATTTTTCTTCTCAACAATAAGCAAACCATAAACTAATGCCTCGTACTCTACTACATTGTTGGTGCAAGAAAAATGTAATCTGTGAGCAAAATGCAGCTTCTTACCAGTCGGAGAGACTATCAAAACTCCTGCACCAGCTCCATTTCTGCTCTTTGAACCATAAAAAAACATCTTCCATGAGCCATTGGAGTCATCACCTGGCTTAAGTACGCAAGGGGCTAAAGAATTCCCTTCATGGATCATGTAGTGACCCAAGTCAGTCTCCTCAGTGGTGTCATAAGGATCAAAATCACAGTGATCCCCTGCCCACCCATCAAGAAAAAGATTAGGGATTGGAAGAGGTGAAGATGTTGCCTCTAGAGACTCTGAGTCATGCACTTCTTCGCCCTAAATCATAACATGAGGGTTCACCAGGCTGTGGTCATAGTTCTCTACATAATAATTTGAAACTGGTTCAACCGTGATGGTGAACCTCATGCCATATCTTGTCCTCAAAAGCATATGAGACCAGTCAGAAGAAAGGTAGCCACCTATTTTGGCTATGAAGTCTCTTGACAGACAAATAGCAAAGAAGGGAGGAAAATCATTGACTGAAAGTCAAGTTTGGACATGCATGTAGAGTCAAATCCAGTCCCTTGATCACTCCTATAGTGTTTGCAGAGGTGCCATCCAATTGTAATACTCTTGATGAAAAAAGGGTATATTTGATGCCTAATGCATCTACTATCTTCTTGGGCATGACTAAAACACTAGCCCTTGAGTCAATCATATAGTTGTGCACTAAAACTTTGCCAATGATTAAGGACAAGTAGAAGGGGGGTGGCTTCTTAGCTACACTTATTTGTTCCACCCTTGGTTGCACAAGACTGACAGGGCTCTTTTCTTTTTGTTTTGATGATGGGTCTGTTGTTGCTAATTCAGCTGATGGGAATTGCCTTAATGCTTCTTGTAACAGATCCCTTTGAGAAGGGATTGACATTACTTCCCACATTAAGACGTTGATATTTGTTTTCTTCATCTGTTCCACAATATTTAGTGGAACAGTGACTGCCTTATACATTGAGGGAATCCATGTTCCCTTCTTTGATTGATCTGCAGCTTGTTCAGGCACCTTTGAGCCTGATCGAATTTCTCTTGCAAGAGCAGCTCCACTGCTTTGAATTGGAAGTGTGGCACTAACCACCTTTGCCTTTGAAACGGGCACTTTTTGTAACACAATAGGCATGGGGCTAGCCTCCAACTGCCTCTTTTTGGACCTAGTATTTTCTGCAATACTACTTCCAAGCATGATCACACTATCCATGGGCTGATTGATAGCACAAAAGTCCTCTGCAGTCCATAGCATCATATTGGCATTAGAGGTAGCCTCATTTGATACCTCAGCGTTGCTATTTGTTGCCTCCACCAACGATGCCTGCTGAGTATGAAAATTTTGCACCATTAAAGCTCTGTCTTGTGCTCCAAAAACACAAGTGGACTGATTGTACGGCTGGTTGCAGGGTTAGCACCAATCTGCCTCTTGAGCTAGAATATTTTGAGTAGGGACTAGGGCCCTAACTGGATTCACAACTGATATTTGTTGGATAGGTCGGACTGTTTACAAGGGCTGAGTAGGGTTAGGGTTTTGATATCTATTTTGTTGGTAACCCTGATTCCAGTTCTGATTTATGTTGGGATTGTAACCCTGATTCCAACTTTGGTTGGATGAGTGCCCCTAATTATAATTCTAATGGGGTTTGGGGGCAGTTTGGTTATCTATTTTGTTCAATTTGTTGGCCAAGGTGGTCATGAAGGCTTCACGATCACTCTCTTCTTGAGAAAGAGAGGAAGTTGAATCTTTAGGCTCTGGAATGGGAGCAATAATGGGTTGTTGGGATGATGAAGGCATCTCTAGAAAAATGGGTGCAAGAGGTCTGGGAGCAATTTTCCCAACCTGTATTAGACAATTTTCAGCGTTTAGAGTTGTCTCATAACCAGCGGGTTGGGTTTCAGCACCCAAGGATTGCATCATTAGTATTACTGTAATATCAGAATTCCAAGCTCTTAGAAAGTACATGAAAGCATCTTGTGGAGATGGCATAAGGGTAGTTGGAATCTTGTCCCACATCCTTTGGAATCTAAAATTGAAATCTGCCACCATCTCACTTGGAGCTCTCTTGATTGTTGTCAGTTGTTCCAACAGTGAGACATTATCTGCCCTCTCCAAACTACTTGTAGAGGGCTTCTCCCAACTCGTCCCCGTCATGTATTGAAGTAGGGGTCAGGCTCCTAAACCATTTAAGAGCTCTCCATGCTGGATATGATGGACTAAGCACACATTGGATATGTCTTTGATGTGCTCAGTAGGGGCTATAGAACCATCACCCGTAAAGGGTGAAACACTCTTTAGGGCTGCAGCTGGTATATCATTATATGCAGCCAAATCTAAAGGACTGCCTCCATTAAAGGTCACAAAAGGCAAATTCCTTGCCATCCTAGGGATATTCAAATTCAATCTAGGAATGTTCAAGCATCTTCTAGTATATTGAAACCTAACAGGAGGGGGTGTAGATTGAGCTCTTGGATGAGGTAAAATAGGGCTGTTATTCCTTCTCACAGGAGACCTAGATAACCTAGACCTTCTCCTTGAAGCAACAGCAGATAACTCAGTAAACTAAAAGTTACCTCTTGAAGATGCCCTTGTTTGCACAGACATAAAAGATGGCACTGATCAGAATTAGAAGCTAGTAGAGTCGCCAGGTGCATGAAAAGTCTGCCAAGATGCAGAGTACTGAGAAGAACACCAGATTCTTAGCTTAATTCTTTGATTTAGATTGCTCACAGCCCCACCGAGCCTATCAGAAATTGTTGTCACATGGATTTGCACCCTGTGTTAGAGACTTTTAGGGCTCCAACAATCCAGTGAAACATTGAGATGACCTCCGGGTGTGGGACCCTGCAAGGAGGTCAAATCTCTAGAGAGAGGTTGGTTCCTTCGTTGAATGAGAGATTCAGCTATTCCTAAGACTAAACCTAATCTATGCACCGTTGAGGAAAAAGGGAAAGAGGATAAACTGAAAATGAAAGGGGGTGATACACTAGGTTTGAATATAGAACACTCACAGAGCTAAGATGCACAAATAAAGAAATACAACTGATAAACTTACACAAATCATGAAGATTTTTACAGAGGTAAAGAATGGATTACAAGGACTTAGACATTCACAAACAATAGTCAATTCTGAGACTACACAGAGTTAAAAAAAACATGAAGAAGTAAAACACCATATGTATTAATCAAAAGGCACTGTTACAATAGAGGAGAGTTCTGTTTGGAATACAAAAGCATGAAGAATATCCAACTATTTTCCAACCCTCATTACATCTTTTTCTATGTATATATAGCACTTCATTACATTGACCTCAGTCACTTCATCAATAAATTTGCCCCCATGGGCTCTGTCAAAAGATATTTTACAAAAGAATATCAGAAGAAAATCTGATTGTCTTGACATAAATGCAGAAAAATATCTCCAAGAAGTGGTTGAGCAAATATATGGGTTGGAACACTTGTGTTTGAAACCGTCTTTTGCAACCATAAATGCTCAACCGCAATTTTTTAGTTGGAGTTGGACGTTTGAATTTCATTTGGACTAGATTCCTGCCTTGGAAGCAAGATTTCATCATGTATGATCATGGCGAACCCTCCATTTGGCCTCTTTGCCTTTGACTCTGAAGATTGCAGAAGCCACCAGAGATCGGGACTCGGACCTTCAGCGTTTGGCCTTCCAGGAAGGAGAAAGGAGAAAGAACTACTCCCCAAGTTCCACCTTGCAAAGGAGAATCACATTATCGGCGGACTTCAGGCTTCAGGCCTTCCGTCTTCGCCTTCACTTTCCTTTTGTCCACGTGGCAACATTCCGCGGTTCCGACGAAGGTGCTTAGGAGCTCTGGCAAAGCATTGAGTCCCGGCAAAATGCCCCTAACCTGCCAAGTGTTAACTTGGCACTGTTTGCAGAGTCACTTTTGTTTTTAGGTTTAAGATGTTGTGAAAACTTGCCACGTGTCCCACTGGGAGGCTTAGACTCTTTGAAGGGAGAACCCGACAAAAAGGCACCACGCGTCAACAGGGCGCACATTTGAGGAGCCTTTCTTTGAAGATTTTAGAGGAGCACCAATCCACCACGTGTCCACCATTTTTAGTGGGGTTTCATCATCAACAAGTGCTGCTTCAATATCTCGGACATATCGACTATGTGTATCAGGTTCCTTAATGTTTTGTTAGAGTATTCGCATTGTTAAGTCAATTTGCATTAGGTGCTGCTGTAGATGAACATTTATAGATCAGATTGGCATTGTATTGGGATTTCATTGTGAGTCAAGAGCATTGGCTAGTTATATCAGCATTGTACTAGAGATTGCATTCAATTAAGAAGGGGAAATTTGTATGCCAATCATTTGATGTAATGCTTATATTGATCGAGCTCTAGATTATCATATGAGTATGCATGCCAAATGTTTGTGAAAATGCCTATAGGCTAAAGGTGGTTGTTTGTATAGTGATTTGCATATTTTGTCAAGAGCTTTTGCTTGCCAAGTGTTTGCATAAATGCCTAGTGGTTGTGGGTGTATATTGGCTATATTGGGATGCATGGAAAGTGTTTGTCTTAATGTCAACTAGCTGTATTAGTTAAATACAGTCACTTATATGTATGCCAAAGGTCTGAAACAGCTAGTATGTCATTTCTATAACAACCTTGCATTGTTAGAAGCATTCAATAACATCATTAGCAGCCTATGAACTCAAAGAAGACAATCAGAAAATTTTTAACAGCATGTTCAGACTTTGTATGCCAAGTGTTTGACAATATTCCTTGAGCTTTATATCAGCATATTGAGTTCAAAAGTGGCAAGGGATATTACACAAACTCTATCAGTATCGACATTACAGCATGATTCATCATTTTGGCATGGTGATACTTGAGCATCTACGTTTGCAATTGTTTGTGGGCAAATAATTCTCGAAAGGGCGGACTATCGTGTCCCATTTTTCGAACTAAAATATATAACTAATATTATTTTAAGTTGGGCCCAATAATTTCTAATTTTAGGGCCAACTTAATAATATTATTATAATTAAAAATAAAAGGTGTATTTAAACACTAGTATTAAAATAAAAAGTATTTTTAAATACTTAAAATAAAAAATTAAAAGTATTTTTACATACTTGGAGGGAAATTTAAATCCAAGGTCCCATTTTGGAAAGGTATATCAAGGAGGCCCCCCAGCCTCATTTCATAATCACAATTTCATTTGGCATTCTTCATTTTGAGTTCAAATTCAATTTTGTATTCAAGGACGAAAACCCTTGGCTACAATTCTATGATCTAGGAGGATGAAAACCCTCTTGGCTCCTAATTCGAGAGGTAAGGATGAAAACCCTTGCCTCTTGCTTGCATTTGGAGATCTTATTCAAATTATTAGGAGATAAGATTGCAAGTTGACCTAATTTGGAGATCTTGTTCGAATTATTAGGAGATAAGGCTTGCAAGTTGAGCTAGAGATCTTATTCGAACTATTAGGATTGGGAGTTGGAGCATTTGCAAGCAAATCATCATTGCTGGGGTTCGAGGTTGTTTTTGGAGTTTTCTACATCTTTCCCTTGTGTGCCGTCATTGGAAGGAGATACTACATCATTCGTTGAGAATATAGATTGGGAACGTTATAGAATGCCACACCAAGGACAAGAAATCAAGAACCGGGTAAAGATAAAGATGTTTCTGTTTTTATGGCGAGTGGGATGATAGGGCAAAAATAGGGGAAGAACTTCACATGAAAAGCAAATGCAAAGGAAAATGGAGCTGAGCCACATATGCCTATGCCAAATTCCAACTGCCAAAGAGCAAATCATAAAATAATAATACTTCTGCTCCGAAAAATAAGCTTATGTTAATGACATACAACATTGTGAGGAAGTTGTAGGGAAGGATCAAGGTGATCCTATGTGAACCTTCAATAATAAATTTCACAAGATGATAGCTCATACATCCAATTACTCTAGTTGTTCAATCTAGTTCTTCCATCAATTGAATTGTAGCATTTCTCTAGTTTCAAAAATTCTGTGTTTCAATTAAAGTGGACCCCATAATTCCATGTACTATCTCTCCATCCATCCCTTCCCTCCTACCCTCTTTATCTCTCTCCCTCCCTTTTTAGTGAACATGATTGAAATTAAAAAGAATTTGCAAGGATGAGCTATTGCACTTCGACTTATTAATTCATACTTACTACCTTAGGTTATCTTCATGAGGCTTATTCCAAAACCACGGAGGATAAAAAGAGATTAATTTAATTTCTTATTTCGGATAATGATTTCTCTCCTGATCTAGTTTCTGGGTAACCATATTGCTGGGTATGATATGTAGCCTAGAGTTGATTTCATGATGAGATAAATGCCTCTATTGAAGCAGACTTATAAACTTTTCATTAATGATATATATGAAGACAATACTACGAATGGTGGTTTTCATTAATTGAAAGATGGATTTGGCTTCCTACAAAGCTGTGAAATCAACTCGAGGAAATCCTATGTACCTATATTTGTTCCATATGAGTAACATAACTGATGTACTGTATGGCCTAGGTTTATCTCTGTTCCAAGATTGTAATGGTATGATGGTTGATCATGCTTTAATGTTGTATTATAATTGTCAATGCACTGAGAAACAATTTCTGCTCTTCTATAAAGCAAGCTGATAAAGAAAACCACGGGGATTAAGTCACCAAACTGATGTAACCAAGACTGTTAGTGTGTTGGCAAAACAGATGTTGATTGATCTGTACCAACTGTTCTAAGGTGAATTATATCTGTAGAGCGAAAACAGGAATGAATTTGGGTGACCGTTATGGTGCTCTTGTAATGAAAACCTCCTACATTCTGTACTTCAAAGCAGATGACCATGTTTGGTGTTGCCAAACCAGTGTAGGATGCATTAGAGTCATCTAATAAGTACAGTGTAATTATTGGGAAGTGTACTTAAAGGCCTCATCAATTGTTATGCCCTCCACTAAACTCATTGAAGTTGATTTTAATCTGCTTGAACTAAGAGCAAGGTTAAACCCCAATGGTCTAACTACCATGGTTTAGCATAATGCATAGAACACATGAAGTCTTTTTTTCGAACCCTATATAATTTCCTTTTAAGATAGAACCAACTTATGGTTCATCATCTGAGGAATTGCCAATGATATAAAACAGAGTACCAAACATCAATATAAGTTATAATTTGACAAACCATCTGCCTAGACAATATGGCTTCTAAAAGCATTGAGAAACCTCCATCTGAATAGAAATGGTATGAATCCATTACTTCAGATTGGACCATGCTGTCATAAGTTCAATTTTCATGAAAATAATTATTTTCTCAGTTATCAAATTTTGGGCATATTATGAATAAGCCTGCTATGAATGAGTAACCACTGTGTTGTAAATGTATTCACTCAGTGCTTTGTAATAAATTGTGCTGTACTTGACCTCTGCTTTTCAACAGTCTAGACTCTAGAGGGTAATAAACTACTTAATGATGAAGTTATAATGATGTTCCATATCTTTCCAGGATTTTCACCTGACATGAGTGAGCCTAAGATAGCAATTCAGCCCCAAGCATGCTATGGGAACTTCTTCCTATTGCCACGTATAAGAACAGTTTTCTTTTGTGCCACTTAAAAAGCGAAAATTGCCATTTAAGTAAAAGGGCAATTTGAATCCTGATAATCTGACCTTGATGAATAAGATGTCTAGAGAAGGAGAAATTCTAGGTTGACATATGTATCAGGGCAGATAGCAAGAATAAAGAATGAATGAAGTCATCATCAGTTTTCATGTACTGTTTAGCATCTTTCCTTAACAGTACCATGAGTCCATATGCAGAGCAGAAGAATATATTACGACATGATATGATGATAATGTTGTATGAATCCATTTTGAATTAATTCACTATGACATGTGTCTATAGCTTGTGATGAGTAGAGGATTATCCATTTAAGCAATGTATGAATTTTTGCTTACAGCTTCAATGAACTCTGCTATCCTGAACTTCAGTGAGACTTAAAGGGTTGACAAAAAAATATAATGATATAAGCATAAACAAGTGGCTTAGATTAATGTTAACCCTGTGCTGAACATCAGAGGACTTATTCCTTGAAGAAGTGTTATGGAGTTATCCTTCTAATAAATTCAGAGCTGTTTATTTCAAGTACTTTGCTTAGGGGACAGATCTGAGATATGCACTGACAAGATACCTTGAAGAAATGACTTTCATGAGGTTGGAGTAGATGCCAATTCTTCTTTTTCAATTTTTTCATGCATCGTTGAGTAAACAAGGTCTATATGGGTTGTCAATGAGGTGTTGTGAAGAGAAACAAGAGTTCTCAAATGAATGGGAGAATGATAAGAAGGCAATAGTAGTCAGCCGTATGACCTATAATAATGAGTACTCAGACAGAACCCTAACCCTGCCAGGAGGTCTATATAGTTGTAATTTGGAGCATACTATATCCGTATATGCATCATTACTCACAATAGCAAACTCGGAATGAATAAAATAGAAGTTTGTTGTGAACAAGAGTAAACACGGCAACATGTGAGAACAAATGGACCTCTCCACTAGAATAATTGTGTTCTGAATATGAGCAGATTGTAATGTAATTACTAGAGCAAATGAGCCTGTTTGATTATGTAGGAGCATCCCATATCAACTCAAGAACCTCCAAGCAGCCAAAATCTAGGGAAGTCATTTCTAGGTTCTCAAAGCCAAGCCACTAAGAAGGAGCATGCAAGGGAAGCTTGACACCAAGGGAGGAAGAGTGTGCATAGACATTGGAGGCACACGTGGACATTGGAGGTCATAGCGCAGAGATGGAGACATGCGAAAGGTGTGAAGGAGTACGAAGAAGGAAGTGCATAAGTTGAGGGAGCACGAATATACAAAGCATTGCACAAAGGAGATTGTGCGATGAGTGCAAGGGTAGAGATCACACGAAGAAGGGACAAGTCTAGTGCAGAGATGGAATGCATGTGCCTGCACACAAGAGCACCATTGGAAGTTGTGCTCACTGAGCTTGCATCAATGCAATGATAGAAAGGGGAAGACAAAGCAATAGAAGCACGAGCTATCGATGGCCTAGGACAATGGGCTAATTAGATGAGATAGCAATTGTCAGAGCTTGGATTTCTTTTGGGATATCATAATAGGACTTGGATGAGAAACATGATAAGTCCGCTCGAAGCTATCCATGCTAAGCCCAAGAGCGGATATAATATTACTCTTGGCCCCAAGTGGCAGACACACAGGCATCCAACATGGGGTGGCATACTTAGTGGATAAACTTGTACCTGCTTTCCCTATCAATGCTGCTCTATCCATCCCTCTTATGATTGAAACTCCAACAACCAATCCATGTGGGGATTGGGGAAATGCTACAATAGGAGGCCCGTAGATTGTCCTTTCTAAGCCCAAGGGCAGTCACTCATCCCCTTGGCTCCAAGTAGGCAGCTTGGTGGCGTACTTAGAAAGAAATCTAGTACCTGCTCACCCTACTAGTATTTCCCCTGCTCTTTCTCATGATTGCTTGATGAGAATTACAAATACTAAATATATCCAAATTCATAGAGATCATATAGTCATAAATATATCATTATACACCATAATCATGATAGATCATACATATCCTTCATATGCAAGTAATTACGCATAATTAATAATGAGTTCAATACATATATTAACAAGCACAAAGTATATACATCATACATGAAGCATACACATCATACAAGAAGCAGCAGACATATAACTATTTCAGGGTTCTTATATGACTTCCTTTCAATGAAGATAGCTTCCTTGATTGCTAATTGTTATCTCAGATATTTGCTGATTTGATTGATTCAATAATAGAATTATAAAACAATAGGGGGATAGAATAATCGTATGATAGGATGATAGAAAAATTGAATGACAGGATGATAGAATGATAGAAATTTAGAATTATAGAATGATTAAAGAGTAGAAGGATAGAGTGAAGAATAATGTAATAATAGATATGATGAAATAATAGAATGATATAATGATAGAAGAAAGAATGATATAATAATCGAATATTAGAATGATAGAATAATAGCTTAATAGAATGAGAAGATGATAAAGTTATAGCATGTTAGAAGGGCTGCAATGAATAATTCTCTGCTGTTATCAAGTATTGCTTATGTATATATCACTGCCCGTGTATCTCTTTGCTGCTGTTATTGCTTCAGATATCTGCCCAAAAATCATCTTCACAATCTGCTATAAATCTGCCTTAGATTGGTCTCATTATATATTCATATGCCTGCTGTAATATTCCTGCTATGCTCGGCTCTAAGTCTGAGTGATATTACATCTGTTTGGTATTTCTTCTAATGCAGATCTGCAGGTGTGTAGATCTCTCCTAACTTAAATTCCTCCACCTCTATATATCCCTTCCTCAAGAGAGACGACTTCATGAATGGTTGCATCTATTTGTAAACGAAGACAACTCTTTATTAATATACACCTTTTCATAACATCCTTTGAATGAGACGACTTTGTCTTTATGTGGGAGTGCTTAAAGCTATGAAGTTGACCTCATAAACAATTTGTTTATATTAAATTTAAACTCAAATCAGGTCGGCCAACAAATCAGGTTGGCCAGCAATAAGTATTTAATTTACTTTTAATTCAATTTAACTCGGCCAGCATTGATGTTCCATGAGAGTCGGCCTTCATAGTGAAGTTGGCCATTTTTGGGACATTTCAGTCCACCCTGCCCAAGATTGCTTGTCCTCAAGCAATCACAAACTAGGACGCTCCGAAAGTAATCAGCATCCCATATCAATCCCCCTTGAAGAATGGTTGTTAGTATACTTGTCTCCATCCAACCGCCAACATACCCCTTTAAGATAATATGGTTGATAGCCTTCTCTAAAGTATGAGGATAATGTCTAGTTCATATACTTGTATCTCCCAATATCTCTCAACAACAAAATCAAACATTGGTAATGAGTAAGGTCCTTAACACAAGTTTTCTCTCATCTCATCACCACAAGGATCCTAGGCAATGATACAAATTCTTCATTACCCCTTGTTGAAATCTACAATGATAGAAAAATGTTGCATCTTTCATCGAGAGTGTTGAGGATAACAAAATTCATTACTTCGGTTTGTACCCTTTTTCCCATCAACTGGGAGTAAGTATATTTTATTTCACCTAATCAATCAAGCAAGGCTTGAGACAAGATTGAGGGTGTAATCGAAAATATCTTATAGGTGTTTGTAACACTTAGTCCAAACATTTTTCAACATACATAATCTTGTCATAGACTCATTAATAATATGTTATAACCTTCTAAGTATATATTCCGTAGATAATCCTCAAGTATAAATTATTGGATGTACCAAAGTCTTAGAGTCCATAGCAAGCAGTTATCACTCACGAACACTTCGTAGAATTTGAATTTATAGATTGACACTAACATCCAATTTCCATATCAATGGGAGGTTGTCACTCCTCTTGTAAAGATTTGACATATTCCCATGTTGATACTAGGATGATTTTCATACCTCAGAAAAGTATTGTTTTATTCCATCTAGTTCAACAATCTTAATTTTTCCCAAAGTTTAAGAGGTGAAAATGATCCTGGTATTTGTGGGTTATGGGTCCATAATGTAATTTAAAATAGACTTATGTAACAAATTAGGTATAACTTGATGTGTATCAAATTTATCTAAGTTACTCTAATCAAGAAAAAGAACTTAGGAGAAGAAGATCCTTGGATGCAATGATCTACTCTAGATATTGCATATAGAAGTGAATTTGGTCCATAGACAAAGTTCACCAGATCAATTTTATAGGTTACATATGTGGTATGGACTGGATTGTATCACCATTGTTTCAATGAGTGTGGAATAGATCACTTGATTGTACATTTGATCTTGTCCCAAAGGAATAGAACAATTTATTCTTAAAGATGTTCCTCCTCCATGAAGCTCGATGAATATATCTTATGGTAGATTTCCAACATTTCTCTTAAGATCTCTTCAAGAGTCCAAATTTGTAGGTTCCTAAAGAATTGAGTTGTCTTCATTACAATCTCTCAAAAATGTTGTTTTGGCTTTTCTAAGAGATTGACCATCCTAGGTCAAGATGATATCTCAGTGTACCTAAATCCCAAAGTTTGAAAGATAATCTTAATCCAACTTTGTATCTTTAGTTATGCCTAAGTTTGTGTCAACTAGTGATGGCCATGTGTGGATTTCCATTTGAGAATTGGAAGTCAAATTATATTGTTAGATTCAACTATGTTGAGTGGTTATGATTGATTGTTCCTTCCTTGGGAAATTTTTGATATTTTGATTGCTTGATTTCCTGATGAATAGATGAGTGACGATTGCTTGATTTCAATGAATTGATTTATCCTTTATATCTATTTCTTGAAGGAGTCACTACTTGAAATATACCAAGCCAATTTTTTTTCACCTTTCCAATTACAATAAGCAGAGCAATACACAATCGTTGAAGTTAGCACTTAAACCAAAACGATGCGAAATTCAACTCTAACCAAGAATGTACACCAGGATGGCGTGATTATATGGTCAGAGGATCTCTATGCAATGCTGAAAAGGAACTCTAACCAAGAATGCGCCTGATGGTGACGAGCATATGGTCAGAGGATCTCTATGCAATGCTAATAAAGGAACTCTAACCAAGAATGCGCCCGATGATGATGAGCATATGGTCAGAGGGTCTTGATGCAATGCTGATACAAAGAACTCTAACCAAGAATGCGCCGGATGTCGACGAGCATGTGGTCAGAGGATCCCTACCAACTATTATGCTGAAATAACTCAACGTCAAGAATGTGCTTTCCAACCCAAAGTGGAATTGGAGCTACCATATGATGGAGATGCAAGGTATTGTAAAGCAAATATGAGAAGAAGTATGAAGTGCTGACAGTACTACTGTTCAGCTTACAATAATTAGAGACTTCCAACCCAACCCAAAAGATAGAAGTTAGCAAACTGAAATGACGGATCAACAACTTGAAAAGACCAAACCAGCAACATAAAACCCTACAAAAATGCTCACACCTCACTCATTTCTCAACCAAATGACCTCAAATCTGATGCAATGCACTCCTATGACAATGGCGACCAAGCTACACACCAGAGACCACTCTTAAACCCAAGTATTTATTTAGCACGCTTTCCAATGCACTCCAAAGAGGGGCGGCCTAGCAAGAAGGGCGATTTCCTTTTAGAAAAATCAGATTCTTCATAATAAAATCTGCAAATTGGCACAATGGGGCGCCTAGCATAGACAAAGGGAAATATGAAATACCCAGAACAAATGCATTTTTATTTTCAGAATTATGAATCAAACTACAGATTCAGCCCTGTTATCAGCAACTCCAAAAAATGACATAAAATGCAAATAACTGAACTACAAACAAAACTCAAGCTACAATGCAAACCTCACTACAAAAATCACTACTATCAGCACACCTCTCCCTAGGTGCTATCTCTCAAGCACGAAGTGAGCCCAGGCTAGGAGGCATTCATTCCTCGAAGCAGTCCCAGAACCATTACGGCAACATAACATTATCAAGATTTCGGATCCTCAAATGAGAGCACTCTTCCTCCTTTTATACTTTTCCAACTGGGAGTCTCTAAAATCCTTTTGCATATGGGATAAAACATGAGAGGGAAAATAATATAATCCTCTTCAATTCTTTTTCAACCTCAACATTAAGTCGTTGAGCCTAGGCACCAAGGTCCAATATTAAATAATAATGTTTAATTTATGGACTTTAAAACGGAGGTCAAGATGATGTCGGAAACCAATGATCTATAGCTCGTTGGAAAGGTCTTGACAAGACGAGTCCAACCCCACTCTCAAAATCCCGTTTCGGTGCCAATCCCGAACTTACTAAAAATAGTAAATTCCTGAATGTCAAGAAAAACACATCCTTGCGAAGCTCTCTGAAAACCCAGAAAGAAACCGCCAACCAAACCACATTCCACGAACAAAAGCAACCACCAAAACATGAAACCCCTATTTCAATCTCCGAGTAGCCTACGGGTCTCCGGAATAGGCCAACGGTCAACTGTAAAAGATCAAGCTAAAAAACGGAACATTACAGTCCGCCCTTCCCAAGATTGCTTGTCCTCAAGCAATTGCAAGCCTGGATGCTGCAGAATCTCATCATTCTCCCAAGTCGCATCCTCTATAGGCAAGTTCTTCCACTTCACCAAATACTCTCTGATAGTTCTTTTCCTCAAAGAACGCTCCCTGGAATCAAGAATCTCTTCTGGAATCAAAACTAACTGTCCTTCTTAATCCAAAGGTGGCAACTGTGATGAAGCAACAACATTGTGTCCAAGTGCCTTCTTGAGGCGAGACACGTGGAATACATTGTGCACTCTGCTAACCGAAGGTAGCTCCAACTCCTAAGGTACTGCCCCCACCCTCCTAGTGACCTTGAACGGCCCATAGAAACGTGGTTTGAGCTTCTCAGCTCCACTTTTCTTGAGAGTGGACTATCTGTAAGGCTGTAGTCGAAGATAAACCATATCTCCAACTTCAAAAGAGCGCTCAACACGTCGCTGATCAGCGTACATCTTCTGCTGATTCTATGCAATTTGAAGATTGTTCTTCAATCAGTTCAAGATATCTTGACTCTGCTGCAACAAATCTTTGGCCTGAGGGGCTTTGCTATCACCAAACACCAAATCAACAAAGCTAGGAGGCTCATAACCGTAAAGAGCCATGAAAGGTGACATCCTTATTGACATGTGAAAAGTAAAATTATAACAATACTCGCCCATGTGAAACCACTTCACCCAAGCTCTTTGCTGCTCCGAAACATAGTTTCTCAGGTAACCTTCCAACCACTTGTTCACTATCTCTGTTTGTCCATCGGTTTGAGGGTGATAACTAGTGCTGGGAGTAAGCACTGTACCACTCATTCGGAAAACCTCTTGCCAAAAAGTGCTTAGGAACTTGTTGTCCCTATCACTCACAATGTTTTTTGGCAACCCATGTAATCTAAACACCTCATGAAAAAACAAATCTACAACTTGGGCTGCTGAAAAAGAGCTGGCAATGTCGAAGAAGTGAGCAAATTTTGTTAATCTATCCACAACAACATAGATACAGTCTTTTCCTTGAACCTTGGGCAACCCTGTGATGAAGTCCATTGATATGCTTTCCCATTTTTGATTGGGAATGGGAAGAGGTTGCAGAAGATCAGCTGGTAAAGTATGCTCATTTTTGTTCATCTGACAAGTGGGACACTCCTAAATGTATCGTTGAACCTCCCCTTTCAGCCCTTTCCAAGAAAATCTTTCCCTGATCTGCCTATATGTCTTGAAGAACCCTTGATGACCAGCAAGTGGAATGTCATGAAAGGTCAACAAAATCTTCTTTTTGAGCTTAGAATCAGCCACCACAAAGATTCTACCCTTGTAGTGTATCAACCCTTCGACCACTTTGTACCTTTCGTCAAGAAAAGTACCCTCAATGATGCTGGTTGCAAATTGATTGTTGGCATAATCAGCAAGCAACATGTCCCTCCAATCAGCTATAAGCTCACACAATGAGCTCAAATGAGGTCTCCTAGATAGAGCATCAGCCACAATATTGTTTTTCCCTTTGACATATTCGATGTCAAAATCGTAAGCTTGAAGCTTACCCACTTTTGTTGCCTCTCGTTCAAATCTCTTTGATGCATGAAGTGCTTGAGGCTATTGTGATCAGTCTTGACCACAAACTTGCTTCCCACCAAGTACTGTCTGAACTTAGCTAATGCATGCATAATGGCAAGCATCTCCTTGTCGTAGATGGAGTAGGTCCTTTCAACACCTCTTAATTTTCTGCTTTCAAACACAATGGGATGTTTGTCTTGCATCAAAACAGCCCCAACTCCTTCACCAGATGCATCACACTGTAGCTCGAACGGCTTGGAGAAGTCTGGGATAGCTAACACTGGACAAGAGCTCATGATCCCCTTAAATTTATCAAAAGTAGTTTGAGCCTTTTCTGACCAACAAAAGGCACCCTTTTTCGTGAGGTCAGTAAGAGGAGCAGCATTTTGAGAGTAGCCCTTCACAAATCTTCTGTAAAATCCACAAAGACCCAAAAATCCTTTTAGATGAGTCAAATTCTCAGGAGGTGGCCAATCAATAATTGCCTTGATCTTTTCAGGATCAACCTTCCCTCCTTCAGCACTGATTATATGGCCAAGGTAAAGTAACTCCTTCATTCCAAATTCACATTTGGATTCTTTGGCAAAACAAACTCTCTGATTCCAGGATGCTAAGCACTTCCTCCAAGTGCTTGAGATGTTCTTCCCATGTCTTGCTATAGATCAGTATGTCATCAAAAAATATCAATACAAACTTCCTCAACTGCTTCTGAAAGATTTTGTTCATACATGACAGGAAGGTAGCAGGAGCATTAGTCAACCCAAATGGCATGACTAGAAACTCGAAGTGGCCATAGTGACATCTAAATGCTGTCTTTTCAACATCGGATCCTCTCATCCGAATCTAGTAATAACCCGATCTCAAATCGATCTTTGAAAAGAACTTGGCTCCATGTAGCTCATCAATGAGCTCATCTATCCTCGGAATGGGATATCAATTTTTGATGGTGCTTTGATTCAAAGCACGATAGTCCACACACATGCGGATGCTACCGTCCTTCTTCACCAGGACAACTGCCGAAGCAAAGGGGCTCTTGCTTGGACGAATGAAGCCCATCTCCAAGAGTTCCCGAATGTTTTTCTCAATCTCGTCCTTTTGCTTCTTAGGATACCGATAAGGAGTTGTAATAACTGGTTTAGCTCCTTCCTTGAGCTCTATGACATGCTCCGAACCTCGATCAGGAGGTGGTCCAGGAGGTAGATCCGCAAACACCTTGCTCTTCTTTGTGAGTAAAGACTGAATATCAGGAGGGTAGTCTCTCTTTGTTTCAACCGGACTAGCAGGAAGAATCATACACTCTGTAGCCCACTCAACTTGATCATGACGAATTAGCCTCGCCATCCTCTTGAATGACACAATCCGAGGACCACCATTGGACATTCCTCTTATCACTACATTCTTCCCTTCGAATTGAAACTTGAGCTCCATGGTTTGCAGATTTAGAGTGATCTCCCCAAGTGAACGCAGCCATTGAATGCCTAGGACGGCATCCGTATCTCCAATTTTGACTACATAGAAGTCATCCTTGACTTCATAGTTTCCCACTTGCATGGTCATGTTTGAGATCTTCTTGGTGCAGGTGATGTGAAAACCATCAGCAACCATAACCTTGAAGCCTTCAAACTCTTCTGTTTGCAGCCCTTTCTTTGCCACCACAGCTTCGTCAATGAAGTTATGCGTTGCTCCAGTGTCAATCAAAGCAACTATGCATTGCTCCAGTGTCAATCAAAGCAACTATGCGTTGCCCCTTAATCATCCCTCGAACTTTGAAGGATTTATTCCTTTGAAAGCTCGAAAGTTGAGCCAAAGTGCCTCCACTTCCCTTTTCATCTTCGGATTTCTGGGACCTTTTCCACTTCACTGTCTTCAGAATCAGACAGCTGGTCTGACAAATCAGAATTACTTTCTTCAGCTGAATAGTATTCAATTTGATGAAATTTGCCTCCTTTTGGGCAAACATGATCTTGGGACCATTTTTCTCTACACCGGAAACATAACCCTTTTCTTCTGAGTTCATTAAGTGTCTCAGGATCCAACCTTGTGACATGAGGTTGATGCTGTTTGAACTCCTTATGCTGAGGTCTTTTTCCTTTATCTCTTTTGTGAAATGATGGCTTGGGTTGAAACTTTGCTTTAGGAGCAGCCCACTCCATGTTTCTTGCCTTCTTCATTGCCTCTTGTAGAGAGGGTGGATCAAAAGCTTTAATCCAACCCTTGAGTGGCTCCGTCAGTCCTTCACTAAATAGGATCACCAAGTGCCTCTCAGTGACTCCTGTCACCATGACTGAAAGCCTCTGAAACTCAGCTATGTAGGCATCAACTGTACCATATTGCTTAAGTTGTGCCAATTCTCTGAAATGCACTTCTGGATCTTTTTTCTCAAATCTCTCTATGAGCTTATTGGTAAACTCATCATAGGTAGTGATAGATCGATGACCCAAGGTGACTAGACCATGGTACCACCACTCGTGCGCCACCCCATCCAGGTGTAGCATAGCGAACTTAATCGCCTCCTCCTCCATGGGTCTAAGAGCTAGATAGTTGTCTAACTTCTGTATCCAAGCTCTGGCTGAACTATTGTCACTCCCATCAAAATGTGGAAGCATAACCTTGTTGATAGCTTGATGCAAATCCCCATGAACTATTGTCCTCCTTTGTTCATAATGTCATCCTTGTCCTCTATCCTTCCTTTTATGATCCATAAAATCATTATAAGACATATCTGCCTTAATTTCATCAGGTAGAGAATCATACTCAGCACGACCGAGTCTCAACTGTTCAACAAATGACACATTTTCTTCTGGATCAAGATGAGGTTTTACTGGTGCCAAGAAAGTGGGTTTGAATGGCCTGGAAAAAATGTATGTGTTATTTGAAGCAGGCTGAGCAGCATGTCCATTATGCTGGTTGGTGGCACTGTGTTCTCCACTATGTCCTGAATTGTTCAGTAGAGGTTGGTTCTGACCCATTCTCCCCATCATGAGAGATATCATATCCATTAAGGTATCCATCTTCCTCTCGAACCTCTTTGCCGGACTTAATGATCTTTCTCTTCCTTTCCCATTATCATCTCTGTTACCTCCCGACGTCCTCTGATACCACTGAAGCTGTCTGACCTTCTGGGGCCTGATGCCAATGAAACTGACTGGTAGCCTTCTTGTATTCTCTTGCTAAGTACCTCTGTTCTCTGTCACTCATAGAAGGTTGTTTTCATAGGATGGCAGGATGCTTGGCTCTGATACCACTAAAATATACCAAGCCAATTTTTTTTCACCTTTCCAATTACAATAAGCAGAGCAATACACAATCGTTGAAGTTAGCACTTAAACAAAAACGATGCGGAATTCAACTCTAACCAAGAATGTACACCAAGATGGCGTGATTATATGGTTAGAGGATCTCTATGCAATGCTGAAAAGGAACTCTAACCAAGAATGTGCCTGATGGTGACGAGCATATGGTCAAAGGGTCTCTATGCAATGCTGATAAAGGAACTCTAACCAAGATTGCGCCTGATGATGACGAGCATATGGTCAGAGGGTCTTGATGCAATGCTGATACAAAGAACTCTAACCAAGAATGCGCCGGATGTTGACGAGCATGTGGTCAGAGGATCCCTACCAACTATTATGCTGAAATAACTCGACGTCAAGAATGTGCTTTCCAACCCGAAGTGGAATTGGAGCTACCATATGACGGAGATGCAAGGTATTGTAAAGCAAATATGAGAAGAAGTATGAAGTGCTGATAGTACTACTGTTCAGCTTACAATAATTAGAGACTTCCAACCCAACTCAAAAGATAGAAGTTAGCAAACTAAAATGACGGATCAACAACTTGAAAAGACCAAACCAGCAACATAAAACCCTACAAAAATGCTCACACCTCACTCATTTCTCAACCAAATGACCTCAAATCTGATGCAATGCACTCCTATGACAATGGTGACCAAGCTACACACCAGAGACCACTCTTAAACCCAAGTATTTATTTAGCACGCTTTCCAATGCACTCCAAAGAGGGGCGGCCTGGCAAGAAGGGCGATTTCCTTCTAGAAAAATCAGATTCTTCATAATAAAATCTGCAAATTGGCACAATGGGGCGCCCAGCATAAACAAAGGGAAATATGAAATACCCAAAACAAATGCATTTTTATTTTCAGAATTATGAATCAAACTACAGATTCAGCCCTGTTATCAGCAACTCCAAAAAATGACATAAAATGCAAATAACTGAACTACAAACAGAACTCAAGCTACAATGCAAACCTCACTACAAAAATCACTACTATCAGCACACCTCTCCCTAGGTGCTATCTCTCAAGCACGAAGTGAGCCCAGGCTAGGAGGCATTCATTCCTCGAAGCAGTCCCAGAACCATTACGGCAGCATAACATTATCAAGATTTCAGATCCTCAAATGAGAGCACTCTTCCTCCTTTTATACTTTTCCAACTGGAAGTCTCTAAAATCCTTTTGCATATGGGATAAAACATGAGAGGGAAAATAATATAATCCTCTTCAATTCTTTTTCAACCTCAACATTAAGTCGTTGAGCCTAGGCACCAAGGTCCAATATTAAATAATAACGTTTAATTTACAGACTTTAAAATGGAGGTCAAGATGATGTCAGAAATGATCTATAGCTCGTTGGAAAGGTCTTGACAAGATGAGTCCAACCCCACTCTCAAAATTTCGTTCCGGTGCCAATCCCGAACTTACTAAAAATAGTAAATTCCTGAATGTCGAGAAAAACACATCCCTGTGAAGCTCTCTGAAAACCCAGAAAGAAACCGCCAACCAAACCACATTCCACGAACAAAAGCAACCACCAAAACATGAAACCCCTATTTCAACCTCCGAGTAGCCTACGGGTCTTCGGAATAGGCCAACGGTCAACTGTAAAAGATCAAGCTAGAAAACGGAACATTACACTACTCTTCTTGGCTGCCTTTTTTTTTTGACAATAATACTTTACTTTTGAGTTGATTGTTATATTTATTTCCTATTGATGGTTTCTTCACAAGGAAATGATTCCCCTCTTATATCTTATTGTTAAGAAAGTCATATATTTGAAGGGTCACACTTTTCGTATTTGGGGTTTCATCCTTTCTCACATCATCATTATTCTTGAGAGCCTAATTTAATTTACTTGCAAAATTCCTTAAGGTTCTATTCTCAATTGAATTCTTCATAGATGTCTTTCTCAAATGAAATGCTCTCCCCAAAAGATGTGAACCATCCAAAGTCATTGTGTCATATGGCACCTAATCTTCATTTCGACCATTACTAAAAGCAACTTGACAAGAATCATTTCCAAGCATGCCCATATCTATCTTTGAAATATAAATTAGATAATATTCAGTTCATAGCATTATTCATATTAAATTCATCTATTATTCATATAAAATTCGTCTATCATAGCATAATTCACTTTTAGTTCAATCCATAACATAATTCCCTAAGCCAATTGCATATTGAATCTTCCCGGAGTGTTAGTAACCATATTGTCAAAAGCATGAAAGGGGTCAGTCCACCTTGGAGGCTGGATGGCCTCCTTGATCAAGTCCAGGAGCACCTAATCTCCTCCCAACCCACGAGTGTCACACCTCGGGGTGGCGTGCTCGATAAGATGCATGAAGACCCCTATTCGACAAGCTCGGGAGCACTCATAAGCCTCCCAACCCACGAGCAACTAACTTGGGGCGGTGTACTTAATGAAGGGCCCTATCGGTACTTCACCATCTTGTGAACCCCAAAAGGGCCATCATTTCCTACTTACTAACATCCTTATTTCAATTGTATTGCTTGGGAATTGGTATGTGTACCTCTTGATGGATTTCAAGTTCGATTCAAGGATTGCAATATATCCTTCTTTGTTGTTAGCACTTGTTGTATAGCCAATATATATATACATAATATATTCCTTTTCTCTTTTTCCAAGGCTTGTTGAGCCCTTCGGTTTAATTTCATTAACTCTCTTTGATCCCCAGGCTGCCAGGATCAAAGCTCTGATACCACTTGTAATGTTCCCTTCTTGTGATTGCCCTAAATTTTGCCCTAAAATCACAAGTTTAATATAGTTAGGGTTATAACTTACTAATTGAATGCTTTAAGCAAGATTAACCCTAGTTTAGGTCCTGCAATCATGTTAGATAATATTGGAAATATAATTCATATAATCAAAACATATATAATAAATGTCTTATCTATTTAAACCATGTAAAAATACATAACTATTTCCATATTATATAAACTACACAATATTTGTAATGCATAGTGGAAGTTTAATCATAATAGGACTTGGATGAGAAACATAATAAGTCTGCCCAAAGCTATCCATGCTAAGCCCAAGAGTAGATATACCATCCCTCTTGACCCCAAGTGGCAGACACACGGGCATCCAACATGGGGTGGCGTACTTAATGGATAAACTTGTACCTGCTTTCCCTATCCATGCTCCTCTATCCATCCCTCTTATGATTGAAACTCCTTCAACAACCAATCCATGTGGGGATTGGGGAAATACTACAACAGGAGGCCCGTAGATTCTCCTTTCTAAGCCCAAGGGCAGTCACTCACCCCCTTGGCTCCAAGTGCCCAGCTTGGAGTGGCGTACTTAGAAAAAAATCTAGTACCTGCTCACCCTACTGGTATTTCCCTCACTCTTCCTCATGATTGCTTGATGAGAATTACAAATACTAAATATATCTAGATTCATTGAGATCGTATAATCATAAATATATCACTATACACCATAATCATGATAGATCATACATATCCTTCATATGCAAGTAATTACGCATAATTAATAATGAGTTCAATACATATATTAACAAGCACGAAGTATACATGTCATACACGAAGCATACACATCATACAAGAAGCAGACATATAATTATTTCAAGGTTCTTATATGACGTCCTTTCAATGAAGATAGCTTCCTTGATTGCTAATTGTTATCTCAGATATTTGCTGATTTGATTGATTCAATAATAGAATTATAGAACGATAGGGGGATAGAAAAATCGAATGATAGGATGATAGCATAATAGAAATTTAGAATTATAGAATGACTAAAGAGTAGAAGGATAGAGTGAAGAATAATGTAATAATAGATATGATGAAATAATAGAATGATAGAAGAACAGAATGATATAATGATAGAAGAAAGAATGGTATAATAATCGAATATTAGAATGATAGAATAATAGCTTAATAGAATGAGAAGATGATAAAGTCATAGCATGTTAGAAGGGCTGCAATGAATAATTCTCTGCTGTTATCAAGTATTGCATATGTCTATATCATTGCCCATGTATCTCTTTGCTGCTGTTATTGCTTAAGATATCTGCCCAAAAATCATCTTCAGAATCTGCTATAAATCTGCCTTAGATTGGTCTCATTATATATTCATATACCTGCCATAATAGTCCTGCTCTGCCCTGCTGTAAGTCTGAGTGATATTACATCTATTTGGTATTTCTTCTAATGCAGATCTGCAGGTGTGTAGATCTCTCCTAACTTAAATTCCTCCACCTCTATTTATCCCTTCCTCAAGAGAGACGACTTCATGAATGGTTGCATCTATTTGTAAACGAAGACAACTCTTTATTAATATACACCTTTTCATAACATCCTTTGAATGAGACGACTTTGTCTTTATGTGGGAGAGCTTAAAGCTATGAAGTCGGCCTCATAAACAATTTGTTTATATTAAATTTAAACTCAAATCAGGTCAGCCAACAAATCAGGTTGGCCAACAATAAGTATTTAATTTACTTTTAATTCAATTTAACTCAGTCAGCATTGATGTTCCATGAGAGTCGGGCTTCATAGTGAAGTCAGCCATTTTTGGGACATTTCATATAGCTAGAGGGTTTCATAATGAACAATACTTCAAATTTGATGGAAACTCTAAGCACAATGGCTGAAAAACTAAAAGTACAATGATCTAGAATAAAATAGTACAAGGAAATTCTAATAAACATGGAGAATTTAAAATTATATAAACAAAAATCATAGCAACTTAGATTTTAAAAATTAATAAATATAATAATTAAATTTGTTTTGAAACAAAATTAATGAAATAGCTATAGTTTTATGAAAATGGGACAAAGAAATTGTAGTACTAATGAAAGAATTTTAAAATTACAAATAAATAATTAAACTTCAAATTCGTTTTATGTTGAAAAAGAACTATAAAATCATGCAGAAAATTAAACCTTGAAAACCTTCTCAAGCATCAATCACCCTTATATTCATTCTATTTCTATTCGATTTGTAGAATGTGCAAAGGTATACCCTACAAACCATGTAGAATGTATGCAGAAATTGTAATAATAATGAAATGTACATGAATGTGTGAATCAGGGGTACACGGGGACGCGTCCCCACCTCCTCCAGCCCCGTCCCCGTCCCCAGTGACGTTTCTGGGATGGGGGGACGGCTGGGGACGTCCCCAGTAAAATGCAAAATTGTGAAACATCTCGGGGACGCGCAAGAAA
The DNA here is from genome assembly GCA_027924645.1 of Cunninghamia lanceolata. NCBI lineage: Eukaryota > Viridiplantae > Streptophyta > Pinopsida > Cupressales > Cupressaceae > Cunninghamia > Cunninghamia lanceolata. Next base: position 19,745,091 of record BSBN01001583.1, read on the forward strand.
AATTGGGGACAATGGGTAGTGGATCGGAGACGCCTGGCTGTTCCGGGGACGGCGGGGATGGCTGGGGACAGCCGGGGACGACCCGGGGATGGCCAGGCGGCCCCCGACGTCTTAACGCATACAACCTGTTTTATTTTTAATTTTAATTGGGGCGTGGGGTCCACAAACCCTCCCACGCCCCTTCCAAAACCCTAAAATCATGATATTGATAGCCTGAATGAGGCATAGATATTAGTCTTTAGATTGTTGTATTTTGAAGTTTGAGACTGTGGGTTTAACAGTTAACTTTATCTTTAATTTTGAAGTTTGAACTTTGAACTTTAATTTTAGAATTTGAACAACAAAATGCTTTAATATTGCTGTTATGAATCTTCAATCTCATGATTATCATTAATTCTATTGTTGTTTATATTGCTGTTATACTAGTGTTTAATCATTAATGCTCATTGCTTATTATTTAAACTTTATAGTTTATAGTTAGCCGATAGGCTTTTATATGTGAGCATTATAGTGCTCGGAATTGTCTCACACCGTTAAAAAAAATCACGTCGGAAAATTTTCTAAACTCGTCGGTTGTTCCTATCGGCGTATTCCTTGAACCTCTCCTATGGGTGCAAGTGCTAGTTATACTGTTGTTATACTACTATTACACTACTGCTGTCATGATTTATTCACATATTGATATTGTTGTTAACATATATGATATCTCTATTTCATATTGATATTTTGAAAAATTCATATATATATATTGAAAAATTCATATATATATATATATATATTGAAAAATTCATATATATATATCCCCAAAAATTGGCCCTCGGACTGCCGTCCCCGAAACACGTCCCCTGCCGTCCCCCCATCCCCGTCCCCGAAACGCAGTGGAACATAGGTGTGAATGCATACCCTACAAAACACAACAACGAAATTGCAGTGACAATGATAAAACTTTAAATATGCAGCTTCAGTGATAACTTTAAGAAATCCCCCCTGAAAAAAGATATAAAATCATGGCGAATCTTTCATTTTTTTGGAAAAAAATATTAATTTCTATTGGTGAATCTTTCCTTTTTTTTTTAAAAACATATTAATTTTATTTCCGAATGCATTTAAATCACTAGAAATTTGTAAAAAATCCTGGCACATCTTGACGAAAAATAGACAAATGCACTAATTACCATGGCAAATCCTTCCTTTTTAAAAAAATTAAATTCCTTTGGAAAAGTGGCTAAGGGTGGCAATGATTGACTAGTTTAAGGTGTAGTGTTCATGTCTATAATTCCTTAATTCCTTAATATTTTAAATCAAACATTGAATATTTTAAATCAGTCCTAAATTATTTTTCACCACCCTTGATTTTCTTTATAATCTAACAGTTTGGGTTCTATTCCATGGGCCAAAATGTACCCGTGAAGCTCCAATGTCCATGGGGCCCAAAATTGCATTTAGGTTGTTGATCTCAATGGAGATCAATGGCCTAAATGCAATTTCAAGCCCCATGGGCATTGGAGCTCTGCAAGCACAATTTGGCCTGCGGAATTTAACCCCATCCATTAGATTATAAATTGAGATCAACGACCCAAATACAATTTTGGGCTCGATGGGCATTGGAGCTCCATGGGTACATTTTAACCCATTGAATACAACCCCAATCGTTAGATTATAAATAAAATCAATGGTGGTGATTAAAAATTGGCAATATGGCCCTAAGGTAACCAATAATTATATAATATTATTGGCTAATTAATTTCATTTTTTACTATAACTTATAAAATTTAGGCGAATCTAATCTAATAAGGTATCGAATATTGTGGTGAATCTTTGAGTTTATAAGTTTAATAAAATAAATGTTCTGGCGATTTAGCTAGGACTAAAATAAAATTTTGTAAAAATGTGGCAATTCACGTCACTTTACAACTTGTACTATTAGCCAAATTTTGAATTCCCAATTTCAACTATTAGCCAATTGGCAAATATTAGCCACTAAAAAAATCACTGTGCAACTTTTGACACTGATTTCCATTTCCTACCTTCAACTTTTTAGAGAAAAAGGCATGTCCATAAAGGTTTGGAAAATCTCCATAGCAATTGCAATCATATTTGTAATTCTATTATAGAAAACAATAAGCAATAAAAGGTAGTAAACAAAATATAATTTTAAACAATGTTAGTATTTGGGGTTTTGTAGTGGACTATTAGTCAGCCATTTTTATTTTTCATGTACTTTTTACATGTTTTATATTACTTGAGTCATCACGATTGATTATTTTCAATGAGCAGTCACCCTCCTCCCCAACATTCAGATCACTATGGTATTGACATATTCTTTGTGGGTTTGTTTTACTTGTCAAAATTACTAATACACATGATTGAAATTATAATATAGAAGAAATGAAAACTAATGAGAATTAGTCATTGTGGTCGAAAATAAAGTAGTAAAATATTACATATAAATGTAACTCTAACAAAAATAACTAAATAAGAGAAACAACATAAGGACTAAACTATGACAAAAGACAATATTCACATGAGCTTAACCAGAACAAGGTATAGACTATTACAAAAGACAGAATCCACCTAAAAATTAAGTATGCATTTTTTTACATAAAAATAGATTAAAGTACACAATTTTCAACATATTTCAATCAATCGAAATAACATGAATCAATCAAGAAAAATAATCCACTTACTTTTCCTCAACTTTCTTCAGCATGCTTTCCAGTCTATTACATCACCTTTGGAATTTCCTCCCTTGTTGCAGTTGTTATTTGAAACTAAACATGTAATGCAAGTTTCTCTTCAATAATACTAGGTTTGAACTTTCAGCATTAATAACAAATATAATCAAAAAACCATTGACACCTAAGAAACATGTAAAACTAATTAAAATATTCTAAATTCTTTATACCACACAAATGAAATTACAAAATTAGAAAACCCTTTTATCAAAAAAGAACTAAAATAAGATTAATAGATTTAAAGAGGATGTTGAGAATAAAAACCATTTTACCTGACATATATTTCCTAGCAAGACTTGCATCATTTGCATTTAGAAATCAGGTGGACTCTTCACAAAAATTGATTAGTCTTTTATAAATTTTCAAAACAAAAATTAGGAAAAGTATCTCCTCGATAACAAAATACTACACAAATAAAAGGACAGAATTTTTTTTTTATTGAAACAATTGTCTGCATTCATACCACATAAAATATAACAAATAAAACTAAAACTCAGAAATAAAATGCTGTAAAAGAAATAGATCAGTGTAAAAAATAGGTGAAATTCTTTTGTATCTTATTTATATTTAATTATTTCAATCAGTGCTCTGAGGACTCCACCACCAGTAAAAGCATTGGACAGTTGCAGATGTTGAACTTCGGAAGTCGTTGAGGGTATCAGTTGCTCAAGTTGCATTGACTTCCTTTCTAAAGCATTTAAGTTATGGCCAGGCATACTTAAAAGGTTTAATATACTTTGACCAAATGCAATTAGCATGGTCCATCATAGCTACTTCATGCAGAGAATAGTGTCTACAGTCTATTACATTTCTTTTAGATTTTCAGCCTTTAACTTCAAAATCAGCAATGACGTTCCATTATGTGGGAATATTGCTCCATTTCATTTTCACATGAGATTCATTATATTTTGCACTGTACCAATTTATTCTTGTAAAAATCCTCATAATTCCATCCAGTAGACACCTAAAGGTTGACAGAATTTTTTTGAGAGTGTCAAAAGGTGATTAATCAGAAACATTCTTTTAAGCTTATAGTATTGCGAAGGTAAAGGTTCTGTTGAGAGACTTTTGGTTAGATATGTTCTATTAATTTTATGGATCGTGTCAAAAAAACCTTTATGTTCCAGCCTGAGCCAAACTAACAAAAGAAAATAATAAAAAAAGACACAAAGCACAATGGATTGATAAGAAACTGAAAAATGGCTCCAAAAACACAAACAAAAAAGCATATAAAAAAGGTTTTGTTTTACTAACAGCTTATAAAATAAAAAAACAGTAGCTATATATTTGCAGCCACAGTAACAGAAGCATAATAGACCAAAATGGAACAGAACAAAAAGCCTTAAACTACTAGTAAACACGATGATTAGGAAGCGGTCCCATGGGACGGGGCTTCCTAAATTATCTCAGTGGTGCTGCTGAGATTTTTTAGGAGCATTTTACAGCGGTGGTCTTGTTGATGATTGTTTTTAGACAAGTCAACAATAGAGTAAAACACTAGAGTATCCCACTCTCTCTTGAATAAAGCCTCTCGAATGCTAAACTGTGTGATCAATCGAGACAACTCCAAGTTTCCTAATTTATGATTTATGATGAGTTAACTCAGTGATTACATGTGATCTTGCTGATAATCACAAAGGGACTTACATTAGACTTCTTCATACTTCACTTAGCTTATTTCTCCTTTTCAGTGTGGATGATATATATACAAGGTTCCAATGATAAAAAAGGGAAAAAAGGTAGGGTTTAGGAAGTTAATCTAAGGTCAATGAAGCAATGATGATGCATGAACAGACAAACTCCTAATCAACCTAACTCCACTTCGCCAAGGATGCCTACAACTACATGAAGTTGGTGCAATCTCTTAAGGTATGCGAATGGTTTTCAAATCATGAAAGCTTATACAAGCACCCATCGGATGGCGCAGCTCAAACAAGCATCCACAATCGAACTTAAGCAAATGATAAGGCTCATACTAGCTTTACACAACACTTCACCAGCGATGAATGTTAAAAGCATGAGCTAGGAGTTGATCAAATATTCAACACATACATGCATTATATCAATGAACTCTAATCTACTTCTAATCTATTTTGAAACGTCTCTCCACTTCATCAAGATACAAGAAACCATGTCACTTCACAAGACAACACTTAACACCAAATGAGTTCCAATGTTTTTGCATTAATCTTGAGAAATATTTACAACTTCGAATACTCTCAAAGAATTTCGAGAGTCTCTTCCTACTCTACTCCTACTTGTCTACAATCTAATCTCTAATATCTGATCTAATGAATTTACAAATGAGGCAACAAGGCCTTTGTATAGAGCTCTAGAGTTACAATGAAAGGCTAGGATCAATCCAAATAGCCAAGGGCTCAGATCATGCCACCTCAGTAGGTAGTTACAACAAATTACTATTTTTAGTACATATGAGAGGCAATGAAGGCACACTTTCCAAGAAGATAAGATAAGATAGAATCTTTGGAGAATCTTCCACATGGACGCCCTCTTTGTCTTCTTGCTTGTCGAATGATGTGGCGACTTGTGATTGGCTTGATGACGAGTGTCTGGCACGTAGGTGCCACCTTAGCATATTCCCAAATTGTATCATCTTGTGATGATGTCTTTGATATGATTGCTTTGAACTTGTATGTTTGAGAATGCATCTTGTAGATCTTGCCTTGTTCATTGTCTTGTAAACTGGATGTATGATAGATGTTGCTTATTTGGTTTAACTTTTGTAATGCTTCTTCTCCTCTTGCAGGTAAGATACATGATGATCTTTTTTGGATGCATCTTCTTGAAGAGTTTAGTAGGAGATAATGATGATACTTAATTCATGATTAGAAGTAAGAGATCTCTCTTTAGACTTGAAGATCAAAGAGTCTTGAAGTTGAATGGATGAAGTGTCCTTGACATGATTGATGAAGTGTTCCAACATGATGATCTTAACATGATGCCGTTGATGAAGAGTTCCAACACAATGATGATCAAAGGTTCCTTTAGAGCAGCTACATGATGTTTCTTCGCAGCAACCTCCTCTATATGCAGAGTAGCTGACTTCTTAGGAAGACTTGAATGCACCGGAAGTACTTGAGTGATGATCTTGAAGTTATGATTGATAAAGAAGCTAGTTGATATTTGAAGTGATTACTTGGAGCAGCGACATGATGTCTTCTCCAAGATGGCAACTTGTTGACTTCACTCCTACATAAAGGTGGCTCCAGATGTTAGCTCCTTTGTTGATTCCTTAGCTCCATTCACGCTCCTGCAACACACAAGGAAGGAGACAACATCAATCCTATTGATAAACACATAAGAATCATTTCATGCATCTCTAACCTAGGCACATTAGATAAACAATTCAATCTTCACTTATTTTTTATTTAACTTGAATCCAACCACATATCAATAGTGGCGCATTAGTTAAGAACTTTGATGTTTGGTTTGAGTGATGTCAAAAACTTGAATTAAAACCATGCTCATGAGTGGCGCACTAGATGAGACTTTTGATCTCTTCTTAAGATTTCAGCTTTTACTTATCATTTGTAGCTGGCGCATTAGTTAATGATTTCAGCCTTTGATTGAAATTTCAGTTAAAACCTTGAGTTAGCATACTTCCAAATGGTGACATATCAGATCAGGAATGTAGATCTTCTAAAACTGGCGCAGTAAATCATAAATCTGTCTTCCTCTTAGAATTTCACCTCTTGCAAACTAGTCTAGACTTCTTGGTTTTGGCGCATTGGATGTGGCGCTTGAGATCAGAACTTTGAGTCTTCTTGTTGAATGTTATCAAAAACCTTAACTTATGTTTCCTTTATAGATCGTGCATCAGATCATGATTTTGATGCTTGCTTGATAAACTATTTGAAGCTTGAAACTCATCTCACCCAAAATTGGTGCCTTGGTTGACCAATTTGATCCTCGGTTATCATGACTACTTAGAATTTGAAACCAATCACTTCATCTTTGGACGCATTGGTTTGCAATTTTGAGCTCCGGATAAATCATACTTGAAACTAAAAGCTCACTCCCTAGGTGATGGCGCATTAGTCTAGGCACAGCAGATGGCAATTTCAGATCTTCTTAAACTTGTCAAAATCTTTAATCAAAACTCCTCAAAATCAACGCATTGGATGGAGTTTTTGAGATCCGGATAAAAAAGATGTCTTAAACTTAAGTCTAACTTCCTCCATAAGGTGGTGCATTGGTTGGAGTTTTTAAGCTCCGGTTGAAAATTCTCTCCAAATCATCACCTTCACCTTTTGATTAGGCGCATCACATGTGGCGCATCACTTGAGAGTTTTGGATCCACATTGAAATGATGCAATCACTTCACATTCTAGCGCATTGGATGAAGATTTTAGACTTTGGCTGATTTTGGCAGAGTGGTTGAAGGTTTTGTTGTTCGGTTGTTATGATCATAAGTCACTTCATGCTTGGGCGCATTGGTTCAAGATTTTGCTCTCCAATTGAAAGTGGCGCAGTGGACCAAAATTTTGCGCCCCTCTTCATGTCTTGTTGCACTAGATCAAGATTCTGCACTCTTCTTCAGTACTTAGCCATTTTCAGGGTCTCTCAGGGCAAGGTATATTGAAAAATATTTAAAGTATAAGAATTCAATATACCTTTCAGGATGTTTGAGATAGGTCTCGAATCCACCGGATTTAACATGCAAAATCTAGAATTTCGAGGATCCACCAGATTTCAGACTTAGTCAAATTTTCAGGATTATCAAGATATCAGGCTACCAAACTTAGTCATTTTCAGGATCTCAAACATACATCAGGATTGATCTCAGAAGGAAAGCAAATGACTCTTGAATAAAAACTAGACAAAGAACTCAAACAACCACTGACTTCATCATGCAACAAACCTAAGACATCATCAAAAACTTAATACAAAGCATCAAAGCTCAAAAAAAGGGGGTCCCCATTTGCGATGGGGCGATGTCTGATTAGGTCACAACATCTAGCATCAACCCGAATAAATGTTCCTGAACATTTCAAAGACAAAGACTCAATCCAGACTTAAAACCTTCAGATGCTCCTCACCAACCCATCAGCCAGCTAGACAACGAACTCAAAAAGGAAAAGAAGCATTTAGATTGGATCAAGACACTACATTTCCGGATGTGTGATTAAAGAGATTTCAATTAAAACAACTTCTTAAATATTCCAAAGATAAACAAAAATCAAGTTTCAAAATTTCCATGTACACCCACACACTAGATCAAATAAACACGACTTCCTGATCAAAGAATCAAAACCAATTGCCAGCGCGACTATCCATATTTGATGTTTTAAGTGCAAACACTTGCGTTCTTTCCCATCCCTTAGAAACCAGGATCATCTTAAGTTCACTTGTCTCAAGCTAAATAAATTCATGGAAGCAGATGGACGGATAAATATACATATGGATGAAACGGAATATGTAATGACTTTGAACGGAGCAATAATGAACGGGATGAAGATGATACAAAAGTGGAAATGTAATGAAATGGAAAGGAGTGAAATGAGATAGGGCATCTCTACGCATGACACCTGTTTACCAGGTTTTCATCATGGTACTTATCCAAGGCGTCACCAGAAGTGGTTTTCACCAATGGACGAAAATTTTCTCTTTACTATTTTCATTTTTTCATTTTTCTTTTTTTTTCTCTCTTTTTTTTTTTGTCTTGGATAACCATTACACACGGTGCCTGTTTGCCAGGTTTTCACCGAGGTAAAGAATAGGAAGAACTCCAGAGTCTGATTCGGTAGATAACACAAGGGTCCATACGCAAAACCATGTCAAGTCAGTGTACACCCTGATGTTGGCAGGAAACGATGAAATGACAAGGTGAAAGAAAACAGTGGACTATGATGTGGATTATACGAAACAGATAGATGAAAAAGTATATCCAAACATAAACCAGGTGAATGACATGACATATCGGATCATGGAAAAGGTAGTGAAAACGGATGATATACATAATGGAAAGGATGGGATGAAACCATAATCAACGTTTGTTCACATCAACCTAAATTTCGAAGCTTGCAAGTGAAAGGGAAATGAATAAAGTGGACGGGACTAGTAATGATATCTTCATAACCTCCATAAACTTAGAATTTTCTTTTTGATTTTGGTTCGTGGGATGAAGTAATTTGGAATTGGGGATGGAATGGAAATGAGTGGACGGAGGTGGATTTCTCAGATGCAGAGGCCTCTTTGGATTCGGCTTCTTGGGGTTAAGTACCCAAGTTCTTTGCCTTTTCTTTTAGAAATATAGAATAATATAACTTTGAGTCTACTTTGTTTTAGTTTCTGACGTTTATACTTTCAAGCATAAAGATCTGTAGAATTTTCAAGGATTTCTTTGTGTCCTGGGTAAAAGCATCTGAATATTTATTTTATAGAACTACGGGGATAGGTGAAAGGAGTTGCAAGCTTCTAGTTCAGACGACACTCACATTCATTGATCATGATTGGGAAACGAATAAATAGATGGGGAATTATGGCAATGATAAAAGTGACGGAGGTAAGATGGATGACGGAAGATATGAATAGTTACATGCTTTAATACTTTACATGGTAACGATGGCGAAGTGAACATATATAATGGGTGGATAATGAAACTGTATGGAAGTACCAACATCTTGACTTGACTTCTATGCAGTGGGCATGGTCGTTTGAATTGGTATTAACATAGGTGAACTCCAAATGCGTCATTCATAAGGACTTCAACTTATCCTTTTGGAGTATGCAACTGACAACATAACTTATTCAAAAGATTCAGGCATCAAACTCGAATTCATTATTGGATGGAAGTGGATGGAAACTTTATTGCGTGAATGAGCGGATGAGTGGAATGGAAGTATGCAAAGATGCTTATTATGGAGCAGAAGCGGAAACATGAACTACCTTGAGATTTTCACTTGATCCAGGCTCACCAAGACTTTCCTAGTAACTTCGGGATCATTAAGATGTGTAAAGTATAGAACCTCAAAATACTTCAATCAATACCACACAATTGATTCATCACCCCAGAGCAAGCAACCATGCTATCTGATAGTGATGGAATCCACAGGAAATCCATCAATCATGACCCAAGTTTCTCTAAGGAACACATAAGAATTCATAAAATTTAGATTTGGCATTTTAAAACATTATAATCAAAAGATAATAGTAGTGTCAAGACACAATATATGATTAGTTTCCAAGTCAAGCTCAAGGTCTAACAAGATGATAAACTGAAAGAAAAACATCTTCGGACTCTAAGACTTTCATGAATAGATGTCTAAGAAATGAACTAACATGTTATCCTAAATTGAAACCAGAGTGTGTGTTTAAGATAACATCACCTTCTTACAAATAGGAAACCTAACACGACAAACCGACTAAACTAGACAACAGACAACTATCGAAAGCAAACAACAACAACTAAGAAAGAAAAACAACTAATCTATGAAAGCAAGACAAGACAACTGAGGAAAGTGAACAACAACAAGCAAGCAACATGAAAGCAAACTATTCTAAGCAAACCAACACTTGAGTCAAATGACATCAAGGAAGCAAATTTGTTCTAAGATGCAACATGAAATGAAAAACCTTACTCTAACCTAGCTATGTACAAGAAACAGAGAGATGCAACCCAGGACACCGAGTATATACATGCCCTGACATGATTATTCAGTATGTACAGTAATAGTAATGCAAGAGTGACAGTTCTCAACCGGGAAAATTCATTCTTGAACTCAGACCATTGACTCTTCAGGCGACAGACCTCAAATGTAGGAAAAACTTCTGGCAGTATTATGATCAATTGAGGATTCTCATCAGGACCATGATTTATCCAAATGCAAGTTGTTCTACCCAATTCTCCATAATCAAACTCATATTCAACATGTGCAATGTGTTCAAGATTATCATCAATATCATTATCAGCACTACCAATTAGAAGTTCATAATGTTCAAATTCAAAGTTCTTCTAATCAATAGAAGGGAAAGATACAACCTGATGCTCGATGTTTTCAATGAGACATGGCCTACCAAACACTTGATCATACTCTAAGCATCCGTCAGGAGGTCACCATTGATGGTTGATGAACTTCTCGTCTTCTTCATATTGCATGATCTCATTGTCAAGCTCCTTTGTGATCTCCAGCAAAGGTGTCAGTAACCTCTTGATCTCAACATCCATAGCAGCAGCATGTTCTTCAATTGTCATTCTCTTCTTCGGCAATATATCTTCTTGTATAATGATGGAGGTGTCGAGCGTCAACCCGAATTGCTCTTGTCTACTCCCAAGCTCTTCATCAGCATGCTCTTCAACGATAGCATCTAGATTCCTTTGAAAAGCCTCTAATTCATGATCTTCTGACAATGTTCTCTGTACTTCTTGTAGCTCATTCTCAAGGATCTCTTGATGTAGTGTAGATGCACACTCCTCAAGAAACTTGCCTTCGTCCAATTCAGGTTCTTGCCACAAGCTCGAACTTCATTCTTTCTCAATTGCTGCTTCGAGTGCTCTAACATCTTTCAAACCTTGTGTACAATCCTCTAAAGCTTTGGATAACCTCTGTCCGAATGCTTCTATCTCTTCAGGATTGATAAACTTGTATTCATATTCTTTCTCACTGGTACATTGCTTATCAAGGTTCTTTGTAATAAAAACTTCTTCCTCAATAGGTACACCGGCTTCTACTTCCTCCATGGCTTGATGAATTGCTTCCCAGCATTTTTCACAAGTGTATTCCAAATGATCTGTATCATGTACCCTACACCAATTTCTAGAAAGCAATATGTTGTCTACAGCTAAATCCTTGTCCTTCTTCAATTCCTTCTTGACTTTCTCTTTAAGCTTCTTGAATGCTTCACCATCAACAGGAGTATGAGGATCTATCTTTGAAAATATTACCGGCTCATGTATTTGTAAGAATGAAATTTTCTTCTGCACTACTAAATCCATCCTCGATAAGAATTTTATACAATCTACTTCTCTATGATCATTTGTATTGTGAATACGACATCCATCCTTGATAAAAATGTTGATGATTGTTTTTCGACAAGTCAACAGGTCCCATGAATTTTGTATTTGCGGGTATGCTTAAAATTTTAAGCTCCAAATTTTACAGAAGTAGGTGGTCTCATGAAGTTTTTTAAACAATAGTTTAGAGAGCGGTCCCATGGAGCTGCTAGAGGATCTATTTTTCGGGAGAAAAGGGTCCCATGGAGCTGCTAGAGGATCTATTTTTTGGGAGCAAAGGGTCCCATGGAATTCAAACAAGTCTACTAATGCTTAAATCGGAATCTTCTCCTCCAAAATAGGAGCAGCTATTGTCTAGGTGTGTGTTTTTCAGCTGGTGCAGATGGGGTGGGACTGAAACTTTCCGCAACCAGCTTAGGGATTTAACTGACAGTCTTCTCATTCCCGCCATTTAATTTAGGGGAAATTTTGGAGGGAATTTTCCCAATTTTTATTTTTATTTCCCTGCAGAGCAGCTTGTCAAAATGAAGAGGAAGTCATAGAAGGCAAAGCAAAAACCAATGAACAACAGCAGCTGTGCAGGTATTTTTCTGTTTTCATTTTTTATTTTCTTGAACCTGCGTATTTGGGTAAATACAATAGATTTGCTGCCAGTAAAATTGGTGCAGAGTTTTGAATTGTTTCCCTCTTGGTTTGGAAAACAAGTAAAAATTATTTCGACACTGTTAAAGCTTTTGAAAAACATCCTATGCGTTTAAACCCTTTCCAAGTCCACGGGATGAGACCACGGGTTGGGTGGGACGACGATGGATGAAGGGGGGGAACCCAACCCACACATGCTTAGAAATAGACGAGATAATGGAAGAGGTGGGCGCATATGCTTGGCCGGGTAATCGTCTTGGTTGATAAATAGCTATCTATAGTAACAACATTGCCTGATCACAAACCCCAATTAATAGTTTTGCCTCTCGTAAATAGCTAGGCATATTTGGGTGTGCTTATTTTGGTTTTATTTCGATGCTTGTCTTGCAGTCTCTGTGTGTTCATAGTAAAATTTTGTGTCATGTAAAATTATTTACCTTTATGAATTTAAGAATAGGAATCATTTATGAGTAGCATATGTATAATGTATTTATGTTTGTGGAACTCACTCCATGCATCCACCCTATGCACGATCTGGAATCATTGCTATATATACGTTAATTTATCTGTCAACAGATCATTTGCCTTACCCATACATCCTCTATTATATGAATGCCCATCAAGCTTTATCATATTATATATCTGACTAAAATCTACCTTCCATATTTTGATGGAGACCTTAAAGAATCCTAGCATAAATATCTTTTATTTAGCCCTTCAAAAAATTTTACTTTGTCCTTCGATAGTTTGCATTTCAAGAGATCTTGAGAGGAAGATCACTTGCTAATTCTTTATCTTCTTTTGGGCATTTGTTAAATAGTTTGGTGCCTTGTTAATGCTTCCTTATTTTTTTTGCACGTATGGCGACAAAGTATTTGTAGCATTCATTTGATAAAATTCCCCTGTTCTTTATGTTGTGATAAGTTAAGTTATGCGCAAAAGTTGGTACTTGCATTTGGTTTGTTAACTACCCTACACTATTTTGGGAATTGTCCTTACACCTGCCATTGGATTTTGCCTGAAAGCTTTTCAAAGCCTTTTCAATTATCCATTTTGTGCATATTCTACAATCATTGTAGACCATATTTCGTTCTTTATAGGTGTCTTGTTAAAAGTTGAAGCCCTCTTGGGAAGAAAACAGTGGTTATATACTGTGCCATATTTTTATTATATCAATGAAAGTTGAGAGCTTTATTTAATCGGGGAATGAGGGGTTTCAATTGCTTCTATATGTAGATGTGGAGCAACTTGAGCAGGAGGGTAGAAAGTTATTGGAAAGCTCATAGCCTTATTTTGCATGGTAACTCTCGATTTTATTCACAGTCCATATCAAGATGTCACTCTGTTTATTATAGGGATTTTTAATTGTTTGAAGATGGATTTCCAGGAGTACGGCCGAGTCTTGACATATGTGCTGAACTACAACTGCATCCCTCCATGATCTCTTCAACACCCCATTGTCCTCTATACTTCAATAGTTACAAACCTTGGAGGCCTATACCTCTTAGATATTCTCTCTAGTCTTTGCAATCTCCAGAACTGAATTTAATAGCCACCCTTCCATCCTACAGTCCTTATCTAAACATTTTTCATCCTTCTGTTCTAAACATTCCAGTTCAGATGTCTGCTAACTACATCCCTGAAGTGCCAAATAAAACCCCATTTATGAGATGATTTGGACATTAAACTATTGAAAATATCTGGGATGGGGACATTTCATCTTCATTTCAAGGTAGATCTGCCTCGTAATATATCGTCCACACCTTCTTAGTGCCCTTGATTTATCAATTATTTTGTCTTGCTCTTCATATGTTGTCTCTACCAGGGACTGGGATTTGTATATCTGGAAATCTAATTTCGATAGGCTTTTTCCCTTCCCCATTTTATTAAATTAATTAAAACTTTCATTAAAATTTAAATATTTTGATTTTGTATTGCAATGAACTTAAAAAAATTGCTGTGCATTTTGTCTCTTTCCACTTTTCCTTTTGCCCGCCTTGATTGCTTATTGCTTCACATGATTTTTGTAACTGTTTTGCATGTCTGATTGCTTGTAGTACTTATTGATTCATCCTTGCTATGCAATTTTTTTCTATTCATTTTTTCCTCATCTTCATCTATTGGCTTGGGATGCTTTCATAGCCCTTGCCTTTTCACCATTTTCTTCCAATTTACTGCCTTGTACTTTCTTACCATTTTACCCCTTTTTCTGCATATCCATTATTGACATTGGATTCATGCTAATTAATTGAGTTTGACATGGTTTAAGTCAGCATGTAATTTAGGTGGTTCAGGAAAGCTTTATCATTGCAAGCTTCAATTGGGTGATTGCGAATTGATAGTCGACCTTGACGGAATGTTTTGTTTGGTCTTAATTCTCACAGTGATTTTGAAATTTTAAAAAACCATAATTTCCTAATGTTTATCCCTGTTTTTCCCTGAATTAGGGTTCAATAGATGCTGTATGACCACATGAAATAAATTCATGGGGTGAACTTGAAGCCACGTAAGCCTCAATACTCTACTCCATACCTGAATAAATGCAACCTTTGGCGATTTCTTCACAAAATAAGTAAAGTTTTAAATCAATGGTGATTTGTAAGCACTATTCAATCCTTAAGGCTATGTTTTCAGCCGTTTCTCAATTTGCACTATCTGCAATGGGTTTTTGTGCGTTGCAAATGCCTACAATCTTGGTCTGGTTTGCCTATGGCATGTGAACAAGCAATCTATGGGTTTTGGGTAGGATATCTTCTTTTGTGGAGGTAAAGACCTGCAACCATGCTTTTGAAAACCTGCACTTGCAATGGTTTTTGCACTGTGTCATAGAGAGGCCTATTGATTTTGAATTGCTCATGTATCTTATGTCTTAAGTTTTAAAACATTTATCTATCACAACCCATGCCATTTTATAATCCATTGCCTTCAGTGACATGGTTAAAAATATCAACACTCAAGCAGGGGCAAAAAGATCTTGTGGGATTTTGACTGGTGAATAATTCACAAACCCATTACTAGAGCTTTGCTTTCCCCAAAATCAAATTCTAATGGCAAATTTCTTCATCAAATTTTGGGACTGATAAAAACTCAAATTACATAGGTATAAGATGATGCCTTTAATGCTATGATATGCTTGAAGAGAGACTAGAAGAATGGTTTTTACATTGGATAGTCAACAATTTATGTGTAGTTTTCTCTCCAATATAAATGCTTTAATGATTATTAGGTCAGTAGGTGTAGTATAGGTCAACAATATGCTTTTGAAATCATTAGGCATTTTGTCAAATAGATTCTATGCATGTTCAGCATGCATGCTTGTCAGGGTTCCCATGACTACAAGCTGATCAACACAAATTTAAGCAACATTTTTCATTTTTCAGGGTTAAGAGATTTAGGAACTTTGGCTTGTGATAAGTGTAAATTGGATATTGTGCTTTGTTAGCGTTTAAATTTGCACCTTTCGGTGTGACACTAAACGGAACGTGTATAGTAGGACTGTTCTTCAAATTAGGAGGGGAAGCTCCTTCAGACAAAGAAATTTAAAAAGATGATACAACATAACCTATCTTTTTGTTTCTCAGAGCACGAGCACAAGGCAATTGAAGCTCTTCTGCAATGCTGTAAGATTTTCTAGAGTATTGCAAAAGGGAAATAACTTATCTTTAAAACACACTTTTAATCTTTTTGAGTAAATTAAAGGAACAATTGTGATTTGATTTCAACAAAAAGGAACAATAAAGATCTACAACAATCATTCACGCACAAAGTCATGAACAATTCCTTCAACCTTTGACAACGAGAGATCTTAGAAACCATGATGCATATTCTCATTAGCAAAGTAAAAAAAACACATAACACTACTTTGAACAATAAAATGCGAGCAAAATAACAGTCTCAGCATTTACCATTAAGAAGTTTAAGTGTGTAGAATACACTTATTTATATCCTAAAAAGCAAAGATGCAAGGAAATGAAAGCAAGAGTTAACTAATACTCTTCACTCTAACCCTAATACTGCATGGGAAGCATGCAAGCTTATTAGCAATTTAAAAATAAAAATATCTCTCATGCAATTTAGTTAACTGAACTTGCATGTTATTACACAATGAGTTCCACTCAAAGAAAATTTGCATGATCTCCAAAAGCAAATCCAAAAATAGATTTAACTCTAGAAAGCAAAGTCAGTTCTCAAAATAGAAACTACTTTGGAAATCTCTCCCACTGCCCAAAATAGATTCCTCCTGCAGATAGTGAAAAATTGGCTAAGTCTAAGAATTGAGATTTCTCTTGAATTCATCAACTCTGGCCTCATTGGGTATACTGATAGAATCAAGATGAACTGTCCTCATCTGCAGGTTGATGCCAGCATCTTCAGTGGTCTTTTCTAAATTTTATATTCTTTTTCAGCCTTGTCAAATTTTGTTGCACTTTCAACCAATAGATACATCTTGTCCACGTGGGGATCACCACAAAACCTTCCACGGATCAGCTGCACGAACTCATCCTGCAAATTATGAACAAGGAAATTTACGCCTTCGTCGCTGAAATACCTACAAGGAATGCTTTGGACAAAATCAATAGCATACTTTTCAATGTTAAGAAGTTTCTCTTTCCACATAGCCAACTCCGAGGCTATATCCTTCGAGGTGTAAATCAAGGAGTACTGATGAGTCCATGAGAAAACAATAGACTTCTGCTCCGCCGTTGTATGCCTAATGTTGAGTGCCTGCAATCTCACCAACAACCTATCATAAATAGGCTCCATCTCTGTCATGCACTCTAACATGTTCTGAATTCCCAGGAGAATGTCCTTAGAATTGGACAGTACTGCCGTCAACTTTGCTAGAAAGTCAACACTCTTTGCTATGAAATGCTCAACCCAATCCTTGATGTGTTTGCCATATACCACTAATTGGCTTAACTGTCTCTGTTCATCAGGAGACTCCATTACCTGCGGCAAAAAGAGTGAAGGCGAATGTAGGAGTTGTGAAATATACTGACGCAACTGCCTATTTTATAATTTGAGGGCAGCCTTGTCTTCTCCATCTTTCAACACTCAATTCCTCATGGTATCAGTAGCAACCTCCAAAATATTTATTGCCGCCTGTCAGGAACTATGACCCAAGCTAGTCTTGATAATGTGATAATCATTGGGCTTAACATCCTTTATCGTTTTGTCCTGAGGAGGGACATCGGTCTCTATGATCAACTTGCCTTGTTAGACTTCAAAATCCTTGACTGATTTTTAAGCTTCTTTGCTAAAGGCTCTTTGAATGTCTTAGCCAGAGCACTGAAATCCAACTGGTAATATGGTCTTCTCTTTTTCTCACCAATCACTGTATGGAGCCAAGTAAGAGTAGATCTCTGAAATATTGGCTCTTGACAGCTTTCTACCTCAACCTCTGGATTTGGCATGACTTCAACCTCAGGAGGTGCAAAATGTGACTCCAACTCTAGATCAAACTCTAACACTGTATCAGGCTCGAACCCCAGATCAACCTCCATCACTGTATCTGGTTCAACCATCTGTTCTACTTCTAGCACATCTGCCTCCTCAACTCCTGATGAGTTAAATGGTGTCGAAGTGATCTATATGGGAGACTGATGAGGTTCAGGTATCCTCTGTGATGTAGGTGAATTTTCCTCTTCTGAAGAAGAAGATGAAGAAGAGGTAGAAGCTGAAATAGAAGTCGTTGGTGAACTCGGCTCAGCTAGTGGCATAAAGATTGCTTTTGGTTGTTGTTGCATTGGGGCTTGAGACTGAGTTCTCTTCTTTTGGGTCACCCTCAAGGGTTCTTCCTCAGTGATATTCACTTCTTTGGTCTTCCCATTCACTACCTTGGATTTTAGCCATGTGGACAAGTGAGTAGGTGAAGGTGGCGACTCTGCTGTAGAAGCCTTGTCCTTTGGTGCTTTAGTCCTCTTTTGCCTCTAAATATTAATGAACATCCAACTTCGTTTCACCACCCCTTTGGTTCTTTCAACAATAGAGGTTATCTCTTGGAGAGAGCAATCAATCTGTGGCAAAGGTTGTAAATCAACTCCATCCTTGATGAATTTAGGAGATAGAACTGAATCATTTTCGCGTAAGCCTTTGGGATCCTCATCCAGAAAAGCCGGTATCTGCTCCAAAATGAAGCGGCTGAAACTCCTTCGGTGAACCTCGTATTCATCCTCACAGTTAGCCCAGAAATCCTCCATAGTTGGCACATGGGCGAACTTGCCACTAAGTCTAGACTTCATTACCTCCTTGGGATCATAAGTGCGTTTCTCCTTGAAGGTCTTTAGGATGAATTTTGACATCTCTTCTCCAATTACCTTTGCATCGGAAGCACTCTTGCATTTGAAGATGCCAAGCTGGATAGGGAACCCCACTGCAACTTTATGCCTGCTGCGTAGGAAACTATGAACTTCACTCTGATGCAGGAACTCCATGAAGGCCACCTCATCAGAAGGGTATCTCGGTAGCATATATGGATAAGATGTGAACCCGTACACTCGAATGTATGAAAAAGTAGGAAACTGAATGTACCAGTCTGCCCAATCCGAGATCACCACTCTAGCCTCCTCTGAAATCCTGACATGCATTAGATTCTTCAAGTCACGCACAGTGAACATTAGAAATGCGTCATTGACTCGGCGGAAATGCTTTTGGGACTATGAAATCTCTAGTTGAGGGTATAGCCTGGTGATCCTGGTATTTTGTGGAGAGCCCACGAAATTCAACCCGACAAAATGGTGCTGCTTGGCCACCATGAATAGCAAGTAGGATGTCATCCTGAACTCGCAGGTTCGGGAAAACTCTGTAATCTACCGGTGAATATAGTTGCTTATGAGGGTTGACCACTCATAGCTTGCACTTCCATTGGCTACGGTGCTGATGATGTAGAACATCCATGTCCTGAAACTTCTCCCCTCAACTTGGCCCGTAATGTGGTTGAGTAATGTGATCATGATGGCATACTCGTCCTTAAATTGGCCTCTATCCACATTCCTTGGGAGTGTATTTCTTCTTTCCCTTAGCCATTTGCAGGCTATCTTTTGACACTTATCAACACTTGAGCTCCACACTCTGTCACTTTCTTCAAGGTCAAGGCTGAGTGATTCTTCGAATGGTGGGATGCTGAAGGCATATTCTATATCATCAAGTTTCATGCTGGCAATCACTCTTCCATCCACTGCTCTAATTTCTCTAGATTTAGGATCATAGTGTTTTATGCATGAAAGCACGAATTCAAGACTGTGAGCGGCTATGGGAAATGAACCGGCTTGAGTAAGCCCAAAATTCAAGTTTCTCGCTGCCGTACTGCCTGAGCTTATCGAGGATTCCAAGTCAAAACCTTCGGGTGAAACCTGGCACAAATCTGTCTCTCTGACTTTGGAATATTCATGTTTAAGCAGAGATTTGGACTCAATGGTGATCGAGGAATATTGCATGGTTGCTTCGCGGCTTGGAGGAGTCTTCCTTGACGTTGTCTTGCCTTGAAAATGGCCAATTTTGTCCTCTGTATGCTTGCTGTCCAAGAAAATCAGACCTTTCTTCTCGCTGTTCAAAGTCTGATTTGTGTGAAAAAATGCATTTTTTTACCTTGGAAAGTGAAAATTTGTAGTTATGACTTCAAAGATTTTCCGGATCTGAGCTCTAAACGGTCAAGGATGATGGAAAACACCTTTTCTCAAGGTGGTTATGCGCTAGAAATGAGAAAATTTGAACAGAGGCCTTAAAAATCACTTTTCCTTTGGCCGTAGGTGGACATTTTGGACTGGAACAATCATAACCAGCGAAGAAAAAACTCGAAAAAACTCCAAAAATGGCCGCCAATGACTAAGTCCTGCCTTGTGAGAGTGCAAAAGTGCCTTTGGATGATGTAGAATGGAGAATTTAGTGCCTTGGAGTGCAAGATCTGCCCCTTAGGTATATTGTTGGCCCGAAAAGTGCCTTAAACCTATCATGAAAAGCTTGAAACCCTTGATAATGGCCGCCAATGTGATGAAATGCTCTCCTAGGGTGTAGACAAGTCTTTGAATGAAAGAAAGATAGACAGAATGATACAATATAGTGTTGTCTTGGCCTTCAAGGTGAAGTGCCTCTCCTCAAACCTCTCTAATCTGCCTTTGCAAGCTTCCAAACCTCCATCAATGGCGTCCTTAGGTAGAACGTAGCCTCAAAACCCTCCCAATCCTTTTGAAAGTGACAAAAACAATGCATAAGGCACCTCCTTTATAGTGAACGCCACCTCCTAGGGTTTCCAATGTGCTTTACAAATAGAGTGCTTTTATTTTTAGCTCCATGCAACAAAGAAGAGTGAAGTAGAAGTGAACGGTAGACTTCTATTTATAGCCTTTGGTCTTCTCTCTCCTGAGCACTCTCTCTCCTGCAAATTGGGCGCCAAAAATGGAGGTATATTGTCGTTTTTAGAATGCTCAAAAAGGAGTGCAAATCCCCCAATTTGAGCGCCTTTTACCAAGGCCAAAAAGGCGTGTGAAAAGCCCAAAATGGGTGCCTTTTGCAAGAGTCAAAAAGGCGTGGGTTTTGATGAATTTGAGCACCTTTTTGGGGAGGTGAAAAAGGAGTGTGTTTTGATGAAAATGAGTGCCTTTTTGAGAGGGCAAAAAGAAGTGCAATATATTCAATATGGGCGCCTTTTCCAAGACATAAAAAGGAGTATTTTTTCCTCAATTTGAGCGTTTTTTTTAAGGAACCAAAAAGGCGTGTGAAATGGCCAATATGAGCGCTTTTTGGAGAGGTGAAAAAGGCGTGTAAAATGGGGCAATATAGGCGCCTTTTTGGGATAGCACAAAATGAGTGCAAAATGGGCAAAATGAGCGCTTTTTTGGGATGACCAAAAGGAGTGCAAAATGGGAAAAATAGGCGCCTTTCACCATGGCACTTTGCCTTACCAATTTTCTCATACTCTGCCTTTGAAAACCTTGATCTTTTGCCTTGAGATTTTCATGAAAACCTCGTGATTGATTCACCATTCTCCATGCTCTTTCATCATGACTTTTGGCCTCGAAAATTTTGAACTTTGCCTTGGCCCTTTTTGACGAAGACTGCTCAGATCAATGTCATTTGTCTCTGCCTTGTTGATGATTGTTTTTAGACAAGTCAACAATAGAGTAAAACACTAAGTCTCTCACTCTCTCTTGAATAAAGCTCTCCAAAGGCTAAGCTGTGTGATCCAATGAAGCAACTCCAAGGTTCCTTTTTTATAACTTATGGTGGATAAACTCAGTGATTACATGTGATCTTGCTGGTAATCACAAAGGGACTTATGTTGACTTCTTCATACTTCATTTAGCTTATTCCTCCTTTCAGTGTGGATGATGTATCAATAATAAAAAAAGGCAAAAGATAAGGGTTCAGATAGGCTAATCTAAGGTCAATGAGGCAATGATGATGCAAGAATAGACAAACTCCTTGATTAACCTAACTCCACTTCGCCAAGGATGCCTACAACTACATGGAGTTGGTGCAATCTCCTAAGGTAAACGAATGGTTTTCAAATCATGAAGGCTTATATAAGCACCCATTAGACAGCGCAGCTCAAACAAGCATCCACAATCGAACTTAAGCAAATGATAAGGCTCAGACTAGCTTTACACAACACTTCACCAAAGATGAATGTCAAAAGCATGAGCTAGGAGTTGATCAAATATTCAATACATACATGCATTACATCAAAGAGCTACTAATCTATTTCTAATCTAATTTGAAACATCTCTCCACTTCATCAAGATACAAGAAACCATGTTATTCCACAAGACAACACTTAACACCAAACAAGCTCCAATGTCTTTGCATTATTCTTGAGAAATATTTACAACTTCAAGTACTCTCAGAGAATTTCAAGAGTCTCTTCTACTCTACTTTACTCCTACCAACTGAACTACTATCTGATCTACTAACTTTACAAATGAGGCAACAAAGCCTTTATATAGAAGTCCAGAATTACAATGAATGGCCCAGATCAATTCAAGTAGCCAAGGGCTCAGATCATGCCATCTCAGCAAGTAGTTACAACAACTTGCTATTTTTAGTACATAAGATAGGCAATGAAGGCACGCTTTCCAAGAAGATAAGGATGAAATGGAATCTTCTAGAGCATCTTCCACATGGGTGTCATCTTTGGCTTCTTTCTTGTTAAATGATACATTGAATGTGATCGCTCTGAACTTGTATGTTTGGGATGTATTTTTGTTGACTTAGCCTTGTTCATTGTAAGTTGAATGTGTATGAGATATGTTACTCATTTGTCTAACTTTGTATACTTTCTTCTCTTGCAGGATGTAAGTTGATCTACTTTGGATACATCTTCTTCTTGGAGAGTAATGTAGTATGAGATGATGATGATGCTTCCTTCATGATATAGAGTAGATGATGATGTTCCATTGATAACATGGAGTAGGAGATCTCTCTTGGACTCGAAGTTATATGGAACTTGAAGCTTTATAGATGAATGTCTTCGAACATGATGCAAATGATAAAGTGCTCTAGCAGGATGATCTTGAAGTGCTCCTTCGGAGTGGCTATCTCTTGAAGTGGTGTTTCTTCGGTAGTGACTACTTCCCATCTTAACTCTCTGGCATGAATGAATGTGATGCCAAGCTCTTGGCACCTTCAAATGACTCTTGCAACACAAACAAAGAAGGAATATCAATCCTTTTGATAATACTTAATTTCATAACACATAAGAATTATTTCATGCATTTTGACCTAAGCGCATTGGTTGCCAAATTAGTTGATTTCTTGAAAGCAATCATAAAATTCAAACTAAGTATCACATTAAGATTGGCACATGGGATAAGAAATTCATCCTCCACTTGAAAGGTGTTCATGAAACTTTAATCCAACTCCATTCAGAATTGGCGCATTACATCCATATTTTAATCTTTGCTTGAAATTAGCTTCCTAAACCTTGAGTTATCACATGGTGGCACATTGGATCCATATCTTGATATTGGCCTGAAACATGTTCTAAAAAATTATAGATATCCACTTGAAATGTTTGCATTTGAACATCCAAAATGAACCTCTCCAACTTGAGCGCACTAGATGGCAATTTTGGATCCTCTTGGTATTGGCGCACTAGATGGCCATTTTGATCTCCCCTTGATATTGGCACACTAGATGAGTGTTTTAGATCTCCTATCACTAGCGCATTGGACATGGCACAAGGGATGGCAACTTTGATTCCTTTTTGATACTCATCAAAAGCTTCAATAAAATCATTCATAATGGGCGCATTGGATGAAGCGCATGGGATGGGGATCTTGTATCCTTCTTGATCTTGTCTAAACTTCAATAAAACTCATTCAGATTAGGCGCGTTGGATGAGGCGCATGAGTTGGGAATCTTGTATCCTTCTTGAATGCTCTCAAAACTTGCAATTTGACTCCCTCAAGTTGGCGCATTGGTTCTATGTTTAGTTGTTCGCGTGAAAGGCTTCTAAAAAACTTAAATCCAACCTCATGTGGAAGTGGCGCATTGGTTGAGGCGCATTAGATCATGATTTTGCGCTCTAGTTGAATGCTCTCATAAGGGCGCATTGGATCAAGCATTTGAATCCTCTTGAGTACTTAGCTTATACTTTAAATATTTTTCAATATACCTTTCAGGATGTTTGAGATAGATCTCGGATCCACCGGATTTAACATGTAGAATCTAGAATTTAGAGGATCCACCAGATTTCAGACTTAGCCAATTTTCAGGATTTTTAGGATATCAGACTTAGTCATTTTCAGGATCTCAAACATGCATCAGGGCGAAAGCAAATGACTCCTAAATAGAAACTCGATAGAGAACTCTTCTTAGATTAAAGAACAACCACTAACTTCATCATGAAACAAACTTAAGACATCATCAAAAACCCAATGCAAAGCACGGGAGCTCAAAAAAAAAGGGGGTCCCCATTTGCAATGGGGCGATGTGTGATTAGGTCACAACATGCCTGAGGAGCTTCTTTTGTCGTAACTTCTTCATTCGACAACAGAAAGCCTTGAAGTTTGGAAATTAGGCTCATATGACTTGAAGCTCTTATTGAAGCCTCTTCTCCTTGAAGAATGCTCCAAGATGGAGCGTGCTTTGTTGAAAAACGCTCCAAAATGCCTTAGAAAAATTTTCAAAATTTTTCAAATTCTCAAAGTTTTCAAAATTGAATTTTGATTTGCCAGATGTGCTTGCATTGCTTTCCTTGGTTCCTCTATGGCTTTTTGGTCCTCGATCCATCACTTTGGCCTCAGCTTCTAGATGATCTTTCTTAGCTCGGGGCCTGATTGGCTTGCCAAAATCTCCCTCCATTTGTGCCTTGGAGAGCTCCTTTTTGATGTGTCTTGTACCTACAGGGTTAGCGAAATAATGACAAGGCTACATGGTGCTTGGGAGGTGTGTTTGGGCATCTTTTTTAGGACGTTCATATGCATATACGAAAAATTTCGTATGGGTACAACATGTCTTATTCAGTTTTGTCTCAGTGTCTGATAGTTATAGGTACTTTTCTTGTGTTTGGATTCTATGTCCATCAGCAAGCAAATGAGACCATCCATAGTATCCAACCTATTTCGTTCTTTGTTTTAAGAGAAACATACCTTAACCTTTGTGGAAGTCATATCCATTCAACAAACATGAAAGGTAAAATGTAATATCCCTTGCCCAAACTGATTACAATTTTCTGATTTTTGGCCTTGAAGACTTTCGTCAAACAATTACTCTGCAAAGGGATATTATGCTGATACAAATTTCTGTTTGCTTTTCCTAACACTTAGCTCCAATTGGTAACATTATATATGCTGGTAAATGACTCCTATGATGTCTATATGATGCCTCAAGATGAAATGCAACTATCTTTTGGTGTTTTCAAATGCGTATTAATGACTACATATGAGAAAAAGACACCTACAGCCAACTGACATAATGACAAACACTTGGCATGCATTCTTATATGAGAAACCAGTGCTCCATTGATATAGGCATTACATCAAACAATTATCATGCAATCTAAATGCTGGAGATAAACAATGAGTCTGCAGCTTATAACTCCATTCATTGAATGTAAAACCAAATACATAACATGCCAAGACTCATGGCTTTCAAATGCCAAAATATGATTACACAGTCATCAACAACAGCAATATCTATATGCTAATAATAGATGCAAATAACCGAGAGAACTTGGTAATAATGGTGCTCAAAGTGCTGATGAAGAATCAAGCAATATCCAAGGAAAGGAGTCCCTTCCAAACCCAAATTATAACCTCCTCCTAGCTGCTTGTACTGTAGCGTACTGTTCATGGCACTGTAGCAATCACCGTAGTGTACTGTAGCAAAACACTGTAGCGCTACTGTAGCAAACACTGTAGCGATCACTGTAGCAAAAATACTGTAGCGTACTGTAGCAAAACACTGTAGCAAGCACTGTAGCAAAAACACTGTAGCGACCACTATAGCAAACACTGTAGCAAAAACACTGTAGCGTACTGTAGCAAAACACTGTAGCAAACAATAGAAAAACTTCTGATATGCAAATTGATACCTCCAAACCCTTAGTTAATACTGCAGATTTAAGCATAAATGAAAGGACTGAAGTATCCCTTCCATTATTTTGCTGATTTGAACCTCAAGGAATATTGTCAAACACTTCTGATGTAAACCCAATGCTTGCTGGTCTGTGTTTTCAGTCTGATATTTTTGCTTGATAATGATAGCTGAATATTCTAAATGCTTATAAATCCAAACTATAATGTCTACGCATTAATCTAAATACATAAATGACTTCTCTTTTGATATTTTTGATGCATATACATGAAAATTAGACATGAAATGCACACCTACAGCCAATTGACATTTTGTCAAACACTTGGCATGCATACTATTATGCTAATCATGATGGATATTAATATGCACATTACATCAAATAGATGGCCTGTCTAATACAATGCTGATATGAATGGCCAAGATTCTTGGCTCTACAATTTTATGCAACTCCTAAAATGACAACTATGAAACAATGCTGATATAAAGATGCTAACTCATGAAAGAACCTGGAAATGTAAGTTGCTGTGAATCGATGACGAAGATGAAGGAATGGCAGCCTCAAAACAGCTCATAAACGTCCCTCTCAAGCCCCAATCGTGCCTCTCAAGTGTAGCACCCAGCGTTCTCATCAACCAAGGAAAGAAGTCCCTTCCAAAGCCAAATTGAAACCCTCTCCTAGCTGCCCCGTACTGTAGCGTTACTGTTCACGGCACTGTAGCAACACTGTAGCGTACTGTAGCAAATCACTGTAGCAAAACACTATAGCGCGCACTGTAGCAAATCACTGTAGCATGCACTGTAGCGTCACTGTAGCGAGCACTGTAGCGTCACTGTAGCAAAACACTGTAGCGTACTGTAGCAAAAACACTGTAGCAAACACTGTAGCAGCCAATAGAAAACTTCTGAAATGTAAATTGATACCTCCAAACCCCTGGTTAATACTGCAGATTTAAGCACAAATGAAAGGACTGAAGTATCCCTTCCAATTTGCAACCCTTCGGAGGATATTTCACCACCTCAGTTATGCTAATCTATGGGAGTTTCCGTTCCCAAAGACCAAATATGCAGAAACCCTTGGCTCCACAAAACTCATCAAATGCAAATGTCAATAATCGGATGCCTGGAAGCTTTCCTTGCCCCTTCTTTTATACAATTTTTAATCCCACTTCAAGAGGCTTCTAGAAAAATCTTATTAGTTTATTTTAGTGACTTTATGTAATAATATTTATTTAAGTCACTTTATTAAATTAATTAAATATAAGGTCACTTTATAATATTTATTTATTTAATAACCTTACAAATAATTAATTTAATTATTATCTCCCTTATTTTTTCCATCCAACTGAATCCAAGAAACCAACCATCGACCAGGTGACTGCCTCAAGAAGACCCCCTAACCATGTACATTAGCATACGAGGGTCAGGAATAGGCTAAACCATCCGCAAACAACATCAGCTAAAAAGGGGACATTACATAAAACCTAGTGAAGCAATTCAAAAACAGAAATTCTGCATAAACATCGCTAAAATGTGGTAGAAAAGACCAAATTATTCTGTGAACTTTTATAAATGTCTTTGAACATAACTTTTCTTGGTATTTTTTTAATTTGTAACATATATGTTTTTCAAGACAATTTTTTTAGCAAACATAATAACTTTTGAATGTCTATTTTAATGCAGCAAAAAACAACATTCTGTTTTTTGTCATTATCATGGATAGGAATCTGCAACGCCCAATTCCTACGAAGAGTGGTTTTAGGAGGTTTTCTACAATGCTGTTACAAAATGACATAGAAGATGAAGATGTATATTCCATAGGTGATGACATCCTTGAGTTTGTTCCAACTACACAAACCACCAATGAAGCAAGCATCTCGGATTTTCCTCCAAGTGCAGAAATGACACATGAAGATGTATTCACCTATAATCAGGATACTCCATTTGAACATTACAATAATGTTTTTCCTACAACTAAAGATCATTTGCCAACCAAACAGTCAAATGTCAAAAATTTTACCCCTGTTGAACATTTGACTGTTTGGTTGACAAATGATCTTCAGCTGCAAGAAAAACATTATTGTAATGTTCAAATGGAGTATCCTGATTATAGGTGAATACATCTTCAGGAGTCATTTCTGCACTTGGAGGAAAATTTGAGATGCCTGCTTCATTGGTGGTTTGTATAGTTGGAACAAACTCAAGGATGTCATCACCTATGGAATATACATCTTCATCTTCTATGTCATTTTGTGACAGCATTGCAGAAAACCTCCTAAAACCACTCTTCGTAGGGATTGGGCGATGCAGATTCCTATCCATGATAATGACAAAAAACAAAATGCTGCTTTTCGCTGCATTAAAATAGACATTCAAAAGTTATTATGTTTGCTAAAAAATTGTCTTGACAAACATATATGTTACAAATTAAAAAAAATAGAAAGAAAAGTTGTGTTCAAAGACATTTATAAAAGTTCACCATAGAATAATTTGGTCTTTTCTACCACATTTTAGCGATGTTTATGCAGAATTTCCGTTTTTGAATTGCTTCACTAGGTTTTACCTTTCATGTTTGTTGAATGGATATAACTTCTACAAAGGTTAAGGCATGTTTCTCTTAAAACAAAGAACGGAACAGGTTGGATACTATGGATGGTCTCATTTGCTTGCTGATGGACATAGAATCCAAACACAAAAAGAGTACCTATAAGGCTATAACTATCAGACACTGAGACAAAACTGAATAAGACACAATATCCAATTTACACTTATCACAAGCCAAAGTTCCTAAATCTCTTAACCCTGAAAAATGAAAAATGTTGCTTAAATTTGTGTTGATCAGCTTGTAGTCATGGGAACCCTGACAAGCATGTATGTTGAATGTGCACAGAATCTATTTGACAAAATGCCTAATGATTTCAAAAGCATATTGCTGACTTGTTCTACACCTACTAACCTAATAATCATTAAAGCATTTATATTGGAGAGAAAAATACACATAAATTGTTGACTATATCCAATGTAAAAAACCATTCTTCTAGTCTCTCTCAGGCATATCACAGCATTAAAGGCATCATCTTATACCTACGTAATTTGAGTTTTTATCAGTCCCAAAATTTGGTGAAGAAATTTGAAAGATCCCATACCAAATTTGCCCTGAATTTTTTAGTTTGCCCTCTTGATATTGTGTCAAACAGTTGTCTTGCATGGTCTGATTTGGTTTTTTTTAATCTTTTGTTTGAGTTTCATTGCTTGTTTTTCATTGCCAAATCATAGAGAAAAGCATAGAAATGAAAGACAACAATTGCAACTCAATAAAACCCATTTATTTTAACTATATCAAGTCTAATTACAAGTTTCAGAGGTCTAAAACCCTTATATAATGCAATATTTGACTACCCAAAATGATAAACACATATCCGAAAGCAAATGCTCAATTTATGGAATATTAAATTGCTGAAACCCTAATTTCTAGCTAGGGTTTGACTGAAAATGACACCCAATTAGTACGGCCAACTGGTGAAGGCACTGAAATGATGATATCTGCTGATAAGAAGCCCCAATCTACAATTATATTCTGATAACTCACTACTGCAATCAATTCTAAATACAAAATTAACCCGTGATGAAGTCCAATGATGCCCAAATGGAAACCCTAGGTAGATTTCCCTGTTTTGTGAACTGGGTTTTCATCCAATTCACTATCCTCCAAGGGATTTCATCCTCAAAAGACCTGTATGCTGCTGAAACCCTCTTCCAGAGCTCAATCCTGCAATTTGCTTTTGTCAAAATGAGAATAGAATGCCCAAGAATGCGCCCAACATATTGCTTTATAACCTCCCATGAGCTTTTTTTATAAAAATCAATAAAATAATCCTCCTCAAGAGGCTATGCCCATCTTGAGGGTCTTCCCTCGTCAAAAGAAAGGGCCACTTTTTGAAAACAACTTTGAGTTACTAGGATGGGGGGCACTTTTCACTATCCCTTTTATAATTTTCTGTTACTATTCACTTTTTTACTATTCCATTAAAGCAAACTTTAATATTTCCAATTTAACCCTGGATTCATCAATTGAACTCCAAACTGAAAGGCTCGTAAAGATCCCAGCCCTCGGTTGGGTCCTGTTGTGACGTTATCACATCGCCCCATTGCAAATGGGGACCCCCCTTTTTGAGCTCCGATGCTTTGTCTTGCCTCTTGGATGATGTCTTAAGGTTTGTTTCTTGATGAAGTCAGTGGTAATAACAAGGTTAGTTGCGCCTCAAACAATTGAATGACAACCTCATGCTCTATATTTAGATAAAATCTTAACAAGGACCAGCTTAGAGTTAAGGCGCAAGTCAGGAGGTTAACAATCACCAAAGTGCGCCTCCAACAAGATTAGCCTCAAACTACTCCAAAGCCTCGTGCCTTGGTAGGAAGTGACGTTCTGACCTTCAAGTGCCTTAAACATTGAAAACTTTGTACAAAAATGACTTGAGAATCCTAGGCGCACATCTGCATCTGATCAATCTCCAAAATACGCCTAGGCTTGTTGAAGGAAATTTCACACATCTAGAAACCCAAATGTGCGCCTAAGGTGGAATCCTGCATGAGATTGGTGTTTGAACCTGAAGATGCCTTAAAAATTCAAGATTTTGTAAGAAATTGGCCTAAGTAGGCTAGGCGCAGATCTCCATCTGTAGAACCTCTAAAGTGCGCCTAGACCCAGGTGGGAGTGAAACAACATCTAGAGACCCAATCTTGCGCCTAAGATCAACATGAAGTGTTTAAAACTTAGAAAATTTTGAAAATCATCAAGGTAGCTAGGTGCCAATTTGCATCTGTGGAGCCACTTTTGAGTGCCTTAACATGAATTGAACTTATAAACTTGAAGTAAGCTCATCCCAAACCCAAGGCGCATGTTTGCCTTTGTTCAACCCTATTTTTGCGCCTGAGTAAAATGTGATTGATTCTATGGATGGTGAGAGTATCTAAATGTCTTGAGCTTCTCCTTGAGCTTATGCAATGAAGTATGAAGCCTCCCTAGTTTAGGTGCATTTTCTCACCTGAACAGACCAATTTTGGTGCCTAGGAGTGGGAGTCTCTTAAAAACTTCAAACACTGAGTTGAAATCATTAGGATACCAAAAAAAACAAGCCCAAGCATGCAAGGTGCACTTATCTACTTGTCCAACCATCAATGTGCGCCTCAAGATGTTAAGGCATGAATCAACGTTGAAGGGTCCTTACCTAGTCAAAACAAGCATTTTTATGCATCCGCAGGAGTTTGAGATCATCTGTTTACACTAGGAGGCTAGGCGCATTTTTCCACTCCTACAACCTCAAATCAACGCCTCAAGGGAAATCACATGAATTGTCATCATTGAGTGGGCGCCTTGAGAGAGGATCATTCTAAATCATCTTCATTTGTTTGAAATCACAGAAATGATAAATATAAGGCCATTTGATTTGCACCTCCATAGACCTAAATGTGTGCCTAAGCTTGGAAAGGGTATTAAATGTTTAAAAATGATTACTTTGTGTTATGAGGTCAAAGGCCTATCATTGATTGATATGTTTCTTGGTTTGTGTTGCAGGAGTGTGGATGAAGCTGAGAAGACATTGGAGCAAGGCGCCTAGAGCCACCTTCATGCAAGGGATGAAGTCAGGAGGCAGTCATTGCGGAAGGGACATCATGTTCTCACTCCAAGAGAGTACTTCAAGTTCATCATGCCGGAACATTTCATCATCTACATCAAGAGAAGACATTCATCTATCGAACTTCAAGTTCTTCCTCAACCTTCAAGTCTCTGAGAAGTCTCCTACTCCGAGTCATGAAAGAGGGCATCTTCATCTACACTACTCTCCATGAAGCATTCACAAGAGATCAACATATATCCTGCCAAGTAGAAAAAGTATCACAAAGTTGGGCAAATGAGCAACATGTATCATACACATCCGACGTACAAAAGACACAAGGCAAAATCAGCAAGGATACATTCCCAAACATTCAAGTTCATCAACGTAATCACATTCCAAGACATCACACAGATGATGCAATTTGGGAATATGCCCAAAAACAAATTGAGTAAACTGTTGAAATCCATACAAGTTGCTGAGGTGGCACCTACATGGCATAAGCATCATCCTCACCAATCAAATGTTGTCACGTCATCCTTGTCAAACTACATTGTACCTGCATGCACAAACAAGAGGATAAGGGCACTCCAAGGGAAAGGACTTCCAACTCATCATCCTCATCACCTTGGGAAGCGTGCCTTGCTACTCTTTTCTTTTCTATGTACAAAATGCTAAAAATAGGCATAATTGCCTTGTCCGTTCATTCACAGATCAATCTTGGCCGTTGGTTATGTTTTGAAAAACTATATAAAGGCCTTGTTGCCTCATTTGTAGGAGAAAGTTAGTAGTTAGTTCATAGGAAAGAGTAGGCAGTAGAGTAGAGTAGGAAAACTCTCGAAATTCTCTGAGAGTACTTGAAGTTGTAAATATTTCTCAAGATTAATGCAATGACATTGGAGCATTGGAGCTTGGTGCTAAGTGTTGTCTTGTGAAATAACATGGTTTCTTGTATCTTGATGAAGTGGAGAGATGTTTCTAAGTAGATTAGAAGTAGAATAGTACTAGTTCATTGATGTAATGCATGTATGTGTTGAATATTTGATCAACTCCTAGCTCATGCTTTTGACATCCATCGCTGGTGGAATGTCGTGTAAAGCTAGTATGAGCTTCATTACAATTTGTTTAAGTTCGGTTGTGGATACGTATTCAAACTACGCTAGTTATGGGTGTTTGAATGAAAGTTCACAACATGAAAACCATTCGCTAACCTTAGGAGATTGCACCAACTCCATGTAGTTGTAGGCATTCTTGGCGAAGTGGAGTTAGGTTGATTAAGGAGTTTGTCTATTCATGCATCATCGTTACTTCATTGAACTTAGATTAGTTTCTTTAGGTTGATTAAGGAGTTTGTCTATTCATGCATCATTGTTACTTCATTGAACTTAGATTAGTTTCTTTGAACACTATAAGGAGAAATAAGCTGAGTGAAGCAAGAAGTCTGCGTAAGTCCCTTTGAGGAAACAGCAAAATCACATCACACTAACTGAGGCTATCCTATGAGCAAGTTGAGAACCAACATACTAGAACCTTGGAGATAACCCACTGGATCACATTGTTTAGCTTTTGGGTATCTTTGTTCAAGAGAGGATAGATTACCTTAGTAATTTATTCTAAGTTGCATGTGCATAAAAAACATATCAACAGGTCCCCTAACCATTTTGCTAACCTACGGGAACCCTAATAGTAGGCCAACCTCTGCTATAGTCTGAGCTGCCTAAGGAAGGGACATTACAGTCCTCCCTTCCCGAGATTGCTTGCCCCCAAGCAACTGCAAAGTTGGATGCTGAAGTATCATCTCTCCTTCCCACATGGCATCCTCCAATGGCAAGTCCCTCCATCGTACCAGATACTCTCTGATCACTCGGCTACGCAACCTCCTCTCCCTCATGTCAAGAATCTCTGCACGTATCAAAACTAATCGGCCTCCTCATCCAATGAGGGCAAAATAGGTGAAGAGACAACATGTTGTCCCAAAGCCTTCTTCAAACAAGATACATGAAAGACATTATGTATCTTACTCTCGGGAGGTAGCTCAAGCTCATTATGTATCTTACTCTCTGCTGTCCTGAAACGTAGTTACGCAAGTAACCCTCAACCCACTTATTAACTATCTTCGTCCTATCTGAGGGTGGTAACTGGTACTAGGTGTCAACTCTGTACCTGCTAATCGGAATAGCTCCTGCCAAAAGATGCTCATAAACCTGCTATCCCGATCACTGACAATGGTCCTAGGGAGTCCGTGGAGTCTAAACACCTCACGGAAGAATAACTCTGCCACCTGAGATGCTGTAAAGTCGGCTGCAATAGAGAAGAAGTGTGCAAACTTCGCTAGCCTATCCACAACCAAATAAATGCAATCCTTTCCCTGAACTCTCGGAAGACCAGTAATGAAATCCATCGATATACTTTCCCACTTCTTCTCTAGAATAGGCAATAGTTGCAGAAGACCTACCGGAAAAGTATGCTCTGACTTGCTCTGCTGACAAGTCACACACTCACGTACAGAGCGCAAGACATCATCCTTGAGACCCTTCCACAAGAATCTCTCTCACCTGCATGTATGTCTTAAAATATCCAAGATGTCCTGCTAATGGTGTGTCATGGACGACGTGTAAGATCTTATCCTTCAGTTTTGATCCAGGTACCAAATAAATCCTGTTCTTATAGTAGATAATATCATCAATCACTGGGTATCTATCATCCTGAATCCTACCATCCATAATCTCACATGCAAACTAATTCTTGGAATACTCAACTAATAGTTGAGACTTCCAATCTGCTGAAATCTCACTCAAAAAGCAAAGTGTAGCAACTGTAGACCTCCTAGAAAGTGCATCAGCAACAATATTCTTTTTCCCCTTGACATACTCAATGTCAAAATCATATGCCTGTATCTTACTAACCCATTTCTGTTGGCGCTCATTAAGCTCTTTCTGCTCCAAGAAGTATTTCAAACTGTTGTGGTTGGTCCTCACCACAAACTTCCCACCTACCAAGTATGGCCGAATCTTCACCAAAGCATGCATAATGGCGAGCATCTCCTTGTCATAGGTGAAATACAGTCTCTCATTATCCCTTAACTTCCTCCTCTCATAGGCAATGGAATGGCGATTCTGCAGAAGAACCGCTCCAATACCCTCTCCGGATGCTTCACACTCTAACACAAAGGGATGAGAGAAATCTGGAAGCGCCAAAACTGGACAAGTGCTCATGACCTGCTTGAGCCTATCAAATGCAACCTGTACCTCATTTGTCCATATGAATGCGGCCTTCCATGTGAGATCTGTCAAAGGGGTTGCAAGCTGTGAGTACCCCTTCACGAATCTCCTGTAGTAACCACATAAGCCTAGGAAACCCCGCAACTTTGAAATGTTCCTAGGGGATGGCCAATCAAGGATGGACTGAATCTTTTCTAGATGTACATTGACCCCATGACTCCACACACTCCCAAGCCACTGTATAGCTGATGTAGACCAAGGAAAATCCGGAAGTGCCATACGAATCCAACTAGGGCAGTCACTAAACCATGATAAACCTATGAATATGAAGTCACCAATCAACAAATAAATCACTGTCATGCCATGAGGAATAGGTGACAAACCCAAATGTGTAGTGTAGATGTCATCAATACTCACCAAAGATAACTCTTGAGTGGTTGATCCACTATTAAGTGTCATCAATAAAATCAACATCTTCATGAATGAATTGATCAACATCAACTACAATTTTAAAAGTAGAAGACCTTTGTTTATCATCATCCAAATGTGGTGAGTGTCACGAACTTGTTGAAGATGAAGCTTGGCTTGTTGTGCTATCAACTTAGCTTTCGTTGCCTTGTCAAGCCATCCTTCAAGCATTTCTTGGGACTGTTTTATCTCAATTGCTCCAAATTGTCTAAAATCAGTCCCATAATGAGATGCATCATATAAATTACCATGACCAATGCATGCATCTTGTGTACCAATCAAAGTACAATCAATATCACTCGTTTCCCAATGATTAGCAGCTTGGAAAACTTCAATGCAAGAGCACACTTGCATACACTTGGCAGCCCAATCTTGTAGCATATCAAATCTTGAAGTTATGACATCCTTACACTCAATCAAAGTATCAACATCATAAAGGTGAGGAATCAACATACAAATTGATTCATGTTCTTTTCCCGCTGTTGTTATAAATTCAGATTGTTGGCAAGTAGAAGTTCCCATCATCACCTAATGCTTATCTATTTTTTCATGAATGTCTACCATGCTACATTTCTTGTCACCACCATCTAGCTTGGATTCATGCTCATGTGATGTCAAAAGGTTGCTGTCCCATTTTCTAATCCATACCATCACCTCCATAACTGATATGTTTTCCCTTACTAGTAAACTCCAAAACTTGTGTAGTATGCAGGACAAACCAAACATTATCAAAATGCAAGATCTTCTTAATAAGCAACCTCTTAGTCTCCCGAATCAGCTCTCTAAGACAAAATGCTTCATATGATCTTAACAATTGTCCTTTCATTGTAAATGATGCATGACTAACCAAATTGAAATCAATAATGTTCATTCCACATAAATGGATATAACACTTGTGGCTGATCCATCGAGTGTGTGACCAATATCATCATTGTTTTGAGCCTTCAAATAGCTATCTAAAAGAGGAAAATCGTAGACCTCCTGATGCAAAGTAGATGCCCAAACTGAATTTCCTAAATCATTCCTCCTTTCTTCTTCACACAACTCAACATGCTCTTCTTGTGGGCTTACCTCAAGAAGTTCTTCCCTAGTATACTCAACATCCACACATTCTTCTTTTGGAAGAAATAAGGATTTA
Source organism: Cunninghamia lanceolata (assembly GCA_027924645.1). Classification (NCBI taxonomy): domain Eukaryota; kingdom Viridiplantae; phylum Streptophyta; class Pinopsida; order Cupressales; family Cupressaceae; genus Cunninghamia; species Cunninghamia lanceolata. The sequence continues at coordinate 19,781,417 of BSBN01001583.1, forward strand.
ATGTGTGATTCTCTTTGTCTTCTTGCATTATCTATCAAATTGCATCTTTCCTTGACTTCTTGTAAGTGTTGTCTTTCTTGAGCAACAAGCATCTTGGCCTTCTTAGCTCTTAAAGACCACCCATCACACAACCTTTGTGTCCTTTTAACATCTTTTACAGTGTAGTGAGCAAAATCAGGACCTTTGTGGCTTGAATCCACAAGATATATCTCATGTGTAACATTCTCAACTTGAGTACCAACATAGGAAGACTCACCAACACTATTACCTTCATGTGAAATGGATGCTACCTCATGATTAGAACTGTTGTTGCAAAAGTCAGAATAGCTGTCATACCTTGGTGTCATGTTTACAACATTTCTAATGGGTTGATCCATGATGTAATCTCTTCCACTATGTGATCAACATGAAGACTCAACGGTGTACTATGTGTCTCCTCTTGATCCAAATCAGCATGTCTATCGAAATCATCATATAAATTTTTGCATACCTCATTAGAATTTGAAGACACCAAATCATTCTGATGCAGAGTTGTATCAACCATATGTGAAGATTTTCTATCCATTCCATGTGTAAACAAATCATAAGCTATAGCATGATATTTCTTCCTTGCTCAGTTTTGTGACAGTTTGGGATGCATGTCCATATAGTCCTTGTGTTGGTGCTCATTTTGGTCTGGATCTGAGCGTAGATGTTGGAGGGTTTTTTCTTTTTGAGCCCTAAGTTTCCTTGTTCATCGCTGTGACTTTCTCTATTGGCGAAACTTCTTTTTGAGTGCTCAGATTATGGTTGAACCATCGCTTTGAACCACCGCATTGAACCCTTTTGGTTCATGGTTCAACGGTTCATGGCTTTGTATTTTTGGTACTTGGCCGACAATGATGGAGTATTGTTTTCGAGGTTTTGAACCCCGCCGGCGAACCTCAATGTTGAACCTCGCCGTTGAACCGGTTCAACGGGTTCATCGGGTTAGTCATACCAATGAGAGTCTTAGAAGGTCATCGCCAGCACTTTGGCTATCGGCGAAGTATTTTCTTGGGTTGCCGATATGCAATGTTTGGCCGATGCGATGTCATCAGCGTGGGTCTCACCGACAAGGGATTTGAGTAGGCATCGGTGCGGCGCTCTTCATCGGCGAAGCAGCTTCATGTTGGGCCGACAGTTGGTTGTCTAGCCGATGAGGGATGTTCAAGATGGTCATCGGCAGGACTTGTGCTATCGGCCAAGGATTTTCTTGTTGCTCCAAGGGATGGTGGTCTCGCCGAAGACCTAGGATGTGGTATGCCATCGGTGTGATGTTCATCGTCGGCAGGCTTCATTTGTGTTTGGCCGATGGATGTTATCAGCGTGTGTTGTATTGTCGGCGTGAGTGTTTTGAGTTGTGCCGACGATGGGGGGCTTGGCCGATGGGACCAAGGAGGATGTGTCTATCGAGGTGACAAGTTCTATCGATGTAGGCATTTTGTTGTTCGCCGATGGCTTTGGTCTCACCGACAGGCGAGGAATGTGGAGACTTCATCGGTGAGAGTTTGGTCCAACGGCTGGGGAGCTTTGGGTTTGGCCGATAGTGGGATTTGGAACGAGCATCGGTGTGACTTTGTGCGATTGGCCGAAGAGTTTTTGACTTGCCCGATGGTGTATGTCACACCGACGGAAGGAGGAGGCCAGGGTCCATCAGCGTGAGTTGTGTTGTCGGTGAGCATCTTTTCTGTTACGCTGATGGTCTATGTCTTGGCGGCGGGCGTGTTTGGAGTGGACTATCGGGATGACTTAGTATGTCGGCGAGGGAATTTTGGGCTAGCCCGACGGTTGTTGTCTGGCCGACGAAGTATGTTTTGGTGGCCATCGGGGAGACTCGTATTGTCGGTGGGAGTCTGGAGAGTTAGCCTAATGGTCAGTCTCTGGCCGATGAGGGGAATGTAGTGAAACGGTCGGCGAGACTATTGAGGTTGGCCAGAGGATTTTTGGATGCTCCGATGGAGGGAGTCACGCCGACGGGGGTGCAAAGCGTAGTTTGTGGTCATCGGCCAGACTATTGATGTCGGGATGAGTTTTGTGGAGTTGGCCGATGGTTCTTCTCTGGCCGATATGGAAGTTGTAGGCTTTCGGGAGGTGTCGTCGGCGAGACTTGATAGGTCGGCAGGAGATCTGCGGGGTTGGCCGATGGCTTAGGTCTGGGCGATGGGGCTTTGGGCGAAGGAGCGTGTGTCGAGCGTGGCAAAAGCGCTCGACACCTATTATGCATGCGGCTATGTTTATAAAGTAATAGAGTGGTCTCGGCAGCATGCATGTGGGATTATTCTTCCTGCATATTTGAACTTTGAAGTAAAACACGTTTGGGCGGGAGGCTTCATTTTGAACGCTGCAACAGTTTTCAAGCGGCCGCGGTGGTTGAGCCATCAATGGCGACTGTGCTGAGGCGTGCGCGAGTTGTTGAACAGTCATGTACCCGATTTTTGGCATGAAGACTCCCAGACGGTGGCGCAAGGCTCGATGTCTCTCCTGTCTACTGCAGCAATAACTTCTGAGCGCCATTCCTTTGTGGGATCTGTATCTGACGTTTTTTGACGTCCATCATGTAATTAATTTCTGTGAGTACACTTTCTGGTTGTTTTAAGCAGGAAGTGTTACTCATTTTCAGGTTGTTGAAAGTTGAACATTTTGGCTCTGTAATACAACACAGTTGGTTTTGGTTGCTCTGTACAGCAAAACCTGTGAGTTTATGTATCTCTTGTTGTACGTTTTTGCATGAATCCACTGATTTCATGGTCAACCTTATATGAATAATGCTATGTTTGCATGTGTTATGCTGATTCTGTCTCCAGTTTTGCATGTATCCTTCTTCTGAGTCTAGGTATTCAAGGAATGTCTAAGATTCTAGAACATAGAATTCCTGTGTTGAATGTTTAATCTTTTAACTTCTACTCAAGGGGTAGATTAAACTGTTTTCAGATTGAATATTGGGAAGGGTATACTGCAATAGGGATGCCATAAGTATCGACAGCTTAACACTCTGTATTAGGAGATATCTGTAAGGCAGGTATCATGTGTATCCCCCTGAAATCCAGTTTTAGCTATTCATGCATATCATTCACAGGTGTATGTCTACTGACTCCAGGCCCTGGATAGGCACCGATCTAGCTTTGTGTTTGTGTTATATACCATGTCTAGCTTTGCATCCAAACATAAAATCAAAATTAAACTCTAAAACAACCTTTAGGACATTAGAATTAGTTTTAGGATCCTCAGTCCTCTGTCTACAACTGCAAATAGGCCCAAAGCTAGCCCCTTTGCTCTTATCTTTCAGTTTTGGTCTACTTACAGGAGGACTTATCTGCTTTCTGTCAGCATCCCAGCCTTGTATGTATATCCTCATGGATGTTGAGTAGGGAATACCCCCCTAGGTTTTGCAGAGCCTGAAGAAGAAGAGGAGATAAAATATAGAGTCTATCTCCTACACTGTTGGCCCCTGGCCCAGAGATCCTGTTGATCATTGATGGCTACCTTGTAGGGAAATCTGGGAGTAAGCATCCAGTCTGGGAAAAAACCAACACCTTGAAAGGAAAATTCTCCTTAACCTGTTGAGGAAGAGTGCTATACTCCTCAAATATGCTAAACACTTCCGCTTCCTGGTCTTGTGGCATTGGACCTTTGCTAGTAGAAAGAGATGATCCTTTAGATAGTCCAAACTTTGAAAGTGAATCATCTAAACACTGCAATTTACATATGGTCTTGTGTTGTGTTTGTTCAAATTCTTTCCATGCCTGTTTATTGCTAAACAACTTTGCCATGATGACCTTTTTCGCTGTCCAAACTAAAAACCAACTCCAAACTGACTTGTGCACAACTGATTTCACACCAACTGAATGCAATCATTATGCAACAGGCTGGCAGGATTATGGCTCTGATACCATTTAAAGATATCTTACCAGATTTGCCTTGAATTTTTTAGTTTGCCCTCTTGGTATCGTGTCAAACAGTTGTCTTGCATGGTCTGATTTGGTTTTTTCTGATCTTTTGTTTGAGTTTCATTGCTTGTTTTTTATTGCCAAATCATAGAAAAAAGCATAGAATGAAAAAGAACTATTGCATAAATGAAAGACAACAATTTCAACTCAATAGAACCCATTTATTTTAACTATATCAGGTCTGATTACAAGTTTTAGAGGTCTGATATACATTATATTAGACTATAACAATAGTCTAAACCCCTTATATAATGCAATATTTGACTACCCAAAATGATAAACACATACCCTAAAGCCAACGCTTAATTTATGGAATATTTAATTGTTGAAACCCTAATTTCCAGCTAGGGTTTGACTGAAAATGACACCCAATTAGTATGGCCAGCTTGTGAATGCATCGAAATGATGATATCTGCTAATAAGAAGCCCCAATCTACAATTATATTCTGATAACTCACTGCTGCAATCAATTCTAAATGCAAAATTAACCTATGATGAAGTCCAATGATGCCCAAATGGAAACCCTGAGTAGATTTCCCTGTTTTGTGAAATGGGTAATCGTCCAATTCACTATCCTCCAAGGGATTTTGTCCTCAGATGACATGTATGCTGCTAAAACCCTCTTCCAGAACTCAAACCTACAATTTGCTTTTGTCAAAGTGAGAATAGAATGCCCAAAAATGAGCCCAACATATTGCTTTATAACCTCCCATGAGTTTTTTTTATAAAAATCAATAAAATAATCCCCCTCAAGAGGCTACACCCATCTTGAGGGTCTTTCCTCATCAAAAGAAAGGGCCACTTTTTAAAAACAACTTTGAGTTACTAGGATGGGGGGCACTTTTCAATATTCCTTTTATAATTTTCTGTAACTATTCACTTTTTTACTATTCCATTAAAGCAATCTTTAATATTTCCAATTTAACCCTGGATTCATCAACTGAACTCCAAACTGAAAGGCTCGTAAAGATCCCAGCCCTCAGTTGGGTCCCCTAACCATTCTGTTGACCTACTAGAACCCTAATAGTAGGCCAACCTATGCTATAGTCTGAGCTGCCTAAGGAAGGGACATAACAAAATTTGCCATTAGAATTTGATTTTGGGGAAAGCAAAGCCCTAGTAATGGGTTTGTGAATTATTCACCAGTCAAAATCCCACAAGGTTTTTTTGCCCCCGCTTGAGTATTGTGATAGATAAAATGGCATCGGTTGTGATAGATAAATGTTTTAAAACTTAAGACAAAAGATACATGAGCAATTCAAAATCAATAGGACTCTCTATAACACAGTGCAAAAACCATTGCAAGTGCAGGTTTTCAAAAGCATGGTTGCAAGTCTTTACCTCCACAAAAGAAAATGTCCTACCCAAAACCCATAGATTGCTTGTTCACATGCCATAGGCAAACCAGACCAAGATTGTAGGCATTTGCAACACACAAAAACCCATTGCAGATAGCGCAAATTGAGAAACGGCTGAAAACATAGTCTTAAGGCTTGAATAGTGCTTACAAATCACCATTGATCTGAAACTTTACTTATTTTGTGAAGAAATTGCCAAAGATTGCATTTATTCAGGTATGGAGTAGTGTACTGAGGCTTACGTGCTTCAAGTTCACCCCATGAATTTATTTCATGTGGTCATACAACATCTATTGAACCCTAATTTAGGGAAAAATGGGGATAAACATTAGGAAATTATGGTTTTTTTAAATTTTAAAATCACTGTGAGAATTAAGACCAAACAAAACATTCCTTCAAGGTCGACTATCAATTCGCAATCACCCAATTGAAGCTTGCAATGATAAAACTTTCCTGAACCACCTAAATTACATGCTGACTTAAACCATGTCAAACTCAATTAATTAGCATGAATCCAATGTCAATAATGGATATGCAGAAAAAGGGGTAAAATGGTAAGAAAGTACAAGGCAAGAAATTGGAAGAAAATGGTGAAAAGGCAAGGGCTATGAAAACATCCCAAGCCAATGGATGAAGATGAGGAAAAAATGAATAGAAAAAAATTGCACAGCAAGGATGAATCAGTAAGTACTACAAGCAATCAGACATGCAAGACAGTTACAAAAATCATGTAAGGTAATAAGCAGGCAAGGCGGGCAAAAGGAAAAGTGGAAAGAGACAAAACGCATGGCAATTCTTTTAAGTTCATTGCAATACAAAATCAAAATATTTAAATTTTAATGAAAGTTTTAATTAATTTAATAAAATGGGGAAGGGAAAAAACCTATCAAAATTAGATTTCCAGATATACAAATCCCATTCCCTAGCAGAGACAACATATGAAGAGCAAGACAAAATAATTGATAAATCAAAGGCACTAAGAAGGTGTGGATGATATATTATGAGGCAGAATCCCAGATATTTTCAATAGTTTAATGTGCAAATCATCCCATAAATGGGGTTTTATTTGGCACTTCAGGGATGTAGTTAGCAGACATCTGAACTGGAATGTTTAGAACAAAAGGATGAAAAAAGTTTAGATAGGATTGTAGGATGGAAAAGTGGCTATTAAATTCAGTTCTAGAGATTGCAGAGACTAGAGAGAATATCTAGGAGGTATAGGCCTCCAATGTTTGTAACTACTGAAGTATAGAGAAGGACAATGGGGTGTTGAAGAGATCATGGAGGGATGCAGCTGTAGTTCAGCACATATGTCAAGACTAGGCCGTACTCCTAGAAATCCATCTTCAAACAATTAAAAATCCCTATAATAAACAGAGTGATATCTTGAGATGGACTGTGAATAAAATCGAGAGTTACCACGCAAAATAAGGCTATGAGCTTTCCAGTAACTCTCTACCCTCCTGCTCAAGTTGCTCCACATCTACATATAGAAGCAATTGAAACCCTCATTCCCCGACCAAATAAAGCTCTCAACTTGCATTGATATAATAAAAATATGGCACAGTATATAACCACTGTTTTCTTCCAAAGAGGGCTTCAACTTTTAACAAGACACCTATAAAGAATGAAATATGGTCTACAATGATTGTAGAATATGCACAAAATGGATAATTGAAAAGGCTTTGAAAAGCTTTCAAGCAAAATCCAATGGCAAGTGTAAGGACAATTCCCAAAATAGTGTAGGGTAGTTAACAAACCAAATTCAATTGCCAACTTTTGCGCATAACTTAACTTATCACAACATAAAGAATAGGGGAATTTTATCAAATGAATGTTACAAATACTCTGTCGCTATACATGGAAAAAAAATAAGGAAGCATTAACAAGGCACCAAACTATTTAACAAATGCCCAAAAAAAGATAAAGAATTAGCAAGCGATCTTCCTCTCAAGATCTCTTGAAATGCAAACTATCGAAGGACAAAGTAAAATATTTTGAAGAAGGGCTAAATAAAAGATATTTATGCCAGGATTCTTTAAGGTCTCCATCAAAGTATAGAAGGTAGATTCTAGTTAGATATATAATATGATAAAGCTTGATGGGCATTCATATAATAGAGGATGTATGGGTAAGGCAAATGATCTATTGACAGATAAATTAATGTATATAGAGCAATGATTCCAGATCGTACATAGGGTGGATCCATGGAGTGAGTTCCACAAACATAAATACATTATACATACGCTACTCAAATATGATTCCGATTCTTAAATTCATAAAGGTAAATAATTTTACATGACACAAAAATTTACTATAAACACACAAAGACTACAAGACAAGCATCGAAATAAAACCAAAATAAGCACACCCAAATACACCTAGCTATTTACGAGAGGCAGAACTATTTTTTGGAGTTCGTGATCAGGCAATGTTGTTACAATAGATAGCTATTTATCAACCAAGACAATTACCCAACCGAGCATACACGCCTGCCTCTTCCATTATCTCATCTATTTTTGAGCATGCGTGGGTTGGGTTGCTTCCCCTTCATCTATCATCATCCCACCCAACCCGTGGTCTCACCCCATGGACTTGAAAAGAGTTTAAACGCATAGGATGATTATCAGAAGCTTTAACAGTGTCGAAATAATTTTTACTTGTTTTCCAAACCAAGAGGGGAACAATTCAAAACTCTGCACCAATTTTACTGGCAGCAAATTTATTGTATTTACCCAAATACGCAAGTTCAAGAAAATAAAAAAATGAAAACAAAAAAATACCTACACAGCTGTTGTTGTTCGTTGGTTTTTGCTTTGTCTTCTATGACCTGCTCTTCATTCTGATGAGCTGCTCTGTAGGGAAATAAAAATAAAAAGTGGGAAAATTCCCTCCAAAATTTCCCCTAAATTAAATGGCGGGAATGAGAAGACTGTCAATTAAATCCCTAAGTGTTGATGATTGTTTTTAGACAACTCAACAATAGAGTAAAACACTAAGTATCCCACTCTCTCTTGAATAAAGTTCTTCAAAGGCTCTTTTTGCTTGTGGAGTCCAATCCATCTTCACATCTTTCTTCAACATATCATTCAATGGCTTGACTATTTTTGCGAACCCAGTGATAAACTTCCTTACGAAATTGATCTTTCCAAAGAAAGATTTTAGCTCCTTCTTGCTTGCAGGCATGCTGACCCTTTTGATAGCTTCCACCCGATCGGGATCAATAGAGATTCCGTGTTCTGATATAACATGACCTAAAAGTTTTCCCTCAGTCACCCCAAAAATGCATTTCTTCGGATTAAGAGAAATACCATATGTTTTGCATGCTTCAAAAACTTTCCTCAAGTGTTCCACATGATCTGTTCTCTTCTTTGAAAACACTGTGAGGTCATCCATGTAGATAATAATGCATTTTCCGATTATGTCTCTGAAAGAAATATCCATAGCTCTTTGAAAAGTAGCTCATGTGTTGATCAAACCAAAGGGAATTCTTTTGTATGCATATGTCCCCCATTTGGTGGTGAAAGCAGTCTTCAATCGATCTTCTTCTTCTACCATAACTTGATTGTAACCTGAATATCCGTCCAAAAAGGACATCATCTGTGATCCATTTACTATCTGGAGTACTTCATCTAGTGAAGGCAATGGATAGTTGTCCTTTTCCGATGCTCGATTGAGATTTCTGAAGTCTACGCACAATCTTATTTCACCATTTTTCTTTCTGACTGGGATTAAGTTGGCGACCCACGTCGAATGTCTTATTGGAAAGATTATCTTTGCCTGCAACAACTTCGCTTCTTGATAAATAAGGGGTTCTAGTAAAGGATTTATTGGCCTTTGACGTTGCCGAAAAGGTTTGCTTCCAGGCTTGAGGGGAATTGTATGCGTGATAATAGAAGTATCATATGTCTTTAAATCTTCATATCCCCATGCAATCTCATCCTAAAATTCCTTCATACTTTTGATGATACTTTCTCTTTCTTCAGGTGTACAGACCTTCCCTATGAAGACATTCTTTATATCTTGCTCTGTTCCCAAATTGATTGCATCACATTTATTTCCGTCTTCGTTGTGTTACTGAAGAGCACTCAGTTTGTCTGAATCAAAAAGTCTTTCTAGTTCTATCATTCCTTTTGGGATAGTATTGTTCTTTAAATTCATAATCCCATCAGGATCAAACTCAGGCTCTTCTACTTCACCCTCATCAATAATTTGTGCAGTGAATATTCCTGAATTTGTCAAGAAGTTCAATATATGCTTATCATCTTCAAAGACTTTAAAGTTTGTGACATTATCTAACATTGAAGGTACCGATGTCAATTCAACTGTGAACTTCTTTAACCCTTCCATTGCCAGGGGCTCGAGGGAACCTGTTGCTTGAGCTAACGCATTGGCGACTTGATTCTTTGACCTGTAGACTGATTGGATATTGAAAGCATCAAAATCTTCGATGAGATCCCACACTCAATTCCTATACTTCTTCAATCTCTTATCATGGCACACATACTGCTTTTTGACTTGCCTGATAACTACTTCTGAATCCCCAAAGACATGGAGGATCTTAGCTTTCTTCTTAATGGCGAGGAGCAATCCATGCACTAAAGCTTCATATTCTGTGACGTTGTTTGTACAAGGGAACCGCAATCTTAGTGCTGACAGATATGCTTCTCCAACTGGACTGATCAATTCAAAGCTAGCTCCAGATCCTTGCTTGGACTTAGATCCATCGAACCTCAATGTCCATACTTGACCAGCTTCTTGTTTTGAACTTGGTATATTATCATTCTTTTCTTCAAACGCTTCCTGAGTAATCCCTTCTATTGGAACTGATAAACTTGCTTCTTCCATGAAAACTTCATCTGGAACAGATTCTTCTAGCTTTGATATTCTTGGGATTTCTAAGCCCACTGCTTCCGGAATCTTTTTTCGAACTTGTTCTAGAGCTACTTCACACATTGCACAAGAAAACTCGGAATGGAAGGCATTGTGGATTTTGCACCAATTGGGCAGCAATAGATCTTGAATACGCGCATGACTTCCTAGTTCTACACCCTGCTTCACATGTTTCAAAACAAAATTCCGAAAGTTCTCAAACATGCCTTCACTTTCTTCATCTAATGCAGTATCATGATCACTTTCTATAAGACCTTCTGTTGGATTGTGCAACATTAAAACTTCTTCGACCTTTGGCTTATAGACACCAAGATCTATCTCTACAAAGAGGATTTCATTATCTTCTCCATATTCGGTGATCATTAGCCTCAGCCGTGGAGTACTATCTATTCTGATTTGATTTGGCAATCCTTTCCACGACAACCACATATGAGAGAAATCAGTAGAAATATATCCATTCAACTTCCTTAACCAATCTCTACTCAATAGCATTCCGTATGCCTCAGGAATATCTACAACTGAAATATCAATATAATGTTGAATCCTAGGATCGGCTGCCAACTGCATATGGATGTTGTGTAATTCTCCTACAACTGGAACTTCGGTTTTATCCAATTGCATCACCTTCTTGGAAGTCTGTTTGGGCACCAGACCAAGTTTCTTGCAAACACCTAGCGGCATAACATTACTTGATGCTCCAGAATCCGTTAAACAGTTATACAAAAGCTTTCCAAACATTCAAACTGACAACAGGAATGGTGGCTGTTCATCTTTCCCTTGGTAAAAAACTACTGATTTCTTCTTTGGAGTACTGTAATTTGACTTAGTCGCTGGTTCCAGATCTCCTTGTGGATCTTGATTCTTTACTATGTTGTTCTCTGCAGGTACTTTCTTCACTCCAACCTATTCGTCTTTGGCCGTGCTAGACGAATCTTGTGCCACATAAATTGCATTTGTTTGCCCTTGCGGACGAGGAGGTACTAATTGAACTGTATTTGTATTTCGAACAACATTTGTTTGAGGTGCACTGGACGTGGATTGATTTGATGAACCTGAAGCAACTTGCACATTTTGGTTTCCACCTTTTGTAGCAGTATCATTGAAACTCCCCAAGAAGGCTTCCCTTATTTCAAGTACTCTCATCAGTTCCGTCAATGGTAAACTTATCTTCACTTTCTTGAGTTCCTCTTCCACACATTGATTCAACCTATTCAAATCATCTTTAGGAGCTTCTTTCCTGGGAGGATCAACCCTTGGAGCGGTGTTTTGCAGCGGAACATCGCGTGATGGAATGACTCTCTGGGCTGGATCCCTTTGTCTGTATTCCGGCGAATCCTTTGGATAACTTGGATTATTACTCGCATTTCGATTTGGCGGAGTTTGGAGATTATTTGGAGGGATTGATGTAGTCACAGGATCTTGTGTTCGAAAGTTTTGTTGATAAACCCTTTGAGGTACATTTCCTGATGATTGCTGAAATGCTTGTACTTCACCTGTTATCTCGGCTTGGAAATCATTATTGAATGGAAGGTGATGATAGTATGTGTCTTCAACTGGTCCATTCACTAAAGCTAGTGGAAACCTTCCATTGTACTCTATCATATCGTATTCCATCATAGGCGGAAATGTGAAGTCTTCAAGAATTAAGGCTTGATCATATCTTGTTGTTGGCACAATCTCATACCCAGTGACAGGATGATTCTCTTGTGCTTGCGAACCATGCATTTCCTTTTGAAATATATCAGCTGCTATCTTGAATTCAGGACATTGTAGCTCAAAATGTTGGTTTGTATTGTGCAACCTGCACCATGTTGACAATGCTGCTTCTGCCAAGAATACTTTATTTGTTGGCTTAGGATCAGAAGTTGGTGGATTATCCAAGGGTGAAGGCACACTTCCATTATTAGGTGTTGTGTTCCAGGTCCTGTTCTGCCTTTGAAAGCCTTGATTGTTTCCTCAGAAACCTTGATTATATCCTGGATTATATCCTTGATTACCACTCTGATTTCCCTGATAGTTCCTCTATGTATTCTGCATATAATTGTTTTGGTTCCTCAGATGCGTAACTTCGGTTGACAACTTTTCACTTGATCTACCAACTCTTTCATTTCATCCTTTTCTTCTTGAGTCTTTGTAGAAGATGACAATCCTTGCAAATATACCGGTTGTGTGGGTGAAGCTTGTGAAATTGGCACCCCAGGATGCAACACCAGCTGATTAGCAGGAGCAAGAACAGGATTCATTACTAGCATGTGGTGTGCCAAGGCTTGATTGATTCCTTGAATTTGATTTGGCATTGCCACATGCCCCATGTGATTGAGTGGTCCTTGGGTATTCATGCCTAAATCAGTATTCACTTTGACGGCTTCAGCATATGCTCCTGTTAAAGTAGTAGGTGGTACTCTTGCTCTCTTCACGAACATGGAAGTGAGCCGATACAAAGCTTCATAATAAATCTCCCTTGCCATTGCATCATTGATGTTATATGGAGTCTACAGTCTTGAATAAGCCTTATGGAACCTGTGGTTGAAAGTAGCGATAGGCTCATGCTCTTGTCTTCTTACTTCGATAAATTGCTTATAAAACTCTGCTGGAGTAATAGGAATTCTAAATTTTTCCAAGAAAGGATCTTTCATCTGTTGCCAATTGGTGATGGAACCAACAGGCAGATTAACATACCAAAAGGTAGCGTCTCCTTCAAGTGTATATGGAAATAGCCTGCAAGCTACATCTTCATGTTCAATTCTCCTGTTTGACAGAGTGTCCTCAAAAATCTTGATGTGTTCCTCTGCTGTTCGATTCACATCATTGATGTGGAATTTAGAGCAGAAGTGTTCAAGATTCTTGGGCATATCATTGTAATTTGCGAAAGCTCCAAGAGGAGAAACATTTGCCAGGGTCCAGGCCACCATTGGAACGTTTGCTTGTGGTAATGGACCTGTTTGAGTAGCTCCTGGCTGAAGTGGAGTCACTTGGATGGTTGCTTGCGTACTACTTTAATTTCGTGGAGGTGGAGTTTGGAACAAATTCGAAATATCTCCTCCACTTGGAGATCGCTGACTTGATGAAGTTGCTTTCTTCCCTTTTCTTGACTTAGGAGGAAATTCCAACTCTGTCAACTCTTTGGATGCTCCTAGTGTAGACCTTAGAATTCTCTGATGTCTTTCCAGTGAAAAGGAAATGATTCGATCCAGCGTGTTGTTCTTTCGCCAATCCTTGAATGAAACAACTTGTGTAGGCCCTCCTTCTAGCGCCAAAAATGTTGATGATTGTTTTTAGACAACTCAACAATAGAGTAAAACACTAAGTATCCCACTCTCTCTTGAATAAAGTTCTTCAAAGGCTAAACTATGTGATCCAATGAAGTAACTTCAAGGTTCCTTACTTATGATTTGAGATGGATGAACTCAGTGAATTGATGTGATATTGCTGATTATCACAAAGGGGCTTACACAATCGTTCTGAGTCCTGAGGAGGAAATTCCAACTCTGTCAACTCTTTGGATGCTCCTAGTGTAGACCTTAGAATTCTCTGATGTCTTTCCAGTGAAAAGGAAATGATTCGATCCAGCGTGTTGTTCTTTCGCCAATCCTTGAATGAAACAACTTGTGTAGGCCCTCCTTCTAGCGCCAAAAATGTTGATGATTGTTTTTAGACAACTCAACAATAGAGTAAAACACTAAGTATCCCACTCTCTCTTGAATAAAGTTCTTCAAAGGCTAAACTATGTGATCCAATGAAGTAACTTCAAGGTTCCTTACTTATGATTTGAGATGGATGAACTCAGTGAATTGATGTGATATTGCTGATTATCACAAAGGGGCTTACACAATCGTTCTGAGTCCTGACAACCTACTTGTTTCACTTGTGGGAGGCAAACACTTGGAATTTCTAAGTACTACAACTTTCAACGTATGATATGGCAATGATGTTCTTGATTCTAATTCCTAACAATGATAGATAAAAAAAAACGCAAAAGATATAAGGTTTAAGAAACTACTCTAATCCTAGATGCAAGAAATGATTACTGATCAGGTGAAATCAACCAACTCTGTTTCGCCAAGTTAAACAACTACACAAGGTTGATGCAATCTTCTAGGGTAATACAAGATGTTCAAATCACTTGCGTTCATTAAAGTTCAACAAACACAAACAATGGAAGTTAAGTTCACTTTGTTCAGTCTAACCATACACTGCAACTTGCAAGCCACAAATCACAAATGGTATGAACATAAAGATTTCACCATGAAACAATAATAATCGCTTTCATCAACTAACATAACACTGAAAAGAAAACTTATTCTATCTTAATATTCGCTTGAAGAAATGGAAACCATGCAACACTTTGAAACATAGACAAAATCACCAAACCAATGAGTCTTGTATTATCTCAAAGAGTTCTTGCAACAATTTGTTCAGAGTCTTCAACCTATTAACCAGTTAAAAGCCAGACTCGAAAAGGAAAAGAATCATAAATCAAATCAAGACACTACACCTCCCGATGTGATTAAAGATAGATTTCGGTTAAAACAGTTTCTCAAATGTTCCAAAGATAAACAAAAATCAAGTTTCAAAATCTCCATGTACACCCACACACCAAATCAAATAAACCAAACTACCTGCACAAAGAACGTTTGAAGAAATAAAACAAGCAATTGCCAGTGCCCCTGTGCTCATTAGTCTAAATTATACCAAGCCTTTCTATTTATATTCTTTCGCATCAGATCATACATGTGCAGGGATTCTAACTCAGAAAACAGAACAAAAAGATGAACACCCCATCGCATTCATGAGTGCCCCTTTAAAGATGGAGAATTAAGGTATCCTTGTGTGGAAAAGTAAGCATATGCTTTGGTGAAAGCAATTAAGAAATTCAAACATTATATCTTGAGAAGTAAAGTATATGCAATAGTCCCAGATGTTGTTGTCAAGACATTGTTGATGCAGAATGAACTAGGCAAAAGAAGAGGTAAGTGGGTCGCCATTATACAAGAGTATGATATTGAAATTCTACCGATGAAGTTAGTACGAGGACAAGCGCTCACGTAGACAATAGCAGTTGAAGGCCCAGGATTGGTGCAACAAGCATATGTGCTTGAGGATGTATCGCCAAATGAGTGGTATGATGATATTGTATACTATCTGCTAACCCAAAAATGCCCAGGCCATATGAATCCAACACAGAGAAAAGCCTTGAGGTACAAGAGTTAGAGGTTTATGTTGCAAGGATCAGTTTTGTTTCAATAGAACCACGAAGGGATTTATTTGAGATGTGTTGGCAGAAATGAAGCTAAACAAATCATGGAGCAATTTCATGATAAATTTGGAACTTGTCATGGCGGTGGACTGGCGACAACTCATCAGATCCTGAGGGCAGGATACTATTGGCCTACTTTGTTTCAGGATGCCCATCAGCATATCAAAACTTGTCACACCTGCCAAGTAGCGGCTTCGAGAGAAAGAAATCCTGCAATGCCCATGCAGCCCGTCATTGAAGTAAGACCTTTCACCAAGTGGGGATTAGACTTTATTGGTATGATCAATCCACCTTCTTCCGCACAGCACAGGTATATTCTAACTGCAACTGACTACTGTACTAGATGGTCAGAATCTCAGGCTTTGAAGCTTTGCACTACTGATGTAGTAATTAAATTTTGGAGGATAACATTATTACCAGGTTTGGCTGTCCTAATGCTCTTGTTTGTGACAATGGTCCCGCTTTTTCATCTTTGAAGTTTTCAAATTGGGCCTTTGAGTATGGAATAATTTTGAAATTTTTGTCAAACTACTATCCACAGGGTAATGGTTTGGTTGAGTCAACAAACAAGAATCTTTTAAATGCAATAAAGAAACTGTTGGGTAAGAACCCGAGAGATTGGCACACCCAACTAAAGTTTGCTCTCTGGGCAGACAGAACCCATGTGAAGTCTTCCTTGGGAACTTCTCCATATCATTTAGTTTACGGCCAAGACCCCATCTTCCCGATACAACTGAGGATTCCAACTTTGCAATTCATGCAAGAATATTTAGAGGAAGATGAAAGAGTGCAAACGAGACTTTCGCAATTACTACATCTGGAAGAAAAGCGCGACATAGCTCTAGATAAATTTATGAAGCATCAAGGAGTGGTGAAGCGTTGGTTTGATCGCCAAGCAAAGGTAAAATTATTTAGGATTTCTGATTTGGTCTTATACTGGGACAAAGCACATGAAAGACGAGGAGAACATGATAAATTTGACTATATCTGGAAAGGTCCCTATCAAATTGTCGAGATTTTGGGAGAGAACGCTTTTAAGCTAAGGACATTGACTGGAGGAGATATCCCATTGCCCATCAACGGGCAATTCCTGAAGCATTATTTCCAACCGTGAGTTCCTTACGGGACTTACTTGTACATAGTTAGAGTAGGTTTCCTTTTTATGTTGTTTTTTGTTTTCTTAGATTAGATTTGCTTGCCTTGACATCATTTGACTCAAGCTTTTTCCTGTTTGCTTTAGTATAGTTTTAGTTGTGTTAGGTTAGTTGCCTCTGGGGATCCCTATTTGTAAAGGAGTGTTGAATCTTGCACACGCATCATTTCACTAAGTTATGTTGGTTCATTTCTTAAATATTTATTTGTGAAATTCTTAGAGTTGGAGGATCATTATTCTTTCAGTTTACGAGCAAGCTAGACTTTGGACTTGACTTGGAAATTAATCATCTGTTGTGTCTTGACACTATTATCTTTTGATCATAACGTTTTAAAATGCAAATCTAAATTCTATGAGTTCTTATGTGTTCCTTTGAGAAACTTGGGTCATGACTGATGGATTTCCCGTGGATTCCATCACTAGCATGACTGCTTGTTCTTGGGAGATGAGTCAATTGTTCGGTATCGCTTGAAGTATTTTGAGGTTTTATATATCTTAATGATCTCGAAGTTGCTAGGAAAGTCTTTGTGAGCCTGGATTAAGTGAAAATCTCAAGGTAATTCATGGTAATTGTTCCACTCCATAATAAGCATTCCACATACTTCCATTCATTTAGTTCCACCTACCACCTCATTTGAAAGCAATAAAGTTTCCATCCAATAATAAATCCAAGTCTGATGTCTGAATCATTTGTCTAATCCTGTTGTTCGTTGTATACTCCAGAAGGATAAGTTGAAGTCCTTATGAATCATTTGGAGTATTTCTGTGTCAATATCCTTTTTCAAATGGCCTTAACCACTATAGAAAGTAAGGTCATGATGTTGGTACTTCCATCCACTCAACATGAATACATTATACACCCATTTCATACATATCCATTTCACCTCCATTGCTATGCAAATTCCAAAAGCATTTGGCTATCCATAACTTCCACCATCCATCTTACTTCCATTTGCCTAATTCTTATCACCGTATTCCTTTATCCATTTACCCGTTTCCTAATCATGATCAATGTATGTAATTGTCGTCTAAACTAGAAGCTTGCAATCCTTCCGCCCATCTCATATTTCCGCAAAATAAATATTCGGATGTTTTTACCCATCAAGCAAAGAAATTCTTGAAAATCAAAAATCTTTATGCCTAAAAGCACGAATGCCAGAAATCAAAGCAAAACATATTCAAAATGCTGTTCTATTTTCGTACTTTCAATAGAGAAAAGCTTAAGAATGATATTCTGGGTACCTAAGTCTAGGAAGCTGAATCCAAAGAGGCTCCTGCATCCGAAGAATCCACTTCCATTTCATCTCCATTCCATCTCCAATTCCAAATCTCTTCATCCCACGAAATACAATCAAAGAAAGTTCTAAGTTCGTGTGGGTTATGAAGTTACCACTTCACCTGTCCACTAATCACCATTCTCGTTCCTTCATTCATTTCCCTTCCACTTGCAAGCTTCGAAGTTTAGGTTGATATGAACAAACATTGATTTATGGTTTCATTCCATCCACTCCTTTATATACCATCCGTTTCCACTACATTTCCCGCCGTCCAGCATATCCTACCACTCACTTGGTTTATATTTGGGTACACTTTCATCCATCTATTTTATATAATCCATATCATAATCCACTCTTTTCGTATCATTCTGTCATTTCCTGCCAACCTCAGTAAGTATAATAGTTGGACATGATTGTGTTTGGACCATTGTGTTGTCTACAGAATCAGACTGTGGAATTCTTTCTATTCGTTACCATGGTATAAACCTGGCAAATAGGCACCGTGTGTAATGGTCATCTGGTTTGGTAACAAAAAAATATATAGTAAAGAGAAATTTTTCGTCCACAGGTGAAAACCACCTTTGGTGGCGCCTTGGATAAGTACCATGATGAAAACCTGGCAAACAGGCATCATGCATAGGGACACACTGTCTCATTTCATTACATTTCCATTTTCATATCATACCTATTTCATCATGCTATTTACATGTTATTGCATACCATCATTGCCCATTTCATCTATATATGTGTCCATTCATCTGCTTTCCATGAATTTACCTAGCTTAAGACAGGTGAGCTTAGATAATCCTAGTTTCTAAGGGATGGAACGAACGCAAGTGTCCGCACTTGAATCCTCGAAGTATGGATAGTCGCGCTGGCAATTGGTTTTGATTACATGGAGATTTTGAAACTTGATTTTTGTTTATCTTTGGAGCATTTGAGAAACTGTTTTAACCGAATCTATCTTTAATCACATCAGGAGGTGTAGTGTCTTGATCCGATTTATGATTCTTTTCCTTTTCGAGTCTGGATTTTAACTGGTTAGTAGGTTGAAGACTCTAAAAAAATTGTTGCAAGAACTCTTTGAGATAATACAAGACTCATTGGTTTGGTGATTTTGTCTATGTTTCAAAGTGTTGCATGGTTTCCATTTCTTCAAGTGAATATTAAGATAGAATAAGTTTTCTTTTCAGTGTTATGTTAGTTGATGAAAGCGATTATTATTGTTTCGTGGTGAAATCTTTATGTTCATACCATTTGTGATTTGTGGCTTGCAAGTTGTAGTGTATGGTTAGGCTGAACAAAGTGAACTTAACTTCGATTGTTTGTGTTTGTTGAACTCTAATGAACGCAAGTGATATGAACATCTTGTATTACCCTAGAAGATTGCATCAACCTTGTGTAGTTGTTTAACTTGGCGAAACATAGTTGGTTGATTTCACCTGATCAGTAATCATTTCTTGCATCTAGGATTAGAGTAGTTTCTTAAACCTTATATCTTTTGCATTTTTTTTATCTATCATTGTTAGGAATTAGAATCAAGAACATCATTGCCATATCATACGTTAAAAGTTGTAGTACTTAGAAATTCCAAGTGTTTGCCTCCCACAAGTGAAACAAGTAGGTTGTCAGAACGATTGTGTCAGTCCCTTTGTGATAATCAACAATATCACATCAATTCACTGAGTTCATCCATCTCAAATCATAAGTAAGGAACCTTGAAGTTACTTCATTGGATCACATAGCTTAGCCTTTGAAGAACTTTATTCAAGAGAGAGTGGGATACTTAGTGTTTTACTCTATTGTTGAGTTGTCTAAAAACAATCATCAACACTAGACTGGTGGGGGAAAGTTTCAGCCCCACCCCATCTGCACCAGCTGAAAAACACACACCTAGACAATAGCTGCTCCTATTTTGGAGGAGAAGATTTCGATTTAAGCATTAGCAGACTTGTTTGAGTTCCATGGGACCCTTTGCTCCCAATGGAACCACTCTCTTATTGCCAGATATTCAGCAGCTTACATAGCAGGGCATCGAGAAGATTAAAGCATACATGCCTAAGCAACTAAATAATTCACTAAATATTACGTTCTGTTTGCACCTGTTATAGTTGTTGAAGATGCGTCCCCTACAGTTTACCACAAAATAATGACATGAAATGGGATAATAAGTATCAATTGTTTAGTAGAGAATTTAACAAAATGTAGTGGAATTTGGCGCTACTAACCTACTTATTCAGAACTACTCGAATTTTGTAGACGCTTGCAATGGATTAGGCAAAGACGGTTAATATTGAAGAAATGTAATATTTACCCAAATGAATTTGGGTTCTTGGATCAGGCTCTCCAAGCTTCTTCTTTGGATGGTAAAACCGAAATGCAAAAGCAATCTTTCTCGGTAATATGAACATGAGATGATAATTCATAATACCACAGGAAATGCGGCAGCTAGTACTCACATCATACTTTCAATTCAAAAGAATCAAATGGCATAACCATTAATGCATTAGAGCAACAAATTCAATGTCATACATGGGGTATAAATATAGACTTGAATTTGGAGTTGAAGATCAATTGGTTACAGCATATCGAAGGTGAAGGTCGTCAACCTCGAACAACACAGGAAAAGTGTAAGTGGGTGTCCCATCTTCACCTCCCAACATGTGTCTTATCCTGTCATTCAGATTTCCAGCCCTGTCAATAGAGCAATACCCAAAGCATGAAATACAATACAATTATTCAGACCGAACACTGCCATTTCTCACCTCCAACAACTATTCAAACCCAACAAAAAGCAAGCGCTAAAGCTGAGTGTTGTGGCACTGGCAATAGGCCAACCTCTTTACTTCTCAACCCAGAAGGCAGAACTTGTATTGAATTTGGCACAAAAGTCATTAGGTAGGTTGTGAGTTGCCCCAACTTGTTATTATGCTACATACCTGCTTATTAATTAACTCCTTGTATTTTATCGATCCGAAGTAGATGGAGAGAGAGAAAGAGATTCAATTTTTATGTTTCACATATTAGAGGAGATCCAAGGTTGAAATCTATCAAAACTTAATGCCAATGCCACACCACGGACGAGAGAGAGAGAGAGAGAAAGTTTATGTTTCACATATTAGAGGAGATCCAAGGTTGAAATCTATCACAACTTAATGCCAATGCCACACCACAGACAAGAAATCAAGATATGGGAAAAGATAATGATCTTTCTGTTTTTATGGCAAGTGGGATGACAAAGCAAAAACAGGGGAAGAAGAACTTGGCGTGCCAAGCAAATGCAAAGGAAAATGGAGCTGAGCCATGCACGAATATGGCTTCTACAAGCATTGAGAAACCTCCATCGAAATAGAAATGGTACGAATCCATTACGTGAGATTGGACCATGCTGTGATAAGTTCAGTTTCCATAAGAAAATATTTTGTTCTCCGTTATCACATTTTGGGCATATTATGAATAAGCCTGCTATGAATCAGTAACCACAATGTCGTAAATGTATTCTCTCAGTGACTTGTAATAAATTGTGTTGTACTTGACCTCTGTTTTTAACAGTCTAGAGGGTAATAAACTACTTAATGATGGAGGCCCACTTATAATGATGTTCCACATCTTTCCAAGATTTTCACCTAACATGACTGACCCTGGGATGGCACTTCAGCCCTCTGCATGCTCAGGGAACTTCTTCCTAGAGCCAAGAACACCAGTTTTCTTGTGCAAGTTAACAAGTGAAAATTGTCATGTAAGTAAGAAGGTAATTTAAATTCTGATATCTGACCTTGATGAATAAGATGTCTAGAGAAGGAGAAATTCTAGGTTGACATATGTATCAGGGCAGATAGCAGGAATAAAGAATGAATGAAGTCATCATCAGTTTCCATGTACTGTTTAGCATCTTTGCTTAACAGTACCCTGAATCTGAATGCAGAGCAGAAGAATATATTACAACATGATATGGCAATAAGCTTGTATGAATATCCTTGTTCCATTTTGAATCCATCACTATGACAATATGTGATTAATAACTATCCACTGTAGCCTGTGACGAGTAGAGGATTATCCATGTACACAAATTATGAATTTTTGCCCACAGCTCCAATGAACTCTGCTCTCCCTAATCTTCAGTGAGAATTAAAGGGTTGAAAGAACAAATATAATGATATTAGCATAGACAAGTGAATTAGATTAATAATAACCCTCTGTTGAAACTCAGAGGACTTATTCCTTGAAGAAGTGTTATGGAGTTATCCTTCTAACAAATTCAGAGATATTTATTTCAAGTACTCTGCGTAGGAGATGGGTCTGAAATATTTATATTTCACAGATCAATGCACTGCCAAGATACCTTGAAGAAATAACTTTCATGAGGTTGGAGTAGAAGCAAATTCGTCTTTTTCAATTTCTTCATGAACTGTTGTGTAAACAAGGTCTATATAGGTTGGCAATGAGGATTTCTCAAATGAATAAGATAATGATAAGATGGCGATAGTAGTCAGCTGTATGACCTATAATAATAAGAGGACTCGATCAGAACTCTAACCCTGCCAGGAGATCTGTATAGTTATAATCTGGAGCATACTGAGTCAGTATATGCATCATCAGTCACACTACCAAGCTAGGAATGAATAAGATAGACATTTTGTGAACAAGTGTAACCACAGCAACATGTGAGAAAAACAGAACTCTCCATTAGCATAACTGTGTTCTGAATATGAGGAGATTGTAATGTAATTACGGGAGTAAATGAGCTTGTTTGAGTTCTTACAGACTTCAGAGTATCTCATACACTGAACAAAACTTATACCCTGCTGTGCCCTGTTAATGGGTATGCCAACTGGTGTAAGACCAAATATCACATCACTATCACTGAGTTTTAAGGAAGATTTTACTTCAGTCCTGAATTTAAATTACAGTTGGTAAAACTGCCTCAATTTTTCTGAGGTCCTATAATGATAACCACTGTACGACTGGTTGACATAAACTATACGTGTACAATATGTAAGGACCACAAGATTGTTGATGCAAAACACAGTAAAAGCCTATGTCAAGATGACTCAAGCAAGGTGAGCTAAGTTGAATTGCGAAAGGAGATCTTGCAACAATGGTTCACATAAGGGACACCTGCATAAGATTTCAACTAAGGGTTCGCAGCAGTGGGTGAATAAGGGTTGGAGGTCATGGAGAAACCTGCAACCAGATAGTTGTGGGATGGAGTGCCTAAGGAGAGAGGCAGAGATACAATTAAAGGCATGTGGAAGGAGGTTGCAGAATGGGCAAAGTTCAAGCTTGGTTCAAGGTCTAAGGAAAGAGAGAAAGGTGAAGGTGCCAATAGAATTGACAATGTGAGGTAGTATAGCACACAGGTGAAGCATTGCAGAGAGTAAGCTGGCAGAATCACCATACTAAGGTAGTCTGGTAGAATCACCGATCTGAAGCAATCAAGCAAAATTGCCAATCTGAGGCAGTTGAGTGCCAAGCAACCAAAAGACTCATTTTCCAACATAGAGGTCATTAGGTAGAAGGTATGAAAAGGCTTGTTCTCCATTGCAAAAAGATGGGTAGAGAGAAAGGTTAGAAGAGAATGGCACAACAAACAGCCAGGATAGACAGCAATCAAGAATAGCAAGTAATGGCCAAGATTCCAAAAATGATGGCCAAATTAGCTGCACAACAAAAGAGACCAATAAGGAAGGAGAAGAGTCACCCCAAAGGTGGAGTTGGATGCGGAGACATGTACATTCTCAAGCAGAAAAGGCCTTGAGGAGCTAATGGAGTGTGTGCTAGAGATGGAGTTTTGTTTTGTGTGTAAAGCACTAGAAGACCCCGAAAGAGTAGAATTCATGGAGAGGAGATTGTCCATTTGCACAGTAGAAGTATGGAGTCTCCAAGTGTGGAGATAGGGAAAGGGAAAAGTGCAAGTGCAAAAATGGGGCTGGATGGTCTCTGAAATGATGCAGAAGGTGGTGCACCTAAGAGCGCCGCTGCAGTCGTTGTAGAGGTTGGACACCAAGAGGCACAAGAGTGAGCAGGAGGAAACAAACTACAAAGGAATTGGGAAAAAGGAGAAGCCTAACATATTCAGGCCAAAGGCTCAAAAAACTAAGAGAAGAGCCAGAGCTACAACAAAAACCACTGGTGGGAGAGAGAGTCCTTGGGGACAATGACCGTAATCCTCAAACGAAGAAGAGATCCTCACAAAGAGTGTGTCATGTCCCCATTTCCAACTTGATTATCAAGTAAAGAATGGATTAGCCTATTCCTCATTCCTGGAGGCTAATTCTAAAATATAAGGGAATGAAGTGGTTTTTGACTAACTTAATCTTTTGTTTTGCAGGATCTAAGTCAGAAACCCAAATTTGGCTAAGTCTGGGTCAGAGCGCACTTTGTCTCACTTCTAACCTCAAGTGGCGCCTAGATAAGACACAGTACATCAGTTGTTTTAGATAAAGCGCCTTAATGAGGCGATGCTAAGGTTTAGCCATCATGAGGGAGTGCGAGATGGGTTTAAGGGATGTTAGGCGCTCATACTGGAGCAAACAACCTTCAAAATGCGCCTTGATACTTGAGGCGCCCTAACATGTCTTTTTCACCTAGGAAATGGCGCCTTAAGGTAGTTTGTAGAGTAAAGAGGGTTTTGCATCATCAATGAGGTTAAGATTTGTCAAATAGGTTATACCTTCACTCAAAGACATCATTTCCATCTTGAGAAGTTTCAAACCCAACTAGGCGCACTTCATCTTCTCTTTCACCTCACACATGCGCCTACTCCTTGAAGCTGGATCAGCGCCTTGGTTTGATGTGCATTCCGGATACTAGAAATGGCGCCCAAGCATGTAGAAGGAATTTTCAAAGAGTCAGAATGTTTTTGAAGCTCTAAAGACTCTATGGTGCCATTGAGTCTGCCTTGGAACTCAAGCATATTGAAACAAGGTTTTAGGCGCCATCTTTTGCCAATTCAACCTCTCTGAAGCGCCTAAGTTTGAATTGATCTTGTGATTGACAGTTGATGATGTATGGGTGCAAGATGATCTTTAGTTGAAGCAATTTTAGTTCCAGGGAGAAGTTAGAAGCTATCAACCTCCTTCATTAGATTAGGCGCACTCTTGAGGTATTTCTAACCTATATTTGCGCCTAGGAATAATCATCTCTCTGGGGCATGAAGGAAGACATTTCATAAGTTGGGAATTGATCATTGAAGTCTTTGGCGTGTTTTGATCACCCTGAGCAAGTAGGCGCACTTCCTTGGAGTAGCATACTCTAGATAGCGCCTCATGCCATTAAGGCGCAGTTCCACCCTCACTTTGGCGCCTATCATCAGGAAGGGTCATTGGGCATTCTTTAAATAGTTATGAGCATTTGAAGCTTGTGAAGTCACCAAGGAATGATTGGGCGCCTTGTATATCCTCAACAAGCTTGGGTTTGCGCCTAGACAAGTTGGCGCTTATTCATGTTCCAACTTCCCTCTTGAAGCGCCTAACTTGGGAGGAAGTTATCTTATTGCAAGTCAAGTGTTTGATGTGTGTTGGGAGACTCCAAAAGACTTCTTATTGCTAAAGCGCCCTTCTTGGCATTCACCACCTTCAACTGGCGCCTAGATCTTGAAGAAGATACTTGCAGTGTGGACGCACTTTCCTTGTAATGGAGCATCAAACTGGCACCTAGAACTCATAATGCATGAAATGAGCGCCTAGATTCCAGAGAACTCATTTGGGCGCTTAATCTTGAATCAAGTCCAAAGTCTTCGTTGAATGATTGATCAGTGTTTTAAAACATATCGAATCACCAGACTTCCCTAGGTGCATCTCCATGCCTCTACACCCTCAGATTGGCGCCTAGACTCCAAACACCTTCTTAATGATTTTTGTTTTGGCGCCTAACCTTGGAAGCACTCTAGAGTCTCTGTAAACTCTAATTGGCACCTAATTTGGTAAGGCCCAACTTCATGAAGAGGTCACCTCAATTTGGCGCCCAAGTTAGAAGAACCCTAAATCTGCGCCTAAGTGTTTCTAGAAGGAGATAAGGTTGTTACAACTACCTGAATGCCTATTGGTCAGAAGGATAGCTTTTGGATCCGTGTCAGGGCCTCTGGATAAGATTACCAACTCAGGATGAGTTGTCGAGAGGAATATTCCCCTGAATATGCTCCTTGGAAAACGTGCCTTCATTTCCTTTTGGAAGGTCTATAAAAGGAGAAGCTCTCTCATTCATTTGGTATCTAATCTTTTGGCGAATTTCTCTCTGCAAAGCTTTTAGCTTGTAATCTTGAGGCCTGCGAGTTTCAAGTGTTGAGTTGATGCTCCCTCAACTGACAAGGTGATGCTCCCTTGTTGTATTGTGAGGTGTTGACATTCAGTTGACATCATTGAGTTCAATTGAGTTGATCAAGTGAGGAAGTCATTATAAACATCAAGGCTTCAAGGCCTTCTTTTGTATTTCCATTTGAATAAGTATGTACAATCATGCTATTGAAAGCATTATCTATGTAATACGACATTTGTAAGATGATTGAATCAAGCAATGAGACAAGTACCCAGCTTTAAGGTCGATTCATTCAAGTAGTTATCTTTGAAGTATGACATTAAGTGTTAAGTAGTAGATGAGCTAAGTGCAAGTAAATTTATCTAAGGAAAAATTTTAGTAGAACTAGTTGGGTATCTTACAGTGGTATCAGAAACTGGATCCTGCCAGCCTCTGGGTTATGCAGCCACCCGAAGTAGGTCCACATAGGTATTATACAAGAAGAGCTAGACAACAACAACAGCAACATCATACAGAAGCCCCAGTTAACATGGCTGAGGAAAGAAAGTCCACCTACTGACGATGAACGTGAAGCAAGGGAGATGTTTAGGAACATTGCCGTTGGACAACAACAAACAGCTCAAATTTTGCAACAAGTCCTACAATCCCTTCAAAACATGAGTCAAGGTGAAGTGGCTGGACAAGGTCGTAGAGATGCAGCTAGACCTGAGAGACAAGAAAGACAAGTTGATGATGATGCTGCTAGTGCAGTAGGTAGAAGAGTTCGCACGCGAACTCCTACATTGGATAGGCCTTTAAGACCAACTTTCCTTCCGCCACCACCTGAACAGGGCAATGAAGCTGAGGAAGAGTTTGATGAAGAAGATCAGAATAACTTCGAAGATGAAGTAGCACTCTTTGCAGATCTCTATGCCAGATTACCAGATCGTGTTCGGGATATGAAGTCTTTCAATGAATATTGCCGACAAAAGAGGGAAGATAGGGACAGGCGAGGAAGAACTAGAGGCTTTAGTCCTAGACGGGATGATGATACAAAGGAGTATAAAGAAGCATTGAATCGAGTTCCCATTCCTACCTTTGATGGAAGTGGTAAGCTCAGTGCTAGGACTTGGGTTAACAAGTCGGATACATACCTTTCTCTTAAGCCTTTAACAGAAAAGAAGGCAATTCAATTTGCTACAATGCATCTTGAAGGATTGGCTTATGAATGGTGGAATCATGGCCTAGTCTCTCAACATCATGATAGGATAAATTCCTATGACGAGTTTGTAACCAAGCTGATTCAGAGGTTTGATAGAAAAGATACTGAAGTGTACTATTGCGAACTAGCTCAACTCAAACAAGAAGGTAGGATTGTGCAGTATGTAAATGAGTTTCAGAAGATAGCAGTGATGGTACCTGATATGACTAACTGAAGAATCACTATGCTGTTCATTGAGGGATTGAACAATCAGATTAAGCCATTGGTAAAGATACAAAGGCCAATAAACTTGGAGGAAGCAATTGACTTTGCTCTTGATCTTGATACTACTCCTGTATACCAGCCTAAGAGGAAGTTCTATAAAGGCGTGAGCTCTACTCAAAGGAAACCCTCTTTTCCTCAAAAGATGACACAAGGAACATCTGCGGCAGAAAGAGATGAACTAAGAAGGAAGAAACTCTACTTTTCTTGCAAGCAACCTTGGGAACTAGGACACAGATGCCTTGGTAAAGGTAAAGCTCATTTGATTGAAGTTGTATCTGATGATGGAAGTGAAGAGGAGTCACTGAGTGAAGAAGAGTCAACTCAGGATGTAGAGGAGGTACATGAACAACCAACTCTTAATGTTGTTTCAGAAGAAACATCTGACAAAATAACATTAGCAACTATCTCAGGAGTACCTAAGTATCATGCCTTCCGCATTAGAGGAGTTGTGAAGGGTCAGAGAGTCACCTGTCTCATTGATAGTGGTGCTACTCACAACTTCATAGATGAAGGTTTGGTAGCAAGGCGGGGTCTAACAGTTGAAGACTTCGAAGGGTTTCAAATAGCAGTTGCTGATGGTTTCCTAATGAGTTGTACCAGAAGGGTGACCCAACTGCAAATTCAAATGGGTGATTATTCTTTACAGGATGATTTCTATGTAGTTGGACTTGGGCATATTGACGTGGTGCTTGGAGTACAATGGTTACATTCTCTTGGAAGGATAGTCCAGGACTTTCAGAAGATGGAATTGGAGTTCATGCATGAGGGAAGGAGGATCAAACTGAAGTCAATGTCTGATGGAAACCCCAGAGTTGTCTTGGCTAAACGCATGGAAGCATTGTTCAGGCATAATGACATCGAGTGGGCAGCACAAGTTTGTATCAAGGACAATTAGATTCTATCTGCTGAAGAACTTTATCCTGCGGATATCCAGGCAATGTTGGATAAACATGGTAAGGTGTTTAGGGATATACCTCCAGGAATACCTCCTGATAGAGGTTTTGAACATGTCATCGAATTGGAAGATGGGGCAAAACCTGTCAACATTGCACCCTATCGGCATCCAAGGCACTTCAAGATTGAAATTGAGAAGACGATCAAAGAATTGATCGATATGGGACACATAAGGCCATCATCAAGTCCATTTGCATCATCTGTGGTGCTAGTGAAGAAGGTTGGAACGATGCGGATGTGTATTGACTATCGCACATTGAACAAGAAGACCATCAAGAATAGGTATCCAATACCTAGGATTGATGAACTACTTGATGAGTTGCATGGAGCAATCTATTTCTCAAAGATAGATCTTCGATCTAGTTACCATCAAATTCGTGTTCGAGAAGAAGACATTCCAAAGACAGCATTCAGATGCCATTACAGACATTATGAATTTATGGTGATGTCGTTCGGATTGACAAATGCACCTGCCACTTTCCAGTCCTACATGAATCATGTTTTCAACAAGCAGTTGAGGAAGTACCTGTTGGTTTTCTTTGACGATATCTTGATTTACAGTAAGACATGGGAAGAACATCTCCAACACTTAGATGAAGTTTTGAACATCATGGAGAATCAATCTTTGTATGCAAAGATGTCTAAGTGTGATTTTGGCTTGAAGGAGATTCTGTACCTAGGTCATGTGATAGGAGCCAATGGTGTGAAAGTTCAAGAAGAAAAGATTGAAGCCATTCGCAGTTGGCCAGTTCCCAGGAACATATCTGAACTAAGAGGTTTTCTTGGCCTCTGTAGCTATTACAGAAGATTTGTTAAAGGATTTTCACAGCTTGCTGCACCCTTAACAAATCTGACAAAGAAAGGTGCTTTCCTCTGGTCAATGGAAGCTCAAGCTGCATTTGATAGATTGAAGGAAGTAATGAGTACAACACCAGTGCTGGCTTTGCTAGATTTTACTAAGTCCTTTGTTCTAGAATGTGATGCTTCAGGAGAAGGCATTGGAGTTGTTTTGATGCAAGATCGACATCCTATCGCATTCGAGAGCAGGAAGTTGAAGGATACAGAAAGATTGTACTCAACTTATGACAAAGAGATGCTGGCAATCATGCATGCTTTGGCTAAATTCCGCCAGTATCTAGTGGGATCCAAATTTTTGGTCAGAACTGATCACAACAGTTTGAAATACTTCTTAGGGCAGAAGGATTTGAATGAAAGACAGTAGAAGTGGGTCGTTAAGATACAAGCATATGATTTTGACATTGAGTATGTAAAAGGCAAGAAGAATGTGGTGGCCAATGCCTTGTCTAGAAAACCCGCTATTTGTGCCCTAAGCAAAGTTTCAGCTGATTGGAAGTCTCAGCTTCTTGTTGAGTACTCCAAATCTAAATTTGCTTGTGAGATCATGGATGGAGTTATTCAGGATAATAGGTACAAGATGGTTGATGATATAATCTATTATAAAGATAGAATCTATCTAACTCCTGAATCGGAGTTGAAGCAACAGATTTTGCGGACATACCATGATACTCCACTTGCAGGACACCCTGGTTACTTCAAGACCTACAGACAAATCAGGGAAAGGTTCACTTGGAAAGGTCTAAAGCAAGAAGTTCTTCAATATGTTAGGGAGTGTCTGACTTGTCAACAGAATAAGTCAGAACATACATTTCCCGCAGGATTACTCCAACCACTGCCAATTCTTGAACATAAGTGGGAGAGTATC
The DNA here is from genome assembly GCA_027924645.1 of Cunninghamia lanceolata. Lineage (NCBI taxonomy): Eukaryota > Viridiplantae > Streptophyta > Pinopsida > Cupressales > Cupressaceae > Cunninghamia > Cunninghamia lanceolata. The sequence continues at coordinate 19,811,721 of BSBN01001583.1, forward strand.
TCTATGGACTTCATCACAGGTCTTCCGAAGGTGAATGGAAGAGACTGTATATATGTAGTTGTTGATAGATTAACTAAGTATGCTCACTTCTTTGCAATTCCAGTTGAGTCATCAGCGTTGCAGGTAGCTGAGTTATTCTTTCGTGAAGTCTTCAGACTACATGGCTTTCCTAAGACCATAGTCAGTGATCGTGATAGCCGATTCATTAGTGTATTCTGGAGAGAGTTATTTCGATTAGCTGGAACTGACCTGACACCAAGCACTAGTTATCATCCTCAAACCGATGGGCAAACTGAAATTGTAAATAAATGGCTTGAGGGATACTTAAGAAACTATGTGTCTGATCATCAGCGTGCTTGGATTAAGTGGCTACATCTGGGTGAATACTGCTACAACACCACTTTTCACATGTCAATTGGCATGACTCCCTTCTGAGCTTTGTATGGGTATGAAGCAGTTTCATTTGTTGATCTGGCACTGGATGATAGTAGAGCTCCCCATGCAAGTGAATTGATGAAGGATACTCAAGATATTTTGAAAGTCCTTAAAGACAATTTGCAAAGAGCTCAAAATCAGCAGAAGTTGTATACCGACAGACACCGGGTTGAACGAAACTTTGAAGTAGGTGACATGTGTTTCTGCGCCTTCAGCCATATAGACAGAGTACTTTGAAGAAGTCAGGTGTAGAGAAATTGAAACCAAGGTTCTACGGACCCTACAAGGTGTTGAGAAGAGTAGGAGAAGTGGCATATGAACTTGATCTGCCAGCTGGAAGCCGCATTCATAATGTGTTTCATGTGTCGTGTCTCAAAAAGGCACTAGGACAACATGTGGTTTCATCTGATGAATTACCACCACTTGATGAAGAAGGAATGATTGCACTAGAACCTGAAAGTGTGGTGGACATAAGGGAGAAGAAACTGCGCAACCGGAGCATAAGAGAATATCTAGTGAAGTGGAAAGGATTGCCAATGGAGGATGCTACTTGGGAAGGAGAAAAGATTCTTGAGCATCCTAACCTTCAATTGCTTGAGTACAAGCAATCCCATGAAGGGGAGACTGTCATGTCCCCGTTTCCGGCTTGATCATCAAGTAAAGAATGGATTAGCCTATTCCTCATTCCCGGAGGCTAATTCTAAAATATAAGGGAATGAAGTGGTTTTTGACTAACTTAATCTTTTGTTTTGCAGGATCTAAGTCAGAAACCCAAATTTGGCTAAGTCTCGGTCAGGGCGCACTTTGTCTCACTTCTAACCTCAAGTGGCACCTAAATAAGACACAGTACATCAATTGTTTTAGATAAAGCGCCTTAATGAGGCGATGCTAAGGTTCAGCCATCATGAGGGAGTGCGAGATGGGTTTAAGGGATGTTAGGCGCTCATACTGGAGCAAACAACCTTCAAAATGTGCCTTGATACTTGAGGCGCCCTAGCATGTCTTTTTCACCTAGGAAATGTCGCCTTAAGGTAGTTTGTAGAGTAAAGAGGGTTTTGCATCATGAATGAGGTTAAGGTTTGTCAAATAGGTTATACCTTCACTCAAAGACATCATTTCCATCTTGAGAAGTTTCAAACCCAACTAGGTGCACTTCATCTTCTCTTTCATCTCACACATGCACCTACTCCTTGAAGCTAGATCAGTGCCTTGGTTTGATGTGCATTCCGGATGCTAGAAATGGTGCCCAAGCATGTAGAAGGAATTTTCAAAGAGTCAGAATGTTTTTGAAGCTCTAAAGACTCTATGATGCCATTGAGTCTGCCTTGGAACTCAAGCATATTGAAACAAGGTTTTAGGCACCATCTTTTGCCAGTTCAACCTCTCTGGAGCGCCTAAGTTTGAATTGATCTTGTGATTGACAGTTGATGATGTATGGGTGCAAGATGATCTTCAGTTGAAGCAATTTTAGTTCCAGGGAGAGTTTAGAAGCTATCAACCTCCTTCATTAGATTAGGCGCACTCTGGAGGTATTTCTAACCTATATTGGCGCCTAGGAATAATCATCTCTCTGGGGCATGAAGGAAGACATTTCATAAATTGGGAATTGATCATTGAAGTCTTTGGCATGTTTTGATCACCCTGAGCAAGTAGGCACACTTCCTTGGAGTAGCATACTCTAGATAGCGCCTCATGCCATTAAGGCGGAGTTCCACCCTCACTTTAGCGCCTATCATCAGGAAGGGTCATTGGGCATTCTTTAAGTAGTTATGAGCATTTGAAGCTTGTGAAGTCACCAAGGAATGATTGGGTGCCTTGTATATCCTCAACAAGCTTGGGTTTGCGCCTAGACAAGTTGGCGCTTATTCATGTTCCACCTTCCCTCTTGAAGCGCCTAACTTGGGAGGAAGTTATCTTATTGCAAGTCAAGTGTTTGATGTGTGTTGGGAGACTCCAAAAGACTTCTTATTGCTAAAGCGCCCTTCTTGGCATTCACCACCTTCAACTGGCGCCTAGATCTTGAAGAAGATACTTGCAGTGTGGACGCACTTTCCTTGTAATGGAGCATCAAACTGGCGCCTAGAACTCATAATGCATGAAATGAGCGCCTAGATTCCAGAGAACTCATTTGGGCGCTTAATCTTGAATCAAGTCCAAAGTCTTCGTTGAATGATTGATCAATGTTTTAAAACATATCGAATCACCAGACTTCCCTAGGCGCATCTCCATGCCTCTACACCCTCAGATTGGCGCCTAGACTCCAAACACCTTCTTAATGATTTTTGTTTTGGCGCCTAACCCTGGAAGCACTCTAGAGTCTCTGTAAACTCTAATTGGCACCTAATTTGGTAAGGCGCAACTTCATGAAGAGGTCACCTCAATTTGGCGCCCAAGTCAGAAGAACCCTAAATCTACGCCTAAGTGTTTCTAGAAGGAGATAAGGTTGTTACAACTACCTGAATGCCTATTGGTCAGAAGGATAGCTTTTGGATCCGTGTCAGGGCCTCTAGATAAGATTACCAACTCAGGATGAGTTGTCGAGAGGAATATTCCCCTGAATATGCTCCTTGGAAAACGTGCCTTCATTCCCTTTTGGAAGGTCTATGAAAGGAGGAGCTCTCTAATTCATTTGGTATCTAATCTTTTGGCGAATTTCTCTCTGCAAAGCTTTTAGCTTGTAATCTTGAGGCCTGCGAGTTTCAAGTGTTGAGGTGATGCTACCTCAACTGACAAGGTGATGCTCCCTTGTTGTATTGTGAGGTGTTGACATTCAGTTGACATCATTGAGTTTAATTGAGTAGATCAAGTGAGGAAGTCATTATAAACATCAAGGCTTCAAGGCCTTCTTTTGTATTTCCATTTGAATAAGTATGTACAATCATGCTATTGAAAGCATTATCTATGTAATAAGACATTTGTAAGATGATTGAATCAAGCAATGAGACAAGTACCCAGCTTTAAGGGTGATTCATTCAAGTAGTTATCTTTGAAGTATGACATTAAGTGTTAAGTAGTAGATGAGCTAAGTGCAAGTAAATTTATCTAAGGAAAAATTTTAGTAGAACTAGTTGGGTATCTTACAGAATGAGGAAGAGGAGGAAATTGTGGGGTCTGAAGAAGGAAAGGCTCTAGGGAGCAACTATGGAGTGCCTTCAAGAGGCATAGGGAGGGAGAAAAAGAGTGACATTATGTTCATGCAAAGCTTGGTTTTGAATCCCAAGGGGAGCATAATGAAGACAACCAATACAGAGCTGAAAAGTTGTCACGAAGAGAACTAAGGTTCACGTTGATCATGAGCCAGAGTGCATGAGGTGAAAGGATGAGGAGTAGAGATAGAAGTAACTAGCCCAATCACGACAACAAAATCACCGATAAGAAGCAGTTGAGCGCACAAGTGGAAAACCTTGAAGGAAGATTGTCGATAGAATCATCAATCGAAGGTAGCAATGCATGTAAAGAAGAGCATAGCAGTGTGCATGCAAAAGAGACCCTCAAAGGAGAGGATCAAGGGGAAGGAGAAGAGTGCATGAATGAGCAATGTACAACGGCTTACAAAGAGAAGGTCGAGAAGATGGGACCCATGATGTCCCATAGGGTCTTGTGTGCCATAGAAGGCAACAAAAGAAGCTGAGAAGAGAAGAAAAGAGAAGGCAGCAGGAGTACTGCAAACATGTCTAGTCATGTGATGCAAGGATGGTACAGACCAATTGCACAGGGATATCTTGCAGGAGGCATCAAAATAACGGCGCAAGGAGAGTGCACACCTTGGAGGACAGACGAAGGTGGGTCAAGACCCATGCAAGAAGAACAAAGGACAAAGGCCAAGTCTAGAGGGAGAAGTACGATCTATGACCCTAGCAGGATCAAGTAGAAGAAAAGCAAAGCAGGCATGCTCAAGTGCAAGCACCAGGCACATGGGAGGGCCATGAGCATTTCACTTGAAGGTGAAAAGGGTGGTTCAACCACTTGTCCCTGACTTGTGAACAAGGGTTCACATTTTTCTTACCGAGGGAGTTTGATAGAGAAGCATCCCAAGTCAGGTCAAAATCTTGCAAGCAACCAAAAATCATAGCAATACTTTCTAGGTTCCCAAAAGGCACTGATAAGGGGTGCACAAGGGAAGGTTGGCACCAAGGGAGGAGGTGCACACACGGAAATTGGTTGTCATGGCTCAAAGACAAAGACACGTGTTAGGCATCAAGAAGAAACACAAAGAAGGAAGCACACAAGTCGAGGGTCTGTGAATGTACAACACCTTAGAGGGATAGAAATTGCACTATGGGTACAAACATGGAGATTGTGAGTAGGAGGGAGAAGTCAAGTGGAGAGACGAAGGAGTGTGCAATCTTGCACACAAGAGCGCTATTGGAAAGTGCACTTACAGAGCCCACAACATTGGTGTAATGGCGTATAATGACAAAAAGGGGAAGACGAAGTGGCAAAAGCATGGATTGTTAGTAGCTTTAGGCTACGAACCAATTAGGTGAGTTTTCAACTGTTAGAGTTTGGAATGCCTTTGGGATTGCAATATGAAAGAGGAAGGCAAAAGCAATAGGATTAACATCCAGTTAGATACTCCAAAGCCTTGGAAAAATGATTACAAGCAAGGGGTGTTGGAATACAATACCACTGAGAGGGAGGGGTGAATCAGTGGTGTAGAAAACTTGTTTTTCCAAATTCTTTAAGTACTCACAAGAAGTCACTATAAGCCACTTGTTGTGACCAAATCACACATCGCCCCATTGCAAATGGGGACCCCCTTTTTTTTTGAGTTCCGATGCTTTGCATGAAGTTTTGATGATGCCTTAGGTTTGTTTACTCTGTCAATCCAACAAGAAATCTCTCTCTTAGAAGATTTTGCTTTATAACTGGAGTTCTCATCCGAAACATGAACTTACAGTAAGGAAGAGTCTTGATCAAATTCTATCCAATTCATGAATCTTGAGGTCAATCCTGATGTATGTTTGAGATCCTGGAAATGACTAAGTCTGATAGCCTGAAATCCTGAAAATCCTGAAAAATTGACTAAGTCTGAAATCTGGTGAATCCTCCAAATTCTATATTTTGCATGTTAAATCCGGTGGATTTGAGACCTATCTCAAACATCCTGAAAGGTATATTGAAAAATATTTAAAGTATTAAGAAATTCTTCTTATACTTAAATATATTTTTCAATATACCTTTACCCTCAAGGACCCTGAAAAAATGACTAAGTACTGAGAGGATTCAAAATTTTGATCTAGTGTGACAAAAGACAAAGTTGGCACAAAATCTTGATAAATTGCACCGCTTTCAAGAAGATCTCAAGTTGATGATCTCTTGCGCTTGAACCGATGCGCCAATTCTAGAAGATCTTCAATCCCTTAACCAAAGCGAAAATTCTAGAGGATTTCGAATGTGCCAACCAATGCGCCCTTGTGGAGAGATAAGGTAGAGGATTTCAAATCCCTTAACTAGTGCGCAAAACAAGAAGATCTCAAATGTCTTAACCGCCGCGCCAACTTGTAGAAGATTTCAAAAGTGGCATCCAAAGCGCCTAGTAGAGGAAGATCTCTTACCCTTTAACCAATGCGCCTAAATGAAGGGGAATTTGAACCTTTGATCTAATGCGCCATCTAGGGGAAAGTAAAGGTAAATTCAAGAAGACATTCAAGAGGAAATCAAATCCTTGAACCATTGCGCCACCTCTTAGAGGAAATCAAATGCATGAACCGATCCGTCAAAAGGCAAAATTCAAGAAGAAATCAAATGTGTCAACCGTCGCGCCAACCTCATAAGAGTTTTTAGAGGATTTGAAATCCTTATCTAAATGCAAAAATCCAGAGGAATTCTCCTTCTTCATCTAATGCGCCAGCCCCTTGAGAATGAAAAAGTTGGATCAAAGCAAGTTCAAGAGGATTTTGAAATGCCTATCCAATGCGAAAATCCAGAGGAATTCTCCTTCTTGATCTAATGCGCCAACTCTCAGAAGTCTTTCAACTCTCAATCCACTGCGACCACTTCAAGAGGAATACAAAGTCAAGTCTCAGAGCGAATTTCTAGAGGAAATCAAAACGTTGATCCATTGCGCCACCTTATAGATGAGAGTAAAGTTGAGTTTTGAAAGGAAAACAAGAGGATTCCAAACACCTCAACTAATGCGCCTCGCTCTAGAGGATTCCAAATACTTGAACCAATGCGCCAAAAGTGAGGGAGAGGGTAAGGTTTTAAGGAAGATTCAACACCCTTGATCCAATGCGCTCAATACAAGGGGATTTCAAAACCCTCAACCAAAGCGACCAAGTTAGAAGTGATTCAAGACTAATTTGAAAGAATATAATATACATTTTCAGGAAGATCTTGAAGTCCCCATCCAATGCGCCTAGAAGGAGGAGAAGAATTCAAGTTTGTAAGAAAAGATCAAGAAGAAATCAAACCTCCCATCCACTGCGCCACATGTGGGAAGGCTTTGATACACTTTGAAGGAGATTTCAAAAATCTTATCTAATGCGCTTGACGAAGGAAAGGGTTCAATACAAATTTCAAAGACTTTTTCAAGGAGGATCCAAAATCCTTAACCAATGCGCCTAGATAGGAAGGTCTTTATTGATCGTTTGAGATGAAATTCTAACCGGAAGATGAGATTGCTAACTAATGCGCTCTCCTTAAGGATTAAAAATAGTGGTTTCGAGTGAAATTTTAAGCAAAGATCTAATTTGGCATCTAATGCGCTTAGCTTGGAAATGCATGAAGTGATTTTTATGTGTTATAAATCAAGTATTATCAAGGAATTGATGCTGTTTCTTTATTTGTGTTGCAGCAATAGGGATGAAGTTAAGGAATGATCAAAGGAGCTAAGGGCTGGAATCACCTTCATGCTAGAAGGGAAGACAAGAAAACATCCATCCAAAGGACATCATCTTCATCAAGACTTCCAAAGGCATCCACTTTACTTCAAGGAAACCTCATGTGGCTGCTCTAAGGAATACTTCAAGATCATCTTCCAGGAAGCATCATTCCAAGAAGTCAAGTTCTCCCAATCTTCAATGATTTATCAAGCTTCAAGTATCCTTGAGAGGTCATCTACTCCACATCCAAAGAAGGTGTTATCATCTACATTCCGAAGGGTCACTTCGAAGGTCATCATGCAAGATCACTTCATCAACTTCTACATCAAGTAAAGACATTCATCCATTTTACTTCAAGTTCTTTCAACCTTCAAAGAAGAACCTCATGTAGCTGCTCCAAAGGATCTTCATATCATTAAGCATTCCAAAGTCTTCTATAAAACTTCAAGTACTCATCCAGTATTCAAGTCTCTTTCTACATCTGATGGAGATGTTATCATCAAATACCTACACTCTAAAGGATTATACCTCAAATCTTCTACATCAATGATATCATGTTAGATCTACATCAAGTTCAAGGACACTGGCAAGTACACTACTTCAATATCAATGGCCTCATGTTAAGATCATCGAGTTGGAACACTTCATTGAAACTTCCAAAGGCATTCATCCATCTAAGCTTCAAGCCTTTACAATTTTCAAGTCCAAGAGAGTCTCCTACTCTTACATGAAGGAAGCATCATCATCATCATATCTCTATTACTCACTCTTCAAGAAGGAGCATCATCAAAGAAGATCATCATATCAACTTACCTACAAGAAAAAGAAAGAATCATGAAGTTAAATCAAATGGAGCAGCATCTATCAACATCCAGTTTACAAGAAGATATACAAGGCAAGATCTACAAGATGTATTTCCAAACATACAAGATACATATCAAGTATTCATCATCAAAAGCAATCACATCAAATACATCACTACAAGATGATACAATTTTCAAGATATGCTGAAGTGGCACTTCTGTGGCGAGTACACATTATTTTAAATGCATTAAATGTATCATTTAATGAAAGAAGCCAAAGGGATTCCTATGTGGAGGAATATTTTAAATGCTTTCACCTTACCTTATCACATTGGAAAATGTGCCTTCATTGCCTCTCTTTTGTACTAAAAATAGCAAGTTGTTGTAACTACCTGTGAGGTGGCATAATCTGAGCCCTTGGCTATTGAATTGATCTAAGCCATTCATTGTAATCTTGAGCACTATATAAAGGCCTTGTTGCCTCATTTGTAAGGGAGTAGTTCAGTTGGTAGGAAAGTAGGAGTAGAATAGGAGAGACTCTCGAAATTCTCTAAGAGGACTTGGAGATTGTTGTAAATAAATCTCAAGATTAATGCAAAGAATATTGGAGTTCACTTGGTGTTTAAGTGTTATCTTGTGAAATAACATGGTTTCCTGTATCTTAATGAAAATGGAGAGGTGTTTCAAAGTAGATTAGAAGTAGATTAGAAGTTCTTTGATGTAATGTATGTTTGTACTGAATATTTGATCAACTCCTAGCTCATGCTTTTAACAGTCATCGCTGATGAAGTGTTGTGTAAAGCTAGTCTGAGCTATAATTTGCTTAAATTCGATTGTGGATGCTTGTTTGAGCTGCGCCGTTCAATGGGTGCTCATATGAACCTTCATGATTTGAAAACCATTCGCGTAACCTTAGGAGATAGCACCAACTTCATGTAGTTGTAGGCATCCTTGGTGAAGTGAAGTTAGGTTTACTTAGGAGTTTGTCTATTCATCCAACATCATTACCTCATTGACCTTAGATTAGATTCCTTAAACCTTTACCTTTTTACTTTTCTTTATCATTGAAGTCTTGTATATATGTCATCCACACTGAAGGAGAGATAAGCTGAATGAAAGAAAAAAGATCTGATGTAAGTCCCTTTGTGTTTACCAGCAAAATCATACTTAGTCACTGAGCTATCTCTTACAAAATCATAAGAAAGGAACCTTGGAGTCATCTTGTTTGATCACTTCATTCAGCATTCGAGAGGCTTTGCTCAAGAGGGAGTCAGATACTTTGTGTTTCACTCTAATTGTTGACTTGTCCAAAAACAAACATCAACACCACTATTTCAAAATAGCAAAGCAATTAGAGAAACATGAAAACATACCATAACACAAGACATCATGACACAAGATATAAGTGGAAAACCCTAATCAGGGAAAAACCACTGTCCAACCTCCCAAAAGAACTTTATTGCAGTCTCACTGACAAAAAGAATCTCACTGATTACAGTCTCACTGACACAATGAATCTCACTATTTACAGTTTGCTTTAGGAGCACCAACTCCACACCAATGTCAAATGCAATATCAAAAAGAACAAAAACAGAGTACTACTCTATCAAGACTGATTTCAGAGTATCAGATACACCCCTACAAACACAAACTTCATCACAACACTTTGTCAGCTAGATTCACATACCTCCCTTATTCATTCTTGCACAAAATATATAACATTACAGCTTCATTGGAACTTTCATAACAAATTGACATACAATATGTGTGACAACATTCATCTCCCTTCAATACAAATGCAGACCTCTGCCTATCATCATGATGCTCTTTTTTCTCTTTGCATTACATACACCAACCCTCTCTATCAAAACTGGTTTTATATATCTATCTGTGATAAATTTACTATCCAAAAAAAATATACATGAATACCTAACATTTAACATCTTCTCTAACATCTCATAAGGTTTGAAACACACACTTCTACCCTTGTTTAAAACTGACAAAACCACTAGAGCAAGAAGTAGTTACAAAAACTAACACAAAAACTACATTACACAGGATATGGCCATATGCCAGTCAAAGAGAATTCGCAGAGGATGTCCATTGTGATTTGAAAATAGTTTAAATGTCAACCACCGATTATAACCTTCGCGCCATCGAAGAAACAACCATACACTGTTGATCCTATTCTCCCGCTCGTTTGTCAAACTGTGGTCGTGTTGTGACCTCATCACACATCGCCCCATTGCAAATGGGGACCCCCTAGTTTTTGAGTCTTAGGCTAAGTTTTGGTTCAAAACACATGTAGAAAGGGACACAAGATAAGTCAAACACATTTCATGTCTTAGAATTCTTCACAAGACACTCTAGACTGGAGTTAACAAGGTACATCTCTCCGGTTAGAGTCTCCAAATATGCCTTAGAAGGGTTGATATGAAAGCTTGCAATGTTTTTTGACTTAAGATTGATGAACTTCATGATAGACTTTATGAGTTTGAGTGATTTTGAGGCTTCAAGAGGCAAAATCCAGAGGTCACTTCCAAACCCACCCTACCTGGGCGGCCTCAGGAGGGGGTCTTGCACTATGTCTCCTACCACATGAAATTCTCCACATATTGCCTCCAAGACCGCTCAGGGATGTAGATGGCACAATTGGTAAGTTTACTTGATGAAGGATGAAGAAGGTGACACTCAGAAGGTGAAATGATCAGGATTGAAATGAATGAAATGTTTTAAGTATGAAAATCCAAGGGTGCTATCCAAACCAGCCCATCCTAGGCGGTTTCACAGGGTGTTCATGGATGATGTCTCCACCAGGTGACACTCTCCAGACACTGTCCCCAAAACCGCCCTAGGAGAAAAGTGGTTAAGTATTGATGTTTTTAATGCACAAAACACTGAGATATGATGACTTCTAAGTAAGGTTTATGAGTTTGAGGGAAGTCAAAGTTACATTCCAAGTGTCATTCTCCAACCCGCTCTACCTGGGCGGCCTTGGCAGGAGAAAAGTGGTTAAGTATTGAGGTTTTTCATGCACAAAACACTGAGATATGATGACTTGTAAGTAAGATTTATGAGTTTGAGGGAAGTCAAAGTTACATTCCAAGTGTCATTCTCCAACCCGCTCTACCTGGGCGGCCTTGGCATGAGGACATGGATGATGTCTTCATCTTGACATGGATCTCTCTAGACAACACTTACAACCCCGCCCAAGGAGAAAGTGATCAAGTTTTTGAAGTGTTTCAAGCACAAAGCATTAGAAGATCATGAAGTTTTGATAGAAACTTGAAGGTTTGAAAGGACTAAGTGAGTTTTAAGTTGAAATCCAAGGGTTACTTCTAAAGTTGCCCTACCTGGGCGGCCTCAAGAGGTCCTTGTGGATTGTATCATCTGCCACATCAAGCACTCCAAACATTACCTTCAAAGCCGCTCAGGGTGAGGAATAACATAAATTGCTAAGTTTGTTTGATAAGTATGATCAAAATGACACCACAAGGATGAGATAGTCAAGTTCACAAGGGTGAGAAGTTTCTAAGTGACAAAAGTCCAAGACCTACTCTCAAACCCGCCCTACCTGGGCGGCCTAGAGAGGTGAGCTTGGAGTTTTGATGTCTAAGCATTGCAGCTACCCTATCTTGACTCTCTAACTCATCATGATGCCTCACATCCTAGAGAGTCATTCAAGAAGAGGGAAGCTTGAAAAATCACTAAGTCATGAAAATGGAGGAATGAACAATCAAGTGAGGTTAAAATCCCTGCACTACCTCCCAAGCCGCCCATGCTAGGCGGCCTTGAGCTCTATACTTGGATAACTCCATCTCCTGCACATCACACTCTCCAGACAAAACCCTCAAACCCACTTGAGGAGAAAACCTATCAAGTTTGCAATATTTTGAGTTGAAGTTCAAGGAGATCATGAAGATTTGATGAGAGTTCATAGGTTTGAATGTATTCTAAGGCATTTTAAGGAACAGTCCAAAGGTCACCTCTAAACCCGCCCTACATGGGCAGCCCCAAGAGGTGCCCTTGGACAGTGTCTTGTCCCACATGAAACATTCCATACACTGCCTCCAAAGCTGCTCAAAGTGAAGACAATGAAATTTGCAAGAAGAGATCAATGAATTGATGAAAATGAAGCACTCCATAGTGAGGCAATCAAGTCTAGAAGGGTGCAAAATGTTCTAAGTTGCAAAATCCAAGTAACACCTCCAATCCCGCCCTTCTTAGGCAGATTTCACCAATGCAAATGGACAAGGTCACCTAACATCTCAACGTTTGCCTTCTCACTTCACAAACACCTCAAAATGGCTAAGTCTTAAGCAAGTTCAAGAAAAAGAGTCATCATAAGGAAGAAACAAGCATCAAATGAAGTTTAGAGTTGAAAAATCCAAGCTTACCATTCAAACCCGCCCTTGCTAGGTGGCCTTCAACTCCCTGCTTGGACTACATGTCTACCACAACACATCATCCACCTATCACCTCTAGATCCGCTCAAGAAGAATGTTATGAGAGTTTGTGTAGGGTGAGCTTGGAATTGGATGTTGATCACTCCGCACAAGCCTCCTCAATTCACTCATCCACTAGAGGTAAGTTGTAAGGTCAATCAATGAAAAGTGGAAGTTGTTAAGGGAAGATAAGGCAAGTTTGAAGGGGTTATATTGGCCACTCCACACAACATCTTCAAGGCCGCCTAGCCTAGGCGGATTTCACTATGACATAAGGATAAGTCTATCAAACATTTCAAATTTGTCTAAGTATGAAATTCCTTACCTCACCTTCAAGCCTGCCCATGCTGGGCGGTCTTAGACCACTCACTTGGACAAGGTCATGTCATCACATGACATCCTCCAGACACCACCCTCAAACCCGCCCTAGAAGGGCGGTTATTGCATGAAGACATGGAAAGTTAAAAAAAACATTAATTTACTCCTGTTTTTGGCTGACCACTAGTGACTAGGCCGACCTGCCTTAAAGAGGGACACCGTTTGGTATATAAATAAGTTCAAATCTGCAATTTCAATCAAAAACAAATCCAAAATTAATTCTGATTTGCAGCAGAGCAGGTTTAGAGCAGCAAGGAGTAGTAGATTTACAAGAGGACAAGTCAAAAAATTCAAGTGTTTTCAAAAATCAAGTCTTCTATAATTCTGATTTTATTCATAAATTCTGATTTTTCTAAGGTATAGTGTTTTAAAATTCATTATTTTTGTCCCACATGCATGAGGAGATAAGATAAATGTTAGGAGAATCTTTTTTATCAAGTGTCACATCAGCCTAGTAACACATGTTGTCTTCTCCTGTAGGAGGAGGTAGATGATGAATGCGAAAGAAAGACAAGCCTTGATCAAGAGTGATAAGCAAGGAGTCATGCCGGAGACGAAGATCATGTCCAAGTGGAGGAACGTGAGTGACACCAACTTGGGTCACATTGACATGGAGGAGATCAAGAGAGAGCTCTACAAGCCAACTCATTCAAAGGTCATTCATGAGATGCTCCGCAATGGAATCGTCCAAGCCGCATGCTTTCCGCCCGCCTTGCCGAGTGCCGAGCTTATGTGGGAATGTGCTCGTCATTACAACCAAGAGACTAGATGCATTGAAACATCCGATGGAGAAGTCTTAGCTCATTTGAAGAGGGAGGCCATCGCCGAAACATTCAACATCCCAAAGCATAGGAAGGTCACCGTCTACACTCGAGAGCAAGCTCAAAGGGTGTTTGAAGGAGCAATAAGTGATTGTAAGAAAGAGATAAACTTCAATTGGGTAAAGCAACCAAGAAGTCATCACAGCAAGTTGCCGAAGAAGCTTCATAAATCGGATTTTATCATAGAGTATGGCTACATGGTGATCTTCTTGAACAAAATCATGGGTTGTCAACAATCGTCAACATTCGATGTGTGGATGTTCTTATTCATGCAAGAGATCGTTAAGGGTGAAGTAATGATTGATTGGACTGGTATCATAAGCAACAATATTCATGAGCAGATGATCAAGTTAAAGGAGACTAAGTCCTTCTGCATGAGCTCATATGTTATCTATATCCTCACGATGTGTGGAAAGTATGATGGATTGAATTGCAGAGGTGATATAGGATATGGCCCCGGACAACTCAGCGTGTATGATTGCTACCCGCAATTGCAGCTAAAGTCCATAGCCCACTACAAGCGCGTGAATGATGCATTCTTTATGTTCATCGTAAGGAAGCTTCAAGGAGATATGAATGAGAGGTTATCGAAGGATGCAAAGAGATTGATTGGCAAATTTGGACGATGGTACATCCAATTTCCGAAGTTCACTTACCTGAGGATCCAAAGATTTTCATCTTATCCTTACCGCTTGCCGAGGTATCCTACCGACAAGATGGTACTACTAGAGATGACGAGGCAACTGTTGGCTTGGGACAAAATTCAAAAAGATAAGAAGAAAGCCAGAGTTAGCTTCCCAATCAGAATTGGAAAATTAGAGACTTATTAAACACTGCAAGTTGCACAACATTCAGAATATGAACTCCAAGCTTACAATCTTGTGCTTCATGACACAAGTCGAGACCACTTTGATCCATTCAACACGATTCGGAAAGCATTTGGGAAGAGGTTTAGACACCAAGAGCATCAAGAGGATCACTGGGTAGATGCAGATGATGATGAGCACATTAGAGAAAAGAGATGTTCGAGAATGACTTGGGATTTGGTGAGATCATGTAATATAATGCCTATTCCTGATTAGCTAGAAGAGATTGAAAAGTTTCTCGTGCAAAGGATGTTTGATAAGGAAGGACCTATCACTATCAATTGGGCTGAGAGAGAAGTCGGCCATGATGATTGGATACAGCGAGTCATACATATCACAAAGAAGTATGTAGATCGTCAAGTTCAAAAGCTCCAAAATGCAAACAAGGATCTCACATACGACTTGATGGGAGGACCCGACTCGCAGCAATCACAAGAAGTGGATGATAGTGAATCTAGCAACAAACACCACAGTGAGTCTAGTGGATATAGTGTAAGCCCTAGAGAAGAAGCTCAACCTGGCAAGAGGAAGCATCTGGATGACTCGTGTGGAGAAAGTAGTCGGAAGAAGATAAAGATGAGTTCAAGATCTGAGACTAGCAATTCTTCTAGACAAGGAGGTGGTCCTTCTCAAGATATGAATGTAACATCAGTAATAGAAAATGAAGAAAGAGAAAACCAAGGAGCTCCACAGACATTAGATCAAGCAAACATGAATGAGGTTCTAGCTGAAGAAGTCCGATCAAGTCCTCCAAGGATCAAGAAGTTGTTACACACGAAATAGATATGCACATTGAAGTGTCTGATGAGGAAGCATCGTCATTAGAATCAGAAGCTAGAGCTCAAGAACAAGGTGTTCAAAAAGATTTGTCTGCCTTGCCAGATTGGTTAAGGAAGAGAGTAAAGGAGACTTCAGTCGTGGAAATAGCGCCAGAGGTTAACATACAAGAGTTGTTAGGCAGGACAAGCCAAGATAAGGGAAAAGAAAAGCGACTAGAATCTCCAAGATTACGAGGGATAGTTCTGGGTCCAGAAAAGTACATATTTCAGTGCCTAAGGTAGACAAAACAATTGATGACATTGTTCCTGAAGAATACGATGTAACCACTATGGATTTGGGACCAACAACAAAAGAGCAAGAGTTTGAAGAATTGGAGGAATCAGTTTCAATGGTCAAAGAAAGATGGAGTCATGAAAGGGAAAGAGGAAATCGATTGGAGAAAGAAAACGTCGCCTTCAAGCAAAATATTCAGCAGTTGATGAATCCAATCCTGCAGCGTGAAGGGACGTCTACTCCACCTCCCATGCTTTCACAAGAATCAATTGCTCAACTAGAGGGTATGAGATCACAGTCTCAAGAACTGAAAAGTTGGATAGGGAGAGTTAGAAACCAAATAGATACATTCATTGATGAACTTATCCAAAAGTATGAAACCGTTGCTCAGTTGTTGGAAAGACTTCAAGCAGTTTCAGCAGCATGTTCCAAATTTGATAGTGTCAAGAGAGAATACATGCCACATTTGGAAGATTTGATGAACACTTCACTGTCAACATTGATAAAGGAAGGAGTAGTTGAAGAAGGTTCATCGTATGATTTCTCTACTTGGTACTTCACTATGTACATAAGAGAGCAGCTTCTTGACAAGGTTAAAATGGATTGTGTTCGAGTAGATAGTGTGCTTCAGAGGGCTCATAATAAGATAGTTGGTGTAATGGATGATATGTGTGATCTCTCAGGAGAGGTTGCGTTCCATGACGTGAAGAATTACATACATTCTCATTACTTCAACACTACTCACTTCATTTCTGGTGAATAGCTGAACATCTACTCCTTGATCTCATTCGTTGGTGGAAAGCAGGTTGGTATAGCTGAGTGGGAGAGGACGATTGATGAACATACACGAGATGTGATGAAGGCAGAAGGAACCATTCAGAACGCACCAAGTGTACCAGTTGCTGACATGGAGAAGGTTGTTCCAAAGTTCGCGGCATTGGTCGAAAAGAATAAACATAAGAAAGAAATGCCACATGGGCAGTCCACATAGGCGCCAAGGTGTTACCTTGGAAAACGTGCCTTTATTGCTTCTTGAATATTTCTAATAAGAGAAGGTTGCTATAACCACCTTTGATGTGGCATGATCTTGGCCATTGAATTCAAATTAATATTGGCCGTTCATTGTATTTTGAGGTCTATATAAACCTCATTCCTCTTCATTTTGTATAATGAGTTGAGCTAATTAGAGTTGTTGCTAAGACTTTGCTGAGATTAATACAAATTCATTGTTGAGTTATTCATGGTGATATTGTGTTCTCTTTTGCAAGTTACATGGTTGCTAAGTACTCACTCGCATTCGATGTTTTAACTTAGTTTATTTTCTTTGAAGTTTGTTAGTTTTAGTTCGTGGAAGTCATTGTCTTTCAATTTATTGGTGAAATCTCTTTATGTTCATACCTTTTATGATTTGTCGCTGGCAAGTTGTAGTGTAAGGTTAGTCTGAACACATTACAAGCTTCACTTCGATTGCCCATAGAGCAATTTGAAAACCTTTAGCTTATCGTTAGAAGATTGCATCACCTTTGTGGAGTTGTTGTCTCATGGCGAAGCAAAGCGTGGTTGAGATTTCCATAAATTGATGATGATAGCTTGCACCTAGATTAGATGTTCTCTTTAAACCCACACCTTTTGCACTTTTTTAAAAAACATTGTTAGAAGTAGGATCAAGAGCTGAATTGTCATATCATAAGTTTATCATAGCGTGTAGCCTTGAAGCAATTGTTATCACCTGTGCAAGATTCTTGTCAAGATTCTTTAGGAGAAGACTGAAATCTTGCTACCAAGCATACTGCCTACATGATGTCAGGCCTAGAGGCTGTTAAGTACAAAAGACTACCTATCATAGACCTATACATGGTTTGATCTGCATCAGGTGAATCATCAACTTTACTCAACTTGCAACCGGTTACCATAGGGTTATTGATTGGTCTGCACTCATCCATTTGATACCTTTTAAGCATCTCCTTTGCATACTTAGTTTGAGAGATGAAAATGCCTTTGTCAAGTTGTGAAACCTGCAATCCAAGAAAGAAGGACAACTCTCCAAGCATGGACATTTCAAATTCTGATTTCATGATGTTAGGAAAAGCTTGACACATATCATCATCATTACTACCAAATATGATGTCATCTACATAGACTACAACAACTAGAATGTCCTCACCTTTTGTCTTGAAAAACAAATTGTTGTCTACTCCACCTTTTGTGAACCCTTGTTCTTGCAAGTACTTGTCCAACCTAGAGTACCATGCTTTAGGAACCTGCTTCAAACCATACAAGGCCTTTTTCAATCTATAGACATAATGATGTCCTCCTTCACATTCAAAACCTTCAGGTTGCTCCATATAGACCTCCTCTTCCAGGTTCCCATTTAGAAAATTTGATTTCACATCCATTTGGTACAATTTGAAGTTCTTGTAGACTGAGAAGGCTAAGAACATTCTTATGGCTTCAAGTCTAGCCACAAGTGCAAATGTTTCTTCAAAGTCAATCATGGAGTGGCTTCTTCCATAAGGAGTGTTGTATGGTGTTACCCTACCTCAAGGGTTTATTCTATTTCCACATATATTGGATATTAGGGCATATTGGCCCACAAACATCTCGTGTTGTGTGAGATCTATCATATGCATTATATTATTTCCATTATTCTATGTTTGTATCTTACCAAGTGGTATCAGAGCATGATCTTGGCACTGTGAAGGCAAAAACTAGGCGAATTTTTTTCCAATTTGGAGGTCATTTTGGAAATCGCATAACTCTCAGATTTTGGCGAATTGTTTTCCGATTTTTAAAGGGTTTTTGAAGAACATATTGAAGCTGCTACAGTCCAGAATTTAGAGCATTTGGAGCAGAATTAAGCAAGTTATAGCAGAATTAGGGTTTCTGCCATTTTTTTTTAGTAGCACATATCTCTATTATTTTGGCGAATCTGTGCAATAGTTTTTGTGGGGTTTTCAAGATCATACTAAAGCTACTACAATTCAGATTTGAGCACAATTGGAGAAGAATCAAGGGATTTATTGCAGAATTAGGGTTTTCAATATTTTCGCTCCTAGGGTTGAAATTCAGCGAATTTTTTCCTACTTTCTGGAGGGTTGATCAGCGACGTAGTGATACACCTACAGTCCTAATTTGGAATAATTTGGAGTTGTTTTCAATAAGTTATAGCAATTTTATTATTTTTCATAGTTTCGCTTTCCGCAAATCAGGGAATTTTTCTGAGATTTTTATATTTCTGGAAAGCTCGCCCAATTTTATCAAGGGTCTATTAATTGTGTTTTTAATTTTGAGGCACACAACATCACAAAACAATTCAATCAAGGTCAAGTAGGCTGAAAAATTTAGAAAACCTAGTTTCAATGGGGTTTCCTTATTTTGATGGAAGTGGAGATGCATTAGAAAAGACTTCATGGTCAAGGAATACTATGGAAAACATTTTTAAGTATACATTTAAGGGGTGAAGCTTACAAATGGTATTTACCATTGCATAACAATATTTCTTGTTTAGATGAACTAGAACAAGCTTTCTTCGATAGATGGGCTCAAGAAGAAGATGAAGGGAAAGAACAAGAAGATTATGAACAGGAAGATGAAGGAGAAAAAGGAGAGAAAGAAGGAGAAGAAGAAGTAGAAGGAGAAGTAAAAGAGGATGATGAAGAGAAGATGAAGGATACAAGTACATGCACTTTAGCTCCAAGAAAGGAAGATTCAATCCTTCAATTTCAAGGATGTATTCAAAAGGAGAAGGTTATTGTTTCTATAAACCCTAGCAGCAAGTATAACTTCATCAACATGGACTTAGCCAAGAAGCTACAGGTACAAGCAAAGTACATCAAGAATTGTCAAATATTGGGTAAGGATATTCAAATTTTTGAAGATTTGAAGCTCTCTATGGATAAATATGTTTTGCATTCAAACTTTCATGCTTTGGATATGGATGGATTGGATATTGTTCTTGGTTATCCTTGGTTAGAATCTTTGGGAATAATAAACATCAATGTGCAAAAGAAGTTCATGAAGCTTTGGTATAGAAGGAAAAAAGTTACATTACAGGATATTACACATAATGAAGTCCAAAATAAAACCAAGGAAGTGCGAGTTCAAGAATCTATTGAAGATTGCATCAAGGAATTAGAGGACATGCAAGAAGAGCAAGATGTAGAGAAAAATGAGGAGACAAGTAATTCTCTTCATGAGAAAACCAAACAAGTGGCAAAAAATGATGAAAAATCAAAGAAGGCTCCAGTGGTAGCAAAGGGTGCAATATATAGGCATCCACATCATTGAGAGAGGCAAGAATCTTGGAGGAAACCATCATGGAGGAATGATACTACATGGAAACAACAATCCAATTACTATGGACCCACATGGAATCAAAAGAAATACTACAACAATCAGTGAAATCATAGAAGTAATGGCTATTCATGGAAGTAGAGGACTTACTATGATAAGGAATGCAATCAAAGAGGTGCAACAAAATATGGATCAAGGATTGGATCTAGGTACTGTCAAGATAAAACCACTCGAAGTACAACTATGGATGGTTGGATGATTGGTCATGGTGGAACATTCATAACAACTTGCGACAGTCTTACTATTTGGCTTCTTCTCATGTCAAGGAGGGATGGCATGTTATGTACCTAGGGATATGATATAATGTATTTAGGTGGATGGAGATGCCAACATGTGGCACACATCCCTTGAGTTAGTTATATTAGATCTTCTGGATAACTTGTATAATTAATTATGTCAGGAGTTGAGTAGGCCTTCATTAGGATTACCCTCCCATTATGTTATATGGAGGTGGTATATATATAGGAGGTGAGTATCATTGTAGGATATATGTAGAGTATGATATTATATTGGAGATCTCTTGGAGATATAGCGTGGAGTGGCTTCTTCTATAAGGAGTGTGTATGGTGTTACCCTACCTCAAGGGTTTATTCTATTTCCACATATATTGGATATTAGGGCATATTGGCCCACAAACATCTCTTGTGTGAAATCTATCTTCTGCATTATATTATTTCCATTATTATATGTTTGTATCTTACCAATTTGTGTCACACACTACTAAACCTTAATCTCTGCCTAACACCTCTGATACAGAGAAACAATGAAATGATGAAGACTTTGGAAAGGAAACTTTGCCTAAGAGAACATTAGGGTTTCAAAAGATCATTAGGATTTCATGATATTAAGACATTTAGAACTTTGTATCCTCTGTATCTATCAATCTGGAACAAACCATCCAGGAGCCAATGCATTGACAAGTTCATTTGCAAATAATAAAAAAAACATAGAAGCAACCTTATTCTGTGACTTGCTTTCTAGGTTGAAGGACTAGTCTTCAACATACTTCATACCCTAATCAGCCAATAGAAAACTTCCTCTTCTGCAAAAGAGACACAAAGACAAACTTGATTTTGTAAAGGAAGCTTGATCAGAGGAACACCATCAAGATCTCTATTGATATCAATGACAAAACATGCCAACAAGGGGCCTGTGATGTAATGGCAAAGGTATTTGGGCACCAACAGAAGAGTAGGATTTTTGAAATCCCAAGCAGCAAAGAAGAGGCTTTTTGAGCCGTTAGATATTAGGGCTTTTGGATAGGGAGAAAAGGAACTCTTAACAAGTTAGCATTCCTTGGTGTTCCAACTCCAAAAGTAAGAATTCCATGAGAACATCGAAGAACACATTAGGCCCAACCACTACACCAAAAGACCGACCTGGAGGTTAGGGCGGCATCCCAGGGTGTTAAGGGTGGAGGCTAGACTTCCCCACCGGAGCGTCTAAGGGCAACATTCCACTACAGACATTCGTGGCCGCCGGGGCACATCACCCTCGCACAGGGACATTACAGCCCACCACACTCTGCAGGGCTCGACCTCGAGACCTCGGCTCTGATACCACTTTTCTGATCAGAATTTTCTGCTACGGCAATTAAACCCCACTGGCTGGCAGAATAAGTGGTAGGGCGCCAAGCCTGTGATTACCACTCCTTATCGTCATCCTAAGAGATTTAAGGATGAAATAGAGAAGACCATCCATGAGCTGCTGGATATGGGGCACATCAGACCTAGTTCTAGCCCCTTTGCTTCTTCTATGGTGTTAGTGAAAAAGAAGGATGGCACTATGCGTATGTGCATTGCTTACCGTGCATTAAACAAGAAAACAATCAAGAACAGGTATCTGATTCCACGCATTGATGAGTTATTGGATGAGCTTCATGGTGCGATGTATTTCTCAAAGATTGACCTTCGATCAGGGTACCATCAGATTCGAGTGCGTGAGGAGGACATACATAAGACAGCATTCAGATGTCATTATGGGCACTATGAGTTCTTGGTGATGCCTTTTGGCCTTACTAACGCACCTGCTACTTTCCAATCATGCATGAACCATATATTTAATAAGCAGCTACGGAAGTATGTACTTGTGTTCTTCGATGATATCTTGATTTACAACAGTTTGAAATATTTCTTGGTGTAGAAAGAACTTAATGAGAGCCAACAGAAATGGGTCAGCAAGATACAGGCATATGATTTTGACATTGAGTATGTCAAGGGGAAAAAGAATATTGTTGCTGATGCACTTTCTAGGAAGCCTGCAGTGGCTGCCCTTTGTTCTTTGAGTGAGATTTCAGTAGATTGGAAGTCTCAACTAATTGTTGAGTATTCCAAGAATCAGTTTGCATGTGAAATTATGGATGGCAGGATTCAGGATGATAGATACATGGTGATTGATGATGTTATCTATTATAAGAACAGGATTTATTTGGTACCTGGATCAAAACTGAAGAACAAGATTTTACGAGCCACCCATGACACACCAATGGCAGGACATCCTGGATATTTGAAGACATATCAGCAGGTGAGAGAGAGATTTTCATGGAAGGGGCTCAAGGATGATGTCTTGCGCTGTGTACGTGAGTGTATGACTTGTCAGCAGAACAAGTCAGAGCATATTTTTTCGGCAGGTCTTCTGCAACCATTGCCTATTCCAGAGCAGAAGTGGGAAAGTATATCGATGGACTTCATTATAGGTCTTCTGAGAGTTCAAGGAAAGGATTGCATTTATGTGGTTGTGGATAGGTTTACGAAGTTTGCACACTTCTTTCCTATTGCAACCGACTTTACAACATCTCAGGTGGCAGAATTATTCTTCCGTGAGGTGTTTAGACTCCATGGACTCCCCAGGACCATTGTCAGTGATCGGGATAGCAGGTTTATGAGCATCTTTTGGCAGGAGCTATTCCGAGCGTTATATGGTTCTGATACCTTATCATTTGTGGACTTGGTGTTAGGTGATAGCAGAGCGCTTAGAGTTCAGGATTGGTTACAGGAAAATCAGGATATCCTTAAGGTACTTAAGAATAATATTCAACATGCACAGAATCAGCAGAAGATATATGCTGACCGACATCGAGTTGAGAGGACCTTTGAGGTGGGAGATTTGGTTTTCTTGCGCCTACAGCCCTACAGACAGAGTACCCTCAAGAGGAGTGGGGCAGAAAAGCTCAAGCCTCGGTTTTATGGTCCATACAGAGTATTGAGGAGGATTGGTGAGGTTGCATATGAGTTTGAGCTACCTCCCGAAAGTAAAATACATAATGTATTTCATGTATCTTGCTTGAAGAAGGCTTTGGGACAACACGTTATCTCTTCACCTGTTTTGCCTCCATTAGATGAGGAGGGCCGATTAGTGTTAACACCTGCAGAGATTCTTGACATGAGGGAGAAGAGGTTGCGTAGCAGAGTGATCAGAGAGTATTTGGTGCAATGGGGGGATTTGTCGTTGGAGGATGCCACGTGGGAAGGAGAGATGATACTTCAGCGTCCAGCTTTACAGTTGCTTGAGGGCAAGCAATCCCGAGAAGGGAGGGCTGTAATGTCCCTTCCTTAGATCGCCCAGACTTCAGCAGAGGTTGACCTACTATTGGGTTTCCGTAGGTCAATAGGTTGGTTAGGGAACCCGACCGAGGGTGTTGGAACTTTGCAGGGAACCTTCCGAGACCTTCAGTTTGATGTTAGATGATGCTTTCAAGAGTTGAAGTGAAAACACTAAAGGTTTGCCTTGATGTGAATAGTGAAAGTGAACAGTAACAGCAAATTAGAAGGAGAATAGTGAAAAGGTTCCATCCCTAGTAGTAATAATGTTGTTTTTAAAAGATGGTGTTTCTTTTTCATGAGAAGGTGACCCTCAAGGTGGGTGTACCCTTTAGTGGGATTATTTTATTGTTATTTTATGGAAAATGGAGATGGAATCTATAAAGCAATGAATGGGGCTATCTTTTGGTCATTCAATCATCATTTTCTTAAAACACAAGTGCAGGTTTGGAGCTCTGGATAGAGTTTCAGCAGGTTGCAGCTCTTCTGAGGATGAAAACCCTTAGAGGACAGTGGATTGGACGACAACCCAGTTCACATTACAGGGAAATCTACACTGGGTTTCCGTTTGGACTTCATTGTACTTATTTACAGGTTGTAATTACAGCTGGAGTGATTGCAGCAGTGGATTATTAGGGTATAAGTGCAGATCGGGTCTACTTATCAGCATATATCCAATACCTATACTAGTTGACCGTACAAAACAGGAAGCATATTCACCCAAATCTTCGCTGGAAATTGGGGTTTCAGCAACTATATGTTCCATACATTATGCGTTGGTTTCCGGGTATGTGATTGTCATTGGGATAGTTTAATATTGCATTCATAGAAGTCTTTTGGGTTGCTGTTATAGTCTAATTTAGTGGAAATCAGAACTCTGAATTTGTAATCAGATCTGATATAATCAGTTTAAAGGGGTCCTTTTGATGTGCAAGTGTTGTCTTTTACTTATGCAATAGTTCTCTTCCATGTTTCTATGGTTTCCTTATGATTTGGTCTTAAAACAAACAATCATTTAAACTCCAACATCAAACAAATCAGCCCTCAAGCAAAGACACCAACTTACACTTCGCTGGTCAAAGACAAAAATTGAAACAAACAAATCAACAAATTCCAAACATCAGAAAATTTCAGATCAGAATTGGTTAGGGATCTTTCAGTGGTATCAGAGCTTTAAAATTTCAGTCCAATATCCATTAGGGATCTTTCAGGAGTAATAGCCTAACCTAAATATTGTGAAAAGTAGAGGATGATTGAAGCCTTAATAGCACATAAAGAATAGTGGGATAATGACATTGATAAGAGGAATGAATGGAAAAAATTTAAGAGCTAACTCTATTGCCTGACCTACAAAATAGAGCATAAGCTAATGAAAGGTATCCACCATAGTTACCAAGTTCAATAATTTTGATTTTGCTGGAGAGCAAAAATAAAATAAAAATCCAGAATTTTCAAATGAAGTCAGTAAAATTTCTATAGGAATTGAAAAGTCCAGAGTGAAATGGACAAGATATCCAAATCCAATTTGATTCAAAAAATCCGAATTTGGTACCTAGGGTACCCACCATTTGAAGTCATTAAGTGTAAGTGAGCTTAGCATCTATTAGTTCTAACTTCTAAGGGAAGCCACCATTCTTGTGGCCTTTCTGAAATAATACCTTCCTTTAAAACATATCAGAATGATGAGAAAATGTAACTGTATCTAGAGGGGATTAAAACAGGTGCATTTTTAAGTAGTTGCGAAAAAAGACAATGGCAATTGTCGAGCCAGCAAAACACCAGTAAGTCCCTTTGCCTTTAATAGAAGACATTATAAGATCAACTAGGAATCATGGACATGCTAAAAGACTTGTGAGAATGAGAAATGCTAGTTTGTTGCCTGGGATACCTTATCATAGGAGACTCTTATGTTGAGAAAATGATTATTTGGAATGGAAGAAATCAAGTAGAATTAGTAAAATTCAATACCCTTTGGAAGGTTAGATTTAGAAGAAACTTAAACCTATAGATGCCTAAATACAAATAGCTTGTGAGAATGTAATATGCAATAAAAATGTTGCTTTAGAACACCTTTGAATTCTTTCATCGAGAACCTCATACTAGGACAATGGAATATGTGCCTATAGAACATTAGGATCAATGATATATATATATATATATTCTCAAGAGATGGAGACACCTACATTCTCAAGTAGAGAAGGCCCTGCGGAGCTGATAGAGTGGGTGCTAGAGATGGAGCTCTGTTTTGCACAAAAAGCACTAGAAGACCCCAAAAGGGTAGAGTTCAAAGAGAGGAGGTTGTGCGATGGTGCAGCATAAGGATGGAGTTTCCAAGAGTAGAGACAACACAAGGGAAAAGTGTAGGTGCAAAAATGGGACCGGAGGGTCTCCCAAATGATGCATGAGTTGGTGCACCTAGAGTGGTTGTAGAGGCTGGAAGCCAAGAGGCACAAGAGGAAAAGAAAAACGGAGAAGCCTAACCTACTTAAGTTGAAGGCTTGAAAAAATGAGGGAGGAGCTAGAGCTACAACATAAACCAACTGCAAAGGAGAGGGTACTAGACGATAGTGACCGCAATCCTAAAAGGAAGAACAGATCCTCACAAAGGATGGGGAAGAGGAGGCAGTTGTGGATCCTAAAGGAAGAGAGGCTCTAAGGTGCAGCAATAAAGTGCCTGCAAGAGGCACAAGAAGGGAGACGAAGAGTAACATTATGTTCATGCAAGGCTTGGGTTTGAAGCCTAAGGGGAGAAGAAATAAGACAAGCTAGTGGAGAGCCAAACAATTGTCACAGAGACAACTAAGAGTCACATTGAGCATGAGCCAAAGCACAGAGGTGAAAGGATGAGTATCAAAGCTGGAAGGAGCCAGCCCAATCACAATGATAGAATTGCCAATAAGAGGCAGTCAGGCCACAAGTGGAAAACCTCAAAGGAAGGGCATCGACGGAATCGTCGATCAAAGGCAATTATATGCATGAAGAATGCAGTAGTGTGCATGCAAAAAGAGACTCTCCAAGGAGAGGATCAAGGAGGAGACAAGGGCATGAATGAGGAACAAATAATGACTAATGAAGAGAAGGTTGAGAAGATGGGACCCACAACATCCCATAGGGTCTTGTGTGCCATGGAAGGCAACAAGTGTAGTGGAGAGGAGAAGACAAGAGAAGGTGTCCAGAGTACCACAAAGACATGTCTCTTTGGAGGCATGGTGATGGAAGGATGGTGCAGAGTAATTGTGCAAGGATGTCTCATAGGAGGTATCAAAAGAAGAGGAACACAAGGAAAGTGTGCACCTCAAAGGAGGAGGAAGGACAAAGGTGGGTCAAGACCCACACAAGAAGAACAAAGGAAGAAGAAGACCAAGTCCAAAGGGAGGACAGTTTATGACCCTAGTGGGGTCAAGCAAAAGAAAAGCAAAGCAGGCAAGCTCAAGTGCAAGGACCAAGCGCAGGGGAAGGCCATGACCATTCACTTTATGGTTGGAAGGGTGGTTCTACCACTTGTCCCATACTTCTAAACTAGGGTTCACATTTTTCTTACCTATGGAGTTTGATGCAAGAGCATCTTAGGTCAAGTCAAGATCTTCCAAGTAGCCAAAAATTGGAGCAATAGTTTCTAGGTTCTTAGAGCCACGGCATTGATAAGGGGCGCACAAGGGAAGCTTGGCACCAAGAGAGTTAGTGCACACATGGAAATTGGAGGTCGTGGCACAAAGATAGAGCCATGCCTCAAGTACGAAGAAGGAACATGAAGAAGGAAGCACATGAGTCCACGATGTGTGAATATGCAAAGCCTTGCACAAAGATGGAGATTGCCCAATGGGTGCAAAGAAGTAGATCACAAACAAGAGGGAGAAGGAAGTAGTGCGATCCTACACACAAGAGCATCGTTGGAAGGTGTGCTCATAGAGCTTGTAGCATTGGTGTGATGGGGTGCGATGGCACACAATGACAGAAAGGAGAAGACAAAGCCGCAAAAGCACAAACTATTGGTGGCTTCAAGCTACAAGCCAAACAGATGAGCTAGTAGCTATCAAAGATCAGATCACCCTTGGGATCACTATGTCAGAAGAGGATGACAAAAGTAGCAAGATTGGCTACAATTTTAGATAATGTGGAGGAATGGAATAATAATTGTAGGCTGGGGGTCGGTAATATAGCAACAAAGGCATTTTTGGGTGCCAATGGGCAAGAAGTGGCATTTTTGAAATCCCAAGCTATTATTTAAGCCAAGAAAAGCAACAAAGAAGGGTCTTTTTGAGCCACTTAGTATTAGCACTTTTGGATAGGGAAGAAAAGGGAGTCTTGGCAGGTTAGGGTTCCTTGGTGTTCAACTCAAGAATTAGGAACCTTGTAAAAACATCAGAGAACACACTGAGGGAAGAAAATAGAAAGGCCACCTACATGTGTACCTTTGTGAATACCCAAGAGCCAAAGTGTTCTTTGTATAAAAGGACACAATCCATTGTAATGTAACCATATTCATTCAAAATAATGAAATTCATGTTTTCCTATCTATTGTGTAGTGTCTTATTCCTGATATGCACAAGGGTTAGTCTATAGCCTACATCATTGGGCATCCCTTCACTACAAACCTCGATGGCAACAACTATGTCATTTGAGTTCTTACAGAGACTATAGAGTATCTTGTACCCTATGCAAAACTTATACCCTATTGTGCCCTGTTAATGATTAGGCAACTAGTGTAATACCAAATATCACAT
This sequence comes from Cunninghamia lanceolata, assembly GCA_027924645.1. Classification (NCBI taxonomy): domain Eukaryota; kingdom Viridiplantae; phylum Streptophyta; class Pinopsida; order Cupressales; family Cupressaceae; genus Cunninghamia; species Cunninghamia lanceolata. The sequence goes on from BSBN01001583.1 coordinate 19,839,965, forward strand.
CACTATCAATGAGTTTTGAGGAAGATTTTACTTCGGTCCTAAATTTAAATGATAGTTGATAAAATTCCCCCAATCTTTGTGAGATCCTTGAAATTAACTACAGGTGTATAATATTGAGGAAGAGGAGCTTGTTCATGCAAAACACACTAATAGCCCTAAACTGATTTCTATTGAAGATGCTCGATTCATGGGGCAAAGCATGCCCAAGGCAGCAAAAGTTGTACATGAGAGAGATGTCAAGTATTAGCCTATTGTAAATATTGTGCAAAACAAAGGATGACTAAAGCCTTAATAGTACATAAATACCAATGGCATAATGACATTGATAAGAGGAGGGAATGGAAATAATTTAAGAGCTAACCCTATTGCTCAACTTATAAAATACAACATAAGCTAATGAATGGTACCCACCATAGTTACCAGGTTCAAAAAAATTGATTCGCATGGGAGGTAAAAAGAAAATTGGAAATCCAAAATTTTCAAATCAAGTCAATAAAATTTCTATAGGAATTGAAAAGTCCAAAGTGAAACGAACAAATCCGGCTAGTCCAAAAAATCTAGATCCAATTAGATTTTATTCCAAAAATCCAAATTTGGTAACTAGGGTACCCACCATTTGAAGTCATCAAGCATAAGTGAGCTTAGCAAATAAATGTTAGTTAGAACTTCTACGGGAAGCCACCGTTCCAATGGCCTTCCTAAAATGATTCCTTCCTTTAAAACATATAAGAATGATGAGAACATCTAACTGATCTAGAGGGGATTAAAACAGGTTTATTTTTAGGTAGTTGCAGAAAAGGACAATGGCAATTGAAGAGCCAGCAAAACATCAGTAGGTCCCTTTGCCTTTACAAGAACACATGCTAAGATCAGCTAGGAATCATGGACATGTCAAAAGACTTGCGAGAATGAGCAATGCTAATTCGTTGAATGGGATATCTTATTATAGAAGACTTTTATATTGAGAAAATGATTATTTGGAATGGAAGAAATCTAGTAGAATTACTAAAATTGAATACCCTTTGGAAGGTTAGATTTAGAAGAAACTTAAACCTATAAATGCCCAAATACAAATAGCTGGTGAGAATATAATATGTAATAAAAATGTTGCTTTGAAACCCCTTTGAATTCTTTCATCAAGAGCCTCATACCATAAGAAAGGAATATATGCCTATAGAACAATAGGATCGATGATATATATTCTTAAATTAAAATCCCTTCAAAATGTTGCGTTTAACTTTATAGTACTAGAATGGAATAAGTATCTATTGAAGAATAGAATCAATTATTTATATATATTCTTGAACTAAATTTTAGATGATGATTAATCATTATTAGAATTAGAAGTTTCTACTAGAATTAAGTTTGTCATTTTGTTAGTTGACGATAAGTTACATAACCCTTGAATATTGCTTAAAAAGAAAGAAAAATGATTTTCTAGCATATTACACGTGGAAATTGTAGTAAAGATAAACAATTCTCAAGACAAAAAGACAATCCTATTAACCCTGAAATTTTGGAAGAAAGAAAAATAATGCTCCACGATGAACACCAAATTTTGTTTGTCTTTTTTTCTAAGATAGTGTTTTAGATGGTCTCTTTATTTTTATTTGTTGTGTTGGCAACATTCAGAAAAGTTGCCTTGCTCTAGCCTTCGTAAAGCGTCAAAGAGTTACTACTGCGCATAATTCTCTAGCCTTTGGCACACACTTGAGGATGGTCGTAGTTGGAACCCTTAGAAATTTTAAAAAGCAATTTCAGTGAGCTTATGAACGGTCTTTGGCCATTTTTACTCTACTGTACTTCAATCTTGTGGATTGGGGGTTTCAACCATTTTCAGTTCACCCTCTTGTTTTATTTGTTTGCTTCTGTTTTTGTATTTTTGTGTCTACTTTCATATACTTAGGAACTTCTCAAGTAATCCGTCTTTATCTTCTTTCTTTCTTTCTCAACGTAACGATGAGAGCAACCTATGAAGTATTTCTTAACAGTCGATGTCTTATTTTTTATAGTAATTCTATCAGCCAGCTTAGTTTGAGAATTGTATTTTATATCACAAGGTTCAATTATCTACTATCTGCATAAACATATATTTTAATTTTATGAGTAAATCTAATCTAATGTGCTTGTCAATTATATTTAAGCAACGCAAAAAGGGAATTAAAATCTTTTGTTCCAAGATTTCAATAATATAGCTAGAGGGTTTCATAATCAACATTACTTCAAATTTGATGGAAACTCTAAGCACAATGACTGAATAACTTAAAATAGAATGTTTTAGACTAAAATAGAACAAGGAAATTCTAATAATGATGGAGAGTTTAAAATTATATAAACAAAAATCATAGCAACTTAGATTCTAGAAGTTAATAAATAAAATAATTATATTTGTTTTGAAACAAAATTAATGAAATAATTGGAGAGTTTTATGAAAACAGGGCAAAAAATCTTAGTAATAATGACAATTTTAAAATTACAAATGAACAAAAAAATTAGCAATTAAGATTTAAAAATTTTAAAAATCAGAGTTATTTTAAACAAAATCAACAAAATAAAAAATACTCATCTCCTATTGATCCCTTTGTAGCCTCATTTTGCAGTCTCTTGAAATTCATATAACCTAGAGAATTAACCAAGAATTAAACCTCCGATTCCTTTTAAGTTGAAAAAGAACTATAAAATCATGCAGAAAATTAAACCCTGAAAACTTTCTTAAGCATCAATTGCCCTTACATTCATTCTATTTCTATTAGATTTGTAGAAATGTACATTAAGGTATACCCTAGAAACCATGTAGAATGTATGCAGAAATGGTAGTAATGACGAAATGTACATGAATGTATGAATACATACCCTGCAAAATACAACAACAAAATTGTAGTGATAATGACAAAACTTTAAAATGTGCAACTTTTGACAGAAATAGCAACAAATGTGCAGCTTTTAACACTATTCCATTTTTCACCTTCAACTTTTTTTTTGAGAAAAAGGCATGTCCATAAAAGTTTGGAAAATCTCCATAGCATTTGCGATCATAGATTTGTAATTCTATTATAGAAAACAATAAGCAATAAAAGCTAGTAAACAAAATATAAAATTAAACAATTCTAGTGGACTATTAGTCAGCTATTTTTATTTTTTATGTATTTTTTTCATGTTTTATATTACTTTAGTCATTGCCATTGAATCATTGATTATTTTTAATCAGCAATTACCCTCCTCCCCAACATTCAGATCACTAAGTTATTCACATATTCTTTGTGCATTTCTTTTACTTGCCAAAATTACTAATACACATAATTTAAAATATTAAATATAAATGTAACTCTAATAAAAATAACTAAATAAGAGAAATCACATAAGGACTAAACTATGACAAAAGTCAATATCCACATGGGCTTAAGTAGCACAAGGTATAGATCATTACAAAAGATAGAATCCAACTAGAAATTAAGAATGCATTTTTTAACATAAAAAATAGATTGAAGTACACAATTTTCAACATATTTCAATCAAGAGAAATAACATGAATCAATTGAGAAACATAATCCACTTACTTTATCTCAACTTTCTTTAATATATTTTACACCTCACCTTTGGAATTTCCTCCCTTGTTACAGTTGTTATTTAAAACTAAACACATAATGCAAGTTTCCCTTTAATAATACTAGGTTTGAACTTTCAACATTAATCACAAATGTAATCAAATAATCATTGACACCTAAGAAACATCTAAAACAAATTAAAATATTCTAAAATCTTTTTACCACACAAATGAATTTAAAAAATTAGAAAACCCTTTCTGACAAAAAAAGATTTTAGATAAAGATTATTAGATCTATAGAGGATGTTAAGAATAAAAACCATTTTCCTTCAACATATATTTTCCAGCGAGACTTGCATCATTTGCATTTAGAAAATCATATAGACTCTTCACAAAAATCATTTAGTCTTTTATAAATTTTCAAAATAAAATTAGGAAAAGTATCTTCTCAATAACATAATACTACACAAATAAAAGAACAGAAAAAAATTACTCAAACAATTGTGCACATTCATACCACATAAAATAAAACTAAAACTAAAACTCAGGAATAAAATGCTCTAAAAGAAATAGATCAGTATAAAAAATAGAGAAAATTCTTTTGTGTCTTATTTATATTTAATTATTTCAATCAGTGCTCTGAGGACTCTTACCACCGACAAAAACATTGGACAGTTGCAGATGTTGAACTTCTTTCTAAAACATTAAGGTATGGCCAGGCACACTTAAAAGGTTTTATATGCTTTGACCAAATGCAATCAGTATGGTCAATCTTAGCTACTTTATGCAGAGAATGGTGTCTGCAGTCCACTACATTTCTTTCAGATGTTCAACCTTTAACTTTAAAATCAGTAATGATGTTCCATTATGTGAGAATGGTATTGGATTTCATTTTCACATGAGATTCGTTATATTTTGCAGTGTACCAATTTATTCTGGTAAAAATCCTCATAATTACATCGAATACACACCTAAGGTTTTGGAGAAGATGTTGACAGAATTGTTTTTAGAGTGCCAAAAGGTGATCAGAGGCGCTAATGTCTTCATTGATTAATCCAAAACATTCTTTTAAGCTTATAGTATTTCGAAGGTAAAAGGTTCTGTAGAGAAATTTTTGGCTAGATATGTTCTATTAATTTTATGGATCGTAATGCAAAACTTTATGTTCTGGCCTGAGCCAAACTAACAACAGCAAATCAAAAAAGACACACAGCACAATGGATTGATAAGAAACTGAAAAATGGCTGCAAAAACACAAACAAAAAAGCATACAAACAAGATTTTGTTTCACTAACAGCTTATAAAAAACAGTAGCGGTAGATTTGTGACCACGGTAACAGCAGCATAATAGACCAAAATGGAACAGAACAAAATGCCTTAAATTACCAGTAAACACGGCGATTATTGCTAGATATTCAACAGATTACATAGCATGGCACTGAGAAGATTAAAACAGACATGCCTAAGCAACTAAATTCTTCGCTAAATATTAATTCTGTTTACACCTGTTATAGTTGCTGAAGACATGTGCCCTAAAGTTTACCACAGAATAAAGACATGAAATAGGACAATAAGTATCAAATGTTTAGCAGAGAATTTAATGAAGTGCTCCAGAATTTGGCGCTACATACCTACTTATTAATAACTTGTCGAATTTTGTAGATGCTTGCATTGGATTACGCAAGGATGGTTAAGATTGAAGGAATTTAATATTTACCCAATGAATTTGGGTTCTTGAATCAGGCTCTCCATGCTTCTTCTTTGGATGGTAAAACCCAAATGCAGAAGTAATCTCTTTCCCAGTAATACGAACATGAGATGATAATTCATAATACCACAGGAAATGCAGCAGCTAGTACCGACATCATACTTTCAATTCAAAAGAATCAAATGGCATAACCATTAGTGCATTAGAGCAACAGATTCAATGTCATACATGGGGCATAAATATAGAGTTGAAGTTGGAGTTGAAGATCGATTGGTTGCAGCATATCGAAGGTGAAGGTCTTGAACCCCAAACTACACAGGAAAAGTGTAAGTGGGTGTCCCATCTTCACCTACCAAAATGTGTCTTATCCTGTCATTCAGATTTCCAGCCCTGTCAATAGAGCAATACCCAAAGCATGAAATACAATATAATTATTCAGACCGAACACTGCCATTTCTCACCTCCAACAACTATTCAAACCCAACAAAAAGCAAGCGCTAAAGCTGAGTGTTGTTGTTGGGCACGTGGACTGTTGAAGCCCAAATGGAACGGCCAAAACTCCTTTTATTCCTTGTAACCGTGCATTATGCAGAGAGCCAATCTTGGCTTGTAACGGTTTCCTTTATCTGGGTCGCTGATTCAGATGCTGCTCAGACGGTTGGTAGGAGTTTTGTAAGAGTCTTTCAGACTGCTTCGCTGCTGTTTCTAAATGAGAGATATATACAGAGAGAGATGTATGATACATACAGAGATGTATGAACAGTAAATAAATGGATTCCCTTTCTTTGTGGATGTAGCCATTAATAATGGTGAACCACGTTAATTTCTGTGTGTTCTTCTCTGCATCATAGTTCTGTGTTCTGTGTTTTTATTTCTATATCTCTGTTTTCTTTTCTGTGTGTTTTTAGATTTACAATTGGTATCAGAGTTCTGTGTGAAACTCGGTCCAGGAGATAGCCTGTGAAGTTTTTTTTGGAACCTGTATAGCAATCAAAATGGATGATACAGAAAAATGGAAAATAGAGAAATTTACAGGCCAAAACTTTGGTCTTTGGAAAGTGCATATGGAGTCTCTTCTTATCAAACAGGACTTGTCACTTGCCTTACTGGGGAAAGCCAAAGGACAAGGTTCTATAAAAGATGAAGACTGGGAAAAACTAGATATGAAAGCGAAGGCAATTATATTTCTCTCATTGTCCAGCAATGTATTATTTAATGTCTCAAATGAGAGTATTACGAAAGAGCTTTGGGAAAAGCTCTCCACCATGTATGCGATTGCTTCGGCTTCGAATAAGGCATTTATTATGAAGAAATTATATAACTTGAAAATGAAAGAAGGTGGGGTTATGTCAAATCATCTGAATGAATTTAACACCTTAGTTACTCAATTAACTTCGGTGGGTATAAAGTTAGATCCTGAGATTAAAGCAATTTTGTTGTTGTGTTCCTTACCAAATCGCTGGGAAGGTGTTGTCATGGCTGTGAGCACTTCTGTAGCAGCCAAAAGTACATTAGTTTTTGATGACGTTGCAACTACACTTCTTAGCGAAGACATGAGAAGGAAACATCAGGAACCCTCATTCGGCGATGCTCTAACAGCGGTAAGTACAAGCAATAGGGGAAGAAGCCAAGACAGAGGTAGATACAACAACCAGAGAAGGTCACAATCTAGTCCGCGATCGAAGTCTAGGGGCAGAACCGGTATGTGTTGGTTTTGTGGAAAACCCGGACACAATAAGAAGAACTGCTGGAACTACAAGAAAGCTCAAGGCAAAGTGAGCACAAATAATCAAGCAAACACTGCATGTGATGGTGCTTTGGTCCTATCAGCGAGTGAAACAAATGTAGGTTCGTGAGTCCTTGATTCCAGCGCCTCATTTCATGCCATAAAACTTTTACAAATTTTCATGAAAGCACATTCGGTAAGGTGTTTCTTGGTGACAATAAAGAATGTGACATCTTAGGTAAAGGTGATATAATATTGAATCTGAAAAATGGAGACAAATTAACTTTGACGGATGTTAGATATGTACCCATGTTAAAAAGGAATTTAATTTCTGTTAGTTAGCTTATAGCCAATGGCTGCAATGTTAAATTTTCTCTTGATTCATAGAAAATTACAAAGGGGCTTTTAGTAATGGCAAGAGGAAAGAAGCAAGGTAATCTCTATATTTTGGAATGTTTTGCTGAAGTGGGAGCTGCCTTGCCGGCTATGGACAATGAGTCTGAAATATGGCACAAAAGGCTCAGTCATATGAGCCAAAAAGGTCTTCAAGTTATGCTTCAGCGCAATCAGCTTCCAGGCCTCACCTCCATTGATTTAAAATTATGTGAACATTGCCTTTATGGCAAACAGTGCCGGGCCAGTTTCTTGAGAACGGGGCATGACAAGAAAACTACTCCGTTGGAACTTGTTCATTCCGACGTATTCGGTCCGACTCAGGTAACTTCTTTTGGTGGAGCAAATTATTTTGTCACCTTTCTAGATGACTGCACTCGAAAAATCTGGATTTATATGTTGAATAGAAAATCTGAGGTATTTTCAAAATTTAAGATTTTTAAGGCTGCTGTTGAAAATCAAATTGGGCATAAAATTAAATGCCTACTAACAGACAATGGTGGAAAATATTGCTCTTCGGAGTTTGATTCATTTTGTGCAGACCATGGTACTCGACGGATAAAGACTGTCCCTTATACACCTCAGGAGAACGGTGCAGCTGAGAGGCTCAATCGCACGATACTTGAGAGAGCTAGATGCATGCTCTCCAATGCCGGATTGGGAAAAGAGTTTTGGGCAGAGGCATGCAATACTGCTGTGTATCTCATCAATCGAGCTCCATCGTCTAGGCTGGATTTTGACATCCTTGAGGAGACATGGCTTGGAAAATGAATTTCCTATCATCATTTGCAGGGGTTTGGTTGTGCAGCTTTTGTTCACATTCCGAAAGAGTAGAGAACTAAGTTAGATTTCAAGTCAAAAAGGTGTCTTTTTCTCGACTATGGTGAAGATCAATCTGGCTTTCGTCTTTGGGATCCCGTTGCAAAGACCATAATCCGTAGCCGCGATGTGTTTAATGAGAAGCATTTTTCAGGTTTGCAACCTTGCAATTCATCTTTGACAGAGTATGTTGATGTGGATTTGTTTGATAATGGTAAGGTGAGGCAACCCACCATTACATTCTCTCAGCCACTTGTTACATCTGCGCATTTTTACACCACCGCAGCCCCTGTATGCACATTGCCTACCTCAACTTCTACATACTCAGCTCCCACCACTAATAGTATGCCATTTCTTGAATCTACGCAGTAAATAGACAGCTCAACGCAGCATGTAATGGCACCTACGCAGTCTCCTTTAGACTTCACCCAACATTTGTATCCAACGCAGCCTTTGTTTCATGAAACGCGGCCATCTTCAAGTCAAACGCAACCTCTATTTGAAACTTCATTGCCTTTTGACTGCTCATCGCAGCCTCCAACAGTCAATTTGCTGCCTATTGACTGCTCAACGCAGCCACTCCCATCATATACTCCAACGCAACCTTTGTTTCATCAAACGCTGCCTTCACCAAGCAATACGCTGCCATCAAAGACTCCTATGCTGCCTTTAAATCCCTCTATGCTGCCTCTTGATTGTTCAAAGCAGCCACTACCCTCCACAAGTCAAACTCGGTCCCCTTTGGACCAAACGCAGCTTTCAACTTTTCAAACGCAGCCTATTTTCGATCATTCACTGCCTCCTTTTGGTCATACGCAGTCTCACATTTCTCATACACTGCCAGCTCCTACCTCTCCAAACCCAATCAAAACACAGTTAGGTAAATCTTTAATGCAAAGAGGAAGTGATTCTTCAACACAGATACGAGATATGTTACAAGAAAGTGTGACTGGGCAGAGCACTATAGGTGCACAAAGCAATATACAGAAACAGGGGAGCTTTCCTCAGGGTCCTCTACAATCAAAGGTTGACAATGTTCAAAACTTACTCCAGAGACTAAATCTGGACTCAAATATACAGCCAAAGCAAGGTCCGAAATTGAGGAGATCTACCCATGAGAAGAGGAGACCTGCGAAATACGATGACTATGAGTTATTGCTCTCTGATTATGCAAAGCCGGCAACATATAAACAGGCCTGCAAGCATGAAAATGCCCACAACTGGATGGCAGCCATGAACGAAGGAATGGAGCCATTGAGAGTCAATAACACTTGGGATTTGGTTCATCTTCCGCCGAAAGCCTCTCAAGAACAAATGGGTTTATCGTTTGAAAGATGAAGATGGAGGAAGTAAACGGTACAAGGCCGGATTAGTCGTCAAGGGGTTTGATTAGCAAAAAGGTATTGACTTTACTGAAATTTTTTCTCCAGTTGTCAGAATGGACACAATCCGTGCTGTGTTGGGTTTGGTAGCTGTTTGAGATTTAGAACTTAAGCAACTTGATGTGAAAATAGCGTTTCTACATGGAGACATTGATGAGGATTTATACATGGAGCAGCCTGAAGGCTTTGCTCAACCAGGTAAGGAGCATTTATTTTGCAAGTTGAAGCGGAGTTTGTATGGGCTGAAGCAAGCTCCAAGACAATGATATTTAAAATTTGACCACTTCATGACTGATAACAACTTTATTAGGTGCGAATCAGATCCTTGTGTTTACCACAAGAAGCTCAATACTGGTGAGTTTGTCATCCTTTTGCTCTATGTTGACGATATGTTAGTTGCTGGTACTAGTGTTGAGATTATTGCTCAGCTGAAGCAACAGTTGGCTCTTCGTTTTGCCATGAAAGACTTCGGACCAGCCAAAAGAATACTTGGGATGTACATATTTAGAAACAGAAATAAAAGAGAACTCAGATTGTCCCAAGCAAACTACATTGCCAAAGTGTTGGATAGATTTAATATGTCTCATGCTAAACCGGTATCTACTCCTTTGGCTGATCATTTCCGCCTATCTTTAGTTATGTCTCCGAAAAATTAGGAAGAGGAAGAACAGATGAGGTCTGTTCCATATACATCTGCAGTTGGCAGTATAATGTATGCAGTGGTATGTACTCGTTCGGACATTGCACAAGCAGTTGCAGTTGTGAGCAGATTCATGAGTCATCTAGGCAAATTACACTGGCAGGCAGTTCAGTGGATTCTACGGTACTTGAAAGGTACCTCACATTATTGTTTATATTTTGGAGGTACTGACATTCAGCTTCGTGGTTATGTTGATTCAGATATGGCCAGAGATTTAGATAAAAGCCGGTCTACCACTGGTTATGCCTTTACATTTGCCGGGGCAGCCATTAGTTGGGTTTTTCGGTTGCAACAAGTTGTAGCTCTGTCATCAACAGAGGCTGAATACATTGCACTCACGGAAGGAGCCAAAGAAATGATATGGCTTGAGCGTTTGTTGACAGAACTGGGTTGTCCGAAAACAGTTTTTCCATTGTATTGTGATAGCAATAGTGCTATTCACTTGGCTAGGAATTTAGCTTTCCACAATCGAACCAAGCACATTGACCTTCGATACCACTTTATCCGCCATGTTATTGACGAAGGCAAGTTGCAGGTCACAAAGATTGACACAAAGATCAATCCGGCAGATGCATTAACCAAGGTTGTTCCTCGAGAGAAATTCAATTTCTGTAGATCTTCTCTCTGTCTTGTTTCTTTGTGACACTGAATTTCAAGAAGGGGATCTCTCTCAGAGCAGCTTCATTGCCAATCCCATTGGTCTTCAAGTGGGAGATTGTTGAAATATACCAAGCCAATTTTTTCACTTTTCCAATTACAATAAGCAGAGCAATACACAATCGTTGAAGTTAGCACTTAAACCAAAACGATGCGGAATTCAACTCTAACCAAGAATGTACACCAGGATGGCGTGATCATATGGTCAGAGGATCTCTATGCAATGTTGAAAAGGAACTCTAACCAAGAATGCGCCTGATGGTGACGAGCATATGGTCAGAGGGTCTCTATGCAATGCTGATAAAGGAACTCTAACCAAGAATGCGCCTGATGATGACGAGCATATGGTCAGAGGGTCTTGATGCAATGATGATACAATGAACTCTAACCAAGAATGCGCCGAATGTCGACGAGCATGTGGTCAGAGGATCCCTACCAACTATTATGCTAAAATAACTCGACGTCAAGAATGTGCTTTCCAACCCGAAGTGGAATTGGAGCTACCATATGACGGAGATGCAAGGTATTATAAAGCAAATATGAGAAGAAGCATGAAGTGCTGACAGTACTACTGTTCAGCTTACAAAAATTAGAGACTTCCAACCCAACTCAAATGATAGAAGTTAGCAAACTGAAATGACGGATCAACAACTTGAAAAGACCAAACCAGCAACATAAAACCCTACAAAAATGCTCACACCCCACTCATTTCTCAACCAAATGACCTCAAATCTGGTGCAATGCACTCCTATGACAATGGCTACCAAGCTACACACCAAAGACCACTCTTAAACCCAAGTATTTATTTAGCACGCTTTTCAATGCACTCCAAAGAGGGGCGGCCTGGCATGAAGGGCGATTTCCTTCTAGAAAAATCAGATTCTTCATAATAAAATCTGCAAATTGGCACAATGGGGCGCCCAGCATAGACAAAGGGAAATATGAAATACCCAAAACAAATGCATTTCTATTTTCAGAATTATGAATGAAACTACAGATTCAGGCTGGTTATCAGCAACTCCAAAAAAATAACATAAAATGCAAATAACTGAACTACAAACAGAACTGCAGCTACAATGCAAACCTCACTACAAAAATCACTACTATCAGCGAACCTCTCCCTAGGTGCTATCTCTCAAGCACGAAGTGAGCCCAGGCTAGGAGGCATTCATTCCTCGAAGCAGTCCCAGAACCAATACGGCAGCATAACATTATCAAGATTTCAGATGCCGAAATGAGAGCACTCTTGTTCCTTTTATACTTTTCCAACTGGGAGTCTCTCAAACCCTCTTGCATATGGGATAAAACATGAGAGGGAAAATAATATAATCCTCTTCAATTCTTTTTCAACCTCAACATTAAGTCGTTGAGCCTAGGCACCAAGGTCCAATATTAAATAATACAGTTTAATTTACGGACTTTAAAACGGAGGCCAAGATGATGTTGGAAACCAATGATCTATAGCTCATTGGAAAGGTCTTGACAAGACGAATCCAACCCCACTCTCAAAATTCCGTTCCGGTGCCAATCCCGAACTTACTAAAAATAGTAAATTCCTGAATGTCGAGAAAAACACATCCCTGCGAAGCTCTCTGAAAACCCAGAAAGAAACCGCCAACCAAACCACGTTCCACGAACAAAAGTAACCACCAAAACATGAAACCCCAAATTTCAACCTCCGAGTAACCTACGGGTCTCCGGAATAGGCCAACGGTCAACTGTAAAAGATCAAGCTGGAAAATGGAACATTACAATTGTTGGGCACGTGGACTGTTGAAGCCCAAATGTAACAGCCAAAACTCCTTTTATTCCTTGTAACCGTCCATTATGCAGAGAGCCAGTCTTGGCTTGTAACGGTTTCCTTTATCTGGGTCGCTGATTCAGATGCTGCTCAGACGGTTGGTAGGAGTTTTGTAAGAGTCTTTCAGACTGCTTCGCTGTTGTTTCTAAATGAGAGATATATACAGAGAGAGATGTATGATACATACAGAGATGTATGAACAGTAAATAAATGGATTCCCTTTCTTTGTGGATGTAGCCATTAATAATGGTGAACCACGTTTATTTCTGTGTGTTCTTCTCTGCATCATAGTTCTGTGTTCTGTGTTTTTATTTCTATATCTCTGTTTTCTTTTCTGTGTGTTTTTAGATTTACAGTTGTGGCACTGGCAATAGGCCAACCTCTTTACTTCTCAACCCAGAAGGCAGAACTTGTATTGAATTTGGCACAAAAGTCATTAGGTGGATTGCCAGTTGCCCCAACTTGTTATTATGCTACATACCTGCATATTAATTTAACCTCTTGAATTTTATCGATCCAAGAGAGAGAGCTTTTTTTTATGTTCCACATATTAGAGGAGATCCAAGGTTGAAATCTATCACAACTTAATGCCAATGCCACACCACGGAGAAGAAATCAAGATATCAGAAAAGATAAAGATGTTTCTGTTTTTATGGCAAGTAGGATGACAAAGCAAAAACAGGGGAAGAAGAACTTGGCATGGCAAGCAAATGCAAAGGAAAATGGAGCTGAGCCATGTATGAATATGGCTTCTACAAGCATTGAGAAACCTCCATCGAAATAGAAATGGTACGAATCCATTACTTGAGATTGGCCCGTGCTGTGATAAGTTCAGTTTTCATAAAATTTATTTTGTTCTCAGTTATCACATTTTGGGCATATTATGAATAAGCCTGCTATGAATCAGTAACCACAATGTTGTAAATGTATTCACTCAGTGACTTGTAATAAATTGTGTTGTACTTAAACTCTGTTTTTAACGGTCTAGAAGGTAATAAACTACTTAATGATGGAGGCCCACTTATAATGATGTTCCACATCTTTCCAGGATTTTCAACTAGCATTAGTGACCCTGGGATGTCACTCCAGCCCGCTGCGTGCTCAGGGAACTTCTTCCTAGAGCCAAGTAGAACAATTTTCTTTTGTGCCAGTTAACAAGTGAAAATTGTCATGTCAGTAAGAAGGCAATTTGAATTCTGATATCTGACCTTGATTAATAAGATGTCTAGAGAAGGAGAAATTCTAGGTTGACATATGTGTCAGGGCAGATAGCAGGAATAAGGAAAGAATGAAGTCATCATCAGTTTTCATGTACTGTTTAGTATCTTTGCTTAACAGCACCATGAGTCTGTATGCAGAGCAGAGGAACATGTTACGACGTGATATGGCAATAAGCTTGAACAAATATCCTTGTTCCATTTTGAATCCATTCACCATGACAATATGTCATTAATAAGTATTCACTGTAGCCTGTGATTAGTAGAGGATTATCCATGTATGCAAATTATGAATTTTTGCCTACAGCTCCAACGAACTATGTTCTCCCTAATCTTCAGTGAGAATTAAAGGGTTGACAGAACAATATAATGATATAAGCATAGACAAGTGGCTTAGATTAACAATAACTCTGTGTTGAAACTCGGAGGACTTATTCCCTGACGAAGTGTTATGGAGTTACTTGTTCCTTGAAGCAGTGTTATGGAGTTATCATTCTAATAAATTCAGAGTTATGGGTCTGAAATATGTACTGAAAGACAGATCAATGCACTGACAAGATACTTTGAAGAAATAACTTTCATGATGTTGGAGTAGAAGCCAATTCTTTTTTTCAATTTCTTCATGAACCGTTGTATAAACAAGGTCTATATAGGTTGGCAATGAGGAGTTCTCAAATGAATGAGATAATGATAGGATGGCAATAGTAGTCAGCTGTATGACCTATAATAAAAGAGAACTCGGTCAGAACTCTAACCCTGCCAGGAGGTCTCTCTAGTTGTAATCTGGAGCATACTGAGTCAGTATATGCATCATCAGTCACAGTACCGAGCTAGGAGTGAATAAGAGAGAATTTTTGTGAACAAGTGTAACTACAGCAACATGTGACAACAAACAGACCTCTCATTAGCATAACTGTGCTCTGAATATGAGGAGATTTTAATGTAATTACGGGAGTAAATGAGCTTGTTTGAGTTCTTACAGACTTCAGAGTATCTCATACCCTGAGCAAAACCTATACCCTGCTGTGCCCTGTTAATAGGTATGCCCATAGTTGAAAAACTCGCCAAGCCCAAAAAACACGACTCGGCAAAAACTCGACAACTTAAAAAATTGCTTAAATTCCATTAAAAATGCATTTTTTTTGCAAAATTCAATGATAAGATGCATCCAATGAGTCAATAAATGAGTACATAAAAGAAACAAGCTGAGTCTAGTTGTATTTGATTGATTTGAAAGAAAATTGGGTACAAAATGGCTAAGTCTGAAACGCTAAATTTGGCTAAATCTGAAACCCTGAAACCCTGAAAAATTGGTTAAGTCTGAAATCTGATAGATCCTCCAAAATCTAGAATCTGCATGTTACATCCCATGGATCCGGAACCTATCTAAAACATCTTGACAGTAACTTTCAAAATATTTAATGTATAAGAAATTCACTTATACTTAAATATATTTTGAAATATACTAACCAAGCGTGTTCCTGATTTTTTAACAGATTGAAATGCCCCAATATACTTCTGGCAAATTATATACTTAAGCTAAACGAAAATAACCCTTTTGCCGAGTTTTTTTATAGACTCGCCAAAAACTCGGCGAGTTATTGGGCAAAACCCTGTGAGTTCCTCTAGCGAGTTTGTGCCTGAAAAACTCGGCACACAAAAAAACTCGCGAGTTTATGGAAACTCAGCGAGTATTGTAACTATGGGTATGCCAACTGGTGTAAGACCAAATATCACATCACTATCACTTAGTTTTAAGGAAGATTTTACTTCAGTCCTGAATTTAAATGACAGTTAGTAAAACTGCCTCGATTTTTCTGAGGTCCTATAATGGTAACCACTGTACAACTGGTTGACATAAACCATAGGCGTACGATATGTTAGGATCAAGAGATTGCTGATGCAAAACACAGTAAAAGCCCTTAAACTGATGTCTATTGAAGATGCTCTGTTCATTGGGCAGAGCATGCCTAAGGCAGCATACGCTGTACATGAGAGACATGTGGAGTAACAGCCTAACCTAAATATTGTGCAAAAACAGAGGATGACTGAAGCCTTAATAGCACATTAAGAACAGTGGGGTAATGACGATAAGAGGGATGAGTGGAAATAATTTAAGAGCTAACCTTATTGCTCAACTTATAAAATAGAGGATAAGCTAATGAATGTACCCATCATAGTTATTAGGTTCAAAAAAATTGATTCGCTTGGGAGATTAAAAAAAATTGCAAATTTAGAATTTTCAAATAAAGTCAGTAAAATTTCTATACAGATTGAAAAGTCCAGACTGAAACGGACAAATCCATCCAGTCCAAAAAATCTAGATCTGGCTGGATTTGATTCAAAAAATCTGAATTTGATAACTAGAGTACCTACTGTTTGAAGTCATCAAGCGTAAGTGAGCTTAGCACATAAACGTTAGTTCTAACTTCTAAGGGAAGCCAGCATTCTTATGGCCTTCCTGAAATGATTCCTTCCTTTAAAACATATAAGAATGATGAGAAAATGTAACTGATCTAGAGGGGATTAAAACAGCTTTGTTTTCAAGTAGCTACAGAAAAAGACTGGAAATTTTAGAGTCAGCAAAACAGCAGTAAGTCCCTTCGCCTTTACTAGAAGACATGCTAAGATCAACTAGGAATCATGCACATGCTAAAAGACTTGTGAGAAATGAGCAGTGATAATTTGTTGCTTGGGATATCTTATTATAGGAGACTCTTATGTTGAGAAAATTATTATTTGTAATGGAAGAAATCGGGTAGAATTAGTAAATTGAATACCCTTTGAAAGGTTAGATTTAAAAGAAACTTAAACCTATAAACGCCCAAATTCAAATAGCTGATGAGAATGTAATATGCAATAAAATTGCTTTAGAACCCCCTTTGAATTCTTCCATTTAAGAATGTAACAGTGAGCTTTGAGAGCCTAATACTAGTAGAATGGAATAAGTATCTATAGAACAGTAGAATCAACTATTTGTATATATTCCTGTTCTAAATTTTAGACAATTATTAATCATGATTAAAAATAGAAGTTTCTGCTAGAATTAAGTTTTAGTCGTTTTGTCAGTTGACAAGAAATTATATAACCCTTGAATATTGCTTTAAAAAGTTTTTAAAAATAACTTTCTAACGTAATACACATGGAAATTTTTCGTAAAATAAACAATATTCAGGAGAGAAAGACAATCCCATTAAGATTGAAAATTTGAAAGACTTAAGAAAATAAAAATCCATAATAAATATCAAATTTTGTTTTGGTAGTTTTTCTAAGTGTTTTAGGTGACAATATTGAGAAAAGTTGCCTTGCATTGGCCTTTATAAAGCATCAATGGGTCACTACTACACATAATTCTCTAACCTTTGGCACACACTTGAGGATGATCGTACTTAAAGCCCTTAGAAATTTTAAAAAGCAATTTCAGTGAGCTTGTGAACAGTCTTTGGCCGTTTGTAGTTTACTGTACTTCACGTTGTGCATTGGGGGTTTCAACCATTTTCAGTTTATCCTCTTGCTTTATTTATTTGCTCTGCTTTTGTATTTATGTGTCTAGTCACTTCCATATTCTATGGACTTCTACACTAATTCCTCTCTATCTGCATAAACATATATTTTAACTTTATGACTAAACCTAATCTAATGTGCTTAAGAAATATATTTAAGCAATTCTAAAGGGAATTAAAATCTTTTGCCCCAAAACTTCAATAAAATAGCTAGAGGGTTTCATAAAGAACAATACTTCAAGTTTGATGGAAACTAAGCATAATGACAATAATTTAAGATTAAATATGAATAACTAAAAATATAATAATTTAGACTAAAATAGGACAAGGAAATTCTAATAATGATGGAGAATTTAAAATTATATATAAACAAAAAAATAGCAACTTAGATTTTAAAAATTAATAAAATAAGATAAATTAGATTCATTTTGAAATGAAATTAACGAAATAGATGGAGAGTTTTATGAAAACAAGACAAGAAAATTGTAGTAATACTAATAATTAAAGAGATTTCCCAAAACAACGGATCCAAGATTTCAAAATGGTTTATGCCCCTCAATCATTTGGAAACCCTAAAGTAGCAGATTGTATGGCAGCAACGAAGGATCTGGATCTAGGTCTAGCATTGACAACTTCTACAGATGGAGCTTCAAATATCGAGAGTGGTCTATCTTTCATTGCCCTATCAAAGTTGGGTTCCACTCTGGAGATGCCCACGGCACTGGTGGCCCCAATTATGCCTTGCAAAGAGGGTCTAGAAGGACTTGTTCAA
Source organism: Cunninghamia lanceolata (assembly GCA_027924645.1). Taxonomy (NCBI): domain Eukaryota; kingdom Viridiplantae; phylum Streptophyta; class Pinopsida; order Cupressales; family Cupressaceae; genus Cunninghamia; species Cunninghamia lanceolata. Next base: position 19,858,187 of record BSBN01001583.1, read on the forward strand.
GGAGAATCTGCTTTAAACTGTTCTAAAAACAAACACCTGTCTAAAACAAAACTTCTTACTGAAACTGACATGGACAAAAAACGTTGAAAAGCAGTTGGATGGGAAGTCTCTCAGATGTGGCACCAAAAAATTATTCCTCATACAAGCATGCATCCCATTCTTTCTCTAGAAAAAGAGTAGTTGTATGAAGAAGAAAAACTCCATACGAGGTTTAATATGTAAGTTTAGTGCTTTGTGGCCTGGTCTTGCTTTTCTGCATGCCTAGATTTCTACTTCATGGAGTGCCAAATTAAAAAATTTGATAGAAGTATACCCATGTCTTCAAGGATTTTTTGTGCTACTCTATGAATCACTGGAAGAGAGATATTTTGTTTTGACAAAACGACCCTAGTCCTAGGATAAGCACTTTTTAATTGTAAAGCCTTGGTTTCTAGGCTTCAACCCATTAATAGAATTGTTTTCTATTATGCTAGTTTGGGTCCATTTGCCTAATCTTTCATTGCAATATTAGGTATATGCTTGTTTTCAAGGTATAGGTAATACCTTAGGCAGATTCAAGGCTTTGGACCCAAAAGCAGATGGTCTTGCTCATTCTACCTATGCAAGGATTCAAGTAGAGTTGTATATATCCAAAGGACTGCTCGATGAACTTTGGTTGAAAGTGGAGAATAGGATACAAAGCAAATATTAGAGTATGAGAATTTGCCTTTTCATTGTAGGAAATGTTTTCAAGTAGGACATCTAACTTTTGAGTGTAAGACTGCTAAACTTGCTAAACCGGCTACGTGGTGGAAAGTTTCTAACTATGTTCATCTGACAATTAGAACTGTGGCTCCTTTATACTCTGCAGACTCTGTTGATTCCTCATCACCCTCTTCCATGCCTCCAGCTGAAAATCCTTTGTCCCGGATTCATACTGATGTAGCGAGAACAAAGGCTATGCCTCCCCTCTGGCTGCCTCAATTCTTAGATGTTGTTCTCTCCTCTCCAACAAAGGATAACAAGGTCTCAGCAGATAAGGGTAAGGCTGCCAAATTTTTGGATCAGGAGGAGAAGAAAAAGATTAAAAATTTCAGCCAAATGAATTCATTCTGTTAGTGCCTGAATTGACTGGTAGTTTTTTGAGCAATTTTCATTCAGGCACTCTCCCTAAGTATCCAAAAAATGTTCTAAGTGATGGACCTCCTCAGCAGTTTTCAGCTGCATCATCATATTTTCCGAAGGAGGAGGTCATCATCATCATGTTTGTTTCGATGAAGGTCGGCATCATCATGTTCTCCGTCGACCGGTTTCTCATCGTCATCATCATATTGAAGTATCGGGTGATGTTTGGCTTTTTATCATGATGATGCTGACGAGCTACAGTGCGCTTTGGTTTGTTTGCGGGGGTGATTTCTCAAGTATCCGGTGATCTTCCATTTATCACCTTGCGCAAACATGATGATGATGTTGCCCCGTTATTCTGAAGGGGTTATTCTTTGAGTTGCTCGACCTATCTTGTTTTTTTCCTGAGGGTCGTCGTCATCATCATCATATTTCCAGTTATCATCCTGCTGCTTGCGGGGGTCATCATGTTTTCTGCCTTCATGATATTTCGCCGGGGTGATATTTCTATCATCGGGTGATCTTGGTTATGATCATCCTGATGATGTTGTTGAAGAGTTCTAAGTGCGACCCGATATTCACTGGGGTCATCATATTTTGAACGTCAGGATGATCTTAGTCAATATCATCCTGATGATGTTGTATCACTTCTTGTTCGTTGTTTTCTCATCCTGATGATGCTGACGTCATCCATATATCAGGGTGATATCCGGTTCTTTCTGCCTGTCTGCATCATGATTTTTCCGAAGGAGGGGGTGATATTTTCATATCACTCGAGTGTGTGTGTGTTCCAGCATCATGATGATGCTGATATCAGGGAGATATCCGCCTGCCGGCTTCGCGCATTATCTACTGGGGGTGATCTTTTCAAGCAGCGTCATCATATTCAGTTATCGCCCCGATCTTATAGAGGAGCTACAGTGCAACCTGATATTTGTGCATCAGGAGGATATTTCCAAATATCCGGTTGTCTTCCGAATATCATGATGATGTTAATATGATGATGACGTCATCAAGGTCCCGGGGGGGTCATATTTCTAACACTGATCATCTTGAGGAGATCTCCCGATATTTGCAAACATGATGATGACGTCATCCGGATATGAGGAGGTGCGCAGTAGGCAGATATGATGATGACGTCAGCAGGATATGATGATGACGTCATCAGGATGTTCATCGGCCAGACTTTTGGTTTAAGCTCAGCAGGAGGATATTCCTCCGATGGATCAGGTTGTGCCGATTATCATGAAGGTTATATTGCGAATATGATGCTGACGTCAGGGTGATATTTCGGGCAACAGGATATCATGCTGCTGGAGGATGATGATGATGAAGTCTTATACTAGTGTCGTCAGGAGCAAAAGCACCGACATGATATATGCTCATGACCTAGTATATAAAGTGTCAAAGAGGTCATCGCGGGGTGCATGTGGGATAATGTTATCCTGCATTTTCAAATATCATGATGATGAATCTCGGTGGGAAATGCTTGCGATGCAGAATTGTTGTTCTTCCCAAGGCCGCGGGTTGGTGCGCCATTAATGGCGATTGTTGCAGAGGTATGGGCGATGGCGTGGATGGATCCTGTACCCGATTGAAGGTGTACATCAGCGGACAGTGGCGCAGGGCTCAAGAAATCTTCCTGTCTCCTCCGCTACCTGCTGCATTCAAGTTTGGGCGCCAATCTGGTTGTGTTTGAGCGCCATTTCCATGATACTGTGTATCTAGCGGGAGTTTTGGTCAACCTGGTAGTTAATGCTGAATACATCCTCCTGCTATATAATGCAGACGATGTTATTCATTCAAGGTTGTTGAAAGTTGTGGATTTTTGGCTCTGTAATCCAAAACCAGCTGATCTGGTTGCTCTGTACAGCTTGATCTTGTGAGTTTATGTATCTCCTGTTGTAGGACTTGGCATGAATCCACTGGTTTCATGGTTGATCTTATATGAGTAATGCTATCTTAGCATGTGTTGTGTTAATTCTGTCTCCAGTATTGCATGTATTCTTCTTCTGGATCTGGATATTTGTGTGATGTTTAGATTCTAGAGCATAGAATTCCTATGTTGAATGTCTGATCTTTTAACCTCTGCTCAAGGGGCAGATTAAACTGCTTTCAGGTTGAACATTGGGAAGGGTATACTGCAGTAGGGATGCCATAAGTAGAGATAGCTCAACACTCTTCATTGGGAGATATCTGTAAGGCAGATATCATGTGTATCCCCCTGAAATCCGGTTTTAGCTATTTATGCTGATCATTCACAGGTGTATGTCTACCGACTCCAAGCCCTGGATAGGCACCAATCATGCTGTGTTCTTGTGTTATACACCATGTCCAGCTTTGCATCCAAATTCATATCAAAACACTTCATACCTCCACCTGTTAGTTGTAGGAGTAGGATTAGGAACCCCCTGCATACTCTCATACTCAACCAGACATCAAGTCCAAGAATGTTGCCAGCCTTGTGATCTATCATACAGATCTTGGTCCATACATGAGAGTATTCTGCCTGTTGTTGTCAAGTTAGATCTTTCTATCTTTGAGCTAGTCAAGGTTATATCTTGAGTTATAGGGATACCCCCCTTGGTGCGGCAGAACCAAAAGTGAAGGGGAGGAGCTCACGCAACCTCCTGTATTCAGTTGGCCTGAATCTGCCTGTGCATTAGAAGTGGCAAACCCTAATGCTGATTCAGAAGAAATGTCAACACATTCCAGACAGAAAAGACATAGAGGAGTGTTTTATAACAAAGATTCCCATCCCTTATTGAATTTAGAATATAGTTTGGTTAGAAATCTTAAACTTGGAGGAGTGGGTTGAGGCGCCTACATCTTGGATTCAATATTCATTTCTATCAATCAGTCTCTATGTTCTTCGCCTTCCACAAAAGGATGGACGAAGGTGAATGACAAAAGTGCACTATTAAATATCAAAATGTAGGGCATATGGATCTGAGATCTCAAAACAAAAAAGAAAAATATTAGTATGAAGAATAAATCTTTTATCTGCAGGTTTAGATGGATCATGTTGTTTTTGGGAAAGGGCCCCATTAATAGAACCCTTATATTTCATCAATAAAAAATAATGATAAAAATTTAAAATTACACATAAATAAAAAACTTATCAATTAAGATTTAAAAATTTTAAAAATCACATTCGTTTTAAACAAAATTAACAAAATAAAAAATATTAGACTCATTTTGCAGTCTCTTAAATTTCATACAGCGGTTAACCTAGAGAATTAATCAAGAATCAAATCTCAAATTCTTTTTATTTTGAAAAGGAACCATAAAATCATGTAAAAAGTTAAACCCTAAAAGCTTTCTTAAACATTAATCACTCTGACATCCATTGTATTTCTATAAAATTTGTAGAAATGTACATGAATGTATACCCTACAAACCAGGGAGAATGTATGTAGAAATCGTAATAATGAAATGTAAATAGATGTATGAATATATACCTTACAAAACATAGCAAGGAAATTGTAATGATGAGGCAGAAATTTAAAATTAAATATAAATTAAAAACTTATCAACTAGGATTTTAAAACTAAAAAATCACATCCATTTTAAACAAAAGTAACAAAATAAAATACTTATCTCCTAGACTGCTCCCTTGGCAGACTCATTAGCAGCCTCTTGAGAAATTCATATACCCTGGAGAATTAACCAAGAATTAAACTTCAAATTCCTTTTTATTTTAATAAAGAAACATAAAATCATGTAGAAAATTAAACCCTAAAATCATTCTTAAACATCAATCTCTTATATTCATTTTATTTCTATAAAATTCGTAAAAATGTACATGAGTATATATTGTATACCCTACAGGTAAAATGTATGCAGAAATTGTAGTAACATAAATGTATGAATGTATAACCTACAAAACAGGATAAGGAAATTGTGGTAATGGGCAGAAACTTAAAATTATAAGTAAATAAAAAAATTATCAATTAAGATATAAAATCTAAATGATCATACATCCATTTTAAACAAAATTAACAAAATAAAAAATATTTCTCTCTTACTGCTTCTTTTGCAGACACATTTGCAGCCTCTTGAAATTTATATAATTTAGATAATCAACTAAGAACCAAACCTCAAACTCTTTTTATTTAAAAAAAAAAACATAAAATTATGAAGAAAATTAAACCCTCAAAATTTTCTTAAACATCAATTATTCTTACATTTATTTTATTTCTATAAAATTAGTAGAAATATACATGAATATATACTCTGCAAACCAAATAAAATGAACACAAAAATTTAATAATAATGAAATATACATAAATATATAAATGTATACCCTACAAAATAAATCAAAAAATTATCATAATGACAGAAAATTAAAATTATACATAAATAAAAAACTTACTAATTAAAATCTAAAAATTAAAAAATATATCTATTTAAAACAAAATTAACAAAAGAAAAATACTTATCTTCTATTACTCCCTTTGCAAACTCATTTCATAGAATCCAGATAATTGACAGTTCAAATTCCTTTTATTCTAAAAAGAATCATAAAATCACATATAATTAAACCCTGAAAAACTCAATCGCTATTACATTTATTTTATTTCTATAGAATTCGTTGAAATGTACAGGAATGTATATCTTTAAAATTATGGGGGTTGGGAAAATTCATCGGTACAGCTGTATATTTGCTTTTTCTCAAGTGGTATTTGAAATTTTGAATTGCGTGGAAAAGCATCAATCGCTATTACATTCATTTTATTTCTAGAGAATTCGTTTAAATGTATACGAATGCATACCTTAAAAATTAAGGCGGTTGGGAAAAATCCATCGGTACAGCTGTATATTTGCTTTTTCAAGTGGTATTTGAAATTTTGAATTGCGTGGATCCACAATTATCAGGTACGGTAAGAAGCACGCAGCTTATATTTAATTTTTTAAGTTTTTTTAAATAATAATGATTTGTTAAATTATAATATTTATATGAGGATTCAAGTGTAGTTTTTTTTAGTGAAATTTATGGACTCATATTTTATGAGTAGGGGAGAGCAGCCCATAGTCTTAGCGCTAGCTTTGTGACCATGTAGTGGTTACATGAAATATGGTAGGGCCTCTGTTTTTTTAGAAATGTGGCATGGACTCTTATCTATCTACAACTAAGATTTGGAGGTGTGACTCCTCACGGCGTGAGAAATGTCCTTAAAATAAATTTTTAAAGATCCAACCAAAACTTTCATGAAATTCCTAGTAGTTGAACAAAATAATACCATTTGTTGTTAGAACAATCTATCATATTCTTATTTAAAATATAACTTATATGCAACCTAAATGATTACAATACATTTTGGTAATCATGAATCTTGTTATCTCTAACCTTTATATCCAAAATAAATGACCCAATAGTTAACACAAAATACTATTTATTGTTATAAAAATAACACATTATTTTTTAAAGTACAACTTATATTCAACTTTAAATGATCATAAGACTTTTTGAAGCCTTTTACATTTCATGACAAAATACAAGGTATTTATTGTACTCACCTTTTACATTTGTCATAGGACAAACATATAATATGAAGTGTTGCCACGTGAATAGTTGTACACATAAGAATAGTATTTGTCCACATAACAACAATACTTGTTTATATAAGCACCTTATTTTATAAATGATACACTTATAGTGAGTTATGATATTGTATATAAAGCAAAAAAGTATTTATTACACTTAATAAATGTATTTATGATTTTTTATATGACATTCATAAGTTCTCATGTGATCATGTAAGGGTCCAATATTGACAAATATTTGATCATTCTTTGATTTACATATGGAATAATTATTGACAATATATAGTATAAATATGTTGCAAGACTGAATTTTATACCCACAAGTACTATATCAATAATAAAACACCGTTCAACTACTGGTCCTCTCCCCTAGTGGTTCACATGAACTCATCTCTCATGAAAAAAAATGGTCCACTTAGCACTCATTGTATCTTTGTGATGCTCACAGGGATGAAGCATCGGGACTCTCCAAGAGGTCACCCAGCAAATGGGGCAGCAAGCTAAGTGAGCCCCCAAGATCAAGCTCACTTAGCTTGCTACCCCCATTTGCTTGTCGACTTTTGAGGCCCCCAAGATCAAGTTCACTTAGCTTGCTACCCCATTTGCTTGGTGACCTCCTAGGAAGTATGAATGTTCCATTTTATTTCTATAGAATTTGTTGAAATGTACATGAATGTATACCTTAAAAATTATGGTAGTTGAGAAAAATTCATTAGTACAACTGTATATTTGCTTTTTCAAGTGGTATTTGAATTTTGAATTGTGTGGATCCACAACAATTAGGTAGAGTAAGAAGCACACAACCTTTATTTAATTTTTTTAATTATTTTGCTCGAGAATTTTAATAGTTTTTTTTAGATAACAATGATTTGTTAAATTATGATATTTATATTACAAATCAAGTGTGTAGTTTTTGAGTCAAACTCCTTGACCCATATTTCATGAGTAGTGGTTCACACAAACTCATCTCTCATGAGAATGAATGTTCCACTTAACACTCATTGCATTTAGGTGATGCTCACATGAGTGAAGCATTCAGACTCTTCAAGAGGTCGCCAAGCAAATGGGGTAGCAAGCTAAGCGAGCCCCAAGATCAAGCTCACTTAGCTTGCTACCCCATTTGCTTGGTGACCTATTAGGAAGTCATGATGCTTCACCCCTGGGAGCATCACCTAGATGCAATGAGTGCTAAGTGGACCATTCATTCTCATGAGAGATGGGTTTGTGTAAACCACTACTCATGAAATATGAGTTAATGAGTTTGACTAAAAAACTACACAGTTGAATCCTGATATAAATATTATAATTTGACACGCTGCAAGAAAATACCTCCTACTTATTAATGATTTGTTAAATGAAATGTTTTTTTAGGAAATTAAAATACCTTGGGCATAAAATTTTAAAAACAAGGGTATTATGTAACACAAATTTGCATTTATATTAAAATTTTAATTTAGTATTAATAATTGAAGTATTTTATTTTTTAAGAGTGTATAAGTAATTAATATGTTTTTAGTATTAAATTTTTAATTTTATTGTTTATGAATATTGGGGTTTTGTTTTGATTTTATATCAAAAATTGATGTGGATTATTGATTCTATAAATCTATATAGAATTTTGTTTTGGCCTTTATATTTATAGTTAGGTTTTTATACTTGATAAGAGTTGATTTTTAGTGGGTTCTTTGTAAGCCAAGCAACTTTGTTAATAGGTCCAATGATCACATGATCATATAATTAGTTTTGATTAGAAATTATTTTTTTTACAACTTTATCTTCTTTAAAAACTATAGGTACTGAAGTAATCCTAAAGTTAAGTAACGATTTATAAGGATTCATCTGCATCATTTTGAGTCAAACTTCATTTACTTATAATTCATGTGTTATGGTTCACAAGAAGCTATTTTATGACCATGAATGGTCCACTTAGCACTCATTGCATCAAGGTGATGCTCATAGGGATGATGATGTAGTCAAGGATAGGGAGCCAAATTTATAGTTGCTTTATCCTTGTAGCCAATCCTAGATTTAATACACATATCACTAACGCACTATGAAGACACAAAATTAATTTAGATATATAAAACACAAAGGAACTATGAGAAACAACACAAATTTCAAAATTAATGATGAGATTTAAAAAACTTGCATCATTCACTTGATCTCTCTTTACAAAATCTAAAATGAATTTTTCCTCTTTATCCAAAAATCTTGCTCTACCAAAAATAAAAGCATCCCTTCATTTTCTTCTCTAAGAGCCCCCCTTCTTCAATATTGAAAAACCAAATTAAAGACTCGTTTTCAAACACTTCCTCTCTTGTCTCTTCACATTTGAGCCAACTCCTCACATTGGGACTTCACTTCCATGCAATGACTCTTTGTTCCCATATGATGATTATTTGTTTCCATTTGATGACTCTTCACTTCCATATGATGACTTTTTCTGTTATTTGTGCACAATATGACCTTTGACCAAAGAGGGCTCACTTTACTCTATCTACTCGTGTCTATAAAGCACCTAATTCTTTTTGTGTGATGCAAGATTGCACTACCCCCAGGATTTCTCTGCATCACACACCCCAAGTAAGAATTTGTGAGCATAGTACTCACAAATTTAAATTGGATGGTATAACCATCCCTTTGACCCATTAAGCAGTTCATGGTGTTCCCTTCCAACCATGTGAGGTGCCTCAAAAGTTTTCTCTCTATTTCTCTCTTTTTCCAACCACCTATTGAGCCATAGGTTGTCCCCCTTTGCCTACCTTTGCTTCTCTTTTTTCTTTCGCTACCCTCATGTGGGTTTTTACCCACCCAGATCTATCCACCTCCACCAATTTCTACTCTTCCTCATGTTTTTTATTTTCTTTTCTAGAAGGGAAGGAGTTTTTTGCTTTCTTTTCTAGGTGTTCCTTCCTTCCCTCCTTTCTTGTGCCTTAGACTAATGACTCTAATTTCTTTTCACCCTTCTTAATGGTACTTGAACATCATCAATCCCTCTTGGTCTTCTTTCTTCCTCCAACATATCACTTCCTCTACTACAACACCACTCTCTTATTCACTTGGCACTCTCTTTGCACTTCATTCACCTCCATTTCCATGCCCTATAAAAATATAGCTCTATTATCCCTTCTCTAGACTCAACAACTAGCACCTTCATATCCTCTTACATTAGGATTTATTCTTATTTAAAATTCTCACATCTTAGTTCCTTCTTGATTAAATCAAACAAAACTTCAATCATTCTCATCTATTTTGCTATTACACTTGAGCTTTCAAGGTCTTCCTCATTTTCACCTTTTGGGGTGCACCTTTTGCCTTGCTCTTCTTGATGACTTGATGCCCACTTCCTTCTCTTTTGTTGTCAAAACATACATGTTAGTACCTATGAAAAGATGTCTCCTATGCTCATGCTTTTCTTCTCTTACATCTAATTTATTCTTATAAACTAGTTGTAGATATTTTAATCCCAACTCTTTATCCTTTCTTTTACTCACACCAAATCTTGGCCCATAGATAGCATTGAACTTCACTTGCACAACCCTTAACAAGTTCATAACTTCACCTAGGCTTATTGCTACAATGGAAACTCCTACTCTACCCCTTTTAAGTCATCTTCTAAGAGGCGTCTTGACTCACACTAAACATCAAAATTCCAGTTACAAATTTTGGATAAATCACTTTTTGATATCGAACCACTCTTTCAACTCTTTGTTCTATACCCACCTACAATAGATGGAGAACACTCTAAACACCCTTACCCACTATTCACTCAATGTGGATGTTTTTTCCTTTCTTTACAACTTCTACCCAACACTCTTTGTTAGAAGATGTAGAACACTATATAAAAACATCTACCCAACTATTCACTCAATGAAGGATGCTTCATCTTTCTATATACCTTCCACCCAACACTCTCTTGTTGGAAGATATTTTTCATATTCTCAAACACATTTACAAGATACTCCTCTAATGCCAAATTATGCATGTTTATTAGGTATGTTGACACTCTTAACAATAAAACCTATTACTACAATATCTTTTATTAGAGTTGTACATAGGTTGAATACACACACACAAACTAGCATAAAACTAACTCTAATACAATCTAATGCAATCAAGCATAGGAAGCCAAAATAATTGAAACCTTGTCCTTGTAGCCAGAACCTAGATTTAATACACACATCCCTAATGCACTATGAAGACATAATTTTAATGCAAATTTAAAAATGCAGAGGAACCATGAGAAACAACATAGATTCAAAAAAAAATTATAGGATTTCAAAAACTTGTACCATTAGTGTTTGATCTCTCTTTACAAAAATTAAATTGATTTTTTATCCCCACTTTTTGAGCTTTCAAATCATTGTATAATAGTAATTAGAAAACTGACGAATTAATTGATTTTCTTGAACACTAACCACCTATATTTTCCACCCCTTCATATTCTCTTGTCATTTTATGTGAATCATTCCAAAAATCAAGAGTAAGAAGGAAAATATTTTCTTGTGGATGTTGATTGTCGTATGCCCATTATTCTTGATGGGATTGAACACACCCTTGTTGAATATGAGGTTGTGCAATTACAATTGTACAAACAAAATATATGCACTAGAGCCACATGATTCAGGTTAGGTACCTAAAATGGATGCATCTTAATTCAAGGAGAAAAAATCAATGAAAGAATGATGATAAAAAAAGAGGAATTCAAGTGTAAAAATACTTGAAAACTATAAAATGATGAACTAAATATAAAGTAACCAATGACAAACAAATATGTAGATATGTAATCAAAACATAATTCATGCACACAGAAAATTATTACATTAATCAAAATTCATACACACAAAATAAAGATATATCTATTGTTGAGGGAAATCATTCACCATCATTCTTTCTGAGCAAATCCATTCCAAAAAAGAGTGGTGTGTGTGATTCCTTCTAGATCTATAACTTCTATAGCAACCACAAGTAAGATGTTATTGAGATGAAATAAAATAATTAAACAAAGGAGCTACAACAAGTCCTTCTTCAAGCTTCTTCTCCTCCTCCTACAAAGCATCTTCTCTTATATAGAGAGATGCTTATCTCAACAAACTCCATAACAAGTTGCTACAAATAAATAGGATAGGATAACTACATTAGTTGGGAATAATGGAAGGAAATAGAGTTGTGAAATATGCTTCCTACACTAATCTTAAATGAGAGATATGTGCAAAAATAATTAATCTTATAGTTACAAAAAAGAATACACAAGAAATATTATACCATAACAAGATTATTTACGTGGGGAAAACCCTTTTGGGAGAAAAACCTCATACTCCAAACCAAAACCAATTGTATTATTCAACAACTATAAGGTTACAATACACATCTCATGCTATGCCTTTATAGGATTATCACTAACATTCATGTTTTGGAGCAAATATGGAAACATAATGATACTTACAAATCAACTATACAATCCACTATCCCAATGCCTCAATATATTGGCAAATGTAATAGAGGAAACCATAAATAGTTTCCAATAAAATGGACTCAAACCATGAGCCAAGTAGTCAACATATGAAAGAGACCTCATGACACGTGTCCAAGAGTTCCAAGCATCATTCTAGAAGATTCAATACCTTTCTCATGAACTTGGTCATCCAACTTCACTAGAGGAAGAAAATAACCACCCAAGTCCAAAAAAGACAATCAACTTATTACACATCATCATAGATGCATTCTTACACCTCTTAAATGTCATAGATGTCATAACTTGTAATATTTGACCACCAACTTAGGCACCCCAATTTCACTCCATTATCCATTCAAAGATGCTTTATGACATGCATCATAAACCATCATAATGTTGGTCAATATTTCAATGTAACTCCCCTATAATGCTCTTACACATTATAGAATATGGCACAAGCAACTCCCATATTATAATGTCATAAGATGCTTTTACACATCATAATGACATTTGTTGAGTTGTTTGTAGCTTCGATCAGATAACATAATAATAAATATGAATATATAAGTAATATTAAATATTACTTATATATTCATACTTAATATATAAGGTATGTTAAGATAAATATCAATATAGCATGATCGAATGATATATTACCAAAGCATAAACATCTTCTGCATTCTAAACGGTGATTAGTAACTGTTAAAATCAGTGAAACCGATTACATTACAAACGGTGACAAAGTCACACCTGTGATAGACGTGACTCCTTGAGGAGTCACGTCTATCACAGATGTGACTCCTATCGTCACTCACATATTTATATCAATGTCTTTGCCCTACAATATCACGGATCGACACAAAAATTTGAAGTGTATGAGAAGTGGAAATTGCATCTGAAATACAAAAGAAAGTAATAAGTTAAGTCTGCTATATAAATATCCAACTTTCAAAAAATATCCAAGTCAGAGATTATAAGTTTGATTTGAATTTACATGGTATCAGAGCCAAGTTAAGCAGAATCCGGGCAAAAAATTGAACTTGAGAAATTTAGATTTAATACATATCATTTCTCAAATGGTAGTAGCAATCTGATTCGAAGACATTGGAAGGAAAGAACAGCAAAAAAAAAAAAGGGTGTAAAGAAAATCAAGATGCGTAAATCGTTATCTTCATAACAGCGATCCATGAGTATAAGGAGAAGCAATCTATGTTAGGAGGATAGATCTAATTAAAGACAGTAGCAATCATGAGCAAATAATATATGAAAAGATTTGTAATGATTGGTGAAGTTGCATCCCTCAAAGGGAAATAAAAGGAGTCAATGAAGAAGATCGATAGGCATCAAGGAAGGAGAGGAATCAATCGATCTGCAATTAAATCAGCAAAGGTATGGAATCTCTATTATATATTGAACTTATAAATGTCTTAAGGCAATTTCTGAAGATATGCATATTCATATTACAATAAGTAATATATAGTTGCAAATGCATTACTCAATGATACATTGGTAAATGATAGAAATGAATGACATGAAATAAGATATGATTAGTGATAGGGAGGACTCTAGGCTGCCTGCTCTGCATCCTGTAGGTGTACAAGACTGTTGACAACACTAGCCTTCCTACCAATTCAAAGTGCTAAAAGACATACTCCTTGCAGAGATGGAAAACTCTACTTCTCTGCTTGGTGTGGGACACATACATTGTCCTCACTGCTTCCCAAATACTGCCTAAATGGCACATAACTTTCTGAGCCCGTTGCCCACCCTTCTCACTCTGTTCAAGGGTCTGGACTGCTTGGTGCTCACTTTCTTTCTCTCTACTTTTCCACCCCTGCAAATCTATTTATCCTACTTGTCTATCTAGCCGGACTCCTCACTGAGCTCGCCTAGAACAAGCATGCATTTCCTCTAGCTGGCAATCCGACCACCACACAAAAGAAAAACAAACAAAAAGCATGGCTCTGCAAGATGGCCTCCATACTGTACAATGGAACTTGAGGCATCATCAATACAGAGTCATGGTTTGCAAAAGAGAACAAAACTATAGAAACAGAAAGGACTAATCTACTTCAGAATAGTAAACTGAAAACAGAAAAGAAATACTCAAATGATCGAACTACTGAATTTGATTCTTATTCAAAAATTGCCTTTACATCAGAATGCTTCTCAAATTGAAATCTTTTTCTCGTTTCTTCTGCTCCACCACTCATACAGAAAGAATGCTGCATTTTATAAGTATTCCATGTCCGTTACAGGACAGTTCCAATTCCAGAACGGTTGGTATTCCAACTGTCGATTCAGCTTTGTGCTATCGGCAAGATAACACAGATGTCTCATCGAAACATGCTTATGCTTTCCCATCGGCAAGACAGATTCTTTGTCCCACCGATCATATTCTTCCCCTATCGATATGCATTCTATTTACTTTCGCCTTCATGAGAACTTTTAGTCCCACATGCACCCGTTCAAGTCGGCCACTATGGTTTATATATCCATCGGCTTAGTAAACTCCTGTCGGCACTTTTGCCGCCGACGACCCCTGTCTACCCACATCGGCACAACCCAAACTATCGGCCAACATTCAACCATGAACTCCGATAGTCCCTTGTCTCACCGATACCAAGTTTTCACCTTCCGTCGGCGTGACCATTGTGCATCGGCCTAAATCCTTAAAACTACGCCGATAGAAGTCCTTGCACCGACATCCAACTCCATCGGAGTAACACATAGCTGTCGGAGTGACTTTCCCAGCCATCGCCGATAGCAAGCCTCATACCGATGACAAGCCTCGGCAACACTTCATCGGACAGACAATTAATATCGGAGTGACACCCACATCCTTCACCGATAGTGATTCTCATGCCGATGGCCTTCACCAACCTTTACCACTCCATCAGGGTAACACCAAGCGATCGGAGACACAACCACAGGCTTCGCCGATGACCACCCTCATGCTGATGGACATCACACATCGGTAAGACCTTCATCTGTCGGCCTACGATCAAATCCTCAGCCCGATACTTATACTCACGCCGATGTCTTCGGCCAACTCCACATCGGTGAAACTCGATGTTTATCACCCCGATCGGTGAGATGATACACTGTCGGCTCACGATTATTTCCTCAGCCCGATGCCAAGGCTCACACCGATGACCCACTTTAGATAAGCAAAAACTTCTTCCCGCCAAGGCTTATCACGCCAAAATGCAATTATAAGAAAATTTCACATCACACCAAAAATGTGCAGTATATACATGGGCTCCGAGCCCTTGGTGCTCCTGCACCATACTCCCCCTGTGCGGAAGAAGTCAAGTCACCTCCGATGACAATGAGGCAAAATCAATGCCCCTCTTTTTAAATTCTGACTCTGCAACCCAGGTAGCTTCTACTTCAGGCAACTGCTTCCATTTGATCAAATGCTCCATGTAGACACCATGTCTGGTTTGCTTCTGTACTCTTGAATCCAGTATTCTCTCTACCTGCAGTTTGGGTTTTAATGGCAAAGTCACATCTTTTGTTGTCTGTTCCTTCTCTGAAATGGATCCATCTGCTGCTGACTGAGGACCCCTGTATTGCACCAGGTCTTGGACATTAAACACTGGTGAGATTGCCAAATCTTCTGGCAATTCAATTCTGTATGCATTGTTACCATACTTGTTCAGGATTCTGCAAGGACCAATTCTCCTCATCTACAGTTTGGTTGGTGTGCCTTTCGGCATTCTGGCTTTGTTCAAGTGTACCATAACCAGATCACCAACCTCAAACTGAATATCCCTTCTGTGGGCATCTACTCTATCCTTGATCTTCTGTGTGTTCCCTGTCAAGGTTTTCTTCACCTGCTCATGCACTTCTTTAATGGATTGTGCAAAATCCTCTACATGTCCACTTCTGTTCTCCATGTTTCCCATAATCCTGAGCTCACATATACCTCTGGGATGCATTCCATAGACTATTTCGAATGGACTCTTACCAGTAGTCCTATTCACACTGTCATTATAGGCAAATTCTGCCTGATGAATGACAAGATCCCAACTCTGTCCATATTCTTTGGTTATACACCTTAACAGGTTGCCCAATGTCCTGTTTACCACCTCTGTCTGACCATCTGTCTGTGGGTGATATGCTGAACTGAAAGACAAATTTGTTCCCAATCTCTGCCACAATGTTTTCCAGAAATGCCCCATGAATTTAGCATCTCTGTCAGACACAATACTTGCTGGAAGTCCATGAATTCTAATCACTTCTCTAAAAAAACAAGTGTGCTATATGACTGGCATCATGAGTCACTTTATAGGGAATGAAATGGCTCATCTTGCTAAACCTGTCCACTACTACATATATGCTGTCATAACCAGTCTTAGTCTTAGGCAAACCAACTACAAAATCCATGCTTACACATTCCCATGCCCTGGAAGGAATGGGTAAGGGTTGGTACAATCCTGCATTAGAAGTGGTTCCCTTGGCCTTCTGACATACGGTACACTGCTCTACATACCTTCTGATGTCTCTGTGCATCCTTGGCCAATGATAGAACCTTTGGACTAGCTCCAGTGTCTTGTTCAGACCAAAATGGCCGCTCAGACTGCCATTATGCTTCTCCTATATGAGATTTTCTCTCATAGATCCTCTTGGCACACATAATTGTCCACCTTTGAATAGCAATCCCTGCTGTAAGGTGAAATCTGCAAACTTACTGTGAAAGTGATTCTCAAAATCTTGACATACCTTGTATGCCTCAGCAAAATCTTCATCATCTTGGTAAAGATTCTTGAAATCTTCAATCCCAATGCTCTTCAATTGCACTTCCTGCACTGTGAGCAATCTTCTGCTCAAAGCATCTGCAACTCTGTTCAGCTGCCCCTTCTTATGCTTAATTGTAAAGGTATAAGACTGCAGGTACTCCATCCATTTGATATGCCTGCTGCTTAACTTATCCTATGAGTTCAGAAAACTCAGAGCTTGGTTATCTGTGTAGACCACAAATTCTTTAGGTAGGAGATAATGTCTCCACTTCCTCAATGCTTGGACTAGAGCATACAACTCTAAGTCATATGAAGAGTACTTACTCTTTGCTTCATTCAGCCTCTCACTGAAAAAGGCTACAGGTCTGTTTTCTTGATTTAGCACTGCTCCTACAGCTATATTACTTGCATCACATTCAATAGTAAATAGCTTATCAAAACTAGGCAACAACAAAATAGGTTGTGTTGCTACCTCTTTCTTCAACCTTTCAAAACTTCTATCTGCAGCTGGTGTCCATCTGAATTTTGCTTTCATTCCACCCTTAATTGTATCCAACATAGGTGCACATATTCCACTGAAATTTCTGATAAACTTTCTGTAAAACTGGGCTAAGCCATGAAAACTTCTCACCTCTGTGGCTGCTCTAGGAGTAGGCCAGCTCAATATGGCTTCTACTTTGGACTTGTCCATCTTCAACTCTCCCTGGGAGACCACAAAACCAAGGTATACCAATTCCTGCTTCATGAATTCACACTTCTCCAGATTGATGGTTAGTTGTTCATCATGTAATTTTTGCAAAACAGTATTTACATGTTCTAGATGTTCTTCCTTGGTCTGACTAAAAATTAGAATATCATCTAGAAAAACAACAACAAATTTACCAATGTAATCCTTTAGGACTTCATTCATGAGTCTCATAAAGGTGCTGGGTGCATTTGATAGACCAAATGGCATAACAAGCCATTCATACAGTCCTTCTGTGGT
Source organism: Cunninghamia lanceolata (assembly GCA_027924645.1). NCBI lineage: Eukaryota > Viridiplantae > Streptophyta > Pinopsida > Cupressales > Cupressaceae > Cunninghamia > Cunninghamia lanceolata. Next base: position 19,876,023 of record BSBN01001583.1, read on the forward strand.
CTTGAAGGCTGTCTTCCACTCGTCACCTTCCTTGATTCTTATTTGGTGGTAACCACTCTTCAGGTCTATCTTGGTGAAATACTTTGCTTTTCCAATACAGTCCATGAGATCTTCAATTCTGGGAATTGGGAATCTATACCTTATAGTTATCTTGTTTATGGCTCTGGCATCTGTACACAATCTCCATGATCCTCCTTTCTTGGGTGCCAACACTATGGGCACTGCACAAGGACTAATACTCTTCCTGATCAATCCTTGATCTAGCAATTCCTGCACTTGCCTAGAAATCTCTTTGTGCTGATCTGGAGTCATCTTGTAAGGTGCCTTGTTTGGCAAAGATGCTCCTGGAATCAGGTCTATCTGATGGCTTATTGCTCTCTGTGGAGGCAATGTGGTTGGTGTACCATCACTGATTATGCCTTTATACTTCTCCAGTATAGGCTGCACTTCTTTGGGAATCTCTGTCTTCTTACCCTGCTGTCCTTCTTTTGGTTTCACTATGATGGCATAACCAATACCATCTTCCTTAAGAGTATTCAGAAACTCTTTTCCACTCACAACCAAGATATTAGGACTCTTTGTCTGAACTGCATCTTCATCCTCCAATGACTGAATCTTATAGGTGACACCATCCTTCTAAAAAGAATAGGCATTCTTCTCACCATCATGTACTACTTTTCAGTCATACTGCCATGGTCTGCCCAATAAGAGATGGCATGCATCCATGGGTAGTATATCACATAATACCTTATCCTTGTAGCCACCTATACTAAACTCTACCCAACTTTGTTCATTTACTACCACATGTTGACCCTTATTCAACCATGTGACTCTATATGGGTTTGCATGAGTAATTATTTTCAAATTCAATTTCTTAACCGCCTCATCAGAAATAATATTATCAGTGGATCCTGAGTCTATGATAATTTTACATACCTTATTCAAAATCTTGCACTTGATTCTGAATAGTGCTCTCCTCTGGCTTGGTTCAGATTTCACTGGTTCTTTGATCAATGTTCTCCTTATCATCAGGTTCTCTCCATCTTCTGAGTTTAGATTGACCTCAGGTGACTGGCTGCTGGATGCATTATCTTGGACATAGTGATTTCTCTTATCACCTCCTTGAGAAGAGGATGTGGCCTTTTCTGGACATCTATACGCTGGATGACCTAGATTGCCACAGTTGTAACACTTCATATTTGTGAAATAGGATCCTCTGCCTGATCCTCCTGACCTTCCTCTGTTAGATCCTCTTCCTCTGTGGTTTCCTCTACCACTCGACTCCCCACTCTGCTCTGTGAGTTTGGATTCTGCTTGGGATCTATTGTCAGTATTTCTTCCACCAAAACCTCCTCTATGTCCTCTGTTATCTCTGCCTCTTCCTCTTCCTCTGCTATTTGAGTCTTGTTTCCTCTTATTCTTTTCCTCCACCTTCAGTGCTAGCTGATAGCATTTTTGCACTGTGGTAGGGCACAATAAACTGATTTCTTCTTGTATATTCCACTTCAGACCATTAAGGTACCTTGCTACCTTTATGCTTTCATCCTCCATTACTTTGGACCTTAAGCATAGCTTTTGGAATTCTTCAGTGTATGCACTGACATCTAATTCCTTTTGTCTCAGATTCTGTCTCTTCCTGTGCAACTGTATTTCATAATCTTCTGGCATATATGCTTCTTTGATTTTAGCTACCATTCCGTTCCAAGTAGCTATGAGCTTCTTATCTTCTTTTGCTCTTTCAGTCTGCACAAATTTCCACCAGGTTAAGGCAGCTCCCCTGAGTCTGGATTTGGCCACCTTTACTTTCTGTGCCTCGCTTACACCATCACATTCAAAGTGATTTTCAAGTCCTTCTATCCACTCCATGACCAAATCTGGGTCCATTTTCCCACTGAAAAGTGGTACTCCTTCCAATGTTTTACCACTCATTGCTTTCAAAGCTTTCAAGAATGGTTCTTCTTCCAATTTAGGATCAGGTGTGGGCTCTTCATCTTCTACAGATACACCTTTTCCCTTATCCTCAGAATTTTTAACTCTCTGGCTGACTTCTTCAGTCTTTTGCAACATTACACCTAGCTTACTCTCCATTTCTGCTAGTCTTTCTTGTAGGAGTCTATTCTCCTCTTCTTGATCTTCAACCTTCTTTGCTAACTCTGCATTAGTCACCATTTTCTTGGATGAACTAACAAACTCACTTGAACTCGGTGATGACATACAACTCTTCTATTCCTATCTAGGAATAACCCAAATCTTACTGCTCTGATACCAATTTGATAGGGAGGACTCTAGGCTACCTGCTCTGCATCCTGTAGGTGTACAAGACTGTTGACAACACTAGCCTTCCTACCAATTCAAAGTGCTAAAAGACATACTCCTTGCAGAGATGGAAAACTCTACTTCTCTGCTTGGTGTGGGACACATACATTGTCCTCACTGCTTCCCAGATACTGCCTAAATGGCACATAACTTTCTGAGCCCGTTGCCCACCCTTCTCACTCTGTTCAAGGGTCTGGACTGCTTGGTGCTCACTTTCTTTCTCTCTACTTTTCCACCCCTGCAAATCTATTTATCCTACTTGTCTATCTAGCCGGACTCCTCACTGAGCTCACCTAGAACAAGCATGCATTTCCTCTAGCCGGCAACCCGACCACCACACAAAAGAAAAACAAACAAAAAGCATGGCTCTGCAAGATGGCCTCCATACTGTACAATGGAACTTGAGGCATCATCAATACAGAGTCATGGTTTGCAAAAGAGAACAAAACTATAGAAACAGAAAGGACTAATCTACTTCAGAATAGTAAACTGAAAACAGAAAACAAATACTCAAATGATCGAACTACTGAATTTGATTCTTATTCAAAAATTGCATTTACATCAGAATGCTTCTCAAATTGAAATCTTTTTCTTGTTTCTTCTGCTCCACCACTCATACAGAAAGAATGCTACATTTTATAAGTATTCCATGTCCGTTACAGGACGGTTCCAATTCCAGAACGGTTGGTATTCCAACTGTCGATTCAGCTTTGTGCTATCGGCAAGATAACACAGATGTCTCATCGAAACATGCTTATGCTTTCCCATCGGCAAGACAGATTCTTTGTCCCACCGATCATATTCTTCCCCTGTCGATATGCATTCTATTTACTTTCGCCTTCATGAGAACTTTTAGTCCCACATGCACCCATTCAAGTCGGCCACTATGGTTTATATATCCGTCGGCTTAGTAAACTCCTGTCGGCACTTTTGCCGCCGCTGACCCCTGTCTACCCCCATCGGCACAACCCAAACTATCAGCCAACATTCAACCATGAACTCCGATAGTCCCTTGTCTCACCGATACCAAGTTTTCACCTTCCGTCGGCGTGACCACTGTGCATCGGCCTAAAGCCTTAAAACTACGCCGATAGAAGTCCTTGCACCGACGTCCAACTCCATCGGAGTAACACATAGCTGTCGGAGTGACTTTCCCAGCCATCGCCGATAGCAAGTCTCATACCGATGACAAGCCTCAACAACACTTCATCGGACAGACAATTAATATCGGAGTGACACCCACATCCTTCACCGATAGTGATTCTCATGCCGATGGCCTTCACCAACCTTTACCACTCCATCGGGTTAACACCAAGCGATCGGAGACACAACCACAGGCTTTGCCGATGACCACCCTCATGCCGATGGACATCACACATCGGTAAGACCTTCATCCGTCGGCCTACGATCAAATCCTCAGCCCGATACTTATACTCACGCCGATGTCTTCGGCCAACTCCACATCGGTGAAACTCGATGTTTATCACCCCGATCGGTGAGATGATACACTGTCGGCTCACGATTATTTCCTCAGCCCGATGCCAAGGCTCACACCGATGACCCACTTTGGATAAGCAAAAACTTCTTCCCGCCAAGGCTTATCATGCCAAAATGCAATTATAAGAAAATTTCACATCACACCAAAAATGTGCAGTATATACATGGGCTCCGAGCCCTTGGTGCTCCTGCACCAATTAGCTTATAGGAATGCATTACATTATATTGACTAGAATAGCAATCAAATGAAATTAGTCATATAATTGACATAGGATATTTATGTACATTATCATCATGAATATGGAATCTTAATTACATATAATGGATGAACAAATGAATGTCATTATAAATGAATATACAAGGAAGAATGAATTAATATGATAAATGTGTATATATAGAATGAACATGATCAATAATGATAATGGAAAGTGATCAAACATTAGATCATATGTGATGGGCCATATGATATGAGGCCAAAATGATAAGTCATCATATGAAATATCAACAAAGACTTATAAATCATAGGATTGTGCTATATCCAAGAAAAGGATTAGCCTCATCATTAATCGTCTCGTTATCCTAGGTGTATGGGTAAGTTAGGAGATTGTATGTTGGACCTAGGTAACCCTCAAGTGGATGAAGAACACTGTGCGGGTGTGAAGTCCCTTGAGCCAAGAGACGAAGAACACTGTGTGGGTGCGAAGTCCTTGGGCCTATGGTAATGATGAGCTCATCAATGTTAAATGTGCCTGACGTGAGGTGACTCTTGGTGGGATGAAGAATGTTGTGTGGACATGAAGTTCCATCAAGCCATATGGTGAAGAACTCTGTGTGGGAGTGAAGCCTTTAGGCCTCGGTATGGGATGGTTAATGGCTCCTCAATGAACCATACCTATGGAGCTAGAGATGGATTAATGATAGGGCGACACATGATCCTCTCAAGGGTAGAGCATAAGGCCTTTGATCATGAATATGAATATGGATATAAATATGAATATGAAAGTGAATATAAATGATTATGAATATGAAAATGGGATTAAGAGGGAGTTCACTGTACCTTATAATCCTCAACAAAATGGAGTTGCAGAAAGAAAAAATAGAACCATTGTAGAAGCTGCTAGGGCTATGTTACTTGATCAGAATATAGACACTTCACTTTGGGTAGAAACATCTAGTACTGCTGTCTATATATAGAACATATGTCCTCACTCTCATATTGATGACAAAACTCCTGAAGAAGCCTTCACTAGCACAAAACCAGACATTAGTCATTTGAGGATATTTGGTTGTCTTGTTTACATTCATGTGCCCAAAGAGAAAAGAACTAAGCTAGAACCTTCTGGGAGAAAAGGCATCTTTGTAGGCTATAGTGAAACATCAAAAACTTATAGAATATATATACCTGGTCAAAGACAGATTGAACTAAGCAGAGATGTGATTTTTGAGGAAGACATAGCTTTCAAAAGAGCCAGAAATGATATTGAGTCAGAAATTCAAACTTCCAACTCAAGCATAGAAGAGGATCCTACACCTGAGTTTCAGAGGGAGTATCCTGAGGAAGAGGTAAACCATGAACAAATCACATCACTAGAAAATCCCAAGAAAAGACCACTCTGGGCCACCAAAACAATGGAAGAAGCTAAAAATTATGCCGCTCCATCAGGGACTTTTAGGGAAAGCACAAGACCTAAGAGATTCTCTAGTTATGTAGCTTTAATGAGTGAATTCATTAAATCAAAACCTTCTAGTGCTATAGAAGCTCTTAAGCACCAAGTATGGAAGGATGCCATGACAGAGGAGTATCAATCCATCTTGAAGAATGATGTGTGGGATATAGTACCTAGACCAAAAGGGAAATCTGTTGTTTCTTCAAAATGGCTATTTAAAATCAAACATGATGCAGATGGCAGTATAGGGAAATACAAAGAAAGATTTGTAGCTAAAGGATTTTCACAAAAGGAAGGAATTGATTACGACGAAACCTTTGCTCCAGTTGCTCGATATACATCAGTCAGGGCAGTTCTAGCTATTGCAGCAGCCAAAGGGTGGAAAGTCCATCAAATGGACGTAAAAATTGCTTTCTTAAATGGAACCATTGAAGAAGAGGTTTACTTAGAGCAACCTGAAGGATTTGAGATTCACAATGCAGGATCCCATGTATGTAAATTAAAGAAAGCTCTATATGGACTTAAACAGGCCCCCAGAGCCTGGTATGAAAGAATTGACAGTTATCTCTTGAGATTAGGCTTCTGAAAGAATGATGCAGATCCAAATCTCTACTTCAAACAAAGCAAAGGTGATATGTTAATATTGATACTATATGTTGATGATCAATTGATTACAGGAAAAAATTACCTTATTGATCAGTGTAAGAAAGATCTAGCTTCAGAATTTGACATGAAGGACTTAGGTCTATTACACTACTTCCTTGGACTAGAAGTATGGCAGAAATCAGACTGTATTATTCTAAACCAAGGGAAGTACACAATTGATATATTAAAAAGGTTTGGTATGATGGAATGTAGACATATGTCTTCCCCCATGGAAACAAATCTTCATAAATTGAAGGAAGCAGCAGCAGATTCTCCATTGGTAGATCCCACTCTGTACAGACAAATAATTGGATCCTTGATGTATTTGGTCAATACCATACTTGATATTTGTTATGTTGTAAATGCCTTAAGTCAGTTTATGTGTGAGCCCAAGGAGATACATCTTGTGGCTATGAAACATATAATGAGATACCTTCAAGGTACTCTAAATTATGGCTTAAAATATGAAAAGGTTGACTTAGATCTACATGGATTCACAGATTCAGATTGGGTTGGAAGTGTAACTGACCGGAAGAGCACCTCCAGATGTTGTTTCAGTTTAGGGTCAACAATGATATCGTGGATCAGTAGAAAACAGTCTTCAATTGCTCAGAGTTCTACAGAAGCCAAATATATTGCAGCTTCTATGGCTGCTAGAGAGGCAGTATGGCTTAGAAAACTGCTTGTGGGATTATTTGGTAAACCTTTGAAACCAACTATCATCCACTGCGACAATCAAAGCTGTATTAAGCTATCCGTGAATCCAGTATTCCATGATAGATCTAAACATATTGAGATTCCTCATCACTATGTGCGTGATATGGTGGAAAGGAATGTGATTCAGTTGGAGTATATCAGTACAGGAGATCAAACTATAGATATTCTTACTAAACCACTCCTCAAGGTAAAAGTTGAATACTTCAGAAAAAATCTTGGTATGATTGAAATGTAAAATTCTAATTGATTTGTACTAATATATTAAAGATGTTTAATGTGTAAACATCTTGTGTCATATGTGTGACTCTATGACATTATGGGCCTACCCATTCTGTGTTTATTTCCCAAAGGTGACGATTTTTTGGATAATCTACACTTGTACCTAACATTATAAGGTGACGATCTTATAATGTTCATTAGACTGATATCATGTGACTTGATATTGGTATGAATCATGGAGTTATCATGATTAAGTTATGGTAGACATTATGTGACTTAATGTCAGTGCACATACCATAACTGGGATATATATAAGGAGAATGTAATGTTCTCGAGTATAGTATATCCTTTAGTATCACGAGGTAGGTGATGCTACGTATCACGAGATAGGTGATACTATATATCATGAGTTATGTGATATTAAATTACTTTGAGTAATTCATTATAGATCATTTAATTGATATTCACAGAGATTATTGTGATATTGTTATCTTCCCGAGCTAAGAGGGAGTGTTAAGTTGTTTGTAGCTTCGATCAGATAACATAATAATAAATATGAATATATAAGTAATATTACATATTACCTATATATTCGTACTTAATATATAAGGTATGTTAAGATAAATATCAATATAGCATGATCGAATGATATATTACCAAAGCATAAACATCTTCTGCATTCTAAATGGTGATTAGTAATTGTTAAAATTAGTGAAACCGATTACATTACAAACGGTGACAAAGTCACACCTGTGATAGGCGTGACTCCTTGAGGAGTCACGTCTATCACAGATGTGACTCCTACTATCACTCACATATTTATATCAATGTCTTTGCCCTGCAATACCATGGATCGACACAAAAATTGGAAGTGTATGAGAAGTGGAAATTGCATCTGAAATACAAAATAAAGTAATAAGTTAAGTCTGCTATATAAATATCCAACTTTCAGAAAATATCCAAGTCAGAGATTATAAGTTCAATTTGAATTTACAACATTAGATGCTCTTACAACTTCTTACACACTTCTCAAAGCATTTGACACATGACAAATAATTCCAACAAAAAATGGGATTCCCCATTTTCCCATACGAGGCCAAAAATATAAACAATAATATGAACATTAGGATGTAAGGTTGAGACACCTTTCGTAACAAATAAATCTATCCAAATCGATATGATCCCATAAAATTAGTTGGCTCAAGTAATTTGGATATATTTAAATCCATATATGTTGTTTCTCTAAAGTGTATGGGTATTCTTAATTCACTATAAAGCATTGTTATAATAAATTGTTTATGGTACAAATAAAAAGTATCTTTAGAATAATTAAATAGGAAGGTCGATGAGGTGGGTAGAGGTGCAAGATGGTATTTGTAAGCTATGTCACATCTTGGACAAAAGGTTGGATGAGTTGTAGGTGTGAGACATTCCACATATTTGCCACCCAGGTTAATTCTATGCTCCATCTATCATTTAATGTTTGTTGTTGAATCCATACTATTTCTAAAGGAAAACATTGTTGGTCTTACTAGTAAACAATAATTCTAAGGCAAATAGTTATTTATAGAAACAATTAGCAATCTACTTTTAACTTCTTATTAGTTTTTGTCAAAAAAGTTACTAAATCCTATCAATAATCCTTAGAAATCAAATTATCATAGCATAATTATTATGAGGTAAGAATGAATAAATGGGTAGTGAAATGTGATGAAAGTTAATAAAAAAATGTAGTAAAAACATGTTATAAATGTATACATTTTAGGACTCGTCATTACCCCCCCTATTTAGTGTATTACACATCCTCGTGCAATATCTAGTCACTTTGTCTTGATTTGTTATTATGTTTCTTCTTCTTGGAGCATGGCACATAGAATGGAGAGGGTAGGAGTGATAATGTTATGTATAGAATGCAAGGTGAGTTTCACCACTACTATGTTGCCACTTGTTTTTACACTTATTGTCTTGTCACACAAGCATAATATTATCTAACACACTTTGACCTTGATGGCCAAATATTGTCTCTTTTAAGATCTCTTTATTTTTATTTTTTATTTTTTGTTTTTTTCTCATTCATTTTTTGTCACTTTGTTTCAACTTTGATTGTTGTGTGTTTGAAAATAATTATAGTGCTAGAGTGGAATTTGACATATACATGATGGTGCATCTATAGTATGACACTTCCTACATTTATGACATAATTACTCCCCCCAACTTTTTAAAATGGTATGAAGATGGAGGAAAATGGTGGGTTAAGGATGAAAAATGGTAATATGCTATAATGTTTAATTTTAAGGAAAATTGAACTGTCGATAAGGGCGTGGTTCAGTGGTTAAGTCGCTCAGTTGTAGTGGCGGCCACCAGAGTTCAAACCCCCACTGGGCCATCGAGCTCACAGGATTTATGCCTTCTCTGGGCCAACAAGCTCATGGGTTTTAAGTGTTCTTGCTAGGGGATGAGGTCCCCCGTGTTGTGGCCTCATCAGTTCATTGCTCTGGGCAAAAGCATTTGCGTGGAGCCAGAGGGCATGTCGCACCAGCGTCGCCAGTCACATTAAAAAGTTTACCAGGTGCATTATCTTTAAAAAAAATATTACTACCTTAGTTTACTAATAAATGCTCTAAATACTAGAATGTGAAGTAAAAGATGCTCCAAGTTGGACTGCTGAATCATTGATGAACTTCCTGCAACACAAGGAAGTTTTGGAAACTTGAAGAGGATTCTATAGGATGTTATAGGTCATCAAATGCCAAGGATGCTATTGTATTATTTTCTCTTTTTTTGATTTTTTTTGCACAGGGTCTTATCAAAAACCTAGTTTTCATGCCACTTAATGTCTAGTGCTTCCCAAGGGTTTTCACTCTAGATTTTTGCCTTTTTTGTTAATAGGTGGTATGTCAGATAGCTAGTTGTCTAGCCACCTACTGTCTAACAACACCAAAGGGTTTCACTATTAGATTTTTTTCTTTTTTGTTGAAATGATGGTAGAGTAATGTCATTGAGAACTTAAAGATCCACATAAGTTGCACCTTATGTAACAACTTATGTAACAAAATATTTATTAACAAGATGTCTCATAGAGCTTGAAAAAATGTTCTTGGAAATGAGAAGCATTCTAATAGGATTCACATGATTTGAATTTCATTGATATCTCTCATATTATCTTGTAGGCTCACATTACTTCTGATAAAGAAATTAACCAATCTTACTAATGAGTGGAAACTATTATAAACAAAATGTGAGAATACATTATGGCTTATAATTAAGTTCACTTCCACTTGGTCATTAGATTAGCTATCTTCTCCTAAAGTCATTATTAATCCTTTTGAGTAACATAAACCTCTTTATTTCATTGTTATGACACTACTTGATGCATTGAGAGTACAAGACACAATATACCAGTACAAATTTTGAACTTGATACTTCATTAAACCACCATTTTTATTTTTTTTTAAAGTGGAATGGTTGTTGGCTTGCATCTCAACAAGTCCTGTAAAAATTAAGTTGAACTCTTGTTATCGATCCTATAAAAATATCGATAGACTCAAGAACTACATGTATGTCCAATATTAAATGTAAACAACATTATTTTCAATCTAAACTAATATAGATGGAAACCCTCTATGTCAAATAGCTAAGCTATGTTGGGCAAACTAGTACCAGATTTATCATGATCTAGATATAGGTATTATTTAGATTACTTGCTTCAACATAACAAATTACATCCAAACCTATAAATGTGATCTTATAAACTCATGCACCAATGATTTGTAAAAATATTGTAATCTTCATGCAAAATTGAGCTTGGGAAAAAAGAAGATAATATCAAGTGTCTCCATTGTCAACATTCCATCACATTGAAATACATGGGTAACTAGTCACTGCAACTTATAAGTAGACTAGGAAACAATGTTGAATATTGAGTTCACCTAGTTGTAATTTATGTTGATTGGTTTTGAGTACTTGATTTTTTGTCTATTGTGGAGATAATTAATTTCAACAACAAATTATACCATCAAATTGAGGTAGCTAATTTCAATCTAATGTTAAATATTATCAAGACAAAACAAAAATATATTAGCTAATGTACCTTCTTTCAACAAAAATAAGTATAAAAAGATATATTTAAAAAAATTTAACTTCTTTATCTTTATAGCCAAGGGAAATTGAGAGGCCCAATGGCTTAGATGCACCTAGAGGGCTTAATCCTTAATGACATCTAGGTCAACATAGCAATCTCTTCCTATAATCTTTAAATCATAATTAGAGACATCATGGCAATCTAGGTCAATAAGGAAATCTCTTCCTAGAAGTTGACATCATGGCTATGATTTAAATATTATAGCCACGATTACTTCAAGTACCTACACATGCATCACTCACAACAATGGTTCAATTAAGAATATTTTTTGCTTATTCCCCTAAATGGGATTTGACGACATCATGGCAGATTTTCTATCTTCTACTTCCACAATCATTAAATCCTTATCTTTTCACTATGGCAACTCCTTGTTTTCAATGTACTCTTCTGAGCATTCAATAGCTAGGTTTGAAATCCTATCTACCAACCTATTAGCTTCTTAATAATAATGGTCATACACATAATACTCAAATTCATCAAGTAAGTTCCACACTATTTGAAGAATATTCCTTAATATCCAATTATCACTCTTCCTTGATTTGATGGCATTTATGGTCAACATGGAATCCCTTCTATGGATATCTTTTTATGTTTTCTTTGCGAGCGATGCATAGTGACGAATCAATGCTTGAATTTCTACCTCATTGTTAGAACCCACTAGTAGTTTTTTTGAAGTAGCTAAGTTAACTTTACTATGCCTATCCCTCAGTACACATCATGCACCTAAAATCCTAGGATTCCCATGTGACACTTCATCAAAATTGATTTTGGTAAGGGATGACAAAGGGGGTGACCACTTTATCAAAGAATGATCAGGCTTAGAGATGCTACCCTTAACTAATCCATGAACTAGAAGTGGTTTTAATGGAGACTTAGATTTCAATATTTCATTGTCCCAGAAAGAATTTGTCAAGTTTTTGAGAGTTTGTGAATGCATACAACATTACAATTTTAGATTTGCCATTTCCATTTTATGAATAACAATTTCCACTATGGAGAAAATGCCTTTAAATATTTATTATTTTTCTCCCTCTATAAATTCTAGATCAAGAGAGAGGGAGCAATTTTTCATATGCAGGCATAAGTCAAATCCCTATACAGAAGAGGCTAGCTCAAGAATAGTTCACACAAAGTATTAGGAAAGGCCTCATCCTAATGTAATCAATTACACAACCGCATCCAATATTTATAGCTATAGGCACAATTTAGAATAAGATAATCTCTGTCCTTAGATTCTTCCAAACAAAATACACATCTAAAAGTAGTAGTAATCCCCATTTTTTCAAGTCTTTTTCTTGTAATAATTTTGTTGTGGAGGGCTAACCATGCAAATGCTCCTACCTTGGGTAAGAAAGCTTTATCCCAACAAAGAGAAAAGGGTCATTTGTTTATATTTTGAGAATGAGTTAGAGTTGAAAGTATCCTTGTTTAACATAATATCCCCCATTTTTTTATCCCATCCAACAAAGTTCATCCTTCGTATTGGAAAAAAATGATTTTCCTAGTTGACAATATCTCTTCAAGTGCCATTTTCTAATTCAATGGAAATGAGCAATCCATGAATTCCTTCTAGGATACACTAGGCATATTTTTGGACTAGGAAACCACTATATGGTCTTTTACTTTATTACCCCAAGCCTTTAAAAGGAATTATTTAGCCTCAGTTAGATCCGTTCTATTATCCAAAGGTTTGTGTTCATTCCATGAATCATACCAAAAAAGGGTTTTCTCCCCATTGTGTATGACCTAGGAGAATGTGGTGTAATTACTTCCTTACACATTATAGTATAATTCCACATATTTGACCTAGTGGGGGAGTTAGCAATAGTAAAGATTCTATGTTTATCCTTTGAGTCAAGATATTTTTCTTGCATTATTTTACACCATCTAGAATCAGGTTTGGAGTACATCTTCCATGCATGTTTAGCCCTAAGTGCCATATTATGGAAATTAAGATATGGATTCTCGATCCTCCATTGATTTCTGATGTACAAACTTTATCCCATGCTAAGAGAGCTACCTTCCTTTTTTCACTGCTTCCTTTCTACAAGGAAGAGCACATGGTCTTTTCAATATTAGAAGCAGTGCTACTTGGAATGTTGAGAACTTCCATCATATATATAGGCACTACACCTGAAATTAATTTAATCATGGTAATTCTCCTAGACATGGCTAGCAATTTTCCTTTCCATATTTATTTTTAATAGAGGAAATCACATAATTCCAAAATATAGTCTTATGCCCCCCATGGAAAAGAGGGATTCCTAAATATTTTTTAATACAAGAAATCGTACGATTCCAAAATACGGTCTTATTTTCCCCATGAAAAAGAGGGATTCCTAAATATTTGCATGGCAATATTTCTACCTTGAAACCTAATAAGTTGGAAATCCTTCTTTGAATGTTTGAATAGGTATTGGAGGAAAAAAATCTTTGAAGGGTTGATGTTATGCCTAGAGGCTACACAATAGTCAGATAAGACTCTCTTAACAGTCTTAGCCTCACCAAAGGAAGAAGACCCAAATAATAATGTATCATATACAAACAATGCATGAGTAATAGGTCCCACATTTCTATTAATTGTGATTTTGTGCTAACTGTTGAAAAGAGCAATACAACTGAGAGGGGGGGTGAATTAGTTGTAGCCAATATTTCAAAACCATTAAAACATCAACCAATCAACACTGCATTTGTAATTTAATCTTGAAAGCATGAAACGGGAACTTAAACATATTTACACATTCAACACAAGAGACACCAGATTTTTTATGTGGAAAACCCCAGAGGGGAAAAACCACGGTGAGTGTTTAGCTCACAAAATAAATATGATATAGCAATACTGAAAATCAGAGGCTCACTACCTTAGGGCTCACTGCCCAAAATGCTCACTGCAAAAGTTAGGGCTCACTACTAAGGGGTGGCTCACTACCAAGGGTTTGTGAACTGATTTGATAGCATCTACTTCATGCCTGAGTTTAGTTCCATTGAAGCGCAATACATTTCCTCTTCTCTACTCTGCCTTTTACTTCACACTTTTCTTTGCATTTTTCACAAGGACATATTTTTTTCACAACTTCATTACATTTTTTTATACAATTCATCAACCTTGGAATGTACATCAAGGTTGGCATAACAATCATCAACCTTTGGAACAATCTCCAAGGTCGGCATTACAAACATTACAATCATACATTAGAATAGGTCTGGACCTAAATAGATTTGTGGATGAAAAGAGTGAATGCGGATCACATAACTCCTTATCTAGAACTCAAATGCATTCTTCCACGCAGCTACACACTTCCACAATCTTCAAAACATAACCGCAGGTAGTGAGAACAACTGAGTCGGCTAAAACTAGTGTTAACACTTGAACATTTAGGAGCACTCTTCATGCATGATCTAGATTTTACTTTGTGGACCAATCTAAAGGTAGGAACATGATCTAGAGACTCCCACAAGCATGTTACAATCATCAATAACTTTTGCACAACCCTAAAACACTCTATCTAGAAGATTCTTCAAACTAGAGCACTTGAACATAACTGTTGGCCACTGTCATAGAGGAAAGATCGCTTGTGGAGCACCAAATCATGAACCATTTGGAATGAAGGCACATAACATCATCACAAACTTAATTCCAAAACCACAAACTATAAAACTTAAATGTGGAGAAATGCAGAGCAAAATACTTTCTCCCTATCACCACTAAATGCATAGAAAAATAGTTCTTACTCTGGTGAACAGAACTCTCTCAAATCTTCATATTGGAGGCTCAAAATTGAATAGATCATATTTAGACATGCCTCTAAATGAATTCCAATCCATAGACAAAGATATTCACTCCACAAGAAATGCAGAGCAAACTACTGGACTATTCATCATCAAACCAAGATACTTTGTAACACACTGTTTCCACTAGGAGGGAAAATTTTCTCAAAAGTACTTGGAAACTCAATATCAGAAACATATTCTCATGATCTTCAAGACTTATGCAAAGCAATACTCATCACAAGCAAGTAAACAAATAAGAGCATAATTGACAACAATGACAACACAGATATGTTGACATCAATGACAACACCGATTAGGCACATACTTGCAACAATCTCCCCCTTTGTCATTGATGGCAACATATGATGTGAAAAACTATAAAGACCATCAAGACAAGATTTTGCATTGATTACCTTCTCCCCCTTTCTCTTTATACATCTGCACTCTTAAGTTTTTCACATGATTTCTCTCCCCCTTTGACATCAATGGCAAAGGGCACATACTTGCACTATGTTGCTCTAATCAAACTGAAATTGCTCTTTCATCAACAGTGTAAACTTATTGTTCTTTGTCAGGAACACATATCAGGAACACTTGCTACTCCCCCTAGCTCTCAAAACATCAATCCAAATCAAAGAATGAGGCTTTGGACACCACTGGACTGATGCATTCCTATGCATCTTAGTTTAGAGCAGGAGGGGTAATGACCCCTAACTATTCTCTGAGATACTCAAAAGTATCCTTAGGCAGAGGCTTGGTAAAAATGTTTGCAATCTGATCCTTTGTAGACACATTCCATCTTTACTTCATTCTCAGTCACCTTTTCTCTCAGAAAATGATACCTTATAGATATATGCTTTGTTCTTGAGTGCATTACCGGATTATTTGAAATGTTTATAGCACGTGTATTATCACAGAGGATTGAGATTGGTTCTTTGTACACAACTCCTATATCTTTCAATGTTTTCATCATCCATAACACTTGAGTGCAACAACATGTTGCTGCAATGTATGCAAAAGTAGACAAAGAGATTGAATCTTGCTTTTTGCTCAACCATGAAACCAATCTATTGCCCAAGAAGAAGGCACCACCACTTGCACTTTTTCTGTCATCAATATCTCTGACCCAAACTGAATCTGTATAAGCATTAAGAGTGAAATCATTATCCTTTGGATACCATAGGCCATGATCTAGTGTACGTTTCAAATATCTCATGATTCTCTTGACTGCCATCACATGTGAATCTCTAGGATCTTCTTGAAATCTTGCCACAAGACAAGCTGCATGTATTATGTCTGGTCTGGTATGGGTTAGGTAAAGCAATCCTCCAATCATGGATCTGTACCTTTTCTGATTAGTTTTGGGTGAATCACCATTCTTTCTTAATTTACATCTAGTCACCATGGGAGTGCATACTGGTATAGAGTCCTCCATTCCAAATTTCTTCAACAACTCTCTTACATAGTTGGACTGAGAAATGAAGATTCCTTTATCTGATTGAGTAATATGCAGACCTAGAAAGAAATTCATTTCACCAAACATGGACATCTCAAACTCCTTTTACATTTCCTCTACAAATTTCTTACACATACCTTGATTGCCTCCAAAGATAATATCATCAACAAAGACTTCAACAACCAGAATTTGATCACCATTAATTTTGAAATATAGATTGTTGTCAGTAGTACCTTTACTGAACCCTAATTGCAACAAATACTTGTCCAATCTTGCATACTAGGATCTAGGGGCTTGCTTGAGTCCATACAAAGCTTTCTTCACTTTGTACACTATGTCACCTTGATTTGATAGCTAAAATCCTTTCGATTGTTAAATGTAAACTTCCTCTTCCAACTCTCCATTCAAGAATGCAAGTTTCACATCCATCTGATACACTTTAAAATCTTTATGTGTTGCAAATGCTAGAAATATTCTGATTGCTTCAATTCTTGCCACAGGAGCATAGGTCTCCTCAAAATCCATCCCTTCAATCTGAGAGTATCCTTTGCATACCAACCTTTCTTTGTTTCTAACTAATTCTCCATTCTCATTCAACTTGTTCCTAAAAACCCATTTAGTTCCAATCACATTCTTATCAACGGGTCTAGGAACCAATTCCCAAGTTTGATTCTTCTCTATCTGCATCAGCTCTTCTTCCATAGCTTTTACCCATTTTTTTATCATTGCATGCTTCACTAACTTTTTTAGGTTCAATCTTAGAAAGCAAACAATAGTTCACATATTCTTCTACAGCTCTTTTCCTTGTTAGTACCCCTTTTCTGTTGTCACCTATAATCTAATCTTCAAAATGATTGATCCTTACATACCTGGGAGTTTTAGAAATACTTTCTAGAGCCTTTTCTTCTTTATCTTGACTGTCATCTTGTTCAACTTTTTCTTCAATCACTATAGCCACGGGTTCATCTGATTCATAGCCACTCAAATCTGATATTTTTTCCTTGTCTTCATCCACCTTCACATTATCACTCTCAGCAATCATTTGCAGTCTCTTATTGTAGCACCGGTTGGCCTTGCTCTTGGTAGAGTAACCAAGAAAAATTCCTTCATCACATCTAGCATCAAACTTGCCTAGATCTTCTTCTCTTCTGATATAGCATTTGCTTCCAAGAACCTTGAAATATTTTACTGTAGGAACTTTTCCATACCACAATTCATGAGGAGTTTTAGTGCCATTAGCTTTGACATGAACTTTGTTTTGAATATAGACAACAGTATGTATGGCTTCTCTCCAATACACTTCTGGTAGGTTAGCCTCCTTCAGCATAGTCCTAGTAGCTTCTTGAACTGTCATGTTCTTCTTTCAACAACTCCATTTTGCTGAGGAGTCCTAGGAGCAGATAATTATCTTTTTATTCCTTGTTCTTCATAGAAAGTGTTGAGTTCATTTGATGTAAACTCACCTCCTCTGTCAGACCTTAAGCATTTGATTCTCAATTCTAGCTCATTCTCAACCATTGCCTTGAAGTACTTGAACTTTTCTAGGGCTTTTGATTTATCTTTTATAAAAGTGACCCAAGTCATCCTAGAATAATCATCAATAAGCAACTTAAAGTACCTATCTCCTTGCAAACTTCTTATCCTTATAGAACCACACAAATCTGTATGCACTAGATCCAGCAATCCGATAAAAATATATTCTTTGCTCTTAAAACTTGTTCTTGTCTGCTTTCCCAACTGACATTCCTTGCAAATTGTATTAGCGGGCTTTACAAGCTTAGGCAAATCTCTCACAGCCTGTACTAAACTTATCTTCACCGAGTTGTCAAAATTGATATGACACATCCTTCTATACCACAACCAACTCTCTTCTATCTGAGCCAACAAATAGTAATCATTAGTTCCTCTCAATTGATAAATATTACCTTTGGTCTTCTTACCAATAGCAATCACTGTTCTGGAGCTTTCCGTAATCTTGCATCTATTATCCTTGAATCTCATATCATAGCCTTTGTCACACATCAAACCAACACTTAAAAGATTATGCTTTAAACCCTGCATATATAAGACATCATCATTATTATGCTTTCCATAAAAAGAAATAGATCCTTCTCCACAAATCTTACCAGTTGCATTATCTCCAAACCTAACCAGCCCTCCATCATATTTTTCTAGACTTAAAAACTTAATTTTTTCACTGGTCATGTGATGTGAGCATCCACTATCAATAATCCATTCATCCTTATCTTTCTCCACTTGAACAAACAAAGCACTTTCTTCCACTAGTTTTTCTTCCTTCACACAACTAGCAAGATTAGTAGATACAGGTTCTTCCTTAATAGCAATAAACAAACATTCATTTTCACTAGTACTAGCATCATCATACTCATCATCAGTTACACCATCATTATCAAGATCTCTGACAATATAACATTTATTTATAACCCTAGGTTTACTTTCAAATTTCTTCTTACCTCTTTCAATTCTCTCCAGACATCTGGATGCATAGTGATCAATCTTTCCACAAGAAAAGCATTTGAATGGTAATTTCCCTTTGTACTTATCAAAACCTCTTTGCATTCTATCTACAAAGTTTGCTTCAACCTCATCTAGGTCATCATCAAATTCCACAACATATTTCTGAGCTCATGAAGTCTTTTATGAAGTACTAGCTTTGAAAGCAGTCTCAATCTTTGGTAGAGCATCACCAAATTATCTCATTTCAAAAGCTGTAAGTTTCCCAAGCAATTGATCCTTTGAAACCTTTTGTACACTCATAAGCTCTTCAATTGTTTCTACTTTGTGACTATAGGATTTAGGCAATGACCTGAGAATCTTCATCACAACCTCTTCCTCTTTAGTGGTACCTCCAAGACCTTTGATTCCATTGACAATTTCATCAACTCTTTGCACGTACATAGTTATGTTTTCATCTTCACTCATCTTCAAGGCTTCATACTTTACCTTAAGGTTTTGTAGTTTGGCACTTTTAATAGAATCATCTCCTTCATATAAACTTTTTAACTTATCCTAGATCTCATGAGTAGTCTCCAAATCCATAATTTTCACCAACTCATTATTAGATAAGGCATTTAATAAAGCATCTCTAGCATTTCCATTAATTCAATACTGTTTGACTTCATCATCATCTGATGGACCATTTTCAGGGATAATATACTTTTTCTTTGTTATCTTCCAGACATTATAACCAAGAGAGATAAGATATCTTTTCATCCATACCTTCCAAAGGGCATAATTCATTCTATCGAATTGCGGTGACTCCCTCCTGTGCGACATCTCTGATCTACCTCGAGCTGTTAGACTCTTTATCGAGGAACCTCCACTCTGATACCAATTGTTGAAAAGAGAAATACAACTGAGAGGGGAGGTGAATCAGTTGTAGCCAATATTTCAAAACCATTAAAACATCAACTAATCAACACTGCATTTGTAATTTAATCATGAAAACATGAAACATGAACTTAAACATATTTACACATTTGACACAGGAGACACCAGATTTTTTATGTGGAAAACCCCAGAGAGGAAAAACCACGGTGAGTGTTTATCTCACAAAATAAATATGATATAGCAATACCAAAAATCAGAGGCTCACTTCCCAAAATGCTCACTGCAAAAGTTAGGGCTCACTACCAAGGGTTTGTGAACTGATTTGATATCATCTACTCCATGCCTAAGTTCAGTTCCATTTAAGCGCAATACATTTCCTCTGCTCTGTTCTTCCTTTTACTTCACACTTATCTTTGCATTTTTTGCAAGGACATCTTTTTTTCATAACTTCATTACATGTTTTTATACAATTCATCAACCTTGGAATGTACATCAAGGTCGGCATAACAATCATCAACCAATAGAACAATCTCAAGGGTCGGCATTACAAACATTACAATCATACATTAGAATAGGTATGGACCTAAATAGATTTGCAGAGGAAAAGAGTGAATGTGGATCACATAACTCCTTAGTTGGAACTCAAATGCATTCTTCCACACAGCTACACACTTCCACAATCTTTAAAACATAACCACATGTAGTGAGAACAACCGAGTCGACTAAAACTGGTGTTAGCACTTGAACATTTAGGAGCATGCTTCATGCATGATCTGGATTTTACTTTACGGGCCAATTTGAAGGTAGGAACATAATCTAGAGACTCCCACAAGCATGTTACAATCATCAATAACTTCCACACAACCCTCAAACACTCTATCCAAAAGATTCTACAAACCGGAGCACTTGAACATAACTGTCGGCCACTATCATAAAGGAAAGATTGCTTGTGGAGTACCAAATCACGAACCATTTGGAGTGAAGGCACATAACATCATCACAAACTTAATTCTAGAACCACATATTGTAAAACTTAAATGCAGAGAAATGTGGAGAAAAATACTTTCTCCCTATCACCACTAAATGCACAGAAAAACAATTCTTACTCTGGTGAACAAAACTCTCTCAAATCTTCATATCGGAGGCTCAAACTTGGAATATAGCATATTTAGACATGCCTCCAAATGAATTCCAATCTGCAGACAAATATATTCATTCTACAAGAAATGCGGAGCAAACTACTCGACTGTTCATCATCAAACCAAGATATTCTGTAACACACTGTTTCCACTAGGAGGGTAAATTTTCTCAAAAGCACTTGGAAACTCAATATCATAAATATATTCTCATGATCTTCAGGACTTATGCAAACCAATATTCATCACAAGAAAGTAACAAAATAAGAGCACAGTTGACACCAATGACAACACAGATATGTTGACATCAATGACAACACTGGTTAGGCACATACTTGTAACACTAACACCCATTCTTATTATCAGTCAAAATAGATCTACTTGGAACTTCTTCCATTAGAATGAACATAAAGGGGGAGATTGGATCACCTTGCATTAAACCTTGTGTGGATTTGAAAAAGCCCACCCGACTACAATTTAGAAGGATTAAGAATCTAGCACTAGATATGCAAACATATATCCATTTACACCAACCTTTAGAGAAAGAAAAGTTCTCTAAGACTTCCATAAGAAAACCCCAACTAACTTTATTATATGCTTTCATCATATCCAACTTTATCACCATTGCAGATAGCTTATCATTGTGAATTGAGTGAATCACCTCATGTGCAATGAGGACCTCTTCTGATATATCTCTTCTCAAGACAAAACCACCCTACTTTGATGAAATGACCAATGGAATGATGGCATTCAATCTATTTTCAAAATGATTTAATTATGATTTTATACATAATATTGCATAGAGATAGGTCTAAAATATGCAAAAGAGCTTGGATTTGTTGATTTAGGAATTAGAGCAATAAAGGTACTATTCATTTATTTTAGGACATTCATATTTTTTCATGCTTCTTCTATAGCCAATCAAACATCCCTTCCAACAAAATCCCAACATTTCAAAAAGAAAAGGGTAGAAAACCCATCAGGGCCCAAAGCTTTATCAAGCTTTATAATGAAAAAACCATTGTTTTTATTTCCTTCAAATTGAATTAGCATCATACTATTGTGTTATTCAAATATTATTTCATGTATATTATTCAATATTTGCATATTTATAGTCTCTTGACTAGTATCTTCCATGTTAAGAAGTCCTACAAAGAAAGATACAACTCTTTCTAAATTTCCATTCTATCAGGTAAAGGCCTGCCATAAATTTGATTTAATAGAAGAAATGTGATTTTTTAACCTTCTAGCCTTTGTAGAGGCATTAAATTTTTTGCGTTCTTATCTCCATCTTTTATCCATATTTCTCTTGATTTCTACCTCCAAAACATTCCTTCCTGTGCAAGGATTTCCTAAAGCTCATTATTTAATTTCTTCTCCAATTGAAAAATTTCCTAATTCATACCATAATGACGAATTCATTCAGATTATGAAGTTCATGTTCTACTCTAATCTTTTATTCAAAAATGTTTTTGAAGCACAGTCTTTATTCCAAGCTTTAATCTTTGATTTTATGAACTCAAGTTTGGAGAAAAGTTGCAACATTCTTGAACCTTTTGTCATAGAAGCCTCTTTATACCATATTTGGAGAAGAGGTAAAAAAAACAATCTCTAAACCACATTGCTTCAAACTTGAAGGGGCATTTATTTAAGGTGTTGTCTTCAATTATATAAAATATGATTGGATAATGATCTAAACCAAAAAAAGGTAAAATATTGTTGTAAAAATTTGAACTCCTTGACAACCACGAAGGGGACACCAAAAATTTATCCATTCATTCTGTTATATGACAAAAATCTACTATCCAATTTTTCTAAGTGTATTTTCCATTATTGGTAGGAATATCTACCAAACAATTATTATTGATGAAGTCCCTAAAATCTATTTAAGATTAGAGAGGTTGGAAAATCCCCCTAACATTTTTATCTATACTAGTAATAGCATTGGAATCTCTATCCAAGAGCACTAATTCCTCTTTGATAGTCCTCAACATTGAACCAGTTTGATCCCAAAGGTTTTTCTTATAGATATAATTTGTTGCCAGCCCATAAACATTAAAGATCCAAAACACTAGATCAAAATTTAGGATTTGTACCTTATTAAGCATCTAGTTAGGACCAAAAGAAATGAGTTTAACTGACACATTATCCTTATTCCATAAAATAACCAATCCCCTAGTATGACCATTTGATTCTATAGAAAAGTAATTCCATAGATCCCATTCACTAATACTACTTTTAATTTACCATTAGAACTAAGTTTGGTTTCTTGCAAGAGAACAATAGCATACTTATTACTATTTATGTGATGCTTTATTAAGCATCCTTTGTTAGGGGAATTAATGCCCCTAAAATTCCATGTTAGGATCTTCATTTTTATCAAGGAGAGTGCATAGCTTTCCTTGCTCTCATTGATTTATCCAAAGTGGATCGAATACTTGCAACTATATATTCTCGTGTCTTTACTTGTTTTGGTTTCCTTCCTCTAGGTTTTGAATTATGTTTGGACTTTCAAATTTCTTTGATGCCTCAAATTGGGATACAAACACTTTCTCTAAAAAATTAGAACCTATTATTTCTTCCATAATTTCATCATCAACCTCTTTAATGATCTCACCTCCTACCATGCTTAAGATTGCTTCTGTTGACCTATTTTTCCTCTGTGCAGAGTTAAATAGTTCACCTTGTATTTTCCTTGAAAATCCTTTAGAAAATGACCCTACAAGACTTAAATCCTTCAAATATTTATGCTATGCCTTGTCAAAAAATCCCAAAAATCTCACCTTGAGAATCTTTGCAGAAAACCCAGAAACCCTTTGTCTTCAAGTGCTTTCCATCGCAGATAAATCTCAATTTCATACTTAGTATTTATATATGCATTTTTGAATGTATGTTTGCATGTACATTTGCCTTTGTATGTTCACATATGCAAAGGAAATGTACATTGGTGAGATACAAGGCACCATACAAAGGGCATATGTAAGGGGTGGAACGTAGGTTTGAATGTATGTTCGCATTGTATGTTCAAACATACAATCGCACATACAAGGCTGACATACAAGTGGAGGCACAAATCAGACATACAAGGGAATATGCAGGCGCAACATACAAGGGGCAAGTACAAGTTCAATTGCATGTTTGTATACAAGGTTTGTATGCATGTTTTCCTTTGTATATTTTTGCGCTATATGTTCATACATACAAAGGATTTTTGCATATGCCAAAGTGAAGTGTTTGCAATGTATAAGGGCTCGGCTTGCATGTTTTTCTTGTATATTCACCTTGTATATGCAATATACAAAGGCAATATATAAGTCAGACCCGACCCAGAAGTCAATTTTGGCAAATTCAAAGGTGAAGTCTGCGGCTTGTATATTGAGTGCATTGTGTATTGCAATATACAAAGGAAATATACAAAGGTAAGACATACAAGGCGGATCCGACTGGGGATTCAAATGTAGCGGATGGTCTTTTTGGGGTCTGCAGTTGTATGTATAAGTACATTGTATATGCCGAAATACAAAGAAGAAGTGATACAAGCTAGACCTGTTGCAAAGTTACAATATGGTTGATGATCTTTTGAAGTCCGCGCATTGTATGTATATTTGCGATTGTATGTTTGCATATACATTTTCATATACAAAGGGTTTTGCATGCAAGGGATTTCGGTGAGACAATATGCATCGGCAACTCAATTCATAGTCATTCCGACTGCTGATAAGAAGATGCAGTTTTTTTTAGCGATGGGTCCCAGCTTCAATGCGGTAGCAAATCAGGTGGTGCCACGTGTCGGAAGCGATATACAGGGGCTGGTTCAAAAGATAAAGACCCGCATTTGTATGCAGGCACATGCATATTCAAAATATACAAAGGCACTTCAAAGGCCGATTTAGGTCGCAGATGCAAAGCAATATACACAGGTAGTTGACTGCAACTTTGACCGCCTGTAGCTTCCACATCCTGGCGAATTTTGATATGATTCAAAAGGCAAAAGTGCTTGTTTTTGCCTCCTCTTTCATTTGGCGGGCTTTTGAGGGACAAATTCTCACTTTCAATTTTGGATCTGGATTTGCATGTTTTGGCTACGGGACATTTCAGCAACCATTTTTTGAGCAGGATGCAGATATTTGTTGCATTCATTGCTGCAGGTAGAGGAAGCTGCTCACATTCAATGACCAAAAATATCTCTCCACCACCTTGTTTCAGATACTTCATATATTCATGGTTGAAGATATACGATGAAGCTGCTCGTATTCAATGCTCAAAATATCTTCCATCGATTCATTGTTGAAGATAGACAATGCAACAGCTTGCATTAAAGACTCAAAATATCTTCCATCTGCCTTGTTCCTGATCTTTCACGCCATAACTTCTGCAAGTAGGCGTCCCTTCAGGCAGATATTTTTTGATAGCACCCATGGGGCAAATTTTTGTAACCAACTTAGGTCAGATTGAAATGCTATATATGCATGTGAGTAAGATGTAAATAGGGTTGGAAAAATTTTAAGCATTAAGGCTTTTCTGTTTCCAAATAGAGCTTTATGCTACTGTAACTATGCTTTGTTATTGAATATATGCAAGATAGTTTACCTCTTTTATTGATTTTCCAGTTTAGTGTGAACTTGCATATGGTTGTCTGTGAACATTCTGTTCCTCTCAACCACCTTGTTTCTCACCTCTGCTAAAAATCATTTGAATCTATGTATGTTTACTTGTTGTATCTAGTTATGTTGTGCATTTTCTCAGTATTGTGAGGGTTCTTTTGTTCAACTTGGTGAATCACCCCTTTACTTTTCAAGTTTTTTGTTTCATCTTTCATTTTTAAAGCATTCCTTCTCCCTTTTCCTCTGCAAATTCAGTAGATTTTAGGTGATAACCAGTTAAGGAAGTCGGCCTTATCTGAAGGTCTGATCTCATTTCGCAAGGTCCCACACTTTGAGATCATTCCCATGTTTCTCTAGATTGCTAAAGTTTTACAACTACAGCAAGGGTGCAAATCTGAGAGACAAGAGTTTCTGGCACGCCCGGTGGGACCTAACAATCATTTTTGCTAGCTATGATATGCTACCAGCATTATCAGTCTTTTAAGAGGCAATTTTCTACATATCTGGCGACTCATGCTGAGAAAGGACAAGTAGATCAGTGCTACTGTCACATTTTATGAGAAAAATTCAAACTCAGAGTTTGAGTTCATTTGATTACTTGCAGATGTCTCCGCCTAGAAGACAGAGTAGAGTTGTGGTAAGGACTCCAGTTTCTAAAAGGGTACAATCAACTCCACCAAGTTTCAGGTCGGTTGCACCTATAGCCCTTGTAACAACTCAAACAAACCTACCTCTAGCTGTTCCAATGGCAAGAAATCAGCCATTTGTGGCTTTTGATGGGGGCAGCCCATTGAATTTGACAGTGCATGATGTTATACCCATGGCAGCTTTGAAAATTCTACCCTATTTCACAGGGGAGAATCAAACTACCCCAATCGAGCACATTAGAGATGTAGCTTCTCTATGCGGTGTTCATCATGTGACCCAAGAGAATGTAGCCATTAGGCTGCTGGCTGCCTCATTTAAAGGAAAGGCATTACAATGGTTCAGGAGTTTACCAATGCAGACCATAGGAACCTAGGATGATCTAAGTGATAAATTGAACAAACAATTCTAAGATAAATCAAATAACCTATCATTGGTTGAACAAATGACTACAATAAAAAGAGCTCCCCAGGAGCAAATGATGGATTTCAACTTTAGATTCCAGAAAACATGGGACAGAATTCCTGCCATGGTAAGGCCTCCATCAGAATATGCTTTTATGTATTTTTTGAAAGCTTTAAATAGTGATATTTCAATAATGATTCAATCATTGGGAGGTACAAGCCTACCTGATGCATATGAAATAGCTATTAGAGCAGAAAATAGCCTGATCCAGGCTAGGAAAATAGCTCCTAGACCACCAATGCCCATCTTCCCTGAGATTCAAGCTTCGATGCCCTTGCCAATCCCATATTGTGCCCCTTTACCTGTTGTAGCAGCATTGCCAAATACTGCCAATTCTGAAAATGCTGCTCCTAGCTCATCACAAGAGTTAAGAGAGATTAAAAATAGCTAACAGAAAATAGAAAATGTCCTGTAAACTTTTGGGAATGAGCTGGTAAACATAAAAAAGCAGCAATCCCAGAACAGACAGCCTTATCAGCAACCCAGCCAAGGGCAGAATCAACCTTATCAAGGACAAAATCAGCCATACCAGGCTAATAGACCACCTTATCAAGGCAATTACTAGGGTACCGAGTAGAATGTCAACCAGAGGCCTTTCCAGCCTTACAATCTGGCACCCATTAATGCAGTAAGGGACCTTGTCCCTGTTCAGAATAACCTTGCAGCTGAATATGAATGGTGTTTTCCATGCAATCAGCCACACAATCAGGCAACCTGCTCAAATGGGATGATAAATTAGGCTCTGATGGTGCGGAATGTTGCAGTCTCACAGCGAAATACACCTAATGATGGGGCTGTGCAACAGCTGGAGCAACCTCAGAATGATTTTGCCTTCGTAAATTGGCAGGAAGGTGAATTATGTGGTGTAAACAGCAATAATACTCCAGTTGCAGCAATACAAGAGCCAAGAAGAGGGGTTATGAGATATATCAAGTAGCAAATAAAGGAAAAGGACCTACTGATGCTTCTACATCCCAGATTCCCCATATTTTGCAAAGAAATACTCAAGAAACTACAAGGGAACAACCTCATTTACAAGCTGATACTGTTGCTACAAAGTCACAACAAAAGGTATTTGTCACTCCACCTTTCAATATCATTGAAAATATGAAGAAGATGAATGTGACAATATCTATGTGGGATTCCTTAGCAATCCCAGGACAAAAGGATATGTTGAAATCTACCTTGTTTGATTTAAAAGTGTCCAATGATGCAATTGTTGACCCAACTAGGGTTGTCCTTACCAATTCATACCAGGACAACAACAAACAGCCAAACAAAAGTGCTAAACCACTCCCATTTTATGTGTCATTAATAATTGGAGACAAGTTAGTACATAACTGCATGGTGGATAGTGGTGCAAGTAGTTCTGTGATGCCAAAATAGATTGCAGACCAATTAGGATTGAAGTACCAACCCCTAGAGAAAGGTGTGCTTCAGTTAGATGGCACAACTGTTAACACTGTAGGTGTGATAAAAGATCTAACTCTCACCTTGCACACTTGCCTAAATGTTTCCATTTCCCAAGAGATATTCATCATAGACTTACCTCCTTATTTTGCCATGTGTTTGTCAAGAGAGTTCACAGCCAAGATAGGAGGATATTTATCCTCGGACTGGTCCCACATGTTTTTCAGGACCAGATATTGCACAAAGGTGACCCTAAAGTCCAAATTGCTTACCCAATACCACATAGAGCCTTATACACCAAGTGTTGTTAATGCAAATTGCATTATTTCTAATGATCCTAAGTTTATTGTTGCTCAAGAGCTGCAAGCTGAAAGTATACCAGAGGTGCTGTTAAAGGAGTGGGCCTCAGAAAATGCTGTAGATGATCCTGAGGGACACATTCAAGAAACTGGTATGAGGGTTTACATACTCCATGAACTTGAAACAGAAATTCCAAACCTTGTAAAGAATGCAGAACAACAGATAGAGCAGCAAGAGGAAGTATGGAAAATGTACTTTGATGGCTCTAGGAACAGGAATGGATCTGATGGTGGTGAATGCTTGTGTCCCCACAAGGTGAAAGATATTATTCTTCTTTCCGTTTTGCTTTTTCATGCACAAATAACAATGCTGAGTATGAGGGATTGATCCAAGGTTTGCAGTGGGCAAGAAAGAGGAAAATTAGTTGTTTACAGGTGTTTGGGGACAATGAACTTATTGTAAATCAGGTAAGAGGACTGCATGTTACAAAGAATGATACTTTGAAATGCTATAAGCATAGGGTATGGGATATGATTGAAGAGTTTGATGCTTTCAATCTGATCTCTATTCCAAGAAATTAGAATTATCATATAGATAGATTAGCTGTGATTGGAGCTCAGTTTGATATCCCCAGTGATATTCAAAGAGAAAGGGTGTAGCCTCATGTGAAAATAGTAGATAGGCCTTCTATCCCTGACAATAACATTCATTGGCAGGTTTTTGAGAGTGATGAGCAGATCTTGCATTTTCTGTTAGAAGAAGATGAGTTTTCTGTGATAAATCAGGATAAACTCAAACAACAATATGGCAATGATCAAATTGTTCAGTTAAGAACAAATAAGCTGCCCAAGGGATTGGTAACCTTGGAATCTATTTTTAGTACTGATGATCAGCTAAAGAGGGATAAAACCAGCATGCAGGTCAAAGAGGAACATTACGAGGAGCTAGAAATTTTCAAAGGTAAGCTCCTCAAAATTGGTAAAATCTGTTCGCCTGAGGATAGGAGAGATTTTATTGCTCTTTGTCAAGAGTTTGAAGATGTGTTTTATTGGGATTATTCAGACCTAAAGGGGTTTGACCCTCATATTGCCCAGCATACCATAGAGTTAGAACTAGATACAAAACCTGTGAGGCAGAAACAAAGGGCTTTAAATCCAAAGCTTGAGCCTCTGATGATAAAAGAGTTAACCAAGCTGATCGAGGGAAAGATCATTTTCCCGATCAAGCATACTTCTTGGGTCCAACCTTGTCCCTGTGAGAAAAAAGAATGGTGAGAGTAGGTTGTGTGTTAACTTTAGAGACCTTAATAGAGCCTCCCTGAAAGACCACTACCCATTGCCCTCAATGGAGCAAATTCTACAAGTAGTGGCTGGTTCTGAAAGATTCTCCTTGCTTGATGGGTATTTTGGCTATAATCAAGTGTTAGTCAAGGAGGAAGATCAATTTAAAACTGCTTTTACTACCAAATAGGGCACCATGGCCTACAAAAGGATGCCTTTTGGTCTATCAAATGTTGGCTCTACTTTTCAGAGAGCTATGGATATGGCTTTTAAGAGTCTACTATATAAATTGGTACTGGTGTACCTTGATGACATTATAGTTTTCTCTAAAGATGCAGCTGAACACTTATTTCACTTGAGGCAAGTATTCAAGAGATGTAAAGAGTTTGGGATATCTCTCAATCCCAAGAAATGCATTTTCGCCATGTATGAGGGCAAGCTTTTGGGGCACATCGTGTCAAAGGAGGGAATTACCATTGATGCTAAAAGGGTAAGAGTTATTCTGGAGCTGCCTTTACCCAATCACAAGAAGGGACTGCAAAGTTTTATTGGCAAAATTAATTTACTGTGAAGGTTTATACCTAACATTGCAAATTTATTAAAGTCGTTGACCTCTATGCTAAAGAAAAATACAGTTTTTAGTTCGACGAATGAGGCCAAACTTAGCTTTGAGTCCATAAAGGAGGAGTTATCAGCTGCACCAACTCTGGTAAATCTTGATTTCTCCAAAGATTTTATCTTGTATGCTTATGGCGGTCTAGATACAATCTCTGCAATTTTGGTACAGCAGCAGAGTGACAGCTTTGAATAGCCAATCGCTTTCTTTAGTCAGGGGCTGGAGGAGTATGAGCAGAGGTATAGCTTCGTTGAAAAACATGTCCTTGCAGTGGTAAGGAGTCTCAAGAAGTTCAGGCATCTTATTTCTAATAATAAGATACATTTGATGGTTGCTCACCCTAGCGTTAAAGAGTTCATGTATATTGAGTGCATTGTATATTGCGATATACAAAGGTAAGACATACAAGGCGGATCCGACTGGGGAATCAAATGCAGCGGATGGTCTTTTTGGGGTCTGCAGTTGTATGTATAAGTACATTGTATATGCCGAAATAGAAAGAAGAAGTGATACAAGCTGGACCTGCTACAAAGTTACAATATGGTTGATGATTGTTTGAAGTCCGCGCATTGTATGTATATTTGCGATTGTATGTTTGCATATACATTTTCATATACAAAGGGTTTTGCATGCAAGGGATTTCGGTGAGACAATATACATCGGTGACTCAGTTCATAGTCATTCTGACCGCTGATAAGATGCAGTTTTTTTTAGCGATGGGTCCCAGCTTCAATGCGGTAGCAAATCAGGTGGTGCCATGTGTCAGAAGCGATATACAGGGGCCGATTCAAAGATAAAGACCCAGGTTTGTATGCAAGTGCATGCATATTCAAAATATACAAAGGCACTTCAAAGGCTGATTTAGGTCGCAGATGCAAAGCGATATACACAGGCAGTTGACCGTAACTTTGACCACCTGTATCTTCCACGTCCTGGCGAATTTCAACATGATTCAAAAGGCAAAAGTGCTTGTTTTTGCCTCCTCTTTCATTTGGCGAGCTTTTGAGGGATAGATTCTCACTTTCAGTTTTGGATCTGGATTTGCATATTTTGGCTACGAGACATTTCAGCAACCATTTTTTGAGCAGGATGCAGATATTTGTTGCATTCATTGCTACAAGTAGAGGAAACTGCTCGCATTCAATGACCAAAAATATCTCTCAACTGCCTTGTTTCAGATACTTCATATATTCATGGTTGAAGATAGACGATGAAGCTGCTCGTATTCAATGCTTAAAATATCTTCCACCGATTCATTGTTGAAGATAGATGATGCAACAGCTTGCATTAAAGACTCAAAATATCTTCCATCTGCCTTGTTCCTAATCTTTCATGCCATAACTTCTGCAAGTAGGCATCCCTTCGGGCAGATATTTTCTGACAACTCCCATGGGGTGAATTTTTGTAACTGACTTAGGTCAAATTGAAATGCTATATATGCATGTGAGTAAGATGTAAATAGGGTTGGAAAATTTTTAAGCATTGAGGCTTTTCTATTTCCAAACTGTTGGGTGAATATTTTGTCGTTAACTCGCTAACGGCAAAATGGGTATATCAACCACAGCTATGATGAGAAAAAGTCTCTCCTCTCAGCAAGGGGAGGTTCCCTCTAATTACTTAACTTTTGCAAATCAAACAACTTATCAAATTTATGTACACTAAAAACTATGTTTGTGGTGGTTCCATCTCATCTCATTCTCTTTTTTCAGAATAGATGTTTATATTTCAAACTCTTGATATAAGACTCGTAGATTATCACAATATCACAGAAACACAAAGTTTTCTGTTACCTCACTTATTACTTGTAAACGAAAATATTTGAAGTAGAATGCAGCGCAAAGTCTTCACCCCTCCTCAAGATGATAAAAGTAAATCAAATAGAACAACTTGCAGCACAAAGTCTCCAAACTATTTTATCTTCACAAACATGAACATATATCCCACAACTGATTTGATAACACAAAGTTTACCAGAATCAAATTAAGAGCGCTCTTCAATCACTTGTAATAAACTCCACACTTCAATTATTATCAAATAAGACTATGATAGCAAGACGTAAGAACAAAACTATCACAACACAAATAATTCCAAGACAAAGATTGGAATTGAACTTGCTTTCTTGTATTGATAAATATTTGAATATTGATTTTCACAAAAAGCACAAAGTCTTGATTCGCTTCTCAATTCGCTAGAGTTTTCTTGCAATAGACAAAAGATAGGTATTTACAAAAGAGGTCCCCTTTATTTATAGGGAAAGACCTTGAGAAAATCTAGGAAATCTACAACTACTTTGACTTATTCAAAAATAGGAGTCCTTATTGACTTGGGACTTCCTATGTTTTTACATGTAATTACATATTGAAAATGTACATGTAAAAATGTCCAAAATTGTTTTGAAAGTACATGTGAAAATCAAAAAATAAACTAAGGGGAAAAACTAGCTGCTTCAATTTGTGTCACCACTTTTTCTCACGTGGTGATCATACATAGTGAAGGTCGCTTGCATCTCGATGCTGTCTGGGTTGAATGTGTTTTTGAAGATCATCCTAGCCCTCACTATGGCGTCCCTCACTGTAGTGATTGACTTGGCATGATTAGTTAACCTGGTTTTCAAATTGTCCAAGGTTAACTGGTTGTCTAAGAGGTTGTCCACAGAAGTTATTGAAAATGCTTTATCTTCAAATTCTTTTTGGAGCATGTCTTCAAATTCCTTGACCATTTCTTCTGCTGACAGGAATTGGTTATCTTGCGATACCAAGTTACAAGGCAGTTCCTCCAACTTATGCAAAAGGTTGACATCATTTTCTTTGCTGATCTCTTTTGCAGCCTCGAGATCCATCCTGTACATCAGAGCTTCCTTTGTTTCAGTGTATGAATCCCTGTTAGAAATGGCACCAATGGATATCAAGGTACTTATTTTCAGCTTCCTCATTTCCACCCACTTATCATGAGTATCCTCTGTGCACTCAATATCTTGAGAGATGGCATCAATGAGATCATTGAGTTCTGCCCTTACTTTCCTCATCTTATCCATTTTCTCAAATACCTCCGTGAGCAAAGAGATTCCCTGGGCTCGCATCCTGTCTAAGTACTCTTCAAGTACTTTTCCTCTGAGGTGAGTCTTTTCTGCCTTCAGAATGACAGGGTCTTCTACAGAAACGGCCTCTGGAGTAACTGCTTCTGAATTCAAAGTGATCTTTCTTACTACTGCAGTCAGCTGTTCTGCCTTTGCCTTATAGTAATCTTTCATTTCTTTTTCCCTGTCGAACTTTTGGATCAGGATGTCCATGGCTGACTGCATATCATTTTTAGCGCTCTCATGGGTGATTTTGCCCAATTCAACCCTAGAAATTGAGTAGTCATTCATGTCAAAATTTTCAACAGTTGCATCCTGTGGGGGTTTTGCTATCTCCAAAATTTTATGCCCCTTATCTTCAAGTACCCTTGAAAGGATCTTTGGTTTCTTCAGAGCCTTAGGTTTTGTAGGTACCAGCTTAGTGAAATCAAAATCATCTGGAGAGATGACTTGCTTTTTTCTCTTTGGCGTGTAAGCTGACAACCAAGGTGGAAGCAGGGAAGTATTCACATTGGAGTCCATTCCTACCGCTGGTGTTCCTGGAACTGTGCTTGTGCTGGTGGTAGAAACAATAGGCGGGGTGTTGGTAAAAACCGCACCTGTTACATTGGCACTTGAAACTTGTTCAGTATTCATCACAAAATGATCAAACATAGACATGTCTCCAATATCAAAAGATGAAGAAGACAAACTAGGAATTGAATCAGAAGAACGGAGAACATTTTCAAAAGTGCTGTGGGGATTATTGAAGATTATTTTAGGAGGAGAGGGGGATTCAAAGGAAGGAATGTTAATAGGGGAAGCAGGCACAGGGGGTGCAACAGGTGTATTGTCCTGTGGAGACAAAGCCTCTTCATCTTGTTGATCTAAATTCCTGTCTTCAACCTCCATCTCTTCTGTAGCTGGCTCTTCAGTTGCTGGCTCTTCGACTTCCATTTCTTTTGGTTCAGGTTCCTCCTCAACAACTTTTGCTTTCTTCGTCACAAATCTGATTTTAGGTTTATGTGTTTTAGAGGATGATGGAGCATCACTCTTATTCTTCGTTCTATTTTCAACCTTCTTACCAGTCTGCTCTTGAACTTCAGTTTTCGAACTAGTGAGGAATTCCTTCAGCGTAATTCCTTTATCTTCCAGCCACTTATTGGTGTTAGCCAATATGGGCTCAAACCTCTTCCTTAATGAAGTCGACTCCTTTTGGGACCATTGGATTGGAGGTAAAGGAGTACTAGCTATCTTTTCTGCATCATACTTGGCATCAACCAATTCTCCATCATCCACAAGGTCTTCTGGAATATCAGCAAGCCCCAGATATTCAATTTGTTCTAGAGACAGCCTACTATAATCTAGTTTCCTGATATCTTCCTCTGTCCTCAAATCTATCCAGACATCCTCCACCATGGGTTCGTGAAACTGAGTTTTCCTCCTGATTTTATCCTTCACGCCCCGGTAGTCAAATTTTGGCCTCCTCTTGAATTACTTCATGGTGACCAACTGCATTTCTGTCTCCATAGCCCTTGCCTTTGCGGCAGTCAACACTAAATATCTGCCGATCTCCACTGGAAATCTGAAGCCAGGCTTCTTGAGTTCCATTTGCTTGTTATGCACAACAATCATTTGTCTGCACAACTCCATCAAGACCAGTCTATCTGAAGGAAACCTAGGAAGCATATAAGGGTAGCCTTGGAAAAAGCCAACCCTCAAGTATGAAAAAGATGGAAATTGCAAAAACATGTAACCAAAACCATTAACCACTGTCCATGCCTCGTCTGAAATTCTTCTCTGCTCTAGTTGGGGATCAAAAAGGCACAAGAATACAGCAAATAACACATCATTCACTCTCCTGAAATGGTGAATTGAGCCTTTCAACGTCAGTTGAGAATAATACTAGTATACTGGGACTACTCTTCTATCCCCTTCTGATGATAATCCCAGAAAAATCCTCATGGAGGCTGCGATGTATACCAAATAGGAAGTCATGAAGAATTTAGAGGTAGTGGATACCTTTGTCAGCTGGTCATGCAAAGCGTTACTGATTTGCTCTCCCCAGAAAATAACTTGCTTGCCCTGGAGTATGACTTTAATGAACGGATACATCCATTCATGAAATTGTGAAGAGGAAGACAGACCTCTTATCCTCCTGAGGAGGGTAATCAAGTCACCAACTTCTTCCACGAAATCACTTCTAGGAAAGCTACGTGGCCATCTAGACAAACTTGACCTCGCAATCTTCAACCATTTGTTGTTGATCACTTTCTTTGCTTTCTCTGGATTCTTGTCATATTCCTTTTGAGCTTCAACAAAGTCAAGCTTCAATACCTCTGTCGCAGGAGGACACATGAACACCTTGTCAATGAACTCAGGATCTAACCTGATTATCACATTACCACTGGCATCCACCACGGCTCTAATATCTTTGTTATAGAAATGTGCACACTGAAGAACAAATTCTGTATTGTGAGCCGCCACCGGGAAGGATGATACCAGATGAATATTACTTTCTACTATCTTCCTCATCATAGCACTGGGGTTGCTTGACTTGGTTCTCTCTACAAACTCAGCCATATCAACATGGCCAATCTCTGTATCTCTAATGTCCTCTACATTAGAGTGGACTGAGGTGATTGGGAAAACACCTTGATATTTGTACTTCATAGCTTTTGCCTTCTTCGGGGACAAGTCAATCATTTGGATGAACCTTTACCGAGGAGAAGTGTGACATTGAACGAAGCTCCGCAGAAGAAACTGCAACAGAAATCATGATCATGCAATTAGGGAAAATATGGGCAATCTGGGAAAATTGCATGTTGATGATCACGACTACGGGAATGCGCTTGAAAAAGGGCTATAGTGCGAGCTGGCCAAGAATCAGAGGAGAAGCGGGCTCGGGAAATCAAAATTTGAAATTTTCCAGAGTTAGGAAAATTTAGGACATTTTTGCACAGGCGGCAAAATTCACCGCCCTTGCATATGCGGGTTTTGTATTATTTGCACTGGCGGCGAATTTTGCCGCGCGTGCATGTTGAAAGACGGGTAAAACTTGGTATGAGCGGCAAAATTTGCCGTCGATGCAGGGAAGAAGGAAAAAGTGAAAGGTTTGTCCGA
This sequence comes from Cunninghamia lanceolata, assembly GCA_027924645.1. Taxonomy (NCBI): domain Eukaryota; kingdom Viridiplantae; phylum Streptophyta; class Pinopsida; order Cupressales; family Cupressaceae; genus Cunninghamia; species Cunninghamia lanceolata. The sequence goes on from BSBN01001583.1 coordinate 19,912,437, forward strand.
GCGGCGAAATTCACCGACTCTGCATTTCAGTTTGTCTTTGCTTGATGTTTGGTCAGCGAATTTTGCCAACTTTACATCGAAAGGTAAGGTGGTCTTAGCGGCAAAATCCACCATCTTTGCTTTGAAATGTAAGGTGAAGTTCAAGCGGCAAAATTCACCGTTGTTGCATTTGAGTTTTGAAGGTTTGAATGCGAGGTTCTAGAGATCCGCCGACTGGAACTCAGCAAGGGCTACGTATCAATTAAGTAGGCTCGGCGAAATCCGCCGACTTGACAACAATGGCATATAGCCAGGGTTTGGGGAATCTAAGGCAAAACCTAGGGCAGCACTGATCGGGGTTGTAGGGCAAAAACCTAGGGCGAAACCTAGGGTCGAAACAAAAAATGAAAACGACAGATCAAAACAACAACAAAAACACGTAAAGAAAAACAACAACAAAAGTCAAAACGAAGCACCTATGATAAACTGTGAAGAAGAGGTAGAACGAAGAACGCGAGGTAAAACTTACCCGTTGAAAACCCTATGTTGGACGGTGATGGACGCGGACTGATCTCCTCAATGGCGCGATCCAGCAATGTGAGGAGGGGTCTGGAGGATAGCTCAGTAGAGAAGACGAAGTGAAGAAAAAGCCATCAAAACACAATATATAACCTACGCATAAACGCTGGGCGAGTGGCACGAGTGGCCATTAATGGCACTGCGTGACCAAGATCCCGAAGATCTTGTGCTAGCGGAGATTCTGGCCGTCAGCGCAACGGAGAAAAGAAAAATATGTAGTGGCAGCGAATTTTGCCGCTTCTACATTTAAAATAAAAGAACGCATGTAGTGGCGGCAAAATTCGCCGCCTCTACATAAAAAGAAAAGCATATGTAAAAGCGGTGAATTTCGCCGCTACTACACATGTTGTAAAAACAAGACAAAAAGCACATGAAGGAGCGGCAAAATTTGCTGACCTTACATGTGAAATCTAAAAGAGATATGCAGGAGTGGCAAAATTTGCCGCTCTTGCATATCAAGAGTCCAAATTCGACTAACTCTTAAAAATGACTTAACTCAACATTTTAAACGATTTATGACTTCTTCGCAAATATCGAGAAACCAATTCAAGGGAATGTCGCAGACGATTTTAGAATGTCAAAGGACTTCGCACGAGACGAAGAGAATCTTGTCTCGGTCCGCGAGCTTAGAGTGTAGATTCACGAAACAGACAAGTTTCGTGGGGGTCGTCTACAAAATCGAGCGTAGCTGATTTTGAGGACAACACAAACAGAGCTTTCTGCTACTGTAACTATGCTTTCTTATTGAATATATGCAAGATATTTTACCTCTTTTACTAATTTTCTAGTTTAGTGTGAACTTGCATATGGTTGTCTGTGAACATTCTGTTCCTCTCAACCACCTTGTTTCTCACCTCTGCTAAAAATCATTTGAATCTGTGTATGTTTATTTGTTGTATTTAGTTATGTTGTGCATTTTCTCAGTACTGTCAGGGTTCTTTTGTTCAACTTGGTGAATCACCCCTTTACTTTTCAAGTTTTCTATTTCATCTTTCATTTTTAAAGCATTCCTTCTCCCTTTTCCTCTACAAATTCAATAGATTTTAGGTGATAACCAGTTAAGGAAGCCAGCCTTCTTTGGAGGTCTAATCTCATTTCGCAAGGTCCCACACTTTGAGATCATTCCCATGTTTCTCCAGATTGCTAAAGTTTTACAACTGCAGCAAGGGTGCAAATCTGAGAGACAACAGCTTCAACCATTTCATTTAGAGTTTTGTAATGTAGAAAATTGCGTACCTTGGCAATTTCACATTATGTTTTGGAATTTTTTGACTTGCTTTGGTGTTTGATCCCCTAACATGTTTCAAGGATCATTTTAGCCTCAATTTGGGCCCTTTTCCCTCACCAGATTGCTAGATTTCTTTATCACATTTTGATTCCTCCTGTTAACCCAAGACCATGTGTTGAATTTGAGGAAATTTCTTCAAGATTCTAGAGTGATGCATAGACATCCACACAATGTGCTAGAGTGTCTCGTAAGTTTTCAATAATCAAAACATTGGTTTCTCACCCAACTACCTGCTATCAACTATTGTAACACTCATCTACCTAAAATATGCCTTTAACATTCAAATCCAACCCTTCAACTTCCAAGAAACTCTTTTTGGAAACTTATTATTTTGGGATTCAGATAGAAAGAACACAACTCTCCAACACATGTAACTTTCTTATCTCTCTTCGCTCTCTTGACTCCATGTTGCTGAATATACCACCATTGTTGAAACTTGCTCAAAGGTATGTGTTGTTTTACTATGATTGAATCCTCCAAAGAGCTCACTCATCTTTTGCATCATATTGATAATATTGTTCTCGCTTCCATTTAAATAAACTACAAACAAATATCTTTATCAAATTTAATTATATGTTTCTATTAGCATATTTCTTGATGACTATCACCTCCTTTTGTTGAATCCAATACACACACTAGTTTATTGCTCCTTGTAGACCTGGGCGTAATATTCATAACATTCTTGACATTGTTCTTAGTTTCTAGATGCACGCAGGCTAAGAGCACACACAAATCTCTTTTATATTTGACTTCCCATGGAAGTTAAAAGACTAAAGTAGGGGCTTGACCATTTGTCTTAAGCTCCCAAATAGCAAAACCCCTTTTTTGTGTCCTTAGCTATAGGTTTCTTGAGGATCAACTCACATGGTGGTTTACATTTTTTTCCCTCTTTATCATTTCTATTTCTCGTTCCAAAATACATAGAATATTAGTGTAGTAGATTATTGTTATTACTTATTAAGTAATTATGCATGTACTTCAACACTTGGCATTAAGCCATCTTATGTGGCTATGTGGTGACATGGAGAGTTGTTTAAACTCTTCCAAGGTATGTGGCATGACCTCTTTCTATTTCAAAGGAACAAACTCACCACCACTATTAGTGTGTATAATTTGACTTCTTATTTGACTCAACCACTTCTCATGTATATATACAAATATTATTCATAATATTGATAGCAAGTTTGACTTATTCCAATTTCACTTATTTGCTTTGCAATATTCTGTGTTTCTCTCTTTTGTAGGTGTGAGATTGCTCATCCTTCTTGGCCTATCACATATTAGTGTTATGTCCAAAAGATCCTTGACTCCAACATGGTATTAGAGTGGGTTTTGGTTGAAGACTCTAGTTCAGTATAAAGCATTATTTAATTGAAACATTTTTTATTTGCATTCAAGTGCAATTCTAGTTTGCACTATGTATTCCTATGGTATGCATATATCTATATGCTCTCTAGCTTGTAGGTGCAGAGATTGATTTTCATCACAAGAGAGGGACGAATCTCCAAGCAATTTGAGGCAAAATGCATAAAGGTGTACAAACTATGTGTAGGCTTACGGCTTGGTTGTGGGATGTTTTTGGTAGGCAAAGGCCTGCGCCCTGGTATAGCAGGCTTGCAGCCTATTTGTGGCTTGATTTGGCCCTGCAAGGGCACCAAAACATTGTTTGATTTTGTCTCATAGAGGAGTAAAATCACCCCAGAATCACCCTTTTTGTGGAGGCATGGAATTACCTTACGGAGGTGCCAGAAACCCCCTACCCATAAAGCATTTTGCAATGTATTTTTTCACCTGTATACAAGGTGTTTTGACCTATGAAGGGCATATGACCATCAAATTAATTTTAGTAGAAGGGAATAGCCACCAAATCTCTTAGCCCCCAGTCATATGGGGTGGTTGCACCTAACCGAAGGGGGCTTAACTCATTCCAATTTTTTCTATCTTTTTAATTTTTTTAATTGAAAGGCATGCAAAAATTTTCAAATTATTTTCTCTTGAAAGGCAATTTTTTAAATTTTTCTAGTGTAAAAAATAGGCAAGAGGCAAAATAGAAAAATTGTAATAATTCTTGATAGACAACTCATATTCAAGTGCTGTTTTTTTTCAAAGTGGTTGTTTTTTCGAGCCTAATCCATTGGACACGATGTTGCACTATTGTTATAAAGTGCCATTTTTTTTCCAAATTAGTTTAGTCTATGCACTAAAATTATAAAGTGCCAAAAATCTAGCGGGGATAAAAATATTGAATGATGAGGGGGTGTCTCGTGTCGTGTCTAGTGCACTTTCGCATTTCCTTCAACATATTTTTCGGCACTTCTAAAATTCTATAACAATCTACTTAAGCATGGATTCAAATCGACCTATTAAGCCTCTCACACCCTTTAATTATCATGAGTGGAAACTTGATATACAACTTATGCTAAAGATTAAAGGGTTTTATAGGGTAACAATGGGTGTTGAAAAAGAATCTACTACTACTGAAGATAAAGAAAAATGGTTTAACAAATGTGATCAAGACTTTAGGTTTTTGTGTCTCAATCTATCTCCTAAACTACTATTTCATGTAGAAGCCTTGAAAACACCTAATGATGTTTGGCTAGCCTTAGAATTTTTTTTTGGGAAGGTAGATGCACTAAGAAGTCATGATTTAGAGAATGAGCTCATAAGTTTGACCCCTAGAGACTTTAACACCCTAGAGGATTATTTCACTAAGTTTAAATCATTAAGATTACAGTTGAAAGAATGTGGCATAGAGAAAAAGGAGGATAAATTTATCCTTTCTATACTTTCCAAACTGGGTCCTAAATATTATGTGTTTGTATCCACCTTTTATTCCATCAAAAGAGCTCTTGGAGCCACGTGGAAAATGCCTTCTTTAGATGACTTCATTACTGACTTGACTAGGGAGTAGGATAAGTTGATACAAATGGGCACCATAAAGTCTTCTAAACCTCAAGCCCTTATTGCTGGAAATGGGAAACAACAAGCTTCAAAAACCAATGGAGAGAAACAAAATTATCAAAAGGACAAGGAAACCAAGGAAGATAAGAAATATGAACCCTTGAAATCTAAAACTAAAAACTTTTCAAATCAAGAGAAACCTATGAAAGAAAAAGTTAAGTGTGCCTATTGCAAGAAACTTGGGCACAATGAGCACAAATGTGTGAAGAAATAGATTGACCACCTCACACATCTTCTTGAGAAGAATAATATTGGAGTCCTTGAATCTATCAAAGAGTCCTCATTGACTCCAAATACTTATAAGGCAATAGAAAAAGAGAAATCTAAGGGCAAGGCACTTGTTGCATCTACAGTCTCTAAGTCTATGACGTGGATTCTTTATTCTGGAGCTTCCTATTGTTACACATATGGTTCCGAAGGTTGTCATTGATGCCAACATTATCACGAGGTTGTCATTGATGTCAACACTATCATGTGGTGATGAAAGATGTTAATAAGAATGATAAGACAGATAGCTGCATATATGATGGTGGTGCTCATGTTTGGATGTCATGTTGAATATAATGTGGTTACTGAAGTTCATGGTTGGATGTCATGCCTCATTCAATGAAGAGTTGAGTATGATGATATATTAAGATGGGAATTATAAGCATCAAGAAGACATATTAATATGTGATTTAGAAGCACTAAAATGTATGATTCTAAGTCTACATGAGTTGTCATAAGATCACAAGAAAGTCTTGGTCTTCAGAAGTTGATGAAGATTTCTGCTATAGGAAGTTGTATGGGAGTCTACCTGGGAATACAATCCGCATTCCTCTGCATTTGCAGATATGGTCATGTGGTTCAAAATCTGAGTTAAGTATGTTGTGAAGATGTTATATCCAAGAAATAAAGTCTATATGCCTTCTGTAATAAAATTGATGAATGACAGAGTTTTGGTATGTACTTTAGCAGAGTATATTGGTGATGTAGATTTGCTGGAATGCTCCACATCTCTCCAGGTGTGAAGCTTTGTCAAAGTAGTTTTGTGAACATGATCAAAGAGGTCCAATACATGCTCTTGTAAAGTTTCAAGTGATTTGGTGTTCTGCAAATCAATTATCTTCCTTGTGTACCACCAACCTAAAATGACCAACGTGCTATAAGCTTCATATGTTCTTAAGGCCGACCTATTTCAAATATGTGTGACGTGTGGTTGTTACTCTTTGAAGGATGATGTTGTGAAGATTGTTTAGGACCAAACTAAGCATGCATTGGGATTCTCAAGCCATGTGTTATCCACTAGAGTAGTGTGTTGTTCATGATAGGGCTTTCCCTATGCATGTTTCATATCATGTGTAATCTCTGGCCGACTTGTAAATTGCAATGTTCTTGTTATATTAGCCGACTTGCAATGTAATCAATGTAATTTCATGTATATATTGTAAACCTATTTGATCTAGGTGAGGTATGATTGCACAAAATGAATATGTAAGTGAGTAAGAAGAGCAGGGCATGAATATCATATGCATTGTGATGCTCGACTGAGGGAGAAAGAGCAAAAGTGGTAGAGGTTGTCCTGATTCATCATGAAGACATTTTTGTGATAGAAGGGAAGAGAAGAGTGTGCCTAACTGATCCAATCATCAGAAGAAAGTTTGAAGAGGCATAAATGCAATCATCAAAGGTGTGAGCTTCAATGTCAGTTTTTCAGACATTAGAAAGACTATCATGCTGTAATCTTTCCTAAGTTCATTCTTAGTTCAGGGAGTAGTTGCTTCTTTGGGTTGTAGCCCTAAAACAAAGTTAGCAGGGAGTTGTAGCTTCCTTGGAAGTGACCCTAAAGCAAAGTTTTCAGGAGTAGTAGCTTGCTTGGGTTGTAGCCCTAAAACAAAGTCAGCAGGGAGTAGTAGCTTCCTTGGGTTGTAGCCAGGTAAAACAAAGTTGTATTTTAAGATTCATATTTTGTAAGTTAATCCTCACCGTGGTTTTTCCCTTCTTGGGTTTTCCACATATATTTGGTGTTATGTGTTGATGTGCATTGTGTTGATCTTTTATGTTTATGTTGATGTTGTAATGTTTAAGTTTTCATCTGCTCTGACTGAGGATTTGAAGTTTGTTTAGATGCTGATTCACCCCCCTCTCAATATCCTAGTGTGTTCAACACCTATCACATGGCTTCACCGATTCTATTCTCAAACATCTAAAATCCTGATGGCTAACAACACTTATATGAGTGTTTGTGGCAAAGGAACTGTTCACATAGGTGAAGGATGTTTCACTGATGTCCTTTTTATTCCTAAATCATCCAACAATCTCCTTTCCATATATTAGATTACAAATAGTGGGCTAGGGAAGACTATTGAGTTCACATCATATTTAGTGATTATTCAAGATTTGCAGAGCAGAGTGTTCGTTACAGTTGGCAAGGTTGATAATTTGTTTCATCTTTACACCTCACACTTTTCTCTTGATGGTTCCTATTGTCATATTTTGCCCAGACAAAATACTCCAGATTCCCTCCTTCTATCAGAAAAATCTGATTAGAGAAAGCCTAAATAGAAGGAGGTAAATCCCCAAAATCCTTCAAAATCCAATGAATTCCCTTGCAAAAATCCCCAAAATTCCCCTGTGGAGATTCCTTGTAGAAAACCCAGAAAAAGCTAGAAAAATCTAGGCCATTGCCTTAATTTTTTAGACTCTTTTGGCCTTATAAGCAAAAGTTTAGGTTCTTGAACTTGCAAAAAACCAAAAATTGGCTAAGGCATGAGAGAGGGTTTTCTCTCTTTGGTTGACATTTTTTTATCTTTTATGAACTTGGTAGAGAGTTCACTTTTCTGTAGGTTCACCGATTCAGGATTTCGTCGATAAAGAAGGGGCGAGCTTTGTTAATTGTCTAAGGCATGAAGCAAAGAAGGAAAAGGGACCTTATCGCAAAGTTCATAAATTTCAAACTCATCATGAGTTCAAAAATCTTCTGGTTCACCGACGGGGCGAATCACCAACATGATAAGGAGCAAATGAATGAAATTTGGATGAACAAGATTTTGCTGACAAAGCAGTGATGGGCCGACAAAAGGGAAAAATTGGCTAAGGCATGGAAGGAAAACTTTCCCCCAAATTAATGAACTAGTTTGGATGTGTGAAAGTTCACTGACAAGGCAAAAAGTTGAAGATTTCGCTGATAAAGCATGAAAATTGGCTAAGGCAAAGGGAAGGCAAGTTGGTGAATCGGTGAATGAAGGAACTTTTCAAAAGTTTAGCTTTTCCATAGTTTGCCAACAGGGTGAAAAGCCAGTAAAGAGGCCAAGGTTCATAAAGATGGCTTTTTGCCAATAAGGCAAAAAGCAGGCCAAAAATAGTTCATAAGGTTGAGATTTTTCTGATAAGGCAAAAGGAAGTTTGGTTTGGTAGGAGCCACTTTTGCTGAAAATGCTAATGAGGACTAAGCTTGCGGAGTTCAGGATGAAGCAGTTTCACTTATAAAGAGAAGTCAACCATGTTAGAATCTGAAAAGATTATTAACCCAGAAAACTAGTGCAAATGAATAGATATTAAACTATGAATGCAAATGATACGAAATCAAAATAGCAACACAGAGTTAGTCTCCAAGAGAGTAATGCAAATGCTAGAAGCAAAATAGCATTAAGAGGATGCAAAAGCAAGAGATACAAAATACAAGCTTGGTAGCATGCTTATATAGACCAGGGAGAGGGAGGAGGTGGTAACACCGACCAATGAGGAGCAACCATCTATCGGACTAAAGATAGAAAAATATCTTTTCAAGATAGCTAATGGATGCTCACATGTAGGAAGGTGACACCTCGCAACCACTCACCTAATAAGACATGCTTTATTAACTTAAACAAGATTAATAGAAGTGTAGGAAAAACCTAGGAATATAGGGAAAAATAAATAACCCACTAGGAAATAAAAACCTACACTAACACCCCCCCATAAGTGAAGCTTAGGTGGATGTAGAAATGGGTCCCAACAAATCAATCCTGATGAGGTACCCATGTACATAAAATTCCCCCCCCCCCAAAGAGAGATAAAACCCCCCCCCAAACAAAAATAGAGAGAGAAGAGACCCCCCAAAGTAGAGAGAGTCAGGACTCTGAGTGAAAGGAAGAAGCCCCCCAGAAGATGAAGCATCCTGCACCCCCAGCAAAACTCAAAAATTAAGGAACTTGCTCTCAGTGAAGGGTTTGGTGAAGATATCAGCAACCTACTCAAAAGTCAAACAATAGAGAAGGTCAATGACGTGGCCATGGATGAGCTTCCGGATGTAGTGCATGTGGACCTCTATGTGTTTGGTCCGCTGATGATGGACCAAATTCTGTGAAATCTGAATGACACTCTGGTTGTCACAAAATATGACTGGTGGCCATCTGATCTAGATACCAAACTCAGTGAGAAGATTTTGAATCCAAATGGGCTCAGTGGCGGCATTCACAGCCCCCCGATACTCGGCCTCAGTAGAAGATAGAGCAATAGTGGACTGCTTCTTGCTTGACCAATAAACAAGACCTGAACCAAATGAGAAGTTGTAACCTGAAGTAGACTTGTGATCCTAAGAATTATCTGCCCAATCTGAATCTATGTATCCCACCAAGTCAAGCTCAATGCCTGCTACGTAGTGAATCCTAAAACTGTGAGTACCCTGAATGTAGTGAAGGATCCGCTTGGTTGATTTCTAGTGTAGCTCATGAGGCTCCTGCATGAATCGAGAGACCATGCATACATCATATGAAATGTCAAGTCTCATATGAGTCAGATAAATGAGACTCCCAACAAGTTGTCGATACAAAGTGCCATCAACAAGTGGAGAAGAACACTGAGCCTCAAGTTTGACTCCTGAAAGAAAGGGAGTTGGAGCAAGCTTGCAGTCAGCCATATGAAACCTCAAGAGCAAATCTAGAGCATACTTGGACTGGTTGATGGTGATCCCAGAAGTAGACTGGTAGATCTCAATCCTGAGAAAGTAATGCAACAAGCCCATGTCAGTCATCAAAAACCTATCATGAAGGGTAGTTTTGATAGCCCCAACAGTGGATGAAGAACTCCCTGTGATCAACAAGTCATCAACATACAAAACTAGAAATAGGAGTGAATCATCCTATTGTAGAATGTAGACATTGGGATCAGAATGGCACTGAGTGAACCCAACTGATAGAAGGAAGCAGTCCATCTTGGCATACCAGGCCCGAGGAGCCTGTTTGAGGCCATAGAGAGACTTCCAAAGATGACACACAGGAGAAGTATCCTGAATGAACCCATGTGGCTGCTCCATGTAGATCTCCTCCTGAAGGTCACCGTGAAGAAAGGCACTCTTCACATCCATCTGGTGTACTTCCCAACGATTGGCTGCAGCAATGGAAAGAACAAGTTGGATGGATTTCATTCGGGCAACTGGTATAAAAGTCTCAGAGTAGTCAATCCCAGGAACCTGGGAGAATCCTTTGGCGACCAAGCGATCATTATGCTTGTCAACTGACCCATCTGCTACAAATTTTGTCTGATAGATCCACTTACATCGAACAAGTTTTCTTCCCTTAGGAAGAGGGACAAGATGCCAAGTGTGGTTCCTCATCAAGGAACTATACTCCTCTTGCATAGTTGTATCCCACTCAGGAATACCAGAAGCCTCATGAAAAGATTGTGGATCTGAGGCAGTAGCAATGAAGACATGTGGAACATCCTGGAACTGTGAATGAGTCTGCCTAGTGTCTGATGGATCCCCAACCCAATCACCTGCAGACTGCAAGGTTTGTCTAGCCCAAAGTGGACCAAAAGATGGAGAATCTGGAGGAGAATCATCAACCTCTGAATGATGACAAGGAGAGGAAGGAGGCGAGTCCTTTGAATCGATCTCTGCATCGAAAGTGGAGGTAGAAGACTGCTCAGGTGAATCTGACTCATCAGAAGATCTGTCATGTATCCCAAGTGACTCCAATGTCAAGGTAGAAGGAGTTGGAGAAGTGATAGAAAGTGAGCTCGAAGAGCCCTCCTCTAACTGAACACTCCTCTCAATGAATAACTCATGTGTAGTAGGGTAAGCAACCGATAACCCTTCACACCATCAGGATAACCTACAAATATGCAAGGTCTGCTCTATGGATCCAAGGCCTTGCGTTTCTCTGCAGGAATGTGGGCCCATGTAGGAGAACCAAAAACTCAAAAGTGCTTAACTGCTGGTTTCCAACAGCTCCAAGCTTCAAAAGGAGTGACTCCCTTCAAGGATCAGTGAGGAACATAGTCCTGGATATAACAAGCACAGTTAATGGCCTCTACCCAATATTGTGGTACAAGAGATCTGGAGTGAATCATATAGTTCACCATTTCCTTCAAGAACCTATTCTTTCATTCTGCAACACCATTCTACTAAGGATTGTATGGAATTGAATGCTATAAATCAATCCCCTCTGAAGTGCAAAACCTCTCAAACTGATGGTTGACATACTCACCACCATTGTCAGTTCACAAAACTTTGATGGCTTTCCCAGATTGCTTCTCTACAAAAGTTTTGAAATCCTGAAAATGATCAAATACCTCTGACTTCTATTTGAGAAAGTACACCCAAGTATATCAAGAAAAGTCATCAATGAATGTGAGGACATATCGGGCCCTGCTGAAATGGACCAGCCAAATCACTGTGAACTAACTCCAGTATCTGTGAAGCTCTCCATGCCTTACCTTTGTCAAACTTTTCCTTAGGATGTTTACCAAGAATGCAACCTTGGAAAACACCACCTGAAAACTGAACTGAAGGCAACCCTGTGATTATGCTCTGCTGGTTGAGCTGCTGCAAGTAGCGGAAGTTACGATGGCCTAACCGCTCATACCATAATCTACTCACATCATCAGAATGAGTGAGCAAAATAGTCAAAGGAGGATCAAGAACAAAGTGAGAAAATAGATAGACCCATGACTGATGATCTACTCTCCCAACTGCAACTATAGAACCACTGTGCAACTCACGAATCTCCATTGAATCAGGAGTGAACTCAACCCATTGGCCTAAACCTATGTGAGTGATCTGGTATACCGATAGGAGATTAGTTGATAATGAGGGCACACAAAGAACATCATGGAATGTGCCATCCCCCACATCAACAGACCCTCTCCCACACACCTCAACAGGAGTGTCATCACCCATCAAAATAGAAGGCATAGTACATAGCTCCAAAGATGTAAGTTCTTCCTTAGATGAAGCTATGTGGTGCGAAGCACCAGAATCAAGAACCCAAGTGGATGGTGAAGAAGCAACTACAACAAGGGCCTTGCCGTTCCTTTCCCCTTGCTGTTTTCTTTTGCCTTATTAGACCCCTCATTAAAACTCTATTTGATAGACTCAGGAACACTGATATTATTCTTCTCAAGAATGTGTGTCAAGTGATCAATTTGTTTCTTCAGACATTTATGTTCATCATGACCAGGTCTTTTACAATAGGCACATTGGACCATCTCTTTCTTAGGCTTGTCACCCTTGGACGATTGGGTCTCATTAGTTGCTTTTGAAGCAATCGGTATCTGATCCTTCTTCTCTTTGCTATTCTTCTGTTTCTTATCCTTACTATTGTTGTTACTACTTTGTCCTTTCTATTCTTTTGTGCCTTGGTTGGCAGCCAAGGCATGTGACTTAGAGGACTTAAGAGTGCCCATCTGGATTAGCTTGTCCTATTCCCGAGTGAGATTGACAGCAAAATCATCTAAAGATGGCATGGTGAATTGAGTACCAAGTGCACCCTTAGTAGCATAGAAGGTAGAAACAAACACAAAATATTCTGAACTTAGCTTAGAGAGAATACTAAGAATCAGTTGTTTATCTTTCTTTTCAATTCCACATTGTTTTAACTGCAACCTTAGTGATTTCAATTTAGTGAAGAAATCCTGGATTGTATTGAAATTGCCTGGACTTAAACTAATTAGTTCATTTTCCAACATATGACCCCTTATTGAATCTTGTGTGTCAAATAGTGTTTCTAGCTTTGTCCAGATTTTCATTTGGTGAATTCAAACTCAATGTGAAAGAGCAAATCAGGAGAAACAAACAAACACAATGTTCCATATGCCTCATCACATTTGTTAAACCACTTAGGCTTATCTTCATCTTTAGCAGGTTCAATTTCAAGTCCCATAGTTATCTTATTTAATCCATCTTTCTTTAAGTGAATTGTCATGCGTGATTTCCACTCAAAGTAATTGTATGGATTTAGGATGGGCACATTTGTTTGATCCATGATGAAGAAATGCAGAGAAGAAATGTCAAAAAGAAAAGAACAAACTAAAATGACCCCCCCAAGAAAATATGATTTGGCACTTTATATTAGTGCATTTACAACTTCCACTAGCAAGAAATACTAAGTGGTCTTGATTTCAATGCATTACAAAATGCTCACGAAGAGCATATGCTAAAAATACAACTTTGGCACAATACCTAGAGAAATAAATAGCACCACTGTGATCTACTCAAAAAATCATGCACTTTCAAAAAAAGAATCGCCTTGATACGAGGTCGTATGTGAAAGTTATGATCCTCTGAAGTTCCCAAAACAAAAACTGTGCAATGTCACGATAGAGAATCTGCAATTTCTAAAAAATCTCTGCATCAAAATCAAAAAATGTCTGCACTAGTGCATAGAGCATGAAAAAGTAGCCAAAATAAAAAAAAAAACTTTTGTGGGAAACAGAGTTTGTATGAGCAAGAACGAAGTATTTGAAAACTGCCTTGAAAACTGCAACTGCAAACGGAGAGGAGTCCTACTGTAGCTTTCTGAGTGCATTTATGCAAAATATATGAGCTGCATGCAAAAACTAAAACATACCCAGATAGTTTTTTGATGCTACAAACAAAACCCAGAAGGCATTTTCTTGCTAATGTACATAAGATGTGCATCTAGTGTAAACAAAACACCTTTAGCTACAAAAAATGACCCCAGTAACCAAAAAATAACATGCAAAGGATGAATCAGCTACCTAAGACAAGCAATGGCATGCTGGAACCTGCAATATTGATTGAAAACACCAAATATGCAAGCTGGTTGTCAGATTTGAGCTTGAAACCTCAATTCCGCAACTATGTCTGACGATCTCTAATTTCGGTGAAGTGAAAGCCAAATATGACTTTCCCAAACCTCTTGGATGCATTGGAACAGCTAGAAATGCTGTCAGTATAACCAGAAATGCTGCAATCACCTAGATTTCATAAAACACATGTGCAAACCCCAGAGATTAAAAATGTTTCCATCAAACTTTTCTGATTCTCCAGATCATTCGAAGATGCAAGAGAAAAGCATACTAGGTTTTTCAAAAAACTACAATAAGATTTATTAGCCCCCCCTGAATCTCTCAAATATGGAAACTAAAATCTACTCTTGCACATAGAATAGCTCTAATACCATGTTAGAATCTGAAAAGATTATTAACCCAGAAAACTAGTGCAAATGAATAGATATTAAACTATGAATGCAAATGATACGAAATCAAAATAGTAACACAAAGTTAGTCTCCAAGAGAGTAATGCAAATGCTAGAAGAAAAATAGCATTAAGAGAATGCAAAAGCAAGAGATACAAAATACAAGCTAGGTAGCATGCTTATATAGACCAGGGAGAGGGAGGAGGTGGCAACACCGACCAATGAGGAGCAACCATCTATCGAACTAAAGATAGCAAAGTATCTTCCCAAGATAGCTAATGGATGCTCACATGTAGGAAGGTGACACCTCACAACCACTCACCTAATAACACATACTTTGTTAACCTAAGCGAGATTAATAAAACTGAAGGAAAAACATAGGAATATAGGGAAAAATAAATAACCCACTAGGAAATAAAAACCTACACTAATAAACCAAAGGTCATGGTTTGGTAAAACAAGTTTTTCCCAATAGAAACAACATAGTTCGGCAAGGTGATATTTTGCTGATAAGGGACAAACATAGAGCAATCAAAAAAGTCACCAAATGAGCTAATTGTCGATAAGGCAAAAATAGTGCCAGGAAGGAAAATGACGAAGATAATGTTTCGCTGATAAGGTGAAACAAAGCCAAAACAGTCTGCAAAGATAGACTAGGTATGGAAATGGAACTTGATGGTTCTGACGAATTCACCAACCAAAGAAAAAATCAAATGCAGGCAAATATGAATGTAGAAAGGTCGCCAACCATGAAAATGCAAAGGCACCATAGAGGAAGAAGGTACAACACGTTGAAGTGTTGTAAAAGCTTGCCTCTCCCTAAATCATGCCATTTTTTCAGGGAGAGGTACCCAACATTAAAATTCTATAGGTCAAAGCCGAATGAGGGTAGTTGAAATAGTGAGCCCTTCAATACTGGGGTACATGTGAAGCTGCAGGGCAGATTTGTGAGGATAAAAGCAGGACTTCCAACATTTCCTCTTTAATGCTTGGTAGTCTGGCACCCATGTGTGCAAGTAATCTTTGTTGCAGAGTTGCAAGACCGTCAAGGGCATGGGTTCCGTCCCAGTTTGCAGGGGACTTCTGAGAAAAAAATTAATTGAACCGTAGGTTGTCCTGGGCAATTGACCAACTCTAGTGCCACTATTGTAGCTCATGCTAAAAATTGTTATAAATACATGTCAAAAAGCAATATATTTATGTTAGTTGTTCTTCTGGGCTATTATACAGGTTGGAGAACCCTTGTGACCAAACCTCTGTAATGTAATTACATGAACTGAAACTGGATTTGATGGACCGTGCTCTTCTTCTGAAACCTCTCATGTACTTGTAAGAACAAAAATCATGCACAACCTCCATAAGGACCCCTATGATGATTCCAATCCTTTTCACATACATGTAAGCGTTGAATAATGTCCTTTAAGCAGCAAACCTCTTGATGACATGTCCTCTTTCTTGTCTTGTTGATGAAGGGGGTAAATCATAAAACACACAACAAAAAATTGGAACACAGAAAATAGAATATTTCTTTATTAATCTGGGCAACTCATTACATTACAGAAGCTCAATTACAATTAGAGGAATCAATCCTCCACGAGCTGCAACACACTACAACTACACATCACCAAGCCCTAGAATCTTCTGCCTTATGTAACCCCAAATCTGCTAGGGTTTCTGTTTTCCCACCTATTCTTGACTCTACACTTTCCCCCTTAACTCTACTACTGCCCAGGGTTCCCAAAAATGGTTATTAATAGCATTTTTGGAGGCCAACAACCTAATTTCAAAATTTGCATCTCCCTCCAAAAATAGGTCAACTTCCGGGAGCCATAAGTTTTGATCCAGGTATATGATTGACGAACCATTTTATGCGTCGAAAAGATCGCAGAGTACTCTACATGATAAGAGCCTGCTCTATTGGTTTCGGCCATTTTTAGGCTGTATGGGGCTGTTTAGTGCCTCAAACCTGAGTTTGAATAATTTTCAAGCATTTTTCAGGAAACATAAACTTTAATATCTTTCAGCTCGCAAATGATCTTTGCGTGATTCCTTTGCCAAAGGTCTTATTTTTCAGTTATGAAGCTTCTTGTAAATTTTCACTTCAATCCGTGCCCAAATGCAAACTTTCCTAAAATAGCAGGTTGTTATTTTTAGCAGTTTGGAAAAATTGAAAGTTCTACATCATTATTCAAGCGATTATGGAATCAGAACCACAAATTTTGAAAAGAAATGAAAAGAACATCAACAATTTTGAAACACATCTTTTTTGGGTGATGCAAGATTGCCATTACACCACTGGATGCTTCTACATCAGACACCCAGGGTAATTTGAAAAGTGATCCTGTCACGTCTCAGGTGTTTGAATGAGGAAAACCCAAACGGTCAACCTTTGCCTTAGACAACCAAGAAGAATCTTCAACAAGACTTCCTTTCCATTTCACCAGATATTCTTCATATTGCCTATTTCAAGTACTTCTTCTCACACGGCTATCCAAGATCTCTTCTATCTCCTCTGTTGAAGTAGATGCCGGAATACTCCATTGTTCTTATGTTGGTCCATCCTCTGTGCCACCTTCACAATATTCTGTTAAATTAGCAATGTTGAACACAGGGAAAATATTGATCCCACTTGGCAACTCTACCTCATATGTATTTCCTGAATCATGCTTCTTCAGAATTCTGCACGGTCTAAATTTCTTCATTTTCGACTTATTGTATGTTCCAATTGGGAACCTTTCTTTTCTCAAGTGAACCATGACTTCATCTCCTACCTGGAACTCCTTATATCTCCTCTTCTGATCTACCTTAGCCTTGTATTGAATATTCATCTTATTAATGTGCTTTCTCACCTCTTCATGCAAATTCTTCAGATGTTCTACAAAGTCTTCAGCTTTAGCACTTGTCTTTTCTCCTTTATCTAGTTTCCTTAACTCAGAAGCATTTTTTGGGCTATTGCCATATACAATCTGGAATGGTGATTTACTAGTACTCCTATTGACAGAATTGTTGTAAGCAAATTCTGCCTGTGGTAAAATCAAATCCCATCCCTTGGACTTATCTCCTACTAAGCATCATAGTAGGTTACCCAAACTCCTATTCACCACTTCCGTCTGTCCATCAGTTTGTGGATGGTGTGCAGAACTGAACTTCAAATATGTCTTCAACTTCTTCCACAATGTCCTCCAGAAATAACCAACAAACTTGGTATCTCGATCTGAAACTATGCTCTTTGGTAGACCGTGTAATCTCACCACCTCCCTGAAAAAATAACTCTGCAATATGAACAACATCATTAGTCTTCTTGCAAGGAATAAAATGTGCCATCTTTGAGAATCTATCCACCACCACAAAAATAGAATCATGTCCTCTCTGTTTCATTGGTAAACCAAGAACAAAATGCATACTGATATCATTCCATGGCTTCTCTAGTACAGGTAATGGCTGATATAGCCTTATATTCTGACTTGTTCTTTTTGCCATCTGACACACTCTGCAACTCTGCACAAATTCCCTCACATCCTGCTACAACTATGGCCAATAATAATTTTTACCAACAATAGCAATGGTCTTATCTTGACCAAAGTGTCCCGCCAATCCCCCACTATGCTTCTCCTTTATCAGGTTCTCCCTCATGGAACTCCTCAGAATGCACAACTGACTTCCTCTAAACAACATGCCATCTTGGATTATGAAATCCATCCATTTTGTCCTATCTAAAGTAATAGGTTCCAAACAAGCTTTCCAGGCCTCTGCAAAATCTGGATCTTCAGGATACAAACTTTTGAGCTCATTAAACCCAACAACCTCTATCTTCATTTCTATCAACAAATTTTGCCTTCTGCTCAAAGCATCTACAACTCTGTTGGACTTCCCACTCTTGTGCTTCAAAACAAAAGTATAGCTCTGCAAAAACTCAACCCATTTTAAGTGCCTTTGATTTAACTTTCCTTGACTATTAAGATACTGCAAAGGATGATGATCAATATATAAAACAAACTCTTTTGGCAACAGATAATGTCTCCATTTCTTCAAAGCCTGGACTATTGAATAAAATTCCTGATCATAAATAAAATACTTTTTCTTGGTATCATTAAGCTTCTCACTAAAATAGACAATGGGCTTACCTTCTTGACTCAAAACAACTCCTATAGCACTGCCACTAGCATCACAATCTACCTGAAATACCTTATTAAAATCTGGAAGTGCCAAAACAGGTTGCTCTATGACTTTTTGCTTCAATGTATCAAAGCTTTTGTATGCTCCTTTAGTCCATCTAAACTATTTTCTATCCCCTCTCATTGTCTCAGTTAGGGGTGCACAAATGCCACTAAAATTCCTGATAAACTTTTTGTAAAAACTTGCCAAACCATGAAAAGATCTTGCCTCGGAAGCATTCCTTGGCGTAGGCCATTCAATGATAGCCCTGACTTTTTTGGGGTCCATCTTAAGACCTTCCTCTAAGACAACAAATCTCAAGTATACCAACTCCTTTGCAAAACTACATTTTTTCAGATTAATCAACAACTTCTCCTCCCTCAGCTTCTCTAAAACTCTTCTGATATGGATTAGATGCTCATCCCAAGTCTTACTAAAAATCAAAATATCATCTAAATAAACAATAACAAATCTTCCCAAAAATTCTTTCAGTACCTCATTCATGAGCCGCATGAATGTGCTCGGTGCATTAGTTAGCCCAAATGGCATGACTAACCACTCATACAAACCCTCCTTTGTCTAGAAGGATGTCTTTCATTCATCTCCTTCTCTGATTCGGATCTAGTGATACCCACTCTTCAGGTCAATCTTCGTGAAGTACTTGGCTTCACTCAAACAATCCATTATGTCATCCATTCTTGGCAATGGAAACCTGTACTTAATCGTGATCTTATTTATGGCTCGAGAATCTGTACACATTCTCCACTCTCCATCTTTAATTGGTGCTAGTACTATAGGTACCACACATGGACTCAGGCTCTCCCTTATCAATCCCTTAACAACTTTTGAACTTGTCTGTTCAACTCTTCATTCTCTGCTGGAGTCATTCTGTGGGCTACCTTATTTGGCAAACTGGCTCCTGGTATCAAATCCATTTGATGACTTATCTTCCTCATTGATGGTAAACCTTCTGGTACATTATCAGAGACAAGGTCCTGAAATTCTTCCAACATATCTGAAACTTCTGTTGGTACATCTTCACATTTCTCTTGACTAATCTTAGGAATCAATGCAAAGCAATGACGCTCATGCTTCCTACCCTCCAAAAATTTCCTACTATCTACCAAGAAAATTATGGCAGTACTACGTACCTTTTCTTCCACCTCCTTCAAGGGCTTCAACTTATGACGAACTCCATCCTTTGTTAGGGAATATGTGTTTGCATGGCCATCATGGGAAACGCTCCTATCATATTGCCACAGCCTCTCCAATAACATATGACATGCATCCATTGGTATGATGTCACACAACACCTCATCATAGTAGTCACCAATCTTGAACTTCACTAAACACTACTCATTGACCAAAGCTCTATGGTCCTTCTGCAACCATGCAATCTGATATGGATGCAGATGCTTTCTTCTTGTCAACTTGTCAACCATCTCCTCTAAAACAAGATTATCAATGCTTCCACTATCAATAATAATATCACAACACTTACCTTCACATTTGCACCTTGTGCGGAATAAACTCTTCCTCTGATTGGGTTCTTTCTCCTCATTCAACAAAGTTCTTCTGACAACTAGGGTTTCTCCCCTTTCAACATCTTTAGAGCACTCAAATTGCGCATCTTCATCAACATGTGTAACTCGTGCATTACCTTTAGGTCTTCTATTTGTCCTTCCTTGATGTTGTGGACACTCATATACTCGATGTCCTTCTTCTCCACATTGGAAATAGGTTCCTCTGAAACCTCCTCTTCCAGGTCCTAGCCCAGGTCTGCCTCTTCCTCTTCATCTTTGTTCACCATTGTTCTGGTCACGAGGGCAGTAGGTATTATCTCCTCTCTAATTTTGACTAGTGATGACTTCTTCACTTTTATTTTAATCTTCATTTTGGCCCCCATAGGGTCTTCCACTAGTCCTTCTGCCTTGACCTCTTCCCCTTTGCTTGCTGTCAAATCTTTTATTCAGCTTCTCTTCCACCTTCAGGGAAAACTGGTATGCATTTTCTATGGTGGTCATTTTGACTAGGCTTAGCTCCTCTTGAATACTTGGCCTCAACCCATTAATGTAATGGGCTACCTTATCCTTGTTGGCCTCTGCATGACTGTTTCTGATAGTAATCTTATAAAACTCTTCTGTATACTCCTTAACAGACTTGTTGCCTTTCTTCAATCCTTGCAGCTTCTTCAACAACTCCATCTCAGAGTCCACAGGAATGAATTGCTTCTTCAGTTTCTCCACCATCTGATCCCATCTGGTGATTTTTCCTTTTCCTCTTCTATTCCTCTCAAACTAAAACTCCTTCCACCAAATACTGGCATGGCCCTTCAATTTAGTTTTTGCAAACTTGACTCAATCTGGGTCTTCCACATCTTCATACTCAAAATATTCCTCCATGTCATTGATCCAATCAATAAGCTATTCTGGATTCAAATCTCTAGAATATGTAGAAACTTTGATCTTGGGCCTCTTTTCAATCTTAGAAATGGCCCTCAACAACCTAACTTCTGCAGGATCTCCTGCAGCTTCTTGTTCTTCCTCAGATAGCTGCTCTTCCACTTTATCCTCACTTTCTTCTCTTATTCTTGGCTGAAATCCTCTTTGTAGCTCCTCTTGCAATGCATCGATTTGTCTTTGCAGGGATCTAAAACCCTCTTCCATTAAAGTATTCCTCCCAATATGATTTCTTCGTGGAGGCATCTTGATCTCCGTAGCAAACCCAGAACCTAAGGTCTTGGTGCAAACTACCTCACGGTTGACGATCTGTCTACAAACTCAGGAACCCTTGCTCTGATACCACTTGATGAAGGGGGTAAATCATAAAACACACAACAACAAAAAAATGGAACACAGAAAATAGAATATTTCTTTATTGATTTGGGCAACTCATTACATTACAGAAGCTCAATTACAATCAAAGGAATCAATGCTCCATGAGCTGCAACAACTACAGCTACACATCACCAAGCCCTGGAATATTCTGCCTTCTATAACCCCAAATCTACTAGGGTTTCTATTTTCCTGTCTATTCTTGACTCTACACTTTCCCCCTTAACTCTACTATTGTCCAGGGTTCCCAAAAAGAGTTATTAATAGCCTTTTTGGAGGCCAACAACCTAATTTCAAAATTTGCATCTCCCTCCAAAAATATTTCAACTTCTGGGAGCCATAACTTTTGATCTGGGTGTCCGATTGACAAACCATTTTATGTGTCAGAAAGCTTGCAAAGTGCTCTATGCGCTAAGAACTCACTCTATCAGTTCTGGCCATTTTCGGGCCCGTACAGAGCCGTTTAGTGCCTCAAACCTAAGTTTGAGTAATTTTCAGGCATTTTTCAGGAAACAGAAACTTTAATATCTTTCATCTCGTAAATGATCTTTGCATGATTCCTTCGCCAAAGGTCTTATTTTTTAGTTACAAAGCTTCCTGTAAATTGTTACTTCAATCCCTACCCAAATGCAAACTTTCCTAAAATAACAGGTTGCTAATTTTTAGCAGTTTGGAAAAACTGAAAGTTCTACATCATTATTCAAGTGATTATGGAACTAGAACCACAAATTTTGAAAAGAAATGGAAAGAACATCAACAATTTTGAAACACATCTTTTTTGGGTGATGCAAGATTGCCCTTACACCACTGGATGCTCTTGCATCACTTGTGTTTCTTCTTCTTTGTCGATTTCTCTCTCTCCCCGTTTGTGACGCTTTTCGACACTTGTTGCGACACTTGTCGACTTGCATTTTCTGAGCCTTCGACCTTGCTCCTAAGCCTTGTGAGTGTCTTGTAGGTGATTTTTCACCTCTCCCCTATGTTTTTCATCTTGTGCACCTCCTAGAAGCCTTCTAGAGGTCTCCCTATCCTTCTCCCACTATCAGTTTTCAGTTCCGCCAAACCAATCCAAATCTCCCCCGGGAAATCCTACAGGTGCAAGTGGAGATTTGGATTCTTGCACGACTAACCTGTTTCTGGAGGGGAACCCCTCCTTTTCTTCTCTTCTTTCATCTCCCAACTTGATTTCCTACATCAGACCCTGTCAAGTCCAGATCTCCCCCGGGTGACCCTACTGGAAAAGGGGCGACCCTGCTATTTTCCAGCCATGGAAAAATTTGAGTTTCTCACTCATTTTTGCTCTATTTTTTCCCATTTTTCTTCCAGTTTGCATTGTTTTTGATGCCTAATATAGAGTTAACTATTTCATGCATCCACACATGTATAATTATCTCTATTTGATCTCAAATTAACTCTTTAATCAATCTCATGTATTCCCTCATCTCCAATTCCTCTTCAGTGATAAGCTATCTTTGTTTCATCACTCTTTAATCAATTGAGTTCACTAGGTAATCAATCCAATGAACTCCCCAATCAATCCTTGTTAACTCATCAATCAAATGAGTTAACTTCTCAATCAATCCCATTCCTCAAACCTATAAATACACCCCTCCCTCAAGCACAAAGGGAGGTGAATTCATTGTGCACACAACTCTTACAGGATGAAGGTGTGTTTTGCTTTATTTGTTCAATCAAGCAACATTACACTGCTTCATTCTATGCCATTGTGCTTAACCAAAGCTCTCATTGAGCTCATACAAGCTTCATCAAAGCTTCTTTTTGCTTCTTTGTGTCATTTTTTCGTCAAGAGGATCTCCCATTGCCACAAAAGGACTCGAGGTTGCCAATATGAAGGATTTATGAGGGTAGTTTAGTCACACAAATCTTTGTTTCTCTCAGGTTCCTTCATTGTTTTGTTCAATTAATAGTAATTAGAAAACCAAATTAGCTCTTGGGAATAGTAAAACATTGCTTTTTCCTTGATAATTAAATCTTGCATGTTAAATTAGTTGTTTTCATATTACTAGATC
This sequence comes from Cunninghamia lanceolata, assembly GCA_027924645.1. Classification (NCBI taxonomy): domain Eukaryota; kingdom Viridiplantae; phylum Streptophyta; class Pinopsida; order Cupressales; family Cupressaceae; genus Cunninghamia; species Cunninghamia lanceolata. The sequence goes on from BSBN01001583.1 coordinate 19,935,664, forward strand.
TAGATTATTAGAAGAAGCATTTTCCTTTTCTTTAGATTAGATTACTTCTATTTATCATCGAAAACCCAAAAAACAAAGATTAACTTTACATCAGAAAAATCATATTAGATTGCATACATATTTCCCTTTCATAGATTAAAAACACCTTTTTATTTCTAAAACACTAAAAAAGCTCAAAAAAAATGTTTTGCATATCATTTAGTTTGTATGCATATAGAACCCCTAGAATAGACAAAATTGCAAACCCTCGATACCATCATGAGGTAATCATAGTTAAATGATCCAAACAAACCCTTAATACCATCATGAGGTAAAAACAAGTCAAAACAAGTAAAACCCTAGGTCAACTAAACCCTAGGTCAAAACCCTAGATCTAGTTAAGGTTAGCAATCACACAAACTACCTCTATTCTGATTCATGAATGTGCTTAGGAGTGAGAGGAGAGTGGGTGAGGGCTATCCGTGATGAGATCCAAGAGATCCATCCAAGACCACAACAAGAAGCATTTGTTCTACCACAAGGAGACCCATTCGTCCTCTTATTGTTAGAAGAAACTAGACAATGCCAGATACAACAAGAACTCGTTCAACACATACAAAGACAAGAGGACATAAAAAAATAGAATCATTTACCCACACAGAGGTGGAATCTGAGAAACCCAATTAGGAGAAGAGAAATCAGTGACCCTTCAAGTCATAGGGTTATCTCAACTATAACTTTAATCGAACAAAACATTTAACTTAGGACACAACAACAAAGGCCGTAGTACTTGCCGACCCCTCTCTGCGAAGTCCAGCTCTCCAATGAGCCAGACCCCTGCCGTGTCTCATCTCCTCTCGACTAGCTACTTCCATGTGAGCAAGATTGACGTGGTGGATCATCTCGTGGCAAGGAGCGAAGGGTTCGTGTGAGTGCCGAAATCTGACTCGACAACTCCATGCAACCAAAGACACGATTTTGAGCGTACAGTACACAGTTGATAGTTCAACTATGAATGTAATTAATTCTTCTGTCTATTTCTTTTGCATAGTTCTCTCTCTTGTCTAATGGCTATTTGGCCTCTATAATCAATACAAACTAATATTTTTACCTCTTTCATTATTCTTTCATTATGTCAATTTGATTGATGTGAGTTATGTATTGTGGGTAAAATGGTCTCTTTCATACCTTCACCTCTCTTCCCTGACCTTCATATCAGTTGATATGAATCTGTGTGAGTTCTTTTTAGTTTTAAAATTATTACTGTGCTGAGTCAGTTGCAGTTGAACCTACTCAATCTGGTGCATCACCTTCTTTTATTTCAGCAATCAGGTTCTTACCACTTTTCCCCTACAAGCATTAGCACTAGATTTAGTTTATTTTCTTTGAGCCTTAAGCTCAGAAAGAGGAACCGGCCTTCTCTAGAGGTCTAATGTAACATGCCACTTGTTCTACCAACTAAGATTTACTAAATTTTAACTTGAAAGTAAATAAATTGTGAATTCATAACAAGAATAATAATTTTTTTCCTTTCTTTTGTTTGAAAAATGCACATTTGAAACACATTCCAAACTTCCATTGCATAAATCAAATTTCCTTTTCTCAATGAAAGAATTGAATATTTCTCATTATAAATTTTCTTGACATAGATACATACAAGCTTCAAGAGCTAACTAAAAAATAGAGATACATATGATTGTATACTTTTCTGTCTTCAATATTCCCAGCCACCAACTGCATGAGGGGAAGCATCACTCAAGCGATTTACCTCCAACCACAGACTAACTGCGGTCCCCCGTACATTTACCAAACTGGTAAATGATCCTACCCTTAGATGAATGGATTGGTATGGTAACCCCAATAAAATAGGCCTAATTTGAGAAAGGTGTTATGTCCTACATTAACTAGTACTATCATACTATGGCTACAACCATCAAAATATGAAATCCCTACTAGAAATGCAAACCTGGATCACATTGAACCTAGACAGTGTAAACGTTGACAATTTACACCACTTTGGCCAAAGTTTTCTTGTCTCATATTCACCCATTGTTCTATCTCAATTGGGAAAGACAACAATCTCTATACTAGGTTATCTGCCTCTTCCATGGATCACATATCCCAAGGTTAACCTATTACATGCTTTACTAGGATACATATATCGAAGTAATACCACTGGAAACCTATTTTCACTATCTTTCCCCTTATACAATTTTCCTATACAAACATCAATCAATGATTGATTCACAATTCTATCCAGGTAAAATCCCAACCATAGAAATCATCTCATATTCACAATACAAATTTTCTTTCTATATATATATATATATATATACAATCAATAGACATTCACATAGATAATTCAACAATGCAATCACTTAAAACAGTACAACACATAATGTTTTGAAAACAAGAAAATATAGAGAAGGAGAAAAACCCCATGCTTGAGAACATAGCTTCAAATGAATCAAAGACTCTTTTTTTTAAGTCCTTCCAACACTCTAGATCACTCCTCCAAATAAAACAACTTACAAAAGCAAAAAGACAAAATCTCGACACTAACACAAAACTCAAAATTTGAAAAGAGAAGGCTCTTGATTTGAAAAATGTGCATGTAAAAGTGAGGGAGAGCACCCCCTTTTATACAAAAAACTAAGGAGTGGTCTAGCTAAAAATAAGTAAATAAATCTACCACCTTTCCTTTTATTTTGCAACCAACTCAAAAATGTTGACACAATGATGACATGCTTAATAAAAAATCTGTAATTAGTTTCATTTCCCACGGGCTCTAACTTTCCAAAAACAAAAGAGTTTGTTATAAATTATAAAGTAAAAACCTTAACGGTCCATATCCTAAACACTTGCATAGGCTTAAGGATAAGGCACAATCACCTAACACTTTGGCCTCCTAACGGCCTTACCACATGCTCTCATAGTATGTGCTTTATGCGCTGCCACCAATGTCTTAAGGGCCTGCGTGCCATATAAGGATATTCAACTTTTACATATGAAACTTAAAAGGCTTAAGGGGGGCCGCGTACTTAGCAAGAAATGTCCATCATGCATCGTGGGTGGTGATTCCCACGTAAAGACCGCTTCTTCTAAGGAGCGCTTATCCCACTTTAAACATGCCTTCTTTTAAAACTTTATAAGCTTTAATAAATTTCTTCCCCTTTTTATGGGCTACGTACCTTTTTAACTTTATAACCTTTATATATATATATATATATATATATATATATATATATATATATATATATATATATAAAATATATGATATTTAGTAAAACAATACCATTTTTCCAAAAGAATTATAATTGCTTATTTTAAAAGCATAAGAATATAATAATATTATATTTATAATATATACGTATATATATATCATATATCGTAAATAATATCACTTATAACATATTATTCTTAAACTCATTTATCACCATGAATATATATATCGTAAATAATATCACTTATAACATATTATTCTTAAATTCATTTATCACCATGAAATCCACATAGACATGATTATGTTCTCACCAATTCATCAATATCTCACAAATCATAAATAACTATATATACACATGTATATATATATATATATATATATATATGTTTATAATAGTAATAATTATCATATATATATGCATAAATAGGTATATCGACTTCACTCAAAACCAAATATACTCATGACCCACATACTAACGACACAAATGAATGGAAACCACACATACATTGGTGACATGAACAAAAACCACATAAACACATGCATAACATAAAATTGTTTCACGATAAAACTTTGTCTATGCAATCGAAAACTTATCAACATGCAGATTAAATCACAGTTCTCACATGATCATCCAAACATGCAATCAAGATTCATAACATAGATTACTTACCACTACCCATTTTGACTCAACATAACCTAGGTCAAGATAGGGTTGTGTGTGTGTGATTTCTCAATATAGGTTTTACTAAGGTTACCAGACCAAGTCCTTCTCCTGAGTGATCTTCCCCTCCCTTCCGGAGGAGCAACCTGTTCCTGCATCCACTTAGATCATAGTAGTTAGCTAATCAAAATATCATCATTAATTAACAATAACCACATTTAATACAAGACATTGCATTATTCTTTTTCTCATCATATTGCATTCAAGATAGATAACACACATAGATGCAAAGATTCATAATTACATCAATTTTCACAAAATATCCAATCTATAGTAAATGGATAAAAACACATATATAGATGCAGAAATCCATAATCACTCACTTTCACTTTCCAAACAAATTAACCAATCTAGCTAAATAGTAAGTAGATAGAAACACATGGGGTGTACCATACTTCCCCCCTTGTGAATCATCATCCATGATGATTTTTAAGTATCAAGTATTATCATAATATAAATAGAACATAAAGAGTATCATAACACAAAACATATTGTTTTCAAGAACTTTCAAAATCTAGAACAACTTGAGGAAACTTTGGCTTCATCTCAGCATAATCTTCCCAAGTGGCAGAATCTTCTATGTACCGATCCCATTGGATCTTATACTACATAACCTTTCTATTATGCAAGAAAAGCTTGCGAAGTCCAAGCTTTTCAGAAGCTTGATCAAAACCATTCCTGGGTTCTGTACTTGTAAAACATTCTATGAATATAATAATCATCAGTTAAATATATAATTATATCAAATTTGAATCATTAAGAGCATTGTGCCTCCTAGAAATAGTTATTATTAGAATGATTCTGCAATCAATTGATTTGATAACTTCAAGAATTTCGAAGAGCTCTTTATATCTAGGAGCTGGTTTGGAATACCTTCCATACTTAATGAAACTTTTTCTGGGGTTGGACCCTCAAAGAACTTTTATTCTATAATCGAGAATTGTCTCAATATACACTTAGCATTAGTGTAACTTTTCTATTGCTTATTAGTTTTCCACCAATCTTTTCTGATCAACAAGATTTGTTCATCCATTTCTAACAACATTTCTGGACTAATGTTAATCCTATCTTCTAGCTTACTCAGCTTATAGGAGTTCAGCATCTTCTTCTGTCCAATGTTTCAAGCAAAAGATAGGAATTTTTATAATCAAAACCCACCAGTGGTAGATATTCTTCCCCACTTATAATGTTGCTCCATATAATATATTCAAACAATTATTCCCAAAACCTGGTTAACTTCATAGTTTAACCATATGTTCTCAAAATGATAAGTTATACTTACATTAAGTTACCCAAACCTTGTTGTCACATGTGCATCTCTAACCGAGATATTCTCCTCCAGATCTCTGTGTAAACTAAACACTTCCTACACAATTTTATGAGCTAATATTGGTGCTCCACCAAATAAATTCTTCGATATAAAAGGTGTTACCTTTATTCTTTAACATTTTAAACAACTTGCCACAAATCTTGCTGCACCCTTTTCATTTTCTTCCAAACATAAAACAACTTTACATCTGCTAACATCTTAGTGACATGAGGATGTCCTAAATATGAGGCATTAGGTACTTCCTCCCATATCAAATTCCTTAATTCACCATAATAAGGTACATAAATTCTTCCTTTATTCTTTAATAACCCATTGGGCTCAAAGAAAAAATCCTTCATACCTTTTTATCTTGCAATTTATCTCAGAGTGCTTGCTTGGTTTGTTCATAGAACTCATCACCCTTGAATTCTCGCAATAATTTTTAAAGTCGGTTTGGATAGTTGCCAATGAAGATATATTCCTTCCTCAACTTAAAGCACTGGTAGCCCTATTCTCATTTCCTTTGATATAGTTAAGATTGAAATCTTAGTCCAATATCAGTTCTAACCACCTCCTTAGCCTTGAATTTAGATGGGTTGAATAAATAAATACTTTAAACTATGATGGTCTATTTTCAATTCAAAAAGTTTTTTTCAATTCAAAAAGTTTTTCCAATAGATAGTGTCTCCTTATCTATAATGGATGAACAACTATTGCTAACTCCAAATCCTATGAAGCATATTTTTGTTCATAAGGTTTTTGATTCTTGATTTATAGGCTATGACTTGCCCTTCCTGTTTTAATACTCCACCTTACCTGGGACATCTGGTACTACCTTCAAACTTTTAGAGGAGTAAATTTTCTCATGTCTTGGAATAATTCTTTTGCCATTCTCCTCTTCTTAATCCTTTCAGAACCTGATTGAGATTGAAATACTTCATTCCCCATGTTTACTAGCTTGAGAATTTTCTCCTTCATTCATTACTAGAAACTTTTCCTTGTTAGGTACTTCTTGTTCTGCTTTAACCTTTCCTTGCTCTAATACTTCGACTCTCTCTCTTGTTTCTATCAACATTGCAAGGATTTGATCTAACTTAGTACCCATACTCTCAACTCCTTATCATACTTCTTCTCTTCCCCACAAAGATAATTCTTGTTCTAACCATCTTAACAAGATAGTTCACCCTGTGGGTTTCCATAAAGATTTAAATTCTACGAATGTTATCCAATGTTCTAAAAAACATTTAACATTTCCAAATAGAATCTCCCATTCTTTATTCAAAAAGCTTTTGATAAAAAACTTTTCTTTCCTTTATATCAAAAGGATTTGAATACCCTCTCAGCTACAACTAAGTGAAGTATATCCCTTAGATTCTATTCCATGATTATCCTCGAATGGTTAATAACCCTCAACTTTATTCTCAGATACAAAATTTTGGGGATCATATTCCTTCAAATCATCACTTAAATAAATTACAATTACTTCTAGCAAAGGAGGAACATAAAGATTCCTAAACAACATGGTGGAACTCACACTATACTCTAAGGACATATCCTTAGAAAGTGGTAAGTCTTCTGATTTGGTTGGAGAGACCAAAAGCAAACAGTTAAAGTTGACAACCTTGTTGCAAGTATGTGCCTAATCAGTTTTGTCATTGATGTCAACATATTATTGTTGTCATTGGTGTCAAATGTATCTTATTCTATTACTTGTTTAGAAGACTTGTATGTTGAGGATATTGAGAAAATTAGCTTCTCTGGAAGAAACAAGTGAGTTACAGAGAAGTGCAGTACATACAATGAGTTGTATACTGAAGAACAGTCTGGTAAACTGCTCCACATTTATTCCTTCTTGAAGATCATAGTTTGTAGATTGGAAGTAAGTTAGAAGTATGTCTGAGGATGCTACATTCTAGGTTTGAGTCATCTACATGAAGATCTGAGTGAGTTGTATTCACCAGAGTGAAGCCTGCTTTTTCTGTAAGTTTAGTTGAGACAAGAAGACAGTATTTGGCTCCGCATTCCTCTGCAGTAAAGTATTTTGCTCTGTGGTTCTAGAGGGAAGTCTTGGATGATGATAAGTTCCTACAGTTGTAATGGTTCGTGGTTTGGTGGTCCGCAAGTTATCTTTCTTTTATGACAGTTGAAGACAGTGAAGTTCATGTGTACCGGTGAGAAGATTCCTATGGATAAAGTGGTTAAGGTTCGTGCGGTTACTCCTAATGATTATAACATGCTTGTGGATGTCTCCTAATCATGTTCCTATCTAGACTTTGGTCCGCATTAAGAAATTATGGTGATATGTGAAGATTGTTCCTAGTTAATGTAATGTGTAAACAGTCTTGGCCGACCTAGTTGATCCTAGTGATTGCGGAGATCTCTGGAAGATTGTGGAAGTGTGTTGTGGCATGGAAGATCATGTTTGAGTCCCAGCTAAGGTGTGGCATGATCCACATTTCATTCCCTTTGCATGATATTGCAATAGGTCAAGACCTATTTTGTAAATGTTTGTAATACCGACCTTGGAGATTGTTCCAATGGTTGATGCCGACCTTAATGATCATTCCAAGGTTGATGTAGTGTATAAATACTTGTAGTTGAGTCATGGAAAAGGTGTCCTTGAGCGAAAATGAATATATATTAAGAAAGGTCCAAAGGCAGAGCAGAGGAAGGGCAGAGGAAAGAAGAGGAAGAGAAGAAAACAGGAAGAACAGAGCAGAGGAAAGGTAGAGCAGGAAATTATTATACTTCAGTTGCAAAAAGTGAAAGGTGTTGATCGTGGCAATGAATAGGGTTTAACATCCCTCAGGGTTTAACAACCCTTATTGTAATCTTGCTAGGTTTAGGGTTGTGGCGTTGAGCCTGCTAGACCTAGTTGTTCTTCATGGCAGTAAGACAATATGTTTAGGCCCGTGGGGTGACCAAGCCTAAATATTACTATTTCAAGATTGCAATATATATTGAGAATTAATCCTCTCCATGGTTTTTCCCCATCTTGGGGTTTTCCACATAAATCTGGTGTCTCTTATGTTTGATGTTGTATTTGTGGTTGAGTTTCTGATTTCATGCTCTCATTGTTAAAACATAATAATTGTGGATAAGTGATGAATGTTTGAATTGCAGAAAGTGTTTAAGTTTTGTGACAACTAATTCACCCCCCCTCTCAGTTGTCTGGCACATATCAACAATTGGTATCAGAGCAAGGTTCCTTTGAAGAAAGTTTAACAGCTTGAGGAAGATCTGAAATGTCTTACAAGAAGGAAGTGCCACATTTTGATGGAACAAACTATGTTCTCTGGAAGGCTCATATGAAAATCCATCTTCTTTCTCTTGGTGTCAAAGTTTGGAAAACTGTAGAAACAAAATACACCATACCTCAAAGTGATCTGACGACTGAAGATGAAATCAAAGAATATGAGATAGATATCAAGGCAAGGGATGCTTTGCTAAGCTCATTAACCAACTCAATACTGATGAAAGTGGTGGATCTTGAAACAACAAATGAGGTATGGGAAAAGTTGAAAAATCTATATGAAGGAGATGACTCTATGAAGGAAGCCAAGTTGCAAAGTCTAAAAGTGAAATATGAAAGCTTGAAGATGAACAATGATGAAAACATATCAGCATTTATGCAAAGAGTTGATAAACTTGTTACATGGATAAAAGCCATAGGTAGAACTCTCGAAGAAAAGGAAATTGTCATGAAAATGCTTAGATCTCTGCCCAAGTCCTACTGTCACAAGGTGGCTGCGATTGAAGAATTCATGCAAGTAAAAATAGTTAATAGGGATCAGTTGCTTGGTAAGCTTACTATTTTTGAAATGAGGGAGTTAGATGATGCTCTGCCAAAAGTTGAGACTGCCTTCAAAGCTAGTACTCCTGAAAGTACTTCCAGATCAGAAAAGTATAAAGTAGAATCTAATGATGAGATAGATGAAGTTGAAGCCAACTTTTTGGATAGGCTACAAAGAGGATCTGATAAGTATAAAGGAAAATTACCTTTCAAATATTTTTCCTGTGGTAAAGTAGGTCATTTTGCTTCCAGATGTCCTAAAAGAATTGAAAGAAATAGAAGAAGATATGAGAACAGACCTAGGACCCAAAAGAAGTGTTATTATGTTGGAGATTTTGATGATGATGAAGGAGTATCAGATAATGGTGAACCAGATAATACTAATCCCTCTATAAATGGATGCTTGTTCATTGCTATTAAGGAAGATGTTGTGTCTACTAATTCTTCTAGTTGTATGAAGGAAGCAAAACCAGTGGAAAGTGCTTTGGCTGCTCAGGTCATTAAGGACAAAGATGAATGGGTTATTGATAGTGGTTTCTCTCACCACATGACTGGTGACAAAAGTAAGTTTGTAAGTTTGGAAAGATATGATGGTGGACTGGTTAGGTTTGGAGATGATACAGCTAGTAGGATTTGTGGAAAAGGATCTATTTCTTTTGATGGCAAGCATAATACTAAAGATGTCTTGTATGTGAAAGGATTAAAGCACAATCTTCTGAGTGTGGGTCAGATGTGTGACAAGGGCTATGACTTAAGCTTCAAAGACAATGGATGCAAGATCAGGGAAAGCTCCAGAACAGTCATTGCAAATGGTAAGAAGACCAAAGGCAATATCTATCATTTGAAAGGAACCGAGAACTATTGCTTGTTGACTCAGATTGATGATAGTTGGTTATGGCATAGAAGGTTGTGTCACATAAATTTTGATAATATTATGAAGATAAGTACTGCACAAATTGTTAGAGATTTTTCTAAGCTTGTGAAGCTTGCTAATCCAGTTTGCAAGGAGTGTCAATTTGGGAAACAAACAAGAACAAGTTTCAAAAGCAAGGATCAATCAATTGGAGGACTACTTGAACTAGTGCATACAGATTTGTGTGGACCTACCAGAGTAAGAAGTTTGCAAGGAGACATGTATTTCATGATGCTCATTGATGATTATTCTAGAATGACTTGGGTCACCTTTTTGAAAGAGAAAGATGAAGCTCTAGATAAATTCAAGGAATTTAAGGGAATGGTTGAAAATGAGATGGATTTGAAAATCAAATGTTTGAGCTCTGATAGAGGAGGAGAGTTCACATCAAATGAATTTAATTTCTTTTGTGAAGAGCATGGAATAAAGACACAGCTATCTGCACCCAAAACTCCACAACAAAATGGAGTTGTTGAAAGGAAAAATAGAATAGTTCAAGAAGCTGCTAGAACCATGATAAAGGAAGCTCATCTTCCAAAAGCATATTGGAGAGAAGCAATTCACACCGCAGTATATATCCTAAACAGAGTTCAAGTAAAAGGTAACAGTTCAAAAACTCCCTATGAATTGTGGTATGGTAGAGTTCCTACTATGAAATATATCAAAGTGTTTGGTAGCAAATGTTACATCAAAAGAGAAGAAGATTTAGGCAAGTTTGATGCTAGATGTGATGAAGGAATCTTCCTTGGTTACTCCACCAAGAGTAAGGCCTACCAGTGCTATAATAAGAGGCTGAATAAGATCATTGAAAGTGCAAATGTTAAAGTTGATGAGTCTTAAGAATCAAGTGGATATGAGTCAGATGTTTCAGAAGTGGTGTAGCATGAAGACAACACAGATGAAGAAGAACAAGCTTCGGTAAGTAGTACCAAAACTCCAAGATATGTAAGAATCAGTCATTCTAAAAATCAAATCATAGGAGATAAGAGCAAAGGAATCTTAACCAGAAGAAAAGATGCAGAAGAAGAAGTAAATTTCTGTCTGATTTCTAAGATTGAACCTAAAACTGTGGATGAGGCTTGCAAAGATGAAAATTGGATAAAGGCTATGGAAGAAGAATTGATGTAGATAGAGAAGAATCAAACATGGGATCTTGTTCCCAGACCAGAAAACAAGAATGTAATTGGTACCAAGTGGGTCTTCAGAAACAAAATGAATGAGAATGGTGAAGTGGTAAGAAACAAAGCAAGATTGGTATGCAAAGGATACGCTCAGGTTGAAGGAATAGACTTTGAAGAAACTTTTGCTCCAATAGCAAGGATTGAAGCAATAAGGATGTTTCTAGCTTTTGCAGCATACAAAGATTTCAAGGTTTATCAAATGTATGTGAAGTCTGCCTTCTTAAATGGAGAGTTAGAAGAGGAAGTCTATATTGATAAACTAAAAGGATTTCAGTTATCAGAGCAAGGGGACATGGTATGCAGATTGAAGAAAGCATTGTATGGATTAAAACAAGCTCCTAGGGCATGGTGTGCACAGTTGCACAAGTACCTGATACATATAGGGTTCAGTAAAGGTACGACATATAGTAATCTCTACTTCAAGATCAATGATGAACAAACCCTGATTGTTGTTTTTGTTGATGACATTATTTTTGGAGGCAATGAAGTGTGTCTTGTGGAAAGATTTCAGGCAGAACCCAAGGAATCACATGTGATGACAGTCAAGAGAATTTTGAGATATTTAAAAGGCACAATAGATTATGGTTTGTGGTACCCCAGGGATAGTGACTTTGCTCTCAGTGCATATACTGATGCAGATTGGGCCGAAGATGTGGATGACAAAAAAAGAACAAGTGGAGGTGCATTTTTCTTGGGAAAAAGAATATATCTTGGTTGAGCAAGAAACATGATTCAATATCCCTATCTACTGCAGAAGCAAAATACATTGCAGTAGCATATAATTGCACTCAAGTGTTATGGATGAAGCAGATGTTGAAGGACATCAGAGTTTTGTATGAAGATCCAATTACAATCTTTTGTGACAATACAAGTGCCATCAACATATCAAAGAATCCAGTGATGCATCCAAGGACAAAACACATATCCATTAGGTATAATTTTTTGAGAGAAAAGGTGACAGAGAATGAAGTGAAGTTGGAGTATGTTTCTACCAAGGATCAGATTGCAGACATTTTTACCAAGCCTTTGCCTAAAGATACTTTTGAGTATCTCAGAGAAAAGTTAGGAGTCATCACCCCTCTTGCTCTAAACTAAGATGCACAATAGTGCATCAGTTCGGAGGTGTTCAGTGGTCCAGATTAATGCTTCTTAGGGCTACTTCTAAGGGGGAGTAGTCAAAGAGTTCAGAAGAGAGATTAGATCAAAGCATATGAGTGCAAGTATGTGCCCTTTTCCATTGATGTCAAAGGGGGAGAGAAGTCATGTGAAAAACTTAGAGTGCAGATGTGTAAGAGAAAGGGGGAGAATTTTTGAGAAAGAAAGAGTGCAAGTGTGTAAAGAGAAAGGGGGAGAATCTTGTCTTAATGGTTGTTGCAGTTTTTCACATCATATGTTGCCATCAATGACAAAGGGGGAGATTGTTACAAGTATGTGCCTAATCGATGTTGTCATTGATCTCAACATATTCTTGTTGTCATTGGTGTCAACTATATCTTATTCTATTACTTGTTTAGAAGACTTGTATTTTGAGGATATTGAGAAAATTAACCTCTCCAGAAGAAAAAAGAGAGGTACAGAGAAGTGCAGTACAAACAGTGAGTTGTATACTAAAGAATAGTCTGGTAAACTACTCCGCATTTATTCCTGCTTGAAGATCATAGTCTATGGATTGGAAGTAAGTTAGAAGTATGTATGAGGATGCTACATTCCAAGTTTAAGTCATCTGCATGAAGATCTGAGTGAGTTGTGTTCACCAGAGTGAAGCTTGCTTTTTCTATAAGTTCAGTTGAGATAGGAAGATAGTATTTGGCTTTGCATTCCTCCGCACTAAAGTATTTTGCTCTACGGTTCTAGAGGGAAGTCTGGGATGATGATAAGTGCCTACAGTTGCAATGGTTCATGGTTTGGTTGTCTGCAAGCTATATTTCTTTTATGATAGTTGAAGACAGTGAAGTTCATGTGTTCCAATGAGAAGATTCCTATGGATAAAGTGGTTAAGGTTAATGTAGTTGCTCCTGATGATTATAATGTGCTTGTGGATGTCTCCTAATCATGTTCCTATCTGGACTTTTTTCTGCATTAAGAAATTGTGGTGATATGTGAAGATTGTTCCCTGTTAATGTAACGTGTAACCAGTCTTGGCTAACCTGGTTGATCCCAGTGAAAAGGTGTCCTTGAGCGAAAATGAATATATATTAAGAAAGGTCCAAAGGCAGAGCAGAGGAGGGGCAGAGGAAAGAAGAGGAAGAGAAGAAAAGAGGAAGAGCAGAGCAAAGGAAAGGCAGAGCAAGAAATTATTATACTTCAGTTGCAAAAAGTGCAAGGTGTTGATCGTGGCAGTGAATAGGGTTTAACAACCCTTAGGGTTTAATAGCCTTTATTGTAATCTTGCTAGGTTTAGGGTTGTGATGGTGAGCCTGCTAGACCTAGTTTTTCTTCATGGCAGTAAGACAGTATGTTTAGGCCCTGTGGGGTGACCAAGCCTGAACATCACTATTTCAAGATTGCAATATATATTGAGAGTTAATCCTCTCAGTGGTTTTTCCCCAGCTTGGGGTTTTCCATGTAAATCTGGTGTCTCTTATGTTTGATGTTGTATTTGTGGTTGAGTTTCTGATTTCATGCTCTCATTGTTAAAACATAATAATTGTGGATAAGTGATGAATGTTTGAATTGCAGAAAGTGTTTAAGTTTTGTGACAACTGATTCACCCCCCCTCTCATACACATGAGTTTTAATTTTGGAAAGAAAGCAAGAAGATATTTTTAGGATTTTATTAATTAAATAAATATTTAATTGATTTAATTAATTTTGGACTGTGATGTGGAAAGATAATTAAATAAATAAAAATTTATTTAATTATAGGAAAATGGATAAATGACTAATTAAACAATTAAAAATAATTATTTAATTAGAGAGGATAAATGGACATGAATAATTAAATAAATAAAATTTATTTAATTATAGAAGATTTGATTTTTTGATAAAAGAGGAAATAGAACAAGATAAGATAGGATTTAAAAAGATAAAAAGAGATTTGATTTTCTGTTTTAAATCCTCAAAAAGGAAATAAATCTTGTAAAAAGATGGGAGGATAATAGAAGAAATATCTAATTAAATAAATTAATTAGATATGCATGAGTTACAATTTTAGAAAGAAAGCAAGAGGATATGTTGAAGATTTTATTAATTAAATAAATATTTAATTTATTTAATTAATTTGGATTGTGATGGGAGACGATGTGGAAAGATAATTAAATAACTAAAAAATTATTTAATTATAAGAGAAATAGATAAGTGACTAATTAAATAATTAAAAATAATTATTTAACTAGAGAGGATTAATGGCCATGAATAATTAAATAAATGATTAAAATTTATTTAATTATAGAAGATAGGATGATGGGATTGAAAGGGCATAAAATAAATTAGTCAAATAAATAAAATTTATTAAACTAATTAGGTGATGACCTGGGAACCTAGGGCAAAACATGCTAGTGACAAGGTGTTGGGCATTTTTGGGTGTCTACACTTATGTTTGATGTTGTATTTGTGGTTGAGTTTCTGATTTCATGCTCTCATTGTTAAAACATAATAATTGTGGATAAGTGATGAATGTTTGAATTGCAGAAAGTGTTTAAGTTTTGTGACAACTGATTCACCCCCCTCTCAGTTGTCCAACGCATATCATTAAGCCTTTCTCAGAGTGATAAACTGAGTTAAAAAAAAGCTAAGCTTCTAGCGCTAAAGGCTTTATAGGTTTAGGCTAATGATCTGCCAATTCCACTCTTGGAATATCGTATAGATACCAATTCCCTACTAGGTGCTTTTAATCATCCTTGACTCTCACATTCTCAACAACTTGCTATCACTCTTCATTCTCTTTCAGAAATAAAGAGATTTCACACTGACTAGAAATTTAGTTACTCCTAGATGACCCGATTAAGATTTAAAAAGAATTTCCTACCTCACAAGGTTTCATAAATCTGAAAGTTAGGAATATACCAAGTGCATTTTCTACAATTTACTCCCTTACACAATCCATCAAAGGCCCATCCAAGACATGACAAAGGCGAACAACCAAAAATATTCTAGCATAGCCACCTCAATAATTTAAATCAATGTCAAAGAATAAGCAATTTTATTTTCAATAATAAGTCAAAAGTTTGAGCTCAATAAATTGAATTTTGACCAACTGGTCATAAAATAAATAATATTCAAAATTCGGTGGCTAGACCATTCCAAAAATTAAGGAATAAAACAATCAAAAATTCATGCAAATATTTAAAAAGGAATTTCTCCAAAAATTTAACTATCAAAATCAAAAGATATACTGACTATGCACTATGTCTACTGACTGAGTCACTAACGAGGGAGTAGATTGTTGTATTACACTCAAGTTTTCCAAAAACTTACAGTGGTTTAGAGACCATGCTACTAGCACAATAAATAAATAAGTCCTTTAAGACTTTCTCTATACTCAAAATCAAAAGATTAAAACACATCGACCCTTACATTGTGGAAAATTTATCATTCATCACATAGATGATATTCAAAGATGGTGATAAAATGACACACACGAACTTCAGTTGGAACACAATTTTTGTTTTTACAAAACTCTATTCCCTACCTCCTAGAATAGTTTAGTTAATCAAACTGGTCTAAATATCTCGGTGATGATCTCATTCTTCATTGTAATTATTCTTTCTATCTCCACCAAGAGACAAATACATAGTTCTCAACTTTTGTCCAAATGCTATGAAATAACTAATAACTTCTCTTGCAACTGCTATGAATTATCTTGCAAACTTCATGCAAACTCTTAACAAAAGAATGATATTAATCCCAATCTTTTCATCAAAATATTTCCCAAGAGGATCCTCTTCATTTACATCCTCAACTACATATTGACACTTTTTTTTCCAATAGGCTTCATGAGTTAATAAGGGAACTCTTATTCTCCTTCAGTTATGCACGATTCTTTGAATATGGCAATTGGTTTTCTCAGAATTTTTTAGAAAACAAAAGCATTTCCAAGTCTTGTACTATTTTTCTAGGCATTTTATGCCAATATATCACTACTTGTCTTTCATTGATCCTTTTATCTCTCTTGACTCATGCCAATCCATTCTAGGGTTAGACAAGAACCCAATTTATCTACGTATCATTGATACAATTTCTAGAATTTTCCAAACTTAGTTGCTTCTACACCTGGTTGATTATTTTAGGATCTTCCCATCCTTAAGTTCTTGAGATATAAAAGTGATCTTGAATTCGCATAGACACTACTCTCCGTGAGCTCTTAGTCTAATAAGCAATTGACCAAGGTTTTACCTTTCTAGTCAAAAATCTTAGAATCTTTCCATTATACATCCTCAACATACTTAAATTGACTCATGTATTCCTTAATTCCTCAGTTGGTTCTCTCCTAACCACTGGCTTTGTAAGTGTAGGATAATAGTCCTTCTGACAATTTTCTTGGTTAGTCTACTATGCTATCTTGTATAAAACTAGTTTCAACTTTAGACTCTCATAGCATAGTGAGCACATAGGTTCCAGAGCTAAACCTAGTTAGCTGTGATACCACGTGTAACATGCCACTTGTTCTACCAACTAAGATTTACTAAATTTTAACTTGAAAGTAAATAAATCATGAATTCATAACAGGAATAATAAAATTATTCCTTTCTTTTATTTGAAAAATGCACATTTGAAACACATTCCAAACTTCCATTACATAAATCAAATTTCTTTTTCCCAATTAAAAAGAATCAAATATTTCTCATTATAACTTTTCTTGACATAGATACATACAAGCTTCAAGTGCTAACTGAAAAATAGAGATACATATGATTGTATACTTGTCTATCTTCAATATTCCTAGCCACTAATTGTATGAGGGGAAGCATCACTCAAATGATTTATCTTCAACCACGGACTAACTGTGGTCCCCCGCACATTTACCAAACTAGTAAATGACCCTACCCTTAGATGAAGGGATTGGTATGGTAACCCCAAATAAAATAGGCCTAATTTGAGAAAGGTGTTGTGTTCTACATTAACTAGTACTATCATACTATGGTTACAACCATCAAAATATGAAATCCCTACTAGAAATGCAAACCTGGATCATAGTGAACTTAGACAGTGTAAACGTTGGCAATTTACACCACTTTGGCCAAAGTTTTCTTGTCTCATATTCACCCACCCTTCTATCTCGATTGGGAAAGACAACAATCTCTATACTAAGTTATCTACCTCTTCCATGGATCACATATCCCAAGGTTAACCTATTACATGCTTCACTAGGATACATATATCAAAGTAATACCACTTGAAACCTATTTTCACTATCTTTCCCCTTATACAATTTTCCTTTACAAACATTAGTCAATGATTGATTCACAATTCTATCTAGGTAAAATCCCAACCATAGAAATTATCTCATATTCACAATACAAATTTGATTTCTATATATATATACAATCAATAGACATTCACATCGATAATTCAACAATGCAATCACTTAAAACAATACAACACATAATGTTTTGAAAACAAGAAAATATAGAGAAGGAGAAAAACCCCATGTGTGAGAACATAGCTCCAAAATGAATCAAAGACTCTTTTGCTTAAGTCCTTCCAACACTCTATATCGCTCCTCCAAATAAAACAACTTACAAAAGCAAAAAGACAAACTCTCGACACTAACACAAAACTCAAAATTTGAAAAGAGAAGGCTCTTGATTTGAAAAATGTGTGTGTAAAAGTGAGGGAGAGCACCCCCTTTTATACAAAACACTAAGGAGTGGTCTAGCTAAAAACAAGCAAAGAAATCTGCCACCTTTCCTTTTATTTTGCAACCAACTCAAAAATGTTGACACAATGATGACATGCTTAACAAAAAATCTAAAATTAGTTTCATTTCCCACGGGCTCTAGCTTTCCAAAAATAAAAGAGTTTGTTATAAATTATAAAGCAAAAACATTAATGGTCCATATCCTAAGTGCTTGAATAGGCTTAAGGATAAGGCACTATCACCTAACACTTTGGCCTCTTAACGGCCTTACCACATGCTCCCATGGTATGCACTTTATGCACTGCCACCAATGTCTTAAGGGCCCATGTACCATATAAGGATATTCAACTTTTACATATGAAACTTAAAAGGTTTAATTGGGGGCTGCGTGCTTAGTAAGAAAAGCCCATCATGCATCATGGGTGGCGATTCCCACGTAAAGGCTGCTTCTTCTAAGGAGCGCTTATCCCACTTTAAACATGCCTTCTTTTAAAACTTTATAAGATTTAATAAATTTCTTCCCCTTTTTATGGGCTACGTACCTTTTTAACTTTATAACCTTTATATATATATATATATATTCAACATATCAAATATATGATATTTAGTAAAACAATATCATTTTTCCAAAAGAATTATAATTGCTTATTTTAAAAACATAAGAATATAATAATATTATATTTATAATATATACGTATATATATATATCATAAATCGTAAATAAAATCACTTATAACATATTATTCTTAAACTCATTTATTGCCATGAAATCCACGTAGACATGATTACGTTCTCACAAATTCATCAGTATCTCACAAATCATAAATAACTATATATACACATGTATATATCTATATGTTTATAATAGCAATAGCTACCATTTATATATGCATAAATAGGTATATCGACTTCACTCAAAACCAAATAAACTCATGACCCACATACTGATGACACAAATGAATGGAAACCACACATACATTGGTGACATGAACGAAAACCACATAAACACATGCATAACATAAAATCATTTCACGATAAAACTTTGTCTATGCAATCGAAAACTTATCAACATACAGATTAAATCACAGTTCTCACACGATCATCCGAACATGCAATCGAGATTCATAACATAGATTACTTACCACTACCCATTCTGACTCAACATAACCTAGGTCAAGATAGGGTTGTGTGTGTGTGATTTCTCAATATAGGTTTTACTAAGGTTACTAGACCAAGTCCTTCTCTTGAGTGATACTTCCCCTCCCTTCTGGAGGAGCAACCTGTTCCTACATCCACTTAGATCATAGTAGTTAACTAATCAAAATATCATCATTAATTAACAATAACCACATTTAATACAAGACATTGCATTATTCTTTTTCTCATCATATTGTATTCAAGATAGATAACACGCATAGATGCAAAGATTCATAATTACTTCAATTTTCACAAAATGTCCAATCTATAGTAAATGGATAAAAACACATATATAGATGCAGAAATCCATAATCACTAATTTTCCAAAGAAATTAACCAATCTAGGTAAATAGTAAGTAGATAGAAACACATGGGGTGTAACATCTGATCTCATCAGCAAGATCCCACACCTTAAGATCAATCCTATTGTGTCATTGAAGTGTTTGAACCAGCTTCAAACAGGGTACAATTTCACATGACAATAGTTTTTGGCATGCCCGATGGGACTCTCCACTCTGAGTTGGAGCTAAGCTAAGGATTTGGTACTATTCTTAGTTTTATTCACTACTATGGAAGCAAACAAGCACTTGGCGATTCTGTTGATCTAGTATCTAGAATATTCAACATTTCATGCTTGGAGTGTAGACAAGACCATCTTCTAGAGGTAGTTTCCAATTCATAGAACTTTCTTTTACTGAATCTAGAAGAAGAAACAGACTATCTAGATCCCCTGTAGGGTAAGTAGGAGTGCAGAACCATCTCCATCAAGAGTCCAGTCCACTCCCCCTCCAGCTAGATTTCAGGTTAGGTTCCAGTATTCTAGAAGAACCTTGCACATACCTAGAATTAATTTAAACACCCATAATATGGCAAGAAATCTTCCATTTGTTGCTTTCAATGGGGGTAGCCCACTGGACCTAGCTCAATATGATGATATACCCACTTCAGCCTTAAAGGCTATTCTATTTTTTACCAAGGAAAACTCCACCACCCCAGTTGAGCATATCCAAGATATAGTCAGTGTCTGCTCTATCCACAATGTCACTGTTGACAATGTGGCTATAAGACTCTTGGCCTCTTCATTCAAGGAAAAAGCCCTGCAGTGGTATAGGGGTCTCCAAGCAAATTCCATCCACAATTGGGATGATCTGGGCACTAAACTGTGCCAACATTTTGAGGACAAAAGTGACCACCTGTCACTAATGGAACAACTAGCTACAATCAGGAGAGCCCCCCATGAATATATGGTGGACTTCAATTATAGGTTCCAAAAGACATGGGATAGAATCCCATTGTTAGTGAAGTTCTCCCCAAATACAACATTTATCTACTATTTGAAATCCTTGAACCCTGACATTATTGTCATGATTCAGTCCATGGGAGGGACAGTGCCTCATTCATATGACATAACAATCAAGGTAGAGAATTGCCTCATTTAGGTTGGAAAAATTGCTCCAAGGCCACCAATGCTTCTATTCCTAGAGGCCCTTGTTATTCAGCCTGTTGTGGCTCCAATTCCCACCGCCACTTATGTTGCTCCCTTAATTGCACCTACAACGGAGAAGGAAGATGAGAGGGATGCTCTTATTAGAAAATTGAGCAATGAGTTGGTATTGGCAAGAAGACAACCTACACAACAGAATAGACCACCATATCAGCCTGCACAACAGACATATCAGTTGTTCAATTAGAATTACCAATAGAATAGACCGCAATATCAAGGTAATGTACAAAGGTAAAATCAACCCAGCTACATCATACCATTAAATGTTGTACATCCAAATACCGCTAGTACATTCGGGCCTCTTATGTCCATACAAAACAATTTGGCTTAGGATAATGATTGGTGTTATCCATGTAATCAACCACATGATCATAATTTGTGCCAAAGTAGATGGTTCAGTTAGGCTTTGACAACAAATTAAAATCAATCAGCTTCCATAGAGCAGCAAACTAGTGCCAATCAAGAAATGGTGAGTGAGCATGAAAAATGTAAAATAGTGCCACCTTAATGAATTAGACACATGATGATTTCTATGGTGTAAACCAAGGCACAAGTCCAATAGCATTCAACACAAGGGCCAAGAGAAGATCCATTGAGGATGTTGTTGAAATACACAGGACAACTGAGAGGGGGGGTGAATCAGTTGTCACAAAAACTTAACCTCATATACATATCAAACAATCAACTACTTAAATACTGTTAATTAGATTTAATCATGAAAGCATGAAACCATAAACTTAATCACAATCACTCATTCAACACAGGAGACACCAGATTTTACGTGAAAAACCCTATAAGGGAAAAACCACGGTGGGTGTTAGCCCACAGAAATATATAAGTTATAAAAATACTAAAAAATAGAGGCTCACTTCCTAAGGGGCTCACTGCCCAAAATGCTCACTACAAAGATTGACTCACTGCCAAGGGGTGGCTCATTGCCAAGGAATTTTGAACTGATTTGATAGCATCTACTCTATGCTTGAGTTTAGTTCCATTGAAGCACAATATTGTTCCTCTGCTTTGATCTTCTTACTCTTCGCACTTATCTTCTCATTTTGGCAGACCCATACTTTTTCACAATTACATTACAAGTCTTTATACAAGTCATCAACCTTGGAATGTACATCAAGGTCGGCAATACATTCATCAACCGTTGGAACAATCTCCAAGGTCGGCATTACAAAAACATTCATAGAAATAGGTCTAGACCTAATATAGAAATTAGCTAAGGAAAAGATGTAAAGATGTATGTTGATCACACCATGCCTTAGCTGGGACTCAAACACAATCCTTCACGCTACGACATGCTTCTACAATCTTTGAGGCATCTCTGTAAATAGTGAAATCAACCAAGTCAGCCAAGACTGGTGAGAACACTAGGTCTACTAAAAACATTATTCATCCACGATCCAATTTTCTCTTTGCGGACCAATCCAAGGGTAGGAACATGATCAAGAGACATCCACAAGCACATTGAGATCATCAGGAACAACCGCACAACTTCTAACCACTCTGTCAAGAAGATTCTTCAAACTAGAGCACATAAACACCACTGCCAACTATTGTCATAACGAAAAGATCACTTGCGGACCACCATATCATGAACCATTAGAGTTGAAGGTGCATAACATCATCTTATACTTAACTCTAGAAATGCAGAAAAAAATACTTCAATGCAGAGGAATGCGGAGCATTATACTTTCTTCCTATCACCACCAAACATATAGAAAAAATAGTTTTCACTCTGGTGAACATAGATTACTCAAATCATCATACCAAAGGCTCAAACTTGGAACATAGCATCTTTAGACAAGCCTCAAAATAACTTCCAATCTATAGACAAAGATATTCAATCTATAGGAAATGCGGAGCTATTTTTTTATTGTTCTTTTGCAGACAAAGATACTCTACAACACACTATTTCTACCGGAGAAGCAAATTTTCTCAATATCCTCAATATCAAGCTTTCCAACACTTACATATGAAAATACAAATCATCTAACTCATTACAAGAAAGCAACAAAACAAGAGCACAGTTGACATCAATGACAACACTGATATGTTGACATCAATGACAACACCAATTAGGCACATACTTGCAACAATATCAAGACAAGATTCTCCCCTTTCTCTTTACACATCTGCACTCTTTCTCCCCCTGAGTTTTTCACATGATTTCTCTCCCCCTTTGACATCAATGGCAAAGGGCACATACTTGCATTTTGATGTTCCGAACTAACTAAACTTTTTTTGTTATCAATATTTTCTTCATCAGGAGCTCATAGCGATAACATCTAGCTACTCTCCCTGAGAGGTAGCTCTCAAAACATCAATCTAGATCAAAGAATGAGACTTTGCACACCACTGGACTGATACATTCCCATGCATATTAGTTTACAGCAAGAGTGGTAATGACCCCTAACTTTTCTCTGAGATACTCAAAAGTATCCTTAAGCATAGGCTTGGTGAAGATATTTGCAATCTGATCCTTTGTGGACATGTATTCCAACTTTACTTCATTATCTGTCACCTTTTCTCTCAGAAAGTGATACCTTATAGATATACGCTTTGTTCTTGAGTGCATCACTAGATTCTTTGAAATATTTATAGTACTTGTATTGTCACAGAAGATTGTAACTGGATTTTCATACACAACTCTTATGTACTTCAAAGTCTGCTTCATCCATAACACTTGAGTACAATAACATGCTGCTATAATATACTCTGCTTCTGCAGTTGACAAGGAGATTGAATCTTGTTTCTTGCTCATCCATGAAACTAATCTGTTACCCAAAAAGAAAGTGCCTCCACTTGTACTCTTCTTGTCATCAACATCTCCAGCTCAATCAACATCTATATAATCATTGAGAGTAAAATCATTATTGTTTGGATACCATAAGCCATGATCTGGTGTGCCTTTTAAATACCTTAAGATTCTCTTTACTACCATCACATGTGATTCTCTTGGATCTGCTTGAAATCTTGCAACAAGACAAACTACATGCATAATATCAAGTCTAGTTTGAGTTAGATAAAGTAATCCTCCAATCATGGATCTGTACCTTCTCTGATCAGTCTTAGGTGATTCATCATTTTTACTCAACTTGTAACTAGTCGCCATGGGAGTACATACCGGTTTAGAATCCTGCATTCCAAACTTCTTCAACAACTCCTTCACATACTTAGATTGGGATATGAAGATTCCTTTATCTGATTGAGTAATTTGCAGACCTAAAAAGAAATTCATCTCACCAAACATAAACATCTCAAACTCTTTTTGCATTTCACTAGCAAATTTCATACACATACCTTCATTACCTCCAAAGATGATATCATCAACAAAGACTTCAACAATCAAAATTTGATCACCATTAATCTTGAAATATAGATTACTATTAGCAGTACCTTAATTGAACCCTAACTGCAATAAGTACTTATCCAACCTTGCATCCCAGGCTTTAGGAGCTTGCTTGAGTCCATACAATGCTTTATTCAACTTGCATACCATATCACCTTGATCTAATAGTTGGAATCCTTCCGGTTGCTCAATGTAGACTTCCTCTTCCAACTCACCATTCAGGAATGCAGAATTCACATCCATCTGATACACTTTGAAATCTTTGTGAGTTGAAAATGCCATAAACATTCTGATTACTTCAATCCAAGCTACTAGAGTAAAATTTTTGTCAAAATCTATTCTTTCAATTTGAGAATATCCTTTGCACACAAGTCCTGCTTTATTCCTTACAACTTCTCCATTTTCATTCAGCTTATTCCTGAAAACCCATTTGGTTCCAATAACATTTTTGTCAGCAAGTCTAGGAACTAATTCCCAAGTTTCATTCTTCTCTATCTGCATTAGTTCTTCCTTCATTGCCTTTACCCAATTTTCATCATTGCAAGCTTCATTCATAGTTTTTGGTTCAACTGTAGAAAGCAAACAGTAATTCACTGTTCTTCTCTAACTCTTTTCCTTGTTAGTACTCCTTTGTTTTTGTCTCCAATAATTTGATCTTCAGAGTGATTGATTCTTACATGCCTGGGTCTGAGCAACACTTTTCAGAGCCTTTTCTTCTTCATCTTGACTATCTTCTTATTCAACTTTTTCTTCATATGTTTTTGCAATAGGTTCATTTGATTCATAGCCACTCTGATCTGATGTTCTTCGTTTGTCTTCATCCACCTTCACATTTGCACTCTCAACAATCTATTTCAGCCTTTTGTTGTAGCACCAGTAGGCCTTACTCTTGATAGAGTATCCAAGGAAGATTCCTTCATCACATCTTGCATCAAATTTCCCTAGATCTTCATCTCTTCTGATATAGCATTTGCTTCCAAAGATTTTGAAATATTTTACTATAGGAATTCTTCCATACAACAATTCATAGGGAGTTTTAGTACCATTACCTTTCACTTGAACTCTATTTTGAATGTAGATAGCAGTATGTATAGCTTCTTTCCAGAAAACTTTCGGCAGACTTCCTTCCTTCATCATTGTTCTATAAGCCTCTTGAACTGTCATGTTCTTTCTTTCCACAACTCCATTCTGTTGAGGAGTCCTAGGTGCAAATAACTGTCTCTTTGTTCCTTGCTCTTCACAAAAAATGTTGAATTCATTTGATGTGAACTCACCTCCTCTATCAAACCTCAAGCATTTGATTTTCATATCTATTTCATTCTCAACCATAGACTTGAAGGATTTGAACTTCTCTAGGGCTTCAGATTTGTCTCTTAAAAAAGTAACCCAAGTCATTCTAGAATAATCATCAATAAGCAATATGAAGTACATGTCACCTTGTAGACTTCTTACCCTTGTAGGACCACATAGATCTGTATGTACTAGATCCAGCAAACTGACAAAAAAATGCTCTTTTCTCTTGAAATTTGTTCTTCTCTGCTTCCCCAACCGACATTCCTTACAAATGGTATTGGTGGGTTTCACAAGTTTTGGTAAATCTCTCACAGTCTGACCTAAACTTATCTTTACCGGATTATCAAAGTTTATATGAGACATCCTTCTATGCCACAACCAACTCTCATCTGCTTGGACTAATAAACAATAATCATTTGTTCCTCTTAATTGATAGATGTTACCTCTGGTCTTCTTACCGGTAGCAATCATAGTTCTGGAGCTTTCCATGATCTTGCAGCCATTGTCTTTGAATCTCAAATCATAACCTTTGTCACACATCTGACCAGCACTCAAAAGATTATGCTTCAAACCCTTCACATATAGGACATTATCAGTATTATGCTTTCCATCAAATGAAATAGATCCTTTTCCACAAATCTTACCAGCTGCATTGTCTCCAAACCTAACCAGTCCTCAATCATACTTATCCAAACTCACAATCTTACTTTTGTCACCGGTCATGTGATGTGACCATCCACTATCAATAATCCATTCATCCTTGTCTTTCTCAACCTGAATGGCCAAAGTACTTTCTTCCACTAGTTTTTCTTCCTTCACACAACTAGCAGGATTAGTAGACACAGGTTCTTCTTTAATGGCAATAAACAAACATTCATTTGCGCTAGTACTAGCATCATCAGATTCATCATCAGTCACACCTTCATCATCAAGATCTCTAACATAGTAGCATTTCTTTGGAGCTCTAGGCATGTTCTCAAATCTCTTTCTATTCCTTTCAATTCTTTCAGGACATCTAGAAGCATAATGACCTACTTTACCACATGAAAAACATTTGGAAGGTAATTTGCCTTTGAACTTACTGAAACCTCTTTGTAATTTGTCAGCAAAGTTAGCTTCAGTTTCATCAAAGTCATCAATAGGCTCCACTTTGTATTTTTCAACTCTGGAGATTTTTCCAGAACTAATAGCTTTGAAAGTAGTCTCAACTTTTGGTAGAGTATCACCAAACTCTCTCATCTCAAAGGCTATAAGCTTTCCAAGTAATTGATCTATGTCTATAGTTTTTATAGTCATTACTTCTTCAATTGCAGCTACCTTGTGACTGTAGGACTTTGGTAGTGATCTAAGAATTTTCATCACAACTTCCTTATCACCAATAGTTCCTCCCATACCTTTTATTCCATTGATAAGTTTATCAACCCTTTGCATAAAGGCTGTTATGTTTTCATCTTCATTCATCTTTAAACCCGCATATTTCACTTTCAGGCCCTATATCTTGGCTTCTTTTATAGAATCATCTCCTTCATACATTTTTTTCAACTTTTCCCAAACTTCATTTGCAGATTCAAGATCCATGACTTTTATCAACTCAATGTCATTCAAAGCATTTAAAGGGGCATCTCTAGCTTTTATATTCAATTCATATTCTTTGATTTCATCTTCAGTTGTCAAACCATTTGGAGGCATGGTATATTTTGTCTCTGCAGCTTTCCACACTTTATAACCAAGACAAAGGAGATGGATTTTCATTCGTACCTTCTATAGAGCATAGTTTGTCCCATCAAACTGTGGAGCTTCCTTTTTAAAAGACATCCTGGATCTTCCTCAAGATGTTAGGCTTTCTTCTGAGGAACCTACTCTGATACCAATTGTTGAAATACATAGGACAACTCAGAGGGGGGTGAATCAGTTGCCACAAAAACTTAACCTCATATACATATCAAACCATCAACTACTTAAATATTGATAATCATATTTAGTCATGAAAGAATGAAACCATAGACTTAATCACAATCACACATTCAACATAGGAGAAACTAGATTTTTACGTGGAAAACCCTATAAGGGAAAAACCACGGTGGGTGTTAGTCCACAGAAATATATAAGTTATAACAATACTGAAAAATAGAGGCTCACTACCCAAAATTCTCACTGCAAAGATTAGCTTAATGCCAAGGGGTGGCTCACTGCCAAGGATTTTTGAATCGATTTGATAGCATCTACTCTATGCCTGAGTTTAGTTCCATTGAAGTACAATATTCTTCCTTTGCTCTGCTCTTCTTACTCTTCACACTTATCTTCTCATTTTTGCACACTCATGCTTTTTCGCAATTACATTACAAGTCTTTATACAAGTCATCAACCTTAGAATGTACATCAAGGTTAGCAATACATTCATCAACCGTTTGAACACTCTCCAAGGTCGGCATTACAAAAACATTCATAGAAATAGGTCTGGACCTAATACAAAAATTAGCTAAAGGAAAGATGTAAATATGTATACTGATCACGCCATGCATTAGTTGGGACTCAAATTCAATCCTTCATGTCACGACATGCTTCTACATTCTTCGAGGCATCTCTGCAAATAGTGAAATCAACCAAGTCACCCAAAACTAGTGAGAACACTAGGTCTACTAAGAACATTCTTCATCCATGATCCAATTTTCTCTTTGCGAACCAATCCAAGGGTAGGAACATGATTAGGAGACATCCACAAGCACATTGAGATCATCAGGAACAATCACACAACTTCTAACCACTCTGTCAAGAAGATTCTTCAAACTGGAGCACATAAACACCACTGCCAACTACAATCATAAGGAAAAGATTGCTTGCGGACCACCAGATCATGAACCATTAGAGTTGAAGGCACATAACATCAGCTTAGAATTAACTCTAGAACCGTAGACAAAAATACTTCAATGTGGAGGAATGCAGAGCATAATACTTTCTTCTTGTCACCACCAAACATACAGAAAAAATAGTTTTCACTCTGGTGAACATAGCTTACTCAAATCATCATACCGGAGGCTCAAACTTGGAACATAGCATCTTCAGATAATCCTCAAAATAACTTCCAATCCACAAACAAAGATATTCAATCTATAGGAAATGTGGAGCTATTTGTTTAACTATTCTTTTTGTAGACAAAGATACTCTACAACACACTGTTTCTACCGGAGAAATTATTTTTCTTAATATCCTCAATATCAGTCTTTCCAACACTTACATAGGCAAATACAAATCATCTAACTCATTACAAGAAAGCAACAAAACAAGAGCACAGTTGACATCAATGACAAGACCGACTAGGTACATACTCGCAACAGATGCCTCAGTACCTGCAGCGCCACTACAACAAACACCCTCTTCCCATATGTCTCAAATGATAGCGAATGAAAGAGCAGCAACTAGTATTTCGTCAGGATGTGCAAATCATTCTACTAAATGATCAGATTTAGAACTGTTACAATAGACTCAGACGAGTTCAGTTCCGCTCCAACAAACCCAGGCCGGAGCGCAGGCAAGAATCGACCTTGTCATCCCCAAAGCATCATTGAAGGGCAATCAGATCCCCTTTAGTATTTTTGATCAAATGAAAAGGACCAATATAAGTGTCACAATGTGGCACACTATGTTGATTCCAACACAAAGATTTATTGAAGGAAGCTTTGATGAGCTTCAACCAGCCTGCTGTAGAGGCAATGAAAGAAAAGTCCACCATCCCAACCAACTTATGCTAACCAGAGAAGGAGGAAGCAAGCACAAGAAAAACTAGTAAGCCCCCTCCATTCTATGTTTCTCTAATTATTGGTAACAAATTGTTACACAATTGTATGATAGATTTTGGGGTGGGTACCTCTGTCATGCCCAAAAACATAGCTGACAGGTTGGGTATAGTGTATGAACTTGTGAACAAAGGGGTAGTGCAATTAGATGGTACTATTGTTAATACAGTGAGTGTTATAAAAGATTTAAAACTCACTTTGCATGCATGTCTCGGTTGCTCTATTTTCCAAGACATCTCTGTCATTGATCTCCCAGCCTACTTCGGCATATGCCTATCTAGAGACTTCACAGCCAAAATAGGTGGGTACCTATCCTCTGATTGGTCCCACATGCTATTTAGAACTAGGTATGGAACCAAAGTAACCATCAAAGATGAACCTATTGCTAATGACCACATAGATCCCTACTCTCCTAATCTCATTGATATGAATTGTACAATCCATGAGTTAGAGGATGACAATAGCAATAGACATGCGGTTGCCGCCCTAGTGGAAGAGATTCCTAACATATTACTTGATGAGTGGGCAAACTATTTCCAGTTTGACACCCATGTTCATGAAGAGGAAACATGGTTGGGTACTTATTGTATCCATGAAGAGGATATCGTCATCCCCAATATTGAAAAGATAATATCAGATCCTAAAGGGATGTGGCAAATGTATTTTGATGGCTCCAAAAGCAAAAATGGAGCAAGTGTTGGGGTTGTATTGATTTCTCCCCAAAAAGAGAGTTATTTCTCTTCATTTAGATTGCAATTTAGTTGTACTAGCAATGTAGCTAAATATGAAGCCTTGATTTAGGGCATACAATTGGCTCAAAAAAGAGGAATAAAAGTTTTGCAAGTGTTTGGTGACTACGAGCTGGTTGTTCACCAGGTCAGATTGCTTAGTGCCTCAAGGAATGACTTGTTGAAGTCATACAAGCACAGGGTCTAGGATTTGAATGAAGATTTTGATGCATTCAACATTCAAGCAGTTCCCAGGTGAAAAAACAAGGATGCTGATAGATTGGCCATAGTTGGTGCATAGTTTGACATTCCCTAGAATGTCAAATAAAATTCAGATCAACATGTAAAAGTTGTTTTAGGCATGTTGTGCCTGATAATGTCATAAACTAGTAAGTATTTGAAAATGACCAGCAAATTGTGAATTTTCTACAAGATAAGGCAAAGTATGCTGCCAAGAACCAATCAATATTGCAAGAGCAGTATGGCAACCAAGTGATCTAGCTAAAGACCAACAAGCTACCCAGGGGACTAATCACCTTAGAGAGCATATTTGGCATAGATGATCATCCAAAGAAAGAAAAGATGAACATGATTGTCAAAAAATAGGATTATGAAGAGCTAGAAATTGCACAGGGCAGATTTCTCAAACATGGCAAGGTATGTAACCAAGCTGAAAGGCAAGGTTTTATTGAGCTTTGCAATGAATTTAATGATTTAATTTCTTGGGATTATTGGGATTTGAAATGTTTTGATCCCAGATTAATCCAACATACTATTGATCTGGACCCTAATGTAAAGCCCATCTGGCAAAAGCAAAGGCCCATCAACCCCAAAATAGAGCCACCGATGAGAAAAGAATTGTCCAAGCTCATAGAGGCAAAGATCATTTACCCCATCAAACATTCCTCTTGGGTGGCAAATTTAGTTCTAGTTAGGAAAAAGAATGGGAAATAAGATTATGTGTGGACTTTAGAGACTTCAATAAAGCCTCCCTTAAAGACCGCTATCTGCTTCCCTCCATGGAACAAATCCTACAAACAATAGTAGGAGCTAAAAGGTTTTCACTCCTAGATGGATATTGAGGCTACAATCAGATTCTTGTAAAAGAATTAGACTAGTATAAAACATCCTTCACCACTAAATGGGGTACCTTGGCTTATCAAAAAATTCCTTTTGGGTTGACAAATGCTAGAGCTACTTTTCAAAGGGCAATGGACTTGGCCTTTAAAGGGCTGATTAATGACATTATTCTGATGTATTTTGATGATCTGATCATGTATTCTAAGCATGCAGCTGACCACTTGCATCATTTAAGAAAAGTCTTTGAAAGATACAGAGAATATGGGATATCATTAAACCCCCAAATGTGTGTATTTGATGTCCCAAAAGGCAAATTGCTAGGACATGTAGTCTCCAAAGAAGGATTGGCCATTGATCCCGAAAGGACAAGTGTCATTCTATCTCTTCCTCTTCCCAGTCATAAGAAATGTTTGTAGAGTTTCATGGGAAAGATCAACTTTGTGAGAAGGTTCATTCCAAATTTTGCTTCAATAGAAAAACCTCTCACAACCATGCTAAAAAAGAATGTTGCCTTCACATGTCCAAAGAAGGTAAGGATACTTTTGAAGCCATCAAACAGGCCATTGCAAAAGAACCTACACTGATAAATCCTAATTATAAGAAGGATTTCATCCTTTATGCCTTTGGAGGCAAGGAAGGTATATCAACGGTTCTAACACAACAAAATGAGGAGAAGATGGAGCAGCCAATCGCATTCTTTAGTCAGCCACTCAAATATTTTGAATAGAGGTATAATTTTGTGGAAAAACAAGTGTTTGCTATAGTGAAATCCCTAAAGAAGTTTAGATATATGCTTTCTAACAACAAGATACAGTTGATGGTAAACCACCCTGGCGTCAAAGAGTTCTTGTTGACTAGGGATGTCAATGAAAAAAGGGTTGGGTGGATATAACTAAAGTGATGGAATATGATATAGACATCCATATTACCAAGGTAGTTCATGGCAAAGGCCTATGTGAATAGATGGTAGATGATGTCAAGGACATAAATGATGTTGTATGTGTCCAAGGGCAGATGCAACCAACTGAGCCCCACTCCCAGACTGACTGGTATCATGACATGGTTACTTTTCTATAGTCAGGAAGATACCCTGACAGACTAGACTCAGCAAAAAGAACGTATTTCAGACTTTAGTCCATCCCTTATGTTCTTGTAGATGGTATTTTGTTTAGAAATGACATCAATGGGGTTCTTATGAGATGTATTACTCAAGATCAAACTTTTAGGGTCTTAGAAGAATTTCATAATGGCCCTGCTGGTGGCCATTATTCTCCAAGAATGACTGCTATTAAGATTATGAGGGTTGGTTACTACTGGCCTGATTTATTCAGAGATGCCCATAAATGGGTAAGGAGTTGCAAAGAATGTGCATTCTTTGCAAGCAAGCAAAGGCTCACAACTCTTCCTCTCCTTCCAATTCAGATTGACCAACCATTTGCCCAATGGGGCTTGGACTTCATTAGGATGGTTAATCCACCATCTAGTGTTGGGCACAAGTGGATTCTAATAGCCACAGACTATTTTACAAGGTGGACAGAGGCAGTTGCATTGAAGGATGCCATAGAGGCCTCCATTTTAGATTTTCTTCAAGGTATAGTTACTAGGTTTGGTGTCCCATTCACCATTATTTCTGATAATGCTAAGGCATTTGTAGGCACAAAAATTAGTGAATGGGCATTAAACTATGGAATTTATCTAAAAACATCATCCAACTACTACCCCCAAGGAAATGGCCTAGCCTAGTTACTTGAAGACAACTCTTTGGACTGATCGGATCAGTCCTAAGAGGGCAATTGACAATTCACCCTTTATGCTAGTATACGAGAAGGAAGCAAGGCTTCCATTATCATCAGAATTACCCTCCCTTGAGCTGACCCAATAGCTAGAATTGCTTGCAAATGATGCCATGGTAGTCAGATTTGTTGAGTTGATGGAGCTTGAAGAGGAGAAATGCAGCCATGAAAACCCTTGAGGCACACCAAGAACAAGTCAAGAGGACATTTGACAAAAAAATAGTTGATAGAGTCTTATAGGAGGGAGATTTGGTATTGAAATGAGATGAAGATAGGGCCAAGGTAGGAAGACATTCCAAATTGGATGCTATATGGAGCGACCCCTACATTATCACCAGTTGCAAGCATGCTAATGCCTTTCAACTATCCAAATTAACTGGTGTGGAACTTCTGATCCCAGTGAATGGGATTCATCTCAAACCATACTTGTGAGTTTGGTTTTGAGATTCTTGTAAATATTTAGAGTTGAGTTGCTTTCTATTTTAGGTTTTTTTTCCTCCAAGTGTTGTTGCACAGGCAACGTTCTCATTAGGAGATTGTCTTGCCTTGTTTGTGTTGTCACATAGAATTACACCCTACTTGGAGAGAGTCCAAGCATTCTAATAACACAATGGGAATGATCTCGAAGTGTGGGACCTTGCTAACTAAGATTAGACCTCCAGAGAAGGCTAGTTCCTCATTCTAAGCCTAATGCTTAGAGGAATATATCTAAACCTAGTGCTAATGCTGTAGGGGAAAAGGGGTAGAAGGAAACATAAATAGAAATTAGGTGATACACTAGGTTGAATAAAAGAACCCTCACAGAACTGAGAAAATGCACAAAATGACTAGATACAACCAATAAACATACACAAATCAAGCTAATTTTAACAGAGGCAAGGAGCAAGAGATGATTAGAAGGAATTAAACATTCACAAACACATCATTCTTAGATCACACAGAGTCAAAAAAGCATGAAGAGGTAAAATAACCAGCATGTATTTAATCAGAAGGCAAGGCTATAGTAGAGGAAAGATCTGTTTGGAATCAGAAGCATAAATTACTAAATCTTCCAATCTCCTTTACATCTCATGTTTATGCATATATAGCATTTTGCATTTGACCTACAATGAATTCTCCCCATGGACTTTGTCAGGAAATATCATCACCAGAAGGGACGTCCACCTGCAAGAAGTTATGGAATAAAATATCTAGAACAGGGCAGATGGAAGATATTTTGGGCCTTGAATGCGAGCAGCTCAATCATCTATCTTCAACAATGAATACATAAAATATCTGAAGCATGGCAGTTGAGAGATCGGATCTGTATTGATGGCGGATGGGACATATCGCCCCTTGACAAAGCTTTTACAACACTTTAAATCTCTGACCCTTTGAAATTTTTGCATCCTCACTCATTGAGATCATCTGCACAATCGGGCTCTGTATCCATATAATCGGCCTTTGAATTTTCCATGTTTGATCGAACTTGCATTTTTGGCTTTTGAGTCGATGACCGTCAATTTAATCCTTGCTGCCAAGAGAACCGTCATTTGTATGCATATAGACATACACAAAATTGGATGCACTGTAAAAAAACAATGATGACGTTAGCATCATATAGAACTTGGGCAAAGAACAGGCCTAGATGACGTCATCATGCTATTGGGTCCTTCAAATCCTTCGATTTTGCACTTATGCAATTTCTTCACTTTTTGCATTTTGCATATCAAATTGCTTTGCATGTCTTTGAATCTCCCTTTGTATATGCTTTTGTATGTGCAATTGTATATACAATACAATGGCCAACATACAAAAGCGGGCCTTTACTTTTGCATCACCCTTTGTATATATGCCCTTTGAATCATCCTTTGGATCTTCCTTGACACGTGTCATCATCTGATTGGCCGCTGAGCTGAACCTGGGACCCATCACTAAACATTTGCATCTTTATCAGCCATCAGAGAGACCTCAAACTGAGCCACCGATAAGGTCAGTCTCGCCGAAAATCCTTTGTATGTGACTTTGTATATGTGATTGTATATGAGATACAATCGCATGTACATACAACTATAGATCTCAATGGATTATCAACCAGAATGGAACTTTAGAACAGGTCCAGCCTTGTATCCTTGCTCGCTTGCATATTGGCATATACATGCACTTCAACCTTGTACATGCGATATACACCTACGGACCCCAACGGATTATCTGCCACATTCAATTCCCCAGTCACGTCTGGATTGTATGTATTTCTTTTTGCATCACCTTTTGTATATCGCATATACAATGCGAATATACAAACAAAACTGCATACAATCACTTGTACATACAAACATTGCATCTGACCTTTGCATGTACATACAAAGATGCATACAACCGCATCTGCCTTTCTAAACCAAATTGCATATTCTTTTAGGTCTGGGATTGTATCTCAAGATGGTATATGCCATTGTATATGCATTGTATGTACAAAGATACAATCGCATATACATACAAAAAACGGACACACCTTTTGTATCTCCCCCTTGTATATTGCCTTGTATATGCAATTGTATATACAAAGATAACCTAATGCACATTCACTTTTGTATCCCGCCTTTTGTATATGACATTGCATCTTCCTTTGTATATACAATTGTATATGTGATACAACAGATATACATACAATGATACATACAAAGGTACATACAAATATGATTAAGTATAAAACTAAGAATTATCTGCAATCGAAGGCACTTGAGGACAAAAGATTTCTGGGTTTTTCTGGATTTTTGGCAAGGATTCTCAAGGTGAGATTTTGGGAAATTTTGCAAGGCACAACATGGGGAAATGTAGGATTTAAGCTTTGTAGGGTCATTTTCTAAAGGATATTCAAGGAATATACAAGGTGAACTATTTAACTCTGGACAGAGGAAAATAGGTCAACAATTTATTTTTTTGTTGTTCTTAGGAGGCTTTTTTAGTTTGGTTTGGTCATGACATTTTCTTTTGACTATGTGCCCAATGAATTGTATAAGGTAGCTGGATTCCTGTGTTTAGCAGGCAAACACCCCTGCATAGTCGCCAAAATGTTGTCATATTTTGCCCAACCAAAATATTCTAGATTCCCCCCCTTCTATCAGAAAAATTTGATTAGAGAAAGCCTAAATAGAAGGAGGTAAATCCCCAAAATCCTTCAAAATCCAATGAATTCCCTTGCAAAAATCCTCAAAATTCCATGTGGAGATTCCTTGCAGAAAACCTAGAAAAACACAGAAAAATCTAGGCCATTGCCTTAGATTTTGAGACCCTTTTGGCCTTTATTGGCAAAAGTTCAGGTTCTTGAACTTGCAAAAAACCAAAAACTTGGCTAAGGCATGAGAGAGGGTTTTCTGCCTTTGGTCAGCAATTTTTATCTTTTATGAACTTGGCAGAGAGTTCACTTTACTGCAGGTTCACCGATTCAGGATTTTACCGACAAAGAAGGAGTGGGCTTTGTTAATTGTCTAAGGCATGAAGCAAAGAAGGAAAAGGGGCCTTATTGACAAAGTTCATAAATCTTGAACTCTTCATGAGTTCAAAAATCTTCGGGTTCACCGACAGGGTGAATTGCTGACGTGATAAGGAGAAAATGAAGGAAGTTTGACTGAACAAGATTTTGTCGATAAAGCAGTGATGGGCTGACAAAAGGGAAAAATTGGCTAAGGCATGGAAGGAAAACTTTCCCCTTGTTGGGAAATTGGCAGGGGACTAAACTAATGAATTAGTTCGGATGTGTGAAAGTTCATTGATAGGCAATTTTGCCAACAAGCAAAAAGTCAAATATTTCGCTGATAAATCATGAAAATTGGCTAAGGCAAAGGGAAGGCAAGTCGACAAATCGGTGAACAAAGGAACTTTTCAAAAGTATAGCTTTTCTATAGTTTTCCAACAGGGCGAAAAGCTGATAAATAGGCCAAGGTTCGTAAAGATGGCTTTTTTTCCGATAAGGCAAAAAGCAAGCCAAAAATAGTTCATAAGGTTGAGATTTTGCTGATAAGGCAAAAGGAAGTTTGGTTTGGTCAGAGACACTTTTGCCGAGAATGCAAATGAGGACTAAGATTTCAGAGTTCAGGATGGAGCAGTTTCACTGATAAAGAGAAGAAGTCAGCCAAAGGTCACGTTTCGGCAAAACAAGTTTTTGCTGATAGAAACGACACAGTTCGGCAAGGTGATATTTTGCCTATAAGGGACAAACATAGAGCAATCAAAAATTGAATGAGCTAATTGCCGATAAGGCAAAAATAGTGCCAAGAAGGAAAATGATGAAGTTAATGTTTCTTCGATAAGGCAAAACAGAGCTAGAACAGTCTGCGAAGACGGATTGGGTATGGAAATGGAACCTGATGGTTCTGAGGAATTCACCAACCAAAGAAAAAATCAAACACAGGAAAATATGAATGCAAGATGGTCACCGACCATGAAAATGCAGAGGCGCCATAGAGGAAGAAGGTACAACACATTGAAGTGTTGTAAAAACTTGTCTCTCCCTAAATCATGCCATTTTTTTAGGGAGAGGTATCCAGCATTAAAATTCTGCAGGCCAAGGTCGAATGAGGGTAATTGAAATAGTGAGCTCTTCAATGCTGGGGTATAGGTGAAGCTACATGGTAGATTTGTGAGGACAAAAGCATGACTTCTAGAATTCTCTCTTTAATGTCTAGCACCCATGCATGCAGGTAATCTCCATTGCAAAATTGTAGGCCCATCAAGGGTACGGGTTCCGTCCCAGTTTGCAGGGGACTTCTAAGAAAAAAATTAATGGAAGTGTGGGCTATCTTGGGCAATTGACTAGCTCCAGTGCCACTATTGCAGAGTGCTAAAAAGTGTTATAAATACATCAGAAAGCAATGTATTTTTGTTAGCTATTCTTTTGGGCTATTATACAGGTTGGAGAACCCTTGCGACTAGACCTTTGTAATGCAATTATATGAACCAACTGGATTTCATGGACTATGCTCTTCTGCTGAAACCTCTCATGTCTCTAGTTGATAGTTCAACTATGAATGTAATTGATTATTCTCTGTCTATTTCTTTTGCATAGTCCTCTCTCTTGTGTAATGGCTATTTGGCCTCTGTAATCAATACAAATTGATATTTTTTCTTTTTTCATTATTCTTACACTATGTCTATTTGATTGATCTGAGTTATATTGTGGGTAAAATGGTCCCTTTCATACCTTCACCTCTTTTCCCTAACCTTTATATGAGTTGATATGAATCTGTGTGAGTTATTTTTAGTTTTGATATTAGTACTGTGTTGATTCAATTGTAGTTGAACCTACTCAATCTAGTGCATCACCTTCTTTTATTTCAGCAATCCTTCTTACCCATTTTCCCCTACAAGCATTAGCACTAGATTTAGTTTAATTTCTCTGAGCCTTAAGCTCAGAAAGAGGAACCAACCTTCTCTAGAGGTCTGATCTCATCAACAAGGTCCCATAGTCCCATTGTGTCGTTGAAGTGTTTGAACCAGCTTCAAATAGGGTGCAATTTCACATGACAACAATTTGTTCTCTAAAATTCACACTCTTGAATCTAGTGTATAGATAGTACATCGAAGGCTCAGCTTGGTCACTTGAACCTTCATGTTCTTAGGACAAGCCTGAAATCTCCTCCACCATCACCTGTTGCTACTTCAAATTTCTATGTTGCTTCCTTGAGAACTTCTAGTGATTCCTTGCAGTAGGATATTGATATCAGTTTTCCAGATCATTGGGACACATTTCTACCTGACATCTCTTGCTTGTTTGTAGATTCCCACATTTAGATCTTGATGATGTTAGTATTGAGGACATATATCTTCTCTTTGATGATACTTATTTTGCTACTATAGAGTTCAAAGAGGCTTCATTGACAGCTTCAATAGATTCTTTGCAGCAGGAATTCACATGGGATTTGGATTATACCACATGGCATGTATTGGCATTCCACACATCACTTATTTGGATCCTTCTCTTCATCAATTTTCACATGACTTTGAGAGGTCACTTATTTCAGTTAGGTTTGGGACACCCAACTTGGTTGTGACACATTTCAACATCAGCATTGGGAACATGAACAACTTCCAATTCAAGGTTCTTCCCGATTCCTTCATACATTCCACTTGAGTGAGAATTCAACAATTTGACAGCTCAAGGTTTCTATCTTACAAAAGGAAGAGGCATCATTTGTTACAGAGGGACCTACTACAACATTTTCCATGTGACATTCCATGTTGAATTTCTTTCTCTTCTTTCTGGAGGCATACATGGGTCCTATCTTGTAGGGATTTCAAGAGTATCATCTTCAGGGGGCTTCTAGTTCTCTTCATTTTCTTTTCTCTCTTTTGGAGAGAAGTTTTCCCACAGGATTTTCTTTCTGTCCCCACTTTATGAGAGATTTCATTGTACTTGGGTACCTCATTAGGCCTAATTGTTAGGACCTATCTTTCTTTTTTCCCAACTAAGCTATGCTTAAGGGGGGTGTTAGTGTAGAAGATTATTGTTATTACTTATTAAGTAATTATGCATGTACTTCAACACTTGGCATTAAGCCATCTTAGGTGGCTATGTGGTGACTTGGAGATTTGTTCAAACTCTTCCAAGATATGTGGAGCAACCTATTTCTATTTTGGAGGAACAAACTGGACACCACTATTAGTGCCTATAAGTCAACTTCTTAATCAACTCAACCACTTCTCACCTATATGTACAAACATTGTTCATATATTGATAGCAAGTTCAGCTTATTCTAATTTCATTTGTTTGCTTTACAATATTTTGTGTTTCTCTCTTTTGTAGGTGTGAGATTGCTCGTCCTTCTTGGTCTATTGCATACTAGTGTTTTGTCCAAAAGATCCTCAACTCCAACATAGACTAAGTTACTTTTCAACATTTTTACATATTTTGGTATGTCCTAGCTTTGTTATCTTGTTGTGTCCATTTCCTATTGTCCAAGATCAATCATTTCAAGATTGGAAATTACATTTTACCAAAATTTAGGATAATAGCAGATGAAGTGCATTACAATGCATAGTGCTAGTGTCCTAGACAACGAGCTCCATCTCCTAGCCACAAGTTCCTCTCTTTCTGCCATTTACAATTCTAAATCTAGTTTGTTGATTCTATTTCAGCTTCTTGTAAATCAACAACTTCTCATTCAACTCTATGTTTTAGTTTAGTGAAAAAATATCATTTTTAAATTTTAAAACATGTTACAATATTCTAGCTTGATTTTTTTCTTTCTATGATAGAAATGAAGCAAAAAAAATTCTTCCATAGAGCTAGTTTTATCCTAGTGTAGTGGTTTGAAAATATTTAACTTAGAGAGATGGGTTTTTATGAACCACCATTCATGAAATATGGTTGGATAAAGATTGACCCAAAAGTATTTAGTGGAAACCTGATAAATCATCACATAATTTGATACACTACAAAAACACCACTTATATGAAAATTTTTAAGTTGTTAACACACATAGCCCAAAGATCATTATGCAAAGGGGTCCTTGATAAAGTGTCGATTTATTTTTTCCATATATAAAACATATAATCATTCCCCAAAGTTTACCTTAGGTGTTTCCTAATAGGTATTGTGTACATAAGGAAATGATCATAAAAGAGAACAAGATAAAACAATATTAACCTATTCTACTCTTTAACTAATGCAACCTCATGATTGAGATAAAGGAATGCATGCATACACATGAAGCTAAACTATGAACCTTAAATGCAAACCTTGATTTTGGGATGTGCTCTTGATGTCTTGATATGTTGATTTCTCCTCAAATTGACAACATAACTTTGAATAATATGGAGACTTGAAAATGGCTTAGTTGATGTTGTATTTATAGATTTTGGGATGAGGATTAGATGGATAGGATTGATTTGGAAGATCAATGGTTGAGGATTGTTGAAGGATTAGATTGATGAGAGGCCACCATGTGGCATGATTTGATTAGAGGATAATGAGGGTCCTTAGATAAAGGAGAGATCAAGGGTGGAGGATGGTCTTGGATAAAGTGGATGGAGAGGATCAAAGGAAGACAAGAGGACCTTTTGTATGAAGGACTTTCCCATCCCTTTGTAAGAGACCCATGTGGTCTTGTACAAAATTCCATGCCTTTGTACATGTTGGAAGATGTGAGGGGTTTGAATGGGATAATGGAGGATTTAGAATGTGCAAGCATGTGATTAAGTTGATTAAGTGGATTAGTCAACTTAATCAAAAGTGCACAAAATAGGGAATTAAATAAATAGAAATATTTATTTAATTTTTGGATGGGGATAGGGATATTAGATAAATGAATATTTATCTAATGTTGGACTATGGAAAAGGATTTATTAATTGAATAAATGATTAAATTTATTCAATTAATGCCAGGAGATTGTACGGATGGTATAGCTGAATAGTGAGTAGTACTTGAATAGTGATTTTGATAGTAAAATATTATTTAATCGCTATCAAAAGGGGGATTAGATAATTAACTGTCTAAATAGGTGTTTATCCAACTAATTGTAGAATAAAGTGGTTTAGTGATGTCCTGATTGGGGTTGAATAGTGGTAAGATGATGATTGGACAATTTTAGGTGTCTACAAGTACCTACACATCTAATTAATGTAAAACTATATTAACTATGAACATCACACTTGTCATTCACAAAGGTTGGTTTCTTTGTATCTTTTTATCAAACAACTATTAGGGACACATTTTTAATGTACGTTGTATTTGGAGTGTGTATTTTTCTCATCTATTACTTTGATTAGATATACACACAAAGTTTTAATTTTGAATCTTCAAATCCCTAGCTGCTGCAATCATTTTTTTTATAATTTATTATCCTTTACTTCTAAAACTATTTAAATTGTATACATCTATAAGTTCAAAATTTTTAATGTTTTATTAACATTTTATTAATAATCAAAATTATTAAACCAAACTCAAGGGTAGTGAAGATGCATTACCTAAAATGATAAATGAATATTTATCTAATGTTGGACTATGGAAAAGGATTGATTAATTGAATAAATGATTAAATTTATTCAATTAGTGCTAGAAAATGGTACGGATGAAGGTATAAATGAATAGTGAGTAGTACATGAATAGTGATTTTAATAATAAAATATTATTTAATCACTATCAGAAGGGGGATTAGATAATTAATTGTCTAGATAGGTGTTTATCCATCTAATTGTAGAATAAAGTGGTTTAGTGATGTCTTGATTGGGGTTGACTAGTCGTAAGATGATGATTGGACTAGTTAATATAGTAACTACACACCTAAATTAATGTAAAACTATATTAACTATGAACATCACACCTGTCATTCACAAAGGTTGTTTTCTTTGTATCTTTTTATCAAGCAACTATTAGGGACACATTTTTAATGTACGTTGTATTTGGAATGTATTTTCCTCATCTATTACTTTGATTAAATTTACACACATAAAGTTTTAATTATGAATTTTCAAATCCCTAGTTGCTCCAATCATTTTTTAATAATATTTAATATTAAGTACAAGATCATGATGGGACAAATAGTGGCAATGGAGGAAAAAATCACGTGAAAGTGTTAGACAAAATCGTGAAACACGTTTTTAGGCTCATATTTTGGCTTGGTAAGTTTTTTTCAAAACGGATATTTGTTATGAAAAAATGTTTTTTTAAGCATTTTTCCATAATGGATATTTGTTTCTTCAAAACGAATATCCATTTGGGTTTAAAAACATTTCCCCCAAATAATTGCATGGTAATTAGGCTTGGGAATCCAAACCTGCCTTTTCACGTGAATGAAGAATTGAGATATTTTTACAAATTTTCCTCGACTTCACCCTTGATGCTGATGGACTTTTTTTAATTCAAATTTGAGAAAATCAAAAGGGTATATTCAAGACACTGTCAAGATTCTAAAAATACAATATATGTTTGATTATAATTTTAATAGGTAATTATTAATAATTTTCTACCTACATTATGTTTGAATTCTTGAGAGACATACTAATTGAAAAACATCCTTAACTTTCAAACCGTTTGACCTTTTTCAAATCTGAAAGTTACATCACG
Organism: Cunninghamia lanceolata; assembly: GCA_027924645.1. Lineage (NCBI taxonomy): Eukaryota > Viridiplantae > Streptophyta > Pinopsida > Cupressales > Cupressaceae > Cunninghamia > Cunninghamia lanceolata. The sequence continues at coordinate 19,978,372 of BSBN01001583.1, forward strand.
CTCTACACTTCGCTAGCTACTATTTTTTTTAAATTTCATATTTTTTTGACCAAGTTAGGTCTGCCGAAAAATTACTTTTTAATATTTTTAAAAAGTTGTAAAAAATTCATAACTAATTATTTACTTACAAAACAAATTCATAAAAATATGCGTCACATCCAGGCATGTGTCCTTTACTTATATCTAAATATTTTAAAAAAATCTCATACTTAGGTTGGCTAGAGAGACACCTACTTTAAAAAAAAAAAAAATTAGCAGTGCCTCATTGATATATCCAATTTTCACCAAATAATTTTTTTTTTCAAAAAAATAGTAGCCCATAAACTACATTCAATTTCATACAAATTTAAGTAATACATATTTTTCAAATTATGTAGATAACCCATTTGAATTTTCACGTGAAGTTGCTTAAGTCTAGTTTTTAGCATTTTCATTTCCACTTAGAGGTATTGTTTGGTCCATGATGATCTCGCACTCACGAAGTTACTTCCAAAACTATTTAAATTGTATACATCTATAAGTTTAAACTTTTAAATATTATATTAACATTTTATTAATAATGAAAATTATTAAACCAAACTCAAGGGTAGTGAAGATGCACTACCTAAAATGATAATTACTAGCTTAGTTGGTTGACAAGTGCTACACCCTTCACCCATGGATTGTATCTAGATATGTTGGCTAATTTGTGGCTAGCATAATCCTTAATTAAGTCATTTATGAGTCTATACATATAATTATAGTATCCTAATTCAACCTTATTTGGATTAGGGTACTAATATTACCTAATGATGCCTACATATGGGAGGTATTGAGTAGTAGTTGATTATCATATTGTGAATTCTATTCTTATTGGAGACTTTAGAGGATTTCCCCCTCGAAGTGGATTATTATTATCAAGTGTTTTTAGCTTAATTCCTATTATATTTTTTATCTTGTGCAAATATTTTCATTACAAGTGGTATCAGAGCTTGATCTTGGCACTTGGAATGCAAGAAACAAAGCAAATTTTTAGAGTTTTGGAGGTTGTGTTGTCAAGCACATATCACTCTCAATTTTGTGATTTTTTTCTAAAATTTGGAGGGTTGATCAAGGACATATTGAAGCCACTACAATCTAGATTTGAGGTCATTTGTAGTAGTTTGAAGGAGTTATTACAAAATTAGGGTTTTCACCAAATTTACTCCCAAGGCTACAAGCCAACAAATTTCTTGGATATTTTCCCAAACTAGAGGCCAAGGTAAAAATTCCTATACACTAGGAAAATTACTAACAAAGATGATATATATTCAAAGTTAGGATCAGGAGGGACTTTAGATGCGATGTTGTCTTCATTAGATGACAAAGTGTGTAATATGGAAGAATGTATGCTAAATATGTAGTCTAAAATGAAAGGACAACAGAAAAGATTAATGTTGTATCTCCAAGACTATATGAAAAATATATCATTCTCACAACCAAAGGCACAAACCCATAGCCCACCCATATCCAATGTTTCAATCAGTCAAGGTAGATCATTTCAACAAGCTAATCTTGATCTAAATTCTAGTACTCATTTGGATCTTGAAACATGTTAATGAAAGTGGATATGCATAAGTTGGATGGAAAGGATCTACTTACCTATATATAAATAAAATGGACAGATTTTTGATGTACATCAAATCCCAATTAGGAGAAGGTGATAATGGTTTCCTTATATCTAGAGCCTAAGCAATTTATTTGGTATTAATGGCTATGTGATCAAAAAAAGAAAAATTCTCTCAGCATCACCTAGTTAGATTTAATAGAAGAGCTATGCATACACTATTATGACAGTGTGATAGAAGTCGCTTTATCCAATTGGCAAAGTTACAACAAACTATTCTGGTCAGCAATTATATTCATTAATTCCAAAACCTATCCTTGTGAGCAAAGATAATTATAGAAGAGAACATGGTAGGCTCAAGAATCATATTCAACATAAGGTGCACATGTTTAATTTACTTAATGTATCTAATTCTATTATTATGGCACTCAAGTTAAAGGAAAGATTCTTGTCTAGTAAGAGGGAGGAATTCACTCATAACAAAAATGATAGGACCCCTATGTTGTCATATCCTCCACATACTAAATTGATGCCTCAATAAATTGAAGAAAGAAGTGCAAAAGGGTTATACTTTAATTGTGAGAGAAAATGTAGTAACATAAATGCATTGAAAATAAATTATTCTACATTAAGGGTACCAATAAAGAAGAAAAGGATGAAGAAGGAGTATTAGTGGTTGTGGAGTTAAAAGATCCCAACCATCTCTTGTTGTGTACTTTTAGGTATTAGCACCCCAAAAAACCTCAAGATATTGGGTTTCCTTAAACAACGGAAGGTGACAATATTGGTTGACTCAAGAAGTATGCATAACTTCATTAGTAATAATTTGGCAACATGATTGAACTATTTTGTTTACCCAACTCTAGAATTTTAGGTCATGATTGTTGATGGAGGTACAATTAGTTGTTCATGGAAATGCCATAATATTAAATTCACCATAGGAGACTACATTGTAGATTTGTCCTATGTTTTCTATTCCCATGGGTGGATAAAACAGTGTTTTGGGTGTCCAATGATTCACTACCTTAGGAACAATTGAGATGAACTTCTAGGAGTTGTTCATTCATTTTCACTCATAGGGTCAAACATTTGAACCAAGAGGGTTGTGTAAAAGGTGTCCACAAATGGTAAGTTCTCACCAAATGCAAAAGATGCTTAGCAAGAGGGCAGATAGGGGTGTGGCCAAATTATTTTCATTAGAAGTGCAACAATCAAATATTCTTACATTTCTAGATCTGCAAGCAAGTGTAGATAGGCACTCAACAATTTTGGGGCTTATACCAGAAAAATAGCCTCTCAAAATAGATCTTGATCATGTCATTCAAATAGTACTTGGCTACCATCAACCATCCATGACCTCTTCTTTGAAGGTGTTGGCCTCCTACCAATGATGTCCAATTTTTTTGTTATTGTCATGCCCATCTGTATGTTAACCATACAAGTGAGCATAAACAAGGGGAATTTTTTTTTAAGAAAAGAATTAAATTTACAACCAATTTAAAAGTTTACCAATAGTTCACTTAGGTGTCACATTCACTGTCAGGTTTGTTGAGTTATCTCTCTTTCTTGCAAATACCCTAATGTTCAAAAGTGTATAGTTAAGACCTAGATGGTTAAATAATGATGCAGGAGCATTCAGGGTGTAAGAGAAATCTTGCATCAACCAAAAAATAAATTAAAAAATGTGTTGTTTCTTTTCAATAAGGGCTAAATTTGGTAGGGTTACTATTTTTAGTAAGTTTGCATTTGTGTATGGTTGGATACAAAATCTTACACGGACCTCCAGAATGGTGAATTGAAGCTAATAGTGAAGAAATCACTTCAATATCATTTGTCATTTGTGAGATATTAAAATTTCAAATTCCAAAAATCCTATTGAAATATTCAAAGTCAAATTTGAGGCAATTAGAGGCTCCGGATGGGCCTAAAATTTGGTGAGAAACCCAAGCAATCTACCTATTGGTACTACTTGTGCTCCATTGTCTTTTCGAGAGCTTTCTGAAAAGGTATTATAATTGAAAATCCAACGATCAGATCGAAATTTATGGCCCCATGAAGTTGACCTATTTTTAGAGGGAGATGCAAATTTTGAAATTAAGCTGGTGGTCGCCAAAAAGGGCTATATATAACCATTTTTGGGAACCCTTAGGGTAGTAGAGTTAAGGGGGAAGGTGTAGAGTCAAGAAAGGCGGGAAAATTAGAAACCCTAGTTGATTTGGGAATTACAGAAGGCTGAAGATTCCAGAGTCTTGAGAGAGGGAGTTGTAATGTGTTGCAGCCTGTAGGGCATTCATCCTCTGATTGTATTTGAGCTTCTATAATGTAATGTTTTGCCCATATTAATAAAATATCATTTTATTTTCATCGAGTGGGTGTGGTCTAGTGGTTAAGACCACTTGGTCCTTATTGTGGAGACCAAGGTTCAAATCCCCCCAAAGACATCTTGGCTTCTAAATGGTTGTGGCTCTATGTAGGTGACGCATGGCACTTCGAGGTCCTTAAGTGGAGTGTGCTCAAATTCTGGTGTTCTCTGGTCTCCGCAGCTCGACAGGTCATGGTAGCAATGGTGTACAATGACTAATCTAACGGTGGCGATCCGCGCTTGTCAGGATTAGCAGGGCCGCACCGCTGGCGATCCACATTGCAGTGGTGGTGGTAGTTCTATGGGGAGGAGGTCCCCCTTGTGACCTCCGCTGGAGTGGGCCAGCCTAAAAATACCTCACTTACCAATCAAAAAAAAAATATCATTCTATTTTTTGTGTGCAATTTCTGTTATTGTGTGTTTTATGATTTACCCCCTTCATTAAATAAATTCGTCATACAACTCAATATATAAAATTACTTGATAAAATCAACTAACTAGGTTAATTAAATTAAAGATAACCACAATACATAATTAATTAAATCAACTTCAATTAAATATTTTTCTCAAATAAAGAACATATTAACCATAATAAAAACTAACCAATTGTATAATTTAAACTATCACACAACATTTATTTTAACCAATTTTAATTACTTTTAAATTGAATAATTTAACTATATTAATATATAATCTTAAATAAAGCAAATCATTATAAAAAGAATTACTCTCCCAATTAATTAATAGTTTAAACTATAAATTTCAATAAATAAGATGTATTACTTATAAAAGAATTGATAAAGTGAGTGAGTTGATAGATATCAATGGAAACCTTCTTTTTAATAAAGCATCATTTTTTCCCAGTTTTATATGAATATACTTTCCTTTTTTTGTTAATAAAACAAATTTTTTCTGTTAACTAGATTTTTGTGTCTTTATTTATTCTTTTTCCTTTTGAAACAAAACTACATTATTTTAACCCTTCATCTATAAATCACCATTATACAATAAATAAACATAACTGATTCTCTGTTTATTGTGTGTGCGCAAATGGAGAAGCAAAGGAATCGCGGATAGGTTTAACTAGAATTATATGTGTGTGTGTGCATACACACACACATATATATACACATACGCTGAAGGTATAACAGTGATGAAGATCAACGATGAATAAAATATTGAAGGCCAAGGTTAAGAATGTAGATGGTCGTGGCCATGGAGGGGTAGGCCCGCACCCTGTTAAGGCTTACAGCCTCCCTTTGAGGCCACCATGGGAGCTCCATGGCTCCCACAAGCTGCAGCATGTTGGAAGTCGTGAGCTTCCCACGGCTTCCTCCCAAGGTGACTGCACTATAAAATAAAACAAACATATTTCTTCAAAAAATCAATGGCATTCAAAATTCTTTCTATCAAACTTATATTTTATAAATTTTGTTTATTTTAATTTATCATTACTAACATGCAATATATTACATGAACACACAACAAAACAACGATTGAATATATATATATATATATATATATATATATATATATAAGAATATTCATATTTATGATAGCAGTATAATATATTAAAACAACATGATAAATACATGTAAAATTTCTCATAAAATAATATGCAACCAGAAATGATTTTCACACACAAATTTTTATAAACAATTAAAAACAATAGAGAGATACAACCACATTTATTCTAACAACACATCCTGAAATGATTTTACATAATGGTCACTTGCCAACAACTCAAAAATTTCATATTACATCCATATTTTCAATCCTCACAAAACATAGAAAGCATTAAAATCTCTTCATTTGAACAACACAGTAAACTTCTTGACCTGTTGAGTCTTCAAGAAGACTTCAAGTTTTTCCTGCAATACATCTTCCAAACTGAGTAACCAAGACCTACTCTCCACCATACCGTAGGGTTTGTAACACAAACCCACACCCGAGCAGGAGACTTCCAAGAACCAGAAACTTACATGAAAACACACATAATACACAAAAATAGGAATTTTATTTTACACACAAGCAAACCCCATTCGCTACCTAACAAACTTGGTATCCAAATTGGATCCCACAAATGAGGAGAGAGGGGATAATCCTCCCTCTTGAGGAATAAAAATTCTCCATACAAATTTTAAAATCACAAAACCTAAAACCTCCATTCACATAAACCACTTATACCTCCCAATACCAGGCATCACCACAAAATACCAACCACCATCTCCACCATTTTACCACATATCATAACAAATTTCCCCAAGAGAGGCTCCATGCCTCTCTCTACCCCAAAACTTGGGAGGCTCTCACCCCTGAGGGAAGATTAGCTCCCTACACAACCCGATCCCCACAACCAATCACAAAATGAAAATACAAACAAAACCAACATGCAACCCATTTTACACACCCACAATATTTATACAAGATACAAAAAATTTCAAACAAGATTCAAGGCCTACCTCAACTCCCCAAGTTAGGGAGAGCCCAAAAATTGGAATGCAAATTCCTTGAAAACAAACCCAACCGAGAGAATCTCCTCTTTGAATTTCCAAGCAAATCTTTTCCAATCTTTTCACAATTTTCCTCTTCTTTTTTCTTCCCAAAAAAATGAAAATCCAAAAGCCTCCCCAAAAATACAACTTCGTCCCATAAATAACAAAAACTAAAAAAAAAGAAAGGAAACTTCCTTTTTTTTTCCTTTCCCTCCAACCCCATAATTCTAAAAAAAAACAATAAATAAACATCCCTTATCCTCATCAAAAAAGATAAAACAATAAATTAGTTAAAAATAAAATTAAACTCACACAATTACCAATTTAATTTTAATAAAATGTAAATGACACCATCTATAGACTAAAACTAATAATTAACTAATTCACACAACAAATTAGTCTTCACCCCTTCCATGGGTTAGACTAGGCTAACATGTTATCGCAAAATGGGGTTTTTGAAAGTCAGCTTAACTAATTGATCTTGGCCACCCACTTGCACACTCCATTTCTGAATATCAGTATGTCAAGAAATATATAGCTAAAGCCACATAAATAATGCATAAACAAAAGTAACGAAGATATTCTAACTCATTCATGATTACAAAATCAAATAATTTATTTAATGACTATAATTCATGCATCTAGCTCATCCAATAAATTATTTTAACACATATCATAACAATTCGTGCCATCATCCATTTGTTGAACATATTCCATTACACATCAAATCATGAGTTCAAATATAATATTTATAATATAATGTCCATAGAGTTCAAATGTAATGTCTATAACATAATGTCCATAGCATAGTAGCATAAAAAACCCACATACATAAAGCATATAATTAAAACAACATAGTCAAATAGTCTGAAATGAAGTAACTAAAGCAACTGAGAAAGTTGAGCATCATATCCTGATCCCCCTCTTAGTATTAGGCTTCCTTCTGGAAGCCCTCAAAAAGGTGAGGGTCAAGGTCCTCATCTGAGCAGTATTCTCCCATGTAGTTGTAGTCTCATAGAAGTGGTCCCATTGGACCTTGACCTGGTCCAGCACTCATCCTCACAGGGCCAAGGTTCAACAATCCAATATGTGAATGGGCTCCAGTGATAACTGCCCATCCTGCATCACCTGTAGGGCATCCCAATCTAAAACATGAGATAAATCTGGGATGTACTTCCTAAGAACTGAAACATAGAAAACATCATGAATGTGAGACAAGTTGGGTGGCAATGCTAAGCAGTAAGCAATGGGGCCAATCCTCTTTAGGATATCAAAAGAGCCTACAAATCTAGGCGCCAACTTGGAGCCTTTCCCATAACGAATTGGGCTCTTATGAGGGTGAACTTGCAAAAACACCTTATCTCTGACCTGAAAAGTCATATCTACCCTCTTAGCATATGCATAATGCTTTTGTCTAACCTGCACCTTTTGCAACTGTTCTTGTATCTAAATCACTCGTTTCTCCATCTCCTGAACTAAATTAGGTCCCACCACAACTCTGTCCTCTAGACAATCCTAACTCAGGGGTATCCTACAAGGCCTATCCTACAAAGCCTCATACGAAACCATGCCTAAGGAGCTATGATGACCATTATTGTAAGCAAACTCTACTAAGTACAAATAGCCTTCCCACTTAGTTTGTTGGTCCATAACATACATTCTCAACATGTCCTCTAATACCTGATTCACCCTCTCTATTTGCCCATCTGTCTCAGGGTGATATGTTGTATTGAAATTCAACTGAGTTCCTAAGGCTTGTTGTAGAGCAGTTCAAAAAGATGATGTAAAAATTGGATCCCTATCTGAAATAATCTTACGAGGGATACATGGAGTCTAACAATATCATTAAGAAAAACCCTCACTACTGAAGTTGCATTATAAGAAGATCTCATCGGTGAAAATGTGCTACTTTTGTTAACTCTTCCACGGTGACCATTATGGCATCATGTCTTCGAGTTGACATTGAGAGACCTATGATAAAATCCATCGATATGACATCCCACTTCCATTCTAGAATAGTGTGAGGATACAACATTCCTGTTGGATGCTGGTGTTCATCCTTCACTCTCTGACATTTGAGGCATTAGTCTACAAAATTGGCTATGTCTTTCCGAATATGAGCCCAAAAATACAATGTTTAAAGGTCCACATGCATCTTCTTGACTGGGTGAGCTACATAAGGAGCTCTATGGGCCTTTGCTAAGACAAACGATCTAAGATTCCCTAAAGGAGGAATATATATATATATATATATATATACGTCCGCAATGCCTAAGCAAACCATCTAAATCTAGAGAATAACCCTCAAACTTGTCCTTGAAAGAACCATGGAGTCGAAACTCTTGCACTACTTCATTGTACCAAGGATCTTGGGGCAAAAGTTCTAGAACACACCCTCAAAAATCTATCTATAAAACCAAGGATAATCCATGCTTTCTTCTACTCAAAGTGTCTACTACCACATTCTCATTTCCCCTAATATATTGCACATCAAAATCATACTCACAAACAAATTCCATCCATTGTTGTTGACGGGCATTAAGATTTGGCTATGTGAAAATGTACTGCAAACTATGATGATTTGAATGAAGTTCAAAATGATGTCCTAGGATAAAATTTTTCCATCTCACCAATGCATGAACAACATATGCTAGCTCCAAATCATGTGTCGGATAATTGATCTCATGAGCTTTCAACTTACAGGACTCATAGGCAATCACACGCCCTTCTTGCATAGGAACTGCACCTAGACCTTCAATCGAAGCATCAATGCACACCACAAAATCACTTGTAGGGTTAGGTATATAGCTAAAATATGAGTGCTAGTGAGTTTCTCCTTCAAGATCTTAAAAGCTCTCTCACATTACTCCATCCACACAAACTTTTTCCCCTACTTCTGAAGTGAAGTGATCAGGTGAGCAATCCTAGAGAAACCTTCAACAAACCTTTGATAATAACCGACCAAACCCATAAAGATTCCAACCTCAGTTACATTAGTCATAATAGATCATTCTAAGATAGCCTTAATCTTGGATGGATCCAATGCAATCCCATCCCCTGAAATAATGTGGCCCAAGTATTGGATCTCTGTCTAAAAGAAGTCACATTTGGATAAATTCGCATATAATTGATTTTCTCTCAAACACTACAAAACCATCTGTAAATGTTCCTCATGCTCTTCCTCTGTATGAGGGTATATCAAAATATCATCAAGGAAGATGACCACAAACTGGTCAACAATGGTGCGAAAGACTCCATTCACTAGACTCATGAATACCACTGGGGCATTAGTTAGCCCGAAGGGAACTATAGTAAACTCATAGTGGTCGTAGCGAGTGCAAAAAGTTGTTTTGTGAATATCTACTTCTGCTATCCTTAACTGGTGGTATCCTGATTTGAGATCAATTTTTAGAATATTTTAGCTCCTTGAATTTGGTCAAATAAGTCTTCGATTCTAGACAGAGGGTAACGATTCTTCACTATGAGTTTATTCAACTGCCTGTAATCTATACAAAGGCGAAGTGACCTATCCTTCTTCTTGACGAAGATAATAGGTGCACCCCAAGGAGAAACACTAGGGTGAATGTGGCCCTTCTCCAAAACTTCCTCTAACTAAATTTAAGCTCCTGAAGCTCTTGAGTAGTCATTCGGTAAGGTGCCCTAGAAATAGGTTTTGCCCCTAGCACTAAATCTATATGAAAATCAATCTCTTGCTGAGGTGGCATCCCAAAAATATCTAAAGGAAACACATCAGTGAATTCTTGTAGGATAGGATGATCATCTAAGGATGTTCTAGGTCCTTCTTCTGATCTATCACTAATGGAAATAGTGAAGAGTTGGCAACCCTTATGCATGCTACGCTTAATCTATTTTGCGGAGATCATTCTTAGTGACACTGGTCTCTAAACTTTTGAAATTTTCACTAGATTACCCGCACTATTGAGGCACTCAATTATTTTGTTTCAAAAATCTAACTTAGCCTCATGGGCATTCAACCAATCCATGCCCAAAGCTACATCATAAGATCCTAAGGGAAGAATTCTAAGGTCCACCAAAGTGGTGAAAACCCCAAGTTCTAGCTGACAATCCCTTACCAAAGAGTTAACTGACATCTTAGCTCTTGTGGCTAATTATACATCCCAATCAACTTCCTGCCTAGTTGCCACCAACCTACATTGATTCACTATAGATGGGTATATGAACAAATTCATAGCCCAGAATCAAAAAGTATAGACACTGAAACATCACCAATTTTACCTGAAGTCTCTATGATTGTAGCTTGATGATCTACTTGATGATTATCAATGCCACAAAAACCTTGTGGGACTTTCCCACATCCCCAACTGTAGGCTCTGAATACGCTGGCTGCTGACCCCCTGCTTGTGAAATGTTTTGAGGGAATTCCTGAGCAATATGTACAATACCCCCACAAGTATAACAAGGACCTCTAGGAGGTGCTTGAGTCTACTGTTGAAAAGCTAGTCTACTACAACTAGCCTGGTTGCCCCTGCTATGAACAGGCGTGCCCCACATTTTGTGTCTGTGATTTTTGATCTCTACACTGAGGTTGTGCCTACCAAGCCCTAGAAGGTGCCCTTAAACAGTCCTAGGTCTCTGACCCTTTTGCTGTTATTGTGGAGCTAGTTTGGGTGGGAGTATATTAGTCCTAGATCCACCTCTTTGAGGTAAGGGTAGTCTAGAGAAATTTTGGTTCTGCTAGGGTTGATCACGGTTCCTGAAATGATCACGGTTCTCCTAGTTTTTAGGGTGAATTTCCTTTATAATTAAGGCCTTCTCTACTACATACTGTAAAGTCTGAGGCTCTACCAATCGTACTGGTCCAGCTATCCCATGATTTAGTCCCCTAATGAAATGATTGACCATCAACTTCTTCTCCTGTATATAGTCCATGTACTGCAACAATTCCAGAAACTTATTTTTGTATTGTGCTATTGTGAGTCCCCTCTACTGAAGGTCATGGAACTCATCAATCTTTCTTTGCCTAAAGTGTTTTGAAATACACCTTTTTTTGAACCATTCAAGGAAAGTTTCCCAAGTCAAGGTGCCTACTACAATATGACATTTTCTCTCCTCCTGGTGCCACTAAGTGGTTGTAGCTCCTTTGAGTACAAATGTATGGCCAACCTGGCCTTCAGATTGATTTCATATGGTTTGAGTTTGAAGCAACCTTCAAGGTTCAGTAGCTAAGATTTTGCCTCCACACCCTCGAAAGTTCTAGAAAAATTTGGGGGTTGAAGGCAGAGAAATTCTCTTATTTGTTTATCTGTATTTGGTGGTGCCCCAGGTACCTCAAAGTTATCTAATTGACTAAACTATGGAGGAACATGGTGCCCTGATTCACCTACCCCTTCCTCATTATGCTCTGCTCTATCACGGGGAGGACTCCTACTAGGCTCATGATGCACTGAAGCGTGCTCCTCAGAATGGGGTTGAGATGAAACCCTAGGTAGTGTCTGAGTTGGAGGTTGAAGCCTACCGTGAACTACATAACCAGTTGAGGTAAAACTTGTAAAATCTGAGGACCCTAATCTATAAGTACATTCTGATGAATGGACTCTAAGTGAGAAGGCTGAGAGTGAGAGTGAGTGTGTCTATGTCTGGGAGGCATCCTAATAAAACAGTCAATTCCAAAGTTTAGTTGCATATAATTTAAATCCCTAGAGTTCCCAAAGTGTTGGAAACCTGGTTCTGATACCAAATGTCATGCCCACCTATATGTTAACCATACAAGTGAGCATAAATAGGGGCAAATATTTTTTTTTAGAGAAAATAATTAAATTTACAACTAATTTAAAAGCTTACCTATAGTTCACTTAAGTGTCATGTTCATTGTCAGGTTTGTTGAGTTATCTCTCTTTCTTGCAAATACCCTAATGTTTAAAAGTGTATAGTTAAGACCTAGATGGTTAAATAAATACGTCATACAACTCATTCTATAAAATTACTTGATAAAATCAACTAACTAGGTTAATTAAATTAAAGATATCCACAATACATAATTAATTTAAATTAACATCAATTAAATATTTTTCCCAAATAAAGAACATATTAACCATAATAAAAACTAACCAATTGTATAATTTAAACTCACACAACATTTATTTTAACCAATTTTAATTACTTTTAAATTGAATAATTTAACTATATATAATCTTAAATAAAACAAATCATTATAAAAAGAATTACTTTCCCAATTAATTAATATTTTAAACTATAAATTTTAAAAAATAAGATGTATTCCTTATTAAAGAATTGCTAACGTGAGTGAGTCGGATAGATATCAATGGAAACCTTCTTTTTTAATAAAGCACCATTTTTTCCCAATTTTATATAAATATACTTTCCTTTTTTTTGTTAATAAAACAATTTTTTTTGTGTTAACTAGATTTTTCTGTCTTTATTTATTCTTTTTCCTTTTGAAACAAAACTACATTATTTTAACCCTTCATCTATAAATCACCATTATCCAATAAATAAACATAACTGGTTTTTTGTTTACTGTGTGTGTGTGCAGATGGAAAAGCAAAGGAATCACAGATGGGTTTAACTGGAATTATATATATATATATATATATATATATATATATATATATATATATATATATATATATATATATATATCACCATTATCCAATAAATAAACATAACTGGTTTTTTGTTTACTGTGTGTGTGCAGATGGAAAAGCAAAGGAATTGCAGATGGGTTTAACTGGAATTATATGTATATACGTTGAAAGTATAACAATGATGAAGAATAGTGATGAAGAACAACAATGAATAAAATGTTGAGGGCAAATAAAATTCATTGAAAAAATTTATTGAAACAAGGTTAAGAATGTAGATGGTCGTGGCCATGGAGGGGCAGGCCCGCGGCCTCCCTTTGAGGCCGCAGTGGGAGCTCCACAGCTCCCTCCCAAGGGGCCTACACTATAAAATAAAACAAACATATTTCTTCAAAAAAATCAACTCAAAATTCTTTCTATCAAACTTCTATTTTATAGATTTTGTTTATTTTAATTTATCATTACTAACATGCAATGTATTACATGAACACACAACACAACAACGATTGAATATATACAACATATATATATATATATGTGTGTGTGTGTGTGTGTGTATAAATAAATATAAAAGAATATTCAGGTTTACGACAGCAATATAATATATTAAAACATGATAAATACATGTAAAATTTCTCATAAAATAATATGCAACCAGCAATGATTTTCACATAGATTTTTATAAACAATTAAAAACAATAGAGAGATACAACCACATTTATTCCAACAACACAGCCTAAAATGATTTTACATAATGACCACTTGCCAACAACTCAAAATTTCATATTACATCCATATTTTCAATCCTCACAATACAGAGAGAGCATTGAAATCTCTTCATTTGAACAACATAGTAAACTTCTTGACCTGCTGAGTCTTCAAATAGACTTCAAGTTTTTCCTGCAATACATCTACCAAACTGAGTGACCAAGACCTACTCTTCATCCTACCGTAGAGTTTGTAACACAAACCCACCCCCAAGAAGGAGACTTCTAAGAACCAGAAACTTACATTCAAACACATAGAATACACAAAAAATAGAAATTTTATTTTACACACAAGAAAACCTCATTGGCTGACTCAAAAACTTGGTATCCAAACTGGATCCCACAAAGGGGGAGAGAGGGGATAATCCTCCCTCTTGGGGAATAAAAATTCTCCATAATAAAAATTCTGCATACAAATTTCAATATCACAAAACCCAACACCTCCATTCACATAAACCACTTATACCTCCCAATACCAGACATCAACACAAAATACCAACCATTTCCAACCACCAACTCCATCATTTTACCACATATCATAACAAATTTCTTCAAGAGAGGTTCCATGCCTTTCTCCTCTACCCCAAAACTTGGGAGGCTCTCACCCCTTAGGGGAGATCAGCTCCCTACACAACCCGATCCCCACAACCAATCACAAAATGAAAATACAAACAAAACCAACATGCAACCCACTTTACACACCCACAATATTTACACAAGATATAGAAAATTTCAAACAAGATTCAAATCCTACCTTGGCTCACCAAGTTTGGGAAAGCCCAAAAACTAGAATACAAATTCCTTGAAAACAAAACCAGCTAAGAGAATCTCCTCTTCAAATTTCCAAGCAAATCTTTTCCAATCTTTTCACGATTTTCCTCTTCTTTTTTCTTCCTACCCTTCTCACAGAAATTCTTCCCACAAAAATGAAAATCCAAAGGCCTCCCCAAAAAGACAACTTCCTCCCATAAATAACAAAAACTAAAAAAAAAAAAAAGAAAGGAAACTTCCTTTTTTTTCCTTTCCCTCCAACCCCACAATTCTAATAAAAAAAATAATAAATAAACATCCCTATCCTCGTCGAAAAAGATAAAACAATAAATTAATTAAAAATAAAATTAAACTCACACAATTACCAATTTAATTTTAATAAAATGTAAATGGCACCAACTATAGACTAAAACAAATAATTAATTAATTCACACAACAAATTAGTCTTCACCCCTTCCATGGGTTAGACTAGGCTAACAGGTTATCACAAAATGGAGTTCTTTAAAGTCTCCGAAACTAATTGATCTTGGCCACCCACCTGCACACTCCATTTTTGAATATCGGTATATCAAGAAATATATAGCTGAAGCAACATAAATAATGCATAAACGAAAGTAACTTAGATATTCTAACTCATTCATGATTACAAAATAAAAATTTATTTAATGACTATAATTCATGCATCTAGCTCATCCAATAAATTCTTTTAACACATATCATAACAATTCGTGCCATCATCCATTTGTTGAACTTAATCCATTGCACATCAAATCATGAGTTCAAATATATAATGTCTAAAATATAATGTCCATAGAGTTCAAATATATATCTATAGCATAGTAGCATAAAAAAACCCACACACATAAAGCATATAATTAAAACAGCATAGTCAAATAGTCTGAAATGAAGTAACTAAATCGACTGAAAAAGTTGGGCCTCACAGTTACCAAGTTTTAAGATTGTGTGTCAAATATAAATTTTAGGCATTTATATGTTAAACCCCTCTAAAAACCCTAAAAATCCATTTTTGTAGACTTAAATCTATCGCATTTGCAGTTTTGTTTTAATTCTCCATTGACTTGTTATCCCTAGTTGCACTCAGTTTAAGTGAAGATCCTGTAACATAAAAAATTGTGTACCCTCTCAATTTCATGCTATGTTTAGCAACCACCTTAGCACGTGCATCCTTCTTTCTACATTATAGACTAATGTTTGCTTCATTCTATTTTATTTTTCTTAATTTTATCAAATTTTGCTTGAATGCTTTCCTTGTCACATTTTCCTAAGGTGTTCTGTGTAACTAGAAACTTAAATCATCTAGACTCGAGCACTACACGTGGATGTCTACATGATGTGCTAGCATCCCACGTACGTTTGGTGCCAGGTGATTGTTCCTAGGCATTACCAGACGACTTCAGTGATGTTGAGGTTGTCGTGTAATACCCTTTTGAGGTGAAAAACATCTCCTTGCATGCTATTTCGAGTAATTTCCCCCTTTTGGTTAGATTTTGAATTTTTCATTCTCTCTATCTTTTCTCTCAACCTCTCACATTTTTCTTGGCTCTACCCTGAAATTTTGAAACTCTTGGTGAAGTTAATCTCCATAATAGCTACATAGATTTTTTTACTCCCTTGTGGTTTGATATCATCTTCATTGGATCTTGGAGGTTTTGGTTTGCTTGGTGCTCATTGAGAAAGTTCTCTCTTGGTGGGATTTTGAAATTGTACACCATATTTGAGCTCTTCAGAGTTTGCAACTTTCTTTCCATCATCCAAATTGGTAAGATTGTTCAGTTGTGTTGCTCAATACTTTATATTTGAATCTAGTTTGCATTATATAGTTATTGGCATGGTGTATACTGAAATGAAGCAAGGTAAGCAGAAACAACTTCCTACACCAATCTAATGAGGGATAGTTATACAAATTTTCTTTAGATCTTTCCACTTATAGTTATGATTCACATTAACAAAGAGATTAACATAAATTCACAAGAAAGTATAAATGCAATGACACAAGATATATGTGGGGAAAACCCTTTCGGGTGAAAAACCCCACACTCCAAAACCTGCACAATGTATTATCAAATATGTAAAGGATTACAACACACTTGCAATGCAAGTTCTTCCAGGAGTTGTCAAAATGTCAAATCTGGAGTAATTCTGGTAGCATAACGATACCTACAAATGAACCATGCACATACTACTCTAGGCTCCTGAATATATAGAGTTACAAGGCATAAATGAGAAGCTTCTAGAGCTGGGTGTCCAACTTGGCCTCATGGCCCATTTCCCACACCCAAGGACACTTGTCCAACATGCATACACCTCTTTTACAACCATCATAACATGCAGGTTTGACTTCCCAATGTGGAGCGCTCCATCTAAAGATAGGCTATGATAGATGCTCTTACGCACCTTACAGTTGTCATAGAATCCATCATACATGACAGCTCTTACAGTTGTAAGAGAATCTATCATAACTGCCTAAAAAATAGCATATTCCTCTTATAGCATGTCATAACCCAACTTGGGTGCTCAAAAATGCCTTCCTCTCATGCAAAGGTGCTTCATGAAACTTGTCTTCACCCGTCATAGGAATCTCTATACTTTGCTCTTACATGTCATATAATCTGCCACATGTAATAAGTTCTTACACAAGTCACAAGATGCTGACACATGGCATATTAGTGCCACCTCAAATGGGACCCCTAGATTCTCATGGGTTGACTTGTCCATCCAAGTCACCTTACAAATGGAGTGACATCTCACCATGCCACTTCACACTAAATGACAAAACATGATGTGCAACATTAAATACATCATAGGCAAATATTAAATAAATAATCAAATAATCAATGCTAGGAATTGTAAGGTTGAGACAACTTAATTCCCAACATTCTCCCACTTGTTGAACACCTTGCAAGAGCCAATAGAATGACAGAATTTAACTTCTAGGGGCCAAGAGGCCCATACATTCTGAACACTATCTGAACTTTTATGTGCTCACAGGCTTCGTCAAGGAATATGCAACATTCACCAAAGTATCAACCTTCTCTAGATTCACCTTCCCATCCTCTACCATATCATGTACAAAGTGGTACTACACATCAATGTTCTTGGTTCTCCCATGGAAAGTAGGATTCTTCACCAAACATATGGCACTTTGGCTATCACAAGAAATGGTAATCTTCCTTGCATCAAACCCAATGTTAGAACACAATCTTTTAAGCTAAATGGCTTCCTTACAAGCATGAGTAGCTGCCATGTACTCTACTTCAGTCATGGAAAAAGTGACCATAGGTTGCTGCTTACTCATCCAACTAATAGCACCACCAAACATAGTGAACACATAAGCACTGGTGGATCTCTTGCTGTCAATGTCACCTTCCCAATTTGAATCCACATATCCATGAATACTCACAGAATGTTGAGAACCAGTAGGTAACCATGATAGCACAAGGAATACTTGGAAGTACCCCATAGATATCTAAAAACTCTCTTTACTACATCCCAATGTATTCGTCCACAATTAGCCAGAAATTGGCTAAGGACTCCCACTGCTTGGGCAATGTCTACTCTTATACAAACCATCACACATATCAGATTGCCAACCACACTAGCATAAGGTACTCTACTCATATCCTCCATCTCAAAAAAAGACTTCAAACAGTCTACAATAGATAATTTTGTCCCCATCGTAACATGAACACTCAAAGGTTTGCAATATGCCATGTTGAATCTCTCCAACACGGTCTTCAATACTTACTCTGGCCTAACCAAAGTTTTTTGTTTGCTCTGTCTCTTCTGATCTTCATCCCTAGAATGTACCTAATTGCCCCTAAATTTTTCATTACAAACTGTGCTGACAACTGAGACTTCAAATCAGAAATCAAACTTTTACCATTCCCAATTAGCAACATATCATCAACATACAACACTATAATGAGAATGCGATCATTGTCAAATTTGAAATAAACACAATGATATGATTTCAATCTCAGAAATCTAATACTCAACACAAAGACATCAAATTTCTAGTACCACATCCTAGGAGACTACTTAAGACCATACAAAGACTTTTTTAACTTGCAAACCAGATTTTCTTTGCCTTTCATAGTGTATTGATCTAGCTATGACATGTAAATCTCTTCCTCCAAATCACCATGAAGGAATTTTGTCTTCACATCCATTTGCTCCACCTCTAAATCATATGCTACTGCAAGAGATAATAGGAACCAAATGGATGTCATCTTTGTAATGGGAGAGAAAATCTCACCATAGTCAGTTCCCTCCACCTATGAATACCCCTTCACGACCAACCTTGCCTTATATTTGTCAATGCTGCCATCTAAACCAAACTTTTTCTTAAACACCCATTTGCATCCAACAAGATTTCTCCCTTTAGGTAAAGGTGTTAGAGTTGGCTATGATTGTAGCCACCCAGGATCTAGGACTTCATGAAAGCACAAGAGAGATCAAATGAAAGAATAATGCTATTCTATCATTGAATGTAAAAGAATGATAGAGTACAAGAGATTACAATACATGAAGAAAGCCTTGCTTATGAAGGTGAGGTGAGAGCTAGAAAAGTGGAGTGGAAAGTGGACATATTCCTACAACATGTGATAATTAGAGGATGATAACTAATTGCACATGTGGAGGATAAGACAACTCACTCCAACTATCAACAACTCAACACACAACTAGACTCAACTAGAAACACCTAGAAGACTCACTAAGTCAATTTAACATGTGTGAATTATGTGTGATGTGTGAATATTATTTAATTAGTAAATAGTTAAATAATATGAATTATTCGCACAAGGGTAAACCGGTTAGCTGATAACCCTGTTCACACCAACACCCCCCCTTAAGTGCAACTTAGGGAGTAGCTGACTAAAGCAAGATGGAATGATGGATGGTGATGATGATGGGTCCCAGCTACTAGGCCATGTTAGGTACCCATGTACAACAAATCTCAAGTGGAGAAAAGGAGATAACCTCATGGGAAAAAACTCCTCTGTAAAAGTGTGAATGCATGAAACAATGAAGTGAAAGAAGAAGTGATAGCAGGAGGACTCAACATGACCCCCAAGGACCACTTCTATCACATATGTACAATCAAATACCCCCCATAGGAGAGCAAGAGTGAGATTATAGGTCCCCCTCACAATGAAGTAGCTCCTGTGCTGATGGTGAATACATGAAGATGAACGCTGGAAAGTGTCCTATACTTGCAAACGACATTCCTCCCCTTAGGAAGAAACCAATCCAAAGGCTGATGTCGAAGAAACTCCATCTCAAGGTACGAGGGAAAAAGCCTCATGATGGATTCCTTTGAAGACTGCTCAAGTGTCCACATGTCAGAATCAAAGAATGACACAACGTAATGAGGTGTGATCAATCCAAAATCCTGGGTAGACTCATGAAGAACAACCTCCAAAGATGAAGTAGATGGGACAACAGTTGTGTTGTAACTGTCATCAAAGAGGAGAGATATCCCCTCAAGTGTGTCCTCCAAATATGCATTATGAGACTCACAAAACAAGTTTGATATACTTGCCAAGAAAGTATCCCACAAAGCTGTGTCTAAAAGACTGGAATGATCTTGCTCTACTGAAGTAGATGGAACCATGTTGATGTCTATCTCTGAAGAAGCAGGAGGTTGAGGTGATGGAAGCTTAGCACTAGTCTCATGAACCAAAGTAGATGAAAGTACACCAAGGTTCAAGTGACCAAACTTCTCCTCAGAAACATGATTCACACTTGATGCATGAGTGTGAATATCAATCAATGGATCTACATCATTAGAAGAAGTAAAATGGGAGAATGTATACAAGCGAGATGCATGATCATCCATCCCAACAGCAATGATATCTCTTCTCTACAAGTCTCGTATGATCACAGAATCAAGAGTAAACTCAACTGTCTTGCCTGCACCACAATGAGTAATCTGGTAGATGGAAAGGAGATTGGTTGTCAAGGAAGGTACCCACAACACATTGTTGAATGTACTCTCTCCAACATCTATAGTCCCTTTACCAGTTGCATACATGTATGTATTATTATCCATCAAAATAGGTGGTGAAGTACATGACTTAAATGAAGAGAACATCCCTTTTGAAGGTGCCATATGATGAGAAGATCTAGAATCAAGAAGCCATCTCTCTGATTGAAGACTTGTAGAAGTAGAGTTCTTGTCCTTTTCCTTTGTTTGTCCCATTGGCAATGCCTACTGCCCCTGTCTGTGTAGATGATGATGGTGTCGAAGAAGAGGATGTACTAGGTGATGATGATGGCATTTTGATATTGTGTTTTTGAATAATATGAGTCAACTCATCAATTTTCTTCTCGTAACACTTATGCTCATCATGTCCTAGTTTGTTGTAATATGCACACTTTGGTCTCTCCTTCTTAGATGATTCCTCCTTGGGAGAGGATGAGGACTTAGGTGATTTGGTTGACTCTTTTGTTTGCTCATTGTTCTTGAGATTCTTATT
The DNA here is from genome assembly GCA_027924645.1 of Cunninghamia lanceolata. Taxonomy (NCBI): domain Eukaryota; kingdom Viridiplantae; phylum Streptophyta; class Pinopsida; order Cupressales; family Cupressaceae; genus Cunninghamia; species Cunninghamia lanceolata. The sequence continues at coordinate 19,999,436 of BSBN01001583.1, forward strand.
TTCTGTTTCTTGCCTTTGCTAGTTGAAGCCTTTTGATCCTTTGAACCTTGATTAGAAAGAAGTGCTTGAGGTCTAGGAGACTTCAATTTGCCCATGTGTACTAACTTAGCTTGCTCCCTTGTGAGTGATGCAGCAAACTCATCAAGTGAAGGCATTGTGAAAGCTTTCCCAAGTGCATCCATTGTAGCATAAAAGGTAGAAACAAAAACTGAATAGTCAGGACCAAGCTTGGCATGGATTGAAACAATCAATTGAGTGTCCTCTTTCTCAATTCTACATTGTTTAAGCTGTAATCTAAGTGATTTTAACTTTTTGAAGAAGTCTTGGATGCTTGCAAAGTCGGTTGGATTCAAACCAATTAGTTTATTCTCCAATTTGAAACCTCTCATTGTATCTTGCTTACCAAAGGGATTTTCTAAGGTAGTCCACACTTCATTAGGTGTAGTACAAGATTCAATATGAAAAACAAGATTAGGAGAGATAGACAAGCATAGTGTTCCATAGGCTTGATCACATCTATTGTACCACTTTCTCTTTTCTGCAGCTATTGTTGGTTCAATATTTGTATCCATTGTTACTCTATGAATTTTCAAACTTCTTAAATGAATCTCCATTTTAGTTTTCCACTCATGATAGTTATATGGTGTGAGTGGAGGAAGTTTGTTTGGATCCATGATGCAAGAGTACAAAAAAGAACACAAGTACAACCCCCCTATTACTCAATCAAAGAGATCACCCCCAAAAAAGAATGATTGTGGCACTTTATAGTTAGTGAGATTTACAATTGTCCTCAAGGGACCAAAAATGGGTAACCATCAAACTCTCTAAAAATTGAGATTCAAGGGAGATTACGGTCATGCACAATGATTTACCAGAGAAAACAAATCCCTCCAAAACATGTTTCACTTACTCAAGTGTCAAAATGCCCAAGTTATTGTTGATAACTGAGAGGGGGGGAGTGAATCAGTTATCCTAATTATTTCCCTTATTGAACTTTCTTTTTAATTGATGCAGCATTGAATCAAACACAAAAACATTATCATGAAATAAGAAACACATAACACAGTATTTTTGACGTGGAAACCCTGTTAAGGGAGAAAACCACGGGGTGATTAACCCAAAAAATATTCTCTGTTAGAAGAATAGGAAATTACAAAATGGCACTTGCCAATTAGGGCTCACTGCCCGAGCACACTGCTCACAAGAGGCCCACTGCCTACAATAAGACACACTATCTACAAAGTGATAAAAATCATAGTCTTGAACTGATTGGAAGCATCTGCATATGCTGGAGTTCAGTTCCGGTTAGGCTTAGTACACTGATCTGCTGCACTTCATCTTTTCTCTGTTCTTTATTCTGCTATCCTTTCACATTCCGGATCTGTCTTGGTACTTCTGCTCTGTTCTGCACTTCTTCGCATATATCATAACATCATACCTACTTCACAACTAAATCCATCCTCTATATATATATCCGCACAAGTAATTTCATCATCTTTCTAGTCGGCATCCGGAACAGTCTAGTTTCTTACAAACTCTGTTCTGTCGGCTGAATCCTTCCTCACCAAGCAATGCGGATCAAGCATATACTTGTAGATATCATTAATCATGTCGGCCAAACATGATTCATGCCTTCACAACCTTTATCATCAACAGTAACACATCCGGAAAGTAGTCTGATACTCTGTCAGTCAGTTCTTCCTCTGTTTTCACTGTCTCTCAGGAATCTGAAACTCAACTATTCATATCTTTTTCCTTGTCCATCACCGGAGGCTAAATCCTTGGAATATACCACTCAAGGTAGTCCTCTTGACTTCCCCAAATCCGCACTATACCAAGACACTTCCTCTGAGAGATCCGGACCAATCTGTCGGACCTTGCCACATGCTCTGTTCTTGTTCACCGGACCACAACAATCTTTATTCTGACTTCCGGTAGAGACACATCATGACTTGCGGATATGTGGGATGACCTTTGTTGCCATCAATGACAACAACCATGAATCCATATAGTGTCTCTTGCCAACAATCTCCCCCTTTGGCATTGATGGCAACACTTAGTGAAAAATGACTAAGTGTTTACACTATGCTCCCCCTTTGCTGATGCTCTGTCTTTATATACAATTTCTGGAACTCCCCCTTAATTGGATTCCTCATTTTTCACTGCTCCTCACTCCCCCTTTGACATCAATGGCAAAGGGTAGGGTCCGCACATCAAAATTTTCAAAAAATTTCTATACACAGCCGCATATTTACATACTCACATATACTGAAGAATGTCTGCAAAGGATGTCTGCAATTGGATCATTTCTGTAGCCCAACTTTGCTTCATTCTATCCAAAATTGAAATGTGACCACTCAACAAAAATGCAAAAGCTTCTGCCCGCTTGAGATCTGTCGGATCATTTGTTTGGGCGGTGGTCTGAGCATCACTGATGGCCTCATGCATAGTTTCCAACTTAGGGATTATAATCCGTCTAAGTTCTCCCATCCGGTTAGTGATGTTCTTCCTTTCCTTCTCAAGATTCTTTATTTCATTCAAGACTGCAATAGTCTGACATTCTTGATTTATTATGGAGGAAGAGAGAGGATCAAAACTTTGAGATAAGCTTTGTAGCTTGTCCTGTTCCTCTTTTATTTTCTTATCAATTGCTGCTGTTGCCTTTGACCAGGATATACAAAATTTGTAAATGTCACCGCCATCCTTAAGAGCATTCTCTAAGCTCTTTATTCCAATACTCACAATCTTCTTATCTTTAGAGATTAATTCTAATACTTCTGAAAATCTTTTATCCAAAAATTCCTTCCGGACCTTTTCTTCAGCAGATTTTTCTAGAGATTCAAAATGTGTACTAACACTGCTGACTAAGGTTTTGAGATTACCGGAAGAGGAGGCTGTGGGATCCTTTTGAAAGGATGGCATGATCTTTTCTAGCACTCCAGATGCTACCTCCATAAGCTCACAGTCTTCCATGTGAGATTTCAGCAGCTTCTCTTTGACTTTCTCATTTGCAAATGAGGCTATTTTCATTGTTTGCACCGGTGACAAAGAGTCAAAATCTAAGGGTCCTTTTAGCAGGTCCAGTTCATCAATTTCTATAGTGGCTTTGCTCAAAAATTGTTGAACAGTTTGTGCAGTGTCTCTTGCCGGAGACAGATGTTTCTTTTCTTCTGCAATCTTGGAACTGTCAACCTCTTTGTCTTCCACCCCTGCTTCCTTCTCCTGTAATTTCTCTTCTTCTTTGGATCCGGAGACTGTAGGGGAAACTGGAGGAGAGATGCTTGTCTATTCAGGGCCCACTTCTTCCGGAACAGATGATTCCAAATTCGCAGCTGTTTCTGCACCTAAGTCCTCTACAACAGGAAGATTGAACCTTTTGAAGGCCTTCCGGAGGATCTCTTCTGTCTCTTGGGCCACTTTGTCAGTCTCACCAAGCATGAGTTGATTCATCCTGGCTTTACTTCTGAACTCATCTTTGCAGTCCTTGAAGATTATGTTCATTGTCTTGGGATCAATTTGAGGATATAGTTGAATAGCTATCTGCTCCCGGATCTCAAGATCTTTTGCATGAGCATTGTTCTTTCTTACTTCTAATTCCTTTTCTAGGCTTTTAGGAATAAGAGATATGATCTCAATGAAAGCCTTATTGTATATGTTCAGATATTTGACTGTGGCTTCCTGCAGAGTCTTTTGGTCAGCCTCACTGAAGTCATCATAAGATTCAGTCATTGGTTGAAGGTTTCCATCCACCGTGACCGACTTGATTACATTCTCTAGAGACAGAGTGGGCTTTTCAACAGATACCTCTGCCATTTCATCCTTGTCTTGTCCTGTGGAGGGTTTACCGGATCCTTTCTTCTTCTGCTTCTTTATTTCTTTTACTCCCTCATCTGACTCTGTTTCCTCTTCATCCTTTTGGCTTTCATAAGCCCTTGTGGCTTTTGTCTTGGATCTTTTACCGGATGCCTGGACTTCCGGTTTTGAACTTTTGGTTGAGGGAGGTGCAGATCTTTTTGATGATCTGGTCCGGGTGGGAGTTTCAACCGGAACACTTTCTTTACTCTTCTCTTCTTCCTCAGCCTTCCTCCTCTTTTCCTAGCTGGCATCAAGTGCCTCTTTTGAGATGCCTAGGCCTTGAGCAATATGCTCAACTTCTTTTCTTACCTTCCTCTTTATCTCCGGTTCCCTGAGTTCTACATGTATCTTTACACTCAGTTCCTCAAAGGTTCCAAACCTTTCTGCCTTAGGATCTTTGGGCTGGCTTAGCATGTGTTGAACATGCAGCTCTACTATCTGTTCATCCACTTCATACCCCATGGGCATGATCCAAACAGTCCTTGGCTCCACTGCCTCCATTAGACACTGATCTGTTTCTACCATGAAGCATACTGTGTCTTTGTACTTTTCAACAAGGGATTGGGGTATTCTTTCTCTTGCATGCATCATGCTTTGGAAGTTCTTGAAGTATCCCCATAGAGCTGTATTTCTTGCTTTGGCATCCCCAAGTCCATGCAAATAGTCTCTGATTTGGATGGCAACCGGTCTGTCATTCTGCCATACCCATCCACTGGATCCGGGAAGCTCATTCATGTAGTAAAAGAAGAGACAAAGGATCAGATTGCCATACTTGAAGGAGTTTTTCTTGTCCTTCTTGATCTTCTGCAGATTTTCAAAGAGTTGGTTCACAAGAAGCTCACACAAGTCATAGTCTGCATTCTCCTTTAACATTTGATAAGCTGTGTAGATTGCAGTTCTTGGTACTGAATTTTCCCTACTGGAATGATAGATTTTGTAACCAATTATCATAGCTGCAAATTTGACATCCGGTTCAATGATGTCATCAACTGTCATAGCTCTCTTGTCAAACTTGGATCTGGTTGCATCACTAACTGTCTGATTTTTGACAGACTTGAGAACAGGTAATCCACCGGATGAGTGCAGACTGGTTACAGCCCTAATTGCATCTTTGGTGATCTTGAAGGGCTGGTTCAACCATAGGAAATTGTCATGTACTCTACTTAGTACATACCGGACCCATTCATCTTCTTCAAAACAGGGGAAATGAATGCACTGTGCAAAGTGTTTGTCCTGGATGGCTTTGTACTGAGGTTTGATCTCAAAGGAGTCATCTATCAATTGTTTGTGATAGATATCCATCAGCTTTGATTCTCTAAAGTCTTCAAGATTTGCATGGATGTAAACCCTAATATCTTCCGTATGCAATACACCATGAGGAACACTAGAGAAGGCTCCTAGTGGATCTACCTCCAATGATTTGTAAGGATGTTTCTTGAATGTGGGGCGAGGTCTATCAGAGATCTTAACTATATTTGGAGTAGCCATTCTTCAAAGATTTGCAGTGAGATAATGAAAAAATGGAGAATACCTTATGCGCCTTCGGTTTGCACGGAGTGGTGGGATTGATTTCTTTATGCAATGACTTCGGCAGGAGATCTTTGGTGTGCTTGATGAATCTTGTTGCAGAGCTCCACTTTTTGCTTCTTCTTGAGTGCAGAATGAGCAAATGATTTTTGAGAAATCCCTTATATTGCTCCGTAAACCCTAATATCTGTTTGCAATAAATGCTTCACCTATATTATTCTGGTTTGCCTTGTCCGGATAGCTTGGAGTATCCCGGATCAGTCCTGATCTGTGAACATCATCCGGATCTTTCAATCATGAATAAATTGAGGTGACACATTACAAGAACATTCCAAACACTCTGTCCAATCCGCAGAATAAGATAGTACACTTCCGGATCTCTTCGGACCTGTTTGTAATCCTCTGTCATACCAGAGCATCTCCCGGAACAGGTCTTACTTGATCGATTACAGCTTCTTCATAACTCCATGCGGACCTCTGAAAACTTATCTGGATCATCTCAGGACTTATATATTTAAACCCTTTACTCCGCATCTTGTGCCACATCCGGCACCACTTGATTGGCTGGGGGAACAGGATTTTCTTTGAGTCTCCCCCTGAGCCAGAGCTCACTTTTTAATTTCCGGAAGAAATATCAGCACCAGAGTCTGGTGCGGATCCAACCTCTACATTCTCTGAACTTTTCTTCACCCAAATCTTGCTCATCTGATTCCTAACTTCATCCGCATTCATCTTTTGTTTACCCTTGTCTTGATTCTGATTATACACCGGACCTCTTTTGTCCTGATTCTTGCTTCTGCAGACTTTAGCATTATGACCGGACCTATTACAGATTTGGCAAATAACATTTCTTTGTATATTTGACTGATATCCTCTTGATCTGCATTGATTAGCCATATGACCTACTCTATTGCATGTAAAGCATCTACCTTTGAATGATTTGTTTACTTGCATATTTCTACATTCATGGGATTTGTGTCCATACCTTTTGCAGTTGAAGCACTGTCCGGAGAAGGATGAATTAATCTGATTAATTCTCTTTCTGCACTGATTAGCTTTGTGACCAAAATGGTTGCAGCTGTGGCAGTATCCATTGAAAGATGGATATCTTTGGGCATTGGGCTGTCTTACCGAAGGTCTTCTAGGCCTGCTCCTTGGATTTTCTGATCCAAAATTCTTTTGACCGGATCCGGAGCTTTCTCCTTTCTCATATCCCAAACCATACTTGTCATCTGTCCTCTTTTGACTTCCAAGAAGAACTTCAAGTTGAGCAGAACTTATCTTGAATTTCTCTTTATATTCATTTGCTGTTTGAAGGTCTCTTTTGAGAGAGGCAATTTGATCCTCAAGTTTTTCTTCATTATCTTTGGCATCTTCAAGATCAGATTCAAGATGTCTGATAATCCTGTCCATCTGGTGGCATTCTTCTGATTTTTCTTTGAGAGATTGTCTTAGATTGTCTTCAGCCTTTCTTTTTTCTTCAATCTCTTGAGTAAACTTTATAGTTCCTGATTCCATTTCATGTCTTAACATAATGACTTCTTTTGATAACTTTTCACATAACTTGGTTTGCTCAGTCAATTCTTCATTTGTATTGCTTTCATCACTTTGTCTTGCCAATTGTTGGAGCAGCTCCTTTCTCTTTTTCATAGAGAGACTTAATTTGTCTTTTAATTCTCTCATGAATTCATCAGCCTGTTTGAGTCTTTCCTTTAATTCATTGACTTCAGAATTTGACTGTTCAAGATCCTCAAGGGCAGTCTTGAGTTGCTCTCTTAAACCATATGCATCCATTTGAACTCCCAGATCTTCCTCAAGCTGTTAGGCTCTATTAGGAGGAACTTAGCTCTGATACCAATTGTTGATAACTGAGAGGGGGGCGGGTGAATCAGTTATCCTAATTATTTCCCTTATTGAACTTTCTTTTTAATTGATGCAGCATTGAATCAAACACAAAAACATTATCATGAAATAAGAAACACATGACACAGTATTTTTGACATGGAAACCCTGTTAAGGGAGAAAACCACGGGGTGATTAACCCAAAAAATATTCTCTGTTAGAAGAATAGGAAATTACAAAATGGCACTTGCCAATTAGGGCTCACTGCCCGAGCACACTGCTCACAAGAGGCCCACTGCCTACAATAAGACACACTGTCTACAAAGTGATAAAAATCACAGTCTTGAACTGATTGGAAGCATCTGCATATGCTGGAGTTCAGTTCCGGTTAGGCTTAGTACACTGATCTGCTGCACTTCATCTTTTCTCTGTTCTTTATTCTGCTATCCTTTCACATTCTGGATCTGTCTTGGTACTTCTGCTCTGTTCTACACTTCTTCGCATATATCATAACATCATACCTACTTCACAACTAAATCCATCCTCTATATATATATCCGCACAAGTAATTTCATCATCTTTCTAGTCGGCATCCGGAACAGTCTAGTTTCTTACAAACTCTGTTCTATCGGCTGAATCCTTCCTCACCAAGCAATGCGGATCAAGCATATACTTGTAGATATCATTAATCATGTCGGCCAAACATGATTCATGCCTTCACAACCTTTATCATCAACAGTAACACATCCGGAAAGTAGTCTGATACTCTGTCAGTCAGTTCTTCCTCTGTTTTCACTGTCTCTCAGGAATCCGAAACTCAACTATTCATATCTTTTTCCTTGTCCATCACCGGAGGCTAAATCCTTGGAATATACCACTCAAGGTAGTCCTCTTGACTTCCCCAAATCCGCACTGTACCAAGACACTTCCTCTGAGAGATCCGGACCAATCTGTCAGACCTTGCCACATGCTCTGTTCTTGTTCACCGGACCACAACAATCTTTATTCTGACTTCCGGTAGAGACACATCATGACTTGCGGATATGTGGGATGACCTTTGTTGCCATCAATGACAACAACCATGAATCCATATAGTGTCTCTTGCCAACAGTTATCACCCAAAAGCCAAAAAATCAACAAATGGAATAAAATGCACCTAGAGCAGAATCTGAGAAAAGTGCATGGATGGATTTGAAGAGCTCCCGAATACCTTTCTGATGCTGCAAGAAGCGCGAAAATTGGAGATCGTGGCTGAAAGTTGTGAGCTTGGAAGTTGTTACATCCCCAATTTTTGTCTTGCTTTACTTTTACTTTTTACTTGGACATAAATAAATTTGTTGTGATGTTTAGATTAATGACAAGGAAAAACATGGATTTTATTGAATGTCATTTATTGGAATCATAGAAATAATTATGTTATTATCGATTTACTATTTGTATTATGAGATTTGTTTTATAAGTTGAATTAATTGAATAATGATGCACTGATCACATATTGTTTGATGACAAGTGAAATAGGATTACAGGTTATCAAATGACTCTTAGAGAAAAGAAGAGAGAGAGTATCTTTCTAGGAGAGAGATATAGACCTCGGGTTATGAGTGCTTTATTTGCCAAACCGAGTTATAAGTGTTTAATGAAAATGTGAACCAAGGTGTCATAAGAGGTAAGCTTTGTCTTGTCAGTTTACTTCTGAACCTAATCGACAGGTAGTCGATATTGTTTTCAAAACTTGCTAAGTCGTATTAAGTCATTTTAGTTGTTAATAATGTTAACGATGTCATTTGAGTTTGATTTATAACTATTTATGTTTAACCTAAATATTACAACGTTACTGTCATAAAATGATTGTCTTATTACTATTATCAAGATGTTTGACGTGTTATAAATGATTCTTAAACGTTAAGATGTTTTCATCGAAGTTATTAATATGTCAATATTGTCGACGGATTATGATGGGGAGACAAGCTCAACCCAATCACGATATCCGTATCCCATGGTTTAATAATATCTTATTATTGAATAAATTATATCTATCTAATGTAATAGGTGAAAATATGAGGATTATAATTGATGTAATCAATATAATTATTATTGATGTAATCAATATATATAGATGCCTTTGCATCGTATGAGAATAATACCTCTTAATGAGTCGACGGCATTGAGGGAGCCGTAAGCTAAAATATAGTAGTCTTTATAATTGTTAGTAGTGGATCGAACCACATGTATTGATCATTAAAAGATCAGTTTTAGATTTCTTTGAGTGTCAGCCTCATCCTTATGAGGATGACTGTGTTTTCAAACTGCCCAACTGATTGAACCATATGGCGGCCTTCCACAATCAACATGTGGACTTTTGCTTAAAAATTGATTTCAATTTAAGACTGAGTCGCCAAGGACTGTTAAGAGGTCATTAAGTTTGTAACCAAATTACTGTTAAGGGGTGAATTAAGGCAACTCTCAAGGAGTTGTGCCAGGGAGAGATAATGAGTAATGACTCAGCTAAGCGACAGTCTAAGATATTAAGTTAAAAAAATCTAGAGAGAAGAGAATATAGAGGCAGGGAGGATCGAAGGTATGCAAAGAAGTTTAGAGAGGGAATATGCAGTCTAGAGGCGTCGACCCTATGTCTAGTTTGCATATCTCATCCAACTAAAGTTCATCTATTGTCAGGTATTCTCAGTTCATGCAAATCATGAGTTAATCGATTAGATCTTTTAGTTTGAACATTGTTGTATCATGGGCGATTATAAGAGTTCACCAGTAAGCTTAAACCTTCTATATTTGTGGTGTAACAATCAAAAACTGTAATGTATCAACAATAGGAAAATGCAGTTAACATTCTAAGTAAACTATGTTGATCTATCTCCGTGATCGATGATGACAGTGAATGCAAATCATTTGGTTGATTCTTGGTAAATCAAGTGAGTAGTATGTTACAATATGCTACATCGACCATTTGCTATTTTGTTTATAGATCAATAATCATATTAATGCATTGAATAGAGGATAAGAGACCATCTTAGTAAGAGACTATAATAACTGTTATTAGCTTTGTATACAGTTCTCTAATTAAATAAATTTGTAACAAGTCATTGGAATGATTGTGAGATATCCAAATATTAGGCTCTCGACTGAATGAACCTTGTTTTCATAATCTCAACTTAAACTATATGGTATTGAGGTTATATCGATTTAACATATTGTCTGGTATAGGTTATATATATATGCATAATGAATAATGTTATCTACCAAGAGAACTAGATTCATATGAATCGTTAGTAAACTTCTATATCATGTCAAAAGATAGTAAGTTAGAGATACTATGGAAAATGGAATAAGGTTATTATGAGAATTCCCATTTAAGACTATTTGTCTTTATTATTCATGAAGAGATCCAATACAATGGAGTAGGCTAAGTATACTAGAGAATGACCTTGTACAGATATTCATACATAAGGTATGTTTTGTTTATAAACATTATCAAAGTTATTTTATGTTCCTTTGTATAGGAGACATTATCTATTTAAGAACTATAGTATTCTTAACCTTGGTTGAGTTAATCAAGGGTTATTTGCATTTCTAGAACTCCTAGATAAAAGATATGTTCTATTGTTATATCATATTAACAAAGGATATTAGGGTAACCCTAGAGTCGATTACCAACCAATGGAATGGTTATGTCATATAAACTTATTTAAGTCTAAAAGTATTATTATTATGACTCACGGATTAAACTAATACATGATTAGGATAGGAAGAGTTTTAAACTGCGAGAATGTGATAGTATCCAAGTCGATTAGGGGTGGGTGAACACAACGACTACGTTCATTATGAATGATATTAATATTAAAAACGTTGGCCAAAGTAATGCATTTGTTTTCTGCATGCATTGTCGGTTCACTGCATTTGGATTGCTCATCCTATCAGAAATCATACTTAGCTAGAGGGTATCTAGGGTTGTATGGTTGATAGAGTTTAGTAGAATACAACACTATGTACTCGGGAAAGGCAAATTACCACTGGTCACCTAAGGTCTATATTCCTTGTGAAGGGTAGGGCCACTTCCTATGTGGAAGTTGTGTGGAAGACCGTCGGTCTGTGGTTGGAGGTAAATCACTGGAAAGATGCTCTCTCTTCAAGAAGGAAACATGCCAAGACTTGTGATAAAGATGTCAGATGATCAGATGCAGTATTTATTCCAAATTTGTATATGTAATGGTTTTAAATTTGTAAACATTGTAAACAAAAAGACAATATGGGTATATTGTATTTTGTAAAAAGAAATCTTGTAATTGTAGTTACTTGATTATTTGTTGAATAAAATAAAAAAATTATGTATCTCATTTTTGCCTTGTTGAATTACTTTATGGTAAATCTTCTAGTTTTGCTATGTTAATCGAACGTGGATATTACAGAAGCCAAAAATGAAGATCTGTCTTCAAACTATGATTTTTGGCACCTGCAGTAAAAAATCAAAAAACTACTGACACCACTACGAAGTGTTCTCTGTTAGTTTTCTGACGATGTCTCGTTTGCCTGATTTTGTCTCTGTGGACAAAAGTTATGCAAAAAAGAAAAAAAAAACCTGTTTAGGGCTTTGAGGGGCAAAAATGGCCCCCTGGCGTTGACGTAGTGCTAACATCAGCAGAATATGCCTAGAATATTCCCTTTCACCAGAAAAAAATTCTCCCCCCAGAAAAGCAAAAAACTGCCCTAAAAATTGGAAAACCGCCAATGACTGCAGACTGCCAGGATTCTTTGATTCCGTCAAAAATTTGCCTTACACTAGATGGTTTGTTTACTGTCAAAGCTTAGATCAAGACTACCTTTGAAGCTTCCGGTAGTCTTATATTACCGTCGGTGATGGCTGCAATTGTTGGTGGTTATATTAATCGTCAGACTATGAAAGAAACTTAATTACCTACCGGTGATTTTAAATGTGGGTAGAGAAGCTTTTAACCATCAAAATTTGATGGAATATAGACCAATGTGTGAAAGATTCACTGGTGATAAATCTCACCATCAACTTTAAAACTACCGACTGTTGTAAAATGGCAGCTGCCAAAGAATTTCAAAAGCCACTGAAACACTTCAAATCCCACTGGTGGCAATGATGGGACTACCGCCTACGGGGTTTTCTTTGAAACCAAGATCCAAGCCTGCAGGTGGTTTAAAGACCGCAAGCCTATGTATTGACTATCGAGAGGAAGGAAATCTGCCTACCGAGGATGTGGTTTAAAAATGTCGGTACTGATTTTGACCATAGATTGGTTAATGATCACCAGTTGATTTCCAAAAGCCACCAACTGTTTGAATTGATCGTTGGTCTATTGAAGTCTCTTAGAGACTACCGTGGAGGGTACGATCCACCAGTGGAGATAAAACTGTAGCCAATAAAGAGAAATCTGTCGATGTTTAAGCCACCTAAGATCCGCAGAAGACCGCTGGATTTTTTTATGACTGTCAGTTTAGAGGCTTTGACTGTCGAAGACTTTATGGATCCATTGTTGACCGTTACCGCCTATTGAGAATCTGAACTAGTCACCACCGAGGAAAGTTTAAACTGGCTAAGGAATGGCCAACAAGTTTGGCATAGCCTGCGAAGGCTACTGATGAAGATTGCTGGGGCCCGTGCCACATGGTGCCCAGCAAATGGCGGCATGGTACCTACAACTACAGGCAGGTACCCCACGACAGCAGGGTGCTACAGAAACATTTTGTCCGCAAAACTTTAAAACCATAGACAAATCAAAATAACCTTCGAATAATGATATTACCTGTCAGTCATTACGTGATTCACCTATGCAAGCACTGCGACTGCATGATTCTAGAATAGTCCTCCTATGTAGGGAATATTCCCTACGAAAATTTCGTACAGCCGAGAGGAAAAAAATTTGCCTTTTGTTGCAACTTTGTTCGATTTCGATGATTTTATAGTCGATCTATAGGTTTTGACGCCTTCCGGACGTAATGGCAAGGTTAATTTTTTTCCCAAACTACTCTAAAAGTGCAACTACCTCCCAGATCAAGTATCCAATCCCTAGATTGAAAACACTATAGATTTGGCTTCTGATGTTCAATTTGGACAAAACAAAAGTTGATCTTGACTATCTTGGACCTTCTGAACACAATGGTGTGCTCAAATTTGTAGTAGTACACTCTTATTTGAACCTGAAATATAAGGCTTCAAAGGGGAAACCCTCACAAATCTGGTATTTCTATCAAGTCTTTCTAGTTCTCTAGGTCATCATTCAATGCAAGAGAAGAGCATACTCAACTATCAAGATCCACCATGAATTGCACTCAAGATCTCTCAAAAAATGATTAACACAAAGTGATTCTTCCTAGAGCTCTGATACCATGTTAGAGTTAGCTATGATTGGAGCCACCCAGGATCTAGGACTTCATGAAAGCACAAGAGAGATCAAATGAAAGAATAATTCTATTCTATCAATGAATGCAAAAGAAGGATAGATTACAAGAGATTACAATACATGAAGAAAGCCTTGCTTATGAAGGCAAGGTGAGAGCTAGAAAGGTGGAGTGAAAGGTGGAGTGGAAAGTGGAGATATTCCTACAACATTTGACAATTAGAGGATGATAACTAATTGCACATGTGGAGGATAAAATAACTCACTCCAACTATCAACAACTCAACACACAACTAGACTCAACTAGAAACACCTAGAAGACTCACTATGTCAACTTAACATGTGTGAATTATGTGTGATGTGTGAATATTATTTAACTAGTAAATAGTTAAATAATATGAATTATCCACACAAGGGTAAACCAGTTAGGTGATAACCCTGTTCACACCAACAAAAGGCACCAGGTCCCAAGTATTACTATTTTCCAAAGAAGCCATTTCTTCTTCCATGGCCTCCTTCCAGAAACCTGCATATTTCATACCCATAGACTCCCTTATGTTCCTAGAATCATCAGCATTAGAAATCAAAGAAAAAATACAACTGGAATCATGCAATGAATAGCCAAACCTTTCAGGTTGTCATCTTATTCTCGTGGACCTCCTCACAAGTTGAGGTTGAGGTTCTTCATCTTATTCTTCAGAACTTTCAGAGTTGCTAGAACTCTCCTCATCATTAGATCCAACAGGTGTCTTCGGTTCAACTTTCTCAGGGGTGGGAGGAAGTGAAACCACGTCATCTTTATTTTCTTCTTTCTCTAGCTATAAAACAATAGAAGATGGATTAAGCTCTTTGAAGATCACACTTCTATTATACAAAAATCTGTCGGCCACTAGATCCCAAAGCTTGTACCCTTTCACACTGAAGCCATAACTAATGAAGATACATTTAACTGCCTTGTTCTCCAACTTGGACCTCTTCTCCTTAGGCACATGTGCATATGCCTCACAACCAAATACTCAAATGTGTCTATGCAAAGGCTTCTTACCAGATCATACCTCCATAGGGGTCTTGTTAATGAGCGTCAATGTAGGAGACTTGTTAACCAGGTAACAAGTGGTAGAAATAGCTTTAGCCTAAAACTTTTGTTCTAGGCTAGCTCCACTTAACATGCTCCTAGCCCTCTCCATCAATGTTCTATTCATTCTCTCTACAACTCCATTTTGCTGAGGGGTATACAGATTTGTCTTATGCCTCTCAATACCTTGTTCTTTATAGAACTTGTTGAAATCTGCTGAGAAAAACTCACCACCATTATCATTTCTCAAACATTTAATCTTTCTATCCTTTTTATTCTCTACAAGAGCTTTGAACTCTTTGAATCTTGGAAAGACTTCATGTTTACTCCTAAGAAAATACACCCATGTCCTTCTACTATAGTCATCAATAAATGAAACAAAATATACAGATTTTGAAATCGAAGGAACATCAACAGGACCAAATACATCAAAGTGAACTAGATCCAACACCTTAGAAGATTTATGAGAACTAGAGTAGAACAAAACATGATTTTTTTTCCATATCTATAGTGTTCGCAGAAATTGAACTCAAGGTTACAATCATTCATACCCTCAACAAGGTTTTTATTTTTTAGGGTCCTCAAACTCTTTTCACCAATGTGGCCAATACTTTGGTGCCATAACATTTTTTTCTCTATTGGAAGTTTCATCTCCATAGAATGAGCACTCTTGGGTACCTAGAAAGCATGACCATCAGATGTAGATGCAACAATCTTCTTGGCTATTGGTTCTGACAGTGTGGATGAAGACCTTGAAGCTCTCTTCTTTGAAATAGAGGCACTATTGTACTAAACTGCACATGCATCAAGCTGAAACAGAGTGCCAATCTGAACACCCTTAGCTAATACCATAGCTCCTCTCTCCATCTTGCATCCTCCATTTGATAAAACAACCTGCACACCCACATCATTCAACTTACTTACAGAAAGAACGTTCCATGCCAAACCAAGGGTATGCAAAACACCATTGATCCCCTTCATTCGACCATTAGGGAATCTGATCAGGACTCTTCCACGGCCAGCAATTTTTAGGTGAGAGTCATCACCCAGGTACACCTTTCCACCATCAAACTTTTCATACTTTGAAAACCAATCTCTATGGGAGGTCATGTGAAAAGATGCATTGGAGTCGATTAATCACACATCCTCAGATGCATGTGTTGCCAAGGCAATGACAAACACTTATCCATCTTCTTGAGAGTACTTTTCAGAGTCAGAATCATGGTTCTTCTTTTTCTTCTTCTCCTCCTTGCAATCCTTGCGGAAATGACTAGGTTTGCTGCAGTTCCAACATAAAACCTTGGACTTTCTAGGAGATTTTGAACTCCCACAGGATTTGGATCTTCCTTTGTCTTTTTTTTTCTTGTCCTTCTTCTTTCCCTTCTCTTTGGATCTATGATGAACCGTAAGAGCCTCCTTAACTGAGTTGGAAGATTTTCTCTGCAACTCTTCAAATAATAGCGAAGCAACCACTTCATCCATCTTGAAGGTGGTAATGGTACTCCCAATGGCCATCACAAGGTGGTCCCATGAATCTGGTAAAGAACATAGCAACGTCATGCAACGATCCTCCTCCTCCATCTTCACACCAACAGAGGTCAACTGAGGAACAATCATATTGAATGCATTGAGATGATCCACGATAGATCCTCCATCTTCTGGATCCTCAAAGAAAACTATTTCTTTTTTAGGAATAGCTTGTTCACCAGGGATTTAGCCTGATAAACATCTCCAATCTTCTTCCAAAGGTCTTTTGCAGTCTTCTCCTCATGGATATTCAGGAGCACAGAATTAGCCAAACATAGCCTTATTAGACCCTTGGCCTTCTGAACCATCTAATCCACTCTTCTTATTTCATGCTTTGGGGTTTGGTGTTAGATAGCAAGAGACATAGGTCTCTATCCACCAACATATCCTCCATCTTGAATTTCCACAACTCAAAGTTGCCTCCATTGAATTTTTCAATCTTGAATCTCCCAGATGTGCTTGTTGTCTTCTCACTACAACAAGATCACAAAATACTCTATACAGACTCCCACTCAATTTAAGATTAGTACAAAAAACCCTCTAACTAGCAGCTAGGACCAAAACTGGCTAGGCTCTAATACCAACTAAAAGGAAGCAAGGTAAACGGAAACAACTTCCTACACCAATCTAATGAGGGATAGTTATACAAATTTTCTTTAGATCTTTCCAGTTATAGTTATGATTCACATTAATAGAAAGATTAACATACATTCACAAGCAAGTATAAATGTAATGACACAAGATATATGTGGGGAAAACCCTTTCGGGTGAAAAATTGCACTCCAAAACTTGCACAATGTATTATCAAATCTGTAAAGGATTACAACACACTTACAATGCAAGTTCTTCAAGGAGTTGTCAAGATGTCAAATCTGGAGTAATTTTGATAGCATAACAATATCTACAAATGAACCATGCACATACTACTCCAAGCACTTGAATATATAGAGTTACAAGGCATAAATGAGAAGCTTCTATAGGTGGGCATCCAACTTGGCCTCATGGCCCATTTCCCATGCCCAAGGACACTTGTCCAACATGCATACACCTCTCTTACAACCATCATAACATGCAAGTTTGAATTCCCAATGTGGAGCGCTCCATCCAAAGATAGGCTATGACAGATGCTCTTACGCACCTTACAATTGTTATAGAATCTTTCATACACGACAACTCTTATAGTTGTAAGAGAATTTGTCATAATTGCCTAAAAATAGCATATTCCTCTTACAACATGTCATAACCCAACTTGGGTGCCCAAAGATGCCTTCCTCATGTAAAGATTCTTCATGACACTTATCTTCACCTGTCATAGGAATCTCTATACTTGGCTCTTACCTGTCATAGAATCTATCATATGTCATAAGTTCTTAGACAAGTCACAAGATACCGACACATGGCATATTAGTGCCACCTCAAATGGGATGCCTATATTCTCATGGGTTGACTTGTCCATCCAAGTCACCTTACAAGTGGAGTGACATCTCACCATGCCACTTCACAGTTAGTAAACAAAACAGGATGTGCAACATTAAATACATCATAGGCAAATATTAAATAAATAATCAAATAATCAATACTAGGAATTGCAAGGTTGAGACACCTTAATTCCCAACATATACCTGTTGGGAATTAAGGTGTCTCAACCTTGGTAATTCTCTGTATTTGTAATGTTTGTATTTATTATTCAATTGCCTATGTTGTAAATAATTGGAAAGTCCACTTTGTCATATTGTGGGATGTGGCACGGTGATGTGTCAATCCTACATGGATTATGACAACTTGTTATTTTGTCCTCACATGAGGAGATAGGCATCCCACTTAATGGTAGGAATATTCTACCATGTGTCGGCATCTTCTATGTTGTGTAAGGAATGTTTGACCGAAACGGTTATGACGGATTCCTATGACGAATCTATGACATGTAAGAGTCTAGAATAGAAGTTTGTAAGACAGGTAATGACATGTGTCATGAAGCATCTTTGAATGAGGCATATTTGGGCTCCCCAAGGTGGAATATGATGTGTTGTAAGAGAATATGCTATTTATAGCATGTGTATGATAGATTCTCTTACAGCTGTAAGTTGTAACCGCTATGATAGATTCTATGACGGTCGTAAGTGTCATAAGAGCATCTGTCATAGCCCATTTTGGAAATAGGCAACCTCTTTGGGATGGGAGTTGTGTACAAGTGTTAGGCACATTCTACAATGTTGAACAAGTGTCTCTAGGTAGGGGTTTTTGTCCAAGATGCCATATTGGACGCCCATTCCAAGAAAGGTCCAAAATTGCCTTGTATGTTCTATTTAAACAAGTGCTTGGAGATGGAGTTGGTATCACAGGTTTACAGGTACTGTTATGCTACTAGATTGACTCCAGACATGAGTGTCAAAGACCATTGAAGCTTCCATTGCAAGTGTATTGTAAACATTCTTTCAGATTTGTTAATACATTGTGCAGGTTTCTGAGTGTGGGGTTTTTCACCCGATAAGGGTTTTCCCCACCGTAAATCTCTGTCTCTCTTCTTCTGTCTTCTTTCTGGCTCTTGTGTTTTTCTACTATATCTCATGTTAATGTTTGAACATTGTTGTAATAGTTAGGATAAAGTTGAATTTGCATAGCCCTCTCCTCAATAGATTAGTGTAGGAAGCATTTCCGCACACTTAGCTTCCTTTCAGTTGGTATCAGAGCTTTATCACCTTTGGTCCTAGTTGTAGGGTAGGGGTTTTTTGAGCTAATCTTAGGTTGAGTGGGAGTCTGTACAGAGAATTCTATATCTTATTGCAGCAAGGAGATGGCAGGCACATCAGGAAGGTTTGAAGTAGAGAAGTTCAACGGCAGTAATTTCGAGCTGTGGAAGCTCAAAATGGAAGACATGTTAGTTGACCGAGACCTTTGGGAAAGTGTGAATGGAACTGAACCAGCTATTGGGATCTCAAGGATCAGAAGGCTAAGGGTCTCATAAGACTGAGTCTTACTGATTCTGTGTTGTTAAATGTCCATGAAGAGACCACTGCAACACTCCTTTGGAAGAAGTTGGGGGATGTGTATCAAGCCAAATCCCTTGTCAATAAACTTTTCCTAAGAAAGAAGTTGTATTCTCTTCGAATGGAGGATGGAGGATCTGTTGCTGAGCATATGAATGCCTTTAACATGTTGGTTGCACAATTAACATCTATTGGTGTAAAGATGGAGGAGGAGGATCGGTGTATGACCCTGCTTTGTTCTCTGCCGGACTCATGGGATCATCTTGTCATGGCAATCAGAAGCACCACATCCACATTCAAAATGGAAGAATTGGTTTCTTCATTGTTATCTGAAGAGATGCAGAGAAAGTCTTCTGAGGCAGCCAAAGAAGCCCTTGTAGTTCATGGAAGACCCAAGGAGAAAGGGAAGAAGAAGGACAAGAAAGTTGAGAAGGGTAGATCCAAATCCCGTGGGAGATCCAAATTTCCTAGAAAGTCCAAGGCTCTTTGTTGGAACTGTGGCAAGACCGGGCATTTCTGAAAGGAATGCAAAGAGGAGAAGAAGAAAAAGAAGAAAGCTCCTAATTCAGATTCTGGAAAATCACAAGATGACGGTGATGCCTTCATCGCAGCCCTAGCAACCCATGCATCTGATGATGTGTGGCTAATCAACTCCGGTGCTTCATTCCACATGACCTTGCATCGAGACCAATTCACTAAGTATGAGGAGTTCGATGGTGGAAAGGTGTATCTGGGTGACAACTCTCATCTAAAGATCGTTAGTCATGGAAGAGTCTCTATCTGATTCCCTGATGGTCGAGTGAAGGGGATCTCTGGGGTTATGCACATCCCAGGCTTAGCACGGAACCTACTTTCTATAAGTAGTTTGAATGATGCAGGCGTGCAGGTTGTCTTTTCGAAAGAAGGATGCAAGATGACTAGAGGATCTATCGTGCTTGCTAAGGGTACTCGGAGAGGTACTCTGTTTCAGCTAGAAGCATGCATTGCACAATGCAATAGTTCTTCTGACTCAAGGAAGAGGACAGCAATCACTTCATCCCCACCATCTGAACGAGCAGTGAAGAAATCTGTTGTTTCTAATCTTGATGGTTGTAATCGTGCATTGGAAGTTAAACTTCCTACAAAAAAGACAATGTTATGGCATAAGAGATTTGGCCACATTGGTGAGAAGGGTCTGCGTACCCTAAAAAATAAGAACCTCATTGAGGGGTTAGATGATTGTAATCTTGAGTTTGACTTTTGCGAACATTGCATTTATGGAAAACAGAACCGTGTTCAGTTTTACTCGAGTTCTCATAAGTCTTCTGGTGTGTTGGACCTCATAAGTTTTAATGTTCCTTCATTATCAAAATCTGTATACTTTGTATCTTTTATAGATGATTACAGTAGAAGGACATGGATTTATTTTCTTAGAAGCAAATCTGAAGTCTATAGCAAGTTTAAGGAGTTTAAAGCCTTTGCTGAAAATCAGACTGGTAAAAAGATTAAATGTTTGAGAACTGACAACCGTGGTGAGTTATGTTCTATAGAATTCAATAAGTATTGCAAGGAACTTGGGATTGAAAGGCACAAGATAACTCCATACACTCCATAGCAAAATGGAGTTGTAGAGAGGATGAATAGGACACCGATGGAGAAGGCTAGGAGTATGCTTAGTGGAGCTAGTCTAGAACAAAAGTTTTGGTCTAAAGTTGTTGCCACTACTTGCTATCTGGTAAACAGATCTCCTACATCAACTCTTGTTGGAAAGACACCCATGGAGGTGTGGTCTAGCAGAAAGCCTTTAGTAAGGCATCTTTGTGTTTTTGGTTGTGAGGCATATGCACATGTGCCTAAGGAGAAGTGGTCAAAGTTGGAGAACAAAGCTGTTAAGTGTATCTTCATCGGCTATTCTGTTGGTGTGAAAGGATACAAGCTTTGTGACCCCATGGCTGAAAAAGTGTTGTATAGAAGAAGTGTCATCTTTAGAGAGCTTACACCTTCTTCCACTATTTTACAGCCAGAAGAAAAAGAAAAGAAAGAGGATGTTGTTCAGTTTCCTCTCACCCCTGAGAAGACTGAAAAGAAGGACAATGTTGGACCTGATGATGAGGAGAGCTCTAGTAGCTTTGAAAGCTCAAAGGAAGAAGTTGAACCTCAACCTCAGCTCTTGAGGAGGTCTACATGGATAAGAAAGCAACCTGAAAGGTTTGGTTTTACATTGCTTGATTCTAATTGTGCTTATTCTTTAATCACTAATAGTGATGAACCTAGAACTGTATCAGAGGCTTTGGATATGAAGGATGCAGGTTCCTGGAAGGAGGCCATGGAGGAAGAAATGGCTTCTTTGGAAAAGAATCAAACTTGGGACTTGGTGCCTTTGCCTCCTGGACGGAAACCTGTTGGATGCAAATGGGTGTTCAAGAAGAAGATTGGTGCAGATGGCAGTATTGAGAAGTATAAGGCCAGATTGGTTGCGAAGGGGTATTCACAAGTGGAGGGTATAGATTATGGTGAGATCTTCTCTCTCGTTGCAAAGCTAACATCCATTCGATTCCTGTTGTCACTCGCAGCAGCTTATGACTTAGAGGTAGAACAGATGGATGTGAAGACAACTTTCCTTCATGGTGACTTGGAGGAAGAAATCTACATGTCACAGCCAGAGCATTACATGGTAAAAGGTAAAGAAAATTTGGTTTGCAAACTTAAGAATTCTTTGTATGGTTTGAAGCAATCCCCTAGGAGATGGTACTTGAAGTTTGATGCCTTTGTGTTGTCAATTGGATTTGTGAGATTGAAATTGAATCACTGTGTTTATTATAAGTTTGATGGTGATCGTATTCTCATTGTTGCACTGTATGTTGATGATATGTTGCTCATTGGGAAGGGTAAAAATATGATTTCTGATTTTAAATCTTAGTTGTTAGCTCAGTTTGAAATGAAAGATTTAGGGGCAGCCAGGTACATTCTAGGAATAGAAATTAGAAGAGAGAACCAACAGAAAACTTTGGTTAAGCTAGAGTAAGTATATGAAGTCCATGTTGGACAGATTCAGCATGGCAGATTGTAGACCATTATGTGTTCCCGTTTCTTTGGGGACAAAGTTGTCTGTTGAGGATTGTCCAAAATCTCCTAGTGAGGTGGAGGACATGAGTAGAGTACCTTATGCTGGTGTTGTTGGCAGTTTGATGTATGCTATGGTCTGCACAAGACCAGACATTGCCCAAGCAGTGGGAGTCCTTAGTCGATTTATGGCTAATCCTGGACGGGTTCATTGGGATGCAGTTAAGCGAGTGTTTAGATATTTGAGGGGTACTTCTGAGTATTCCATTTGCTATCATGGTAATGTTTCAGGACCTCCGTATTCTATTGATATTCGTGGATTTGTGGATTCAGATTGGGCAGGTGACATTGACAGCAGGAGATCCACCAGTGCTTATGTTTTTACACTGTTTGGTGGTTCTATTATTTGGATGAGTAAGTGACAACCAGTTGTCTCTTTGTCCATGACAGAAGCTGAGTACATGGCAGAAACTCATGCTTGTAAGGAAGCCATTTGGCTTAAGAGATTGTGTTCAGATATTGGTGTTGATGCAGGTTAGATCACAATCATTTGTGACAGTCAAATTGCAATTTGCCTTGCAAAGAATCCAACTTTCCATGCTAGAACCAAGCACATTGATGTTCAGTTTCACTTTGTGAGGGACATGGTTGAGGATGGAAAGGTAAATTTGGAGAAGGTAGATACTTTGAATAATGTTGCAGATGCATTGACGAAACCAGTGGGCATTGAGAAGTTCAGATGGTGTTCGGAGTCTATGGGCCTCTCGGCCTATAGCAGTTAAATCTTATTTTTCTATTGGCTCTTACAAGGTGTTCAACAAGTGGGAGAATGTTGGGAATTAAGGTGTCTCAACCTTGGTAATTCTCTGCATTTGTAATGTTTGTATTTGAGTATATAGCTTCTGGAAACACTGTGTATTGCTTTTTTCGGTCGATGTTTCAGATCACACTCTATGATCCATCATCAGGACAAAAAGAGGAGAATGATGGATCATAGAGTGTGATCCGAAACGTCGACAAAAAAAAGCAATACACAGTGTTTCCAGAAGCTATATACTCATATTATGGACTGTGGAAATATCATGTCTACAATGTTTGTATTTATTATTCAATTGCCTATGTTGTAAATAATTAGAAATTCCACTTTTTCATATTGTGGGATGTGGCACAGTGATGTGTCAATCCTACATGGATTATGACAACTTGTTATTTTGTCCTCACATGAGGAGATAGACGTCCCACTTAGTGGTAGGAATATTCTGCCATGTGTCAGCATCTTCTATGTTGTGTAAGGAATGTTTGACCAAAACGGTTATGACAGATTCCTATGACGAATCTATGACATGTAAGAGTCGAGAATAGAAGTTTGTAAGACAGGTAATGACATGTGTCATGAAGCATCCTTGAATGAGGCATATTTGGGTGCCCCAAGGTGGAATATGATGTGTTGTAAGAGAATATTCTATTTATAGCATGTGTATGACAGATTCTCTTACAGTTGTAAGTTGTAACCGCTATGACAGATTCTATGACGGTCGTAAGTGTTGTAAGAGCATCTGTCATAGCCCATTTTGGAAATAGGTGACCTCTTTGGGATGGGAGCTATGGACAAGTGTTAGAAACATTCTACAATGTTGACCAAGTGTCCATAGGCGTGGGTTTTGGTCCAAGATGCCATATTGGACACCCATTCCAAGAAAGGTCCAAAATTGCCTTGTATGTTCTATTTAAATAGGTGCTTGGAGATGGAGTTGGTATCACAGGTTTATAGGTACTGTTATGCTACCAGATTGACTTCAGACATGAGTGTCAAAGACCATTGAAGCTTGCATTGCAAGTGTATTGTAAATATTCTTTCAGATTTGTTAATACATTGTGCAGGTTTCTGAGTGTGGGGTTTTTCACCCGATAAGGGTTTTCCCCATCGTAAATCTCTGTCTCTCTTCTTCTGTCTTCTTTCTAGTTCTTGTGTTTTGCTGCTATAGCTCATGTTAATGGTTTAACATTGCTGTAATAGTTAGGATAAAGTTGAATTTGCATAGCCCTCTCCTCAATAGATTAGTGTAGGAAGCATTTCCGCACACCTAGCTTCCTTTCAATACCACCATTTTTTTTGGGTTATTGGGTGTAGACCACTATTATAATTTTTCTATTACACTGGTTGCTTATTCAAGGGTTTCTTCCCCATAGACCAGGGAAGTAAATCTTTTTAGTTTACTTTCTTTGTTATTGTTCTCAATTCCTAGATGTGCATAGGATAGGAGCACACACATTTTATTGCTTTCCAATCATATATATATCAATTAGTTGCTCATGGAGGTAGAAATACCAAAACTGGGGCTTAACTGAGGAAACCTCCTTAGTAACACAACCCCTCTCTTCTCTCCTTTTGTATATATTCTTGGAGTGAAGGCTTGTCAACCGCATAGAGGTTTTGTTGGCCTTTTTCTCTTCCTTGTTTTGTTTCATTTCCATATCATAGTTGTGTTATTTTGAATTCTATGTTACCTGGATAATGTTGGGTATGTTTTGTATTTGAAATTGTGTTGTGCAGGTGTCTTTGGGTCCGTACATAACAGGACATTTTTATTTTTACAAGTTTTATGATACCAACACTTAGCGCAGATGTCCCTACTATGCACTGTCATCAAGGGCAGTGATCTCCTCCTCTAGGTGACAAGTTCCTCTCTTTTCCCCCTTTTCACTTCTACAATTCATTTTCATAATTGTATATGCAATCGTTTATTTTCAGCATTTTATTCTTCTTTGCTTCATCATCAAGCATCTAGTCTAGTTGTTTTCTTTGATTGGAACGTGTAGTGGTTATATTAAGACCTAGAGTAGCTTTTACACATCTAAACATTAGATAGTAGAGCCTGAGTGTAGAATGAGTGAAGAATTCCCTTGATTGAAGATATTCAATTAAGGAGTAGTTTTTCCTTACTGATGAGTCTAGTTTATGACTCAATTTTGTTAAACTTTATTATCCACATGTTGTAGTTATCTTGGACTTTGGTACTTTGATCCTGATCTTTTTATGTCATTTCCTCAAAACTATAAGATGTTGAGCATATGTTATTTCTTATAATCTTTTATGACAAAGACATGTTATATGAACTATCTATGTTAATTTTACATATGGTTAATGAATGTTACTCTAAGGTAGTTACGGATGTGCAATTATTGTGTGTACTAATATTGTTATGCAAATATAATTAGCATCCATAAAGTCGAGGAAGATTCTGTCGATTGGTTACTTGTCATAAAAAGTCAAACATGGTGATTGTTCAAATGTCAAATGGAGGGAAGACAACCGCCTTGTAACTAATCTTAAATACTTGTTGTGCAAATTTAGGAGTTACTATTGTGCTAGATCTGCGTTGAAACAACTTGCTTGACCAGATTCCATGCATGCGTAACCTCCTTTCCACTTTCTATGCTTTCCCTAAAGTGGCGTCCTCCTATTCTGTTGGAGTTGACTGCCTTGCTAGGTAGTTAGTTTTGTAGTTTTCCTTCTATAAATAAGACTCTGATGCTCCTTCTGAGTTGTTGTTGATTAATCAGAGATTGTATTTGCATTATCCAATTTTCAGTAATACAGTTATGATCTTCAGTTGTACTCATCTTTTCCAATGAATAAAATGAAGTTATAAGTTTGCATTTTTGAGTTTACATTTGTCTTAGGGAATACTCATCCAAGGGGGCCCACTTGGTGAGAATTCCATCCTCTAGTTTAGTTGTATTTTTTGTTAAGCATTTAGTTAAATCTGGCATTGAATGTTCCTGCAGCCACTAGAATTCTATTCTATGTTTGTTCCTGCAGCCAAAGCAGACAAAGTAGTTTCCTGTTTGTTTGCCCAAACTTTTATTTTTTGTTATGTACTTGGGCTTAGAATAGTTGTTGGTTGATGTTCAGCATTCCTGTTATTTCTTTCCTAGCAGTTTATCTTCAGCATTATGTATTTCTTAGCTATAGAATGAATATGGCTACTTTGGAAGTTCTTAGTGCACATACCATGTTGACCCATTTCAAGTTCACGTCCCTGGGTTGACAAGTGAAATGCATCTCCATAGTGATTAAGACAGCTATTCAAGTTAGATGTCCAATCTCTGAGTTACAGCTTTAAGAGCTCAGTTGTTAAATCATTGTAGGAGACCAACATTTTTGGCAATGTTGTTGGGGATGGTGTCAAACTAAGAAGATCTTTGGAGTCATCTTTAGTATTATTTCTTCCGGATTTTTTCCCTTAAAATGTGTTTTTAGTCAGGAAGTAACCATCTACAACCCATCCACAACATTTTTTTGTCAGAGGTGGTTCATACTGAGTATATTGCATGCATAGAGGTAGGAGAAGAGATGCTTTAGGGAGATTCCTTCCTAATGATTCAACTTACCCAGCAGAAGAAGTAGAAGTAAATCCTTTTCTTGATGCATTCCCTGATTTGAATAGTTCTGAAACATCATCTGAAGAACAAGTTACCCCAAACCTGGTTGAAAATCCATTTGCCTTGATAATAGGTCAAGCAGTTATGGCTGCCCCAAATGTACCTAATCAACCAACCTTTCCATTTCTGATTGCTCATCAAAATGAAGTGGATAATCTCAAGAACATCCCTGCTTCAGCTCTCCCCAAGTTCTATGGACTTGCAATAGAGGACCCAGTCACCTTCTTGTTTGAATTTGATATCCTCTGTAGAAGCTATGACTACACTACTGATGCTCATAAGCTTAAGTTGTTTCCTACTACCATGAAAGAGGCTGCATTAAGGTGGTTTATGAGTGTAGGTAGTGATATTGTCAATACCTGGGAAGAAATGAAAGATAAATTTCTTGAGAAGTATAAAGACTATTGTAGGAGTGGAAATATGAGAGGAAATGATATTTTTAGAATGCAACAGAAAGAAGATAAAATTTTGGAGGATTACATCTCAAGGTTTCTGTTTTGTTTACAAAAGTCTCCCCATCATGTATTCAATGAGGAGTCTCAAAAACTGCTCTTCCTTAGGGGAATAAGTGAGCATTGCACAGATGCCTTGGATTTAATGGGAGGAGGAGATATTACCCAAGTGTCTTGGGATGATATTAAGAAGTTGTGTTAGAATTATTCCAAAGCAGCCATGAAGAAAGAAAGAGGTTACCATTCCCTTATAGGCAAAACCTCTACCAATGGAGTTTCAAGGATGGAGATAAGTCACTTTCTATCTAATTTTAAGCAAGATATTATAAATAATATGGCCACCCAGTTGGACACACTTCAAGCAAAGAAGAAGCATGAAGAGGTTGAGGCAATGTTGGCAGAATATTGTACTCATTGTAGACAAAAGAAGAGGGACTGTAGATGCAAGATGGTAGCTAACATTGACAGTAAGCAGATTCCACTTGAGTTCAAGCCAATACAATTTGAAGATCAAGTCTTCTATGTTGCACAAAGGAGGCCATGGGCTCCAAGATAAGGTATGTCACCAGATCCATTATCATATGTTGGACCATATTTTAATACTTATGCATCTGGTAACCAATGGCAACAACCATTCCCATCTAGTTATGGAGGATATCTGCCTCAGCCTTAGAACAATCCTCAAAATACTTGGCAAAATTATCAAAACCATGCACCTCAGTGGCAACAGCCTCAAGGGAATTGGTAGTCACCCCTAGGAAATTGGCAGTAAACATCTCAATGGAGAGGAGGACAACAATGGCCAAATCAGACCACTAATTACATGCAATCACCTTCTCAGCCCAACAGCCTACTATAATGCCTCCACTTGCTGGCTCCAATTCAAATACACCTAAACCTACTCAGTTACCAGCTCAACCCTCACCTAACCCAAATAATAGACCACAGCAACAACCAGTATATTCTGCTGATCCAAACTAATTCCCTACATATGTTGTGAATGTAAGTGATATCCATCTGCGTTCAGGAACTACGTTGGTAGCTCCTTCAAGACCTGTTATTACTGAGTTTTCTAAGGAAGAAGAGGAACCTATCAAAACCCCTATTCAATCAAATGTACCTAGAAATCCTGAACCAATACCAGTCAAGCAGACTGCCCAAGAACCACCATTTCCACAAAGGTTAGAAACTATGAAACAAAAGGTAGAAGAAGAGGAACCCACCTTTGACATTCTAGAGTAGTTGAAACATGTATGTGTCAAGATCCCTCTATTTCAAACCATAAAAGATGCTCCTATATATGGAAAAGCAATCAAAGAAGCATGCCTTAAGAAGCCAGGCAGAAAAAGGAAAGACCCCACTATGGGTCATGTGGTGGGATAGTTGGCTGACATCATGCTTGGGAAAGTGACTGTTCCCAAATATAATGATCTAGGAAGTCCTGTGGTAGGAGTTGTTATAAATGGGATACAAATTAGAAATGCTCTGATTGATCTTGGAGCAGCCATAAATGTAATGACAAAGGATATCCTGCAGCAACTAAATGTTGCAACCATGCAACCAACTCCTATTGTCCTGCAGCTTGCTGATAGTTCTACTGTTAAACCTGATGGGATAGTTGAGGACCTTGTAGTATCCCTGGATTTATGGGAATATCCAGCTGATTTCATGATACTTTCTCCTAAAGTTACATTGGGAGGATACCCCATCATTCTGGGAAGGCCGTGGTTAGCCACAGCAGATGCTTATATTGGATGTCGATCAGGAGACATGACCATCTCTGATGGGAGAAGCACTAAAACACTTGTTCTTTACCCACCTGCATAGCCATCTCATGATATGGATAATCCTATTTGGCCTCATGTTGGTGAAGAGGTAGAGGAAGCTAATTATGTGGAGCAGCTTATGATGTTAAGCAGAAGTTCTTTCCTGCAGCTTCAAGGAGAGGAGGAGGTGTTGACTAATATAATTCAAAATCATTGTGAAGTAGAGGAAGCATCATCCTCTCATTCTGCTGATCCAGTGAAGATACTTATTCCAGTTTTTCCTACAGCATCAAGTATGTTACATACATTACTTCCACAAGAAATTAAGGTACCAAGCATTAATGAAGTAACTATGGTAGACTTAACAACTCAAGTAGAAATTTCAGAAGAAAGATATCTCAATATTAACAATAACTTGACTCAAGCACAAAAGCTATCCTTGACAAATTTGTTAAAGAAACATAAGAATGCCTTTTGCATGGGATTATCATGACATGAAATGATTAGATCCTACATTATGCACAGATAGGATTTACATAAAGGAAGATTGTACACTAGTAAGACTACCACAAAGGAGAATCAACCCTGCACTAAGAGAAATTGTCAAAGAGGAATTGCAGAAGCTATTAGATGCAGGATTTATCTACCCAAACTCAGATAGCCAGTGGGTGTCTCCTCTGGTTCTCGTGCCCAAGAAGGGAGAAAAATGGAGAGTCCGTATTGATTATAGAGAATTAAACTCTGCCACCAAAAAGGATCATTTTCCCCTTCCTTTCATAGACCAAGTATTGGACTCACTTGCAGGAAAGCAATACTTTTCCTTTTTGGATGGATTCAATGGTTACAATTAGATTCAGATTGCACCTAAAGATCAAGAGAAAACAACATTTACCTATCCTTGGGGGACATATGCCTACTCAATACTCCCATTTGGCTTATGCAATGCACTTGTAACTTTCCAAAGGATAGTCATTAGCATATTTTTAGATATCTCACATGATTGTATGGAAATCTATATGGATGATTTCACTACTTATGGTGCTACTTTTGAAGAGGCATTAGCAAACTTAGGGAAGGTGTTGGAAAGATGTGAAGACCACAATCTATCCTTGAACAGTGCAAAGTGCTTCATTATGATGCAGGAAGGAGCAGTACTTGACCACTACATTTCTCCAAAAGGAATATAGGTAGACCCAGCAAAGATTTAAGTCATCATCAATCTGCCCATTCTTGCAAAGCAAAAAGATGTTAGAAGCTTATTGGGTCATGCAGGGTATTATAGATGTTTCATCAAAGATTTCAGCAAAATGGCATCCCCATTATATACTCTTCTCACAAAAGATGTTGAATTTCAGTGGAATGAAGACTGCAACAAAGCATTTTTTGATTTGAAGGTAGCATTAACCCATGCTCATGTACTTAAAGGGCCCAATTGGGAACTTCCTTTCCACATTCATACTGATGCATCAGATTATGCCATAGGAGCAGTCTTAGGCCAGAAAGGAGTCATTGAGCATGCTATTTATTTTGTTAGCAAAAACTTACAGGGTGTTGAGTTCAACTATATAGTAACTGAGAAGGAAATGCTAGCAGTCATCTATGCACTCAACAAATTCAGGTACTACATAACCGGCTATCAAATCTTTGTACACACAGATCATGCAACCATTAGGTATCTTATGAACAAACCTCTAATATCAGGTTGATTAGCAAGATGGGTGTTGCTAATGCAGGAATTTGACATCACTATTGTGGATAAGCCAGGGAAGGCCAATGTGGTTGCAGACTTTCTTTCAAGAATGACTACATCAGAGGATAACCAAGTCATTGATGACTCTTTTCTTGATGAACATTTGTTTTCACTCATTGTGCAAATACCTTGGTATGCTGACATAGCCAATTATCTGGTTACAAGAAGAGTCCCTCCTCACTTCTCTCCTAAGGAGAGAAGGGTACTCATTGAAAAGTCTTTTCCTTTTTCATGGATTGCTGGATGTTTGTTCTACACTGGACCAGACAATGTCATGAGGAGATGTGTGAGAGAAGATGAAACATATGACATTTTGCACGCATGTCACAATGAACCATGTGGAGGACATTTTGTAGTAAAGCGAACAACAATGAAGATTTTGAATTCAGGTTATTACTGGCCTACACTCCACAAGGATGCAGCAAGATATACCAAGAAATGTGACAGTTGTTAAAGGATGGGACGACCATCAAAATCTGATGAGATGCCCCTTTATCCTTAGCTTGTGATTACTCCATTTGATAAGTGGGGATTAGATTTTGTAAGACCCATCAATCCTCCATCTAATGGTAAATCCTATATCTTAGTATGCACTAATTATGTAACTAAATGGGTAGAAGTCAAGGCCATGAAACATGCAAGAGATAGTAAGGTTGCAGAATTTCTCTATGAGGAAATTTTCACACGATATGGAGTTCCCAGAGAATTAGTGACTTATCAAGGAGCTTAATTCACCTCAACCCTAGTTGCAGCACTAGTACAGGAGTACAACATAAGGCACAAGAAATCTACTCCTTATCACACTTGGGCTAATGGCCAAGTTGAGGTGACTAACAAAGAAATAGAAGCCATTTTGACCAAAATTGTGGTTGTCCATAGGAAGGATTGGGCGAACAAGCTGCCAAAAGTTGTCTGGGCCTATAGGACAACCTGGAAAACAACTACCGGCTTCACCCCTTTTGAGTTACTGTATGGCAAAACAGCCATGATGCATATTGAATTTGAATAGTGTCCTTCCGTCTGGCTAACCAAGGTACGACACTTGTCATAGTAAAGACTTCCACATTTGTGGGAGTCCACTTCTTCACTTCTTCGCCCATCCACCCACCCATATCCATTATTCTCTCTTCCATCACGTGTATTGATTACACTTCAATCCACCTCGCTTAATAACTTCTTAAGCACTGATCAGTACTTTCTCCATATTTTTGCAACCGATCTTCCACAAATCAAGGTACGTACACTTTAATAATTCTCTCTTAATTATATTTTGGTACATTCATTTAATTATTGTACATTAATATCGATATTTCCCATAGCATGTCATTATTCCTTTCCTTGTCCTATCACACATCACCATTCCGCATGTGTGGACACATACTCAAATTTAGGTTGAGGAGGGAGTGTTAATATGATGTCCATGTGTCAGTCCATATGCTTTATGCCAGCATGTCAACAAAGTTTAAAAGTGAATGATTTGAATTCTGAGTGAGGTGACAGCTCGCAAGTGTGAAATGATTGCCTTCATCGATCATTCATTACTGCCTGTACTACCCTTGTCTTAATCTTGGGTTCCCAAAAAAAAATCCCAAAAAGGAAAATACAGATGACATGAGTTATTGAAAATTTAACAGGGTTGCAGGAAGGTGAAGTTAGTTTTCAAACTTTTTGTAGAAAAATCTTTGTAGTGCGATTATTTTCAGGCAGCTAAGTCAATGGGAGGTGGATTAATTTAGAATGAACCCACAGTTCATGATGTATTATTGTAGGATGCACTCAGCCAGGCTGAGTTTAGAAATTGTGGATGGATAGACTATTTCTTGAAGCTAAATGGTTTTGATGAAAATGTTGCGTTAGAATTTGCTCAGACATTGTTTGATGGTAAAGCCATGGTAAGGGGGTTGGAGGTGTTGGCTATTGAAGAAAGAATTGCAGAAGTTACAGGTCTTCCTGTTGATGGTGAGAATTACCCTATTGCCAGAGATGCCAGGTTAGCTAGGGACAAATTTACAGAACCTGATGATCCTCCATTGACTATAGACATGTAGGGAACCAAAAGAACCTCTCTGCCTGAGCCATGGAAATAGGTAGCTGTTCATGTGGTGAAGTACATTACTTGTTAAAGTCATCTATCAAATCTTCATTCTGTGCATTTCAACTACTGAATCATATGAGGCATGGGAGAAGAATGAATGTGCTATACCACCTTCTCTCAATCATGGCCGCTGAGACCCAAAAAGGTAGGGCTAATTCTGTCTCTCACCATTGTTTGATCAAATTACTAGTTGAAAAGTCTCTACATGATGTGTCTGATATGACTTGGGAGGAATTTATGAATATTGATCAAATAAGACCAAGCCATTTGTGACCTGTGGTTGTGTCGCAACCTTGTAGAACTAGGAGAAGAGTGTGTTCTATTGAAACTACTCTGGGAACCTCAACTTCTAGTGCAAATCCTCATGCAGCAAAAATGAGCTATTGAGATTAGTTCTTCTGAAGCAGAGCATGCAGACAAAGAAAGTTCTTCAAATTCTGATGATGATGATATTCCTCTTAGTAATTTAATTCAAACTCGGGCACAGAGGAGAAGGGCAGAAATAAAGAAGGGTAAAAACAAAAAGCAAACCGCAGGAAGGAAGGAGTCACACTCTAGGAAATGGAAGGATAACACTGTTCTTCCTGTAGCTGATGAGAAATATGAGAGTCCTTCTAGTAAATCAAGACCTGCTGACCCTGCCTCCGGTGCGTCTCCACAGACAAGCCCTAGGGTTGAAGAAATGACAAATGAGGATACAGAGGCCCCAATGGGGCATGTGAATGTTTTAGAAAAAGACATAATTGAGGAAGCAGCAAATGTAACTCTGGCAGACCTTGCTGCTGCTGCTGAACATATTGAGAGACAGGAACATGAAGATAAAAAGGAGTTCCTACAGCAAGACACCCTGCAGCTAGAATTGGCTAAGCAATCAGAAACTCTACAACTTGTGCTATATGAAGGTCAACCATCTATGCCAAGAAAGCCTTTGGTAGGAATACATAGACCTCCTAATTTTTTGATGCATATGGTAGCCATGAATTTGTGGAATGAGATGTAGAGGAGAGAAGAAGAATGGAAGAAGGAGAAATGTAGATTAAAGGATGAAATTCAAAAGAAGGATGAAGAGATTAAAGACAAGAATGCAGAAATTGCAACTTTAAAAGAGAGAGTGGATAATATGGTAGCTTTGGTGCCTCAGGTATTAGAATGCAGGACTCCCCTGAGAGTCTATGCTCTGCATTTAAAGGAAAGGTACCTCTCTTTTAAGTTAGCAAGGATCAGTTCTGGTTTGAACCCTTCCATTGAATCTCCTCTTGAATTTTTCAATGCTTATAGGATTGCTCCTCTGGAAATAAAGAATTTGTTGTGTGAATTCTATTTACATAATTTTTTTGTGTCCCAAGACCATGAGTGGAACCCCTTGTTATATGTTGGGGATGTTTAATTGACGGAATTTATGTCCTGGATGCAAAATGAGATTAGTTGGGGACAACAGTTCAGGGCTTATAAACAATTAGAATTTAGCACTCCATTTCCCATTAGAGCTGAATCTGGAAATCCAGGAAGCATTTTCAATGATTGGCACAGAATGCTTTATAGGCCAAGCTATGGTAGCAGAATCCTACCTGAGAGAGAAGCAGCTTATAGAGAATATGAGAAGATTGCACACACTATTGGAGAATCTATGAAGGCACATTTGACACAAAGGTGGAACAGTTTGTCTGATGAGCTAAAACAAGAAGAGCCTCACTCTCTGCAGAATTATACTGCAGCATGTAAAAGAGTGGATAGATATATACAGATTGGGAGGACAAAGGGGCAATTCTGGCTTCCCTTAATCTTTCAACCACCTATCCTATTGTGGCCTGTGCCAAATTACAAATTTTACCAGTATGATATTTCTGAAGAGAGGTAGAGATGGAACAGATTGGATAGGTAGCAAGGGTTCTATTGGGATCCTAACTCACTCACTAGAGAAACTGATATAGGACAACTGGCAGTTGCTAATTTCAGGGCATTAACCAAGCAAAAGAACAACCCTTCCTCTGCTGGAGGACCAGCAAAGTCTTAGGTTGGGGAGAGTGATGAGTCTAGTTTATGACTCAATTTTGTTAAACTTTATTATCCACTTTCTCTAGTTATCTTGGACTTTGGTACTTTGATCCTGATCTTTTTATGTCATTTCCTCAAAACTATAAGATGTTGAGCATAGGTTATTTCTTATAATCTTTTATGACAAAGACATGCTATATGAACTATCTATGTTAATTTTACATATGGTTAATGAATGTTACTCTAAGGTAGTTACAGATGTGCAATTATTGTGTGTACTAATATTGTTATGTAGATATAATTAGCATCCATAACGTCGAGGAAGATTCTGCTGGTTGGTTACTCGCCATAAACAGTCAAACATGGTGATCGTTCAAATGTCAAATAGAGGGAAGACAACCACCTTGTAACTGATCTTAAATACTTGTTAAGCAAATTTAGGAGTTACTGTTGTGCTAGATCTGTGTTGAAGCAACTTGCTTGACCAGATTCCATGCATGCATAACCTCCTTTCCACTTTCTATGCTTTCCCTAAAATGGCATCCTCCTATTCTGTTGGAGTTGACCACCTTGCTAGGTAGTTAGTTTTGTAGTTTTCATTCTATAAATAAGACTCTGATGCTCCTTATGAGTTATTTTTTATTAATCAGAGATTGTATTTGCATTATCTAGTTTTCAGTAATACAGTTATGATGTTCAGTTGTACTCATCTTTTCCAATGAATAAAATGAAGTTATAAGTTCACATTTCTGAGTTTACATTTGTCTTAGGGAATACTCATCCAAGGGGGCCCACTTGGTGAGAATTCCATCCTCTAGTTTAGTTGTATTTTTTGTTAAGCATTTAGTTAAATCTGGCATTGAATGTTCCTGCAGCCACTAGAATTTTATTCTATGTCTGTTCCTACAGCCAAAGTAGACAGAGTAGTTTCCTGTTTGTTTTCCCAAACTTTTATTTTTTGTTATGTACTTGAGCTTAGAATAGTTGTTGGTTAATGTTCAGCATTCCTATTATTATTTTCCTAGTAGTTTATCTTTAGCATTATATCTTTCTTAGCTATAGAATGAATGTGGCTACTTTGGAAGTTCTTAGTGCACATACCGTGTTGACCCATTTCAAGTTCACGTCCCTGGGTTGACAAGTGAAATACATCTCCATAGTGATTAAGACGGCTATTCAAGTTAGATGTCCAATCTCTGAGTTACAGCTTTAAGAGCTCAGTTGTTAAATCATTGGAGAGAAACACCTACACTATGGATCCTTGCATTGTTTTATCAACCAATGAAAAGAATTCCTCGCATCACAAAGTCTTGTCTTTTGGTTACCACCCACTTTGCACTATGTACTAAGATGTTTTTAGCATTGCTAAACCCTATTCCATGTTTAATTATCCACATTCTAATCCCAATTACATGTCTTGTTAAAATTTTGTATCACTTGGTGTTGGTCAAATATGTCATTCTTACATAAATAACAAATACAACTACCTAGTGCAAGGCTTCTTTCACATCACAAAGTGGGCTCTTCAAGTTAAGGCCTCACTCTACGATTTGTGGTGTCTTCTTTTTTGGTGCCCTCATAATCACATTTATTTTACTTACCAATTCCCATTGGTTCAAAATATATGTGAGACATCTCCCCACATATCTTTTGTTGAAGATAGGGATAATGTGGAACCTTTTGAATCCTTTTCAAAAGAATCAATATATAAGTTTAGACTTATTATACTAAGGTTATGCATAGCATCACTTTCAACCCTACAATATGTGGCATTTTCTGGTTTCAACACAAAATTTCTTCACATCATTGAGTAGTCATTCTTATCACTAGTATACTTTGTGTTGTGCAATATCATGCCATGAGTTGTCTACTATTCATATCAAATTTGAGTGTAGAATTCTGATTGGCCAATAATACATCCTACATTATACCATGTGTCTTTATTTGAACTATTTTCAAGTGTCCCACCATATCTTTGTTGGCCTCTTTTTGACTAATCAAAATTTTGCTTGTGTTATTTTTCTCACTTAAGAACAAATCTGTTAGAAGTGAAGGTAAACAACTATAAATGGAAAATTGATTACAACTATAATATAAATATTTAATTCTAGAACTAAAATGGAGATGGTATGTAAACAACATAAATAAATAACAAAACATAAGATCAAACACATAACATAGTGTTTATGTGGAGAAACCCTTTTGGGAAAAAACTCCACACAAGAAAAGATCCACCAATATGTATTAACTTTAATAGAGTTTACAATACGACACTATAAATCTCCTCTTAAATCTTTTTTTTAATTGAATATATATTACCAAAAAAATATATGTAGGTTACACTATAAGTCCAAGCCCAAAAAGGCCTCAAAAGCACCAAGGACGTAATGTCAAACAAGCAACAAACATGGCTGCACCAAACTTCTAGTTCCATCAACAAACCAAAATATCACAAAATTGCATCATATACAATATTGGTATAAAAGGAAAGTATCAAAAATCCTGATCCATATACTCAAAATAGTCTCTAATTTCTAAGAGAACTGCACATTCAAAAGTTCACACTTTCACTATATTTATTCAACTCTCCGTATGCACCAATAAGAGGCGAGATATTAGAGATGATTGCATTGTCTCTCACCAGCTCCAAAGTAGCAACTTCTTGGAGTTTCTCTTCCTCTCTTTTTTGTTCTTCAAGCATCTAATGAAAAGTCATCTTCTTGTTATATTTCTCCTGAAACTTCATGTAGTTCTTGAAGAATAAGGAGTCAACTTTCCTTGCATCATGTGGAGAAAAGTTGGTAGTGATAATGTCAGATCTTTTCATAATTGTTTGTCCTTCATCCATAAGTTCAAGGAACTTATATCTTGATACCTCAAGAGTCATTTTACCTGCATAGAAATCAAATGGAGAGTGTCTTCTAGAAGACCCCGTAAGGTGCCTCTTTTTTCCTTGAAAGATGTCCTCATTTCTAAACTTCCAAATAAACCATAAAATCTCAGTGGTCAAAATTAACCAAAAACTATTAAAACAAGCATTCAAGCCATCAACATAACCAAACAAGATTTGCTACCAAGGTATACCACTTCTTCTATCCCAACCCTTAAGACTAGAAAAGAAAATGAACCACACATATTTTGTAAATTCACATTAAAAAAAAGGTGTTCAATAGTCTCAAGCTCTTTACAAACACTACATAGTTTCTTATCAGGATCCTCAAGAAAATAGCTAAAGCCAACATAAAAAATTTTCAACCAAATCAACCATCTAAAACAAGCCTTGTTAGGATCTAAAAAGCTAGACCAACAAGTATTAAAAATCTTTGACCACTTTTTATTGTCCAATTTAGGGTTCCAACACTTGTTAGTATGAATGGTGACATCCCAGGAGTAGGATAGGAGGTTATAAATCTTCTTGGAGGTAACATTAAGTAGGATAGTGTCATCAATCCATGAGAGCTTGTTAATTGAATCAGATTCAGGTTTAATCTCAATAGGAAAATAAAGCATGGAGAAAGCCTTGTCAATCATAGAGTAAGATCTTTGTGACTGAGGAAAGTCAAGTGACTTGCTCAGGGTCTGCCAATCCAAAAGCCCATCCTCATTTATTGCATCATTGAAACTTTTTAACCCTTTTTGATACCAGCTTCTAGTAGAGTAGTCTTGGACAAGAGCCAGGGATTTACCATTCAACACCAGGTTCCACCAAATGGACCTCTGTGCCCTCAAATCTACTTACCAAATTGTTCCCAAATAGGGCATTCCTTCAAGTAAACTCTTTCAACCTCCCAAGCCTTCCAAATACTTTTGAATACATTAGACCTAGCAGGGAGACAGAGACTTTGGTAAAGAGAATATCATGCAAGTGGAGACCAGTCAAATGCTTAGCTTTTTTAGGGACAATAAGAGAGATATTATTTCTTATAAGAACTTTCCATGGTTCTTCACCTTCCAAAGATTTAATAATCCACTTGATAGCAAGTCCTATCCCCTATATTCTTAGATACTTCATGCCCATTCCCCCCTATATCTTTACTCATAGAACACTAGTCCCATTTCACATCAATTCTCTTCTTCTTCCCTTTCCCATCCAACCACAGAAATCTCCTTATACTCTTCTAAATTTATTTTATGTGGGTGACATTGAAGATCTAAACAAAAGAATAATAGATAGAGTAAGTGGAGAGAATATTTTGACATACCTACAATCTTCCTACAAGAGAGAGTTACAGTGTATTCCACTTCAACAATTTCTTTTCAATATTTCTATAGACCCACTCCCACATGTTTTTTAATGAGGGGTTAACTGGGAAGGGAATACTCAGATACCTAATCTGTGAGGCCCACCCCATTGAATATCATATTTACTAAACCAAGGAGGAGTAGAGTCGTGTCATCTTAAAAAATGAGATTTACAAATAGAGATTTTTGCACTTGAAGCCTTACAAAAAACATCAAGTTTTCCCATCAAACTAGCAAAGTTCTTTTCATCAATGTCTACAAAGATTGATGTATCATCAACAAACTGTATATTGATCAACTCTTCCTCAATTGGAAGTACTATACCTTTAACTTTGTCACCATTGATGGAATACCTCAGCAGATAGTGTAGGGTGTCAGATGCAATTACAAATAGGGCAGGGGCCAAGGGACACCCCTGCCTAATAGGCCTCTATAAGATGAATGGCTCAGAGAGGGATCCATTCACATCAACTTGGGTGACTGTATCCTTGAAGAGTACCTTTATCATTTCACACCAAATCCAAGGAAAACCAAAGGCTTCTAGTTTCATTAAGACAAAAGACCATTCCACCCTATCATAAGATTTTTCAAAGTCTAAGAAGAGCATACTTGCATTCTGCTTAGAAACATTAGCCCAATTTAAAGCTTCCCAACTCGTAATTAAATTTTCAAGTATATACCTCCCTTTGATGAAACCAGTTTGTGTCTTGTTAAAAAATTTGGGAAGAATATGAGTTAATCTTAGTGCCAAGACCTTTGCCAATAGTTTATATGATACATTGAGGAGAGAGATGGGCCTCCAATTATTAATCAGGCCTCTATCCCCATATTTTGGGAGGAGCTTAATGATTCCTCTATTAATATTACATCCCAAAGATCCATTAATAACTACTTCCTTATACACTACCAATAGATCTTCAACTATCTAATCTATGCTTTGTAGAATTCAGCTAGTAGACCATCATGACTAGGGGATTTATCATTATTAAAATAAAAAATTGCTTTTTTGATCTCATCAAGGATAATGTCTTTACTCAAAGTGGAGGCATCCTTTGATATTTTTTAGGAATTAGGCTCTTGCAAATCTTTTGGGCATCTTCATAGGTCTAATTGTTATCCTCTACTGTAAATAATTTCATTTAGAAGCTTTGGAATTCTTCTTTGATTTTCCCCACATCAGTGACAAGATCCTTTTCAACCCAAATGGGTCCAATTTCCTCTCTCCTATATTTTGTCTTTAAATAGTTGAAGAAAATTTTTTACCCCCTATCCCCATTCTTCAACTAGTTCATCTTAGCCCTTACCTTCATTCCCTGAGTTTTAAGTGTTTGAAGACACTTCAACTTATGTTTGGTGTCAACTAATTTATCAGCAAGAGATACATTAGTAGGGTTCCCTTGAACGAGCTTCTCATCTTGATAAAGTTTCTCTTGAAGATCATTCTCTGCTTTCCTTCTATTGAGAGCCCATTTCTTTCCAATAGTCTGAAACAAAACTTTCCAACTATTAGTGTTACAATTCCATCTATCAATACATGAGAGCTTTTGCAAAAGGACTCTATTAATCTCTCTCAATGTAAAGATTTCTTCATTACAGTCACTATACCTTAAAAGCTCAATATTTAACTTATACAAACTATCCCTTCTAACTTTACTATAATCATGCTTATGAATGACAATTTGAGCTTCAATAGGATAGTGATCAAATATTGTATAAGGATGAATTTTTACCATATTAGGGTTTTCTTTCTTGTTAAAACTGAAAAAATCCTCGTTGACATTTATCTTGTCTAGTCTGCAATAGATTTTTTTTTATTCTTTTGAAAATTGTACCAGGTATACCATATATCCTTATTCTCTTTTTTCATTTTTTCCATAGGGTCAAAAAGATTAAGCTTTTTTTTTCATTCTGGCCAAAAGAAGAATTCATTACCTTTCCAATTCATATCAATTCTACCAATTTTATCCTCCATCTACTCAATCACATTAAAGTCTCCCCCAAAAATCCAGGGGATCCTAGCTAATGTTTCCATCCATTGCCAAAATTTGATTATTTCTTTGTAATCATTATCTACATAGACAACACAAATTCCAAATCTCAAGTTATCCTTTTCAAGAATTAATCAGACCCCTCTATTACAATCAGAACACCCATTATCAATAACATAGCTGGCCCACTTATTGTTAAGCAAGATAGTCACACCACCCATGCCCTTCTCATGATGACTAAGAAATTGAGTGGCATCTTTCTAAATAAAGTTTAGACTGGTTTCTAACACAAAGCCAATTGCCTTGACCTCTTGGAGAAAATGAAATCTAGGCTCTTCATTTCACTAAAAAAATTCCTAATTGCATATTTTCTATCATGGGACTCTAGTCCCCTGATATTCCAACTTACTCCTTTAAGATTCATTTATATCAGGGGGGTTATCAGGCTTTCTTTGATTCTTGTATACCCTGTCAAAACAAGAGGGGATTATTATCTTCTCTTCCCTTTTTCTTATTTTTCTATGCACTATCGCCTCTACTTACATGTTCCCTCTTTTTCTTGTCTTCAATTTTATTCAAATGGTCATCAATGTCCATCATTCCTTCATCATTAATTGACAAGGGGGAAGAGTCCCCCAATTTTCTCACACTCTTATCTATTTTATTTTTTTTATTTTTCTCTATTTGAATTGGTTCTTACCAAGTCTCTATCCCCCCCACCTACATCTAATGTTTCAGTACTTTTTGAAGGTTGCAGAGCCACATTGTTCTTATTTTTCTATTTTAAAATGTTTTCTTTGATCTTTTTTAAAATGAGATCGTAAGCATTTTCTTTATGTTTTAGAGTGGGCTCAATGTTATCACTAGAAATATTTTGATCTTCATTATATTTCTTTTCCATATTAATATTCCTCATGTCAACAATCTTTTTTTTCATTGTTGTTGTCATATTTTGACAAGGCCAAGATAGTCCAAAAAACCCCACTTTTCTTCCATCAGAAATATTCGATCTGAGAAAGCTTATATGGAAGAAAACCTCCCTCCAAAAAATCCCAAAAAATTCTAAGTATTTTGCATTTTTCTTCTGCCTTAGTTGGCAAAATTCGAGTTTAAAAGGCCCCCCAAGTTAGTGTGTTTTCTTCCCTTAGAAACATATGTCCATTTTGAGGGCTTTGTCAACAAATCGACAAGTTTGCGAACTACTAATTTTGCCGACTAAGTTTGTAATTTCGTGACTTCGTTGGTTTGCCAATTTTCCAATAAGGTAGAAAATGAGGTGAAGGAAAAGAAAAGGATATAGAGAAAAGTTGAAGTTTGTAGTCTTTTTTTAGCGA
Source organism: Cunninghamia lanceolata (assembly GCA_027924645.1). NCBI lineage: Eukaryota > Viridiplantae > Streptophyta > Pinopsida > Cupressales > Cupressaceae > Cunninghamia > Cunninghamia lanceolata. The sequence continues at coordinate 20,041,736 of BSBN01001583.1, forward strand.
ATTAGCTAGTTTGCGAACTGCCAACTTTGCCGACTAGGTTCATGAGTTTATGTTTTCACTGATTCATCGACAAGGTGACAGGTGGAAAAAGAGATAGGGCTTGAAGGAAATAAAATCAGTGGTTGGTAAAATTGCAAAGCTTCCAATCAGTTTGTGATTTTCAAGATTCACTGATAAGGAGATTAGGAAGCTAAAGAAGCAAAAGGTAAAAAGGGCTAAGGAAAGAAGGAAGGCCCCAGTAAAAGAGGTGAAGCAAAAGCAAAGCAATGGTTCATGACAAAGAGATTTCGCTGACAGGGTGAAAAGGCAAGCCAAGACAGGTTTGTGGAAAGGGAAATTCACTGATAAGGCAAAAAATGATAGAAAAGGAAGAAAAGAAAGAAGATGGAGCAAGAAAAAAAGTGGTTCATGAAATGAAAGTTCATCGATAAGGTAAAAAATAAAGCAAAGATAGAAATAAAGGGAGAAGTCGAGGATCGGTAAAGCTGCAAACTCACTGATCAGTTCGCAGACTCAAATTTGTTGACTAAGCTTTTGCCAACCAGTTTTGCTGACAGAGAGAAAAGAAGGTGCCCAATGCATAGAAAGGGCACAGAATCAAAATTCAAAAAGCAAATGAAGGATGAAGATCAATCAGGAAGAATGTTTGAATTCTTTAGGTAAGGCCAGATTCATGGGGGGCTATAAGTGAAAATTGGACAACACTTTTAAAGTGTTGTAAAAGCTTTAGGAGGCAAATTCCTGAATTTGCGCCATGATTGCAGGATGAGACTTGTAGGTTTGTACTCAACATTAATGTGTTGCAGGCCAAGGTTCTGCAGGTGGTTGACACAGTAAAAATATTCAATGCGCTAGTACACAAATGGAAGACAAAATAGATGAAATGGATTTGTAGGTACCAAAACATAAATTTGGCCTTCCCTCTTCACTGCTTCAAGTATCCAAAGAGTGTGGGCAATCACCTTCGGTCTATTTTTAGACTTGTCAGGGTATGGGCATGCTTCCAGTCTTGTAGATTTCCTGACATGGCCATGAGCTGAATTGAATGTAGCGTGGATGCTTGGGCAAAATAGTTGATTGATTTTGAGCGCCTGTAGCTACACAATGGATTGAAAAGTTATATATACATGTAGAAAAGATGTAATTGTTGTTAGCTATTTTTTCTAGACTATTGCGCAGGTAAGAGAATTTTGTTGTGATTGTAGGCCTTGCAATGCTTTACAAGAACCAGTCGGATTTGAAATATTGTGCTCAATTTCGAGCCTTTGATGTCTCTGATTGTTGTTCACCAATGAATGTAAACTATTATTTTGTGTCTATTTCTTCTGCAATTAATTCTTCTACTTTTGGTTTTCTATCTTTCATGATCAATACAAACTGTAGACACTCAAAAATGTCCTGAGCCTGCGAGCATCATTTTCACATCGACTACTCCCTAATTTCACATTCTTCTATTAATTAAATAATCTTTAATTATTTAATCAATTCATTTTCATATTCTCTAATCTATAATTAAATAAATTTTATTTATTTAATTATTTATCTATATTTTATCTATTTTCCTCTATAATTAAATAATTAATTTTAATTATTTAATTATTCATTATCCTATGTTTCCATCACTCAATTAGTTTAAATAAATGAAATATTTATTTAAATTTAGTTCATATCACTCAAAAGTCAACATTCAATCTACACCCTTCATTGAACCCTAGATTTCTATAAAAGCATCTCTCCTGTCTCATTTTCTCACTTCCTAGCTAGTTGATCACAAGAAGAGTCTTCAAGATTTTGCTAATCATTCCATGTTGAGCTTCTCAGGATTATTTCAGGTCTGCAAATTTGAGAGTAATCTAAGCAAGGTCAAGAAGAACAATGGAGGATAGCCAACTTTAGCTTAGGAACTTGGGTTTAGTTTGCTTTGTCTTTTGATTTCTATGCTATTTTGTGCTTCGTTGATGAGTTAGGGTTTTTGTGATTGATATTTGCTTGTTTTACTGATTTTTCCCTAGCTTACATTGGTGAACCCAACGTGAATCATCTGTACTTTGCACAAATTGATGAAATTAGGGTTTGCAGAATAGTGTTATGCACTTACTGGTTTCTGAGACGCACTTGCTAAACCCTACAATGCACTCGCCGTACGGCCCACCGCACTTGTTGGATCCTAAAATGCGTCTATGGGTCACTGTGACGTAGTCAACTGTTTGTTTGGAAGATTGCTTAGTTTTTCATCATTGATTGTCTAATCTTGTTTTGCAGGGGTTGTTAATGTTCTGCTAATCAATTCTAATGCTTTATCTGATTGTCTAACCCACTGAATAATTGTTTACATCATTAGGGTTTTTGGCTATAGCATTAGGGTTTTGTATTTTGAAGGTCTTTTGGGTAGTTTTCAAACACCTTTAGATCATTGCTATTTTTCCTACAGATATCTGATTGGTTTACATCTTTCTGACTTCTTGAAAGTAACTCTACAATAATAAGGTTTCATATTTATCACTAGGGTTTCAGGTTCAATTCATTTTTATCAAAATTGCTATGATTTTAACCTACAGGGACTCTTGCTTGACTCTGCACCATAGTCGTCTTACTCTGTGACGCACTTGACTGCTAATTAGGGTTTTCTAAATCTTCTTGGATATCTATTGTTAACTGTCTTGCAAGGGATTTTAAGTGCCTTTCTGACTAGTTGTAATGCTTTATTTGTCTGTTTAATCCTCTGGTAATTAGTTTTCAACATTAGTGTGTTAAAACTCTTTGGTAGGGTTTAAGGTTTGCATGATCTTTCATAGATTTTAAGCATCCTTAGATTAGTGTTGTTTGCTTGTAGAAGTCTAATTTATTTACATTGATCATTGGTTTTTTGATATCCTAATAGTAACTCTATAACTTTAGGGCTTCAAGATAATCATTAGGGTTTCACATTCTATTTTCTATTTGGAGAGTTCTATTGTTTCTAACCTGCAGGGTACAGTATGACGCACCTGAGACCTTTTGCACCACAGTCGCTATATTTTGCAACGCAATCACCTGTTTCTACACCACATGCGTTAAATAGTACACCGCATTTGCTGCTTCCTAAGACACAGTTGCCCACCTCTGCAACGCATTCGAAACTTTATGAACCGCACTTGACTGTCACACAAACAGGGAGTTTTTAGTCTGTTATTTTCTATTATAGATAGTAGGGAAGAGGATTGATTCTATACTGATGTTTGGTTTGCAACTCTAGTGGCATTCGCTGGGAAACGACTTTGAGCTAAAACTACTAACACATTTGTTGCAGGGATCCTTGTGTGTTTGCATTTTTAACATAAGAACACTTGGTTTGGTGCTTTAAAATGAAATTGTGTGTTTAAAAGTGAAACATTTCAATTTGGTTCTCTAAAAAGAATGAGTATTTGTTGTGTTTGGTGCGCTTGCACATTTTTTAGGATAGTCATCGAAAGTATGTTTGTCTATGGTTAATCTTCCCTTGTATACAAGTCTTGGGTTAAGAAATAGCTCATTGTATTTGCCTTGAGTATCCTCTCCCCACGCTATATACAGTCTTGGGGGATGAGAAAAATCTACACCATGATGTCTTAAGTATTTCCCTCTACTACGATATTGGGTACAAGAGAACATAGCAACATAGTTTTGTTTGAGTATCCTCTTCCCTCTCACCATGTGCAATCTTGGGTGTATGAGAAAGAACAAAACATGAGCTTTCCCTTTTTCTTTTTAGTAGGTGGCCTACCTAGGAGTTCACCCTAGGGTTCAACCACAAGCATGTATCTCTAGAGGGCTATACAAAGGGGCAAAAATTGAAAGGTGAGCTCAATACACTTATGCCATAAGGGGTGGTCCTTGCGGTCCTGGGTGATTCTGGATGCAGGTTTGAGATTTCCCTCACTATGAACCAATTGTTGTAGTAGCCTAAGACTTTTTGGCCGTTTATCATCATGGTGCAAGGAATGTGGATCCTATCCTAAATTTACTTACCACGTAGACTATTTGGTTGATGTGACACAGTTCCTTGATTGGGTCTTATCCTTTCAAGTCGAGAGGTGTCAAGATGGTCTAGGATCTTTGTATACTCTATTTACCCATTCCAATTGTTCTATTTAAAATCACCAAAAGGTGAGGTAAGAATATTTTGGTAAACATCATTTACTACTAGCTAAGTTGTACATGCTTTATTGTTTGTGAACCAAAGCTAAGTGAGCTTTATGGTAGAAGGCTTGCGAAATACCTTACCTTCCAAAGGTCAAGAGTCAAAAAACAACCAAACCTGAATGCTAAGTGTTTTCTATGTTTGTTGTGTTTTTCTCATTAATCAAAACAAACTAAAATAGACTTAGAAAACCTGAATTTAGGTCACAAACAATAGTGAAATGCATCTGTAGGCTTCTGAAACGCACTTTTAGGTTATTTCTATGCACATGACACCTTCTACAATGCACATGCTAAGACAGTAAACCATAGTTGAAGCCTTCTAAATTACAATTGACCAGTTCTGTAATGCACCTATAGGTTTTAGCATCACACTTGAGATCTGTAGAAATGCATCTACCTGGGACAAAAAATTTAGGGAGAATTCTAAGTATCCACTCTCCTCATCTCATTCTGACAATGATTTTGTACTGATGCCATAGACTTGCTCAGCTTGTTCTACCTATCCATTTGCATTAGTTAGGGATAACTTGCATAATCTATTTGGTCTTACTCCATCCATTGCCTTAACTTAGTTCACCTTGCATTGACTAAAATAGTTTTAGCCATCTTTGAGGTTTGGAATTAGGAAATTTTTCCACACTTGAGCCTACCTTTGTTACAAACTTGGAATTGTCAAAAGCTTATCATCGTCTATTCACAATCAACTAATAAGTTGGGCCTAATACTCACAAGACTAGTTTAGGTTCATCTTTCTCAAACTAGCAAGTAGGGTCTAACTCATTGTCTAGTTTAGACTCACTTCAATCAATCCTTCAAACACTATCCTTTTAAAGGTCTTAATAATTCCAACTAGTCACTTTGATAAGTCATAGTTTTTCATTAGTATCCTTTTGTTCAAAACCCTCAAAGATTGTACATCCCATTAGCTTCAAGCATCGCCTTAGTTTTATTACTCATTCATCATTCCCTACATCTTTAACCTTAGTTGCATTTGTCATTCCAAAAACCCCCAAAACATAGCATAGTGCATAATCACTTTACATTGTCATCCTTAGTTGCATTTGTTATCCCTATAACCAAAAAAGTCCCAAAAAAATAGTAGTCTCACATTATCATCCTTGGTATCCCTAAGATAGCAAGTCTTATATGGTAGAAACATGATCACAAAGGAAGAGAAAGGAAGTGGATTCCTTAGATTATCTACACAATAATCTCACTAACACAATGGGATTGGGGTCTTCCTCTAATCAACAACATGAGTCTCACTCTCACATGGCAAATCCCTTTGAGAACTACACCTTACAAGATAATGACCAAGGGGTAACACAACAAGAGATAGAGGAAGCCTCCCAAGATCCTAGACTATTTTGAATCTTAGATGAGATGATAGCTGTGAATCCCCAAGCCTACCTCATGAGACTCTTGCAAAATGGCACCAAATTTCCCATAGGAGTAGACATAAACATGATTATAGGTTCATCCTTAAACAATGTCACACAAATGTAAGATCACGTAACCTCTTCGACTAGTCTTTCAAATCCTAGACAAGAACACACCAACATACCTTTTGGGGAAACCTCACATGATACCACAACCGTCAACATACCTCCCCCATTTGGAGCCAATAATGCAAATTTCATGTCGCAACCAATGAATTTTGCGAACCCATTTTCTTTGATGACAACCAACACAAACCCCCTAGGTCAAAACAAAATAATGTGAAGGATACATGTAGTGACCTTGCGAGCACAAACACAAGGGGTTAATACCACACATAGTGCAAACATAAATCTTGGGTCTCAACCAAGCAATAACTTGAACAACCTCAACATACACCCTCTTGGACAAAACAATAATGTGTCTAACCAAGGTGCTAGTGTGTCTTATCAAAATACCCATGCCAATCCTATATAGCAATAAGTTGACCCAAACATCCTCCTTCAAACAACTTCCAACCCACTCAAAAATCAAAATAATACAAGTATCCCACCCCATTTTCAATACATAAATCCAAACACCACTTACATACCAAATACTCAAAATCAAAACTCAACTTCTTTACACACCCGTCTTAACACAAACATCAATCCACTTGTTGCAAACATGGGATCTCAAAACACACCTATTACAAACATAGGAAATTCCTATCAAAATACAATTGCAAATGCTGCAGACGCATCCTTATCCTCTGTAAGTCCTAGCGCATGAGATGCATTCATTAAAACAACAAATTTCCAATATGCAAGTCTCAGGGACCAAAAAGGCATACTCCATGGAAGATTTGTGCCCATATCCTTTCGATAGGAGTATCGACATGCCTCCTTTTCCACAAAACTTTACTATACTCAATTTCAACAAATATAGAGGAAAAGGGAGCCCTATTGAACATGTATGTGAATTTCATACTGCATGTCTATAACTTGCGTTCGACCAAACGTACCTAATGAGACTATTCCTATGGAGCCTCACGGGTCAAGCACTCGAGTGGTTCACACATCTCCCCACAGGGATAAGGACATGGACCAAACTAGCAGATAAATTCATATCCCAATTATTTTACAACATTGAAATGGATGCAAATGTAGCAACGCAATCCCACACAAAACAAGAAGATGGAGATACATTTCTCTCTTTCTTCCAAAGATGGAGAAGTTTGGCTAGCAAGTGTCCATGCCACATACCTAAGAATCAACTAGCCCCAATCTTTGTGGAGAACTTGAACATGGAACTCACACACCAACTCCAAATACATTGTTGCACTACCTTTGGGGAGGTTGTTGAGAAAGGGATAACAATTGATCCATTAGTACCAAGGGTACCATCAAGATTTTTAACAAAAATCAAGGCTACCCTAATACTTCCTACAACAAAAATAAGTTTTGGTCTAGGAATAAGAATGTTACAAATGATGGGGTTGTCGATGCTAAAGCAATAAACAAAGGTAGCCCTATCCTTACTCTCAAGGTGCCAACACCAAACAATTCAACACCCATTCAACAACAAACAATGAACGCCATCCAAAACAATCAAAGACAAGTTCCCCTGAGAATAAATCCTCCAAAATGGAACTATACACCCTTGCCAAAACCAATTGAGTTGATCCTAAAGAAATTATTACAAGCCAAACTTATTGAACTTTTGGAGGTTAAGCAATACGATCCTGCCTTCAACCCTCCTTCATGGAACGACAATGAATTTTGCGAATATTACTGAATAAAGGGACATAAAACTTCAAACTGTTACAAGCTTAAGAATGCCATTCAAGATCTTATCAAACGAGGTGACATAGTCTTAGATAATCCTTAAGGGTCCTCCAATACCAATCATACCATCTTCACAAATCCTTTGCAAGACCACGGATTAGGAAAAGCCTCTAGTTTAGGCACCAAGACAAATGACCAACCCAACTATAACCATGGTTCTTATGAATACACTATTAATAGCATCTGAGCTCATGATAGTGATGTCTCCATGATTTCAATCAAGTCTCATCCTAAGTGCACCGTTACCACTTGCAGAGCTAAGTTGACTTTACAAAGTTCTCCGTCTGACCCATAGCCAAAGTCACAATACAATCTTTTGGATCATCTAAAGAAAACCCCCACACAAATATCCATCTTTGAGTTGCTCTTCCTATCTCCAGAACATAAGGCCATCTTAGACAAAGCCCTGTTGGAATCATTTGTCCCTATTGATCTACATGTTAACCAATTCCAGGCCATGGTAGGACATTTGGCTACCACCAATCATGTTACATTCACCGAGTGTGACTTGCCCTCACATAGACCTAACCATACCAATCCCTTGCACCTCGAAGTCTTCATTAATAAACATAAGATCTGATGAATCTTGGTAGATGGTGGAGCGGGATTGAACATATGTCCTTTGAAACTAGTCATGATATTGGGATATTTTGAACCTTGAGTGGACCCATCCAAGAGAATTGTCATCAAGGCCTATAATGATGTAGAATGTTCCTCTAAGGGTGTGATCCCACTTCTTGTGAGAGTTGGACATGCCACTCTGAATATTGTATTCCACATCTTGGATCTGGACCTCCCCTATAATCTCATCGTTGGTTGCCCATAGATTCATGCCATGAAGGTCGTGCCATCCACCTACCACCAATGCATCAAGTTTCCCTACAACGCCACAAAAATTGCCATACCTGGTGATCCTGACTCTTTCCAATATTGTAGCCACTTGAGAGAGACACCTCTACATCAAGTGCCCATTAACAGGGGAATCCCACCTTCCACTTCATCTCATTATATCGATCTGTGCACACTATCAAAATCTGCCACCACATTCATTCCACCTCTCAATCCCAAGGTTCAGATCCATGACAAAGGATGTGGAGAGTATAAAATGGAGAGGTCATACTGCATTGGCATGTTTCCAATATCACCAAAGTCTCACAAAAAACCCATCCCAATCAAACCAAAGGATATAATTTGTGCTGCCCCCACCACCTTCACTAAGTGGGGTGAGTTAAGCAAAGAAGATATAGACAAAGATGTCTCCAAATGGCTCTACAAGGATGAAGAAGAAGTCAAGCATGTGCAACTACCAGTAGAACAGTATGGGAAAGGATATGAATCCGTGAAACAACAAGGATATGATGGACACAGTGGACTCGGTCCAAACAAAAATGGAAGGATAGATCCCATGTAGCCAAGTATGCTACCTTGCAACAAAGGGTTAGGGTACACATCACAAAGAGGGAACTCTCCTAGTACTAAGTTTCTATTGGGTAAGGACACAAGTGCTTCTAAAAAAATTGAGACATCAAGGGACCCTCCTGAACCCGAACCTTCTCAACCTAACCTACCCGAAGGCTCCGCCTTGATTAGCATCTTCTAGAACCCTGATGATACCTCTATATGCACCTTAACTCCCATATCCCTGAGCTATATGAATGTTGACGATGACTTGCCTTTAGTCCATCCCCAACCGATTGAATGGGATCAACAGACACAACCTACCTTGGCTTTATTTGAAAACGATGAGGCTATTGCTGAATTTATGGGACTTTGTGAAGGCATACCAAGAGGGGATCACAAGGTTGGTTACATAATGGATCTTGATGACACCACCTACTTTAGAGAGTCTACTCTAACCTTCAGTCACAAAAGTGAACAAGAAAAATAAAACTTGTCTCTAGGTGAAAACCGAAAGGCACCTTTTGACCATAAAAAAAGTAAAAATAAAGGATGTATTTGAGGGTGAAAACCTCTTAGAGGAACCCAAGGATGGAGGGCTAGAATTTCTTCCCATTACACAAGAGAGATCACCATTGTTAGTGGAAAAATAAATAGAGACAAACATTGGTATTGATGATAATCCCAAGATTGTCCACTTTGTTGAATCACTAACAAAACGGGAGAAACCTGAATTCATAGTTTTCTTCTTAGAAAGGCAAATAAATTTCACTTGGTCATATGCTGACATGTCTGGGCTTGATCCTCAGTTGGTACTACATCATCTACCACTACTTCCCAATTCCAAGCTACTAAAGTAGAAGTTAAGGAAGATGCATCCGCAAATAGCTATTTTGGTCAAAGCAGAACTGAAGAAGTTATTGAATGTCGGTTTCGTTCGGCCCATAGATTATCCAGAGTGGGCCTCTAATCTAGTACCAGTCACCAAACCAAATGTTCAAATTAGGATTTGTGAAGATTTCTGAGATCTAAACAAAGGTTGTCCAAAAGATGATTTTCCATTGCCAAACAAAAGGAAATAGAAAAACAAGAGAAAGAAGAAAAAGAAGACAAGCTTATGCTATAAACCTTGCCTCTCAACAAGAAAACATTGATCCTAACATTCAACCAAACAAAGATGACCATAACAATGAACAACATGATGAGCAAGACATGAATTTAGCTATGATACCTTATGTCCCAATTTCCTCCAACAATAGGGAGTGGGAAGATGCCGACGATGATTTGCTTATAGACAACCTCTAGCCCGGCAGGTGCCCTATAGGAAAGTATCTCTAACCCTTTATCTCTCTTGTGATGTACTTCCCCCATGATGTGTTATGTGTTGTTTAGGCCTCCTGGGATGATCTTAGATTCTCCCGTAAGGTTTGGGATACCAAAAGACTGCCTCTATTGTGACCTTCTTCTATTTGTATCATCATTCTTTTATATTGCCTCTCTCTCTAATTTCATTGTTGTGTGTTGTGTCTTGCAGACACAGCGTTGTAGTTGGTGACTTGGGGGTACCCTCCTACATGACTGTCCCTAAGACACTTGTTTCTTCTCTTTGATTTATTGTTTCCCTTCCTCTGGTGTTTCTATCTAGCGAGCGGATGATGACATACATTTATAATGATGCGGACCTAGTGTCCCTTTCGAGAGTAATCAAAAAATGGACTTGGTTCGTAATATGAAGATGGGGTTGTATAAATTATCCAACTCTTGGCTAGTGGAAGCACTCGTGCTTTCTTCGTAGTGAATTTGATGATGGTTTTATCTCATTTACAAACCTTAACAATACTGCTGCTCTATTCACCTTTGTTAGTCTTTGAATCTAGCCTTGGTGGTACTTGATTCGGAGAGCTTCATGATATAGCCCCACAGTTATCCTTGAACTTTGGATTCAGTGTATAACCTTGGCTCTTTGTGTGGTTAATCATATGCATTGATGTTGTTTTTTAACTTGATGTTGTAGACACTAACCTGTTTCTTGCAGGGATGTGTTTGTGGGAACATTTGGTGATCGTAAAGTACATGTTACCTCTGGGGGGCATGGGATTTACGAGAGCTTGTTTTCCCTTGTGTGTTTTCTTCCTACCTTAACATGCTTGATATTGATACTTGATATCAACCACCTTAAGGTGGGGGCATATATAAGGTAAGCTATCTGTTGTAGATGTTAACAATGTGCTTGTCCTCAGATGTAGTTTAAAGACCAGCATGATGAGTGCTTCCTGCATCCTGAGTTTGTTTGCAATCAATTAATCAATCATGTATGCCCTCTGCGGAGGTGGTATATTGCGTATATCCTTTTCTATTTTAATCCCTCTATGGAGGAGGGGATGGTGTATTTCTTGGAGCAGATTGCATCATCCTGTCATTTTAAAAAGTCCTCTACGGAGGCGGGGAGCGCTTCTATGACTAACTCAACCCTTAAGTGTGTCTTTGGCAATTGTTGTGGTGAAGCCCAATCATTGGTGTGTGCCTATAATGTGCCTGAGATGGTGTTGAGGCTAGAAATAGGAACACTCCATCACTTGTCTGCCGTGTTTTCTTTGTGTCATCAAGTGTGTGTGTTTTGGCATGCTTGCTTTGTGCGGCATGTTTGTTGCCCCATATGCAGTCCAAAGACCTGCGTGATGAGTGCATCCTGCATTTTGGGAGGTTTTGCATGTCTTGCATGTGTGTTGCCCCATATATACAGTGTAAAGACTTGTGTGATGACTGCATCCTGTATTATGGGAGGTTTGTTTACTTTCCAGTACTTACTCTGCATTTCATATATATGAGAAAAAGAAAAGAAAAGATATCATTTCTGTATTCCATGCATTAATGTGTCTTCTATGCATTTACTGTCTTCTCTATGTTCTGCATGACTGTAACTGTCTTCTCCGTGTTTTGTGTGCCTATTACTGTCTTCCATGTGATTGGCGTGTTTGTTGTGTTTGTGACCATACTTTAATGCATGTATTGGCCTTGTGTTCATACATACATTAAAGTGGGGGCTAAATGTAACGTTAGAAAATGTCCCCTTGGGGGCTTTTCCCTCAAAGGTTTAGCTCTTGGGTCTTTTGCATGCATTTAGGACATCTTACTTCATAATATGGCATCCTGATGGAATGAGCCCTAGGTAACATGATAAATGGGACCTAGGAGGACCCCTTGAGCTTAACCCTGCCCAAAATAGGGGGAGGGCTTGGGCACCCATGCCCTAGTCCTGCCCTATTTTGGGGTAGTCCCAATTTTTAGGTGTCAGTTTGTGACCGTTAATTGGGTCCTATGTCGACACGGTAAAATTTGAATTTACGAAATCTTGGTAGGAGTGTTTGTAGTTGCATATAAAAGCATGTTTAGGCATTCATTTGTAGACTAGATGGAAATTGTGAGGTTCATGCATTCTCAAGGTGATTCAAGGCTTTCATTGTGTTGCAAGAGCAGATTTGTGTTGTCTATGTGTTTGTGTTTGTAGATTTGAGCATCCATTTCCTCATGGAATGAAGAGCATCTTCTTCCCATGAGATCTTCACTACAAGGTGACATTATATTGTGTTTTCATCATCATTTCCTTTGGTTTTTGTCTCTGCCTCACAAGGGCACGCACTCTTTATCTAACAATGGTGTTCGGAGACTTAAGTGTCCTCCGAGGCTTAACTAAGGCAAGCCTCTAAACACCACAACCCCCTCCCAACATTTTCATGGTTGCAGGTTATAGGTTGAGGAGCTGGACAAAGTGAAGTTGCAGGAAGACATCTTGAAGTGTCAGAATTGTAGAAGAGAAGGAAAAATAGCACCCTAGACTTGGGCGCCTGCTCATTAGTCCTCCAACTTTTGTGACGAGAAGATCTCTGGAACAACAGGAAAGAGTTGCAGACTAAGTTCCCAGATCCAGACAAAAAGTAGGGCATTGGACTTGGGCGCCCGCTCTTTTGTCCCTAACTTTTCACCTTAGAACCCTGAAAATAGGTACTTAGTGATATGATATTTTACATCTCCCTGCAAGATCTTTTTCCGTTATTCGTTAGTTTATTGTTGTATTTGCATAATTAGGGTTTTAATGGTCAATTAAGCATAAGAGAAGGGAAATTGATAATTAAACACCCTAATCCAAGTTTCCCTACATCTCACAAAAACCTAGGGTATGATAGTGCATTTCCACTCGACCCTAGATCCTTGAATGTTAAGGGTGAAAGAAGGATTCAAACATCTAACAACACTAAACTAAACAATCCAATTTTCACCTAAACATTTTGGTGAACCCGTGTTTTTAGACTTAAATTGCAACTTGCTGAGTGTGTGACTTTAGATTTGGATTGATTTCATTCATTCATATAGTCTTTCATCTTATTGCATTGAGAAAATTACAAAAAAAATTTGAAAAATTTGCAAAAATTTGAAAACCCTAGCTTGCATTTTCAGTTAGATTCCTAAATTGCATCAATTCTTTCTAAATTTCCCTAATTCATGATTTTTACATCAGATCTGATATAAACTACATAAAAATACAAAAATTCAATAATTTGCATGACATTTTCATCATTAATTTGCTAGGCTTTTGTAGAAATTTTGACAATTTTCATATAACCTCGTAATTCCAAAATCTAGGGTTAGTAGGCAAAATCTTCTTTGAGATTTTTCTACTAAATTTATAGGGTAATTCAAATTTTAATTTGACTGCATTCTTGCATTTTAGTGTAAAATTGCATTTAGATTTAAAATATTTGCATTTTTGCATATAAAATTTCAACAAAAAAAAACTAGCAATTTTCATGCATTTTCATTAGATTTGCATTGGCATTTTGCATATTAAAGCTTGGAAATAATTTTTAGATCTGAGGTTATTTCATTTTCATCATAAATCAGACTTCAAAACATTCGCATAGCATCTTGTGTCAAGATCTCAAACCTAGGGCTTCAAAAACACTGATTTTCACTAAATTTGGCCTTATCGACTCTCTAAACTTGCACCATAGGCATTTTGTGAAGGGTATTTTGCATTAATTGTCTATTATCAGGGTAATAATTTTCTTCCCCTCCTAAAAATCTTCACAACACCCTTTTAACATGCTCTTGTATTGAAAATTTGGTGAAAAACTACACATTTTTGCTATGTTTTGCCCTAGGGTTTGGCCTAGTTTGCACTCCAAGTGTGTTGTGACAAATTTTATGGATTGAGGTGACTGATATCATTTCTTTTATTTTTTTCACCTCCTAAAATTCATTACAACACCCCTTTTTCTAGGTTTTGGAGTTGAAAAACCGTGAAAAATAGCCTATTTTTGCTATATTTTCACTAGGGTTTGACCTTAAGTGGCACTAAGAGCGTGTTGTGACGGATATATTATCACTAAGTGGATTTTATTACTGATATACTTTGATTTCCATTATCATTTTCCTCACAACACCCTTTGTCATGCTCTTTTCAATCAAGATTTGGTGAAAAAAGTGTCTATTTTGACATATTTTCACTATATTTTGACTTGGCATTATCTTAGATTTACATCAAGAGTGTGTTGTGAAGGATATTATTTATATTTTGGACTGATATCAGACATATAATTTTCTTCCCCTGATCAAATCCTTACAACACCTTTGTTCCATTCATTTGCATTGAAAAAAGTACAAAAATCAAGCATTTTTAGGTCATTTTTGCATATAGTTTCGCACCTGTCTTCGACATACTTTTGGAGAAACTTTTAAATCTGATTTGCATTCATTTTAACATATAAATATAGCCTCTAATCTCAACAACAATAATAGGTTCCCTCCTAGACCTTACATGAAAAGAAAAGCACCTAAACCTGAAATTGCATTTACACCGCATGATAGAACAATTGGAGACTCTAAAGGACCTCTTTACATCACTATGAAAATAATGGGAAATCATGTGGATGGAACTCTTATTGATCCTAATTACATGATTAATGTTACCACTGAAGGGTTCTTCTTTTCACATCAATTAATGCAAGGTTCTTATGAACCCTCGAACATGATGATTAAGACACATAAGGGAACATTTATCAAGCCTTTGGGTAAGATATCATTGAACACTATCTGGAAAACATGTCAAACAATGGTTTGATGTTGTCCCTATTTCTGACCTCTTTCATATTAAATTGGGATATCCTTGGCTAAAATAAATGAAAGCTATCCCTTCAACAATACACCACTATCTAAATTCCCTTTTGATGGACGCATGATTATCATCCCTCGCAACAAATATAAACCTTTGGTTGAGAAAAAGCATTACATATTGAATTATTTTTGGGATAAAACTAAAATACCTAGTCCTTCTATACAAGAAATGACAAAATATAAAAAACCCGCATGTGAAGAGAATCTTAGACCGAAAGGACAATGTCCCTATGCTGAGGTTCCTCCCTCGAAATCCTTACAAGGATCGGGAGGTCATTATCGACAACAAAATATTCCACTGCGACAAATGAAGTTTGACCCCAGTGCTTCATCTCCTAAATTGCATAAGCCTATGAAAGAGGATAGCCCTATCTAATAAGAGATAAGTGGTAAAATAAATCAAAATAGAAAAATAAGAGAAAGAAGAAAAAGAAGACAAGCTTATACAATAAACCTTGCCTCTCAACAAGAAAACATTGATCCTAACATTCAACCAAATAAAGATGACCATAAAAATGAACAACATGATGAGCAAGACATGAATTTAGCTATGATACCTTATGTAACACTTTCCTCCAACATTAGGGAGTGGGAAGATGACGATGATGATTTGCTTATAGACAACCTCTAGCCCAACAGGTGCCCTACAGGTAAGTATCTCTAACCCTTTATCTCTCTTATGATGCGCTTCCCCCATGATGCATTATGTGTTGTTTAGGCCTTCTGGGATGACCTCGAATTCTCCTGTAAGGTCTGGGATACCAAGAGACCACCTCTGTTGTGACCTTCTTCTATTTGTATAATCATTCTTCTATATTGCCTCTCTCTTTGATTTCATTGTTGTGTCTTGTGTCTTGTGGACACAACATTGCGGTTGGTGACTTGGGGGCACCCTCCTACATGACTATCCCTAAGACACTTATTTCTCCTCTCTGATTTATTGTTTCCCTTCTTATAGTGTTTCTATCTAGCGAGTGGATGACGACAAACATTTATACTAATGTGGACCTAGTGTCCCTTTCGAGAGCAATCAAAAAATAGACTTAGTTCCTAATATGATGATGGGGTTGTATAAATTATCTGACGCTTGGCTAGTGGAAGCACTCATACTTTCTGCGTAGTGAATTTGATGATGTTTTTATCTCAATTACAAACCTTAACAATATTGTTTCTCTGTGCACCTTTGTTTGTCTTTGAATCTAGCCTCGATGGTACTCGATTCGGAGAGCTTCGTGATATAGCCCCACAGTTATCCTCAAACTCTGGATTTGTTGTATAACCTTGGATCTTTGTGTGGTTAATCATATGCATTGATGTTGATGTTTAACATGATGTTGTAGAAACTAACATGTTTCTTGCGAGGATGTGTTTGTGGGAACATTTGGCGATCATAAAGTACATGTCACCTCCGGGGGGCATGGGCTTTGTGAGAGCTTGTGTTCCCTTGTGTGTTTTCTTCCTACCTTAATGTGCTTGATATCGATACCTGATATCAACCACCTTAAGGTGGGGGCATATATAAGGTAAGTTGTTTGTTGTAGATGTTAGCAATGTGCTTGTCCTCAGATGCAGTTTAGAGACACGCGATGAGTGCTTCCTGCATCCTGAGTTTGTTTGCAATCAATCATGTAAGCCATCTGCAGAGGCGGGATATCATGTATATCATTTTCTATCTTAAGCCCTCTCTGGAGGTAGGGATGGTGTATTTCTCAGAGTAGATTACATCATCCTGTCATTTTCAAAAGTCCTTTGTGGAGGCGGGGAGCGGTTCTATGACTAACTCAACCCTTAAGCGTGTCTTCGGCAATTGTTGTGGCAAAGTCCAATCATCGGTGTGTGCCTGTAATGTGCCTAAGATGGTGTTAAGCCTAGAAATAGGAACACTCCATCGCTTGTATATCATGTTTTCATTGTGTCTTTAAGTGTTTGTATTTTGGCATGCTTGCTTTGTGTGGCATGTTTGTTGCGCCATATGCAATCTAAAGGCCTGTGCGATGAGTGCATCCTACATTTTGGGAGGTTTTGCGTGTCTTGCATGTGTGTTGCCACATATATACAGTATAAAGACTTGCACAATGAGTGCATCCTATATTATGGGTGGTTTGTTTACGTTCCAGTACTTGCATCTGCATTTCATATATATGAAAAAAAGAAAAGAAAAGATATCATTTCTATCTTCCATGTATTAATGTGTCTTCTATGCATTTACTATATTCTCTATGTTTTGTGTGATTGTAACTATCTTCTTTGTGTTTTGCGTGCCTGTTACTATCTTCCATGTGATTGGTGTGTCTTCTCCATGCTTGGCATGTTTGTTATGTTTGTGACTGTACTTTAATACATGTATTGGCCTTGCATTTATACATACATTAAAGTGGGGGCTAAATGTAACATCTGAAAATGTCCCCTTGGGGGCTTTTCCCTCATAAGGTTTAGCTCTCGAGTCTTTTGCATGCATTTAGGACATCTTACTTCATAATTTGGCATCCCGATGGAATAAGCCCTACGTAACATGACAAATGGGACCTAGGAGGACCCCTTGAGCTTAACCCTGCCCAAAATAGGGGGAGGAGTTGGGCATCTATGCCCTAGTCTTGCCCTATTTGGGGGCAGTGCCAATTTTTAGGTGTCAGTTTGTGACCGTTAATTGGGTCCTATGTCGACACGGTAAAGTTTGAATTTACGAAATCTTGGCAGGTGTGTTTGTAGTTGCATATAAAAGCATGTTTATGCATTCATTTGTAAACTAGCTGGCAATTGTGATGTTCATGCATTCTCAAGGTTATTCAAGGCTTTCATTGTGTTGCAAGAGCATATTTGTGTTGTCTATGTGTTTATGTTTGCAGATTTGAGCATCCATTTCCTCATGGAATGAAGAGCATCTTCCTCCCATGAGATCTTCACTACAAGGTGACATTATATTATGTTTTCATAATCATTTCCTTTTGTTTTTGCCTCTACCTCACAAGGGCACACACTCTCTATCTGACAACGGTGTTCGGAGAGTTAAGTGTCCTCCGGGGCTTGACTGAGGCAAGCCTCTAAACACCACAACCCCCTCCCAAATTTTTCATGGTTGTAGGTTACAGGTTGAGGAGCTGGACAAAGTGAAGTTGCAGGAAGACATCTTGAAGTGTCAGAATTGCAGAAGAGAAGGAAAAATAGCACGTTGGACTTGGGTGCCCACTCATTAGTCCTCCAACTTCTGTGACGGGAAAATCTCCAAAACAACAGGAAAGAGTTGCAGACTGAGTTCCCAGATTCGAACAAAAAGTAGGGCATTGGACTTGGGTGCCCGCTCTTTTGTCCCCAACTTTTCCACCTCGAAACCTCAAAAATAGGTACTCAGTGATTTGATATTTTACATCTCTCTGCAAGAGATTTTTTTGTTATTCGTCAGTTTATTGTCGTATTTCCATAATTAGGGTTTTAATGGTCAATTAAGCATAAGAGAAGGAAAATTGATAATTAAACACCCTAATACAAGTTTCCCTACATCTCACAGTGACCTAGGGTATGATAGTGCATTGCCACTCGACCCTAGATCCTTGAATGTTAAGGGTGAAAGGAGGATTCAAACATCTAACAACCCTAAACTAAATAATCCAATTTTCACCTAAACACAGCATAAAATAGCTTTCACTTGTCCATGGGGTACTTACTACTTGAATGTCATGCCTTTCGGCCTCAAAAATACCAAAGTAACTTACTAAAGGGTAATTACAACAATCTTTCATGACTATATGCATACGTTTATGGAAGATTATGTGGATGACCTATTAACCAAATTAGTTACACGGGATAGTCATTTAGACATATTGGACAAGGTTTTCACATGACATGAAGAGTACAAGTTCAAGCTAAACCCTAAGAAATGCATTTTTGGAGTCACTTCAAGCAAACTGTTGGGTTACATCGTCTCTCGTCAGGCAATTGAAGTTGATCCCACTAAGGTTAAAGCCATCATGGACATGCCTCCACAAATGAATATCAAATAGTTGCACTGTTTACAGGTAAAACTAAAGTCAATCTACATATCCATTGCACAATTGGACAACAAATGCATCCATTTCAGCATTTGCTTCATAAAGGAGTATGGATTGAACATTGTCAAGAAGCTTTCCAACAAATCAAAGATTATTTGTTGTGTCCTCCGATCCTTATGCTGCCAATTGCTGGAAAACCTCTTATATTGTACATCTCAACTACCTCTTCAACACTGGGGGCACTCCTAGGACAAAATGATGAAGGGAGAGAATGAGCAATCTACTACATCAGTAGAACACTGGTAGGGTATGAACTTAACTACAGTCTCATCGAACGTACATGTCTTGCAATGGTTTTTTCCACTCAAAAGCTTCGACATTACATGTTGAATAACCAAACAATGCTCATTGCAAAGATTGACCCCTTGGAATATCTACTTAATAAGGTAGCTTTGACAGGACGATTGACAAAATGGGTCATGATCCTAAGTGAGTTTGATATAGAATACGTTGATCGGAAGGCCATAAAAGGGCAAGTAATTGTTGACCAACTTGCAGAGGCACCCACAACAGCTAATCATCTGTTGGTTATAGATTTTCTAGATGAATCGATCTTTGCAGTAGAAGTTTCAAAAATATGGACTCTATACTTTGACGGTTCTTGCACAAATCATGGTTCAGGGGCATGAGTTCTTTTTATCACACCATAGGGAGATGTTATTCCCAAATCATTCAAGATATCATTTTCTTGTACCAACAATATAGATGAGTGTGAGGCACTACTTATTGGACTACACATGGCCATCAACTAGAAAATCAAGAATTTGCAAGTTTTCGGTGATTCACGACTGGTAATTAAACATGTCAATGATAAATATGACATGAAAGATGAAAAGCTTATGTCATATAAGAGAATGGTAGACAGTTTCAAGATTTACTTCTATACCATTGTCTTCGACCAGATTCCTAGAATTTTGAACAGAGCGGCTAATGCAATGGCCACTATAGGATCTCTCTTAGATATTCTGAATAACTCACCTCAATTTGTCTTCCTAGTGGAACAACTATTGATCCCTGCTTTTGACATTCCCGAATCCAAGCTAGTGTGCGAAATTGTTGGTCACGAGTCTCCCTAGTCTAATGACATTTACAAATACTTGCATGAACAAACTGTTCCCGCTGACTTATCCTTTAGCCAATGCAAATCCTTCATTCGCCAAGCCACCAAATATGTCATCATCAGTGATACCCTTTACCTTCGTGGATTTGATAACACCCTCCTAAGATGTCTCGATGTTGAGGAAGCACAAATGACCTTACACGAAGTACAGGAGGGTATATGTGGAGCTCACTCTAGTGGTCCTACTCTAGCTAAGAAGATCATAAGAACTGGATACTACTGGCCCACGATGGAGTGAGATGCATACCACTTTGCTAAGAAATGTCGACAATGTCAAATACATGGAGATCTTGTGCATGCACCCACCCAAGACCTTCAGCCAGTCACATCATCATGGCCCTTCTCTCAATGGGGACTTGACCTTGTGGGAAAAATCCATCCCACCTCCGTCAATGGCCATAAATTCATCATTACAGCCACCAAGTACTTCACAAAATGGATTGAGGCCATCTCGATGACATACATCACTGGCAAACATATCGCTAAGTTCATTCTCAATTACATTATACGCCAGTATGTTGTCCCTCAATCTATTATCACAGATAATGGTCATCCTTTCAAGAACCAAGATGTCTGTGAGCTTTATGAAAGGTTCCACATTCAAAATCATTTCACCACTCTGTACTATCCCCAAAGCAACGGTCAAGCCGAGGCATCAAATAAGACCATCATAAAAATCCTTAAAAAGACTGTCAATGACGTTGGCCATGACTGGCATATCCAACTCAACCCCACCTTATGGGCTTACCAAACGAGCATCTGTACATCCACAGGAGCCACTCCATACTCCCTTGTCTATGGTTCTGAAGCCATCTTGCCCATTGAGGTCGAGTTACCCTCTTTGAGACGTCGATGCAACAATTTGTTGATGATGAAGAGTACAGAGTATCTAGGTTACATGAGTTGGAGTTGTTGGATGAAAGAAGACAAAATGCACTAGTTCATTTACAAGCATATCAGAATCATCTCCATCGCAATTACAATAAGAAATTCAAAGTTTGACAATTCAACATTGGAGATTTGGTTCTAAAAGAGAATCCTAAGAATCAATTGGATCAATCAAAACAAGGGAAATTTGAGCCAAAGTGGTTGGGTCCTTATGTCATCACTATTGTATGTGGATCTGGAGCATACCAACTTGCCACTCCTAAAGGTGAATCGTTACCAGAACCGATCAATAACATGTACCTTCGCAGATACTATACCTAAAAATTAAAAAAAATTAAAAAAATAAAAAAAGGTAAAAAAATGTCCCAATAGTGAAAACCAATTCAGTGGTGCTTTAGACAACAAAAAATATAGTAAAGAGAAATAATTCGTCCAATCGTAAAAATCACTCCAGTGGCACTTTGGATAGGTACTATGGTGAAAACCTAGCAAACAAGCACCATGTGTAGTCGGTCTTTGCTCCACTATTTGCCATCATTCTGGTTTCTTGCTTTACCCTTCACATAATTAACATCATGATCCACATCATAATCTGCAATAAAACTTTGATGTCCTTCTCATGGCCTGAGAATAGTTGACATTTAGTGTCCTTCACTTTCCATGTTCCATCCATCTTTTTCCTAATAACTTTGTCCTATACCTGACTGGGGGCAAATCCTTAGTGTTGGTCTATTGACAAGATCCTAAACTTGGTACTGGAGGACACTTTCAAAACATGTCAAAATCCAAAAAAGTCAAAAACATGTCAAAATCCCAAAAAATCAAAATACAACAAAAATCCAAAAAAGTAAATATTCCCAAACCACAAAATCCAAATAGTCAACCAAAAATCCAAGCAATAAACAGTGTCAATCCACCCTTGTCAAACTACATTGCCTCTGCAACTTCACGTAGGCAATGCCATCTTCAATGAGCCCCCGAGGCATAAATGCCCTAGGTCCTAGGTCACACAAAGAGTCTGCATGGTCAAACTGCGTTGTCTCTGCGCTTTAAGTAGGCAAGGCCATCTTCGATGAGCCCCCAAGACATTAGGTCAACCTCTTAGGGCCCGTTTAATCAGCATCATAATATGGACACTTTGATCAGAAAAACATAGCTAATATTTCACAAGAAGCATGTGCTTAAACAATTCTTGAACAACAAACAAACCACCCAATCAGTTAATCAATCATAACAAGATCAATTGCCTTGTCATGACCTTTCATCACTATCATTAATCCTTTTCAATTATCACTTGTCTTATACATAATGGGGCATTGTTGAAACCAAACTCTATGTCTTATATGGCATACCCTATATCCTAAAAAACAAACACTATCACTTCATACGCAATCAAACATATTAATTCTCCTATACAGATCATTGCACTCTCGAAACCAGACCAGGCATCTTATACGAGGTGTCTCATTTCTATATCCAGACTCAATCATTTTATTTACCTTATACAGGTGGTTGTATCATTGAAATTAGACTCAGCGTCTTATACGACATGTTTCCCTTCCTAAAACCAGGCATTATTCATCCAGTCATATCAAACAAACACAAATCACTTGTCAAAATGATCTAAATGGCTTTTAACTTTGTTGGTCTAGTCTATCTTATTTTTTACTGGATTGATCTTTGGTTGTGTTCTTATGCTTCTCAAGGAAGTCCACAAAATAATGAAAGAGGAGCGATGATGGAACATGAACTTTTTCTTGGATTTATGTTTGTGGTTTGTCTTGGCAAAATGACTAGGGTAACTAGGTTCTTTGTGTGTGATTAGGAATCCATTTGGTATGATCAAAACGTCATGTGCATGTGAAGGGACATTTAAATGCTTCCTTGAATTAGGACTCACATGCCTCATGGTTATCTCCTCACATATTCTAACAAGGTCCCATGGTTACTAGTCTGAGTCAAGCATTCCTTCTCTGTCATGTGCCTGTTTCACAAGGGATCGCACTTTATGCTTTGGCCTATGTCATGTCACGGTGTTTGTCATCCTTTGACATAATAATCTCTATGATGATAATCGTTCAATGAAAGTATAAGCTCAAAATCAATCAAAGAAAAATCTTGTTTCACTCATACAATCATTCAGCTTCTGTTGACCATCTTCTCTTCCGTATTTCCATTTCTTCTATCCATCCCTGTAGTCATCACGATAGCATATTGTGACATACCAAAAACAAATGCAATAGATATCTCAACCTGCATACATACACATGCTAGAGCAACATTTAGATATCATCATAATCAGGATTAAAACATCATATAAACATCATCATATTAGGTCATCCATAGTACATCAGAAAATACAAAAACATAGATAGCATGGCATCACATGTAGAACCATCATTTGCATACATCGCCTAGAATCTGCATACATATAGGCATTTCATAAACATGTAGTATCATCTCAAAATGTGTATCCATAAATCATATAATCATTCATAAACCATATGCATCCATAATGTTATAAACCATAGACCATACACCACATATCCATAATGCATATCAAATAAAAAAGTATGGCATAATAATAAATCCATATAGAACATAACATGAATCCATAAACCATCACATAATCCATCACATCATCATATTACATAGAGTAAACACATCATATAGTCATCACAAAATAGTATATCTCATATATATCTCAAAAAAAGTGTCACAATACAATATCAAAATGGCTGTCAAAAATTGAGCTCGCAGGCTCAGTCAAAAACAAGAGCTCGTAGGCTTGATCAAAAGTATATGTCCTATCTACCAAAAATAGGTCTAGCTTGTGCTATATTTGCCTCTGGATGGTGCCTGCCTTGTAGAAGGACCCCTATGCTCTGAACCAACTCTAGACCCTGATGGCCTATCATAGGGCGAGGCCCTCCTCTGAGATACTCTAACACTATTGTGTGTCTGTCTAGACTGAGTATGGCTCTGGCTCTGACTCTGATAACTCGGTGCCCTTTGATTGGCTGGCACCACACCCTCATATAGGCCCCTATAATATTGTGCCTCATGAGCTTCCCTGTACAAGGCTTGTGCAAACTCTAGAGCAGGTCCACCAACTGTAGCCATAAAATCAATACTGCGTTGCTCTGCTCTCTGTGCCTTGATAATGGCCATGTCATGCTCAGTTGTGTGCTATGCTAACTATCCCTGTAAGCCCTGCACCTGAGCCTGAGTATCATGCAGCTGTACATGTAATCCTTGCATCTGGGCATGTAAGGCCTCAATATGTGCTGTGAGGTCCCCTCCTCTATCCTCTGCATCCTCAGCCTCCTCCTCCTCTCCTATAAGCCTCTCCATAAGAAGGGATATCCTGCAGTGCCTCCTCTCGCACTCTCTCCTCATCATCCATCTCATCCTCTCCCTCCTCCCCTCCAACATACTCCATCACCATGTCCTCCTCCACCTCCTCAACTCTCACCTCACCCATAGCCAATGCCACCTGTCCAACAGCTGCATCTCCCTCCTCATGGATAGGAGAGTATAGGGCCCCTACCTCGGCCATCTCTACCTCTGCCTATATCTCCTCTCCCCCTGCCTCAATAGTCATTGTCATCATTGCCATCATCATTGTCATCATCTCTGCCATCATCTTCGTCAACCCCACCACCTCCCTAGCCTCCATGTCTCCCTCAGCCTCTGCCCCACAATCTGCCTCATGGACCTCTACCTAATCTCTCTACTGGCGTCGGCTCATCGTAATGTAAGAATGGTGTGGACCTGTACTGCGCCCACCACGGGTCATATGCAGTCGTAGTGCCTGCATCTATAACATCAACTATAGGCCCCCACTGAACTATTTGTAGTCCTACTATCTCTTGGATAGCCACATCAACATTAATCATAGGCCCCCAATCGTTGACCTCCCGAGTAGATTGTGCAAACTTGGCTATACCGACAGGCTCTCCTTGTCACTCCCCAAACTGTCTCTGAACACACTTGATGTAGAGCCACAGCTGGAAACGTGTACTAATGGTGGAACTTGATGATTTTTTTATCATCGGCAAGAGTTGTTCAAATGTCTTACCGACATATCCCATCAATCAGACTATAACCATCGGCATCTTCAAAAACTGTCACCCCGATACCCATCTCACCCCGATGAGTATTTCGTTTATGTGCCTATCAGAAAGATAGTGCCTATCGGGCTCTCCACACTAACTTGCTCCGATGACTGAGGTCACACCGAAACATGCAAACACTAACCTGTTGAACAGGTTCCCGTTACCTCTGCTATCGGTCACCTCTATCGACTAAGTTGTCTATCGGCAACACTTACGATGTCGGTCTAGCCGTGGAAGGTCTCCTCGACGCTTCACTTCACGCCGATGCCAAACTCCTTATCGCTAAGACATATGACTATCGGCGAAGACTTCATTCCCTTTGTCGATGTCACTTGTCACTCTGAAACCCTTTACGCCAACTCCTTCGTCGGCCAGACCTCCACCGTCGGTCCAACTTTAAGCCACTCGGCCGATACACCTCCTTATGCTGATGCCTTCAACACATACATTCTTAACATGTTTTGACACCCAAACCGGTTAGCAATATACGCACAGATACAAATGTGATATACACATAAACTGTATGTCGCATACAAAAACTATATATCCGTCAACTGTATATTTCAACAAAACCCTCGAAACTTCACAAATTCCACACAGAAAATGCTGAGATCGGCCCGATCCATTTCCTTGGTAATTTTAATACATATTTTAACCCTCCAAACCCTAGCACATGAGGATGCTAGGTTTGCTCACTGCATGCAATATTTCGATCCCAAAAACATGAAATGTAAAAATAGAAAAAACGAAAATGCAAACTAAACTACTGTACATGTCCATTCCACCGATTCAAAGAATCAACCGATGGAATGGATGAATGATTCCATCTCAACTGCAAAACAAGAAATATGATCACATAGATAGATCGAAGATTAGACAAACAACACCAATGGGATCTTCTTTATATCAAATTTAGGAATGCATACAAATATCAGACTTCACAATCCCACTGCACAACACTGCTTTGTCAAATCTTCATACACAATGTCTCTGTTTTTCATATACAATACTGAACTGTCACTAAACTATATCTAAACAAACTGATCTAGGGCATAAATAACTACTCCTCTCGAGTAGTACAGACTCGATTCCCAGTGGATGGGAGCTTCCAAGTGGCTGCGAGGATAGCTAGCATAACAAACTATAACTGTCAACACATAATCCTAGATTGACTTAAAACATAAGAATTGGTCACATGGACCTTATTACATCACAAAGTAAAACATACTATAATTAGACCTAATTTGTATTTCAAAGGGGTGCTCCTGCACCAACACTTAGGCAAATGGTGCTCAGTAATGTGTTACGACTGTACTATCTACCCAATCAGGTACCTGGTATGACGACAGTAGGGAAGGTGATCTCCATCCTCCAATCATACAGGGCAATCCTTGTACAGCCTCCATATGAACTCATCTAAGTGATCCAGGTCGTGTCTCCAAAAACCCACATCACCAATCCTAGCCTATATGACAACTCCTCCATAGATGTAAACATAAGGTAGCTCCTCCAGTATCTCTCTAACGACAGGAGGCCTGAACACTGGAATCCACTCTCATGCCCAAATCATCAATAGAGTGACCTCGCATCTAATGGACTGCTCATCTCTGTAATCCATGTCGTGCAGTTGAAAGTATAACATCACGAGTAGACAGGGACCCCAAGTATATATTGTCACCTGCTCCATCATGCCCTCCAGCATCTCTCCCCACTCAAACAAGAAGCCATGATTGTGACAATCCAGGATGATACCACCAATGCAAGTACATAGAATAATAATCAACCTATCATATCGATCTGGCAAGGTGTCCCAGCGAATCTCATAGTCCTCCACTCTGAGCTCCACATCACTGTCCATCTCAAAGAGTCACCGGATGGTAGGCAACCCTTTCGCAACACTGTAGATCACATGCTACCCATGGATGGGAAACCACAGGATGCGCTAGACATCCTCTAAAGTAACCATTTCCTCTCCGGTCAGCAAATGGAACAAGCTCATCTTAGAGTGACATTGCTCAGCTAGTGCAGTCAAGAGC
Organism: Cunninghamia lanceolata; assembly: GCA_027924645.1. Lineage (NCBI taxonomy): Eukaryota > Viridiplantae > Streptophyta > Pinopsida > Cupressales > Cupressaceae > Cunninghamia > Cunninghamia lanceolata. The sequence continues at coordinate 20,068,937 of BSBN01001583.1, forward strand.
CCTCTGTTAGCCCTGACTATGGGCATGAAAGTAGCATGGTATAGTCCTAGTGCATGCAGTGTATCACGCTCCTCCCAGCTCAAATGGTCTCGAAACCGATAGTAGGAAGGATGACTCTCTCAGGTATAAATCAGCAGAAATCTGACCTGCATTCACAAAACATCATATTATGTCAATCAAAACCCCTAGGCATGTCTATCAAGAACAAACATGGTCAAATATGGTCAAAACCCTAGCTAAATCTTGCCAAACAGTCAATTGCGTCACACTGTCAAGAAGTGCATCACACTGTCAGGTAATGTGTCACACTGTCAGATAGGTGCATCACATTTCAACGAGTGTGTTACATAGGGCATCAATTGCAATGCATTTTTGCATGTGTCACATCACTACGTGCATGCATCACTTTGTCAGGCGACAGCGTCGCCTATTGCAAATGTGCGTTGCCTAAGGCGAGTGCGTTGCAACATGGTGCATCTACGTCGTAAAAACACAAATGTGTCACAAAATTTCAATGATGGTGCAGGATCAAGCACCTGCATCACTCGCGATAGTGGTTGTGGTGCATAAATTTGCACTGCATCCGTTGCTCTTCTTTGAGCCCTTAAAACTATGAAAAAATGACAAAATTGGAAAATAGGGTTTGGGTACTCATCGTCGCGCATGTGCTGGGTAGCCTTCTGTATGTCCTAACTCGCAATCCGCGGTGATGGTGGGTCGAAATGGGTGACATATCGACAACTACTCCACAACACACTGAACACTCAAGGCTCTCTGAGGGCTAAAACTCTCTAAAGGCTATGTGCACAAATGAACTATTTGGACCCTCTGGGGGCTATTATAGGGTTTTTTGATCTAAGTGGGTCCCCTTTCTTGAAATTTAGTCATCTTGGCTCCTATTTTCACACATTAGCTACTCTAAGGGCCTAATTTTTCATTGCCGGTACACTTTTGACCCTCCACACAACTTGTCAAGAAATTTCCCAAATTTTTTGGAATTTTTCAAAAATTTGTAAAATTTCCCGATGGGGCATCAAGCTATCCTGCCTAGTCAGGGGCACGCTGGGGCATGTCCAGAGCACATTTTTTGAATTTTTCTTTGACACAACATCAGGACTGACATTGTATCAAAGAGGGGCAAAATGTAGACACTCAAAAATGTCCTGAGCCTACGAGCATCATTTTCACGTCGACTACTCCCTAATTTCACATTCTTCTATTAATTAAATAATCTTTAATTATTTAATCAATTCATTTTCCTATTCTCTAATATATAATTAAATAAATTTTATTTATTTAATTATTTATCTGTATTTTCTCTATTTTCCTCTATAATTAAATAATTAATTTTAATTATTTAATTATTCATTATCCTATGTTTCTATCACTCGGTTAATTTAAAAAAATGAAATATTATTAAAATTTAGTTCCCACCTTTAATTAGATAAACCCTATTTATTTAATTAAAGCCTCCCACTCATTTCCCATTTCAAATCAATTAAATAAATTGCAAGATTTATTTAATTAAGGCATTCCCACCTCACCATTTATCCAAATAAAAAATTTATTTTTTGTCTTCTTATGAGAGGGAAACCCTACTCAATCTCCACCATTCATATCACTCAAAAGTCAACATTCAATCTACACCCTTCATTGAACCCTAGCTTTCTATAAAAGCATCTCTCCAGACTCATTTTCTCACTTCCTAGCTAGTTGATCACAAGAAGAGTCTTCAAGATTTTGCTAATCATTCCATGCTGAGCTTATCATGATTATTGCAGGTCTGCAAATCTGAGAGCAATCTAAGCAAGGTCAAGCAGAACAATGGAGCATAGCCAACTTTAGCTTAGGAACTTAGGTTTAGTTTTATTTGTCTTTTGATTTCTATGCTATTTTGTGCTCCATTGATGAGTTAGGGCTTCTGTGATTGATATTTTCTTATTTTCCCTAGCTTACACAAACTATTATTTGCCTCTCTGTAACTTTACACTATGTTTATTTGATAATTGTATGCTTGTATTGTGGGAAAACAGTCCCTTTAATAGCTTTTATTTTCTACCTGAGCCTCTGTGATGTTTACATGAGTCTATGTGAGTTTGTTGCAGTTTTGAGGTCATTATTGTGTTAATATAGGTGTAGTTAAACATATTAAATCTGGTGCATCACCCCTTTTCCTTGTGAGCATTAGCATTAGATTTAGCCATCATTCTCTGGACCTTAAGTTGAGAAAGAGGAACCAACCTTCTCTAGAGGTTTGGTCTCAATTGCAAGGTCCTACACATTGAGACCAATCCCATATTTCATTAAATTTGTTGGAACTGCCAAAAGCTTCAACAATAGGGTACAAATTCAGGCAACAATAGTTTCTAGCACGCCCAATGGGACTCTCTGCTCTGAGTAAGAACTGAACTGAGAAATCTTGGTGTTGTTCTTAGTTCATTTGTTGTTGTGGAAGCATTCAACAAGAACCTGGTGACTCTGCTAGTCCAGTATTCAAATCAGTCTGATATTTCATGCCTAGAGTGTAGACTAGAGCTTCTTCTTCAGGTAATTTCCATTTTGTAGAACTATCTTTTACTGATTCAAGAAGAAGTAGATTGTCTAGGTCCCCTGTGAGAGAATAGGAGTGTTGTTTCATCTCCTTCAAGAGCCTAGTCCACACCTCCTTCAGTTAGATTTCAGTATTTAAGAAGGAGCTTACATATACCCAAAATCAATCTGAATATTCCTAATATGGCAAGGAACCTTCCTTTTGTTACCTTTAATGGAGGAAGCCCTCTTGACCTAGCACAATAAGATGATATTGTTGCAAGTATGAGGTAAACTAGTGTTGTCATTGATGTCAACATACTCATATTGCTTTGACAAGAAGGATTCAATGAGCAGTGTGCTGAGGATATTGAGAAAATTAGCCTCAGTCAGGAACAGTAAAGAACAGTGATGAGAAGAAGGCAAATGTACTGTATAGGATGCGAACCGGAGGATGCGGATTAAAGGGTTTGTAGATATGAGTCTTGAGATGCTTCAGTTAAGATTTCAGAGGTCCGCATGAAGATCTAAAGGAGTTGTGGCTGTCGGTGTAGAACCGGTTCCGGCAAGTATTCAGAGGTGACAGAGGATCACAAAAAGGTCTGGTGAGGTCTGGAACTGTATAATCCTAATCTGCGGATTGGAAGGAGTCTTTGGGATGTCCTTGTAATGTGCCATCTCAAGTTGTATATGATTTGGAGCTCCGGAAGTACCTCTTGCATTATGACAGTGACGACAGACAGTATTCTTGAAGTTCCGGATAAGGAGGATAAGAGATTTCAGTAAGTAAAGGAAATGTGGACGTACCTGGTCATTCAGGCAGGCTTGTGAAGGTTCCTGGATCATGTTGAGGTTGTGTTGTTGGTCTGCATTGACAGTAGAGCCCGGAATTGAAGATATTCTTCCGGATGAAGTTTTTGCTCTGTTTAGCCGACCGGATGAGTTGTTCATCCTGCGAATGTTCTTATGGTGGCCGACCAGATGTGTCATTCATCTTGTGGATATTCTTATGATTGATTGCCGACTTAGATGATTGTTTCTAAGTTGATGTCTTGTATAAATAAAGATTTGTGAGTTTATTTTGAAGTGTGGCTGATGTGGAAAAAGGTGAAGTAGCGAAGAGAAGTGCAGAAGGCAGAGCAGATGTTTCTGGGCTTAATGGAACTGATCCGGACATGGTAAAGATGTCATTCTCTAGTTCAATACTGTGATTCTTATCACTTTGTAGACAGTGTGTCTCCTTGTAGGCAGTGGGCCTCTTTGTGAGCAGTGTGCTCGGGCAGTGAGCCCTAATTGGCAAGTGCCATTTTGTAATTCCTTATTCTTCTAACAGAGAATAATCTTTGGGTTAATCACCCCGTGGTTTTCTCCCTTAACCGGGTTTCCACGTCAAAATACTGTGTCATGTGTTTCTCATTTCATGATAATGTTTGTTTGTTTGATTCAATACTGCTTTGATTGATAAGAAGGTTCAAAAGAAGAAATAATTAGGATAACTGATTCACCCCCCCTCTCAGTTATCAACAATTGGTATCAGAGCCAAGTTCCTCTGAAAGAAGCTTAACCGCTTGAGGAGATCTAGGATGTCATCATACAAAAAGGATAGTCCGAAGTTCGATGGAACCAATTTCACTCTCTGGAAGGGTCGCATGAAATGTCACCTGGAATGTATGGGAAAAGCATACTTGGCCATGGTTTCAAAACCATATGTACCTCCACAAGGCGGTCCGACAACTCTGAATGAAATCACAGAAGCTGAAAACAATCTGCGGACTAAGGAAGCTCTTCTAAGCGCATTGAATGACTCAGATCTCTCAAATGTTATTGACCTACCAACTGCATATGAGATCCTGACTAAGCTGGAACTTCTGTATGAAGGAGATGAGTTTGTCAAGAGTGCAAGGTTGCAAAGTCTGAAAGGGAAATTCGAAAGATTGAAGATGAGAGATGATGAAAACATCACTACTTTTATGCCAAGAGTGAATGAACTAGTGTGTGGAATTAGAAATGCTGGTGGAACTCTGGATGAAAATGAGATTGTTTGCAAAATCCTTAGATCCCTTCCTGTTGCCTACAAAATCAAGGTTGCTGCAATTGATGAATTCAGAGCCCACACAACTGTCACAAGAGAACAATTGGTTGGCAAGCTAGCTGCATTTGAAATGACCGAGTTTGGAGATGATCCTCCCAAGACTGAATCTGCTTTCAAAGCCAGTGCCTATGTGAAAGGCAAACAGAGAGTTGATCCGGGAGAAAACTCTTCAAGGAAGATGACATGGTATGATCAAGCAAGAAGAGACATGGAAGAAGAAGAAGCAGAAACAGCTCAACTTGAAGCCCTCATTGCAAAAAGACTACCAAGAGGATCCGGTAAGTATGAAGGAAAACTACCCTTTAAGTGCTTCAACTACAATAAGATTGGTCATTTTGCTTCAACATGTCTGGAAAGATCTGCAAGGTCTAATACTAACAGACAAAGGTTTCAAAAGAACTGCTATTATGTTCATGAAGAAGATGGCAATGAAGGAGTAACAGATGATGAATCAAAACTAGGAAGCAAATCCGGAAATGAGTGGGTGTTTATTGCCATCAAGGAAGAAGATTCAATACTCTCTGAATCTGTCAATCACAAAGTTGTGGAAAAAGCTTTGGCTGCTCAAGTGGAAGAAAAGGATGATTGGGTTATTGACGGTGGATGTTCTCACCATATGACTGGTGACAAGAATAAGTTCTTGAATTTGGAAAGGTATGAAGGAGGAATGGTAAAGTTTGGTGACAATTCTGCTGGCAGAATCAGAGGTAGGGGAACTATTTCCTTTGATGGAAAGAGCAAAACAGGTAATGTACTATATGTTGAAGGATTGAAGCACAATCTTCTCAGTGTTGGTCAGTTAGTGGACAAAGGCTATGATCTCCGGTTTAAGAATGGAAAATGTAGAATCTTTACAAGCTCCGGAACTGAAATTGCATCCGGTACTCAGACAAAAGGTAATATCTTTCATCTGGTTGGTTCAAATAAAAGTTGTTTGTTTGTTCAAATTGATCAGAGTTGGTTATGGCATAGAAGAATGTGTCATGTAAATTTTGATAACATCATCAAGATAAGCAATACTCAGGCTGTAAGAGATCTTCCAAAATTGATGAAACCTACAAATAGTTTGTGCAAAGAATGTCAGCTAGGTAAACAGAGCAGAGTCTCTTTCAAAAGCAAAGATCAGTCCTCTACCGGATTGTTGGAATTAGTACATACTGATCTCTGTGGTCCGACAAGAATCAAGAGTCTGCAAGGTGATAGATATTTCATGTTGTTAATTGATGACCATTCCCGGATGATGTGGGTTACCTTTCAAAAAGAAAAATCAGAAGCATTTGAGAAGTTCAAAATCTTCAAAGCTATGGTAGAGAATCAAACCGGATTGAAACTAAAGTGTCTAAGGTCTGATAGAGGTGGTGAATTTACATCCGGTGAGTTCATTGACTTTTGTGAGAAGCAGGGTATAAAGAGACAATTGTCTGCTCCTAGGACTCCACAGCAGAATGGAGTAGTTGAAAGAAAGAACCGGACCATCCAGGAAGCTGCCAGGACAATGATGTTGGAAGCAAATGTTCCTCAGATGTTCTGGAAAGAAGCTATCAGCACTGCAGTCTACACTCTAAATCGAGTTCAAATCAGAAACAATACCGGTAAGACCCCCTACGAACTCTGGTTTGGCATCACTCCTACTGTGAAATGTTTCAGAGTATTTGGTAGCAAGTGTTATATCAAAAGAGATGAAGATCTAGGAAAGTTTGATGCTAGAAGTGATGAAGGAATTTTCTTGGGTTACTCCACTCAAAGCAAAGCATACCGGTGTTACAATAAGAGACTGAGGAAGATGATAGAAAGCACTAATGTGAAAGTTGATGAAGGAATTGAGAAGCCCTCAAGATTTTATGAATTTGATGAAGATGACCAAGACAGTGTTCAGATTCAAGGAACTCAATCCTCTCCGGTAAGACAGAGTCAGCCTGATCCGGTAAATCAGGAAGAAGAGATAGGTTTGAATGAGCCTGATCAAGAAGCAGCAGTGCAGGATACTCCCAAAATTCCAAGGTATGTAACACTAAACCACTCTGAAGATCAGATCATAGGTGACAGAAGCAAAGGTGTGCAAACTAGAAGGAATGTTGCTCAAAATCAGGATGAATGTTGTCTGATTTCAAAGATTGAACCTAAAACAGTAAATGAAGCCTGCAATGATGAAAACTGGACTAAAGCAATGAAAGATGAATTAATGCAAATTGAGAAAAATCATACTTGGGATCTTGTTCCCAGACCTAGAGACAGGAATGTGATTGGAACCAAATGGGTCTTCCGGAACAAATTAAATGAAGCTGGTAAAGTAATCAGAAACAAAGCTAGATTGGTCTGCAAAGGCTACTCCCAAATAGAAGGAATTGATTTTGAAGAGACCTTTGCTCCCGTGGCAAGAATTGAAGCAGTCAGATTATTTCTTGCATTTGCTGCCTTCAAAGACTTCAAGGTATATCAGATGGATGTCAAGTCTGCCTTCCTAAATGGTGATCTGGAAGAAGAAGTTTACATTGAACAACCAGATGGATTTCAATTATCTGACAATGATGATATGGTCTGTAAGTTGAAGAAAGCATTGTATGGATTAAAACAAGCTCCAAGAGCATGGTATGAAAGGTTGGATAAGCATCTTGTGCAGATTGGATTCAGCAAAGGTACTGCTGACAGTAACTTATATTTCAAAATTGATCATGAAAACATCTTGATTGTTGAAGTATTTGTGGATGATATCATTTTTGGAGGAAGAGATAGTATGTGCAAAACTTTTGCAAATCAGATGAAATGTGAGTTTGAAATGTCTATGCTTGGTGAAATGAATTTCTTCTTGGGTCTGCAAATTACTCAAACAAAGAAAGGGATCTTCATTTCTCAAACCAAATATGTGAAAGAATTGTTAAGGAAATTTGGTATGGAAGATTCAAAACCAATGAACACTCCCATGGCAACCGGATGTAAGTTGAGCAAAGATGATGACTCCCCAAAGGCAGATCAGACAATGTATAGATCAATGATTGGTGGACTGTTGTATCTCACTTAGACCAGACCAGATATAATACAGGCTGTTGGTCTTGTGGAAAGATTCCAAGCTGATCCTAGAGAATCTCATGTTATGGCAATCAAAAGAATTTTTAGGTACTTGAAAGGAACAGTTGAGTATGGTCTATGGTACCCTAGAGATCTGGACTTCTCTCTTCATGCTTACACAGATGCAGATTGGGCAGGAGATGTAGATGATCGAAAGAGCACCAGTGGTGGAGCATTCTTTTTGGGGAAGAGATTGGTTTCTTGGCTAAGCAAGAAACAAGATGCAATATCTTTGTCTACAACTGAAGCAGAATACATTGCAGCAGCAAGTAGTTGCACTCAAATCCTATGGATGAAGCAGATGCTAAGAGATATTAAAATTGAATATGCGGAGCCTATCACAATTTTCTGTGATAATTCAAGTGCAATTAATATTTCCAAGAATCTGATATTACACTCTAAGACTAAGCACATATCTATCAAGTTTCACTTCTTGAGAGAACAAGTGAACAAGGAAGAAGTCAGGTTGGAGTATGTTCCCTCCAAGGATCAGATTGCAGATATCTTTACTAAACCTCTTCCCAAGGACTCTTTTGAATATCTCCGGGAGAAGTTAGGGGTCATGGCCCCTCCGGTGATGAACTAGGATGCACTGATGTGCATCAGTCCGGTGGATATCACAGTCATATCTTGTGATCCGGATTGATGATGGGGAGCTGCTACTAAGGGGGAGCAGCTGGTATGATTCTGATGTGTTAAAATTGCAAGTATGAGCCCTTTGCCATTGATGTCAAAGGGGGAGAGAAGACATGTGAAAAACAAGTAGTTGATGATCAAAAGGGGAGCAGTAAATGAGGAGAAGACATGTTGCTGATAGGGGGAGAAGTGACAGAAAGGAGAAGTTTCTTGTCTTGATGGTTTTTCACATCATATGTTGCCATCAATGACAAAGGGGGAGATTGTTGCAAGAATGAGGTAAACCAGTGTTGTCATTGATGTCAACATACTCATATTGCTTTGACAAGAAGGATTCAATGAGCAGTGTGCTGAGGATATTGAGAAAATTAGCCTCAGTCAGGAACAGTAAAGAACAGTGATGAGAAGAAGGCAAATGTACTGTATAGGATGCGAACCGGAGGATGCGGATTAAAGGGTTTGTAGATATGAGTCTTGAGATGCTTCAGTTAAGATTTTAGAGGTCCGCATGAAGATCTGAAGGAGTTGTGGCTGTCGGTGTAGAACCGGTTCCGGCAAGTATTCAGAGGTGACAGAGGATCACAAAAAGGTCCGGTGAGGTCCGGAACTGTATAATCCTAATCTACGGATTGGAAGGAGTCTTTGGGATGTCCTTGTAATGTGCCATCTCGAGTTGTATATGATTTGGAGCTCCGGAAGTACCTCTTGCATTATGACAGTGACGACAGACAGTATTCTTGAAGTTCCGGATAAGGAGGATAAGAGATTTCAGTAAGTAAAGGAAATGTGGACGTACCTGGTCATTCAGGCAGGCTTGTGAAGGTTCCTGGATCATGTTGAGGTTGTGTTGTTGGTCTGCATTGACAGTAGAGCCCGGAATTGAAGATATTCTTCCAGATGAAGTTTTTGCTCTATTTAGCCGACCGGATGAGTTGTTCATCCTACGAATGTTCTTATGGTGGCCGACCGGATGTGTCATTCATCTTGTGGATATTCTTATGATTGATTGCTGACTTAGATGATTGTTCCTAAGTTGATGTCTTGTATAAATAAAGATTTGTGAGTTCATTTTGAAGTGTGGCTGATGTGGAAAAAGGTGAAGTAGCGAAGAGAAGTGCAGAAGGCAGAGCAGATGTTTCTGGGCTTAATGGAACTGATTCGGACATGGTAAAGATGTCATTCTCCAGTTCAAGACTGTGATTCTTATCACTTTGTAGATAGTGTGTCTCCTTGTAGGCAGTGGGCCTCTTTGTGAGCAGTGTGCTCGGGCAGTGAGCCCTAATTGGCAAGTGCCATTTTGTAATTCCTTATTCTTCTAACAGAGAATAATCTTTGGGTTAATCACCCCGTGGTTTTCTCCCTTAACCGGGTTTCCACGTCAAAATACTGTGTCATGTGTTTCTCATTTCATGATAATGTTTGTTTGTTTGATTCAATACTGCTTTGATTGATAAGAAGGTTCAAAAGAAGAAATAATTAGGATAACTGATTCACCCCCCCCTCTCAGTTATCAACAGATATCCCCACCTCTACTCTAAAAGCAATCCCATTTTTTAATGGTGAAAATTCTACCACACCTACTGAGCATATCCAAGATATTGCCAGTGTGTGCTCTGTCCACAACATCACTACTGATAATATCACTATGAGACTTCTTGCTTCTTCATTCAAAGGAAAAGCACTCCAGTGGTATAGAGGTCTACCAACTAATTCCATCCATAACTGGGATGACTTGGGAACAAGACTCTGCCAACACTTTGAAGATAAGAGTGATCACCTGTCTCTAATGGAGCAATTAGAAACAATCAAAAGGGATCCCCATGAGTTCATGGTGGACTTCAACTATAGATTTAAGAAAACTTGGGACAAGATCCCATTGTTAGTGAAGCCCTCTCCAAATGTTGCCTTCATATACTATTTTAAGTCTTTAAATCTTGACATTGCTGTCATGATCCAATCCATGGGTGAGATTGTGTTACCAGGTGCATATGACATAGCAATAAGGGTAGAGAATTGTTTGATTCAGGTTGGAAAATTGCTCCGAGACCACCAACACCCTTATTTCCAGAGGCTCATGTCATCCAACCAAGTGTGGCTCCAATACCTACAATAGTCAGCCCTACCACTCCTCTAATTACGCATGCAATTGAAAAAGTAGATGGGAAAGATGCTCTGATTAGAAGCTTGACCAATAAAGTAATGGAAATGGAGAGACAACTGGCCTAGTCCAATAGACCATATCAACCCTCTAATCAAACATATCAGCAGAACATACCGCCATGTCAGGGGAATGTACAAAGGAAAAATCAACCAAGTTATATCAAGACACTAAATGCTATCCATCCCAACACTACAAGCATGTCTGGACCTTTGGTGCCCATATAGTTAAACATGGCTCAAGACATCGATTGGTTCTATCCATGCAATCAACCCCATGATCAGAATTTGTGCCAGAGAAGACAGTTCAGTCAAGATTTGACAGTGCAAAGCCAATCAGTCATCCTAGAACAATAGTCTAGTTCCAGCCAAGATATGGTGGGAGGGCAGGAACAAATACAAAACAATTCTACCTTGATGAATTGGACACAGGATGATTTTTGTGGTGTTAATCAGGGTACAAGTCCAATAGCATTCAACACGAGCCAAAAGAAGAGCCACTAAGGATGCAGCAGTTCCTACACTTGGTCAAGCATCTACCTCTCATGCATCTCCAATAGCTATAAATGAAGGTGCAACAGCTAAGACTCCTTCGAAACAAGTAGATTAGGTTGTTGGTAAGGCAACTCCAGTGCTAGAACAACCCTAGGCCAGTCAATAGTCAAAGGTTGACACTGTTATCACAAAGGTACCTCAAAAGGTTAGTTAGATCTCTTTCATCATAGTTGATTAGATGAAAAGGACTAACCTAAATGTCACTATGTAGGATTCCCAATTAATCCCATCTCAAAGGGATTTACTTCAAGAATCCCTAATAAGCTTTAGTGAGCCTGCCAAAGAGATAGCAAAATAAAAAGCAGCCACCCTAGCAAACCTATGCTGACTAAAAGAGGAGGTAAGCACAAGTAAAATCAGTAAGCCCCCTCCTTTCCATGTTTCCCTAATCATTGGTCACAAATTGTTGCATAATTCCATGATTGATTCTGGGGTGGGTACTTCTATTATGCCTAAAAATATAGCTGATCAATTAGACATTGAATATGAACCTGTGAATAAGGGGGTAGTGCAACTAGATGGTACTATTGTTAAGACAGTAGGTGTTGTTAAAGATATAAAACTTACCCTACATGCATGCCCTCTATGCTCTATTTTACAAGACATTTTAGTCATTGATCTCCCTACATACTTTGGCATATGTTTGTCTAGAGATCTCACTGATAAAATAGGTGGATACCTATCCTCTGATTGGTCCCACATGTTGTTTAGAACAAGGTATGGCACTAGGGTGACCGTTAAGTCTGAGCCTATTTCCAATGATCATGTAGATCCTTATTCTCCTAACCCTACCAACATGAACTGCACAATCCATGACTTGGAGGAGGATGACAACAACATGCATGAGACTGCCACACCTATGGAAGAAATCCCTGATATACTGTTTAATGAATGGGAAAATTGTTTTTAGTTTGATACTCCTAATCATGTAGAAGACATAGGGATGGGTACATACTATATCCATGATGAGGATACCTTTATCCCTAATCTTGTGAAGTCAAAAGAAGATTCAAGTGGGATATGGCAAATATATTTTGATGGCTCCAAAAGCAAAAATGGAGCACGTGCTAGGGTTGTACTGATTTCACCCCAAAAAGAAAATTATTTCTCTGCTTTCATATTACAATTCATTTTTACCAATAATGTGGTTGAGTATAAAGCTTTAATTCAAGGCATGTTTTTGATACAAAAGAGAGCAATAAAAATTTTACAAGCATTTAGTGACGGTGAGCTTGTTGTTCACCAAATCGGGCTACAAAGTGCTTCAAGGAATGACTTGCTAAAGTCATATAAGCATAGAGTCTGGGACCTAATTGAAAACTTTGATGCCTTCAATATCCAGGTAGTACCCAGACAAAAAAACAAAGATGTTGACAGGTTGGCTACAGTTGGTGACTAGTTTGGCATTCCTAAGAATGTCAAACAAGACTTAGATCAACATGTAAAAATTGTTGTGCAGCCTGTTGTGCCTGATAATGTGTTGAGCTAGCAGGTATTTGAGAATGACAAATAGATCATAAATTTATTTCAAGATGAGGTAGAGTTTGTTGCTAGTAATCAGTCCAAGTTGCAGAAGTAGTATGGTGACTAGGTGATCCAGCTGAAGACCAATAAATAGCTTAGGAGATTGGTCACTTTAGAAAACTTATTTGGTGCTAATGATCAACCTAAAAGGGAGAAGATGAACATGATAGTCAAAAAATAGGACTATGAAGAGGTAGAAATTGCATAGGGCAGATTTCTAAAACATGGCAACGTATGTGATCAAGTTGAAAGACAAGGTTTTGTTGAACTTTGTAATGAATTTGATGATTTAATTTCTGAGAATATATGGATCTGAAATGTTTTGACCCTGGTTTAATCCAACATACCATTGATTTAGACCCTAATGCCAAACCTGTTTGCCAAAAGAAAAGGCCCATCAACCCCAAAATAGAACCATTAATAAGGAAAGAGCTATCCAAGATCATAGAAGCCAAAATCATTTATCCAATTAAACATTCCTCTTGGGTGGCTAACCTAGTTCTAGTTAGGAAAAAGAATGGGGAAATTAGACTGTGTGTGGGCTTTAGAGACCTAAACAAGGCCTCCCTTAAAGACCACTATTCACTCCCCTCAATGGAACAAATCTTACAAACAGTGGCAGGAGCTGAAAGGTTTTCACTCCTAGATGGCTACTCAGGGTACAATCAAATTCTTGTAAAAAATTAGATCAGTACAAAATAGCCTTCACCACCAAAGGGGGCACCTTGGATTATCAAAAAATGCCATTTGGGTTGACCAATGCTGGAGCAACCTTCCAAAGAGCAATGGATTTGGCCTTTAAAGGCCTAATTAATGATATTATTTTAGTGTATCTTGATGATTTGTATGTATATTCAAAGCATGCAGCTGACCATCTGGTTCATTTGAGAAAAGTCTTTGAAAGATGCAGAGAATATGGTGTGTCATTGAATCCAAAGAAATGTGTGTTTGTTGTCTCGGAAGGCAAATTGTTGGGACATGTAGTCTTGAAGGAAGGACTTGCCATTGACCCTGAAAGTACCAGTGCCATTCTATCTCTCCCCCTTCCTAGTTATAAGAAGGGACTGCAAAGTTTCTTGGGTAATATTTATTTCCTGAGGAGCTTTATACCAAATTTTGCTTCAATAGAAAAACCCCTCACCGCCATGTTTAAGAAGAATGTTGCCTTCACATTGTCAAAAGAAGGCAAGGATAGTTTTGAAGCTATCAAGAAGGCCATTGCACAAGCCCCCACACTGGTAAACCCTAACTATGAAAAAGATTTTATCATTTATACTTTTGGAGGCAAGGAGGGCATATCAACGGTCCTGACACAGTAGAATGAAGAGAAGTTGGAGCAGACAATTGATTTCTTCATCCAGCCTCTCAAAGAGTATGATTTGATGTATGATTTTATTGAGAAACAAGTGTTTGTTGTGTTGAAAGCACTCAAAAAAATTAGACACATGCTTTAAAACAAAAATATATAGTTGATGGTGAATCACCCTGTGTATAAGAGTTCCTTTTGAGCAGAGATGTCAATGAGAAGAGGGTTGAGTGGATCACAAAAGTCATGGAGTATGATATCAATATCAACATCACCAAGTTGGTAAGAGGTAAAGGACTATGTGAGCAGATGGCAACAGATATTGGAGTTGGAAGTGACACAGCGTATGCCCTTGAACAAGTCCTGCCAACTGATTTTCATGCTCCAAACGATTGGTATCATGACATGGCTACTTTTCTACAGTTAGGTAAATGCCTAGATTGACTGGATCAAGCCAAAAGGAGGTATTTCAGACTCCAGTCCATTTGTTATGTTCTTTTTGATGGTGTCTTATTTAGGAAATACATCAATGGGGTTCTTCTCAAATGCATTACACAAGATCAAACCCCTAGGGTGTTAGAAGAGTTTCATAATGGCCCTGCTGGTGGCCATTTTTCACCAAGAACAATTGTTGTCAAAATCATGAGGGCTAGTTATTATTGGCCCAATTTGTTTAGAGATGCCCATAGATGGGCAAGAAGCTACAAAGAATGTGCATTATTTGCAGGTAAACAAAAGTTGGTTGCTCTTCCCCTGCACCCAATTCAGACTAATCAATCATTTTCCCAATCGGGTTTGGACTTCATTGGGATGATTAATCCACCTTCTAGTGCTAGTCATAAGTGGATTTTAGTAGCCACTGATTATTTCACGAGGTGGATAGAGGCAATTGATTTGAAGGATGGCATAGAGGCATCTGTTTTAGAATTCCTTGAGGGTATAGTTACCATATTTGGTGTTCCATTCACCATTATTTCTGATAATGCTAAGGCCTTTGTAGGCACAAAAATTAGTGAATGGGCACTTAACTATGGAATTTCCTTGAAGACATATTCCAACTACTACCTCCAAGGGAATGACCTAGTTGAGTCCACAAACAAAAACCTAATCAGAATCATCAAAAGGACAATGGATGACAATCAAAGGACTTGGCATTCCAAGTTGAAAACAACTCTCTAGGCTGATAGAATCACCCCTAAGAGGGCCATTGGCAATTCGCCCTTTATGCTAGTTTATGGAAAGGAAGTAAGGCTTCCATTGTCACTAGAGTTGCATTCCCTTGAGCTGGCACAATAGCTGGAATTGTTGGAAATTGATGCCATGATAGCAAGATTTTTCGAGATGATAGAGCTTGAAGAGAAAAGAGATGTTGCCATGAAGACTCTTAAAGCCCATCAAGATCAGGTCAAGAGGACCTTTGATAGAAAATCAATTGGCAGAGTCTTCCAAGAGGGAGATTTAGTGCTAAAATGGGACGAGGATAGAGCTAAGGCTGGGAGGCATTCCAAATTTGATGCCTTATGGAATGACCCATATATCATCACCAGTTGCAAGCAAGCAAATGCCTTCCAAATCTCCAAGCTAACTGGTGAATCACTTCCAATCTTAGTGAATGGGATTCATCTCAAACCATACTTTTGAGTTTGGTTTTGGGATCCTTGTAAATATTTAGAGTAGGTCTTTCTTCTATTTTAGGTTTCCCTTCGTCCAAGTGCTCTTACACAGGCAACATTCTCATTCAAGGATTGTTTGCCTTGCTTTCTATTTTGTTTTATTTTCTGGAGGCAGTTTCAGTTCTATGTGATCATGTTGTTGCAGTTTCCCTTTTGACCATGTGCCCAATGAATTGTATAAGGCCACTGGATCCTCATGTTTAGTAGGAAAACACCCCTGCATAGTCACCAAAATGTTGTCATATTTTGCCAAGGCCAAAATAGTCTAAAAAACCCCACTTTTCTTCCATCAGAAATATTCGATCTGAGAAAGCTTAAATGGAAGAAAACCTCCCTCCAAAAAATTATAAGTATTTTACATTTTTCTTCTTCCTTAGTCGACAAAATTCAAGTTTAAAAGTCCCCCCAATTCAGTGTGTTTTCTTCCCTTAGAAAAAATTATCCATTTGAGGGCTTTGTCAACAAATCAATAAGTTTGCGAACTGTTGATTTCACCGACTGAGTTTGTAAGTCTATGACTTCACTGGTTTGCTGATTTGTGGATAAGCTGGCAAAAGAGCCGAACAAAAAGTAAAGGATAAAAAGAAAAGTTGAAGATTGTAGCCTTTTGTCGATGAATCAACTAGTTTGCAAATTGTCAACTTCACCGACTAGGTTCATGAGTTTGAAAGGAAGCAAGGTGTAAGGAAATGCTTCCTACACTGATCTACTGAGGAAAGATTTATGCAAATTTTTAACCATTACAGTTACAAATTAATATGCACATTAATAGAAAGGTAATAACAACATTCAAATACAAAACTCACAACACAAGATATACATGGGGAAAACCCTTTTAGGTAAAAAACCCCACACTCCAAAGTTGCCCAATATATTATTCAGGAATCAAGAAGATTACAATATACTTGTAGAGAAAGATTTCATAGGAGTATTAACCAACCAAAGCTCCAAGAGGTAACTCAACATCTATAAGACTCTTACACACAACCTCCATCTCAAGCTCCTGATATATAGGAGATACAATACAGTAAACCATCAATGGTAATTACAAAACCATGAGCCAAAACCACCCAAAAGTGACACCCAAATTATATCCAATCAAAGATGACTTGTGATGTGCTAAAACACACACCAACATGTGTAACTCACCCCTTTACAACTCTTTTAAGTGTCTAAAACATTTTTACATTTCCCAAAAATAGGAGGTCCAACTTCCAGAGGTCATAACTTTTGATCCGAGTGTCTAATTGACAAACCATTTAATGTGTCAGAAAAATTGTGAAGAGATCTATCAAGCTATAACTAAATTTGTCGATTATGACAAATTTTAGGGTGTTTAGGGACCTCTAAGTTCCTCAAAACTGAGTTTAAAATTTTTTTCGATAGTTTCAAAAAACAAAAACTTTAATATCTCGCAATCCAACTATGATCTTACATTGAAACTCACCCGAGATGTTTACTTAGCAGTTTCGCACCTTTTTGTAAAAAATTTAGGTCAATCTGAGGTCAAATGTAGAGTTACTAAAAATAGTAAGTCCCGCCATTTTTAGCCCTTTTGGAAACTTTGAAAGTTCTAGACCATTCTCCAAGATAAAGGGTATTCGAAAAGACCAAAACTGGGAAGAATAGTAACCTTTCATAGTTGCAAGGTTGAGACACTTTTCCTAACATTCTCCCTCTTGTCAAACACCTTGCAAGAGAAAAGGGAGTATCAACACTATGATTTAATTGCTAGGGGTCTAGAGGCCCACAGACTCTGAACGCCATCTGAACTTCTCTGTGCTCACAAGTTTTGTCAAAGAATCTATAACATTCATCAAAGTGTCAACTTTCTCCAAGTTTACCTTCCTATCCTCTACCATGTCACAAACAAAATGGTACTGAACATCAATATGCTTAGTCCTCGCATGGAAAGTAGGATTCTTTGCCAAACATATGGCACTCTGATTGTCACAACAAATAGTAATCTTCCTTGCATCAAACCCAACATCAGAACACAATCTCTTAAGCCAAATAGCTTCTTTACAAGCATGAATTGTTTCCATGTACTCAGCTTCAGTAGTGGACAAAGCGGCCACAAGTTGTTGCTTACTTATTCAACTAATAGCACCACCAAACATAGTGAACACATAAGCACTGGTGGATCTCTTGCTGTCAATGTCACCAGCCCAATTTGAATCCACAAATCCATGAATACTTACAGAATACTAAGATCTAGTAGGATAACCATGATAGTACAAGGAATACTTGGAAGTACCCCGCAAATATCTGAACACTCTCTTCACTGCATCCCAATGTACCCGCCTAGGATTAGTCATAAATTGACTAAGGACTCCCACTACTTGGGCAAAGTCTGGTCTTGTACAGACCATCACATACATCAAACTACCAACTGCACTAGCATAAGGAACTCTACTCATATCCTCCATCTTAGAAGGAGACTTTGGAAAATCTACAATAGATAACTTTGTCCCCATCGTAATAGGAACAGTCAAAGGTCTGTAATCTACCATGTTGAATCTCTCCAACACAGTGTTAACATACTTACTCTGGCCTAACCAAAGTTTTATGTCTTCTCTGTCTCTTTTGATCTCCATTCCCAGAATGTACCGAGCTGCCCCTAGATTTTTCATCTCAAACTGTGGTGACAACTGAGACTTCAAATCAGAAATCAAACTTTTACCATTCCCAATGAGTAACATATCATCGACATACAATGAAATAATGAGAATGCAATCATTGGCAAACTTGTAATAAACACAATGATCTAATTTTGATCTCAGAAATTCAATACTCAACACAAAGGCATCAAACTTCTGGTACCACATCCTAGGAGACTGTTTCAAACCATACAAAAAAAAATTCAACTTGCAAACTAGATTTGTTTTACCTTTCACCACACAGTGCTCTGGCTATGACATATATATTTTCTCCTCCAAGTCCCCATGAAGGAATGTTGTCTTCACATCCATCTATTCCACTTCTAGATCATACGTTGTTGCAAGAGATAACAAGAACCGAATAGATGTCAGCTTTGCAATGGGAGAGAAAATCTCACCATAGTCAATTCTCTCCACCTGAGAATACCATTTCGCAACCAATCTAGCCTTATATTTCTTAACACTACCATCTACACCAAATTTCTTTTTGAACACCCATTTGCATCCAACAGGTTTTCGTCCTTCAGGCAAAGGCACCAAGTTCCAAGTATTATTCTTTTCCAAAGAAGCCATCTCCTCTTCCATGGCCTCCTTCCAAGACCCTACATCTTTCATACCAATAGCCTCCTTCACAGTTCTAGGCTCATTAGTGTTAAAAATCAAAGAAAAAATATAACTGGAGTCATACAATGAATAACCAAACCTATCAAGTTGCAGCCTTATCCGCGTGGACCTCCTCAAAGATTGAGGTTGAGGTTCTTCATCTTCTTCTCAACTTTTAGAGCTACTAGAGATCTTCTCATTATCATGTCCAATAGATGTTTTTTATTCAAATTTCTAAGGGATGGAAGGAAGCTGAACCACATCCTCTTTCTTCTCTTCTTTCTCTAACTACAAGTAAATAGAAGAAGGATTGAGCTCTCTGAAGATCACACGTCTGCTATACAAAACTCTCTCAGTCGTTGGATCCCAAAGCTTGTACCCTTTCACACCGATGTCATAACCGATGAAGATACACTTCACAGCCTTGTTCTCTAATTTAGATCTCTTCTCCTTAGGCACATGTGCATATGCCTCACAACCAAATACTCGAATGTGTCTTAATGAAGGATTTTTACCAAACCACAGCTCCATAGGCGTCTTATCAATGAGCGTTGATGTAGGAGACCTATTAACCAGGTAACAAGAAATAGCAAAAACTTCAGCCTAGAACTTTTGTTCAAGACCATCTCCACTTAGCATACTCCTTGCCCTCTCCATCAACGTTCTATTCATCCTCTCTGCAACTCCATTCTACTGAGGGGTATATGAAGTTGTCTTGTGTTTCTCAATCCCTTGTTCTTTACAGAACTTGTCAAAATTTGTTGAACAATACTCACCACCATTGTCAGTCCTCAAACACTTAATCTTTCTATCCTTTTGATTCTCTACAAGAGATTTGAACTCTTTGAATCTACAAAAGACTTTAGATTTGCTTCTAAGGAAATACACCCATGTCCTACTATAATCATCAATGAATGAAACAAAGTAAATAGATTTTGAAATTGAAGGAACATTAACATGACCAAACACATCAGAATGAATCAAGTCCAACACCTCAGAAGATTTGTGAGAACTGGAATAAAACTAAACATGGTTTTGTTTTCTATAAATGTAATGTTCACAGAAATTAAACTCAAGGTTATAGTCATTCATACCCTCAACAAGATTTTTATTTGTCAAGGTCCTTAAACCCTTTTCTCCAATGTGACCAAGCCTTTGCTGCCATAACATTGTCTTCTCAGCTGGAAGTTTCATCTCCATAGAATAAGCACCCTTAGGTACATAGAAAGCACAACCATCAGAAGTAGATGCAACAATCCTCTTCGCTGCTGGTTCCAGTGGTGAGGATGAAGACTCTGAATCTCTCTTCTTTGAAACAGAGGCACTATTGCACTGAACTACACATGCATCAAGCTAAAACAGAGTGCCAATCCAAACACCCTTAGCCAACACCATAAATCCTCTAGTCATCTTGCATCCTCCATTCGAGAAAACAACCTGCACACCTACATCATTCAACTTACTTACAAAAAGAAGGTTCCGTGTCAAACTAGGGATATGTAGA
Source organism: Cunninghamia lanceolata (assembly GCA_027924645.1). Classification (NCBI taxonomy): domain Eukaryota; kingdom Viridiplantae; phylum Streptophyta; class Pinopsida; order Cupressales; family Cupressaceae; genus Cunninghamia; species Cunninghamia lanceolata. The sequence goes on from BSBN01001583.1 coordinate 20,089,242, forward strand.
ACACCATTGATTCCCTTCACTCATCCATCAGGGAATTGAATCAAGACTCTTCCACGGCCAACAATCTTTAGGTGAGAATCATCACCCAAGTACACATTTCCACCATCATATTCTTCATACTTCAAAAACCAACCCCGATGCGAGGTCATGTGAAAAATGCACTAGAGTCAATAAGCCCCACATTCTCAGATGCATGTGTTGCCAAGGTAGCAACAAACACTTCTCCTTCATCTTGAGAGGACTTGTCATAATCTAAATCATAGTTCTTCTTCTTCTTCTTTTTCTTTTTCTCCTCCTTGCACTCTTTGTGGAAGTGACCAGGTTTGCCGCAGTTCTGACACAGGGCCTTGGACTTTCTGGGAGACTTTGATCTCCCATAGGATTTGGATCTTCCTTTTTCTTCCTTCTTATCCTTTTTCTTTCCCTTCTCTTTAGATCTACCACGAACCACAAGAGCCTCCTTAGCCGATTTGGAAGACTTTCTCTGCATCTCTTCAGACAACAACAAAGAGACCACTTCATCCATCTTGAAGGTGGTAGTGGTACTCCCAATGGCCATAACAAGGTGATCCCATGAATCTGGTAAGGAACACAGTAATGTCATACATCAATCCTCCTCCATCTTCACACCAATAGAGGTCAACTGGACAACAAGCATATTGAATGTATTCATGTGATCAGTGACAGATTATCCATTTTCCATCCTCCCAAAATACAATTTCTTTCACTGGAATAACTTGTTCACCGGGGATTTATCCTGATAAACATCTCCAAGCTTCTTCCAAAGATCTTTTGCAGTTTTCTCTTCATGGATATTTAGGAACACTGAATTAGCCAAACACAGTCTTATCAGACCCTTAGCCTTCCAATCCATCAGATCCCAATCTTCTTGTTTCATGCCCGATGGAATGGATCCAGATACTATGAGCCATAAATTTTTATCCACCAATAAGTCCTCCATCTTGATTTTCCACAACTCAATTGAACGTATCTATATCAAACCTCCCAAATGTGCTCGCCATCTCTTTCCTGCAACAAAGATTTCAAAATCCTCTGCACAAGCTCCCACTCAATCGAAGATCATCTCAGAAAACCCTCTACCTAGAAACGAGAACCAAATGTGATCAGGCTCTGATACCAACTGAAAGGAAGCAAGGTATGTGGAAAACGCTTCCTACACTGATCTACTAGGGAAAGATTTATTCAAATTTTTAACTTTTACAGTTACAAATTAAGATGCACATTAACAGAAAGGTAATAACAACATTCAAATGCAAAACTCACAACACAAGATATACGTGGGGAAAACCCTTTCAGGTAAAAAACCCCACACTCCAAAGTTGCCCAATATATTATTCAGGAACCAAGAAGATTACAATATACTTGCAGATCAAGCTTTCATAGGAGTATTAACCAACCAAAGATCCAAGAGGTAACTCAACATCTATTTTTAACTTTTACAGTTACAGATTAAGATGCACATTAACAGAAAGGTAATAACAACATTCAAATGCAAAACTCACAACACAAGATATACGTGGGGAAAACCCTTTCAGGTAAAAAACCCCACACTCCAAAGTTGCCCAATATATTATTCAGCAACCAAGAAGATTACAATATACTTGCAGATCAAGCTTTCATAGGAGTATTAACCAACCAGAGATCCAAGAGGTAACTCAACATCTATAAGACTCTTACAACCTCCATCTCAAGCTCCTGATATATAGGAGATACAATATAGTAAATCGTCAACGGTAATTACAAAACCATGAGCTAAAACCACCCAAAAGTGGCGCCCAAATTATCTCCAATCAAAGATGCCTTGTGATGTGCCAAAACACACATCAACACATATAACTCTCTCATTTATAGCTCTTTTTAAGTGTCTAACATGTTTTTACATTTCCAAAAAACATGAGGTCCAAATTCTAGAGGTCATAACTTTTGATCCAGGTGTCTGATTGACGAATTGTTTAATGCATCGAAAAGCTCGTGAAGAGATCTATCAATCTATAACTAACTTTGTGGGTTACAACAACTCTTGGGGTGTTTAGGGACCTCTAAGTGCCTCAAAACTTAGTTCAAAACTTTTTTTGGCAGTTTCAAAAAATAGAAACTTTAATATCTCGCAATCCAGATATGATCTTGAGTCAAAACTCACCCAAGATGTTTACTTAGTAGTTTCACACCTTTTGGAAAAAATTTTGGGTCAATTTAAGGTCAAATGTAGAGTTACTAAAAATAGTAAGTCCCACCATTTTTAGCCCTTTTGGAAACTTTGAAAGTTTTAGACCATTCTCCAAGATAAAGGGTATTCAAAAAGACCAAAACTGGGAAGAACAATAACCTTTCGTAGTTGCAAGGTTGAGACACTTTTCCTAATAGAGTTTTTTATTTTCATCAATTTTACAAGGTGACAGGCGACAAAAGAGACAGGGCTTGAAGTAAAGGAAACCGACGAGTTGGTAAAATTGCAAAGCTTCCAATCAGTGTGACTTTCAGGATTCACCAATAAGGCAATTAGGAAGCTAAAGAAGCCAAAGGTAAAAAGGGATAAGGAAATAAGGAAGGCCCTAGTAAAAGAGGCAAAAGAAAAGAAAATCAATGATTTGTGATAAAGATATTTCGCCGACAAGGTGAAAAGGCAAGCCAAGATAGGTTTGCGGAAAGGGAAATTCACCAATAAGGTGAAAAGCGATAGAAAAGGAAGAAAAGAAAGAAGATGGAGCAAGAAGAAAAGTGGTTCATGAAATGAAAGTTTGTTGATAAGGTAAAAAATAAGGCAAAGACATAAAGAAAGGGAGAAGTCAAGGATCAGTAAAGTTGCAAACTCACCAATCAGTTCACAATTTCTCAAATTCGCTAACTAAGCTTTTACCAACCAGTTTTGCTGACAGAGAGAGAAAAGAAGGTGCCCAATGCATAGAAAGGACACAGAATTAGAATTCAAAGAGCAAATGAAGCATGAAGATCAATTAAGTAGAATGTTTGAATTCTTCAGGTATGGCCAAATTCGTGGGCGGTTGTAAGTGAACATTGGACAACACTTTTAAAGTGTTGTAAAAGCTTTGGTAGGCAATTTCCTAAATTTGCGCCATGATTGCAGGATGAGACTTGCAGATTTGTACTCAACATTAATGTGTTGCAGGCCAAGGTTTTGTAGGTGGTTGACACAGTAAAAATATTCAATGTGCTAATACACAAATGGAAGACAAAATAGATGAAATGAATTTGCATCTACCAAAACATAAATTTGACCTTCCCTCTTCAATGATCCAGGTACCCAAAGAGTGTGGGCAATCTCCTTCTATCAATTTTTAGACTTGTCAGGGTATGGGTGTGCTTCTAGTCTTGTAGATTTTCTGACATAGCCATGAGCTAAATTGAATGCAGCATGGGCGCCTAGGAAAAACGGTTGATTGATTTTTAGTGTCTGTAGATGCACGATGGATTGAAACATTTTATATACATGTAGAAAATATGTAATTGTTGTTATCTATTTTTTATCTATTTTTTTGGGCTATTGCGCAAGCAGGAGAATTTTGTTGTGATTGTAGGCCTTGTAATACTTTACAAGAGCCAGTTTGATTTGATACATGGTGCTCGATTCTAAGCCTTTGATGTCTCTGATTGTTGTTCACCGATGAATGTAAACTACTATTTTATTTCTATTTCCTATGAAATTAATTCTTCTACTTTTGTAATGGTTTTCTAACCTTCATGATCAATACAAACTGTTATTTTACCTCTTTATTTAACTTTACACTATGTTTATTTTAGAATTGTATGCTTGTATTGTGGGCAAAATGGTCCCTTTAATAGATTTAGTTTTCTACCTGAACCTATGTGATGTTTACGTGAGTCTATGTGAGTTTTTTGCAGTTTTGAGGTCATTGTTGTGTTAATATAGGTGCAGTTAAAACATATTAAATCTGGTGCATCACCCTTTTTAATTTTAGTATCTTCTTCCCCTTTTCCTTGTGAGCATTAGCATTAGATTTAGCCATTATTCTCTAGACCTTAAGTCGAGAAAGAGGAACCAACCTTCTCTGGATATTTGGTCTCAACTGCAAGGTCCCACACCTTGAAACCAATCCCATGTTTCACTAAATTTGTTGGAACTACCAAAAGCTTCAACAACTGAGTGCAAATTCAAGCAACAATAATTACCTCAAGATTAGCTGCGATATCCTTCACAACCTCATTCATATTTTTGAATTTTTCAACTTCCCAAGGTTCACCAGAAGTGGTTTCAATACCATTAGTGTTAATAGACTCATCCAAATTATTATTGTTTGGAGGGTCCTGCTCATTCACTATTTTTTACTAATTTTCTCCCTCCTTGAATTCAGGCTTGAGATTATTAAGCCTCTTATTGATTTTGGGGTGGTTTCTTTTTTGATGTCCTTCTTCCTTACAAAGGAAATAGGCATTAAGTTTGATGAGTCTAGTTATTGGCTAGTTTTCTTATGTTTTTATGCAAGTTCTCAGACATTATCAGACATTTGTCCTATACATATTCCTACACTTTACTATCTTTTATGCTTATTATGCAGTCCTATACAAATCAAACTAAGGCAAAACATGAAACCCTAATTGAGCAAGATCAGAGCATAACAGACTAACGGAAATAGATATCATGAATCTAACACCATAGTGAGGATCAAGGTGCAGAGCAGAACCTAGATCCTGATTTCAGAGGCCAAAGGACCAAGGCGCTTGGGTGCCCTAGACCCTGATTAGGGTTTTGCAGACTGTAATGATCTGTGTCTTCGTCATTTTGTGTTCCTGTCTCATGTAGCTTGACTTCTGCAAATTCCTCTGGATCTGACCTACACACACACAAGAAGGAAAATGGTTGGGTGCTATTTAGGAGCTTGCTTGAGTCAAACTCCACGAATGGTGTTTCCACCTCCACAATAGCAAAGATGATAGATAAAGAGTGCATGCCCTATGAGGGCAAAGGAAAATCTGAAGTAGAATGGAATGTTAGAACAAAGCATGAAGGAAAGAAGTCACCATGAGCATAGAAACCCTAGCATGCTTGATGCAGTGTCACAACTTAGCTCAAGAAGTTTGTGTACCCCAAAGAAGTAGAAATTTCTTCACAAGACCTGCAATAAGTTAGTGTCGTAGCAATAATCCACCATAGAGAGCTTAGAGAAGAATATAGAGCATGAGAGAGAAGAAGAGAGAGTGTAAGAGTGCCTAGATTGCTTAGATAACTTAGAGATGTTCAAATGAATAAACTAACTTATTTTTATATGCATTCTCACTCACAAATGATGAATAAAACCAAATGGGACTGGCATGAGGAACCATTTAATATGTCTCAAGATGACATACCTTGAAAATATGTCAAGGCTAAATGAGGGACCAGGGCGCTTGGGCACCCTTGTCCTTTAGCCCCAAAAATCTCGTCATAAGTCTCTTTAGGTGTTCTTAGGTCAGTCTCATTGTTATTTTGTTGAGTTTTATCATCAAGATCGATATTTAATCATTTAATATTCAAAAAGGTGTAAAAATAGGTCATGATTAACAAGTGTAAACATTTTAGGTCCAACCAGGTGCTAAACTAGGTGTAAAATCCTGGTGTGCATATTTTATGATGTAACATTTATCCCCCGCTTTAACGTGGGTACAAAATTATGTTTGAACTCGCACTAAAGGATGGAAATGACAAATTTCAAACACAACATAGAGACCATAGAATGTCACCAAATTGAGGGGTGATCAAGCCCCCAAGTTTAGGATTCTAGGAGCCTATGATGATTGGCATACACATATGACACATGACATAATTCAGTCATATATGAAGCACTTAGAAAACATGAGATAAGAGAAGACATACACAAGGCATACACGTTATACACAAAGTATACACGCTTGACACGAAGCATACACATAAGGCATAAATTACACAGAATACATGTGAAACACATATGGAATACATGCAAAGCACTTAAGGAGAATACATAAGGAATACATAGAGAAAGCACATGTGAGGCATGTGTGAGGCATGAAGAATATATAGAGAATAAGAATATGTGAGGAGAATACATGCATCATACAACAATCACAAGAAGCACATAACAGAAGACCTTGAGTCAGTATGGTAAAAGAGACCTCAATTTAAATGTTGTCTCAATCACCATGCATCATTCCCCAAGATGCAATAAGAAGAATGCTAAGGGGTTAGTTAGAAATAAGAAGAGCAAGATGGGTACAAACACATCATACACATAATCTATCTAAAGAGAAGTGTTTCCACTCAAGGGAATACACAAACTACCTCCCGCGAGAGGATTTACACGAATTCTTGCAAAATAATAAGGTGAAGCGACCTTACTACCAAACTCTAATTGGTGGTGCAACCCTTCTCCCAAGCATGCAAGGAGCTTCAACTTAGGAGAACAAGATAGACTCAAGATCTTGTTTCCAAGATTTCCATTATCCTTTCTAAGAGAGTGGAGTAACAAAGATAATCAACAAGTGTTTTGATAAAAATATGAGAGTAAGGCTCATAGCACGATGTATGCCCCCACCTTAAAATGATTGCTAAATCCATCAAGGAGCAATTGTCTTTAAGGTAGAGTGGGGAAGAAATATAAAATACGCACGAGGACTTTCTTAAAAGCACATGCCCAAATGACATATGTTCTCAAAAGCTACATCGTGACAAGGGATTGCCCCTAGGACAATCAAACCAGGGCGATGCTTACAGGCATGATACACAATGACTTGTGCAGTCATGGTATGATGTCAAGCATTGCAACAAGATGCCACACACAAAAAACATCATAACTTACGACGATGACAAAGGAAAGATCACATGAAAGTAGAGTATATATAAATTGAATCAACATGAAAGGATGCTAAATCATCCAAGAAATAACGAAATTGTACATGACAACATATAGAAGAATGAAGATACATATAGGGGAATGACACAACACATTTTTTCTCCTTGTACCTTTGTGCTAACAAGGGTGCCAAGGGAGAACTAACAAAACATAAAACATCACAATACAGGGATAGCAGTACATACAAGCATAACACAAATGAGAGGGAGGGACCACACTTGCGAGTCGGTGTATAACAAACTATCCTCCCCCCAATTTGAGTATTATAAAATGGATGGAGGACAAGTTGCTCTAGGGAATACATCAAGCGAGGTGAGGAGTGCTAGAGCCAAACCTTGTTCAAAGTTGTTGAATTTTGCCACCCAAGACTTGACATTCCTTAGTGGAATAGCCAAGCACTTGATGATATGCACAGTAATGAGGTGTTGAATGATTATTATGTTGAATCTTTTTGTGTGTTGGAGGAGGAAGAATGATTAAGCAGTCTTTGAGTAGACTCGGCAACATACACTCTTGTTGAAATAGAAGAGAAGATATAGGGGGTATAGGAAGCAATCTTTTTTGTTACGAACATGGTGGAGAATGTAGGCGAAGCCTAGAAACCTAAACCTACTTTAGACAAGTGTGGTGTTGGTTCCACATATTCCTTAATTCCTTGTTCTTTGCATCCTAACCCATTTCCATTGTATCCTTGTTTAGAAAGAATTTTGAATCCACGCCCATAATGCATCTCCAAATCCAAAGGAAGGAGAGAGTTCAAATGATTATGTTTGTTGAAAGAAGAGGTAGAAAGAGCATACATTTGGTCATGGTGAGGAAGGTCAATCTTTGTTTCAACAATCCCATGGGGGTTGAAATCTAAAGAGACCTCGTCATTACCAAGACATGTATTAGAATTAGATGGTACTTTATCACATGGCCACCATTTCTGTGGAAGAAGGCGGATCTTCATCAATTTTAAAGGTTCCTGTTATCACCCAGTTTTACACCCTTGCATACAGTTGTGAAACCTCTACAAACTGGAATAACATGGGAATGATCTCTAAATGTGGGACTTTGCTAAATGAGACCAAACCTCCGGAGAAGGCCAGCTTCCTTGTCTAGTTATCACCTAAAACTCCTGAATTATGAAGGTAAAAGGGAGAGAGAAAGCTTGTAATGGAAATGAAATAAAAGCTTGAAAACAAGGGTGATGCACCAGACAGATTTAAAAAAGCTTGAAAACAAGGGTGATGCACCAGACAGATTTAAAGAAATTTCCACAACACTGAAAAGATGCACAATGTAATCAAATACAGCAAGTAGGTATACACAGATTAGATGACTCTAGTAGAGGTGAGAAGCAATATGATTAAGAGGAATGAAACATTCACAGATAGCCGTACACAGATTCACACAGAACTAGAAAAAATTAGTAAAGAGGTAAAATTAACTTGCATATATTCAATGGAAAGGCACGGTTACAGCATATGAAAACCCTGTTTGGAAACAGAAAAGCCTTAATGCCAAAAAATTTCCAACCTTATTTACAACATTTGAATGCATACTTATAGCATTCCAAAATTATTCTAAGTCGGTTACAAAAATCCACTCAAAGAGCTGTCATTGAAAATATCTCCCTGAAATGACTGTCCAGCTGCATCAATTATGGTGTCAAAATTTGGAATTTGGGCAGATATGAGATATTTGGGAGTCTTGAATGCAAGCAGCTTACTCATCGATCTGCAGTAGAAAAGATGAAAATATCTGGAAGAGGAAGGTGGGAAGATATTTCTGACCATCAATGCAGGTTGTATCATCCTTGTGCAACAATGAATGCTCCAAAAATATCTCATCTGCTGAAAGTCGTCGCTGAAATATTCATCGTTCAAAACATGCATTCTCAGATCTGAAAATTGAACATTGGAAAATTCCCCCAAAAACCTACTCAAATGAAAGAGGAGGCATAACATGCACTTTTGCCTCTTACGGTATGTTGAAATTCGCTGAAATGGGGAAGATACAGGTGGTCAAAAATTTGGTCAACCGCCTGTGTATACTGCATCTGCATCTGTGTATATCGCATGCATCCTGGCGCCTGAATCGGCATTCAAAACTCATTCTGGAACACCTTTGTATGTGCAGGGCGCCCTGTACATCGGGCCCTATTTGTGCCTTTGTATTATGAAATTGTATATACATACAATTCCCTCCTTGTATATGCGGGCCCTACCACTTGTATGTGCCTTCTGCATATGATAATATACAAGCTACGGATCCCAAAATGGCCATTAGCTGCATTTGGTTTCCCTGTCAGGTCCGGCTTGTATATCTTCTCCTTGTACATTTCTTTGTATATGCAAATATACAAACGTCTATGCATACAAGGTGGACCTGAAACCATTATGTGCTGAACCTAACCCTCGATTGAAATCTGCCTTGTATATCGCAATGCATCTTTGACTTGTATATCGCAATATACAAGCGCCATATACATACAAATCGGACCCCAACTGACCTTTAAGTATATTTGATTACTTGTCGGGTCTGGCTTGTATATTTCATTTGTATCTCTCTTTGTATATGTGCAATATACAAGTGGCCTTATACATACAAAATGAACCTGGAGCCTAAATGAGGCAAAAAGGATATCCATTTGAAATCCGACTTGTACATGTTCTTTTGTATGTCAAGACATACAAACACCTTTTATACAAGGTGGACCCAAGAACAACATAGAATAGATTGAAACTTCTATTCGGGTCCGGATTGTATATGTCTCCTTGTATATCGGCTTGTATGTGCGAACATACAAGTCGATATACATTTCACTGTAGCTTTTGAACCTTTGTATGTATATAATATTCAAACCTCTTTGTATCTTCACGGGGCCCACCATTTGTATCTCCCTCTGCGGCACTGTAGCAAATGCACATTTGTTTGTATATGCGGATATACAAACTCAAATATACAAATTGTTTCACATACAAGCAGGGTATCTTTGATGGAATATACCCGCAATGCATATCTTATATCTTGAATGTTTCACTTGCATCTCCATTTGTATATTGCCAATATACAAACCCAGAATATTCCCGAGAATCTGCGAAAGATTCCTAAAATGTATATACATTTCCGTGGCCCGATATACATTCAAAAAATGTATATAACTTAATTTTTTCATTGTTTCCTAAGGCCGATGGAGATTTTCAAGCCCGCCAAATGCATATTTGAACTGTATATTGACCAAAATTTTGACCATCAATAACTTCTTTATTTGGCCGAATTTCAAGGTGATGTAAAAAGCAAACCTGCCTATTTTTTCAAGCTCTTTCCAATGGTAAGGTTTCTTAGGCAATTTGGCACTTTTCATTTTTTAGGCAACATTTTCCAAAGGCTTTTCAAGGAAAATACCAGGTTGACTGTTTGGCTCTAGTCAGAGGAAAAAATGGGTCAACAGTTCCATCATCATGAATCTTGAGTTTAAACTTTGTAGGAGTAAGAGATTGTGTTAAAAAAATTTCATTTACCTTCGACATTTTTGAGTATGAGGTTGAGACTTTATATTCACTCACAAAGGAGGGTGTAAAATATAACAAACCCCAATCATCACCGAAAAACGCATTTGAAGGACTAACACTATCCTGACCAATACTGTTGTTAGCAATGGAGGATAGTGGTTTGGTTTTTATTGAAAAATGGATCAAATTACTTAGAGGAATTTGATATCTCACTTCCATTTGTAAGCAACTTTCCAGAATCAGATCGACTTTAATTGTATGTAATTTGCTTTCAAAAATGAACTTTATTGAAGGATGAAGGGTAGACGGAACTGCCCCCATGGCATGAATCCACGGTCTACCAAGAAGAAGATTGTATGAAAGAGAATTAGGCATGACATGGATAATGGTAAGCAATGTCACAAGTCCAACCTTAATATCTAAGGTGATTGTACCTAGTGATTGCTTACCTACATTATCAAAGCCATGAATGTTGAGTTTATTTGGTTTGATGAGAGATGTATCAATATTGAGTTTATATAACAAGCCTATTCCACAAACATTGAGACCTAATCCACCGTCAATCAAAGTGTGTCTTACTCTCATTCTACCAATGATGACGAATATCATGAGAGGTTCATATTGGTTTTGAGCTTTTATGGGAGGTAATTCATGTTGCTGAAATGATATATCGAATGTTATTGCATGCATACAACTAAACAAAGATGCTACATCATTCGGTCTAATAGAAGGTAGAACAACTACCTTTTATAGAGCTCTTGGAGCATTCTGTGGTATGTAGGCGATGTTTGTATTAAATCTCATAGAGAGATCTTAGCCGAAGTAGCACGGAGCTGCTTGACAAGATCGTATTCTTTGCCAATACGTGGAGGAAGATGAGGTGTTTGAGGTAGGATAGGTTGAGAAGGTGGAAGAGAAATGGGCAGACTCGGTACGTGCTTACTTTGCTTGTTACTGCGGGTGTTGTTTGTGTGAGCAATCGTATGATGCTGCGACACATTTTGAACACCTTGATATTTTTGAGTAATTTGTTTTGCAATATTGAGAAAGTAACTTGGGGGTCGAGGTGGTAGTTGAACACCTTGAACCGTAATCGCAGGGTTAGAGAAAGGAGGCGAATTAGGTGCCTCATGCACAATGATTTTAGGAACATTAATACACTTATTCACTATCCCCTTAGTGGGTGGAATAAGTCTATTAATGATGATTGAATTGACATTGTTTTCCTTATGAGTAAGCTCAACATCCATCCCCGATGGATTTAATGTGAGAGACCACTCTTCATCCACTAATGCTTCATCTTTTAAAGGGAGAGCATTGAAATGAAGGGTAAATTGTTAAGAAAATTGTTGATTATGGTATCTTTAGTGATGTCCAAGGGGTTTGAATATGCAACCAAAGGAGAAATATCAAGGGTCTTCGCATCCTTAGTGATATCTAAGGTACTTGAATATTCAATCAAAGGATACTTGAATATTCAACCAAAGGCAGAATATCCATAGGATGAGCCATAGAATCCTCATATACTATGGTCTTCACGTCCTTAGTGATATCCACAATACTTGAACATTCAACCAAAGGTGGAAGATCGATAGGATGATCCATAGAATCCTCATATACTATGGTAGAACTAGAAGTAGTATGCTCAACATCATCTAATGCCGCATCTCTAGAAGAGAGATCATCCAAATGAAAAAAAGGTAAAGTAATGTTAAGCAATGTGTCAATAATATCATCTTCGTACACCAAAATATCCTCACAAGTGGGAACAATTTTGAGAGAGGGATCCAAATCATAGGGTGAAATAGACAAAGCCAGGTCACCATCACATGTATTAGAGATGATGTCAATGGCATCATCATGAATTGTAGTAAAATTAGAAGATCTATCATCATCATCTTTCTCATGACAATTCATGGAGATGATTTTAGTGAGATCTTGTAATATCTAAGGATATATACCCATGAGAGTCATGAAGCTAGCAAAATCAAATGTATAACAAAGGATATAATATATAGAACATATAGACACATCAATATCATACATGGATGCTATGTTATCTAAAATGTGAGGATGCGGATTAATGAATTTAGAAAAAAAATTAAAATCTATGATATATGCATGCAAAGATTCCAAAGAGGAATAACAAGAAGAGACCATAATGAAATGCCTTCTCTACTATATGCAAATATGATATGGCGCAGCAATGTACAATTCATTAATCAAGTACAACCAATATCAAAATAAGATTGTAATCAAAAACCTACAATTGCAAAAGAAGCGAGGTCTTCCAAAAATATGATATTCTTGGTAACCACAACAACTAAGTCTTGTAAATGTAGGATGTGTAGTATGAAAGGTGCCTAAATAATGTATCCACTTAAATGCAACAAAGATTGAGAGAAATTTGTTTTGATGAAGATGCACTTAAATGCAAGACTAGCTAGGGTTTACTATCAAAAACCCTAGATTTTAAATGCTTACTCCTAAACCACAATTTTTCGATGAAAGGATTCTTTTTTAACACAAATGATATTTATGACATGCTACAGCAATGCTAGATCAAAAAATGTAAATGATAGCAGCAAAATCTGAAACAAGATCTTAATTACAAACCCTATGTTTTGAATTTGACTTGGTTTACCAAAAATGCAATTTTTGACAAAACCCTAGCAAACAAGAGTTTTAAATGCAAGATGCAACACCATGAAATGATTAACTACTGTTATACCAATCATATCTGATGCAAAATCATAAATTTAAATCTTATTATGATAATCTAAAACATATGCAATGAAAACAATGCGATAAAATGTCTTTTTCTAAGCCTAAAATGCTTGATTTTTCACTTTTCAATGCAAATATGCAAGAATGTCCTTTCTTAAACACAAAGATGATGTGCTATAGCAAATAAAATCAATTTAATCATGCCACAAAAATCTAAAACAACTCACCAATCTCCAAACCCTAGGTTCAAGACTAGCTAGATTTTTTTTAAATGCAAGGTTTTTGCAAACCCTAACATCGAAACAATGCAAAATTAAGCTATGAAAGTATGTCAAATGATGAATGAATATAATCTAATCAGATCTAAGGCAGCAAATAACTCAAATCTAAAACAAGAAGGATGTTAAAGTGCAAGAAACGACGGGTTCACCAAAATGTTAGATAGAAAAGAGAGACTAGCCCAATAGATCAAACTAGGTCAAACCCTCTTCTATCCAACATTAGAACACAAGTCAAGCTTGGCTTCTACCCAAGGAGAGCCAAACTACAGGGACTTTGTCCCTGTGTTGTATAGAGGAGAATCAACCAAATCCAACCAATCAAACTAGGGCAAAACATGAAACCCTAATTGAGCAAAATCGGAGCATAACAGACTAACGGAAATAGATATCAAGAATCTAAGACCACGGCGAGGATCAGAGTGCAGAGCAGAACCTAGACCCTGATTTGAGAGGCCAAAGGACCATGGCACTTGGGCACCCTAGACCCTGATTAGAGTTTTGCAAACTATGATCATTTCTGTCTTCTTCCTTCTGTGTTCCTATCTCCTGTAGCTTGACTTCTACAAATTCCTCCGAATCTGACGTGCACACACACAAAAAGGAAAATGGTTGGGTGCTATTTAGGAGCTGACCTGAGTCGAGCTCCGTGAATGGTGTTTCCACCTCCACAATAGCAAAGATGATAGATAAAGAGTGTGCCCTAGGAGGACAAAGGCAAATCTGAAGTAGAATGGAATGCTAGAACAAAGCATGAAGGAAAGAAGTCACCATGAGTATGGAAACCCTAGCATGCTTGATGCGGCGTCACAACTTGGCTCAATGGTGTGGCCCAAAGAAGTAGAAAGATCTTCACAAGACCTGCAATAAGTTAGTGTTGCAGCAATAATCCACCATAGAGAGCTTTAGATAAGAGTAGAGAGCATGAAAGAGAAGAGAGTGTAATAGTGCCTAGATTGCTTAGATAACTTAGACATGTTCAAATGAATAAACTAACTTGTTTTTAGATGCATTCTGCTCACAAACGATGAATAAAACCAAATGGGGCCGACATGAGGAACCATTTAAGATGCGTTAAGCTGACATACCTTGAAAATAGGTCAGGGCTAAATGAGGGACCAGGGCGCTTGGGCGCCCTTGTCTTTTAGCCCCAAAAATCCTGGCATATGTATCTTTAGTTGTTCTTAGGTCGGTCTCATTATTATTTGGTCAGGTTTTATCATCGGAATCGAGATTTAATCGTTTAATATTCAAAATGGTATTAAAATAAGTCGTGATTAACAAATATAAACATTTTAGGTCCAACCAAGTGTTAAACTAGGTGTAAAATGCTAACGTACACAATTTACAATGTAACAAACTCCACCTAAATGATGATTTCATAAACACCACAAGCCCCTTGAATTGGAACAACATTGCTACAATTATTGAGTTATCCTACATGACCGTGACTTGGTATTATAGACCTTGCGGATAATTGATTTCCTTCCCAAAGATTGATTTCCTTTCAAAAGAGATGAGATACACTTAGTGCCTTGCTTAAGTTGATGAGAGTGTCAAATCAACCATCAACGAAGGGGGGGGGGATTTTTTTAACTTTATAAGATCAATTTTTTAAAATCCTATAAATAGGTGGATTTTACTATTCATTTGTACTATAGTCAATAGTAAATCTAGGGCAAAAATGAGTAAAAAATGGATGAAAATGCATAGCAGATGAGATTCCTAACACAATTGGATGAGCTAGAGCATTTGGATAGGGGTATTATGCTCTAAGAGGTTAGTTCTAAAACTCATCTTGATTAGTATTTTTATTCATTTTTTAAGGTTTTTGGGTTCCTAAACCTGCACTTGGGTCTCAGGATTACACTAGCATCCTAGATTTGTGGGTGTGTCCTAGGTCCTTGACACCCACTACTTATTTAGCATAAACATTACTAGTGGGGTCTATGGTCTTCCGTGGGCACCCTAGGTTCACAATGGCATCCCTTGGGTGTAATTTTGACCCAAAAGCTAATTTATATTTTGAAATGTGAAGTTTTAGATGTTTTTGTTGTTATTTTCATGGTTTACAAAGGATAATTATCTAACTATGGTTATGTTTTGCCTTGATAGGATTGCCTTGAGCTAGAGAGAGCATCCCGTATAATGTGTTGCTCACAAGTTGATAGGTTGAAGAGTTAACACCAGTACATGAGAAGCTCTTCAAGTTTGTTGGACTATACTAAGTGTTCTAGTTGCCAGAGATAGGATTTACCAAGAGGATGCTTAAGGCACTAATGAAGCATTATGATTCAAATGTCTATGCATTTTGACTTCCTATTGGGGAGGTTACTATTACACTAGAGAATGTGTGGTGCTTCCTACAACTACCAATTTGAGGTGTAAGTACGAGAATGGGATAATGGATTCCCTTGGAAGTGCAGATTACATTTATGGATATGGCTAGGAGTTCATAAGGGAATACAAACATATATACCTAGATTGATGCATTACACCTACAGTTGCTGATTATGTTTTGCTTGATTGACCTTCTTGCCCGCGCTAGCTATCTTGAGTTTATCCTAATCTTTTATCCTTTAGATGCAAATTAAACCCTTGATTTGGATCCTAAGAATGCTTGGACTTACTCAAACATCCATGCAGAAGTGGGCAGGTAGGGCTAGTTTCAAGTGTTAAGGAGATTGATGAAAGATGGAATTAAAGGCCATAAAATGATATGTGTTTTTAGTAAGAGATTTATCACATACAGACACACGAGATCCATGCAAAGTTAGAGAAATTGGCTTGGGAGGTAAGGCAGCAGGGTATTTCCAAGATTCAGGACATTTACTTAATGATGTGTAAAAAAAAGTAATAGAATTATTTCTCTGCCACCATAGTGAAAAGTTAGCAATTGCATTTGGTTTGTTAAACACATCCGCTGGAACAACTATTAGAGTCGTTCAGAATTAGAGTTGTTAAAGAACCTGTGAGTACGTGCTGATTGCCACACTGCAACAAAATTCGTCTCCAACATTGTTTCAAAAAATTGTTGTGAGAGATGCAAACCATTTCCATCATTTTAAACAGGGACAATGTTCTTGTGCAGATAATCAGTAATGTTAATAACATGCAATCTCAAAAATAGGCTTGCACTATTATAATGTGCACCATGTCAGATCTGCAGAAATAATGAAGGGGCAAGGTTCTGTCTTCCGTTTCTAGAAAGTTATTTTGTTTGTTTTGTTTTTTATTTACTTCGCAATCTAGACCATGCTGTTGGCTTCATAAAATTATATGCATAGAGTGCAGGTCAGATCACTGCCTGTATATAATGTTGGGGTTATCGTACAGATTACAGCCAAGGTAAACCCTTAGATCCAACTGTCATCTATTCATTAAGATGAAAGGTTGTGATCTTCGCTTCAATAGTACACCATAAACCATTCACACAGGTTGTTTTATCCTTGCCTGCTTCAATTACCAAGGAGATCTCCATCCTATTCTTTGAACAGATATAAACTTCACCAAAGAAAGTAAACCCCTAGGTACAAATGTCACCAGTTCAATAAATTATGATCTTGGCTTCAATAGTGCATCTCTAATCATTCACAGAAGATGATTTATCCTTGTCTAGCCCAATTACTAATCTGATCTGAATCCTTTGAAAAGCATTACAAAATAAAATTTGCCAAATAATCATTACAAGGCTGGGTTGGTTTCACGAGTCCTGTATTAGCTTTTAGTTCCTTGAAAACCCATAGCAATATAAAAAGACTAATTATCTTATTACCAGAATCAACAATTCGAAAATGTTTGGTTTACATCAAATGAGGGTACATCAACTTTGGCAATCTTTTCATAAATGGAATAGCAATATAAAGACTGTAGTGCTTTGTCCTTTTCTAGTCCAATTACTAGACGGATCTGAATCCTTCTTTGAAAAGAATTAGAAAATAAAATTTGCCAAGAATCATTACGAGGTTGGGTTGGTTTAACAAATCCTATATTAGCTTTTAGTTGCTTGAAAACCCATAGCAATATAAAATGACAAGTCTTACCTACCAGAAACATCAATTGGAAAAATGTCTAAAAACTTTTAGTTTACATCAAGAGTGTACATCAACTTTAGTAATCTTTTCATATAAATGCAAAAGCAATATTGAACTGTCCAAATATTTCCATGTGAGTTTTCCACTGTCGTTGTAGATTAATGTCTCAATGACATAACACAGAGAAGCAAAAGTAGCACCCCCGCCTGAAATTACTGTAGTTTACTTCAAGGAATGCGGCTATTGTATAAGCATAGCAGTATGGAGTGGTAAAAAATACCACCAACCAATATTTCGCTGCCCTACAATAAATAGCACATGAGCAACATAAACTGTATTTTCTTCCACAATTAAAACAAATTCATTTGAATTTGAAAATCACCTTCTGATCATGCAAAACAATATGGATAGTTAACCTAAACCCAAAATCCTAAAAGAACGTAAAATAAATAAGAACCCCCCAAAAAAGTACTTTATTAATCTTCAATATAATTGTAGAGATCTAATTACATTTACCCTAAACAATTAACAACAATATCCTTTAATATCAATTGTTTATAAACAAACAGTAGCAGGTTATTGTGCATGCCTCCAGTTACTGATCAAACTAAGTGTTAGGAGGTGCTTAGTTGCATGCCCTTAAAAATACTAGCATAGGAAGCAAAAAATAATGCATAAAAAGTAGAGGGTCAAAAACGCATACATCTCTGAGAAGATCAATCATGGCTCTGCCAGAAGATGACAAGAAGAAAGAATATTTTGCTAAGTGTATAGTCAACATACCATGCAAACATACAAATACCAATTAAATTGATGTCTTAAAACTGCCTTCATATAACTCAGAATACAAATTCCAATGAGAAGTCCAAATAAATGTCCACACCAGCATCAACCTAGGGAAAAAAGTAACAACTAACCTTTAGTACAGCTTAGAGATACCAAATCAAATGCATGCATACCTCAAGTTACTAATCAATCAAAGTGCTCAGAGGTCATTAGTTGCAGCTCTAGGAATACGCATATGAGAAACTTAGATAAAGCTTAAAAAATTAAGAGTCCAAACAAAGATAAAAGGGATATAAAACCCAAGAATACATATCATGCCAAACATTGGTAGGGCACAATCATGGTGCTGCCAGAAAAGAATATATTTAGCAACCAACATTGGTAGGGCACAATCATAGTGCTGCCAGAAAAGAATATATTTAGGAAAGTGTATGGTCAACTTACTGTGTGAACAACATACAAATTCCAATTAAAGGGATGCCTCAAACCGTCTACTTGGAATGCAAAATTTCTAATTAGAAGTCCCAAAAAAATGATTATTTGGCAAGACCAACACTAACACTAAAAGCTTGTCACATGATTAATCACCATACAAGAAACATAAATAGATACAGGGTTTTTAATGAACCAAACTAATAAGGTGGGAAAGTCATAAGCAACACAATGCTTTTCTCAGATGGAAATCTAATGAACTGCGTCAACAAAGCATAGTAATAAGCACAATCATTAGGCATTGTTAGAAGACTGAAACACCTGCAAAGAGAAATAGTCTTGGAAGGGTTCTACAATACCCATGAAAAATCATGTTAAAATGACAATGCAGAAACAAACTTACAAATTGTTTCTATCCAAGTTTGCAAACAAATTCTAGAAGAAACGTGTAACAAAGTTTGCATCAAAAGAACTGAATTCCCTTGCCAGTGGAAACATGCATTCCATGTAGCTGCAAAATGCATATGAAGTTGCTCCACTCTTATAATTCATTGCAGGAATTCAATTTGTCTCAACCTCCTACTGAACTCAGGGTGATTGTGAGACTGAAAAAGGAAAACCCTTTTCTATTACCTAGAATTCTCTTAACTTTCCAAAGTTCAAACTTTGGAGCATGAATCCTGACGAATTGTGTAACCTACAATAATAGACAATTATTCAGCTTAAACTGCGAGTTTCAGCTGCTGACACCAAGTTGTTCGGAAGGCTGATGTGCCTCACTGTTGGTAGGAGGCTGAATGGATTGTGCCTTTGTAGCCTCTTGAGTAATATCATTTTCCTTCAAGTCATTGCTCGTCACCAACTCCACAGGTTTGTGCTGCTCATAATCTTGCTGAACTGAATCCCTGTCATATCCATTCTCGTTTTTCAGATCCACGGGCTCCTGGGGTTCAGCATAAGTTGCCACCTTAGCCTCAATATCTACACCATTTCCGTGTGCTTCCTTATCTTCAGACTTCACCTCTGCTGCTAGATCCTTATCAACAACTTCTTTTGCCATATCCTCCTCAATCTGAACCTCAGGTTCTTTCTCTGTCTTTTCCTCCAAATGGATTTCAGGTTCTTTTCCCTGCTTCTCTTCTTCCAAAGGTATTTCTGCCTCTTTACTGGACTTTTCTTCTTCCACATTAACTTCTGGTTCCTTTGTTAGCACTTGATCCTCCTCCATACATGCTTCTGGTTCCTTTACTGCTTCCTCATCCTTTTCTGTATTAACTTCTTTATCAGCTGCCTTATCTTCACCTGTTTTGCCTATGTCCAGCATTTCCGTATCCTTGTCATCTTGCTTCATTTCTGGCTTTTCTTGCTGGGCTTCTTCCTTTTTGCCATCATTATCACCTTCCACCATTTCTGTGACAGTAACTTCTTTTGTTGAATCCTCCAGTTCCTCATCTTTCATGACCTCCTCCTTAGAATCCTCATTTTCTTCAGGAGCATCTTCAGACTTGGTCTTTCTCTTTGAATTTTTGGTGTCCTCGGAGTCGGCAGCTCCTGATTTCCTGGAGCGCTTTGATGGTGTCTTTTTTGACTCACTCTCTGGGGTTTCAGAATCTGCCTGCATTTTGTCACTTAACCTCGAAGACCTCCTTGGTGTGGTCCCTATAATTAATTGAACAATACAAAACAAATCGTCAAGCATATACATTCTAAGATACTAGTCAATCCAAGACTATGACCTTTGAGAACAAAGGATGCAACAGCTCCAACTGATCTAAGATCCATTAAGGAGTGATATGGGCACCAGATACAACAGACTTCATGAAACTTTCAAGTAGTTAAGATGCAAAAATGGATTCTAAACCCTTTGTGACAAAGATCTTTCGGAAACAGTTATCTGGGATTTGTACATAGAATGATAAGATGAGCCCAATCTAACTCCTTGTAGTTTCAAAAGCAGAAAGAAACTCCTGCATTGGAGCAATTACTTAGCATGGCCAAGAATACTGCCTAAAACTCACTGATTCTATAGTAATCACATAACCAAGGGACCTACCTGTTGCCCAGTTGAACTCAGAACTGGCAGGGCCACCGGGATGTGACTTCAGATAGCGCTCCAGTTGTGTCCGGGACTTGATCTCATCCCCTGTCGGGGCATAGTAAACAATCTCATCCTTCCGCTTCTTTGGAATAAGCTGAAAAAGAAAATTAAACAATCAAAATGAAGATCCCCTTGATAGTATAGACAAATAAAAATTAAGTCCCTTTGCAAACGTCTTAAGTCTGCAAATAAGCATAAAGCCAGTGTCTTGGAAAATGTCTCAGGCTCAGCAACCATAGGCAGATTGATGGTACAATAATTATGGGGTGCATCCAAGAGTCACCCGAGTTTAGAAATCCTAGGAACATTGTACATGCTTATCCCATACTGTGCGTAAGGCAGCTTATAACCCGCCCAGAATTTTACACCAAGAAACAATCTTCTAGGGAGAAATTCTAGTGTACACCAGCAGTGTAAACAGCACCCTAGCTCTCAGAAAATATCTTCATTGAGTCCATAACAGAATCTTGCAGTGATTGCATATCATAAGCAAGCCAGACCTTAAAGGCTGTGCCCATTAGTATAAATCTAGTCTTATGAGAAGTCACATCCAGAAACATGGAGAGATTGTTGTTTTGTTGTACAACAATTGTGGATGCATTTGAGTTTAGAAATCTTAAAAACATTGTGCATGCTTATCACATAGTGTTTAAGACAGCTTATAACCCCACCCAAAATGTTCCAAGCTAAGGAACAACTTCTTGGAAGAAGTTCCAGAAGTTCTAGTGTACAACATTAGCATCAGTAAAAACAGCACCCTAGCTCTCAGAGACAACCTTCATTGAGGCCCTAATAGAATTTTGCAGTGCACGCATAATGTCAAAAGCAAGCTAGGGTGAGGCTATAATACTATAAGAAATAAAATTTATGCTACCAACAGTCTGTAGAAAATACACACAGTAAACAGATATTGCAGAAATCAAACCCAAAACTGATAACATAAATTTATAATGAACGGAAGATATCAAGCGAGGATCTGCCCCTGTTTTTTAGATGAGCTACACAGTAATAGTTTCCAGGCTAACCTTAGAGAGTCCTAGGTTCAACATGGATTCAATGTTAAAATAGAATCCAACACGCTGAGTGACAAATACCCCAGCAGAGTGGGGGCGGATGCAAGTTCCGCATATATTTGAAAGAAAAGACACCCTCGGCCGTGAAAACTCAGACATAGATTACCGCCAAAAAGGCCAATTTAACAAATCAAAAAGAAAAGGAAAGGGGGTTTAATCTTAGAAAATAACCTACAGGAAGACCTGCAATATAAATATAATTTGTACAAAAATAGTCAAACAAATCACTAAGGAAAATAACCCACGAGATCCCCAGTGCTACTTAGCAAATGCCGTAACACAAATACCAGTTTCAGTCATAAACACACGCATACGAGAAGCCGTTCACTGCTACAAACCTTCTCGAGTACAGTCGAAGCTACATAACCCTAAAGCGAGAGGGGAAAAAACAGCAAATACTCAATTTAACCTTAAGCAGACTGCAAATCTGTACAAACGCGGATCACATAAGCTAGTCCGTACACTTTTCAAATTACGCCTTCAAGTAACACCTAGGAAATTTAAACTGAAAAAAATACCCATGCTGGGGGGACCTTAAAACCCCTCGTCATGAAGGAGTTCAAATCCCCAAAAACTACACTGCACCGGAGAAAACTAAAAACAAAAAAGACGAGACCAAGGCTCAAACTCACCAAAATTTCCATCCAAACCCTAATCTACAAACCCCAGCCTGAAAAAATAACCACGCTTACTTCAAAGACTCTGAAATTGAAAACAAATCTCAGCTACAAAAAACCAAAAAACACAAAAGACCTGTCATACTAACATGAAAATTAACCCAAACGAAGTTTCACAAGTAACAGCCGACCCTTAACCTACGAGACTTAGTTTTCCAGGGCCCCCTTAGCCACTACGCCGCAGCTCACGCAACAAATGGACTAAATAAAACAGACGAACGTAAAAAAACTCCTCAACAAGGGCAACTAGCAAGCAAAACCTGGAAATATACTGCAAAAAAAATGTCAAAACCCTTGAAATAAGCAAGAGAAATAAGCAGCGCACCTTTTTCTTCCATCCTTCTGGAGCGGGGAGCTCAACAATAGGTTTCTCGGGAGAAGCCGCCGCCGCTACGGGGCTCGAAACCTGAACCTCCTCCTCCACGGGGCTCGCCATTTTTATTTTCTCCGCAACCTGTTATTTGCACTGTGCAGAAGCAAAAACAACAACTAAAGCAAAATAAGAGGGGCCTAGCGAAGCCCCCTTTATTAAATACTCAACCAACCCTCGCGGCCTCATGCGGTCACATGGGCGCTGCGCGGGAAACCGTGGGGCTTAACATATTTTGAAATCATCATCAACTTACGGGAAACATTTAACTCCGCACAAACCTAGCCAGTTAACCCGTGTGGTAAAAAAAAATGTTTTTTAATAGGCCGAATTCTATCGTTGACACGGATAACAGGGATTTGTTGCAGCGGGCGTTTAAATCCGGCGTTTTACTTTTTAAGAACTCAGTTATTATTAACGAAGGGATAAATGCGATCCGACTGTTGTGGCAGGTCAAAGGGTTAAAACTGACGGCGCGGTTAAGTCACTGTGACGGTTTCGATTTGTGGGAGTTTGGAATTAGTTGACGCGTATTTTGACGGAGGATGAAGTGTTGTAATTGGTTTAGAAGTGAGGTTTTATTTTTATTTTTTGCAATTATTTTTTAATTATTTTGGTGACCGTTGGACGTTGTAATCCCCGTAAAATGCGTTCTGAAATGGGGGCAGAGATGTCGCATTTTGAGTTTTTGATGGGTTTGTTGCGGTGTACTTTGAAGTCTAGTGTTTTCCATATTATCCATTATAGTTACCATTATCTATTATGGATTTTATTTTTTATTATTATTTTAATTTTTTTTTTGGGTCACTTTTTTCAATCCATTTTCTCTTTCCTTGTAATTTACTATTCTTTTTTCTTCATTTTGACAATAGATTATGGAGTCTCATATCCGATGAAATGTTGATATTAAAAACTTGGCACACTTAAAAGTACTTTTTATCACTAATATGAATTATGAAATTATTTTATTTTGATTAGTAAGGTGTGAGATTAGGGCCTACTCTCATTTTTTTAAAAGAACAAAATCAAATTAAACAAGGTGGCGTGGGACCCAAGAATTAAAATCTTGGCACACTTAAAAGAAGCATTTTTAATCACTAATATGAATTATGAAATTATTTTATTTTATTTTGATTAGTAAGGTGTGAGATTAGGGCCTACTCTCATTTTTTTAAAAGAACAAAATCAAACTAAAGAAGGTGGCGTTGGACCCAATAATTAGGGAGCTCAAATTACAGAAGTAACCTTAGAGGTCTAGCAATACTAAAGAAGAAATAAGACTAACAAAAGTCTGGGAAGCTATTGGAGATGGACTAAGAATAAATAAGAAACAAATGAGGAGCCAAAGAAAAGCATGAGGAACCAATAGGCTAACTAATTATCCCTTCACAAGGAATGAGTCACATCCCTCAAGCTCGTTTGGCATAATGCTTCCTCTTATTTCTAGTGAGGAGGGCATTCATGGTCCATTGAGTGTGGACTAAGAAGAAATAAGAAACAAATGAGGAGCCAAAGAAAAGCACGAGGAACCAAAAGGCTAACTAATTAATCCTTCACAAGGAATGAGTCACATCCCTCAAGCTCGTTTGGCATAATTTTCCTCTTATTTCTAGTGAGGAGGGCATCCATGGTCCATTGAGTGCCATCATCTACTGAGTCACGACCTTCTATGTGTAGTTGCTCTTCCTCTATTTTTTATCATTTCCTCCTCCTGTAAGTGTTGTAATTTGTTTGGATATAAGGCTTGCAATTTGGGAAATGGTTGTGCATTTAGTAAAGGGAAGAAGTAACCTTACAGGTTGCCAATACTAACGAAGAAATAAGACTAACGAATAAAGTCTAGGAAGTTATTTGAGATGGACTAAGAAGAAACAATATGCAAATGAGGAATCATTAGGCTAACTAATTATCCCTTCACAAGGAATGAGTCACATCCCTCAAGCTCGTTTGGCATAATGCTTCCTCTTATTTCTAGTGAGGAGGGCATTCATGGTCCATTGAGTGCCATCATTTACTGAGTCGCGACCTTCTATGTGTAGTTTCTCTACCTCTATTTTTCATCATTTCCTCTTCTTGTAAGTGTTGTAATTTTGTGTGGAGATAAGGCTCGCAATTTGGGAAATGGTTGTGCATTTAGGAAAGGGAACTTAACCATCATCCTAGACCATGAAATCAAAAAAATATTTAACCTACTCTTCCATAAGGTCGTGAAGACCATCCTCATCCATGATATGCTCTAGATGTAATATTGAAAACCCTCCTTATCCCCCAAGAGTTGATTAATGCCGCCAAAATCTTCTCTAAAGTGGATGATGAGTGAGAGCAAGGAGTGTGGAACCCTTAGCTCTGGTGGGTTCCTCAGGGATCTTAGATTGAGTGATAGGTTGAAACTCCTCTTGTGGTTTTTCAAAGAATTTTAAATGGTTGTGCCAAAGGCAATCACTATTAGGAGAGCATGATTTCTTAACCCTTTTTAAAAGTCGGTTGATCTAAAGCCTAGAGAATATTTAGAAGTACAACCAATGATTTTATACCTAATTATATTCCAACAAAAATACCTTAAAGGGAAGCCTTCAAAATTTAAGAATTGTATCCAAGTGCCCAATGAGGGATGGATTTGGATTGAGTGGATTATTGGTTTGGAAATGTCTACCATGTCGCAAACTCTAACAAATCTTGATTATGATATTTTATTTCAGGGTTTAACTATGTAGTTTTTGAGTAAACACATGACCCATATTTCATGAGTAGTGGTTCATATGAACCCATCTCTCATGTTAATGAATGGTCCACTTAGCACTTATTGCATCTAGGTGATGCACATAGGGGTGAAGCATTGGGACTTCCCGGGAAGTCACCCATCCCAGTACTACTCCAACTCAAGCGCGCTTAACCATGGAGTTTCCCCCAAGATCAAGTCCACTTAGCTTGCTACCCCATTTTCACAAAAATACCAACTTGATTGATCAGTTTTATGATAATTCTCATGTCTCTCATTAGCAAAGGTAGATTATACAATTGGATCTAGATTAAAATAAAGGTTATTGTGGCAATTGCTAGATCAAAAAGGGGGACCACGTGGCAATGAACAGTCCCAACCTACGATAAAACCAAGGGTCATTCTATCCCAAAATTGTAGTCATCCACTGAGTTAAATTGAAGAAAAAGAAGAAAATTGTGCTCCAAAACCTCTACTAAGGGAGCCACCAAATTGTTCCATGTTTGCTTTGTCTAAGTCACAAAATTGTCATGCAACAGATGCTTCCTCATGCATATGGTGAACAAAGAGTAGCTGCCAATGTTAATTGATATTGCATGAACATAATCATCAAGGACATGGAAGTCAATTAGATCATTCACCATAATCACTGTGAAATCACCTAAGGAGAAGGAAGGGGTATCCTAAGAAGGATTTGAGATGATACCATCCCTAGAAACAATCACCAAAGTTGAAGTATAATCCTACAACAAATTTTGTGCCATCAATCTGGGGGAGAGATTAGGGTTGGCTTGTTCCAAGCAAAATGTGTCACATTCTAACTATAGACACCTAAAATCATCTCCCACCATTTTCATCATCACCAATCTCATCCCTTATCATTCTCCTAAATTAATTTGACTAACTATTCCTCTAGAAAGTTTTGCTAGGATTACTTAAATAATACCCAATTATTTAATTAATAAACTAACCCTTCCTCCAACATTAATTAAACAAATCAGGACTATTAATTTAATTAATCTATCATTTTAGCATTTTCCTCTATAGTCCAGCCTTAATTAAACAAATCAACACATTTTCATTCCCATCTTCCAAAATTTAAATAAATACAAATGATTATTTAATTAGGACTTTATTTCCCCCCTCCAATCATTAGTTGACTAAAAGTCGGTTAGTTAATTAACTAACCATTTGCACAATCCAAATCTAGATTAGTCAAAGCAGTTTTACACATGGCTCCAAAAAAGGACTTTTTGGACCTCCGCCCTCCATCTTCTCCTAGAAAATCCTAGCACTTCAAATCCCTTAGATCATGGGTCTCATCATGTGCATCAATCACAAGGTGACACTTGGTGGCTTCTCATGCATCCTTGCCTCTCAACCAACTCTAGTCATTGATATCAAAAATAAATCTCATCCATTGATCCTTCATCCTCCAAATCTATAAATAGCTCATCATATGAGCTCTTTTGAACAATCACTTGAATGCACTGTTATTGTGTATGCTAGAAATTGGAATGCAAACAAGAAATATAGTGACCCTATTCCTATTCCTACATAACTTAAGAAATAATCGAAGTGCACAATATTAATCAAATTCAAAGCAAACAATTATAAAAGTTACCACACAACGATGTCTATTCCTTGGTGTATTGATATGTGGATTAATCTAAATGTGGCATAACCTTAATTGTGAAGGCGTGGATGGAGGCTAGATTCAACAACATAAGTTTGCATAAAACGAAAATCTCTCATTTGGTTTGGAGAAGGCTTTACTTATAGATTTTTTATGATGGAGAGATAAGGATTTGATGTTTGCTTTATTTGATTATGTGAGTTTAAAAGAGGAAATAAATCAAGAAGAAGATAAGATTTGAAAGTAGAGAAGGATTTGTTTTTTTATTTAAAAGGAAATAAATCAAGAAGATAAGATGAGATATGAGAGAATAATTGATAAGATTATCTAGTTAATTTAATTAATTAGATACACATGAATTAGAAATAGAAAAAAATCAAGAAAAAGATAAGATGAGATATGAGAGGATAATTGATAAGATTATCTAACTAGCACTTGCAACTTCAGGGTTGCAAGGGATTTGCCGATAGGAAGTTTAAGGGTAAGATGAATCAATGTGATGAATATCCAGAATACTTGTTTGGTAAGGACTTTTGTCGTGAGTTCATCTCCAGAGATCTACAAGAAGTGTTACCTCAACTATTATTATTTAGAATGGCAGGCTCGGGTAGCACAAAGCCAGCAATTCATTGAGTATTTCCAAAGTCAAATTAGCGAGAGAAAGATTACTACCATTTTGGGTATTTACTATTCTTTGTTCATGTGTTCGTTAATTTCTCTCTTTTAAAAATAAAAAATAAGCATTTCCACATCATTTCCAGCTAACAACTCTGTCAAGATCGTCGTTCTTCAATTTCTCTCTTTTAAAAATAATAGTTGTAGTTCGTCCATGTAGGTACCACCACAAGGGTGGTCTGCTAGTCGTTGGGCTACTAATTCACCAAGTTATTAAAAAAAGGAAAACTATTACATGTTAATATCAAAAAGTTGATTTAAATTCACAGTAGTCCATTAACCTAACCTAGTTCTCCAGGGGATGGTAAAGCTCTTTATTCTGATATACAAATAGTAAGATAATTGACCCCATAAAATATCTAATGAAGTAAAGGTTTCCATGAAATAATCCTATTTCAATTACAAAGAACAGAAAATAGAAACATAGACAGTGACAACTATGTGGAGAGGTTTTTTGCCATTGCTATCAACCAATTCTCTACAGTATCTGGTGTACTTTAATATAATCTTCACAAGATCATACTTTCCTTCTTTTACTGCTATGTGAAGTGGGGAATTTTTTCCTTGTCCTCTCTGCAACACAAAGAATTATCTTTTTGCAAAAGCAATTCTCCAATCTTCACCATAAATTGATAAGATGACAAACCGCCTTGGAAAGTAGATAGTAGTGTAGATAATGCAGCCATAAATTGTTTTGTTTAGGTGCACTCAGTGCAATTACATTTCCAAATCACATGATCGGGATCCACGTTATATTGCACTAGTTTGCACGGATAACAGGAATAGCAATCTTCACCACTCCCATCCTCTCATGTTTTGTACACCACATTATTGCAAGATGGGGGCATACTTCCAATTAGCTGCATAGAGAGTATGATCCACACACATATTATTATATTATAGTCTGTGAAAATCTAATGATATCAATCAACTCATTTTACTATATGAAATAGGTCACATACACAAACCTCATGTCTAATTTGGTGCTTGTTTTGATCCTTGTTAAAGTGTGCAAATGCAAGGGAGCCATCCTTCTTGTCTCCTACAATCAAATTACATAAACAACACTCAACAAATTGAATGATTATATGCCAATATATAAGAAACCCAAAAATATAAGATTAAAAATGAAATATTTGCTTACCATGTATATTGCCCTCTAAAGCATTAACAATAATAGCGAAAACCAAATATAAAACAATCACAGACCTAGCTACAGTAGCCATCTCAAAGTATAATTAATTCACCTGAATCTCGTTCAATTAGTTTAAGAAACACTTGCACCAATTTGTCATAGCCATGGAAGGCCGCAAGGTGAATTGTAGTATTTCCATCTGAATTTTTTGCCCTAAGAAATTCATACCCTACTACCAAAGTCTTATTAACCACTTGTAGCAACTTCTCAATGAATGGAGATTACCCCCAGAAATTGCTATATGTAATGTAGAATTCCCAAGAGGGGTTACCTCATGGAGAACATCAAGCTTAGCCTTGAGCAACTGGTTAAGTGTATACACGTTCCGGCTACAAAAGCCCTGTAAAGCCGACTACCCATTCCTTTATACCCAGTTCAATGGCGGTAAAAGTTGGACGGTGCAAAATAAGTCAACCTGAGAAATAAAGAATAAGTTAATGAGAATTTAAGGCTAAGATCTGATATACATATTTGACCTTTGATATCATAATATCTGATATACGGATTTGATCTTTGATAAAGATATCAAGTAAAAGTTGCATTTTCTCTAGAGAAGATAGGGCAGTAGCAAAACATATTTATCGGCCACCAAGCCGAGAAAAATACAGCGTGAGACAATTCTGAGCACTATAATGCTCACATATAAAGCTTATCGACTAATTAATTTAATTAATTAGATACACATGAGTTACAAATGGAGAGAAATCAAGAAGAAGATAAGATGAGATATGAGAGGATAATTGATAAGATTATCTATTAATTTAATTAATTAGATACACATGAGTTAGAAATGGAAAAAAATCAAAAAGAAGATAAGATGAGATATGAGAAGATAATTGATAAGATTATCTAATTAATTTAATTAATTAGATACATGAGTTAGAAATGGAAATAAATCAAGAAGAAGATGAGATGAGATATGAGATGATAATTGATAAGATTATCTAATTAATTTAATTAATTAAATACACATGAGATAGAAATGGAAAGAAATCAAGAAGAAGATAAGATTCAATTTATTAATTAAATAAATATTTGATTTATTTAATCAATGTTGGAATATGATTTAATTAACATAAGAAAAATGAAAGGATTAATTAAATAATTGTAAATTATTTAATTAATACTAGGATGTGGGAAATTAACTTAATTAAATAATTAGGCATTATTTAATTAATGTGAAAGTATAGAAAATGAATAATTAAGTTGGGAAGTGCACAATAATAAAATTCAAAGCAAACAATAATAAAAGTTACCACACAATGATGTCTATTCCTTGGTGTATTGATATGTGGATTGCTCTAAATGTAGCATAACCTTGATTGTGAAGGCGTGGACGGAAGCTCACAACATAAGTTTGCATAAAATGAAAATCTCTCATTTGGTTTGGAGAAGGCTTTATTTATAGATTTTTTATGATGGAGAGATAAGGATTTGATTTCTACTTTATTTGATTATGTGAGTTAAAAAGAGGAAATAAATCAAGAAGAATATAAGATTTGAAAGTAGATAAGAATTTGATTTTTTATTTAAAAGGAAATAAATCAAGAAGAATATATGATGAGATATGAGAGGATAATTGATAAGATTATCTAGTTAATTTAATTAATTAGATACACGAATTAGAAATGGAAAGAAATATTAAAAAAAAAAAAGATAAGATAAGATATGAGAGGATAATTGATAAGATTATCTAATTAATTTAATTAATTAGATACACGTGAGTTGGAAATGGAAAGAAATCAAGAAGATAAGATGAGATATGAGAGGATAATTGATAAGATTATCTAATTAATTTAATTAATTAGATACACGAGTTAAACATGAGTTAGAAATGAAAAGAAATCAAGAAGAAGATAAGATGTAGATTTATTAATTAAATAAATATTTGATTTATTTAATTAATGTTGGAATATGATTTAATTAATTAAATAATTATAAATTAACATTAGAAAAATGAAAGGATTAATTAAATAATTGTAAATTAATACTAGGAAGTGGGAAATTAACTTAGTTAAATAATTAGGTATTATTTAATTAATGTGAAAGTATAGAAAATGAATAATTAAGTTGGGAAGTGAGGTGAATTTTAGGTGTCTACATGTTGCCCCTCTTTGAGATAGTGTTGTGAAGTAACATCATTTCAAAGAAGTTTAAAACATAGTGTTGTGTTGGATAGAAGAAGACTTTGGTTTAAAAGAATATGATTGGAAGAAAATGAATGGATTAGAGATGTTGATGCCCTAGTCACTCAAAACGAGGGTGACCAGGAAAGATAATGGTAAGTTAATGAATAATATAAATGATGATGATGCCCCCTCGAGAGGATAGGTGGGTTCAAAGAACACAAGTGTGTTCTCAAAATGAAAGGAGAGGAAAATGTTAGTAGGTAGAGAGATTTAGATGAATCTGAAAAAGTTAGATGAAAGATGGAAGAATGATGGAAAAGGAATGGATGCATTGATATAGGATGATAGAAGAATTGAAGAATTGATCAAATTGTGAAAGCTATATATATATTTATTATGAGGTATGAGTGAGATGGGTGGGACATGATTTGCTTAGGTTATGCCTCGAAAATATAAAGAGCAATCCTTATTTTGATATAGCAATGGATGTTATGCACCAAGGTATACAAGACCAAGGTGACGATGTATCCAATGCATAGAATAGACACACAAAAAGATAAAGGTCACTAGCAACCTTGTACCGTATATCACCATGATATTGAAGACCATGATACTGTTGTGGTAGGTAGGCTACAAGTACCAATGCAGATGCAAGATAAAAAGATACATGATAAAAGATGGTGCAAGAGCACCCCTACAAGACAGGATATAGGTTAATTGTCCGCATGACAGGACATTAGTCTATTTTTAGCATGTTTGACTTCATAATGTAATAAGGTCCATTGGACCAATGCATATGTATTAGATCAGCCTAGGAGAGTGTGCAGGTAGTTAGAGTTCGTGATCAGGTTGTCTGAGCTGTCCTCTCCCAGCCGCTTGGAAGCTCCCAGCTGCTGGGAATCGAGTTGGTAGTACTCGTAGGATATTGCTATAAATAACTCAGATCAGTTAGGGTTTGATATCAGATAGAGAATATCATATCAAAGAGTAGTAGTTATGTTATACTGGTGATTGAGTGAGATCCAGAGATCAGTCCAGACATTGTGAAACATTGTTGTAGAAACAGGACATTTGTGTTTCATCTGAATAAGATCTCATCAAATTGCATCATCTGGTTTATAAGTTGTTTATGTTTTGAATTTCTGTTCTGATTACAGGTTAATGGATACTTTCAACCCTTCCACCGGTTGATTCTGTGAATCGGTGGAATGGTCATGTATGATAGTTTAGTTTGCATTTTAGTTTTCTGTTTATGCATTTCATTGTTTGAGAGATCAGTTGGTAGCATGCTGTAAATCAACCTAGCATCCTCATGTGCTAGGATTTAGGAAGATAAACTATTAAGTTTTGATCTGAAGGTGATCCGGCCCGATCATCATATTTTCTTTGTGAAATTGTGCGGTTCTGTGAGTTTGCATGCAGCTGACGGATATACAGGGATCTGCATGTGCTTTTCCAGCCGGAGTGAATCGCATCGTCATCTGCGAGTCTATCGCTATCCGGATCGGGTTATGAAGCTGACGAAGTTTGCATGTTTCAAGTGCATCAGGATGATATAAGTTGGATATATACTCAGTGTGTATATCGTCGTCAGGATCATCTTTCGTGTGTATTCATCATCCGCATATCGCTATCGCATGCGGAAGTGAAAGTTCATTTTTTTGGCTAAGGACAGGAGAGGTCATCATCAGGATATTGAAAAGGTCATCAGGATATTCATTATCATGTTGCGGAGGATATAAGTGTCTTATATCCTGTTGACATCATCATCAGGTGCATTGACATCATCATCAGGTGCATGTGACGTCATCGTCATCAGGATATTGCGAATATCACCCTATGCAAGTTTATCCTGCTGTCCTAAGTGTTTTGGCATCGGCGTAAGTCATCGGCATAAAGTTTGGTTAACATCATCAGGATGTTTCAATATGACCAGATAAGTCATATCCTGATGCTGTTGGTTGAGTAGTCGGATATCGGGGTGACGTAAGCATCCAAGGAAAGGCGCTTGAAGTTGTCGTCATCAGGATATATGGGAACAACCGGATATTTTATATCCTGCTGATGAAGGTGATGCTAAACATCATGATGATGAAGATAGAGTTCGGCGGTAAGGTGAACAGTGAACATCAGGAGGATGTTTGCGCTTGCCGAATATGATGATGCTGCTGACAGGCGAAAGGCGAAAGGCGATAAGGAAGTGAACAGTAGTCAGCAGGAGGATATTTCATGCTTGTTCGAAATATGATGATGCTGTCTGTGTTAGCAAGAAATATGATGATGCTGTTAAGCCGATAGGATTTTAACATGCTGGTTGTGCAAATGACTCCTCCTTCCCATTTGTAAGCTCCCGTTGCGTTTTACCTCTGCATCATAGTGGTATCAGAGCAAAGGAAGGATCTTCTGGAAAAGATAAGGATATAGCAGGATGTCAGGTGACGAAGGAATATCGGAGATTCCGGCAAGGATGACCAACGTTGAGTTGGCAGTTCTGGTAAAGAAACAGATTGCAGAGAGCAAGGCCGTGAAGGCTCAGAGTCAGGAATTGAAGGATGAGTTAGCAAAGTTGAGGAGCAGAGTAGGTTCTGGTAGAGAAGAAGATAGGGAAGAAGAAGAGATCCCTAGTTGGAACGAGGAGGTCGTTCCTGCAGACCAGAGACCACTGTTGAACGCCCTCAAGGCCATGGAGAGGAGAACCATGGATGTGAAACTGGATTTGCCAGTGTTTATAGGAAAGATGGAACCTGATTCAGTGATGGAGTGGATAGACTGCTTGAATAATTTCTTTGAGACAGAGGAGATACCAGAACAACAGAGGGTGAAGATAGCCCAGTCAAAAATGAAAGAAGATGCCTTGACATGGTGGAATTTCATCCAAGATGATAGAGTACAGGAAGGAAAGCGTAGAGTCGCTACATGGAAGAAGATGATGGCGTTAGTAAAGGAAGCTTATGTCCCATTGGATTACAGTATCCAATTACACAAGAGGAAGCAAAACCTGAAGCAGAAGGAGCTAGATGTCAGCTCATATACAGAAGAATTCATGAAACTTTGTATGAAAACAAAGGTAAAGGAAAGTGAAGAAGAGAAGGTAGTCAGATACCTTAATGGATTGAGGTTCAACATTCAGGAAGATTTAAGTCTGCATAATCCAGATACAGTTCAGAAATGCTTTCAGTTGGCATTGAAAGTGGAAGAGAAGTTAAAGAGAAAACAAGAACAACACACTAGAGGAAGAGGAAGACAACAAAGGGGTGGAAGAGGTCCTTTTAGAGGTAGAGGACATGGACATGGATATCAAGGAGAATCTAGTCATGACAATAGTAAGGGAAACAATAGTCTGAACCAGAGGGAAAATTATAGTCAGCAAGGAAACTTCAGGGGTAGAAGACCTTTCAGAGGAAGATCCCAGGGCAGAGGATCCATCAGATGTTATAACTGTAACAAAGAAGGCCATATAGCTAGCAGATGTCCAGAAAAGGCCACAAGCTCAACAGGAGAAAGGAGAACAAATCTGATCCAAGAACCTGATAATCAAAGTATGACAGGCTCTAATGATTTTCACAGTGTGAATGCTCCTGATAATTATGGATACCCAGAAAGTGGAGAGTCTCTAATGATGAGAAGAACAATGACTACCATGAAGGTACCTGACAAAGAATCCCCTCAAAGAAAGTCTCTTTTCAGGACTATTTGCAAAGCAGGAGGTAAGGCATGTAAAGTTTTGATTGATTCTGGTTCTACTGAAAATTTTGTGTCTGAAGAAATGGTGACAAAGCTTGAGCTTAGGAGATTGCCTCACCCATCCCCATATAAAGTCTCATGGCTTACCCAAGGTCAGCAGACAACTGTAGAAGAGCAGGCTTGGGTAGAATTTCAGATTGGAGCATATAAGGATAAGTTGTTGTTTGACATTACCAAGATGGATGCTTGCAATCTTTTATTTGGTAGACCATGGCAGTATGATTTGAAGGCACAACATGATGGTGTTAGAAATACCTATACAATCACTAAAGATGGTAAGGTGACAGAGTTACTACCATTGACAGAGAAGGAGGAGAAATCTAAAGGAAAAGAGGTGAAGGTAATGCTGATGGAAGGTAAACAGTTCATGAAAGAAGTAGCAGCAGAAGGTGCAGTTGCATATGCCCTAATCCCATGTATGAGGGTGAATAAAGAACAGCAGCAAGAAGTCAAGGAAGAGAAGAAGCAAAGGTTCATAGACCCAGCTATCCAAGAGCTATTGGATAAGTACAAAGGTATCATCTCAGAGGGAATGCCAAGATCCCTACCACCTGTCAGAGATATTAGTCACTGCATAGACTTAATTCCAGGGTCAACACTTCCAAACAAAGCAGCCTATAAGCTAACTCCAGAACAGAATGCAGAAGTAGCTAGACAAATTGAAGAATTATTGGATTCAGGTCTGATTGGGAAAAGTTTAAGTCCATGTGCAGTACCAGCTGTACTAGCACCAAAGAAGGAAGGTACTTGGAGGCTTTGCACAGATTCCAGAGCTATTAACAAGATCACAATCAGGTATAGGTTTCCAATCCCTAGGATAGAGGATTTACTTGACTGTTTGGGAGGTGCTAAGTATTTTACAAAAATAGATTTGAAGAGTGGATATCATCAGATCAGGATTAGACCAGGAGATGAATGGAAAACAGCATTCAAAACTAATGAAGGGTTATATG
This sequence comes from Cunninghamia lanceolata, assembly GCA_027924645.1. Classification (NCBI taxonomy): domain Eukaryota; kingdom Viridiplantae; phylum Streptophyta; class Pinopsida; order Cupressales; family Cupressaceae; genus Cunninghamia; species Cunninghamia lanceolata. Next base: position 20,125,131 of record BSBN01001583.1, read on the forward strand.
AGTGGAAGGTTATGCCTTTTGGTTTATCTAATGCACCTAGTACTTTTATGAGGTTGATGAATGAGGTTTTGAAAGAGTTCATTGGTAAGTTTGTCATAGTATATCTAGATGACATTCTAATTTTCAGCAACACAAAAGAAGAACATCTCAGACACATAGATTTGGTTCTTAAGAGGTTACATGAAAAGCAGCTGATGATAAATTTAGACAAGTGTTTGTTCATGCAAGAGGAGATCACATATTTGGGTTTTGTCATTTCACAAGGAAAGTTACAAATGGATAAGGAGAAGGTAAGTGCCATATTGTCTTGGCCAACCCCAAAGACTATGAATGATGTCAGAAGTTTCCATGGGTTAGCAACCTTCTACAGGAAGTTTATAAGAGGGTTTAGTCATATTTGTGCACCCATGCTTGATACCATCAAAGGAGGACAGAAGTGCAGATTTGTTTGGACTCAAGGAGCAGATGATTCTTTTGAAACATTGAAGAAGAAGGTGGCACAGCAGCCAGTCCTTGCACTTCCAGACTTTAACAAAATTTTTCAGGTAGAATGTGATGCCAGTCACATGGCCATTGGAGCAGTACTCAGCCAAGAAGGTAGACCTATTGCATTTTTCAGTGAGAAGCTCAATGATGCTAAAAAGAGGTATTCCTCATATGATTTGGAAATGTATGCTTTAGTCCAGTCACTCAAGAAATGGAGGCATTACTTGATGTCAAAGGAATTCATAGTATTCACAGATAACCAGGCTCTGAGTTTCATAAACAGCCTGGAAAAGCTGAACCACAGACACATGAAATGGGTAGAAACCTTACAAGCTTTTACTTTTACATTGAAGCATAAGAAAGGAGTCAAGAATAAAGTTGCAGATGCTTTGAGCAGGAGAGTTCTAACAGTCAACCAGATTCAGTTAGAAAGTGTTGGCATTGATTCACTAAAGACCATGTATGAGACTGATGAAGATTTTAGGGAGATATATCATGTATGTACTTCTTTTGGAGAGAAATATCATGCTGAATTCTCTGAATTTTTGATTCAGGATGGATTGTTGTTCAAAGGTGGACAGTTATGTATTCCAAGGTGTTCTATGAGGTTAAACATCATTAAGGCGAAACATTGTGGAGCTATGGCAGGTCATTTTGGTCTAGATAAGACTCTTGATCTGGTCCGAAGATATTACTTTTGGCCTAAGTTACAATCAGATGTCAGAAAGTTTGTAGAGACATGTGTGATATGTCAGAAAGCTAAAGGCAGGTCAACTAATGCAGGTTTATATCAGCCCTTACCCATTCCTTCCAGACCATGGGAAAGCATAAGTATGGATTTTGTCTTGGGTTTACCAAGGACAAGGAAAGGGTTTGACAGTGTTTTTGTTGTAGTGGATAGATTCAGCAAAATGGCACATTTCTTGCCATGCAAAACCACTGCTGATGCTTCATACATTGCGGATTTGTTTTTCAGGGAGATTGTCAAAATCCATGGATTGCCATTGAGCATAGTGTCAGATAGGGATGTGAAGTTTATTGGTCACTTCTGGAGAACCCTTTGGAAGAAACTTGGAACAAATTTATCTTTTTCCTCTGCATATCATCCTCAAACGGATGGACAGACTGAAGTAGTGAACCGTTCCTTAGGAAATTTGCTTAGATGTTTGACAAAACAACATGGAGAAAAGTGGGATAATGTTCTATCTCAAGCTGAATTTTCATATAGTGATACTGTCAATAGGAGCACAGGGAAATCACCTTTTCAGATAGTTTATGGTATGCATCCAAGAGGAATTTTGGAATTGAGAGATCTACCTACAGTAGACCCTGTTAGTGCAGAAGGAGAAGCTTTTGCAGAAGCCATAAAAGAGGTTCATGATCAAGTCAAGACCCAACTGCAGCAAACCACCTTGAAGTATAAGGAATATGCTGATACAAAGAAGAAGGATGTTCAGTTTGATGTTGGAGATTTGGTATGGGTTCATTTGAAGAAGGACAGACTTCCTAAGGGAAAATATACTAAACTCATGCAGAGAAAAGTTGGACCATGTCAGATCTTGCACAAGCATGGACAGAATGCTTATGAGATACAACTCCCTCCTGATCTTGGTTTGTCCCCTATATTCAATGTATGTGATTTAACTCCATACAAGTCTTATCCAAATGTAGATCAGGAACTCCTACAGGATACAGTCAATGATAACATTCCCAAGCATGATCCTCCACAGTTGCAGAAGGTTTTGGACACCAGAGTGGTCAAACAGACCCGGAACAAACAGTATTTGGAGTATCTAGTCTCCTGGAAGGGAAAACCTAATTCTGAAGCAGTATGGATGACTGAAGAGCAGATCCAGAAACATGGTGCAGATCTTCATACTCTCATCTCAAGTGGACTTGAGATTTCTTCTTTTGGGGAGTATGGTGCAGGAGCACCCCTACAAGACAGGATATAGGTTAATTGTCCGCATGACAGGACATTAGTCTATTTTTAGCATGTTTGACTTCATAATGTAATAAGGTCCATTGGACCAATGCATATGTATTAGATCAGCCTAGGAGAGTGTGCAGGTAGTTAGAGTTCGTGATCAGGTTGTCTGAGCTGTCCTCTCCCAGCCGCTTGGAAGCTCCCAGCCGCTGGGAATCGAGTTGGTAGTACTCGTAGGATATTGCTATAAATAACTCAGATCAGTTAGGGTTTGATATCATATAGAGAATATCATATCAGAGAGTAGTAGTTATGTTATACTGGTGATTGAGTGAGATCCAGAGATCAGTCCAGACATTGTGAAACATTGTTGTAGAAACAGGACATTTGTGTTTCATCTGAATAAGATCTCATCAAATTGCATCATCTGGTTTATCAGTTGTTTATGTTTTGAATTTCTGTTCTGATTACAGGTTAATGGATACTTTCAACCCTTCCACCGGTTGATTCTGTGAATCGGTGGAATGGTCATGTATGATAGTTTAGTTTGCATTTTAGTTTTCTGTTTATGCATTTCATTATTTGAGAGATCAGTTGGTAGCATGCTGTAAATCAACCTAGCATCCTCATGTGCTAGGATTTAGGAAGATAAACTATTAAGTTTTGATCTGAAGGTGATCCGGCCCGATCATCATATTTTCTTTGTGAAATTGTGCGGTTCTGTGAGTTTGCATGCAGCTGACGGATATACAGGGATCTGCATGTGCTTTTCCAGCCGGAGTGAATCGCATCGTCATCTGCGAGTATATCGCTATCCGGATCGGGTTATGAAGCTGACGAAGTTTGCATGTTTCAAGTGCATCAGGATGATATAAGTTGGATATATACTCAGTGTGTATATCGTCGTCAGGATCATCTTTCGTGTGTATTCATCATCCGCATATCGCTATCGCATGTGGAAGTGAAAGTTCATTCTTTTGGCTAAGGACAGGAGAGGTCATCATCAAGATATTGAAAAGGTCATCAGGATATTCATTATCATGTTGCGGAGGATATAAGTGTCTTATATCCTGTTGACATCATCATCAGGTGCATTGACATCATCATCAGGTGCATGTGACGTCATCGTCATCAAGATATTGCGAATATCACCCTATGCAAGTTTATCCTGCTGTCGCTAAGTGTTTTGGCATCGGCGTAAGTCATCGGCATAAAGTTTGGTTAACATCATCAGGATGTTTCAATATGACCGGATAAGTCATATCCTGATGCTGTTGGTTGAGTAGTCGGATATCGGGGTGACGTAAGCATCCAAGGAAAGGCGCTTGAAGTTGTCGTCATCAGGATATATGGGAACAACCAGATATTTTATATCCTGCTGATGAAGGTGATGCTAAACATCATGATGATGAAGATAGAGTTCGGCGGTAAGGTGAACAATGAACATCAGGAGGATGTTTGCGCTTGCCGAATATGATGATGCTGCTGACAGGCAAAAGGCGAAAGGCGATAAGGAAGTGAACAGTAGTCAGCAGGAGGATATTTCATGATCGTTCGAAATATGATGATGCTGTCTGTGTTAGCAAGAAATATGATGATGCTGTTAAGCCGATAGGATTTTAACATGCTGGTTGTGCAAATGACTCCTCCTTCCCATTTGTAAGCTCCCGTTGCGTTTTACCTCTGCATCAAAAGATGCAAGATAAAAGATAATGTTGATGAAAATGATAAGACAAATGCAGGATAAATTGATAACACACATAAGTAAGCAACCAAGCATGTGCAAATGATTCAAAAATAAACAAGGTTATTGCCCCTAACAAGCTAAAAACCGAGGATTAAGTGATCAAGGATAAGGATAGTGTTGCCATTGTGGGGAATGATACATCCCTAGAACAACACAAGGATGCAGGAATGATATATCCCATTGATAATGATTGGATAAGGATAGTGTTGTCATTGTGGGGAATGATATATCCCTAGAACAACACAAGGACATGAGAAAGATATATTCTGAGATAAGGATTGGATGAACGATCGATTGGTTGGTTTGACAGCAAGGTTGGAACAAAACCAAAGTATGCTTTTGGATGATTAGCGAGATTACTTGACTTAATTGATATGGATTAAGGATGATTGCATTTTGATTTATTGCTTGAGTTTTCATAATGTTGTAATTTTTTGGCTTTTTTAGGAATGTTTGGATTTTTTTTTTTGGATATTATGATTTTTTTTGGAATGTTTGGATAACATTGAAGTGCAGTTGGATAGCCTTAGTGCTAGATACCAATGACAAGGGAACATCATGGATAGGTAGATGAATGGGCAATAATGGATAATGGATGGATATGATAGTATAAAGTGGATGGATAGGTAGAAGGATGGGTGATGGATGGAAGAATTCAGGATGTGATCTCCAAGGACTATGTCACATAGGAATAACATGTCCTATTCTAGGTATTAGACTCTAGATATGGCGTGATAATGCTTGCAATGATAAGATCCTAGGATATGTTGGGAAGTGTTGTCCTATTTTTTTCCAGGCCAAAATAACCCAAAAAACCCACTTTTCTTCCATCAAAAATATTCGATCTGAGAAAGCTTAAATGGAAGAAAACCTCCCTCCAACAATTCTAAGTATTTTGCATTTGTCTTCTACCTTAGTTGACAAAATTTGAGTTTAAAAGTCCCCCCAAGTCACTGAGTTTTCTTCCCTTACAAAAATTTGTCCATTTGAGGGCTTTGTCAGTAAATCGACAAGTTTGCGAACTACCAATTTCACCAACTAAGTTGGTAAGTCCATGACTTCACCAGTTTACCGATTTGCCAATAAGACGACAAAGGAAGCGAAGGATAAGCAAAGGATAAAGAGAATAGTTGAAGTTTGTAGACTTTTTTTAGCGAATCGACTAGTTTATGAACTGCCAACTTCATCAACTAAGTTCACAAGTTTTTGTTTTCGTTGATAAGGCAACATGTGGCGAAAGAGATAGGGCTTGAAGGAAAGGAAAAGGGCCACAGAAGGTGAAATTTTCTAAGGCATAAAAGAAATATGAGGCTCGAGCAAGTCTTCATCAGTGAAGGTGTTGGTTCGTGAACTTAAAGGTTTGCTGACAACCAACTTTGTCATCACGATGATTTATCGATTGAAGGGAAAGAAACAATGTTTGCAGCGGGGGAAAATTTTCTAAGTAAAAGGAATGTTTAAGTCTTGGTCAGGGAAACCCTAGGTTCGCGAACCCTTGGTTTAATCAACAAAAAGTTTTGTTGATAATATTTCATCAATTGAGGGAGGCTCTGATGAAGAAGAAGGAAGACAAGATAAAGTAAGAAAAAAGTTTCTAATGGAAATTTTTAAGAGTAGTTGAAGGCTTTATCAGCAAATCAACAAGTTCGTGAACTGCTGAACTCACCGACAGAGTTCACGGGTTTGCAATTTCGTCGATTCACCGATATGAGTTTTCCCTGACAAAAGGAAATGAAAGAAGGTTGTGGCGAAGGCAAAAGGGATAAAAGGATGAGGTTCATCAACAAGGAAAATTGTTGATAAAGGGAGAAAAGACAAGGAAGAAAAAGGAAGAAGGAAGTGATAAAATAAGAAGTTTGTGATGAAGACAAATCGTCGATAAAAGGATATAAAGGGGAAAATGAAGCAAAGAGTGTCTGCCAATGAAACAAAGGATTCATGAACTTGATAGTTCACCGACTAAGTAGCTTGTTGATCAGATTTGTTGGTGGAGGTAAAAACGAAGATAATCAGATGGATTTTTGAATTCTTCTGGTACAACCAGATTCAAAGAGGGCATGTAAGTGAGAATTGGAAAACACTTTTAAAGTGTTGTAAAACATTTTAAAAGCTTCTAAGGGGCAGAATTCTTGAAATCATGTCATTGTTGTAGGATAAAGAGGTACCCAACATTTAATTTCGCAAGCCAAAGTCAAATACAGGGAGTTGAAATAGTGGAAATCTTCAATGCGCCTGTACAAAGGAGGAACAAAGTGGATTTGTAGGTACCAGAGAAGGATTTTAGACCTTCCTTCCATAATGCTTCAGATACCCATGCGTGTGGGTATTCTTCTTCTGTTATTATTGCAGACATGTCAGGGCATGATCGCCATCCAAAAGTTGTAGATTTCCTGACAGGGCCTTGGGCCTAATTCAACAGCATGGGTGCTTGACCAAACTGATTGACCAAAATTTAGCGCTTGTAGCTACATAGTGATTTAAAAAGTTATACATACATGAAAAAGAGATATAATTGTTGTTAGTTGTTCTTTTGGGTCATTCCACGGGCAGGGGGAATTGGTTGTAGTTGTAGACCTTATAATGCTTTACAAGAACCAGTCGGATTTGATACATTCTGCTCAATTCTGAGTGTTCACCAATGAATGTAAACTATTATTTGCGTCTATTTCCTCTGCAATTAATTCTTCTACTTTGTAATGGTTTTCTAGCCTTCGTGATCAATACAAATTATTATTTTGCCTCTGTCTATAACTTTACAATGTGCTTATTTGAGAATTATATGCTTGTATTGTGGGCAAAACGGTCCCTTTAATAGCTTCAATTTTCTACTCGAACCTCTATGATGTTTATGTGAGTCTGTGTGAGTTTGTTGCAATTTTGAGGTCATTGTTGTGTTAATACAGGCACAATTAAACATATTAAATCTAGTGCATCACCCCCTCTCAATTTCAACATTTTATTCCCCTTTTCCTTGTGAGTAGTAGCATTAGATTTAGTTAAATTCACTAGACCTTGAGTCTAGAAGGAGGAACCAACCTTCTCTAGAGGTTTGGTCTCAACTGCAAGGTCCCACACCTTGAGACCAATCCCATGTTTCACTTAATTTGTTGAACTGCCAAAAGATCCAACAATAAGGTGCAAATTCAAGTGACAATAGTTTCTGGCATACCTGGTGGGACACCTCTGCTCTGAGTAAGAGCTAAATTGAGAAATTTCAGTGCTATTTTTGGTTCATTCATTGTTGTGGAAGCATTCAACAAGCACCTAGCGACTCTGCTGGTCCAGTATTCAAACTGATCCAACATTTCATGCCTGGAGTGTAGACTAGAGCTTCTTCTCTAGGTAATTTTTGATTCATAGAGCCATCTTTTGTTGATTCAATAAGAAGTAGATTATCTAGGTCCCTGTGAGAGAGAATAGGAGTGTTTTTTCATCTCCTTCAAGAGCTTCGTCTACACCTCCTTTGGCTAGATTCTAGTATTCTAGGAGGAACTTGCATATACCTAGAATCAATTTGAATATCCCTAATATGGCAAGAAACCTTCCTTTTGTCGCCTTCAATGGGGGTAGCCCACTTGACCTAGCACAATATGATGATATCCCTACCTCTACTTTGAAAGAAATCCAATTTTTAATGGTGAAAATTCTACCACACCTACTGAGCATATCCAAGGTATTGCCAGCGTGTGCTCTATCCACAATGTCACTGCTGACATTGTTGTTGTAAGATTTCTGGATTCTTCCTTTAAAGGAAAAGCCCTCCAATGGTATAGAGGTCTGCTAGCTAACTCCATTCACAATTAGGATGACTTGGGAACAAGATTGTGCCAACATTTTGAAGATAAGAGTGATCATCTGCCTCTGATGGAGCAGTTAGCAATAATTAAAAGGGCTCCCCATGAGTTCATGGTGGACTTCAACTACAGATTTTAGAAAATCTGGGATAGGATCCCATTGTTGGTGAAGCCCTCTCCAAATACTGCATTCATATACTATTTGAAGTCTTTAAATCCTGACATTGTTGTCATGATCCAATCCATTGGTGGGACTGTGTTACCAGGTGCTTATGACCTAGCAATAAGAGCAGAGAATTATCTGATTTAAGCTAGAAAAATTCTTCTGAGACCACCAACGTCCTTATTTCTAGAGGCTCTTGTCATCCAACCAAGTGTGGCTTCAATACCTACAACAGTCAACCCTGCCACTCCTCTTATTACACCTGTAATTGAAAAAGTAGATGGGCAGGATGCCCTAATTAGAAGCTTGACCAATAAATTAATGGCAATCAAGAGATAACTGGCCCAGTCCAACAGACCATATTAGCCTTCTAATCAGACGTATGAGTAAAACAGACTGCCATATTAGGGGAATGTAAAGAGGCAAAACCAACCTAGTTATATTAGGCCACTAAATGTTGTCCATCCCAACACTGCAAGCACATTTGGACCTCTAGTGCCCATATAGAACAACATGGCTCGGGACAACGATTGGTACTATCCATGCAATCAACCCCATGATAGAATTTGTGCCAAAGAGGATAGTTCAGTCAAGCTTTGATAGTACAAAGCCAATCAATCCTCCTAGAACAACAAGTTAGTTTTAGCCAAGAGATGGTGGGAGGGAAGGAACAAATACAAAATAATTCTACCTTGATGAATTGGACACATGATGACTTCTATGGTGTTAATCAGAGTACACATCCAATAGGATTCAACACAAGAGCCAAAAGAAGAGCTAATGAGGACACATCAGTCCCTACAGTTGGTCAAGTATCTACCTCTCATGCATCCCAAATGGCTACAAATGAAGGTGCAACAACCAAGACTCCTTTGAAATAAGTAGATCAAGCTGTTAGTAAGGCAAATCTAGTAATAGAATAGTAGCCCCAGGTTGGTCAACAAACAAAAGTTGACACAATGGTTACTAAGGTATCCCAAAAGGTTAGTCAAATCCCTTTCAGCATAGTTGATCAGATGAAAAGAACTAACCTGAATGTCACTATGTGAGATGCCCTGTTAATCCCATCACAAAGGGATTTGCTGCAGGAAGCTTTAATAAGCTTCAATCAGCCTATTGTGGAGACAAAAAAAAAAAGAAAAATTGACCACTCCAACAAACATATGCCAACCAAAAGAGGAGGCAAGCACAAGTAAAACTAGTAAGCCCCTCCTTTCTATGTTTTCCTAATCATTGGTGACAAATTGTTGCATAATTGCATGATTGATTCTAGAGTGGGTACTTCTTTTATGCTTAAAAATATAGTTGATCAATTAGGCATTAAGTATGAGCCTGTAACAAAGGGTGTAGTGTACTTAGATGGCATTGCTGTTAAAACAGTAGGTGTAGTCAAGGATCTGAAGCTTACCCTACATGCATACCCTAGTTATTCTGTTTCACAAGACATTTCAGTCATTGATCTCCCTGCATACTTTAGCATATGTTTGTCTAGAGATTTCACTACTAAAATAGGTGGGTGCCTATCTTCTGACTGGTCCCACGTGTTATTTAGAACAAGGTATGGCACTAAGATGACCATTAAGGCTAATCCTATTGCCAATGATCATGTAGAGCCTTATTCCCCTAACCCTACCAACATGAACTACATGATCCATGACTTGGAGGAGGATGACAACAACATGCAACAACATGCATGAGGTTGCCACACATGTGGAAGAAATCCATGATATACTACTTGGTGAGTGGACAAATTGTTTTTAGTTTGATACTCCCAATCATATAGAAGACACAGGGTTGGGTACATATTGTATCCGTGATGAGGATTTATTCATCCCTAATCTTTTGAAGTCAAAAGAAGATTCAAGTGGGATATGGTAGATGTATTTTGATAGCTCCAGAAACAAAAATGAAGTAGGTGTTGGGGTTGTATTGATTTCACCCCAAAAGGAAAATTATTTCTCTTCTTTTAGATTATAGTTTAGTTGTACCAATAATGTGGCTGAGTATGAGGCCTTAATTCAGGGTATGGAACTGGCACAAAAGAGGGGAATAAAAATTTTACAAGCATTTGGTGACAGTGAACTAGTTGTCCACCAAATCAAATCATAAAGTGCTTCAAAGAATGAATTGTTGAAGTCATATAAACACAGGGTATGGGATATGATTGAAGACTTTGATGCCTTCAATATCCAGGCAATACCCATACAAAGAAACAAACATGTTGACATGCTGGCTACAGTTGGTGCCTAGTTTGACATTCCAAATAATGTCAAACAAAACTCAGATCAGCATGTGACGATTGTTGTGAGGCTAGCTATCCCAAATAATGCTACAAGCTGGCAAGTATTTGAGAATGACCAAAAAATTATCAATTTCTTGCAAGAGGAGGTAGAGTTTTATGCTGGTAATCAGTCCAAGTTGCAGAAGCAGTATGTTGACTAGGTGATCCAACTAAAGACCAATAAACTACCTAGGGGATTGGTCAGTTTAGAAAACATATTCGGTGTTGATGATCAACCTAAAAGGGAAAAGATGAACATGACATTCAAAAAAGAGGACTATGAGGAGGTAGAAATTGCACAAGGCAGATTTCTGAAGCATGGCAAGGTATGTGACTAGGTTGAAAAGCAAGGTTTTGTTGAGATTTGTAATGAATTTGATGATTTAATTGCTTGGGATTATAGGGATTTGAAATGTTTCGATCCTAGTTTAATTCAACATACCATTGATTTAGACCCCAATGCCAACCTTGTCCGCCAAAAGCAAAGGCCTGTCAACCTCAAAATAGAACCCTTAATGAGGAAAGAGCTATCTAAGCTCATAGAAGCCAAAATCATTCACCCAATCAAACATTCCTCTTGGGTAGATAACCTAGTTCTAGTTAGGAAAAAGAATGGGGAAATCAAACTGTGTGTGGACTTTAGAGACCTTAACAAGGCTTCCCTTAAAGACCATTATCCACTCACTTCCATGGAACTGATCCTACAGATAGTGCTAGGAGCTAAAAGGTTTTCACTCCTATATGGCTACTCGGGCTATAACCAAATTCTTGTAAAAGAATTAGACCAATATAAGACAACCTTTACCACCAAATGGGGTACCTTGGATTATCAGAAAATGCCATTTGGGTTGACCAATGCTTGAACAACAATGGATTTGGCCTTCAAAGGCCTGATCAATGATATTATTTTTGTGTATCTTGACGGTTTGACTGTATATTCTGAGCATGCAGTTGACCATTTGGGTCATTTGAGAAAAGTCTTTGAAAGATGCAGAGAATATGGTGTGTCATTGAATTCGAAGAAATTTGTGTTTATTGTCCCAAAAGGCAAATTGATGGGACATGTAGTCTCAAAGGACTAACTATCAACCTAGAAAGGACCAGTGCCATTATGTCTCTTCTCCTTTCCAATCACAAGAAGGGCCTGCAAAGTTTATTGGGAAAGATTAATTTTGCAAGGAGGTTTATACCAAATTTTGCTTCAATAGCAAAACCTCTCACTGCCATGCTTAAGAAGAATGTTGCTTTCACACAGTCAAAGGAAGGTAAGGATAGCTTTGAAGCTATCAAGCAAGCCACTGCACAAGCCCCTATGCTGGTAAACCCAAACTATGAGAAGGATTTTATCCTTTACGCCTTTGGAGGCAAGGATGGCATAGCAACAATCTTGACACAATAGAATGAAGAGAAGTTAGAGCAGCTAATTGCTTTCTTCAGCCAACCTCTCAAAGAATATGAGCTAAGGTATGATTTTATTGAGAAACAAGTGTTTATTGTGGTGAAAGCACTCAAAAAAAGCAAACACATGCTTTCAAACAACAAGATGTATAGTTGATGGTGAATCACCCTGGCGTAAAATAATTCCTTTTGAGAAGAGATGTCAATGAGAAGAGGGTTGGATGGATCACAAAAGTCATGGAATATGATGTCAACATCAACATTGCCAAGATGGTACAAGGCAAAGGCTTGTGTGAGCAGATGGCATTAGACATTGGAGCTAGAAATGACACAATGTATGCCCTTGAACAAGTCCAACCAACTAATTTTCACTCTCCAAACGACTGGTATCATGACATGGCTATGTTTCTACAATCAGGTAAGTGCCCAAATGGATTGAATCAAGCTAAAAGGAGGTATTTCAAACTTCAATCCATTCCTTATGTTCTTGTTGATGGTGTCTTGTTTCAAAAAGACATCAATGGAGTTCTTCTCATATGCATTGCATAAGATCAGACCCCTAGGGTGTTAAAAGAGTTCCATAATGGCCATGTTGGTGGCCATTATTCACCAAGAACAACTACTATCAAAATCATGAGGGTTGGTTATTACTAGCCCAATTTGTTCAGAGATGCCCATAGATGGGTAAGAAGCTACAAAGAATGTGCATTATTTGTAGGTAAACAAAAGTTGGTTGCTCTTCCCCTACACGCAATTTAGACTGATCAGCCATTTGTCCAATGGGGTTTGGACTTCATTGGGATGATTAATCCACCTTCTAGTACTAGCCACAAGTGGATTCTAGCAGCCACTGATTATTTCACAAGGTGGATAGAGGCCGTTGCATTGAAGGATGCCATAGAGACCTCTATTTTAGAATTCCTTGAGGGTATAGTTACCAGATCTGGTGTTCCATTCACCATTATTTCTGACAATGCCAAGGCCTTTATAGGCACAAAAATTAGTGAATGGGCACTTAACTATGGAATTTACTTCAAGACACCTTCTAACTACTACCCCCAAGGGAATGGCCTAGTTGAGTCCACAAACAAAAACTTGATCAGGATCATCAAAAGAACAGTGGACAACAACCAGAGGACTTGGCATTCCAAGCTAAAAATAACTATTTGGGCTGACAGAATCACCCCCAAGAGAGCCATTGCAATTCACCCTTCATGTTGGTTTATGGAAAGGAAGCACAACTTCCACTATCACTGGAGTTGTCCTCCCTTGAATTGGCATAGCAGTTGGAATTGTTGGAAAGTGATGCCATGACAATGAAGTTTGCTAAGCTAATGGAGCTTGAAGAGAAAATGGATGCTGCCATGAAGACTCTTGAAGCCCACCAAGAACAGGTCAAGAGGACCTTTGACAGAAAATCAGTTGACAGAGTCTTCCAAGAGGGAGACTTGGTGCTAAAGTGGGATGAGGACAAAGCTAAGGCTAGGAGGCATTCCAAAATTGATGTCTTATGGAGTGACCCATATATCATCATCAATTGCAAGTAATCCAATGCCTTCCAAATATCCAAGCTAACTAGTGAATAACTTCCAATCCCAGTGAATGGGATTCATCTCAAGTCATACTTTTGAGTTTGTACTTGGGATCCTTGTAAATATTTAGAATAGGTATTGTTTTGTTTTTATTTTTGGTTTTCCTTCCATATGTGCTCTTGCACAGGCAACATTCTCATTAGGAGATTGTTTGCCTTCTTGTTTCCTATTTTGTCTTGTTTTCTAGGGGCAACTTTTAGTTCTGTATGGTCATGTTGTTGTAGTTTCCCTTCTGACTATGTGCCCAATGAATTGTACAAGGCCAGTGGATCCTTGTGTTTAGTGGGTAAACACCCTTGCATAGTCACCAAAATGTTGTCCTATTGTTGTCCAGGCCAAAATAGCCCCCAAAACCCTCTTTTATTCCATTAGAAATTATCGATCTGAGAAATCTTAAATGGAAGAAAACCTCCCTCCAAAAATCCCAAAAATTCTAAGTATTTTGCATTTGTCTTCTGCCTTAGTCAACAAAATTTGAGTTTAAAAGTCCCCCCAAGTCACTGAGTCTTCTTCCCTTAGAAAAATCTATCCATTTGAGGGCTTTGTCGGCAAATCGGAAATTTTGTGAATTGTTGATTTCAACGACTGAATTATAAGTCCGTAACTTTGCCAGTTTGTTGGTTTTCTGATTTGCCGACAAGGTAGCAAAAGAGGCAAAGGAAAAGTGAAAGATAAAGAGAAAAGTTGAAGTTTGTAGCCTTTTGTTGGTGAATCAGCTAGTTTGTGAACTACCAACTTTACTGACTAAGTTCATGAGTTTTTGTTTTCACCGATAAGGCGACAAGCAACGAAAGAGATAGGGCTTGAAGGAAAGGAAAAGGGCCGCAAAAGGTGAAATTTTCTAAGGCATAAAAGAAAGATGAGGCCTAGGCAAGTCTTCATTGGTGAAGGTGTTGGTTCATGAACTAGAAGGTTCACCAACAACCAACTTCACTACTGCGATGATTCGCTAACTAAAGGGAAAGAAACAAGGTTTGCAACAAGGGAAAGTTTTATTATAAGTAAAAGGAATGTTTAAGTTTTGGTCGGGGAAACCCTAGGTTTGTGAACCCTTAGTTTAACTGACATAAAGTTTTGCTGACAACATTTCACTGACTGAGGGAGGCTCCAATGAAGAAGGAAGACAATATAAAGTAAGAAAAAAAATTTCTACGGGAAAGTTTTAAGAGGAGTTGAAGACTTTATTAGCAAATTGACAAGTTCGCGAATTGTCAAACTCACTGACTAAGTTCGCGGGTTCATGGTTTCATTGATTCGTTGATATGAGTTTTCCTTGATAAAGGAAATGAAAGAAGGTTATAGCAAAGGCAAAAATGATAAAAGGATGAGGTTCGTCGGTAAGGAAAATTGTTGATAGAGGAAGAAAAGACAAGGAAGAAAAAGGAAGAAGGAAGCGACAAAATAAGAAGTCTGTGATGAAGACAAATCACTGATAAAGGAGATAAAGGGTAAAATGAAGAAAAGAGTGTATGCTGATGAAACAAGGGTTCACAAACTTGACAATTGCCAACTAAGTAGCTTGCCAATCAGATTTGCCAATGGATGTAAAAATGAAGATAATCAGACAGATTTTTGAATTCTTATGGTATGGCCAGATTCAAAGAGGGCCTGTAAGTGAGAATTGGACAACACTTTTAAGGTGTTGTAAAAGCTTTTAAAAGCTTCTAAGGGGCACGATTCCTGAAATCACACCATTGTTGCATGATAAAGAGGTACCCAACATTTAATTTTATAGGCCAAAGTCAAATATAGGTAGTTGAAATAGTGGAAATATTTAATGCACCTATACAAAGGAGGAACAAAGTAGATTTGTAGGTACCAGAGAAGTGTTTCAAACCTTCCTTCATTAATGCTTTAGGTACCCATGCATGTGGGTATTCTTCTCCTATTATTTTTGCAGACATGTCAATGCATGGCCACCATCCAAAAGTTATAGATTTCCTGATAGGGCCATTGGCCTAATTCAATGTAGCATGGGTGCCTGACCAAACCAATTGACCAAAATTTAGTGCATGTAGCTACGCAGCGATTTGAAAAGTTATATATACATGAAAAAGAGATGTAATTGATGTTAGTTGTTCTTCTGGGTCATTCCACGGGCAAGGGGAATTGGTTGTATTTGCATACCTTATAATGCTTTACAAGAACCAATCATATTTGATATATAGTGCTTGATTCTTTGATGTATCTCTTGATTGTTGTTCACTAATGAATGTAAACTATTATTTTGTGTCTATTTCCTCTACAATTAATTCTTCTACTTTGTAATGGTTTTCTAGCCTTCATGATCAATACAAATTGTTATTTTGCCTCTCTGTAACTTTACACTATGTTTATTTGAGAATTGTATGCCTTTATTGTGGGTAAAACGGTCATTTTAATAGCTTCAATTTCCTACCCAAACCTTTGTGATGTTTAAGTGAGTTTGTGCGAGTTTGTTGTAGTTTTGAGGTCATTGTTGCGTTAATACAGGTGTAGTTAAACATATTAAATCTGGTGCATCATCCCCTCTTAATTTTAACATTTTCTTCCCCTTTTCCTCATGAGTAGTAGCATTAGATTTAGTTAAATTCTCTGGACATCAAGTCCAGAAAGAGGAACCAACCTTCTCTGGAGGTTTGGTCTCAACTACAAGGTCCCACACCTTGAGACTAATCCCATGTTTTACTAAATTTGTTGGAACTGCCAAAAGCTTCAACAACAGGGTGCAAATTTAGGTGACAACAGGAAGTATTAGATACATCAAGAGTTGTCCAAAGAATGTTTCAACATTTTGCCCCTATGTTTATCAAGATCAAAAGGAGGAAAGGAGGATGGATAGGATCAAGGGGATAATTATATGGATATAATGGATAAGAAGATATGATACGAAAGATAGGTAGAAGGAATGATAGGATGGGTAGATGAGACAATATGCCCTCGAGTGTAAGGTACATAGACAATCGATCTACTCATGGCACTTGTTTGCCAAGTTTTCACCATTGGACAAATGATTTCTCTTCACTATTTTTTCTTTCATTTTTTAAAAATTGTTTTGACTATTTGGATGGGATGGAAGATGGGGACTCGAGTTTGTTTCCAATGGCAAGGTAGTATATTAGCATTATGCGCATGGATGTTGATAGATGCAGGAAGATAGAAATGTAATGGATGGTGGATTATGATGTGGATGATGGATGGAGATGGATGGATAAATGGGCGATGGAGAAAAAACATGGACCATAGGGGTATGATGGGGGAAATATGCCAGATAAGGGATACAAGATGAGGGGATAGAGTTATGTGGAAATTTCATGGGGTGGAGGGGAAGTACAAAGGAGTTCAAGGATGG
Organism: Cunninghamia lanceolata; assembly: GCA_027924645.1. Classification (NCBI taxonomy): domain Eukaryota; kingdom Viridiplantae; phylum Streptophyta; class Pinopsida; order Cupressales; family Cupressaceae; genus Cunninghamia; species Cunninghamia lanceolata. Next base: position 20,141,850 of record BSBN01001583.1, read on the forward strand.
GTAGGGGTTTTATTCAAATGATCAAGAATGCTATATTGAGATGATGGTTGTGAATTGGATGGGGCTCCTTAAAGGGTTATTCAAACTTGATGTGTGGTCACAACACAGTCAGATTATTTTGGTACAATGGTGACGGTGGCAACTTGAGAATGGAATTCTTCAATATGACCTATGACATAGTCATAGGAAGTAGAGGCATTACCATTATTTGTGTTATTAGAGCTGTTATTTTTATTGTTGGTTTGACCATGGGTTGGAAAGGCATCTTGATATATACCCAAATTTGCATTGGTTGTCTTTTGAGGGAATCCTTTGATCACAATCTCTCCTTGGTCTATGAGGTCTTGATGCAATTTTTGAGCTGCATACAATTTGATGTTTTATGTCCATTTACCCTATGATACTCACAATATTCGTTCTCATTGAACCATGGGGGTTTAACTTGATTTTCGTCATGTTATCTTAGTGAGTGGTTTTATGAGTTTTGATTGCACCAATTTGCGTAAGGCAGATTCAATGGGTTCACTTAAGGGAGTGAATATTCATCTAGGTGTACATGTTTGTTTAGATATTCCCTTAGGGATGGTAATTTTGTTATTTGTGGGTTGTGGGCATGAAGGTGTGGTAGTTTGCAGGTTTTGAATGTGTTTGACGTTAGTTACAACATCATTCACGATGTTTTTATTCTTCACCCAAAAATGAGGGTTGTTATTAGTTTGGTTGTTGTTGTTGTTGTCTTTGTAAATCTTGACCAAACCTTTAGCTATGAGATCTTTCTCAATAGTGACACCTTTGTCTATGATTTCATCAAATGTATTTACACATTGAATTTCCAAGTGAAAACCCATCTCTTGATTTAGGTTATGAACAAATATGTTTACAAGTTGTTTCTCAGGGATGGGATAAGAGAATTTACTAGAATAGTTCCTCCATCATTGAAGGAAGGCAATGAAAGATTCTCCATTCCTTTGCTTTGTATTGCAAAGGTCTATCATAGATACCTCGTGTTTGATGTTATATGAAAAGTGTGTAATAAGTTTCTCAGCAAGTTCTTGAAATGTCTTAATGCCATGAAGTAAATGGGAGAACCATTTGATAGCCTGACCTCCTAGACTATGGGGAAAGAGTCACATGAGATAGGTATCATTATAAGCAACTTCCATACATGCTATGTAAAATTCCATTAGATGGTCCCTAGGATCACCTTTCCCTTTATATTTGTCAAACTTAGGTATATCAAAGTTAAGTGGAAAGGGGATCATGACCAAGGATCTATCAAAATGATAGGGACATATCTCTTCAAAAGAGTATTTCTTCTTGGGATGCCCCCTCTCCATATATTGTACCTTCTTCCTCAATTCTTCGACTTCTTGGGCAAGGTTAGTGAGAGAGGTGGATTTGGATTGGTATGTAGAGGTTGTTGATTGATCAATTGTTAGATGAAGGGATTTTGTTGTTGTGATGTGGTGGGGTTGGTAGTTTGGAAAGGATGGGAATTAAAAGGTGTATTGGAGACTTGAGGATTGATGTATGAGGATGAGGTGGAGATTTGAGAAATTTGGGGATGAATGAAGGATATTGATGGTGAGTATTGGGAAGTTTGAGGATTTAGTGATGGAATGGTGGTTGTAACTTGGGGGATTCGAACATACATTTGTGGTTGACTCTGAGGTTGTGAGACATAAGTTAGAATTGAAGGTTGTGATACATTAGTATGATTGGGTTGACTAATCCTCGTGTTGATGCAAAGATGAGATGAGGGATTAATTACGGGAAGTTGTGATGTCGATGGAGGATTTTGAGGATGAGATGTAAATGGATCATGTGGCTTAAGATTGGAAATATCATAGTCCAAGGGTAGTTGAGCTCTACATTGAGCCAACATGAGAAAGTATTTGTTAGGATTAACTACAAGTATTTGATGCATAAGTTCCATGTATTCATCATCTTGTGAAAATTCTTGTAGGTGTGGGAAATGTCTTGATGATCTTGAGAACTTTGGCCTAAGATAGGCTCATTTGGTGATGATGGTTGAGAATTTTCTTTATAATCACTTGGGATAAAGATATCGGTCGGCATCCCAACTTCTTTTCCAACTTCCATGTGAGGGATAGGTTTCTTGGTAAGGTCTATTTGAATTTTGGACTCCATAAGATTTCTTGATTGCGACCTTGTGAGTGGCATGCAAAGAAAGGACTTAGGTAAAAGAAATGAGATGAAAATATGTGTTAATGTTTGAAAGAGATAAAGATGATGTGATTATGACTTGGGGTACTCCAAATTTGGACTTTGGTACTTTGGGGATGATGTTTGGGATGAGGAATCAAAATGGCCTCAGGTACAAATCTAGATCTTTTGATTGATAAATGATGATATATTTCACTACTTAGGTGAGATAAATACCTAAGAAATCAAAGGATAAGGATGCTCCTTTTCCTACTTGAGGTAGACAAGATCTCAAGCAAAATAGGGAGTATTATGTCAGAAATTGTTCTCCTATTCCCTCGATTTAGTTCCTCGCCTTTGGTGTTCTTTTAGCCTCTTTGTTTTTGGCCTTCCTGAAACCCCGATTGACTTGTGTCTAGTTGAAAAATGTTCATTTTTTGAGATAACTATTGATTGAACCTGGAAAGGGAATTTGGATTATAGGTCCCTAGAACCCCATAGAAGCAGATCTGATAAAAATGGGGGATTGGACTTGGACACCTGTGCCCTAGTCCCGACCCATTTTTTAGGATTTTGAATCTTGGCGGGGTGTCGGCTCCCACCGTGCATCTCAAGATTCCATTTTTAAATTTTCATTTTCGTGTGATATCGAGATGTTACTTCAAAATTTTGAATTTCCTAAAGCTAGATATTTAAACACATTTGAAAATCATTTTATCACACACAATATATACGCAAGATTGATGTCAAAACTCTGTTGAAATTGCCATTGAAGATTAGTGACTTGTTGAAGCTTTTGAAAATTATTTGAATTTGTTATCATGGAGACCATGGTTGGAGATTAGGAATCAAGACATTGAGACTATCTTTCTCTTCCTAGGGTTTGTACACCTTTTGCATGATCGGGAGAAGGGTTGAAGCCTCCAACATCGAGTTTGGAGATCTTCCGCAGACATTGTTGATTCACCTTGTTATTCATGCAAGTCTTCATTGCTTTTGTCTCCTTGAGTTAAAGTAAGTTATTGATCTTCCCTTGATTGAGACATCTAGGGTTTAATATTTCTGCATACACTTTGTTAGGTTTGCACACACTTCTGTAAATCTTTTATCTTTGGCTATTGTTGAGGTAGGAATACCAAAAATGGGGCTTGACTAAGGCAAGCTCCAATATAGCCACAACATCTTTCTCCTCCTTTTGTAGGTACGGATCATGTTTGATAGGATATGACGAAAAGGAGAGACACAAAGACAGATATTGCAAATATAGTCGTCACTAAATTTTGGAGTTCCAGATCTCGACATTTTCAGGACTAATGAGCAGGCTCCCTAGTCCAACTAGGGAGATTCTCTGAGATCTGGGAGCTACTGAAGGTTACTGGACAACTGATGCAAAAGGTTTTTACAGACGGAAAGTTGTAGGACCAATGAGTGGGCGCCCTAATCCAGTTAGCCCTCAATTTCTGGGTGCATGAGCTCTAAACCCTATTCTCTGCATTTCTGTGATATGTTTTGTCTGTTTCATCTCTGAATTCAATCAATTACTGTTACGAGGTGTAACTAGGGTTTGATGATTAGTGAATAAGAACACTTGGTAAAACCTTAGTTTAAACACTTGATCAGACCTAATTAGCATTAGGGAATGTATAAGTAACCTATAGCTTGATCCCAAGCTTAGTTCTTATCTTCCCAATGTTTAGTTAGTGGAGAAATATGACTTAATCTTGTTTTAAGGAAACCTACTTTTTCACCACTAAACATTTTGGTGAACCCGTGCTCTAAATAATTTGCATCCTTTTAAACATTAGATCTGAATTAGTTTGTTGTCCTAAAGCACATTTAGATTGCAAACTCTCTTTTGTGAAAATGCATGCATTGAAATTTTGAATGATATTCTCTATCTTTTCATTAAAATAGTTTGAAATTATAACTTTGTGTTTGGCATAGTGTTTCATTTTCAAAAATTTCATACAACATCATTTTGCATTTAAATCTTGGGTTAATTTGAACATGTTATAATGTCGGATTATTTTTTGCAAGATTTTCATGCATATGATGAGCCGTTTAGTTTTGATGATTTCAATATGTTAGATGAATCCCTTGAGGACTTTATCTTGATTTAACATTCCACTACGACTTCTAAACCGTCGTTGTTTCTGTTAGGGTGAAATAGGATCAACAATGAATATGCAATGATAAACAATCAAATACCCATAACTCAATAGAATAGTGAAACTAAGAAGATTGAATGAAATCAAGCAATGAATAAAATAATGCAAACCTTCCTTGAATCAAAACTTCTATTGTTGCCTATCAAGATCGTCCTTGTTTGTATGAAGTAGGCCCTCAGAGAGTGCACTCCTTTGCTATTTTCAAGAATGTCAATAGTGAATGGCTGTAGCGATAGATGTGCAATGAAGAGGAGCTTCAAAACTTTGGTTGATCTCAAGCAAATTGTATTGGGGTGCCAAAGGCGCACTGTCAAATTTCTGCAGAATAACAATATGAATAGCCTGGATGAATAGAATGGAGGAACAATGTTCCATTTATAGACTTGAGAGAATGAGGATCAACGGTTGAGAGGAGATAAGAAGATCAATGGTTGAGAATGGTTGAGGAATGTGCAACGAATAGAAAGAGGACAAGTGTCCAAGTTCCATCATGCAATAGGGGAGTTAATAGAATTGATTGAAGAGTTAACAAAATTGACCAATCAGTTAAGTGAATTGATTGGGGAGTTGACTAAATTGATTGATTAGTTAACTAGGCTGATTAAGGAGTCAACAGAATAGATTGACCAGTGAACTCAAATGATTAATTAGTTAACATATTTGATTGATGAGTTAACTAATTATGACTGGAGGATAAATAGGGCATGTGGGTGAGTGAATATTAGCTAATTAAATATTAAAAATATTTAATTACATGTGCAACATGGTGAAGTGGAAGAGGTGAGGTGGATTTTTGGAATTAGGACTTAGGATAGAGGAATTTAGGATTAATTAAATAATGTAGGATTATTTAATTATGTGAGACATTAGAAGAATTAGGGAAATTTAATTAAATAAATTAATTTTATTTAATTATGGGATAATGAACCAATCAAATAACCTTAGAATATTTATTTAATTGATAGAAGGAAATAAGAAGGGAATAAATATTAAGAATATTTATTTAGAATGAATCGCATCATTTTTAGGCGTATACATTTTGCCCCTCTTTGATGCAATGCAGTTTACGGCATTGCTTCAAAGAATAAATAGTCTGACAATGATACATGCCCTAGTTTGCCCCTAGTACAGGTTTGACGACAGGATGCCCCCTCGGGAGATTGGACGGGAAGGAGGCAGAAGGGACATGAGACGGACAATCTCACGAAGACGAAGGGAATAATTAGGTTGGGCTGAAGAAATTGGTTAGAGAAAGAGCCGAATGATACGCAATGCAAGATAGAATGATACCACACACAAGCAAGTAAGCAAGTATGCACAAATGATACAAGAACAAACAAGGTATTGCCCCTATCAAGCGGTAAACCAACTGATTAATTGATAACGATATACGACAGTGTTGTCATGGCGAGGAACGATATATCCCTAGACCAACATGGCAGACATGTTGTCATGGTGGGGAATGATAGATCCATAGAGAAACATGAAGGATAATGTCTGGTTTTAGGAAATGAAACATGTCGTGTAAGACTCGTGTATTTTTCTGATTTCGATAATATTACATCCTATATAAGACAATTGATTGATTAACTGATCGAGTTGGTTTACGACCAAACAAGGATCAAGATCACTAATTGTGATTGGATCATTTGTGCAAGATTGACTTGACTTGATTGGTATGGATTAAGGATTGACCTGCATTTGGATCATTGCTCAGACTAACTGGACAAGGATGAAAGATATGATGATAGATTGAAATCTGATTGATAGAAGAAAGACTCGATAGAAGGACTCACAAGCTTTTGTAAACATTAATACTCTGCATTTTGTGGATCTTTTATTGCATGGGATATGGATGTATGGATGTGTAAATGGACGTATAATGGATGCTTTGCTTTTGACATCTTGACGGTGCAAGTATTTTGAAGTGCTTTATTTCATCATTGGGCGTTTATTATGTTGTAAGAAAATACAAGCATCTAGGTATAATTAGACCGAGATGACCTAAGTATCACTTACATGGATTTTGATTTAGCAAGTTAATACAAGCATCAAGGTATAATTGAACCGAGATGACCTGAGTACTTCTTGTGTATCAACAGACAAAGATTGCCCCTGTTCATGTTAGACCTTTGATGTCCTCGATGATCTTTTGCCGATCATGTCCTTAGACAAGGTGTCACATTACTAAAGTTTAATCCATAAATAACAAACAAAGAAAATAATCATGCCCCCATCATAACAGCTCTAGCTTGTGGCATCCTCGAGTAGCATAGAAAGGCATGATAGCATAAATCAAGACTCAATACTTTAACCATGTTTCCAATCCACAAAACATTTTTGCATTTAGATGTGTTTGTTTCTTGCCATAATTTGAGTAAAAATCATTTAGAAGGCCTTGGGTATTTGCTTTGCTTTGGATAGGTTAAAATGCCTTGCATCAAAATTTCTGCTTGAAGAGTGGGTTCTGCTTGCACTTGCTTGCCTAGTGGGAGAATTCCACAATCTTTATTGATAAGACAGACCCTAAGGGACTGACCTAGTGCCTCGGGGGCTCATTGCTAAATGGCCTTGCCTACGTGACGACGCAAAGGCAACGTAGTTTGGGGTAAACCCTAACGGACCTAAGACCTATGCAGTAGAAATTGAGGTGGACTCAGATGGATAGAAGGACTAGACATGAGACGGATGGGACAATGGAGCCTCGGGGGCGCATTAGAATAATGGCCTTGCCTAAGTGACAATGCAGAGGCAACGTAGTTTGTGGACTTGGACCTAGGATATGGATCGGATGAGACACGATATGGAACAAATATGGAGCAAACATGGAACAGATATGGATCGGATAAGACACGATATGGAACAGATGATATCAATGACTAGGAAACACCACGGATAGGCAGATGGATGGGTGACAGTAGATACGGATGGTCAGGTAGAAGGAAATAAGGATGTGATCTCCAAGGACTATATCGCATAAGAATAGCATGCCCCATTGTAGGTAGAATACTTAGGATTTTTCATGGCAATGCTTACGACGATAGGAGGATGAGAGGGTAATGAAGGATTTGCATGGTTTGGAGGGATAAGGTATGTCAAGAGACATCTAAAACATTTGTCAACATTGTGCCCCCAATCTTTATCAAGACCAAAGAAAGAAGAGGAAAGGAAGATTAGGATGGATAGATTGGATAGTATAGGTAGGTAACGACTAGAAGGATAGGATAGGAAATGGTATGGAAGGAAACTGATAGGAGAAAGTGATATGCCGATGAGACACAATGCCCCCAAGTGTAGATGACGTAGGAGATCAACTTACACATGATGCCTATTTGCCAGGTTTTCATCATGGTACTTATCCAAGGCGCCTGTTTGCTAGATTTTCACCATTGAATGAAGGGATTTTTCTTTACCTTTTTTTTTTGAAACATTTGGGTAGGAGAATGCGAATATGGAAGGGAGAGACTCACAGATCTAGTTCCGTGAAAGGTGACAGTCCCACTAGATGGATGTTGTCGCATGGACAATGTCAAGTGTTCTCACAGATGTTGGTAGGGGATCGCATGAAAGTGATATGACGTAGGTAGATAGTGGATTATGATGCAGAATATGGAGGGAAGGCTTATGCAAAAGCATGGACAATAGGAATAGGATGAGGAAGATATGTAGGATAATAGTGAAAGGAAGAGGAGATGGAGGTATATGAAAATGTTGTGGAATGGAAGGGAATCATGACCAACGGTTGCACATACTGCAGTAAACATTGAAGTTGGTGATGGGAAAGTAGTGTAGGAAGCAACAGAGACTTTTGCTTGTGGATGAATAACGTAGGCATGTAGGGATCCACATAGACTGAGTATTGTCTTGATTTTTGTTCGTCATGTGGGATAGAAGAATTTGAGACTTATGGATGGAATGAGAGAAAGTAGATGGTTGAGATTCTTGAGAGGTGGATGCCTCATGTATCTTAAGGGCTTTTTTCTTAGGTACCCAAACCATTTTGCTTTTAGATAGTACCTGTGGAGGTATGGGCTTGGGTGTAGGTAGCTTTTGTGTAGCTTCAGAGGTGATTATTTGTTGGATGCGGACCCACACCTTTTTTAGTTTGGCATATAAGTGTGTGGGTGCATGCAGTTCGGGAGAAAGATGTTTCTTTGATTCTTGGCTTTTGTATCCTAGGTCATGAGGACTCTTAGGATTTTTGACTTTATAGGTAGAGGCATCTAGATTTTTATTGTTGAATTCCCGTGGGATGGTGGAAGTGGAGTTGGAGGACGTTCTTTGTTTAGACAACATGTGCATTTGTTGGCCATGATTGGGATTGTTAGAAGATTCATAGATGGATGAATAAGGTGTTGGAAGAAGTGGTGGTAAAATGTATGGAGGAATATTAGGAGTTGGAAGTAGTGGAGGTAGATTGGATGGTGGAAGGTGTATGGTCACATGCTTTTGGGGTGTGTATGATAAGGGAGGTGGGATGTCGACATATGTTTTGGGGATACGATGGTTTTTGCGATGGAAAGTGGTGGATTTAGAAGGCATGGAGGAAATACCAACATCTTGAGTTTGTTCACCTTGGGTATGTATCCGAGGCCATATGAAGGAGGAGGAACATTGACATGGACGGGCTCCAAAATACCTTGTTCGTGAAGGCCTAAGCCTTTACCTTGATAGTTCATATGTTGGAGTATGCGGTGGACAACGAGATTATGTGTAGGTGGAACATTAGACACAGGTTCCTTATTGGATGGAGAAGATGAGATAGAGGATAATGGTTGTTGGTGTTCGAAGGAGGAACACTCATGAATGAAGGCGGTAAGACCAAGAATATACGGTGGGGGATTTTGAGCATGGTCGATAACGGATGGTGGAGGAGTATTACTGGTTTGATCTTCTACGCTGGCTTGGGAGGCAAGTGTCTCATCAAGGGAAATGGAAGTTGCTGGATCTTGGGTAGTACTAGATGGGGTTATAGGCTCAGGACCATGGAATGCATAAAGTGGGCTAAGAGGATCATCATGGTCTGCTTGATCATATATAGGCTCTTCATCATAGATGGGATCTTGATCATAGATATGATTTAGTGTGATGGGATTAACGTTCTCTTGTATAGGTTCTTCATCAGCGATAATATCTTGATCATAGAAAAGACATAGGTTACGGAGGGGTCGAAATTGGATCTCTAGCTCATGCATAAGATCAAGTTGCTCATGGATAGCTTCTTCATCAAAGGTAGTATCTTGATCATGGAAAAGATATAGGTTATGCATGGTCGGAAATTGGATCTCTTGCTCATGTATAGGTATAGGATCATTGAAAAGATAAAGGTTATGCAGGGGTCGGATGGGAGTGCTTTGATCTTGGTTTAGACAAGGGGTTGATGTTTCCACATGCTCTAAAGTCTGCTCTTGACATAACTCTTGGGTTGTTTGAATTGAAGTTGAGGTAGAAGACTCTTGGATAAGCTCTTGGTCAACAACATGAAGGTGTATGGACCTTGACTTTGGTGCATGGTAGAAGGCTCTTTGATAAGCTCAAGGAATTTCAGATCACATGAAGGGGTTGTAGGATTTGACATGTTATTGGGAGCATCTTTTGTAAGGTCAAGGACCGGACTTTGGGGACATGGTTGACTCTCTGCTAGTAGCCCTTGGATCACATCATTGGTAGGTGTATGGATAGAGGAGTGAGGAAATGGAGGAGTGGATTTAGAGTTCTCCCTAGCTTTTCTTTTGTTGTGTAAATCTGGAAAATATTTTTCCCAAAACTTATCGGAGGCTTCTTTGGTTGCCCATTTAGAGCTTGGGGAACTCGATGGCGGTGTAGGTGTAAGACTGGTATGCTTTTGGATATGGGTCTTAGCAGATGGTGAAGGAGGACTAGTAGACAGAGTGGTATACAATTTCCAACTTGAGGTGGTGCTTGCCTTGTCATGAGTATGTGAAAAGGATATACGATTTTGGGGCGAGGCATAGCTAGTACTGGCACGTTCAGCTTGCAAGGTTGCCATTTCTTGTTGTAAGACTTGGATTTGTTGAGAAATTGCTATACAATCTTGGGGCGAGGGACCTAAGTTTATTTGTAATTTCAGATATTAGAGTTTTTGACCAATATATTCTAATTGGTTTGCCATTAACACAAGACTAGAAAAGCTTACTGGTTTGGATGTACAGCAGTAAATGCGCCGCAATAGAGTGCAAATGCGCCACAAGTCGAGACAAATGTGACAATATGGTAATGTTTTGAATGTGCTGTAAAAGGTTTCAAATGCACTGAAAGTTGTAGCAAATGCGCTGTAGGTCATTTCAAATGTGCAATTCTAGTTTTTGCTTGGTTTTTTTGTAGAATTTTGGAACATTTTTCGAGATTCTCCTATTTTTGGTTTGAAGACTCAGTGTTGTTGAGAATTAATTTTCAATTATGGCAAAGACACAGCAAACACATAGAAGTTGTCATGATGTTATCTTTTGTTATTTGTTTTTTTTTGTGATTGTTTTTTTTGACTCTTTTTTGGACTAAAAGGAAAGTAAGTACAACCCTAGGTTTCAAAAGGATTATAGGGGTTTTTGGTATACTAAACAATTGGTTCGTAGTCAAGGCAACCGTTCGAGTGGTTACACATGCGGCGGCACTACTCTCTGTTATGGAGTCTCCTAGCCTCAAAGGGTTACGCCTTAGAGGGTTTTGGGGGAGGTTGGCCGTCGGTGTAACACAACAGCACTCGTTGCAGGAGGTTTTCACCTCAAGCACATTTATTTTAAGTGGATTGGTAGGGCTTGGCTTTAGCCTGTTTCCACTCAGGGTCGTTCCCACTTGGATAGGCGTGCATCCAAGGGTAGGCCCCTCTAAAGGTTAAACAGATGGAATGACAAGTCTGGCATTCTGGTCACCCAGTTAAGGGGAGAGCATAAGCCTATTGTCATTCTAAAGACACAGTAAATAATGGTTTATCCAATCTTAATTAAAATGAGAAAAACTATATGCATTATTCTACTTGGGCACACACACAGTTGTTGACTTTGAAGTGATTATGAGATAGCAATGATTCTTTCCTTTGCAAGATAGCAATATTCTTAACTAAAAGAGATAGCCATATAGTAATGATCAATGAAACCAAGATAGCAATAATTTAGTTATCACCCTCCTAATTAGAAACTATGTGAGATTGACATGCTTGTTTTTACTTTCCTAATTAGAGTTAGATTAAAATTGTATGCAAGTTGCATGAACAATGAGTTACTCCTTCCTAATTAGAACTAGATGAAAATTGTATGCAAGTTGCATGAACAATAGGTTACTCCTTCCTAATTAGAACTAGATGAGAATTGTATGCAAGTTGCATGAACAATGAGTTACTCCTTTCTAATTAGAACTAGATGAGAATTGTATGCAAGTTGCATGAGAATGCCTAAATCAGTCCTATTCAACACTTAGTGAAAAAATGTTTGTCTTCAGTGGACGTTTTGCACCAAATTAGATTAGTAGTCTCTTGATATCCACTTGTAGTCCACAAAAACAAAAATTGAATCAAGAAATTTGTAAATCAAATGGTTAGATGAAAAACACATAATCTAGAAAATTCAATGAAAATATGATTTTTGACAGCAAAATAGATATGAAAATCAGAATCTATACGAAATTCTATGCTATTTTAAAAAAAATTCATGAAAATTCGATGAAAAATGCCAAATTATGATCGTTTGAAGTTTTCAAGCAAATGGGAAGTTTGACTGATTATACCTAATGAAATTGATCAAATAGGCTAAAAATACCTCCACCACTGCGAAGTTTGTTGAATTCCCTTTCCAACGACTATAAATTTGCAAAAATCTGACTTGTTTCAAGAAAGTTATGCCAAAAAGAAAAAAAATAGCCCACTTGGGCATGTAGGAGCAACCTGAAAGGCAATTAACCACTAGTGGTTTACAAATGTTGTGGTCACATAGGCAGTTTATAACCTTGGCGGTTAAGCTTAATGCTAGGGGTTTAAACAAGCCCCTGGTCCTCCATGTGACCAGGGTCTTGATCTCCTTAAAAAAAGAAAAAAAAGAGATTTAAAATAGAATTAAAAAAATCTATAAGTTAAAAAAAAAAAGATTTTAACCTAAAATGCAAATTAGGGTTTACTTTATTTTGATTTTGATTTTTTGTTATATTTACTTTTTTGTTTGTTTTTTTTGTTATTTTTTTTGGATGGTTCAAGTTTTTATTTTGCTGGTTGTGTGTGCAGGGTGGTGGCGGGCGGAGCTGCGGCGGCGGCGGACGGGCTGGGAGGAGGGTTGGTGGCAGGTGGACGGCAGGTGGAGGGATGACAGGGAGTGGCTGGGTGGAGGCGTGGTGACGGCGGTAGATGGAGGCGGTGGTGGCGGCGTGGGCGGAGGCCGCGGGGAGGCGTGCAGGGAAAGGGCTACGGGAGAGGAGTCGGGGGGAGGGTCGGGGGATGGGGTTTGGGGGAGTGGGGGGATACAGGGAAAGGGCTACGGGAGTGGCGAGGGAAGGGTTTAGGGGGTGGACCGAGGGGAGAGGGGGATGGGACGTGCAGGGGGTTTGGCCCTGCAAAAAAAATGTTTATTATTATTATTATTATTTTAATTTAAAATTTTTGTTTATAATTTTTTTATTTTTATTTTTAAATTCTTTGCTGTATTTTTTTTTAAGATTCTGTATTTTTTTTAAAACAAAATAGAAAAATAAATTTAATTCTAAATGCTGTCTATAGATTTTATTTATTTATTTTTTGTTTATTTTTTTATTTTTTTTTCAAAAATAGGTCAAAAAGTAAAAAAAAATTCAAAAAAATTCTAGTAACGAAAACTAGACAAATTATATGTTATTTCTTACTTCTAAGGCCTTCTGGACTCAACAGTGAGCTCAGTTTGTGTGTAGGAGATTGTTTGTGAAAGTTGCTTGCTGAAGTTTACCTGAAACACACCTGAATTTGCAACAAAAAAACCTCTTAAATAAACACTCACAAATGAGATGGATTCGATCACGGTGGGCGCCAGAAATGTTAGGGTAAAATAGGATCAACAATGAATATGCAATGATAAACAATCAAATACCCATAACTCAATAGAATAGTGAAACTAAGAAGATTGAATGAAATCAAGCAATGAATAAAACAATGCAAACCTTCCTTGAATCGAAACTTCTATTGTTGCCTATCAAGATCATCCTTGTTTGTATGAAGTAGGCCCTTAGAGAGTGCACTCCTTTGCTGTTTTCAAGAATGTCGATAGTGAATGGCTGTGGTGATAGATGTGCAATGAAGAGGAGCTTCAAAGCTTTGGTTGATCTCAAGCAAATTGTATTGGGGTGCCAAAGTTCTATATCAATTATGGCAAAAGACACACCTAATGTAAGAATGTTTTGTGAACAGGTTAATTTACAAAGTCTTGGATTTTTGCCATTATGTCTTCCTATGCTACTCAAGGATGCCAAAAGCTAGAGATGCTATGATGGGGCATAATCATTTTCTTTGTCTGCTACTTGTGGATTCAACTTTAGTAATGTGACGACTTTCTGTTTAATGACATGATAAGCAAAAGATCATCGAGGACTACGGAGGTCTGAACATGAAAAGGGGCAATCCTTGTCTGTTGAAAGATAAGAAATACTCAGGTCATCTAGATTCAACTTTGACTAGATGCTTGTAACAACTTGCTATAACAAAATCCATGTAAGGAATACTCAGGTCATCTCGGTCTACTTATACCTAGATGCTTGTATTCTCTTACAACATTTCATAAAGAGAAAAATACCAAAAAGATGTCGAAAGCTAGACAATGAATATGCAATAAACAACATCAAATACCCATAACTCAATAGAATAATGAAACTAAGAAAGATTGAATGAAATGAAGCAATGAATAATATAGTGCAAACCTTCCTTGAATTAAAGCTTCTATTGTTTGCCTATTAAAAACTGTCCTTATTTTAATGAAGTTGGGCCCTCAGTGAGTGCACTCCTTTTGCTGAGTTGTAGGATGTCGGTAGTAAACGGCTATGTTGATAGATATTGCTATGAAGAGGAGCTTCAAAGCAAATGGTGATCTCAAGTAGATTGTATTGAGGGTGCCAAAGGCATGCTGGTGGATTTCTGTAGAGTAACAATACAAATAACTTGGATGAATAGAATGGAGGAACAATGTTCCATTTATAGACTTGAGAGAATGAGGATCAACGGTTGAGAGGAGATAAGAAGATCAATGGTTGAGAATGGTTGAGGAATGTGCAACGAATAGAAAGAGGACAAGTGTCCAAGTTCCATCATGCAACAGGGGAGTTAACAAAATTGATTGAAGAGTTAACAAAATTGACCAATCAGTTAAGTGAATTGATTGGGGAGTTGACTGAATTGATTGATCAGTTAACTGGGTTGATTGAGGAGTCAATAGAATAGATTGACCAGTGAACTCAAATGACTAATTAGTTAATAGATTTGATTGATGAGTTAACTAATTATGACTGGAGGATAAATAGGACGTGGGTGAGGGAATATTAGCTAATTAAATATTTAAAATATTTAATTACATGTGCAACATGGTGAGGTGGAAGAGGTGAGGTGGAAAGATGAGGTGGATTGGTGAGGTGGATTTTTGGAATTAGGACTTAGGATAGAGGAATTTAGGATTAATTAAATAATGTAGGATTATTTAATTATGTGAGACATTAGAAGAATTGGGGAAATTTAATTAAATAAATTGATTTTATTTAATTATGAGATAATGAACCAATCAAATAACCTTAGAATATTTATTTAATTGATAGAAGGAAATAAGAAGGGAATAAATATTAAGAATATTTATTTAGAATGAATCACGTCATTTTTAGGCGTATACAGTTTCAAAGATTTGTAAATGCAATCTATGTTCCTAAAACTAAGGAAGAATCTAGGAAACCAAAAATTATGGTCAGGTCTTATGTTTAGATGCGGTTAAACCACCTTCTAAACTGGTGCTCACTATTAGAGGTCTTCCACCTTCTTCTCGACCTTTTGATCACATTTACAATTATGCTAAACAAATAACACATCAAAATTTACAACAACCTAGTCATACTGTGGTTGCTCATGCATATAACACTCATAATAATAGACAAAGAAAACAACAACCAAGCATTCCCATATCTTTACCAACTTCTTAGCCTCTGCTTCCTCAAACACCTTGTTTAACACATAAGGTTGGTCAAGATTATGATCTCGTTGAGGAGCTTCATGCTACTCCTGCAAAGATATCTCTTTGGGAACTTATACAAACTTCACCTACTTACCATGGAATGCTCCAAGAAGCTTTACAAAAGGTGATTGTCCCACTTGCTGTCAAGCCAAATGATGTAGTAGCTCTATTAGATTGTATGCACGTGACAAAAATAGACATTATGTTTCAACAACATGAGTTGCCCTGTCTTGAAGTTTAGAATCAGTATGATCCTTTGATTATCTTCATTACAATAAACAAGAAACTGATTAAGAGAGTTATGATTGATAATGGATCAGCTCTTAATGTTGTGACATTAACTTATTACATAAGATTAAATTTGATACATCTTTGATTAAGCCAAAAACGATAAGTATCCATGGCTTTGACAATGTTGGAAGATAATCTATGGGCACTATAACTCTACCTATACAAGTTGGGCCTGTGATTGTGCCTACCATGATTCATGTCATGCCTTGTTCTCTATCTTATAACATGATTCTTGGTAGACCTTGGATTCATGCATTGGGGGCAATGCCTTCTACCCTGCATCGTTTAATCAAATTTATATTCAAAGATAAACTTCATACTATTCATGTTGATCCTGAACCTGATAACTATTTACAAATTGAATCACAAAAACAAATTATTTGTCATAAGATTTTAAACAATTTGAAAGTTGATTTGTCAACTTCTCTTACCTCAGACAATGTTGTGCAAGAGTCCAAACAATCAAATGCATTTCTTGGTGATGATTGGGGTTCATTAGATTTTACATCTTCTTCCATGGGAGAATATAAAGTTAATAATCCTGTCCCTGAAACATCAAATATTGCATCGATATCATCTCATAATTTGAATGTGAAACATAAAGCTTCTTTGGTAATGAATTTAGATGATACTCTTACTTACACTACAGATTCTGAAACCTATGAAGCTCCACCTTCTTCCAAGGAAATGGCTTCTCTTTATGGTCAAAGATTTCAAATCCTTTATAAGAACTATGATTATGTAGGTAATGGTTGCGGTGTTAATCAGCAAGGAATTAAAGTCCCTATAGAATCCACTTCACGACATTACTGAAGTGGCATTGGATATAATCCTTTCAAGGAATCTAAAGACCGTAGACGTCCTACTCTTAATGTGAATATAATATCAACACTTAACTTGATATTTCTTGAGATGATTGACACTAGTTGTCCTCTAGGAGCGATTCCTTTAGATATCTTTTCAACGGATGAAGCAATAATGGAATTCTTGTGTGCTTATGACAATATTCCCCATTACCATCATAGACGTGGATTACCTTATTGTTTGAACAATAGTGCATATTTTGAGAAATATACTAGCATGATAAATGCTACTCTAAAGTCTGACGAAGAATCTGAAGACCTACCACAATCACCCGATCTCCTAGACCACAGCACTCTACTTAATGGAAAGATTGTTGATGTTTTCATGGAGAAAGATAACACTGAAAAAGTTATTCCAATTGGTGATTGTTTACATGCAGAAGAAAAATAAGAAATGACCACGTTATTACATGAATTTTCTGAACTATTTGCTTGGAATCATTCAGATATGTCTGGTATTAATCCTTAGATTGTAACACATAATATTGTCTTGAAACCAGATGTTAAGCCGTTTAAACAAAAGATTCGCAAGATGAATCCTAAGGTTGCATTACTCGTCAAGACTGAGATAGAAAAGCTTCTACAAGTTGGCTTTATCTACTCTATTGACTATTCATCTTGGATTTCGAATATCATCACCGTCACTAAACTCGATGGCCGTATAAGAATGTGTATCAATTTTAGAGACTTGAATTTTGCATCAACATTGATATGATTGTTGATTCTATAGCTGGCCATGAATTACTCTCTTTCATGGATGGTTTTTCAGGATAATCAAATTTTGATAAACCCTCAAGATTAATATAAAACAACTTTTATAATACCCTGGGGTACATTTTGTTGGGTAGTCATGTCGTTTGGACTTAAGAATGCAGGAGCTACTTACCAATGCACCATGACCCTTATATTTCATGATTACATGCACAATATTTTAGAGGATTATGCTGATGACATCTTGGTGAAGTCCATTCACCACCAAGACCACGCCATGAACCTTCGATAAAATTTTGAGCGAATAAGAAAATATAAAATGTGATTAAATCCCTGTAAGTGTGTTTTTGGTGTAGACAGTGGAAAATTGTTAGGGTTTATCATTTCAAATCGTGGTATCGAAGTGGATATGAAAAAGATTGATGCAATTGTTAATATGCCAATACCTAAGAACATATCTCAACTTCGTCGTTTGTAAGGGAAGATACATGCCATTCGCCGATTTGTTTCACAACTCACGAATAAGACTCACCCTTTTACGTAACTACTGAAGAAGGATTCAAAATTTCAATGGAATTCTGAATGTCAAAAAGCCTTCGAAGATTTAAAGGCTTATCTAGCTAAGCCTCCTATTCTATAGCTTGTTGTCCCTGATAAACCTTTTCTATTGTATATCTTAGCATCTAATAATGCTCTTGCAACCCTATTAGCACAACATAATGCTGAAGGCAAAGAATGTGTTGTATATTATATCAGCTGAACTTTGCTTGATTATGAAGTGCAATACACTATTATCAAGAAGCATTTCTTAGCTTTAGTGTTTGCAACACATAATCTTAGACATTATCTGCTAAATGTTGAAATACATGTGATGGTGAAATTTGACCCTTTGAAACATCTTTTCACAAAAACTGATTTGGTGGGTCGTCTTGCTAAATGGGTTATGTTGTTAACTGAATTTGATCTTAAATTTATTTCTCAGAAAGTAATTAAAGGGCAAGCGTTAGCTGACCATTTAGCTGAGGCACCTTCACCTTTTGCTACACAACATCAGGACACATTTCCCAATGACCAAATTTTAGCCATTACTAAAGATAATAAATGGGAATTGTCTTTTGATGGATCAAGATGTCGAACTGGCTCCGGTGCGGGTGTTATATTGATACCCCCTGCATGTAAGTTGATTCCTATGTCTTACCGCCTAAACTTCTCATGCACAAACAACATTTCTGGATACGAAGCCCTCATTGCAGGACTTCATGCTGCTTTGACTCTTAAAATAAAAAATATCACTGTATATGGTGATTCATAGCTAATTGTACGACAAATAACTGGATCATATCAAACTAAACATGACAAGCTATCTCAATGTCGTGAGTTTGCTCTATCTCTGTTAAAACAATTTGCATCATTTTTGATAAATACTATTCCCAGGAAAGACAATTGACAAGCAAATGCAATGGCAAGAGCAACTTCCCTTATATCCCCTGATGATTCTCCTAAGGAATTTACTTTCATCATGATCCATAATCTTAAAAGACCGATAATTGAAGACCTTATAGTTGTGAATTCAGAACTTTATGGTAATACAAATGCTGATGAGTGGTTCTCCCATATATTCAATTATTTGCGTGATGGAACCATCCCTAATTCAACATCTAACAATACTCGAATAAGTCTACGCAAAATTGCAACACGTTACATTATCTTGTTGAATGTGTTATATCAACGAAGCTATAACGGCGTTTTACTCTGATGTTTAAGTAATTCAGAGATCCTGATGGCTTTAGAGGAAGCTCACTCTGGTGCTTGTGGAGGGTATTTTGGAGGAAAATTCTTGGTACAAAAATTGTTACGAATGGGATATTATTGGCAATGCATGGAACACGATTCCTTTGCTTATGTCAAGAAATGCCCGCAATGTCAACAACATAATCACCTAATTCAAGCACCTGATTAGGAACTTCATGACCAAGTCTCACCTTGGCCATTTTCCATTTGGGGCTTTAATATAATTGGTAAAATCTCTCCACCCTGCTCTCAAGGACATACATTTATTATCACTGCTATTGATTACTTCACGAAGTGGGTCGAAGTTATTCCCTTACTATCCATGACCATTGACGTAATTTGTCAATTTATTAAAGATAACATCATTTGTCAATTTGGAATACCTTCCTCCCACATTTCCAACAATGGTACACCATTTAAAAACAAGGATGTGAAGAAATTTCTCAAAAAATATCATATTTTGTATACACCTAAAAATGGCTCGAGTCGAATTAAATAAATATTTTAATATTTATTTTATTCCTATTCTACTATCAATAAATAAATGTCCTAATTTATTTATCTGATTCACATTCATCTTATTCTTTCAAAAATTAAATAAAAATCAATTTATTTAATCAAATCATCCAAATTCCTCTAAATCATCCTTAATTGAATAATTCCAAATTATTTAATTAATCATCTGTCCTATAGCCCTAATTCTCTAAATCCACATCACTTCCACCTCACTTTACACCTCATCATGTTGCACACATAATTAAATATTTTTAATATTTAATTAGGCAATTATCCTCACCCACATGTCCTATTTATCCTCTAACCATTCGTATTCTCAAGAACTTGGTTCCTCCATGTCATTTTAGTCAAAGGACACTTAGAGACACATGTCTCATTAGTTCCTAGATTCCTTCCAACCTCCCTACAAAGAAGGACTCCTTCTTTGACCCATGTTCTTTGGTCTTTGAGAGCATTGTGACAAGTGGCCTCATGCTGACACCTTTCTCTCCACCTTGTCATCGTTGGAGGAACATTTCCCCCTTTTATCTTCTTCATCCCAACTAATCAAATCTCCACCGTGCACCTCATATGACTCATTCTCCTCGTTGAGATTGTGACACTTAGATCTTGGCCTTCTTAAGTCTATAAAAGGAACCTCTCACTCCTCCATTTAAACATCTCAAGCTTTAGCAAACTTATGCTGCAAAAATTCCACCATAGTTATCAAGCATGCCTTTGGCTTATACTCTCATTTGTCATTGCATCCATTAGCATCATAATCTCATCTAGCTGCATATCAATATCACTATCCATGGATTCATATCAATCATACCATTATTATCTTAGCTTTGCATTGTAGAAACTATTTACTTTGCATAATCCTCCACAAAGCCATTCTCTCTTTGTCATCTTGAAACAACAAGGAAGTACAACTTCTGAGAGCTCCGTTATCATATAAAATATCATTGAAGAGATAGGCAACAATGGAAGACACAAGGTAAATCAATTCAACAAGGTATATCTTTGGTTTATTGCATTTATCTTATTTTCATTGAAGTATTGAATATTTAAGTAGTGTTTACTGTAGTTCAGATTTTTAGTCACATTTTGGCACTCACTGTGGGGCCACTGTCCCGTTTTAACCTCCATTTTGAGTTTTTGGTGAAGTTGCAGTTGTGACAGTTCGTTCCGGTGCATTTGATTTCTAGTCTTGCGCATCCGTGAAGAAAAGTGTAGTCCTGTGCATTTGAGACTTCTTTCTGTGCATCTGACAATTATTTATGTGCTTTCATTCTTCCTATGCATTTAAAACTTCTGTCTGCGCATTTGTATTTCTACACATATAGATCATCTTTCTGTGCATATATTGTCTGTTTCAACACATATAAAGTCTGTCAGGTCTTAGGGTGTCTTTTTGTTGGAATTAGACCAGACAAGTGAGAGGGTGGGTGAATCAGTTGTCCCAAAATTTAATCTTTTCTTCTTTTAATCTTGTTTCACAATTTGCCAATTGATTAATGATGTAAACTTTAAAGCATGAAACAACATCACATAAGCAGAAACATAATCAACACACTTGACACCAAGATTTTTGACGTGGAAACCTAGTTAAGGAAAAAACCATGGTGGGTGTTAGCCCACAAGATTCGTACCCTGTTAAAAGTACTTAAAAAGAATGAGAAGGCACTTGCCTTCGGGCTCACTGCCCAGAGCTCACTTCAAGAAATTTAAGTTTAACATAGAAAGATTTAACTGAGAAATAGCATCTACTTCATGTCTGGTTCAATTCCTTGAAAATCTCTGCTCTGCTCCAAATACTTCTTCTCTAATTCTTCATCTAAACATCTCTTGTTCTTCTTTTCTGCTCTACTCTACCTTTGATTCTTTCTTTGATTTTACTGTTTTCACACAAGGATGATTTTTCACAACTCATCAACAAATATTTATACACTTCATCAACCTTGGAATGAACATCAAGATCGGCACTACAAACATCTAACTTAAAGTGAATCCCTAAGTTGTCGGCCAAACATAACTTGGACTCAAATTTTCCTTGATCAATACGCCACGCTTCATAGAATTTCTCTTAGATCATCCGCAACACACTTGAATCATCCAGTCAGCCAAGACTGGGAAGAACAGCAACACCAAGAAGAAAATCTTTAATGACAACCTCAAACTTTAATGCGGACCCCCAACATAGCAGTCATACAATCCAGAGACTTCCACAAGCACATTGAATTCAACAAAAACATTTGCACTCCTCCAAAACATCTAAATCACTTGCATCTTCCTCTGGAACCTCGTGAACACTATCTGCCATGACTGTCACATTAGAAAGATTGCTTGCGGACCTCCAAACAAAAAACTACTTGAATGGATGATACACACTGACTTCCCAAACCTGCCTTCAGATCCACTGATCATCATTTGACATATCCGGAACAATCTAGACCTCTTTTCTGTCACTCTATCTCTTCTGAATATTGTAGGAACTGGTTCTACTTAGATGGTCATAACTTCTTTAGATCTTAATGCGAACCTTCCAAATCTTAACTGGAGCTTCTTCAGACAAACATCTTCATAGCCATCTGGTCCACATATATTGATCTTTATTAATTTTCTCAATATCCTCAACAATCCGATCTTCTATACAGATGACAATAGGAATATGTTGACATCAATGACAACACTGCTTAAACACATATTTGCAACACTTTTGGTAATTTTTGAGGCTAACTTTGGTTGCAGGTATTATCAATCATCAATGGAGGCTATTGACAGAATTTTCTTGCAGGTTTAAGAGTTGGTTTAGGCATTTTTAGTTACATATTGCATACAAAATCTTCATCTAGCTTAAATTAGGAGTAAAATGTATCATTGTTCATGCAACTTGCATACAAATCTTCATCTAGTTCTTAATTAGGAGGAGTAAACTTACATCTTTGCATACAAATTTCACATAGTCCCAAACTAGGAGGTTAAAATTGAACAAATATTTCATTTACAAATCCACATCTAGCATAAGTAGGGGAAGGTAACTTGACCAAATCTTCAATACAATCTTCACATAGTTTTGATTAGGATGTTAAAATTAACTCTTTTCATTTTATGCTATCATGTCAATTTTTGTGCTTGGTAGATTAAATCACATTTAGATTAACTCTAGAAGGTTAATGAACCAGTGTCTACTATGTTTGTAAAACGGTGATAGGCATATGCTCTCCCCATCTTGGGTGACCAAAACGCCAGACCCATCATTTTCATTTGTGTAACCTTTAGAAAAGGCCTGCCCTTGGGATTGCATTTCTTCCAAGTGGGACAACCTTGAGTGGTAACAAGCTAAAGCCAAGCTAATTTGATCTGATATAAATAAAAGTGTTTGTGACGAAAGTCATAAACAATAGGTGTTGTGTTATACCGACGAATGTTTCCTACAGTACCCTTGTGGTGCGTTAAAACCTGTAGAGCCTAACCTCTACAGATTGGGAAGCCTCTTAAACAGAGCGAATCACTGCACATATAACCACTTGAACGAATGCCCTTACTAAGAACCAACTATTTTTAGAAGCCAAAAACCTTCTATTTGTTGATGCAGAAGGTCAAACCTCTAAAGCTGCCCAACGTATTCACTAATTGCGTGTGGAGACAAAAAATTCAACTCTTCGGAGGAATTGTAACTTGGTATGCTAGAGAAGTGAGTGATGAGCAAGGGGGAGCCAGTGCTACCAAGTTGCTAACTGTCCACCTTGATTTAAGTAGCTGGAGAAATCCAAGTTGGGACTCAATAACTATTGTCCTTGCCAACCATAGGAATTGTACTTGTTTGCAAAATGTTTATCAAAAGTTTGTATAACACCATGAGATCTTCTTGTCTATTGTATTTTCTTGCAACAAACTAAAATAAAATCATCAGCAAAAACACTTAGGTTGCTTATAAAAATGTGCTTAAAAACAAGAGAAATTGATGAAACTTTGCAAAAGCACAGAACTGCGCATTTGATACTTTATGCCATGTATTTGATAGTTCTTTCTATGCATCTGCATCCTATTGCACATTTGAACCTTTTTGTTGCACATTTAATCATTCTTTCAGCACATACATAAACCAATGCATTTAAAGAGTAGAAGCTCACATTCAGAATTGCACATACAACCTGCAAAAATGAGCATTTAAACTCTGTTTCAGCGCAAATAAACCTGCGCATCTATAACAGTGGCTTGTTCTCAAGATTTTGAGAGAAAAACAAAAACATTTTCAGGTACCCATTACTACCTAGATTCAATTTGTGAAATCAGTTAGACTATAAAAACTCATTGCATACATGTTTCCAAACATTCCACTTATCATATCATACTTAGCCATCCAAAAATCAAACCAAAAACCAAGATTTCCATTAAGGTAACATTAAGATCCTCCAAAACAAACAACCTAGTTAGTTTCATATTAGGATCTATCATCCTCTACCTAGAAACTACACTAGAGCATCTTGATAAAGGTCTAGTCTACATCAATAGCGGTTACCAATCATCCCTATTTTGACTTCCTTTATATCAACACTTTGATAGCTATACCATCATAGCTCAAGACCATCTTGTTTGAACAAATAGATCAAGAGAAAACCTTAGAAAATCTTATCCAATCCAATCAATTATACCTCAACCACATCTTACCAAAAACATCACCAAAATCCACAAGTATTTCATCCAACTTCACCCATATCCAAAAATCTTATGGTTCAAACTAGATCCCAAACCAACAAAAACAAAGAAATGGATATACTCCACTTCTTCTAGCGATGATGAGGAAGAAATCCCACATGAAGAACTCGTTAGTGCTTTGCAAGATCCCAAATTCCAAAGAATGATGGACAAGGTCATAACCATGGAGCCCCAAAAATACTTTCTTATGCTAGCACAAGGGACTAAACCACCGGACCTAATTTTGATATCTCAAAATTGAGAGACACAACCTCTTCAAATGAAGCAGAAAATTCCAAAGATGGAAAAGAGGCTCTCAAAAATGACAAGACTAAGGATATATCAAACCCTTTGGACACATTAACACAACAAATCCAAGTCTTGCAACAACAACTTGTGGACATTCAAACCAGAACTTCCACAAAGCACTACTTACTGGAGGATATCTCACCATATCCTTTTAACAAAAGTTTGGTCATGATACCTTTTCCCTCAAGATTTGAGGTTCCAAAATTTGATAAATATAGAGGAAAAGGTGACTCACGTGACCAGATAAGAGAATTTAGTGTTGCTTGCTTAGAAGTCGCTCACAATGAAACATACCTTATGCGACTATTTTCACGCAGCCTCAAAGGACAAGAAATGGAATGGTTCTCCCGATTACCTCCCGGCATCTGAACCTTTAATGAACTAGTGGATAAATTTGTGACCCATTTCTCCTACAACATTAAACATGAAATTTCAATGTTGTATCTTTGTAACAATAAACAAAAAGGTGGAGTATCCTTCGCCTCATTTTTACAAAGATGGAGACAACTTGCTAGCAAGTGTCCATACATATCCCAGAGAAACAAATGATCGAGATGTGTGTCCACAACTTAAACACTGACTTGAGCTATAAAATATAAATACAATGTCCTACTTCCTTTAGTAAGGTCATTGAAATGGGATTACTCATTGAGAAAGCCTTGATAGCTAAGGGACAAATCAAACTTTACAAAGATATCCCTAGTTCAAGTAATAACACGGACAAAGCAAGGTTTTGGACCAAAAAGAAAAACATTGTAAATGATGGTGTTGTTGATGCTAAACATGTGGTACCAAAACAACCAATCTTTAATCTATCAAATCCACAAAATAACACACCATCAAACAAACCTCACAACAATGAACCACGATCCACAAACTTTCCTCCTCGTTGAAAGTTTACACCATTAGGGGAATCAATTGAATCTGCCCTAAGGAAGATCATATCAAACAACCTTATAATGCTTCGTGTAGTACAAGATTATGAACCTAAATTTAAACCTTCTTGGTGGAAAGACTCAAACTTTTGTGAATATCATAGAAGCAAGGGTCACAAAAACTAATGACTGCCAACGACTAAATAATACCATCCAAGATTTGATTGATCAAAAAGTAATATCAATTGATGGACATGCATCCAATGACGACCATTTGGCATTCAAAAATCTGTTCCCTAACTATGAGAAGGGAGGATCCTCTAATCAAAACAATAACAGTGCAAACAAAGCAAATTATACAAATGTATCATACGAGTACACTGTTAACCATATTTCAGAAAGTGACTCACACATAAACATGATCACTATAAACAATAACCCTGATTGTAATGTAACCACTTGTCATTGAAATATTACTCTCCAGGGGGCTCCATCCAAACCATCCTCCACATCTAACCAATATAACATCCTTGACCAACTCCATAAAACACATATACATATATCCATTTTGGAGCTTTTGCATCTATCTCCATCTCACAAATCCATCCTAGAAAAGGCTCTCTTGGAAACTACTGTGCCAACTAATCTAGGCCAAGAGCAATTTCAGGCCATGGTGGGTCATCCAACTACACCCCATTTCTTATCTTTCATAGAAAAAGATGATATGTCTATCACTCAACCGCACAATGCATCCCTCAATATTGAAGCCTTCATCCATAAACATAAAATAAAACAGGTCCTAATAGATGGAGGGGCAAGTTTAAATATCTACACATTAAAGCTAATCCTTGCATTGGGGTTTTCAGAGAAAGCCATTGATCCTAATAAGAAAATTACAATCAAGTCATACGATGAAGAAGAAAGAACATCAAAAGGAACTGTGGTATTGCCCATAAGAGTTGGACCAGTGGAGAAAGATGTAGTTTACCAAGTTCTAGACATGGAACTAGCATACAATATTCTTCTTGGTCAACCTTGGATACATGCAATGAAGGCCATGCTATCTACCTACCATCAGTGTATCAAGTTTCCTCATAATAGCCAAGAAATTAATATTCAAGGTGATCCTGATCCATTCCAATATTGCAATTCCATTCAATCCAATCCCGAAGTTGTAATCCCCACCAACCATGTAGCTTCCTCCTCTTCAAACCATGTTGACCCAACCTCACTACCTTCTACATCCAAGACATCCGAACTCAAAGTCAAGCTCAAAGACAAGGGTGGAGGAGAGTATACCATAGAGCAAACCTTCTGTCTAGCACAACTACCCATATCTCCCAAGTCCTATGGAAAACCATCCATGAACAAACACAAGTCATTGGAGACTCCTAAAGGTTCTTTTATCAAATGGGGAAACCTATCAGATGAAAGTGATGAGAAGGATATTCTACAAGGACTATATAAAGATGAAGATAGTGAATCCAAACCACAAGACCATCAACCCCAATTGCAAACTAAACAATATGGTCAAGGTTCTCTATCTTACAAAGAATGGGATATGATGGTCATGTTCCCATAGGATTAAGAAAAGAAGGTATCATCGAACCTATCCAACCTTCTTCTTTAACAACCGAGACACTACAAGGCTAAGGTACAAAGGTAAAGAAAAGATCAAAGGTAAAGAAAAGCATAAAGGAAAAGGAAGAGAAACAACTACTACTAACTTAGTAGAGTAGATTCACCGATTACAAGAAGGGAGTGAGACAGACTCAAATGAATATGAAGGGGATAGTCTTTCTGAACTATCTTGTGAAGACAAAGGTGTTGATGTGGTTTAACAATATAGCTCTACCCATACAACTCAGGAGGTACAAAGCTCTAGGTCTAGACCTCTAGAGTTCAAGCCGCAAAATACTGAAAGTGAGTTTTGTGAGGAAGGTATGATGTCACACTTGACAGATCAACTTGAGGAGAGTACCATCATAGACTCTGTAAATACTTCTGCTAACCTAGACAACTCCTCCATCTTGACCATCACTAGCCTCGAATCAGACCAACTTGATGACCCATTACCATTAGTGCATCCCGAGCTTATAGACTGGGATTTACAAGAAGACCCCCCTGAGCTAGATACTTTCCAAAATGATGATGCTATCATAGATTATCTAGAACTAAGGGACCATTTACTAGCTAGGGATCACAAATCTAGCTTTGCTATAGATCTCAATGACAAAGCTTATTTTGGGGAGAGTGCCAAGCCTTTTAGTCATAAAAATGTAAAAATAAAAGATAGATCTAATGGTGAAAATCACTCTGTGGTAGTGTTAGATCGTGAAAAAAGTAAAAAAATAAAAGACGAATCCAATGGTGAAAACCTCTCTGAGGCGCCAAAGGATGAAAGGCTTGACACTCTTCCCAATCTCACATATCAGGAGAGGTCCTTAATTTTGATAGAACCAGCATAACCTATTAGCATTGGCACAAAAGACAACCCAAGGATAATCCATATGGCAGAATCTTTATCTGTACAAGAAAAGCCAGAATTCACTGAATTCTTCAAACGAAAATAGATAATCTTTGCTTGGTACTATGCAGATATGCCCGGGCTGGATCCAAACCTCAAAATGCATCATTTACCATTAGCTTCTGGAGCTAAACCAGTCAAATAAAAACTAAGGAAGATGCATCCGCATATCGCACTGCTAGTGAAAGAAGAATTGAAGAAACTGCTGGATGTTGGGTTTATCAGACCAATTGACTATCCGGAATGGATTTCCAATATAGTTCCTGTCTCAAAACTAGATGGAAGGATTAGACTGTGTAATGACTTCAGAGATTTGAACAAGGCTTGTCCCAAGGATGACTTTCCTCTTCCCAACATCGATATCATTGTAGATCTAACAACAGGGCACACTATGTTGTCACTAATGGATAGATTTTTTGGCTATATAATCAAATCAAAATAGCACTAGAAGATCAACACAAGACCGCATTCACATGTCTGTAGGGTACCTATTGTTGGTGTGTCACGCCATTTGGACTAAAAAATGTAGGGGCAACATACCAAAGGGCCATGACAACAATTTTCCATGATATGATGCACACCATCATGGAAGATTATGTAGATGATATCCTAGCCAAATCACACACAAGAGGACACCTAGAAGTATTAGATAAGATATTTCAAAGACTGGAGCAGTTTAATGTACACCTAAATCCAAAGAAGTGTGTATTCAGAGTCACATCCGGCAAACTCCTAGGATATATAGTTTCAGCCAAAGGAATTGAGGTGGATCTAGCCAAAGTAAAAGCAATCATGGATATGCCACCACCCAAGAATCTCAGTCAGCTAAGGTCATTACAGGGCAAGCTACAATCCATCTAGTGGTTTATCTCTTAATTGGACGACAAATGTCATCCGTTCACACATCTCTTGCATAAGAACATTCCTTTCAAATGGGATGACTCATGTGAACAAGCCTTTTAGCACCTCAAAGAGTATCTAATGAATCCACCAATCTTAATGCCACGAATCCAGGGCAAATCACTTCTACTTTATATTTTAGCTACACCAACTGCTCTAGGAGCTTTATTGGCACAACAGAACTATGAAGGCAAGGAGCAAGCTATTTACTACATCAGTCGGACACTGGTAAGTTATGAGCTTCAATACACACCCATAGAATGAGCATGTCTTGGAGTAGTTTTTGCATCACAGAAGCTAAGGCATTATATGCTCACTCATTCCATCAAATTGGTAGCCAAGATAGATCCATTGAAGTACTTACTCAGCAAGGCTACTCTAACATGTAGGCTATCAAAGTGGGTGATGATACTCAATGAGTTTGACATCGAGTATGTAGACAAACGAGCTATAAAAGGTCAGGTGATTGCAGATCAGTTGGCAGATGCACCATTGACAGATGAGAATCCATTAACCTTCAAGTTTCTAGATGAATCCATCTTTAACATCATGACCCAATCATGGAAACTCTATTTTGATGGATCTTACACTTAGCATGGGTCTGGAGAAGGTATCTTGTTGGTCACACCTCATGGAGACACAATCCCAAAGTCATACAGACTACTCTTTCCATGTACCAACAATGTGGTAGAATATGAAGCATTGGTCATAGGCATCAAAATGGTAGTAGAATGGAAAGTTAGAGAACTTCATGTGTATGGAGATTCACAACTTGTCATCAACCAGGTGAATGATGACTATCAAACCAAGGATGAGAAGTTAATACCATACAAGTGTATGGTAGATGACTTTAAAGAATACTTTGTTGTGATTTCATTTGAGCAGATACCCAGACTGGAGAACAAGCAGTAGATGCCATGGCAACTATTGCATCTCTCCTCAATATGCCTAAGAATCAATCACGTTATGAGTTCTTGGTGGAGCCAATATCCCATCCTACCTACAATACCCCCGAAACCAACATCATATGCCACATAGTAGGATCTAATTCTCCCTTGAATGGAAAAGTATATACCTATCTAAAAGAGAACACCCTACCACCCGACCTATCTAATAACCAAAAAAGAACCTTCATCCACCAAGCCTCCCGTTATACCATAATCGCCAACACCCTATATCATCGAGGTCTATATGGTACTCTCCTTAGGTGTCTCGACAGTGAGGAATATCAAACTACCCTAAGCAAAGTTCACGAAGGTATATGTGAAACCCACTCTAGTAGTCCTACCCTAGCTAAGAAACTCATGCGTATGGGATACTATTGGCCAAATATGGAAAGGGACTCCTATCATTTTGTGAAAAGGTGCAAGAAATGCCAAATTCATGGAATTCTAATACATGCACCTGCTCAAGAGCTACAACCTTTAACGACTCCTTGGCCTTTCTGTCAATGGGGACTCGACTTAGTGGGCAAGATACACCGCCCATCATCCAACGACCATAAATTCATAATCACTGCCACTGAGTACTTTACAAAGTGGATCAAATCCATACCCCTAACCAATGTCACAGGTAAACAAATCACCTCATTCATCTTGAATTACATCATTTTCTACTATGACATTCCCTATCCATTATCATAGATAATGGAAGACCTTTTAAAAACCAGGATGTTAAATAACTCTATGACAAATTCCATATCCAATACCATTTTCTACCCCATATTAGCCCCAAGGAAACGGTCAAGCAGAGGTGTCTAATAAAACCATCTTGAAAATCTTGAAAAAGACTGTCAATGATGCCGACTGTGATTGGCATATCCAACTAAATCCCACTTTATGGGGCTACCGTACAAGTATCCGCACTCCCATAGGCGCAACACCATATTCCCTAGTCTAGGGCTTTGAAGCCATCTTGCCCATTGAAGTCAAGTTACCATCCTTGAGAGTATCGTTAAAAGGTCTCATATCTAATGAAGAATACTAAGTTTCCAGACTACAGGAGTTAGAGTTGTTGGAAGAAAGAAGATAGAATGCCTTTAATCATCTGAAAGCCTATCAATAAAGGATGTCAAGGAGTTACAATCACAGAGTAAAACCTAGAGTCTTTCAAGTCGGTGACCTAGTGATCAAGGAAAACCCTAGAAATTAGCAGGACAGGGAGAAGAAAGGCAAGTTTGAACCCAACTGGCTTGGTCCATATATAATCATTGCTGCCTACGGATCAGGCGCTTATCAACTAGCAACATCAAAAGGTGAATTGTTTGATGATCCCATCAACAACATGCATCTTCATAAGTTTTAGCCTAAAACCCCAATGCAAGGGATCATTAAAAAAATTGTACAAATAAAAGCAAGTGGTGAAAACTTGGAAATAGGTGCTATTTATGATGAACGCTTCCTCCATTTTTTAGGATTTCAATCCTTATCCATCTTTTCTCACCACATCCATCAAATTGTATAAAGATCCCTATCATGGCTTGTTGTTCACTCGCCCTTATCACCTTATCAAATTAGGTCAATCATCTAATCCTTCATTCATCATGTCATCCATCACAACTCCCTTATCAGTGTCATTGTTGAATTATGTCACCTCTAAGCTATCACGTAGGTAAGGTCATCATTGATGAGCCCCCGAGGCTTCCCATCCATCTGTATCCCTCATTGTATCATAAACCTTTGTCCACCATTTGTTCATCCATTACTAAGGTCAACCTCCATGCTCAAACTACGTTGCCTCTGAGCTGTCACGTAGACAAGGCCATCATTGATGAGCCCCCGAGGCTTCTCACCCCCTAGGTCTTAGGTCCACATAGTCCACACCTTGAACTATGTTGCCTTTGCATCGTCACGTAGGAAAGGTCATCATCGATGAGCTCCCGAGGCACTAGGTTAGTCCCTTAGGGCCCATTATAGCGAGTCTGCCATCAGTTCATCCCTGTGTTTCATCCATAATAACTAGATCCTTTACTTGACTGGGGGCAAAATCCTCAACATAGTTGGAGAATTAGATTCTTGAATGTCACAATCTCAGAGGATAACAAACCGGATCATGATATTATCTCTAGACAACATGTAGCACTACAAACAAAGCTTTTCAACAAAATACTTGACACTCGACGTTAACCTATTATTAGACAACAATGAGGCTAAACCATGAAGATGATTATATCAGTTTTCATGGTAAGAAAACATATCTATTGCAAGAAGATTTGATGCTTGTTATAAGTTTAAGTCTTAGGTCTAAAAGATCATCGAGGACGTTATGGGTCTTAACATGAAAGAGTGCAATCCTTGTCTGTTGATACATGCAAGAAATACCCAGGTCATCTACATTCAATTTTGACTAGATGCTTGTATTAACTTGCTAAATCAAAATCCATGTAAGAAATACTCAGGTCATCATGGTTTAATTATACCTAGATGCTTGTATCTTCTTACAACATTTTAAAAGCTCAATGATGAAAACAGTACTTCAAATACTTGCAATACAAGATGACAAAGCCTCATTTGTGCATTTTAGGTTTGCATTTCATTCCATTTATAAGCATTCCATAAAATCATAACTTACCAAGTGGCTTAAGATCCAAGTTGTTATCTTTCATTTATCCATATTATCCATTTATCCCAATTTTTCTTCTATGTCGTTCATCATATCCAAATCTTTTGCCTATTTCTTCTAAGTGTTCTTTCATTTATGATTGAGTATACTGGGCATAACAAAAATACATAATTACCATGTTGCATATTATAAGCATGTGCATCATTAGTTCATTTCATTTTAGTTCATTGGTTGCATTAAACATTTAACTCATGATTGGTAACAACTATTTCATATAGTGATATCATGTGGCACAGTTTAAACATTGTCCATCTTAAGTTCATTATCATTTAGGTGCATTAGTCAAAAACATTGAGATCATGAATAGTGATGTCATGTATCCATATAGATTTCATGCATAACATTTATAATCAAAAACTCAGAAAAACATATATATCATTGTCATAGTGCGTTAGATCATCATACATAACAGAATGTCAAACATCAAGTATTGAATATAAAAATCATCAACATATGCATTAGGTCATCATAATCTATAAGCATATAGAATCATTGCACATAGCATTAACACATAGACATAAGACATCATGTGAACCATAGGTCATATCATAAGTGTCATGTACATCATAAGATCAACATGTTAGAATCATCACAATGTAAGCATAATCAATAACATCAATCAACATAGATATCATCAAATAGATAACATCCATCGTATAGAAAACATCCATCCATAAGAAAACATGCATGTAGTCCATTGAACTCATGTAGATCATCATCAAAATAAAAAAAATGTCCAAGTATACAATGATGTCATAAATGTATCTCTCGAGCTATAAAAAATGGTGTATACAGAAATGGTAAAAACATGATACATGTCTCCAAAAAGGCCTATGTAGAACTACCTCCGGAAGGTGCTAGATGCTGAGCTTGAGGCTATGACTATAGCTGTGAACCTATAGGACCCATCCGTAGTGGCCCACGAGGAGGTGGTGGCCTCATAATCCCTACACTCTTTGATAGTGTGTGCCTAGACCTGCTGCATGAGCTCAGTTGGAAGCTACTCACCCTCTTCTCTATGGGTACTACCTGCTCATACAGGGATCTCCAATAGAATATCTCCTACCTGGCTTGAACCATATTTATCACTATTTGCCCATGCAGACCTTGAGCCGCGGTCTGCTGCACCTGCTGTAATAGGGTCTCTACCCTAGTATATCTTTGAATCGCAGTGTCTTGCTCTAAGATGGCAGTCTGGACATGCCCATGTAGCTGTGTAATCTACTACTGCATCTACCCAACCTCTTCCTGTAGCTAAGCCACCTGGGCTCTTAAGGATGCCACCTATCCATCATCTTGTCCAACCTGTACCTGTGCTTGTACCTGTGCCTGCACCTGTGGTTGTACCTATGGTTGTGCCTATATCTGGGGCACCCTCTCTGCCCTCTGTCTCACCCTCCTCTGTCCATCATCATCCCCACTGTGATCCCCATCATCTCCATCATCACCTCGGCCTCCACCACGTCCACCACCCCTGCCACCATCATCTCCTCCCCCGGCCACCTTGGCCACCCCTACCGCTTCGTCGTCGCTTCCTCGTCTATCAAGGAGCATCATCATCCTCCTCATCTGCATCCTCCAATCTCGGGGCCCACTCTCCAGGTCCAGAGTATCTTGGAATAGGATGGGCAGTGAAGTGTGCCATGTAGTTTGCTGTCATGCCCACATCCACTATATGTCATCTCAAATCCCATGCTTGGTATGGAATCTATAGAAAATCTATCCTCGCAGTCTCGTAGGATGCCACTTGACCCCATAATGGACGCTCCTTGTGCATCTGAGCAAATATAGCAGTACCCTGGGGCATCCCCTAGATCCTGCCAAACTGTCGGAGCACACAGGTAACAATGTGACGCTCTAGTATATAGGGAGTCCTCCCTATCAACCATCATGTCTAGAAATAGTATGGCAACTCTGCTGCATCCTCCTCCCATACCTCGCAATCTAGGTAAGGCCGCCACTCAACCTCATCCACATTATCCAATGTGTATCATTGGTACTCCAGCTTTCCTAGCTTGGGTTGGGAAAGAGTCTCCTGGAACCTGTATGAGTATAGTCTATCATGTCCCCTCACTCCCATACCTATTAGTCGTGTGACCGCTATGTGTAGCCATGCCCAAATCTGTAATAGTGAAACTCTCGCAGACAGACTAGCCACTCCATCATACACAAACTGATGAAGATCATGGTATAAATGTGCAAGTATGCATGGACCCCAAGCGAAGCATGTCCCCTCCTCTATCATCCTCTCCAATGTCTGCCCCCATCCAACCTGAAACCCCCAGGATCTCCTGTTGGGACAAACTACTCCTCTAATCAAACTTGCTAGAATAGCTGGCAGGGGCTCATAATAATCCACCATATCAGCCCAATTGATTTCCATGCCCTCAAGCTCTACATCATCAAACACCCATCGGCACTCTGCCAATCCAACTCCAGTCTGTGACTCATACTCAACTAGATCACCCTAAATTGAAATATAGAGTATCTAATGTACATCCTCCAGTGTCACCGCCATCTCCCCTGTCGATAAGTGAAAAGTGCCCGTCTCACTGTGGTATCTCTCTCCAAGTGTAGTCAGCAGTCCTAGGTTCGCCCACACCTTGGGCATAAAGTAGACAAACCATAATCTGACTGATCCAAGGACCAAGTGATCAGTATCTATTAAGTAGGGTCAAAGCAACTGTGTAACTAGGAATCTCTCCCGCAACATCAGTACATGATCTGGCTCCTCCTGCAATCAATAACAAAGCGCGTTAACACAACAACTAAGTTGCATATCTATCCAATCAATCAAACTAGTTACTTAGCTATCCTATCAAGAAACATATCCTATCATCTCTTATGAGATTCTATCAATCTTGAAGATGACCTATTAGTTGGCCAACATCAATCAAGATGTTGACTTTATCAAGCCAACTAAGTGATTGCCTGTTTTTATCAAATGCGCAGCTCTGCTAATCAAATGTGCGGCTTTATAGCATGTGTGTAGAAACCCTAACCATTTGCACAATTTCACACAAATGTGTAGTATCAGGCATCATATGCACTTTTTTATCATGAATGCGCAGCTTCCTATTGGATGCGTAGAAGCCCTATTTACTTGTGCACTTTTAAACTGATTGCGCAACTTTATATTCTTTGCATAGGGCTATTCTTTAAATGTGCCTAAAGACTTAAATGTGTAGGAAACCTAACTGAATGTGCAACATTGCTTTTCAAATGCGAAAAAATCACAGATGCGTAGATTCCTAGCTCATATGCGCAAAATCATGTCAGATGTGCAGATTTCTAGCTCATTTGTGCAGAAACATTAAACCCGCTCATCAAAAATGAGACCTTTGACACTAATTTTGACCATAATAAATGTAAAAACAACCAAACTTAAATGCATACATATCGGGGGTTCATAGTTTTCTAGCTACCTGAATCACCGGATCCTCTCAAATTTGTGGCTCTCTATCGGATATCGATCCATCTTCGCTGACTGCTCTACTTTGCTAAACACTAGGTCTCGTATAATCTCTCCACAAAAAACAAGTGTGCAAATGAATAAAGAAGTGACCCCACATCCCTATTTGTAGCCAAGTGAGCCTTAGTTGGAGGTGTTTGACCTAGATTAGTGAATGCCATGTTCTTAGTCCGTTTTTCATTTTCTGTCATCCAAACTTTTCACTTATCGTATCGTCAATTTTCCTCAATTGTGAGATTGTTCGTATCCCTTCTACCAAATTCAACTTAACCAATCTTCTAAGGGGGCATCCTACCATTACCAAACCTGTACCAGGGGCAAACTAGGGCATGTATCATACTAAAAAAAAAATATTCTTTGAAACAATGTGATAAAACACATTGTCTCAAAGAGGGGCAAAATGTATACACCTAAAAATGGCTCGAGTCGAATTAAATAAATATTTTAATATTTCTTTTATTCCTATTCTATTATCAATAAATAAATGTCCTAATTTATTTATCTAATTCACATTCATCTTATTCTTTCAAAAATTAAATAAAAATCAATTTATTTAATCAAATCATCCAAATTCCTCTAGATCATCCTTAATTGAATAATTCCAAATTATTTAATTAATCATCTATCCTATAGCCCTGATTCTCTAAATCCACATCACTTCCACCTCACTTTACACCTCATCATGTTGCACACATAATTGAATATTTTTAATATTTAATTAGGCAATTATCCTCACCCACATGTCCTATTTATCCTCTAACCATTCCTATTCCCAAGAACTTGGTTCCTCCATGTCATCTTAGTCAAAGGACACTTAGAGACACATGTCTCATTAGTTCCTAGATTTCTTCCAACCTCCCTACAAAGAAGGACTCCTTCTTTGACCCATGTTCTTTGGTCTTTGAGAGCATTGTGACAACTAGCCTCATGCTCACACCTTTCTCTCCACCTTGTCATCATTGGAGGAACATTTCCCCCTTTTATCTCCCTCATCCCAACTAATCAAATCTCCACTATACACCTCATATGACTCATTGAGATTGTGACACTTAGATCTTGGCCTTCTTATGCCTATAAAAGGAACCTCTCACTCCTCCATTTCAACATCTCAAGCTTTAGCAAACTTATGCTGCAAAAATTCCACCATAGTTATCAAGTGCACCTTTGGCTTATACTCTCATTTGTCATTGCATCCATTAGCATCATAATCTCATCTAGCTGCATATCAATATCACTATCCATGGCTTCATATCAATCAGACCATCATTATCTTATCTTTGCATTGTAGAAACCGTTCACTTTGCATAATCCTCCACAAAGCCATTCTCTCTTTGTCATCTTGAAACAACAAGGAAGTACAACTTCTGAGAGCTCCATTATCATATAAAAGATCATTGAAGAGATAGGCAACAATGGAAGACATGAGGTAAATCGGTTCAACAAGGTATATCTTTAGTTTATTGCATTTATCTTATTTTCATTGAAGTATTGAATATTTAAGTAGTGTTTACTGTAGTTCAGATTTTCAATCACATATTCAACATCGCTTCTCTATGCCTTATTATCCTCAATCAAATGGCTAGGCAGAAGCTTCAAATAAGATAATTGGATAGATTTTATGAAAGATTGTTAAGAAACATCAAAAAGACTAGCACATTTAGTTATCCTATGCATTATACGTCTATAGAACAAGCATTCGTATGACTACTAGGAATACACCGTATAATCTTGTCTATGGCGCAGACGCAATAATGCCCTTGGAGTTAGAAATTCCTTCATTGAGAGTTTCCCTAAGAGACGTTATTGACGATGATACGAAACTTGAGAAGAGATTGCAAGAACTTGAGATGCTTGATGAAAGACGAATAAACGCTCTTGAGCATCTCAAGGCCCATCAGAAAAGCATACAACGATCATACAATGAACATGTTATACAACATTCATTCGACGTTGGGGATTTGGTACTTTATGAGAATCAATGCAATGTGAATGCACCTCCTAGAGAAAAAGGTAAATTCAACCCTAATTAGCTTAGACCGTATATAGTTACTGAAGCCTTTGGATCAGAAGCGTATAAACTAGCTGATGAATAAGGTATGCTGCTTAAAGAACCTATTAATGCAGTGCACCTCAAGAAATTCCATGCTTAAGATTTGATGTTAAATGTTAGTTTATAAAGCAAATTTATTAGTTAGATTAGCTTCAATTTTGACAAGATATTATTAATTTGTCCTAATTCATTTAACATTGCATCTTTTGCTCGGTTAATCATTGTTGTATATTGCTTATACATTCTTTATTAAGATCACTCTTGTACTAACTGAACATAGCATAGAATTTTGATTATATATGAAACTTTTAACCATTGTACCTTTTACTATATGTTCTGCAAAGAATTGTTAGTATGTCACATTAGCATTAATTACATTTCCATACTAGCCTTTAACATTTATCACTAGTTGCATTTTACAAAAAAAATCACATGTGATAGATTAAAAATACTACAAATAGAGAAAGGAGAACATCACTCACACACACACACACATATATATGTCATCATCATTAGTTTCAAATATACATCCGAGTTGACTATCCCGTACAACAAAATAGGATGTCATAGTACATAATATATACATTACATAGCTGAACCTTGGTCACCTGTTCCCTCGAGACCTCGTGGTGTACACATGATAGAGGCCTGACCATGTGTGGCTATGGATCACGAATGACTCCTAGAGACACTCTGTGATCGTAACCCCTTGATCTCACCTCTCAGTCCTAACAGCTCATCGTGTACCTCCTGGTACATCTTCTGGTGCTGGTCTCTCTGCCTAAGCTCTGTCTCTATCAACTCTCACCTAGCGTAACTCAAGAAGTAAGAACTCACTGATAGCTGTCTCTCTCTCAGATGTGGATACTGCTACTGTGTGATCCCGCTGCAACTAAAGCTCAACCTTAGTGCGCTTAGCTCTCTAAAGTAACTCCTCTCTCTCCTGTGTAGACTACTCTAGAATGGCCTCTACAACCATCCTGTATTTGATGAAAGGCATAAATATCTCCACATGTCACCCAGAGGATGGTCGTGGTGAATACCCCACCCGCACCCACTGCTCCGCTACATTTGAAGGTATTATGTCTGCTATGACGCGACTCAAAGTCCTGCCACACATCAGTCCCAACTGCAAAATAGAAAATAGGATAGATATGAGACTCTCACATAAGCATCATAAACAATAAGCATAAGAACATCAAATTAATGAAACAAGCCTAACTTGGATCTTCATCTCGCCAAGATGGATCTTGAATCGCTGAAGGTGTAATGAGCTCTGCAGACTGATCTGTACTTGGGGGCATATGTCTATTGGTCTCCCCCTGTTCACTCTAACTAGGCCTCTCAACACCTGCAGGGGCTGGACCACGATCCCTAGACCATGGTCTCGACTCAATCTCTTTGTTAGTGTCCACCTCCTACTGGTCTTGTCGTGGTCTCACCCTGAAGACGTACTGTGATGGAACCTCCTCCTTCTCATCTTACGCATCCTCCTCTAGTTCATAGTATCTTGCGAAGTCACTCACATCATCCTCTACCCCTGTGTCACTAGCGTGACAGGCCCAAGGTCAAGAATCACCTGTAGGGTGACCAAGAGGAAAGATCAGAGCAAGCCATGCCGTACGCCACCAGGTTTGATATGCTCAGGTACAACCAACATCGTCTGCATCTAATACCAACTCTGCATCCTTGGGACCACCATCATCACTAAGAGGTACATTTGCTATCGTCGGCCGTTGAGCATTGTTCACCCTGATTGTGCTGCGTACAATGCGCGCATAGCTCAAATGCACCATAGGAACATCTTGTACTTGTCTGAACTATGGTACCACCCTGTCAAAGTAGAACCAAACAACAATGTGATCGAGGCGACCAGCTATCAGGCAATCCCTCTACATCCTCACTAACTGTCTCCGCTGGCCAGGCCATTCTATATAGCCGCAATATGGTCCCAGATGATATCGCTGGGCTATAGTCTATCAAAAACAACTCTCCATTATAGCAGATCACCCTGTCTCCAACATATTACTAGTGGATAGGCATGAACAAGTGGATGGGTGAACATTGACTCCATAGGAAACCCTGTTAGTCGTGTGCACCTGATATGCTCGGAAGCCCAAACCTGTAGTAAAGTTTAGATCATTAGGCTATGCATCTCATAATGGATGTCTCGTCCCAGGTCGCGGTAGAGGTGCACAATCATACTGCGTCCCCACGCATATACAGTCTAATGCTCCTCCATCACTTTAATGGTGTGAACAAGACCCCCATGAAGGTGAGTGCCTCATCCATCTAGTGTGACGGCTAGTGCGACAATGACTATCATGATCCTCTGAACCAAGGGGATGTCATCGCATCCCTACTCTAGAAGCTGGAGCTAAATATGTCCTCGCTCTACATGAGAAACTATATGACCTAGACAATACATCTGACTCTCGCGAGTGTACTCTGCTATGCGCTGCCCCATGACCCTCACTATCTCTCCTCGGATAGGCAGTCGTAGGATCCTGTAAACATCTCCTAGTGTGATAGTCATCTCGCCTGTATGTAAGTGAAATGTGGATGTATCTGCGTTCCATCTCTCCATTAGGGCCATCAACATGTTGCAATGAAATCTGATCATGGGCATATCAAACACCCACCATAAGCCCACCACCTACAAGTGACCCCTCTCTGCGTTAGTCATAGTACTGGCACGCTCTTGAAGTAGTGCCATTAGGTGACCATCTATGTGCTCTTGTGTCTCTGGGACGTCTTACAGGGCAAATAACAAGCAACAGTATCAGTTTTCATCCTCAAACCAAAAGTCACTATCTGAACTAGCAATGTGTGCCTGTACCTTAGGGCCCGTGTTCTTTGTGGACCTGGGTGCCCCAGGAAGACCTGGGCACCCTAGAGGGACACTTTTGCCCCAGAGGGACTAGGGTGCCCTAGAAGGACTCTAGCCCTGGGAGGACTTGGGCACCCCTACCAGGGACTCCTGTCCGTTAGGACCTCCTCGGCACGGTAAACGAGAAAAGTAGCTGAAAGAAAAATAGAAAGATGACAGAAGCATAAGATTAAGACCCTACCTCGGCTTCAAAACACCTCTCTACCACTTAGGCTCAGAGCATCTCCAGTCGTGGGGGCTGATACGGGCATCGGCTCAGCATGGTTGTCCTCCTCTCCTCCTCTCTCTCTCCTCTTCACAATGACAAGAAACAAGAATGAGTAGTGATAAGTGAAAACTCCCTTTACATAAAGCAAGTGGATGAGAATTCCTCTCCCTAACTAGGTGTAAAATTGATCTATTTCACTCTTGAGCCTTTATCTTGAGCTATCGAATTTAGATTTTTGCATTGTTTGTTGCGTTGGAATCATAGTTTCGCTCTCTATCCTACCCAATGTGTTGTGCTTAGGCATTGTTTCTTCAAACAACCCTCATGTATATAAAAAAAAATTAGATAAATAAAAAGGATAAAACAATACAATGCATTACCTTGACCTAAATCTTCAATATGTCAGATAGATGCATACAAGATAGGTTGATTGATTGAGTGATTTGATATGTTGGTTGCTCAATTCAACAACATAACATTAAGATGAAAATGATAGATGAAAGATGATAGATGAAAAGACAATGGATGAAAGGTTGTGGAGCAATTTTGACAACATAAGGATACTTGAAGATGCGGATGAGAGGATCTAGAATGATTTGGACAACATGAGGATACTTGAAGACTAGATGATCAAATGGCTTGTGAGGGGGTTGATTTATAGGCAAGGGATGATTTGAATAGATGGTTGAGATTGAAATGCTAATTGAACAATGTGGACAGCTAGGATTGATTAGGGTTTCCCACTCCTCAAGGAAGTTGTAGTCATGTGACAAGTGTGCAAAGGAGAATAAAGTTCATGTGTGATCGTGTACACAAAAACTTTTATTTAAGAAAAGTAGGTCTCATTAGTTGTACATGTGAAGGATATTAAATGAAAGTTGTACTACCACACATGATTCAATTGAGAAGTGGACAAGTGTTGGAATGTGGTGAGAGGTGAGGACCTAATTCAAATATTTTATTTGAATTAGTAGGGACATGTGGTGAAATTAACTAAATAAATGGCATTTATTTAATTAATTGGCTAGTTGATTAGGATGGGATGGGATTATGATGGGAAATTAATTAATAAATAAAATTTATTTAATTAAATGGAAAGTGGGATAAGGATGGGATTAGGAGTGGGATTAGGACAAAATGCTGCATGATGTCTCTAATAATGTTTTTGACTAGGTGTTGCAAGACACGGACAAATTTGGGTGTCTACGTTTTGCCCCTCTTTGAGATGATGTTCGAGATGATGAGATTTATGTTGAGTAACATCATTTCAAAGAAGCTAAGGTATGGATAGAGGAAAATGATGGGATGATGATGGAAAGGATAGGATGATGATGCCCCCTCGAGAGGATAGGCGGGTTGGACAAACACGGGTAGGCTCTCAAAATGAAAGGGATTAGTCAAGGAAGAAAGATAAGGGAATAGATAGAAGAAATGAATGATGTGTTATGCGGCAATGAAGGTGAGCAACCATGATGTTTGATATAGCACTAGATGTTATGCACCAAGGTATAAGGACCAGGGTGACGATATGTCTTGTGCACCCAGTGTAATACAATCTTGTCTAACGTATGAGGAAGTAAACTTAGAGCATTGAACTCCTAATGCACAAAATGTATGATATGACCTTAGATGCAAAGGTTAATGCAAACATCTATTCCAACATACACAAGATATGAATATTAGCTAGAAAGATACAAATTTGATACAAATGCAAGATAAAATGATAACACACACAAGCAATTAAGCATGCACAAATGATTCAAAGACAAACAAGGTATTGCCCCTGTCAAGCTGTAAACCAATGATTGATTGATTGATAGTGATGATAGTGATAGTGTTGTTATTCCTAGATCAACACAAGGATGTGGGAATGATATATCCCATTGATGATGATGATGATGATGATTGATTGATTGATTTGGTTTACAACAAGATTATGATGAAGACCAAGGATGTGATTGGATAATTTGACAAGATTGATTAACTTGATTGGTATGGATAAATGATTACTTGCATTTGGTTCATTGCTTGGATTGATTTGACTTGATGTGATGGAATTGGTTTGATTGATTATGATGATTGATTGACATTGATGATTTGATTATGATGATTGAGGAAGTGAGGAATTGATTTGATTAGAGTGAATTGATTGGATTGATTTGATCAACTTGGTGGATTGGATTTGATGATTTGATGGATTTTATTGCTTGGATTTTTGTTGGATATTTGATTTTTTTGAATTTTTGGGATTTTTTTTAAATTTTTGAAATATTTTGAAAATTGTTAATGGATTGTAATTTGGGTACCCTTTGTGCTACATACCAATGACAAGGGAAAACTAAGTTTAGGTGCTAGGATGAATGTAGGATTGATAGATAAAAGGACGGGTGATAGTAAATGGGATGGAAGGCTCGTGATAGATGGATGGGTAAGAGGATAGGCCATGGAATAGAAAGCTCATGTAAATGGATAGATACAAGGATAGGCTATAGTGGATGGATGTATGCCTCATAATGGAGCTAGGATGTGATCTCCAAAGACTATGGAACATAGGAATAATATGCCCCATTCTCGGTGTTAGACTTAGGATTTTACATGACAAAGCTTATGACGAAAGGATGACACGATGGATTGGTTTGGAAAGGATAAGGTATATCAAGAGATATCAAAAGCATATTTCAACATTTTACCCCCATATCTTTATCAAGATCAATAAAAAGGAAGATTGATAGATTCAATAGGATAGGTATATAAGTGTAATTGATAAGGATGGTAGGATATGGTAAGATAGGACATGATAAGATGGAAAATGATAGATTGGATGAGACAACATGCCCCCAAGTATAAGTATCATAGAAGATCAACCTACACACGACGCTTGTTTGTTAGGTTTTCATCATGGTACTTATCCAAGGTAGCACCAAGGGTGGTTTTCACCATTGGACAAAGGGATTTCTCTTTACTATTTTGAATTTTTGTTTTGGAATATTTGGATGGGATAGGGAGATATGGATAGGAGGGACTCAAGCATCTAGTTCCATGAAGGGTGATAGTCCCATTAGAGATGGATGTCAC
Source organism: Cunninghamia lanceolata (assembly GCA_027924645.1). NCBI lineage: Eukaryota > Viridiplantae > Streptophyta > Pinopsida > Cupressales > Cupressaceae > Cunninghamia > Cunninghamia lanceolata. The sequence continues at coordinate 20,186,143 of BSBN01001583.1, forward strand.
CCCATGGACCATGTCAAATGTCATTGTGCTCATCGATGTTGGTAGGGGATTGCATGAAAGAGGATGGATTAGGTAGATAGTGGATTATGATGTGGATTATGAAAGGTTCATGCAAGGGTGGATAGGGGATAGTGGATTATGTAAGGTTTATGCAAAAGGATGGATGAAAGGTTTATGCAAAAAGGATGGATGGAGGGAAGGATTATGCAAAAGCATGGACCATAGGAAAGTGATTGGGGAGATATGTAGGATAATGGCTGAAAGATAGGGAAATGTAGATATGTGGGAATGTTGTGGAATGGAAAGGAACCAAGACCAATGACTGCACACACTATGATAAACATTGAAGCTTTTGATGGGAAGGTGGTGTAGGAAGTAATGGAAATGTTTGCTTAGGAGATGGTCGATGTAGTATTTTAGGTACCCACATAGACTTAGGATTTTTATGATTTTTGCATTGCAATTTATGGGGTAAATGGGAGTTTTGGGATTTTTGAATGGAGTAGGATTTTTGGGATGTGGATGCTTCATTTGAATTGACTTCTTTTTGCTTAGGGACGCAAACCATTTTAGTTTTGACCTTGTATTTTGAAGGTATGGGCTTGGATAGCTTTTTGGATGTATTTTTCTTTGGTTCTTTGCATTTTTTCTCTAAGGCTTGAGGATCCTTAGGATTTTCAACTTTATAGGTAGAGGCATCCAAATTTTTATGTTTGAATCCCTTAGGATTGATGGAAAATTCATGTTTATATGATGTGTGCATTGATTGGTCATGATTAGGAATTGGAGGAGATTTATGGATGGAGGGATTACAAGTGGATTTGTGGATAAATGGATGAGGGGATTGGGTGATAGAGATATTAGGCGTTGGGAGCAATGGTGGTAGAGTGGATGAAGGGAAATTAGGAGTTGGAAGTAGTGGAGGTAAAGTGGATGGTGGAAGGTGTATGGTCACATGCTTTTGGGGTTTGTAGGATGGTAGAGGTGGAATGACGACATAAGTTTTGGGTATATGATGTGGTTTGTGATAGAAAGTGGTGGACTTAGGATGCATGGAGGAATTATCAACATCTTTAGATTGTTTACCTTGGGGTGTGTATCCAAGGCCATATGAGTGTGGAGGGACCTTGACATGGATTGGATCCAAAATAACTTGTTCATGAAGGCCTAAGCCTTTACCTTGGTAGTTCATGTTTTGGAGTATGTAATGGACAATAGGACTAGGTATGGTTTGAATACTACACACGAGTATGTTATTGGGTGGAGAAGGTGAGGTGGAGGACAAAGGTTGTTGCTCCCCTAAGGAAGAACAATCATGGATGAGGTTGGATAGACCAAGGGGATATGATGGTGGATTTGACGTGGGGTCAATAGTGGATGTGGAAGGATGATTAGGACCTTGATTATGTTCATTATGATCTAAGCTATTGCTTTGATCTTCTATGTGTGCTTGGGAGTGAAGTGTCTCATCAAGGGAAGTGAATGTTGTGGAATTATGGATGGGACTAGATGGATGATGGATAGGAGCAATTTGGATATATTGCTCATGGATAGGTATAGGATCAAGTTGCTCATGGATAGCTTCTTCATCATAGATATCATCTTGATCATAGAAAATATATGTGTTATGGATAGGTTGGATTTGGATTGTTTGCTCATGGATAGGTATAGGATCAAGTTGCTCATGGATAGCTTCTTCATAGGTAATATCTTGATCATGGAAAAGATAAATGTTATGGATGGTTTGAATGAAACATTGATTTGATCTTGATTAGGACTAGGGATTGATGTTTCCACATGCCTGGGATTATGTTCTTGGCATACCTATTGGGTTGCTTGAATGGAAGTGGAAGGCTCTTGGATAGGCTTGACATGCTCTTAAGGGTTATCAACAGGAGGACATGATGGATCTTGACTTGGACTTATAGTTGGAGACTCTTCAATAGGCTCGATGGGTGGTGGACCACATGATGGGGTTGTAGGACTAGACATGGTATTGGAGGACTCATTGGGAGGCTCAAGGATAAGTGTTTGATGACATGGCAATATTTTATACCTTGCTAGTGGCCACTGGATCACATCCTTCATGAGTGTATGGGTGGATGGACAATATAATGGATGGATGATAAGGGAAGATGGCTTAGGATTAAGACTTGTTGGATGGATAATGGGATTAGATGGATTGGTTTTATCTAACACAATCTTACCACAATCTTCTAGGTTCTTGGCCAATCTTTTAAACTGTGTACAAGTGGATATGGCATGGCCCTCACACCTATGGTATGTACAATATTCATCATATTTATACCAATTAGGTTTAAAAAGAGGTGGAGAATATGATCTTAGCAGGAATAGCTCAATCAAGTTTGCTTGGACCAATTTTTCCAAAAGCATCTCCATGGAATCTTTTAATGAAGGGTTAGTGGAACATGGGGATGAAGATGATGAAGATTGATGGACCAATGGACTAGGATTGGGATCACATGAAGGTGTTAGGATAGGACTAGTTGGCTCGTGTGTTGGCATGTGATTGGATGGTGGAGGTGAATCACAAGATGCATTAGCTAGATTGGTATCTCCCTTGTCAAAGGATATTAGGTCTTGCTCCAAATGTGGACTTAAGGACACTTGATTTATGTACAAGGGGCCACTTGGACTTGCATATGCTTCTTGTAAAGGATATTGATCTATATACGAAGAGAAACTTGGACTTGCATGTGCTTCTTGTGAGGACACTTGGTTTCCTTGTGGATGGGTTTGGTGGTGTGTTGGAATGTTGGAACGAGAAATTGGATAATCTTGGGGTGGACGTTGATAGGTTGATGTGGAATTGTCATGATAGGTGGATGGATTAGGTTGGAATGAAGTTGAGGGGGGTGACACATAGGATTGATGTGGAATTTTTTGAGGTTGGGATGGTGTTTGGATTTGTTGTTGTGGTATGACTTGTTGTTGATGTTGTGGTTGGAATTGTTGAATGGGTTGTTGTTTTTGTTGACGGTGTTGATGTGATGATGATGGAGGGGTTGCATAGGATAATGGTTGTTGAGATATGGATTGATATAGATAAGGGTTAACATTGGAAGAGGTGTGATATGTTGATAAATAATTGATGTGACACGTGGATGGATGAGGTTGATATGATGATGTAGGTGACACATGGGATTGAGATGGAGGTTGTTGATATTGGTATTGTGGTTGAGTTTGTTGAATTTGGGATTGTTGATATTGGCCTAGGACTTGATGTTGTGGGAATTGTTGATGTTGTGGTGGCATAGGGACTTGTTCCTTTCTATATAACCACTCAAGTGTATCAAACATTATTATGGTTCCATAAGGATCATTCTCATAGGTATTGTTTGGGAATGTATTGTCCATGTTTACAAGTGGTAGATTAGGATGTGAGGATGTGGAATGATTAAGATGTGATTTGGATATGAAATGGATGAAGTTGATTGGGTAATGATTAGGATGAAGTGATTGAATGTCTTGGAATGATGATTGACTAGGATGATTAGGATTGGATGATGTGGCTTAGGATGTGTGTTATGACAAGTAGGTTGAGGATGGTGTAGCAAGTGTTTATTGGAAGTTTGACTTGGGCAATATCAAACACAAGATCTCACATGTAAATGCATGAAGACACACACCAAACACAATGATAAATTTATCTTTCAATATTAAATGTGATGATTAAGCACACACTTGAAGACACATCAACAAGCCTAATGTTAGTCAAGTAGGGATTGGCCAATCGGTCTTACTGTAGGTTGCACAAAGTTGACTAAGGAAATGCAATGAAACCAAAATCCTGCCACACAACTGGGAGAAAGGGGTAGTTCCCACCCTTCACCTTCACTTCCCAAAGGTATAAAGTTCTTTGGGGCTTAGCCAAGAGTGACAAGGTTTCAACTTCCAAAGAGGGTGTCTTTTGATTCACACCTCAGTGGAGGTCATCCCTTGGAGTGGTGTGTCTCCAAGAAGGCCTCCTAGAAGGGTATGACAAAAGTGAACCAAGTGAGGTGTTTTTGATCTCCATGATCACCTTGTGGTGTGAGGAGAGAGCATACACACACACACACACACACTAGATTCACACTCACAGTTATTAATTAACCCTTAGAAATTAAATGTGTGTAAGAAAACAATAGAAACACTTGTTCTTTTTAGATCCAAAGCCAAATGTCTAGGAAGAAACTTGTTCATTTTAAGCCCAATTTCCAAGTGTGATTGCAAATAATAGTTCATTTTAGGCCCCAAATCGAAATGTGATGGCAAACAAGTTGTTCTTTTTAAGCCCCAAATTCAAGTATGTTGACAAGCAATGATTAGAGATGAAAGATGGAATCTGTGCACCTAATTGTTTTTCATCCTTAAATCTGCTATAGATGTTGATGCCAATGTTGTTCCAGCTCCTTAGATTCACCTGAAATCCACCAAGACAAGAAGAAATGCAAACTTGCAAGCCAAAGAGGGTTATGCAAAAAATATGCAATCTGTTAAAAAACTGAGATAAATGATCTAATACAGCAAAACAAATTGCATAAATAGAAATTTCAACAGATTCTACGCAATTTTAAAAAAAAATTGCTGAAATCTGATCAAATTTGCTCAAGATATGTTTGTTTGAAGTTTAAATGCAAGTTTGACTTTGACAAGAAAAAAGCCATAAAAATGACATAGTCACCTAATAAAAGTTGTACCATTATGAAGTTCATTGAGCCAACTTTCTGATGAGTCCTTGTTTGCGTAATTTTGATATTGTATGGCAAAGTTATGATAAAAAGAAAAAAATGCCCTTCTAGGGCTTCTAGGAGACAAAGGGTAGACTTGGCAGTTTGCTGTTAATTGCTAGCTACTGGTGATTTTCTGGTCACATTGGGTAGTTATATCAAATGGTTAAGACTTGGTGGTTAGGGTTAAATTGGCCCCTAGTCAACCATGTGACCAAGGGCTGACAATGAGCAAAATAAAAAAAAGAACTAAAAGGAAAGGGGCTCGCGGCCCACCTGATGGTCACCAGAGTGGCCGAGGTCTATGGTTGGGGGGCTTAAAGCCCGACTAAGTCTTTGGGATCTTAGGAGCTTAAAGCCCAACACTCACTATTGAAAGGACTTAATGCCTAGTGGTCCACGGCTAACCCTATGGAGATAGTCACGATTTAATACAAACAATGACGGAAAGATCAAACGGCAGGGGTTGCTGTTGGAGATAGACAACTAATGAAGAGTGTTAGGGTTTTCGCAGGGTATTTGGGAGGTCGACAAAGATGAAGCGATGATTGAAGAAGAGGATCTCAGCAGTGGCAAAAAGATTGTGACCAGGGAATTAGGTTTTGGTGGCGGGAGATTCGGTGGCTAAGGATCGACTAAAGCACCATTTCAAACAACGAAGGGAGATTTGAAATCGAGAGCAACGAGATTTAAGAGGTAGCAGACCTGAAGGTCGCCACCTGTAGTGGCAACTAAAGGACTTGGTAGACTGGAGAGGTGGTTTATAGAGGTGACAGATATGGCTTGAAAGGGGTGACCAATAGAATGGGTGGTGGAGCTTTGACTGGTGAGAATTTAGGTCGAGCGGGGGGTCTGATCAAGCCTATTCAACAAAACAAAACCCTTATATTCCTTGTTAAAACCATGAAAGCTAATAATCCACAAGACAAAACGAATGAATAACCAAAAATGTGAAAGTGATATATTGCATAGAGGATATCCAGAAGCTTGCAGAGGTATACGGCAGATCCGTATGGTACGGATCTATACTGTAGGGTCTGCTAGTAAAAAAATTCAAAAAAAATAAAAATTTAGTCACCAAACCTAGGCAAGTTTATATTCAAAATTCATGGAAATGACCTCTCAGATGCAATGGTGAGGTCAATTTCAGTCTAGGAGGTCACCTACACCAATTCGCTCCCAAAACTTGACAAACTAGGGTTGGAAGCATGCAAATTTTTCCAACAAAAGCCTGCAAAAAACTATTGATTAAATCCTTGGAGCATGTTCACGTCAGGTTCACCAGAAATGTATATCAAAAAAATTGAATAAATAAAAAGGATAAAACAATACAATGCATTACCTTGACCCAAATCTTCAATACCTGATATAGATGCATACAAGATAGGTTGATTGATTGAGTGATTTGATATGTTGATTGCTCAATTCAACAGCATAACATTAAAATGAAAATGATAGATGGAAGATGATAGATGAAAAGACAATGGATGAAAGATTGTGGAGAGATTTTGACAGCATAAGGATACTTGAAGATGTGGATGAGAGGATCTAGAATGATTTGGATAGCATGAGGATACTTGAAGACTAGATGATCAAATGGCTTGTGAGGGGGTTGATTTGAATGAATGGTTGAGATTGAAAGGCTAATTGAATGATGTGGATGGCTAGGATTGATTAGGGTTTCCCACTCCTCAAGTAAGTTGTAGTCATGTGACAAGTGTGCAAAGGAAAATGAAGTTCATGTGTGATTGTGTACACAAAAACTTTTATTTAATAAAACTAGGTCTTATTAGTTGTACATGTGAAGGATATTAAATGAAAGTTGTACTACCACACATGATTCAATTGAGAAGTGGACAAGTGTTGGAATGTGGTGAGAGGTGAGGACCTAATTCAAATATTTTATTTGAATTAGTTGGGACATGTGGGGGAAATTAACTAAATAAATGGGATTTATTTAATTAATTGGCTGGGTGATTAGGATGGGATGGGATTATGATGGGAAATTAATTAAATAAATAAAATTTATTTAATTAATTGGAAAGTGGGATAAGGATGGGATTAGGACAAAATGCTACATGATGTCTCTAATAATATTTTTGACTAGGTGTTGCAAGACATGGACAAATTTGGGTGTCTACACCTCGCAACACATTTCTCATCAAGTTTTCCTCGAAATTGACACGTGCAGATATATCCTTGTTTCTTCTTTTTGGACTAAGCAAGTAGAAACAAGGGGGGCATATATCTCCTACAATTTCCTGCCTCATCATGTCTCACCACTCAACCCCCTTAGTGTTTTTGAAATGACTTATTGATGGTGGTTGCAGGTTAATTTGATTTTTAATTTTCTGACAAGTGATCCTTTGCAGGTTGCAGTTCCTAACTTCGTGGTCTTGTAGGATTGCGGACTTGGGGGCTTCTTCCTTCTCAGTGACAACACTTTGGTTTCCTCTATAGTATCCTTTTGGGTATCCTTTTCATGATTGATGCATTTACTTTCCTTTAGTTGCATATGCACATAGTGTCATATGGCCACTAAAGTGGGGGCTAAATGTTACGCCATAAATTGTCCTTCTATATGGAATGGTACAATTTCCCTTAGTTTAGCTCCTCACCTTTGGTGTCTTTTTAGCCTCTTTGTTTTTGGCCTTCCTAAAACTTTGATTGACTTGTGTCTAGTTGAAAAATGTTCATTTTCTGAGATAACTATTGATTGAACCCAGAAAGGGAATTTGGATTATGGGTCCCTAGAACCCCTTAGAAGTAGATTTGATTAGAAAATGGGGGACTAGACTTGGGCGCCCACGCCCTAGTCCTGCCCCATTTTTTAGGATTTTAAATCTTGGCGGGGTGTCGGCTCCCACCGTGCATCTCGACATTCCATTTTCAAATTTTTGTTTTCATGTGATATCGAGACGTTATTTCAAAATTTGAATTTCCTAAAGGTAGATATTTAAACACATTTTAAAATCATTTTATTACACACAATCTATATGCAAGCTTGATGCCAAAACTCTACTGAAATTACAATTGAAGATTAGTGACTTGTTGAAGCTTTTGAAAGTTATTTGAATTTGCTATCATGGAGACAGTGGATGGAGATTAGGAATCAAGATCTTGAGACTATCTTACTCTTTGTAGGGTTTGTACACCTTTTGCATGATCGGGAGAAGGGTTGAAGCCTCCAACATCAAGTTTGGAGATCCTTCGTGGACATTGCTGATTCACCTTCTTGTTCATGCAAGTCTTTATTGATTTCATCTCCTTGAGGTGAAGTTGTATTTGTTCATTGAGTTAAAACAAGTTATTTATCTTCCCTTGATTGAGACATTTAGGGTTTGATATTTCTGCATACACTTTGTTAGGTTTGCACACACTTTTGCAAATCTTTATCTCTGGCTATTGTTGAGGTAGGAATACTGAAAATGGGGCTTGACTAAGGCATGCTCTTATATAGCCGCAACATCTTTCTCCTCCTTTTGTAGGTACAAATTGTGTTTGAAAGGATACAGTGAAAATGAGAGACAAAAAGATGGATATTGCAAATACAGTCATCACTAAATTTTAGAGTTCCAGATCCTGACAATTTCAAGACTAACAAGTGGATACCCTAGTCCAATTGGGGAGATTCTTTGAGATTTGGGAGCTACTGAAGGTTACCAGACAACTGATGTAGAAGGTTTTTATAGATGAAAAGTTGTAGGACTAATGAGCGGGCGCCCTAGTCCATTTAACCCTCAATTTCTGGGTGTATGACCTCTGAACCTTATTCTCTGCATTTCTGTGATCTATTCTGTTGGTTTCATCTCTGAATTTAGTCAATTACTATTTGTTGGGATAAGGTACCATTAACCTTGTAAATCCCATTATTGTATTATTCCATTTATTATTTGTAATTACCCATAAGGGATGTACAAGTTTCATCGGTAGAAATAAACATTATTTACTGTCCATGGTAATTATAGAGTTACTGCACGGTAAGTCCTGGAGTTACCGACGATAGTTATAGGATTTCAATTACTATGGTAAATGGTAATTGGTCAAAGTGAGGTGCACATGTGGAGGAATAATCTATTTTTAGTGTTATGACGCACGTCATAGATGCTGTAAGAGGGTGTAAGAGATTCTATGACAACTGTAAGTTGTCATAAGAATCTATGACACTAATAATAGCATATGACGCGTCATAAGATGTTGTAAGTGGATATTTTTAGCCCCAAGGCATTCAAGATTGCATGGGCACTTTTTCCCAAGTGTAGGATGCATGTATGACATCATTTATGACCTCGTAAGAGCCTATTCTTGGCCATGGACGCCCAAGGTTGTGTTGTTGACTCTTGACAAGTGTTATGGGTTTGTAAGAAGTCATTTAATGTCTTGAGGTTGTGTAAATTCTATATAAACCATAGCATAGTAGATGAGAGGAATATAACAGTTTACAGGGACCCAGGTTATGTCGGAGAGAAGGTTGAAGGACAGAGGAAGTGAATGTATTTGTAATCTTCTTTTGTGAAGATAATACAACTTGGCCTTTTTTCTTGGTGGAGTCTTTTACCCGAAAGGGTTTTCTCCACGTTAAACACTTGTGTTATGTGCTTCATTCTGCTTCTGGTATATTTCTGTATTATGGGTTTATGTTTTGTTACAATCTCCATTAATAACACATAGTTAAAGTTTGTTGAAATTTATTCGAATCAGATTTTTATTGAAGTAGTGTTGCTTTCATTTCTAACATTTGGTATCAGAACTTGGCCAACTTTGACTCTTGGGTGGTAGTGTGGAAGCTGTAGCTACAGTGGGAGATTTGGTTGTGTTTGTTTGTAGATCTTGTGTTGTTATTATGGCTATATCCACCGTTGCATCAACCTCTCGATTGGACATTGAGAAGTTCAACGGAACGGGGTATGAGTTGTGGAAGCTGAAAATGAAAGATTTGTTGGAAGAAAGAAACCAATGGTTGTCTGTTCAAAAAGAGAAGAAACTTGATGATGTCTCTCAAGATGAGTGGGATAGACTGGATAAGAAGGCACAGGGAACCATCCGATTGTGTCTTTCAGACTTTGTCCTGTTGAATGTTGCAAAGGAAGAGACTACAAACAAGTTGTGGAAATGGTTGGGTGAGATCTATCAAGCCAAGAGTATGGTAAATAAACTTTATTTAAAAAGATAATTGTTTTCCATGAAAATGCGAGAAGGTGAATCAGTTGCAGAGCATTTAAATTCTTTTAATTTATTGGTGAATTCAGTAGATGTTGAGGTTAGTGAGGAAGATAAATGTCTCTTACTTCTATGTTCTTTACCTAAGTCTTGGGAGAATGTTATCCTTGCTATCACTGCTAACCTTGTGGATCCAAAGTTGGATGCCCTTGTTTCAGTGCTACTATCACAAGAATTGAGGAAGAAGAGTTCAGATAGTTTAGGGGTTGCTCTCAGTGTCAGTGAAAGGTCTAAGGAAAGGGGACCTAAAGGAGATCATAAAGGGCTAAGGACAAGTCCAAGGGCTGGTCTAAGACTCCTAGTAAAAAGAACAGAGTTAAGTGTTGGAAATGTGGTAAAAGGGGACATGTGAAGGAGTGCAGAAATCCCAAGAAACAGTGGGAGAGTGCTTTAGATAAGTCCTCGAATGTAGGTGAAGAAGTTTTACTTTCTGCATGTAATCTTGTTTCTAATGATCACTGGTTGGTTGACTTAGGATGCTCATTTCATATGACCCTGCATAAGGAATGGTTCTCCTCATATGAAGAATATGATGGAGGTAATATCTACCTTGGTGACAACTCTACATATTCGATTGTCGGGAAAGGAAAGATTGGTGAGAGGGAACTTGGTGGTAGCGAAAAGGAAGAGATTCAGGAAATTGTTTAAGCTTGAAGCCACTACAATTTATAATGCCTCCTATGTATCTGAGGCCACTACTAAAAATACATGTATGTTGTGGCACTGTAGATTGGGCCACACAAGCAATAATTTACTGAAAACTATTAAGAATAAAAAATTGTTGGATGGTTTCTCCTATTCTGATGAGCACTTTGATTTCTGTGAGCATTGTGTGTTTGGTAAACAAAATAGAAAATCATTTCCTTCAGGAAGGAATAGAGCAAAAGAGAAATTAGAAATTATTCATACGGATGTGTTTGGACCTGTGGATAATGAATCTATTAGAAAATCTCGTTATTTTGTAACCTTCATTGATGATGTATCCAGATTTACATGGATTTATTTTATGAAGCATAAATCTGAAGTTTTCACTAAGTTTAAGGAATTCAAAGTCTTAGTAGAGAACCAATTAGATTTAAAGATAAAAATATTAAGATCTAACAATGGAGGGGAATATTGCTCTAAGGAATTTGATGAGTTTTGCAAGCATGCAGGTATAATCAGACAAAAGACAACTCTGTATACACCACAGTAGAATGGTGTTGCAGAAAGGATGAACCAAACAATTATGGAAAGGGCCAGAAGTATGCTTAGTGATGCACAGTTGGATAAATGCTTTTGGGCAGAGGCTGTGTGTACTGCTTGCTACTTGATAAATAGAACTCCTTGTAAGGCTCTTGATTCGACACCTTATGAAGTGTGGATAGGTAAGAAACCTTCTATTTTACATTTAAGGGTTTTTGGCTATGAGGCTTTTGTTCATGTGCCTAAGGAAAAGCGATCTAAGTTGAATCCAAGAGCTGAAAAGTGTACATTCATTGGATATGGTGATAATGTAAAAGGTTACAAGCTTTGGAATCCACTAACCTGTAAGATTATCTTTTCTAGAGATGTTATTTTCAGGGAACTTAGAGCTATTTCTAAACTTGAGCAGCCAAAAGAAAAAGATGAAAAGGTAAAGAAGGTGCACTTTGATTTAGAGCAGCAAGATGCACCTCAGGAAGAACAAAATGATGGATAGGGGGGTGAAGAAGAAGAAGAAGATTCAAGTAGCTCTAATGAAGATGAGTCTGTTGTGACAAAAGAAGTTGGTGCAGATGATCATGCAGAAGAACAAGTAGAGTCTCTTACTCCACCCTTGAGGAGATCCACAAGACAATGAAATCCAGTTGACAGGTATAGCCCACCAGATTTCTGTTGTGTATATGCTTTATTGAGTACTAATGATGAACCTAGATCCTATAGGGAAGCTATTTCTGCAAATGATAGTGAGTCTTGGCAGCTAGCCATGCAAGAGGAGATGATGGCTTTGGACTCTAATAACACCTGGGATCTTGTTCATTTGCCCAAAGGAAGAAAGGCCATAGGATGTAAGTGGGTCTTCAAGAAGAAGTTTGGAGCAGACGGGTCATTGGAGAAGTACAAGGCTAGACTGGTAGCCAAGGGCTACTCCCAGAGAGAGGGAGTTGATTTTGGTGAGATATTCTCTCCTGTTGCTAAATTAACTTCTATTAGATTTCTCTTATCCATTATTGCAGCTTATGATTGGGAGATTGAGCAAATGGATGTTAAGATTGCATTCTTGCATGGAGATCTTGAAGAAGAAATTTATATGCAACAGCCTATAGGTTTTGAGGTAAAAGGAAAAGAACATTAGCTTTGCAGGTTAAAGAGGTCTCTCTATGGTTTGAAATAGTACCCTAGAATGTGGTATCAAAAGTTTGATTCATTTGTTTTGAAATTGGGTTTTGTTAGATGCGAGGAGGATCATTGTGTTTACATTCATTGTGTTGATGATTCTATGTTGATGACATATTTTTCAGCAATACTAAGGGTATGGTCAGTGAGATTAAAGCCCAACTTTCAGGTGCATTTGAGATGAAGGATCTTGGTGCTACAAGGTATATTTTGGGAATGGAGATTAGGAGGTATAAAGCTAACAAAAAGCTTTGGTTGTCACAAAGTAAGTATGTGAATACTATTGTGCAGAGGTTTAGTTTGTAGGACTGTAACCCAGTTAGAGTTCCTTTACCCATTGGTACTAAGATTTCATTAGATATGTGTCCAAAGACTGAGGATGATCTTGAGGATATGTCTAATGTGCCATATGCTAGTGCTATAGGGAGTTTGATGTATGCAATGGTTTGCACTAGACTAGATATTGCCCAAGCAGTGGGAGTTTTGAGCAGATTTATGTCTAACCCTGGTAGACAACATTTGAACTATGCGAAGATGGTGTTTAAATATCTTGCAGGTACTCCTGATCATTGTTTGGTTTATTCTGGTACTGATAGTGCTGATAAATCTTTGGACATACAGGGTTTTGTTGATGCAGATTGGGCAGGTGACTTGGATAGTCGAAGGTCCACTAGTGGCTATGTGTTTACTTTGTTTGGAGGTGTAGTGAGTTGGATGAGTAAGAGGCAGCCCACATTTTCTTTGTCCACCACAGAAGCAGAGTATATGGCTGCTACTCATGTCTCTAAGGAGGCAGTTTGGTTGAGGAGATTATGTATAGGTATTGGTTTTGATTGCAGGATCATTTAGATTGGTTGTGATAGCCAGAGTGCTATCTGTTTGGCCAAGAATCCCATGTATCATGCTCAGACTAAGCATGTTGATGTTCAGTATCACTTTGTTTGACACTTAGGAGAATGTTGCAGATTCATTGACCAAGCTTGTGAGCACAGAAAAGTTCATGTGGTGCAGGGAGGCCATGGGCCTTGTTTCTAATGCTTGATTATTTTTCATTTGATTTCCTATGGGTTGATTTACAATGTATAATGTCAAGTGGGAGAATGTTGGGATAAGGTGCCATTAACCTTGTAAATCCCATTATTGTATTATTCCATTTATTATTTGTAATTACCCATAAGGGATGTACAAGTTTCACCGGCATAAGTAAAAATTATTTACTGTCCACAGAGTTACTACACGGTAAGTCCCAGAGTTACCGGCAGTAGTTACAAGATGTCATTTACTATGGTAAATGGTAATTGGTCAAAGTGAGGTGCACATGTGGAGAAATAATCTATTTTTAGTGTTATGATGCACGTCATAGATGTTGTAAGAGGGTGTAAGAGATTATATGACAACTGTAAGTTGTCATAAGAATCTATGACAACTGTAAGTTCTCATAATAATCTATGACACTAATAATAGCATATGACACATCATAAGATGCTGTAAGTGGCTATTTTTAGCCCCAAGGCATTCAAGCTTGCATGGGCACTTTTTCCCAAGTGTAGGATGCATGTATGACATCATTTATAACCCCGTAAGAGCCTATTCTTGGCCATGGATGCCCAAGGTTGTGTTGTTGACTCTTGACAAGTGTTATGGGCTTGTAAGAAGTCATTTAATGTCTTGAGGTTGTATAAATTCTATATAAACCATAGCATAGTAGATGAGAGGAATATAACAGTTTACAGGTACCCAGGTTCTGCCGGAGTGAAGGTTGGAGGACAGAGGAAGTGAATGTATTTGTAATCTCCTTTTGTGAAGATAATACAACTTGGCCTCTTTTCTTGGTGGAGTTTTTTACCCGAAAGGGTTTTCTCCACGTTAAACACTTGTGTTATGTGCTTCATTCTACTTCTGGTATATTTCTTTATTGTGGGTTTATGTTTTGTTACAATCTCCATTAATAACACACAGTTAAAGTTTGCTGAAATTTATTCGAATCAGATTTCCTTTGAAGTAGTGTTGCTTTCATTTCTAACATTGTTACGAGGTGTAATTAGGGTTTGATGATTAGTGAATAAGAACACTTGGTAAAACCTTAGTTTAAACACCTTATCAGACCTAATTAGCATTAAGTAACTTGTAGCTTGATCCCAAGCTCAGTTCTTATCTTCCCAATGTTTAGTTAGTGGAGAAATAGGACTTAATCTTGTTTTAAGGAAACCCACTTTTTCACCACTAAACAGGGAGTAAGATAAGGATCTTATTAACTCAAGAGTAGTCAAGACTCCTAAGCTAATTAGTCCAAAGGATTAACTTAACACTACTTGAGGTTGACGAGCTCTCAAGCAAGATGCCAAGCTAAGGATGAAAAAGATACAAAGATCTTGATTTAACAAGTTAGATTTTGGATTCAAGGATGATTTGGGATGTAGATTGATAAGATCAATATGGATGATGAGATCTAAGTCTCAAAGTTTTTAGGTAGCAAATCCAAGTCTATGAGTAAAATTGAAGAGGTGGTGAAATTGATTAATGGGTGAAATGAAGCTTGGAAAATGGTATGATATGGCAAAAGTTTGTGTATGGAAAGTATGAATGGCTTCATAATGAGGAAGAGATTGATAGATCCCAAGTGTATTCTATAAATTCCTAAACAATTTGACGAAATGTTACAAGTTTTCAAAAGGTTGATTTGGTGGAAATTTGACAAAAGTTTGGATCAAGAGATTACTGCAATAAAAAAAACACGATGGCTAACACAACTTTCAAGGTATAAAATGATGCAAAAGGTTCTAGACCTTTGGAGCTACAAGTGGCTATTATGGGTATTTCACAAGAAAACACACCAATCACTTGAGAACATTCCTAGATATTATTCAGGTAGGAGTGATTTTGTAATTTGGGACCACATAATAGAATACTTATCCATGTTCTTACCTAACTAAGAACACTTCACCTTGAGTGGATAGCTAGGGATAAGGGTGTTGCACCCAACAACTCTTTCCTTGGAGGGTTTTATGCCTTACCCAAAGAAGACTTCTATCTCTACTTCAAGGAGGTAAATGGTGAGTAGCTTTAGGAGGTGATTCACGTCCCATGCACCACAATACAAAATGGTTGAAAGGTCTTATCTAGGTTATTACAAGCTTGCTAGGGGAGTCCTCAATATACACAACGGCGAGGCACATGTCTGTGAACACTAGTCCATTGAAACCATGTGACATAGGTGATTAAGCGAATGTCACTTCACCTTATGTCCGGAATCACCTGGGGCCCCAAGGTTGTGCCAATAACTACGTGACTAGATTGAGGTACAACTTTCACTCTCCCCCTTTGATATACCCCACCAAAACGTGTGGTTGAGGTCATCCTTAAGGGCGATGAAATCCCATGGCAGGCCTCCTAATGGGAAAGATAGATACCGATTGCTTTTGATCCCTAGGTTTGTACTAGGTGCAAGGGGAGAGCATACACAAGTTAGCACCACCTTGGGATTTAATCTAAACACAAAAAAAGAAGTGTAAGATTTCTAATCTCCAAGGTCATGAGAGTGCATGGAGAGAGCATACGTCTATACAAATCCCACAAGCATGGAAAACAAATTCATTAACCAACTAAGCTAATTTAGATGCCTAATTTAATGGAAAAAAATGTCTTCGGCAATCGATCTTGCACAACAATGTATTAGTAGTTTTTTTTTTAAATTTTTGAATTTTGACAAACTATAAACATTTGCACACAAAACATTAGTAGTTTGCAAAAAAGTTTGGTCTTCGTCAATCGATTTCACCCTGCAACCAAAGAGTTAGTGGCAAGAAGATATGTAAACTTATGAATAAAAAGACTAATAAAATACAAAAAAAAATGACTAACTAAAGTAACATGTTAAAATGTAAAAACTATATTAAAAATATCCTAAAATTAAATTAGAACTTAAAAAAAATAAAATGAAAAACTATGTTAAATGCTAATTAAAAAAAAACCCTAAATTTAAGATTAAATTAAAACTAAAAAACAGAATTGAGAAACTAATTAAAAAAAATGCTAAAATTAAAATGAACTTAAAACTAAAAAATTGAATTGAAAACTAATTAAAAAAAATGCTAAAATTAAAACTAAAAAAAACTAAATTACAAAACTAAGTTAAAAGCTAAAAAGGTGGAAAGAAAGGCTAACAAACTAAGTTAAAGATTTCATGCAAGATATGTTAAACATACTATAAGGCTATCTAAATTTAAAAGTAAAAATGATTGACTAGCACTTCAAAGCACTACCATGGGACCTCTGATCTTTATAGCAGCGACTATCAAGGATTTGAAATGCAATCTTCAACAATCTGTGATCTACAATAAATGGGGACTATGACCAATGAGCTTAGAGACTTGTAGATAACACGTTTAGCACCAGATTTGAATGTGTGAGAACCATGGTTTAAAAGCAATAGGGTTGATAGTGATCACTATCTCTCAAGTTTTTACTAGAATTGCTCTATGAAAATTTTCTTTCATATCAGGAAACATAAATATTTAGAAGCATTGGACAGGGAAGACCATCCCAAAGTTGTGGGCATTATTGTAAAGGATCTCAAAGTCTTCAAAACTTTCAATAAGGACATTTACGATGAGCTCACCCAATTATTAACTTTGAAAAACATCCAGGAAAATGAGCAACTTTCTAGGTATGGGGATGTGACATCTGCAAGGAAATCTATGTTGTTGGAGTTAAGAAAGTTTATAGAAGACAACCTTCGACTTCACAATAAGCGGGTATTTCCACATGTTTAATCTTTTGAGTTGAAAAATGTCATAAATCAAGGCATAAATTAGTAGCATCAATATTGCAAAAACCAAAGATCTAATCCTAATATCAAAACATTGAGTGTTGCCCTGTACGTGGACACCAAAATCCTACAAATAGTTCTCTCATGTTGGAGGAAAAGAAAAAAATGGTCTCCGTGTAGATAACTTTTGACCAATAGGACATAAAATCATCGTCTTCCAAGGCAAAGATCACTCAAAGTGCACAGAAGAAGACGCTGCCCTCAGCTAAACCCTTATGCATTAGTCTGATCTTCAAAATCTCAGAAAATTAGATTAGCAACAAACAATGAACAAAACTTCATTAAATCTAGGGACATAAATTCAAGAATTAAATGGGGCGTGCTAAAATGTGAACGTAAAATATTGCAAAAAAAGAATAACTAGAGAAAGTAAATCAAACAGACAGTTATACCTTCCTTCAAATGCACATTTACCTCACCAATGAGTGTATCGAAGAGCACCCAAGCTCTAATGGATTTGCTCCTTTGATTCAAGTGCGTAAGTTTGCATAAAATGAAAATCTCTCATTTGGTTTAGAGAAGGCTTTATTTATAGATTTTTTATGATGAAGAGATAATGATTTGATTTTTGCTTTATTTGATTATGTGAGTTAAAAAGAGGAAATAAATCAAGAAGAAGATAAGATTTGAAAGTAGAGAAGGACTTGATTTTTGATTTAAAAGGAAATAAATCAAGAAAAAGATAAGATGAGATATGGGAGGATAATTGATAAGATTATCTAGTTAATTTAATTAATTAGATACACATGAGTTAGAAATGGAAAGAAATCAAGAAGAAAATAATATGAGATATGAGAGGATAATTGATAAGATTATCTAATTAATTAAATTAATTAGATACACGAGTTAGAAATGGAAAGAAATCAAGAAGAAGATAAGA
The DNA here is from genome assembly GCA_027924645.1 of Cunninghamia lanceolata. Taxonomy (NCBI): domain Eukaryota; kingdom Viridiplantae; phylum Streptophyta; class Pinopsida; order Cupressales; family Cupressaceae; genus Cunninghamia; species Cunninghamia lanceolata. The sequence goes on from BSBN01001583.1 coordinate 20,204,162, forward strand.
TGAGATATGAGAGGATAATTGATAAGATTATCTAATTAATTTAATTAATTAGATACACACGAGTTAGAAATGGAAAGAAATCAAGAAGAAGATAAGATGCCAATTTTTTTTTTTTTTTATGGTAAGTGCTACCGAAGGGGGTAGCTCCCTTTATTGAAAAGAAAAATAGTTACATTGCAAGAGAGATAGTATTGATCTCATCCACGAGTACATTAACCCTCTCTAGCTATTGAGGGGAAAAAAGATCACCAAAAATACTAACATAGTTAGCAAAGACAACCATCTCACAATTTTCCAATCCATCACAAAAAATCTTCAGTTCTTTTACGACATTTTGTTTCTTTTTGACAACTTCAGCATCAAAGACTTTAGCAATGAATCCATTCTTTGGGTTGATATTGATCTCTGTGATAGACTTCATTACCTCATCAATAATCTAGTCGTTCACTACAAAACCCATAAATCTAGAGGCACGATGCATTGCACCTATAGCTTAGACCACGTTGGTGCAGAAGATTTCCAGTAGCTCTCCGTCGTGGGTGTGCCCATCCTATGAGGCCTTTTACCCGATTATACTCTTGATCGCCTTCCTAACCTTGGCGTCTCTAGTTTTAAACAACCTCCTTAGCTGTTGCTTAGTATTGTCATCCTCACATTTGCATTTCAACCCAAACTTCTTTTTGCCCGCCATTGCTATCGTATATCAGTCTGAGCGCCCTTGATGAATTTATAGAGTTTCCTATCTTCAGCGCTCTTCACATGCCTTGACCATTGGGCCAACAATGAGTCGAACTCACAATCTATTCGTAGGATTGTTGAAACTCTCAGATTGCACCATGGTAAATCTATCTTTGCTACAAGGATATCGGCTCAACTTCTCTTAATGGTTGCAGTCTCAATCTTTAGTTTGAAATCCTCCATCTCCCAAAAGGACTGTGAGATCCCAAGGCAAATATTAGTAGGATTTGCCCAACTAGTCTAAAGTTATGTGCCGCGATTTTCCTTCCATGCCATGAATCTCTTCTGTAGTACTGACAAAAATACTTGACCGATCTACCTTCCACGTAATCCTATTGTCCAATTAGGTCCTCATTCACCTGCCATTTCCTATGCTAATAGTCCAACCTTATCCTTACCCGCTTAGCACGCTGCCATTTCAAGCTTGGACCAATTCGAAGGCCACAATTCTAGTCTTTAGGACCACTCCAGCCTATCTTTTTCAATGATGTCATCCAACCCCATCCATCTGCTGGCATCCTTGCCTACAATTGTACATTCTATCCAAGTGACACCCCATGATTTGCTAGATTGTCCATTAATGTGTTGGCCTCTTAGAAAATGTGAGCAATCGTGAAGTTGCCTATGTCGCTCAACAACGACCAAGCTCTGTTCACCCAATTTTTGAGTTTCTAATTCGGGGTGTCCTTCCTAAGGACAACTTGAATGCACAATTGTGAAAGATAAGATGTAGATTTATTATTTAAATAAATATTTGATTTATTTAATTAATGTTGGAATGATTTAATTAATTAAATGATTATAAATTATTTAATTAACATTAGAAAAATGAAAGGATTAATTAAATAATTATAAATTATTTAATTAATACTAAGAAGTGGGAAAATTAACTTAATTAAATTGTTGGAGTAAATGGTTTTACCGTTTACTATGCTTAAGTTTTACTTAGGCAAATATTATTAGTTAGGTGCATATAGTTTTGGGTAGTTGTTTTTCCCGTGCTGGGAAGTTTCATACCTGTCAGCATTTTCACGGCTTTAAAAAGCCTGTACCTAAAGTGGACGTACAATTCTATGTATCACCAATCCAATCATAATCTGTGTGTCCAACCAAGTCAACCTCTGTGCTAGCTCTATAATGAATCCTAAATCTGAGAGTGCCTTGAAGGTAGTGAAGTATCCACTTATTTGCTTTCCAGTGCAACTCATGAGGCTCATGTATGAATCTTGAAACCATGCTTACAACAAATGAAATATCGGGCCTAGTATGGGTAAAATAGATGAGACTGCTAACAAGTTGTCAATACAAGGTTGCATCGACCAGTGGTGTAGTACAATCAACCTCAAGCTTGACTCCAGATAGAAAAGGAGTCAGAGATGGCTTACAGTCAGTCATGTGAAACCAAGCAAGTAAATCAAGAGTGTACTTAGGTTGTGCAAGAGTGATCCCTAATTCAGACTGTGAAATATCAATACCAAGGAAGTAATGCAATAAACCCAAGTCTGTCATGTCAAATTTGTCCTGCAGAGCTGACTTCATTGCTACAATAGCGAATGAAGAGCTCCCGGTGATCAAAAGATCATCAACATAAAGTAACAGTATCAACAATGAATCATCCTGCCACAAGAAATATACATTGGGATCTAAATGGCATTGAGTGAAACCTAAAGCTAGGAGGAAGGAATCCATCTTGGTGTACCAAGCCTGAGTGGCTTGTTTAAGGCCATAGGGGTAAAAGTACAAACCTGTGTCACACTTTATAAAGGAATCGGCCAACATCAAAAAAAGTTCTCAATTTCGACCACATAAAAGTGGTCTTTATGTTTTGAATTTCAAAATGATGTAAACTAAGAAAATGTAGATCTTTTGTTGAAGTTTATTCTTGTAATTTTTGAGATTTTAAAAAAAATTGTTTTGATATTTTTTTTTAATCAATTTAAGAGCAGATTTTGTAGTGTTGAAAATTTGAAGAAAAAGTGACGTTCAATTAACGTCAAGAAACAAATAGAAAAAAACTATATTTTCTCCTGATTTTTTTTCCCAAATAGGTGACTTGAATATCTAGGCATGGAAAAAAAATAAATTTTTGATCTATATTTTTCTCGTAATAACATTTTAAAGTCAAACTTACTCGAATTTGATGGTTTTTAGTTGACATCAACTATTGTTTAATTTTTTTTCATTTTCAAAAAACAAATTATACCCTTTTGAAGAGGATTCTCTCCTCTAGGGCATCATATATTTTCCATTTTTTTTAATCATGTTTTACTATTTTTTCAAAATTTCAAATCAGTCTCTTTTTGAACTTGAACAACCTACTTGCATTATTTTCAAATATTTATATCCTAAAATTACTCAAAATATAAAAATATATATATTTCCAGATTCAGCACTCCCAATTCTACAAAAGGGTATTTTTCTTTAAAAAAAATTGATTGCAGAAATATTTAGTAGAAGTTGGAAGTTTTAGAAAATTTTAAAAAATGGTGACTTGCCTGCCAAGTAGGATGCCACCTAGATAGATTTGACCTAATGGGATTAGGCCGAATCCCATTCGTCCGAAACTATTTGATTGCTTTTTTTTAAAAAGAATTTGTAGCTTTTTTAATTTTTTTAATTATTGAATTACAAAAAAATTAGACAAAAAAAATGATTTCGATAGGGCAGAGTCATATTAAAAAATACCATGATCTGAAACATATTCAGTGTTTTTTTAATGCCTTTTTTGACTTTTTTAGTTTTTTAGGTTTTTTTTTAATTATTAAATTATAGAAATTTGGAGAAAAAAGAAACACTGATTTGACTTTTTTTTGCTGTATTGGTTTTTTTTTTGCTTTTTTTAATTAATAAATTATAGAAATTTGGAGAAAAAAGAAAAATTGATTTCAACAGGGGCAGAGTTATATTCTCAGGTACCATGATCTAAAACATATTTGTTGTTTTTTTAATGTTTTTTTTGGCTTTTTAGCTTTTTAAATTATTAAATTTATAGAAATTTGGAGGAAAAAAACACTGATTTCAACAGAGGCAGAGTTGTATTCTCAGGTACCATGATCTAAAACGAGTAATTGATTAAATCATTGATTTCTTGAATGTAGACCTAGATCTTCAAAAATAGAGGTTAAAGTATTTGTATATGTTATTTTTGTATGCAGGTGAATTAAAATTTGAGCAATTTGTGATGGGCAATAAAAAGAGAAGAAAAAGGTTGTATGATCAAAGAAGAGATATTACGAATGTCGATGAAGGAACATCTACTCAAGAACAACCCAATGAAATTGTTGATGACCAAGGAGTACAGGTACCAGAACAAATTGAAGGTTATGGAAAATTTGATGGAGATGGATGAGGATTCTTTTTTCAATAATATTTCATCTGAAGATATGTTATCTGAAAGCACAATAAAATTACACTCTAAAAAAATATGGGACAAATTTTTTGAAAATAAGTCTATGATTGGAAGAGCACAGTTATTTGCAAAGTTATTTAGGAGGAAAGAGATGGCCCCTGTTTTGGAGTTGTTAGGGGTTGATAATAATAAAAAGTCATCAGGTTCATTAAAACAAACAATAGTTAAAAACCTACAAGAAGCATTGAATTCTATTGAAAGCAAGAGTTGAGCTATTGATTTAAGTGCTGCACGTAGAGCATTGATGACTGTAATTTCTAGTAAGAAATTATAACATAGAAGACAAGTTCAAGCAATTTCCCAATTACTAAATGTTTCTAGAAGAATGTTCAAAGATATATTGCAAAGAGAAATAGATTGGATGGAAATATTGAGAATAATTGGGTCAATATTTGCAGGGCTCCTCAAAAAGATAGAATCTTAGAAGATGTAAAGAAACAGGTGATTGAATATTGGACCAGCCACTCTCATGTTTCTTTCAATAGAAGGGACACTATACAAATAAAAGGTGAAGATGGTACAAAATTTTCACATCCAAAACATTTTATAGATACAACACAAAGTGAACTTTTTGAAGCATTCGAGCAAGAATTTTTAGATGTGAAGATTTGTCAAAGGATGTTTGAGAGACTATGATCACGTTTTGTACATATAAATAAGGTACGTGAGACTTGTTGTTGTCGAAATCATGTTGAATTTGATCTACACCTATAGTCATATAAAAAAGATATGGTAGTAATTAATCCAAATATAGTCATCCCTAGAAGTACAACACAATTTGTGAAGTCTCTTCTATGTGAAAAATCACAAGATTCAGATGAATTCAAAGTGCAGTGTATAAAAAATATATGTAATGATTTTGGAAATTTGAAGAATCTTGTATAGGTTGTCAATATTGATCATTCAATACAAGTTATGTGGAAGAGATTTGAATATAAGTAGTACTTAACAAAGTCAGGAGTTGAGAGTAAAAAAATTGTTCTCAAAGAGAGTGCATTGTCTTACAATGAGTTTATGAATAAATTTTGCAATATCATATATCCACATATTGAACATTGCCATGGTGCTAGATGGTAAGCTAAGCAATTTCGTGACTCAAAGAATTGCTTTCCACCAGGTTGTATTGTCTCTATTGTTGATTTATCTAAGAACTATACATTTAGTCCTCAAAGTGAGATTCAAAGTCAATATTACCATTCAGAGCAATTTGCAATATTTGTACAAGTTTGTTATAGGCATGCTAAAGAATATGTGGATGGTGTACAGAGTGGCAAAGATGAATGAATTATCATTAAAGAGGTTCACTTTTATATCAATGATGATACAGGTCATGATAGAAGCTATGTAGCCCATTGTTTTACAATATTTTTTGAAGACCTGAGACGACGCCAAATAAATGCTTCACAACATTGGATATGGTCTGATGGATGTGCTGGTAAGTCTTGATTATATGTGTGTGTGTGTGTAATTAACTTGTAGACTTGAATTGTTTAGTTACTTATATGTTGTAGATATGTATATAGTTTTTTTAAAACTATTTTGGTTTTAAATTTGTTCAATCATTTAAAACTTCACAGGACAATTTAAGTCTGCAAAAACTTTTAATTGGTTAAGCCAACAACATATTAAATAGAACATAAAATTTATGTGAAATTTCTATAAGAGTTGACATAGAAAAGGAGAGCATGATGGAGCCAGAGCATGTGTGAAGCGTGCACTTCGACAACATGAACTTGTAGGTAACACCATATGGACTAAAAATTTAAATTCTTATATTTTAAATGAACTTAAACCTGTTAGGAAAAAGGTGTCTCAATATATTACATGTGTTGAGAAGTGGAAGCTTACCATGATATGCAATAGTGGTTTTGATATATATCCAATGTTGTAGATTTTCAATAAAAAATCTAATTATATTTTTTGAGATCATCTTTTCCTTTCAACTAGAAAACCTCTTAACTGACATTTTACCAACATGATCTTGCAGGTAATGCCATAAGGAATGCAAATGAAATTGTTGAATGGTGCAAAAGTCATTTTGCCATCCATGACTCAATATACAACACACGCTATTTTTGGGAAGTTAAAGGTACATAAATAATTTTTTTTGAATTTCAATGTGTGTACATGAATTGAATTTTTAATTTTATACACTTTTTAATTGGATGATTGAAATTTACAGATATTGATTGATCAACTCTTACTAATTGTCAAACAATTAGTGGTACTAGAAGTTTGCATTAAATCATGATAGCAGGCCTCCTGTAATTCAAGTGAGAAAAATCATGTTTTTGTGCTGATTGCATTGAGAACAATGCAAATACTCTACAATGTGAGAATATTAGAGATGGGTATGTTTCAGAATGGGAAATAAAACAATTGGTGGCCACGTTAGACACTTTTGAAGATAATGACATTGTAGATGTCTAAGATCCTTTGCATTCAACTGATTATGAATGTGTATCAGATTTAGTTGTTACAGGTAAATTTTAAATTTTTAAATTAAATTTTAACTTGTACAATTGATTTATATTCTACTTAAGTTGAGCATGGTTTACTACATGGTGTGTGTACAGGAGATATTTTTGTTGTTCTTGCAGATCCTGACAATATAGATGTAATGACATATCTTGTAGAATGGAAGAAGATAATATGAAATATTCTGCAAATACTTGATAATAACTAAGAATAACATGCCACTTCGAGGGGGCAACCTCCAAATATCTCCAATGAGAACACACTTTACAATATGATGAAATAAGACTACATCCTCCTATATATACCTAATTATGCTTAGGATGAATAGACACACCCCTATATAAGACCTAGTCTGACCTATCTAACTAAATAATAATATAATAATGATAACATGACTTAATTAGGAGTTAAGATAGCCACAAGCTGACTATTCATAACCCTATGTACACCAATATTAAGGGCGTAGCATGCCCCCTCTTCAAAGAAGCATTGTCCTCAATGCTAACCAAGTGTGGATTCTTTTGAATGAACTCCTCGTCCTCCCATGTAGCCTCTTCAACTAGTAAATTCTTCCATTGGATGAGATACTCAGTGAGGGTTCTATTCCTTAGATTCTTCATGCATGTTTGAAGAATGCACTCTGGTTCCAAAATGATTCTTCCTTCTTCATCGAGCTCTAGTAGTACTATTTGAGTAGGATTATTATGCCCAATTACCTTCTTCAAACAAGAAACATGAAAAATTGGATGTATCTTTGTTGTTGGTGGCAAATCTAGCTTGTAATCAACACTACCAATCTTTTGTATAATTTGGTATGGCCCATAATATCTTAGAGACAACTTATTATTCTTTTTTTGTTGCTTCAGTGAGATTTGATTATAAGGATGCAATCTCAAGAAGACCCAATCCCCAACTTCAAAATTCTTTCACTACGATGTTGGTCCACTTGTTGTTTCATTCAATTTTGTGCCATAGCTAAATTCTCCTTGAGTCTTGAAAGTACCTGTTGTTGATGAAGCAAGTGGTCCTCTACTGCCTAAACTCTTGGTGACACCTTTAATGATGATGTGATGGAAGGAGGATGATATCTATAAAGTGCCAAAAATGGAGATATTTTTGATGAGCTATGAAAAAAAGTGTTATACCACCATTCTACAAGTGGTAGCCAATCTACCCATTGAGACTATTTCTCTAAAGTGAAACAACATAGGTATCCTTCCAAACACTTATTAACAACCTCAGTTTGCCCATCTGATTGAGGGTGGTAGGAAGAACTATGAGCCAATTGAGTACCCAAACATGAGAATAAATCTTTCCAAAAGTGACTAGTAAAGATAGGATCACGATCACTGACAATAACCTTAGGTGTACCATGTAGCTTTTGGATATTCTCCAAAAAAACTTTTACCACTGCACTTGCTATAAAAGGATGTGATAATGCAATGAAATGTGCATATTTAGTGAGGCGATCAACTACTACCATGATGACATTATGACCTTTAGATTTGGGAAGCCTTGTGATGAAGTCCATGGATACCTCTTCCCAACGCTGGCTAGGAATAGATAAGGGCTGCAAGAGACCTGGTGTCTTAATTGTCTCCCCCTTATTTCTTTGACAAACCAAGCATTCAACCACAGCTTGACCTGATGATATGTCTTCAAAAATCCTAAATGACCACCAACTAGGGACTCATGTAGCTATGTGTGAATCTTGCATTTAAGAGTGGAATTCTTGTAGAGATACAAGCGCTCTTTATACCAAAGAATATCCCCCTTGAAACAAAACTTATCTGGACTAGTAGGATCACTTTTTAATTGTTGGATGAGATTACTTGTTCCAACATCATTTTGCCACTCTACTTTGGCTTCTTCCACCCAATTTTCTTGTAATATTGAAAGGGCACACAATAAGGATTCATCTTTCTCATCCTTCCTAGAAAGTGCATCGGCTACAATATTTTCCTTCCCTTTCTTATATACAATCTCAAAGTCATATCCCAACATCTTAGTGACCCATTTTTGTTGCTCTTTAGAGGATAATCTTTGTTCCAAAAAATATTTTAGGCTATCATGATCTGTCTTGACCTTGAAGTGTCAACCCATTAGATAAGGCCTCCATTGTTTAACTGCGTGAAGGATTGGTAGCATTTCCTTCTCATAAATAGGTTTGAGCTAATTCTTACCCTTTAATTGTGGACTCTCAAAAGCAATTGGTCGACCTTCTTGCATGAGAACTACTCCTATCCCATTTCTAGAAGCATCACATTCCACAATGAATTCCTTGGTGAAGTCTGGAGTGGCAAGCACTAGAGTTGTACACATAGCCTCCTTCAATTGCTCAAATGCTACATTAGTAGACTCATTCCAACGAAAAGAATCCTTCTTTAATAGAGTGGTGAGGGGTGCTACTATATAGCCATAATTCTTCACAAATCTTCTATAGTACCCTATCAATCCCAAGAAACCCCTCAGTTTCTTAATGGTTTTTGGAATAGGCCATTCCATGATAGCCTTAATTTTGTTAGGGTCCACCTTTACTCCTTCATGTGAAACTATGTGTCCTAAATACTCCACCTCCTTAAGACCAAAAGCACATTTGGATGGCTTAGCATAGAGTTAATGATCTTCGAGTAATTGTAATGCTTGATCTACATGCTGCAAATGTTCTTCCCAAGTCTTGCTATAAATCAATATATCATCAAAGAACACTAACACAAACTTTCTCAAGAACTTCTTAAAAATGGAATTCATCAAACTTTGGAATGTAGATGGTGCATTGGTAAGACCGAATGGCATCACCAAAAATTCATAATGACCCTCATGAGTTCGAAATGCTATCTTACAAATATCTTCCTCTACCCTGCATGCCAAGATAAAAGACTCATTTACTGAGCTAGGACTAAACATGCGTACCTCATGTTGAATTTGATTCTTGAGACCACCCAAGAATAAATCATTCAAGTTCTCCTCTGTAATTGTATCCACTCTTAAGGATAGATTTTAGAATTTCTGAATATAATCCTTAACTGATCCTGTTTGTTGAAGTTTAGCAAGTTGCCTGAAAAAGTTGTCTGTCACACTATTTCTATATTGTGCTTGGAGTTCCCCTGTTAAAATTGGCCATGAGATAGTGAGACCCTTTTTCCTTTGATGAGTACAAATCCAATGATACCAAATGAATTGATCTGGTTCTAGATATAGGGAAGCCATTGTGACCTTTTGTCCATATGGGATTTGATGTACTTCAAAAAAATTCTCCATTTGGTTTATCCATGTTAGAGGATCCTTGCCATCAAATTTGTGCATATCCACCTTTGGAAACAAATTCCTAGATCCCATAGGAGTATTAAAATTTGTGTCAGTATTAGCCGACTTGGAGTTTTCACCTTGGTTGCTTGAGAACTCCTTTCTTGGTTCATTCATATAGGTGCTTAAAATGCTTCATATATCTGATATATCTCCTCTTAGGTCACACATATCCCTCTTACTTGAGGACACATCTTCTTTGACCTTACTTATTTCCTCATTGTAATTAATACCCTCTATTGTTCCCCCATCCTTATAAGAGGATTGCCCTGGTGTGACAACATTCTTTTTGTGTCTTGTTGTAGGCCCCGTCATGATGGAAACCAATATTTTTTAAATAAATCACACAAATGAAATGTAAATTCTCTAAAATTTTTACTGTAACTTACTAGGGCCAAGATATCACTTACCTAGAAAAAACTCCAAAAAATTAGCAGATTTGCAGCCTTGAGAGCGAATTTGTTGGAAACCCTAATTTTGCAATAAATCACTTATTTTTATTCAATTTCTCCAATTTTTGGACTGTAGGCTCCTCTATTATGTATTCAAAAACCCAATAAAAATCATACTCCAATTCAACAGGATGTGAGATATATGTAGATCTCAAATAAATTTTGTAGAAACCATAATTCTGTAATAATGTGCTCAAATCTGCTCCAATTCCTCTGAAATCGGGATTGTAGCTTCTTTAATATGGTCTTCAAAAACCCTTTAAAAATCTTTAAAAATTTCTCTAAAATATGAAAGTTATGCTCTTCCCAAAATCGCCTCAAATATTGAGAAAAAACCTTGCCTCTACGGTGCCAAGATCATGCTCTGATACCACTTGTAATGAAATAACTTGCACAATGGAAGAAGATAATATGAAATATTCTACAAATACTTGATAATAATTAAGAATAATAGGCCACTTCGAGGGGGCAACCTCCAAATATCTCCAATGAGAACACACTTCACAATATGATGATGAAATAAGACTCACATCCTCCTATATATACCTAATTATGCTTAGGATGAATAGACACACCCCTATATAAGACCTAGTTTGACATATCTAACTAAATAATAATATAATAATGATAACATGACTTAATTAGGAGTTAAGATAGCCACAAGCCAACTATTCATAACCCTATGTACACCAATATCAAGGGCGTAGCAATAGAAGGTGTAGATTACTATCTACTAAGATGTATGCAACCAAAATGCAAATTTTTAGAATTAATGACAGATGGTGATGGACAAGAGTATCCTACTGGATCAGTGGTTGTTGAAGGCACCTGCTATCAACAAACAAAGATAGATACAAATGGTATTATATTTATTGATTATATGCCAGGTCAAAAGGTTCTACATTATAGTCACTTAGTTATAGCAACATGAATAAATCTTGAAACTTTACCAAAAACAGGACGTGCCAAACCAAGGTGGAGGTTGCCTATTGAAGTTCATGAAAAGATTTTAGAGATAATAAAAGATAGGATCTAGATTATATGTACCAAGAACTTTAAGCTATTTTTGTACATGTATATATTTTCTAATATGACAATATATATACATGTAACATTTGGACCTAAATTTGAAAATCTTTTTATTTTATATTGAATTCAAATAATTTCATTCAATGTGGTGTTACATTACTTTTTTAAATTCTATTTTTCAACAGGGTTATATTCTTCTCATTCACACTTATTCCCATATATTTGTCATCTTCATATCATTTGAATTACACCTATGTTTGCACCTATCCCCATACATATTTATTCAATGTCTTAAGATTTGTACCTTTATGCTAAGGGTCATTCTTGAGCCACTTATTTAAGATGTAGGAGCATCCCCAACATATAAGAGTTGTGTCATTTATTTAAGATTAGTGTCAATAGTTAATCCAACATATAAGAAAATTTTTATCAAATAAAAACTTCCTTTATGTTTATTTGTGTTGTGCTTAGTTCTTCATACTTGCTAAATATACTAGGTTTCCATCTCTATAAGTTCAACTAATAACATCTAAAATAAAGTAAACCTAAATTGGACTAAATCATAATTGAAGTGAAGATGTGTCAGAGTAGTAGTGACACATGAGAGTAGTGGAAGGAGTGGTTATGTTAAAGCAAAAACATGAGAAATACATTCCATGGTTATGTTGATTTTGGCATAATTTTGAAAGAAATCCCTAATTTTTCTCTATTGTTAGTGGCTAGAAATTTAGTTGTGGCTTATAGAACATATTCGTTTAACAATTGAGGTAGAAGGTGTTTCAAACACTAAGCCCCAAATTTCTTCTCTATGACCAACCAAAATTCTTCATCCTTTTCCTTTGGAGACACAAAAATGGTTCTAGGGTTTGAGTCACTTGATTACCATATTCCTAATGATTGTGTTAATGTAATTTCTAATAATTTTTGGCTATTGATCTAATTAGTTCTATTTAAGATTACAATTTTGTGCAGCACAATAACCCTTGGTTCTTAGGAAAGGTCAAACTATTAATGGCCTTGTGGTCACCCTTCTTCAACCCCACGGCTGCTATAATAAATAAAGTTCTAATTTGGTTGTGCCTATATAATCTTTCTTTGGTTATAAGAGACTTTGAACTTATTCAAAGATTGATACATTAGGATAGGTGAGTTTGTGAAGTTGGACTCAAAACAAGTAGATTCAAAAAGCAAGTTTGTTAGGGTTCATACCATGATTGATATCTCCAAGCCTATTATCCATACCTTCAAGAGCCTATTTTTAAACTTTAAAGGGAAGCCTTTCAAGTGTATGGTTTAATGCATATGCAACAAGTTATCATTTATTTAAGATTTGTGGACCAATTTAGTTAATCCAACATATAAGAAATTATTCATAAAAAAAAACTTCCTTTATGTTTATTTGTGTTGTGCTTAGTTCTTTAGTAGTCATTTTGGTTGATTGCAATTAGATTTTATAACTATACAGTTATTAGTTTAAATGAGGCTAGACTAGTAAAATAGAATCAATTGTATGGTAATGCATATGCAACAAGTTATCATGAGATTTTATCTAGAAAACCATCAAAGTATTTAGAGCATGTTCACTCAAGTCTATTAAATTGTATTTCATGTTATATCATATATGACATGGCTTAAATGTCCCATATCAACTAGCGGAGTTCTATGAGTTGTGTCATTTATTTAAGATTTGTGGACCAATTTAGTTAATCCAACATATAAGAAATTGTTCATCAAACAAAAACTTCCTTTATGTTTATTTGTGTTGTGCTTAGTTCTTTAGTAGTCATTTTGGTTGATTGCAATTAGATTTTATAACTATATAGTTATTAGTTTAAATGAGGCTAGACCAATAAAATAGAATCAATTGTATGGTAATGCATATGCAACAAGTTATCATGAGATTTTATCTAGAAAACCATCAAAGTATTTAGAGCATGTTCACTCAAGTCTATTAAATTGTATTTCATGTTATATCATATATGACATGGCTTAAATGTCCCATATCAACTAACGGAGGTCTATGAGTTGTGTCATTTATTTAAGATTTGTGGACCAATTTAGTTAATCCAACATATAAGAAATTGTTCATCAAACAAAAACTTCCTTTATGTTTATTTGTGTTGTGCTTAGTTCTTTAGTAGTCATTTTGGTTGATTACAATTAGATTTTATAACTATACAGTTATTAGTTTAAATGAGGCTAGACCAATAAAATAGAATCAATTGTATGGTAATGCATATGCAACAAGTTATCATGAGATTTTATCTAGAAAACCGTCAAAGTATTTAGAGCATGTTCACTCAAGTCTATTAAATTGTATTTCATGTTATATCATATATGACATGGCTTTGTCCCATATCGACTAACGGAGGTCTATGAGTTACATGTCATTTATTTAAGATTTGTGGACCAATAGTTAATTTAAGATTTATGTCATTTACTAATCATAAGTATTGACACCATGTACATCAAATGCAAAAACTAGTAAAAGAGCAATATAACTCCTAAACATAATGTAAACTACACAACATAATATTAAATTATGAACATTAAATTTACTCAAATTTTTATATAGATTTAAAGCACAAGCAAGAATATTATTTAGATTCCCAACTCAAAACCCTAATTAGCTTCAAGAATTTCTATATTTCTATATTAAGTTGTATCCAAAAAATGATACAAAAAATGTTATCTATTTTAATTCTACAGAGATCATTAAAGAAATCATATTCAAACCATGATACATGACAAATCATCATTAAGAACCGTAATACATGAAACCATAATGTAAAATATATATAATGTGAAACCATAATGTAAAATATATATACTATAAACATAATAAGACATGAACCATAATGTTTAAAACCATAATATAAAATTTATATAATGTGAAACCATAATGTAAAATGTATATATTGTAAAACAGAATAAGACATGAAGCATAACGTGAAAGGTCATAACATGTGAAACCATAACAAGTCAGAGAGTAGGATGTCTAATATGACTACATATGTATAGATCTATCTCCTGATCAATGTGTGGATCCATGTCTCAATCTCTCTCTGGATCCTGATCTCTGTCCTGATGCACGTCTATGCACAAGAAAGTACATAATTTAATTTAATGTACACATGTGTATATATGTAAAGTCATCTTAAAGTTTTGTACTTTCAACATGTTTGAATTTATCAAGTAATTTATATATTACAAATGTACCTCAAATGTACTATGCACGGGATCCCCTACATGCTCTAGATCTTTGAAGCCTGATAAATTATCCTCGTGTTGCTAGAAATTTTCAAATACAAGATTTCAATGAATAGTGAGAACTACTTTTAAGTCAAGTTTATTTAATATATACATATGAATTTTTAGAGAGTAAAATATAGAAATTATTCAAGTACCTGCGCATTCTTGAGCACTCTACCAATCCCACTAATGTTAGAAGAATGAATGGTGACATCATGGACACCTATATCTGAAGGTAAAGGACCAGTGCCAAAGAGAAGTGTGCTGTATGTGCCATGTCCATGAGGTGTAGTCTGATGCTGTGTGGGGGATGTAGGCTGGTGTGGAATATTCTGGTCCTTTGAAGCCGCCTCACCTCGACCTAACTGTCTACCATTATGTTGTCTAATATGAGTCGATACAACATCCAAAGGAATCCCATACTGGTCACTGATAAATTGGTATGTTGATAGTAAATTTACAAAGGAAGCTGAACACACATTACGTAGAGTGGCATCACTCATATCTGTCACATCTGATGGGGATGGAAGATCCACACGAATGTACAGGTCATAATTCATAGATGTAGCCACAGTGGGAGGAAGGCTAATCCATGGACATAATAAGTATCTCCCTACTCGATCAGAGGACATCTAATCAACCTGAGTAGCAATCGTGCTCATACTAACAAAATGCCTGGTTCTAGTCAGTGCAACTGCTGCATCTCCTGCTACTGCTAGTTCCAAATGTTTTGGAAGAACCAAAAGGTTTGGACCAACTAATGCCCTCTTGTTTTCAGGCGGTGGCAAATTTGGACGTCTAAATTGAGGTTTATCAGCAAACCTCCCCTTGCCTTGTCCAACATGTGCAGGCATAGATGTGTAATCCACATCTAATCCTAAATGAAACTTAGCATATAATTGTTTGCAAAACTATAGTGGCAAATCGTCATTATGAGGCCATGTATGATTGACTACCAAAAATCTAGGATATATAAATGGACCAACAACAGGATCTGTACAACTGGTAACAATATATCCTCTAACTTTATCCCACCTAGTATAAAAAGGGAACATAATATGCACATTATGTAATGAAACTCTATCAGAAATAGATTTGATATTCACAGTGCCAGTAAGAGTCCTAGAAAGGGACCTATAAAACTCCTCAGTGCTAATATCATCATATGGATTGTATGATTTTATTGTTGATAACTGAGAGGGGGGGTGAATCAGTTATCCTAATTGTCTCTTATCCTGATCTTTCTTATTCATCAAGGCAGCATTGAATTAAACAAACGAACATTATCATGAAATAAGAAACACATGACACAGTATTTTTGACGTGGAAACCCAGTTAAGGGAGAAAACCACGGGGTGATTAACCCAAAGATTATTCTCTGTTAGAAGAATAAGGAATTACAAAATGGCACTTGCCAATTAGGGCTCACTGCCCGAGCACACTGCTCACAAAGAGGCCCACTGCCTACAAGGAGACACACTATCTACAAAGTGATAAGATTCACAATCTTGAACTGGAGAATGACATCTTTACCATGTCTGAATCAGTTCCATTAAGCCCAGAAACATCTGCTCTGCCTTCTGCACTTCTCTTCGCTACTTCACCTTTTTCCACATAAGCCACACTTCAAAATGAACTCACAAATCTTTATTTATACAAGACATCAACTTAGGAACAATCATCTAAGTCGGCAATCAATCATAAGAATATCCGCAAGATGAATGACACATCCGGTCGGCCACCATAAGAACATTCGCAGGATGAACAACTCATCCGGTCAGCTAAACAGAGCAAAAACTTCATCCGGAAGAATATCTTCAATTCTGGGCTCTACTGTCAATGCGGACCAACAACACAACCTCAACATGATCCAGGAACCTTCACAAGCCTGCCTGAATGACCAGGTACGTCCACATTTCCTTTACTTACTGAAATCTCTTATCCTCCTTATCCGAAACTTCAAGAACACTGTCTGTCGCTGCTGTCATAGTGCAACAGGTACTTCCAGACCTCCAAATCATACACAACTCGAGATGGCACATCACAAGGACATCCTAAAGACTCCTTCCAATCCGCAGATTAGGATTATACAGTTCTGGACCTCTCCGGACCTTTTGTGATCCTCTGTCACCTCTGAATACTTGCCGGAACCGGTTCTACACTGACAGCCACAACTCCTTCAGATCTTCATGTGGACCTCTCAAATATTAACTGAAGCATCTCAAGACCCATATCTACAAACCCTTTAATCCGCATCCTCCGGTTCGCATCCTATACAGTACATTTGCCTTCTTCTCATCACTATTCTTTACTGTTCCTGACTGAGGCTAATTTTCTCAATATCCTCAGCACACTGCTCATTGAATCCTTCTTGTCAAAGCAATATGAGTATGTTGACATCAATGACAACACTAGTTTACCTCATACTTGCAACAATCTCCCCCTTTGTCATTGATGGCAACATATGATGTGAAAAACCATCAAGACAGAAAACTTCTCCTTTCTGTCACTTCTCCCCCTATCAGCAACATGTCTTCTCCTCATTTGCTGCTCCCCTTTTGATCATCAGCTACTTGTTTTTCACATGTCTTCTCTCCCCCTTTGACATCAATGGCAAAGGGCTCATACTTGCAATTTTGACACATCAGAATCATACCAGTTGCTCCCCCTTAGTAGCAGCTCCCAATCATCAATCCGGATCATAAGATATGACTGTGATATCCACCGGACTGATGCACATCAGTGCATCCTAGTTTATCACCGGAGGGGCCATGACCCCTAACTTCTCCCGGAGATATTCAAAAGAGTCCTTGGGAAGAGGTTTAGTAAAAATATCTGCAATTTGATCCTTGGAGGGAACATACTCCAACCTGACTTCTTCCTTGTTCACTTGTTCTCTCAAGAAATGAAACTTGATAGATATGTGCTTAGTCTTAGAGTGTAATATCAGATTCTTGGAAATATTAATTGCACTTGAATTATCACAGAAAATTGTGATGGGCTCCGCATATTCAATTTTAATATCTCTTAGCATCTGCTTCATCCATAGGATTTGAGTGCAACTACTTGCTGCTGCAATGTATTCTGCTTCAGTTGTAGACAGAGATATTGCATCTTGTTTCTTGCTTAGCCAAGAAACCAATCTCTTCCCCAAAAAGAATGCTCCACCACTGGTGCTCTTTCGATCATCTACATCTCCTGCCCAATCTGCATCTGTGTAAGCATGAAGAGAGAAATCTGGATCTCTAGGGTACCATAGACCATACTCAACTGTTCCTTTCAAGTACCTAAAAATTCTTTTGATTGCCATAACATGAGATTCTCTAGGATCAGCCTGGAATCTTGCCACAAGACCAACAACCTGCATTATATCTGGTCTGGTCTGAGTGAGATACAACAATCCACCAATCATTGATCTATACATTGTCTGATCTGCCTTTGGAGAGTCATCATCTTTGCTCAACTTACATCCGGTTGCCATGGGAGTGTTCATTGGTTTTGAATCTTCCATACCAAATTTCCTTAACAATTCTTTCACATATTTGGTCTGAGAAATGAAGATTCCTTTCTTTGTTTGAGTAATTTGCAGACCCAAGAAGAAATTCATTTCACCAAGCATAGACATTTCAAACTCACATTTCATCTGATTTGCAAAAGTTTTGCACATACTATCTCTTCCTCCAAAAATGATATCATCTACAAACACTTCAACAATCAAAATGTTTTCATGATCAATTTTGAAATATAAGTTACTGTCAGCAGTACCTTTGCTGAATCCAATCTGCACAAGATGCTTATCCAACCTTTCATACCATGCTCTTGGAGCTTGTTTTAATCCATACAATGCTTTCTTTAACTTACAGACCATATCATCATTGTCAGATAATTGAAATCCATCTAGTTGTTCAATGTAAACTTCTTCTTCCAGATCACCATTTAGGAAGGCAGACTTGACATCCATCTGATATACCTTGAAGTCTTTGAAGGCAGCAAATGCAAGAAATAATCTGACTGCTTCAATTCTTGCCATGGGAGCAAAGGTCTCTTCATAATCAATTCCTTCTATTTGGGAGTAGCCTTTGCAGACCAATCTAGCTTTGTTTCTGATTACTTTACCAGCTTCATTTAATTTGTTCCGGAAGACCCATTTGGTTCCAATCACATTCCTGTCTCTAGGTCTGGGAACAAGATCCCAAGTATGATTTTTCTCAATTTGCATTAATTCATCTTTCATTGCTTTAGTCCAGTTTTCATCATTGCAGGCTTCATTTACTGTTTTAGGTTCAATCTTTGAAATCAGACAACATTCATCCTGATTTTGAGCAATATTCCTTCTAGTTTGCACACCTTTGCTTCTGTCACCTATGATCTGATCTTCAGAGTGGTTTAGTGTCACATACCTTGGAATTTTGGGAGTATCCTGCACTGCTGCTTCTTGATCAGGCTCATTCAAACCTATCTCTTCTTCCTGATTTACCGGATTAGGCTAACTCTGTCTTACCGGAGAGGATTGAGTTCCTTGAACACTGTCTTGGTCATCTTCATCGGATTCATAAAATCTTGAGGGCTTCTCAATTCCTTCATCAACTTTCACATTAGTGCTTTCTATCATCTTCCTCAGTCTCTTATTGTAACACCGGTATGCTTTGCTTTGAGTGGAGTAGCCCAATAAAATTCCTTCATCACTTCTAGCATCAAACTTTCCTAGATCTTCATCTCTTTTGATATAACACTTGCTACCAAATACTCTGAAATATTTCACAGTGGGAGTGATGCCAAACCAGAGTTCGTAGGGGGTCTTACCGGTATTGTTTCTGATTTGAACTCGATTTAGAGTGTAGACTGCAGTGCTGATAGCTTCTTTCTAGAACATCTGAGGAACATTTGCTTCCAACATCATTGTCCTGGCAGCTTCCTGGATGGTCTGGTTCTTTCTTTCAACTACTCCATTCTGCTGTGGAGTCCTAGGAGCAGACAATTGTCTCCTTATACCCTGCTTCTCACAATAATCAATGAACTCTCCAGATGTAAATTCACCACCTCTATCAGACCTTAGACACTTTAGTTTCAATCCGGTTTGATTCTCCACCAAAGCTTTGAAGATTTTGAACTTCTCATATGCTTCTGATTTTTCTTTTAGAAAGGTAACCCACATCATCCGGGAATGATCATCAATTAACAACATGAAATATCTATCACCTTGCAGACTCTTGATTCTTGTCGGACCACAGAGATCAGTATGTACTAATTCCAACAATCCGGTAGAAGACTGATCTTTGCTTTTGAAAGAGACTCTGCTTTGTTTACCTAGCTGACATTCTTTGCACAAACTATTTGTAGGTTTCATCAATTTTGGAAGATCTCTTACAGCCTGAGTATTGCTTATCTTGATGATGTTATCAAAATTTACATGACATATTCTTCTATGCCATAACCAACTCTGATCAATTTGAACAAACAAACAACTTTTATTTGAACCAACCAGATGAAAGATATTACCTTTTGTTTGAGTACCGGATGCAATTTCAGTTTCGGAGCTTGTAAAGATTCTGCATTTTCCATTCTTAAACCGAAGATCATAGCCTTTGTCTACTAACTGACCAACACTGAGAAGATTGTGCTTCAATCCTTCAACATATAGTACAGTACCTGTTTTGCTCTTTCCATCAAAGGAAATAGTTCCCCTGCCTCTAATTCTGCTAGCAGAATTGTCACCAAACTTTACCATTCCTCCTTCATACCTTTCCAAATTCAAGAACTTATTCTTGTCACCAGTCATATGGTGAGAACATCCACTGTCAATAACCCAATCATCCTTTTCTTCCACTTGAGCAGCCAAAGCTTTTTCAACAACTTTGTGATTGACAGATTCAGAGAGTATTGAATCTTCTTCCTTGATGGCAATAAACACCCACTCATTTCTGGATTTGCTTCCTAGTTCTGATTCATCATCTGTTACTCCTTCATTGTCATCTTCTTCCTGAACATAATAGCAATTCTTTTGAAACCTTTGTCTGTTAGTATTAGACCTTGCAGATCTTTCCGGACATCTTGAAGCAAAATGACCAATCTTATTGCAGTTGAAGCACTTAAAGGGTAGTTTTCCTTCATACTTACCGGATCCTCTTGGTAGTCTTTTTGTAATGAGGGCTTCAAGTTGAGCTGTTTCTGCTTCTTCTTCTTCCATGTCTCTTCTTGCTTGATCATACCATGTCATCTTCCTTGAAGAGTTTTCTCCCAGATCAATTCTCTGTTTGCCTTTCACATAGGCACTGGCTTTGAAAGCAGATTCAGTCTTGGGAAGATCATCTCCAAACTCGGTCATTTCAAATGCTGCTAGCTTGCCAGCCAATTATTCTCTTGTGACAGTTGTGTGGGCTCTGAATTCATCAATTGCAGTAACCTTGATTTTGTAGGCAGCAGGAAGGGATCTAAGGATTTTGCAAACGATCTCATTTTCATCCAGAGTTCCACCAACATTTCTAATTCCACACACTAGTTCATTCACTCTTGGCATAAAAGTAGTGATGTTTTCATCATCTCTCATCTTCAATCTTTCAAATTTCCCTTTCAGACTTTGCAACCTTGCACTTTTGACAAACTCATCTCCTTCATACAGAAGTTCCAGTTTAGTCAGGATCTCATATGCAGTTGGTAGGTCAATAACATTTGAGAGATCTGAGTCATTCAATGCGCTTAGAAGAGCTTCCTTGGTCCGCAGATTGTTTTCAGCTTCTGTGATTTCATTCAGAGTTGTCGGACCACCTTGTGGAGGTACATATGGTTTTGAAACCATGGCCAAGTATGCTTTTCCCATACATTCCAGGTGACATTTCATGCGACCCTTCCAGAGAGTAAAATTGGTTCCATCGAACTTCGGACTATCCTTTTTGTATGACAACATCTTAGATCTCCTCAAGCGGTTAAGCTTCTTTCAGAGGAACTTGGCTCTGATACCAATTGTTGATAACTGAGAGGGGGGGGGTGAATCAGTTATCCTAATTGTCTCTTATCCTGATCTTTCTTATTAATCAAGGCAGCATTGAATTAAACAAACGAACATTATCATGAAATAAGAAACACATGACACAGTATTTTTGACGTGGAAACCCGGTTAAGGGAGAAAACCACGGGGTGATTAACCCAAAGATTATTCTCTGTTAGAAGAATAAGGAATTACAAAATGGCACTTACCAATTAGGGCTCACTGCCCGAGCACACTGCTCACAAAGAGGCCCACTGCCTACAAGGAGACACACTGTCTACAAAGTGATAAGAATCACAGTCTTGAACTGGAGAATGACATCTTTACCATGTCCGAATCAGTTCCATTAAGCCCAGAAACATCTACTCTGCCTTCTGCACTTCTCTTCGCTACTTCACCTTTTTCCACATAAGCCACACTTCAAAATGAACTCACAAATCTTTATTTATACAAGACATCAACTTAGGAACAATCATCTAAGTCGGCAATCAATCATAAGAATATCCGCAAGATGAATGACACATCCGGTCGGCCACCATAAGAACATTCGCAGGATGAACAACTCATCCGGTCGGCTAAACAGAGCAAAAACTTCATTCGGAAGAATATCTTCAATTCCGGGCTCTACTGTCAATGCGGACCAACAACACAACCTCAACATGATCCAGGAACCTTCACAAGCCTGCCTGAATGACCAGGTACATCCGCATTTCCTTTACTTACTGAAATCTCTTATCCTCCTTATCTGGAACTTCAAGAACACTGTCTGTCGCTACTGTCATAGTGCAAGAGGTACTTCCGGACCTCCAAATCATACACAACTCGAGATGACACATCAAAAGGACATCCCAAAGACTCCTTCCAATCCGCAGATTAGGATTATACAGTTTCGGACCTCTCCGGACCTTTTGTGATCCTCTGTCACCTCTGAATACTTGCCGGAACTGGTTCTACACCGACAGCCACAACTCCTTCAGATCTTCATGCGGACCTCTGAAATATTAACTGAAGCATCTCAAGACCCATATCTACAAACCCTTTAATCCGCATCCTCCGGTTCGCATCCTATACAGTACATTTGCCTTCTTCTCATCACTATTCTTTACTGTTCCTGACTGAGGCTAATTTTCTCAATATCCTCAGCACACTGCTCATTGAATCCTTCTTGTCAAAGCAATATGAGTATGTTGACATCAATGACAACACTGGTTTACCTCATACTTGCAACATTTATCGTCTTAATCATATGTCTAATCTCACACTGAATATTGACTAATCTATCTCTATTAGCCAAATTTGGGGAGTTGAGTATAGTTTAGTCCAAACATTTCAAAGCATTATCTAATCTAGAAATGCTATCATTATAAAAATTATTCCTAGCCTTAGCTTCATGCTGAGATTGCATGGAATGATGAGACCCCTCATCATAAGCCATATCTAGATATAAATATGTAAAGAGATCTGCATTTAATTAAAACAAAAAAATTAAATATGTACAAGCATTTTTTTGTTGACCACTGATCATCAGCCATATCTAGATATACATATGTAAAGAGATCTGCATTTAATTAAAACAAAAAAATTAAATATGTACAAGCATTTTTCTTTTAAGCATACGAAAATATAAAAATGTAACCTGTAGATCATCTGAATAAACACAGAGTTTAGATTTGCATGCAAAGGAAAAAGATTCAAAGATAAGCTTGGGCAATTTACATGATTTAACAACTTTTCATAACTCCATAATGGAAGAAAGATGCAAGGAAAAAAATAGTAACAATAATTACATGTCACTACGAAACCACAACAAAAATAAGGATTCATATAAATAATGTCATTAATGGTAGCAAACAATCAAACTTTACCAGCAACAAGGACTACTACAACACCAACTGAAACATTAACTTAACAATTACTAATTGTATCATCTTTTTGTTGTAGAAGTTTTTTCATAATGTTTTGCTAGTTGATTTGGAGATGACAGATTTGAAGATTGATTTATTTTCAATGGTAGACAATCTTTTTTATAGCAAAATGAAAGACAATGTTATAGCAAAATGAACACTTCTTGTTTGAAAATTGTAGTGTTTCACGATACAAATGTGAGGGATTGATTGATGAAAAGAAATAGAGGAGTGTGTGCAACTGCATGCTAGGAAGATATGATGCAAATGATGGTTGGTGGAATAGAGTAGTACCACAACCATAGAAGAGGAAGTTGGACACAATGGTAAACAATGAGAGAGAAATTAATGCTTAGGGTAGATCACATGAGGTGTACTTAAAGAGGTGGAAAGAATGAGTTGAAGAAGTGGCAAGTTAAAATCTCAAGGTAGGGGCAAGCTACTCTCAAAACTGAGGGACTCATTTTTTTATTAACCTCAAGTATCTAATGTAGGGTTATCCCTAGGCATCATGGAAATCTTGCATCATTTTAGAAAAAAGTAGATTTTTCTAGTTTGTTTTAGTTGTGTTTGTTTGTCATATCATAGTGAATTATTTGTGATAAAGAAAGTTAGCACATTTCACCATAGTATGAAATTAGATTTTATAGTTTTGAGGTTAGTTACGTTTGTGATTGATGAGTCTAGTGTTAACATTTAAGGAGGATTAGATTAATAGAAGATAGTAATTTAGTTCAAGAGCATCTCCAGGTTATTTGAGGTTTACACCAATAGAGAAATATTTGAGGGCATTTAATTAACTATTGAGATATATGTGGTGTATCGCATGGAGGTTCTCCACCATTTAAATTTGTAAGTTTGTTATTTTTGGGCAACAACATAGTTCATGTGGTATTGAGCTTTGTGCCATATTGATCCCAACGTAGATCACCTGGAAAACTTGAGAATGCTCTATATATACTTTGTTGTGAATTGTTTGAAAGCAAGCAAAGAAGAACAAATAAAGTAGGAGGATAGAGAGTGAGTTTTGACAATGGGGAAAGGAGAGGAGTGAGATATGAGAAGTAAAGTGAGAGAACAAGAAGTACAATGTGGAGTGCAATCTAAGGAAGATAATAATGTGGCATGTGGGAAGATAGTGGGTGCCATTGTAGTAGAGCAGTGTTATGAATTCAAATATTATATTATACTTGAATTGTCATCGTGTAGCCCATGCAGAAAATTTTGGAAGTGGTGTTTCCTTAGTCTAGTTGTAAGAAGGCCTGTAAGAAGGTACATTATGGAAAAATACTAAGTTATAATCACAGTGATAATTGTGCAAGCTTAAATGAATGAGAATGATGATCTATTTTTTTTGATATCTATATGTTATTATGGTTATTTGTTGTGTTGACTACATACTATGACTACATCAATGTATTAAGGTGCATGCTTGTTTTCCATCTATGTTTTATGTTTCTGATGCCAAAATTTGTGTGTTGTGACATGGTTTATTATTGAGGTATTTGGAAAATATTTTCTCAACTATTTGGGTGAAAAAGTGTATTAAATGGTTTTTTTTATATTGAAAGAAATGTAGATTACAAGAAAGGCACAGTCATAGACTGTCAAAAATACAAACAAAAAACCTAAAACATATGATTGTCCAGAATGGTAACATGACTCCAAATGACCAATAAGCTAGTGCTAAATTAAAATGAATACCATGATACACCAGTGAGGACAAAAAGGAACTTGTATTCACATTACAATAATACATCAACTGCAGACAATATCAAAGGATTGCACTTAAGGCCCAATATTGCATTACATACCATAAAAAAAGTATTTATTTATTTTAGCTAAATCTGGAGAAGATATGTAGATCATTCCAATTGATTTTGACCTTAGATAGAGCTCTATGTCCACTACTAACTATTACGTCATTTTGTGTTCAACTTTTCACTAGAGAAGTATTAGAGAACTTAAACAAATATGTTTGCAACATCAATAAGTTTGACAATTAGAAACATAGTCCATTAGGACACATAGCAATTCCTGATCCATGGTCAGATAGGATTTATATTCAAATACTACCTTTTAGTGTAAATTTGACAACCTAACTCTTCCAAATGACAGTCTAGATTGCCTTAGAAATCAAACTATGATTGGAAAACAAACCTCATTTTACAACTATAAAGCATCTACGAACCTTTCAAATTGGTTGATGGGTCCTATATTTAAGGCTATCATCTATTGAGAGGCAATCTACAATGATGAAAGACAATGGCCAAATTAATTTAGGGTAGTTAATTTTTTGATGATATTAAACCTCCATTTTAAGCATTTCCTACAATCATTGCAATCCACAAGACCACATCTCTTAAGGTTATGTCTAACCAACCTTATGGATTTTGACCATGTCAATTTTAATGGATGATGACATGTCCATCAAATTACTAGGAAAAGGAAGTATACTTGTATGGATGAAGTAGATTAAATAAGAAGGAAGAAAGAAATGCCAATCTTCACAAAACATTGAAGGCATTGGGAAGACTTGATTTTGTCAAATTTGGTTCATTGGTGTCTTGATAGCTATATATTTGGAGAAGTAAATTATTTATTTAGGGTATATATGATCTAAATTGATTACAAATTATGGATATGCTATTTTCATGCTTTAGTTGTTTTTCACTCTATTTTTGTAAATTAAAATTACTAGTCTAAAATTGTAGGAACTCTGGATTGTATTGTACAAGGTAACAATAGGTTTCAAAAGTCTGATGTTGTAGGAGGTTTGAGGTTTGGTGTTTCGTTGCAATTTGCACATGTGTAAATTGAATTGGACCCTAAAACTTAGAGTCATTCTGAACTAAGATTCAAAGTCCCTTCACATTTTGTAGATGTGTAAACTACATATGGAACCCAAAGCTTGAAGTTGATCTAAGCACAAGGTTTAGACTTTATTGCATTCTACAAATGTTTAAATTGTAATACTTTCCAACTTGTTATTTTGAACAAAAGGTGCAGCTTTACTACATTTCTAGTTTATTTGTCTAATTACTTGCATTGTTTTCAGCTTTGCTTAAAATGAAATTAATAGCTTCTAAGTAATTTTATCTTGTAGGGAAGAAATTTGTAAACAATGTGGACTAGAACAATACAGACTCAAGATTGTTATTTTAAAAACTTCCCCACCACCATGCGGGCCATTTGAACAAGTTTCTAGTATGGACATTGAAAGCATAAAAACAGAGTAGAGAACAAATGTACTGCTGATAGTTTTTAACACATGCAACATTCTTTGAAAATCTGTGGACTAAAGTATTTGAGCCCTATATTGTAATCCCTATCAATTATTGTAATCCTATATTGAACACTTCGGGGATGAAGGTCGGTCATTTATGCGCTTGCGGTTGGGTCGAGGGCAATGCCCTTTTGCCCCCAAACCAAGCTACAACATAGGGGCACCTGCAACCAACATCTCAATAGCGCATCCCACACACTCTACTCAACACTCCAAAAACACCCCACACTCCAAGTTAAAACACACCAAAACATAGCCAGAGGGAGGAATGAAATATTATAGCCCTCCCAAGGAGGTTAAGAAAAGAGAATATGTCTCTAATATAAATGCCCGCAAAAGATGATTATCCTGACAAATGTCTCTAATACAAATGTCTATAATACAAATGAATATCCTGATGACAAAAGATGATCTACCCCATGGTTAAAGAATATTTTGCCCTAACCTGGAGACAACCAATAACTTTAAAATAAATGCTTGCTAGGGTTTCAGATGGAATAACTTTTAACCTGGCTAGGGTTTAAAAAAATCTAATAACAATATAACTATTTCACCCACAGAAATTATGAATTTAAATAGCTATAATATAGTAAGCATTGAATACAAAACCAATAATATGTATAGTAACATACACATTGAACAAAAAACAAACAAACAACTTAGATTATCAAATCAAGTAACTCTAAACAAAAACAATCTTGTTGGAGTTTATCAAATGAAGTTTTACCCAGAATGGATGAATTTGTAGGCTGGGTTGTCGGACGAGCACTATCTAGATGCAAGGAATTCGATTGAAAATGCAAAATACCCACCTCCATTGATTTGTTTTTGCTTTTATTTTAGAAGGATTCAACCAAAACAAACTTGGCCGATAACTACTTGATCAAATTTTAGTGGCCTCATAGGCACCATGACGGCGCTAAAAAGGCACCACGTTAATTTGATTGAATTAGACTCGGCCAACATTAACTTGGGCGATTCCTACTCGGCCAAAGTTATTCGTTAGGCCTAAAGTATGACATAGGTTTGTCCTTTTACCCAGGGATTTCCTAAGTCTGCAAACTAAGGATAAATCATGAACAAACCTTGGTGGTTTCTCCATGTAGATCTCCTCCTTAAGGTCTCTGTGAAGAAAAACACTCTTCACATCCATCTAATGCACATCCCAACCATGTGTGACAATAATGGCAAGAGTAAGTTAGATTGAAGTCATTTTGGCAATGGGTGCAAAGGTCTTTGTGTAGTCAATACCAGAAACTTTTGAGAAACCCTTGGTAAACCAAACGTGTCTTGTACTTGTCAACTGACCCATTTGTAGCAAACTTGGTCCAATATATCCACCTACATCGAACCATCTTCCTTCCCTTAGGAAGTGAAGTCAAGTCCCAAGTGTTATTTCTGATTAACGAATCAAATTCCTCATGCATAGCATTACCCCACTCATGTATGCCTAATGCTTCTTGAAATGTATGTGGATTGGAGGGTGAGGCATATAAATCATGTGGCCCACTCTAATAGTCTAATCAAGTATGTTTGTCATCTATTGGATTTCCTACCCAAGTGCCTGCACTCTAAACTGTTTGTCTAGCACAAAGAGGATGAGATGTGGGTGAGTCAGGTGTTGAAACATCATCCTCCAAAACATGTCTAGAAGTGGATGATTTGGGCACTAATTTAGGGTTGAATGACTAGCCTCTATGCCTCAGGAATCTATTGTGGATGGTTTGAATCATCAAAGTCAAGTGAGTTCATAATAGAAGGAGAAATGTTAAGTATAGATTTGACATGAATCTCTTGAAACTTAACACTCCTCTCAATGAACAACTCATGTGTCCTTGCCTAGTCCATTTGCTTACTCCTCCCATTGTTCTCTTTACCTTGGTACTATAAGGGTTTCCTCCTCTATACACATGGCCTCTAATGAATCATTGCCCTCACACCAAACCACAACAAGTTTTCCAGATCTAATTGTTGCCTCCCATCCATCTACAATGATACTCGACTCTTTTCTCCTTCCAACTGATAGTTCTTAGTGCACTAGAAGTTTTTCACCTGTTCACAATCAGGGCATTCCTACCGATGGGATTCCTCCTTCAATGAGCATGAGTTTGAATCCTTCAACATCATTGAATTCTCTCTCTGTAGACATTCCAGGTGAGCTTCATGTTACTATTTCTAACATTAATGTCAATTTGACTTCTTGAGACATTGGCAATGACTTTAAATCTTTCTCTTCCACACTCCCTCTATTCCAATGGCCACCCCCACTGTCAATTTTTGTCATGCACTGATGATAAGAGATGGGAACAATCACAATATGTCTCCCACACATAGGTTCTAGTCTCTAGCTAATCCTAATTCCTCCCTTCGCATGGATAAGATGGTCCCACCTAGCTTCCCACTGTGCCCCAAATCTCCCTCTAATCTTGCGTCTTCCTCTTTGAGTTACAACGATTTTATTGAAGATTAGGAAAATAAACTTGTTGTTAATCCACTCAAAAATTACATTGAACCTTACTCTAAATTTCTTAAAAAGAGGGTTAGGTTTTGTTGTTACCCATCTTTTATTCCTATCGTGGATTTTTTTATTGAAATCAAGAATGTAGTTCAACCCTTGCCAAAATTTGTAGCTAATGAGATCATATAAGATTGTGCAGTTATGCTCAAGCATGCTAAACCCCCAAATGGAATGTTCCTAAATTTGAGTTTTTTCCTTCAAGAAATGCACAAAAAATTATGACATCATCATTGTTAAAGATGATAAAGGGAATGCCACCATCATCCTTAACAAGAAATACTATATTACCAAAATGCTTGACCACCTAACCAATAGTGGCAACTATAGAGTCCTTCCCTAGAACCCCATTCTCAGATTGTTAAAGAAGTTAAGCATGCCATCACCCATTCATCATTTGATGATCTCACCAAGAAGCATCTTGTCCCTCCTAAGGAAATTACTCTGCATACTTAAGGAACCCCCAAAATCCACAAATTGGGCATGCCTCTTAGACCCCCACTTACAAGTTAGCCACCTTCCTTGCTAAGTTGATCTCTTCTCTGGTAGGAAAGTCAAATTCGTACATAAAGGACTCCATCCATTTTGTTGAATTCATACAATACAAAAAGGTAGAAGATAATGAGATCCTTGTTAGCTTTGATCATGTGGTGTCCTTGTTTACCAAAGTCCCAATGTGTGAATCAGTGGAGCTAACTAAATGCAAAACCAATGAGAAATAACTTCTCTTGTTGAACTATGCCTTCATTCCACATTCTTTGCATTCCAAAATGTGGTCTACAAGCAATCTATTAGAGTTTCCATGGGTTCCCCTTTGTCCTTTGTTGTAGCCAACCTTTACATGGAGCATTTTGAGGAGCATTATCACCTAAAATTGCACCCTTTTGTTGAAGCTTTGACAGTTCCAACAATCTCAGAGTAACATGGGATTGGTCTCAAGATGTGGGACCTTACAATTGAGACCAAACCTCCAAAGAAGGTTGGTTCCTCTTTCTAGACTTAAGGTCTAGAGAATTCAAGATAAATATAATGCTACTCATAAGGAAAAGGGGAAGAGGGAGTATTGGAATAAAAAAAGAGGTGATGCACCAGATTTATAATGTTTAGTTGGGACTGACATAACATAGTAGTGATTTCAAATGCTAAATAAAGTAACACAGACTCATCCAATCTTTAACAGAGGCCAAAATATAATGCTGAAACATAGAGGGACCATTTTATCCACAAAATAAATGAGCAACATTCAAACAAACATAGTGTAAAAGAAAATGAGAGAGGTAGAACCAGTTGCTTGTATTAATCATAGAAGTCAAATGACCATTACAAAAGATAGACAATTTGTTACAAAAGAGGTAGACACAAAATAACCATTTACATTCATTGGTGAACCATACTCAGAGACATCAAAGGCTCAACTTCAAGTACAAGATATCAAATCTGACTGGTTCTTGCAAATGCATTACAAGGTGTTGAAAGCACAAGACAATTGAGAGGGGGGGTGAATCAGTTGTATCTTATAATTTCAAAACCCTCATACACACTTAGATCCATATTAATTCAGTTAACCCTTAAACTTGTTATGATGATTAATCATGAAAAGCAAATAACATAAAATTGAATCATAACAGCACCATACACAATACAACACCATATTTTATGTGGAAAACCAAAGAAGGGAAAAACCACGGTGAGGATTCGCTCACAATATAAAGTAGAAACAACATTGAATTACAAAAGGCTGACTACCCAAGGACTCACTGTCCTGAAAGAAAGATGGAGAAGAGATGGCTCACTGCTGGAGATGTACTTTTATAATTGCATCTAACATATGCAAGGAGTATAGTTCAATAAAGCTCAATATTCACCAAAACATCAACATCATCTTCACAGCATCATCGAAGAATAATAGACACCTTCTACTCATTGCCTCCAGTAGTCTAACACATGAAGGCTTGTACTGCATCACCCATTCAACCACTTTGTTATTCACATCACATTTATTAGGCATACACACAATCACAATCCCTTGACACTCATTTATACTGTCTCCAACTTTGAGAATATTCTCCAAGGTCAAAAAATCACTTTAACCTAGAAGATTCAAATTAGGTCTAGACCTAAACATTCCCGTGGTGGAAAGGAATGAAGGCGTATCACAACACATCTTATCTTGGACCTAAATTCATCTAAGCATGTTACTCCACACTTTCACAATCACGAAAGCAAATATGCAATTAGTGTAAACACCCAAGGTCGGCCAAACCTGTGTTAACACCATGATCTTTTAAGTACATTCTTCCTCAAACCCAAAGAGGACTTCCAGACCACATGAAAGGTTTCAACACAATCTAGAGTATTCCACAAACATCCTGAAACTTCCTGAAATCCAATAAATTCCTTCGCAACAAATTTCACCTGCCACACAAACTTATCCTGTTTACTCAACAAACTCAAATGTCTTTGTCATACATTACAACTCGATAAGTCCTCTTCTAGAGCACTAAATCATGAACAACCTCAATTAGAGAATGACAGAAGGCTTATAAGTACACGTCTAGAACCACAAGACCAAAATCCACTTTGTAGAGAAATGCGGAGCAAAGACATTTCTCCTAGACACCTCTGTAAACCTCTGAAACACAATCCACACACTGGTGAATGCAACTTTCTCTACACAATGAATCAGAGCACTAAATTTAGAATATAACAACTCTTAACAACATATCCAAACCACAACTATGGATGTTCAACATAGAGTAAATGCAGAGAAAAACTAGAACACTACTTTGTAAGCCAAAATACCACCTCACTACACTGTTTCCTTTATTAATCAAATTTTCTTAAAAGCACTTGGAGACCAACCATCAAAAAAATATTCCTAACAACTTCAGTACTTCTTCAAGGCAACCAAATCATCTTTAATAGAAGCAACTCAATCAAACAACAACAACCTCATTGGTAGACACAGTTTACACCAATGACAACATAAGCATGTTGACATCAATGACAACACCAATTGCACATCCTTGCAACAATCTCCCCCTTTGTCATTGATGGCAACACATCATGTAAAAAACCATCAAGACAGCTCTGCACCAAACTTCTTTTCTTTCTTACTCTCCCCCTTTCTTTTACACATCTTACTCTCTCTCCCTGACCACTGACTCTTTCTTTTTCACATTGCTCTTTCTCCCCTTTTGACATCAATGGCACAGGGTGACACATCTTTTCTTTCACTACTTTGAATACTCCCCTTTAGGAGTACACACCAAAATATATCAACTCTTACTCTCCCTATTTGCAATAATCATCATGACCACTACCTGCCCCCCCTGAGAGGTAACCACCAAAATCAGAAATGAAACTTGAAATCCACTTGACTGATGCATCTCCTTATGCATCTAGTTCAAAGAAGGAGGGGAAATAACCCCTAACTTCTCCCTAAGATACTCAAACGTATCCTTAGGAAGAGCCTTAGTGAATATGTTAGCAACCTAATCCTTTGTAGGCACATACTCAAGATTCACTTCGTTCTCTACAACCTTCTCTCTCAGAAAGTGATACTGGATTGAGATATGTTTTGTCCTTGAATGCATCACCAGATTCTTTGAAATGTTAATAGCACTGGTATTATCACAGAAGATAGGAATTGGCTCATCAAATACAACACTGATATCCTTTAGAGTTTGCTTCATCCACAACACTTGTGTGCAACAAGATGCTATTGTAATGTATTCTGCCGCTACAGTAGATAAAGATACTGAATCTTGCTTCTTACTTAGCCAAGACATCACTGTCTCTAAGAAAGAATGCACTGCCACTTGTACTTTTCCTGTCATCAACACATCTAGCCCAATTTGCATCTGTGTAAGCACTTAGAGTAAAGTCATTATCCTTTGGATACTGCAAGCCATGATCTAGAGTGCCCTTTAGATATCTGAATATCCTCTTCACTGCTGCAACATGTGACTCTCTAGGATCTTCTTGAAATCTAGCCAGAAGACAAACTACATGCATAATATCCAGTTTAGTAGCAGTTAAGTATAACAATCATCCAATCATTGACCTATATCTACTCTAGTCAGTGTTAGGTGATTCATCATTCTTACTTAGATTGCCACCAGTTGTCATAGGGGTACATACTAGTTTAGAATCTTCCATTCCAAACTTCTTTAACATTTCCTTGACATATTTTGATTGTGAAATGAAAATACCTTTACCTGTTTGATTGATCTATATCCCAAGGAAGAAGTTCATTTCTCCACACATTGATATCTCAAATTATTTATGCATCTCATCTGCAAAGCTCTTACACATACCTTCATTTCCTTTAAAAAATTTATCATCCACATATACTTCAACAATCAAAATTTGATCTTCACCTGCTTTGATGTACAAATTGCTATCTGCGAAGCCCTTATTGAATCCTTGTTATAATAGATACTTGTCTAACCTTGCATACCAAGCTCTGGGGGCTTGTTTCAAACCATATAGTGCCTTCTTCAATTTGTAGACCATGTCAGGTTTGTCTGATAACTAAAATCCATCCAATTGTTCTATGTATACTTCTTCCAACTCACCATTCAAGAAAGCAGACTTCACATCCATTTGATATACTTTGAAATCCTTATGTGCTGCAAAAGCCAAAAATATCCTAATGGCTTCTATTCTTGCCACCAGAGCATAAGTTTCCTCATAGTCTATTCCTTCTAATTGTGAGTAACTTTTACACACAAGCCTTGCCTTGTTTCTTACCACTTCTCCATTCTCATTTAGTTTGTTTCAGAATACCCACTTAGTTCCAATTACATTCTTGTTTGCTGGTCTTGGGACAAGTTCCCAAACCTGATTCTTTTTAATTTGCATTAGTTCTTCTTTCATAGCCTTGATCCAATACTCATCCTTGCGTGCTTCAATCATTGTTTTTGGTTCAACTGTAGAGAGAAAACATAGATTTACCTGTTCTTCAATAGCTTTCCTTCTTGTCAGCACACCTTTGTTTTTGTCACCAATGATTTGATCTTCAGAGTGATGCTTCTGCACATACTTGGGAGTTTTAGGAGTCTTTTCTAAAGCATCAAGAGTCCTTTCCGGAGCTCCTTCTTCTTCAATTTGTACTTCCTTTTCACCAACATTTTCTTCTTCTCTGCAGGATGACTCATTTGAT
This sequence comes from Cunninghamia lanceolata, assembly GCA_027924645.1. Classification (NCBI taxonomy): domain Eukaryota; kingdom Viridiplantae; phylum Streptophyta; class Pinopsida; order Cupressales; family Cupressaceae; genus Cunninghamia; species Cunninghamia lanceolata. Next base: position 20,238,683 of record BSBN01001583.1, read on the forward strand.
TCATATCTATCAACATTTGAATTCCTTTGTAGATCTTCATCAACTTTAACATTTGCATTCTCAATAATCCTTCTCAACCTCTTCTTGTAGCACTGGTAAGATTTGCTTTTAATAGAATACCCAAGGAAGATACCTTCATCCGAACTTGCATCAAATTTTCCTAGATTTTCTTCATCCCTTCTGATATAACATTTGCTTCCAAACACTCTGAAGTACTTGGCAGTCAGAGTCCTTAGATACTATAACTCATAAGGTGTCTTTGTACTATTTTCTCTTGCCTGCACTCTATTCAATATGTAAACAACAGTATGAATTTCTTCTCTCCAGCAGACCTTCGGTAGGTTTGCTTCTTTTATCATTATCCTTGAAGCTTCTTGAGCAGTCCTATTCTTTCTTTCTACCATTCTATTTTGCTGAGCAGTCCTAGGGGTAGATAATTGCCTCTTTATTCCATGATTCTCACAAAACATGATAACTTACTCATTGGAGGTGAACTCTCCACCTATATCAAACCTCAAACATTTAATTGTCATATCCATTTCATTCTCAACCACGACTTTGAATGCTTTGAACATATCTAGGGCTTCATATTTTTCTTTAAGAAAAGTAACCCATGTCATCTTAGAATAATCATTAATCAATAGCATGAAATACCTATCACCTTGAAAACTCCTTACCTTGGTAGGACCACATAGATCTATATGCACCAATTACAACAATCTGATAGAAGACTGATCCTTGACTTTGAAACTTCTTCTTGCTTACTTTCCAATTTAACATTCGTTGTAGACAACATTGATGGCCTTTGTAGTCTTTGGCATATCTCTCATGGCTTGAGTTGAACTTATCCTTACCAGGCTATCAAAATTAATGTGGCACAATCTTCTATCCCATAGCCTTTCACTGATCTGAGTCATGAAGCAATATCCATCACCACCTTTGAGATGATATACATTTCCATCTATCCTCTTTCCAGTAGCTATCACAGTTTCAAAATCTTTTCTGATCTCACAACCACCATCTTAAAACACAAGGTTCTATCCTTTGCTACACATTTTTCCAACACTCAATAGGTTATGCTTTAAGCCCATAACATAAAGAACATCATCAGTAATATCCTTTCCATCAAAACTAGTTGAGCCTCTTCCACATATCTGAGCAACTCTGTCATCACCAAATCTAACTAGGCCTCCATCATATTTTTTAAGTTTAACAAACTTAGTTTTATCACCAGTCATTTGATTTGAGCATCCACTATCAATGACCCAAAGATTCTTTTCCTATGTAGTATGAAAAGCATATATCACAGTGCTTTCAGTACTAAGACTTACTTCCAGAACCTTTTCCTTCACACATGTCCCAGAGTTAATAGAAAAAATATAATCTCTTAAAGCTATGAATAGACATTCATTATCCTCTTCATTTTCATAATCAGATTCATCATCAGATATGCGTGCATCTTCTCTAACATAGTAACTTTTCTTAGGCACTCTACTTTTGTTCTCCCTATTCTTGCTCTTCAAAATTCTTTCTGGACATCTTGAAGCATAATGACCTATCTTGCCACAACTGAAACACTTGAAAGACAACTTACCACTGTACTTACTAGTACCCAACTTCATTCTTCTTGCAAAATTAGCTTCTATATCATCTGAATCCTCTTGACCTAATTCCATAGTCTTCTTAGATTTGCTAGCCTTAAAGGCAGTCTCAGTATTTGCACTACTTGTACCAAATTCTCTTATTTCAAAAGCAGTTAAGGTGCCAAGCAACTGATCTTTGGTAAACTGATCCAGGTTTTATAATTCTTCAATAGCAAAAACCTTATGACTGTAATATTTAGGAATAGTTATGAGTACCTTCAATATCACTTCTTTTTCATCCAGCTTTCCACCAAGACCATTGATGCCATTGACAACTTCATCTACTCTCTGTAAGTAGCTTGTAATGTTTTCATCTTCAGACATCCGTATGGTTTCAAACATGAGCTTTAAATTCTACATTTTAGCTTGCTTGACCTTAACATTTCCTTCATGAATACTTTTTTACTTCTTCCAGATTTCATTAGTAGTTTTCAGATCCATAACTTTCAAGAAAGAATGCTTTTGGATTTCACTATGTGTATTTCTTTATTTTGACATTTCAGATCACACTTAGGGATCAATCATCAAGAAGAGGATACTAATGACTAGGATTGCAAAGTTGTCTTATAAAAAGGTTGAGAGGGGGGATTAGGGTTGAGGAGGTTGAAAGAAATAAACATATGAATTAAAAAATGAAAACATAAAGACAAAAAATAGGAAATAATAAAGATGTATTGTATTACAATATAATATGTTGTAATAGTTTATCCAATATTTATAATATAAAGCATATTAAGATTAATCTATACTATAATGAAAAATAATATATATCACATAATAGTTAATAAGTATAATATGGAGTATAATATAAATGCCCATAATAAAGGAAAGCCACCAACATACAGTATTAAATAAATAAGAAAAAACTAGCAAGTAAACATAATATAATATTGAATACAATATGTATGATATTAGATATAAAATAATGGCCACATACATTAAGTATACAATGAAACAAAAGGAAAGGCCCAAAATGAGTAAAATTAAAATAATGTGGATTAAGTATGCTATACAGTCATATGTATAGCATAAGGTATATAATAATATTAAAAAATATTATATTATATTATTAAACCTATTAAAAAGTTAAATGATGAAATTCAAGAGCATAAGAATAACGGAAAAATAAAGAAAAAGTTAAAAACAACAAAAGGATAGAAACAAATCTCCTGCATGTGTAGTGACCCAAGAAAACAACCAACCAACAAAAATACATCTCAAATACAGGAATATATAGCTTTTCAAATCATACTATAGCAGCCATGGACATGGGAAGGAGTGATCAACAAGGAAAACCAGTTGCCCATGCTGCAATAAGTCCATCTCTCTGTCCTTGGAGCACACCCACATGGCTCTCCCCTAGAAATCTGTTGAAAAAGAACATCCACCCATGCCTTGGGTATAAGAATTCAATGTAAAAAGAGCTACAGTGGCATAGAGATGTAAGAAATTTGTTTCCTTAAGCAATCAGGCTTTGAAGAAGCATTAATGGTGGCCAAGAAGGTCGCTGAGCAGTCCTATCACGTTCTGAATAGAGGAAAGAGCAGGGAGGGCAAAACAGTCAGGCCCCGACCAATTGGACTTCCACCAATCAATCCACATTTTAAAGGGTGAAGGAGGAAACCCCAATCTCAAAAGTCTGAAAGGAACAAAGGGAAACCATCAGGCTTTAGAGATCAGGCCTTCACCATACATCATTCATTTTGAAAAGAGAACTTCTCAATCCCTAATCTTGAAATACTTAGAAAAATTTGAAGCCTCATCGGATGTTAGTCATTGGACCCTCACCCTTGTGCCTTCAAAAATAAAGAAGGAAGAGAAACCTCCAGATCACCATCGTCTGAATGACTTAGAAAAATTGGAGCTCGACGAACTTCGACGATTGGACCTTTCGCCTATTGCTTGCTAAAAGGAAAGAAGAAGACTGCAACCCTAACCTCCAAAGTCTAAAACACTTAGATGATTTATGAAGCTTCATCAGACCTCAGCCATCGAACCCTCACCCTTCCACCTTCAAGAAAAAATAAGAGAAACTTCCCAATTTATGATGCCCTTTCTTTAGGAAAAGAGGTGTTGGAGGAGTACATGCATGTACATCCACCCTCTAAATTTGTTTTACTAGATTATGATGGGGAAGAGGAACCTAAGGAATGTCCTTTAATCGACAATGAGATGTAGTCTTGTTGTGTTATCTATCTAAACAAGGATGTATTTATACCTAGAATAAACTATAATAAAGATGAGATTGTTTTGCATAAATATGAGTTTTGTGAATAAATTTAATGATGAATTTTGAATTAATGAGATGCATTATTTCTGAATTCTAATCTATAACTTAATACAAATATCAGGTGTGATATAGAGTATCATCATGGTTCAAACTCAAAGAAATCCTGGAGATAGGGAGAGTTGAATCCTCTTGAAAACCCAATGATTAAGCTGGATCAGATATTGACCGTGCTAAATGAAACTAAGGAAAGGATGGAAACCTAGAATAGGAAGTTAGGGGCCAAGGCAAAATTGAAGGGGAAAAAGAGGACTCACATCAAGGGGATGAAGATTATGTCCATGAACCTGGTACTCATAGTGAATGAAGGGAGGATGTTGATAAGACTAAGTCTCAAGAAGAAAGGAGAAGTAGAATAGCCTTAGAGCTATCAAGAGATATGAAGAAAGTGACGCCACCCAAGTTCGATGGAATAGTAAGGGGTGATGTTGCAGAAGCTTGGTTGATAGAGATAGAAAAGTATTTTGAGATTAGAAACTACTCTAAGATAACCAAGGCAGTTTGGGGTGCCTATCAGCTGGCAGGTGAAGCGTCCACTTGGTGGATGGACAAGAAAATATAACTGGGGCTAAGTTCTCTAAGCTTAACCTGGGATCAGTTTGTGGTCATATTTTGATAGAGGTGGTTACCATAGCTTTTCTTCGACCAAAAGCTAACATAATTTTAGAATCTACGTCAAGGAGAAATGTCAGCGGTTGAATATTGGGAAACGTTCACCCATCTCTTAAAGTATGTGCCACAATATTAGAAGGATGAAAGATTCCAAATCAAAAAATTCATCATGGGTCTGAATGCCCAGATATGTGGAGAAGTGGATGTGCACGGTACTACCACTATTGAACAAGTTTTTGAGAAGGCAATCAAACAAGAGAAAGAATTGAAGACAATTTATGCATATCGCGAGAAGAATCCCAAGAGGTTTAATAAGTCACCAGCTTCTCAACCTTTCAAGAAAAGGAATGGAAAATAGGATGTGAATAATAGAAGTGACAAGGATTTTAGAAATAACAAGAATGGACCTAGAAATGAGAAGAACAACAATACCAATTTCTGGAACAATGATAATAATTTAGGCAAACTTGCTAAAAAGCAAGGACCTCCTGGGGGATGTTTCTCTTGTGGTGGAGATCATTACACAAATCAATGACCAACCAAGAACCAAGGAGTTCAACAATGTAGTAGTGCATTACCTACCCAACAAGCAACTTTCCAACAGAGGATCCATGCGGCATTAGACAATCACCAGGCAGAGTACTAGATTACTCCCATAGAGATGATAGGTACTTTGTTTGGATTTCCTATTTCTATTTTAATTGATACTGGAGCAATTGAAAGTTTTATTTCTCCAAGAGTATTGAATAATTCTCCTAGAAGAGATGGATATATGGCTAAACTCTGGTTTGTTGTATATGCTAACCACACTAAAGCTTAGGTAGAGCAATGCCTGTTTGAAGCCAAAATTGATTTCCTCATTTTTTAACTGAGGTGAATTTGTTTGTAGCCTCCTAGGTTCCTATGATGTTATCTTAGGAATAAATTGGCTATGGAGACATAGGGCCAATGTTGAATGTTTTGCAAAAATAGTTGAGTGTCTAGACGATGTAGGAAATAAAGTTTATCTACAAGGTACACAGAGAAGTCAAGATCAGACCAATCTCTGCTATGCAATTGAAGAGGGCTAGGTGAAAAGGATGTCATCTTTTTGCAGTCAAAATGGAGCAAGTAGAAGAGGACCCTAATAAACAAAAGGTACCCTTGGAGAACTATCCTTTCCTTCAAGATTTTCAAGATGTTTTCCTAGACAAACTTCTGGGGTTACCTCTGAAGAGAGATTTTGATTTCTCAATTGATATAATACCTAGATTTGAGCTGATTTCAAAGGCGCCATACCATATGACTACTACAGGGTTGATAGAATTGAAAGCCCAACTTCAAGAGCTATTGTCTAAAGGGTTGATTAGACCTAGTGTTTCACCTTGGGGAGCACCTGTGATCTTTGTCAAAAAGAAGGATGGAACCTTGCATTTCTATATAGAATATTGTTGGGATAAGGTGCCATTAACCTTATAAATCCCAATATTGAATCTATTCCATCTATTATTTGTAATTTGTAATTACCCATAAGGGATGTACAAGTTTCACTGACAGTGGTAAAAATTATTTACTATCCATGGTAATTACGAAGTTACTGCACGGTAAGTCCCAGAGTTACCACGGTAGTTACAGGATGCCATTTACTATGGTAAATGGTAATTGGTCAAAGTGGGGTGCACATGTGGAGGAATAATCTATTTTTAGTGTTATGACGCACATCATAGATGCTGTAAGAGGGTGTAAGTTGTCATAAGAATCTATGACACTAATAATAGCATATGACGCGTCATAAGATGCTGTAAGTGGCTATTTTTGGCCCCAAATTGTTCAAGCTTGCATGGGAACATTTTTCCAAGTGTAGGATGCATGTATGACAACATTTATGACCCCGTAAGAGCCTATTCTTGGCTATGGACGCCCAAGGTTGTATTGTTGACTCTTGACAAGTGTTATGGGCTTGTAAGAAGTCATTTAATGTCTTGAGGTTGTGTAAATTCTATATAAACCATAGCATAGTAGATGAGAGGAATATAACAGTTTATAGGTACCCAGGTTCTGCTGGAGTGAAGGTTGGAGGACAGAGGAAGTGAATGTATTTGTAATCTCCTTTTGTGAAGATAATACAACTTGGCCTCTTTTCTTGGTCGAGTTTTTTAACCCGCAAGGGTTTTCTCCACGTTAAATACTTGTGTTATGTGCTTCATTCTGCTTTTGGTATATTTTTTGTATTGTGGGTTTATGTTTTGTTACAATCTCCATTAATAACACATAGTTAAAGTTTTTTGAAATTTATCTCAAATCAGATTTCCATTGAAGTAGTGTTGCTTTCATTTCTAACATTTGGTATCAGAGCCTAGCCAACTTTGACTCTTGGGTGGTAGTGTGGAAGCTATAGCTGCAGTGGAAGATTTGGTTGCATTTGTTTTGCAGATCTTGTGTTGTTATTATGGCTGCATCCACTATTGCATCAACCTCTCGAATGGACATTGAGAAGTTCAACAGAATGGGGTATGAGTTGTGGAAGTTGAAAATGGAAGATTTGTTGGAAGAAAGAAACCAATGGTTAGCTGTCCAAAAAGAGAAGAAAAATGACGATGTCTCTTAAGATGAGTGGGATAGACTGGATAAGAAGGCATGGGGAACCATCTGGTTGTGTCTTTCAGACTTTGTCCTGTTGAATGTCACAAAGGAAGAGACTGCATACAAATTGTGGAAACAGTTGGGTGAGATCTATTAAGCCAAGAGTATGGTAAATAAACTTTATTTAAAAAGAAAATTGTTTTCCATGAAAATGAAAGAGGGTGAGTCAGTTGCAGAGCATTTAAATTATTTTAATTTATTGGTGAGTCAGCTTGATTCAGTAGATGTTGAGGTTAGTGAGGAAGATAAATGTATCTTACTTCTATGTTCTTTACCTGAGTCTTGGGAGAATGTTATCCTTGCTATCACTGCTAACCTTGCGGATCTGAAGTTGGATGCTCTTATTTTCATGCTACTGTCACAAGAATTAAGGAAGAAGAGTTTGGATAGTTCAGGGGATGCTCTCAGTATCAAGGGAAGGTCTAAGGAAAGGGGACCTAAAGGAGATCAGAAAGGGGCTAAGGACAAGTCCAAGGGCCGGTCTAAGACTCTCGGTAAAAAGAATAGAGTTAAGTGTTGGAACTGTGGTAAAAGGGGACATGTGAAGGAGTGCACAAATCCCAAGAAATAGTGGGAGAGTGCTTCAGATAAGTCCTCGAATGCAGGTGAAGAAGTTTTACTTTTTGCATGTAATCTTGTTTCTAATGATCACTGGTTGGTTGACTCAAGATGCTCATTTCATATGACCCCGCATAAGGAATGGTTCTCCACATATGAAGAATATGATGGAGGTAATATCTACCTTGGTGACAACTCTACATATACAATTGTCAGGAAAGGAAAGTTATTATTGCGTTTCAGTGATGGGAGGATTAAAACCCTCCCTGGTGTTTTGCATGTTCCTGGATTAGCTAGAAATCTGATTTCAGTTTCAAAGTTGAATGATTTGGGAATGCATGTGACATTTGACAAGCATGGCTGCAGATTGGTGAGAGGGAACTTGGTGGTAGTGAAAGGGAAAAGATTCAGGAACTTGTTTAAGCTTGAAGCCACTACAGTTTGTAATGCCTCCTATGTATCTGAGGCCACTACTGAAAATACATGTATGTTGTGGCACCATAGATTGGGCCACACAAGCAATAATATATTGAAAACTATTAAGAATACAAATTTGTTGGAGGGTTTCTCTTATTCTGATGAGCACTTTGATTTCTGTGAGCATTGTGTGTTTGGTAAACAAAATAGAAAATCATTTCCTTCAGGAAGCAATAGAGCAAAAGAGAAGTTAGAAATTATTCATACGAATGTGTTTGGACTTGTGGATAATGAATCTATTGGAAAATCTCGTTATCTCGTTATTTTGTAACCTTCATTGATGACGTATCCAGATTTACATGGATTTATTTTATGAAGCATAAATCTAAAGTTTTCAGTAAGTTTAAGGAATTCAAAGTCTTAGTAGAGAACCAATCAGGTTCAAAGATAAAAATATTAAGATTTGACAATGGAGGGGAATATTGCTCTAAGGAATTTGATGAGTTTTGCAAGCATGCAGGAATAATCAGACAAAAGACAACTCCATATACACCACAACAAAATGGTGTTGTAGAAAGGATGAACCGAACAATTATAGAAAGGGCCAGAAGTATGCTTAGTGATGCACAGTTGGATAAATGCTTTTGGGCAGAGGCTGTGTGTACTGCTTTCTACTTGATAAATAGATCTCCTTGTAAGGCTCTTGATTCGACACCTTATGAAGTGTGGATAGGTAAGAAACCTTCTGTTTCACATTTAAGGGTTTTTGGTTGTGAGGCTTTTGTTCATGTGCCTAAGGAAAAGTGATCTAAGTTGGATCCAAAGGCTAAAAAGTGTACATTCATTGGATATGGTGATAATGTGAAAGGTTATACGCTTTGGAATCCACTAACTCGCAAGATTATCTTTTCTAGAGATGTAATTTTCAGGGAACTTAGAGCTATTTCTGAACCTGAGCAGCCAAAAGAAAAAGATGAAAAGGTAAAGAGAGTGCACTTTGAGTTAGCAGCAAGATGCACCTCAGGAAGAATAGAATGATGGATTAGGGGATCAAGAAGAAGAAGAAGATTCAAGTAGTTCTAATGAAGATGAATATGTTGTGACAGAAGAAGTTGGTATAGATAATCATGCAGAAGAACGAGTAGAGTCTCTTACTCCACCCTTGAGGAGATCCAAAAGACAATGGAATCCAGTTGACAGGTATAGCTCACCAGATTTCCATTGTGTATATGCTTTATTGAGTACTAACGATGAACCTAGATCCTATAGGGAAGCTATTTCTGCAAATGATAGTGAGTCTTGGCAGCTAGCCATGTAGGAGGAGTTGATGGCTTTGGACTCTAATAACACCTGGGATCTTGTTCATTTGCCCAAAGGAAGAAAGGCCATAGGATGTAAGTGGGTCTTCAAGAAGAAGTTTGGAGTAGACAGGTCACTGGAGAAGTACAAGGCTAGGTTGGTAGCCAAGGGCTACTCCCAGAGAGAGGGAGTTGATTTTGGTGAGATATTCTCTCCTGTTGCTAAATTAACTTCTATTAGATTTCTCTTATCCATTGCTGCAGCTTATGATTGGGAGATTGAGCAAATGAATGTTAAGACTGCGTTCTTGCATGGAGATCTTGAAGAAGAAATTTCTATGCAACAGCCTACAGGTTTTGAGGTAAAAGGAAAAGAACATTGGGTTTGCAGGGTAAAGAGGTCTCTTTATGGTATGAAACAGTCCCCCAGAATGTGGTATCAAAAGTTTGATTCATTTGTTTTGAAATTGGGTTTTGTTAGCAGTGAGGAGGATCATTGTGTTGATGATTCTATACTGGTTATTGCTTTGTATGTTGATGACATGTTGTTTTTCAGCAATACTAAGGGTATGGTCAGTGAGCTTAAAACCCAACTTTCAGATGCATTTGAGATGAAGGATCTTGGTGCTGCAAGGTATATTTTGGGAATGGAGATCAGGAGGGACAAAGTTAATAGAAATCTTTGGTTGTCACAAAGTAAGTATGTGAATACTATTTTGCAGAGGTTTAGTTTGCAGGACTATAATCCAGTTAGAGTTCCTTTACCCATTGGTACTAAGATTTCATTAGATATGTGTCCAAAGAATGAGGATGATCTTGAGGATATGTCTAATGTGCCATATGCTAGTGCTGTAGGGAGTTTGATGTATGCAATGGTTTGCACTAGACCAGATATTGCCCAAGCAGTGGGAGTTTTTAGTAGATTTATGTCTAACCCTGGTAGACAACATTTGACCTATGCGTAGAGGGTATTTAAATATCTTGCAAGTACTCTTGATCATTGTTTGGTTTATTCTGGTACTGATAGTGCTGATAAATCTTTGGACATACATGGTTTTGTTGATGTAGATTGGGCAGCTGACTTGGATAGTCAAAGGTCCACTAGTGGCTATGTGTTTACTTTGTTTGGAGGTGTAGTGAGTTGGATGAGTAAGAGGTAGCCCACAGTTGCTTTGTCCACCACAGAAGCAGAGTATATGGATGCAACTCATGTCTTGAAGGAGGTAGTTTGGTTGAGGAGACTGTGTACAGGTATTGGTTTTGATTGTAGGAATATTCAGATTAGTTGTGATAGCCAGAGTGCTATTTGTTTGGCTAAGAATCCCATGTATCATGCTCGAACTAAGCATGTTGTTCAGTATCACTTTGTTCGAGAGTTGGTTGCAAATGGAGAGTTTGAGTTGAAGAAGATAGATACTCAAGAGAATGTTACAGATTCATTGACCAAGCCTGTGAGCATAGAGAAGTTTGTGTGGTGTAGAGAGGCCATGGGCATTGTTTCTATTGCCTAATTATTTTTTATTTGATTTCCTATGGGTTGTTTTACAATGTATAATGTCAAGTGGGAGAATGTTGGGATAAGGTGCCATTAACCTTGTAAATCCCAATATTGTATTTATTCCATTTATTATTTGTAATTTGTAATTATCCATAAGGGATGTACAAGTTTCACCGGCAGTGGTAAAAATTGTTTACTATCCACGGTAATTACGGAGTTACTGCACGGTAAGTCCCATAGTTACCGGCGGTAGTTAGGGTATGTCATTTACTATAGTAAATGGTAATTGGCCAAAGTGGGGTGCACATGTGGAGGAATAATCTATTTTTAGTGTTATGACGCACGTCATAGATGCTGTAAGAGGGTGTAAGAGATTCTATGACAACTGTAAGTTGTCATAAGAATCTATGACACTAATAATAGCATATGACACGTCATAAGATGTTGTAAGTGGCTATTTTTGGCCCCAAGTCATTCAAGCTTGCATGGGAACATTTTTATAAGTGTAGGATGCATGTATGACAACATTTATGACCCCGTAAGAGCCTATTCTTGGCTATGGACGCCCAAGGTTGTATTGTTGACTCTTGACAAGTGTTATGGGCTTGTAAGAAGTCATTTAATGTCTTGAAGTTGTGTAAATTCTATATAAACCATAGCATAGTAGATGAGAGGAATATAATAGTTTACAGGTACCTAGGTTCTGCCGGAGTGAAGGTTGGAGGACAGAGGAAGTGAATGTATTTGTAATCTCCTTTTGTGAAGATAATACAACTTGGCCTCTTTTCTTGGTGGAGTTTTTTACTCGCAAAGGTTTTCTCCATGTTAAACACTTGTGTTATGTGCTTCATTTTGCTTCTGGTATATTTTTTGTATTATGGGTTTATGTTTTGTTATAATCTCCATTAATAACACACAGTTAAAGTTTGCTAAAATTTATCTCGAATTAGATTTCTATTGAAGTAGTGTTGCTTTCATTTCTAACAACTATCGTATGCTCAACAAAGCAATGATAAAGAATAAGTATCCTCTACCGCATATTGATGATCTTTTTAATTAGATGCGGGGCACAACAATATTCTCAAAGATTGATCTGCAATCTGGATATCATCAGCTAAGAATAAAAGATGAAGATATTCATAAAACAACTTTTAGAACAAGGTATGGACATTATGAGTTCATAGTTTTACCATTTGGACTTACGAATTCCCCTGCAACATTCATGAATTTGATGAACAATGTTTTCCAATATTACTTGCATAAATTTGTTATAGTGTTTGTAGATGACATTCTTATATATTCTAGGAATGAGGAAGAGCACTTGCAACATCTGCGATTAGTTCTGCAACAGATGAGAGAACATAAGTTGTATGGGAAGCTTTCTAAGTGTACATTCTTTCAGAAAGAAATATAATATCTAGGACATATAATATTAGATGAAGGAATTTTAGTAGATCTTGCAAAGATCAAATCTATACTTGAGTGGCCTACACCAAAGAATGTGCATGAAGTACACAATTTCATGGGGTTAGCTGGATATTATAGGAAGTTTGTATTGAACTATTCTAAGATTGCAAAACCCAATCACATTGCTTTAGAGAAAAGGAAAGCATTTTGATTGGTCAAAAAATGTCAGGAGGCATTTAATCGGTTAAAAGAGAGGTTGACAACTGCACCAATATTGAAAGTTCCTAATTCGGAAGGTCAATTTGTTATAATCACTGATGCCTCAGGGGAAGGTTTAGGAGGAGTGCTTATGCAGAATGGGCAAGTGGTAGCCTATGAATCTAGAAAGCTAAGAGTATATGAGCAAAATTATGCTCCTCATGACTTAGAGTTAGCAGCAGTTGTGCATGCTTTGCAAGTGTGGCGACACTATTTGTTAGGAAAGCTTTTTTAATTGAAGTCAGACCATCAAGGTCATAAGTATATATTTTCCCAACCTCATCTGAATGCTTGACAAAGAAGATGGTTGAAATTGATAGCTGACTATGACTTTTAGATAAGTTATATCAAAGGTAAAGAGAACTGAGTAGTAGATGCTCTGAGTCAATGGAGGCATATCACATATTCTCTTCTTTTCTTCCTGATGATGGATCACAGAATGTGATCCAAAACGTTGATCCAAATAAGCTACACATCATTTTCTCCAAAAGCTTCATTCTATATATCATGGACTATGGAAATATCATGTCTACTATTGTCTCTATCCACTCAAACTTCAAGGATTTAGTGTTATAAAATTTTGCAGGTGATGAGTAGTATGAGCAAGTTAAGCACGCTCTCTTAGTAAATCCTCAAGACTCGAGGTATGATGGGTTCTATTTTGAACTAGATGGGCTTTTAAGATATAGAGGAATGATGTATGTTCCAAACTCTACAGAATTAAGAAACCTTGTGTGGAAGGAAGTTCATTTTGCACCATATTTAGGTCACCCTAGAGTAACCAAACTCCTAGCTAATGTGAAGCCTCTTTATTTCTGAAAAGGAATGAAGAATGAAAGCATCAACATCCAACAAGACTTCTGTATCTGCACGACATTCCAGAGTGGAAGTGGCAGGTCATTAGTATGGACTTTGTTCAAGGTCTCCCAATGTCTCAAAATAGACATGATGCTATTTTAGTGGTGGTGTACAAGCTAACCAAGGTATCTCTTTTTATACCTGGGAATCTAACTGATAGAGCACTAGTTTTAGCTCACAAGTTTGTGCAGGAAGTGTTTAGATTACATGGAGTTCTTGAGAAAATTATCTCAGACAAAGATGTGCACATGATGTCAAGATTTTGGCAAACTTTGTTGTCAACGCTACGAACTCCCCTCAATATAATCTCAGCTTATCACCCTAAGACAAATGGTTAGACTAAGAGGGTAAATCAAGTTCTATAAGATTTGTTATAGATGTATTGCATGGATTAGCAATACGAGTGGGAAGAATATTTACTACTTGTGGAGTTTACATATAACAACTCTTATCATTCTACCATTAAGATGGCTCCATTTGAAGCATTGCATGGAAGAAGATGCCAAACTCTTATAAGTAGGGATAAACTAGAAGATAGGATTAGCATTGGTCTAAAATGTTATAAAAAATCAAAGAACAAATCAATTTGATTAGAAATAGATTGGTGGAAGCAAATGATAGACAAAAAAGTGACGCTAATGCCAAGCGTACACCAAGGCCTCAATTTGAGAAAAAAGTTCTTTTGAGGGTTAAACCTCAGAAGAGTTCCATTAAGTTTGGAAAGTCTTCCAAACTAGCTCCTCAATATGTAGGGCCCTTTGAAGTTCTCGAAGTGATCAATCCGGTTTCCTATAGAATTGCTCTACCACTAGCTCTTGTTAGGATGAACAATGTTTTTCATTTTCATATTCAAAAAAGTATATAACAGATGATAATCATATTCTTGATTGGAATTCTTTATAGGTATAGGACCTAGGAGTGGTCATGATAGGGCCTCTCAAGGTGCTCAAAGTTTGCAAGCTCCGCTTGCATAATAGAGAGGTTACTCAGTGCAAGGTCTAGTGGGACCAATATGCAGAGGATAGTCCCACATGGGAATATTACTATTATGTATGAAAAAGGAGAAAAATGGTTTTATGAATGATATGCCTAGATCCTCCTTTCACTACACACAATCAAGGATAGTTAAAGGATAGTTAACTGGGTTGAATCACAACTTTTGTAAGAGTATTCACCTACAGGTTGGTTATGATTTGTAATGATAGGGAAATTTGGAAATTGATGATTAATGTGTTAATTTAAGCCCGATTATGCTCAAAACCCTAATTATGCAAAATTGTAAATTAATAGACAAATTATGACAAATGCTTGTATATAGAGATGCTATATGAAGATCAGATACACACCAGATTTCAAAGTTTGGGATCCTGAAATGTCAGGGGCAAAGGGACTCATGCCCAAGCCCACTGTAATATTTTTTTGGGGGTTTTCGGACTCCTTTTGCTACTGATGATCACTGTTCTAGAGGTTTTTAGCTCTGCAAACCCAGAGGGCAAAGCCCAAACCCTGACTATGCTCTTTTCCACTTCTTTCTGTCAGATCCAGAATCCTTATGCTCTACAACTCTCCTCTGCAACTCCACTCTTCACGATCTAATACCTATCACCTGCAATCACAAGAAGAGGGGTTGGGGGTTGTGGTGTTTAGGAGCTTGCCTCAGTCTAGCCCCAGAATGGCATTCAAGCCTTCCAACACCGTTGTTTGATAAAGAGTGCATATCCTTGTAGGATAAAGGCAAAAACAAATTGATAAATGATTGATTCAAACATAAATAGATATCACCTCGAAGGTGTAGCTCTCACGGAGATGAAATTCCTTCATGCCATTAGGAGATGGATTGATGTAGCCAAATCTGCAACAAACATAATAAAAACACAAGTCTGCTCTGTAGCATAATGAAAGCCTTGAATATCCTTAGCATAAGATCACAAGTTTGCATTATCCATCTAGTTTACAAATGAATTCCTAAACATGCTTATATATGCATTCCCACTACAAATTTCATAAATCAAACTTAAGATGTCGGCAAGGGAAGCTTTTAACAATCACAAAACCAACATTTAAATTTGGGACCTTGCCAAAATAGAGCAGGACAAGGGAACGAGCGTCCTTGCCCCAAGACCTAATTTGGGTCAGGGTTGAGGCTCAACAATGTCCCTCAAGCCCCATTTGACATGGGTTTCAGGCTCTTTTGTCTCAAGAGTTAAATCTAACATGCATGATGAAAAACAAGGGACCCAGGAGCTAAACTTAGGAGGTAAAATTCCTAAGGGGACATTTTACGACATAACATTTAGCCCCCACTTTAATGTATGTATGATTTTACGACCCATACATACATTAAAGTACTATCAAAAAACAACAAACACGCCAAGCACTTGAAGCTAATGCATACACAAAGATTTGGGAACTATTTCTAACCCCTAGTCTCAGGTAGACATTAGAGAAAACACATCACAGACATGCCAAACACAATGAAGATAGTAATAGGCACACAAAACATAGAGAAGACAATAACAAACATGCAAGACACAGAGAAGACAATATTGAAGACACGTAAAACATGATGAATACAATGATATTTTTTTTCATTTTCATATATATATGAATGTAGATACATGGAAAGTAAAAATGAAACACACAACTCCAAAATGTAGGAGGGTCATTTCGCTACACCCTTGAGACTGCATATGGGGGAGAAGACACACCATACAAATCCCAAAGTGTAGGAGGGGCATTTCGCCACACCCTTGAGACTACACTTGAGAACAAACATGCCATACAAAACCCAAAGCATAAGAGGGGCATTTTGCCACACCCTTGAGTCTATGCTTGGGAGAAAATGTGCCATACAAAGCTCGAGTGTAGGAGGGGCATTTCACCACACCCTTGAAACTACACACGGGGGAAAACACATAGAAGACACGAGCATTGTATAGCATGCCAAAGACATACTATACATCTTAAACATGACAAACAATGCGATGGAAGGAACTTATTTCTAAGCCCCCACCATCTCAAGCACGCTATAGGTACACCTGGCGGTTGGGCTTATGCCACAACAACCACCAAATACATGCTTAAGGGAGGATAGTCTCAAATCTAACCCCACCTACTCAGAGGACTTTTGAAATAAAAAGGATGTGCACTAGCTCAAGAGATACACCATCCCCACCTCCATAGAAGGATTTTGAATAAAAGGATATGCACAATATCCCACCTCCGTAGAGGGCTTCTTGATTGCAATATAGAATAAAGATGTGCACTCATGCTAGAGATACAACATCCCACCTCCATAGAGGGGTTAAAAACACACTTTGTTTGTACCAAAATCATCAAACAACTTACCTTATATATGCCCCCACCTTAAGGTGGTTGGTATCATGTACCGATATCAAGCACATTAAGGTAGAGAGAAAACACACAAGGGAACAAGAGCTTTCGCAAAGCCCATGCCCCCAAAGGTGACATGTGCTTACGATTGTCGAATGTTCCCACAAACACATCTTAATCCAAGCAAAACATGAAAGTTATGCATGAAAACAAAGAAGCCAAGGCTACACAAATGGGTTCGAATCTGAGTATAGCCATTGGGCTTATACTGTAGGCATCTCAGAACTGAGTGTAACAAGGCGAGACACCCAAAACAATCAAAGCGCATGAAGCAAATGTATTGTTATGATTTGTTGGCAAACATAAGACATCATCAAATATCACATGGAGTGATTCTACTAGCCAAGCGATGGATATATAAATCAACCTCGTCTTCATATATGGACTAGGTCCATTTTTGCTTGCTTATTGAAGGGACACGTTGTCCGTATCAGTATATGTTTGTTTTCATCATCCGTTGACTAGATAGAATTACTTGAAGAAAGTAAACAATAAAATGAGAGAGGAGAACAAGTGTCATAGGAGCAATCATGTAGGAAGATGCCCCCAGGTCATCAACCGCAATGCTATGCGCCTAAGACACAACACACAACAATAAAATAGAGGAGAGGCAAGATAGAAGAATGATGAAACAAATAGAAGAATGGTCACAATAGAGGTGATCTCCTTGTATCCTTGACCTTACAAGAGTATCAAGGGTCATCCAAAGAGACCTAAACAAAACATAGCACAACACGGGGAGATAACAACACATATAGAATGGGTTAGAAACACTTACTTGATACAACACAATGCTAACAACAATGTATATATCTAGGAGGCCACCCTTGAGAGAAACTATAATAATTGCTACAATGAGTGTGGCTTAAAGAGGGAGAAATACTTACTTGATTTAATGGGATTCTTCCTAGTAGACAATTTTTGTCTATCAGCTTAGGATATTTCACATGTCATTTCAATCTTGTTGGTATTGTATTAACATTGAGTTTAGGATGACAAGAGGCTTTGGTGGGCTTCAAAGAGAAGTATCTGTTGTCACATAGATTTGCACCAAGTGTTGAAATCTTTTAGGGCTCCAACAATCTAGTGAAACATTGAGATGACCTCTAGGTGTGGGACCCTACAGGGAGGTTGAATCTCTAGAGAGAGGTTGGTTCCTTGTGAGGCCCATCCTTTTTACATTACTTTGGATATCACCACTTAGACTAGTTGACTATGCTTGATGGACTATATACTGGTGTTGGTTTGGATAATTATGGACAATTATGTTATTTTATTAGACATTATGTTGATGATGATTATATACTATGATTATTATGGTTGAACTATATGATTTGATTTAAATTGAGTAGATAATTTTTTAGACTTATATTATGTGTGAAAGAAAGTGTAAAAAGGAATTGATGCTTAAATGTTAGAAAGTTAATGAATTATTGATTATGTGATTTTGATGAAAATTGATTATTTAAATAATTTTTGCTATGCATTATGTTGTGGTGCAGGAGCACCTCGAGACATTGAGGATCTAGAGGATCCCTCGTATTTTCTATTGTGTCCAAATGTTATGTTGTAAGCCTTTGAGCCATATTGAAAGATTGTATACGTGTCATTCCAGATTGTAAACGAATTGAAAGAGATTGTAACCGAACAAGTAGGAGTGTAACTGATTGGCAGTGGTGGTTCGTTTTCCACCATGTGTAACTGTCAATTGAGAGTCTTTATATAGTTGGTCTCTGTTCGTGTAGAGGAAGAGTGAACGAACAGAAAGAGACAAGAAAACAATTTTTGTATGTATAATCTCTGGAAGGAATAGAAATAGTTTTGTTCCTGGTCTAATTACAGAGCATCGATTTGGAGTCATTCCACTGGTGGATTTCTTTGAAATCAGTGGAATGACCTCCATGTAGTTAGATTTATTTCTGTTCTATAGTTTCTGTAGTTTTCGTGTGTTCTGTTCGGTTGCAACAATGTGCAGAGAAGGAATTAGCACTTCATGTGTATACGTTCGTTGTATGTCGGAGCTGTTTGTGTATATACTGTGTTTGCATGAAGATACAATTTGTGAGTATCTGTCATTTGTATGTCGCAAACAATATATGTGTATCCAACAATTGCATTTCATGATTGTATGTATGAGCAAATGTACATTATTAATGTACATTGGGGTAGATACAAATGTTTACCGGCAGTAGCGGTCGCAGCGGAAGGAAATACAAAGGAGTTGCCGATGGAAGGAGTCTCATCGATGGGGAAGTCTTTTGCATATCGGCAGGAGAACGAAAGGTCTTACCGATAGAAGGCTTATCAGTGTGAGAGATATGTATCGGCGAAGGAGATGTGAGCTTGACCGACAGTGTAGTGTTTGGCCGATAGGCAGACATATGTATATTTCGGTGTGACTTCTACCTTATCTGGCCGATACACACTATAATGGCTATTTTGTGGGCTTTTCAAGGGATCTTCCACCTGTTTTGTATGTTATCTGGTTTGCTCTGCATTAAATTGGTATCAGAGCTAGCAAAAGCTCTAGGAGGAGATGTTGTATTGATTCTGTCACTGAATAGGCAGAAGAAGAAAGAAGAAGAAGAGAGAAGCAAGAAGCTGAAAGAAAGTGTGCTAGAAAAGAATTTTGTTGACTTTCGGTTGCAGGTGCAGATTCACTCGCTACAGTAGGCAGATGAGAGATCTGTCATGGGCTTGAGAAGGAGGTCCAGTTGGTGTCGCCAAAAGTCCTGGGGCGAGAGGCGAGAGAGGACTCCCAGGTGAGGGACAGAGGGGTTGGTGTAGCATGAAGGAGTGGATTTCAGTTGTTGCATTTCGGAGGCAGCCATTGATAGAAGACACAGTTGAGGATGAAGAGGAAGCAGCAGAGGCATCCAGTTAGCATTGCAGACATTGAGAAAGCCAAAAGATATTGCAGGCTTTTCCCTGAGCATTTCCATGGGACATGGAAAATTTTCAAGTCTGGGAGTATGGTGCAGGAGCACCTCGAGACATTGAGGATCTAGAGGATCCCTCGTATTTTCTATTGTGTCCAAATGTTATGTTGTAAGCCTTTGAGCCATATTGAAAGATTGTATACGTGTCATTCCAGATTGTAAACGAATTGAAAGAGATTGTAACCGAACAAGTAGGAGTGTAACTGATTGGCAATGGTGGTTCGTTTTCCACCATGTGTAACTGTCAATTGAGAGTCTTTATATAGTTGGTCTCTGTTCGTGTAGAGGAAGAGTGAATGAACAAAAAGAGACAAGAAAATAATTTTTGTATGTATAATCTCTGGAAGGAATAGAAATAGTTTTGTTCCTGGTCTAATTACAGAGCATCGATTTGGAGTCATTCCACTGGTGGATTTCTTTGAAATCAGTGGAATGACCTCCATGTAGTTAGATTTATTTCTGTTCTATAGTTTCTGTAGTTTTTGTGTGTTCTGTTCGGTTGCAACAATGTGCAGAGAAGGAATTAGCACTTCATGTGTATACGTTCGTTGTATGTTGGAGCTGTTTGTGTATATACTGTGTTTGCATGAAGATACAATTTGTGAGTATCTGTCATTTGTATGTCGCAAACAATATATGTGTATCCAACAATTGCATTTCATGATTGTATGTATGAGCGAATGTACATTATTAATGTACATTGGGGTAGATACAAATGTTTACTGGCAGTAGCAGTCGCAGCGGAAGGAAATACAAAGGAGTTGCCGATGGAAGGAGTCTCATCGATGGGGAAGTCTTTTGCATATCGGCAGGAGAACGAAAGGTCTTACCGATAGAAGGCTTATCGGTGTGAGAGATATGTATCGGCGAAGGAGATGTGAGCTTGACCGACAGTGTAGTGTCTGGCCGATAGGCAGACATATGTATATTTCGGTGTGACTTCTACCTTATCTGGCCGATACACACTATAATGGCTATTTTGTGGGCTTTTCAAGGGATCTTCCACCTGTTTTGTATGTTATCTGGTTTGCTCTGCATCATGTTGCTTCAACTATTATTTATTATGATAAACTGATATTCAAAATTCAAGTGTGCAGGTGGGTGGTCAAGATCCTTAAGTAGATTTTGGAGACTCCATAAACCCAAGGTCAACCCAGTTAAGCCTAGCCTAACCCAGGGAAGGGGTCAAGGCTAATTTGTAATGTAATGTTATTGTGGTCTTTTATTTAAATTTTTGTTTGGTTGTGTTGATTTTATTATTTTATAAATTTTTAATTATTTCATTTAAGTGGTGAGACAATATTTTAAATTATTTTATTTTTATTTTGTGGATGATGTTATTTTAATTTTAATTATATTTAAATTGTCTTTTGAGGTAAAAGTCATTTTTATTTATTTTATTGTAATTTATCTCCTTGTGAGATGAGGATAATATTTTAATTTTATATTTTAATAATTTAAAATATGGAGAAAGTTTATCTCCTTGATTTATTTTTAGAAAAAGTATTGGAAGTTTTTAAAGTTTTATATATGGGATATTTGGAGAGGGTTTGAATACTTTTGTTTTCATTCTTATTTTTTTATGCTGAAATTGAAGAAGGGAGAAATGGGAGAGAAAACAAAGATTTTGATTATGGAATTAGAAGAAGTTTCTAGCTTGGTTTCACAAGAGGAAAATTGGAAGTAATTTCTGGTTTCAATTTTTGGGCTCACCCTAACTTGGGGAGCTAAGGTAATTTTTCTAAAGGTTTTCTTACTTTTCAAATATGTGAAAATTTGGTGAATGCTTGCGAAATATGATTTTTATGAGTGTTGGATTTTGTTTGTTTTGGTTGTTTGCAATTTGTGTGGGATTGGGTTGCATGGGAGTGGCCCTCCAACTTGTTGAGAGCCTCCCACATGTTGGGGTAGAGAGAGGCGTGGAGCCTCTCTTGGGGAACTTTTTGGATTATGGATTTAGACAGTGATAATGATGTTTTATGATAACTATGTGGTTGATGATAAATTGGAGTTATGGGTATGTGTTGGGAAGGAAGCTTGTTGTTACTGTTGGTTATGGGAGTATGGAGGAATGTGGAAACATGAGTGTTGTGTAGAGTGGGTGATTTTGATGTATGGAGTATTAGATAATGATATGATGATATATTTTGATTATGATGTATGGAGTAGCAGAAAATGATATGGTGATATATTTTGATTATGTTGGCTTTCCCCAAGAGGGATGTTTATCCCCTTTCTCCCTCTTATTGGATCTCGAAAAAGATACTTGTTTGTGAGTCTATCCATGGGAATTTGTATGATTGTTATTTCTTTTGATGTTATGTTTTGCATGTAATGCATGTGTTATAATCCTGGTTTATGGAGTTCTCTTGCTCGGGGGTGGGATTTGCTTAGGCAATCCCTATGGTAGGGTGGAAAGCAAGACTTGGCCACCTATTTTGGCCTTTGTATGTGTGCAGGTCAAAGAAAAAACTCAGTTTGCAAGTGGTTGGTTGAAAGTAGCCATTAAGGGTTTCAAGAAAAGGATAATGTGTTATGATGTTTTGGCAAGATTGACTTGGAAAAGATCCCTTATGGGATTCTTATTTGTGTATCAAGAATTGTGAGAAAAAAATGTATTTGTGGGAGTGAGCAGACAAATTGTTCATTATGCATGTTTGGTCATGTTGGAATCGAGTTCTTTGTTCAATTGAAAATCCATATTGATTTTATTATTTTACTTGGGTTTGACTATTGAAAAAAAAAAAGATAGTTGATTGTATAAGTGGATAAACTTGGAAAAGAAAATAAATGTGTTGTAGTTATTAGCAAAATGCAATTTTGTAAAGATTACCTCTATTGTTTTTTTTAATATATTTTGTTGAGAAAAATATTTTTGTTTAGGGGTTTTGAGCAAATCTATATTTCTCTTGAATGTGAAGTTTTAAAATGAAATTGTAGTGTTAATGAACTTTGATGATGGGTGTTATAAATCTGTGGTTACACATTCTATTAGTTTTTACAAAAATCAATTGTAAATCTTTGCTTGATGTTATCAAATTATCTTGCTGCAGTTATGTAGTGTATTTTTTCTCTGTCTGCTCCCTGCAAAAAAAATTAGTTAAACATAATAAGAGTATAAAACTTGGATAGTTATTAATATACAATAGGTTCTTTATTTTTATTGTATTAAATAAAAAGAATTTAGATTTTTTTTTGTGTGACAAGAAAGAGTTTAGATTTATAGAAAAAGAATTTAGTTACAAAAAGGCAATGTATTTTAGTTTTATTCTATTATTTTAATAAAAAGAGAATTAATATTATTTCTTTATTGTTTTATGAAAAGAAACTAAATTAGATCTATTTTATTATTTTTAAAAGAAAAGGATTAGTTTTATTATGGAAAAAGAATAGTTTTTATTTTATTATTCTTTTTAAAATACAAAAAGAGTTAGATTTATTCTATTATCATAAAAGGAAACAATTATTATAGTTAATCAAGGAAAAGAAAGTTTTATGATTTTAAGATAGAAAAAGAAAATTATTTTATGGAAAAAAAAATCACATTTTATTGCTTAAAAGAAAATATTTGCATTATCTCTTAGATAGAAATTTAATAATCATAAATTGTTTTATTCTTGAAATTAGAAAAGTAAAGATTTAAACTTTTATTATTTAGTTGTTTTATTCTAAGTAGGGATTTAAATGATACTAATATTAAAATAATCAGTTTTATGTCATAGAAAAAGAATTAGACTACTTTATTTAATATTTAGTTGGAGTTGTAAATTGGAAGTTTTTAATTATTTTATATAAATTACATTTCAAATTTACAAACTAGGATTTATTATTAAGTGATAAATTATATTTAGTTGTTTTGGAAAAAGGCAAGCAATAGATATATAATTAAATAAAAGAAAAACAAGTTTTATGTTAAAAAAATAAAAATTAGCTTTATTCATTTTTAGAAAAATCAAAAGAAATTAGTTAGTTTAATTCTATTAATATAAAAAGAGAACAATTAATATATTTATATAAAAAGAAGCTTTCTATTTTAGAGATAAAAAGCACTTTAAAGAAAAGATTTGCGTTATCTTTTAAATAAAAAAATTAAATATAACTTGTTTCATTTTGAATTTGGAAAAGAAAGGAAAAAAAGTTAAATTTCATTATTTAGTTGCTTTATTCTAAATAGAAATTAGAATGATTTTATTATTAAATTATTCAAATTTATATCATGGAAAGAATTAGTTTATTTTTATTATTAAAAGAAATTAGTTTTAAATGAAAATATGCTGTTAGAAAAGAAGATAAATAGAATTATTAAAACAAGATAAGAAATTGTTATTTTTTAAAATTTTATGGAAAAAGCGTCTTTTATTGTTTTAATATAAAAAGAAATATATTTTTGGAAAAAGCTAGTTTTATTCTTGAAAAGAATGATTCAATTGATTTTATCATTTAAAGTACTCAAATGCTAATAAAAGGAAGATTTAGTTGTTTTTATTAAAAGGAATTAGTTAAGGTGAAAATATTAGAATGATGAAGTTATATTTAAGACTTAATCTTAAATACATGATTAAAAAGGTAAATTAGATATGTTTTATGAAAATTGTGTCTAGAGGTCATTTTTACTTTTGTTAATTAACTTATAATATTATAAAATAAAAAATTAATTGTGGCTTAATCAATTTAATTAATAGAAGTATTTAGTTGATTTTATCATTTGGGAGTAAACAATGAAAATATATATAGTAGTTTACATTATTAGAACTTAGTTTTATATTTAAAACTTGCTTTATTCAATTTTCTTATAAGGATTATTTATTAAATAATAGATTAAATGTGTTATACTAATTTAAATAAAAGAGATAAATTGTGTATTGAAGTCATTATCATCTTTTATTAATAGTATCTTATAATCTTTTATTTATGAAAATATTTGATTGAGGGTAAATTAATTAAGAATGTAATATTGTTATTATTTAAAAATAAAATAATTTAATGGTGGAAGTTATAGTGCAAATCCTTTGAAACAAAAGTCATATGATTATTAAAACACCTTTTTAGGACTTAACTTGACACATTGATGTTTAGGATAAACCAGTACATGACCGTGGCACGTAAGTGAACTATAGGCAAACTTGCAATCTACTTTCCTTATTCAATTCAAATTCCTTTAAAAAAAATCCACCATTTTTGCCCACTTGTATGGTTAACATATAGGTGGGCCTGATACATGCATGACATATTGAATGAGAAGAATTCAGCTAACCTAAGACTAAACCTAATCTATCCACTTGTTTGGGAAAAGAGGAAGAGTGAGTAAAAACTAAAAATAAAGAGAGGTGATACACTAGGTTTGAATAAAGAACATTCATAGAGCTAAGATGCACAAATAAAGAAATACAGTTGATAACTTACATAAATCATGAAGATTTTAACAGAGGTAAAGAATGGATTAAGATGAATTAAACATTCACAAACAATAGCCAATTCTAAGACTTCACAGAGTTAAAAAGCATGAAAAAGTAAAACACCATATGTATTGATCAAGAGGCACAACTATAACAGAGGAAAGTTCTATTTGGAATACAGAGGCATCAAGAATATCCAACTATTTTCCAACCTTTATTACATCTTACATTCATGTATATATAGCATTTGATTCCAAATGACCTAATTAGGTTACAATAAATTGCCCCATGAGCTCTGTCAAAAAATATCTCCGTTTAAAGGGATGTCTATCTACAAGAATTAACTGTAGAAAATATCTGGAGACCTAAGCAGATGAAAGATATTTCCCTTCAATGCAAATAGTTGATTCATTGACCTCCAACCATAAATGCAACAAATATCTACATCTAAAAAGTCCTCACAACACATTAAATTGGTCGTTGAGATGTCTTGTCGGCTGAGACTACAAATTCATCCTCAGTTGGTGGCCATCCTGATATCCAGATGCACAAATCTAGATCATGAAATTTGGATTTATATTTTGAAATGAGAATATCCCCCCAAAAGCCTGCTAAATGAAAGAGAAGGAAATTCTAAGCACTTTTGCCTTTTAGATCATGTAGAAATTCCTCATGATGAGGGAGATATCTGTAGTCAAAGTTGTGGTCAATAGGCATATGGATATCCACATGTCATCATTTTGCAGCCGTGTAATGAATCTTTCTTGTAGACAAGATTCCTCTGCGACACTGCGCTACCCTTCGATCTTTAACGCCACAGATACACATTACAGTTGCCTTGACACTTGGTGCTATTTCGTAGCCACACAAAAGGAATATGACATCAACTTTAGTGATCTATGGGTGTATGATATCTATTTACACTAATCAAACTTTTCCTTCACAGCATGAAAAAGTAGTCATCCACATGTATATTCACTTTTAATATCTGGGTGCTAACTTAATATACAGATGCCTTTTGAATATCTTGATGATGTCATCAACATGAAGAGTTCCGTTGAAGAGGAGATCTGGATGATGCCATTAGGATGCTTTATCAATGCAGGATAATATGCTGAAGGCGAAATGTTTGGATGACATCATCATCATATGCATTTCTTTGGGGAAGGAGGTCCGGATGATGTCATCAGGACATTTGCAAAGGACCCAGATATTATTTAAGATCCAGATGTTTTAGAAAACATCTAGATATTAACTAAGGTCTGGATATGAAGGGGATATTGGGACCTTAGCTAAGGTCTAGGATATTAAGATAAAATCTAGGATGTTAGCTAAGATTCAGATGATGTCATCAAGATATATGCACTAAAATGACTAAGTATGAAGATGGGAAATCCCTGCGAAGGAAGGCATTTGAAGATTAATGATTTCTGGGTTTTTTGCAAGGATTCTCTAGACAAGGTTTTCGGGATTTTTGCAAGGCAAGCATGAGGATTTGGAGAATTTAAGGATATAGAGCCATATTCCAAAGGATATCCAGAAGATCTTTAAGGTGAACCATTTGACTCTAGATAGAGGAAAATGGGTCAACATTTTGGCGACCTCTCAGGGATGTTTGCCTGCTAAACAATTAGACCAATGGCCTTAAGCATCCAATGTGCATAGAGTCCAAAGAGAGGAATGAAATAGATCAAGACAACTGAAACCTGCCTCTCAAAACACAAAAAAGGGAAAAGGCTTGCATTCTCCTAATGACAATGCAACTTGTGCAAGAGCACTTAGGGAAAGGGAAACCTAAAATTAAAATAAACTAAAACAATATGTACAAGACATCATACCAGCCTTAATGGTAAGGTTTGAGATGGATCCCATTCACTGAGATCGGTAGAACTCCACCATCTAGCCTTGAAAGAATGAAGGCATTTGCTTGCTTGCGGTTGATGATGACATAAGGCCCACTCCAAAGTGCATCAAACTTGGTGTGGTCTCTAGGTTTGGCTTGGTCAACATCCCATTTTAGGACAAGATCACCTTCTTTGAAGGTTTGGACCTTGGCCTTTTTGTCAAAATACTTCTTGGTCTATAGATGATGTTCTTCTAATGTGATCATGGTTGACTGTCTTTGTTCTTCTAGTTCAGTCAATTTATCCATCTTGATAGACCTTGCATCCTCTCCTTCTAATGCTAACTGATGAGCCAAATCTAGTGTAGGAAATTCTAAAGATATAGGCAATCTAGCCTCTCTTCCATACAACAAAACAAAAGAAGAGTTCCCAATGGCTCTCTTGTATGTGATTCTATCAACCCAAAGAGCTAATCTGATCTTATTGTGCCATTGCCTATGGTTTGTCTCCATGGTCCTTTTTAGGATCCTAATCAGATTCTTGTTAGTGGACTCAGCCAACCCATTACCTTGGGGGTAATAGTTGGATGAAGTCTTCAAGAACACATTATATTTAAGAGCCCAATCAACAATCCTAAAACCAGAAAATGCTTTCACATTATCAGAAATAATAGTATGAGGAGTTCCAAACCTTGTCATGATTTCTTCCAAGAAATCCATAATAGATGACTTAGTGGCCTCCTTGAGTGGGATTGCTTCAACCCACTTGGTGAAGTAATCCATTGTAGTCAAAACCCACTTGTGACCAACACTGGGAGAGGGATTTATCATGCCGATGAAGTCTAATCCCCATTGTGAGAAGGGTTGATCAACTTGAACAGGGTGGAGTGGAAGTGCCGCTAGTCTTTTCTTTCCAGCAAAGAGAGCACACTCTTTGCATCTTCTTACCCACATATGGGCATCATTGAATAATGTGGGCCAAAATTAACTTGCCCTCATTATTTTCATTGTTGTAGCTCTAGCAGAGAAATGGCCACCAACTGTGCCATTATGAAACTCACTAAGAAGTCTATCAACTTGATCTTCCTCTCTACATCTCAGTAAGACCCATCCAAGCTCCTCCTGAAGAGAATACCATCTACCAATGCATAAGGGATAGAATGCAACCTAAAATGTCTTCTTTTGGTTCTATCCAATCTATAGGGGTACTCACTAGTGGATAAGAAACTAGCCATATCTGTTGTCCAAGGGCTCACAACTGATGACTCAGCTGGAGGCTCCTCCTCATTCAAATTGTAAGATGAATTCACTTCATCTACTGATGTCTAGGCTAGCTATTCACACAATCCTCTGCCTCTAATTAGCTTAGTGGCTTTGATGATCACATCATATTCCAGGATCTTTGTAACCCAGTTGCTTCACTTTTCACTAATCTTTATCCCCATTATGTGATTCCTCACGCTAGGATGAGAAACTAAAACTTTAATATGATTATTTGCCAGCATATATATGAATTTCTTTAAATCTCTAACAATGTCAAATACTTGCTTATCCATGGGGTTATATCTAACCTCATAATCCTTCAAGGTCTGACTGAAGAAGGCCAAAGGCTGCTCCAGTCCATTTTCATTTTGCTGCATTAGGACAACAATAATACTGCTCTTTCCCCCATGTACATAGAGGACAAAGTCCTCATAATTCAAGGTCATGACAGTAGGTGCTTGGGCAATCTCTTCCTTTATTTTATCAAAACCATCCTTCCCCTCCTTAGTCCATCTGAAGACTGCATCTTTCTTGAGCATAAGGGTTAGAGGCTTCACTAAGCCAACATAGTTAAGAATGAACTTTCTAACAAAGTTGATTTGCCCTAGAAATGATTGTAAGGCCTTTTTGTGAGTAGGCAAAGGAAGAGAAAGTAGAGAAGATGTTCTATTCAAATCTATGGATATCCCATCCCTAGACACTATGGCCCAAAATCTTACCTTGGGCAACAACAAAAATACATTTCTTGGGGTTCAAAGACACCCCAAACTCTCTGCATCTCTAGAAAACCTTTTCTAGATGCTCCATATGATTCTCCCCCTTCTTGGAGAAGACTGTGATGCCATCCAAATAAACTAGGATGAAATTATTTATAAATCCTTTGAAGGCAATATCCATTGCCCTTTAAAATGTTGCACCAACATTAGACATGCCAAATGGCATCTTTACATATGCCATGGTTCTGCGAATGCTATCTTAAATCTATCCTCCTCTCTGACAATGATTTGGTTATAGCTAGAGAATCCATCCAATAATGAAAACCTTTCTGCCCCTACAACTGTTTGCAAAATCTGATCCATAGAGGGCAGAGGGTAATGCTCCTTTAGAAAGGCTCGATTTAGGTCCCTGAAGTCTACACAGAGCCTAATCTCTCTATTTTTCTTTCTCACAGGCACTAGATTAGCCACCCAAGTAGAATACTTAATAGGGAAGACAATCCTCACTTGTATGAGCTTAGCGAGCTCTTTCCTCGTGAGCGGATCAATTTTTGGATTTATGGGTCACTGCTTTTGGTGAACTGGCTTGCAATTGGGATCTAAATCAATGGCATGTTGAGCCACATCCAGATTGAATCCTTTAAGATCTTCATATGTCCGTGTTAGATTCAGGACAAACAACTGAGAGGGGGGTGAATCAGTTGTCCAAAACTTTTCTTCCAATTAAACACTTAAATCCACTTTGTAATTCAGCAACATAATAATAAATCAATCATGGAAACACAATGCATTAAAGAAAAAGCACATTAACACATAAGACACCAAGATTTTGACGTGGAAAACCCGGTTAAGGGAAAAACCACAGGGTGACTAACCCAAGATTGTATTCTCTATTAAAAGAATAGAAAGAACAAAATGACACATGCCAATTAGGGCTCACTGCCTGAGCACACTGCTCACCAGAGGCCCATTGCCTACAACAGACACACTGTCTACAGAATAATAAGTATTACATACTTGAACTGAAGAATAGCATCTTTACCATGCTTGAGTCAGTTCCATTTAAGCCCAATATTTCTGCTCTACCTTTCGCTCCTTTGCTCTCTACCACATTCTTATCTCCACATGATGCATTTGAAATGACTTTACAATTCCTTATTTATACAAGACATTGACTTAGGGATAATCATCCAAGTTAGCATACATTATAGAGAAAATATAAAAATACAACATGACTAACTACAAAAGACTTCACGCGGATCAACACACTGTCGGCCACACAGATATGTGACTTCAATCTTTCTTTAGGAACATGCCATTCTTTACATAACACCTTCAAGAACATCATCATCTTGAAGTAATTCTTTAGTTGCAAGCTCAATCTTCAATACGGACCTCCAACATGAACTGGACACAATCAAAGACTTCCACAAGCTTTCCTGAATCACCAAGAACATCCACACTACTTCTGCTTACTGAAATCATTCTCTCCTTCATCCAGAACCTCAAGAACACAGTTTGTCATCACTATCATATTGGACTAGATGCTTGCGGACCTCTAGACCATGAACCAATTGAATTGTCAATTCACATTGACTTCATAAACACTCGACCAAATCCATAGAATAAGATATTGCATTTCTGGAGCTCACCAGACCTATCTATGTCACTTTGTCACCTCTAAACATCTACCAAAACTAGTTTTACTTAAGTGGCCATAACTTCTTTAGATCTTCATGCGGACCTCTGAAATCTTTACTGGATCATCTTAAGACACATATCTACAAACCCTTTGATGCGCATCCTCTGATCTTCATCTTATCTGGAATCTTTACCTCACTGTCTTCACTGTTCTTCTCTATTCCTAATTAGGGCTAATTTTCTCAATATCCTCAGCACACAGCTCATCCAATCCTTATCATCAATGCAACAAGAGTATGTTGACATCAATGACAACACAGGTTAGGACCATACTTGCAACAGTCCATGCCATGATATTATTGTACTTCTGGGCAAGTTTTATGAATTTTTGCTCTTCTACATCACTGCATATCTTTCCTAGCAGCAACTCCTTGTCTTGGGTGATGATTACCTTTTGGTAATCTTCTTTCTTGAAGGTCATGTTATATCTGTCTCCCCTAAACTCATCATCATGGCTGAAGATGGCTTCAAGAGTAACTAGACCCTTGGGTAGCTTGTTTGATTTGAGTTGGATGATCTAATCACCATAGCACTCCTACAACCTAGACTGCATCATGGAGGAAAATTCTACTTCATTCTGAATGAAGCTCACAATTTGCTCATTGATGCCAAAGACCTGCCAATGGATATCATTATCAGGAATAGATGGTTTGACAACAATTTTCACATGCTGATTGGGACCTTGAAACAAATTTGTAGGTGGGGAAAATTGAGCTCCCATCGTTGGTAATTCATCATCCCCTAAATTTAATTTTCTTGGGATTACCTATAGATTAAGAGCATCAAAACTCTCAAACAGGTCCCAAACTCTATGTTTGTAAGCTCTTAGAAGCTATTTTTTTGTAGTACATCTTTTTTTGACTTGGTTAACTACCAATTTAGTGTCACCAAAGATCTCCAAATGCTTGATACTTTTCTTCTTGACAATCAATAGGCAATGGACTAATGCCTCATACTCTACTGCATTATTAAAAAAGTGCAACCTATGAGCAAAATGCAACTTCTTAATAGTTATAGAGACTAGAAAAACACCTACACCAGCTCCATTCTTGCTCTTCGTACCATCAAAGAACATCTTCCATGGGTCGTTGAAGTCCTCATCCGGCTTGAGTGCAGAAGGAGTTGAAGAATCTCTTCTATGGATCATGTAGTTGCCCAAGTTAGTTGCCTTAGTGGTATCATAAGGATCAAAATTTATAAGATCCCTTGCCCACTCATCAAGAAAAAGGTCAGGGATAGGAAGAGGTGAAAGTTCTACCTTAGTAGGTTCTAGATCATGTACTTCCTCGCCCTGAATCATCACATGCGGGTTCACCAGGCTATGGTCGTAATTCTCCACATGATAATCTGAAATTGGTTTAGCCTTGATGGTGAACCATGTACCATATCTAATCCTCAGTAGCATATGAGACCAGTTAGAAGAAAGGTAGCCACCTACCTTTGTTGTGAAATCTCTTGACAGACAAATGGCAAAGAAAGGAGGAAGATCGACGATTGAAATGTCTTGTTTGAAAGTTAGGTTAGGACATGCATGCAGAGTCAAGTCCAGTCCCTTGATCACTACTATAGTGTTCATAGAGGTGCCATCCAGTTGTAATACTCTTGATGAAACAAGGGTGTACTTGATGCCTAATTTATCTGCTATCTTCTTGGGCATGACTGAAACACTAGCCCCAGAGTCTATCATGCAGTTGTACAATAAAAACTTGCTAATGATTAAAGACAAGTAGAAAGGAGATGGTTTCTTGACTACACTTACTTGTCCTTCACTTGGTTACACAAGACTGGCAGGGGCCTTTTCTTTTTGCCTAGTTGATGGATTTGATGCTGCTAACTCGACTGATGGGAAGTGCCTCAAGGATTTATGTAACAAATCCCTCTGAGAGGGGATGTACATCACTTCCCACATAGAAACATTTATGTTTGTTTTCTTCATCTGTTCCACAATATTTAATGGAACAGTGGCTACCTTATGCATAGAGGGAGTCCATGTTCCTTTCTTTATTTGATCCATAGTTTGTTCAAGAACTTTTAAGCCTGGTGGAATTTCTTTTGTAGCAACAAATTTGCTGCTCTGAATTGGAATTGTGACACCGACCACTTTTGCTTTTGAAATAGGCTCTTTTTGTATCACAAGAGGCATGGGACTAGCCTCCAACTGCCTCTTCTTTGACCTGATGTTGTCTGCAATAGGCATAACAACATTGTCCATAGGTTGATTGACATCACAAAAGTCCTCTATAGTCGATAATTTCATATTGGCATCAGGGGTAGCCTTATTTGATACTTCAAGATTATTATTGGCTACCTTTGATAATGATTCCTGATGAGTATGAAAGTTTTGGACCATTAAAGCTCTTTCTTGTGCTCCAAAAGCACAAGTGGACTGATTGTGCAGTTGATTGCAAGGGTAACACCAATCTACCTCTTGGGCTAGATTGTTTTGAGTAGGGACTAAGGCCCTAACTGGATTCGCAACAGGTATTTCCTGGATAGGTCAAATAGTTTGTGAAGGCTGTGTAGGGTTAGGATTTTGGTATATATATTCTACTGATAACCCTGGTTCCAATTTTGGCTTCTATTAGGATTATACCCTTGGTTCCAATTCTGATAAGATGTCTACCCCTGGTTATAGTTCTGATAGTGTTTGGGAGTAGTTTGAATAGATATATTATTCACCTTGTTGGTCAAATTAGACATTAGGGTCTTAAGATCACTCCTTGAGAAAGAGAGGATGTTGAAGCTTTAGGCTTTGGGATAGGAGCAACAATGGGCTGCTAGGATGAGGAAGGCAACTTTGGAAAAAGTGGGATAGGAGGTTTGGGAGCAATTTCCCTAGCCTATATTAAACAATTTTCAGCTTTCAAAGCTGTCTCATAGCCATCTGGTAGAGTCTCAGCACCCATTGATTACATCATCATAGCAATGTCAGAATTTAAAGCTCTTAAAAATTACAAGAAAGCACCTTGTGGAGATGGCATGAGGGTAGCTGGAATTCTCTCCCATGTCCTCTAGAATCTAAAGTTAAAGTCTACCAACATCTCACTTGGAGCCCTTTTGATAGTCGTCAACTACTCAAGTAATGAAATATTATCTACCCTCTCTCCAAACTGTTTGTGGAGGGA
Organism: Cunninghamia lanceolata; assembly: GCA_027924645.1. Classification (NCBI taxonomy): domain Eukaryota; kingdom Viridiplantae; phylum Streptophyta; class Pinopsida; order Cupressales; family Cupressaceae; genus Cunninghamia; species Cunninghamia lanceolata. Next base: position 20,272,517 of record BSBN01001583.1, read on the forward strand.
CTCTCCTAGCTCATCCCAGGTATGTATTGAAGTAGGGGTCAAGCTCCTAAACCATTGAAGAGCTCTTCTCTTGAAAGATGAGACCGTGAGACGGACAACAACATCTTCATGTTGTATATGATGGATTGAGCATACATTGGATATATATTTGATATGCTCAGCAGGGGTTACAGAACCATCACCCATGGAGGGTGAAACACTTTTTAGGGCTACAATAGGTATGTCATTGTATGCAGCCAAATCTAATGGACTTCCTCCATTAAAGGGTGCAAAAGGCAAATTCCTTACCATTCTGGGGATATTCAAATTCAATCTAGGAATATGCAAGCTTCTTCTATTATACTGAAACCTAATAGGAGGAGGTGTAGATTGAACCCTTGAATGAGGTAAAGTGAGATTGTTTTTCCTTCTCATAGGAAACCTAGAAAACCTAGACCTTCTCCTTGAAGCAACATCAGATAATTCACTAAATTGGAAATTACCTCTTGAAGATGCCTAGGTTTGCACATGCATAAAAGATGGCACTGATAAGATCCTGACACATGAAGAGTTGCGAGGTGCACGAAAATTCTACCAAAATGTAGAGTGCTGAGAAGAACACCAAATTCTTAGCTTTATTATTTGATAGCTTCCACTTTGTGTCCCACCGGACATGCCAAAAACTATTGTCACATAGATTTGTACCCATTGTTGAAGGCTTTTACATCTCCAACAATCTAGTGAAACATTGAGATGACCTTTAGGTGTGGGATCCTACAGGGAGGCCGAATGTCCAGAGAGAGGTTGGTTCCTTTGCTAAGTGAAAAGAATTTAGCTAACCTAAGAGTAAACCTAATCTATCGACCTATTTAGGAAAAGAGGAAGAGGGAGTAAAAACTGAAAATAAAGAGACCTGTGATACACTAGGTTTGAATAAAGAACATTCACAAAGCTAAGATGCACAAATAAAGAAATACAACTAATAACTTACATAGATCATGAAGATTTTAACAGAGGTAAATAATGGATTGCCAGGAATTAAACATTCACAAACAATAACCAATTCTAAGACTACACAAAGTTAAAAAGTATGAAAAAGTAAAACAACATATGTATTTATCAAGAGGCATAGCTAAAGCATAGGAAAGTTCTATTTGGAATACAGAGGTATCAAGAATATCCAACTATTTCCCAACCTTTATTACATCTTACATTCATGCATAGATAGCATCTGATTCCAAATGACCTAATTAGGTTATAATAAATTGTCCCATGGGCTCTGTCAGTAAATATCTCCATCTAAAGGGATGTCTATCTGTAAGAATTAATTGTAGAAAGTATCTAGAGACCTGGGCAGATGAAAGATATTTCCCTTCAATGTGAATAGCTAATTCATCGACCTGCAACCATAAATGCAACAAATATCTACATCTGAAAAGTCCTCGCAACACATTAAATTGGTCACTGAGATGTCTTATCGGCCAAGACTATAAAATCATCCTCATTCGATGGTTATCCTGATATCTAGATGTGCAAATCCGGATCATGAAATTTGGATTTATATTTTGAAATGAGAATATCCCCCAAAAGCCCGCCAAATGAAAGAGGAAGAAATTCTAAGCACTTTTTCCTTTTGGATCATGTAGAAATGCCTCATGATGAGGGAGATATTCATGGTCAAAGTTGCAGTCAACAAACATATGGATATCCACATGTCATCATTTTGCAGCCGTGCAGTGAATCTTTCTTGCAGACAAGATTCCCCTGCGACGCTACGCTACTGTTCGATCTTCAATACTGCGGATACACATTATAGCTGCCTTGACACCTAATGCTATTTCGCAGCTGCGCAGAAGGAATATGACGTCAACTTTAGCAGTCTGTGGGCATACAATATTTGTATGCACCCATCAAACTTTTCCTTCGTAGCATGAAGAAGCCGTCATCCGCATAGATATTAACTTTTAATATCTGGGCTCTAACTTAATATCTAGATGCCTTTTAAATATCTTGATGATGTCATCAGAATGAAGAGTTTCATTGAAGAGGAGATCTGGATGATGTCATCAAGATGCTTTATCAATGTATAATATGCCGAAGGCGGAATGTCTAGATGATGTCATCATCATATGCATTTCTTTGGGAAGGAGGTCCAGATGATATCATTGGGACATTCACAAAGGACCTAGATATTAGTTAAGATCTAAATGTTTTAGAAAACATCCAGATATTAACTAAGGTCTAAATATGAAGGGGATATCAGGACCTTAGCTAAGGTCCAGGATATTAAGATAATATCCGAGATGTTAACTAAGATCGGGATTATGTCATCAGGATATCTGCACCAAAATGACTAAGTATGAAGATGGGAAATCCCTATGAAGCAAGGCATTTGAAGATTAAGGATTTCTAGGTTTTTTGCAAGGATTCTCCAATTGAGTTTATAGGGATTTTTTCAAGGCAGAGCATGAGGATTTGGAGAATTTAAGGATACATGGCCATATTCCAAAGGATATCTAGAAGATTTTCAAGGTGAACCATTTGACTCTGGATAGAGGAAAATGGGTCAACAGTATCCAATATCAACTGTATAATTAATTTCAGCAACTTGTAAGGGTACTCTGATTCCTTATTGATTTACACCACAACCATTACCTACATAGTCACAATTGTTATAAAGGATTTTAAATCCTTGACCATAGAGGGATGTCATTTCTTTAGAAGATAGTGAAGCCTCATAGGTCTCATAATTTGTAGTATAATGGTGTTGTATTTATTTTCTACCAAGGAGACTTTAGGTTTCTAGGTGTTTCCAAAGATTGCTTAGATGAAATTGATGCAACTTTTGATGTGTCAGAGTTATTAAGTTTATATTCCCCCAGCCTGGAAGGATTAAAATCTAATGAACCCCAATCGTCATCAAAAGTGCATTCGATGTTTTAGAGTCTTACACAACATTATCTGTAGCAAGAGGTGTTGATGAATCAACTCATAAATTGTTTAGGCTTTGTTGATTGTTAACTTGTTTTTGCATTTCAATATGTAAATAATTATCTGGTTCAGGATCGTCTTCCATGATGTAGAGCTTATTTTGATAAATAAACTTTATTGATCAATGAAGGGTAGATGAAACTGCCCCCATGGCATGGATCCATGATCTACTGAGAATCATATTATATGAAAGCGAACTAGGCATGACATGAAAAAGGGTAGATATTGTCATGGGTCCAACCTTTACAGGTAAAGTTATTGTCCCCACAAATTGTCTCCCAACATTATCAAAGCCATGAATGCTAATTCTATCTAGTTTAATTAAGAAGGTGTCAATCTTAATCCTATGTAGAAATTAATACCACAAACATTAAGAGTCGATCCATTATCAATCATAACACGCTTGATCAATTTCTTATCTATCATGACAAATATTATAATAGGATCATATTGGTTTTGAACTTTGGCTAACGGTAATTCATGTTGTTGAAACAAAATATCTATTTTTGTCACATGCATACAATCTAACAGAGCTGCTACATCATTCGGCTTAACAACAGGTGGTATAATCACCTTTTGTAAAGCCTCTTGGAGAATTCCATGGAATGTAGGTGATGTTTTTATTAAATCCCAAAGAGAGATCTTAGTCGGAGTAGCATGAAGCTACTTGACAAGATCATATTCTTGACCTCTTTTAGGAGTAAGATGAGGTACTGGAGGGAGCATAGGTTGAGAACATGGAAGAGAGACAGACACATGAGGTGCTTGCTTACTTTGCTTGTTATTACAAGTGTTGTATGTGTGAGCAATCACATTGTGATGTGGTTGTTGTGACACATTTTGAGCACCTTGATTTATTTGAGTTATTTGTCTTGCATAGTTTAGGAAGTAATTTGGGGGTCGAGGTGGTTTCGATCACCTAGAACCATAATTATCAATTTTAAGCAAGAAGGTTCACTAGGTGCCCCCCACACAACTATCTTAGGAATATTGCTACATTTATCTAGTAACCCCTTGGAGGGTGGAATATATCTATTAGTGAAGATTGAATTAGCATTCTTTTCCTCTTGATTATGCTCAACATCTATTTCTAAAGGATTTAATGTGAGAGACCTTTTCTCATCCACTAATGCTTCATCTTGGCTAGGGAGACCATTGGAATGAAAGAAAGGTGAAGTTTTGTTAGGAAAGTTGGTGGTGATCATATCATTTACAACCAAAGTAGAGCTACTTGTGGTCTTCTCATTCAAGGTTATTAAACATTCAACTATAGGAGAAGTAGGATAACTTATGGAATCATCATCATCATCCTCATATATTTTAGCTATTAGTTCCAAAGCATTAAGAGAAATTTTGCACTCATCATTATCAATGTGTTTTGTTAGATCTTCTACTACTGAAGGGTATGTATTCGTAAGAGCATTTAAATATATCCTTATGATACATAGCTTGTATATAAGTGAGAACATGAGGATTCATATTAAGAATTTTGTAGAAATTCTTAAAGTTTTTGATATATGCATGTAAAGATACCAAAGAGAAATGAGATGAATATTCCATAATGAAATGTCTTGAAACATCAATGTCCAATAAGATCTAGTAAGACAAGACATGCAAAGTTCTATGATACTTAACACACTCGAGATGTGTGACTATTTCACTCCTAGGCACTTGTTTGAGGGAAAGGGCTAAAGAGACACACAAAGTCTACAAAAAGCACAATGGATAGGAGGAAAGAGTACAACACAACAAGGCCCAATTGATGATTTTATGTATTTAGATTGAATGCAATAAAACAATACCAATTTATGCACCTACAATGTTCATTTTTTTCACTTTTTCCAATGCAAATGCCTAAAATATGTAGTGTAGTAATGAAACTGCTGAGGGGCAGCAAACCAAAACCTTATTATTAGTCCAATTATGCATAAAAATATTTCACAACACACCTATCATGCAAATCTAGGTGAAGGATGAGCCAAAATCTAGTGAAAATGCAAAGATTTTAAACCCCAATTGTGAAATTAAGGCATGAGACTATACAAAATGATGTATGAATGAAGTCTAATCAGATATATGATGTGAAATAGCTCATCTTAGATCTGAAAATGATGTCAAAATTCCTATGATGCTTAATGCAAGTGCAATTTTAAAGAGAGATGAGTGAATATGCTAATTTTTGTTGAAATTGACTGTGTAAATGCGAAATTTGAGATGAAAATGCAAAGACACACAATAATGAGACAATAAAACCAAAAATAATATTTGAATGAGTGCCAAAAATGAGTAGTAAAATCTGAAACAAGATTTTAACCACAAACCCTAGCTATTGCAAAGACTAGGTTATATGAAAAATGCACAATTTTAAGCAAATTCTAACAAATAAAGTATGAAAATGCAATGCCAATGATTATAGAATGATGTACTACTGTAATTTATATTAGATATGATGCAAATATCAAAGATTAGATGAAATTCAATGAAATTATTGCAAACTATGCCCTAATGCAAGCCTAGGATGCCAATTTGTTTTTTCAAAATTTTCAAAATTTCCAATCTTTTTGTAGTTTTTCAAATGCAATAAGATGATAATGAAATGAATGAATGAAAATCAGAAGTACAACACTTAGCAAGGTGAAAAATTCAATAAAAACATAGGTTCACTGAAATGTTATGTATGAAAAAGAGGGAAAAGGGTTTTATGAATGATATGCCCATATCCTCCTTTCACTACACACATTTCAAGGACAATTAACCGAGTTGAATCACAACTTCTACAAGAGGATTCACCTACTTGTTAGTTGTCACTTTTAATGATAGGGAAATTTGAAAATTGACGATTAATGTGTTAATTTAAGCCCAATTATGCTCAAAATCCTAATTATGCAAAATTGTAAACAAACAGACAAATTCCAACAAATGCTCGCACACAAAGATGCTAAATGAAGATCAGATACACACCAAATTTCAAAGTTTGGGATTGTAAAATGTTAGGGGCAAAGGGACTCGTGCCCAAGCCCAGTGCAATATTTTCTTTCGGGGTTTTCAGACTCCTACTACTGATGATCATTATTCTAGAGGTTTTTAGCTCTGCAAACTTGGAGGGCAAAGGGACTAGTGCCCAAGCCCCAACTGTGCTCTTTTCTGCTTCTTTCTATTAGATCTAGAATCCTTATTCTCTACAACACTCCTCTACAACTCCACTCTTCACGATCTGATACCTGTCACCTATAATCACAAGGCACGGGCTTGGGGGTTGTAATGTTTAGGAGCTTGCCTCAGTCAAGCCTGAGAATGGCATTCAAGCCTTCCAACACTGTTGTTTGATAAAGAGTGCATATCCTTATAGGATATAGGCAAAAACAAATTGATAAATAATTGATTCAAACACAAATGGATATCACCTCAGAGGTGTAGCTCTCATAGAGATGACATTCCTTCATGCCACGAGGAGATGGATTGATGAAGCCAAATCTGCAACAAACACAATAAAAACACAAGTCTTCTCTGTAGCACAATGAAAGCCTTGAATATCCTTAGCATAAGATCACAACTTTGCATTATCCATCTAGTTTAAAAATGAAGTCCTAAACATGCTTATATATGCATTCCCACTACAAATTTCATAATTTAAACTTAAGATGTTGACAAGGGAACCTTTTAATGGTCACAAAACCAACATTCAAATTTGGGACCCCGCCAAAATAGGGCAGGACAAGGGTGTGAGTGCCCTTGCCCCAGAACCTATTTTGGGTCAAGGTTAAGGGTCAACAATGTCTCTCAAGCCCCATTTGACAAGGGTTTAAGGCCATTTCATCTCGGGAGTTAAATCTAACATGCATGATGAAAAACAAGGGACTCAGGAGCTAAACTTAGGAGGTAAAAGTCCTAGGGGGACATTTTACGACATAACAATTACCATGATTTTTTATTAGAGATTGCCTAATTTGTTTTAAGCTTTTTAAAGTCGAACAAAATTTTTATCTTATTATTATTTTGGAATACATTGGATCATCGAGGACAATGAATCTTATGGGGGGAGATATGTCACACCCCAATTTTTTACTATGATTTACTTTTTACTTGTACTTAATTAGTAATTGATTATGCAGGAATTAATTATTTGACGTTATGTGAAAATGTTAGGATAAATCAATGATATCATAAGTTTATGTCTATATGATTAGAAATTAGACATGTGATTAAAAGATGTCATGATTATTTATTCATAAGGTTTATGGATTGACTAACGATGCACTAGTTCTAGTTTGGTGATTGCAAGTTGTAACCTAGACACAGGTTCTCCACCCTCCGAGAAAGAGAGGGAAAGCATCATCAGAGAGAAGAGAATAGATATATGGATAGAATGAATTGTTTGCCATCTAAGTCTCATGCCTTCATAGTTTAGTGAACCCTTGTTGAATATGGTATGTTATGTTTGACCAATTGGTCTAAGTTTGGTTTTGACTCGACAAATCATTGATTGTCAACTAGATCCATTAAGTTGACATTTTTGTCAAAAACTAAGTCAGGATTGTATATGACCATCAATAAGGAAATGGTCGATAGTAGTTAAACTATTTTATTATCAGTAATTCCCAATTGGAATTCCATTATGACAATTTATCTTGTTATGGAGTGAAAAGTGAACACTTGCCTTTTTACCTCCTTGTTTAACTCCTAGGTCTTCGTAATTATATTATGCATTATAATTGATCATCTCAAGGACATTGCCCAACACCAATGTGAATTTGGGGCCTTGAGCCCTTCCTTAATCTCATCTTAGACTAAAAAGGGGCTCTTAGACTTGGGTGCCAACTGCCTAAGTCTCCCCTGATTAGTTAGGGCCAATTAATGCTATGTCAGCATAGGACCTTTAAAAAGGTTCCTCTTTGTTGGCTCTTGTGATTTAATTTCACAAATGTTAGCAGGAAAGTATATTTAAGTGTGTTTTTGAATTCATTTGTAACCTAGATGGATATTGCAAACTTATGATCTTAGAGAAAAGAGCATTCAAGGCATTAATTGTGTTATTAGAAAAGATTTGTGTTTGTATTGTGTGTTTTGTTGCAGGTTTGGAATCATCATCCATCTCCTTATGAGTTGAAGGATCTTCATTCTCTTAAGGGATTTACCACCAAAGTGATATCATTGTTATTTGAATCATTCTATCATCATTTGGTTTAGCCTCTACTCTGCTAGGGCACGCTCTCTTAACTATCAACGATGTTGGAAGGCTTGAATGCCATTTCAGGGTTTGACTAAGGTAAATTCCTAAACACAATAACCCCCAAACCCTCTCTTGTCATCTTGTGTGCAGGTAACAGGTATAGGATTTAGGAAAAGTGAAGATATAAGAAGATTGTGTAGGAATCAACATTTCGGGATCCGGCAGACATTTGAGAATATTCCTCTGAAAAGACATGGACAGTTGGCACCCTAGTCTTTTGGGCATTTCTGACTCTAGATCTAGCATCTGAGCAGTTTTTAGAGTGTTAACTCAGTTCAGACCTCCAACATATTCTCACTTTCAGGACTTGGGCGGTCCCTATTTCATCCTCCAACACTTCATCTTTTGAGATATAGGTTCTAATATCTCTCTGATCATCTTTGTACATTTAGATCCAAAGTTTTAGTCATTTTCTATTTATTATAAGCTGATTATCTTAGAACTAGGGTTTTATGCATACTTGACCTAGGGTTTTGATAAAAGGCTTGGTTAAGTCTAATATTTCCATAGAAAACAAGAGCACAAGATCTGTAGCTAAGTCCACCTCCCTTTGGTTGTGATATAGCTTGGTTTTGTCCTTGAATGTTATTGTGGAAGAGGGTTTGATCTAGTGTGCATGCTAGTCTACATCATTCATCTTTTTCATACTTAACATTTTGGTAAACCCGTAGCTCCAACCATTTTCATCTTGCTGAGTGTTAATTTTAGATCTTGCATTCATTCATAGCATACTTTCAATCATTCATTTGAAAATCTTACATTATTTCATATCAATGGTGGATAATTCATAGTTTTGTAATTACACACTGTGTATTTCAACAAGTATAACTACCTTAATCTTCATAATCTTATTGGTCATACTATTGGTTAGTGAATTGAGTGTTATAAGAATTTGCATGCATTTTATAACCCGTTTCCCTAATACAAACACCTTTTTAAGAAGTCATAGACTAATGGGCTCTAGTGCTTTGAATAGCACCAATATGCAAACATCTGAAAATCCATTACACAACTACTTTACAAAGGGTTCTATGCATACTTGACCTAAGGTTTTGATAAAAGGCTTGGTGAAATCTAATATTTCCATAGAAAACAAGACCACAAGATCTGTTGCTGAGTTCACCTCCCTTTGGTTGTGATTTAACTCGGTCTTGACCTTGAATGTTATTGTGGAAGAGGGTTTGATCTACTGTGCATGCTAGTCTACATCATTCATCTTTTCCATACTTAGCATTTTGGTGAACCCGTAGCTCCAAGCATTTTCATCTTTCTAAGTATTAATTTCAGATCTTGAATTCATTCATATCATACTTTTAATCATTCATTTGAAAATCTTACATTATTTCATATCAATGGTGGATAATTCATAGTTTTATAATTACACATTATGTATTTCAACAAGTATAACTACCTTAATCTTCATAATTTTATTGGTCATACTATTGGTTAGTGAATTGAGTGTTATAAGAATTTGCATGAGTTTTATAACCCGTTGCCCTAATACAGACACCTTTGTAAGGAGAAGTCATAGACTAATGGGTTCTAGTGCTTTGAATAGCTCCGATATGCAAACATCAAAAAGTCCATTACACAACTACTTTACGAAGGGTGAATCAACATATTTGCAAGATGTCATAAACACCACCATGAAAAAAGAACAAGCATTTCATGATTCTAAATATGTGATTGATATAGTTTCACATGTGCCTGAAGAACAAATCAAGAAATTGGATAAAAACTAGCTGATTTTTAACAAATTGTATGAGGTGCACATCTAGCTCAAGAAATATTACCTATTGTTGATGGTATAAGAGGATTTTTACAAGAAGGAAAAGAAGGTGTTGACATGCTCCATGGACTAGCCCACATAGTGGATCATAACATTATGTCAGCGGCTAGCCGAACGAATAAAACTGAACATGTGTCACCATCAAAGCATATAAGCTCACAAGTATCGACACCCATACCAACTACTGGAATATTCACTTTTACACCATCAATTCTCACCACTAATGCACAAGATTGTAGTAATGCTACCACTAATATGGGAACATCTACTAGAAATAATTACAAAGTTGTTGCATTCAATTATCAAAACTCAGCACCTCCTGTATCCATACCCATGAATAATTATTCTCAACCACCCATCACCTCTACTCATTATCAACCACCTTTCAATTCCATGACTATAGCATCCAACACTCTTGTCTCAAACAATGCATTTAGAGCATCTTGCATGTTATTTGTGAATCTCGATTAGAAAACCCCTGAGTGTTATGGCAAATAGGACCTAGGGGATGACATTTAAATAGATCATGACCAAAATTTGGAGGGTGCGCTTGGGTGCTAGCACCCTAGTCCTGCCCTATTTTAGGTCAGCCCTAAATTTTTATGTTAGTTTTATGACCGTTACTTGGGTCCTATGCCGACATCTCAAGTTTGAATTACAGAATTCTTGGCAGGAATGTTTGTAGTTACATATATAAGCATGTTCAATGTTTCATTTTCAAACTAGAAGATGATTGTAAAATTTTGGCAAACGTATGATTTTAGAGTATCCATGATATTCATTGTTGCAGAGTAGAGCATTGTTATTGTGTTTGTGATTGCAAATTTAGCTTCATCTTCTCATGTGATTGAAGAGCCTTCATTTATGTGAGATCTACACTTGTAAGGTTACAAGTTTCACATCTAGATGGAGTGGAGTTGCAGAGAATAGTAAGACAATGTATAGATTCCGCATTCCTGAAGAAAAGGACTACTTGGATAGGGGCACTAGTGGAGGTGTCCTTGACTGTTTTGCATTCTAAACTTCAAAAAATGGTCAGTTATTAATCTCTGTCCTTCATCTTAGTCTGCAAGGATTTGTCATAATTCATCAATTTGCCTATTGTTTTGCATACTTAGGGTTTTTAAGAGTATTTGAGAATTGAATTGAGATATTTATAACATTTGAGATTCCACATCGTTCCAAGTGATAGCCCAATTTGTTAGGTGAATGCTCTCACTTAGTAGAGATTCAACTTGGTTGATATGTCCTTGAATGTTTGTTGTGAAAGGAGGATTTACCCTTGAAACTAAAACACCATCATCATTCATCCCCCTTTTTCATACCTAACATTTTGGTGAACCCCTGATTGTTTTAATTTTGCATCTTGCTGAATGTTGTGTGATATATTTGCATTCATGCATCTTATTGCATTTGAAAAATTACAAAAAAATTGAAAAATTTGAATTTTTTTAAAAAATTAGCATCTTAGGCTTGCATTTTAGCATAATTTGAATTAATTGGCATTTAATTTCATTTAATTTCTGCTATTTTCATTAGATCTGATTTAAATTGTAGAAATTCATCATTTATTATTCACTTGCATTGCATTTTCATGCTTAATTTGTCAAAAATTGCTTGAAATTGTGCATTTTTCATAAAAACCTAGTTTTGCATTAGGTAGGGTTTGTAGTTAAAATATTGTTTCAGATTTTATTGCCCTTTAAAAACACTCATTTAGGTCTAATTTCTAATTTTAGTGTTGCATCATAGTGTCATTTTTGTAAAAATTCATGTCTAGGGTTTGAAAACCTTGCATTTTCACTAGATTTTGGCTTATTTTGCATATAGGATTGCATTATAATCATGTTGTGAAGGATAGTATTGTATTATTGGGTTGATATTGACCTTATTATTCATTTTCCCTCTTGAAATTCTTCACAACACCTCTTCTACTAGTCATTTACATTGAAAATTGTGAAAAAAGTAAAAATTCAAGCATTTTTAGGTCATATTCATACATAGTTTTGCATTATAGGCATGTTGTGAAAGATATTGTTGCATAATTGGACTATTATTAGGCATATTATTTTCTTCCCCTCTTGAAATTCTTCACAACACCTCCTCTTTCACTTTGCATCGAAAAAATTTGAAAAATCAAGCATTTTAGGTCATTTTCATACATACTTTTGCATTTGTTTCTTGCATAAGTGTTGAAAATATTTAAAATATGATTTGGAATTCATTTGAAAACATACACATGGCTTCTCAATACAATAATAATTCTAGGTTTTCTCCTAGACCTTATTTGAAAAGAAGAGCCCCTGAACTTGAAATAACATTTACACCTCATGACAAAGAAATGGTAGATACTGAAGGGCCTCTTTACATTACAGTAAACATAATGGAAAGACCTATGCATGGAACACTTATAGATCCTAATTGCATGACTAATGTGGTTACAGAAGAGTTTCTTCTTAAACATGAGTTGGCACAAGATTTTTATGAACCGTCAAATTTGAGAATTAAAACACATAATGGAGCTTTGATGAATACATTTGGGAAGATAACCTTATTAGTCTTGGTATATGATAAATCCATGGATAAGTTATTTGATGTTATCCCCTTATCTAACCTCTTCCATTTAAAACTAGGACATCCGTGGCTTAAGGCTATGAATGTCATCCCCTCAACTATTCACAAATGCATAAAATTCCCTTTTCATGGAGAAATAGGTACTATGAGCCATAATTCATGTCAACCTCCGGCTAAGAACAAGAACTTCACTCTTGATTACTTTTGGCTACAACCTAATAGAGACCCTGAGCCATGAAGAGACCAATATTTCCTATAATATAGATGATACAAAGCAAAACAACTAGCTAGAGTGGCCAAGCCTCCTTTACGGATAATAAGGGAATAACAACACGCATTCAAAGATCTACTTAGAGCAAAAGGAAAATCACAAAATGTCATAGGAATAAAACAAGACTATTATGACTATGATGAAATAATTGGCATGATACAAGTGGATAAGGAAAAGTTTCATAACTCACCTCGTCCATGGAGAGATGGTATTTATGCTGAGGTTCCTCTCCCATCATCCTTACAAGGATCGGGATGTATTCATCGACAACAAAACATTTCATTGAGACCAATGCGATTTGAACATGATGCTTCCTCCTCTAATATGCAAATTCCTATGGAAAAACATGAAAATACTTTTGAAAACATAAACAACAAGACAAGAAGGAATAGATAAGAAAGAGAAAGGAGGAAGAGAAGACAAGCTTTTGCCCAACGAAATGCAACTCAACAAGAAAACATTCCACCTAACATTGAATCAAACCTAGAAAAACTTAGCACTGAACAATTTGAAGATAAGAACAAAAGTTGGGCTATGGTACCTTACACACCTCTTTCCTCTAGCATTCAAGATTGGGAAGAGGATGATTTGATCCTTGAAAACTTCTAGCATGAGCCTGTCTATAGGTAAGTATTTCTAACCCTTTACCTTCGTGTTGTGTTTCCCCTGTGATGTGTTATGTGTTGTAAGCCTCCTAGGATGACCCTTGATACTCTTGTAAGGTTAAGGATACTGGGATACCACCTTTGTTGTGACCCTTCTATTTGTATCATCATTCTTCTATATTGCCTCTTCTCTATTTTCATTTTTGTGTGTTGTGTCCTAGGGGCATAGCGTTGCAATTGGTGACCTAGGGGCACCTTCCTATGTGATGACCCTAGGACACTTGTTTCTCCTCTCTTGATTTATTGTTTACCTTCCTCTAGTGTTTCTTTATAGCTAGCAGATGACAAAAAATATATAATACTGATACAGACCTAGTGTCCCTTCAGTGATAAATCAAAAAATGGACCTAGTCCATACATGACGACGGGGTTGATATATATTATCTGACGCTTGGCTAGTAGAATCACTCTGTGTGATATTTTGATGATGTTTTATCGCACCTACAAAACATAACAATACTGCTGCTTTGTGCACTTTATTTATCTTGGATCTTGCCTTGCTTTACTCTTTATGTGAATGATTACATTCATTGTTGTTTATCATGATTATATGGTTGCTAACACCTTTTCTTGCAGGAAATTGTGTGTTTGTGGGAACATTTGGCAATCATAAAGTGCATGCCACCTTTGGGGGGCATGGGCTTTGCGAGAGCTCATGTTCCTTTGTGTTTTCTCTCTACCTTAATGTGCTTGATATCGGTACATGATATCAACCACCTTAAGGTGGGGGCATATATAAGGTAAGCTGTCTGATGATTTTGGTACTAATGAAGCATACTTGTAATCCCTCTGCAGAGGTGAGATGTATCTCCGAACGAGTGCACATCTTTATTTTTGTATTGCAATCATTAAGCCCTTTGCGGAGGTAGGATATCATGCATATACTTTTTATTTTAAGCCCTCTATGGAGGCAGGGATGGTGTATTTCTCAAGGAGATTGCACATCCTATCATTTTCTAAATGTCCTTTGAGCAGGTGAGGTTGGTGTATCCTCCCTTAAGAGTGTCTTTAGTGATTGTTGTGGTGAATCCCAATTGTCGGTGTGTACCTGAGATGGTAGCAAACCTAGCAATAGGTTTCTTCCCTCGCTTGTCTACCATGTTTTCTCTATGTCTTCCATGTGTGTGTGTGTATGTCATGTTTGTTCCCAAGCATAGTCTAAAGACTAGTGACAATGAGTCCCTCCTACACTCTAAGATTTGTATTGTGTGTCTATTGCCCCATATGCAGTCTAAAGATGTGTGGCGATGAGTCCCTCCTAAATTTTGGGTTGTGTGTTTACTTTCCTTATACTTGCATTTGCCTTTCATATATGAGAAAATGAAAAAAAATAGAAATAATCATTGCATTCATTGTGTTTTGTGTGTCTTCAATACTGTCTTCTCTGTGTTTTGCAAACTGTAACTGATAAGTAAGAGGTATTTTTCACAGTAGTCAAATTATGATATTTTATTTCAGGGTTTAACTGTGTAGTTTTTGAGTCAAACACATGACCCATATTTCATGAGTAGTGGTTCACATGAACCCATCTCTCATGTTAATGAATGGTCCACTTAGCACTCATTGCATCTAGGTGATGCACACATGGGTGAAGCATCGGGACATCCCGGGAGGTCACCCATCCCAGTACTACTCTTACTCAAGCGCGCTTAATCATGGAGTTTCCCCTAAGATCAAGCCCACTTATCTTGTTACCCCATTTGCAAAACCTTCAGCAAGTGTTGTGCCTTATGAACCATTCATTATAGAGCCCCTTTAGCTCATCAATTGATAAGTAGGAGGTATTTTTCGCAGTAGTCAAATTATGATATTTTATTTCAGGGTTTAACTGTTTAGTTTTTGAGTCAAACACATGACCCATATTTCATGAGTATTGGTTCACATGAACCCATCTCTCATGTTAATGAATGGTCCACTTAGCATTCATTGCATCTAGGTGATGCACACAGGGGTGAAGCATCAGGACTTCCTAGGAGGTCACCCATCCCAGTACTACTCTGACTCAAGCACACTTAACCATGGAGTTTCCCCCAAGATCAAGCCCACTTAGCTTGCTACCCCATTTGCAAAACCCTTAGCAAGTGTTGTGCCTTATGAACCATTCATTATAGAGCCCCTTTAGCTCATCAATTGATAAGTAGGAGGTATTTTTCGCAGAAGTCAAATTATGATATTTTATTTCAGGGTTTAACTGCGAAGTTTTTGAGTCAAACACATGACCCATATTTCATGAGTAGTGGTGTTTAGTGGAAAATTGGATTTGTTAATGTTTTAGTGTTTTGATGTTTAAATCCTCCTTTCCACTTTACATTCAAGGATCTAGGGTCGAGTGGCAATTCACTATCATACCCTAGATCACTGTGAGATGTAGGGAAACTTGGATTAGGGAATTTAATTATCAGTTTCTCTTCTCTTATGCTCAATTGACTATTAAAACCCTAATTATGCAAATACGACAATAAACTAACGAATAACGGAAAAAGCTCTTGCAGATGGAAGTAAAATAGCAAATCATAGAGTACCTATTTTCGAGGTTTTGAGGTGGAACAGTCAAGGACATTGGTGCGGGCACCCAAGTCCAAGGTACCAGTTTTTGTGTAGGATCCAGACCTCCTTCTGACACTGATCAACACTGTAACTTCTGTTTCTAGAAATTTGTCTGTAGAGGAAACTAGTGCGAGCGCCTAAGTCCTAGAAATGCTTCGGTGTCCTACTTCTCTTTGGATCCTGAATCCTTGATGTCGGCCAATCCTTCCTGCAACTTCACCTTTCCCAAATACGACACCTGTAACCTACAATCACAAGACTTTGGGAGGGGATTGTGGTGTTTAGAGGCTTGCCTTAGTCAAGCCCCGGAGGACACTTAAGTCTTCAAACACCGTTGTCAGATAGAGAGTGCGTGCCCTTGTGAGACAGAGAAAAAACCAAAGGAATTAATGATGAAAACACAATATAATGTCACCTTGTAGTGAATATATCATGGGAGGAAGATGCTCTTCATTCCATGATGAATGGATGCTCAAATCTGCAAATACGAACACACAAACCACACAAGTCTGCTCTTGCAAACACAATGAAAGCCTTGAATCACCTTGAGAACACTTGAACATCACAATTGCCATCTAGTTTACAAATGAATGCCTAAACATGCTTTTATGTGCAACTACAAACACTCCCGCCAAGATTTTTGTAATTCAAACTTACCATGTCAGCAAAGGACCCTAATAACGGTCATAAATTGACACTTGGAAATTAGGGCTGTCCCAAAATAGGGTAGGACTAGGGCGTGGGCACCCAAGTCCTCCCCCCTATTTTGGGGAGGGTATATCTCAAGGGGTCCTCCTAGGTCCCATTTGTCATGTTACCTAGGGCTCATTCCATCGAGATGCCAAATTATGAACTAAGATGTCCTAAATGCATGCAAAAGACATAGGAGCTAAACCTTATGAGGGAAAAGCCCCTAAGGGGACATTTTTTGATGTTACATTTAGCCCCCACTTTAATGTATGTATAAACATGAGGCCAATACATGCATTATAGTAAGGTCACAAACACAACAAACACACCAATCATGGAGAAGACACACCAATCACATAGAAAATAGTAATAGGCACACAAAACAGTGAGAAGATAGTTACAGTCACACAAGAAAATGGAGAAGATAGTCAATGCATAGAAGACACATTAATGCATTGAAGACATAAATAATATCTTTTCTTTTCTTTTTCTTTCATATATATGAAATGCAAATGTAAGTACTGGAAAGTAAACAAACCTCCCATAATATAGGATGCACTACCTTGAGGCACAGGTCTCTGTATATATGAGGCAACACACACGCAAGACACGCAAAACCTCCCAAAATATAGGAAGCACTACTCTAAGGCGTTGGTCTTTATACTGCATATGGGGCAACAAACATGCCAAACAAAACAAGCACGCCAAAACACACACTTGAAGACACGGAGAAAACATAGTAGACAAGCGATGGTGTGTTCCATATTTCTAGGCTCAACACCATCTCAGGCACATTACAGGCACACGCCGATGTTTGGGATTTGACACAACAATCACCAAAGACACACTTAAGGGTTGAGTTAGTCACAGAACCACTCCCCGCCTTTGAAGAGGACTTTTGAAAATGACAAGATGATGCAATATGCTCTGAGAAGTACACCATCCCCACCTCTGTAGAGGGCTTAAGAAAAAGGATATGCTTGATATCCCACCTCTGCAAAGGGCTTACATGATTGATTGATTGATTGCAAACAAACTTAGGATGGATGATGCACTCATCGCGCAAGTCTTTGCACTTGAGGTCAAACACATTGCTAACATCTATAATAGACAGCTTACCTTATATATGCCACCACCTTAAGGTGGTTGATATCAGGTATCGATATCAAGCATGTTAAGGTAGGAAGAAAACACACAAGGGAGCACTAAATTTCACAAAGCTCGTGCCCCCCGAAGGTGACATGTACTTTACGATCGCCAAATGTTCCCACAAACACATATCTGCAGGAAACATGTTAGTGTCCACAACATCATGATAAACAACAACATCAATGCATATGATTAACCACACAAAGAGCCAAGGTTATACAATGAATCCAGAGTTCAAGGATAACCATAGGGCTATATCATGAAGCTCTTCAAATCGAGTACCACCAAGGATAGATTCAAAGACAAACAAAGGTGCATAGAGAGTCTGTATTGTTAAGGTTTGTAAATGCAATAGAAACATCATTGAATTCACTACGCAGAAAGCACGAGTGCTTCCACTAGCCAAGTGTCAGATAAGATATACAACCCCATTGTCATATTAGGAACTAAGTCCATTTTTTGATTGCTCTAGAAAGGGACACTAGGTCCGCATCAGTATAAATGTTTGTCATCATCCGCCTGCTAGATGGAAACACTAGAGGAAGGGAAACAATAAATCAGAGAGGAGAAACAAGTGTCTTAGGGATAGTCATGTAGGAGGGTGCCCCCAGTGTCACCAACTGCAATGCTATGTCCGTTAGACACAACACACAATGATGAAATCAGATAGAGAGGCAATATAGAAGAATGATGATACAAATAGAAGAAGGTCACAACAGAGGCGGTCTCTTGGTATCCCGGACCTTACGGGAGAATCATGGTTCATCCCAGGAGGCCTAAACAACACATAACACATCACGAAGGAAGCACATCATGAGAGAGGTAAAGGGTTAGAGATACTTACCTATAGAGAGGTTCATGCTAGAGGTCGTCAAAAATCAAATCATTCTCTTCTCGATTATAAACATAAGGTACAATTGCCAAGTCATTGTCATTATTCTTTTGTTCATTCTTAAATGCTTCTTGGTTTGTCTCAATGTTAGGTGGAATGTGTTCTTGTTGAAGTTCATTAGTACACATATGCTCTATCCTCTTAGGTGGTGGGAGAAGCAAATTATTTTGAGTGATCTCAACATCCATCCTTGAGGGATTTAATGTGAGGGACTTCTCCTTATCCACTAGTGCTACATCCTTAGTGATGTACAAATGACTTGAATGTTCAATCAAAGGAGGGACACTAAAGGTCTTCTCTTCCTTAGTGAAATCTAAGGTGCGTGAACAATCAACTAAAAGAACAAGGTTGCTAGGATGATCCATAGAGGTTTCATGCATTATGATAGAGTTTTTATTGTTGTTAGATGAAAGCTCATTGTCTACCCATGGAATGTTCTTTGTTGAAGGGATTTATTTATTCACTAATGCTTCCTCTTGGCCAGGGAGAGCATTAGAATGGCAAAGTGGTGATGGCTCTTCATTTGCTAATGCTTCATCTTGGCTAGAGTGAGCATTAGAATGAAGATTTGGTGGTATGATGTTAAGAGATGTGTCAATGAAATCATCCTCTTGCATCAAAGTGTCCTTATGAGGAGGAACAACTTTGGGAGAGGGATCATAAGGTAAACCAAAGTTATCATCACATATTTTAGCAATAGGTGTCGTAGTGGAATTTACCATAAAGTCATCTAAGGCTCCATCTAACATTTTGAGGTCATCACTGGTATATATATTATTGATCATGAATTTAGTGAGATCATCCAATATCGAAGGGTATATTCCAATGAAATTTGTGAAGCTCTCAAAGTCAGATATATGACAAATGATTTCATATGTGGAGCACATAGAGAGATCAACATCATGAATGTGTGCTATTTGTTCCAAAACTTGAGGATATTTATCAGTGAATTTAGAGAAATGATCCATGTCTACGATGTAAGAAAAAAAATATTCCAAAGAAGTAGATATGATGTATGTTTTCAAATCAATGCAAAATCATATTTTGAAATCTTTTCAAAATTGATGCAAAAGACAAGTGCAAAACTATATGTAAAAATGGCCTTAAATGCTTGATTTTTTGTATTTTTTCCAATGCAAATGAATGGAACAAAGAGTGTTGTAAGGATTTTGATCAAGGGAAGAAATTTATATGTCTGATATCAGTCCAAAACAGCAATATGATCCTTCTCAACACACTCTTGATGCAAATCCAAGATAACACCAAGTCAACTATAGTGAAAATATGTCAAAATAGACACTTTTTTCACCAAAACTCAATGTAAAAGAGAATAACAAAAGGTGTTGTGAGGAAAATGATGATGGAAAGAAAATAATATCAGTAATAACAGCCATTTAGTGTCAAAATTTCCAACACAACATGCTTTTAGTGCCACTTAAGGTAAAACCCTAGTGAAAATATGGCAAAATATGCAATTTTTCATGGTTTTTCAATTCCAAGACCTAGAAAAGGGGGTGTTGTAATAAATTTTAGGATTTGAAGAAAGTAATACTGAGGATATCAGTCACCTAAATCCATAAAATTTGTCACAACATGATTGGAGTGCAAACTAGGTCAAACCCTAGGGCAAAAATAGCTAAAATATGTAGTTTTCACCGAATTTTCAATACAAGAGCCCATTGAAAGGATGTTGTGAAGATTTTTATGAGGGGAGGAAAATGAATACCCTAATAACAACCAAATAATTCAAAAATACTTTTCACAACATGCCTATGGTGCAAGTTTATAGAGTTGATAAGGCCAAATTTAATGAAAATCGTTGTTTTTGAAGCCCTAGGTTCGAGATCTTGGGACAAAATACTATGTGAATGTTATTAAGTATGATTTATTATGGAAATTAATTACTCTCAAATCTGAAAATTATTTTCAAGATCTAATATGCAAAATGCCAATGCAAATCTAATGAAAATTGCTAGTTTTTGTTGAAATTTTCTATGCAAAAATGCAAATATTTTAAATCTAAATGCAAATTTATACTCAAATGCAAGACAACATACAAATTAAAATTTGAATGAACCTCTAAAATCAGTAGAAAAATCTAAAAGAAGATTTTTCCTACTAACCCTAGGTTTTGGAATTACTCGCTTATATGAAAATTGTCAAAATTTCTACAAAAGCCTAGCAAATTAATGATGAAAATGCAATACAAATGATTGAATTTTTGTGTTTTTCTATAGTTTATATCAAATATGATGCAAAAATTATGAATTAGGAAAATTTAGAGAGAATTGATGCAATTTAGTAAGCCAAACAATGCAAGTTTTTTGAATTTTTCAAAATTTTCAACTTTTAAATTTTTTTTCTTATGCAATAAAATGAAAGACTATATGAATGAATGAAATTAATCCAAATATAAAGACACACACTCAGCAAGGTGCAATTTAAGTAAAAAAACACAGGTTCACCAAAATGTTTAGTGGAAAATTGGATTTGTTAATGTTTTAGTGTTTTGATGTTTAAATCCTTCTTTCCACTTTATATTTAAGGATCTAGGGTCAAGTGGCAATTCACTATCATACCCTGGATCACTGTGAGATGTAGGAAAACTTGGATTAGGGAATTTAATTATCAATTTCTCTTATCTTATGCTCAATTGACCATTAAAACCCTAATTATGCAAAGACAGAAATACATAGACGAATAACAGAAAAAGCTCTTGCAGACGGAAGTAAAATAGCAAATCACAGAGTACCTATTTTTAGGATTTTGAGGCGGAATAGTTGGGGACACTGGTGTGGGTGCCCAAGTCCAAGGTACCAGTTTTTGTGCATGATCCGGACCTCCTTCTGACACTAATCAACACTGTAATTTTTGTTTCTAGAAATTTGTCTGCGAAGGAAACTAGTGCAAGCGCCCAAGTCCTAGAAATGCTCCAGTGTCCTGCTTCTCTTCAGATCCTGAATCCTTGATGTATGCCAATCCTTCTTGCAACTTCACCTTTCCCAAATGCGACACCTGTAACCTGCAATCATAAGACTTTGGGAGGGGGTTGTAGTGTTTAGAGGCTTGCCTTAGTCAAGCCCCGGAGGACACTTAAGTCTCCGAACACCGTTGTGAGATAGAGAGTGCATGCCCTTGTGAGACAGAGGCAAACATCAAAGGAATTGATGATGAAAACACAATATAATGTCACCTTGTAGTGAAGATATCATGGGAGGAAGATGCTCTTCATTCCATGATGAATGGTTGCTCAAATATGCAAATACAAACACACAAACCACACAAGTCTGCTCTTGCAACACAATGAAAGCCTTGAATCACCTTGAGAACATTTTAACATCACAATTGCCATCTAGTTTACAAATGGATGGCTAAACATGCTTTTATATGCAACTACAAACACATGCCAAGATTTTCGTAATTCAAACTTACCGTGTCAGCAAAGGACCCTAATAACGATCATAAATCGACACCCAAAAATTAGGGCTGTCCCAAAATAGGGCAGGACTAGGGCGGGGGCTCCCAAGTCCTCCCCACCTATTTTGGGGAGGGTACAACTCAAGGGGTCCTCCTAGGTCTGATTTGTCATGTTACTTAGGGCTCATTCCATCGGGATGCCAAATTATAAATTAAGATGTCCTAAATGCATGCAAAAGACCTAGGAGCTAAACCTTATGAGGGAAAAGCCCCCAAGGGGACATTTTCTGACGTTACAAGTGGTTCACATGAACCCATCTCTCATGTTAATGAATGGTCCACTTAGCACTCATTGCATCTAGGTGATGCACACAGGGGTGAAGCATCGGGACTCCCTGGGAGGTCACCCATCCTAGTACTACTCCGACTCAAGCACGCTTAACCATGGAGATTCCCCCAAGATCAAGCCCACTTGGCTTGCTACCCCATTTGCAAAACCTTCAGCAAGTGCTGTGCCTTATGAACCATTCATTATAGAGCCCCTTTAGCTCATCAATTGATAAGTAGGAGGTATTTTTCGTAGTAGTCAAATTATGATATTTTATTTTAGGGTTTAACTGCGTAGTTTTTGAGTCAAACACATGACCCATATTTCATGAATAGTGGTTCACATGAACCCATCTCTCATGTTAATGAATGGTCCACTTAGCACTCATTGCATCTAGGTGATGCACACAAGGGTGAAGCATCGGGACTTTCCGGGAGGTCACCCATCCCAGTACTACTCCGACTCAAGCGAGCTTAACCATGGAATTTCCCCCAAGATCAAGCCCACTTAGCTTGCTACCCCATTTGCAAAATCTTCAGCAAGTGTTGTGCCTTATGAACCATTCATTATAGAGCCCCTTTAGCTCATCAATTTATAAGTAGGATGTATTTTTCGTAGCAGTCAAATTATGATATTTTATTTTAGGGTTTAACTGCGTAGTTTTTGAGTCAAACACATGACCCATATTTCATGAGTAGTGGTTCACATGAACCCATCTCTCATGTTAATGAATGGTCCACTTAGCACTCGTTGCATCTAGGTGATGCACACAGGGGTGAAGCATTGGGACTTCCCGAGAGGTCACCCATCCCAGTACTACTCTGACTCAAGCACGCTTAATCATGGAGTTTCCCCTAGGATCAAGCCCACTTCGCTTGCTACCCCATTTGCAAAACCTTCAGCAAGTGTTGTGCCTTATGAACCATTCATTATAGAGCCCCTTTAGCTCATCAATTGATAAGTAGGAGGTATTTTTCGTAGCAGTCAAATTATGATATTTTATTTCAGGGTTTAACTGTGTAGTTTTTGAGTCAAACACATGACCCATATTTCATGAGTAGTGGTTGACATGAACCCATCTCTCATGTTAATGAATGGTCCACTTAGCACTCTATTGTACCCAACCATAATTTTTGCTTCATTAAGGCATTTTGAAACAAGTCTAGAAATTTTTTTGTGAAAAAGTCAAAAAAGCAAAATTTTTAAAAATAGAAATTTCTAAAAATAGGTGTCGAGTTAGGTTTTCTAGGTTTCTTAAGATATGGATGCTAGCAAAACTTTCTAAAAATAGAATCTCCAACTCAGGTGTCACGCTTGATTCTCATTGGTCGATTTTGCTTCACAATCAGTACGGTTCAGACGAAATCTTCAAACGACCAAGTTTTCTCTATTGGGTCATTTCTACTTTTTTAGAAGGTGAAGCATGAGCTCAAAATTCATCAACAGAGGAAAGTTCACCTATCAGAGCTTGTCAACAAGTTTTCAATGCTGTTCCAACGACGCAGAACTGACGAACAGTCGTTGACTCGACGATGCACGCAAAATGATGCAAGATGGATCCAAGGTGGAATGAAATGTTGGAAAATCATAAATTTGACTAAGTCTAGTGAAACCAGGTGCCCCAGGTGGCTTGTGGCACTCAAACTCTCATGTGTTAGTTTTTTTCACGTTTTTCAAGAAATGTCAAAAATGCTTCCGTCAACTCTTTTTCGGTAGGTCAAACTTGGTCAAACCTAGTCAAAAGTTAGTCAAAGCTAGGATTTCATCACAAATATGTTCAAACTACTTAGATCACCCTCCATCCCGCCTCGACAGTCGTCAGAACGACTGAAATTGAAGATCGAACATGAGTTGTGGGCACAGAAATCAAGAAAAGGTACAAAATTGAAAATTTTTAGAAAATTTTCTAAGTGTTGGAAAACCAGGTGCCCCAGGTGGCGTGGGGTGCCCAAACTCTCTAAAGTTAGTTTATTTTTGAAGATTTTCTTGAAAAACGTGAATCTCCTTCCATCAGCTTGATCTGGTTCAGAGTTAATTAGTTTAGCACATTTTTTGAGGCAAACAGAAGGTACAATCAGCTCAATTTTCATCAGGCCTACCTATTTGCTAGATCATTAGACTTAGTTTCATCCCAGTTGACAAAAATGACAGCCAAACAGGGGTCCTGTGCCACCAAAATGTGCACGCAAACCAAGAAATTGAAGAAGTTGCAAAAATTGAAAAAATGGCTAAGTGTTGGGAAACCAGGCATCCCAGTGACTTGGGGCACCCAACTTGAGCAGTGTTAAAATAGTTTTCATGTCCACAGTGTTTTTCGATAGTTTTGTGCCCAATCTTCGCTCATTGGTAGTTTTCAGGAGGTCAAACTTGGTCAAACAATGTCAGATCGTCAGTCGGAGGCAGGGGATGGAATCTCAGTTGATCAATCTCCAAAATGTCAAGATTAGTCAGCTTTTTCAGTCAACAATGACATTTTGCTGCCTTGTTGAAGTTAGAGACAGGCCATATTTAAGTCAAAACGAGTGTTGAAGTGTCGAAAATGAAGAAAAATTGGTTAGCACTTCTTCCAACTCATGTGTTCGATGACATCATCAAAAGAAGATATTTTTTGTCATCTTGCACATGAAGCCATAGGTAGCTACAAAATAGGGATTCTTCCTATTCGAAGACATCCACTTGGATTTATGCTTTAAAAGTTGCTTTCTTCATGGATGAGGGTGAAGTTGTATTCTCACATAAATAAAGCTGCTTTTTCACCCTAAGGATTTATAAAGACAAGCATTTGGCTTCTTTATTTCATTATCTTTTGCAGGTTGCATCCAGAGGAAAGATTTTTATTTTTCTTTCAACGAATATTCAAAGACCCAAACCAAGTGCTTTTTCAGCGTTCTTCATAGTTTCGGGTTGAGGAAGAAGAGAGGCTTGCTTTTTCAAGGTCCTTGTTTCAAGGGGATCATTTTTTAGAAATCTGACCAGAGCTTTTTCAGTTTTTGTCGAGATGGGTCCATCCAGATTATTATCCTCTTGAAGATTGGAGTTTTGCTTTTTTTCAGGAAAACTACTTTTTTCCTGCTTTTTTGAGAAAATCTCTGTTTTTTCAAAATTCGACAATCTGGGTTGCTTCGAAACATAATTACCTACAAAACCCATGTGCCAACTTTTTTGGCTCACACTGCTTTTTGTAAAAAAATCAGCAAATAATTTTCATCCATTTGTCTAATATTTTTTCCAACATAGGCGTGTTCATAGTTGATTTTCAAATCTTCCAATATGTAGTACTCTCCAACACAAATCAGGCACAAAACGACATTGGTTCATGATTACCTGAGAACTTGTGAAACAAACTTGCATAAAGTACTTCCAATAATCAATTTACACTCTTTGGAGGATGTAGGAAATAATGCTATTAGGAATCTTGGACACTCCGGTTTTCTTGTGGCAGCATCCTTTCCTATCACGGTGCAAAGTATCGAGTTTGTGATTGCTTGCATGATGCATTACAATTTGGTCACAAGAGAAATTCAGTCAAGAGATGGACGTGTGCTCTGCAGCTTGAGGTCAAATGACATTGAGAAGTGTTTTACAATACCGATTTGGAGAGAAAACTTAACTGTTTCACTTGAAGAATGCAAGAGGGTTTGGAACAATGATAAAGAAAAATATAGAAAAAAGATTGGTCAAAGGTGGTTAAAAGAGAAGCATAACGTCATGCTAAAGAATGTTGGACATGGATAATTCAAGGAGGAGCATGCCATAATGATTACTTTGCTAAGCCAGATCATAGGTCAAGCAGATGCTAACAAGTTCCAGCCTTGGATGTTTTACATCATGTCCCAGATTGTTGACGGAACCGAATTCTATGATTGGTCGGCACTCATCAGTGATAGTCTCCACCAGCAAATAATTGATTTTCAAAGGGCTCATGAATTCCACATGATATCATACCTTGTGTATTTGATAGATTTTTAGGGTCAATTCAGAGGTTTGAATGTTGTTGGAACTCTGAGTACTCAGCATGTGTATCATCATTTCCCACAATTAGAGATCTCTCAAGCTGAACGACATTACAGGCAGGTGAATGATGCATTCTTGATGCATGCAGTGTGAGATATGGACAATGAGTTGCATATACGGTTTTTAACAGAGGCTAGAATAGCAATGGTAGAATGGGCTGATTGGTTTATCCAGTTTCCCACTTTTTCCTACATCAAAGTATATGGCTTCTCAAGAGAGCCAGCCATGTTGCCGCGATATCCTACAGACAAAATTGTATTTATGGAATTTTTGAGGCAAGCCTATGAAGTTCATACATTTGCGTAGCAGACGCAAGACAACCTTCAATTTTCCACTTGGGATGAGTATTTACAGATGTAGATCTGGAGCAGATGCCAAGGCAATTGGTAATGAATCATCCAGATATGGTCTTAAGTTTTTCTATAGGAGATCTTCATATGATCCCCGTGGTGTTTATGCATCACATCTTGGACAGAATTGTACGCACAAGTTTATGGTTGAAGACTTCTAGGCTAATTGCGTTGATGAGTTTGAAGTGCGAGAACACAGTTACAACAGATTCAGTCTTCAACAGATGTCTGATATCTTATCAGAAGACATAGAGGGTTTGACAGAGAGTGGTGAAGTTCTACTTCCCACGTATTTCAGAGACCAAATTGAGCAACAACCATTGCCACCAGTTAATTGGTCAGTAAAAGAGAGCACTTCCATTGAAGAAAGAACAAGTCAAGTGGTTAAAAATAGTTTGATATTCTTGAAGACTAAGAGAAAGGATGATATTCCATTAGCAGAGCTACCAGTTGTGCAACCATCAGAGCCTTCCACTTCCAAGCCAAAATGAAGGATAAAAGCTATGAGTGTTCTTCCAGAAGGAACAAAAATGGCTAAGTTAAAGAGGAAAAAGGATGAGTCTCCAACTCATGTCCAACATGAACAACTACCAGTTGAACCAGAAGTTCCTGTTGAAACAATGCCACATGTTGAAGTTTTACCTTTAGATCATGTTTCTCCACCTTCTTCACCGATCGCTTTTCCTATTCACATAGATTCAGAGCTAGATTTGCCAGTTCGCAACTTTCATGCAAACATTGGTTCATCAAGAGCTGATGAGGTTAGAACTGAGTTTCGAAGAGAGGATGGCTCATCTTAGCTTGAAAACATTCTAGGAAGGAAGAGGAGAAAGCCCTTATATCAACTGGATTTAACAGAGCTAAAAAGCGTCTACCAAGACACACCAAACAAGCAGCTGAAGAAGCAAGTTCACATTGAGAAGAATACGAAAGGCAAAATAATCCTTGAAACTGTAACACCGCTAGAAAATAGAAGTGCTAATGATGTCGAGGTTGATGACTTCACGGTTGTCAAAGCTAACCTTGGTAGAAGTACTCACCATACAGACGTCAATCTCTTCAAGGTTGCAGTGGATAGTTTGAACGAAAGGGTGTTGAAAGATGGAGAAGACAAGGTAGCTCTCAAAGCTGAAGTTTGACAGCTGCGACAATACATTTCATACCTTTTCCATGGCACTTCATAGGCTGATTTACTTCTTCCACCAAATCTTGAATCACCAGACGATCAGCGGCATTTCAGTAAGTTGGTCCTTTATGGAAGGCACATGAACAGTTGGGTGGAAGAATTTGTGACTAAAGGGAGAGTTGTGCTTTCAGAGCTTTATTAGTTGAAGTACAACGCTCATGATTTACGCCAAGGCACATAGGGATTGCAGCAGACCATGGCAGAAAATAAATTGGTGTTTGAGATCATTATCTCTGACTTGAAGATTGCACTTGATACTATTGTTTCAGCTGAAGATAAGAAGACAATTTCTACTTGGAAAGCACAATATCTTTTCACAGTAAAAACTTATGACAATGTGATTTCAGAGTTGACAGAATGGAAAAAAAGGTAGTCAACATCCTCAAGTTCGTCAAATCTTTTGTCTCTCAGATCCCATGTTCGTATGAAAGAGAAGATGGTACCCTGTATGATCTCAAGGAAGTGCAAGCAAAGTTCCAGACTCTTGTCTGCAACAATTTTAATGATGATATCAATGCCGGCAAGATGATAACAATTTTAGTGATTTTGCCGCAATGACAGTGAAATTCGACAAGGCTACGAGTGAAGTTCACGAATTTCTTCAGATGGTTGCCAATGGTGAAGAAATGTTAGAGAATCAGAATATCATTCTAGAGAGTATTAGTGTTCCTGGTAGAGATGCAGTCACTCACTTTTTAGAAGATATTGTTTCCCAGAATATCAACGAATGACATCACCAAAAAGCTAGAATGTTGATGAGGATGCATTTCAAAATAAAGCAGCTTTAAAACATATGCTTTTTGTTTTAAAGAATGTGCTTTCATCCTAAGCTCATCCATTCTATATTTAGAAAAGAAATCACCTTGTGATAGCTGGAATCTTCTTTGCTTTAAAGCATTTGTTTATTGTATCTTTGTCTTAGAATAGTAATAAAGCTTGCGAGTTGGCAAGTTAGGGTTAATTAAGGAGATTTTAGGTTTCCCTACTCCTTTGATTTTAGTATAAATAAGGGCATCCTTGCCCATTGTATATAATGACTTTTGGTGAGAACAAATTTGCTGTGCCTATTCTAGCCTGCAGATTCTATTTTTCCAAGTGTTTGTTCACTCTATGTTCATTGTTCTCCAGTGTTTGATCGCTTGCTGTATGCCTTCCTTTTGCTATAGTATTGCTGTCCTGGAGTTGTGCAAACTTTATGATATTGAATAGAAGTCATGCCTATTTTGCTCTGATATTCTATCTTGATTCATCAAGTTATCATTGTCAAATGTGTAGCTTTTTGCAGCTTTCATTTTAGATTTAATCATTAAAGTACTTTTAGTCTTGTGGTGTAAACCTGGAGGAAACCTTCTTAAGTTTTTGTGTTAACAACCATTCTTTGTTCACTTTCAATTTCCTTTGCTCTAAATTTACTTAGGAGATTGAAAGCGTCGTTAGTCTTTGCTTAGTTGTAGTAGAAGTTTTAAAAAAGGAAAAAACCTCTTCTGCAGCATTTAGAGTTTTATAACCTTGTGCTTGCAGCTGAGAATCAAAAAGAAGATAGGTGAAGTTTCATTTAATTTATCTTTTTAGAGAACATCAGCAAAAAAGGGAACTTCCCCTTCCAATAGGAGAACAATTTATCTGTGCATAGCTGTCCGTTTCCAAATCACATTCTAGACGCGCGAATTGAAACGCCAACACACTCATTGCATCTAGGTGATGCACACAAGGGTGAAGCATTGGGACTTCCCAGGAGGTCACCCATCCCAGTACTACTCTAACTCAATTGTGCTTAACCATGGAGTTTCCCCCAAGATCAAGCCCACTTCGCTTGCTACCCCATTTGTAAAACCTTCAGCAAGTGTTGTGCCTTATGAAGCATTCATTATAGAGCCCCTTTAGCTCATCAATTGATAAGTAGGAGGTATTTTTCGCAACAGTCAAATTATGATATTTTATTTCAGGGTTTAACTGCGTAGTTTTTGAGTCAAACACATGACCCATATTTCATGAGTAGTGGTTCACATGAACCCATCTCTCATGTTAATGAATGGTCCACTTAGCATTCATTGCATCTAGGTGATGCACATAGGGGTGAAGCATCGGGACTTCCCGGGAGGTCACCCATCCTAGTACTACTTTGACTCAAGCACGCTTAACCATGGAGTTTCCCCTAAGATCAAGCCCACTTATCTTGCTACCCCATTTGTAAAACCTTCAGCAAGTGTTGTGCCTTATGAACCATTCATTATAGAGCCCCTTTAGCTCATCAATTGATAAGTAGGAGGTATTTTTTGCAGCAGTCAAATTATGATATTTTATTTCAAGGTTTAACTGCGTAGTTTTTGAGTCAAACACATGACCCATATTTCATGAGTAGTGGTTCACATGAACCCATCTCTCATGTTAATGAATGGTCCTCTTAGCACTCATTGCATCTAGGTGATGCACATAGGGGTGAAGCATCGGGACTTCCAAGAGCTCACCCATCCCAGTACTACTCCGACTCAAATGTGCTTAACCATGGAGTTTCCCCCAAGATCAAGCCCACTTAGCTTGCTACCCCATTTACAAAACCTTTAGCAAGTGTTGTACCTTATGAACCATTCATTATAGAGTCCCTTTAGCTCATCAATTGATAAGTAGGAGGTATTTTTTGCAGCAGTCAAATTATGATATTTTATTTCGGGGTTTAACTGCTTAGTTTTTGAGTCAAACACATGACCCATATTTCATGAGTAGTGGTTCACATGACCCCATCTCTCATGTTAATGAATGGTCCATTTATCACTCATTGCATCTAGGCGATGCACACAGGGGTGAAGCATGTTCATGACTGTAACTGTCTTCTCTGTGTTTTGCATGCCTATTACTATCTTTAGTGTGTTTGGCATGTCTTCATCATGCTTGGCGTGTTTACTGTGTTTTGACCATACTTAATGCATGTATGGGCCTTGTGTTCATTCATACATTAAAGTGGGGGCTAAATGTTATGTCATAAAATGTCCCCTTAGGGGCTTTTCTCTCTTAAGGTTTAGCTCCCAGGTCCTTAGAATGTATTTAGAGCATCTTGCATGTTATTTGTGAATCTTGATTAGAAAACCCCTGAGTGTTATGGCAAATAGGACCTAGGGGATGACATTGAAACATATCTTGACCAAAATTTGGAGGGTGGACTTGGGTTCTAGTGCCCTAGTCCTGCCTTATTTTGGGTCAGCCCTAAATTTTTATGTCAGTTTTATGATAGTTACTTAGGTCCTATGCTGACATCTCAAGTTTGAATTATGAAATTCTTGGCTGGAAAGTTTGTAGTTGCATATATAAGCATGTTTCGTGTTTCATTTTCAAACTAGAAGATGATTGTGAACTTTTGGTAAACTTATGATTTTAGAGCATCCGCAGAGCAGAGCATTGTTATTGTGTTTGTGATTGCAGATTTAGCTTCATCTTCTTATGTGATTGAAGAGCCTTCATCTATGTGAGATCTACACTTCTAAGGTTACAGGATTCACATCTAGATGGAATGGAGTTGTAGGGAATAGTAAGACAGTGTGTAGATTCTGCATCCCTGAAGAAAAGGATTGCTTGGACAGGGGTGTTGTTATATGGAGCCTAATCAGACTCAGAGGTTAAATTTACCCCACTTTTATCGGTGTAGTTTCCCCCCAAGTTATTTAACAGGGTCAAGGGCCACGCCCCTTGCGAGGTCTAGGGGTAGCACCCCTAGCGGGCTTCCTGTCGCGATACAGGGCAGGGTCGAGTGGCAGTGCCCCCAAAATCTCAAATGGTTTTTATTATTTTATAAAGGCACCGGGAGTTATTTTTCTATTGGCTGACATAAAAAACCTTATTTTTGTAACTGACATAAGGCTTGATAAAAGCGGCTAAGGGTTAGGTATTTTGATATTGTATTGTAGAATTTGCAATGGTATTGAGTTGCAGGGATTGCTAGTTGTAATTAGTTTGATTTAGTGGATAATAATATTAGACTCTATTGGTGGATGTAGCCCGAGTTTGGGTGAACCACGTTAAAATTGTCTTTCCCTGTAATTATTTCTATGCATTTTCATTTCTCTATTTAATCTTTATTTACATTTAATTGATATATTTTTCCATCTAACCCTAACAAGTGGTATCTGAGCAGGTTGTGTTTGATTATTGTCTGTAGGAAGGTCTCACGGTTGAGTGGGAGCAATGGTGGATGAGGGCAAATTGAAGGCAGACAAATTCAATGGGTAGAACTATCAGTTATGGAAGATGCAGATGGAGGATTATCTATATGAAAAGGATTCATGGAGGCCATTGGAAGGAATAGCCAAGAAACTGGCAACAATGACTGATGAGGATTGGGAACTTCTAGATAGAAAGGCACTGGGAACCATTCAGTTGTGACTGACACCATCAGTGGCATTCAATATAACGGAAGCGAAGAAAACAGATGGTCTGATGAAAGCTTTGGCTAAATTGTATGAAAAACCCTTAGCCTCAAATAATGTATTTCTCATGAAGCGTTTGTTTAATCTAAAAATGATTGAATGTGGATCTGTGACATATCATTTAAATGAGTTTAATATGATTATCAGTCAGTTAACTTCTATAAAAGTAAGTTTTGATGAAGAGGTGAGGGCTCTCTTGATATTATGTTCTTTGCCAGAAAGCTAGAATAGCTTGGTAATGGCTATAAGTAACTGTGTCTTTGGTTCAAATACTTTGAAATTTGATAATGTTATTGGTGTTATCCTTAGCGAGGAAATGCAACAGAAAAGATCAGGAGGGTCCACATCAGGTAGTGTTTTGAATGCAGAAAGCAGGGGCAGATCAAAGGAGAGAGGAAAAGATTTTGGAGGTCATGGGAAGTCACGAGGAAAATCAAAGGACAAGAGATCCTAATTCAGAGGACAAAAGGATTGCTGGTACTGTGGGAAACCAGGTCATCTGAAGAAAGATTGCTAGTCTTGAAAGAATAAAGAAGGAGATAAACAAGAAGGCAATAAGGAGGAAAATGTGGTAAGTAATAAATCTGAAGATGATGCTTTGATTCTTTCCCTAGATAATGCTGATGATTCATGGGTTTTAGATTTAGGGGCCTCATTTCATGCTACACCCCATAGAAGTTATTTTCTTGATTATTTCCAAGGGGATTGTGGGCTAGTTTATTTGGGAGATAACGAACCATGTCAGATTGATGGAAAGGGAAGAATCAAGATTAAATTATAGAATGGGAATCATTGGCTACTACAAGAGGTAAGGCATGTTCCAAGGTTGAGTAGGAATTTAATCTTAGCAGGGCAACTAGCTGATGAAGGTTGCATTGTTACATTTACTGATAAAAAATGGAAGGTTACAAGAGGTGCCTTAATAGTAGCAACATGTGTGAAAGTAGGCACCTTATATATTTGTACAGGTCATACTGTTCCTTCTATTTTAGTTGTCGCAGAGAAAAACCAAACAGGTTCAGGAACAGTTGCTGCAGGTTCACAGGAAGAGACTGAAACAGTTGCTGCAGGTTCTGAGACAACACTGTGGCATAACAGACTTGGGCATATGAGTGAAAAAGGTATGAAGGTACTTCATTCTAAGAAAGTTTTACCAAGTTTGAAATGTATTAATATGGATTTCTGTGAAAGTTGTGTGTATGGAAAATAAAAGAGATTTAGTTTTCTCAAGGATGGGAAGCAAAAGGAAGATGAAAAGTTAGAGCTTATTCATATAGATGTATGGGGACCGGCTTAGGTATCTTCTCTTGGTGGCTCTCGGTATTATGTTACATTCATAGATGATGCAACTAGGAAGGTTTGGATTTATTTTCTCAGGCAGAAATTTGATGTATTTGAAACATTTAAGAAATGGAGAATCTTGGTTGAGAATGACACAGGTAAAAGATTAAAATTTCTCAGATCTGATAATGGTGGTGAGTATTACAGCAAAGAATTTGAGGATTATTGTTCCTTTAATGGAATTCATAGGCATAAAATGGTTCCAGGAACTCCACAGGAGAATGGAGTGGCTGAGAAAATGAATAGGACAATAATGGAGCGTGCAAGGAGCATGAGATTGCATGCTAGGCTGCCTTTAAATATGTGGGCAGAGTCTATCAATACCACTGTATATTTAATTAATAGAGGTCCTTCAGTTCCTTTGGGTTGTGGTATTCCAAAGGAAGCATGGACATGTAAGAAGGTGAGTTATTCTTTTCTCAAAACCTTCGGATGTGAAGCATTTGCACATGTAGATTCTGAAAATAGAACCAAACTAGATGCAAAATCAAAAAAATGTACCTTCGTTGGATATGGCATTGATGAATTTGGTTATAGGCTTTGGGATTTTGAAAGTTAGAAAATTGTGAGAAGTAGGGATGCTATATTCAATGAGAAGCTGTTGTACAAAGATCAGTTGCAGCAGCATGAGAAGAAAGAAAAAGATTATGTGGTGATGGATGATACTCCAAATAGTGATGTTCCAGTGATTCCTCATGCTCCGCAACAACAACAAGAAATACCACAAACTCCAGTGAATGTTAGACAGTCAACAAGGCTAAGTAGCCCCCCTAAAAGGTTTTCTCCCTCTTTGTATTCTATTTTGTTAATAGATGCTGGTGAACTGGAAGGGTATGATGAAGCTATGCAGGTGGATACAAAGGTTCAGTGGGAGCTTGCAATGAAAGAAGAAATGGACTACTTGCTGAAAAATTAGATTTGGGAATTATGTAAGTTGCTTGTAGGTAAGAAGGCTTTACCAAACAAATGGGTTTATAGGCTAAAAGAGGAAGATGGAGGTAAGAAAAGATTTAAAACCATGTTAGTTGTAAAAGGATTTGCACAGAAAAAGGGCATTGATTTTGATGAGATTTTTTCTTCGGTTGTTAAGATGACTTCTATTCATACTGTTTTAAGTATTGTGGCTACTGAAGATTTGTATTTGGAATAGTTAGATGTGAAAACTGCCTTTCTCCATGGTGATTTGGAGGATGAGATATATATGGACCAACCACAGGGATTTAAGGTCAAAGGTAAGGAGAAACTGGTGTGTAGATTGAAGAAGAGTTTGTATGGCCTGAAACAAGCACCTCAGCAATGGTACTTGAAATTTGATAGTTTTATGGCTGAGCAAGGTTACAACCGGTGTAATTCTGACCATTGTGTTTATTTTAAGAGGTTGGATAATGACATCTACATTATTTTATGTTTATATGTTGATGAAATGCTTGTAGCAAGGTCTAACATGGATCACATAAGAGAGTCAAAACAATAGTTAGCACAATCATTTGCTATGAAGGATTTGGGGGCAGCAAAACAAATCCTTGGTATGAAAATTTGTAGAGATAGGAAGAACAAAAAAATGACTCTATCTCAGGTTGATTATGTTGAAAAGGTGTTATATAGATTCCATATGGAGAATACAAAAGCTATCAGCACACCTTTGCCTAGTCATCTAAAATTGACTAAAGAGATGTGTCCTAAGACACAAGAGGAGGAAGAAAAAATGTCCAAGGTACCATATGCTTCAGCTGTAGGAAGTTTAATGTATGCCATGGTATGCACAAGACCAGATATTGCACATGCTGTAGGAGTCATAAGTAGGTATATGAGTAATCTTAGATTGGAGCATTGGAATGCGGTAAAATAGATTCTTAGATATTTGAGAGGTACATCCAATAAACACTTATGTTTTGGGGGCTCTAATATTGATTTAGCAGGTTATGTAGATTCAGATTTGGCAGGGGATATTGATACCAGGTGGAGTACTACAGGTTATGTCTTTACTATAGGTGGGACAATAGTGAGTTGGATCTCACGGTTGCAAAAGGTGGTTGCTTTATGCACCATAGAGGTAGAGTATGTAGCTGCAACATAGACAAGCAAGGAGATGATATGGCTGCAATCTTTCATGGAAGAATTGGGTAAACAACAGCTAACAGTTATTTGTTTACGAACAACTAGAGTGCTATACATCTTGTAAAGAATCTTGCCTTGCATTCAAAGACCAAACACATACAGTTAAGGTATCACTTCATTCAGTTGGTGTTAGATGATGGACATCTAAGGCTGGAAAAGATACATATAGATGAAAATCTAGCGGATATGTTTACGAAGGCAGTGACAAGGGAGAATCTAAGCTCCTCTTTAGCTTCAATTGGTCTTCAAGACTGAAAACAAAAAATCAGAATAGTAGAGTCCAGGGTGCTTATTTCTAGTGGTAGCTACAGGGTTAGCAGTGTTATGATCAGTCTCCAAGTGGGAGATTGTTGTTATATGGAGCCTAATCAGACTCGAAGATTAAATTTACCCTGCTTTTATCAGTGTAGTTTCCCCCCAAATTATTTAATGGGGTCAAGGGGCAGTGCCCTCGCAGGGGCCTGGGGCAGTGCCCTCGAAACCTCAAATGGTTTTTATTATTTTATAAAGGTGTCGGGAGTTATTTTTTCTATTGGCTGACATAAAAAAACCCTATTTTTGTAACCGACATAAGGCTTGATAAAAGCGGCTAAGGGTTAGGGATTTCAATATTGTATTATAGCATTTGCAATGGTATTGAGTTGTAGGGATTGCTGGTTGTAATCGGTTTGATTTACTGGATAATAATATTGGACTCTTTGTTGGTGGATGTAGCCCAAGTTTGGGTGAAACATGTTAAAATTGTCTCTTGATGTTATTATTTTTGTATATTTTCATCCCTCTGTTTAATAATTATTTGCAATTAATTGATATCTTTTGCAGTCTAACCCTAACAAGGGGCACTAGTGGAGGTGTCCCCAACTGTTCTGCATTCCAAACCTCAAAAAATGGTCGGTTATTAATCTCTGGCCTTCATCTTAGTCTGCAAGGATTTGTCATAATTAATCAATTTGCCTATTGTTTTGCATACTTAGGGTTTTTAGGAGTATTTGAGCATTAAATTGAGATATTGATAACATTTGAGCTTCCACATCGTTCCAAGTGACAACCCAACCTGTTAGGTGAATGCTCTTGCTTATTAGAGATTCAAATCGATTGATATGTCCTTGAATGTTTATTGTGAAAGGAGGATTTACCCTTGAAACTAAAACACCATCATCATTCATCCCCCTTTTTCATACTAAACAAGAACATCTCAAATTCATTTAAGAATAATAGGAATTTCATTAAGATCAATGGGCAACATTCAAACAACTTTCAGTCACAAGTGGTCACTATTACAAAGCCTAACCGGACACCATTTCAATTCAAGCAGCAACAAAGACAATTCACTCCATTATCAGATTCTCTTCACTTGATAATGACTCAAGCAGTGAACAACAATCTTTTGAAGCTTCCTCTTGCTCATCCATTAGAAATCTTATGCCTGCCATTTGCTTTGATTCTGTATCTTGCGATCATCTAGTTTTGTTGTCAAATGTGTGGCTTGTGTAATCTTACTTTCAGTTTTCATCTTAAAGTACAATGAGTCTTTTGACATGATTTGGAAGGAGTTATTTGAGCTTTTGTGTTAAAACAAATCATTCTCTGTTAACTTTTAATCCCTTTTCTCTAAATTTACTTAGGTGATTAAAAGCGTCATTTAGTTTAGGCCTAGCTGTAGTTAGAAGTTTCAAAAAAAGAAAAACCTCTGCTGCAACGTATAGAGTTTTATAACCTTGTGCTCACAGTTAAGAAACAAAAAAAGATAGGCAAATTTATTTTATTTATCTTTTAAGTAAACATCAGCAAAAAGGGAACTTCCCCTCATAATAGAAGAGCAGTTTATCTGTCCATAGCTGTTCGTTTCCAACTCGCATTCCAGAGGTGCAAATTGAAATGCCAACAAAATGCAACATCAAAACATCTCCAACCTACCAAATTTGCCCTTCAAGACAAGGCGCCCATCCTCCTAGAGTGTGGCATTCCAAACTAGGGTTAAAAGATACCTTATAGTGAAAAGGAGCTATACACAAATGAAAACAAAGTACACAACCCCACCTACATCTGTAGATGCCTTACGGTGAAAAGGAAGCACACGCAAACACGTTTTATCAACAATATCTAAAATAATCAACCACAATATATGCCCTCACCTTAAAGTGGCTGATCCTGCTTGCTGGTCTCAATCATATTTAAGGTAAAGTGAAAACATGCAAGGGAACAAGAGCTTTCACAAAGCCCATGCCCCAAAGGTGACATGTGCTAACAATCATCGAATGTTCCCAACAATCACACACGTTAGTATCAAATTCTAATCATCGATAATATTCACGCATAGAAATAAGGTAACATACCACATAAAAAAACCAAGGCTACACTTATGGGTTTGGATCCAAGTATAGCTATTAGGTTATACTTTAGTTATCTCAGAACCAAGTGTAGCTACAAGGTGAGATACAAAACAATCCAAAGTGCATAGAAGTAGATTTAGAGTACTGTGAAGGTTTGTTACAAGAAACTTCACAACACAAGGTGATTCTACTAGTCAAGTGTCAGTAATATATCAACCCCATCTTCATAGATGGACTAGGTCCATTTTTTCTTTCTTGTTGTAAGGACACACGGTCCTTATTAATATTTATTTATTATCATCATCCGCTGACTAGTAGAGCCACTAAAGAATGTAAACACTAAAAATGAGAGGAGAAAAAAATGACTTAGGAATGCAACATGGGAAGATGCCCCCAAGACATCCTCCACAACCCTATGCCCCCAAGGAACCACACACAACAATTATAAAAAGATAGAGAGGAATAGAAGAATGGAGAAATAAATATAAGAAGTATTACAACAGAGGCGGTCTCCTCGTATCCTTGACCTTACAAGAGTATCAAGGGTCATCCAAGGAGACCTAAACAACATTTAACACAACACGGGGGAACACAACACATCATATACACATAAATATATGCATCTAAGAGGAAGCCAAACTTGTGAGCATCTTATAGAGGTGCTCCATCAAGTGTGGTAAAATGCATGAGGAACTCATACCTATTTGATGTTTATTTCCAAAACGGCCACGCGGTGCTTGTTTCTTGAGACCTTGTACATTTGAAATCTGCTGATGCTTGCAGGGAGGAGAAGCATTACCTTTTTCCATGGATGATTCATGCCTTGGTCTTTTCCTTTATTTTATTTTCTTATTCTACTTTGCTTGTTGAATGAGCCTTTCACGATGAAATGGGATGCTTTTCATTGTCATGACTTTATCTTGCTTTAGGTGATTACATGTAAGTTGTTCCATCTGCGTATTTTGCGCATTTTGGTTATCTCCCGATCCATAAAGGGATAATGGAGGAGGAACCTCAACATAGATACCTTTTCTGCATGGGTGAGGTAGATCTTCATTTGCTGTCTTATCTACTTATATCATGTCAATTATTTCATCATAGTCGAGATAGTCATCTTCAATCTCTATTATATTTTGTTCCACCATGTTATTATGTTTAGCAAAAGGATTAGTGAAGATCTGTAAATTTTGACTCAGAGGAGATACTGGCTTATTTTCATTATCATTCACACTAGAAACCTATATCATGTAAGAATTGATGAAGTCTTAAATTTCATGTTTCATATGCATACATCTTTCGGTATCATGTCCTATTGAGCAGTGATAGTGACAATAGGCATTAGCATCAAATGAAGATCCTTGCATCTTACTACTATCTAATGGATGAGCAAGAGGAAGCTTCAAAAGATTATTGTTCATTACTTGAGTCATTATCAAGTGAAGAGAATCCAATAATGGAGTGAATTGTCTTTGTTGCTGCTTGAATTGAAATGATGTCCGGTTAGGGTTTGTAATAGCGAACACTTGTGATTGAAAGTTGTTTGAATGCTGCCCATTAATCTTAATGAAATTCCTATTATTCTTCTTAAATGAATTTGAGATGTTCTTGTTTAATGGACTCTTTGTTGGTGGATGTAGCCCGAGTTTGGGTGAAACACGTTAAAATTGTCTCTCGATGTTATTATTTTTGTGTATTTTCATTCCTCTGTTTAATCTTTATTTGCATTTAATTGATATCTTCTACAGTCTAACCCTAACAAGGGGCACTAGTGGATGTGTCCCCGACTGTTCTACATTCCAAACTTCAAACAATGATCAGTTATTAATCTCTGTCCTTCATCTTAGTCTGCAAGGATTTGTCATAATTCATCAATTTGCCTATTATTTTGCATACTTAGGGTTTTTAGGAGTATTTGAGCATTAAATTGAGATATTGATAAGATCTAAGCTTCCACATTGTTCCAAGTGACAACCCAACCTGTTAGGTGAATGCTCTCACTTAGTAGAGATTCAAATCGATTGATATGTCCTTGAATGTTTATTGTGAAAGGAGGATTTACCCTTGAAACTAAAACACCATCATCATTCATCCCCCTTTTTCATACTAAACAAGAATATCTCAAATTCATCTAAGAAGAATAATAGGAATTTCATTAAGATCAATGGGCAACATTCAAACAACTTTCAATCGCAAGTGTTTGCTATTACAAAGCCTAATCGGACACCATTTCAATTCAAGCAGCAACAAAGACAATCCACTCCATTATCGGATTCTCTTCACTTGATAATGACTCAAGCAATGAACAACAATCTTTTGAAGCTTCCTCTTGCTCATCCATTAGATAGTAGTAAGATGCAAGGATCTTCATTTGATGCTAATGCCTATTGTCACTATCACTGCTTGATAGGACATGATACTGAAAGATGTATGCATATGAAACATGAAATTTAAGACCTCATCGATTCTTACGTGATATAGGTTTCTAGTGTGAATGCTAATGGAAATAAGCCAGTATCTCCTCTGAGTCAAAATTTACAGATCTTCACTGATCCTTTTGCTAAACATAATAACATGGTGGAACAAAATACAATAGAGATTGAAGATGACTATCTTGATTATGATGAAATAATTGACATGATATAAGTAGATAAGATGGTAAATGAAGATCTACCTCAGCCATGTGGAAAAGGTATCTATGTTGAGGTTCCTCCTCCATTATCCCTTTATGGATCAAGAGATAACCAAAATGTGCAAAATACGCAAATGGAATAGCTTACATGTAATCACCTAAAGCAAGATAAAGTCATGACAATGAAAAGCATCCCATTTCATCGTGAAAGGCTCATTCAACAAGCAAAGTAGAATAAGAAAATAAAAGAAAGGAAAAGACCAAGGCATGAATCATCCATGGAAAAAGGTAATGCTTCCCCTCCCTGCAAGCATCGATAGATTTCAAATGTACAAGGTCTTGAGAAACAAGCACCGCGTGGCCGTTTTGGAAATAAACATCAAACAGGTATGAGTTCCTCACACATTTTACCACACTTGATGGAGCACCTCTCTAAGATGCTTGCAAGTTTGGCTTCCTCTTAGATGGATATATTTATATGTGTATATGATGTGTTGTGTTCCCCCGTGTTGTGTTAAATGTTGTTTAGGTCTCCTTGGATGACCCTTGATACTCTTGTAAGGTCAAGGATACAAGGAGACCACCTCTGTTGTAATACTTCTTATATTTATTTCTCCATTCTTCTATTCCTCTATATCTTTTTATAATTGTTGTGTGTGCTGCCTTGGGGGCATAGGGTTGTGGAGGATGTCTTGGGGGCATCTTCCCATGTTGCATTCCTAAGTCATTTTTTTCTCCTCTCTCATTTTTAGTGTTTACATTCTTTAGTGGCTCTACTAGTCAGCAGATGATGATAATAAATAAATATTGATAAGGACCGTGCGTCCCTACAACAAGAAAGAAAAAATGGACCTAGTCCATATATGAAGATGGGGTTGATATATTACTGACACTTGACTAGTAGAATCACCTTGTGTTGTGAAGTTTCTTGTAACAAACCTTCATAGTACTCTAAATCTACTTCTATGCACTTTGGATTGTTTTGTATCTCACCTTGTAGCTACACTTGGTTATGAGATAATTGAAGTATAACCTAATGGCTATACTTGCATCTGAACCCATAAGTGTAGCCTTGGTTTGTTTATGTGGTATGTTACCTTATTTCTATGCATGAATATTGTCAATGATTAGAATTTGATACTAACGTGTGTGATTGCTGGGAACATTCGATGATTGTTAGCACATGTCACCTTTGGGGCACGGGCTTTGTGAAAGCTCTTGTTCCCTTGCATGTTTTCACTTTACCTTAAATATTATTGATATCAGCAAGCATGATCAACCACTTTAAGGTGAGGGCATATATTGTGGTTGATTATTTTAGATATTGTTGATAAAACATGTTTGCGTATGTTTCCTTTTCACTGTAAGGCATCTACAGATGCAGGTGGGGTTGTGTACTTTGTTTTGTTTTGTGTATACCTCCTTTTCACTATAAGGCATCTATAGATGCATGTGGGGTTGTATACTTTGTGCTTCCTTTCACCGTAAGGTGTCTGCGGATGTAGGTGGGGTTGCATTTTGAAAGATCTTCTACGGAAGGTGGGATTGTGTCTTCCCTTGAGTGGTTGCACATCCTTTTGAAAGTCCTCTGCGGAGGCGGGGATGGATCTTGAGTTATTCACCCTTAAGCATGTCTTTGGCAATTGTGGTAGTGTAGCTCAACCATGAGGTGTGTTTGGCATGTCTTGATAGTGGAGCATAGTGATGAGCTCCTCCTTATCGCCCGTGTTTGCTGTGTATAAGACATATAGTGTGTCAATGACATACTATACGACGCTCATGTATTCCATGTGTTTTTGTGTGTTTTTTGTGTCTTTGTTGCATGTCTTGCATGATTTTGTGTAGTCTAAAGGTGCGTAGCAATGAGCTCCCTCCACACTGTGTGTTTTGTGTGTCTTTGAAGGTGGCACATAGTGATGAACTCCCCCCATTGCCTAGTTAGGGTTATATTTATATAATTGTTTAATCATGTCTTCTCTGTGTCTTACATGACTATATTCATTTCTTCTCCATGTATTGTGTGCTTCACTATCTTCTTAATGTATTGCGTGCTTTCTTACTGTATTCTTCATGTTTTGCATGACTGTCAAGTGTTTTCTTATGTTTGCCTAAGCTTGGGGGCTAGAAATAGTCCTTCAAACTTAGGGTGTGTCTTTGCTCTAATGTTTGATGTGTTTGATATGCTTTGACTATACTTTAATGCATGTACTGATTATAAGATCAGACACACATTAAAGTGGGGGCTAAATTCTATGGAGTAAGAAGTGGACACTTGCCTTTTTACCTCCTTGTTTAGCTCCTAGGTCCCTGTAATTACATTATGCATTATAATTGATCATCCCGAGGAGATTTCCTGACTCCAATGTGAATTTGGGGCCTTGAGCCCTTCCTTAATCTCATCTTAGACTAAAAAGGGGCTCCTAAACTTGGGCACCAACTACCCAAGTCTCCCCTGATTGGTCGAGGCTAATTAACGCTATGTCAACATATGACCTTTAAAAAGTTCCTCTTTGTCAGTTCTTGTGATTTAATTTCACAAATGTTAGCAGGAAAGCATATATAAGTTTTCAAATGTGCATTCAAGACCAATGCGAAGTTACAGGTGCAAGATTCAAGAAAAGTGAAGATATAGGAAGATTGTGCAGGAATCAAGGTTTCAAGATTCAGCAGACATTCATGAATATTCCTCTAAAAAGACTTGGGTAGTTGGCGCCCTAGTCTTCTAGGTAGTTTTGACTCTAGATTTGGCATCTGAGTAGTTTCTGGAGTGTTATCTCAATTCAGACCTCTGACAGATTCTCACTTTCAGGACTTGGGCAGTCCCTATTTCATCCTCTAACACTTCATCTTCTGAAATACAGGTTCTAATATCTCTTTGATCATCTTTATACATGCATATCTAGAGTTTTAGTCATTTTCTATTTGTTATAAGCTGATTATCTTAGAACTAGGGTTTTATGCATGCTTGACCTAGGGTTTTGATAAAAGTCTTGGTTAAATCTAATCTTTCCATAGCAAACAAGAGAACAAGATCTATAGTTGAGTCCACCTCCCTTTGGTTGTGATTTGGCTTGGCCTTTTCATTGAATGTTATTGTGGAAGAGGGTTTGATCTAGTTTGCATGCTAGTCTACATCATTCATCTTTTCCATACTTAAATATCTATTTTGATGTTTACACAAATTTGAGAGGGGGAGAATACCTCGACCCCATTCTCATATCTTGTCGAGTGTTAGAAACAATGTAAGTATACATTGTATACATCTATATATGTTTTAATATATCTATTTATTATGATCTATAAGTTAAACCTATTGTTTTGTTGTCAATGAGCTTCTTAAGGGAGCGTGGTATAGTTACAATTTAATGCAAACCACTACATATTCTTGTAGTCACTCAAATCCTTTACTCCAAATCGGTTATGGAGGTAAGGAGGAGGTTTTTGAATTGTTGAAGAGTGGTCTTTAATGACCAGTAACTTCTTTACTTCTGCATGCCATCGTAGAGTGAGAATAGGCGAAGATGTGGGTAGATCTCCGCGATCATGGAGGACTATAGTGGGACTCAAATTCTTTAAGAGTAGATCTTAGCTGAGTTGGGATATATTGTAGGAGGCTACTGGTTAAGTAAAAGACTTTTTTAAACATAGAGGAAGGCATTGGGTATGCATGGGTGCAACTCCAAGTGTATAGAGAAGCAAAGGACTGTGTTAGACACAGAGCTTTATATTGAGAAAGAATCCATGGGGGTGAGAGATATGGTGAGACACAAAGAGAGAGCTATGTTATCTTTAGAATCCATAGAGAGAGAGAACTGTGATCATCAAGCATACATGGAAAAGTGAGTTAAATGCAAAGGAAGGCTT
Source organism: Cunninghamia lanceolata (assembly GCA_027924645.1). NCBI lineage: Eukaryota > Viridiplantae > Streptophyta > Pinopsida > Cupressales > Cupressaceae > Cunninghamia > Cunninghamia lanceolata. The sequence goes on from BSBN01001583.1 coordinate 20,317,292, forward strand.
AAGATAACACGAGTAACAGAGGTAGTAAGGAAGAAACTAAGCTCAGGTTTGAAAATTGTCAACACTTGAGGTAAGAATATCCATTATAAATAATCAATTTCTTTATTAAACTGTTATATAGCAAATAATACATAGATATACAAATAGTAAAGTTAGGATCACAACAACTATGTAAAATTAGATACGTATGAATTAGAGTAATACTATCTTGTCAAGAAACGAAACTGCACTCAGAGTGCATGAGACAATAGTGTCTAAATTTATGATAGATTAAATGTCTTTGAATAGCAGTTTGAACAACAATAGATAAACAATAGAATGTTTTAGTCTTCAATAGAGATACTATGGAAGTAGCAAGAGACTAGCGTAGGTCAAGGTGGTGGTTGCTATTGTGGATGCAGTGTTAATGTCGACAACTAGTACTAATACTAGTACTAGTATTGTGTATTTGCCTTAGACTGTGTATCTAATGACCTTATAATGATGTCTCTGAAGCTTGCAAGCCATCTAGACAAGCTAAGAACAACCATCAGTCTTACTGTGAACTCTCAGTAGTATTTTGCACCTAATGGAAAGAGAAGTTGAGTGAGCTATGAATGGTAGAAATCCATTATATCTCATGCAGTGCTATTGGTAGTAGTGCCAATGGTGATTTTAGCTTGAGGCATGCAAAACATTGCTTATAAGCAAGGACTCACTTCTCCTATCAAGGAGTCGTCCTTAAAATGTAAATATTAGAAAGAACAAGCTTCACCACTTCATTAATATCATCAAACACATAAAATATATATGGTAAACCTTGTTGCTTTGATAGACTTAAGATTATGGAATAGTGATATAACTAGATAAGCTATATATATAAGTGTAGAGACAACTTTTTTGAGAACTCTGATATAAACCTGAGAGTTGTGAGGAGTAAGATTGTAGAAATTTAGACAGAGATAGATTTACTTTTCACAGTTTTATTTTTTACAATCAAAGATTTTGTGATAGATATTCACTTATTTTAAAATATATATAAATGATGTTTGTATCATTAAAGACACCTAAGTATAGTGATATAATATCACATATGTATTCTACAACAATGATAAGCATTATCATGATAAAAAAGGATGTTAAACATGAGTTCATAACCTATCTTATATCGAGAGTCAGTGGACTTTAGAAGACCAAGAGGTTGAAAATATCATATTATTATTGTAGACTCAAACCTATTTAGGTTGAAATATTGAACTTAGTCAAAAGATTAGTTATGATAATGATAGTATTCATTAAGATCTTATATGAATGAGGATATACTTCATGTGCTATTTTTTTTACATGTTATGAGTAATGTGAATTCAAACAATTCCCAAGTGGTCAAGAGAAGACTAGAGGTTTTCATTTCCATGTTATATTACTTTGGAATACAAGAGTATTTGATATTTCAATGTGTTGGGATGGAGAAGATAAATTCCTAGATTCGACCCAAAAGGGTTAAGAAAACTTGAAAACTTTTAAATTTGTTATAACATTGAATTAGTCTATTGTTTATTATGGTCAACTGTAAATAGCTGAGAAACCATAAATCAAGACAAGTATAATTTAGGAAGAGTCTATGAAGCACTTATGATAAATTAAATGATTTCATGATAGAGTTAGAAACTTGATATATTACACAAGAGTGCTTAATCTTTGGGTCATTGAGTAGAATGACAGGAAGTCATAGACCTTAGTATTTACAAGTATGCAAAGAGGGACTCTCTAAAAGGTTAAAGTCACCTAAACCCTTATATTACATTTATCCTAGATTAAGGATTAATTCTAAGTTAGATTGACTAGGATTTGAGTTTATTCAAGACAATTTATATCTAGAGATACTAGTCATGCAAGTCAAACTATAGGATCATATGGTAGTTTCCAAGTCAAGTTAGAGGTGTGTGAACACACAACTAAGTTTATTTCAAACATCTATTTATAGAGAAACTTTGGCCAAAGTAATGCATTTGTCTCTACATGCATTAGTTAGTTCACCATGTCTAAATTGGATAACCTGTCAGAATGATCATACTTAGCTAGAATATTGTCTAGAGTTGTATGGTCAATTGAGTTATGTAGGACACAACATTAGAACTTAGATGGCAACCAATTGGTTCCTTATGTCTATAGTCTTTGTGAAGGGTAGGGTCACTTCTAGTAAAGTGGGTGGGGAACCATCGGTCTGTGGTTGAGGAAAAGCACTCAGATGATGCTCTCCCTCTATAGTAGAAGACTCACTGAGCGTTGTGAGATAGAAACTAGATTCCAGATGTAGAATATTTCATGATATGACTTATGATTGTCAAACTTATGTAAAATTATTCATTTTTCCAAGAGCAAAATATTTGTAAATGTAAAGTGAAATGATTTCACTATGATGTTATCTTTGAATATGTTGTAATTTTCAAGGTTGAAAAATATTTTGAAAAGATATACATTTATTTCTATGTGATTATGCAGTTGTTAAAAAAAAATTCTTTCTTAGTTGAACATGTTCATTTATTTTCTTAGTAAATTTTGTGAGTAATTCCAAGTTGTATGAGTTGGTATGTTACATTAGGTAATTGCATGCCCTCTTCATCTTCAGTGTAACTAGGTAGTTCATGAAATAGGGTGGTATCAGCAACCCCTTATGGAGCAATTTCCTCCTCAATGCCCTCATCATTTGATTGTAACTCTACTTGGCATTGTTCAAGTTGCCTTTGCAGCTGAAGGTTCTCCCCATGCAATCTTGGCATTTCATTCTCATTCATTTTATGAACATCATGGGAAAAACTTTCAAAAGAATCATAATCTAGAGGGCTCAACATTGTGCATGAATCATTACTACCCACATGCTCAGTGCACTCTTGCTCTAGCTAATTTGTCTTAACTTCTTCTTATAGAAAGTCTGATCTTTTAAATTTCATAGTGCATGAGGGCTCATTATCAGTATGTGGCTCCTCCCTAGTTGCAGGCACCTCCCTTCCTGGCCCATCCCTCCAATTAGCCTGGTAAACAATAGGTCCACCTTTGAAAAGTGAAATTGTGTCAGGACAAGAGGGGTGACATGGGAAGGTAGCCTGAGAATTTCCTTGAATTTCTTGGAGGGGAGAGGGTTCTTGGAAAGAATGTTCATGGGGGTAAAGGATTTGTGTTTGCATAGGAACATAGTCTTGTGAAGGATGGGGATCTCTAAAACTTGGAAATTTGAAGCATCGGGGCTGATCCGAGGTTTTAGAGGGATTGTGTTGCTTAAAGCTTGGGACTTTGAAGGTGGAAACTCACTCTATGATAGGTGGGTTTGTAGATGTAGAAGGAGAGGGATTGAAATGGTAATGGAAGGTGATCTCGATTGGTTTTTCCACCTCTTTGTCTAGGGAAGTAATTTCCTTAATTGTTCTTCTTTAGTTGTGATTTGCAAAGCCAGGTTCTCCTAAAAAGCTCTTTCCTTTGCCTTCATCTATTGTTGTTGAAGATGAGTCTGATAAGAAAGCTCCTCCTACCGTTGGTTATACTCCATCATTTCTTTAACCTCATCCCACTCTCGTTGGAAACCTAGGACTATCTCCATCACATCACCTTCATTTCTGATGTTAAAATTAAAGTCCTCCTATGGCTAATTATACCCTACTTGTCTTTTAATATCATCCAAATGTTCCCTAATTTCTAGTAGAGCAAGGTAGTCCTTTTGAGGTTGATAATAAACATTATTAGGCTAACAAGAAGGCTGAGTGGGGGTGGGATGGAGGTAAGCATCATGAGGATGTTGATAACCCACTAAAAAAAGGCTATATGGCATGAAAACAGAGGTGTCTTGGGCCTAAAATTGTTGGTAAGGAGGTGCATAGATTGAATTTTGGCAGGGTGGATGGGAATAACCATAATTCCCATAAAATTTTGACATTTTAGCATATCGAAAAGAAGATATGTATTCAATCTTTTTTGAAAATGAAGTTTAATAGGTCTGGTTTGAAGATCGTGAATGTACCAAAAGAGAGTCACCAGATGATTTGAGAGCCTTGAAGGCTAGAAAAGACCAAGAGTATCATTGAACTCTGACCTTTGATGAGGCTTTAAGCACTTAAACTGGCTGCACCAGTAAATTGTTCAACAGAGTCACCATGGTGCTTGTTGAATGCTTTCACAACTACACATGAACTAAGAACAACACCAAATATTCTCAGTTTAGCTCTTACTCGGAGCAAAGGGTCCCACCAGGCATGCCATAAACTATTATCACTTGGAATTGCACCATGCTTGAAGCTTGTTCAAGCATTCCAATGACACAATGGGACTGATCTCAAGGCGTGGGACCTTGTAGATGAGATTAGATCTCCAAAGAAGGTTGGTTCCTCATTCTGAACTTAAGGTTTAGAGAAAATAACTAAACCTATGCTACTTATCACCAAGGAAAAGGGGGAGAAGAGACTAAAATTAAAAGGGAGGTGATGCACCAAGATTTAAGGTGTTTAGTTGAACCTAAATTAACACAACAATGATCTCAAAACTGAAATAGACTCACACAGACTCATTGAAGTTATCACAAAGGTTTGTGTAGAAGACCATAGCTACAAAAGTGATCTCTTTATCCATAGAATAAGCCTACCATCTTCAAGTGAACATAGTTTAAAACTTTATAGAGAGGCAAAATAACAATTTATATTGATAATGAAGGCTAGAAAGCCACTACAAAAAGAAGAAAGATTCATTACACAGAGATATAAACACAAAATGAGAACTCCCATTCATAAGTGAGCTAAAAATGGAGATGTCAAAGGCTCAGAATCAAGCACAATGCATTAAATCCATACAATTCCAGAAGATATCACATGGTTTGTTGCTGCAACAAATCTCTTGCCTGTGTAGTGACCTAGGAAAATAGCCAACCAATAGAAATACATCTCAAATATAGACATATATAGCTTTTCAAATCATATTGTAGAAACCATAAACATGAGAAAGAGTGGTCAAAAAGGAAAACTAGTTTCTCATGTTGCAATAAGTCCATCTCTGTGTCCTTGGAGCACGTCCACATGGCTCTCCCTAGAAATCTACTGAAGAAGAACATCTGCCCATGCCTTAGGTACAAGAATTCAATGCAAAAGGATCTACAATGGCATAGGAGCGTGATAAATCTATTTCTATAAGCAATCAGTCTTTAAAGAAGCATTAATGGTAGCCAAGAAGGTTTTTGAGTAGTCTCATTGCGTTTTGAATAGTAGAAAGAGCAAGGAGGGCGAAACAATTGAGCCTTGACCAATCGGGCTTCCACCGATCAATCGACATCTGAAAGGGTGAAGAAGGAAACCCTGATCTCCAAAGTCTGAAAGGAACAAAGGGAAATTATCAAGCTTTAGAGATTAGGCGTTCACCATGCATTGTTCATTTTGAAAAGAGAACTACTCGATCCCCAATCTTGAAATACTTAGAAAAATTTGAAGCCTCGCCGGATGTCAATTGTTGGGCCCTCACCCTTTCGCATTCAAAAATAAATAAGGAAGAGAAACCTCTCGATCACCATCGTCTGAATGACTTAGAACAATTAGAGCTTGTTGTACTTCGATGATTGGGCCTTTTGTCTACTACTTGCTAAAAGGAAAGAAGAATACTGCAACCCCAACCTCTAAAGTCTGAAACATTTAGATAATTTATGAAGCTTCTTTGAACCTCGACCATTGGACCCTCACCCTTCCACATTCAAGAAGAAAGAAAGAAGAGAAACTTCCTGACCTTTGGCACCTGAAACACTTGGACAAATATGGAGCTTTGTCGGCCATAGGGCCTCTCGCCTACTGCCTAGAAGAAGAAAGAAGGCCGCTACATTGACCTTCGACACCCGAAAGACTTAGGCAAATTATGAATTATCAAGGTGGAGATTTCAGAGCCAATAGGACTGGTATGATGGGAGAGATAACTCTAAAACTCTGAAGCTCTGAAAAAGTTAGAAAACACAAGGAAAAAACAAGGAAACCTTGGACTTAGTGTTTTAGGCTTCTTCCTTGCACTTCCAAAGGAAAACATTTAGAATTCTTTAGGATTGGGGGGTTTTCTGCAAGTTTGGGGGATCCTTGGGCTATTTGGCCTAAGGGAAAAATAGGACAACACATAACTCTTGCAATATGTCTCTTCCCCGTGGATGCAACCATGGTGGAAATGTAGTGGGAAGGAAACCCCAATTTCACTATTGTAGTGATAGGAAATACCACCTGTCATGCTCACATTTTCCATGTGGTCATGACTCAAATACCACATGTCTTGCCCACATTTTCTGTGTGGTCATGATACAAAAAATCAAATTTTTTCCCACCTGACTCTAAAACCCCCTCGTGCATAACTTGTGCGCTCAGTGACTCACACACATCACGTGGTTGTATTATCAACAAACATTAGGCACATCGCACAAAGGCGGGGAGGACAAACAAGGTGCAGGATGATGCAAAACTCCTTTTGCAATCCCTACAATGATGATAGCATCTAAGGGGGTTGTGCATCGCAACATGCGCCATTAAGAGGGGTGGCCTCTATTAAGGAACCATCCTTAGGGTTTCCTAGGTGAAGGTGAAAGCGGTTCCGACCTAAGTCAAAACCCTTAACCCTAGAATCTATCAGGCAAACAATTTTCAAAAATAAAAGGTAGAAGTACAAAAAGGTATTGATAGGAGCTATTACAGTATCCATAAACCAACACAAAGAAATTAAAATAGGTTAACTACTTTTTGTAAAAAAAATGTAACATAATAGATTTAAGGGAAGAACTGTAAACTAAAGTTGTACAACTTTACAATTAATTAATGAACTAAATAATTTTCCATTAACAACATCCATCACTTTTTCCAACTAACACTTTAAAACCAAAGATTGGTCTCTCAAAAATTAGACAACATAACATTACAAAGACATTATAAGGGTTTAATAGATTACAAGTGCAATAAATTAAAATTTGAACTATAGAATATACAAATAAATCTAATATTCACTTAAGTTGGTTTATAAATAGAAAACGGTTTAAAAAAAACTGGTTAACAATCCCTAAACATTAGGGCAATACTTTTTCAACCTAAAAAAAGATTATAAAGGCAATTCATGTCCTTGCTTCTCTCACATTGGTTTGTGGTTGCAGGTTGAAGTGGAGCTCAAAGAAATATCTTTCCTTTTTGGAAGGATTATTTCCCAACAAGATTTGTTTTCTAAAAGTTTTCTATTATTTTCCCAAGTCTTCTAAGTTACAATTTCTCTATGTTTTAGTTTGCTAAGATTGGTTTTCCAAAGTTGAAGTAGTTTAGAAGTTAAAAAAAAGCTTTCCCTCTAAGATTTATTTCATAGCCTTCTATAAATTTTTCCATATTTTTATTTATATATATAATATATTGCATAGTTGAACAAATAGCACTCATGCTTATATATAATGTATATACTACATATATATAGGAATATATGTGTATATAAACATCTATAAAAAATTGTAATATAATCCATATATGTCTGTGTGTATACACAGTATTGTGTATACCACAGAATATATTTGTGTATACACCAAACTGTGTATACCACATAATATGCATCAATAAATTATATATATAAGTATATATAAATCTTATAATAAAGATTTAATATACTAAAGACAAGGGAGGGCGACTGTGTTAAAATAATAAATATTATTTTTTGCTGAGCAGAACATAGGTATTACACAGAACAATTTTTTTTTTTGAAGCAGGGTTGATCGACTACCACAGATCGGCCAGCCTATGGAGGTTGGCGAGCGGGGGCTCTCGCCCCACAAGAGCCCACAGGCTTCTGTGGGGATGGGGTCCTCGACCCCGGCCCCATGGGCCTACGCTATACAGAGCGGGGGGGAGGGGGCGGGTAGACAGTGCTTCGACCCTGTCGTCCCCCCCAAAACTATGTTTTAAAAAAAAATTATTTAAAGCATTTTTATATGGTTTAAAACCCTAAAATGTGGACTTTTAATCCATTGAAAATAAAAGTAAAACTTTCAGCTCACAAAAATTTTCAATAATATAAAAAATATGTATTTTCTTTTATGCCTATTTTTTTTAATATTTAAAACACATTATATATATATACAATCTCAACTCACTACAAAAGGACGTTTAAATATTTTTCTTCTATACTATAGTTAAAGGTAAAAAATTTTCTTTTCTTTCTAAGTAAAGTTAGGGCTCACAACATTTATATATAAAAAGGCAAGCGTTTAAATCTTTGCAAAAGAAAAGATAAAAGAAGTAGTAGGAGCTTTATTAACACACTTCTTTTCTCCCCCTTTTTTTAAAACTAAAGAATTCCAATTTCTATTTTGGAAAAATAAATGCCATACAACTAATTTTTTTTGAACTAATACACTAAGAGGGAGAGAGAAAGACTTAGTTTATTTATTTATTGTCCTAATATTGCAAACAACTATGTAGTACAACCAAAACTTTTCTCCATTAATTTTACAAATGAATTTCATCAAAGGCATAATGTATTCTTTAATAACAATATTTTCAACACAATACCAACAACTATAAAATGAACAAAGCCTTTATTTCATGTATTCACTTTCAACTAAATACAATTTTTCATGAGTAGGAAACATACAAAGGAGTTTACAAGGAAAGACCTTAAAACCAAAAGCTAACTACCCATTTACAAAGCTCTAGCGCTTAGGCTTTTTACATAGCCATTACATAGAAGCCAAAATTATTTTACAAACTCAAAACTTCCCAAGGAGACTCTTCTCCTTCTCTTTTCCTTAGCCATAGATCCTACAATGAATACAACACAAGGGAAAAACAAGGACAATGGAGCTCACCACCCAACCATTGGCTTGAGACAAGCCTCCCCCGAGCTATGAGGCCTACAAGTAACCTTGAAATACACACATAATCAAGGGGAACAAACACACAAACAAACAAAGAAGCACATTTCCAACCGAGGATACTCACAACACAAAGTCCATAACCATGGATTTAAAACAAGGGGAAGAGAGTGGACCCCTTGATGAGTCTAGTTTATGACTCAATTTTGTTAAACTTTATTATCCACTTGCTATAGTTATCTTGGACTTTGGTACTTTGATCTTGATCTTTTTATGTCATTTCCTCAAAACTATAAGATGTTGGGCATAGGTTATTTATTATAATATTTTATGACAAAGACATGCTATATGAACTATCTATGTTAATTTTACATATGGTTAATGAATGTTACTCTAAGGTAGTTATAGATGTGCAATTATTGTGTGTACTAATATTGTTATGCAACTATAATCAATAAACATAAAGTCGAGGAAGATTCTGTTGGTTGGTTACTTGCCATAAAAAGTCAAACATGGTGATCATTCAAATGTCAAATGGAGGGAAGACAACTACCTTGTAGCTAATCTTAAATACTTGTTGAGCAAATTTAGGAGTTACTATTGTGCTAGATCTGTGTTGAAGCAACTTGCTTGACCAGATTCTACGCATGCATAACGGGTGCTAGTAAGAAGTTGAGTCCACTTTTTGACCAAAAAGTGGAAGTGTTTTCCCTGATTTTCAGAATTTGTTACATTTGACCTCAAAATTTGAAGCACTTAGAGATGGAATCTTGGAAAAGTCACTAATAATAAAATGTAGTACTCAGAGTCTAGTTTCCAAAAATGTAATTATTTTGAATACCTAAATAATACAAACTGATTTTCAATAGGCATTTCTAAAAACCACTGTTTAAAAGTCACTTTTTTTTTTTACTATACCATGCATGTGTATGTCATCCATATTTTGACCTAAATAATCATATTTTTCTAAATCCTTTTGGAAAAAGATTTGTAACTAACTTAATCATGTTTTCCATATTTTTTTGTAATTTTATATTGAATAGATTATTTTTTGTTAATTTTTTATTGGCCATATTTGATGTTTTGAAAAATCGTCGTGTACGTCACGCATAAGATGACCTAAACTTATCATTTTTTGAATTTTCTTTTTTTCAAATTGAAAAGAATTGTCTAAATTATGTTTTTGTAGAATTTTTTTTAAATTATTTTAACAAAAATTTATTAAAATACTAAAAAACCCTAATAATTCAAGTTTATGGACTTTCTTCATTAATAATTAATTGAAAAATAGAAAAGGTAATCCAATTGTAAAAATAATTATATATTTGGAATCTACGTTGTCTCATCTATAATGGGTTTTAATTTTGTCAAAAACTTCTTTTAAAAAAGTCGTCAACCATATTGCCAAAGTCTATTTCTTTGAAAAATTTGAAGCTTTTTGTTTAAAAAATAAATAATAAATACAAAAATATGTCCAAAAATTAAAAAAAAATTATATATTTTAAAACTAGACATTGTCATCTTAAATGGGTTTTAATTTCATCCAAAAATTCTAAAAAAAACTTTGTCAGCCATATTGCCAAAATCCATCATTTCTGAAAATATTTTGTACTAAGGCTTCCACTAAAAGTGGACCCAACTTCTTGCACTTACCCTAACCTCCTTTCCACTTTCTATGCTTTCCCTAAAGTGGCATCCTCCTATTCTGTTGGAGTTGACCACCTTGCTAGGTAGTTAGTTTTGTAGTTTTCCTTCTATAAATAAGACTCTAATGCTCCTTTTGAGGGGTTGTTGATTAATTAGAGATTGTATTTGCATTATCCAGTTTTCAGTAATACAGTTATGATGTTTAGTTGTACTCATCTTTTCCAATGAATAAAATGAAGTTATAAGTTCACATTTCTGAGTTTACATTTGTCTTAGGGAATACTCATCCAAGGGGGACCACTTGGTGAGCATTCCACCTTCTATTTTAGTTGTATTTTCTATTAAGCAGTTAGTTAAATATGGCATTGAATGTTCCTGTAGCCACTAGAATTCTATTATGTGTCTGTTCCTGCAGCCAAAGAAGACAGAGTAGTTTCCTATTTGTTTGCCCAGACTTTAATTTTCTATTATGTACTTGAGCTTAGAATAGATGTTGGTTGATGTTCAACATTCTTGTTATTTCTTTCCTAGCAGTTTATCTTCAAAATTACGTCTTTCTTAGCTATAGAATGAATGTGGCTACTTTGGAAGTTCTTAGTGCACATACTGTGTTGACCCACTTCAAGTTCACATCCCTAGGTTGACAAGTGAAATGCATCTTCATAGTGATTAAGATAGCTATTCAAGTTAGATGTCCAATCTCTGAGTTACAGCTTTAAGATCATAGTTGTTAAATCATTATAGGAGACCAACATTTTTGCCACTGTTTCTAGGGATGGTGTCAAACTAAGAAGATCTTTGGAGTCATCTTTAGTATTAATTCTTGCAGTTGTTTTCCTTAAAATGTGTTTTTAGTCAGGAAGTAACCATCTACAACCCATTCACAACATTTTTTGTGAGAAGTGATTGATACTGAGTATATTGCACGCATAGAGGTAGGAGAAGATATGCTTTAGGGAGATTCCTTCCTAATGATTCAACTTACCCAATAGAAGAAGCATAAGTGAATCCTTTTCTTGATGCATTCCCTGATTTGAATTGTTCTGAAACATCCTCTAAAGATCAAGCTACCCCAAATCTGGTTGAAAATCCATTTGCCTTGATAATAGGTCAAGCAGTTATGGCTGTCCAAAATGTACCCAATCAACCAACCTTTCCATTTCCAATTGCTCATCAAAATGAAGTGGATAATCTCAAAAACATCCCTGCTTCAGCTCTCTCCAAGTTCTATGGACTTGCAACAGAGGACCCAGACACCTTCTTGTTTGAATTTGATAGCCTCTGCAGAAGCTATGACTACACTACTAATGCTCATAAGCTTAAGTTGTTTCCTACTACCATGAAAGAGGCTGCATTAAGGTGGTTTATGAGTCTAGGTAGTGATGTTGTCAATACCTGGGAAGAAATGAAAGATAAATTTCTTGAGAAATATAAAGACTACTGTAGGAGTGGGGCTATGAGAGGAAATGACATTCTTAGAATGTAGCAGAAAGAAGGTGAAAGTTTGGAGGATTACATCTCAACGTTTCCATTTTGTTTACAAAAGTCTCCCCATCATGCACTCAATGAGGAGTCTCAAAAAGTACTCTTCCTCAGGAGAATAAGTGAGCATTGCACAGATGCCTTGGATTTAATGGGAGGAGGAGATATTACCCAAGTGTCTTGGGACGATATTAAGAAATTGTGTCAGAATTATTCCAAAGAAACCATGAAGAAAGGAAGAGGTTACCATTCCCTTATGGGAAAAACCTCTACCAATGGAGTTTCAAGGATGGAGATAAGTCACTTGTTATCTGATTTTAAGAAAGATATTATAAATAATATGGCCACCCAGTTGGACACACTTCAGGCAAAGAAGAAGCATGAAGAGGCTAAGGTAATGTTGGCAGAATATTGTCCTCATTGTAGACAAAAGAAAAGGGACTGTAGATGCAAGATGGTAGCTAACATTGATAGTAAGCAGATTCCACCTGAGTTCAAGCCAATACAAGTTGAAGAAGATCAATTCTTCTATGTTGCACAAAGGAGGCCATGGGCTCCAAGACAAGGTATGTCACCAGATCCATTATCATTTGCTGGACCATATTTTAATAATTATGCATCTGGTAACCAATGGCAACAACCATTCCCGTCTAGTTATGGAGGATATTTGCCTCAGCCTTGGAATAACCCTCAAAATACTTTGCAAAATTACCAAAACCCTACACCTCAGTGGCAATAGCCTCAGGGGAATTGGTAGTCACCCCTAGAAAATTAGCAGCAAACATCTCAATGGAGAGGAGGATAGCAATGGCCAAATCAGACCACTAATTACATGCAGTCACCTTCTCAGCCCCAACGACCTACTATAATGCCTCCACCTACTAGCTCCAATTCAAATACACCTAAACCTACTCAGTTACTAGCTCAACCCTTACCTAAGTCAAATAATAGACCATAGCAACAACCGGTATATTCTGCTAATCCAAACCAATTCCTTGCATATGCTATGAATGTAAGTGATATCCATCTGCGTTTAAGAACTACCTTGGCAGCTCCTTCAAGACCCGTTATTACTGAGCTTTTTGAGGAAGAAGAAGAACCTATCAAAACCCCCATTCAATCAAATGTACCTGGAAATCCTGAACCAATACTAGTCAAGCAGACTGCCCAAGAACCACCATTTCCACAAAGGTTAGAAAGTGTGAAACAAAAGGTAGAAGAAGAGGAACCCACCTTTGACATTCTAGAGCAGTTGAAACATATATGTGTCAAGATCCCTCTATTTCAAGCCATAAAAGATGTTCTTATATATGGCAAAGCAATAAAAGAAGCATGCCTTAAGAAGCTAGGCAGAAAAAGGAAGAACCCCACTATGGTTCATGTGGTGGGACAATTGGCTGACATCATGCTTGGGAAAGTGACTCTTCCCAAATATAATGATGCAAGAAGTCCTGTGGTAAGAGTTATTATAAATGGGATCCAAATTAGAAATGCTCTGATTGATCTTGGAGCAGCAATAATGTAATGACAAAGGATATCCTGTAGCAACTGAATGTTGCAACCATGTGACCTACTCCTACTGTCCTATAGCTTGCTAATAGTTCTACTGTTAAACCTGATGGTATAGTCAAGGACCTTGTTGTATCCCTAGACTCATGGGAATATCCAACTGATTTCATGATACTTTCTCCTAAAGCTACATTGGGAGGATACCCTATCACTCTGGAAAGGCCGTGGTTAGCCACAACAGATGCTTATATTGGTTGCTAGTTAGGAGACATGACCATCTCTGATGGGAGAAGCACTAAAACACTTGTTCTTTACCCACTTGCACAGCCATTCCATGATATGGATAATCCTGTTTGGCCTCATGTTGGTGAAGAGGCAGAGGAAGCTAATTCTGTGGAGCAGCTTATGATGTTAGGCAGAAGTTCTTTCTTGTAGCTTCAAGGAGAGGAGGAGGTGTTGTCTAACATAATTCAAAATCATTGTGAAGTAGAGGAAGCATCATCCTCTCATTTTGCTGATCCAGTGAAGATACTTATTCCAATTTTTCCTACAGCATCAGGTATGTCACATACATTGCTTCCACAAGAAATTAAGGTACCAAGTATTAATGAAGTAACTATGGTAGACTTAACAACTCAAGTGGAAATTTTAGAAGAAAGATATCTCAATACTAACAGTAACTTGACTCAAGCACAACAACTATCTTTGACATATTTGTTAAAGAAACATAAGAATGCCTTTGCATGGGATTATCATGACATGAAAGGATTAGATCCTACATTATGCACCCATAGGATTTACATAAAAGAAGATTGTGCACCAGTAAGACTACCACAAAGGAGAATCAACCTTGCACTAAGAGAAATTGTCAAAGAGGAATTGCAGAAGCTATTAGATGCAAGATTTATCTACCCAATCTCAGATAGCCAGTGGGTGTCTCCTCTGGTTCTTGTGCCCAAAAAGGGAGGGAAATGGAGAGTTTGTATTGATTACAGAGAACTAAACTCTGCCATAAAAAAGGATCATTTCCCCTTCCTTTCATAGACCAAGTATTGGACTCACTTGCAGGAAAGCAGTACTTTTCCTTCTTGGATGGATTTAGTGGTTACAATCAGATTCAGATTGCACCTGAAGATCAAGAGAAAACAACATTTACCTATCCTTGGGGGACACATGCCTACTCAGTACTCCCATTTGGCTTATGCAATGCACCTGCAACTTTCCAAAGGGTAGTCATTATCATATTTTTAGATATCTCACATGATTGTATGGAAATCTATATGGATGATTTCACTACTTATGGTGCTACTTTTGAAGAGGCATTAGCAAACTTAGGGAAGGTGTTGGAAAGATGTGAAGACCACAGTCTATCCTTGAACAGTGCAAAGTGTTTCATGATGATGCAGGAAGGAGTAGTACTTGGTCACTATATTTCTCCAAAAGGAATCTAGGTAGACCCAGCAAAGATTGAAGTCATCATCAATCTACCCATTCCTGCAAAGCAAAAAGATGTCAGAAGCTTCTTGGGTCATGCAGGGTATTATAGATGTTTCATCAAAAATTTTAGTAAAATGACATCCCCATTATATACTCTTCTCACAAAGGATGCTGAATTTTAGTAAAATTAAGACTGTAACAAAGCATTTTCTGATTTGAAGGTAGCATTAACCCATGTTCCTGTACTTAAAGGACCCAATTAGGAACTTCCTTTCCACATTCATACTGATGCATTAGTTTATGCCATAGGAGCAGTTTTAGGCCAGAAAGAAGGAGTCATTGAGCATGCTATTTATTTTGTTAGCAAAAACTTATAGGTGCTAAGTTTAACTATATAGTAATAGAGAAGGAAATACTAGCAGTCATCTATGCACTCTCAGGCACTACATAACAGGCTATCAAATCTTTGTGCACACAGATCATGTAGCCATTAGGTATCTTATGAACAAACCTCTAATATCAAGTCAATTAGCAAGATGGGTGTTGCTAATGCAAGCATTTGACATCATTATTGTGGATAAGCTGGGGAAGGCCAATGTGGTTGCAGACTTTCTTTCAAGAATGACTACATTAGAGGATAACCAAGTCATTGATGACTCTTTTCCTAATGAACATTTGTTTTCACTCACTGTGCAAACACCCTAGTATGTTGACACAACCAATTATCTGGTCACAGGAAGAGTGCCTCCTCACTTCTCTCCTAAGGAGAGAAAGGTACTCATTGAAAAGTCTTTTCCTTTTTCATGGATTGCTAGATATTTGTTCTACACTAGACTAGGCAATGTCATGAGGAGATGTGTGAGAGAAGATGAAACATATGACATTTTGCATGCATGTCACAATGAACCATGTGAAGGACATTTTGCAACAAAGCAGACAACAATAAAAATTTTGAGTGCAGGTTATTACTGGCCTACACTCCACAAGGATGCAACAAGATATACCAAGAAATGTGACAGCTGTCAGACGATGGGACGGCTGACAAAATCTGATGAGATGCCCCTTTATCCTCAGCTTGTGATTACTCCATTTGATAAGTGGGGATTATATTTTGTAGGACCCATCGATCCTCCATCTAATGGTAAATCCTATTTATTAGTATGCACTGATTATGTAACTAAATGGGTAGAAGTTAAGGCCATAAAACATGTAAGAGATAGTAAGGTTGTAGAATTTCTCTATGAGGAAATTTTCACACGATATAAAGTTCCCAGAGAATTAGTGACTGATCGAGGAGCTCAATTCACCTCAACCCTAGTTGTAGCACTAGTGCAGGAGTACAACATAAGGCACAAAAAATCTACTCCTTATCACCCTCAGGCTAATGGCCAAGTTGAGGTAACTAACAGAGAAATAGAAGCCATTTTGACCAAAATTGTGGCTGTCCATAGGAAGGATTGGGCAAACAGGCTGCCAGAAGCTGTCTGGGCCTATAGGACAACTTGGAAAACAACTACCGGGTTCACCCCTTTTGAGTTACTGTATGGAAAAACAACTATGATGCCTATTGAATTTGAACATAAGACTCTCTGGACTACACTTGACTTGGGGATGGGTCTCTCTAAGAGACAAAAAGAAAGAATCATGCAGCTCAATGCTTTGGATGAGATGAGGAAAGTAGCTTTACATCATACAAAAGTGGTGTAGAATCAAAGAATAAAGTGGCATGACAAATACATCAAAGATAAGAAATTCCAGCCTGGTGACTGGGCTTTGCTTTATGACTCAAGGTATTAGGATAATGCAGGAAAACTGCAAACAAGATGGCTAGGACCATATGAGGTTGCTAAAGTTTTTTCCAATGGTGTTGTTCAACTTACCACTATTGACCTTGTCAGATTTAAGCTATTAGTCAATGGTCATCACCTCAGGTTATATCACAAGCCAAACTCAAAAGAAGAATTCCTGCAACAATTCACTCAGCATGCAACTCCTGAACTTCCTGCAACGAAAGGTAGTGGACCTAGTGTCCCTCCTTCTGGCTAACCAAGGTACGACACTTGTCATAATAAAGACTTCCACATTTGTGGGAGTCCACTTCTTCATCCATTCGCCTATCCACCCATCCATATCCATTATTCTCTCTTCCATCACGTGTAATGATTACACTTCATCCCACTACGCTTTCTTCCACTCCACTTTGATTCATTGATCAATAAATTCTTAAGCACTGACTAGTACTTTCTCCATGATTTTTACAACCGATCTTCCACAAATCAAGGTATGCACACTTTAATAATTCTCTCTTAATTATCTTTTAGTACATTCATTTAATTATTGTACATTAATATCGATATTTCCCATAGCATGTCATTATTCCCTTCCTTGTCATATCACGCATCACAATTCCACATGTGTGGACACATGCTCAAATTTAGGTTGGGGAGGGAGTTTTAATATGATGTCCACATGTCAGTCCATATGCTTTACACCAACATGTCAGCAAAGTTTAAAATTGAATGATTTGAATTCTGAGTGAGGTGACGGCTTGCAAGTGTGAGATGATAGCCTTCATTGATTATTCATTACTCCCTGTACTACCCTTGTCTTAATCTTGTGTTCCCAAAAAAAAAGCCAAAAAGGAAAATACAGACGACATGAGTTAATGAAAATTTAACAGGGTTGCAGGAAGGTGAAGTTAGTTTTCAAACTTTTTACAGAAAAAAAAACTTTGCAGTGCGATTATTTTTAGGCAACTAAGTCAATGAGAGGTGGATTAATTTGGAATGAACCTGTAGTTCATGATGCATTGATTGCAGGATGCACGAGCAGCTAGGCCGAGTTTAGAAATTTTGGATGGATAGACTATTTCTTGAAGCTGAATGGTTTTGATGAAAATGTTGCGTTAGAATTTGCCTAGACATTTTCTGATGGTAAAGCCATGGTAAGAGGGTTGGAGGTGTTGGCTACTAAAGAAAGAATTGCAGAAGTTACAGGTCTGCCTATTGATGGTGAGAATTACCTTGTTGCCAGAGACACCAGGTCAGCTAGGGCCAAATTTACAGAACTTGGTGATCCTCCATTGACTATAGACAAGTAGGGAACCAAAAGAACATCTCTTCCTAAGCCATGGAAATAGGTAGCTGTTCATGTGGTGAAGTACATTACTTGTGAAGGTTGTTTATCAAATCTTCATTCTGTACATTTCAAACTACTAAATCATATGAGGCATGGGAGAAGAATGAATGTGCCAAAGGTGCTATACCACATTCTCTCAATCATGGCCACTGAAACCCAAAAAGGTAGGGCTAATTCTGTCTCTCACCATTGTTTGATCAAATTGCTAGTTGAAAAGTCTCTGCATGATGTGTCTGATATGACTTGGGAGGAATTTCTGAATATTGATCAAATAAGACCAAGCCATTTATGACCTGTGGTTGTTCTGTAACCTTGTAGAACTAGGAGAAGAGTGTGTCCTATTGAAGCTACTCCGGGAACCTCAACTTCTAGTGCAAACCCTCCTGCAGCAAAACAAGCTATTGAGATTAGTTCTTCTGAAGCAGAGCATGTAGGCAAAAAAAGTTCTTCAAATTCTAATGATGATGATATTCCTCTTAGAAATTTAATTCAAACTAGGGCACATAGGGGAAGGGTAGAAATAAAGAAGGGTAAAACTAAAAAGCAAACTGTAGGAAGGAAGGTGCCGCGCTTTAGGAAACGGAAGGCTAAACTGTTCTTCCTGCAGTAGAAGAGAAACACGAGAGTCCTTCTAGTAAATCAAGACCTGCTGAGCTAGCCTTCGGTGCGCCTCCATAGATACCCCCTAGGGTTGAAGAAATGACAACTGAGGATACAGAGGCCCCAATGGGGCATGTGAATGTTGTAGAAAAAGACATAATTGAGGAAGCAACAAATGTAACTCTGGCAGACCTTGCTGCCACTGCTGAACATATTGAGAGACAGGAACATGAAGATAAATAGGACTTTCTGTAGCAAGACACCTTGCAGCCAGAATTGGCTAAGCAATCAAAAACCCTGCAGCTTGTGCTATATGAAGGTCGATCATCTGTGCCAGGAAAGCCTTTGCTAGGAATACATAAACCTCTTGATTTTTTGATGCATATGGTAGCCATGAATTTATGGAATGATATGCAGAGGAGAGAAGAAGAATGGAAGAAGGAGAAATGCCGATTAAAGGATGAAATTCAAAAGAAGGATGAAGAGATTAAAGACAAGAATGCAGAAATGGCAACTTTAAAAGAGAGAGTGGATAATATGGCAGCTTTGGTGCCTCAGGTATTAGAATGCAGGACTCCCCCAAGAGTTTATGCTTTGCATTTAAAGGAAAGGTACCTCTCTTTTAAGTTAGCAAGGATTGTTTCTAGTTTGAACCATTCCATTGAATCTCCTATTGAATTTTTTAATGCTTATAGGATTGCTCCTCTTGAAATAAAGAATTTGTTGTGTGAATTTTGTTTACATAATTATGCCATGTCTCAAGACCATGAGTGGAACCCTTGTTGTATGTTGGGGATGTTTAATTGAGGGCATTTATGTCCTGGATGCAAAATGAGATTAGTTGGGGACAATAGTTTAGGGCTTATAATCAATCAGAATTCAGCACTCCATTGCCCATTAGAGCTGAATCTAGAAATCTAGGAAGCATTTTCAATGATTGGCACAAAATGCTTTATAGGCCAAGCTATGGTAACAAAATCATGTCTGAGAGAGAAGTAGCTTACAGAGAATATGAGAAGATTGCACACACTATTGGAGAATCTATGAAGGGACATTTGACACAAAGGTGGAACAGTTTGTCTGATGAGCTAAAACAAGCAGAGCCTCACTCTCTGTAGAATTATACTGCAACATGTAAAAGAGTGGATAGATATATATAGATTGGGAGGACAAAGGGGCAATTCTGGCTTCCTTTAATCTTTCAACCAGCTATCCTGTTGTGGCTTGTGCCAAATTACAGATTTTACTAGTATGATATTGCTGAAGAGAGGCAGAGATGGAACAAATTGGATAGGCAGCAAGGGTTCTATTGGGATCCTAACTCACGCACCAAAGAAACTAATATAGGACAACTGATAGTTGCTAATTTCGGGGCATTAACCAAGCAAAAGAACAACCCTTCCTCTGCTAGAGGACCAACAAAGTCTTAGGTTGGGGAGAGTGATGAGTCTAGTTTATGACTCAATTTTTTTAAACTTTATTATCCACTTGCTGTAGTTATCTTGGACTTTGGTACTTTAATCCTGATCTTTTTATGTCATTTTCTCAAAACTATAAGATATTGTGCATAGGTTATTTCTTATAATCTTTTATGACAAAGACATGCTATATGAACTATCTATGTTAATTTTACATATGGTTAATGAATGTTACTCTAAGATAGTTATAGATGTGCAATTATTGTGTGTACTAATATTGTTATGCAGATATAATCAGCAACCATAAAGTCAAGGAAGATTTTGCTGGTTGTTTACTTGCCATAAAAAGTCAAACATGGTGATCATTCAAATGTCAAATGGAGGGAAGACAATCACCTTGTAACTGATCTTAAATACTTGTTGAGTAAATTTAGGAGTTACTATTGTGCTAGATCTGCGTTGAGGCAACTTGCTTGACCAAATTCGACGCATACATAAACTCCTTTCCACTTTCTATGCTTTCCCTAAAGTAGCGTCCTCCTATTCTATTGGAGTTGACCACCTTGCTAGGTAGTTAGTTTTGTAGTTTTCCTTCTATTAAGATGCTGATCCTCCTTCTGAGGGGTTGTTGTTGATTAATTAGAGATTGTATTTGCATTATCCAATTTTTAGTAATACAGTTATGATGTTCAGTTGTTCTCATCTTTTCCAATGAATAAAATGAATTTATAAGTTCACATTTCTGAGTTTACATTTGTCTGAGGGAATACTCATCCAAGGGGGTCCACTTGGTGAGCATTCCACCCTCTAGTTTAGTTGTATTTTTTGTTAAGCAGTTAGTTAAATATGGCATTGAATGTTCCTTCAGCCACTAGAATTCTATTCTGTGTCTATTCCTGCAGCCAAAGCAGACAGAGTAGTTTCCTGTTTGTTTGCCCAGACTTTTATTTTCTATTATGTATTTGAGCTTAGAATAGCTGTTGGTTGATGTTCAACATTCTGATTATTTCTTTCCTAATAGTTTATCTTCAACATTATGTCTTTCGTAGCTATAGAATGAATGTGGATACTTTGGAAGTTCTTAGTGCACATACCGTGCTAACCCATTTCAAGTTCACGTCCCTAGGTTGACAAGTGAAATACATCTCCATAGTGATTAAGACAGCTATTCAGGTTAGATGTCCAATCTCTGAGTTACAAATTTAAGAGCCCAATTGTTAAATCATTGTAGGAGACCAACACCCCTCTACTCAAGGGGAAAGACATCAAATACCAACTTCTCATTTCTTCAACACTACTTTCTCATATATCAACTTAACCATTTTCTCATTAATATCAACTCATATTATAACTTAACCATCTTATTATTTCAATATTCACAAGGAGGGAACTCTTGCCTCTCACACATAACCACATCCTCAAAATAAGGCAACTCCTCTCAAGGAGTGAGCTTTCCCTAAGGAGGTTCTCACCTCTCTCCAAACCCCAAATACAAGGCAAGCTTCTTCCACACAAGTGGTGAGCATTTTCCATAAACAACCCATCCCAAAACATTAACACAAAAGCAACAACACAACCAAACAAGAGCATACAAATACATGCATTACATAAGCAAATAAACAACTACTAAAAGATTGAAGACTCTTGAAAGCTTACCTCTCAAGATCTCCAAGTATGAAGGATTTTAAGAATATCTACTCAAGAGTTCTCCAACACTTCAAAATTTCTCTCCAAGGCCCAAGCTCCTTCCCAAATCCAAAGAAAAAAATCCAAAAGAAAGAACCCTTCTCACCTCTTCATGAGGGAGATATATAGGGTTTCAAAACCCATCCCAATGAATGAGGAGGTGACACTTGTCACCTTCTCATTCATTCTCACAAGCACAACTCCCCACAAATGCTCTCACACATGTGTGAGGCATGGGGAAGAGGGAAGTACTTGGGGTTCTCTTCCAAAAGGTTCTTACATTATGTGCTCACACATATGAGACCCTTGGGATTCCCCCAATCCCTTACATGCACCTTGGGTTCTAGGATTGGGATGTGACAAGTCACCCAACCCTCAACCTAAAACCCTAATCTCGCCACTTAACTCTCATGGTCAGTTATAGGGGTCAAATATGAGTTAAAACTCATGATTTGAGGTCTATAAGGTACTTAACCCATAGGTACTTGACCTAGGACCCTTAAACACACACAAAAATCAATAAAAAGCTTTAAAAATACATTTTAAAATGCCCCAAAAGCCCATGGACGAAAATTGGCATGTGGATGACAACTCATCATCCACCTCACTACTTGAAAACCTTAGAAGACTCATAAATCAAATTTTACAAATAAAACACATTAAAATCAATTCTAATTTCAAAAATAACCTTAATCCACCTTAGGGATTAGGTTGGCATTACTGGTTAAATACAAGAGTGACTTAGTAGACCTCCGAAATTCCATTGGCTATGGAAATGCCTGCACACTTCAACAAACACATTAATATGTTCAATGTGTAAATAGTTGAAGCAACAAGAATTAAACACACATAGAGTCACTCAACAATCAAGAGTTTCAAACACAATATAGTCACTTTCAAATATCAATGCATAGCCTTATTTCAAGCTTTTTATAATTCCTTTTCTAATCATCAAAATCAAGTGTTCTAATAACCATTGCAACACTTCAATTCCACTTAGAATATTATAATTTAATGACAAATCATTTCACAAAAATCGAGAAGTAACATAATCAACCACATTACAAACTTATCCCTATGTTCAAAGATACAATCCTTTCCAATTTTCCTTTATCACTGAAATCCATTCACATTCATAATTGAAACAATCAAAGGCAAGGCAAAACATAGTTCATCTAAAATCAAGAATTAACATAATCACTTCTAACTAATTCATCATAGTCAAACAAAATATGATTTATCAAGTCAATACATGTATCTCGCATGCACAATCAACACAACTTCCTTGTAAATAGATCCAGAATAACACAATAATGACTCTTGGACAAGGTCACCATACAATATACAGAAAACCTAAACTTGGGTAAAGCAATACAATAAGGTCTAATAGTGCCACCTAAATGGTTGCACAAGGGTGGGCCTCACACCACCGTTACAAGTATCCATAACATTGCCAACTTTTATCACACGGTGCCAACACATCCCATGAATGCTCACACAAATGATTTACGGCAACACTTCCACCTTACTCAAACTTGCTAATTCATAATTGTCTCTAGATTACTCAGTTTCCATCTCTTTATCGGGTGATGTTCTATTTAATTTAATGTACATATGCATTTTTTAAAATATATTTATAGATAATATACATATTTTTATGTTCTTTTTAATTTAATAAATATGCATGTGTATGAATTTAAACATAATATATATTAAATATATATAGTTGGAAATAAATAATTATATTTTAAAATATCTAATTATTTTAAATATAGGTTGAAATATTTAATTATATTTATTGATAATTTATATTATTTATAGGTTAAAACTTTTTTAATTTCTGGTTTACATTCTTTAATCATTTTTATATATTTATTTTCCATTTAATTTAATATATGTATTTGTATTTAATTTATTTATTGATAATATATATTAAATATAGGTTATAATTTGTTTATGGAAATTTAATTTATTTTTATTATGAATATTAAATATAGGTTAAAATATACATATGCATTTGTTTTTAAATATATTTATAGATAGTATATATGTATATATATTTTATTTTTATTTTTTATTTTATTTAGTCTTTTTAATTATATATATATATGTATGTATTTAAGCATAATATATTAAATATATATAGTTGGAGATAATTAATTATATTTTAAAATACCTAATTATAGTTGGAAATAATTAATATTTTAAAGTATCTAATTATTTTAGATATAGGTTGAACTATTAATTATATTTATTGATATTTTTTTTGATCAAGTAGTTGCTACCAGTGGGGGTAGCACTCGTTCATTAAAAACATTTGAATAGAAAATAAATTAGGCATGACTCATTCAAGAGAGTGCATGGACATACTAGCTACTAGGCACCTTTAGATGTAGCAAGAATCTCAATCCTTCTGCAACCTCACTGACTCATTGGGATTTCTATCGCACCAAATGTCTAGAAATGATCTTGATATTTATCAGAGATAGCAAGTTGAATGCCATGGTATCATGCTTCTGCTGGCCAATCATCCCATCTATCACTGCTATTGGATTTGATTTCAGGCTCTATTTGATCACATGCTTTATTAGCTAGGAAAATCACTATAGAATTGCCCTCTCAACAACAATGACATAGTGATGTGTCATCTATGTCTTCCAAGATTTCCCATATAGACTCTGTACCATTCTGTAGCTTCCAATTTTGAACTTTTTAGTGGCAGATATAATTTATACATATGAGTGAATCACCTTCTATATCTATTTTCATTAATTTTTCCTTTTTGCATAGTTGCAAGCCTGTAAGCAATGCCATAAATTCTGCCTCATTGTTGGTACGGATTGACAGTTTTTGGTAAATGCCCATATCACCTCCCCGTTATCATTTCTAATAATAATTCCCATGCCAGAGGTTCTTGGATTCCCACGGGCAACCTTGTCAAAGTTTAGCTTTAGCCTCCCACGGGGTGGGGGAAACCACTTGAATTTACTTCTATCCTTTCTAGTTTGATGTGTGCTAATTCTAAAAGCTCGTGGGATTCTTAGACCATCCCATTACTTCATCATCTCTCCATTCTAACTAGTGAATGGTGTCAAGGAGGAATTGAGTTTTGTATTTAGCACTTTGCATACTCCTCTTTCAATTTTCTTGATGTTTGATTCCTCATTTAGCTCTTTATCATTGAACATTCTATTATTCCTCTCACACCATATCTACCAAAGAAGTATAGATGGACTAGAGTCCCAGAGACCACTCAAGACAGTCTTCCAACCCAATGGCCAACTTTTAAATAAATCATATATGTCATTTGAGAGAGCACTAATCCATCCCATTTTGCTTCGAAGCCATTCCCAACATGTATTAGCAAAGGGGAACGAAAGGAAAATATGATTGGTTGTTTCCTTGAATCTGCTTTACACAGAAGACATCTAAATTTTCAATCTATCACCTATGACCACACGTTTATGAAGGGCATACCGTGCAAAGGCCCTTGCCTTCAAAAGTATCTATTTATTCCAACATAGTCTAGATGGCAGTCACCCTGTTCTTCTAGTTGATTTTGAAGCTTGTATCCTACTTCAGCTAGGTTGGATCCTAATTTTGAGCCCATCCATATAATTTTGTCCTCCTTTAGATTGATGCAAACTTTTCTTTTGTTCAATTCATCTTGAAGGATTCTTTTTACATCCAGAGGGATAAGAAAATCTATAAAACTGCCCCAAGACCAAGTGCCCTCATTATTGTTGAGTCAATCTTTTACAAAGGCCCCTTTGATTATCTCAATTATTTGCCAATGCTCTTGAAGATCAGGAATGCTTGCTAGTGGTGGGAAACCATTCCATGAGTTTGTCCAGAATTTGGTTTTGCTTCCATTGTTCACAACCCAATAAATGTGATTTGTAATGAGACTTCAACACTATTGGATGAAGTTCCATTTATGGGAACCTCTTGGGGGGTTAAGGTTTGTGAAGATGCTTGTCGCATCTTTAGAATCCAAATATGTCTTTTGTAGTATTTTGCTCCACCTTGCCCTAGGATTGTCATACATCTTCCATACTAATTTTTCTACAAGGACAATGTTTTGCTTTTCAATCTTGCGAATGCCCAATCTTCCCTGTTCTTTGTCCTTGCAAGCAATTTGCCATCCAATAAGAGGAATACATTTTTTTCGTTCGATTCTTCCCAGAGGAACTTCTTCATGATCCCTTCAATTGTATTCCCTACCTTCTTTGTGATTTGGGTGCTAGACAACTGGTAAATTGGAATAGCCGATAGGATAGATTTAATCATTTGAATTTTTTCTAGAAGGGATAGCCATCAACCTTTCTAGGAGGTTGCTTTCATGCTACATTTGTTTACAATATCTTCCTATAAGCTCAATCTGATTTCTCCTTTGAAGAGAGGGACCCTGAGGTATTTATTTGGCAATTTTGATCTATTGGAGTTAAATAGTGAAGTGATATGTCTTCTAACTCTTCTACATGTGTTGAAGAAGAAAATTTTAGATTTATTCCTATTGATTTATTGACATGATGCAACAACATATTTGTCTAGAGTATAGATTTGATTACCTTGGTTTCCTCCATACATGATTCCCCATACAAAATTATATCATCAGCAAACTATTGATGAGTAGCAGGGGGGAAGTTATTTACAATTTGGATGCCAACCCATGCTCCATTATTAGAAAGACTCTTAATACCCTTTCCTAATGCTTCCACCATAATTACAAACAAAAAAGTTGAGAGCGGATTGCCTTGGTACAAGCCCTGAGTGGGTTTGAAAAACCACATGGGTTGGCATTTACTAGTATGGAGTAGTGGACCGAAGAGATGCAATTAAAAATCCATGAAAAGCAATCATGGTGGAAGCTGAATTTCTTGAGGATGCTCAATAAGAATCTCCAATTGACCCTAGCATATGCTTTACTGGCATCCAATTTTAGAATCATGTAACTTTGATTGGCTAAGGTAATTGAATGCAAAGTTTCATGTGCTATGATGATGATGTCGATAATATTTCTCCCAGATGTGAATCCACATTGTTCTTTTGAAATAATGTTGGGCAAAATGAGTTTTAGTCGATTGGCAATGACCTTCAACATAATCTTGTAAATAGTGTTGTAGAGTTAAATGGGCCCAAAGTCTGCATACGTTGTAGGATCTTCTTTCTTGGGAATCAATGTAATGAATGTCGTGTTTATGTCCTTTAACATATTTTTGAGTTTCTCAGGTCCTCAACAACTGCACAAATTTCTTCTTCAAAGATATCCTAGAATTCTTGGAAAAAGAAAGCAAGAAAATCGTCAGGGTTGAGTGCCTTGTCTGGATGCATTTGATGAATAGTCTCTTTAACCTCTTCCTTCTTGATTGGGGATAGTAACATTTTGTTATCTTCATCCGTAATGATATTGGGAATATGGTTGAAGAATAAATTTTGATTGTGAAGGTTGGAAGCGGTAGTGCAGCCAAGGAGATTTTAAAAGTAGTTGACCGCTTCATCTTAGATTTCCTTCTGATCACTGATTATTCTGCCATCTATTCTTTGAAGCATCATAATTTTGTTTTGTGATCTTCACATATTTTTTTAATTGTGGAAGAACTTCGTGTTGAGATCCCCTTCCTTCAACCATGTTTCCCTTGATTTTGATTTCTAGAAAATTTCTTCTCTTGTGAGAAGTTCTGCGTGATAGTCCATGAGTTCTCTCTCCTTTTCAAAATCTTTCGCATCTATACTAGTGTTAATGACCTTTTGATCAAGGACTTTCAATTTGGCTTCCACATCCTCTTTTTCTTTGAAGATATTCTTGAAAGTGTGAGTATTCCATTCCATCAATTTGTTCTTAATATGAATTATTTTTTTTCCATCATAAACATCTTGGAGCCTTTCCACCCAATATCCTCATTCCACCAAATTTTCATGAGATCCTTGAGAGATTCATGTCTGAGCCACATGCATTCAAATTTAAAGGGGCACTTTGCAAGGGAAGTATCATCCATGATATTTAAAATTTCTAGGTAGTGATCTGAACTAGAAAGAGGGAGGATACGAGACTCAATGGAAAAAGGGTGTTGTAGCCAATTTAGAGACAAGAGAAATCTATCTAACTGCTCTGTAATGTTAGTTTTTAAAACCTTTTCTCTAATTCATCTAGTTAAATTCCCCATTCTTGGGATGGATGTCAAAAAGACCATTGTCTGAAACAAACTTTTGAAAGTCTCTATGCTTTTGAAAACCTTATGAAGTGCTCCCTCTCTTTTCAGATTGTGATAGTATAGTATTGAAATCCCCACCAAAATAAAGATCTTAGAAGTGAAATTAAAAATAAAATTGGTGATGTCTACCCATACCTTGGCCTTATCCTCTGTCTTGATCAAACTGTAGATGTTGAATAAAAAGAAAGTAAAGTTTGTAGCAATATTTGTCGCACAAGAAGCCATCCAAAATTAGTTCTCCTTCTAGTTCTTCATTCTGATACGCTGTGATTTCCATATGACACCAATTACACTAGACACTCCCCTAGCTTGAACAAACATACAATTCCAACTAGAAAATTGATAATAAAGATTCTGCTCTCATGAATGGAAAGCTTAGTTTCCTGAAATAAGATGATGTTTGCACCAAAGTTTTGTATGTGGCGCTTAAGCAATCACCTCTTGTTAGGGGAATTTAAGCCCCTAATGTTCCAAATAATGATTCTCATTGTCCCCTAAGGGAGAGGCTTCCTCCCTTAGTAATCAAATATTTGTTTATGGATGTTTTCCCTCTGAAGCTTGCAACTTTAGCCCATTTTTCTCTATTAGTCTTTCTTCCTCTTTTTTGATTTGCCTTTAGGTTGGGTTTTAAAATTCTAGAGGCAATTTTTTCAATGGTGTGATCCTTAAGTGATCCAACTTCATCTTCTTCAATGGAGTCATCTTCAAACCATTTAGAGTCTTACAGAGGTGCCTCCATGGGATTGAGATCCTGATCAATGTTGGACCCCTCTTGAATTGGGGGGAGCACTTTGGTAGAGGGATGACATTTTGGTGGATTGCTTCCACAATTACATTATTTTCTTTCTCTATCAGATTTGGATTATTCATGATCTCTTCATAATTCTTCTTATCATCAATTTCATTGCTTTGATTTTTTTCCCTCCATTCGTAGCTAGATTGGGTGGGGAAGCGAGCACAGTTTGCTGAAAAATGGTTTCTTCCTTTACATTTCAGACAATAGAATTTCTTATCTTTGACCTCTAGGCTTGTGTCCAATCACCATTTCCTGAAGAGATGGTTATTTTGTTTAGGATTGCCTTAATTGCAACCACCATAATCCTTGCATAGATGTATGAATTTTGTTCAAGAATATCTTTGTCTAATTTAATGACTAATCCAAGGGCACTGCCAATTTTTGTTAAACATTCCTTAGACTAGTATTTGATCAGAAGATTTTATAACTTGACCCATAATGGACCTTCACAGGGAGCATATTTGTTTGGATTGAAGCACAGATCCTATTTCTGGATATGGGGGGGATTATTTAACCACCAGTTTCCATTTAGAAGGATATGATCCCTATCTTCTTTGCTACATAAAATAGCATTGAAGAAACCCTTCAGTAAAAACTTGATCACATGGTTTCTACCCCAATTCTCTACAGCCCAAGTTGTAATACAATTCCTTGTTGATTTTGGTCCTATGAATCTAGCAATGATTGCCTGTACTTTCAACATTTCGCTATCCACTTATGATTCAATTGATAGACCCACTATGACATTTGGTTCATCATTTCCCTTCAGGTCCTTGTGAATATCAGTTTTCTCCTATGGGATAGGAAGCGACTGTAAATTTTAGTGGCGAGCGTGTCACAGTTTTTCAATATGGACCAATCTTATTTATTTAGTGATAATTTATATTGAATATATGTTGAAATATTTATTTTTTGGTTTACATTCTTTAACCAATTTTATATATTATACATTTATATATTTATTTCCCATTTAATTTAATATATATGCATTTGTATTTTAATTTATTTATAAATAATATATATTAAATATAGTCTATTTATGGATATTATATATATTTTTGGTTTACATTTTTTTACAAACATCCTTCATTTTTCATTCTCATTGAACCCCCCTCCCCTATTGTTTTTAAAGGTCAAGTCTGTAATCCAATTCCTTATACTCCTCTTCCCGATGATCACTGAGCATGATCTGAAATGTTGATGAAAAAGATCCATAATTAAATCCAAAAGCATTTAGCATAACTTACAAAGATGCAAGGTTTGGATTGAGGTTCCATTGCCTTGTGATTATCCTTTGGTATACGTGCTATGGCTTGAAACCCAAAGACCTTTAAGTGCTCAACTAATGGTTTCCTACCTATCCAAGCTTGAAGTGATACCCTTCAAGGCTTTGTGAGGAACTCGATTCTAAATGTAACAAGCACAGTTGATTGCTTCTACCTAATATTGTGGTTTAAGTTCCTTGGAGTGTATCATGAAATTAGCCATCTCTTTGAGGGTCTATTCTTACATTCTACAACACCATTCTATTGGGGAGTATAAGGAATTGTGTGCTACAAGTTTATCCCTTCTACTATACAAAACTTCTCAAACCTATTGTTGACATACTCACCCCCATTGTCATTCTGAAGAACCTTGATGACTTTTCTTGACTATCTTTAGCAAGAGCCTTGAAGTCTCAAAAGTTGTCAAAGACTTCAAATTTTTGTCGAAGGAAGTAGACCCATGTGTATCTAGAGAAGTCATTTATGAAGGTGAGAACATACTTTGACATAGTGAAAGATGGATGGGGGAATGCCCTAGATACATCGCTATGAACAAGATCGAAAGCCTGTGTAGCCCTCCAAGATTTTATTTTGTCAAATTTCTCTTCGACATGCTTCCCAAGGGTGCAACCCTCACAAATACCCTTAGAAAATCTAACACTAGGTAACCCTATGGCCATATCCTGTTGAATTAGTTGCTCAAGGTAGTAGTAGTTAAGGTGGCTAAACCGCTCATGCCATAATTTGCTAACTCTACCTGAATGAGTAAGTAATTCTATAGGAGAAATATTAGGTGCAAAGTGAGAGAAGGTGTACAACCTGGCTTGGTGATCTGCCCTTCTCAAATCTATCAAATTATTGTTGTGCAACTCTCTAATCTCAATTGAGTCTAGAGAGAAATGAACTCTCATGCCCTTCCCTATGTGGGTAATCTGATATAGTGACAAGAGATTAGATGAAAGAGAAGGTACACTTAGAACATTTGTGAAAGTTCCACCTTCAATTTCAATAGACCCTCTCCCTGCAACTGTTGCTGGAGTGTCATCACCCAAAGTGATAGAAGACATGATATAAGGCTCTAAGGAAGAAAATTTAACCTGTGAAGAACCCATATGGTGTGAGGCACCCGAGTCAATGACCCAAGACAAAGTTGATGAAGATGCAACTGCAACTAGAGCCTTGCCCTTAGATTTCTCTTTACCTTTTTCCTTTGCCTTAGTAGATTATTGGGTTGATGAAGATTGTTTGATAGATTCAGGGACCCCTATGTAGTTCTTCTCAAGAAGATGTGAGAGGTTATCAATATGTTTCTCCATACATTTGTGCTCATTGTGGACATGTTTCTTGCAATAGGCACACCTAAATTTTTCTTTCTTAGGTTTCCCTTGATTTGAAGAGTTTTCAGTATTGGTTTTGGAGGTCTCAAATTTTTGATCTTTTTTGGGCTCCTTGTCTTTCTAAGTGTTTTGCTTCTTTCCTTTGTTGTTTGAAGTCAGATGTTTCCCATTCTTGATAATGAGGTCTTGAGGTTTTGAATACTTCAACATGCCCATATGTATTAACTTTTCCCACTCCCTAGTCAAGTCAGTAATAAAGTCATCTAGAGAAGGCATTTTCCATGTGGCTCCAAGATCCCTTTTGGTGGAGTAGAAGGTTGATACAAACACATAATACTTAGGACCTAATTTGGAGAGTATAGAAAGAACTAGCTGATCCTCCTTTTTATCTACGCCACATTCTTTCAACTACAATCTTAGTGACTTGAACTTAGTGAAGAAGTTCTCTAGGGTGTCAAAGGAATTGGGGCTCAAACTTATGAGCTCATTCTCCAACTCATAACTTGTCATTTTATCTAGCTTCCCAAAGAGTTTTTCTAATGCAAGCCAAACTTCATTGGGTGTTTTCATTGCTTATATATGAAAGAGGAGTATGGGAGGCACAGTAAGACATAGGAATCTAAAGGCTTTATCACATTTGTTAAACCATTTTACCTTAGCATCATTAGAAGTAGGTTCAGTTTTAATGCTCATTGTTACCCTATACAACCCTATGTTCTTTAGCCTAATTTGCACCTTAAGTTTCTATTGTCACTAGAATTTGCACCTTGTGTTGGAGCAGTTTAGGGCTCCAACAATCCAGTGAAACATTGAGATGATTTCTAGGTGTGGGACCCTACAGGGAAATCATATCTCTAGAGAGAGGTTGGTTCCTTCACTGAATGGGAGATTCAACTATTTCTAAGAGTAAACCTAATCCATCCACCATTGGGGAAAAGGGGAAGAAGGATAAAACTAAAATGAAAAAGGGGGTGATACACCAGGATTGAATATAGAACACTCACAGAACTAAAATGCACAAAATAACCAGATACAACTGATAAACTTACACAGATCTAGCAGATTCTAATAGAGGTAAAGAGAAGAATGAGGTTGAGAGGAAACAAACATTCACAGGCAACCAGTTCTAAATTACACAAAGCTAACAACAACATGAAGAAGTAAAAACAACCAGCATATATTAATCAAAAAGACATGGTTACAACAAAGGAGGGTTCTATTTGGAGTACAAAAATGTCTCTATATCCAACCCTCATTACATATTTTTTACATGTATATATAGCATTTCATTACATTGACCTAAGTCATTCATCAATAAATCTGCCCCATGGGCCTATCAAAAAACATCCCTGTCAAAAGGAATGTCTATCTACAAAATAAAATGTAGAAAATCTCTGGGATCTTGAAGTAGTTGGGAGATATTTATTTCCTTGAATGCAGGTAGCTAATTCATCATCTGCAACAATAAATGCAAAATATCTAGAAATGGAGTAGCTAAGCATATTTGATTCTACATTAATGACTAAAGAAGATATTCAAATAAACTTTCCCGCCACAATCCCCCTATATAGAGCTTTTACAACACTTTAAATATTCAAATTCAAATATTTAAAGCCTACAATA
Organism: Cunninghamia lanceolata; assembly: GCA_027924645.1. Classification (NCBI taxonomy): domain Eukaryota; kingdom Viridiplantae; phylum Streptophyta; class Pinopsida; order Cupressales; family Cupressaceae; genus Cunninghamia; species Cunninghamia lanceolata. Next base: position 20,350,266 of record BSBN01001583.1, read on the forward strand.
CATTACAAACTTTGTTTTTACTGATTTCTCACTTTTCTTGAAACTCTGGCCTTTATTTTGCCTTATCAACAAAATCTGCCCTTTTACAAACCATTCTGTCTTTGCCTTCTGCATATTTTTATCTTTAGTCAGCAACTTTTCAATTTTCTGAACAATGGCTTATTTCTCTGATTTTTGCCCTTATTGGCAAAAATCCATTTTTCTAAACTATTCTTACTTTGTCATCTTTTTCCCTTGTCAGTAAAATGTCATTTTTCCTAACCTTGCTTAGCTCCATCTTTTCTTATTTATCGACATAAATCTATTTTGCCGAACTTTACCTTTGCTTTGTCTTTTTTTTTTCTCTATTTTGCCTTATTGGTAAAACTATCTTTTCTCGACCTTTGGCTTGGCTTCATTGTTTTCCCTTATCAGCAAAATCTTGATCTTGTGAACCAAGCTCTGTTTGCTTCTTCTCCTTCTCTATCAATAAAGTTCCAACTTTTTGAACTTTGCTTCTTTCTTGTTTATCGAAAAAGTCTCACTTTTCCAAACCTTTGGCCTCGTGTCTTTTTTGCCTTATCGGTAAAAAGTATCTTTTATGAACTATTCTTTGGTTGCCCCCTTTGTCAATGATTTTGTACTTTTTCAAACCTCAGCCTAGCTTCATCTTTTCTGCCTTATCGGCAAAAAAATACTGTTACGAACCAAGCTTACTTTTGCCTTATCGTTAAAGGTATCATTTCTCAAACTTTTCCTTTGGCCAACTTTTGCCTCTTTATCAGAAAAAATTCACTTCCATAAACTTTGCCCCTTGGTCTTACTTTTACCTTTTTTGGTGAAATGTCACGTTGCCGAACTTGACCGCTTTCACTTTTGCTTCTTTCTCCCTTATTAACAAATCACCCTATCGATGAACTAAAGAAATTTCAAACTATTTGGGGAGTTCAAACTTTCCCTAATTTGCCGATAGAGGGGTACTTTTCCTTCCTTTACTTAGCTGATTTTATGTTTCCTATTTTGTCTTATTGGCAAAATCCCTATCGGTGAAACCTTAAAATTTTGAGCTCACCATATCTTAGCCAATTTTTCCCTTTATCAACCCATTTGCTCCTTCACGAACCTTTCACCTTTCCCTTTGTCAGCAAAATGCCCTATCGGCGAATCGTTGAGATTTCAAACTTTTGAGAAGTTTGTGCCTTTTGAAAATCGCCAAAAAAGCCTTTATCTTCTTCTTCTTCCTTCCATCTTCCTTTATTGGGGATTCACCTGATCAATGAACTTACAAATTTTTAAACTTTTGAAGAGTTCACACCATTGGGAAATTGCCAATAAAGGAATTCCTTTGCTCTCCTTGCATTATCCAAAATTTGAAGACAACCTGCTCACCCAACCCTTTGTTGGCAAATCTTCGAATCGACAAACTTGTGAAAATGTGAACTTTTGAAGAGTTTGTTAAATATGGAAATCACCAATAAAGGGAAAGAGCTTTCCTTAGTCAATTTTTGATTTTTCCTCCCTTTGTCAGCAAATTGGCCAGTCGGTGAACTGGTTGATTTGTGAACTTGAAGTTTTGCCGACAAAGGCCAAAAAAGGGCCAAAAGCTTAGGCAAAGACTTAGCAATTTCTGGGGTTTTCTAGATTTTTGTAAGGATTCTCTATAGGAATTTTTAGGGATTTTTGCAAGGATTTACACTAAAAATTGAAGGATATAAGGCACTTTAAAGAGATTTCATCAAGATTTCCAAGCTAGGCTATTTGACTCTAGGAAGGGGAAAATATGTCAACATTTTGGTAACCTCTCAAGGATGTTTTCCTACTAAACAAATGGACCAGTGGCCTTAAGCATCCATTGGGCATGGAGTCAAAAAAAGGGATTGCAGTAGGTCAAAACAACTGAAACCCTACCTTCAAAACAACACCAAAAAAAGGAAATGAGGCCTGCATTCTTCTAATGAGAGTGCAACTTGTGCAACAACACTTATGAAAAGGGAAAACTAAAGTAGAAAAAAACTAAAATAGTATATATAGAATTTCAGACCAACCTTAGAGGTAAGGTTTGAAATGGATCCTATTGACTGAGATCGGTAGAACTTCACCATCCAACTTTGAAAGAATCAAAGAATTAGCTTGCTTGTAGCTGATGATGATATATGGCCCATTCCAAAGTGTATCAAACTTAGTGTGGCCTCCAGGTTTGGCTCATTCAATATCCCATTTCAAAACAAGATCACCCTCCTTGAAATTCTAAACCTTGACCTTCTTGTCAAAATACCTCTTGGTCTATTTTTGATGTTCTTCCAAGGTAGCCATGGCTGACTATCTATATTCTTCTAGTTCAATCAATTCAACCATTCTTATAGACCTAGCATCTTCTTCTTCCAGTTCTAATTGCTGAGCCAATTTTAATGCAGGAAGCTCCAAAGATATAGGCAATCTAGCCTCTCTTCCATACACAAGAACAAAAATTTAGAGTTACCAATGGCTCTTTTGTAAGTGATCCTATCAGCCCAAAGAGCTAATTTGATCTTATTGTGCCATTGCCTCTAGTTTATCTCCATGGTCCTCTTTAGAATTCTGACTAGGTTCTTGTTAGTGGATTCAGCTAGCCCATTACCTTGGGGGTAATAGTTGGATGAAGTCTTCAAGAACACATTGTACCTTAAAGCCCAATCAAAAATTCTAAAACTAGTCAAAGCTTTTGCATTATAAAAAATAATGGTATGAGGAGCTCCAAACCTTGTCATGATTTCTTCCAATAAATCCATGATTGCTGATTTAGTGGCCTCTTTGAGTGGGACTGCTTGAACCCACTTGGTGAAGTAGTTTGTTGTAGTCAAAACCCACTTGTGACTAGCACTATAGGTAGGGTTTATCATGCTAATGAAGTCCAATCCCCACAGTGAGAAGGGTCAATCTGCCTGAATAGGATTGAGTGGGAGGGCTGCCAATATTTTCTTTGCAACAAAGAGAGCACACTCTTTGCATTTTCTTACCCATTCATGGGCATAATTGAATAATATTAGCCAAAAGTACATTGCCCTTATTATTTTCATTACTGTATCTCTAGCAAAGAAATAACCTCCAGTTTGGCTAGCATGAAACTCACCGAGTAATCTATCAATTTGACCTTCTTCTATGCACATCAATAAGACTCCATCTAGGTTTCTCTTAAAGAGAACACCATCCACCAAAGCATAAGGAATGGATTGCAGTCTAAAATGTCTTCTTTTAGTCCAATCCAATCTATAGGGATACTCACAATTAGATAGGAACTTTGCCATATCTATTGTCCAAGAACTCACAACTGTTAATTCAGCTATAGGTTCTACCTCATTCAAATGGTAGGATGAACTCACTTCATCCACAGTAGTCTAAGCTAGCTGTTCACACAATCCTCTACCCCTAATCAACTTAGTAGCCTTGAGGATCACATCATACTCTAGGATCTTAGTGATCTAGATAGCTCCCTTTTCACTAATTTCAATGCCCATTATATAATCTCTCACACTAGGATGAGAAACTAAAACTTTGATATGGTTATTTGCTAGCATATATCTAAATTTTTTCAAGGCTCTAACAATGGCAAATACCTATTTATCCATGAGACTGTATTTGACCTCATAATCTTTCAAGGTCTGACTGAAAAAGGCTAGGGGCTACTCCATTTGTTGTTCATTTTGCTACATGAAGACAACAACAATGCTGCTCTCTCCTCCATGTGTATAAAGGACAAAGTCCTTCTCATAATTTGGGTTCATGAGAGTAGGACCCTGGGCAATCTCTTCTTTGATCTTCTCAAAATCATCTTTCCCTTCCTTAGTCCATCTGAAGACATTATCTTTCTTAAGTATAAGGGTTAGAGGTTTTACCAAGCCAGCACAGTTAGGAATGAACTTCCTAACATAATTGATATACCTCATAAATGATTGTAAAGCCTTTTTGTGATTAGATAGAGGAAGAGAAATAAGAGCAGATGTTCTTTCAGGATCTATGGAGATCTCATCCTTAGTTGATGGCCTAGAAGCTTCCCATTGGAAACAACAAAAATACATTTTTTAGGGTTCAAAGACACCCCAAACTCTCTGCATCTTTGGAAAACTTTCTCCAGATGCTCCATATGATTTTCTCCTCTCTTGGAGAAGACTATGATATCATCCAAGTAAATGAGGATGAACTTGTTTATAAAACCTTTGAAGGCAATGTCCATTGCCCTCTGAAATGTGGCACCAACATTAGAAAGAATAAATGGCATTTTTACATATGTCATGGTTCCCCATTTAGTCGTAAATGCTCTTTTAAATCTATCCCCCTCTTTGACAAAGATCTAGTTATAACCAGAAAAGCCATCAAGTAGTGAAAACTTCTCCACCCTTGCAACAGTTTGCAAAATTTGATCCATAGAGGGCAAAGGGTAGTGATCCTTCAAGGAAGCACAATTTAGGTTCCAAAAGTCTATGCAAAGCCTTATCTCACCATTTTCTTCCTTACAAGTACTATATTAGCTACCTAGGTGGAGTATTTGATGGGGAAGATGATTCTAGCTTGGATGAGCTTAGCAAGCTCCTTCCTCATAAGCAACTCAATTTTAGGGTTTATGGTTTGTTGCCTTTGGTAGACGGGCTTGGCATTTGGATCCAAATTGATGGAATGCTGGGCAACATATGGATTAAAACCCTTTAGGTCTTCATAACTCCATGTAAAAACATCACTATACTTTTGAGAAAAGCATATAAAATCTTTCCGTTCAACGTCACCACATATTTTTCCTAGCAATAGCTCTTTATCTTGGGCGACAATGATTTTCTAGTAATCTTCCTTTTTGAATGTCATGTTCTTTCTCTTGCCCTTGAATTCATCATCAGGGTTGAAAATGGACTCAAGAGTGACTAAACCCTTAGGCAACTTGTTGGTTTTCAACTAAATTATTTGATCACCATAACTCTCTTGCAGCTTGGGCCACACCATGGATGAGAACTCAGCTTCATTCTAGATGAAGCTTGCAATCTACTCATTGCTATCCAAAATTTGCCAATGTATATTATTGTCAGGAACAGAGGGCCTTACTACTATTTTAACATACTGATAAGGACCCTAGAATAAATCTGTATGTGGAGAGAACTGGACACCAACTGTTTCCAATTGGTTTGCCTCAACATTCAATTTCCTTAGGATTACTTGTAGGTTGAGAGCATCAAAACTCTCAAACAAGTCCCACACCTTATGCTTGTAACCTCTTAGAAGCTGATTTTTAGTTGCACATTTTTCTCTAACTTGATTGACCACCAACTTAGTGTCTCCAAAGATTTCCAAATGCTTGATGTTTTTCTTCTCAGTAAGTAGCAAACCATGAACAAATTCCTCATACTCTGCTACATTGTTCGTGCAAGAAAAATGTAGCCTATGAGAAAAATGTAATTTCTTACTAGTTAGAGAGAATAGTAAAACCCCTACAAGAGCTCCATTTCTGTTCCTTGCACCATCAAAGAACATTTTCCATGGGTCATTAGACATCATCTAGTTTAAGTACATAAGGGACTAAAGAATTTTCCTCATATATCATGTAGGTGACCCGAGTCAGTTGCCTCAGTGGTATTATAAGGATCAAAATCACAGTGATCCCTTGCCCACTCATCAAGAAAAGATTAGGGGTTAGAAGAGGTGAAGATGCTACCTCAAGAGACTCTGAATCATGCACTTCCTTTCCCTAAATCATAACATGAGGGTTCACTAGGCTGTGGTCATAGTTCTCCATGTGATAGTTTGAAATTGGTTCAACCTTGATGGAAAACCTTGTGCCATATCTAGTTCTCAACAACATATGGGACTAGTCCAAAGAAAGGTAGATGCCTACCTTGGCTGTGAAGTACCTTGACAAGAAAATGGAAAAGAATGGAGGAAGATCAATGACTAAAATGTCTTGATTGAAAGTCAAGTTTGAATAGGCATGTAGAGTCAAGTCCAGTTCTTTGATCACTCCTACAGTATTTACAGAAGTGCCATCCAACTATAATACTCCTGATGAAATAGGTGTATACTTGATGCCTAATGCATATGCTATCTTCTTGGGCATGACTGGAACACTAGCCCCTAAGTCAATCATACAATTGTTCACTAGAAACTTGCCAATGATTAGCGACAAGTAGAAAGGGGATGGTTTCTTTGTTGAACTCACTTGTCCCTTGCTTGGCTATACAAGATTGATCAAGCTCTTTTCTTTCTACTTTGCTGTTTCAACTACTGGGAACTACCTTAAGGCTTCTTGCAACAAGTCTCTTTGAGAGGGAATTGACATTACTTCCCACATTGATACATTCATATTTGTTTTCTTCATCTGTTCCACAATATTTAGGGGAATAATTGCCGCCTTGTGCATTGAAAGAATCCACGTTCCCTTCTTTGATTGATCTATAGCTTGTTCAAGCATTTTTGGGCCTGATGGAATTTATTTTGGCACAGTAGATCTGGTACTCTAAATTGGATTTGTAGCACTGGCCACTTTAGCCTTTGAAATAGGCTCCTTTTGTAACACAGTAGGCATGGGGCTATCCTCCAACTGCCTCTTTTTGGATCTATGTTGTCTGCAATACTACTTACAAGCATATTCACACTATCCATAGGCTGATTGACAACACAAAAATCCTCAGGAGTCCATAGCATCATATTGGCATCAAAGGTAGACTTATTTGATACCTCTATGTTGCTATTTGTTTCTTCTACTAATGATGCCTATTGGGTATGAAAGTTTTGCACCATTAAAGCTCTTTCTTGTGCTCCAAAAGCACAAGTGGACTGATGATGAGGTTGGTTGCAAGGATAACACCAATCTACCTCTTAGACCAGATTATTTAGAGTAGGGACTAAAGCCCTAACTGGATTAACAACCAATATCTGTTGAATAGGTCTAACTATTTGCAAAGGCTGAGCTAGGTTAGGGTTTTGATATCTATTAGGCTAGTAACCCTGATTCTAGTTCTAATTTCTATTGGAATTGCACCCCTAGTTCCAATTTTGATTAGAAGACTACCCTTGGTTGTAATTTTGATGGGGTTTGGGGGCAATTTGAATAGCAATGCTATTTACTTTGTTGGTCAAATTGGCCATTAGGGTTTTGAGATCATTCTCTTTATGGGAAAGAGAAGAAGTGGGAGCTTTAGGCTCTGGAATGGGAGCAATAATGGGTTATTGAGATGGTGAAGGTAGCTCTAGAAAAGGGGGTACATGAGGTCTGGGAGCAATTTTCCTAGCCTATATTAAACAATTTTCAGCTTTCAAAGCTGTCTCATAAGCATCAGGTAGGATTTGAGCACCCATAGATTACATCATTACAACAATACCAAAATTTAAAGCTGTTAAGAAATACAAAAAAGTATCTTGTGGAGATGGCATGAGGAGAGTTGGAATTCTCTCCCAAGTCATCTGAAATTTGAAGTTGAAATCCATGAGCATCTCACTCAGAGCTCTCTTGATTGTTGCCAGTTGTTCTAGGAGTGAAACATTATCTACCTTCTCTCCAAATTGCTTGTAGAGGGCTTCTCCTAGCTCATCCCGATCATGTATTGAAGTGGGGGTTAAGCTCCTAAACCATTGAAGAGCTCTCCCTTTGAACAAAGAGACCATGAGCTGAACAACAACATCTTCATGTTGTATATGATGGATCAAACACACGTTGGATATATCTTTTATGTGCTCAGCAGTGGTTGAATCATCACTCGTAAAGGGTGAAATACTCTTTAGGGCCACAACGGGTATATCATTGTATGCAACCAAAACTAAAGGGCCGCCTCCATTAAAGGTCACAAAAGGTAAATTTCTTGCTATACTCAGAATATTCAAATTCAATTTGGGTATGTACAAGCCTCTTCTTGTATATTGAAACCTAACAGGAGGAGGTGTAGATTGAGCTCTTGGATGAGATAGAACATGACTGCTATTCCTTCTTGTAGGAGACCTAGATAACCTAGACCTTCTCCTTGAAGTAGCAACATGTAATTCAATGAATTGATAATTACCTCTTGAAGAAGCTCTTGTTTATAAAAGGTTGAATTGGTCAAAAACTAGGAGCTTGTAGAGTCGCCAGGTGCATAAAATTGTCTACCAAAGTGCAGAATACTAAAAATAACACCAAATTCTCATCTTAATTCTTGATTTAGATGTTCATAGTCCCAGTGGGTGTGCTAGAAACTGTTGTCACTAAGATTTGTACCCTGTGTTGGAGTGGTTTAGGGCTCCAACAATCCAGTGAAACATTAAGATTTCCAGGTGTGGGACCCTACAGGGAAATCAAATCTCTAGAGAGAGGCTGGTTCCTTCGATGAATGGGAGATTCAGCTATTGCTAAGACTAGTCCTAATCTATCCACTATTGGGGAAAAGGGGAAGAAGGATAAAGCTAGAATGAAAAAGGGGTGATACACCATGTTTGAATATAGAACACTCACAGAACTAAAATGCACAAAATAATCATATACAACTGATGATATTTGATGAAGGGGGTAAATCACAAAACACACAATAACAAATATTGAACACAACAAATAGAACTTTCTTTTATTGAACTGGGAAACTCATTACATTACAGAAGCTCAATTACAATCAGAGGATAAATCCTCTACTGGCTGCAACACATTACAGCTTTCCCAACCTCAAGACTCTAGAATCTTCAGCCTTCTGTAACCCCAAATTAGCTAGGGTTTCTGTTTTCCTATCTATTCTTGACTCCACACTGGCCCCCTTGACTCTACTACTGCCCAGGGTTCCCAAAATAGTCATAAATAGCACTTTTTGGCGGCCTCCAGCTAAATTTCAAATTTTGCAACTCCCTCCAAAAGTAGGTCAACTTCTGGGAAGCATAACTTTTGATCCGGGTGTCTGATTAACGAACCGTTTTAAGTGTCAGAAAGATCGCAATGTAAACTATCATGCCAGAAATTCACAAATACATTTCTATCAACTTTTTGAGATGTTATGAGAAGTTTTAGTGCCTCATATCTTGTTCTATAAATTTTTAGGGGCTTTTTGGAAAACAAAAACTTTAATATTTTTCAGCTCACAAATGATCTTTACCTGATTCCTTCACCAAAGGTCTTATATTTCCATTATGTAACTTTCTAGAAGTTTTTGCTTCATTACGTGCCCAAATGCAAACTTTCTAAAAATAGCAGGTACACTTTCCTAAACAGGCAGGTCGCTATTTTTAGCAGTTTTGGAAAAACTGAAAGTCCTACATTATTATTCTAGATATTATGGAACCAAAAACACTAATTATGGGAAGAAATGAGAACAATTACAATGGTTTTGAATTAACTTCTTTTTGGGTGATGCAAGATTGCCCTTACACCTCTGGATGCTCCTGCATCAGACAACCATGGTAATTTGAGAAGTGACCATGTCACGTCTCAGGTGTTTGTGTGAGGAAAACCCAAACGGTCAACCTTTTCCTTTAGTCAACCAAGAAGAATCTTCAACAGGCCTTCCTTTCCATTTCACTAGATATTCTTTGTATTGATTGTTCCAAGTGCTCCTTCCCAGACGGCTATCCAAAATCTCTTCTATCTCCTCTGTTGAAGTAGATGTCGGAATACTCCACTGCATTTCTATTGGTCCATCCTCTGTTCCACCTTCATGATATTCTGATAAATCAATAATGTTGAAAATAGGAGAAATATTGATCCCACTTGGCAGCTCTACCTCATATGCATTTCCTGAATCATGCTTCTTCATAATTCTGCATGGTCCAAATTTCTTCATTTTCAATTTATTGTATGTTCCAACTGGGAACCTTTCTTTTCTCAAGTGAACCATGACTTCATCTCCCACCTGGAACTCCTTATACCTCCTCTTCTAATCTGCCTTAGCCTTGTATTGAATATTCATCTTATTAATGTGCTTTCTCACTTCTTCATGCAATTTCTTCAAATGTTCTGCAAGGTCTTCAGCTTCAGCACTTGTCTTTTCTCCATTGTCCAGCTTCCTTAACTCAGAAGCATTTCTCGGGCTATTACCATATACAATTTGGAATGGTGATTTACCAGTACTCCTATTGACAGAATATTGTAGGCAAATTCTGCCTGTGATAAAATTGAATCCCATCCCTTGGGCTTATCTCCTACTAAGCATCGTAGCAAGTTACCCAAACTCCTATTCACCACTTCTGTCTATCCATCAATCTGTGGATGGTGTGCGGAACTGAACTTCAAGTCCATCTTCAACTTCTTCCACAATGTCCTCCATAAATAACCAACAAACTTGGTATCTCAGTTTGAAACTATGCTTTTTGGTAGACCATGTAGTCTCACCACTTCCCTGAAAAATAACTTTGCAATATGAACAACATCATTAGTCTTCTTACAAGGAATAAAATGTGCCATTTTTTAGAATCTATCCACCACCACAAAAATAGAATCATGTCCTCTCTGTGTCCTAGGTAAACCAAGAACAAAATCCATGCTAATATCATCCCATGGCTTCTCCGATACAGGTAATGGTTGATACAACACTGTATTCTGACTTGTTCCTTTTGCCATCTGACACACTCTACAACTCTGCACAAATTTCCTCACATCCTATTGCAACTGCAGCCAATAATAATTTTCATCGACAATGGCAATGGTCTTATCTCGACCAAAGTGTCCAGCTAACCCCCCACTATGCTTCTCCTTAATTAGGTTCTCTCTCATGGAACTCCTTGGAATACACAATTGGCTTCCTCTAAACAACATGCCATCTTGGATTATAAAATCCAACCATTTTGTTCTGTCCAAAGTAACATGTTCCAAACAAGCTTTCCAAGCCTCTGCAAAATCTAGATCTTCAGGATACAAACTTTTGATCTCATCAAACCCAACAACCTCTATCTTCATCATTGTCAACAAATTTTGCCTTCTGCTCAAGGCATCTGTAACCCTGTTGGACTTCCCACTCCTGTGCTTCAAAACAAAAGTATAACTCTGTAAAAACTCAACCCATTTTAAGTGCCTTTGATTTAACTTTCCTTGTCTATTAAGATACTGCAAAGCCTGATGATCAGTATATAAAACAAACTCTTTTGGCAACAAATAATGTCTCCATTTCTTCAAAGCCTGGACTATTGCATAAAACTCTTGATCATAAACAGAATACTTTTTCTTGGCATCATTAAGCTTCTCACTAAAATAGGCAATGGGCTTACCTTCTTGGCTCAAAACAACTCCTATACCACTACCACTAGCATCACAATCTACCTGAAATACCTTATTAAAATCTAGAAGTGCCAAAACAGGTTGTTCTACGACTTTCTGCTTCAATGTGTCAAAGCTCTTGTCTGCTCCTTTAGTCCATCTAAACTCTTTTCTATCCCCTCTCATTATCTCAATTAGGGGTGTACAAATGCTACTAAAATTCCTGATAAACTTTCTGTAAAAACTTGCCAAACCATGAAAAGATCTTGCCTCCGTTGCACTCCTTGGCATAGGCCATTCAATGATAGCCCTTACTTTTTATGGGTCCATCTTAAGACCTTCCTCTGAGACAACAAATCCTAGGTATACCAACTCCTTCTTTGCAAAACTACATTTCTTCAGATTAATCAGCAACTTCTCTTCCCTCAACTTCTCTAGAACTCTTCTAATATGCATCAGATGCTCATCCCAAGTCTTACTGAAAATCAAAATATCATCCAAATAAACAATAACAAAACTTCCCAAAAATTCTTTCAGTACCTCATTCATGACCTCATGAATGTGCTCGGTGCATTGGTTAGCCCAAATGGCATGACTAACCACTCATACAAACCTTCTTTTGTCTTGAAGGCTATCTTCCATTCATCTCCTTCTCTGATACGGATCTGGTGATACCCACTCTTTAGGTCAATCTTCGTGAAGTACTTGGCTCCACTTAAACAATCCATGATGTCATCCATTCTTGGCAATGGAAATCTATACTTGATTGTTATCTTATTGATGGCTCGAGAGTCTGTACACATCCTCCATTCTCCATCCTTCTTTGGTGCTAGTACTGCAGGTACCGCACATGGACTTAGGCTCTCCCTTATCAATCCCTTCCTCAACAACTCCTGAACTTGTTTGTTTAGCTCTTCATTCTCTACAGGGGTCATTCTATGGGCTGCCTTGTTTGGCAAACTGGCTCCTGGTATCAAATCCATTTGATGACTTATCTTCCTTATTGGTGGTAAACCTTCTGGTACATTATCAGAGATAATGTCCTGGAACTCTTCCAACATATCTGAAACTTCTACAGGTACATCTTCACATTTCTCTTGACTAATCTTAGGAATCAATGCAAAGCAATGACGCTCATGCTTCATACCCTCCAAAAATTTCCTACCATCTACCAAGCAAATTCTAGCAGTACTACATACCTTTTCTTCCACTTCCTTCAAGGGCTTCAACTTATGACGAACTCCATCCTTTGTTAGGGAATATGTGTTTGCACGGCCATCATGGACAGCACTCCTATCATACTGCCATGGCCTCCCTAATAGTATATGACATGCATCCATCAGTATGATATCACACAACACCTCATCATGGTAGTCACCAATCTTGAACTTCACTAAACACTGCTCATTGACCAAAGCTCTATGGTCCTTCTGCAACCATGCAATCCGATATGGATGTGGATGCTTTCTTCTTGTCAACTTCAACTTGTCAACCATCTCCTCTGAAATAAGATTATTAGTGCTTCCACTGTCAATAATAATATCACAACACTTACCTTCACATTTGCACCTTGTGTGGAATAAACTCTTCCTTTGATTGGGTTCTCTCTCCTCATTCAACAAAGTTCTTCTGACAACTAGGGTTTCTCCCCTTTCAGCATCTTCAGAATGCTTAGACTGTGCATCTTCATCTACATGTGCAACTCGTGCATTACCTTCAGGTCTTATATTCGTCCTTCCTTGATGTTGCAGACATTCATATGCTCGATGCCCTTCTTCTCCACATTGGAAACAGGTTCCTCTGAAACCTCCTCTTCCAAGTCCTTGCCCAGGTCTACCTCTTCCTCTTCCTCTTTGCTCACCATTGTTCTGGTCACGAGGGCGGTAGGTATTATCACCTCTCTAATTTTGACTGGTGCCAACTTCTTCACTTTTCTTTGCATCTTCATTTCAGCCCCCATAGGGTCTTCCACTAGTCCTTCCACCTTGACCTCTTCCCCTTTGCTTGCTGTCAAATCTTTTATTCAGCTTCTCTTCCACCTTCAGGGAAAACTGGTATGCATCTTCTATGGTGGTCATTTTGACCAGGCTCAACTCCTCTTGAATACTCAGCCTCAACCCATTAATGTAGCGGGATACCTTCTCCTTGTTGGGCTCTACATGGCCTGTCCTGATAGTAATTTTATAAAACTCTTCTATATAATCCTTAACAGACTTGTTACCTTGCTTCAATCCTTGCAGCTTCTTCATCAACTCCATCTCATAGTCCACAGGAATGAACTGCTTCTTTAGTTTCTCCACCATCTGATCCCATCTGGAGATCTTTCCTTTTCCTCTTCTATTCCTCTCTAATTGGATATCCTTCCACCAAATATTGGCGTGGCCCTTCAACTTTTTTTTTGCAAACTTAACCCGATCTGGGTCCTCCACATCTTCATACTCAAAATACTCCTCCATGTCATTGATCCAATCAATAAGTTGTTCTGGATTCAAATCTCTAGAATATGTAGAAACTTCGATCTTGGGCCTCTTTCTGATCTTTGAAATGGCCCTCAACAACCTAACTTCTGCAGGATCTCTGGCAGCTTCTTGTTCTTCCTCAGATAGCTCTTCTTCATCTTCACCTTCACTTTCTTCTCTCGTCCTCGGCTCAAACCCTCTTCGTAGCTCCTCTTGCAATACATCGATTTGCCTTTGTAGGGCTCTAAAACCCTCTTCTATCAAAGCATTCCTCCCAACATGATTTCTTCGTGGAGGCATCTTGGTCTCCGCAGCAAACCCACAACCTCAGGTCTTGGTGCAAACTGCCTCACGGTCGGCGATCTGTCTACACACTCAGGAACTTGGCTCTGATACCACTTGATGAAAGGGGTAAATCACAAAACACACAATAACAGATATTAAACACAGCAAATAGACCTTTCTTTTATTGAACTGGGAAACTCATTACATTACAGAAGCTCAATTACAATCATAGGATAAATCCTCTACTGGCTGCAACACATTACAGCTTTCCCAACCTCAAGACTCTAGAATCTTCAGCCTTCTGTAACCCCAAATTAGCTAGGGTTTCTGTTTTCCCACCTATTCTTGACTCCACACTGGCCCCCTTGACTCTACTACTGCCCAGGGTTCCCAAAATAGTCATAAATAGCACTTTTTGGCGGCCTCCAGCTAAATTTCAAATTTTGCAACTCCCTCCAAAGGTAAGTCAACTTCCGGGAAGCATAACTTTTGATCTGGGTGTTCGATTGACGAACTGTTTTAAGCGCCGGAAAGCTCGCGATGTAAACTATCATGTCATAAATCCATAAATGGATTTCCATCAACTTTTTGAGATGTTATGAGAAGTTTTAGTGCCTCATATCTCGTTCCGTAAATTTTTAGGGGCTTTTCAGAAAATAAAAACTTTAATATTTTTCAGCTCACAAATGACCTTTACCTGATTCCTTCGCCAAAGGTCTTATATTTCCATTATGTAACTTTCTAGAAGTTTTTGCTTCATTACGTGCCCAAATGCAAACTTTCTAAAAATAGCAGGTACACTTTCCTAAACAGGCAGGTCGCTATTTTTAGCAGTTTTGGAAAAACTGAAAGTCCGACATTATTATTCTAGATATTATGGAACCAAAAACACTAATTATGGGAAGAAATGAGAACAACTACAATGGTTTTGAATTAACTTCTTTTTGGGTGATGCAAGATTGCCCTTACACCTCTGGATGCTCCTGCATCAATATTACACAGATCTAGTAGATCCTAACAGAGGTAAAGAGAAGAATGGGGTTGAGAGGAAATAAAAATTCATAGGAAACCAATTCTAAATTACACAGAGCTAAAAACAACATGAAGACGTAAAAGCAACCGACATATATTAATTAGAAAGGCACGGTTACAACAGAGGAGGGTTCTGTTTGGAGTAAAAAAATGTCTCTGTATCCAACTTTCATTACATTTTTTTTATATGTATATATAGCATTTCATTACATTGACCTGAGTCATTCATCAATAAATTTGCCCCATGGGCTTGTCAGAAAATATCCTTGTCAAAAGGTATGTCTATCTACAAAATTAAATGTAGAAAATCTCTTGGATCTTGAAGTAGCTGGGAGATATTTGTTGCCTTGAATGTAGGTAGCTGATTCATCATCCGCAACAATAAATACAAAATATCTATAAATGGAGTAGCTGAGCAAATCTGATTCTACATTAATGGCTAAAGAAGATATTCAAATAAACTTTCCCGTCGAAATCCCCCTATATAGAGCTTTTACAACACTTTAAATATTCAAATTCAAATATTTAGAACCTACAATACATTACAAACTCTACTTTTACCGATTTCTCACTTTTCTTGAAACTCTGGCCTTTATTTTGCCTTATCAAAAAAGTCTGCCTTTTACAAACCATTCTGTCTTTACCTTTTGCATATTTTTATCTTCAATCAACAACTTTTCATTTTTCTGAACTATGGCTTGTTTTTCCCATTTTTGCCCTTATTGGCAAAAATCCATTTTTCTAAACTATTCTTACTTTGTCATCTTTTACCCTTGTTGGTAACATGTCATTTTTCCTAACCTTGCTTGGCTCGATCTGTTCTTCTTTATCGACAGAAATCTATTTTGTCGAACTTTGCCTTTGCTTTGTCTTTTTTTTCTATATTTTGGCTTATCGACAAAACTATCTTTTATCAAACTTTGGCTTGGCTTCATTGTTTTCCCTTATCGACAAAATCTTGATCTTGCAAACCAAGCTCTGTTTGCTTCTTTTCCTTCTCTATCGATAAAGTTCCAATTTTTTGAACTTTTCTTCTGTCTTCTTTATAAAAAAAGTTTCACTTTTTCAAACCTTTGGCCTTGTTTTGTTTTGCCTTATCAGCAAAAAGTGTCTTTTGCAAACTATTCTTTGGTTGCCCACTTTGTCGATAATTTTACACTTTTTCAAACATCAGCCTAGATTCATCTTTTTTGGCTTATCAGTAAAAAACCACTGTTAGGAACCAAGCTTACTTTTGTCTTATCGACAAAACTATCATTTCTCAAAGTTTTCCTTTGGCCAACTTTTGCCTCTTTGTCGGCAAAACTTCACTTCCGCAAACTTTGCCCTTTGGTCTTACTTTTACCTTTGTTGGAGAAATGTCACGTTGCCAAACTTGAATGCTTTCACTTTTGTATCTTTTGCCCTTATCAGAGAACTAAAGAAATTTCAAACTATTTGGGAAGTTCAAACTTTCCCTGATTCACCGATAGAGGGGTAATTTTCCTTCCTTTACTTAGCCAATTTTATATTTCCTATTTTGCCTTATCGACAAAATCCTTGTCGGCAAAACCTTGAAATTTTGAACTCACCATGCTTTAGCTGATTTTTCCTTTTATCGACCCATTTGCTCCTTTGCGAACCTTTCTCCTTTCCCTTTGTTAGCGAAATGCCCTATCAGTGAACCTTTGATATTTCAAACTTTTGAGAAGTTCGTGCCTTTTGAAAATCACCGACAAAGCCTTTATCTTCTTCTGTCTTCCATCTTCCTTTATTAGGGATTCACCTGATTGAAAAACTTAAGAATTTTTGATAAAGGCATTCCTTTTCTCTCCTTGCCTTAGCCAAAATTTGAAGACAACCTGCTCACCTGGCCCTTTCTCGACAAATCGCTGAATCGACGAACTTGTGAAAATGTGAACTTTTGAAGAGTTTGTAAAATATGGAAATTGCTGATAAAGCGAAATAACTTTCCTTTACTTAGTCAATTTTTGAGTTTTCCTCCCTTTGTCAGTGAATCAGCCAGTTGGCAAGTTGGTTGGTTCACGAACATGAAGTTTTGTTGACAAAGGACAAAAAGGGCCAAAAACTTAGGCAAAAACTTATAAATTTCTGGGTTTTTTTTGGTTTTTTACAAGGATTCTCCCTGGGAATTTTCATGGTTTTTTGAACGGATTTACATTGAAAATTGAAGGATATAAGGCACTTTTAAGGGATTTCATCAAGATTTCCAAGCTAGGCTATTTAACTTTGGGAAGGGGAAAATAGGTCAATAGTTTCCATTCATGATAGTTAAATGGTGTTAGAGGCATGATAAATAGATTTGAATTCATGCTTAATATAAGTTTTTTGTAGAAATTAGAAGTGTAGAAATGAAATGTCAAAGGAAATGTGGAAGTGCACAAGACGCAACACAAAACACCCCCCCTTGATTCAATATTTATGTTTAGTGCATAGACATATCCAATGGGAAAAATGACACTTTATAATCTCAGTGCGTAGATGCTCCCAATGGATTAAGCATAAAAATCAACCACTTTAAAAAAATAACACTCAGATTCGAGTTGCTTATCAAAAGTTACAATGGTTTTTCTATTTTGCCTATATTCTACTTAATTTGCACTCACAACTTTTAAGTTTTTTAAAAAATTGATTAGACATGGGGCTAAACTTAAGCCCTCACTAGTGGGTATCCCATGATTAAAACCCTCATGCAACCTTGTGATGTGACTAGGGGGCTAGGTTGTTTAGTGGGTGGCTTCCCCTTGACTTGCTAATGTAATGGCAGTGTGTGCATTGAGATCAGTGACCTAGAACTTATTATGGGGTGATGTGGCACCTCTACTTCATACCATTCATGGATCGACTTGGGTGAATTAGCCTCATCTCGGCCTGGGTGATTTGTTCCTAGATGGATCGGCCTGAGCTAATCTCTACACATCTTGCAAATCAGCCTCTTTGGAAACATGAATGTGGATCTTCAGCTTGGATAGGCCTCTACAGAACCTGTTCTCTACACAAACTGAACTTGATCAACCTCTGCAAAAAATCATCTTCTATAAACTAATTAACCTCTGCAAATCAAACTTCCACAAAGATTGAACAACAACAAATTTGACTCCCATTTTAATGCAAAGATTGTTTTCAAATTAAACTATTACAATTTATCAAACTAGCAATCGTGAACTAGATTTTCTCTAATACCATGTTGTAGTGCTGATATCTTTTGGTAGAATGCTAGTACTGGGTCGAGCCATGAAAGACAAGCTATTGCATGTTCCTGCAAGTTACACAAAATAGAAAAATGCAACACAAAGAAAAATACATGAAAATGGAACCAACCACATTATTTAACCCATGAATGAGATGTACATATATAGGAGAGAGGGAAGATGAACCACCACCCATAATAGTGGAGAATAATAGGTAGTCAACTCACACTAACTGAAATAGGTGGCAAGTTAACTTCCTCAAGACTGGTAAGAGGTGGCGAGCTAACTCCAAGAGACTTGCCAGATAACTAGTACGCTATCTCCCACTTACTAGGACATCTAAGTAGGATTAAAACCATGTGAAATTATCCATGTGTATGTAAATAAAATAATATCTACACTAACACCTTTGCTTACAATTCAACATCTATGCAATCTTGAGGCACATTTGTTTCATGGATTGAAGTGCTTACATCTTTGGCCCTAACTTTTAATTATTTGTTGTTTGTGGGCTTTATTGTTACATCATCTTGGTTTTTGTAGGTTTTAGGACATCTAACCTACTCTATCTTCATAATTTTTACTAACATCTACTTTGTAAGTTTTAGATTTTATTATTATTTATTGATTTTCTCATTTTGTTGTACAGGCCAACATGCTTTAGCACCTCTATCATACTTCAACATCTATGTTTCACATTTTGGTGCCTTCATTTTATCCTATAGAATATTTGTGGTAGGTTAATAGTAGACATCTAAAACTCTATTTTGATGTTTCTATCTATTATGCCGTATGTGCATTTTATGTTTCAACATCTCTACTTATCTTTCAATGTGTGCATTATGTTATCCAATATTTATTATTTTTCTTGAGTTTTGTGGATTACTAACCTTTTTTCTAATATTGCTTTGTTACTCGTTGTTATGCTAACCCACTCTTGTGCAACATTTCATCAGTCCAAGACTTGTTTATCAAACTAATAACTCTTTTGTGGGTGTAGCATATTTGCCCAAGACTTTGTTTTCTCACTAGCTTAGTTGCACATTTGCATGCTTAAAGTCAACGTGTATGCTTTGTTTACGTAATAATTAGGTGTGTATGTTCTTGCCTCACACTAAAAGGTGACCTTAGGAAACAAAAGCACCTTAGTTATTCACTTTTGTGTTATCCCAAGGAGACTAGGTGCATATGCTCTTCCCTCACACCGAAAGGTGATCTTGGGAATCAAAAGCACCTAATATTCTTTTTTATTTCTTTTTAGGGGGCTTGACTCAGAATTCATCCTTGAGTGTGTGACTCAAACCCACCCATTCTGATGGGGTATATAAATTATGATAAGAATCAAAAGACTTGCCTCAAAGGAGGGCTATCATGTTTTTTATCCACTTGAGGAGACAAGGTGAAGTGGGAATGTATTTGATCCCAACCACATGCTTGTATGTTAGGAAAAGGTGTTGTGTTGCACACCTTTCACAAGAAATAAATATTTTAATTATGTAAAATAAATATTTACTTGTGGTGCATTTTTAGTGATGTGTTTTGCCACATTAAATATTTATTTGGGTCTACTTGTAAAGTTGTATTGTAAGATTGGTTAGACATTTTATGTGCGGGAGACATGATAAATATTTAATATTTGTGGTAAATATTTAATTTTAGGGTCAATGGTTTTGAGGCACATGGTTTAGCTAATACCACTTAGTGGTTTTGTTTGAGCTTGATTATATAAAAAATAAGCACATGTTTAGTGGTTGAGGTTGGTCGTTCATTGTATCGATCTCTCCTAAAGATTGCATATGTGAAACATGGTAGAGGATGTGTGGTTGCATGGTTAACCATTATGGTTGGACACATGGAGGATGCATTGGAGGAGCTTAATGGTTTAGAAGTATTCATGGAGACTCTGTAATGTATTGTATTATTTTTATTGCTGAATAATATATTCAATGTGGATGCTTTTGGAGGTTGGGGTTTCTTTTCATGGAGGGCTTTTGCAAGGTATATCTTGTGTCACCTATGATGGTATGTGTTATGTCGTTAAATGTCCCCCTAGGACTTTTACCTCCTAATTTTAGCTCCCGGGTCCCTTAATTTTCATCATGCATGCTAGAATTGGATCCCCAGACAAAATGCCTTGAAACCCATGTCAAAATGGACTTAGGGGACATTGTAGAGCTTAAGCCTATCCTGAAATTGGTCCCAAAACAAGGGCATTCACACCCTTGCCTTTCCCTAATTTGGCAGGGTCCCAAAATTCAATGTTGGTAACGTTACCGTTAGAGGTGCTCCTTGCTGACATCTTAAGTTTGAATTACAAAATTAAAGCGGGAATGCATATATAAGCATGCTTAGGGTTTCATTTGTAAACTAGAAGATGATTATGATATTTTGGCAAACTTATGATTTTAGAGCATTCAAGGCATTCATTGTGCTGTAGAGAAGACTTGTGCTATTATTGTGTTTGTTATTGCAGATTTGGCTTCATCTTCTTATGTTGTGAATATCTTCATCTACTTGAGAGCTACACCTCTTAGGTGATATCTATTTGTGTTTGAATCAATCATTTATCAATTTGTTTTTGCCTCTGTCCTACAAGGATACACACTCTCTATCTAAAAATGGCATTGGAAGGCTTGAATGCATTTTGGGGCTTGACTGAGGCAAGATCCTAAACACCACAAACCCCAACCCCTCTCTTGTGATTGTAGGTGACAAGTGTCAGATCTCAAAGAGTGGAGTTGTAGAGGATTGTTGCAGAGCATAAGGAATTAAGATATGAAGAAAAGGTGGGAAATGGCTCAGGAAGGCTTGGGTGCCTGCTCTTTTGCCCCTTAGTTTCGTGTCAAGGAGAATCTCTGAAGTGGTTGCAGTCAATGATAGAAAAGGCCCCAAATTCCCCCAAAAAGTAGTACCTTGGGCTTGGGTGCCCACTCTTTAGCTCCTAACTTTTCTGTATTCTAGAACTTAAAATCTAGTATGTATATGATCTATATTTAGTCTATCTCTGTGTGAGCATTTATCAGGCTTCATCTAATTGTTTACAATTTTGCATAATTAGGGTTTTAAGATAAATTGGACTAAAAGCAATACATTAATCAATCAAATTCCAATTTTCCCTATCATTACAAGTGACAACCAACTTGTAGATGAATCCTCTTATAGAATTTGTGATTTAACTTGGTTAAATGTCCTTGAATGTGTGTAGTGAAAGGAGGATCTAGCTAAAGCATTCAATCCCATCTTTCCCCTTTTTCCTACATAATATTTTGGTGAACCCATGTTTTTATTACATTTTGCACCTTGTTGAGTTTTATACTTGTTGACCCCATTTCAATACCTCCAAAATTTAAATTTTTATATTGAAATAACAAGTTTGATCATGCGTCAAAGCCTTTTGTCAAGTCGCCTTTTCAGTTTCAAGTCATCAATATCACACACATTCTGCATCAGTCATGGTGATAAATCATTGTTGAGATGTCACATTTTACTTTGTTCACACTATTTCACTGCATTGAATTTTATAAAGTGGCATCATTCAGAAGAAGAAATAATCAGTGTTTCACTCGACTTCCCAGATGCACCTATTCAACTCACATAAATTTGTGAAAACAATTAAATCTCAAGATTGGTGATAGATGGTGCAAAACAATTTTTATGACTGTGTTTGCAACTCCATTTTGCTTAATCCAGTAAATTGCCAGATTGATACGCCTCATGTTATGGGAGATTTTAAACCTTCAATTTTCCATTGACAATATGCGAAAACAAATGAAATAGGAATGTTATGGAGGTTAGAGAAAAATGGCTTTACATGAGGTCTCATGAGGTCAAAACCAAAAACATGGCAAGAATTTGTAAGAAAATATCAATCCTATCAAAGTTATGCATATATCTTCATCAGCCAGGTCAGGGGGATTTGTCGGGCAAATTTTGTGAAGTTTTTAGAAATGAACTTTGGACACTTATCAATTTTAATTTTAGTACTCCAAGTTTGAAAATTAAATGATGAAGCCCAAACTCATCCTTCTCTCACATTTTAAATCATTGTTCAAAGTAACAAAGGCATGGTAAATTTACGTAACCTTGAGAAGGCCCAAGTCACACCACCAACAAAGTCATTTTGGAACTAATGAGTGATGGTGAAAAGAACAAGTGTTTATTCAGAGTAGTTGTGAGTTTGAGATTACATTCCAAATCCTGATAAAGATAAAACAATTAGAAAGGTGGTGAAGTTGTGAGAGTAGGCCATAAGCCGATAAGTGTGTATTTTCTACCTAAATGTGAAAACAAGATTAGAAAGGTGCCAGCTTTTTATTGTTTAACTCCAGACTTAAATAAGAATCAGTTAAAAGGTTGTGAAAGTATTTTTGGAGAAGTTAAAATATTTTAGAACTCATCTAAATTTCTGAAAAAGATTGAGAAGTCACCTCCAATTGCCGATAGACTGTGTGGGTAATGAAGCGGTTATCATAAATACCAAAGAAATAAAACTGCATCGGCGAATTTAATAAGTTTCAAAACTCATCTTCACCACCAACAAAGAAGACTAGCTTTTATCATCGGACAATATGAGTAGTTTCAAAATAATCTTCAACCAGTGACAAGGTTTTAAGAACCACTCAAACTCCCGATTAAAACCATCAATAAATAAGTAGTTATTATTACTACATAAAGAGCTAAATCTTCATGCATCAGTCATTCTGATATGTTTCAAAACTAATTTAAACTACTGACAAAGGTTGTGGAATTTGATGTAAAAAGGCCGATGACTAAACTTTGTAGTTATTATAACTACCTTAAAAGAAAGAAAAGAACCTAAAACTTACACAAAAGGGATTTGTTGTAAAAATGTTAGAAACCTTGGAGAAAATGTATTTAACTGCTAAGAATCCATATGAAATCCACTTTTGATCTACATCTTCCAGCATTATTCCCTACCCATGCCATAGAGACATAATGATTGGTGATTTTTGTTCGATATTATAGTTGGAAACCCTCTGGTGGGCATGCCTGCAAAAGATGAAAGCATAGACAAGGTGCTTGAACTATTTGAAATTTTGCCTCATAGAAATGCAGTCTCATGGAATGCAATATAACCACAAAATGGATTTGTTGAAGATGTAATCTGCAAGCATAAAGTAAGATTCCATAACTTTAATCAGCATACTCTTGACTTCTATAAAAATGTGAGCTTTAGAATAAGGAATTCTACAAAACCCTCAGTGTGGTTTCTTTCCATGGTTTTGATGGTAATGATAAACTAAAGCATGATAGTCCTTTGACATTAGGAATTCTTATTTCAAATGGCACAAGGGTGGGTTGGTGAGTCTTAAAGAAGTCTCCAATTGAAAAGATTAGGTATGCCACATGCATCTTCAATGTGTTGGCATGGAGCACCTATCATGTCTTTTACAGGTCTGTCATCAAGAAAGTTATATGTTCAGACATCTCAGTTGATAGTTATCCCAATTTTATTATTATTGGATGTCTCTCAAGACCTAAGGGCAATTCATTCAAGCAAGATAGAAGCTTCAAGTTACATGAACTACATTAAGGGAAAACCAAGGGATAAACCAAGCTTTAAGTCATTAACACTTAAATAAACTTTTACACACACCAATTGAAGCCAACTTACCTACAAACATTATTGGTGTCAAGATGAAACAAGTTCATGACATTAAAGAACCATTAAAGCATGTGGATGAACCTTAATGGCTAAATTGAAGAAATGGTGAGTGTTGTAATATTATCGAATAATAAACATATCTAGTATTAGACCTTGAGGCTCAAAAATTGGAGGCATTCACTAATGTTTATTATTATTTGGAAGAAGCAACTATTATTAGATATCCCTTTTGAGACTCATAAGACAATTATTAGATTTAAGGGTATCTCTATGATTGTCTCTGATCTTGTGCGTGGGTTGCAACCCTAAATATTGTCTAGGTCGTTGGCTCTCCCACTAACAAGATATTGTATGCAGGAGTAGTTGATAGTCTAAATAATTGGACTAATGACTTGGTTACATTGTTGAGTATTTTGCAATGTCTTGAGAGTATTTTTGGAAAAGGTAAGATGGTGGTCCCTACTTCATGTTCCCTTTTGCACATGGTTGTGGATCTGGTGAATGAAACCAAGCTTGACAATGGAATCAAGTCCCATATGGCTTTTGTTGCACAGAAGTTTATTAAGGTGAATGTGGTAGCCAAAGCATTGGCTGGTCAAAAAGATGTGCAATTCTTTGTTGTAAACACATCTGCACAAGCTTCAAGGTTTGACAGAAGGAATTTTCACCTCAAAATGGTGTTTCACATTTCTTATGATTGAAAGAAGTTTCAGTGCAATACTTGGGATTTTGTATCTTTGTAAGGGAAGATGCATGTCTTTGGAAAATTTTTGGAAAAACATTTGAGGACTTTATCTGCCCATTTGTCTATTCTCTACTCCATCACACTGGTGATATAATTCTAAAATTGTGTCAAGATATTGTATTGGTTAAAGAACCTCTTGTATAACTTCTTTTCCACAATCCATATTTTGTATGCAAAAACACGAGTCTAAGATTCAGGTATCTAGAGGATTTTTCAAGATCTGGTGAGGTTTGATTGTCAAAAAGGAGTAGATGAAGATGAAAAGAACTTAGTGAAGTTCACAACTCAAAATTTGCAAGTCTCAAGTTACCTTTTTGTAAAAGTGACTTACGCCATACTTAGAAAATGAACTTTATTTCTGAAAAAGTGATGTAAAATATAACTAAAAATAGGGTTCATTATATTATTGTATTTCAAAAGGGTAGTTATGAAGTAGTTAGAAGGTGGTTACAAGGTAGTTACTAGGGAGAATCCTATAAATACAAGGTTATTTCATATGTAAAAGAAGAGACTTTTGAAGAGGGGAACTTTTCAAAGACTTTTGAGCTTATACTTTGTACAAAGGAGTCTTTGAAGCTGTATAATTTCAAAAAGATAATAAAGAGTGCATTTGGTTCGTGTGCTCATGTTGCCCTCTCAATTGTTGTCCTTGATGTCAAACACACAACCTCTCTTATGTGGATATGGATATGGTACGTCTTGAAAAGACATCAAACATGTTATGTTGTGGCACTTACTATGCTCTACAAGTAGTTGGCAGACAATTGTGCTCTACAGGCAGTTGGTAGATAGTTGGCAGGTTTTATTAGCTCATGGTGATATTATAATAATTGGCATTCATATCATGTTCCATTCACATGCCATGTTTTATGCTTTGATCTTTGATGCTTTGATTCTTGTTGTTTCATTTTGATATTTGACATATGCTTGGTGACATATGCTTCATAAGGTGCATGATGTTTTTAGCATCATTTGGTTGTCATTCTTTGAGTTATATTTGTTGCTAGAGTTGCTTTTATGTGTTGAGATCCTACTCTAAGTTGCATTGGTTCAATCACATGAAGTCACTTCTTGATCTTCTTGACATTTCTTAGGTTTGATGTCAAATTAATGAAAGACCTATGACATCTT
Organism: Cunninghamia lanceolata; assembly: GCA_027924645.1. Lineage (NCBI taxonomy): Eukaryota > Viridiplantae > Streptophyta > Pinopsida > Cupressales > Cupressaceae > Cunninghamia > Cunninghamia lanceolata. Next base: position 20,375,872 of record BSBN01001583.1, read on the forward strand.
TGGCTTGATATTTGGTGAACAACATTTTCACATGATCTTCCTTGTGACAACACTTATACATGAGTGATATGGTAACCGACTCAAAGCATTGGCAAAGGGTTTTGAGCATTATGATATTTACTATTCACAAGGTATATGGGCATCTCTTTAAAGGCTCTTTGGTTGTCTTGGTATACAAAATTAGTGGCTCTATGATTGACATTACAATGGATTTCTACTAGTGATAGTTTTGTTTTTCATTTCTTGTTTCATTTGATATTGTGGCATGAGTAGTGCACGGATAAACCAAGGTCCTAAAATTTTTATCTTTTGAGTCACTTATAGTCACTAATCAGGTATCATATTTTGATTAAGGTTATTTTATAAATAAAAGACATGAGAATGTCTTGAGGTTACCATTTGAGATGGTTGTATGATCTTCATGTGACATTATTATTTTCTATGGTTTTGAAAGGGAGTTTCACTAAATATCAATAACTTGCATTTCCCAGTGATTAATTCTTTTCACACTCAACAAAGTATGAAATCAAGCATGTTAAGTTACTTCACTTGCTGGGCAGGTTGTTGGCAGTGAGAACATGTAAAAAGGATGTGCTTTTGGTCGATGATTGACTAGTTCTTTTTAGGGCTTAACAAATATTTAGGTCATATGTTTATGCATTGGGAAAAAAGGAAGTTTGTTTCTCATAATGCAAAGTCTATAGCTTTGAATATGAAGCTTATTAACTTAGGGTTTGAAAGTTCAACGCCATAATGAAATCTTATGGCATAACAGATGGTATCTTCCTGTGGATCTGAACGATGTGACAAAGCTGGTTCATTATTTCAGTTGATTCTTTGACTTTAGTGGACTTACCATGTGATATCTTTCTCTCACAATATTACAGCTGTTAAAAACAGAAGCATTTAGTTTTGTTTTGATTCTTTTCAGCAAGAAATTATTTTTTTATCCTACCCATAACAATGAATGTTAGGGATACTATGGCAAGGTATCTTATGGGTTTTTAATACTCTTCTATAATTGTCATAAGGACCTCCTAGGGTTTACATTTCTTTGTGAATAGCCAGTTAAGATTTGTTGACAGTTATGAAACAACAAAGGCATAAAATTTTTCTTTTGTAGGTATTTGATTCAATACTATTGTATTTAGTTATAACTGTGATGAGCAAACCCATGGGGTAATCTATGGTTGAAACTAGGGTTGCTTGCTTAAATATTTGAACAATTGTTTTACCTGTCATTAGGGTTTCTTGCATGGTTATCAAGGACAATTTTTAAAGATGTTTGACAAAGCTTTCTTTAACTCTATACATAGTCTTGAACTACATGCTTTGCAGTTTCTTAACATGGTTGAGGATGCAGTTCAAATGTTTCATTTATCTCTTATGGGTTTGTTCGACCATATGCCTGTTATAACCACCTTGTCAGTTGAAAACTGCCTAAGATAGTTTCATTGCTACAGTTATGCTTTCAAAGTATTTATAGAAAAGAAATAAAGACTTTAGATAGACTGTATATAATATGTTGAAGAGACCTGATGTATTGTTGAGAATATATGGATTGATTGCATTATCATTGATGTTAGATCTAAGTTGTATCGACACTTGAATCTCAATTAATGAGATCATCAAGGATTGGACTTTAGTGAAACAGAGTGTCCCTCTGTAATTGATTTACTTCATTTGTTGTATTGATTGGGATAAGCTAGTGAGGTAGAAATGATAATAAGCTAGTGAGGCAGTGATTGTAGCCAGCGAGGCAGTGATTGTAGCTGGTGAGGTAGTGATTGTAGCCAGTGAGGCAATTTTATTGAGTGGTTTTCTACCCCAGAGGGTTTCCACTCCTGAAAATTTCTATGTTATGTTGTCATTTGTTATCTGTTTCATTTACCATCTGCCCTATGATGTTATTTGTTATTTGTTTCATATACTCAGTACTTATTTACTTGTCTTTTTAATGCTCTATTACATGCATTAATCAACATTTGAGCTAGCATTTATATCTGTTGTTTAAACCTACAATGAAAGTGTGAAAATTTGTCTTGTTCTCTTTAACATTGATTCACCCCCCTCTTAGTGTTACCAAGTACTCCAACAAGTGGTATTAGAGCCAGACCCTTGTCCAATAGGTCTAATGAACCTTAGGGTTTCCTAGTAAGAGTACTTGTCATGGCTAAGTGTAAAAGAAATACAGGTCAAAAGAAAAACACTAGTGTCAAGCAAAAGAACAATCAAACAATTCCTATTACATCTAGTGAAGTCTTGTCTCAAGAAAAGTCCTTGTCAGTTGATTCAATAAGTGATAATAAGAACAATCCTGTAGAAGAAAGGATTTGTAATATAGAACTAGGTGAATTCGTGGTAAATATGAATGAATTAGATACAGAAGAGTGTGTTAGTGACCCTAAAGGAGTTGTTAACCTTTAAGGAGAGCTTGTTTATGCTCTAAATGTGATTAGGGATCTTGAAAGAAAAAATCAGAAATTCAAGATACAAATTGAAGAAAGAAAAAGAATTGAAAAGGAAAGGGAAGTTAGGTTGAAAGAAAAAGAAGAAATGTATAAAAAGTTTAGAGGATGAAACCAATTTTTTGAAAACGAGTTTTCTGTTAAAAGTTGATTCAGATAACATGATCTTAAATCTGAAAACAAAGATAGAGGAGACTAAGAAAATAGTAGAAGTCACTAAATATAACTTGGATGCCAAAACCTTTGAGTGCCATAAACTTGAAGAAGAGTTTGTTTCTTTAAAGAAATATCTTGAAGATCATAAGATTTAGTTAGAGAAATATAAGAAGTTTGAGAAAAGTATTAATGCACTGGATGATATGCTATGTAGACAAAAATATTCCAGTGATCTTATTGGCTTAGGGTATGAGGTAGAACAAGCATCTTCAAGTGGAATAGAACCAAAAATTGAAATAGTTTTTGTATCTGCAAATGGGAAAGGATAGAGCTTTAAAGTCAAGAATACACCAAGGAAGAAGATTGATTTGGATCATCATGTTGCTGCTCCTACAAATAAGACTGAAGATAAATGTGTTGATGAAGGTAGAAGGACAAGCTTCTCAAGATCTTCACTTTTTAGACAAAATCAATCAGCAAGGTACAATTTCTTTTTTGGCTATTGCTATGTGTCATAAGTATGGTCATAGAACTAGAGATTGTAGTTATTATGGGTTGTCAAATCAAAACTACAATGTTGTTTGCTATAACTGCAACAATGTTGGGCAAATGAAAAGAGACTATTGGATGCATGGAAAGAAAATGGATTATAATAAGAACTCCTTTGAATGGTCAAACAAAATAAACAAGATCATGTACTATGGGTTTGGACATGTTTCTAGGTTTTACAAGAATGATCAAATGAGATTAGACAATTACCGTAAGATGATGGGTGTAAAGATGGTTTGGAGAAGAAATAAAAACTAGGAGATGGAAGGATCTAAGCTTGTGCATACTACACAAGATATATCCATGACTGCATAAAGAATAGCATGAGTCAAGGGGGAGTTGGTTTGTAATGTATTTTTCAAACCCCTTAAACAAATCATCAATAGAGGTTGCTGGTTTGAATTTAGTGACAAATCTTTAAGAAAGAAGGATTGTTATCAAATGTTGTAGTTACAAGTGTTCTGGTAGCCTTGTATACAAAATGTAGAAGGACTATATATTTGACTATGCTGACAGTGTTTTTGTCCATCAAATTATGTCATGATAGTATATAATCATTAGTGCAGTGATTTTTGTTCATTACAATTTGTATGAGGAGCAGATTGTGTTTCATGTCAGTTTGAAAATAGGGCAGGGCTTATCATCTAGTAAGAATCATCATAGTTGAAGGGTGTAGTCATGGAACAGTGTTGCAAATTAGAGAAGTTCTTCTATTAGTATTGCAGGATTGGTGTGACCTCAGTGACAATAATGGAGTCTATCAAATTGGTGATTAATATGTTGTGATCCTTTTGATGATTGTTCACAGTACAAAGAAATCACAGTGAATAATATGTTTATCACTTGTGTTAAGTCAGCAGTTGTAGATGATCAGTCATGTTGATCTAATGGTGGTTATCTTTGTCCTTGTCTTAGATCTTAGGTCTGCACTATGGAATATGAAGGATACTCTCTCATTGTCTCTGTTTCAATGGATGATATACAATATATGCTTCCAATTCATTACTCTACTTCTCAGCTCATAATAGTTATTGCTATATTGTTGTTCATTATATTACAGTCATATTGTTATTCATTACATTACAAGTATCTACAGTCATATTTATGATGCTCTAGTTTTTCAATACTATAACTGTATGCTTCTCATGCTTTATTTGCCAGTGATAACACTGTATACTTCTCATGCTATAGTGACAGGGTATTTGATAGGAAGACATGATAGTGAAACATGGATTTCAGTTATGTGTGCAAAATATAGAAAAAATATTGTTCAAGTTTTTCTTCTGATATAGGGTCTTGCAATCTAAAAGACTTGTTGTCCAATGACTTGGTGGTAGTAATCTCCATATATACAATGCTCAAGGGTTAGAGCTTTACAAGAAATAATAGTATTTAGTCTTAGAAATAATGTTGTCAATTCACAATGTTCACAGTGATCAACAAAGTTTGGTATTGTTGGTATCATGGCTATGATATTCATAGATGTGCTTGTCAATTGTCATAGTATGTCTATTTGGATTTGATAGTGGCTCAGTGTTTTGACAATACTGATACAATTTCATGACAACATGCAAGTTGGTTTCAGTATACTAAATTGTGCAGTCTATGTTCCAACAGTGTAAGCAGCAGGCAATTAAGACTGGATCTTGATCAGTTTATCTACTATGTCATGCTCATTTCTTGTCTGGAAGTTCTTTTATAGGGGGAGTTGTGGTTTCTTTTTCATATGATTAATGTGTCTTGCTTTCCATTATGGTCTTGGAACAAAGTATGAAATCTTCATCGTAAATTTTGGTGGTGCTATGATCCATGTTTACTTTGGTGTTTACTCTAGCTATATATTCAGATGTTCTTGTGGTGCTTGTTCCTTGATCTTTGCTATAGTGATTGGTTAATGGTGACAGTATTATTCTATCAGCATATTCAGTTGTTGACCTTCTTTGATATATGCTTCTTTTTTTCTTATCATGGTGATGACAGTGCAGTTATGTTTTAGGATGCTCTCGATGTTTCTCCTTCATGGGATAGTCGTGGTATGCTTTATATTTTCTAATTTTGTTTCTCATTTTAGGGATTTGTTGATCTCTGATTTATGTTATCTCTTGGAGGCATTGGCACACTTTCTTCCTCCCTTTGTCTTTGATGTCAAAAAGGGGGAGAGAGAGTTGTGTTTTTCCATCATGGACAAAGGGGGAGTTTGTTGCCCTCTTAGTTGTTGTCCTTGATGTCAAACACACAACCTCTCTTATGTGGATATGGATATGGTACATCTTGAAGAGACATCAAACATGTTGTGTTGTGGCACTTACTATGCTCTACAAGCAGTTGGTAGACACTTGTGCTCTATAGGCAGTTGGTAGGTTTTATGATATCATGGTAATATTATAATAATTAGCATTCATATCATGTTCCATTCATATGCTATGTTTTATGCTTTGATCTTTGATGCTCTAATTCTTGTTGTTTCATTTTGATATTTGACATATGCTTGGTGACATATGCTTCACAAGTTGCATGATGCTTTTAGCATCATTTGGTTGTCATTCTTTGTGTTATATTTGTTGCTAGAGTTGCTTTGATGTGTTGAAATCCTACTCTGAGTTGCATTGGTTCAGTCACATGAAGTCACTTCTTGATCTTCTTGGCATTGCTTGGGTTTGATGTCAAATTAATGAAAGACCTATGACATCTTTGGCTTGATTTTTGGTGAACAACATTTTCACATGATCTTCCTTGTGACAACACTTATACATGAGTGATATGGTAACCAACTCAAAGCATTGGCAAAGGGTTTTGAGCATTATGATGTTTACTATTCACAAGGTATATGGGCATCTCTTTAGAGGCTCTTTGGTTGCCTTGGTATACAAAATTAGTGGCTATATGATTGGCATTACAATGGATTTCTACTAGTGACAGTTTTGTTTTTCATTTCTTGTTTCATCTGATATTGTGGCATGAGCAGTGCATAGATAAACCAAGGTCCTAAAATTTTTATCTTTTGAGTCACTTATAGTCACTAATGAGGTATCATTATTTGATTAAGGTTATTTTATAAATAAAAGACATGAGAATGTCTTAAGGTTACCATTTGAGATGGTTGTACGATCTTCGTGTGACATTATTATTTTCTATCGTTTTGAAAGGGGGTTTCACTAAATATCAATAACTTGCACTTCCCAGTGATTAATTCTTTTCACACTCAAAAAAGTATGATGTTATCAGGCACGTTAAGTTAATTCACCTGCTAGGTAGGTTGTTGGCAATGAGAACAAGTAAAAAGGATGTGTTTTTGGTTGATGATTGACTGGTTCTTTTTAGGGCTCACTGAATATTCAGGTCATATGTTTAGGCATTAGGCAAAAAAGAAGTTTGTTTCTCATAATGCAAAGTCTATAGCTTTGAATATGAAGCTTCTTAACCTAGGGTTTGAAAGTTCAACACCATCATGAAATCTTATGGCATAATAGATGGTATCTTCCTGTGGATCTGAATGATGTGACAAATCTGGTTCATTGTTTCGGTTGATTCTTTGACTTTAGTGGACTTACCAAGTGATATCTTTCTCTCACGATATTACAACTGTTAAAAAGAGAAGCATTCAGTTTTGTTTTGATTCTTTTCAGCAGGAATTTTTTTTTATCATACCCATAACAATGAATGTTAGGGTTACTATGTCAAGGTATCTTATGGGTTTTTAATACTCTGCTATAACTGTCATAAGGACCTCTCAAGGGTTTACATTTCTTTGTGAATAGCCAGTTAAGATTTGTTGACAGTTATGAAACAACAAAGGCATACAAATTTTCTTTTGTGGGTATATGATTCAATACTATTGTATTCAGTTATAACTGTGATGAGCAAACCCATGGGATAATCTGTGGTTGAAACTAGGGTTGCTTGCTCGAATCTTTGAATAGTTGTTTTACCCATCATTAGGGTTTCTTGCATGGTTATCAAGGACAGTTTTAAAAGATGTTTGACAAAGATTTCTTTAACTCTATACACAGTCTTGAACTACATGCTTTACAGTTTCTTACCATGGTTGAGGATGCAGTTCAAAGGTTTCATTTATCTCTTATTGGTTTGTTCAACCATATGCCTATTATAACCACTTTGTCAGTTGAAAACTACCTAAGACAGTTTCATTTCTACAGTTATGCTTTCAAACTATTTGTAGAAGAGAAAGAAAGACTTTAGACAAATTGTATATAATGTGTTGAAGAGACCTAATGTATTGTTGAGAATATATGGATTGATTGCATTATCATTGAAGTTAGATCTGAGTTGTATCGACACTTGAATCTCAGTTAATGAGATCAACAAGGATTGGACTTTAGTGAAATAGAGTGTCCCTCTGTAATTGATTTACTTCATTTGTTGTATTGATTGGGATAAGCCAGTGAGGCATTGATTGTAGCCAGTGAGGCAAGATTATAAAATAAGCCAGTGAGGCACTTTTAAGAAGTGGTTTTCTACCCCAGAGGGTTTCCACTCCTAAAAATTTCTGTGTTATGTTGTCATTTGTTATCTATTTCATTTACCATCTGCCTTATGATGTTATTTGTTATTTGTTTCATATACTCATAGTACTTGTTTACTTGTCTTTTTAAAGTTTTGTTACATGCATTAATAAGCATTTGAGCTAGCATTTATATTTGTTGTTTAAACCTGCAATGAAAGTGTGAAAATTTGTCTTGTTCTCTGTAACATTGATTCACCCCCCCCAGTGTTACCAGGTACTCCAACAGTTCCAATGTTCTTCTGAATTATTATTACTAATTATTTGTATGTCAAGTTGGTGATCTATTTTGTCTGTGTGGAAATTATTAGTCATCTTTTGAAGCATTTATAAACCATGCAATTGATGTGAAGAAACACATTAACTTCTTGGTATCCTGATTTGAATGTGTCGATAAACTATCTCTTCATATGTCAAGATCCATGTGTTATCCTTCTTTCATCGATGTTGTCTTTTAAAACATATATTGTTGTGAAATTCATCATAGAAGTTTAGGAACATAGTTTCTAGCTTTTGTGGTGGAATCCCCTCATAATCTATCATAAATCTGTGAAATACTAGTCGGTATTTGTGTGTCTACCACTAGGGTTTCTATAACTCATTTTCCTTTAGTTTTCCTTTACCTTTGGTATTTTTGGTTAAAATACCACAAAAACCCCTATTTTAATCATACGAGGGAGATGCCCCTCTCAAACGCAGAGGAAGATCATTGCTCCATTGCGATCTCTCCAAATGTTGGTTAGTTTGTCGCTTCTTTCTGAGTGAAACATAGTCATTCTTGGAAATTCATTCACAATGACCAATCTATTTACCAATATATTTTTGGTGACTCTACTGGGGATCGAAGTATTGGTGCCTTTCATTCCTTATAAGTCTATAGGTACCTTCCTGTGAATGGAGGTTAGCGACTCTGTTTGAATAAAAGTTGAGAAATATGGCTCAATGTCGTACACATCAAGTGAACCATAAAAAACCCAACAAACGACCCATGCCGACAATCAAAGAAATCCTTGCAATGAATGATAAAATACTTTACTCCGTTTGGGATCTCATTAAAGGAAGTATTTCTGAAGCTGAAAGAATAGGGTTGAATCCTTCAGATGATTACAAATCCGCACTTTTGATAAAGAGTTTTCATCATAGATTTTATATGTTGAAAGAACTTGAAGAAAAGATATATCTATTGCAGGTATAGATAAAAAATTAAAAAAACTCAAAGAAGAATTAGAAGATGATGATATTCCAGATCTCTCCAATGCTATCCTAGATAAACTAGACTCCATGGGAACCTTGATTGAACCTTGTGAATATTCACTTCCTTGGGAGAGAAACCATCATCCTAATTTTTATTGGGAAAATATAGTGAATACCACTGTAAAGGTTACAACCATTGAACAACCTATCATCGATACGACCAATCAAGAAACAAGTAAGAACGATTGTTTGTTGTCTTCTCCAGAATTAAAATCTTTCATTTTTGAAGATATAAAGAAAATTTCAGCAAGTAGTTGGGTAGAGGAAAAGATAGAAGATCAACTTAGGAATACAAAACACAAAAACTAATTCTCAACTGGTCCTTTTCAAGCTTGCATGCAACTTCAGTAGAAATCTTTTGATTTTCTTGATAAACCTAATGAAGAGTATTTCCTCCAAGAAAAGTTTAGAAATGATATTATCTTCCAATCTTTTCATTTTGAAGATGCTGTCATGCAAACACTCATAAGTTTAGCATCAATGGCCTTTCTTTCTAATGTCGATTAGTCCGATGTAATTCATGATGAAGAAGAAACAAATGTATGCACTCTTTGTGATTGTTCTAAATCTAAAATTATGAAAGAAAGAGAAAATTTTGACATGCAAATGATGAATCAAGAAATGGAGGAATATATGGAACAACATGAAGGTGTCAAAGAAAGCTATTGGAATAACAATGAACTTCAAGTTGATAAGGAGAAGCAAGATGATGGTTATCAGTTAAATCAAGATAATGAGGGTTTACAATACACAGAATTATCCATCTCAAATTGTTGCTTTGAGGCTCTAAATGATGACTTCTTTTGTGCATGAAATATTATACTCCTTTTTATTGGTTGTGGAAGAAAATTGTTCCAATGCTAATATTGAAGGTACTACTTTATCTTCTCCGTCCTCATTAGAGAATGAATTTTCTGAGTTGGTTGCATCAAAAGAAGAGGAAATTCATGTAGTGACAGATGATCCTATTCTCGTGGAAGTTTTTGTTCATAAGGTGGTTCCACAACGCCAACTAGTTGGGTTTCTTTCATCCTATGATTCGTAAGAATTGTATCCAGTTCAGAAATTATCCTTTTCTGATTCCTTTGAACATGAGTGCATTCAAGAAAGCAAATTCATGTATAATGGCATACTAGCACTAGAGAATGAGCATGCTACTATTAGAGTGAGGATGGATATGAAAGATAGAACTAAATATTACGGCCTACATGCCACCATAGATTCTGGTCAGCCTAATAAAAAATCATGTGAATTTGATGTTCAAAATTTGTTTTTGCAGTCTAAAATAGATGAGCTTCTCTCATATCTAGGTTTACAAGTTGTGCATTCAGCATGGGATTTATCTCTTTCAGTTTTTGAAGATCAAACATATATTTAGGTATGGGACATTGACACATGTAATTTAGTGTACACATATATAATTGATGATGTACAGAACTATGTTCAAGAAGCCTCAAATGTCTATGACAAGAAATGGTTGTTTGGCCATGATGCATTATTCAAGGAGTTTTTGCATTTCATCTGTTTGAACTTTATCTTTGTACAACTCTTGGGCTCATGGACACTTCGTAAATATACTTCATTAATCCATAGAGGCATCTACTTTTCTCAACTTGTTAATGGATTACCATAATCATCATGGAGCATTTTGAGGTAGGAGTCACCTACTTGTAAATAGGTTAGCTAGGTGCTTTTGTTTTGTCAGTTTCTCCTTTTTGTTGTTGTTTCTTTTGTTGTACATCTTGTTTTTGTTTTTCATCTCTTTGTTTTCCTCATATGATATTTTTCCCTTTGACTCTATCTACCAAATGGATAAAGAACTAGTTTCAAAATAGAGATTCTGGGTTCCTCACTGCATCCTTTATAGTCCTTGTCCCTAAGTAGAGCTAGCTATTGACCCCATTTCAATACCTCCAAAATTTAAACTTTTATATTGAAATCGCAAGTTTGATCATGCGTCAAAGCCTTTTGTCAAGTTGCCTTTTTAGTTGCAAGTCGTCAATATCATACACTTCCTACATCACTCATGGTGATAAATCGTTGTCGAGATGTCACATTCTTCTTTATTCACACTGTTTCCCTGCATTGAACTTTATAAAGTGGCATCATTTAGAAGAAGAAATAATCAGTGTTTCACTCAACTTCCTAGATGCACCTATTCAGCTCATGATAATTTGTGAAAACAATTAAATCTCAAGATTGGTGACAGATGGTGCAAAACAATTTTTATGGTTGTGTTCGTAACTCCATTTCGCTTAATCCAACAAATTTCCAGATTGATACGCCTCATGTTTTGGGAGATTTTAAACCTTCAATTTTCCATCGACAATATGCAAAATCAATTGAAATAGGAATGTTATGGAGGTTGGAACAAAATGGCTTTGCATGAGGTCTCGTGAGGTCATCACCAGAAACATGGCAATGATTTTTAAGAAAATATCAATCCTGTCAAAGTTATGCATATATCTTCATCTGCCAGGTCAGGTGGATTTGTCAGGCAAATTTTGTGAAGTTTTCAGAAATGAACTTTAGACAATTATCAATTTTAATTTTAGTACTCCAAGTTTGAAAATTAAATGATGAAGCCCAAACTCATTCTTCTCTCATATTTTAAATCATTGTTTAGAGTAACAAAGGCATGGCAAATTTACGTAACCTTGAGAAAGCACAATTCACACCACCAACAAAGTCATTTTGGAATCGATGAGTGATGGTGAAAAGCATGAGTGTTTATTCAGAGTAGTTGTGAGTTTGAGATTACATTCAAAATCCTGATAAGGATAAAACAATTAGAAAGGTGGTGAATTTGAAAGTGGTGAAGTTGTGAGAGTAGCCCATAAGCAGATAAGTGTGTATTTTCTACCTAAATGTGAAAAGAAGATTAGAAAGGCATTGACTTTTTCTTGTTTAACTCCACACTTAAATAAGAATCAGTTAAAAGGTTGTGAAAGTATTTTCAGAGAAGATGAAATATTTTAGAACTCATCTAAATTGCCGAAAAAGGTTGTGAAGTCACCTCTAATTATTGATAGACTATGTGGGTAATGAAGCAGTTATCATAACTACCAAAGAAATAAAACCGCATCGGAAAATTTAATAAGTTTCAAAACTCATCTTCACCACCGACAAAGAAGACTAGCTTTTATAATCAGACAATATGAGTAGTTTTAGAAGCATCTTTGGCTAGCGACAAGGTTTTAAGAACCGCTCAAACTCCTGATTAAAACCATCAAGAAACAAGTAGTTATTATAACTACATAAGGAGCCAAATCTTCATGCATCGATCACTCTGATATGTTTCAAAACTAATTTAAACTACTAATGGAGGTTGTGGAATGACGTAAAAAGGCCGATGACTAAAGTTTGAAGTAGGTATTATAACTACCTGAAAAGAAAGAAAAGAAACTTAAACTTACACAAGAGGGAGTTGTAAAAATGTTAGAAACCCTAGAGAAAACATATTTAGCTGCTAAGAATCCATACAACATCCACTGCTCATCTACATCTACTAGCATTATTCCCTACCCATGCCATAGAGAGATAAAGATTGGTGATTTTTGTCTGATATTATAGTTGGAAACCCTCTAGTGGGCATGCCTACAAAAGATGAAAGCATAGACAAGGCACCTGAACTTTTTGAACTTTTGCCTCATGGAAGTGCAGTCTCATGGAATGCAATATAAGTGCAAAATGGATTTGTTGAAGATATAATCTGCAAGCGTAAAGTAAGATTCTATAACTTTAACTAGTGTACTCCTAAATTCTATAAAAATGTGAGCTTTGGAATAAGGAATTCTACAAAACCTCCGGTGTGGTTTCTATCCATGGTTTTGATGGCAATGATAAACTAAAGAATGATAGTCCTTTGATGTCAGGAAGTCTTATTTCAAATGGCACAAGAGTGGGTTGGTGAGTCTTGAAGAAGTCTCCAATTGAAAATATTAGGTATGCCACATGCATCTTCAATGTGTTGGCATGGAGCCCCTATCATGTCTTTTACCTTTGTTATTAGGAAAGTTATATTTTCAGACATCCTAGTTGATAGTTATCTAAATTTTATTATTATTGGATGTATCTCAAGACCTAAGGGCAATTAATTCAAGCAAGATAGAAGCTTCAAGTTACATGAACTAAATTAAGGGAAAACCAAGGGTTAAACCAAGTTATTAGCACTTAAATAAACTTTTACACACATCAATTGAAGCCAACTTACCTACAAACATTATTGGTGTTGAGATGAAACAAGTTCATGACATTAAAGAAACATTAAAGCATGTGGATGAACCTTAATGGCTAAATTGAAGAAATGGCAAGAAAAATTATCAAATTATAAACATATCTAGTATTAGACCTCGAGGTTCAAAAACTGGAGGCATTCACTAATGCTTATTATTATTTGGAAGAAGCAACTATTATTAGATATCCCTGTTGAGACTCATAAGACAATTATTAGATTTAAGGGTATCTCTGTGATTGGTTCTGATCTTGTTCATGGGTTGCAACCCTAAATATTGTCAAGGAGGTTGGCTCTTCCACTAACAAGGTATTGTATGCAGGAGTAGTTGATGGTCTAAATAATTGGACTAATGACTTGGTTGCATTGTTGAGTATTTTGCAAAGTCTTAAGAGTATTTTTGGAAAAGGTAAAATGGTTGTCCCTACTTCATGTTCCATTTTTCACATGGTTGTGGATCTGGTGAATGAAACCAAGCTTGGCAATGGAGTCAAGTCCCGGATTACTTTTGTAACATAGGAGTTTATTATGGTGAATGTGCTAGCCAAAGCATTGGCTGGTGAAAAAGATGCAGAATTCTTTGTTGTAAACACATCTGCATAAGCTTCAAGGTTTGACATAACGAGTTTGCAACTCAAATTGATGTTTCATATTTATTATGATTGAAAGAAGTTTCAGTGCAATACTTGGGATTTCATAACTTTTTAATGAAAGATGCATGTCTTTGGAATTTTTTGGAAAAACACTTGAGGAGTTGATCTACCCATTTGTCTATTCTCTACTCCATCACATTGGTGATATAATTCTAAAGTTGTGTCAAGATATTGTACTGGTTAAAGCACCTCTTGCAAAACTTATTTTCTACAATCCATATTTTGTATGCTCAAACATAGGAGTCTAAGATTTAGGTATCCAAAGGGTTTTTCAAGATCTGGTGAGGTTTGATTATCAAAAAAGGAGTAGATGAAGATGGAAAGAACTTAGTGAAGTTCACAACCCAAAATTTGTGAGTCTCAAGTTACCTTTATGTAAAAGTGATTTACGTCGTACTTAGAAAATGAACTTTATTTCTAGAAAAGTGATGTAAAATAAAACTAAAAATAGGGGTCATTATATTATTGTATTTCAAAAGGGTAGTTATGAAGTAGTTAGAAGGTGGTTACAAAGTAGTTACTAGGGAGAAGCCTATAAATACAAGGCTATTTCATATGTAAAAGAAGAGACTTTTGAAGAGGGGAACTTTTTAGAGACTTTTAAGCTCATACTTTGTACAAAGCAGTGTTTGAAGCTGTATAATTTCAAAAAGATAATAAAGAGTGCATTTGGTTCGTGTGTTCCAATGTTCTTCTAAATTATTATTACTAATTTTTTGTATGTCGAGTTGGTGATCTCTTTTATCTGTGTGGAAATTATTATTCATATTTTGAAGCATTTATAAACCATGCAATTGATGTAAAGAAACACATTCACTTCTTGGTATCCTGGTTTGAATGTGTTGATAAACTATCTCTTCGTATGTTGAGATCCATGTGTTATCCTTCTTTCATCGATGTTGTGTTTTAATACATATATTATTGTGAAATTCATCAAAGAAGTTTAGGAACATAGTTTCTAGCTTTTGTGGTGGAATCACCTCATAATCTATCATAAATATGTGAAATCCTAGTCAATATTCATGTGTCTACCACTAGGGTTTCTATAATTCATTTTCCTTTAGTTTTCCTTTACCTTTGGTATTTCTAGTTAAAATACTAGAAAACCCCTATTTTGATCATACGAGGGAGCTACCCCTCTCAAACACAGAGGAAGATCATTTCTCTATCATGATCTCTCCAACTGTTGGTTAGTTCGTCACTGCTTTCCAGGTGAAACATAGTCATTCTTGAGAATTCATTCGTAGCAACCAATCTGTTTACCAATAAATTTTTGGTGACTCCATCGTGGATCAAAGTATTAGTGCCTTCTGTTCCTCAAAAGTCTACAAGTAACTCCCCCAGAATGGAGGTTAGCGACTCTATTTGAATAAAAGCTGAGAAAGATGGCTCAATGTCACACACATCAAGTGAACCATCAAAAACACAAGAAACAACCCATGCTAACAATCAAAGAAATCCTTGCAATGGATGATCAAATACTTTACTCCTTTTGGAATTGCATTAAAGAAAGTATTTCTGAAGCTGAAAGAATAGGGTTGAATCCTTCAGATCATTACAAATCTGCACTTTTGATAAAGATTTTTCATCACAGATTTTATATGCTGAAAGAACTTCAAGAAAAGATATATCTATTGTAGGTATAGATTGAAAAATTAAAAAAACTCAAAGAAGAATCAGAAGATGATGATATTCTAGATCTCTTCAATGCTATCCTAGATAAACTAGACTCCATGGGAACCTTGATTGAACCTCGTGAATATTCACTACCTTGGGAGAGAAACCATCATCCTGATTTTTATCGGGAAAATATAGCGAATACCACTGTAAAGGTTGCAACCATTGAACAACCTATCATCAATACGACCAATCAAGAAACAAGTAAGAATGATTGTTCATTATCTTCTCTAGAATTATAATCTTTCATTTTTTAAGATATAAAGAAAATTTCAGCAAGTAGTTGGGTAGAGGAAAAGATAGAAGATCAACTTAGGAATAGAGAACACAAAAACTAATTCTCAACTGGTCCTTTTCAATCTTGCATGCAACTTGAGTACGAAGCTTTTGATTTTCTTGAAAAACCTAATGGAGAGGATTTCCTCCAAGAAAAGTTTAGAAATGATATTGTCTTCCAATCTTTTCATTTTGAAGATGCTGTCATGCAAACTCCTATGAGTTTAGTATCAATTGCCTTTCTTTCTAATGTCAATTCATCTGATGCAATTCATGATGAAGAAGAAACAAATGTATGCACTCTTGGTGATTAATCTAAATCTAAAATTATGAAAGGAAAAGAAAATTTTGACATGCAAATGATGAATTAAGAAATGGAGGAATATATGGAACAACATGAAGGTGTCAAAGAAAGCTATTGGAATAACAATGAACTTCAAGTTGATAAGGAGAAGCAAGATGATGGTTGTCAGTTAAATCAAGATAATGAGGGTTTACAATACACAAAATTATCCATCTCAAATTGTTGCTCTGAGGCTCTAAATGATGACTTCTTTTGTGCAGAGAATGTTATACTCTCCTCTTTATTGGTTGTGGAAGAAAATTGTTCCAATGCTAATATTGAAGGTACTACTTTATCTTCTCCGTCCTCATTAGAGAATGAATTTTCTGAGTTGGTTGCATCAAAAGATGAGGAAATTCATGTAGCAAAGGATAATCCTATGCTCGTGGAAGCTGTTCCACAAAGTCAACTAGTTGGGTTTCTTTCATCCTATGATTCACAAGAATTGTATCCGGGTCAGAAATTATCCTTTTCTGATTCCTTTGAACATGAGTGCATTCAAGAAAGCAAATTCATGTATAATGGCATACCAGTACTAGAGAATGAGCATGCTACTGTTAGAGTGAGGATGGATACGAAAGATAGAACTAAATCTTACTGCCTACATGCCACCGTAGATTTTGGTTAGCCTAATAAAAAATCATGTGAATTTGATGTTTAAAAGGTGTTTTTGCAGTCTAAAATAGATGAGCTTCTCTCATATCTAGGTTTACAAGTTGTGCATTCAACATGGGATTTATCTCTTTTAGTTTCAGAAGATCAAACATATATTTAGGTATGGGACATTGACATGTGTAATTTAGTGTACATAGATATAATTGATCATGTGCAAAACCATGTTCAATAAGCCTCAAATGTTTATGACGAGAAATGGTTGTTTGGCCATGATGCATTATTCAAGGAGTTTTTGCATTTCATCTGTTCAAAATTTATCTTTGTACAACTCTTGGGCTCACATACACTTCGTAAATATACTTCATTATTCTATAGAGGCACGTACTTTTCTCAACCTATTAATGGATATCCATAATCATCATGGAGCAGTTTGAGGTAGGAGTCACCTACCTTGTATATAGGTTAGCTAGGTGCTTTTGTTTTGTCAGTTTCTCTTTTTTCTTGTTGTGTCTTTTGTTGTGCATCTAATTTTTGTTTTGCATCTCTCTGTTTTCCTCATATGATATTTTTCCCTTTGACTCTATCTACCCAATGGATAAAGAACTAGTTTAAAAATAGAGATTCTGGGTTCCTCACTGTGTCCTTTATGGTCCTTGTCCCCAAGTAGAGCCAATTGTTGACCCCATTTCAATACCTCCAAAATTTAAACTTTTATATTGAAATAGCAAGTTTGATCATGCGTCAAATCCTTTTGTCAAGTTGCCTTTTCGGTTGCAAGTCATCAATATCACACACTTCCTACATCAGTCATGGTGATAAATCGTTGTCGAGATGTCACATTCTGTTTTGTTCACACTATTTCCCTACATTGAACTTTATAAAGTGGCATCATTTAGAAGAAGAAACACTTAGTGTTTCACTCAACTTCCCAGGTGCACCTATTCAGCTCGCGGAAATTTGTGAAAATAATTAAATCTCAAGATTGGTGATAGATGGTGCAAAATGATTTTTATGGCTGTGTTCACAACTACATTTCACTTAATCCAACAAATTACTAGATTGATACGCCTCATGTTTTGGGAGATTTTAAACCTTCAATTTTTGATCGACAATATGCGAAAACAACTGAAATAGGAATGTTATGGAGGTTGGAGTGAAATGGATTTACATGAAGTCTCGTGAGGTCATCACCATAAATATGGCAATAATTTGTAAGAAAATATTGATCCTATCAAAGTTATGCATATATCTTCATCTGCCAGGTCAGGTGGATTTGTTGGTCAAATTTTGTGAAGTTTTTAGAAATGAACTTCAAACACTTAAATGATGAAGCCCAAACTGATTCTTCTCTCACATTTTAAATCATTGTTCAGAGTAATAAAGGCATGGTAAATTTACGCAACCTTGAGAAGGTGCAAGTCACACCACCAACAAAGTCATTTTGGAACCGATGAGTGATGGTGAAAAGCATGTGTGTTTATTCAGAGTAGTTGTGAGTTTGAGATTACATTCCCAATCCTAATAAAGATAAAACAATTAGAAAGGTGGTGAATTCAAAAGTGGTGAAGTTGTGAGAGTAGGCTATAAGCTGATAAGTGTGTGTTTTCTACCTAAATGTGAAAATAAGATTAGAAAGGCACCAACTTTTTCTTGTTTAACTCTACACTTAAATAAGAATCAGTTAAAAGGGTTTGAAAGTATTTTTGGAGAAGTCAAAATATTTTAGAACTCATCTAAATTGTTGAAAAAGGTTGTGAAGTCACCTCCAATTGCCGATTGACTGTGTGGGTAATGAAGTAGTTATCATAACTACCAAAGAAATAAAACCGTATCGACAAATTTAATAAGTTTCAAAACTCATCTTCACCACCAACAAAGAAGACTAGATTTTATCATCAGATAATATGAGTAGTTTCAAAAGCATCTTTGACCAGTGATAAGGTTTTAAGAACCGCTCAAACTCTCGATTAAAACCATCAAGAAACAAGTAGTTATTATAACTACATAAGGAGCTAAATCTTCATGCATCATTCATTCTAATATGTTTCAAAAATAATTTAAACTACTGATAGAGGTTGTGGAATGATCTAAAAAGGCTGATGACTAAAGTTTGAAGTAGTTATTATAACTGCCTTAAAAGAAAGAAAAGAAACTAAAACTTACACAAAAGGGATTTGTTGTAAAAACGTTAGAGACCCTGGAGAAAACGTATTCAGCTGCTAAGAATCCATATGGCATCCACTACTCATCTACATCTGCCAGGATTATTCCCTATCCATGCCATAGAGACATAAAGATTGGTGATTTTTGTCTGATATTATAGTAGGAAACCCTCTGGCGGGCATGCCTACAAAAGATGAAAGCATAGACAAGGTGCTTGAACTGTATGAAATTTTGCCTCATAGAAATGCGGTCTCATGGAATGCAATATAAGTGCAAAATGGATTTGTTGAAGATGTAATATGCAAGCGTAAAGTAAGATTCCATAAATTTAAACAACATACTTCTAACTTCTATAAAAATGAGAGCTTTGGAATAAGGAATTCTACAAAACCTCTGGTGTGGTTTCTTTCCATGGTTTTAATGGCAATGATAAACTAAAGCATGTTAGTCCTTTGATGTCAGGAATTCTTAATTCAAATGGAACAAGAGTGGGTTGGCAAGTCTTTAATAAGTCTCCAATTGAAAAGATTAGGTATGCCACATGCATCTTCAATGTGTTGGCATGGAGCCCCTGTCATGTCTTTTACCTCTGTCATCAGGAAAGTTATATGTTCAGACATCCCAGTTGATAGTTATCCCAATTTTATTATTATTGGATGTCTCTCAAGACCTAAGGGTAATTCATTCAAGCAAGATAGCAGTTTCAAGATACATGAAATACATTAAGGGAAAACCAAGGGGTAAACCAAGTAATTAGCACTTAAATAAACTTTTACACACACCAATTGAAGCCAACTTACCTACAAACATTATTGGTGTCGAGATGAAACAAGTTCATGACATTAAAGAACCATTAAAGCATGTGAATGAACCTTAATGGCTAAATTGAAGAAATGACGAGTGTTGTAATATTATCAACTAATAAACATATCTTGTATTAGACCTTGGGGCTCAAAAATTGGAGGCATTCACTAATGCTTATTATTATTTGGAAGAAGCAACTATTATTAGATATCCCTGTTGAGACTCATAAGACAATCATTAGATTTAAGAGTATCTCTATGATTGGCTTTGATCTTGTTCATGGGTTGTAACCCTAAATATTATCAAGGAGGTTGGCTCTCTCGCTAACAAGGTATTGTATGCAGGAATAGTTGATGATCTAAATAATTGGACTAATGACTTGGTTGCATCATTGAGTATTTTGCAAAGTCTTGAGAGTATTGTTGGAAAAGGTAAAATGATTGTCCTACTTCATGTTTCATTTTGCACATGGTTGTGGATCTAGTGAATGAAACCAAGCTTGACAATGGAATCAAGTCTCAAATGGCTTTTGTTGCACAGGAGTTTGTTAAGGTAAATGTGCTAGCCAAAGCATTGGCTAGTCAAAAAGATGTGAAATTATTTTTTGTAAACACATCTAGACAAGCTTCAAGGTTTGACATAAGGTGTTTGCACCTCAAAATGATGTTTCACATTTATTATGATTGAAACAAGTTTTAGTGCAATACTTGGGATTTCGTATTGTTGTAACAAAAGATACATGTCTTTGGCAAAATTTTTAGAAAACCATTTGAGGAGTTGATCTGCCCATTTATCTATTCTCTACTCCATCACATTGGTGATATAATTCTAAAATTGTGTCAAGATATTGTACTGGTTAAAGCACCGCTTGTAGAACTTGTTTTGCACAATCCATATTTTGTATGCGCAAACACAGGAGTCTAAGATTCAGGTTTCTAGAGGGTTTTTCAAGATTTGGTGAGGTTTGATTGTAAAAAAAGAGCAAATGAAGATGGAAAGAACTTAGTGAAGTTCACAACTCAAAATTTGCAAGTCTCAAGTCACCTTTTTGTAAAAGCGACTTACGTTGTACTTAGAAAATGAACTTTATTTCTGGAAAAGTGATGTAAAATATAACTAAAAATAGGGCTCATTATATTATTGTATTTCAAAAGGGTAGTTATGAAGTGGTTAGAAGGTGGTTACAAGGTAGTTACTAGGGAGAAGCCTATAAATACAAGGCTATTTCATATGTAAAAGAAGAGACTTTTGAAGAGGGGAACTTTTCAGAGACTTTTGAGGTCATACTTTATATAAAGGAGTGTTTGAAGCTGTATAATTTCAAAAAGATAATAAAGAGTGCATTTGGTTTGTGTGTTCCAATGTTGAATTATTATTACTAATTCTTTGTAGGTGGAGTTGGTGATCTATCTCTTTTGTCTATGTGGAAATCATTAGTCATATTTTGAAGCATTTATAAACCATGCAATTGATGTAAAGAAACACATTCACTTCTTGGTATCTTGATTTGAATGTGTCGATAAACTATCTCTTCGTATGTCGAGATCCATGTGTTATCCTTCTTTCATTGATGTTGTGTTTTAAAACATATATTGTTGTGAAATTCATTATAGAAGTTTAGTAACGTAGTTTCTAGCTTTTGTGGTGAAATCCCCTCATAATCTGTCATAAATCTATGAAATCCCAGTCGATATTCGTGTGTCTACCACTATGGTCATACTTTATATAAAGGAGTGTTTGAAGCTGTATAATTTCAAAAAGATAATAAAGAGTGCATTTGGTTTGTGTGTTCCAATGTTGAATTATTATTACTAATTCTTTGTAGGTGGAGTTGGTGATCTATCTCTTTTGTCTGTGTGGAAATCATTAGCCATATTTTGAAGCATTTATAAACCATGCAATTGATGTAAAGAAACACATTCACTTCTTGGTATCTTGATTTGAATGTGTCGATAAACTATCTCTTCGTATGTCGAGATCCATGTGTTATCCTTCTTTCATTGATGTTGTGTTTTAAAACATATATTGTTGTGAAATTCGTTATAGAAGTTTAGTAACGTAGTTTCTAGCTTTTGTGGTGAAATCCCCTCATAATCTGTCATAAATCTATGAAATCCCAGTCGATATTCGTGTGTCTACCACTATGGTCATACTTTACATAAAGGAGTGTTTGAAGCTGTATAATTTCAAAAAGATAATAAAGAGTGCATTTGGTTTGTGTGTTCCAATGTTGAATTATTATTACTAATTCTTTGTAGATGGAGTTGGTGATCTATCTCTTTTGTTTGTGTGGAAATCATTAGTCATATTTTGAAGCATTTATAAACCATGCAATTGATGTAAAGAAACACATTCACTTCTCGGTATCTTGATTTGAATGTGTTGATAAACTATCTCTTTGTATGTTGAGATCCATGTGTTATCCTTCTTTCATTGATGTTGTGTTTTAAAACATATATTGTTGTGAAATTCGTCATAGAAGTTTAGTAACGTAGTTTCTAGCTTTTGTGGTGGAATCCCCTCATAATCTGTCATAAATCTATGAAATCCCAGTTGATATTCGTGTGTCTACCACTATGGTTTCTATAATTCATTTTCCTTTAGTTTTCCTTTACCTTTGGTAGTTCTAGTTAAAATTCCACAAAAAACCCTATTTTGATCATATGAGGGAGCTGACCCTCTCAAATGTAGAGGAAGATCGTTGCTCTGTCACAATCTCTCCAACTGTTGGTCAGTTCATCGCTACTTTCTAGACGAAACAAAGTCATTCTTGAGAATTCATTCACAGAAACCAATTTGTTTACCAACAATACTTCAAATTTGCATTCATTCATTTCATTGTCATCTTATTGCATTTGAAAATCTACAAAAAAAATGAAAATTTTGAAAAAATCAAGCATCCTAGGCTTGCATTATGACATAGTTTACATTATTTTCATTTCATTTCATCTAAATCATTTAAATCTCTGATATTTGCAGCAGATCTGATATAAATTACAGCAGTGCATCATTCTATAATCATTTTCATTGCATATTCATGCTTTATTTGTTAGAATTTTCTTGAAATTTTGCATTTTTCATATAACCTAGTCTTTGCAATAGCTAGGGTTTGTGATTAAAATCTTGTTTCAAATTTTACTACTCTTTTAAACATTGTTTCAAATATGATTTTGGACTGTAGTGTTTCTGCATTGTATGTATTTGCATCTTACTTTTGCATTTTAGAACATTTACATTGAAAAAAATAGAAAAAATTAAGCATTTTAGGTCATAAACAAGCATAGTTTTGCATCTACCTCCTTGCATCAATGTTGAAAATATTTTAAAATCTGATCTTGCACTCATTTGAACACACACATACATTTCTCATTTAAAAATTTCATATCATTTTAGACTTTTGCTTGAAAACTTGAATACTTTTAATTACACATTACATGGCTTCTCGTTGCAACAATAATACTAGGGTTCCTCCTAGGCCTTACTTGAAAAGAAAGACTCCCAAACCTAAAATAACATTCTCACCTCATGATAAGACTTTGGGAGATATTGAAGGAGCTCTCTATATTACAATGAATGTAATGTAGGTTCCTGTGCATGGAACACTTATAGATCCTAATTGTATGACTAATGTAGCAATGGAAGAGTTCCTCTTTTCACATGAGTTGATACAAAAATCTTATGAACCTTCAGATTTAATGATTAAAACACATACTAGAGATTTTATTCCTACTTTTAGGAAGATATCCTTATTGGTTATGGTATATGATAAATCCGTGGAACAATTATTTGATACATCATCCCCTCATCTGACCTCTTCCGCATAAAATTAGGGCATCCATGGCTCAAGGCTATGAAGGTTGTCTCCTCAACAATTCACAAATGCATAAAATTTCATTTACATAGACAAATACATAGTATTCATCATAATACATGGAAGCCCATAGTTACTCAAAAGAAACTTACTCTTGATTACTTTTGGCCACGATCCGATAGAGAACTTGAGCCATGAAGAGATCAACTTTTCTTAGCATACAGACGATACAAAGAAAAACTACTATCTAGAGTGGCTGGGCCTCCTATTCAAACAACAAGAGAAGAACAACCTACATTAGAAGAACTTCCTAGAGCGAAAGGTAAAGGACTCTATGCTGAGGTTCCTCCTCTGTCATCCTTTCAAGGATCGAGAGGTATTCGTCAAGAACAAGGCACTTCATCAAGACAAATTAGATTTGAATAAGCTTCCTCCTCTGAGATACTAAAACCTATGGACAAACACAAAACTCCTTTTGGAGATATAAGTAATAAAACAAAAATGAATAGTCAAGCAAGAGAAGGGAGGAAGAGAGACAATCTTTTTCCCAACGAAATGTGCCTCAACAAGAAAACATTCGACCTAACATTGAGCCAAACAAAGAAAAATGTAAAGAAAAAGAGATTAAGGATAATGACAAAAGTTGGGCTATTGTACCTTATGTACCTCTTTCCTCTAACATTCATGATTGGGAAGACAATTATTTGCTTTTCAACAACCGCTAGTTCGATTGTGCAACATGTAAGTATTTCTAACCCTGGTGGTCACCTATGTTGTAACATTATTTGCTCATTTATGTTACCTCCCCTCTTGTGTTGTGTTCCCCCATGATGTGTTATGTGTTGTTTAGGCATCCTTGGATGACCCTTGATACTCTTTTAAGGTCAAGGATACTAGGAGACCACCTCTATTGTGACCATTCTTCTATTTGTTTCATCATTCTTCTATCTTGCCTCTCCTCTATTTTATTATTGTGTGTTGTGTCTTAGGCACATAGCATTACGGTTGATGACCTAGGGGCATCCTCCTACGTGATTATTCCTAAGACACTTGTTCTCCTCTCTCATTTTATTGTTTACCTTCCTCTAGTGATTCTACCTAGTCGGTGGACGATGAAAACAAACAACTAATTGACATGGACCGCATGTCCCTTCAACAAGCAAAGCAAAAATGGACCTAGTCCATACATGAAGATGAGGTTGATCTATATATTTGATGCTTGGCTAGTAGAACACTCTGTGTGATATTTTGATGTTGTCTTATCTTTTCTAACAAATCATAACAATCCATCTACTCCATGCACTTTGATTGTTTTGGTGTCTTGCCTTGTTGTTAGACTCAGTCCTGAGATGCCTATAGTATAAGCCCAACAACTATACTTAGATTTGAACCCATATGTGTAGACTTAGATTCTTTTTTTTCATGCATAGATTTCATGTCTTGCTTAGATTAAGATGTGTTTGTGGGAACATTTGGCAATCGTGAAGCACATGTCACCTTGGGGGCATGGGATTTGTGAAATCTCTTGTTCCCTTGTGTGTTTTCTCTCTACCTTAACGTGCTTGATATTGGTAAATGAAATCAACCACCTTAAGGTGGGGGCATATATAAGGTAAGTTGTTTGATGATTTTGGTACTAATGAAACATGTTTGTAAGCCCTCTATGGAGGTAGGATGTCATATCTTTGGTGTGAGTGCACATCCTTATCTATAATGCAATAAAAAATCCCTCTATGGAGGTGGGATATCGTGCATATCCTTTTATTCAAAAGCCCTCTGTGGAGGCAGGATATCGTACATATCCTTTTACTCAAAAGCCCTTTGCGGAGGCAGGGATGGTGTATCTCTTGAGCTAGTGCACATCCTTTTTATTTCAAAAGTCCTCCGAGTAGGTGGGGTTGGATATGAGACTATCCTCCCTTAAGCGTGTCTTTGGTGGTTGTTGTGGTATAAGCCCAACCATTAGGTGTGTTTACAATGTGTTTGAGATGGTGGGAACTTAGCAATAAGCTCCTTCCATCGCCTTGTTTATCATATTTAAGACGTATAATATGTCTTTGGCATACTGTACAATGCTCATCTTTTCTGTGTCTTCCATGTGTTTTCCCCCATGTGTAGTTTCAAGGGTGTGGTGAAATGCCCCTCCTACACTAGGGATTTGTATGGCATGTTTTCTCCCAAGCATAGTCTCAAGGGTGTAGCGAAATGCCCCTCCTATGCTTTGGGTTTTGTGTGGCATGCTTTCTCTCAAGTGTAGTCTCAAGGGTGTGGCGAAATGCCCCTCCTACACTTTGGGATTTGTTTGGTGTGTCTTCTCCCCCATATGTAGTTTCAAGGGTGTGGTGAAATGCCCCTCATACATTTTGGGTTGTGTGTTGCATTTTTACTTTCTATGCATTCATATATATATATGAAAATGAAAAAGAAATATCACTGTATTCATCATGTTTTTCGTGTCTTCAATACTATCTTCTCCATGTTTTGTATGGCTATTATTGTCTTCACTATGTTTCGCGTGTTTGTGATGTGTTTTCTCTAATGTCTACCTGAGACTGGGGGCTAGAAATAGTTCCTCAATCTTGGTGTATGCATTAGCTTCAAGTACCTGGTGTGTTTGTTGTGTTTTGACTGTACTTTAATGCATGTATGGGTCATATGATCATACATACATTAAAGTGGGGGCTAAATGGTATGTCATAAAATGTCCCCCTAGGACTTTTACCTCCTAAGTTTAGCTCCAGGGTCCCTTAATTTTCATCATGCATGTTAGAATTGGATCTCGAGACAAAATGCCTCGAAAGCCATGTCAAAATGGACTTAGGGGACATTGCAAAGCTTAACCCTATCCTGAAATTGGTCCCAGGACAAGGGCGCCCTTTCCCTTGCCCTGCCATATTTTGGTGGGGTCCCAAATTTCAATGTCGGTAAAGTTACCGTTAGATGTGCTCCTTGCTGACATCTTAAGTTTGAATTACAAAATTAAAGCAAGAATGTATATATAAGCATGTTTAGGGTTTCATTTGTAAACTAGAAGATGATTATGATATTTTGGTGAGCTTATGATTTTAGAGAATTCAAGGCATTCATTGTGTTGTAGAGAAAACTTGTGTTGTTGTTGTGTTTGTTATTGTAGATTTGGCTTCATCTTCTCATGTTGTGAAAGATCTTCATCTACTTGAGAGCTACACCTCTGAGGTGATCTCTATTTGTGTTTATATCAATCATTTATCAATTTATTTTTGCCTCTGTCCTACAAGGATACACACTCTCTATCTAACATCGGTGTTAGAAGGCTTGAATACCATTCTAGGGCTTGACCAAGACAAGCTTCTAAACACCACAACCCCCAATCCCTCTTTTGTGATTGCAGGTGATAGGTGTTGGATCTTGAAGAGTGGAGTTGTAGAGGACTATTGTAGAGCATAAGGAATCAAGATCTAAAGAAAAAGGTGGGAAATAGCTTAGGAAGGGTTTGGGTGCCTATTCTTTTACCCCTTAGTTTCATGTCATGGAGAATCTCTGAAGTGGTTGCAGTCAGTGACAGAAAAGGCTTTGAAGCCCTTGAAAAAGTCATACCTTGGGCTTCAGTGCTCGCTCTTTAGCCCATGACTTTTCTATATTCCAAAACTCAAAATATGGTATGTATCTGATGTATTTTTAGTCTATCTCTATGTGAGCATTTATCAGGTTTCATCCTTTTGTTTACAATTTTGCATAATTATGGTTTTAAGCTAAATTGGAATAAAATGAATACATTAATCAATCAAATTCTAAATTTCCCTATCATTACAAGTGACAACCAACCTGTAGATGAATCCTCTTATAGAAGTTGTGATTCAACTCAGTTAAATGTCCTTGAATGTGTGTAGTGAAAGGAGGATCTAGCTAAATCATTCAATCCCATCTTTCCCCTTTTTCCTACATAATAGTATGTTTGTCTATTCTTTTGCATGATGGATTCAACTTTTTTGCACATTTTTCTCTCTTAGTGTTATGTGGAAATGTTTATTATTGCTACAATTTTTTCTTTCAAGTGGTATTGGAGTCTAGTTGCTAGGTTGTGGAAGGAGATCTCCCATGTATTTGTAACATTTGGTATGAGTCAATTCATGTGCATAATTGAATCCATAGTTTTGCAAGCCAATAATGAAGAGATTTTCAAGGTCATGGGTGTGTTTACAGACATGGGTTGTTGCAGATCTAAAGTTTGATGGAGGTTTGGCAAATGGGTTTTCTATTAGGGCTCTTTCTATGGGGGTTTTGTGGGTGAGCTTTTGTTGGAGACCTCCTTAGAAAAAATAGACTTCACCATTAAGTTTGAAATACCCAAAAACCTATATTTTGATATCAAACTCAACATATTTTGGTGACAAAAAAATTTAGTCATTTTTGTGCCCTAAGTGGAATCTATAGGTAATCTTTCTATATGACCAATCGGTTGTACAGTTGATCAGTTGTATGACCGTACCTTACAACATAGTCACAATTGATAGTCGTAAAAAATATTTTTTCATCAATGTCATCAAAGTATGATAGGTATGCAAAATTAATAAATTAAGAAATGTATATTGCATAGGGTTTGTGGCATGCTGACATCAAGGTACGAGCACAAGTTTAAAAAGTTTAAAGGTGAAAGCATCAGTCATATGAGAGACTAAGGGCTTGGCAGGAGGCTAAAGACCCTAGATGCAAAGCCACCTAGTGGGTGACCATGTTCAACCTACAGTGGCTACACCTCCAGAGCTATGAGGTGGTTATGTCATTGGTGGGCCACCACCCAACACCATCTCCACCCATTTTGATAGCTCGACCACCAAACCACCCTATCGCCACATTAACCACCCATCTACCACCATTGCCCAATTAGTGGTGCTATTAGAGGACTACCTAATAGCCCTTAGAATAGTATTTTTAAGCCTAATAGAGCATTTTTTCCAGAGGGCATAGCTTTCAACCATGATATCATATTTTTAACTTATTATAGGTGTCAGTAAGCTCTCTCCAAGAACTACACAATGATAAAGGTTTAGTTATCATATTTTATTATTTGTATTAGAATTTTATGCTTGAAGCTAACATTGCTCCAAAATGGTTAATAGGTGATATCTTAAGCATATAAAATTAAATTTTAAATTTCAAATAGGTGATAGAGAGAATTTGTAGCGTACTACACAATGATCGAGTAGTTTTTCACTTAGATGATCTAAGAGAGGTTTGTACTTGTTTGAGCACTTGCAGAAGCTTAAGATTCAAGGTTGTATAAGTATTTAGATGAATTGGTGGGTGAAAACTTATGGGAGTGCATGTTTTTATGGGACTAATATAATGGTACAATAGGTTATCAGATTTAGTGTTTCCTAATACAATTTTATAGGTATTTTTAGAGTGTTGACTTTGATGGAGACACATACACTAGTTGTCTTCTAATTTTGAGGACATAGATGATATAGATTAATATTCAAGATCTTATTTTAGTTGGAGTTTCATGCATAGTGGTGATCATGGTGTCATGGAGGTTCTGTTAGACACACAAGAATACTTAGAGGGGGGGTGAATTAGTATTTAAATAATTTTCAATTTCAACAACTTCAACTTATCCGAAGTAGATTAAACCTTAAGCATCGCAATATCATCATGAAAGAATAACACAATGCACATCAACACATAACACTAGTTATATGTGGAAAACCCTAGAAGAGAAAAACCATGGTGAGGATTAACTCACAATATATGAAGCTCAAATAGTAACTTTGTTTTAGGGGCTATAACCCAAAGAAGCTACTACTCCCTAAGTAACTTTGATTTAGGGTCACTCCCAAGGAAGATTCTACTTCCTAATGATTTTGTTTTAGGGTCACACTCAAGGAAGCTTCTACTCCTTGAAATGAGAACACACTTACAAAAGATTACAATATGACAATCTTTCTACTGTTTGAAAATTGACATTGAAGCTCACACTTTTGATGATTGCAATTCTACATATTCACACTTTCTTCTAAAGATCTAATTAGTTAGGCACACTCTATACTTGATCACTATCACAAATATGTCTTCAAGATGAATCCAGACATCATCAACAATTTATGCTCTTTCTCCTTCAGTTGCACATCAATAATGCATTTATTCTGCTTTTTATCTACTTGCGAACCTTTTCAATCAACCTGCAATCACACTTTCCTCACTCAATTTGATTCACTATTTATACTTGATATTACATTGATTACATAGCTTGTCAGCTAGATACAACATGAAAAATACATTTACAAGTCGACTAGACAACACACAATATGAAACATGTAGAAGATAGGTCCTAAGTGAAACCACATGTTACACTGGCAAAAGATCCAAGCCTTGCAGAACCCAACACTTGCTTAACTAGGTCCAAAACATCCTTCATAGCTTCAAACATTGAGGAATTACATCCACACACTCCACTCATTTGGAAATAGGATAGCTTTAAGAAAAACACATGAAGACTTGAAGTATAACGACCACATCAACTTGAAAAACCTTGTGCGGTACTGGAAACAAAAAAGATCTTCGTGAAACTTTTCTAGTTGAGTCCACATGACTCATAAAACATCCCCAACACTCATTTTCCACTGCACATCAAACAATTGTGCTACACAACTTCAATCATTATCTCTAAGAACACTCTGTGATTCGAAATATGTTGCAACATGCTATCATTTGAAAAGCTGAGCTGCAGACCGCCAAGAACCTTGAAACTAAAAAGAAGAATATAATACACATCTAGAAAAATGTCCTCAAAACCACATGGGCAATCATTCATTTGTGGACGAATATGGAGAATTCCAACAAACCTTCAACACTGACTTACTCTGCCAAAATATATGCCAGTACTCTATCATGCACAACTTTCAGAGAGGAAGGGCAAATGATATGAATCTATGAAATTATCATCTTCATTGGAATCTTAACATACCTTTAGATCTGCATAGCCAAATTTGCACATGCGAAGGAATGCAGAGCATCCTACTTCCATGTAGTGATTGTCTTCACAGAACCAATGTTGTCTTCACTCTATCTTTTGCAAAACATACTTTTGGTAGTCCACACTTCATAAAACTTGGAATATGCAAGATTTGTCATTACATTAAGCTATATTCCAATTCACAAAGGTCCAAAACCAAACTGATGGAAATGTTGAGCAATTTCCTAGTTAGTCTTCAAAGGTGGTCATTCTAAAACAGAGACTATCACCAACTTCTAGAGGCTAATTCTTCTTTGCATTAACACATGCATTCTTAGTGATAGTCGAAGACAACATACAACATATCTTAGTCCATTAGTACCATATCTTAGTGCTTCTAATTCCCATAATAATGTGTCTTCTTGATGCTTCTCATTCCCATCTGAATATAACTTCATACTCAATTCTGCAATAAACAAGGCATGGTATGAACTTCTAATTCCCATCTCAATGTATCTTCTTTAGAAGCATGACATGCATCTAATTCCTATCTCAATGTATCTTCAACTTCTAATTTTCATCTCAATATATATTCTTTAGGAGAAATACATCCAACTATGAACACTATTACACATTCATAATAGTGTTGACATCAATGACAACCTTGTGACAATGTTGACATCAATGACAAATAATACAACCATAGGAACCATATGTGTAACAGGTTCCTTGTATGCTTGGGGCTTTGACATGACATAATGGTTTATGTGAGTAAATGGTATTGGTTGTGGCATTAGTCTGTTTGATGGCCTAGAACTCCTAGACAACCTCTTGATTCTATTGCATGGTAGTGCTTGCATGTTTTAGATTCAAGTTGACTAGATTTGTGGTTATGCTTATATGTGATATTTCATTATTCTAGTTTAATCATTTTGATGTTTTCAAACTTGTTGGTCTTCTAGATGATAAGTGGATTTAGATTAACATGCATGTCCCTTACATGGATGGTTATGCAAGTTTTGCATGATTAATAAAAAATTGTGGTTTGTAGATCTACTGATAGACTATTTTCTAGATGTGAATCCCATGGGGGTGTTTCTGGATGCAAGATAGTTGCAGGTTTGCATGATACTTTGTGCATGGATCGAGGAGCTTGTTTGCAGATTTCTTAGTGTGGAGATGTTGGAATGTGATTATTCACCTAGAATTTCTATAATGTTTTCTTGATGGGTTCCTTCTTGGTTATTCTATCATGGATTTGTGACAAATCGGGTCTAGGGTTGATCTAGTATTTGAGTCATGGAGAATCTACATGATTATCTATCATTGTCTCTAATTTGCTTGTTACCAATGTGGGGTTGAGTTTTCTTGCTTTTGAGTCTACATCGTGG
Organism: Cunninghamia lanceolata; assembly: GCA_027924645.1. Classification (NCBI taxonomy): domain Eukaryota; kingdom Viridiplantae; phylum Streptophyta; class Pinopsida; order Cupressales; family Cupressaceae; genus Cunninghamia; species Cunninghamia lanceolata. Next base: position 20,407,722 of record BSBN01001583.1, read on the forward strand.
AGGATTCATGTTATTTTGATTTGTGATCTATGAGTTGTGTAGTTTTGGGGATCGTATATTCCCATAGGTTACATAAATAACTCAAAGTTGGGTTGTCTATACCCACATATCATTGCAACACTAGTTTGTAGATTTTGGTGCTGGTGGTCCTTTAGAAATCATGGTACATTAGTGTTATGTAGCACAGAGACAATGACTTGTATGATTGGAGTACAATTTGTGATTCATGGTTGAGTTCTCTAGGATGATCGTGACATTCCCATAGGAGTGCTTTAAGTCACTTGTAGTTGTCTCTTGGAGCCTATAGCAATTACCATATTTTGGAGATCATGGTTTTACTTTACCCTTTAGGACCTCTTGATGTTGTAGTTGAGTTATTTGATTGCATTGGAGCCACAAATGATCTTCAATTAGGAGATGTTCATCATGATGCCATGTGTAGCTCAATATCATGATTCACCGGGAGCTTTAGCAATGATGTGATATTGTGCCATGGAGTACTCTAGTTCTTCCTATTTTGTAGTCTTTACGTGATATGGGTGGTCTTAGGAGCATATATGTTCATTTGGGACATATGATCTTATTTTGATATACAGATCATGATGTCATATAGAGTTCTTGATTCTATAATTGGATCTTTAGTAGTGGTTTGTGTTAATCTTTTGGTATTGAGTGTAGTGATTATTTTTCCTTGGAGATTTTGGATATTATAGTGATGCAGTTAAAGTTTAGTTGCCATGAGATGGTTGGTTTGGTGCTCATGGATATACATTTATTGAGATGGTTACTCTTTGGAGGTTTCAATAGGAAGACCGAGGAGCCTTCACATGGAGACGAACATGAGTTCATGATGGACTAGATGAGGATATTATTTTTGAAGAGAGTTATTGTGGCTTGGGGTATCCTAGAGAAGCAATCTCATTCCCTACTCTTGTTCTACTCGGTAGAGAATCATATGATAGGTATTGCCCACCTTGTTTTTAGATGCATTTTGTTTTATGCTTTGTCTTCTCATGGAGATGAGTATTAAGCTATGTTTGTTAGTTCTAGAGGGTTCATTTGAGGAGTGTTTGGCATGTTTATCTCCTCATGCATATGAGTTTATTTATGATGACATTTATGAGGATTTGAGGAGATGTTATTGGGATTATTCGGTCATGGAATGGTTATGGGTTTGATTTTCCTTTGGTTAGAGAGGATTACATCCATGTTGGTTATATGAGATACATATGTTTTATTTGATCTATGAGATTGAATGGTTGGGTTAAGGCTTTTCACTTAAGGTTTTTTGAAGGAGATCTTACTTGACACAATGTAGCACTTTGAGGTGTTTATAGAAGGACATATTATGTGATATGATTTACAAGTTCTCTCTTTGTTCTATGACTACTTCTTGGAGGTTCATGTTCACATAATTTGGTGTGGTGGACTTGGGAGAGTTATGGTGACTTGTTGAAAGGGAGTATGCAATAGTTTTTGTTGCATGTGTGGATCATTGTGATTGTTCTTTGTACTGCATGGTTTTGATTATTAACCACATCTTGGTATGAGTATTGATTGGTAGACTTGGTATGCCTTGAACTATTTTTAGATTTGACATTACCCATATACTGGGATTTCCTAGATGTGAGTTCTTCATTGATAGGTTTTATACATGGAACTTATGATTGTGGTTTATGGGTTGGATATATTGTTGGCATGAGTTCTATTGATGTTTTTGATACCTTTGGAGGCATGGATGGTTGGATGTATTAGCATTTGTTGCGGATGTTATTTCCAACCATGTGGTTTCTTTTCCTTGGTAGCAACTTGGAGCCTTTGTTATCACCTAGATTTGATGCTTGTGTTCTTTGTATTGGTGCATCTTCACATTGTCTTATTCCTTTTCTTCCGTAGCTGACAGTTTGGAGGATGAGAGGAGTTCTTTCTTGAGATGATGGTCACCTTGGATGTTATTGCATGTATCTTGATGGAGCGTGAGAGCAAGGTAGAGATTCAAGTGGTTTCATGATCAGCTATGATGATGTGTTTTATCAGTTAACCCTTATGTAATGTATACAACAAGTGGTTGAGGTTGGCTATCAGTTGTATTGAGATCTCCTAAAGAGTACATATGTGAAACATGGCATGGAATTTCATGGTTACTCATTATGCTTGGGCACATGGAGGATATATTGAAGGAACTTGGTGGTTCATAAGTATTCATGGAGACTCTATAAGTGTATTGTAATGTTTTCATTGCTAAACAATACATTATGTGTGGATGCTTTTGGAGGATGGGTTTTTTCCTCATGGAGGGTTTCTTAGGGTATATCTCATGTCACCTACGATGGTATGCTTGTTTATTCTTTTGAATGGTAGATTTTGAGTACTTGCTTGTACATTTTTCTCTCTTGGGGTTATGTGGAAATATTTATTATTATTATAATTTTTCCTTTATTTATATATAATGCTCTTGTTCACGGACTTTGGCCTCACATACCTTTGGAAATATAGAGGACATCCCCTAGTCCACCTTATTGAGCCTAGATAGGACATTCTATCATATTTTCTTGTAATACACAGGTTAGCGGTTAGTGCCAAGAATTTACTTATTGCGTGTCCTTAGAAACAATATTATAGGTTGTGTATGCTCTCCTCTCACACTTTCATGTGATCTTGAGGATCAAAAGTGGTTAGTGCCTCTTTATGGGCCCTACACTCTACACCTAGACAAGACTTCAATGGTGGGATCACAAGTTTGTATACTCCCTGTAGACACCCGAAATTGATCCACTTCATTACTTAGGCATTTATTGCATTTTCACACTACATACATTATTTCATCTAGCACACTTATAATTAAAAAATCACATTTTCTTCTGCATTTTCATAATTAATTAATTAAATTTTATTTATTTATTTAATTTTCTTCATTCCTCTATCTTCCATCGATAATTAAATAATTTTAAATTATTTAATTATTCTATCCTTCTTCTAAAAATAAATAAAATCTATATTTTATTTATTCCATCATTAAACATATAAATTAAATAAATTTATTTTTATTTAATTTATATTATTCTTCCTACCAATAGCTTCTCTTACATAATAAATTAAATAAGCATATTTATTTAATTTATTATGCATTTTCTCTATGCATGTCCCTCAAATTTCCTCCACTATCGATCTCTCCTTTCAATCTACGTCGTTGATCACTCACCTTCCAAAGTATAGAAACCTTGATTTTTCTCATTTGGAACCCTAGTCTCATCATTTGGAATCTTAGTTTCATGTTTTATTTTACATTTTGAAAAATCTCACATCAATGGCATTTTAAAAGATTGAATCTCTATCACTTCATGGACTCTCTCTTTGCATGCATGGAATCTCTTTAGCATTTGTGATCACAACCATGGAAGCCGGGTTGAATCTAGTTTGCATGGAGAAGCAATCCACAATAAAATTGAGAAATCACAATACCTAGGTGAATTCATTTTGATTGCATGTCATTTATTTTACCTAGGTTAGATTTCTCGAGGTGTTTAGAGTTAGATCTGATCTTTGTTGCTTGATTTGGATTTTTCCACCCATCATAGAATGACACGCCCAGTGGGACCAATCAAGCTTTTTTGTTATTAAAAAATATTTTTTTGAGTTCAGGTACGAGAAGATGCACATTTGATCTGTAGGAAATCGCTCTTACACGACAGAAAATTGCATTTGCAAGTCTCAGGATTGCCTTTGAGTGGGGCAAAATTGCATATGCATGATTGGAGATCACCTTTGGTTGATAGGTCATCGCCTATGGCTTGCATGCGGTCACTTCTGGTTTAGATAGGGTTTTTATGAGTCATCTTGTCTTTTTGTGGGATTTTTTTAGTTATCTAGATTGACTCATCTGAGTTGCATGGCTAACCTTGGTTGTTTTGAGGCATCTCCAAGCTAGTTTATTTGAAGATTTTTAGCTAAACCCTATTATAACATTTGATCCTTTCTATTTTCTATAGAATACAAGAAAAAAACAAAGAAAAAAATGGCAAGATCCTATGTTAAAGGCTTTTTAGGGTTTCATCTTTTGCATGCAGGATCACTTGTCATGTTTCTATATTAGGGTTTTTGTAGGTTTTGGGTTTCGAACACCTTTGATCGATAGCTAATCACTTTTGCTTGACAGAACGTCGCATATGCATGATCATACATCACCTATGAAGAGCAGATAATCACCTTTGGTAAGAATCTAACCGCCTTCGCATTTTAGAAAATCACCTTTGGTTTCAATCATGCACCTTTGGTTTATGTTCTGCAAATCTAGGGTTTTTCTAGGAAACTAATGTTTATTGGTGCATCTTGTTCTGATCATTTATTGAAGAATGGCAGAAAAACTACTGATATGTTTCTTGTAGGTTTGATCGGTTGAAGTCCAAATCTTATTTATCACTAAGTTAGGCATATTTGGGCTTGGTGCTTAAAATGAACCCTGCGTGCTCCGTGTTTTTTTTCTTTCTTTTTTGTTTGCCTATTGTGAGTGTTTGTAACTTGATTTAACAATGAGAGTATCCTCTCCCCCATGTATCCAATGGATCTAGGGTGTAAAAGAAATCATTGTTAACTCTAGAGGGCTTGCCACCTTGCTTCAAAAGGTGGGAACGACCCAAGCGGCAACAAGCTAAAGCCAAGCTCTTTCGAACCACTATATAAAATAATGTGTTTGTGATGAAAGTTACAAGAAATAGGTGTTGTTATGTCATACCAATGAATGTCTCCCTTAGTACCCTTGTGGTGCATGAAAACCTATAGAGCGTAACCTCTGCAGGCTGGGAGGCCTCCTAATTGGAATGAATCACAACATGTATGGCCACCTGAATGAAAGCCCTTACTAGAAACCTTCTGTAGTAGCCAAAATCCTTCTATTTGCTAGTACAGGAGGTTAGAAGATAGACCTCTAGATCCATCCCACTCTCTTGCAGTTCATAGTAGAGATAGCAAATTCCTAGAGATCTTCAGGTCTTTAGGAATTCAAAGTTTCATATGCCCAAGAAGTGAGTGTCGTGCAAGGGGGATCCAGTACTACCAAACTTCTAGGCTATCTGCTTTGAATAAGTGCAGTTGGAGCAATCCAAGTGGGAATCCAACAAATATTGTCCTTGCCTAGCCTAGGTTGTTAATGTTTGTGAATGTTTGGGTATGAGTGTTTGTCATCATATTTTCTTGTCAGAAAACTATCAAAAATTAAAACTCTGTCATAGCTAGCTGCCTTTGAACAACAACCTGTCACCTTTGATTAATAGTAGCTCACCTCTGGTTAGCTTGCCATTCCTTTCTGCTTAAGAGCTAATTACCTTTGGATCCTTCAGTCACCTTTGACCATCAGCTAGTTGCATTTGAACAATAATAGCTCACCTTTGACTCGCATACAGTTGCCTCTGGGCTATTCCTAGTCACCTTTGGTTAGTCATAGAATTATGTCAATTTTTTGAGCATGAAATTTGGTTTCCAATTAATCTATCATCTCTTGGATATCAAATCAATCTGTACACCATCCTATCTAGCCCCGATCATATCAGTTTTGGACAATTAAGTCCTATATATTTTTGAGACTCAAAATCAATCATCCAACATTAGCTAAATCAAATTAGACCTTTACCCTTTGGCTTTGGTCATTCCAACATTATCAAATATCTTTGTCTATTAATTCATCAATCAACCAATCAATCAATTCTAACTAAGCCAAAATCAAATCACCAATCAGACCCAATCAATCTATCCAAATCCAAAAATTAACAAATCAATCTATCCAAATCAATCTATCTATGAGTCTCAACCTTATTGCATAAGTCCAAAACCTCATGCCTCAAACCAGAAGCCAATACAAAGTAGCCATGGAAGCTAACCTCAAGTAGTTTCAATCCACTCCCCTTAAGGATGCTTCCCAATTCACAATTGAAATGCCCCCTAGTATCTTTGTACCTGAAGGTTACACCATTGGACCATCATCATCATCATCAATCTGAGCACAATAATAGCATTTTGAGCCCTCATCCTCTATATTGAGGCCACAATCTCCATATGCCTATGAGGATTCATCGAATGATCAAGAAGACCTTCAAGACCCCAAAGCTTTGCAACATGCTAATAAAATCATACAAGCCAATCAAGACCAAATTCTCCTATAATTAATCCAAGCTGGAGTTAAATTGCCAAGCAATTTTGATGTGTCCACAATCTGTAAAGGGGACCCTACTAGTGTTACTACAGAAAACCTTGCGGCTATTGTCACCATGTCTACCAAGTCCACCATACCCTCAACACCATATTTGCCTAACCAACACAATCATACACCCCAAACATCATCCGCACCTATGAGACCAAGTCAATCAAATCTTACTACATCAATTTAGCCATTAATGACACCATCTTATGCTCTCACTTCGGTGGTATCTAGTATGAGTGTGCCCCCCTTTCATGGGTCAACTTCCATTCCATCTTCTTCAATGAAAGCCATTCCTACCCAAGTCACTCGAGTATCAAATCCAAATCCAAATGTGTCACATGTTGGATCGTCTCATGTATCTCAAGCATCAAATCTAAATCCCAATGTGTCGCATGTTGGTGAAAGGAAGCTAGGTTTGCGGAAATCGCTTCCTACACTAATCTAACGAGGGGAGGAGAGTGCAAATTCAAATTTATCCTAACTATTACAGAAACATTAAACCATTAACATGAGATATTGCTACAAACACATAAGGAAGAAAGAATGACAGAAGAAGAGAGACACAAGATATACGTGGGGAAAACCCTTATGGGTGAAAAACCTCACACTCCAAAACACTGCTCAACTGTATTACGTAAACAAAGAGATTACAATACAAATCAGAGCCAATGCTCTTGTAGGAGTCTCCAACACTCATATTTAGAGATCATCCAGTAGCATAATAGTACCTATAAAACCTATAATACATCTTCTCCTATAAGCACCTGTTTATATAGCAAATACAAGGCAAAATTGCCTCTATCTTGGAATGGGTGTCCAACTTGGCCTCATGGCCCAAAACCCATGCCTATGGACACTTGGTCAACATTGTAAGATGCTTTTGACACTTGTCCATAGCCCCCATCCCAAAGAGGTCACCTATTTCCAAAATGGGCTATGACAGATGTTCTTATGACTCTTACGACTGTCATAGAATCTGTCATAGTAGTTACAACTTACAACTGTAAGAGAATCTGTCATACACAGGCTATAAATAGCATATACTCTTACAACATGTCATAGTCCACCTTGGGGCACCCAAAGATTCCTTTTTCAAAGATGCTCTTTGACACATGTCTTCACCTATCATAGAATCTCCTATTCTTGACTCTTACATGTCATAGCTTCGTCATAGGAATCTGTCATGACCGTTATAGTCAATATTTCCTTACAAAACATCCAAGATGCCGACACATGGCAAAATATTCCTACCACAAAGTGGGATGCATATCTCCTCATGTGAGGACAAAATTACAAGTTGTCATCTTCCATGTAGGATGACACATCACTGTGCCACATCCCACAAAATGACAATATGGAATTTACAATTAATTTACATCATAGGCAGTGAATAAATAAATACAATCAAAATAATGCAAGGAATTACCAAGGTTGAGACACCTTAATTCCCAACATTCTCCCACTTTTCGAACACCTTGTAAGAGCCAATAGAATAACATGATTTAACTACTATAGGCTAAGAGGCCCATAGACTCTGAACACCATCTGAACTTCTCTGTGCCCATTGGCTTTGTCAATGCATCTGCAACATTCTTCAAGTATCTACCTTCTCCAAATTTACCTTCCCATCCTCTACCATGTCTCACATGAAGTGAAACTGTACATCAATATGCTTTGTTCTAGCATGGACAATTAGATTCTTCACAAGGCAAATTGCACTCTAACTGTCACAACTGATCATAATTTGACCCGCATCAACACCAATATCTAAACACAATCTCTTAAGCCAAATGGCTTCCTTACAAGCATGAGTTGTAGCCATATACTTAGCTTCTGTAGTGGACAAAGCAACCATAGGTTGTCGCTTACTCATCCAATTAATTGCACCACCAAACATTGTGAACATTGATGCACTGGTGGATCTCCTACTATCAATGTCACCTGCCCAATCAGAATCCATAAATCCACGAATACAAACTGAATGCAGAGGTCTTGTAGCATTACTATGATAACATATGGAATACTCGAAAGTACCCCTCAAATATTGGAACACTCTCTTAACTACATCCCAATGTACCCATCCAGGATTAGCCATAAACTGACTAAGGACTCCCATTACTTGGGCAATGTCTGGTCTTGTGCAGACCATAGCATACATCAAATTACCAAAAACACTAGCATAAGGTACTCTGCTCATGTCCTCCACCTCACTACAAGATTTCAGACAGTCATTAACAAACAACTTTGTCCCCAATGAAATAGGAACACTCACTGGTCTACAATTTGCCATGCTAAACTTGTCCAACACGGTCTTCACATACTTACTCTGGCCTAACCAAAGTTTTCTGTTAGTTCTGTCTCTTCTAATTTCCATTCCAAGAATGTACCTGGCTGCCCCTAAATCTTTCATTTCAAACTATGCTACCAACTAAGACTTAAAATCAAAAATCATATTCTTACCTTTCCCAATGAGCAACATATCATCAACATATAATGCAACAATGAGAATACAATCACCATCATACTTATAATACACACAGTGATTCAATTTCAATCTTAGATAACCAATTGACAACACAAAGGCACCAAACTTCAAGTACCACATCATAGGAGACTACTTCAAACCATAGAGAGACTTCTTAAGCTTGCAAACCAAATTTTCTTTACCTTTCTCTATGTAATTCTCTAGCTGTGACATGTAGATTTCTTCCTCCAAATCACCATGAAGGAAAGTTGTCTTCACATCCATCTATTCTATCTCTAAATAATAAGCAACTGCAAGAGATAAAAGAAATCTAAAGGATGTTAGCTTTGCAACGGGAGAGAAAATTTCACCATAATCAATTCCCTCCACTTGCGAGTACCCCTTCGCAACCAATCTAGCCTTGTACTTTTCAACACTGCCATTTGCACCGAATTTCTTCTTGAACACCCATTTGTAACCAACGGGTTTCCGTCCATCAGGCAAAGGCACCAAGTCCCATGTTTTGTTCTTTTCCAAAGAATCCATCTCATCCTCCATGGCCTCCTTCCAGGAACTTGCGTCTTTCATGTCCATAGTCTCTTTCATAGGTCTAGGCTTATCAGTGTTAGAAAGTAAAGAAAAAGCACAACTAGAATCAAGTAATGAATAACCAAACCTATCAGGTTGCTTTCTTGTTCGTGTAGACCTCCTCAATGGTTGAGGTTGAGGTTCTAATTCTTCTTCATCACTTCCAGAGCTACTAGATCTCTCCTCATCATCAGGCCTCACATGGTCTATCGGTTCAGTCTTCTCAGGGGTAGAAGGAAACTAAACCGCATCTTCTTTCTTTTCTGACTGTTTTGGCTGTAGAACAACAAAAGAAGGTGTTAGCTCTCTGAAGATAACACTTTTTCTATACAACACTTTCTCAGTCACGGGATCCCAAAGCTTGTATCCTTTCACACTGAAACCATAGCCAATGAAAATACATTTAACAGCCTTGTTCTCCAACTTAGACTGTTTCTCCCTAGGCACATGTGCATATGGCTCACAACCAAAAACACAAAGATGCCTTACTAAAGGCTTCTTACCAGACCACACCTCCATAGGTGTTTTGCCAACAAGAGCTGATGTAGGAGATCTATTTACCAGATAGAAAGTAGTGGCAATAGCTTCAGCCCAAAACTTTTGTTCGAGGCTTGCTCCACTAAGCATACTCCTAGCCTTCTCCATCAGTGTCTTGTTCATCCTCTCTACATCTCCATTTTGCTGCAGGGTATATGGAGTTGTCTTATGCCTTTCAATCCCTTGCTCTTTGTAGAACTTATCAAACTATACCGAACAAAACTCACCACCATTGTCTATTCTCAAACACTTAATATTTTTACAAGTTTGATATTCAGCAAAGGCTTTAAACTCTTTAAACTGACTAAAGACTTCAGTCTTGCTTCTAATAAAATAAACCCATGTCCTTCTACTGTAATCATCTATGAAAGATACAAAATATATAGATTTTGAAATTGAAGGAACATTCACTGGACCAAACACATTAGAATGAATTAGATCCAATACACCAGAAGACTTGTGAGAACTAGAGTAAAATTGAACACGGTTTTGCTTTCCATAAATGCAATGTTCACAAAAGTCAAACTCAAGATTACAATCATTTAACCCCTCAACGAGGTTTTTATTTTTTAGTGTACACAGACCCTTCTCACCAATGTGGCCATATCTCAAATGCCATAACATAGTCTTTTTAGCAGGAAGCTTAGCTTCCAAAGCATGTGCACTACCATCAGAACTAGTTACAACAGATTTCTTCACTGCATGTTCAAATGGTGGGGATGAAGTGATAGTAGCTCATTTTCTTGAGTTAGAAGAACTATTGCACTATGAAGTGCATGCCTCCAGCTGAAACAGAGTACCCCTCTGAGTACCCTTCGCAAGAACCATAGATCCTTTTGTCATCTTGCATCCATCCTTCAAAAAGACAACCTGCACACCTGCATCATTCAACATACTTACAGAAAGTAGGTTCCATGCAAGGCCTAGAATGTGCATAACTCTAGTGATCCCCTTCACTCAGCCATCAGGGAATCAAATTGAGACTCTTCCACGACCAACAATCTTTAGATGAGAGTCATCTCCAATGTACACCCTTCCACCATCGAACACTTCATACTTCGTGAACCAATCTCAATGTGAGGTCATGTGGAATGATGCACCAGAATCAATCAACCACACATCATCAAATGCATGGATGGCCAGGGCTACAATAAAGGTATCACCATCATCTTGTGACTTGTCAGAATCTGAATCAGGAGCTTTCTTCTTCTTTTTCTTCTCCTCTTTGCATTCCTTTTAGAAATGCCCTATTTTACCATAGTTCCAACAGAGAGCCTTGGACTTTCCAGAAGATTTGGATCTCCCATGGGATTTGGATCTGCCCTTATCATTTTTCTTGTCCTTCTTCTTCCCTTTCTCTTTGGGTCTTCCATGAACCGCAAGAGCCTCTTTGGCTACCTCAGAAGACTTTCTCCACATCTCTTTAGATAATAGCAAAGATACCACTTCTTCCATTGTGAATGTGGATGTGGTGCTTCCAATACCCATGAATCTGGCAAAGAACAAAGTAGGGTCATACACCGATCCTCCTCCTCCATCTTCACACCCACAGATGTCAACTATGCAATGATAATGTTGAAAGAATTCATATGGTATGCAATAGATCCTCCATCTTCCATCTTCAGAGAAAACAACTTCTTTTTCAGAAAGAGCTTGTTCACCAAGGACTTGGCCTGATAAAGATCTCCCAGCTTCTTCCAAATAGTTTTCGCAGTCTTCTCATGGATGTTCAACAGAATAGATTCAGCTAAACATAGTCTAATGAGACGCTTAGCTTTTTGATCTTTGAGGTCCCAATCAGCTTGTGACATTGCCGCAGGTTTAGTGCCATTAACAGTTTCCCATAGATCACGATCAACAAGTAGGTCCTCCATCTTGAGTTTCCACAACTCGAAATTAGTGCCATTGAATTTCTCAATCTCTAACCTTCTAGTGGTTGCCATCCCCTTGCTACAATAAGATATAGAATACTTTACACAAGACTCCCACTCAACCTAAGATTAGCTCAAAAAACCCCTACCCAGTAGCTTGAACCAAAAACTGGTCAGGCTCTGATACCAATTGAAAGGAAGCTAGGTGTGCGAAAATCACTTCCTACACTAGTCTAGTGAGGGGAGGAGAGTGCAAATTCAAATTTATCCTAACTATTGCAGCAACATTAAACCATTAACATGAGATATTGCAACAAACACATAAGGAAGAAAGAATGACAGAAGAAGAGAGACACAAGATATACGTGGGTAAAACCCTTACACGTGAAAAACCCCACACTCCAAAACAATGCTCAACTGTATTACGTAAACAAAGAGATTACAATATAAATCAGAGCCAATGCTCTTGCAGAAGTCTTCGACACTCCTATCTAGAGATGATCTAGCAGCATAATAGTACCCATAGAACCTGTAATACATCTTCTCCTATAAGCACTTGTTTATATAGCAAATACAAGGCAAAATTGCCTCTATCTTGGAATGGGCGTCCATCTTGGCCTCATGGCCCAAAAACCATGCCTATGGACACTTGGTCAACATTGTAAGATGCTTCTGACACTTTTCCACATCCCCCATCCCAAAGAGGTCACCTATTTCCAAAATGGGCTATGACAGATGCTCTTACGACTTTTACGACCGTCATAGAATCTGTCATAGTAGTTACAACTTACAGCTGTAAGAGAATCTATCATACACAGGCTATAAATAGCATATTATCTTACAACATGTCATAGTCCACCTTGGGGAGCCCAAAGATGCCTTTTTCAAAGATGCTCTTCAACACATGTCTTCACCTATCATAGAATCTCCTATTTCTGACTCTTACATGTCATAACTTCATCATAGGAATTTGTCATGACCGTTACAGTTAATATTCCCTTGCCGACACATGGCAAAACATTCCTACCACAAAGTGGGATGCCTATCTCCCTCATGTAAGGACAAAATTACAAGTTGTCATCTTCCACGTAGGATGACACATCATCGTGCCACATCCCACAAAATGACAATATGCAATTTACAATTAATTTACATCATAGGTAGTGAATAAATAAATACAATCAAAATAATGCAAGGAATTACCAATTTTGAGACACCTTAATTCCCAATAGTGAGATCATCTCATGTGTTTAATGCATCGAACCTAAATCCAAATGTGTCACATATCAGATCATCCCATGTATCCAATGCATCATCCCATATTGCCATATCAACCACTCACCCCATTCAAACCTCTCATGCCATGGCTAATCCCAACACCTCTCTTATTAATCAACCTATTGCATCGAATTCATCATCCAACACTTCATATGTTGATCAACTTATGTCTCTCATACCACAACTATCCAACATCATGATGGAATGAACCCTGGGTATCATGATAAATGGGACCTAGGGGGACCCATTGAATCTAACCCTGTCCAAAATAGGGGGGGAGGACTTGGGCGCCTGCACCCTAGTCCTACCCTATTTTGGGTCTGCCCCAAATTTCTAGTGTCAGTTTGTGACCGTTATTTGGTCCCTAGGCTGACATAGTAGGTTTGAATTTACGAAATCTTGGTAGGAATGTTTGTAGTTACATATAAAAGCGTGTTTAGGCATTCATTTGTAAACTAGATTTCAACTAGATGATTACTAGATTGTTATTGTGAACTTTATGCACCCTAAAGGTGATTCAAGGCTTTCATTGTGTTGCAAGAGCAGATTTGTGTTGTCTATGTGTTTGTGTTTGTAGATTTGAGCATGCATCTCCTCATGGAATGAAGAGCTTCTTCCTCGCATGAGATCTTCACTACAAGGTGATATCTATTGTGATTATTGAGCATTTATCATTTGGTTTTTGCCTCCACCTCCCAAGGCATGTACTCTCTATCTAATAATGGTGTTCAGAAGACTTGAATGTCTCTCTAGGGCTTGACTGAGGCAAACCTCTAAACACCACAACCCCCTCCCAAAGTTTTCATAATTGCAGGTTATAGGTTGGAGTTGCAGACAAAGTGAAGTTGCAGGAGGGTACAATAGAGTGTCAGGATTGCAAATCAGTGAAAGAAACAACTACCTGGACTTGGGTGCCTGCTCATTAGTCCTCAAAGTTTTGCAACAGGAAAATTTGTGATACAACAAATATAGGTTGTAGATCTTGTTTCCAGATCTCGACAAAAAGAAGGGCCTTGGACTTGGGCGCCCACTCTTTAGTCCCTGACTTTTCTACCTTTAGACCCTGAAAATAGGTGCATAGTTATTTGGTATTTTACATCTTTCTGCAGAAGCATTTTCCATAATTTATTCGTTTACTATCGTATTTGCATGATTAGGGTTTTAAGGTATAATTGAGCATAAGAGAAGGAAATTTTAAATCTAATCATAAAAATCCAAGTTTCCCTACATCTCAATAGTGACCTAGGGTATGATAGTACATTGCAACTCGACCCTAGGTCCTTGAATGTAAGGGTGAAAGGAGGATATACACCAAAACTACCAAAAACTAAACATCCAAAAATCACCCTTTACACATTCAACCCATGACTTATACTAATCCCTCATTTGATACTCATGTGGCACAAACCTATGTTGTCAACCCATCATCTAGTTCATATGCACCTCTGCCATCTGCGGCATAGACTTATACTGTCAATCCATCATCTAGTGCATACATACTTCCACCTGGTGGTAAAAATCAAAACACAACCAATCCCTCATTTGGTGCTCGTGCGAGTCACATAGTCTTATGCTGTTAATCTGTCATATGGCTCATACATACCTCCACCACCTAGGGATCAAACTCAAAACATATACACCCCACCATACAATCCATCACAACAATATCCCTTGAATCAACAATTAACATACCACATCCCTCCACCAAGCTATCAAAATCCTATGCAACAACAACAACCACTTATATCTGATTATGAACAACGATTCAATCAAATAAAACAATGAATGGTGGATATGAGTATAAGAAAATCCAAGAAAAAATTTCTTTTGAAAAGGTGTGTTCATACCCCTTCGATAAGTCATTGTAAATGATACCATTTCCCCCATACTTTGAAATACCACAATTCGATAAATACAAGGGGAAAGGAGATCCAAATGACCACCTTCGAAAATTCTATGTTTCTTGTCTTGATGTGCCCTACAATGACACATATCTCTTATGATCATTCCCTTGAAGTCTAGGGGGACAAGCCATGGAATGGTTCTCTCACTTGCCTTTGAGCATTAAAACCTTTAAAGAATTGGCAAGCAAATTTGTATCACTTTGCGTTCAACATACAAAATGAAATCAATATGAATGATCTTGTCAATAATAAACAACAAAACAGTGAAACCTTCTCAGTCTTCATTCAGTGATGGAGAAACATGGCTAGTAATCTCTCTTGACATATTCCTAAAAAACAACAAATTGATATCTTCATTCAAAAGCTCCATCCTGAATTATCATTCCAACTACAAATGCATAGTGCAACCTCATTCGATGAAATCATATCTAAAGGGAGAAACATTGAGAAAGCCCTAATCACAAAGGGCCTTATCAAAATATTCAAAGAAAATAAAGATAATCCACAATCCTCCAATTGCAAATCTCATTTTTGGAATGAAAATAAAAATGTCGTAAATGATGGTGTTGTCGACACAAAGAATGTCCAAACTATGCAAGCACCTATCTATATTAAAACAACACCTAGTGCCCCACCTTTTCTTCCTTGAGATCAAATCAAAACAAATCCACAACATAAATTCACCCCCTTGGGAGAAACCATTGAGGTTGTTCTTAGGAAACTAGTACAATTAGGAACTGTTACTTTACCTAAAGCTAGACCAAATGAGGAACCACAATTCAAACCCAATTGGTACAAATACAATGAGTACTATGTGTATCATAGGGTAAAGGGACATAACACTACCAGCTGCATGAAATTGAAACACATGATTCAAAATCTCATTGATCAAGGACTTGTTAATGTCACATCACCAAAACCAACATCTAATTATGACCTTGATGCTTATAAGAATCCCCTTCCCTCACATGATAAATCAAGTGCTTCCAATATAGGGAAGAATATCAATTATACTTATGAGTCCACCATCAGTCGTATTGAGCAATCCTGAATCTCCACTATTATCATAAGAGGAAAAGCACCTGATTGTGTTGTTACTACTTGTCGGGGCCACGTAACCATCCAGGGAGAACCAATACCTATCATTCATCCAAATTCTGGCTATAATATCCTTGAGCATCTTGGAAAAACTCTTGCCCATATT
Organism: Cunninghamia lanceolata; assembly: GCA_027924645.1. Classification (NCBI taxonomy): domain Eukaryota; kingdom Viridiplantae; phylum Streptophyta; class Pinopsida; order Cupressales; family Cupressaceae; genus Cunninghamia; species Cunninghamia lanceolata. Next base: position 20,423,761 of record BSBN01001583.1, read on the forward strand.
TCTATTCTAGAGCTATTGCATATATCACCCATTCATAAAGCCATCCTTAATAAAGCCTTGTAAGAGTCAACAATACTAAATGATATAGATAGGGCACAATTCCAAGCCATGATGGTAAGTATTGCATCACCCCATCATTTGACCTTCTCTGATCAAGATCTTTCATCCTCTGATCCATCTCATCACGATGCACTCCACATTGAAGTATATATCAACCAACACCATGTTAAATGGATACTAGTAGATGGTGGAACTGGATTGAACATATGTTCTTTGAAATTAATAAAACTATTGGGATACTCTGAGGATAGTATTGACACTTCCAAAAGCATAACCATCAAGGCTTATGATGATGGAAAGAGATTCAAAAGAGATCATCTAGCTGCCTATAAGGGTTGGTCCTGTCACTACCGATACTCGATGCCAAGTCCTAGATGTTGAGTTGCCCTATAATATTATCCTCAGCTATTCTTGGATACATGCTCTAAAAGAAATGCCATCTACTTACCACCAATTCCTAAAATTTCCATATAATGGTGTAGAGATCACAATCCCTGCAGATCCTAATCCATTTGAATATTGTTGAGCCTTCCAAGCTACCTATCAGAATACCAATCATATACCCAGAAATACTGATGCTCATCCATCCACATCTTATGTTGATCTGTCCGACCTAAACAAGCCCTCCACTAGCAAATCTATTCCCAAGATTGAAATCAAAGAAAGAGGACTTGGCAAGTATAATCTACAAGAATCTTGTTGTGTGGGAGCCATGCCCTTGTCTCTCAAATCATATGGTAAACTACCTGTCTCCAAACCCACTTCATCTAAATCCACTATCACTATGCCTCCAACTTTTTTTATCCAATCAGGACTACTTGATGATGAAGATATTGACAGTGAGATTTCGTCTTGGGTTTTCTATGATGAAAATGATCAAGTTTCTTTAGAAGTGGAATGGTACAACAATGGATTCAGGATTATCAAGAACATGGGCTATAAAGGAATAGGAGGACTAGGATTGCAGGAACAAGGCCCTCTAAAACCTATCATTGTCACTAAGAGGTTTAACAGGCAAGGTCTAGGGTATGGAAAGGAGGGTCCACCTTCCTCAGAGATTAAGTTTATCATTGATGAAGTAGCCAAGGCTTTTCCCATGGAAAAGACCACTAGTCAAGATACCATTGATGACTCTTCCTTCCATATCACCGAGTTATTCCAAGAAACTTCCATTTTCATGATATCGTCTACCTCATCATCTGTGTCCTCTGACCTTCAACTTGTCCATCCTAGCCTAATTGATTGGGACCAACAAGAGGCACCTGTCTTAGATATATTTTAGAACAACGAGGCCATAGAAGAATTTATGGGGCTAAGGAAAGGCTTACCACTGGGAGACCACAAAGTAGGATTCACAATCGACCTCCCTCAATTGGCATATTTTGGTGGAAGGGTCAAATCCTCTAGTTGCAAAAATGAAATAAATAAAATAAAAAAAGAAAGGTCACTAGGTGAAAACCGCAAGGCACCTCTTAACCATGAAAAAGTAAAAATAAAGGACATATCCAAGGATGAAAACCTCTCTGAGGTGCTCGAGGATGGAGGATTTGACCTTCCTTTGACCACAGCACATCAAGAGCGGTCATCTCTATTGATAGAAGATTCTAAGGAAATCAATTTGTGCACAACACAAAATCCAAAGATCACATTCTTAGCAGCATCATTATTAGATGAAGAAAGTGTTAATTTCATGACATTTTTCATGAAAAGAGTAATTAATTTTACATGGACCTATGCAGACATGCCGGGTCTAGATCCTTCACTTGTAGTGCATCATCTGGTAGTTTCCCCAAATACCAAACTGGTCAAACAAAAGCTGCAAAAAATGCATCCTTAAATAGCACTTCTAGTCAAAGTAGAAATTTAGAAGCTCTTGAATGCCAAATTCATTAAGCCCACTGACTATCCTGAGTGGGTTTGGAATTTAGTTTTTTTCACAAAACTTGATGGATGGATCCATTGCTACAATGATTTCAGAGATTTAAATCGAGCTTGTCCCAAAGATGACTTTCCATTACCAGGCATTGACACAATTGTTGACCTTACAACGGATCATGAGATGCTCTCACTGATGGATGGGTTCTCTGGATAGAATTAAATCAGAATCATAGAAGAGGATCAGCATAAAACTTCTTTCATCTGTCCATGGGGCACTTACTATTGGGTTGTAATGCCCTTTGGTCTCAAGAATGTAGGTACAACCTATCAACATGCCATGACCGTCATTTTTCATGATATCTTCCATACCATAATGGAGGACTATGTTGATGACATCTTGGGAAAGTAAAAAACAAGAGAAGGTCATCTACAAGTATTGGAACGAATCTTTGACATGTTAAAAAAATATCAAGTAAGATTGAATCCCAAGAAATGTATTTTTGGTGTAACTTCTAGGAAATTATTGGGTTACATAGTCTCTCAAAGAAGCATTGAAGTTGATCCTACCAAGGTAAAATCTATATTCACCATGCCTCCATCAAATTTGAAACAACTCCATAGCCTTCAAGGTTGATTGCAATCCATCCGTAGGTTCGTTGTACAACTCGCAGACAAATGCCATCCTTTCCAACACTTGCTCTGGAAGGGAGAGACCTTTAAGTGGGATGACAAATGTTAGCAAGCCTTTGATCAGATCAAATATTACCTAGTAACACCGCCTATCCTAGTACCACCTGTTCCTGATTGACCTTTTCTCTTGTATACTTCCTCAATGGCAGTTTCCCTAGGTGCTCTATTGGCTCAGCATGATGACACAGGAAAAGAACATGCCATCTATTACATCAATAGGACTCTTGTGGGTTATGAGCTCAACTATTCAACAATAGAAAAAACATGCTTGGCTGTGGTGTTTGCCTCTCAAAAATTGTGACACTACATGCTGAACCAGTCAACAAAGATCATATCTAGATTTGACCCACTTAAGTATCTCCTCTCTAAAGTAGCACTTATATGAAGGATAGAAAAATGGGTGATGATTCTCAGTGAGTTCGACATTTAGTATGTTGATAAAAAATCTATCAAAGGACAAGTCATTGCAGATCAACTAGCAAAAGCATCAATAACAGACACCCAACCTATCCATTCTAAATTCCCTGATGAAGAAATATTCAATGTCTCTTCTTTCAAAGTTTGGCAGCTATACTTTGACAGTTCCTACACCCAACATGGATCTAGAGCCAGACTCCTCTTTATTACCCCTTAGGGTGATTGTATTCCCAAATCATACAAAATTGCCTTTACTTCCACGAACAATATTGTAGAGTATGAAGCCTTAATCATTGGACTGTGCATGGCTGTCCAGTGGGATATACAAGAGCTACAAGTCTTTGGAGACTCTCAGCTAGTTATTAAGCAAGTCTAGGAAGAGTATCAAACAAAAGATGATAAGATTCTCCCTTACAAATTGATGGTTGATGATTTTAAGAAGTACTTCAAGATCACATTTGAGTAGATTCCCAAGATCAACAATATGACAGCTGATGCTATAGCAGCAATTGGTTCTCTTTTGGACATGCTTGCCAACATACAAAGATGTGAATTTTTGGCTGAATGGTGCAGGAGCACCAAGTTTGGTGCCCACACCCCATGTTGGCACCCACGCTCATGTAAATATTATTGCTTTGCATTTCAGTGTGATGTTTTGTTTTGGTGTGATGGTCTTTTATTTTCTGAGGAAGGAGCAGGACTGATGAAAAGTTTAAGTTTGGCACCCATGTTTGGGCTGAGTGATAAAGGCGTTGAACCGTTGAACCTCATGCTGAAGGTTCAATAGGTTCAATTGGTTCAATGAAGAGAACAAGTTTTTGGTTCAGTCAAGCGCTGTCAAATGGATGAACCTGGCGTTGAACCATTGAACCTCATGCTAGAGGTTCAACGAGTTAAATTGGTTCAAAGGTTCAATAAATTGAATGCGCTGTTGGTTCGACAGAGTGGTGACCGACAGTGGCGGTGAGGAGAACCGGCTGTAAGAAGTCGATAGGGACATATGAGAAGACAGTTAGTAAAGCCAGCTGTGGGGAGAAAATGAAACAGTTAGTAAAACCTAACTGAACAGACAGAGAACAAACCTAACTGCCTGATAACTGGAAAAACAAAGAATATATAAAAATTAGTTGTTTTTGCTTTGTAAATCGGTTGGAAGTGTTGAAAGTTTTTGGGAATGTAAGAAGGAGAACTCTTAGAAATAAAATATTGACAGTTGATCTGTGTGTGCATTTTCTATAGCATTCTTGCATAATTCGATCTGAAGTACAGTAGTCAGTTTATTTCTGTTGTTTTGTTCCTGTTTGTAGAAAATGTCTCTGTCTTGATGTTCCTGCAATTCCTCTGTACAGTCATGGAGGACCATCAAGCAGAGATCTCTTTTCTTGTTTTTCTTTTTGTGGAGATGGTAAAATTGTCAATGAGAGACAGTAAGAACTTGTCCTAGGTGAGCTTTTCCATAGCCCGGCTAGGTATGCAAGTTTCAGTCTAAGAAGAGGCAAGGTGAAAACAGAGTAGGAAGAATTGAGTACCAAGAAATTAGACCCTAGACCCAGAGAGGAGGGCTAATAACAGACTCAAGAAGGCTATAAGCCTTGGGAATTGAGAATCTTGGAAGTGGTGAGGATAAAGAAGAATGTTCCACACCAAGAAAGTAGTGTCTGTATTGAGAATAACAGACTAGTAGGTCTTTCACCTCTGTAATAACTGATTAGTTTGAGTTAGGCATTTTGGGTAGAAAATGTCTGAGAGCACTTGAATTGGTAGGGAGACTTGGGGCATGACATAGGTCTTGAAATGTTTCAAACAAGATAGGTTTTCTAAATCCATAGTCCTCCCCATCACTGAACAACACCTAGTTCTAGCTTTTGAAGTGCCACAATCTGAGCTCATCTGTGAGATTGTTGGTCCCGATTCCCCCTGGTATGAAGACATATATGAGAACCTAAGAAAGGGTACTTTCCCATCTCACCTTTCTAACACCCAACGTAAAACTTTCATTCACCAAATCTCTCTCTATACTATCCTTGGAAAAACCCTTTACCGTATGAGTCTCGATGGTATCCTCCTTAGGTGTCTCGACTTGGAAGAGGCTAACGTTGCTTTACAAGAGGTACACCAGGATGTTTGTGGTTTGCATTCTACTAATCCTAACCTTACCAAGAAACTTCTAAGAGCTAGATACTATTGGCCTGCCATGGAGCAAGATGCCCAACAATTCACCAGAAGATGTATCCAATGTCAGAAGCACAAAGACCTGATACACACCCCAGCACATGAACTTCAACCTCTCACATCTCCTTGGCCATTTTTCACATTGGGGACTCAACCTCATAGGGAAAATCCATCCACCCTAATCTAATGGCCATAAGTTCATTATCACTGCTATAGAATATTTTACCAAATGGGTGGAAGCCATACCAATTACTTACATCATTGGCAAGTAGATATCAAAGTTTATTCTCCATTACATCATTTGTAGATATGGTGTCCCACAAGCCATCATCACTGACAATGGGCACCCATTTAAGAATTAGGAGGTCCATGATTTGTGCAACAAATTTCATATCCAACATAGATTTTCTACACCATACTATCCTCAGAGTAACAACCAAGCTGAGGCCTCTAATAAGAGCATCATAAAAATCCTCAAGAAGATGGTCAATGAGGCTAGTCATGATTGGCACCTCCAACTGAATCTCATATTGTGGGCTTATTGCACAAGTGTTAGAACTCCTACTGGCACTACTCCCTATGCCCTTGTTTATGGTACTAATGCCATCCTTCCTATCAAGGTCGAGATCCCCTCATTACGAGTCCCACTCCAAAGTTTATTCTCCATTATATCATTTGTAGATATGGTGTCCCACAAGCCATCATCACTGACAATGGGCACCCATTTAAGAATCAGGAGGTCCACGATTTGTGCAACAAATTTCATATCCAACATAGATTTTCTACACCATACTATCCTCAGAGTAACAACCAAGCTGAGGCCTCTAATAAGAGCATCATATAAATCCTCAAGAAGATGGTCAATGAGGCTAGTCATGATTGGCACCTCCAACTGAATCCCGCATTGTGGGCGTATCACACAAGTGTTAGAACTCCTACTGGAACTACTCCCTATGCCCTTGTTTATGGTACTAATGCCATCCTTCCTATCAAGGTCGAGATCCCCTCATTACGAGTCCCACTCCAACACATTATCTCTAATGAAGAATACAGAGCATCTTGACTCAATGAGTTAGAGCTTGGATGAAAGATGAATTACAACCCTTAATCATCCACAGGTTTATCAAAATCGTCTTTGCCATAGCTATAACAAGAAGATCAAAGAGAGAAGGTTCTAGGTGGGTGACCTTGTCCTAAAAGAGAATCAGAGAAATTAGCAAAACTGGGAAAAATAGGGCAAGTTTGAACCCAACTGGCTTGGTCCTTTCGTGGTCACATCAGTATATAGATTTGGGGCTTACACTCTTTCCACACTTGAAGGCATCCCTCTAGATGAACCCCTCAACAATGTTCATCTTAAGAAGTTTTATCCTTGATCTTTGCATCCCATATCTAAAAAAATACAAAAAAATCATAAAATGTCTTGAAAAAATACAAAAAAATCACAAAAGTCCTGAAAAAATAAAAAAATTTATAAAAAGTCCTAAAAAAATACAAAAAAATTAAATAGCCAAATTTTTTTTTAAAAAAAAATCATCCAATGGTGAAAACTTGGCAAACAAGTGCCTTGGATAAGTACCATAGTGAAAACCTGGTAAACAGGTGCTATGTGTAGAGCCAACTCTCATCATCTACTTGGTTATTTGTTTAGCACCCATCGCACCATATCACTTCATCCATCCCATAATAATCTCATCCACCCATGGCCAAATTGTTCCCCTTTTTCATCTCTGTGTTTTACTTCTATCATGGTTAGGAATTTATTGGAGTTAATGTATCATTTGTTGCCAGCATCTACCATGCATTGAGTTATCTACGGCCATCCCATTCCATAACAATTTTCTATCCCCATGCCCATAATAAATTATTTCCATACTGGGGGCACTTGGTTGCGCTTCAATTTTTGGGTAGATACTTTAAGCATCATCGTCTACACATCATTCCATCAATACACAATCATCAACACCTCGTACCATCACAAAATTAATCATTGCCATCAATAAAACAACACCCTTCATTCACCTCATCACCATCTCATAATAAATAAAAACTACATATCATCTCTATCGTTAAGTGCCTTGATCCCGTGGATACAGGGTATGTAGGCAGTCTTGAGTATGAAGGAAATACCCAGATTCAGGCACAAGCCAATACGTCTCTTCCATCTTCCATCCTTCTTTTGATCATCATTCTTCTTCATTCATCTCACTTTCTTATTCACTCATCATCTCTTTCCCACATCATCAATAAACACCCAGAACTACATATCATCATGTCTCATCGTCGTCGTATGGTGCTTTGATCCCGTGGATACAGGGTATGTAGGTAGTCTGGAATATGAAGGAAGTATCTAGTACTCAAGCACTGACGATTCATTCTTCCATCCCCCATTCATCTCTCCTAGACTCCATCTTCTTCTCTTTGACTACCTCAAGCAGAACCAAATTATGTAACTTGCAATAGCTCCAAGGCTTCTCAAATCAAGGGTAAGCTAAAGATATTTATTCGCATGCCTTAAGCCAACATCTGCTATATCAACCTAGCATCTTAGCCTTCAACATGATATATCTTTCCTCTCATCAAGGTACTATCCACTGTATCCAAGAGCACCCTAATTTTGGCAAGAACATGATGGCTGTGTCTTTTGTTTTCTTTTTTATTTATCTTTTGTCCCTTTCTAATACCTAGTCAAGACTACCTTGATCTATCATATCTTGGTATGTTGCGATGAAGTATGGACTGGGGCATGGTCATTTTTCTTTTGTATGTTGTGTTTGTGGGGTGATCTTATTCTCCTACTATGCCTAATGGTATCTTGTAGTGTTGGGATTACCATCTTGTATATTAATATATTTTGCATCTGACAAGCTAAATAGTCTCTTATGCACTAAGACTATTCTATGATAAGACTATTTCCCATACATATAACCAACAAGGTTTCATTATTTCCCATACATAGAGTCAAATTCGATCTCGGAATAGCTAATATTCATATCTTGTATCTTGACAAGATTGTATTAGCTTGTCACACATTGGATACTCAACACCTTGGTCCTTATACTTGGGTGCATAATATCTAGTGCTATATCAAACATAAGGATTACAAACCTAAAATTTCATATGCAACCATTGAAGCTACCTTCATCATCCACTCGTCATTTGAATGATCAATGGTTTCATCATCTTCTCTCTAATCATCATCCTATTGATCTTCATCATCGCCCTCTTCCTCCTGCAAAACACGTGTGTTAGACATATCAATATCACTCATTTTCATGTAGTATTTACATTAACAATTGATCATCATTCATGTCATTTATAAGCATTTACCATATAACCATCATTTATATATCTATGCATATCATTTATAACCATTTACCATATAACAATCATTTGCACATCTAGGCACATTTTCATGTTCATTATAAGCATTGCATAACTAGATCATCATCATATCATCAAATCATAATCATAAAGCATCCATACATATAAACATACAACCAATATGCATCTCATCCTCCATAGCATAACACATAAAAGCATAATCAATATCCATAACACGTATGCATCCATAACAATAGGAACTGTACATCATCATCCAAATCCATCATCATATATAAGCAGCATGGGTCAATATATACAGGTGTTTGTCATGTACAAAATGAATTATATATACAAATCTAGCTAAAAAAAGGCAATCAAAATAATATGTACATCAGGCTCATAGGCCTCAAAAAGATAAAATATATACAAATAGGCTAGCCCTGGTATCTGGTGGTACTGCTCGATGAGGCCTCCCCCTAGTCTCTACCTCTATCTCCTCCTATCCCCCTGTGTTGAGGTGGCCCTATAACTGAGCCCACCGACTGTGAACCACCTATTTATCGAGAGGCTGAAGCACCTGACCTACTCCAGTAACTTGGCTACCTCTGTTCAGCTGGAACCGCTCCATGGTAGAGTCCACAGTAATACTCTGCCTCGCCATGGGCTCTCCCTAGCTCTCCTTGCACCTTGGCCAACTCAGTCACCAAGAACAACATCGCCCGATCTATGTCCAATGTAGCTATGGTTGTATCCCTCTTTGATGTCATCCGCTACACCGTCTAAATAGCTGCATCTCTCTCGACAATGGTAGACTGCACTCTCTGCAATGTCGCATCTCTCTTTGCTGTCACTCTTGCTATGGTCCCATCATTAGGTACAACCTGTGCCGCTTGTTGTACCTGTGACTACAACTATGCAACTTGTCTTTGATAGGCCTACACATGTCCTCAGGCCTACCTCATGGCCACTATGACCCTCTATCTGTCTACCTCTAATCTCTGCAGTCAGGCCTATACCTGAATCCTCATACCAATCTCTCTTTGTAGCTGCCGTCTAAATTGGTCCATTGTATCTCTGTCTCATCCTCCCATGATCTATTACGACTATGGTGGAACCTGCACATGCTATGGGACCTATCCACGTACCTATCCCTACCCCTGGCCGACTCCCGCTGGTGCTACTACTACTATGGTCTACACTTGCGGAGGCTACCTCTGTTCTCTGACTCCTCATCAGGGTACAAAAACTGCCACCTATTAATAACTGAGAGCGTGGGTGAATCAGTTATCTTAATTAATTTGACTTTCTGTTCTTCTTTAACAACTAGTACAACATCAAAACAAATAAGCATTCATAATCATGAAAGCAGAAACAAAGTCAAGATACATAACACAATAATTTTGACGTGGAAAACCCTATTAAGGGAAAAACCACGGGGTGACTAACCCAAGATTGTATTCTTTGTTAAAAGAATAAGATAGTACAAAATGGCACTTGCCAATTAGGGCTCACTGCCCAAGCACACTGCTCACAAGAGGCTTACTTCCTACAATAGTTTATACAAGGAAACTAGATACTTGAACCGATGAGAAGCATCCACATATGCTAAGGTTCAGTTCCGGTTAGGCTCAATACATTGATCTGCTGCACTTCATTCTTCCTCTTCTTTGGTACTGCTGTCCTATCACATACCAGACCTGCCTTACTACTTCCACACTACTCTTCTACTCTTATTCACACACTTCAACACACAACACACACCTTCATACAAAAATCAATCTGGTATATATATCCGCACCAAGGATTTCATCCACTTTCTAGTCGGCATTCAGAATACTTACTATTTTCCCAAACTCTTGGCCTGTCGGCTGAATCCTTGCTTATCAAGTGATGCGTATCAAAGAGATGCTCATAGAAGTCATCATTCATGCCGGCCAATCATGAATGATACCTTAGTAAGCTTGATCACCATCAATATCTCATCTGGATCAAGGTCTGATGCTCTACCAGTCAGTTCTTCCTCAGTCTACTCTGCCAAACAGGAACCCAATACTTAGGTGCTTATATCTCTTCACTCTTTCATCACCGGAGGCTCAATCCCTGGAATCTATCAGTCAAGGTACTCCTCTTGACTTCCCCAAGTTTGCACTTTACATAGATACTTCCTCTGAGAGATCTAGACCTGATTGTTGGACCTTGCTGCATACTCTATTCTTGGTCACCGGACCAAGTTACTCTACAATCTGACTTTTGGTATAGACACACCATGTCTTGTGGATGGATGAGATGAACTTTGTTGCCATCAATGACAACACTCATGAAGCTACAATGTGTCTCTTGCCAACAATCTCCCCCTTTGGCATTGATGGCAACACTTAGTGAAAAATGACTAAGTGTTATACTACACTCCCCCTTGGCTGATGCTTTGTTTTAATGTACATTTTTTCAGAGCTCCCCCTTAGCTATGCTCCACATTTTTCACTGCTCCTCACTCCCCCTTTGACATCAATGGCAAAGGGTAGGGTCCGCAAACCAAAATTTCCCAAAAACAATCTATACTTAGCTGCATAAGTATATATACATGCTATACTTACATATACTGAAGTATATATGCAAAAGTATTCTTCAACTATCAACTTTTGTCACCCAACTCTGCTTCATCCTATCCAAAATTGAGATGTGACCACTCAATAGGAATGCAAAAGCTTCTGCCCTTTTTAGATCTGTCGGGTCACTGGTTCGGGCTGTTGTCTGAGCATTAGTTAGGGCCTCATGCATGGCCTCTAACTTAGGGATAATGATCCCTCTAAGTTCACTTAACCTATTTGTTCTATTTTTCTTCTCCTTCTCTAGCTTCTTTATTTCATTTATGACTGCAATAGTCTGACATTCTTGATTTACTATGGAATAGGAGAGAGGGTCAAAACTTTGAGATAAACTTAACAGTTTATCCTCTTGCTCTTTTGCTTTCTTCTCAATATCCTTGGTCACTTTAGACTAGGATAAACAAAATTTATATATATCTCTTCCATCTTTGAGAGCATTTTCTAAGCTCTTTATCCCAATATCCATAACTCTCCTATCATTTGAAATTAGACCTTGTAACTCGGTGAATCTCTTATCCATAAACTCTTTCCAGACCTTCTCCTCATTTGATTTCTCCAAAGACTCAAAATGAGTGCTGACAAAACTAACAAGAGACTTGAGATTACTAGATGAAGAGGTTGAGGAATCCTTCTGAAAGGATGGTATGATCTTTTCCAACACACTGGATGCTATCTCTAGCAGCTCACAGTCTTCCATGTGAGACTTTAGAAGTTTCTCTTTTGCCTTTGCTTGGGCAAATGATGCTATCTTCATTATTTGAATCAGGGAGAGAGAATCAAAGTCGAATGGTCCTTGAAGTAGCTCTAGTTCATCAATCTCCATCATTTCTTTAGTTAAGAAATCTTTGATAGTTTCTGTAGTGTCTCTTGTCGGAGATAGAGTTTTCTTTCCTTTTGTAGCTTCAGCACTGTCACTTGTGGTCTTTTCAGTTTGACCTTCTTCTCTTTCCGTCACTTCTTCTTTTTCCTCTAATCTTTCTCCTCCTTTAGATCTAGAGACTGCTGGGGAATCCAGATGAGAGATATTTTCTTCTTCTTGGACTTCTTCTTCCGGAACAGAGGAATCCTGGTCCTTGGACTTCTCCTCACCTATCTCCTTTGTTTCTTCTGCAATCTTTTCAGTAGGATCTTTCTTTGATGCACTTTGCCTTTCAACATTAGAAGGTTCATCACTTACATCCTCTATAATGGGAATGTTGAATCTTTTGTATGCATTCCAGAGGATCTCTTCTATCTCTTTTTCTACTTTGTTAGTTTCTCTGAGCATAAGTTGATTCATTCTAGCTTTGCTCTAGAACTCATCCTTGCAATCTTTGAAGATCATATTAATTTTCTTCAGAGTGATTGAAGGATATAGCTAAATAGCTATCTGTTCTTGGATCTCAGGATCCTTTGCCTTAGCATTATTCTTCCTTATTTCTAATTCCTTCTCTAGGCTTTTGGGAATGAGAGATATGATTTCAATAAAAGCCTTATTGTAGATATTCAGATAACTGACTGTAGCTTCTTGCAAGATCTTTTGGTCAGCTTCATTATACTCATCATAGAACTCAGTCATTGGTTTTAGGTTCCCATCCATAGTAATTGATTTGATGATATCATTAATATGAAGAGTGGGCTTTTCAACAAATTCCTCTGCCTTCTCTTCCTTGTCTTGACCGGTAGAGGGTTCACCGGATGTTTTCTTCTTCATTTTCTTGTCCTCTTCATCAGATTCAGCCTCTTCATCATCCTTTTGACTGGCATAAGATCTTGTGGCCTTTGTCTTAGTTCTCTTCTCTCCTTTATCGAATGATTTTGCTTCCGGTTTTGATGCCTTTGAGCTCTTAGCAGTGGTAGGTGCAGAGGTCTTAGAGGATTTGGTCCGGAAGGGGACTTCCACCGGAGAACCTTCTTTCTCTGCTTTTTCTTTTTCTTTCTAACTTCTCTCTATTTGCATCAAGTGCCTCCTTTAAAATTCCATGCCTCTTGGAAAAATCTTCTACTTTCCTCCTTACCTTTCTCTTGATCTCAGGCTGTCTCATTTCAACATGAACTTTTACACTTAGTTCTTGGTAAGTTCTAAACCTTTCTGCCTTAGGATCTTTGGGCTGGCTCAGCAGATGTTGGATATGTAGTTCTAGGATCTTCTCATCAACCTCATACCCCATTGGCATGATCCATACTATTCTTGGTTCTACTGCCTCCATCAGACATTGATCAGTGTCAACCATAAAGCACACTGTATCCTTGTATTTTTCTACTAGGGATTGGGGAATTCTTTCTCTAGCTTGCATCATGCTTTGGAAGTTTTTGAAATAGCCCCACAGTGCAGTGTTTTGAGCCTTGGCATCACCAAGCCCATGCAAGTAATCTCTGATTTGAATTGCAACAGGTCTGCCATTCTGCCATACCCAACCACTAGATTCGGGCAGCTCATTCATAAAGTAGAAGAATAAACATAGAATCAACCCACCATACTTGAAGGAGTTCTTCTTGTCCTTGATCTTTTGTAGGTTTTCCATCAGTTGGCTTAGGAGTTCACAAAGATCATAATCTACATTCTTTCTCAACATTTCATAAGTAGTGTAGATTGTTGTTTCGGATATAGAGTTTTCTTTGCTGGAGTGATATATCTTTTAGCCAATAATCATGGAGGCAAACTTGATGTCCAGATCTGTGATATCCTCAACTGTCATTGCTCTTTTATCAAATTTAGATCTGGTAGCCTCACTCACAGTTTGGTTTTTGACTGATTTTAGAGTAGATAGCCCACCGGATGAGTGCAATTTGGTTATTGCCCTAATTGCTTCCTTAGTTATCTTGAATGGCCTCATTAACCACATAAAGTTGTCATGCATTCTATTCAAAACATATCAGACCCAATCATCTTCAGTAAAATAGGGGAAATGAATGCACTGTCCAAAATGTTTATCCCAAATGGCCTTATACGGAGGTTTTAGTTCAAATGATTCATCTATCAGTTCCTTGTGGTAGATATCCATTAGCTTGGATTCACCAAATTCTTTAATGTTTGCGTGAATGTAAACCCTAACGTCTTCTACATGCAGAATTCCATGTGGAAAGCTAGAAAATGCACCCAGGGGATCAACTTCTAGGGATTTATAGGGATGTTTTCTAAATTTAGGGTGCAGCCTATCAGTGATCTTCACCACATTTAGAGTAGCCATCTTTCAAAGATTCACAAAGAGATTTTCAAGAGCGAAAAATACCTTTTATGCTTCTAGGGTTCACGATATGAACCAGATTGGATTGTGGGATGAATCGACTTCTACAGTTGATCTTTGATGGGCTTGAGGCAATTTGTTGTAGAGCTCCTTTTCTCTTCTTCTCGAATGTAAAATGAGCAAATGTTCAATAAGAGAACCCTTATATTTCTCTACAAACCCTAATTTCATTTTGCAATAAATGCGTAACTTAAGTCATTCCAGTTTGCCTTGTTCTCCTTGTTCTGAGAAAAATCTTTTCCAAATTACTGAGAAGCATTTAGAGTTGTTCTTGGTGATGATTGACAATCTATCTTCCTTTCTCCAAACATTTCATCTATCCCCAGATCAAGATTCCTTAGTTTGAATCATATCGAATCTAACTGTGAAAGACCTACTTCTTACTGGATAATTATTGAACCAGATTAGTCTTGGAAGGTTAACCTATTCAAAACTTCTTGTAGATCTTTCATCCCTTTACCAAAGCTTATTTAGATGTTCCTCTATGAACCCTTTAATCCACAACTTTCCTTGTGCCAATTTCAGGCACCAATTAACTGGCTGGGGGAAAATGTTTTTCCTTGTTCTCCCCCTGAGCTAGAGCTCACCATTTAATTTCTGGAAGGAATATCAGCACCAGATTCTGGTGCGGATCCATCCCCAACATTTTTTGTACTTCTCTTCATCCAAATCTTGTTCATCTCCCTTTTAACTTCATCCGCATTCACTTTTCCTTTTCCTTTGTCTTGATTCTGATTATGATGCACCAGACCCCTTTTATCCTGATTCTTACTTCTGCAGATTTGGCAATATGACAGGATCTATTGCAATTGTAGCAAACAACATTTCTTTGCATATTTAATTGATATCCTCTTGATCTACACTAATTAGCCATATGTCCCATTCTATTGCATGCAAAACATCTACCATTGAATGAATTGTTCATTTGCATATTTCTGCATTCATGAGTTTTGTAACTATAGCTTTTGCAATTAAAGCACTATCCGGAGAAGGATGAATTATTCTGATTTATTCTTCTTCGACACTGATTTGCTTTATGACCAAAGTTATTGCAATTGTGGCAGTATCCATTGAAGGAAGGATATCTTTGAGCATTTGGTTGCCTTACCGGAGGTCTTCTAGGCCTATTTCTTGGATTTTCTGATTTGGAGTTCTTCTGACCGGATCCAGAGCTTTCACCTTTTTCATACCCCAAGCCTTGCTTGTCATCTACCCTCTTTTGGCTTTGAAGAACTTCAAGTTGAGAAGAGCTTATCTTGAATTTCTCTTTGTATTCATTTGCTGTTTGAAGATCCCTTTTAAGAGTGTCAATATGATTCTCAAGTTGTTCTTCATTTTCTCTAGCTTCTTCAAGATCAGATTCTAGATGCCTGATTATTCTATCCATTTTGTGGTAGTCTTCTGATTTCTCCTTGAGAGATTGTCTTAGATCATCTTCAGTTTTTCTTTTCTCTTCAATTTCTTGAGTGAATTTCGTAACTCTTGATTCCATTTCATGTCTTACCATAATGACCTCTTTTGATAACTTTTCACATAACTTAGTTTTCTCCTTCAGATCTTCATTTGTATCATTGGCTTCACCTTGACTTGCCAATTGCTAAAGTAGATCCTTTCTCTTTTTCATAGAGACACTCAGTTTCCCTTTTAGTTCATTTATGAAATCATCGGCCTGTTTGAGTCTTTCCTTCAATTCATTGACTTCAGAGTTAGATTGCTCAAGATCATCTAGGGCAGACTGATGTTGTTCCCTCATATCATACACATCAATTTGAATTCCTAGATCTTCCTCAAGCTGTTAGGCTCTGTTTGGAGGAACTTAGCTCTGATACCAATTATTGATAACTAAGAGGGGGGGTGAATCAGTTATCTTAATTAATTTAACTTTCTCTTCTTCTTTAACAACTAGTACAGTATCAAAACAAATAAGCATTCATAATCATGAAAGCAGAAACAAAGTCAAGATACATAACACAATGATTTTGACATGGAAAACCCTGTTAAGGGAAAAACCATGGGGTGACTAACCCAAGATTGTATTCTCTGTTAAAAGAATAAGATAGTACAAAATGGCACTTGCCAATTAGGGCTCACTACCTAAGCACACTGTTCACAAGAGGCTCACTGCCTACAATAGTTTATACAAGGAAACTAGATACTTGAACTGATGAGAAGCATCCACATATGCTAAGGTTCAGTTCTAGTTAGGCTTAATACACTGATTTGCTGCACTTCATTCTTCCTCTTCTTTGGTACTGCCATCCTATCACATATCGGACTTGCCTTACTATTTCCACACTACTCTTTTGCTTTTATTCACACACTTCAACACAAACCTTCATACCGAAATCAATCTGGTATATATATCCACACCAAGGATTTCATCCACTTTCTAGTCGGCATTCAGAATACTTACTATTTTCCCAAACTCTTGGTCTGTCAGCTGAATCCTTGCTTATCAAGTGATGCGTATCAAAGAGATGCTCATAGAAGTCATCAATCATGTCAGCCAATCATGAATGATACCTTAGTAAGCTTGATCACCATCAATATCTCATCTGGATCAAGGTCTGATGCTTTGTCAGTCAGTTCTTCCTCAGTCTACTCTGCCAAACAGGAACCCAATACTTAGGTGCTTATATCTCTTCACTCTTTCATCACCAGAGGCTCAATCCCTGGAATCTATCAGTCAAGGTACTCCTCTTGACTTCCCCAAGTTCACACTTTACATAGATACTTCCTCTGAGAGATCTGGACCTGATTGTTGGACCTTGCTGCATACTCTATTCTTGGTCACTGGACCAAGTTACTCTACAATCTGACTTCTGGTATAGACACACCATGTCTTGCAGATGGGTGAGATGAACTTTGTTGCCATCAATGACAACATTCATGAAGCTACAATGTGTCTCTTTCCAACACCACCTCCCCCATCTCTCCTGGTATCATCAACCTCATGGGCCTGTGTAGCAACTAGTATGAATCACACTCTGGAGTCATGCCTGGATCAATTGGGCCTGTGATCCAATCCCATACCACTGGCTACAATGCCTCCACCTTGGCTAATGCTACATCAACAATAATCTTCGGCCCCCAATTAGGGATCTCCCATCGTGTGCACCCAAAAATAGCCTCTCCAACTGGCACAGCCTGAGGCAAAGTGAACTGTCGCAACACTTTGTTTGGAAGATATCTCTCAATCACATATATATTGTGTCCAAAAAGATAACGTGGCTACTGTGCATATAATAGATCTGGAACATCATCGTCCCATCTTTCACAATCCCTCCATGACTGCCAAGTAAACCGATCTAGCTCATCTAATGTCTGCCTCTAGTATACAAGTGCATGAAGCTGCCTATATGTGGTCACCCCTCCATAGATGTGTGCATAGGGCTGTCCTAGCATCTGCTATCTCAAACCCAATGGTCACGTCACTGCTATGTGCTCAAAAGCCCAAACATGTAAGAGTGTCACTCCCGATGACATGCTGAATCCGAACATATACACAAAATCATGTAAATAATGGTACATTTATCCTAGTACACAAGGATCCCATGCATATCTGACCCCATACTTGAACATGCCCTCCATAACAGTGCCCCATCCCATAGGCAATCCTCATGCATAGCGATCTAGAACCAAGAATCAAGTGATAGTGTTGGGTGAATATTTGGTCGTTTAGCTAACTAACGGCAAAATGGTTATATTGCCATAGTTATGATGAGATAGAGTCTCTCCTCTCAACAAGGGGAGGTTCCCTCTAGATAATGGTTTATTTCTAATCAACAACTTTTAACACTTATATAAATCAAAACTATACTTAGGGTGTTTTCATTGCATCCTATTCTCTATTTTCAAAATAGATGTTTTTCTCTTCAAAATGATAACTTCAACAGAAATAATATTTGATAACTTCTAAACTGAGACAAACCATAGAAACACAAAGTCTTCTATTGCTTGACCTATTTCCCATATATAAACTTGATTAAATTCAAATGTAGCTCAAAATCTCCACTCTCACCCAATATGATGTAACTAGATTGAACACAACAATTTACAGCACAAAGTCTTTAAACAATTCTATTTTCACAAATGTAAGCACAACTTCTTGCAATGAGAAAATAGCACAAAGTCTATTTAACTAGAACAAGAACACTTCTCTCAATTTTCAATAAACTCCATGATTTTAGAAATGATTCAATATAATATAATACTAATGACATAAGAACACTGCTATCATAAAACAATATGATCCAACTCAAAGTTTGATACTCAAATTGCTTGCTTATATTGATATTCACTTGAAAATTTCATAAACATGAAAATCTCAAAGTCTTGATATGTTTTCCAATTTGGCAGAGTTTCTTTGCAATAGATAAATGATAGAAATTACAATAGAGGCCCTCTTTATTTATAGGGAGGAGCTTGGAGCAAAAATAGGAAATCTACAACTACTTTGACTTATTCAAACAAAAGAGTCCTATTTGACTTGTGACTTCTTTTGTCTCACATTTAATTACATTTTAGAAAAATACATGTGGATATGTCCAAAACAAAATTCAAATTACATCTACAAGACTGAAAATAAACTAAGGCATTGAAAAGGAACTTCAGCTGCCACCATTGTTCTTCTTCAAAAAGTTTTTATACATAGTTTGTACTACTACCATTTCACATAGATTAGGCTTGGCTATATTATCTGAGATGGTACGAGCCCTGAGAACTGCATCCCTGACTGCCTTTGTCACTTTCTCATGTTTTTCAAGATTATCCTTTAGATTTTCAAAGGTTGAGTGATGATCATAAAGGCTATCCATTGAAATCACTGTAGGCACTTCATCTTCAAACTTCTATTGCACCATCTTCTTGAAAGCATCTATCATCTCCTTTGCTAAGAGAAACTTATGATCCTCACTTGTTAGGGTACATGTAATTCATCTAACCTGTGTAGAAGTGAGACATCATTGTCTTCACTATTTTCTTGTACTTGGCACAAGTCATCAAGTAAACCTTTTATCACCTTGATATGATGGGTAATGGATTCTTTAGTCTTGAGATAAGACTCTTAGTTTGAAATGACACCAATGGCAATCAGATTCTTTATTTTGATCTTCTTCATCTCAATCCATTCCTCTAAACTATCCTCTTGATCTTGAAGCTCTTGAGAAAGTAAATCAACAATATCATCTAACTTAGCTTTTGCTTTTGCCATTTTTTCTTTTCTTCCCACTGTGGTTTTCAATAGAACTCTTCCTTGTGCCAACAACCATTCCACAATGTCACCAACCACTCTTCCTCTGGCTTGAACTTTCTCAACCTTTTGAATCAGGGGGTCTTCTACAATCATTGCCATGGGTTCCATGATCTTAGATGATTTCATTTTTTTCTGAAGGACAACAACAAGTTGTTCTGCCTTTTCTTTGTATTGCTCTTTTTCTTTCTTTACCTCATCATATTTCACAAGCAAGGAGCTTGTAGTAGCTTGAAAATATGCCTTGATACCTTCATGAGTAAGCTTACCTAACTCAACTCTGGAAACAATATAATCATTCATATCAAAGGTATCTATAGTAGCATCATCTGGTGGCTTAGCAATTTCTACATACCTGATGCCTTTTTTATCAATAAGCCTAGAGACAATTTTAGGTTTCTTTTTCTGGGCCTTTGGCTTAATAGGCAGTAATTTTTCAATATCAATTTCATCTGGTGAGATAGCCTAATTTTTCCTCTTGGGAGTATAGGCAAACAACCATGGAGGTAGTGTTGAGGCACCAACATTCAGAGAAGAGTCAATTACCTATTTTGTTGGATCCATACTCACAATTGTTATAGTAACAATAGGACTAGTGTTGGTAAAAACTGCACTCGTGTCAACAACTTTCTCCGAACCATCTAGAAAATGCTCCGGAATAGTTTGTTCACCAATATCAAATGATGGGGAAGATAAACTTGGAATAGAACTAGAAGAATCAAACATGGTCCCAAAACTTGTTCTTATAAAGGGAGGGGTATTATCAGAAGACACAACAAAAATAGGTGAAATAGGAACATTGGACACTACTGGGAAACTACCAGAAATGGAGACATGAGGTAAGGGTGTAGAAACTTGTGATTTTGGTGGAAGATCCTTCTGAGGGGACTATTATGAATCACCAAGTTGTTCTTGTTCTACATTCTCTTCTTTGTCTTGTTCTCTGTTACTTTCCTCATGTGGTTTTTCAATCATTTCTATTTGCTCAACATCTTGATGTTCAATCTCAATATCTTCAATCTCCATTTTATCAACATTTGTATCTTTGGCATCTGGTTCTGTGGCAATAGAATTTCCTGCAACTTCCTTCTTCTTACCTCCTTTAGATATAAACTTGATTTTTGGATTATGCAATTTAGAAGGAGTGTCACTTTTGTTCCTTGTCCTGTTTTCAACCTTTTTCCTTGTTTGCTCTTGAATCTCAGTTTCTGATCTAGTAAGAAATTCTTTCAGACTAATACCTCTGCTTCCTAACCACACATTTGTATTGGCTAGAATTGGCTGAAATCTTTTTCTAATTGAAGTTTCCTCTTTGACAGACCATTTGACCTCTGGTAGAGGTGAGGCTTCGATATTCTCAACATTGTATTTGGGATCCAAAACATCCCCTTCGTCTTCCATTCCCTCCAAAATATATGCAAGACCCAATTCCTCAATCTGACTCAAGTGGAGTCTACAATAATCTAGCTTCCTGATCTCATTCTGTGTTCTGAGATCAACCCAAACATCTTCAACCATTGGCATATGAAAAACTGGTCTTTTCTTGATCTTGTCTTGTAGTATTCTGTAATCAAAATGATCTCTTTTCTTGAAAGTTTTCATAGTAACCAGTTGCATTTCTAATTCAACTACTTTGGCCTTGGTAGCTGATTGAATAGAGTACCTCCCAATTTCTACATGAAACTTAATTCCTAACTTTTTTAACTCCATCTGCTTATTGTGTACAACAATCAATTGCCTACACAGTTCGATCAGAATAATTCTATCACTAGGATACTGTGGAAGCATATACGAATAGCCAGGATTGTATCCCACTTTGAGGTAAGTGAAAGTTGGAAACTGTAAAAATAAACAGCCAAAAGAGTTAACCACTTCCCAGACCTCATCTGATACTCTTTTCTACTCAAGTTCATTATTCCACAAACACATGAATACTGAAAAGAAGGGATCATTAACTCTGCAGAAATGATGGATTGATCCCTTTAGAGTAATCTATGGATAATACTCATAGACTGGAACCAATCTTTGATTACCAACTTGGGTTATACAAGGAAAACTCCTTATACTTGCAGCAACATACACTAGATATGAAGTCATATAAAACTTGAAAGTTGTATTAACTTTCACCAATTGATCATGCAGAGCATTATTGATCTGTTCTCCCCAGACGATTTTCTGTTGACCCTTGAGAATCACCTTAATGTATGTATACATCCATTCATGAAACTTAGATGAAGAGGGGAGTCCTCTGACCCGACTCAGTAGTGTAATCAAATCATTTACCTCCTCAACAAAGTCACTTCTTAGAAGATCTTTAGGCCATCTAGACAAATTACTCCTAGGAGTCTTCAACCACTTACCATTAATATGTTTCTTTACAGCTTCCACATCTTAATCAAACTCTTTTATCCCTGAAGCAAAATCTATTTCACCAACATTTTCAATTGGTGGACACATAAAGATTTTGTCAAGAAACTTTGCATCTAATCTCATGATCACATTTCCTTGAAAATTAGACATAGTCCTAGAATCCCTATTATAATGACTGGCCACCTGAAGAACAAATTGAGGATTGTGACCAGTGACAAGAAAAGAAGCAACCAGATGAATGTTACTATCAATAATCTTCTACATATACCGAGGAGGATTGGGCTACTTTGTTCTATCCACAAATTCGGCCATGTCCACATGACCAATCTCTATGTCTCTTATCTCATCCACATTAGACTGTAATGAAGTCATGGGGAAAACCCCTTGGTACTTATACTTCATGATTTTATCCTTTGATGTGGATGGCTCTGACATCATCTTTGTGAAGAAAACTGGAAACGACGTCCACTGCAGATATTTGATGAAACTACAAAAAGCCATGATCTCGCAATTAGGGGAAAATGGGCAAATTGGGGTTACTACAAATTAATGACCATGGACATGGGAACATGCATTGAAGGGCTTGAGAGCGTGCAAGTCAACGAAATAAGTGAAAGCAGGCCAATAGGTATTAAAAGGAAAAAATTCCTTGTGTTAGGAAAATTTGTAGGGTGACATGCATGGGTGGCGATTTTGGCCACTCCTGCATGTGGGGTAAGTTGTTTATCATGCACAATCAGTGAAATCGACCGTCATTACATGTGGAGGAAAAAACTGAGTTTGATGTAGGGGCGGTCATTTTGACCGCCCTTACATGAGGGTAAAAATGCAAGTTACACTGAGTGCATGCACAAGCGGTGAAAAATCCTACTTCAACATGTTGGAAGAACAATGTTTAGATGTGGAGTCAGGTGAAATGACTACTCATACACCTAGATGTAAAAACTTCAACATATGTACAGGCAGTAGTTTTGATCACTTGAACATGTCATAGCTTAATTGTTTAAAGTCTTCACGTAGGGGCAGTGAATTTCACCGTCATTACACAAGTAAAGATGACTAAGATATTAAGTGCATCAGTGGTGGTTTTGATTGCTGATGCATATTGGAGTAAATAAATGAAAAGGGGAGAGCGGAAAAAATGACTGTCGATGCAACTAACAAGAAACTTAGGGTTTAATTTAGATTAGATCGACAAATTTCACTGATAAAGGAAAACCTAGGGTTTGTAAAAAGAACAACTCATAGAGAAAAAAACTAACAAATAAAGATTCATATAAGAATTAAATGCAACAATAAGATTTATAAGAAATGTAAACTAACATTTACATTTCATACGAAACTCTAGAGAAAAACAAAAACACAAAAATAGAAAATAGAAGCTTACCTCTAAAACGAGACCAAAACCTAGGTGCAAACACGAAGACAAAAATCCACTTCAACCCACTCACTTTGAAGTTTATGCAATTAGATCAACTTTTGAGGGTTCGATAGCTAGTTTAGAGAGAGTTTTGTAAATGACAACTTAGACAAAACAACTAAAAATGTTTTCAAAAGGTGGTTTAAAAAGTTGCATTAAACATGGCACGAGCGTCATTAATGCCACTTCCGTTAGCTTGATACGCCAAGATTTTGCATGGGTGGGGGATTTCACCATCAGCGCATATCGGGTGAACATCCTCAAAACATGCACAAGCGGTGAATAATGCCGCTCCAACATATTTGACCCAAAACACATGTATGTGCGGTATTTTCGACCGCTCCTACATGTTAATCCAAAACAATATAAACATATGCAAAAATGGTAAATTTAACTGCTAGCGCATATTAAAACAACAATAAAAATGCAAGAGCGGTGGATTTAACCGCCAGTGCACATGAACCTAAAAAATTTCTAACACCCTAAAATGGTCAAAATTCATATTTTGACAAACTTGTAACCTAATCAATTTTCACAAATTTTGAGGAATTGACTTAGGGGAATGTCACAAGCTATTCTATGATGTCAAATGACTTCACATGAGGCCAAGAAAACTTGCCTCAATTTGTTAACTTAGAATGTAGGCTACGAAACAGACAAGTTTCGTAGGGGTTGTCTACAAAAATGAGCATAGTTGATTTTGAGAACAACAACTGGCTCTAACTGGGGAACTTCCTTCGATCATTCTTTGAAATGATCAAAGGGAGAAGAATCCAGTCTCTAAGTGCCTTCATCCATGCCATTGGGCCATAGAGTCAAGCTACCAAAAAGAAAAAGACACAAAAAGACTAAACAAAAATGAAAAAGTAGAAACACAAACTATACAAATGTACATGCGAACTTATTTGACTCTTCATGGATTGAAGTGTTTCAGATGTTGTCCACTATGGGGTAGCAAGAACAGTGTTCCATCTTGATACTCCAGCAAGAATATATTCTCACCACAAAATTGGTGAATGACGAATGGGCCTCTCCATAGAGAATCAAACTTCCCATGCATTCCTTTTGGCTCCCTCCTCTTGTCCCATAACAAGACTTGATCCCCAATTTGAAATTCTCTAACCTTCGCCTTCATGTCAAAAATTTTCTTGACCCGACTTTGATGCTTAGCAATACGGTCTACTACCATAACCTGCTACTCTTCAAGTTCAGTGAGGTACATTATTCTTTTGTCAATAGAACTTTCAAAATTTCTATCTTCCACTGCTTTTGCCAACTTCAAAGCTGACAATTCCAAAGCAATAGGTATTTTTGCATTCAAACCATATAGAAGATGGAATGGTGACATGCCTATTGCCCTTTTGGGGGTAATTCTATCGGCCCATAAAGCATCAAACAAAGATTTATGCCACGTTCTCTGATTATCCTCTACCAGTTTCCTGATAATTGTAACTAGATTCTTGTTGCTAGATTCTTCTTGACCATTCCCTTGCGGATAATAGTCTGATGAATGAGAAAGAATGATCTCATATCCAAAGCAAAAACTAGTGATCTCATTTGAAGAAAAACATGTAGTATTATCTACTACAATTTTGTTTGGAACTCCAAACTAAGAAATAATATTCTCCTTGAGAAAATTACATACTACCTCAGAAGTAGCATGCTTGACTGGAATTGCCTCCACCCACTTGGTGAAGTAATCTATTGCAGTGAGAACAAAATTGTGTGTCACACTTGACGGTGGGTTCACATCACCAATGAGTCAATGCTCCATTGCTGAAAAGGTTCTTCAATCACAACTGGCTTTAGTGGTAGTGCAACTAACTTAGGCTTCCCAACAAACTACTGGCAGAGTTCACATCTACGTACCCAGTTGTATGCATCTTGAAATAATGTAGGCCAATATTACCTAGCCCACAAAATTTTATGAGCTGTTATAGGTGTAGAAAAATGCCCTCCACATTTCAAATTGTGAAAGACTCTAGAAGTCTGCTTTGTTGTGCTTTATCCACACAATGAAGAAAAACTCCATCAAGGCTTCTTTTATACAAACCATTATCCCACAATACATAGTTTACAGCCTTTAACTTGATAGTTCTCTTCTCTTTATAAGATAAATGAGGACACTCACCATAGGTGAGAAAATGAGCAATACTGGAATACCACTCATCTATTGTAGTAACAAAGAGAACAGTTGGAACATCCTCAACTTCTACCTCTTCATCACCTATTTCTTTTTAGACATTGTCATCAATTAGCTAATACAAACCTCTCCCACACACAAGCTTGGTGGTTTTGATATCAAGATCAAAGTCTTAAATCTTTGCAATCCAATTCCCCTTTTAGTGCCAAATTTTTGTTGTGTCAGGATAGATTTCACTGTTGTGTCTGGCACCAAAACAACATTATGTGAATTCATATTGTAAAACTAGAAATGCTTCATCACATTTACCATGATGTAAGCATGTTTCTCCATATTTGAGTACTTAAGTTCATGAGCCTTCAGTGGGCAACTCATAAATGAAATGGGAGATTCCACACCCTCTTCATTCTGCTGAACCAGAATGGCTGAAAGTGTATGCTCAAAAGCATAACTATACATTACGAAATCTTTAGTGTAGTCAGGATAAACTAGAACCGGAGCATGAGCTATGGCCCTTTTAATATCCTTGAATTCTTCTTTACCTTCCGCACTCCAATGGAAAGTGGTCTTACCCTTCATCATATTGACAATATGACAAGTTTTCTCTACGAATTTCAGAATGAACCTTTGCAGAAAATTCACCTTCTCAAAGAAAGAATGAACTACAGTCTTCCTAGAAGGCAAAGTAAGACTCTAGATAGATTTGACCCTTTCTAAGTCAATTTTAGTACCTTCTCTGGAAACAATGTGACCAAGAAGCTTACCCTCTGTAACCCCAAAAACTGATTTCTTAGGATTAAGAGAAATACCATTTTGACAACACTGTTCCAGAACCTGTTGCAAATGGTAGGTATGATCTTGACATTGTTTAGAGAACATGGTCAAGTCATTAAGATACACCAAAATGAATTTCCCCATCTCATCTCTGAAAGCGGGGTCCATTGCTCTTTGGAAAGTAGCACCAGTATTAATCAAACCAAATGGCATCTTGCGGTATGTGAATGTGCCCCATGGTGTTGTGAAAGTAGTCTTGTATTGATCTACTTTGCTAAGTTCTACTTGATTATAGCCTAAAAAATCATCTAAGATAGACAACATCTCTGAACCAGTTACAGTTTGTAACACTTGGTCCATAATAGGCAAAGGGTAGTTATCTTTTAAAGAAGATTGGTTCAAATTTCTGAAATCAACACAAATTTAGATTTCTCCATTCTTCTTTCTCACAAGAACAATATTCACAATCCAAGTGGAATGATGGATAGGAAAGATTATTCTAGCATTTAGCATTTTCTAGATTTCAGAAAGAATAGTACCTAATATCTTGGGATTATACTACCTCTGCTTTTGCTTGTGAGGCAACGATCCTACCTTGAGAATAATCTCATGTTGGATCTCCTTGGGTCTGTAAGATTTCAGATCATCATATGAATATGCCAAAACATCAATGTAGTGACAAAGAAGTGTAATGAACTTTAATTTCTCATCAGCAGTGCAACATTTCTGGATGTTAATGATTTTGGGATCTGCCTCAGAACTCAAATTTACTTGCTCAAATTCCATGGATGAACTTGAATCAAGTTGTTGTTGTTTGATATATCTATCATGCTTGTCAAATAACTTTTCCAAAGAAACAAAACCTTTCAGAAACATATTCACGTGGTGGAGAATCACTACCTTCAAAATAGAGCTCATCAAATTTATCTGTCTTCTCTAAGAAAGCTATGATCTAATTATCACCATTGAAGACCTACCAATGGTTTGCATTATCTGGCATGCTTAGTTGGAAAACCAACTCAATTGTGTATTTATCACCTTTAAAATCCTTGTGAGGAACCATAAAGGTGGCAGAGACAGATCATTAAACTTTCTCAGTACTGCAGAGATGTCGAAAGCATCAAAACCTTCAATGCAATCCCAGACATGATTGTGGTAATTTCTCAGTCTTTCATTCTTGGTTTGATAAAGATTTCTAACTTGGCAAACAATAAGCTTAGCATCACCTTGGGCATGAAGATTTTAATACCTTTAACATGAGTAACCTCCATTCCGAGTAACAATGACTCGTACTCAACAGTGTTATTAATATTATCAAACTTCAACTTATAGGAGAAAGGAAAGATATCACCTTATGGAGATATTAGAACTACTCTAGCTCCAGATCTAGTGGAAGAACAATTGCCATCAAATTCTAAAATCCAAACATCATTTGAATTTACCTCTTTGACGTTTCTATGATCAATAGATTCTTTCTCATTAGAGAAGGAAGAATCTGGCATCACTATGCTCTCGTCTGAACTTTCATCTGAATTATCTTTTGATTCTCCATCTAAATTATCTAAACTCTCA
Organism: Cunninghamia lanceolata; assembly: GCA_027924645.1. Lineage (NCBI taxonomy): Eukaryota > Viridiplantae > Streptophyta > Pinopsida > Cupressales > Cupressaceae > Cunninghamia > Cunninghamia lanceolata. The sequence continues at coordinate 20,451,665 of BSBN01001583.1, forward strand.
TCTGATGAACTAGAAGTATTTTTAGTAGACAAGAAATAATGACCCATTCCTGAAGACTCAAACAAAATTTGGGCTTTTGGATTTTTAGTTTGGGTAACAATATATTTTGCCTTCTTCTCAGGAAGCAGTTTCTACATGATACCTTTAAAAGGTATCCTTACCTCAGATAAATCCATGTTTAATTCTCCACCCACATCTTTACAAAAATTACGCCCAAGCAAAATGCCATAAGAAGTTGGAACATTAGCAACTAGGATGGTCATCTTGATCCTCTTATCTAAAAAGGCTACAAATGCAAATTGGGCATCCTTCATTTGGCCTACCAAAGGCACTTGCTTATTCTCCATTGAAAAACATCTCCCAAAGGTTTAGTCAAAGTGAGACCAAGAGCATCTGCCACCTTGGTAGACATGACATTGTCAGAAGCCCCAGAGTCTATTATATAATTACTTAACTTGTGGCCATTGACCAATAGAGAAACATAGAAGGGTTCTATCTTCCCTAGAGCAACAAGGGGAGTAGTGACTAGGTTATTTTGGGTGGACTTGTTCTTTGAGGAGTCATGGGCAATTTTAGGAGAATCTTGCCCTGAAGGACAGCCTTGTTTTTAACATACTTAGATAACCTATCAAATTGATCAGGGTTAGCTTGTAGATATTCTACCTCAGACATCCGGATTTTGGTTTTCCTAGCATGATCTATTATGTCAAAGAGCTGAAATGAATTAAATATGGAGGTAGGAAATCCATCATTCTAGGGTTTAGTTGGGGTAGTACTGGTACGAGAAATAGAAGTAGAAGAAATAGGATTGTTAGATGAACTTACTTATTTATTGACAACCGGGTCTTTTGACTAAAAAGGTAATAGAGTTCCTCGTTTGGCAATTGAAATCAAAGGTTGAGGCTCTTTTCTTGACTTCCCTTTATCAGCTTGCTAATTTCATTGATTTTGGGACCTGGTAAATGTTGGGAATTAAGGTGTCTCAACCTTGGTAATTCTCTACATTTGTAATGTTTTTATTTATTATTCAATTGCCTATGTTGTAAATAATTGGAAATTCTGCTTTGTCATATTGTGGGATGTGGCACGGTGATGTGTCAATCCTACATGGATTATGACAACTTGTTATTTTGTCCTCACATGAGGAGATAGGCATCCACTTAGTGGTAGGAATATTTTGCCATGTGTTGGCATCTTCTATGTTGTGTAAGGAATGTTTGACCGAAACGGTTATGACGGATTCCTATGACGAATCTATGACATGTAAGAGTCGAGAATAGAAGGTTGTAAGATAGGTAATGACATGTGTCATGTAGCATCTTTGAATGAGGCATATTTGGGTACCCCAAGGTGGAATATGATGTGTTGTAAGAAAATATGCTATTTATAGCATGTGTATGATAGATTCTCTTACAGTTGTAAGTTGTAACTGCTATGAGAGATTCTATTACGGTTGTAAGTGTCGTAAGAGCATCTGTCATAGCCCATTTTGGAAATAGGTGACCTCTTTAGGATGGGAGCTATGGACAAGTGTTAGACACATTCTACAATGTTGACCAAGTGTCCCTAGGCATGGGTTTTGGTCCAAGATGCCATATTGGATGCCCATTCCAAGAAAGGTCCAAAATTGCCTTGTATGTTCTATTTAAACAGGTGCTTGGAGATGGAGTTTGTATCACAGGTTTATAGGTACTGTTATGCTGCTGGATTGACTCCAGACATGAGTGTCGAAGACCATTGAAGCTTGCATTGCAAGTGTATTGTAAACATTCTTTCAGATTTGTTAATACATTGCATAGGTTTCTGAGTGTGGGGTTTTTCACCCGATAAGGGTTTTCCCCACCATAAATCTCTGTCTCTCTTCTTCTATCTACATTCTGGTTCTTGTGTTTTGCTGCAATATCTCATGTTACTAGTTTAACATTGCTGTAATAGTTAGGATAAATTTGAATTTGCATAGCCCTCTCCTCAATAGATTAGCGTAGGAAGCATTTTCCGCACACCTAGCTTCCTTTCAGTTGGTATCAGAGCTTGATCACCTTGGTCCTAGTTTTTGGGTAGGGATTTTTTGAGCTAATCTTAGGTTGAGTGGGAGTTTGTGTAGAGCATTTTGTATCTTATTGCAGCAAGGAGATGGCAACCACATTAGGGAGGTTTGAAGTAGAGAAGTTCAATGGCAGTAATTTCGAGCTGTGGAAGCTCAAGATGGAAGACATGTTAGTTGACCGAGACCTTTGGGAAAGTGTGAACAGAACTAAACCAGATACAATGACTCAAGATGAGTGGGATCTCAAGGATCGGAAGGCTAAAGGTCTCATAAGACTTAGTCTTGCCGATTCTGTGTTGTTAAATGTCCATGAGGAGGCTACTACAAAACTCCTTTGGAAGAAGTTGGGGGATGTGTATCAAGCCAAATCCCTTGTCAATAAACTTTTCATGAGAAAGAAGTTGTATTCTCTTCGAATGGAGGATGAAGGATCCGTGGCTGAGCATATGAATGCCTTTAACATGCTGGTTGCACAATTGACATCTATCGGTGTAAATATGGAGGAGGAGGATCGATGTATGACCCTGCTTTGTTCTCTGCCAGACTCATGGCATCATCTTGTCATGGCAATCGGAAGCACCACATCCACATTCAAAATGGAAGAGGTGGTTTCTTCTTTGTTATCTGAAGAGATGTGGAGAAAGTCTTCTGAGGCATCCAAAGAAGCCCTTGTAGTTCATGGAAGACCCAAGGAGAAGGGAAGAAGGACAAGAAAGCTGAGAAGGGTAGATCCAAATCTCGTGGGAGATCTAAATCTCCTAGATAGTCCAAGGCTCTTTGTTGGAACTGTGGAAAGACCGGGCATTTCTGAAAGGAATGCAAAGAGGAGAATAAGAAAAAGAAGAAAGCTCTTGATTTAGATTCTAAAAAATCACAAGATGACGGTGATGCATTCATCGCAGCCCTGTCAACCCATGCATTTGATGATGTGTGGCTAATCAACTCTGGTGTATCATTCCACATGACCTCGCATCAAGATTGGTTCACTAAGTATGAGGAGTTCAATGGTGGAATGGTGTATCTGGGTGACGACTCTCATGTGAAGATCGTTGGTCATGGAAGAGTCTCTATCCAATTCCCTAATGGTCGAGTGAAGGGGACCTCTAGGGTTATGCACATCCCAGGCTTAGCATAGAACTTGCTTTTTGTAAGTAGTTTGAATGATGCAGGTGTGCAGGTTGTCTTTTCAAAAGAAGGATGCAAGATGACTAGAGGATCTATGGTGCTTGCTAAGGGTACTCAGAGAGGTACTCTGTTTTAGATGGAGGCATGCATTTCACAATACAATAGTTCTTCTAACTCAAGGAAGAGGGCAGCAGTCACTTCATCCCCACCATCTAAACGAGCAGTGAAGAAATCTGTTGTTTCTAGTCTTGATGGTTGTAATCGTGCATTAGAAGTTAAACTTCCTACAGAAAAGACAATGTTATGGCATAAGAGATTTGGTCACATTGGTGAGAAGGGTCTGCATACCCTAAAAAATAAGAACATCGTTGAGGGGTTAGATGATTGTAATCTTGAGTTTGACTTTTGCAAACATTGCATTTATGGAAAACAAAACCGTGTTCAGTTTTATCGAGTTCTCATAAGTCTTCTGGTGTGTTGGACCTCATTCATTCTGATGTGTTTGCTCGTGTTAATGTTCCTTCATTATCAAAATCTCTATACTTTGTATCTTTTATAGATGATTACAGTAGAAGGACATGGATTTATTTTCTCGGAAGCAAATCTGAAGTCTATAGGAAGTTTAAGGAGTTTAAAGCCTTTGTTGAAAATCAGACTGGTAAAAAGATTAAATGTTTGAGAACTAACAACGGTGGTGAGTTCTATTCTACAAAATTTGATAAGTATTGTAAGGAACTTGGGATTGAAAGACATAAGACAACTCCATACACACCGCAGCAAAATGGAGTTGTAGAGAGGATGAAAAGGACACTGATGGAGAAGGCTAGGAGTATGCTTAGTGGAGCTGGTCTAAAACAAAAGTTTTGGGTTGAAGCTGTTGCCACTACTTGCTATCTAGTAAATAGATCTCCTACATCAGCTCTTGTTGGAAAGACACCCATGGAGGTGTGGTCTGGTAGAAAGCCTTTAGTAAGGCATCTTCATGTTTTTGGTTGTGAGGCATATGCACATATGCCTAGGGAGAAGCGGTCAAAATTGGAGAACAAAGTTGTTAAGTGTATCTTCATCAACTATGGTGTTGGTGTAAAAGGATACAAGCTTTGGGACCCCGTGGCTAAAAAAGTGTTGTATAGGAGAAGTGTCATCTTCAGAGAGCTTACACCTTCTTCCACTATTTTGTAGCCAGAAGAAAAAGAAAAGAAAGAGGATGTTGTTCAGTTTCCTCTCACCCCTGAGAAGACTGAACAGAAAGACAATGTTGGACCTGATGATGAGGAGAGCTCTAGCAGCTCTAAAAGCTTAGAAGAAGAAGCTGAACCTCAACCTCAGCTCTTGAGGAAGTCTACACAGATAAGGAAGCAACCTGAAAGGTTTGGTTTTACATTGCTTGATTCTAGTTGTGCTTATGCTTTGCTCACTAACAGTGATGAACCTAGAATTGTATCAAAGGCTCTAGATATGAAGGATGTAGGTTCCTAGAAGGAGGCCATGGAGGAAGAAATGGCTTCTTTGGAAAAGAATCAAACTTTAGACTTGGTGCCTTTGCCTCCTGGATAGAAACCCGTTGGATGCAAATGGGTGTTCAAGAAGAAGATTGGTGCAGATGGCAATATTGAGAAGTATAAGGCTGGATTGGTTGCGAAGGGGTATTCACAAGTGGAGGGTATAGATTATGGTGAGATCTTCTCTCCCATTGCAAAGCTGACATCCATTTGATTCCTATTGTCTCTCGCAGTAGCTTATGACTTGGAGGTAGAACAGACGGATGTGAAGACAACTTTCCTTCATGGTGACTTGGAGGAGGAAATCTACAGGTCAGAGCCAGAGCATTACATGGTAAAAGGTAAAGAAAATTTGGTTTGCAAACTTAAGAAGTCTTTGTATGGTTTGAAGCAATCCTCTAGGAGATGGTACTTGAAGTTTGATGCCTTTGTGTTGTCAATTGGATTTGTGAGATCGAAATCGGATCACTGTGTTTATTATAAGTTTGATGGTGATTGTATTCTCATTGTTGCACTGTATGTTGATTATATGTTGCTCATTGGGAAGGGTAAGAATATGATTTTTGATTTCAAATCTCAGTTGTCAGCTTAGTTTGAAATGAAAGATTTAGGGGCAGCCAGGTACATTCTAGGAATGGAAATCAAAAGAGACAGAACCAACAAAAAACTTTGGTTAAGTCAGAGTAAGTATGTTAAGACCGTGTTGGACAGATTCAGCATGGGAGATTGTAGACCATTGTGTGTTCCTGTTTCCTTGGGGACAAAGTTATCTGTTGAGGATTGTCCAAAATCTCCTAGTGAGGTGGAGGAAATGAGCAGAGTACCTTGTGCTAGTGCTGTTGGTAGTTTGATGTATGCTATGGTCTACACAAGACCAGACATTGCCCAAGCAGTGGGAGTCCTTAGTTGATTTATGGCTAATCCTGGACAGGTTCATTGGGATGCAGTTAAGCGAGTGTTCATATATTTGAGGGGTACTACTGAGTATTCCATTTGCTATCATGGTAATGTTTCAGGACCTCCGCATTCTATTAATATTCATGGATTTGTGGATTCAGATTGGGTAGGTGACATTGACAGTAGGAGATCCACCAGTGCTTATGTTTTTACACTGTTTGGTGGTGCTATTAGTTGGATGAGTAAGTGACAACTTGTTGTTTCTTTGTCCACGACAGAAGCTGAGTATATGGTAGCAACTCATGCTTGGAAGGAAGCTATTTGGCTTAAGAGATTATGTTCCAATATTGGTGTTGATGTAGGTCAGATCACGATCAGTTGTGACAGTCAGAGTGCAATTTGCCTTGCAAAGAATCTAACTTTCCATGCTAGAACCAAGCACATTGATGTTTAGTTTCACTTTGTGAGGGACATGGTTGAGGATGGAAAGGTAAATTTGGAGAAAGTAGATACTTTGAAGAATGTTGCAGATGCGTTGACGAAACCAGTGGGCACAGAGAAGTTCAGATGGTGTTTGGAGTCTATAGGCCTCTTGACCTATAGCAGTTAAATCCTATTTTTCTATTGGCTCTTACAAGGTGTCTGACAATTGGGAGAATGTTAGGAATTAAGGTGTCTCAACCTTGGTAATTCTCTGCATTTGTAATGTTTTTATTTATTATTCAATTGCCTATGTTGTAAATAATTGGAAATTCCACTTTGTCATATTGTGGGATGTGGCACGGTGATGCGTCAATCCTACATGGATTATGACAACTTGTTACTTTGTCCTCACATGAGGAGATAGGCATCCCACTTAGTGGTAGGAATATTCTGCCATGTGTCAGCATCTTCTATGTTGTGTAAGGAATGTTTGACCGAAATGGTTATGATAGATTCCTATGATGAATCTATGACATGTAAGAGTCGAGAATAGAAGGTTGTAAGATAGGTAATGACATGTGTCATGTAGCATCTTTGAATGAGGCATATTTGGGTGCCCCAAGGTGGAATATGATGTGTTGTAAGAGAATATACTATTTATAGCATGTGTATGACAGATTCTCTTACAGTTGTAAGTTGTAACCGCTATGATAGATTCTATGATGGTCGTAAGTGTCGTAAGAGCATCTGTCATAGCCCATTTTGGAAATAGGTGACCTCTTTGGGATGGGAGCTATGGACAAGTGTTAGACACATTCTACAATGTTGACCAAGTGTCCCTAAACATGGGTTTTGGTCCAAGATGCCATATTGGATGCCCATTCCAAGAAAGGTCCAAAATTGCCTTGTATGTTCTATTTAAACAAGTGCTTGGAGATGGAGTTTATATCATAGGTTTACAGGTACTATTATGCTACCAGATTGACTCTAGACATGAGTGTCGAAGACCATTAAAGCTTGCATTGTAGGTGTATTGTAAACATTCTTTCAAATTTGTTAATACATTGTACAGGTTTCTGAGTGTGGGGTTTTTCACCCAATAAGGGTTTTCCCCACCGTAAATCGCTGTCTCTCTTCTTTTGTCTACACTCTGGTTCTTGTGTTTTGCTGCAATATCTCCCTTTCAGTAAAAATATCATACGCTCCATCATATACCTCTCCTTCTCTTTATGCTTCATCTTGGTAATTCAGGAAACCAATGGTAGAGTCATCAGCTAATTCATCTTCTCTTTCAGTAAAAAGATTAGCATTATTCTCTTGATCTAAATAAGGTTGTAAATAATTATCATGTTTCGCTTCATAGTAGCCAACTGTTGAGTTGACCGGTGGTGCTTCAATGGCAAGCTTCTCTTGTGTAGGTGGAAGATGATTTTGTTGCCCTTGATTTCTGGTAGCATTGCCCTGATATGAATTGTTAGGGAACGTCCTTCTTAGTATATCCCTATAAGAAGGAGCGGACATACCTTGGGACATTTGTTTCTTCAAAGATAGCAACTCATTTGCTAACTTCTGCACCATAGGATCTATGGTGCTTGTGGAATAATTATCGGTAGAGGGCTAACCTCTATTTCTGTTTGAATCTCTGCTTATCTTACCTGCAAGGATAAGATCATCTTCAACCTCTGTAGCCAAACTTTGAGTTGTGGGAAGATCAGTGGGACCAACCCACCTTAACAGAAAGCTTACCTTAGGAAGTTGAGTGTTGATGAAGAAACATTTAAGATTCTCTACCATTGGTTGAGCGGTTGTCAGAATCTTATTTGTTAATTTATTAAACTTGGTGATGAAATCTCGCATGGGTTCATGTGCTTCTTTCTTCATCTATGTTAGTTGAGCTAATAAAACATGTGCATCTTCCACAGGTTTAAACCTAGCTTCAAACTTGGTTTTGACAGTATTCCAGTTGGTTATGGTTTGAGATTGGAGGTGGTAGAACCAATCTGCAACACCTTGCAATGTTTCTACAAAAAGTCTCACAGCCACATCTTCATGTTCCACCCCTAGCACACCACAAGCTATACAAAAAGCTACAATGTGTTCATCAGGATGGACTTTCCCATCACCATAGAATTTAGGGAAATTCTTCCTTGAACTACGAGGTAGTTCATGCAATGGTGGCATTAAATTCAAAGGACCAAAAGTATTACCCCATAAGCCTTGAGCTGCCATTGTGCGCTGATTGAAAGGTCGGATGACAAACCTTTGTGGAATTTGAATAGATAAAACTCTGTTAGTATTGGAGCTGGAAGATTCACCTGGTATTGGAGACTTGGCGTTGGTAGGAGGAAAACTCCTTGTTCACTGAAGCCGAGGTTGTGGAGGCAAAAGACCAAAGTTATTTTACTGCATTAACTCAAATACATGATCAATAATACCTTAATCTCTCTTACTTTTGGTATGCCTTGAGTCTACCAGAATGCAATGTACTCAACAAAGATTTAGAAACAACTTAAAGCAATGGACGAAGGATGAAAATTCTTCGACTCAAAGAGTGAGGCTCCAAGTTGCGTGTTCTTCTCTAGTAGAGTCGCCAAAAAATTGTTGGGTGAATATTTTGTCGTTTAGCTAACTAACGATAAAATGGTTATATCACCATAGCTATGATGAGATAGAGTCTCTCCTCTTAGCTAGGGGAGGTTCCCTATAGATAATGGATTATTTCTAATCAACTTTTAACACTTATACAAACCAAAACTATACTTAGGGTGTTTTCATTGCATCCTATTCTCTTTTTTCAGAATAGATGTTTTTCTCTTCAAAATGATAACTTCAACAGATATGATATTTGATAACTTCTAAATTGAGACAAACCATAGAAACACAAAGTCTTCTATTGCTTGACCTATTTCCCACAAATAAACTTGATTGAATTCAAATGTAGCTCAAAGTCTCCACTCTCACCCAATATGATGTAACTAGATTGAACACAACAGTTTACAACACAAAGTCTTTAAACAATTCTATTATCATAAATGTAAGCACAACCTCTCACAATGAGAAAATAACACAAAGTCTATTTAACCAGAACAAGAACACTTCTCTCAATTTTCAATAAACTCCACGATTTCAGAAATGATTCAATATAATATAACACCAATGACATAAGAACACTGCTATCATAAAACAATATGATCCAACTCAAAGTTTGATACTCAAATTGCTTGCTTATATTGATATTCACTTGAAAATTTGATAAACATGAAAATCTCAAAGTCTTGATATGTTTTCCAATTCGGTAGAGTTTCTTTGCAATAGATAAAAGATAAAAATTACAATAGAGGCCATCTTTATTTATAGGGAGGAGCCTGGAGCAAAAATAGGAAATCTACAACTACTTTGACTTATTCAAACAAAAGAGTCCTATTTTACATGTGACTTCTTTTGTCTCACATGTAATTACATTTTGGAAAAATACATGTGGATATGTCCAAAACAAAATTCAAATTACATCTACAAGACTGAAAATAAACTAAGGCATTTAAAAGGAACTTTAGCTGCCACCATCGTTCTTCTTCAAAAAGTTTTTATACATAGTTTGTACTGCTACCATTTCACATACATCAAGCTTGGTTGTATTATCTGAGATGGTGCGAGCCCTGAGAACTGCATCCCTAACCGCCTTTATCACTTTCTCATGTTTTTCAAGATTATCCTTTATATTTTCAAAGGTTGAGTGATGATCATAAAGGCTATCTATTGAAATCACTATAGGCACTTCATCTTCAAACTTCTATTGCACCATCTTCTTGAAAGCATCTATCATCTCCTCTGCTAAGAGAAACTTATGATCCTCACTTGTTAGGGTACATGGTAGTTCCTCTAACTTGTGTAGAAGTGAGACATCACTGTCTTCATTATTTTCTCATACTTGGCACAAGTCATCAAGTAAACCTTTTATCACCTTGATACGATGGGTAATGGATTCTTTAGTCTTGAGATAAGACTCTAGGTTTGAAATGACACGAAGGTAATTAGATTCTTTATTTTGATCTTCTTCATCTCAATCCATTCCTCTAAACTATCCTCTTGATCTTGAAGCTCTTGAGAAAGTAAATCAACAATATCATCTAACACAACTTTTGCTTTTGACATTTTTTCTTTTCTTTCCACTATAGTTTTCAATAGAACTCTTCCTTGTGCCAACAACTATTCCACAATATCACCAACCACTCTTCCTCTGGCCTGAACTTTCTCAACCTTTTGAATCAAGGGGTCTTCTATAGTCACTTCCATGGGTTCTACGATCTCAGATGATTTCACTATTTTCTGAAGGACAACAACAAGTTTTTCTGCCTTTGCTTTGTACTACTCTTTTTCTTTCTTTACCTCATCATATTTCACAAGCAATGAGCTTGCAGTAGCTTGAAAATCTGCCTTGTTACCCTCATGAGTTAGCTTAACTAACTCAACTTTGGAAACAATATAATCATTCATATCAAAGGTATTTGTAGTAGCATCATTTGGTGGCTTATAAATTTCTGCATACCTGACTCCTTTTTCATCAATAAGCCTAGAAACAGTTTTAGGTTTCTTTTTCTGGGCCTTTGGCTTAACAGGCAGTAATTTTTCAATATCAATTTCATCCAATGAGATAGCTTGCTTTTTCCCCTTGGGAGTATAGGAAGACAACCATGGAGGTAGTGCTGAGGCATCAAAATTCAGAGAAAAGTCAATTACCTATTTTGTTGGATCCATACTCACACCTGTTATAGTAACAATAGGACTAGTGTTGGTAAAAATTGCACTCGTGTCAACAACTTTCTCCGAACCATCTAGAAAATGCTCCAGAATAGTTTGTTCACCAATATCAAATGATGGGGAAGATAAACTTGGAATAGAACTAGAAGAATCAAACACGGTCCCAAAACTTGTTCTTACAGAGGGAGGGGTATTATCAGAAGACAACAAAAATAGGTGAAATAGAAACATTGGACACTACTAGAAAACTACCAGAAATAGAGACATGAGGTAAGGGTGTAGAAACTTGTGATTTTGGTGAAAGATCCTTCTAAGAGGATTGTTGTGAATCACCAAGTTGTTCCTGTTCTACATTCTCTTCTTTGTCTTGTTCTCTATTACTTTCCTCATGTGGGTTTTCAATCATTTCTGCTTGCTCAGCATCATCAGGTTCCTCAACATCTTGATGTTCAATCTCAATATCTTGAATCTCCATTTTATAACATTTGTACCCTCGGCACCTAGTTCTGTGGCAGTAGATGTTCCTACAACTTCCTTCTTCTTACCTCCTTTAGATACAAACTTGATTTTTGGTTTATGCACTTTAGAAGGAGTGTCACTTTGGTTCTTTGTCCTATTTTCTACCTTTTTCCCCGTTTGCTCCTGAATCTCAGTTTTTGATCTAGTAAGAAATTCTTTTAGACTAATACCTTTGCTTCCTAACCACACATTTGTATTGGCTAGAATTGGCTGAAATCTTTTTCTGATTGAAGTTTCCTCTTTGATAGACCATTTGACCTCTGGTAGGGGCGAGGCTTCGATATTCTCAACATTGTATTTGGGATCCAAAACATCCCCTTCATCCTGCAGTCCCTCCGGAATATCTGCAAGACCCAATTCCTCAATCTGACTCAAGTGGAGTCTACAGCAATCTAGATTCCTGATCTCATTCTGTGTTATGAGATCAGCCCAAACATCTTCAACCATTGGCATATGAAAAACTGATCTTCTCTTGAGCTTGTCCTGCACTCTTCTGTAATCAAAATGATCTCTTTTCTTAAAAGTTTTCATAGTAAGCAGTTGCATTTCTAATTCAACTGCTTTGGCCTTGTTAGCTAATTGAACAAATTACCTCCCAATTTCTACTGGAAACTAAATTCCTGACTTTTTCAGCTCCATCTGCTTGTTATGTTTAACAACCAACTGCCTACATAGTTCCATCAAAATAATTCTATCACTTGGATACCGTGGAAGCATATACGGATAGCCAGGATAGTATCCCAATTTGAGGTACGTGAAAGTTGGAAACTATAAAAACAAATAGCTAAAAGAGTTAACCACTTCCCAGGCCTCATCTGATACTCTTTTCTGCTTAAGTTCATTATTCCACAAACACATGAATACTGAAAAGAAGGGATCATTAACTCTACAGAAATGATGGATTGATCCCTTTAGAGTAATATGTGGATAATACTCATAGACTGGAACCAATCTCTGATCACCAACTTGGGTTAAACCAGGAAAACTCCTTGCACTAGCATACACTAGAAATGAAGTCATATAAAACTTGAAAGTTGTATTAACTTTCACCAATTGATCATGCAGAGCATTATTGATCTCCTCTCCCCAGAAGATTTTATGTTGACCCCTAAGAATCACCTTAATGTATGTATACATCCATTCATGAAACTTAGATGAAGAAGGGAGTCCTCTGACTTGACTCAGCAGTGTAATCAAATAACTTACCTCCTCGACAAAATCACTTCATGGGAGATCTTTAGGCCATCTAGACAAATTCTTCCTAGGAGTCTTCAACCACTTACCATTAATATGTTTCTTTGCAGCTTCCACATCTTTAACAAACTCTTTTTGCCCTGAAGCAAAATCTATTTCACCAACATTTTCAATTGGTGGACACATAAATATTTTGTCAAGAAACTCTGCATCTAATCTCATGATCACATTTCCTTGAGAATTAGACACAGTCCTAGTATCCCTATTATAATGACTGACCACCTGAAGAACAAATTTAGGATTGTGAGTAGTGACGGGTAAAGAAGCAACCAGATGAATCTTACTGTCAATAATCTTCTGCATATACTGAGTAAGATTAGGCTGCTTTTTTCTATCCACAAATTCGGCCATGTCCACATGACCAATCTCTGTAGCTCTTATCTCATCCACATTGGACTACAATGAAGTCATGGGGAAAACCCCTTGGTACTTTTACTTCATGATTTAAGCCTTTGATGGGGATGACTCTGACATCATTGTGAAGAAACCTGGAAACGACGTCCACTGCATATATTTGATGAAACTGCAAAAAGCCATGATCTCGTAGTTGGGGTAAAATGGGTAAATTGGGGTTACCGCAAATTGATGATCATGGACATGGGAACATGCATTAAAGGGCTTGAGAGCACACAAGTTGAGGAAATAGGTGAAAGCAGGCCAATAGGTATTGAAAGAAAAAATTTCCCTGTGTTAGGAAAATTTGCAGGGTGACATGCATGGGCGGCGATTTTGGCCACTCCTGCATGTGGGGTAAGTTGTTTACCATGCATGATTAGTGATATTGACCACCATTACATGCGGAGGAAAAACCTGAGTTTGATGTAGGGGTGGTCATTTTGACCGCCCTTACATGAGGGTAAAAATGCAAGTTTCACTGAGTGCATGCACAAGCGGCAAAAAAGCCCACTTCAACATGTTGGAAGAATAATGTTTAGATGCAGAGTTAGGTGAAATGACTTCTCATACACCTAGATGTAAAAACTTCAACACATGTACAGGTGGCAGTTTTGACCACTTGAACATGTCATATCTTAACTGTTCAAAGTCTTCATGTAGGGGTGGTGAATTTCACCACCCTTACACAAGTAAAGATGACTAAAATATTAAGTGCATCAGTGGTGGTTTTGACCATCGATGCATGTTGGAGTAAATAAATGAAAAGGGGAGAGCAGTGAAAATGGCCATCAATGAAACTAATGAGAAACTTAGGGTTTAATTTAGATTGGATCGATGAATTTCATTGATAAAGGAAAACCTAGGGTTTTTAAAAAGAATGACTTGTTGGTGCCTGAATTGACTGTCAATTCCCAAGCAATTTTCATGTAGGCACCTTCCCAAAAAATCCAAAGAATTTTAAGTTTTGGGGCCCCTTAGTGTTTTTCAGCATTTGCATCTTAGTTCTTGAGGAGGTGGTCTTCATGTGTTCTTCATCGGCATAGTGATTATCATCGGCGAAAGCTTTCTTGAGCACTCTGATTGTGTCTTTGAACTATTGTTGAACCATCCGCTTGAACCCTTTTCTCAAAGGTTCAATGGTTCAAGGTTCAAAGTTCATTTTTCTTCTAATGAGTCATATCATGCATTTACCTTGCGCAAGTGATGTATCGTTGAACCAGTTCAATGGTTCAAAGCTTTGTGATTTTGGTTTCAGCCAATGGAGGGGATTGTAATATAGCGGTTGACATTGAACCATCAGGTTGAACCTAGCCATTGAACTGGTTCAATGGTTCAATGGTTCAACCCGACAGATGGAGAGTCTCGCCAAAGGAGAAGTGGGTGCTAGGTACTCATCGGTATGACAATGTATGTTGGCAGGAGGTTTTTTGAGTAGGCGGATGTTCTGTGTCTCGGCGACGAGTGTGTTGTGTATGGTCTTTGGCGAGACTTGTATTATCGGCCAGTGTGTTTTGTGGTTCGCCGATAGAAGGAAGTCACCCCGATGGGGAATGCCATCGGAGTGAGATTGCACATCGGCCTGATCTATGGAGGTTCTACCGACGGTCTAGGTCTGGCTGACGGGGATGCGAGATGGCCATCAGGATGACTTTGTGTTCAGTGTGACCGATGGTGGAGTTGATGTTTGACACATCGGCGAGACTATTGAGATCGGGCTAGCAGTTGGAGGGTCTGCCGATGCGGTAGCGTTTTGCCGATGTGATGTCATCAGCGTAGGTCTCACCGATGGGGATTTGGAGGATGTCTATCGGCGTGAGTTGTATTGTCAGCGGAAGTGTTTTGAGTTGTGCCGACGATGGGAGGTTTGGCCGATGGGATGTCATCGGCGTATGTCTTGCCGAAGGGTGTGTTCATCGAGGTGATCGGCATTATCGGCCAAGGAGTTTCTTATTGCTCCGATGGATGGTGGTCTTGCCGAAGACTTTGGGGAGTGTAGTGTTTGGTCGGCGAGACTGTTGTGGTCAGCAGGAGACTTGTGGAGCTAGCCAATGGTTCTTCTCTGGCCGATGTGGAAGTTGGAGGTTTTTGGGCTTTCTGCTCTGACTCTGAACATAAGGTGTTCACATTTTGAAAGGTATTTTTTGCTACAGACTCGGTCCTTAGTCTGGTGTACTAGTCTATCTTGGCTTGTAAATGATAATTTTCTCTATGATGACTTTCTATGCAGATTGATTTTAAATGAAAAACACCTGTGTGTGTATTGTTTCTGATTGTCTCTTGTATGTCATTTGTTTTCCTTTCAAACAAGGTTGTCAAGGGCTTCTAAGTTTTTCAGTATATGCATATTATGTGTCTGATTTATTGCATCTACTCAAGGAGTGGTTAAATAGGCTTTTGATTAGATACAAAGGAAAATAGATTGCATCATAGGATCTGTTAAGTATGATCATAAGTAATACTCTTTCTTGGACATGTTGCTGTTAGGCAGTAGCATTCTTCTCAGGTCCTCTGGATATGAATTAGTGTTGTCATGGGGAGACATTTACATTCTTAGATATGACTCTACTGCCCAGATAAGGCACTGGTTTGGGAATCTGTCTGTTCAATGGGTCTAGGAAAGTCCCATAACTCCAAATATCAATTCAAACCATTTCATCCTTCCACCTATTAGTTGTAGGATTAGGAGTAGGAAACCCCTTGCATGCTCTCATCCCTAACCAGACACATGTCCAAGAATGTTGCCAATATTGTGATTTGTTACACAAATCTTGGTCCTTACATGAGATTATTCTACCTGTTGTAGTCAAGTTATATCCTTCTGTCATTGATCTAGTCAAGGTCATACTTTTATCAAATAGGGACACCCCCTTGGTGCGGCAGAACTAGAAGTGAAGGGGAGGAGCTCACGCAACCTCCTATATTTCGTTGGCTGAATCTGCTTGTGCATTAGAACTGGCAAACCCTAATACTGATTCAGAAGGAAAACCAACATGACTCACATAGGAAAAAACTAGCAAACAAAGATTCATATAAGAATTAAATGCAACAATAAGATTTATAAGAAATGTAAACTAACATTTACATTTCATATGAAGCTCTAGAGAAAAACAAAAACACAAAAAAGGAAAATAGAAGCTTACCTCTGAAACGAGACCAAAACCTAGGTGCAAACACGAAGACAAAAATTCGCTTCGACCCACTCACTCTAAAGTTTATGCAATTAGATTAGCTTTTGAGGGTTCGATAGCTAGTTTAGAGAGAGTTTTGTAAATGATAACTTAGACAAAACAAATAAAAATCTTTTAAAAAGGAGGTTTAAAATGTTGCATTAAACATGGCACGAGCGCCATTAATGCCACTTTAGTTAGCTTGATACTCCAAGATTTTACACGGGCAGCGGATTTCACTGTTAGCACATATCAGGTGAACATACTCAAAACATGCACAAGTGGCGAATAATGCCACTCCAACATATTTGACCCAAAACATATGTATGGGCGATATTTTTGACTGCTACTACATGTTAATCCAAAACAATATAAACATATGCACAAATGGTAAATTTAATGCTAGCGCATATTAAAACAACAATAAACATGCAAGAGTAGTGGATTAACAACTAGTGCACATGAACCTAAAAAATTTCTAACACCCTAAAATGGTCAAAATTGATATTTTGACAAGCTTGTAACCTAATCGATTTTCATGAATCTCAAGGAATCGACTTAGGGGAATGTCACAAGCTATTCTACGATGTCAAATGACTTTGTGTGAGGCCAAGAGAACTTGCCTTGATTTGTGAACTTAGAGTGTAGGCTACGAAACAGACAAGTTTCGTAGGGGTTGTCTACAAAAATGAGCACAACTAATTTTGAGAACAACGGATAGAAACCATAACTCTTTGCAACCGATCGCACATCTCCCTCATCCTCCGCATAGGAATCTCATGATCATCAGTGCCTATATCTGGGGTCCCAAATAATCATCAAAAGGCGGTAGGCCCAAGATTCAGATCGTAAACAATGAGCTATGCTTGCTATACCAATGCTCCACCATAGCGGTCATCAATGTTGTATGCATGCGAACTGACATAATATGTGATACATGCTCCAGGCCAATGATCTCCAAGAATAAGTGCTCATCTACATCTAATTGTCACACTAGTGCCAAATCTGATGGGTGTACCCCGCATGATGGTAATGGCCACAACACAGACTGCAATCATCCAACCAAATCAGTATTTATGACCTTTTTCAAGCAAAACCCTAAAACTGCCTAAATTTGACCAAAAGTGACTCATTTTTCTCATAGGTGACTTAGCCCCTACCATATGCGAGATTTACCATAAATGACTTACTATCACTCAAATGCGACTAGATTTACGAAATATGACCCGTTGTTATTCAAATGCAACTTTTTCACCAAATGCGCATGCAACAGTCCTAAAATCCTAATGTTTGATCATATGTGCATCATTACAGCCAAACATGACAAACCTGCATTCAATTGTGATGTGTTTCACTAAAGGCAACTTACCGTCGTTCAAATGCACATCACCTAAACTTATGCGCCTTTGGTGGCACGAACCTATTTATGACGCTTTTGACCCAAAATAAAAATACAAATGGTTAGGTTTTCGACACATACTGGTGCGGGAGCTCTTGTCGGTCGCCCATATGTCCTCACCCTCTTGGCCCAAATATTTGTCCTCACCCTCAAATGTGACTTTTTTCACTAAATGCACATGTAGCAGTCCTAAAACCCTAATGTTTGACCATATGTGCATCATTACAGCCAAACGCAACAAACCTACATTCAACTGCGACACGTTTCACCAAAGGCGACTTGCTGTTGTTCAAATGCGCATCACCTAAACCTATGCACCTTTGGTGGCACGGACCTATTTATGACGCTTTTGACCTAAAATAAAAATGCAAATGGTTAGGTTTTTGACACATATTGGTGCGGGAGCTCTTGCCAATCGCCTGTATGTCCTCACCCTCTCAGCCTAGTGACCTTCACATGGAATCGACATCCTAGAATTTCACTCTAGCTCTGAAGCACTCAAAAGCAAATAAACAAAGGATTTCTAATAGAAAATGGCACAAATGAGGTGGAATTGACCCTTGGATCATATTTATAGGACCCTAACCCTAATTCTCTTCTGCACCAAACCCTAATTCTTCTGTTTCACCCCCATGGTCGACCATCCAAACCCTATTTCTTCGTGTCAAGTTAGCCTAGTCTATCTTTGTTCTATCACAAGTCAACCCAGTCTTTTCTCAGTAGCCTAGTTTTCCTCTCGAGGGGGCATCATCCACCAGTTTCACTAGGGCATAGCCTATTTATCCAAGGTATCACATCTTCTTTGAAAAAATGCCCTAATGGAAAATGTCTCAAAGAGGGGCAAAATGTAGACACCTCAAATTTATCCACTTCATTACTTAGGCATTTATTGCATTTTCGCACTACATGCATTATTTCATCTAGCACACTTATAATTAAAAAATCTCATTTTCTTCTGTATTTTCATAATTAATTAAATAAATTTTATTTATTTAATTAATTTTTTTCATTCCTTTATCTTCTATCGATAATTAAATAATTTTAAATTATTTAATTATTCTATCCTTCTAAAAATAAATAAAATCTATATTTTATTTATTCCATCATTAAACATATAAATTAAATAAATTTATTTTTATTTAATTTATATTATTCTTCCTACCAATATCTTCTCTTACATAATAAATTAAATAAGCATATTTATTTAATTTATTATGCATTTTCTCTATGCACGTCCCTCAAATTTCCTCCACCATCGATCTCTTCTTTCAATCTATGCAATTGTTCACTCACCTTCCAAAGTATAAAATCCCTCATTTTTCTCATTTGGAGCCCTAGTCTCATCATTTGGAAGCTTAGTTTCATGTTTTATTTTGCATTTTGAAAACTCTCACGTCAATGGTATTTTGAAAGCTTAAATCTCTATCACTTCATGGGCTCTCTCTTTGCATGCATGGAATCTCTTTAGCATTTGTGATCACAACCATGATGACCACATCGAATCTGGTTTGCATGGAGAAGCAATCCACAATAAAATTAAGAAATCACAATACCTAGGTGAATTCATTTTGATTACATGTTATTTATTTTACCTAGGTTAGATTTCTTGGGGTGTTTAGAGTTGGATCTGATCTTTGTTGCTTGATCTAGATTTTTCCACCCATCACACTCCCACTTGAATAAAGTAGGTTGTTGGTGTGTTTGGTGTGTCTTCTCCTTATTTGAAACTAGTGAATCACCTTAAAATACAAAATATTTACAAAGCTTTTGAAATCTAAAAATTGAACAAGTCCAAAATTTAAAATCCTCTTGTAAACCAAAGGTTGAAAATTCCTTGAAATCAAAACCTGTGAAGCAAAAAACCTACACCTCCACCTTATGTGGAACCCATCCATCTTCACATCACAATTCAAATGATAATCCCAACTCTATAATGAAATAAAAACCAGACCATCTCCCACATTTACCTCATCTGTAAAACCATAAAATCAAAATCAAAATCCAATCTCTAAATCAAAACCATCAAATCCCAAAATCTAATCTTGCTTAAGGACTTAGCATCCTTGAGTATATACATCAAAATCAAATCCAATAAAGATATTTTGTACCTAAGTAATCTCACATAATCATCCAATCCATTGCATAATCTAAAGGTCTTTACACCTAATCCAACCAACCTCCCTCTCAAGAAGTCATCATGCAAGTCAAACAAGGTCTCGTACCTAGTCCAATCAATCAAATCCAATTGACATCAATCAACATCCAAATCACATGTCAATCAATAAAAATCCAATCAAACCAAGAATCAAGTATCATGCATCCTTGACCTTGATCCATCCACCATCCAACTATTAAGGTCCTAGACCTTTCTAATCAACCAAAAATCAATCTAATCCAACAAAATCAATGTCAAACCATCATTCATCCAACATTACAAAAAATCAAACCAACCTACCCTCATTCACCCAAAATTTGAAACATTAATCAAATCAAACCACCCTAAAGATAAATTTCAACAATGTCCAAAACCAATCTATCTTTCATGCCCCTCATCACTAGACCCAAGCAAAATTGAACATGGACCACAACAACAAAAATGCTTTTGGATCTAGGTCACAACTCCCAAGTAGGAGCAACCTCCCCTTATGGATTTCTTGACAATGTGAGTGAACCTGGAAGCCTCCATAACCAAAGTGAGTATTCACTATAGTTTAGAGATTTCTTAAATGCTAAACAAACCCATGCCTAGATGGACCAATTTGTAGGCAATCATTGTTAGGAAAAAGGTGTTGTACACCTTGCACATGAAAGATTAAGTTTTAATTATGTAAAATAAATATTTATTTGTGGTGCATCTTTAGTGACGTGTTTAGCCACATTAAATATTTATTTGGGCCCACTTGTAAAGTTGTATATAACATTGGTTAGATATTTTATGTATGGCAGGCATATGACAAATATTTAATATTTGTGGTAAATATTTAATTTTAGGGTCAACGGTTTTGTGCTCTCATGGTTTTGAGACACATGGTTTAGCCAATACCACTTGGTGGTTTTGTGTGAGTTTGATTCTATAAAACAAGCACATGTTTAGTGGTTGAGGTCGGTTGTCATTTTGGAGTTAGTTGTCATTTGTATTGAGCTCTCTTGAAGAGTGCATATGTGAAGCATGGCATGTAATGTGTGGTTGCATGGTTACCCATTATGCTTGGACACATGAAGGCTACAAAATCTATAAGTGTATTATTTCATTGCTAAATAATACATTGAGTGTGGATGGTTTTGGAGGCTAGGTTTTTCCCAGGGTATATCTTATGTTATCTTGTGATTTGTCTTTTGATATTTACATTATGGTTATTTTGTAAGCTTTCATGCATCATTTTCTCTTATAAGGTTATGTAGGAAATGATTTGATCAACCTGTTAATTTCCTAACAAGTACAAAGATGCCTTCCTTATATGTATCATTAAGGCACAAGCTAAACTTCATCTAGGATTTGACATGGATAAACTCAATAACATCACTCACCCTGAATCATCCCCATTTGATAATCCATGGGGCGACCAACTTTCCTAGCATCACATGACCCCACCAATTATCATATTGACCAAGTTGATAGAGATGTCACTTGACCACCCCTTAGCACTTGAAATGTTGCATCATCTTTCTACCAATCTCATCAAGGCAACATATTTCCATCCAACCTCTCAAATCAAGAAAATCTACCATCTCCATCTAATCAAAATGCACAACCCAACCAAGATGATAAAACTCTTCTAAAAATCATTGTTCAACCTCAACCATCTCATCAATCCATTCCTAATCAACTATCCATTTTGAATCACCCCAATCCTCACCAACCCATTCAAAATCAGTCAATCCAACCTCAATCAATTATGAATTATTATATGTCTCCATTCTTCCCAAACCAATACACGTATCAACCAAATCTAACCAATCCTCTCTATCAAACCTTCCAACCTACCATCATCCCATATCAAGTTCCTACTCAATATCTTGGTACATTCTTTGACCAAGAGTGACAAGAAATTAAAAATACCTTCAAGTATAACCAACTAAAATAATACAAGTTCAAAGAACTTTGTCCCTATCCCTTTGACCATTCACTCACCATAATCTCCTTTTCCCTCACTTAAAAATACCTAAATTCAACAAATATAAGGGAAAGGGAGACCCACACAACTATATTAAATAATTCTTCATGTAATTCCAAGACATTGCCTATAGTGTCATGTGCTTGCTAACTTAATAGAGAGGACAAGCTTTGGAGTGGTTTTTACACCTCTCCTAATGATTTGTTACTACCTTCTCTAACTTAACAGAGAAGTTCATCACACTTCTTGTAATGGGGAAAGATTTTTGTAACATGAAACAAAGTAATGGGGAAAGCTTTTCTCCTCCTTATAACAAGGAAGAGTCTTGCAAGTCATTTCCTGTGGTTGATCCCTAAAATCAACTCATACATATTTCATCACAAACCTTAACCAAGAAATGGCCTTCCATTTGCAAGTCCATTACATCTCCATGTTTGATGAAATTATTGAAAAGGGGGTCCACATTGAAAAATCCCTAACCGTAAAAGGTTAGGTCCAAATCTTCACTAAAGATAACAATCAAAACAATGATAAACTAGAATTTTGGGCTAAAAACAAAAAATATCATTAGTGATGGGATCTTTGATGCAAAACATGTTCAAAATCCACCCCCAAATTAAAAAATGTGCAAACCATCCAAAAACCTACTAATGTATTTATCCCACCTAGATAATCAAAACAAGCAATCCTAAACACCAATACATCTCCTTAGGGGAACCTTTGGAGGTCATATTACAAAAATTAGTGCAATCTAACATGGCCACATTTCTTCTAACCAAACCCTTTGACAAATCTAAACTAAAACTCATGTGGTTTAAAGAAAATGAATATTGTGATTATCACCACATCTAAGATCATGCTACAAATAAGTGTATGAAGCTCAAAAACTACATCTAGAATCTCATTGACCTAGATGAAATAGAAATTGAAGGAGACACATCTGTTGATGATTGTTTTGATGCAATCATAACAATAAGTTAAAATTCACAATTAATGAACTGAAACTATACTTGAAAGATAAGAAGGAATCATTTGAGATTCAACTAATCCCAAGTCTACAATGGTTCGGTTGGTCAAGTTCAGTTGGTCAATGTGAAGCTGTAATGTTCAAGGGGCCTTACGTAGTTTAGGTTTGTTTGGTGGTTTACTGGACTAAGAATATGCAAAAAGGTCATGAGATATGTCAATACTTTTCATTCCTTTGCATAAAAGTGATACTGTGCTGCAAGTTTTAGATGGTTTTCTTAAATTTTTGCAGCTTTCTTCTTTATCTATTTATGAAAACTGTCTACTTATAGCTTTGTTATGCATGCTTCTTCAAATTTGAGACAATTTCCTTTAGATTTCTATGTTTTCAGCTAAATATTTCAGATGGGTTGGGAAAAGTTAGAAAGATCTAATCTATACCTCATTTAATCTACCGAAGGATCTAATTGTTTTTGTTATGCACTATGTAAATACCACAGTAATTTGATCAAATCCACAGTAAAAACCTTAAATGCAAGTTCTGAGCATTTTCACAAACATACATTTAAAATTGCAAGCTCTCAAAGAAAATATTTCAAAACACAAAGAAGAGCAGGAGAACACTCAGAAGATAGATGCAGAACTCCAGATTCTATTGTATTAGAAACGAATAGTCATACATGATTTACAATATAGGAATGACTCTTAGTTTCATTGATCATACTACAGAGAACTTACAAGCTTTACAGATACAGTAAGACAGCCAGACATTCCACGCGCACCTTACTGCAAACAAACAGGCGACCTCCTTCTTCTACTTCTAAACTATGCTAACTTGCTGTATGTTCCTAAAAGAAAAATCCTGTTGTAACCCCTGTTGTTTTTCCTAAAATCCCTATTGTAAAGTATTACAGTGTAGAGAGGCACAATATAAAGACATTCTGATTGTCCTCACTACAGCAAAAACCTAACTGAACCCCTGGTTCAAACCCCTGGTTACAGCAATAAATACAGGTGAACCAGCTCTTCAAAATATCTCTGAGCAGTGTCAAATCTGGGCGAAATATTGCCCCTTCTGAGAAGTTCCGGCAGCTGGGTAATAACTTCTGTTTGTCTGTTGTAGTAATACTCTCAGCTGCAACCTTGTTCTTTACTTGAATGGCCTTGACTTTTTCGCACTTCGTCTTTATCTTCCTGCTCTTGAGATCAGATTTTCTTCCTCCATGAGGTCACTGTGTTGACTTTCCAGCTGCTTCCTCAACTGCAAGCCTGCAAGACAAGACAAGCAATAAGTATTTCATTTATCACATAAACAGCAGGAAATTAAAATAATCGTTTAAATCCAGGTGACTGCGTAAAATTGTGGAAATCAGATCTAGAATACTCTTAAAACGCATTCAAAACGCATTCAGACCGCTCAGAACCCATCGGGTCAACCATCGCTGACTGAAAAAATGCTACGGGCGCCAAAAAATGGTTTAAAACTCCACCGCTTCATTTCCCGCCCATCGGCATGACTATCGCTATCGGCGTGTCAAAAAACATGTTGGCCGATATTCTCTATTTGGCCGATGTTCACTTCATCTGCATGATATTCTGGAAATATGATGCTCTCCCTTCCGAAGGTCCAGATGACGTCATCAGGATGTTTCGCTTCTGTGTATTGGGGAAAAGAACAACATCATCATCATCATCATGTTGAAGGAGAATAGGAGGATATGGAATATGATCCTGCCGCTGAGGAAAGGAAAATGATGGTGACATCATCATCATATTCGGGCTTCACTAAAATGCAAAAGATGACGTCATCATCATGTTCAGTTAAGATCAGGGGATAATTGTGATATCGGGTCACCTAAGGAGCATGATCAGGATGATGAATGTAATACGACCCCTTTGCGGCCAAGGCAACCCTCTCGAAAGATCAGGACGACGATGATGATCATCAGGATATTTGGGGCTTTTGTCGAACTTAGAATAAGACGTCGTCATCATATTCGCGAACCGGATCGTGTTTTGGAAAATATCCTGCCGAAGGGAAATGTGATGATGATGATCATCAGGATATTAGCTTCTTCGTTTATCAGATCGGGATGACGTCATCATGATATCCGAAGCCTTTGTTAAACTTAGAACATGACGTCATCAGGATGTTTCACTAACCGGATCATGTTTTGGAAAATATCCTGCCGAAGGGAAATGTGATGATGATGATCATCAGGATATTTGCAAAAGGTCATATTTCTCGGCAGGAGGACTTCACGAAATATCGGGTAGACAAACAAGATCATGATGATCTTGACAATATGACAGGATAAAAAATATGATGATCCTCCTCATCGAATTATCATGATGACGTAATCATCATTTTTCGTCTTCGAAGCATGAGGATGAATTGAGGTCATCATCAGGTTAGCGCTAGGGTGATATTTAAAATATGATCATGCTGTTGAGGAATGGAATATCACCTTCCCTTAAAAGATAGGGTGATCATCATGATCATGCAAAAGGAGATCAGGAGGATATGAAAACGTCATCATCATCTTAGCGAATTTCAGCAAACATGACCCTCTCGTGAAAGATCAGGATGATGACCCTTTGATAGGATTTTGGCATGCGCATGCAAATTATGCAGATGGTGGATTTTCTAAGTCAGGGTGATATTGTAATATCAGCATGATATTATAATATCAGGTAATGTTAAAATATCAGCATGATGCTCGCGATACAAAAGACCGCTCGACGGGGAAAACTTACTATGACTTAAAGTTGACGTCCGGATATTTGAACCTCAGGATATTATCGGGGGGGCGTTTCAAATATGATGATGATGTTCTTCATACAGCAAAACTGAGTTTATAAAATATGACCCTCCTAAAATCATGATGCTCACGATGCGCATAAGGCCTTTTGACGGGTAAAGGGCACTACCACCTAAGATTGACGTCCGGATATTGCGACTGCATGATTTTTATCGGGTGATAGACCAAGATCATGATGACCTTGACAACATGACTGAGGAGAAAAAATATGATGATCCTCCTGCGAATATCAGGTTTGACCAAAACTTTGACTGTGCATAACTTCCACATATGGACGAATTTTCAAGTGAAGTAAAAGGCAAACCTGCATGGAATTTCAAGCTCCTTCTAAATATGAGGTCACAGAAATCAAATATGAACTTTGACAAACTAACCTCATGATGATGACCAACCTCATCCTGACCTTCATGATGATGATGCACCTGACCCATTTTTACCAAACCACCAGAAAGCAGACAAACACAAGCAGAAGCAAAAAGCAAAACATCAGCAGGGGTCCCCATTTTGCTAAGGAGCATAATGGGGCGTGTTGTGAACATCACAACAACATCTTCTTCACTGAATACACAAATGGGAATGTTTCAGAACCCTCTTTTAAGGAACAAGCAATCCAAAGCCTCCATGTCCACCTAAGGTCAAAATAATCACACTCATAATATCCATTCTAAGAAATCCTTGTCCTCATATGATTTCATCGCTAGCTACATTGAAAAAGCTCACACGTGAGTTGCAACTATAAAAATCAAATCCTCCAACTATACTGTTACCACATGACATGGTCAAGTCACCATTCAAGGAGCCTCCATGACTACTCCAACCACCCAATACAATCTCATTGAACACCTTGAGAAAAATCCTATACAAATATCCATCCTAGAGTTATTAAAAACATCTAATATTCACTAAGAGATATTAGAACATGCTCTACAAAAGTCAAGGGTCCCCAACAACATTGACCCTAACCAATTCCAAGCCCTCACTGCCTAGTTGTTCTCCTCATATCAGCTCACATTTATCCCAAATGATATGCTACTACTCAACCCTTCTCATAATTGACCCCCAAATAAAAACCTTCATCTCAAAGCATAATGTCAAGAGTGTCCTTTTGGATAACTATTCTGGCTTAAATATATGTACCTTGAGATTGGTAAAATACTTAGGGTACGAGTTGCAAATGACTTGGAACCACATGTTATCACAATCATAGTATATGATAATGTTAAGAGGGAATAGGATGGAATCATTTACTTACCTATCCAAGCTGACTGCATCATGCATATGCAAATAACCATGTGTCATACAGTTGATCTTGACCTTCCTTACAACATTCTCTTTGGTCGCCCATGGATCCATAGCATTTAAGATGTCCCATCCACTTACCATCAATGCCTCAAATTCCCCCATAATGGCATGGAAGTTACTATCCCCATTGACCCTCATCCCTTTGAATATTGCAAAAAGTTAGAAGGACCCTATCATAGAGCCCATCATTGTTCAAGTACCAACATTATTACTCGTGATAAAGCTAAAACATCCACCTCCTATGTTGATCCTACTATTCTTGCATCCACTACTTCCACCTAGCCTTCCAAAGCCTTTAAGGTCAAGATCATCAGTACCAGATGTGGGGAATATGAGCTACATGATACATTCCATATTAGAAAACTACCTCTATCCCCATGATCTCGTGGTCATCCACAAACCTGATCAAATAAAACATCCACTGTCATCCAATATGCTCCCTCTCCCTTTGTGCATGGTGGGATATTGGCTGATGAATACATTGATGGTTCTGTTAGCTCCTAGCCATACAAAGATGAGAAATTTGCACATAACTTCCTCCAAGAAAACTATCCTTTGCCACTTCATATGTGCAAGAACATGAATTATCATGGTAAAGGCCTTGACCTCCATGATCAAGGTGTGCTTGAGCCCATCCTTGTAAAGTGACACGTCAAAACTAGAGGCTTGGGATACATACCCCCTAGAAAAACCTCCAATGAACCTTGTGATACTTATACAATTATGGAGTAAACTTCTAACAATATTGAAAGTATCAAGTAAAAGACCAGCATTACCTCTTTCGATGATCTTGCCATCACTAATCTATTTCATGAAACTCCATTTACACCATCAACCTTCCCCTCATCTTCCCTAAGCTCATTGATTGGGACCAACAAGATCCCATGTCTCTAGACACGTTTTAGAATGACGAGGCTATCTTCAAATTCCTAGGGCTCTATGATAGTATCCCTATAAAAGACCACAAGATAGGCTTCAACATTGACCTTGATTCATTAGCTTACTTTGGGGAGTAGGATAAGTTACTTAGTCATAAAAAAAAAATCCCTAGTGAAAACCTCACTAAGGTACTATTAGACATAGAAAGAGAAATAAATAATGATGAGGTTATTGATGAAAACATTTTTGAGGCATCAATAGATGAGGAAATTGACCTTCCCCCAACACCTTCATAATGATGAGAATGCTCTACAATATTGATTGAAGAGACTCAAGAAGTAAACTTGGGAACCAAGGAAAGTAAAAAAAAATCACCTATATAGCTACATCCTTAGAATCTAAAAAACATAAAAGGATCACCTCTATTATCTAGAATGTATCATACATCATTTCTTGGTCCTACATTGACATGCTAAGGCTAGATCCTTCTCTGGTTTGTTTGACACCAAACTAGTAAAGCAAAAACTCCACAAGATGCACCCAAAAATCACACTCCTAGTCAAAGAAGAACTAAAAAAATTATTGGAAGTTAGCTTCATACAACCCATTGATTACCTATAATGGATATCTAACATTGTGCCAGTCGGCAAGAAATCAAAAGGCATCCGAGTCTATATAGATTTCTAAGATCTCAATAAGGCTTACTTGAAAGATGAATTTCCCTACCCAACAATGACATGACCATCAATTTCATAGTAGGTCACAAAATGTTATTCCTCATGGATAACCATTTTAGTTATAATTAGATTCAAATTACCCTTGAAGATAAATAAAAAATAACCTTTACTACTCCGTAGGGAAGCTCTTGTTATTAGGGTATGCCGTTGGGGTTGAAAATGTAGGGGCTACATATCAAAGAGCTATGTAAATAATTTTCTATGATATGATACACAACATTATTGAGGACTATATATATGACCTCTTAGGCAAGTCTAAGATAAGGGACAAGCACCTCGTATTTTGCAGTGAATCTTTGATAGATTGAGAGAATATAAAATTTGCCTCAACATAAAGAAATGTGTCTTTAAGGTTACTATTGACCCATTTTCCTCTGTCTAGAGTCAAATAGTTCACCTTGAAAATCTCTTGGATATCCCTTGGAATATGGCCCTACTGGACTTAAGCCCTCCAAATTCTAGTGCTCTACCTTGCAAAAATCCCTAAAACTCGTCTGGAGAATCCTTACAAAAAACCTACAAATCTTTTTTCTTCAATGTCTTCCTTCGTAGGGATTTTCATCTTCATACTTGGTCATTTTGGTATGGATATTTAATGTCTAGATATCCGGATCTTAGTTAACATCCGGATATTATCTTAATATTTGGACCTTAACTAAATCTCGATATCTTTCAAGTATTTGGACCTTAGTTAATATCTGAATGTTTTCTTAACATCTGGACCTTTTCCCATATCTAGACCTTAGTTAATATCTGGGCATTTTCTTAACATCTAGATCTTAACTAACATCTGGATACTTCCCAAATGTGCGGACCTTAGTAAATACCCAGATGTTTTCCTAACATCCAAATATTTCCTAATGTTTGGATCTTTCCCAATATCCATGCCCTTTGCAAACGTCCTGTTGATGTCATCCAGTCCCCTCCCCAAAGAAGTGCATATGATGATGATATCATCCAAACATTCTGCCACCGATATATTATCCTGCAGTGCTAATATCCTGATGATGTCATTCAGATCCCCTCTCTAATGAAACTCTTCATGCTAATAGCATCATCAGGATATTCAAGGGTGGCATATTAAAAATTAATGTCCTGACATCGGATATCCATGCAGATGATAGCTCCTCCATTTCTGTGAAGATAAATTTGATGGGTGCATCTAGATATTAGGATGTGAAGACTCTTGTGTGCGGTTGGGCCATATCATCTGAATATTTACGAATGTGCAGACATGAAGGGATATTCATGATATCCATATGTCTATTGACTGTAACTTTGACTGTGGATATCTTCTTCACCCTAAGGAATTTCTACATGATCCAAAAGGCAAAATTGCTTAGAATTTCCTCCTCTTTCATTTGGTGGGATTTTTGGGGAAAATATGCACCTTCAAAATAATGATCCAGAATTCATGATTCAGATGTGGATATGCACATCTAGATATCAGGATAGTGGCTGACTGAAGATGAATATGCAGACTCGGCTGACAAGACATATCAACATTGCGAAAGCTTTCCAAAGGTGGATATTACACATTGATTGTTGCACGTGAGTGATTCAGCTACTCGCATTGAAGACCCAAAATATCTTCCAGCTGCTTGATGGATCCATATATTTCCTACATTAAATTGTTGTAGGTAGACATCCCTTCTGAAGATGAAATATCTCTGATAGGCCCATGGGTGCATTCATTATAGTAGGTAATGGTGCTCCTTTGTAAATGCTATATAAAGCATGAAATGTAATGTATTTAGGTTAGCTTTTGGTTTTACAAACCATATTATAACCATTCCTCTTTGATAATATAAATCATATTTTACCTTCTCATGAATGGTTCTTTTCTCTGTGTATTTTTCTATTTGATCTCCATCTATGAATGCATCTTTCCTCTTGGATTTCATTTAGTTTCTCTTACCTTCGCAAGTAGTTCATGATTTGTGTATGTTGATCTATTGGATATTGTTATTCTGTGCATAAATGGTTGTTTAGAGGGCCTTCTCATATTCAAACCTAGCATATTACCTCCCCTTTAATTTTAGTTTCATCCCTCTTACTATTTTCATAAATAGGTGGATAAATTAGGTTTATTCTTAGGACCACTAAATCTCTCATTTGGCAAAGGAACCAACCTCTCTCTAGAGATTTGACCTCCCTATAGGGTCCTACACCTGGAGGTCATCTTAATGTTTCACTAGATTGTTGGAGCCCTAAAAGCCTTCAACACTGGGTACAAATCTATGTGACAATAGTTTTTGACACAACTTGTGGGACTCAAACCCATAAGTAATCAAAGAATTAGGTTGATTATATAGTGTTCGTCTTAGCAATCTACATATTGGTAGAAATTTTATAAACTTGGCGACTCTACAAGCTCTTGGTCCTGATTAGTGCCATCTTTTATGCATGTGCAAACCAAAGCATCTTCAAGAGGTAACTTTCAATTCACTAAATTATCTACTGATACTTCATGGAGAAGGTCTAGGTTATCTAGGTCTCCTGTAAGAAGGAATAACAACCTTACCTTACCTCGTTCAAGGGCTCAATCCACACCCCCTCTTGTTAGGTTTCAATATAATAGAAGAAGCTTGCACATTCCTAGACTGAATTTGAATATCCCTAGGATTAAGGAATGATATTTCCACAGTCCATGACATGAATTGAAAATCTTCTGGTTAAATTGTGTATAGCTTTTTTTGCATCAAAAAGCTATACACAGTTTGACCAAAAGCTTTTCAATTTATCCCTAGGATGGCAAGGAATTTTCCCTTTGTGACCTTTAATGGAGCCAACCCTTTAGAGTTGGCTACATTTAATGACATACATGTTGCAGCCCTAAAAAGTGTTTCATCCTTCATGGGTGATGGTTCTATTACCCTTGCTAAGCATATCAAAGACATATCCAACATATGCTCAGTCCATAATAAACAACATGAAGATGTTGCAGTCCGGCTCATGGTCTCATCTTTTAAGGGGAGAGCTCTTCAATGGTCCAGGACCCTGACCCCTACATCCATACATACCTGGGATGAGTTGGGAGAAGCCCTCTACAAACAGTTTGGAGAGAGGCAGACAATGTTTCATTTCTTGAGCAACTGGCGACTATTAAGAGAGCTCCAAGTGAGATGCTAGCAGACTTTAACTTTAGATTCTAGAGGACATGGGAGAGAATTCCAGCTACCCTCATGCCATCTCCACAAGGTGCTTTCTTGTACTTTTTAAGAGCTTTAAATTTTGACATTGCAGTGTTGATGCAATCAATTGGTTCTAAGACCCTACCCACTAGTTATGAGACAGCTCTAAAAGTTGAAAATTGTTTAATACAGGCTGGGAAAATTGCTCCCAGACCTCTTGTTCCACTTTTTCCAGAGCTACTATCCTCATCCCAACAATCCATTATTTCTCCCATCCTAGATCCTAAAGCTTCAACATCCTCTCTTTCTCAAGAAGAGAGTGACCTTAAAACCCTAATGTCTAATTTGACCAATAAGGTGAATAGTATAGCTATTCAAACTACTCCCAAGCCCCATCAGAGTTATAGTCAGGGGCAATCATCTAGCCAGAATTGGAACCAAGGGTATAATCCTAATAGAAATCAAACTGGAACCAGGGCTGCGAGCAAAATAGATACCAAAATCCTAATCCTACACAACCTTTACAAACCATTAGACCTATACAATAGATACCAACTATGAACCTAGTTAGGGCTTAATCCCTACTCAGAATAATCTGGCCCAAGAGGTAGATTGGTGCTACCCGTACAACCAACCTCATAATTAGTCTTCTTATGCTTTTGGAGCACAAGAGAGGGCTTTAATGGTGTAGAACTTTCATACTCATCAAGCATCATTATCAAAGGCAACCAACAACAACCCTGAAGTATCAAATAAGGCTACTTCTAATGCCAACATGATGCTATGGACTCTAGAGGGTTTTTGTGCTGTCAGTCAGCCTATGGATAGTGTTGTTATGCCCATTGCAGACAACATCAAGTCAAAGAAGAGGTAGTTGGAGGCTAGTCCTATGCCTAGTGTGTTACAAAAAGAGCTTGTTCCAAAGGAAAAAGTGGCCAGTGCCACATTTCCAATTCAAAACAATAGACCTGTTGATGCAAAAGACATTCCATCAGTCCCAAACGCACCTGAATGAGCTGCAGATTAAAAAAAGAAGGGAACATGGATTCCCTCAATGCACAAGGCAACCACTATTGCATTAAACATTGTGGAATAGATGAAGAAGAGAAATATAAATGTCTCTATGTGGGAAGTAATGTCCATCCTTCTCAAAGGGATTTGTTACAAGAAGCCTTGAGGCACTTCCCATCAGTTGAGTTAGTAGCATTAGACTCATCATCAAGATAGAAAGAGAAGACTCCTATTAGTCTTGTGCAACCAAGTGAAGGACAAGTAAGTATAGTCAAGAAACCATCTCCTTTCTACTTGTCTTTGATCATTGGATAGTTTTTAGTACACAACTGCATGATTGATTCAAGAGCTAGTGTTTCGGTTATTCCCAAGAAGATAGCAGATGCATTAGGCATCAAGTATACCCCTATTTCATCAGGAGTATTATAGTTAGATGGAACCTCTATGAACACTATAGGAGTGATCAAGGGACTAGACTTGACTATGCATGCATGTCCAAACCTAACTTTTAATCAAGACATATCAGTCATTGATCTTCCTCCTTTGTTTGTCATCTGCCTGTCAAGGGATTTCATAGCCAAGGTAGCTGGCTACCTTTCTTCTAACTAGTCTCATATGCTTTTGAGGACCAAATATGGCACACGGTTCACCATTAAAGATGACC
Source organism: Cunninghamia lanceolata (assembly GCA_027924645.1). Taxonomy (NCBI): domain Eukaryota; kingdom Viridiplantae; phylum Streptophyta; class Pinopsida; order Cupressales; family Cupressaceae; genus Cunninghamia; species Cunninghamia lanceolata. Next base: position 20,484,782 of record BSBN01001583.1, read on the forward strand.
CAATTTCAAACTATCATGTAGAGAATTCTGAGCATAGTATGGTGAACCCACATGTTATGATTCAGGGTGAGGAAGTGCATGATCTAGAACCTATTGAGGTAGAGCCCTCATCTCTTCCTATCCCTGACCTATTTCTTGATGAGTGGGCAAGGGATCATGAAGATTTCAATCCTTATGACACCACTGAGGTGACTGATTTGGGAAACTACATGATACATGAAGTGGATTCTTCAACTCCTTCTGTACTCAAGCTAGATGATGACTCCAATGGCCCATGGAAGATGTTTTTTGATGGTGTGAAGAGCAAACTTGGAGTTGGTGTAGGTGTTTTGCTAGTCTCTCTGACTAGTAACAAGTTGCATTATGCTCATAGGTTGCATTTTTCTTGCACGAATAATGTAGCAGTTTACGAGGCATTGGTCCATGGCTTGCTACTAGCTAAAAAAGAATAAAATCAAGCATCTAGAGATTTTTAGTGATACTGAATTGGTGGATAACCAAGTCCGAGAAAGATGTGCAAAAAAAACTAGCTTTTAAGAACTTATAGACATAGAGTTTGGGACCTGTTAGAGAGTTTTGATGCTCTCAACCTGTAGGTGATCCCAAGAAAAGTAAATGCTAATGCTAATCAATTGGAGATGGTGGGGACTCAATTTTCTCCACCTACAGACTTGTTTCGAGGTCTTGATCAACATGTGAGGGTTGTTGTTAGACCATCAGTTCTTGATAATGATATCCATTGGTAGGTCTTTGACAGCAATGAACATATTTTGACCTTCATTCATACTGAAGCAGAGTTTTCTTCCATGGTGCAGCCTAGGTTATAGGAATTCTATGGTGACCAGATCATCCAGTTCAAATCCAACAAGTTTTCCAACTGTCTAGTCACCCTTGAGGCCATATTTAATTGTGATGATGAGTTTAGGGGTGAGAGAAATAAGATGACCTTCAAGAAATAAGATTACTAGTTTAGGTAACTGTCGCCTATGACAAAGAGTTATTGCTGGGAAAGTTATGTGGTGATGCAGAGGAGCAAGAGTTCATAAAGCTTGCCCAAAAGTATGATGACATCCTAACATGGGCATATGAGGATTTGATTCAAATGTGGCTTAACATGCCTTTGATCTAGATCCTAACTGCAACCTAGTTCACCAAAAGCAGTGGCCCATAAATCCAAATATTGAGCCGCTCATGAGAAAAGAGCTTGCCAAGCTCATAAAGGTGAGGATTATCTTTCCCATCAAATATTCTACTTGGGTGGCTAATCTAGTTCCTATGAGAAAGATAAATAAATAAATTAGGCTCTATGTTGAATTCAGGGACCTGAATCATGCTTCTCTGAAAGATCACTACCCTCTGCCCTCTATGGATCAAATTTTGAAAACGGTTGCAGGGGCGGAGAGGTTTTCATTATTGGATGGCTTCTCTGGCTATAATCAGATCTTTGTCAGGGAGGAGGATAGATTTTAGATAGCATTTATAACCAAATGGGGAAACATGTCATATGTAAAGATGCCATTTGGTTTGTCTAATTCTAGTGCTATGTTTTAGAGGGCAATGGATATTTCCTTCAAAGGATTTATAAATAGGTTCATCCTGATTTATCTAGATGACATTACAGTCTTCTCTAGGAAGGGATAAAATCACATGGAGCATCTAGAGAAAGTGTTCTAGAGATGTAAAGAGTTTGGGGTGTCTCTGAACCCCAAGAACTATATTTTTTTGTTGCCCAAGGCAAGCTTTTGGGCCACATAGTGTCTACGGATGGAATATCCATAGACCCTAATAGGACGTCTACTCTTATTTCTCTTCCCCTACCTGCTCACAAAAGGCCCTTACAATCTTTTCTAGGGTAGATCAACTTTGTTAGGAAGTGACAAGGTGTCGTTGTACCTCATCATTTAATCTATTTTCAGATGTCAATAATCCAGGGGCTATGTCCTCGGCTGTTTGCAACTAGGGATTCTACAGTTACCAGTTTTCCTTACTAATCTTAACAGCTTCTGCTAATTTGAAAAGATTAATCTGTCAACTTACTAAATGAATTTAAGTAACGCTGAAACAGAATTAAACAAGAAGTTACTTGAAAGCAATCTTAAAAATAGTAACATGCATCTATCTATTAAAATCAGTAAATATTTTTTACAGCAAAATCTGAAGTAATAAAGCAATGGTGCTAGCCTTTCGCCTTGGTGGTGAGAGTGGGCCATTGCTCCACACCCTTGGGGCTGAAGGTTACAGTAGAAAATTAGCACAAAATAAGATCACAACTAGATCCAGTCCAATTCATTCACTTTGCATTCATAAAAATATTGCTATCACAGAACTGAGATTACCGAGAATCATAATAATTCAATCATTGTGTATTTCTTCTTCTTTTCAATCAATATATATTAAAATGAGTGATGACATATCACTTATCTTATCTACTAGTTCCTCTATGAGATGACATCCATCTATTTATTGCACTAGTTGTCTAACTATGGAAAATAATCATGCAATAAAAGAAGACTGAGTGGAACAGAAGTCCACTTAGAATTCTAAGTTTGAGTCTTAATACATTTGGGTAGCGAGGCCCTGAAAATATGGGTATTGAATTAGTTCTATCCGTAACTCATGCAAAAACTTTATAAAGATAAAAACTCCAGCAGTTTAACTAAAGATGACCCTTCACCACTCAGGTGATGATTTGAGTGAAATGAGGGGTGTTAAGATCACTGTTGAGAGTGCCTGATCAGAAGCTTATGCTGGAAATATGCCCTACTCTCAGGAGGTGCCAGAGATCTTTGCCCCTGTCTGCAGCTCTGGAGATATGTTTGTAGCTCCGGAGATACCTATAGCTTTCTTTGTTCAACTCTGGAGATACTCCAGACTCCCACAGAGCTCCGGAGAGGCATTCCTCATTACTTCAAAACTTCAGGTGTCATGGTACTTTGGTATTGTCTCCAGAGATCATTGAAGACTATCTCTGAAGATGCACAAAATTGTTGTTCCTGGCATCTACACCTGTTGATTCAAAACAAGAGAAGTTTTTGCATTTTTCCATCAATTCCATGCACATTAGTCACTCAATTAGAAATTATGATCTTAAGTAATCTATCTCAATCAATCATTAACTAGAACAATCTTGCAAGCTTATTTGGGTGTAGATATTAAGAAAGATGGGATTAGGAAGGAGAAAAAGAGAGGTAAAAGGATGTATTTCATGGGTGCAACTTGGCACTCATCAGGAAGTTCATTCCTAACTGTACTGGCTTGGTGAAGCCTCTAAATCTTATGCTTAAGAAGGATGCAGTCTTCAGATGGACTAAGGAAGGGAAGGATGGTTTTGAGAATATCAATGAAGAAATTGCCCAGACACCTACTCTCATGAACCCAAATTATGATAAGGATTTTGTGCTTTGTGCATATGGAGGAGAGAATAGTATTGTTGTTGTTTTGATGCAACATAATGAACAAGGAATGGAACAACCTCTGGCCTTCTTCAGTTAGACCTTGAAGAACTATGAGGTCAGATACAACCCCATGGATAAGTAGGTATTTGTCATTGTTGGAGCTTTAAAAAAATTTAGATATATGTTGAAAATAACCATATCAAAGTTTTGGTTTCTCATCGTAGTGTGAGGGATTACATAATGGGGATTGAGATTAGTGAAAAGAGAGCTAGTTGGGTCACTAAGATCCTAGAATATGATGTGATCATCAAAGCCACTAAGCTGATTAGAAGCAGAGGATTGTGTGAACAACTAGCTCAGATATCAATAAATGAGGTGAATTCATCCTACCATTTGAATGAGGAGGAACCTACAGATGAACCATCAGTTGTGAGTTCTTGGACAACATATATGGCCAAGTTCCTATCCACTAGTAATTACCCCTATGGATTGGACATAACCAAAAGAAGAAATTTTAGGTTACAATCTATCCCTTATGCATTGGTAGATGGTGTTCTCTTTAGGAGAAATTTGGATGGAGTCTTACTGAGATGCATAGAAGAAGATTAGGTTGATAGACTTCTTGGTGAGTTTCATGTTGGCCCAGCTAGTGGCCATTTCTTCGCTAGAGCCACATCAATGAAAATAATGATGGCAGGTCACTTTTAGCCCATATTATTCAATGATGCCCATGTGTGGGTAAGGAAATACAAAGAGTGTGCTATCTTTTCTAGAAATAAAAGATTAGCAGCACTTCCACTCCACCCTATTCAAGCTGATAATCCCTTTTCACAGTGGGGATTAGACTTCATTGGCCTGATAAATCCCTCTTCTAGTGCTGGTCATAAGTGGGTTTTGACTGCAACGGATTACTTCACTAGATGGGTTGAAGCAGTCCCACTCAGGGAAGCCACTGAGTCATCTAACATGGATTTCTTGGAAGAAATCATGACAAGGTTTGGAGCTCCGCATACTATTATTTCTGATAATGCAAAAGAATTCATGAGTTTTAGGATTGTTGATTGAGCTCTTAAGTACAATGTGTTCTTGAAGACTTCATCCAATTATTACCCTCAAGGTAATGGGCTGGTTGAATCCACCAATAAGAACCTGATTAGGATTCTGAAGAGGACCATGGAGACAAATAAGAGACAATGGCATAATAAGATCAGATTAGCTCTTTGGGCTAATAGGATCACATATAAGAGAGACATTGAGAACTCTCCTTTTGTTCTTATGTATGGAAGAGAGGCTGATTACCTATATCCTTAGAGCTTCTTGCATTGGATTTGGCTCATCAATTGGATTTGGAAGGAGAGGATGCAAGGTCTATCAAGATGGCTAAATTGACTGAACTAGAAGAACAAAGACAGTCAACCATGATTGCATTAGAAGAACATTAGATGCAAACCAAGAGATATTTTGATTAGAAGGCTAGGGTCTAGACCTTTAAAGAATGTGATCTTTTCCTAAAATGGGATGTTGACCAAGCCAAACTAGGAGGCCACACCAAGTTTGATGCACCTTAGAGTGGGCCTTACATCATCATCAACAACAAGAAAGCAAATGCCTTCATTATATCAAGGCTCGACGGTGAAATTCTACCCATTTTAGTTAATGGGATCCATCTCAACCATTAACATTAAGGTTGGTATGAGGTCTTGTACATATTGTTCTAGTTTATTTCAGTTTTAGATTTCCCTTTCCCTAAGTGCTTTTGCACAGGCTGCATTATCATTAGGAGAATGCATGCCTTCTTCTTTTGTCTTTTGAGAGGCAGGTTTTAGTTGTCTCGACTCTTTGATTCCTCTTCTAGACTCTATGCCCAATGGATGCTTAAGGATACTGATCTATTTGTTTAGAAAGAAAACATCCCTGAGAGGTTGCCAAAATGTTGACCCATTTTCCTCTGTTCAGAGTCAAATAGTTCACCTTGAAAATCTCCTAGATATCCCTTGGAATATGGCCCTACAGGCCTTAATCCCTCCAAATTCTAGTGCATTGCCCTACAAAAATCCCTATAAACTCATTTGGAAAATCCTTGCAAAAACCCAAAAAAACCTAGAAACCTTTTTCCTTCAATGTCTTCCTTCGCAAGGATTTTCATCTTCATACTTGGTCATTTTGGTATGGATATTTAATGTCTGGATATCTAGATCTTAGTTAACATCCAGATATTATCTTAATATCTAGACCTTAACTAAAATCTTGATATCTTTCGAGTATACAGACCTTAGTTAATATCCGGATCTTAACTAACATCTGAACCTTTTCCTGTATCCGGACCTTAGTTAATATCCAAACATTTTCTTAACATTTGAACCTAACTAACATCCAAATACTTACCGAATGTGCAGACCTTAGTAAATACCTTGATGTTTTCCTAACATCCAAATATTTCCTAATGTCTGGATCTTTCCCAATATCCATGCCCTTTGTGAATGTCCCAATGACATCATCCAGTCCCCTCCCCAAAGAAGTGCATATGATGATGATGTCATCTAGACATTCTGCCACCGATATATTATCTTGCAGTGCTAATATCCTAATGATGTCATCCAGATCCCCTCTCTAATGAAACTCTTCATGTCGATGGCATCATCAGTATATTCAAGGGTGGCATATTAAAATTTAATGTCCTGACATTAGATATCCATGCGGATGATGGCTCCTCCATTGTTGCGAAGATAAATTTGATGGGTACATCCGGATATCAGGATATGAAGACTCTTGTGTGCGGTTAGGCCATATCATCCAGATATTTATGAATGTACAAACATGAAGGGATATTCATGATATCCATATGCCCGTTGACCGTAACTTTGATTGTGGATATCTTCTGCACCCTGAGGAATTTATACATGATCCAAAAAGTAAAACTGCTTAGAATTTCATCCTCTTTCATTTGGTAGGCTTTTTGGGGAAAATCCGTACCTTCAAAATAATGATCCAAAATTCATTATTCAGATGTGGATATGCACATCTGGATATTAGGATAGTGGCTAATTGTAGATGAATATGCAGACTCGGTTGACAAGACATATCAACGGTTGACTTAAAGTGTTGCGAAAGCTTCCCAAAGGCAGATATTTCACATTGATTGTTGTAGGTGAGTGATTCAGCTAGTCGCATTGAAGACCCAAAATATCTTCCAGTTGCTTGATGGATCCATATATTTCCTACATTAAATTCTTGTAGGTAGACGTCCCTTCTGAAGAGGAAATATCTCTGACAGGCCCATGGGCACATTCATTATAGTAGGTAATGGTACACCTTTGTAAATACTATATAAAGCATGACATGTAATGTATTCAAGTTGGCTTTTGGTTTTACAAACCATATCTCTTGTAATTGTAATTGTGCCTCTTTGATAATAGAAATCAGATTTTACCTTCTCATGAATGGTTCTTTGCTCTGTGTATTTTTTTGTTTGACCTCCATCTATGAATGCATCTTTGCTCTTGGATTTCATTTAGTTTCTCTTACCTCTGCAAGTAGATCATGATTTTTGTATGTTTGTTTGTTGGATATTGTTATTCTATGCATAAATAGTTGTTTAGAGGGCCTTCTCATATTCAAACCTAGTGTATCACCACCCCTTTAATTTCAGTTTCAACCCTCTTATTCTTTTCATAAATAGGTGGATAGATTAGGTTTAGTCTTAGGATTGCTGAATCTCTCATTTAGCAAATGAATCGGCCTCTCTCTGGAGATTTGACCTCCCTATAGGGTCCCACACTTGGAGGTCATCTCAATGTTTCACTAGATTGTTGGAGCCCTAAAAGCCTTCAACACTGGGTGTAAATCTATGTGACAACAGTTACATCAGGAAAGCTACCAGGTTTCATTATCTCCAAATGAGGGATATAAGTGGATCATACAAAGGTTACAAATGTAACTGAAATGCCACCTCCTAAAAATCTTAAGCAACTACATAGTCTCCAAGGAAAACTCCAACCAATTAGATAATTCATCATCCAATTCATGGATAAATGTCAACCATTCTTCCACCTCAAAAATAATACTACCTTCTAGTGGGATGAATCTTGTCAACATGGATTTGATAACATCAAGGAATGTCTTGCATCCCCTCCTGTGCTCATACCACCTATTACTAATAAGCCCTTATTGCCTTGCATTTCAACTACACCCATTTCCTTGGGGCACTATTAGCACAACATGATGAATAAGCTCAAGAAAGGGCAATCTAGTACATCAGAAGGACACTTGTTGGATACTAATTAAATTATATAGCATGGAACAAGCATGTTTGGCTATTGTCTTTGCCTCAATAAAGCTTCATCATTACATGTTTAATCACCACACAAAGCTCATCTCCAAAATTGATCCACTCAAATACCTACTATCATGAGCTTCCCTAATAGGTCGTATGGCTAAGTGGGTCATGATACTAAGTGAATTTTAAATTGATTATGTGGACTACAAGGTAGTCAAAGGATAGATTGTGACAGATCTGTTGGCCAAAGCATCCCTCACCAACACTCATCCATTGGTTTTTGATTTCCTTGATGAATCCATCTTCACTCTTGATGAATCTCCTATTTGGAAGCTATATTTTAACATGGCTCTTTCACTACTCATGGTTCTAGAGCATGCATCCTATTTATTACACCTCAAGGAGATCTTATACTTACATAGAGTATTAAACAAAAGATGACAAGATAATCCATACAAATGGATGATAGATAGTTTCAGGCAATATTTTATAGGCATCAAGATTGAGCAGCTTCCTCACCGCCACAACAAAGTAATTGACACCATGGCCACTATTGGGTCACTTCTAGAGATGTCGTAAAATAGCCAACAATGTGAATTCTTGGTTGAACAACTCCTAATACATGTGTATGACACCCTAGATTTAAGATTATTTGTGAACTTATTGGTCCCAATTCTCCTAATACCATGCCATCTACACCTACCTCCATGATTAGACTCTACCACCTGACCTTTCATATAATAAAAAAAAATTCAATTCTCATCTCGCTTTACCCTCCTTGGCGACACACTATACCAAAGAGGTTTTGATGGTACCCTACTACAAGGCCTAAATTTGGAAGAGGCCAACCTCACAATCAAGGAGGTTCATAATAGTATCTATGGATCCCACATTAGTGGTATGGGTCCTCGCTAAAAATATTCTCAAAATATGCTACTACTAGGCCATAATGGAAAAGGATGCATACTAGTATGTCAAACAATGATTTTAAACTTGTTGGTAGCATAGAGACCTGATACATGCATTGTTGCAAGCTCTGCAGCCTATTACTAATCCTTGATCCTTCTCTACATGGGGTCTCAACCTTGTCAGTATAATAAATCCCTCCCCTCCAATGGTCAAAACTCCTCATCACTAGCATTGAGTACTTTACTAAGTGGGTTGAAGCCATTCCACTAACCTACACTACTGGCCAAAAAATATCCAAATTCATTCTCCACCATATCATATATTGCTATGGAATCCTCTTTGCCATCATCACTAATAATGGTAAATCTTCAAAAAACATGAGGTATGAACCTTATGTTCCCAATTCCACATCAAGCATCATTGGTCGAATCCATACTACCCACAAGGTAATGGTCAAGTTAAGGCATATAACAAAACCCTAATCAAAATCCCCAAAAAGACTATCAATAATGCTAGTTGTGATTGGCACCTACAACTTAATCCCACTCTATGGGCTTATTGTACCAATATTTTCACACCCATAGGTGCTACTCCATACTCACTAGTCTTTGGAATTGAAGCCATCTTGCTAGTTGAGATCAACTACAATCACTACACATCTGTTTGCATGACCTCATTGATGATGAGTACTTAATTGCCTGACTGCATGAGATAGAACTATTTGATGAAAGGTGCTGCAATGCCCTAGACCACTTAAAAACTTATTAAAATAATCTCTGCCAAAGCTATAACTATTGCAAGTATGAGGTAAACCAGTGTTGTCATTGATGTCAACATACTCATATTGCTTTGACAAGAAGGATTCAATGAGCAGTGTGCTGAGGATATTGAGAAAATTAGCCTCAGTTAGGAACAGTAAAGAACAGTGATGAGAAGAAGGCAAATGTACTGTATAGGATGCGAACCGGAGGATGCGGATTAAAGGGTTTGTAGATATGAGTCTTGAGATGCTTCAGTTAAGATTTCAGAGGTCCGCATGAAGATCTGAAGGAGTTGTGGCTGTCGGTGCAGAACTGGTTCTGGGAAGTATTCAGAGGTGACAGAGGATCACAAAAAGGTCCGGTGAGGTCCGGAACTGTATAATCCTAATCTGTGGATTGGAAGGAGTCTTTGGGATGTCCTTGTGATGTGCCATCTTGAGTTGTGTATGATTTGGAGGTCTGGAAGTACCTCTTGCACTATGACAGTAGCGACAGACAGTGTTCTTGAAGTTTCGGATAAGGAGGATAAGAGATTTCAGTAAGTAAAGGAAATGCGGACGTACCTGGTCATTCAGGCAGGCTTGTGAAGGTTCCTGGATCATGTTGAGGTTGTGTTGTTGGTCCGCATTGACAGTAGAGCCCGGAATTGAAGATATTCTTCCGGATGAAGTTTTTGCTCTATTTAGCCGACCGGATGAGTTGTTCATCCTGCAAATGTTCTTATGGTGGCCGACCGGATGTGTCATTCATCTTGTAGATATTCTTATGATTGATTGCTGACTTAGATGATTGTTCCTAAGTTGATGTCTTGTATAAATAAAGATTTGTGAGTTCATTTTGAGGTGTGGCTGATGTGGAAAAAGGTGAAGTAGCGAAGAGAAGTGCAGAAGGCAGAGCAGATGTTTCTGGGCTTAATGGAACTGATCCAGACATGGTAAAGATGTCATTCTCCAGTTCAAGACTGTGATTCTTATCACTTTGTAGACAGTGTGTCTCCTTGTAGGCAGTGGGCCTCTTTGTGAGCAGTGTGCTCGGGCAGTGAGCCCTAATTGGCAAGTGCCATTTTGTATTTCCTTATTCTTCTAACAGAGAATAATATTTGGGTTAATCACCCCGTGGTTTTCTCCCTTAACCGGGTTTCCACGTCAAAAATACTGTGTCATGTGTTTCTTATTTCATGATAATGTTTGTTTGTTTAATTCAATGCTGCTTTGATTAATAAGAAAGATCAAAAGAAGAAACAATTAGGATAACTGATTCACCCCCCCTCTCAGTTATCAACAATTGGTATCAGAGCAAGGTTCCTCTGAAAGAAGCTTAACCGCTTGAGGAGATCTAGGAATGTCGTCATACAAAAAGGATAGTCCGAAGTTCGATGGAACCAATTTTACTCTCTGGAAGGGTCGCATGAAATGTCACCTAGAATGTATGGGAAAAGCATACTTGGCCATGGTTTCAAAACCATATGTACCTCCACAAGGTGGTCCGACAACTCTGAATGAAATCACAGAAGCTGAAAACAATCTGCGAACCAAGGAAGCTCTTCTAAGCGCATTGAATGACTCAGATCTCTCAAATGTTATTGACCTACCAACTGCATATGAGATCCTGACTAAACTGGAACTTCTGTATGAAGGAGATGAGTTTGTCAAAAGTGCAAGGTTGCAAAGTCTGAAAGGGAAATTCGAAAGATTGAAGATGAGAGATGATGAAAACATCACTACTTTTATGCCAAGAGTGAATGAACTAGTGTGTGGAATTAGAAATGCTGGTGGAACTCTGGATGAAAATGAGATCGTTTGCAAAATCCTCAGATCCCTTCCTGCTGCCTACAAAATCAAGGTTGCTACAATTGATGAATTCAGAGCCCACGCAACCGTCACAAGAGAACAATTGGCTAGCAAGCTAGCTGCATTTGAAATGACCGAGTTTGGAGATGACCTTCCTAAGACTGAATCTGCTTTCAAAGCCAGTACCTATGTGAAAGGCAAACAAAGAATTGATCCGGGAGAAAACTCTTCAAGGAAGATGACATGGTATGATCAAGCAAGAAGAGACATGGAAGAAGAAGAAGCAGAAACAACTCAACTTGAAGCCCTCATTGCAAAAAGACTACCAAGAGGATCCGGTAAGTATGAAGGAAAACTACCCTTTAAGTGCTTCAACTGCAATAAGATTGGTCATTTTGCTTCAAGATGTCCGGAAAGATCTGCAAGGTCTAATACTAATAGACAAAGGTTTCAAAAGAATTGCTATTATGTTCATGAAGAAGATGACAATGAAGGAGTAACAGATGATGAATCAGAACTAGGAAGCAAATCCGAAAATGAGTGGGTGTTTATTGCCATCAAGGAAGAAGATTCAATACTCTCTGAATCTGTCAATCACAAAGTTGTTGAAAAAGCTTTGGCTGCTCAAGTGGAAGAAAAGGATGATTGGGTTATTGACAGTGGATGTTCTCACCATATGACTGGTGACAAGAATAAGTTCTTGAATTTGGAAAGGTATGAAGGAGGAATGGTAAAGTTTGGTGACAATTCTGCTGGCAGAATCAGAGGCAGGGGAACTATTTCCTTTGATGGAAAGAGCAAAACAGGTAATGTACTATATGTTGAAGGATTGAAGCACAATCTTCTCAGTGTTGGTCAGTTAGTAGACAAAGGCTATGATCTTCGGTTTAAGAATGGAAAATGCAGAATCTTTACAAGCTCCGGAACTGAAATTACATCTGGTACTCAGTCAAAAGGTAATATCTTTCATCTGGTTGGTTCAAATAAAAGTTGTTTGTTTGTTCAAATTGATCAGAGTTGGTTATGGCATAGAAGAATGTGTCATGTAAATTTTGATAACATCATCAAGATAAGCAATACTCAGGCTATAAGAGATCTTCCAAAATTGATGAAACCTACAAATAGTTTGTGCAAAGAATGTCAGCTAGGTAAACAAAGCAGAGTCTCTTTCAAAAGCAAAGATCAGTCTTCTACCGGATTGTTGGAATTAGTACATACTGATCTCTGTGGTCCGACAAGAATCAAGAGTCTGCAAGGTGATAGATATTTCATGTTATTAATTGATGATCATTCCCGGATGATGTGGGTTACCTTTCTAAAAGAAAAATCAGAAGCATTTGAGAAGTTCAAAATCTTCAAAGCTTTGGTGGAGAATCAAACCGGATTGAAACTAAAGTGTCTAAGGTCTGATAGAGGTGGTGAATTTACATCTGGAGAGTTCATTGATTATTGTGAGAAGCAGGGTATAAGGAGACAATTGTCTGCTCCTAGGACTCCACAGCAGAATGGAGTAGTTGAAAGAAAGAACCGGACCATCCAGGAAGCTGCCAGGACAATGATGTTGGAAGCAAATGTTCCTCAGATGTTCTGGAAAGAAGCTATCAGCACTGAAGTCTACACTCTAAATTGAGTTCAAATCAGAAACAATACTAGTAAGACCCCCTACGAACTCTAGTTTGGCATCACTCCCACTGTGAAATATTTCAGAGTATTTGGTAGCAAGTGTTATATCAAAAGAGATGAAGATCTAGGAAAGTTTGCTGCTAGAAGTGATGAAGGAATTTTCTTGGGCTACTCCACTCAAAGCAAAGCATACCGGTGTTACAATAAGAGACTGAGGAAGATGATAGAAAGCACTAATGTGAAAGTTGATGAAGGAATTGAGAAGCCCTCAAGATTTTATGAATCTGATGAAGATGACCAAGACAGTGTTCAAGGAACTCAATCCTCTCTGGTAAGACAGAGTCAGCCTGATCCGGTAAATCAGGAAGAAGAGATAGGTTTGAATGAGCCTGATCAAGAAGCAGCAGTGCAGGATACTCCCAAAATTCCAAGGTATGTGACACTAAACCACTCTGAAGATCAGATCATAGGGGACAGAAGCAAAGGTGTGCAAACTAGAAGGAATGTTGCTCAAAATCAGGATGAATGTTGTCTGATTTCAAAGATTGAACCTAAACAGTAAATGAAGCCTGTAATGATGAAAACTGGACTAAAGCAATGAAAGATGAATTAATGCAAATTGAGAAAAATCATACTTGGGATCTTGTTCCTAGACCTAGAGACAGGAATGTGATTGGAACCAAATGGGTCTTCCGGAACAAATTAAATGAAGCTGGTAAAGTAATCAGAAACAAAGCTAGATTGGTCTGCAAAGGCTACTCCCAAATAGAAGGAATTGATTATGAAGAGACCTTTGCTCCCGTGGCAAGAATTGAAGCAGTCAGATTATTTCTTGCATTTGCTGCCTTCAAAGACTTCAAGGTATATCAGATGGATGTCAAGTCTGCCTTCCTAAATGGTGATCTGGAAGAAGAAGTTTACATTGAACAACCGGATGGATTTCAATTATCTGACAATGATGATATGGTCTGTAAGTTAAAGAAAGCATTGTATGGATTAAAACAAGCTCCAAGAGCATGGTATGAAAGGTTGGATAAGCATCTTGTGCAGATTGGATTCAGCAAAGGTACTGCTGACAGTAACTTATATTTCAAAATTGATCATGAAAACGTTTTGATTGTTGAAGTGTTTGTAGATGATATCATTTTTGGAGGAAGAGATAGTATGTGCAAAACTTTTGCAAATCAGATGAAATGTGAGTTTGAAATGTCTATGCTTGGTGAAATGAATTTCTTCTTGGGTCTGCAAATTACTCAAACAAAGAAAGGAATCTTCATTTCTCAGACCAAATATGTGAAAGAATTGTTAAGGAAATTTGGTATGGAAGATTCAAAACCAATGAACACTCCCATGGCAACCAGATGTAAGTTGAGCAAAGATGATGACTCTCCAAAGGCAGATCAGAAAATGTATAGATCAATGATTGGTGGATTGTTGTATCTCACTCAGACCAGACCAGATATAATGCAGGCTGTTGGTCTTGTGGCAAGATTCCAGGCTAATCCTAGAGAATCTCATGTTATGGCAATCAAAAGAATTTTTAAGTACTTGAAAGGAACAGTTGAGTATGGTCTATGGTACCCTAGAGATCCGGATTTCTCTCTTCATGCTTACACAGATGCAGATTGGGCAGGAGATGTAGATGATCGAAAGAGCACCAGTGGTGGAGCATTCTTTTTGGGGAAGAGATTGGTTTCTTGGCTAAGCAAGAAACAAGATGCAATATCTCTGTCTACAACTGAAGCAGAATACATTGCAGCAGTAAGTAGTTGCACTCAAATCCTATGGATGAAGCAGATGCTAAGAGATATTAAAATTGAATATGCGGAGCCTATCACAATTTTCTGTGATAATTCAAGTGCAATTAACATTTCCAAGAATCCGATATTACACTCTAAGACTAAGCACATATCTATCAAGTTTCATTTCTTGAGAGAACAAGTGAACAAGGAAGAAGTCAGGTTGGAGTATGTTCCCTCCAAGGATCAGATTGCAGATATCTTTACTAAACCTCTTCCCAAGGACTCTTTTGAATATCTCCGGGAGAAGTTAGGGGTCATGGCCCCTTCGGTGATAAACTAGGATGCACTGATGTGCATCAATCCGGTGGATATCACAGTCACATCTTGTGATCCGGATTGATGATGGGGAGCTGCTACTAAGGGGGAGTAGCTGGTATGATTCTGATGTGTTAAAATTGCAAGTATGAGCCCTTTGCCATTGATGTCAAAGGGGGAGAGAAGACATGTGACAAACAAGTAGCTGATGATCAAAAGGGGAGTAGTAAATGAGGAGAAGACATGTTACTGATAGGGGGAGAAGTGACAGAAAGGAGAAGTTTCTTGTCTTGATGGTTTTTCACATCATATGTTACCATCAATGACAAAGGGGGAGATTGTTGCAAGTATGAGGTAAACCAGTGTTGTCATTGATGTCAACATACTCATATTGCTTTGACAAGAAGGATTCAATGAGCAGTGTGCTGAGGATATTGAGAAAATTAGCCTCAGTCAGGAACAGTAAAGAACAGTGATGAGAAGAAGGCAAATGTACTATATAGGATGCGAACCGAAGGATGTGGATTAAAGGGTTTGTAGATATGAGTCTTGAGATGCTTCAGTTAAGATTTCAGAGGTCCGCATGAAGATCTAAAGGAGTTGTGGCTGTCAGTGCAGAACCGGTTCCGGGAAGTATTCAGAGGTGACAGAGGATCACAAAAAGGTCTGGTGAGGTCCGGAACTGTATAATCCTAATCTGTGGATTGGAAGGAGTCTTTGGGATGTCCTTGTGATGTGCCATCTCGAGTTGTGTATGATTTGGAGGTCCGGAAGTACCTCTTGCACTATGACAGTAGCGACAGACAGTGTTCTTGAAGTTCTGGATAAGGAGGATAAGAGATTTCAGTAAGTAAAGGAAATGTGGACGTACCTGGTCATTCAGGCAGGCTTGTGAAGGTTCCTGGATCATGTTGAGGTTGTGTTGTTGGTCCGCATTGACAGTAGAGCCCGAAATTGAAGATATTCTTCCGAATGAAGTTTTTGCTCTGTTTAGTCGACCGGATGAGTTGTTCATCCTGCGAATGTTCTTATGGTGGCCGACCGGATGTGTCATTCATCTTGCAGATATTCTTATGATTGATTGCCGACTTAGATGATTGTTCCTAAGTTGATGTCTTGTATAAATAAAGATTTGTGAGTTCATTTTGAGGTGTGGCTGATGTGGAAAAAGGTGAAGTAGCGAAGAGAAGTGCAGAAGGCAGAGCAGATGTTTCTGGGCTTAATGGAACTGATTCGAACATGGTAAAGATGTCATTCTCCAGTTCAAGACTGTGATTCTTATCACTTTGTAGACAGTGTGTCTCCTTGTAGGCAGTGGGCCTCTTTGTGAGCAGTGTGCTCGGGCAGTGAGCCCTAATTGGCAAGTGCCATTTTGTATTTCCTTATTCTTCTAACAGAGAATAATCTTTGGGTTAATCACCCCGTGGTTTTCTCCCTTAACCGGGTTTCCACATCAAAAATACTGTGTCATGTGTTTCTTATTTCATGATAGTGTTTGTTTGTTTAATTCAATGCTGCTTTAATTAATAAGAAAGATCAAAAGAAGAAACAATTAGGATAACTGATTCACCCCCCCCTCTCAGTTATCAACAATAACAAGAATATCAGAGCTTGCATGTTTGAGATTGGTGATCTTGTGCTAAAGGAAAATCAAAGAAATATTAATCAATACTAAGAAAGGGAAGGAAATTTTGAACCTAATTGGGTAGGTCCTCACATCATCATTGCCAATATATGGTTTAGATGCTTATTAGTTGGCTACTCTATATGTTAAATAACTTGAAGAACCAATAAATATAGTTCATCTCAAGCACTTCCATCCTAACCTATAGAGTATCCCAATAAAAAAATCCAAAAAAATTGTTAAAAATTTAAAAAAAAAAAAACACAAGAAAAAAAGTAAAGAGAAAAACTTGTCCTTTGGTGAAAACCACTTTTGTGATGTCTTAGACAAGTACCATGGTGAAAAACCACTTTTAGGCACCATGTGTAAATTTGGACTCCATTATCCTCTAGGTCCTCTGTACCCCATTCTTTTGTCTCATCCCATTTCACACCATTCTATCTCTCACACTCATCCATCTTCCCCTCAGTGCATTTGATTATGTCATACACTTGGGGTAGTGACTTGTATCTTTCCTTGGAAGATGCCTTTTGACATTTTTTTCATCTCTACCTATTTGTTTCATTAGATGTGTCTCCTTCCCAATTCTAAACTTCATGTGCTTATATCAAACACACAACACGAACCTTCAAACCCATAAAATCAACACCCAAAACATTATACCTAAATGCAAAACAAAGTCTGTATTCTACCTCAGTCATCACACACTTATTGAATCACTAGCCATTGTGAGACCTGTGACCTATCATTTTCCTTCATGGGATATATTGTTCCCCACACCAGGGATTCTCATCATCTCAGTCCTTTTCAACACTTTGGCAAGAGGTAAAACTACTATGTGTTGATTGATTGTTGTATTTGATCACTATTTTATCTTTGAACCTCTACATACCTCCTCCAGGTTGCCACAATCCTTATATCATGGTGCATCTTGACTAGTGTGCCAAGGGCACATCTTTTGATTTATGTGTCATGTTTGTTTGTTGTTCCATCACAATTCCCGTCAAGGTTGTCAAACATCTTATGATGTACTGAGGCATCCTTTATTTGTTATGTGTTTTTGAGCCAGTCCTATGCATGGGACACATCATCACCTCGATCTCTATACCTTGGTGCATAATGTCTTATGCTATATCAAATTAAGGTTTCTCGCTACATGTTAGTATATACTTACATTTAAATCCAACCACTAGTTATATCATACATCCTAATCTATCATCCATATACATATGCTTATCATTTTGCCTATCTATCATTTCTTCTCATTTTCTACTATTTTCTATCATTTTCCATTATCATTCATTTATTCATCGTATTTTTCTATCATTATGTGATGAACAAAAATATTAATCATCCATCCACATTATCATAGATGCATCCAGAATCATACTATCATCTAGTCTATCCATCTAATCCATGTATAATGCATATTCATTGCATATCCATACATTAAAATAGTTACATTTGCATTCATAAACATACCATAAGTCCATCATGCATAATCATAAGCAACACCACATACATTAAGATCAAAATCATAATTATATATAAGCATACACTATCCATCACATGCATCCATCATCATGTGAATCAAAATCACATGTATATCATTAAATATCATAATCATAGTCATCAAATCAAATTATCCGTAATCATAAAATTTGTGCATTCATACATCACATCATCAGATAACATCAAGTCATGTCATAAGCATCCATTGCGTAAAATCACATCATCCATCGTATCAACATAATAATCATAAACTCATGGTATAATGATCATCATATATCATATCATCTCAAAAAATGTTTGTACATCATCAAATTGTATATACATAATGTATAATATCAAAATGTAAAAAAGGACATGTGCCCAAGTCCAACTAGCCATGGTTGGCATTGTCTCCCTATGACCTTGATGCAGATGGTGGCCCCTAGGTGGTGGCATCACCATTGACGTTGACCTAATTGTAGATGCTAAGTTGGCAACTGACTCACTAGCCCTTGATGCTATCATCTCTACATAGAAGGGATCCCTCTATTAAATTGACATGACACACTCATATAATGATCTATAATATGCTACCTCCTGCAACACTTGTATCATCTCTCTACCTTCTCATGTTACCTGTTGTCATATTTTGCCCAGCCTAAAATATGCTAGAATCCCTCCTATAAAAAAAAAACCAATAAGAGAAAGCCCAAATAGAAGGAGATGAGTCTGATATCCTTCAAATTTTAATGAATTTCCTTGCAAAACCCCCAAAAATCCCTATGGAGAATCCTTGTAGAAAACCTAGAAAAATCTAAGTTCTTCCCTTAGGTTTTAGGCCCTTTCAGGCCTTTATCAACAAAAGTTCAGGTTCGTGAACCAACCAGTTCACCGACTGGCTGATTCACTGACTACGGTATGAAGCTCAAAAAATGACCAAGTAAAGGAAGGAATATTTCCCTTTGTTAGCAATTTTCATGTTTGGCAAACTTTTCCAAAAGTTTGAGATTTCACAAGTTTGTCGATTCAACGATTCACTGACAAAGGGCTAGGTTCGCAAGTTCTTATGTTCACCGATCCAACGATTCCCCAATAAAAGGAGAGAACAAGAAGAAGCCCAAAGTTTAGGAAAGTGGGACTTTCCCAACAAGGAAGGATTTGCGAAAATGGCTAAGGGAAAGTTAGAAAATAAGATAGAAGGGCCTTTATCGGCAAAGTTTAAAAAGTGTGAACTCTTCCAAAAGTTTGCAATTTCCTTAGTTCATTGATCGAGGGATTCTTTGATAAGGGAAAGTAGAAAAGAGGCCGAAGGGGGACGGTTTGACAAAAAATAGATGGGCCAATAGAAAGGAAATTTTGTCTAAGGCATTGTTAGTTGAATGCAGGTTTGGCCGAATGGGCTTTTTACCAATAAGGCAAAAGGACAAAAGAACCGACAAAGAAGAAGAGTTTGATAAAACAAGGTTTTGCCAAAAAAGAGGGCTTAGTTCAAAAAGGGCAAAAGTCGTCGACAAAGAGCAAAGTAGAATCGACTAAGGTATGAAAATGTGAAAAGATGATACAAGGCTGGAAAATCGGCTAAGGGGCTAACTAGCGAAGAGGTTCAAGAGTTATTGAATTCACCAACAGGGTAATTCTTTGATAAAAGGAGCAAGCAAGGAAGGTTCAGCAAAGTGAAATTTTTTTGATAAGGGTGAAAGTCAGCCAAGGGTGATAGTTTGAGAAATGAAGATTTTGCTAATAATGCAAACGGTAAGCAAGGTTCAAGAATGTGCAGAATTGCCGACAAAGAGAGGATGAAGAATAGTTCGCCAAAGACAACTTTTGCCAACAAGGCAAAAAGGAGACAAGGCCAATAGTTCAAAAAAGTGGAGCTTTTCCGACAAAAGGAAGCAAAGAAGAAGAGTTCGGCAAAATAAGATTTTGCTGACATAAGGCAAAGGAAGACACAAAAAAGTTTGTGGAAATATTGTCTCGCCGATAAACAAGAAATGAACAAGCCAAAAATAGTTCTAAAAATTTGAAAGATTGTCGACTGAGGGTAGAAGAAGCTGAAAGAAGAGAGAGAGAGAGAGAGAAGAGTTTAGAAAATAGAGATTTTGTCGATGGGAAAACTAAAGAGGAAATCAATGAAAATGGATGATTATCTAGAGAAAAATGGTGATTTAAAGTGTTGTAAAAGCTTGCAGGCCCCTAAATTCATGTCATTTTCCTAGCAAAGAGGTACCCCCAACATTTAATTTCATAGCACAAAGTCAGTAGCAGGTCGCTGAGACAGTTGCTGTTGTACATATGCTACCAAAAGATAGATTTGCAGGCCCTTCCTCATAAACGTGCCTGGCACCCATGCATGCAAGTAATCTTCTTCTACAGGCTGCAGGCCTATCAGAAGCATGGCCTCCATTCCAGTTGTAGATCTTCCATGTCAGAAACTTAAGGAAGCATGAGCCTGTCCTAGGTTGATTGACCAGCTTCTAGCACCACTATTCTAGAGTGCTTGATAATGTTATATATACATCAAAGTGTAATGAATTGCAGCTAGTTGTTCTTCTGGGCTATTATATAGGTTAGAGAATTTTACGAATAGGCCTTTGTAATGCAATTACATGAACCAACTCGATTTGATGGATTGTGCTCTTCTACCAAGCCTCTCACATCTCTAGTTGGTAGTTCACCAATGAATGTAATTGATTATTCTGTGTCTAATTTCTTTGCATAACTCTTTCTCTTTTGTAATAGCTATTTGGCCTCTATAATCAATACAAACTGATATTTTTGCCTCTCTCATTATTCTTGCATTGTGTCTATTTTGATTAATGTGAGCTGTGTATTATGGGCAAAACGGTCCCTTTTATACTTCCATTTTCTATTCTGGCCTTTGTTAGGATTAATATGAGTCTGTGTGAGTTCTTTTCAATTTTGAGGTTATCACTATGTTGAGTTAGTTGCAGCTGAACACCCCCAATTTGGTGCATCACCTTCTTTTAATTTCAGCATTCCTTCTACCCCTTTTCTCCTACAAGTATTAATACTAGATTTAGTTTGATTTCTTTGAGCCTTAACCTTAGAAAGAGGAACAAGCCTTCTCTCAAGGTTTGATCTCATCTACAAGCTCCCACACCTTGAGATCAGTCCCATTGTGTCATTGAAGTGTTTGAAATAGCTTCAAACAGGGTGCAATTTCACATGACAACAATTTCTAGCATGCCCGGTGGGACCAATTCGATGAACTTTATCATCCATTGAAGGATTTGGTGTGTTCTTTAGTGCATTTTGCCATTCAGGGTAGTCTTATTCAACACCATGGCAACTCTGCTAAACAAATCTGCTGGTACAGCAAGTTCAAATGCTTAAGAATTCATCAAAGATCAAAGTTTGGTGATGCTTTTGGTCTTTTCTAGCCTTTAGGGCTTCCAATCACTTGGTGACTCTTCTGGGTATGTATCTAGTTTTTTGCTGATAGCAAACCTGTTTTGCTCTAGTTCATAAATTTTTCTATGATTATCCAGTATTTCAATGCTTTAAAATGTCAAACTATTATGGGAATTATGGCTATTCCCCTTTGTCCAACCAAAATGCAGGTTATTGGCCCCATACCAACAATACTAGGTCCTAAATACCTTTGATTTTATGCCATATGCCCCTACTACAACAGAATATCAGCATCCTCATGACACTTGCCTCCCTCCCACCCCTGCTCCGTCTTCTTGGAAACCTAATAATGTTTATTATTAACCCCAAGAAGACTACCTTAAACTGCTAGAGCTTAGGGAACATTTGGATGACATTAAAAGAAATATAGGGTACAATCAGTCGTGGTGAACCTTTAATTTTAACACCAGAAATGAAGGTGATGTGATGGAGATACTCCAATGGTTCCAGTAGGAGTGGGATGAAATTTAGGGAATGATGGAGTACAACAAACAATGAGAGGATCTTGCTCATCAGGCTCATCTTTAGCAACAGTAGATGGAGGCAGAGGAAAAGGCTTATCGAGAGCAAATTAAAGTGCAGCTCACAGCCTTATCTGAGGAGCAGTTAAAGCAAATGCTTGCTGATGTAGAAAGGCAGCAGGCTCAAGTAGTCCCTTCCATTCTTAGTTTTAGATAGCCCCCCTTTCTACACAAGCTCAACCTGTAGTAGAAACAACTCCCAAATTCAAAATCCCAAGCTTCAGGCATGATAATCCCTTTGGGCCTCCAAAGCCACTTTCCAGTTTCAAAATCCCAAGTTTCAGAGGCCCTCAGCCTTCTTGAGATCTTGTTCCTATACAAATCCAACCTATTATTCCACAAGAACGACCCTCTCAAGAAACCCTTCCAGCCCCCATTCCATGTCAACCCTCTTATCCTGGCACTAGCCCAAAAGTGGAGGACAGGCCAATTTTTTGGCAGGATACTAGGTTCTATGAGCCAAAAAAGGAAGTATTTGAGGCTACTATGAAGCAGCCAACTAGTTGTGAACCCTCACATTCCATTGAAATAAAAATTTCAGACCCGCTGCAAGAAGAGGTTGAGCCAGATCATCCAGACCAACAACGGTGCATTGAGCATAAGGTTAGTGTCGATTCAAGCGCAGGGTTGAGTCCCTTGGATTTTGGCTCATTTGAAGAATTTTCCCATGCTTTGAACAAGAGAAATGAAACAAAAATGCAAGGAAAGCATGGGGAAGAGATCTAGTTACAGAGGCAACTCCAGTAAAATCCAGTTAGGCTACAGTCAAAGGATAGAGGCATGGTGGAGGAGATTGCTCTAGTCACTCCAAAGGTGGAGGATGCCACTATATTTCATGAGCTGCTTGGTGATATTAAAGATGAAAAATGCATGCAAATGCTAACATTAGTTGCAGTTTTGAAACAACATGAAGATGATGAAGGCCACGATAAGTTGTTGAAATGTGCAGACAAGTGCAAGAATGAGGTTCCAACTCATGAAAAGGAGCATGTAAGTAGCCCTATTCTAGAAAATGTAGAAATTAATGAAGCTAGGGTGGATCTTCTCATACCTACATGTTTTGAGGAGCTTGAAGACCTCTTTTAGGATGAGATAGATCTTTTCTGCTCAAGATATGACATTGGGCCAACATCCCCTGAGGAGGAACATCATGAGTAACATCTTATTCATAAGTTGGCTCGGTAGTCATATTTCTAGTCAAGCCATAGGAGCTAGAGCATTCAAACCAGCAGTGGAATAATGAAGAATCAAAACAAAGACATGAGATCAACTTTGTTGATTTGCATGTCATTTCAAGGGGATGTCCTATAAGGCATCTAGCCCAGCTAGATACATACTATAAAGAGTCACCACTTGTCATGATCACTTTTGAGCATGAATTTGAGCATCTAAATAAGTGGGATCAACCCACTTATCCACTTCCAGGTAGCTACATTTTTAATTAGTTCAGGTGGGTAAGTGAGTTTTTTCTCATTCTTAGGGAGGCATTTTGTCATTTTGTTGTATGCCCATCCCTTCTCCACCTCCTGTTAACTACCCACAAGCATGTGAAGCACTGTAAATTCTTGAGAAAGGATAGTTATTTTGAAAAACTAGTTAATGGATTTGTTTAATGTCATTTCTGGTTGGTTAGTTTAGGTTTAGGTTAGTTTTGTTTTTGTTTTAGGTTTCCTTTCCTCCAAGTGTTGTTGCACAAGCAGCTTTCTCATTAGGAGAATGTTTTCCTTGTTGTGTTTTTCTTTTTTTTGGGAGACATTTTAAGTTGCTTTGGTCATGAAGTTGCTTTCTTTTGACCATGTGTCCAATGAATTGTATAAGGTAGCTAGATCCTTGTGTTTGGTAGGCAAACACCCTTGCAAAGTCGCCAAAATGTTGTCATATTTTTCCCAGCCTAAAATATGCCAGGATCCTTCCTATCAGAAAAATTTGATCAAACAAAGCCCAAATAGAAGAGATGAGTCTGATATCCTTCAAATTTCAATGAATTTCCTTGCAAAACCTCCAAAAATCCTTCTAGATAATCCTCGCAGAAAACCCAGAAAAACCAAAAAATCTAATTTCTTGCCTTAGCTTTTAGGCCCTTTGGGGCCTTTATCGGCAAAAGTTTAGGTTCACAAACCAACCATTTTTCCAACTGGCTGATTCACCAACTAAGGCAGGAAGCTCAAAAAATGACCAAGTAAAGGAAGGAATGTTTCCCTTTGTCGGCGATTTTCATGTTTGGCAAACTTTCCAAAAGTTTGAGATTTTGCAAGTTTTTTGATTCTGTGATTCATCGACAAAGGGCCAGGTTCACAAGTTCTCAG
The DNA here is from genome assembly GCA_027924645.1 of Cunninghamia lanceolata. Classification (NCBI taxonomy): domain Eukaryota; kingdom Viridiplantae; phylum Streptophyta; class Pinopsida; order Cupressales; family Cupressaceae; genus Cunninghamia; species Cunninghamia lanceolata. The sequence continues at coordinate 20,508,967 of BSBN01001583.1, forward strand.
GTTTGCCAATATGGTGATTCCCCAATAAAAGGAGAGCAAAAGAAGAAGCCCAAATTTCAGGAAAGTGGGACTTTCTTGACAAGGAAGGATTTGTAAAAATGGCTAAGGGAAGGTTAGAAGAGAAGATAGAAGGGCCTTTATCGACAAAGTTTAAAAAGTGCAAACTCTTCCAAAAGTTCACAATTTCCTTAGTTCATTGATTGGGTGATTCTCTGATAAGGGAAACCATAAAAGAGGCTGAAGGGGGATGGTTCGACAAAAAGCAGATGGACCGATAGAAAGGAAATTTTGTCTAAGGCATTGTTGGTTGAATGCAGGTTTCACCGAATGGGCTTTTTGCCAATAAGGAAAAATGACAAGAGAACCGGAAAAGAAGAAGAGTTCGACAAAAGGAAGTTTTGTCAACAAAGAGGGCTTAGTTCAAAAATGGCAGAAGTCACTAACAAGGAGTAAAGTAGAATTGACTAAGGTATGAAAATGTGAAAAGATGATACAAGGCCGTAAATTTAGCTAAGGGGCTAACTGACGAAGAGGTTCAAGAGTTCTTGAATTTGTCGATAGGGTGATTCTTTGATAAAAAGAGCAAGCAAGGAAGGTTCAACAAAGTGACATTTTGCCGATAAGGGTGAAAGTCAGCCAAGGGCGATAGTTCAAGAAATGAAGATTTTTCTGATAAGGGAAAAAGCAAGCAAGGTTCAAGAATGTGCAGAATCACCAACAAAGAGAGGATGAAGAATAGTTCACCAAAGATAGCTTTTGCCGACAAGGCAAAAAGGAGACAAGGCCAATAGTTCAGAAAAGTAGAGATTTTCTGACAAAAGGAAGCAAAGAAGAAGAGTTCAACAAAATAAGATTTTACCAACATAAGGCAAAGGAAGACACAAAAAGGTTTGTGGAAATATTGTCTTGCCAATAAAGGAGAAATGAACAAGCTAAAAATAGTTCTAAAAATTGAAAGATTGTCGACTGAAGGTAGAAGAAGCTGAAAGAAGAGATAGAGAAGAGTTCAGAAAACAAAGATTTTTTCGATGGGCAAAATAAAGAGGAAATCAATGAAAATGGATGATTCTCTAGAGAAAAATGGGGATTTAAAGTGTTGTAAAAGCTTGCAGGCCTCTGAATTCATGCCATTTTCCCAGCAAAGAGGTACCCCCAACATTCAATTTCACAGGACAAAGTCAGTAGCAGGTAGCTGAAACAATGGAAATCTTCAATGTTGTTGTACATATGCTACCAGAAGATAGATTTGAGGGCCCTTCCTCATAAATGTCCCTGGCACCCATGTGTGTAGGTAATCTTCTTCTACAGGCTGCAAGCCTATCAGAAGCATGGCCTCCATTCTAGTTACAGATCTTCTATGTCAAAAATGTAAGGAAGGATGGGCCTATCCTGGGTCGATTGACTAGCTTCCAGTGCCACTATTGCAAAGTGCTTGAAAATATTATATATACATCAAAATGTAATGAATTGCAGCTAGTTGTTCTTCTGGGCTATTATATAGGTTAGAGAGTTTTGTGACCAGGCCTCTGTAATACAATTACACGAACCAACTAGATTTGATGGGTTGTGCTCTTCTGCTGAGCCTCTCACATCTCTAGTTGATAGTTCACTAGTGAATGTAATTGATTATTCTATGTCTAATTTCTCTGCATAACTCTTTCTCTTTTGTAATAGCTATTTGGCCTCTATAATCAATACAAATTGATAGTTTTGCCTCTGTCATTATTCTTACACTATGTTTATTTTTTATTAATGTGAGATGTTTATTGTGGGCAAAATGATCCCTTTCATACCTTCATTTTTTATTCTGGCCTTTGTTAGTATTAATATGAGTATGTGTGAGTTCTTTTAAATTTTGAGATTATCACTATGTTGAGTTAGTTGCAGCTAAACACCTCCAATCTGGTGCATGACCTTTTAATTTAAACATTTCTTCTACCCATTTTCCCCTGCAAGTATTAGCACTAGATTTAGTTTGATTTCTTTGAGCCTTAAGCTCAAAAAGAGGAACAACCTTCTCTGGAGGTCTAATATCATTTGCAAGGTCCCACATCTTGAGATTAGTCCCATTGTGTCATTGAAGTGTTTGAACTAGCTTCAAACGAGGTGCAATTTCACATGAAAACATTACCTCATGGGATGCTTGCTCCATCTTCATGAATGCTTATGTCATCCCCTATGGGTCTAGTAATCGCTACACCTAGTCACTTTCCTATCTGAGCCACTAAGCATCATCCTACACCTTATCTCTAGAGTTGTACCTACAAGTCATCAAGGGCTAGCTACAAGCTATCCGTCTTGGTTGTGACTCTGTTGTGCTCTATTACCAAGGTATCCCTCTCTAAGGCTAGGCTATCCCACTCAATGTATAGTGTCTCTTTCACTTTGTATCCTATCCCTATCTTGTTAGAGGGCATCTCTCTCTGACAATGGTATAACTAGCCAAACTCGAAGGTCATTTGTCTCCTCCTGACCCTATCCTTATGGTACCTACACAAGAAGCAATCTAGGATAGAGTGGGGACATGTTGTGTAGCCTACTTCCCATCTCCTCCTCCTACTACTTATACCATGTGAGCATCATGTCCCCTGTCTCTTTGTCTCCTCTATCTCAATACCTACATCACAATAGCCCCACTCTATCCTAGATTGCTTCTTGTGTAGGTACCATGAGCTTCATAGGCCTATGTCGGGCCCACCACACTACATAATCTATCATCACACCGACATCCTTTACTATGTCCTTATAATCCCAAAGCACTTCTGTCACATGTCACCAACAGAGAATCACCATTTGTGGATCTATCCATGCTCCCCATAATTGGCCTATCTCGCACATAACCTATGTGAATACATGATGACATCAACCATCCTTCATTATAGGCCAAGCTATCATAACACCCTATCTAGCCTATACCTTGCAATAATACGAGGATGTCACCCCATGATGTAATAGAGCACCTACACATACCTAAGATAAAACATGTCATCATCAAATCCCTCACATTGTCGCCACAATTCTACACACTATATGTCTTAGTTGTAGCTTATCCAATAGCCTCTAAAATAGGTACCATCACCTAGTTGCCTGTACCTTAGTGTACCAACCCATGCAAAACATAAGGGTCCCCAGCCTCCTATTCTACCTTGTCTCTAATCAGCATAAGCACTACAATATGCTTCTAGGTCTAGATCTACATTAGTGTCACTAATGATATGCTCTAGCCACACCAATAGGTCACCAGGTGGAGGTGTTGGAACTAGACATCTCTAGTCAATTTTTCCAAAAATGCTTACCTTATATGCACTTCAAGATTAGTTCACCCAACTAAATGCAAAATTTCTGGAACAATTAGGAATGCATGTGTAAGATTGCTGGTTCAATTCCAATGTAGGGGTAAATATTGTCAAGCAATGTACATGAAAAATCATCTTTGGTATATGCTTTCCTGCTATTAATTTTTGTATCTCAGTCGATGTGTGTCATACAACTCACAAAATATATAAAATTGAAGTATTATGCCTATTAGCTAGTTATACAGCAACTCTTTGCAGCTCTCGAGATAATTGAAAATAATGTCTTCAAGGAACAGTTATCATTGGTTTATGATTGCATTACATACACTGGAAATATTATTGGCTTTAATCCTGCTAGCTATCGAGATTTTATCTCCATATGGATTTTCCTGTATAAGGCTATGTATATGCCAATGGAGAGAATATGGAAAGATAACAACAAACCCTAAAATCTGCAGGAGTCTTCTATATCGGAGTGGTGGTTTTGTTGTCTCTTCGATAAAGAAAAAAGGAAGGATTCGATAAATAGAATTTATAATACATTATTTGAATCATTAAAAGGAGTATTATCGTTATAAGAATGAATATATGAGTAATGTGTGAGGCCTTCGAACTTGAGGATACGAATGGGGCAGCTCCACGGATTGGTATTACATATCAAGCATTCGTCCTTCTTGCACTGGTTCTCTTGCACAGTACCCAGACATGATGGAATGTAAAGAATTCACATTGTTCATTAAAAGCAATCAGTGATCATTAAGAATCTCATCATTGAAACACAACCAATTCATTATTAGTTTCAGGCAAGTAGGTGTTATTTTGTGTGAGCATCATAAGTCTTTGGTTGCCAGTGATCAACTATTTCCTTGTGATAATTGAAGACTACCCATTGTAGTGATCATTCTTAGCAGCATAGCAAGCAGCCTGTAGAAGATACGATTCAGTTTTACAAGCCAATGGCATAGTATTGATTACTAATTGAACGGGACATTACATATTTTGAAGCTGGAGTCAAATACCAAGAGAGTGATCCAAAGAGACACCTATACTTCAACTGGTTTTGCATTATTATGAGTTAGAATTGTGGTATGAGATGTTTATCCTAGCTTGTTTTGAATTTTGCTAAGATAGAATTGTTGTTTGAGTTGTGCTAATGAGTTACATTGCTTGTTTGTTCAATACTATTGTGGAGTTTAGAGTTGCTGAAGTTGTTTTCTGACCATCTATTAGTTTGTTAACAAACTGGGCTCATTGAGCCTGTGGATGCTCATTGAGTGTATGGTACACATCCATGGAATACTAAGAATTTTTGGTGAAGTGTCTTACTTAGATTGATATTCAAAATGATGAATATGTTAAGATGTTACTTGTTGATTCCCAAAATTATTTGAAGATTGTACAGACTGACTATGAAGCTACTTAGCAAAATGAGTATGCCTTTCTTTGTTGTGACTTTGGAAGCTGAAATTATTTTCTAAGTTGTTTTTTCCATTGTTACCCCTTTTTTCTGATGAAGGCAAAAGAATGTTTTTCTAACACTGTTTGATTGTTGAAGAGGATCTGAACATGTTAAGAAACCATTTGCAGATAGTTTGTAGACTTTGTATGTTGGCAGAAAATTTCTACAAGGCCATTGATGCAATCTGCTAATAAAATATGACTTGAGTGTGACTTTCTTAGTGTACCTATGCATTTGAATCTGAATGTGAATTTGTGAACATTTTTATCATTGGAGTATGCAGCAGACTATAGTTGTAAAAAACTGAACAAATATTATTAACAGAATACAAAGACTTGAAGATGTGTGGCAAGATGCATTGATCTTCTTAAAATATTTGTTACTGTATGTTATTGTTGAGTGAGAGTATTAATGCAATTTTTGAAATGGAAATGAGGTGTTAAGAACACTATTTGCAGACCAAAATGGATGGCGCAAACTTAACAAATTATATGAATTGTAGCAGACATTATTGTTCCATATCTTCTAGAGAAATGTATTTTCAAAGATTAGGGGCATTGGAATATATTTGGAAAATCATGGAAATATCAGGCTGACAGATTTGTTGAAAAGAAGGAAGAGTTCATATATCTAAAGACATCTATCTGAGATCAACATATATCATTTGCTTCAGACTTGCATCACACATTGAAGGCAATGTTGAGGATCATCGATTCCAATCTCTGAAGAGTTGCATGATAGCAAACATCGTTCCCATTGGAGGTAATTCTTTAGTTCATCAAACTCAGTTTGACCATTGTTGTTATTCATTACTGAGTCTAGATCGTCGAATGACATATGGAGGAAGTTGCATTTGAAGGCCTGTTCAAATGAAATCTGAGACATCCATATACAAATAACATTCTTAGTAATCCACCCTTTGTAAATAGTGATTAAATCTTACTACAGAAGAACACAAATGACATATAATTTGTGAGTTATTATAAAAATCTACCCAGTTAAGGATATTACATTCTTCTTTGACCCTCCATTATTAGTGGGAATACCTTGAGTCCAAATAGGATTACTTTTGAGGATTATGCTAGTCCAAGCTATTACACTTTCTGGATGAAGCTTTATATCTTCTCTCTTTTAATAATTATCAATTGGGCATGTACTATACTTCTTTCTATTCCCATACTTAAGTCTACAAAAAACTGCCATTGGCAGACGTACATGTCTCTTTTACATATGGTAGACATGGCCTCTGCAAAGGAACATGTTTTACAAGAGACAATTACTGTAGCTGGTCATCAAAGGGACTGTTCTCAAGGATTTATTTTTATTGATATTTTGCAAATCTCAGTTTGGGCTGGAAAGTGTGGGGTGTAGCTCTAATTCTATCTTGGCACCTTTTAGAATTAAAGGATGTGGTTCATGGAAAGAATGTCCTAGAACTTGGAAGTGGTTGTGGTCTTTGTGGCTTACTACTTGCAAATTTGGGTACTGCAAAGGTGGTCTTGATTGACAATGTTACAGATATTTTACTCAACCTCAGCAAGAATATATCTAGACTTTCCATAAATGGATAGAGTGAATTGAAGCCATATAGACAAGTAAACGAGGGGAAATTTCTTTCAAATAAGGAGCAATGTATGATTGGTCTTGAAAATCCTCAAGACAACCATTTTGCTGATTATCTATATGAGAAAAGTACGGTAGAAGAAGACACGTGTTCTTGTCTTATAAGTGTATGGATGATAGATTGGATGGGGGACTCTGCTATAACATCACACAACTCACTTAGTGAGATTCAGGCTCCAAATAAATTTCCTAGGGTGGCAGTGAGTGAAAAATTTGATTGGATAGTTGGAAGTGAGTTACTTTATGATAAAAAAATGCTCACTTGCATTAGCTCAAGTAATTCAGCATCATCTATCAACATTTGATGGTAAGGCTCTCCTTATAACTCCAGTTCGAGAAAAAGAGATACTAGAACAATTTTTGAAAGAAGTAGATCAATTAGGCATGTTCACAAAAGTAGAAGAAGTGGATCAGCAAGAATGCAGTAACTACAAGCTTGCAACATGCACAATAGATGGAGATGATTCCCTTGATGAAGATGGTGCAATGTATGATATGGAGCACTATGAGGGGGGAATAGTGGCTATATACATAACCCTAAAGACTAATAGTTAAGAATACATTTAATGAAAGTTATTTTAAATGATTCTAATTAAGCTCCACACATTCAATTTTAGAATACCTAGTTATTTTAAATGATTCTAATTAAGCTCCACACATTCAATTTTAGAATACCTAGCATATCTTTCACATATGTTAAATAATTATCTTGAAATCACTAAGTGGCGTTTCTTTACATCGTGGAAAAATGCTAGGTCAGATGTTAAAAAAATCTGTCATACGATGTTGGCCAAGCACTACATAATCATGATCTTCCAGGTAGTGATGTTGGTATACTAGGGACTGGTGCAGCTCCGGCAGGAATGATGGGTCATCCTCCACTTATGAATAGTGTGCTTGCTAGGCATGGAATGGCTACTGGAGCAACTCGGGCACCAATTCCTCATTTGCCTAGTCGAGGGCACAGTGCTATAAATCTTGTAACAATTACACAGGTAGCTACTGCCCAAGCTAAAGTATGGGAAGTGAAGGCAAGAGAGGAATACTACCAAAATCAAACTCAGTAGACAGTAGACAATACATTCAAGCAAGGCGATTCACAGTATGGTTATCATCAACAATACCATCAACAAACCCGTCGCACAACAATGCGAGAGAAAAGTTCAAGGAAATGATTCTCAAATGGACTCTCCCAGACATTATGACTGAAGATCTCTTTCAACATAAGGTGAAACATATTCCAGAGAGATTTATATCTATAGAAGAATACCTCAGTTCATTTGTTTGGCCTCTAATTGAAGAAATGCAAGCAAAACTCCAGTAGAGTTTGGAGTCTATATCTCAAGCGCAATATGCAATAACGAGATTTCAGGAAAATACACATCTATTAGAAGGTGTAATAGAGACATATGCATTACTATATTAGAGTGGAATTTGCCTGTCCCACCTGATGTTCCTGTAGCTTCTGCTTTTGTAAACCATTTAATTTCAGTTGCAGCTCACACATCAAAGTTGGTTTTACAGGCTAACTTAGAAATCATAAGGCTATACATGTAGACGTGGAAAGTTTCAATAAGCCTTGATAGATGTACATTTATTTGTTATCTTACTATTGGTGGAGGAAATCCAAATATAAATGACAAATCAGTAGGCATCAAGAGATCTATTGGATTTCAGCTTCTTGAGTATAAGGCAGATTTCACAAAAGGTAAAATAAAATGAGGAACTATTTTGCCCGAATGAATATAACAAGTAGAGGTTTTAAAGATTAAAATGGAGAATTGTTTTCATTTGGAGGTGAATTGTTTTTGGAAGATTAAACCCAATCCAACAAAAGATTTTGACATTTTTCATCCTGAAATAAGATCTTCAAGGAATTCACTGCATAAGTAATTATTTTACCTAAAAAATATTTTGAGGAAGTAACATGCAATGGTTAGGGGACATTTTCACCGAGCGAATGAAGAAGGGGTAATCATTTTTACCTAAATGAATATTTTTGTCCAACGTAAGTGAAAAAATATGGGGGTAAACATAAAGAAATGAAGTGAAGACTAATAAGGCATGGATTAAAATATTTTATTATTGACGAAGATTAATTTAAATATTTAATCTGGCAAAAGCAACCAATTAAATATTTTATTTTGCCTAGAAAATTGAATAGTCATTCCAAAGTCTTTTTTGAAATTATTGGAGCCCTAAAAAGGGATATCAAAGAGATTTATTATTAAATATTTGGGTATACAAAGTAACAATTAATTAAGATAAAATGAAATATTATCACAGTGATAAAAACCCTAAATATAAGTCAGTGAGAAAATATACAATGGAAACAAGGAAATGATACCTCACGACACAGGTCCTAAGGTTCACATCAATGCAAATTATATGTTTATAGTATATCTGATGAATGGCTTGTTTTCTTTACAGGATTTTGGTTACATCGAAGCAGTTCTCAACCAGCGGTTAAACGATCTCAACTGGGAAGATTAATATTTTATTCCAGCCTTAGATGATTGTGAATGTTTCAAATCAAATCATTAATTTATGTAATGAATAAGGTCATTTCTCATAGTTAGGTTTAATCAATTATCAACCGTCACAAATATTGTAACGGGTCTAAAGCTTGTTTACCTCTCTTTATAAGAGATGACCATGACCCAAATGAGAGATTAGACGGAAGATAGACCGAGAGATAGATTTAGGTTTGAGAATATTTTCCAGGATTTGAGTCAGAATATCATATACAAGGGAATAAAGTATCTATTTTTCATCTTGACTATGTTGCACGCAATATCCTGAAGCAGTCAGAGGAGGATTTCAAATTCAAATAATTCATGACGGTATCAGTTGTTTGTTGATTTATTTTGGTTATTTGATTGTCTCCATTTTAGTATTTTATGGTTATTCAATTTAATATATCAAGCATTAATTGGTTTCTTTGAAAAGAATTAAATCCTTTTGATTAATCACAGTAATCTTGAAATACTATTTGGATTTATAAGTAGAATCATTTAACTAGAATTGTTATTCTGTCTCCAAATTTGATGCAATCTTATTTTTTTGCATAATTTTAATCGGTTCCTTCAAGAAAGGATTAAATCCCTTTTAATATTTTACAATTAATTGATTCTGTCATTTGGATATTTAAGAATGGATTAATAATTATCTCCTTGCACGGTTACACAAGCTGTAAACCATTTCTCTGTGCCAAACAATTCAAATTATTACTGAACTTAAGTTATTTGTTTTGAATCTCTTTGACTCTATTACCCAATGAGGCACTAGTCTGAAAATTTCATTGCATTTATTCATTAGTTAATCTTTAAATTCTTTTAACATTACATTTTATTTGCTCTGTAGAAGTAGTTAATAATTTTTCATTTACTTCACATTTTATGCCACTGTGAGTAGATAAGTTAACATTTGTCAAAGTTGCATATTCAATTGATCTATTTTATTAATTAAAGGTTCACCAGCCTAGGTTTAACAGAGCCTGAAGCGTAGGGAGTAATCAATTATTAAGGTCAACTCTGTTAGTTGGCTCAAAAATGTTGTAGATTTGATCACAGAGCATGGCATCCTCTTAGAATCTACAACCCACTTTTTTGAGACCCAACAAATTGGCGACTCTACTGGGGAAGTTTGTCTGAAAAGCTAAAGCCATTTGTCATAGAGTCAATCCCAAGTTTTAATTAAAAGACTCCGTTGGGAAGGAAAGAATTTTATTTTCCTACTTGAAAGAAGTAGGTGGCGACTCCACTCTAGTCACAAATACTAAACAAATTTTATTTTTACAAACATGAACGGAAGGAGGTCTCTGCAGAAATGGACAACCAAAAATGGGTCCCCTCAAACTAAAGGCAACACCGATAAAGATAAGGAAACACTTAAACAGCCACATGAGAATACAAGTCCTCTTGGCCAAAATTATACAATATATACTTCCCCATTTCACGCTAAAGGTTAGAATCCCATGACACCAACAGATAATCATAATGATATTTTCAATCAGGAAGCACAGCCACAAAGAATAGATGAGATAGAAAATCAGGGTGAAGAAAATCATGAACATACAAGTGATCAAGCTATCATAGACTATGATTGTATGACTGAATAGGAACTTGCTATACATTTAGAATATCAAGAACAAAGACTCAAAAATAGACAACAAATGATACAAAGAGCTGAAGAAATCAATAGACAAATGGCCCTTTTAGATCTTCAGGCACAAAATGCAACTAAGTATGTGCCCCCACATAGAGACAATAACAATATTAATCCGCATGGAATGCCTCAGAATACAACAACTATTGGAAATGCTAGGGTACCCCATAATACATGCAATAATCTTCCTCAGCAAAATAGGCAAGTACAAAGACGTCTGCCTATAAATACTGGGAATTTTCACCAGTAGCATCCACCACCAGGGCATAGACTTAACAATCAACAACTGCGACCTCCCCCACAACAAAATGTGTATCATAAGCATCATGCCCAACCTAATATGTATCCACAACCTCCATTTGGATACAAGTATTATCCACCATACCCTAACATGCCACCTCCAAATCCTATGAGTATGGCTAGACAATTTGATTTGACTGGATATCAACTATATCCCTACCCCATGGATAATAGTTGGAGGAACGTTGTACCTAAATTTGTGGGAAATAGTGAATTGATAGCAGAAGAACATATCAGATGATTCAATGCTTTTATACAAGACATTGGCATTGAATATGAGGATATAAAGATGAAATTATTTATGATATCTCTTATAGATGAAGCAAGAGACTGGGTAAATAGTTACCAGATGCTTCAATATACTCCCTAACAGACTTCCACAATCAATTTATGGAACAATATGGAAATCAATGTGCCCCAGAATTTTCTCTTCATGAACTAATAACTATTCAAAAGTATCAAAATGAACAAGTGTATGGTTTTAATTTGAGATTCATTAAGTTGTATAACAAGATCCCACAAGAATCCAAATTGAACAACCAAGCAGCCCTCAACATATACTTGAAAGCATTTGACCCAAAGATAGGTTCTGAACTTAGGAATAGAAGTCCTAGAACCTTGGTAGAAGCACAAAAACTAGCTCTCACTATTGAAAACAATAAAAAGGCTGCTGGGATAATCAGAAAAAGAGAGAATATAAGAGTCCCTCAAAACCCTAATCCCCCTACAAACAAACAAGATTACTCACATAGAAATGAAAGGCCTAGACTTCATGATATGTCGTATCATACAAATTGGAAAGATGGAAAACCCGTAGATAATAACAAGAGACATAACTATGGAAGGGACACCCCTGACCCTTTAAAGAAAAATGGAACCCATGTGGTAGAGGACAACCCATGGTATATGCCCTGTAATTTGCCACTCTCCTAATTATTGTGTGGTAGCACAATCAGTACAAAAGGACGAGGTATCTTATAACTCTGAAAGGGACAATCATACTATAAACATGTTGGGTACTAAACCTCACACTTTTGAAGAAGACTATTCATCCAATGAGGAGGCAGGATATGAATATGATGTGGGAACTCAAAAGTGTAATGTGAACATGGGAAAACAAGAAATATTTTCTGACCATGAAGAAGATTTAGGGAACTATGGATATGGTCTTGATACAACACATAATTGTCATTGGCGAAAACCTTCTGAAGAATAGAGAAAAGCTTTAACAATGGCTGCAGTAGCACAAGCCAAGAGTAGTTACAACCTGAGAAACAAAACAATCAATGCTGAACAAGGTACTCTCAGAAGTGTGTTTATCAAAAATCAAGTCTCCGGTAAAAATGATGAAAGTAAAATTGAGAAAGCACCTCATAAAACACCTCCTGTTAAAAACACAAAACAAAACAAAGGATAGCACACAAACTAAGGAAAAAAGGCAAACAAAGGTCGAAAGGTCAGAACCAAATGTAAATCCCCTATTTGATATTGCTCAAGTTGTTTCTCAAGTAAAAATATCTGTGCCACTTCTAGAAATGATGAAGGTAGAAAAATATAAGAATACAATGGTAAAGATGATCTCAGATGTATCAGACAAAAAACTAGAACAACCCAGCCATAAAATAAATAATGTGCAACAAGAACCTATCAAAACCCCTGAGGTTTACCTAGGTGATACATTAATGAAGAATCCATCTCAAATAGGTCCATTCTATATCACTTTGTTAATAAGAAACAAATTGGTTAGGAATTGCATGCTTGATTCGAGAGCAGCAATGAACATAATGCCTATGGTTGTCATGAGACAGCTTGGAATGTGGGTAGATACTACATTTGGCAAATGTTATGCAATCGATAATAGATTCATGCCAGTTGTAGGAGTCATGAAGGATATTGAAATAAAATTGGCATCTCACCTTGAAGCTGCTTATAAAATTGATATCACTGTGGTAGATATTCCACCCTATTATGGAATGTTGTTGTCAAGACAATGGACTGCTATGGTAGGGGGAAATGTGCAATTAGATTTATCTTATGCCACTATCCCAGGAGGAACACAAATAGTTAAACTTTATAGGGAGCCACAGTTTGAAAATATTATAGAAAAGATTGATCCAAACCAAATGACCTGCTTCTATGACATAGATCTTGGCACGTTCAAGATAGAAGAAAACAATCTTGAACTAAACAACACTAACATCACCATGAAGCCCAACTTGATGAAAATGGTGTATGGACCATGTATTTTGATGGTGCGTGCAGCAAGGTGCGTGCAGCAAGGCAGGAAATGGAGCTAGGATACTTTTTATATCACCATCAAGAAAGACATTCAAATACTCATTTTTCTTGGCCTTTGAATGTACAAATAATGTAGCCGAATATGAAGCACTCTTGATTAGGTTGAGCATTGCTAGAAAACACAAGATCATACTGTTAGCTGTATATGGAGACTCTGAGTTGATAATTTCACAAATCAAGGGCAAATATTCCTCAAAAAGCAAAAGATTAAAACAATACAAGAATGTCATTCTGGATGATATAGAATTGTTTGATGCTTTTTCAATAAGTTGGATAGATAGGTCAAAAAATATAATGGCTGACTTCCTTGCAAACATAGTTTTGAAAAGGGCTGATATTACCCTAACAGGTATTTCAGAAGTTGAATTCAAAAACTAGACCAACTATCCCCGATAACATATATAACTGGTAGGTTTTTGATAGTGATGTTGATTTGCTCAAATTTTTGCATTGTATAGATCAATATGAGAATCAAGAGATTGATCTTAATGCTTTTGTTGAGGAGATTGATGGCAAAGAGACTTTATTTGGGAAAGAAATTGTCCAACTTAAAACCAATAAAATTCCAAAGGGCTTAGTAGCATTAGAAAGAGTTTTTGATGCGAATGATCAATCCATTACTAAAAAAGTAACAGTAAAAGAGGATGATGTGGAAGAAATAAATTTAGGAACTGAATTGTCACCTAAAAAAATCTACATTGGAAAGAAGATAACCCCTACAATTAGAAGTATGTTAATTACATTATTGAGAAAATATAAACATGTATTCACCTGGTCCTATGATGATCTTAAAGCTTATAGGGAAGATTTGTTCCAGCATGAAATCCCTCTGAAGCCAGATGCTAAGCCTTATAGACAAAAGCAGAGACCTATCAACCCTGTGTTAGAACCAAAGATGTATGAAGAACTCATGAAACTCAAGGAGGTTGGCATCATAAAACCAATTAGGCATTCATCCTGGGTTTCAAATTTAGTGCCTGTTAGGAAGAAGAATGGGGATATTAGACTTTGTGTATATTTTAGAAAATTAAACATGTCCTCCCTTAAAGATAATTATCCCTTGCCTAATATGGAAATCTTGTTACAAAGGGTTACTGGCTGTGAATTGTTATCCATGATGGATGGTTTCTCTAGTTATAACCAGGTGAAGGTTAAAGAGTCTAAATAGTACAAAACAACCTTTACAACCCCATGGGGAACATATGTATATGTGAGAATGCCATTCGGCCTTACAAACATTGGAGCTACATTCCAGAGGGCAATGGACGTTGCCATTGCAGGTTTAATAAATGAGATCATGGTTGTATATTAGGATGACCTCATTGCATACTTGAAAAGGGCAGAAGATCATGTGAATCATCTTGAGAAAATATTTATCAGAGCACTAGAATATAGTGTTTCTTTGAACCCCAAGAAATGTAAATTCACAGTCACAGAGGGGAAATTGCTTGGGCACATAGTATCCAAAGATGGAGTTAGGATTGATCCCGAAAGAGTAGATGCAATAGATAAAGTTCCTATCCCAAAGATAGTCAAGGCCATACAATCATTCTTTGGACAAATAAACTTTGTGAGAAGTTTTATACCAAACTGTGCAGAAATAATTAACCCTATATCTAGAATGTTGAAGAAAAATGCAAAGGTTAATTGGACAGATGAATGTATAGAAGCTTTTGCATCCATAAAAAGAGCAATTAAAGAAGCTCCAGTGCTAAAGTCTCCCAATTTTAGTAAACCTTTTCAGATCTTCTCCTTTGCATCTTTTCATACACTAGTAGCAGTAATGCTACAAAAGAATGGTGAGGGTTATGAGCAGCCTATTTCCTTTTTCAGTAAATCACTCCAACATGCAGAACTTAATTATGATATCACTGAAAAACAAGCCTATGCGTTAGTGAAAGCAGTTAAGGCATTTAGACCTTACCTAGTTGGGGCTAAGGTGATAGCTTATGTCCCAAATGCAACAGTCAAAGATGTGTTTATGCAGAATGAAGTAACTGGGAAGAGATGTAGGTGGATAAATTGACTCCAAAAATTTGATATAGAAATTCAAATCACAAAACTGGTAAGGGGACAAGGGCTAGCAAAATTAATGACTGAAACAAACCTTGAGGCTACCCAAGTATGTAATATTGAAAACAAAGAGGACATGGTAACAAGTATCGATAAAACTCCTTGGTATACTGATATAGTGTACTACCTCAAACACATGAAATGCCCTGAAGGATTTGACGATAATAAGAAAAGAACTCTAAAATTGCATGCTTCAAAATATGTGCTTATAGAGGGAGATCTTTATTGGAAAAACAAGGATGGTATTTTATTGTTTTGTTTAGATGAAGAACAAGCAAAATCTGCCTTAAAAGAGATGCATCAGGGAGTGTGTGGTGCCCATTTCTCAGCTAAAACCATAGCACACAAGATATTAAGGGCTGGCTACTATTGGCCCAACTTCTTCAATGATGCCTATAGCTTTATTAGGAAGTGTGAGGCTTGTCAGAGATTCTCAAGGAAGTTAAACTATCAAGGGGAATTACCCTTGAGACCTATGCAGGTTGATGCCCCATTTCACCAATGGGGATTTGACTTTATAGGAGAAATTATGGGGAAGTCAAGTAGCGGCCACAAATGGATATTAGTAGCCACTAACTATTTTATGAAATGGGTGGAAGCAGTACCCACTAAACAAGCAACCAGCAAGGTTGTGATGAGTTTTCTATTGGAAAATACTATAACTAGATTTGGGGTACCATCGAGGCTCATAACTGACAATAGAATGTGTTTTAGATCTGATGAGTTTAAAAAAATTTGTAAATCTTATGGCATTATGGTCTCATATTCTTCTCCATACCACCCATAGGGTAATGGGCAAGTTGAGTCCAGCAATAAAAGTATCATGAAGATTATAAAAAGAATGCTAGATAATAACAAGAAAGCCTGGGATTCCAAGTTGAGATTAGCACTGTGGGCTGATAGGATCACAGTAAAAAAGGCAATTGGCAAATCACCATTTGAGCTAGTATATGGAACTCATGCTAGACTCCCAATACACAACCTGTTGCCAGTGTAAGTTTATCCTGCAAGAGGATTGGGATGTCCCAGAACTGATGGAGGAGACGTTAGAACAGTTAATGGAATTGGACGAAATAAGGGAATAGGCAATGCAACAGAATAAGAAAATACAAATGAAGATGAAGTACCTATATGATAAAAAGGCTAAAGTCAGAAAATTTGAGGTAGGTGACATAGTGCTTATGTGGAATGCTAGAAATCAAGAAAAGGGCAAACATGGGAAGTTTGAGGCTTTGTGGATCGGGCCCTTTATTATCGATGACAAAGGAGGGGAGGATCCCTATCATTTACAGAACATGTCAGGTGAGGAGCAAGAACTGCTAGTACATAGGCAGTTGTTGAAACATTTTTTCTCTTAAAAGAAAACCAGAAGGAAAAGAATTGCTAGTGCATGGACAATTCTAATCAAGACTCTAAAAAATACTTCTTTCCATGCACACTAGCTCCATAAATAATATAGGATCACTATCACTATCCATCATAGTTTATACCTCTCCTAATGAATAAGGCACCAGCCTGCCTCCCAAAGATCTGGGGTCTTGCTATACCCGCAAGGGCTATACATCCCCAGAAGGAGCCTATGTTGGAACTAGACATCTCCAGTCAATTTTTCCAAAAATGCTTACCTTATATGCACTTCAAGATTAGTTCACCCAACTAAATGCAAAATTTCTGGAATAGTTAGGAATACATGTGTAAGATTGCTGGTTTAATTCCAATGTAGGGGTAAATATTGTCAAGCGATGTACATGAAAAATCATCTTTGGTATATGCTTTCCTGCTATTAATTTTTGGATCTCAGTCGATGTGTGTCATACAACTCACGAAATATATAAAATTGAAGTATTATGCCTATTAGCTAGTTATACAACAACTCTCTACAGCTCTCGAGATAATTGAAAATAATGTCTTCAAGGAACAGTTATCATTGGTTTATGATTGCACTACATACACTGGAAATATTATTGGCTTTAATCCTGCTAGCTATCGAGATTTTATCTCCATATGGATTTTCTTGTATAAGGCTATGTATATGCCAATGGAGAGAATATGGAAAGATAATAGCAAACCCTAAAATCTACAAGAGTCTTCTACATCGGAGTGATGGTTTTGTTGTCTCTTCAATAAAGAAAAAAGGAAGGATTCGATAAATAGAATATATAATACATTATTTGAATCATTAAAAGGAGTATTATCGTTATAAGAATGAATATATGAGTAATGTGTGAGGCCTTCAAACTTGAGGATATGAATGGGGAAGCTCCACGGATTGGTATTACATATCAAACATTCGTCCTTCTTGCACTAGTTCTCTTGCACAGTACCTAGACGTGATGGAATGTAAAGAATTCACATTGTTCATTAAAAGCAATCAGTGATCATCAAGAATCTCATCATTGAAACACAACCAATTCTATATCAGTTTCAGGCAAGCAGGTGTTATTTTGTGTGAGAATCATAAGTCTTTGGTTGCCAGCGATCAACTATTTCCTTGTGATCATTGAAGACTACCCATTGCAATGATCATTCCTAGCAACATAGCAAGCAGCCTGTAGAAGATACGATTCAGTTTTACAAGCCAATGACATAGTATTGATTACTAATTGAACGGGACATTACATATTTTGAAGCTGCAATCAAATACCAAGAGAGTGATCCAAAGAGACACCTATACTCCAACTGGTTTTGCATTATTATGAGTTAGAATTGTGGTATGAGATGTTTATCCCAGCTTGTTTTGAATTTTACTAAGATAGAATTGTTTTTTGAGTTGTGCTAATGAGTTACCTTGCTTGTTTGTTCAATACTATTGTGGAGTTTAGAGTTGTTGAAGTTGTTTTTTGACCATCTATTAGTTTGTTAACAAACTAGGCTCATTGAGCCTGTGGATGCTCATTGAGTGTATGGTATACATCCATGGAATACTAAGAATTTTTGGTGAAGTGTCTTACTTAGATTGATATTCAAGATGATGAATATGTTAAGATGTTACTTGTTGATTCCCCAAATTATTTGAAGATTGTACAGACTGACTATGAAGCTACTTAGCAAATTGACTATACCTTTCTTTGTTGTGACTTTGGAAGCTGAAATTATTTTTTAAGTTGTTTTTTCCATTGTTACCCCTTTTTTCTGATGAAGGTTGAAGAATGTTTTTCTAACACTGTTTGATTGTTGAAGAGGATCTGAACATGTTAAGAAACCATTTGCAGATAGTTTGTAGACTTTGTATGTTGGCAGAAATTTTCTAAAAGGCCATTGATGCAAATCTGCTAATAAAATATGACTTGAGTGTGACTTTCTTAGTGTACCTATGCATTTGAATCTAAATGTGAATTTGTGAACATTTTTATTATTGGAGTATGCAACAGACTGCAGTTGTAAAAAATTGAACAAATATTATTGACATAATACAAAGACTTGAAGATGTGTGGCAAGATGCATTGATCTTCTTAAAATATTTGTTACTGTATGTTATTGTTGAGTGAGAGTATTAATATAGTTTTTGAAATGGAAATGAGGTGTTAAGAACACTATTTGTAGACCAAAACGGATGGCGCAGACTTAACAAATTATGTGAGTTGTAGTAGACATTATTGTTCCATATCTTCTAGAGAAATGTATTTTCAAAGATTAGGGGCATTGGAATATATTTGGAAAATCATGGAAATATCAGGGTGACAGATTTGTTGAAAAGAAGGAAGAGTTCATATATCTGAAGACATCTATCTGAGATCAACATACATCATTTGCTTCAGACTTTCATCACACATTGAAGGCAACTTTGAGGATCGTCGATTCCAAACTCTGAAGAGTTGCATGATAGCAAACGTCGTTCCCTTTGGAGGTAGTTCTTTAGTTCATCGAACTCAGTTTGACCATTGTTGTTATTCATTACTAAGTCTAGATCATCGAATGACATATGGAGGCGGTTGCATTTGAAGACCTATTCACATGAAATCTGAGACATTCAAATACAAATAACATTCTTAGTAATCCACCCTCTATAAACATCTACTAAATCTTACTACAAAAGAACACAAATGACATATAATTTGTGAGTTATTATAAACATCTATCCAGTCAAGGATATTACATTCTGCTTTGACCCTCCATTATCAGTGGGAATACCTTGAATAAATAGGATTACTTTTGAGGATTATGCTGGTCCAAGCTATTACACTTTCTGGATGAAGCTTTATATCTTCTCTCTTTTACTAATTATCAATTGGGCATGTACTATACTTCTTTCTATTCCCATACTTAAGTCTACAAAAAACTGCCATTGGCAGACGTACATGTCTCTTTTACATATGGTAGACATGGCCTCTGCAAAGGAACATGTTTTACAAGAGACAATTACTGTAGCTGGTCATCAAAGAGACCGTTCTCAAGGATTTATTTTTATTGATATTTTGCAAATCTCAGTTTGGGCTGGAAAGTGTGGGGGGTGCAGCTCTAATTCTGTCTTGGCGCCTTTTAGCATTAAAGGATGTGGTTCATGGAAAGAATGTCCTAGAACTTGGAAGTGGTTGTGGTCTTTGTGGCTTACTACTTGCAAATTTGGGTACTGCAAAGGTGGTCTTGACTGACAATGTTACTGATATTTTACTCAACCTCGGCAAGAATATATCTAGACTTTCCGTAAATTGTCATAGTGAATTGAAGCCATATAGACAAGTAAACGAGGAGAAATTTCTTTCAAATAATGAGCAATGTATGATTGGTCTTGAAAATCCTCAAGAAAACCATTTTGCTGATTATCTATATGAGAAAAGTACGGCAAAAGAAGACACGTGTTCTTGTCTTATAAGTGTACGGATGCTACATTGGATGGGGGACTCTTCTATAACATCACACAACTCACTTAGTGAGATTCAGGCTCCAAATAAATTTCCTAGGGTGGCAGTGAGTGAAAAAATTGATTGGATAGTTGGAAGTGAGTTACTTTATGATAAAAAGTGCTCACTTGCATTAGCTCAAGTAATTCAGCATCATCTATCGACATTTGATGGTAAGGCTCTCCTTGTAACTCCAGTTTGAGAAAAAGAGATACTAGAACAATTTTTGAAAGAAGTAGATCAATTAGGCATGTTCACAAAAGTAGAAGTGGATCAGAAAGAATGCAGTAACTGCAAGCTTGCAACATGCACAATAGATGGAGATGATTCCCTTGATGAAGATGGTACAATGTATGATATGGAGCACTATGAGGGGGGGAATAGTGGCTTTATTCATAACCCTAAAGACTAATAGTTAAGAATAAATTTAATGAAAGTTATTTTAAATGATTCTAATTAAGCTCCACACATTCAATTTCAGAATATCTAGCATATCTTTCACATATGTTAAATAATTATCTCAAAATCACTAAGAGAGGAATACTACCAAAATCAGACTCAGTAGATAGTAGACAATACATTCAAGCAAGGCGATTCATAGTATGGTTATCATCAACAATACCATCAACAAACCCGCCATAGAACAATGCGAGAGAAAAGTTAAAGGAAATGGTTCTCAAATAGACTCCCCCAGACATTATGACTGAAGATCTCTTTCAACATAAGGTGAAACATATTCTAGAGAGATTTACATCTGTAGAAGAATACCTCAGTTCATTTGTTTGGCCTCTAATTGAAGAAATGCGAGCAAAACTCCAGCAGAGTCTGGAGTCTATATCTCAAGTGCAATATGCAATAATGAGATTTTAGGAAAATGCACATCTATTAGAAGGTGTAATAGAGACATATGCATTACTATATTAGACTGGAATTTTCCTGTTCCGCCTGATGTTCATGTAGCTTCTGCTATTGTAAACCATTTAATTTCAGTTGCAGCTCACACATCAAAGTTGGTTTTACAAGCTAACTTAGAAATCATAAGGCTATACATGCAGACGTGGAAAGTTTCAATAAGCCTTGATAGATGTATAGTTATTTGTTATCTTACTATTGGTGGAGGAAATCCAAATATAAATGACAAATTAGTAGGCATCAAGAGATCTGTTGGATTTCAGCTTCTTGAGTATAAGGTAGATTTCACAAAAGGTAAAATAAAACGAGGAACTATTTTGCCCGAATGAATATAACAAGTACAGGTTTTAAAGATTAAAATGGAGAATTGTTTTCATTTGGAGGTGAATTGTTTTTGGAAGATTAAACCCAATCCAACAAAAGATTTTGACATTTTTCACCCTGAAATAAGATCTTTAAGGAATTCACTGCATAGGTAATTATTTTACCTAAAAAATATTTTGAGGAAGTAACATGCAATGGTTAAGGGACATTTTCACCGAGCGAATGAAAAATGGGTAATCATTTTTACCTAAATGAATATTTTTGTCCAACGTAAGTGAAAAAATATGGGGGTAAACATAAAGAAATGAAGTGAAGACTAATAAGGCATGGATTAAAATATTTTATTATTGACGAAGATTAATTTAAATATTTAATCTAGCAAAAGCAACCAATTAAATATTTTATTTTGCCTAGAAAATTGAATAGTCATTCCAAAGTCTTTTTTGAAATTATTGGAGCCCTAAAAAGGGATATCAAAGAGATTTATTATTAAATATTTGGGTATACAAAGTAACAATTATTTAAGATAAAATGAAATATTATCACGATGATAAAAACCCTAAATATAAGTCAGTGAGAAAATATACAACGGAAACAAGGAAATGATACCTCACGACACAGGTCCTAAGGTTCACATCAATGCAAATTATATGTTTATAGTATATCTGATGAATGGCTTGTTTTCTTTACAGGATTTTGGTTACATCGAAGCAGTTCTCAATTGACGGTTAAACGATCTCAACCAGGAAGATTAATATTTTATTCCAGGCTCAAATGATTGTGAATGTTTCAAATCAAATCATTAATTTATGTAAGGAATAAGGTCGTTTCTCATAGTTAGGTTTAATCAGTTATCAACTGTCACAAATGTTGTAATGGGTCTTAAGCTTGTTTGCCTCTCTTTATAAGAGATGACCATGACCTGAATGAGAGATTAGATGGAAGATAGACTGAGAGATAGTTTTAGGTTTGAGAATATTTTCCAGGATTTGAGTCAGAATATCATATACAAGGGGATAAAGTATCTATTTTTCATCTCGACTATGTTGCATGCAATATCCTGAAGCAGTCAAAGGAGGATTTCATATTCAAATAATTCATGACAGTATCAGTTGTTTGTTGATTTATTTCAGTTATTTGATTGTCTCCATTTTTTATTTTATGGTTATTCAATTTGATATATCAAGCATATATTCATTTTGTCAGAAACACATTTACTGCATCTATGTGATTAAATTAATTGGTTTCTTTGAAAAGAATTAAATCCTTTTGATTAATCATAGTAATCTTGAAATAGTATTTTGATTTATAAGTAGAATCATTTAACTAGAATTGTCATTATGTCTCCAAATTTGATGCAATCTAATTTTTTTGCATAATTTTAATCGATTCCTTCAAGAAAGGATTAAATCCCTTTTAATATTTTGCAATTGATTGATTCTATCATTTGGATAATTAAGAATGGATTAATAATTATCTCCTTGCACGGTTACACAAGCTGTAAACCATTTCTCTGTGCCAAACAATTTGAATTATTATTGAACTTAAGTTATTTGTTTTGAATCTCTTTGACTCCATTACCCAATGAGGCACTAGTCTGAAAATTTCATTGCATTTATTCATTAGTTAATATTTAAATTCTTTTGACATTACATTTTATTTGCTCTATAGAAGTAGTTAATAATTTTTCATTTACTTCACATTTTATGCCACTGTGAGTAGATAAGTTAACATTTGTCAAAGTTGCATATTCAATTGATCTGTTTAATTAATTAAAGGTTCACCCGCCTAGGTTTAACAGAACTTGAAGCGTAGGGAGTATCAATTATTAAGGTCAACTCCATTAGTTAGTTCAAAAACATTGTAGATTTGATCACAGAGCCTGACATCCTCTTAGAATCTACAACCTACTTTTTTGAGACGCAACAGGAGGTACCTATACAGTTGGGCCAACATGTAGGGCCCCCATGCACATAGTTGTTCATCAATCAACATATTTTAAACACACTATGCTAGTCCAATTGGGAAAAATATTCCAGTCTTTTCAAGAAGCAATATGTTATTGATAAGCACTACCATCACAAGTGCAATCTCCTCCACCATCCCCTTGCATGCATCGATATCTAGGGAT
This sequence comes from Cunninghamia lanceolata, assembly GCA_027924645.1. Taxonomy (NCBI): domain Eukaryota; kingdom Viridiplantae; phylum Streptophyta; class Pinopsida; order Cupressales; family Cupressaceae; genus Cunninghamia; species Cunninghamia lanceolata. Next base: position 20,532,391 of record BSBN01001583.1, read on the forward strand.
AGGCCATATTGGGGTAGATTGCTCCTCCCAATGAACCTCTGTAATGACATTGTAGGATCCCTTTCCTAACAATAGATTGACCTGGTCTCAAACATCCTCTAAGGTGATGGTCATCTCCCTCATGGGAAGATGAATTGTCTTGGTCTCACTCCTTCACCTCTCTACCAAGGTAGTTGACATGGCCTTGTGTGCCCTAATAATGGACGTGTGCTATGTACCATAGGTCAACCTACTCCAGTACACCCCACTATACCTTCGTAAATCCCCCATTAGTTGCAGTATAGCTAAACACTGCTCCCAAGTTACCAAATACATTGGCCTCACTTACATCCCATCAATCACCATGTCAACTCAATCCTTTTTTGCATGCTTAACACACACACTATTCAATGAAACATACACTCCTTAGGGTTAAACACATATTTTGCACCCTAGATGCTTGCACTTGTCCACACACACATGTTTCTACTTGAAATACATGTGCCATTCCATGCAACACAAAAGCCATTTCATTGCAGACATGCTCTTGGATGCACGTGTTCCAAGAATCATGCTTGTGCTTAGCACTAACACACACATTGATTTGACACACAGATGCGTTGCAAAGCTTCACATGTACTACAACCCCTCATGTGCATGTTTTAAAGCATCATGCACATGCTATAGGGTGCTTTCCATGATTCACCATGCATGCTTTTACTTTAGCTTCTACCCCCATAAATGCTAAAAAATTATACATACCCCTACCCCACTGCCTGTTGGCCACCTGTAGCTCCTCACCTGCTCAGCACAATGTTCTTGCATTGCAAACACTCCATATCTCCTCAATTTCTTGCTCTACTCTGCTCATAATTTACTAAGGACTAAGGGTGAAAATGAATAATTTTCACCCCTACCCTTATTTATTCACCTCCATCCTGCTCACCCCGTCCCCCATTTTGAATTTATTTTGCCCCCTTGATCATCTTTTTCACCTCTTTTGCCCTATTTCATCCATTTTTGGTGCACCTTTTCACCTATTTTTCCTCCTCTTCTCAACATTTTCCCCCTTCTCTATTTTTCTCTATGCTTCTCCTTTCAAGAGACCACCAACACATTTTTTCTTGCTTGCTCTTTCAAGGGGACATCATCCTTCCATCCACTAATTTTATTTTTTCGCATTGACTGGGGCATCCTATCACCCTCTTCACTTTAGAAAGTGTTGTATTTTATTTTTCTTTGAAATGACATTATATAATGTCATCTCAAAGAGGGGCAAAATATAGACATCTAAAATTGCCTCCCACCATTTTTGTTGTCAACGGTCTCATCCCTCAATCATTATCTTAAAATACATTATTTAATTAATTCAACTAACCATTCATCTAAAGTTTTTCCAACATTAATTAAATAATTCCTAATTTTTTAATTAATAAATTAACCCTTCTTCGAGCATTAATTAAATAAATTAGGACTATTTATTTAATTAATCCACCATTTCAACATTTTCTCTATAGTCTAGCCTTAATTAAATAAATCAAACATTCTCACTCCCATCTTTCAAAAATTAAATAAACATGAACTATTAATTTAATTCTTCTATTTTCCCCTGTAATCATTAGTTGACTAAAAACTAATTAGTTAACTATCTAATCATTTGCACAATCCAAATCATGATTAGTCAAGGTAATCTTGCACATGGCTCCAAAAAATGACTTTTTGGATCTCCACCCTCCATCTTCTCCTAGAAAATCCTAGCCCTCTAAATCCCTTGGATCATAGGCCTCATCATGTGCACTAATCACAAGGTGACAATTGGTGGCCTCTCATGCATCCTTTTCTCTCAACCAACCCTAGTCATTGATCTTGAGAATCAATCTCATCCATTGATCCTCCATCATCCAAATCTATAAATAGCTCATCATATGAGCTCTTTTGATCAATCACTTTAATTCATTGTTATGTTGCTAGTTTGAGCAACTAAAATAATTTCAACAACACAAAAATCCATTAAGTACATCCACTTAGGTGCAACAAGGACTTGTGTTAGTAATAACTTTCTAGTTTTTATCAATGTTTGTATGTCCTTAGCTTAATCTTGAGGTTATGGTTTAACATAGATTAAATAGGTTGTATTTGCATTGCATTCTATTTGTTTATGATTTTAATTTTCCCATATACACTAACAAGGGTTGCTTTGATTTTTACATTCAACATAGATTTGTTTATTTTGCAATGCATAATATTTGTTGGGCTAGTTTTTCTCTATCATGCTAGGGGAGAGAAAACCCTTTCATAGCCTATCCACCATTGAAGAAGCCTTGCATCCATTTATTTTATTGCATGCCTTTCCTTTCTTATGTTGCTTTCCTTGATCCTATACATCCTCTTTCATGCCTCCACTCCTATCATCATGTTACCCTTCACACATTGTCACACAATTTTTTATGTAGTTTACTATAGAAATATTATAGCTCTCAGTGTTTTACATATTTTATTTTAAAATGTGATTTTTATTTTTTAAAATATTATAAAGACCTTTTTGGGTGATACTTGGGAGACACTTTTGGCTACGTGATTAATGATATTTAGATCACTATGCCAAGTATTGAATAACCTTTTAAAGTGGTTAATAAGCCATCTTCCAAGCATATTTTATTTAAAATTTGTCTAATAACTTACTAGGATTATTGTCCAATAACAAATTTTATCAAATTTTATCAATTTAGTTATAGGATCAAATCATAACCTAACCCTCTAATAGTGGCCTCTCCTCCCATGGTTACCCTTTCCAAAAAAACCTTTAAGGATGACATTTTTTTCTATTTTGCATAGTTTGTATTTTAATTTAAAAATAATATCACAATAAAAAGATATTACACAATCATTCTTCTTCTTGATGACATGTTTTTATTTCATCTACTCATTTTGTGGCATTGCAATTGTTGAACACCCAGAATACTGAGAGGGGGGGTGAATCAATATTCTCTTAAACCATTCACTAATTAAACTATTAATCCATTTTCCCATTCAATAACATTAAAGCAAGTTAGAAATAGAATGATCAATTACAAAATATAACACATAGACACAAGGATTTTTACGTGGAAAACCCAAAATGGGAAAAACCATGGTGAGTGTTAGCTAACAATATATTATGCAGTAACAATACCAAATTATAGGAGGCTCACTGCCCTTAAGGACTCACTATCCAAAGAAAGATGCTCACTACATGTACAGGCTTACTGCCATAAGGAAAGAAAAAGAAGGATGGCTCACTGCCAAAATGAACTGCTGAAATTACATCTGCAAATGCATGGATACAATTCCAATGAACCTTAGAAAACTGATTCAAACCTCTTCATCCTGCTCTGCTCTATCACACTACTCTACTTTTATAAGATCTATCTTCTTCTACACTTGTTGCTCTTACACAATCACAAGACTTCACATGTCGCACACACACACAATCATATTTGCACTTACTTCTTCATATTCGCACTACACACCCACCAAACATCAAAATGGATCTCATATATATTTGCAACATTTACAATCCTCAAATTAGGTTGGCATATAGCGATGAAGTGGTAGTTATGCCTTGTGTAGCCTGTCGGCCTGATCCTTTCACCAAAGTACTTTGCAAACCAATTCAACACTTGAAACAACTTTTCACATGTTGGCCCAAACTATATAACCACTTAGAACATTAATTTAATCAATGGATTTTACTACAGTTAGATCAAAGTATCAGGTCAACCTTAAACTCTGTTTATCATTAGTTTAGTCCACCTGTCATATTGCAACTTTCAATGCAAACCACAAGACTTGTTCAAATTCATATACAAGACTCTTCAAACATCTCAGAACATAACTCTAGAACCATAGAACATAATATCATCTTGCAGAAAAATGTAGACCATTAGAACACATGCTCTATCTTAGTTAAACACTGTCAAACCTTATAGCGATACTTAGTAGCTCATAACTATCTTTCTGGTGGATTCCAAGATCTAAAACTTTGGATTTGAGACCTTCAGACAAGTGTTTACAACACCTCAAAACTGCATTAGGAAATATCTATTACTGGAGGAATACAAACCAAAATAATTAGGTGTTCTTCTCTATTCAGTACTATATTGTATCATGTCAGACTTAGGCTACTTGAAGGTGCACTTCAGGAGATGATCAAAAGCTGAAACTTTGTATTTAAGATCATCTAAGGACTATAGACATCTTACCAGAACCACATTACCAGATCTTCAACCGTGGACCAACGCTGATCAAAATAATGTCTCTTTGTCGCTATTCCTGTACTCTACCAACACTTAGCTAAAATGCTTAAGTCTGCTTTGCCGGACCAAAATCTCTATTCCAACCTTGTTGAATCTTTGTTCCTTTTCTTATTTCCATCAATGAAAACACTGTCAAACATCATGCACCTCAACCAAGTTGCTAATAGAAATCACATATCTCATTTCCAAAATTCTCTTTGAGAACAATCTCTTTAGTGTTCAAATAGTGATTCACAACAAAGAATAACATTTTTAGTGTTTAAAGATCCAATAAGTAGTGTCAAATGGCACATATTATTGTGCAAGATGCTAGCTAAGAGTGTGCAACATTAGAGGGATCATTGACATGCAACGTGCAAGAAGACCTCTTTCAAATTCTATGTATCCAAAATGAAAGGTATGCTCTAGAAGTTGTCATGATGTTCACATATTTAGTTATGAAATACATGGATGAGTGAAGTGTTTTTGAAAGTATCTATTTAAAATTTCCATTGTTAGTGTCATACTAGACTTGCACATTGTAATGTGGTTGTATAAGCAAGAGTGAAAGTATTTTCTAGTGAAATATTTTTCTATTGAATCTTGTAGTATATTATATGAATTTCATTTTAAGTGTTGGGTTCTAACTTATTATTGTTAGGCAAGGTGTCTCAACCTTGCATCCTAATGTTAAGAACACAAAAATTGTAATTTTCAGGCTATAGAAAAGAACAACTCAATTTTTGGGTTATGGAGGTCATTTTTGGCCCTAATTATTTTTGGGTGGGCCATCATCAATTATGTGATGATGGGGAGGTAGATCTCTCTGAAATAAAATTATTTACCCTTCATTGAGCCCTCTTAATAATTAAATATCTAATCAATTTAAAAAAACAAAAGATTCTTAATTTGGTCAAAAGATCCTTTCTTTTTTTAGCAACATCTATCTAGCATTCTAGATACACATTTGACTCTATTCATTAATTAATTAAAATTTAAAATCTATTATTCTAAATTTTTTTTAATTAATAAATACAGTCAAATGTGCATCCAAATGCTAGGTAGATGTTGCACTTTCTTTTTGTGAGAATATGCTTTATTTTACTTTCTAAAAAAATAATTAGTAGCGTATACATTTTAAAAATCTTGTAACTTATGAGAAACATTGGGTTAAATATGATTAAAATATATGAAAAATGTTTAGAATTTTATAGCAAGTTGGAGTTGGAGAATGAAATTTCTTTTGTTTTCTTAAACTTTACTTCAAATTTTTTGATTTTTTTATAATAATTATAATAAAAAATAAGAAATAAAAAACCAAAAAAAAACAACTTAAGTAGAGTTTGCGAAAATAAAAGAAAGTCCATTCTCCAATTTCAATTTGTTATTATGCCAAGAGGCATGCTACACTAACAATAAGGAATCTCATGTCACCATGTACATAAAAACCTTAAAATAGTTCACATATATTTAAAAATATATAGAGGAAATTTGCTAAAGATATGGGACTGCCAAAATAGCAAGAATCTACTAGATTTACCCCAAATATAGACTACCTTTTTTATTCTTCTATTTTTCAAATAAATAGTACCATCACTTAAGTATTATTGTTTTGGTTTAGACCATCATGAGCTTGCAAAATCCTAGTCAAGAGAGGGTTACCCAAATATGACTAGGTAATGAAGGAACGAAATTGGGCTTGCATGGGTATAGATCCTTGAAGGTTTTCATTGTACGAACTATTGAATCTTGATAGAGAAGTGAGGTTCATAATCATACCAAGGATTATGTCTTCCAAATTATTGCGTCCCAAATCTATCATGTTTAGGCATGAGATCCAACTAAGCACTTTTAGAATGCCACTGCTCATATTGTTATATGAGAGAATGAGATAGAAGAGACCAAAGATTATCATAATTACCTCTAGAATATGACCAAAAAAGAGATTATCTACCAAAAAAAGTCCCCCATCCTACTATAATTAGCAAGGGATTATTGCATCATGCCCATGAAGTGATTCCACAAGAGCTAGATATAAGAAACATGAGAATTATTGGGGTTGTTGATGTAGATAGGATAAGACATGATCCCTTGCAAGAAATGCATCTAGAACTACATGTGTTAGATGAAAGGAAATTTACAAGCATAATAAACTATTTCCAAATAACCCCAAGTGAGAAAAATATGCAAACAAGTATTCAAAATCCATATGCAAAAGAATAGACAAACATACCGTCAATATGACACAAGATGCACCCTAGGAAAACCCTCATGAGGAAAAAACCCAGCCCCTAAAAGCATCAGCACTAAATGCATTATCTCATGAACAAAGATTAGAATACATGGCTTCCATGAATATTTTTGAAACTTCAAGCTCCCTAATTGTACTCCATGTGAACAAGCAAATGAGAATCATGTTACCACACATTACAATCCATGCTTCCTCTCCTCACAAATGCAACCTACAAGAGATGCTCAATCCAACCTTAGCCAACAAGCCAAAGGTTATACTAGCCAACTAGCCAACCTCAATAACTACTCATGTGCTTGCTTTTATAGAAATAAGCTTGCACAAAACCACTAAGTGGTATTACATAACAATGTTCCTCAAAACCATGATCTCACTAAACCATGTCCCCTTCATTTAATTTTTGGTACTAATTTTTCCTAATTTCCAACCCACATTAAATATTTATCACAATATTACATACAACTTGCAAGTGGCCCTAGGAATGCCTAACCCATTGTGATGTTCACATCTCTAAGATGCACCACAATTGAATATAATATTTACATTATAAGCATTATGCAAGGTGTACAACACACCTTTCCCAACATTATCCCACTTGTTGTATACATTGCATAAGGGGTAATAAGTAAAATCAAATATCAAGGAAATGATCCATGTACCTAACATGTACTATGTAAACATCCATGTGTACCATGTGCTCCATCAAGATACCTACAACAATAACCAAGGTGGCCACCATCTCAAACAAGAATCATCTCATGCTCTATCATGCCAAACCATGAAAGATAAGATCCTCCAAAGACATGCCACACTAAACTATCATAAAGAAGTAAGAATCCTACCTCAACTGATTTCCAAACACAATCACCAAATCCAATGGTAAAAAATAGGCTTGAGTAGTTGTCAAGAATTAATCATCATAGCTAGGATAGTAACTACAACCAATTGCTAACACATCCAACTAACCATGCCTCCAATCCAATGTATATTAATCATAACAATTAGACATTATTCCATCAACATATCCAACCCAAACTACAATGATCACAAGTCCCTATATATACAGTATCCTACATAAAAAAGTCCTCCGAGGTAACAACACATAAACATGTGATAAAGAATCTCAAGACCCTTAACATCACAATATAACGAGAACATCCAACAAAGGACACATATACATACTAGAACTCCCACTGTATGGGTAATGCCAAAACTAAAATCAATCAAGGCATCCAAATATCTGCCAATAGAACTCACATAGAGGATGTTGTTAAATCCTCTATCACATAGTGTCGAAGAGCACACACATTGACATGCAAAACCTACAAACTAACTACAATATAACTCTCTCACCACAAGTCCATATCTCTCCCAAGTTCTCTATGTCATAGAAGAAAGAGATTAAAGAGCCTCACAATGACTCTATGAAAACCTCAACTCCGATGTCATGTGAACACAAACATCCAAGAAGAAGCATTAGATCAACAAGAGAGAACCTACAAATCAAAATCACATCCTTCTACCAACACCAATGTTCTATAGTTGTGAAAAAGTAATATCTCTTTTCTAAAACCCCAAATCAAGAAGCCTCCTCAACATCCAACTAATCAAGATGTAAGCCTCTCAAAACAAAGGAAGATCAAGCAAAGCCTCCATTCCCTCAACAAGGAATATTCCCAAAGCCACTAACCATCTCTTTTTTCTCTTTAAAACACATTGACCTCAAAACAACTCAAGATCAAATATAAGGAGATAATCAATCATAACCATGCATCTACTCCTCAAATAAGTCCTCTATAACTAACATCCATAGCTCAAGACTCAAGCATACATGAGAAGACAATGTAGACACCCAAAATTGACCTAATTATCATTAGCATTCAAATATTGCATTAGCTATCACCTGCATTTGTCTAACACACTTGAGAAATTTTCCTACTACTTATTTCTTCTATTAATTAAATAAATTTATATTTATTTAATTAATTCATTATCTATTTCTTCTATTTCCTCTAATCTATGATTAAATAATCTTTAATTATTTAATTATCTCTATTCTCCCTATTTTAATTAAAAATCCCTTCATAAGTCCAATTCCTAATTAATGAAATAAATTTTATTTATTTAATTAATTTCTCTTATCATTTATCTCAATGAGCCGACATGTGTATCTTTTATTTAAAAAACATGTGTGGTACTACATCTTTTATTTAATATCTTTCATATGTAGTACTTTTTATGTACACGGTCACACATAAGCCCTATCTCCCTTCCACTTGTCATCTACACATTCATCTATTATCATCTTTTAATCATAGCCATTCACATAGCCACCAAATCTCCACCATTGATTGATTTTGGTTGAGTTCTATATAAACACCCTCTCATTCCATACTACATGGATCCAGCATTCATATAGAGTCTACATTATCATCTTAAGCATATTAAGCATTTTAGCATCCATCTAGCATATTATCATTATCATCCATCCATCATGGTAGCTTTTATCTTCATAATTGTTCATTGTTGAAGAAGTAATGCACATCATAAACAACGAATCATACAATCTAGGTGATATTGTTCTTGAATTGCATTCTTTTAATTTCATTTGGATTAGATTCTTTGATGATGGTAGGGTTAGGTTTTCATGGCTATGCTTGATCTTATCAACCTAATTTTTACCTATCACATTTTGGCACACCCGGTGGGACCCACATCCTTGATTAAATTTATTATTTGAAGTTTTTGCGAAGATCAGATTTTTTGAGCGCTTATAGCAAGTTCCAGTCGCTTATGAGTGAAAACCAATCGCTTCTTGAACAAACGCATCACTTTTAAGCTGAAACTTGTCACTTCTAGCATTCCTGGCATTGCTTACAAGCTAACAATAGTCACTTATTATCTTTTTTGCATCGCTTACAAGCTAACAATGGTCGCTTATGTTCTTATTTGCATCGCTTTTAATCTGACAATGATCACTTTTAGCTATCTGGATCACTTTTTGCGAAACTAGGGTTTTCTGTTCTATCTTGTTTTTTCATAGATTTGAGTCGCTTATGACCTATAATTAGCCACTTGTTGCTTTTTTGCATCGCTTCTGAGCTTTATCATTTTGCATCTGGGTTTACTGGCATCATTCCAGAACAACAACATTTCGCTTGCGGCAGAATACAGATCGCGTCTGATCAATAGTTAATCACCTCTGGTAACTGTGTCGCTTTCGGTCTTTATCATTTGCAGTTTGGGTTTCTTGGCTACTAACTAGGTATTTGTGCAGCATCTAATCGATTGTCCAAAAAAAGGAGGTTATCAAACTACTAACATATATGTTGCAGCACCGATCAGTCCAAGACTCAGGATTTTTCACTAATTTAGGAACATTTGGGCTTGGTGCTTAAAAAAAAATCATTGCTTGCTCCATGCTTAATTTATCTTTCTTGATTACTTGCATGTGCATGTTTGTAACCCAAATTTAATAGCAAAAGTATCCTCTCCCCTTACCTATCAAATGGATCTTGGATGTATGAGAACTTGTTATTATCTTTAGAGGGCATGCCTTCCCGATGTGAGAAGGGGTACGACCCAAGTGGTAATGGGCTAAAGCCAAGTCCTTCCAAACCGCTATATAAGAAAAGTGTTTGTGTCGAAAGCCACAAACAATGGGTGTTGTGTTATACCGACAACCAACCTCCCCCAAAACCCTCCAAGGTGTAACCCTTAAAGGATGGGAGACTCCATAACGGAGAGTAGCGCTGCCACACGTATAGCCACCTGAATGGATGCCCTTATTAGCAACCTTGTGTAGTAGCCAAAAACTTTCTATTTGTTGACGCAAAAGGTGGGACCTTTGAAGCCGCCCCGATTCACATGGTTCTTAGTAGAGATAGCAAGGACAATCCTAAGGTTTGGTGGGGGGACAAGCCTTGAGAAACCTAGATCTTGGTATGTGTGAGAAGTGTGTGTCATGGAGAGGAGCTGGTGCTACCAAGATCCTAAAGCTATCCACTTTGAATAAGTATGGCCAGGAGACTCAACAAATATATACTCCTTTCTTAATCTAGGTTGTACAAGTTTGTGATTGTTGTGAGTGTGAGTGACTGAAATTACTATTTTGTTGTCAAAAAACACAATTTAGACATATTTCCTGACAGACACAGACCGCTTTTGAGCTTTAACTGCTTACATATAGGCAACCAAATCACTTTGAACTAGAGTTAGTCACCTTTTTCTTAAATTGAATCACCTTTGAACAATAGATGCTCACAACTAGTCTGAACTGAGTCACCTTTAATCAACAGTAAATTGCCTCTGAATTGAAACTGATCGCTTGTAGTAAATTAGCTCGCCTCTGGTTAATATTGTAGCCTATTACCTGAACTGAAACTGGATTTCTTTTAATCTATTATAAGTCGCATTTGGGCTTTTCTACGTCACATTTGAGCTATTAGCTGTTGCATGTGTTTAATATCAACAAATCTTAGTAACTTAGCCGAATCAGCTACATTTCCAACTTTCTTAGCTTCAGCATTAGCTTTCAGACTTGCCTCTGATCATTTGCAGATTCCTGGACTTTGTCTCCTGCTTTGAGCATACCAAACAATTAGACTTTGTGAACTTTCCATCCTCTTGAGATCCCAAAACAACAAACCAAACATCAAACAATCAACCCAATCAATCAGCAAAACATCATTTTTGGCTTTAGCCTTAGCAACATCAACAAAACACCAACCTTAACAAATAACTTTTCCCTTGAGTGTGTGAGCTATTCTCTAGGGAAGTTCAACCAAGCAAACCAACAACTAGCAACTAGCAACCAAACAACCCAACAACAACAAAGCAAACAACAAACTAGCACATCAACCAACAACCAAACAATTAGCAAACCATCATCTTTTTGGGTCTCAAACCTTGACAAGCTAAAGTCTAATTTTCAACATCAACCATTATGCCTCAAACTAGGAGCCAATATAGAGCTGAAATGGAGGCAAAACTGCAAGCTGAGATGGAAGCCAAGATGCAACAATCACGATCAACACCCCTTAGAGATGCAAATCAATTTACAACTGGCATGCCTTCTCACATGTTTGTGCCCCATGGGTACACCATTGGTGAGTCATCACATCAAGTACAATCACACCCCTTCACAGTGACTTATGAAGAGCATTCCCAAGAGGATTTATCTGACTATCAAGACACACATGTATGGGACCAAGTTGAGAAGCTTGTTTTATTTGATCCTAATCTCTACGTCTTGCAACTTGCCTACATGGGAGCCAAACTACCAAGAGACTTTGACATACCCGCTATTTGAGAGCATGATCCAAGCACTCTCGCTGTTGTTGCAAAGGGACCATCCATTATAGTCACACCATCACATACCATATTAAAAAATCCATCTTCCAACCCATCTCTTTCATTGCCTATTATTACTTCATTCAACCCACCATGCTCGGAGTACACTTTAGAACCTTTGATAACTCCAAACAATGTTCTCCCTTTCCTCTCACAAAATCTGAACATTCTACCTTTCCATGTTTCCCAACATACTCCTTCTCCTACTATGACCGTATATGTGCCTCAAGTAACATAAGTTGTCCATGTTGCCCAAGTGAAAACTCCTCAAACATCACAAGCTATCCCCATATCCCATATTCCAAAAGCTTCCCAAGCTATCCAAACAACACAAGATGTCCAAGCTTCACAACCATCACAATCCACTACTCCCATTGCATCACATGTGGACACCACATCCCATATTCCTACCATTGTTAGTATGGTCTCCACGATTTCCATGGATCCATCCAACACACCATAAAATCCCAATGTTAGTCTCATTGACATGAGTGACCCGCCTATTGTCTCACAAACTAATCCTAGCACTGCAGTCTCTTATGTTGATCAACTTACATCAATTCTGCCATCTTCCTATAATCCTTCGCAAACCATCAATCTATCTTATACTACTCAAGGATCACCCATCGTCACCCAACACATGACATATACCAATCCTCATGTTGTCCAAAATAAAAACCCAAATGTCCATCCTTCTTCCGCCTCTACCAATCCTTCCATCATTTACCATATTACCAATCCAATTCTGAATTCACAACCATTGATCAACGTCAATCCATTCGCTACTTCCCATGTGATGCAAAACCTTGGCACTAATTCATCACAATATACCCAACCATTGCTTGTGTCTCAAGGACAGGAATCCTCAAACACATATGTGTCGCATACTAATCCTTTGACATACATTGTGAGTATGCAACCTCAACAAATGGTCATGGCTTCATATATCCCACAACAGCAACCTCAATATACATCATATTACACCTCACCTCCCAACCAACTACCCCTTTTGCAACAACAGCAATTATCTCCAGCAAATGTTCAAGAAATGATTAACAAAGTGGTAGGACAAAGCAAGAAGACGTTTTCCTTAGAAGACATATGCACTTATCCATTTGACAAGTCACTTCATATGACACCTTTTCCGCCACACTTTGAAATTCTACAATTTGATAAATACAAACGAAAATGAAATCTGGAAGACCATCTTAGAGCATTATTTGTGGCATGTCTTGATGTTGCTCAAGATGATACATATCTTCTGAGACTATTTCCCTGAAGCTTAGCAGGACAAGCTCTTGAATGGTTCTCTCATTTACCTCTGGGCATTAAGTCTTTTGCGGAATTAGCAAATAAATTTTGATCACACTTCGCTTTTAACATTGAACGTGAAGTGAACATGAACGACCTTGTCAACAATAAACAACGGAATGGGGAAGCTTTCTCATCATTTACTCAACGATGTAACATGGCTAGCATACTATCATAGGAAATACCTAAGAAATAACAACTCAATATCTTTCTCCAAAATCTTCATACCGAGCTTTCATTCCAATTACAATTGCAAAGTGCTAGCACCTTTGATGAACTTGTTTCCAAAGGAACCACCATTGAATGCACTTTAATTGCTAAAGGCACTATCAAGATCTTTCAAGATAACAAAGACTATCCTCAAAATTCCAATGATAAATCTCACTTTTTGAACAAGAACAAGAATGTTGTCAATGACGGTGTTGTAGATGCAAAGAACATACAAATAATGAAAGCTCCTATCAACATTCAAGCTACATCTACAGCAACTCAACCTTTTCAACAAACTCGACAACAACAAACTTCAAATCCTTGATGATAGTTCACACCATTAGCGAAGCCTATGGAAGTTGTCTTTCGAAAGCTTCTCCAAGAGGGCAATATCATGTTACCAGACGCACCACCCAATGGAAAACCACTCTTCAAAGCTCCTTGGTACAAAGAGAATGAGTATTGTGATTACCATAGAGTCAAAGGACACAAAACAAATAGTTGTCTGTGCTTAAAGCATGTTATTCAAGATTGCATCGATCAAGGTTTAATTAAAATCACACCTCCAACATCGCAACCTACACAACAACCAACATCAAACTATGATCTAGATGCTTTCAAGAATCCACTTCCATCTCATGACAAACCAAGTAACCCTCATGCTGTGAATGCCATTTAGTACAACTATGAATCATCCACTATTGGCTGCATTGACCATGCTCACATTTCTACCATTACTATCCAAGGCAAAGCACCTGACTACGCTGCAACTACTCGAAGAGGCCATGTTACCATTCAAGGGGCACCTATCCATCCTCCTCGACCGTCTTCTAGCTATAATATCCTTGATCACCTTGGAAAAACACCTGCACATATTTCCATTCTTGAGTTGCTTCGCATATCCCCTGCCCACAAAGCCATCCTTGATAAAGCCTTATAGGAATCTTTGGTGCCTAATGATATTGATACCACACAATTCCAATCTATGGTAGCTAGCATTGCAGCCCCTTGTCATCTCACCTTTTCTGACAAAGATCTTTAGCCCTCCATTCATCCTTCACACAACGAAGCCCTCCACATAGAAGTGTTTGTCAAACAACACTATATCAAACGAATCTTAGTGGATGGTGGAGTTGGTCTTAATATATGTTCCTTAAAATTAATCAAACAATTGGGATATTCTGAGAAAGATGTGGACACTTCCAAGGTCATTACTATCAATGCATATGATGATGCCAAGAGAGATACTAAAGGGATTATTCACTTGCCTATCCAAGTTGGGTCGGTCACTATTGACACCTGTTGTCAAGTCTTTGATATTGAGCTTCCTTATAACAACATCCTTGGTCGTCCATGGATCCATGCCCTCAAAGTAGTTCCTTCTACATACCATCAATGTCTTAAATTTCCACATAATGGTGTTGAGATTACTATCCATGCCGATCCCAATCCATTTGAATTCTATCATGCTTTCCAAGCTAAGTATCAAAGTCTTAACCACATTCCTATCAACACTTAAGCATATCCATCTTCATCATATGTAGATCCATCCACCCTACTCAAGCCATCATCTAGCAAAGCCGCTTCCAATCTCCATATCAAGTACACCGAACATGGCCTGGGTGAATACACATTGCAATAATCTTCTTGTGTTGGAACTCTTCTCTTGTCTTTCAAATCTCACAACAAACCTTCTACATCCAAGCCATCTTCATCTGTAACTGTCATAAAAGCTCCACCCACAGTATTCATTAAAGGTGGATTCTTGGATGATGAAGACATCGATGACATCAACTCTTGGATATTCTTTGATGAGAATGACCAAGTCCAACTTGAAGTAGAGAGATATAACAATGGGTTCCACATCATTAAGAACATGGGCTAAAAAGGACATGGTAGATTGGGATCACAGGAACAAGGACCTATTGAACCCATTGTTGTGTCTAAGAAGCTTAATAAGCAAGGTATTAGCTATCAGCTAGAGGTACCACGTTCCAAAGACATTAAGTGTATTTCTGATATGGAAGCTAGACCTTCCTCGGTAGGAGAGACTTCTAGCTCGGATACCATCGATGACTCCTCCTTTCATATCACCAATATTTTTTTGGGATCCTCCATCTTCATGATTTCTACCATCCCTTCATCTCCATCTCATGATGAACTCAAGCCTAGTGCTCCAAACACTCCTAGTCCTAGTGTCAAACGTAAGCCTCCCCAAGATAAATATGTTGGTAATTCTTCCATCCATCCTAAGTCCACCATTTCTCATCAAAAACCCCATTCTAAACCCCACAAGCATGTCACTATACATCTTCCTCCATCCAATTTACCTCCACTTCCTCCAACTCCTAAACTCCCACCATCAACTTTACCTCCATATATTCCACTTCCATCATCCTATAAATTGCAAAAGCATGTGACCATACACCTTCCACCATTCGATTTACCTCCACTACTTCCAACTCTAGATATCCCTCCATTTTCCTTACCACCATTGCTAGTAACACCTAATTATCCCCCTATCATCCATAAGTAGCCTTATAATCCTAATCATGGCCAACAAATGCACACGTTGTCTAAACATAAAGCTTCCACTCATTCCGCCAACCCCACTTCCATCAAATCCATGGGATTCAAAAATAAAAATTTGGATACCTCTACCTCTAAAGCTAAAAAGCTTACCAAGAATCCTAAAGATTCTCATGCCTTAGGGCACCAAAGAAAAGACTCACAACCAAATACATCTAAAGAGTCATCTGAGCCCATAACTCCGCAAGTAGAGCCCACAAGCAAAATGGTTTGGGTTCCTAAGAAAACAAGCAAGCAGGCCAAATGAGGCATCCTTATCTACCTTCCAAAAATCCCAATCATCTACTTCCATTCAAATCACCATTCCATTTAAAATTCCACCCAAAGATCCCATAGGCAAAGCAAAAATACTAAAAATACTAAGTCTATGTGGGTTCCCAAAATCATTCCACCATCCATCTCATAAACAAATATCCCCATCGCTTCCTACACCACCTTTCCATCAAAAGCTTCATTGTTTATCACGGTGTGTGCAATCGTTGGTCATGGTTCCCTTCCATTCTGCAACATTCCCACCTACCTCCATCTCCCCACCTTTCATCCATTATCCTACATAGCTTCCCTATCATCCTAACCTTATGGTCCATGCTTTTGCATAAGTCTATCCCCCATCCATGCATAAATCCTCCACAAACCTTTCATCATCCACTATCCACCTTATCCATCTCCCTTCTATATAATCCCTTTATCAACATCTATAAGCATAGTGACATGGTCCATGCAATGATATCCATCTCCACCAGGACTACCAACATTCATAGCACTAGACACTTGAGTCCCTCCTATCTGTTACCATGGTGAAAACCTAGCAAACAGGTGCCATGTGTAACTGTCCTTCCAAAAAAAAAATTCATCCAATAGTGAAAACAACTTTGTGGCACTTTGGATAGCAAAAAAATATATAGTACAAGATAAATAATTCGTCCTCTAGTGAAAACTTGGTAAATAGGTGCCTTGGATAAGTACCATAGTGAAAACCTAGGAAACAGGCACTATGTGTAGCGACTAGCTCCCATCATCTGTTTAGTTTGTTTGATCATAGCTTTTCATAACATATTTCACCCTCTTACCTACATAATCCATATCATAATCCACATTTTGCCTTGTACACACATCGTTATCCATCCATTCATAAAAAAAAAAATTATCCTTGCCTTTGCTATCCTAGCCTTCGTAGTTTGAATTTTGTTGGGGTAACTATATCATTTGGCACCTTAGCATCTTGTTCACATGCACGCGTCCATCATCACTTCTTCATAATAAAACCTCATCCCACACTGGGGGCACTTGTTAAACCTTATTTGGAAGCAGATATCTATAGCTCTAGCTCATAATACAGCAACCACCCAAGCTCATAACACAACAAACTTTTAACTTCAACTTCAAACACAGCAAAACATCCAACTTCAAACATGGCAAACATTTGGAACTAGGATCAACATCTTCGCAATTAGTTCAAACAATGCCAAAACATATAAAAAAAAAACAAAAAATAAATCATCCAAAATCTTCAAGCAATAAAGTTGATCCTTTGACATCAACCATCAACACAATAAGCAAGAACTACATCGCCAGCTCTATCGTTAAAGCCTCGATCCTGTGGATACAGGGTATGTAGGCAATCTGAGATGCGAAGGAAGCACTCTAATTTAGGCATAGATGATAGCCCCCTTTTCATCATCCATCTTTCAGTGTTCTTTTGATCATCCTCCAATCCTTCATCTCCCTTTCTTCTATCTTTCATCACTTACATCATCAATAAACCCAGAACTACATATTCATCATGTCTCATCATCATCATAATGTGCTTTGATCCCGTCGATATAGGCTATGTAGGCAATCTGGAATATGAAGGAAGTATCCAATACTCAAGCATAAATGATCCACCCCATCTCCTTCATCTTCTTTCATCTTCCATCTTCTTCTCCTTGACCAGCTCAAGCAAGAAGCAGACTATGTGTATCAGTGAAAGCTCAAGCACTTCAACCTATCAGAGTAAGCCAAAAGCTATTTGTCTGCATGCCTTAAGCCAACATTTGCTATAGCATTTTATCAACATCTTTAGCCTTCAACGAGATGCATCTTTCCTCTCAACAAGGTGCCAGCTTAAATCCATCCAAGAGCACTTTAATTTGGAAAGAAAATGTGATGACAATATCTTATGTTTTATCTTTTGATTTATCTTTTGTCCCTTTCCTAGGCCTACTCAAGACTGCCTTGATCTATTGATATCTTGGTACGTTACGATGAAGTGAGGAATGGGGCATGGTCATATTGCTTTCGTATGTTGTGTCTACGGGGTGATCTTATTCTCTTCCTATGTGTATTGGTATCTTATGCCTGTTGGGATTAGCATCTTACATATCAATATATCTTGCATCTGAGAAGCTAAACAATCTCTTATGCACTTGAGACTATTTATGTTAAGAACTAGCTCCATACATATAACCAGCAAGGTGTCACTATGTGTAGTGGAGATAAGCTCAAACCATTGCTTGTAGCATCAAAGTCCATCTCAAAACACTAGATGCTATTCATATCTTGTGTATGTTGGTTCAACATCTTGACCTCATACATTTAGACAAGATTGTAGTATGCTAGTTTTGCATTGGATATCTCAACACCTTGGTCTTCTATACCCTGGTGCATAACATCCATATGCTATATCAAACATAAGGATTGAATTTCTTTTCATTCTCAAGCAATTACTTTTAAAAGCTGCCAATCATACCATCTATCCATTCCAGCATATGCCTATGTATTCCTCAACCAAGATCAATCTTTTCTCCATCTTTCTTGTCTATGTTCTTTATCCTACAAAACAAGTGTGTTAGTCCATATCATATCATTACCATCTATCTATATGCATAAGTCCATATCATGTCATTACCATCTACATATTTGCATTATCCTTAGCTTAAGTCATTTCCATCATTACCATTTGCATACTCATATCATTTGCATAAACATCCATATAAACCATGAAAATACAAAAATAAATGCATCCATACTAATTACACCATCATATAACTAAAGCCATCATATATACAAGTCAATTTACAATTGTCTACAAATACAACATGGGCTATCCATGAGCCATCAAAAGAATGTCTGTACACATCAGCCCATAGGCCTCATCATGATACGATAATATATAACAAAAACATGGTAGCCCTAGTGACTACTGGCAACCCCCTCTCCCTATCCACCACTGGGTCCTGCACCTAATCAACCATCCCTAGGGGGTCCTATAACTGAAGCCACAGATCGTGATCCACTTGTCCTCTAAGAAGATGAAGCCCCTGATCTGCTCCTATAGCTAGGTTGCCTCTACTCCATAGGCACTGCCCCATGATACAAACCCCTGTAATACTCCATCTCACCCTATGCTCTCCTCAACTAACCCTGAGCCTGAGTCAGCTATGTAGCTAAGTACATCGTGGCCAAATATGTCCTCAATGTAGCCACTGCTCTATCTCTCTCCATAGTCATTGCATGTAACTACTGCACAGCTATATCTCTCTCAACCCTCAATAGTTGTACCTACTATATAGCCACATCCTGCTCAGCCCTAATCACCTATATATGATGTAAGGCTACATCTCTCTCAGCAGTAACTAGTTGTACCTACTGCATAGTAGTATCCCTCTCTCCATTCACCCTAGCAATGCTACCATCATCCTGCCCATCACCTCCTTGTCCTCTAGCCTGTAGTTGTGCCTAATATGTACGAGCCTGTGCTCTTGCATGCCGCAAGCCTATCACCACCTAATGGTGGTCTATCTCCACTCTCCTCAGCCTCATCTGAGCCCACTGCCTCCATCTCCTCTCCTCCCTAACCCTCTACCTCGGCTGTTGTATACCTTCATCATTATCTCCTATCATCTATGCTTCTAGCTATGCCAATACATGTGGTTGCACATGCCCCTATCCCTGCACCTATATCCCTAGAACTACTGGCACAACTGCCTGTGCTGGTGGAGCTCATCACCATCTCCTCCTCACTGGCCTCTCCATACCACTCTCTCCAATCTCTCCCACCCTTGTCAGCCGAGTTGGTCTAGCTGTAACCCAGTGTGCATCATAATCTGGTAAAGTCCCAAGATCTACAGGACCTGTCTCCATGGCCACATAACTGGCTGTAGCCCATCTCTCTCCTCCAAAGCTGTGTCCATCATAATCTCTGGCCCCCAATCAAAAACCTCCTACCATGTTCTCCCAAAAATAGCATCTCCTACTGGTGCTCCCTGTGGTAAGCCAAACTGCCTCAATACCCTCTTAGGCAAATGTCACTCTATAATATATCTGTCACATACAAAAATGTATCTTGACTACCTCACGTAGACAAGCTCTGCATCCTCTTCATCCCATCTCTTGCATGCTAACCATGGCCTCCATACAAACCTGTCTACCTCATCCAATATCCGCCTCCAGTATACAACTCTTCACCGCTGTCGATAAGTCAGAGCTCCTCTATACATCCTCGCATATGGCTCCCCTACTGCTCTCACTACCCATCCATCTAGTCTCATCACTAGAATGTGCTCATATGCCCATACATGCAAAACTGTAACCCAGCTGACATACTCACTCCAAACATGTAGGCGTAATCATGCAAATAATGATATAACTACCCCAGCACACACTAAGCCCATGCATATCTCATCTCATAGGAGAACATCCCCTCCATCACTGCCCCCCATCCCACTAGAAAACCTCTAGCTCGCTTGTCTCCAACTAGCCATCTGATAATCGCTACCACTACCCGCTACAGCCTATCGTAGAGCTCCTCCATCCTAGTCATGGGAATCTCTAAGCCCTTAGCTCCAATATCCGGTGTCCCAAACAATCGCCTAAAAGTAGCTGGACCCATATTAGGATCATAATCTACTCAGCCCCCATCAATAGGAACATGCAGAATCTGGAACACATCCTCCAAGGTGATAGAGGCCTCTCCCATTGTTAATAAGAATGAATTGTGATTGCTCCTCCATTGCTCTACCATCAACGTCATCAATCCTCAATGTGCCCGCACTGGCTCTAACCTCGACACATGCTCCAATCTGAGGATCTCTAGCACTAGCCGCTCATTTGCATCCAGTAATCTAACCAACTACAAATCCCTAGGATGTGGCTCTCGTGATAACAATGGTGTTAATATATCCTGCATCATTCCGTTCACTGTATTAGTCTTTGTGCTATCAAAAATTGCCTCTTGCATACTATATCTGACTACTTCTACTATAAGCAACCCATTTTTCTATAAGTGATATCTTGTTGAGCATAAGCAAACCATTTTCTAATATGCACACGTCTTTAGCTTACACGCGACCTACTTACCCTATGTGCGCACCTATTGACTGCAAGTGACCTCAAACACTACATGCGCATGTTGTCTACCTACAAGCAACCTACTTGTTATATGCGAGCACCCGTTCCTGATAAGCGAGCTATATCTAGATCAACGTCCACTTTTCCTCCATAAGTGATATATTCTAGCCATATGCACATTCATCCTACCTATTTCCTCTAGCTAACTACACGCAACTCACTTTTTCCATAAGTGACCAAGTCGCACCCATATGCAACCTAGACTACCCTAAGCGACTACTTTTCATTCGCAAGTGACCTGAACTGCCTAGTCCCTAACCTATTTGCTTCTGGTGACGTGTGTGCATTTATTACACTTCTAGCCTACAAAAATCACACATTTAATAAAAGTTTCAATACATACCGATACGCCTACTCCCTCTGGTCGCCCATGCATCCTCACTCGCTCGGCATGATGATCTCTGTGTGGAATCACCATCCTAATAGCTCTCCAACTCTCGCCACACAACACCTATAAGAAGCTCTTGATTTCTATAAGCAAATGAACACAAATGAGCACAACTGAGTATATTTGCCCTTTAAGGACTTACTTATAGCCCCTTCTAAACCCTAATTCTTCTCTACCATCCCATTTTTATCCCACCCAACCCCCATTTTCTTTGTGTCAACCTTGTTTTCTATCCTTTCATCTTATCACGAGTCAACCCAGCCGTTCCTAGTTAGCCCGGCTTACCTCTCGAGGGGGCATCACCTGCCAGTTACACTGGGGCATAACCTTGTTTATCAAGCGAGATTCTATTTTCTTTGACACAATGCTCTAACGAACATTGTATCAAAGAGGGGCAAAATGTAGACACCCAAAATTGACCTAATTATCATTAGCATTCAAATATTGCATTATCTATCACCTGCATTTGTCTAACACACTTGAGCAATTTCCCTATTACTTATTTCTTCTATTAATTAAATAAATTTATATTTATTTAATTAATTCATTATCTATTTCTTTTATTTCCACTAATCTATGATTAAATAATCTTTAATTAATTAATTATCTCTATTCTATATATTTTAATTAAATAAATCTTATTTATTTAATTAAAAATCCCTTCACAAGCCCACTTCCTAATTAATGAAATAAATTTTATTTAGTTAATTAATTTCTCTTATCATTTATGTTAATGAGCCAACATGTGTATCTTTTATTTAAAAAACATGTGTGGAACTATATCTTTTATTTAATATCTTTCATATGTAGTACTTTTTATGTACACAATCACACATAAGCCCTATCTCCCTTCCACTTGTCATCTACACATTCATCTATTATCAACTTTTAATCTTATCCATTCGCATGGCCACCAAATCTCCACCGTTGATTGATTTTGGTTGAGTTCTATATAAACACCCTCTCATTCTATACTACATGGATCTAGCGTTCATATAGTGTCTACATTATCATCTTGAGCATATTAAGCATTTTAGCATCCATCTAGCATATTATCATTATCATCCATCCATCATGGCAGCTTTTATCTTCATAATTGTTCATTGTTGAAGAAGCAATCCACATCATAAACAAGGAATCATACAATCTAGGTGATATTGTTCTTGAATTGCATGCTTTTAATTTCATTTGGATTAGATTCTTTGATGATGGTAGGGTTAGGTTTTCATGGCTATGCTTGGTCTTATCAACCTGATTTTTATCTATTGTAGACAAGACACAAAGAAAAATGCTTCTAAAACTTAGGTGGGCAATACCTATTAGATCATTCATCGCTAAGAGGACCAATGAGTGGGGAATTAAATTGCTCCTCTAGGATACACAAAGCCATAATGACTCTCTCCAAGAACAATCTCCTCAATAGGTGCATGTTAAACCCATGTCCAACCTAGGTGTAGGCTTCTCAGTCTTCTTGTTGAAACCTCATCAAAGAATAACCATCTAACCACATAATCTCTCAGAAACAAGAGATCTCCAGCCTCTTCCAAATATTTAATAGGTGTACAACCAATCATCTCATGCCAAGCAAAGTCTAATGAAACACCATAATAACTAGAAGCTCACAAGAAAAATGATCACACCACTCATTAATTAGATTATCACAAATCACCACCAAAGCTCCAAATGCATAATCAAGAACATACCATGATGTCATGTTCTACAGCTTCTCAAAGGAAGATCATATGTCTCAAATAAACATATACTTCTCCAAAGAGCACCTATATCATGCAAAAACTCTAATGTATGATCAAGAGTCTATCATGGCATAGTAAAATCCATCTTGTAAACAAGGATCACCTATCAAAACTGACAACTCAAGACTCAAAGAGTCCTCCATGGTACCAAGATGTCAATATCTCCAAATCAAATGAAGATAACCATCCCCTATTAATAAACTCAATATGTCAAATAAATCTCACTACATAAAATAAATAAGATCCAAGAGATCCTCCATGACACCAACAACCACTACAGAAGATCATTTTTCACCAAGTGATGAATCCACATCACTGCCAAAGCTCCCATTAAACCATGATTTATCAAGCTACACATGGCATCATGATAACCATATCCTAACTGAATATCATCTATGTCCCCAACATAATCAAAGAACTCAACTGTAATATTAGGATCTCCCAAAGGGTAAAGTAAAACCATGATCTCTAAACTAAGGAGATAAACCACCACCTGCAAACTAGGAATCAATCTAACACCACCAACAATGCATTCGCATAACAACTATGTTGTACCAAAGCTTCAATTATACCAGGAACTTCCATGACACCATGATCACCACCCAATGTACCTGCATCAAACTTGCACAAAGTCTCACACATCTATACTATATAATCAAAAAGTCTAGGTCCCTCAACATAATTGTATTAAGTAACACCATCTCTCTCTACCTCGTAATGACAACCAAACCAATGAACCAAGTGTTCAAACTAGTCCAACCAAATAGAATTTGCATAAACATTGAAATATCTATGGGTATAGACATCCCATATTTGAGTTATCCATGCAACCTATAAGTATATACAACCTACAATACTGCACAACTCGTAGATCTCATAATAAAACATACATATTCAACCATACATTGGTAGCCATATCAAACATAGATAATTAGATATAAAAATGAAAGTTTTCCATGAATCAAACACTAAATTACCTCTAGATTCAATTTGCCACAAACTCACAAAGTACCATAGTCAAAGGAACTAATAAATAGCTCAAACAAAATTTAAGTGAACAAATCACATATCAACATCTCTAAACTTGATCCACTAGGAAGTGATTTGAAAATTCTCTCTATCACCTATAAGAAATTGAAAAAATTGGACATTGTGGGCACAAGACATGACCCATCAAATCAATGAGAGAAAACCTCGCTACCAATTGTCATTTTCTATCCAAAATAGAAAAATCTAGAAAAACCATTGATACCATAGCATAGTACTTGGAAAGAGCTTTTTTTTTACTATAAGAAGGAAAAAATGACATGGTAGGCAAACGTTATGCCTCTTGGAAAAAATATGCTCTATTAGGCCTTCAAATCTAAACAGTGGTGGCTGGGAGGTGGTACTTCAGTGGTTGGGTAGAGACCCTCTAGCAGTGTCATTGTTGGTGGCGGAAAGAGAGTGATGTATAGGTGGTGATTGAGATATAGTTTGATGGAGAGTGTAGGTGGCATTCACTAGTGGAAGATAGGTGGGGACTATTGGCAAGAGACACTACAAGGCATGTTGTGTGTTTTCATTGATGGAAACTAAGTCCATTCCACACATTTGTAGCGTAGTATCCGATCATACTAGAATTCAGTTCCAAGATTTGTCAAGTCCAGATAGACAAGAACAGGGTATATGGCAGAGTTCAGTATTTTGGTCAATGAATCTCTCCAGTTAATTATTGTGTGTTGCAAATCTAAGGGAGTGTAGAGGAATTTTAGGACAATCTAAATCTAATATTTCATCCTCCGTGATAAATGGATTAAAAGTTATGAGCATCTGAGTACTGGGTCCTAATATGACAAAACAGTTTAGTGAAGAACAGGTCGACTTGTGTTAGATCCTTGTGCGGATCTAGTAGAAATGTTTTGGTAAGTTGTGTATGGGATATAATGTTAGTGGCCGACATGTATGGTAACCTACAAGTGTTATTCCTGGTATGCATTAATATTGGTGTATGGATTCAGCCGACATAAGAGAGTATTTGTATTGTTTGTTAAGTTCTTCATAAGGCCAATAGAAAAGTGATTAAATTTCTTGAGGCGGATATATATAACCAATTGATTCGAGTGTATTGGTGTGCATTGTTATGTGTGAATGGAGTAAGTGCAAAAAGGGTAGATAGAAGTGCGAAGGAGAAGAGATCTAAGGTCTGGATTATAGAAAAGCTGTAAACAGGGTAGAGTAAAAATGAAATGTGTAAGATCAGTATTTTGTGCTTAACCGAAACTGAATTCTTGCATTGGTAGATGTTATTCATCAGTTCAAACAATTTGTAATCCTTGTGTAATCACTCTTGTAGGTAGTGAGCCTCTTTTGAGCAGTGAGCTTGAAGGCATGTGCCTTCCCTTTTGTTATACTTTTAACAGAGTATAATCTTAGTGGGTTAACCCCCACCGTGGTTTTTCCCTTAATCGGGTTTCTACGTTAAAAATCTTGGTGTCAAGTGCATTATTTGTGTTTCTGCTCATATGTTATTGATTCTTATTTTTCATGATTATATCATTAATCTATTAAGAAGTGGTAAAGAATAGTTAACTCCAATCAGCATTAAAATTTTATGACAACTGATTCACCCCCCTCTTAATTGTCATCCCTAATTCAAACAATTGGTATCAAAGCAAGGTTCCTTTGAAAAAGCCTAACAGCTTGAGGAAGATCTGGGAAGGAGTTTCAATGGGTTCACTCAGGGAACAACTTCAATTGGCTTTAGAAGATCTTGACCAGTCCAAAACAGAAGTAGATGACCTAAAAGCAAACCTTAGGGATGTTGATGATTGCATTGACTTGCTAAAAGATAAATTAAAGAAATCAATGAAAAAAAGGAAGGAACTACTTTATCAGCTAGCCAATCTTACTGAAGAAAACAACATGAACGAGGCTTTGGAAGAAAAGACAAAGGAATGTGAGAAGTTGACAAAAGAAGTTTTTGTTCTAAAACATGAGATGGAATCTGGGGTAATGAGGCTAACCAAAGAAATTGAGCAAAGGAAGAAGACTAAAGAAGATCTGAATCAAACTCTAAAAGAAAGAACTAAAGAATGTTGCAGATTGGATAGAATAGCTGGCCATCTAAAGTCTGATCTTCAAGAAAGCAGAGACAATGAGAGAACTTGAAAGACAAATTTTCATTCTCAGACATGACCTAGAAGTTGCAAATGAATACAAGGAAAAGTTCAAGATAAGCTCAGTTAAACTTGAAGCAGTGCTTGAGTTTCAGAAGAAGGCTAATGATAAGCATGGTATTGGGTATGAGAAAGTGAAAACTTTAGATTCAGACAAAGAAATCTTCAACCAAAGAATGGGAGAAACAGACCTAGAAGACCTCTGATAAGACAGCCTAATGCTCAAAGATATCCATCTTTCAATGGAAATTGTTTCAATTGCAATAAATTTGGCATAGAGCTACTCAAAGCAGAAGCAGAGTAAATCAAAGTAGTCCATCCTTCTCTGGTCAATGCTTCAATTGTAAGAGGTATGGTCATAGATCCAATGAATGCAGAAATATGATAATAAATAACCCTAACAATAAAGGAAATAGCAATTCTTTTTATGGCTACTGCTTTGCATGCAATGGATTTGGACACATGGCCAATCAGTGCAGATCAAGAGTGAATCAAGAAAATAAGCAAAGAAATGTTGTATGCTTTAATTGCAATAGGTTTGGTCATATTGCAAGATTCTGTAGAAGCCAGAACAATGATGAAAAAGGTCTGGTAAACAGATATTAGAAATAAGACAAAGGAAAGGGCAAAGTGGATGTGAATGAGATTTAGAGTGAAATGAACAAAATTTGGGTGAAGAAAGGTGTAATGAACAATGGTGATGGGTTCACACCGGAATCAGGTACTGATAATCCTTCCAGTAATTAAACAAGAAGCTCTAGCTTAGGGGGAGTTGCAATAAAATCTAATTCCCCTAGCCAGTAAGTGGGTGCCTGAATTTGGCACAATGAGAGAAAATAATTTGGACTATTAGACATCATTTGAAAGGATTTCTAGAAGATAAAAGGTGGATATGATGATTTGTGGAGCAACTGAAGATTGACTATATGAAGAAATAGTGTAACCGGATGTGTTAGGGCAGAGCATTTATTACAAAGGCAAATTAGGTTTTGTGAAGCATAAAAAGGTTGTTCATTCTTCATTTGAATCACTTTACATTCAAAGATAGCAAGAAGAAGAGCGTCTGAGATAAGATTTCAAGGATTTGAAGTACGACCAACAAATTTGTCTGCTAACCCTAACTCCATGGAAGAAAAAGGTATTTATTTGCGAATCCTTGAATTTGTAATCTTTTGTAATGGCCACTCCTCATGTTGTTGATATTACTAAAAGACCCTGGCTAAAATTTAAGAAGCATCCATACAAGTCAGTCGAAATCGAACCTTTAGGAGCATTTTCTGGTGTCCCATACGGAGTTCTGCATGTTGAGGATATTAGGGCATACATCCACTGTAGCATAGAGGAATTTGGAAAATTGAAACTCTTGGATTTGTTTGACAACCACCTAAGGTATGATAGCTATAAATTGAAACCGGAATACAAAGCCCTAGAAAGAAAACATTTTCTATAAGTCATTGAATTTTTTACATTTGATGAGAATGAGTGGGTTCGATATATTTTGAGCCGAATGCATGATGAGTTCATATGGCTATTGAAACCATTCAAGATTACAAAGGATGTTATCAAGATTGTAACTGAGTTAAATTCAACTGGTGGATTACCCATGCTGAAAGCCATGAAAAATTAGACAGTGACCGATGCTACTGGTGCCAAGTTTGACAAAATGGAAATGGCCATCAATGATATTATGGAACTGGATGTTAAGTTTGCCTCTATGGTGATTGGCTACAATATTTACCACTCTAGCAGGGAGAATTCTGTCTCTAGAACTGCCATAGATGCAGCATATCAAATGTTGAAAGAAAATGCAGATTATGACCTATGTGAGCTGTTATAGAACCAACTGATTGAAAATTTGAGCAAAATAAAAAAGGATAAGAAAAACACCTTCAAATATGGTTCCCTAGTTATATGTATGTTCTTCTATTTTATGAATGAAGTGCCTGGAGTACAAGGTGTGCACTAGACAAATGACAGGCTAGTTGCATGGCAAATAAGAGATCATCTACTCAACATTGGAGACTCAAGTGCACAAAAGACTGCAATCTGGGGTTATTTTAAAAATTTTCAAAATATGATGCATTCCAGGGACAGAATCCCTACGTCAGTAGTTGAGAAGTACAAGGATGAAATCTTCTTTATGGTAGACACAGATTATTGCCTAATGGAGGCCATGGAACCTAGAACTGTATGGATTATGCCTATGGGCTATGAGTTTGATGAGAAGATCTTAGACATGTATGTTGAATATCTCCTGAGCAAATCAAAAGACACCTCTAGTGAAAGGTTTGGATCGTATAAGGAGCTAAGTCTAAAATTGCATGTTGAGCTCAAGAAACTAGAGATCAAGAGAAAAGTTCAGAGGCAAGTTGAAAGGTATGCTAAAAGCATTGGCCTAACCAAGGAAGCAGTGAAGCAAAATAGAGAAAGAATTGAAATGGCTGAAAAGGAGAAACAGTATAAGAAACAAGAAGATGCTCTAGTGGAATCATCCTCCACTTCAAGGACTACTAGAAGCTCTGTTGTTGCCTCTGTTCCCCTTAAACCTACAAAACTGGAAGACAAATCATCTGCTAAGGAAAAGAAAATAATGGAAGTAATCAGAAAAAGGCCATATGGAAGTTTGGAAGAAAAGGATGAAGAGAAGATAGATACAGATGATGAACTTGAGGAGCTAAAGGCCACAAGTG
Organism: Cunninghamia lanceolata; assembly: GCA_027924645.1. Classification (NCBI taxonomy): domain Eukaryota; kingdom Viridiplantae; phylum Streptophyta; class Pinopsida; order Cupressales; family Cupressaceae; genus Cunninghamia; species Cunninghamia lanceolata. The sequence continues at coordinate 20,561,738 of BSBN01001583.1, forward strand.
CTAAAGTTGTTAAAGTATCTAAAGAGAAGCCTTCCGAAAGCAAGAAGGCAATAAAAAGATAAAAATTAGAAGCTAATACCGAGAAGAAAATTCCCTCTATGAAAAACACTGTCAAGACAATCACTATTGATGGTGATGTAACTGAAAATTTCCAGTAAATTCTTTCAAATTTTTTTAAAGTGCCATTGGTGATTACTTGAATGTTAAGGTACACCGCTCAGATGTGCTCCCAATTAGGCCAACTCACAATCAATTCACCTATTCCAAATTTCCAATCATATGGGAATGAACACGCATTGTTAAGCTAAATCGCATTGCTTCGAAATTTTTGCATACTTGTCTATCCTCTAGAACAAATCTATAAGCAAGTAGGAGCTCATAAACACTTGTTTGATATGATCCTACCTTGAAAACCTACTATCATTTACAATATCAACTATACCTCTTTGTGAGCTCTCCATTAAGACTTTTGTTACATTCCGCAAAGCATTCCAAGCATCAATCTCTACTCTTCCATCCAATTCATCAATCAATCTCTCCGTAAGCTCTATTACCTTGCCTAGGATAATAATTTGAATTGAAACACCAATTGGTTCTCCTCCATCCTGTTCAACTTTCTCCTCTTAGCTATTCACACAGTTGTTACCGTGTTATAAAGCCAACAAGCATCATTCACACCTTGATTTCCTTCATCAACATACCCTGAAATTAACCAACTTTTTCGTTGTGGGCATCTATTTTCCATGGTCAGACAATGCAAAGCCTCACAGAATGCATAAATGGATCAGCCACAGTAAAGGTCTCTTTTGGCACCAAGTTGAGATTTGTGGATATCATCCTTATATCGTGGACCAAGGTGGCATTTGTTGTACTTAATGTATGAAAGTAGGTTCCACTACTACTAAATGACATAGAGGTGACCTCAAAGTTTGAGCCTATAGAAAATCAGGAAAATCCTCCACATGTTATGATACCAAATAATCCATCACCAACACTTGTGATTATGGAATCACATACAAGGTTGATTTTTAGAGATGTGAAATGAGAATCATTTGCAGAGAATGAAACACAACGTTAAATAATCTCAATATCCCTACATGCATCATAACAAATTATCCATATGCAGATTCGGTTCCACAAACAAGCATATTTTGATTTCAAAACTCCATACCATCTATTTCATATTCACATTTATATTTGTAGCAAGCTCTCTTGTAAGTACATTCCATAGAAAAAATTTACCATCACTTTCACTGTCACTGGTTGCCACAAGAGAAGATGGCCAACAATTGATACTCTAGATATTTATTTTCCTTTTGTCCAATTGAATCTGCAACATTTGCCAACGGTCCCAACCCAAGATATTATGCTTGCATCTCCTATAACTTATTCAACTGCTTGTATCATGGTCATTTATTAAGGAAGAAGATATTCAGGATTTGTGAATTATACCCTAGCAAAACCTGTAGGTGCTTGAGCATGTTGGTACTCCACTCACTATGCTTTATCGAGCCTTGCAAGTCATAGCAAGGCTGCTCCCACAAAAAATGCTTCTCAGATTTAGGAGTGTGCTGAAAGCATGGAATGAGATACTGTCCTCATATGCTGCCATGCAAAGAATATATCCAAACATACATCTTGCTTACACATCTGCTTTTTTATTTCAATTCATTAATCCTGAAGTATAATGAGAGATTTCAGTCATGGGTGATGGAAGGAAGTGGAGACATTTACAAAGTTCCATTTGAGTATTACATAGAATTTGCCGGTAACACCATGTTTTGTATTTATAAAGATCTTAGATTTCTTATCCATGAGGAAAAGAGCAGGGCTTGGAAGTGCGTCCCTCAACTTAGAATCCTTAACCAATATAGAGGAAATGCATTTGATTCGTCCACTGACAAATTCACTATTGTGGTAGGTCAAAACCTAGAGTGGATTTATGTCTATGATTCATCATCCGATTCTTGGGAAGGAGGAAGATTAAGCTGAGAAGATTCAGGTAGATTTTGGGTTTATGGGAGAGGAATTTACTACAAAGGAAGCTTTTTGAAAGAAGCAAGTTTTGTATGGAGAGTTCACATGAAAACAAGAGGCAAAAGCTGAATTCAAATGAGCATGGGTGAGTTTAAGGTGAAACTCCTTTAGAGAGAAGTTCAAAATCTTCTAGTGCATGTGTTCCACCTGGGGATGTTGCTCACCTTTAATCAGTTCTTTCTGATACATTCACCAAGCCAACTTCACTGCTTGAAGGTGCATCTGCCAATCGACCTTTTAAGACTAATCCACTTAAATAGGCAAGATTTGAACAATTTCTCAAAGACAAGTATCAAGGGGGTCTTCGCTCTACATATATAGATGGCACTATGTCAGAATTAGAACGTGCACAAGAAAGACTTGACTTTGAAGCTGCTGCAGAGATAATTGAGAAAGATAATCAATCTAAACAACACTTTGTTTCTTCAAATCAGCACTTGGACTTAGTTTCAACTGTTGGAAATCAGTTTACATCTGGTGGCATAGAAACAATGGGCTCCATGCAGCAGCAAAAAAGTCATGAAAAGGGAGAAAACATGGAGACAAAGCAACTTCTGCGGAGAGAGGAGCATTAGTGGAGACCAGCTTTACTTCTATGCAAGCATTTTAATCTGCTGGATCCATCTGCTGGAAAGCCTCCTCCTTTACCTAAGGTGAGAAGCAAGATGGATTCACTCATTCTGATCTCCAATCCTCTGAGAGATTTACCTGAAATGTTATTGACAAGTGAAGACAGATCCAATCCACTGGAACTGCAAGTTTCCCAGTCACAGGTGGAAGTCCTTAATGCTAATGATGAAGGTACCAACAAGGAGGAATTGGTTGAAGTGAATGATGTTGTTAAGAAGCCTGTTGTTTTGTATAAGGCTATATTCTTAGATGAGTTTGATACTGAGGCAGAAGAAACTAAAGAGACACAGATGGATATTCAAGAGAAGAGTGCTCAGGGAGCCAATGCAACTTTGAATCGGTTAATTGCTGGCGATTTTCTTGAATCCCTTGGGAAAGAGCTGGGCCTGAAAGTTCCGTTGGAGTTAGATATACCACAAAAAGGAAAGAATGTTCTAGTCCACATCAAAGAACCAAAACAAAAGGGAAATGTTGAAAGTGCTATAGAAAATGATAGATTAATGTCACCTAATTATTCTCTTCAGAAAGCTTCTGATGAAAATCCTAATGCAAGTTTTAGTATGTATGACCATGCATCAATTTTGACTGAGGATTAGAAAGAAGCTAATATGTACATAATTCATGAAGCACGGTCTACCAAAGACAATAAATGCAATGAAGAAGATACTGTCCAGCATGGAAATGGAAGGAATAATTATTTAGGCAAATCATCTGGCCGTGATGCACTGAACATAGGCTCTTCTGATTATGATAGAGACAAAGGCAACATTAAAGAAAAAGAAAAGAATGTTACAATAAAATCTGATTCACCAAAATCCTTAAGCCAAATCATGTCCTCTAGTCCAAAACATTAAAGGCATACTAACTGTTGGTTTTTGTCCCAGACTGGATGCTTATTCCCAGATTTCCCTACAAGGTAGCCATCAGTGATCAACAGGATCTCTAGGCCAGGGGCCAACAGTGTAGGAGATAGACTCTATATTTTATCTCCTCTTCTTCTTCAGGCTCTGCAAAACCTAGGGGGGTGTTCCCTACTCAACATCCATGGGGATATGTATACAAAGGCTGGGATGCTGACAGAAAGTAGATAAGTCCTCCTATAAGTAGACCAAAACTGCAAGATAAGAGCAAAGGGGCTGGCTTTGGGCCTATTTTCAGTTGTAGACAGAGGACTTGGATCCTAAAACTAATTCTAATGTCCTAAAGGTTGTTTTAGAGTTTGACTTTGATTTATAGTTTGGATGCAAAGCTGGACATGGTTGTAACACAAAAACAAAGCAAGATTGGTGCCTATCCAGGGCCTGGAGTCAGTAGACATACACCTGTGAATGATATGCATGAACAACTAAAACTAGATTTCAGGGGGATGCATCTGATACCTGCCTTACAGATATCTCCCAATATAGAGTGTTAAGCTATCTATACTTATGGTATCCCTATTACAGTATATCCTTCCCAATGTTCAATCTAAAAATAGTTTAATCTACCCCTTGGGCAGAAGTTAAGAAATCAGACATTCAACACAGGAATTCTATGTTCTAGAGTCTCAGACATTCCTTAAATATCTAGACTCAGAAGAAAGATACATGCAATACAGGAGACAGAATTAACAAAACACATGCAAACATGGCATTTCTCATATAAGTTCAATCATGAAATCAGTGGATTCATGCAAGAAAAAACATACAACTGGAGATACATAAACTCACAGGTTTAGCTGTACAGGGCAACCAAATCAGCTGTATTGCATTACAGAGCCAAAATGTTTAACTTTCAACAACCTAAAAATGAGTAACACTTCCTGCTTATAACAGCCAGAAAGTGTACTACAGCAATTAATTACATGGCTATGACAAAAATTTGCCAGATACAGCCCTCAGAAGGAATGGCACTCAGAAAATGTAAATGCAGCAGACAAAGAGGAGCCTCGAGCCATGCGCCACTATCTGGAAGTCTTCATTCTCAAATTGGTCGACCTGACCATGTGTACCATTGTCCACATCCCTGCACCCTCGCCATTAAGGGTCTCAACCACCCGCAGTCACCTGAAAAACTGTTGCTGCATTCAAAAAGGAATTCCCGCCAAAATGCGTTCTCGCAGGTCCAAAAATATACAAGGGAATAATCCCACATGCATGGTGAGGAGAACACACTAGCACTTTATAAACATAGCTGCATGCAAACTAAGTGTCGAGCGCTTTTGCTGCGCTCGACACACATGCCTTCACCCACAGCCCATCGCCATGACCAAAGCCATTGGCCAACCGCAAAAAACTCCTGCCGACCTCATTCGTCTCGCCGACCGCTACACTACATTCCCCTCCATCGGCCAGAGATGAACCATCGGGCCAACCTTCCTCAGTCCATCCGACAGCAAATGTTACGCTGAAGGCCTCCTCCGTCAGTGTGACTTACACCGTCGGAGAAATCAAAGTCTCCCCAGCCGATAGACCAATTCTCACCGATGGCATTGCTTCCCTCTTCGGCCAGACAACCATTGTCGGCCCAGCACAAAACTGCTTTGCCGATGATGCCGATCACCCCGATGCCTATTCAAATCCCTTGTCGGTGAGACCCACGCCGATGACATCGCATCGGCCAAACATTACATATCGGCAACCCAAGAAAATACTTCGCCGATAGCCAAAGTGTTGGCGATGACCTTCCAAAACTCTCATCGATATGACCAACCCGATGAACCCGTTGAACCGATGAACCGGTTCAACACGAAGGTTCAACGCCAAGGTTCAACATGCTGATAGACATCAAAAAAGACAAGCAAAGGATTTACTGACCGAAAATATAGAACCAAAGCTCGCGAACCGTTGAACCTTGAATCTCCCGCTTGAACCATGAAGAAAAGAGTTCAACGGTTCAAGTTCAAACCGAAAGGTCAAAAACACAACAAAAGCACTTCAAAAAGAGCCTTCGCCGAAACGCCAAGTACCAAAAACACAAAGCCTTGAACCGTTGAACCTTGAACCGTTGAGAAAAGGGTTCAAGTTCAAACCAAAAGTTCGAAGACACAAAAACAAACTCATGCCGATGGAGAAAACATGAAGACCACCTCCTCAAGAAACATGATGCTGCAGCTGAAAAATGCTGAGGAGGTCCAACACTTAGGAAAATGGGCAAGAAGATATAGGGTTCAAATCAAGAAACCCCCTAAACATGAAAAATCAACCTCCAGGTCAAAATGAGTACCAACACTGGCTCCGAGTGGGGACGTGCAGGTGAAAACCTGCAGCGAGAACCAGATCTCCGGGCAGACCAGGCAAAAACCAAAAAGCACGAACTATACAAGGCACTTACAATATATACATATTTTTACACATGTGCACAGAGACAAGCCATCTATGCAAAATAGAACTTAAGGAATTGGCCATGCACAGGCAATTCCAGAAATTCACCACCTAAGGCCTGGAGGAAATAAGAGTCCTCCCCATGAGTACTGCAGATCTGATATGGGCCCATCCATAAGGGTTTGAATTTACCATGTTTACCCTTGTCCTGATCTTTTGCATTCCATACAAGCACCAGATCGTCGACCTGAAATTTTCTTTTTGTAGCTCTCCTATCAAACAGATATTTCACATCTTGTTGTCTCTTGAGATTGATCTGGTATGCTTTCCTTCTACTTTCATCCAGTGCAACCAGCTGGTTCACTCTTTCTGTCGTGGAGTCTCCAATCTCCTCATCATTATCCTAGATGAATCTGTAAACTGGTAGGAGATTGTTTATGGGCAACCTGGCTGATGCACCATATACCAGCTCAAAGGGTGACATCCCAATAGCCTTTTTTACTGTCACCCTGTCAACCCATATTGCCAACTTTAATTTTGAGTCCCAAGCTCTCTTGTTCTTGTCCAATATCCTTTTGATAATTTTCATGATGCTTTTATTGCTTGATTCTGCTTGACCATTCCCTTGTGGGTGATATGGTGATGCATATGATAGATTTATCCCATACCTGTTGCAAAAATCAACAAATTCACCTGATCTGAAGCACATAGCATTATCAGTGACTATCTTGAATGGTACTCCAAACCTGATGATAATATTTTCTAGCATGAAATCTGTCACCACCTTACTTGTAGCTCTCTTAGTTGGAATGGCCTTAATCCATTTGGTAAAGTAATCAGTTGCCACCAAAATCCAACTGTGTCCCCCACTTGATTTGTCTGCAATTTCCCCTATGAAGTCAATTCCCCATTGCTGAAATGGAGCATCCACAGTTACAGTTCTGAGGGGTAAAGCACCATCATATTTCAGCTTTCCTGAAAATCTTTGGCAAGGGTCACACTTCCTCACTAACTTTTGTGCATCTGAAAAGAGAGTGGGCCACCAATATCCTGCTCTGAGAATTTTATGAGCTGTTGTTTGGGCAGTATAATGTCCACCACACAATCCTTTATGCATATCAATCAAAACATTGTTAGCCATATCCTCATCCACACATCTCAGCAGCACACCATCAGGGTTTTTCTAGTATAGCTCACCTTGAACAATAACATACCTGATTGCATGTAACTTTAAAGTCTTCTTTTGACTGTCACTGAAATGGGAAGGACAATTCAGATTTTGCAAGTAGTAGATAATATCCTTGTACCATTCAGATCCTGATACGTTTACATTGTCATTTTGGACTGCATTAACTTGGCATGCTTCCAAGTTTGACTGTGCCATCATCTTGGCTAATCCTTGTCCTCTTACCAGCTTGGTAATCTGTATGTCTATGTTGAACTCTTGCAGTTTGTTTATCCATCTGCACCTTCTTCCAGTCACCTCCTATTGAGTGAATATGTCTTTGACTGCTGCATGGGGTACATATGCAATTATATGTGATCCTACCAAGTATGGTCTGAAACTTTTGATGGCTCTGACTAGTGCATATGCCTGTTTTTCCATAATATCATATTTCAACTCAGAGGCCTGCAAGGACATACTGAAGAAAGCTATGGGCTGTTCAAAACCATCTTCATTTTTCTGTAGCAAACATGCAACAACAGTATGAAAGGAAGCAAATGAAAATACTTGGAATGGCCTAGAAAAATTAGGAGATTTAAGAACAGGGGCCATCTTGATTGCCTCTTTGATACTCTGAAATGATTCTATTGCTTCACTTTCCCAGTGGACAGTTGCATCCTTGTTCATCATCTTGGAAATGTTCCTTGTGGTTTCTGCAAAGTTGGGAACAAATCTCCTAACAAAATTTATCTATCCAAAGAAGGACTGAACTCCTTTTACAGTTTTTGGCATTTGAATTCTGTCAATAGCAGCCACTCTCTCTGGATCTATCCTGACTCCATCCTTGGAAACAATATGTCCCAGGAGCTTTCCTTCAACTACCCCAAAGGCACACTTCTTTGGATTTAAAGAAATACCATACTCTAGTGCTCTTATGAAAATCTGCTCCAGATGCAAACAATGCTGCTCTTCTTTCTTTGAGTAAGCAGTCAAGTCATCTTGATATACAGCCAGGATTGAATCAATCAACCCTGCAAAAGCAACATCCATTGCTCTTTGAAATGTAGCACCTGCATTGGTTAGTTCGAAGGGCATTCTAACATACACATAAGTTCCCCATGGAGTGGTAAAGGCGGTCTTATACTGTTCTGATTCCTTCACCTTCACCTGATTATAACCTAAAAATCCATCCATCATAGATAAGAGTTCACAACTAGTCACTCTCTGCAACATAGCTTCCATATTAGGCAATGGATAGTTATCCTTTAAAGAGGATACATTCAAGTTCCTGAAGTCAACACAAAGCCTAATATCACCATTCTTTTTTCTGACTAGGACAAGGTTAGACACCCAAGTTGAATGCCTGATTGGCACAATTATTCTAGCCTCCCTGAGCCTTTTGAGTTCTTCTTGCATCTTTGGAGCTAAGGTAGGATTAATAGGTCTTTGCCTTTGTCTAAATGGCTTAGCTCCAGGCTTCAATGGGATCTCATGCTGGAATAAATCTTCCCTATAGGCTTTTAGGTCCTCATATGACCAAGCAAAAACATGTTTATACTTTTTCAGTAATGCAATCAGCATACTCCTAATGTGTGGTTTGAGCTGTTTACCAATGTATACCTTTTGAGGGGCCTGAGATGTCCCCAAATTTATCTCTTCTAAATCTTCCTTATTTGTGGGAGATGTCCTTGTGACCAATTTATCTCTACTATCAAAAGCTCTTTCCAAAGCTACTAACCCTCTGGGGATTTTATTAGTCCTCAATTGAATTATCTCTTTTCCCACAAGAGTTTCTTTTCCATCTATAGTCTCTACAAAAGCTTGGAAATCAATTTCTTGATTCTCATATTCATCTATGCAGTGCAAAAATTTTAACAAGTCCCTATCATCATTAAACACTTGCCAACTGCATATATTTTCTGGTACTACAGGCCTAATTTTAACTTCTACATTTGTAACATCTGATAGAGTGATGTCATCTGGTCTTATTGCAACATTAGCTAAGAAATCAGCCATAACATTCTTTGACCTCTCTACACAGTCTATTGAAAATGCATCAAATAGTTCAACGGTATCCCAAACAGCATGCTTGTATTGTTTCAACCTTTTATTTTTTGAAGCATACCTATCTCTAATTTGGGATACAATTAGCTCAGAATCTCCAAATACTCATAGCATTTTGATTCCATGTTCGAGAGCAATATTTAGGCCTAAGAGTAAAGCCTCATATTCTGCAATGTTGTTTGTGCAAACAAACCTCAGCAAGAAAGAGAATTTGAGGAGCTTACCAGTTGGAGACAGGAAAACAACTCCAACTCCAGAGCCTTCTTTTGCACAAGCTCCATCAAAAAACATGGTCCACAAACCTTGCTGATCCAATTCTTCAATGCAGACATTTTTCTCTCTATCTTCTCTCTCATCTGAGACAACCTTGAAGTTATCACAGTCAGTGTTTACAAAGCATATCTGTTCCTCTGCTTCTTGGTCTTCCACTGTCTCTGATGATCTTTGTTCTCTGATTAACTTAACATCCCTGCCATTCATTGGAATCATGGCATATGACAGGTCCAGCTGCATACTTCCACCAATTAGTGCTGCCCATCTTCTTGACAACAACATACCATACTGTGGCTTGATGTCAACCACTGTTATATTCATTTTATATCTCTTTTCAGGAAATGCTACTAGTTTGAAATCCACATCCTTCATGATTCCAATAACTGGTACCTCTCTGGCATCCATAGCATAACATTTTCCACATGCCTTGTCAATTTTCAATCCAGCTTGTTGCATGATGGTTAAAGGCATGACATTTGTAGATGCTCCAGAGTCAAGCATACAATTTCTGATTATTTTTCCATTTATAACTAGGGAAACATAAAATGGTTCCACTTGTGAAGGACACTTTGTCATAGTCACTCCTAAATAGACTTCAGGAGCCTCATCTTCTTCATTACACATGACATGTTTCTCACCCTGGATCTGAACATTTTGTTTAGCTTGAAAAGGCACCCCTGAAATTAGGGATATTGTCCTATTCTTGATTTCTTCCACTTTCATGAGTTCCATAAGTGGAACAGAGACTTTTACCTGGGAGAGGACTTGAGCTATATCAAATGGAGCATAATTTTGTGTAACAGCTGTAGCTTGCTCCACAATCTTGTTTTTATCCTGAACTGATTTAGCTCTTACTTTCATAGTTCCCTGATCATCATTCTTGTCTTGGGAACCTTTACCTTGATCTTTAGCCTGAGGGATTCTATTTTCTGGTCCTTGGGATTCATGACCTGTTCTATGTCTGAAATTCTATTTATAATTAACCCACTGCCCTTTTTGTAATTCCATCCCCTTATTACCATGCACTGGCTGTCCTATAGTAACATCTTTTGGCTGATGTGGGCTGCTTACCTGATTTTTACCTCTGAGATTGTAGTTGCTCTTGACTTGAGCAACTGCTGCAGCTGTGAAGGCCCTAATTTCCTCATCAAAAGGTCGTTGTAAGTTACTCAGAAAATTGTGTGAGTTCTAGGCATAGGCATAGTTAACTTCATCATCTTCATCATATGGGAACTGTTGGCAGCCCTGAGTTTCATCATCTGCATTTGCATCAGCATCACAAAAAGTATATCCATTGCTTGTGGACATCATATTTACATCATCATCTTGCACATAATGTGGCTCATTGCATTCATTACAAGATGTAGTATTATCACACAAGGACTGAGCAATCATACACTGTAACTATGAATGTGGCATCTGGCAAATCATACACCATGGAGCATCATCAACAATATTTACAGCTTTCTTTAGAGGATCAGGAGTTTCTTTGACATGTTGAGCTCTTTGATTTGTGTTGTTGCGCGGGAATATAGGTTTACCATCATGCCAATTGGTATTATAAGGCATATCATGCAATGATGGCCTCTTTTCCTGCCTTTGATAGACTTGCCTATCAGGACCTATCCCTTTTTCACTTCTAGCTAATATATAGCTTAGGTCCTTAACAACATTTGCCAATTTGTCTATCTTATCTTCAGGGGCAGATGTATTACCTTGAGTGTTCTGAGGCTTGTTTGGATTCTGCAGAATTTTTATATCATCCCTTCTATTTGTCTTGCCCGATGCTTTCCTGTTGTTTTCAATATTCACTGCAATTCTGAAAGCATCCCTGAGAGTAGCAGGACCTTTATCTCTTAATCCATATGCAGTTTTTGCATCAAAGGCATTGATATACAATATTATGCACATTGGTTCATTTGGCCTCATGTGATGTGGCAATTTGTTTAACACTTTAGTAAATCTTGCATTAAAATCTGCAACCTGTTCATTTGACCCTTTAGTGATACTAGTGAACTCATTTACAAAAAAGCTAGGGTCAGTTTTGTCACCATATTGCTCCTTGAACATCCTTTTAAAATCATCCCATGATGAAATACTCCGGTCAGGCAGATTCTTGTACCATTCTCTTGCCTCATCTATTAAGGATTGCATGAATGACTTCATGAAAACATCCTCATGTTCAACCTCAAAGTTATCCATGACATTTTGAAAGGCTTTTAGATGATCTTCTCCTGACACAGTGTTGTTTCTTGAAAATTTAGGCACTTGCAGCCTCAAATGCTTATCAATGGGGTTAGGATACCCAGGAATACCATCAAATACCAGTTGTCTGAATCTATCTAGCTGCATTGGCTGTCTGTTTAACTGATTAACATTAATATTTCTGTCTGCATTCTGGTTTCTTACATTGTTCAGTGGTATCCTAGCATCATTCACATTTTGTCTCTCATCATTATGCTGATGTTGCACTTCATTTCTCTGTTGATGTCTCTGCACATTTGCATTCTCAAGGGTAGGAATTGAATTATTCTGGGTAGTGCTCAAAGCTTGCACTTTCTTCCTCAAGTCATCTCTGATTGATATTGCCTGCTGATATTCAAACTCGGCCCTTAAGCTCCTAATTTCATCAACTAGTTCTTCCTCACTGGGCCTAGAGGAGGATGGTTTTATCATATTCTGATCATCATCTTCATCATCCCTCAGAGACTCGGCCTCTTCAAACCTTTCACTAGGGTCTAGAAATGGGCATTCTTGGAACACCTCTGACCTCATTCTCATGTTACCACCCTGTTGCCTCTCATATGCACCCTGAATATCAGCTTCTGCATTTGAAAAGTAGGGCGCATGTTGTCCTGATGGCCTAGGGTTATCTTGTATATCATCATTTTTTCTGGGGGAACCCTCATGACTAACTGAGACAGCTCCCTTTCTTCTGTACATCATTCTTCTTGTTACTGGTAACTCTTCAAATAAAGGATTTTGTTGCGATCTTCTCCCCTGCATATAAATTTTACTTTGACCGGTTGGGAGATTACTTCGGAGTCGCCACCTATTACTAGGAACTATTTTCTTTTGAAAACCAGGGTTCTTTCACAAATCCCCCAGCGGAGTCGCCAATTTCTATTGGTTTTTGTCCCAGACTAGATGCTTATTCCCAGATTTCCCTACAAGGTAGCCATCAGTGATCAATAGGATCTCTGGCCTAGGGGCCAACAGTGTAGGAGATAGACTCTATATTTTATCTCCTCTTCTTCTTCAGGCTCTGCAAAACCTGGGGGGTGTTCCCTACTCAACATCCATGGGGATATGAATACAAAGGCTGGGATGCTGACAGAAAGCAGATAAGTCCTCCTGTAAGTAGACCAAAACTGCAAGATAAGAACAAAGGGGCTGGCTTTGGGCCTATTTTCAGTTGTAGACAGAGGACTTGGATCCTAAAACTAATTCTAATGTCCTAAAGGTTGTTTTAGAGTTTGACTTTGATTTATAGTTTGGATGCAAAGCTGGACATGGTTGTAACACAAAAATAAAGCAATATTGGTGCCTATCCAGGGCTTGGAGTCAGTAGACATACACCTGTGAATGATATGCATGAACAACTAAAACTGGATTTCAGGGGGATGCATCTGATACCTGCCTTACAGATATCTCCCAATATAGAGTGTTAAGCTATCTATACTTATGGCATCCCTATTACAGTATATCCTTCCCAATGTTCAATCTAAAAATAGTTTATCTACCCCTTGGGCAGAAGTTAAGAAATCAGACATTCAACACAGGAATTCTATGTTCTAGAGTCTCAGACATTCCTTAAATATCTAGACTCAGAAGAAAGATACATGCAATACAGGAGACAGAATTAACAAAACACATGCAAACATGGCATTTCTCATATAAGTTCAATCATGAAATCAGTGGATTCATGCAAGAAAAAACATACAACTGGAGATACATAAACTCACAGGTTTAGCTGTACAGGGCAACCAAATCAGCTGTATTGCAGTACAGAGCCAAAATGTTCAACTTTCAACAACCTAAAAATGAGTAACACTTCCTGCTTATAACAACCAGAAAGTGTACTATAGCAATTAATTACATGGCTATGACAAAAATTTGCCAGATACAGCCCTCAGAAGGAATGGCGCTCAGAAAATGTAAATGCAGCAGACAAAGAGGAGCCTCGAGCCATGCGCCACTATCTGGAAGTCTTCATTCTCAAATTGGGCGACCTGACCATGTGTACCATTGTCCACATCCCTGCACCGTCGCCATTAAGGGTCTCAACCACCCACAGTCACCTGAAAAACTGTCGCTGCATTCAAAAAGGAATTCCCGCCAAAACGCGTTCTCGCAGGTCCAAAAATATACAAGGGAATAATCCCACATGCATGGTGAGGAGAACACACTAGCGCTTTATAAACATAGCCGCATGCAAACTAAGTGTCGAGCGCTTTTGCTGCGCTCGACACACATGCCTTTGCCCACAGCCCATCGCCATGACCAAAGCCATCGGCCAACCGCAAAAAACTCCTGCCGACCTCATTCGTCTCGCCGACCGCTACACTACATTCCCCTCCATCAGCCAGAGATGAACCATCGGGCCAACCTTCCTCAGTCCATCCGACAACAAATGTTACGCCGAAGGCCTCCTCCATCGGTGTGACTTACACCGTCAGAGCAATCAAAGTCTCCCCAGCCGATAGACCAATTCTCACCGATGGCATTGCTTCCCTCTTCGGCCAGACAACCATTGTCGGCCCAGCACAAAACTGCTTTGCCGCTGATGCCGATCACCCCGATGCCTATTCAAATCCCTTGTCGGTGAGACCCACGCTGATGACATCGCATCAGCCAAACATTACATATCGGCAACCCAAGAAAATACTTCGCCGATAGCCAAAGTGTTGGCGATGACCTTCCAAAACTCTCATCAGTATGACCAACCCAATGAACCTGTTGAACCGATGAACCGGTTCAACACGAAGGTTCAACGCCAAGGTTCAACATGCCGATAGACATCAAAAAAGACAAGCAAAGGATTTACTGACGGAAAATATAGAACCAAAGCTCGCGAACCGTTGAACCTTGAATCTCCCGCTTGAACCATGAAGAAAAGAGTTCAACGGTTCAAGTTCAAACCGAAAGGTCAAAAACACAACAAAAGTACTTCAAAAAGAGCCTTCGCCGAAACGCCAAGTACCAAAAACACAAAGCCTTGAACCGTTGAACCTTGAACCGTTGAGAAAAGGGTTCAAGTTCAAACCAAAAGTTCGAAGACACAAAAACAAACTCATGCCGATGGAGAAAACATGAAGACCACCTCCTCAAGAAACATGATGCTGCAGCTGAAAAATGCTGAGGAGGTCCAACACTTAGGAAAATGGGCAAGAAGATATAGGGTTCAAATGAAGAAACCCCCTAAACATGAAAAATCAACCTCCAGGTCAAAATGAGTACCAACACTAACTGTATAATATCCGAGATAAAAATCATTATTTAAAGGCATGATTATTATTTTAAAGAGTAAGTTCAAGAAAGGAAAAATATTATTTTAATGAAAAGAAATAAAATATTCTTACCAAGGGACATAATGAATTTATAGAGTATATATTTTTCAATAACGGAGATAAAATATTTTCCCGAATAAATTTTTCAAAAGCATACAAAGGTTGGTCAAACATTCTCGCTTAATTGTTTTCACTCAAGTGATTTAATTTTGCCAAATAAAAGTAAAAAAATATATGCGGGTGAATAATGAAGTAAATATTAATAAGAATTGGATTAAATATTTTGTTATCAAACATGATGAAGATTAATTTGAATATTTAATTTGGCAAAAACAACCAATTAAATATTTTATTTTGCCCAGAATTGAATTGTCATGCCAAAGTCTTTTCTGAAATTATTGGAGCCCTAAAAGGGAAGGCAAAGGGAACAATAATTATTATTTTCACAACATGAAGGTTATTGACAAACCCTAATCAAGGGTGATTATTTTCATGACAAATATGAAAAATGTGAACAAGCAAATGTGAAAATAATAATTGATGGCCAAGGAAGAGATGAAATAATTATTTTATTTTTTTCTCGATGATACTATAATGAAAGTTAATATGGAATATTTCATTTTCTGCCAAAGGCATTCAACATAAAGGAAAGAAGTTAGGGATTTCTATGGAAAGGATAAAACCCTAAATACATGAGCGAATATACAACGAAAATAAGGAAATGATACCTTATATCACGGGTCCTAAGGTTCACCTCAATATAAATTATATGTTTATATAATGTTTATCTAATGATTAATTTGTTTTCTTTGCAGGATTGGGGTTGTATTGAATACAAATCAAGCATCTCTCAATGAGAAGATTAAATATTTTATTTTAGCCGGAGATGAAAGAATGCAGCTAGATGATTAATTATTTTATGTCAAGTGAAACCATATATATCCGTTATATCAGTTATTTAAACTGCAAAACGAATGTAACAGGTCTGAGGCTTGTTGCATCTCTTTAAATAGAGATCCCAAGACCCAGGGAAAAGAGAGTTAGAATAGGGTTAGAATTAGGTTAGAATTAGATATTTTTACAAAAGATAATTCAAACATTTTAGGATTAGATTAGGTTGGATTTGATGCAATCTGAGGCCAATTTGATCCTTCTATGCAAATTTCATTATGAGAAAGGCTATGGTGCATGATACATTCTGAGGCAGCGTTGTTGAGGATTCAAATTTGAAATACACTGTGACGGTATCATCTGTTTGTTGTTTTTCATTCAATCAATTTAATTATCTCCATGTCATTCATTTTCTGATTATTCAATTTGAGTGTGTTAAGGATATGTTCAAATTGTCTGATTATAGTTGCTAATTCAGTATATTTGATTTGATTAGTTTCTCAAGTAGAATTAAATCCTTTCTCATCAATTATAGTAATCTTAGAATGTTGAATGGATTATTAAGTATGATTAATTGATTAGGGTTATTAATTTGTCTCTAGAGTTGATCTAACTTGTTAATTTGCAAATTTAAATTGGTTCTTTCTAGAAAGATTAAAATCCTTTTTAATATTTTGCATTTAATTCAATTATGTCATTTGGATTAATAAGAATGAATTAATGATTTCTCCCTTGCACGTTTGTACAAGTTGCAAACAGTTATATGTGCCAATCAGATCGAGTTATTACCTGATACAAGTTATTTGTATTTGATATCCTGACTCCGTTGCCCGAATGGACAAAGCACTAGTCTAATTATTGATTCATCTTATAATTAAAATCTTTACATTGTTTTATTGTTATAGTTTAGATTCATTTCATGTTATTTGTTATTTATTTCTGTTAGAATTTAGATTAAATCATTTGCTTTCTTTAGAAATAGTTTACAATATTTCATCTGATTTACAAGCATGCCATTGTAATTGGATAAGCTAGTAGCAAACCAACATAGATTTAATCATCAACCTGCTTTGATAATCAAAGGTTCACCCGCCTAGGTTGTAGCAAGACCTAAAGTGCAAGGAGAAGTTGATCGTTAAGGTCAAACTCCAGTCATTGGCTCAAAAACGTTGTAGATTTGACTATAGGGCTTGGCATCCCCTAGAATCCACAACCTGCATTTTTGAGACCCAACAGATGGGAACTTAAAACCATTAACTAAATTCTATGATCTCTACATTAATGCTGACAAAAGACTCTTGGAAGAAGCTACTATCAAGTACTTGAATGTGTTCAATCGAGCACTGGTAGAAATTTTGTTAGAATTTCCAAAAGGTCTAAAGGATATATTGGAAATTAGGAAAGAAGCTGCCAAGGCAAAAAATATGGAGTTAAGAGAACATGTACTGACCACTCTATGTCTGGTAATCTCTAGCAGAGAAGCAGACAAAATCTTCAAAGAGGTCAAAAATGAATTCAGGAGCAAGAAGAGAATGAATAAATTGATGATTGGAGAGATAGATGAAATAGTTCAAGAAACTGAACAAATTTTGAGAAAAGCATTGAACAAGAACAAGTTCTTTATTGTGTTAGATGAGCCTGCTGATGACACACCAATCTCGGATGAAGAAGAGTAGCAGAAGGATGAGCAACAATATGGAATAGATGACTCCTTTGTTCCAGAAGTGGAGCAAATAAACAAGGAAGATACAGAGATGGTGGATAAAACTGAGATGTAGGAGATACTCTAACTCTTCCTAATCAATCTAGAAAAGAAGACAATGATGTGAATACTACTGCTACACAAGATCCTCCGGAACAAATTGCAAATGGTGAGGACAAAGGAAAGAACCCCCCTACAGATGACACAGAGAAAGGTGAAATAGAGAAAGAAGAAGAAGTCAAAGGTAAGGAAGATAAAGCAGAAGAAGATGGTGCAAATGTTGATGCACCCAAACAAAATAGTCCTGCCACTGAGAAAACCCAAGGAAAGGAAGGTGGTCCAGAAATTGTGACAAGAGACACTGCAGATGCAGTGAAGAGTTTCTTGAGTAAAGAAATGCTAGAGCTTGATGAACCAGAACTGATTCAAGGACCAATCAACCTGGATACTCTCTCTCCAGTCCAAATGATGAAGATAGCATCTTTCACACAAGCTAAGGTAAGAGAAAAGATATTGAAGTCTCACATAGAGGATAGTGAGCTACTGGGTTTGGCATCAGGGATTTTAGAGAAAATCATGCCAACATACCAGAAGGATTCTTCAGCATCCCCCTCTGGACAATTAAAGAACCTGATTAACTCAGTAAGTTCTCATTTTGAGTCCTTAGAGAAGTCTGCAGAGGTAATGATTCAAAAAGAATTCAATGATTAAAGATTTGATGCTCTTAAAGGATTAATTGGAGTAGATAAAATGGTGCTGGATGCTAGTATAAAGAGTATTCAAAATGCTCTTACAAAAGGAGGTAGTGTATATAAATTCTGTCTATCTTGTCCTAAAGTTATAGAAGATATTGAAGACAAAATAAAAGTGTCTAAGCAGAAATTATCTAGTGTGTCCAACTCTTTTGATCCGTTGTCAGCATTAGTGGCTAGTAAGGAGAGTCAAGTGATCAACTTGATTGAAGAAATAAAGAAATTGAAAAAAGAGGAGGGCATAGAGACAAGAATGAGTGAGCTCCGGGGACTATTTTTTCCCAAAATGGAAATAATGTTTAATGCTCTGACTAAAGCTCAAGCAGCAGCTCAATCAAGTGATCCCAGTGATCTATGTATAGCAGAGTCACAAGCATTTCTCTTCAGTGGGCACATTTCAATTTTGAAGACTATAAGGAAGAATTGGGATAACAGTCTAGCATAGTTAAAGAACATTTTTGGAGATGTACTTAAGTTTATGTAAATAGGACTTAAGGATTGTTTGTACATATGTGGCCTGGTATGGAGAATTTTTGTATAAATTTTGGTTTGCAGACCCACCCTTTGCCATTGATGTCAAAGCGGGAGTGAAGAGCAGTGAAAAATAAGGAATCCAGCAAAGGGGGAGCATTGGAGATCAGTGAAAAGCTCAAGTGTACATAGTAAGGGGGAGTATTTCGACACTTAGTCATTTTTCACTAAGTGTTGCCATCAATGCCAAAGGGGGAGATTGTTGGCAAGAGACACTGCAAAGCATGTCATTTGTTGTCATTGATGGCAACTAAGTCCATTCCACACATCTGCAGGGTAGTATCCAATCATACCGAAAGTCAGTTCCAAGATTTGTCAAGTCCAAATAGATAGCAACAGGGTATATGGCAAAGTTCAGTATTTTGGTCAATGGATCTCTACAGTTAATCATTGTGTTTTGTGAATCTGAGGGAGTGTAGAGGAATGTCAAGACAATCTAAATCTAAGATTTCAGCCTCTATGACAAAAGGATTAAAAGTTATGAGCATCTGAGTACCAGGTCCTAATATGATAGAATAGTTTAGTGAAGAACATGCCGACTTGTGTTAGATCCTTGTGTGGATCTAGTAGAAGTGTTTTGGTAAGTTGCGTATGGGATATAATGTTAGTGGTCGACATGTATGGTGACCTACAAGTGTTATTCTTGGTACGCATCAATATTGGTGTATGGATTCAACTGACAGAACAGAGTATTTGTATTGTTAAGTTCTTCATAAGGCCAACAGAAAAGTAATTAAATTTCTTCAGGCAGATATATAGCTGATGGATTTGAGTATATTGGTGTACGTTGTTATGTGAGAATGGAGTAAGTACAAAAAGGGTAGATAGAAGTGCGAAGGAGAAGATATCTAAGTTCTAGATTATGGAAAAGTTGTAAACAAGGTAGAGTAAAAATGAAATGTGTAAGATCAGTATTTTGTGCTTAACCAAAACTAAATTCTTGCATTGGCAGATGCTATTCATTAGTTCAAACAATCTATAATCCTTGTGTAATCACTCTTGTAGGCAATGAGCCTCTTTTGAGAAGTGAGCTCTGGGCAGTGATCCTAAAGGCATGTGCCTTCCCTTTTGTAATACTTTTAACAGAGTATAATCTTTGTGGGTTAACCCCCACTGTGGTTTTTCCCTTAACTAGGTTTCCATGTTAAAAATCTTGGTGTCAAGTGTTTTATTTGTGTTTCTGCTCATGTGTTATTAATTCTTTCTTTTCATGATTATATCATTAATCTGTTAAGAAGTGGTAAAGAAGAATTAACTCCAGTCAACATTAAAATTTTATGATAACTAATTCATCCCCCCTCTCAGTTGTCAGTCCTAATTCCAATAGGGACATGGTGGAGAATTGGACCACTAGGCTGGAGCACTGCTCATTAGGCACTCAACACCCCTAGTTGGGTGTGATAGGGGCCTGACCCCCCCCACATGATCGATCACTCAATGCTAGGCTCTGGGCACTAGTCACACATGCAAACTAGAGCTCATCCCCTTCAAACTTGTGCACCCCTTCTTTGTTTACGTCACCTACATCATACTAGTGCAATATTATTATTATTATCTTAAATTTATGTTGTACCTTGTTGACATCGTACTTGTGTAGTAGGGAATATTCTATAATGTATGTCATTGACTGAACCAATGACTATGGCTATACCTTCCACCAATGATAGTGTTCGAATGATATGAATTTTGTACAATCATATAGAAGATTCTCGTGAAAGATTCCTTCTAAGGCTTTACAAATGGTTGAAATTTTTCTTACCCAAAACATATTAAATTTTTATATGGATCCATAGGTTTTTGGGCCTTTTGGACTCAATGGTGAGGTCCTTTTTTGTCTAGCAGGTTTCCAATAAAAGCTCACCCTTAAAACCCTCATCGAAAAAGCCTAATAGAAAATCCACTTTCCAAATCTCTATCAAACCTTAGATCTGCAAAAAGCCAAGTCTAATAACACACCTGTAACCTTGAAAATGCCTTCATTCTTTTCTTGTAAGACCATGGATTTAACTATTCATATAAAACTACTCATACCAAGGGTTACAAATACTTGGGAGATCTCCTCCCATAACTTGGCAACTAGGTTTTGATACCAAATGAAAGGAAATTTGCAGCCATACAAAACTATTTCCACATAACCCCGTGAGAGAAAAATATACAAACAAGTATTCAAAATCTATATGCAAAAGTATAGACAATCATACCATCAAGATGACACAAGATGTGCCCTGGGAAAACCCTCATGAGGGAAAAAACTAGCCTCCAAAAGTATCCACTCAATGTATTATCTCATGAACAAAGATTAGAATACATGGCCTACATGAATACTTTTGAAGCATCAAGCTCCCTAATTGCAGTCCATGTGAATAAGAAAATAAGAATCATGTAACCACACATCCCAATCCATGATTCCCCTATTGACAAATGTAACCTATAAGAGATGCTCAATCCAAACTTAGCCAATAATACAAAGTTTATATTAGCCATCTAACCAACCTCAACAACTACTCGTGTGCTTGATTTTGGAGAAATAAGCTTGCAAAAAATCACCAAGTAGTATTACATAACCTTGTCCCTCAAAACCATGAGCTCACTAAACAATGTCCCCTTCATTTTTTGGTACTAAGTTTTCCCAATATTAAATATTTATCCCAATATTACATACAACTTGCAAGTGGCCCCAATAATTCCTTTAACCCATTGTGTTGTTCACATCTCCAAGATGCACCACGAGTAAATGTTGTATTTTACATTATAAGTATTATGCAAGGTGTACAACACAACTTTCCCAGAATTAGATTGTGAGTGAACCCACCTGTAGCTAATTTCTCTCCATCTGTAGTGACTTGGCTTGGTTGTTGTCCTTGAGTGTTATTGTGAAAGGAGAGTTTGACTTGATAGATCTTGACACCATTCATCATCTTTCCCACTTTTCACATATATGAAGATGGGGTTGATATATATATATATATATATATATATATATATATATATATATATATATATATATATATATATATATATATATATATATATATATATATCCAACTCTTGACTAGTAGAATCACTCCATGTGATATATCATGTTGTCTTATCTCTTCTAACAAACCTTTGCAATACATTTGCTCCATGCACTTTGGATTGTTTTGTATCTCACCTTTTTGTTACACTTGGTCCTAAGATACCTGCAGTATAAGCCCAACAACTATACTCGCATCCGAACCCATCAGTGTAGCCTTAGTTTCTTGAATTTGATATAATACATGTATAGATTTCATAATGTGATATGGTTGTTATCTTAGAGTAATATTCTCTAACCATCTTGTTATCTTATAAAAACTTATCAATGTGTTTGTGGGAACATTCAGCGATCATGGCACATGTCACCTCTTGGGGCATGGGCTTTGTGAGAGCTCTTGTTCTCTTATATTTTTCACTCTACCTTAATGTGTTTGATATCGGTAAGCGACATCAACCACTTTAAGGTGGGGACATATATAATGGTATCTGCTTGATTATTTTGCACTAACAAAGCGTGTTTGCCATACATTGAACTATTGTGTATACCTCCTTTTCACTGTAAGGCATCTCCGTGATGCAGGTGGGGTTGTATAGTTTGAGAACATGCTTCCTTTTCACTATAAGGTGTCTCCGTGACGCAGGTGGGGTTGCATTTTGAAAGCCCTTCTGCGGAAGGTGAGATGGTGTATCTCTTGAGCTAGTGCACATCCTTTTACACAAAATCCTCATCGTGAGGTGGGGTTGGATCTTGAGTCATCCTCCCTTAAGCATTTCTTTGGAAGTTGTAGCATAAGCTCAACCATCAGGTGTGTTTGGCATGTTTTAGATGGTGGTACGTAGCAATAATCTCCTTCTATCACTCATGTTTTCTATGTATAAGATGTATAATATGTCTATGGCATGCTCTATGACGCTCATTTATTTCATGTGTCTTCCTCATGTGTTTGTTGTGCCTTCCTCTTGTGTGGTTTCAAGGGTGTAGCAACGAGGTCACCCCACACTCAAGTTTTGTTTGGCATGTCTTCCCCCTAGTGTAGTATCAAGGGCATAGCGATGAGCTTTTTACCACCTAGCTTAGCTCCTAGGTCCCCTTAATTTCATTATGTATGCTTAAAACTTATCCTAGAGCAAATTCCCCCGAAACCCATGTCAAATGGGGCCTAGGGGTCCACATTCAATGTAAATTACGACTCAAAAAGCACCCCTAGAGTTGAGCACCCATGCCCTAGTCCAGGCCTATTTTGTCAAGACCTAAATTTAAGGATGTCAGCATAGGACCTTTAAAAGGTTTCCCTATGTCCGCCTTTTCAATTTGAATTATGAAAGTTAGCGGGAATGCATATATAAACATTTTTATGACTTCATTTTAAACCTAGATGGATAATGCAAACTTGTGATATTGAGCTAAGGGATTTCAAATCATTCATTGTGTTATAGGGAAGAATTGTGTTGTTATTGTGTTTTTTGTTGCAGATTTGGCTTCATCAATCCATCACCTCATGGTGTGAGAGATCTACATTCTCCATGAGGCTTTCTCCTCTAAGGTGACATCTATTTGTGTTTTCAATCAATCTATTTCATCATTTGATTTGGCCTTTGTCCATCAAGGACACGCACTCTATCTAACAACTGTGTTGGAAGGCTTGAATACCATTCTGGGGCTTGACCGAGGCAAGATCCTAAACACTACAACCCCCAAACCCCTCTCTTTGTGATTGCAGGTTATAGCTGTGGGATAAGTTTTAAACATGCATAATGAAATAAAGGGGACCTAGGAGGTAAACTAGGAGGTAAAAAGTCATAGGTATACTTTTTACGACATAACATTTAGCAAAATGTTATATGTGAAAATGAAGACAAGGTTGAATTGTGGTTAAGGTAGATTCAATCAAACCCTCCTTTCACAAATAACATTCAAGGACAACAATCAAGCTAAGTCACTACAGATGGAGAGAACTCAACTACAAGTTGATGTCACTTAGGAATGATACGGAAAGATAGATTAGATTGCTAGATATGTCAAACCCTAATTCAATTAAACCTTAAACCCTAATTATATTTCACATATAACATTTTGGTGAAAATGAAGATAAGGTTAAAATGTGGTTAAGGTAGATTCAATGAAACCCTCCTTTCACAAATAACATTCAAGACCAACAATCGAGCCAAGTCACTACAAATGGAGAGGACTCAGCTATAGGTTGATTTCACTTAGGAATGATATGGAAAGATAGATTAGACAAGGACTACTCACCTCACTATTCTAAATCTACAAAAAAAAATGGTCTGTTGGACTTGGGTGCCCGCCCAGTGTCCCTAAAGTTTCCACCTCTGGAAATCTGAATCTTGGTATGTTTCTAATCTGTATTTAGTGCCTTCCTGTCATGCAATCATTTGTCACATCTTGTTTGTCTATATCCAAAATCGTATAATTAGGATTTAAGGCTTAATTGAATTAGGGTTTGACATATCTAGCAATCTAATCTATCTTTCCATATCATTCCTAAGTGGCATCAACCTGTCGCTGAGTCCTCTCCATCTATAGTGACTCGGCTCGATTGTTGTCCTTCAATGTTATTTGTGAAAGGAGGGTTTGATTGAATCTACCTTAACCACATTTCAACCTTATCTTCCTTTTATATATAACATTTTGGTGAAACTGACATGAAAATGAAGATAAGGTTGAAATGTGGTTAAGGTAGATTCAATCAAACTCTCCTTTCAAAAATAACATTCAAGGACAACAATCAAGTCGAGTCACTATAGATGGAGAGGACTCAGCTACAAGTTGATGTCACTTAGGAATGATATGAAAATATAGATTAGATTGCTAGATATGGCAAATCCTAATTCAATTAAGCCTTAAACCCTAATTATATGATTCCGGATACAATTGAACAAGATACAACAAATGATCATACAGGAAGGCACTAAATACAGATTAGAAACATACCAGGATTTAGATATTTGGAGGAAGAAACTTCGAGGACACTGGGGCGAGTGCCCAAGTCCAACATGCCACTTTTTTTGTAGATTTGGAATAGTGAGATGAGTAGTACTACAACTTTCTTTAGAGTTTCTAGAGATGCTAGTCGGGAGGACTACGAGATGGGTGCCCTGGTCCAGTAGGTTAGGGTTTCTGCAATTTCTTCTCAGATCCCAAATCTTTATCCTCTGCTCTAGTCCTCTATAACTCTTTGCACAATCATGCACCTATAACTTGTAATTACAAAGAAAGGGATTTGGGGGTTGTGGTGTTTAGGAGCTTACCTCAGTCAATCCCTGGAATGGCATTCAAGTCTTCCAACACCATTGTTAGATAGAGTGTGTGTCCTTAGTGTACAGAGGCCAAATCAAATGATGAAATAGATTGATTGAAAACACAAATATATGTCACCTTAGAGGTGAAACCCTCACAGACAATGAAGATCTCTCACACCATGAGGAGATGGATTAATGAAGTCAAATATACAACAAACAAACACAATAACAACACAATTCTACTCTGCAACATAATGACTGCTTTGAAATCCCTTATCTCAATATCACAAGTTGGCATTATCCATCTAGGTTTAAAATGAAGTCCTAAACATGTTTATATATGCATTCCCACTAACTTTCATAATTCAAATTAAAAAGGCTGACATAGGTGTTGCCCCCAAATTTAAACTCAAATTTTTTTTAAAAAAATTGTAGTGCATTCTCCACTATTCTCCTAGACCTGTCGAATCATGAAAACAATTAATTTCAAAAATATGTGTAAGATGGAGCAAATTCCTTTTATGGGCATGATTTTATCCTCATTTCACCAAATCTGGCAAGATTTCATGATCAGATGTTTCATCATTTGCAAGTTTTTAACCTTTACATTTTTCTTCTTGTGATCCGTAAACTGAGTCAAAATCTGACTTCTTGGTTGCTGGAACTTAAATGTTTTCTGGGTTATGCTCAAGAAGGTTCAGTTACCTTGTTTTCAAAATTTCATCAAAAACAAAGTTTGCATCTGAAAGTTATAAAGTTTTTCGTGAAAATGGAAAAACCTTTCATTATGTTGGTTGCCTAGAGTTAAAGACTTTATTAAAGTTAATTGGCATGGATACATTTTAAAAGTTCATTATTTTGGTGTTTTGCCAATTAAATGACTCGAGGGTTTTTATTGGGTATTTACAAAGTTCTTGAACTCTTTAAAGGCCTGACCCCACTTGATGAAAGTTTTCAAAATAGCCCAAGTCAGGGAGTCAGGCGTTTGTGGAACTCTTGAACCCCCGACTCTTTGGTTTAAAGGTTCACAAATCTGCCGATCCTCCAACTCCCTTAAAAAATGATCATTGCAAACTAAAGGAAGGTTTCAAAGTTCCTGATAGTTGCCGATAGCCCGACCACTCATTGTCAGAGGCTTTAAGAGTCTTTAAACTTGTGTATGGTTGTCATGAAATAGGTAAACACAATGATTCAAATCTTCCTTAAGTGATCAGAGCTTGGATGGCCTTGCTACTAGTGGACTCTCAAGATGGAAATATGGAAGTATTTGGCATTAAAGTGGACTTTTGTGATGCTACGAATTGAGACAGTGAAGTGCTATGGCTTCATTTCAGTCTTAGAGCCAATGCAAACATTTTATACACAGCTAGCATTGGAAGATATTATATCACAAACTGTATTAACAGTGATGCTATGATCTCAGGAGGTATACGTAATACAGATTTGTTGCAGAGGCTTCCAAACAAATTCAGGTGGCAAGTTCTCTGGCCAAGTTCCATGGCCTTTTCCCAATTTCTTTTTAGTCTGCCTTAGGTGTGAATGCTAAAACCACTTATGGACATCCATGAAAGCATGATGACACAAGGTTTTTGCAGACATTAAATTTGTTCATGGTCTGGCAATAGTGCATGCAAGGATATGGAAATTCGTCAAAGCATAATGGAGCATGGAGTAAACGGGATCATTGGAGATCACACGCTTGCCATAGTTTGTCTCATTTCTAAGGGTGTCACTCTATCAAACACAGGTGGAGGTTATGAAATTCAGAGGCTGATAAGTAGAGTTATTCATATTGGTTGTCTGCAAAGCTATGCAAGATGACAAGGAGAGTCTCAACAACATACCCTCTCTACTTGTGACAAAATGATCACTGATCACAAAATGAAGAATGGAAAGTTTTTATGTCAGATGCTTTAATTTGAAATGCTCTAATATATAGGTACATAAGATTTTTGGAAATATATACAAAGCACGTGAACTCTCTGGCAGACAACCTCAAAGAGGAGCTATGAGAAGAGCAAGGGTGATATCTCATGGGCTACAATGATCACAGAAATGTACTGGATGGATCTGTTAAAAAGACTTTAGAAAATTTGAAACAAATGTAATTAATGGGTGTAAAGCTCGACTGCGCAATGTTATGAATGTCCATCAAAGTCTAGAGAAGTTGTAGTTTTGCCAAATATCACAGATTGAAATGCTCTAATAAATAAGTGTGTAAGCATGACACAATGTGTGGACTGTTCAATAAATGACTTATGGAATGCAAATGTGTTGTTTTCCATTGTCACCTTCAACATCCTTAAGCAAATACGATTGTTGTGCCAGAGAACTTACTATTCTTGAAGCTATTACATGGAGGAAACTAATAGTTGGAGGTGCAGTTGAGCGTTCTTGTTGCAACTTTAGTGCATGTACTACTTGAAACATTCTTGTTCTATTTGGCAGGGAAGTGATTAGCATGGCAGGTCAGAGGAAGCACATCTCATCATGCTTGAGTGGATATTCATTAATGGTTATTAGAGGAATTCAGGAGTTGAACTACATACATAGTTTGAAGAAGCAATGTCCAAGGGTCAGCATGTAGTGGGATATGTAGCTTCTGTTAGTCTAAGAAACCATTAACCTTCTCAATGATGTTATTGCAAAGCTTGAAATTCTTGATGATGCCCGATAACATGATTTTGTATGCTGATGGCTCAATCACATTTACTGTGTTGACAGTTGATAAGGCATCTAGCATAGTGAAATGCCACTACAAGAATATTATTGTCCTTGGTGAACAAGAGAATGATAATTTTCCTGAAGTTGTTGTGGACCTTACAATTCTTACAGAAGAATACAAGGACATTTTGCAATGAACACCTAAAGAATATCATGCCAATGTGGAAGGTTGAGAACCAGGGAAGTATCTCGAGGATGTTTATTCTAGGTCTTGTTATTGTCTTAGGTGTCTCAGTTGCTACAACCAGTCCAAATCACAGCATAAAAATTGCTCCTTATATTCGAGGGAATACATTGAATGATTTTTGAATTTGTTAGAGAGAGAAAATATATTCTCAGTCAACATGAATCAATTCCCTTTGAAGGCAATGATTTGAGCACAAACTAGTTGCACGGTCCTACAAATGGAGGGCTAAGTGTGAGCATAGTGACTCAGTATCAAGTAAAGCTTGTTCATGAAATAGAAATTGTGATTGGGAATAGACAGAGGAATTGGCTGGGAATCATTAGAATTATGTGATTGACAAAGTTCAATCTTTGCACATGAGGGGATTCTAGACTCAATGTAAATATTAGGGGGTAATACGGGTATTAACAGTAAAATGGTGTGTTTTTGATAAATACCATTCAATCGGCTAAAGTCTTAGGGCCCACTTTAAAAATAAAGGTAGATTTATAAGGAAACTAGAGAATTGCTTTTCAAGAAATAGTTGTGTACATGAAGAACAAAAGAATTAATTCTTTTTGCAACCATCTTTCAGGAGGCAGTTAGGGAGGAGGAAAAGTAAATTTCACTTGTGAAATATTCTCAAGAATTGATTACGAAGGAAGGGGAAGAGCCTTTAAAAACTAACCAAAGATCCATACAAGGGAGATCTTCTTTAGCTTGGGAACAGGGGAGAAGCAGGGGCAATTTTATTTTCCTTTTTTTACATGGTTTGCTATAACAAGAGAAGTAAGTCTGTGAACTCATTTTTTTTTGTATTAGAGGAATAAGGGAATTTCTTTATAAATCTTTGAATTTATTAATGATTTTCTCTAATTGTTATGTCATGTGTGTCTTTGTAATTTTTCTTCAATCCGTATTATCTACTATATCAAATTGTGTAGGTGCCTATCTTTGAATCTGCGAATTCAAGTTATTTCATCTATTGAAAGGGCAATTTGCTACTCGTTCTTTTTTGTTTCTCATCGTAGGTGTGGGATAAATGAATTGTGTGTCAATTCTCTGCATTCACCTCATTCTGATTTGACTTTTCACATCTATTTCATGGCTATGGGTAGATAGTAGTTCTCCTTTCCTACTTTCTAGTTAAAAGCATACCCCAATTCTAATTCATTGCATATCTTCTGCAGGTAGTTGCGCCTTGTAAAACAAGTAGAGAGCACTTGCAACTATCCATTGCAAGAGACTCAACTATTGGCCAGATTGTCATTTGTGTGGGCGAGAGATTATAAATTTGAAGTGACAAATCTGTTAACCAACAATAGGGAAACCTTTTAAAGGTCCTATGCTGACATCCTTAAATTTAGGTCCTGACAAAATGGACTTGGACTAGGGCGTAGGGGCCCAAGTCTAGGGGTGTTTTTTGAGTCTTAATTAACATTAAATGTGGATCCCTAGGCCCCATTTAACATGGGTTTTGGGGGAATTTTCTCCAGGATAAGTTTTAAGCATGCATAATGAAATTAAGGGGACCTAGGAGCTAAACTAGGTGGTAAAAAGTCATAGGGATACTTTTTACAACATAACACCTACTACCACTATACCATGTATGGTCATAACAATTAAATATCATGATATCACGCAAGATGATATTAAGCTTATTACTTTGTAAGGACAAATAGTCTACCAATTTTTACAAAGGTCCTACTAAATAGTACCATCAACTCTTAATAATGATATTGTGATGATAGAGTGTTTCAAGAAAGGGTTCTCATAGTAAAACATAATGGCAGCCACTATTCAATGAATATGTTGAAAAGACCTCACAATTCTTTTAATCCAATGTAATTCATAGGTGAAGGCCAAAATACTTGATTTTTTTAATAAATAGACTAGTAAAATTATATTTTCATATGATGTTGTGACCAATGAGAGATCTAAGAATGTCAATACAAGAATGTTCTAAGTTAAAGAGTTGAGGTAGGACAAAATTATGCTTTCATGAACAAAGGGTGATAGTTGAAATGCAATATAAGATGCATTTCTAGTATTTCTATTTATACTTCAACTATCCTAAGACTGGAATTGTACAAGAGCTAAGAGATAGAACATGACAAAAAAACAAACCTAGGATATATCTTCTTTCTCCTCACTAGAAACTTTCTTTCATTCAAATATGCATGCTTCCTTTAGATTTAATGCATTTCACTAATCTCCCAAAGGGGTAGACCATTGTAAATAGTCTTGGCCACAACCTCACTATTTGGGGCATTCTTAATGAATGATAGTTTCAAAAGCTTTATTGAAAATGGTTGCTTTAAAGGATTTTTTTTCAAGCACTTAGTAATCATTTCCAGGAAAGACTTAGAAAGCTTCTTGTGCCTTCAAAAGTATTTCCTCCATTTAGTCCTTAAAAGGATGTCTACACAACCTTCCTAAGAGAGTACTTATTAAAGGAGTCATGCCCTTGAGACAACTCCAATGCTATTATTCCAAAGGATCATATATCAACTTATGTGCCACAACTATGGCATTGCTCTTTAACCTTTGGATCCATCCAGTAGGATGTTCTCATTCCCATAAATGCATGAGTGGAGCATTGTATATCATCATTATCAAATGTGTAGATCCAATCCAAATAAATTGGAATGCATGCACATTGTTCTGTAGAATATTTTTGACTTTGATCTTACTACATGCGTACCTCCACTCTATGGCTCAACTAACTTCTCTTTGTCAAGTTGGCTCTCCACTTTTATTTGAAGGTTGGTGGTATTTAAAAATCCCAAATTAAGCATAAAGGCCTCACCCCAAATACAAGTATAGTCACATTTCTCTGGAAGCCACCAGTCTAGTGTGGCACATATAAAATCATTGTCTATCTTTGCTATAGTAGAGTTTCGTAGATTGAAACTTTCTCAATAACACTCTTGTCAAATGACCTTTGGCATTGAATTGCATTGCAAAAGACCACCAATATATAATGACCTGCCAAGAATATAAATCACTTGTTATGAGAGAAAAATTAACTGATATCATCATAGTTGATGCACATGGGCGAGAAGATGCTCACGCATTAGGCTATTGGAACTTCACACCAACCATGAGTGACATCAGAAAGATCCTTGATTTGCATCATAACAATTGAGGAAGCCATAATGTATTTCCCTTAAACCCTAATCTTCAAGTTGCTACAACATCTTGGAATTGTGATTAATCCTTCAATTTGAACTCTACATAAGACCTTCAAATAAACTTTCTTGAAGGTATGAACCCCTACCATACATAGAGACAAAAATTCCCCAAAAACAAAAAAATGGGCGATTGTTCAATAACTATTTTTTTTTGCATTTGTATGGTTTCCAACTAATAACTAACTCCTTTACATGCCTTGAATTTCTCCTCTAATTTCTGACCCACTTCCCTTCATTGAATTCTTTATCCACTTTATCTTATTTTATCAATAATCTAATTTGATTATTTATAATAATTATAAATAAATATTCATTAATCAAGTAATAGAAATATTACTAATTTATTTGCAATAAATAAATAAATTGTCTCAATTCAATATTATAAATATAAATAAATATAATTATTTTTATCCCTTAGCATTAAGTATGAAGTAGGGATAACAGTCAGTTCAAAAATATTAATACTGCAATAAAACTATTGCAACCAACTTAGACTACCCATCACAATATGTGATAACACGAAAATAGAGACTGACTCATGCTGACACACAAATATGTACAATCAACTAAATGATTCTATGTACTTGTGTGATAAGATTCTTTCCATCATGACACCTTACCAACTATCTAAAATCCCTCTCCCTAATGATACTCTCTCTAAAATATGTGTTGGTTCTTTCCTGTCACACTCCTGAACACAAACAAAAGCAATAGTTAGTCTTCATCAAATCATGATAGATCTAATTTTTAAGATAACAATTTAACATCTCCTAATTCGAGATCAACATTTTACAAAATATCTAACATTGCTTGCAATCATTATGACTAGCAAGTCGAGCAATAATCAACATAATCATAATTATTTTTCTTAATTGTCTGCCAATCAACATTTAAATACATTTAACAAGTATTTATAACTAGACATAGAAAATAGGGATGTGACACATAGTAGAAAGATTTTTCAATGGAAGGTACATCCACAAGACCAAATACATCACTATGAATTACTTCCAAAGTATGCTTAGCTCTATTATTGCCAGATTTAAAAGATACTCTATGTTGTTTACCATACACACATTGTTTAAATAAATCAAAATAACCAGTATACCCAAATAAATCATAAACCATATTCTTACTAATGACCATTTTAAGACCCTTCTCACTAATGTGGCCCATTTTGTGATGCCACAATTTACAAAAAATAGAGTTTCTAGTTACATTTATAATGCTACAAAATATTGATGCTTCTAGCCTAAACAAGGTTCCACGCCATGTGCCCCTAACCAACACCAAGTTTCCTCTACTCAACCTGCAACCATTCTTCTCAAGAGTTACATGCATCCTAGAATCATTCATTTTAGAAACAAAAATTAAATTCCTTGCTAAACCTAGCATATGTAATACATATGTGAGATTTTTCAGTCTCCCATCACTGAATACCAATTTTACTTCTCTTTTGCCCACAATATTTTGAGTATTGTTATCTCTGGGAAAAACTTGCCCACCATCATATGCAATGTATGTTGAAAATCACTCCTTGTGAGGAGTCATGTGGTAAGATGCACCTGAACCTATCAACCAAGAGTCATCAAAAGCCATATTAGACAAAATAAAAAACATCTGTAGCCTCATTATCAAAGGATTTATTAGTAAAGGAATCATCATTATTCTTTTTCTTATTTCTACATTCCTTTTTAAGATGTCCTCATTTACCACAATTCCAACACCTTAACTTACTCTTACCAAGGGTTTTAAATCTCCTCTTAGATTAGTTCTATCTTTAGACTTATCCTACCCCCTTTTTGGTTACCACCACCTTTTTCCTTGGATCTGCCTTACACACGCAATGCATCCTTAGAACTGTCATCCATAGACTTTCTCCTCATCTCCTTGTTGAGCAAGGTTGCAACAAGGGAATTCATCTTTGGATCTATCATAGAACCACTAGGTGCAACAACTAAATTTTCCTAAGATTCAAGTAATGAGCAAAGATTAAAATACATTTATCCTCTTCTTCCATCTTAATGTGTTCATCTATTATCTATAACTAACTCAAGATTGGATTCAATGCATTCAAGTGTTCTACAACCAAGTTTCCATCTTTCATTTTCAATGAATATTATCTCCTTTTAAGATACAATTTGTTAACAAGACTCTTAGTTTGATAAATCTCACCTATTCTCTTCCACAACTTATATGCAATAGTTTCATTAAAATTATTCAAGAGAATAGAATTGGAAAAATATAACCTTATAGTATCTCAAGCTTTCTTGTCTATTTTTATCCAGTCTTCATTCGGTATATACTTGTGGGTTTGTTCTCATTTTTTTCATCTACCCATCAATCCCTTTCTTTCAAGAGATCCTCCATCTTAAGCTTTCAAAATTCATAGCCTATGCCATTAAACTTCTCAATCTCCATATGAGATGTGTTGGTCATGATCTCTATCACCAGAATTCAATCTGCACAGACGCAAAAGATCCCACTGTAACAAAAAATCCAACACTCCAATAGAAATGTGTACCCTTGTAATCAAGCCAACAAGGATCAAATATCAAATGTTGAAAACTAGGTGAAAATATTGTTAAAACTTATTGTTCCTTATTGCATTCAAATTAATTAACATTGATAAAACATATAGGAAATGGAAATAATAATACCGCAACAGAGAAAATGAAAACCACAACACTTTGCAATAACACAAGATATATGTGGAGAAACCCTTGCGGGAAAAAACTCCACAACCAAAAAGATACAAGCTTGTATTAATCTTCAAATAATAAAATACATCAATACAATCTACTTATTTCTACAATAATCCTATCACATTATCCTTCATGTTTTTGTTCAACTCATGAATGGTTTCTAAAACATGAGAGAAAAAAGATGGGATAAAAGTGGCACCCAAATCTCCATGCAAATCCCTACACCCAAATCAAGAAGAATTACACTAGAAACTTCCTCTTTCAACTAAAGCGCTCCACTTGTGATCTTATCTACCTTTTTGGTAATATGCAAATGCAAACTAAATATCTTCCTTGATTTCCCCCCTTTTCATGTTTTTTTCTAATCCACAACTCTTATGCACTTTACAAGTTATCATAGTCGCATTTAATAACTCCCATGACAACTAAGTGAATTACAAATTGCCAAATTTACAAACTACAAGGGAAAAGGGTAAGTGCAAAAAGATGGGGGGCCAAAAAGTGGCCACATAGTTTTGAAAAAAAAATAATACATAACGCGAGTGCATTATAACGGGCTCGCGTTATGGTCTGGTAATGACGAGCCTAAGGCTTGTCAAAACCAAACCATAATGTGCTCGCGTTATAACGCGAGCATGTTATTACTTCCTAAAAATAAATAAAAAAAGCACTTCACTTCATTCCATTTCTTTTTCCTCCTATATACCCGCGGCCTGCAAACCCTAGGAAGCGTGCTCGCATTTTGGAGATCTCAATTCAACACAAAAATCTTTGCAATTTGTCGCCAAAATGCCTCCATGACATCAAGCACGCCAAAGGAGTGAGTTTTATTTGTTTTTTTGTTTGAATTTGTTTCTAAATAGGTAGGTTTGAGTTGATTTTTGATGTAAATTTCATTAATTGTCAGGAAATGTTAATGCACCTCCTCCTCCTCCTCCTCCACAAAATCCTGCAGAACAACAACCTCCTCCATCCATTCCTCAACATGCCCCTGGAACACAAGAAAATATAATGGGGCAGATTGAAAACAACAAAAAAGAAATTGAAGATATAATTGCAAGGTTGAAAGATCCTTCCACTTCAACCTTGCATAGGTCCACGCTTGCTGAATCTCTTAAATCTATGTTATCAAATGTAGATTCAATTAGCAAGCAAATAACTAGTTGGACGGATAAGAGGAGAGAGTTTAAAGATTATTATGCAGACAAGCTGTCATACCAAGATGTGAAAAAATTACAAATCACAAAATTAGACTTGTGTTTGATTTTCACAAACCCACAAACAAATCAACCTCCACCCATTACATGCAAGAGGTTCCCTATCCATTGGTGCAACAACCAAGCGATAAGGGACAATTTTGGGCAGAAGTGGTGGATGGTTTTTGACCATCCTCCATGCAATAATAATGAGGTCCCGCAATACTTTTTGAGAAAACTCTACTGCGAGTTTGTCCTCAATAAAGTGCCAAACTATTTTGATATGCGGGACTTCCAAAGTAGAGGTGGGGGGTCAGCACAAGATAGACCAGGGCACGTCTTGACCCACAGCAGGTAGTGAGATGAGTAATCAGCAAACCAGCCCACGAGCATTTTTCTATCCCTTCCATTGTGAAGGTGTTGAGGTCGATACACTTCAGTCCATTAGTGCCTTGACCCAGAGCATCATAGAGCATGCCAGTCCTACAACACAGAGTGGGTTGGGAGATAATACAAGGAGTAGGGTCCCACCCCATACTTGTCAGACTTGCGGGTTAGCCTGTGGTTATGACCCCATGGATAGTCAGGACGCAGGTGCATAGGCTACATCTGCAGCTGAGCAGTTGGTGATGACAGATACCCTCCTGAGTGAGACTTTCAGCCTTGATACTCAGGTAAATATTAGCAAGTTTATTGAATTTAATTTATTAAATTTCATTTTTGAAATGCAACATTAACTAATTTAAATTGATGATTTTAATGAAATTTTAGGCTCATACCGTCGATGCAGTTTTCAGTGGTTTGCCACCTGCATTTTACACTAGAGCATCTACTGTTGGGGTATGTAACTAGTAAACAATTATAAATATTGCATGTGAATAGCATCGTTATATGAATGGTATTCTAATATCTAATTTTGGATGTTGAATAGGTTAATATTGTAGATTTCACGGCAACACCTGCCAGCGGTAGTGGACTTCAAAGCTTTACGGAGGTAATAAAATAAATAGTTTAATGAATGAATTGTACTTACTAGATTTTTGTGACTTGTGTGCTTTATTCTGTGTACTTCCATGTTTAGATGAACGTGTGTGTATGTTAGGAGCCATGATTTGCATCACTATTATAGTTTTGGTAATTGAATAATGTTGTTTTATTTCCAGATGATGCAGGCTGCGGAGGCACCTCCCCATGTTCAGAGGGAAATGGAGCATGGTGTGGCCTCTGTGATTCATAGCTCCATGGCATTGACAGAGGTATGAGGTAGATTAGTAAATTTCAATTTACATTCATTGTTATAGTTGTCTATTTTTGAAAAATCAAAAGATTATTGATTTGAAGTTTAATTTTTATCTGGATGGTTTCTATAGGACGTGACATCACTAGGGCATATTCCTGCTACTGAGGCAAGTGAGGAGACAGATTATATGTTAGCGGTAAGTGATTATTTTGTTAAATGTTTCATTTTTTATAACATGTAATTTCTATATATTAATGTCTATACTTTTTATTGTAACTGGTAAAGATGCAGGAAGAACTAAATAGGAGTAGCCCTTGGGTTCGTAGTAGACCACCCACATGCGCGTCTCCATCCCCTAGAAGATCAAAGGCTGCCCGTGATCTATTCTCTTCACCAGCCAAAGGGGAATGACTTTTTATTGTGTTCCTTTGTTGTATGCCTATATGGAATTTGTGGACATATATTTTGTATTGTATATAGTTGACATTGTATGCCTATATGGCATTCTTGTAAGCCTCTATGGCTATTTTGTATATATGTTATACTTATATTGATAGATATTGATGTATGCCTATATGGATATTTGGTTAATACAAATCTTTTTTATTGATGGCATCCATAATTGCATTATAAATCCATGTTTGAATGGATATTTGTAGATGGCTACTTCAAATATTTAAAGTCCAATTGTATTACATAGGATGTTTGTTGATCCAATAACCTAGCTATTGTTATTCAAGTATCACCTAAACCTCATTTTGGAACTAAAAGATAAAAGTTGTATTTAAAAAACAAATGAATCATCATGTTGAACATAAAATATTAATATTCTTAATGAGTAGCATAGAATGTCAACTATATGCAATACAAAAAAATGAATCATCATGTTATTCTTTATGTTTGAGATCCTGAAAATGACTAAGTCTGGTAGCCTGATATCCTAAAACACTAGGATGAATATCCAAGTGATTAGGATGATTGCGCCTTGAGAAAAAGTCATTAAGATGAGCACCTAAAGGAGACTTTCTTAAACATTCAAACATTGAGCAACAAGCATGAAGGGTTAAGGTGCAATTTGCAACTCATAAAGCCTCAAAAGGGCGCCCAACTTAGAGAGAGCATTCATTTAAGACAAGGCGCCCATTGACACTTCTTCAACCATAAAAGTGCACCTAAGGTGGAAGGAGAACAAGCCTCTAGTAAGTGAAGTGCACCTATTGTCTAAACCACTTCATTATGGCACCCTAGCATGAGGAGGAGTATATAAGTCAATAGGAAATGGCGCCTAGAATGCAAATGAAGGACTAAGTGGCATTTTCAATAAGCATCAATTCACCTTGAGCTTTCAATAAATACGTCAAATTGAGCCCCATAAGCCTAGACGTCCTTTGCCTTCAAAAGAACCTTGTATCGACATCAAGAGTTGGTCGTATCAGCATATCGGCAGACCTTGGTTAGGCTTTGCCGATAGTGGTCGTTCTTACCAACGAGTGTGGTTCGAAGTCGAAGACATCGGTGTATCAGAAGATAATTCCATCGGCACATCAAAAGAGTAGTTGAGAGCTTCACTGATGAAGGGGGTCACACCGACAGTCAAAATCCATCGGTGTATCAGCCCAACAAGATTAGAATTCACCGATGTTTGGAGTCTCACTGACAGGTGTGGTCCGAAGGTTGTCATTGGTGAGATCGGTGTGTCGACAGAAGAGTTTTTGAGTGTGTGGATGGTATTAAGTCCTACCGATAGGTGAGGGACTTAGAGTCTCATATCAGAGTGACAAAGACATCAGTGTGAAAGGATATAAATTCACTGATAGCAGTCTGTCTGACCAATAAGAGTTAGTGATGGGATGTTTGTCAGAAGTGAAATCAAATGGAGTCATGGTGGCATCGGCCTATCGACTGATGAAATTTTAAGCTAGCCAATGGTATGTTGTCTCGCCAATAGTGAGTTTGAAGGTTCAAAAGTTGATAATTCTATGCTTCCACTATGTGCTCTGCATTAGACAATCATCCCTACTACAATCTAGCATTCTCTAGTTGTGTTCCCCCCTTTGTTTTTGTGAACACCTCTGGAAGTAATGTTGAGTTACTTGTGATGTCCTTATTGACTGGTGTTGTTTTGGATTCATGTGTAGTCCTTGTTCCTTATAGTCTATTGTCTACCTGATTATTTTTTGTAATTTATTGAACCACTATGATTTTGAATATTTAGATTTAGAGGGCATTAGACACCAAAACTTCTTGACCTTTAACAACCCAACCTAGAATCAATAGATTTTTGTCCATCCCAACTATTCTAGTCAAGACAAAGCATGTTGATTCTCATTCAATCCAAAGTACATTAATAGGATTATCTTATCATAATATTTAGGGAAATGACCACCTAGATGGACAATGATGTGAGCTATCTATAAAGAAACTTGCAAGAAGTAGAGGAGGCATGAGAATCCCTCCATGTTGTTTATCAAGTTGAATGATCTATGACACATCATGTA
Organism: Cunninghamia lanceolata; assembly: GCA_027924645.1. Taxonomy (NCBI): domain Eukaryota; kingdom Viridiplantae; phylum Streptophyta; class Pinopsida; order Cupressales; family Cupressaceae; genus Cunninghamia; species Cunninghamia lanceolata. The sequence goes on from BSBN01001583.1 coordinate 20,600,597, forward strand.
TCATTAGAAAATATTCTCAAAGAGAAAGCAAGTGAAAATACTCAAAACAACCCATAACAAGGTGGAGAAGTTTAAAGGATGGAGGTTGCAACACTTTCCAACCTCATAGCCATACTAGTCCAATGGATCAGGATGCTAAAGGCTAGAGGTGTTGAGAAACCTCTAAAGGACAAAACTATAGAAAGACCAAAAGTTCAAACAAATCCATTCAACACTAGGGTTGAGAAAAACTAGGGGGCAACTCAATCTTCCCTATCTAAATTTTTTTTTTCAAAAAACTAGTAATGACACTTTCCCACATCTTCAACAACCTAGTGGAGCTTATGCGCCACAAAATCATGTGACTCACATAGTGTATCATCCCATCACTGTCCAACCAATGTATCTAGGATATCAAACAAATGTGTAAATGAAAAATCAACTTAGTACACAAGCCCCATCCATGGGTCTCATGTTCATAAGAACTCCAACTTCTGAAGATTCCTTTTTAGGAACCTACTTAGACTATTTAAAAGAACCTCTTGACTTAAAATTTTGTAATATGTTATTATTACATCCCCTCCCAGATGTACCAAAATTCAAAGGGGAAGGGAATCCAAATTCCCACATCAAGGCATATATGATGACTGTAAGAGAGATCTTCCCTTGGGACATAGTTGTGGCTAGGATATTTCCCAAGACCCTTGAAGGAATCATGTTAAATTGGTACTATTACCTTCCAAAGGTCTCTATACATTTCTTCATACAACCCATTGGTGATTTTGTGATACCTTTCAATATGAACAAATTGGTCAAGGCAAGAATTTGAGAGTTCCTAAGTATGAAATAAAATGTTTAGTTATTGGTACATTTTTAGAAGTCAGAGGCAAGTCCTTTATTTGTCAACTAGTGCCCTAAATATGGCCCATAGAGAAATCTATAACCTCTTTTTGCATTTTGTAAATAGGGATACAAGGGAGGAGGTTTAGAAGTTACCTTATAAGTCTTATGAGGAATATTTAGAAAGTGCATTAAGAATTGATCAAGCCACAATTAGTAGTGGGTAAAGGGTTTACAGAATAAATGGATGGTTGATGACTTCCCAACCTAGAGATAATAGTGAAAACAATCCTTCCACCATCAGGATATTGAAAAATAGACATAATGTAATGATATATGGGATAATTGACATACCCCTTGTGAAAAGTGATGATCATAACAAGAATGGTCACCTCAACTTAATGCCCAATAATTTTAATACTATCAAGCATCCACATAATAGTAGATAATCTTATCAAAAGTCATAGAGAAATTTCTAAGGACCATAGTGTTATCCCTATGACTTGACACATACTGCTTGTTTCATAAAGCAAAGGGACATGACATAATATTGTTGAAGTCTAAGTGAATGAAAATCATTCTGAGTTGGTAACCTAATCCAATGACTTGACACGGATCCCAAAACCACCTATTGGACCAATAGGATCCTAGGCACTCACTTCATACATTATGATTTCTAGGCACCAGTTTGATGCTCCATCACAAGGAAAGTGCACCCACACTTGCAAGTGTTTTTCTTCAGGATCTAGGCACCAGTTGAAGGTTGTAGTTGCCAAGAAGAGCGCCTAGCAAGAGGAAGTCTTTTGGAGTCTCCAAAACACATCAAACACTTGACTAACAACAAGATAACTTTTTCCCAAGTTAGGTGCTTCAAGAGGGAAGTTAAAACATGAATAAGCACCAACTTGTCTAGTCGCAAACTCAAGCTTGTTGAGGATACACATGGCACCCAACATTCCTTGGTGATTTCATGAATTTCAAACACTTAGAACTGTTCAAGGAATGCACAATGCCCCTTCTTGATGATAGGCACCAAAGTGAGGGTGGAATTGCACCTTGATGGCATTAGGCATTATCTAGAGTATGCTACTCCATGGAAATGTGCCTTCTTGCTTAGAGTAATTCAAACACTCCAAGGTCTTCAGTGATCAATTCCCCAACTTATGAAATGTCCTCCTTCATTTTAAAACACATTGTAATGCTCCAAAGAGATGACTATACCTAGGCATCAATCTGGGTTAGAAATGCCTCCAAAGTGTGCCTTCTCTTTCAGAATACAAAACAAGGTCCAAAGGTGCTAATAAACTGAAGCGCTTCTTTGGAAAAGTCCCAGAGGTTAAGATGTGCCTTGTCTTAATGAGGTGCAACTATTGGGTAAGAAAGCTTGTAAAGTGCGCCTAACTTAGTGAAGAGGTTGATAACTTCTAAACCTTTCCTGGAACTTAGATTGCTTCAACTGAAGATCATCTTGCACCAATACATCACCAAACTTTCAATCACAAGATCAATTCAAGCTTAGGCGCTCATTAAGAGTCTTTCCAATGTTGGCGCATCTGAGAGGTTAAACTGGCAAGAGATGGCGCCTAGCTTCCTAAACCTTGTTTCAATATGTTTGAGTTCCAAAGTTGACTCAATGGTATCAAGATGGCACCATAGAGTCTTTGGACTAGTTCCTTAGAGTTTCAAAAACATTCTAGCTCCTTGAAAATTCCTCCTACATGCTTGGGCGCCATTTCAAGGTCCTGGAACCATGATGTAGTGCCTTATTGCTCTAGGCACCCATTCATGATTGTGCAACTTGAGATTGGTACCTAGAGTGAATAGGCTTTCATCCTAACTTAATTCACTAAGGCAACCTCATCTTGAACGCCAAACAACTTTTCCTGCTAGAGCACCTTGTTTGATGTGCTTCTTAACATGATACTTCTATGCTAGGCGGCACTTTGAAGGCAGGAGGAGAGAGAAAGTGTGCCTAACCTATCTTGGGTGACTTCAGGACTTCAAATTCCTTTATTAGGTGTGGAGCATGCTTGAATGATGTTTCTCTTAACATCTTCCACTTCCAAACCCTGATTGAAGACTCCACATCCTTGGACGCTCATATGGACATCACCTAATTAAGTGCCTAGGAGGTATAAAGCTTAACATTGACATGAGGACAAGGGCTTAGTAAAGGAGAGTTTCTCAAACATTTAAACATGTGAATGAAGTCATAGAAATGCACTAAGTCATCTAGGTGCCATTTCCCCTTGTGTACCCTTACATTTGTGCCTAAGAAGAAGTTGCAACTTTACACTGCCTCCTTCTAACAATTTTTGGGGCAGCAGAAAACCTTTCACCACAGGAAAATGTCTCAGAGATATAAAAAACTAAGAGAGGTTATTGTAGAGACACTCTACATGATTGTGTTGCCTCAGACAGAATGTTTCTAAGTGACATGGTTTTCGAGTAACAACCATTCAAAGATTGCTACTTTTTTGCACTTTGGACTCTTCAGGGATATCGTCGGTACAATGTAGCTCGGACTATTTCAACATGTTTGGGTTAAAAATAGGACCATGCCTAGCGTAAATGTACCCATCTAGATGTGTTGGAATAGTCAGTTTGGTCACATCAACAGCAGGATGAAAGTTACACCCCTTTGCAACTTTACACTGCCTCCTTCTGACGATTTTTGGGGCAGCAGAAAACCTTTCACCACGGGAAAATGTCTCAGAGATATAAAAAATTGAGAGAGGTTATTGTAGAGGCACTCTATGTGATCGCGTTGCCTTAGATGGAATGTTTCTAAGTGACACAGTTTTTGAGTAACAACCATTCAAAGATTGCTATTTTTTTGTAGTTTGGACTCTTCAAGGATATCGTCGGTACAATGTATGTCAGACTGTTTCGACATGTTTGGGTAAAAAATAGGACCATGCCTAGTGTAAATGTACCCATCTGGATGCATTGGAATAGTCAGTTTGGTTGCATCAAGAGTAGGACACCAAAAATGTATAACATGATGATGTAAAAATGTGTATATGTGTAAAAATGCAGGAGGAAATAAAAAAAGACAAACCTTACAAATTAATGTGCATACTTACAACTCAATGTAACATGACTTTACAAAATCAATGTGAATACTTACAAATTAATCCAATGAACCATTTGAGTCTGCTCTACTCTTTATTGTGTCAAGTATTGCTTTATGGTCAGACTCACGCACCTTCCAAAAGATTTTGTTCAAAGGTCTACCCTGATACTTTATCAAATGAACATTGGATGCCACAACAATGTTCGAGTAATGAAGAATCTTCTGATGCATGTCAAGGTCCTGAAATAGCCAAACATTAACACTCTTATGTGGGTAACTTCTAAGCCATGTTCCAGTAATAACCACTGAGCCTATAGGGTATTCGATGTTTTCTCCGTCTGTAACAGGGGCCTCCAATTTCTTTTTGGCCTCAACGTAACGACATAAGTAATAATCTATTCCCTCTTCATTATCTTCATCTGCAATAACTGCATATACATGCCCTACATTGATATGTGTAGTAAATTAGATGAAATTAGTCAACATTACAAAAACACTACAAAGTAAGATGACATTACCTGGTTGAACTAGATGAAATTAGATGCATATACGTGCCCTATATTACCTGGTTGAACTAAATTTGATATGTGGTCAAAGTCAACTGATGATTCCATCTGTGTTAGTTCCAGTGCCGTCAAGGGTCGATACGTGTCAAGTGGGCTAAGATAACTTAACTGCCATTTGTCAACCCACTCCTTTGACTCGCACTCATCCCAGACTTGAATTGTACAGGAAGAACAAATTCATGACATCTTTCGTGTATGGATACTCCATGAACCTGCAATTGAGCTTCTGAAAGAGTGCATCTCATTTGATCCTGTCAGTGTACAATAGTCCTCATATGGTGCAATGTTAGTATCATCTATCAACCAAAAAAATCTACGAACTGAAGACTTACCTTCATTACCTAGACCCATGGAAGCATTACACCACTCAACAATCGATTTTGCATCTCTCAACTTTGCATTGTCTTTATACTTTAACTCTTCTTGTGCTATGGCTCTTTTGATACATGCTCCTACACCATCATGCTCCCCCTTTCCATGCCTGGCCTCACAAAAGTTCCACATATACTGAATACCTATAAAATTATGCCTCCTACTCAGCCAATAGAAATTCCATGACTTCTCGAATTGTGACGCACAGTTATCCGACCATATGATATGCTGACTGAATGATATGCCCCTTCTAGCCAAATCATTGTAGAACACCTAAAAGCAACCTTGCATGAGCTCCATAGAATGCGTGTGATCATCACTAATATAGAAATTATACTCCCTTATGATCTTTCTATCATCCTCTGTACAATCATTCGCATGAATGAATGCGATGTGCACAAATATAGAAACCTATGTGGAGTTGTAATATTGTGATTGCACCTCACGCTGTGGCTGTAGACTGTAGTTCTCTGCAAAGTCAACGACTAAAACAATGCTACCAACTAGAAATGTGTCCTTGCATAACTTGAATTGCAAGTCCAACCATCGAGCTCTATGGGCATGTCTTGCATACTCATACACTATGCTGTCACGAAATATAGGCATAAACTGATACACTGGAATCTTTTCAATAACCAATTCACACCTCTTTGCTTCTTTACCATCTTTTGTATTATATGCCACTGTTTTATACTTGCCAAACTCTACTAGTTCATTTCCAACCGCATGTGTTCTTTCCATATGTTCACATATTGGCAAATGTTGCAAGCCACCGCAATGATGACATGTGCCATCCAAACATAATTTCTTGTAGAATATTTGACCTTCCTCTCTTTCACATAAAATTCTTGATATGAAGTCTCTTGAAGATGTTGGTGGGGCACATATGGCACAACCCTACAAAACATTGTTAGTATGCATATCTAAACATATAGACCTATAAGCATCAAAATGGTTAGAAAATTCAATATGTAATCTACAACAACAAGTAGTGCGTGTGTGATTTATCTTGACATAGAAAGGTTTTAGCATTTCAAAATATCTTTGACAAATTTTAATTTGAGGATACTTCTCTAGAAATTTACCATAAAACTATGCTTGAGTCTCATCCAAAAAATGCTTTGGATGTGGCTCATGGTTCTGACTACCGATTCTCCTTCTTACCACATCCCTTTGATTCGGAGATACCCTTGTGTAATTCTTCCAAAAGTCTTCAATTAGTCATATCAATGCTTCAACAATTGTTTTATCTTTTCGTGGTAGTCTCCTCAAGAACGCCCATAATTCATTGGCATTAGTGTCCTCAATTCTTTGGCGTCTTCCAATGGCTCTTGATAAAGTTTTCCTATTAATTCTCAATTCTTGACTCGTCTTTCTAATGAGATGAGCTTTCCTCGTTTGACTACTCATTAGATTCTTGATAATAGATTTTTCACTTGAAGCCTCTGATGTTCTCAACCCAAGAATCTTCATGATGGACCTATACTTTATACTTTGCATCATTTCAATGAATAGTTGACATCTTGCAGTCTCATTTAACTTTTCAAAGAACAATCTCCAAATCTTATGAGCATATCTTCTACAAGTGCGTTTTGGAATCTTACCTTCCATTGGCTGCAAAATATTCTCATCAATTTCAATCAAATACTTTGGCTTTTTATGAAAAATTCTAGGTGGTGTTAAGTTAGGTAAATTCATCTCAACATTAGGAATTTCATCAATATTTAAATGAGATGGGCTAGATGGCATACCTTCGATCGAAGATGGAATAGATGACATACCTTGAGTTTGAGGTGGGAATGATGGCGTACCTCCTTCATCACATGTGAGTGATGGTGTACTCTCAACTTGAGATGTGGTAGATGGTGTCCCTACATGTTGACTTGTGGTAGAGGATGTGTCTCCAACTATGGTATTCAAATCTCTCGTAGCACGAAGTTTTTGCATTCATTCTCTTTGTGCCGCCAATACCATATCTCTTTGTGATGGTTGTGGTTCCTCTTCAATTGATATGTCTTCATTTATCATCCAATTTCCTCTTCTCACGAAGTTCCCTCATAGCCACTGCTTTCTTTGCATTCTTAGCTTCTATCTCTTCATGTGTTGGTTTAATTCTTGATCATTTCCTCAGCATGACGGAGAATTTGTCTGTAGCATGATAAAGAGACCAATATTACTTCCTAAGAAATGAATACAAGATAATAGTCAGATTGTATTTTTATTATGTTGTAAGGATTTATTCTTGTATAGTTTGACATCATGGTATGTTAAGGTCTATTTATTACACATAATTATTAAAGAGCCCAAGTGTAGAAAATATACATGGCATCATGTGAGATTGTAGGTTGCTTTCTTGATTGGGAATGTGTCTATTTTAAACATGTATGATAAAGCATGATAAAGTAATACAATCTAAATTAAGGAAAATGTAAAGAACATGCATGTAAAGACTTGACATACCTAAAAAATGAAGATTCGAATGGAGAGAGTAGCCAATTATGTAGTGTTTTTTTTCTTCTTGCATCAAACTCCTCAACAATTTGAGTTTTTCACCACTTGCTTCCTTTTCAATGTTAAATTGAATAACACTCAAATATAATTACTAACAACAATACTATTAACCAATCTATAATGTTAAATTCCTAAAATTGAATCACAATTAACATTGCAACACTACAAAAATTGAAACTTGAATAGATATATATCAAACTTGGTGTGAAAACTATGTTATTTCCTCCTTCTCAAGTTGGCAAAGTAGAAAAGGTGGTGGAAAGATCATGCAAAGGTGGTACAATGTGTCAAATGTGCATGTGAACTTCCGAATAACATGAGAGCACTTCTTTTTTATCAGAGCACGCACAGAATCAGTATGAAAATAGAGCATGTGGGCCTGGATCATGGGGGTCAACACTCTATAGCAAGACAAAATGCGAGTGCATCATTTTGTCTTGCTATAGATTGATCACATCTTGTGCATTTCTCTTTCCAAACCTTCCCCTTGAGACTTGAATGACCACAAGGTTTTTGAGGGAGAACTTTTCCTATTTCCTGCAAGAGCTTGCCAGATGCTCCACCATATGATAGGCATAACAATGAAGGGGCAATCCCTCATAATCAAGTTCTTGATAGAAAATACCCATCGAGGAACAAAGATAGATCTTCTTTAGAAGCAGAAGTTCTAGTTTGTCACAAATCCTTATCGAAGCATAAATAGCAAGAGTTATGTCAAGCAATTGCCAATCCACTTCCACAAAGTCTCCTGAAGACTTCTTGATTGATTCCAAAAAATCCACACCCCAAAACTAGAGAGGCAATCAATATAATTAAACCCATAAATCTACATTTGATGACAGAAACCCTCAACACTATACCTTAAACCCTAATCCCTAAACCCTCCAACCCTATCCCTAATCCTTATACCCTCCACACTCTACTTTAACCCTAATCCCTCAACCCTAAACCTTATCCCTAAATCCTAATCACTCAACCCTCAACCCTAATCTGTCATCCCTAAACCCTAAATGCTATCCCTATTCCTAAACCCTCAACTGACTCGATACTATACCTTAAACGCTAATCCCTTATCCCTAAACCCTCCAACCCTATCCCTAATCCTTATACCCTCCACACTCTACTTTAACCCTAATCCCTCGACCCTTAACCCTATCCCTAAACCCTTGACCCTCAAACCTCAACCCTCAACCCTCAATGTCAAACCCTAATCCCTCAACCCTTAACTCTGATCCCTCAACCCTCAACCCTATCCCTAAACCCTAAAGCCTCAAGCCTCAACCCTCAACGTCAAATCCTAATCCCTCAACCCTTCACTCTAATCCCTCAACCCTAAACCCTAATCCCTCAACCCTCAACCCTAATCCATCATCCCTCAACTCTAATCCCTCATCCCTAAACCCTAAATGCTATCCCTATTCCTAAACCCTCAACTGACTCAATACTATACCTTAAACTCTAATCCTTTATCCCTAAACCCTCCAACCCTATCCCTAATCCTTATACCCTCCACACTCTACTTTAACCCTAATCCCTCAACCCTCAACCCTATCCCTAAACCCTTGACCCTTGAACCTCAACCCTTAACCCTCAACATCAAACCCTAATCCCTCAACCCTTAACTTTGATCCCTCGACCCTCAACCCTATCCCTAAACCCTAAACCCTAAAGCGTCAACCCTCAACGTCAAATCCTAATCCCTCAACCCTTCACTCTAATCCCTCAACCCTAAACCCTATCCCTAAACCCTCAACACTATACCTTAAACCCTAATCCCTCAACCCTCAACCCTAAACCTTATCCCTAAACCCTAATCCCTCAACCCTCAACCCTAATCCATCATCCCTCAACTCTAATCCCTAAACCCTAAATGCTATCCCTATTCCTAAACCCTTAACTGACTCGATACTATACCTTAAACCCTAATCCCTTATCCCTAAACCCTCCAACCCTATCCTGAATCCTTATACCCTCCACACTCTACTTTAACCCTAATCCCTCGACCCTCAACCCTATCCCTAAACCCTTGACCCTTGAACCTTAACCCTCAACCCTCAATTTCAAACCCTAATCCCTCAACCCTTAACTCTGATCCCTTGACCCTTAACCCTATCCGTAAACCCTAAACCCTAAAGCCTCAACCCTCAACCCTAAACCCTAATCCCTCAACCCTCAACCCTAATCCGTCATCCCTCAACTCTAATCCCTCATCCCTAAACCCTAAATGCTATCCCTATTCTCATGCCCTCAACCGTCTCAGTACTATACCTTAAACCCTAATCCCTTATCCCTAAACCCTCCAACCCTATCCCTAATCCTTATACCCTCCACACTCTACTTTAACCCTAATCCCTCGACCCTCAACCCTATCCCTAAACCCTTGACCCTCGAACCTCAACCCTCAACCCTCAACGTCAAACCCTAATCCCTCAACCCTTAACTCTGATCCCTCGACCCTCAACCCTATCCCTAAACCCTAAACCCTAAGGCCTCAAGCCTCAACCCTCAATGTCAAATCCTAATCCCTCAACCCTAAACCCTATCCCTAAACCCTCAATACTATCCCTTAAAGCCTAATCCCTCAACCCTCAACCCTAAACCTTGTCCCTAAACCCTAATCCCTCAACCCTCAACCCTAATCCATCATCCCTCAACTCTAATCCCTCATCCCTAAACCCTAAATGCTATCCCTATTCCTAAACCCTCAACCAACTCGATACTATACCTTAAACCCTAATCCCTTATCCCTAAACCCTCCAACCCTATCCCTAATTGTTATACCCTCCACACTCTACTTTAACCCTAATACCTCAACCCTCAACCCTATCCCTAAACCCTTGACCCTCGAACCCCAACCCTCAACGTCAAACCCTAATCCCTCAACCCTTAACTTTGATCCCTCAACCCTCAACCCTATCCCTAAACCCTAAACCCTAAAGCCTCAACCCTCAACGTCAAATCCTAATCCCTCAACCCTTCACTCTAATCCCTCAACCCTAAACCCTATCCCTAAACCCTCAACACTCTACCTTAAACCCTAATCCCTCAACCCTCAACCCTAAACCTTATCCCTAAACCCTAATCCCTCAACCCTCAACCCTAATCTGTCATCCCTCAACTCTAATCCCTCATCCCTAAACCCTAAATGCTATCCCTATTCCTAAACCCTCAACCAACTCGATACTATACCTTAAACCCTAATCCCTTATCCCTAAACCCTCCAACCCTATCCCTAATTCTTATACCCTCCACACTCTACTTTAACCCTAATCCCTCGACCCTCAACCCTATCCCTAAACCCTTGACCCTCGAACCTCAACCCTCAACCCTCAACGTCAAACCCTAATCCCTCAACCCTTAACTCTGATCCCTCGACCCTTAACCCTATCCCTAAACCCTAAACCCTAAAGCCTCAATCCTCAACATCAAATCCTAATCCCTCAACCCTTCACTCTAATCCCTCAACCCTAAACCCTATCCCTAAACCCTCAACACTATACCTTAAACCCTAATCCCTCAACCCTCAACCCTAAACCTTATCCCTAAACCCTAATCCCTCAACCCTCAACCCTAATCCATCATCCCTCAACTCTAATCCCTAAACCCTAAATGCTATCCCTATTCCTAAACCCTAAACGCTATCCCTATTCCTAGACCCTCAACGGGCTCGATACTATACCTTAAACCCTAATCCCTTATCCCTAAACCCTCCAACCCTATCCCTTAACCCTAATCCCTCGACCCTCAACCCTATCCCGAAACCCTTAACCCTCGAACCTCAATGTACTCAACCCTCAACGTGAAACCCTAATCCCTCAACCCTTAACTCTGATCCCTTGACCCTTAACCCTTAAAACTTGAACCCTAAAACCTATCCCTACATGCTCGACACTCAACACTATATCTTAAACCCTAATCCCTTAACCCTCATCCCTAAAGCCTCAACCCTAAATCATTAAACCTTCAACCCTAAACCCTATCCCTAATCCCTTGACCATTAACCCTATCCCTCAACCTCAACCCTCAACCCTCAACCCTCAACCCTCAACCCTCAACCCTCAACATTAAACCCTAATTCATCAACCCTAAACCATAATCCCTCAAAGCTAAACCCTATCCCTAAACCATCAAACCTCAACACTATACCTTAAACCCTAATCCCTATCCCTCAACCCTTAACCCTTAAAACTTAAACCCTATCCCTACACCCTCAACACTTAACACTATATCTTAAGCCTTAAACCCTCATCCCTAAAGCCTCAACCCTCAATCCTTAAACCTTCAACCCTAAACCCTATACCTAATCCCTCTTCCCTCAACACTCTAACCCTAACCTCGACATTAAATGCTAATCCGTCAACCCTAAACCCTCAACCCTTAACACTATACCTTAAACCCTAATCCATCAACCCTAAAACCTAATCCATCAACCCTAAAACCTAATCCCTCAACCCTCAACCCTAAACACTATCAATAAACCCTCAACCCTCGACACTATACCTTAAACCCTATCAGAAAAGCTTTGCGTATGGTACATCCACAGTGAGTAATTAACAGTTGAAATCAGAAGGATGATCATTATGAGAAAATATTTTCATTGGGGTACATCTATGTTTCTTGTTGTCCACCCCGCACTTAGGGAAGGTATATTGTTATGAAACAGGCAAATAATCTCCCATTGTTTACTGGCTCTATCCACAAGAACTACTAAACTATACCTTAAACCTTAATCCCTCAACCCTCAACACTCTACCTTAAACCTAATCCCTCGACCCTTAACCCTAAACGTTATCCCTAAAGCCTCAACCCTAAACCTTAATCCCTCAAGGTCCTAAACTCTAATCGCTTGTCCCTAAACTCTAAATCCTATCCCTAAACGCTCAAATCTCAACCTTAAACCTTAATCACTCAATCCTTATCCACCCCTCTCCTCCCCTATCTGGCTCACTCCCATCTCTACCATCCTCTACCCTCGACGCTATACATACATAAATATAGGCATACATAGATACATACATACATATAGGCATACATAGATGCATAGATATATACATACATACATACATATAGGCATACATACATACATACATACATACATACATATAGGCATACATACATACATATATGATTAATAGACTTGAACAGAAAAAATTTAAGGGGAACATAACGCAAGCGCATTATAACGCGCTCGCGTTATGTCAAACATGACAAACAACAGACTTGCGGAAAAGAAAAAATGTAAAGCAAAACATAATGCGAGCATGTTATGTCTTGCTTTGGGAATCCCAAGCCTTAGGCTTGGGATTTGTTTTGGATTTCCATCCCAAAGGCTTGGAGTGCCTTTTGAACAGTCACAGACGTGTTTTTCCATATTCTTCAAGATTTCACATAATTTCATTCGTGCTAACCCTCAGATTTGCACGTGTTTCAAGGTGAAACAAATCAAACACCTGGGTAATGTTAGGCTTTCTCTTAGCTATTTGAAGATGTGATTTTTTTTCACATTTTAACAATGTTAAGCCTTTCATCTTTAATTTCTTTTGTTTGTGTGTCTATTTTTGGGCAAAAACCATTGTTTGGTCTTTTTTCATTGTAAATTAACTATTCATTGAAATTTCAAAAAAATTACATATTTAGAAACTAGACTCCATTATACAAATATTAAAAAAATAAAAAAATGATTTTCAATTATTTTTTAAAATTTATAGGGGTAGCACAGCCAAAATTCTATTTTTTAGGATGTGTCCACTGTGAAAATTAGTAAAAAATCAAATATTCATCAAAAAATTATCAAAAAAATCAAGCATAAACTACATGCGATTAGCTAATTTCTCACTAAAGCGATTTTAAAAATACAAAAAAAAAGTTGACCTTTTGAGGGAGCCACAAAACATGCTATGTTATGTTTTTTTTACAGAAACAACACCAATTTCTGTGGCTCCCTCTTTTGAACTCCTTAATCTATGCCATTTTCAAAAAAAAAAAATAGTTTAGAAAGTAGACTCGGAGCACTACAAACATTGTTTTGGTTGCATCTCCAAATTTTGAGTGTAACTATGCTCAATTTCTCACCCAAGGCTAGTATTTCCTGATTTTAGAAAAAAAAAAAGTGGCCACTTAAGACCCCTTTTTGGCCCCCCATCTTCTTGCACTTACCCAAAAATAAGACCACTCCAAATGAGTGTAAGCAATTAAATAAATACTTCTAATATTAAAATATTGCAAACAACTATCCCAATAAAATCCATTACAATTGCTTTAATAGCCTTTTTATTAGTACCTGCCCTTTGGCAGTACCATTGCATCTGTTGAGGCTTATCTAGTTATTCATCTATTACCAGTAAACCAATCAAGACACAGGATTATTTTTCTTGTCAGGCAAATTTGATATAAATTTGAGGGGAGGATGTGGCAAGTAAACAAATTATGAACACTAATCTTACCTCCCATGAGTTAAGTCATGCTTAAACGGATGGCGATAATTCTTAGTAAAAATCATTAGTTTTTTAGAATTTAATTTTTTACTTCATTACCTAAACTTCAAAATTATTTTTTGTCAAAGGGACAAAATCATTATTATTTATAGTTATAATATTAATAATACTATAATAATATTATTAATATCCATTATTAACACTTCTTCATATATTAACTTCATTGATATTATAATATTATTGTATAATAATATAATAATAAGCATAAACATAAATATAATATAATATAACTGTTGCAAGTATGAGGTGAACCAGTGTTGTCATTGATGTCAACATACTCATATTGCATTAACAAGAAGGATTGGATGAGCTGTGTGCTGAGGATATTGAGAAAATTAGTCTCAATCGGGAACAGTGAAGAACAGTGATGAGAAGAAGGCAAAAGTACTCAATAGGTTGAGATTCAGAGGATGTGGATTAAAGGGTTTGTAGATATGAGTCTTGAGATGATCCAGTTAAGATTTCAGAGGTCCGCATGAAGATGTGAAGAAGTTGTGATCGATCAAGTAGAACCAATTCCGGGAGATGCTCCGGAGTGACAGAGTGTTACAAAAAGGTCCTGTGAGATTCGGAAGTGCATTGTCCTATTCTGCGGATTGGACAGAGTGTTTGGGAGGTCCTTGTAATGTGTCATCTCAATTGGTATGTGGTTTGGAGGTCCAGAAGCACTTCTGGCAGTATGACAGTGGCGATAGACTGTGTTCTTGAAGTTTCAGATGAGGAAGAGAAGAGATTCCAGTGAGTAGAGGAAGTGCGGATGTACCTAGTATTCAAGTAGGCTTGTGAAGGTTCTTGGATCGTGTTGAGGTTGTGTTGTTGATCTGCATTGGTGGTAGAGCCCGAAATTGAAGATATTCTTCCGGATGAAGTTCTTGTTCAGACTAGCTGACCGGATGAGTTGTTCATCTTGCAAATGTTCTTGTGGTGGCCGATCGGATGTGTTATTCATCCTGCGAATGTTCTTATGGTTGACTGTCGACTTAGATGATTGTTCCTAAGCTGATGTCTTTTATAAATAAAGGTTTGTGAGTTCATTTCAAAGGGTGTGTAGTGAAGAAGATGGGTGTGGTATAGTGAAAGAGCGAAAGGCAGAGCAGAAGTGTTTCGGGCTTAAATGGAACTGATCTAGACATGGTGAAGATGTCATTCTCCAGTTCAAGGTTGTGATCCTTTAATCTTGTAGATAGTGTGTCTCTTTGTAGGCAGTGTGCCTCCTTGTGAGCAGTGTGCTTGGGCAGTGAGCCCTAATTGGCATGTGCCATTCATTTTTCTTATTCTTCTAACAGAGAATAATCCTTGGGTTAATCACCCCATGGTTTTTCCCTTAATCGGGTTTCCACGTCAAAATCTTGGTGTCCATTGTGTTGGTGTTTATCTGCTCCTGTGTTTATGCATTATGCTTTCTTGAATGGTTAACTGATATGCTATTAACTAACAAAGAAGTATCAAGTGTTTGAAGTAGAAGCAAGTTTTTGTACAACTGATTCACCCCCCCCTCTCAGTTGTGTGCCCTAGATCTAACAATAACAATATAATAAAAAAACAAACATATAATATAATACTATATAAAAATATTAGAATATTAGAATAATGTAATAATATAAATATATTATTATCATATTTATAATGTAAACATTGTTTATTATCAATAAATAATTAATTATACTATTTCATTAATATTTAAACTAAAAAAAATTATAAATTATACTATGAATATTACAATTTTGTTATAATATTTATATTGGCTTTAAAAAAGTATTTGTTTAACATTATTGGAATCCAATTTGTCTATACAACAAATATTTATTGGAAGAAGAAAATTAAGTCAAATATTGTATCAATTAATATTATACTATATTATAATACTATAATATCAATTAAGATAGTATATCAAGTGTTATAATAAATATTAATAATATAATTAATATTATTATTAATATTATAATTATAAATAATAACGATTTTGTTGGTTTGACAAAAAGTAAATTTGAAGTTTACCAAATGAATTAAAAAATTAAAACTAAAACATAATTATAATTACAACTAAAACACATACTATAATTACAACACTACAAGGAAGGTACTCGCCACTAGATGGCACTTGTTGCATATGAATACCAGATTTTCCATAAATTGGTTAAAAAAATTAATAAGGCTTTTGTTATGGACTAGTTAAATCGGATGTCACAAGAAACCATTCACTTCGTATTGCAAATTTTATCCATTTCATTTGCTTCCATAATGATGCCAAAATGTAGTTCCCTGCCTTTACACACTTAATCCCTTTTTCCTTGAATATAGTTGCCCTCCATGTTTGACCAGATGTATTAGGTAGTTATTGATCCTAAACTTAAGGATAATTAAAGCACATCCTTGCTATTTTCTCCAAATTCTTGTTTTCCTTCATTTGATCCCGTCTTTTAGTGCCATGTTTCTCATTCTTCAACTCCAAAGTGCCACAGATAGTTTTGTCTTCTCAACATGTGCTCTTTGCTTTCACAAATTACCCATTTCTTTGAATACATAAATGCAAAGTTACATTTAATACACATTTATCATCTATTCAATACAACCTCGGTTAATAAAGATAAATAGGGATATCATTTTAAACTTTATGTGCAAATGATAGCCTCCCAATTATTTAGCTACTCCATGCCTTGATTTCTATTTTGGATCTCGATGGATAAAATCATAGATTTTTTAACCAAAACTTTGAGAACAAAAATTTACAAAGTATAACAATACCAAACAATTTTGTTTTGGATATCAAAAGTCTATAAACAAGGCCATCACCTTCAATGAAATTTCGACCCAATATGCTCTTAAATTGTAGAAGAGAATTTATTGTAAAATAATCTACTCCACAATGTGTATAGCAAATATATATAAAATAATTATTCAGGTATTTCAAAGTACTGTGCAAATGTTTATATATAAGCATTGTATTCTTGTTCAATTTACCAAACTACCTTATGGGAATAACTCCCAACTAACTAGTAATAATATACTAACAATAATAATAAATTACAAGTCAATAATAATAAACTACAAGTCACTAAGGTGACTTTATTAATGTAAACCTTAATATTCCAACATAAATTACAGTTAAATTTTCTCCAGGTTTAGACTCTAGAGTTTATTATTATTTATTTCTTGGATTTTCATTGTTGATGTGATTTCTTTGTTTTGTTTTGATACAAAGGAATCCACACTATTCAGACTCCATTTGTGAGGTCTTAATAATGTGGTCCCTATAACCTTTGGCCACATGAGTTGCCCCTATAATCTTAATGTAATGTTTGAATTTCAAAACTTATAATCTTTAGTTTACAAGGCAAAAATTAAAAGGAGTCCCTTGCTTGGTAGAACCAAATGTGTTGTTGAGGTAACAACACTTTCATATATGCTTATTGCGTTTTTCATGGTTGCTATTATTTTTACATATATTTTCTACTCTTTTCTAATTTAATTGTGTTCTTTACATGCAATTAATTGGAAGGGGTCATATAAGGTCACTAACATTCCTTCTTCGAGTATGATTACAGTTATTAACACATGATCAAGGTTTTTTTTAGATGGTAGCATTACTATTTCTGCCCCAAGGTGGTATTTATTGGTTTGTTGCCCCTAGGTGGTATCATTATTCCTCCACAAGTGGAATATCTCTCAAACATTATCTCTTCTTATTTTTCTTTTTTACATTTCTATATGATGCTACTCATTAGATTTTTTTTGTTATGTAGGCTTCAAAGAAAGAGCACTCATTTCAAGGGAGCAAGTACTAAGAAACAACATTCATATCCATATCAATATCCTTTTTATGAGTGTATAAATAAATTTACTTCCAAGATGGATGCTTGATTTTACTCTGACAAACATTCTCATGGTAGCTTGCATGCAAGGCAAAATGAGGGAAAAATGTAATGGTAAAAATTAAATATACCTTACACTTTTCCCTTTCATTTTAGACTCACTTTGACTCAATTATTCCTTATGTAATGACAATGGCATAAGTGGTGTGCTTTTTTCTAAGAGCTAGCACATACCCTGAACCTTGTTTGATTCTAACTGCACTCACTCCTAGGGATTGACCTTGATCCTCAATTTTCAATTTTTGCACCCTTGGTGAGATCCACAATTTTCATAGAAATTACCTCTAAACTATTAATTTTCAAATTCAAATTTAGGGCCAACTTAACCTTCCAACTAGTTATTTTATGTTGACTCAAAGTAGAAACATTACACTTTCCACCTTTGGAGTTGTATTTAACAACTAACCCTAGTTCATTTTTGCATATGAGGTCACACTTAGATATCATTGATAAACACTTGCATTAAGGTTTAAGGGCATTTATTCAAATCACTTATCACTACATCTACTACTTGTAACATCATCTAGAACATCTCCTACATGCTTGCTTATTGTTCTGAATCATTTTCAAAAGATGTTAACTTGACATCTTAGGAGTTTGATTGAGGAGAGACATATTCCATGCTATTAACAAATTCTTGAACATGCAACTGAGTTCTTATGCAAACAATAGGTACAAACATCAAGTAGATTTAGAGAAAACACTAAAATATTTATAGAGGTTAGATCTATACAAATAGATCAAATTTACAATTGCAGGGGTTAAATTTGTAGTTGTGCAAATGATCTTATAGTCACATAAGTGACTTGTAAGGACAAGTAGAGAGTTTGCAAAATTTGAAGATTTTTTCTAGTTGCTCTTAAATATTTGTTTGCATCAATAAATCATTTAAACTCATATGCCATAACCTTCATCAAATTTCCAAACAAATATCATTTTGTGTTCACTTAATTTCCTACATTTATGTAACATTTATTTCAAAAAATTACTTATCCCAACTCTTATCTTTAAAATAAACTTAATTGTATTTTTATTTATTAATCTACACTAAGTCATTTGTGTAGAGATATTATTTATTTCTTTTCACATTTAAATAACTTTAATAATTAAAAAGTACTTTTGAATAATAACAACAATATATCATTTACTATAATAACGAATTGGCTTAATTTTATTACTAGCATAGATATCTTAAATGCATCTATATAAAAGATGTTAAGAGATATAAATCTCCAGGCGCCTATATTGAAATGCCAAGAGATCAACCTCGAGGCACCTATAAAAAAATTCAATATAGGCACCTGGACATTGATATATCTAGACATCTTTTAGATAAATGCATTTAAGATATATATGCTAGTATATATACATTTAATTTTATTTGTGTCGACATTGAGTTTTTATATTTTTTTAGAAGTCAACTCTAAATAGTTTTAGTGAACAATCATACCATTACACTCCAACCCTTGTTTCCATTCTACGTTACTGTTATCACTTGGAATTGCACCCTGCTTGAAGCATGTTCAAGCATTCCAATGACACAATGGGATTGATCTCAAGGTGTGGGACATTGTAGATGAGATCAGACCTCTAGAGGAGGTTGGTTCCTCTTTCTAAGCTTAAGCCTTAGAGAAAAAAGTTAAATCTTATGCTAATGATCACAGGAGAAAGAGGAAGAAGAAACTAAAATTGAAAGGGAGGTGATGCACTATATTTAGTGTGTTTAGCTAGAGTTGACATAACATAGTAATGATTTCAAAGGTTGAATAAACCAACACATACTCATCTGATCTTTAACAAAGGTCAACATAGAATATTGAAACCTATAAAGGGACCATTTTATCCACAAGATAAGTGAACAACATTCAAACATACATAGTGAAAAAGAATATGAGAGAGGAGGAATCAGTTGCTTATATTAATCATAGAGGCTAAATAGCCATTACAAAGAGAGAAAAGCTAAATATAGATAAGAAAAGACACAGAATGATAACATTCCCCTCATAGTTGAACTAGAAATGAAGACAAGAGAGGTCTAGAAGAGGACACAGTCCATCAAATTCACACAGTTCTAGGAAATATCATGAGGCCATGATCAAATATCTAGTGCTTCAACCTGAGTAAGGACCCAACGACCAACCAACAATAGAAACTCATCTTTTTCACATGTATATGTTGCAAGTATGGTCCTAACCGGTGTTGTCATTGATGTCAACATACTCCTGTTGCATTAATGATAAGGATTGGATGAGCTATGTGTTGAGGATATTGAGAAAATTAGTCCTAATCAGAAACAGAGAAGAACAATAAAGATAGTGAGGTAAAGATCCTAGTTAAAATGAAGATCAAAGGATGTGCTTCAAAGGGTATGTATATATGTGTCTTAAGATGATTTAGTAAAAATCTCAAAGGTCCACATGAAGATCTAAAGAAGTTATGGCCACTTAAGTAAAACCGGTTCTGGTAGATGTTCAAAGGTGACAGAGTGATACAGATAGGTCCGGTGAGATCCAAAAATATAATATCCTATTCTGCAGATTTGGTGGAGTGTTTAGGAAGACAATGTGAAGTGACAACTCAATTGGTTCATGGTTTGGAGGTCCGCAAGCATCTATTCCAATATGACAATAATGCAAGACTGTGTTCTTGAGGTTCCGGATGAAGGAGAGAATGATTTCAGTAAGAAGAAGTAGTGTGGATGTTCTTGATGTCTTAGGAAAGCTTGTGGTGGTCTTTGGATTGTGTCCAGTTCGTGTTGATGGTCTGCATTGAAGATTGAGCTCGTAATTAAAGATTTACTTCCGGATGATGATGTTCTTCTTAAGTCTGACCGACCGAATGAGTTACACATCCTGCGGATGATCTGGAAGATGTTATGTGAAGAATAGCATGTTCCCAAAGAAAGATTGAAGTCTCAGATCTGTGTAGCCGATAGTGTGTTGATCCGCGTGAAGTCTTTTTGTAATAAGTCATGTTGTATTTATGTACTTGCTTTGTAATGTATGCCAACTTGGATGATAATTCCTAAGTCGATGTCTTGTATAAATAAGGATTTGTAAAGTCATTTCATAGGGTGTGGTGTGGAGATGAGAGTGTTGTAGAAAGGAGGGAAGCGAAAGGTAGAATAGAAGTATTGGGCTTAAATGGAACTGACTCAAGCATGGTGAAGATGCTATTCTTCAGTTCAAACACTTATTATTTTGTAGACAGTGTGTCTCCTATAGGCAGTGAGCCTCTTGTGAGTAGTGTGCTTGAGCAGTGAGCCCTAATTGGCATGTGCCATTTTGTTCTTTCTATTCTTCTAACAAAGAATACAATCTTGGGTTAGTCACCCTGTGGTTTTTCCCTTAACCAGGTTTTCCATGTCAAAAATCTTGGTGTCATATGTGTTAATGTGTTTCTTCTCTTGAATTGTTGGATTACATTTCCATGGTTGATTTATTATTATGCTACTAGATTGAGAAAAAGAATTTAAAGTGATTAATTGGAAGAAAGTTTCAAACAACTGATTCACCCTCCTCTCAGTTGTCTATCCTAAATCCAACAATTGGTATCAGAGCTAAGTTCCTCTAAAAGAGCTTAACCACTTGAGGAGATCCAGAATGTCGTCCTACAAGAAGGATAGTCTGAGGTTTGATGGAACCAATTTCACTCTTTAGAAAAGTCACACGGAATGTCACTTGCAATGTATGGGAATGCAGTATTGGATCATGGCTTCAAAGAAGTATACTCCTCCATAGAATGGTCTAAAATCCGTAGATGAAATCAGAGATGCTGAAAATAATCTGCAGACTAAAGAAGCTATTCTAAGTGCCTTGTCTGATTCAGAGCTGACAAATGTTGTTAATCTACAAACTACTTTCGAGATTTGAGAAAAACTGGAACTTCTGCATGAAGGAGACAAGTATGTTAAATGTGCCAAGCTACAAAGTCTGAAAGGAAAATTCAAAAATTTGAAGATGAGAGAAGATGAAAATATCACTACTTTTATGCCAAGAGTAAATGAGCTTGTTTGTGGTATTAGATGTGCTAGTGGAGTCTTGGATGAAGATGAGATTGTTGGCAAAGTTCTCAGGTCCCTTCCTGATTCTTACAAGTACAAGGGTGCTACTATTGAAGAATTCAGATCTATTTCAGGTATCACAAGAGATCAATTGGTTGGTAAATTGGTTGCATTTGAATTGATTGAGTTTGGAGATGCCCCCCCAAGACTGAATCTGCATTCAAAGCTAGTGCCTCTGTTAAAGGAAAAAAAAAGTTTGATCCGAGAGAGAACTCTTCAAAGAAACTATCATGGTATGAGAAAGCAAGAAAAGACCTGGAAGAAGATGAAGTAGAAGCTGCTCAACTTGAAGCCCTTATTGCAAAAGGACTGCCAAGAGGATCCGGTAAGTATGAAGGGAAATTACCTTTTAAGTGTTTTAACTAATAAGATTGGTCATTTTGCCTCAAGCTGTCCGGAAAGATTTTCAAGGTCAAATCCTAATAGATCAAGGTTCCAAAAGAAATGTTACTATGTTCATGAAGATGATGATGATGAAGGAGTAACAGATGATGAATCAGAAATAGGAAACAAATCTGGAAGTGACTGCATGTTTATTGCCATCAAGGAAGAAGACCCAATCCCCCCTGAATCTGCTAATCATAAAATTGTAGAAAGAGCTCTGGCTGCCCAAGTTGAAAAAAAGGATGATTGGATCATTGATAGTGGATGCTCTCACCATATGACAGGTGACAAAAATAAATTCATAGATTTGGAAAGGTATGAAGGAGGAGTGGTAAAATTTGGTGATAATTTTGCTCACAGAATCAAGGGTAGAGGAACTATTTCTTTTGATGGAAAGAACAAAACCAGTAATGTACTATATGTTGAAGGCCTAAAGCACAATCTTCTCAGTGTTGGATAGTTGGTGGACAAAGGCTATGATCTCTGATTCAAAAATGGAAAATGCAAGATCCTTGAAAGTTCTAGAACAGAGATTGCATCCGGTACTCAAACTAAAGGTAATATCTTCCACTTGGTTGGCACTGGTAAAAGTTGCTAATTTGTTCAAATTGATCAGAGTTGGTTGTGGCATAGGAGAATGTGTCATGTGAATTTTGATAATATCATCAAGATAAGCAACACTCAGGTTGTAAGAGATCTTCCAAGATTAGTAAAACCTACCAATAGTTTGTGCAAGGAATGTCAGTTGGGTAAACAAAGCAGAGTCTCATTCAAAAGCAAGGAACAATCTTCTACCATATTATTAGACCTAGTTCATACTGATCTATGTGATCTGGCAAGAATCAAGAGTGTGCAAGGTGATAGATACTTCATATTATTAATAGATGACCATTCCCAGATGATGTGGGTGACCTTCCTGAAAGAGAAATTAGAAGCTCTTGAGAAATTCAAAATATTCAAAGCTATGGTAGAGAATGAAACCGAATTAAATTAAAATGTCTGAGGTCTAATAGAGGTGGAGAATTCACATCCGGTGAGTTCATAGAATTCTGTGAGAAACATGGAATAAAAAGATAGTTGTCTGCTCGTAGGAATCCATAGCAGAATGGAGTAGTGGAGAGAAAGAACCGAACCATCTAGGAAGCATCTAGAACCATGATGATGGAAGCAAATGTTCCTCAGATCTATTGGAGAGAAGTTGTAAGCACTGCAGTTTATACTCTCAATCGAGTACAAATCAGAAGCAATACCGGTAAGACTCCTTATGAACTTTGGTTTGGCATCACTCCCACTGTGAGGTATTTCAGAGTCTTTGGTAGCAAATGTTACATTAAAAGAGATGAAGATCTAGGAAAATTTGATGCTAGAAGTGATGAAGGAATATTCTTGGGTTATTCTACTCAAAGCAAAGCATACCGGTGTTATAACAAGAGATTAAGGAAGATTGTTGAAAGTACAAATGTGAAGGTTTATGAAGGTGTTGAAAAACCCTCAAGGTTTTATGAATATGATGAACATGATCAAAATGATGTTCAAGAAGTCCAAGATCCCTCTGAAATTCAGATTCAAACTGATTCAATAAATCAGGAAGAAGAGATAAGTTTGAATGAACCTGTTCAAGAATCAGAAGTGCAAGAAACTCCCAAAGTTCCCAGGTATGTAAGACTAAATCACTCTAAAGATCAGATCATAGGTGATAAAAATAAGGTGTACAAATAAGAAGAAGGATTGCTCAAGATTCAGAAAAGTATTGTCTAATTTCAAAGATTGAACCTAAAACAGTGAATGAAGCTTGCAATGATGAAAATTAGACTAAAGCAATGGAGGAAGAGCTGATGCAAATTGAGAAAAATCACACTTGGGATCTTGTTCCTAGACCTAAAAATAAGAATGTGATTGGAACCAAATAGGTCTTCTGGAATAAATTAAATGAAGATGGTGAAGTAGTCAAAAACAAAGCCAGATTGGTCTGCAAGGGTTACTCCCAAGTAGAAGGAGTTGATTTTGAAGAAACTTTTGCTCTGGTGGCAAGAATTGAAGCAATCAAATTATTTCTTGCTTTTGCTGCCTTCAAGGATTTCAAGGTATATCAGATGGATGTCAAGTTTGCTTTCCTAAATGGTGACTTGGAAGAAGAAGTTTACATTGAGCAACCGGATGGATTTCAATTGTCTGATCATGGTGATATGGTATGCAAATTGAAGAAAGCATTGTATGGACTTAAGCAAGCCCCAAGAGCTTGGTATGAAAGATTGGATAAGAACCTTTTGAAGATTGGTTTCAACAAAGGTACTGCTAACAGTAATTTGTATTTCAAAATTGATCATGAAAATATCTTGATTGTTGAAGTTTTTGTTGATGATATCATTTTTGGAGGAAGACATAGTATGTGCAAAATCTTTGCAAATCAAATGAAAAGTGAATTTGAGATGTCCATGTTTGGGGAAATGAATTTCTTCTTGGGTCTGCAAATCATTCAAACAAAGAAAGGAATCTTCATTTCTTAGACCAAATATGTGAAAGAATTGTTGAAGAAATTTGGGATGGAAGATTCAAAACCAATGAATACTCCTATGGCAACTGGATGCAAATTGAGTAAAGATGATGACTCTCCTAAGGCTGATCAAAAAAAGTACAGGTCAATGATTGGAGGATTATTATATCTCACTCAAACTAGACCTGACATTATGAATGTTGTTGGTCTTATTGTTAGATTCCAAGCTAATCCTAGAGAATCTCATGTCATGGCAATCAAAAGAATTTTTAGATATCTGAAAGGGATGGTTGAGTATGGGTTGTGGTATCCTAGAGATCATAATTTCTCTCTTCATGTATATACTAATGCGGATCGAGCAGGAGATGTGGATGATCGGAAGAGTACCAATGGTGGAGCATTCTTTTTGGGGAAGAGATTGGTTTCTTGGCTGAGCAAGAAACAAGAGGCAATATCTCTGTCCATTGCAAAAACATAATATATTGCAGTAGCAAGTAGTTGCACTCAAGTATTGTGGATGAAGTAAATGCTAAGAGACATTAGGGTGGAGTATGAGGAACCTATCACAATCTTCTGTGATAATTCAAGTGCAATAAACATATCAAAAAATCTGGTGTTGCATTCCAAGACTAAACATATATCCATCAAGTTTCACTTTTTGAGAGAGAGTGAAAATGAATGAAGTCAGATTGGAGTTTGTGCCTTCCAAGGATCAGATTGCAGATATTTTTACTAAACCTCTACCTAAGGACTCTTTTGAGTATCTCAGGGAGAAGTTAGGGGTTATTACCCCTTCGGTTCTAAATTAAGGTGCACTCATGTGCATCAATCTGGTGGATCTCACAGTCATATCTTGCAGTCCAGACTGATGATGGGAAGATGCTACTCAGGGGGAGCAGTTGGCATGATTCTAAAGTAATGCAAGTATGTGCCCTTTGCCATTGATGTCAAAGGGGGAGAGAAGACATGTGAAAAACAAGTGGTTGCCGATCAAAGGTGGGGCAGGAAAGGAAGAGAAGCAATGTGAATGGTTGTTACTGATAGGGGGAGTTGTGACAGTAAGGAGAACCTCTTGTTTTGATGGTCAAAATAGTTTTTCACATCATATGTTGCCATCAATGACAAAGGGGGAGATTGTTGCAAGTATGGTCCTAACCGGTGTTGTCATTGATGTCAACATACTCCTGTTGCATTAATGATAAGGATTGGATGAGCTATGTGTTGAGGATATTGAGAAAATTAGTCTTAATCAGAAACAGAGAAGAACAGTAAAGACAATGAACTAAAGTGTTGGGAATTAAGGTGTCTCAACCTTGGTAATTCTCTGCATTTGTAATGTTTGTATTTATTATTCAATTGCCTATGTTGTAAATAATTGGAAATTCCACTTTGTCATATTGTGGGATGTGGCACGGTGATGTGTCAATCCTACATGGATTATGACAACTTGTTATTTTGTCCTCACATGAGGAGATAGGCATCCCAATTAGTGGTAGGAATATTCTGCCATGTGTCGGCATCTTCTATGTTGTGTAAGGAATGTTTGACTGAAATAGTTATGACGGATTCCTATGACGAATCTATGTCATGTAAGAGTCGAGAATAGAAGTTTGTAAGACAGGTAATGACATGTGTCATGAGGCATCTTTGAATGAGGCATATTTTGGCACCCCAAGGTGGAATATGATGTGTTGTAAGAGAATATGTTATTTTTAGCATGTGTATGACAGATTCTTTTACAGCTGTAAGTTGTAACTGCTATGACAGATTCTATGACGGTCATAAGTGTCGTAAGAGCATCTGTCATAGCCCATTTTGGAAATAGGCGACCTCTTTGGGATGGGAGTTGTGGACAAGTGTCCCTAGGCATGGGTTTTGGTCCAAGATGCCATATTGGACGCCCATTCCAAGAAAGGTCCAAAATTGCCTTGTATGTTCTATTTAAACGTGGTGCTTGGAGATGGAGTTTGTATCATAGGTTTACAGGTACTGTTATGCTGCCAGATTGACTCCAGACATGAGTGTCGAAGACCATTGAAGCTTGCATTGCAAGTGTATTGTAAACATTCTTTCAAATTTGTTAATACATTGTGTAGGTTTCTGAGTGTGGGGTTTTTCACCCGATAAGGGTTTTCCCCACCGTAAATCTCTGTCTCTCTTCTTCTGTCTTTCTTTCTAGCTCTTGTGTTTTGCTTCTATATCTCATGTTAATGGTTTAACATCGTTGTAATAGTTAGGATAAATTTGAATTTGCATAGCCCTCTCCTCAATAGATTAGTGTAGGAAGCGTTTCCGCACACCTAGCTTCCTTTCAGTTCGTATCAGAGCTTGATCACTTTTGGTCCTAGTTGTTGGGTAGGGGTTTTTTGAGCTAATCTTAGGTTGAGTGGCAGTCTATGCAGAGCATTCTGTATCTTATTGCAGCAAGGAGATGATAAGCACATCAGGAAGGTTTGAAGTAGAGAAGTTCAACGGCAGTAATTTTGAGCTATGGAAGCTCAAGATGGAAGCCATGTTAGTTGACTGAGACCTTTGGGAAAGTGTGAACGGAACTAAACCAGCTACAATGACTCAAGACGAGTGGGATCTCAAGGATCAGAACGCTAAGGGTTTCATAAAACTTAGTCTTGTCAATTCTGTGTTGTTAAAGGAGGCTACTGCAAAACTCCTTTGGAAGGAGTTGGGGGATGTGTATCAAGCCAAATCCCTTGTCAATAAACTTTTCTTGAGAAAGAAGTTGTATTCTCTTCGAATGGAGGATGGAGGATCTGTGGCTGAGCATATGAATGTCTTTAACATGCTGGTTACACAATTGACATCTATTGGTGTAAAGATGGAGGAGGAGGATCGGTGTATGACCCTACTTTGTTCTCTGTCAGACTCATGGGATCATCTTGTCATGGCAATTGGAAGCACCACATCCACATTCAAAATGGAAGAGGTGGTTTCTTCGCTATTATCTAAAGAGATGCAGAGAAAGTCTTCTAAGGCAGCTAAAGAAGCCCTTGCAGTTCATGGAAGACCCAAGGAGAAAGGGAAGAAGAAGGACAAGAAAGATGAGAAGGGTAGATCCAAATCCTGTGGGAGATCCAAATCTCCTAGAAAGTCTAAGGCTCTTTGTTGGAACTCTAGAAAGACCGGGCATTTCTGAAAGGAATGCAAAGAGGAGAAGAAGAAAAAGAAGAAAGCTCCTGATTCAGATTCTGACAAATCACAAGATGACGGTGATGCCTTCATCGCAACCCTGGCAACCCATGCATCTGATGATGTGTGGCTAATCGACTCTAGTGCATCATTCCACATGACCTTGCATCAAGACTGGTTCACTAAGTATGAGGAGTTCAATGGTGGAAAGGTGTATCTAGGTGATGGCACTCATCTGAAGATCATTGGTCATGGAAGAGTCTCTATCCGATTCCCTAATGGTCGAGTGAAGGGGATCTCTGGGGTTATGCACATCCCAGGTTTAGCATGGAACCTTCTTTCTGTAAGTAGTTTGAATGATGCAGGTGTGCAGGTTGTCTTTTCGAAAGGATGCAAGATGACTAGAGGATCTATGGTGCTTGCTAAGGGGACTCAGAGAGGTACTCTGTTTCAGCTGGAAGCATGCATTACAGAATGCAATAGTTCTTTTGACTCAAGGAAGAGTGCAGCAGTCACTTCATCCCCACCATCTGAATGAGCAGTGAAGAAATCTGTTTCTAGTCTTGATGGTTGTAATCATGAATTGGAAGTTAAACTTCCTGCAGAAAAGACAATGTTATGGCATAAGAGATTTGGCCACATTGGTGAGAAGGGTCTGCGTACCCTAAAAAATAAGAACCTCGTTGAGGGGTTAGATGATTGTAATCTTGAGTTTGACTTTTGCGAACATTGCATTTATGGAAAACAAAACCGTGTATAGTTTTACTCAAGTTCTCATAGGTCTTCTGGTGTGTTGGACCTCATTCATTCTGATGTGTTTGGTCCTATTAATGTTCCTTCATTATCAAAATCTGTATACTTTGTATCTTTTATAGATGATTACAATAGAAGGACATGGATTTATTTTCTCAGAAGCAAATTTGAAGTCTATAGCAAGTTTAAGGAGTTTAAAGCCTTTGCTAAAAATCAAACTAGTAAAAAGATTAAATGTTTGAGAACTGACAACAGTGGTGAGTTTTGTTCTACAGAATTTGATAAGTATTGCAAGGAACTTGGGATTGAAAGACATAAGACAACTCCATACACACCACAGAAAAATGGAGTTGGAGAGAGGATGAACAGGACACTGATGGAGAAGGCTAGGAGTATGCGTAGTGGAGCTAGTCTAGAACAAAAGTTTTGGGCTAAAGTTGTTGCCACTGCTTGCTATCTGGTGAACAGATCTCCTACATCAGCTCTTGTTGGAAAGACACCCATGGAGGTGTGGTCTAGTAGAAAGCCTTTAGTAAGGCATCTTCGTGTTTTTGGTTGTGAGGCATATGCACATGTGCCTAGGGAGAAGTAGTCAAAGTTGGAGAACAAAGTTGTTAAGTGTATCTTCATCGGCTATGGTGTTGGTGTGAAAGGATACAAGCTTTGGGATCCCGTGGCTGAAAAAGTGTTGTATAGCAAAAGTGTCATCTTCAGAGAGCTTACACCTACTTCCACTGTTTTGCAGCTAGAAGAAAAAGAAAAGAAAGAGGATGTTGTTCAGTTTCCTCTTACCCCTGAGAAGACTGAATACAAAGATAATGTTGGACCTGATGATGAGGAGAGCTCTAGCAGCTCTTAAAGCTCAGAAGAAGAAGCTAAACCTCAACCTCAGCTCTTGAGGAGGTCTACACGGATAAGGAAGCAACCTAAAAGGTTTGGTTTTACATTGCTTGATTCTAGTTGTGCTTATGCTTTGCTCACTAATAGTGATGAACCCAGAACTGTATCAGAGGCTTTGGATATGAAGGATGCAGGTTCCTGGAAGGAGGCCATGGAGGAAGAAATGGTTTCTTTGGAAAAGAATCAAACTTGGGACTTGGTGCCTTTGCCTCTTGGACGGAAACCCGTTGGATGCAAATGGGTGTTCAAGAAGAAGATTGGTGCAAATGGTAGTATTGAGAAGTATAAGGCCAGATTGGTTGCGAAGGGGTATTCACAAGTGGAGGGTATAGATTATGGTGAGATCTTCTCTCCCATTGCAAATCTGACATCCATTCAATTCTCGTTGTCTCTCATAGCAGCTTATGACTTGGAGGTAGAACAGATGGATGTGAAGACAGCTTTCCTTCATGGTGACTTGGAGGAGGAAATCTACATGTCACAACTAGAGTATTACACGGTAAAAGGTAAAGAAAATTTGGTTTGCAAACTTAGGAAGTCTTTGTATGGTTTGAAGCAATCCCCTGGGAGATGGTACTTGAAGTTTGATGCCTTTGTGTTGTCAATTAGATTTGTGAGATCAAAATCGGATCATTGTGTTTATTATAAGTTTGATGGTGATCGTATTCTCATTGTTGCACTGTATGTTGATGATATGTTGCTCATTAGGAAGGGTAAGAATATGATTTCTGATTTTAAATCTCAGTTGTCAGCTCAATTTGAAATGAAAGATTTAGGGGCAGCCAGGTACATTCTAGGAATGGAAATTAGAAGAGACAGAACAAACAGAAAACTTTGGTTAAGTCAGAGTAAGTATGTTAAGACCATGTTGGACAGATTCAGCATGGGAGATTGTAGACCATTGTGTGTTCCCATTTCCTTGGGGACAAAGTTGTCTATTAAGGATTGTCCAAAATCTCCTAGTGAGGTGGAGGACGAGTAAAGTACCTTATGCTAGTGTTGTTGGCAGTTTGATGTATTTTATGGTCTGCACAAGACTAGACATTGCCCAAGCAGTGGGAGTCCTTAGTTGATTTATGGCTAATCCTAGACGGGTTCATTGGGATGCAGTTAAGCGAGTGTTCAGATATCTGAGGGGTACTTCTGAGTATTCCATTTGTTATCATGGTAATGTTTCAAGACCTCCGTATTCTGTTGATATTCATGGATTTATGGATTTAGATTGGGCAGGTGACATTGACAACAAGAGATCCTCCAGTACTTATGTTTTTACATTGTTTGGTGGTGCTATAAGTTGGATGAGTAAGCGACAACCAGTTGTTTCTTTATCCACGATAGAAGCTGAGTATATGGCAGCAACTCATGCTTGTAAGGAACCCATTTGGCTTAAGAGATTATGTTTCAATATTGGTGTTGATGCAGGTCAGATCACAATCAGTTGTGACAGTCAGAGTACAATTTGCCTTGCAAAGAATTTAACTTTCCATGCTAGAACCAAGCACATTGATGTTCAGTTTCACTTCGTGAGGGACATAGTTGAGGATGGAAAGCTAAATTTGGAGAAGTTAGTACTTTAAATAATGTTGCAAATGCGTTGACGAAGCCAGTGGGCATAGAGAAGTTCAGATGGTGTTCGGAGTCTATCGGCCTCTCGGCCTATAGCAGTTAAATCCTATTTTTCTATTGGCTCTTACAAGGTGTTTGACAAGTGGGAGAATGTTGGGAATTAAGGTGTCTCAACCTTGGTAATTCTTTGTATTTGTAATGTTTGTATTTATTATTCAATTGCCTATGTTGTAAATAATTGGAAATTCCACTTTGTCATATTGTGGGATGTGGCACGGTGATGTGTCAATCCTACATGGATTATGACAACTTGTTATTTTGTCCTCACATGAGGAGATAGGTGTCCCACTTAGTGGTAGGAATATTCTTCCATGTGTCTGCATCTTCTATGTTGTGTAAGGAATGTTTGACCGAAACGATTATGACGGATTCCTATGACGAATCTATGACATGTAAGAGTCGAGAATAGAAGTTTGTAAGACAGGTAATGACATGTGTCAGAAGCATCTTTGAATGAGGCATATTTGGGTGCCCCAAGGTGGAATATGATGTGTTGTAAGAGAATATGCTATTTTTAGCATGTGTATGATAGATTCTCTTACAGCTGTAAATTGTAACTGCTATGATAGATTCTATGACGGTCGTAAGTGTCATAAGAGCATCTGTCATAGCCCATATTAGAAATAGGTGACCTCTTTGGGATGGGAGTTGTGGACAAGTGTTAGACATATTCTACAATGTTGACCAAGTGTCCCTAGGCATGGGTTTTGGTCCAAGATGCCATATTGGATGCCCATTCCAAGAAAGGTCCAAAATTGCCTTGTATGTTCTATTTAAACATGATGCTTGGAGATGGAGTTTGTATCACAGGTTTACAGGTACTGTTATGCTGCCGGATTGACTCTAGACACAAGTGTCGAAGACTATTGAAGCTTGCATTGCAAGTGTATTGTAAACATTCTTTCAGATTTGTTAATACATTGTGCAGGTTTCTAAGTGTGGGGTTTTTCACCCGATAAGGGTTTTCCCCACCATAAATCTATGTCTCTCTTCTTCTGTCTTTCTTTCTGGCTCTTGCGTTTTGCTGCTATATCTCATGTTAATAGTTTAACATCGCTGTAATAGTTAGGATAAATTTGAATTTGCATAGCCCTCTCCTTAATAGATTAGTGTAGGAAGCATTTATGCACACCTAGCTTCCTTTCATAAAGATCCTAGTTAAAATGAAGATCAGAGGGTATGCTTGAAAGGGTTTGTATATATGTGTCTTAAGATGATTTAGTAAAAATCTTAGAGGTATGTATGAAGATCTAAAGAAGTTGTGGCCACTTAAGTAAAATTGGTTCTGGCAGATGTTCAAAGGTGACAGAGTGATACAGATAGGTCTGGTGAGATCTGGAAATGCAATATCCTATTCTGTCAGATTTGGTGGAGTGTTTAGGAAGTCAATGTGAAGTGACAACTCAATTGGTTCATGGTCTGGAGGTCCGCAAGCATCTATTCCAATATGACAATAATGACTGACTATGTTCTTGAGGTTCCAGATGAAGGAGAGAATGATTTCAATAAGAAGTAGTGTGGATGTTCTTGATGTCTCAGGAAAGCTTGTGGTGGTCTTCAGATTGTGTCCAGTTCGTGTTGATGGTCCGCATTGAAGACTGAGCTCGTAATTAAAGATTTACTTCCGGATGATGATGTTCTTCTTAAGTCTGACCGACTGGATGAGTTACACATCCTGCGGATGATCTAGAAGGTGTTCTGTGAAGAATGGCGTGTTCCCAAAGAAAGATTGAAGTCTCAGATCTATGTAGCCGATAGTGTGTTGATCCGCATGAAGTCTTTTTGTAATAAGTCATGTTGTATTGATGTACTTGCTCTGTAATATATGCAGACTTGGATGATAATTCCTAAGTCGATGTCTTGTAAAAATAAGGAGTTGTAAAGTCATTTCATAGGGTGTGGTGTGGAGATGAGATTGTTGTAGAAAGGAGGGAAGCGAAAGGCAGAACATAAGTATTGGGCTTAAATAGAACTGACTCAAGCATGGTGAAGATGCTATTCTTTAGTTCAAGTATGTAACACTTATTATTTTGTAGACAGTGTGTCTCCTGTAGGTAGTGAGCCTCTTGTGAGCAGTGTGCTCGGGCAGTGAGCCCTAATTGGCATGTGCCATTTTGTTCTTTCTATTCTTCTAACAGAGAATACAATCTTGGGTTAGTCACCCCGTGGTTTTTCCCTTAACTGGGTTTTCTGCATCAAAAATCTTGGTGTCATGTGTTAATGTATTTCTGCTCTTGAATTCTTGCATTACATTTCCATGGTTGATTTATTATTATGCTGCTGGATTAAGAGAAGAATTTAAAGTGATTAATTGGAAGAAAGTTTCGAACAACTGATTCACCCCCCCTCTTAGTTGTCTATCCTAAATCCAACAGTATATATAGATTTTATGATCACCATAGCAGCCATGGACGTGGGAAAGAGTGGTCAACAAGGAAAACTAGTCGTCCATGCTGCAATAAATTCACTTATGTATCCTTGGAACACACCCACATGGATCTACCCTGGAAATCCACTGAAGAAAAGTGTCTTCTCATGCCTTGGGTCCAATAAATTCAATGCAAAGGAGCTACAATGACATAGGGGGGTGATAAATCCATTTTCCACAACCAATCAGGCTCTAAAGAAGCATTAATGGTGGCCAGGAAGGTTGTTAAGTAGTCTTGTCGCATCAAGAATAGTAGAAAGAGCTGGGAAGGTGAAACAGGTCAGGTCCTAGTCAATCGGGCTTCCTCTGATCGGGCCTTTGAAAGGTGAAGAAGGAAACCCCAATCTCCAAAGTTTGAAAGGGGCAATAGGGAAACCATCGAGCTTTAGAGATTAGGTCTTCACCCTGCATCGTGCTTTTGAGAAGAACTACTTGATCCCTGACCTTGAAATACATAAAAGAAATTATGAAGTTTGGTGGGGATCGGGCCTTAGATCTTCTGCCTATCGCCTTCCAAAAGAAAAGAGGAAGAAGAAAACTCCCACTTTCTGCCACCTGAATGACTTAGACATTTTAGAGGTTAGGTGGACTTCAACAATCAAACCTTCTATCTATCGCTTGCTAAATAGAAAGAAAAGACTGCAACCCCAGCCTCTGAGATCCTGTTATGTTGGAAAATGTACCCTTAGGGGCTTTTCCCTCTTAAGGTTTAGCTCTTGGGTCCCTCGGAATGTATTTTAGTCATCTTGCATGTTAATGGTGACTCTCGATGAGAATACCCTGAAGTTTCATGGCAAATGGGACTTAGGGGGTGCATTTGTGATAAATCCTACCAAAAATAGGGAGGATGGCTTGGATGCCCGCACCCTAGTCCTGCCCTATTTTAGGTCAAGACCTACTTTTGGGTGTCAGTTTATGACCGTTATTTAGGTCATATACTGACATCCTAAGTCACTACAACAAATCCCTATGATTAGCTCCTTTTTTTGCTCTATTTTTTGCTTCCACCCACTGTTTTAATGTATTTTTCTCCAATTTTTTTAAAAAGTCAGTGCTATTTATCAGGATGGCGCTATTTTTGGCATTTTTTGCGTCGATCAGATCAAGTAGGCACTAATCAGTGCCTACTATAGCACCTACTTTAGTGCCCAATTTAGCACCTACTTAACGCCTATTTTAGCACCTGATTTAGCACCTGATTTAGCGCCTAACTTAGCGCATAGTTTAGCACCTAATTTGGCACCTAATATATGGTTACTTGGGTTTAGGAGTATTATTTAGGGTTTAGGGTTTATGGTTTTGGGGTTAGGGGTTGAGGTTTACAGGTTTAGGGTTTAGGGTTTAGAGAGAGATAGAGGACCAATAGGGAAATATAGAGGAGATCAAGGGCAGAGATAGGGAGATAGAGAGTGAGGGATATGGCCAGAGAGATAGGGAGAGATATTGAGAGGTAGAGGGACAAAGGCGATAGGGAAAGAGGGGAGAGATAGGGAGATAGAGATTTACAGTTACTTGGGTTTAGGGGTTTAGGGTTTCTCAGGTTTAGGGGTTAGGATTTAGGGGCATTATAATTTAGGGTTTAGGGTTTATTGTTTAGGGGTTAGGGGTTCAGGTTTAGAGGTTTAGGGTTTAGGGTTTATAGAGAGAGAGGAATGATAGAGAGATATAGAGGAGACTGTGGAGAGAGATAGGGAGATAGAGAATGAGGCACATGGCTAGGGACATAGGGAGAGAGATTATTGAGGGGTAGAGGGATGATAGAGATAGGGAGATAGACTAGGTTTAGAGTTGCTTGGATTTAGGGTTTAGGGGTTTGGGGTTTAGGGTTGCTTGGGTTTGTAGATAGTTAGATAAAGAGAGAGAGAGAGAGGAGATAGATAGGTAGAGATAGAGGAGACATAGAGGGGAGAGATAGGGAGATAGAGAGTGAGCGAGATATTAAGAGAGATAGGGAGAAGGATTGAGAGGTAGACTAGGGATGATAAAGATAGGGAGATAGGGGTTTAGGGTTTCTCAGGTTTAGGGTTTAGGGGTTAGGGGTTAAGGTTTAGGAGAATTATTTAGGGTTTATGGTTAATTAGTGTTTAGAGGTTTAGGGTTTAGTGTTTAGAGAGAGAGGACCAATAGGGAGATATAGAGAGTGAGGTACATGGCCAGAGACATAGCCAGAAGAGATAGGGATATGGAGAGTGAGGGACATGGCCAAAGACATAGGGAGAGAGATTGAGAGGTAGAGGAATGATAGAGATAGGGAGATAGGGATATAGAGGTTTAAGGTTGCTTGGGTTTAGTGTTTAGGCTAGTTTAGAGGTTTGCCATGGTTTAGGATTTAGGGATTTAGGGTTTCTCAGGTTTAGGGTTTAGGGGTTAGGTCTCAGAGCTTAGGGGCATTATTTATGGTTTATATATGTTTTAGGGGTTAGGGGTTAGGGTTTGGGGTTTAGGGGCATTATTTAAGGTTTAGAGGTTTAGGGTTTAGGGGCATTATTTAGGGTTTATAGTTGCATGTCAAAAGAAGTCTCTCTCTCTCTAAATCCCTCAACCTTAAATAATGCCCCTAACCCCTACCCCTAACCCCTAACCCCTAAACCCTAAATGGATTGAGCAACCCTAAACCTCTATCTCCCTATCTCTCCCTTATCTCCCTCGACTCTCTATCATCCCTCTACCTCTCAATCTCTCTCCCTATCTCTCTAGACATCTCACTCATTCTCTATCTCCCTATCTCTCCCAATGTATCTCCTCTCTAGTCTCTCTACCTATCTATCTCTCCCTGTCTCTTGCCTCTCTAGACATCTCTCTAATCACTCTCTATCTCCCTATCTCTCCCCTCTTTCTCCTCTATCTCTCCCTATCTGTCTCCTCTCTATCTCTCTCTACCTAGCTATATCTGCCTATCTCTCTATCTCTTGCCTCTCTCCCCCTATCATTCGACCTATATCTTCCTATCTCTCCCTTAATCTATTAATTCTCCCTCTCCCTTATCGATGAAGGAAATGAACAAGAAAACTAGGACTCTCTCTCTCTCTAGTCTCTTCCTCTTTGCCTATATACTTCTCCCTTATCAACAAAGCAAATGGAAACAAGAAAACTAGGACACGAAAAGAGGGATGAGGATATAAATTGGTAGGATGAAATGGAAACAAGATAAAACTAAAGTTCATTGGATGGGAAGAATGATGAGAGGAGAGGTGGAAATTAATAGTAAAATAGGGAAAAATTGGTGGGATCTAAAGGGAAATTGGAAAGGAAAAGGAAAACTAGCTAGGAAAGCTAGGAAAGGATTTAACTAGGAGGTAGATAGGTCAAAGAGAGAGAGAGAGCATTCTTTTTTTCATAATGCATTAATTAATCACACACTTCACATTTGACATCAGGCTAAAAAGATCAAATAAGTTTTGTATTTCTTCTCAACTATTTCATTTCTCTATCTTAATTACTTAATATCTAAATGTTTTATTCTACTCTCAACTCTTTGTACTTTAAAGTTTAATTAAATCTAGGATTGGACTTAAATCTTCTATTATAGGGTATGATTTATTTCCCTACATTTTTTTGAACTCACAATTTCCATGCCTATGTTTAGGATAAAAAAAGATTGATTTTTTATTTTGAGATTTTTGTGGTTTGTATTTGTTGGAAACAACGCAATGCCTTTAATTTTGCATTTCTAAGAAACATCTAGGATCCTTATTCTTGTATATATTTCCAAAATCTAATTTTGTATTTATGTTTTAGGAGTAGGGTTTAAAGATTTATAGAAAACATTAATCCATTGTTATGTTCTTGTGTTGACCGTTTGTTGCCAGTTGTCAATCCTTTAAGTCACAACCTTAAGTCTTGATGTCTGTGGGTTGACTAGCCCCTTAGCCTAGTCGTTACCTATTCCCGCCGGTAATTCCTAAAGTCTTATAAAGTGAAAATCGCATCGTCACGGAGCATGTCAGGATGATGTCATACCTGGCCGTGACACCACAATAGGCCACCACCTGTCCGTGTAACCTTTGCCTACGAAGTGTCTGCCTCAGCCAATTGTCCACCACCACATGTCAGTGTTGAGTGTTTATATCTAATGGCTACGTGCTAGCACAGAGGAATCTTCTCAAAAGGAATATTCACCACGCGATGGCGAGATACAGACACGTGGCATCCACCAATTAAAAAGTAAGTGTCATAAAGGCGCATGGGCCCTCCTTGATTACATCACCGTGAAGAGGTGACACGCGTCCAGTCCATGTTGAAGACTTGGCTCCTTCCCATTGAACGATGACTTGTCAACCAAGATGACTAAGATTATAAAATCTTGTCAGTGAATCAAAGCTATAGATTTCAGGAAAGGTAACGAAAGATCAACGGTCCATATTCAAAAATGCAAACAATGAATATTTTTGAATGATTGTGGCATAAGTAGAGTTATGGTTGCCGCGACCTCCATTAATATACAGAGTGGTACAGGAATTTGATGTTATAACAACATAATTCAAGTTATTTATTGTGATTCTTCAAGAAGTAATCGTATTCGGAGCTAGAGAATCATTAGAACAAGCAAAGAGAAGCAATTCAAAGCCTCTGCGACATCCAAAACTAGGAAGTCATTGTCTCTCCCCTGCATTTAGTTTTCTATCTATAAGAATTCTCTGAAACATTTAGGGCAGTCATTAATTGTATAAACCCTAGATTGCTTGCATAAAATACAAAATGAGTTAGTTCAGTGAAGCTTCAACCTCCAAATGCAGCCTTGATGAAGACATCATGATTCAGTGTCCTATCTCATCTAAAAGACCTTTGACAAATTTAGGAGAGGTTGGTAGAAATGATAAAATATACAACCTTTGTGTAGATTATAGAGATGCTAGGCTCCATGTGTCTGCTTGGAGTCTATTTGAGCATTGACACAAATGAAGTGACTACAGAGCCCTGGTCTGCCATGCTTAGACATTAGACTTGGCCAAATTGATATGCCCTAATGTCTTCATAAACATAGACTTAGTGAGAGTTGTAGCGACTAGGTATGACCCTAAGACCATGTCTATCTTGTCTAGAAATGGTAGTGTTATCATTAGATTCACAAAGGCCTACATTGCTACTGTCTTCAATCTTAATTCTACTATTGTTATACCTATAGAATTGAATGCTTTTAGAGAAAAATATAGAGGTCTTAGGTATGCATACAGATCTTACAACTTGGCCAAGCATAGATTGAAGGGGGTTGATGGAGCTCTGATCAAAATCCTTGTCACAGAAGAGGAACCTCTCTGATGCAGCCTGTTCATGGAATATTTTGTTAAAACCTATCATAGCTTATGTCATGTACTCGGGAGAGATGCATCAAATAGAATATCGGTGCCTCTAATGATGATGGCAGTATATATCCAAGATTATGAAACTGACAAGCCATATGATTATGCAAGGTACTTGTCAAAGAAGATGCATGAACAAATGATGGCCATTAAGAACAATATGTATACTCCAGGCCCCCATGTAAGGTTCACTTGGTATTCATTAATGTGCCACATGATTTTGTTTTCTCTGTCTGGCCATTGGGGCAAGGAATTGCATTTGAGAATGACTGATGCAGAAGGCAATGCCATGCCAGTTCAGATGTGGACCTGTATGCTAGACATGCACTTCGAATATGCTAGTTATGTCACCTTTGAGGAGCATTTTGTGAGGAAAATATTGGGATTCTTGGAGCCTATTGTAGAAAGGATACGAAAGGAAATTAAGGACTTTCTAAGACCAATTAAGGTTTGATCTAGTGGTAGAAAAACCATGTTGTTTACGTAAATAAATTTATGTAGATCTTTAGAATACCGCCCTTGAAATTGTTCTGCACATCTTGGACATGCAAATATCCCCAAGGTTTGCTTGAAGCCCTACAATTCAATAAGTAATGTTAATAACATCAAAAAAATAGTATAAAACTAAGTATGA
The DNA here is from genome assembly GCA_027924645.1 of Cunninghamia lanceolata. Lineage (NCBI taxonomy): Eukaryota > Viridiplantae > Streptophyta > Pinopsida > Cupressales > Cupressaceae > Cunninghamia > Cunninghamia lanceolata. The sequence goes on from BSBN01001583.1 coordinate 20,640,033, forward strand.
AAGTTGGGATGAAAATAAATTATGAGTGTAAATACGTAAATATTTTATCTTACTAGAACAAACACCAAGTTCTAGGAAATCATGAATAGTCCAACATAGCACATCGTACAACATGAAGGACTTATTTGATGGGGGACGTGATATGTCAAACATTCTTATGCCTCTCCATAGTAGTTCTATCTCATCAATAAAAGGCACAAGATAAACATCCATGTTTTTAACTTGATGTTTTCCTGGAACAATGAGATTCAACATAAGGTGCTCCTTTCTAACACTTATCCATGGGGGAATATTGTATACTATCAATCCCACTGGCTAAACACTATAATTTGAGCTCAGGAAAGAGAATGGGCACACTCTAATTGCAAGACCAAACCTGATACTACGAGGTTCATCTTTGAATTTTCTTGGCCATTTTTCCTCTGTATTTCATTGCTTTGGAGTCAACCAGAATTCGCATGAATCCATCTTTACTCTTGTTCTTTGCATGCCAGTCCATCAATTGTGCAAGTGACTTGCAATGAAACATTTGTTGAAGTCTAGTTATAATTGGCATGTGACGTAAAACCTTCTTTGGAACTATAGGACCTTGTACATCTGTACGATATCTCTTCTCTTTGCATACAGGGCATTCTACCTTGTTTTGATATTCATCTCTGTATAAAATGCAATCATTTTTACATGAGTAAATTTGCTTATATTCAATCCCTAACTCAACCAACAATAGACGCGCCTCTCTGTAAGTTGATGGCAACACATTCTCTTCAAGGAATATTTTAGTTTTTAGTGCCTTGTAAGATTGCCAGAGATTAAATCAATTGGATGTTTGACTTATGATGAACATGTTTGATATGCCAATCTATACTAGGACTGTTTATATACAATATATGGTTTAAAATCCCCTTAAAGAAATATAAATGAAGTTGATGAATGTTTATGAATTATGTACACCAATTGACAATTGCAAAGTAAGAAATCGATTTCAACTCACTTTAGTAGGGTAGTGAATCCTTTGTCTGACCAACCAAATAGTGACTTGATTTCTAATAATATTAATGTGCATGCTAGTTTTGAGGTTCTACTTGCACCTGATTTGAACACGGGTGTCTTCACTGCTTACTTGATGGAGTCTTTTAGGTTGTTATCATCAACATTATGTTGGTGGTAATTACCCCTGCTATCATCGTTACTGTCAACCATATGATCATTATTGTCATCATTATTTTCATCCCCAAAGAAATTTGTAAGCATTTCATTCAATCCTTGTTCATGCAGTGCATTTTCACTATCATGATCATCATCATTAAGGCTAGGTGGCATGTCATCAGTGTATGTGGATCTCATCAACTCTTCAAATCTATCAACTGGTAGTATTCTCTTCAATAATGCTCTTTTCGCCCTGGTATTGTTTAAAGGATGGTTTGGATCATCTCGTCCAAATCTTAATCACCCAGTTGGATCTTGGATATTAGTATGTGTTTCATCAACATATTCTACCTATCAACAAATGCAAGCATTATTTAATGTTTGGCAACAATTGGATAAATAATAAATGTATCAATTTCAAAGAAATATAATCAAATATGGCTTAAAAAATAAAAATATAAATTGTATGAACATATATACATCAATTGAATAATGGAACATTATTTTATAGACGACCTTTTTCATACAATAATTTAAATAAAACACAATTTTGACAACATAGTTTATAAAACATCAGTCCACACTCATTTATTATTCTTTGGTTTTCTGCCCTTAAGAACATCCTTAGGGAGACCTTGTTCTTCCCTCTTCTTTCGCGCAGGAGTGTGTTTTAAGAAGGGGTAATCAATCAATAACTCATCCCCAATGGTAAGGTCCATAGTAGCCTCAACCATTATCAATCTATCAACATCTTTTTCCATTTCCCATCTTTATCATTTATAACCTCAACAAATTGACAATACGGTCTTACAGTAGGGTCCCTTCCCTTACTACTATTTATAAATCATGTAATATTTTTGTGTGCGTATGCACATCCATCTATATACATAAGATGACCTCTATTCATTTCTTTTCCACTTTCCAATTTGAGATGATGTGTATATATATTCAAACTTAGACCATATGCTAACATGCTAGGCTTATATTCTGCTAGCCTTCTCCATTCACCACTGTAATAGGATGGACCATAATATGGCATTAATCTCCTAGTGGTTTGTTCTAAATTGTTTCTATGTTTAGATCCAACATGTACATTTTGGACAATAAAGAGGCCTAGATTCGCTCCATGAATATTGAAGGGTCATATCATGTTGTATCCCCAAAATTGAAACACCTCGTATACTCTAGGTAGTTGTTGATCACTAGGCCAAGCGCAATATAGCCAACGATCAAATGTCTCTTTGTAAATTGATCTCAAACTCAAGGGCAAGTCATCATTTCAATCGCATTCATTCTCATAGGGTATGTAGTCCACCTTCCCCTTGTCTTTAAGCAAATTATGCATTTTTAAACCGGTTCTTGTTATGTTGCTTGTTTTCATCAATTCCTCATCTTCCAAGCTGGTATATTGGCACATATTTTTGTTCGATGTATCATCTGATAAATGATCATTGCTCTCTAGGCTGGAAGTCGGTGATCTAGGAAACTTTAAACCAAGAACTTTATCCTGCAAGTATCCATTAAGAAAAAAATTAGTTATTTAGATAATATAAAACAATGTTTAAACAAAGTATACATGTTATTTATATCAATTCAAAAAATTCCTTACCACAATTGCTATTGGATTTGAATCGATTGTAGGAGACATACTACTAACTGGAAGCTCATCATATATGTAATGTCTTTGTACAATCATTCGTTTGAATTGTTTCTTTCCACGACATACAGAACATCCACAAACAACAATTTTCTCAAAGTATTCATCCCATGTACTATAGTCCTGACCAACCTCTTGTTTAGTGCAATCATTTGTTGTGTCTGTAGGATCCATTGTCATATACTCTTCCACCCACTGTCGTCTACGTGATTTAATAGTTTTAGGTCCATGTCCACGTACATATCTTTTTCATTTGCTAGTTCAAGGCTCAGGCTCTGCATTTGCTCCAATCTCCATCTAAAATAATCAACAACCTGCATTAATTTATGTCAAGCTTGGATAATACATTATAAATTTCAATAATACTATGAAAAAAGATGGACGTATCATAAAATGCCATCACATCATTTTTTTCTAAGGAAATTGGATTTGAGTACCTGATTTCCCACTTCATCCATTGTGTCCTCATTTGATATGAGACGATCTATTGCCATGGCCTCGTCTGGCCCCTATAATACACAACATAGTAAATAATGTTTAGTACACCAATTATATCATTTCAATGAATATTCTATCCAACACAAAACCTCACTTTAGTCATATATTTGACATATTGATATCATGATTTGGCCATCCTAATTTTCAAACTTTTCCCTTGATCATAGAATCACATTTAATCACCATTCTTGTGCATTTTCAACCAATAAGTTTGACCTTAGAGGCTTCGTGAACAGAAAAATGACTTTATCTCCTCTATGTTGTAGCATTTGTGAATTCATAAACACCTTCCTCCTTTAGTTGAGGTTGCTTTCTCTTCTTACCTCTATTGTATCTGCAGATTCTGTTGTCATATCTATTTCCACCTACTTTCCTCTCTACGATTTAGTAGTTCTACGCCGGCCACGTCCTCTCTACATGGCCCCCTCTAGATCCTGTAATACACTTGAATTTATCTTTTTAATACACTCGCTTTTCATTAAGACGCACTATGAAAAACAAAATAGGACATTGCAACATTTTGCTCTTCAAAAAAAGTTTACATGTGGAAGCTCAAATCTTATGATTACAAGATGACTACAAATTCACATCAAAAAGACATTTATTTCATATTTGACTCTCCTTTTTCTTTTATGGATCATTTTAAGGCAATCTATATCTCTCCAAGTGGCCATAAAACCCTCAAAACTATCATAGAACCCTCAAAATAGTCTCAAAGAGTCTTTGGCACCAAAATTTAAATTCTTGATGGAGGGAAGGATAATTTGGATGTTAATTTTGAAATCACATCGTTAGATATTTGTTAGGTTAATCCTAGCCATTGGATATTCTTTAATTATAGGGACTTTATGTTATATTTCACCATTACCTTTCACTCCAAAATTAATGGTTTCCTTTGAAAAGAAAACCCTCTATTAGCTATCATAACCCCAACCATCTATATTTAGGGATGTTGTCATCATGCCTTAAGGATTGACAAGATCTAAGGAATAACTAGATGTATAAATAGGACTATCACAGGTATGTGAGGAAGTGGAAGGTTGTCAAATAGTGAAGGAGATAGTTCATGGCCTCTTAAACCGGGCCTCAAGATTATAGTGAAGTCACATATAATATAAACAAAGATTCTCATGACTTGGCTAAAATGTTGTCAATCTTCTATCACATATCTTAAAGTTGTCCTTAATCCCAAATCCAACTCTCAAAGTTAGATGGAAGGTCATGGCTCCAACTAAAATAATTGGTGTCAAAATGATAAGTCAGGGAACCATCGTAGTGTTGATCTACTATTGTAGTGGGATCATAAGGACTAACATTGTAGAGGTTGTCGTACCATGAGGCATAGGTAACAACCATAGGAGGTTTAAAAGCAACACTAGCAACATTAAATTATTGTCATAGTACACCTAGGATAGCTAGGTATGCATCCATAGAGTTATTACTATAAAATTGTCTCATTAATCTTGTGACCAGGTTAAGTCACTATCATAGTAACAATGTAGTTAGTCATCAATCAACATGTTGTCTTTGCATTTCAATGAGATCAATTATTTAAAAATGACAATCAAGAGGTTAAAGAGACTAGTTGATACCTTACCTAAGTTGTCATGTTCTTGAAACCTTGTTACTATAAAGAGGAGATATCTAGAGAGTAATGTCATAAGGACATAACCAAGGCATGCACTATCATAAGCCATAGGGACGACTTACTACACCATCCAAAACTCCATTTGAACTAGCTACTATCAATAATTCACATTATTGGGGACTGTCATGAAGAAAACACCATGCATAGGACTGTCATAGTCAAAGTGGAGAGGATTGTCTAGTCATTATATGACTGTCATAATAGCTAGTGGGTTAGTTACCATGCTTCAACCTAAAATAGGTTAATGAGAACATAGAAATGAAAATCACAATACCATAAGCACACTCCATAAGTTGCCAATATAGTCCCAATATCATGTCATCATGATAGTAAGAGAAGAGTTGTTTGGTTTTTCCAAAGCCATATCACTTGCATAAGGATTGTCACCAACCATCTGTGTAAGGTCGTGAAAGAGTGAGTCATTATTGAGCTAATCATAAGAGAAGCATGAAGTCAAAATGCTATCATGGAAACAAGATATAGTTACTTATTATAAGGATAATCCAAATTTGGTGAGGTTACTTTTTTATCAACTTCCAAGCAAAATATATCATTTTGCACTGATTGGCGCTAAATAAGGCGCACTTTGCGCCGCCTTTGGTGCCCCAAAAAGATTACATTTAGGCCAAAGTCGACACTAAATTAGGCACACTTTGCGCCGCCTTTTGCACCCCAAAAAGATTACATTTAGGCCTAAAAGTTGGAGCTAAAATCGGTGGTAACTACTCTGACTATAGCACCAACTACTGGATCAAAAAAAAATTTAAAAATTCCCTCATGCACATACCCCAAAACAAAAATAAAACAAAACAAAACTTTATTAATTTTTGTTTTCATTTTTTGTTTGGAGATCAAGCATTTGGCATGCAGAGATCGAGCGTTTGGGTTTTTTGTGTTCACCCTTATTTTGGCAATGGTGGGACCTATAAAGGAAAAATAAAAAATAAAAACTTCCCACCTAAATTATATGAGAAATTCAATAATTACAGGAGAAAAATGCCGCGTGAATTAGAGGAGGAAAAAGCAAAAAAACACCATGCGAAGAGAGTAGAAAAAAGGGAAAAACAAGCAAGGAGATGAGAAAATTGATTTAGTTTGCAACACCATAGGTAAGGTTACAATTATAATGAAAAAAAAATTGTTCCCAAAATATTTTTGTTTTGATTAAATGGAGAGGATTGTGAAGAAAGGGTTGTGCATATTGTTTTGTTTACAGGTGAATCGTTCAAGTCTCATGTGGTTGCAAAGGAGGAGGGTAAAATTGTAGACATTGCATTATTTCCTTTGCATCCGAGAGTAGTGAACACATTTTTCAAACCCCAATTCCTAGGTTCTCTTATCATTCCCATCAATACCTTTCTCAGAAGACAACTTTCTTGCTTCATTCCTAAAAAAGTAGTCGAGTGCTTTAAGACAAGTCGATTGTGAGAAAACTAAAATTAGGGCTTTTGAGACGAGGGTGAGCAAACTAAAATTAGGCTGGGAACTATATATTCCCTCCCAAGGCACCAATTGATTCATAGGAAAACAACTTCATGATTTCCTCTACAAAGTAAAGGTCAAAAACCTTGAGGAATACAGAAAAATTGGATGAAAACTTTCATACCTAGCAGTGTGTACTTCATTTGCCTCCACAGACTGAACAAAAAATAATTTGCCCTAGGTCACCTCAAAATGTCAAGCAATAGAGGAAAGAGAGCAAAGGGAGCAAACTCTGGCCACAATGAGGTAATTCATTGTCAATTTATAGATTTGTAAATGTTTCCATTATTTCTTTGATTTTTAGTTTTTAGTTTTTTATTTGTAAATTTAAAACAAGAAATTATATATATATAGGAACATGAGACTGACAAAGATAAAGAGGCATTGGCTTCCATATTGGGGGTAGAGGCAGTGAACAAATTGGATGGTGTGGACTTGACAATGCTTGCCAAATACATAGAAAAATGATCTAGTAAAGCCCATGAAACATTACAACCAAATCAACAATGTCAAAGGGAATCAATTGATTCCCCAACCAGTCCTGGATCAAGCAAAACATCCAGGAGGAAATCAATAACAATAACTTCTAAGAATGTGGAACAAGGAATAGAGGCTTCCAATGTCCCACCCACTCCTAGGACACAGACTTCTTCGACCACCACGCCATGTTTTGCATCTTGCATTGGTACCTACAATACCAAGATAGAATATGATGTGGTTTTAGGGGAAGTCTGAATGACAAATGTTGGAAAAACATTTTTGAATAGGTTGAAGGAATCATGCCTTCAATGATTCAAAGACTCTCTACATTTGCCATTCTCAAAGATACCCATGCACCTACAAAAAGCAGTTATCCAGGACATGGAGACTGAATTTGGCACATGTTGGTCTATAAAGAAGATAAAGCTACGAATGTCTCAAAATTGCAAGAGATTTTGGTACAACCAAACAAAGAAGATAAAAAAACTCACTCCTGAGCTAAGGCTCAAAAAAAAGGCCAATTGATGTAAGTGTGAAAGTATGGAAAGAGCTTGTAAAAGCATATGAGAAGTCCGATGCATGGAGGAAGTCTGGTGAGGAGAGTATACAAGTATTTGAATTTGGTCATAAGATTATATCAAATTTATTAAACAATTTTTAAATTGTATTTGTGCATAGTTAAATTGACTTAGTATATGTTTCAGGACAAGGCCTCCAAGGCTAGGCTTGACAAACTTCGTGCCATGCATCACAGTGACCAGAAAGGTTTACAAGCCTTGACCTATACATTTGTAAGTATAGTTAATATGTTAAATGATATTTTTTTTATTTCCTAGGAAAAAGTAAATGATTGCATAATAATTACTTTAACTAATCCATGTGCCATGTTTTGACAGGAGGAGAAATATGGCCGGTATCCAACGCAATTTGAAAAGGATATGTTACAAAGCAAAAAGTGGACTGATTTTACAATATGGATGCAGAACGAGGTATCAATAGTTTACTTTCAATAACTTAGTTGGATATTGTTGTGTTAATATGTCAATTTGCATTTATTGTGTTGAGTTGTTTATTGATGCATAAGATGAGTTCTAAAGTGCTTCTTTGTTGGTCCTAGTGCCCTTAAATGTAAGATTTCTCTTAGATGACAAATGATTACTCTTATATCTTTGGGGACCCTTCTTGGTGTCATTAGGATCATAATGAGTATACTAGTCTTGTGCTTGCTTACAAAAAGTGGTTGCAATTAACCTAATCTTGTGGTCATTATCCACAACATTTTGTGTGTACCATGTTATCTCATATGCTTAAGTTTAATGGGCTAATAATGAACAAAAAACCCTCATTTTCCTGCCTCCAACTAATGAACTTGTTGGAACCTAAAATTTCCTACCATTGTTTGCAAAAAATTTAGGTTCCCATGATGAAAAATCCAAATTCCAGAACCTTTGCCACCATCCTCCCTGCTTGTGTCAGAATGGGAGCTTTGGAATAGGGTATGGACATCCATCAATACATAAAGGATAGAGGAAATTTTGTCAAATGTTGTAGTTGCAACTATCATGTTAGACATGTATGCAAAATGTAGAAGCATAGACAAGGCATGTGAACTATTTGATAGAATGCCTCAAAGAAATGTGGTCTCATGGACTGCAATGACTGTAGGATATGCACAAAATGGATTTGTTGAAAAGGCTTCAGAAATTTTAAAGCAAATGCAATTAGCTAGTGTAAAGCCAAATCCCACAACCTTTGCCACCATCCTCCCTACCTGTGTCAAAATGGGAGCTTTGGAATAGGGTATGGACATCCATCAATACATAAAGGATAGAGGAATTTTGTAAGATGTTGTAGTTGCAACTGCCCTATTAGAGATGTATGCGAAATGTGGAAGCATAGACAAGGCACATGAATTGTTTGACAGAATGCCTCAAAGAAATGTGGTCTCATGGACTGCAATGACTACAGGATATGCACAAAATGGATTTGTTGAAAAGGCTCAGAAATTTTAAAGCAAATGCAATTGGCTGGTGTAAAGCTAAATTCCACAACCTTTGCCACCATCCCCCCTGCCTGTGACAAAATGGGAGCTTTGGAATAGGGTATGGACATCCATCAATACATAAAGGATAGAGGAATTTTGTCAGATGTTGTAGTTGCAACTGCCATGTTAGACATGTATACAAAATGTGGAAGCATAGACAAGGCACATGAACTGTTTGACAGAATGCCTCAAAGAAATGTGGTCTCATGAACTGCAATGACTACAGGATATGCACAAAATGGATATGTTGAAAAGGCTTCAGAAATTTTAAAGCAAATGCAATTAGCTGGTGTAAAGCCAAATTCTACAACCTTTGTCACCATCCTCCCTGCATGTGTCAAAATGGGAGCTTTGGAATAGGGTATGGACATCCATCAATACATAAAGGATAGAGGAATTTTGTCAGATGTTGTAGTTGCAACTGCCCTGTTAGACATGTATACAAAATGTGGAAGTATAGACAAGGCACGTGAACTGTTTGACAGAATGCCTCAAAGAAATGTGGTCTCATAGACTGCAATGACTGTAGGATATGCACAAAATGGATTTGTTGAAAAGGCTTCAGAAATTTTAAAACAAATGCAATTGGCTGGTGTAAATCCAAATTCCACAACCTTTGCCACCATCCTCCCTGCCTGTGTCAGAATGGGAGCTTTCGAATAGGGTATGGACATCCATCAATACATAAAGGATAGAGGATTTTTGTTAGATGTTGTAGTTGCAACTGCCATGTTAGACATGTATGCAAAATGTAGAAGCATAGACAAGGCACGTGAAAAGTTTGATAGAATTCCTCAAAGAAATGTGGTCTCATGGGCTGTAATGACTGCAAGATATGCACAAAATGGATATGTTGAAAAGGCTTTAGAAATTTTAAAGCAAATGCAATTGGTTGGTGTAAAGCCAAATTCCACAACCTTTGCCACCATCCTCCCTGCCTATGTCAGAATGGGAGCTTTGGAATACGGTATGGACATCCATCAATACATAAAGGATAGAGGAATTTTATCAGATGTTGTAGTTGCAACTACCCTGTTAGACATGTATGCAAAATGTGGAAGCATAGACAAGGCACGTGAACTATTTGATAGAATGCCTCAAAGAAATATGGTCTCATGGACAGCAATGACTAAAGGATATGCACAAAATGGATTTGTTGAAAAGGCTTTAGAAATTTTTAAGCAAATGCAATTAGCTGGTGTAAAGCTAAATTCCACAACCTTTGCCACCATCCTCCCTGCCTGTGACAAAATGGGAGCTTTGGAATAGGGTATGGACATCCATCAATACATAAAGGATAGAGGAATTTTGTCAGATGTTGTAGTTGTAACTTCCCTGTTAGACATGTATGCAAAATGTGGACGCATAGACAAGGCACGTGAACTTTTTGACATAATGCCTCAAAGAAATGTGATCTCATGGACTGCAATGACTATAGGATATGCACAAAATGGATTTGTTGAAAAGGTTTCATAAATTTTTAAGCAAGTGCAATTGGCTGGTGTAAAGCCAAATTCCACAACCTTTGCCACCATCCTCCCTACCTATGTCAAAATGGGAGCTTTGGAATAGGGTATGGACATCCATCAATACATAAAGGATAGAGGAATTTTGTCAGATGTTGTAGTTGCAACTGCCCTGTTAGACATGTATGCAAAATGTGGAAGCATAGACAAGGCACATGAACTGTTTGACAGAATGCCTCAAAGAAATGTGGTCTCATAGACTACAATGACTGCAGGATATGCAAAATGGATTTGTTGAAAAGGCTTCAGAAATTTTAAAGCAAATGCAATTGGTTGGTGTAAAGCCAAATTCCACAACCTTTGCCACCATCTTCCCTGCCTGTGTCAAAATGGGAGCTTTGGAATAGGGTATGGACATCCATCAATACATAAAGGATAGAGGAATTTTGTCAGATGTTGTAGTTGCACCTGCCCTATTAGACATGTATGCAAAATGTGGAAGCATAGAAAAGACACATGAACTGTTTAACAAAATGCCTCAAAGAAATGTGGTCTCATGGATTGCAATGACTGCAGGATATGCACAAAATGGATTTGTTGAAAAGGATTTAGAAATTTTAAAGCAAATGTAATTGGCTGGTGTAAAGCCAAATTCCACAACCTTTGCCACCATCCTCCCTACCTATGTCAAAATGGCAGCTTTGGGATAGGGTATGGACATCCATCAATACATAAAGGATAGAGGAATTTTGTCAAATGTTGTAGTTGCAACTGCCCTATTAGACATGTATGCAAATGGAAGTATAGACAAGGCACATGAACTATTTGATGGAATGCTTCAAAGAAATGTTTTTTTTTGGTAAACACTACCAGATATGGGGGTAGCTCCCCATATTAAAATATCAAAAAAAAAGTTACATAGAAAGCTGAGGCATTACATCTAGTGATATATATAACCTATGCCTGCAGCAATATCCACCATCCTAGCTATTACATTTTCATCAATCAGACCCGGGTTGGCTTCCAGGAAATTTGAAAACTCTCCTATGTTATTTTCTTTCTCCACGCCCTTTTTGTAGAGGGCCCAGGCTTTGTGTAACTTCACCTTCTTCTTCTCCTCATTCAGGCTGAGGGTGGCAAGAGCAAATCTTTGTTCAAGCTCCACTTCCACACCATCCATGGCAGTCCTGACCATGTCCATCAGATCTTCCCTCACCAATCTCATCATAGCTCTTAGCCCCCAAAGCCTTGGTCCCACAACCTATACATAGTTCCCAAAAAAATGTTCAAGCACTTGTCCATCATGAGTGTTCCCTCCTGACCAGAAACTAGGCCTGATCACTTTCAAGATGGCCACTTTTTCTTCATCAGAGGCTTTGTTGAACATGTACGCAATTTGTTGCCCTCTAGTTTCATCCTCCTCACAGCAACACTCCACTCCAAAATGTTGAGGCATTGCTTCGTTTAGACCATTCCTGAGAACAAACAACATAATCTACTTCAATCTTGCCTTAGCTTTAAAAGAAGCATGTGGGCAACTTCTCCCCCAACCTCCAATCCCGAGGATCACTATTCCATGTGTGAGATTTTGCCACCTATGGGAAGGTGGTACATTCTCATCATTTTGACTGCCTCCATTTGCAGGTTCGTTCTTAGATTCTACCATCGTATCCTACTTGAGGATTCTCCTGCTTCTCCTATGGCGGCCTCTTGTTTTATAGAAGCCTTGAGAGGCTTCATCAAAGCCTATAGATCCCAAGGCTAGCAATGATTTGCACTTTAGTAGTACTTCTGCGCTCATTCTGCCCACCTCCATTCAGACTCACTTCCATCCTTTCCTTCAAGAGATTGATGTGTGACAAACCTTGCACTAGTAATTGATAGGAACATCCTTTCACTTTTGCAGTAGTGGACAATTTCATGAGTCTCATGACATATGGTGCAATTAGGTATCTGTTGAGCAAGAGGGAAGTATATGGAATTAATAGCTTGAGTTCCCACCACTAGATAGTTTGTAGTTGTATGCCCCTTAGTGTGGAAGTTTGTTCATCATAAACAGAAAAGGATAGAGGAATTTTGTCAGATGTTGTAGTTGCAACTGTCCTGTTAGACATGTATGCAAAATGTGGAAGCATAGACAAGGCACGTGAACTGTTTGACATAATGCCTCAAAGAAATGTGGTCTCATGGACTGCAATGATTGTAGGATATGCACAAAATATGGAATCATAGACAAAAAAAACATGAACTATTTGACAGAATTCCTCAAAGAGATGTCATCTTATGGAATGCAATGATTGCAGGATATGCACAAAATGGAATTTACAAGGACACTCAAAATCTTTGAATTAATTAAGCACTCTGGAACATATCCTAACATTCTAAGCTTTGCTTGTATTCTAGGTGCATGCAACCATGCATGTTTAATGGATGAGAGTTGTACATACTTCAATCACATTTGTAACCCTTATTGCATTACACCTACAATTGATCATTATGTGTGCATGGTTGACCTCCTTTCCCGTGCTGGCTATCTTGAAGACACCCTAAACTTTATCTTTCTTTCTAAATCCCCAAATTTGCCCTATTCCCGCTCACATTGAAGACCTGTGAGAGGGAATAGGGCTAACATTTTTTCTTTCTAAAATCAGCCAAATAAAGCCATATTGCTAACTTCATTTTTTTTTCAAACAAAATAGACCTTTATCTTAAGGTTACTCATGAACCTTAAGATAAATAATTATTAAAAAAAAACTGTGCATTCCTTAGTGACATGTAAGAGAATTTAATCAACTGCTACTTAAAAACACTTTAATGTTTAGATGTCTAATGCGGGTTATTAGATTAATAGTGAAAAAGAACATACGTGGACCAAGCAATTTGTGGCACTTAAGGTTATGTAATAGAATTTACAGTTGATAGTTAAATTTATAACAAATTTTTTTATGATCTTTACTAACGTTTATTAGAATTGTTGCATGTTTTACATCATTGGAATGACATATTAGCTGTAACTTTTTTGAAATTTTATTATGGTATGTGCACTTTGATATGATGTAATATGATTATGGTTTCGTTTCACATGTTGTAATATTAGATATATAACTGAAAAATAAATTATTGCATGAAATAAATAATAACTTTTCATTTTAAATATTTTTTTTGCAGAACACGGGTCTTCCAGAAGATCAAGATGATCCTCATGATAGAGATCTAGATTATGTTGGTTCTGGTATAGATCACATGGCAGAGGATGATAATGATGATGCAGATACAAAAGACATCGAGGCCGCTGACGATGATGATGACAACAATGATGATCATGATGATGATGATCATGATGGTGATGATGATGATGAGGTAGTTGCTGGTAGTAGCCAGTGACATTCATGATCATATAGACTGCATCATGGATCATTGTTGATATATCGTTATGATGCCTCTTTTCATGGTCACTATCATATGTATCATTTTCACGGCCTATAGTACCATATTAATGAGTTGTATCATAAATTTATGTATTATTTTTACTTATATCATTTGGACATGTATCATTTTGACTTGTATCATTTTGAGTTACATAATTTATCATTTTTACTTATATCATTTGTACATGTATCATTTTGACATGTTATTGATCTACTGGTATATTTGACTTTCACTTGTTTTAGTTATATATGATGATGATTTTATCAGTATTGACTTGTCAATTTATATATATTGAAAGTGGTCGATGATTTTTGGATGAATATTTATTACGTATGATGATTTTAATTTACTGCTCATGATGGATGTTGTTAAATTTAATTAAATTATAGATATTTGACTCACTTGTTTTAATTATAGATGTTGATCATGTTATAATAATTATCTTGTTATTTAATCATATGAGTTAAATAATTAAATTACTTACTCTATAACCATATGAGTTATTTAAGAGGTATGATATATTTAACTAATTAAATTGAAATAAAATATATTAAATTAATAAATGTAAGCAAAACAAGAAGCATTTTTAGAAGCAAAAAAGGAAGCAACAATGGAAACCAAACTAGAAGCAATTTTAGAAGCAATAAAAGACACAAAAATGGAAGCAAAATTGGAAGCAACAAGCGACATCATATCGGAAGCAAAATTGGAAACAAAACCAGAAGCAAAATTGGAAGAAATAATGGAAGCAAAACCAGAGGCAAAATTGGAAGCCAAACTAGAAGTAAAACCGGAAGCAAAACCAAAAGCAAAATTGGAAGTGAAACTAGAAGCAAAACTAGAAGTAAAATTAGAAGCGAAACTGGAAGCAAAACTAGAAGTAAAATTGGAAGCGAAACTGGAAGCAAAATTTGAAGCAAAACTAGAAGCAAAATTGGAAGCAAAACTAGAAGCAAAATCAGAAGCAAATCTGGAAGCAAAATCGAAAGCAAATCTGGAAGCAAAATTAGAAGTCAAATTGGAAGCAAAACTAGAAGTAAAACTGGAAGCAAAAGCAGAAGCCAACCTGGAAGCCAACCTAGAAGCAAAAATGGAAGCAAAACCAAAAGCATAATTGGAAGCAACAGTGGAAGCAAAAACAGAAGCAAAACTAGAAGTAAAACCGGAAGCAAAACTAGAAGAAAAATTGGAAGCAAACTTGGAAGCAACACAAGAAGAAAAACTAGAAGCAAAATTGGAAGCCAAACTGGAAGCAACAAAATCCAGTGCTAAATCTGGCGCTAAACTTGGCACTAAACCCGGTGCAAAACCCGGTGATAAACCTTGCGCTATAACCAGTGCTAAACCCGATGCCAAACCCAATGCAAAAGTGAAATGCAATTGGGTGCCGAGTTTGGCGCCGATAGAAGTGTCCAATTCATGGACTCAAATGCACTAAATTTCAGCGCTAATTGCCTATTTTGCTGTAGTGAGTTTGAATTACAAAATTCTTAGTGGGAATGTTTGTAGTTGCATATATAAGCATGATTAGTGTTTCATTTGTAAACTAGATGGAAACTAGATAGACATTTTGATTGAGAAGCTTATGTGAAAGTGATTCAAGACATTCATTTGTGTTGAAAGCAGAATTTGTGTTGTTCTTGTATTTGTATTTGTAGATTTGGCATCCATCTCCTCATGGCATGAAGAGCATCTTCCTTCCATGAGATCTTCACTATAAAGTGATATCAATTATGTTTTCTATCATTTATCATTTGGATTTTGCCTCTATTTCACAGGGATACACACTCTTTATCTAACAATGGTGTTTGGAAGACTTCAATGTCTCTCCAGGACTTGACTAAGGCAAGCCTCTAAACACCACAACCCCCAACCCATTTTTCCGTGATTGCAGGTTAAAGGTTGCGAAAGCAAAAAAAGTGGAGTTATAGGAGAGCAGTGCAGACTGTCAGAATTGCATATCGAAGAAGAAAATAGGGACCTAGACTCAGGTGCCCACTCATTAGTCCTCCGGATACCGCAACTAGAAAATCACTAAAATAGCAGGAACACATTGCAGACAAGATTCCCAGATCCTAAAGAAAACTATGGCACTGGACTAGGGCACCCACTCATTAGTCCCTAACATTTTCGCACACTGAACTTTGAAATCTAGTACACATTTGATTGTCATTTGATATCTCTGTGTGTGATCATTTTCCGTAATTTGTCCATTTGTTTATGATTTCACGAAATTAGGGTTTTGAGCATAATTGGGTTTAATTGAACAATAAAACCACACAATTCTAATCTTCCCCTATGTTCCAAGTGACAGGAAATCTGTAGTAGAGTTCTCTATTCAGTTGAATGCCCTTGAATGTGTAGTGGTGAAAAGAGGATCAACATAAAACATTAAAACCAAACCCTAAACATATATCTTCTTTTTCATCCTAAATAGATCCGCAATACTTAGAAACCTTTGAAACTATCAAGCCTTCCACCTTCCACCTTCAAAATAAGAGGAAGAGAGAACTCCCGCCTACTGTCACCCGCAACACTTTAGAAACATTGTATCTCGTCGAGCTTCGGCAAGCGGACCTTCTGTCTTTCGCTTATGAAAAAGGAGGAAGATAAACCTCTCAACCCCTGGCACCTGAAACACTTGGATAAAGTTACGAATTATCAAGGTGGGGCTTTCAGAGCTGACGAGAAAGGCATGATGAAGAAGGGGACCCCAAATTCTGAAACCCTAAAAAGGAAGAAAACATAAGGAAAACACAGAAGTTTTGGGCTTAGCCATTTGGGGGAATTTTTCCTTGTACTTGAAAAAAGAAAACACTTAGAAATCTCATGGATCTTTGGGCTATTTGACCTAAAGAAAAAATAGGACAATATTTTGGTGACTATGCAGGGGTGTTTGTCTGCTAAACACTGGGATCCAGAAGCCTTATCAATCCATTGGACACAAAGTCAAAAAGGGAACACAGCAACAAGAATAGGGGTTGGCCAGACCAACACAAAACTGAACACTGCCTCCGGAAAACAAGAGAACACAAAACACACCAAACAACAAGGCAAATAAACTCATAGTGAGGATGCAGCCTATACAAGAGCACTTAGAGGAGAAAAACTACTCAAAACAAACATATCCTAGACCTAAACTAACCAACCAAGAAACTGACTTAAACAAAGCCATTAACTAGTTTTTTAAAATAACTACCCTTTCTCAACAATTTACAATGCTTCACATGTTTGTGGACAGTTAAAAGGAAGTGGGGAAGGGATGGGCATATGTAACAAAGTGGTGAAATGCTTCACCAAGGGCAAAGAAAAACTCAACCTATCCACCTGCACTGATTGGTAATATAGTTGCCTAGAAGTGGATAAATGGGCTAATCTACCCCTTCTTGATGCTCAACTTCATGCTTTGAAGTAAGCATGACAGGTGGGGACTCTTTCTCATATGTTTCTAGGTAGGCTAAATGCCTTATATGGCATCCCATTGAGATGACATGTAAATCAGTAGAGTTGATCTCATGTCTCTACTTTGTTTCCTTCTCCTACTGCTCTAAATGTTCTAACTCTTGTATATCAATTGGAGGAATGACTGCTTCCTCAATTTTCTCAAACTGCTCCCTCAATCTACTCAAACTGCTCAAGATCTACCTCACTAAGAGGAGTTGATTTACTATCCAGATTTGAGCAAAAAATATCAAGCTCATCCCAGAAATGAGCCTCCTCCAAGTCCTCTGCATTTTTCAGTATAGGCTTGTTTATATGCTCGTCTTCACGAGCTAGAACCTCCCTGTCATTTTTGGCCCCAACTTGTAACAACTTGCCATCATTCTCACTACCCTCATGCTGTTGCAAATCCTTTTCTTCAGATGCTTCCTCCCCCAAGACAGGATTGCCTTCGAAATGATCCAGAACTGCTATTAATGTTGGCATCTGTATGCATTCTTCATGTTTAATGTGGCTAGGTGGTTCATGAAAGAGAATGGCATCATCCACCTTTGGGGCAATTGCAACAACTTCCACTTCAACGTCCTCATCCTTTTTCCAATTCAAAAAATCACATTCATCCTACATTTGCCTTTGTCCTCCCATAGCCTGTTGACTAGGTCCAATCTTCTGCCTCGGAACTGCTGATGGATTTTGGGCCATTGAAGTTTCATTAAATTCTCCATTTCGGCCTATGTTTTGGCCACAGGACTGATTGCATGGATGGTGCCACTCATAACCCTGAGCCAGGTTGTTCTAAATTGGAACAAGTACTCCTAATGTACTTGCGGTAGCTAAGTTTATGGAGTCTAAGGGCTTAACATGGCTCAGTTGATTTTGTCTTTGATTGTTCCCCTGACAAAGCTGCCAGCTAGGTTGATAGGGCTGATTGGGAGCTTGGCATGGCCCATTGGCTGTAGGAATTGGTACCATAATTGGCTAAATGACTGGGGCTTTTGGAAAAAAAGACATTGGAGGCCTGGGAGCAATCTTTCCAACCAGAATCAAACAATTATTTTCCCTAATAGCTACTTCATGGGCATCATGTAGCACATCCCCTCCTAAAGACTAGATCATGACAGTGATATCGTTGTTCAGGGATCTCAAATAATACAAGAAGGTAGGATTAGGGGAAGGTCTCACCAATGGTGGGATTCTATACCAAGTCTTTTGAAACCTAAAATTAAAATCCACCATCAATTCATAAGGAGCCCTTTTTATAGTGGACAGTTGCTCTATCAAGGACAAATGATCATCGTTATCTTCAAAACGTTGACGGATCCTATCTCCTAACTCATCTCATTCATGAATTAAATTTGCAGGTAACCCCCCTATACCACTAGAGAGCTTTTCCTTTCAAGGAAGAAGCAAGGAGCCCTACTACGATATTGTTTTGGGTAACATTGTGAACAGAGCATACATTGGCAATGTCTCCGATGTGCTCGGCAGGGGTAGTGGAATTTTACTAGTGAAAAGGGCAATAACCTTTAGAGCTGAAACTGAGATGTCATCATATTGTGCAAGGTCTAAAGGACTTCCACTATTGAAGGCCACAAAGGTTCTATTTCTTGGCAGAGCCATGATACTGGTGTGAAAGTTATGATGGGCATATGGAAGCCTATTCTTGATGGAGGGAAAAGATGAAATATACTTTCTCGGAAAAATTAAATATTTATGTGAAAATTGAGTTTAAGAACTACTTATTTCAACAAATTGCATTTCTTGAATAGAAAATAACTTATTGAAGATAAATAAGCACAAATAGGAGTTTTTTTTGGATTGCATTATACTTCAATCATCTTAGGAATTCTCTCAGAATTATTCAGAATTTGCAAAACTTAATAAACTAACAAGAACCTAGACTTTAATCTTGTTATGGAATATATACTTGTTGTTAAAAGTCTAGAACCTCTATTTGATGCAGCGCCTAGATATTGAGGAGACCTCCAGCACAAAAAATCTTCTTAAGTCCATGTGATGCGTGGATGATGAGATATTCAAAGTAACAGACTACATTTTAGGCCTAGATTGCAGTGATTCAGGCTCAGACAAGTAACACATCCTCCCAGACTGACCACAGATCGATTCCTCTCTTCACATTCTCTTTTAGCAAAGTAGATGTCTTGAATTTGCACATGAGACTTAGATAGTATCAAGCATTGGCATCGGGTTTTAGTCCCATTCAATTTAGGGCCAGGGGCTTCGTCTTGGTCAAAACGTTCTTCATATTTTGATAGAGAATAAAAACCATAATAATTTCTTATGCCTTCCTCTCTAAATCAACTCCAATTAATAGAGAAGAAGTTACCAAAAATCCTCTACAAAAAGGCAAGTGATCTCTCTCAATAAAACTGAAGTTTCCAAAATCAAACTCCCAAAGGCAATTGATATCCACTTAAGATAGAATATTTCCATTTTGAAGAAAATCAAACACCTTTTTCCTTCATATGAGTGCTCAAGGCTGATTTCAGCAATCTTTTTTTTTTTAATTTACCAAGCTGAGATGGTAAACGGCCCCCACCATTATTCAAATATGAATAATTAAATAAATTAAATCAACTATAGACTTTCAGCTTTTATTTAATTATTCCAAATTCCCTTGCAATTGGCTATTCTCCTAATCTCAGGAATTAACAGATTAGGAAATTATTCCATAATTATTACCCGATGAAGAGGGACATTAGTGCTCCCTTCCTGAGATTGCTAGTCCTCTAGCAACCTCAAATTGGGGTGCTACAGAATCTCTTCCCCTTCCCATGTTGCATCCTCAGCAGGTAAATCCTTCCATTTGATCAGATATTCTCGGAACACCTTAATTTCTTAGCTTCCTTTCTCGCCAATCTGCAATACCCTCAGGAACTAGCACCAATTTACCTTCTTTATTAAGTGGAGAAAGCTCTAGAGATGCTTCAACATGCTGACCCAATGCATTTTTGAGGCAAGAAACATGGAAGACGTTGTGAATCTTACTGCCCTCAAGAAGCTCCAATTCATATGCCACTTCACCAATTCTCCTCATTATCTTGTAAGGTCTATAAAAGCATGGCTTAAGTTTTTCTGCACCACTTTTCTTTAATGAGGATTGTCTATATGGTTGTAACCGCAGAAAAAATAAGTCTCCAATCTCAAATGATCTCTCACTTCTGTGCCTATCCGCATACATTTTCTGCTAGTTCTGTGCATGTTGCAAATTGTCCTTCAATTCCTTGAGAATATCTTGATAGTTTTGCATTGTCTCCTTGGCCTGTGGAACCCTACTATAATCAAATGCCAAATCTACAAATGATAAGGCATCATATTTGTATAAGGCTCTAAAGGGAGACATGCCAATCGACATGTGCTAGGTAGTATTGTAGCAATACTCACCTAGATGCAACCATCTGATCCAAGCACGCTGCTACCCTGAGACATAATTCCACAGATAGCCCTCAATCCATTTATTTACTATCTCTATCTAACCATCAGTTTGAGGATGGTAGCTTGTGCTTGGTGTCAACTATGTACCTTCCAAACGAAACAACTCCTACCAAAACATTCTTAAGAATTTGTTGTCATGATCACTGACAATTGTTTTGGGGAGCCCATGTAACCTGAACACCTCTCTGAAGAATAACTCTGCCACCTAAACTACGGAGTAATCTATGGATATAGCAAAGAAATGGGCATATTTTGTCAATCTATCCACAGATACAAAAATGCAATCTCTGCCTTGGACACGTCGCAGCCCTGTGATAAAGTCCATGGATATTCCTTTCCACTTTTGTTCAGGTATCGGCAATGGTTGTAGAAGGCTTGCAGGGAATGTGTGTTCTACTGACAAGCTAGGCATTATCTGACATGCTATAACACATCATCTTTCAAACCCTTCTAGGTAAACCTCTCACAAATCTGATGATAATTTTTGAAGAAACCTGGATGTCCAGTTAGAGGGGTATCATGCACAACCCTCAAAATCCTAGCCTTCAGCTTCGATCCTGGTACAAGATAAATTCTATTCTTATAATAGATGATGTCACTGACTACTGAATATCTGTCATCCTATACCTGGCCATCAATCAAATCACAAGCAAAAGTGTTTTTGGTATATTCGGCCACTAATTGAGATTTCCAATCAGCTGAAATCTCAATGAGAGCAAAGTGTTGGTCTTCTAGAAAGAGCATCGACAACAATATTCTTTTTCCCCTTAATATATTCCACATCGAAGTCATGAGCTTGAATCTTGCTCACCCACTTTTGTTGTTGCTCATTCAAGTCCTTCTGCTCCAGAAAATATCTGAGACTGTTGAGATCAGCCCTAACCACGAATTTAGCCCCCACTAAGTACTGCCTAAACTTAGCTAGCACATGCATAATCACTAGAATCTCCTTATCATATGTGGAGTATAGCCGCTCTGTGTCCCTTAGCTTTTTGCTCTCGTATGCAATCGAATGTCAATTTTGCATTAGGACTACACCAATTCCCTGACCCGATGCATCACACTCCAAGACAAACGACTATGTAAAATTTGGCATTGCTAATATTGAACATGAGCTCATGACTTCTTTGAGCTTGTCAAATGTTACATGTACCTCCTCAGACCAAAGAAATGCACCTTTCTTAGTAAGGTATGTCAAAGATGATGCCAACTATGAGAAACCTCTCACAAATCTCCTGTAATAAGTGCACAAACCCAAAAAGCCTCTCAAATCTGATATGTTCTTCGGTGGTGGCCAGTCTAGAATGGCATGTATCTTCTCTTGGTGTACATTCACACCATCAGCCCTAATCACATGTCTGAGATAGAGTATCTCAGTCATCCTGAACTTAGACTTGGAAGCCTTCGCGTAAAGCGATTGAGCCTCCATGATACCCAACACTACATCCAAATGATGCAGATGATCCTCCCAAGTCCTGCTATATATCAAGATGTCGTCGAAGAAAACTAGAACAAATTTCTGTAATTGCTCACGGAACATGTGATTCATGCATGACTGAAATGTGGTAGGTGCATTTGTGAGTCTGAATGGCATGACAAGGAACTCAAAATGTTTGTAGTGACAACGGAAGGCAGTTTTATGAATATCTTCGTCCCAGACTCATATCTGATGGTAACTCGACTGAAGATCAATCTTGGAAAAATGCACGGCCCCATGTAACTCATCAATCAACTCACCGATCCTGGAAATATGATATTTGTTCTTTATTGTCTTCTTATTCAAAGCCCTGTAGTCTATGCACATATGCCTAGTCCCATCCTTCTTCTTTACTAGAACAACCGACGAGGCAAATGGACTAGAACTTGATCGGATGTGTCCCATGCTCAGAACCTCCTTGATTGTCTTCTCAATCTCCTCCTTAAAATGGCGCAGGTGTCGATAGGGCATAGTTATTACTGGTTTAGCCCCTTCTTCAAGCTCAATGACATGCTCGAACCCATGATCAGGTGGTCGACCTGGAGGAATGTCTCCAAATACTACACTATGCTTATCAAGCACTTTCTGAATGTCAACATGATATTGTGGCTTGCTGTCGGAGGTAGGCTTAGTAGAAACAAAGCACTGTACTTCCCAATCCACCTCTCCATGTCTGAATAAAGCCTCCATTCTCCTGGCTGACACTACTCGAGGACCACCATCAGGCATAGCCTTTAGCACAATCTTTTTATCACCAACCATAAACTCTAACTCCATCTTGTGGAAGTCCTGACTGTACCTCCAATGTGACTGCAACCATTGCAATCCCAAAATTGCATCAATATTATCAAGACCTAGTACATAGAAGTCATCAGTCAAGGTGTTATCCCCAATCTGGATGCTAAGATGGGAAACCATCCTAGAACAACTCAATTGAAAACCATCTGTCACAGTTACATTGAATCCTGAGAACTCCTCAACTTGTAACCCACGCTTCACCACTAAACCCTCATCGATGAAATTGTGCGTAGTTCCACTATCCACCAAGCAGACCATGCATTGTCCTTTAAGGACACCTTTCAGACAGAATGGATGAAGTCTAGGGACTCCAAATAATGAGGCTATGGTACTCTAGGGGAGTCTCCTTAACTCTCATATCTTCCAACTCTAACTCTAGAGACTGCTCTTCCTATCCACTGTTATCTTCCGCATGGATCTCATGATCATCCTGCTCCTCATCATCTGAGATGACCTCAGTCAAATGAACCTTGCCTTTCCCAAGGCAATGGTGGCCAGGCTCCCATGGCTCCTTGCAGTTGAAGCATAACTTTTACCTGCGCAGTTCATTTCTAGATTCTTGTTCAGATTTCAGTGGGATGTTCTTTTGCTGATTGAAACTTTTTTGTTTTGGCTGAAATCCACTAAAAGCCTTCTTCTAAGGCTGGAAAGGAGGTGTAGTCTCCAAATCAAGGGCTAGGCCAATGGTATCATGTAGTGTAATAGGTTTATGAGCCTTCACTAAACCCTTCAATCTGTCACTCAGACCCTCGACAAACAACATAACAACTCACCTCTTAGTCATATCAGGAACTATGACTGCTATTTTCTGAAACTCATTGATGTACGTCTCAACATGTCCAACCTGCTTCAGTTGAGCCAAATCCCTGTAATAGATCTCCACATCCTTCCGGTCAAAGCGTTCAATCAGTTTATTAACAAACTCCTCATATGAGTGTATCAAGGCATGATCCTGTGATACCAACCCATGGTGCCACCATTCATATGTTATGCCCTTCAAATGCATCGTAGCAAATTGTATAGCCTTATCCTCTTCCATAGGTTTCAAGGACAAGAAAGTGTCAAGTTTATGTACCCATGATCTGGCACTTATCTTCCCGCTTCCATCGAAGGTTGGTACAGGAACCCTATTCAATGCTTCCTTGAATTCTTGGGGTTGAGTGCCCTGTCTTGTTGGTCTTCTGAGTCCCATGTCTTGCCTTTCCAACCTGAATCTAGTTTTATCTTTCCGCTGATTCATAAATTGATTTAGATTCATTAATTGTCTTGCATCAAGTGGAAGGGTTAGGTATTCATCGTGGGCCACCATAACATCATCAGTGATGTGTGTCTCTTCCTCTACCTCAGGGATTGCGTCTTCTTCAGTTTGCTTTGGTAAAAAGGTAAGATGAAGAGGTCGATCAGACCTTGTTCTTGCTTCCCTAATAGCATTAGAGGCTACTCTACCCTCATTTCCTTGTCTAGCATCACTTCTTTTGTGATGACTACTTGATCTCTTAGATCTTGTATGATCCATTCTCATTTGACCCATAGCTATGATCATATGATCCTGGAATCGTTGTAGCATTTCCTACTGTTGTTGAGCAAAGGTGGTCAAGAAATTATCAAGATGATTATTCAAATCCCTAGGCGGGCTTCCACCTCTCCTTTCACCCATTTCTGCTTCAACTGGGATAATTCAGCTCCTTCTTCTTGATGTCCTGACTTGCTTCTGGTGTAATATTTGTGTGATCCTACCTCTCTAGAGTGCATAGAGTAAAATCAACTGACATGCAATACTGAAACCCCAACAGGCTAACAAGATTACTAGCTCTGATACCACTAAAATATACTTTCCCAGAAAAATTAAATATTTATGTGAAAATTGAGTTTAAGAACTACTTATTTCAACAAATTGCATTGCTTGAATAGAAAATAACTTATTAAAGATAAATAACCACAAACAGAAGTTTTTTTGGATTGCATTATACTTCAATCATCTTAGGAATTCTCTCAGAATTTATTTAGAATGTGCAGAACTTAACAAACTAACAAGAACCTAGGCTTTAATGTTGTTATGGAATATATACTTGTTAAAAGTCCAGAACCTATGTTTGATGCAGCACCTAAATATTGAGGAGACCTCCAGCACAAAAAATTAGCTTCTTAAGTCCATGTGATGCTTGGATGATGAGATATTCAAAGTAACAGACTACATTTCAGGTCCAGATTGTAGTGATTCAGACTCAGACAAGCAACACGTCCTCCTAGACTGACCACAGATTGATTCGTCTCTTCACATTCACTTTCAGCCAAGCAGATGTCTTGAATTTGCACATGAGACTTAGATAGTATCAAGCATTGGCATGGAGTTTTTGTCCCATTCAATTTAGGGCCAGGGGTTTCATCCTGGTGAAAATGTTCTTCATAGTTTGATAGAATAAAAATCATAATAATTTCTGAATGCCTTCCTCTCCAAATCAATTCCAATTAATAGAGAAGAAGTTACCAAATATCCTCTACAAAAAGGCAAGCGATCTCTCTCAATAAAACTGAAGTTTCCAAAATCAAACTCCCAAAGGCAATCGATATCCACTTAAGATAGAATATTTCTATTTTGATGAAAATCAAACGTCATTTTCCTTCATATGAGCGCTCAAGGTTGATTTCAACAATCTTTTTTTTTAATTTACCAAGATGAGATGGTAAACGACCCCCACCATTATTCAAATATGAATAATTAAATAAATTAGATCGATTATAGACTTTCAGCTTTTATTTAATTATTCCAAATTCCCTTGCAATTGGTTATTCTCATAATCTCGAGAATTAATAGATTAGGAAATTATTCCATAATTATTACCCGATGAAGAGGGACATTACAAAAGACCATGACTTCCATATTAGCTTGACATACTAGAGCATTGAAAAGCAGAGATGCATCAAAATGTTCTTTGAAAATAAGGGTTAGTAGGCCTGCTTTTGAAGACTTTGAACATACCAGAAGAGAGTTGCCAAGTGATTTGAGAACCTTGAAGGTTGGAAAAGACCAAGAGCATCACCGAACTTTGATCTTTGATGGAGCCTTAAGTATTGGGTTGCTTTCACCAACAGATGTTCAGCAAAGTCGCCATGGTGCTTGTTGAATGCTTTAACAGTTGTACATGAACTAAGAATAGCACCAAATACTCTCAGTTTAGCTCTTACTCAAAGCAGAGGGTCCCACTGAGCGTGCCAGAAACTATTATCACTTGGAATTCACCCTACTTGAAGCCTTTTCAAGCATTCCAATGACAATGGGACTGATCTCAAGATGTAGGACCTTGCAGATGAGATCAAACCTCCAGAGAAGGCTGGTTCCTCTTTCTGAGCTTAAGGCTCAAAGAAAAAACTAAATCTAATGCTAATGATCGCAGGGGAAAGGAGAAGAAGAAACTAAAATTGAAAGGGAGGTGATACACTAGATTTAATGTGTTTAGCTGGAGTTGACATAACACAATAATGATTTCAAAGGCTGAATAAACCAACACAGACTCATCTGATCTTTAACAGAGGTCAAAATAGAATACTGAAACCTATAAATGGGTCATTTTATCCACAAGATAAGTGAGTATCATTCAAGCAGACATAGTGAAAAAAGAATATAAGAGAGGCAGAATTAGTTGCTTATATTAATCATAGAAGCTAAATAGCCATTACAAAGAGAGAAAAGCTAAATACATATCAGAAAAGACATGGAATGATAACCTTCCCCTCATAGTTGAACTAGAAATGAAGACAAAAGAGGTCCAGAAGAGGGCACAGTCCATCTGATTTATATAGTTTTGGGAAATATCATGAGGCCATGATCGAATATCCAGCGCTTCGACCTAAGTAATGACCTAGCAACCAACCAACAACTGAAAATCATCTTTTTCACATGTACATATAACTTTTATGATCACCATAGCAGCCATAGACATGGGAAAGAGTGGTCAACAAGGAAACCCAATCATCCATGCTGCAATAAATTCACTTCTGTGTCCTTCGAACGCACTGACATGGCTCTGCCCTAGAAATCTGTTGAAGAAGAGTGTCTACCCATGCCTTGGGTACAAGAAATTCAATGCAAAAGAGCTACAATGGCATAGGGGGGAAATAAATCCATTTTCCACAAGTAATCAGGCTCTGAAGAAGCATTAATGGTGGCCAGGAAGGTCGCTAAGCAGTCCCATCACATCAGAAACAGTAGAAAGAGCTGGGAAAGCGAAACAAGTCGAGCCCCGGTCAATCGGGCTTCCTCTGATCGGTCCTTTAAAAGGTGAAGAAGGAAACCCCAATCTCCAAAGTATGAAATGGGCAATAGGGAAACCATTGGGCTTCAAAGATCGGGTCTTCATCATTCGTCGTGCTTTTGAAAGAAGAACCGCTCGATCCCCAATCCCGAAATACTTAGAAGAAATTATGAAGTTTAGTGGGGATTAGGCCTCAAACCTTCAGCCTATCACCTTCCAAAAGAAATGAGGGAGAAGAAAACTCCCGCTTGTCGCCACCTGAATGACTTAGATGTTTCAAGGGTTCAACGGACTTCAGCGATCAGACCTTCCGTCTACCACTTGCCAAATGGAAAGAAAAGACTGCAACCCCGGCCTCCAAGATCCATAATACTTAGAAACCTTTGAAACCAACGGACCTCGGTCGTTGGGCCTTCTGCTTTCAAAAAAGGAGGAAGAGAGAACTCCCACCTACCGCTTCCTGCAACACTTAGAAACATTATATCTCATTGGGCTTCGACAAGTGGACCTTCCATCTTCCACCTACGAAAAAGGAGGAAGATAAACCTCCTGGCCCCCGATGCCCAAAACACTTATATGAATTTATGAATAATCGAGACAGAGCTTTCGGAGCCGACGGGAAAGACATGATGAAGAAGGGGACCCTGAACTCTAAAACCTCAAAAAGACATAAAACACAAGGAAAACACTTAGGATTTTTGGGTTTAGCCATTTGGGGGGCTTTTTCCTTATACTTCAAAAGGGAAAACACTTAGAAATCTCATGGATTTTTGGGCTATTTCACCTGAAGGCAAAATAGGACAACAATTACACCTCTCAACATAATAAACAAAATAATTTTAAATAAATATTAAATTATATAAAGACAAGATATATATATATATATATATAACTTCAATACCTCAACATTACAACTTGTTTTGAATGAAAAGCTTTCAGTTTAGATTCTATTCTCGGAATCTTCTTCCTCTCTAAAAGTAATTATACAAACTTAAAAAATATAAATATTAAAAATATATCTTATATAATAATAACAATGAGAACTTCTAATTGTGGTGTTTCCTCGATAATTGTTTGTCGCAAGAAGGCTCTTCCAAATCTATTTATGGCTCTCACCCTTAGGTTAAGAGGGTGCAGATTGCCCAATCCACTATTGTATAGGTGGGTCCTTTGTGGGTTGGGAGCATTTGCTCCTACATGCAACTTGGTTGCAACTTTGTCAGATTTTAGGTCCTGTCAAAACCTAAAGTTTGTAGTCCCTATAAAACTATAGGGGGCAACTTGGCTACAACTTTATAAGGTTTCAAACCCTGAGATTTGTACAAGATTTACGGTCCCTCTAAAACCAACTTATCTCAATAAAAACAATGAAAACTTCTAATATTTTTAAATTAATTTATTAAAAATATATATTTATAATTTAAAAGAAAAAATAGAAATACATAAATATAATTATGATGTGCATGAAAATCATACTTTTTTACATTTCCATAAAAATGCATTTCCTTATTTAAGTCCACATTAAATCAATTTAATTTTAAATTAAAATTTTAATTTTACCTAAAAAAATACTACTAATATGTACACATTTAATATAATATAAGATAATTAAATTAAGATATGTTAATTTCCTGTAACTTCTTAATCTCTTCAATGTAGGACAATATTTAACTAACTTTCAGTTGGACTATTTCTTAAAATTGGATCATGCAATGGTAATATGGTCCTCTGTGATAGTGATAGATTGTCATTGATGTCAAAAGTGTGTTGAGCTGATGTTGCAAAGTTGCAAAGTTGTCATAGTTGTTGCAGGACATCAGGAGGAGATGGTTAATGAGGCATTCATCATGAACTTAATATGGTTGAGGTAAATTCAGATGTATTTTTCAATCAAGTTCAATTTGCATTTGATAGATCAAGGTTATATCAAGAGTTTTGCATCATAATGATATCTTTATATCATTTTGCTTACATATGATGGAGTGTTGTTGGATCATCTTGGATCATGTGAAATCAGATGTAGGATCCTATTTAGGATGCATGTTCATTTTGTCTTCTGTGGATCTTCAGTGTGTAACTAAAGTGAAGGACTTGTTTGTTCAGTAGTACTTGTAGAGAATATTTCCGGATGTGATCAAGTGGCAACATGACAAGGTTGACATTATTGATAGATTGAATATGATGTGGTGTATTGGTTGAAGTGTTGGAATAGCTTGCATGATATATATTGATCCTTGCATGATATTTATTGATCTTTATCTTATCAAGATGGTTTTGATTCATCTAGTGATACATACTCATCTCCATAAAGGTTAAACAAGAACATCAGTAAATCAACTCACTCTCAAGGAGTGCTTCATTGGCATAATGTTGGTTTGGTGTTCATACTGTATTGATGACAAAAGGTGTTGTGCTTTGATCTGAGAGAGGTTTTCAAGATGGATTGGTGATTATTTATTCTTTGCATGGGTTCATGATATAAGATTGATGTCAAAAATCTATCAACAAGGTTTTATGATACAGGAAGGATTAGGTTGGTACAATGTTGAGAAATTCACAGTGTTATGGAATATGTCAATGATTTTTAGTGTGCCACAGTTGAAAGATATCTAATCATATTTGTTAAGAATGATTTATCTTTTGAGACATCTATGCTTATATTTTTTGGTAACCCCAAAGTTTCTTAATAAATTCTAAAATCTTGAATTATTTGTCATTACAAAAGGGGTGCTTTTGTTCTAATTTGAAGATGACTGGTCGAGTAGGTGAAAGAACTTAAGTTGTAAACTTAAGTCATGAAATTCCATAGGGCAACCGGCCCCTTTCCTCCTTTTTACCTATAGAGCAAGTCTTCCAAATGGGCGGGCTTTCATTGTGTTTAAATTTAAACTTACCACCGCCAAAAGTCAAGAGGGCACGGGTTTATGCATTAAGGAAAAGGCTTTTAGTTTTTCCTTGAAACTTTGAGAAGTATTTAGAATCTTTTTTGAAGCCTGAAATCAAAGATAGATAGTTTCCTTTTTAAAACTTAAGTAATTTCCTTCTAATCTTTTTGGTCGGTCCTTTTTTTAAGGAGTTTTTTTTAATAAGGAGATTTTTATTATTTTTTATGAAGAGGTTTTTAAGAGGATGAAGTTTTTTAAAGACTAATTTTTTTTAGGAGATTTTTTGTATGGAGATTGGAGATTGTTTTTTGAAAGGATTATTTTGAGAATAAGGCAGATTGAGAAGATTATTTTTGAAGAAGAATTTGAAGAGGTTAATGAAAAATTTGTTTGAAGGAAAGATAATCAGATTGAAGGTTTTTTTTTGTGTTTTGGAGAATATGAAACATCATGCAGAGATTGTAGATATGAAAAGGTTTTAATGGAGATAATTTGTCTTGTGAGTAAATTATATTGAAGATTTATTTATTATTTTTGTTTGCAATGAGAGAATGTTTTTTTTGCAAGAATATGAATCAAAATTGAAGAGTTTATTTGCAGGAGAAAAGGAAATGTGTTTTTGCAGAGAAGTGAAATTTCAAAAGTCTTGTTTATAATTGCAAAATTTGTGTGATCAGATGCAGGAGAAATTTATGAAGGAATGTGAAAGGTTCCAAGGCAGTGAAAAGACATTCAACTTGTATAAATTTGTTTTTCAGGTGCATTGATGGAATGAATTAAGAAGGATAGAGATGAAACATACAGTGTTGTGAAGTGTTGTTGAGAATCAAGCAGTATTGGTGTTGTAGAGAGGATCAGGGTACATGATTGATTTTGAATATCTGAGTTTGTACATGATTTGGGTTGATAAAGAGAATGGCCATTTGACAGAAATATTTTGTATTGAAACAAAGAAACCCTCTGAGTTTTTGTTTTCAGTTTGTTCTGTTTTAGGGGTTGGTGCTCCTTGAAGCTGGTGCTTCTAAACTTTGTTGCCAGTGAGGCACACAGTATGCCAGTGAGGCTTGTAGGTCAGTAAGACCTTTCAATTGTCAGTGAGACATAATATTCAGCCAGTGAGGCTTTGTAAGAAGTTTTTTAAGTTTAAGCCAGTGAGGCACTTCATGAGTGGTTTTTCTACCCCGAGAGGGTTTTCCACTCCAGAAATTTCTGTGTCATAACTTGTCTCTATGTGTGCATATTTGTGTTTTGTTGATAAGTTTTTGGTTCACATCTTTCACTATCAGTCTTGTGCATATGAGCTCAAACAGATCATTAATGTCTTTCTTTCTACTTGTCTTGTAAAGTTTGCAAAAAGTTAAGAATTTACACAACAATGATTCACCCCCCCTCTCAGTGTTGTCATTGACTCCTACACTCTGCAATTTAAAAAACAAACCAAATAATAATCTTTGTTTAAATAAAATAAAACTGTTAAAAATAGTTTATCAGCAATGTTGAGTTGTTCATAATCACTCAAATCTTAGAAGCCCATTGTGAATAAACAATGATTTTCCATGTGGGTTCTCTATAAACAAATTTTAAAAGAAATGGAATTTCACACCGATAGGATTGGAATCTTTTTTAGTCAACACAATTTCGCAATTGCATGCCCTTTTTAAATCAATCGATTTGAATTAGATATTAAGAAAAGAGTTTTAGTGTACCACTAAATCACATCAAACTTTTTGAATAAATTGCTTACGTGATGTGAGAAAAAGAAATCATATGTGATAATAAAATATTGAAAGAAATAAAAGAAATTAGTTTTGGCTATTAAAGAGATGAGTTCAATCACACTTAAAAATGTCAAACCATATTTTAAGCAGATATGAAAAGGTTGCCTATCTACTTTAAAAAAATTACTATTAGATTTCCCTACAATTTAGATAACTATAGGTTTCTTGTGCACTTACCATGCTCTTACTATTAAATGTATTTGTATTGATTTATTTAAAAATTTTAAGGTCATAAATTTATATATTCATTTAATCTTTTTTGTGTCTGCATTAATTTTTTTAATTTCAAAAACAAATATCACATTATTATATTTCATCTCTTGCTTCCACTATAGGTTATATCTCTCTTGTAATGTTCTATAATGAGAATAAATAAAAATAAATATGAAATAATAATAAATTAATATCTTATGTATAATAAGTGTTATATAGTAACTAGTTCTTATTATTACAATATATTCAAAAAATATTTTATTTAAAATCAAGTTTTATAATAATTATCAAATTATCTAAAGTTATATTAAATATTACCATTTTCATTTAACACTAAATATCATATAAATAATAGATATTACTTAAAATTTAAATAAATATATATTTTATACTTAAAATTAATTTATAAATATAATATTATTAATATATATTTTAAATATTATTATTAGTTTGAATTATAAATTAACTACATTAAGAGATATATCGAATTGTTCTTTCTCACCGTATGAAATATAAAATTGGCCATAAAATTTCCTTTGGCTTAAAAAAATGCTTTTTAAATTAAACACATAGTAGATGGGTAAAGTATCTAACATTTAAAATAATGTTTAAAAGTTGATCCCGTTGTAATTTTAGATATTAAATGTAATTTCTACAATGTGAATGAAAAACATAAAAATTTGTTTGGAATCATAGAAAACTTCACCGACAACGAGTTACCTCATCAATAGTAACTATTTTTTGGTTCCATAACTGATTTGTGGCATATTTTATGAGATATGCTTAGATTGAAGAGAAACAACTGAATCAAAATTGTTGAAAACCACAGCGTGAGTGTAAACTAAACCTTTTTTAATTTTTTATATTTGTGTGGATAGTGGGTACTGTAAGTGATAGAGATTCTGACTTTATTTCTTTGAAACATTTTTATATTAATTATTTTACAGGAAGCTTCTATTATATGACTGACATAGTAAAATAAACCCCCGCTGCACTAGCAGTTGAAAAACAAATAATCCAACAAAAGAAGATATTCCATTGGAATCAGATCTGCAGATCTATATAGAAAAAATCAGTAAATTCTGCTTATAGTTATGAATGTAAAAATGCCAAATACACCATATCAAATGCCAATAAGAGGCACTCAGGCACTCACATACTTCATGTTACAACACCACCATAACAAGAACATTTTTTAATGAAATGGTGTTTTCTTTCACCGAAATAGTCTTACCGGCCTCAACAAGGTCGACTAAAATTTATAATAGAATTTACATAAGACATGTGCAGCTTATAGGCCATTATATAGTTGTTGCAACAAACTTACAATAATAATTGCTGCAAACACCTTATACTAATAATTTCTGTATAACATACCTTACAAGCTAAGATTGCAGATCTTAAGCTCATCTCCTTCAATAAGAAAACATAGTCAAATGCAACAAGAAGGCATGATTTGCAGTTATTGCTAAAACAATACTCCTCTCGGTCAAAACAGAAAATCCTACTTGGCGCATCAAAAGCCTCACAAAACATTTATTTCAGATAATTACATATCCCAACTCTTATCTTCAAAATAAACTTAATTATATTTTTATTTATTAATCTACACGAAGTCATTTATGTAGAGATATTGTTTTTTTTCTTTTCACATTTAAATCACTCCAATAATTAAAAAGTACTTTTGAATAATAACAACAATATATCATTTACTATAATAATGACTTGATTTAATTTTATTACTAGTATGGATATCTTAAATGCATCTATCTAAAAGACGTTGAGAGATATCAATCTCTAGCGCCTATATTGAGATGCCAAGAGATCAATCTCAAGGCACTTATAACAAATTCAATATAGACACGTTGACATTGATATCACTCGACATCTTTTAGATAAATGCATTTAAGATATCTATGCTAGTATATATACATTTAATTTTATTTGTGTGAGCATTTTGTTTTTATATTTAAAAAAAATTATCAACTCTAAATAGTTTTAGTGAACAATCATACTATTACAGTGCACCCCTTATTGTCATTCTAAGATATACCTCTCAACATAATAAACAAAATAATTTTAAATAAATATTAAATTATATAAAGAAAACATATTTAATAAAAATATGTATATAAATTATAACTTTAATACCTCAACATTATAACTTGTTTTGAATGAAAAGCTTTGAGTTTAGATTCTATTCTTGGAATCTTCTTCATCTCTAAAAGTGATTATACAATTTTTAAAATATAAAATTAAAATACATTTTATATAATAATAACAATGAGAACTTTTGGAATTTAATTTAATAGTTTTTTTATCATTTGTAATTTAATTTTTACATACATATTGGTAAATATATTTTTATATAAAGACTTATTTCAATATATTGTGCCAAGGACGGAAACCCTTGCTGCATACCTTGAGGATAGGACGAAATTCCTAATCCTCATTTCTATGAGCAATTCGATTCACAGATTGCAGGGTGAGGCTGATCAATCTTGTTGAATTCCAGGTCCAAGTTACAGGAGCATTTCACAAGTGTTGAAGGAGAATTAGGGTCACTGCCAGTACAGTGAGCAGTATTTCCAGATCAAGGCTGTTTAGGCAGGTATTTGGAGGTCCCGATTTCATTGATAAGCGTGGCTGGTTCAGACACTACTCTCCGCTGATTTGGTTAAGGACACAGCATCACTAATCCCTGGTGAAAGGCATCTAGAAATCAATCGCTGAACCTGATTAAATTGCCCAGGTCTTTATGAATCAATAACAGCATCAATTATTCTGAATTTGTGGGTGAAGCTAACTCGCTTGCCCTATTAATATACATATGATTAATGTGGATCAAGAAAATGGAAAAAAGCGAGCGAAAATCTACAGACATTAATCCTGTAGCTGTCGATCCCTCGGATGGCAGAGAAAACCCTAACCTGGGCTCAGGAGCATCCCCCCCCAAGAAGCTGCAACAGAATTCGTCTTCAGACTTCCCCTTTGGAAAGCATCTTCCGCCATACTGCTACAATTGCTGGCTTTACGGGCACAAGGAGGCGGAATGTAGGAAACCTAAGGCAATTCACAATAATTATGATCATTTGCTGCCCTCCATCGCTGAGCAGAAGAGAAGGAGTCAAGATGCAGCCAAAGTAGTAATGCCTGCCCAGCTCCCCGATGTAGATAAATGCCCTAAGGTGCCTTCCACGGTTGACTCCTTAGGCTCCCTTCAATGCCGGCATAATTCAAAGCTACACTTCAGATCTTCTTCAGTCAAGAATACTCAGGAAAACCATGGATGTGTGACGAACACAGACAAAGTACATGTAGGTAAGAGGAAGGAATGTCACCTAAATCACCAAGTTCGAAAACATTTATCACCTGATTCGAAAAACCCTAATTCATATCAATATGCATCCACTCGGGACCCAATGCCCTATACTAGGCCAGAAATGGGGAGTGGATCAAAAATACAGCCAGTAAAAAACAAAGAAAATGCCTGGAAAGAAATTAAAGGAGGACATAAGAAGAAGATCCCGGTAGGGACCTTTACACTAAAAGTAACAAATCCCTTTCTCCCTTTAGAAAATGCGGAGAACGCGGAAGAGGCGAGATCTGGGGAGGGAATCAAAGTGTCCAACAAATTCACGGCAAAGACACAGTCAGCTCCTGAAAGGAAAGAGACTTTCAAACTGCGCCCAGTTATCTTTTCCACAGAAACTTTAGATCAGCAACTCAGAATTTTCAACCTCACAAAGTATGCGAAGAAGGAAGCTCGAATCTTCTCTAATCTCACAAAGGCTGATAGGTCAAATTATATCAAAGTTTCGGCCCCTTTACATCATAATCAGTCTCCGGTATATATCCCCCCACACAGACGGAGAGAGACACCAAAAGACATTAAGGCTCAATCTATCCCTTATATTGAGTCAGCTTCTAAGATTGAGGATAACGTGGTCATCATCAGCAATCCCTACAGCGAAACTAGATGGAAAGATTGCCAAGATCTTGGCATCTATGCTTACTGGAATGGGCCATCAGATCACATCCCCAGTCTTATCAGCTGGCTTACCGACTTCTGTGCTGAACAGGTAAGTATCTCTCACTATTCTAATAGATTACTATATATGCATTGTGGTAGCTCACTGATTAAGAAGAACTTCCTTCATATATCTGAATCTCTCTTTAAAGGTTATGCTATTAAATTTTTCGGCTGGATACCTAATTGCAAGGAGGAAAATCTAGATTTTCATATCCCCACTTGGGTTACCTTGCAATCAGTACCTCCAGAACTGATGCATCCAGTAATTTTAAAAAAACTAGGAGCATCTCTAGGAGATCCTATTGGTATTGATACATCCTATAATACCTGCAATAATATTAATTTATTAATCAAATGTAAAGTCAATACCTTCTCTTTCAAACCAATCAAAGTAATTACTAATCATGCCATTTATAATATCAACTGTCAAAGGAAGTTCCTGGAGGTCTCTAAAATTATTAATCTAGATTCAAAACTATCAAATGAAAATCATCCTATGCTACTGACCTCGGATCTTGAGAAGGCCCTCCCTTTGATTAAACATAACAGGCAAAAGAAGAACAACCCAAACCTTCTGAAGCACAGTGTAAAAAGTGCAATCAAGTCAAGATACTCAGAGTATCCCAATCCAGTCATAAATTTAAATCCTGACACAGAAGCTATTCCAGAAGGTCTTCCTATCTGTAAGGAAATGAACCTTCAACAGAAGAGTCATGAGGACAAACAAGGGCAGCCCGGGAAAATCAGATTTAGCAGAACAAAAAGAAAAAATATCAAAAAAACAAAAAAGTCAGAGAAGAAGACTTCCTCTGCTATACTCAAAAACGAAAGAAGTAAAGAAACAGAGCACAACAAAGAAATCAAGGAACCTATCAACAACTTTCCTAAACTGGCAGCAAGTAAAGAAGCTCAAGTCTCAATTCCAGAAGTAGCTTCTGGTGTCACACCTAAAGTCAACAAATTCTGGCAAACTCCGGAGAATAAGAGAATTAAAGGTTGCAATGAAGGCTCAATTAACAGAGATATGGAAATTGAAGAATTATCCCACAAGTTCAGCAAATTCTTGAATGAAGAAATCAGCACCAATGAAGACATAAACATAGATGATACAGAAAGTGAGGAGATAGACCTCCTTACTGAAGAATTACTCCACGTTTTCAATCCAGAGAATCACAATGAAAGTACCATCCTGCAGAAAGAGAATCTTCTACAAAGAGTCCTTCAACTAGGTGGGGAAAACTACACCTTTGACAATCTAAGGAGAGATTTAATGAGAATAGAACAGGAAGATCACATACAGAGGTCAAATCTGGAGGAATGTCCTGATGGAAAGATTGATACTGGCATCAAAGGACCTGATGAGATACAGAACACCCTAAATGAGCAGATCCTTTTAGCACTTGCAGAAAAGGAAAAAACTTTGCTGGAAGGGGATCAAATCGAGGAAACATGTCATTCCAATCAAAGTCAGTTGGGGATCTGCATGAACCAAGAGGGTATCAGATCCCCTAGATATGGGACTGCCAAAGCTAAAAGGGGAAGGAAATCTTTAAAAGAATTGAGAGAAGCAGATGGTCAGGTTAGAGAGCAACCAAAGATCAGTGATATCTTCAATGTTGGGAAGGGGAAGATCCTTCCCAAGGCTCCATGAAAGTCACTACATGGAATGCTAGAGGCTTAAATGCCTCTAGCAAACAAAGGCTTTTAAGACAGAACTTAAAAGCCTTTGAATCCGAAATTGTTATGATACAGGAAACAAAACTGAATTTAGAAGAAGGGCTGAAACTGGGAAAAAAACTGAGTTATTGGAATTTGCACTTTCAGGAATCACGAGGGGCTTCAGGAGGTTTGGGCTTTATATGGAATCAGAGGAAGGTAAGCCTTGAGATCATTGAGTCAAGGCATAACTGGATGAACTGTCAAGTCAAAAGTACCGTCTCTAATCTTCAATTCCTGCTAATTAATGTTTATGGTCCCATTTCTAATTTTGACAAAAAAGCTGTATGGACAGATCTAAGTAATTTCTTCCTCAGTTATATCAATGAAATTATTATCATTGGTGGAGACTTTAATACAATAATTAGCTTAGAAGAAAAAGCTGGAGGTACAAAACATATACATTCAGCATCTATAGAGTTTAAAAATTGGATAGATGATCATTGCTTAGAAGATATCCCAACCAATAATGGTATCTACACATGGAATAATAGGAGAAAGGATTTTAACTATATAGCTGAAAAATTAGACAGATTTCTTTTTAAAGGAGACCGTAGCTCCTTCCAGTTTGATATCTCTTCTCAGATTTTGCCAATAGCCGGATCTGATCACTTTCCAGTCCAAATTTCCTTAACAGAACCAAAAAAACCACATAGAAACCCTTTCAAATGCGAAAAGATGTGGTTTTTGGACAATAACTTCATGAATCTAATCAAACTTTGGTGGAACGAAGTAACCTTCAAAGGCTCAAAAATGTTCACTTTCGTTTCAAAATTGAAACACACTAAAAAAAGGATCCTAGAATGGAACAAAACACATTTCAGGAATATTTTTAAAGAAAAATTAGACTTGGAAGAAGAATTAATTAATCTCAACTCCGAAATTATTAAAAACGGCATGAACAATAATTCTTATCTATTGGAGAAAGAACTATTACATAAACAAGAAGACATTTTAGCAAAAGAGGAAATATTCTAGAGACAAAAATCCAGAGAGAAATGGCTCAATGAAGGCGACCGAAACACAAAATTCTTTCACAATAGCACAATAGCGAATAGAGCCTTTAAAAGTATAACAAGGATCAAAGATGAGACTGGTAATTTGACAGAAAACCCAAATCTTATTGCTGAAACTATGGTGAATCACTTCCATAAAATTCTCAATAATTTTGAGAGCTCCAACTTGATAGCCCAGGACAAAATGCTGAGCTCAATCCCCTCCCTCATAACGGTAGAAGATAATAAAAATTTAAATAAACCTATTACATTGGAAGAAGTTAAGTCAGCTTTATTTAGCATGAATCCCGATAAATCCCCGGGTCCTGACGGCTTCCAGGCCTTCTTCTTCCAAAAATGTTGGGACACAATTGGGACAGATTTATGGAAAGCTATAGAAGCTTCTAGAAACGGCGGATCCTTATTATCTGAAATTAACTTTACATTCCTTACTTTAATACCCAAAACTGAAAATCCTGTTAATCCAGGAGATTACAGACCTATTGCGCTTTGTAATACGATCTACAAAGTATACTCCAAAATCCTCTCTTCCCGCCTAAAGCTCCTGTTACCTAAACTTATATCGGAAGAACAAACTGGCTTTGTACCAGGACGTTCCATTATAGATGGCATCCTGATCATCCAAGAAGCAATCCACTCAGCTTCCAAAAGCAAAACTCCAAGCATGTTTATTAAACTTGACTTTCAAAAGGCATATGATATGGTAGATTGGAGATTTCTTTGTAAAACACTAGAAGCATTTGGCTTTAACCATCAATGGATTAATTTAATATTTCAATGTATCTCGACGACTAAAATCTCCCTTTTAATTAACGGCTCGCCAGAAGGTTTCTTCGAGACCTCAAGGGGCTTAAGGCAGGGAGATCCACTCTCACCCTTTCTTTTTATAATCATGGCGGAAGCCTTTGGCCGAGCTTTTTCAAGAGCCCAAATCGAAAAGAAAATCAGTGGTATCCAAGTTACAAAAAATGTTCCAAATATAACTCACCAACAATATGCAGATGATACAATTCTTCCTGGTGAAAGTACTATAGCTGAAGCAAAAACTATCAAAACCATTATACAATCTTATGCGGCTGCTTCTGGTCAAAATATCAATGCAAACAAGTCCGAAATTTTCTTTTTAAATACTAATACTACTACAGAAAATCAAATTTGTAGTATTTTGGGTTTCAAGAAAGGAACTTTCCCATGTAAATACCTAGGAATAGATTTAGAAAGTGGTATTAAACACAATAAAGTATGGAAACAGGTTTTGACAAGAATAGACTCCAAGATAGGAACCTGGAAAGATAAATGGCTATCCAAAGCAGGCATGATAACTAAAATAAAATCAGTTCTTACAGCTCTACCCATCTATCCTCTCTCGTGTCTCCCTCTCTCAAAATCCATTAATTCCAAACTTGAAACTAAGCTTAGGAACTTTCTGTGGACAGATTGTGAAGAAAGTAAAAAGATGGCCCTCATCAAGTGGGATAAGATTAGACAACCGAAAGAACATGGCGGTTTAGGGATAAAGAATTTAAATTGGCAAAATGAAGCCTTCGGGGCTAAATTATCTTGGAGATTATTTAAAGAACACAAGCAAAAATGGGCTAAAATTCTATATAACAAATATCTGGATGCTGATAAACCTGAATCTTTATTTCGAATGAAAACCCTTCCTAAAGGCTCGAGCAGCTGGAATTTCATAGCTAACAATAGGCACATTATTACTAATCACCTTTCCTGGGATATTGGCAGGGGACAAGATGCATTATTTTGGGAAGATTCTTGGGATGGATTACCACCCATAGATTCTCTGAATCTTCCTCAAAAATGCAAAAATCTCCTCACTAAAATATGGGGTAATAAAGTCAAAGATTATATGACCCTTCATAACGACCATGAATGGACATGGAAATCTTTAGAAGGATTAGATCTGGATCCTGCCTCAATAACCTCTTACAATCAAATGATTAATCAGAGGAAAGCAAAACAGATTAATAGGGATGATAGATTGGTATGGGCCGCTGCCAAATCTGGCCAATATAGTGTTAAAGAGGGCTATAAATCTATAATCAATTCTCAGAGATGGGAAGAAATTAATATCCCCCTACATCTCTGCTGGGACAAAGCATGTTTACCTAAGGCAGGTTTTTTCCTCTGGTTAGCCTTTCAAAATAAGATCCTTACTGCTGATAACCTTCAAAAAAGAGGTATTCATGGTCCCTCCCATTGTGTTCTATGTAAACAAAATACCGAGGATGTTGATCATCTCCTGTATAACTGCTCATATGCCAAACATTGCTGGGAATGGCTAAAACTTAAATTAGGATGGATCACCGCTCTCCCAGAAACCTACCAGGATCTCCTGAGTGGATGGCCCAAGGGCCTATCCAAAGGTATTTACAGTAAGATTTGGAATATCTGCCCGGCTATTATGTCCTGGGAAATTTGGAAGGAGAGAAATCGAAGGATCTTCAAAAATCTAGAAATGCAGGTTGATACTCTTACTAACAAAATTGAAGTATGCATTACCGAAACCCTCAATTCCCACATTAGGAATTCTAGTTTCGAAGAAGGCTCCTTCTCTATGTGGGACTGTAAGATTAAAGAAAATTGGACAAAACTTATCAACCCCCCCCCAAGTTATAAAACGAAAAACGCTGAGGCAAGGAAAAACTGTAAATGGACTTGTCCCCCCCCTGAATGGTACAAACTCAACTTTGATGGAGCCTCCCGTGGTAATCCAGGCCAATCAGGTATTGGATGTATTATCAATAATGATAAAGGGGAATGGATTTTCAAAAGAGCAAAAAATATAGACCCAACCACTAACAATATGGCAGAACTTGAGGCCCTCCATGAAGGTATCAAATCTTGTCATAAAATGGGTATTTCGAAAGTTATTATAGAAGGGGACTCCCAAATAGTTCTAAATGCATTGCGCAATAGATCAACCACGAACTGGGTTCTCCACTCTAAGCTCGAAGAAATCCTGCTACTACTAGATAAATTTGAAGCTTTTCAAATTAACCACATCTTCAGGGAAGGTAATCAAAAAGCTGACAAACTTGCTAACCTTGGTGCGGATGGGTTAGACATTCTTAAATCCACAAACCCTTCGTAGTCACCTTTTCTTCATTATCACTCCCCTCCCCTCTTGTTGGTTTAAATTTATTTCCTCTTATTGATCACAAATATCATCCCTCTGCCGATTTTTAAATTCAGGCTCTATCATTTACACACAAATTTTCTTAGGTAAGAATGCTAAACAAAAATTAGATTTTTGTGTCAGTTCGGACATTACATGATTTTTTAAAAAACTTGTTAAGGTCTTTATCTTTCTTTTAGTCTAGATTTATAAAGAAATCAGATAACCAAATTAGATTAGTATTATAAGGCCCTTACTCACATATAGATTTTAGTGTTCTTTTAGATTACTTTCCGGAGTAGCTCGAATAGTATGTCACGCATTTTTAAGGTAATTAGTAGTAGAGTAATAGTCTTGTTTTATTTCTATTAGTGGCCATCGGTTTATGTTCTTGATCTTATACCCTTTGTACTAACCCTTTAATTTGACTAACATGTAAAATAAGTTTCTTTTAGAATGGATGGTGGTTGCCTTTTATTTCTAATGCAGGACAGGAAAAGGAAGACTTGTACACCAATAGTCATCATTGAGTAATGTCATTATTTTTCGAATATGTATCTCCTGTTAAAGGACCATTCGTTGTACAATTATGAATAACATACAACCAGGGGAATGCCTCTGTGAAATAATGTAATGTAACAACATCTTCACAACATGTGTAATTGTAGCATAGTGAACAAGATATAAACAGGGGTATGCCCCTAGGTTTTATTTGTATGTATTGGACTAATGTCCCGGGCAAGACTGGAGGTTTTCTTCCCCGTTCTTTCCTACCAGTGCCCGTTTGAACGGAGGACATGTAAATTTTATTTTTAATATAATCAAAGGCTTCGGCCGTTCATTGATCAAAAAAAAAAAAAAAAAACAATGAGAACTTTTGATTGTGGTGTTTCCTCGACAATTGTTTGTCACAAGAAGAAGGGTCTGCCAAATCTGTGTATGACTCTCACCCTCACATCAAGAGTGTGTATGACTCTCACCCTCAAGTCAAGAGGGTGCAGATTGTCTGTTCAGGATCTAATATTGTATAGGTGGGTCCTTTGTGGGTTGGGAACTTTTGCTCCTACATGCAACTTGGCTACAACTTTATAAGGTTTCAAGCCCTATCAAACCCTGAGGTTTGTACAGGGCTTATGATCCCTTTAAAACCAACTTATCCTAATCAAAACAATGAAAACTTCTAATATTTTTAAATTAATTTATTAAAATATATATATTTATAATTTAACAAAAAATAAAAATACATAATTATAATTATGATTGCATGAAAATCATATTTTTTTACAATTCCATAAAAGTGCATTTCCTTATTTAAGTCCACATTTACATCAAATCAATTTAATGTTAAATAAAAATTTTAATTTTACTTAAAAAATAATACTAATATCTACACATTTAATATAATACAAGACAATTAAATTAAAATATGTTAATTTCATGCAACTTACTCTAGCTTATTTATCTCTTCAATATAGGACAATATTTAACTAACTTTCAATTTGACCATTGTTTGAAATTGGATCATGGAATGATAATATGGTCCTATGGAATTTTTTAAAAAACCATTTAATAATAATCTTTGTTTAAATAAAATAAAATTGTTAAAAATAGTTTATCAGCTATGTTGAGTTGTTCATAATCACTCAAATCTTAGAAGCCCATTATGAATAAGCAATGATTTTCCATGTGGATTCTCTATAAACAAATTTTAAAAGAAATGGAAT
Organism: Cunninghamia lanceolata; assembly: GCA_027924645.1. Classification (NCBI taxonomy): domain Eukaryota; kingdom Viridiplantae; phylum Streptophyta; class Pinopsida; order Cupressales; family Cupressaceae; genus Cunninghamia; species Cunninghamia lanceolata. The sequence continues at coordinate 20,683,809 of BSBN01001583.1, forward strand.
TTCACACCGATGGGATTTAGACTAACCTTGATATCGTAACCGACTGGAATCTTTTTTAGTCAACACGATTTTGCAATTGCATGCCCTTTTTAAATCAATCAATCTTAATTAGATGTTAAGAAAAGAGTATAGTGTACCACTAAATCACATCAAAACTCTTTTGAATAAATTGCTTAGGTAATATGAGAAAAAGAAATCATGTGATAATAAAATACTGAAAGAAATAAAAGTAATTAGTTTTGGCTATTAAGGAGATGCGTTCATTCACACTTTAAAATGTCAAACTATATTTTAAGCAGCTAGGAAAAGGTTGTCTATCTACTTAAAAAATTACTATTAAATTTCTCTACAGTTTAGATAACTTTAGGTTTTTTGTGCACCTACCATGCTTTGACTATTAAATGTATTCGTTTTAATTTATTTAAAATTTGTAAGGTCATAAATTTATATATACATTTACTTTTTGTGTGAATTAATTTTTTTTTAAAAGAGGGGTAAAAATTTATTAATTAGGAAACAAGTACAAAATCAGAAGGGCAACCGTCCCAAGAGACAACAAAAAACAAAAAAGGATCACCAGCACCACAACTAACCAAACCAAATTCCAAGGAACCTCCCAGCCCCAGAGTCCCAAGCAGGGACCACAACTAACCATCCATATCTGTAGAGATCAAATTTTCTAAATGATAAACCCCATCATGGGACAATCGATCCCAACCACTCACATTCCAATCTCCCACATGCTCTGAAGCCCACTTAGCCAAGCAATCTGCCACACGGTTCCATTCCCTAGGAACATGGACAAAAGAAACAAAGTCCATCGTGTGACTCAATCGAAGAATCTGACGAACCACCAACGCCAGTTGCCAACGCACACCAACCATCACCCGCTCATTCAGTACCCGCTCATTCAGTAGATTAACCACAATCTGAGAATCAAACTCACAAATAACCCTATGCCATCCCAAAGCACATCCTTGTTCCAAAGCCCGGAGAATAGCTAGAGCCTCCATAAAGTTATTAGTCTGATGCCCCTTATAAGAAGAAAAGAAAAATAGGACAGCCCCAGAGCTATCCCTTCCTAATCCCCCAATCCCAGCATGGCCAGGATTCCCCTTGGAAGAGCCATCAGTATTAATCTTAAAGATCCCTGGAGGTGGAGGTGACCACTTGCCCTCTCTCTGAGCCTTACTTTTAGAAAGGCTCCTTTTCCTGAGCCAAGAAGAGCCAGAGCCTCCAACAACTAATCTCAAACTATGCACCACCTGCAACTCTCCAATATCCATCTTAGTAGAGAGATCACATTTAGCCGCTAAAGTTTCCTGAAGCATACTAAGAATCCTCTGCTACACCTGCTAAACCTCCAACTTCCTCCCCTGAAAAATCCTTCGATTTCTTTCCAGCCACAACTACTACAAAATTAAAGGACCAATATTCCAAGCCATTTGCAAAAAGGAAGCCTTAGCTGGGGGCCTGCCCAAACTGCTCCAAAAATCAACCAAAGAAGAAGCATGAAAACGGCCCTGTTTCCAAGCACCCCACCAACGATGCCAAATCTCACAGGCAAGAGGACACTGAAAAAATAAATGGGCCTAACACTCCTCCCCACCATTGCAAAGGAAATAGATAGAAGGACCTTGAAAGCCCCTTTTCTGCAAGTTATCCCAGGTGAGACAACAATTCTGAGCAACCAGCCAAAGGAAGTAATTACATTTTGGCCATCCAAATTTATTCCACACAAACTTCCACCAGGGAGAGTTCTTCACGCCAAACTTTTGCCTATCCAACACCAGATATCCAGAAGCAACTGAATACACACCTTTCGGATTAAGATTCCATGCAAGGAAATCTCTCTCCTCTAGGGAACTGCAAATTCTACCATCAAGAATCCTAGCTAACTCCTCCCGACCACCAGTAACCCCCCCAATGGCCACTCAAACATATCCTTCCATCTACAAACCTCCACTTGACCCACACGCTGAACAGATTTGAAATGCTCCACACGACACTCAAGGAAGATATCACGCAATGTGAATTAATTTTTTTAATTTCAAAAATAAAAGTCACATTATTACACTCCATCCCTTACTGTCACTATAGGTTATATCTCTTTTGTAATTATTATAACGAAATTAAATACGAGTAAATATGAAATAATAATAAATTAATATCACTATGTATAATAAGTGTTATATAATGACTAGTCATTATTATTATAATATATTCAAAAAATATTTATTTGAAATCACAATTTTATAATAATTATCAAATTATCTAAATTTATATTAAATATTACCATTTTCATTTAACAACACTAAATATTATATAAATAATAGATATTACTTAAAATTTAAATAAGTATATATTTTATACATAAAATTAATTTATAAATATAATATTATTAATATATATTTTAAATATTATTATTAGTTTGAATTATAAATTAACTACATTAAAATTTAAGATATTTATCGAAATGTTCTTTTTCACCGTATGAAATATAAAATTGGCCATAAAATTTCCTTTGGCTTAAAAAAAAATGCTTTTTAAATTAAACACATAGCGGATAGGTTAAGTATCAACATTTAGAATAATGTTTAAAAGTTGACCCGTCGTAATTTCAGATATTAAATGTATTTTATACAATGTGAGTGTTGAAATAAAAATTTGATTTGAATCATAGAAAACTTCACCGACATCAAGTTACCTCATCAATAGTAACTATTTTTTGGTTCTATAATTGATTTGTGGCATATTTTATTTATACGTGAGATATGTTTTAGATTGAAGAGAAACAACTGAACCAAAATTGTTGAAAACCACAGCGAGAGTGCAAACTGACTTTATTTCTTTGAAACATTTTTATATAAATTATTATACAGGAAGCTTCTATCCTGGGATTGTGACATAATAAAATAAACCCCCGCTGCACTAACAGTTTTGAAAAACAAACAATGCAACAAGAAGAAGATATTCCATTGGAATCGGATCTGCAGATCTATATAGAAAAAATCAGTAAATTATGCTTATGAATGTAAAAATGCCAAATACAACCTGTCAAATGCCAAAAAGAGGCATTCACATACTTCATGTCACAACACGTCATAACAAAGAACATTTCTTTAATTAAATTGTGTTTTGTTTCACCGAAAGAGTCTTACCGGCCTCAACAAGAACAACTAAAAGTTATAATAGAATTTACATAAGTCATGTGCAGCTTATATGCCATTATATAATTGTTGCAACAAACTTACAATAATAATTGCTGCAAACACCTTATACTAATAATTTCTGTATAACATACCTTACAAGCTAAGATTGCAGATCTTAAGCTCATCTCCTTCAATAAGAAAACAAAGTCAAATACAACAACAAGGAGGTGGCATGGTTTGCAGTTATTGCTAAAACAATACTCCTCTCCCTCAAAACAGAAAATCCTACTTGGTGCATCAAGAGCAAAAATAAATGAATTAGATTGTTTCTTGGCAAAAAATTGTGTGAGTTTTTGTATCAACGTAATAATTTATTTGTAAATCTCCTACAAAATATCATTAGAAATGTTGGTAAAAAACTCATTTGTGGAAGAGTTTTTGTATCAATGTAATATTTTTTTAAAAATCTCATCTTCTTAATGATGATCACTAAATATAATGGAAATGTTGATAAAAAACTTAATTTTTACCAGAAACAATCTTCTTGTACCTAACTTTTTTAATACTTCTATTTCCATATTTATTTCTAAATAAATAAACATGGCTTAAAATAAGAAAGCTTGGCAACACTTGCTGAAGTTGGAAACTTCAAACAATGAAAAATAGACCAACACAGTTACTAATGAATGGATGAAGTGATCTTATTCAACTTCTAAAAGACCAAAAATGTTTACGGGACCACAAAGCCAAAACTACTTTGTTCTGTGATACGAGCTTAAAGTTGACAAAGAAAGAATTTCAAACAGCGAGATCATGGCATTGCAACTTCCCTATACGTTGAGCCTTCTATTATTAGTTTTAAGTTTTTAAAAATTCCCCTACTTTTGCAAGTCTCAACTCCGCAAAGACAACAAAAAGGAGAACCCAGAAGAATTTTGGGGAAAAAGAAATTCATAAGTAGAAACAGAGAAGATATTACTTTCTAACAAGCCAACAGTTCTGTTGCTAAAAGGAAGGCTTCACTATATTTCCATTGAAACTCGTAAATTTATACAACATTAACGAGTAAAAAATATCATTGAGGCTTATATTATCTTATATTATATATCCTGTGTATTTATTATGTTTTCTTTTGAGGATTTGAAGTAGAACTTGCTCCTTTAGAACAAGGATGAGGAATGATTTCCCTAGTGAATCAAAGCTCAGAATTTGTTGGGCAGGCTCTTTGGTAAAGTGGGTATGTTATAAAAAGCTGGTCAATCTGCAAATATCTTATTAGAATAAGGTATAAAAAGTTAAGTATTGTAGAATTTGGAAAGGAAGTATAAAATTGTATAGTAAAATGTTGATACCCACATAAAAGTGTCTCACAGTGTTTTTTTTTTTTTTTTTAATTTTTGGTTATTTTAACTATAACAAAATTGAAAATAATATAAATTAATGATTTGTAATGTTTACATATATTTTTATAATTTTGATTGCATATTTTATTTATTATTAATTTTTAAATGAAAACAACTATTAAGATTAATTTAGAAGTATATTTCTATAATATATAACTTTTTCTTTTGTAATATCCAAATTAATTAAATTTTTTTTATTGAAAGAAAAATATTTATATGAAAAATACTCTTATTTTTCAATTTTTTTCTATTACTTTTATTTTTTCATATGTATTTTTATAATAAATCTCTTTTCATTAAAAATTAAAAATAAATATAAAACTATTTTTTTTTATTTTTTTATATTGAACAATGCAATAATTGAAGAAATCAAAAACGACAGAAGTTCAATTATGGTAGAAATCAAAACGAAATTGACAAAAAATATAATAAAATATGCATATTGTTCGTCCACGTACCTCCTAGCCTCTACGCAATGGCGCGGTTAAGAAACGGAACGGAGCGAGCTCCAATTTATTCAGAGAAACCCTAACGCTTGCCTCCTGCGCAATAATCTCGAAGAATATTCTCTCGAAGTCATCCAGATTCCCGGAAACAGTAGCCCTAAAAGGAAGGATGAAGGCAAATCAATCATCTCTAGTATAATTTGTGCAAATAAACATAATACATATCTAAAAATGGGAGTCAGAAATAAAAATATGTACGGTTATCAGGCCAACAAACAAATCCAACAGAGCAAGAAACGAAACAAAGATCCGATACGAAGTCAGTGAAAGTTGCAGCCGTATGCTGTTCAACGATCACGACACTCAAATCTTTCATGACGCCGAGCGATCCACAGGAAAACGTAATGAAAGCGAAGGAAAATATAATTGCACCCCCACGCCAAAGCTCGCTGAAAATTGTCTGAGAAACCTGCACACCTGTCTACCATATTACGGGGCAGTTTTCAATGGAGTGCACACCAAACCCTCTTGAATGAATCTGCACCTTACTTGAGCCATTTTAGTCAACGTTTAAGATAAATGTTATTTTAAAAATCTGTCTATAATAAATGCTATTTCCAAAATGACTCCAAAATGACAAAGCTCAAGTCATGGACTCCATTAAATACACCGACTGCTGTGGTTCTACTTACACATCATTCATTTTAATGGTCAAACACTTGATAGCAATTTTACACCTCATTCACAACAAAAAAGTGGTAAATATTTGTCCTATTTTTATTAGCCAAAATTGACCTTTGACTGTTGAAGCACATAATGTTTAAGAATAACCCTAATCTACTCAACAGAAATTTTTTAAAAAAATTACTATTGAAAATATCCTATCAATTGCAAAATTTCCCTACAGTTTTATGGTTGAGATGTTACAATATAAATTACATTTTGGACATGATTTTTGTGTTATATTAAAAAAAAGGTCATATATAACATTTAATTTTTTATCTAATATTATTTTAATCATTGAGACTGTAGAGTGAATGTAAACGGCAGCTATTCTTAAACATCATCCACTTCAACAGTTTGACCATTAAAATGGATGCTGTTTAAGTGTATTTGATGGAGTCCATGGCTTGGGCTTAGTCATTTTGGAAATAACATGCATTATAGACAGATTTTTAAAATAACATTTATTTTAAACGTTGAATAAAATGGCTCAAATTTTCAAACGTGTAAGGTGTAGATTCATTCAACAGGGTTATTCTTAAACATCATCCACTTCAACAGTCAAATGTCAATTTTGGCCTATTTACCACTTTCTAAAATGGATGAGAGGTAAAATTGATATTGAATGTTTAACCATTGAACTGTGCGCTATTTAAGTACAGTGGTAAACCAGCCGTGTGCTAATTTTTGAGACTATTTGAGACAAAACGGCTTAAAAAGTGTTCTGGTTCCCGGAAGATCTTGGGAGGTGGATCTCTTCCTGTCCAGAAAATTTAACCCAAAAAAAAAATTTTAATATATAGGTAGAAAAATAAAAACGCTCCACTAGAATTGTGGAGCGTTGGGCATACACAAAAAAAATTATCACGCCCAAAGAATTATGACACGCACAGTATAATGTTTGTACAGACAGCCGACCATGATTCAAGACATGGCACCCACCAACTCCTCGCCGTTTTACCCTTCACTCTTCTCTTAGCTTAAACAAAAATAAAAATACATTAACGTCAACTGACTTTATCTAATCTTTTCGCCCACCAATTCCCGTCATTCACGAAAACTGTAGGCACCGGAGACGTGAACGAGAAGAAGATTTGAAACCAGTGAAAGAGAGGCGCCCATTAATTGCAGTAAGTAGACCAGTAAAATTGGCACCATCCAATGCCCATGATCTGCACCTGATTATCCCTGCTTCTATGATTTCAACTACCCCAAAAAAATCCTCCTATTTGCGATCCATTTTGCCAGGTAAAATTATTTCAAATCATTCTGCGCACCTGACTGTTCGCGTACTATTACAGGGCGAAATGCCGTTTCTGATAGGATACGAATCTGAGCCTCCCCACTCACTCATACACAAAGATCTTTGCCCCGAACCCTAATTGTCGGGCCACTGTTTCTAACCGGCGACCGCCTCCAAAACAATGATACCAAAACACTCGATCACCTATCAAATCAAGCCACGGCAGAGCAGAACAGATTTTCCCCAATCATACTCATATCAAAGATTCATTTCCATCATAAATCCAATGATCGCCAACAACCTTCTCCACCATTACGCCTTCGGATCTCATAGAACCACTGCGAAATCCATTGACAGTCCCGCGAACGAACCTCGCCGACTGCGAAAAATTCTTCCCGGACGATTCCATCTCCTTCCATTTGACCAGGGGCTTAAATTCAGAAACCGCCTTCAAACCCTCCCTAACCTTCACCGACAAACCCTTAACCCTCACGGTCGAATGGACACACCCAATTCCGGCCAAGTCCGGCCTTAACAACCGCCCAAAAACCTCCTCCTGCACTGCGAGCGCCTCGACAACCGCCAGAAACTCCACCGCTACTCCCGGTGACAGCCCCACCATTCTCTCCCTTACCTCCTCCAGCCGGTACAAAATCTCCTCCTGCAACTGCCACGCGTCGGCGAAGACAATCCCCAGCGCCGCTAAAATCACAGGGTTCTCCGGCCCGTGTGATTGGCAGCAGTCGCAGGCTGCTCCCAGCAGGCTCCTCAGCGCCTCCAGTTCCCTCGCCAGCTCAGCATTCGGCAGCCCCGTCACAGTACACGTCGACAGGCTGCGGCCGAAAAACTCTCCCAGCACCCGACACGTCGACAGCCACTGGTCCACGTAGGTCGCGTAGCACCTGATCCAATTCGAGACCTCCCATGTGACCGCGCTGGAGGGGTCTCTAAAGTTGGAGAGATTAAGGTAATTGCGACCCCCTCGGAAGGGGTAAAGGCTGAGCTGGTCCTGAAATATGAAAGACCCTTCCCTAAGGGTTCTGTGAACCAGAATAAGGGACTTTAGCGCCACCGCCCAGTTCCGCGTCTTGGTGAGGCGCTCCATGAGCTCCGCCACGCAACGCGAAGCGCGGAGTCGCGAGCTCGAACCTCCGGCTGAAAGTATCGCCGCCACGTATTTCTCCTGAGGCGGCGCCTCCTCGTGGCTCGTTGCTCGAAGAATCGCTACACGAAGCGATCCGAAATCCGACTTTGAAACCACCCTGCTTACTGCGGCTTTGTCCTTGAGGATGCCTACCAGTCTCCTCAGCTTCATTTCTGATCTCTCTTCGAGGGTTCGAACCTGCGACATCATTCACCTATCTTCGAGGATTCGAACCTGCAACGTCGTTCACCCATCTTAGGTTCCGGTTTTGGCATTTCGTCTGCCTTTCGATTTATGTAGATTGGGAACCGGCTTAGGCGGTCGTTTTGGCTTGCGTCGATTTTCGTCCTTGGCGTTATGCAGTATTTTAAAGGAAAGGACCACCGGGATGGAGACTTTAGGGGTGTAATTTAATGGCAGTGCCCTTGGTGGGGCCACCTTGGCAGGCCGAGCATTCATTCCAGGATTTGGAACTTGTACCGCGTTGCATTTTGGGATTTGTTTGACGTCAAAAGAGTTTGAGAATTTTAATAGCGGCTCGATGAGAACCTTCCATATATACATTTCAATGCGCACATTTTTATTATTTCATCGATTTCATTGACCCTAATTTAATTTCGTATGGTTTGCAAATTGCATACCTATGCCCTTTTTCCATATGTTTTTGTAGTTATTTTTTATGTTTTTTTAGTTATTTTTTATTAGATAGGTTGGGAAAAGGGTCCCACTTCCTTACATAATATAAGAGTTCAAAATCATAATAAAGATTAGGAAACAAAATCAGACAAAAGACAATAGCTAGCAAAGTCTAACCAGACCAAGCAAAACAATAGAAAGCAGACAAAAACAACCCAAAAATAAGGGAGAGGGGCCAATTGCCGCCCACGCGCCAATAACCGCTATGTTTTTAATCACTTGACCCCCTGTAACATCCATATCCGAATTAACAAGATAAACTAGGTTTTCACAAAGGTAAAAAAAAAATTTACTAGGTAATCAAATGCATAAGAAACTTATCTACTTCCAATTATAACATTTTTCACTTTAAGATAAACATGAACTCATTTTCATAAAACTGAAAGAAATGATTTACATTAAACATTTTGTTTTCTAACAATTTGAAATTTTCTTGAAACAAACAAATATTGGAAACATACCATTAACATGCATCTCGATTGTCGACCCATCACATTCAAGACTCGGCAATCCTCAGTATTTGGAAGAGAAAGTATCTTCAAGGAGCTTAACCTCCAACCACAGACCGTCGGTCTCCCGCACTCCTTCCTAACCGGAAGTGGCCCTACCCTACTCAAGAGGATAGACTTAGGATAACCATCGGTGTTTGCCATCTGAGCTCTGGTGTTGTAACCTACGTGTCTTGTTATCGTGCAGATCCCTAGATACCCTCTAGTCATGCACGACTCTCCACAAGAAACGCCATCCAGTCACAGTGAACATTCGATGCACTTGAGGATAGTACACCACCTTGGCCAAAGGATTTGTTTTTAAATAGCGTTCTAAGAACGCATGTACTTAGTTCACCCACCCTACTCGACTTGAACTGATCGAAATCCTACAGTTTCCTATTAGTAAGGTTTGAACAATTGTCGACCTCGATGACCTCAAGGTTTTTAGGATTTTCTCCTATAATAGCGCATGGCGCATCATTTACTCTAATCCCGAGTTCATAGTTTCATAATCCCATATTCGTATTAACTTTTTTTTTTATAACACCCACTCCTAAGTGGTTTCATACTTGATTACTCAGTTCCCATGTTTGTACCACATACTCAAGTATCTAAATCTATTTCCAGTTATTCTGGAGTTAAGGTTTTGGACTCATAAAGGTCTACAAGATATAGCGACACTAGAATCATCGCATGCAACGTAATCTAGTCTCAAAATGCAGGTTTTCCCACTCTACTTGTTCATTTCAAAACCATGACGGTTTTCGACCAATACTAAAATTTTAACTTCCTACTCCTCTTTCCATGTCAATTAGTTTCACATGATTCATCAAGATAAGAGTCGTAAATAAGATATAAAAGGTTTTGGAATCTTTCTTATGACATTAGAGGTGACCAACCACAGGGTCGACCTCTAACTAAAAATAGAAGATGAAAAGAACACTAGCTGGTTACAACTACATCTTCGGCTGTCAAACACACTAACGTTTACGTCAAAACATGCTTTAAATCTGTGGTTTTAAATTCCTACACAACATGCACTTGGAGCAATGTGTTTTCTCGATGTGGAGCTATCGTTTCAAATGCACCAAAGGCAGTTTTAAGTTGATATCACAGTCTTAATGGAAACTCTTTATAACTTACGTCTTTGCTGACTATTTGAAGTTGTAGTTTACATTTGTATCATGCAGTGATCATTCCTAGATGGGTGCGCATTGAGAATTATGTTCTTTCATCATACAATGTCAATCATAATAGACAATGATCTAGTTTCAGAGTTCTTGAATACTAACAACAGCAATGAAACTATTTCTGAGTTTTTGAATATCAAAACACAGCAACGATACCATTTTATGAATAAACCTCACTCAGAAATCACAATAGAATTACGTTGTCATCATATTCTATTCATTGTAACGTATTTGTCCTTGCAAAGATGAGACACACTTACTGGTCGATACTGCGAAAAAGAAGAGAAAGGGAAATGAACCTGTTGACAGAGATAAAGATTGCTGTGGCAAGATTCCACGTTCTCCTCTGGCTAGTCGTCCTCCTCTGGTTTTCAAAACTCTCTCTTATCTCCCTCTAAACAACGACAGTCCACTCAAAACTATCCTCCTCTCTGCCCGATCACTACTCAGAAGCTCCCACAGTTATCTCTCTGCCGTTTCTCCCTCAAGACAACGACAGACTCCCCCTTAACTCTCGTCTCTCCCACTTCTAAAACTACCCCAGACTACTCAATCACTCTCCCTTTTACTCTCGCTTCATAACTTCTAAAACTGTCCCCTCTTTCCACGATGCAGGAGTCAAAAAGAATGCGTTTCTCTCTGTCGTTTTCCCCCCCTAAACTTCGTAGTTTTTTTTTCTTCTTTTTAATCCCACGACAGCCTCCTCAGGTTTTCTTCCTTTTCCCTCGCGATGGAAACCCCCTCATTTAAGTCTCCATCTTCATCTCTAACTACCACCCGCATAACTTCCAAACAGCGCAGGAAAAACTCCCTTCTCTCTGCGGTTTTCCTTACGTTTCTACACAACCGCCAACCGATGCCTTCGCACCCACCTTGATGATGGAGCATCTGCCATTATTTTGCGGTTACTCTAAACACAACTGCCCAACTTCCTCCCTCTCGCACCATGGTGAAGGAAGTTAAGGCATTAAACGACTACCGAAACATGCCTAAGCTCAGGGAGGTCGATTTAACTGAATATAACCCGACTTCCTTACTCACTACGACCACTAGAAAGATTAAGGCTCCTTCGGCGATGTGGCTTGCTAAAGGACATAACAACTCCGTCCTCACTCGAACAAAAAGGCATCTAATCCTTCAAGAGCAACTTAAAGTTGAGTTGAGGAATTAAACACAACAAGGTAGTGGATAATAAAAGCCTAAAGCATCTCTATGGTCGAATAAGAAGAAGAGATAAAGACCACTTTAGAAAAGAGACTCAAGGTTAGATCAATAATATCTCGTGGTCAAAGCTAGAAGAAAAGACTCATGCTAAACAACGACCAAAACAAATTATTACACACTATGGCTTCAAATTCGACATTCGTCAATTTCCAGAAAGAATAATTCACAACACAAGTTCGACGCGTTTTACGACAATCACGACGGATTGATCGTAACGCAAACAAGTTTCCTACATCATTAGACGCACAAAGCCGACTTCTTGCATCTTTCGACTATGAGACGTGATTCACGATTCCGCCACAAGTAGGTTCATTTAATTACTTATAAACAAAATAATAAACGTCTATATAAGTCGACTTGCTATGGTGGACTTACGACGACATCGACGACTCCAAGATTCCATATGATGACTTACGAAAAGGATGTTACACCTTATCACCAGACGTCGACATCTAGTCTTAAACTATCCCAGTGGAAAAACAAGACTAAATTGATGGCTTCAAGGTTTATCTACCTGTTTGGCGATCTCAGTAACAAACACCCATGGTTAATTTCCAGAGTCTATACTCTCTCTCAAAGATACTTTCTCTTCCCGTCGAACACGGTCCACCTGTTCCTGCAACGACAGTCTCACATACAATTTTGTGGTCAAAGCACCTATGTTCCAAATCAAAGCATAATATATCCAAAACATCATTGCATTTAACAAAAAGGACATTTAGTCTACAATATCACATTGATCATAATCAATAGATTCTATAATTTTATAGAACTAACTTTGTATAATAAATCATCAGTTTCCATGTCGTCTACAACATATTATATTACTGAGATTTGCAAGAAAATACATAGCATAATTGATTCCAAAAAGAGGGATGTAACACCCCCAATTAAATTTTTAAAAAGAACCACTACATGTAAAATACCAACCAAATAAATTAACACAAATGCACCAATACATGTTCACAGCATTTGTACATGTTCACAAATGCACCAATACATTTGTAAATTAACCAATGAAATTAAGACAAGTGTACAAATGTGATGGTGAGCGGTTACCGGCACATTGGTGCGGACGTATGGGGCGACATGTTGAAATGACCATTTTTCGACCAATGTGCACATAATGCGTCCTACAGGGAAATGTATAAGTGCCCAGAAGCCGAAAGAATAGCTTTAAGATCTTCGATCGCATACGGAAAAACCCAAAAAAAAATTGTTGAAATTCAATATGTCTAGGTATGTGCTTGACGTGTGCGAAGTTAGGGTGGGCGGCTACTGGCCCCTCTCCCTTAGCTAAAAAGCACTAGAACAACACCAAAAGCCTCACACCTCGTGTAGTTGTTACTACTATAATATGTTAGTGTTGGAATAAATAGGGTTTACATTTAGATATGTTAATTTATAGGGCAGTTTATAGTAAATAATAAAATAATAATTAGTTGTATTCCCTAAAGTGTTAGTTCCAAAAGTTACATATTGTAAGGCTTTATAAAGCCGTTTTGAACAATTATTTTTTGTTATTATTCTAAACAATAATGGTGTGATATGTGAATTCATTATGCTCACCATATTTCAATAGTTAGAAATTATATAGAAATTACAGGTAATAATTAGTTAGAAGTATGGGTATATATTAATTGTTGTAGTTATTTTATAATAGGAATAATAATTCCTCTCTTTTCCTCTCTTTTCCTCTCTTTTCCTGCTCTTTCTCCTGATGATGGATCATGAAGTTTGATCCGAAACATTGAGATAAAAACTTGCACACAGTTTATTCCTGAAATACTAAACTTAAAATTATGGACTGTGGAAATTTGATGTCTCTTAATAATTTCTCTATTAAATAAAAATTATTTGTTTAAATTAAATATAAGATGAGAAATTTTGTGTAACAACTATAACAAAGATATATGTTATAATTGTTCAAATAATTTTTGTTAAGTTAATTATAATAATTATCAAATTATCTAAATTTATATTGAATATTATTTTCTTTTCTTTTGTTGGTGAATTGCAATCATGGGGACCATGTCCTTTGTATTAAAAAGAAGAAGATTACAAAATTCTACTTTTGGAGAGGCAACTTCATTACATGTATATACCCTACCATGTTGCATGCTAACCTAAAGGGCATAAACTTTTCAAAATACCCTATTGTATCTAAGTTATCTAGAAGATTTTTTTTTCCCTGCAAAGAGCTAAATTAATGCAAAATGGCCTATTTGAAATATTTTTTTAAATAAAAACTAAAATCTTAGAGCAATGTCATTACTATTCTTTCATGGCCCACCTTCCTTGTTAGCAAGCTCTTTGATCAATGCAAAATCCCAACATTCCACTTATGACACCATCTTCCCAATCATAAGTTTGAGGAGCTCCGCCACTTTGCTCACCTTCTTCCTTCATTGTTGCTCATTTATTACAAAAGTTGTGGTTATGAATGACCACAATGGCCTTGTTACCAACCCTTCATGGATGATCATGATGTCATTTAATGGAGAGAAACTAGCTCCAGTCATTGCTTCTTGCAGAGTCAAATCTAATCCTCCTAATAGGTCCTTCTTAACTAGACAAGAGGCCATTATCTTGATAACTTCTCTGTCCTCTTCTAGATCTAAAAGCACCCTAATGAGCATTTATGCCGTGTCCAAATTCACTTTATATATGTGATCAACTAGCAACCATTGTATGGCGAAGATGACAATTTATGCTTTAACTTTGAAAACACTTTTACACCTCATCTTGGAGGTAAAAAGACACAAGCTAAATGTCGGCATCCATTGGTTATCAAAACAAAGAGCACATGAAAAGAACTAATAAATGGAGGGTTTGTGGTTCAACTATCTTATTGATATTTTCACACATGTTTTCCTTTCAGTAGTTATTATTCATGGTCCTTCGCCTCACTAAAACATCATTTCCCTTCACCTATCTTACCATGGTAGCCGCCCTAGCATGTAATGATAAATGCTTGCATGCCTTGTCATTATTAATTCTTTTCATCCACTTCAAAGGGTTGCTTTGTTATGATTGTTCTATATCAAACTTATTTCCAAATCCCTCCCATGATTCAACTTTAGAACTTATGATGCAATCTAATTCTTTCTCAATTATGTAATTGTCTAGGAAGTATGCTTCGTAGGTAGCTTCTTTATAAACGTGTTGAATTGAATTGTCCACTAATTTATTTAGGATTGACTAGATAATCTTCAAAATCATTTGTGGGCTTCCAATTAGGTAAAAAAATTTCCTTATTGCATTAATAATAACATATTGCCTTCAATTCAAATTAGTTTAATCCTATATTAGTTGCAAACTTCTAGGCCAAATAAGAAGGTTTGAGCATTTGCCTCATTATTTGATCTAGTCATCAAATTTTTATCCTGCATAAAATAATTTTCCTTGTTCATTGCATACTATGGAACCTACCCCTAATTCTCAAGGGTTCCCCCATGTTGCTCCATCAAAATTTAATTTTGTCCATCCAAGATTAGGTGGGATCTATCTTACATTCTTACATAGTGAGTAGCTCTCAACTCAACAACCCCACGAACAGGGGGAATATTACCTTTATTAATAACAATTTTATATGTCTATATAATTAATGAAAAGTGTTGGTATAATTTTTTTATATCAATTTAAACAAATAAAAAAGTGAACTAATAATAAATGTTTTAGGCACTTGTCAATCATAATAAACAAGAGATAATAGTAATTAGTTTTATATTTAAATGATGATGTGATTTCTTTTGAGTCACATCACCATGACATTGATAATATTTATGTTTAAGGCACTTGTCATTTTTGTAAATTATATTGTAAAAAATATTATAATATTTTCTTGATATGCACCTAAGTTGTACTAAGTATTTAACTTTTTGATCCAATAGTCTTTAAGATAAATGATATTTTAGTCATTTTCCATTAAAAACTACATGTTTTACTTTGTCAATAATAAAAACAGTATATATATAGACTTGTGATAGGTTCGAAAATACCAATGATGATAACTAATTAAAGATTATCTATCTCAAAAGTTACCTACTAGGGAAGCGACTTGTTGTGACCTCCACAACATGCCTCGAAATTTTTTAAACTTGGGGACCTTTGTATTAAATTCTATGGTTTTGTATTTTTTTGAAAAGTCTGGTTGATTATTTATATGGCCTTCATTTTGTCATGATTGTGTGATTTGTTTTGTCTTGTATAAGTTAATTTCATAATTAGGGGTTAGAAAATCAACATGTTTTCCTAAGAGGTAAAAAGGGGCAATTAGAATCAAGTCTAAGGTTAATTTTATCCTTTAGGTGTTATAAAGTTAAACCCTTTTTCTAAAGTTGCAAAGTTGAGTGAAACACCGAGCTCCTTTTCTTTTGTAATTGCTAAACTACTTCGAAAGTCTGGAGCCTAACATTGGTCTTGTGCAAAACCACCTTGAAGCCTCGAGTCGCTGGTTGGTGAGTCATTAATGGCTCATGTGTGGAGAACCCTATATATCATAGAACCCTAATTTCCTATCATTTCACCTTCTTGACATGACTCTTGATGATCCATATCCCCTACAAACATCCAACACTTTGAATCTCAAGCATTTCAACCTATTTAAGGGCAATCCAACTCAATTTCCAAGTTTCCCCCTTTTCTTTTCTCTAGTTTTGTTGTATGTATGTTGAATCCTGGGGTTTTGATTTTGACTCTCTTGTTTTGGTTTATTCATAGTTTCTGCTTGTAAATCTTTCCATTTTTTATGTTATTTGAAATTTCCATTCACATTTTGCTTTCAACTATGAAATTATTGAAATCTTTATTGCTCAGTCATGGAGTTGTAAAATGAACTTTGGTTAGGGAACACCCATTTTTATCCCTATAGAGCTCACCTTTGTGACCTAGTGTACTATCAAAAATTGTATACCCCTTACAATTTCACAGTAGGTTTAGCACCCATTATGGGTCGCATGTTCATATATGTTTACATTATGCAATTTCTAGTACTTCTGTGATAAACAAGGCATAATCATCTATCAGCTGGCTTTTGGATGGCCCAAATCACTATGACTAGGGCGCCCCAGTGCTAGAGTCCTAGCAATTTGGCCCTGACAACTCATATCTTAATGTTGGCCTTATGACTTATGTGATGCACCTTGTCAGCCTCAACTCAATTGGGCCCTCAGAAAGTAATCAGGAATCATATATAAACAAGTCTCTTTCACTCATTTACACTAGATAGATGTTCTTTATGCTAATGACATTCTATCTAATGACTCTCTATACAATTGCTTTCTAACAAGCTCTATATTTGTGCATATTATTGTTGTGTGTATTAACGCTTGTTACAAATCTTCAAGGAAGCTCCTTTCTCCTTCATTTTCTTCTTGTGGTGATTTGATAGTGACATCATCCCATCAAGGGTTTCATGTTCATGGTAACATCTTTCCTTCATGTTTGTTTACATTCATCTTTGATTATTCAGATCTTCTTATGCCTACCTAAGGTACACACTCTTAATCTAATCTCTGCTATTGTGGAAGTGGGAACACTTACATGGGGGCTTGATTGAGGCAAGCTCCTATACAGCACCACCATTTTCCCTCTTTTATGTGTGTAGGCTAAAGATGAAAGATTCGATAGGAACAAGCAACATAAAGATAGAAGTACATGTGTCAGAAGTGTCTCAGATTTCTGACCACCCAAAACCCTAGGACACTAGTGCCTGGGTGCCCTAGTCCTCCAAATCTAAGCCATATTTCTAGTAGTGGCCCCCAATAGCTCTACTCTACTCAGTTCAGCTCCCAGTTTTTGGGTTTTCAACCCCGACAGGTTAGTTTCTTCCGTTTCATCACATTTCATCATAGAAACCCTAGATCTAGCCTCCTAACCTCAACCTCTTCAATTACAACAAAGGGACAGAACCCCTTGTAGCTTGTCTCTCCTTTAGGATGGGGGCTAAATGTATTGTTAGAAATTGTATACCCCTTACAATTTCACACTAGGTTTAGCACTTGTTAGGGCTCATATGTTCATCTATGTTTACATTATGCAATTTCCAATACTTCTGTGATAAAAAAGGCATAATCCTCTATCACTTGGCATTTGGATAACCCAAATTACCAGGAATAGGGCCTCCAGGTGCTAGAGTCCTGGCAATTTGGCCTCGACAACTTATATCTTAATTTCAGCCTTATGACTTATGTGATGCACCTTGTTAGCCTCAACTCAATTGGGCCCTCACAAAGTAATTTAGATGCATATATAAACAAGCCTCTTTCACTTATTTACACTAGATGTTCCTTATGCTAATGATCTAATGACTCTCTATGCAATTGCTTTCTAACAAGCTCTCTTATCTACAAGATCTCTATTTCAGTAGATTATTGTTGTGTGTACTAATCCTTGTTGCATATTTTCAAGAAGCTCCTTCCTCCTTCATTCTCTCCTTGTGGTGATTTGATAGTGACATCATCCCATCAAGGGTTTCATGTTTGTTTACATTCATCTTTGATTATTCAGATCTGCCTCTGCCTACCTAGGGCACACACTCTTGATCTAATCCTTACTATTGTGGAGGTGGGAACACTTACACGGGGACTTGACTGAGGCAAGCCTCTATACAACACCACCATTTTCCCTCTTTTATGTGTGCAAGATGAAGACGAGATCCAACAGGAACATGTGATAGAAAAGTGGAAGTACAGGTGTTGAAAGTGTCTCAGACTTTCGGCAACCCAAAACCCTAGGATACCAATGCATGGGCACCATAGTCCTCTAGATCTGGGCCATATTTCTAATAGTGGCCCTTGATAGTCCTTTTCTGCTTAATTTAAGTCCCAATTTCTGGGTTTTCAACCTTGACTTGTTAGTAAGTTTTGTTTTATCATATTTCATCATAGAAACCCTAGATCTAGCCTCCTAACCTCAAGCTTTTCAATTACAACAAAGGGACAGAACCCCATGTAGCATGGCTCTCCTTCAGGACTACAGCCAAGCTCAGTTTGTGTCCCAAATGTTTAATTGGATGGATTGACCTAGCTAATTGAGTAGTGATTAGGTCTCTCTTTTCCACCTAAACATTTTGGTGAAACAGACGTATCTTACATTTGCACTTACTAATTTCATTCCTCAGATATGTAGATGTGTTTAATTAGTTGATAAATCCGATTACACATTTATGTTGCATAGCTTCTTTTATCTCACTTAGAAAGCAACACATTTAAAATTAGATCTTCGTTGTTGTGGTTACCAAAATTTCACATTTTGGCAAATCCAACACATCTTACATTTACAATTTTCTACTTTTTCTGTATTAGATATGATTAGTATTGAAGTGATTAAACATTTCCTATTTGTACATCTTGAATTTACACTTCTTCATTGTTGTGGTTACCAAAAACCTCACCTTTTTGGTAAACCCCACTAGTATTGCACATAGTGGTTATGATTGCAATCTTATTTCAAATCTATGCTATGATTGATTAGTTGCTAAATCTGATTAAAATTTGTTGTAGCATATTATACTTGTCATTTCTATTTAAGTTAGAAAGCAAGAACATTCATACATTTATCATTCCTTTGTGTTTTCAAAGCAAAAACATAAACAAAACTCTCTAAGTACAAGCATGTCTTCTTCTTTTCTTACATCACTTTCCAACTTTATTCAAAAAATTTGTGATTTCAATGTTCCATTCCCTAAATATGGTAAAAACAAAGAGTTTCCCATGCCTTTGTATTCTTTTAATCCCTCTCCTAAGATTCCTCCTAACAATAAGGACATCTTGGCACAATAGAATGAAATCATTAATACATCTCTACCTTATCTTCCTTCTAATGCTCTCTTTATAAAATATGAAGCATTAGTGGATGAAGAGTACCACCTCACATTGGATAAAGACGTTACTTCATGCTCTTTTCATGATCTCTCTCCTAAAGATGAGGCATTAGTAGGTGTTGAGGATATCCCTTTTACTTATACTGCAACTCCCTTTCATGATAATCTTCCTTCTTTGGTTGCATATCCAAGCCCTTTGGGTATCACAAAGGAGCTAAGATCCTATAATCTTCCTTCTTTGGTTGCATATCCAAGCCCCTTGGGTATCACAAAGGAGGTAATATCCTCTAATATTCTTTCTCTAGTTGCATATCCAAGCCCCTTTGGTATCACAAAGGAAGTAAGATCATCTAATCTTCCTTCTTTGGTGATGTATCCAAGCTCCTTGGGCATCACAAAGGAGGTAAGACCTTCTTCTCCTCTCCCTTTGGTAACATATCCAGGCCCCTTGGGTATCACAAAGGAGGTGAGATCTCCTTCTATTTCCCCTTTGGTGGCATATCCAAATTCCTTGGGTATCACAAAGGAGGTTAGACCTTCTTCTTTCCCTCCTTCAGTTGCATGTTCAAGTTCCTTGGATATCACGAAGGTTGTGAAAGACTCTTCTTTCCCTCCTTTGGTTTCATGTTCAAGTTCCTCGGGTATCATGAAGGTTGTGAAAGACTCTCCTCTTCCTCCTTTGGTTACATGTTCAAGTTCCTTGGGTATCACAAAGCTTGTGAAAGACTTTTCTCTTCCTCCTTTGGCTGCATGTTCAAGTTCCTTCGATATCACGAAGGTTGTGAAATACTTTTCTCTTTCTCCTTCGGTTGCATGTTCAAGTTCCTTGGGTATCACAAAGGTTGTGAAGGCTTCTTCTCTTCCTCCTTCAGTTGCATGTTCAAGTTCCTTGGGTGTAATGAAGGTTGTGAAAGACTCTTCTCTTCATCCTTCGGTTGCATGTTCAAGTTCCTTGGCTGTAATGAAGGTTGTGAAAGACTCTTCTCTTCCTCCTTCAGTTGCATGTTCAAGTTCTTTGGGTATCACGGAGGATGTGAAGAATTCTTTTCTTTCTCCTTTGGTTGCATATTTTCCCTTGGATGTCATTCATAATTCAATCATAGATACTTTCCTCAATATCACCTTACCTAATATTTACTCTGATGATCTCCATTGTAGCAATGAAACTTCTAAAAATGAAGAATCAAAGCTCACATCAGCTTCCATAGAAATACATAACATCAACATTCATATCAACACAATTTATGTTTTGGTTCCCAACAAGAACCTACGAAACCTAAAATTGTTGTGCATCTTCATCCCAATATCCTGCAACAACCATCCACTCCTATTCCAAATTCACATCGACCTCCTGGCTACATTCTTAACTATGCAAAACAATTAACTCGAAATAACAAGATTGAACAAAATGTGTCACAACAACCTCATTATCATGTGATTGCTCACACAAACTCTTCTAAAAATAAGTCAAGAAGTACCTCTTCTAGGGGCTTGATGTTTCAGACCCTAGCTGATGTTCCTCCTCTATCTAAAACATTTACTAAAAGCAAATCATCACCTTCACAAAATTTTCTCTCTACTCATCCTGGCTAGATGCACTTTGAAGAAACATTAAACTGTACATTTGCCTTGCTCACCTAAGACTTCATACTTCTTAACATTAGTTACCTCAATTGTGATGTTACACTTCTCCCCTTTTTTGTGGTAAGAAGTCATTTATGTCCATTGATGGTGACTTTACTATATCCTTTATGATTCACACTCTACCCTTGGAGATCTCTCTTCCTCTCCTTGTGATGTAGACCTCATTAATCACCTCACCATTGATGTGGCAATTGTAGCTCTTGGTTAATTACCTCATTGCTACACATGGTTACAAAACTTTGTTTCATAAAACTCTCTTTCATGGTTGTTCTCACTTGTACTCTAGGGGGTAGTAGAATAGACTATTAAAGGGGTAGCCATTCTTCTTCAAGGATCTCTCCTCTTATACTTTCCCCCTAATTACCTTAAAACATTTGTGCATATTACACATGCAAACATTTTAAGGGGAGGCATATATATTCCCTATTCACTTGTGCATCCCACATGCACCCTTGTTCATTCTTTCCTCTTGAGTTTTAGCCTATTGATGTGCCCCTGCGACAATCTTTTCAAAGTGCTCCCTGAGGCATGGTTATCAATACGCCCCCTGAGGCATTGTTTATTTCTGCGCTCCATAAGGTGCTACGCTCCCTAAGGCATTGTTTATTTATGCTCCCTAAAGCATTAGTGGTATATGGTCACCTAGCATAACACAACTTGCTAGCCTATGATCTGTATGGTCTATGAGCCACCTATCATAATGCAACTTGCTAGCTTGTGTACTCCATACGACCCAAACTTATGGTCACCTAGCATAACACAACTTGCTAGTATGTGATTCACATAGTCTATGAACCACCTAGCATAATGCAACTTGCTAGCCTGTGTGTTTCATATGACCTTAACCCATGGTCAGATAGCATAACACAACTTTCTAGCCTATGATCTGCATAGTCTATGAACCCCCTAGCATAACGCAACTTGCTAGCTTGTGTGTTTCATATGACCTTAACCCATGGTCACCTAGCATAACACAACTTACTAGCTCGTGATCCATGAGGGTATCTTGATTTACATGATCCTTAGTGACATAACAAGCTAGTGCCAGAGTCATGTACTTCTCTTCATTCGATTGCTCCTCGTCTATTTATTTGTCTTCTCTCCTTGTAGCAATCAATCGACTCATTTCATTCTTCTATCTCCTTTTTAGAATTTCTCTACTCTTGGTTTTCTTTTGGGTATAATACAAAGTATTGAGACATCCTTTCAACCAAGGTCTCTTTACTTTGATTGACTCAATTTTTTTCTTTTTCATTTTCTTATGTGCTTATTCATTTCATGATTACATGATCTTTTTTTTACATGTACACTTTATGCTATATGTATGCCTCATCTATGCTCTATGTATGCCTCGTGTTTTCAGTGTACGCTTTGTATGCTTTGTATCTTCCATGTATGTGCCTTGTCTTCCATGTTTACTTCATGTTTTCCATGTGTTTGTTTCATTTTTTTCATGTGTATGTTTTGTGTTTTCTATGAATGTTTTGTGCATGCTCTATGTGTACTTTGTGGGTGTTTTATGATCTATGTTGTGTTCAAGTTGTGTATGTATAACCTCTTTTATCTAGGTGTTGTAGACTCATAGAATCCTAAGCTTGGGGGCTAGCACAACTCTCAACTTAGTGACATTCTATGGCTCCAACATCTTGGCAAAGAGATTATGTCTTCTATGTGCTTTAGCGAGAGTATGAGCATAATTTCATGTCCTCACTAAAGTAAGGGCTAAATGTACTTTGAAAATTGTATACCCCTTACAATTTCACACTAGGTTTAGCACCCGTTGCGGCTCATATGTTCATCTTTGTTTACATTATGCAATTTCCAGTACTTCTGTGATAAACAAGGCATAATCCTCTATCACCTAGCATTTGGATAGCCCAAATTACCAGTACTAGGGTGCCCATGCGCTAGAGTCCTAGCAATTTGGCCCCAACAACTTATATCTTAATGTCAGCCTTATGACTTATGTGATGCACCTTGTCAGCCTCAACACAATTAGGCCCTCAGAAAGTAATTGAGATGCATATATAAACAAGTCTCTGTCACTAATTTACACTAGATATTCCTTATGCTAATGATCTAATGGCTCCCTATGCATTGCTTTCTAACAAGCTCTCTTATCTACAAGATCTCTATTTCTGTAGATTATTGTTGTGTACTAACCCTTGTTGCATATTTTCAAGGAAGCTCCCTCCTCCTTCATTCTCTCCTTGTCGTTATTTTATAGTGACATCATCCCATCAAGGGTTTCATGTTCATGGTAATATCTTTCCTTTATGTTTGTTTACATTCATCTTTGATTATTCAGACCTACCTCTGCCTACCTAGGGCACACACTCTTGATCTAATCCTTGTTGTTGTGGAAGTGGGAACACTTACACGGGGGCTTGACTGAGGCAAGACTCTATACAACACCACCATTTTCCCTCTTTTATGTGTGTAGGTCGAAGATGGAAGATCTGACAGGAACGAGAGACAAAAAGTTGGAAGTATAGGTGTCAGAAGTTTCTCAGAATTTCGGTAGCCCAAAACCCTAGGACACCAACACCTGAGCACCCTAGTCCTCTAGATCTGGGCCATATTTCTGGTAGTGGCCCCCGACAGTCCTGCTTTGCTCAATTCAGGTCCCAATTTTTGGGTTTTCATCCCCGACTTGTAAGTAAGTTCTATTTTATCATATTTCGTCATAGAAACCCTAGATCTAGCCTCCTAACCACAACCTTTTCAGTTACAACAAAGGGACATAACCCCCTATAGTTTGGTTCTCCTTTAGGAATGTAGCTAAGCTTAGTTTGTGTCCCAAATGTTTAATTGGAAGGTTTGACCTAGCTAATTGAGTAGTTTTTAGGTCTCTCTTTTCCACCTAAACACCTAGTTTTGGGCCTCTTACCAAAATTCCCATTTCAAATTCAAACCCAAAACCTTTGACAACCCTAGTTTTTGGCCTAGTGTGGAAAATTGAAAAATCAAATTTGAGACTTAGTTTTTTTGTTTAGTACCTTTATAATCCAAAAACCTAAGAAAATATGCAATTCAAATTTTTGTTGCAAACTGCATCAAGAGTCTGAACTCCAATTGCAGTTTAGGAAACCAAAATCATTTACAATTTGTAGTTTGAAAAAACCTTTTTATTTTTAATTTGCAAAATGTTGTAAGATGTATTTGTAGTCTGAACCCCAGTGTGCACTTGTAGCTACAATCCATTTTTGGTTTGTAAATTTCATTTTATGTTGCATTTCAGAGATTGTATGCAATTTGTAGTTTTTATGCAAACTACAATCAGGGTTCAAAGCTTTGCATGAAAATGTATCTCATTTTCAACTTACACTACAAAATTAAACCTAACTGCAAAATGCTAATTGGGTCCAAACCTTGATTTGCAACTTGCAAACTAGGCTCGAACCCTAAATTGCATAAAATAGAAAAACCCTCATTTTGTTCATTTTAACACTTACAAACTAGGGTTTTGGACATTGGAAATTATGCAAATGACATCTTAAGTACTTAATGAATTACAACATGGGTTTAATTGATTAAAATTTAATATGAATGACAAACATGGGGAATGGATTGTTAATTTAAGTTAAACATTTTTAGGGTTATTTACTTGAGTATGACCTTACTAGAAAAAGATGAAATATGAGTTCAAAGGGGTCATATTGGTTTCCAAAATCCTAACAAATCTTGTCAACAAATGGACACAAAATTGGGGCATGTGGGATTGGATGAATTTAACACAAGGACGAGTGTAGATACAGATCTAAGTCAAAAATAATCAAAATCTGAGATCTAGTGGGTTGGTACAAGCTATGGGATTCCCTATAATAGTTCAACCAGTAGACCTGGTGATGACCTGTGCACAAAACCATAACCCAAACCTCAAATAAATCAATAATATCAAGGGGAATGTCATGCTATTGATACAACCATAATATATAGAAGAAATATTTGGATTAGTCATTAGGAATGTCTATGTCAACATTTCCATGGAATCCTCATATAAATACTATGGAGATCATTTGAATAGATGCCTTGATGTTATCCACAAGGATTGGCTCTTGAAGCTAAAAGCAACTACCTCTAGACTCCCAAAGAATCTCTTCAGGAGTGAATTCTATGAGGATGTGAATGATATTATCACATTGTTGAGTCGAGCCATAGGGCAAGAGACTGCAAGAGAGTTACAATCTTGGATGTATTAGTACATTGTCAATATTTTGGTTGGAAAAGAGTTTATTGATTGGTCCACTTTGATTAGTGACACATTACATGATTAGTTGTCTAATGTAATGAAAACCAAGAATTTTTATGACATCTTACTTAGTCTATGCCCTAGTAGCTAGAAGGAAACAATTTTCTAGGTAACAGATAGTAGGTGTGATGGGTTGGGGACAACAAAAGGTTTATGAATATTACCCTTAACTTGAGATTAAAGAAGTTACCAAGAATTTTGTAAGGGTCAATGACACCTTCATATTCTACATAATTAGAATGTTTGAAGGAGATTTTGGAAGGAGAATGTTTGCATAAGGTATGGAGAAAATAAATAAATGGGCCAGTTGGTACATCTAATTCGCTACCTTTACTTATATTAGGGTCAGAGGTTTTGATAGGGAATCCTATAAATTTCCTAGATATTTTAGTGATAAATTGGTGCTATTAGAATTATGTAGACAATTGATATCTATGTACATAAGTTATGTTCTGAGAGGAAGATAAATGGGGTATCACTCCCCATTGCTATAAATAAATACACTTGTTTGACATGACAAGATGCTAAAATTGTAGAGATTGGAATGGCCCAAGTTAATTTGAAACTATATGAGTCTAGACCTCTTTTCCACCTAAGGTCCAACATTGAAGGGTTTAGATTGGTTTGCAAGCATAGAGATCGGTTAGAAGATTTCTAGGAAAACTGTGTTGATGAATATGAAGTAACAAAAAAAGAATATTCTCAGTTTAATTCACATCAATTAAAAATGAATCAAATTGCATATTTTCCCAATAAAATCCAAGATAATGGGAATGTATTAGATCCTCCATATGAGAATGAACAAATAACCTCCAAACCCCTCTTAAGATTTGTACATGGAGTGAAAGAGAATTTAAAGATGTGGACCAAAGAACCAAGAAAATTCTTATATGAGGAGTGAAGAATCACTCTTGACAAGATGAAAACAAATTTTAGTTTACTCACTAGAGGATTATCTATACTTAGTTATATAGGAGATGATTCAAAAAGGACTGGACATCTCCTTCTCCCAAATTTTCACTAGTAAGTACTTCTAGGGATGTGCATGAGAAGGCATTGGCTCCCTCACCACAAAGAAGGATAATATCATCTCTAGAGAGAACTCCATCTCCTCCCCCCAAACCACTATCTCCCCATCACTAAAGAGCATTAAGTCTCTCTCCTCAAAGGGTGAGGAAATCACATACTCCTCCTAGGAAAACTCTTGTACACCACCTCCAAAGAGAACACCCACTTCCTCATTTGAAAGAACCCCCTCTCCTCCATCTAATCACCAACTCCACCTCTAAGTCCTAAAGACCAAAGGCACACTTTAAACAACCCAGTAGGAAACATAAGATACATAAACTTTTAAAGGGTAAACATGTACTATAAGCACACCCCGATGGTTTAATTAGACATTTCAACATAAAAGGAGGGTGATAAATCCCCTAACAAATGGTTTTACTTAGTTTCCATCTATGGTTGTAAGACCACCACCTTTGAAAAGAGCAAGGGTCAAATCCACCATCACCACATATTCACAAGGGACTTAATATGCTTAGATTATGGCCCCATTAAAGGATGCGTTAGAGACAAAAATGCACCATTTGATTATACATTGACTATAACTTCATTGGGGAGACTGGATCCAAAGAGGAGGGAAAGTAAATGGCCAATTTATCCATTGATCAAAGATGATACAAAAAATGAAGAAGGATAAGGCAACTAAGTGAGAGCTGAGACAAGTTTTCTTGTTTAACATCTTATATTGAGAGTTTGGTTATCTCCATAGATTCTATAGCTTTAGCTTATGTGACTTAACCTACTCTTGATATAGGAAAATGAGTATTTGTTTCTAGTGAATCAAAGAATGTAGTAACAACAACTAGGACATGGAACAATGAATTGTTGAAACTTGGGCACAAGATAATTGAAGCTATTATAAATGAGTCCAATAAGTTTGTGAAAGAAGAAGAAGAAGCAATGAAAATGACTAAAAATAATATAGATCAAGAGTTGAATGATATTGAGACCAATTTCCCTTATGCAATGGAAATCACTAAGGTGGATTTCTAAGTTTTGGTCAGTGAGGATATTTTGGATGGTTGCAAGCAGTATATCCACAAAATATAGAATGTAATCTACAAAACCATAAATAATTTATAATACAATGGACTCAAACCATAAGCCCAATAGTCAATATGTAAAAGAGACCTCATGACACGTGTCAAAGAGTTACAAGCATCTTTTTAGAAGATTTAAGACCTTTCTCATGGACTTTGTTGTCCAACTTCACTAGAATACCAAGATGGGCTAATAGCATTCATTCTATATTAAGTCAAATTTAGAGGGATGAATGAAGGCGCCTATAGAGATAAATGGGCAAGGCATATAAGTTTAGAAATGATATATTACAAGGTTGTAAAGATAAATTTTAGGCATCATACAATATTATACATGATGCATTGAATCAAATAATAAAATTTGTAAATAAAATTGGATGTAAATTGTATGATTAGTAGAATGCTTTGAATTCTAGATGCAAGTTTTGAAGTCATAGTTCAACAACATGCTACAATCAAAGTCATTGAATGGGGGAAATTTTGACTCTTCCTCTATTACCAGATTAACGAGACTATGGATGGCATGTGAAACTTTTGAATAGAAAGTTACAGAATATAAGTAGGTACATAAAGATATTTTGGAAATTTTATTCAGGCTAACGTTCATTTCATCCATTTTGATGGTCCTAATCATACTTTGGTAAAGGTGGCATTGAATAAGTTCTAGGTGTACAAGCAAAAGCAATCTCAACTAAAAGATGGAGTAAATTGAAAGTGTGCACATCAAAATATTTTTGTAAGATAATGTGAAATAATAGTCAACATGAATTTTCAGGCAATTAAAAGATGACTCAGCCTTGGCTTGTGTATACCATGCTATGTAGATGGGCATTCTGAAGGATTATTTTTTGCTTCTCAAAAATTCTCTTTGTCCCAACAAGTATCATTTTGATCATGCTTTCTCTTCAAAGGTGAAAGTCTTCTTTGAGGCTATCAGATTTCTCAAAGGTCGTGCTCCAACATGAGTGCCTCCTTTCCCTCTTCCTATTCTAGTTCTAGTTGTTGCTCTTGACACATTAGAGCCCCCTGCTTCTAGTTCTAATACAAGATCATAATGGTCCCCCCATGGCATGTTCTATGGCTTTTGTTGCCTCATGCTCATGCTCATGAAGATCTAGTCATCCTTAAGGGCCTTTTTAATTTTATTTTTATCTCAACTTCTTCCTCAGACTACTCTTTCTCATGTTAGATATAGTCTTTTGGGCCTATTTTGCTTCTGCCCTGCTACTTTGTAATTAACCTATTAACTTATTAATAAAATGTATAGGTGGTCTCCACCTTTTATCAAAAAAAATTTTAAAAAATGATAAGGGGTTATCTTGGCAGTGACAGATGTCATCCTAATGATGAAGGTGGTATGTGCATATTAATTATGCCATGTGACAGAAGCTTGGGAAATTACATCCAAGTTGGTGCAAGGGAATTCACGATACTTCATTATGTTTGTTGCATCTTGAGAAACTAGACTTCGACAATGGCATATGTGGTTGGTGTGCATAGATTAGGGAGTAAAATGGCTGGAAGCTCCAAGGGTAAAGGTGTCATGGCTAATAAGACTTCCAAGAAGTGGAAATAGCGAGTCTCAAGTGAGGAGGTGGTGGTTGATTTTATGGTTGTGGTAGATAGGGATGTATCTAACCTTGGTCTTCAGCTCTGGATGGAGAGAATGTGGGTACTCGCCAAAGATATGGATAGGTCCCCAAGGGTAAGTATTTGAATGGTGATGGTGAAGCTCCTTTTGGACCCTGGTTATACCCGTGGGAGATGGATTACATTCGATGTAGCATAGTCTCTCACATATGCCTCCATGCTATTGATGGTGACTAGCTCCTTCTTTCTCCACGACGACATTAGAGATGTTATCCACCAGTCAGAGGTTCATTTTGATTATTTTTTGGAACACCTACATGCCATCAAAAGGTGTCAACTCTGCCTCCAATGTGTTGTAGAAGAAATAGCCCTAAGTTTGAAGATTACTCTCTTTGCGGAAGTTATCATGGTGGAATCTGAATGTTTTAATGACGATGATGCAGTGGAAGATGAGGTAGCTATGAAGGATCCTGGTCCGGTGGAAGTGAATGTTACTTTGAAGGCTCTAGGTTTGAAAGCACATTGTGAAAAATGTAATTTTATGTCGAGTTTGATTGCTCCTTGAATGCTTCTAGGATGAGAGAGGATGATTGAATGTGAGCAAATTTAAAACGAATGCAAATGAATGTCTATAAATACAAGTACACAAGATTAAATTGCACAAACATGTATTTAGTCAACTCACAATGGCTAGTAGAATGCATAGGAGTCAAGACAATGAAATGATTAGATCTGGATAGGTAATGGATGTATTGGGATATGCATGTGAATGAGCATAACTAATGCATGATCTGGGTGAATGTATCAAAATGTGTGGATGCATGGATAAGATACAAATAAATATATGAAGATGTGTGTATATGAGGATAGATAAAAACCTACGTAAATGAGTCCAACTTCACACAAGAATGCACCATTTGTCAATATGTACATATAAATTAAGACATTCTCCCAAAATGGACACAACACTAAATGGGAAATGGCATGGGTATGCAAATTTTGCCATTACAACAATAACTATCTTTTTATTCGATCAATCTATTTATGTTTGAGTTTGGTGCAACTAATTGTCTTTCAAACCATAAATATCTCCATAAGTTTAATTTTCAAATTTATCTAAACTTTTTCAATAACAATTATAAATTAAATTAATTAAGCTATATACAACACTTTAATATTGTTCTTTCCTTTCAAATAGTTTTTTAACTTTGGTTAACTTTAAACTCTATGTGTGAATTTTAATAATGTTTAAACATTTGTATAAACTTTTAATTTTATTTACTTGCATGCTTTTTGTTTTTGTTTTATTCACTTTGTCAACTTATTATTAAAGTGCCCTTTCTTTTAGATCTTTTTGTAGTGAGTAGGACATAATTATCAGGTTCCCCCATTCTACAAACCGCTTTGAATATTCTCCTTTAATTATTGAATTCTTTGATTAACTTTAAACTCTATGTGTGAATTTTTAATAATATTTAGATATTATATAAATTTTTAATTTTAACATTGTATTTTTTTAATATTTGTTCCACATTTTGTCAACTCATATTATTAAAATGTCCTTTCTTTTAATTCTATTTTTTTTTGATAATGAATACGACATAATTATCAAACTTTCCAATTTTTAAATAAACCACTTTAAATGTTCTTCTCTAATTATTAAAGTCTTAAATTAGACTTAAACCCATATACAAAATTTTAATAATATTTAATTATTTATATAAACTTTTAATTTTATATACTCATTTTTTTTTAATTTTTGTTTTAATTACTTTTGTCAACTCATATGATTAAAATCCAAATTTTAAATTAATAATTTAAAAATAGTAAGTAAGAGATAATGATCAGCTCTAAAATCCTAGGAATATGTTGTAATCACTTTGTATATTCTCCTCAAGCTATTGAAGTCGTTGGTCTGTCTATAGCTATGTAAATACTCGCTTGACAATTAACATATTTAAAAAAATAAAAGATTTGAATGTTCATTACCTAAAACAGCACGTGTTGTGGTTTCCCACCAACAATAGTCATTGTGAATAATAATAATATAAGCGAGTGGACCTCAACTTCCTAAACCAAAAACCCAACCAGAGAGATTATATTTTTTTAATTTTTTGGTTTGTTGCATGCTTTTGCTACGTTATAGCTCACGTTGAATGACGTGATGAAATTAGAATAGCCTAAAACACGTTTTTTTGGGGGTAAATAAGGAGGTTTGTTTAATGTAATAGATAAAAATGTAAGTTAATGGAATTTATTAGTCAATTACTCTTTCTTAGTTTTTAATGGATTGGATCAATATTTTTTTTTTTTTAGAGTTATTTTTTGTGTTTTTGGGTTAGATTGTTGACCTAAATTTATCTTTTAAACAAGATTGTATTTACATTTTATTCTTTCTAATTGAAATTTAATTTTTTGTTTTCTAAAGTTGATTTTTTAGAGAATTTGACTATTATCTATTAGCTTGCATGTCAAAACACTTGAGTATCTGGGATCTTATATTTGAGAACAATCCTAGGTCATTTGTTTTTTATCGGATAATTGTATCTCATTCACTGATATCATATAGAGACTCAAACCTTTCATTAACACCGTATAACTAATACTACAAATTAATTTGTCATTTGGGCACTTTGCATATTCACTTGGCATGTCTTCTAACTTTGTACATCGGTAAAGAGGATTGACTAGTTATTAAGGAAGCTCTCGGCTTTCCTTTTGCACACTAGTAGTTTCCCCAAGGCACTTTTTAGCACCACCTAGTTTAGACACATGCAAACATTTAGGTACAAAAGTATGAAAAGGACTAAGCCACCCCAAGACAAAATGTCCTAGGACAAATCCATGTACATGACCTCTCCAAGAGCAAGGAAAAATATCTAAGCAAGTATGTGATAGTTAAAATAGTGTTGATTTAGTAGTAGAATCTAGATTTTGATTGTCGACTACATTCTATAACTAATTATCCATTGTTGACTCCTTAAAATCGACAAATAGAGATAAACAACTTCTAACTCTCTCATTTTGATTTGTATTTTCATTTTAACTCTTTATTTAGGTCTAATTAATAGATATTAATTTATCCTTAAATTAAACCCAAATAAACAACAGGTGGGTTGGATTTACATGCGGAGCATTAATGTAATGCATGCTTAATTATATTTTAAATATTATATTGCGATTTTTTATTAGAAACACTTCTATGGGTATCATAATTAGTCATCTAAACATTAAAAGTACATTGAGAATACCTTACAATGGAAAGTGGTCAGTTGGTATGCATGACACTAAAAAATACAAGTCATCAAAAATGTCGAAACAAAGGCTAACTAATGTGCAAACTGTTAGGGTTAGCCAACAAAATATATCAGTTAAATGCACATAAAGATTAAACAGAGGAATGTAAATACACAAAAATAATAACAACGAGAGACAAGTTTTAACGTGGTTCACCCAAACTCGAGCGACATCCACCAAACAGAGAGTCCAATATTATTATCCAGTAAATCAAACCGATTACAACCAGCAATCCCTGCAACTCAATACCGTTGCAAATGCTACAATATAATATATCTCTACCAAAACCCTAAACCTTAGCTGCTTTTATCAAGCCTTATGTCAGTTATAAAAATAGGGTTTTTTTTATGTCAGTTATTTTTTTTATGTCGGCTCTAAAAAAAATTTCGGGGCTGCGCCCCTGAACCCCCACTCGGGGCCTGTCCTGGCCTAGAACCCCAGCGAGGATACATGGCTAGTGTACAATGCTTTCCTGATCAGTCGCCACCTACCAACAATCTCCCACTTGGAGATTGATCTTGGATGACACCGCTGTGCGTGTAGCTCCCACTGGAAATAAGCACCCTAGACTCTATTATTCCGTTTTTGTTGTTTCAGTTTTGAAGACCAACCGAAGCTGAAGAGGAGCTCAGCTTCTCCCTTGTCACTACTTTTGTAAACATATCCACTAGATTTTCATCTGTATGTATCTTTTCCAGCCTTAACTATCCATTATCCAACACCGACCAAATAAAGTGATACCTCAACTATATGTGTTCGGTCTTTGAATGCAAGATAGAATTCTTTGCAAGATGTATGGCACTCTGACTATCTGTATACAAAGAACTATTAGCCTGTTATTTGCCCAATTCTTCCATGAAAGATTGCAACCATATCATCTCCTTGCTCACCTCTGTTATAGCTACATACTCTGCCTCTGTAGTGGATAAAGCAACCACCTTTTGCAACTGTGAGATCCAACTCACTGCTGTCCCACCTATAGTAAAGACATAACCTGTAGTACTCTGCCTGGTATCAATATCACCTGCCAAATCTAAGTCTACATAACCTACTAAATCAGTATTAGAGCCCCCAAAACATAAGTGTTTATTAGATGTACCTCTCAAATATCTGAGAATCCATTTGACCGCATTCCAATGCTCCAATCCGGGATGACTCATATACCTACTTATGACTCCTACAATATGTGCAATATCTGGTCTCATGCATACCATGGCATACATTAAACTTCCTACAGCTAAAGCATATGGTACCTTGGACATTTTTTCTTCCTCCTCTTGTGTCTTTGGACACATCTCCTTAGTCAATTTCAAATGACTAGGCAAAGGTGTGCTGACAACTTTTGCATTCTCCATATGGAATCTCTGCAACACCTTTTCAACATAAGCGGCCTGAGATAGAGTTATTTTTTTGTTCTTCATATCTCTACAAATTTTCATACCAAGGATTTGTTTTGCTGCCCCCAAATCCTTCATATCAAATGACTGTGCTAACTGATGTTTTAACTCTCTTATGTGATCCATGTTAGACCCAGCTACAAGCATTTCATCAACATATAAACATAAAATAATGTAGTTGTCATTATCCAACCTCTTAAAATAAACACAATGGTCAGAATTACACCGACTGTAGCCTTGCTCAGCCATTAAACTATCAAATTTCAGATACCATTGTCGAGGTGCTTATTTCAGGCCATACAAACTCTTCTTCAATCTGCACACCAGTTTTTCCTTACCTTTGACCTAAAATCTTTGGGGTTGTTCCATGTATATCTCCTCCTCCAAATCACCATGGAGAAAGGCAGTTTTCACATCTAGCTGTTCCAAATGCAAATCTTCAGTAGCCACAATACTTAAGACAGTACGAATAGAAGTCATCTTGACAACCGAAGAAAATATCTCATCAAAATCAATACCCTTTTCTGTGCAAATCCTTTTACAACTAACTTGGCTTTAAATCTTTTCTTACCTCCATCTTCCTCTTTCAGCCTATAAACCCATTTGTTTGGTAAAGACTTTTTACCTACAGGAAACTTACATAATTCCCAAGTCTGATTTTTCAGTAAGGAGTCCATTTCTTCTTTCATTGCAAGCTCCCATTGAACTTGTGTATCCACCTACATAGCTTCATCATACCCTTCTTGGTCACCAGCATCTGTTAACAAAATAAAATACAAAGAGGGAGAAAATCTTTCAGGAGGTCTACTTAGCCTTGTTGACCGTCTAACATTCACTAGAGTTTGTGGTATTTCTGGTTACTGTTGCGGAGCATGAGGAACCACTGGAACATCACTATTTGGAGTATCATCCAGCACCACATAATCCTTTTCTTTCTTCTCATGCTACCGCAACTGATCTTTGTACAACACCTTCTCATTGAATATAACATCCCTACTTCTCACAATTTTCTGATTTTCAAAATCCCAAAGCCTATAACCAAATTCATCAATGCCATATCCAATGAAGGTACACTTTTTTGATTTTGCATCCATCTTGGTTCTATTTTCAGAATCTACATGTGCAAATGCTTCACATCCAAAGGTTTTGAGAAAAGAATAACTCACCTTCTTACCTGTCTGTGCTTCTCTGGAATACCACAGCCCAAAGGAACTGAAGGACCTCTATTAATTAAATATACAATAGTGTTGACAGCCTCTGCCCACATATTTAAAGGCAGCCCAACACGCAATCTCATGGTCCTTGCACGCTCCATTATTATCCTATTCATGCGTTCAACCACTCTATTTTCATGTGGAGTCCCTGAAACCGTTTTTTGCCTACGAATTCCATTAAAGGAACAATAATTTTTAAATTCTTTGCTGCAATACTCACCGCCATTATCAAATCTGAGACATTTTAATTTTTTACCCGTCTCATTCTCAACCAAGCTTCTCCATTTCTTAAATGTTTCAAATACATCAGATTTCTGCCTAAGGAAATAAATCCATACCTTCCTAGTTGCATTATCTATGAATGTAACATAATATCGAGAGCCACCGAGAGAAGATACTTGAGCCAGTCCCCATACATCGGTATGCACAAGCTCCAACTTTTTATTTTTCTTTTGCTTCCCATCCTTGAGAAAACTGACTCTCTTTTGTTTTCCATACAACTTTCACAGAAATCCATATTAATACATTTTAGACCTGATAAAACTTTCTTAGAATGAAGTACCTTCATACTTTTTTCACTCATATGCCCAAGTCTATAATGCCACAGTGTTGTCTCAGAACCTGTAATAACTGTTTCAGTCTCTTCCTACAAACCTACAACAACTGTTCCTAAACCTGTTTATTTTTTCTCTACAACAGCTAAAGTAGAAGGAATAGTATGACCTGTACAAAGATATAAGGTGCCTACTTTCACACCTTTTGCTACTATTAAGGCACCTTTTGAAACCTTCCAATTTTTATTAGTAAATGTAATGATGCAACCTTCTTCAGCTAACTACCCTACTAAAATTAAATTCCTACTAAGCCTTGGAACGTGCTTTACCTCTTGTAGTAGCCAATGATTCCCATTCTACAACTTAATCTTGATTCTTCCCTTTCCAACAATCTGACAGGGTTTGTTATCTCCCAAATAAACCAGCCCAAAATCCCCTTGGACATAATTAAGAAAATAATTTCTATGGGGCGTAGCATGAAATGAGGCCCCTGAAGCTAAAACCCATGACTCATCAGTATTATCTAGGGAAAGAATCAAAGCATCATCTTCAGATTTATTACTTACCACATTTGCCTCCTTATTGCCTTCTTGTTTGTATCCTTATTTATTTTTTCGAGACCAGCAATCTTTCTTTAGATGACCTGGTTTCCCATAGTACCAACAATCCTTCTGTCCTCTAGTTTGGGATCTCTTATCCTTTGATTTTCCTCGTGACTTCCCATGACCTCCAAAACCTTTTCCTCTCTCCTTTGATCTGCCCCTGCTTTCTGCATTCAAAACACTACCTGATGTGGATCCACCTGAGTTTTTCCTACGAATTTCCTTACTCAGAATAACACCAACAACATCATCAAATTTCAGGGTATTTAAACTAGAAACAGAGTTACTAACCGCCATTACCAAACTATTCCAGCTTTTAGACAATGAACATAATATTAAGAGAGCTCTAACTTCTTCATCAAATTTTATATTTACAGAAGTCAATTGACTGACAATCGTATTAAATTCATTTAAATGATCTGTCATAGATCCACCTTCAACCATTTTCAGATTAAACAAATGCTTCATGAGAAATACATTATTTGAGGCTGAGGGTTTTTCATACAATTTAGCCAAAGCTTTCATCAGATCATCTATTGTCTTCACTTCCGTTATATTGAATGCCACCGATGGTGCCAGGCACAATTGAATGGTTCCTAGTGCCTTTATGTCAAGAAGATTCCATTCTTCATCAGTCATTGTTGCTGGTTTCTTGGCTACTCCTTCCAACGGCATCCATAAATCCTTTTGATAGAGGTAATCCTCCATCTGCATCTTTCATAACTGATAGTTCTGCCCATTGAATTTATCGACCTTCAATTTACCCTCATCTGCCATTGCTCCCACTCAACCATGAGACTCCCACTCAACCATGAGACCTTCCTACAGATGATAATTAAACACAACCCGCTCTGATACCACTTGTTAGGGTTAGCCGGCAAAAGATATCAATTAAATGCAAATAAAGATTAAACAGAGGAATGGAAATACACAAAAATAATAACTGTGAGAGATAAGTTTTAACGTGGTTCACCCAAACTCGGGCTACATCCACCAAACAGAGAGTCCAATATTATTATCCAGTAAATCAAACCAATTACAACTAGCAATCCCTGTAACTCAATACCGTTGCAAATGCTACAATACAATATATCTCTACCAAAACCCTAACCCTTAGCCGCTTTTATTAATGGGGAGCGCACAATGGATACCATAGACCGATGCCCTAATTTCTCAGAGCCGACAAACTAACAGATGAGCCACCGATTCAACTCCATCAGCCAAGTCTCTCATCCTTCTGCAAATGCTCTGATGGCATTTGCCTTTGGTGAGACTCGTTCCGTCGGTGAACACTTGTAACCTTTGGCCAATGCACCCATACGCCATCACACAATTTACTTCCTTCCAAACCCTAGCACATGGAGATGCTAGGTCATCCTACTGCGCGAAACGCCCTGTCAGGATCCTCTGCACCACCGAACAGGAAAAATAAAACAAAGAGCAAAACAAATATTCATACAACGAAGCCATTCCACTGATTTTGACAAAAATCTCACCAGTGGAATGCTTCACGACGACATACGACAACAATGGAAAATGCAAAATGAATGGAAATCTACAGTTACACGATTTACAGTTATAAGAAACAGAAATCAAATGGACATAACATAATTGCTTTATTTCTCCTGAGCACAATACAATCACATTCGATCACACTACTTCTTTTATCAGATTACAATATATGATCATTTGTTTCATTCCTCAGGGTATTTATCAACTCACCCTGAGTAGTACCAAACTGACTCCAAGCGGCTAGGAGATCAATCCAAGTGGCTGGGAGACAACCGTCTAAAACAGCCTCCAATTGCCCTACTGCCCTATTTTGGCATTATGTAGTTACAATTTGACAAATGTCCTAAAGTCACTTGGGACTTACGAAATGAACCTAAATACAAACTAAAATAAAAATGCATTGGTCAATAGACCTTATTACAAAAGAAAACATGATTTTCTAAGTGCTCCTGCACCAAACTCCTCGAGTGAAAGTTGTCTCAAGTCCTCTTAGAGACTAACTACTGCAAATCACCACCCTACTTTTTGATGTCTGCTACTAGCATCCATGTGGCTTCTGAGTCTGGAAGTCCTTGCCATTTGACTAAGTGCTCAAAATATGTCTAATTTCTGGTCTTCTTGGCTGTCCTACTATCCAAGATACACTCCATCTATGGTGGTTCCTTAGGTGGTAAATACTGCACCCACTCTACATTGTCTTGGACAGAATCTGTTGTCCCTTCTCCTGTATCAGGACTCCTATATAATGTCAGATTAGCAACATTGAATATAGGTGAAATAGCAATATCATCAGGGAGTTCAATTTTGTAAGCATTAGAACCATATTTCTCCAGAATCAGACAAGGTCCAATTTTTCTCATCATCAACTTGCTATGTTTTCCTGTGGGTAGTCTATTCTTGTTGAGATGAACCATGACCATATCTCCTATTTAGTACTACACATCCCTTCTTCTTTGATCCACTCGAGCCTTGAACTTCTGATTGTTCTGGTGTAGAGTATCTCTGACTTGATGGATCTCTTTCATAGCCTTTGCAAATGTATTGACATGTCCACTCCTTTTGTCCAACCCTTGAACATCTCTTAATTCAAAAATTCCTCTAGGATGACCACCATAAACAACATCAAAAGGACTTAGACTTGTACTTTTGTTTGTAGAATCATTATAGGTATACTCTGCTTGTGGGAGTACCATATCCCAACTACTGCCATGTTCTCTTGTCAAACATCTCAGCAGATTACCTAATGACCTATTAACAACCTCAGCTTGTCCATCAGTCTGAGGATGATAGGCTAAACTAAAAGATAGATTTGTACCCAATCTTTTCCACAAGGTTCTCCAAAAATGTCCCACAAATTTGTTGTCTTGGTCAGATACAATACTCAAAGGCAATCCATGAATCCTGACAATTTCTTTAAAGAATAAACCTGCAATGTAACTAGCATCATTAGTGGTCTTACAAGGAATAAAGTGAGCCATCTTACTGAACTTGTCTACCACAACAAACACACTGTCATAACATGTCCTTGTCTTGGGCAATCCCATCACAAAATCCATACTCAAACTTTCCCAAGGTCTGTTTGGTATGGGCAAAGGTTGGTACAGTCCTGCATTGGTTGAGACTCCCTTTGCTCTCTGGTAAATCATACAACTCTCAACAAACCTTCTGATATCAGATTGCATCCTTGGCCAAAAGTAAAACCTTCTTACAAGATCTAAGGTCTTATTGAGCCCAAAATGTCCTCCTAAACCGCCACTATGTTTTTCCTTCACAATATTATCCCTCATTGAACACTTAGGAATACATAGTTGGCTTCCTTTAAACAAAAGTCCATCCTGCAATGTATAATATGAAAAGTCACTGTGGAAAGCATTGGCAAACTCACTACATACCCTGTAAATCTCCTTGAAATCTTGGTCCTCTTCATACAATCCTTTGAGTGACTCAACACCCATACTTTATAGCTACACTTCTTGCACTGTCAACACCCTTCTGCTTAGAGCATCAACAACCTTATTGGTTATTCCTTTCTTATGTTTGATGATGAAGGTGTATGCTTGAAGACTTTCAACCCATTTCATGTGTCGATGACTGAGCTTTTCCTATCCATTCAAAAAATTGAGAGCATGATTGTCAGTGTATACAATAAATTCTTTAGGAAGCAAGTAGTGCCTCCATTTTTTTAGAGCTTGTACCATAGCATACAACTCTAGATCATAAGAGGAGTACTTCCTCTTGTCTTCATTTAACTTTTCACTGAAGAAGGCTACTGGTCTACCTTCTTGGCTCAACACTGCTCCTATGGCTAGTCCACTTGCATCACATTCAATGGTAAAAACCTTATTAAAATCAAGTAACACTAAAACAGGGAATTTAGTAACTTTCTGTTTCAGACTCTCAAAGCTCCTATCTGCTTCTCTCGTCCACACAAACTTCATCTTACCTCCACCCTTGATGGTCTCCAACATAGGTGCACAGATGTCACTGTAGTTCTTAATGGAATTCCTGTAAAATGTGGCCAAACCATGGAAACTTCTGACCTTTCCTGCTGTCTTGGGTGTAGGCCAATTCAAAATAGCTTCTACCTTGGAAGGATCCATTTTCAAATCACCTTTAGAGATGACAAAACCTAGGTACACCAATTCTTGTTTCATGAAGTCACACTTTTCCAAGTTTATCAGTAACTTCTGATCTTACAGCCTCTTCAAGACTATCGCCAAATGTTTCAAGTGCTCTTCCTTGCTCTCACTAAACACCAAGATATCATAAAGGTAGACTACCACAAAATTTCCTATGAAATCTTGCAACACCTCATTCATCAGCCTCATAAAGGTGCTAGGGGCATTTGAAAGACCAAACGGCATCACAAGCCACTCATACAACCCTTCATTGGTTTTGAAAGCTATCTTTCACTCATCCCCCTCTCTTATCCTTATTTGGTGATACCCACTCTTTAAGTCTATCTTAGAGAAATAGGTAGCACCTCCCAAACAATCCATTAGATCTTCTATTCTAGGAATAGGAAACCTATACCTGATGGTTATCGTATTTATTGCCCTAGAATTAGTACACAGTCTCCATTTCCCATCCTTCTTTGGGGCTAAAACAATAGGTACTGCACATGGGCTAAGGTTCTTCCTAATCAGCCCTTTGTTTAGGAGTTCTTGAATCTGGGTTGCTATCTCTTCATTCTACTGTGGGGTCATTTTATATGCTGCCTTATTAGGAAGTACTGCTCCTAGTATGAGATCTATTTGATGGCTAATGTCTCTGATTGGTGGTAGGGAATCAGGTATATCCTTTGCAATCACTCCTTGTTAACTCTCAAGCAAATCTCTGACCTCTTTAGGCCCTACTTCGCGCACACTTTCCTTCATTTCCCCCTTAGGCTTCACAATCAAAGAAA
The DNA here is from genome assembly GCA_027924645.1 of Cunninghamia lanceolata. Lineage (NCBI taxonomy): Eukaryota > Viridiplantae > Streptophyta > Pinopsida > Cupressales > Cupressaceae > Cunninghamia > Cunninghamia lanceolata. The sequence goes on from BSBN01001583.1 coordinate 20,724,919, forward strand.
AACCTACTCCATCACCTTCCTTTAGTGTATCCATGAATTCTTTTTCTCCTACCAGCATTACACTAGACCCTACATGTTGTGGATCCTCTTCTACTAATGACTATATCCCATAACTCAAACCATCCTTTTGGAATGAGTAAGCATTCTTTTCTCCATCATGATGAGTCTTCCTGTCAAATTGCCATGGTCTGCCTAACAAAAGATGGTAAGCATCCATTGGAAGGATGTCACACAAAATCTTGTCTCTATACCCCCCAATACTAAATTCTACCCATGCTTGTTCATTGATGAGTACGTGCTACCCATTGTTCAACCAACTGACTTTATATGGACTGTTATGGGGTATCTTTTCTAACTTCAACTTATTCACTGCTTCCAAAGATATAATGTTATCACTAGAACCAGAGTCAATAATAACTTTACAAACCTTACCTTGGATCTTGCAGTTGATTCTAAACAAAGCCCTTCTTTGCGATGGTTCAGCCTGCACTGGTTCCTTGAGCAGCGTCCTCTTGAGCATCAAACTTTCTCCCATTTTTGATGTTAGATTCACTTCAGGAGATGTCACACTCCTTACATCTTCTTAAATCAAAGTGGTTCTCTTCTCACCACCATGAGAAGTTGAGGCCTTCTCTGGACACTTGTATGCCGGGTGCCCTATCTGATTGTAGTTATAACATCTCATATTAGAGAACTTGGATCGTCTACCTGATCCATTTGTCCCACCTCTTCCATTAGGCCTTCTTCCTCGGTAGCCTCCTCTGCTACTGGAGTCCCCAACTTGCTCTTCTTGACTAGACTCACCACTAGGCCTCTGGTTAGGACTTCTTCCTCTAAAACTGCCTCTGCCTCTGAAATTCCTTCGACCTCTACCTCTATTGTTCTACTCACTCTTCCTCTTTATGTTCTCTTCAACCCTTAAGGCCATTTGGAAACACTTGTTCAATGTTTATGGTGCTAAAATGTTGATCTCATCTTGGATGTTCATCCTTAGGCCATTCAAGTACCTGGCCACCTTCTCTGACTCTTCTTCTTATCTCTTTAATCAGTGACTGAGTTTATGAAACTCTTGTGTGTATGCATTCACATCAAGGTCTCTCTGTCTGAGGTTCTGCAATTTCTTATACATCTGCACATCATAGTCCAAGGGTAAGAATTGTGCCTTGAGTTTGGTCTTCATCCTTCCCCATGAGGTTATCATATTCTTCCCCTCCTTGACTCTCTCTACTTGTTCATAATTCCACCATGCAAGAGCAGATCCCTTCAATCTTGCCTTTGCAAACTTAACCCTCTTATCATCAGGGACTTCTTTATATTCGAAATGATTGTTCAATGCCTCAATCTAGTCAATCACCTCTTCATCTTCCATACTTCCACTATACATAGGTTACCCATCTATGGTGTCCCTATTGACTGGCTTTAATGCATTTAAAAATGCCCTTTGGTCTGCTGGTATCTCCTCTATCTTCTTACTGGTTTCAGCAATTTTTGTATCGCCTTCATCACTGTCACTTTCATCTTCCCTATCTTTGCTTTTGGACTGCTTGAACTCCCCCAAGTTGGATTCAAGCATCTCCTCGATCAGCTTCTTAACGACATCCTGTGACATACTTTTGGGAGGCATCCTCTCCGCCTCTATCTCACTTTCTCTGTCTAACATAAACATTCACAGACAACACCCAAACGCCAATACTCCTGCAAATCCTTAATTCGATTTGTCGCCCAAATATTTTCAAGCTATGATACCAATATGATGGGGAGCGCACAATAGATACCATAGATTGATGCCCTAATTTCTCACAGTCGACAAATTAACAGATGAGCCACCGATTCAACTCCATCGGCCAAGTCTCTCATCCTTCTGCCAATGCCCCGATGGCATTTGCCTTTGGTGAGATTCGTTCTGTCGGTGAACACTTGTAACCTTTGGCCGATGCGCCCATATGCCATCGCACAGTTTGCTTCCTTCCAAACCCTAGCACATGGAGATGCTAGGTCATCCTACTGTGCAAAACGCCCTGTCAGGATCCTCTGCACCGTCGAACAGGAAAAACAAAATGAAGAGCAAAACAAATATTCATACAACGAAGCCATTCCACTGATTTCGACAGAAATCTCACCAGTGGAATGCTTCATGACGACATACGGTAACAATGAAAAATGTAAAATGAATGGAAATCTATAGTTACATGATTTACAGTTATAAGAAACAAAAATCAAATGGACAGAACATAATTGCTTTATTTCTCCTGAGCACAATTCAATCACATTTGATCACACTACTTCTTTTATCAGATTACAATATATGATCATTTGGTTCATTCCTCAGGGTATTTATCAACTCACCCTGAGTAGTACCGAACTGACTCCAAGCGGCTGGGAGACAACCGTCTAAAACAACCTCCAACTGCCCTACTGCCCTATTTTGGCATTATGCAGTTACAATTTGACAAATGTCCTAAAGTCACTTGGGACTTATGAAATGAACCTAAATACAAACTGAAATTAAAATGCATTGGTCAATAGACCTTATTACAAAAGAAAACATGATTTTCTAAGTGCTCCTGCACCATTTATCAAGCCTTATGTCGGTTACAAAAATAGGGTTTTTTTTATGTCGGCTCTAAAAAAAATTTAGGGGCTGCGCCCTCGAACCCCGGCGATGATACATGGCTAGTGTACAGTCCTTTCCTAATCAGTCGCCACTTACCAACACAAACCATTGTACACACATCACCATATTAATCAAGGGGGGATGAGGATCATACCAATGAGGAATTACCCACTAGGAAGGCTCATTAGGACCTCCCAACCATCCTATGGATCTTGCACAACCAACATGAAAAAAACTCCCTATCATGGTGGTAGAGTCATGATAGTTTCCTCAACTTTGCTTTGCATTCGACTATAACCTTGCCCTTAGGAGACAAAGTCCAACCCTTGAGAAGGAGAGGATGAAAAGTAGCTATGGATGTGGGAGTGGATACATAGTAGGGAGCTAGAGGCAACATTCTTTGCATAGTATCATTACTATTAGGTGAGACCTTCCTCACAATACAAGGAACATTCCTTAATGGTTGAGGAGGTCTTGTAAGTGTCGAAACTCTAATTTAATTTTATTCACTTGACCTTGGATACGTAGATAAGTAGAGGTAATCACATTAACTTTCTCAGTAAGAGAAAACTATTAATCAATAGCATTGACATTTGAAATAACACCATTTCTAGCTTTTGAGAGGTGGTACAAAATAGAGGTTGTATCCTTAAATAAAGTAGCATGTCGTGAGAAAAAGCTACTAGGGTGAAAGTGGAGAAAAGGTCATAAGTTCATTTCCAAGCATTATGGGCATGAGGGCAAGTCCAAAGAGGTGCTTAAAGGATTTAGTTCTATGGTAAGTAGAGCACTTACGATAAGCTAGGCCAATATGAATAAGCCTTTCACCTAACATAAGTCCTTGGTAGACCATCTACACCAAATGGAATAAGCAATATTGGGCTTAAGTATGACATGCAAAAGTTTGATAATTTTGTGGAGCCAAGTGTGTAAGGAGGAATTCAAACCTTGCCACTTCTTAAGTTTGTTGAGAGCCAAGGAAAAAGGACTAATAACTCTACACAAGAGGACTATGGTATAATTTCTAATGTAGTATCAACAGTCCACTACCAATCTCTCCACCAAGCTCAAGGAGGTTGAAGCCCCAACTTATGAAGCATAACATTTGGAATCAACTCTTATATGAAAATGATAGATGGTAAATCAACATTGGCAAGATGAAACTTTTGTTGTGAAGTAGGCCACATGATCCAATCTTGATAATAAATTTGGTCTCTAATAATGCAAATGCCTTTGTGAGAGAATTTGAGAGCTTTGATTCTAAGACTTTTGGCCAAAGGCAAATTGGAGCCATTGAAGATAGACAATCACCATAAATTAAGGTTTTTTTTCAAGATAACCTAGTTTTGAAACCATCACAAGCCCACTTAAGAAAGGGTTGCATCACCTCAAAGGATTTCCAAATGTTATGTGCTATAAATGAACCTTTAATCTTGACAAGGGTGTTTTGATGGGAAGATAATGAAAGCTAATTCCTTGCCAACACTTTTTGTCATACAACAAACTAGAAGCGATGTAAATCCTAGAAAGAAATTTAAAAGCTTCAGAGCTCTCAATGGAAAAAACAACCTATTTGACACAAAGTGCAATGCTTTGTTTATAGATATCTATGATACGCATGTCACCTTTGCAGCAAATGTCCCACACCACTCTATAAAAGCCCCTAGTTTGCTTAACATTGGCCCACATAAAACCCTCCATAATTTTGGCAAACCTACTATAAGAAGCTTTAGATAGGGCCCAACAAGAAGAATAATAATCATGGATAACAATTAACACTTTAGTGTATATTTCAAACTTATGAATCAAAGAAAGAGTTCGTGTAATCTAAAAGAAAATCTTCTTTTCAACTCTTTATTTAACATATTGTCAAGGGGTGATGGACATGTTAGTAAAGACAAATGAAATGCCAAGAAATTTAAAATCTCTGGTTATCAATCCATTTCTAATTATAAATCTTCAACCAATTCAACACTGAAAACAAATTTTGCCGATAACATTGGGTCTTGCTCATTAAAAAAAGTATCTACGAAAACTTCCCATTGGAGAAAAATTGAAAGTCAAGCTAGAATATTATTAAACATCATTCGGTTCAATAGTCAAAGGTATTTTGGCCAATACAAATAGAACAACTATTTACCACTTTTTGGTAGGAATGAAGTGCACGTGTTCTATAATTGAAAAAGTGTGGTTAATGTTTTAATTGTTTAGGGTAGAGTTATTCCTAATGTAAAAAGTCATTGTCGGCATTATAAGTTCTTCCCCAATTTTTTTTGTAAAATTACTATTGTGTATTTGACTTGTGTGTTTAAATAGAGTAAGTGAACACTATGCATTAAGGGAGAGGGGCCAGTAGCCGCACACCCTAACTTCGCGCACGTCAAGCACATAGCTAGACATATCGAATTTCGATGATTTTTTTTGGGTTTTTCTGTATGCGAGTGAAGAGCTTAAAGCTATTCTTTTAGCTTCTGGGCATTTATACATTTCCCTGTAGGATGCGTTATGTGCACATGGGTCAAAAAATGGTCATTTCAACATGTCGCCCCATACATGCGCACTGATGTGCCAGTAACCGCTCGCCATGGCCACCAAAAACATTTGCCCCTTCACTAAAAAGGCAACACACTGATCACTTTTATAGTTAGAGTAGGTTAAAAATATGTTTATGAACACCCCACCATAAATCACGTTGGTGGGGCCTTCAAACTTACCCACCCCCTTCCTAAACATCCCCACACCCATCGTAAGTCCCCTTACATAGGTTTATGGGACAACATGCATGGTAACGTGTTTTCTTAGGTGCGGATGGGAAACAACAATAAATCCATTCAATGTTTGTTCGGGTCCAAATACATATTCCACTTTTCACTAAAAATTTAATCATTTTATCGAGGGCTTTCCTTGTTCTCCACGGTGTGATGGAAATGCAAGGGTTTCATCGTGTCCGCCGGCTGTCACTCTTCATGCAGATCCATCTTTGTGCAGGTAACGAGTAAACATCATTTCTCCATGTGATTTCAACTTTGCTTTTACTCCATTGTTTTGGTTTCATACGACGGTGTTTATACAATTGTTTATCTTCATTTTTCTCTCATGCTACCCATGATTTGGGTACTGCTATGTAATTTACTTTCGATTTTTCATTATTTTGTCTGAGGCAACCCTTGTCTTGTGATAATTTCACTATACAGAAGAATATACTGTTATATAATGATGGTTTTTTGTTATACATACAAATGGGGTCATATATTTTTATGGGTATATACTTGTTAGTGTTCATTGTCAATGGTTAAGGGTTTCATTATTTTGTCTTGTGATAATTTCACCGTACAGAAGAATATATTGTTATATAATGAGGGTTTTTTGTTATACATACAAAGGGGTTCTTATATTTTTATGGGTATATATTTTTTAGGGTTCATTGTCCACGATTAAGGGTTTCATTATTTTGTCTTGTGATAATTTCACTGTACAGAAGAATATATTATTATATAATGAGGGTTTTTTGTTATACATACAAATGGGTTCTTATAGTTTTATGGGTATATATTTTTTAAGGTTCATTGTCCATGGTTAAGGGTTTCATTATTTTGTCTTGTGATAATTTCACTGTACAAAAGAATAGACTATTATATAATGAGAATGAGGGTTTTTTTATATATACAAATGGGTTCGTATATTTTAATGGGTATATATTTTTTAGGGTTCATTGTCAACGATTAAGGGTGTCATTATTTTTGAGGATTCATTGTCAATGGTTAAGGGTTTCATCATATCATTGTCAACTGTTAAGGGTTTCATTATATCAGGGTTTCAAAAGTTTTGAATCCTACGGCTTTGTCTCCGCAATAATTTTACAGTCAGATTGTTGCCAGTTTTGACTGAATAGCCTCGCCTTTCCATCTCACCTTGAGAACAGGGAAAGTAGTCGGTAAAATGATTAACTTTTTGGTGGAAAATGGAATATGTATTTGGACCCAAATGAACATTGAATGGATTTAATGTTGTTTCCCATTTGTGCCTAAGCAAACACGTTGCAATGCATGTTGTCCCGTAAATCATGTCTGTTAAATCATTCAATAGATTAAATCATGTCTGTTAATGTAGTATATATATATATATATATCCGAAGGTTCATTGACAACGGCTAAGGGTTTCATTATATCAGGGTTTTGAATGTTTAGAATCCTACAGCTTTGTCTCATTAATAATTTTACAGTCAGATTCTTCCTAGTTTTGTCCAAATAATATTTATTAATTATTATTACATTAAATATTTACAATTGTTTTACTATGTTGTAATATAATACATTGAAGGTTTTATTTTATATAATCTATCCAGGGTTTATATAAAAAGCTTCTACATATATTCGGATTAGACTGTTAATGTACTGTATATATATATATATATATATATATCTATAGACATTTGTTTATAGATAGACATATTTATATCTGTATACATATGTATACATATCTCTATACATATCTACATATCTGTATACATATCTATATACATATCTGTATATCTATAGACATATGTATATTGATATACATATGTATATGTATAGACATATGCAGCGTAGACAATGGAAACATTTCAAGCTGGTACTTAACATTTCAACATTTTACAATTCAAGATATACATGTTCAAAAGATTAGTCCAATTTGTTTGCTGAATTTTACATCTTTTCTAGTTGTTTGCTGCATGGGTAACTTCATTGAATGGATTAAATTATGTCTGTTACTGTAGTGATTATATATTGGAAACACATAATGCTGAAACCCTCAACCATTGATAACAAGTCTAAAATGGAACAACACAATGGAACATTACAAAATGGAACACGTTATGTTTTCCGTCCATGCCACTGCAATAATGATGCCTCAATCTATTTTCAATCATTGCACTAAAGATGCCATTTTTTCAGTGTTAAGGGTTTCATTATTTTGTCTTGTGATAATTTCACTGTACAGAAGAATAGACTGTTATATAATGAGGGTTTTTTTTTATACATACAAATGGGTTCGTATATTTTAATGGGTATATATTTTTGGGGGTTCATTGTCAACGATTAAGGGTGTCATTATTTTGTTTGACATAACCCTTGTCTTGAGATAATTTCACTTTATAGTATAATATACTGTTATATAATGATGGTTTTTATTTTACACATACAGATGGTTTCGTATATTTTTAAGGGTATATATTTTGCAAGTGGCATTCTTACCTATTATGTCTAAGACAACCATTTTAGGTTGGCACTTAGCATATAATGGGTAGCTTCATTCAATAGATTAAATCATGTTATATATATATATATATTTGAAGGTTCATTGTCAACGGTTAAGAGTTTCATCATATCATTGTCAACGGTTAAGGGTTTCATTATATTAGGGTTTTGAATGCTTTGAATCCTACAGTTTTGTCTCTATAATAATTTTACAGTTAGATTCTTCCCAATTTTGACTGAATATATATCTAAATATCTCTATACATATCAGTATATCTATATATCTATAGACATATGTAGATCTATAGACATATGTATATTGATATACATATGTATATGTATAGACATATGCAACGTAGACAATGGAAACATTTCAAGCTGGTACTTAACATTTCAACATTTTACAATTCTAGATATATATGTTTGAAATATTAGTCTAATTTGTTTGCTGAATTTTACTACATTTTTTCCAGTTGTTTGCTGCATGGGTAACTTCATTGAATGGATTAAATCGTATCTGTTACTGTAGTGGTTATATATTGGAAACACATAATGCTGAAACCCTCAACCGTTGATAACAAGTCTAAAATGGAACAACAGAATGGAACACGTTATGTTTGCCATCCATGCCACTACAATAATGATGCCTAAATCTATTTTCAGTCATTGCACTAAGGATGCCATTTTTTTTACAAATCACTTCTGGTATTGATTATACATATGTATACATATCTATTTACATATCTGTATATCTATAGACATATGTATATTGATAGACATATTGATATACATTTGTATATCTATAGATAGACATGTGTGTGTGTGTGCATCTGTGTGTGTATACATGTATATCTATAGACATACATATATCTATAGACATATGCAGCCTAGACAGTGTTAATATTTCAGTCTGGTACTTAAGATTTCAACATTCAAACTGAACAATCAAATTCACTTATGCTTATCATATCATCGAATACAATAGCTTCTACGCATTTAATCAAATTCAAACTCAACAACTAATTTCAATGCATTCCTTTTTCAAATTCGGATCCATTATAAAAGGAACATTATGTAGCGTAGACATTGTTTTTAGCGTAAATTTCTTGAAGGATCACTGCAAAACCTATCTGGTACTTAACATTTAAGAATTTTACAATTGCAGCACATCTATATGCTAGAAATTGTTGAAATCCTCAAAAGTTTATAATGCACCCTCAAAAATAAATACATATGTCATAATATTTAATATATATATATACACATACAAATATATGAATACATGTATATATTATACATGTATTTCTATATGTGTGTACATAAATTATATAAATTCGAACACATTATGTTTGTAGTCCATATGTCCACAACATTCATCTTAACATGGATGAACAAAACCAAAGGTGTTGGCATAATTTGCAAATATGTTAATAAATGCATGAAAGGGGTGTCAACAGGTTTAGGAAATGGGTGGGTAAGTTCCAAGGCTCCACCAACTTGATTTATGGTGGGGTGTTAATAAACATATTTTTAACCTACTCTAACTATAAAAGTGATCAAGTGTGTTGCCTTTTTAGTGGAGTGGATATAAATGATATATACGTATATATGGATACATGTAAATTTTTATTATGTATACATATATGTATATGTATCACTATATATGTCTGTAATATATAGTTGTATCATTGTACTGTTTGAATTTATTTGGATGATTTGATGTTTGTTTGTTACTACCTGGCATATAATTTCTATGATTGCAAGCATGTGAGAGGTTTGTAGAGCACCTTGCATTGCGAACACTTGATGAAGGTAAAGTCTTATAAGACTTTACTTACACCACTGGTTGACGAATTGTACTATGCATTTGTGTTTGTTAACACACCACTATTCATGGAATATTTTTCCTTGATGGAATATTTTGCTCTGCTACAATATTATAGTCTTCTTTTGCAATTGTATGTGATTATTTAAAATAATATGCCTGAATGCAGTTCATATTTTCTTTTGCAAATACATGAGATTATTTGGATGATTTGATGTTTGTTCGTTACTACCCAGATGACTACCCGGCTTTTGATTTCTATGATTGTAGGCATGTGAGAGGTTTGTAGAGCACCTTGTAAGGTGAGCACTCGATGAAGGTAAAGTCTTATAAGACTTTACTTAAAACACTAGTTGATGAATTGTACTATGCAATTGTGTTTGTTAACACACCACTACTCATGGAATATTTTGTTCTGATGGCTCTAATAGAATATTTTGCTCTCATGCCTTATTATATACAGTCTTCTTTTTCAATTATTATATTTTGGTCAGATTAATAAATGGAACAATGCAATATGTAACAATGGAACAATGCATTTACCTTTTTCTGTTTATTACATCTTATGGAACAATGTGTTTAGATAGATGCACTTGCAGTTCAATTTAATGATTTTGTTTATGATGTATGTTCATCACTGCCTCGATTATCATTTATATGTTTGCAGGCATACAACCATGGTCAATGCTTTCTAGAACACCTTCGATTGGGTTTAATCAATTTAGGTAAAGTCTTATAAGACTTTACTCGGGCAATGACCCACTAGGATTTAGGTTTTTCTTCATAGTGGTTTTATGTTCTTTTCAATCATTTTCCTTTACTAAACTTTTAATCAATCAATCAATTTACTTTACTTTAATTTTCCTTTACTTTAATTTTAGGTTCTTTTCAATCATTTTCCTTACTTTACTTTTAATTAATCAATCAACTTACTTTACTTTAATTTTAGGTTCTTTTCAATCATTTTCCTTTGTTTTACTTTTAATCAATCAATCAATTTACAATACTTTAATTTAGGTTCCTTTCAATAGTTTAAATTTCCTTGTTGCTTAAATAGCACTACATTTACTTGGATGCTTTAATGATTTCAATTAAGGTAGAATTATGTGAACAGAATGCTAAAACAACATGCTACTACAAGCAAATTATGTAGACAACTTGTAGTACCATGCTGACAAACCATTCAAGTCTTTTTTTTTTTCCAAAAATAGTTACAGTGATACAAACATAGAAACATGAGATCAACACATAGATATTTCAGAAATAACCATTTAACTCTTGATTTTTTTCTAAAACAGTTAGAAACATATAAACATGACATCGATCTGTTCCTTTTTCCACAAAATATTACAAAAAGATCAATAGATAGACATGCCATCGATCTGTTGCTTTTTTTCCAAAACAGTTACAAACATACAAACATATAAACATCACATCAATCTATTCCTTTTTTCACAAAATATTACATAATGATATGACTAAATCAGATGTATGCATAGAAATTTCACTAATGTCAAGTATCTCCATCTAAAAAAAATTCTTCTTCAATTCTCCATAAATCCAAGAAAAGGAATAGGTTGTTCAGGTTATGTAGCAGCACATTCATTTGTAGTCCAAGTTAAACTAAGTGGCTCAGTTATAGTCTGTAGTGATGCAGCAATCTGAGCAAGCAAAGCTTGATTAGAATCTCTATTTACAAGCAACTCATTTGAGCTTCTTGGGCTAGACCCTGCCTGCAGATTGCTTAGAGCTGCAAAGGCTGGGCTTGAGATAGAAAACATGTCCATTAGAATGGGATGTTGCTCGGGTAGAGGAGAATTCGGGTTACTCAATGGTCTCTCATTTGCTGATTTTTTCCCTTTCTTTTTTGCTGTCTTTGTCCCCGGAGCACTCTTTGCCTGCTCACGCCAAATTTCCTTCTCCTATTTTTCCTCTACCGCTCTTTGTTTTTTTAACACTTTTTCCAATTTTTTTCTCTTTCTCTTGTTGTTGGGCTTCTTTTTCAGCTTTCCTCTCCAACATCTATTCCTTTTTCCTCAGCTACAACTCTTCCTGACGAGATTTCTCGCTCTCTTGTTCGTTGAGCATTTCAATGTATGCATCAGATCTTAAGATCTGGAACTGCCTACTTAAACATAGTACCCTAGTCTTATTCTTACCAACCCTTGCCTATACCCTTCGAATTGGAATCTTGAGAAATTGACTAACTGGCTGTGTCTGAATCTCACTATCTTGGGTGCAAGGCACATAATCTTCTTCCAAATCACCTATGCATTCTTCTTCTTCTACAATGTCCTCGTTTTGTGGATCACAATTTGATGCAGTAGTGAAGTAGTGTATGATGCCAGATGGATCATGATCTGGTGGTGAAGGCATTGAAAGGCCGACATCCACCTGACTAAAATTTGTTTGTATCCCCATGTTTCTAGCAGCTTCAACCATCCATTTTGGTTGGCTAACTTGACTTGGCAAACTAAGACCTTCCATATTACAAATTGTATCAACAACATTAGGAACTCTATTAGCAGCATTAGACACTGTATCAACAACATTGGAAATAATATCACCAGCATTAGGAACTATAACAACAACATTAGAAATAGTTTCAGCAGCATTAGGAAGTGGCTATAGAATATCAGTAGCATTAGAAACTGTTTGACTTCCTGGCATTTCAGTGCATTCTTCTTGTACTTCCATTGGATTCTGTACACTTCCACTTTTATTGTATGTTCTGATGAATTCCTCAACTTGTGCATCTGTATATCCAACGAATTGTAAGAAGGTTTCAACTGCAATTATCTTGGGATCCTCATCCACTACGAAGGCCTGATTCTCTGGTACAGTGGCCATATAATCTTGACTATCTTCATTTGATACTTGGAAGCCATCACTTGGCCTCATGTCTTCTTGAAGCGTAGACCTATTCAGTGGCCAAATTCCTGTCCTTCTAAACCCACTAATTATATTAGCAGGGGTCAAGGCCTACTTGAATGCCTTGCTAGCAAGAGTGGCCAACTCTTCTCTTCCAATTTCTATTTGCGGGTGGCTTGCCATCCATGCAAACCTTTGCTTTCTGAAACAGTTTTTGAATGGTGAAAAAATACTCACATCTAGTGGCTGTAATCTATAGCTTGTATGTACTGGGAGGGTGATGAGGTCAATCCCTAAATGACGTGCTTCCTCTATGGTCTTGAAGGCAACATGGCTGCCATGACCATCAAAAATCATAAGAGCTCTGTTGGTTGGTGAAACCCCTCCGGGGATAGATGTAGCAAAATGTTGCAGCTAATTCAGAAATAGTTCTTTCGTCATCCACGCATGTTCTTGAGCTACCATGCATGTACCTAGCTCACAGTTGGCTATGTAGTTTCTGATATGCCTTTTGGATTTAAATAGATAAAAACTAGGTATACTGCAACCCGATGCACTAACACATGCCAAAATAGTAATCCACTCCCTACTTTTTGAGATGAGGTGGGGCACACAACGGGATCCCAATTTTGCTATTACCCACATTCCACAGTTCCTGTCATCTTGTACCCCAGTTTCGTTGTAGTTCCATATTCTACTGGACCCATACTTATGTGTCTTGTAAAGATTTTCTAAATTGTCATAGAATGAATTTACTGTGCTTGGCCTTAGCATAATGGCTCTATTGGTGTCCACACCATGTGCAATGTGAATAGTTAGATTTGGATGCCTTTTCCTAAATCCCTCCCACCCTGACCTCCCTGGCATCCCATCTGTGAAAGGATTTGGCCTAGACTGAATGACCTCTGCCACAGTAGATTTCAGCTGTGAAATTTCAAGCCCATGGCCTATGTCGGCTATGTCCTTGCACCATTGAACTATTTCTGCCTCCTCCTCATTAGTTAGGATGGTCAGTGGCCCCTGCATTTGGTGCTCGTGAGACCTAGTAACCAGGACCTCAAACTGCTAGCAGACACTCTCCACTTCTTTGCAACTGCTCTGATTGACATATGTTTATCCTCGACATCAGCCATAGCACTTTGGATGTTATTGTTTGTCCATATACTTTTGTTCAACCTTGAAGAACCTGTTTCCACATTAGTAGTTTGAAGGCAATCTGTATTGGTTTCCAAATCCTCTATATGTGTGGAGGGAAATATACATTCCACTGCAACATGATCTGGTTATGTGGTATGTGTATCTTCATCCCCCGACACTACATTAGGAAACTTGCACCCCCCGGGTTTTGTGACTGTCCTCCTTCCAGAAGTTCTCCTCCCCTTTTTACCTTGAGCCATAAGTATCTATACACCTGCAAGAAATGCAAACATCATCAATACCAGAAGTGATTTGTAGAAAAAATGGCATCCTTAGTGCAATGACTGAAAATAGATTGAAGCATCATTTTTGCAGTGGCATGGACGACAACCATCACGTGTTCCATTTTGTAGTGTTTCATTGTGTTGTTCCATATTAGACTGTGTTATCACCTCAATCTGGTTTCATCATTATGTACAAATATGTATAGATATACATGTGTATACATATATGTATACAGATATGTATAGAAATGTGTATAGATATACATATATGTATATAGATATGTATACAGATATGTAGATATGTATACAAATATGTATAGGTATACATATGTGTATACAGATATGTAGATATGTATACATATATACATTTGTCTATCTATATACATGTGTGTGTGTGTGTGTATATATGAGACATTAACATACATGATTTAATCTATTGAATTATTTAACAGACAACATGCATGGTAACGTGTTTGCTTAGGCGCAAACGGGAAACAACATTAAATCCATTCAATGTTTGTTCGGGTCCGAATACATATTCCACTTTCCATCGAAAAGTTAATCATTTTACCGATTGCTTCCCCTGTTCTCAATGGTGCGATGGAAAGTATTTCTAGAAATGTAAATAGATATGTATACAGATATGTAGATATGTATACATATGTATAATTAGTACCAGAAGTGATTTGTAGATAAAAAGGCATCCTTAGTGCAATGACTGAAAATGGATTGAGGCATCATATTGCAGTGGCATGGACGACAAACATAACATGTTCCATTTTGTAATGTTCCCTTGTGTTGTTCCATTTTAGACTTGTTATCAACGGTTGAGGGTTTCAACATTATGTATTTCCAATATATAATCACTACAGTAACAAACACAATTTAATCCATTCAATGAAGTTACCCATGCAGCAAACAAGTGGAAAAGATGTAGTAAAATTCAACAAACAAATTGGACTAATCTTTCGAACATGTATATCTAGAACTATAAAATGTTGAAATGTTAAGTACCAGCTTGAAATGTTTCCATTGTCTATGTTGCATATGTCTATACATATACATATGTCTATAGATCTACATATGTCTATAGATATACATATATGTATACAGATATACTGATATGTATAGAGATATCTAGATAATAGTCGGTCAAAATTGGGAAGAATCTAACTGTAAATTTATTATAGAGACAAAGTTGTAGGATTCAAAGCATTCAAAACCCTAGTATAATGAAACCCTTAACTGTTGACAATGATATAATGAAACTCTTAACCATTGACAATGAACCTTCAAAAACATATACCCTTATATATATACAACATGATTTAATCTATTGAATGAAGCTACCCATTATATGCTAAGTGCCAACCTGAAATGGTTGTCTTAGACATAATAGGTAAGAATGCCACTGCAAAATATATACCCTTAAAATATACAAACCCATCTGTATGTGTAAAATAAAAACCATCATTATATAACAGTATATTATTTTATAAAGTGAAATTATCACAAGACAAGGGTTGCACCAAACAAAATAATGACACCCTTAATCATTGACAATGAACCCTAAAAAATATATACCCATTAAAATATACAAATCCATTTGTATGTATAAAAAAAACCCTCATTATATAATAGTCTATTCTTCTGTACAGCGAAATTATTACAAGCCAAAATAATGAAACCCTTAACCGTGGACAATGAACCCTAAAAAAATATACCCATAAAAATATAAGAACCCATTTGTATGTATAACAAAAAACCCTCATTATATAACAATATAGTCTTCAGTATAGATATGTATACAGATATACATATGTCTATTTATATACATATGTCTATAGATATACATATCTATATAGATAGACATGTATGTATATATATACAGTACATTAACAGTCTAATCTGAATATATGTAGAAGATTTTTATATCAACCCTGGATAGATTATATAAAATGAAACCCTCAATATATTATATTACAACATAGGAAAACAATTGTAAATATTTAATGTAACAATAATTAAGAAACACTATTCAGACAAAATTAGGAAGAATCTAACTGTAAAAGTATTAATGAGACAAAGCTATAGGATTTGAAACATTCGAAACCCTCATATAATGAAACCCTATTAACAGATACATTTACTTCATATTAACATATAGTAACAGATACATTTACTTCATATAAGAAGGTGAAGTACCAACCAGAACCTTAATGTGGAAGTTTGCAAAATTCCTTTTGGCAACAAATAGGGCTTGCAACGCTCCTTCAAGAAATTTATGCTTAAAACAATCTCTACGCTGCATAATGTTCATCTTATAATGGATTGATATTAGAAAAAGAAATGCATTGAATTTGGTTGGTGAGTTTGAATTTGAATAAGTGCATAGAAGCTATTGTATTCGATGTTATGATATGCAGAATTGAACTCAGTTGTTGAGATTTGAATATGATTAAATGCATATAAGCTATTGTATTCGATTGATGTGATTTACAAATCTCACTTTTTTTATTTAAACTGGTTTAATTTTATCTTTTTATTAAATAATTGTCTGGATGGGGAGCCTGATACCATTATGTGTTTGTGCAGGTGGAAGTGGATGTGATAGCAAGTATGAGAGAATGCGACAGCAAGTGGGGGGGATATGATAGAAAGTATGGGAGAATGTGTGATTAATAGCCCTTGGGATTGGGGTGCTGTGTGTTTATGGTAGCTTAGGTACCAATAGTTGTGCACAAAAGTATGTGAATGTGACCAGTTTGACTTTATTTAATGTCCAAATGGGTGGTTTTTTATAAACATGACCTATTGTAATAAAAACAATAAAGTGTATATTTAAATTGGAAGTTCTCATATTTGCATCAAGTTGGCTTGAAAATGCAAGTGGAGGAGCATGTGTGTTAGTTTTTTGCAATGGTAAACTACACATGGAGTTGTGAACATGTTTTGGTGCATATGTGGTAATTTACTAGGTATTCTTTTTACATGTAATGGTTCTTTTTAAAAAATTTATTGGGGGTAGGGTGCACAAAAACATAGCGGTTATTGGGGTGTGGGCGGCTACTGGCCCCTCTCCATTACCTCCAATGGAAAAAATCAATTCAACTTGTTCGAGAAAGATAAACTCTTCCACGGGGAAAGTGGTTAATTATTTAACGTCATGTACACCTTGTCGACGTTTACCTTAACAAGTCAGGAGAAAAATCCCTGACACCGCAATTATGATGAGAGCTTTTTTCCAAGGTAGATTGTGATGATTCGTTTTATTTTATTTATACTAGAGCAATAACATCATCCATGGCAATCCATGCTCTTTACTTTATTGGAAAATGATGGTGATAGGCTATGAGTTTGCTTAAAGTTGAAGAAGCACACAAACCATTTTTTCCTCGATTGTGTGGCGCTTCAAGCACTCATGTAATGTGTCCTGGTCACAAATTAATCTCCGTTCTCGAAGGACAACTTGATAGATTTGACCTCCATGAACAAAGGAATATTGGAGTATGATGTCCCACCAATGAATAGGGAGGAGATTAAGGAGAGGATTTGATAGTGGCGCACCCTAATTTTAGGGTTTGATAGTGGTGCATCCTAATTTTAGGGTTTATATGGTATTAATATAACACATTGGCATTAAAGTTTATAGGTATGTGGACAATTTAAATCTTTTGTTTTACCATCATCATGACTTGCCATCAACATGTTTTTGTTGAGGTATTATAATAGATTGGTCCCCAAAAAAGGTTCGACCAATAGTTGTACATTAAGAACCAATAGTTCTGTATCAAGTCGTGTTTTGTTGGTGTGCTAATGTGGCATCATATGATTTGTTGCTTTTTGAATCTAAAGGGCACATTTTATTCAGTTATCAATATTGGGTGTTCAACTATTGAGTCCTCTCTCAAGACAAATATTACTATACTATTCAAAATATTGGGCTTTAAATGTACAAGTATAATTACAACAACTAGGACCCACTCAACTATTGGGCACTCTTGCCTAACAATTACAACAACTAGGATCCACTTCTTTTTATTGGGTATTGTATTAATTTATCTAAAAAATATAGAGAACAATGGTACAAAACAATTGCAACAACTAAAACGATCGCTAAAAACAACAACATTAAGTTGTCCAAGTTCATTCGTCCATATGGAAGACAAACTTGGATAATATGACACAGTCTAGAGGATAACTTCATTCCAATATTTCATAATGATGAACGCTCTCAACAAGTTTTTTTGTATTGAAAAAAGTTGATAACTAAAATATAGAAGGAATTACAAAAGGTTGATAGAGTAGCAAGCCATAAGCATATAAATGCCAACAAAACATGAGTAACGTAATCAAAACTATATATAAAAGTCCTCACGAACAACACTATAAACAAGATTACAAGCAAAAATAGCTATAAAAATAAGCTAAATAAAAAAGCACTCAACTCATGTAACATGACATCATTTGTGTTTGTAATGAGAGAAACATATTCTTTTCATTGACTTTACTAAATGATTTTCCTTTTAATTTGCTTTTTGGTATTCAATCTCTTTATTCCTCTTTAGCATTTCCTTTGAATTTCAACTAGTTTTTAAATTGAATAATGTTGTAGTAACATAATATTAACACATACTATTTAGAAGTGTCATGGGTGGTTTTTTTTTTTTTGATGAAAATGCAAGTTATCTATTAAAATAAAATAACACTTCACAAAAAAATAATGGGTGGTTACAAGGCACTCCCTGATAGTCACATGGGCTAAGCCCAAAAAGTTCTAGATCAAAGCATCAAAGGGTACATAACCCATATAAAAACATAGTAAAAAATGGAATTAAGTTGCCAATGCCATCCCTGCAGATGGCGGATCCCTGTCATCTAGTTTCCCCCAAATATTAGCGGGGTCCGAGTTGACATCAGGTATAGCCCAACCATCTTCATTTTCCTGTTCTTCATTCTGAACATTTGGCTCCTCGTGCTGAGGTGAGATAGCCAAATTCAACTGGGGGAAGACTTTAGTATTATCCCACCTTGTATTAGGTGGATGAGAAGGACCATAAGCATTCCAACCTGCATTATCCATTGTAGGCCAACCAGTATTATCTCCAGTGGGCCAACCCACATTATCCCCTGCTGCACTTGCAGCACGGCCTGAGGTCTAACCACGTTGACGTGGAGAGGTCGAGTGTCTGTGATGGTGAGCACCATGATGCTGAGCAGGCTAGGAGTGAGGCCGAGAATCTCTGGCCAAACCACTTCTTTGTCTATGTGGTGAAGGGGCTTTGACAGAGGAAGGTGAGGGAGGAACTCGAGCCACAGTACAAGGAACATTCCCCCAATGATCCAATAACTCTTGTAAGTGTGCCACCTCCAAGGCAACTTTGTTAGCTTGCACTTGAATCTGCATAAGAACAGTAGAACAGATAATTGTTTTAATGTAAAGAGAAACAAAAGTTCCAATTTTACTTTATGAGAATATACAAGAATTACGATCTTTCCATAATGTAAATAAAATCTCCACCCTAAAAATATGCCAAATCTGAGTAAATCTTTCAGGAAACCTGGGTGAACCACCCAGAAGGATGATTTGCTAGGTTAATGGCGCTGGTCTGAAAGGGCGGAAGAAATCATGAATCCATAGCCAGAATTGCTAAGCTCTTGTGCAATACCAGAAGAGATGTTGAATCATCTCAGACTATCCACAAAAAGGACAACAGGGATCCTGGACCCCAAGATGAAATAGCCTAGTACAAACATGCAGGCCTTGAAAGAGAATGCACCAAGCAAAATGAGCAAGTTTTGGCTTAAGAATGGTAGACCAAACAGTTTTAAATCTAGAATGGCAAAGACTCAAAGAGCTATAAATAAGACAACGCTTATTAATAGTGTCATCCATGGGCAAATGTGCTGAAAGCCACTTGTAAGCCATCCGTGGCTTGAAATGATGCATTGGTGTTTCAGGATACCACTTCAAGTCCTTCCACCATGGCTTGTTGGACTGAATTCCAACCTTGTGAAGCATTTCAGGTGGAATAGCCGTGATGACTTTGTCAAAAGTAGGCTTATCAACTTTTGAAAGACCAAATTTTACATGAAATGCTTCCCAAGCCAAAAGGCTCATAGTGCGCCGGTGGAACATATCCTGTAAGGTCTGAACACCTTTTTTATGAAATTTTAGAGCCTTTAAACCAAGCAATTTAGCCAAAGGTTGGGTTGTAGAAGCTAGGAGAGGTGACCACCAAATATTAAGGTGATTGAAGGAAAGACCAGCACGAAATCCATCACCAAACCAGCATAACCATGGTTTAACTTTTTCCCAGGCTTTCTAAATGCTACAAACTACTTTGAATATTCTCCTTTAATTATTGAAGTCTTAAATGCCCTTTCTTTTAATTCCATTTTTTTGGATAATGAATAAGACATAATTATCAAGCTTTCTAATTTTTAAATAAACAACTTTAAATGTTCTTCTCTAATTATTAAAGTCTTAAATTAGCTTTAAACCCCATATACAAAATTTTAATAATATTTAATTATTTATATAAACTTTTAATTTTATCTACTCATTTTTTTAAATTTAAATTTAAATTATTTTGTCAACTCATATGATTAAAATCCAATTTTTAAATTAATAATTTAAAAATAGTAAGAAAGAGATAATGATAAGCTCTACAATCCTAGGAATATGTTGAAATCACTTTGTATATTCTATGTAAATTCTCACTTGACAATTCACTTTAAAAAAAAAAGAGATTTGAATGTTCATTACCTAAAACGACACGTGTTACATGGTTTCCCACCAACAATAGTCATTAGGCTGAAAGCCTTCCTTATGTGAGCATCACATGCTGAATTATATAGATGAAGGGCCTAGATTAAAAAGACTACCATGAAATCAATCTTGTCCATTGATTGTTTTACAAAATATCATAAATGATTAAAAAACAAAAAAAATCTCTTTACCTTTATCATTTTGACAATTGATAAATTGTTAATTTTTTATTTTATTTTTCTACAAAATGTCATAAATGATAAAAAAACACAAAATTTCTTTTATTGATAAATTGTTAATTTTTTTATTTTATTTTTCTACAAAATGTCACAAATGATTAAAAAACAAAAAAGTTCCCTTTACCTTTATCACTTTGACAATTGATAAATTGTTAATTTTTTATTTTATTTTTCTCTATTATTATTGCAATGATTTTTTTTATCTAGTGATTACCAATCAAAAGAAAATATTATTTTACATGAGAAATTTTTTGGGAAATATTATTTTGAATAAAACAAACACACTAAAATCAAGTAAAAAAATAAGACACGAATTTAATTATTCAACAAATAATATTTATTTTAATGTTAAACAAATAATATTTTTTCTATGCAAATATTATAACAAAATTGTAATATTCATATTAATGTGATTATTTAATTTTGATTCATTATATATATTATTTATAAATTTGATATTTTAAATATTAATGAAATAATATAATTAATTATATATTAATAATAGAATGTATATTAAATTATTGATTATACAAATTAGTAGAATTAATATGTGATAGATATTATAAAAGTTCATATATCAAATATTATGAGCCATCGTAGTATGTATTTAATAAAAAAATATAGGTATGCCTTATGTGGATAATATTAGATATAAATTGTAGAACATAAATTTATTGTACCCTCACATAATTATTTTTAAAATAATTATATGATTAAATATACATTTATGGGGTATTATATAAAAATCAATAAGAGATTCAATTAATTTACTACATTTACCCAAACTATGTTTGTTCATTTGTTTCATCTCAATATGTAATGTAATTTTTTTTTACTAATATAAGTGCAAGAAGACAATAGTTAATGTGATAATTTAATAAGAATTTAGTGGATTAAATAACTTATAGAAGTTAGTGGATTAAATAACTTATAAATTAATAGATAATTGCTAGTAATAAGCCAGGGGACCTCAACTTCCTAAACCAAAAACCCAAGATTATATTTTTTAATATTTTAGTTTGTTGCATGCTTTTACTACGTTATAGCTCACGTAAAATGACGTGATAAAATTAGAATAGCCTAAAACACATTTTTTTGGGGGTAAATAAGGAGGTTTGTTTAATGTAATAGATAAAAATGTAAGTTATGGATTTTTTTTTTTGATCCGTAAAATAGGCATAAGGGAGCCGTACCCCATAAAATAAAAATAAAAATAAATCAAATGCATGCCCTAAGAATAGGGGTGCAATAAGCAAGTAACAATGCTTGCAACAATTCAAAGACAATCATTAACAAACCTTGACAGCCCATTAAAGCATGGGCACAAACACAACTTATGATTTTGAAACTTCTGCATCTGCTAAACAAAAAAGTCCAACCCCTACCCAAGTCAACAATCAAGAATTACAAATCAAACAACTCTTGTCTGTTGAATTTTGGTTGTAGATTTGGCACCAGCATTAGTGTGAGAGCGTGCTGCAAGTTCCTCTTAAATTCCTCTAATTTGCGGATGCAGTTTTTCCTTTTCTGCACTAAGTGCCACTCCTTGTCCTGGCCCTAAGCGGAATGTGTAGCTGTATTTTCAACTCCCAGGATGAGGAAACCCATAGATTCATCTGAAACTTTCATTTTTGATGCGCTGACAACCTTTGCATTTGAGAGGTCTAGGCCTTTAGTAGCACCAAACTGAGACAAGTTCTACCCCCCCACAAAATCAGAAGAGGGCTCAAATTTCTATAATTCCTTTCTCACAGAAGAAATCTTGTTATCCTCCTTAGCATTTTGCTTCCTAGAGCCCACCTTTGTGGGAGAAATATTCTGTTTAGGAGAGTTCACCACAGAACAATGTTTAGGGGAAGAGTCCTTCCACCAGGAGGCCACCCGGTTTGACCGGGGCTTAACTGAAGGGCAATCTGTAGCAATGTGGCCAGTTTCATAGCATCCCCTGCACCTAAAAATTAACCCTTCATAATCCAAAGGTTGCTTCCAACATTGTCCATTGGACCTCAAAACAATTTCGGCTGGAAGATCCTTGGAGATATCCAACTCTACCAGGATCCTGGCATAGGTTGTGTGAATAAAATTTCTTGAGTTGTCATCTGAATAGACAAATTTACCCAAAGTGTTCCCAATGGCAGCAAAACATGGTTCAAACTAGTAGTGGAGAGGGGGATTTGGGAGGTGCACCCAAATAGGCAAAATTGAGAAAGATTCATTAGATGGGTCAAAATTTGGATGCCAAGGTTTTAGTTGCAACAGATTATCTTCCCAAGACCATACATAATTCATAATGGTGTTTTTGTCTTTCCTGCAATCAAAAACTATAATGAAAAAACCTTTTGCACTAGGGTAAATTTCTAAATTGCTATTCATAAGAGGGAGCCAG
Source organism: Cunninghamia lanceolata (assembly GCA_027924645.1). Taxonomy (NCBI): domain Eukaryota; kingdom Viridiplantae; phylum Streptophyta; class Pinopsida; order Cupressales; family Cupressaceae; genus Cunninghamia; species Cunninghamia lanceolata. Next base: position 20,748,284 of record BSBN01001583.1, read on the forward strand.
GATTTCGAAATCTAATCATGCAGATCTGAAAGACTGGGCCAGAGGCGATTGAATCTACCAATTAAACCATTGTCGGAAAAAAATTTCTCATTTTCCCTTAGCTCCTTTGACACAGAAGCATCAAACTCCAGAGACAGAGATTTTCCAAAGCACTGAACCATCCTTCTGTTACCTGCACATAACTGAGGTTTTTGTGTAGCATCTGAGGTAGAGGAAAACCTCGACTTGACCGCCTCCAAAAATGAGGGTTTGCCCTCCACCAACCTCAGCTCAGGAGGTGAAACACTATGTGCCCCATCTGTATGCAATGGATCTTTTAGGGATAGAAGAGGGGTGATGTGGGTGAAGGGACTTAATGCCGTAATCTTTGAGTCACTTGAAGGAGCATCGAAGATCAAAGCGGAAGCAAAGGCGGAGGGGGAAGCCGATGTACCATGTGAATCCACCAGTTTCCCTTGCAAATCCAAACTGCAGACAACCTTTGCATCTGCGACTGAGGTAGCCACTGGAATGTACTCCCCCTGCTTCGCATCGTCCAGCCCAGAAACCTTAGCCTGACAATCATTTGACAGTTCCACAATTTTTGGCATTTTCGGCAGCTTCACCTTCTGTAAGTTCTGGAATTTATTAGTCAATTACTCTTTCTTAGTTTTTAATGGATTGGACCATTTATTTATTTATTTATTTTAGAGTTATTTTTGTGTTTTGGATTATATTGTTGATCTAGATTTATCTTTTAAACAAGATTGTATTTACACTTTATTCTTTCTAATTAAAATTTAATTTTTTGCTTTCTAAAGTTGATTTTTTAGAGAATTTGACTATTATCTATTAGTTTGCATGTCAAAACATTTGAGCATATGGGATCTTATATTTGAGAACAATCCTAGGTCATTAGTTTTTTATCGCATAATCGTATCTCATTCACTCATATCCTACAGAGACTCAAACCTTGCATTAACATTGCATCAACTAATACTACAAATCAATTTGTCATCTAGACAATTTACATATTCACTTGGCATGTCTTCCGACTTTGTACATCGATAAAGGGGATTGACTAGTTATTAAGGAAGTTCTCAACTTTCCTTTTACACACTAGCAATTTCTCCAAGGCACTTTTTATCACCAACTAGTTTAGACACATGTAGAATTCAGGTGCACAAGTATGAAAAGGACTAAGCCATCCTAAGACAAAATGTCCTGGGACAAATCCATGGACATGACCTATCCAAGAGCAAGGAAAAATCTCTAAGCAGGTATGTGATAGTTAAAATAGTGTTGATTTGGTAGTAGAACTTAGATTTTGATTATCAACTACATTTTATAACTAATTATCCATTGTCAACTCCTTAAAATCAACAAATAGAGATAAACAACTTCTAACTCCCTCATTTTCATTTGTATTTTCATTTCAACTCTTTATTTAGGTATAATTAATAGATATTAATTTCTTTAAATTAAACCCAAATAAACAACATGTGGGTTGGATTTACATGTGGAGCATCAATGTAATGCACGCTTAATTATATTTTATAAATAATATATTGCCATTTTTATTAGAAACACTTCTATGGGTATCATATATTAGTCATTTAAACATTCAATGTACATTGAGAAGACCTTCCAATGAAAAGTGGTCAGATAGTATGCATGACACTACAAAACACAAGTCATCAAAAATGTTGAAACAAAGGCTAACTAATGTGCAAACCACAAACCACTGTGCACACATTGCTACATTAATCAGGGGAGGATAAGGATCATACCAATGAGGAACTACCCACTAGGAAGGCTCATCATAACCTCCCAACCATCCTATGGATCTTGCACAACCACCAGGATAAGAACTCCCCATCATGGTGGTAGAGTCATGATAGTTTCCTCAACTTTGCTTTGCATTCGACTAGAACCTTGCCCTCAAGAGATAAAGTCCAACCCTCAAGGAGAGGATGAAACGTATCTAAAAATGTGGGAGTGGATCCACAGTAGGGATTTAGTGGCAAAATTCTTTGCATAGTATCATTAGATGAGACCTTCCTCATAGTACAAGGAGCACTCCTTAATGGTTGAGGAGGTCTTGTAAGTGTCAAAACTCCAATTTAACTTTATTCACTTGACCTTGGATATGTAGATAAGTAGAGGCAATCACACTAACTTTATCGGTAAGAGAAAACTATTAATCAATAGCATCAACATTAGAAATAACATCATTTCTAGCTTTTGAGAGGTGGAACAAAACAGAGATTGTATCCTTAAATAAAGTAGCATGTTGTGAGAAAAAGCTACTAGGATGAAAGTGGAGAAAAGGTCATAGGTTCATTTCCAAGCATTATGGGCATGAGGGCAAGTCCAAAGAGGTGCTTAAAGGATTTAGTTCTATGGTAAGTAGAGCACTTAGGATAAGCTAGGCTAATATGAATAAGCCTTTCACCTAACATAAGTCCTTGGTAGACCATCTACACCAAATGAAATGAGCAATCTTGGGCTTAAGTATGACATGTAAAACTTTGATAATTTTGTGGAGCCAAGTGTGCAAGGAGGAATTCAAACCCTTCCACTTGTTAAGTTTGTTGAGATCCAAGGAAAAAGGACTAAGAACACTATAGAAGAGGACTATGGTATAACTTCTAATGTAACTTATCAACATTCCACTACCAATCTCTCCACCAAGCTCGAGGAGGTTGAATCTCCAACTTGTGAAGCATAACATTTGGACTTAACTCTTATATGAAAATGATAGATGGTAAATCAACATTGTCAAGATGAAACTTTTGTTGTGAAGTAGGCCACATGATCTAATCTTGATAATAGACTAGGTCTCTAATAGTGCAAATGCCTTTGTGAGAGAATTTGAGAGCTTTGATTTAGGACTTTAGGCCAAAGGAAAATTGAAGCCATTGAAGATGGACAACCACCATAAATTAAGGTCATTGTTCAAGATAACCTAGTTTTGAAACCATCACAAACCCACTTAAAAAAGGGTTGCATCACCTCAAAGGCTTTCCAAATGTTATGTTCTATAAAGGAACCTTTAATCTTGACAAGGGTGTTTTGATGAGAAGATAACGAAAGCTAATTCCTTGCCAACACTTCTTGTCATACAACAAACTAGAAGCGATGTAAATCCTAGAAATAAATTTCAAATCTTTAGAGCTCTCAATGGCACAAACAACTTAATTGACCCAAAGTGCAATGCTTTGTCTATGGATATCTATGATATGTATGCCACCTTTGCAGCAAATGTCCCACACCACTCTATAAATGCCACCTTTGTAGCAAGTGAAAATTTGACTCTTCCTCTATTACCAAATTGATGAGACTATGGATGGCATGTGAAACTTTTGAATAGAAAGTTACAGAATATAAGTTGGTACATAAATATATTTTGGAAATTTTATTTAGGCTAACATTTGTTTCATCCATTTTGATGGTCCTAATCATACTTTGGTAAAGGCGACATTGAATAAGTTCTAGATGTACAAGCAAAAGTAGTCTCAACTAAAAGATGGAGTAAATTGAAAGTGTGCACATCAAAATATTTTTGTAATATAATGTGAAATAATAGTCAACATGATTTTTCAGGCAATTAAAAGATGACTTAGCCTTGGCTTGTGTGTACCATGCTATGTAGATGGGCATTTCTAAGGATTCTGTTTTGCTTCTCAAAAATTCTCTTCGTTCCAACAAGTATCATTTTGATCATGCTTTCTCTTCGATGGTGAAAGTCTCCTTTGAGGCTATCAGATTTCTCAAAGGCCATGCTCCAACATGAGTGCCTCCTTGCCCTCTCCCTATTCTGGTTCAGGTTGTTACTCTTGACACACTGGAGCCCTCTGCTTCTAGTTCTACTACAAGCTCATAATGGTCCCCCCGTGGCATGTTTTATTGTTTTTGGTGCCTCATGCTCGTGCTCATGAAGAGTTAGTCATCCTTAAGGGCCTTTGTTATTTTATTTTTATCTCAACTTCTTACCCAGTCTACTCTTTCTCATGTTAGATCTAGTCTTTTGGGCCTTTTTTGCTTCTTCCCTACTACTTTGTAATTAACCTATTATCTTATTAATAAAAATTATAGGTGGTCTCCATCTTTTATCAAAAAAATTAAAAAAAATTGATAAGGGGTTGTCTTGGTGGTGATAGATGTCATCCTAATGATGGTGGTACGTGCAAATTAATTAGGTTGTGTGATGGAAGCTTGGGCAATTATATCTAGGTTGGTGCAAGGGAATTCATGATACTTCATTTCGCTTGTTGTGCCTTGAGAAGCTAGACTTCGACAATGACATATGTGGCCGGTGTGCATAGATTGAGGAGTAAAATGGCTAAAAGCTCTAGGGGTAAAGGTGTTGTGGCTGATAAGATTCCCAAGAAGTGAAATAGCAAGTCTCAAGTGAGGAGGCGGTGGCTAATTTTATGGTTGTGGTGGATAGGGATATATCTAACCTTGGTCTTCGGCTCTGAATGGAGAGAATGTGGGTACTCACCAAATATATGGATATGTCCCCAAGGGTAAGTATTCGAATGGTGATGGCGAAGCTCCTTCTAGACCCTGGTTATACATGTGGGAGATGAAATATATTTGATGTGGTGTAGTCTCTCACATGTGCCTCCATGCTATTGATGGTGACTAGCTCCTTCTTGCTCCACGATGGCATTGGAGATGTTATCCACCAGTCAGAGGTTCATTTTGATTATTTTTTAAAACATCTGCATGCCATCAAAATATGTCAACCTTACCTCCAGTGTGTTGTAGAAGAAATAGCCCTAAGTTTGAAGATTACTCTCCCTGCGAAGTTATCTTGGTGGAATCTGAATGTTTCAATGATGATGATGCAGTGGAAGAGGAGGTAGCTATGAAGGATCTTGGTCCGGTGGAAGTGGTGTTACTTTGAAGGCTCTAGGTCTGAAAGCACATTGTGAAAAATGTAAGTTTATGTCTTTGATTGCTCCTTGAATTCTTCTAGGATGAGAGAGGATGATCGAATGTGAGCAGATGTAAAATGGATGCAAATTAGTGTCTTTAAATACAAGTACATAAGATTAAATTGCACAAACGTGTATTTAGTCAGCTCACAATGGCTAGTAGAATGCATAAGAGTCAAGACAATGAAATGGTTAGATCGGGATAGGTAATTGATGTATTTGGATATGCATGTGAATGAGCATAAGTAATGCATGATCAGGGTGAATGTATTAAAATGTGTGGATGCATGGGTAAGATACAAATAAATATATGATGTGTGTATATGAGGATAGATAAAATCCTAGGTAAATGAGCCCAACTTCACATAAGAGTGCACCATTTGTAGACATGATATTTCCACAGTCCATGATGTTAGAATTTAGTGCTTCTGGATTAAACTGTGTATGCTTTTTCAACCTCAACGTTTCGGATCACACTCCATGATCCATCATCAAGAGAAAAGGAAGCGAATGTAAATGAATAAGATATGCAGAGAGTTTTCATAAAAAGAGAGAGGAGGTAGGCACAGAAGGCAAGAAATAAAGCCAAAGGAGTCAAAATAGGGACAAGCCATAAGATAATAAAAAGATAATTAATTTTAATAATTATATTTAATAGAGGTTGAAATTAATAAGGAGCAAGTAAGAGGAGAATAAATACCGAAGGATCAATAGAGGGATGTCAACAAAGTAAATAAACACAGAACAATAAGAGAAAGATTAAAAAGCTATGAGAGACTAATAAAAGTAAATACAAAAATAAGTAAAAATGCAAGCAAAATTAATATATACATATATATATATATAGGAGAAGGAGAAAATCAGTATCGACATAAAAAGAAGAGAAAAGAAAACGAAAAGAAACGAAGAAACCCAAGAATAGTAAGCAAATACATTCATAACTACAAATATAAAAATGCGAGAAGGGTTGACAAAATCACAAAAGTTGAAATGGATGTGAAAAGAAAAGAAGGAGAAGAAGCCAACGAGAAAACCTAAGGAAGAAAAAACACAAACCAAGAAGACTCAAGAGAAAGGGGAGGAAGGGGGTCACAAACCTCGGGGTGAGGAACAACGTGAACGTGATAAAGGGTGAAAAAGAGGTGAAAGGAGGAACAAGAGGCAAGAAAAAGAAGAAGAAAAGAAAAGATGAGGAGTAAGGGATGAAGGGATGGAGAAGATAAGAGGGGTGGGCAAGGGTGGAGAGAAAGGATGGACGGAGACAAGAGAGAGAGGTCTCAATGGCAGGAGTGACAAGAACGAGAGACCAAAGGTGGGAAGAAAAAAAAAAGAGAGGAGAAGAGGAGAGTGGGAGGAATAGAGAAAGAGGAAATGGACATATAAATTAAGACATTCTCCCAAAATGGACACAACACGAAATGGGAAATGGTATGGGTATGCAAATTTCGCCATTACAACAATAACTATCTTTTTAGTCTATCAATCTATTAATGTTTGAGTTTGGTGCAACTAATAGTCTTTCAAACCATAAATATCTCCATAAGTTTAATTTTCAAATTTATATAAAACTTATCAGTAATAACTATAAATTAAATTAATTAAGCTATATACAACACTTTAATATTGTTCTTTCCTTTCAAATGGTTTTTTTAAAACAGTTAACTCTATGCGTGAATTTTAATGATATTTAAACATTTATATAAACTTTTAATTTTATTTACTCTCATGTTTTTTTGTTTTCCTTTCATTCACTTTGTCAACTTATTATTAAAGTGCCCTTTCTTTTAGATCTTTTTATAGTGAGTAGGACATAATTATCAAGTTCCCCAATTCTACAAACCACTTTGAATATTCTTGGACTTTAAACTCTATGTGTGAATGTTTAATAATATTTAGACATTTACATAAATTTTTAATTTTAACATGTATATTTTTAATTTTGGTTCCATATTTTGTCAACTCATATTATTAAAATGTCATTCCTTTTAATTCGTAAATTTTTTGGATAATGAGTGAAACATAATTATCAATCTCTCCAATTTTTAAATAAACTATTTTAAATGTTATTCTCTAATTATTAAAATCTTAAATTAACTTTAAACACCATAAACAATTTTTTAATAATATTTAATTTTTTATACACACTGTTAATTTTTTCTACTCACATTTTTTAAAAATTTTACTTAGATATTGTTTTAATTTTTATTTTAATTACTTTTGTCAACTCATATGATTAAAATACAATTTTTAAATTAATAATTTAAAAATACTAAGTAAGAGATAATGATCAAGCTCTACAAATCTAGGAATATGTTGAAATCACTTTGTATATTCTCCTCAAGCTATTGAAGTAGTGGTATGTCTATAGCTATGTAAACATTCGCTTGACAATTAACATAATTTTTTTTAAAGAGATTTGAATGTTCATTACCTAAAACAGCACGTGTTGTGGTTTCCCACCTATAATAGTTATCATGAAGAATAATAATAAAGTGGACCTCAACTTCGTAAACCAAAAACCCAACCGAGAGATTATATATATATTTTTAATTTTTTGGTTTGTTGCTTTTTCTACGTTATAGCTCACGTTGAATGACGTGATGAAATTAGAATAGCCTAAAACACGTTTTTTTGGGGGTAAATAACGAGGTTTGTTTAGTATAATAGATAAAAATGTAAGTTATGGAATTTATTAGTCAATTTACTCTTTCTTAGTTTTATTAATGGATTGGACTTAAAATAATAATAATAATAATTTAGAGCTATTTTTTTGTGTTTTGGATTAGATCATTGACGTAGATTTGTTATTTAAACAATATTGTATTTATATTTTATTTATTTTTAATTAAAATTAATTTTTCATTTTTCAAAGTTGATTTTTAGAGAATTTGACTATTATTTATTAGTTTGCATGTAAAAACACTTGAGCATCTAGGATCTTATATTGGAGAACAATCCTAGGTCATTAGTTTTTTATTGGATAATCGTATCTCATTCACTTATATCATATAGAGACTCAAAACTTAAACCTTGCATTAACATCGTATCAACTAATACTACAGATCAATTTGTCATTTAAGCACTTTGCATATTCACTTGGCATGCCTTCCAACTTTGTACATCGATAAAGGGATTGACTAGTTATTATGAAAGTTCTCAGCCTTCCTTTTGCACACTAGCAGTTTCCCCAAGGCACTTTTAGCACCACTAGTTTAGACACATGCAGACATTCAGGTGCACAAGTATGAAAAGGACTAAGCCACCCCAAGACCAAATGTCCTGGGACAAATCCATGGACATGACCTCTCCAAGAGCAAGGAAAAATCTCTAAGCAGGTATGTGATAGTTAAAATAGTAGAACTTAGATTTTAATTGTCGACTACATTCTATAACTAATTATCCATTGTTGACTCCTTAAAATCGACAAGTAGAGATAAACAACTTCTAACTCTCTCATTTTCATTTGTATTTTCATTTCAACTCTTTATTTAGGTCTAATTATTAGATATTAATTTATCCTTAAATTAAACCCAAATAAACAACAGGGGGTATCAACATTCCACTACCAATCTCTCCACCAAGCTCGAGGAGGTTGAAGCCCCAACTTGTGAAGCATAACATTTGGAATAAACTCTTATTTAAAAATGATAGATGGTAAATCAACATTGGCAAGATGAAACTTTTGTTGTGAAGTAGGCTACATTATCCAATCTTGATAATAAACTAGGCCTCTAATAATGCAAATGCCTTTGTGAAGGAATTTGAGAGCTTTGATTCTAGGACTTTTGGCCAAAGGCAAATTGGAGCCATTGAAGATGGACAACCACCATAAATTAAGGTCATTATTTAAGATAACCTAGTTTTGAAATCATCACCTCAAAGGCTTTCCAAGTGTTATGTGCTATAAAGGAACCTTTAATCTTGAAAAGGGTGTTTTGATGAGAAGATAATGAAAGCTAATTCCTTGCCAGCAATTCTTGTCATACAACAAACTAGAAGCGATGCAAATCCTAGAAAGAAATTTCAAAGCTTCAGAGCTCTTAATGGCAAAAACAACCTATTTGGTACAAAGTGCAATGCTTTGCCTATGGATATCTATGATACGCATGCCACCTTTGCAGCAAATGTCCCACACCACTCTATAAAAGCCCCTAGTTTGCTTAACATTGGCTCACATAAAATCCTCCATAACTTTGGCAAACCTATTATAAGAAGCTTTAGAGAGGGCCTAACAAGAAGAATACTAATCATGGATACCAATTAACACTTTAGTGCATATTTCAAACATATGAATTAAAGAAAGAGTTCGAGTAATCCAAAAGAAAATCTTCTTTTCAACTCTTTATTTAACATATTGTCAAGCGCTGATGGACATGTTAGTAAAGACAAATGAAATGTCAAGAAATTTAAACATCTCTCGTTATCAATCCATTTCTAATTATAAACATTCAACCAATTCAACATTGAAAACAAATTTTGCCGATAACATTGGGTCTTGCTCATTAAAAAAAGTATCTACGAAAACTTCCCGTTAGAGAAATTTTGAAAGTCAAGGTAGAATATTATTAAACATCATTCGGTTCAATAGTCAAAGGTATTTTAGCGAATACAAATAGAACTATTTACCACTTTTTGGAAGGAATGAAGAGCACTTGTTCTATAATTGAAAAAGTGTGGTTAATGTTTTAATTGTTTAGGGTAGAGTTATTCCTAATGTAAAAAGTCAGTGTCGGCATTTTAAGTTCTTTCCCAAAAAAAAAAAAAATCAATTCAACTTGTTCGAGAAAGATAAACTCTTCTACGGGGTTAACGTCGTGTACACCTTGTCGACGTTTACCTTGACAAGTCAGGAGAAAAATCCCCGACACCGCAATTATGATGAGAGCTTTTTTCCAAGCTAGATTGTGACGGTTCCTTTTATTTTATTTATACTAGAGCAATAACATCATCCATGGCAATCCATGCTCTTTACTTTATTGGAAAATGATGGTGATAGGCTATGAGTTTGCTTAAAGTTAAAAGAAGCACACAAACCATTTTTTACTCGATTGTGTGGCGCTTCAAGCACTTCGCAATGTTTCCTGGTCACAAATTGATCTCCCTTCTCGAAGGACAGCTCGATAGATTTGACCTCCATGAACAAAGGAATATTGCACTACGATGTCCCACCAATGAATAGGGAGGAGATTAAGGAGAGGATGTGATAGTGGTGCACCCTAATTTTAGGGTTTGATAGTGGTGCATCCTAATTTTAGGGTTTATATGGTACTAATGTAATATATTGGCACTAGAGTGTATAGGTATATGGACAATTTAAATATTTTGTTTTACCATCATCATGACTTGCCATCAACATGTTTTTGTTGAGGTATTATAATAGACGGGTCCCCAAAAAAGGTTCGACCAATAGTTGTACATTAAGAACCAATAGTTCTGCATCAAGTTGTGTTCTGTTGGTGTGCTAATGTGGCATCATATGATTTGTTGTTTTTTGAATCTAAAGGGCACATTTTATATTGGGTGTTCAACTATTGAATTCTCTCTCACAACACATAGTACTATACTATTCAAAATATTAGGCTTTAAATGTACAAGTACAATTACAACACTAGGACCCACTCAATTGTGGGGTCCTCTTGCCTAACAATTACAACAACTAGGATCCACTTCTTTCTATTGGGCATTGTGTTAATCTAGAGGAGAGGGCCCCATAGTGGGTCGGGCTCCTATACTGGGTATAGGAGTTGACCAAACTGGGCCCATTACTTTTTAATAAGAGATCTTTTAAATATTTAATTTTTTTCTAAAAATAAGACATATGGGGACCAATCAATGTTCCCATCACATTTGTTTACTTTTTAGTATTTTTTTTTTATTAATATTAGGTGGCATACACAAATGATTAACAAGGATTTTAAAACATAAATGCAACTGACATTATTTTGAACTTGTACACAAGTGGATGCAACAGAGCCCAAAATGTCACATTAAAGCATTTATATTAATAAGTAAACATCCATATCTTCCAAGTACATGACCAGCCATCAACCTAATTTAAGTTCCAAGTTGCATTATAATAAACAGTTTTAAACATTTTTTCATTACAACATATCCCATCCAACATGGAGATCCCTCCCAAAAGAAGTGCATCTAATAAAAAGTTGGAGTCCCAAGTAAAATGTAATAGTGCCCAAGTGCACTCAAAATAGTGATAAATGCCCATCTACTGGTCCCTTTTCCTTAATACCTGTAAAAAAGGCCACAGATAACCGTGTAAAGCTCACCAAAATAGTCGTCAAAACAAGAGCACAACAATTTATTAAAATCTAGCACAAACAACCCAAACAAACATTCAATCAAATCAATCAACTCTCCATTAATTCCACACCATCGAAGGTTTAAGACTCACCAATCAAGCAGTCAAAACACATTAAAGGAAATCAACCAATTTAGAGCAAACAAGCATTCAACTAAATCAATCACCTCCCATATTTAATACTAAATTCAAATTTATAGACATCCATCAAATCATGCAAATGAAGTGCAATAAAAACAATTTGAACCAATCAAACGAGAGTGCATAGATCATAAACAACAAATTCCTAAGTTTTCCTACATAAACCCTAGATTTCCTAGTGCAAGTTTCCAACATCCCATACACAAGACTCCTGGAGGCTTGGAATTGCAGAGTTCTATCAACATTCAGGTAAGTTCAAAATTCCAACGTCACTGTAATGTCTGTTTCCATTTCAAATGTTTATTGTTTAAGTTTAAACTCTATTGTTGTTTTCAATTATAGACGTTTAGCTTCAATTTTAAACCAAACAACAATATATTAAAACACAAATATCTTTTAATGCGAGAGTGTGAAAAAAAGGTGGCGAGTTGCTCATAAATAATATTGTTATGGATTAATCTGTATTGCCTTATTTGTTTAGAATGTATTCAAAACAACCATCAAAATTTACATGTGTTTATCTAACACATTTAACATTCATTCAAATTTAAGATATCTGTATTCATATGCAAATTTCAAATGGCCTGTAGAGGTATCTATATTCATCTAAGATACCTAACTAGGTAAGCGTCAAATGGCCTGTAAATTTCAATGGATTAATCTACAATATTGCCTTATTTGTTTAGAATGTTTAACAATCTAGGTTTCATGAGCAGTATTTAACAATCTAGGTTTCATTTGGTAGGTTTCATGAGAAGTATTTAACAATGTAAGTTTTTGTACTATTAGGCGTGCAAATCATAAAGTTCAGGATGCTTTTATAATTGATAATTTTCTTTCATTGGGTTCAAAACACCCTAAGGATTGGAAGTTCAGCTATCTTGTGAAATTGGTTAATCCCTAATTTTGCTTTTTATATTGTTTAGTGCTTCTTATATTGTTTAGGCCCAGCACTAGTATTGTTGTCAGCAAGTTTGAACCTGGAAATTTTTAAACTTTTCTCATGTCTTGTGCTATTACATATTGTCAACTCAAACTTTAGTTGATCTGTTTAACTTTCACTTGCTTTGACATTTATTAGCCTACCCTGTGACAACACATCATTATCCTACCCCAAGCCTATAGCAATTTTTCTTCATTGGAGGCCAAAGACTATCTTTACAACTTTTTGGTGTAGACCAATTTAATGAGACAAATCCAATAGAGAGCACATATAAGTTCTCATTCATCAATTGGCAGAATTTTTTTGATTTGGTTTAGTTTTATCTGGTAAATTGTGATTGTGTACATTCAAGAAAATGTTAGGTGGGGTGAAGTTGAAGAAGGAAGCACAGTGGATTGAAGAATAAATGGAAACTTTGAAAAAGAGAATGCTTGTTAAAACACTTGTAAGGTTGTATTGATTGACTAAGAAAGAGATAAAAAGATTAGATGCATATGTATTGTTTGCCCAACAAGTCATATCTGATTGGAAAAGATTTGGACAGTGGAATGATGATTACAACTTTAAAATTAATGACTATTTGATATCTGATATAGACAAATTTTTGCAGCATTCTCAAATGTGAAACCATAAAAAAGAAACATACAACATAGGAAATCATAACTACAACCAAACTGTAAATTCAAACATACAACATAGAATAGAACATCAAAATATGAAACTATCAAATCAAACATAGAACATCATAAATCAGAATGTGAAACAATCAAAACAAACATATAACATCACACATATTCTGTTCAGAGCATCACTATGAACTCGTCGACTGAATTTACAAATTTCAAATTACAAACTACAATTACAGAGATGAAGAAATTGGAATGCCACATGTTTTAATGTTTATGATTAATATTAGTATAGTTGATTGTTCGTCTATGTTGTTATCTTGCTTTACAAATTTTAAACTGTCAACCTCACTGCACGCACGCCCGAGTATTCATATTTGTTCTACCCATCACGTACAAGCCCAAGTAGTTCTTGATAGTTAGGGTGCACCACCCTGCAGGCCTCTCTACTAATCAACAAAGGCAAGTGGGATGTCCAGTTCAATGGTTTAGGCTCTTTGTTTCTTTAACTTTGTACTGAAGAGATTCAGAAGATTCCAAATTACAAAATTGATGTCCAAAGGTGTTTGTTGACATGTACAGATGAAGAACAAAGCTCAAATGTGGACCCGTCATGGCAGCAAGAGACTAAAGACAACCATGCTTCCAGAAAAAAGAAATGCTCATTTCCCACTAGATGAAGACATTCAAGTTGCTAACGAGAGCAGTCCTCAACCAACTGAGCCAGTTATTCAAGTAAATGCAACTGCTAGAAGCAAGAAAGTTTTAGTTCAACGGGAGTGGACGAAAGAGGATATGGATTCAACATTGAAAGATGTGGAGGATAATGGATTGTCAACAAGGAGTGCAGCCAAAAAGTGGGGAATCCCTACGACAACACTCAACAACTGGTTAGGTAGTTTAACAACATCATCAAAAAAAGGTCCTCCCACAGTATTGACAGTAGATGAAGAGGGTTTGATTGTGGAATGGTGTAAAGAAACGGCAGCAGTGGGCCATGGGCTGGAGATTATTAATCTCAAAGCAGAAGTCGCTCAAATATGCCAAACACAACCAAACCCTTTTAAGGATGGGCTGCCTAGGAAGTCCTAGTGGACTGGGTTTAAAAGGTGTCATCCTGAATTGACATTGAGGACGACGGAAGAACTGGATAGAGACAAAGCTCTAAACCTTAGGCCTGCTGTAGTTGTTGCATTCTATGACACATTGTCCAAAGCATATCAAGCCAACCCATATGGACCACATACAATTTTGAATTGTGACGAAACCAGAATTTAGGCTGGGAGAAATGGAGCCATACGGGTTTTGGCCAGAAGAGGCAGTAGAAGTGTCTCATACATTATTCCAAAGAGCAGGGAATGGATAACAATTTTATGTTGTGTTAATGCTACTGAACAAAGCATACTAGGCTTCCATCTTTTCAAAGGTAAAAAGAAGCTAAAAAACTACATTATTGGCTGCGAACCAGGTACATGCATGGCTGCCCAGCCCCATGCTTGGATGATGAAAGAATTGTTTATGAACTGGCTACATAATTTTGCATGATTGGTTCCAGGTGGAGTATCACCCACAAATAGGTACTTGCTCATATTTGATGGTCATGGCAGCCATGTAGCCGTGACAACCATCCAAGAAGCCAGGTCTTTGGGTATCAATTTGCTCACATTACCAGCGCACATATCACACAAATTGCAGCCATTGGATGTCAGTGCTTTTCATCATTCAAGTCATATTTCAAATTAGAAAGAGCAGCGTGGCTGGCCAGATATCCTAACATAGAAATAAAAAGAGCAGAATTAGCAGAATTAGGCAACAAGTCTTTTCAGAAATCACTGACAGTTTCAAACACCACTTCTAGTTTTAAAAGGACAGGTATATGGCCCCTCAATCCAAATGCTTTAATGGAGGATATGCACCCCAGTGAAACTTTTCAGTTCAACGTGCACGATGATGCTTCTGTCGTGCTGAACATCCTTAGTCTTTCCAGGGTTGATGTGTCAGATGTGGAAGTTGCCAACACATTGTTGTCAGGGCTTACAGAAACAGTGGGAGAGGAAACAACTTTACATGATTCAACTGAACATACAGTGGGTGGTCAACTAGTTGATGACATGGCTAAAAGTCAACAAGAGACTGACATGGATGGACTTAGCCTTCCCTCTCCCCCAAGCCATCCATCATGGTTAGTAGAGGGAGGCATGAATTTAGGATATGACTTGCATCCACAGGAAGAAGGCAGCACATTCTCTTTCCCCTCTCCACCACCCACGTTGAATGTGGATGAAATGGTACATTACTATGCCAATTGTGGAGAAGGTGATACTCAAGATATTACAGATTTGAGTCAGGATACCAAGGCATTTTGCGATGAGGCTGAACACAACATTCATGGAGATTCTAGCCAATCCTTGGGTTCCCAAGTAGATTCACGTATCAACAAATTTCTCAAACTTCCAGTTCACATTGTGAAGGAAAAACCTAGGACAACAGAGGATAGAGGAATTCGGTTGAGCCGACAGTCCCAATTATTAACAACAGACGAATACATGAACCTGTTAATGGAACAAGAGCAAAGGAAGAAGGAAATTCAGGAGTTAAAACTACGAAAGAGGGAGCAAATTGAGGAGAGAAAGGCAGCACGTGTTGTTGCAAAGGAGTGGAAGGATCAAGCCAAACTAGATAGAGAGATTGCACGACAAGCAAAGGAACAACAAAAAAAGGAAAAAGAGCTCAAAAGGGAGCAAGATAGGATTTAAAAGGAGCAGGATAAAAAGGAACAAGCACTTGAAATGGCAAGGTTGGATCTACAGAGACAAAGGCGTTTAAGCAACCCCTTAAACCCTATGCCCAAAAATCATGCCTTATTTAGGGAGATGGTCAACATTAATATCCCTAACTATCATGCAGTTGTAACCTCATCCCATTTGACTAATAGTCAACTTTCAAGTCTAACCCCATCCCATTTTACTAGCAATCAATTTCCAAGTCTAACCCCATCCCATGTGACCAACACTCAATTTACAAGTCTAACCCCATCCCATGTGACCAACACTCAATTTCCAAGTGTAACCCCATCCCATGTGACCACCACTCAATTTCCTTTAAGTCTAACCCCACCCATTGTGACCACCACTCAATTTCCAAGTGTAACCCCATCCATTGTGAGCAGTACACAAAATATAGGCCTAAGGCCATCCCATTTGAACAACACTCTAAGTCCACCAGCAAGGGAAGAGAACACGATTGGGAGTAATTTGTCAAGCAACCAAGCAACAACAACCTCTGCCACTTCGAGTCCAATAGGTTTTCCAGCATGGTTTGAATGAGATTGGTAGCAACCAATCATTCTACACAAACAAGTTTCAAATTGTAGCCTAGGGAGGCATTTTTTTGCATTTTATAATAAAATGATTTGTATTTTGAATCTAATTAATGAAATGGGAATTCAGATCTGTGTTTGGCGTGTCAATGATTTGCATTTAGTAAACACCCAATTGTCAACATAAAACTTGTTTGGGTACAATGATATGTTGAGGGCATGAATGTGGTGTAACCTAATTGTCAAGGTCAACATGGGCTTCACATTCTTCACTGTTATAGATGGCATGTCTTCATTTCAGTCATATGCATTTATACTCAAACATGTGTGCAATGAGGTGGACAATCTAAATATTTCATTTTAACATGCTGGACATTGATTTGCCACGTGGACGACACGTATCTTTGGCGGGGTCAAATTTCCAGCCATTTTAACCGCAGACCGACGACCGGACACACCATACACCGGTGGCGGGAAGTGGCATCGTCAGTTGTGCTCACGATGCTGTGTGGCAACCGAACAACTCACCACCTTTTCATCGCACACTCTCGCATTAATGAGGCAAGCTAGACACATTTACACCCATGCAGACACATTTACTTCACTTCCCTCCTTGTTTCATTGGTTATCGTGCCTTGGCTTTTCGCAGCTATGGAGCGTTCAATGCTCTCATCCTTCACACTCAACAAACCCTTTCACACCATTATCAACTCTTCTCTCTGCATTTGGTAGTTGCAGATGGCACCAAAACTGGGTTACATAGGCTTTGGAGATGGCTCTACTTTGAGGAGTCTTGATAATGCAAAAGCATTTTTAGTGTTAACCTATGTTGTAGTTATCATCAAATCAGTTTGATTTGTAGACTGCAGCATAGGTCAACACAAAATGCCTTTGGGTAAGCAAGTCTCCCCAATGCACTTATCTAGGAGAATAGTTCTCTACTAAAAGGTAGTCCTAGTTAGTAGGATTATCATGCATTTAGATCAAGACTATAGGAGTTCACCATAGTCGGGTGAGCTGTTATTTGTAATTGAATCAATTAATAGTAAAATGATTTACTTCATTAGTATTTTATTATTCATATTAGGTGGCATACAAAAATGATTTACAAGGATATGCAAAAAATAAATGCAACTGACATGGTTTATACACATAGAAAGTTTAATACATCATGGTTTTGTAGGAAATAATGTAGAGGCTGATTGACTTGGTTGAATGCTTGTGTGGTTTGAAATGTTAACTTGCTGTCCTCTTTTTTTGACTGCTTGATTGTAGTTCCTTACACATCTGAATGTGGATGGATATCCATATACAATCATGTTCTTACAAACATACATACACACAATCACAAGTATGTATATATACATACATGTGGCATGTACATACATACATATATATATATATATATATACATTCATAATGTAATATATACATACACATGCATATATATATATATATATATATATTCGTAATGTAATAAATAAATACATATGCAGTTGTATGTATATATATATACACACACACATATACATACATTCATAATATATATATATATATATATATATATATATATATATATATATATATATATATATATATATATATATATATATATATGAGTGTTTAATATGCTCGTAAATGGAAGGTTCTTTTCGTTTTCTGTCTGGTTGAAATCATGAGGCTTCAGTATTCAAATGGGGTTATTGTTTATCCATATACAATCAAAATGTAATATAAACATACATATGCATATGCATATGCATAATATGTGTATATATATTTGTTCAGAACATAATATATGCTCTAGGTATTGAAATGGGGTTATTATTTAGCCATGGGTATTCAATTATTTTATATATTTTTTGTTTGCAATGGGATTTTTTCCATCTATTGATGTCTGTAATCATAAATGGAAGCTTCTTATTGTTTTCTCACTGTTTGTAATCATGAGGGTTCAATATTAAAATGGGGTTACTATTTATCCATAGGTATTAAAATATTTCCTATTTTTATTGTTTGCAATGGCTTCGCTCGTTTATCCTTCAACCCTGGTAAGGATATCCTATCCTACTAAGGCAATGATCTTTCTAGCTTGAAAAAAAGAGGATTTATTTGGTTTTTTCTATTTTTATGTCCTATAGTTTATCCATTTAACATCTAAATTGAATCAATGACTATAGACTTGTCCTCTAAGTTCAGACTATAGTTTTTATTGCACTTCATTTGAATGATTTGATGGATGTCTATAAAATTGAATTTGGTATTAAATATTGGAGGTGATTGATTTGGTCGAATGCTTATTTGCTTTGAATTGGTTGATTTCCTTTAATGTTTTTTGACTGCTTGATTGGTGAGCCTTAAACCTTCGATGGTGTGAAATTAATGGAGAGTTAATTGATTTGGTTGAATGCTTGTTTAGGCTGTTTGTGCTAGATTTTAATAAAGTATTGTCCTCTTGTGTGTGGATGATAGATTAAAGAAGATCTTTGACTACTAGGACAAAGTGTCAATTTTTGCAAAATGTGTAGTTAGCTCAAAGTAGGAAAATCAAGGGGTAGAAGTAGGAAAATGAAGGGGCAGAACACATATCTCAGTTTGGTTTTTGCTATTTGCAATGGGAATATATTTCTGTATGTTTGTCCTATGGTTTATGCATGCAATATTTTTCAGTAATTAAAGAATATCTTTCACTAATTAATGAATTATTTCATATGTGTGGATGACAAATTAAAGAATATCTTTCACTACTAGGACATAGTGTCAAATATTGCAAAATATATTTCAGTACTAGGACATAGTTTGAATGGAAGGTTTTTTGGTTTTATGTGTATACACACATACACATATCTATTGTTGTCTACAATCATAAATGGAAGGTTGTTTTGGTTTGAAGTGTACACACACACACACACATATATATGTTTGTCTGTGTATAGATAAAATAAATAAAACTTGTGAACAACATAATGAAATATTTAGGGTGTCCACATCATCGAATATAAAATAATTGAATACCCATGGATAAACAATAACCCCAAGAAGCAGATGCAAATTTTATTAATTTTGGATAACATGGTGCACCAATTGGAGGGGTCAAGTTAGGGTGACCCACTATGAAAAGAGGACATCTTGGAGATTGAATTTTGAAGTAAACATGCTTTAAAAGGTATTAAATATGATATCAATTATAAACTTAAAATGCACTTGTAAAAAAAATTTGCAGCACATAAAACATTTGTCATTACATTTTCTACAATTAGAAACTGTAAACTAAAATTTGTAACTTGAATTTGTCACTTAAATTAGAGAGTCATAGTGATGCTCAAACAAAATTTTGCAATTTCCAAAAGCAATAAATGTGTTACAAAACACAGAAAATGACTATTAAGCTGTGTTGATAAACACTACTCATAAAGTAGATAAAGTGTTGCAACAAACACCATTGAACACCAATTTTTTCATTTGGAATCTTTTGAATCTGTGCAGTACAAAGTTAAAGAAACAAAGAGCCTTAATCACTAAACTAGACATTCCACCACAAAGAAACAAAACAACCTTCAATTAATGACCACATACATCAAAAGATGGAAGAAAACCATTGCAAACCAAAAAAAAATCAATAGACATGGATAAAGAATAATCCCATTGCAAACAAAAAAAAAAACAATCAAATGCCCTTAGATAAACAATAACCCCATTTTAATACCAAATGGTCATGATTACAAACAGTGAGAAAATCATAAGAAGCTTCCATTTATAATTACAGACAACAATAGACAGAAAAATCCCATTGCAAACAAAAAAAAAAAATAATCGAATACCCATGGATAAATAATAACCCCATTTTAATACTAAATGGTCATGATTTCAACAGTGAGAAAACCATAGGAAGCTTCCATTTATGATTATAGATAGCAATAGATAGAAAAAATCCCATTGCAACCAAAAAAAGTATAAAATAATTGAATACCCATGGATAAATAATAACCCCATTTTAATACCAAACCCTCATAATTTCAAACAGTGAGAAAACCATAAGAAGCTTCTATTTATGATTACAGAGATCAATAGATAGAGAAAATCCCATTGCAAATAAAAAAGTTATAAAATAATTGAATACCCATGGATAAATAATAACCCCATTTTAATACCCAACCCTCATGAATTCAAACAGTGAGAAAACCATAGAAGTCAAAGTTCATTCATGGATAGCTGAAAACAACAACAACATTAAGTGGTCCAAGTTCATTCATCCATATGGAAGACAAACTTGGATAATATGACACACTCTAGAGGATAACTTCATTCCAATTTTTCATAACGATGAACGCTCTCAACTAGTGTTTTTTGTATTGAACAAAGTTGATAATTAAAATACAGAAGGAATTACAAAAGGTTGATAGAGTAGCAAGCCATAAGCATATAAATGCCAACAAAACATGAGTAACATAATCAAAACTATATATACAAGTCGTCACGAACAACACTATAAACAAGATTACAAACAAAAATAGCTATAAAAATAAGCTAAATAAAAAAGTAGTCAACTCATATAACACGACATCATTTTTGTTTGTAATGAGAGCAACATATTCTTTTCATTGACTTTACTAAATGATTTTCCTTTTAATTTTCTTTCAGCTGGTATTCAATCTCTTTATTCCTCTTTAGCATTTCCTTTGAATTTCAACTAGTTATTAAATTGAATAATGTTGTAGTAACATAATAGTAACACATATACCATTTAGAAGTGCCATGGGTGGTTTGATAAGAAGTTAAGTAGAAGTTTGCATTTGACCCATACAAAATTATGAGGATAATTAGGACCAATAATGAAATTAGCAAAATAAATATTTACAATAAAGAATTTCAAGTTTATGGCATATGGGTCATTAGTGGAAATAAAGTGGAAGGAGAGTAGAGATATAGTAAATAGTGCCACATAATGGTTGTTGCTAGAGCATTGATGTGGCGTGAAATATTTCCACTATTATAGACCCCTAGATTAAAATCATTGTCACACAAAGTGGCATCACTAGAGTCAATACATTGTAAAGATTTGTTCCATTAATCATTGTAAAAAATAAATAGTTTTTTGAAGATGGCTTGCAAAGGTCACCACCTTAGGCATGGCCCATGGAAACGACAACCCTTGTGGGGCATGGCCCATGGGATCTGTGACCCCCAAGTTACTAGCAACATCCCATCTGAGGGTACTTGACCCACAACTTATTCATGTGCCTATGAACTAAAATAATATTCAGCACCTCCAACTTACCCTTTACCTACCTTTCATCACTCTTTGTGAAAGCATTATTTTCTCTTTGATTTGTGAGAAACAAACCAAAAAATTAAAAAAGAGAACATTAAAATTGTGCATAGTGATTTGGCCTTGCACAAACAAATATGTGAGAAAATCAAAACATAAGGAATAAATCATGCCACACCTTAGGATGGTTCACATTGTTGTCACACCCTTCCACACCCTACTATTGTCCAT
This sequence comes from Cunninghamia lanceolata, assembly GCA_027924645.1. Taxonomy (NCBI): domain Eukaryota; kingdom Viridiplantae; phylum Streptophyta; class Pinopsida; order Cupressales; family Cupressaceae; genus Cunninghamia; species Cunninghamia lanceolata. The sequence goes on from BSBN01001583.1 coordinate 20,770,054, forward strand.
TTCATGCTCTGCAACACACAAGAATTGTAATAAAAACCCTTGCAATAATTGTCATGAGCCCTTTTACCTATTGTTCCATCCCCTTTTTAGCGAACCATGATGCTTGGGTAACAATTACTCAATAAAATTGTATACAAGTTGTAAAGTTGAAGGCCCAATAAAATGTTTTGATTAAGACTCCACTTATCAACTATCTCATACATAGTGTGTCGTGGCTTCTTTGCCAAGCTATGAAATAAATTCAAAAAGATGGAAAGAATGTTTGATGAACTATGGAGTGAATGTAGAGAAATTTTAGCATAGCACTATTGCCAAATTAATAAGCAGTTGTGTAAAGAATGCATTCAAATGGTGTTGTGTCAACTTTTAAATCAAACTTATGATATTTATCAACAATTTTGGACTTTTATATCTCTTTCCTTTGTGGAATGCTCTAGTGAAGATTCACCACACTAATTTGCGAATTCTAAATCTACTCCACATCTTCAAATGCAAATGAGAGAAACCAAAATTTTCCTTAACAAGTGGGTTGAAGTGTTGAGATTGTATGGTGATGCAAGAGCATCTAGGCTTGCAAAGAATCTTGCATCAACCAAAAACAAAATAAAGGAAGTCTCAAAAGATTTATGGTTTTGGTGTGAGATTATGAATAAATGGCACATTTGGATAAATCATGAGAAAAGAATGTTCCAATTAACTTCGATAGCAACAAAAACACATACTGCTTCTTCGACAATGACTTGTTTCATTTCAATAATTGTTTGTAGCATCTTCGTTAGTAGCTTGTTACACTTCAATAGCAACTTGTGTAACTTTAGTGGCACTATCATCTTCAACAAAAACATGTGTAACTTCAACAACAACATGAATTCACTTTAGCACTTTGGTAGCAATTGGGATGACTTCAACAATGTGTGAGTGACTATTCACAAATATAATTTTTGGTGATGTGGATCCCAAAGGATCCTTGACATTGTCTTTTGAGAAGATCAACCTATTTTAAACCTCCAACATATCAATTTGGATTACATATTTTTCTTGGTTACATTATTTTCTTGCAAAGAATTCGCCAAACATTTAGTAGTCATAAAAGCTTCATCACAAGTTCATCTAAAATCAAACAAGATAGATGGAGGTTTTCAAACTACTACAAATGTTGTTTTAATAGCTTTTAAAGAATCCAAAATTGTTAGGAAAGTTGGCTAATTAGAGCTTAAATGATGGAAACATTTCTCCTAGTTAGTTATGTGGCATTTAGAGCTAATGAATCAACCTCAAACCCCTATGGACGTGAGGATGTGGACAAAAAACATGAGTAGGTCATTCTTAAACAATAATGTGCCCTAAATTGTGTGTAGAAGAAAAAATTTGGGAAAGAAAAATAAAGCAACTGAGCAAGCATGTAATAGAGGTAGAGTATAACCTTCTAAAGAAAGAGAGACATTAGGAAAAATAGAGGAAACTAGAAGAAGAAGATGAAAAACTACTTTTTCATCCATTTCCATGTGTAGAACAATCCTGTGTCATTTTTTTGTTATGTGATAGTTTAGGGTTTTTATTAGCATGATTGTAACCCTTTCAAGGCATATTTCCATATTAATGAAAGTTATTTTGTTGTTTCTATCTCACATATAAATATTGTTTGAGAATTGTTTTGATTGCTAGGTTAGGTTGTCCTTCACTGAATCCACCCTACCTACACCACACCAAGTGGTATCGAAGCAAGGTTTTCCTTGTGAAGTTGTCTTGAGAGGATCTATCTAAAGGATTTGTTGTAAATGTGAGAAAGTCTTGTAAGTGTATAGAGCTATGAGGAGAAGCCATAGTGCACAGAGGGAGACCAAGGGATCTTAGAGTTAAAAAAATTAGCTAAAGGGTGAGTGCAAGGTAATGAGGCAAAAAATGACCAAAAATTGGAAACTTTCATCTAAAAATCAAAGTTAGTTGTACTTGAGGTAAATATTCAAAGCACTTCTAGATAGAATATTAATATGGTGTAAAAATATGAAATGAATTTTGTTTCTAGTTCTAGTTTTCAAATATGACTTATTCTAATACCTAAATGATAAAAGTTAGTTTTAAGTAAAGGATGTACAAAAGTGACCCTTTCAACTTTGATATCTGACAAAAATATGCACTTGTACAATGTGCCTAAAAGCTAGTAAATAAAAGTATTTTTCAAAATCCTTTTGTGGACAAATGTAATTTATATTGAGGCTTGTGATGGATATTTTTTATTTTTTAAATTAAATAATAGTAGGATTAAGGTATGAGTCTAAAACCCATCATGTATGCAACCTTAATTTAACCTGAAATAATCAAAACATGATTTTTTAATGTGTAGAGCATAATGTACAGCTTAGGTTTGAATATAATTTCAAAAAAATTCAAAATCAAAATTTATTAAAAATATAAGAAAGTATACTTTTTTACATTTATTAGGAATTATGTTTGGAAAATCATAAAAAAAATTATAAATTAAGTTGGAAGTTTATTTATTTTAATATTTGAGAGCAAACATTTTCCTCTACAAAACCCATTAATTTCATTAACCAATTAGCAATATAAAGTTGTCAACTATATCAATCAAAGTGAATTTTTTAGTTTCAACTATATATCTAATCACTTATGACTGGATATCTAGTCTATTTAGACTAGATTTTGAGTTTTTCTAGATATCCAATTATACTGAATATTTGATAAGGCTTGAGTGTCAATCTTGACCAAATATATCTTCTCTAGGTGTCAACCCTTGGGTGTTGAGGCTTGGGTGTCAGACATTTTCAACACAAAAACATTTCCTCTTAATTGTGAAAAGAAGCATAGGTGTAGAATATGCTTCCTACACTAATCTATGAGAGGATGTATGTGTAAAACTTAAACTGGTCATATAGTCACAAGGAAATAAACACAAAAATAATATACCATAACACAACAATTTACATGGGGAAAACCCTTTTGAGAAAAACTCCACATTCAAAAGAAACTCAATTTATTATTTAGCAATCAATGGTTAAAATACACTTGTAGAGTCTAAGTCTTTATAGGAGTATCACCAACAAGCAATTTGGAGTAATTCTGACATCATAACAATAAATATAAAACTTGCTATATCAACCCCTAATGCATGTGAAAATATTAATATGCACATCAAAAAGGTAGATTTACAATATCATAAGCATCCAAATCATTGGCCAAGAAAACAATGTGAAAAACAACCAAAAAAGGCTCAATTTGTTTTTTTCAAGGGGGGAGCCTTTGACTCCACATGGGTGGCCCTTTAGGCTCACTTGTCATAGAAAATATATATAACACATAGGATTGCAAGGTTGAGATACCTTTATTAACATTCTCCCGCTCGTCAAACACCTTGAAAGAGATTAGGATACAAACATTATCAACTAATTGCTAGGGGCTAAGGGGCCCATAGACTCACAACACCACCTAAACTACTCTATGCTCACTGCCTTCATCAATGCATCTACAACACTTTGCAAAGTGTAAAATTTCTCCAACATCACCCTCCCACCCTCTACCATGTCTCGAACAGAATGGTACTGAACACCGATATGCTTCATCCTTGCATGAAAGGTTAAGTTCTTTTCCAAACATAGACACTCTTACTGTCACATAGAAATGTAATAGCTCCTTGACTTAGCCCCACATTTGAACAAAATATCTTAAGCTAGATGGCTTCTTTACAAGCATGAGTAGCTACCATGTACTTAGATTTTGTAGAGGAAAAAGTAGCCACAACCTGACACTTGCTCATACAATTGATAGCACCACCAAATAAAGTGAAAATGGTCTCCTGTTGTCAATATCACTTGCCTAATCTAAATTCATAAACATATGAATATCCACAGAGTGCTAGTCCCTTTTAGAGTCGCTATGGTAACAAATAGAGTACTCAAATACACCCCACAAATATTTGAACACCCTCTTAACCACATCCCAATGAACTCATTCAGAATTTGCCATGAAACTACTAAGCACTCCCACTACTTGAGAAATGTTTGGTCTAGTATAAACCATGGCATACATCAATCTTCCAACAACATTAGCCTAAGGTACATGAGCAATGTCCTCTACTCACTAGGTTAAGTTAGACACTTCTCTATAGATGAATTAGTCCCCACCAAAATAAGAACACATAATAGTATGCAAGTTGTCATGCTAAATCTCTCCAAAATAGAGTTCACATACTTGCTTTGGATAACCAAAGCTTTCCATTTACTCGATCTCTTCTAATCTCCATACCCAAGATATATCTAGTAGCCCCTAAGTCCTTCATCTCAAACTGTGTTGAAAGCTAAGACTTAAAATCATAAATTATGTCCTTACTATTATTGAAGAACAACATATCATCAATGTACAATGTGCTAACAAGGAATCAATCACCATCCATATTATAATAAATGCAATTATTTGATTTGGATTTCATAAATCCCAAACCCAACACAAAGGAATCAAACTGATGGTACCACATCTTAGGAGACTATTTGAGACAATATAAAGACTTTTTAAACTTACAAATGAAAGATTGTTTACCTTCTTCCACCTAGTACTTCAGCTATGTCATATGGATCTCTTCCTCCAAGTCACCATGTAGGTAAGGTATCTTCACATCCATTTTCTCAATCTCAAGATCAAAGGCTACTATAATAGATAATAAGAACCAAATGGATGTTAGCTTAGAAACTAGAGAAAAAATCTCACCACAATCAATTCCCTCAACCTGGGAATATCCCTTCACAACCAATCTAGCCTTGTACTTCTCAACACTATCATAAGAATAGATCTTCCTTTTTAACACCCATTTACAACCAATGGGTTTTTAACCATCAGGCAAAGATCTAAAGTCCCATGTGTGATTTTAATTCAATACAACCATCTCCTCATCCATAGCCACTCTCTGGGACTCAAAATCATCCATACCCAACACCTCCTTCATAGTTCTAGGCTCATATATGTTAATAATCTAATAAAAAATACATCTCCAATTAGGAGGAGTATACCTATCTCATTGTTTTCTATGCCAAGTGGACCTCCTCAAGACCTAAGGTGGAGGTTCTACCTCATCTTCTAAATTGTCTAAAATATCTAAGCTCTGCTCCTTTTTAGGTCCTTCAAGAGATTTTGGTTCAACTTTCTTGATCTTTGAGGCTAGATGAACCACATATTTCTTCTTGTCATCTTCTAGCTACAAAACTATAGAAGGTTTAATCTCTAAAAATAACACTCATGTTGTATAAAACTCTCTCAACCACATGATCCAAAAGCATGTACCCTTTCACACCAACACCATAGCTGATGAAGATACACTTAACTACCTTGTTCTCTAATTTTGACTACCTCTCCTTAGGCACATGAGTATATGACTTGCAACCGAATACATGAATATGTTGTAATAGGGATTTTTTCTCTGACTAAGCCTCCATAGGAGTCTTATCTACAAGAGCTAATGTAGGAGACATGTTAATCAAGTAACAAGGTGTAGCAACTTCTTCCACCCAAAACTTTTGTTCCAAGCTATCTCTAGTGAGCTTACTCCTAGCCCTCTCCATCAATTTCTTGTTCATTCTTTCCGCTATTCCATTCTATTGAGGGGTATATGTAGTTGTCTTATGTCTCTCTATCCCATGCTCCTTATATAATCTGTCAAAATTTGTTAAATAAAATGCATTGCCATTAACGGTTCTCAAAACCTTAATCTTCCTACCAATTTAATTTTCTACAAGAACCTTAAAATCTCTAAAATGTCTAACTTGAGGGTATGTGCATGGAAATAGGGGAGCAAAAGGGGTTCAAAAGTGGCTACTTTTTTTCCTTCTAAAATCAATAAAATGGATCTTGGATGAGAAATTGAAGATAGCCATGCTCAAAATTAGAATATGTGATAAGAACAAGATTTGTAGTTCTCGGAATCTAGTTTCTAAACTATTATTTTTTCTAAAAACGGTGGAGATTAAAAGGTTCAAATAGGGGGAGCACACAAAGTGCTCCTGTTTTTGTCAAAAAAAGATAACATAGCGTTTGGTGTGCTCCCCCCAAAATGTTGAATTTTTTTAAGTATTTCAAAAATCGCTTCATTGAAAATTAGCTAACATCATGTAGTTTATGCCTAATTTTTATGTTAATCTTTTAATGAATGTATGATTTTTAATGAATTTTCAAACTGGACGCATCTTGAAAAATGAAAATTTGAGCGTGCTCCCCCCTAGATTTTTTGAAAACTAATAAAAAATTAAAAAAATTTAATATGTATAGAATAGAATCTAGAATCTAAAATGTAATTTTTTTTTTCAAATTTTGACAAACATGTAAAAAAGACACCAGAAATACTACATGTAGGCTTTCTGCAAAAAAAAAAACACATTAGTAAAAGAAATTGAAGATGAAAACCTTAATGTTATCAAATTTTTGAAAAAATATATGGTTAGAAAGCTAATAAAAAACTTGAAGTCATCATGGCATTTTTCATATTAACATTGAAAAACGTGTATACCTGATGGAGAGCACGCTCAAGATTTTTTTATTTTCTATGTTTTGGTAAAACACGTCTTTGGCATCCAAAAGGTAGGTCTAGCCCTTTGGGTTGGATTCCCAAGGCAAATCCAACCCTTAGGGTTGGAATTTGCCAAAGTAGGCAAAAACACTCATGTTATAACGTGAGTGTGTTTTATATCTGTTGAAATTCTTTAGATGTTTAGTTAATATTCTTTACAAAACTAATGTCAACCCTCATCTTCTTTCCCTCTATAGTAGCCTCATTTCTAAGAAGAGATAACTGTTATATTATTAGGTGATGATGAGGAGGAATCTCTCTCTCTCTCTCTCTCTCTCTCTCTCTCTCTCTCTCTCTCTCTCTCTCTCTCTCTCTCTCTCTCTCCCGCTCTCTTTATCTATCCCTATCTCTCTATCTCACCTCTCCCCCAACTCTCCCTCATGCCTTCTCTATCTCTTCCTCTCTATCCCTATCTCTCTCTATATATTTCTTTGAGGTGTTCTATCAAACAATTCATGTTCTTTGTCTATGCTTCCACATTTTGCACACATGTCTCATTGTAGAGAGAGAGAGAGAGAGTTAGAAAATCTATATAGAAAGTGCTTCAAACTTTGAAAATCTATACATACTTAAAGCATTTGAAGTGAAAATAAAGGCATTAGAAGGCTAGGTCACCACAATTGTAGAGAAAGCCATTGAAGTTGAAGATACATGGGTAGAAACAACTAAAAAACAACTCCTATAGTTTAAAACAAAATTGACTAAAGAAAGAATATAGTTGGTAGTAAGGAAAAGCTAGATGGTAACTAATACAACCACCAAGAATGCATTATCAAAGCAAGTGGAAAACTTGGAGGTATAATTGAGCCATGAAAAGGCTAAAACTAGTGTCAAGGCTATTGAAATAGGATCACTAAATGAAAAGACCTCTAGCCAAGATTATGAGCCAGTGAAGCTAAATAATCAAGTGGACACCTAGGCCTAGACACTCAAGGACCTAAGAGAAAAAGAGGCTGACCTAAAGAATATAATAGAAGAATCAAAGGAGGTCAAGAGGTTAAAGGACCAAATTAAAGAGATCAAACAGTTAGTGGCTTCCCTTGACCACATCAAGGTCTTGTGAATATCATACTGCAAGGCCAAAATGGAGGCCGCATCATCTAAGCCTTGTGAATGAGAAGAGCCAAATTTCTAGAACTAGTGAATGAGAAGAGCCAAGAAGAAACTATATTCAACATGTGGTCCTTAGCTCCTTTTATCAAATAGGTTCAATTAGTTTTCAAGACATTGATAGAGCTAGAGGCCCTTGTACAAACATCTATGGCTCAAGCATAGGAGGTATCCTATGAATGCACCATTGAACTAGAGTGCCACTTTAGACTCTTGTAAAGATTAATCTGCCCTTGGACAAAGAGTGGGAGAAGCTTCTAGACTCTCCTTAGGTTTACCTACTTCCATTTATGAGCATGGACTATCATTGTTGCAACCTACAAGCATCAGCTAAAAGTAAGTTGAATACACATGATTTGTACCCTTGGTCTTAATTTGATTGACTTGTATATATCCACCATGAAATCTTCTCCCCTATTGATATACCTATTCATTGATCCTAGGTGGAGTTCATATTCTTGCAAGTGCAATCTTTCTCTATAATTGTGTGTCGATCAAGATACGTGTTTAATGCTAATCTATTGTGCTTGGTCAAGATGTATGTGGCATGATTTGAATGAAGATCTATGCCCTTAGTACTATATGAATCGAATTGAGACACAAAGGTCTATATATGCACAAATGTAATTTATGTAATTATGGTTTGTATTTCAACCAATTTTAGACACCTATATGCAAATGATCTAGAGAGAGGGAAGTAGAAAGAGATAGAGAGAGAGATAGAGGAAGGGAGAGTGAGGGAGAGATAAATATATATATATATATATATATATATATATATAGAGAGAGAGAGAGAGAGAGAGATATTGTTAGAGATAGGGATATAGAGACGGAAAAATATAGAGATAGAGAGAGAGGGAGAGAGGGAGAGATGGAGGGAAAGAGGGAAAGAGATGGAGAAATGGGGAGGGAGATATTGAGAAGTAGAGATAGAGAGATGGAGTGAGAGATATAGAAAAGGAGAGATAGAGAGAGGGAGATAGAGATAGAGAGAAAAGGGAGAGAGATAAAAATAGATAGCTAGATAGAGGAAGGATAGAGAGACAATGAGGATAGAGAGAGAGAGATATAGGGAGGATAGAGATAGAGAGATGGAAAGAGACTCTCCCTATATCTCCCTATTCTCCCTTTCTCTATCTCTACCTCTCTCCCTCTCCCTCTCCCTCTCCATCACTCTCCCTCTCTCTCTTCCTCTCTAGATATCTCTATCTACTCTCCCTCTATCTCTCTAGATCTCTTTATCCTCCCTATCTCTCTCTCTCCCTCTTTATATCTATCTCTTTGTTAGTTCCCAAAATTACAACCTGAAAGCCTAAAACATTTTACAACCGCTTAGGACAGGGGTGTCTTCAAGGTAGTTGAAAGAGGTTTATCAATAGGTTAAGGGTGATTTTGGCCAACTTACAACAGTAGGTAGACTCCTTTACACTTCAAGCTTAGCTAGGCTAAGGAGGGTAATCCTGGAGGTATCCCTCAATAGGGATTGAGATCAAAAAAATATATTATCTCAGTTATGCCTTTGCAACAATACCCAGATCGTTGTTTTAATCCCAAATATTGTCACTGAGCTAAAACACACTTGTTACACTTAATAACCTCCATTTTAAGCTGATGGGAGAAAACCTACAAAATCGGGATACTTATGGAACTATAACCACATTTAAAACTTGATATATTGTTTTGATTTTTAATGAGTTTGGGTGATCACAGGCTTCTCAAACAGGTGCTTATCCATCTCATGTTTATTAAAGAAACACAATTACAAGGAAATGTATGACTACCTATTTCAAAATTCAAATGCATAAAAATCAATATCAAACCATGAGAATACTTAGTAATCCAACACCATACAACATTCTTTCATATGTAATACTGAAATGACCATTTACAAAGCTTGAAAATAGACTAACAACTATCACATTCATTCAAATTAGATTTTACAATCATACCACTAAATGTGGCAAGAGAAAACCCTAACTACGATAGAGGTTTCTTGAAATAACACTTACAATAGTGGAGAAAACGCAATGATTGATATCAAGATTACAATATGTTTCACATACACTTCTGATAACTGCTTCATGAAGAATAGAAACCGATCATTGGTCATTGCCCTAACTACCTCTGGACCTTTGCACTTGTAGAGAAAAACTGCCAAAAATGACCAACCCTTGAGATGAGTTTCAATCTTGCCTTTATAGCCTTCACAACTAAGATCTAAGGATGAAATTGTTAGGATTAAGGTGCCATCAACCTTGTAAATCCTATGTAATTAATTACTCCTAATATTGTTTGTAAATCACCCATAAGGGATGAAAGGTTTCACCAGCAACGGTCTTGTTTCAGCTACATGTTTATATCCGGTCCTCAACGCTAATTCGTCTGCAACGAGGGTCACAGGGAGGTTTCCCCCTACAAGGGATCCATGGGGATCATCCCCCCGGTAGGGGGTCTAGGGGCCATGTGCCCTAGCGGGGGTTCGGGGGTTGTGCCCCTGAAACTATATTTTATTTATATTTTATCATTGTAAATCTGGACCGTTCATCATTAGGTCACAGATCTGATGGTTGATATTATGTCAGTTTTCTTGCCCTAGAGGGCAACCCCTTTAATAAGGATATTTGTACTACATTTTTAATAGAGTTGAGAGTAACCGACGCTGATGGATTGAAGACTGGAGAAGGAGAGGAAGTGCATGTATTGTAAATTTATATTTGAAGATAATACAACTTGGAGCCTCTTTTCTTGGTGGAGTTTTTTACCTGAAAGGGTTTTATCCACGTTACATACTGTGTTATGTGTTCAGTTCTTAATGCATGTTATTTCTGTGTAGTGGGTTTTATTTATGTTGCAATCTCCATTGATTCTACATTGTTTAGAGGACATAAATAAGGTTTGAATCAGATTGCCGTTGTGTGGCTTGCACTTTCATTTCTAATAGAAATGGGTGGGAAAACCCCAACAACCCCACCAAATGCAATAAAAACATAAATTTCAACTACCCATTTTACATTAATGGTGATCTAGAAATTTGTTGGCACATTTCTACACATTTTTGGGCCTTTGACAGGTGTCGAGTCAATGGAAGGACTTAGGACTTTTGGACCCTTTTGGAAGAAGTCAAAATTGAAAGTTTCAACCAAAACTACATGAAATACTTAGCTCTTTCCTCATAAAATTATTTGAAAACTCAAATTTTTGCATCTCCAAATTCGCCTTGAAAAAATAGGGGGTCTAAGAAGATTTTGGACCTATTGGCAGGTTGCGAGGTCACAAAGGGATTTTAGACCATGACCAAAAGTCCATTGGGCCTCGGAGTCCTGCCGGGACCTTTTCAATATACTTCAGGGGGTGAGAGAAAGCGGGGACTAGGTTCATGGGAGGACCGAGAACTTTTGGACCCTTTTGGAAAGGTCCAAAAATCCGCTTGGGTCCCGAAATCTTGACAAGTCCCAAAATCCCCTCAGGATAGTATATTTTAAAATAATATTTAAGTATAAGTCATACATTAAATTAATTTAAAATATATTGTCAGGGTGTTTGAGAGGGGTTTTAGATCCATAGGAGTTGAAATGCAGAAACTAGAATTTGGAGGATCCATCAGATTTCAGACTTAGCTAAATTTTCAGGGTTTTCAGGGTTTCAGATTTAGCCAAAATCAGGAGTGCAACAACATGCTCCAAGTTAAAAGCATAGAGACCCCTTAGGAAAGTTTGATGAATTTGACAAGATGGTGCAAATATGAGGCTGAAAACTTGGGTGCCAACACTAGCTCTGGTTGGGAACGTGTGCTAAACAGTGGCACAACAAGAATCACAGACCTCTGGTGCAGACCAAAACACACAAAAAAAACACCCCGGGAGCAGAAACACGAACACCATCAAGATTTACAGTGGTCAAGGCCATTCAATGTTAAAATATAACAGATATATCAATATTTCATCGCAAAATTTTGAAGGACCATATTAGTTATGAAAAGTAATGCTTTAAATGTCGACCATGAACAAGGAGCTCCAGAAGTTCTCCTTCCACATTTATGATATAGAAGGTTTCTTGGCTAGCCTTTTTATCAATCTGATATGGGCCTATCCATAGCGGTTCAAACTTACCATGATTGCCCTTATCCTCTAATTTTGCATTCTAGAGGAGAACCAAATCACCAATCTGAAAACACCTCTTAACCGTTCTCTTGTTGAACAAATGCTCAACCTTCTGCTATTGTAGCAAATTTTTATCATGTGCCACCCTTCTAACTTCATTTGATTATGTCAACTCATGTATCCTTAATGCAAAAGCATCATCTCCATCTTCTCCCATTTGTTGCAACAGTTGATACACAAGCAATTCTAATGACATTAGAATTTTAACCTCTAACCCATACACTAGCTTAAAAGGACTTTTTCCTGTAGCACGTTTGTAGGTGATCCTATCAGCCCAAACTGCATATTTTATCTTGTCATCCGACCTTTTCTTATTCACATCTAGAGTCCTCTTTAGAATTTTCATGAGGCTCTTATTGTTGGACTTAGCTTGTCTATTACTCTACAGATGGTATGGTAATGAATGAAACAACTTTACCCTATATTTGGAATACATACCTACAATGTCTTGAGATCTGAAGCACATGGCATTGTCTACAACAATTCTAGTGTTAGGAACTTGTGTTTAGCCCTGCTCTTTACTTTGTTAGTATATTAGTTGCTATGGACGCATATGCTTTGTAAGTCATCCCGGGAGCATATTGTTTTATCCCACATTCATGGGAAGTGGTAGTTGTTTAGATTAGACTTAATATATAAGTAAGTGTAGAGGCCAATGAAGGCATCCATAAATTTATTGTATTGAGCTTGCTCAAAGGAGGTTGCCCCTCGAAGTGACCTGCGATCAATAAAATTCATTTGGTGTTTCTGCTATATAAATAAGTCTGTTATTCACGCATTTTCATTAAATTGTTGCAAGAGGTTCCTCTCATCTGGTATCAGAGCACTTTCTTGGCCTCTGTTGGGTAGATTTTTGGTCAATTTTTTTTTCAGCAGTGGCCCTCCAGGCGCTGTAATTGTTGCAGCAATATCATTTATTTCACATCTGTATTGTCATCTGGATTGTAGGTTCAGATCAGGGAACATCCCTATCTACTTAACTGTGGGAAGTACTTGGGCATATAGCCCTAAAACTCATTATGAGGAGTACCACAGCAACCCCGAAGTAGCTGGCCCATTGAGAGGACCTACCAGCAAAAAGGGCAACGACCCTTACCCGATTGACTAGTTCCCACCTGTGAGGTAAACCAAGAGTCGTTGTTTGTGGCAAAGCCATTATCAGTTTTACTTGAGCAATGGAGTGAGGGGTACTGCCCCAATACACAAGGCATTAGACAACATTGGTGGCCTGAGTGACTCCTTTTAACCTTTAGGAAGCCGAACAAACTTGGGGCGCATATCTATTGACAACAAACAAACCACAAATTGAATCCGTCCAGAATAATTGTTGGCAGACTGTTTCCAAAACAACTCCAAAGCCAATTTGAGCCACAAGTTTCCAAAGAAAACTCAAAAATGCAAAATGCCAGTTCCATCTGCAAGTTTCCAAAAAAGTAAAAAGTAAAAAAAAAATGAGCTTTGATCCTCAGAGCTCTTCTCTAGGATGCTTTTAAGTTGGATGGACATCTTCCTATTATCAGGATATGCCTAATGTCTAAATACCAATCCTCCTGCACATCTGAATCAACTGCATACTACTTGCTAATCAGATTAGGATATGTCTCAACAATCATCTGCATTAGAGCTTGTCCTTTAACTAGTTTCATCAGAGTGATATCCATGTCATACTCATGTATAACAGTTATCCATTTAGCTCACTTTTCTCCTGGCTCGTTTTGTATTTGCAACATCTTGACTGCTAAATCTGGGACAACAACTGTATACACCTAAAAATGACATGACTCTACCTAAATAAATATTTTAATATTTATTCCATTTTAATTCCTCTATCAATAAATAAATAAATCAATTTTTTTTATTCACATCTCTCCAAAAATTAAATAAAATCATTTATTTAATTAAATCCCCCAAATTCTTCTTAAATCATTCTAAATTAAATAATACCAAATTATTTAATTAATTCTTCTCTTTCTATATTTAAATAAATCCAAATATTTATTTAAATTATCTTTTTCCTCCAAAATTGAATTAATACCAAAAACAATTCAATTAATTCACGTGCACATATAATTAAATATTTATAATATTTAATTAGCTATTATTCTCTCACACACATGTCCTATTTCTCCTCCAGTCAGATTAGTTAACTCATCAATCAAAACAGTTAACTGGTTAGTCATATGAGTTCGCTGTTCAATAATCTCAGTCAACTCCCCAATCAGCCCACTTATCTCTCCAGTCAATTCTGTTAACTGATCAATCATCTCAGTTAACTCTTCAGTCTATTCAGTTAACTCCTCTGGTGCATGAAGGAGCAGGACACTTGTCCTCTCCTTATTCGCGCACATTCTCTCAAGTTTCCTCAACCGTTGATCTTCTTATTCATTTTATACCATTGATCTTCTTTCTCACAAATCTATAAATACAACCCCTATTCCTCCATTTCAATCATCCAAGATTTTATAAACTTACTCTGCAGGAATCACAACGCGCCTTTGGCACAAAATCATACCATAGCTTGAGATCACCATTATCATTACATTTCAAAGAACCTCTTCATTGCAAACCTATCAACAGTCGTTCTCCATTGTCATCTTGGAAAGAAGCACGAAAGTGCACCTTCTAAGGGCTCCATTCATACAACGAGATCAATTGAGTTAGGCAACCAATGGAAGCTACGAAATAAAAGAGTTTTGCAAGGTATTGTTTCTTTGTGTTTGATCTTGTTTATTTCTTATTTCATTGAGATTATTGGATTATTGATAGTTTAATACTGTTAACCACATTTTCTGATAACAACAACAATTACTCTGCTCCTTAGGATAAAGTGCCTGAACTTCTTGACTGCCTGAATAAGGCCAAATCTTGTCGTTTGACATCTAGATATTTCAATTCGGTGTCCTTGAATGGACTACTCATGAAAGTGATGGGTTTTCATCTTTCACATCATTTCTTTGCGTTAAAACAACATCACATGTATGGTTTGAAGCGAATGAGTATATATAAAATGGCTTAGTATAGTCAGGACTATTTAGCACTGGAGCATCAACAATGGCCTTCTTAATGTCTTTGAATGCTACTTTGGCATCAGGTATCCACTCTATCTTGGCGTCTTTCTTCAGCATGGCATTTAGTGGTCTTATTATTTTAGCAAAACCTGTTATGAATTTTCAGACAAAATTGATCTTGCCAAAGTATGATTTTAACTCCTTACTCCCAAGCAACTGGAGCTTCATGATGAAATTCACCTGGTCAGGGTCAATAGATATTCCATTCTCAGACACTAGATGTCCTAATGACTTCCCAGTAGTAATGCCAAAGATGCATTTCTTGGGATTAAGTGAGATGCCGTATTGTTCACATCTCTGTAATACTCTTCGCAGATCACCAATGCGATCACCTATAACTTTGGAGAAGACTGTCAAGTCATCCATGTATATGATGATGCATTGGCTCACAAAACCTTGAAAAGCTATATCCATAACATGCTGGAATGTGGTACCAGCATTTATCAGGTCAAATGACATCCTCCTATAGGCAAAGATTCCCCATTTGGTCGTGAATGCAGTCTTCAGCCTGTCAAACTTGTTGACCATGACTTGGTTATATCTGGAGAACCCGTCCAAGAAGGACATCATTTGAGCTCCATTTACCATTTGGAGTGCTTCATCTAGGGAGGGCAAAGGATAATTATCCTTTTCTGATGCCTTGTTGAGGTTCCAGAAGTCTACACACAACTGGATATCTCCATTTTTCTTTCGTACTGGGACTAAGTTGGCAACCCACGTAGAGTGCTTGACAGAGAAGATAATCCTTGCATCCAATAGCTTCTTAACTTCTTCAAATATTAAAGGTTCCAGTAATGCATTTACTGGCCTTTGCTTTTGCCTAAATGGCTTCGCATCCAGCTTCAATGGGATGGTGTGTGTTATGATTGAGGTATCATATGTCTTCAGTTCATCATATGTCTAGGCAATCACATGGATATAATCTTTTAATGCTTGAGTGATCCCCTCTCTTTCAGTGGGCTACACACTTTGCCAATCAGGACCTTCCTAGCCTCTAAATTGTCTCTTATGTCTATGGGTTCATAATCTCCCCTGTTTGCTTTAGGGAGATCCTTTTGTTTGAGAATGCCATCTAGGTCAAACAATCACTCAATCTCAATCATCCCCTTAGGGATCTTGTTATCCTGTAAGTTAATAATGGACTCCTCATCTCAATCCTGATCACCTCTGTCTTGTTCATCTATTGTCTAGGCTTCGAAGACATCCCTGTTGGCAATAAAGTCCAGGATGTGCTCGTCATCTTCAAAAACTTGGAAATTGGTGATATTATCTGGAACTGATGGAGTGGAAACCAACTCGACTGAGAATCGTTTCATCCTGGATATTGTTAAGGGTTCTAATGTGCTGGCTGTGGTGGCCAGAGCATCTGCTCAATGATTAAATTTCCTTGGGACCTGTGTGATGTTGAAAGCATCAAAGTGCTCTATCAAGTCCCAGACTCTATGTTTGTAGCTGAATAACCATTTGTAGTTACATGAATATAGCTTCCTTGCTTGACTACAGACTCTAAATCTCCAAAAACATGGACTTTAACCGTCTTCTTTAGTGCAAATAGCAGGCCATGGATCAAGGCCTCATACTCTGCCACATTGTTGGTGCAGTGGAACTGCAGCCTATATGCCTCTAGGAATGAATTCCCTTGTGGGTTAATAAGTTTGACTCCTACTCCAACACCCTACTTGGATTTGGATCCATCAAATCTTAATATCCATGGTTTATCCTCAAGAAGATCCTTGTCGGGACCTTTCTTTCTCTTGGCCCTAGAGGCACTTCCTTCGGCAATCCACTTTAATTTTTGTGGTTCACATTGTAGAAACATCTTCTACTTCAAGGGACAAGGAGCATATGGACATTCATGCGTTCAGATGTCACGTGCTTAAACATCTATGCCGGTTGTATTCTTAACAATTTTGATGTTCGGACCTCTGGTTGGCACTGTTAGGGCATCTATTGGGGCTAAATTAATCATCTTTGATTCATCTTTCTACATTTCATGAACTTGACTGGTCATTGGATGGCTAGTTTCATCAACTTCAGATTCTATTCTCTCAAGGACTTTACTTGGCAAATCTAGTATGCTCTTGGAATACAGGCGTTCCCATTTATCAATCAAGTCTATACACATCACACATGCGGTTTCAGAGTGTGTTTCTCTGTGCAATCTGTACCATCCTTCCAACAGTGTTTTCTTAAGAGGGGTGCCCTGCAGTCTATACCTTCGAACTTCCTTAGACAAGTGCCTTCCAAATTCATTTAGGCTACCTCATCCTCATTTGATGTTCCATGATCAAATTCCACCAAGATGTCAGTTCCTGATGTGATTTGGTCCACTTCACCGTTTGCCTGTGTGTAATTACACATCATTACTTCTTCCACGGTGATGTCTGGGATTTCAACTCGATACACCCCTTGTTCCACGCTTGTATATAACACTTCATTATTCTGATGATATTCAGTAATCATATGCTTCATCCTTGGTTCAGCCTAGATCCGGATCTGGTTAGGTATACCTCGCCACGGTAGCCACATATGTGAAAATTCTATAGCCATGTATCTGTTCAGGGTCTTGGGCCAATCCCTACTTAGTAACATGCCGTATGTATCAAGGATGTCTATTATCTGAATATCAATAAAGTGCTAGAACCTAGGGTCTGGTGCTAACTACATGTCAATGTGAGTCAGTTCACCTATGACGTTGACCTCAAAATTATCTAATTGGGTGACTTTCTTCAATGATTTAGCAGGTGAGAGACCTAAGACTTTACACACTGATAGGGGCATGACATTGGTGGATGCTCCAGAGTCTACTAGACAATTGTGCAAGTTCTTTCCAAATATCCTCAAAGTGAGGAAAGGAGAAGACTCGGTCTTTCCTTTGTAAAGGGTCATTTGTGCATCTGCAGCATGGACTTGGCCTTTATCCTTAGGATTGAAAGGGACATCCTTAGGTGGAGGATGTCTAGTCTGGATATTGCTAGGGATATTCTCTTTCAATGTAGGTTCCTCTAAAGACTTAAGGAAAACCTTCTTTATGATTGGGGTCCTAAGGAGTTTGGATAAGGATAAACTAATTTTCATCTTCTTGATCTCTTCAACTAAATAAGTGACTAGCTTATCAGATTCAGACATTTCATTCATACCTTTGGCTAGAATGGATGATGATGTCAAGTGTTATTGATTGACCCTTGGAGGTCCCAGATTGTTACTAGCAATCGTATCCGGAGGAGTGTTGAAATTATTTGGTGGGATGGAACTAGTCAAAGGTCCAAGTGGCTGATTACTATTGTTCGAAAGATTGTAAATGTGTCCTCTTTAGAATTGCTGGAAGGCCTAGACTTCATCCACTTCCTGCTCTAGTTCATTATCACTCTCAAACAGGAAAGTGTAATCCTCAAATGCTAGAGTTGATTCCTCACATACGAGAGTATAATTCTCGTGCACTATATTCACTTCTTCTCCTGGGAACAGGGAGCTTTCTAATACCATGGCAGATTCATATCCTAAAGGAACGAGTTCATTACCTTTTTGTGTTCTGCACTTCAGCTTGGAATATGCTGGCAGCTATTCTGAACTGCGGACAATCCAACTCAGTGTTAGCGCTTGTGTTATGGATTTTGCACCAATTGTTCAACGCAGCCTCGGCTAGGTTGACCCTGGTAGTTTGTTTAGGTTCAACAAGACCACGATTATCCAGTGGTGACGGTAAACTTCTGTTATTCAGTCTGGTGTTCTAGACTCTTGGACGTCACGAAGTGTTATTATTGTAGCCTCTGTCATTATATCCCCTATCCTGATATCCTCTACTCTGCACATTTTGAGCATTATTCTAAGAATATAGGTTTTGATTCCTTAGGTGAGTCACCTCAGTTGTCAACCTCTTTAGTTGAGCTGTAATTTCCTTGACATCTTCCTTCTCCTCCTGGACGTTAGCTACTATATTATCCTGAGTAGGAAGGAAGAATGAATTACCATTTCCATTAGGCCTAATTTTAGCAGGTGCATGTCCAGGATGCATAATCATTTGTCCACTTCCTTGTGGAGGAATTGCCTTGATCGATAAAACTTGCAAGGGATTCATCAATGCTCCATTGATCTATTGCATTTGGTTGAACACAACTGGAGGTCCTATGCTTGGTAGGGGACTGTGTCCTACTTGTTTCATCCTAGTGTTTACTTTGAATGCCTCTGCATAGGCACTAGATAATGTTGCAATAGCAAGATTTGCTCTCCTCACAAACATAGCAGTTAAAGGATCCAAAGCAGAATAATAGACTAGTATGGCGGCATCCTTTGCAATGTTATATGGAGTTGTTAACCTGGAATATGCTTTCTAGAAGCAATCATTAAAATTTGTGATGAACTCACCATCACCTTTCTTGATCTTAGCAAAACGATGGTACATCATTGCTGCGTCAATTGGAATTCAAAACCGAGCTTTGAAGGCATTTTCAATCGATAACCAATAATTGATGGAATGCTGAGGCAAATTCATGTACTAGTTGTATGCCTTTTCTCCTAGTGTGTATGGAAATAGTATGCAGACTACATCTTCATGTTAAATCCTTGCTCTAAAGCAAGCTTCCTTGAACATTCTCAAGTGATCTTCCACATCTTGATACAGATGATACTTCCAACATAGTTTATCTAGATTCTTCGGCAGATCATTATATGTTGCAAAGTGAAGAGGTGACTTGACATTAAAGAATGTCATGCGAGCTTGTACAGGGACTACTGGTGTCATAGGGGCAGGAGGTCTAGGCTGCGCACTAGCTAGGTGAGTTATTGGCCTCACAGCGGGTAATTCGTGCAAAGGACCACTAGATCTTGACCTAGTAGCAGGCTAGTGAGCCAGCTTGAAATCTCGGGACAATCTTTAAGGCTTTAGACCAGACCTTTACAAAGATATAGTCAATTCTTCTCAAGGGAGGGATATTTGCAATCACTTAGCTCAAAATATGGAAATATTGACAAGATTTTTGAAAGAACACAAATCTCCAGTCATGAGGCCCTCCTAACACTAAATCTGTTGATGTGGTTGTGAATCACATACATAAGAATAAAAGTTATCACAACAAACCTTTACTCATCTTGAAAGATACTATAAATTCAGGGTGAATTTATGATCCCAAGGCTTCGTTGGTCAGGTCTTGACCTTCTGATAGTCACTGAGCGGTCGTTGTGATATTGTTGTTCCATTTTGGGGACTTACACTTTCTTAATTGTATTCCTTAAATTCTGTCAAATTCTACAAATGTCTTGTATATTGTGCCTGATCTACACATATCCTTAACAATTGCATTAGATCCTATAGTATTTAAGTAAGATTTAAGCATATAAGCATGAATTGAATATTACTTTGATCAATTCTTCTGAAACTATCTCAACTTTGATTAGTTCTTCTAAAACTATCTCAACTTTGATCAGTTCTTCTGAAACTATTCTAACTTTGATTAGTTCTTTTGAAACTATCTCTAGTGTTAGAACTGATCCTCGCATATATATCCTGAATTTACTCAAAGATGTTCTTTAAAACCTATAATTCACTGATATTTATGATTATCTGCATAGTATTTACCATTATTTGTAGCTTTTACTATGCATGCTATAGATATGTTATTATTTGTATTTATTCACTCTATTTTGTAAAACGAAGAGTAAAAATTGAGTTAAAGGGTAAGATCCTAAACTAATTGAATTTTACCAACGATCCACAACTCTGACACAGTCATGAAATGAAGCAAAACCAAACCATACTTCACCAGGAAATCCACAATTACGTATGATCAGTACAAATCTTCGAAGGTAAGTTGATGACAACATGCAAGAAGTCAAATGCACTTCAAAACAAACGCAACAGTTCACCATTATCTCCCCTTGGCATTGTTTAATCTCTACTTGAGGTGTCTCTTGTTGGGAAGGCACTGTGGGTGTAAATAATAACCTCATTGGATTATTTGTCACATCCCTTGTGACTTCATCATCTGTTAGGTCAATAATTTGATCTAAGGGTAATGGTTGCTCACCAACCCTTGCTTTCTCTATAACCTTTGCCTCTTCAGCTAATTCGATCTTCACCTTTATGATCTAAGGCATCAAGATGTTATGCTGCAACTCTTTCACCACCGTCATTGTAGGATCAAGCAAGTTCTTGACTTTCTCTGGCAAATATGTTTGAAGGCGGGTGGAGCAGGTGCTGATGATGCTCCTGCCTGGGACTAATCTTGAGCAAACATCTGCTCCATCCACATAGGTCCCTCTTGATCTTTTGTTTGGACATCCACAGACTTAGAGGTGGACCCTCTCATGATCATCACATGTCTCTTTTATGCTTGGGGATGTTTATCCCTCCCAACAAATCTGTAATCTCTGGCTTCTCTGTAGCCGTCACAATAATAGGGATAGCTGGTAAAGGCACATCCTTGGGAGGTGAAGGTCGGGTGGCTATGGTTATGCCCTCAGATGTGAACTCTACTCCTGCAGAGGATCCTGGTTGTGCCAATTTTGCTTCCATGACTTGTCTCTTATGGATGAGAAAGGTGTCAATTCACCTATTTTCTTCTTTATCCATTTCTTTGTAATGCTCATCACCTTTGCCGTTACGACAACTATGGATGTCTCATTAGGCTGGCTCTAATCAGGCTGGCTCTAATCGCTCTTTGTATAGATACTTCTCCTCATATTCTGGGTCCAGTAGGTTTCCATCATCAGACTTGATTTGGGGCACTTTTAGGCATCCTAATGTCCTGATTGATTCAGAGTAAGTCTTTGATATCCTCTTTTCCTTACATCTTCCTCATCATCATAGTCCACCCAATAGTCCTCAAGGTGTACTACACGTTGAAACTTCTTGTTGACCCACTTCTCCATTTTGTGATAGGGATCATAGTACCTTACTAGAGGGAACAATTGCAGATGAAACATTTGCAAAGCAACCTCAGATGTCTTGGCTCCATCAATTAATCCACATGCATACCAATTAATCTCCATAGGAAATCTGACATTCCCCTTCTTATTCTTCCTCATATATGCTTCGTAGGAGGGAATGATTTGCCTTGTCACCTCCAATAGTACTATCTTGTCTATGGGGTACTTGGGTAACATGAACGGATTACCCTTGAAGCCCTCCATTCTTATGTAGTTGTAAGTGGGGAACTCAATGAACCATGCCCCATTTCTCTATATTAGCTCCTGGGCCTCTTTTGAGAGCCTCTTGGCTCTATCACCTTCCATGAGTCTGGTCAGGTGCATTATGCAGCAGTCATTGACTACTTTGTAGTATTGGATGGGCATCTTCCTTTCCAACTGTGGGTAGTGCTCCCATGATGTTTGCTCATTTGGCAGACGTCCCAACCTTCCAACCGTCTGTAGTCCATTGAGTGGTGACTTATATGCACATGCATATACAACGTAGGTCATATAAAAGATCCTTCTCCTCTTCCTCCATTGTACCATTCCATCATGAAGAGAGTCACTTATCATTTTAGCCCATCTGACCACCTTGTTCTTGTCTTTTACCATTTGGATTAAGCCATTCATCCATGGCTTGAATGTTCTTGCATGTGCCTTTCCCACCATCCTGTTGAGAAGTACTATCATATACTGTATCTCGGGGCTAAAATCATATTTGAATAAGTGTTGGGGCATCTTGGCTATAGCCTTAGCCTTGTTATTCGATGCCCTCCATGAAGAAAATATGATTTTCCTACAATATGCGTAGTTGTTATACTCTGCAATTAGGGCCTCCATATTTATTTGGTACATATCCCTGCTAGTGGGTAACTTGATGCCTCTGTAATGCCATTCACAGATAAGTTGACATACATGCGGCCCTAACACTCTACTCTCTTGGTCACCACATTGTAATTGTTTGCACATTCAATGACTAGTTCTAGGGCCTCAGCTGCATATGGAAACCCTGCAGCGTGGAACATCCCTGTCTGCACAATGTTCTTCAAAATTGGGTTATTTTCACCTGCCAGAATCCATGCCCTTAAGGCATCTAAATCAGTCTACCCACAATGTGTGTCATCTTTCATCCTAACTTACGGCATATAAGCTCTGGCATGGGGAACATGGGTGCCTTGAACTCAACATCCCTACGATCTTTGTGGTTTTGTATCTTGTCCTGCGAGTTGCAAACATCCATAGTTAAGCTTAGGGTTTAGGTGTTTAAACATGTTGATTACCTTAAGATTCACAACGTAAATTAAACTCACTTTAATCCATGTGCAAATATGAATTTACCCTTATACCGGGGAATTTACCTTTTGACCCTGTAAAAACATTCTATAACGGTAAAAATAATAGAGAGGGCTTGTCGTATTCATACCTAGTGGTTACAACCTCAACCTTTAACGTGTAGATGTGGATGTGAATACCGTTTTGGCTGTGCTCACCGCTTCCATTCTCTATAACTTTGTTCCTTAGTCACTATAGAATCGCCTTAATCACCTATAGTTCACCTTTAATCGCTTTCAGTTCTCTGCAACTTTAGCTTCAATTGCTTTGATAATTAACAATAAGGGATGAATTTATCTTTTATCCTTAGAAAATCCACCAATTAGGGTATATTAATTACTCTTTCTACAGTTAGGTGAGTATTCATTGTTTAGGTGTGGCAGAAATTAATAGCCGTCAAAAGCACGCTTTTAGATTTAAAAGACCAATGACCTTATGTATGGTCATTAAATGTGGGAAAGGATACCGAGATATGGATATTCGAAATTTGAATATCTGGTATAGAATGTCCATATGAAAATATCCATTTGACTTTGACCGGGATGAGGATGAATATCCTAGCTCGAAATGTCTAGGTGACGTCAGCAAAAGTCATGGTCAAACATCGTTGACTGAAGGAGTAAGTATCGGAATCTAATTCACCTTTAAAAGTCGGGATATATGAAATATCCCCTACAAAATGTCTCTATGCAAAATATCCCATTGAAAAGTCAACGGTGGGACACGTGGAGCGAAATCCTTACTCAAGATATGGGTGTGGATATTTGCATGGATATGGATATTTGGGCGAGTGTAAAATATCCGGTTGCAAAATATCACTTTGAAAAGTCAAAGGTTTGAATGTGTGGGACATTGATTCTTTAGTAACACAAGATATGGATATGGATATTTGGATATAAACATTTGAAATTTTAAAATCCATGTCGAAATATCCTGCATGAAATATCCATATATTGGGGATCCCTTGATGGGAATAAATTTGACGGGCATCATAGAGATATGGATATTTGACATAGATATGGATATTTGGCGATCGATAATATCCATGTGCAAACATCCTGTCCGACTGACATTTCCATGATTTTCCATGGTAAATTTGACGATTTGAGAGGGCATGAACATGGATATTTTGATATAAGATTATATCCATCTAGTTGGGGCGATCATTGCCTTAACCTAATTTAATGATTATTTCGGGTCCAGATCTATGGTTCGTTCCTTTAAGTGTCGGTATCAAGACTGGACATGACGACAAATGTGGACATGGATATTAGGAATGAATAGGATAGTATAGCTGCAATATCCATATCTCTTTGACCAAGATATCCAGTTGACCAGACCTTTGACTAGACATAACTTGCTCATTCTAACGAATTTCAACATGATGTAAAAGGCAAAGTTGCTTAGAATTTGATTCTCTATCCATTCATAACATTTACCTAGGATTATCCTAGACTTGTTTTTAGACCATGGAACATGACATGACATTTTACCATTATGCCCAAATGGAAAAACACACAAGCAAAGCCAAGCAAAATGTTGGGTCCCTATTTTGCTAAGGCGAAATGGGGCGTGTTATGAGACCACACAAAACTCTCCAAGAGACTTAGATCTCCCATGGTTTTTTGGAGCTACTCATTTCCTTTTTTTGTCCTTCTTTTTGCCTTTCTCCTTTGATCTTCCACAAGCAGCCAAGGCCTCCTTGGTAGATTCAGAAACTTTTTGCCTCATCTCCTCTGGGAGTAAAGCAACCACGACCTCATCAAGCACCAATTTCTTTGTAGTGCTTCTAATGACCATTACCAAGTTGTCCCACAAATCTAGAAAAGAACACAAAAGGGTCATGCATTGATCCCCCTCTTCCATCTTCACTCCTATAGAGCATAACTGGGACACTATTATATTGAACGCATTCAAATGCTCGACCACAAAATCATCATCACTCAACCTCAAAGCATACAACCCCTTTAGCAAAAAAAATTATTAACCAAGGACTTAGCCTAGTACAAATCTCCCAATTTTTGCCAAAGGTCTTGAGCAATGGTTATTTTACAAACATTTAGTCACATCAAATGCAGAACCAAATGAGGCTCCTTATTTTCTATCCAATACATATCAGTCATCTTGTGATATTGCGGCTAGTTTGGATCTGAATACTGCAACCCACAAATCTCGATCTATGAGCAAATCCTTCATCTTGAGCTTCCACGACTAAAAGTTTGTGTTGTTAAACCTCTCCATTTCTAGTCTTGATGTGCTTACCATTTTCTTGCAACAAGATCTTCTACACAAGTTCTCACTCAAACCAAGATTAAATTAAAAAAAGCCTTACCCCTAACACCTAGGACCCGAATTAATTAGGCTCTCATACCAAATGAAATGAGGTAGAGGTGTGAAAATGCTTCTTACGCTAATCTAAAAGGAGAAATGAGTAGAATAAATTTCATCTTATAGTTACGAGAAAAATAACACAAAAACAATACAACCATAACACAATTATGTACATGGGAAAAACCCTTTCCAAAGAAAAACCCCACTCCAATGCACAAACTAATTGTATTATTAGAAACAATAGTTACACTACAATAACTAAGTACATGCCCTTACAAGGCTATCACCAACTTCAAATCTTGGAGAACTTATGGCAACATAATAATACCTACAACATAGTCTATGAAACCTCCATCTCTAGCATCTAATATATAGAAGATCCAATACATGAAATCACAAGTGGTAAACCACAAACCATGGGCCAATACCATGGCCCAAAAATAGCTCCACTGAAATCATGGTCCCAAATTCTAACAATCTCCTTGGTCTTGGTCTTGGTCTTCCAACCTAAAAATAGAATATGCTCTTACACATGTGATGCCATGTCATAAGTTTTCATATGTGACCCCCCAAACTAGACACTCTATTTTGGCCCCTCTTACACCAAGTTATCTTCATCATAGATAATCTTACACATCTTTCATGACAAGATATTCTCTTACACAC
Organism: Cunninghamia lanceolata; assembly: GCA_027924645.1. NCBI lineage: Eukaryota > Viridiplantae > Streptophyta > Pinopsida > Cupressales > Cupressaceae > Cunninghamia > Cunninghamia lanceolata. The sequence goes on from BSBN01001583.1 coordinate 20,796,195, forward strand.
AAATCATAATAAATCATACACATGGCTTAATAGACAAGTCATAAGTGGGATGCCCTTTTTCATGAGGGCTCACAAATAATAAATAAATAGTAAATCAAACATTCAGAATGCAATGTGTATGCCATGCCTATCCCAACAAAGAAGGTTAGATTATAGTGGACAAAGATCCACAAGGGGAATGGAAATGAAAGGCCAAACTTGGCAGAAAAGGATGGGATATGTGTTGAGCACACACTTATACTGAGAGGGGGGTTGAATTAGTATAAGATGATCTTTTACTTATTAAAATCTTAACAACCACAATAATATCAATCACACAAGATCTAATGATAAGGAACACAAGATTTACGTGAAAACCCTTTCGGGAGAAAACCACAATGAAAAGACTGCTCGAATCTACTATCCAAATCCAACCATGAAACAATAAAATTCTCTTACAAAGATTTGTAGGCACAACCCACTGGAAACACCAATCCCGACCGCTAAACAATTTGTAGGCACCAACCTACTGGAGACACCAATCCCTGCTACTAAGCACCAACTTAGTAATAGACACCAATCTCTTCTCTTAGGAAGCACCAACATCCAAATGAACTTCTTCAATGGATGATGGTCATTTGAATTGCCTTCATAAAATCTTCTTGTAGATGATACACTCTCCTTCACAAATTTGATGCAATCATTTTCAACACATAACCTCTCCTTCACAAATCTGGTTGTAACATTTCTTCACAATATACTTTCCTTCTCAAATATACTTATAACATTTTTCATACACTCATAAATCTATTGTTATACACTTAGAAATATGCTTTTTATAGGACTGATTTTACATTTTGTGCTTGCATTTTATTTCAACTTTTTATTCTTTTTATACCCAAGAGGGGTGACTCCATGAAAGGTGGTGTCTTCCTCCAAAGTGGCGCTAATCAAGGCATGGGTCGGCCATATAAAAAATGATAATAGTTTGATTTTAATCTAGCGCTGCCTCAATGGTGTCGGCCCCATAAAATAATAATTATTTAATTTAATTTTAGTGTTGCCTTGATGGGGTCGGTCTCATAAAGTAATAATTATTTAATTTCCCATTGCTACATAGGAGAGTGATTTATCAAGGCATACATTTTCTTCTTTGACAGCAGTAATATGTTCTACTCTCCTTTGACATCAATGACAACAATATTTCCAACAATCTCCCCCTTTGTCATTGATGGCAACCCTGCAAAGAAATAATCTGTGAATACAACAAGAACATAATTCTCCCCCTTATTGTAATTCTCCTCCTTAGACATCAACGGCAAAGACATCATAGAGCTAAAAGATAATGCAGTGATTAGCTCCCCCTGAATTCGTGCTTCTCCTCAAGAACTTAGTGACTAGTTGAACAAGATATCACTCCCAATTTCTGCCTGAGATGTAGTTACTCAAAAGTCTCTTTTGGAAGAGGCTTCGTGAAAATGTTTGCAATCTGTTCTTTTGTGGCAATGTTCTCCAACTTGACATGCTATTCTGCTACATGTTCTCTTAAGAAATGATGCTTGATAGGAATATGCTTTGTCCTAGAGTGCATAACAAGATTCTTTGAAATATTTATTGCACTAGTGTTGTCACGAAGTATTGAAATTGCATGATCATATTCTACCTTAATGCCTTTCAATGTCTACTTCATCCGAAGAACTTGTGTGCAATATGGTACTGTTGCTATGTATTCTGCCTCTGTTGTGGATAAAGAAACAAAATCTTGTTTCTTGCTTAACCAAGACACTAGATTGTTACCAAGAAATAATACTCCTCCACTTGTACTTTTTCTATCATCAATACTTTCTACCCAATTTGCATCTGTATATGCTGCTAGAGTGAAATCTTTACCTCTCGGATACCACAAACCAAAGTCCAAAGCACCCTTTAGATATCTAAATATTCTTTTGACTGCTTGCACATGAGTTTCTTTTGGTGGTACTTGAAAACGTGCTACCATACCTACTACTTGCATAATGTCTAGTCTCGATGTTGTCACATATAGTAGGTTACCAATCATTGATCTGTATAGTGTTTGATTTGCTTCAGGAAATTCATCATCATTGCTTAATTTACAGCTTGTGACCATGGGTGTGCTAACTGGTGCGCAATCTTCCATCTTAATTTTTTTCAACATTTCCTTGATGTACTTGGTTTGTGAGATAAATATGCCTTTGTCAGATTGAGAGATTTGCAAACCAAGAAAGAATGACAACTCACCAAGCATAGACATCTCAAATTCTTATTACATATCCTTTGCAAACTCTTTACACATTTTGTTACTACTGCCTCCAAAAATGATGTCATCTACATAAACCACAATAATCAATTGATCGTCACCTTCAATTTTGATGTAGAGATTACTATCAATAACTCCTCTTTTAAAGCCTTGTTGTTGTAGATATTTGTCAAGTCTTGAATACCAGGCTCTGGGGGCTTGCTCTAGCCCATAAAGTGTTTTCTTCAACTTGTACACATAACCCTTATTTTCTGATAATATGAACTCTATTGGTTGTTCAATGTATACTTCTTCCTCTAAATTGCCATTGAGAAAGGTTGACTTAACATCCATTTGATAGACTTTAAAGTTCTTGAAAGATGCAAATGCCAAAAATATTCTAATGTTGTTCAATGTATACTTCTTCCTCTAAATTGCCATTGAGAAAGGTTGACTTAACATCCATTTGATAGACTTTAAAGTTCTTGAAAGATGCAAATGCCAAAAACATTCTAATAGATTCTATTCTTGCAACAGGAGCAAAGGTTTCTTCAAAATCGATACCTTCAACATGAGCATACCCTTTACAAACTAACCTTGTTTTATTTCTCACCACTTGACCATCTTCATTTAGCTAATTCCTAAAAATCCACTTGGTGCCAATCACATTCTTATCTTTTGGTCTAGGAACAAGTTCCCATGTCTCATTCTTTTCAATTTGATTCAGCTCTTCTTCCATAGCATCAATCCAATGCTTGTTGTTACATCCCACTTGTGCCTTAATCATTTTGATATGTGTTTAATTATAAAGACGTGTGTTTAGGAAATATGATGTGTCCTTAAGTTTTGAAAAACTTATTTTCATAAAAAATTTGATCAGTTGATGATTGGAAATAAATTAGGTATATGTATGTTTTGGTTCAATTCAATATGTGGATAGATGAATCTTGAATAATTAAATACAAAGGTGAATTGAAAAATGTTATCGAACTAATTATTATATTTGTTTGAGTGATCGCAGGATTGGTCTTCTCCAAAAAGGGGAGGAAAATATCATTAGGAACAAGAAGTACAGAAGAGAATGTAATGCCATCTAAAACCATCAGTAAGTTGAAAACTATCATAAGAAATTTTGAATGGGAATGTTTAAAACCGAGTTCCCAGGTAAACCTTTAGTCAACAATAAGTGTAAGACTTCTCTAACCTGAGTCGATAGTTGAGTATCATCACCTTATCAATTTTCATAGAAATAATAAAGGGTCGAATCTTCACATATGAACTCAACGTTTATCTATCTGTTTTTTGTTTAACTTGATACCTATAGTTTACCTAATCTTCAAATTCGAGCCACCTTGACCATCAAACCTTTAAATGAGATTATCATTTTTAAAACAAAAAATTTCTCCTTTAAATGAAACAACCACAATTTTGGAAATAATCTAATCGGTGAGAATTATTTCTAGCAACATATTCCTTATAATATTAAATATAGAACCGGGCTCCACATCATGCTCTTCCATATTGAGATATCGGGGACTTATTGATAATTAAAAAAAAAACATTATAGTGGTGAAGACTTTTCATTCGATTCAAGAGTTTTATTTTTTTTAGTAAAAAGAGAAATTTCTTAGTGATCGAAACATCGACATTTCTCCACGAGAAGACCACCTCATCGAAACCTTAAATCTTCAAATTGCAGCTTCATTTTGGAACGCATTTATTAATCTTTCCAAATGATAGAATTAAAATTGCTAGCATGAGAATTTTTTTTCCCTTTACTGGGAGAAGCTTAAAAATGGTAAGAGACGAGTGGGCTCTCAAAAGAAATGGGGAAGTAGTTCGAACAGGGTTCTTAAAAGAAAGAAGCTATTTCTTGTTTTCAGGGGATTCATTTTGGGGTCTTTTGAAAGGAAAAAAAATTGGCAATGAGTTTTGAAAGAGAGTTTTTCTGAAACAGAAGGGAGAAAATGGAATCAAAATGTGGAGTGGTGTGTGTAGCTGAATACCTGAGCTGACGAAGAATAAAGAAAGAATTATTGTATTCAAAGGAAGTGGAAAGAGAAAGGTGAATCGAGTGTAGAAGAAGAGGAGTTCGCTGAGCTAATCACTGAAAGAGTACCAAGTTAGTGAAGAGGAATTTGCAGGAAAAGCCACCAAACCATTTCAAAGGCACGTCTTTTCTTTACCAGTAACTCTTAAATGCTTTGCATGTATAGACGTCAAGTAAAATTCCCTAGACGAAATCTTTTTGTTAAATTTTCAAGTTAAAAATTTATATTTGAGCCTCAGACCAGTAGGCGAATGGGTTTCTGTTCTTTTAATCGTTAGTAGGAAAGGAGATATGTATCAAACTTCTTTCTTTATCCAGTATACGTTAATAGTCTGAGAATTACAAGAATCTTTAAAAAGAACCTCTCTACATGTAAACTATTCTTTGCAAAATCTTGAATTCTTCAAGGACGTCATAATGATCGGCTGGCATGAGAAATTATTTAAACATTATAATATCATGCCTTTAATGTTAAAGAATCTTCCTTAGATAACTGAGACCAACTATTCTTTTTACACCGTTGGATAATTCTTGGTATGGAACACCTTATAGCTATCCCGAGGAAAGTTGTGAAAATAATGGTCCTTCCACTTAAAGAAAATAATGACCAAGAAACCCAGTTTTGGTCTAACCTTCACCGACAAAATATTTTTAACTGGATTTACGTTCCTTTCCTCAATTTCATACTTCTAAAAATATTGGCCACAAAAACCAAGCAAGGATCTAGCTGAAGAGATGAAAAGTAGAAGAGACAAAGTTGAGAAGTAAACTTCTGAGATTTTAAACAGAAACTGAAAACAAATTATGCCTAAATTTATTTCTATCCAACCATAGAAATGGTTATGGAACAAACTAGAATCTTGAGTAAACTTTATATAGTCTGTGTGTAATAGCACAAGTGACTTAGAACAGAAAAACATGCCAATATTGAAGTCCAAGCCGAGTAGGGTGACAAACTAATCTACATGACCAGTCGAGTCATGTTGCGCCCATTTGAAAAACCTTGGCCAAGGTGACGCTAATCGCACTAAGTAGTGTGTGTTAGTTTCCTTGTCCCAGATACAATTCCAGTCAGATGGTCATACTAGTTAGGAGTTACCTATAGTGTGTGATCAACGAGGAAGATGTAGGGTCAAACACCAGTCTCAGATGGCATTGGATTCTCTTCATTGTTACTTCTCTGCGGCGGGCCGGGTCATTCCAGTTGGAATAACACGGGGGACTGAAAAGTCCGAGGTTGGGCGGTTAAACGCCCTGATGATATTTTTCCGCCCCAATTAACAGAGTGAGAAAGACAAAGTCTTACTAGATCAAACAAAGGCTTAAGGAGCATTGAACTATCTCACCTTCTTGAAACAGATAAGGTGTTACTATTTCTCTCAGTTATTTTATTTCCTTTCTTATTAAGATGTCTAATTGCAAAAGAAGTAGATTAGAGATTATGAGTTGTTTAATTCAAAAGAAAAAATTTATTGCTCAAATCCCTCTCTTTTCGTTGGATATATTTCATGTTAATAATTTCATGCACAATTAATTGGAAGACATATTTATTATTGTTTAGTTTATTTTGTATATTATGTTCTGCTATGACATATGGTATCAGAGCCAGGTTTGACACTAAACCTCAGGCTCATCACCAAGAGAAACTCAAAACTATTAGAACTGAAACAAGCATTTTGGTTTTGTGCCAGGATGCGGGTTTACAATGCAAAACGTAAGAGAACACGAGAACTAGATAACATTCCATGTTGGAAAACATCAAATGCGAAATATGATCAACAGTGTTGTACTATACCTTCTGATAATGAAACTTTAGCTAATGCCATCAAACGACTTAAAGGAGAAAAACAAACTCAGGCAAATTCAAGAAGAAAATTAGTGGGAATTAGCTCCTTAGTGTCTAGTAAACCAAAAACTGTTAATCAACCCGTAACTTCAGGTGAAAACAGTAACATGTCTCATGACTTGAAAGAACCCTGAGTACCCACTCTGGGTTATCGGTTAATTCCTTACTTTGAATTTGAAGGGCAGGAAGAGCCCATAACTGGTAATGATGAAAGCTCTTAGATAAGGGCTTTGTATTGAAACTTTGTAAAAATATTGTAATCAAAATTTTGTACTGTGTAAATAAAATAAATTTTGTTGTGTGTAACTTTGCTATGCATTTATGTGGATAAAAATGAAAATTTAGAGACTAAAAGTATAATTACTTTAACATGTTTAGTTGGTGAGGAAAGGATGGCTCACATATATGAAGGTAGGGGGGAGATTGAACCCCCAGAGACCTCTACTGCCAAGTTAGATAGACTCTTATAGATGATTCAAGATACTCAGGCTAGGCTTCAGCAGTTAGAGCAGAAAGAGGATAGGCACATCAGAAATCAAGATGAAGAACATGAGTCTAGAATTAGAGACAGAAACTCTGAAAATATTCACACCCATCAAACTAGAAATGAGTAACACACCTTAACCCAGCCTGGTAAAGACAAGACTATTCTAGGAATTATCTCCGATGATATGAAGAAAGTAAAACCCCCTGAATATGATGGATCTGAGGGAGGCGATGCTGCCCAGGCCTATTGACAGGTATGGAAAAGTACTTTGAAATAAGAGATTATACAGAAAATATGAGGGCGGTGTGGGGGGCTTATCAGTTAACTAGAGAAGTTGCTGGATGGTGGGAGAATAAAAAGGCAGAATTGGGTTGGTCATCTACGAACATGATATGGGATCGATTTGTGGAAGTCTTTAGACAGAGGTGGTTACCTCAGTTATTTTTCGAACATAAGTTAATAGATTTCCAGGAGTTGAGGCAAGGCAAACTCTCAGTGCATGCTTATTGGGAGAAGTTCACTCGCTTACTTAAATATGTTCTCCAATTTCGGAGGGATGAGAATAAGTTCTCCAATTTCAGAGGGATGAGAAGTATAAAATTAGGAAATTTATCATGGGACTCAATAATCGCATTGGCGGGTTAGTAGATGTTTTGGCACCCACTACCATGAATAAAGCTTATGAAAAGGCTGTGAGACAAGAGCAGAAGCTCAAGAAGGATGACTTCATAAGAGATAGAAATAGAAAAAGGTGAAACTGGTCACAAAATTCTCAGCCCTTCAAGAAGAAAGGAGGTAATTTCAATTACAGGGACAGGGATTCAAAAGGAAACAAAGGGAATCACCAGGATCAGCCAAGAGACAGGAGAAGTTTTAACAAGTCCAGGAGGAACAATGAAGAGAACAACAGAGGAACGGAGAGGAGAGGGCCCACAGGAGGATGCTTTACTTGCGAAGGTGAACATTATGCTAACCAATGTCCCACAAGAAATCAAGGAGGGCAACCGTAGAAGAATCCACTACCTTCCCAACAGACAGCCTTTCAGCAGAGAATTCACGCTGCAATGGACAATAGGCAAAGAAAAGTATCAGTTCACACCTATAGAAGTCCCAGGTATGCTATATGGGAATCCTATAACCATACTCATAGATACAGGGGCTACAGAGAATTTCATTTCACCTAAATTGTTAAGTAGATTTCCTAAAAGAGCAGGATTTATGGCTAATTCTTGGATGGTCGAGTATGCTAACCAATCAAGAGCTTGGGTAGAGCAGTGTTTATTTGAAGCTAGGGTTGAACTTCCAGGTCTTGTTTCAGAGGTAAATCTATATGTAGCACCCCTAGGTTCATATGATGTCATATTAGGCATGAATTGGTTGGAAAAACATAAGGCCAAAGTTGATTGCTATGATAAAACAATTAAGTGTGAAGATGACCTAGGAAATAAAGTGTGAATGCAAGGCATCCAACATGAAGTCCAGTTACAACGACTCTCCGCCATGCAATTAAAACGGAGTGGAAGGAAAGATTGCCAAATATTTGTGGTAAAAATGGAGAAAATTGATGAAGCCAAAGAAACCATTTATAATCAAAATGAAAAGGCATATGAGAAACCACAGGAATCTTTTGTAGAGAAATATCCTTGTCTTCGAGACTATTAGGATGTATTTCCAGAAGAGTTGCCAGGTTTGCCCCCAAGGGAGTATTCAATTTTTCCATAGAGTTAGTACCTGGAGCCGCACCAATGTCCAAAGCCCCTTACCGCATGACAATTGTTGAACTTATGGAGTTAAAGGCCTAATTACAGGAATTGTTGAGCAAAGGATTGATTAGACCGGGTGTGTCACCATGGGGGGCACCAATGATCTTTGTCAAAAAGAAGGATGGAACCCTACGACTATGCATAGACTATAGAATGTTAAACAAATTAACTATCAGAAATAAGTATCCTCTGCCCCGCATAGATGATTTGTTTGACCAAATGCGAAGAGCATCAATCTTTTCCAAAATAGATCTTCGGTTAGGATACCACCAGTTGAGACTCAAGGAGGAGGACATTCATAAGACGGCCTTCAGAACTTGTTACGAGAATTATGAATTCACAGTGCTGCCATTTGGGCTTACTAATGCCCCAGCCGCGTTTATGAATTTGATGAATAGTGTATTTCATGACTGCCTGGATAAGTTTGGTTTAGTCTTCCTTGATGATATTTTAATTTATTCAAGGAACGAAGAGGAGCATTTTCAACATCTTCAGTTTGTGTTGCAGCGTCTGCGTGAAAACAAGCTATACGGGAAGCTATCCAAATGCACTTTCTTCCATAAAGAAGTTCAATACCCGAGTCATATTATATCTGAAAAAGGTATTGCAATAGACCCTGCTAAAATAAAGGTGATAACTTAATGACCTATTCCCAAAAATGTATAGGAAGTCCGGAGCTTTATGGATTTGGCAAGCTATTTTGTAAGGGATTTTTCACGTATAGCATACCCAATTACTTCATTGCAAAGAAAAGGGAAAAATTTTGTGTGGTCAGAAAAATGTCAGAAGGCATTTGAATTGCTCAAAGAGAAACTAGTCTCTGCACCAGTACTAAAAATACCAGATCCTGAAGAAAAATTTGTAGTTGTAACCGATGCATCAGGGGAAGGACTGGGTGGAATACTCATGCAAAATGGGCAAGTAATAGCATATGAGTCTAGGAAACTCAAAAATTATGAACAGAATTATGCTCCCCATGATCTTGAGTTGGCTGCTATTGTTCATGCCTTGCAAATGTAGCGCCACTACTTATTAGGAAAACCATTTGAGCTCCGATCTGATCATCAGGGATTAAAATACATATTTACTCAACCAAATCTTAATGCAGGACAAAGGCGATGGTTAAAGTTGATTTCTGATTATGACTTTGAAATCAATTACATTAAAGGAAAGGAAAACAGGTTGGTAAATGCTTTAAGTCGCCAAAGACATGTTAATGCAATAACCTTAATATATCCAGATTTCAGAAACTGGGTGCTTCACCAATTAAAGAATGACAAGTACTATCAAGTAAAGGAGGCTCTTCGACTCGATCCTCTAGACCTAAGGTATGAAGGGTTCAGAATAGAAAATGATGGATTACTAAGATATCAAGGTAGAATGTACATACCTGAAAATACCGAGCTTAGGAATTTGATTTGGAAAGAAGTGCATTTTGCACCATATTCTGGACACCTTGGGGTTACCAAGCTTATGGCAAATGTTAAACCTCTATATTTTTGGAAAGGGATGAAGAAAGATGCGGCGAGATTTGTGGCAAGTTGTTTAGAGTGTCAGAGAGTCAAAGCACAACATCAGCACCTCGCAGGATTATTACAACCCCATGCAGTACCTGACTGGAAGTGGCAGATAATCAGCATGGACTTTATCCAGGGATTGCCCATGTCCAGGAATAAACATAATACCATATTGGTAGTAGTAGATAGGCTCACCAAAGTAGCACACTTTATACCAGGAAATTTGACTGACGGTGCAGCCAGTATTGCTCACAAATTTGTACAAGAAATAATTCGGTTACATGGAATACCTGAGAAAATAATATCTGATAGAGATGCTAGAATGACTTCCCGATTTTGGCAAACATTATTTTCAGCCCTGGGTACACAATTGAATATTAGTTCCGCCTATCATCCTGAGACAGATGGTCAAACAGAAAGAGTTAATTAGATTTTAGAGGATCTTCTGCGAATGTACTGTATGGATCAATAGTACAAATGGGAAGATTATCTTCCTTTAGTTGAATTTGCATACAATAATTCTTACCAATCATCCATAAAAATGGCACCATTTGAGGCACTGTATGGAAGGAGGTGTAGAACTCCTATCAGCTGGGATAAGCTGGAAGATAGGATAACCCTCGGTCCAAAAATGCTCTCCGAAATGGAAGAGCAAGTAAAGTTGATCAAGAAAAGGTTAGCAGAAGCTAACGATCGATAGAAAAGTTATGCAGATGCCAAACACACTCCCAGACAATTTGAAGTGGGGGAGAAAGTGCTTCTACGTGTTAAACCACATAAAAGTGCCATAAAATTTGGAAAGTCCACTAAACTTGCACCTCGGTATGTTGGACCATTTGAGGTCCTGGAAGTTATCAACCCGGTTGCCTATAAAATTGCTCTACCACCAGCTCTCGCTCGGTTGCATATTGTCTTCCATGTTTCTTACCTTAAAAAGTATATATCTGATTTTGCACATATGATTGATTGGAACTCTTTACAGGTTCAGGACTCAGGGGTAATCATGATCGAGCTAGTCAAGGTGCTCGAGGTACGTAAGCGTCGCTTACGTAACAGAGAAGTGGCCTAGTGTAAGGTCCAGTGGGACCAGTATTCAGAAGATAGTGCCATCTGGGAGGATTACAATGAAATGCAACAAAAATTTCCTCATTTGTTCAATGTTTATAATAGCTGAACCTCTTTTAATGTTTGGTTAAACAATATAGACTCTTTGTTAATTTTGATACACTAAATCATCAAGGACGATGATTCACAAGGGGAAGGATATGTTACATCCCACTTGTGCCTTAATCATTTTGATATGTGTTTAATTATGAAGACGTGTGTTTAGGAAATATGATGTGTCCTTAAGTTTTGAAAAACTTATTTTCATAAAAATTTTGATCAGTTGATGATTGGAAATAAATTAGGTATATGTATGTTTTGGTTCAATTCAATATGTGGATAGATGAATCTTGAATAATTAAATACAAAGGTGAATTGAAAAATGTTATCGGACTAATTATTATATTTGTTTGAGTGATCGCAGGATTGGTCTTCCCCAAAAAGAGGAGGAAAAATATCATCAGGAACGGGAAGTACAGAAGAGAATGTAATGCCATCTGAAACCATCAGTAAGTTGAAAACTGTCATAAGAAATTTTGAATGGGAATGTTTAAAACCGAGTTGCTAGGTAAACCTTTAGTCGACGATAAGTGTAAGACTTCTCTAACCTGAGTCGATAGTTGAGTATCATCACCTTATCAATTTTCATAAAAATAATAAAGGGTTGAATCTTCACATATTTATCTATCTATTTTTCGTTTAACTCGATACCTATAGTTTACCTAATCTTCAAATTCGAGCCACCTTGACCATCAAACCTTTAAATGAGATTATCATTTTTAAAACAAAAAATTTCTCCTTTAAATGAAACAACCACAATTTTGGAAATAATCTAATCAGTGAGAATTATTTCTAGCAACATATTCCTTATAATATTAAATATAGAATCGGGGTCCACATCATGCTCTTCCATATTGAGATATCGGGGACTTATTGCTAATTAAAAAAAAAACATTATAGCGGTGAAGACTTTTCATTCGATTCAAGAGTTTTATTTTTTTTAAGTAAAAAGAGAAATTTCTTAGTGATCAAAACATCGACATTTCTCCACGAGAAGACCACCTCATCGAAACCTTAAATCTTCAAATTGCAACTTCATTTTGGAACGCATTTATTAATCTTTCCAAATGATAGAATTAAAATTGCTAGCCTAAGAATTTTTTTCCCTTTACCGGGAAAAGCTTAAAAACGGTAAGAGATGAGTGGGCTCTTGAAAGAAATGGGGAAGTAGTTCGAACAGGCTTCTTAAAAGAAAGAAACCATTTCTTGTTTTCGAGGGATTCATTTTGGGGTCTTTTGAAAGGAAAAAAAACTGGCGAATGAGTTTTGAAGGAGAGTTTTTCCTGAAACGGAAGGGAGAAAATTGAATCAAAATGTGGAGTGGTGTGTGAAGCTGAATACCTGAGCTAACAGAGAATAAAGAAACAATTATTGTATTCAAAGGAAGTGGAAAGAGAAAGGTGAATCGAGTGTAGAAGAAGAGTTCATTGAGCTAATCACCAGAAGAGTACCAAGTTAGTGAAGAGGAATTTGCAGGAAAAGCTACCAAACCATTTCAAAGGCACGTCTTTTCTTTACCAGTAACTCTTAAATGCTTTGCATGTATAGACGTCAAGTAAAATTCCCTAGAAGAAATCTTTTTGTTAAATTTTCAAGTTAAAAATTTATATTTGAGCCTCAGACTAGTAGACGAATGGGTTTCTGTTCTTTTAATCGTTAGTAGGAAAGGAGATATGTATCAAACTTCTTTCTTTATCCAATATACGTTAATAGTCTCAGAATTACAAGAATCTTTTAAAAAAAAACTTGACTATAGAGATAGCTAATAAAGAACCTCTCTACATGTAAACTATTCTTTGCAAAATCTTGAATTCTTCAAGGACGTCATAATGACCGGCTGGCATGAGAAATTATTTAAACATTATAATATCATGCCTTTAATGTTAAAGAATCTTCCTTAGATAACTGAGACCAGCTATTCTTTTTACACCGTTGGATAATTCTTGGTATGGAACACCTTATAGCTATCCTGAGGAAAGTTGTGAAAATAATGGTTCTTCCACTTAAAGAAAATAATGGCCAAGAAACCCAGTTTTGGTCTAACCTTCACCAACAAAATACTTTTAACTAGATTTACATTCCTTTCCTCAATTTCATACTTCTGAAAATATTGGCCACAAAAACCAAGCAAGGATCTAGCTAAAGAGATGAAAAGTAGAAGAGACAAAGTTGAGAAGTAAACTTCTGAGATTTTAAACAGTGTCATGCCCACATTTCCCATGCGGTCACAACACGCATCTCACGTGTCGTGTCCACATGTGTCATGTGGTCATGACACGAAATATCAAAAAATTTCCCATTCAATTTTGGTATATAACATATATATATATATATATATATATATATATATATAATTTAATTATTACTGTCAAATAATTTGTTAAAACAAAATAATGAATTAATTTATAATGAATTTACATACAAATGTATTTTTAATGCATCTCTAAAATTAAACAATATTTAATAGAAAATATATACAAGGGTAATTAAAATTTATTTTCCCTCTTAATCAAATTTAACTTTCAAGTTAATAAATTCAATCTAAAGTAGTAAGCATGAGATTAACTTCAATTAAACTCTAATGCATAACTTTATTCAAATTTCATTTTCTTTTCAAATGGCAAATTAGAATTTTCTTATTTTATCAAAATTAATATTTCCACTAAGACTTTCAATGAAATAATTTTTAACAACTTAGTATTTTTCCACAACAACTAACTCACAACTTTGCAAATAGGATTATAAGGAAATAGACAATTCTAATATCCTTTAAAAAAAAAAATTCTTTTCCCCTTCTCATTTCAAAATGGTACAACTTAATAACCAATAAAATTACAATTATCAACACAATAAGGGAGGATTTTCTCACAACTCTAAAATACCAAATTATACAACAAAAGAGAGAATGTTCTCCTTTTGGCAAATCAACAAGGATGAAGCTATTAAAAGACCAAGCTCTCCTTAAGAGTAAAGGAAAATAAAATATTTTCCCAAACAAGAAAACTCTTCAACTCCACTTTAAGCTCCATGAAAACCTGCGTAACACACAAGAGAAAAAAACACCACTCAACTTGCTCTCCTCCCTACCGTAGACCCACAAAAAGATCACCCCCAAGCTAGGGAGATTATCCACACACCTAGGGAATTCCAAACCACTTCACAACAAACAATACAACATCCCAAAAATACAATTACACCCATGGCTATTTACACAACACAAACTCAACCATAGTGAGTTAACAAGGGGTAGGAGAGTGGACACACTCAACTCTAGAGTGCCACCCTTTCAAAAATATATCAACACAAATTTCCCATGGCCTCAAGCCAAACTTGTTAACAAAAATTCCAAGGAGTTCATATTTTGGCTCTCAAGCCATATAACAAATTTTTTCAAAGTCACACAAATGCCCTCAAGGCTTTCAACATCTCAAAACAAATAAGTGAACTCGAGGAGGGTCACTCCTCCCCTACCCCACACTTAATAGACATTTCTCTCAAGTGGAAGAAGCTTTGTCAACATCCCAATAAAAATTTTCCCACAATAACAAAAAAATTACAACACAAGAAAAATAAACATTTTCACACACCCTTCATGCAACAAATAGAAAATACAAAGGAAAGGCCTTGAAATCCAACTTTAAAAAGCCCTTTAATGGATGTAGTTGATGTAGAGCTCCACTAAAATCTCCTCGAACCTAAGTCACCAAACTCCCTCTATCCTTTTCTCTAAAAACCATTTCCAATAAAACCAAAAATCCTCAAAAATTCAACAACCTTTCTCCCTATCCCAAGTGGGATTAAAATAACTCTTCCTCCAAACTACTATTGTGTCTCAAGGGATGGGTGTTGACACATGTCACTCACCTATCCCCAAAGTCTTCCTTATCCCTTACCACATGTCATCTCTCTTACACATGGAAGAGAAAAGGGGAGTTAAAGAGGGAAATGGTGACACATGTCTCCCCTTCCTTCCTTCTCATGAAGGACCACAACTCCATGGGGACTCTCACCAATTGTGAGAGGGACTTGAAGTCAAGTCCTCCACCATTGGTGGATTTTGGAGTCCTCTCAAGCCTTGGGAATTGAAGAGGGATGGGCTTGAGTGTTGGTACCACTCATCCTATTCCTCCCATGCCTCCAAATTTGTCACTTAACTTCAGTGTGAAGTTAAGGTGACCATACGGAGGTTTACCAAGGGTTACCCAAATCAAAAGGGACCCTAGACCCATGGGGTATAACCCAAGGTCAATTTTAACCTAATTAGGACACCTAGGGTCGAGTTAAGACACAAGAAAAGGGTATCAAAAATTTAAAATTTTAAAAATAAAATTCAAATACAATTCTCACAACACAAATCATAATTCAAATTTACAAGAGGGTAGACCTAACCCATTCAACCTCATGCAAGACAACATTACAACATTAATTCAAACACAGAGTTGATCTCGGTTCCTAGTGGGACCAGATCGGCTTCACAAGGGATTACAACATAAGGTGTGGAATAATCTCCTGTATCTGTGGTTTTGTTAGAAATACCTGCACACTCAATTTCAAAGTTAATTCCACATATAAATAAGATAGCCGAAGCAAATTTAATACATGCATTCCTAAAACATACCATAGTTCTCATAAACATAATGAAGTCACATTACAATTTTCTTTCTAATATCACCCAATTAGTTTTTTTGTAATGTAAACATCTATCTAACATCACCCAATTAATTTTTTTCCTATAAAATAATAAAGTCTAACAGTTCAGAATCCGGGATCAACAGTCCCACATCGACTTAGTGCCAGGTGCAGAGCCAGTGTCTCGTGCACCCTACAGGATGACTACACATGAGCTTACAGAACTTAAATTGCAGTTAGAAGAGTTACTTGAGAAGGGGGCACATCCGACCTAGCGTTTCACCTTGGGGCGCACCGGTTATCTTCGTGAAGAAGGATGGGTCTCTTCGACTATGCATGGATTACAAGCAGTTGAACAAGGTGACGGTGAAGAACCGTTATCCTCTGCCTAGGATTGACGACCTCTTTGATCAGATGCAGGGAGCCAGAGTGTTCTCGAAAATTGATCTAAAATCCGGATATCACCAATTATGCATCACAGAGGCAGACATTCATAAGACTGCTTTTTGATCCAGATATGGCCATTATGAGTTTACCGTGGTACCCTTCGGTTTGACGAACGCCCCTGCAGTGTTCATGAGTCTCATGAACGGGGTGTTCCGCACTTACCTAGATCGGTTCGTGATTCTATTTTTTGACGATATTTTGATCTATTCGCGGACCGAGGAGGAACATGTGGACCATCTGCGTCAGGTGTTGCAGTGCTTACGAGAGCAGCAGCTTTATGGCAACTTGGCGAAGTGTGCCTTCTTCAGGACAGAGGTGCAGTATTTGGGGCACATCTTATCAGGCGATGGCATCTCCGTAGATCCATCGAAGATCAGAGTAATTCAGGACTGGCCAGCACCCACCAGTGTGACAGAAGTCAAGAGCTTTATAGGATTAGCCGGTTATTACCGTAGGTTTGTCGAGGGCTTTTCTAGGATAGCACATCCCATCACTTCCCTTCAGCGGAAAGGGAAAGGTTTCACTTGGACCGAGCAGTGTGAGAGGGCCTTTGGGGTCCTCAAGGAGCGTCTTACCAGCGCTCCCATTTTAGCGGTTCCAGATCCTGCAGAGGATTTTGTTGTTTGCACAGATGCATCATTAGAGGGTTTGGGAGTCGTGCTTATGCAGGGTGGTAGACCAATTGCATACGAATCGCGTAAGCTTAAGACACATGAGCTAAACTACTCTACTCCCAATTTAGAGCTCGCAGCAGTTATTCATGTTCTTGTTCGTTGGAAACATTTCCTCTTAGGTCGACGCTTTGAGCTCCATTCGGATCACCATAGTTTACAGTACATTTTCACACAGCCAAACTTAAACGCCCGCCAGCGGCGTTGGATGGAGTTCTTATGCGAGTACGACTTTGATGTCCACTACATCAAAGGGAAGGAGAACGTGGTCGCTGACGCTTTGAGTCGGAGGCGCCACGAAATCCTAACCTTGACATTGAGGGTGGACTTGAGAGAGCGCATCTTATAGCATCTTCCGGAGGACGAGTGGTTTCTTGAGGTGCAGCAAGGAATTCAGAATCAGAGGGCCCTTAAGGGCAAATTCGTAGGGTATTCCCTTGAGTCTAATAGTTTGCTTAGACATCGGCAGCGCATCTATGTACCCCATGCGGGCGATTTGCGTGCAGTAATTCTTTCAGAGGCTCATAGAGCACCCTATGCAGCACACCCAGGAGTGAAGAAGATGCATGCTGATTTGCGACAGTTATATCATTGGGCTGGGATGAGACGCAACATTGTAGAATATGTTGCTCGTTGCCTTGAGTTTCAGAGGGTCAAGGCCGAGAATCAGCATCCAGCAGGACTGTTGTACCCTCATGAGATACCTGAGTGGAAATGGGACACCATTTCCATGGACTTTATCGTTGGTCTACCTATATCATCATGTTGCCATGATGCCATCATGGTGACAGTTGACAAGTTGACCAAGGTGGCGCATTTCTCACTTGTACACACAACGTACAATGCACCATCAGTGACGAGAGTGTTTCTAGATCAGATTGTTAGACTTCATGGAGTACCTCACTGCATCATTTCCGACAGAGACTTCGTATTCACTTCATCGTTTTGGAAAGCCTTACATCAGGTGTTGGGCACACAGCTCAACTTCAGTTCAGCTTACCATCCTGAGACCGACGGGAAGACAGAGAGAGTTAATCAGGTGTTAGAAGATATGCTTCATATGTATGTTATGGACCATCAGTCTAGATGGGAGGAGTATCTGTATCTGGTTGAGTTCGCCCACAATAATGGGCATCACAGCTCGTTGGGTATGCCTCCTTTCCAAGCTTTATACGGCAAACCGTGCAAGACACCATTGAGTTGGGATCGGATAGAGGACAAGGTTGCCATTGGTCCAGATATAGTTCAGGATATGGAGCAGCAGGTCACACCGATTAGACAGACTTTAGGAGGCACAGGATAGACAGAAGAAGTATGCCGATGCTAAGAGAATTGATCGGAGCTTCTCACTGGGTGATAGGGTATTTTTGAGAGTGCGACCACACAAGAGTCCAATCCGTTACGGAAAGGGCTCTAAACTCGCACCTCAATTTGTAGGACCTTTTAAGATTTTGGAGCGGATAGGACCTGTAGCCTATCGTCTAGCCTTGCCACCTAGCCTGTCGTGTATCCACGATGTCTTTCATATTTCAGTTTTACATCATTATATCTCTGACTTATCTCATGTATTGGATTGGAGTGCTCTTCGGGTAGAGGCAGACGGACAGTTGGCTTTGGAGCCAATTCACATATTGGCTCGTCGAACGCTGGGCCTTCGAGGTCGAGAGCTAGACCAAGTTAGGGTTCAGTGGGACATGTATGACGAGGTCACTGCGACATGGAAGGATGCAGCGAGACTGAGGACTCTTTATCCTCACCTCTTTGACGACTTCCAGGAGGAAGTGCAGTTTTAGGGGGGAGGATGTGAGGCCTACATTTTTCATTTTGTTTATGTGACTATTTACCTTACTGTTGCTGATACTTTTATATTTGTGGGACTGTTGATCCTAGATTTTCGAACTATTAAACCTTATTATGTTAAAGGAAAACTAATTGGGTGATGTTAGATAGATGTTTGCTTTAAGAGAAAACAAATTGGGTGATGTTAGATAGATGTTTATTTTATAAGAAAACTAATTGGGTGATGTTTGATTAATGTTTACATTACAGGGAAACTAATTGAGTGATGTTAGAGAGAAAATTATAATGTGATTTCATTATGTTTATGAGAACTGTGGTATGTTTTAGGAATGCATGTATTAAATTTGCTTCGGCTATGTTATTTATATGTGGAATTAACTTTGAAATTGAGTGTGCAGGTATTTCTAACAAAACCACAGATACAAGAGATTATTCCACACCTTATGTTGTAATCCCTTGTAAAGTTGATCTGGTTCCACAAGGAACCGAGATCAACTCTGTGTTTGATTTAATGTTGTAATGTTGTCTTGCATGAGGTTGAATGGGTTAGGTCTACCCTCTTGTAAATTTGAATTATGATTTGTGTTGTAAGAAATGTATTTGAATTTCATTTTTTTATATTTTAAAATTTTGAGACCCTTTTCTTGTGTCTTAACTTGACTCTAGGTGTCCTAACTAGGTTAAAATTGACCTTGGGTTATACCCCATGGGTCTAGGCTCTCTTTTGACTTGGGTAACCCTTGGTTAACCTCCGTATGGTCACCTTAACTTCACAGTGAAGTTAAGTGACGAATTTGGAGGTATGGGAGGGATAGGATGAGTGGTACCAACACTCAAGCCCATCCCTTTTCCATTCCCAAGGTTAAGGATGACTCCAAGATCCACCAATTGTGGAGGACTTGACTTCAAGTCTCTTTCACTATTGGTGAGTCCCCATGGAGTTGTGTGGTCCTTCATGAGAAGGAAGGAAGGGGAGACATGTGTCACCCTTTCCCTCTTTAACTCCCCTTTTCTCTCCCATGTGTAAGAGAGATGACATGTGGTAAGGGATAAGGAAGACTTTGGGGATGGGTGAGTGACATGTGTCAACACCCATCCCTTGGGACACAATAGTAGTTTGGAGGTGACAAGTCTCACCTCCCCATTCCTCTAAACTCATGGAATGGGTTATTTTAATCCCACTTGGGATAGGGAGAAAGGTTGTTGAATTTTTGAAGATTTTTGGTTTTATTGGAAATGATTTTTGGAGAAAAGGATAGAGAGAGTTTGGTGACTTAGGTTGGAGGAGATTTTAGTGGAGCTCTACATCAACTACATCCATTAAAGGGCTTTTTAAGGTTGGATTTCAAGGCCTTTCCTTTGTATTTTCTATTTGTTGCATGAAGGATGTGTGAAAATATTTATTTTGCTTATGTTGTAATTTTTTTTGTTATTGTGGGGAAATTTTTATTGGGATGTTGACAGAGCTTCTTCCACTTGGGAGAAATACTCATCAAGTGTAGGGTAGGGGAGGAGTGATCCTCCTCGAGTTCACTTCTGTGTTTTGAGATGTTCAAAGCCTTGAGAGCATTTGTGTGACTTTGAGAAAATTTGTTATATGGCTTAAGAGCCAAAATATGAACTCCTTGGAATTTTTGTTAAAAAGTTTGGCTTGAGGCCATGAGAAATTTGTGTTGATATATTTTTTAAAGGGTGGCACTCTAGAGTTGAGTGTGTCCACTCTCCTACCCCTTGTTAACTCACTATGGTTGAGTTTGTGTTGTGTAAATAGCCATGGGTGTAATTGTATTTTTGGGATGTTGTATTGCTTGTTGTGAAGTGGTTTGGAATTCCCTAGGTGTGTGAATAATCTCTCTAGCTCGGGGGTGACCCTTTTGCGGGTCTACGGTAGGGAGAAGAGCAAGTTGAGTGGTGTTTTCTTCCCTTGTGTGTTACACAAATTTTCATGGAGCTTAAAGTGGAGTTGAAGAGTTTTCTTGTTTGGGAAAATATTTTATTTTCCTTTACTCTTAAGGAGAGCTTGGTCTTTTAATAGCTTCATCCTTGTTGATTTGCCAAGAGGAGAACATTCTCTTTTGTTGTATAATTTGGTATCAAAGCCCAAGTTTAAACACTGGGCATATTTGGGCACGTTATTTTTCCGCAACTTTGATTAATTAGTGTCTACCTTGTTTTGTAGGATGCCTCCCCGATGTGTTCGACGAGCGCGATCGCACAACACGGCATCCGCTGAAGTGCATAGTGATTTCTCGGCTGAGGGACGGGCACCCACAGTTATAGCAGACCCACCAGTACCACAAGCACCACCAGTGCCACATGCACCACCAGTATTTGACATAGGTCCACAGATTCTACAGACACTGCAGGCCATGTTAGAAAGATTACCACCAGCTATTCCAGAGCCACGTGATGAGCCTCGCGTTTATCCACGAGATGAGCCATGTAAGGAACCGCGTGCTGAGTCACGTGCTGAGCCATATGTGGAGCCCCGCGTCGATCCACGAGAGGTGCCACACACGGAACCTTTCATAGAGATCCCGGATAGTACAGTAGAGGAGGTAGGGTCAGCCTACCGTGCACGGAGTAGGAGTCCTCCGAGACTTTCGAGACGAGATGAGACCATGAGAGTAGAGCAAATATATCATGGACCGTACGAGTATGGGTTGGATGAGCCAGTGGTTGGACTTAGAGACAGAGGAGACCCTATCAGAGACCTGCTTAGGCTCAACCCACCTACCTTCACAAGAGCTACAGAGGGAGCTGTGGATGAGGCTTAACTGATTAGTCTAGACAGGTGTTTTGCGTTGCGACCTTACGGGAGCAACACGAAAGCACGAGTGGTAGTACACCTCCTGAGAGATGCAACAGCGACCTGGTGGCACACTGAGGAGTGCAAGCACCGACTATCCTTAGATACACTCACTTGGGACATCTTCATAGAGCACTTTAATGCATGATATTTGTCAGAGCATTACAGACAGCGCAGGATAGATGAGTTCCATGATTTACAGCAGAGAGGACTCACAGTTGCTCAGTATGAGAGCCGGTTCATTGAGCTTTCTCGTTACGCGGAGTATCTCCACGACGAGAAACCCCTGGTACACAAATTCATCAGAGGACTGAATCACGGGATAGCAGGACCAGTACGTATGGCAGATCCCCAGACCATGAGTGAGGCTGTCGAAAAGGCCCTTATTGCAGAGGAAATTCAGGGATGAGAGCAGAATTCACGCCCACAGTATCAGGATCGTAACCCCCAACAACAACATAACTTTCGTAGGACTCAATCCACACCCCACGTAGTGGGATGTGGGTGGGGGCCCCGCCCCTCCCCACACCCCCGCCATCACTAAACCCCCACCGCGGACAGCTGACTCCCGCGGCTTCCTCGTGACTCCTCTGCGCAATGAAACCCCCAACTCCGTTGTGCCCTCTGCGGCCTCTGCTCCTCGTAGCCCGCGCGACCTCCGTGATCCCTCCTCCGCCGCTGTCTCTACGGCCACCCTCTGCCGCGGACTACCTCTTCCACCGCCCTTCCACCACTCTTCCCCCTCCTCTGTGCTCTCCATCCTCCGCGGCCCTCACACAGATCCACCTCCACCATTGCTGCCGCCATCCATTGGTCCCTGCCACAACCATTCAAAACAAGGAAAAATATATTAGGGCTTCCCAATGAGGTTTAAAAAAAAAAGATGTATAAAAATATAACAATATACATTGTTATATAGAGAAAAATGTATAATAAAATAATAAAATAAATGATATATATATATATTATGTATTGATAATTTTGTAAAAAGAATAAATAAAATAGGGCTTATATTTTGACAATAATATATATAATTATATTAATTCAAATTGTATGGGAATTGCGTTTTCGAAGTTTAATAATTTTTCGTTTAAAAATACCAAGAAAACGAAAAGAAAAATATGTTCTTTCATTTTAACAAAAGACACTTAGAAATATATATGCAAATAAGCCATCATATGCAATCCATATGCGACCACTGTGAACTCGGACTGTAGATGGAGTAAACGTCCAATTGAGAAAAAAAGAGAGAAAAAGAAAGAAAAGTTAACCTTGAAAAACAAAGAAGAGAAAATGCGAGGCATTTCTAAAATGGGCTAAGAGAACTAAGTAAGTTTGACCTACCGTTAATCCTGATTAGGGACAAGTTAATTATCAAAATTAATTCAAACGTTGAATTAAACCAGAGTGGAAACCTAGGAGACTGTGTCAAGCGAAGTTAGTAAACTCTGTTAAGTAATCAGGTCTACCAAGAAATTAGAAATAATGTAAAGGATGCAGTGATAACTCTGATTGATAGAGAACGTGAAGAAAAGTAGGATAAACACAAAGAAACCTTACAAAACAGGAAAGAGAATGTGATAGAAATACAATCAACATTAAATTTTAGAAAAATGGAAGAGAGGGCAAATGAACAGGCTTTGTTGAAAATGCTAAGTTCAGAAGGAGGAGAAATTAATATTAAATTTCAGAAAACGGGAAAGAGAACAGATGATCGGACTTTGTTGAAAAATGATCCATTAATGAGATCAACTGTAAATTCATTATAATTAGGGAGTGGTAGGAAATTTGTTAACCCTATCAAGAAACCCCGTGTTAAGAGTAGTGTTAGTGTAATAAACCCTTATGCTGTCGGATTTTCCTGGAATCTAGGGTTTAAGAGTTTAGTAAGTTCAACCCTGGCAGCAACGTCAACCGCGTTGCAAAGACCCCCCTTGTTGGCCTTCTTGTGTTTGGGTGTGCGCACGTGTGCGTATTACCCCGCTGACAACTGTATTGTTTACGCCTTAAGCGTACGCCACCGAGCACGCTTACGCGTGCGAGGGGGTTTCTAGGGAAGCATGGGAAAAAAAATTTATATTTCGTGTCATGACCACATGACACATGTGGACATGACACGTGTGATGCGTGTTGTGACCGCATGGGAAATGTGGGCATGACATTTGGTATCGTATCTATATAATTGCAAATAAGCCATCATATGCAATCCATATGCGACCACTGTAAACTTGAACTGTAGATTGAGAAAACGTCCAATTGAGAAAAAAGAGAGAAAGAAAAGTTAACCTTGAAAAACAAAGAGGAGAAAATGTGAGGCATTTCTGAAATGGGCTAAGAGAACTAAGTAACTTTGACCTACCGTTAATCCTGATTAGGGACAAGTTAATTATCAAAATTAATTCAAACGTTGAATTAAACCAGAACGGAAACCTAGGAGACTGTCAAGCGAAGTTAGCAAACCCTGTTTAAGTGATCTGGTCTACCAAGAAATTAGGAATAATGTAAAGGATGTAGTGATAACTCTGATTGATAGAGAACGGGAAGAAAAGTAGGATAAACATAAAGAAACCTTACAAAACAGAAAGAGAATGTGATAGAAATACAATCAAAATTAAATTTCAGAGAAACGGAAGAGAGGGCAAATGAACAGGCTTTGTTGAAAATGCTAAGATCAGAAGGAGGAGAAATTAATATTAAATTTCAGAAAATGGAAAAGAGAACAGATGATCGGGCTTTGTTGAAAAATATTCCATTAAAGTGAACAACTGTAAATTCATTGTAATTAGGGAGTCGTAGGAAATTTGTTAACCCCATCAGGAAACTCCGTGTTAAGAGTAGTGTTAGTGTAATAAATCCCCCTCACGCCCGTGAGACATTATACTGCCGGATGTTTCCGGAATCTAAGGTTTAGGAGCTTAGTAAGTTCAACCCTTGTAGCGACGTTATCCACGTCGCGAAGGCCCCCTTGTTGGCCTTCTTGCGTTTGGGTGTGCGCACGTGTGCATGTACCCCCGCTGAGAACTATTTTGTTTACGCCTTAAGCGTACGCCACCAAGCACGCTTACGTGTGCGAGGGGGTTTCTAGGGAAGCGTGGAAAATTTTTTGATATTTCGTGTTATGACCACATGACACATGTGGACATGACATGTGAGATGCATGTTGTGACCGCATGAGAAATGTGGGCATGACATTTGGAAACTAAAAACAAATTCTGCCTGAATTTATTTCTATCCAACCATAGAAATGGTTATCGAACAAACTAGAATCTTGAGTATTTGAAGGTTTAGCAATTTTTGCCATATCTCTCACAACTTGTTTAGTGTTGATTTTCACTATATTATCAAAGTTAATATGGCTCATTCTTCTATGCCATAACCAACTTTCATCTGTTTGTCCCATATAACATTTTTCTCCCTTGATCTCATTGAGGATGTATAGGTTATTTGTTGTTCTATTTGCATCTGCAATTATTTTTCATGTACTTGCCTTTCTACTCTCACAACATTGAGCATGAAATGTGATGGTGTGTCCTTGGTCACACATTTGACTAACACTAAGAAGATTATGCTTCAAACCTTCAATATACAAGACATTTTCTATTTTTGTTTTTCCATTATCAAGAGTAAGAGTACTTTTTCCAGTTATCCTCGCAGTAGCATTATCTCCAAATTCCACAGTGCCTCCATTTACTTCCTCTAAAGAGAAACTTGCTCTTGTCCCCTGTCATGTGGCTTGAACATCCACTGTCAATGTACCATTGATTTCCTTCATTTTGGGCATGAAAAGTAGTTTGCACAAGCATAGATTTCTCCTTCTTTTGTTTTTCTTGCTCCTGCTTTCTTTTCCAAATTTTTGTGGGTTCTTCCTTTTGTTTAGGAAGGGTATCCACTTTCTTGTTCTGTCTAGGAGGTTCTATAAAATCACTTCTCTAAAAGCGTGTTGTATGGCCACAATTGTTGCACTTGTAGCACATAATATTGTAATCCAACAAAGGAGCAAATGAATTGTAGTTTCTATTTAAGAATCCATAAGAACTTCTGTTTTTGTTCCATGCAAAATTATTTCTTGTATGTGTCCTATAATCCATTGCTTTATGACCAAACTTATTTCTTGCAAGTGCCCTATAATCCTTTGCTTTATGACCAAAATGATTACAAAAAAAGAAGTAATAACCAAAGAAAGAATTTTGGAACCTAGTCATGTGAGGCTACCTTGGAGGGAAAGATCTTCTGAATTCATCCTTGTCTTTGTGAGGAATGTTGGTTTTCTGTGAGATATCATTTTCTTTCTTATTATGGCTTTCATTATTGATGGATCTCTTGAGTGCATTTGCAAAGCCTTTGGGCTTTTCTTCATTTATCTTCTTCAATGATTGTGTAGCCTTTGGATTTTGATCTTCTTTAGTATTCCCTTGATTTTCTTCATAGCCAAGACCAGTCTTAATGGATGGTGACCTTTGGTAATTGATGATATCATCTAAGATTTCAGTACTCTTCTCAAACTTTAAGCTTCTATTCAGCTAAGTAGTTGTTTTCTCTAGTTCCTTCCTCAAGGAAACAATTTCAGATTCTAGCTTCTCGCAGTTTTCTTCCTTTGTCTTTAGCTGAATTCTTACCTCTTCTTCTATCCTTTTTGCCTCTTCTAGTTGAATTTTTAGGTCAATGAAAATCTTTTCGAGTTCCTCAAGGTCTTGTGACATTTTTGCTCTTGAATCACAATCCTCTTTTTCATATTTTTGCAGTTGCAACTTTTGTTTCAAATTCCTTTTCTTAAGCTTCATGATTTCGCTTAAGGCACAAATGAGTTCTTCTTCAAGATCCACTTCTCCATCAATTTCAACATTTTCTTTCTCTTCTAAATCCATATTTTCTTTTCCTTTGTCTTCATTTTCCAAGATGTCACACTTTGTTTCTAATGCCATGAAGAGAGTTTCTTCTCTATCACTATCCGTGATACTTTCATCGCTCTCCTCAAATGAACTGCTACCCCCTTTGGAATAGAGGCTTTTCTTGTGCTTATGGAAGTTGTTCTTCTTTTCATATTTACCTTGTTTGTAGCTCTTTTTGTATTGATGATGTTTGCTCCCTTTCTTTAAGTTATGGTCTTCTTCATCATCACTACTAAGCATTTAAAGGGTAGCTTACCTTTGCATTTATCAAATCCTTTCTTAAGCTTTCTCACAAAATGAGCTTCATTTTCATCCAATTCATTGCTGGAGCTATAGCTTGATTCATGTTCTTTATTCTTCACCTTCGTCAAAGCTTTGAAGGCAGCTTCTCTCTTTGATGACTTCTCTTTCAATTCTCATTTCCTACGTCGTAAGGATTCCATGCAATTCATCCATAGTTAATTTATCCAAATCCTTCATTTCTTCAATGGGTGAAACTTTTGCATCAAATCTTAAGGGGAGTGATCTTAGCACCTTTTGCACGATCATTGATTCAGCTTTTTCACCAAGTCCTTTGATGGTGTTGACAATTTCATGCACATGAAGAAAATACGCTGCAATATTTTCTCTGTCTTTCATCTTCAAGCTCTCGAATTGTCTTCTATGAGTTTGGAGCTTAGTCTTCTTTCATCACCTTCATAGATATTTTGAAGTTTATCCCAGATTTATTTTGCCGAGTCACAATGCATTACCTTGACAAACTCTGATTCTGACAAACCACACAAAATAGCATTCATGGCTTTTGCATTGTTTTCACTAGCCTTCTTTCCATCCCGATCAGTCGGTGGAGGTGTTGGAGCTTTATAACCATTCACTACTGATTCCCAAATATCAAAGCCAAGAGCCATTAGATAAGTTTGCATCCTTATGCTCCAGAATGCATAATTTGTTCTATCAAACAATTGAGCTTTATTTGTGGAGAAAGCTTCTTGACTAGCCATGTGTGTTCTCGAGATCTACCTTCTAGCAGTTAGACTGTTTCTGAAGGAATGGGATCCAATACCAATTGATGAGCACACACTTATACTGAGAAAAGGGGGGGGGGGGTGAATCAGTATAAGATAATCTTTTACTTATTAAAATATTAACAGGCACAATAATAGCAATCACACAAGATCTAACAATAAGAAACACAAGATTTATATGGAAACCCTTTCGGGAGAAAACCACAATGAAAATACTGCTTGGATCTACTGTCCAAATCCAACCATGAAAAAATAAAATTCTCTTGCAAAAATTTGTAGGCACCAGCCCACTAGAGACACCAATCCCCACCGCTAAACAATTTGTAGGCACCAACCTATTGGAGACAGCAATCCCCACTACTAAGCACCAACCTAGTAAGAGACACCAATCTCTTCTTAGGAATCACCAACCTCCAAATGAACTTCAATGGATGATGATCATTTGAATTGCCTTCATAAAATCTTCTTGTAGATGATACGCTCTCCTTCACAAATTTGATGCAATCATTTTCAACACATAACCTCTCCTTCACAAATTTGATGCAATCATTTTCAACACATAACCTCTCCTTCACAAATTTGATGCAATCATTTTCAACACATAACCTCTCCTTCACAAATCTGCTTGTAACATTTCTTCACAATATATTTTCCTTCTCAAATCTACTTACAATATTTTTCATACACTCATAAATCTGCTGTTATACACTCAGAAATCTGCTTTTTATAGGACTGCTTTTACATTTTATGCTTGCATTCTATTTCAACTTTTTATTCTTTTTATACCCTCCTTATGCCTCTTCACCAAGAGAGGCGATCCTCCAAAAGGGGTTGGCCTGATTTAAAACAAATTTAATTTATTTTAATTCCCCAAGAGGGGCGACTCCATGAAAGGTGGCGTCTTCCTCCAAAGTGGCGCTAATCAAGGCAGGGGTCAGCCATATAAAAATGATAATAATTTGATTTTAGTCCAGCGCTGCCTCAATGGGGTCGGCCCCATAAAATAATAATTATTTACTTTAATTTTAGTGCTGCCTTGATGGGGTTGGCCTCATAAAGTAATAATTATTTAATTTCCCATTGCTCATAGGAGAGTGATTTATCAAGGCATACGTTTTCTTCTTTGACAGCAGCAATGTGTTCTACTCTCCTTTGACATCAATGACAACAATATTTCCAACAATATGGCCCAACCAAAAGTTGGACAAGGCAAAGCAAGATGTTTCTTCTGACATACCTTAATTCAGTAACAGAGCATGTTGAGGTTTGTATGCATTCCAAAAGGGTGGTTCTACCACTCAGCTCTATTTTGTAAGCACTATGCTCACAAAACTCTTAACTGGGGTGTATGATGCATGAACATTGCTGTCCACAAGCAATCTTGCATCACAAAAAATTAAAAGTATTTACTCTTAAGTTTTAGATGTTTGTCTAGTAGGCCTTTTCGTGAAACATGCAGAACTCAAAATGTTGCTACAGGTGTGGTACAGATGTGTTACAGGTTACCTACAAGTGTTATCTAAGGTCACAAACTTATTTGTAATTGTACTAAAGGTTTACTTCAGGTTGCTATGGATCACTACACGTCAGCTACAAACTATTACAAGTGTTGTATACTTGTTGCTGGTGTTAATAGACTGCTACAGGCATGCATCAGATTGCTACAAGTTAGTTAGAGGTGTTAATTTTTTATTTAAATGGTATAAGATCTCTTGAGGGGTGTTTTGTCGATTTCCAACGGGTCTTTAGGGTGACATTTTTCTATTAGGATCATTATCGGAACAATTTATCATTGCTTTCAACAATATGATGAATGTTTGAATGAATATGTCATGAGTGCATGAGTGGAGGAAAGTCATTTTGGAGCCTTTGTAGCATCATTTCAGATCAGTTGCAATTCGTTAGAGCACTTTATTCTATTGGATGCACATAACGTTGGGCATAAATGTGAAAAAAGAAATGTTCAGCATGCTAATTACAGGACTGTTGCAAGCCCCAAAACAAACCTCATATGGCCTCCAAATTGAAAAAGGATTGCATATTTGGATTGCCCTCGAAAAATAGTGCAATTTCAAAAAAAATAGAGTTATTTCAAGTCTAGATGTGAAAGTTATGGTAGCCAAAAGTTGGGGTCCTCTATCAATAAACAGCTGTAAGCGGCATTTTTAGACTGTTCTAGCACATTCATAACATGGTTGCAAGCCTAATTTTGTTGTGATGTCGCCTCCATAGATTGTTTTTGATGTTTGATAATTGCTGAATCCTTTTGGAGTGTTTTTGGTTCATTAAGATTAGTGTTCTAACATCATATCTAGTTGGCAATGCAACAGGAAAGTTCAGTGACTGTCAAATGATTGCCAAATGATTTGAATGTTATTAAATCATATTTTAAAATGCCCGACTAAAGTGCCTTTACATCTTCCTATCAATTATCGATTTCTACGGGAATAAAAGGCCAAGAGCATGCTGTTTCATAACTGAAAAATCACAAAAAGAAAAGCAAGAAATGCAATGAGAGTCAGTTTTCAGATTATTATTGGGGTCATATTGGGCAGCACCACTCTTCATCTTGGAAGCAGTGGGTGTACCTTCTTGAGGGCAGCATTCAGACCAAAGGAGAGG
Organism: Cunninghamia lanceolata; assembly: GCA_027924645.1. Taxonomy (NCBI): domain Eukaryota; kingdom Viridiplantae; phylum Streptophyta; class Pinopsida; order Cupressales; family Cupressaceae; genus Cunninghamia; species Cunninghamia lanceolata. Next base: position 20,826,150 of record BSBN01001583.1, read on the forward strand.
ATTTAGGCTGTAGCTCATCCCTCTAGGATTAAGAACAGTCCTTTAGGATCATTTTCTGAACTGTACATAATCAGCAGGCTCTATGAGTATGTGTGTATGCCTTTTAACAGGCATATTTCATGAATTAATGCAAGTAATGTTGTCTTTGCTTCCATTGGCTATGCATTTGTTGATGAGTGTTAGGCTGCTAGGTTTGGGTGGTTGTTCAGTTGATCCCCTACCTAGACTGCATCAAACACACTCTATTGATTTTCCTCTCCTACATTGAATATGGAGTTAGATATGCAAGCTTTACCAAATCTTCTTTTCACTGCCAAACCTTACTGAAACTATAACCACTCCAAAACTAATTTAGACAAGGATAGGGGGTCAATTTAACAACAGCTTTGTCCTTGCGGCCAAGTCCCAAAATCACTCAATACACACAATATATGTTGCAAAGATCATTGTGAGGACAACACCAAACACGATCATTATGGATTATAGACCAGTGTTTATTGCTTCTGAACAGAACATGGTTTTAGTGCAGAAAATTGAAATGCTACAGGCAGATTAAATACAACACCATAGCCAAATTATTGTTGCAGAAAAGAGATTACATGTTGGTGTTTTATCCTTGCAAAACAGATCACTACTGACAGAGACAACACACATTACAATAGCTATGGAATGCACTACAATAAGCCACGGAAACTTGTGCAAATGTCTACAGAATATGCTATAGAAGCTATACATAGATTTGAGAGAATACGTTTATCATTAAACAGATTATATACCTTGATTAACATTTCTCTTGAACAATTGGCTTAAATTCAATCCAAACATAGCATAGAATTCAAATTATAAGGCTGGAAACACCCTAACATATAGTAGTTTAGCAATGCTGACATGGATAAGTTAGCATGTATGCATTACTTAAATGTTAAGATTAAAAGAAATGGGAAAATACTCTCAAACAATCAAAGAAACAAATATCTTCAAAAAAACACTCCGATGAATTACTAAATGGGTATCGGTACCTTTCTTTTGGCTGCTTTGCTTCCACCCTGCTCAGCAGATGAGAAACATTTCCCCTTCTTATAAGCCACTGTTAAGAGATACTGGCATGAATAATCCCTTATAATATACATGATCAAAGTATTAATCAAGTTCTGCAATGCTTCCTTCAAAGGCCAAACTAAAACAAATAAATTTTAGGAAACATGAGTCAATACCACATTCAGCAAACTGAGCTATGAATTCACATCTACAACAAAAGCAGAAAACAATAGTAGATGCAAAGCTACATAATAAGCAAAAATGGCAGTGCAAATTTAAGCAACTTATCATACGGATTGAAATTAAAAATAATTTGAAAATGAAATGCATGTTAAACAGTTTATGTTTGTAAGTATGTAGACATCCAGATAACTTCTGAATTGAAATTTCATGTGAGAAGGGCAATAATGCTAAAGAGGTTCTCTAAATTATACAAACCTGCAGGAAAAAAATCCTAGGAAAGACAATTCAATTTAAAATCCTACGGAAATTTTCCATTGAAATACTGGTGCATGGAAGAATACCATTCAAAAACCTTTAAGATGTTCCCTAACTCTGTTCCATGCCAACAGGAAAAATTGATAGACAATTAGCAAAAAATGATGCCATCATCCTGAAAGTGACATAAAAGGGTATATTTGGGTGCATGTACTTCAGTAAAGGCCTTTCAGTTCCTCTGACAAACCAGTCAACACTGACCAGTTCTCAAGAGCATCTGCCGATGATACAAAAGCACTTTTGCACAAATCAAGGTTTTCCTTTGAAACTGGGATATCACAAATCAGACAGCAGTTAGATAAATGAAATTACTTAAAACCCTAGACTGTGAAATAACAGGACAAACATAACAAAGAGTTGTGTGGTACTAATGAAATGCATGTGCAAATGACCTAAGCAAAGCTTATTAAAATACCTGCAGATATAAGAGAAGCCAAGGATGCAGTGAAAGTATCTGCTTTACGTTTCTCCTCAGGGTTGGAGCTCACCTGAAGTGCATGCATGCATGTGTAACAACACAAGTCAACTTTCATATTTTTCACAATAAAAGACAGCAAAACTATGGAAAGATCTAAGAGGTATAGATGAGTAAGAAACAGAAAGTTAAGTGCATAATTTGCGAACTATTGAGACTGGGGCAATAAATTGTTGTCACATAGTTATTGAAATGTTCTCATGAAGTAGAAAGCAGTAAGTTTATCAAGGATTATAGCATTCATTAAATGACCATGCTGGGATGTCATACTCGCATAGTTTAGTTACCATCTATGCTAATGCCTTATTTTACTTAACAATTTACTTAGTTACAGGTAGGTTGGTGGAAAAGCTCTGAAGTACATTGCCAAAGGCTATAACTTTATTTCCAGCGTTAGGAAAATTTACCACCTATGCCATCTTCTTTCACATCATACTCAGATAGTTTAGTTACCATCTATGCTAATGCCATCTTTTACTTAACAATTAACTTAGTTACAGGTAGGTTGGTGGAAAAGCTCTGAAGTACAGTGCCAAAGGCTGTAACTTTATTTCCAGTGCTAGGAAAATATACCACCTATGCCATCTTCTTTCACTTAACACTTTAATTAGTTACAGGTAGGTTGGTAGCAAAGATCTGAAATATATTGCCAAAGGCCATAACTTTTACTTCCAGCATTAGGCAAATATCAGGCTGTTTTTGAACTTTATATATTTATTTTTATGGTATTTGGTTCGTGAAAGTTGGAAAGGAACTGCATGACCATTAGAAGTTATTGGTGCTAAATAGAAACCAGGTGCCTAGCATATTATTTCAAAGCCAGAGTTACATTGTGAATGATAAAAATTCATCTGCAAGCACAATCAAATGAAATCAAATTTATATTAGTGTCTACTGATCAAAACAAAATGTCAAAAATCTGGGAATGGAACACGCCTAGCATGAGTCCACACAGTAACTGTAGACGGCCATAGTCGGTTAGAGTCATAGTCGGCCATAGTCTTATTTGGCCAAGTAAATAATAATGAATTAAATAATACTTGTGCACAGTTAGTTTATTATGAGTGTTATCGGGAATTGAACCAGACAGTTGGGTAGTTATGTAGTCGTTGCCAACGGTTGGTATTGTTGCAAATATGTGCCTAATCCTTGTTGTCATTGGTGTCAACATATCCTTGTTGTCATTGGTGTCAACTGTATCCTATTCTATTGCCTATTTAGAAAACTGGAATGTTGAGGATATTGAGAAAATTAGCCTCTCCGGAAGGAACAAGTAAGTCACATATCTCTTTGTCAGAAACAGTGAAGACAGTGTAGTTCAGTGAAGTAGATTGCTCCGCATTTCCAATAAGATGAAGATCAAAGTCTGCGGATTAAAGAGTTTGTAAAGGATGGTCTGTAGTTGCTCCAGTCAAGATTTGAGAGGTCCGCATGAAGTATTGACAAAGTTATGGCCATCTGAGTAGAACAGGGTTTTTCAGTTGTTCAGAGGAAACAGAGTGACAATAAGTTGGTCTGGATTGCTCCGCATTGAAATATTACGGTCTGCAGTTCTACAAGCATGTTTGGGATGTTGATGTGTATCTTCAACTCAAGTGGTTCGTGGTTTGGAGGTCTACAAGCAATCTTTCTAGTGTGACAGTCATGGCAGTCAGTGTTCTTAAGTTCTGGTATGAAGATGCAAGTGATTCTGGTGATCTGAAGTGGTGCGGTTGTTCCTGATGATTTCATTGTGCTTGTGGAGGTCTTTGGATCGTGTACCTACTGTGTTGGTGGTCCGCATTGAGATTTGAGCTTGTGGCTGAAGATTTCTTCTTGAGTGTTGCTGTCCATTCCAGTTTTGGTCGACCGGGTGCTTTGTGCATGTTGCAGATGATCTAAGAAAGGTTCTATGAAGCATGGTGTGCTGTTTGAGGAAGATTCAAGTCCCAGCTATGTTTGGCCAATAGTACAGTGATCCGCGCCGACCTTGATGTTTATTCCAAGGTTGATGAAGCATATAAATGTGTGGTTGAGTTGTGGAAATGCATCCTTGTGCGAAAATGATAAGATCCTAAGAAGGGAAGAAAGGTAGAGCAGAGAAGAGGAAGAGCAGTAAAGGATGAGGAGATAGCGAAGAAGTGTTTGGTGGCAGAGCAGAAGTAATGTGCGCATCAATGGAACTGAACTTTGCATGAAGTAGATGATGTCTCTCAGTTCAATCTTTCTGTGTTAATTATACAATTATCTTGTAGGCAATGAACCTCTTTGAGCAGTGAGCTCTGGGCAGTGCGCCCTGAAGGCAAGTGCCTTCCCCATTTTTCTATTCTTTTAACAGAGAATAAATTTTGTGGGTTAAACCCCACCGTGGTTTTTCCCTTAACTGGGTTTCCATGTAAAAATTCTGGTGTTGTGTGTTGATCTTATTTCTGCTCATGTGTTGTTTACTCATGTTTTCATGGTTATATCATTAATCTGTTTATAAGTAATAAAGAAGATAAGTTGCAGCAAAAGATAAAATTTTTGAGACAACTGATTCACCCCCCCTCTCAGTTGTCTGCCCTAATTTCAACAATTGGTATTAAAGCCGGTTCCTCTAAAAGAAGCTTGACCACTTGAGGAGATCCAGGATGTCGACTTACAAGAAGGATAGTTCGAGATTTGATGGAACAAATTACTCTCTTTGGAAGAGTCACATGGAGTGCCACTTGCAATGCATGGGTGATGCTTATTGGTTAATAACTAAGGATGAGTATAAGCCTCCGGAGAAAGGTCCTTCAACTGTAGATCAACTCAAAGATGCTGAAAACAACATTCGGGCTAAAGAAGCATTATTGAGTGCCATGACTGATACAGAAATGACAAATGTCCTGGAATTAAAAATTGCTCATGAAATTTGGAAAAAGTTGGAAACTTTATATGAAGGTGATGATTATGTCAAGTGTGCTAAGTTGCAGAGCCTAAAGGGTAGGTATGAAAATTTGAGGATGAGTGAAGATGAAAACATCACTTTCTACATGCAGAAAGTGAATGAACTCGTGTGCAGTATCAGGTGTGCTGGTGGAAAACTGGAACAATCAGAGATCGTTGGCAAAGTGCTCAGATCCTTACCTGCTTCATAACAACATAGAGTTGCTGCTATTGAGGAGATCAGGACTGTGACAATTGTTACAAGGGATCAGTTAGTTGGCAAGCTTTCAGCATTTGAAATGAGTGAGTTTGGTGATTCTCTTCCTAAATCTGAATCTGCATTTAAGACCAGTGTTTTTGGAAAGCAAAGATTTGATCCAGGTGAAAGCTCTTCAAGAAGACTAACCAGATATGAGAAGGCAAGGAAGGATCTTGAAGAAGATGAATCAGAGTTTGAAAAACTTGAAGCCCTTTTTGCCAAAAGACTACCAAGAGGATCCGGTAAGTATGAAGGAAAGTTGCCTTTCAAATATTTTGCTTGCAATAAGATTGGTCATTTTGCCTCAAGATGTCCAGAGAGGGTTTCAAAGCCAAACCCTAACAGACTTGGGAGTCAAAAGAAATGCTACTATGTCCAAGAAGCTGTTGAAGGAGTCATTGATGATGAATTTGATAAGGGAGGTACCTCAGGAAATGAATGGGTGTTCATTGCTATCAAAGAAGAAGATCCGGTGCCTATTGAATCTGCTAGTTGTGTGAATGTGGAAAAAGCCTTGGTTGCTCAGGTTGAAGAAAAGGATGAATGTGTGATTGACAGTGGATGCTCTCATCATATGACAGGTGATAAGAATAAGTTTGTATGGAAAGGTATGAAGGTGGAATTGTGAAATTTGGAGACAATTCAGCTGGCAAAATCCGTGGCCGAGGATCCATCTCTTTTGATGGTAAGCACAACACTAATGATGTTTCGTATGTAGAAGGATTGAAGCATAATCTTCTCAGTGTTGGACAGTTGGTTGACAAGGGATATGATCTCCGGTTCAAGGATGGAAAATGCAGAATCTTGGAAAGCTCTGAAACTAAGATTGCATCTGGTACACATACTAGAGGTAACATCTTTCATTTAAGTGGTACTGGTAAAAGTTGTTTGATTGCTCAGATTGATCAGAGTTGGCTATGGCATAGGAGAATGTGTCATGTGAACTTTGACAACATTGTCAAGATAAGTGCTAATCAGGCTGTGAGAGATCTTCCAAAGCTTGTAAAACCTGTTAATAGCATATGTAAGGAATGTCAGTTGGGCAAACAGAGCAGAACTACATTCAAGAGTAAAGAGCAATCTTCAAGTGGATTGTTGGAACTTGTGCACACTGATTTGTGTGGTCTTGCCAGGGTTAGGACTTTGCAAGGAGACAGATACTTTATGTTGTTGATTGATGATTACTCCCAGATGATGTGGGTCACTTTCTTGAGAGAGAAATCAGAGGCTCTTGACAAATTCGAAGTGTTCAAGGCTAGGATGGAAAACGAGATTGGTGTGAAGATAAAGTGCCTGAGATCTAACAGAGATGGAAAATTTACCTCCGATGAGTTTAATGCATTCTGTGAAGAGCATGGAATAAGAACACAGTTATCTGCTCCTAGAACTCCTCAGCAGAATGGAGTTGTGGAAAGGAAAAACCGGACTATTCAAGAAGCTGCTAGAACTATGATGGAGGCAAATGTTCCACATATCTATTGGAGAGAAGCTGTGAGTACTGATGTCTACACTCTTAACCGAGTGCAGATCAAAGGTAATACTAGTAAAACACCTTATGAACTTTGGTTTGGTAATGCTCCTACTGTGAAATACTTCAAAGTTTTTAGTAGTAAATGCTATATCAAGAGAGATGAAGATCTAGGCAAGTTTGATGCAAGATGTGAAGGAATATTTTTGGGTTACTCTAACCAAAGCAAGGCATACCGGTGCTTTAACAAGAAATTGAAAAAGATTGTTGAAAGTGCTAATGTCAAAGTTGGAGGCATGGAAAGACCTTCCAAGTCTTGTGGATATGAATCAGATGACGAAAAGCAAGCTCAAGCTCAAACTCAAATTCAGACTGCTCCAGAGATTCCGGTGACTCAAGAAGTTAATGCAAATGTTGAGGAACAAGTTCAAGAATCAGAAGGTGAGGAAAATCCCAAAACTCCCAAGTATGTAAGATTGAATCATTCTGAAAATCAGATCATAAGGGATAAAAATAAAGGTGTTCAAACTAGAAGAAGAATTGCTGAAGAACAAGAGGAGTATTGTCTGATTTCAAAGATTGAACCAAAATTAGTGAATAAAGCTTGTAATGATGAGAGTTGGGTAAAAGCAATGGAAGAAGAATTAATGCAAATTGAAAAGAATCATACTTGGGATCTTGTTCCTAGACCTGAAGACAAAAATGTGATTGGAACTAAATGGGTCTTCCGAAATAAATTGAATGAAGATGGTGAAGTAGTAAGAAATAAAGCAAGATTGGTGTGCAAAGGATATTCTCAGGTAGAGGGAATTGATTTTGAAAAAACTTTTGCTCCGGTGGCAAAAATTGAAGCAGTCAAATTATTTCTTGCCTTTGCTGCTTACAAAGATTTCAAAGTCTACCAAATGGATGTCAAGTCAGCATTCTTAAATGGAGAATTGGAAGAAGAGTTCTACATTGAGCAACCGGAAGGATCCCAGTTGTCTGATCAAGGAGATAAGGTCTGCAGATTGAAGAAAGCATTTTATGGACTCAAACAAGCCCCAAGAGCCTGGTATGCAAGATTAGACAAGTATCTGTTAAAGTTAGGCTTTAGCAAAGGCACTGCTGACAGTAATCTTTATTTCAAAATTGATCATAAATACATCTTGATTGTTGAGGTACCTGTTGATGATATCATCTTTGGTGGAAATGAGAATATGTGCAAAAAATTTGCTGATCAAATGCAAAGTGAATTTGAGATGTCCATGCTTGGTGAAATGAATTTCTTCTTAGGTCTACAAATCATCCAGTCAGAAAAAGGCATCTTCATGTCTCAGTCTAAGTATGTGAAAGAGTTGTTGAAAAAGTTTGGAATGAAAGATTCAAAACCAGTAAGTACTCCTATGGTAACCGGATGCAAGTTGAGTAAAGATGATGATTCCCCTAAGACAGATCAAAAGAGGTATAGATCAATGATTGGAGGACTGCTTTATCTGACTCATACCAGACCTGATATTATGAATGCAGTTGACCTTGTTGCTAGATTTCAAGCTGATCCTAGAGAATCTCATGTTGTAACAGTCAAAAGAATTTTTAGATATCTGAAGGGAACATCTGATTATGGCTTGTGGTATCCTAAGGGTGATGATTTCACCAGGGTTGCAGGATACGCCCCCTCCTTCCCAAGGCACGCGTACCGGCGTGCCGGGTACGGACACGGGTACGGTACGGCTAAGATACGGACCAGATACGGTGCCCACCCGTATCCAAAACTAGGGCAAACTCTTAGTCGTGCCGGATACTTCTGGATTCGGATTTCTAAAAAAATCTGCCGTATCTCTGTGCATTGAACTATCTGAGAGCGGAATTGAAAGGTGGTTGGCTGAAGGATGTTGGGAGAGGCGTCGTGGCTCATGTCTCCGCTAGAGAGAATCGAACGCTTGACCTCTGAGAGTGTTGCAGTGGTTTTCAGCATCAGCTCGTGCTGCATGTGCCATGTTGTGAAGTGGCTCTTCTATGGGATGGGAATGAATCCTACTGTTTACGAGCTTGATTTAGCAGATTTTCATCCGGACGTTTGCCATGTTGTGAAGCGGCTCTTTTGCAGGCTCTTCCTTGGTTCGACGAGGAATTAATTTAGCTTTCTAAAGCAAGATTCAAAGCTCTTGGTCGAGTCCCCCCATTGGTCAAAGGAATTAATATAGCTTTTTGTAGAGGTTAATACATAACCATTCCAAAGCCGTAGCACCCGAATGACCTACCATCATATTCAATAGAACTATATTATTCAAATTTACTAAGCTTAATGTTAATCTTTGAAAAAATTTGTAATCTTTAATATTTTATTAATAATTATAATGTGTATTTAAATTTAAATATAATATGTATTTAAATATAATTATAATATGTATTATAATTATATATATTTAAATTTTATATGTTTAATATTTATTAATACTTCTAATATGTTATAAAATAATATATTATATTTTTATATAATAAAATTTACTAATTTTAATATTTAATCTTGGTAAATTTTTGTAATCTTTCAATTTTATTAATAATTATAATGTGTATTTAAATTAAAAATATAATTATAAAATGTATTATATATATATATATAATACATTTAATATTTTATTAATATCTATAATATGTTATTATAAAATATATATTAAAATATAATTTATTATTTTATAATAACCTATTATAAAATAAAATATTTTTTTATTCATATATATATATGAATGATTGCCATATCTAGCCGTATCCATATTAGGAGGTCTTGAAAAACAGCCGTATCCGTATCGGATACCGTATCCGCATCGGATACGGTATCCGCATCGGATACCGTATCCGTGTCCATGCAACATTGGATTTCACTCTTCATGCATACACAAATGTTGATTGGGCAGGAGATGTGGACGACAAGAAGAGTACTAGTGGAGGTGCATTTTTCTTGGGAAAGAGATTGGTTTCTTGGTTGAGCAAAAAGCATGAGGCAATATCTCTATCTACTGCAGAGGCAGAGTACATAGCAGCAGCAAGTAATTGTACTCAAGTTTTGTGGATGAAGCAAATGTTGAAGGATATCAGAGTTGTGTTTGAAGAGCTTGTCACAATCTTCTGTGATAATTCAAGTGCAATAAACATTTCAAAGAATCGGGTGTTGCATTCAAAGACAAAGCATATATCCATCAAGTTTCACTTTTTGAGAGAGAAGGTAAATGAGAATGAAGTCAGATTGGAGTTTGTCTCTTCAAAGGATTAGATTGCGGATATCTTCACTAAGCCTCTAGCTAGGGGTTATTACCCCTCCTGTTCAGAACTAAGGTGCACTAATGTGCATCAATCCGATGGAATTCACAGTCACATCTTGTGATCTGGATTGGTGTTAAGGAGTTGCTACTCAGGGGGAGTAGTCAGTATGCTGATTCTGGATTAAGAAACAAAAAGAAGGAAAAATGATTGCAAATATGCACCCTTTGCCATTGATGTCAAAGGGGGAGAGAAGTCATGTGAAAAACCTAGAAGCAAGCAGTTGCTGGTAAAAGGGGGAGCAATGAAGAAACTGGTTGCAAATGTGATAAGAGAAAGGGGGAGAAGTTCTTGTCTTGATGGTTGAAACAGTTTTTCACATCATATGTTGCCATCAATGACAAAGGGGGAGATTGTTGCAAATATGTGCCTAATCAGTGTTGTCATTGATGTTAACATATCCTTGTTGTCATTGGTGTAAACTATATCCTATTCTATTGCCTATTTAGAAGATTGGAATGTTGAGGATATTGAGAAAATTAGCCTCTGGAAGGAACAAGTGAGTCACAAATCTCTTTGTCAGAAACAGTGAAGACAATGCAGTTCAGTGAAGTAGATTGCTCCGCATTCCCAGTAAGATGAAGATCAAAGTCTGCGGATTAAAGAGTTTGTATAGGATGGTCTGTAGTTGCTCCAGTCAAGATTTGAGAGGTCCACATGAAGTATTGACGAAGTTATGGCCATCTGAGTAGAACCGGGTTTTTCAGTTGTTCAGAGGAAACAGAGTGACAATAAGTTGGTCCGGATTGCTCCGCATTGAAATATTACGGTCTGCGGTTCTAGAGGCATGTTTGGGATGTTGATGTGTATCCTCAACTCAAGTGGTTCGTGGTTTGGAGGTCTGCAAGCAATTTTTCTAGTGTGACAGTCATGGCAGTCAGTGTTTTTAAGTTCCGGTATGAAGATGCAAGTGATTCTAGTGATCTGAAGTGGTGCGGTTGTTCCTGATGATTTCATTGTGCTTGTGGAGGTCTCCGGATCGTGTACCTACTATGTTGGTGGTCCGCATTGAAATTTGAGCTTGTGGCTGAAGATTTCTTCTTGAGTGTTGCTATTCATTCCAGTTTTGGCCGACCGGATGCTTTGTGCATGTTGCGGATAATCTAAAAAAGGTTCTATGAAGCATGGCATGCTGTTTGAGGAAGATTCAAGTCCCAGCTATGTTTGGATGACAGTACAGTGATCCGCATTGATTCAAGTTGACCTTGATGTTTATTCCAAGGTTGATGAAGCATATAAATATGTGTGGTTGAGTTGTGGAAATGCATCCTTGTGCGAAAATGATAAAATCCTAAGAAGGGAAGAAAAGCAAAGCAGAGAAGAGGAAGAGCAGAAGAGGAAGAGCAGTAAAAGATGAGGAGATAGCGAAGAAGTGTTTGGTGGCAAAGTAGAAGTAATGTGCGCATCAATGGAACTGAACTTTGCATGAAGTAGATGATGTTTCTCAGTTCAATCTTTCTGTGTTAATTATACAATTATCTTGTAGGCAGTGAGCCTCTTTGAGCAGTGAGCTCTGGGCAGTGCGCCTTGAAGGCAAGTGCCTTCCCCATTTTTCTATTCTTTTAACAAAGAATAAATTTTGTGGGTTAACCCCCATCGTGGTTTTTCCCTTAACCGGGTTTCCACGTAAAAATTCTGGTGTTATGTGTGTTGATCTTGTTTCAGCTCATGTGTTGTTTGACTCATGTTTTCATGTTATATCATTAATCTATTTATAAGTAATAAAGAAGATAAGTTGCAGCAAAAGATAAAGTTTTTGAGACAACTGATTTACCCCCCTCTCAATTGTCTGCCCTAATTTCAACAGGTATCTCAACCAACCTCGGCCAATTATATATCGGTTCAATACTTTGTAGTCAAGAACCCGACATTGTGAGATTGTGATGTAATGTTGATATATTCAATGAATGGAAACAATGTTTTATCTGTGCAATTCTATTTCTGTTTACTCCATGTTTCTCTGAGAAACGATTTAGCGAGTAAACATTTGGCGCCGTTGCCAAAGTGAACTTGGTAAACATCACCCAAACGGGAGAATGGCATCGTGATGGTCAACGAACCGAACAACCAGTACAAGCAAACGAAGAACGTGGAGACGCTCTGATGGAGGATCTGGTCAACCTGTGGGACATCTCGTTGAGGGATCACGTAAGGAGGGAGGCTCTTAGGTGAGAGATCCATTAGGAGGTCATCTGGGACAGACTACATGTCAACCCAGAGGTCGACCACCTCCTCAACCGACTACCAAGGTTTATCGCTCGCCATTACATCATTCTGTAAGACCTTCGCGCTGAGAGTGATCAAGAACGACGAAGGCAACAAATACTACAATGGTACGAGGAGAGAAGTAAACGAGAGGAGGAAGAACGTGATAGTAGCTGAAGACGTACTCCCGGCAATTAATGCCCGTGCGATTGTCAATTAATGCCCATACATCTCAATAAAGACAAGAACCGAGTACCAAGCCGGAAAGAAACACCTGAGGAAAGAGTACGAAGATCACTGAGATTAAAGGAACAAGAGAAACGAAGAAAGAGACTGAAACAAATTGTTGAGGAAGCAAATGAAGATCATGAAATAAATCAAGATATTGTTGAGTTGCACCAAAACCTCGTCAAGGAAACTGACAAAGGAACTTTCAGGACACCGACAATGACAAATAAAGAAAAAGGAAAAAATAATGAAAATGAATTGACAGAAGAGCTTGAAAACAACATACGTCGCATCCGAGAGCTGTCCATATAAGACGACGAAGGGCCAAGGATTAGAGGACCTAAGCCCAAGACCCCCCGACAGAGGGAGTACCGGAACGAATCCCAGGAGACTCGAAGTGCAGAGGACGTTGAGAAGGGACGGGGAGAAGACCCATACGTGGCCGAGAGTGCAAGAGAGGCACCGAAATGTCGTGGGAGAACCAGTCCAATCAGGTCTGACGCACAGGGAGGGCATCGAGGAAGAAACATGGTGACTCCACCAGCTAGCGAGAGGCAAAAGCTGTCGAAGTTTATGGGGAACGGGTCAAAGGATCCAGTACGGCATTGCAAGACTTGCGAGACGATATGGATAGCCAATGGGCAGGAAGATGAAGACTATTGGCTGAGAGCGTTCCCAACGACGCTGAGGGGCATAGCCATAGACTGGTACACCGAAGTTGAAGTAGCACATAAAGCCTCATGGCAAGTACTGAAGAAGGCATTCGAGGATGAATTCAAACTTCTCAGGGATGACAATGAAATTGTAGCGGAGATCTACAACACAAAGCAAGGAAAGAACGAGAACGTGCGAGCCTATAATCGTAGGCTCAAGGAGTTGTTGATGAAACTGGAGACTTAGCTAGCCGACGGTCTGAAGAAACAATGGTTCATCAAAGGGTTGCTCCCGTCATTGAGGAAGAAAATGAAAGTCGTACCTCTGTCATCGTACGCCAAAGGGTACAATCAAGCGATGGATATAGAAAGTAAGAACAAAACATCCTTTCGAGGGAAGAGGAAGACGAACAATGAGGGGAGTATGGACAACAGCATCGATGGTGAGTCAAAAACCATCCAAGCACTAAGGAAAGACATGCTAAGGATGATGAAGGAATTGAAGGCCGACAAAGGAAGTACGAAAGAAGCCAGAGAATTGTGGTGCACCGATTGTAACGGGGAAAGACACAAAAGCAAATTGCCCGAAGAAGCTGTTATGCGATATCTACCAAGTGATGGGACATTCCATCAAGGAATGCCCATACAACCTAAAAACAAGGAGTACACAAGTGCTCTTCACACAAGGAGAGCAGCCAACCCCGCCAAACACACCACCAATGCGTCCCCTAGAGGATATCGGAATAATAGAAGGAACAACAGTCCTAGAAGCAAAATACAATATGATAGCAAAGGGAGGCCCATGATAAAATACCGGAAGTGCAACGAATGGGGCCACTTCGCCAAGGAATGCTAGAATGGTCAAAATTCAGGGGGAAGACTGTGCAAATGGTGTGGATCGGGTGATCATGAAGACGACTACCCCAAATAGAAAGGCATCAATATGTTAAATATGGAGGAGCAAAGCCAAGAAGTACTGGCGGTCACCACCAGAGCGCAAACAAAGAAGGCCATCTACCCAGATCCACGTACGGAAAAGCAAAGAATGAAAGAAGCAAAAGCAGAAGTGGAGCGGGTGATGATGAAGGAACAAAAGACCTCTCTAGAAACCCCAAGTACCTCCTAGCGGTCAAAAGCAAAAAACAATATCATAGGGCAGGTACTGCAGACCACCGTACCCATCAAGGTGACCGACCTTCTCCGGGCTATGCCACAACTTGGAATGGCAATCACAAACGTAGTCGGTGATGACCAACGACAGCAACAGTAAGGCCGAAGGAAGGAATTAATAGCAGAACCACCACCGCAAGGTGAACAAGCCATCGACCCAATGTTGCTGACGGTAAACATCGGGAAGAGGCCCGCGATCATACAAATGGAGATTGGAGGGAAAATCCTAACAAACACGATTGTCGATGGAGGTTCGGTAGTTAACATACCTACCGAAGACACATGGAAGAGTCTTGGGAAACTTACACTCTGGCCACCGACATTCCAATTGGTGGACGCCGACCAGCATGGCATCAAGCCGTTGGGAACACTGATGGCGTATAAGGTGACGATCGAGACAGCCGTTCTTGCTGAACTTCGTAGTCATCCCAGTGCAGAAAAAGGCATATGACACGTTGCTCGGAAGAAGATGGCTGGTGGCAGCCTGAGTAGATCATAACTGAAAGAGAAACACGCTGTCCATAGAGAGCAACAGAAGAAAGTATGTGATCGACCTGATAAATCAAACAGTCAGCGAAGAACTGGCATCATAAGGAGGATGTGGAATGGAGGAAGAAAGGGGAACTATAGAACTGTACGACGAAGGTATTCTAGACCTCGATGAATGCTCAGAGGATGAGACAAGTTCACTAAACGGATTATTCCACCGACAGATGGAGGACTATGAGGTATTCCAACAAGACTGTAACATGTTGCAAATCAAAGAAACGAAAGGGGAAAAAGAAGACGGAGCGTACAACTCAAAGTTTTTTTGCCTACGAAAAAAATATCTGTCGAGGGCCATACGAAGTTTCTGACAAAAATTTGAAAATCGCCGTACGAAGTCTGGAGTTTCTGTCACCGTACAAAATCTGTGTAAGAGACCTTATTATATATGACTGAAAATGTAATCAACTTTAAATAAGATTTCTTGCACACAATAACACCTAAATTCAAATACAATCACATATATATGAAACCATGAGTCACCATTGCATGTATTATTGATTCAACTTGAAATGACATCAAAAGCTTGCTGCTATTATCAAATTTCAGTCACTGAAATAATCATATCAGACTTGAATTTCTTATAAAAATTGCATCCAAATGCACCCAAATGTCCTTCTAACCCTAAAACATGAAAGTACTATCAATGTCCAATGAAAATAGACAACAAATGTCACTGTTACAGCCTCATATAATGGACTAATTACATCATGTTGACTGTTATGACTGATACAGAATATGAATATGCCTAGAAATCTTCTAGAGACCAAATCAATAACAAAAACTCCTCTTGAAGCCAAGTGATGGAATCCTAGGTGCAATATCTTGTATCTACAATGCTCCAAAGCCCTTCATACATCAAAATCTTCACTCAAAGCTTGCATATGAACCCTAAAATACCATTACCAGCTGGCTGTTATAAGAAATCAAAACTGAAAATGCATATTAAACCTTCATATAATGATGATTTCTCCAAATCGACTACCTTGGTGCAACATCCACAATGACCAAGGGTTAGAAAGATATCAAATTCACTTCAAATACTCCTTAAACCTACAATATCAAACTCAATGGTGAATATTTGTATAATATCACCGCACAAAGAGTGTGGGGTCATCACCTTGCAAATTGACATGAAAATCGAATCTTCAGCCAAAAACAATAGAGTAAGAAAACATACCAAAGCATCAATAGTTTCAAATTAATGTTCAAGTCCTCTATTTATCTTCTCCATGGGTAGGCATCTCACTCCTTGGCAAGTTTGAATTGAAATTTGAGTTCCACCAATGATGAGCAATAAACTTGAACAATTGTAAATGAGTTGCAACCAAAACTCATTCATTTAAAACAATCTTCAATTATTTTAAATGAAATGCAACTACTCCATAGGAATCGATCCACTAGCAATGAGCTCTCCTTGAATAGGCGGCGGCTGCTTGTATGCAATCATTTAATATTTTCGTTTTACCTTAAATATCATTCATTGGCTTGAGCGAACACAATCATATTGGCGTTGGCATTATGAATCCCTTAATCGCTCCATATGCAATCATTTAAAATTATTCTTCTTTTCCTTGGGCGATCACTAACCACTCCATGAAATGCATGAAATAACCCAATCAATCCAAATGCAAGCATTTCATAACTAAATTTGCATTTAAAATGATTCATTGCCTTAGCCGCCGATCCTTTACTTGGCATTTAAAATAATTATTTTTGAATATCTTTGACTTGGGCGAATGCACCTTAGCTTGGACGATTACCTTCTTGCATCGATTCCACTCATTGGCACATGATCCAATGCAATCGCCACCTCATGATGCCAATCGATCCTCTTGGAACTCCATCTACAATGCCAATCGATTATACAAGATAACCGTTGGGTTTAGCTTGGTCTTATTCATGGGGCGAACCTCCTTATTCCACACAAAACTCCATAAAATAGATTAGAGAAAATGCAATTAAAGATTTCATTTTCTCTTTATTCCATCTAACACATCAAATCAAAATAATTGAAAATACAATTTCAATATTGCATTTTCCAAATAACATACTAGTTGAGCCAACTTTCCGGTTCTCCATGTATAGACACATACCAACTTTCCGGTTCTCCATGAGTAGAAACAAACTCAAACTAGCAAATCATTCCCTTAACAATACATTAGCCTACGGGAATGGATGATAGGCTAATCGTCAACTCCATAGTTGGAAAACTCTTCTGGGACTCTCCAGGACTCTCCGGACTCGCGAGTCCTATGGTGAGCCGAGTCGACTCGCCATTGACTCCCGAGTCGAGTCCTGGCAAGTCCAGGGTCAAGACTCGCGAGTCCTACCCTGGGACTCGCGCGAGTCCCAGGGTCGGACTCCCGAGTCCCGACCCTGGACTCTCGTTTTGCCAGTTAGATGCCCAACAAGCATAAAAACTTAGTTTTTTTTGTTTTTTTTTTCTCATTTTGACATCATTATATGTAAACATTTATAAACTTATGATGTTGTTATGCATTTGAAAGTTTGAAACTATGAGTATGAATCATATGATTATGGTTCATGAATGATGAAATATCAAATATTGAGTGTTTGAAGATCATATGACGTGTAATGTTTGAATTATGGCTCTTATGTTCTCTAAATGCATTAATTTCTTTTTGTTTTTTGTAAAACTACGGTTTTCTTCTTTGTCGAATCCTAGCCGAGTTTTTTGCCGAGTCCCGAGTTCGAGTCCTATTTTGGGCTGCCGAGTCCGCGGCGAGTCCGAGTTTTCCAACTATGGTCAACTCCATATAAAGTTACTCCGGAAATGGGGACATGACAATCTAGTCGTACGAGTCTGAAGTACTTGTCAATCTCCACCGTTGTACAAACCATCCCTAGTTGTACCGTACAAGTCCTGTCGTATGAGTTGTGGAAACACCATACGACTTCATCCTAAGCCAGTCGTACGAGTCAGAATCCTCCGTAGTTGTGTCTTTCTTAGTCGGTCGTACGAATTGGATTTTGCTAGGTTTGCAAGCCATACGGATCCTCAGGAAATCTTGTTGTACGAGTATCATCATTTCCCTGTCGTACGACTTGATTTTCCAGAAGGTGGTCAATGGTCGTACGAATTGCTCTGTTCTTGTTCTCATTTCTCTGCCTACAGTACGAAGTGTAAGCCGTATGAAGTTGTTTTGCCAGGTCCGAAGCTATACAAATCAGCCGTACGAATTCCTCTGCCGAGTGTTGCTAGCTGTACGAGGGAGGTGTGCATGGTAAAAGGTTGAAGAAGTACGAAATCATCTTACTTCTGCCATACAAGTATCAGAGAGTCTTCTAGTATATTGCCGAAGGAGGAAGCGGCAGTTGTAGTAACCGTTTTGAGCATAGAATTACCTGCCAAGTGTCGAGATTGCCACAAAAACGCCAATACGGACAAGGGGAAAAGAGTAGCCCAGTACAGGCCAAAAATTGCATCGGCAAAGAAAAAGAAGATGAGCAAAGATACGAGAGTGGACGTCATGACTTGGGAAAATCTAACGGGCAATGAATGCAAACAGTGGTGGAGGAGTACTGAGGACGACCACATCCTAAAGATTGCACTAAGGCACGCACAGGTGGACAAGGCGGTTCTCCTACCATTTTTTAATGCTCGAGAGTTCAAGCCCTACTTGAAGGCCATGGTGGAGAACTATTGCCGACACTCACGCAAGTCAATACTGGAGTATAGAGGATGCACAGTTACAGTGTCATTCTGGCCACAAGACTTCGCCAGGGTATTGGGCATTCCGGCAACAAGCGCAGGAGTCAACAAACCAGGCAAGATGACACAACAGCATAAGGAGGCAATTGTGAGGAGAGTGTGCAGAAGTGACCTAACGCAGCAAGAAAAAGACAGTATATGGAGTTCGGGCAATCAAGGGCTACGGAAGAACTTTCTAGCTACGCCAGAATGGATGCCTCCTGGACTTAATGAAATGTAGGTTGACGGGGGCGAGTTGAGCATCAGATGTGGCGATTTGGATGGTGGACTATATGGTGGGATTAAGCATGGGCAAGGTATACAACTGGTCATAGCTACTTTCAGACAGGATCAGGGAGTTCTTGGCCCAGACGCATAAGGCATTTTATATGACTCAGCATGCGATAGCATTATTCCTTGATGTCATTCATACACAAGTTCCGGCAAATAGATGGGGAAGGTTGCAACCATTGACACACTTGAACCCTGGGTTGCCTACTGCTTTCTATTGGAAAGAACTAGATACCAACCAGGGAGAAGAGTCTTCACAGCGATGGAGAAAGAGAAAGCAACGGGAGGCATTAGTAGAGAGTGAGGAGGATGAGGAGGAGCCAAGTGACCAATCTTTGTCAACATCGCCAGTGATTCACCATCAGTGGAGGAAGTGTCATTGGTAGGGGATGCCGAGATTGCACAGGAGATAGACGTCGAGGAAGCATTTACAGTTGCAGTACCACCCCTACGACCAGCAACCTTCACCCTTCCTACACCGCCAATTGGTACACTGCCAGTTGGTACATCGGCCCCAGTCATCACAACATCGACGCCAATCAGCATCAACGTCGTCGGTATCAGACACCACATGGGTGCCGACCATAGCAACAGGATCAGTGACATCATGGGGTACAATCATACAATCGACGACAGTCACACCATCTGTTGTAGTTACAGTGACAGCATCAGCACCAGCAGTGTCAAGCATATTGGCAGGCGAGTTGTCCAGTGCAGCAACCGGGCCGCCAGCCTCATCAGCTGGACCACCAAGAGTAGCATAGATTCACAGCTAGTTGAGCATAGTCCGCTTCACAATGGAGGTGCCCGAGTTGCCATCACCAAGCCCTTCAGAGATTTTGGCCGAGGGTCAGGATGAGGGTTGCACACCGAGAGTGGTAGAGAGTGCGGACCTGCAGGCTACAACAGAGTTTCACTGCCATGATGACAGAAGGCGAGGGTACGCAACATGACATCCCGCCAGGCGGTGCTGAGCAAGGGATAGTGGAGACACAGCCACTCATAGCCATCCAGGAAATTGGGGGACCATCACAGGAGTCTCCCATGGTAGTCAGGGGTTCACCACCGCCCACCCCATCAAGTGAGGAGTACAGTGGATCAAAGGGATTAGCATTGGAGATGTCTAAGCCCGATGCTTCCGATCCGCTCGGGACAGTACAGAGGTATGTCGAGGACCTTCAAAGCGTAGCAACAGTCATGCATCAAGTGGGAGAAATCTCAAAACAGCTCAAAATTGGACAATCACCCATAGTAGCACAGGAGGTCCAAAGGATCCTTAGATTTGCTTAGGTGGGGTGAGAGCAAGAGTTTGCACGATGTTTTAACACCAAGGGATGGTCGGAAGTAAAAACATGTGCAATGGTAAAGGCATGGCGAGGAGCACGACCATTGATTGCAGGAAGGGATGGTCAGGTGATAGCATCTTTGTTTAGCATTGAGAGGGCTTTTCGGGATGTTTTTCACCTAATGAAAACGTCAGAGGGTAGCAACAAAGGTACATGTGCAGGAAAAGGATGAGGCCTTTCAGGTAGCAAAGAAGATGAAGGAGGAATTGGCTGGGCATATGCAGAAGTTTCAGGAACAGTTGGCTCAGCGAACTCAGATTAGCAGTACAGAGCGAGCTCGAGCATTGGCCTTAGAGACCATGGTGTCGGAGATAGAAAGCGATGCAGCTCAGATGATGAGGGAGGTGGAGCAAAAGGTGAAGGACTTGGAGGCACAGCTTGCAGCAAAGGGACAGGAGGTGGACCAGGCGAAACATCAAGTGATGGAGATTGCGCGCATGGTGAAGGCAGCCAGGGAATGTGAGATTGTGGCCGAACACCAGTTACGACTGCATACAGAGGAGGTCCGAAGATTACAGGAGCTGCGGTCGCCAATGTCCACCCCGACATCCTCGATCCATCCAAGGACGTTTCCACACCCCCCTTCTTCTCAATAGTTCATTTTGTTGGTCACTCACCCCCATTTTTGGTTGTAATTTCATCTGGAAGACGACTTGTCTTGTGGGGGGGATGATGTAGACGGCCATAGTCGGTTAGAGTCGTAGTCGGCCGTAGTCTTATTTGGCCAAGTAAATAATAATGAATTAAATAATACTTGTGCATAGTTAGTTTATTATGAGTGTTATCGAGAATTGAACCCGACAATTGGATAATTATGTAGTTGTTGTTGACGGTTGGTATCTCAACCAACCTCGGCCAGTTATATATTGGTTCAATACTTTGTAGTCAAGAACCTGACATTGTGAGATTGTGATGTAATGCTGATATATTCAATGAATGGAAACAATGCTTTATTATGTGCAATTCTGGTATGAATCTTATAATTTATAGTTGTTACTATATGTTTCCGTTTACTCCATGTTTCTCTGAGAAACCACTTAGCGAGTAAGATCTAAGAGGTATAGATGAGTAAGAAACGGAAAGTTAAGTGCATAATTTGCGAACTATTGAGACTAGGGCAATAAATTGTTGTCACATAGTTATTGAAATGTTCTCATGAAGTAGAAAGCAGTAAGTTTATCAAGGATTACAGCATTCATTAAATGACCATGCTGGGATGTCATACTCACATAGTTTAGTTACCATCTATGCTAATGCCTTCTTTTACTTAACAATTTACTTAGTTACAGGTAGGTTGGTGGAAAAGCTCTGAAGTACATTGCCAAAGGCTATAACTTTATTTCCAGCGTTAGGAAAATATACCACCTATGCCATCTTCTTTCACATCATACTCGGATAGCTTAGTTACCATCTATGCTAATGCCATCTTTTCCTTAACAATTAACTTAGTTACAGGTAGGTTGGTGGAAAAGCTCTGAAGTACATTGCCAAAGGCTATAACTTTATTCCCAGCGTTAGGAAAATATACCACCTATGTCATCTTCTTTCACTTAACACTTTATTTAGTTACAGGTAGGTTGGTAGCAAAGATCTGAAATATATTGCCAAAGGCCATAAGTTTACTTACAGCATTAGGCAAAAATCAGGCTGTTTTTGAACTTTATATATTTATTTTTATAGTATTTGGTTTGTGAAAGTTGGAAAGGAACTGCATGATCGTTAGAAGTTATTGGTGCTAAATAGAAACCAGGTGCCTAGCATATTATTTCAAAGCCAGAGTTACATTATGAATGATAAAAATTCAACTGCAAGCACAATCAAATGAAATCAAATTTATATTAGTGTCTACTGATCAAAACAAAATGTCAAAAATCTGGGAATGGAACACGCCTAGCATGAGTCCAAACAGTACCAAACGAAAACACAATAAAGGAAAGACTCTAGATGGTAGAAAACCATAGCATGATCCTTCAGGACAGATAGTAATCAACTTAACACTTTATTTAGTTACAGGTAGGTTGGTAGCAAAGATCTGAAATATATTGCCAAAGGCCATAAGTTTACTTCCAGCATTAGGCAAATATCAGGCTGTTTTTGAACTTTATATATTTATTTTTATGGCATTTGGTTTGTGAAAGTTGGAAAGGAACTGCATGATCGTTAGAAGTTATTGGTGCTAAATAGAAACCAGGTACCTAGCATATTATTTCAAAGCCAGAGTTACATTGTGAATGATAAAAATTCATCTGCAAGCACAATCAAATGAAATCAAATTTATATTAGTGTCTACTGATCAAAACAAAATGTCAAAAATCTGGGAATGGAACACGCCTAGCATGAGTCCAAACAGTAACCAACGAAAACACAATAAAGGAAAGACTCTAGATGGTAGAAAACCATAGCATGATCCTTCCGGACAGATAGTAATCAACTCCAACATCTCATGGTCAGAACTGAAATAAACATTTGTTAGAATAGTGGTCTGGTGGATTTATATCCCTTGAAATTGTGCACCATGCCATATATGGTTCATGTCTTCAGTGGTCCAGAAAAATGAAAAAGTTAGCATGGAATCATCGGATTAGATCAACGAGCCAGACTCTTCATAGGTTGAAATAAATAAGAACCAACACAATATACCTTTGGTTTTCATTCTGCACCAAAGTGACTTAGATTCATGGATCCCTGAATAAGCAGCAATTAAAACCCTAGAGCTCATGGTACAGTGTAAGTATGAATATGATTTGATTCTGTGATTATTATGGCTACATAGCAATCTAAATGTGCATATTTTTATGCAGTTAAAAGAAAAGAACATTTTCTGAATAATGTCTTTCATAAACCTGTAAAAGATAAACCTCAAACACTCTAAAAAATGCCTCTTTTGAACCATTGACTACTGTCATGTAACAATGCACATTAGATGCCAAAACAAAGCATTGATTGCAAGAACAAGAGCAAACGTGTATTCCCTCCAGTATTTGAATTTAAGATTTTTACTTTTTATAAGCATATTAATCACTTGTCTCCAATGTTACCTTCATTTTTGCTTCTTTTTCACTCCCATTTCTTCCTGAGATTTTATTATACTTGAGTGCTTAGTTACTTTCTTTCCACTACAAATGTATCCCATACTAAAATACCTTTCTGCCATACAATTGCATTTTTAATATAATTTATTCAAATGTACTATGTAACTCTGAAATAAAGACAAGTCAATTAGAGACAATAAATTTATATTTTGTTACAAAGATACAAATATGAAATCTATGTTTCTCCTTATCCATATAGTGATATCTACAAAAGACCAAAAAGTTTCAAGTGCTCATTCAAAACGAACTCAGAAATGCCAGCCAGTGCAACAAAGATGCTTCATCTAGGAGAACTTTTCATTGAGGGTCACTAGACATTTTTTCAATGTTTCAGGAATCTTTATGGTTTATATTCACCAACGTTTCCTCTTACACATATGATCTGTGGGGTAGTTTGGGGCAACACTCCTTAAGACAACCAACTTTCTTGGGTCGCAATTTCTTTAACCATGCTTGGGATCATAAACTACAAAATGCGTCAAGCAACTGAAATTTGATGTTGAAAGATTCCCTCAACTTTCTAAGGAGAGCTTGTCACCTAGATTTCCAAAATTGGGGGCGAAAAACTCCATTTTATAGTTTCAGACTTGTCAGCTCCTGCTTAAAATAGCTATAAAGGAATTGTTATTGGAATGTAAAAATTAGAGTTGTAAACTTGTAGCAGAATAGAAAGAGATGAGAGCAGAGTGGTAGCATCACATCTCTTCTCATACACTGCTACAACTTTTGTACTGATCAAAGTGTGGTAGCTTCATATCTCTTCTCAGAGACTGCTACATCTTTTGTATTAATTAGAGTTTGCCTCATCTAAGAGATAGCCATGCATATCTCTTATATCAATATAGTTAATTCATATATTGAGAAATTGTTCTTTGTGTATATTTTTATCTCCATTCATTCACAGTTCATTTACTTACAATTATATCGTTACTTCTATGCTCCAGTTGCTGTAATTATTTGCTTCTACCTATAACACATCTAAGTTCCAACAATTTAGTGTGTTGTCCACCAAATTTGCTGACAAAATCCAAATCAATATATTAGGAGTACACATTTAAAGGACCTATCTCTTCCATCTTCACTATGAGGAAAATTCAATCCAAGATTGGAAGTTGAAAGCTAACAGAAGCCATTACATGACCATCTGTAGCATTAGAGCAAGGGAAGAAATAACTCTTTGGGACACTAATTTACTGCTGTTGATCTGTGAATAATAAATGAAAAAAGTAATAAATTACTACAGGCTGTATGTCAAAAATCAAGCTATTACACTGACCTAAGACAAATCCAGAACCACTAATAATACCATGTAACCTAAACGTGGGCATAGATGAGACTCGGTACTTATTACTAACATTTCCTTCAACTTACTCATCCTGCATAAAATACAAGACTAAGCTGTAGGATGCACAAGAGCTCTTTGAGGATTATGCTAGGGGGTCAGCCATGCAACATCAACATCCCGGAGAAAAGACAAGATATAGAGTAAAATTTTTCATGCAGGCACAGATTCTGTGATAGAAGCTCACTCTTGGAAAGATGTCTTAAATGCGAGTGCTAGATAAGAAATATGGAAAAAGATTTTGTAAACAGATATGGTGAAGATTGGACTTAGATTATGGATTTATATTTAAGTCAAACAAAGAGTGTTGTGCCAAATCAAAATTTTTGCTTCATTAAGGCATTTTGAGAAAGTCTAGAAATTTTTTCGTCAAAAAGTCAATTTCTAAAAATAGAAATTTCTATTTTTAAAAAGTTTCTAAAATAGACGTCAAAATTAGGTTTTCTGGGTTGCTTGAGATACGGATGCTGGCAAAATTTTCTAAAAATAGAATCTCTGATTCAGGTGTCGTGCCTAATTCTGATTGGCCGATTTTGCTTCAAGATCAAGGTGGTGTAGATGGAATCTGCAAAAGGTCGTGTTTTCCCTACTAGGTCAATTTTGCTTTTCCAAATGGCGAAACACGAGCTCCGAAGCCATTAATGGATGACGTTCATCTGCCACGGGTCAGTTTCAAGTTTTCAGGGCTATTCAAATAATGCAGAACTGTCGAACAATCGACGATTGACGAAGGACAGAAAACGGATCATGATGAATCCGGAAAGTGGAAAAAGTTAAAATCTTCGAAAAATGGTTAAGTTTGGAAATCCCAGGCGCCCCTGGAGGCTAGGGGTGCCCAACCTTCTCAGACTTAGTTTTTTTTCGTGTTTTTCGAGAAAGTGTTAAAAATGCCTTCGTCAGCCAGTTTCCGGGTGGAGAAAAGCAATCATGTTGGTCAGCAGGCCTGAAAAGCTGGGAATCACTTCAAATATACTCAGGCTATCTAGTCCATTCCTCATCCAGTGGCAGTTGTTTAACGAATCATCGAAATTAGTGAGAGGAAGCAGCTACTGGCATGACAAGCGAGGCAAACTGCAAACAGAAGTTGAAAATCATGAAATTGACTAAGGCACAGTTTCCCAAGCGCCCCTGGAGGCTAGGGGCGCCCATCACTCCCAGAGATAGAATTTTTTTTACGTTTTTCGAGAAACGTCAAAAAGTCTCCGTCAACCTGCTTCCAAGTGGTCAAAATCAGTCAAACTCAGTCGAAATGCCTGTAAAAGCTGGAAATTCATCTTAGGTGTGTTCAGGCTACTCAGATCACCTCTCATCCTACTTCAGCAGTCAACCGAACGGCCAAAATCAAAGATTGAATGGGACCTACCGCACGCAAAACGGAGAAATGGAAAGAAAAATTGAAAATCACAAAAATATTCTAAGGCTTAATTTCCTAGGTGCCCCTGGAGGCTAGGGGCACCCATCATCACCAAAGTTAGTTTATTTTTGCAATTTTTCCGGAAAACGACAAATCTTCCCCCGTCAGCCTGTTTGGATCCACAGAAATTCAGTTTGGCTCAGTTTTCGAGGTAGGCAGAAGGCATAATCACTTCAGTCTTCATCAGGCTTGCCTAACTGCCTGATCATCAGTCTCAATTTTCTTCTGGCAGACAAAATTCGACAGCCAAACAGGGGTCCACAATCACTGGAACGCGCGCGGAAATCAAAAAATAGAAAAAGTTGAAAATTTCCAAAAAATGGCTAAGGCATTGAAGCCCAAGCGCCCTTGGAGGCTTGGGCCACCTGGAGTCCCCAGAGATAGAAATTTTCATGGTTTGCTGATGTCATTCGTCAGCCACTTCCAAATCTTCGTCCGTTGACAGTTTCCAAAAGTCAGATTTGCAGTCGAACGTCGTCGGATCGTCAGTTCGAGGCTGGAGATTGAATCAAAATTGATGAAACTTCAAGATGCCATGATCAGTCAACTTTTTCCAGTCAACAGTGACAATTTGCCGTCTTGTTGAAGTTAGACGCAGGCCATACTGGAGTCAGAACGAGTGCAAAAGTTTCAAAATGAAGGAAAATTTGGCTAACACTTTTGCAACCTCGCATGTTTGATGACATCATCAAAGAAGATATTTTTCATCTCACACATGAAGCCATAGGCAGCTATAAAATAGGGATTCTTCCTATTCGAGCATATCAACTTGGATTTGTGCTTTAAAAGTTGCTTTCTTCATGGATAAGATTCAAGCTTCGTGCTTTCACAAAGAAAGCCGCTTTTTCGCTCTAAAGTTCTATAAAACAAGCTTTTGGCCTCCTTATTCATTATTTTTGAAGGTTGCATCCAGAGGAAGAAAATGTCTTTTTCTTCTCATGAAGATTTGAGAACCCAAACGGAGTGTTTTTTCAGTGTTCTTCATACTTTCGGGATTAGGAAGCATAGAGGCGCGCTTTTTCAAGGTCCATTTTTCTAGGGCATCATTTTTCAGAAACAGGGCCAAAGCTTTTTCAATTTTCATCGAAATGGGTTCATCTGCAATTTCGTCCTCTTGAAGATTGAAAAATTTTAGTTTTTCTGAAATCTGTTTTTTTGCTGCTTTTTCGAGAAATCCTCTGCTTTTTCAAAATCCGACGATCTGAGTTGCTTCAGAACGGGATTATCTACAAAACCCATGTCCCAGCTTTTTCTCTCGAAATCTGCTTTTTAGAAGAAATCAGCAAATAATATCAGTGGATGATGTGAACAATAAAGCAAGAATGTAGATGAGGATGTGACTCAAAAGAAAGCAGCTTTAACTCAGATGCTTTTTGTTTTAAAGCATTTGCTTTCATTCAAAGCTTATCCATCCTTTAAATAGTAAAAAGTCACTTTGTAATAGTTGGAGTTTTCTTTGCTTTAAAGCAGATTGTTTTAAAGCATTTGTTAGTTGTAATCTGTCTTAGAATAGAAATAAAGCTTGTGAGTTGGCAAGTTAGTTAGGTAAAATCAAGGAGATTTTAGGGTTCCCTACTCCTTTGATTTATTATAAATAAGGGCAGCCTTGCCCATTGTAAGTAATGGTAATTGTGATAGCAAAATTTGTTGTCCTGCTCAGTGGAGAAACACGGCTACTATTCTTGATGAAGAAGAAAACAAAGCAGATCTTGCATCTGGAAGACCAGTATTACCACCTCCCGCGTGGCAATTGATAATCCTGGCTCATAGGGTTTATACAAGAAGGGGGAAAGATGATACTACAGATCCATTCTTCCAAGATCTCATTCCTACAGAAGTTGGAGAAGCATCCAACACAGTTGTTGGAGTCTAGCAAGTTCTTGAAGTCAAGCACGACGTACCTGAAGTTAAGCAAGAGGAACCTGTAATCCAGCCTAGAGCAATGGGTGATGCTGATAATAATGTTCGCAATAATCAAAATCAGCAGCGTCCACCCCCATTACCTTGGGGTGATAACATTAGACCTTTGGCCCTGCAAGCACATCATGAGTTACCTAAAGGGTCAAGGAAGCACTTTCCCCGGTTCCACGGCGATGGGACCCAACATCCTAATGAACACATCTCTACATTCACAACAGCTTGCGCCATTTTGCATGTATCACATGAAAATGTTGTTGTGCGTCTCTTTGTTGAGACTCTTGTGGGAAATGCTGCCGACTGGGTCAACCATTTGGAGCCAAGCATCATTACAAATTGGGCAACTATGAGCAAGAAATTCTTGGCAAGGTTCAACTCTGTTGAAGATGGTCACAGATTGTTCGCCCAACTCTCAAATTTAAAGATGGAAAACAATGAACCGATGACGGAGTTCGTAGCAAGGTTTAATCGCCTGGTTACGCGCCTTTCTCATACACTCAATCCATCTCCACAAATTCTATTGAATAGTTTCATTAACGCTCTTCCTTCTAAGATAGCCTTTTTCTTGAGATCGCCTGATGAAACAGAATTATCCAGTGCACAGGAAAATGCCATCAAGTTAGAGGATAACATGATTACCTCTGGCAAAATGAAGACGGATTCAATCAGGCCTCTTGTTCAGAGTTCTATGGATCCATTGCTACAGAAGGTAGCAAATGAAGTGACTATTATGAAGAGGCAGTTGCCGACTCAGGGGCAACTTGCACAACAGCCGTATCAGTCACCACAACAACAATACCAACCGCAGCAACAGTATCAACCACAGCAACCATATCAGCCTAAGAGGAACAATTTCCAACCTTTTAATAACTACAGGCCCAAGTTGCCGGCACCACCACCAAGACAAGCAGTTGATGCTGCTCAAAATGCAGTGTTTTGCTCCTTTCATGAAACCGATGCACATACTGGTGACACGTGTCCTGAAAATTTAAGAATGAATTCGATTATGGGATACGCTGATGCTACACCCATTTCAAACATTGTCCCTTCCCCAAGTGCGAATGTTGTCTTACCACAAACGGACAACTTCAATGGCGACTCTACTACGGGATACTTCCAGAAAGAATCCATTTTAATAAAGGAAGAACAAGAGGATCTTCGTCAATATTCTCTTGTGGTGAATCATGAAAATGTTTCGACACCTGTGTTTACACGTGCTCAACATTTCAAGGCACAGAAAGAAGAGGAAAAACTAAGATCAAAAGAAAAGGGGAAGGAAGTGGCTTCCACTTCTAATGTTAAGTCTCCACATGAAAATCTCAAGGCTGCTCAAGATCCATCTTCGACGAATTTTGATATAGTGGATTCATGAACACAAAGGTGCAGATTTCTTAGCTGGAATATCTTCAGGATCATCCAGATCAGCTGGATAGAATTTTTAACTATGTCAACAAAGAGACTGTCATTCAACCTACATTGCTTGAATCCTCCGTTCCAACAGAAGAGAAGC
This sequence comes from Cunninghamia lanceolata, assembly GCA_027924645.1. Taxonomy (NCBI): domain Eukaryota; kingdom Viridiplantae; phylum Streptophyta; class Pinopsida; order Cupressales; family Cupressaceae; genus Cunninghamia; species Cunninghamia lanceolata. Next base: position 20,855,506 of record BSBN01001583.1, read on the forward strand.
CCAAGCCTTTCTATATCTCTCTATATATAGGAGGCTATAAATTGAGCAATTGTATCATTGATTCCGGAGCCTCGGACAACGTCATGCCTTTACAGGTGATGAATGCATTAGGACTCTCATGCACCAAGACGCATGACAAGTGTTATTCGCTTGAGTCTAAGTCAGTGCCGTTGGTTGGACAATTGAAGGATGCTCAAGTACGGTTGGCGGCTTGTCCCGAGAAGAAAATTATGATGACTATCTTGGTAGCTGACATTCCAGCCAGTTACGGGATGCTGCTAAGTAGAAGCTTCTGCAAAGATCTCGGAGGAGAAATACAATTGGATTGGTCATCCTTGACCATTCCTTTAAAGAAAGGCAGTTTCAAATTAGAACCAGAAACCAAGTCTCAGTTCACGGTGGTGAAATCTCAGGATCCTCAAGCACAAGTGCTATATCAAGAAACGGTTCTTGGTACATATGTTACACTGTCAAAAATATCTGAAGAGAATCAGGAGGTTGTCTGCGCGGTTGGCAAATCAAAGGAAGAACCTGAAGAAATACACGACTTGCATACTTTCTCTGAGGAAGAAGGGCAACAATCATCTCAAGAGCAAAATTACGAGGAAGAGATCAAATATGCTACAGAGAGCAATGATGAATTCAATTTGTTCTTCTCGTCTTTTGAAGGTTGGTTTGAGGAACATGTGTCAGATACATTCAAAGGAGATGAAACCAAAGAAGCATTAGAGCAAGAACATGATCTTCTTCATTTTGAAGATGATCTATCTCTAGAAGAACTTTTCGAAACCGGAGATCATATGGAAGATTCATCATCAGATCTCAACTGTTTTCTACATCACTTAGAAAGTGATTCTTCAATAGAAGATATTGTAGATTTTCCTTTACAGGGTAGCCCGTCTTCACCTTTGTCTCAGGAAGCTTTCATACACACAAGTGATGAAGACAATGCTGAATTTACCTATGAATCTGTACAAGAAAGAGACTTCACCGATACTATACAGCCAATACAAAATACAACATATGAAAAGGCTTGTGAAGAAAATTTCATGTTGAAAAGTTAGAAATTCTCGACAAATGTTTTGTGAGATATGCCATATGTGAAATAGATCAAGAAGATGAAGAAGAAACATATAACTCAAATGAATCTGTCGTTGATTCTGCCTACCTATCAGAAGAAGAAAGGTACATGATTGCTGAAAATGAGACGCTACCAGATATCCGCATTGAAGAAGATTGCTCTATGGAGGATGACGAGATTCAAAATAATGAATGGCAAAGTGAGCGGCCAGGTGAAGATGTTATCCATCAAGTATACTTCGATAATGATCAGGAGCTCGAGCATTCAGACCTTGATGATTTATCGGATGGACGAAAACATAACCAATGAAGAAGTACCTGAAACACTAGAAAAATGGGTGACAACGGTTGTGGATCCAGTGAGCCAAGAATCAGTAATGAGGATTGTGTATGAGCAGCTTAGACCTTTTTCAGAAGATGATACATTGACTGAGTTCAAGGTTGCGTATGTTCAAGACATAAATGAAAGTCAAGTTCTATATGCGGTAACTACCATTCCCACAAGCATACTTTGGCCACAAGACCTTGCTCCATATCTTCAAAAAGACGTTTTGTATCTTCATCTGTTACAGAGGTTGCTTACTTTAGAAGAAGATGCTCCACCTGATCTCTGGCGTATCAACCAGTTCCTCATGAACTTCTCATGGCCTGAACGTGAATATCCGCCTAAATCGTGGCTCTTTGAGGAGATGTTGCAGAGAAAGAAAAGTTGTGTTGCCATGACAATCTTCACAGCTAAGGAGAAATGGTTCTTATTTCTCCAAACCAGTTGATGGCTTTGTGTAACAATATTTGTTCTTATCTTCACTCTAAAAGAGCGTTTTTGAATTTCATTTCCTTTCTATTTTCGTAATGTGTTTCCCCTTTCTGTAATGTGATCGTTATGTTGTAATGTGTTTCCCCTTTCCGTAATGTGCCAGTCGTGTTTTTGTGTTTTCGGAAAGTTCCAACTCTTAGGTGATTTTAGGAAGTCCGGTCTTAGGTGATTTAGGGAAATGTCTTGTTCTAGGTGATTAGGAAATGTCCTGACTCTATGCCCAATGGACAAGACACTAGTCTAAACTAGAAAGTCCAGAAATTCTCAGTTCTCCTATGCCGTAAGTATCCGACATGGTCGCCAGACAGAGCCAATTGTTGTGCCAAATCAAAAATTTTGCTTCATTAAGGCATTTTGATAAAGTCTTGAAATTTTTTCATCAAAAAGTCAAAATTTTTAAAAATAGAAATTTCTATTTTTAAAAAGTTTCTAAAAATAGACGTGAAAATTAGGTTTTCTAGGTTTCTTGAGATACAGATGCTGGCAAAATTTTCTAAAAATAGAATCTCTAATTCAAGTGTCGTGCCTGATTCTAATTGGCCGATTTTGCTTCACGATCAAGGTGGTCCAGATGGAATCTGCAAAAAGTCGTGTTTTCCCTACTGGGTCAATTCTGCTTTTTCAGATGGCGAAGCATGAGCTCCGAAGCCATTAATGGAGGACATTCATCTGCCACAGGTCAGTTTTAAGTTTTTAGGGCTATTCAGGTAACGCATAACTGTCGACCAGTCGACGATTGATGAAGGACAGAAAACGGAGCATGATGAATCCAGAAAGTGGAAAAAGTTAAAATCTTCAAAAAGTGGTTAAGTTTGGAAATCCCAGGCGCCCCTGGAGGCTACGGGCGCCCAACCTTCTCAGACTTAGTTTTTTTTCGTGTTTTTTGAGAAAGTGTTAAAAATGCATCCATTAGCTAGTTTCCGAGTGGAGAAAAGCAGTCATGTTGGTTAGCAGGGCCTGAAAAGCTGGGAATCACGTCAGATATACTCAGGCTATGATGCAAGAGCATCCAGTGGTGTAAGGGCAATCTTGCATCACCCAAAAAGAAGTTAATTTAAAATCATTGTAGTTGTTTTCATTTCTTTCCATAATTAGTGTTTCTGGTTCCATAATATCCAGAATAATAATGTAGGACTTTAAGTTTTTCCAAAACTACTAAAAATAGCGACCTGCCTAATTAGGAAAGTGTACCTGCTATTTTTAGAAAGTTTGCATTTGGGCACGTAACGAAGCAAAAATTTCCAGAAAGTTACATAATGGAAATATAAGACCTTTGGCGAAGGAATCAGGCAAAGATCATTTGTGAGCTAAAAGATATTAAAGTTTTTGTTTTCCGAAAAGCCCCTGAAAATTTCCAGAACGAGATATGAGGCACTAAAACTTTCCATAACGTCTCGAAAAGTTGACGGAAATCCGTTTACGGATTTCCGGCGTGATGGTTCACATCGCGAGCTTTTCGGCGCTTAAAACAGTTCGTCAATCGGACACCCGGATCAAAAGTTATGCTTCCCGGAAGTTGACCTACTTTTGGAGGGAGTTGCAAAATTCGAAATTTAGCTGGAAGCCGCCAAAAAGTGCTATTTATGACTATTTTGGGAACCCTGGGCAGTAGTAGAGTGAAGGGGGCCAGTGTAGAGTCAAGAATAGGTGGGAAAATAGAAACCTTAGCTGATTTTGGGGTTACAGAAGGCTGAATATTCAAGAGTCTTGAGGTTGGGAAAGCTGTAATGTGTTGCAGCCAGTAGAGGATTCATCCTCTGATTGTAATTGAGGTTCTGTAATGTAATGAGTTGCCCAGTTTAATAAAAGAAAGTTCTATTTGCTATGTTCAATATATGTTATTGTGTGTTTTGTGATTTACCCCCTTCATCAGGCTATCCAGTCCATTCCTCATCCAGTGGCAGTTGTCTGACGAATCATCGAAATCAGTGACAGGAAGCAATTGTCGGCACGAGAAACGAGGCAAACTGCAAACAGAAGTTGAAAATCATGAAGTTGACTAAAGCACAGTTTCCCAAGCACCCCTGGAGGCTGGGGGCGCCCATCACTCCCAGAGATAGAATTTTTTTCACATTTTTCGAGAAACATCAAAAAGTCTCCGTCAGCCCGCTTCCAGGTGGTCAAAATCAGTCAAACTCAGTCGAAATGCCTGTAAAAGCTGGAAATTCATCTCAAGTGTGTTCAAGCTACTTAGATCACCTCTCATCTTGCATCAGCAGTCAACCGGACGGTCGAAAACAAAGATTGAACGGGATCTGCTGCACGCAAAACGAAGAAATGGAAAGAAAATTTGAAAATCACAAAAATATTCTAAGGCACAATTTCCTAGGCGCCCTTGGAGGCTAGGGGCGCCCATCATCACCAGAGTTAGTTTATTTTTGCGATTTTTCCAGAAAACGACAAATATTCCCCCGTCAGCCTGTTTGGATCCGCAAAAAATCAGTTTGGCTCAGTTTTCGAGGCAGGCAAAAGGCAAAAGCACTTCAGTCTTCACTAGGCTTGCCTGACTGCCTGATCATCAATCTCAGTTTTCTTCTGGCAGACAAAATTTGACAGCCAAACAGGGGTCCACAATCACCGGAATGCGCGCAGAAATAAAAAAATAGAAAAAGTTGAAAATTTCCAAAAAATGTCTAAGGCATTGAAGCCCAAGCGCCCCTGGAGGCTTGGGGCCCCTGGAGTCCCCAGAGATAGAAATTTTATGGTTTACTGGTGTCATTCGTCAGCCACTTCCAAATCCTCATCCGTCAACAGTTTCCAAAAGTCAGATTTGCAGTCAAACGTCGTCGGATCGTCAGTTCGAGGCTATGGATTGAATCAAAATTGATGAAACTTCAAGATGCCATGATCAGTCAACTTTTACCAGTCAACAGTGACAGTTTGCCGTCTTGTTGAAGTCAAAGGCAGGTCATACTGGAGTCAAAACGAGTACAAAAGTTTCAAAACAAAAGAAAATTTGGCTAACACTTTTGCAACCTCGCATGTTTGATGACATCATCAAAGAAGATATTTTTCATCTCACACATGAAGCTATAGGCAGCTATAAAATAGGGATTCTTCCTATTCGAGCATATCAACTTGGATTTGTGTTTTAAAAGTTGCTTTCTTCATGGATAAGATTCAAGCTTTGTGATTTCTCAAAGAAAGCCGCTTTTTCGCTCTAAAGTTCTATAAAACAAGCTTTTGGCCTCCTTATTCATTATTTTTGCAGGTTGCATCCAGAGGAAGAAAACGTCTTTTTCTTCTCATGAAGATTTGAGAACCCAAACGGAGTGCTTTTTCAGTGTTCTTGATAGTTTCGGGATTAGGAAGCACAAAGGCACGCTTTTTCAAGGTCCATTTTTCTAGGGCATCATTTTTCAGAAACAGGGCCCGAGCTTTTTCGATTTTCATCGAAATGGGATCATCTGGAATTTCGTCCTCTTGAAGATTGAAAAATTTTAGTTTTTCCGAAATCTTTTTTTTGCTGCTTTTTCGGGAAATCCTCTACTTTTTCAAAATCCGACGATCTGGGTGGCTTCAGAACGGGATTGTCTACAAAACCCATGTGCCAGCTTTTTCTCTCAAAATCTGCGTTTTAGAAGAAATCAGCAAATAATATCAATGGATGACGTCACCAATAAAGCAAGAATGTAGATGAGGATGTGACTCAAAAGAAAGCAGCTTTAACTCAGATGCTTTTTGTTTTAAAGCATTTGCTTTCATTCAAAGCTTATTCATCATTTATATAGTAAAAAATCACTTTGTAATAGTTGGAGCTTTCTTTGCTTTAAAGCATATTGTTTTAAAATATTTGTTAGTTGTAATCTTTGTCTTAGAATAGAAATAAAGCTTGCGAGTTGGCAAGTTAGTTAGGTAAAATCAAGGAGATTTTAGGGTTCCCTACTCCTTTGATTTAGTATAAATAAGGGCAGCCTTGCCCATTGTAAGTAATGGTAATTGTCATAGAAAAATTTGTTGTGCCTATTCTAGCCTGCAGAAATTGTTATTTCAAGTGCTTGTTCACTCTGTGTTATCTGTTTGCCAGTGTTTGATTGCATATTGTATGCCTGCCTTTTGCTACAATATTGTTGTCCTAGAGTTGTAAGAACTTTATGATATTGGGAATAGAAATCTTATGCCTGCCATTTGCTTTGATTCTCTATCTCACAATCATCTAGTTTTGTCGTCAAATGTGTGGCTTGTGTAATCTTACTTTTAGTTATCATCTTAAAGTACTATGAGTCTTCTGATGTGATCTGGAAGAAGTTATTTGAACTTTTATGTTAAAACAAATCATTCTCTGTTAACTTTTGATTCCTATGCTCTGAATTTACTTAGGTGATCAAAAGCGTCATTTAGTTTAGGCCTAGCTCTAGTTAGAAGTTAAAAAGAAAAAACTTTGTTGCAGCGATAGAGTTTTATAACCTTGTGCTCGCAGCTGAGAAGCAAAAAGATAGGCAAAAATTTAATTTATTTATCTTTTAAGCAAACATCAACAAAAGGGGAACTTCCCCTCATAATAGAAGAGCAATTTATCTATGCATAGCTGTCCGTTTCCAACTCGCATTCCAGAGGTACGAATGGAGACGCCAACAAAGAGGAAGATAGATATGTGGCTCAAAATGTTTTTCAAGGAAAACAAGAACAATGAATTCCATTGAACATCAAAACTATGGTTCATTTGGTGAAAATATGCATAAATGCATATCGAAAAAGTTGAATCGAAGTAATGTGTCACACCTACACTACAAGATACTACACAATATCAATATTACTTATTTATACAACCTGGCTATACAGTTGATTTTACGTATTGCTAACATAAATTAGTCAAAGAAAATACATATTTGGTGAAAGAAACTACTAATTTTGTACAGTAATGATTTTATATGTATTGCTAACCTAAATTTGTGTGTAACATTTTTTCTGCAAGAAACCAAATAAATCTCAGCTTTTCATCATTATTCATTAGCACAGCAGCATTCTTGATGGTGGCAGTCATTCTCAAAAACTTGACAGTCTCAGTGATTCTCTGATTGGTACAAAAAACACCTGTGTTACACGGGGACGCGTCCCCTGCTCCTCCAGCCCCGTCCCCGTCCCCTGTGGCATTTCCGGTACGGGGGGACGGCAAGGGACGTCCCCTAGGCGTCCCAAAAAATCAGAAAATGACGAAACGTCTCGGGGACGGCTATTTTTTTTAGGGGACGGCAGAATTGAAAAGGGGGACGCCTGGCCGTCCCCGATACGGCAAGGGACGTCTAAGACGTCCCTCAAACGTCCCGGGGACGCCTATAAACTTAAACGCTCAGGGTTAGGTATATTGAAAAATATATTTAAGTATAAGTTGATACTTTAAATATTTTTCAATATACCTTTCAGGATGTTTGAGATAGCTCTCAAATTCACCGGATTTAACATGCAGATTCTAGAATTTGGAGGATCCACCAGATTTCAAACTTAGTCAATTTTTCAGGATTTTCAGGATATCAGGATACCAGACTTAGTCATTTTCAGGATCTATGTACAAACAACTGAGGGGTGCAACCCAGAACACTGAGTATACACATGCCCTAGATCATATGACACATGTAATATTTGAATTATGGCTCTTATGTTCTCTAAATACATTAATTTCTTTTTGATTTTTTTGTAAAACTACGGTTTTCTTTTTTGCCGAGTCCTAGCCGAGTCCCGAGTCCGAGTCCTATTTTGGGCTGCCGAGTCCGCGGCGAGTCCGAGTGTCCGAGTTTTCAAACTATGGTTTTAAGCGTTTATTTAATATTGAAAATGTTGCAATGTCTATTACCTTCTGTATCATGAAACTATTATTAGCACCCATAAGAAACTCAGTTTTCATCCCTCTTTTAGTCAGTTTGTTATCAGTTAATCCTTGAGTTTGCACAGTCTGAGTCAATTGTCAACCTCCCAGTCAGTTTGCAAAGGTTATCTTGTCATTGTCCTTTCAGCTGACAATTTTGCAGGGAAAACATGATCACATCAGAGCAGCAAATGATAAAAACAATGGAGCAGAACAAGGACAAAGTCAGGCAAGATTCGAAGGTTTTTCTGTCATGCAAGCAGAGGCAGTCATGGAATGAAAGTTGGAATGAGATAGCAAGGGCATAAGGCACATTTATTCATGGTAAAAGCCATTAGATTGTAGCATCTAAAAGTCAGAAAAGCCCTTATGAAAACTCACCAAGGTATCATCAAAGAAATTAAGTCAAAACAAACTGCACATTTTGGTGGCTTGGCCACTAGAAATCTCCACCTAAGGGCATATAATGCAGAAATCACCTAAGGAAAGTGCACTCAAGCTAAGTAAGAATCCAAGGTGACAAAGTGGCACACTTTGTCTTGGCAAAGCCAAGCTAAATCTCTGCCAAGTTTGATGTAAAGTGGCAACAACATTATGAAAGCCGCCCATGGAAGAAGAGGAAATGATCAAAGAGTTCAAGTGTTGTTTTCAAGTGGCAAGGCCAGTAAAAAATTTAGTTTATAGTTTATACTGTTGTTAGTATGTTACACTACTACTGTCATGATTTATTCACATATTGATATTGTTGTTAAGTTATTAACATATATGATATCTCTATTTCATATTGATATTTTGAAAAATTCTTATATATATATATATATATATATATTTGAAAAATTCATATATCACCGTCCCCTGCCGTCCCCAAAAATTGGCCCTCGGACTGCCGTCCCCGAAACGCGTCCCCTGCCGTCCCCGTCCCCCCGTCCCCGAAACGCCGTAAAACATAGAAAAACACTCATAGTAGCATCTCCCCAAGACTTATGTGCAAATTTCCTTGTGTGATTCAAGGAATAAAATTAACCTATGTTCAAAAAAAGAAAAATTTCCTGCTCCCACTTTACCCCTTGAGAGTTTCTCACTCTTTGGTTCTGTTGTAAAAGTCTTCAATTGGTAGCAAATTTACTGAGAATCACAGCCCCATTGGACAAAGGAATTTGATACTGCACAACCCCCTTGGACAAAGAAATTTGGTATCGCACAACCCCATTGGACAAAGGAATTTAATTGGCAATTCCTCTAAACATAATTCAAGACTATACTGTAATGCAATGGTCTCTTTGCTCCCATTGATACATTGTTTCTCCCTTTCTAAGTCAGTACTCTTCATCACAACGCTTTTCATTGCTGAAGGCCTGACTTTCCCATTCCCTATGAAATTCAATACTACTTTTTCTTGCTTCTCACTTAGCAACAGAATATAAATATCTGGTCACAATCCCCTAACTCCTAGCCTCATGACATTAAACCACAACTGTAGGGATAACCCATCTTTGATTGTTTTCAGAAAGTAGTATAATCCATAGTTGCAAGACTCGCCATATACTCGCCGAGTTTTGAAAAACTCGCGAGTTTTTTCAGACAACGAGTAATTGAAGCAAAAACTCGCCAAAAAAAAACTTGAGTTTTTCTGAAAAACTCGCCAAAACTCGCGAGTTTTTGGAAAAAAAAAAAAAAAAAACTCGCCTGCGTGAAAAAGATTCTAGACTTTGGAGGATCCATCAGATTTCAGAGTTAACCAAATTCTCAGGGTTTCAGGGTTTCAGACTTAGCCAAATTCAGGGTTCCAAGGTTTCAAACTTAGAATCAGCCATCAGGATTCCGCATGAGGATGCGATTTTGTACTCAATTTGCATTCAAATCAATCAAATTTAATAGAAAACACTTTTGTACTCATTTATGGACTCATTGGATACATCTTGTCATTGGATACATCGGAGCCCTTGGACAAGGCGGGATGAGCAGCCTGCATTGTTTTCCGAGGATGAGATCTATGATTCGGAGAGACAAGCAATGGAATGAGGGGGGTGGAATCGGTGGATTGGGATTCTCATTGGATGACATTGAGGATGAGGATGAGGATGAGGAGGATGAGGAGACATTGGCACCAGTACCACTACCAGCATCTACATCCAGGATGGAGATTGAGCCACGGTCTATCATGCCGAGGATGGAAGAGCCACAACAGATTCTAAGGACTAGACCCTCTAGTTCTACCACTCCCCTAGTTTTCACTAGACTTGGGAAGAGGAAGATGTAGTATTTAGTATTTACTTTCAATTTTACAAAAACAATTTGTTATTTTCATTTTGTCTCAGACTATCAATATCAGCGCATTCCACACGAGGATGCCATTTTGTACACAATTTGCTTTGAAATCAATCAATTACAACTAGACTCAGCTTGTTTCTCATTTATTGACTCATTGGATGCATCTTATCATTGAATTTTGCAAAAAAAATGCGTTTTTAATGAAATTTAAACAATTTTTTAAGTTGCCGAGTTTTTTGCCGAGTTTTTGGCGAGTCGAGTTTTTCGGGCTTGGCGAGTTTTTGCTTTTGGCGAGTTTTTCAACTATGGTATAATCTATTAATTGAATTCATATCCAACTTCAATATCATAACCTAGATTAACTTTTTATGCCCTTCCTATTCACCTATTCTGTCAATCATCTTTTATTACATCTCACAGTATTCACAATGTCTTCAGCAAATATGTTAGAATTTGTGACCTGTGCTAGCTAAGAAAAGGGAGCATATAAGGTGGTTACTTTGTCTATCCTAAAACTTGATGGACCCACAAAGAGCCTCCTCAACAAGGGCTTGGGTTTTTCCACTGTCCTAAGACACATCCCATTCAAAGGCATTGTTTGTAGCGTCGAGGCAGTCATGAATCTTCTGGTAGAGGATGATAGAATGCACTCGTACTTTGAAGAATGCAAAGTGCCTTAGAAGAAATATTACAAGAGAGGATAATGTAGCACTATGGAGGTTAACAGACAGCAAGGATGTTCTGAATCTCAAATATGACAAAGCCAATGCAATAATCCTAACGAACAAAAGTGACTATGATGAGAAGATTCACATCTGACAACAAATGAAGGCTATAAAAAGTAGGAACTCTATGAGTCTATGGACAAGGTTATGAAAGAGGTAACAAAGGCGACAATAATTTTTCCCTTGAAGATGCTATAGAGAAAAAGCTTATTCAAAAGGCATCCATCATACCAAGGATGTGTGTATCTCAGATACACAGAGGGGAGCGCCTTTTGTCAACACAAGAGGCTCACCAACTTTACCTTTGCTGCTTACTTGGGCAAGAAATTGAAATGCCTAATGAGTAATGCAAGCTCTTAAGTCAAGAACTGAAATGATTTTATTACTAAGATCCAAAACCTTTTAAAAAGGAGAACAGTTATTTTAGGTGAATTTTTTTTGGAGTACAGCCAGTTATGAGGATTTGAATCAAGGAGGCTGTGAAGGTTGTTAGTGATATCACTAACCATGAGACCACGACGTTAGTAGAACTATGTCCAAGGTATATATTTTTTGTTTGCAAGGTATGTATTTCAACAAACCAAGAGTATAGCCATGGGATGTCATATCCCCTTTCAGAACTAAAAGAATTAATTGAAGACCTGTAGCCTATTTTATTTTCTGTAAGCTAAGGGATGAAATAAAGAAAATAATAATAATATTTTTAAGTGGGCCCAATCACTTTATTTTCATAAGGGGCAACTTAGATATTATTTAAAGTCTTTTTAACACTTAACTCAATTTATAATTCAAAAAGGGTCCTTTGGATGTAATTTAAAAGTATTTTTAAATACTTGGAGTGAGACAGTAAATTAAATAAAAAATAAACTAAAATAGAGGGCCCAAAGTTGGCGCTTATAAAAGAGAGATTTGTAGTCAACATACAATGCCTATTATTATGTTTCAATAATATGGTTTATCCGACTATGTAATAATTGTTGTCAGCTTTCGAGTAGTTATAGTAGTCAGTGGGTAGACGGTTGTATTCATCTTGGCAACCGTCGGGATCTTTAAATAGACTTTGCATCGTCAAGGAAAGTTGTTGGGTCCAGTCTGATCCTTGGCTGACCATCTCTGATCTACTTCTGTAATAACTTCATGTGCTAATAAAGATATACTTTTACTCCTCTATTTGGTATGCATGGTTATTTTTGTCATTAATTCAAGTATTGGTTTTATGATTTATCAGATAGAAGAGTAAACAAGGTCAAGGCTCAAAGAAAATCATCCAATTTTGTCATTTCGCTTTTCCTTCTATTTTGGAGTTTGAAGCATTCAAGGATGAAAACCCTTGGTGTGGGAGATCCAGAAGATGAAAACCCTCTTGGTTTCCGTATTTGGATCTGATGACAAAAACTCTCTCATCCATTAGAGGTGTTACCACCCGGGAATCACAATTGTGTTGAATTGTTGAAGATTGATTGATGATTTGAAGTTATTTTCAGTTGCTACAATGCCACTACAATGGTGCTACAATGCCGCTACAGTGTAAAGGGGTTAAATTTGCTGATTTTGAAGGGATTTCAGATTTGTTGCTATTTGTAAGGATTTTCAGTCATTGATTAGTTGTTTCCAACCACCGTACAAGTCATATATTGTTGACTTTGGAGTTTCAAGGGTTCAAAATGTTGTTTCAGATATTTGTTGCTGATATTTGGAGGGTTTTAGACATTATACTTGTTGCACCTAGCTTTGGCACTTGCTTCGTCACTACCAACAAGTTTTCAGCATTTGTGAAGGAGATTCCAACCTTTTATTAATGTTCTAGTAACTGCCGCACCATTTGGGATTGTCATACAACCTGCATCAGCATTTTCCCAGTCACCATAACTTAGATTTGAGTTGTAAAAGGGTTAATTGTTGTTGCACAACATCTGGTGTTTCTAGCGTCATACAGCCCTAGCACCAGCTGTATAGTGTAATGTCCCCATTCTTGGAATGGTCGCCATTAGAGTTGATTTGGGCTTTTCTCCCCGCTCCAGTACTTTTGGAGGACATCATGGGTGATGATTTGTCATATTTGTATGGATGCCATATTGATGCTTTCGTTCATGCCAAGGAAAGTATAAGGACACCTTGTTTACACTCTCATTCATGGTCACATTGTATATCACTATGGAGGGTGCTATTGTTACCTTGGGCGACTTGAGATAAGGAGTCAAATATTCTCTAACACCTCATGATGAAATAAGATATAATATTCCTATAATAGTGCTTGAGGAAGAAGACAAAATACTAATCAAATCTTTAATTTGATTATATCTAGGCGCTCTAGTGAGTTGATGCCGGTCGGCCCTTTTGAGGGATAAGTTTATTAAAATAAAAGAAGATAACTCTCCCTAGGTCGGCCAGGAGAGAGAAAGGCATATTGTGTATTTATATGAGTTCAAGTTGTGGCATTTGAACATCATTCAAGCATTCATTCATTCATATTTGGAGAGCAATCTCTAAGAGTAACTTGGGACGAAAACCTCAAGTGACTTAGGAGTTGGGCAATAATCTAACTTCTTCATTGGAGGATTTCGTGACAGGAGTCTACTTGCACTTCAACTTCATCAAGGGCAGATTTCATATCAGCTATGGAGAGCATTCATGAAGGGCGACTCAGCTAGGGTTGGAGCGAATTGCATCTAAGGAAGAGCGACCTGCTCTTAGGGCAGATTTGAGGTGATTTGCTGGCTGGTTGGAATTAGGGTTTGAGCAGATTTATAACAACAGACTTGCCACTCCTAATCCAGCCTCTATTGGAGTTCATTTATGCATAATTTTGGTATGTAATTATTGGCACTAGTATCTACTTTGTTGCTGGGCTATTGGCTGGTTTCCATCATCATATTGTGTACTCAAGACTCCATATTTACAGCATTTATTACAGCAGGCTTCATGTTCATCGTGGTGGTGTAAATTGATGTGTTCAATGTGTAATTCATGGTGAATATCATTTGCATTGTTGGACCAATCTTATTATGCATTTATGTTGATGTTGGATGTGATCTATGATAAATATATGCAATTGTTTTCAAGTCTGATTTTGGAGCAGAAGTTAGGGTTAGGGCAGAATAATAAAGTGTAGAAATTTTAGGGCAGAATTAGGGTTTAAGCAGAAAAATCAGAATAATAGCCCAATATCCCATTTGGGATATTACATATAGTCATATCAGCACTTATTTTTCTCAGATCTGCACTTATTACAGTCTGATATCACATTATTCCAGCGGCCATACAAATCGCCATTGCTGAAATTCGCTGCTTGGGCTACCGAACAATCGGATCATTTCATTTGTAAGTGGAATTACATCATTTTGGGTTGGAATTTGTGTTGATCATCAATTCTTTCAATACTTGGATATTGCTATTGGTCGTAAACAATCCTTTGTTGTTGTTGCAGCTTTTCTAGTACCTTGTCAACCATTGAGGGTTTCTACTATTGCAATATTATTTATATCTAATTGTGAGGTGTATGTAAGAGTCTCCAAGTTTGTCTCAATTCTTAATAGTTCATATCTGCTGTATACTTGATTATTTTGGCATTTTAGGGTTTCATAATATCATATCAACATTGTGGAATACTAGACCTGTTGTTCATGGTTGAATATTTTGATCACTAAAGGTTTTCTAAATGTATTGTTGCTAATTGTATTGCTAATCAGCATTTATTTCATTGGAGTTTGGCATCTACATTTGTATTTCATATCATTTTCAGCTTATACATATTGGGAAAATTGTCTATTTCCTAAGGTTGTCCAATTGGGGACATTACACTAGTATGAGAGGTTAGATCTTGCCAGCCTGCAGGGTAGAAAGCTAACATTTGAGTGCAGATCTACAATGGATACAAGAGTGAAAAAGAACTTAGGTACTATCAAAGAAGAAAGAATATGGATTGGAACAAGCAACCTATGTTTCTTCAAGCAAAATTCTTGCCAAGGGAAGAAGTTATAGATCTTATTCATGAGGTGTTGATACAAATACAAAAAGATCAACAAAAAGCTAGGGATCATCTTGAAACAATCAACAAAAGAGCAGGACAAGAAGCACACGAGGAGCCAAGATTTTTAGAACCAATTATTGGATCAGTTTATTATTAGCTTTAAAGATCTAAATTGATTTAGAAGCTCACAAAACAAGGATCCTATTCAAGAGGCATGGTTAGTAGAGTAGTGCGACATAAATGAATGCAAACTTCTTGCTTTTAATGAATATGACAAAAAGTCCAACATTTACAAATCTTATATTACCCTTGAAGAATTCTTGGAGGAATACAAATAAAATGGACATAGGGATCATTGAAGAAAGAGGAAGGGTCACAATCCAAACTACAAGAAGAGGTCAACGAAGAAATCATGGAGCATGAGCCAATGAAGACGTTCTTAAAGAAGGAAGAACAGTCAAAGCCAAAGATTGTGAAGGAACAAGCCATTGTGTAGGAATAGAAGGGATACAACATGCAAGTTGAAGGTAAAGATCCTTTGTCAAAAGAAGATGTTTTATTGACTTCTAACGATTGTATATGCCAACAAAATATTGATGAAGTCAAGGAGGAAAAACATTACTTGTTGAATGTGATGAGCCCAAGATGAAAGATGTGTCGGTCCATGATCTACCCATCGATCCTCCCTAGAGTGAGTCTTTGTCGTATGTAATTGATTTCAGAATAGCTATGTTGATGGCAACCAATTGAGAAGAATATTTTGGTTGATCCCAACTCAGTGATTTTGAGTCACAAGGATGGTGGTACTAAGGGTATCTCAACAATTTATAAATCAACAAAAGAAGGTAAGCATTTTAATTACAACCCAAGGTATTATGGTCATATCCCAAATTTATTACTTCATACTATATCATTGCAAGATTCTTGTCATCATGGGAAACATTCTAAAAATGGCGAAAGGGTGAAGGATACAACTTGCAATATAGGGCATTGTTAGCGTTTAATTTCGCACCTTTCGGTGAGAAAGAAAAACGGACAGATGTGCAGTATAACTGCTCTTCGAATTGGAAGGGGAAGCTCCCTGTAAAATAAAACTTAACTAAAAACTTTACAATCTTTTTGGGTTTTTGCAACATGTGGAAAGGCAGAGACACGCATTCAACAGCGAAGCAAAGATTTTTATGCTTTTTGACTTAAAACAAAACCTAACCTTCGGCACAAATAATACATTTTAATGGATATTTGGAAGCAAAATAGGCATACTGGAATCCATTAATGAACAAAACAAGAACACGATCAAGAGAATATTAGACAAATAACAATTTAAGAAAATAGAGGCATGAGAATTGCTATTGCTTTTATTCTTTGATTGAACACAAGACTGGATAATAAACATTAAATACTTTTGATTCCTTTGATTAAATCCAAAGATCGAAGGAAACAAATGAACATAGGCGATTTGATTTAACACAAAAGAACAAAGAAGATCTGAAACGAATGTTTAAGCACAAAGTCATAAACACTTCCTCTCAATCTCAACAACACAAACAACTTTCAAAAAGACAACGCATATATTTATTCTCAAAGTAATAAAGATATGCACAATCATTGAACAATAAGATGTGAGCAATAAAAGCCTCAGCATTTACCATTAAGAAGTTTAAGTGTGTAGAATACACTTATTTATACCCTAAAAAGCAAAGATGCAAGGAAATAAAAAGAAGAGTTAACTAACACTCTCCACCCTAACCCTAATGCTGCATGGGAAGCATGCAAGCTTATTTAGCAATTAAAAATAAAAATATCTCTCATGCAATTCAGCTAACTGAACTTGCATGTTATTACAATTTGAGTTCCACTTAAAGAAAATTTGCGTGATCTCCAAAACAAATCCAAAAATAAGTTTATCTTTGAAAAGCAAAGTTAGTTCTCAAAATAGAAACTACTTTGGAAATCCCTCCAGCCGCCAAAAATAGCATTCTCTTGCAGATAGTGAAAAATGACTAAGTATGAGAATTGAGATTTCTCTCAAATTCATCAACCTTAGCCTCTTCTGAATAATGATAGGATCCGGATGCATGATCTCCGTTTGCAAGATGGTTTCTGCATACTCCACTGTCTTCACAAGATCCAATTACTCCCTGACCTTCAGATACTCATGAACGAGTGTTGATTTGGCCTCCATGGTCGTAGAAGAATATTGCATGGTAGCTTTTGTTTTAGGCCTCCAAGAAAAGCCTTTCTTTCTTCACCGTTCTGCTTCAAAAGATCAAACTAGGCCTCTGTATGCTCGCTGTTCGAGAAAATCAAGTTTTTACTCACTGCTCAAAATCTTATTTTTGTAAAAAAAAGTATATTTTGCCCTTGTAAAGTGAAAATATGAGGCTGAATCCTCAAAAAGTTGCCGGATCTAAGCTTTAGACAGTCAAGAATGATGGAAAAACAACTTTTCCCGAGGTGGGTATGCGATGGAAATGAGAAAAATTGAACATAAAGGCTTCAAAAATTACTTTTATTTTGGCTATAGGTGGTGATTTTGGGCATGATCAGTCATAACTAGCGAAGAAAAAGATTGAAAATCCTTCAAAAATGGCTCCTTAGACCTGGACATTGCCTTGTATGCATGAAGATGGACCCCGAGATGATGGAGAATGAAGAAAATGATGCTTTGAAGTGACCAATCTGCCTCCTTTATGCTGTGCTGGCCTAAAAAGTGTCTTTAAACCTGCAATAATAAGCTTTGAAACCCTCATCAATGGCCGCCAATGCAAAGAAATGGTCTCCCCGTGAACAAATAAGCCTTGGAATGTGAGAGGAAGGTATAGAATGATGTAAGAATGTGTAGATTTTGCCTTGGAATGCTAGATCCACTCCTCAAAGCCTTTCAATCTGCCCTTTGCAAGCTTTCAATCCTTCATTAATGGCCGCCTTATGTGAATACCACCTTTATACCCTTCTCTTGCCTTGGGAAAATGACAATATCAATGCATGAATCCTCCTTTATAGTGGTCACCAATCTTCTAGGGTTTTCAATGTGCCTTTTTTTAAATAAAAGATGCTCTTATTTTGGCTCCATGCACAAATGAAAGGATGAAGAAGTGAGGGATCAACCTCTATTTATAACCTTGAAGTTTCTCTCTCCTAGGTGTTCCATCTTCTCCCTCTAGAACGTCCAACTCCTTCCATCTTGAACGCCAAAAAATGGAGTGCAAAGGGGCCTAATTGAGCGCCTTTCTCCTATGCCAAAAAGGCGTGGTATTAGCCTAAAAAGGGCGCCTTTTGCATATGTCAAAAAGGCATGGGTTTGTGGCATTTGGAGCGCCTTTGTGAAGTGCCTAAAAAGGCATGTGAAATGGTCATTTTGAGAGCCTTTTTGAAAGGCATGAAAAGCATGCTTTTGAGAGGTTTTGAGCGCCTTTTTCAAGGTGAAAAATAGGCGTGAGATTTGGGGGTTTTAGGCGCCTTTTGCAAATCTCAAGACTTAAACTTTTTCCACCCGATTTCGAAGTGTCCTGGGTGGAAGTATATTTAAAAATATATTTAAGTATATGCTCAAATATTGATGAGCATATACTTTAAATATTTTGAAATATACTTCCAGGATGTTTGAGATAGGCCCTGGATCCATGGGATTTAACATGCAAATTCTAGATTTTTGAGGATCCACCAGATTTCAGACTTAGACAATTTTCAGGATCTCAAAACATCAGGCTTCAGGGCACCAGACTTAGCCAATTTCAGGGCTCATTCTTTATGATTCTTGACCTTGGAAAACTTTGAACTTTGCCTTGGCCATTTTGACGGAGGCTGCCTGGATCACTGGCGTTTCCCTCTGCCAGCAGAGCTTCTTCGCTGTTCCTTTGCATCATTCAACAGTTCTACGTCCTCTGAACAACACAAAAAACTTGAATCAGATCTTTGGCAGATGAACTTCTTCAACTTTCTATTAATGGCCTCGAAGTTTGTGTTTCGCCTTTTGGGAAAAGCAAAATTGACCCAGTAGAGAAAACTCGACCTTTTGCATATTCCGTTTGGACCACCTTGATCGTGAAGCAATATCAGCCAATCAGAAACAAGCAGGACTCCTAAATCAGAGTTTCTATTTTTAGAAAATTTTGCCAGCATCCTTATCTCAAGAAACCCAGAAACCTAAAATTGATGTCTATTTTTAGAAACATTCTAAAAATAGAACTTTCTATTTTTTGAAAGTTTGACTTTTTGACTTTTGACAACCAATCTTTTGGATTCTCACAAAAATGCCTTAACGAAGCAAAAAATTTGATTTGGCATAACTTAGCCAATTTGGCTCCTTTGAATTCTTCTCCATTTAGGCCTTTTATCGATTTCCTTTGATATATCTTGTACCTGCGGGGTTAGCAAATAATGACAAGGCGACATGGTGCTTGGGAGGTGTGTTTAGGCATCTTTTTAGGGTGTTTGTATGCATAGACGAAAAATTTCTTATGGGTACAACAGGCATATAGATTCCTTGTCTCAAGTTCAAAATTGTTTATGTATATGGGATCTGGGTGATATTTTGAGGTACAAGAAGGATAAAAGCTTTGATGAGATCAATACCATTATTTCTAATGAGTTCTTCATCCCATGTGTTTGGAATAAAAGGAAGTTCATGAAGAACCATATATAACATTTGAATTCTAACAGAGTTATGAAGCTTCAATGCTCGCAGTTCATGGGTCACTCCTTGGAGCTATGTTCTACACTTGACAAAATCATGATGCCTAATATAGACTATGGTCTAATGGAGGTGGTCACAATTGTAGGGACAACAAGATACTTGATGTTGGAAGGTGGTAACAAAAATAGATGTCATGTTGATATTCAAGATTTTCTGACTAAGCATAGAGTGGTGTTTTTTGAATCAAGCTACAAACAAGTTTGCCACCCTTGGATGTATGAAAGAGAATTCATAGAGGATGAGATACTCAAGATGGCCTCACCATTCCTTGCATCAAAAAGGCACAGTAACTTGTCATCACATTGGACAAACACAAGTTGTGCAATGACGTCTATGTCACGGGTCTAGGAGAGCCCAACATAGTGTTGGGCGTGCAATGGTTAAATTCTATTTGAGAGTTCACTATAAAGTTGAAATTCAAAGGGAAAGTAGGGCTTCGAGGCATTGAAGATGGAGCCCCAAGAATTGTCTTAGCTAAGAGAATGGAGCAAGTAGTTTAGACCACACATCGAATGGAGATGACCATGGCTTCATCCATAGGTAAGGCACTTCATCGTGATATTATTTGGTCTACTTTGGATAAGCATAGCACAGTGTTCGATGTTATACCTCTAGGAGGGTCATCAAGTAGAGGATTTCATTAAAAGATAGGGAAGAGACATGTTGGAGATATCTTTCCTATTAAAGAAGTAAATAGCACCATGAAAAGGATTCAAAGTGTTCATAATAGTCTTGGTGGAATAACTTCAAAATTAGATATTCTTGTAAAAGATTACAAACAAGACATAATGAGGGAAAGTAGTGATAACATATTACAGTTATGTTGTAAAGGAAACATATCAGGGACTGCTATCATCATAATTTCCAGCATTGGGACTACTATCATTATCATTTCCAGCCGCTACATTTCACCATTTGCAACCGTACAAGTGTTTTCAATCATAGGGTTGTTGAATTTTAAGGGTTTCAGGAGTGATCTTCAATTTGTTACTGTTGTTGAAGGATTTTAAGTCATTGTATGGTTATTTCCAGCCTCCATTTTATTGAT
Source organism: Cunninghamia lanceolata (assembly GCA_027924645.1). Taxonomy (NCBI): domain Eukaryota; kingdom Viridiplantae; phylum Streptophyta; class Pinopsida; order Cupressales; family Cupressaceae; genus Cunninghamia; species Cunninghamia lanceolata. The sequence continues at coordinate 20,875,919 of BSBN01001583.1, forward strand.
GTTGCTGATTTTTGCAGATGACTTTCAGTATTGTTGCCGCTGTACCATTTTCATATTGCTGATTTTCAAGGTTTCTGGCTTAGGACTGCTGTTATTAGTCATCTACAGCCACAGGTTTGCAGATTTTGAGAGTTTTTTATTGTATTGTGCTATTTGTGAGGGATTTCAGCCATTAGATCTGTTGAAAACAATTATTCCAACTGCCATACCACTGATTTGGATGAGGTTTTGGATGATTTATGACTGCTACAGCTTCATTGCAACCTGCATACAATCTAATTTGTGGCCATTTTATGAGGGTTTCAGCTTGCAATACAATTGTAAGGCCTGTCAGAATTCAAGACAATTATTATGATGCTCAATTGGAGGTTTTAGATTCTTCAGTTCATAGTGATAATAGAGTGGCACAACGAAAACATGGTGGTGAGTTCATAAGGCAATCCTTGGCCGGCACTCCAAATCTGGTGATTATATTGCTTACTATGAAGTCAACGACCACTCTGGGTGTTGCATTGCGAGTGGGAATTGCTTCTACCCATTTGGTGAAATAATCAGTGGCCACAAGAATCCACTTAAAACCATTGCTGGACCTTTCCTATACCTCTCCAATGAAGTCAATTCCCCACTGCTGGAAAGGTGCATCCACAGTAAGGGGTAACAGGGGTAATGCCCCAGCAAATTTCAGCTTGCCAAAAAATCTTTGGCAAGCATCACACTTTCTTATCTCTTGTGCCACATCCTTGAACAAGGTCGGCCACCAATATCTAGCTCTTAAAATCTTATGGGCAGTGGTTTTGGCTCTGAAGTGCCCCCCACAAACACCATGATGACATTCATTCATCACTGTTTCAATTTGCTCTTGATTCAAACATTTGAGCAATACTCCCTCGTGGTTTCTCCACATGAGCTCATTTTGGATCAGGACATACCTTTGGGATTTTAGCTTGAGTGTTCTTTTCTGATTTTCATCCATACATGGTGGACAATTCATGTTTTCAAGGTAAATATAACATCCTTATACCATGGATTGTCAGCCAAAGCATATATACCAGCAGATTGAGAAGCATTTACCTCATCTATCTCAGTTGCCTCTAAGTTGGAATTTGCCATCATCTTGGCTAGGCCTTGGCCTCTGACCAACTTTGTGACCTGTATGTCCATGTCATATTCTTGAATCCTGTTGATCCATCTGCACCTTCTCCCAGAAGCTTCCTGCTGTGTGAAGATATCCTTCACTGTTGTGTGTGGCACATATGCTATGATCTTGGCCCCTGTGAAATAAGATCTGAAATTCTTTATGGCCTTAACCAATGCATAGGCATGCTTCTCCATTATGGAATAATTCAATTCAGTAGCCTGTAAAGACTTGCTAAAGAATCCTATAGGCTGTTCAAATCCATCTTCATTCTTTTGAAGAACAACAGCAACAGTATAAAAAGAAGCAAAGTAAAACAACTGAAGGAGTTTAGAATAATCTGGACTTATCAATACAGGTGCCTCCTTGATAGCTTCTTTGATATCCTTGAATGCTTCGGATGGCTCTTTTTCCCATGTAATAGATTGCCCTTTTTTGAGCACTTTAGAAATGGCCTTAGTCTTTTCGGTAAAATTAGGAACAAATCTCCTAATAAAGTTGATTCGCCCGAAAAAAGATTGTATTCCTTTAATTGATTTGGGCTAGGGGATGAGATCAATAGCCTTAACTCGTTCTGGATCTATCCTTACCCCATCTTTTGACACAATGTGCCTGAGCAACTTGCCCTCTTGAACTCCAAACTGACATTTTTTGGGATTCAAAGAAATCCCATATTCTAAGCACCTGTGAAAGATTACCTCAAGCTGCTTGCAGTGCTCGCCTCTTTCTTTTGAGAATATGTCATGTCCCTTTATTAAGGCATTGTTTAAATTAAAGAATTAAACATCATGATTAAGAAAACGGCGAAAGTGCCTTCATAAAATATCAATTCGAAATAATATTTGTATTATTAAAATAATATTATTATTATATGAATATTTTTAAAATATAAATAATAGCAATTTAATACTAGTATAATCATAATTATCATGAGATAATATTATGATTATAATTATCTAAATATAAAATATACATAACAAATATAACTATGAAATTAGATATTATATAAATTTATAATTATAAATATAAATATCAATAATATAAATATTAAATATCATTACTATATTATATATATACCCATGAGATATTATTATCTAAAGATATCCATATATACATGTATTAATAAGGATATTATATTATATTAGATAAAGGTATTTATAAAGATATAAATCAGATATGATATATATATCTAAACTAAAGCGCTGCCAAAAGAACCCCAATCCATTATAAGACCAGCGATATAAATCATATGCGGTCTTATTTCTATAAGAGATATATTATATGATATTGAAAAAGGTATTAAGTAGGGTATTATGATACGGTTTTATGATTATCTTATAAGACCATTCACCATCATCACTCGCCCTGCATATGTTAAAAGGCATCACTTACAAAAGACTCAATAAACAACAATGGTAACAAAAGTTGTGCCACCAAAAGTCAGCGATCACCATAGAAATTGGCGACCATTGATAAGTGACCTTTGATAAAGGATATAAAGAAAAACATGAGGCAAGCAACAGAGGGGGGGATCATCTGTCTCTTAGCATCCCACAATATAATAATCAAAATACAATCCAATCCATAATCATCGATCCATCTGGAAATCGAATCGTCACTTACTACATAGGCATCATCAAATAATCATAGTTCGAATCATAAATAAGAAGACATTCGAATATACATAGATTAAATATTAAAGCATTCGTCAAGGAAGAAATTCGTGGTATTATTCATCGATCAAGGGTATTCAAGCATATATTCCCAGCAACCCGAACTACATCCAATCTGCCATAAGGAACTCTAAAGCACTGTCATACAGAGATAAAACCCGCAGCAATCCAGAAATAACAGCGAAGCAATTATCAAATCTGACTTCCTTCCTTTTCCTATTTAAAGATATCACTAATCGAATCAACATTATCCAGCCTTATAATATACAGGTATGGCTGCATATTTAATACTTCATTTGCATGTTATTATTCTTAGAATTTGATTCTATAAGATGTGATCATAAATGTATCATAATGAAAGTGCTGTAACTTATATGCAATCAGTCATAACAGTGTAATAATAAGTTGTACACATTAACCTCATATGGAAAAGAATGAGAATGAAATGCCTAAGAGGCCATTCATGGGTATATAGAGGCCTTTGTCACTTGCTAATACAAAAGGTATCCACAGTGCAAAGGATAATAATCACATAGAGGCCTTTGTCACATGCTGGTACAAAAGGTACCCATAGTGCAAATGATAGGTGATATAGTGGCCTTGGTTACAATGGTGCAAAAGGCATCATAAGTACCAAGGAATCTCATAGAGGCCTTGACTCTAAGAGTACAAAAGGTACTACTTGAGTCTAAGGATAGGAGATAGAGCCCCATGGTGGATAGTGGCAAGATTCATCTCATCTCTCTCATATGATGCTAATGAGCAACACATAAAAAAAGAAATAGAAAGTATGAAATATATATTGATAGAGATCATGACTAAATAATAGAGCATGTGAAATGTCATGATAGAGAAAGTGAAATCTATGAGAATAGAGAACTTAAGAGGGAACATGTGAAATACATAATGAAAATAACTATAAGATAGTATTAAAGAATGTGAATTGATAGTGATCATAAGAATATGAAATAAAAGATATGAAATAATAATTGATGTTGATCATAGAGATTATAATTACAATGTTCTTATGGGATTTGAATATTTCATATATAAAAGAGTTTAGTGTACTAATGTTCTCTTTTTGCAAGTTGAAATTTGTGAACAAGGTTGAGAGATTTTGACTTGTGACAAGGGGACATTACAGAATGTTGTCAGGTCATCCTGATAAACCACCATGATCTCATCAATAAGACCGGCAAAAGCTACATCCATAGCCCGCTAAAATGTTGACCCAGCATTCTTTAATCCAAATGGCCTTCTTAGGTATACATAGGTCCCCCAAGGAGTGGTGAATGTTGTTTTGTATTGTTCAGACTCCTTGACCAACACCTAGTTGTATCCTGAAAATCCATCCATCATTGACATCAATTCTGAACCAACAACCCTCTGTAATAAATGATCCATACTTGGGAGAGGATAGTTATCCTTGAGGGATTTGATGTGCAAATTTCTGAAGTCAACACACAACCTAATTTCTCCGTTCTTCTTTCTTACCGGGACAAGGTTGGATACCCATTCAGAATGTCTGATGGGTTTGATAATGCCTCCCTCTTTCATCTTCAACATTCTTTTTGCATCTTGGGAGCAATGGTAGGATTTATAGGCCTTTGTTTATGCCTAAATGGTTTTGCATCAGGTTGGAGGGGAATGGTATCCTGGAACAGATCCTCCCTATAAGCCTTAAGCTCGTCATAGGACCATGCAAAACACTTCTTAAATTTTCTGAGCAGAGCAATCAACATCTGCTTCTCATGAGGCTTCAACCTCTTCTCAATGTAAACCATTCTAGGTGCCTCCCTAGTTCCAAGATTTACACCCTCAACATTGTCCTCTTCAACAAGCTCACTTTTACTCTTCCATCGGTTTGCATTGTCAAACACTCTTTCTAATGCTACTAGCCCCTTTGGAATAGTATTTGTTTTTAATTGCACGACCTCACTACAAACAGAGTTTCCTTACCATTAGCCACTTCTATCATTGGCTGCCAATCAATCATCTGATTATCAAATTCATCCATACAGTTCAGAAAACTGTAAATCTGATTGGTGTCATTGAAAACCTGCCAACTATAAATGTTATCAGGAATTGTTGGCCTTGTAAGTATTTCCACAGCATATTGGCCATGAGGAAAATTCATTTGACCAAATTTTGAAGCAGCCACAGCAAGGGAATCTACTTCCTCATTTTCGGTTGTGTCAACCCATTCGATGCCAACGGCATCATACAGCTCCACAGTATCCCATACAACATTCCTGTATCCCCTTAACCTTTTATCCTTGGCAGAAAATTTATTTCTAATCTGCTGCACAACTAATTCTAAGTCCCCATAAATCTTTAAGCACTTGAATTTATGCTTGTGAGCAATATTTAATCCTAACAACAATGCTTCATACTCTGCTATGTTGTTAGTGCACTGAAAATCAAGTTTGAAAGACATACCAAATTGCTCACCATTTGGAGATACCAGAACAATCCCAACGCCTGAGCCTTCTCTTGAACATGCACCATCAAAATACAACATCTACAAATCAGATGCTCCAGAATTAGAAACAGCAACAACAGGGTTCGAAGGTGAAACATTTAGGCAAGGATTATCATCACTACTAAATGCCATAAAATGGTCTATTTCAGTGTCAGAAATTTGCATGATCATCCTCTGTTTTATATCTGTCTTCAATGTTCAAGTCTTCCACCTTCTTCTCCATGTATAATTTCACTTCCACGCCCTGGACAGGAATGGTAGCATATGACAGGTCCATTTGAATACTACCACCCATAGAGGCTGCCCACTTTCTAGATAACAAAATACCCCACTTGGCAGGGCAGTCCACAATAATGATGTCCATCAAGAATGACTTGTTCAGGATATGCAGCTAGTTTGACCTCAACATCTTTGACAAGACCAGTCACATTCACCTCCCTGGAATCCATGGAAAAACACTTACCAAAGGATTTGGGCACCTTCAATCCCAATTCATTCATGATTTCAAGAGGCATGACATTGTTGGATGCCCCTGAATCAAGCATATAATTATGTAACAACCATCCATTTATGATCGTTGTTGTGTAAAAAGGGTCTACTCCTATCATGCTGTTAACAACAGTTGATCCTAGATATACCTCTATGGTCTCATCTTCTTTGACAAGGGCAACAATGGATTGTGTAGGTGCACTAGAGGTTGTGATAAATGAAACAACTCTATCCCTATGCTCAGGAATTCTAATAAGTTCCCCTATTGGTACTGAAATTCAGATTTGGCTAAAAACTTGAGCCATGTCAATAGGAAGATAACTTGGCAAAGGAGTATCAGATGAAATAGTTACATCATTTGCAGAAGGAATATAAGGTATTACTTGATTGGATGAGATATCCTTACCCTTTTCCTTTGTCTCCTCCTCCTTTTCTGATTCCTTTTGAGCTTGAGACTGATCACGTTTGTAACTGCCTTTTGGGAAATGAACCCCTAATACGGGCATAGTAACTGGTTTCTCAGTTGATGCTGGGTTCTTTTGTACATATTTCTATTTTGTTGCTACAGGCTGCATTGGAAGCTTCTTCTTCTCAGGCACAATCTTCTTTGGAACAATACTGCTTTTCTGTTCCACATTCACCTTCTGCTTTTTCTTGCCATCATCCATTGTATCATGTCTTGGCTCAGCAGCAAGAGAGTTCTGCATAGGCACATGCCTATTTCTCAATTGATAGCCCTCTTGAACCTGCAAGATGGCGGCATCAGTGAGAGCTTTCATGTCCTTCTTAGAAGGTCTGGACTGTTTGTACTTCTTTTGCATGAGATCCCTCAAGTGCCCAAAATCATGAGCGGGCAGGTGATCTCTTTTGATCTTCATCATGATCATATTGAAAAATATGATCATCATCCTCATAGCTGTCATAATCTAGATCATGACCCATCTGCTCATACTCCTGTGTGTCAAACTAATTTATCTCCTCATAATACTCAGCTCCACCTTCCTCATTGGGAAAATCCTCATCTCTACTCATTGAATGAGCAACTGCACAGTTTGCTAGGTCATGGGGAAGGAAACACACTTGGCACCAAAGACTCATCTTGAAAATTTGCTTGATCCTTACTCAATGGATTAGGAGTTTCCCTCTCAGGTTGTTTGAAACTAACATGCAGCTTGTCTATTATTTTGTTGTGGTCTCTTAGACCAATCTGTGTTGTAAGGTTGGTTATGCAATCTCTGACCTTCATTGAAATGTGTTACAGCACCTTGTGTTGGCAACCCTTCGTCATTTTGAGCAACTTTGTAGGATAAACCTTTCATAACCCCCATAAGCTTATCCAATTTGTCTTCAGCTGTGAGAGACTTATTAAAAGCTGCTCTATCTGGCTGAGAGATCTTCACATCAAACCTCTTAACATGTTTGCCGGAGCCTCTCATGTTACTTTCAATATTGATGGCCATAGCATAGGCCTCCCTCAATGTTTGAGGATTCTTGTCCCTCAAGCAATAACCAATTTTAGAATCAAAGGCACCACAATATAAAACCAAACACATGGATTCATTAGGTCTCGTTTGAGGAGAACCTTTCTCATTGTCATAATGAATCTACCATTGAAGTCAGCAACAGTTTCATTGATTTCCTTTTTGATTGTTGTGAGCTCATGGATGGCAAATTTGCGGTCAACCCTATCCCCATACTGCAGTCTGAATGCCTTCATGAATTCATCCCATGAGTCAATATTGTTATCCGGGAGAGCCTTGTACCATTCTTTTGCACTTTCTTCCAAAGAGTGCACGCACAACTTCATCATCACATCTTCATCTTCAATCTCATATTCATCTGTGACATTGAAGTGTCCCAAGTGTTCCTCACCAATAACAACATTGTTACCTTGGAACCTTGGAATTCTTCCCCTAATCTCATTGGGAATAGGGTTAGGAAAATCAAGGGTACTAGTGAAGTCAAGTTGCATGTACCTTTCAACTCCCAATGGTTGCCTTTGTGGAGGGAAACCATGTGCTTGCCTTCTCAGTGGAGACTTGACATTCTGGACATTGCCCTGTTGCTGATTCACTTGATTCTGCAAGGACTGATTGTGTGTAATGTCCCCTTCTTGACACATGGTTAGTCCATCATTGAGTTCCCGTGGACTAGCAGTTTGGTTAGGGAACTGGAGTTAGTTTGGCCTTGGAGGTATTTGTTGGTGATGGAGATGTGGTTCGTATTCAGTGGATCCAGTGGGCACCCTCAGAGTTGGCTCTATCTGTTCTTGGTCGGTACTTACTATTTTTAGTAAGTCCGAGTTCAATGTCGGTTCGGGATTTTTAGAGTAGGGTCAGATTCGTCTCGTCGAGGGCTTTCCGACGAGCTATAGATCGTTGCACTCTGACACCGTCTTGGCAGATATTTTAAAGTCCAAAGTTTAATGTATTATTTAATTGGGACTTAATGAGCTAATATTATATTGTCACTTTATAAAGTTAAGTTGCAACTTTAAAGTGACTTTCCCCTAGGAGTTGGGCGCCCATGGGAGACATAAGGTGATAAAATTAAAATATTAAAACAAATGAAATTCCCTCCAAGATGGGAGTTGGGTTTTGGGGAGAGGAATAAAAGGTGAAAAAAGCTCATTTTTGCACTATGCTATGTTTGATATTTTCTCATTGTGAGCTCTGCTAGGGTTTGAGGGTTTGAGCATTCGAACCAGGATTTTAGAGACAAAAACCTCCATTAGTGACGGCATTCTACAGGTGTGCAATACCACCCAAAGGTGCCATTGTGGTGAATACACTCAGTGTTCACAAATGTGCTTCAGTGGATTCTAGTGTTGAAGGTTTGAGAGGGTTTTGGTGTATTTTATTGCATACTTCATTATATTCCTCACATACAGCCATGGAGAGCCATTTAGCAGTGATTTTGAGAGGGCTGTGATAATATTTTGGGATTGTCATTTACTACAGATGCTGGCCATACCCCTTAGGCAGTCATACCATCTTGGGGTGGGTCTTTGGAGGTGTTAAAGACAAGTTTCTGCTTCCTAATCTGATCGCCTAGCCTCCTTGATCAGTTGCAGCTCATTGTGGAGGAATTTCAGAGGTTATTAATCAGTCTAGCTGCTGTTATCTACTTCCAGCCATGGCTGTACTACCCCAGGTGTGACGTTGGGGTCTAGCTGCTGTTATCTACTTCCAGCCATGGCTGTACTACCCCAGGTGTGACGTTGGGGTCTTGGGACAACTTAACTCTTCGTGGGTATCATTGAATCTGCATTGTATGAGGATATCTAAGCTATTGGTACTGCTGTGAACATTGAATGCCTTGTACTTTGTATCCCTTGGAGATTTAAGTGTTTTCAGCTACACCCATTTGTTGGTCCAGTTCCGGCACTTGTATGAAGTTGCAAATCTTGAAATGGGTATGTGATAGTAATTGTTTATTGGCCATTTTACTATCTGGGTAGTCAATAGTTTCTTCATATTCATTGTAATTTTTCTAAGTTTTTGTTATATGCAATATATTGTATGCTCTGGCAACACATCTGCAGGAAAACCGAAAACCCCTTCTGCATTCTTCTGTCTAAGATCACAAAAAATTAATAAAAATCACATATAAAAAGATCTTAAAAATTTACAAACAGGTACGGCACATTACAGTGGTATCAGAGTAGTGATCTTGCCATCCTGTGAGGTTAACTATGACATGCAGAAGATGAAAATGAGACATGTGGCCTACAGATAGATATAACTTTAGACCTAGACTAGGTACAGGGAATCCACAGAGAATACAGGAAGGAGAAGTACCACAGGTTGATCCATTTGAGTCAGATACAGAGATTGTAGCTGCTGAGGAGCAACCAGTAGTATTGTATAGTGAGGAAGATCTCGAAGTTCCAAGAACAAATCCCTTTTCCGGTGTACTTCTAGAACATCCTGAAGAAATGGGAGACAGGGAAATCGGAGAACCTAGTAAACAAGATATTCTTAATGACTTGGCGAGAGGACAGCAGCAGTTGATTAATACTTAATAGGATGGACAGGTCCCTGGAGGCAATCACATAGCTTCTCATCTGTTTGTTCCCTGAGTTGGATGATGACAGGAATAACGGAGATTGGAATGACAGAAACAGGGACCGAAATGAGGGAGATAGACACAGAGACAGGGGTAATGGAGAACGGAATGGAGATGGAAATAATGGTGACAGGAATAGATACAGGGATCTTGATGGAGAGGCTTCAGGGAATAACTAAGCTGCTACACAACTCACTACCGCAGATAGACCAGGCATTCCCATCTTTGTGCCGAGGAATGAGATAGCTGAACAGGATGCTACACAGGTGGAATTTCAGGATGAGATCTTTAGAGATTGGCAGGCTTCTAGTACGGAGTTTCGGGCTGAGATGACTTTCAGGGATTATTCAGATCTTAGGATGAGGCATAGACCCAAAGGAGTAACAGGCAGCAGAATAATGAGCTCCAACAGAAAGTCAGTAAAATGACTTTACCTTACTTTGATGGTTCAGGGAAGATTTCAGCAAGAGCTTGGGTCCAAAAGTTGGACAGTTATCTCCAGATCAGACCCATGCCAGAGACTAATGCCATCACATATGCAGCCTTACACTTGGAGGGCAGTGCACACAAGTGGTGGAGTAACGGGAAGGTAACTCTGGGACATGACCAAATTACATCATATGTTGAGTTCACAGCCAGACTCATAGACAGGTTCGACAAGAAGACCCTGAGTTGCAGTTTAAGGAGCTGGCACAGTTGAGACAGAGTGGATCGGTGGACTCATACATTTCAGAGTCCCGGGATCTTTCAGTCATGTTTCAGATATATCAGAGAGGAGGTTGATCATGCTCTTTGTTGATGGTTTGTCTAATCCTCTACGAGGATGGGTGAAGGATTTGGACCCTATGTCATTGCAGGAGGCCATGAAGAAGGCCCGTGATATGGAGTCTTCCACATGGAGAAGCAAATTTCAGAATAAGAACTTCCAGCATAGGAGGGATAAGGAGAGAGACAGGAGACCTTTTCACAAGGACTCAGGACACCAGCCACATAAGAGTTCTTCCAGATTAGACAGTGACTAGTTGAATGATCTTAGGAGGAAGAAACTCTGTTTTCACTGCAGAGAGCCTTGGGACCCCAAGCACAAGTGTGCTGCCCAAGGAAAGGCCAAACAGATTGAATACTTTTCAGCAAATGAGTCTGTGGAGTTGGAGACACATTCAGAGCAGCATATAGAAGATAATGATTCAGGGTCTGATGTTGCATCTGAGGTATCAGATAAGGATGAGACCTCTCTACCTACAGCCCATATCTCTAGCATTCAGACAGAAGGGTCATTTAGGATCCGAGGAGTGTTGGGTGGACAGAGATGCATTACACTGCTGGATACAGGTGCCACTCATAACTTCATAGATGAGCGTTTGGTTGTAAAGAGGGGACTGAAGACGGAGGAGTTCGAGGGGTTTAAGGTGAAGGTAGCCGATGGGTTCATACTCACTTGCACGAGGAGGATACCCAATTTGACCATCCAGCTAAACAATTACACTTGCCAGTCAGAATTCTATGTTGTTAGCATGGGTGACATGGATGTTGTGCTGGGTATGAAGTGGTTACATGAGATAGGCGAGTTCACTCTCAACTTGACGATGGAGATGAAGTTTGAGGTGAACGGAGTTAGACATGTGCTCAGGGGCATTTCAGATGGTGGATTCAGAGTTGTTTCTCTCAAACGGATGGAGCGGTTGATTCACCATGATAAGGTACAGTGGGTAGCAGAGGTGATGCCTGCAGTTTCAGAGCAGCAAAAGCGAGAGTACCCACCTGACATACAGGCTCTCTTGATTAAACACACCAAAGTGTTTAGTGATATTCCACCAGGTAGACCCCCTGACAGGGGTATTGAGCATGTGATCGAGTTGGAGGAGGGTGCAAAGCCAGTAATTACTACCCCATACAAGCACTTGAAAAGGTATAAGGATGAGATCGAGAAAGCTATCAAAGAGCTTCTCGAGATGGGACATATCAGACCGAGTAAGAGTCCATTTGCATCCTCAGTGGTGTTAGTGAAGAAAAAGGATGGGACTCTTAGAATGTGCATCAATTACACAGAACTCAACAAGAAAACAATTAAGAACAAGTACCCTATTCCCAGGATAGATGACTTGATTGATGAATTGCATGGGGCCTGTTACTTCTCCAAGATAGACTTGAGATCCGGTATCATCAAATTCGGGTCAGGGATGAGGATGTGGAGAAGACAGCATTCAGGTGTCACTATGGGCACTTTGAGTTTCTGGTCATGCCATTCGACTTGACAAATGCACCAGCCACCTTCCAGTCTTGCATGAACAGAGTTTTCCGTGATGAGACGGTTTGTTTTGATATTTTTTGATGATATTTTGATTTACAGCAAGACATGGGAAGAACACTTGAAACACATTGACATTGTGCTGAGCATTTTGGAGAGAGTCACTTTATGCAAAAATGTCAAAGTGTGAATTTGGGATGACGGAGTTGCTTTACTTGGGTCATATTATCAATGCTGGCAGCGTGAAGGTAGACCCGGAGAAGATTTGGGCAATAGTGGATTGGCCACCACCAAAGAATCTCACTCAGCTGAAGGGATTCCTTGGTCTATGTGGATATTACCGCAGGTTTGTGAAGGGGTTTTCCCAGTCAGTCGCACCCCTCACAGATTTGACTCATAAGGACGCTTGTAGTTGGACAGGGAGTATACAGGTGTGCTTTGACATATTCAAGCAGATTATGAGTACATGCCCTGTGTTGGCAATACCAAATTTTAGCAAACCTTTCGAGTTGCAGTGTGATGCCTCAGAATAAGGCATTAGGGCGGTAATTATGTAGGATAAGCACCCCATAGCATTCGAAAGCAGGAAGTTGAGGGGTGTGGAACGAAGTTATAGCATTTATGACAAGGATGTTAGCCATAATGCATGCATTGGCTAAATTCAAACAGTACTTGGTGGGCAGCAAGTTTGTAGTTAAGATAGATCATAACAGTCTGAAGCATTTCCTTGGACAGAGAGATTTGAATGAGAGGCAACAGAAGTGCGTCAACAAGTTACAGGCTTATGACTTTGACATTGTTTATATCAAAGGTAAGAAAAACATTGTTGCCGATGCTTTATCCAGGAGGCCCCATTTGTGTGCATTAGGCGCCATTGTTGATGATTGGAGAGAGATGATATTTGTTGAATATGCTAAGGATGCATGGGCTACTGGAATAATTGACGGTAGCATCAAGGATGACAAGTACACAGTGATAAATGATTTGATCATTTACAAGGACAGGATCTTCTTGGTGCCAGGTTCACAGATGAAGCAGAAAGTTTTGAGGGCATTCCATGATTTGCCTATGGCAGGGCATCCAAGATACTTCAAAACTTACAGACAGGTTAGGGAGAGGTTCACCTAGAAGCGCCTCAAGACAGAAGTGATGCAGTATGTGAGAGAGTGCCCGATATGTCAACAGAATAAACCGGAGCACTCATTTCCAGGGGGATTATTGCAGCCCCTGCCCATTCCTGAGAGGAAGTGGGATAGCATCTCTATGGACTTTATCACAGGTTTACCAAAAGTCCAAGGCAAGGATTGTATATTCGTGGTAGTGGACAGATTGACAAAGTATGCACATTTCTTTGCCATCCCTACCACCTACACTGCAGCTCAGGTTGCAGAGTTGTTCTTTCGTGAGGTATTCCGACTTCACAGGTTGCCATGGAACATTGTCAGTGACAGGGACAGCAAGTTCCTCAGTAATTTTTGGCAGGAGCTCTTCAGTTTGACAAGGACAGAGCTCACCCCCAGCACGAGCTACCACCCACAGACAGATGGTCAGACAGAGATAGTTAATAAATGGGTGGAAGGGTACCTCCGCAATTATGTTTCTGGGCAGCAGAAGGCATGGGTGAAGTGGCTTCATATGGGGGAGTATTGCTACAACTCCACTTACCACATGTCTATACAGATGTCACCTTTTATGGCCTTGTATGGGTATGAGGCACCGAGCTTTGTTGATTTGTTGTTTGGTGATAGCAGAGTGCCTAAGGCCAAAGACCTTCAGGAAAGTCACGATATCATGAGGTCTTTGAAAGAAAACATACAGAAAGCTCAGAATCAGCAGAAGCAGTATGCAGATCAGCAGAGAAGTGAGCGATCATTTGAGGTTGGTGACATGGTATACCTCATGCTGCAGCCCTATAGATAGTCCACTCTCAAGCAGAGTGGAGCAGAGAAACTTAAGCCACGATATTATGGACCTTTCAGGATCTCCAAGAGGATTGGAGAAGTGGCTTATGAGTTAGAACTTCCAGCAAGTAGCAGGGTACACAATGTTTTTCATGTATCATGCCTCAAGAAGGCACTGGGGCATAATGTGACACCATCAGTTGAGCTGCTTCCTCTTGATGAAGAGGGGAAGTTGATATTGCTACCTGGAGCAATAATTGATACCAGGGAACGTAATCTAAGGAGGATTATCAGGGAGTACCTTGTTAAATGGAAAAACCTGCCAGTTGAGGATGCTACTTGGGAGAATGAACAAATATTGGAGCATCCTGATCTGAGATTGCTTGAGGCAAGCAATCTTAGGGAGGCAGACTATAATGTCCCCTTCTTGACACATAGTTAGCCCATCATTGAGTTCCCGTGGACTAGCAGTTTGGTTAGGGAACAGGAGTTAGTTTGGCCTTAGAGGTACTTGTCAGTGATGGAGATGTGGTTCGTATTTAGTGGATCCAGTTGGCACCCTCAGAGTTGGCTCTATCTGCTCTTGGTCGATACTTACTATTTTTAGTAAGTCCAGGTTCAGTGTCGGTTCGGGAATTTCAGAGCAGGGTTAGATTTGTCTCGTCGAGGGCTTTCCTACGAGCTATAGATCGTTGCATTCCGACACCGTCTTGGCAGATATTTTAAAGTCCGAAGTTTAATGTATTATTTAATTGGGACTTAATGAGCTAATATTATATTGTCTGTAATGTCCCCTTCTAGCAAGTCCAACTTTTTTGCAACCTTGCACACAATTTCAACTCGCGAGAGGGAACATTAGTACATAGTTCACTTTCATATCTTAGTCATCTCATAAAATTCATATTCTTCTATTTTCCATTTAGGGTTAGAACCATATATTTATGCACATTAATATCATATGCATCATAATAATCATGTCATCTTTCTCTCATAGGGATGATCAATTAGGCATGAGTGGTCGCCATGGGCTTGATATTCAATTCCTTTGTCTCAAATGGGAGTAATCCTCAACTTAGCCAAAGGCCTTCATGTATCCTTGGGTTTGACGCCAAGGCCTTCATAATTAATCCTTAGGTTTTACCCCAAGGCCTTCATAGATAATCCTTAGGTTTTCCCCTAAGGCCTTCATTAATCTATAGGTTTTACCCTAAAGCCTTCTCCTTAGGTTTTACCCTAAGGCCTTCATTAATCTTTAGGGTTTACCCTAAAGCCTTCTCCTTAGGTGGTTAACCTAAGGCCTTCTCCTTAGGGGGTTAGCCTAAGGCCTTCTTATCAAGCACTCATGATGGGCAATCATCCTACACTCTCATCCTTATGCCTTAAAATCCTTCTATCTATCTCGCGATCCCTTGGATCACAAGATAGTAGGCCTTCATAATTAATCCTTAGGTTTTACCCCAAGGCCTTCATAGATAATCCTTAGGTTTTACCCTAAGGCATTCATTAATCTATAGGTTTTTACCCTAAAGCCTTCTCCTTAGGTTTTACCCTAAGGCCTTCATTAATCTTTAGGGTTTACCCTAAAGCCTTCTCCTTAGGTGGTTAACCTAAGGCCTTCTCCTTAGGGGGTTAGCCTAAGGCCTTCTTATCAAGCACTCATGATGGGCCATCATCCTACACTCTCATCCTTATGCCTTAGAATCCTTCTATCTATCTCGTGATCCCTTAATCATCCTACACTCTCATCCTTAATCATACTATCTCATGTAATCATATAATTCCCAATCTCTTTATTTATTCTTCATTTCATGTTATGTAAGTTTCCCTTCTTATTTCTAATGATATCTTTTATCCTTTCCTATATAATGACATTCTTTTCAATAGCCATATATACTTATTCACATTCAAATCTATAGATTCAGTTCTTGTTACTTCATAATGCAGATAGAGACATCTATAATGTCAAGGCAGTTTCTGACTACAATGGTTTCTATAGATACTGATTTCCTTATTTCAATTACAATTCATTAGATATGATCAACATTTATATCCTATTAATCTTCCATATTGAACAACAATGAAAGCATTACATCATACAAATTGTATATTATTCGATATTGACTGCCTATTTCTTTAACATGCTCCTTAATCATTTCACTATATTAGATGTTATGCAATCATATTTTAATCCATATGCAGATCGATTAGAATAAGAAGATAAGGAGATCGTATCATACCTTGCGATGATGTTATTTGATGGCTGTTACTCAGACGTGCCTCTGATTACTCGAACTAGATTATATATATATTCGATGATAATTATAGCTTGAATGATCGATCTGCTGTAGGACTGTATTAGGTAGTCTTTGATGCTTAATTTGAGCCCTGAACCTTGGCAATAGTTAGCCAATTCGAAACGCTGGAGATATTCGATATTCACTTGGTTGATGCTGATGGATAATGCCTTCGTATGATGGTTCTTGCTTCGATCTGTAACTCTCTTTAATGTATTAAGTGATAATTGCTTACTTCCATAGTGTTGGGTGTATTAACAATGAAGCCGCTTTCTCATCCCTGTTTGGATCTGCAATTCTCCTTTAATCAGCCCTTGACTTATTGTTGTCTCTCAGATTTGCACCCTCGCCGAGTTGTGAAACTGGGCAATCTGGAGAAACATGGGATCTTTCCTAGGTTTGTGGGTGGCCTGTGACGGAAAGAACCTCCGGAGAAGGCCGGCTTCCTCTTGGTACTCCACCTAAGCTACCTAGACTAAGACTTTGTCGAGAAAAGCGTAAGAAGGCTTGCAGAAAAAGAAACCTACTGTCTAAGGTGATACACCAAACAATCATCCAAAAATACAAAGACAAACAACACACTACAGAACCAGGAATAATTAGAATCCTCTACACAACCCAACAAATCACAATCTTTGCATGATCAATTTGTGAGGAGGCTAAATAACAACAGTCCTGTTTAGGAGAAATAGATTTTCTCACTATCCAAAACTGATTATTATCACTTGCACAGCTCACAACCTGCAAACAATATGTAACCCCTGCATAAAGGCACCAACATGCAAGACAAATCCAAGGACAAAGAAAAATATCACAAAGACCTGTACTAACACAAGGACACACAATATCAGAAGAAAATGGGAAGGTCTAAACTGCTTATTTCTGCCAAATAGGTGTTACATTGCTGTATAACTCTGAAAATGGGTTACAAGACTCTTCACTTCTGCAAAAGAACTCATTAAATTACAATATACAGAGTTGTGAACAGCCAGAACCTCCTAAAACTGATCAAGGGAGAAGAATATATACAGCTCAAACAGCTGTAAACAGCTCATGCTCCACTCAAAAGATCAACCAACTCCACTCAACAAGGATCAATCTCCACCAACCCCACTAGCTCCAGTCAACAAGTTCAACCTCCACCAACCCCACTAGCTCAATTCCCGTGTATCTCAGAAACAGTGAAAAAATATCCCCTTAAACTGCTCCAAAAAGGGATCCCAATGCAGAAATGGTGGAGGCATGTCATCCACTATCATGAAGGCACTTAAAAATATGATAAAATGTCCTTTAGTGCTCTCTAATGCTTATGATCTGTGTCATCATCTTCTGCAGCATCATAATATCTGATATTTTCAAATAAATGATAAAAATAACCTATTTTCTGCATTTAAATAACATTTAACTAAGAGGTTTATAATTATACCACCTTAGTAAATGTTTTACAAGTTAAAATTAAATAATCCTATGCAGAAAATAATGATATTTATGACGTTTATTTCCCTGATTTTTGCATGATTTTAGGTGTTGTCGTAAAAAGACAACAATGAAGACATCCTTGGCCTAGACAAAATGACGTGATTTACATTTGCACTATATCTCGCATTTTAAGATTATGACAAAACATCTTAGCACCTTGAGCCATCTCCGTTTTTTTGCATACCTCTTTACCATGTCATGCCTACATGGTTCAAAGTAGTTCATTAAAGGACCCTTATGACTCTTAGAATACATCACTGTGCTTTCCGGCCTCCACCTTGTAGCTATAACACCTTGCAAACTTGCTCCACACACCAAGTCTTACACACATCACTTTAATCTACCTTATCACTCCTAGCCAACATGTATTTTTATTCACCTTATATCTCCTAACATGCAGTTATTCTAGATGCATTTTTTTATCTCACCTTATACCTCCCAACACATTATTGTTCACAACTTACTTTCTAGATCACCTTATAAATCCAACATACATCTTGGACTACATGCATTATTTCACATTTACCAACCTTATATCTCCTTACATACCTTTGAAATTAGCACATTACATGCTATTCGACCTTGAAGCTATACTTCATTTGTTTTCCACCTTATAACTCCTAGCCACCAAGCCATTGTCTTTCAAACCACCTTGTAACTCCCATCACCAAGCAAACTTGCATTGTTAGTCACCTTGCAACTCTTAGCAACATGCCTTAGCTAAATTACACCCTCGACCTTATATTTCGCCCAGCCCACAATACATTTTATTTGGATTTAAACAATTGAAAAATGAACAAAATGCATACATGCCACGACCCCTCTCTTGCATCGCTAGGTTTGAGCAAAATGAAGATATTTTTGCAAAGTAAAAATCAAAAGATACTCAAAAAGCAAATAGGTCTATTCGACCTCCTTGAAAACCTAAATTCATTTTACTTGCATGTTATCTCTGGCGTTCGAGCTTGCTGGCCGCCGCCTATGAGGGTTTGGAGAAAAACGCAGCAAATGGGTCGTTTTCTGACTATTATTGGTCGATTTTGCCTGTGAGATTAAGGTAAGTGGCATTTTGACTGTTGTAACTCCAGTTTTGGTCTTTTTTTAGCTGATTCGGGCCGCGAGTTGCATGCGAAATGATGGCTGTTTCGCTGTTTTTGCTTTTTTTGTTTATGGCCGTCGATCTTATGTTTGTAGCTGGTTGTGTGATGCCGATTCCCATTCCTCTGTGGTCGCATTTGAGGAGGTCGTGGTTTTTATGCATTTCTCTGTGTCTTTTCATGGCCGACCCTCTGTTTTTGTAGCTGGCTATGTGATGCCGTTTTTGAAGAGGAAGACTGAAGAAATGTCTGTGGCTTTATCTTGCATAGCATTTGGCAGGCACAAAGGTAAATCCTTCACAACGAACGTTTCTTCATCCTCTTCCTCTTTACTAGCAGTTTCACTGCATATGTGATGCAACACATTTAGAATTTCAATCATCTCATACCAATAGATAACCATGGATTGGTTAACTGCTGTGGCTGTACACAAAGATACAATCCTTCTGCTGTAGATGACTGCTGATGGCCTTTCTAATTCTGCTGTAATACTGAACCTGAATTAATAATACTTGCAGCACTTATAGATGGAATATCTTCAACACTGGATAATGCTAATTTCTGAGCTCTTATAGATGCAGCTTTTTGAATCTCCTTGCATCAGTAGACAATTACAATGATTCCTTCAGATTTAATTTTCTGCTAATATAATCCTGTAAGCTGTTTAAGCTCGCACATTACATCAGCGATTCTGAGCATTTCTACGGTTTTATGAACATTTGCAATGAGGAAAACAGAAAAAACCTTCGATTTTTCTTTTTTTCTGTAGCATGAAGTGTATTTGAAAATAAACAAGAAACTTCCCTTTTGCTTTTATATCTACATTCCTGTGGCGATGAACGAACTCCATGATGAACACATAAACTTAAAACAATGGCATCTTTGATCTATCCGTGCCTATTTAACTCAAAAACGATATCTCTGATGTTTATTTGCTGCATTTTTTAGAGTTTTCTTCTTGTGAATGTGCTGATTCCTCAGATTGGGATCATGAAAGGGCAGATAACCAGTCCATCAAAACAAATAGAATTACCCCACATGACCATACATCTGCCTTAGCACCCTCATAACCTTTTCTTGGTGGCTGTTCTGAAAACTGTATTTTCTCTGGGTGCTTGTAGTATGATATTGAAACTCTATTTGCTGTCAGCTTCATTCATTATTTTCTATAAATCCTTGCTTGGAAGAAACTGCATTTTACCTCTATTGTGACCTGAGGCTCGATTTGGAGCGTTTCTGTTTACTCTTGTCCTGAAATGAGGCGAACCCATGCACTTTTCTGTTGCTGTTCAAACTTGGAAATGGAAAAGAAAAACTGCATTTTTTTTGTGCATAGCGAACTCTGTGATAGAAGATGTTCTGTATTCTCTTTGTTGCACCTTATGCAAACCTACTGCATTTTCCATGGCATGCACAGGGGTCTTTTATCAACCATGAGACATCAAAAGGTATTGAACGATCCACCTTGACTGACTCTTAATAACGTTACTTATACTCTACTTCTATTAGTAGCTCTGCATACAATTGCTGGACTGTTCTAAGAACTAAAGGCAGATTTCCACAAAATACTTCCAATATTTGACAGGCCAAAGGTCATTGCATCCTCCAAGACTTTATGACTGCATCTTATGTGAGGTATTGTGTCAACACTATCTCATACAACTTTGTATGGCTATCTTTTCTGATCTTAGACCTCTTCATGCAACAACCTCCAAACTATGAAGGCAAGATTTTATAGCATTTAGATAAACGTTTGCAAACCCTGCCTTCTGTGTAGACCTTAACATGACTGCTGTCGTTCTTACACCTCTATGACTGGTTTGAAACCATAACAGTCCCACTGCTGATGACTGTCCTCTTTGTTGGATGTTGCTGCTCCTTACCATATGATTGTTGTTCTATCATATTATATGATTGCTGCCCGTTATGCCTTGCTGTCCTGTTTTGAGTGTTGGCTATCCTTTCTGATCTTCGCTGGCATGCATCACCTTATATCTCCTGCTTTGTTTGTTTGCTGTCCCACTCAGCCTGCTAGCTCTTGACAGCTGTAATCTACCTTCTAAATGCGCTCTTAGAGCTGTGCCTTTTGCATTTGTTCATTGTTACTGAGCTGGGCTCAACCTTTGTGGGAGCCACATTTCCTCCACTCATAACGTAACTAATGAATCAAACAGAAACGTACTTACATCTGTATCTGCACATGAAGCAAACTTTGTTAGAAAATAAATGCATGCTTGCAGTCGATATTTTGGATTTGTCTTCTCAAAAGTTTTTTGTGATGCTAACTGGTTTATTGTATCTGAAAACACAAATTATACGTTTATTGATGTCTATCATATGATGTATGATGCCTTGCCATTGCTCTAACATCAATTTTCAAACTTTTTATGCAGATGACGGGATAGCATGGAGACGGAGACAACGGCTGGATGCAAGATACGCCGACGAGCTAGGACGACACAAGACGCGACAACAGCATGAAGACTCGTCATTCAGGCAATGACAAGTCACCCTATCTCATATGTATATTCAGTTTTTTCAGTTTCTGTATAAATGTATAGTTTGTCTTTTCTTTTTACATTGAACCAGTTAGTCTCACGGCTTGTGTGAGAACTTACACACTTATTTTTTTTCAATCAATATTGCTGATCTTTTAAAAGATTTGTACAATCTCTTGAGTTTTTCTGAAAACATCTGAATGCAACAAAATACAATTTCATCTTTTGTATCAAATGTGCTTGGTTTGAACACAGCAGAAATATATGTACCTTTTTCTCTTTTAAAACTGGAAAGCTCTACCTGATTGAGCTAGTAGTGAAATCTAGGTAACACTTATATATTTTATTTGTTGCAGATCTTTAGAAGGAATTGCTACCTTCTTTATATTTTCTAACTTCCATATTTCTGTCCTCATTTGTCGTCATATATCTGTGTTTAAATCTGATTATATTCCCTTGTTCCATCTTCCCCGAATACAGATATATATCTGATTATGATTCCCCTTTTCCTCACCGATTGCTTTATGACCCTTTATATTAGCCAAACCTTATGGCCATTGGTCAATGGTCATGGCTTTAAGGGATTCGCTGTTTTGTAAACAACGATCACCTTAAACAATTTATATGGGTCCCTTCGCTTGTTCGCAGCCTATAATCACTGTTCTTTTATTATCTAAGTTCTTAGTATTAAACATTACCTTAACAAATGATCACTGACTTTTTCTTTTTAATACCTGTCCTTAT
Source organism: Cunninghamia lanceolata (assembly GCA_027924645.1). NCBI lineage: Eukaryota > Viridiplantae > Streptophyta > Pinopsida > Cupressales > Cupressaceae > Cunninghamia > Cunninghamia lanceolata. The sequence goes on from BSBN01001583.1 coordinate 20,898,027, forward strand.
TACTTTTAAGTTTAGCTTGCCTTATTCAATCGGTCTTATAATGGTGTTTATATTTATTCTATATTATTATAATAATACATAATTTATTAATATTTATATTTATTTATTATATATTATATTTAATAATTTATTATATTATCATTATTATAATTATAATATATTTAAATTGATAATATTTGTATTTATACTTTGTTTATATATTTATATATTATGAATTATATATATTATAATTAATAATATTATTATATTATCATAATAATGCTTAAATTGATAATACAATAAACATTATGTATTCTAATTACATATAATATTATTTAATATTATTACATATTAATAATACTATATATATTTATTAAACATGTTTACCATCCAAATCATCGATGACTAACATCATATTTGACAGAAGCAATTTCTTCGTCTTATCATGATGTTTAAATCTTTAATTTAGACAATGCCTTAATATGGGGACATGACAGCCCTCCCCACTCAAAATTGCTTGTCCTCAAGCAATCGCAACAAGTTCTTTCAATAGCTTGCACTTTTAACGTCTACAAAGTTGTGGTTCTGATTCCGAATGAACATGCTTGAGTGAAGAGAAATTGATTGTGATTCCATGAAAGAGAATTTGTGATCAAAGAGCATTTGTTTGATGTTTTGAATAATAACGACGAGATGAAAGTATCATTGATTAAGAAGATTTGAGAGTATTGAGATTCCAAGATGCATCTTAATCTTTGGTTACGAGATTCGGTCTCATAATCGAGAAGAGTTATGTTCTTTGATGAGTAATTGATTATATGATGTCCTGATCAAAGAAGATTTGATTTGATTTTGAATAGCAATATGATTGAGGAAATGTAGTTAATCAAATGAATGCAGGAAGGAAGAATTTTTCAATGTTAAAGAAAAATTTGGGAGTATTGATAATCCGCGATTGGAGATTTGGAATGAAATAATATTGATGAAAATCCCAACAGATGAATCTAATGATATTGTAAGTAAGACTTTGATTGCTTAAGCAAGTTGATGATAAGATAACGTATAGCATGATCCTGGGGGTTGATGATGAGATAATGTCCCCCCTTTTTGGGATATTCTTGATCTATTAACCTGCACACAAGAATAACTACTAGAAAGGAACATTAGCAATATTAAAGATCTATAAATTAACAATGAAATCAGTATATCATAAATTAATTAATAACATTTAATTTCAGCATATAGTTATCCATACCTCAAGTTGATCCTTTTGATAGAATTCATAGAAATACTTGCAAGTTAGAGTGTGATGGAGGGCACACTTCCTACCTATCACCTCTTATATCCACCTTCAAGGTTCAAGAGTGTGATGGAGGGCACACTTCCTACCTATCACACCTTGACAAGACCATGATGGAGGGCATTCTTCCTACCTATCATGTCTTGATGAGGGTATGATGGAGGGCATTCTTCCTACCTATCAGCTCAAGCACGCAAGCAACCAGCTCAAGCAAGTAGGCAAGTAGCTCAAGTAGACAAGCAAGTAACCAAGTAGCTCAAGTAGTCAAGCAAGTAGAAAAGTAGACAAGCAAGTAGGCAAGTAGCTCAAGTAGACAAGCAAGTAACCAAGTAGCTCAAGTAGTCAAGCAAGTAGAAAAGTAGACAAGCAAGTAGGCAAGTAGCTCAAGTAGACAAGCAAGTAACCAAGTAGCTCAAGTAGTCAAGCAAGTAGCTCAAGCCACAAAACATACATGTAAGTCATAAAGTATACACTTAAATACATAAGTCGCAGGAATACACGTATACACATAAGCCACAAGGTAAACCTTTGAATACACATAAATCACAATGTATACACAGGATGGCAGGATGACTGATCTGATACCACTTGTAATGTCCCCTTCTAGCAAGTCCAACTTTTTCGCAACCTTAAACACAATTTCAACTCGCGAGAAGGAACATTAGTGCATACTTCACTTTCATATCTTAGTCATCTCATAAAATTCTCTTCTATTTTCCATTTAGGGTTAGAACCATATATTTATGCACATTAATATCATATTCATCATAATAATCATGTCATCTTTCTCTCATAGGGATGATGAGTTAGGCATGAGTGGTCACCATGGGCTTGATATTCAATTCCTTTGTCTCAAGTGGGAATAATCCTCAACTTAGCCAAAGGCCTTCATGTATCCTTGGGTTTGACCCCAAGGCCTTCATAATTAATCCTTAGGTTTTACCCCAAGGCCTTCATAATTAATCCTTAGGTTTTACCCTAAGGCCTTCATTAATCTTTAGGTTTTACCCTAAAGCCTTCTCCTTAGGTTTTACCCTAAGGCCTTCATTAATCTTTAGGGTTTACCCTAAAGCCTTCTCCTTAGGTTTTACCCTAAGGCCTTCATTAATCTTTAGGTTTTACCCTAAAGCCTTCTCCTTACGTTTTAGCCTAAGGCCTTCATTAATCTTTAGGGTTTACCCTAAAGCCTTCTCCTCAGGTGGTTAACTAAAGGCCTTCTCCTTAGGGGGTTAGCCTAAGGCCTTCTTATCAAGCATTCATGATGGGCCATCATCCTACACTCTCATCCTTATACCTTAGAATCCTTCTATCTATCTCGTGATCCCTTGGATCACGAGATAGTATATTTAATCATACTATCTCATGTAATCATATAATTCCCAATCTCTTATTTATTCTTCATTTCATGTTATGTAAGTTTCCCTTCTTATTTCTAATGATATCTTTTATCCTTTCCTATATAATGACATTCTTTTCAATAGCCATATATACTTATTCACATTCAAATCTATAGATTCAGTTCTTGTTACTTCATAATGCAGATAGAGACATCTATAATGTCAAGGGAATTTCTGATTACAATGATTTCTATAGATACTGATTTCCTTATTTCAATTACAGTTCATTAGATATGATCAACATTTATATCCTATTAATCTTCCATATTGAACAACAATAAAAGCATTGCATCATACGAATTGTATATTATTCGATATTGACTGCCTATTTCTTTAGCATGCTCCTTAATCATTTCACTATATTAGATGTTATGCAATCATATTTTAATCCATATGCAGATCGATTAGAATAAGAAGATAAGGAGATCGTATCATACCTTGCGATGATGTTATTTGATGGTTGTTACTCAGACGTGCCTCTGATTCCTTAAACTAGATTATATATATATTCGATGATAATTATAGCTTGAATGATCGATCTGCTGTAGGACTGTATTAGGTAGTCTTTGATGCTTAATTCGTGCCTTGAACCCTGGCAATAGTTAGCCAATTCGAAACGCTGGAGATATTCGATATTCACTTGGTCGATGCTGATGGATAATGCCTTCGTATGATGGTTCTTGCTTCGATCTGTAACTCTTTTTAATGTATTAAGTGATAATTGCTTACTTCCATAGTGTTGGGTGGATTAACAATGAGGTCGCTTTCTCATCCCTGTTTGGATCTGCAGTTCTCCTTTAATCAGCCCTTGACTTATATATTTTATTTGTTGCAGATCTTTAGAAGGAATTGCTACCTATTTATATGTTCTAACTTCCATATTTCTGTCCTCATTTGTCGTCATATATCTGTGTTTAAATCTGATTATATTCCCTTGTTCCATCTTCCCCGAATGCAGATATATATTTGATGATTAATTCCCCTTTTCCTCACCGATTGCTTTATGACCCTTTATATTAGCCAAACCTTATAACCATTGATCAATGGTCATGGCTTTAAGGGATTCGCTGTTTTGTAAACAACGATCACCTTAAACAATTTATATGGGTCCCTTCACTTGTTCGCAGCCTATAATCACTGTTCTTTTATTATCTAAGTTCTTAGTATTAAACCGTACCTTAACAAATGATCGCTGACTTTTTCTTTTTTAATACTTGTCCTTATTACTTTTAAGTTTAGCTTGCCTTATTCAATCGGTCTTATAATGGTGTTTATATTTATTCTATATTATTATAATAATATATAATTTATTAATATTCATATTAATATTTATATTTATTTATTATATATTATATTATCATTATTATAATTATAATATATTTAAATTGATAATATTTGTATTTATACTTTGTTTATATATTTATATATTATAAATTTTATATATTATAATTAATAATATTATTATATTATCATAATAATGCTTAAATTGATAATACAATAAACATAATGTATTCTAATTATATATAATATTATTTAATATTATTACATATTAATAATACTATATATATTTATTAAACATGTTTACCATCCAAATCATTGATGACTAACATCATATTTGACGGAAGCGATTTCTTCATCTTATCATGATGTTTAAATCTTTTAATTTAGACAATGCCTTAATATGGGGACATGACATTGTCACTTTATAAATTTAAGTTGCAACTTTAAAGTGACTTCCCCCCTAGGAGTTGGGCGCCCATGGGAGACATAAGGTGATAAAATTAAAATATTAAAACAAATGAAATTCCCTCCAAGATGGGCGTTGGGTTTTGGGGAGAGGAATAAAAGGTGAAAAAAGCTCATTTTTGCACTATGCTATGTTTGATATTTTCTCATTGTGAGCTCTGCTAGGGTTTGAGGGTTTGAGCATTCGAACCAAGCTTTTGGAGATGAAAACCTCCATTAGTGACGGCATTCTACAGGTGTGCAATACCACCCAAAGGTGCCATTGTAGTGAATACACTCAGTGTTCACAAATGTGCTTCAGTGGATTCGAGTGTTGAAGGTTTGAGAGGGTTTTGGTGTATTTCATTGCATACTTCACTCTATTCCTCACATACAGCCATGGAGAGCCATTTAGCAGCGATTTTGAGAGGGTTGTGATAATATTTTGGGACTGTCATTTACTACAGCTGTTGGTCGTACCCCTTAGGCAGCTATACCATCTTGGAGTGGGTGTTTGGAGGTGTTAAAGACAAGTTTCTACTTCCTAATCTAGTCGCCTAGCCTCCTTGATCATTTGCAGCTCATTGTGTAGGAATTTCAGAGGTTATTAATCAGTTGAGCTGCTGTTATCTACTTCCAGCCATGGTCGTACTACCCCAAGTGTGACGTTGGGGTCTTGGGACAACTTAACTTTTCGTGGGTATCACTGAATTTGCATTGTATGAGGATATCTGAGCTATTGGTACTGCTGTGAACATTGAATGCCTTGTACTTTGTATCCCTTGGAGATTTAAGTGTTTTCAGCTACACCCATTTGCTGGTCTAGTTCCAGCACTTGTATGAAGTTGCAAATCTTGAAATGGGTATGTGATAATAATTGTTTATTGGCCATTTTACTATCTGGGTAGTCAATAGTTTCTTCATATTCATTGTAAATTTTCTGGGTTTCTGTTATATGCAATATATTGTATGCTCCGGCAACACATCTGCAGGAAAATTGAAAACCCCTTCTGCATTCTTCTGTCTAGTCTGAAAGATCACAAAAAATTAATAAAAATCACATATAAAAAGATCTTAAAAATTTACACACAGGTACGGCACATTACATTGTGCACATTCTGAACACGGGCATTATTTGTACCCTGTTGTCCCATTTGTTGTTGTCTGTGTTGTTGTTGTCTTTGATTGGCCTGAGAGTTATGGCCCTGTTGATTATGATGTTGATGTTGTTGTCTCTATTTATTGTTGTTGTGGTACATTGTGGCCTTGGTGCTGTGCATTTTGATACACCTAGGCCTGCTGAGCAAGTTGAGCTTGTTGTTGTTCCAATAAGGCCTAAACCTCTCTTTGCCTGTTTCTAATATGATCAGGCAGGTCCAATTCCTCATAGAGAGTTCTTGCTCTCTCCTCATCATTAGGGTGATCTTCCTCACTAGGAATATTGTCATGCTGACCTTCGATTGATCTCGTCAGTGAAACATGTAGCTGATCATTTTGACGAGCCCCTTCATTGTCCTGAGGCATGCCAAATGTTCTCGTATCAACATCATGAGGCCCGACTCTTCTTCCCTTGCCAATGACATTCGAATTTCTTCTGACATCATACCTGTCTCTATTTAATCTTCTATTTGTTCTGAGTATATTGTCAACAGAATCTTCAGAGGTGTATTGATGCTGACTTCTTCTATCATCAAATGCATCATCTCTTCCAGAAATACCCACTTGGTCCTGGGCATTCAAAGGTGGTACCACATTAGGGTATCTTCTTATACCCCTATCCCGTAGACTTCTTGAGCGATTTGAAGAGCTTTCAGGTTCTAAATAATCCTTTGCCCTTCTTCTACGGTCCATTTCAATACTATTGAAAACTAACTTTCTAGGTTTTTTGCTGACAGAGTCGCCACTTCCTTGCTAGGAAGAACTTCTTCAGTAACTGTGTTGCAGAGGTCTTCAAATTCTTTGTCCTTTCAAATCTTCCCCGGCAATGGCGCCAATCTATTGGTGTAAGTTGACGTGCTGCCCACTTACCCAAACACACTGAAAAACTGTAAACTGTTACAGGGGCCTTCAAAATAATTCAACCTTTTGTTTTATTCCTCGGCAACGGCGCCAAAATGTTGGTACCCAAAATAGCTGCAACCCTAAACCCTAAAACATTCCTAAATCACCTAGGCCAGGGATGGTCGTTTTGGGTGATATGAAGAGGTTCATCAACAAGTTTAGGGCATTTTGGCCAACAAGAGTGGGTAGGCTCCTATGCACTTTGAGCTCAGCTTAGACTTGGGAGGGATATTCCAAGGGGTATACCTAAACAGGTATTGGCTTCAACACCAGATGAACAACTAAAAATGAAAGGACAACCAAACCCTCATCGTCCTCTAGGCCCCAAAGATTGTCATCAGACCTGGAACGACAGGTTGTCACTAAATAACCCCTATATAGCTGATGAGAAGGTACTCCCATTAACAATGGAAAGTGCAGGTATGCTTGTCTGGTCTGTAAAGAGCTGATACTTCAAAGACTCTCTTACAATATTTCTTGTTCAACACAGAACCACAACAACGCATGCAAACTAACTACCAATTTCACACATAATGAGTTTTGTTTTGATTTTTAAGGAGTATGAGTGATCAAACACTTCAGACCGGTGCCTAATATAATGGGATACAAAGTCCACAATTCAGCAGAAGGAACAAAACAACAAAAGAAATGAAACATGCACTTTCTGGATACCCAGATGCAAGAAAGACAACTATCAATGAAGAAAATACTTAGTAATCCTTTGTCAACATACAATCACTCATCCATAACCATAAAAGAGATCATTACACAGCATGTAATGTTTTAAGAATTTGTCTAGATAAATGGTTATAGTCATACCACGAAGTGTGGCAAGAGGAAACCCTAGTTGAACTTAGGATTTCCTTGAAAATTTATAGACGAAGAAGAAATTCATACAATGATAGCTATAAAAAATCTGAAAAACCTTTCATAACCTGTCTTATCTGTTGGAGAACTGTACATTTTATGCTCTTTGGAACCCTAGAGAGCTTTGCACTTAGTCGCCTGAAAAATGGTAAAAATGACCAACCCTTGACAAGAGATTTGATATTGCCTTTATAGCCATCCTAAGTGGGTCTGAGAAAGATCTGGGCGCCAAAATCTTCAACAACCATCTTAACTGCAAATAAAATCTTCAACAATCACCTTAACTGCATTGAACGCCTTGATGTCGACCAGTTGATTCATATTGATGGCGCTCCTGGAAGTGGTTGCAGTGCTCCCAGGCGGTTGGAGGAGTTGGGGAACCAAGAAACCATACTCCAAAAAAATTGGACTTAGTCTCCTTTTGTCTTAGTCTCTTTGTCGGATTCAGGGCTTTCGGTGTTCGCCACGAGCTTCTGCATTTTTCTCCTTTTATTCGCCCTATTGGCGAACCTCACCTTTTCTGAACTGAGCCTTCGCCATTCCTTCTATTTTATCAGCAATAACCCCATTTGGCGAACTTCTTCCCTTTTCATCTTCTTCGCCCTTGGCTCCTTCTCTGTCGTCAAATCCTTCATTTCGCAAACTAGGCCTTTCTTTATTATTTTCACGACTTGCCTTATCGGCAATTTTCTGTATTCACGAACTTCTCTTTGGCACCCCCTTTCTTTCCTGTCGGCAACTTTTAGCTTTTTCCAAATTTTCCTATTTGCCGCCATCATTCGTCTTTTATCAGAAAAAAACCATTTTGCCGAACTAACTCCTTTATCGCCTTGTCGACGATTTCACACTTTTCAGAACTTTACTTTTGTTCATATTGGCAAATTTAATGATTTTCGAACTTTACTTACTTCGCGCCTTTTCATGCTTTATCAGCAAATGTCAACATTTGAGAACTAGGCCTCCTTTGCCTTCTTGTCATTCTTGTCGGCAAATTTTCATTTTGCCGAACTTTTCTTTTTCTCTCCTCATCACTCCTATCAACAAATTTTCTTTTCGCCAAACTTGAGCTATTTGGCCTTTGTCGGCAAAATCTAATATTTCAGAACCAAGGGCCCTTGCTGCCTTTTATCGGCAAAATCTGAAGTTTGCGAACCATCTCTTTTTATCGCTTTGTCAACAATTTCACAATTTTCAGAACCTAAAGAAAAGTACACCTTTTATCGCCTTATCGGCAAATTATGAAAAACCCGAACTAGTTCTCTAGTTTCTCTTTCTTCCAATTTGTTAATATCTTTCTTGCCTTAGCCAATTTTCCTTCTATTGGCAAACTGGCTCATTTCGAAACCTTGGAAGCTTGCCTTCTGTCGACAAAAATGAACTTTTCAAAACCTCCCTGACCTAGCTAATTTTCCCTACCTTTGTCGGCGAAAACGCCTCATCACAAACCTTTGACTTTTCCCCTTTTAGCCCTCTCTATCGCCTTATCGGCGAAATATGAAAAACACAAACTTTTGAAAAGTTCAGTCTTTAGCCGGTTTGCCGATAATCTATGCCTTAGTCTCTTTTCTCTTTATCGGCAAACTGGCCCCTTTTAGAACCAAAGGGCTTGGGCGCCACTTCTCCTTTATCGACAAAAATGTCGCTTGCCAAACTCTTCATGCCTTAGGAAAAAACAACACTTCATGTTTGCTTTGTCGGCAGAAAGGACCCACGCCGAACTAACTCCTTTATCGGCGAACTTCAAGAACTTCGAACCAAAGCAACCTTGCCGATAGACGACTTCTTTTGCCTTTATCCCCTTGCCGCAACACTGTCTCCCTTTACTCTGTTGTCACCTTATCGGCGAATCGGCTAAAAGCCGAACTCTTGAAAAGTTAGGAAGTTCCGGAAAAAGCCGATTTGCTGACAAAGGCAAAACAAGGAAAATATTCTAAGGGAGAAAAAAGGGGACAGCAGGGGGCTTAACCATTTTTTAACCAAGGCAAAAAACATAAAAACCAAACTTTGAACAACCATAACTTCTTCATTTCAAGGAATTTTGAGATGGTTCAAAAGGCAAAGTTGCTCAGAATTCAATTTTCTATCCAATGGTAACATTTGCTAAGAAAATTGCATGGGATTTTTGGATTTTTGGGGGCAAAAAGGGCATTTTGAGGACTGATTTTTCAAGTCCCAACACAACGCGCTTGCACAAAGACAAGAACATAAATAAAATAAATTGAAGAAAAACAAAACGCATGAAGGCTAAAAACAAAATAAAGAAATCAAGCAAAAGGCGCATCCAAAAAATAGTTCACGCGCTCATATGATGATAGGCGCGCTCTTTTACCAATTCACGCGCTCATGAGCACCAAAGGTGAAGAAAGGACGCGCCAGTGTAAAGCAAGGGATGTGCCAGGTTGAAGAAAATTGTGCCATATGGCATATAAGCACCTCATATCACATATGGATGTGCTCAGGAATTGAATAGTTCTTTTTTAGGCGCTCACACAAAGAAAATCGCTCTTGGAAGATTTCAAAACGCCTTGTGTCTTTCAAACCCCATCAATCTGAAGAAATCATCAGCAAACAAAAACGCCCCCTCACACCAAGCATTAGGCGCCCATCATTCATCTCTCATGCATTGGTCTGAGGGAGTTTAAGTGATTTTCCTTAAGCCTCACACACACCAGGTTTTCCATGCCTCTAAAAGGAGTTAGCGCCATAAAAGAGAAGATTCTCATCTATTCTTGCAGACAAAACATCAAAAGGAGAAATCAAAATCATCCTTATCAATTCAGCAAAACAAATCGCTCCAGTTCATCATTCCAAACGAAGGTGAATAAAAAGCACTTCAAAGCAAAACAAACCGCGCCCATTCAGGAACTCCAAAGCACCTCCTGTCAGAATGAAGTTTCAATGCGCCTTATCCAAAAACTCATGATTTCTGAAGCTCCAAAGCAGGGAGGAATCAAAAGGGAATTAAGACGTCGATAAGCACAAAGAAGTTCATGCCCAAGCAGATTGAAGCCACCAAGGATGGAAATTCAAAGCGCCTTTTTCAGGCAGGTAACACATTCCTGTGAAAACAAAACATTCCAATGAAAAAATATAGCACCTCTTCATCAGATCTCTCATACACACAAATCTCAGAAAGAAAAGATTTGAAGCAATGGCTTGTTGTTTAGTCACACCTATCTAAGGATAGAGCGCCTCAGATGATTTCCACATCTCATTCCAATTAAAAAAAATTGTGAAAGAATAAGGTCGTTTCCTTCATGCCTTGGACATGCTTTCACAATGATATGAGTGCAGATATTTTCAATCAAACGCAACATTCAAAGACAATGGCAGGTAAAACAAGTCATTAGGGAGGTAAGAGGCAACAACATGGAGATTAAAAAAGGGTATCGGATTGTTGTTAGAAACAAAACACCTTCATCAACAAGCTCACGCGCCTATTATATGGTGGACGCACTTATTCAAGGCAAAGACACTCATTTACAAAGTTTTGAAACTTTTAAAAAATTAAAAATTAAAACTCCAGTTGAAGTGCCTAAAATAGGCAGTCACTTCAGTTGCAGATGGAAGCCTCACTCCATGCAGAAGACATGCTTCTCAAAACAGACGATGATGATATTTTTAAAGTTCAAACTTGAAGCTTGCATGTTTGCACGTCAATTGAGCTACATTTGCATGGTTTTAAGTTTCAATTTATTTGGAGCAGATGGATTGTAATAAGTTTGCACATGTTGGGCAAACATTAGTCAACTAGGGTAGCATTTCAGTTATTTTATTTTATTTATTCTTATGCAATTTTGTAAAACAGTATAAATAAGTGCTTTGTGCACATAGAGAGGGATCTAGATTTTAGAATTCAAATTCATTATTAGTTAGATTTTTTTGAAGCTTTTTAAGAGATAGCTTTTTCAGAAATTAGCTTTTCCAGCATTCAAGTATTCAAGTGTTCAGAATTCGGTGTTACATTTTGATCAATCAATGAAAATGGCAATTCTCATGCCTTCATTATGCTGGAATTGTTAGTTACCTGGTGTTCAAATTGTAATTATGTTGTTTGTTTGATAACATCTATTATGCCTATTGTCACTGATAAATGCTTATTGAAATGTATCATCATTTGTGCCCAAGGATAAGTCGTTTAATGAATTTACAGACTTTGTGTTGTAAATGAAGTTGAATATATAAGTCATGGATTTGTCCCATCCTATATTCGATTTAATCTTGGCATTCGTGTTTAAGTGTTAGTCAATCCAAGTCGTGTGTACTTGCCTTATTTAGCCTTTGAATTTAGTTGAATAGCGTAAGCGTTTAGCAATAGGTCAAAAAGCACAAAATTCTTGCTTCATGGTTGAAAGTGCGTTTCTGTCTTTCTCTTGCGGCAAATCCAAAAAGATTGCAAGTTTCACTTTTCTTCAGCATAAGTATGAAAAACCCCTGAAAACATTGTACATACTCTGTAGTTTTAAGATAGTTTTATTTTATAGGGAGCTTCCCCTTCAAATTTGACGAGCGGTTCTACCGCACATCTGTCCGTTTTGCTTTCACACTGAAAGATGAGAAATAAAACGCTAACAATTACGTAGAATTTCGACATATTTTCAGCTGCCTTAGCATACTCCACTTTTCTGTGATAATTAGCGAGTATTAAAGTTGGTAAAAGATCCAGTGTATCATGCTCCAACCAAACACATTGAGATTGATCATCACTTTATTTGGAAACTGGTGGATTGTGAAGACATTTCTCTTCATTTTCGCACTTGTCAAGACTAGATTGTTGATTTAATGACTAAAACACTTGGTCCTAGTTACTTCCTCAAATTTCAAGACAAGCTTGGTGTTGTTTCTAGTTTAGTCATTAAGGGGGGTATTAGAATGTATTAGACTAATGATGTAATAAAGTGTATGTTTACACTTATATATAATAAATTAAATGGTTAGGTGAAGGTCATTAAATAAGGTTGTTGTAGTTGTTATAGTCTACAGATTATTAATGAGCTTGTTGTACTCTCATTAATGTGGTAGTTGTAATAGTAAATTTCTAGATCTATAAATAGTTGTGCTCTCTCCATGAGAGGCAAACCTTTTCCTCTCATCTCTTTTCCTTGTCTATACTAACAACTTGTACATGACCTTTCTAGGAGACTTATAAATCCTTTTGTAGGGCATTCCTATTATTAAGATATTCTTTATACTTAGAATCTCCTATTTTTAGTTAATGGTCAGTTTCTTGTAACGATATGTAATTATGACAAGATCGTGTGTCGATCTCTGGCAGTCTTTGGCAGTTTCTAAATATAGAAACTTGCTTTCTTTGTAATTACTTGTAACCTATTTAAGAGCCTTTGCTCTATATGAATAGCATCCAGCATTCTGCCATTTACCTGTGTAATATGGTATCAGAGCTTGCTTTGACTTCGAAAACATAATTTCATTCAAAATTATTCAAGTTTTTTTCGAAATCTCGAATTTGTTTTGGGCTCTTTGGTTGGTTCTTGTTTTTTTCGGTGAGGCCGGATTATTTTTTTCTGCAGACTTCCTGTTTTTCTGAAATTTCTGAATGCCTGGGGCACGGAAATTTTTCGTCTAGGGTTTTGACCCTCAAAAATTTGACGAAATTATTTTTCGAAGACATTCCTGGTGGGTTTTTCGAGCAGATTTCTGGGTCTTCGTCCGAATTTTTTTCCTATTTTTCTAAAATTTCTGAATGCCTAGGGCACGGAAATTTTTCGTCTAGGGTTTTGACCCTCAAAAATTTGACGAAATTTTTTTCGAAGACATATTCCTAGTGGGTTTTTCGAGCATATTTCTGGGTCTTCGTCCTTTTTTTTGGGTGCATCATTTTCCGTGCACCATTTTTCATGCAGCATACCTATTCTGAAATTTGTGCCAGTGCAGTTCTGTTCGGCGTACCTGCAGTGTTCTGTCCGGAATTTCAGTTCACATCCACTTCTGTTCGTCATTTTTCGTGCCTCGAAAAGCGTGTGGAATGGCGAGCTTGTCCAATATTATGTTGGAAGGCAGTCAATGGTTCAACGGCCGCAACTACAACACTTGGAAGCAACGAATGATGACCATCTTTGAATATCGCTGCCTCACTCAGATCATTCTAGGCACTACCACTTGTCCAGCAACGGTGGGTACAGACCAGGATAAGTTTGACGAACAAACCCGTGAAGCAGTCATGCTCATTAAGCTATCAGTCACAGATGATCGAATACCTCAGATTCCGACTGGAAAGACAGCAAAGGAGATTTGGGACCATCTGAAGGGTTTGCATGAAACCTCCGACAAGAGCCGTGCATTCTTCCTGAAAAATATACTGTTTTCTATCATGATGGATGAGAAGACATCTTTGCAAACTCACCTGAACAAGATCCAGGAGATCAGAGATCAGCTGGTGGCTATTGGTCGAAAAATGGAGGAAGAAGACCTGGTTGTGATCACTTTGAAAAGTCTACCTAAGTCCTATGAACATTTCATTGAGACTCTCAACATTACATCAGCTAATGTTGATCTGAAGTTTCCAGAAATCTGTACTAGCCTCTTGCAGCAGGATCGCTAGAAACAACAGTTTGGTAGTAGTGCTTCTTCGTCCTCTTCAGAGCAGGCTTTTGCAGCCAAGTTTCAGGCTCAACATAAAGGCAAAAGTCAGCCTCCACAGCAGAATCAACCAGCACCATCTCAGGACAGCAGTAAGAAGAAGAACATTCAGTGTAACTACTGTCACAAGTTTGGACACATCAAGAAAGATTGTCGCGCACGTATCGCTTCTGAACAGAAGAAGCAGGGAGGATATCAGCAGAAGGCCAACAGTGCGGAGCACACTGAGCAGAAGGAGTTTGCGTTTTACGCCTTCATGGCTAAAAGACCTGCCGACCATGCAAAATCCTCTGCCTGGTACATTGATTCAGGTGCTTCGCGTCACTTCACTCACTGTCGTGACTGGTTTACAGAACTCTCCCCTTTCAGTGATTCAGTGGTCTTCGGTGGTGGAGAAGTGTACATAGTTGCCAGTAAGGGCACTGTTCAACTTCAGTCTGGTGGGAGGAAAATCATATTCCTCAACGTATATTATGTTCCTGGTATGGAACTTAACTTGCTTTCAGTCAGCCAGATCATGAAACACTCTCCACAACTTGATGTGGTGTTCAGCGCTCACCAGTGCTCGATCATCGACCGGGAAACCAAATGCCCTGTAGCTGTTGGCATTGAGGACCATGGTCTTTATCGACTTGTGGATTCGAATGGTCCTCCTGAATCAGCCCTAGCAGCTCGACACTCTTCGGTTACCAGTCTCTGGCATCAGCGGTATGGGCACCTGAATGTGCACGACCTATCTCAGCTCTCTCGACAGCACCTAGTAGATGGGCTCCCTGAGATTCAGGCTCAGAACTTCGGTGTCTGCGGATCGTGTCAAGCTGGGAAACAACACCGCACACCATTCCCGACTGGCGACTCCTGGCGCACATCCAAGGTACTTCAGTTGGTTCATGTTGATGTTTGTGGACCTATGAATACTCTTTCAGTTACTGGATGCAAATACTTTTTACTGTTTGTTGATGATTTCAGTAGGAAAATGTGGGTTTACTTTCTTAGACAGAAATCAGATGTGTTTTCAGTTTTCAGAACTTTAAGGCCTTAGTAGAAAAAGAGTCTGGTTGTTCCATTGTAACTCTTAGGTCAGATAATGGGGGGGGAATTTTGTTCGAATGCATTCTCCAACTTCTGTGATACACATGGCATCAAACGCCAATTGACCACACCCTACACTTGTCAATAGAACAATGTTGTAGAGCGGCGCAACCACACTATAACTGAGTTAGCTCGTTCCATGATGGAGCACAGATGTGTTCCTAAGAAATTTTGGGCAAAAGCTGTTTTCACTGCAGTTTACCTCCTTAACCGGTCTCTGACCTATGCAGTTAAGGATAAAACTCCAGAAGAAGTCTGGACTGGCCGCAAGCCGCGGGTCAGTCATCTGAAAATTTTTGGCTCTCTTGCCTATGTTTGGATTCCCGATGCCAAGCGCTCTAAACTGGACTCCAAGAGTCAAAAATTAATGTTCACAGGATACAATGATAACCACAAGGCCTATCGGCTCATTGACATTGAGACAGATAATCTCATCTTCAGTCGTGATGTGGTTTTTGATGAAGAGCGGAGACCCTTCTTCTCTCCCTCTTCTGTGCAGCAATCCGAAGATCAGCGTTTGAAGGCTCCTGACTTGGGTGTCCGTCTTCCATTAGGTCCACCTTATGGGAGGGATGCTGATAATTCTTCAGATTCTGATGATTCTCAGTCTGACATCCCTGAGGATGATCCTGAGTATCCTCCTGATGCCCCTGTTCTACCTGTTGCACCTGTTCCAAAACCTCCTGCTGAACCTAACGTTGGCCCATCTACCCGTCGTCCCAAATGGTGGTCTCAGACGATTGCCGATCTTCATGATGATGAACTTGTTGAGGGTAGATCCTCCCGGAATAAGAGCAAACAGCAGCATACAGTAAACTTTGCTCATGGCCAACCTGCACAGTGTCTATGAGCCTCAAACTTATTCAGAGGCTAAAGGTATTCCAAAGTGGGATACGGCGATGGAATCAGAACTCCAGAGCCTTCAGAAGAACCACACCTAGGTCCTTTCAGATCTTCCTCCAGGGAAGAAACCCATTAGCTGCAAATGGGTGTATAAAGTTAAGTACAAGGCTGACGAAACCCTGGACAAATACAAAGCACGGCTTGTTGCTCGGGGTTTCTCACAGAAAGAAGGCATCGACTATGAGGAGACTTTTGCTCCTACAGCCAAGATGAGTACCATACGGCTCGTCCTTGCCTTAGCAGCCCAGTTTGGATGGAAAGTACATTAGATGGACGTCAAAAGTGCCTTCCTCAACGGTGAGTTGCAGGAAGAAGTCTATATGACGCAGCCTCCTGGTTTCAAGGTTGCTGGACAAGAACAGAAAGTCTGTAGACTGGTCAAAGCACTTTATGGCTTGAAGCAGGCTCCAAAAGCATGGTACATCAAAATTGACAAGTACCTCACAGATCATGGCTTTAAGCAGAGTCCATCTGACCCAAATTTGTACATCAAACATACTGGTAATGATATATTGTTGCTCGTTGTCTATGTGGATGACTTGCTCATTACTGGTGGCTCGGCACACCTGATCGATAAGATCAAACAAGACCTGTGCAAATCCTTTGATATGACAAATTTGGGATTTTCACACTATTGTCTAGGTGTTGAGGTTTGGCAAACTCAGAACAGCATCTTCATCTCTCAGTCGAAGTATGCTCGCAGTCTTCTGGATAGGTTCCGAATGCAGGACTGCAAACCAGCCTCCACCCCGATGGAAAAAGGACTTAAGCTGTCCGCTAAGTCTAACTCACCAGTGGTTGATGAGTCTCTGTTTAGACAGCTAGTAGGCAGTATTATTTATCTAACTGCTACTAGACCAGACATCAATTTTGCCGTCAGCTACATTTCACGATTTTGACAGCTCCTAAGGCTGTTCATTGGATACGTGAAAGGCACTTCTGACTTTGGAATTCTTTACACAAGGAATTCTAATCCCAGCCTTAGAGGCTTCACAGATCCAGATTGGGCAGGTTCAGTTGATGACGGAAAATCAACTTCTGGGTATGTGTTCAATTTGGGATCCGGTGCCGTCACATGGACCAGTAAGAAGCAGCAGGTTGTAGCACTCTCCTCCACAGAAGCTGAGTATCGCGGTGCAGTGAAAGCAGCTTGTGAGGCAGTTTGGCTTCGTCGGATGCTTGCAGATATGCGACTATCTCAAGCAGGTCCGACTCCCCTGTTTTGTGACAATCAGAGAGTTCTCAAACTTGCCAAGAATCTAGTCTTCCATGAAAGAACCAAGCATGTAGAGACGCATTGTCACTTCATCAAATCGTTGGTTGAAGACGGATCAGTTCAGTTGCTGTATGTTCCGACTGAGGATCAGACAGCTGATATTCTCACCAAGTCCCTTAGTCCTGACAAGTTTGTAAAATTCAGGGGGTCTCTTGGTGTAGTGAATAGGTTGACCATTAAGGGAGGGTATTAAGATATTCTTTTATACTTAGAATCTCCTATTTTTAGTTAATGGTTAGTTTCTTATAACGGTATCTAATTATGACAAGATCGTGTGTCGATCTCTGGCAGTCTTTGGCAGTTTCTAAATATAGAAACTTGCTTTCTTTGTAATTACTTGTAACCTATTTAAGAGCCTTTGCTCTATGTGAATAGCATCCAGCATTCTGCCATTTACATATGTAATACCTATGACCTCATACCAAATAGATATGTTACATAATTTTAAGTATGTGTGAGCATTCATTTAAGATATATTTCCACTTCAACAATGTAACTCGTGCTTCTTTGTAAAATTTAATGAATATGTTACATAATTTAAGTATGTGTGAGAATTCATTGAAGATATATTTCCACTTCAACAATGCAACTCGTACTTCTTTGTAAAATTTAATGAGTCTGGCAATTGATAAACATTTCCGGATTTCAATAAGCTAGCTTCCTCAAGAAATGGTTACTTGAAATCATATAGGCTTGCCATACCATTCTAAAGGGACTATTTTACAAAATGAAATTTGACGACATCTTATCCAACTAAGTTACTAAACCTTACCCATGGTGATCTATCCATGGGAGGATGAAACATGAAGGACACTCTAAGAAGAATCATAGATATTCAATAAACAACGAAATTTAAAACTTAATCAAGTTATTATAATGTTATTATAAATAGATTTCAAAACACCTTTTTAGATGCAACTACCAAAGAAGCTTGACCATTAATGATCATCAAGAGAAAATTACCTTTGTAAATGCTTCTTTAATATTCACAATCCATTTTGTATCAAGACTTTTACCAAGGACACGTTTTGCACTTGTGAAGTCATTTTTGTCTATAGCTTGGCCTACTTCACTCAATTTGTAAACTGCATCCTGCACATAGGCTTTAGCCCCCAAGTATTGTTTTATATTAGTCATGACTTGTTCTTGAAATTACCTGCAAAACTAGTAGGAGATATAAACCACCAAATTGTTCATACAGAAGAAAAATAAAATGGCAAGGAAACAATGACACCACGCATACCAATATAATGCAATTTAGGAAATTCAAGTAAAAAAGAATTTGTTTATAGGATATGTAAGCAAATCTTTGCAAGTATTTCCTCAATCTTTTGGTTAAAGGTGTAATGATCCGATATTTTTCCAATTAAAGATTGGAAATAATAAACATTCAGAAACTCTCCCTATTACCCTCTATACTTTCCCATACTTAGTCAATTTTGAAGCCAAGAAGAAAAAGACAAAATAAGAATCAAGACAAATTAAGATCAAGACAAGGAAGTTAACAAATAAAAGTTATTATACTTGCTAAAGGGACCCGATGCATAAAGAGGCATTCGCTCCTCTTAGAAGAGTCACGTCTTCTCCAAAAGGCCGTGAATGAAAGCTATATAACATCAAATAATATTCTCCGAAAGGACATCGAACAATCTGCATTTCAATATCAATCAGAGCAGACCCTAATATACTTCTGTATATAGTTAACTTCAATCAGCAAATAAAGTCCATAGCCAAATCGAATTGCACAGAGATAGAATCTTTGCATAGTTCTGATCTGCCATCAAAGATATTACAGCGGGCACTATAAAGAAGACATTTCAGCAGCAAACTTCCATATAACAACATTCTTGCAGTTCCATTAATCAAACTGTCCTAATACTACAGGTACGACAGTATATTATTTCCCTTGCTTGTTATTGATGTTCATTATAGCACTGCGTTTATTTACAGCCATTCCTGAGCAATATAATTTATGGACAGTCATACGCAAAACTATGGACAGTCATACGCAAAACTCACAAACTGTGTAATCTGTATACCATTCATTAACTTCATATGGGATCGAAGGAGGGTGACGTGCCTAATAGGCCATTCATAGGTGATATAGTGGTCTTGGCTACCTATAGTACCAAGGAGTCTCACAGAGGCCTTAGCCTCAAGAATACAACAAGTACTTCTTGAATAAGGATGGGAGACAAACAGAGCCCATGATGGACAAAGGCATGCTACACCCTATCGACCCCATATGGTGTTAATAAATAGTATATCAGACAGAGATAGGAAGTATGAAATATATGTTGATAAGATCATAAAGATAGCATGTGAAATGTCATGATAAATTATGAATAGTGAACATGTGAATTGCATAGTGTAACAATACCAATAGCTGACTGTAATAGCATGAAATTATTATAAATTGTTTACATTGCAACCAATTTAATTAGATTATGCAATGAGTATGAAATATTTATGTGCATTTTCATTATAATGAACTAAGGAAAGATACAAATGAATACAAAGAGTATAATGTACATAAGAGGCATGAATTCCTAAAATAGAGGAAGGCAATAATGTTAATCAACTCACCACTATGATGAGTAAGGAAGATTAGGGGCGGGCAATCAACCAAGGATAGGTACGGGTTCATTGATCTAGAGCACCCCTTCGAGCCCTTTTCTCAAGATGGTACCTTAGGGAGCAAGAGGTAGTCTTTTGACTTGAATGGTCTAGAGAACCCCGAGTCAAAGGAAGGTCCTAGAGTGGCCTGGGTCTAGAGTACCCCTCGAAGGAAGAACGACCTATACCATTGGCATTGCACCCTAACGGATTCACTCTCATAAGATGGAGGATTTGATTAACAAAGGCCCAAGTAGATCTCTTCTAGGGAATCATGAAATGAATGTAATCAATCTATGATAACAAATGGTTTATGTTTATAAATAATGACGTGATTTTAAAGAAGAATTGAATACTAATGTTCTCTTTTGTGAGTTAAATTGTGCAAGGTCAAAGGAAAAATTTGGATTCACTAGAAGGGGACATTACAAAAGGATAAGCATAAAAAAACTAATAGTGTAACATTGAAGAAAACTGACATGAAAATAAAAACTTCTTGGTTAAAACCTTATAAAGTAAGGTATCTTTAGTATCCTCAAGTTATGCTTTTAGAATTGCAAGTGGTAGACTATCATTAGTCTAGATATTGTAATTCCAAATTACAAATAGGCATGTTGATAGATAATACAAATTTGGTAACAAATACAATCATATTGACACATACTATTGGGAAAGGTGTCATAAACCTTGCATCTTAATGTTCATATTTATTTATTATTTATTAATTATTTGTGAGCCCTCATGGAAAAGGGCATCTCACTATGACTTGGTCATTTTGCTATGTCTAATTAATGTATGATGTGTAAAAAGTTGCAAGAGTATCTAATTCATTGAGATGTGTAAAAGCATCTTATGACATTGTAAGATGTGTAAGAAATCTTATGACGATTCTATGATGTGTAGGGGCATGTAAAAGGGAAGTTACATTGTTGGCTTGATTTGTTGACCAACTTATGATGCATCATAGAGCATCTTTGAATGGAGATAATGGAGCCAAAATGGAACACCCAACTTAGGGAGTTACATATGACAAGTTATGATAAGGTAGGAAAGGTATAAGAAAACATGTTATTTTAGCCTATGGACTCTTCTTAAGATTTGGGTGTTGGAATTTGCCTAGGGGATTTGGGTGCCATGTGTGGGTGGTATTAGCTCATGGTTTTGTGATTCTTATTTGGTGGTTTCATGCATTGCTCCTCCTATATATTGGGTGCTTGAGATGGAGGTTCAATAGTATATTTGCAGGTATTGTTATGCTGCTGGAAACTCTCCAGATTATGTTAGTGATTTCTCCTGTGAAGGCTTGAGCCTGGAAGTTGTGTAGTAAGTGTAAATGTTGTTATTGGGAATACAATTGGTTCAAGTTTGGAGGCTAGGTTTATTTTCCGAAAGGGTCTTCCCAAGATACATCATTGTGTAATGGTTTTATTGTGTCTATTTTCTTTCTCGTAATTGTTTGATTGTATTTTTTGTACATCTCTCATAGATTAGTGTGGAAAGTATTTCTGCAATCTTAGCTTCCTTTCACATACAACGCCTAGTTTCTATGAGAGAATGGGCTTATCCTATTTGTGTATTGCTTTGTTAGGGTTTCTTATTGATATAAAAAGATTAAAATGCTATAAATTGCATCATATCATTAACATTTAGTAGTAAGCATTGTAAAAGAGATAATCACCAAAAAAGGATGTTCAAATGTAAAATTCATGAAAATATACAAGTAATATAGAGAAAACAAGATAGACATTGAAATTATAGTCATTTTGATTATCGTTAAACCAAGCAAATTGCATTTAAGTTTTTAACCAAGAAAACAACAATTCAAGAGAAAATATAGTAAAGTACAATCCCCCAGAATGTTTGACTTCCACATAAAACAACAATCAAGCCCTATGAGAACGATTTAGATTTGCAAGAAAATTTCATATTGGCAATTTGAATTTCATACATGGCAAATTACTTTCATATATTGTTGGGTTTCCATTGTTATATCAGTTGTTATAGGTTTAATATTCTTTTACTGATATACTATTATCTTTAATGCTTAGTTTTCAATAAATTATTGTTGATTTTAATTATTATTATCAGCTTGTGTCTAAGTGAAATGCTATCGCAGCATTACTAATTAAATTGAAGAAGACCACCGTACATATCTAAATATTATTGCAGGGTCTTATTTGAGGCTGCAGCTTTCCTTTACAGCCATTACAGCCAGCTGAATCCATTCTTGTGAGGGAATTTCAAGTAATAGCTGCTGTCCTAGTCAAAAAGGAATCGCAAAAATCTTTGGATTATTGGGAGTGATATTTGGAGTTTTAAATTAACCGCGGCCTTAGGCTAAGGTTTGTCAATTCGGAAATTATTTAATTGTCGTTATTACAGATGCTGCCAAGTAAGTAATTTGCTGATTATTTATTATATATATAGTTATTTTGATGCTTAATATTTGATAAAAGGTACTCGCTGATCTAAATAATATTGGCATAGGGTTTAATCTAATTACTTTCAGTATTAATTTTTAGTGTTTTATATTCAATATCAGCTAATGTTTAGTCTGAAAATTTACATATTATAGTTTAGCATTAGCCTATGGTTTGAGTTTCATAGGTTAGTATATATTGCAAGCTTTTCTATAAATCAAAAAATACATAAAAATAGCATATTTCTAAAAAATTCCTAAAAAGGGGCATTACACTCTTTGCAAATCTCTCCACCAAAGGGTTGCATGCCCCTTGAGTTTGGTTTGCTCCATCTTCACCCTTCGAGGATCATGGATATTCTCATACTCAAAATACTCTTCTAACTTATTGATCTAGTCAATCAATTCTTCTAGATTCAATGCATCAGAAAAGTTAGGGACTTCCATCTTGGTCCCTCTGCTAATCTTCATAAGAGGCCTCAACAACTAGTCTTCTCCAGTCTCCTTCATTCAAAGGTTCCTCTTCTTCCCTTCCTCTCTCTTCCATTCTAGCTTCGTCATCACTCCCATCTCCTCCATCATTTTCAAGATTCCTTCTGTGGTAAACCACTAGAGCAGCTATCTCATTTCGGAGTTCATTTTGGAGTTGCTTAAACATCTCCTCATTTTTGTTCATTTAAGGACCTCTCCTTCTCGAAGGCATGATATCATAAACAAAAAAGACAAAACAACTCAAAACCCGAAACCTAGAAATCTAGACAAGACACTTCACATAGCAAATTTCCTAGAGAACTAAACCCTCTCTAATACCACTTGGTGCCTACCTCTTCACAGCTCTTTGCAAGATTCTCTCACACCTATAATAACTCTGCTAGAACCTCATAATACATGTCCCAACAAGAAAACCTCACTCTAATGCCACTTGGTGCAGTCTAGGCAAGAGGGTCCAATAAAAGATAGCCTAACTTAACAACCACTCATAGCAACAACAGATCACACGCCAAACAAAAGCAAAAACAATGCTATGTTCATTAATTTAAATAAAATCTTCCTTCACAAGCTACAACAAGCTAATTGAAGCCTAAACTCATCACACATACAATCCCTCATGCTCTACCAACTATGACTTGCAACAACAAATCTCAACACTGCAATGTTGCTCCAAGTCCCACACACAGACGTGATTCAGCCTTACATAGCCCCTTCCCTAGTTCTGTACACAGACCTCTACTTGCAGGCCCCTTCGATGGCTACACTCTAGACTATCTCCCACAGGTCTTGAATGTATTCTACAGGAAAAAAAATTCAATAGTTTTATTCTCCTAAGTCACCATATAAGTTGCCAATCATTTCTCTTTCCTTGATCAAATATGCCTTTGATCTATCCTAGGTAATGGTTCTCTAACAACCAGGAACTCTAATGATCTGCATGGTCGCCAACAATTAACACCAATGGAAAATGACTACACGCAAAGAAGAAAGAATAATGGCTAAAGATAACTACTCAAACAAGAGGCCACCAAGACAAGAAAACAAAAATGTGCGTCCCTATATTAAGATAATTGATCGCCAAAAGGAATAAGACCACCAATATTCTGCCCAGTTGTCCTGCTTTTGCGCATGCCAATTGTTAGTTCAAGCATCAACAAGAAAGACATACAATCAAGAAAATCATGCGATCACTATTGACAAGCTAGAAACATAAAGTAGTCAATCTAGACAAAAGACAAAGTCAGGTGTCTTCTGGAGTTCACATCAACATGAATCATCACTGCCAGCTATTATCTTTGGCTTGCTACTAAAATTATCCACGATGCTGTCGAAGTCACAATTGTTGTTGAAGTTGTCCCAACTATTGCCGAAGTCACAGTTGTTGTCGAAGTCATTTGCTACTGAAGTCAAACAATCTAATGCTGCTGAAGTGACTCAAAATGATATTGCCAAAGTCACACACAGGCTAATGCTGTTGAGGTCACACAGGCTAATGCTATTGAAGATGCAATGGTGTTCTAATTTGTTACCCAAGTCAACTAGAACATTCTTGCACCTCAAGACTCATACAAGCATGCCCAAAAAACCCGCACACAAAGCCAAAATTATCTCAATCACCTTTATTGTATTTTTGGTGATGCAGGATTGCTTGTGGACCCAGATTGTCCTACATCAAAAGTGGATGTAATTCTTAAAAAGATCACAAACGAATTAAGGGCAGAGTAAGAGCATTAGCAGGTTGACCTCAAGGGATAGTTACCAAGCAATGCCAAGTGGTCCTTGAAAGAAAAGTTGGGCAACTCTTTTCCTTATATCCTTCAAAATTGAGCTTGTGTGGGACCAAAAACATCCCAAAATGAGAAGGTATAATCAGAAACGAATCATATAGATAGAAAGATGTTAAAAACCACAATATCAAACTTCAAGCACTGAACAATCAGCCACAGAAACCAATTCTACCTGACAAGGCATGGAATACCATCCAAATGGACTCAAACCTGCATCAGCATCCTTAAAAGTAGCGAGATCAAGCAACACTGGGGCATCAACTTACCTTGAAATGTTTGAACCAACAAAAGTTGGAAAAAAATTCTGCAGGATGGATTTACCTGCCAGTGAATCTGTCACTTAATGATACATCATATGGCAGTCATTTTTAGCAGGATATTGGATGGGAAATTAAGCAGAACAAATATGTGGACTGAAAAGGCTGTCAAGGAGCAACTGTGAGACTGCCAATTCTGGCCAGAAGGGAATAGACATTACATCCATTACGTTTTTACAACAGGACAGGGTTTCATCTTCAAGCCACTACTGCTTTGACATAGTTGGATAAAAACATGGTTTTCTCATGGTAGAGGGGTCCCATTTGGAAGTTGCAAGGAGATCTTAGCAACATAGAAGATTGTCTCAAAGCAAGAAGCAGCCATAAGATTATTGTAGGAGTCACCAGCGGTTAGCCTGTGTGGTCTATTGCTCTTTGGAGAGACATTCTTCTGTAAATCATGCATTGTACTTGGTGAATAATTAAAGAAAACATAAGGCATGATCTTTCCCTTGCTAGAGCTTTATCAAATTAGTTTTCTCGACGGTATATCTTTGTGTGTGATTGTTGTAGCTGAATGCCTTTGATATTAGCTCAATTTCCCCTGTTGAAGCTAAAATTACTGTAAATCGTCACATGATTTCAGTTGGTTTGAACCACACATAGAGCATTGATGCTGAAGTAACATCAGAGAGAACATTTGTTTAATTCATTTTGGATCTGTGTTGGAGTTGTTTATCTGTAAGCAGGGAGGATATTCCTCTTGGTTGTTCATCAACAATGTTTACTGCTTGAATAAGCCCTGCAAACACCTTCAACACTGTTTTCTCCTACCACACAATGGTTATTTAAACAATGTTTCCTGTTCATCAGACTTGCATCAACATAGAATGAGCATAACAGAGCAATAGAAATGCAATGAGGTGCACACACAACTGAAACACGAAGATTTATGCTTGGAGAAACCCTAAACAGGGGGAAACTCCAGAAGAATAAGCACAAGCTCCTCATGCCACTATATTACAGTCTTATACAGATGTTACAATGCCACCAGGGCATATACAGAGCTCAACTATAGCTTAACCCAGCTCCTAACACCTGTTATTAGCCTCAGCACCATCCAAACCCTGCTCTTCTACAATACAGTCATGAAAAATGAACACAAGAAGGTTTTCCAATGAGTGTTCCAATCCCTCCAACACTCCAACAAGTAAAAAAAAAACCGTTTACAAGAAGCCTATGGTTCTCCTATAACCTCCCACATGCAAGACATGGAATATCAAATGCCAGAAAGAGGATTTGAAATGCCAAAACCCTTCATATTCCATGAACTGCTTGTACTGTGGCATTTTCACTACTTCTCACAGAGGCAATTTTGTTTTTTCCGCTGCAATTTCTTTTTCACTAGGGTGAAAACATTTTCACCGCCTACAAAAAGAGGTGATTTTGCTAAAAGTGGTTTTCCACTTCATTTGGAAATCTGCACTTCAATTTCAAGTCACCTATGAGATGGCCCGGAACATCCCACACATGTCACTGACCAAAACACAGTTCCTCCTGCATCCAAACCCACTGAAAAGCAATGATTTGTCGAAGATAATGCATAAGACAACTCCAAACAACTGATAATGCCAACACAACCCCAACGGTCCAGCAACTCTGATCCAATTTACGGATCAGTTGTCTTGGGAATATCCTAAGCCCTTTGTGACAATAGAAGTGCCATAAAAGTAGCAAAAAAAATCCTATCTTACATGGTAGATCTAAGCAAATTGAAGCCCATCATCACTTCATCAGGCCTTCAGGGAGAAGGTGCAAGAGGAAGAAATTTAAGTAACATACTACTTAGCTGAAGATCAAATAGCAGATGTGTTACCCAAAGACTTGAGATTTTTTTGGCGAAATTGAAAGGAAAATTTGGTGTAAAGGCCAATTAAATGGTCTGAAGCGTGTTAGGAATAATGCTAATTTGAGATTGTGTTTGAATGTGTTTTGTATACTATAGACACAAGAAAACTCATATTCCTCGATTAGGCAGTTGGAAAATCATGTGACAATATTTCCTAGAGATAAAGCAGATTCTGTTAGAAAATGAAGGCATTATGTTAGCTATAAATCAATTCCAGTTAGAAGATAGAATTAGTTAAACAGTTGGCACGATTGCAGGAACATGAATCACCTATATATTGAGGCACCTAATCTCATTTTATTGTGTGACGAAGTGAAGGGATTTATCATCTTACGTTTTCTTTCTAAAAAGTCTTATGTTAGCTTGAGAAACAACATTAAGTCCTGTCATTTATTGAAAATTATCCAAACAATGCTACCTTGTTGTCACAGCATATATTTCTTTGTCTTTTCTTAACACCCATAAGATGTTAGTATGTTACTTATTCTTAGCATGAGCTACAGGCTTGGTATATCCTCTGCTGTGAGTCATATTATGTTTAGTGATTAGCTCTTGTGTGTGCTGAGATGAAATCCAAATACCGCATCCTTCCTCTCTGCCAACTCCACTGGAAAACTTGTTGATGTAGACTGAAAATGTCGTGTCCCAATATTAAGGCATTGTTTAAATTAAAAATCTAAGCACCATGATCAAGTTGAAGAAGTCGCCTTTGATGGTCATCAAGTATATAATAATATTTAATAAACATATATAATATAATTAATATATATTAATATTAAATAATATTATTTTTATAAATATTTTTATATAATTAAAATACAATATATTTATTGTATTTATAAATAATAAATATGAATATAATATAAATATTATCAATTTAAATATTATTGTAATTGTAATAATTATAATATAATATATTATTAAATTTAATAAATATAATATAGAAATATAAAATAATATATAAATGTAACATATTAATATAAATATTAAAAAGTAAATATAAGTCATACTTTTGAAATACTTATAGCAGCGAATATCTCTTATAAGAATAAAAGTATAAAGTAGTTTAAATAAAGACTTAGAGAAAGTCTTTTAATAGTAATCATTATATTGCAAACTACGATGACATTAAAGTATTGACTAATTAAAGATATTTAAAAGGCTGCGATTGTCATATTAAAGGTAGCGAATAACTTTGGAAAGGTAACTGCTGTAACCTTTGGGGTCAATGCATCCCTTCAGCCACTTTAAATAGGATCGGTTCCTCTTAAAAAAAAAAAGGAAGGAAAAATATCTGCAGTTCGAAGGTCAACCAGAAGCAAAGCAACATATATATTTCTGTGTAAATACTTAACTTCAATCAGCAGATAAGTCCGTAACCAAACCAATTGGCATAAAGTAGATATTCCGCATAATTCTGATCTGTTATCAAGATATTACAGCAAGCATTATAAGAAGACTTTCCAACAGCAAACTGCCATTCTTGCAGGCTCCAGTAATCGAACTGATATAATACCACAGGTATGACAGTACATTGTTTCCCTTCCTTGTATTAATGTTCAGTATAACACTGCATTTATTTACAGCCAGTTCTGAGCAATATAATTCATGGACAGTCATATGTAATATTCACTAACTGTGTAATCTATATACAATTCATTAACCACATATGGGATCAATGAAGCGTGACATGTCTAGTATATCATTCATAGTCGATGTATTGGTCTTGGCTACCTAGAGTACCAAGAATCCTCACAGATGCCTTAGCCTCAAGAATACACCAAGTAGTTCTTGAATAAGGATGGGAGACAAACATAGCCTACGATGAACAACAACATGCTACACCCTATCTACCCCATATGGTGTTAAGGAATAGTATATAAGTTATAGAGAAGAAGTATATGTCGCTAAGATCATAAAGATAGCATGTGAAATGTCATGATAAATGGTGAACAATGAACATATGAATTGCATAGTGTAACAGTACCAATAGCTGATTGTGATAGCATGAGATCATTATAAATTATGAATTGTTTACATTGCAATCAGTTTAGTTAGATTATGTAATGAGTATGAAATATTTATGTGCATTTTCATTATAATGAACTAAGGAAAGGTTAAATGAATACAAAGAGTATAAGTACATAAAAGGCATGAATTCCTAAAATAGAGGAAGGCAATAATGTTAATCAACTCGCCACTATGAGGAGTAGGGAAGATTAGGGGCGGGCAATCAACCAAGGATAGGTACGGGTTCATTGGTCTAGAGCACCCCTTCGAGCCCTTGTCTCAAGATGGTACCTTAGGGAGCAAGAGGTAGTCTTTTGACTTGAGTGGTCTAGAGAACCCTGAGTCAAAGGAAGGCCCTAGAGTGGCCTGGGTCTAGAGTACCCCTCGAAGGAAGAACGACCTATAACATTGGCATTGCACCCTAACGAATTCACTCTCATAAGATGGAGGATTTGATTAACAAAGGCCCAAGTAAATCTCTTCTAGGGAATCATGAAATGAATGCAATCAATCTATGATAACAAATGGTTTATGTTTATGAATAAGGACATGTGATTTCTAAGAAGAATTGTATACTAATGTTCTCTTTGGTGAGTTGAATTGTGCAAGGTTTCAAAAAATTCGGACTCACTAGAAGGGGACATTACAGAAAACACTGCTGGGGGTTGTTTCCGTAATACTAAATAATAAATATCAATTAGACAGAACATGTAACACTTTTTGCGCTGAAAGGCACATTCTGCAGACCAGATACCCTGCACCCACAATTTCCAATGTAAGTGCACTGTGTCAATTTGAAAACATAGGAACTGACACATTGAGTCTTTTGGATATCTCTAAGCCAGATCTGAGCCAAGATGCACGTGTACTAGTTTAACATAACACAGCAAGATTTCCAAATTTTATCACATGCTCTCTATCAAAGAATTATAATATAACATAACCACACCACCTGATCAAATCTGGATTTGTCTGCTCATCCCATTTTCTAACATATCCATAAAACTCAAAATCAGTATGGACCAAACCTAACCATTTGCACAAGCCACTTCAAATACTCTACTAAATTCCTAAAATTACTAAGTTTCTTTTCTCTTGGCTGTAACGTAACCATAGGATTTTCTTGTAGGTCCAAGGGGCAGAACTGGAACAGAAATGAATGGAAAGTTCTTATAGGTCCGTGGGGTTGTGATGTTATGGTAATAACTAATAAGGGACACTCATAAGAACATGACCAATCTTCAAATTTCCCCGTCACAAGAAAGTATTCCATAACTCCAACAGACATATAGTGAGATTGTGATGTAATTAACATGGGATCCATTCCGGCAATACCCCATATTCACATGTCTTAAGAATGGGATAATTCCAACATTACCCGAGTCTAGGAATTTCAATCCAGCATAAGCCATGTCTACAAAGCTTAAGAATGTGGCACATTCCAATGTGGCCTGGATTTGCAATCCACACTTATCTCAGTGCATAAACTCATCGAAGTTTAACCAAGCGCAAAAGAAAGATAGCCATGTAATATTTTGAAATCTATTTATCTACTTACAGAGCATTATTGCCTACAGGAACCCACATTTCATTTGTTTAATTAAATTCAGCTATTGAATTACTTTAAAAAAAACTGGCTAAATAAGATTTAACAAATGAGAGATCAACTGACCTGTCTCGCTCTTCAATTTATTAGTTTGGTCTCGTTTTTGGAGCCTCTTCTTCCTGTCAGCCTTAACTTTCTCCAGCAGCTCCTCATCATCATCAGCCTCCAGAATCCCAAATGCAGGAGAAGAAGAATCCACCAAAGGAAAGGTCAAGCTTGATAACGCAAACGAGCCCAACAACTTAAATGCCAAACCTCTTCTTGGTATTGATGTTTTCAAATGTGAATGAGAATTTTTGGGTGTCTGGAGTAAAGCTGTATCTGTTGTTGATTGGCATATGATTGCAGAATGCTTGCCCCTTGACAAATTGTAAACGGAGAGTGAAAATGCAGTTGGGTATGGATGTATGGTGGCCATGGATGCTTTGAAAGGCTCACAAACTTTCTAGATAGCAGCAGACTGTCTGAATATAATCCCCTGTTTTAAGTTGCTTAATACTCCATTCCTTTTAAAATTGGTACGTCTTGCGTAATGGCAAATTGGCAATAATCGCATTCCCGGGACATAATGCATTTTAATGGCGATAAGATGAAATGAGCATTTTAATATGTCTTGTGTAATATTAGACATATTAAAATGCTCATTTCATCTTATTTATTATTAATTAAAAGAAATTCAAAAATATATAGAGTTTAATTTTTTTTTTAATTAATAAATAAGGTTAAATGGGTGTCCGTAAAAATGTTTTGATCAATTGAAATTTTTTATGTGTTCTTTATATTTGTTGTTTGTCTTTATATATTTGTTTAGTTTAAAATTTAAGTTTTCTATTTTAAGTTATGAGTCTTGTTGACTCTCAGATTTGCACCCTCACCGAGTCGTGAAACTGGGCAATCTGGAGAAACATGGGATCTCTCCTAGGTCTGTGAGTGGCCTGTGACGGAAAGAACCTCCGGAGAAGGTCGGCTTCCTCTTGGTACTCCACCTAAACTACCTAGACTAAGACTTTGCCGAGAAAAGGGTAAGGAGTGCATAAACTGAAAACCTACTATCTAAGGTGATGCACCAAACGATCATCAACAAATACACAAAAAACGACACACTACAGAACCAGTAATAAACAGGATCCTCTACACAACCCAACAAATCACAATCTTTGCATGATCAATTTGTGAGGAGGCTAAATAACAACAGTCTTGTTAAGGAGAAATAGGTTTTCTCACTAACCAAAACTGACTATTATCACTTGCACAGCTCACAACCTGCAAAAATAATATAACCCTTGTATAAAGGCATCAACATGCAAGACAACTCTAAGGACAAAGAAACATCACAAAGACCTGTACTAACACAGAAAAAACACAATATCAGGAGAAAATGAGAAGGTATAGACTGTTTATTACTGCCAAAGAGGTGTTATAATGCTGCATATCTCTTAAAACGGGTTACAAAACTCTTCACTTCTGCACAACAACTCATAAAATTACACTATGCAGAGCTGTGAACAGCCAGAACCTCCTAAAACTGATCAAGAGAGAGGAATATATACAGTTCCAACAGCTGTAAATAGCTCATGCTCCACTCAAAATAGATCCACCAACTCCACTCAACAAGGATCAATCTTCACCAACCCCATTAGCTCCAGTCAAAAAGATCAACCTTCACCAACCACACTAGCTCCAGTCAACAAGTTCAACCTCCACCAACCCCACTTTCTCCATTCACGTGTATCTCAGAAATACTGAAAAAATATCCCCTTAAACTGCTCCAAAAAGGGGTCCCAATGCAGAAATGGTGGAGGCATGTCATCCACTATCATGCAGGCACTTAAAAATATGATAAAATATCGTCTAGTGCTCTCCAATGCTTTAAATCTGTGTCATCATCCTCTTGCAGCATCATAATATTTGATTTGCAAAATAAATGATAAAATAACATATTTTCTGCATTTAAATAACATTGCACTAAGAGGCTTATAATTGCACCACCTTAGTAAATGTTTTACAAGTTAAAATTAAATAATCCTATGCAGAAAATAATGATATTTTTGACATTTACTTCTGTTTGATTAAATGTCGTAAAAGATAACAAAAAAGCCACCCTCAATTCTTAGACAAACTGACGTGACGTATCACATCTGCCCCATATTGCATCTCAAGGTTATGTCAAAACACCTCACAACCCTGAGCCTTCTCCGTTTTTTACATACATCTCTACCATCCTGATGTAAGTTTCGATGCAATTCATTAAGAATAATCCTTATGACTCCAAAAATACGTCACCATGCCACTGTCAAACCACTTCTCTCCATACACATTTTGTTCACAACTTACCTTCTATCACATCTTATATCTCCTGCTCATGATGACTTAGTAAAATACACACTCGGCCCATTGTATTTGTTACAATAATTTTTATGCCTTGACAAAAAAGGCATTCGACCTTGAAGCTATACTTCATAATCCACCTTGTAGCTTATCACTTCATTTGTTTTCCACCTTATAACTCCCAACACCGAGTTCTATATGCATCATTTATCCACCTTGTATCTCCCACACACCTTATAACACCTTTGTATTTATCACCTTATGCTTCCCACCTTATAACTCCTAACCACAATATATTTTACTTGGCTTTACAAAAAAATGAACAAAAGGCATCAAAGCCACGACCCCCTCTTGCACTATGTTCGAATCATATGAAATGTCTCCCCACGGGCCATACCAAGAATGCAATGTTTTTAATAGACATTAAAAACTAAACATGACTTTGAGTTTCTTCGACCCATTCAAGAAGAAAACAAAACCTAAAACTCATTTGATTTTCTATTTGTCTCTGGTCGTTCGCACTAGCCGCCGCCTAAGAGGGTTTGAACAAGAAAAACGCAGCATTTTTGAGTCATTTTCTGGGCGTTTCTAACTGATATTGGAAGATTTTGCCTGTGAGATGCAAGGTAAGTGGCATTTTGACTGTTGTAACTCCAGTTTTGGTCATTTTTTAGCTGATTGGGGCCGATTTTGACTGTAAAATGCTATCTTTTCTGTCGTTTTTCACTACAAAATGATGCATTTCTGTTGTGTTTCTTGTGTGGCCGACCCTTGCATTCGTGTTGGCTGTGTAAGGCCGCAAAGAAAACGTGAGTTTTCCACAGTCAATCGCAGAAACATAGAGGTAAGTTATCTGTTGACATTTTTTTCTATTTGCTGAGCCATTTACTCTGCTACACCCGGCTGACTGGGTCGCGATTCTGGTTTTTTCCTAAGTATATTGTATTGCATACACACAAAACTGTCATGTTTTCTTTCTGCTGTAGCATGAAGGCGCAAAACTCCATTTTTTATTGTTAAATCTTTTCACAAAATTGTATTTGCTATGTCTATTTGCTGGCAAGAAACACATTTCTGAACATTGCAAAGGGTTTGTTAACATTGCAAAGGGTTTGTTTGCTTGTAATGAGTTGAAAACTCTTTGTATGTTCTTGTTTGTTGTTCAAACTTGAAGAAAAACATTGCATTTTCTGACTGTTCTAACTCCACAAACCCTGGCATTTTCCTTCATTTACTGCTATTTTACTGTTCACGGGTTTGGACAAAAAATGGAAAACAGACCTTTATGAGTTTTGCAACTCGACATAGCTGTATTTTCTATGTGTTGTAGCATGGAACTTAAACCAAGTTTGCATTTCTTTTGTCTATTTTACTGCCAGATTTAGCTGGAAGAAATATGAACTTGAAAAAATGCATTAAAAATGCCATTTTATTTGCTGCCAGAAAGCACGATTTTCCCACCTGCAAGGCAAAATATGCAAAAACACTCTTAGAGCCAACTTGGTGATGAGAGCTTGACTTGTCCAAGATATTCTTTTGTATTTCAGAGTGCCTGTGCTTGTCCGGGATATCCCATCAAACATGTGTCTCTTCAACATAATCATTGTATACATTGTTCAAAAGAATGCTCTTATGTATCAGTCAAGGTAAATGGAAACCCACTAGGCAGTCTTCAGGGTCTTTTCATATGCTAGTTTAACATTGCCAATAGTACCATGCAGATAAAAACCATGATCAAAACAGTTAGATAAGTTGAACATCTGATCAGCCTTGATACCAGTCGTATGCCTTGTTACAGTTGCTTCTAAACAACGGCTACTCCTCAAAATGATTTGTGATTGTTTTTAAGAGTCATCACTCTATTTGTTGTTAGCTGATCTGCCATCTTTGCAAGGACACAATAAAATATCTTTTCACTAGCTCTTCCATTGTATATTATTTCCTTTTAGTCTGATTGCCCCTTGTATTGTGTTGATCTTATATGATGTTCGGGTTTGAGATCTCTGTAGGACTGTATGACACTTACTTTGCAATGTAAACTATTTCTCTTCTATAGGATAGTCATGCTATTTCCAACTTGGTTGTTCCTACACACTGTTGACTTGTCTTTTATCAGCCCTTCCTATCTTGTACATTGTTACTTTCAATCAACTGTTCCTTGGGTTCCATCTTATTATAATGATTGCAGCCATACATTGCATATGAGAAAGGAAACAGAAGTTTTGAGTACTTATCTACAGTAGTTGAACTTTGTCTGTGCTCTTATTGTTCTTAAGTGCTTGGAGTTCACTGTCGATTGTTGGCTGTCCTTTTATGATTGGAACCTCTTGACAGCTGTCTCTGCCTTCTAAAAATGGTCCTAAAGTTGTACCTTTGCATTTATTCCTTATTACTGAGCTGGGCTCAACCCTTGTGGGAGCCACATTTCCTCCACTCATAACGTAACTGATGAATCAAACAGAAACGTAATTATATCTGTATCTGCACAGGAAGCAAACTTGTTAGAAAATAAATGCATGCTTTTCGGTTGATATTCTAGATTTGTCTTCTCAAAAGCTTTTTTGTGACGCTAACTGGTTTACTGCTTTCTAAAAACACAAATTATACGTTTATCGATGATTTCATATGATGTATGATGCCTCGCCATTGCTCTAACATCAATTTTCAAACTTTTTATGCAGATGACGGGATAGCAAGGAGACAGCGGCTGGATGCGGGATGCGCCGACAAGCTAGGAGACGCGACATGAAGGCTTGTCATTCAGGCAATGACGAGTCACCCTACCTCTTATGTATATTTATTTTTTCAGTTTATGTATAAATGTATTGTTTGTCTTTTCATTTTGCATTGAACCAGTTAGTCTCACGGCTTGTGTGAGAACTTATACACTTATTTTTTAATACAAATGGCTGATCTTTAAACGATTTGTACAATCTCTTGAGTTTATCTGAAAACATCTGAAAATACAATTTCATCTTGATTTGTATCAAACGTGCATGGTTTTAACACAGCAGCAGTAAAATGTACCTTTTTCTGTTTTCAAACTGGAAAAGCTCTACCTGATTGAGCTAGTAGTGAAATCTAGGTAACAAGTCTATACTTGACTTAAGCGGCAACACATATTTGTTGCAACAAACTTTTGCTAGTAAAGTAGTGGCATATCCAAACATGTGATTGAATAGAAAAGTGTGAATATCCCTTTAGTTCTTCCTTCGATCATGACCATTTTAGATCCACCAATCATGCATTTAATTCCAAATTATTAGAGGTTTTACAAATAAACTAAATTTGGTCATTTCACAAGTATATACTTTGAGACCATAGTTTATTTACAAATCATCTAGCTCTTGTTCAACTGTCATTTAGCCATTGTCAACCTTGTCCCAGCATCCTTCTCTTACTTTGTGAATCTATGTCTTTCTCTAAGGATAGACCTAGTATTGGTTATTATAGTAGGAGGAAACAATCTAAATCTTGGAATCTCTGAAGACTCCACTACCAACATCAAAATTTTCTCTACACTTGAAGCAACCCAACTCTAGGTGTGGAAGATAAATTACTTTAATTGGATTTAGATTTTCTTTTAATAGTGTATGAAAGATTATTTTAATTAGTATAGATTTAATTTGTTAGTTAAAAAAACCAGAAGTAGAAAAAATTGTTCACTATTATTAAATTGTTTATTGTGATTACCCTAAAAGCTCTTTATTCATTTCAATTTTTCATATATTCTCTAGAAGAAATATAGAAAGAGCATATAGGAAACCATAGAGTTCCAAGAGGATCTTCCCCACTATGTTTTCTTGGGCACTCTTTGTGTTACACCCCATGTGTTTCTATCTACTGACTATTTACCTAGATTGGTTAATTTGTTTGGAAAGTGAGTGATTATGGATTTCTGCATCTATATATGTGTTTTTATCCATTTACTATAGATTGGATATTTTGTGAAAATTGAAGTAATTATGAATCTTTGCATCTATGTGTGTTATCTATCTTGAATGCAATATGATGAGAAAAAGAATAATGCAACGTCTTGTATTAAATGTGGTTATTATTAATTAATAATGATATTTTGATCAGCTAACTACTATGATCTAAGTGGATGCAGGAATAGGTTGCTCCTCCGGAAGGGAGGGGAAGTATCACTCAGGAGAAGGACTTGGTCTAGTAACCTTAGTAAAACCTATATTAAGCAATCACACACTCACAACCCTATCTTGACCTAGGTTATGTTGAGTCAGAATGGGTAGTGGTAAGTAATCTATGTTATGAATCTTGATTGCATGATCATGTGAGAATTGTGATTTAATCTGCCTATTGATAAGTTTTCGATTGCATAGACAAAGTTTTATCATGAAATGATTTTATGTTATGCATGTGTTTATGTGGTTGTCGTTCATGTCACTAATGTATGTGTGGTTTCCATTCATTTGTGTCATCAGTATGTGGGTCATGAGTTTATTTGGTTTTGAGTGTAGTCGATATACTTATTTATGCATATATAAATGATAGATATTGCTATTATAAACATATAGATATATATACATGTGTATATATAGTTATTTATGATTTGTGAGATACTGATGAATTGTTGAGAACGTAATCATGTCCATGTGGATTTTCATGGCGATAAACGAGTTTAAGAATAATATGTTATAAGTGATTTTATTTACAATTTATGATATATATATGTTTTTAAAATAAATAATTATTATGTTTTTGGAATAATGATATTGATTTACTAAATATCATATATTTGATATCTATTATATAGTTTATAAACTCTAAAAAGGCATGTATCCCTTAAAAAGGGGAAGAACTTTATTAAAGGTTATAAAGTTAAAAGGTATGATTTAAGGCATGTTTAAAAGGGGGTTAAGCGCTCCATAGAGATCACGGTCTATGTGTAGGAGTCACCACCCACGATGCATGACGAGCATTTCCTTATAAGGCACACGGGCCTTAAAACTTTGGTGACAACGCATAAAGCGCTTAATGCTCGTGGGGTGGTCGATAAGGAGGGAGTGGGTAAGACTTTAAGTCTTACCACTTACCTCATATACTACATGCCTTCTATAAACATCACATAAAGCGCATATCATGGGCGCACGTGGTAAGGCCGTTAGGAGGCCAAAGTGTTAGGTGATTGTGCCTTATCCTTAAGCCTATGCAAGTGCTTAGGATATGGTCCGTTAATGTTTTTACTTTTTAATTTATAACAAACTCTTTTATTTTTGGAAAATTAGAGCCTGTGGGAAATGAAACTAATTTCAAATTTTTGTTAAGCATGTCATCATTGCGTCGACATTTTTGAGTTGGTTCCTTAGTGTTTTTTTTGTATAAAAGGGAGTGCTCTCCCTCATTTTTACACGCACATTTTTCAAATCAATAGCCTTCTCTTTTCAAATTTTGAGTTTTGTGTTAGTGTCGAGAGTTTGTCTTTTTGCTTTTGTAAGTTGTTTTATTTGGAGGAGCGATCTAAAGTGTCCGAAGGACTTAAGCAAAAGAGTCTTTGATTCATTTGGAGCCATATTCTCAGGCATGGAGTTTTTCTCCTTCTCTATATTTTCTTGTTTTCACAACATTATGTGTTGTGTTGTTTTAAGTGATTGCATTGTTGAATTATCGATGTGAATGTCTATTGATTGTATAATAGCATTTATATTTATATATATCTAAGTAAGTGAAAATTGTGTTGTGAAAGTAAAATTAATCTCAGTAATAGAGATTTGTGTCTATATGGGACTTTAAGTATATTTATCAATTTGAGTATGATTAGTTGATTGTATAAGGGGAAAGATAGTAAACTATAATTTTGCAAGTAGAGTTATTTCGACATAGGTGTCATGATGAAACTTGGGATAGGTTAACCTTAGGATATGTGATCCATGGAAGAGGGGGAATAACCTAGAATAAAGTTTGATGTAATTGTTAAGCGGGAATATTCCTAGGATTTGTTGATCCATGGGAAAGGGAATATCCTATGTGTAGAGAATGATGCATTTGTTAAGTGGGGTTATTCCTGGGATTTGTTGATCCATGGGTAAGGGAATAACTTTTGTATAGAGATTGTTTTCTTTCCCAATTGAGATAGAAGGGTGGGTGAATATGAGACAAGAAAACTTTGGCCAAAGTGGTTTAAATTGCCAACGTTTACACTGTTTAGGTTCACTGTGATCCAGGTTTGCATTTCTAGTAGGGATTTCATATTTTGATGGTTGTAGCCATAGTATGATAGTACTAGTTAATGTAGGACACAACACCTTGCTCAAATTAGGCCTATTTTATTTGGGGTTACCATACCAATCCCTTCGTCGAAGGTTAGGGCCATTTACCAGTTTAGTAAATGTGCAGGGGACCGCAATTAGTCCGTGGTTGGAGGTAAATCGCTTAAGTTATGCTTCCCCACATGCAGTTGGTGGCTAGGAATATTGAAGACAAACAAGTATACAACCATATGTATCTCTATTTTTCAGTTATCTCTTGAAGCTTGTATGTATCTATGTCAAAAAAAGTTATAATGAGAAATATTCAATTATTTAATTGAGAAAAGGAAATTTGATTTATGCAATGGAAGTTTGGAATGTGTTTCAAATGTGCATTTTTCAAATAAAAGAAAGGAAAAGTTTTATTATTCCTGTTATGAATTCACGATTTATTTACTCTTGAGTTAAAATTTAGTTGTTTTTACTTGGTAGAACAAGTGGCATGTTACACTTTGAAATTTCTCAAAAGTAAATTCTAAGGGAACACTAAATTTTCTTAATGAACATTAGGTTATCTTCAACATGATCTTTCAAAATCAAATCAAAAACAAGTTTCCAGTATTAATCAAATAGAAAACTTTAAAGCTTCAAATCAAAATTTTTTGTTATTTATACTCAAAAGAAGCAATTCATTTCTTGTTGGAAAAAGAAGATATATCTCTATGTGCTTGTTATTTGTAAAAGAATGATTAAAAAGTTATCTATTTATTTTGCTTCTATGAAAAGATTAAAAAGAAGTAAATATCCTAATTGATTAAAAATATTAGATAGCTGCATTCACTTAATTGATAGTACTTAATTGATTAATTATATTAAATTAATCATAGCAATTTGATTAATTTAACTTATTTACCAAAATTATTTATTAATTAATTAATTATTTATTTCATTTTTACATCTTGCAAATATATATATGCAAAGTCATTTAGTTTAATGAAAGCACTTAGATTAGATTAATTCATTTTAAGTGTTTAATTAGATAAATTTATTTTTCTCATTTAAAATACAAAAAGAACCATCAAAATAGTATAAAATATAGAAAACCAAAATAAAGTATTTGTCATTCTGCAAAGCATTCAAACTGCTTAATGAGAACATCAACATTGAAACAAACCAACCAAACATATGTGAACATTTGTAAATAAGTGCATCCAAACATCAAATAAGGCAACTTGTGTAAGACAAACAAAACAATTAGAATCAGATTTCACTTTTTAATGTGCCTTAGGTTGTGATTGAACCTTGTGAAAGAGTTATGGGGAGAGGTCTCTTTTGTTCGCCTTACTCTTTTCTTGGAACATCCTGACATCCTAAAAGATCAATTAGAAAATGTAACGAACGTCTATCCGTATCTAACAAACATGCAAAAATTTTACCGAGAATACACTATATTTTTTTGATAAAATATAAATATAAAATCATAATTACATTTAAGAGATTCATAAAGACTAATTCCATTTCACAATAGTAAATGAATTTACCAACATCCATAATAAATTGCAAAGTAGCATTTACATCTTAATGCCATATATTTTACAAGTTTACAAGATTTCAATATAATCATAAAATATGTGAAGTACAAATAATGTCTCTATATGATCAAGCCTTTGGCATTCTTCAACTGCTAAAGGGAGAGCATCACTGAGTGCTTTACCTCCAACTACAAACCAGCGGTCCCCCTTACGCCTTCCAACAGGAAGTGGCCCTACTCTTCACAAGAGTAGTAGATAAAGGAGATCTACAAGAATATCATGCCATCCGAGAACTAGTGTTGTGTTCTGTCACATACAATCTACCATGTAACTCTAGATGCCTTCTAGCTAAGTACGACAAACTTTACTATCATGCAAACAAATAAACACTGTGAACTGACAATGCAAGCAGTAAATTGCATTACTTTGGCCAAAGTTTTAATATATCAATTACACATTCCAAAATTGGAGATGTGTGTCGTTACTTCACATGACTCTATCTCAGACTTGTCAACAATATCCACTTTAGTTTCAAGTATGCACTCATAAAGCATATAATACATGACAGATTGCATTTTTGCACTTTGAAGACAACCCTTCTATCACTAATTTGGATGGTTGTTTTAAAGAAGTCTATGTCAACTACAAACATACCTAGTCAAGTAAATGATAAAAGACTATCTCAAACACTAGAATTCAATAACATTATTTTACAATACCATGCATTCTCAACATTTAGTCAAAACTGACAACACAATCATGAATTCCAAACTCCTATCCTCGAAATAATCAAACATATAAGAAATTACCTCCTATATCTTACCAGAAGAATCATAACAATATTCTTAACTGAAATAAGTTTGCTTATAAGACCGATCATAAATACTATTAGTCATTCATATAACTCAAAACAAGAGATAATTATTTTATCAACTTAAATCACAAGATCTCCATGGTTTACGGTTTAAGTCTGCAAGTATTAAATCAACTCAATTGTTTCCCTATTGTCCTCATTCTTTGCTTTCTATGTTTCCACTTTAACAAAGGCATATATATAAATTTCCCTTGAAGAATTTAAATATAACAAGTTTAGACACCGATCATAGATGTCCCTGTTCATAATGAACTTATAGTTTTCTGATAATAACACCAAGGTCGTAGCATTTATATGAATAAATATAAGGCTTGGTAAATTCCAAAACTATAAATGCTCTTTCATGAGCACTTCTCTGACTAAATGAAATAATAAGGTTCTCATTTGAGAAAAATAGATACATATTCGTATATGTATATATGTAAATTACATATATAAATATATACTTTTATAGGATAGTATAATAGTATATAAGAATTAAGTTAAGTTCCTACTCACAGGTTTGCCAAATAAGATCAACACGTGAACTTATAAAAAAACAACTCTAAATATTGTCTTGGGTTAAATGCCTAACAAGAAGTACATATGGATGAAAACATAATCCATCGAAATATATTTGCTCTTTCATAAGCACTTCTCTGACTAAATGAAATAATAAGGTTCTCATTTGAGAAAAATAGATACATATTCGTATATGTATATATGTAAATTACATATATAAATATATACTTTTATAGGATAGTATAATAGTATATAAGAATTAAGTTAAGTTCCTACTCACAGGTTTGCCAAATAAGATCAACACATGAACTTATAAAAAAACAACTCTAAATATTGTCCTGGGTTAAATGCCTAACAAGAAGTACAGATGGATGAAAACATAATCCATCAAAATATGTAGCATATTCATTATGTAATCGAATGAAGGAAAGGTTATCAATAAAAACTGCACTGTCAACTCTTATTTAATAACTTGAGTCCATAATTTCCATATCACTAATCATATCAGAGACTTGTATTAGTTAGCCTATATATGGTTATAAAAATGAAACTAAACCAAATTTAATATACAAGCATTCGTAAGCACAGAGCTATATATAATCTTTTAAAAGGTTTAAACAATACTCATACTTGTATATACAGAAATAGACCTTATAGGTCGAATAATGGTTTTCTAAACTCATACCATTAAATACAAAAAATTAACCTAGTTATGGTCAAAGTATTAGATACCCAACTGAATATTTTATATATACAGAAAGTCGACCAATAAATGTTCAATATAGGATATACCCAACTCAAACTCTTATATGCAGAGAGAGAGAGTCCACTGGATATGGTTAAGTTAAGGAAAACCCAACTCATGTTCATTCATGAAGTTTATACCTGTATATGGCAAGATTTAAACAACCAAATATGTACAAAATACCAACCTATATATGGTCACAATAACTAGGAACTAGGTTCATACAAAAAAATGTGAACCTGAGTAAGGTCTAGTTTTCCAATAACATGTATTACAATGAAATGACACTAACTAGATCGTGATATGATCTTGCTAAGTGTATAACAGATAATAGTATTTAACATAGACCCATTGTAGTTTTTATACTATACCAAAATTCTAACAAAACACCAACCCAAAATGGTCTCAGATACACACAATGTTTAACAAACACTGACTGATTATGGTTTTATACTTAACACAGAGTAAATCCTCATTACCAGATCAGTATAGGTTTAAATAATACTGGTTTTATAAGCTTAAAAATATCTATTGAAAATAGAGGTGAGACTCTTCTCTAAGTTATTGTATACATCCATTTAAAAAGGAATGATACTATAATGTGAAATCATATTATGCACATTGCAAAGATTTATAGTACAGAACTCATAATCCATTCTTGAAAACTCTACGAAACATACTCGATTATCGAACTTAATTCCACTGTGGAGTCGCAGAGCTTCCTTCCTCTTTTTTCCTTTTTCATATGTGTTTATTTTTCCCATTCCCCCTTCTTCACACTGATTTTCCTCATTTTTGGGCGGTCAAAACCCTTGAAATTTCTCCTCAAATACCAAGGATTCCAATGTAGTTATTTCCGCTTCGTCCACAAACTAGAGTGAGTGTACACATAAGGCCAGTGCAATGGAGTTTATCTCTACTTCTTAACTACACACACTCTTAGTATTTAATGCATTTAACTCCACTCCGTGGAGTCTATTCAAAGCATTCAAATTTGCATATCAATCTTACTAAAATCTATAACTATATAATTATAGATGTGTATACATATATAAATATGTATATAATTTCCTTATATAAATAATAACCATGCACGCCACTCATATGGAAGACTTTATCCACTTCATGATGAGATCAGTAAAGAATAATACAAAACAAGAGATTGACACCAAAACATTTAAACAACAACAAGAAAACTTGGTAAAACGAAGGACAATTACGACAACATAACAATGATGATGCTAAGATGTAAGGATCCAAAAAACTTATGACACAAGAAAAATTATAATAACATGTGCATATGATCACAAGTACTATGTGTGTGTATTCTCAAAACATGATATTTTACCAATTTTCCCCAATATGTTTCCCTCTCTCTGATGATACTCTCCCTCCTCGTTCAAGTGGGGGAACTAATTTTCCTACATCCACCTCATTTGCCGACAAGGAAGTTAGTCTAATAATCATAACATCATATTAATATTCCAATAAACAGAAATCATAATAATTATCTATTATCCACATTCAGAAATCATATCACT
Source organism: Cunninghamia lanceolata (assembly GCA_027924645.1). NCBI lineage: Eukaryota > Viridiplantae > Streptophyta > Pinopsida > Cupressales > Cupressaceae > Cunninghamia > Cunninghamia lanceolata. Next base: position 20,942,053 of record BSBN01001583.1, read on the forward strand.
TTCTTTTTAACCATCATCAAATCTGATATTCACATTCTTCATATCATGCCTATAAACATAATTATTATATCAATCCTCAAATCATAGTTTTATGAACCAGATTTAAAATGCATGGCAATGTATCTAACTAATAACTAGTTAAAGATAATAAAATCTAACTATCCAAAAACAAGGTGTGACAAAAAACCTAACTATTCAGATAACTCCCATAATTCTACCTCAACCAATAGGTCAATCACCATTACATTTATTCATGCCTCAAACCTAAACCACTCAAACCAACTAGAACACCCATTCATCCATCCACCTAGACTGCCACTTCATCCACTCCTCTTCTGACCTCGTCAATAATTGCCAAATCATCCAACCACCTAAACATTTCTATGTGGGCTCATTTTAGTGTATGTAAGAGTCATGAATACAAGGTTGTCCTTTATGCATTGACTAGTGTGTAAGTTGGCATACATTTGCATGAAATTTGGCAATTAACCTTATCCTAACTTGTCCCCATCTCCACACATCCCAAGATTTTGGACTTGATTATTTGCCATCCTAGTTCACATCTGCAAAGTGCCAAATTGACCCTAATCATTTCTACAAGAGTAAAATCAACTCTAATCATTTTTGTGTCCGCATATTTGAACCCTCATTAGGGAAAATTTACATATAAAATGGACCTCCTAACGATGACATCATCAAAATAATGAACTAACAAAAATTAATTCAAAGATGACATCATCCAAAATAAAAATATTATCATTTATTTTATTACATTAAACTTTCTAAAATCCTATGAATCAACTCACTAAGGTTAATTTGACTCTATATAGCTTATTCCATCTCAATCATCTTTCTAAAAAAACAATTAAAATTTTACTTTTTAGATTTTATCATTCTTAAGTTCTTTTATAGAAATTATTGTGTTTTCTTAAAAAAATCATTATTTAGAAAAAAAACAAATCTAAAAAATATTTCAACAAATATTTTCTCCATAAAAATATCCTTTCATTCTTTAATAAGCATTAAAAATCATAAATATGATTTAAAATTTTTAATAGTTGCAGAGACCAAAGTAAGTGTAGGTGCAAAATTATTCTTTCATTCTCTAATAAGCATTAAAAATGATAAAAATGATTTAGAATTTTTAATAGTCACATAAGCAAGAGAAAATAAGTGCAGGTGTAGGTATTTGAAAGCTCAACATTCAAAGAAAAGGGCAACATTGTTAAAAAGGTGAGAGGAAAAAAGAGTTATTTATGATTCAACTATTAAATGTTGCATCTAGGGTGTCAAATAACATAGATTTGCTAAATCATTTTATTTATTTATTTATTAAAACTATGTATTTGATGAGCGGATCAAAAATGGATTTTTAAATATCTTGTTAATGTTTTCTAGTGCTTCTTTTTTGTCTAAGTCGGCAACCATTGGCTTTCGTGGAGCAAAAGGATTTTCTACTTTCCTCTTAGACACTCAAAGGCAATGTAAATGGAAATTTCAAATGGGCATTCATATAATTTTTGTTGGCAAATGTTGATGACTTTCAAATGTGGTTTTTCATTATTTTTCAATGTCAACATGTTTTTTTATAAAATCGGTGCCGGTGGTGAATCCTAACATGAAAATGATTCCTTAATACACTACATCAAATCTGAGTATTGTGTCCATTTTCTAGCATACTACTTGCTTAGCTTCTATATTTTGATAATTGATTTAAATAAAAACTCTTTGAGATCTTGTGTGCTAGGTTTACTATTGTTGGACATTTGTGTTGTCATTGATGTCAAAGGTGTTGTAAATGTTGTCATTGTTGTTGATATGCTATGTATTTGGTGTCAAGGTATTCGAAGAGTGAAATCACTATCATGTCATGTTAGAGCATTTGAGATATGTGAAGGACAAAGTCATATATCATCGGTTTGTCAGAATATTGCTCTGGTATCTGTTGTATCTGAAGACATGATGCATTCCCACTTGAATGGGATGTTATCTGGTATGTTTCTGGAAGTTTGTATAAAGTTTCTGTGTGTGTACCCTATTACTTTGTATCTGGGTTTGGATTTGCATTCTATCGCATTAATGAGTTATGGTCTACAATTTGGATGATAGGTAAAGCTACATGTGAAGTATCATATTCCATAGTTTTAGTTGTCCATCTACATCAGAAAGAAAGTAAGAAGTAACTGAGTGTCATTGTGCTTATTGGTCGATAGTGTTGATGGTTCCTGTTGGTTACGCCAGAGGAATGTAACGTGTGACCATCGAAGGTAGCGTGTGGATGTTTGTTGGGACTAGATAGGTTTACATTAGGTAACACATAGTGTGTCCTTTCTTCTAGAGTAGAGTGTGGGCTTTTGGAACTGGTCTATTACACATTTGATTAAGGATTAATGTCGAGGTTGAATTGCGGATGGATTTATCCTATTCTAGGTTGACATGAGAATGTAATTAATATTGTAATTCACATATATATAGTTGTTCTGGAATGAATGTGAGTATGGTGATATGTGAAAAGGATGAGATAGTTGAGATCTGAAGAGAGAACAATGTCTCTCTGAGCCAAAATGTATCACTCGTAACAGAGACAGTGTTGCAGAAGGGTTTTAGGCATCAAATTTAGTTGAAAATGATGTTGTGGAGGTGAATGAACCATCAGAATTAGTCAAAAGTGCCAAGAAGATGTTGCAAAAGTGAATAAGCCATCAGAATCAGTCAAAAGTTTCAGTGCAGAGGTTGGTGCCTCATTTGGTATGTGTTATAGCACATAGGGGATTGGTGTCTCTATTGGAATGGTGCCCATAAATCATTGTATCAAGGGGTTGGTGCCTCCTTTGAGTTGGTGCTCATAAAACATGGGATTGGTATCTCCTTTGGGTTGGTGCCCATAAAATTAATGTGTACTTCATTTTTATTTGTGAGGCTGGATTTGGACAATAGATCCAAGCAGTTGGCTCACTATGGTTTTCCCATCTTGGGTTTCCGCGTAAATCTTGTGTTATGTGTGTGTGCTCTTATGCTTCTTATGATTTAAATATTTACTTGTGTTTGGAAGGATCTTAAGTTTGAAGGTTTTTGGATATACTGATTCACCCCTCCTCAGTATAACTATGTGTTCAACAATTGGTATCAGAGCTAAGTTCATTGGAGAAACTTAAAAGCTTGAGGTCGATCTGGGATGGCACAAACAACAGTTCAAGAAGGTCTTTCTTCAAACAAGGCACCACTTTTTGATGGATCCAATAATGTGTTTTGGAGAGTAAGGATGTAAGCCTATTTGACGACTTTAGGGTTTGACATTTGGCAATCTATTGTAGATGGCTATAAGATTCTAGAAAATCCTCCAAGAGATCAAGCCGGGAAGAGAGTATGTGTAACTAATGCAAAGGCAAAGAATTATATTTTATGTCGACTTGATAACTCTAACTTTGTGAAAATAATGCATTGTAGGACTACAAAAGAAGTTTAGGACAAGTTGTATAATATCTATGAAGGAGATGATAAAGTCAAGGAGGCAAAACTTCAGACCTACCGGGGATTGTTTGAAAGTTTGAACATGAAAGAGGAAGAAGACATCATTGCATACCTACTTTGGGTTGATTAAGTAGTCAATACAATTAGAGGAGTTGGTGAAGAAGTAAAGGAATTAGTGATTGTTAAAAAGGTACTTAGATCCCTTCTCCCTAAGTTTGATTCAAACGTTTTTGCATGTGACAACCAAGTTCTTAAACAAGACTGAAATCAAATATTTACCATGAGATAAAACACATAAGGTGAAAAGATTGAACTTTTTTTTTGAATTAATATAATCTCAACAAAACAAGATACATCACAAAATCATAATTTCCTTTCTAAAATATACAACATGTTACAATATACAAAGATGACATTTTGTCTTTACCATTACGAATATCTGCAATAGATAATGTTTTACATAGTCTTAATAAACACAGGTCATATAACCCAAAGGTATACTACATCCGAAATTCTGACATCCATATCGCAAGCCTCGGCATGTCTTTTGTTGGAGAGAGAGAGAGAGAGAGCATCTTCCCAGTGCTTTCCCTCCAACCATAGACCGACGGTCTCCCACACATTTCCAATAAGAAGTGGCCCTACCCTTCACGAAGAGTATAGACCAAAGGTGACCAACAGTAATTTGCCATTAGAGTACATAGTGTTGTACCCTACATAACTCTATCGATCATACAACCTTAGATACCCTCTAACTAAGTATGATCATTCCAATAGGTTATGCAAACTAGAAATGGTGAACCGACAATGCACACAGAGACATATGCATTACTTTGGCCAAAGTTTTCAATATAAATAGACATTCACAATGAACGTGGTCATAATGTTCACCCACCCCAACTCGACTTGGATACTATCACATCATGCAGATTGACTTGGTCAACTATGTTTGACTATATAGTTTAATCTTGACTCTAATTTAGCCTTCCTGACTTCGACAGGTTTTCAAATGCTATCTAGGTTCTATAAACCTTATAGATTAACTTTCTATACAAGGATACTCATTGCATCTTTGCAATACCTGAGAACCAAAACTTATCGACACTTAAGAACTTTAAGTCAATATATTAACAATTAAGATGGTTACCTTACCCATGTTAAGCATCATAGTCTAGGAAATTATTTCCTTTCTTGCAAGTAAGAATAAATAAACATAGTTAGAGTATTTACCCCTTCATATAGTAACTCTAGACACAAACTTGTATGTACTATAATCCATTCTAGTCAATCTGACTTAGAAAATATATATATATATATATATATATATATATATATATATCTGACATAAGAGTTATAGGTTTTCTAAATCATCCTTGTTTTAATACTAGAGATTAGCTTCTCTAACCTATACATGGAAATATCAAACATCCTTTTTTTCCAAAGGTAATAGCATAAGTATCACAAAACTTTAGAACAAATACCTCTAGTCTTTCCTAGACCACTTGGCATTACTCGAATTCACATTTCACGTAACATGAATAAGCATAGTATTCGGGGTAATCCTCACCCATATAATATCTAAAAGATTACTATCATTTTTCAAAACTAGTCTTTTGACTAAGTTAAATCTCTCAACCCTAATAAGTTTGAACCAATAAAAGATAAAAAATACTATCGACCTCTTGGTCTAATTAGGTATACCGACCTTCATCATAAGTTAGATTATGAACTTATATATATCATCCTTGAATATATGTCACATAAAACTTTATTAACAATCGTAATTACAACAAATATGTGGGGTTGAGTTTTGATTCTCTTAACATGCCCAACCCTGGAATAAATTGCTCCAGTGATGCCCAACCTAGGGTTAACTTGGTCTTCTATACACTTAGCACTAAAATAAGTTCTAAAGAACAAAATCTATGAGATCTATATCTTTGCATTGTCTAGACTACTCTTTCTCTCAAGATATCATAACATAAGCATTAGATGCTATCAAAGGCTATCTAGGGTTCCACATTCTTGGATCACCTAATTCCCTAAAAAAAGTATTACAAAAATTGCCAAGAGAAATTCTATTTCCTACAAAGATATCTTTATCCATGTTGTATCCTCCTTGCTTCAATAACATGATGATATTATGTCATCAAAAGGTCCCTTGAGAGAACTAGCAAGATTTCATCTATGGAACTATCGTAGTCTTTAACGTCAACTAAAGGATCTGTTATCAACTAGGATTGCACCCATGATGCAAAGCTGTGAGGCTCAGCAATCTTGTGTAACATGGGAATACCTTTAGGTTGTGGGTGCCCTATGGTGAAGGTAGACCTCCAGATTGTGGGCTAGTTCCTTTATGATTGATCTAATAGTAAATTGGCTTTATAGGAAAAAGGATAGAAAGAATTGTAATGGAACAATAAATTGGATTTGAAATTGTGGTGATGCACCTATATGATGATGAAACTTGCAGAATAATTCACAGCTATTCTCAGAGACACTGGTTACACAATTCAAAAATTATGACTTAATCACAAAAGTGTTTCTAAAGCAGGCCAACCAGTTTGCTCTTTCAAGAGGAAAATAATTTTTCACAGTTTTTAAGGCCAAAATGAGACAAGCACATCTTGAGACCTGTGATGAATGCACAATAATGAATGAGACAAACTTAAAGGCTTTAATGATTAAAACACAATAATTGCATCAAACCATTCATGAAGGCACTTGCATATTTCTAAAAAGGCAAATTTGGTGTATTCTAAATGAAAATAGAAGGAAAAAGCACTGCATAAGACAAAAAATGAACCTGTAACCTGGTGTAGTGTATAGATCTAAAAATAATGAGTTACAAAACACTCCTTTTCTATAGTGCCCCTCCATTCTCACCATGGATGTACAATTTAATGATTGTTGACTAAGTTTGACTCAGGTGCGCAATACACTTTCCATTGAGAGGTATAGAGTATACTTGAAACTTATTTACTAGTTATGATATTTCATTAATTGTATTATTTTGGAGTAATTATCTATATGAGTTAGTATTGTTTCATAAGAAAATCATATCTAGTCATTTTATGCTTTATCATTACTAAGTGATGTCTAATTTTACCCACAAGTAAGAAGTGGTGGTTATCCACCTCTTTGATGGAAGGAAATTAATTTCATTTGCTATTTTATTTCTAAACATTTGATTTTGTGAAGATTCTTAAAACCTCTCCCTTGTTGGAAAAATAATTAATTTTTGAAATTTATGCAACTAACAAATTAGAATATATGCATTTTCAATTCTTTTTTTTTTTTTTAAAGATTCTTTTAATGCATTAAATCTATTTATGCCACAAGGTAGTAGCCATGCAAGATTCTTGGAAAACATTTATTCCTGACAAATTTTTAAGTTAAGGAGACTAATTTTAGAAACAAAGAGGGTACAGTTATAATGGAACTTGCCTTTCTCCAGAAAAGAGGAGTTATTTTTTCATTTGCTATTTTATTTCTAAACATTTGATTTTGTGAAGATTCTTAAAACCTCTCCCTTGTTGGAAAAATAATTAATTTTTGAAATTTATGCAACTAACAAATTAGAATATATGCATTTTCAATTCATTTTTTAAAAAAAAATTTTAAAGATTCTTTTAATGCATTAAATCTATTTATGCCACAAGGTAGTGGCAGCCATGCAAGATTCTTGGAAAACATTTATTCCTGACAAAGTTTTTAAGTTGAGGAGACTAATTTTAGAAACAGAGAGGGTACAGTTATAATGGAACTTGCCTTTCTCCTGGTAGGAAGCTTACGGTAAAGAAAAGAGGAGGAGTTATTTTTATTCCTTGGGGAAATGAAGAAGATGTGTGCAGTTTTAAAAGAGGAAGAAAAGCAGAAAGGAAGGGGGACAAAAAAAAAATAGAAGCAGAAAAAGGCAGATGTTTGGAAATTCAGATTTTGGAAAGTCTTCAGATTTTGGAGAGTCTCAGGATAAACAGGGTATGCATTATTTTAAAATATTTATGTTTTATGTGTTTGTGAAAAGAAATTAAAATGGAATTATTTTAGCTTTGATTTGATTTCTTGAACTGTGCTTTGTATTTACATTTTGCCTAATGAGATCTATCTGATTCTTAAATTGATCTCGGATTCTTTGATCTTTTATTTGATTTCATAATATTTATTTCTGTAGTCAACAAAGGTCATAGGATTTTACCTTTTTGCTATTGCTTGGAAGTTTCTAGAGCTCTTTTAACAAATTCATTGTGTGCACATCTTGCAATCAGTGCAGTCTTTTAGAGCATATTTTATACATAAAATATGTCAAGAAGTTCGTAGCCTTGTCTTTGATTCTACATTTTGCATGCTTGTCTACCAGGGCATTTACATCTAATAAACATTCCTTCTCCATTATGCTCTGTTGGATGCCTTTTCTTACTTGAGAACCAGCTTATCAACCACATGCAACTAAAATATTTAACTCAAAGCAATCCATCATAGGTTTATTGGTAGCTAAATATTAAAGTTTAGGGTGTCCTCAAGGTAGCCTGAATCGTTAAGAAGGTTAACCATGCTTCCATTCCAATCGGTTGTAGCCACGATGCAATAAGGGTTACTCACATGTTTAAAGTATGTCAAACACTTCATGTGCTTTGTGTATGCACCTGGACCGCAAGCAAAGATTACAATGTTAGGATATGTTCCATAAGCTTCATTAATTCAAAGATTTTGAGAGCATCCTTGCAAAGTCCATTTTCGTGCAAACTGCAATCATTACATTCCATGTGATGAATTCTCTCTGAGCCCTGTCATTACTCACCCACTTATGCATACAAGATACAGATTGTGGAATTTTGGCTTTTCACCTATTGATGTACTCATTTTACAATTTCAAACGCATATCCTGGGATCATCACATTCCATCAAATAGTTTGGGTACCTTGTCGTTGATTCCTCATTTGGTATATATGTTCACCAAATCTCTTCAATCAATAATCCATCTTCCTTTGTGCCTTGATGGTGTTCTCATCTTGTTCCAAGCTCTTGTTCTAGCCCATTCAGAGAATTTGCTGGTCATTGATTGCTTTTGAGACCAAATTCTACATTGTTAGAACTTAGATATGTTATATGTGGGAGGAAATGTAAAACTAGAATAAATAAATAAAAATAGGAATACATTTAGAAATGAACATATTAGAGATACAAGACCTGTCAATTGACATGTAACTTGAAGAAATGGATTAGAGTGCAGAAAATGGATTGGAGAAATGTACTGATCTCCCCTGTCATCATAATAATCTGGGGTTGGAGGGGAATGGATGCTTGGAGATTTCAGGATAGATTATGAGGGAAATTCATTCTTCTTGCTTGGTATTGTATTTCTGTATGCATCAAAATTATTTCTCTTGCTCAGCCATTAATCATCTTAAATCAACCCTCTCTGTAATGTAAAATAGACTGAATCTACAAAAAAAAAAATGCATAAGAGATTAGAAAAAAAAAATTACAACAGAATTATTAAATACAAAATAATAGAAAATAATGGAAAAACAAAATTACAAAAAAATATATGTTGTACGGCACTTAATTCTTATGGTTGTTCTGCAATAGATTTAAGAAAAATATAATTATCTTTTGGTAAAATAAATATATAGAAATCTCTATAAGGAAAGGTAAGATTAAACTTGTCTTTTGCTTTTTCTATCTAGTTCATGTTTTAGAAATATTTTAGTGAATTTGAGTTATTTTAGCAAAAATCAAATGGAAGGGAGAAAATATGGGAAAAAAAATTAATTTTTAGGAAATTTATAATTATTTCTTTAATTTTGTTATTTTTATAGTTCATATTAATTTCACATTAGTAAGATGATTCAATTATTTTGTATAATGATAGGATTATATTCCTTTTATTAAGTGGTTTTTAAAATATATATATATATATATATATATATATATATATATATATATATATATATATATATATATATATATATATATATATATATATATATATATATATATATTGCTTTTATAATGTGTTATAATAAATAATTGTTTTGAATTATAATCTTTTTTCCTTGATTTATTATTATTCATTAAATCTTTTAAAAAGAAAATCCGCCTTCAAAATTGTAAATCAAACAAAAATATATTATATATATTATTTAATAATAGATACTTGTTTTGTGGATTGGATAAAAGTAATTACTTGATTTATTTGATGAAACTGTTTTTTTTGGATAAATCTCTTTATTTAGGGATAAGGGTAATATGAACCAATTTAGTTGACATATAGTTAACATATTTTCAAGTATTATTAGAAATTAAATCAATATTAGGGAGGTGATATATTTTATTTCCCTATTATTGAGGGATTGTGATATATATTAAAGTTTTTATTTTATTTTATTAGGGATGTGATATTTGAAAGTTTTATATATATTAAACATTTATTTTATTTTATTTATGAGAAATTAAATCCTATTATTTAGGGATGTACTATAATTTAATTATTTATTAATGAGGAAGGAGATCCTTAATAAATGGCATGTTGTTTTAAATTGTTGAAATTAGATGTGAATTAATTATTAGATGTGGATATTAATATTTTAATTGTAAAATTTAAATACTAGAGTATTGAATAATATTCAATTGGGAGTTATCTAAGATATTTAATTACCAAGTTAGTTAAGTAATTAGTATAATGTGACTTAAAAATTATAGTGTTTATATTTTTATAGTAATTGGTTGTGGAATTATGCTCATACATTTAAAGGATGGTAGAAATAATGACATATGGATTGCTTCATGGCTATAGTTTAGTGCAGATTGTGACCTTGTTATGAGGTAATTGATTAGTAACTAGTATGAATTACTATTATTATCAATTTAGTGAATTGAGAAATTGATTTTGGTACTTGGCATATTATTATCTAACCCCTTAGGGTATTTGGCATATTAAATGCTTAGAACCATAATTGAAAAGTGCAATATTGATAATGGTTATAGAACTAAGAGTATGGGATGAATTATGAATATGAATCTAAGATTAAGAGATTCGTATGATCCCTTCATGTGGTTGCATGTTCAAGTTCTCGAACTACGAAGTCTCTGCGCTCCATGTACGTAGGCAAGGCCATCAGGGATGAGCCCCCGAGACATTAGGTCGGCCCCTTAGGGCCTTAGGTTGTCACTTCATGGAATTGATTCTTGTGTAACTAATAATCATGCATGACTAATGTTTCTTTAGATGTGCAGTATGAGACCTTTAGCCATGCAGGACCCAGAAGCTAAGAAAGCACCTTTCCAATTGGCGTATGAATGATCATCTGGCACCATGATAAATGGGTATACATATGTATAATTTAAATTTGAAATATTTGTATCTAACATTTCAATTACGAAGAATGTGATATACTCTGTTATGTAATCTGAGCTTTACTAAGTTAAAATGTGTAAGTTGTTTCTATCACACAATTAATTTCATTATTGTTATCTATCAATATTTTTAGAGATAAGCATTACAAAAAGGTGTGTGTGTATGTGTTCAATTGATGCATTTAGACTTAGAACAAACCATGGTTATTTAGGTCGTGTTCGTGTGTAGTAATGAGTTTTGTATATGGTTGAATGTTGCTTAATTTCAATAATGCAGTCATGTTATCCCTAGAGATGTTAGTTAACTTATTGAAACAGATTATGTTATATTTTGTTACCATTATTTCTATAAAAAAAATAAAAAAAATATTCCACCCTTTTATTCTGTTGTGGGTGACTTATCTCTAGGGTTGCATGGCGGGGCATTACATTTTCTCTGCAATGTGTCAGAGAAAAAAAAGGAAGGCAAGAACTTCGAAAAAATCCTAAGATTTCTCTCCCATTTACAAAATAAACTCTCAAGTGCATGGAAAAAGCATTGCAGTTCAACTACACTCTAAAAATAAATCCTCCAAATTGATTCACAAGCAAGAGAGAAAAGCCTGGAAATGAGGCCTCATAACTGATCCAAATCAAGTAAAAATAGCTCCAAACTGCCTCTCACGTCCTGTTTGACCATGTGGAACTCCAAACCCCTCCTAGTTTGACCCAAAATCAAGGAAAAGACACCAAAATACCTCAATTAACTCCACATCCTGATTTTGCATGATTTTGGAGATGAAGAAAACAATGTGAACAAATAATAAAGTAATCATCATGATTTACTTTACTATTTGTTATGAATTTGTCTATTCTTGATTTTACATTTTTATGACAAATAATAAAGTAATTTATAATTTATTACTTTATTATTTGTTTATATTTATACATTAGTTTCCAAATCATGATAAACTGAGGAGAATCTAATTATTTTCTATTTCCCTAATTCTCCTTTAGTTCAAAAGCCAAGAATAATACCTCTCCTTATAACTCCCATGCCATAATGCTATATCATTGGACGTCATGTCCAATCCATGCACAAGTCAAAATAAAAGCATTTGATTAGACAAACCACTGCACCCTTATGACTCCTATGTCACATCCATCACAATACACATGCATATGATATCCCCTTGCATTATTATCTTCATTGACTTAACATTTCAAAACCTTAGGAAAGTTGAAGGCAAAAAATAAAGCCCTCACGGGCTCCCCTTGCTTGATCATGAGGTATAATGATGTAGAGATTTGACCATGGCTAGCATTAGCTTGGAGTTTGAGTTTTTGATGAATATGTGGAAAAAACACCACAAGGGGGTTGAACCACCATTGGAACTCATGCATGCACATCCAAAAGCAAAAGCTTTTACCCTAATCAGGCTCATTATGCATTTCTCACTTCTTTGAGAGGATGTTGCCGCCATGAACTAGGGTTTCAACCTAGTTTTTAATGCATTCTCGAGCTGTCTGAGAGACTCTCATGCAATTCTCTGGTCTTCTACATTTCTCTGCAATAGGTAACTTCACTCACCTGATGGTATTTGATGCTCCTTTGTGTTTTTGCTTCAGATACTCTACTATTTAAGTGTTTCTCCTGCATATTATGCTTTGAGATTTTCTTGGAAAGCTCTAGAATGAGTTAAAATACAGGTTGTCCTCGTTGTATCTCCTGTAGGTATGAATGAAACCCTAAGACTTAACTTCTTTTCTCCATCTACTCTTTTGCTCGCGGCATAATGATATTTGCTTGTCTTTTTCTTGAGAAAGATGGTCTTTTCTGTGATTAACTCTAGCTAAGGTTTTGTGAATGAAATAATGAAAAGCTTTCTCTATACTCTCCTTGCTTTATGTTCTCTGAAAAAAGATGGTGAAATATGTACTTCTTTTGGCCTCTGTAAACAAACAAGTGAATATATACTTCTATGTATTTTGCAAGTAAAATAAAGTAAATATCTTCTCTATTTGAGTAACCCTAGTGGGGTTTATTGGATAATCCTCTTTCCGTGTTTTGCTCTAAACCTTACTACGGTTTCACTCTAGACTTACACTCTGCTTCTTGTTTTGTGCTCGGCTGTTATGACAGTCATCTAAAAATGACTATTCTCTTATCTTGTATGACTGCTCTTCAGCTAGTAAGACAATCCTTGTGCATATTACTTCCATGGTGACATCCCTTTCATTTGATGTCTTGTTGTCACTGTCTCATGTCACTTGGTCATGGACCTCTACGTGCACTGTTCCAAATTTTGCATGGCTAGTGTCATCATTGTCTTCAATGCAAACTCTACCATTTGTATACCCTGTACATTTTGCTTCAATACAGAGACCTTCATAAGTCTAAAACATGAAAATAGTAAAGATAGAAAACACAATGTGCATTTGATTGGCTAACATGTGACTGAAACCTCTGCTATTAGTTTGCTTTTGTATATCTCTTTTCTTCTTTTGACAGTCCATTGCTTCTAGTATATAACTGTTGTCATCATATTGCAATATGGTCATGAATCAACTTGTATGCCCTGTATTGTTTTCATGGCACAAATATTGCTTGGTTTGAGAATAACATTGATGGCAACAACAAATTCCTTTATACTCCATGTTGATCCTCAATGAAGTGGTTGCACCTGTAGCCTATGCTTTTTCTTCATATTGCAGAGGTATATGGTGGTCATATGATGAATGCTCTATCCTTAAAGTGACTGTCCCATGGCTTGATGGCATTATAAGTTCTTCTCTGCCTCTTCATAACAGTTTGCTACTTTTTTACTTCTCATAGCAGTCTTATCCACTTTACTTATGATCTCCTTTGTAAACTTTTGTCTTGCTCCTTGCATCTTTAAATTCAAAATCTCTTCTTCTTTTATGATACAATATTCCTTCAACAACCATAGACTGATAGTCCTCCTCACCTTCAATGGTGACAGTCCCATCAATGATGATAGTCCCATGGACTTTGACAGTCCTCCTCTATGCATGTTTCACCGTCTTATGTGCCTTTTATTGCTGATGGACTGTATAATCATCTCTGCTATCACACAAGATCATTATATAACTCTTTACAGTCTTAAACATGCTAATGTAGGCTCTAATTCACATATGATATGAAGCTCTTTGAAGTCATTGTTAAGACTGTTGAATCTTTTTTGTTGTCCTGGACAATGTAATTGCTTTGTTAATGTTGGAACAACATCAAAGAAGGTTGTCTTGGCTGTTATGAATGGACAATGTTACTTTATGAATTGATCTTCAATCAGAATATGCTTTTATTTGGAAATCTGAAAGTTTCTTGCTTATATCATACCCCTCTTTAAGATTTAGGGGGTAGCATGTTGGGCTCAACCCTTGTGGGAGCCCATTTTTTCACCACATACTGAAATACTACGCATAATGATGAATGCACCTGTACCTACACATTGCACAAACATGTTAGATAAAAACAATGAAGTTCAATGCTCATATAATGATTTGATCTTTCTGGCTCTCTTGCACACATCTGACATTTGTTGATCCAATGCATCATGACATGTGCTATATTTTTGTTGGTAGGGCACATAGGAAGATTCATATCTAGATCTCTAACCAACTCTTTATTATGATGTAGGTTCACTTGAAGATTAGGAGTGAGGAGGAACAAAAGACAATGAAGATCCACCCAAGACTCTGTCAAGCAATGATGGATATGCCTTTTCTTATATGCTTCTTTTTCATTTCTTCCATCTTCAGGTGCATAGCATATTTTATGTTGCATTGGTTCAGCTACTCCCATAGCTTGTGTGGGACATTTAATTACTCTTTTCTTTCGAATGAATATAAATGCAATACTTGTGCAATTCTGTGTATACTAAAAGGAAGCTAGGTGTGCGGAAATCACTTCCTACACTAATCTAATGAGGGGAGGGCTATGCAAATTCAATTTAATCCTTGCAACTATAGCAACATGAAACATATAAATGAGATATTACAGCAATACACATGAACTAGAAAGAAGACAAAAGAAGAGAGACAAAGATATAACGTGGGGAAAACCCTTATCGGATGAAAAACCCCACACTCAGAAACCTGCACAATGTATTATCAAAATTGAATGTTGTTTACAATACACTTGCAATGCAAGCTTCAATGGTCTTCAACACTCGTATCTGGAGTCAATCCAGCAACATAACAGTGCCTATCAATCCTATAATACATCTCCTCCTCCAAGCACCTGTTTATATAGAATATACAAGGCAATATTGGTCCTATCTTAGAATGGGCATCCAACTTGGCCTCATGGCCCAAAACCCATGCCTAAGGACACTTGGTCAACATTGTAGAATGTGCCTAACACTTGTCCACAGCTCCCATCCCAAAGAGGTCACCTATTTCCAAAATGGGCTATGACAGATGCTCTTACGACTCTTACGACCGTCATAGAATCTGTCATAGCGATTACAACTGACAGCTGTAAGAGAATCTGTCATACACAGGCTATAAATAGCATATTCTCTTACAACATGTCATAGTCCACCTTGGGGAGCCCAGAGATACCTTTTTCAAAGATGCTTCATGACACATGTCTTCACCTGTTTTACAAGCTTCTATTTTCGACTCTTACATGTCATAACTTCATCATAGGAATCCATCATAACTGTTTCAGTCAAACATTCTCTTACACAACATCCAAGATGCCGACACATGGCAAAATGCTCCTACCACAAAGTGGGATGCCTATCTCCTCATGTGAGGACAAAATTACAAGTTGTCATCTATGTAGGATGACACATCACCGTGCCACAGCCCACAAAATGACAATATGGAATTTACAATTAATTTACAACATAGGCATTGAATTAATAAATATAAACATAAATAATGCAAGGAATTACCAAGGTTGAGACACCTTAATTCCCAACATATAATTCATTTGCAAAATGAATTAAACATTGTGAAATGAATGAATCATTACAGAGTTGAATGAAAGCAATGTCTTGTGTTCTATATGTACTTTCCTTTATGTTGCAAAAACTCGGAACAACAAAACTAAATTCAATCTTTTTTCAAGAACTTAAATATGCAATGGTTAAGCATAACAGAAATGTGTTAGAGTATTCTTCACCTTAAATATAATGAAACTGTTTCAGCTCTACCAATTTGAGTTGTAGGTGAAAATTTGGTAAAAGTATCTATTCCCATTTTCCTTAGTTTCCCATTTCTAACTCAGAATCCAAGTTCAATAATATGATACTATGACATAAGTATAGTGCACTCTAGTTTTCTCAAAAACCTCTTAGGTGCTATACATATCATTGTTACTCATGGAATACGAGTACACTAGGTATAATATAAATATCCTTGACTTAGTCAGTCTTTCTCCTAGTAAGATTAAGTCTACAATATAATTATCAATCTCCTTGGTCATCACAAGTCAACTGACTTTGCTAAAGAAGAGATAAGGACTAAAAATTCCCATCCTATATTTAACTTGATAGTGCTTCTCATTGTGCTTGATTAAGTAAGTGATATTTTATCACTATGCAAAGTTGTTCACAATGATAACAATATCATTCTAGTCATAAATGAACATCAACACCAAACTTTACTGATAAGGCATTAATCTTATACCTTTATCTCACTTTAGGTATCTAAACACGAGATTTAATCCTCTTTTAGTTTTTTTTATTGGATGGTATCATCATCAAGACTAAACCCTTCAATCTTCACTCTAGTTCATTCGACTTAATGGTTTCTAAGTCATCTAACAATAGATGTCTTCATGAATATGGATAAGGTGACTATAGTTCGTCAACCTTACACCACCCAAAGGGTTATACTAAATTTGTTGGCCTCACAAGGCAGAGCTTGACCTTATAACACTAGAGTTTATTTATATATATAAATACGACCTTCTTAAACATAGAGAATTATTTATATTAGTCGGCCTCACATAAGCAGAGCCTCATTATATATATTGGCTACAAAACAATTAACTTTATCAAAAATATCATAGCTATTATGCTCATCGAACTATAGCTCAAACAAATAAATACTCAAGACTCACGACCTCATTATAGTATTTTTCTAGACCTAACAATCATAGAGGCTCAGTTACATTCTAACATTTTGGTTATTAAAAAAAAAACAAGGTTGTGCTTTTAACTCCAACAAAAATATTTAGAGCTTATCAAACTCAAAAAGATGATGATTACTCAAGTTTATTGACCACATAAAATTAGAGATAATCACAACTATCAGTCATTAGTTAATTTCACTATATACCAGCCTATAACACAGTTAATGAACTAATGAAAACTTGAAAATATTTAAATATTTTTAAAGCTTTCTTATCAAGAAGAAAACCTATGGCGAATTCGGAGAGAAAGCACCTTGAATAACTTTCCTTTGCTACGAAGAGCTCCTCTTCCTTTGTTCACCATTGAAACCCTTATCGTGAGGTTCGAAACTACTGCACACTGTGTCCTATGAATATTTTCTCCATTGATTTCCTCTCTCTGATTCGGGAGTATATAAATACTTCCCTTCTACACGAAGTTTCCTTTAACTCCCTCCTTACTTACCGTGAGCTCCTTATGAGTCATCTTTTTCCTAGAGACTAAAAGTTTGTTAAGAAAATAACTGTTACATCCCTCTTTTTGGAATCAATTATGCTATGTATTTTCTTGCAAATTTCAGTAATATAATATGTTGTGGATGACATGGAAACTAATGATTTATTATACAAAGTTAGTTCTATGAAATTTTAGAATCTATTGATTATGATCAATGTGATATTGTTGACTAAATGTCCTTTTTGTTAAGTGAAATGATGTTTTGGATATATTATGCTTTGATTTGGAACATAGGTGCTTTGACCACAAAATTGTATGTGAGATTGTCGTTGCAGGAATAGGTGGACCATGTTCGACAGGAAGAGAAAGTATCTTTGAGAGAGAGTATAGACTCTGGAAATTAACCATGGGTGTTTGTTACTGAAAACGCCAAACAGGTAGTTAAACCTTGAAGCCATCAATTAAGTCTTGTTTTTCGACTGGGATAGTTTAAAACTAGATGTCGACGTCTGAAGATAAGGTGTAACATCCTTTTCGTAAGTCGTCATATAGAATCTTGGAACGACGATGTTGTTGTAAGTCCACCATAGCAAGTCGACTTATATAGATGATTATTATTTTGTTTATAAGTAATTAATGAACCTACTAGTGGCGGAACTGTGAATTACATCTCGTAGTTGAAAGATGCGAGAAGTCAGCTTTGTGCGTCTAACGATGTAGGAAACTTGTTTGCATTACGCTCAATCTGTCGTGATTGTCGTAAAACACGTCAAACTTGTGTTGTGAGTTATTCTTTCTGGAAATCGACAAATGTCGAATTTGAAGCCATAGCGTGTAATAATTTGTCTTGGTCGTTGTTTAGCATGAGTCTTTTCTTTTAGCTTTGACCGTGAGATATTATTGATCCAACATTGAGTCTCTTTTCTAAAGTGGTCTTTATCTCTTTTCTTTTTCGACCAAAAAGATGCTCTAGACATTTATTATCCGCCGCCTTGTCGAGCTTAACCCCACAATTCATCTTTTAGTTGCTTTTGAAGGTTAGAAGCCTCCTTGTGGTAGCATAACGAAGTTGCTATGTGATGTCGTCATTTAGAACCTCCTTTTTGTTTGTGATCGCTACAAATGTGGAGTCGAGTAGTTGCAGTTAACACTGACCCTTGTGGATAGGCATGTGACGGTTTTTGGTCTCATTGCACTATCTCCCTTCATCGTGGGCATTTAACCTAGTGGGAGTCGATGGTTAGATTTTGAAACCGCAGTTAGAAGTTAGTCTTTTTCCTTCGCTGTGTTGTGCTGGAATTATGCCATGGATAATAAGTCTAACTGTCAATTAATGCTGATGCTCCATCATCTAGGAGGGTGGAGAGGTGTCGGGTGGCGGTTGTTAAGAAACAAAAGGAAGACCACAGTTATGGGCAGTTTTTGGCTGCGCAGTGCTAGGAAGGAGTAGGCGGTAGTTTGAAGTAGACGAGGCGAGTAAATGGGGTCACTCCATCGTGGAGAGAGCGGAATGAGTTCGGAAGCCGTTGTGAGAGGATAAGGGAAACAAAAACCATGGGAGGAGGTGGTCATCAAAGAGGCAGAATAGGAAACGACAGAGGATTAGGGGGGTTAAGCGTGGAGTGCAACGGGAGAGAAGGGAAGTCGGTGGCTGTGTTAAAGGGAGAGAGGAGGAAAGTTGTCGGGGGCTGTCGTTGTTCTGGAGAGAAGGAAAATGGCAGAGTGAGGAGAGTTTTGTTGGAGACTATCGTAGTTTTGAAACGAAAGGAGAAAACGGCAGAGAGGAGGAACTTTCGATTGGAAAGTTGGCGTCTTTGTGTGCGACTAGCCAGAGAAGAACTTGGATAGGGTGCAGAGAGTTCAAGAATTTGCTACGGACGCCGGAAACTTGCCACAGTAGTCTTCACTCTGTCGACAGGTTTTCCCATTCTCTCCTTTTTCAAAGTCTAAGACAATTTTTGTGTCTCTGTTATGCATGGATTATGTAATACTCTATGCGGTGGCTGTCTAACCAAAAGGGACATATAATTTAGTACGCTATATTCTTTGAGTATATGTTGGTTGAGAATTGACAAAGCATTTATTAATAATTCCAAATCTGAGAAGTCATATTTTATTTTAAGAGCAACTGTCATTAACATCAACAAGTTCATATATGATTCCTCCACTGTTGTTGAAAGTTAGAATGCTAGCCTTGCATCTGTTTGGAAAGCAACTTTGAGTCGCGACGAACTCATTACTTTTGTAAATGAGTCTGACTTAATTATTTATTGAAAATAATGAGTATGTCTCCCATTAAATATATAGGATAAAGATGGTCATAGGATATACAGAATTTTCTTGTCTATACTAATGGAGATCTACAGATACACTCCATAATCCATAGCTGCTGCTTAAGCACATTATCCAAACATTCAACTCTTTCAATGCCACAAGAGAACTGAAACTGTTTACTATATGATGCAAAATGCAAACTACAAACTTCAAACAGTTGGCAATGACGTAAGTTTAAAGAGTTTTCCTTTAAGACTGTTTTATCAACTTAAAACTGCCCTTGGAGCACTTGAAATGATAGCTCCATAGTGAGAAAATACATTGCTCCATGCGCATGTTGTGTAGGAGTTAAAAACCTCAGATTTAAAGCATGTTTTGACGTAAACTTTTATGTGTTTGACAGCCGATGATGTAGTTATAACCAGCTAGTGTCATTTCATCTTATATCTTTAGTTAGAGGTCGACCATGTGTTTGGTCATCTCTAATGTCGAAAGAAAGATTCCAAATCCTTTAATATCTTAATTACGACTCTTATCTCTATGAATCATGTGAAACAAATTGACTTGGAAAGGGGAGTAGGAAGTTAAAGTTTTAGTATTGGTCGAAAACCGTCATGGTTTTGAAATGAACAAGTAGAGTGGAAAACCCGCATTTCGAGTCTAGATTACGTTGCATGCGATGGTTCTAGTATCGATTTATTTTGTAGACCTTATGAGTCTAGAATCCTTGAATTTCAGGATAACGGGAAATTGTTTTAGATACTTGAGTATGTTGTGCAAACATGGGAACCGAGAAAACAAGTATGAAACCACTTAGGAGTGGGCGTTATTAAACAATGTTTTTACATGAATATGAGATTATGAAACTATGAACTCGGGATTAGAGTAAATGTTGCGCCATGCGCTATTACAGGAGAAAATCCTAAACCCTTGAGGTCATCAAGGTCGTCAATTGTTCAAACTTTACAAATAGTAAACTGTAGGATTTCGATCAGTTCAAGTCGAGTAGGGTGGGTGAACTAAGTACATGCGTTCTTAGAATGCTATTTAAAAACAAATCCTTTGGCCAAGGTGGTGTACTATCCTCAAGTGCATCGAACATTCACTGTAACTGGATGGCATTTCTTGTGGAGTGTCGTGCATGACTAGAGGGTATCTAGGGATCTGCATGATAACAAGACACGTAGGTTACAACACCAGAGCTCAGATGGTAAACACCGATGGTTATCCTAAGTCTATCCTCTTGAGTAGGGTAGGGCCACTTCCGGTTAGGAAGGAGCGCGGGAGACCGACGGTCTGTGGTTGGAGGTTAAGCTCCTTGAAGATACTTTCTCTTCCAAATACTGAGGATTGTCGAGTCTTGAATGTGATGGGTCGACAATCGAGATGCATGTTAATGGTATGTTTCCAATATTTGTTTGTTTCAAGAAAATTTCAAATTGTTAGAAAACAAAATGTTTAATGTATATCATTTCTTTCTGTTTTATGAAAAGAGATCATGTTTATGATAAAATGAAAAATGTTGTAATGAGTTGTGGATAAGTTCTTTTGCATTTGATTATCTAGTTAAAAAAAAATTACCTTTGTGAAAACCTAGTTTTCTTGTCAATTCGGATATGGATGTTACAATAACTTCATAGCCCTGAAAGCCCTCCTAACACTATGCCTTTTCTTATGCCATAATGGCATGCGTAGAAGATCGTACAACTACCATAATGACCACTTTCATTCCATTAAGACTCCACTCTCTCTCAAGTCGTTAATAGACTTCTCTCCACTATGTTGCAGAGGTCTTGGCAGATTTCTTGACTAATTTCATGTTTTGTAATGTTCCCCATGTAGCACAGTCACACAAATGATGGAGATTAGCCTATCACATGACTTATGTAGGCTAATAACAATGGTTAGGAGGTCAATTTAGGGACTTACTATTTATAGTAAGTTGGGAGCCGGGCACTTGCTATTATTGGCAGGGCAGAGGTTGATGGTCATGGTATGGGAGTTTATGGTTTCGAGATATTCAAAGCTCATTGGATATAAGATAAGTTAAATTAAAGATCTAACTTATGTTATTTTAATAGACATAATATAACTTTAAGTTATAATATAAAGTCACTTTATAAAATAAAGTTGCAACTTAATAGTGACATGTTTAGGAGATGGGCGCCCAAGGTACAAAGGGGACATAAGGGACTTAAGTCATAAATTAAAATAATAAAAGAAAAAACCATCTTGGGTGTTGGGTTGGAGAGGAAAGAAAAAGAGAAAAATGAGCCTCATTTTGGATATGCTATGTTTGATGAAAATTGCTCTCTTATTGGGATTTCTTCGTGCTTTGTCTTGGAGCTTGGATCTAGGGTTTGGAGATTGATTTGTGGAGATGAAACCCTCTACAAAATCACCTTTCTTCGTGCATGAAAGATTGCATCAAGAGAGGATACTTGGAGGCTTCATCCAGAGGCTTCAGTTGTGCATTCTATTGGCATTTCAATTCACACCTCTGGAATGTGATTTGGAAACGGACAGCTATATACAGATAAACTACTCTCCTATTGGAAGGGGGAGTTCCCTTTCTTGCTGATGTTCGCTAAAAAGATAAATTAAATGAAAGTTCACCTATCTTCTTTTTGATTCTCAACTGCGAGCACAAGGTTATAAAACTCTAAATGCTGCAGAAGAGGTTTTTTCCTTTTATAAAACTTCTACTACAACTAAGCAAAGACTAATGACGCTTTTAATCTCCTGAGTAAATTCAGAGAAAAGGAAATTAAAAGTAAACAAGGAATGATTGTTAACACAAAAACTTAAGCAATTTTCTTCCAGATTAACACCACAAGACTTATAGTACTTTAATGATGGAAGTTGAAACAAAAGCTACAAAAGCTACACATCTGACGATGAAAACTTGATGAATCGAGATAGAATATCAGAGCAAAATAGGCATGAGACTTCTATTCAATATCACAAAGTTGGCACAACTCCAGGACAACAATGCTGCAACAAAAGGTAGGCATACAACAAGCGATCAAACACCAGAGAACAAATTACATGAAGTGAACAGACACTTGGAATATCAAGATTTGTAGTCTAGAAATAGGCACATCAAATTTGCTATCACAATTACCATTTCATACAATGAACACAGAGTGAATAAACACTTGGAATAACAAGATTTGTAGGCTAGAATAGGCACAACAAATAAGTTATCACAAAAGTCATTACATACAATGAGCAAGGATGCCCTTATTTATACTAAAATCAAAGGAGTAGGGAACCCTAAAATCTCCTTGATTAACCTTAACTTGCCAACTCGCAAGCTTTATTACTATTCTATACAAAGATACAATCAACAAATGCTTTAAAGCAATTTGCTTTAAAGCAAAGAAGATTCCAACTATCACAAAGTGATTTCTTTCTAAATAAAGAATGGATGAGCTTAGGATGAAAGCAAATGTTTTAAAACAAAAAGCATTCGTTTTAAAGCTGCTTTTTTTTGAAATGCATCCTCATCAACATTCTTACTTTTTTGGTGATGTCATCCGTTGATATTCTGGGAAACAATATCTTCTAAAAAGTGAGTGACCGCATCTATGCCAGGAACACTGATACTCTCTAGAATGATATTTTGATTTTCTAACATTCCTTCACCGTTGGAAACCATATGAAGAAATTCATGAACTTCACCCACAGCCTTGTCAAATTTCACTTTCATTGTGGCAAAACGACTCATCTTGCCGGCACTGATATCATCATTCAAATTGTTGCGAATGAGAGTCTGGAACTCTACTTGCACTTCCCTGAGATCATATAGGGTACCATCTTCTCTTTCATATGAACATGGGATCTGAGAGACAAAAGATCTGATGAACTTGAGGATGTTGACTACCTTTTCTTTCCATTCTGTCAATTCTGAAATCATACTGTCATAAGTTTTTACTGTGAAAAGGTATTGCGCCTTCCAAGTAGAAACTGTCTTCTTATCTTCAGTTGAATCCACAGAATCAAGTACAATCTTCAAGTCAGAGATAATGATCTCGAACACCGGTCTATTTTCTGCCATGGTCTGTTGCAATCCTTGTATGCCTTGGTATAAATCATGAGCGTTGTACTTTAATTGATAAAGCTCTGAAAGTACAACTCTCCCTTTAGTCACAAATTCTTCCACCCAACTATTCATGTGTCTCCCATAGAGGACTAACTAACTGAAATGTTGCTGATTGACTGATGATTCCAGATTTGGTGGAAGAAGTAAATCAACCTGTGACGTGCCATGGAAAAGGTTAGAAATTTATTGCCGCAGCTGTCTGACTTCAGCTTTGAGAGCTGCCTTGTCTTCTCCATCTTTCAACACCCTTTCCTTCAAATTATCCGCTACAACCTCGAAGAGATTTACATCTGTATGGTGGGTACTTCTACCAAGGTTAGCTTTGACAACCGTGAAGTTATCAACCTTGACATCATCAGCACTTCTATTTTCTGGCGGTGTTGTAGTTTCAAGGATCATTTCTCCATCTGCATTCTTCTCAATGCGAACCCACTTCTTCAACTTCTTATTTGGTGTGTCTTGGTAGACGCTTTTAAGCTCTGTCAAATCCAGCTGATATGAGGGCTTTCTCCTCTTCCTTCCTAGAATGTTTTCAAGCCAGGATGAGCCTTCTTCTCTTTGAAACTTGGTTCTATCCTCATCAGCTCCTAATGAATCAATGTGTGCATCAGAGTTGCGAACCGACGAATCTGGCTCTGAATTTATGTGGATAGGAGAAGTGATCGGTGAAGAAGGTGGAGAGACATGATCTAAAGGTAACACTTCAACATGCGGCATTGATTCAACAGGAACTTCTGATTCAAATGGTGGGTGTTCCTGCTGGACATGAGTTGGAGAGTCATCCTTTTTCCTCTTTAACTTAGCCATCTTTGTTCCTTCTGGAAGAACACTCATAGCTTTTACCCTTCGTTTTGGCTCGGAAGTGGAAGGCTCTGATGGTTGCACAACTGGCGGCTCTGCTAACAGAATATCATCCTTCCGCTTAGTCTTCAAGAATATCAAACTATTTTTAACCACTCAACTCGTTCTTTCTTCAATGGAAGTGCTCTCTTTTACTTGACCAATTAACTGGTGTCAACGGTTGTTGCTCAATTTGGTCTCTGAAATACGTGGGAAGTAGAACTTCACCACTCTCTGTCAAACCTTCTATGTCTTCTGATAAGATATCAGACATCTGCTGAAGAGTGAACCTGCTATAACTACGTTCTCACACTTCAAACTCATCAGTACAATTAGCCCAGAAGTCTTCAACCACAAACTTGTGCGTACAATTCTGTCCAAGATGTGATGCATAAACACCACGGGGATCATATAAAGATCTCCTGTCAAAAAACTTAAGACCATATCTGGATGATTCATTACCGATTGCCTTGGCATCTACTCTAGATCTGCATCTATAAATACTCATCCCAAGTGGAAAATTAAAAGTCGTCTTGCATTTGCTATGCAAAAATGTATGAACTTCATAGGCTTGCCTCAAAAATTGCATACATGTAATTTCATCTGTAGGATATCTCGGCAACATGGCTGGCTCTCCTGAGAATCCATATACTCTGATGTAGGAAAAAGTAGGAAATTGGATAAACTAATCAGCCCATTTTGCCATTGCTATTCTAGCATCTGCTGAAAACCATATATGCAACTCATTATCCATATCTCGCACTACATGCATCAGGAATGTATCATTCACCAGCCTATAATGTCGTTCAGCTTGAGAGATCTCTAACTACAGGAAATGATGATAAACATGCTAAGTACCTAGAGTTCCAACAACATTCAAACCTCTGAATTGGCCCTGAAAAGCCATCAAATACACAAGGTATGATATCATGTGGAATTCATGAGCCCTTTGAAAATCAATTATTTGTTGGTGGAGACTATCACTGATCAGTGCCGACCAATCATAGAATTTGGTTCCATCAACAATCTGGGACATGATGTAAAACATCCAAGGCTGGAACTTGTTTGCATTTGCTTGACCCATGATCCTACTCAGTAGAGTAATCATTATTGCGTTTTCCTCCTTGAACTCTCCACGTCCAAGATTTTTTAGCATGACATTCTGCTTCTCTTTTAACCACCTATGACCTATCATTGTTCTAAACCCTCTTGCATTCTTCAAGTGAAACAGTCAAGTTTTCTCTCCAAATAGGTATTGTAAAACACTTCTCAATGTCGTTTGGCCTTAGGCTGTAGAGCACACATCCATCTCTTGACTGGATTTCTCTTGTGACCGAATTGTAATGTGTCATGCAAGCAATCACAAACTCAATACTTTGCACTGTGATAGGAAAGGATGCCGCTGCAAGCAAACCGAAGTGTCTTAGATTCCTGATAGCATTATTTCCTACATCCTCCAAGGAATGTAAATTGATTACTGGAAGTACTTAATGCAAGTCTGTTTCACAAGTTCTCAGGTAATTGTGAACCAACGTCGTTTTATGCCTGATTTGTGTTGGAGAGTACTGCATATTGGAAGATTTGAAAATCGACTATGAACATGCCTATGTTGGAAAAATCTTAGACAAATGGCTGAAAATTACTTGCTAATTTTTAGAAAAAAATAGAGTGTGAGAAAAAAAGCTGACACATGGGTTTTGTAGAGAATTCTGTTTCGAAGCAACCCAGATTGTCAGATTTTGAAAAAGCAAAAATTTGCTCGAAAAAGAAGGAAAAACGTAGATTCCTAAAAAAAAGCAAAACTCCAATCTTCAAGAGGATGATATTCTGGATGGACCCATCTCGACAAGAACTGAAAAATCTTTGGTTGAATTTTTGAAAAACGATCCCCTTGAAACAAGGACCCTAAAAAGCGAGCCTCCCTGCTTCCTCAATCCAAAACTATGAAGAACGCTGAAAAAACACTTCGTTTGGGTCTTCAAATCTTCGTTGAAAGAAAAATAAAAATCTTTCCTCTGGATGCAACCTGCAAAACATAATGAAATAAAAAAGCCAAATGCTTGTCTTTATAGATCTTTAGGGCAAAAAAACAACTTTAATTGTGTGAGAATAAAACTTCACTCTCATCCATGAAGAAAGTAACTTTTAAAGCACAAATCCAAGTGGATGTCTTCGAATAGGAAGAATCCCTATTTTGTAGCTGCCTATGGCTTCATGTGTAAGATGACGAAAAATATCTTCTTTTGATGATGTCATCGAACACGCGAGTTGAAAGAAGTGCTAGCAAATTGTACTTCATTTTCGACACTTCAACACTCGTTTTGACTTAAATATAGCCTGTCTCTGTTTTCAACAAGTCGAAAAAATGTCACCATTGACTGAAAAAGTTGACTGATCCTGACATTTTGGAGACCTATCAACTAAGATTCTATCCCCTATCTCTGACTGATGATCTGACATCATTTGACCAAGTTTGACCTCCTGAAAACTGCTAACGGGCGAAGATTGGGAACAAAACTATCGAAAAACACTGTGGACATGGAAAATATTCTATCTCTGGTCAAGTTGGGTGCCCCAAGTCACCTGGGGCACCTGGTTTCACTAGACTTAGACATTTTTCTAAAAATTGCAACTTCTTCAATTTCTTGACTTGCGTGCGCATTCTGGTGGCAAAGGACCCCTGTTTGGCTGTCGATTTTTGTCAACTAGGATAAAACTAAGTTTGATGATCTGGCAGATAGGCATGCCTAATGAAAACTGAGCTGATTGTACTCTCTGTCTACCTCAAAAAATGTGCCAAACTGATCAACTCTGAACCGGACTGGCTGACGGAAGGAGATTCACATTTTTCGAGAAAAACTTCAAAAATAAACTAACTCTGAAGAGTTTGGGCGCCCCAAGTCACCTGGGGCGCCTATCATGCCATGCCTTAGAATTTTTTTTGAAAAACTCAAATTTTGTACCTTTTCTCATTTTCCATGCCAACAGCTCCTATTGGATCTTCGATTTCGGTCGTTCTGATGACTGTCAAGGCAGGATGAAGGGTGATCTGAGAAGTCTAAACATATCTGTGATGAAATCCTGGCTTTGACTGACTTTGGACCAAGTTTGAGCAACCGGGAAAGAGCTGACGGAAGCATTTTTGACTTTTCTCAAAAAATGTGAAAAAAAATATAACACTTGAAAGGTTGGGTGCCCCAAGTCACCTGGGGCACCTGGATTGCCAACACTTAGTCAAATTATGATTTTCCAACCTCTCATTCCACCTTGGATCCATCTTGCATCGTTTTGCATGCATCATCGAGTCGACGACTGTTCGTCGATTCTGCGTCGTTGGAACAACGTTGAAAACTTGTTGACAAGCTCTGGCAGATGAACTTCCTCTGTTGACAACTTCTGAGCTCGTGCTTCACCTTCTAAAAAAGTAGAAATGACCCAGAAGAGAAAACTTGATCTTTTGAAGATTCTGTCTGAATCGCGTCGATCGTGAAGCAAAATCGACCAATGAGAATCAAGCACGACACTTGAGTCAGAGATTCTATTTTTAGAAACTTTCTATTTTTAGAAAATTTTGCTAGCATCCATATCTTAAGAAACCCAGAAAACCTAATCTGACATCTATTTTTAGAAATTTTGCTTTTTTAACTTTTTGACGAAAAATTTTCTAGACTTGTTCAAAATGCCTTAATGAAGCAAAATTTTTCGTTGGGTACAACACATTCAGCGAATACTTTTTGACAAAGATTTGAGCAAGATATGGATATATTCATAGGAGTTTGATATGTAGATGATTAATATAGTTTTGAGGGCAGATTTAATAGTTTTTTGAAGGTTTGTATGACTGAGATAGATTTCTATTGCTAGTCGTACTTACTCTTCAACAGGGCATACATCTTTTAAGGTATTCGTGAGTTTGCAGGGAGATTTGTAGTTGTTTCTCATTCCCTTGAGGTCATACCATATTGGCAGCCATTTATAAGTTTGATGCAGAGATTTCGATGAGGGTTTTTGATGTTATTCAATGCTGAAACAACCATCAGCTAGGTCATACCACCTGTGGAAGGACGTGGGCTTTGTGGGTGTCATTTCTACTTCATTTGCATCAACTAAAACCTTCATTCTTGGCATTTGGAAATCATATTTGTTGTTGCAGCTTTGTATTTTGTGGTGAACTTCATTTGTATGCATTCCCTGGTGATTTTACATGACATTGTAAGCTGGCGCAATTTCAGAAATAAAGCAAAGTTGAAGATTCTCATATGGGTATGTCTCTGTAATTAGTTTTACCACTTTCTATGATCTGGGTCTTTATCCGTTTGTGCAAATACCTTATATATTTTTTGGGTTTTTAGTTTATGCTTCATTTCCTATATATTTCATGTCAAAACACACATGCAAGTAAAACCCATAAAACCCTAAACATCAAACAACGAGAAAAACACAAAAAAAACATACAGTGCAAATATATACCAGGGGTGTATGTTACATGTTTTTCTCCCCATGCAAACTAGTGGGGCAGTTGGTCTTTATGACCACCTTCTCCAACCGTTATCCAACCACTCACAAGTTTGTTAAAACAAACTGCCCACAAGTCGTGGACTTCTCCACTAGACTAGCTTGTGAAGGCTCTTAATCCTTACATATTCCTTATGTTAACTATGCAAATATTAATCTCTATAACAATGTCATGTTCATCTCCAATATCCAAGTTCTTCTCCTTTACTAAATCATGAAGACCGCTCAAATGTAACTCCCCACAGAGGCAGACACGTAGAAAATGGTGAAGATGGTCAAGTAAAAAGTTTTGATAATAAGGCTATATTATTTTCTAAAGCTATGACTCCACCACAAGTTGTTATAAAATTCCCACACGTGTGGTTATCTCCACTTAATAAGCCTCCAAATGCTCTTAGCTCGAGCATACAGAATGAGGGGGGGTTGTGGGTATTAAATCACCACTCCTCATGATACAACGACTTCAAAAATCATTCAATGCTATCGTTAATGGTTAAGAACGAATGCTTTCATTAATAAGGAAGGTGGTTATCATTAATCCCATTAATAACCTCAAACTAACCACTCAATTTTTTTACATAATAATAGTCTAATATCAATAGGGTTTATAATGTTTTTACGTAAACTTATGCACAAACGTGATTGGGTCGAGTTCATCTCCCCTTTACGTATAAAAGAAAAATCATGTCGATTTTGATTAAATGAAATACAAAATTTGACATTGAACTACTAATAAGAAACATATTATCAGTTATACCAACTATGCCATTGGAGACGTAAACGAAATCTCATTTACGATGTATTTAACAAAAAGTCATCTTAGTTGCAAAATGACTAACGTACAATCCTGATGACATAACTTTCCCCAAAACAACTAGGTTGATGTTAAATGACATCAAAAGATACTAAACAACATTGACAACTTGTCGAGTCGATCAAACAAACTAAAAACACTTGAATAACATGACTTACCTCAATCAACAAGAGTTATTTAACTTTTGAACACTATACTATTTGGAAAATGACCGTTTATAACCCAACGTCTATTCTCCTCTCCTCAGAAGATACTCTCTCTCTCTTTCTCAAAGAGTGATCAAAAACCTATTTTCCTGCATGCATCTTGCCATCACGAGATCATGATCAGTGCATCTTTAGTCCATTCATATACCTTATGAATTAACTAATAAATTCTCATAATATAATTTGTTCAATCATTCAATTATATATGCATTATCCTTAATCACATATACTAATATACAATAAAATCAATGTTTTTCAATGACAATAAATCATAACGTCAAATCATTTTCCATGAATTCACTTCTATTCACGTAAAAGTAAATAGTAAAAACAAAGCCAAAATTAGGGATGTAACATATCAAAATTAGGGATGTAAGATATCTCCCCCCATAAGATCCATCGTCCTCGATGATCCAATGTATCCAAAGCCTTAATAAGATAAAAATATTATTTAATTTGCAAAAGCATAAACAATTGAGAAAATCTTTGCTATAAAATCATGGTAAACTTTCCATGTCATATTACCCTCTGCATGTTGTCCCACCAGACCTTGTCATAAGTAGTCTCTTTGTTTCGTAACTAGAGTTTGTGATCCTCAAACATTTAAAAAGCTCGATCATGACCACTCCTAGGTCATGTTCTTGTAAAACATTCTAAAAATATAATTGTCATCTGTTATATACCTTTCAAATATAAATCATAAAAAGCGTTATACATCTTGGCAAGAGCTCATAATAAAATGATTCTGAAATCAATCGAATTGATAACTTCAAAAACTTTGAAGAGTCCTTCATATCTAGGGACTGGTTTAGAATACTTTCCAAACTTTATGAAACTTTTTATGGGGTTTGACCCTCAAAAGAACTTGTCTTCTCTAACTGAGAATTATCTTACTGTATGCTTAACATCAGGATAATTTTTTCTCCAATTGAGAATTTACTTGGTGTATGTTGCCCATCAATTACTTTTGCCAATCCTTCCTGATTATCTCAATCTATTCATCCATTTCTGAAAATATTTTTGGACTAAGACTAATCCTATCTTCTATCTTACCCAGCTTATAGGAGTTTGGCATCTTCTTCTGTCCAATGTTTCAAATGGAGTCATTATGATAGCTGATTTATAGAAGTTGTTATAATCAATTTCATAATAGGTGGATACTCTTTCCACTTATATTGTTGTTCTTTGCAATACATTTGCAAGAAATCTTCTAAAATTTGAGTTAGCCTTTCTGTCTGACCATCTGTCATAGAGTGATAAACTAAGTTTATATTAAGTTGAGTTCCAAGCGTTGAAGACAAAGCTTGCCAAAACCTTGGCATCACGCGCGCATCTCTATCTGAGATAATCTTCTCAGGAACTCCACGCAATCTAAACACTTATTGCACAAAACTTACCAACTAAAGTTGGTACTCCATCCTTTAGATTCCTAGGTATAAAGTGAGCTTCCTTGGTGAGTTTGTTCACCACCATAGAATAGCATCTAGCCTAATTCGAGACATAGGATGCCATACTAGGTGCTTATGCTCATCCTTGACTTTCCGGCAATCTTGCTACAAATCTTGCAACATTACTCTTCATTATTTTCCAAAAATAAAGAGATTTCACATTGATTAGGAGTTTAGTTACTCCTGGATGACTTGTTTATCGTTCAAAATGATTTTTTCCTTCAACATAAGGTTTCTTAATTCTAAAGAGTTAGGGACATTCCAAGTGCATTCTCTACAATTTAATCCCCTACACAATCCACCAGAGGCCCATCCAGGACATGATAGAGGTAAACATTGCATAAACATAGTGAACAACCAAAATGTTCTGGTATAGCCACCACAAAAATTTAAATCCAAAATCAAAGTATAAGCAATTTCATTTTCAACAATAAGTCAAAAGAATGAGCTCAATTTTTAACAATAAATCAAATGTTGACCAACTGGTCATAAAATAAACCATCTTCAAAATTCAGTGGCTAGACCATTCCAAAATAAAGGAACAAAGTAATGACAATCCTTGTAAGTATTAAAAGAGATTTTACCAAAAATCCAAAGAGGTGTCAAAATCCAGAGAAACACTTACTATGCACTACGTGACTAACCAAGTCACTAACAAGGGAGTAGATTGTTGTACTACACTTGGATTTTCCAAAAACTTATAGTGGGTTAGTGCTCGTGCTGCTAGCACAACAAATAGATAATCCCCTTAATATTTTCTTCTTGCTCAAAAATTTTGCATAACAAAGGGTTATAACACATCCACTCCTATTTCCTGGAGTATGTATCATTCATCACTCAGATGATATTATTAGATGGTGTTATAACAATGCTCAAGGACTACAGTTGGAACATAAACCTCTTCCCTTCGTTCTGCTTAACAAAACTCTATTCCCTACCTCACTGAATAGGTTACTTGTTTAGAACTTTAAACAACTTGACTAAATATCACGGTGATAATTACACTCACCATTGCAGTTGTATTTTCTAGCTCAACCAAGAGGTAAAATACATAGTTCTCCACCATTTGGCCAAAATGCCATGATCATAACTAATATCTTCTCCTTACAACTGTTATTATTTATCTTGCAAACTTCATGCAAATTCTAGGAAACTCTTATTCATCTCTTCTAATGCATGCTTCATTGTATTTTCCAATTGATTTTCTCATGAATCTTTGGAAAACAATTGTATCTCCAAGTTATGTACCATTTTTCCTGGCATTCTATGCCAACATAAAACTACTAGCCCTTAATGATCCTTTTATTCCACTTGGCTCATTTCAAGCCATCTAGAATTTAGATAAGAACCCTTCTTATCTATGTACCTTTGATATAATTCTAGGATCTTCAACACTCATTTTCTCCTGCTTCTGGTTGAATATTTATGGATCTTCCATCCCTAAATTCTTTAAAAATAAGAGCACTTAGCTTAGCCTAGGTTCACTTGTCCTCAATAATTTTGAGTCTGACACAATAGGCTCATAGGCCCTAGTGTTGGAACAAAGGTTTTGATCGTGGCTTCATACAGACTCTACTCTAACTGAGTTCTTAGTCTGATTAGCAATTGACCAAGGTTTTACCTTTCTAGTCAAAGTCTCAAAATCTTTCTGCTATGCAACCTCAGCAGAATTTATTTGCTCTTGGAGTTTTACCTTCTCAGTTGGTTTTTCTCTACACCATTCTGGCATAAAACGAGTTTTCAAACATTAGCTAATTTGCTAAATGTTAACGAGTTTTCTTGTAATTAGCTCATAGGTCCATGTGTTGAACCCGGTTCGCTCTGATACCATATGTAACAACCAAGTTCTTAAACAAGACTAAAATCAAATATTTACCATGAGATAAAACACATAAGGTGAAAAAGATTGAACTTTTTTTTTAATTAATATGATCTCAACGAAACAAGATACATCACAAAATCATAATTTCCTTTCTTAAATATACATGTTACAATATACAAAGATGACATTTTGTCTTTACCACTACAAATATCTACAATAGATAATGTTTTACATAGTCTTAATAAACATAAGTCATATAACCCAAAGGTATACTGCATCCGAAATTCTGACATCCTTATCGCAAGACTCGGCATGTCTTCTGCTGAAGAGAGAGAGAGAGAGAGAGAGAGAGAGAGAGAGAGAGAGAGAGAGAGAGAGAGAGAGAGAGAGAGAGAGAGCATCTTCCCAATGCTTTTCCTCCAACCACAGATCGACGGTCTCCCACACATCTTCCAATAGGAAGTGGCCCTAGCCTTCACAAAGAGTATAGACCAAAGGTGACCAACGATAATTTTCCAATTGAGTACATAGTGTTGTATCCTACATAACTCTATTGATCATACAACCCTAGATACCCTCTAGCTAAGTATGATCATTCCAACAGGTTATGCAATCTAGATATGGTGAACCGATAATGCACACAGAGACATATGCATTACTTTGGCCAAAGTTTCAATATAAATAGACGTTCGCAATGAACATGGTCGTAATGTTCACCCACCCCAACTCGACTTGGATACTATCACATCCTACAATTTGACTTGGTCAACTATGTTTGACTATATAGTTTAATCAACTCTAATTCAGCCTTCCTGACTTCGACAGGTTTTCAAATGTTGTCTAGGTTCTATAAACCTTATAGATTAAATTTCTATACAAGGATACTCATTGCAACTTTGCAATACTTGAGATCGACCAAAACTTATCGACACTTAAGAACTTTAAGTCGATACATTAACTAAGATGGTTACCTTACCCAGGTTAAGCATCATAGTCTAGGAAATTATTTCTTTTCTTGGAAGCAAGAATAAATAAACATAGTTAAGGTATTTAACCCTTCATATAGTAACTCTAGACACAAACTTGTCTGTACTATAATCCATTCTAGTCAATCTGACTTAGAATAGATACTTGTTCTAGGTTATACACGTAATATATATATACATGCACATGCACACGCGCGCGCACACACACACACATGTCATATCCGACATAAGAGTTATAGGTTTTCTAAATCATCCTTGTTTTAATACTAGAGTTTACCTTCTCTAACCTATACATGGAAATATCAAACAACCTTGTTTTCCAAAGGTAATAGCATAAGTATAACAAAACTTTAGAAAAAATACCTCTAGTCTTTCCTAGACCACTTGGCATTGCTCAAATTTACATTTCACATAACATGAATAAGCATAGTATTCGGGGTATATCCTCACCTATATAATATCTAAAAGATTACTATCATTTTTCAAAACTAGTCTTTTGACTAAGTTAAATCTATCAACCCTATTAGGTTTGAACCAATAAAAGATAAAAAAATATTGTCGACCTCTTGGTCTACTTAGGTATACCGACCTTCATCATAAGTTAGATTATGAACTCATATATATCATCCTTGAATATATGTCACATAAACCTTTATTAACAATCATAATTACAACAAATATGTGGGGTTGAGTTTTGATTCTCTCAACATGCCCAACCCTGGAATAAATCGCTCCAGTGATGCCCAACCTAGGGTTAACTTGGTCTTCTGTACACTTAGCACTAAAATAAGTTCTAAAAAACAAAATCTACGAGATCTATATCTTTGCATTCTCTAGACTACTATTTCTCTTGAGATATCATAACATAAGCATTAGATACTATCAAAGGCTATCTAGGGTTCCACATTCTTGGATCACCTAATTCCCTACAAAAGTATTACACAAATTGCCAAGAGAAATTCTATTTCCTACAAAGATATCTTTATCCATGTTGTATCCTCCTTGCTTCAATAACATGATGATATTATCTCATCAAAAGGTCCCTTGAGAGAACTACCAAGATTTAATCTATGGAACTATCATAGTCTTTAACATCGACTAAAGGATCTATTCCCATTTTCCTTAGTTTCCCATTTCTAACGCAGAATCCAAGTTCAATAATATGATACTACGACATAAGTATAGTGCACTCTAGTTTTCTCAAAAACCTCTTAGGTGCTATACATATCATCGTTACTCATGGAATACAAGTACACTAGGTATAATATAAATATCCTTGACTTAGTCAGTCTTTCTCCTCGTAAGATTAAGTCTACAATATAATTATCAATCTCCTTGGTCATCACAAGTCAACTGACTTTGTTAAAGAAGAGATAAGGACTAAAAATTCCCATCCTATATTTAACTTGACAGTGCTTCTCATTGTGCTTGAATAAGTGATATTTTATCACTATTCAAAGTTGTTCATAATGATAACAATATCATTCTAGTCATAAATGAACCTCAACACCAAACTTTACTCATAAGGCAATAATCTTATACCTTTATCTCACTTTAGGTATCTAAACACGAGATTTAATCCTCTTTTAGTTTTTTTATTAGATGGTATCATCATCAAGACTAAACCCTTCAATCTTCACTCTAGTTCATTCGACTTCATCATTTCTAAGTCATCTAACAATAGATGTCTTCATGAATATGGATAAGGTGACTACAGTTCGTTGATCTTACACGACTTAAAGGGTTATACTAAATTTGTCAGCCTCACAAGGTGGTGCTTAACCTTATAACACTAGACTTTATTTATATATATAACTACGACCTTCTTAAACATAGAGAATTATTTATATTAGTCGGCCTCACATAAGCAGAGCCTCATTATATATCAACTACAAAACACTTAACTTTATCAAAAATATCATATCTATTATGCTCATCGAACTATAGCTCAAACAAATAAATACTCAAGACTCACGACCTCATTATAGTATTTTTCTAGACCTAACAATCATAGAGGCTCAGTTGCATTTTAACATTTTGGTTATAAAAAAAAAACAAGGTTGTGCTTAACTCCAACAAAAATATTTGGAGCTTATCAAACTTAAAAATACGACGATTACTCAAGCTTATTGACCACATAAAATTAGAGATAATCACAAACTATCAGTCATTAGTTAATTTCACTATATACCAACCTATAACACAGTTAATGAACTAATGAAAACTTGAAAATCTTTAAATATTTTTAAAGCTTTCTTATCAAGAAGAAAACCTGTGGCGAACTCGGAGAGAAAGCACCTTGAATAACTTTCCTTTGCTACGAAGAGCTCCTCTTCCTTTGTTCACCATTGAAACCCTTATGGTGAGGTTCTAAACTACTGCACACTATGTCTTATGAACATTTTCTCCGATTGATTGCCTCTCTCTAATTTGAGAGTATATAAATACTTCCCTTCTACACGAAGTTTTCTCTAACTCCCTCCTTACTTACTGTGAGCTCCTTATGAGTCATCTTTTTCCTGGAGACTAAAAGTTTGTTAAGAAAATAACTTCATAGCCCTGAAAGCCCTCCTAATGCTACACCTTTTCTTATGCCATAATGTCATGCGTAGTGGATCATGCAACTGCCACAATGACCACTTTCATTCCATTAAGATTCCACTCTCTCTCAAGTCGTTAATAGACTTCTCTCCACTATGTTGTGGATGTCTTGGCAGATTTCCTGACTAATTTCATGTTTTGCTCCCCATGCAGACTAGTGGGGCAGTTGGTCTTTACGACCACCTTCTCCAACCGTTATCCAACCACTCACAAGTTTGTTAAAACAAACTACCCACAAGTCGTGGACTTCTCCACTAGACTAGCTTGTGAAAGCTCTTAATCCTTACATATTCCTTATGTTAACTATGCAGATATTAATCTCTATAACAATGTCATGTTCATCTCTAATAGCCAAGCTCTTCTCCTTTACTGACTCATGAAGACCACTAAAATGTAACTCCCCATGAAGGTAGACACGCAAAAAATGGTGAAGATGGTTGAGTAAAAAGTTTTGATAATAAAGCTATATTGTTTTCTAAAGCTATGACTCCACCACAAGTTATTATAAAATTACCACACATGCAGTTATCTCCACTTAATAAGCCTCCAAATGCTCTCATCTCAAGCATGCAGAATCAGGGGGGTCATGGGTATTAATCACCACTCCTCATGATACAATGACTTCAAAAGTCATTCAATGCTATCGTTAATGGTTAAGAACAAATGCTTATATTAATAAGGAGGTTATCATTAATCCCATTAATAACCTCAAACTAACCACTCAAAGTTTTTACATAATAATAGTCTAATATCAATAGGGTTTATAATGTTTTTACGTAAACTTATGCACAAACGTGATTAGGTTGAGTTCATCTCCCCTTCACATATAAAAGCAAAATCACCTTGATTCTGATTAAATGAAATACGAAATTTGATGTTAAACTACTAGCAAGAAACATATTATCAATTATACCAACTACGCCATTGGAGACGTAGGCAAAATCTCGTTTACGACATATTTAATAGAAAGTCGTCTTAGTTGCAAAATGACTAACATACAATCTTAACGACTTCGCTTTCCCCAAAATGACTAGGCTAATGTTAAATGACATCAAAAGATACTAAATGACATCGACAACTTGTGGAGTCGATCAAACAAACTAAAACCATTTGAATAACATGACTTACCTCAATTGACAAGAGTTATTTAACTGTTGAACACTATACTCATTTGGCAAATAACCGTTTATAACCTAATGTCTATTCTCCTCTCCTCATAAGATACTCTCTCTCTCTCTCTCTCTCTCTCAGAGTAATCAAAAACTTGTTTTCCTACATACATCTTGCCATCACCAGATCATGATCAGTGCATTGTTAGTCCATTCATAAACCTTATGAATTAACTAATCAAATTCTCATAATATAAGTTGCTGAATCATTCAATTATATGCATTATCCTTAATCACATATACTGATATACAATAAAATCAATGTTTTTCAATGACATTAAATCATAACGTCAAATCATTTTTCCATGAATTCACTTCTATTCATGTAAAAGTAAATAGTAAAAATAAAGCCAAAACTAGGGATGTAAAACTACAATAGAAGAAGCCAAAAATCTGAATAGTTTGACTATGGATGAGCTACATGGGACATTGACTACATATGAGATGAGAATTGTGAATGACAAATTTTCAAGAAAGGAGGCAACTTTCAAGGCATCAATGAAGAGTGTGTATTCAAATCTCAGTGAAGATTTTGATCCATAAGAAGCCATCTTTGTGAGGAGATTAAAAACAAGTTCTGACAAGTATAAAGGTAAGTTACCTTTTAAATGTTTCAATTGTGGTAAAATTGGGCACATTGCTTCAAAATGCAAACTAAGAACTGGTAGAAAGTAGAAGAATAATTTGTATGCTGAAGAAGAAGGCTACTCATCTAAGGAATATGATGAAGACATTTCAGAAGTGAAATTAAAAAGGCTCTACTTATGGCAATGGAAATAGATAATGTGAATTCCAGAAATGAAGATGATGAGGTGAATCTTGTGGAAAAGTTGCAGTGTGTTGACAAAGAAATCAAAAGGCTAAAGAAGAGGATTGTTGAAGAAGTGAAAGCCAAAGACAAACTATCTCAGGACCTTGAGAAGGCAAAAGAGATGGCCATTGATCTAAAGATTCAAATGGAAGAAGCAAAGAGGATAGAAGAGGTTATGATGGAAAGGTTGTTGAGAAGAGACAAGGACTATAAAAGACTCGAGACAGAAATTGTAACAAACAATCAGCTAAAACTAAAGTTTGGAAAAAGTACTGAGATTCTAGATGAGAGGTCACCACACATTAAGACTAGTATTAGATCTAATGAAAATCAAAACAGTAAAAAAACTAAGCAATCCATGAAGATAGTAGTGAAGGTTCCAGAAAAAGAAGGGCTCCAAAAGTTCAAGATCAAAACAAACTGATATGACAGAAGACAACAAAAAGGGAGATGATGGTTTTATTCTAGTTCATAGACAAAAGAAAAGATCCGGAAGACATAATCCAGGAACTCAAGTATACAATATCAGGCTTAATCATTTATTTTATGGTTAATTCTTTAATTGCAATCATTATGGACATAAGGCATTGGATTGCAGAAGGTTTCCTACACTAAAAAATAATTTTGTGAGTAAAAATGCATTTACTCCTTTGGTTGATTTCAATATCATGTGCTACAAATGCAATAATTTGGACATAATGCAAGACATTGTAGAAGTAATTTTGTGGAGATCTCTAAACTGGATAGAAAGGAAAACAACTCTACTAATCTGAGGAATAAGTTTGAGCAAGTGTGGAAAAGGAAGAAAGAGGAACATAATTTTGAAACGTTAATAATTTTACATACTACATTTCATGATCAATCTGAGATGTGTGGTCTGGATCTGGAGATAAGGACTATAATACTACATTCAATGTGGAAGAATGTAAAACCATAAAAGGAAGTTCTAGAGAGCCTGTTGTGGACTGTTGCAGCATAGAAGGTAATAATCTCATTGAGACCAAGGAAATAAAATGCCTGTTAGGTAAAAGATATGAAAATTGGCCTGAGTATAAAAGGGAAGAGTATGATAACACTTTTGAGTTCTCCAAATAGAAGATGAGACAGAGAACTCTCTCTTATTTGATGTTCTAAAGTTAGCACAGGTTCAGGGGGAGTGTTGACTCCCTTGTACAAAAAGGCCTGGTGGTCTTGTGGTGAAGAGTGGAATGTTTCAGAGGGAGAGAAAGGAAAGAAAACTAAATTGCTTGAAAGAAAGATCCATATGTTAGTCCAATGAAGATAGTGATTTCTGGTAGGGGGAGTTTACAAAAGTATTCTCATATCACTGGTCCTTTGCCATTGATGTCAAAGGGAGAGAAACGTATGCCAACATGCTTGGATGACAGAACTTGCTCAAGTGTTATTCTTAGGAGGAGAATTTTGATGGTTTGCCATCAATGACAAAGGGGACTTGATTGTTGGACATTTGTGTTGTCATTGATGTCAAAGGTGTTGTAAATGTCGTCGTCGTCGTTGATTTACTCTGTCATTTAGTGCCAAGGTATCCGAAGAGTGAAATCACTGTCATGTCATGTTAGAGAATTTGAGATCTGTGAAGGACAGTCATATATCATTGGTTTGTCAAAATATTTCTTTGATATTTGTTGTATCTGAAGGCATGATGCATTTCCAATTGAATGGAATGTTGTCTGGTATGTTTCCAAAAGTTTGTATAAAGTTTCCGTATGTGTACCCTATTACTTTGTATCCAGGTTTGGCTCTGCATTCTACCGTATTGATGAGTTATGGTTTGCAGTTTAGATGATAGGTAAAGCTACATATGAAGTAACATATTCCATAGTTTCAATTGTCGATCTACATCAAAAAGAAAGTAAGAAGTAACAAAGTGTCACTATGCTTATTGCCTGACATTGTTGATGGTTCTTGTTGGTTGCGCCAGAGGAATGTAACGTGTGACCGTTAGAGGTAGTGTGTGGATGTTTGTTGGGACCAAATAGGTTTACACTAGATAACACACAGTGTGTCCTTTTGTCCAGAGTAGTGTGTGGGCTTTTGGACTTGGTCTATTACATGCTTGATCAAGGATTAATGTTGAGGCCAACTTGCGGATGGATTTATCCTATTCTAGGCCGACATGAGAATGTAATTAATATTGTAATTCATATATATATATATATAGTTGTTCTAGAATGAACGTGAGTATGGTGATATGTGAAAAGGATGAGATAGTTGAGATCTGAAGAGAGAACAATGTCTCTATGAGCTAAAATGTATCACTCATAATAGAGATAGTGTTGTGGAAGGGTTTTAAGCATCAGAATAAGTCAATGATGTTGCAGAGGTGAATGAACCATCAAAATTAGTCGAAAGTGCCAAGAAGATGTTGTGGAAGTGAATAAGCCATCAGAATTAGTCAAGAGTTTCAGTGCAGAGGTTGGTGCCTCATTTGGTATGTGTTGTAGCACATAGGGGAATGGTTTCTCCATTGGGTTGGTACCCATAAATCATTGTATTAGGGGGTTGGTGCCTCCTTGAGTTAGTGCTCATAAAACATGGGATTGGTATCTCCTTTGGGTTGATGCCCATAAAATTACTGTGTACTTCATTTTTATTTGAAGGCTGGATTTGGACAGTAGATCCAAGTAGCTGGCTCACCATGGTTTTCCCATCTTGGGTTTCCACGTAAATCTTGTGTTATGTGTGTGTGTGTGTGTGTGTGTTCTTATGCTTCTTAAGATTTAAATGTTTACTTGTGTTTGGAAGCATCTTAAGTTTGAAGGTTTTTGGATACACTGATTCACCCCCCCTCTCAGTATAACTATGTGTTCAACAACTATTTGGTACATAGTTGTTAATGCCTAACTATATCATATGAGAACATGCTTGGTATCTTTGAATTGCATGGTCTCATTATAAGCATGGCATATATGTTGGCTCAAAAGAGGGAATCTTCTATCATTGGATGTCCCAATTTTATATTCTTATTGTGTGGATTGTTTTCCATCCATCGTGAGATTGTGCAATCTATTCCAATAAAAGCAATCAAATACATGTTTTGACCAAACAATTGATTAGGGAAAGGCCCTCACTATTTTAGAAGCTCTGTCTTAGATGTTTTCAATACCATCTATCTATGGTCCCTCATGGAAAGATTGTGACTATCACTCCAATGTTTTTTTGTTGGTAAGATTCCACTATCATAATCAAAGTACTATCCTAAGATAATTTATGTAGGAAAGCTTTTTGTGAAAGTGAAAGTTTATAATATAATCTGGGCATCATCTTAAAGAATTTATTTATTTCTAGAGGCATAATGGGAATGTCATCTTTAGCACGGGTCTACAAATAGCTTCCTTTCATAGTATTGGAGGGAAAGGCAATTGTGGTGGACATGGAAGTCAATTAGATAACAAAGGACTTTTTGAAGTGAACTCGGTCTCTGGTCTACTCGCTTTTGACATTTTCAGAATTGGAAGTTAGCTTGACTGGATGTGGACACCTAGGATAAAAGAATTTCACAACTCTAGTGCTTTTTTTAACATAGCTCAAGTAATTCAGGATGTTCCTTTCAATAGTTTTGCTAAGGATGATAATCTAGAAGATTTATCTAGCACTTCAAACTAGAATCTTCTTGATGGTAGGGTATTGAAACTAGTTAGAATCTCCATTACCATACTAGATTAAAATCATATTAACATGCCTCCATTACCATGCACCTCTTATAAAAACATACTAGATTAAAATATCTTGATTATACTTCTATTATTTGATTATTTTTTGTTGTTACACGTGGAGTAAGATGATCACAACTCGCTATTATTGGTTAAGATTTTGTTTATTTATTATGATGCTACTCACAAATCTAATGTTAAAAACCATCTTCACTAGTGTTATTTTCAACCATTTTCATTCATTTTTTAGTAATACTAATATATTCATTATTTATTAGTGTTGAATAAGTCTTCTACTATCAAGAATCTAAGGTATGTCTTCAATCCACCAGAGCCAGTAAGAGGAGGGATTGCTATCTATTTTCCACAAGTAAGCTTTACATTTTTCTTGATCTACATTGATTTTGATGTTTGAAAGTTCTTATTATCCTAAAATATTTCAATCTGTTACTACTGCAATTTGGAATCTAGGTTCATTAGAGAGACGTGAATTTGCAAGGAGAAGAATGTGGGTTATAGACCCTAACTCACCACCTCTCTCTACCAAGGAAATGACTGTAGTTGATCTACTTATGAAGTCTACAAGCAAGGATATGAATATTTGGCCTAACAAGTAATCTCACATCCATATAGAGAAGTGATTGTTATTTATGGTTATCAGAAATCAACATCCCTAGATATTTTAGGCCATATTCATCAAATTTTTGAAAACCATATGCATAGACATGTAAACTTACCAATCATTCTCACATCCACCTTGAGATCAAAATTGACAAGTTGATGAATGTGACAACACTTTATATCTACTAACATCTAATTCTTAAAATATATGTAATTATGTTTCCTAGTATTTTATATTTTGTTTATCTAATCTCTACTCTTTCTTGAAATTTTGGAGAAGCATCAACACGACTCCTAGAATTTTTCCATGCATTTTCATCTTTGTAAGTCTAGGCATGATATATATTAAAACTCCAGAATGTTTCTTGTGGCTTATGCTTCACCTAGATGAAATCGGGATGCACTGTAATTTCAAATGTTTGAACAAATTTTAAAAATTTTGGTAAATAAGGTAGAATGTAAAGCAAATATAGTTATATTGAACTCCAGGATCTAAAATTTTGCATTTCTGTTAACCCTGGCTAGGTAAATCCCTTAAAGCTCCAATTTGTATTTCCATAACAATGTGTTTGATATATATGATAATAAACAACATTAGGTTCTTACATCACAAATTATATTTTGACCACTTAATAAATTTGTTGCATTAATGGTAGTTTTGAATTGAGATTGAGAGTGACCTTTGGAGCTGGGAAGTTTCAACTGACATTACAAGTGAGAAATACTGACAACAAGCCTTTTACCTTTGAGTCTCCTCTACATTACTTTTAGTAATAGGTTGTTGCATACATTTCAAGCATCTATGACATATGTTTGTTTCACTTATTTGGAATAAATTAGTCAGAGCCTA
The DNA here is from genome assembly GCA_027924645.1 of Cunninghamia lanceolata. Taxonomy (NCBI): domain Eukaryota; kingdom Viridiplantae; phylum Streptophyta; class Pinopsida; order Cupressales; family Cupressaceae; genus Cunninghamia; species Cunninghamia lanceolata. The sequence goes on from BSBN01001583.1 coordinate 20,986,203, forward strand.
GCTTTTGGATTCAGAATTAATCATATGACAAGCTATATTTTAAATGTATATGTGCTCTCATTATATTTTTCTAATTTCATGTGCATTCATTTGATTAATTATAATCGACATTATGATACTTTGTTGAATTTTTTTTTACAATCCAATAATGAGGATCCAACCAAATGTAATTTATAATGGGTTTCTCTGTATTATTTATAAAATTACCTCTTGAAATGAGTATTTATGGGTGTAGTAAATTTATTTTGTTTAATAGTTTACCATATAGAATTATTTGTATTTTTTTCCCTTGATGTACATTTATTTGAGTATGCTTCCTTTTATACCTTTGCTTGTGTCATTTGGTAGAGTTTTACATGACACTTTTTGATCTGTAGGTTTCTTCTTGGTGGCATATTATCAAATCTTATTTACACTAATTTTTTGGTATGTAGGGATCTTCTTAGTGACGAAGTATTGAAATTGTAATTAGGTGCATGTTACCTCCCACATATTGATAAGGAGGAAACAAGTGTTGAAGATGCTCACTTTATATATGCAATTTAATAGGTTATTGGCATTATTGACGTTGTGGGAGAATGGGTTGAGATAGGTGTTAATGTAGGTATGTATGCCCATGAACTAATGACTCATTTTATGGCTATGATTCAAGAGGGACCTTGAGGTTTTGTTGATCTTTCAAGGGTCTCGAAGAAATCTTATGTAAGTACAAAATCTAGGGGATCATCAATAGCTTGTATGCCCTTTTTATCAGGATCTTTATGTTATCAATTTTGAGGATAGTGGATTTATAGTAGTGAGGGATGGATGCACAATCTTTAGATCTCATGTACAACAACATAACTTCAATTTCAGATTTCAACTCAAAAGTGGAGGTGGTAGTGACCTCCTAACTGGACAAGAAATAGCACAAGTAGCACAAATTCGTGACTCAGTGTAGGAGTTGCTAACAAAATTAGCTATCTCCATTCTTCGTATGGATTATTTTCCAATTGGAAAATGCACAATACTCATTATTGTAGAAATATATATGAGGTTAATGAATTGGCATCTTAGATTCAGATGCAATGTATTATTTTATTTTATCAAGAATACAAGTTATTGCATTATTTTTAATTGTGTTCATTTTCCTCGAGGCACAAATGATTTGCCTTTTGTGTATAATGGACACTAACACAATCACAATTATAACATTTTTTGAGTTATTTTTAACCTCCATTAAATTATATTATGTTTTTGTTAAATATCATTGTTACACAAAACTCTTTACTAATAAGAGACAAACTACACTTATGGGAAAGGAAAGAAGGAAAGTTCATTTGAACTAATATGATTGCATTATTCCAATTAGTGATATGCATGGGAGTTTTGGAGTTGCTATTGAAACTATAATTAAATGGATAACATTGAAAACTTGTTAAGAAAAGATTTATTTCAAAGTATTTAATGTTGTTAATTGAATTGAAACAAGATGTCACATCAGCAATATAAATTAAGTTTGATTCTAGCATAAAGAGGACCTAAAATTCAACTCTATTGTAAAAAATAAAATTTTAATTCTATTAAACTGAAATAAGATGTAACCTAAAATTTAACCACTTTGTTAGTGTATCGTGGTCTCCTTATCCACTTTATTGCATTTATAGAGGTCAAATTCCTTTGATTAGAAGACTCTACTTTCCTTTTTATTTCTCTAGAGCTTGGCCAATATTTCTTTTCGTACGAGTAATACTCATTGGAATTTTTTTATGGCTTGAGTACACTTTCTCTCCATCTAGATCAATCTTCCTAAACTCATCACACCCACACTTTGGAATTGTGTTCTTCATGGATTTACATCCATGACATTAATGAGAATTATTTTCAATTTTCAAGTTCAATATGTGACTTCTTTTTTTTTTTTAAATTGTTCTTATGAGGCCCATTCCTCCTCCCCATGGTCTAAACATATCTTGATAGACTTTTTTTTCTTATGACACTTATGGATATGTTATTATACTTGGTTATGATCATAAATTATGTGGACATTGATACCATGTTTAGGATAGTAGTTGATTATTTATTTTGATGATGAATTGGTTAACTAATGATTATGGACTTGTTTACATTATCTATATTTGAGTATAGAATTCATATTTATATTAGAATTGACTTAATTGTCCAATGAGGAATCTTAGTGTAATTGGATAAATACTACGTATTTTATGTGATTGTGTAAGTATGATTTTGATAAAGGATTAAACTTACCATTGGTTTTTCATTGAATCATGATAATGTTGGTTAATTATGATTCATATATGGTATGTATATTGATTTAATTATAATTTCACTTCAGCTATTATCCTAGATATATTGACGTTTGTGTGCAAGTGTGTAGGTTAAATTCCATGGCAAATGGAAAATTGTGGAGGTTCTAAAGAAACCATTGTTGTGATTCCCCAGTATACCTAAGCTTTATCCTAAGACGAGATTAAGGTCTTCTTGTTTAAATGTGTTATGTGTGAAATCTTGTTTATTGATTATTAATTTATGGTTATTTCTATTATTGTTGAGTTGGGGTCTTGTTAAGTCCCCTTAAGTGTCAAATCTCATGTTTGAACTTAAAAAAGGAATTTTAGAGGTCTTTTAATGTTATTTTTCTTATTATTTGAGTCAAATTATACCCCTAAAGCGATGACTTATGAGATGGGTCCATGTTGGAGTGTTTAATATGTGTTTTAGAAGGGTCTAGAGCCTTGAAAAGTGTCTTGGAAGATAAGTGACGAAATTTGGAGGCAAATCTGATTTTGGTGGCAAAGTCAAACTCTTCTCCTGGGTTCATTATATCTAGACACATATTCTTTATTTAAACATTTTCTTGAAGCTTTGTTTAGGGTGGGATTTTATATGTTTGAATTGTCACCTTTTGTTGTTGGGAAAAGAGAGGAGTTGGAGGAGCTTGAGAGCTTTGGAGAAGAGGAGGGATTGAAGAGCTTGCATCAAGGGACTCCCAAATTTTGTTGAAGTATTGAGGTAGGCGCTTAATCCATTTTAGACTGTATATTATTTTTGCTTGTTAAAATGATGCTTGAAAACTTGTTGATTTTTCTATGAATATTCTTGATATTGTATGAAAACCATCTTATCATGTTGTGTTTTGTTAATATTTTGAGCAGAGTTTATAGAAGCCTACAAACAATTATAAATGGAATAATATGTGCTTCTATTTCATTTCATTCAATGGTACATATTACATATTTATAGGACTTTTTGCATCTCCTATGTTATAGGAGAGCTCCTATAATAACTCCCTTACATAGACGAGTTCAAACAACTCAAATCCCTACAAACACTTGTACAACCTGTTATGTCAGAAAAATGCACCCTTGGGGACTTTTTTCTTTTAAGGTTTAGCTCTCGAGTCTTTAGATTGCATTTAGAGCATCTTGCATAATAACTCAGACTCCCGATGAGAAAACCCTTGGGCCTTGCGACAAATGGGACCTAAGGGGGACTATTTTGATGATCCCAGAACAAAGACAAAGGGGTGGACTTGAGCGCTAGCACCCTAGTCCATCCCTATTTTGGGTCTGGCCTAAATTCAAATGTCAGGTTTGTGACCGTTATTTGGGTCCCAAGCCGACATCATAAGTTTTAATTATGAAATTATTGGTGGGAATCTTAGTAGTTGCATATATAAGCATGTGTAGGTTATCATTTAGAAACTAGAAGATGTTTATGATTGAAAGCTATTGGCATACTTGTGATTTTCATTGTGTTGCAGAGCATAGCATTGTTATTGTGTTTGTTTTTGCAGGTTAGATTACATCTTCTCCTCATGGCATTAAAGAGCATCTTCCTTCCATGAGAGCTTCATCATCAAGGTGACATCTATTATGTTTTATTATCATTATAATTTGGATTTTTGCCTCTATCCCACAAGGATACACACTCTCTCTAACAACGGTGTTCAGAAGACTTGAATTTCTCTCCGGGGCTTGACCAAGGTAAGCCTCTAAACACCACAACCCCCTCCCACACTCCTTGTGATTGCAAGTTACAGGTATTGGATCTGGAGAAAGGGGAGTTGCAGGGAAGATTGGAGGACATTGAAGATTCAGGATTCGAAAAGAAGCGGACACTGTGCAAGATTTTGGGACACAAGTGCTATCAACATTGTCCTCCGCATCTGGAGCTACAGAAACAGACTGGACAGTGATAATCAGGGTTTGTAGAGCTTTTGACATCTGACAAAAGATTCCTTAGTGGACTAGGGTGCCATCAACAGTGTCCTCTGTATATGAATTACCAGAAATTGAAGGTATAGTGGAGATCAGTGTTGGAAGGAGATCGGGATTCTACAGAAAAAGCTACATCTTGGACTTGGCTGCCATCACGATTGTCCCTAACATTTTTGTTTTCTGGACTGTGAAAAATAGTGAGTTAAGGTTCTCTGTCCTTTGTCTTATTTCAATAACATCTGTCGTAATTTATAGATTTACTTACTATTTTGCTTAAATTAGGGTTTCAAGAGCATAAAAGCATTGATTAGAGACATTGCGTGACAACTTCTGGATTTCCCATCTTTCCCTTGTGGCAACCCAACTTGATAGCTGACTTTCCTCTCAAGTGGAGAGGCAACTTGGTTGAAAAGCCCTTAAAATGTTTAGTGGAAAGGGGGATTCAAACTAAAACCCCCATACACCAACAAAATCAACAACACCCTCTTTTCCTATTAAACACAACCAAATAAAATATTATATTAACCTAGATAATATAATATTAAACACACATGATAAACCATAATAAACATACTAACAAACCTAAAAAGTTATTCTTATACGTATCTAAAGACAAATGAATGATATAATATTCCTAACACCCCCCTTATTACATCATTCTCCAAATGGGGATAGGTGGACTAACAACACATGATGAACACACTCATTAGGTCATTAATAACATAAGGTAAGAGTAGGGACATACACATCTGCTCACGATGAAGAATAGTGGGACTTGCCTCATTATGCTTCTTCATTAGGACTAACCATATTGGACGTTTATCTAAGGATAAGAGCAAACACATCTACCCATGGAACCAAGGATAGGGACTAACACTTATATCTAAGGTCATACATCAAATTTGGATAGGGACAAACACATCTACCCAACATTGAAGTTATGAACAAGGACACACACATCTGTTCACAACAATTGTGATTGGGGAAAAAATCTTCCAATCATAACTACCCAGCAAATGTGATTAGGGACAAACACATCCAAGCACTATCACTCAACAAATGTGATTGGGGACAAACACATCCAATCGCTATCACTCATCAAATGTGATTGGGAACAAACACATCTAATGACAACATAAAAAGTTTGAGGACTAAATCCTCATTGTCACATATGCATCCATTGTTATAGATCATTGCCACTTTGATCACAAATGATATGAGACCGTTGTTGCTACCACTTTGAAATTGATCTTAGCTTTAGTTATTTTGACACAAATAGTTTTTCCACTAATACAATTTTGCAACCCTATCACTAGTACTAATGAGAGGATGCTCCTTGTACCTCTTGTGTCTCTGTCCTCCAATAGGTTCACTACTTAGCAAATTTGGATTTGAGGCTCAATTTTAGAATGCTCCTCCACAAGATGAACATCGTGTACAAGCGATAGTGCATCTAGTTATAATTGAGGCAATTTTTATTATTTTTCAACACTTTTAGATTTTGACAGACATACTTTTGATGACATGACAATTAATGACTTGTGAAAATGGATCTTGTTCTAAACAAAATGATACAACTTGACTTTGGCTTTCTTTAACAACATACAATATTTTTATTGGACTTTTAAACTATGATGCAGAATATTTATATAAAAACTAATAATACATTTTGAAACACTATACCGACAATACCTAGACAATAAATTATAATAACAACCTACCATTATGAAACTATTAAAACTTAACTTCAATCTAAAAAATTATTATTAGACACTCAATCTTCTTAACCTTAGACTTTGCCTCTTAGAATTTTTTCACCCACTCTTCTATAAAATCCATTTTGGTGGAGCCATCATGTGGAATTGGCACAAGCCATTTAATTCATCCACAACAGTCATGTCCCATATTTCTCAACTTTTCTCTATCGTGTGACTAATCTAGATTCTTCCTCAAAGAGTTGTGTTTTCTCTATATCAGAATTTAAAACACAACTAAGTGTCATAGTGTTATCGCCAACAACTTCTCGCTCTACCTATAAAATTTGGTAGTTCTTGGGGATACCATCAATTGTACGCATAGCCATGTGCCTGCCATATGATAGAGTAACTAAACCATCCTTGATAAGATCTTGATCTCCAATAGACATATTAAATTTCTCCATGTGAATGTCCCTAGAAAATGATCCCTTATCCTTAGTTCCATGATGAACACAAGCAACCGGCATCCCTTCCATTGTTTCTTTCATTTCTTCTAAATGTGACTAGTATGCGGCTTGTCTCTAATGATCTTCCCTCCTCTTCCTTCTTTTGATTTTAGCATGATCATGCTCAGACATGAGAGGACCATCTTAGAGGATGTTCATGATGTATTCAATGTTGGTAGTGTCCATGACCTGAGCTTTGCATCCTAGCACTTTGTATATTGTTGTAGAAGAAGATTTAAGTGATTGAAATGCCATGAAACATGTATGGGAAGAATCATGTACTTCAATGCTAAGAAAATCAAAAGATTGAATGGCTTGATAACTTTCCTCCAGACTTCCATAAGAACCATCTCGCTTGTTTACAAAGAGCTCAATGGTTGCAAATCTAGATGGGTCTCGTAAATGAGCTTGACCATGTCATTGAGGACCCTCTCAGAAGCAATTTTAGATAACATCTTATCATAGTTCATGGTGTAAGCCTCAAGGAGAATGAGGGTGAAGTATTGAACCATGTCACAAATCCCAAGATTGATGGTCCAATCGAGCTCCTGAAGTTGTATGTTGGTGGCCTTTTCCACAATCTTGTCTGCTGGCATACCCACTTGCAGGAGTTCCTTCATTTTGCTGCTCATGCTACCAAGAACATCAGAAGTAAAGACACCAAAGAATCATACATTGCTCTGATACCATATTAATATTTTGAGAAAAGTTTGTAGAATCTTACAAAAGATTATACATGGAATAATATGTGCTTCTATTTCATTTCATTCAATGGTACATATTACATATTTATAAGACATGCATCTCCTATAACAACTCCCATACATAGACTAGTTGTTCTAACAACTCAAATCCCTACAAACACTCATACAACCAAATACAATATTATATTATCCTAGATAATATAAATTTACACACACATGACAAACCATAAAAGACATACTAACAAACCTAACAAATGATTATTGTATATATCCTAAAGGCACACAAATGATGTAATATTCCTAACAAATGATGTTTTGTATGTTTAAACTCATTTCAGATGGGGGTTATATTGTGTTTTGTGTGGGTCTTCCCATTTGGGTTAAGAGACACCCATGTATTAGAGTTGAGAGAGGTGTGGACCCTCCCTTTGAGAAACCTACTCAATCTATATTAATTTCAAGGCATTGAATGTCTTTGCATATTTATGTGAAATATTGCCTTGATAATATAAGGAGTATTTATATGGGAGTTGTAGTGATTTCAAAGCATTGTGTGCCTTTTTATTTGATGTGTTATATCATGGAAGTGAAGAAGATATCGTGGAATTATGGCCATGATGTGTGGAAGGCGTGAATTGGTGATGGAGTATTGTTATGTATTTTTTGTGTATGTTGGTATTTGAATAAGAGGACATTTGATGTTATATCTATTTTTTCCAAGAGGTTAGTGAGTCCCCTAACTCCCCCTTTGCTATGGATTGAGGACCCTCTCAAAATCAATTTTAGATAACATCTTATCATAGTTCATGGCGCAAGTCTCGAGGAGAACGAGGGTGAAGTATTGAACCATGTCACAAATTAGGAGATTGATGTCCCAATCAAGCTCCTGAAGATGCATGTTGGTGGCCTTTTTCCACAATCTTGATTGTTGGCATACCCACTTGCAAGAGTTCCTTCATCTTGTTTCTCATGCTACCAAGAACATCCGAAGTAAAGACACCAAAGAACCATACGTTGCTCTAATACCATAATAAGATTTTGAGTAAAGTTTATAGAATCATACAAAAGATCATACATGGAATAATATGTGCTTCTATTTCATTTCATTCAATGGTACATATTACATATTTATAAGACTTGCATATCCTATAACAACTCCCTTACATAGACAAGTTATTCTAACAACTCAAATTTTCTACAAACATTCATACAACCAAATATAATATTATATTATCCTAGATAATATAAATTTACACACACATGACAAACCATAAAAAAACATACTATCAAACCTAACCAATGATTATTGTACGTATCCTACAGACACATGAATGATGTAATATTCCTAACAAATGATGTTTTATATGTTGAAACTCATTTCAGATGGGGCTTATGTTGTGTTTGGTGTGGATCTTCCCATTTGGGTTAAGAGCCACCCATGTATTGGAGTTGAGAGAGGTGTGGACCCTCTCTTGGAGAAACATACTCAATCTATATTGATTTCAAGGTATTAAATGTATTTGTATATTTATGTGAATTGTTGCCTTGACAATATAAGGAGTATTTATATGGGAGTTGTAGTGATTTCAAAGCATTGAGTGCCTTTGTATTTGATGTGTTATATCATGGAATGTGAAGAAGATATCATGGAATTATGGCCATGATGTGTGGAAGGTGTTAATTGGTGATGGAGTATTGTTATGTATTTTTTTGTATGCCGGTATTTGAATAAGAGGAGATTTGATGCTATATCTATTTTTTTACCAAGAGGTTAGTGAGTCCCTTTAACTCCCCCTTTGCTATGGATCTTGAGGAGATTCATATGTGTAGTGTTAGCCATTGGAAAGTTACTAATTTTTGTGTGTACATGTAACTCTTGTTGATGTGAACCCTAGTTTCTTGAGGCTTCCTAGCTCGAGGGTGGACTTGTATTACAAGTCCTATGGTTGGGAGATGAGCTAGCCTTAGTCATGAGAGGCTCTGTGGCTATTTGTGTTACATATTTGAACTACTTTTTGGATGGAATCCTTATTATGAAGATATGATGCACATTTTCTCTATGTCTTTTAAACCCTCTTTACAAGGATGTGTTATGTATTTCCCTATTTTTGAAACCCTCATTATGAGGATGTGTTATGTGTTCTCTCTTAAAAGAATTTGACACTTTTGATCATGGTTAAATAAAATTAACTATTGTATAAATGTATCCATGCTTAGTATTGATGTTGTATTTGTTTATGTCAAAATAAAATATATAAGAGTATTATGTTTTAGCTAAGATTGTGAGCAAATTTACCTAATGTATTTTAGATTTCACGTAGAAAGTTATTTTTGTTGGAAAATAAAGCTATTATGTTTTCAACTCCATTATGTGTCTAATCTAGTATATTCCTCTCATTTTTGAAAAAAATATAAACTTGGTATATGATGAAAATTATTTTGTTGGATGTATAAAAATGTATATTTAATTATGGGAAAAAAAAAATAATTAGTTTCCAATATTTATTAACAAATCTTTTTTTATATATAATAACCCTGGTTGGGGACCAGGGACCCATCAAAAAGAGGGTCGAACCCGAATGTTTTTAACATCCATCCAAATAGAAGAAGTTTGAAACATATCACATATACATCGTCGGAGGGGCAAATTACAGTGGCCCACACTCTATTAACAGTACAAAAAAGAAAGCTAGAAACTGCCAAAGTAAACCAAAAACATCAAAAACTACTTATCTAAATTCTCGTCCAACTCCACCACGACACCATCCTCGTCACAAGTACAGGAATACATGGGGCGAGCAAGTGTCAAAACCAGAACCTCCATCTTCGCTACAATACCTTCTACCATCTACCTGGTGTCCACCATGCCCAACAGAATATCATGTAAATGACCTGGAATAGACTCATGGCTCTCTACATTTTGCCCCACCAACTCGATCAAATCCTCGTGAGTGAGGATCGAAGCCGCTGCCATAGAGAGCATCATCACCACAGCTAGGGATTGAGCAGACCCAAATACATTCCACCTTCCCCTTGAAGTCCCAGGGTCAAGTAGCAGATGCGCCATCACCTCCCTCACATTCATCCCTTCTTTACCGTCAACCTCCTTTGCCAGCTTTAACAACCTGTAGAGACATTCCCATAGAATGGGGTTCTTAATCTCCCCTTCAATATCCTTCACAAATCCTGCCATCACCTCCTCTGCAGGAATCTTTCTCAACCGCTTCTGAGGGGAGTATTTTCTCTTCATCCTACTACAAATAGTTTTGCTAGTGACACCCCGAGCGATCTACCTTTGGGGAGGCATACCAGTCACCCGTTTACCCTTCTTTTTCAAGCTTGAACCACCTCCCATAGCACCTTCCATCATTCCCCTGCCAACACTAGTCGCAGCCATTGAGAAACTAGAGCCAACAAGGGAAAAATGAAGACGATACCGACCAAAAAGCCAATAAAACTAGCCTTCCACAACATGCCTTCACTCTTAGTTATTGCCACCCTGCAATCTATCACCTCACATGAGCCACCAATCAAAGATAAGCCAACTCATAATTGTCTATTTATCATGCTTTCCCATTATCGGGAATTAACAAATATTGTTTCTTAATATATATAGTTTTTAAATTTTAGTATTTTTGAGGTATATAATAATAATTGTGAGTATACATACATTTATATGTGTATATGTATACACAACATCTAAAAACACAAAATTAATATATATACATGTGTGTGTGACTTAATATTGCAAATGCATTAAAGCATCTAGAAAACTAAATTAAAAAATATTAATATTGTTGTCGCATAAGCTTCCTAGCATTTGGAAGGACTAAATAAAATTAAAATTTGAAAGTATTTTGTTTCTTGAAAATGATGCATGACGTTGGTATTAAAACCAGGTTGCAACAATAAAGTGTTTCTAGTGTTTTTTTAAATAATAAAATAATAAATAAAGAAGGATACATTTATATTAAATGTGCTTCAATTAGCCTAATTGCTCTGTCTAATATTCAATTTTAAAAAAAAAATTATCATATCGGGCTCTACTTTAATAACATTAAATGGTGATAATTTTTTTACTAAATAAATCAAATCCCATTTATTGTATTTCTACTACGAGGGTAAGTAGAAAGTCTAAAATAACAAAATAAATAAATATAGAATCATGTTTTCATATTTCCTTATGAAGGCATGGTGGCCTAGAGAGTAACATAGAGAGATGTTTAAAATGTTTTAACATATAAAAATATCTAGAACAAGAAATTAAATAGAATGCATATTATCCCTCTATTTCATTACATCACTCTCTTCCTATATCCCTACATGCAAAACGGTTTGAAACAAAAAAATAATATTAATAAATTTATCTTCAATTTGAAAGTGCAAATAATCAAAGTGAAATATAGTTGCATGCTTGGGATGAGAGCCTGTGTAGTTTCTATGGCTTCTCCACAAAGCTACAATTTCCAACTCTCCATCTACTTGCAACATAGAAAGGCAAAAGAACAACAAAGAAAATGGAATGAGAGAGCAAACCAAAAGATTGGGGAAAAAGAATATATTTTTTAATATGATTTTTAGGTGTGTTTTAAAACTATATTTTATTTTGCCGTTAAGGGCATTGTTTAGTGTTCAAGTTGCTCGGTTGTAGTGGCGGCCACCAGGGTTCAAACCCTCATTGGGCCAAAGAGCTCGCAGGCCTTGTGCCTTCCCTGGGCTAACATGCTTGCAGGATTTGTGTCTTCATTGGGCTGTTGTGCTCACAGGCTCTGGGCCAACGAGCTCTCGAGTTTGAACCTCTAGTGTTAATGCAGGCATTCATGCCTCAAGATAAGGTCCCCCGTGTTGTGGGCTCACCGGTTCATAACTCTAGTCAAAAGGGTTCACGGGTATGACTCCCTAAACCCATACTTACCTATACAAAAATTATATTCTATTTTTTTAGTTTGTGAACGCTTTTGATCAGAGCTATGAATTGATGAGGCCACAACACAGGGGGGACCTCATCCCCTGGCATTAACACTTGGCATGAACACCTGCATCAATGCTAGAGGTTCAAACCTGCGATCTCGTTGGCCCAACGAAGGCACAAGCCTACGAGCTCTTTGTCCCAACAGGGGTTTGAACCCTGGTGGCCACCACTATAACCAAGCAACTTGACCACTGAACCACGCCCTTAATGGCAAAAATTATATTCTATTTTATTTATTATGTAAATTAGGAATTAAATTATGACTTTTTTAAATGTGACATGAATTTAAAAATGAATTTATTGGTTAGGTTAGCATTTATATTTTATTGTAGATTAAAAATAAGAGGATATAAAATTAGCAAGCAATTTTTATTTAATTAGTTAGAAAAGGAAGAAATTAGGTCTAAATTAAATATAGTGTGTAAAATAAAATATTATTCATTCACCTTTATTATTTATTTGCCTATTTGATTTATTGAAAAAATGTGAGTGTTAAAAATAGTCAATTCTTATTAATTTATTTAAAGTGATTTATTTGTATTGTCAACAAATTACTTACTTGGTTGATTATTTAACTCTAGTTTTTTTTATTTTTCAATTTAAATATGGATTGATTTTTTTTTTTTGCCGAATAAGTGCTACCATAGGGGGTAACTCCCATTATATTAATCAAGGAAACAAAAACTGGCTTTAAACTAACCAGTCGGGGAGGCATACAAATTGGCACTAAACCAGCCAAGCGTGTGCTATGGCACTTGGAGGAAAACCAAACAAACAGATGAGACTAATTGTGCCACAACACTTTGAGACCCTCTGCTAACTCTGAGGCCCTCTCAATTTGACTGAGGGAGAGGAGATCGCCATAGCTGCGCAGGAAGAATTTGAAAGTTTCCATGTTATTGCGGTTGATGCCTTGCCAAAAGAGTGCTAAGGCTTCGACGGAGACCGTTGGAGATTCAGATTCCATATTGACAGCAGCTGCATTGAAAACTCCCCCAATGAGGCCATTAGTCGGGCGTTTGTCAAAAGCCGTGATCGCAGCCATGGCCGTGTCTCTCAAATCTTCTCTAATGTAGGCATTAGCCAAAGTTTTCCCATGGGCCTTCCTTCCAGAAACAAGCACGCAGGTGGCCAAGAGCTCTTTGTAAAGGTAGCTGTCATGGACATGTTCCTTCGGAATGTTGGCCTCTAAAATCACCTTGAGGATGGCTTTCACAATATGATCTGGGCCGGCCGTAAACAAACGCTTGATTTGCTCGAGCTTTGTCTCCTGCAGTGGCTCATCCTGAATGCCAAGATTCTCCTGGGCCTCCCTTTCTTCTTCCCCACTCACAGCAGACCCCGACGCAGACTCTTCTTTATCGCGCTGACAAATGCATTTGCAGTTCATTTCTATTGTGGCGTGTAAAATGGAGGTGGTGGATGAGGTTTTTTAAGAGGCCACAACGGGCCAAAGGAAGTACTGCAAAGTTGTCCTGTAGAGATTTGCTAAATCCTCAAGAACCAAGAGAGATCGGGAATCATCTGATATGAACCAGTGATCCATCATACCCTGCAAGAATCATAGGGGGAGGCAAGGCCAAGGATCACATGTTTCAGCTATGATAGCATCCTCTATCTGTTCGCAAGCTGCTTTTGCCAGAAAGTTCGCCATCGAGTTGCCTTCTCGGTAAATGTGATTAAGAGTAAAGTTCCCCACCATCGGCAAGATCATCCAAATCGCATCTGCGATATATTTGAGCTTCCAGTTGTGAATTTGCTTAGACTTGATGGCGTTAATGCAGATGAGGGAATCCCCTTCGATGTCGATGTCCATGAGATTGAAGTCCTTGTATAAACGGAGCCCGAGAAGCAGTGCTTCAAATTCTGCCTCATTATTAGTCCCTTCCGGGAGCTTTTTGGACATTGCCACAACCAAGTTACCAACCTCATTTCTTATGATAACTCCTGCACTCGATGGCCCCGGATTACCTTTGGCTGCGCCATCGAAATTTAATTTTAGCCTCCCCTTTGGTGGGGTAGTCCACTTCGTGAGAGCCCTTGCTCTTTTTCTTTCCTCGGTCGCTTTGGGATGGAAGCTCTGGGAAGGAAGGACAAGAGATGACCAGCATTTCATCACTTCCCTGTCCCAGCTTGCGAATGGTATCAGGGGAGAGCTGACTAGCCTTACATTGACCACTTCACTGATGCCTGCCTCAACTTTCCTCAAGACAGATTCAAGGCTTGACTCTTTATCTAAAATTTTTTTGCTATTCCTTTCACGCCAAATATGCCAAATCAGGAGAGAGGGACTCACCACCCACAAGCCTTGCCAAGTTGTTTTCTGTCCTTTGGGCCATCCTCTAAAGAGTTCCTCAATTTTATTTGGAAGGGCGCTAATCCAGCCTAACTTCTGTCTTAGCCAATCCTAACTTCTGTCTATGAATAGCTGTCCATGCGAAAGCCCTAGCTTTGGGAAGCGTCCATCTGCTACAGCAAAGGAAGGAGGGCTAGTCACTCTTTTCCTACGGGTTCTGCATAGCATAACCAAACTTAACTTTGTAATGTCCCAATTTTGAACCAGTCCAAAAGATTTCATCTTCTTTGCCTGAGGGGATAATTCTTCTAGCTTTGAGAGCCTTCACTAGTTCCTGTTTTGCTTCCGCGCTGATTTGAAAGGATACGATAAGTTCCCAATTCCAATCTGAGTCTTTGATGTAGCACGAAGCCGTTCTATCATGGGCTGATGACAAGTCTCTCCATAGGTCGTTCAATCCTGGGAGCTCGGTTAGCGGGGGTAGACCTTTCAAAGAGTCTTCCCAAAAATTTGCCTGGGAGCCATTGTGGATAGACCAAGAGATGTGGTCTGTTATTAGCCATCTGTACTGTTGCATAAAATTCTAGATATGTGAGCCTCTTGGAGGATTGGGCGTCGTCAAAATATGGAGAGGGTCATCTGAGTCAAGATACTTTTTTCATAGAATGCGGCACCATCTTGCTGAGGGATCTTTGAACATCATCCAGACTAGCTTAGCACCTAATGCTATGTTTTGCTTTTCCATGCTGCGGAACCCAACGCCCCCATCCCTTTTACTTTTACATGCCACCGACTAACCAATAAGGGGGATCCTTTTGGTATCGTTGGCTCCTTCCCAGAGGAATTTCTTGGAAATTCCTTCCACCAAGGAGCAAGCTTTCCTAGTCACCTGGTTGTAGCTCATTTGAAATATAGGGATAGCTGATAGAACCGCCTTAATCATCTAAATTTTACCTGAAAGCGTGAGCCATTTCCCTTGCCAAGAAGACGCCTTGGTGCGACATTTTTGAATGGTGTCGTCCCAAAGTGAGGTGCGGATTGCCCCTTTGAACAAAGGAACTCCTAGATACTTGCTTGGGATGTCCGCCTTTCTAAACTTGAGGATGGACAGTATTTGCTTTTGTGTTCTGACACCCGTGTTGAAAAAAAAGATAAAAAAAGATACTGGACTTTTCTTGGTTGATAACTTGCCCCGACGCTTCCTCATAGAGTTGTAGAAGCGAAGAGATTTTGAGTGCTGAGTTTTTGTGAGAGGAAGCAAAGAGAAGTGTGTCATCCGCGAACTGCTGATGGGTGACCGGGGGGAAGTCATTAGCAACTCTGACACCATTCCACCTACCAGAGGCTGCCAAATGTTGAATGCTTCTACCCAGAGCTTCTGCGATAATGACAAAGAGGAAAGGCGATAGGGGATCACCTTTCCTGAGTCCCCGTGTGGGTTCAAAGAACCCACATGGGGACCCGTTGACAAGAATGGAGTAATGAACCGAAGAAATGCATTGAAAGGTCCATTCGATCCATCTTTTGTCAAAACCAAATTTCTCCATAATCTTCAAAAGAAATCTCCAATTGACATGATCATAAGCCTTACTTATGTCTAGTTTTAAAGTCATGCAACTTTGATTCGACGAAGTGATAGAATGTAGGGTCTCATGAGCCGAAAGGATACTGTCAATAATATTCCTACCTGGTGTAAATCCACTTTGCTCTTCAGAGATGATACAAGGGAGAATACCTTTCAACCTGTTAGCCATTGCTTTTGAGACCACTTTGTAGATAGTGTTGCATAGGGAGATGGGCCAAAAATCCTTCAAAGACGTTGAAACTACTTTTTTGGGAATAAGGGCGATGAAAGTATTATTGATGTCCTTGATCATCTTCCTAGATTTCCTCAAATCTTCCACTACCTTCCAAATGTCATTTTCTAGAAGGTCCCAAAATTCTTGGAAGAATCTTACCGGAAAGCCATTCGGCCCAGGGGCTTTATTAGGCACCAACTGGAAGACTACAACCTTGATCTCCTCCTTGGTAAAGGGCATAAGAAGAAATTCATTTTGCTCCCTAGAGACCACTTCAGGGATAAGGTCCAGAAAAGGTTGATGTTTCTGAACAGCAGAGGCATCCTCAGAGGCCAGAAGGTTGCGGAAGTATGAAACCGCTTCTTGTTGGATAAGCCCTTCGTCTGACACCTCTATACCGCCTTCAGTTTGTAGCATAGATATTCGATTATTGCTGCATCTTTGTCTCACAGAGTTTTGGAAAAACTTAGTGTTCAGATCACCCTCAGCCAACCAAGTTTCCCTTGACTTGGACCTCCAGAAGATTTCTTCCCTGGCAAGGAGTTCCTGATGGGTTTTCATGAGCTCCTGTTCCTTGTCAAATTCAAAGTTGGTCATACCATTACATAGAACCTCCTGATTTAAAAGTTCCAGCTCAGTCTCAATCCAATCTTTTTCTTTGAAAATGTTTTTAAAAGTTTCTTCATTCCATACTTTCAGCTTTTCTTTGATTGCCTTCAATTTTTTTGCAATAATAAACGTCTTTGAACCTTTCTGAACTTCTGAGTTGAACCACCACTGATAAACTAGATCTCTGAGGGAGCTATCTCAAAGCCACATCTTTTCAAATTTGAAAGGGCTTCTAGTTGGCGATCTGTCATCCTTTATGTAAGGAAAACACAGGTGCGGAAAATAGCTTTCCTAATGTTAATTCTCTGGGGATAGTGTAGATAGGTAACTTTTCAAACTAAATAACTCAGATAAGTACACGAGAAAAACCAACAATAGACAATATTCAGAACATAGACACACAGTATTACGTGGGAAAACCCTTACGGGTAAAAAACCCACCACCACAGAATAACCCTCTTTATTTTAGTAAACAAAAAATTACAAATAAAGAAATCTGCTCAACTGTTCTTCTGTCAAATTCTTCCTATGTACTAGATCGTTTATTTCTTCTACACATTCTGCAAGAAATAAACTGTACAAAAGAATTTTTATCATCACATCTCACTAATGCCAAAAGATCAGTTTTAACTTCAGTCTGCAAGAGCATCGGTTACCCAACTGTCGCCCTAACTGAATGTAACAACTTCTTCCAGCACCGTTACCTATGTAACAGTCGTAACTGTTCATATTCCGCGAGACGTTTAGTCCCACATGTAGCATGTTGCCTAAGTCCTGCGGTTTATAACCGTCAACGAACCAAAGAGTATCGTTGGCAATTTTGTTGCCGACGATACCAAGCCTTCAAGTCCATCGGTATAACAAACCCCATCGGCCATCAGACGTCATCTCCCACCAATAAGCATAGTCTCCCCGATCACCAAGGTTACCATCGCAATGACTTTCACCATCGGCAAAAGATTTAGCTCTCGCTCTGACAGTGCTTCATCTCACCGATAAAAACAAAGGAACCTCCATTGGGATGACCGCCATCAGTTCAAAGACTTTACATTATCGCCAATGATAATTCAATCTCCATCGGTTGAACCATTGAACCAATAAACAGTTCAATGAAGAGGTTCAACAAAGGGGTTCAATGAAAGAGTTCAATGAACTCTCGGTTGTCAACGAACCCGCGGTTGAACCATTGAACCGGTAAACAGTTCAATGAAGAGGTTCAATGAAACAGTTCAAACCTTTATCAAAGAATAGCGATTGAACCAACGAAACCTGATGAACCATTGAACCCGACGGAGAGTTCAACAAAACAGTTCAACGAAGCAGTTCAACCAACAATGAACCCAATGAACAGTTCAAACTTTGCTGATGAAAGATAAACAGAAAATACGAAGATATAAAGTTCCAAGCAGTAACTTGAGACACGAGTTCTCTTCACTTTAGAGTTACCAAAATTGGAAAATGGTCGGAGCCAGAAACTGGAAGAATATGCGACTCAATTGCAATAGGAAGCTTGGCCCAGTTTGCAGAGAATAAGAACCTATCCAATCTTTCCGCTATATTGGTGAATCCTTTGTGCCTGTTAGTCCAGGTGAATTCACCATTTTTAGGCACAAAATCCAAAAGGTCAGAATCTTCTACAAAGCACTTGAAGTCTTCTTGGCTCTGACTGACTCTGCAAGACCCACCTTTTTTTCCGTGCTAGACAGGATCGTATTGAAGTCCCCTCAAGGATTAAAAGGTCATTTTTATGGTGACGGATTAAATCTAAAATTGAGTTCCATACCTCCAGCTTTTCTTGTGTCTTAATTGGCCCATAAACATTCCATAGTAATCGGCCCATAAACATTCCATAGTAAAAATTGCAGGTGTGTTTGAGTATCTTCCACAGTCATAGCCATCTAGTTGTTGGAATCAGCCAAGATCTTAATATCTATAGTCCTGCTTTTCCACAGTGCACACAGTCCTCTTGACGCTCCTAATGAAGGTCTGGAGATACCTTCCCAACCTTTACAGACATTACAGAAGTTTTCCCCATCCTTTGCTAAAAGCTTGGTTTCTTGAAGGAGAACTATATCAGCATCCACCACATGGAGATGACGCTTCAATAAGCGTCGTTTGTCAGGGGCATTGAGGCCCCTGACATTCCAGCTGAAGATCTTCATTGATTCCCAAGGGAGGCAGTCCCTCCCTTGGTACTATTTATGAATTTCTTTAGGGTGGCTTGCCCACCTTTGGAGGCCTCTTCCTCCCTTCAGACTTTATTTGATTTCTTGCCTTTCTTGCCTTTTTTCTGGCTTAAATTAGGTTTCAAATTTTTAGCTGCTTCTTGGCTTATGAATCTTGCCTCGACTTCTCCAAATTCGTCCTCATCCATGGATTCGCACTCAGTCCATTCAGACTCATTTCCTTCCTCTTTGAAATCCACCTCATTCGTGACTAATTGGTTGTTCTTGGAGCAAGCTTGTGATGCCAATTTCTTCACTATTTCTAGATGATCAGGGACAGTTTCTAGAACCCTAGATACTGAGTCAGAAGAAGGGCCACATTTGGGGGTCGCATCTTCCAGGGGGGCATTGAAGGCAATGCCTCCACAATAGGTTTTGTAAGAACGCGATTGTCCAGATCAAGGGGCAAATTCTGCCTCTTTTCTTTCCAGGCCCAGTGGACTCCATTAGGGCAACTAGCCGAGAAGTGATCCCTCCAGCCGCAATTGAGGCAAAAGAATTTAAATTCTTCCAATTCAACATTGACAATGCACGAACCTTGTTTAGTGTTGATTTTTATGGATTTTGGAGGAGCTTGGATTACGGCCACCTTTAATCTTGCATAGAGGTAGGAATTTCCATTTAAAATATCTTCATCTAACTCAATTAGCATGCCAAATGACTTACCAATTTTCTTCAGGCATGCCTTCGACCAACATTCGAGCGGTAGGTTATACAGACGGATCCATCTAGGAGAAGAAAAAGGATTTGCTTTGCAGGGATCAAATAATAGAATCCATTCCTGGAGGAAGAGTGAAAAGCCCTCGATCTCCCATTTGCTAAAAGATAGGATGAGGTCCCGTTCTTCCTGACTCTGAAAAAGCACCATAAAGAAACCCTTGGGGAGGAACTTGATGCATCCCGGCCATTTCCAATTTTCTAGAATCCAATCTGTGATGGTCTTTCTTGCGAAATTTCTCCCCAGAAGCTTCCCAATTATAGCGAACTTGCAAAGATTTTCCATATGCTGCTCCACTTCTGTAGAGAGGTCAAGCTCAATTTGCTCGATTGCTCCAGACCCTGGGCGAATTGTCCATTCTGAATCCCGCCGAATAGCAGACCTCCGTTTGCGCACCATTCTTCTCCGTACTTAGAAAAAGTGTAGAGTATAATTGTGTATATAAATATGGATTGATTTATATTATGACATTTGAATTTTATATTATTTTATCTGTGTAATTCATATCCCTATAATTTAGCCAATTGATTCATTATTTTATGGCTTATTTATTGGGACGTGATTTTAAAATAGATTTACTTTTTTTTTATAGATGAAAATGGCTTTAAGGAGCTATACCCATGAAAAAAGAAATATAAAATACTAATTAGATTTCTTCGTGGATACTCAATAGGAGGGCCTATTTACATTGCTAGGATTTCTTCAAAATTTTGCTTGTCTATCAGTGCAAATACAATATCTTCCGATATACAGTCTACTATGTGTATTTCTTTATCAACTTCATCTATATGATTACATTTAATAGAGTTGTGTTGAAAATATCCATATCATATTACAAAAAACCTTTTGTCACCTCCCACAATATATCTCCTATAGCTATTATAAAAGTTTTGTATTAAACCAACCCCAAATACCATTATACTTGTTTATTGCCAGAGACTCTGTTCTCACTGCCATCTACCTCTTCTTCAACCTCTAACCCTGAGCCCGATGCCTCAAGTGCAAAAGACCAATCCGCTTCATACCTTGGAGCAATCCCTATACTACCTGTAAAAATTCAATTCCCTACCTAGCTTCATGTCGTTTGGCTTGGTCATTTTCACCTATCACCTGAATGATGAAGGGGACCCACGACCCCATATACCCTCAATTGATTCATGGCCATTTGTTGTGGTTTGGATGGAAACCCAAACCTAGCATTACATGATCCACCATCTTTTTCAAGCCACCTCTCCACTTTGGTTTCACCAGTACGACAGTCAACATTCGAATTACAATATTTTTTTCTCCATCATCTAGTAATACCATTACAAACATAGAGGCTATATCTGAATTGATGCAATATCTATGCGTTGTGGTCATGTAGGAATTCCCCAAGATCATTTTGATGGCATGTAGAACCACTATTGCTTTGGTCCTAAAGACCATTTTCAACCTCAGCTTCATAATATACCCAATGAAGGTAATATGCCTTCTCTTCAACCTCAAACAACATGGTGGTATCCATCCGAGCAAACATGAAACAAACAAACATGAGGTGAATATTTAATATCACTTTCATCACCATCATTGGGTGTTGATTCATTATTGAATTCATTGCTTCTAATCCTTGCATCTATCCTCCCATATGCCTCAACCCTTCCATTTTAACTCACCATCATTACCACTTTAATGACATATGATGTCAAATGTTTGTAAATCCTACCTCAAATCTTGTCATTTGTTTGTTACATCACAAAGGGCATCTTCTTCTTTCATTTCTATGGCCTTATTCACTAGCTTATCTGCCATCTCATTTGCCTCCCTATAAACATGTTCAATTTTGAAATCCTCAAGATTATTTAGTAAGCTCCAAATTGGGCCCATGTATCGGTTTATCTTCCAACAAGGTATCCTTCCTCCATAGCACGTTAATAATGATGAGCAAGTCCCCTTCCAAACATACTCTCTTCACTTTCAATCTATTACATAATTGAACCCCTGGTAGTATGACCTAAATTCTAGCTTCATTATTTGTTCCATCAAGAAGTTTTATTGTTGCTTGACCAACAATGACTCTGTTATTGTCTCTTTCTATACATCCACCCCTTGATTTCCTTAGGTTCCCACACGATGCCCCATCAAAGTTGACTTTGTGCCAACCTTCTCTTGGGGGATCCCACCATGCATCAGCTCTAGTTTTGTTTATTAGATGATCTCGAACCCCATGAATAGGGGACATTCAATCCTTGCCATTTCCTGTGCATCTCTCCATCCCAAGCAGTGAATGAGTTTTCCTTCAATTTTTGGTTTCTAGTAGCATTGTTGATGACTTATGTTATGGAGTCTTCCATTTTATGGAAAAGAGCTTCACAAGACATCTCTTTATCCTAAAAATTTCTCCTATTTCTTTCTTTCTATAGTTCCCAAATTACTATGTAATATCCCAAAATGGGATATTTTGGACAATTTGGATTTACAGACTTTCCAAAATATCTCAATTAATTTTCTACTCAAACCCTAATTTCTAAAGTAAAAATCAAACTTGAACATTCAACTAAGGCAACCCATAAAACACCTCAAAGCATCATAATTCCATCACAAGCATGATCAACCATAATGTACTTGCATTTCACCATCAAATGAACATCAAATCCACTTCATTTATCCAACACACATGACTAAAAAATAAATCAGAAGTCTACTGCGACAAAATTTGAGTTTTACAAGTCTTTAAGTACACCAACAAAATAGGGCAAACATGACAAACATGCCCAACAATGTTATTCCCTAACCCTAAGGGTTATACATACCAAAATAATAGCAAAATGACCTTCAAAATGATCCAATGAATGTTGCTCCAATTAGGGCATCAAACCCTAGGTCTTCAACTCTCTAGTGCAAAGGAAATCTACTCCAAAAGGGTGCGCTCAGGTCTGAGATGTTCATTGCTCCAGATGATTATGCAAATGATGTCACAAGAAGCCAACAACTCCAACAAAAGATCCTCCAAAGGTGGTGCTCAAGAGGTAGGGACAAACCCTAAGCAAGATGACACAATTCCACCACTGAATCAACTCCAATCTATGACAAATCAAGTCTGCTCCTCTGTTACTCCAAATTAGAATCAAAATCATGCACAAGAACCACCCAAAATGCCTTCAAGACGATTCATTCCTCCTCCAATGAAGGGTGCTCCAACTAGGGCAATCTCCTTTGCCAAAGATGATCAATTCACACCAAAGAATTGCCACCAACAATGATCTCCAATCTGATTTAGAATTCTGCTCTTCTTCTCCACAAATGTTAATGAAGCACAAGTGAACTCCCGTCACAGAATCCTCCAAAGGAAAGAGCTAGGGTTTTGTCCAACTCCTCCTAGGAACTCAAGGTTTTTGTCTCAAGCTACTACTCCAAGTATGAATGAATGGATGTTGAATGATGATTTGAATGCCACAAATCGACCTTGCATTTATACATAATTTATCTTCTTTTCTCCTGGTCGACCTAGGGAGAGTTATTTCTTTTTATTTTACTAAACTTATCCCTCTAAGAGGGCCAACCAACATCACATCTCATGGGCACCAAGGTAAATTCAAATTAAATATATGAATTTACTATTCTCCTATTCTTTTCCACGCCATCTCCCTCCAAGTGCCAAAGAAAGGTATTAGTTTGTTATTCATCCTATCATCACAAGTCATCCCATATCAACAATGTATATAAAAAGATCTTCACAAGGTTGGAAGACACGTGCATAGGATCCAAACAATAGTATTTGTCTCATCATCAAGGTGACATCAAACATATAATTTGCTACAATCTCATCTCTTGGCTAAAACTCCTTAACATGACAAGTGTCCACACTCACAATCCCTTAAGATGACAAATCTCCATACTTGCTCATCATCAAGGTGACATCAAACATATAATTTGCTACAATCTCATCTCTTGGCTAAAACTCCTTAACATGACAAGTGTCCACACTCACAATCCCTGAAGATGACAAATCTCCATACTTGCAACTCCTCCAAGTGATTCGCTCCCATGGCAAGAATATAATATTAAATGAAAGAGTCATATCAACATCATTAGGAGAATACCTTCAAACCTTAATTTGCCTTCCAAAATCCCTTTCAGTGTGAAAACAATTCTTCCAGTCCTCCAGTGGTGATCACTCCAAAAATGGGGACATTACAGTCCTCCCTTCTCAGAATTGCTTGTCCTCAAGCAATGGCAAATATGCAAAAAGTGAGGTAGTTTCAAATGACATGTACCTCCATCCACCTGAATATCCTGCATCCTATGAGATAGTGTCAAATGACATGTATCTTCATCCAATCAAATGCTCTGTGATCACACCAAGTCTCCACTTGTGGTTGTACCCTCCAAGAAGAATGTGATGAATGCAATGCAAAGTGAGCTCCGATAGCCATAGCCATACACACTCAAGCTCGACCTGGCGCCATCCTCCCAATTCTAAGAATATGCCCACAACCGCCAGTGCATCAATCTCCATAAATCCCAAGGCTCCATCCATAAAAAATAAATAGCTAGTCCAAATCGAAGCCTCGAAGAGAAACATGCTTGTCAACAAGTGGTGAAGACTATGAACTCTAAAATATGTCCACCTATCACCAAGCCTCAGCTACCTCACGCTGTCATCATCCATGCTCCAAAGATTATGAAGCAACCCATTTAGAACCCAAGTGTCAGACCCGTCGCCTCTTGGATCCCAAATCATCACATCTCTACATCCATAGAACATGAGGTAGTGGAAGCATCTCAAAGTGTCCTCAACACCAAACTCTCCTCCAACTCCTGTAGATCTCCCATGGATGCGATGTATGCCCAACATGGGTGCAAGAAAATTTATGACCATTCCCACCAAGTTGCTGATATGAAACCAAACAATAACCTCATGATTTTAAACCAGTCCTATGTGAGTGCAAATGGTATCTCCAATGGCAAAGGATGATAGGATATCATCGCTATGCTGTTATCCCATGATAAGAGGATAATCCAACTCCCCTCTCAACTCCCTGACAATTGTTGTCCTCCACCTACTCAGTAGGAAATCCATGCACCATAAAGTGGAATAGTCATCTCTAAACCATGCATGCAAAAGATCTTCATGGACTAGGGCTATAATGTCAATGCCATCATGCTCACCTCCAAATCTAATGTCATAGCCTAGCTACAATACAAACCTTGGTGTCTTGAAGCAAAAAATTAGGACAATGTCTCCATACCTAGGCATATGAACCAATTGCATCTTCAAAGTATGCCCATCCAATGCAAGTGCCTCTGTAGTATGCACCACCAAACTCAGACATAGAATAGCCTCCAATACTACCAAAGGATCAATAGAATGATATAGTTGTATCACATTATCACCCAACTCTACATCTTCTCCAAGAATGATCAAGGGGTCATCACAAATTGAATCCCTTATGACTCTCTCTTCAAGTGAAGCCATGACATTAGTGGTTGATTCACTACAAGTAGTCTCGACAACTCTAATCTCCCCTAATGCTTGAGCCTTCAAGGGGTTCCCAAACAAAAGTGACTCATGATGCAAATCAGGTACAATTTTTTTTTGAATCATATCTTTCCACTCGTCCACCCAAATCTACATACTCTTCTTGCTTGTTCTTCTCCATAGGCTCCTCGTTTGCTTGTTCCACCATGATGTGTTCTTCCCTTGGAAGAAATAGAGATTGTAGATGTGCCCCCCTTTGCCTCCTTGCTTGATCTAGCTAATCCCACCACTCTTTGACCTTGTGCAAGTGTTGTCTTTCTTGGGCAGCCAACATCTTCGCCTTCTTTGCTTGTTGCAGCCAATCATTACATAGGTCTTGAGTTACTTTGACATCTTCTATGGTGTGGTGGATAAATTCAAGCTTGTTGTGACTTGCAACTTTTATATCTTCCTCGAGCTCCATATCCAAATCACAAGTGTCCATCTTAGGGGCCTCTTCCTATGTGTTTCTCATATGAAGTAGCTGCTATAAAAGAAATAGGACTATTGTCATGAATCAAAAAATTAGACTTGTCATCATACCTTATCAAGATGTCCTCTAGCTCCTCCATCTCTTCTTCATCCTTTGCCACATGTCCTACAAGTGTAGATCTAAAAAGGGCTTCCAACTGAAAATCTCTTGCCTCTAATATGAAATGAACCTCCATCCTTTTGGATGCCATGCTCATAGATGTGCTACTGTTGATGGCCTTTAATATGATTTGCTTGCCATTTGAAGTGAACTCAATCTCCATCTTGTTGAAGTCCTATATGTATCTTTCGAGAGATTTGAGCCATTGAATTCCCAAGACAACTTTCATTTCTCCAATGCCAACTACATAAAACTCATCCTTAAAAGTGTAGTCCTCCAATTGAATGCTTAGATAAGAAATCTTCTTTGTGCAGTTCATTTTGAATCCATCTGCCAATAGAACACTGAACCCTAGAAATTCCTCTACTTGTAATCCCTTCTTAACTACGAAGCCTTCATCAATGAAATTATGTGTGGCTCCGCTATCCACCAAACAAGATACTCTTTGCCCTTTCACCACAAATCTAAGCCTAAAAGGATAATGCTTTGGAACACTGGAAAGGAAAGCAATAGTACCTTGTGTATCATCAAGCTCTACTTGTCGGTCCTCCTTGTCTCCCTCCGAGCTAGTGTCGAGAACCTCCTCTTCTTCATCAGAAAAACATCAATGTAGTATGCCTTGCCCTACCTTGACACCTATGCCCCAACACCCATGGATCCTTGCATGTAAAGAAAAGATTTTTCCTTCGTAGTTTGTTCCTTGTCTCGAAATCCGTTATGGGCTTCCTTGGTCCATCCTTTAGAAAGTTCTTCTTTTTATCCTTCTAAAATGGCTTGCTTTGAAACTTCAGTTTGGATAGCACTGAAAACTTCATTCCTCGAGCCCTCTTGATTGCTTCCCTCAATGTTGGTGGATCTAAGGCTATCACCCATCCACGAACCGACTCCTCAAGTCCCTCAATCAAGAGGAATGTCAACCGTGTCTCTGAAACATTTGGCACCAAAATGGCAAGCCTCTGAAATTCTATAATGTATGCATCCAATGACTCCTTCTATTTGAGTTCTAACAACTCCTTAAAGAATAGATCAAACTTTGTGAGAACTCCAAATATGTAGTGATGAGGTCGTGGCCTTGAGTCACCATGTCGTTGTACCACCAATCAAGAGCATCACCTTCCAAGTGGAGTCTAGCAAACTGTATGGCATCCTTCTCAAACATGGGGCTCAACATGAAGTAGTTGTCCAAATTTTGAATCCAATCCCATGCCATGATCCTCCTTGAGCCATCAAATGGAGTAATGTTGACCTTTCCGAACTTCTTGTGCAATTAATGATTTGTATTATTGTTGCTCCTCCCTTCTCGAGGTTGGTCCCTATTCCGGTATTTAACTTGATAGAAATCGGTCCATGGTAATGATTCTTTGCATTCATCGCTTAGTGCTAACTACTCTCTCCTATAATCATAAAAAGTCTCACCTCGAGCTTGTTGTTCACTCTCTGCGACCCTTTGCTGATCCAAAAATGTAGGCATGAGAGGTCTAGCCACGGTTGTATGTGATGTATGTATCGGGGTACCACCTTGATTCTCAGAAGTGCTTGCATCATTGTGCCCATTGTTTTTATTACCTCTATCACCTCTCCATTGTTGCCAAGGTTTTGCCTCACAAATCTATTTAAGAGATTAAGTAATTCATGTTGCCCTCGTTCTAGGTTATTGATCATCTCTCTTGTGTTGGGTTCTTCATGACTTTGGTCACTCATATTGCCTTCTTCTTCTGATTCAGATCGAATAATACGCTACCTTCTCCTATAAGTGATGTATCTTCCATCTTCAAAAGTCATGAGCCAACATTAGATGATCACCACTTCACAAACTCTACATGAACCTTGCAAGCTGGCAGGATCCAAGCTTTGATACCACTACAATATCCCAAAATGGGATATTTTCGACAATTTTGGATTTACATACTTTCCAAAATATCTAAATTAATTTTTTGCTCAAACCCTAATTTCTGAAGTAAAAATCAGACTTGAACATTCAACTAGGGCTGCCCATAAAACACCTCAAAACATCATAATTCCATCACAAACATGATCAACCATAATACACTTTCATTTCACCATCAAAAGAACATCAAATCCACTTCATTTATCCAACACACATGATTGAAAAATAAATCAGAAATCTGTTGCTACAAAATCTAAGTTTTACAAGTCTTTGAGTACACTAACAAAATAGGGCCCAAACATGACAAACATGCCCAACAATGTTCTGCCCTAACCCTAAGGGTTATACATACCAAAATAATAGAAAAATGACCTTCAAAATGATCCAATGAATGCTGCTCCAATTAGGGCATCAAACCCTAGGTCTTTAACTCTCCAATGCAAAGGAAATCTACTCTAAAAGGGTGTGCTCAAGTCTGAGATGTTCACTACTCCAAATGATGATGTAAATGATGTCACAAGAAGCCAACAACTCCAACAAAAGATCCTCCAAAGGTGACGTTCAAGAGGTAGTGACAAACCCTAAGTAAGATGACACAATTCCACCAATGAATCAACTCCAATCTAGGGAAAATCAGGTCTACTCCTCTGCTGCTCGAAATTAGAAATAAAATCATGGACAAGAACCACCCAAAATGCCTTCATGACAATTCGCTCCTCCTCCAATGAAGGGCGCTCCAACTAGGGCAATATCCTTCACCAAAGTTGATCATTTCACACCAAGGAAGTGCCACCAACAACGATCTCCAATTTGATTTAGAATTGTGCTCTTCTTCTCCACAAATGTCAATGAAGCACAAGTGAACTCCTGTCACAGAATCCGCCAAAGGAAGGAGCTAGGGTTTCGTCCAACTCCTCCTAGGAACTCAAGGTTTTCGTCTCAAGCTCCTACTCCAAGAGATAACTCCAAGTATGAATGAATGTTGAATGATGATTTGAATGCCACAAATTGACCTTGTATTTATACATAATTTATCTTCTTTTTGTCCTGGTCGACCTAGGGAGAGTTATTTCTTTTTATTTTAATAAACTTATCCCTCTAAGAGGGCTAGCCAGCATCAAGTCTCATGGGTGACAAGGTAAATTCAAATTAAAGATATGAATTTATTATTCTCCTATTCTTTTCCACGTCATCTCCCTCTAAGTGCCAAAGAAATGTATTAGTTTGTTATTCATCCTTTCATCACAAGTCATCCCAAATCAATAATGTATAGAAAAAGATCTTCGCAAGGTTGGCACACACATGCATAGAATCCAAACAATATTATTTGTCTCATCATCAAGGTGGAATCAAACATAGAATTTGCTACAATCTCATTTCTTGGCTAAAACTCCTCAACATGACAACTCTCCACACTCACAATCCCTCAAGATGACAAATCTCCATACTTGCAACTCCTCCAAGTGATTCGCTCCCATGGCAAGAATATAATATTAAATGAAAGAATCATATCAACATCATTAGGAGAGTACCTTCAAACCTCAATTTGCCTTCCAAAATCCCTCTGAGTGTTAAAACAAGTCCTCTAGTCCTCTAGTGGTGATCACTTCAAAAATGGGGACATTACATACTACTAATGGGTTCACTGTCCATAAACTTGAGAAAACTGCTTTCTTGTGAATTATTGGCCATGCATTGAACATGGAGAGTAAGGCTTGTGGAAGTGGACTTTTCCAATTCAACTTTTCCATTACCTTTTTCCAACACACTTCTACAAATTCACAACCCATCAGAATGTGATCACTTGTCTCTTCTTTATTACACAAAACACATCTTGTGGGACCATTAAATCTTAGTTTTTGCAACATATCTCCTAAAAAGAATCCTTTTTTGTAGTGCTACCCATGCAAAGACCCCTGATTTGGGTAAGCATTGTTTGTTCGAACAAAGCTTCACCGACCAATCTTATTTTTTGGTGGTTGCCTCTTCCATTGACTACCCTATTTTCACATTATACTTCCTTGTTTTAGATCCACACCACTTGATCACATCATCTCCTTTTGTTATCATTATCCTCCTTTCAGCTAGTAGTTTCTTTAAAAGATCTTGTTGTTCTTCTAGAATTTCTAGTCCCTGCCATGATTTCCATTTCCATTCACTGATCCCATCCTTTTCTATCTATTCTACGTAGTCTCTTACATGCACTCCCCACCTATTACTTAAAATCTCTTTAACCTCTTGCATATATGGTACTTCTTTTAGTGACCGAAACCCATTCCAAGGATCCTCCCAGATCAATGTCTTTCTCCCATTTCTTACTTCCCATGTGATTTGATTGATGATCATTCTCCTACTTGATATCAAAATATTCCATATAACTTAGCCCATGGGATGATTATTGGTTGTGAAAATCCTAATGGGGTATGTAGAATCTAAATATTTATTTTGTAGAACTTTCACCCATTTTGTTGTGGGTTACAGTATAAATTCTAGACCAATTTAGCCCCTAGTGCAGAGTTTAAGATAGACCATTGTTGCAACCCTATGCCCCCTGCTTCCTTAGGGATGTAAATCTTTTCCCACGCTATAAGCAGGACTTTCTTTTGTTCAGATGTTCTTTTCCAGAAAAAGGATCTCATTTTTTACTCTATTAAATCATAGATTTTCCTAGGCATTTTTAAACATGACATATTGTACATGTAGGGATTGCAGATATTACTGATTTTAGCATGATTATCCTACTAGCTAAGGAGAGCCACTTACCTTTCCACGAGGTCAATTTTGAATTGTAGCTTGAAAGAAGAGATTTCCATAACTTTGCTCTTCTAGCTCCTACAAATAAGGGAATGCCCAAGTATCTTCTAGAAAGTTGACTGAGTTTAAAACCCAGCATTGTATCCACCTCTCGTTGCTTCCTTAAATCCATGTTGAAGAAGAATATTTTTGACTTTTTTCAATTCACACGTTTTCTTGATACCTGACAATATTTATCCAAAATTTGTTTGATTGCTTTTGCTTCTCTTTTGCTAGCCACCCCAAAGAGGATAGTATCATCAACAAATTGCTAATGTGTTGAAACTTCCATTCCTAGTGCGATCTTGATACCCTTCCAATTACTCTTCTCTCTTTCTTCTTCATGCTTCTACCATAATAATGAATAATAATGGTGATAATAGATCTCCTTGCCTGATACCACTTGAAGAAGAGAAAAATCCCTTTGGGCTACCATTAACCAA
Organism: Cunninghamia lanceolata; assembly: GCA_027924645.1. NCBI lineage: Eukaryota > Viridiplantae > Streptophyta > Pinopsida > Cupressales > Cupressaceae > Cunninghamia > Cunninghamia lanceolata. Next base: position 21,017,165 of record BSBN01001583.1, read on the forward strand.
AACTAAAAATCTAAGATTAGAGATACAACTACTGACCCACTGTATCCATTTCTTTGTAGAATCCAAATCTTGCCATTACCTCCAAAAGAAAATACTTGTTTACTTGGTCATATGTTTTTCTGATATCCAGTTTGATAATCATCCTTTCTACCTTCATCTAGCTGACAATATGTATTGCTTCATGAGCTAAAATGACGCCTTCAACAATAGACCTCCCTAGGGTGAATCCAGTATGTTCCTTTGAAATAATATTTGGAAGTAGGACTTTAAGTCTTATTTTTGTGATGATCTTGTATATTATATTGCACAAGGAGATAGGACGGTAATCATCCATAGTTTCCACTGCATTCTTCTTTGGGATTAAGGCTATAAAAGTGTTATCTATAGACTTTAACATAGTTGCACTCTTCCTTGATTCCTCCATAGCCCCAATAAGGTTTTAATTGATTATGTTCCAAAAGGATTGAAAGAAACTAGCAGGAAGCCCATCTTGTCCTAGAGCCTTATCTGACCCTAAGTAAAATGTTGCCATTTTAACTTCTTCCTCCAAGATGGGGCTCTTCAACATTTCATTCTATTCTTGACTAATGATTGGTGGAATTATGTTAAGTACCTCCTCTTTGGCTATTTTATTTGATAGATCGTCTTGATTTAGTGATTTTTCAAAAAAAGTTCACTGCTATCTCTCCTATCTCCTTTGGATCCTCAGATATGTTTCCATCATTCCTCTTGATCCAAGTGATCTTGTTCAAGCTCCTCTTAATCTTAGAAGTATTGTGACAAAACTTTATATTCCTGTCACCATCCTTAAAACAACATTCCTTGGATTTCTGATGCTAAAAAATATCCTCTTTTTAACACTTTTGTGCATTGTCCCTCTTTTTCAAATGAGATCAAGTTCATGCCTTCTCAAATGAAAATTTCATTCAAGGCTGCTAGTTCCTTTTCAATCTTATCCTTGTCCTAAAAAATGTTTTTGAAGTGATCTTGGTTCCATTTCTTAAGCCGTTCCTCAATGAAACCCAATTTCTTGTACAATTTAAACATTTTGGTGCCCCTAGGTTTGGGAGATAGAACCCACCATTCAACCATCTTATTGGGTAGCTCGAGATCCCTAAGCCACATATTTTCAAACTTAAATGTGCATCTTATAGGTGCAGAGTCAAGGGAAAATTGTATTAAAAGTGGGAAATGGTCAAGCCTCGTGAGTGGGAGGATGGAAGCCTCATATGTTATCGATAGGTTTGCCTAGTTTCCTGAAATAAGGAATCTATCAAGCCTTTCTGTAATATTGGTAAATCCTTGTCTTCTGGTGGTCCAAGTAAACCTTCCATTTTTTAGGCTAACATTCAGGAAATGGTTATTATGAACCCAAACTCTTGGAAATCTAACTGGGTTTGTGTGAGCTTTGATATCCCTCCCCATTTTCTGAACCATCTAATATTGCATTAAAATCTCCTCCCACAATAATCATGCTATAATCAAAAGTTTGTTCAATTCCTGGAATCTAACTCCACACTTCCTTTTTCCTAGCAGTACTAATGGGCCCATACACATTAAATAAAATGAATTCACAATTTAGAGGCATAAATCTAATTTTAGTTACCTGCCAAGATTTCTTCCACAACAATCCTATTCTATTCCAAATTAAGCCCATACCACCTAAAGCTCCTAGGGCAAGAACAAAATATCCCTACCATTGTCTCTGTTTACTCATTAGTTCTTTTGTTTCCTCGCTTCCAACTTAGTTTCTTGAATCTGAAATATGTTTGGTTTAGACATCGATTTGGCACTTAATCAAGCACCTTTTGTTAGGGGCATTCATTCCCCTAACATTCCACATTATGATCCTCATGGCTCCTTGAGAAAGGTGATTCCCTTCCCTGATCTCAACTTCATTTGTCCTTTGGCTCTGCCTACCATCTCAAGTTTGATCCTATTTGATTTCTTACCTCTCAAACTTTTTCCCCCCACTTTCCAGGCTTCCTTATCCTAGCTCTAACTCATTGATTGTTCTTTCCGCTAGCTCATCAATTTCCTCTTCTGAGAATTCACTGTTTATCTCCAAGTCTGTGTTGATATAAACTTCCAATTGATGGGAATTGGGAGGTATGTTCTCCTTGTTATCAAAGTCATCATTAAAACCAAATATTTCCATGACTGCTTCAAAATTTGACATCACTTCGGTATTAATCTCCACTCTTGGAGTTCGGGGTTCTTCCTCTTGTATGCTGAGATTTTTCTCTGCATTTATCTCTACCCTAAGTTGTTCCTCATCACCATTATATTTCCACTTCTTTTGGAGGAGGGGATTTGAGGTTAACAATTATACATAATCTTGCATACACCCCATAGTCTCGATCTTCTAGATTTTCATTAGCCTTAATAAAGGAACCAATTTTATCTCCTATACACTTTAATATCCCTGCTCCCAGTATTCTGAGGACGGGTTATATAATCTAATCCACATCAATGTTTTTGAGATTTCATGATTCAAGGGGTTGAAATTTGGTTCCCTGCCCTTCAAATAGAGACCTACCCCTCCCATTAAGTAAGGCCCCTGGTTTAAAATTTCTTTCTTTTTTCCCCTGATGAGCACTCAACTAGGTAAAATCCTTTTGGTAGTGTTTTCAATTCAATCTCTTCCCGCCATTGACTACCATGTGACCACTTTCAGATTCTGTTTTTAGCCAGCCACCCCCCTACCCATTTCATGGAGAAGGCACATTTTTCAACCTTGTTACAGAATTAACTAAATCTTCGCTATTTAGGGCAAAGGAAATGCAATTTATGGGGGATTTAGGGTTTAAAGGGATATTATTTGAACACTTGTGGCATGTTATTTTCCTTTTGGTATCCATATCTTCTAGCTTGGTGCCTTGTTCCCCCTTAGATCTTTGTCTCCTGGTTTCGTCAAATTTGTTGTGTTTGAACTCCATATATTCTTCCCTCTGAGCCACCATCTATCTTTGAAAAAATTTCTGCCCACTGAATGCCAGGGCTATTCGTCACCGTCCATTTATTCTAGAAATGCTAATGCTCGCCAGAAGATAAATTTGAACTCCGTTCCTAGAATCTTCCACGGTCTCAATCATCTTTCTATTCTTCCCATCCCCACCTTCCGCCATATCTCGCCCTCTCGCAAACTATTCTGTCATATTTTCCTTCTTCAATCTAAATTCGACTGCGAGCCATTCCAATTTCAGTCATTGTACCACTCTTATATATGTATATCTGTGTATGTGTAAGTATCTATTATATATATAGATGCATACTCATAAACTTAAATTTATTTATTAAAAACTCTCTCTCTATATATATATAATATAAACTAAAATAGATTTACCTGTTAGATGTTAATATTTGTGCTTTATTTTAAATTAAAAAAAATATTAAATTGAAATATCAAGTATTACTTAGTTGAATGGGTAAGGTAGGTAAGTGAAAAATAAATAATTTATATTGAGGAAATTATTATTTATTTACTTTTAGTTTATTTTTTCTTATTATTGTAGAAATTGGTAATGTAATATTTGTTGACCCTTCTTCTATTTATGGGAAGCTAAGGTTCACCCATCTCACAATCCAAGAGCAAAAGCAAGATGGGTTCCACTAGATAAAGACAGCCACAAACTCAAAGTACTTTGACAGAGTAGCCAGGGGCAACCCAGACACGTTTGAGGCAAGATGCATAATGTAATGTCCCCTCTTCACAAGCCAAAATTTCTCAACTTTGAACACAATTTCAACTTGCAAAAAGAGAACATTAGAATCCAATTCATCTATTTTAATCATAATAAACCATAAGAAGTCTTAAATCAAACTTTATAAACATAAACCATATGTATTATACTTTCACTATAACTATCACACATATCCATTGAGAGAGTTATACTTAGGTCTACATGTCCATCAATTCACTTTCCCACGAGAGAGGGCCTATAGGAGGTACAATCATGGGGTCCATATTCCATTCCTTTGATTGGAGACCAACCCAAATCAAAGGCCCATCCCTTGCCTCGTGGGGTCCTCTTGACCAACATTAGACAAAGGCCTATCCATTGTCCCGTGGGGTCCCCTTGACCAACATGAGACAATGGGAAACTTATCCCCGTGGGGTCCTACGGACCAACATTGAGATAAGGCCTATTGGGTCTTTAGCCCGTAAGGTTCTCTTGACCAAATCAGGCATCAACCAAAATACCATGTTGCCTTGCCTCCTTTCCCTTTGTCTCGATCCTTGGGATATTAATTGATGGGCCATGAGCCTCTATTTCTAATCTCTCCTTCATTACTAACTTATCACATGTAATCAACTAATACTTTTCATCATTAGAATTTTGCTACTTCATACTTAGCATATTATTGGATTAAACACAGAACCATTGTATATTGCAGCAACGACAAATTGAATACAACTTACATTCTTACGAATCCAATATTTAATAATTATAAAATAAACATATAAAATATACTTACCTGCTGGAGCTTACCTCGTATTTCTTACCTATGTTGTCGTAGTATAACTTTTATTATATTGCTGTTGCCGCTTATATATTTTATAATAATATATATTTCACCCTTTTACTGCTGATGTAATATCTCTATTTATTAATTCATATATTTATTCGATACTCTTATATTTTATTCCGATGATGTTTTCCTTCTATCTCACAAACTTTATTTATTTCTCTTTCAAAGGGTATGTTCCAAGAGGCATGTCTCTTATTATTTTTATTACTTTATTTTAATTCCCTTTTGTGGTAAAACTAGTTCTAACCATACGTAACTCTGTTATCATAAGAGGATAGGTTAAAAGATGTTTATTTATTTTATTTATATTTATATTATATCATTTATATTATAATAAATGATATATTATATATTTTATATTATTTATACTATATCATTTATATCATAATAAATGATATATGATTTATATTATTAGATATATTTATAATATAAAATAGTCATACAATAATATTATTTATTAAATAATATATAATGTATGTAATTATTTCTATCATCTAAAATAATATTTTACAAACCCTTTTTATCATGTGCAAATCTTTACTTTAAGAGTGTCTTGATATGGGGACATGACAACCCTCCCCACTCAAGATTGCTTGTCCTCAAGCAACTATAATTAGGTATCCTATAATTTTTATAACATTTTTATAACATTATATTTTATTGAGGTTTATGTACACAATAATTATTTTGAGCTAGTTGTGTACATATACATATATTTAATTTGTTTTTACGCAATAAATATTTTGAGCTAGTTGTGTACATATACATATATTTAATTTGTTTTTACGCAATAAATATTTTGAGCTAGTTGTTTACATATACATATATTTTAATTTATTTTTACGCAATAAATATTTTGAGCTAGTTGTTTACATATATTTTAATTATTTTTCTCATCCCATTTCAAGCTGTAGGTTACCCATAGAGATATTTTAATTATTTTATTTTACTATCTCATTTAGTAAATTTATTTAATGTAATTTTAAGAGTTATTTTGTTCTTATTTAATTTTTACCTTATTTACTCATTACTTATTACATATTTGTAAGTAAATTTTAATTGTTTAATATTGCATCATAACATAAATATTTAAATATTTTAGCAATGTATTAAACACCATTATCCAACGATTCATGAAATTCATTCCTACCATTTTCATTGATTTTTATTTTTTTTATTATTTTATTTTATTTTTTTAATTTTTAACTATTATTCACAGGATGGCAGGATCACTGCTCTAATACCACTTGTAAGTCCCCTCTTCACAAGCCAAAATTTCTCAACCTTGAACACAATTTCAACTTGCAAAAAGAGAACATTAGAATCTAATTCATCTATTTTAATCATAATAAACCATAAGAAGTCTTAAATCAAACTTTATAAACATAAACCATATGTATTATACTTTCACTATAACTATCACACATATCCATTGAGAGAGTTATACTTAGGTCTACATGTCCATCAATTCACTTTCCCACGAGAGAGGGCCTATAGGAGGTACAATCATGGGGTCCATATTCCATTCCTTTGATTGGAGACCAACCCAAATCAAAGGCCCATCCCTTGCCTCGTGGGGTCCTCTTGACCAACATTAGACAAAGGCCTATCCATTGTCCCGTGGGGTCCCCTTGACCAACATGAGACAATGGGAAACTTATCCCCGTGGGGTCCTACGGACCAACATTGAGATAAGGCCTATTGGGTCTTTAGCCCGTAAGGTTCTCTTGACCAAATCATCTCGATCCTTGGGATATTAATTGATGGGCCATGAGCCTCTATTTCTAATCTCTCCTTCATTATTAACTTATCACATGTAATCAACTAATACTTTTCATCATTAGAATTTTGCTACTTCATACTTAGCATATTATTGGATTAAACACAGAACCATTGTATATTGCAGCAAAGACAAATTGAATACAACTTACATTCTTACGAATCCAATATTTAATAATTATAAAATAAACATATAAAATATACTTACCTGCTGGAGCTTACCTCGTATTTCTTACCTATGTTGTCGTAATATAACTTTTATTATATTGCTGTTGCCGCTTATATATTTTATAATATATATTTCACCCTTTTACTGCTGATGTAATATCTCTATTTATTAATTCATATATTTATCTGATACTCATTTTATTTTATTGGTTTGGTTCATTTTATAAAACACTGTGTGTGTTGATCTTGATTGGTGTGGTTCATTTTATAAAATAAGAAAATTAGAATATTAATGACCATGTCCATGCACTGCACATATCTTAGTTGGAATTAAGACACCTCTAAGAAGAAAAGATGTTAATAATTTAAAAAAATGCCAATTGGAGGTAGGAATAAAACCTGAGAAGACTATATTTAATTCAATCTTTTTACAAAAAGAAAATTCCTTGAGCCTTAGAAAAGTAGATATTACTAGAATTCAAAACAGAATATAATGCAGATTTAAAGATTAGAAAAATTGTAACCACTCACCATGCCTCATATTTTTCATAATTATTGCTGACTGATAAGTTTTGGGAAAAAAAAAAGCAATGAGAAAAAGCCAATGCCCTATGAGGAAAGAGAAAAATAGCTTATTAGAAGATCATGAAGAATAATACTCTTTGTATACTCTGTTACCTGCACAACAAAAAAAACATATATATGTAAAATCCAAAGAAAACATAAAAATTAGAAAGAAAACAAAGAAAGGAAGAAGTAAAAAATCATATATATAAAAAACCAAAGAAAACATAAAAATTAGAAAGAAAACAAAGAAAGTAAGAAGTATTAGAGATGTTGAGATGAAAATAGAAAAATCAAACATGTTTTATTTCTTTTATAATTTTTTTTTAGTTTTTCATATCAAATAAATTTAATTAAAGAATAATCTATCATAAAAAATAGAATAATCTATTATTCTAACTAATATTATTAATAAATTTAATCTAATTAGAGATATCCTTCTTATACATTTAATTTTGTAATGAGTATTTTAATCTAATATATATAATTGAATATATTAATATAAATTAGAGATATTAATATATTAACATTAGATATATAAAATTAGAGATATATTAAAGTTAATTTAATTAGGGTTAAATATAAGGTTATAATTTATTAGCTGAATTATCTATCATTAAATATAAGATATTAATATAAATAGATTAAAAATATTAACCTTAAAATATAAATTAAAGTTGAATACTATTTCAAATTAATACATATTTTTAATCTAATATATATAAATTAATTAATAGAATATAACTACTTTCATAAAATTAATCTTTTTACAAAAAGAAAATTCCTGGAGCCTTAGAAAAGTAGATATTATTAGAATTTAAAACAGAATATAATGCAGATTTAAAGATTAGAAAAATTGTAACCACTCACCATGCCTCATATTTTTCATAGTTATTGCTGACTGATAAGTTTTGGGAAAAAAAAAGGCAGTGAGAAAAAGCCAATGCCCTATGAGGAAAGAGAAAAATAGCTTATTAGAAGATCATGAAGAATAATACCCTTTGTATACTCTGTTACCTGCACAACAAAAAAATCATATATATGTAAAATCCAAAGAAAACATAAAAATTAGAAAGAAAACAAAGAAAGCAAGAAGTAAAAAATCATATATCTAAAAAACCAAAGAAAACATAAAAATTAGAAAGAAAATAAAGAAAGTAAAAAGTATTAGAGATGTTGAGATGAAAATAGAAAAATCAAACATGTTTTATTTCTTTTATAAATAATTTTTTAGTTTTTCATATCAAATAAATTTAATTAAAGAATAATCTATCATAGAAAATAGAATAATCTATTATTCTAACTAATATTATTAATAAATTTAATTTAATTAGAGATATCTTTCTTACACATTTAATTTTGTAATGAGTATTTTAATCTAATATATATAATTGAATATATTAATATAAATTCGAGATATTAATATAGTAACATTAGATATATATAATTAGAGATATATTAAAGTTAATTTAATTAGGGTTAAATATAAGGTTATAATTTATTAGTTGAATTATCTAGCATTAAATATAAGATATTAATATAAATAGATTAAAAATATTAACCTTAAAATATAAATTAAAGTTGAATATTATTTCAAATTAATACATATTTTTAATCTAATATATATAAATTAATTAATAGAATATAACTACTTTCATGAAATTAATTAAATTAACATCTTGAAAGAAATATATTAAGTAGGTTGGAAACTTACATTCCTTCTAATTTATGAGAAATTTATAAAGATGCTCAACTTGTTTCTATCATCATTAAGCATTGTAGCAAGAGTTGTGTTAAACTATTTTTAAAAATGCAAATCTTTTTGTTGTGGTTCACTAGGAAACCAATAGTTGGAATTAGATTGAACCATTATATTATATTTAATACTTTTAAATGTTTAAAAAAATTATCTCATTTAATTCAAATTAAGGTTAGAATTAGGGTTTAGGTTTAGGTTAGGGTTTGGAGTAGAATTATGGTTAGGGTTAGGGTTAGAACTAAAATTAGGGTTAGGGTTACAATTATGATTGAAATTAGGGTTAGATTTAGTGTTATAATTAGGGTTAGGGTTAGGGTTAGAATTGAGGTTAGGGTTAGAGGTAGAATTAGGGTAATGAATTAGGGTAAGAATTAGAAATAGGGTGAGAATAAGAAAGAGAATTAGGGTTAATGTTAGAATTACGATTAGGATTAGGGAATAGGGCTAATGTTAGAATTAGGGTTAGGGTTTGATTAGGGTTACATTTAGTGTTAGTATTGGAATTATATTTAGAATTAGGAAATTATGATTAGGGTTGCAATTAGGTATATAATTAGGGTTTGAAGTATGGTTAGAATTCAAATTAGGGTTAGAATTAGGGTTACGTTTAGTGTTAGAATTAGGGTTACAGTTATGGTTAGGGTTAGAGTTAAAGTTAGGGATATTGAATTAGGGTAAGAATTAGAGTTACAATTAGGGTTAAGAATAGAAATAAGGTAAGCATTAGAATTAAGGTTCTAATTATGGTTATAATTAGGGTTAGACTTAGAATTAGGGTTAGGATTAGAAATAAAGTTGTGGTTAGGATTGGAATTACAATTAGAATAAGGGTTAGGGATAGGGTTAGAGTTAGGCTTAGAGTTAGAATCAGGGTTAGAGTTGGGGTTAGAGTTAGGGTTGGAGTTTTAATTGGGGTTAGGGTTAGAGTTGCAATCAGGGTAATAATTAGTGTTAAAGTTAAGATTAGAATTAGGGTTAGGGTTAGAGTTAAGGTTACGACTATAATTAGGATTAATGTTAGGATTAGAGTTGGGGTTAGGGTTACAATTATGATTAAGGTTAGGGTTAAAATTAGAGATATGTTTAAGGTTAGAATAAGGGTTAGGGTTAGGGTTAGGGTTAACACTATAATTAGGGTTAGGGTTAGTGTTATAATTAGAGTTAGGGTTAGGATTGCAAATAGGGTTAGGGTTAGGGTTAGGGATAGAATTAAGGTTAGGGTTATTATTAAGGTTATGACTATAATTAGGGTTAATATTAGAAATAGAGTTAGGGTTAGGGTTACAATTACAATTAAAGTTAGTATTAAGGTTAGCGTTAGTCTTTGAATTATGGTTAGGGTTAGGGTTAGAGTTATGTTTAGGGTTGGAATAAGGATTATGCTTAGGGTTAGAATAAGGGTTATGGTTAGGGTTAGAATTAGATTTAGGGTAATGATTACAATTAGGGTTGGGGTTAGGGTTAGGGTTAGAGTTATATGTTAGAATTAGGGTTCAAACTATGATTACAATAAGTAGTCAATATAGACCATTCAATATCAATGTTAAGTTACAAATCGGGTTAAAATTAGAAATACTGTTAGGGTTACAAATTGGTTTAAAATTAAAAATAATGTTAGGGTTATAGTTAGGTTTAACATTAAGGTTTAATTAGCATATATTTCTATAAAGATAGATATGCTAACCTTAACACTAATTTGGTATGTTAATAAAAAATTAAATGTAACAAAATTTATAAACATAACCATAACCCTAATTAGATTATAACCTTATTATAACCCTAATTGAACCATGATCTTAAATTTATACTTAGCATAGACTTCTCTAAAAATAAACATCCTAACATCGTAACTCTAATCCTCATCATAACCCTAACCCAAATTCTAATCCTTACCATAACCATAATTTAAAACATGATTAAAATCGTAAATCTATCCCTATTTATAACCCTAACCCTAAATGTTTCCCTAGACAAATTTGTAATTCTAATCTAACTTTGGTTCTAACCCTAACCCAAACCATAGTTGTAATCATAATGCTCAATCTAACCCTAATTCCAATTCTATCCATAACCGTAACATTACACTAAGTATTTATTCATAAGCATAACTCTATATCTAACCCTATTTATAAGCCTAATCCTAACCCAATCATTAAACAAAACCATAATTCTAAATCTAACCTTCATTCAAACCTTAAAGAATAATACATAATTATAATAATATATCTAACCTAGATATTAATATTATATATAATTATTATACAATATATTATAATAATATATCTAACATCTATTATAATATTATATTATATAATAATAATTCTTAATAAGATATATAATATAGTTAGAATTAGGCTTGCTGCTGCGGATGCTACTAGCATACCTATATTTAAAAAATATATCTAAAGTATGCGAGAGATATCCTTCTCGAGACGCCTTTTTTTTTAATTAATTTACCACACATAGGTGGAAATAGGGAGAAGGATATCTCTCGGTGTACTTTAGATATATTTTTTAAATATAGGTATGCTAGTACTATATCATTTATATCATAATAAATGATATATGATTTATATTATATTATTTGTATTTATATTATTAGATATATTTATAATATAAAATATTTATTAAATAATATATAATGTATGTAATTATTTCTATCATTCGAAATAATATTTTACAAACCCTTTTTATCATGTGCAAATCTTTACTTTAAGAGTGTCTTGATATGGGGACATGACACATAATTAGGAACCATAATGGGGAGATAGTTGTCTCTAGAGCAAAGAATCTTTTGGTGGGAACCAACAATGAAGCTAAAGCCCAAGATTTTTTTATTGGGCTTCAAACCTGCTCAAAATTGGGCTTATAAAAAAATCACATAGAAGGAGATTTTCAAATAATTGTTAATGCCATTAGAAAACGTTCATCTCTGAACTAGGAGATTGAAAATATTTTGAAGTGTTGGACTTTAATGGATCATTTCAAAGAATTCAAAGTGAGCCATGCTATCATGAGACAAATCGTGAGGCAGATAAATTCACAAATGTGGCAATCTATATGGTTAACAACTATTATTTCGTCAACACCCCGGAGATGTGGAAGGATTTGGAGTTAGATTGATCGACCATCTAACACGCTCGAAACTAAAGTAGGAATTATGAATAATTAAGTTGTAGAGGCTGACTCATTTGGAAGCTAAGGAGGATGACTCGGAGGGGAAACATATAACAATGAGGACAATCAAGCCAAGTAATGAGGTGAAGATGATATATGATAACACTTCACTCAACATTTGCAATCAGGTGAGAAACATGGACTCAACGATCTCCCTCAAAGATAAGAAGGGAAAAATTGCCTTCATGGATGAAATTACAGACTATACACTCACGGGAATTTTCAAAATGAGGTCTATAATTATTTTGCATGCCATTTGCATGGTGTTGGGGGATACCTTTCTGTCCACCTCTCATATGTATAGGGTCAATACATACATTTCATCCATGTTTGTTGCAGTCCTCTTTAACTTGGGTGAAGCTAAGGATGTTATCCCGGTGGTGGCAGAGATGTTGATAAAGTCTGATGGCAGGGAGATATGAAAAAGATATTGGATGATGTTGTGTTAAGCTCGGGTTTTCCTTCAGGAAATGACACTTGGCCCATGATACTATGACCTTACAATGGATCGTGGGCTCCATTCATCATCGCTATTGTAGGTTAGAATGAGGAAGAATGTAAATAAATCCCAAATGGGGTGCAAAGTTTCTTAAATTTATCTCTGGAGCAACCACAACGTAGGAAGCCGATTGGTCTTTTGCTATCAACATCAGGAGCTCAGACTCGGGCATGAACGAGGACATGGTGGATGACACATAGGCTTGATGTTTGATATATAAAGATGTAGATACTAGAAGTCACATATACATATGTAAATGTTATAGTAGGAAGTATAAATGTAACCCTAATAGTGTATGCAGAAAAGGAAAAAACTTTTGTAAAGATTTACTGTTTTGTAATTAAATTGATAGTAATATAGATGCCCAGTTGGGATTTTGATATAGGCCCTCCATTGGAGCAGCCAATTTACTTTTTTTTTTTGGGTTAATTTTTTAGCAAGAATAGCCCCCATGGACACATTGACTCATAAAAAAATATTTGTCGACCCTTAGCCAATCTAGTTAATGTTGATTTATATATCTAGTCGAAATCATTTATTTGCTTCATAAATTTATTGTAATTATTTTTACATTAAATTTATGTCGAATTACATTATGTCAATTATATTTATTTATGAAATGCGTAAAAAAAATGATTACAGTAATCCTAAATTGTTTGGCTTAAATTTTAATACTGAGACAGAGATTATTTTCATCAATTAGTATTTATTTGTTGAAGTCACTCTAAGGCGATGATGAGTTATCACTTTCACTTAGGAAGCCTAGAGGGAGATTCCTCATGCGATATTTTCCTTATGACACTGCAATAACGTCTATCATCGCCTTGTTAGTTTGCCTGCACTTTTCTAGGGTGTTGTGACTGAGGGTTCCATCACTTCCACATTTGTTATTGTTTCTCTTCACATAGAGTGGCGTGCGTGCCCTCATTCCATGCATGTGCAATGATGTTGAGTGCACATAATTCTCTTCTATGAGTAGTGAAAACCTTAGTATTATAGTGTTGTAATAAAACAAATAGTTGCTCAATGTTTATGTCTATTTGTATGGTTATGTACGATGAGCATGAAAGTACTATTTCTATTGACTTTGGTTCTTTTACAATTCTATAATCTATTCGTTACTTCCATGGAAGTTTTCTTTGCATGCTTTTTTTATGACTAGTTTATTTATAACTCTCACAAAAGAGCTAAAAAAATGCTATTATACCAAATCTCATGTGTAGTTGCACAACTTATAGCTACAACAATTCATTGTTTAAATGCTTTGTATTTTTATATGTTAATTTCAATATCTAACTATGAAAAAACTTATATAACTAAAAATTAATAAAATATACAATTATGTGTTTTTACTTATATTTCATGTTTGAAATACATAGAACTATTGTATTAATTACTGGAAGCAAATGTGATCCTAATGTACATGACTAAAATCTATTTAATTTTAGTTGAAGTTCTAAAACAATATTCTAAGCTACTTTAACAAAATTTGTATAGTTGGAATAGATGTACCAGAGTGTTACAAAAAATTAACATAAATTCTAGACAACAAATTATCATACACATAAGGAGGCACCATATTTATGTGGAGGAGAGCATCATATGCTAAAAAATATCACCATATAACAAATGATCTCAAGCTAATCCAAAACCACAAGGATTGATTTAAGGTGTTTACAATAGGATTAAATCTCTTTTGGAGATCAAACATCCATAACTCCTCATTACTGAATATTACCACAAATCCTTCTCAATTTAGAGTTTGTGGATAATTGTAAACATTCTCTTAAGTATATAAAATAATTTTTTTTGCTTGGTAAATTGCCTTAAGTATATAAAATAATTATAAAATAACTCTTAAATAAATAAAATATTGGTGCACATAAAAATAAAGTAAACAATATAAATAAAATAAAATAATTCTTAAATAGATCTAAATTAAAATAAAATAACTCTTTAAATAAATAAGATAATTCATAAGTAAATAAAATATCTCTAGACACATATTTAAGATATCTATACTAGTATCATATACAATTATACTAATAATAATAACTTTTACATTAATATTGATATTAAACAAATTAATGCTCAACTTCTTCTCATATACAGTTATATTAATTATATTAATATTAATCACACTTTTATATTAGTAAGATTATTATTATATTGGATATAATAAATTCCTTCTAATATATTATATTAACTAATTATAATAATACTTTAAATTATTTTAAATAATAAGATGAAATAATCAAAGCATATTTTTAGCCAATGCTTTTATATGCGAGCATTATAGGTAGTGCTCGGAATTGTCTCAGGCCGTGAAAAAATTCACGCCAGGAAATTTTATAAACTCGTCAGTTGTTCTATCGGCGTATTCGTTGAACCTGCTATGGGTGAAAATCCTAGTTTAAATACATAGTTAACAATATACAAAAGAATAAGCAGCTGTATAGAGAGGGAGAGACATGAGAAAAACACCACAGCAGAAACCCTTACAAACAGCACAGCAGATATGCAGGAGCCTGTCAGAGGCAACAAACACCAGCTGTATACAGAGACATGAGAAAAACCAGCGCAACCTACCCAGTACTGTAAGATTCTTAGCTGCAAGAGAAACAATACACTGCATAACCTCTATAGACCCACGATTAAGAAATCCATAGAAGAGAATATTGTTAGAGATATATTATTAGTTCCTGTATGGCATTCTGCAAAGCAGCTCAAGTGCATTGTCTATGTTTCCACATTTTTCATGCCTCCCTTCAAAGCCCTAAAAATCTGTCAAAAGCTCACCTTTACACTACTCTGTATCAATGGCTTGCTGTTGTATATGGATTTGGGTGGTCATAATGGTTGTCTTCTGCAATGGAGTTCAATGCCAAAGGTCATTTGACAAGAGTGTTATTGCCAAAGTTGCAATCCATGGGGACCCTGCTATAGCAGAGACATATAATGATTTAATATGTGCCAGGCTAGACTTTGGGACTTGCAGCTGAGGCAAGGCCCCTATGCTTAATTTGGTATGACTCTCAACCCATTAATTTTTTTTTTTTTCACTTACACTTGGCCTCATCTCATCTGTACCCAGTTGGTTATCAGTGAATACAAGTTCTTCATCACCAACTTCTAGTTGTCTGTTTGTCTTCTTCAACCTTTTGTATTCTGAGCTCCATTTGAATATCTTGTATTCTGATCTCCATTGGAATCTTGTAAACGCAGTTTCCGTCTGGAACGGCCATTTCTTCCGTTTCTTCCCATAGCCAAAAATATGCTCGTCTATTTTTTCCATAAAGGTATGTATTGTTGCCCTTCTATTTTTTTTGGATTTGCATTCGATTTTTATTAAAAACTTCTTACAGGGCGTGTGGCTTTTTGAATGTGATTTTATTAATAATGGAAATTTGCAAAGGAGTTTAATTATTAATAGAATGTAGTTTAATTATGATAATTTTATTTTATTTTTTAAATTATTTTAAAGTGATAGAAAATATTCACCTATATTACTTTTATTATGTTTTTAGTTTCACAAACTTTAATTTGTATGCATTTTTATTAACATGGGATAAAACTTTATAATAAATTCAGTTTCTTTTGAAAAGGTATATATCTGAAATTCGTGTCTTATAAGCAACCCTTTCTGGTAACATAGCAGTGCTTGCTTGTCATCAAAATGTTGTTATCCCCTTTAATAATTTGTGTAAATAGAAATTATACTTTTATCTTAATGCTGAAATTTTAATTAAAGTCTCTATTTTACTCTGTTTTTAATGTAGCAAGATCTGCCCATGGGGTGACTTTACAGTTTAGATGCTATGACTGAGATATATATATCTTTGTTCAATTTACCCAATTTCAACACTTTATTATGTCTCTAGAGGTTTGAGGCTGGAGATACTTCAGGACTTCAAGTGAGTTCCTTTTGACTATTTTCCACATAGAAATTTAAGGTTGTATTGTACTCTTTTATTATGTAGTAAATTCTTGGCATAACCTCAGCTTAGATGTTGCAACTGAGAGATATACATTTGGTCAATTTACCCAGTTGCAACACTCTTAATGTTTCCTAAGGTTTGAGGCTGAGGATGCTTTTACCATGTGAACGTCATAACTCTCTTCATGGAAAATAAAAAGATTTTAATAATGTTCACAGGATCAAAACAATTTATTGGAAGATTACAAAGCCTCAAAGAAGTGAAAGATTGTTGAAAGATGGGATTAGGGATTAAGTTCTAGTTCGAGTCTTAATTTTGATCAGAAGTTACCTAGTTTTGACCATTCTCACCTCTCCAAAGGTAGTAGCTATAATACCTCTTCTGTAGATTGAAATTCTAGTCTAAGACAAAAAATAATCCATACCATTGTGTGGATAAGTATGATGCCGTTATCCCCTTTTCCAATCATGTTCAAGTAGAAATGATATCTTTTTCTCATACTAGAAATATCTGATGCAGAAATTTAATTAGAGGTCATTTTCAACTCCATTACAGTAAAGTCAGCCTACGAAGTAACCTTCAGCTTAGATGTTATGACGAGATGGCTATTCTGTCGGTTTCCCCAGTTTCAGGATGGGGATGGTTTTACCACTTGAATGCATTCCATTTGACTATTGTTTGGGTTTATACTTAGATATAGCTTGTATTGCTTTTTTAAAAGTGCAAGAGTTACATTTGCTACCTAAAATATAAAAAATGTTGTTCTATGAAAGAAAGAAAATCTAACATGACCCTCTCCTGCTCTAAAGAATCTAATCTTTCTTATATAATCATACTGTTTGATTCGTCTTCTTCTTTCCCATAAATAATGCAGAAGTAGTAAAAGATTCCATCCTTACATAGCCTTCTTTTGCTGATCGGACCTAAAGCACTTGGTAATTTCCAAAGAGTGACATCTCAATCATCATCTCTATATTATTAGTCTACCAAATCAATTTGTATAGAGCGTAGTTAGAAAACTTGGACTCTTTGCAAAAATTTGGCAGCCTAAAATTTTGACTTGGACCGAGACTTGGCAAAAACTCAAGTAAACGAAAAAATAAACACACAAAAGAAACTTAAATAATGCATGGGATGTATAAAGAATGAATTTGGAGATCACGTAAGTCTATTTTGATCATGGTAGCATTACTTGAAATCTATTATGGTCACGGTAGTATTACTTGAAGTCAGGATTGACTTGGCAAACCAAATGTATAAATGGAATTCAATTACTCAGGAGATTAAAAACCAGTGAATTTTTTATAAAATAAGAGAAAAATGTTGTTTTTATTATTTCCATCCAAATAAAGAGAAAAACTCTGCTTTTCCGTTTGGGGCAGCCCTAAATATTTTTTATGTTTTGTGCATGCCATTGTTTTTAATAAATTTGTTGCTTTTAACCAACCATTGGTAAATCCTTTCAGTCACTCTGACAATCAATTCACACTTCCGAGAACCTAATGGCTGAAGACAAAAAAAAACCAAAAAAACCATAAAAAATCAGGCACATTTTCTTTCAACAGGCAAGTCTCTGCAAAAACTTGCTGAGTCTGTGCTGTAAACTTAGAGAGCCTCACCGAGAAACTTGTGAGTTTCCTGCACTGACTTGGCCTGAGAGTTCCTGGCGAATTACTCATCTGGCAATAAAACTTGCAATCTCTCTCAAGTTTGTAAATAATGGGATAGAGAATTCTATTAAAGAATTCTGTAGAGAATAATTTGACTAAAGTCACTTCCTCTTTTATGCAAGGGGCCTGATTTTTCTACTGTTCTGATATTCCAATTTTAGGATGTTTTGGTGGTTACTTCTATTTTTTCTTATATCAGTAAGGTCATTTTGTTTCTACGGCTCTAAAGTTCCTTGCATTCTCAATTTGTATCCTGGCCCTCACATACAGCTACTCAGATACTTAACAAAATTTACAGGTGCATTTTGATTTAATCTCTAAAAGGAATCTCCACAGAAGATATAATGAGTTACTTAGAGAAATTTAATTATAAAAGTTAGTAATTACATTGGTATGTTCTAAGAAACTAATAATATTATTACTCTGATATTTTGAACTTGATATTTATTGAATACTTGGAACAGTGCAGTTAGCTATGTTTCTTGGAGAGAAAGAAGTTGATAAAAATTTACAAAACCAGAATTTAGTAGTAACTGGCTCTATTTTGATAAACACTCCTAGCAACAATATGGGAGAAGAACAGAACTTGCAAGTTTATTGACACTTTGATCGGTGGGGGCCCTGGCTCAATTGGCTAAGTATTCCTGTTGCAGGTAAGGAGGTCACGAGGTCCAGTCTCCCCCTGTCCGCGTGGAGCCGGAGGGCGTGTCACGCCAGCGTCACCGGTCACGTTGCGCCAGCGTCACCGGTCACGTTAAAAAGTTTACCAGGTGCATATATATAAAAAAAGAAAAAAAAGAAAGAAAAGAGTTTATTGACACTTTGAACAACTTACCATTTTATGGCACATCTAATTAGACAAGGTGATGGTGAGAAGTAAGATTAAACGCTCTAGGGGTTCATATTGACAAGAAGGCGGCCACCTACTTGGGGCCAACCAAGGGATTCTTCGCATCAGTGGAGCGCCTAAAGGCCCACGATTGATAAATCAATTGAATTGAATGGTTTGCTAGCTTGCACACCTAAAGGGCCAAGCATTATTTTATGTAGTAACATGAATTTAAGTCAGATACGTTAAATTGTATGGATTTTGTAAACAATTTCTAGATCCTTGTTTAGAAACTCCTCTAGGATTCACTTTCTTATGGGCAGAATCTATATGCTTCCAGATTCACTGGAAATGTTTCTTATTGATAATCAGTGGTTTCCTGAATCAAATACCAAATCTATATTTTATTTTTTTAATTCTTATTTTCTTAATGTTTTGCTATCCTACCCTTATCCCACCTAACTAAGCTACCCAAGTCCAGCTCGAAAACTGTTGAATGAAAACAAAACACTAACTTACTAGCAACTACATAATAGTGACAATACTAAATATAATAAAGAAGAGAGCAAGCAGCAACATACTAGCCAGCAAAAAATGGACTCAGAGCAATCAATAGAAAAAAAGAAATGAACAAAAGAATGAGTAACAGAATGATGAAAGAGTACACGTTTCCAAAACTATTTCCTATGCAGTTTCTGGTGTTTCTTGTAGAAGCATATCCATGTTTCTAGCTGATCTAGGCCCTTAGTCATCTTCATTTCCGATTCTCCAATGTCCTTTTTTCGGAACTGTTGATGTGGACCATGGTGGTTCTTTTTCTTACTGTAGATGGACAGAGTGTCGGTTCTGGGTGTTGTGATTGAGTATTTAAAGGAGCTGTTGCAGAAGATCAATGATTTTCACACGGAGTTGGAAGGGACAACGCTATACAAATTAATGAAAAAAACAACAAAAAACAAACTAGACAAGGGTGTTGTCCTGAAATGAGATTTGTTGTATTCTAATGCAAGGAATAGCTTCAATATCTTAATGGAATCTTTAGAGGCTTAAAAGTAGAAAAAGTGTTCCTCTCTCCCAACATTTTTCTTCCTAGACGAAGATTATCTTTCAATTCCAATATGGAAACAACAAAATGTCAAGTGAAGATCTGCATAATTGGCTCTAACCTGTTTAGATTGAAAATTTTGTGCCAAATAATATTCAACCAATAATTGTGACACTGCATATGCAAGCACCCAATGGTCTGATATGTGTAGTCTGCCACTCCGATCCAGGAACTGCTTTTGGATCATATACCAGGGTCTTATAATAGGGTTCCATTTTGAAGGAAAAGAGAAACAACTTCTCATTGAAGTTCCCAAACCAAAATCACACTGTCAAACGTCCCATCAACGGAAGAATAACTGTCTTCCATGAATTGTCTGAGGCATTAAAAACTGCCAGCTCCCTCTCATTCTTGCACTCCATGCAGAACAATTTCTTCTCCAGAACAGCATGGGCAGTAACCATAACACACCCATTTTTCACTTCTGCCCAATTGCAGTTTTTGGGGTCATAAACATCAATTGATCTTGAATGCCAAATCGTGAAGCTTGATTTGGCTTCCATAACATACAGTTTTCCTTCAAGCCCAAAGCAAAGGAAACCCATCTAGGACATTTCAGACTTCCAATCAGGCTTCATTTGTTTTTAGACGGATCAACGCTTCAACACTTGAAAGATTTTCACTATGGCCTCCACGACCCCCAATTGCATAAACAAGACTATCCACCACTGCACAGGCAAATTCAAAGTGTGCCGCATTCATCTTTGCAAGCTTGTTCCATCTACAAGTAAACAGAAAATCACATTAGGATGTGCAAGCTTATAGATCAAAGCCAATGATTTATAACACTCTTTTCTAGAACAACTAGGCAGGTCGTGCATAGGATGATAGAAGATTGAAGTTTAGAAAAGATAAGTTCTTGGGGCTAGTGTTAATTGACGAGATAAGTCCAGTTTTTTGTTTAATTTGAAATTCATGCACATTGATCATGAAAAATTGTTTACATCCATGCCAATGTAGAATATCAATAGAATATCTGAAACTCCTCTCAATTTGCTTGCAACTTTAGGTAGGGACTGCAGCTGCAATGCAACCCTTGTTTTCTTAAGAACTATTTTATTTTAGAACTATTCTATTTTACTTTAGAACTACTTTATTTACTACATACATGGATACATACATTTTTGATTAAGGGGTAAAACAAGTTTTGAGTGGACCTAAAACTTTTTACACAAGAAGGGCTTCGGTAACCACAAAAGTTGAACAATAGCACAATTGTAGCCAAGATGCCATGAAAAACACCAACACCACAAAACCCACAAGACTAGAAGGTCAACATCCTACATAATGCCCGACCTAGTCCTTGTGATTCGCACACCCTTGACCCATGTATGGGTTTTAGAGACAAATTTAGGAAAACCTATCTTCCTTCTTTGAATAATCATCCATGGCATACCATTAGCCAAATCCTCAGATCAAGGAGAAAGGAGAGGAATATCCTCCTTAGATGCCTTGACCAGAGCTACCTCGCACGAAGAGGGAGAACATCTAATCAAAGAAGTTGGATGTTGCACAATATCCGTAGGCAAAGCAAGAGTAAGATCCCCACCATAATCCAATAAAGGAGTAACCAGAATTGTGTCTATAGAAGAAACCCCAGCAAGAATCGAGGAAAATGCAAGAGCCACACTAGACCCAAGAGGAACCAACTTAGGAACAAGAGAAGTTAGGGCCGCATCATGACCCACCATTAGGAGTACAAGAGGACAATACCTATCATCCTGAGAGTCAGAATCATTAGGATCATCGATGGTTAGGTGGTGACAGAGAGCATCATGCCACCATGTAGTTGAGCCCCCATTCTTGCAATGAGAACATGGGCAATCGGAGGCTAAATATCTAATAGCAAAGCACCATCTACATCAGAAGGGGAGACCCTTGTAATCAAGCTACTAACTCTAAGGCCTATCCTGCACCTTCAAGACAACATCCCTTGGAAGAGCCTTGGAAATGTCAATGTCCACCATAATACGGTCATAGGTAGTGTGGCCAAAGTTTGAAGAAGGTGATTCAACCTTTAGAAAATGATCAATAACATTGGCAATAGCCTCAAAATAGGAGCTGCACCCGAACTAGAGAGGGAGATTGGGTAGTCTGATCCAAATTGGCATGATATTGAGAGATTTTGTTAGAGGGTAAAAAGAGGGAAACCATGGCTTGAGCGAGAGGGAATGTTGGCCCCACATCCACAATCTACCATCCACTATTGTCTCTCTGTCAGAGGCAAAGTCAAAGGACACGATAAAAAATCCCCTAGCGCAAGGATATATCTCAATTCTACCCTTAGTGAGAGGCCTCCAAAACTCCAAAACCCACTGATGTAAATCAGGTCGGGACAACCACAAACGATTAAATCTACTAATCAGACCATGAGTTGCATAATACTTCTTATTGTCAATCACATCCTATCCAAAAACCACAATAGGGGATGATTGAGAGTAGGAAAGGGGCAAAATTTTGCCACACAATGGAGGGTTAGATGCACCCATAGGATCCAATCCCAACACTGAACGCACACCATTAGAAAACCCAGCCACAACTGCATAGGACAAAGGGGATCCATTAATTTTTAATTTCCTCCCATCCGCACCATCCAAATGGGGAGACACAAAGCCATCATCCACATTGAACACCTTCATGCCACTAAACGCCCAATGACCCACAAACAAGAGAAATCACTGTAGTAAACACATTCGATGCAGGAATACCCACGTCACAACCAACCTCAACAATGTCACAACTAGCATAAGCCGTAGAGAGAGGTAGAAAGTCTTGAAGTGAATCTCGGGGAGACGTGCATAGAAAAGGTGAAGGAGAGGCCGACCCAAGCCGAGGATGTTGCGTAGAACCAAATCTAGCACTTGGGCTATGTAGAAGAGCTGGAGAGACCGAACAAGCATTGGGGGAGAGTGGGAGAGCGGGAGAATCTATTCAAAAGTTATAACCATAAATTTACACAATTTTTATTTTATCTTACACTGTTTACTTTATTTTATTCAAACAGTTATTTTTTTGAAAAATCTATGGTAATTATTTTGTTTTATTTTTATTTGAGAAGTGTAGTAAATATTGTATAGATATATGTTATTTTTAATTATGTCTGCTATATGTTTAATGTTTTAATTTTAATTTTTAAAATATATTTCAAATATTATTTTATCTACACTTTTTATTTTATTTGAAAAGTTTGTTTTTTAAAGCCATGGTAATTCTTTTGTTTTTTTTATTTTAGAAGTGTGGTAAATATTATATACTTATATGTTATTTTTTAATTATGTCCACTATATTTTTAATTTTATAGGTTTAGTTTTTTTAAATATATATTGGCATGTTTTGCTCCTTGCCCTACTGCCATTGTAAAAAACCCTTTGCATAATTATTTACGATTTAAGTAAAAAATTACCAAAAAAAAAAATTAATGCTACAACATTTTTGTATTTAAAACCTTTAATTTTGTAAGTATCTATAAAAATTAAATCTTAATCTATAAAATCATAAATATATTAAATTTTGTAAGTATATATAATATAATAAATCTAACTATATTATGCATATATAAGATAATAAATTTGTATTTATAAAATCAGAAATTTAAGCATATATAAAATTATAAATATATAAAAGCATAAATAAATTTATGAATATATAAAATGATAATATGAAAATTAATTATATATATATATATATATATTTATATTTATATATTTGTTGATATAACATGGTTTAGGTCTGGGAACTGCAAAAAAATGGGGCAAAACCTAGATATCAAATTGCGTGCAAATTGTCATAAAAGTTGATGAGATATCAACAAAAAATTACAATATTAAACTACTCGAGCTATCATACTATAAAAAATTGGCCATAGCCATACTACTGTTCCCCCCACCATTGTATAGAGTTTATAGGGTAAAAACTGAAAACAACATAGGGGGTTAGGGCAAATTATGTAGGCCTTGACGCCCCAACATATACACAGTCACATTTCTTGCATACTGTTTCCTCCTTTGGCTCCAGAATCTTCTTCCCATCCTCTTCGTCATCCCTAGAATTGCAACAATCCGAAAAAAAGAGGTATAGCCTCCTTTGGGAGCTCCACTTGCATCTTCTTAGCACTTGCCTCCACTACAAGCTACAAACATACATTTGCCTTCTTTTCATCGCATGTAAATGCTCCAACACACAATTGAAATGGGTCTCGGATTGATGAATTACATCCCCAACATCATCGTGTAAAAGATATGAACAGGCCGTAGTAGAGAGCATGGCTGCACAGGACAAAGATTGCGCAATGTCAAACGTATTCCATTGCCCACGCGAATATCCAGGATTAAGAAGTAACTTGGCCATAGTTGAGCACATTCCAACCCCCAGCGAGTCCATTTCTTTGGACAATTCCCACACACGTTGCAACCACTGTTTTAACGTCGGGTTCTTGATTTCGTTGTCAATGAAAGAAATAAAATCGACAACTTCTTCCCTAGAGACCCATCTCCTTCTTTGCTTCCATGTCGACTTCATCTGCTTACCCTTGTTGCGACCATTGCCCACCATCAAGCCACTAATATGGTGTTTGACAATAGCCAAGGCCATTGATGCCACCACTCACCAAACACTGCAATCAAAAAAGAAATGAAAAGAAGTGACACTCAACTATTCATCCGTTCCCAAATAGCTCCCTCAAATCTCCCCTCCACCCAAGGAAACTTAACTGCTACTGATAGTTCTTACGAATCAAAGTCCGAAAATCAACTGTCACCCCAAACTTCGTACTCTCCTGTTATTGGGAATTTTCTCCAACCCCCATACATGATTACATACGATGTTTGCTTACTCCTCCCTTAACAACCCATTATCTGGTGGATACTCTTTGATGTCCTACATCAATCGAATTGCGCTATATGGGAAGTTATTCCACCAACCTTTGGCAAAGGAGCCCACATCATTTCACAGGCTTACCCCCTGGTTAGCAGCCTAGTCAACAACCTACTGCCCTTTTCTACCAATGTGGGAGAATCAAATCTCTTCAAACTTTTTAGCTAGTAACCCGGTCTCCTCAATTATCAATTCCAACTTCCAATTCCTGACTGTTCCTCCTTTCATAGCTCCAATCACCAATTTTGATTCTCCTTCCACCCACAATTTCCTCCATCCTTTATCTCTGGCTATCATCAAACCCCATAACATTGCCCTGGCCTCTAACATATTATTAGTATTTGTCCCGAAATTAAAAGAATAGATACCCACAGTTTGTCCTTCCAAATCCCTGAAAATTGCCCCGCTCCCAACTTTCCTTGGATTTCCTTTCACAACACCATCGAAGTTGAACTTGACCCATCCCCAATTCACTTTCCGTCAAAAACAATCCTAAACCTTCTTCTTTGGGATCTTAATGTTTTGTCCTAGCCACCTAAATCTTGGCTAGAAATTAGACCACCTGACTTCAAAATCTCTTATGAACCAATCTTCTTCCTTGTATATTTATCCTTGTTCAGAGATAGCATTTTCTACCACATCCCAAATTCTTTCAACCGTTTTCTCACATTATCATCCCCATTATTATCATTATCCTCCCCATTATTTCCACACATCACACATCTCGATGGACCTATTCTTCCTATTGTCTACAATCTATCCCAAGTAAGGGCATGACATTTCCAGGCAATCCAAAGGAAAGTGTTCGCCTTAGGGAGGCCTTTAGTGTACCAAATCTTCTTAACAACATTGTGACTAATGATGTCCCTCTCACTGAAATAAGCTTGGTAAGTCGAGCTAACCGAAACTTTGTTGCTGCCCTGACCCCCTGTCCCCCTTCCCCAAACCACTAAATCTTCATTGTTGGCCCTTGGAATTGGCCACTTGTCAAGCTTCTCCTGAAGCTCAGCGCAGCTCTCATCCAGCTCACTTATCGGAGAAATCAAAGTTTTCTAGCGTCTTTGCTAAGGATTCCCTGTCATGTAATCTTTGCCCATCACTCCTTCCAAATTTTCAAAATGTGTGACCAAAGGGTGCAAGGAATGGATTTCCTTAAACACATAATCCTCTAACCAACAATCGTGCCAAAATCTAATCTTATCCCCTCTTTTTAATTTCCATTTAATGTTAGGGCTGATGAGTTTGCAACAAGATTTGATAAAATTCCAAATGCTCGAACCTAAAGGGAGACTCAGAGAATACCTAAATAAGTTGTGAGGATCATTTTGTAAATACTTAGCTTGAATTACCTTACTCCAAAATCTATTCTTTTCCTCATATATCCTTTAGACTAGTTTAGCCCCTAGAGCATTATTCATCTTCTTGCAAATTCTGAATCCAAGCCCCCCTTATTTATAGGTCTACAAATCTCCTCCCATTTGACAAGATTATATTTGAATGTGTTTTCATTACCCCGTTAGAGAAAGATACGTTGAGAAGCTTCTATAATCCTAGCAACTTTGCTAGGGATTTGATAAACTGACATGACATAAATTGGCACAAAAGCCAAGGCAACATTGATCAAAGTCATCCTTCCTGTCAAGGTAAGCCACTTACCCTTCCAAGAAGGCAGCTTCCCTTGTATCCGTTCAACTACTTCGCTCCATTCCACCTCAGAAGATCTTTTTTTTTGGACTGTAGGAATTGGCTAAGCCCCTTATAACCTGCAATGCATTGGGTAAACTTTTTAATGTGACTGGCGACGCTGGTGCAACACGCCCTCCGGTACCACGTGGGCGGCGGTATTGGACGTCGTGACCTCTTTCTTGCAACAGGATTCTTTAGCCAATTGAGCCAGGGCCCCCGTTCTCACCTTAGAAGATCATTTATCCAACAATGGCATTCCAAGATATTTACTGGGTAGTCTATCCACTTCAAATCCTAAAATCCTTTGGATCTCCAGCCTCTCCAAACAAGGTTCTTTTAGAAAAAACACTCTGGACTTAGCTGTATTAACTTTTTGTCCCGTTGCATTCTCATATTGCATTAATACTTTTTTGATACATCTAGCTTCTCTAGCCGCAGCTTCAGCAAACAAAAGTGTATCGTCAACAAATTGGAGATGGGTAATGTTGTTGATGCCCTTTGAAACTTGTAATCCTTTCATATTTCCTTCCCTTACCTCTTTCCTGAAAGCTCTGTCGAGTACTTTTGCCACTATAAGAAACAAAAAAGGAGAAAGTGGATCCCCTTGTCTTAAACCTCTTTTCGCAGTGAAAGAATATGTGGCAACTCTATTGATTAGAATAGCATAGGAAATAGAGGATATGCAACTATGTACCCAATTGCACCAAGCCTCACAAAAACCCAACCTACGCATAGCCATAATGAGGAACTGCGAGGAAATTTTGTCATAGGCTTTGTTCATGTCCAACTTAACCACCATTCCCTCTTCCTTCCTTGTCTTTATAGAGTGAATAGTCTAATGGGCTAAAATTATGCCATCCAAGATTTCCTTGCCCTTGAGGAAGCCACTCTATGTTGTTATATGGAGCCCAATCAGACTTGGAGGTTAAATTTTCCCCACTTTTGTTGGTGCGTTTTCCCCCCAAATTAATTAATGAGAGAATTGGAAGGGGGGCGGAGCCCCTCTTGCGGGGTTCGGGGGGGAGACCCCCCCGGCGGGGGCCTAGGTGCGGAGCCCACGATGGGGGTTTGGGGGCATTCCCATCGGGGGTTGCTGGGGTCAACGCCCCCGAAGCAAAAAAATTGCCTATTATTTAGTAAAGGCGTCGGCAATTATTTTTTCTATTAGTCGACATATAAAAAACCCATTTTGTATAATTGCCATAAGTCCTGATAAAAATGGTTGGAGAAGGCGAAAAGCCATGAGTCACGGTTGATATTGTATTGTAGCATATTGCAGCGGGATTGGGGTTGCAAGATTGCTGGTTGTAATCGGTTCTATTTGCTGGATAATAATATTGGACTCTCTGTTGGTTGATGTAGCCCGAGTTTGGGCGAACCATGTTAAAATTGTCTCTCGTTATTATTTCTGTGTATTTTAATTCCTCTATTTAATCTCTGATTATCTGCATTTAATTGATATCTTTTGCCTGCTATTCCTAACAAGTGGTATCAGAGCGGGTTGCGTTCGATTATCCTCTGTAGGAAGGTCTCACGATTGATTGGGAGTCTCACGTTTGAGTGGGAGTAATGGCAAACGAGGGTAAATTGAAGGTAGATAAATTCAATGGGCAGAACTATCAGTTATGGAAGATGCAAATGGAGGATTATCTCTATCAGAAGGATTTATGGAGGTCGTTGCAAGGGAAAGCCAAGAAACTGATAGCAATGACTGATGAGGATTGAGAACTTTTGGACAAAAAGGCATTGGGAAGCATTCGTTTGTGCTTGTTGCCATCGGTGGCATTCAATATTTCAAAAGTGAAGACAACAGACGAGTTGATGTAGACATTGACAAAGTTATATGAAAAGCCTTCCGCTTCAAATAAGGTATTTCTTATGAAACGTTTATTTAATATGAAAATGGTAGAAGGTGGATCAGTTACTGATCATTTAAATGAGTTTAACACAGTTACTAGTCAATTGACTTCTGTAAATGTAAATTTCAATGAAGAAGTTAGAGCTCTCTTGATATTATGTTCTTTGCTTGAAAGCTAGAATAGTTTGGTAATGGCGGTTAATAACTTTGTTTCTGGGTCGAATACGCTGAAATTTGATGATGTTGTTGGTGTTATTCTGAGTGAGGAAATTCATAGGAAAAGCTCAGGTGGAACATCCACATCAGGCAGTGTTTTGAATGCAGAAAGCAGGGGCAGATCAAAGGAGAGAGGAAAAGGTTCTGGATGTCAAGTGAAGTCACGAGGAAAATCAAAGGACAAGAGGTCCCAATCCAGAGGAAAGAAGTATTGCTGATATTGTGGGAAACCAGGTCATTTGAAGAAAGATTGCTGGTCTCGGAAGAATAAAGGAGGAGACAAACAAGAAGGCTATAAGGAGGCAAACATGGTAAGTAATAAATCTAAAGATGATGCTTTGATTCTTTCCCTAGATAATGCTGATGATTCATGGGTTTTAGATTCAGGGGTCTCATTTCATTTTACGCCCCATATAAGTTATTTTCTTGATTATGTCCAAGGGGATTTTGGGTTGGTTTATTTGGGGGAAAACGAACCCTGTCAGATTGTTGGAAAGAGAAGAATTAGGATTAAGTTGCAGAATGGGAATCATTGGCTATTACAAGAAGTAAGGCATGTTCCAAGGCTGAGTAAGAATTTAATTTCAGCAGGGCAGCTAGGTGATGAAAGTTGCATAGTTACTTTTAGTGATAAAAATTGGAAGGTTACAAAAGGTGCCTTAATAGTATCAAAAGGTGTGAAAGTAGGCACCTTATATCTTTGTATAGGTCATACTGTTCCTTCTACTTTAGTTGTTGCGGAGAAAAATCAAACCAGAAAGTTGCTGGAAAAAACAGCTACAATAGTTGCTGTGGGTTTTCTAATAGTTTTAGGAACAGTTGTTGCGGGTTCTGTAACAGGTTCAGGAACAGTTGCTGCGGGTTTTGTAACAGTTTTAGGAACAGTTGCTGCGGGTTCTATAATAGGTTCAGGAACAGTTGCTGCGGGTTCATAGGCAGAGACTGAAACAGTTGCTGCGGGTTCTGAGACAACACTATGGCATAAGAGACTTGGACATATTAGTGAAAAAAGGTATGAAGGTACTTCATTCGAAGAAAGTTTTACCAGGTCTAAAATGTATTAATATGGATTTTTGTGAAAGTTGTGTATGGCAAACATTTGAGAGTTAGTTTTCTCAAGGATGGGAAGCAAAAGAAAGATGAAAAGTTGGAGCTTGTGCATACAGATGTATGGGGACCGGCTCAGGTATCTCCTCTCGGTGGCTCTCGGTATTATGTTACATTCATAGATGATGCAACTAAGAAGGTTTGGATTTATTTCCTTAGGCAAAAATTTGATGTATTTGAAACATTTAAGAAATGGAGAAGCTTGGTTGAGAATGAGATGGGTAAAAGATTAAAATGTCTCAGAATTGATAATGGTGGTGAGTATTGCAGCAAAGAGTTTGAGGATTATTGTGCCTCTAATGGAATTCGTAGGCAAAAAACAATTCCAAGGACTCCATAGGAGAATGGAGTGGCTGAGCGCATGAATAGGACAATAATGGAGTATGCAAGGAGCATGAGATTGCATGTTGGGCCGCCTTTAAATGTGGGTAGAGGCTGTCAATACCACCATATATTGAATTAACAGAGGTCCTTCAGTTCCTTCGGGCTATGGTATTCCAGAGGAAGCACGAACAGGTAAGAAGGTGAGTTATTCTTTTCTCAAAACCTTCAGATGTGAAGCATTTGCATATGTAGATTTTGAAAATAGAATCAAGCTAGATGCAAAATAAAAAAAGTGCATCTTCATTGGAATGACATTGATGAATTTGGTTATAGGCTTTGGGATTTTGAAAATCTGAAAAT
Organism: Cunninghamia lanceolata; assembly: GCA_027924645.1. Taxonomy (NCBI): domain Eukaryota; kingdom Viridiplantae; phylum Streptophyta; class Pinopsida; order Cupressales; family Cupressaceae; genus Cunninghamia; species Cunninghamia lanceolata. The sequence continues at coordinate 21,047,609 of BSBN01001583.1, forward strand.
TGTGAGAAGTAGGGATGTTGTATTCAATGAGAAAGTGTTGTACAAAGATTAGTTGCAACAACATGAGAAGAAAGAAAATGATTATGTGGTGCTAGATGATACTCTTGACAACGATGTGCCAGTGGTTCCTCATGCTCCACAACAGCAACAACAAATAGCACAAACTCCAATAAATGTTAGACGGTCAACAAGAATAAGTAGACCTCTCGAAATGTTTGCTCCCTCTTTGTATTCTATTTTGTTAACTGATGCTGGTGAACCGGAAGGGTATGATGAAGCTATGCAAGTGGATACAAAGGTTCAGTGGGAGCATGGAATGGAAGAAGAAATGAACTCTTTGCTGAAAAATCAGAGTTGGGAATTATGCAAATTGCTTGCAGGTAAAAAGACTTTACCAAACAAATGGGTTTATAGGCTGAAAGAGGAAGATGGAGGTAAGAAAAGATTTAAAGCCAGGTTAGTTGTAAAAGGATTTGCACAGAAAAAAGGCATTGATTTTGATGAGATTTTTCTCTGGTTGTTAAGATGACTTCTATTTGTACTGTTTTAAGTATTGTGGCTGCTGAAGATTTGCATTTGGAACAGCTAGATGTGAAAATCGCCTTTCTCCATGGTGATTTGGAGGAGATATATATGGAACAACCACAAGGATTTGAGGTCAAAGGTAAGGAGAAACTGGTGTGTAGATTGAAGAAGAGTTTATATGGCTTGAAACAAGCACCTCGGCAATGTTACTTGACATTTGATAGTTTTATGGGTGAGCAAGGCTACAACCGGAATTCTAATCATTGTGTTTATTTTAAGAGGTTGGATAATGATAGCTACATTATTTTATGTTTATATGTTGATGACATGCTTGTAGCAGGGTCTATCATGGATCACATAAGTGAGTTAAAACAACAGTTAGCAAAATCATTTGCTATGAAGGATTTCGGGGCAACAAAACAAATCCTTGGTATGAGAATTTGTAGAGATAGGAAGAACAAAAAATTGATTCTATCTCAGGCTAATTATGTTGAAAGGTGTTGCAGAGATTCCATATGGAGAATGCAAAAGCTATCAGCACACCTTTGCCTAGTCATTTCAAATTGACTAAGGAGATGTGTCCAAAGACACAAAAGGAGGAAGAAAAAATGTCCAAGGTACCATACGTTTTAGCTGTAGGAAAGTTTAATGTACGCCATGGTATGCACGAGATCGAATATTGCACATGTCATAGGAGTTGTAAGCAGATATATGAGTAATCTTGGATTGGAGCATTAGAATGCAGTAAAATGGATTCTCAGGTATTTGAGAGGTACATCCAATAAACATTTATGTTTTGGAGGTGTTAATATTGATTTAAAAGGCTATGTGGACTCAGATTTGGCAGGGGTTATTGATACCAGGCGGAGTACTATAGGTTATGTCTTTACTGTAGGTGGGACAACGGTGAGTTGGATCTCAAGGTTGCAAAAGGTGGTTGTTTTATCCACCACGGAGGCAGAATATGTAGTTGCAGCAGAGGCAAGTAAGGAGATGATATGGCTGCAATTTTTCATGGAAGAATCGGGCAAACAATAGGCTAATAGTTATTTGTTTACGGACAGCCAGAGTGCCATACATCTTGCAAAGAATTCTGCCTTGTATTCAAAGACTAAACACATATAACTGAGGTATCACTTCATCCGGTCGGTGTTGGAGGATGGACAGTTAAGGTTGGAAAAGATACATATAGATGACAATCCAGGTTGGAAAAGATACATACAGATGGCAATCCAACGGATATGTTTAAACGAGGCGGTGACAAGGGAGAAGCTGAGCTCCTCTTCAGCTTTGGTTGGCCTTCAAGATTGAAAATAATAAAACCAGAACAACATGGTCTAGGGTCTAGGGTCCAATGGGAGCTATAGGGCAGTGGTGTTATGATTAGTCTCCAAGTGGGAGATGATAAGATGTGGAGTTTGATTAGTCTCCAAGTGGGAGATTGTTGTTATATGGAGCCCAATCAGACTCGGAAGTTCAATTTTCCCCACTTTTGTCGGCGTGTTTTCCCCCCAAATTAATTAACGGGGGAATTGGAAGGGGGGCAAAGCCCCTCTTGCGGGGTCCGGGGGATGACCCCCCTGGCAGGGGCCCAGGGGTGTGTTGATGATTGTTTTTAGACAAGTCAACAATAGAGTAAAACACTAGAGTATCCCACTCTCTCTTGAATAAAGCTCTTCAAAGGCTAAACTATGTGATCCAGTGAAGTAACTCCAAGGTTCCTTTTTTAATGCATGATGGGTTAACTCAGTGATTACATGTGATCTTGTTGATAATCACAAAGGGACTTACGCAGATTCTTCTTCATACTTGTTTAGCTTATTTCTCCTTCAATGTGGATGATTTATATACAAGGTTTTAATGATAAAGAAAAACAAAAGGTAAGGGTTCAGAAAACTAATCTAAGGTCAATGAAGTAATGATGAGGCTTGAATAGACAAACTCCTAAGTAAACCTAACTTCACTTCGCCAAGGATGCCTACAACTACATGAAGTTGGTGCAATCTCCTAAGGTTACGCGAATGGTTTTCAAATCATGAAGACTCATATGAGCACCCATTGAACGGCGCAGCTCAGACAAGCATCCACAATCGAACTTATGCAAATTAAGCTCAGACTAGCTTTACACAACAATTCACCAGCGATGAATGTTAAAAGCATGAGCTAGGAGTTGATCAAATATTCAATACAACATGCATTACATCAATGAACCTCTAATCTACTTCTAATCTAATTGAAACATCTCTTCATTCCATTGAAGATACAAGAAATCATGCCATTCCACAAGACAAGACTTAAACACCAAGTGAACTCCAATGTCCTTGCATTAATCTTGAGCAATATTTACAACAATTTCAAGTACTCTCAGAGAATTTCGAGAGTCTCTCCTATTCTACTCTAATTTCTCCTACCACTTAGCTACTATCTATAATCTATTCTACTTTGAAACATCTCTTCATTCTCTTCAAGAAACAAGAAACCATGTTACTCCACAAGATAATACTTAACACCAAACAAGTAGCTCCAATGTCTTTGCATTAACCTTGAGAAATATTTACAACAATTTCAAGCCTTTTCAGACAATTTCGAGAGTCTCTCCTATTCTACTCCTACCTGCCTACTGACTACTGATTATATTTACAAATGAGGCAACAAGGCCTTTATATAGTGCTCCAGAATACAATGAATGGCTAAGATCAATTCGATAGCCAAGGGTCTAGATCGTGCCACCTCAGAGGTAGTTACAACAACTTGCTATTTTTAATGAAGGCACGTTTTCCAATGTGATAAGGTAAGGCGAAAGCATTTAAAATATTCCTCCACATAGGAATCCCTTTAACTTCTTTCATTAAATGATACATTTAATGCATTTAAAATGATGTGTTCTCGCCACATAGATGCCACCTCAGCATACTTTGAAAATTGTATCATCTTTGTGTGATGTATTCAATGTGATTGCTTGAACTTGTATGTTTGGGAATACATCTTGTTGATTTTGCCTTGTTCATTCTTCTTGTAGACTGGATGTAAGATACTTGTTGCTTCACTTGACTAACTTCATGATTCTTTCTTCTTCTTGTAGGTAAGTTGATATGATGATCTTCTTTGATGATGCTCCTTCTTGAAGAGTAAGTAATGGAGTAGATGATGATGATGTATACTTCCTTCATGTAAGAGTAGATGATTTCTCTTGGACTCGAAGCTTGAATGGAACTTGAAATTGAATGAATGAAGTGCCTTGCTTGATGATGCCATTGAAGATGAAGTGTTTCAACACGATGATCTTTGAAGTGGCCCTTTGGAGTGTAGATGATAACACCTTCTTTGGATGTGGAGTAGATGACCTCTCAATGATATTTGAAGCTTGATAAATCTTTGAAGATTGGGAGAACTTGACTTGAAGCTTGGATGAGTGAATGCCTTGTCTTTGAACATGATGCCACTTGATGAAGAGTTCCAGTAGATTGATGAAGAAACCAGCTGATACTTGAAGTGATGTAGATCTCTTAGAATGATGCTTCCTGGAAGATGATCTTGAATTATTCCTTAGAGCAGCCACATGAGGTTTCCTTGAAGTAGATCTTGAAGTAGAGTGGATGCCTTCGGAAAGTCTTGATGAAGATGATGTCCTTTGGATGGATGTTTTCTTGTCTTCCCTTCTAGCATGAAGGTGATTCCAGCCCTTAGCACCTTTGATCATTCCTTAATCTTCATCCCTATTGCTGCAACACAAATAAAGAAACAACATCAATTCCTTAATAATACTTGATTTATAACACATAAAAATCACTTCATGCATTTCCAAGCTAAGCGCATTAGATGCCAAATTAGATCTTTGCTTAAAATTTCACTCTAAACCACTATTTTTAATCCTTAAGGAGAGCACATTAGTTAGCAATTTCATCTTCCGGTTAGAATTTCATCTCAAACGATCAATAAAGACCTCCCTATCTAGGCGCATTGGTTAAGGATTTTGGATCCTCCTTGAAAAAGTCTTTGAAATTTGTATTGAACCCTTTCGTTCCTCAAGCGCATTAGATAAGATTTTTGAAATCTCTTTCAAAGTGTAACAAAGCCTTCCCACATGTGGCGCAGTGGATGAGAGGTTTGATTTCTTCTTGATCTTTTCTTACAAACCTGAATTCTTCTTCTCCTTCTAGGCGCATTGGATGGGGACGTCAAGATCTTCCTGAAAATGTATATTATATTCTTGCAAATTAGTCTTGAATCACTTCTAACTTGGTCGCTTTGGTTGAGGGTTTTGAAATCCCCTTGTATTGAGCGCATTGGATGAAGGGTGTTGATTCTTCCTTAAAACCTTACCCTCTCCCTCACTTTTGGCGCACCGGTTGAGGTGTAAGAGATCTTCCTTCTAGGTTTAGTGCATTGGATGCCTATTTTGATTGCTTCTTGTTTTTAACTTTAAAATGAACTCCTTTCCTCTGTCGCGTTAGATGAGAGCTGTGATATCCTCTGGAAACATTATAAAATCTGCACTTAACACTTAAAACCTGCCTTTTTATCTTGGCGCATTAGATCATGCTTTTAAATCTCCTTAATACCACCTTGGTTGTGCATTAGTTCGAGGGTATAAGATCTTCTTGTTTTGGCGCATCGCACTAGATGAGACCTTCAACATCATCTTCAAATCATCTTTCCCCTTTTGGCGCAAGAGATCAAGATTTTGACTTCCTCTAGAATTTCACTTTAAGACTTGATTTTAGATTCTTCTTGAAGTAGTCGCATTAGTTCACACCTTTTGAATCCTCTTCCTCTAGTGGCGCGTTGGATCACTCTTTCAACATCCTCTTGATTATGCAAAATTCACACTCCACACTTGAATCTTACCTTTCCTCATTGGCGTGCTGGTTAACACTCTTGAAATCCTCTTATTTCCTTTTGCAATAGATCAAGTGTTTGAAGTCTCTAAGGGCTAGCGCATCACTTGAAAATTCACTTAAAACTTGAATTAGGCCTTTCTTAGTAGTGGCGCATTGGTTGAAGGGTGTTGAATCTTCCTTAAATCTGGGATTTTCCTCCTCTTTTCATCAAGCGCATTAGATGAGGACCTCTGAATCTCCTTGGAAATTAACATTTTACCTTGGGCGCTTTGGTTGACACATTCGGAATCTTCTAGGATTTGCCTTTTGACGGATCGGTTCATGCATTTGATTTCCTCTAAGAGGTGGCGCAATGGTTCAAGGATTTGATTTCCTCTTGAATGTCTTCTTGAATTTACCTTTACTTTCCCCTAGATGGTGCATTAGATCAAAGGTTCAAATTCCCCTTCATATAGGCGCATTGGTTAGCATTTTCGAAATCCTCTAGAATTTTCGCTTTGGTTAAGGGATTGAAGATCTTCTAGAATTGGCGCATTACTTCAAGGTTTCGAGTTCCTCTTAATTTTCCTCCTCTTCTCACTTACCTTCCATCAAGCGCATTGGATTGAGGTCTTCGAATCTTCTAAAAAAAAACCTTATCCTCTCCTTCCTTAGGTCGCATTAGATGAGGATTTGAAATCCTCTGGAATGTGGCGCAATAGATAGCCCTTTCGAAATCCTCTTCAAGTTGGCGGATCAGATGGGGAAGTCGAAATCATCATCTTTGCTATCCTTGGCGCATTGGATCAAGGGTCGAGGATCCTCTTCTTCTTCTCTCCTTTTGGCGCATCACTTCAAGGTTTCGAGTTCCTCTTGCTGTGGCGCATTGGTTCAAGGGTTCGATTTCCTCTAGCTTTTGTCGCACTAGATGGGAAATTTGTGCCCTCTCAGAAAATTTCGTTTTTTCAGGGCCATTGAGGGTAAAGGTATATTGAAAAATATATTTAAGTATATGTTGAGAGATTGAATTTCTTATACTTTAAATATTTTTCGATATACCTTTCAGGATGTTTGAGATAGGTCTTGAATCCACCGGATTTAACATGCAAAATTTAGAATTTGGAGGATTCACTAGATTTCAGACTTAGTCAATTTTTCAGGATTTTCAGGATTTCAGGCTACCAGACTTAGTCTTTTCAGGATCTCAAACATACATCAGGATGGGTCTCAAGATTCATGATTTGGATGCGATTTGATTCTTCATTACTGCAAGTTCATGTTCCAGATAAGACCTCCAGTTATAAAGCAAAAACCTTCTAGGAGAGACTTCTTGTTGGATTAGCAGAGGAAACGAACCTAAGGCATTGTCAGAACTTCATGCAAAGCATCGGAACTAAAAAACAAAGGGGGTCTCCATTTGCAATGGGGCGATGTGTGATTTGGTCACAACAGGGTGGAGCCCACAGTGGGGGTTTGAGGGCAACGCCCCCAGCGGGGGTTGCTGGGGGTAGCGCCCTCAAAGCAAAAAAATTGCCTATTATTTAATAAACGCGTTGGCAATTATTTTTTCTATTGGTCGACATATAAAAAAAACCCATTTTATATAACCGCCATAAGTCTTGATAAAATGTTTGGAGAAGGTGAAAAGCCATGAGTCACAATATAGCATATTGCAGCGGGATTGGGGTTTAAAGATTGCTGGTTGTAATCGGTTTGATTTGCTGGATAATAATATTGGACTCTCTGTTGGTGGATGTAGCCCGAGTTTTGGTGAACCACTTTAAAATTGTCTCTCGTTGTTATTATTTCTATGTATTTTAATTCCTCTGTTTAATCTCTGATTATTTGCATTTAATTGATATCTTCTGCCTGCTATTCCTAACACTCTATTTTTCAGAGATCATATTCTCTAAACACTTCTTGAGCCTGGTTGACATAACCTTGGTATCGATCTTATAAACTGTGTTACACAACGCAATAGGCCTGAATTCATCGAAATATTTTGGAGCTTTACTTAGGAATGAGAGCAATGTAGGTTGAATTCCAAGTCTTCAAAATAGATCTTCTAATTTTGCACTCTTTCGCCACCCTCCAAACATCTTCCCCTACTATATCCCATAATTTATGAAAGAATTTTTCCTGAAAGCCATCGGGACCAAGATTTCCATGTCCTTAGAGAGAAGGCAACCTTTCTAATTTGCTCCATAGTAAATGATAATAACAATTCTTCATTGTGTAAATCATTAACAAGCTTTGATACATTACCCAGCAGAGCCTCTTGCTCCTCCTGATTGGTAATCGAGACATGTGGAATAATTGTTTGAAAAAACTTGTGCCTTCGGATCTAATAGCTTCCACATCCTCCACAATTGTTCCTGAGGGAAGTTGTTTACTCATGATTTTGTTGCTTTGCCTTCTTATATTAGTGGCCAGGTGAAAAAACTTAGTATTGCGGCCTGCCTCCCTCAACCAATTAATCATGGATTTCTGTTGCCAAAAAATTTCCTCCATTCTAAGGATTTTTCCATGTTCATCCATCAACTCTTTTTCTCGTTTCCTGAGATCAAAAGTTAAACCATTCAAAGATATGTCTGCCTCCACTATGTCTAAGTCGGCTTCCACCTTATTCTTCTTTTCAAATATATTCCCCATAATATCCTTATTCCAGTTTTTTACTTGCCTCTTGATCTCTATCAATTTTTTGTAACTTATATACCTCCTACATCCCCTCACATCCATCTTCTACCAACCTTAAAGGGCTTCTTTAAAATTGGGATGTACAAACCAAAAAGCCTCCATTTTAAAAGGAATCCCACTCAGTGTCTTGTTCTTGATTAAATGCAGAGCGATGGGCCAATGATATGATCCCCAAAACTGAATGACCTATGAATGAATACTCATTGGGGCAAGCAACCAATCAGAATTAAACAAGAATTTGTCTAATCTACATAAAATGTTCTCCTCCCTCGTTCTTATGTTTTTCCATGTAAACCATCCCTTCTTTGGTTTAACATCAGCTAAATAGAGATGTTCATAGAATTTTCTAAACTCAAAAGAACCCAAATTCCAAGATGTCTTCCTCCTTTCTTTTCATCCGGATTTATAATAGCATTAAAATCACCACCTACCACCCAATTTCCTTCTACACATACTTGTCTAAAATTCCATATGTATTCCCAAACTCTAATCCTCTCTCTTTCCAGGTTAGGGCTATGTACATTAGATATTTAACATATGATTAATTCCTTTAAGGTCTTTGAATCGAATAGAAAGACAAGTATGAGAGCCATCGACCAACGTACATTAAAAACAATGTTTATTCCACAGGATAGCCATCCCCCTCCCCCCGCGCTATCCCTTCAGCATCGATTGCTAATCCCTCCCCATTCTTCCATATCCTGGGAAGCATGTCCTTTAATTTTGCACTCTCCACCTTAGTCTCTTGAATGAGTAGAATGTCAAGGCCTTCAATCTCTATAAGTCGTTTTAGCAAACGATGTTTCTCCGGGTCGTTGAGGCTGCGGATGTTCTATCTTAGAATCTTCATAACTTCTTTCGGGTAGGGAGGTGCTCGCCTCTTGAATTTACAAATTTCTTCATAGAAGCTTTTGTTCCATTTTCCAGATCCTCCAAGGCCTTTATCTTCGTTTTAGAGGCATCTGTTTTTCTTCCTTTGTTGCTTGCCCCTCCAACATCCATTGATAGAGAATTCCCCCCCCCCCCAACTCTTTTACTCTTTGTAGCGATGCTCCAAGCATTTTCCTTATCCTTATCATCCTCTTGCCCTGTTTCATTGTCACTCTCCGCCCCTTTCAAAACCTCCAAAACTGCCGTTGGCGCAGTTGGGGCCTCGAATTCACCTTCCCCTAGACTTTTTCTGAGAGGTTAAAATTTGCAACCTCCTTGAATATCCCCTAGTTAATTAACTTATCCCGCTCCTCTAAATCATAGTTATTGAGTAGGGGAGAGGAACCCTTCTTCCCTTTTGTGGAGAGGATTTGAGTCTTCCTCCCTGACATCAAGCTTTGTGATAGTGAATTCCCCCCATCTGGCAAATTCACCTCCAAACGGGTATATAGACTTGAAGTCTTCTCATCCTTTCTATTCCCTTTTACTTCACAGAACCTAGCAATATACTCTATCTTCCAGCAACGAAAGCACTTGATTGGAAGGCATTCGTAATCCAATTCCTGATTCCAATCTCCCTGGATGGAAGAGAGCTTAATAGTATGTTTGATAGGCTTTCCCAAGTTAATTCTAACACATATTCTCGCGTATGTCGCCAATTGTCTACCCCTGGTGGTATTGGAACTGTAGACCAATTCCCCTAATGAATTCCCTATTAATCGAAAGATTTCTTTTGACCAAAGCTTTTGCCGTAGCTTGTACAATCTGATCCAAAGAGGAGCATCTTGAATCAATTCTCGGTGTGGATCAAATCCTAGTGTCCATGCACGAATATACATCCCAACATTGCCCATAAACCACAAGCCTCCCTTAAGAACATTATCCCTCTCAAATTCTGATTGAAAGACTATCTGAAGAAACCCTAGCGCAAGAAAGCATACCTTTAGATTGAGCCCCACCCACTTCTGCCCCGATCCAAGCCTTAATCTTCCCCATAGACGGCCAAATACCAATGAATTTAGCGATCACCGCATTCTTCTTCAGTTTCTCCACCTTAGAGTTGAGGAAATTATTCAAGATTTGGTGTAATGCCCCCTTTTAGGATATTCCTGATTTCTTTACTTGCATACAATAATATCACTAGAAAGGGACATTAGAAACATTAAAGATCAATAAATTAAGACAATATTCAGTTCATAGCATCATTCATATTGAATTCATCTATCATTCATATTAAACTCATCTATAATAGCATAATTAATAATGAGAACAATACTACATAACACAAATAATAAGATCCATTCATCATAGCATAATCCACAATCAGTTCAATTCATAACACAATTCAGTATCGACTATGTTCAAGTCTTAATCCTTACTTCCTTTCTAATCCTCAACCATGGATAAGGATTTACTTGTCTAGGGCGTGATGAAACCGACTCGATGGCTGGATTTACTCCGTCTCTCCCTAACAAAACCTTGCCTATCCTAAGGTTGCAGGCAATAGAAATTAATAAGTATTAACTTGAACATACTTCAATATACTTCAACATACCAAATGATCACATTTATTCATAGCACATTTTGTATTGGCTATGTTCAAGTCTCAATCCTTATTTCTCTTCTAATCCTCAACCATGGATTAGGATTTACTTGTCTAGGGCGCGATGAAACCAACTCGATGGCTGGATTTACTCCGGCTCTCCCTAACAAAACCTTGCCTATCCTAAGGTTTTAGGAAATAGAAATAAATAAGCACTGAGTTTGAACATACCAAATGTGTTGTGAACATAATCTATATTTCATAGCAAGTTTCACAATGCTTATGATACTAATGATGACCTTTCAATTATATGCATTTGTCATTATTTATCACATGGCATTTATCATAAGAGACATAGGGTTAGATGCATCATACCAAGAGGATGATTCTTGCCTTTTTATTCTCTAACCCTTAAGGATTTATTCCTTCCTTCTATGCTATCAGCAGTTACTTGTATATTTCAGATTTAGAATGCATATCATTCTTATTTCCATCTATATTTCCTTTATCTGCCTATTCAAATCAGATATCTTCTTATCTTCCTTATACTCAAAAAATATATTATTCTTTCCTTTAATTTTTCATATTCAGATCTAGAACTGCATTTTCCATATTCCTAGAAATATATATATGCCAAAATATATATTATAAATTCAGATATGATTCTTCTTCTATATTTCTCTTTAAAATCAGATCTTATTTTCCTATGACAGATCCGTATGTATTTTTCTCCCATCCTTTAATTCCACACTCCCCTTCTTCACATTTCTAGAGGAATGATCACATCTTTTGAAGACATCATAATTCCTTTCAAGCATTGCCTCTAATCAATCATTGTCTTGTCTTAATCTCTGCTGACCGTTTTCCTAATGGTAATCGCTGTCTTGACTTAATGACTTCGCTGCCTTTAGAATATTAATCGCAGCTTATTACTAATCGCTGCCCTGCCCTCACTTTATAGTGATCTCTGCCTTTTAGGCTTAAAAAATATGTATATGTATTATATTAAATATTTATGTTTATATTATCATTATTTATCTTTTATATTTATATATTATATTTAATAATATATTATATTATAATTATGATAATATTTAAATGGATAATATTTATATTTGTATTTATATTTATTATTTATAAATACAATAAATATATTATATTTTAATTATATAAAAATATTTATAAAAATAATATTATTATATATTAATAATATTATATATGTTTATTAAATATTACTATATACACAATTATCATCCAAATTGACAATGACAAACACCATATTTGACGAAAGCGACTTCTGTCTTTATCATGATGTTTAAATCTTTTAATTTAAACAATGCGTTAATATCAGGACATCACATTTGGATGCAAGGGATCTCCTCCGATATCTCCACATTGACATTGCCCACTAACATTCGGTTTTTACCTTTGTCTCTCCTTCTGGAACTTGTTGATGATTGTTTTTAGACAACACAACAATAGAGTAAAACACTAAGTATCCCACTCTCTCTTGAGTAAAGTTCCCCGAAGGCTAAGCTATGTGATCCGATGAGGTAACATCAAGGTTCCTTATTTGTAATTTTAGTGAATGGACTCAGTGACTTGATGTGATCTTGCTGATAATCACAAAGGGACTTACGCAGACTTCTTCTTACTTCGTTTAGCTTATTTCTCCTTTGAGTGTGGATGACATATGTACAATGCCTAAATAATAAAGAAAAGGAAAAAGATAAGGGTTTAGAAGAACTAATCTAAGGTCAATGAAGTAATGATGATGCATGAATAGACAAACTCCTTAATCAACCTAACTCCACTTCACCAAGAATATCTACAACTCCATGGAATAGGTGCAATCTCCTAAGGTTAGCGAATGGTTTTCAAATCATGAAAGCTCACATAAGCACCCATTGAACGGCGCAACTCAAACAAGCATCCACAATTGAACTTAAGCAAATGAAGCTCAGACTAGCTTTACACAACACTTCACCAATGATGAATGTCAAAAGCGTGAGCAAGGAGTTAATGAAATATCCAACACATACATGCATTACGTCAATGAGCTACTACTCTACTTCTAATCTACTTTGAAACATCTCTCCACTTCATCAAGATACAAGAAACCACGTCGTTTCACAAGACAACACTTAACACCAAACAAGCTCCAATGTCTTTGCATTAATCTCGAGAAATATTTACAACTTCAAGTACTCTCAGAGAATTTTGAGAGTCTCTTCTAATCTACTTGCCTACTAACTACTATCTTTACAAATGAGGCAACAAGGCCTTTATATAGAGTCCCAGTATTACAATGAATGGCTTGGATTGATTCAAGTAGCCAAGGGCCCAGATCATGCCAACAAGGTAGTTTGTTACAACAAATTGCTATTTTTAATACACAAGAGAGGCAATGAAGGCATGCTTTCCAAGAAGATAAGGATGAAATGGAATCTTTAGAGCATCTTCCACATAGACGTCCTCTTTGGCTTCTTGCTTGTTGAATGATGTGGGGAATTGTGATTGGCTTGATGATGTATGTCTATGCCATGTAAGTGCCACCTTAGCATATTCCCAAATTATATCATCTTGTGATGTCTTTGAACATGATTGCTTGAATGAACTTGCATGTTTGGGACGTATCTTTATTGACTTTGCCTTGTTCTTTGTAAGTAGGATATGTATGATACTTGTTGCTCATTTGTCTAACTCTGTGTCTTCTTCTTCTCTTGCAAGGTGTAAATTGATCTTGAATGAATACATCTTCATAGAGAGTAGGGTGGATGATGATGACATGAAGTAGGAGACTCCTCAGAGACTTGAAGATTGAAGATCTTGAAGTGATAGATGGTCTTCGAATGTGATGCAAATAATGAAGTGTACTTGCAAGATATTCCATGGAGAACTTGAAGCTTGAATGGATGGATGTCTTCTACAATGTAGATGATGAAGTATACTTGAACTTGATGTGATCCTTTGACAAAGTAGCAACAAGATGCCTCCTTTGCAGTGATTGCCTTCCAACTTCACTTTACTCCTTGAAAGTGACTCCAGGTGCTTAGCCACATCCATTCTCTTGCAATACAACAAGGAAACAACATCAATTACTTGATAAACACTTTATAACATGAAAGAATCATCTTTAAACATCTAAATAAACCTTTCTCTAGTCTAGGCGCAAAAAATGGGTGGTGAAGGCATGAGATTGCGCCTTGTTCCCTTGGCTGTTTTTAATGATTTCAAGCATGTTTTTTAAACTCCCAACAACCTTTAAGACCCAAGGCACAGTTTGATGATAGTGCTGATATAGATCAGCGCCTTAGTGAAAGGAATGCTCTTCAAGTATAGGCGCTGATTTGAGGTCTTGGGAGTCAAAATTTGCGCCTAAACCTCCTTAACTCAGCTTCTTAGCCTTTTAACATCTTAAATCACTCTTTTCAACTTCGCAAAGCTTCTTCTTATCATTCAAATACTCGATTTCAAGGTTTCAATGCTCTCATCCTTCAAGTCGCCAGATTTGGGTAAAAAGGACAAGGAAATGCGCCTTAGCTTGAAATATACTTGCTTCATCTCATCTGCATTCAAACTCTTTTGAGGTTCAATACAAGTATCCTTAGACTCAAACTTCCTCAAGTTGCTTGATGGATATCCCTTGATGTTAGGCGCTCAAAATGACCTCTTTAATCAATCACATACTGAGGCGCTCAAAATGACAAAAACAACAAGAAATAGCGCCTAGCATAGACAAGGTATTGGCAAGGCTCTAAGGCGCCCTTTGATGATGTTGAAGGTGTGATATGGCGCCTTGCCTTAATATGATGTTTACTTCCAATTTTCATGATTTTCATTACTTGTATAAACTCTTATGAACTTGTCCAACTCCAATACATTCAATATTTATTGATTCAAACATGATTCCTCTTCTAGGCGCCAAAATGTGGTTATTTTGATGGCAAAATGCGCCTAGACTTATGATGCTCATCTTATGTGTTTGATCAACTTTGGAACTCAAAGTGAATTACCTCCCTTAAGGCGCCTTCGTTTATACTTCAAAACACCCCTTCTATATCAAGGCGCACTTCGTAGTTGTCAAGGTATGGATTTGCGCCTAACACAAATGGAGAGTACTCTTGAAGTTTTGAATGAGTTCTACTAAGGCGCTACTTCATTTGATGATCTCCAACACCTATCCTTCAAGGCGCCTAACATACTTGGCCACTTCTAGCTTCATTTGTTCAAGGCGCAACTTTGAGGTTGTTTGGATGATGAAATGCGCCTTGAGTTCTAGGCACAATTTTGGGTCACTGCAAGTGGGGAAATGCGCCTAACTTGACTTAGCTATTTTCTTGCAAATTTTGAAGGTGAAGGTCCCTGGGTGGAAGTATATTTAAAAAATATTTCCAGGATGTTTGAGATAGGTCCCGGATCCATAGGATTTAACATGCAGATTCTAGATTTTTGAGGATCCACCAGATTTTAGACTTAGTTAATTTTCAGGATCTCAGAACATCAGACTTCAGGATATCAGACTTAGTCAACTTTAGCGTCTCAGGGATCAACTTCAATGTTCTCGATCACACCTTGTTTGACGGATGACCTCCTTAATCTCTCGCTTGCAAAGAGATTAACTCATTTGACTCATTTTTGGTGAGGCTCGCTCCAGGAGATTATGGTTTCCAGCACGAAGCTATAGACTCAACACTACTGACTTCATCATAAATGGTGCTAAGACATCATCCAAGACTCAATGCAAAGCATCGGAGCTCAAAAAAAGGGGGGTCCCCATTTGCAATGGGGCGATGTGTGATTAGGTCACAATAGAACCCTCATCAATGTCCAGATTATGAAGAAGGGAACTGAGCTCCTGCGAGTCATATTTTGATTCTGACCTAGCTACTCTAGGCTCGTCTTCTTTTTTTTTGTTTCCGCTCCTTGTTTGTCATTGATTTCGCCAATTTCGGGTCGCTCCATTCCTTGTTCCTAAAATTATACTTTTGTGTGTATATATATATATATATATATATATATATATATATAATTTGCTTGTCCTTTTAGAAACTGAATATTATGTATGTAAATAAATATATAGAAAAATATTAAATATAGAATAAAATATTCTAAATTATCTTTAAAAGAAAAAAAAAAAAAAAACTAACAATTATTCATATTAAAAGCTTTAGAGAAGAAAAATAAAAAAGCTAACAAATATTCATAATAAAAAAATTTTGGAGAAAGAAAAATAAAAAAGTATCAAATATTTATTTATATTTTAAAGAAAGGAAAGTAAAAAATCTATTGCAAAATACTTTTTTAATTTTATCAATATTTAAAAAACTTAAACTACTTTCAACTACATTCTTTTAAGTAAAACTTAGAAACTGTTTGTTTTAACGCATGAAGTATTTGTTTTGAAATTACAAAGTGTAGCTTTTAAAAATATAACTTTATAAGATAAAAATTTTTAAAGAGGAAATAAATCAAGAAAAAATATATGAAAAGAAATATATATATTTTAGAGAGGAAAATAAAAAAGCTATATGTTAATAGTTTCTTTCTTGCTAAGTGTGAGTACTTAAATGATGATATCTAATTGATTAGTGAGTTTAGACTTCATTTGAATAGTAGAGCATTGCAATGGTTTGATTCATCTTATTTATTCTATCATTCATTTATGTATTCAACACATGCTTTTATAGCCCATTTTTTTTTGTCCTGTTATCTTTAAGGATACTGTGGACTTAGTTGAGCCTTCTCATGACCTATCTTTTAATGCTTATCCACCCTCTTCCCCTACTATTCATTTGGATTATGCATCTCTATGTCCTACCTTTAATGCAAAGCCATCTCCTCTTAGAGATATGCCTACTTTTTATGCCAAAAATACTTCATAGATTTATCATGCAATTAGACATACATATTAGAGGATGGATAGAGGTCAAAATATTCCATTCCAGCAACTAGTTTTGCATTCTAGTATAGTTAATCTTTCCTATTACACCTAAGCTTAGATCCAAGACACATAAGGAATGTGATATTATTAAGTAAATTCAAAATACACAAGCTAATCTATATCTCTTTAGGATTTAGTATGTCGTTAACCTTTGTATAAGGATATCATGTAGAAAACTTTGGACAATATTTAATGAATTTTAATACTACTCCATAGAGAGTAACTTCTTTGATATAATCTATTGGCCATTGTTGACAATAAATCTCAGACCGAAGATCTGTGTTATTTCTTTGATAGTGTTGTGTTTTACCCTAGTGTGATGGATAAGGAAGATAATTAGAACATGTCTGATAGTTATAGAATAGTGCAGTGGATTACAAAATAATACAAAGTAAAATAAACCTACACTTATACACCATTAATACACATATAATCTCCATATACTTCTTATATATTCATCATATAATGTAATACATTGTTATACATCTTTTTTTGTCCTTCAATACATGCTTTGCCTCTCATAAAATAATCTCTCTTACTCTCTTATGACTCACATATGTCTATTGCACTTCTCTTATTTGTCTCTCACTTCTCCATATATGCTAATGCTCTCTCTATCTATGCTATCTAACTCGTATCTAGGTGCGGTACATATATGTTCATCGTTACATATAGGGACATGTCCTTATCCATATTCCTGTATAGTTGTGCCTCTTTGGAGTTACCACAAGTCATTTGTATGTGTTGCAATACTATTCTATTAGTTTATGGTAGCTCTGACTAATTATGTTCTACTCAAGGATATGTTCTCTTGTTGCCATCCTTTAGCACCCTTGCAGGTTTTCACCATTGGCCTCCATTAAGCTTCCCTTTCGAGTTTTCAACCTAATTGGAATGGTTCATTTTTATCCTACCAACATCATCCCCTAGATTAAACTATGTCTTGTCCTTAAGTGAAATATCCCACATAGGATATTTGCTAAAATTTCTGATTTGATCCAAAAATCTGATTCAAACCCTAGTTCTGATTTTCTGATTTTATGTTTAAAATCTGATCATAAACTTATTACAGCCACTTAGAGATGTCAAAGACTCAAAACAACATAGGAATCATGCCAAACATGTACCAAAACCTTTAGATGAATTCCATAATGAAATACACATTGATCCAACACCAAAATGATTGGAAAATCAGATCTGAAGTCTGCTGTCATAAAAATCAGAGATATAAAGTCTTCAAGTACATCAATTGCAATGGGCACACATGCCAAACAATGCCCAGCTATCAAATTCTATAAACCCTATGGTTTATACATACCAATCATATGCAAATTCGACCTCCGAATGATGAAATTGAACCTCCAAAGTGTGGCACTCAGATTTAGGGTTTCAAACCCTAAGGCAATGCAACTCCAACACACTAGTGGCTGATCCAAAATGGCCGCTCAGGTTTGAAACAAATCACTGCTCCAAAAAATGTTGTTACAATTGCCAAAGGATGCAACAAAATCACCAAAACCTCCTCCACAGGTGGGCGCTCCAATGGGATGATGAAACCCTAGCAAAATTGCATCAAAACACCAACCAACAATGCCGGAGGATGACCGATCTGCTGCTGCACCAAATCTGACTGCACTCTTCAAACCCTAGCAGCCAAAAGTTGTCACAAAATGCCTCAAGGATGAGGTCGCTCCACTCCTAGAAGGTGGCGCTCAAACCCTAGGTGGAAACCCTAGGCCAAAATGCCTCCAAAGCTCGCCAAAAACCCTTCTTCGAATCTGATCTACAAATCTGATATGAAAATCTGCTCCTCTTCGCCAATGAACAACAATGAAGCACAATTTGATCCTCGTCACGGAATCACCAAGTGATGAGCTAGGTTTTTCGTCGAACTCACCGTGAACAACAAGGGTTTTCGTCCTTGGTTCAATGCTCAACTTTTGTTGCAGCCAAAGAGAGATAACTCAAATCAAAATGTATAATGCTCGGGATGATCCAATGCCCTTCCAAGTGACTTATATTTATAATATGCTCAACTCTTTCCCATAGCCGACCTAGAATTGATATTTTCTTTTTCTTTTTCCCTCCAATCTGGCTGACCATCATCAAGAGGTTTGGGCGCCCAAAAATCAAATTAAAGATTTGATTTTTAAATAATATTTATCCTCTAAATTGAGTGCACCATATCGAGGAATAAAATATTATTGTTTTATTTATTTTTGACCACCTTAAAACCACCAAATGGGTCATCCCTCTTCAAGGAAAAATAATTAAATAATTTTGACCCATCCAAAAATAAGATAAAAATATCTGAAGTCATTTCCCACTCTCGCCATGTGTCAAGGAAAAGTAGTTGAGCCTTATAAAAGCAATTTTCCAAATATCCATGCCAGACCAACTTTCCAAATATCTATGGCATTCAAACCAATAGCTCAACCAAAACATTCCCTTTCCAAGTGAATTAGCCTATGGGGATGAAGAATAGGCTAACTCAAACTTTGCTAGGTGATCATGCCGAAAATGGGGACATTACAGACATGTTGGCTCTATCTAGCACACAAAAAAACAATCTAAAGCTGTTGTTTGTCAAAATTTGCTCAAATTTTGTACTGCTATGAACATTCTACAAAAAACTATACCAAAATCTTTCGTATGGTAGGATATTCTTATAAATGGTCTACAAGTGGTTGTAAGTATTTGTCCACTAAAAATAGCATGTTGTAGGTGATGAACTTGCCCATTAATCTTGGTCTTCAAAACTTCCTTGTCACTCATAGAGGAAGGAATGTTAATGGAATCTCTTAGTTGTTGTGCATCTATGAGAAGGCCTACCATTGGGGCTAGCTGCAGACTCACCACTTCCCTTAACTATTTTATCTATGATATGATGTTTCTTTAGTCTTGCAAGTGGTGGAATTGAGTGTGTGGATTCTCAATTTGTGCCCTTGTGGCTCCATCTAAGTCTCTCGTGGAATCATATGAGCTAGAGGCCTACAATATTTGTGTCTCCAATTTAGCAATCTAAATTTTTAAAGATTTTGTGGAGGTAGGCCAACTTAAGAAATACTATTATAGTGTATTTATGTTACCGTGCAGGTCTCTTCCATCTTCCTTAATTCTTTGCTTGAAGAATTGTGTGTGACCTATTACACATTTTCCCTCGATTGTTCTTAGTTGATTTTCCTCATATTCTACTAAAATTTGCTTCTTAATCTTGGCCTTTTTCACATATCAACTCCTCAACTTTGTGAGTAGCCCATTGATTGCTATTCCCAATTGTTACTCCAGAGGTAAAGAAGCATCCATGGTGACTTGTGGTAGTTATGATTAGACTTCTACCATTATTTCCATTAATGTCTTGTTCATAGCCATATATTGTGTTAGAAGTATTTCCCTAAAATTGCTCTATAGAATATCTCCCATTTTAAACTATTGAATTGTTGAGATTTGCATTAAATCCACTTGAGGCCCCACTGGTGTGGAGATGAGAAAGGTGTGTGCCAAGGTAACCACTAGTTGGATCTATGCCTGTTGAGCAATGAATTCTTTTATCTTTTCCATGGGATCAAGTATTGGAGGTGAGAGACAAGTGACTACTACTTGTCCTTTAGGTGTATCTACTCTGGATGTTTCACTCATAATGGTTTTCCCCTTGTCATCTTTTTGAGCTTGGTCAAATGCACTATCTAAAGTATCATCTTGGGGTGCCTCCTATTGGTGTTCCTTCATAGTTTCTTTTTCTCCTGGTGATCCCAGTGTTTCTTCTTGCCTTATTTCCTTCTTGTATTCCTTAATCTCTTCTTCTTCACTGATGGATCCTATTATTTTAGTTTAACCCACATTTATGCCTTTGTCCTCTTTAACCTTCTTTGCTTGTGCGACACTATCCTATATATCTTTCACAAATTCTTCCACTATTATTCCTTTTGGTCCCGTTGTCTATTTGCTTTTGTTTGCTCAATTTTTTCTCTTCCATTGTAGCTTTTTCTTCCAATAGAGTATTGTAAGCTTTTCTTGTTGCATCAATTGTTTCACTCATTACTCACTCTTTTGCCTCTTCTGTGTTCAAAATTAGTGCATGACATAGTTTAATATTTGTGAGTGAGATAATAAATAGGTGTTAGATTTAATACATTTAGTTTTGAGTTAGTTGTCGGGTGGTTTCAAGTAATTGGAAAGTTAAAAGGCATTATAAAGCCATATTGTTTTGGACAAAATGTGTGATTGTGACTTATCAATATTGTTTTTGAGTATAATCTCAAACCACATTGATAAGTGGTATTAGAGCAGGTTTCCTATGAGACTTATTGACAAAGTGTAGGAGAAGATTAGGGCCAAGATAGGAGATCTTGGAGTGAAGGGAATATATGGAGATCCAAAAGGGGAGTTTCAACTATAGGGGATCTTCATATTGTTAGGAAACAGGGTGTGTGGACATAGCTTCTTACGCTAATATGAGAGGAGTATTGTACAAATAACTATAAATCGTATCCAAAACAATTGCAAAAAATAGAGAAACACATTCATAGACAGATAAACAATGTAACCATAACACAACGATTTACATGGGGAAAACCCTTTCGGGAGAAAAAACCCCACTCTCCAAAATCTGCACAATGTATTATCAAATCAACAAAGGATACAACGCACTTGCAATGCAATTCTTTATAGGAGTATTACACTAGCATTCAAATATGGAGTAATTTCAGCAGCATTGTGGCATCATCATGTATTTGCAAACTCTCATAATACAAATTACTCCTCAAGCACTAATTTATAGGCAAATCACAAACCACAAACCACAAGTGGTTTACCAAAACCAAGTACCAAAACCATGAGCCCAAAAGTGGTGCCCAAATTGGCACAAATTCCAATGCCCAGCTTGGAAAGTCTTCTGGCTATTTTTAGGAGATGCTCTTATAGCTGTCATAACTTGTCATAAGGATCTCCACAAGATGGGTGCCCAAGTTTGGCATTTACCTCCACTCGAAAGATGCTTATGATGTGCATCATAATGCTGGTCAAGATATGTAACTCCCTCTTAAATGCTCCTACACGTCATAAGAATCTGTCATATTTGACCACTAAAATAGGGCGCTCCAAATCTGCCATAAATAATTCATCTTACAATGACTTATAACTCTTCGACAAAGTAGCCGACACATGGCACAAGTGCCAACTCAAAAGTGGGACGCCTCATTTTAATATGAGGCCATTTTAAATAAAATAAATTACGGAAAAATTAATAAATAATTAAATCAAATGCTAAGAACTTGCAAAGGTTGAGAGACCTTAATTTCCAACACATATAGCCATGAAGGAGTGTAGATGAATGAAGGAGATTTGAAAACTTAGTATTAGTACTTAGGAGGTAAACTTAGCATTGAGATAGTGTAGATTGCTTGTAGAAGAAAATGTCGTTTCCACACGAGGGTAATGATGAATTTTTTTTGCGTCTAGGTCAACATACCTATTGGAAAATGTATTAGGGCATCTTATCTAATTTAAGGTTTAGGCTTATTTAAAATTTAAAATTTTTAAAGTTGACCTAGAAACCACCTTTTTGAGTGCTTGTGTTTTTTGATTCTAGGCCTAAATTTTTTGTGGTAGGTTTAAGGGGTTTGGGAAGACTTACGAGTGGTTGTAAAACATATTGGTGACAAGTTTAGACCAAGAAATTGGCAAAATGAGTCCTAAACATGTCTACGAGGATGGACACCAAAATGAGTGCAAAAATCTAAGGTGGACATTGTTAAGTAGGCAATTTTTGACCTTACACCTTTATTTCATATGATTCCTTGTCCAAGAGCATATCACTATCAATTTTGTTTTCATTGGACATCTAATGCCAAATTTCTTGGCTAGATATCTAACAAAATTACCAACAAGAGACTATTCTTGAACCATTTACTCGTTGTCTTGTCATGTGCTTTGCTTACTGGCATATCCATTGTTGGTTCTTTATCATACTTTCCATGTAACCCTCCAAGGCAGACACACATGCATTCATATCCTGCATTCTAACCTCTTAATTCCACTTGCGAGTGTTAATCTTTGGATTGTAAAGCAACAACTCCTACTTTTAAGATCTAGTAATTGTCGTACAACAAACTCACTCCATAATTTCCAAAAGATCATAAAACTTCTTTGATACCAAAATGATTTGTGAACTTTCAAATTGAATACTAAAATTCATTAGAATATAAACTATTACTATTCTACATGCATACAAAAAAAATGATAGCATTTTTTAGAGGAGTAATGTTACTCAAAAGAGAGAAATAAAATGTTATAAATGAAACAATTGACCACATGGAAACTTAGAGATTTTATCCTAGAACCCCTCTAAAGGAAAATTAGCTTGATAGCAGCAATTGATTGATTACGTTAATGTTATTATTGCTTAAGAACAAGTACAAAAAGTGGATGCAACTAAGATTGCTCTTGTCCCCACTAACAATCTCACAAACTCAATTCAAACAGTTGATTTCTCCTACTTTGATCTATATATCACTCAATTTTACCCCTAACAATGGAGACTATGCTTTCCACCCCTATTTATAGATGTTGGAGCATCTCCCTCGTGTACTAGAAGTGTCCTCAAATAGAATTGGAAGTGAAAGAGTTAGTTGTTTGTTTTAAATTCGATTTTCCACCAATCATGTCAAGACTGCTGATAATCCTCAAGCAGTGATGTCAAAATTATTAAGGCAGTTTTTGAATTACTCGAACAATTTTGTAACTTCCCATTATCTAAAAGTTGTGTTACACGGGGAGGCATCCTAGCCTCTAAAATCCGCATCCCCATCCTAATTACATTTTGTGGCTGTTCCCAATTTTTTCAAAATGTCAGAACATGCCTGAAACTTGTATAGGCATCTCCAACATGAAAAATTCTTCTGAATGTTTTTCAGGGCTTTTTTTCTATGCAATGTCGTCTTGTTTACTGTGTTTAACAATTTAGGGGTTTGACGGGTTTATGTCCAAGCTGCAAAGAGCAACCATTTTAATGTATTTATTGACTATCAAGTATTTTTAATAAATTAAAATTTTATATATTTTTAGTAACTCGGCAAATTTATTGATATAATGTTTGATAAATTTATCGAATTGGTTTTAATAATGCAGACTGATTTTATGTATTTTTTAATGGTCTGAGTATCCCCCCTCGCCCCTCTCTATATATAATTGGATCCTGAACTACCGTCCCTGAAATGCGTCCCTTGCTGTCCCATCATCCCTATCCCCGAAATGTTGTGGAACATAGTTTAAAAAGTGATTATTTCAGCTTATGAACAAAACTAATTTTTTTTATTATTGATCATTTTATTAATTCATCATAGTGATGATTCTTAGTGTTTTCCAAATGCTTATGGATCAATGTGTAAAGAAGCTATCAACGTTAATTTGTCATCCTCCTTCACTAGAAAGTCTTTAAGAAGCTACCAATGTACTATAAAAGTCATAAGTTAATTTGTAATATGCTGGTTAATTTTTTTTTAAAATGTAAATTCTTTTTATTTTGTCTAAATTCTGTATTATCGTCATTTCTAGGTAAATGTATGTTTATTTGTTCAGTGGTAAATTTCTGAACATTTGCAAAGTTAACACTATAAGTTGTGGTTTTCTGGTTCCCCACCTGTTTTTTTTCTGGTATGTAGGTAAAGTTGATCACATTGTTTGATTTCCAGGGAGCATTATATGGAAGGCGAAAACAATACTAAGGCTGTTAAAATAGACATCCATGCAAGTATATATTTTGTCTAAATTTTGTATTATTGTCATTTCTAGGTAAATGTATGATTGTTTATTTGTTCAATGGTAAATTTCTGAATATTTGCAAAGTTTTTACACTATAAGTTGTGGTTTTCTAGTTCCCCACCTTTTTTTTTGGTGTGTAGGTAAAGTTGATCACATTGTTTGATTCCCATGAAGCATTATATGGAAGGTGAAAACAATACTAAGACGTGAATGTATATTTTAACAACCTTAGTATTGTTTTGGCCTTCCATATAATGCTTCATGGAAATCAAACAATGTGATCAATACCTACACACCAGAAAAAAAAAGGTGGGGAATCAGAAAACCACAACTTATAGTGTAAAAACTTTGCAAATGTTCAGAAATTTACCACTGAACAAATAAACAATCATACATTTACCTAGAAATGACAATAATACAGAATTTAGACAGAATATATACTTGCATGGATGTCTTTGGATGTTTTATACTTGCTCGAGTATATCTTTGGCTGCTACTATCTTCTGCAGTAGACAAAAGTTTGATCCCTTCAGCAACAAAGTTGCAAAGAGTCAGAATTGAATTGAAGCCAAGCACTGGTGGATTTTTTTTTTAAATGCAGATGTTTCCGATGCTGTACACTTTTACTCCCTAAAATCATTGTTGAGGATGACACAAAAATATTCCTGAGAAATGTCGTGGGTTTTGAAGAATGTGTCACGTCTCATACTTTCATAATTATTTGATTTGGTTAAATGCATGGAAATCATTGAACTTTAATTAATAATAATCACTAAGGATATATTATGGATTCATGATTCAATCGCTTCGGCTATATTTGGGACTAACCTATTGACAGTGCGATGAGTGGGAATGTTTGCAGGTCTTGTCGAAGGACAAGAATATGGCTCAGGTAGAGGGGTTCTAGCTACTTGGCAACACGTGTTGGGTTCTAACTGGTGTTCTTTCACACACACACTTAGGATTGCATTCTTGCTTGATTTCATAAGCTAACATACTCACTGGTGCATTTATATGTGATAGTTGTCTATCATTATTCGTTTGTTTTGACGTTCTTTCTGTATGTCTCTTTACCCGATACTTGATACCTGCTTATGTCAAAAGAAATAAGTTAGTATTGCTTTTTGAAATAAATAGGTATGTAGTATTAAAATGATTACTTCATAGAAAAATAAATTACCTATGTAAGTGAATATTAATAGGTTATTAGTAAATATGCCATTTTGTATTGATTATATAAATAAATAATAATGAAATTATAAGAATTATATTGGTTAGAAAATAAAATATCTAAACCCATTGCAAAATTCTTATTTTATAGTTAATGTTATATATAGTTGTCTTAAAAGACATCCTTTTTAATTAACTAATATATATATTTAAATTAAAGAAATAAATCCTATTATATGATCTATAAAAAAATAAAAAAAAAATAAGATATGCATATATTGTTTTCATTTTATTTTATAAATGAATAGAGATAAATAGCTTTAGATATGAATAGAGAATATAAAAGAGATACTTAAATTATAATCTAAAATAAATATATATAATTAAAGCTTTAGTTTAATTGGATTATAAAGAAGACATTCGGATGTTTATGCGAATTCACTTTATTTGAAGAAAGGCATGCAACGCAGGCCAAAAAGGGGGAGTTAGTTTCTTTTAAAAACATATTTATAATAAAGGAAATTTTGCATGTCTTTGGACGGAAAAAGGAAAGATTAGGTTTTTCTATAGTAATATAAGAGAGGAAGCATCCGCAGACGTACAGGAGGCGGCATCCGCAGACACAGGCAGAAAGGAGGCGGAGATCAAAAAGGGCACAAAGAACGAAGTAGTAGAGAGGCACAGGAGCAACGGTATTTCTCAGTCTTTATTTTGAATCATAAATTTCTTCTTGCTTTTGTTGTCATCTTTGTTTTCCAACCCGCCTACTCAGATCTTGACAACGGCCTTCTTTTGAACCCAAACGACCTGTATGGATCTTGTCCTTTTTAGTGACGTCTTAATTTTCTCTCGATCCATTTATTTATTTTTTTAAAAAAAGAAATAGGACATCCTCTGCCTTTTTGTGAAACGTTTGTTAGAATGTATGCATTATTCTTATGACCTCAGCAAACTTTTTGCTGCTCCAGCAACCTTCGGCATCTCTTTTGTTTAAGTGACTTCCTTGATCGACTCTTCTTGACCGATTCTCAGCATTGGATTTGCCACCAAAGTGTTCGATCTGGCGATCCTCTTGAGAAACTGGCATCATATATGATTCGCCATAAAAATGGCTGCTGATCTAACGTCTTTGAAGAATTTTAGACCTGTGGATAAGGTAAATCTTGTAGCCTAAACGTTACTGGATTTTCCTCAGTTTCTGCGCGGCCCTCTCTGTTTTCTTTGGTCTCTGCATCGTCTTTGCTTCACCTGAAAGCTATGATATGGTCTGAAACGTCTACCCTTATGCCTTTTATTTAAACGCCGACCCTCGGGATTGCATGCTTTTCGTTTTCAGTCAACCACCATCTGATCTGTGACTTGAAGTGAACAGAAAAACTATAGCAACGTCCTTTAGAAAATTACCGGCCTCTTTCTTGCCTCAAACGGTACCACCGTTGAATGCCTCTTGTGTTAAAGTTTTGAACTGCAACAGTACTGTTGCCTAGTCTTAGATCCATCTGTTACATTGACTCCACCACTGACGTCTTCTATGTGAGTTTTAAAAGCTCCTTGATTCGTTTCTTTATCTTTGCATGGTGTTAAAGCCACCTCTGGTTAATCGACCTTCCTTTTGGTCGATCGCTTCTTTAGCTAGCAGTAAAAATTGAGCCGCTGATGTATTTCTGTGTAATATATACCTCGTTCTTCGTGGTCTTTTTCCCATTATTCTCTTTCGAATCTAAAATGCAGTGGACTCGGTGAATTGTTCAACTTATATCAAACCATGATAGTCGAGTTAGAAAATGTCAATCATCTTTTCAAAACTTGAGTGCTTTTATATTTAAATTGCTTAATTACCAATCAAGTATGTAGTTAGGTTGAATTCTCACATGAATGTAAGGGACAACACAACTTAAATAAATCCTATAAAAACTATCAACTTATAGAATATAACAAAACCTAAATTCTCGTAGCTTACAAGTTCAAACATTTTTCCGATCCAAATCGAATGTAACCGTGCAAACCATTCCATGATATCCTATTATGGGACTAGTTATACTTTTTATTTATTTAATCGTTTATGTATTTAATCTAAATAAGACAATTGAATCAAACTTTCTCTTATAAATTTGCATGCGTAAGACGAGCTTGTTGTAGTAAATGGTTTTTGAATGGAATACTTATGTTCTGAAAACTGTGGTTTAAAATGCATATGCTTGTTTCTTGTTCTTGTCTTCCATTTTTATATTTTTTTTTGAAAGATTGCCTTTCGGGATGGGTGTCGAGTATGGGAATAACGGGGAAGTAGGTTTTCTTTTCAAAACCTACACGCCGTTATACAGATAATACTTTGGCCAAAGCGAATGTGATGTTGAAACAAACATGTACCATTGAAACAGATGGATGATTGCCTAGTTCTTATATTTATATTTTCCCTGCCATATCCTATTGATGAGATGCTGCATTCATGATAGTAATGCATGTAGATTGATAGGCACACACCAGATTCCACCTTGCACTTGTTTATAGGTTGCTAGGCCCTTTGAGCAGGGTCGGGTATCCTTCAGTTTGAAGGATACCGGGGAAGCGCAAGCTTCGTGGTTGGGCGGAAAAGCGCTTGAACCATGTTCTTGTCCTTCAACTCAGCAGATGGCCAGATGGTCGATGGCGGTCGAGGATTGTTTATTGGATTTATTTGTCATTTGGCGACAGTTGTACTTCTTCATGTAATTCAAATGATTTGTAAGGTGTTATGTCATTATGGTAACTTGTAATTTTATTGATTTGGTAAACTCTGTAATCGACTTCAGATAGATGTAATGAAGCATGATTGGACATCAAGCTTATGAATGGAACTTGCATTGACTTTAGAAATTTCTGTTATCTCTTCTCCATGATGATGTTGTAGCTAATTTACTTATTTTACTTTACTTTACCTTACTTGTAGTTAAGTTAGTTTGATTTAGTTATGTTTGTTGTGAAAATTGTGTACTTTACAGAATGTCAAAAGAAGGAATTAGCAAGAAGCATTATGGATAACTTAATTGACTTCAAGGAGGATGTTGAGTTGTTTCAAATAGCGAATATTATAAAAATTTGCTGAGGATTGATGACAAAGTAGCTCAAATATCCAATGATTTGTGCATCAAAATCACTCACAAGGATGATTCTGAGCACTGTTTTGAGAAAAATTAACAAATACTATAAGAGCCAACTAAACATGTGGACTACCTAGTTTAGGAAAGAGCATTGCTGAAAGCCATGGTATATTATCCCAATTGCGGTAGCCATATCTCTTTTGGTAATGGGCCTATTGCAAACCATCTATACAATAAAAAGTTATTTCCGATCTTAGTAAGGTCATTCTTTCGCAGTTATTTCCTAAAATGCAACATATCTACGAAGGAACGACCTTACTAAGATCAAAAATAACCTTTCATTGCATAGATGGTTTGCAACATGTCCATTACCAAAAGAGATATAGCTAGCGCAATTGGGATAATATACCATGGGTTTGAGCAATGTTTTTTTTTCTAAATTGGGTAATCTACACGTTTAGTTGGCTCTTATAATGTTTGTTAATTTTTTCTCAAAATATGCTCAAAATCATCCTTGTGAGTGATTCCGATGCACAAATCATTGAATATTTGAGTTACTTTGTCATCAATTTCGAGCAATTTTTTATAATCACTTCAACGTCTTCCTTGGAGTAAATTAAGCTATTCATAATACAATGATGTTTGAAATTTCTCATTGAATTTGAGATCTGTGTTACACGGCCGATCGCTGTCCCTAGGCGTCTCCGAAATCAAATATACATTTTAATTTTTCTAATGTTTAGAGAAAAAAACTCACATCTGACAATGAAATATTGCTGTTATACCGTTGTCATGATTAAATTTTATTGCTGTTATACTGCTGTCATGATTAAAGTTATTGCTATTATATTGCTATCATGATTAATTTTGTTGCTATTATACTATTGTTAATATTTATTTTTGTTATTCAACTTATAGTCTTATATTGCTGTCCATTAACTTATAGAAGTTTGACTCTCTCTCTCTCTCTCTCTCTATATATATATATATATCATGTTATTAACCATGTTCCACGATGTTTCGGGGACGGGGATGGGGGGACGGCAGGGAACGCGTTTCGGGAATGGGAGTCTGAGGGTATATATACCCTCGGACTCCCATTCCGAAAACGTGTCCCTTCCACAATGTTTCAAGGACGGGGATGGGGGGACGGCAGGGGACGCGTTTCGGGAATGGGATACCCTCGGACTCCCATTCCCGAAACGCGTCCCCTGTCGTCCTCTTGTGACCTAATCACACATCACCCCATTGCGAATGGGGACCGCAAATTTTCGCTTTTGTCTTAGTCTTGGTCCTGAGTTTTGCTTAAATCTCCATACAAATGAAGGTCATTTGCCAAACAACTGGGAAACACTGAGATCGATCTGGGTACACATAGGTGATGAAACTTTGTCAAATTCGCGAGACAAATGAATTAAAATTGCAAAATTTGACTAAGTAATATCTAGAGTGGAAAATCCTCATGCATGAGGAATATACGCTCTAAGAGAAGGGAAAATCCTCTTGTATAAGCATAATGCGCCCTAGATCATGATAAGCTATTAGAGTGGAAATTCCTCAAAACCATTCAATACACGCTCTGGAAGGAAATTCATCTAAGCATGAAACTTGCAAAATGATGAAGATTTGATCATTGAAAACCCATGAAAAGTCCCTTGAAGATGATCAATACTTAGAGAATTTTATGACCGGGGTAAAGTGGAAAATCCTTGTACATGAGCACAATGCGCCCTAGGGAGAATGGAGGAAAGTTCTCATATACAAGCACAATGCGCCCTAGGGAGAATAGAGGAAAAGTTTTCATATACAAGCAATATGCGCCCATGTGGATTTGATGATTGCAAGGTCAAAACAATGAAATGTTAATTCTCGTTAGACAAATTCATGGAAACGCAAGTGAAGTTGCTTGAGGAAGTCGAAAATGATGAGGTTTTGAATTCACTAAGTGTCAAGGTTGGAGATTTCTCATGCACAATGTCATGTCCCCTTTTTAGCGCTGTCTAGCAGAGACATGAGAGTTGACCTATCATCTGGGTTCCCGTAGGTCAGCGGAGTGGTTAGGGGATCTATTCAGAGGCAGTGTAGCTTGGTAGGGAGCTTTACAGGGTTTTCCAGACAGTTTGTGACAGTTTCCTATTTTTTAGGAAGGGTTCCTATTTTTTAGGGTTTGACTGAGAGTTGACCAGGAGGCATCAGGGGACCTCCAGGAGCATTTTTGGAGTTTTGGTCAAATTCCCTATTTTTTAGGAGGTATGCCTACATTTTAGGGAGGCACTGTCAGTTAGCATGACACGTGGCGACATCATCAGTGGCGTGGGCTACATCAGTTCTCAGTTCAGGATGGCCAGGTGATGGAATTGGAATAATTATTGAATATTAAAGTGTGGCTTTAATATTTAATAAAAATAAAATAAAATAAAGTGAATAACATGTCACTTTATATTAATAAGTTATTAAAAGGACCCCCACCTAGTTGACACAATGTTGTGTTAAAAAGGTGGTATTTTAATAATGAAGTTGGGCCCTCAACTTGGGCGCCCAACTTATGAGTCCTCATTAATAAAAGAATCTTTTAAAGATTCTTACTTTTGATGCCCTTTTGGAACCCTAAAGTGGACGCCCACTTTGGGAAAAGAATAAAGTGACTTTGAAGTGCTTTTTGGAGTTATCTTTTTGCATATCTTTTGAAGCTTCATGGCAGCTCTGAACTCTGAGGAAGGGGGCAGCAGCATTCAGACTCTTGGGAACGAAAACTCTCAAGGATTTTGGTGAATTGGACGACAACCCAGTTCATGTTTGTGGGAGGCCTACTCTGGGTCTTCATTTGTGCACCATTGGACAGATTCCAGGGCATTCTATTGCAGATCTAAGCTTGCAGCAGTACCAAATCAGCCTTATTCTTCAGATCCTTCATTCTCAGTTGCATGCATAGCCTCTTCTAGGCCAATACTATCTTTGTATGCAAGTAGAGATGCAAACCAGGCTTTACATTGAATATAAAATACAGATCTGATGGGTATGTGCCTCAATTTCTTAGTTGGTATCTTTCTATCATTTAATATTTATTTTTAGTCCATTTTTATTTGAGATTGCAGCTGTATGTATATCTATTTGCTATCTTGGCAAATACACATCTCAAGAAAACTGAAACCCCTTCTGCATCTCCTCTCTAGTCTGAAAGAAAACAAAAAAAAATTAATAAAAATCATAAAACAAATAAAATCACAAAAACAACACTTCATTTCAGCAAAGGGATCCATCAGGGATCTTTCACACAAGGAGAGTGCGCTCCAAGGAAGAAGATGGAAAATCCTCATTAATGAGGAATTTGCGCCCATGTAGAGGAAAGTTCTCACTGACATGCAATGTGCGCCCTTGCAAGGAGGAGTGATATCATGAAGATCCAATGCTTAAGAATTGAAAATTTCACTAAGGCATGAGTAAAAGTTCAAAGGAATGCAAATGATAAGTTCAAGTCAAAGTGAAGGAAAATCCTTGTATACAAGGATTATGCGCCCATCCAGAGGAGTCTTGCAAGTGATAACAAGTTCAAGCCAAAATTATGCGCTCATGACTAGACATGCCTTGTTGAAATTGCTTGAAACTCGTCAAAATGTATCAAGATAGTTGAAATCCTTAAATGACTACGCCAAAGGAATGAAGGAGTTAAAACTTGATAAAAATGTCTAAGTGTCCAAGCGCAAAATCCTCATTAACAAGGAATATGCGCCGATACAAGAAGGATAGTTCTCACTAACAAAGAGAATGCGCTCAACCTTGAAAAATGATTCTTCAATCAAGACCCAATGCAAGAGTTTAAAGTTTGCCAAGATGAAGTGGAGTTTGAAGGAAGTTTGAAGAAAATTTGAAGGATAAAATAATAAGTTCAAAGTCAGAAAGTGGAAAATGTTCGTGCACAAGGAGAATGCGCTCTTGAAGGGCACATAGTGCTCGTTAGCAAGGAAAATCCGACCTAGTAATTATCCTTACACAAGTCCAAAATCCGCTCCAGTTTGAGACAGGTCGGCTTAGGAGAGAGAGAAGTAGAATTTTTTATTGCCAAAACAGGCCGACCTGCCCTAGAAGATGATGTGAAATGCTATATATAGAGGAGATCAAACTCCCATTTTACACATGCAAATTAAAAAAAAATTCACGGCAGCGAATAAAGCAGACCTGCAGTGACTAGGAGCAGAATTTTATCAAGAAGAGGGCAGGTTTTATCAAGAAAAGAAACAAATTTCATAAAGTCATAAAGGTTGGAGTGGAGTGCTACAAAGGGAAGAAGCATTTCTTCACTTCACACTCAAGTTTAATCTGAAAAAATCAGAAAGAGCAGAGCAGAGCAGCAGGTTACAGCAGAAATTTTTAAATTGAGTGGGAAAAGCAACTAAGGTTTTCATGTCCTCCTTTGCACCAAATTTGAGTAATTTTGGATAAATATGTGAAATTGTCTTTAAAATCACGATTTATTTATCCCACATGCGTGAGGAAGATGAAATTTGCTCTTGATTACCCTTTATATCACATGTCACCTCATTGTACTAACTTAAGGTGTTTACACTTGTAGGTAGATGATGAACGTGAGAGAACGACAAGGCTTATTCAAAAGCGACATGAAAGGAGCAATGCCTGAGACAAGGATTACATCAAAAGGTGGAGGAACTTGAGCGACACCAACTTGGGACATGCCAACATGGATGAGATCAAGAAGGAGTTGAACAAGCCCACTCATTCCAAGGTCATCAAGGAGACGTTCAAGAACGGAATCGTCCAAGCTGCATGCTTTCCGCTTGCATTGCCAAGTGCTGAGTTGATGTTGGAGTGTGCTCGCCATTATGATCGACAAAGGAGATGCATTGTGACGAATGATGGCAAAGTGTTGGCTTATTTGAGGAAATAAGCTATTGCTGACACATTTGACATTCCAAAGCACACGAAGACTACATATTGCGCCAAGGAACATGCTCAACAGATATATGATTCTGGAATAAAGGATTGTTTGCACGAGATCAATAATAATTGGATGGCACAATCAAGAAGTCACCACAACAAGATGCCAAAAAAACTTCACAAGTCAGATTTTCTTCCCGAGTTTGGATACATGGTGATATTTTTGAGTAGAATAATGGGTTGTCCACAGTCGTCCACATTTGAGACATGGATGTTCTACTACATGAAAGAGATTGTGAAAGGTCAAAAGATGATTGATTGGGCGGAGATGATAAGTAACAATATCCATGAGCAGCTGACGAAGCTAGAAGAGACAAGGACATTTTACATGAGCTCATATGTCATCTACACGTTAGCAAGATGTGAAAGATATGCCGGACTGACTTGTAGAGGCCATGTTGGATATGGCACCGGACAATTCGCCGTGTATGATTGCTATCCACAGTTGCAGCTGAAAGCCATCACCCATTATAGGAGAGTTAATGACGCCTTCTTCATGTTCATTGTAAGGAAATTGCAAGGAGATATTCACAAAAGGTTATCCAAGGAGGCCATGAATTTGATAAAGAAATATGGAAGATGGTATATTCAATTTCCGAAGTTCACCTATCGGAGAATTCAAGGATTTACTTCATTCCCTTACCGCTTGCCGAGGTATCCTACTGACAAGATGGTATTGCTAGAGGTGACAAGGCAATTGGTAGCATACGACAAGATTCATAAGAACAAGAAGAAAGCTGGAATCCATTTCCCAATTGGAGTTGGAAGATTAGAAACTTGTTCGTCACTGAAAGCTGCACTGAATTCGGAATGTGAGTTGCAAGCCTACAACATGGTACTTCATGATTCAAGGAGAGATGACTTTGATCCATTCAACAACATTCGCAAGGCATTTGGAAGAAGGTACAGGCACAAGGAGCATCTTGAAGATCATTGGGCTAACGCCAGTGATGAAGAGGATATAAAAAGTAGAAGATGTTCAAGGTTAACTTGGGATTTGGTGAGAGCATGCAAAGTATTCAACATTCCTGATCAGCTGGAAGAAACTGATAGAGTCATGTCTCAAAGTCTATATGATGCTGAGATGCCATTCACAATCAATTGGTCCAAAAAGGAAATTACACATGATGATTGTTGGATGCAAACAGTCATAGACTTTACAAGAACGTATGCTGATCGCCAAGTACAGAAACTCATTTAGAAAGGTCACAAGTTAACCTACAATTTGATGGGAGATATAGATTCACAACAATCCCAAGAAGCAAGTGATAGTGAATCTAGTAGTGAGCATAATAGTGAATCTGGTGGGTACAGTGATAGTTCAAGAGAAGAAGCCTAGCCAAGGAAAAGAAAACAACCGGATAGCTCACAGGGAGAATGTAGCAGGAAGAGGAATAAATCAAGTTCAATTCTTGAAGCTAGCATTTCTTCCAGGCAAGGAGAAGACCTTTCAGGGAATGCAAACATGACATCTACCGTGGAAGATCAGGAAAGAGAAGAAGTTCCAACAGTTCCAAATGTACAAGAGCGAGGAAATATTCATGAATCTTTGGAGTCAACCTTACGTGAGAATTAATTTGAGGAACATCATCATAGTCCACGAGGGAGTCATGAGTTAGTTGTGATTGAAGATAATGAAGAAAACCAAGAGATGGAAGCACCACAGGATGACTTTGATGAAAAAGCATTCCCATTAACACCAAGAATTTTGATTCAAGAAGAGGTTAATGAGGATTTGTCCGCTTTGCTAGATTGGTTAAGAGAGAGTGAAGGAAACTTCTATTGTGGAGAGAGAGACAAAACTTAATGTAGAAGAGTTGCTAAGTAAGGTAGGAAATGATAGAGAAAAGAAGAAGGCAACAAAGCGAGCTCCAAAATCACAAGAGACAGTTCTGGTTCAAGGCAAGTACACATTACAATACCAAGAGTTGATAAAGCAGTGGATGATATTGTTCCAGAGCATTATGATGTGGCTACTTTTGACTTAGGTCCAACAACAGAAGATCAAGAAGTGGAAGAGTTAGAAGATTCCGTCACAACCATCAAGGAAAGGTTGAGGCAAGAGAAAGAAAAGAGGAATCAGTTGGAGCAAGAAAATTTGGCATTCAAAAGGTACATTCAGCAATTGATGAATCCAATTCGTCAACGTCAAGGAACATCGACGCCACCAGCCATGCTTTCACAAGAGTCTATTGCACAATTAGAAGAAATGAGATCATCATCTCAAGTAGTGAAAAAATGGGTGAACAAAATGAAAAATAAGAATGATGGATTCATTGAAGAAATTGCTCAACAATATGAAAGTGTTTAAAAACTCTTGGACAAAATTCAAGTCATTTTAGACGCATGTTCGGAGTTTGAAGCCGTCAAGCAAAATCTCATGCCACATTTGAAAGATATGATGGATTTTCCAAGGACAACCTTGGTGGATGGAAATGTAATTGAACAAGATTCATCATGTGATTTCTCTTTTTGGTATTAAAATTTGTGTATAAAGGAGCAAGTTCTTAAAAAGGTGGGGAGTGAAAGTGTTCAAGTAAGAAGTGCACTCCAAAGGATTCAAAGCAAGATACTTGATTCTATCAATGATATGTGTGACCTTTCAGGAGAAATTGAGGTTGAAGATTTGAAGAATCACATACATGCATCTTACTTCGACAATATGCACAACATCTCTGGAGAGCAGTTAGATAACATTTCTACACTTTCTACATTCATGGGTGCACATCAAATTTGGAAGACAGAATGGGAAAAGACACTTGTCGTGTACACAACAGATTTGACCAATGCAGAGAAAACCATTCACTATGCGCTAAGTGTACCAATTGATGAGATTTCTGATATTGTGTCCAAGTTCATTGCATTTAGAAGAGATCGACATAAGGGAGGTGCCACATGGATAATCCTCATAGGTTCCAACACGTCATCACATTGGGAAATGTGCCTTTGTTCCCTCTTCTATGTCTAAAAATAGCAAGTTGTAACAAATTCCTTATGTGGTGTAATCCTGACCATTGATTGGCAAATCAATCTTGGCCGTTCATTGTATCTTGAGTGCAATAAAAGGCCTCACTCCTCCTTCATTTGCATATGAGAGAAGTCTTGGAGAAATTGTTGCGAAAACTTTGCTAAGATAAATACAAGTTCATTGTTGAGTTCTTCATGGTGATATTGTATTGTTTTGCAAAGTTGCATGGTTTCTAAGTGCTTACTCGAAATATAAGTTTAACTTAGTTTAGTTTATCAAGTTTGTTTTAAGTTCATGGAAGTTATTGTTATTGATTCATAAGTGAAATCCTTTATATGTTCATACCATTTACGATTTGTCGTGGGCAAGTTGTAGTGCATGGTTAGTCTAAACTCATCCAAGCTTCACTTCGATTGCTTTGTGTTCATTTATTCTCACGTTTGTGGAAGTTCATGTGCATAAGCGATTTGAAAAACCATTTAGCTTTCCTTAGAAGATTGCATCACCTTTGCGTAGTTGTTGTCTTTTGGTGAAGCAAGGCGTGGTTGGATTTCATTGAATTGATGATAGTAGCTTGCATTTAGATTAGGATTCCTAAACCTATCTCTTTTGCACCTTTTTTATAGACATCGTTAGAAATAGGTTCAAGAGCTTTCATTGTTATATCATAAGTTGATCACGTAGTGTGACCTTTGAGTGAGTGTTACTTCTTGTGCGAGTGAAAACAATATTTTCCTATTGTTGAACGTCAAAGTGTAAGTCCCTTTGTATGAAACAGCAAATCACATCTTTGCCAAACAAGCTATCCCACGTTGAAGATTGAAGATAAGGAACCTTGGAAACTGCTCATTTGATCACGAAGTTCAGCATTTGAGTGATTTTGTTCAAGAGAGGATAAAATATGCGAGTATTTTATGCTGCGTTGTCTGTGCAAGGAAAACACATCAACACGTCCCCCCATCCCCGTCCCCGAAACATTGTGGAACATAGTTAATAACATGAGGGACTGAACTTAAAGGCTATCTTGTAACCTTTGATTTTTTAGGTTCATGTTATTTGTATTAATACTACGAGGGACTGAATTTAAAGGCTATCTCGTAACCTTTGATTTCTTAGGTTCATGTTATTTGTATTAATACTATGAGGGACTGAATTTAAAGGGTATCTTGTAACCTTTGATTTAATTGAAAAATAACCGTCAATATAAGTGGACATCCATACATACTACATTGTGACTCAAGTGTATTATTAGTCCCTGCCTAAGGCAGGGATACTAATGATTTCACCTGCAAGTATTTATCTTCCTCGTTGATTGAAAATTTTGTCATTATAGTAAAGTCTTAATTTTTGAGAGAATTTTCAGACAGAAAAAATAAGTGAAATCTAAATTTATTATTGGTTCCTTGATTTTTTTGCCCATTGGTATTCCTTTTTCAATTCGTATAAAATCCAAAAAAATTGGATCCAATGAAAAACAGAGCAGGTTGCATATTGAATTGTTTTCTAATGTTTTCAGTTGTTTTTTAAAGGGAGGACACCTATCATACAAATTGGTGTGTGGCATTCTGTTTAACAATTCACCTGCCTTGTCTATGCTTCCACATTTTGCATACATGCCTGCCAGGGCAGTTACATATAACACTGCCGTATTGTGCAGCCTTCCGAGTTGGTAAAGTGTTGAGGTGATTGCAAGCTCTATGGTTAAAATTGTAGA
Source organism: Cunninghamia lanceolata (assembly GCA_027924645.1). NCBI lineage: Eukaryota > Viridiplantae > Streptophyta > Pinopsida > Cupressales > Cupressaceae > Cunninghamia > Cunninghamia lanceolata. The sequence continues at coordinate 21,085,714 of BSBN01001583.1, forward strand.
AATGCAGAGGACTCTGCGATTTTCCTGGTAGATTATCATGGAAGCAGTGCAAATCACAGGATAAGGATTTCTTAGAAGAAAAAGTTTGTCAAAATGTTTGCAACAACACTAGTATGGAGGCTGTCAAAATGTTTGCAACAATACTAGTATGGAGGCTCTCAAAACTTATCATGCTAGTAAGACCGTGAAGCTTTTGTAGTTTGTATCAAAAGTGAGACGTCAATAGCAAGTGTAATGTTAAGCCAAATATCTTTGGTACTATTCAGTTTAATAAAGCTCAATGAATCCTTCCTTTGCAGTGACAGTAGAAGAGCTTGCTCAAGGCAATTCAACTCACAAAATAGTAGAGATGATATTCAAGTCAAGCTGGATGATATCAATTTTAAAAGAGTTATCAAGATATGCTTGAAATTCAGAACTCTGACAAATATTTCGACGACACTTATGAGTACAGGTATTTAACCTACATCTTTGTTCTATTTACTTAGGAATTTGTATGCTGGATTCTTCATTCTTGTTTGATGAGTCCAAGAGTTACATTTTAGCATTTTGGGTAAATAGTTTGATGTATCAATCTATTCTCTTTGTTATTTATGCCAATTGCTTTTTTCTTCTATGGGCTTGGAAGAGGTTGTGTAGGCTCTTGGAATGTATTAAATACATCTATTTAAATTTTTTGTTTTGAGCTGGTGATGCTCAGGGATCAAATGCTTGCACGTGTTTGTTTTGAACCCAGACCATCAGGGAGGCTCTCAAAACTACCACCACAAGGATTAAATCCTGTAGTTGCAGTGTTGATTAATGCCTTAAGTCATAATTTATCTTTTACTAGTTTGAAAAGGATGGTCTTTGTTTGGTTTTTTTTTCCTTCCTAACCCATATTATCAAGGGGATTTGTGTAGAAGTCTACATTGTCTCTGACTCTCTACTGTGTACTGGCATGCTTTATTGCAGGGATATATATTCATTCATGTTATGAGCCAATGTATAACGTTGGTAAACTGATTTACGCAGGATCTGAAAATGCGATTTCACACCCGGTGGAACCGAGTGAGAGGAAGCTGGGACGGTCATCACAGTTTTGGCAGTTTCGTAACATATTGTGTAGCTTAACATTTTTCTTTGCACTTAAATACACTGCAAAAATATGCAGTAAGCAGCTAAAATTCGTAGGGTTTTTAGGCAAGGGGTATCTCTTTCTTCAGTTTGCCCACGGATTTGGTAGGTCACCCTATTTAGACACTCAGACATTTGCACATTCAATGCATGCCCTTAAACCTTTATTTCCTTAACTCCATAAAAAAATTCAGTGGCACTCTAATTTTTTATTTGGTAAATTTTTCCTGTGAGTGCCCCAGGAATAGATGCCATTAATAAAGGTATTTATTTCTTGTCAAATTTACCTGCATCTTGTGCGCTTGGTCTTGTTTAATTTTGTGTCCTATATTGAGATTTGGATCTTGGTCTTGTTTGTTGGGTATTCCACGCACAAAATTAGATGACTTTGTTTATTCAGATATGTCATACTTAAAATTAAATGGATTTGTTCTTCATCTGACATTTACATGATTAAACATTCAATATATACAAACATTTAACATTTATATATGTAAACATGCAACATAATTTTTACGAATTTAAATATAATATGGGTCTCTGTTATGGAAGCTCTGGTGATTTAACCACCTGAACTCATTCCATTCCACGTTGGACTATATTTTAATAGACTAATTGGTTCAATTTTTTAATTTCATGTGTGCAGCACTGGTTGCGTGTTCTTGGACAAAACACCAAGCAGTTCGAACTGCACTGTGCACATTATTTGGCTGTTCCCCAAAAATATTTCCTAATTGCACAACTTGCCTTATATGGGTGAACGGGCATTTTTATACTTATCTTGTGTCATTTTATGCAAGTGTGCTCCTGTGCATTTCTATAATTCTGCTTCTTGCATCCTTCAAATCTGCTAACTCTGCAGTATTATTTTGTTCTTTTTTGCGACAATCATCATATTACCAATTTTTTTGATTTAGGCCTTTTTCATATTGCTTTGTTTTGTTGTTCCAAAGTCTAATGAGATGTGCATCCCTCTATATTAGTACTCTACTTCTCTATTTTTAAATTGAATCAGTCTTTTTTATCTGTTACTCTGTGATATCTCTCCTAGGACTTCTATTTGGGAACTTATTCTCTATGGTCCATGTATGCCATGCCGATGATAGTACTTGGTGAACTATTGCCTTTTCATCTACAGTTTTTGGTTCATTATTACCTGTGCATCTCTAAGACTTGATTTGGAATATTTTCTTTCAAAATCATCCTCCATGACCCATAAGTAATGGTTGCCTCCATGAGTTATTGCATACTATTGTCTCCACAACAAATTATTGATCAATGGCTCTGATAAATTTTAATTTATTATCTCTTCAATATATTAAGCACCATATGGGCGACACCATGATCTCTATCGCTTATTATGGTCTTCTCACCTAATATCCTTTTGAACAGAATGGTGCTTATGTATGATGGTATCATATTTGATATTTCTCTACCTCTTCACCCTTCCAAGGCTTGTTGGAGCAAATTTGCAGAATGCAGCCCCATTTTCACATTGAGCTCCTAGGTGGTCTCATTTGATCTATAGTGTCTCCATTGAATCTTTGCTAGGGCAATCACTTGATTCTACTATCTTAGTTTGCACCTTGTCAATGTTTTGATTAGTTCAACTTCAGAAATTATATCTCCTTTCAATTTCACCTATATGGAGGACCAATTAATCATGTCAGGAGTTTCATTACCACATTTCTTATGCTTAAGAGACATGACAAACATATGTTTTCTACTAAGCTCAGGATGCAAAGCTAATATATAGGTGATAGCTGCAAGTAGCTCAAGATTTTCCAAGAGTTCCATGGTAACATGATACCAGCTTGGCCACCTTCCCGATATAGATGGAACTCTGCCCAGCTTGACTTTGAGTAAGACTTATATCTTTTCCTTGGATTGGTGCTTGATCTTGCACAAATTGACATAACTCTTTTGACAAGCACTGACTCCTTCAGATTTTTCTAGATCCTACAAATCTGCTTTTCCATGTCCTCCAGCATATTTGGTCCAGAGTGAATCCTGTGGTTGGCCCAATCTAATGGCATGCTGCACATTCCCCAATACAATGCTTCAAATGGAATCATACTAAGAGAAATTTCAAACCCATTATTGTAGGAAAATTCAATCTAATACAATTTGAAATAACCTACCTGTTTGGTTGGATGTTGTACCACCTGTATTGTTGGCATGTCTTCAATTATCTGTGATTCTGTAGTGCAGTCTGTAATTCAGATTTAAACCAAATTTTAGATAGAGATCCTTCTGCAAATCTGAGGTATATTTGTAATCTTGGTTTGCTATCATCTTCACAAGAATTTCATTGAGTTTGAAGACTTATACTTGACTTCTTTGACATTAGGTTCACCATCCATCTGGTGTGCCAGTGTAAATAATCTGATTTTGTCAAATTATTGATTGTAAGCAATATGGTTTTCCTTGTCAACTGTCTTTGGCAATCTGACTTTGAAATAAACTAAGATTTTTCCCACTTTCATAGAAGAATGTCATATGCTTGCAACAAGTGTGACAAGCGTGTTAGATGGCAATGTTTTTAATGACCATCAAAATCCTTGTTCGGCCCCACAAGCTTTTTCTAGCTTCCTGAATTTCCTGCATAAGTAAATCAAGTGCTTCATACATGTTAAACTTTCTTAACCTCTATAATTTTGGCATGAATATTTCCTTCATGTTGCAAGAAGCAATCAACTTCGGTCTAGTGACATACTCATTTAGGTGCATAACCTACATTATTGCCTCACACAAAAGTCACTATATTATCCCAAAATGTTTGTTGTCTTTTAAACTATTTAAAATTTCTTCCTGCAATGGTCTTTTGACATTATTGCGACTGGATGCTTGCACCTACTCAACGCATCTGATGCTTTTCTTTTCCTCCACACAAGTATCCTCAAGATGCTACTCATTGAAAGACTCTTCACTTTGCTGTCTCGTAGTGTTTGATTGTGTAAAGGGGTATCACAGAATGTGAGTAGCTGTCCTTATTCATATTCTCTTCCAAGTAAATAATCATGCTGCATCTTTTGTGCACACATGTAGGTAAATTCAAGTCTAGAGCCAGGCAGTTCAGTCATGAGTTTTTAGCATCCACTGCCACTTTAAGGATACATGGCAGAATTTTCCATTGGCAGTGCCACCCCAAACAGCACCCAAACTTCATAACGTCTTTTATGCTAGGTGCAATTTTATTGTGTTTCTGCTACCTTTGGGCATGTTTTCACATGCACCATTTTGACACTTAAACAACTTTTCTCTTTGAGCACATTTTCCTCCACACTTTACCAATGTTCTTATGTCCTCAGCAGAATGAATGGGTGACAGAGTCTCTCAAAATGTGTGCGTGACAGATTTGAGGTCTCATTCCTAACCCTTGGCATAGATCACTCACTCCTTTGCCATCGTTTTATTGCTGTTTGAAGGAGAAAGCATGTGGCTTGGTCACCGAAAAAGTGCGCCAAGACTTAACCCTCATATTACCTTCCAACGCGGTGGAAAAAACTAAGGAGTTTGCCATTGAAGAATGCTTTCAGATCAGATTTATGTATGGGCAGAGATCACTTAAACCTCTACCAATTTTCATGGTGCTTGAACAGGGAAAAATGATGTCAGCGACTTCTAAAAAATGTGCTCAGCTGTAATGCAGAAACTTTTCACTTAATGTTGTTTCCATACCCTTGCCAAGCAGAAATTCTGATGTCAACGCTCGTTTTTGTTAATCTTCTCTTGCATGCCATTATTTGTTTTATTGGACCCATTGACAATCACTTCACTCTGCCCCTGCAAAAGTTATTAGTTAAAATATATAGATCATTATGGAATGATCTTGTAAACTGACTGGAGAAGACCACAACTGATTGAATTGATTCAAGATCCGGGATCAAAAGACAACAAATTGATAAATTAGGCTTACGAAAGGTGAGTTTCATAGGAGTACCAACAAATTGGTTAGGCTCTTAAAGAATATATTTAGTGGTTTCTACTTTACTGTAAAACCAGCATTCTACCATGATAAAACCTACATGTATCTCATTATGTTACTTTATAAATAGTTTTGGCAACTGCAAACTTATAATCCAAAGAAGAAAATTTGCAAAGAATCTGGATCATGTTAGAAAGTCCCTGCATGCAAATGTGAAAACTAGACGAGGTTTGTTGACAATGATTGCCATTCACACTTCACAGTAATTCTAATAGAAAAATATTAAAATCTCCTCTTACGTATTTATAAATACATGACTTTTCTGTTCCAAATTTTCCAACATGTGCTATTTGTAATCTTGCGTATTGCTTGGTAATTTCATTCAATTATTCCATATTTGTTATCAGGAACACTTGTGAAACATGACCCGAAACATTGGACCTTTCCCATGTTGGTTGGCTGATATTGTTAGCTGGACTATAGCCATCATTAGTTACTCCATTTGCCTACAATCCAAAATTCAAACAAAAAAATTATCCTTAAGTTATCAAGATGAATCTGGATGTCAACATTTACTAAGAAGTCATGAAATTAACATGGACAACAAAATCATGGCCCCTGCGTCGGCACCTTCTCAGGCTCTTATTCATGGCCAGGTTTCTTCTACTTTTCCAGTCACTCATTCGGCCGGGCCTGCTTCTGGTTCGACCTCGTTGTGTGCGTCTTCTTTGGCTGCAGCAGCAAGGGAAGACCCGCCCTCTCGCCACGCTTTGAGGACTTTGACTCGGAAGTTTCATGGATTGTGGTTCAGCGCAGGAAGAAAGGTCTCCCCAAATCTGTCGTGGATTTGCTCCCTCGGGCTAAGGGGGTTAGGTTTGTTTGTTCGGGATCTGCTGTTGTTTAGATCCTCTTTTTGGTGGGTTCTGCAGGTTGTCTGCTGTTCTGCAACCTGCTTTTGGTTTTCTGCTGTCAGTGTGCCTCTTTTGCATTGTTTGGGTTGCCCTTTGGGCTTTTGTTTCTTGCAACTTGGCTGCTGTTGTTCTGCTGTGTCTGTTCTGTTTTGTTTTGCCCTTTTGTAAAGGGTTCAGCCCCTTGTTAACTGCTTATCCTAGTCAAAAACATGGACCACAAAATCAACAGCTAACACAACTTACCGCTTCAATGCAAGCTGCTAAAATAGTCATTACCGGGTAGAGCATATACACCCTGCTGCAATACAAATCAACAAGTGGATGCTGTTAATAGGGCAAATGTGGTCTCTTTGCACATTACTCCTGCAAATTCCTTTCCTAATCCTTGTCCATATTCTTAGTAGATACCACGAAATTAGATTAGAGATGTAGATAGAACAATACTAACAAAGGAAATGTTGTGAGGGGCATGTGGAAAGAAATAAACCTGGTGCTCAACTCGAGTTTTGTAGATAAAACCTGCACAGCAGAATGCTGTTGATAAAACTATCAAACTACAACAACAAATCAGAATACAAAAGAAATTAGTGATAGGTTACATACTGCCTAGCTAGAAACAATAAACATTGAATATTGTCACATATAGTGATATGAAGTATTAGAGGAAACAATAAATATGCTGGGATTCGAAGGAACTATGCAAATAGTATGCCAATAGCAAAACATGAAATTTGGCATATATTTTAGCAGTGTTCAGGCAAAAGGTCAAAGAGCACCTCGATGTTAAATTTCGTATTCTTTAAACTTTTGTTTCAAAATCTGTGCTTAAATTCTAACGTTAGAAAATTGCAAAGCTGCACCCTTCACTTTATCATGGGTCTTATATAGTCCCTTAAAGTGATTATGCATAAAAGAACTCATTTCACAAAGTTTGGCAGAGATGTAAACTTTAGGATAGCAAGCCTAAATATAATAAGATAAGCCTCGGAAGCTTGTAATGAAATTTTGAATTGGTTAAAAAGGCATTGCAGATATAATCAGCTGTAATGTAATGTCAACAGTAATATGTGTCATTTTTAATTAAATATGCATTTTAATTTTTATTTGATCTTTTCAGAGTATCAATCTAGCCAGTCTTGATTTGTTGGGGCAGATTGGGATTTGAATCGGGTCTATTTTTTGGGCCAAAACACTGGTACCATTACTATCTGTAAACGTGGAGTGTGGGTTTGTTACAGTTAGATATGGTTTTAGGGATTTTGCTTGCATACAAAAATTATTGTTTGCTATTAGCTGTTTGAATTCTGGTACCATTACTATCTGTAAATGTGGAGTGTGGTTTTGTTACAATTTGATATAGTTTTAGGGATTTTGCTTGCATACAAAGATTATTGTTTGCTATCAGTTTGAATTTTGTACATCTATGGCATCTTGATAGTGCATATTCTTCTATCCATAATGGTGGCTACACACATTAAGCATGGTGCAAGTAGGCTTTTAGCCAGGAATTTTAATTGTAAGCAAGGTAGAACTGTTCAGTTGGGCATTAGGCTTAACTGTTTACACTTTAAAAAGTATAATATATATAAAAATCTACTGGCACTCCATTCTCCCAGCCTGTTTCTTGCATGCCGTTTCAGCAGCATTTGGCAGGAACTTGAGCTGCAGCGCAGCCCTTGTTATGTTTTAAGTTTAGATTATAAATTTTAATTGTTTCATTAATTAATTTACCAGTGAATTAATGATATTTTAAGTTAATAATTAGATATTTTGATATTTATTTAACATATTGGTGTTAGTTATGGGGGATCATTATTTTAAAAGGCATTTGATATGGTTGAGAATAAGTTTTGATTTAGTTTATTACTTTATAGTTTGTTTTTGTGTTTGGTTTAGGATTTTCCTTCAATTTTTCTTGTATCACTTGCTTTGCAGGATTTTTTGAAGTGCTTACACATTGATTTCACCCTTAGCCCCACCCTTTTTAATGGTCAAAATCATGCCTTCTGCTACCAATGTTGCATTTGATAGTGATGATGGCTTCAAAGCACACTCAAAATTTTATACTGAAGGTGTATGACAAGGTTTAGCCTCCAAACTCGATGTTATTTTGCCTGTTGACACTATAGAATATGTTCATAACTAGTATGAGAATTTTAGCCTTATGTGGAAAGTATCCTTGTAGAACAACACTTTCTACAATACTTGCTCTCCTGGGTCAATAATTCTTATGAACCTAACACATTAAGCTATCTTTGGGTTAGGAATTTATCCAAGCGATTTCCCTTATTTACTTTTCATAAACTCTAGCAGGTACATATGCTTCTTAACTAGTGTAGTTGTTGGTTCATGACAAACACCTTGCTGGGGTTTTATCATTGGACCCAATACTTTAAAGTTTCTAAGAAAGCATCCCTCAAATTTTTGTTAGCTAGTTAAATGACACGAGCCGACTACAAGGAATGCAAATAACAAGTTCTCACTTGAAAGGAGGGCTTGGTCTTGCCAAAAAGGATAACGAAGTGGTTAATGATTTGTTGTTCCAATCAAGAGGCTTGTTAGAATAAAAGACCATGAAACATGGAGTCGAGAGGAAAGTCAAGCTCAAATTTAGGACAATCTTGACCAAGTGAAAGTGCACAAATTAAAAGAAATCTAATTTAGCCACACATTCTCTGATATTCATAAAAGACAAAAAAACACATGATTATATGAATTACAGACACAAGCTTTTGTCAACTTCCAAGAATTTTGAAAACTAACGAACTGATGCTGAACTAGTCCGATTCTATTAGATTCTAAAAACAATGTAAAATATCAGGGTTGAAAGGAAGAAAATGAGCCTTGTAATCTCGATAGAGCAACAAATATAGTGAGGAAGCTCCCAATCAACAAGAAACCAATCCTACCATGATTAGTAATAGCTCAATCAGAAATCCAAGATACTGATATCTTCGAAGGAATGTAAACCAACAATACTAACACACTTGAGCACCATATTACATTTGCATGCCAAATATGTGAAGCATAATAGATTTTTAAAATTCAAGATTTGTCATGAAAAATACTTCAACATATTGGTTGTATCTTCTTCAGTGAATTACAATAGTTTTGTCAAAATGTTTAGACTCAGTTTGAAAGAAATTCAATAAAAGAAAACAAAGACTATTCTAAGAGAATGCTAAAACTAATTAAAAATAAAATTGAAGGATTCAAATGGTTTTTCCAACGCCTAGAATAGTGGCTGGCAATACAATATATAGGGAATGCCCCTAAGGGTATAATCTATTTTTAAGCTCACTTGACCCAAATTAGGTCATATTTTAACAACATTCTACTCCAACATTGAATTCGTCAAGAGCATTTGTTGATCTAACACTTGTCTAGCATTAATTCTTGATCATTCCAATGGCTTCAATAGAATAAGATCTTCAAGCTATTCAAGTAGGCATGTAATGTCCCCTTGTCACAAATCAAAATTTCTCTACCTTGTTCACAAATTTCAACTTGCAAAAAGAGAACATTAGTACATTTTGCATTTATAGCCACATATATAATTCCCATAAGAACATTGATTTTATCATTTTTATGACCAAATGTCAATTCATATCTTTAATTCATCATTGATTACTTTCAATACACATCACTATCATTAATTTATGATTACTTTCAATACGTATCACTATTACTAATCTTATAATTACTTTCAATGCACATTCTCTATCATTAATATTTCACATGTTACTCTTATGATCACTATCCATATGGCTTGCATATTCTCTATCATGACATTTCACATGCTCTATTATTTAGTCATGATCTCTATCAATATATATTGCATACTTGTTATCTCTTTCTCATGTATTACTCATTAATAGCCTATGAGAGAGATGAGATGAGATTTGCCACTATCCACCATGGGGCTCTAATGTCTCCTATCCTTAGACTCAAGTAGTACCCTTAGTACTTTTAGAGTAAAGGCCTCTATGAGACTCCTTGGTATTCTTATGATGCCTTACATCATGGTAGCCAAGGCCACTAAATCACAATGCTTTGCACTATGGGACCTTATAGCACATGTGACAAAGGCTTCTACGTGATTAATATCCTTTGCACCATGGGTACCTTATACCACATGTGACAAAGGCCTCTAATACCCATGGATGGCCTTTAGGCGTCTCATTCTCATTCTTCCCATAGGAAGTTAATGTGTTCAATATAACACCTTTCATTATGATATAAGCTTCAGCCTTTTCATTATGATACCTATATCAGATTACATATATGCTACAACACTTTCATTATAATCAGATTACTTATATGCTACAATACTTTCATTATAATCAGATTACTTATATGCTACAATACTTTGATTATAATCAGATTACATCATATAGAATCGATTTCTACGAATAACAGTATTCAAAGGGAATGTAATTATGCAAAGAAATATCAATATACTATCATACCTGTATGTTTAAACTGTATAATGCTGGTACGATCCAATGATATCCTTAATAGAATGTAGATATAACTCTTATTATGTTGTTCGTGGGAATATCTGAATGCTCTTGCTTGATATTTATGATTGCATATATATTCAAGGAATCTTGTTTGCTGATCTGATTTATTCTTTCTTGGCAATGGTGATATATATATACCAATGATATCCTTAATAGAATGTAGATATAACTCTTATTATGTTGTTCGTGGGAATATCTGAATGCTCTTGCTTGATATTTATGATTTTATATATATTCAAGGAATCTTGTTTGCTGATCTGATTTATTCTTTTTTGGCAATGGTGATATATATATATATATATATATATATATATATATATATATATATATATATATATATATATATATATATATATATATATATATTTGTTCAATGTATCTGTAATGTTTTACTCCTTCGAATGATGTTTGCTGAATTGCTTCTCTAATGCTAATCAACAAGTGATCTATGTGGTGATTATATATCTCTTGCAATCGCTGTCCTTTGGAAATGGATGTGTCTTTTAGAGAGACGAATGCCTCTTCATGGATCGACCTCTTGGAAAATATCATTATTATGATTGGTTAAACTTCCTTTGTCTTGCTCTTAATTTGTCTTTATCCTGATTTTGTTTTGTCCTCATCTTGATTTTGTCCACTTCCCTATTTTGTCTTTTTCTTCTTGGCCTCAAATTTGACTAAGTATGGGAAGGTAGAGAGAGTGATAGGGAGAGATTCTAAATGCTATTCTTTCCAATCTTTAATTGGAAAATATCGGAGCATTATACGCCTCCCCTCTTGAAATTGCTTGTCCTCAAGCAATGTTTAAATATGGATTTTGGAGAATCTCTTGTCCTTCCCATGTGGCATCATCCTCGGGCAGGTTCTTCCATTTGATAAGATACTCCATTATAGATCTATTCCTTAATTTCCTTTCTCTGGTACCCAATATTCTTTCGGGTTCTAGAATTAATTGTCCATCATCTAAAGGTGGAAGATCTTCGCATGGAGTGACCCTTTGACCAAGTACCTTCTTGAGTCTGGAGATGTGAAACACATTATGGATCTTGCTGTTCTTTGGCAACTCGAATTCATATGCAACCTCGCCTACCTTTCTTATCACCTTATAGGGTCCATAAAACTGTGGTTTAAGCTTTTCTGCACCATTAGATTTTAAGGAGGATTGCTTATAGGGTTGTAATCTTAAGAATACCATGTCTTCGGGTTCAAATGTTCTTTCAACACTCTTTCGATCAGCATATATCTTTTGCTGGTTTTGGGCATGGTGTAAATTATCTCTAAGTACCCTCATGATGTCTTCATGTTGCTGGATGAAGTCTTTTGCTTTGGGACTTCAACTTCTTGGAGTATCAAGTTCCTGAATGAAGTGGGATCATATCCATATAGAGCCTTAAAGGGACTCATCCCGATCTATATATGATGTGTTGTATTATAGCAATGCTCTCCAAGATGTACCCATTTAATCCATGCCTTTTGTTGCCCGGTGACAGTTTCAGAGATATCCTTCAATCCACTTGTTTACAATCTCTGTTTGACCATCTGTTTGTGGATGATAACTTGTGCTTGGTGTAAGTTGTGTGCCAGCCAATTTGAACAATTCTTGCTAAAAGAGGCTCATAAACCTGCTGTCCCGATCACTAATTATGTTTTGTGGTAAACCATGGAGTCAGAATATTTCTTGGAAGAATAACTCGACTATTTGAGGTGCTTTATAATCACAGGGTATGGCCATGAAATGTGCATATTTGGTAAGTCTATCCACGACCACATAAATGCAATCTTTCCCTTGTACCTTAGGGAGCTCGGTAATAAAATCCATGGTGATACTACTCCATTTTTGCTCCGGTATGGGTAAGGGTTGTAGTAAACCGACACGATGTGTATGCTCTATTTTATTCTTTTGGCAAGTGGCACATTCTCGTACATATTGGAGTACATCCTTCTTTAAACCTTTCCACACAAATTTTTCTCGAACTTGTTTATAGGTTTTGTAATAGCCTTGGTGTCCTGCAAGTGGCCTATCATGGAACTCTTGGATGATTTGGTCCTTCATCTTGGACCCTGCGGCCAAAAATATTCGATCTTCGTATAGGATGAGATCCTCCTTAACTATATAACCTTCATCTTCAATATGTCCCTCCAGTATGTTATTTGTGAAGGGATCCTTTACATATTTTGTTGCAATCAAGTTCTTCCATCCAGGAGATATGCATGACATGGCACATAAGTGTGGTCTTCTTGATAGAGCATCGGCTATCACATTATTTTTCCCTTTCATGTAACTAATATCAAAGTTATATGCTCGGAGTTTGCTAACCCATTTTTGCTATCTATCATTTAAATCACGCTGCTTAAGGAAGTGCTGTAGGCTGTTGTGATCCATTTTGACGGCAAATTTTCCACATATGAGATATTGGCGGAATTTGGCCAAGGCATGCATGATGGCCAACATCTCTTTATCATAAGTTGAATATAATCTCTCCGCAACCGTCAACTTGCGACTTTCAAATGCTATGGGGTGCCTATTTTGCATTAAAACAGTGCCAATACCTTCACCGGATGCATCACATTCCAATTCAAAGGGTGAAGAGAAGTCGGGTATGGCCAACACTGGACAAGTGCTCATGACATTTTTCAACTCCTCGAAAGCTTTTCCAGCAGCATCATTCCATTGGAATAGTCCTTTCCTTGTTAGGTCGGATAAAGGTGATGCAATCTTGGAGAAATTTCTCACAAACCTTCGGTAGTAACTGCATAGTCCTAGAAATCCTCTTAAGTGAGTTAAAGTCTTTGGTCTAGGCCATTCCCTTATGGTCTTAATCTTCTCCTCATCAACCTTGATTCCTTCGGCACTAATTTTGTGCCCTAAGTAAAGAATTTCCTCCATTCCAAACTCGTATTTTGAAGCTTTGGCATAAAGGGATTCTTGTTCTAGTATGGACAAGACCTCATCAATATGTTTCAAGTGCTCCTCCCAAGTTTTACTATATATTAATATGTCATCAAAGAAGACTAGGAGGAACTTCCTTAGTTGCTTCCGGAAAGTATGGTTCATACATGACTGGAAGGTTGCCGGGGCATTGGTTAGTCTGAATGGTAGGACTAAGAACTCAAAATGGCCATTATGGCATCGAAAAGCGGTTTTAGGGATATCTTCCTCTCTCATTCAGATTTGGTGATACCTGGACCTAAGGTCAATTTTTGAAAAGTATTTGGCCCCATGTAGTTCATCAATTAATTCATCTACCTTGGGTATGGGATATCGGTTTTTATTAGTTTGTTTATTTAAAGCTCTATAATCTACACACATTCGCAAGGTTCCATATTTCTTTTTCACTAGTACTACAGAAGATGCGAATGGGCTAGAGCTAGGTTGTATATGTCCCATTTCTAGGAGTTCATTGATGGTTTTTTCTATCTCCTCCTTAAACTTTTGAGGGTGTCTATATGGGGTGGTAATGACGGGCTTTGCATCCTTCTCCATCTCAATGACATGTTCAAACCCTCTTTTTGGAGGCAAACCTGGTGGTATGTTCTCAAACACCTTCTTATGTTTTTGTAGGATAGGTTGAATGTCTATGTGGATTGCTTGCCCCTCTTTAGTTGATTTATCTAAAATCATACATTGGGTTGCCCACTCCACTTGGTTGTGTCGGAAGATTCGTGCTATTCTCTTGGAGGACACTACTCGGGGTGATCCATCGGAGAGTCCATGTAAGATGATCTTATTTCCTTGATCTTCAAAGTGGATTTCTAATTTGGGAAAATCTATGGTGACTCGTCCTAGTGAGTGTAACCATGGCATTCCTAGGACGATATCGATGTCTCCTAAATTCACCACATAGAAGTCATCCTTAACTTGGTGTTTTCCTATGGTCATCTCTAGTTGAGATAGTAGTTTAGAACATTCCCTTGTGGAGTCATCAACTAGGGAGACCATAAACCCATCAAAATTTTATGTATCTAGTTTTATCCTTTTTGCTAGGGACTCATCTATAAAGTTATGAGTGGCCCCGCTGTCCACTATGGCTGTTAATTTGTTTCCCTTTAAGTTACATTTAAGTCTAAAGGGGTGATGTTTGGATACCTTAGATATAGAAGCTAGGATGACCTTTTCGTGGGTTCACATCTTCTTTTCTTAGGAGGATTTTTCTCCTCCTCATTTGTTAATGCCTCTATGGTGCAAACTTGCCCACATCTGTGACCCGGTTCCCATTTGTTTTTGCATCGGAAACACAAACCTTTCTCTTTCAAGTCTTGGCGCTTTTGACATTTGTGTTCTTGTGTCCATGGTGCTCCGCATGAGAAACAATTCTTTTTATCTTTCCTCTCATCTTTGTGGTGGTAGAACTTGCCATATTTACCTTTCTTATAGAAGGGATTTGAAGATGAATGATAAGGTTTACTCTTTTCTAGGTGAAGGGCCATTTCAATGGCGTCATCTAGTGAGGTAGGTTTGAGCGCTCCTACTAAGCCTCCTAATTTTTCATCCAATCCTTCTATGAATATGAATGTAAGTCGTTCATTTTCAATTCCTGTGACACATATGGCTATCTTCTCAAATTCATTGATATATTCATCCACCATTCCTTGTTGCCTTACTTGTGTTAAATCCTTGAAATCTTGTTGCGGGTGTCGTCTTTCAAATTTCTTGATAAACTTCTTGGAGAACTCCGCATAAGATGTGATGGAGTCGTGACCTTGGGTATGTTTCCCATTGTGCCACCATTCATAGGCTAAGCCTTCCAAATGCAATATGGCAAATTGGAGTGCATCTTTTTCCGTCATCGAGCTAAGTAAGAAATAGTCATTTAATTTTTGGAGCCATGCATGTGGTGTGATTTTATTGGTCCCATCGAAGTTTGGAAGGTTGACCTTGTTGGCATTTTGCTTCAAATCTTTGTTAATGGGTCTTCTTTCCTTTCTTGCTAATTCATTCCTTCTTGAGTTGCTATAGTCATTGAATGACACTACTCTGCTCAATTCGGGTTCCAAGCTTGCATATGCTCTTACAATATCATTTGTGATCATGTCTTGAGTAGTATCATTTTCCATTCTTTAAGTGTTTTTGATTGGTAGAAAAGACAGTCGTGGAATCCTTGAGCTTGTTGAAGAGTTGCTATTTTCAGCTTGGTTAGAGGCTACTTCCCTCCCATTAGTTGAGTGAGTCTTAATATGATCAGCATTGTTTCCTACTTTTTGGAGGGCTTCGAGAAACATTTGTGTTGTCTTTTCTCCTTGCTCCATCATAGCTTTAGTGATTCTTTCGTTTTGTTCCATCATGGCTTTGGTAGTGGCTTCCATGAAGGTCCTCATTTCGTTGTTCATTTGTTCTTCTAGGAGTTGGCAGTTCCTTCTAGTGTATGCTTGCATAAGATTGCTTCACAGGATGGCAAGAAAACTGCTCTGATACCAATTGTAATCTCCCCTTGTCACAAATCAAAATTTCTCTACCTTGTTCACCAATTTCAACTTGCAAAAAGAGAATATTAGTGCATTTTGCATTTATAGCCACTTATATAATTCCCATAAGAACATTGATTTTATCATTTCTATGACCAAATGCCAATTCATATCTTTAATTCATCATCGATTACTTTCAATACACATCACTATCATTAATTTATGATTACTTTGAATACGTATCACTATTACTAATCTTATAATTACTTTCAATGCACATTCTCTATCATTAATATTTCACATGTTACTTTTATGATCACTATCCATATGCCTTGCATATTCTCTATCATGACATTTCACATGCTCTATTATTTAGTCATGATCTCTATCAATATATATTGCATACTTGCTATCTCTTTCTCATGTATTACTCATTAACAACCTATGAGAGAGATGAGATAGATTTTCCACTATCTACTATGGGGCTCTAATGTCTCATATCCTTAGACTCAAGTAGTACCCTTAATACTCTTAGAGTCAAGGCCTCTATGAGACTCCTTGGTACTCTTATGATGCCTTACATCATGGTAGCCAAGGCAACTAAATCACAATCCTTTGCACTATGGGTACCTTAGACCACATGTGACAAAGGCCTCTATGTGATTAATATCCTTTGCACCATGGGTACCTTATACCACATGTGACAAAGGCCTCTAATACCCATGAATGGCCTCTAGGTGTCTCATTCTCAGTTTTTCCATAGGAAGTTAATGTGTTCTATATAACACTTTTCATTATGATATATATGACTGATATAAGCTTCAACCTTTTCATTTTGATACCTATATCAGATTAATATATGTTACAATACTTTCATTATAATCAGATTACTTATATGCTATAGTATTTTCATTATAATCAGATTACTTATATGCTACATCACTTTAATTATAATCAGATTACTTATATGCTACAATACTTTCATTATAATCAGATTACAACATATAGAATCGATTTCTAAGAATAACAGTATTCAAAGGGAATGTAATTATGCAAATAAATATCAATATACTATCATACTTGTATGTTCAAGCTGTATAATGCTGGTACGATCCAATGATATCCTTAATAGAATGCAGATATAACTCTTATTATGTTGTTCGTTGGAATATCTGAATGCTCTTGCTTGATATTTATGATTGCATATATATTCAAGGAATTTTGTTCGCTGATCTGATTTATTCTTTCCTGGCAATGGTGATATATATATATATTTGTTCAATGTATCTTTAATGTTTTACTCCTTCAAATGATGTTCGCTGAATTGCTTCTCCAAAAAATGCTCATCGACAAGTGATCTATGTGGTGATTATATATCTCTTGCAATCGTTGTCCTTTGGAAATGGATGTGTCTTTTAGAGAGATGAATGCCTCTTCATGGATCGGCCTCTTGGAAAATATCATTATTATGATTTGTTAAACTTCCTTTGTCTTGCTCTTAATTTGTCTTTATCCTTATTTTGTCCTCATCTTGATTTTGTCCACTTCCCTATTTTGTCTTTTTCTTCTTGGCCTCAAATTTGACAAAGTATGGGAAGGTAGAGAGAGTGATAGGGAGAGATTCTAAATGCTATTCTTTCCAATCTTTAATTGGAAAATATCGGAGCATTACAAGGCATATACATTAATTGTAGATATCCACATTATCTCCTTGAATGACAAATAAACCACTATCCAAGCACCTAAATAGCATGTTTTATATATGTTCTTACAAGAAAGAAGGGAAAATCTCCTTCATGAAACTTATTCTCATTCATTTATTTCTTCAACTATCTTGATAGTAGCTTTCAGTTCCCAATGAATCTTGAATCGTCTCAAAAAAGTTTATTAGGTTTAGCACCAACTTAGAAGATTTAATTATAAATTTAAGCTAAATCAGCCTTGAATAAACACCATAGCATATAAATTAACTCAGTGAATTCAATCTTGTGTAGGCAAGCACTAAATAGAATGTTAAAAGCAGGACTAAGTCAACATATGATAATCGTAGGAGGAGGTCTAGGTCATCATAGAATGTTACATAGCTTAAAAAAAGCTTCCTAAAGCTCTAGGTGTCACTTGTGGAATTTTGGTACAATCTGATTTTCCGAATCAAAGTTTTGCCTAACAAGCAATATCAAACTCAAGACAAAAATATATTTTTTAAGAGAACTTTTAAAATTCCTAAAGAATGTAATTGACAAAACCTAATACATTTTTGAAAATCCCTTAAAATTTCTCTTCGACTTGTTTAAGATGATAATTTTGAATGTTTAAGCAAAAAATGATGGTAAGTAAATACGATTTCTTAGTTTATTACAAGAGAAAATCCAAGATTTAGTTGTCTAAGGTGGTTGTAGGAAACATTGCTTACTAGGAATAGGGCATGTGGTATCGTGGTAATACATGTCAAGTTCAACAAGAAAGATCATGGCATATGTTTCTTAACACAATTGCTTAAAATTTGATCTTATAGACTAAGTTCTTATCTTGTCACACTCTGTTGGCAACTTGGCAAACATCATTGATGAAGACACTGCTAGTATGATTAGGATTGGCTAAGCATGATGTTTGAATGGTGTTGTCATTGATGGCAACAAGGATGCAACAAGAGTGCAACAAGGATTTTGGTCCGGCAAGAAGGCTTAGGTATTTTGGCTAAGTGTTAGCAGAATATAGAGATAACTATAGAGACAATGTTATGGCCAACATTGGTCCGCATTTGAAGATCATGTTCTGTGGTTCTGGTACAATGTTGGTATCCCTTAGATGTCTTCAATTCCAAAGTTTCATCTTTTGATCATCTCCAGAAGTGTAGTTTCAAGTAGCATAAGTATAGCATAGCAGAGTACAGTGTTGTACAGAGCAAAACACCTATTTGTTTTGGTCTGCATTTCTCCAATAATAGAATATTGATTCACCCCCCTCTCAGTATTCTGGGTGTCCAACAATTGGTATCAGAGCTTGGTTCCTCGAAAGAAGTCTAACAGCTTGAGGAAGATCTTGGAGATTGAACACATGGCAGCTAGAAGGTATCCTACTCCTCCTGAAGACATTCATCCAAGTGGAATTACATAAGAAGAGTGCATGTTTGTCAATAAAGAAGAACTCATAGTTTCTCTTGAGACATTGAGAGGACTGAAGAAGAAAATAGGGATCTGAAGGAAAATGTCAAGGAAGCAGATGAGTGCATTAGGAAGTTGAGGAAGCAAGTTGAGAAGTTTAAAGAAAAGCATAAGGAGATTAGTGAACAATTGAGATCAGCAAATGAAACCTTGAATGATCTGGTGATGCAAGTTAAAGAAAAGGCTGAAGCAGAAGAACATCTGAATCTAATGGTGAAAGACAAGTCTGAAGTATGTTCAAATCTTGAAAAGGAAGTTGTGAACCTAAAGCTAGATCTGGAGAAGGAAAAGAGCTATGAAGAAAAAGTCAAGTTAAGTTCTGCAAAATTTGACGCGATGACTGCTATCCAGAAGAGCCTTGATGACAAAGAAGGCTTGGGATTTGAGAAAGGTGAAAGTTCTAAATCAAATCAAGTAGTGAATGCTGAGAACAAGAAGGACAAAGGCAAGCAGATCCAAAATCAAAGGAATAGACCTAGAAGACCACCGATCAGGCAACCAAATGCTCAAAGTTACTCATCTTTTAATGGTTATTGTTATTCATGCAATAGGTTTGGTCATAAGGCTACTCAATGTAGGAGTAGAGTGAATCAAAATGTTTCATCTTTCTCCGGTTAGTGCTTTACATGCAAGAGAATTGGTCATAGAGCTAGTGAATGTATAAGTTAGATAAGAAATGACTATAACAATGGAAGGAATGCTCAATCTTTCAATGGCAATTGCTTTACATACAATAGATTTGGACATAAGGATAACCAATGCAGATCTAGAATGAATGGAAGGAACAATGGACAGAGGAATGTTGTGTGTTTCAATTGCAATAGGCCTGGACATATTGCAAAGTTCAGCAGAAGCAAGAACATGAAGAAGAATAATCAGGCAAAAATAAAGAAACCAGTGCAAAAGATTGACCCGACAGAAACCAAGAAGGAGATGAACAAAATATGGGTCAAGAAGGATGTTAAGGAAGTCAATAATGAGTTTGTGCTAGCCTTTGGTGCAGATACTTCCTCCGGGAAGTGAATTGGGAGCTCTGGCTCAGGGGGAGCTTCAATGAAAAATCCTGTTCCCCTAGCCAGAAAAGTGGTGCTGACATCCAGCACGAAGACATGAGTAGGAGAACAATATGACTGATCTTTTGGAGAAAATTCTGGCAGAAAAGAATCTAATGCGGTAGTTTGCGGGGCAATTTGTGTCGACTGTGAGCTACAGAGAAAGTGTTAAACAACTTTTTGGAAACAAGCATTTATGGTGATTTAGGTTTTGGCAAAGAGGGTTTATAAGCAATCTCATTCAAAGGAAATTCACATTGCATTCTAGGTTTCAAGAGACCAAGGAGATTCAAGCAATGAAGAAAATGCGACCTCAAAGCATTCAACGTGATCAAACCCTAACCGGAAGCGAAGATCAAGGTATTTATAGTCATCCCTCTTAAAGGGTTTTCATTAAGCCAAGAAGATGTCTACTCCACAAGTTGTTGAGATAAGTGATAGGCCCCGACCCAAATTCAAGAAGCATCCGTTTAAATCCCTAGAAACTAACCTTAATGGTGCATTTTTTGAAGTTCCCTATGGTGTTATGCACAATGAGGACATTAGGGCCTATATTCATGCAAACATGGAAGAATTTGATCATATAAAGATAGGGCAATTATACTTGGATAAGCTGACAGATGATAATGGTGAACTGAAAGAAGAATTCAGTACCCTACATGAGAAGTTGGACACATGGTTAGATTTTCCCCTTTTTCATGAGGATGCTTGGGTACAATATGTTTTAAGTAGAATTCATGACAAATTCATGTGTTTAGATGTGTCTCATATGATAACCAAGGATGCCATTAAGGCAGTTACAAATCTGTGCTCCTCTGGAACAGTTCCGACACTGAAGTCAATAAAGAATGATACTGTAATGAAGCTAACTGGTGCTAAGTTTGACAAAAGAGCCCTAACTGTCAATGATATAGAGGATTCAGTAATGAAATTTACCTCTATGGTCATTGGCTATAAGGTGTATTTCTCTAACAGGGAGAACTCTGTTTCTGCTATTGCTATCTACATTACATATGAGATCCAGTGAAGAAAAATGTTGACTACGACTTGTGTGAGTTGCTTCAGCAACAATTGATGGAGAATTTGAAGAGGACATTTTGACTAGCTTAGCAGATATGATGTTGAGCAAACCAAAGGATCCAATAGAGGAAAGGTTTGGGACTTTTGAAGAAAAGTTTCTCAAAGTTCTTCTGGAACAAAAACAACTAGAGACTCAAAGAAATGCAAGAAAATGGGTTGAAGATTATGCTAAAAGCAAATGATACACCAAGGAACAAATAGATGAAGCCAAAGCAAAAACTCAAGAAACAAAGGCTCCGGAAGAGAAAGTTGAGCAAACAATGGCACCGAAGAAGCAAAAAGAACAAGGAGATGCTCCGGAGAAGCATGAAGTGAAAACTGAACTAGTAAAGCCTGCTTCGAGGACAAGGACAACTAGGACCTTGTTGTGTGGTTACACAACACGCCCCATTTTCCCTTAGCAAAACAGGGACCCAACTTTGCTGGCTTGTTCCCTTGCTTTTGTGCTCTGGGCGGTAATGGTAAAACAACATCAGCCAGTATGCATATGCCTAATGTTAGGTATATTTGTGATCTTGAAATCTGAACCAAATCTTAAAGTCTGAATCTGTCCTCAAAAAGCTTACCATGTGAAAGAGGAAGAAATTCCAGGCGGGTTTGCCTTTTACATCACCCTGAAATTCGACCAAATGAGAAAGTTGTGACTGGTCAAAGGTCTGGTCAAACATGATATTTTTGGGAGGGTCATATTCCAAACAACGGTCATCCTGATATTATAATATCACCCTGCTTAGAAAATCTACCATCTGCATATTTGTATGCGCACGTCAAATTCCTATCAGAGGGTCATCTACCTGTCAAAACATTCGCATATTCAATAGGGGGTCATATTTACTAATATGATTGATATTCGCTAAGATGATGTTGACGTCATCTTATATCCTCCTGATTTCTTTTGATGTGATCATGAGGTCATCCTACAACATGTTAATGAAATTTGTCCACGATGATGACATCATCATCCTACCTAGATATATGGGGGGGTCATTTTAGTTAAATATGCCTCATATTAGCTAATATACATATTGGACCAGACGAGGCTAAAAGTTAGAATGAATGCTTAAATGAATCCGTCGGGTGCATCTTTAAGTGGTTTGTATATGCACTACATTTTATACAAGCCGGAATCGAAAAGTTTATGAAATAACGAAAAGCCATTGTATATGTTGTGCGTTGTATATGCATTACATTTTATACATATAGGTAGGAATTGAAATGGTTATCAAATAATATTAAGTTCTTGTATGTCTCGATACATACATGCAGTTATACATTGCGGTGACATACAACAATTTATGCAAGCCGGAATCGAAAGTATTATGAAATAAGGAGAAGTTCTTGCATGTTTCGATGTACATCGTTGAATTCAGAGGAGATTTAAACCCGATGTAATTAGTGTATCATATTAAAGGCATATTGAGAGATGCATGTCGGTGTATACATAGCGGATTCCACAGTGGGTTAAGTATGGTGGATAAAAGCAATAAGTTCGTTAGATGAATAAGATGATCATGGTATAACCGGATATACAAGGTTGGATTCGAAAGGATATTAAAAGTGGCAATTTCCTTGTATGTTTTTTGCGCTTGTATGTTCAAAAGATTCATCACCCGATATACAATCAGATGATATACAAGCCCGGGTTTCAAACGAAAGTTAAATGCAGCAAATTCTTTGCATATTTTAATGCTTGTATGAATATGAAATACAACTCGATATATACAAAGGAATTGATCACCCGATATACAAAGAAATAGGCGGGAAAATAAAGCGATAGCCTTTTGAAGTTTTTTGGAGCCCGATAGCATGATATTGGTCAATGATGGTTGACCCAATTATTTTAAGCCTTGTATATGCATTTAATGCACATTTTTTTCATGAATTCATGACCCGATATTACCTATGTTTGCACATTCAGCCTGATTTTAAAGTAAATTTTATCTTCCTGCTGGTTTTAAACGATGATGGTACTGATTTCTTGTCTCTCTGTTCCAGGATGATATTCACCAAGATGATGATGATACTGAAGATGATAAAGATCATTGATCCTGATGATGAAGAAGAATAACATGAGGAATAGCTAGAAATTGCTGAGTTGCGTACAGAGGCAACCTGACCCTGAGTGATGAAGAAGATATTGTCAAGTGCATTGTGCACCAGATGAAAGTGGACCAGATCAAAGATGCTGGAATATTCTATGCCAGCTATATGAGTGCCAACTGGCAAGGCACGTGCTGTTCATCTGGACCGTTGGTTGTTCTGAGAGGATCATGATCATTGGATCATTGTAACTATTTTCTAGCTTTTGTCCTATATAAGGGCCAGAACTTGACATATAGGGAGAGGAGGTCACTTATTAAAAATCAGACCAGGCCAATATAGGAGTTTGAATTGCTGAGACTAATGAGGACTGAATTGTTGAAATGTCAAGGTTCTTTCTTTAGATCTTTGTAAATGTACCTGTTCTTAAGCATACTAAATGAAGATGAAGTTTCAGATTACATCCTGATTGTAAACCTTACGTAATCTTCAAGTTGATTTCTGGATATGTACTGGTGAATGTTGTGTTCAAATAGAAGCGCTTTCATTTCATTACATGTTGTTGTCAACTTTTCCTTTGAAGATTTGCACTAGATCATGCGGATTTGTGGAATGTCCTGGTGAAGTATGATTCTAGTTTCCTTCTTTTCATTGCATGTATGGGAACCTGTATGTGGATCAGTGATCTAAGTCAAGTAGTTTTGGGAATCTCATTCCTTAACTCTTTCCTTTATTTTAATTTCATAAATTCATCACCATAACTGCATACCATGACAAATAATAAGCAGAAACAGAGAAATATGCTGACATCCCATAGGTAACTGAAAATCCTTAGCATATTCTGAGTTAAATGCATGTAATGTTGAAAATATCATGCAAAGACTTGCAAATAATGGTAGAAATCATGCAAATATCAGCCTGTAAACACATTATTTGAGTGAATTCATAGTGCAGAGGTAAAATAATTCAGAGATTTATGCAGGGCAGATATAAAGAACATGATATTTGGAGAAATATTGATGAACTTTACAGAAATTACTGGAGTATGTAAGGCCCCTGAATGATTAACAACAACACACATCAACCACTGAGTAACGTCAGTAGATTATGAACTAATCAACGGAGACTTGGGATCATGAATTCTCTGAATTCATTGTATCTTTCAAGATGAGTAAAGGTTGTTGTGTAACTTTTATTCTATGTTTGTTTATGACTAACATCATGATCAACATGCCTCCTCTTCTGTTGCAACTGCTTCTAGGAACTCCTGACCCCTACATACTGCTGATGTTGTAAGAACAAAACATGTGAAAAAGAAGAATAAAAGAGTGAAAACAAAGGCCACTAACAAAATGTATGTGAGCCAGGGTGGTGATGGTGAAGAAGAAGAGGTAACATAATCTGATGAAGAAATAAAGGTAAAAAGAGAAAAGACTAATGAAGCTACCTCAAATAAAGAAGCAAAGCCCTCTAGAAAGGGAAAAGATAAGGGCAAGAAAAAGAATAAGAAAAATAAAACTGAAACCAAGGAAGGTGAGGCCACAATGACTCTTGAAGCCACAGCCAATGCAGTGGCAGTACATGGTAACTTGAAGCCAATTGCAGATATGTATGATGAGAGCTCAAATGCTGATAAGGCTACAATTGAAGCAGGTGTGGTAAGATTTCCTGATATGTTCAATAAAGCATTAATTGAAGTTGTAAATGACTTACTTGATAGCCTAGCTAGTATCCTTACTGCTAGAAAAGATGAGGCTATGACAAAAGATGCCGAGTTGAAGGAGTCAGTCTTGAAGAAGTTGTGTCCAAGTATCACTGGAGAAGATAAAACTAAAGCCACACAGAAGCTCAATGAAGAATTCAAAACTAAAAGGAGAGTCAATACTCTGATGTCTGGGGACAGAGATGAGATTGAAAAGTTGAAGAAAGAGACTAAGGAGAAAACTCTGAGTGTGCTACATGAACTTCACATCCCAATTGTGGCAGACACAAATGAAGATGAACATAATCTTAATGTTGACAGTTCAAATGTAGTTTCGGAAGTGGGTGGAGAACAAAGTGTAATATCTCCATCAAATTCAGTTGGTCAAGGTACAATGACTCCTCTGGTAAACTCTGGGAATGATGAAGAAATGAAAGAGTTTGTAGAGGAAAAAAACACTAAGGAGACAAGAGTGACATCTGAGGAAAAAGGCTTTGAAAGGCAAGATGAAGAAAGAGAAGTCAATGAGAAGATGATTGATGATTCAGCTCCAGAAATAGGGGGTAATGAACAAGAGTTTATTCAAGAAGATCCTCTAGAGAGTCATGATGTTGAAGTGCCTCTTGGTGAAGGTAAAAGAGACACTGCTGGAGAAGACTCATTTGACTCTCTAAGAGAGTTTTTAGCAAAGCAAAAAGAAACTCAAATTTTGTCTGCACCTGAGTTACTACAAGGATAGATAAACTTGGCTACAATGTCCCCATTGCAAAAATTGAAGCTCGGGACAATTTTCCAAGCAATGGCCCAAAAGGAGATTTTGAAGTCTCACATGGAGGACAATGAGCTTATGGGTGAATCTATAATAATTTTTGAGAAGATCATGCCCGGTGTAAAGAGAGACACCTCCTTGACTCCTGCGATACAGATGAAGAAACTTATGAAGTTTGTCAATTCTCATTTTGAGTCCTTTGAACAAGCTGCAGACAAGAAGGTAAGGACTGAGATTGATAATAAGAGGTTAGTGGAACTTAATGACAAGTACTCTAAAGATAAAATTTTGTTAGATAAGAGTATTCAAGATGCATAGGCAACATTAAAATATGCTAGTGAGCTTTATCAATTTTGTCTAACATGGCCTGAGACAACTAAGGAGCTAAAAGAGAAGATAGAGGGATGGGAAGCCCAGTTGATTAAGATTTCCAGGACCTATGATCCTGCAAAGGATGCTATGGGAAATCAAAGGGCAGAAGTTGAAACAATCCATTATGTCATAAATATGTTACAGAGCCAAAAGGATGATATAAAGGATAGGATGAGCCATCTTAGGGAAATTGTAAGTTTCAAGATTGGTTCTATGAATGCACTTGTAGCAGATGCCGATAAAATAAGGCAAATCACTGAGGCCCCTGCTACTGTTAAGAAAGCAGAAGAGTTGGTGTCCCAAATTAATGGGCACACACAATTTTTGAGCCATGCCAAGGCTAGATGGGATGAAGATGTAGTACAACTAAAGAAGATTTACAAAGATATTCTCCCTACAAGCCAGTAAGTCATTTGATTTCACATGTATATATGCAGATAGTACAAACAATTTTGAAGTTTTGGTATACATAAGAACAAGTACTTAGGGAAAGTAGATGAAACTTGTACATATTCTATATCATAGACTTTTTCCATTGATGTCAAAGGGAGAGAGTGAAGGATGTGAAAAACATAGAAGGAAAAATAACTGAAAAATAAAGAGGGAGAGAAGCAAGCAGTTAGGGGGAGAAGTGTGTAAAAAGTAAGGGGAGCAGTGTGATGGTTTTTCACATCATGTGTGTCACGTCTCATTTTTATGGACTATATTATTATTCTAGATTAGTGAACATTTACCATGATGTTTTATTTCAAGTAAGTTCCACATGTGAGAAGGTAATTATCATGATGTTATATTTACATGAATTAGAAAGTTGATTTAAATATTACATATTATCGATATGATTATGATGTTTTGCTTCGGCTATGTTTTTGGGAACTAACCTATTGACGTTGAGTTGAGTGCAAATTAATGCAGGTACTCATCGAAGATGAGAACATGGTTGAGGTAGAGATGTTCTAGCCACTTGACAAGAACTGTAATGCCCTGTCATGCAACCCTAGAGTGCTAGACTAAAAAGTACAAAATTATAGAACTAATTTTTTTTTTGAAAGCAAGAAATTGCAATATTAGTAACCGAAGATATCGTAATATACAACATAAAAAAAGTGCACTTCTAACTCCTCTAGAGAAACATAACTGCATCAGTGAATATCAAGTTTAAACCACACAAGTGATATACATTATACTACTAGTACAGATGAGAACAACTTTTACATTTGCAAGATAGTTAATTTTACAAAGTCATAATACAAGATTACAAGACCGATCATGTCGGTTTACAACTGAATACATATAAAAATATACAACAACTCTGAAGGTGCAAAGAAAATCTAGAACTAGATCACTTCTGCACTGAACTCAAACTGGTTCTCCAAGAAGACCAATGGATAGCTCTGCCACCCAACCATGTGGAACCCTGAGGTCCACTCCTCCGAGCTAGGAGATAACAACGAGGATTCCACTAAGCCAAAGGAACAACATCCAAAATAACCAAATGAATATAGACTTGACACAACCGACCATATCATCAACACTGCACAAGACTAGGTAACACTCTAGAGGCAACAATGAAAACATAAGAGGGAAGTAGCTAAGTTGTAGCAAGGAGAGTGTCATCGCATGGTCCTAATCATGGGTTATCCAGGCTATCTCTCACTAGAAGCCGGCCCCCATCTATGGTTATTTTGGTGACCCTTTGACACCGGCCCCATAGGGTGACACATGCGGAGCTGACACATCCTCTTATGTGGACAAGGAGGTTGACCTTGCCAACTAGGCCTTCTCAACCCATCCTTAGCCTTTGAGAGCACTCAAGGCATGGGTGAGGCAACATCCTTATCTTGTTATGTGAAAGACTACTCGACCCACCTAGGTATATTTTAAGTTATCACTTGATTACAACTTCCATGGGGTTATCCAGGCAACCACTTTGGGCGCCGGCCCCACCATGGAAGCCACTCTCCTTTCTACACTAGCTAAACTTATACAACATCTGAAACAAATGACATGCATGAGCAGGGGCTATAAGACATCTAACTTCTCACAACCCATCATGATACATACACAGATATCAAGTTCCATAGCCAAGAGACTATCTCCCCATTCATTACAAGACTCAAAAATTCAGTTAACCCATTACATTGACACACCACATTACTGAACCGAAAACCAAGAAGCTACACCTCTAGAGTAGGAAGGTTGAACATAATACTAAAGTTAAAGAACCATTTCCGACAAAGACAACGCTTTCACATCTTGACACCAAGAAGTCATGACATCCCTCAAGATTCCCACTTCACAATTAACCAACTCATAGACATAAACTCCACCCAAAGTAAACACAATGATCCAATACAAGCATATAGATATGACCAGGAGGATAATCGAGCATAAGAGATTCAATGTACTCCTAATTTAATCATGAAAACAACTATGAGATTTTAACTTTCTTTCTAAGTAAATTCTAGTTTACGAAATTAATAGTTCTTATACAACTATATTTCTTTTTCCATAACATAAATTACTATCTAACATATTAAAATTTCAATTCAAAACATTATAAACCTACCTAATTTCCTTTATGCATAGGTTCCCAACTAACATCTTACCAAAATCACTCCAATTCAAAACACTATAAACACACACACACACACACACACACACACATATATATTTTCCTAACATTTACCACTTATAATTTCAACTCAAAACATATATATTTCCCTATTTGCATGGATTACCATCTATCATTTACCACTTAACAATTCTAATATAAACAACTATAAGAAAAGATATTTTCCTTATTCGCATAAGCAACTATTAACATGCTACTATCTACCATTTTCTACTAAAAACACACTATAAATATAGATATATGATTACCAAAAACATAAACTTCTTACTAACAACAATTTCCTTATGAAACAACTACAAATAAATATATACATCTTGCTATAGTAAAAACAACTTTTCGTTGAACACCTAACCATTAACATTTCTAATAAAACAATTATAAATAAATTGATTTGCTATAACCATAATAAACTTCCCATCAATCATCTACACTAACATATATATATTTCTTCTAACTTCTAACCAACCGTAAAAACTAGTAAAACAACTAAAAAAACTATATATATATAAATTTATCTATTTATCCTAAAGCATGAATTTCCATCGACATCAACTATCTACCACAACAACCAATATATACCTTTATCTATCGCTACAAGCCTAAACTACTATCCATTGTCCATTCTACGTTTACAAACTCTAAAAGAACGATTACTAATACAACCATTTCTTTAACACCCCACTCCCCAAAGCATAAGTTTCCCTCTAATACAAGACAATCTCAAAATGAACTTTACAAGATAGATATGTATTTTCCCATCACTGCCACTATCTTCAGTAACTAATAAACAACTTTGAATTACATTGATTCTATCATACACATCGACTAACCCTTACTTCCTTCTACTACAATCCTAATGAGTCACCCATCCCACATTCGAATTAAACAACCAGCCTAAGCGACCACAAAAATTGAATACCTTTCACTTAAAAACACACTCTAATAATATGCGGTTAACTAGTCGATCAGACAAACATGGAAAGGATGTAATTGGCATCTGCAGGATTGGGAAGAATACTGATAGAAAATAATCCACGTCCATACTCAAGATACAGTCGACCATCAAGATGGAAACAAAAACTAGAGGATAAAAGTTCAACTACCAAATAAGACTCACATTCGAATCTAATCACACAGGAATTTATTTGGCTTGGGCACCTAAGAATCTTCAACAATGTTATTCAATTTTTGTTTTCTATGATTAAGAGAAGAATGCAGAATTAACAAAGACTCAGCCAAGACAACATTTGGAAGAAAAACTAGAAAGAATTCAATTGTCTATAAGGGAGTTCGATAAGATATATGCAGAGCATAATGCCATTAAATGGCAGTGAAAAGGCATAAGATTAAGGATAAATGTGATGCTCAGATGTAGCAGAAGATTCTTACTTGTTTATGCCAGATTTTAATGGCAGAAAAGACATGTATAATATATCAACTTAGCCCTATAATAGAAGCCTAAGAAGAGAGTATAGACATCCACAGAGCATGATAGAAAAAGGATATATAATACAGTTAGAATAGTTGGAAAACTCTGGCAAACATATATTCAAAACGTGGAATCATAGACAGGTATGTGAGTTATTTTGCAAAATGCTCAAAATAAATAAGGTCTCATATCATTCTTTGGTTTGCAAGATATGTACAAAATGGATTTTGTTAAATAGCTAAAATATTTTCAATAAAAATGACTAACAGTTGCAAGGACAAAACTCTCCTTGACTCAGCAAAATAAGTGCTTGGAACAGCATAAGGAAAGGAAATTTTTAGTCAGAAAGTATGGTTGGAAATACTCTTGTAGACATAAATGCAAAAATGGAGAAACACAGACAAAGCCCAATGACTGTTGACAAAATCCCTCAAGAAAGTCTTAGCAACGAATGCAGGAACGCCAAGATGGGAAATCGACATAAGAGCATCCAAAGATTAAAATTTGCAGAGATAAAGATGGCAATAAGACACAACTGAATGAGGATTGATTCGACACAAGGATCCAAGAATGTCACAATTTTTGATTTAAAAATTTCCAAGGATGATCAGCTACAGAAATCAAGATGGGAGAAACCGACAGGCAATCCAGAACAAAACCTCAGACTAATGGATTCTAAAGCACGAGGGAGAAGAAATAATTTATCCAAGCACCAATAACACTCAACAAGAATTATACAGAAACATACCCAGAACAACAAAATTGATCTGGAGCCTCCAATTTCTTCCGTATTCCCGCAACCGATTCTTGTTTTTCCCCCAATTTTGTGTATTCTCTTTCCAACCCCCTCTCCAGAACCAAAATCCCCCAATATAAAAATGGCTCAGCTCATAAATTAACACAGACATGCATCCGTTACCCAGCATCCCACTCCTCCGAGAATTTAAAATTTTGCTATTAAAAGAGATTCTCCAAATCTTAAAATTCCACAATCGACAACTCATGACATTAATTATTACCTAAAATTATTCTTTTAAATGACAACATAATAATTAATCATATCAAAACTTATGACGCTATATAAAACATAAAAGGAATTAATTAATTTAGTCAGAATATTCTAAATTTCACAACTACTCAGAATCATATTGGATTTACTATAATGATAGCAAGAGCACCTATACATAACATAAACAAACTCACAATGCTCACAACACGTGACGACCAACAACAGGAAACGAGGATCCAACGTCACATCACGACACAAGACCACAACAAAAGACTGGGACTGACTTAGCGGAATAAACCTCGCGTTATCTCCCATCACTGATACCCATTGGTGCAAGAGCCTGCGCAAACCTACTATATCAGGTGGAGTCGAGGCTCGGTAGCTGTAGCCTGCATCTAAACCACTGGTTGTATATGATCAAATACATATATGTCAACACACACAGAGTCAGAGAATCATGGCGTAGTAGGGTGCTCGAAGCGAGTAGTACTACACCGTCCCTGCTCTTGAACAAGATTATAACCATTGCATTTGAATTCTGATATCAACAGATCTAACATACTTTGAATGTTCTGAGTATTTCCATTCATCCTCTTGCTCCTTGCTCTGACCACCTGCACATCCAAGGTGAAGCTGGAGGGGCACTACAAGAACTATTCGGGATGGTTAACTCTGATGCAATCACACACTCACGTAGTCTCATATTGCATTTTGAATGGTTTATTATGAATTAATTGTGTGGATAATAAATGTGACTGATGTTTAGATGCTTAGAGAAATATTATGTTTTTAATTGCCATAAAAGTTCTTTTCGAATGCATGATTTGATTATAAAAATTAATGTCTTTTGCAATTATATTATAAATAGTGTATTGTATTTTTAAAATGGTGAATATATATTAATTGATGAATTTTATATATGTTTAATGATAATAATAAACGTTTCCTATTTATATGAGTATGGATGTTTGGAAGACAATATCTAAATTAGATTTAAACAATTATATTAAATTGTAATAGATATATAGATATAAATTATTTTATTATTTTTAAAACACTTCTTGATTGATTTAAAGTGATTATGTGTTATTTTAAAAAATAAATTATATAAATAATAACTATTATATTTAAAAATTTAATTATTATTTATTTTATTAAAAAGAAATGGTTGTTACTTATTTAAAATTAGACAAACTACTTTATTATTATAATTATTATAATTAGAAAATCTAAATTAAAGAAAGAAAAAGAAAGCTTGGTCATGCAAAATAAAGAAATCTCATGCAAACTTAAAACAAGACTTTAGTTATTTAAAAAGCAAAATCCTAAATTTCAACGCTAATCTTAGCAAAGTTTTTGAATAAAAACAAGGGATGACAAAACTAAAAAGGGAGAATCCATCATTATTCTGAGAAAGGAGAAGGCAGAAAAATAGAGATTTGAACCACGTTTTGCAACAATAGATAAGAGGTACCTTCATTTCTGTAGCTAGCCTCAAGAGGCAGCAGTGAAGGGCATCGACAAAGGCAGATTGGAACCTCCTTCTCTGCTAAGATTCTGGGTTCTTTTTGATTTTATTTGCAATAAAAATATGACTTTTATATGATTGTTATGTAGTAGTATTTTAGCCTGTTTCTGCAGGTGATAGATTCCTAAAAACTAAGGTTGACTTGCTTAACGATTGACTGCAAAAATAGATTTAAAACATTTTACCATTATCCCTAGCCACTGATTAAATTGGATCATGCCTACATTTGCCTTGTTTGGTCTCTATTTTTATAGTGAATTTGGCCTTGTTATGGAGGACGACTCTATTAACTTAGACGATAGAAAATAATTTCCTATTGCATATCTGTATTGGTGTTTTTTAGCAGTGTTAATCCATTCTTCTGAAAACTTGGTTTCCCGACCTGAAGCTTTTTGTATTGATTACTAACGAATTCATTTGAAACCCTATCACAATCCTTCTATCTATTATTATTGTTGTTTAAACCTGATTAATTCATGCAACTATCTTTTATCTATTTTTTTATTAATTTGTTGTTCTTGTCTCTCTCTGCTGAAGTGAATCTGCTATTTTTATAGCCGTAGTCTTAACCTTGGAACTAGGATTTAATCATTTCCCAGTTGTTAGCAAATTACCCTCTAACAGCCATAACAATCTTTTCTGATAATTTTTCTATTTGTTGTTCTAAAGCAGTCTTTTGGACGATTCTATAGTTGAATGCTATGCTTCTGTAGCTTAGTTTATAAACTACTAAAAACTACCCCTTGTGATTACTGAAATATATTAAAACATGCTTGCTCAATCTTCATCTTTTTATTCTTCATCTTATTTCACCATGTAGCAGTCTTTTACCAACTCCTATAGCTGTCTTTATCTATTTTATTGTTGTCAGATCTGTACAGTTCATGTAGCCTATGTTTTAGGTTCCTGTCACCCAGTTTTTAGGTTCCTGTAGCTTTTTGTTATTCCTATCACCAGTGTTAGCAGTTCTTGCTACCATTTTTAAACTGCTCCTATAGCAGACTATTTTCTGTAGCAAACTGGTTCCTGTAGCTTCTCTAAAACACTTTTAAAATAGCTATGTTGTTTCACATAACAAAGATAGTTATTTACTGATTGGTATTTATGCTTATTTAGTGTTGAAACTTGTTTAAACCTCTATTACAATAAAACTCTATGAATGATTAAAATCATGAAACAATATTGAATGGAAAGAGTTAAACATTGTTTTTCTTCAACCTTTCTGATAACGAATTACAGTTAAAGAGTATAATCAGATTTTAGACAATCAATTCATGCTTACATATTTGAATGAATAGATTGTATGTTAAAATTATCCTTCTTTATATGTTAGTATGATGGAGTAAATTTTGAGATGTAAATATCATAGTCTTATTAAAACTTCTTGGAGAGAAATGGTATACTTGTTTTGAATGATTTAGAAGACTTAATATCTTATGAAAATTAAATGAAATATGAACTCGGAAATACAACCAATTTGATAACCTTATAAATGCAACTATATGAATCAAATGATGAATTCTTTCTTTGAAAGGTGTGTTTTCATAATTGATGCATGGGAAAGAGATTAAAAATTGTCGTAGGTGATTTTGGATTTATTTATTTACTTGTATATTTGGGAAAAGAAGGTAGATTTTTATCTAGGAATGTGTTGGGTTACTTTCTAGGTTAGGATGTTGAATGTGGATTATCAGAGATGGCTTTTCCTCTTTTCAGGAATTGAACCAAGTTACTATGTTTAAAGGTTTAGATCTAAACGAGCCAACATTGAAAAAGATGTTTATTTTGTCTAGCAAACTTATTTTTATATATATATATATCTCTGCCACATCCTATTGTGAGACAATCTATAGTGCCCCTCCAGTTTCACCTTGTATGTGCAGGTGGTCAGACTATGAAGCATGAAGATGAAGGTAAAATACTCGGAATACTTAGGATATGCTAGACAGGTTGAAGGTAGGTTTACTATTTTGATGTAGTTGATGACACTCATTGATGGTTATTATGATGGCACTGTTGATGTTTATGATTAATACATTATGCTTATGATGTGATCATTTATGGGCTAATTGATTATGTAGATTAGTTTAGTATGTGATTTATGTGACTATTTGATGATGTGTTATCAATTTGTTTATGAACTTGGTTAATGTAGATATTTTTGATGTGTTTTGTGAAGGGATAGTGTAGTATTACTCATGTTGAGTACCCTACTACGCTGCGATTCCCTGTCATAGTGTGCCTGTTGGATGATTATATATATGTTGTATTCGACACTTTTGTTTGCTGTAGGATTGCACGTACCAGACATCGACTCCACTTGATTTAGCAGGTCTGAGCGTGCCTTTACACCAATGGATAATGTGGATGGGGGATAACATGGGGTTCCCTTTGTCAGCCAATGTCTTCAGTTTGTCGTCATTCATGTATTTCCAGTCATGGATGTAGTTGTCGCTCAGTTGTTACTTGTCCTCGGGTGTTGGTCATCCTTTGGTATGTGGTTGTTATTGTTTGTTTATTGTAGTTTAAGGTTCATTTTATTGAACTTAGTGACCAAGGTATTAAGTTGTTGATTATAGTCGTTGGTTCATTTTATAGTATACGTGATCTATGTGTGAAGATGTGTGGATATTTGATCACGTAATTGTTATAGAAATAATAATAATAAGTATGTATATATATATATATATCAGTTATTTAATTAATTTAGAAAATAGAGATTATTAATTAGTTGATTTTTATTAATTAAATCAGTAGCTTTGAAAATTAATAATAATAATGATGTTGTTAATATTTAATACTATTTAGTATTTTTTTAATTTTATCTGTCACATGAGATTTTATTTTTATTTTGTATTAATAGATTTTTGAGTGGGTTGTCAGAGATTTGAATTGTTCCAGTTAGTGGTGTTTTGAATGCAATTAAATTTTGGGTTGTGGGTATCTGTAACGTAGAAAATGGTAATAGTGGGAAATAATAGGTTTTGCCGATTCTGGTTCTTGGAAAGATGATTTGAGGGGAGAGTTCTTAGAAAAAGATGGACAGAAAATGGGGAAAAGAAGAAAAATTTGCAGAGTAAAGAGGATTCTAATTTTCTAGAAAAACATCCTCATTTTCTGCAAATTAGATGCAAACAAAATTATTAGCCTAGATACTCTTGAGATTCTCTATTTTGGATCAATTGTTATAATTTATTTTAAATTAATACATGCATTAATAGTAATGTGTATAGATATGCTAGAAACATAGCTATAAATGTCTATTTAAAATAGTAATCAACCTTTCATAAGTATATTACTTGTAAGTGTTAATTTTGGATTTAGTTTATTATCATTATTCTTACCATTATTATTATTAATATGTAAGTTATCTAGCGGTGTGGAATTTATTTTTGGAATTTAATTCTTGTATGGAAAATGATTAATTTAAAACTACTAGAAACATGGGTTAGTCCTTAAACTGGACCATTTGTATATCTCAGTTTGTAATTATGATTATAATAGAATGCTTACCTTGGCAAGTTTTGTGAAATATAATAAGGTCTATATAAACAGAGTTAGTGTGTTTTGCTCATACAATTATTTCTGAATAGAAATCACAAAGTTGTTTAGAATTGTAATAAGATCCACATCAGTGTAGAAAGTGGGTTAGTCTAATAACGGGTAGTATCTTATTTGACTAAATTTTCTATTATACAATAATTGGTATCCCTTCAAGTTATTATTGTCTGCATTAAAGTTACCTTATGTTGTTAGATGATTGATCTAATTGGAATAATGTTACATTCTTTAAGACTATTATTAGAGCATCAGATCATATGTTACATGTGTGGTTTTGATTGAATTATTGATCTTGGCTTAGGATGTGCTTTGGAAAGTGAATGTGATGTGTGACCATTATGTTTTAATGATGTCAAGTGTTGTATAAGTTGTTTCTAGAGGCCTAGGAGGGTGTGAATGTGAGCTGAATGAAATGCACTCTTGTATTATTGTCTCTTGTTTCATGTTAGTATGATACATGTGCAAGATGGGTAATGCCTTGCTCAGAGTACCTATACTTGTGGTTTTGTCTTGAACTCATGTTGATGTCATGTTCGTGATGTGGTTGTACAGTCCTTCTTGAATGTTGGGGTTCATTATTGTATTGAGCATGGAATAAAATATTGCGTTGGTTTATGTAATTGGTTGTAATTTGGGAGCAAGATGACCCATGCCTTGCTCTGGTTTCATGTTATTTATGGTTATCATGATTGTTTCAACTGAAAGTTTTGGGACAATGATTCAAGAGTTGGTCCTTGAGATATGATTTGTATGCAAGAGGATAGATGCCTTGCATTGTCATTATCATGCATGTCATTATCATGCATGTCATTTTGGCGATTTCTTGATAGGGGTACTCGTTATATGTAGGAGAGTGGCTTTCATGGTGGGGCCAGTGCCCAAAGTGGCTACCTGGATAACCCCATGAAAGTTGTAATCAAGTGAAAACATAATAATTAACCTAGGTGGGCTGGGTAGTTAAACACATAATAAGATAATTATGATGCCTCACCCATGCCTATAGTGCTTTCTTAGGCTAAGGATGGGATAAGAAGGCTTGGTTGGAAAGATTGACCTCCTTGTCTTCATGAGAGGATGTGTCGGTTCCGCATGTGTCACCTTATGGGGCCGGTGCCTAAAGAGAGGCTGCTAGGATAACCATAGATGGGGGCCAGTTTCTAGAGAGAGATAGCCAGGGTAACCCATGTTAGGACCATGCGATGACACTCTTCCTACTGTAGATTAGTTACTTCCTTTTTGTTATCTTCTGATGTTGCCTCTGGAGTAGTGTTAGCCATTGTTGATCTGTGTTTCTTTGTCAATTTTGTATTTGCTTATTTGTACCTTGTGATCTTTGACTTAGTGGAACCTCATTGTTATCTCCTAGCACAAGGGGTGAACCTCAGGGTTCCACATGGTCGGGTGGTTGTGCTTTATTCTATTGGTTTTTTGGCATCGTGGCTCGTGTGTAGAGAAGATGTATCTCTCTTGATTCTAGTTTTGCACCTGTATCAAAGACGGATATTTGTACTATTTGTATTTAGATCTTTTGTATCAAAAGAAATCCTTATGTAATTGATGTATCCAGAAGAGAGCTTTTGTATCAATGAAACTATGTAATTCCTCTTGTAAGATAAATTTTTTTGTACTTGTTATCTTAGTTCAAGCTTCTTGATGTATTTGGATGTCGTAATGAAAGATGCTAGTTGGTGTATTTGATTAAACTATGTATGTTGTTGGTTGTTGTTATATTTCAATAATGCAGCTATGCAATCCCTAGAGATGTTAGTTTAACTTGTTTCTATTAGACCATGTTATGTTTTGTTATTACCACTTCTTAAAAAAAAAAAAAAATTCCCCTTTTTATTGCTTAGTTAAACTTATCTTTAGGGTTGCATGGCAGGGCATTACACTTGGTATCAGAGCCTAGGTTGCAACACTGAGACCTCTAGATTATTGTTTTTGCTCTAGGTTAAATGATTTTCTCGTTGTAGTGAGTTGGTAATAGTATCTACCACCTATATGCATTAGTATGACATTAGAAGGTTGATAAATTTACAGACTTGCTCTTTAGGAAATAAATTCTTTATGCTTTATTCTACTTATGTGTTTGCCGTGTTCTTTCTCCTTCTTTTCTGGAAATGTAATGTTACATCTAACAATATGTCCTTCCTGAATGTTAGTGCATCTAATCATCCGATGGCATCATGCATCATGAGTTATGTGGTTATGTGATGTTGACATCTTTACATGGTTACTTGAAAATCTATATCTAACCCCTAGATGGTCATGACCTCTTATGGAAGAATTGTTGTAATTTATGGAAGTTATCATTGTATATGTCTGTGTAAGAACTGTGTGCAGGAGATCAAACGAGAGTTTGTGTTGGGCCCATGAGATCATGAACATGATAATGTAAGTCAATTATAGTTTTGAATTATTCCTGTGTGTGACATCATACATTTCCTTTATATCTTCTTGCATAAGTAAATAATTGCATATTTCCATAGCTTAGTAAAAATAAATTGTAATGTATTAAAGATCGAAGTTGTTTGTAAATAAGTAGCTACTGTGTTGCCTTAAATCCTTGTATAAAAGTTGTTTAGATAAGAGGATGTAGTTAACTTAATTATTTGAGTGTTGCTGTACATTCTCTAACACATTCTGGACCTTGTGTCCTTGAGTGTTGTGTAGTGGATACTCCCTTTTTGTGGCTAAAATTAGTCACATCATGACGTGAATTTGTTTTGTAATTTGGTTGTTTTAGAATTTTTGACAGTTGTTTCATATGTTGTAGGGGGGTTAATAGTGAGTTTTCTTACTTTGAACTTTCTTATGACAGGAATGGTCACCAAAACTCTTTTTGATTTATTGTTGAAAATTGCCGGCATTTTGTGACTTAAGATTGAATTTGATTATTTTCCCACTTGGGTTCGCATTTATTTTTTTATTTTCTATGGTGGCTATTCCGAATGTTTGGTTCTGTTGGCCTCGATTTGTGTTAAGTGTTGTTTCTATCGTGTTCAAGGGAGGACTCTGCGGAGAATTGTATAGTGTATGTTGGTAAATAGATGACAGCATAGTGGAAATAAGATATGAGATGCATTTTTCCCTTGATTATATGTGAATGCAATTCCCTAAATCGTATGAAACTTTCAAAATATGTGTGATTAGATACAAGTAGATCTCATGATATGCCTTAAAGGTAAAGAATTGATGTTCTTCTTGTCTTTATTGAACGATTGTGCCTGTCTTATGAATAATTGTTTGATATGGATGCATATGCTGGCAATAGGAAATTGCAATACTAATATGTTATGTTTCCACCCTAGTCTGTGACTTCCAGGAGGAAGTCAAGTTTTAGGGGGGGAGGATGTAGTGCCCCTCTAGTTTCACCTTGTATGTGCAGGTGGTCGGATTATGAAGCATGAAGATGAAGGTAAAATACTTAGAATACTTAGGGTATGTTAGACAGGTTGAAGGTAGGTTTACTGTTTTGATGTAATTGATGACACTCATTGATGGTTATTATGATGGCACTGTTGATGTTTATGATTAATACATTATGCTTATGATGTGATCATTTATGGGTTAATTGATTATGTATATTAGTTTAGTATGTGATTTATGCGACTATTTGATGATGTGTTATCAGGTTGTTTATGAACTTGGTTAATGTGGATATTTTTGATGTGTTTTGTGAAGGGACAGTGTAGTATTACTCATGTTGAGTACCCTACTATGCTGCGATTCCTTGTCACAGTGTGCCTGTTGGATGATTATATATATGTTGTATTCAACACTTTTGTTTGCTACAAGATTGCAGGTACCAGGCATCGACTCCACCTGATTTAATAGGTTTGAGCATGCCTTTACACCAATGGATAATGTGGATGGGAGATAACATGGGGTTCCCTCTGTCAGCCAATGTCTTCAGTTTGTCGTCATTCATGTATTTTTAGTCATGGGTGTAGTTGTCGCTCAGTTGGTATTTGTCCTCGGGTGTTGGTCATCCTTTGGTATGTGGTTGTTATTGTTTGTTTATTGTAGTTTAAGGTTCATTTTATTAAACTTAGTGACCAAGGTATTAAGTTGTAGATTATAGTCATTGGTACATTTTATAGTATATGTGATCTATGTATGAAGTTGTGTGGATATTTGATCACGTAATTGTTATAGAAATAATAATAATAAGTATATATATATAGTGAATATTAATTAGTTGATTTTTATTAATTAAATCAATAGCTTTGAAAATTAATAATAATAATGATGTTAATATTTAATACTATTTAGTATTTT
Organism: Cunninghamia lanceolata; assembly: GCA_027924645.1. NCBI lineage: Eukaryota > Viridiplantae > Streptophyta > Pinopsida > Cupressales > Cupressaceae > Cunninghamia > Cunninghamia lanceolata. Next base: position 21,126,217 of record BSBN01001583.1, read on the forward strand.
ATTAATTTTATTTGTCACATGAGATTTTATTTTTATTTTGTATTAATGGATTTTTGAGTGGGTTGTCAGAGATTTGAATTGTTCCAGTTAGTAGTGTTTTGAATGCAATTAAATTTTGGGTTGTGGGTATCTGTAACAGAGAAAATGGTGATAGTGGTAAATAATGGGTTTTGCCTATTCTGGTTCTTGGAAAGATGATTTGAGGGGTGAGTTCTTAGAAAAAGCTAGACATAAAATGAAGAAAAGAAGAAAAATTTGCAGAGGAAAGATGATTCATCTGGAGGATGTTTTTCTGGAAAATTAGAGAAACTGGTATTGAGGGAGGCAACATTCAAATCTGACTTCAAATCTTCTTCTTGGCAAGAGTTTGAATCCAAGTTCCTTTATTTCTGTAACTTATCTCTATTTTCTTTTCAAGTAATTTGATGTATCTAGTTTGTCTTCATGCGGCATTCACTTTCCCGTATAACAAGTTCTCACACCTCTATTCGGGTTAGCCGGCAGAAGATATCAATTAAATGCAAATAAAGATTAAACAGAGAAATGGAAATACACAGAATTAATAACAGCAAGAGACAAGTTTTAACATGGTTCACCCAAACTCGGGCTACATCCACCAAACAGAGAGTCCAATATTATTATCCAGTAAATCAAACCGATTACAATCAGCAATCCCTGCAACTCAATACCACTGCAAAATGCTACAATACAATATATCAAAACCCTAACCCTTAGCCACTTTTATCAAGCTTTTTGTCGGTTACAAAAGATAGGGTTTTCTTATGTCGGTAAATGAAAAATAACTCCCGGTGCCTTTATAAAATAATAAAAAACTATGTGAGGTTTTGGGGGTGCTGCCCTTCGACCCCGCCATGTATCACGATAGGGAACGTGCCAGGGGCGCTGCCCCTTGACCCCGTCTTGGGGGTGCTGCCCCCAAACCCTCGCAAGGGGCGCTGCCCCTTGACCCCGTAGGAATTTGGGGGGAAACTGTGCCGATAAAAGTGGGGAAAATGTAACCTCCGAGTCTGATTAGGCTCCATATAACAACAACCTCCATCATGTAAATTAGCATCTCTTGTGATACATTTCTGTCAAACCATGGTTGGGTCTTGATCTTTTGTTTTGTCACTTGCCTGAATGTTTCTAAAGCCTCCCAACAAACCCATTAGGTCCATATTTTGCATTACTCCTTAAGATGATCTTTATGCGTGCATAGTTGTTCTCCTCGCCATGCTAGCTATCCTGAAGATGCCCAAAGCTTCATCATTGAGATACCCATTCAATCTGTGTTGATTGTATTAAGGTACTCTTGAGGGTATTACTATACTTAAAAAGCTTTTAAAGCCTTCTTAATAAATTTAGTTCTTATATGTCCTGTAATCTGTGCTTTGTTGTAGTGTTACACCTTTCCAATTTCATTTCTTGAAGTTTCTAAAGTCTTTTCGACAAATCTTTCTATACATTTCCTGTGATCTTTACAATCCATGAGATGACATCTCTTCAGGGCATATTACCAATTAGTTTGCATGTCTAGTCTATGTCTTGTTTGACATACCAGTCTACCTGAGTAATTTCAATAAATCTTCGGCGTGCATTAAACTTACCCTTACATTTATAGAAAGTTTCTAAGTTTTCTCAACAATCTAGTCTGTGCATATTCCACAGTCATTGTCATCCATGAGTTTGGTTCTACTTGAGCATTCACAGAGCTGCGTGCCTATGCATGTTTCCACATGGTGCATATATTTTGATTAGAGCTTTTCCCATCTTTAATATATTTAAAAGTTCTCCCATTCCCAATTATGCTTGAGGAATGGCTACACCTTGCTCCAAAGTTTTACATCTGAGCACTCGCAGAGAGAATGTTAGTAAAAGGGTGTGCAATCTGATTTAACTCCTGCTGATTCCTTGTGCTTGAAAGCATCTGCATGACCCAACCACCACGGATCTCTCCTACTCCTGCTGAATCCGCATCCACCATTGAAACTTCACTGTGAGTTGCATGAGAAAGCAGGCCACGAAGGACAACGCCCATGCGTGCCAAAGCTGCCATGAAGGTTTTCTGTCAACATAACTTTATCACAATGGCTAACATTTTGTTATGGCACAGCAAAAGGAGGGCGTCAGATAAATGCTTGGTTGTTGTTTCCTCCCCCTCAAATTCATCCATGGCCGTATCTGTCAAACAAAACACAGTTCATTAAAATTATTCCTTCATTAAACATATACAGAGTGTAAGTTGAAGACATCCTTGATGACGGGTATGATGGATATGATAATATTCTTGATGCCAACATCATAGAAAAGATGCTATAACTTACCAGAACGCTATTTTTACCTGAATTCATCTCCATTGTGAATGTCCCTACCCTACTTTCAAACTACAATCTTCGCATTTGTGGTAATGAATCTCTTGTGTTGCTTGAATCTTTTAACAACTCATTTTATGCTGCAACCTATGTATTGCTAGAGGTTGCGTGCCCTATACTTGCTTTCTTATCTTGCACTCAGAATTTGTCAGTTTTTCTTTCTATAATTGAAAGTTTCTTTATTGGTAAAAGGATTCTTTACTAATTCTCTTAGTTAAGTAAATAGATAATCTGTTCTATAATGATCCTCTGCAATAGGATAGCTATGATAATATTATAAATCATTCACCTTCTATGATATTTTAATCGATAGCTTTGACTCATGTAAACTGTAGCATGTGCTAGAGTAGTCGTGTCTCTATGTTATAATATTATAACTATGGCATATCAAATTCTAGTCAAGTATGGTTAATAAGTATTAGGTTTAGGCATTGTGGATAGTTGTACTCTAGCTGAGTCGTGTGCTCGAGTGAAGGTTTTGTGACACTAAAACCTTAGGCCTTAACTATATGATACCATCTCCTATTTTATATTGTTCTAGTTTACTCCCTCATCATAACCAACTTTCTTAGCAAGTTTTTGATATCTCGATCGGTTATGGACTCATACTGATATTGATAATTACCTTTTTAGAGAATATATTATATGTAGTCATTTGTAGTTGTTCCTTATTTTTAGTATATTCTTCTAGGGACATCATTGTATTAAAACTTTTTCCCTTCCATTTGTATGAAATGCCTCAACAAACAAAATTGTTTTAGAACTTATAGGTTGATATTTCATTCTTTAATTTAATTAAGTGTTAGTGAGGTTTTTTAAGATGCAAACAAAATTATTAGCCTAGATACTCTTGAGATTCTCTATTTTGGATCAATTGTTATAATTTATTTTAAATTAATACATGCATTAATAGTAATGTGTATAGATATGCTAGAAACATAGCTATAAATGTCTATTTAAAATAGTAATCAACTTTTCATAAGTATATTACTTGTAAGTGTTAATTTTGGATTTAGTTTATTATCATTACTCTTACCATTATTATTATTAATATGTAAGTTATCTAGCGGTATGGAATTTATTTTTGGAATTTAATTCTTGTATGGAAAATGATTAATTTAAAACTACTAGAAACATGGGTTAGTCCTTAAACTGGACCATTTGTATATCTCAGTTTGTAATTATGATTATAATAGAATGCTTACCTTGGCAAGTTTTGTGAAAGATAATAAGGTCTATATAAACAGAGTTAGTGTGTTTTGCTCATACAATTATTTCTGAATAGAAATCACAAAGTTGTTTAGAATTGTAATAAGATCCACATCAGTGTAGAAAGTGGGTTAGTCTAATAACGGGTAGTATCTTGTTTGACTGAATTTTCTATTATACAATAATTGGTATCCCTTCAAGTTGTTATTGTCTGCATTAGAGTTACCTTATGTTGTTAGATGATTGATCATGATTGGAATAATGTTACATTCTTTAAGACTATTATTAGTGCATCAGATCATATGTTACATGTGTGGTTTTGATTGAATTATTGATCTTGGTTTAGGATGTGCTTTGGAAAGTGAATGTGATGTGTGACCATTATGTTTTAATGATGTCAAGTGTTGTATAAGTTGTTTCTAGAGGCCTAGAAGGGTGTGAATGTGAGCTGAATGAAATACACTCTTGTAATATTGTCTCCTGTTTCATGTTAGTATGATACATGTGCAAGATGGGTAATGCCTTGCTCAGAGTACCTATACTTGTGGTTTTGTCTTGAACTCATGTTGATGTCATGTTCATGATGTGGTTGTAGAGTCCTTCTTGAATGTTGGGGTTCATTATTGTATTGAGCATGGAATAGATTATTGTGTTGGTTTATGTAAATGGTTGTAATTTGGAAGCAAGATGACCCATGCCTTGCTCTGGTTTCATGTTATTTGTGGTTGTCGTGACTATTTCAACTGAAAGTTTTGGGACAATGATTCAAGAGTTTGTCCTTGAGATATGATTTGTATGCAAGAGGATAGATGCCTTGCATTGTCATTATCATGCATGTCATTTTGGTGATTTGTGTTTTTTTATCTTGATAGGGGTACTAGTTGTATGTAGGAGAGTGGCTTTCGTGGTAGGGCCGGTGCCCAAAGTGACTGCCTGGATAACCCCATGAAAGTTGTAATCAAGTGAAAACATATTAATGAACCTAGGTGGGTTGGGTAGTTAAACACATAATAAGATAATTATTATGCCTCACCCATGCCTATAGTGCTTTCTTAGGCTAAGGATGGGATGAGAAGGTCTGGTTGGCAAGATCGACCTCCTTGTCTTCATGAGAGGATGCGTCACTTCTGCATGTGTCACCCTATGGGGCCGATGCCTAAAGAGAGGCTGCCAGGATAACCATAAATGGGGGCCGGTTTCTAGAGAGAGATAGCCAGGATAACCCATGCTAGGACCATATGATGACACTCTTCCTACTATAGATTAGTTACTTCCTTTTTGTTATCTTCTGATGTTGCCTCTGGAGTAGTGTTAACCATTGTTGATCTGTGTTTCTATGTCGATTTTGTATCTGCTTATTTGTACCTTGTGATCTTTGACTTAGTGGAACCTCATTGGTATCTCCCAGCATGGGGGGTGGACCTCAGGGTTCCACATGGTTGGGTGGTTGTGTTTTATTCCATTGGTTTTCTGGCATCATGGCTCATGTGTAAAGAAGATGTATCTCTCTTGATTCCAGTTTTGCACTTGTATCGAAGACGAACATTTGTACTATTTGTATTTAGATCTTTTGTATCAAAAGAAATCCTTATGTAATTGATGTATCCAAAAAGAGAGCTTTTGTATCAATGAAATTATGTAATTCCTCTTGTAAGATAAACTTTTGGTACTTGTTATCTTAGTGCAAGCTTCTTGATGTATTTGGATGTCGTAATGAAAGATGCTAGTTGGTGTATTTGATTAAACTATGTATGTTGTTGGTTGTTCTTATATTTCAATAATGTAGCTATGTAATCCCTAGGGATGTTAGTTTAACTTGTTGCTATTAGACCATGTTATGTTTTGTTATTACCACTTCTTAAAAAAAAAAAAAATTTCGCCCTTTTTATTGCTTAGTTAACTTATCTTTAGGGTTGCATGGTGGGGCATTACAAATTGTGTGTTTTCATGATTGATGCATGGGAAATGGATTAAAAATTGTCGTAGGTGATTTTAGATTTATTTATTTACTTGTTTATTTGGGAAAAGAAGGTACATTTTTATCTAGGAATGTGTTGGGTTACTTTCTTGGCTAGGATGCCGAATGTGGATTATCAGAGATGGCTTTTCCTCTTTTCAAGAATTAAACTAGGTTACTATGTTTAAAGGTTTAGATCTAAACGAGCTGACATTGAAAAAGATGTTTATGTTGTGTAGCAAACTTATTTATATATATATCTCTACCACATCATGTTGTGAGACAATCTGCATTTCATTATTTAGAATTGCACATTCAGACATCAGGGTTGCATTGGGTGTTCCCTCTTGTCAGTTGTTTCCAGGTAGCTAGACATTTCGTGTAGGGCTGGGTTTCCTTCGTTTCATGAAGGGATCTGGGGAAGTGTAATTGCTTCATGGTTGGGTGGAAAAGCATGTAAGCCATGTTCCCATCTCTTAGCTCGCAGGTGGAGGACCACTTGGTTTGTGTGACTGATGAGCGTATTGATTTATTTATTCTGGTTGTACATGATCATTGTAACTTATCTTTTACTTGCAATATTGTAATTAAGCGGATTAATTACACCTTTTCATCTTTTATATTGTAATTAAGCGGATTGATTACACCTTTTTTATCTTTTGTGGATTAATTACATCATTTTACTTTCTTTTCTTGTGATGTTGTATTTAAGTGGATTATTTACTTCATTTTACTTTTGAGATGTTTTGAGGGCTTTTACATTTGGTATCAGAGTGCAGCTCCAGCATTGGGAGCTCTAGGTGTGTGTGTTGCTCAGTTTGATCGAGCATGTGTGGGTCCTTATGTATTGGCCTGCTGTGAATAGCATGTGCCTTCTTTTTACGGCGTTAGGTAGACCCTAATGCTTGTTTTTGAGTATGAATGAGCTAGGTTCTTTTCTTCTTTTAGGGTTATGCATTAGTATGTGAAAGAGGATGTTGGATCATATGTTTGACTTATTTTATTTTGCCTTCTGGTGAATGCTTGCTTGAAATGCATATTACATTGTTTTGTTGGGAGCATGATCATGAATATGGATTCATTATGTGTTTATAAGAAAGATAGTATTACATTACATCATTGAAGTTTAAGGAAAGAAATGATAACTGTTGCTTGTAGGAAAGAATGTTGTGTTGTGATATCTTGGTTCGTGAACCTAATTTTGTCCTAACTTAAATCTTGGTTGTTGGAATGTTTGCAAGTATATGACTATATGAATGTTTCATTTGCCACAAATTTGAGTTTGAAAGGAGAATGACTATTTTGCTTTCTATGCTTTTGGGAAGTTGCCTTCCAGGACGGGTGCCGAATATGGGGAAATAGGGAAGTAGGTTTTCTTTCAAAAACCTACACACCGTTAATCAGTTTTATGTATTTAATTCCCTTCCATATCCTATTAATGAGATGTTGCATTCAAGTTGGGGATTCATGTAGGTTAACAGGGATGCACCAAGTTGGGTCGGGCATTCTTCAATTTGATTGTGATTTCCTGGATCGGAATGCAATCTTTATTGCTAGGTATCTTGAGTGATGTGTGGAAATGATCTTAGGTTATAGAGGTGTTTGGAATCTTAGAGGATTAGGTTTCTTGTGCAATTGAGTGTGTTCTCTTAACTTGCCCTAATTCGGATCTAGGCGTAGTGTAGCATCGTACTCCCTCTCTAGTGGCTAGAATTAGTCACATAATTCATGTAATGTGAAACTTTTGAATTTGATATTTATCTTTTTTTTGATAATTTCTCTAAATGTTGTAAAGACCATCATTGAAAATTTTTATTCTTATTTATGAAAAAATTATAGCCATCAAAATTTGATATATACTTACCTTGTGACCTTGATGGTCATGTTGGCTTTATTGTTGAAATTACATGCATTTTTGTGCCTTATTGTTGGAATTGACTTTTTCTTTCCTTTGGAATTATTTATTTATTTATTTATTATTGGTGGCTATGCTTGAATGTTTTAAAAATGTTGGTCATGTATCATGTTATGTTCTCTATCATGTCCATGACGAGCCTCTGATAGATTGTGTAAGGGAGTAGGATGTAGAGAATATACTATTTCGTAGCGAGTGTGTTACTAAGAGCTTTCGTAGATTGATTTCATTAATTGTTGTTAGAGGTATTAACATTGTTGAAGTGTTGAGGAAGATCTAAAATGGATTTTGGTGTCACTATGGATCACTTGATGTAAGTTGAAATTTTGTATGAAGTTGAAGGTTTATGGGGTAAAAAGGAAATTTTGATAAGAAGAATTGGGAAAAGTTAATAAAGAATCGAGGAATGTTAAAAATGAGTAATATAGAATATATGGAAAGAATAAAGGAGTTAGGAAAGGAAAAGTATGAAAAGTTTTGTGAAAATGACCTTTTGGAAAAAGAATTGGTGAAAGAAGAGTTGAAGTTGTTTAAGGACTGAATAATTTCAAGAAAAGTTGAAGAACCTAGAAGGAGAAAATTTAAATAGACGAATCAACATGATGAGTTAAAATAATTGTTTGCAGCATGCCAAAAAGAAAATGAATGAAATCAAACTGTCAGTTTGTGAAGTCTCATGTGACATAGATGACTTGTGTTCTTTTGATCAATCAATTGGTAGTTGCTGAAGAATGTAAGGATGAAATGATGATGAATCTGCTGTCATAGCTAGTTGTTGGATGATAATGTTGGTTTAAAAATTGAATATATAGGCGAAGGCTTGGGTAAGCATGGACAAGGAATTAAAGAGCCCATAGAGTCAATTGTGGGGACTAAGTATGAAAGTCTTAGGTATCGAGGTAAAGGAAAAAAAAGACAAATGTTTTTGCAAGTACTAAGAAGTCATTTTTAAAAAAAGATCTTACATTGTTCCCATTATGATAGAGGAGATAGAAAAGAAAATTGTTGGAAATTACATCGTTACAAAATTTGTGGTTTGAAAATATATCATAGTGAAAAGACATGTTGGAATAGAGAGTTGAAAAATGAATCTATGATAAGTTGTTTAAAAATGAGTTGTGGTTGGATAAATGTATTTAATTGGCAAAAGAAAAAGGAAAGGAATTGAACAACAAAAACAAAACAACCGAATATAGTGAATAGCCAAGTGCATGGAATAGAAAGAAATTAAAGAAGTTGAATTGTTTTAGCATTGTCCAAAAGCATAAGGAAGACAAGGAAGAGTTTTCAAGAAATTTTGAATTGTAGAGTAGGTTGAAGATAAAGTTTGGTTACAAGTAATGAAAGAGGAAATGGATTCCATTGGTAGGAATGATATGAGAGATATAGTTTCAGAGGAGTTGTTGCACACTAAGTGGATATGACCTAGTTGGTGCACCTTTGGAGTTTTGTCTTGTTGGAGATCTCGACCAATGTTGTTGGGGATTGATCTTTTGATATTATATTGTGTTACCATGTGATTGCATGTGCATTGTGATGATTGATTCATGTTTGCAAGTGCCAATGATGAATTGATTTATGCCTTCTTGGTGTGCATTAAAGATGTGATTGTTACTCTTATGCTAGAATAAATGTAATTGAGTGGCAGTTGTGCCATGTGATGAATTATATACATTGAATTGGTAGTCATGCCATGTGAATTGATTGATTGATTATACTAGATTTATTTGATGGACACAATGTTAAATGCAAAATTGAGATATTGTTTTGTCTAAGGTCAAGTAGGACCAATACTTTTGTGGATGGTGCCACATGGGAAGATGTAAAGGACATTAATATGCTTGTTAGAATTGATGATACCTTAATGATACTTTGAATTATTGTTATTGTTTTAAGATACTTGATACATTATTAGTTGTAGATTAATAAAATTATTATTTTGTTGTGTAATAAGACATCGGGATGATGTTTCTTCCTAGTGGGGAAGGATGTCACATCTCTTTTTTATGGACTATATTATTATTCTAAATTAGTGAACATTTACCATGATGTTTTACTTCAAGTAAGTTCCACATGTGAGAAGGTAATTATCATGATGTTATATTTACATGAATTAGAAAGTTGATTTAAATATTACATAGTATCGATATGATTATGATGTTTTGCTTCAACTATGTTTTTGGGAACTAACCTATTGATGCCGAGTGGAGTGCAAATGAATGCAGGTACTTGTCAAAGATGAGAACATGGTTGAGGTAGAGATGTTCTAGCTACTTGGCAAGAACTGTTCGGGATGGTTAACTCTGATGCAATCACACACTCATGTAGTCTCATATTGCATTTTGAATGGTTTATTATGCATTAATTGTCTGGATAATAAATGTGACTGATGTTTAGATGCTTGGAGAAATATTATGTTTTTAATTGCCATAAAAGTTCTTTTCGAATGCATGATTTGATTATAAAAATTAATGTCTTTTGCAATTATATTATAAATGGTGTATTATATTTTTAAAATGGTGAATATATATTAATTGATAAATTTTATATATATTTAATGATAATAATAAACGTTTCCTATTTATATGAGTATGGATGTTTGGAAGACAATATCTAAATTAGATTTAAACAATTATATTAAATTGTAATAGATATATAGATATAAATTATTTTATTATTTTTAAAACACTTCTTGATTGATTTAAAGTGATTATGTGTTATTTTAAAAAATAAATTATATAAATAATAACTATTATATTTAGAAATTTAATTATTACTTATTTTATTAAAAAGAAATGGTTGTTACTTATTTAAAATTAGATAAACTAATTTATTATTATAATTAGAAAATCTAAATTAAAGAAAGAAAAAGAAAGCTTGGTCATGCAAAATAGAGAAATCTCATGCAAACTTAAAACAAGACTTTAGTTAGTTAAAAAGCAAAAACCTAAATTTCAACGCTAATCTTAGCAGAGTTTTTGAATAAAAACAAGGGACGATAGAAGTAAAAAAGGGAGAACCCATCATTATTCTGAGAAAGGAGAAGGGAGAAAAATAGAGATTTGAACCGTGTTTTGTAGCAGTAGATAAGAGGTACCTTCATTTCTGTAGCTAGCATTAGGAGGTAGTAGTGAAGGGCATCGACAAAGGCAGATTGGAATCTCCTTCTCTGCTAAGATTCTAGGTATTCTTTCTAATTTTATTTGCAATAAAAAGATGATTTTTATATGATTGTTATATAGTAGTATTTTAACCTGTTTCTGTAGGCAATAGATTCCTAAAAACTAAGGTCGACCTGCCTAATGATTGACTGCAAAAATAGATTTAAAACATTTTACCATTATCCCTAGCCATTGATTAAATTGGATCATACCTGCATTTGCCTTGTTTAGTCTCTATTTTTATAGTGAATTTGGCCTTGTTATGGAGGATAACTCTATTAACTTAGACGGTAGAAAATAATTTCCTATTGTAGATCTGTATTGGTGTTTTTTAGCAGTGTTAATCCATTCTTTTGAAAACTTGGTTTCTCTACCTGAAGCTTTTTGTATTGATTACTGAGGAATTTGTTTGAAACCCTATCACAGTCCTTCTATCTATTATTATTGTTGTTTAAACCTGATTAATTCCTGCAACTATCTTTTATCTAATTTTTTTTATTAATTTGTTGTTCTTGTCTCTCTCTACCCATTGTCTTAACCTTGGAACTAGGATTTAATCCCAGTTGTTAGAAAATTACCCTCTCTGGCAGCCATAACAATATTGTCTGATAATTTTTCTATTTGTTGTTCTAAAGCAGTCTTTTGGACGATTCTATAGTTGAATGCTATGCTTCTGTAGCTTAGTTTATAAACTACTAAAAACTACCCCTTGTGATTACTGAAATCTATTAAAACATGCTTGTTAAATCTTCATCTTATTATTATTCATATTATTTCACCCTGTAGCGGTCTTTTACCAACTCCTATAGCTGTCTTTATCTATTTTATTGTTGTCAGATTTGCACAGTTCTTGTAGCCTATGTTTTAGGTTCCTATCACCCGTTTTTCATGTTCCTATAACTTTCTGTTATTCCTATCACCAGTGTTAGCAGTTCTTGCTGCCAGTTTTAAACTGCTCCTATAGCAGACTATTTTCTCTAGCAAACTAGTTCTTGTAGCTTCTCTAAAACACTTTTAAAACAACTATGTTGTTTCACAGAACAGAGAGAGTTATTTACTGATTGGTATTTATGCTTATTTAGTGCTGAAACTTATTTAAACCTCTATTACAATAAAACTCTATGAATGATTAAAATCATGAACTAGTATTGAATGTAAAGAGTTAAACATTGTTTTTCTTCAACCTTTTTGATAACAAATTACAATTAAAGAGTATAATTAGATTTAAGACAACTAATTTATGCTTATATATTTGAATGAATAGATTGTATGTTAAAATTATCCTTCTTTATATGTTAGTATGATGGAGTAAATTTTGAGATGTAAATATCATTGTCTTATTAAAACTTCTTGGAGAGAAATGGTATATTTGTTTTGAATGATTTAGAAGACTTAATATCTTATGAAAATTAAATGAAATATGAACCCAAAAATAAAGCCAATTTGATAACCTTATAAATGCAACTGTATGAATCAAATGATGAATTCTTGCTTTGAAAGGTGTGTTTTCATGATTGATGCATGTGAAAGGGATTATAAATTGTCTTAGGTGATTTTGGATTTATTTATTTACTTGTTTATTTGGGAAAAGAAGGTAGATTTTTATCTAGGAATGCGTTGGGTTACTTTCTAGGCTAGGATGCCGAATGTGGATTATCAGAGATGGCTTTTCCTCTTTTTGGGAATTGAACTAGGTTATTATGTTTATTGGTTTAGATCTAAATGAGTCGACATTGAAAAAGATGTTTATTTTGTCTAGCAAACTTATTTATATGTATATCTTTGCCACATCCTATTGTGAGACAATCTGCATTTCATTATTTAGAATTGCACATTTAAACATCAGGGTTGCATCAGGTGTTCCCTCATGCCGGTTGTTTCCAGGTAGCTAGACATTTCATGCAGGGCTGGGTTTCCTTCATTTCATGAAGGGATCCGGGGAAGTGTAATTGCTTCATGGTTGGGTGGAAAAGCACCTGGGTCATGTTCCCATCTCTCAACTTGCAGGTGGAGGACCACTTGGTTCGTGCGACTGGTGAGCGTATTGATTTATTTATTCTGGTTGTACATGTCATTGTAAATTGTATTTGGATGTATTATGGCATGAATGCCAATGGACTTTGTATATGATTTTATAGTGCTTTTACCTGGAATGAGCAAGCAAATTGTAAGATTTAATGACTTTATTTGATTTATATTGATGAGATTATCTTTTGCAAGATTTAATGAATCATATGGATTCTTATTTATGAGGTTTCTCTTTTGTGAAGATTTATTGACTTTATTGGATCTTATTTATGAGACTTATCTTTTACTTACAATATTGTAATTAAGCAGATTAATTACACCTTTTCATCTTTTATATTATAATTAAGTGGATTGATTACACCTTTTTATCTTTTGTGGATTAATTACATCATTTTACTTTATTTTCTTGTGATGTTGTATTTAAGTGGATTATTTACTTCATTTTAATTTTGAGATGTTTTGAGGGCTTTTACAATGTGTTGCCATGAATACCAAAGGGGGAGATTGTTGGCAACTTGGAAAACATCATTGATGATGACATTGCTGGTATGACTAGGATTTGCTAAGCATGATGTTTGATCATGTTTTCATTGATTGCAACAAGGATGCAACAAGAGTGCAACAAGGATGCAACAAGAGTGCAACAAAGATTTTGGTCCGGGAAGAAGGCTTAAGTATTTTGGCTCAGTGTTAGCAGAATATAGAGATAACTATAGAGAGACAGTGTTATGGTCATCATTGGTCTGCATTTGGAGATCATGTTCTACAGTTCTGGTACAATGTTGGTATCCCTTAGATGTCTTCAGTTCCAAAGTTTCATCTTCTGATCATCTCCAGAAGTGTAGTTTCAAGTAGCATAAGTCCAACATAGCAAAGTACAGTGTTATATAGAGTAGAACGCCTATTGGTTTTGGTCCGCATTCCTCTAGTAATAGATATCTCTTCCTTCAGTTCTAAGGTGTTGTAAACAATTGATTGAAGTATCTTATTCCAAAGTCACAAAGTCTGAAGACCTCTGATAAGGCAGTTATGAGCATTTGAGTATCTCTACATGCATTTATAGTGTTTGACAATGACAAAGTTTGTGTTTTGATAGTCTACATTTCACCGCATGATTACATTTTGTTTTGTGGTTCTGAAGTTAAGCTTGGGGATGCCTAAAGAGTCTTAGTTGTGAATTTGAGGATTATTTGATATCCGCACTGAATTTTATTATCTGACAGTTGAGTTGAGCTTGTGGCAGTCAGTCTATGAGGCTGACCTGATGGTATAATCTCTATGTGAAAGAATCTATTGATTAGAATCATGTTCTAATTGATTATATAGTTGGAATTGACATATACGAATGTATTTTAAGTATTGATTTGGTTTTCAAGGCATTTGGTGAATACATTAAGACTAACAAGATACACTTTGTATACTACACGCTTCATCTTGCAGGTTGACCTAATTTGATGTTAGTGAGTGCTGTGGATATATATGAGATCTATTTCGGTGTTTATGGAGTGAGGATGCAAATGTGAATGTGTATATGCGACATGTATGAAATGTTGTGATTCTATCAATGCGACAAGTGTAGAGGAAGAGAGATCTTATCTTCATGTAGAGCAGAGTAGTGCAACAAAGCAGTTCAGGATGAAGAGTTTTGAGACAGTGTTTTGAGCCTCATTAGAGGTGTATCCCATGCATTTGTAGATGCAATTTTAATAGTTCTTTCTTGGTAGTGAGCTACCCTTCTATCTCTTTCTTTGTTTTGGCAGTGAGCTTGTTTTGCAGTGAGCATCCTTTGGACAATGAGTCTTTAGGCAGTGAGCCCTGGGTAGTGTGCCCTAAGGTAGTGAGCCTCCTTGTAATTCAGTATTGTTACTACATAATATATTGTGAGCTAACACTCACCATGGTTTTTCCCATTTTGGGTTTTCCAAGTAAAAATCCTAGTGTTCATGTGTTATGCTTTGTGGTTATTCTTTCTGTGCTTAATTTGCTTTGCTGTTATTGAATGTGGTAAATGAATTAATGGTTTAATAAGGGAATGGTTTAATAGAATACTGATTCACCCCTCCTCTCAGTATTCTGGGTGTCCAACACACTCATGTCAAACTATAGCTAAATTTATGTATTTAATAAATTTCTCAAAGTTCTAAAAAAATTGGTTAAATGGAAATAGGCAAAATGGTTCAAATTAACCCATAAAACTAAAAAATATGAGCCCATGGTTGTCATCACTTAAAGCTCAAACCATCAAATTTTATCCAACTAGGGTACACATGGTTAAACCAAGCTAAAGACACAATGTTATGCTTTCACAAGTATCCAAGTTTCTATTGCTTTCAAATTATGGCTACACAATCACCAAAGATGGGTCACAACATAGGTTTGCATTATAGAGAGTTCATTAAATTTTATTAGGGGTTAGAGAATACATAGTAGCACCATATGATAAACACATTGTTATGAAACTCACATAGTTGTGGTAAGGGGAAACACATGGAAGTGAATGAAACATATATGGTGGCACAAGAGACGTGAACATATTCTTAAAATACCAGATGCTAAACATTATGTATAAGTGGGCCCAGGGAAAGATTAAATTAGATTTTACTCACTCAAATGGGTTTTTGGAGCACTTGGAATCCAAATGTTATAGCTTGGTGGATGTCAAAAGTTGAGTCAATTTAGACTTATCGAGAGTTTGAAGTGCACAAACAAGAGGCTAGATATTCTATTCTTGACATGTGGCAAACTCTGGAAAGGACATGTGGAGGCTATGGAAGACACATGACATCAAGCAAGGTATACACATTGGGATTTAGATGGAAGTGGGGTAATTTGGATCGAGCGAGGTATACACATTGGGGTAAAATGGAAGTGTGATAGAACCAAGCTAGGGTTAAATTAGAATTTAATTTCTTAGGTGGGTTCATATACACCTTGGGATCCAAATGGTTTGATATTTGGATGTGAAGAGTTGACTAAATTTGGATTGACCAAACATTTGAGGTCCATGGATATATTCTTGAGGCAATTTGGTTTGGACATGAGGATAGAATCTAGTGTAGACATGTAGAGGTGGTCTACAAGTTACACATGTATGTTGTGGAGAGCTTCAAAATTAAACTTGTGGATTTCAAAAGTGCTACTCAATTTGATTATGTAGGGAAACTTAGGTCCAAAGATAAAAGTAGGGAAAAATGACAAATGTGAGATGTTGAACTCAACATAACTCAATGACAATTTGAGATCAATAGTACTCAAGACATGGTTTTTAGAGGTGACATGTGGATAATGTCTAGTGAGGATGCATGGATTTGAAAGGTGTTGGTATACAGATTTGTCCCTCACAAACAACTATAGAAAAATGACTCGAATGCCCAAATAGAAGGACAAATAGCACCAACAGTTGGAGAGGTTGCCATTAAATTGGCAATCTTCCTCTGAATTTTAGAGGTACAACTCCCTCCTAAAAAATACAACGAATGAAAATACGGGTTGTGCTTTTAACCAGAAAGCAGGAAAGGTATATTAACACCTATTCATAACCATGAAATAGATGCAAAGATTGAATTCAGAATGAGGTGAATGCAACACAGTTCACTTATTCTACATCCACAATGATAAACAGAAAAAGAAAGAACAGTAAATTCCTTTCAACAGGTGAATTGTCATGAAGTCAAAGATTCATAAATAAACACCTACACAATTTGACATAATAGAGAATGCAATTGGAAATCAATTATAGAGACACACAGGACACATATAATCTAAAGAAAATATTCATAAATTCACAGATTCAAAAACATTTTCCTTATTTCTCCAGTACAAAAGCGGGTTCACAGACCCAACGCCCCTGTATAGCAAACTGAGCATGAAAGAAAAATTCTACTGCTACCACTTCCCCTATTTTTCAGAACAGCCGTAAAAGAATTCCACTTGTCCTCTGCAAATCACATATTTATATGTTTGTTCTCTGAGACGTTACGGTTGCTATAACTGCCTCTCTTGAAAATAATATGCCTATTCTTTTCTCGTATAACTGATTCTTGAAAGAAATATATTTTTTTACTTATATGACCTTTTTGAAAAAAAATATACCGCTTCAATGCATTTTCACCACGTAATTTCTTCATCTATCCAAATAACCTCATAGGATTTCTTTAGTTAATTTCACTACATTAGTGGGCATGGCCTACTTTCTTTAAAATCAATAGAATCATAGGTTATTATCTCAATTTCACTCAACACAGAAATTACCACCAATATCAGCATAGCATGTAAACTATTATATGTTGTTCAAGAAGCTTCATTGCAAATTCAAGTCTATCTACTTCTAGTTGATGAGGCGTCGTTGAATTTTCCAAAGTTTCAATTTTCTATAGGAGCTCCTCTATTTTCAGCTGAACTTGAGGGACACTCATATTTTCATCACCTCTTATTTGCCCATGCTCGCTCAGCTTTTGTCTAGTATATTCCATACTAACAAAACCGTGTTAAGACTTGCTGTATCCAGTCCTAATGACTCTATTTGTTTCATGATCACCTGAAACTTTCTGTCGAGATCATTTCTATCTTCTTTCAAGAAATAAAGTTCTTGTTGTAGTGTATCCCTCTGGCCCTTCATTGGGTTCACTAGCCAGTCATTTTTTATAATGTCCCCTACAAACTTTTCTGCATATTGATTTTTATGACCATTCCTATGTATATGGAATTGAGATTGCTTGCCTTGTAAGGCATGGGAAATGGGTACATGGGTGCTTGCTGTGGACCACGAGCTAAGGATGGAGACTCTAAAGATTGAGGTGCCATAGCCTGATGCATGAACCCTGTCACCACATCAACTTCATTGGATGCTACCATATTAACACCTTCACTGGGATGAAGCCAATAATTGCTACCATATTTCATTGACTGTTGACGACCCACCATCTGTGACTTCACATCTAATTGTGCTGCCTACCCATCTTGCTTGTGACAATAAAACCATCCTCTGATAGCTAGGATCTCCATGCCCCTCAAGAACTTAAACATTAGTAGGCTATAATGCCAACAAGTTACTCATTGGGAATCCATCTTTAAGTTCTCTCACTTCATTCTAATGCTAATAAGCAGATTTTACCAGCTTATCCACCAAATGCTTGTCAGTTTCAGAAGTAAAATCCTTAGCAATCATCCGCCCATCTGCTGCCAAAATATACACTGGTTCATATATCTGGTTTCATGCGCAATGGTTACATTTGATTCAAAATTTCAAGAGTCCTTTCAACATATCCATTTCAATGCATATCTAGCGGTAGTCATTGCAGTCTCACCAAAATAGTTCATGCGTCTTGTGAGAAGGAAACTAGTAAAGGAGTATGATTTTACACCTGTCGATGACATTTGCAAACTGCATTTCCCACAAGTGAGAAACCAGCTTTCAAATTGACTTTAGAGGCTTAGTTACTTGTAGATATTTTCCACACTTCACATACATATCTTCCACAACATCCGACAGAATCCACTTTCAATTATACTCAGATGGATGCCCATACTTTATTCCAATCTTTTTCTTGAGCACTGGCTGGGAGACACAGTGTTATGAATTTAACTAGCATCGAATTTCATGCTGCAGTCCATGTGCTTCCCCATTTCGCATGTATACCCACAATAATGTCGGTGGATATTGCATTGAATTATGAGAGCCATCACATGTGCATCGACCTCTCAAATATAACTTCAAGTGTTGCCTTGATGAGATGAGCCCAAAAAGGGCCTGTCTGCAATCTTCATTATCTTTGTGCACCGTAGCCACTATCTATCAGCGTATAATGACAAATGAAAATCTCTTTACATTTGGAAATCTCTGGTAGTAAACAGTCAGGTCATTTTCATTCATTACACCGCGAAGCAATATAAGACTTTCGGTGAGCATGTGGAGATGTCAGAACTTAATGCTTATTGGGAACTCCGAAGTTCTACATTTTCATGAAAAACTGACAAAGAAGAGTCCGGGGTTGGAGCATTTCATGAACCTTGAACCTATGAACCTTTGAACTCTTTGAACCATTGAACTCTTTAAACCATTGAACTGTGGAAAGGGTTCAACGCAAAGGTTCAAAGATACGAACTGAGTTATACAAAGGGACAAACAGTTCACTTTTTAGAAACATTGAACCTTTAACTCTTGAACCGTTGAACCTTGAACTGTGGAAAAGGTTCAAGTTCAAAAGTTCAACTCTTCAGTAATTTCACACACAAAAGGTAATAGGTGGATGAACTTTTTAGAAACAAAAAGCTGACTTAGGAAACAAAAATATGATCAATAAGGTAAGATGGAGGGTGGACTTTTGCTTAGGGAAGGTTCACAAAAAATTGAATAAGGGTGAAATGAAAGGTAACAAAAGGGTAGATGTGAGCACCTTGCTCAAATAGATTTTATAATGGATTTTGGGTTTGGAAAGGTACATGGATGTGAAGAGTGGACACGAGTTGGTAAATAAACATGAGCTCACCAAGGATTTGAAACCTAAAAAACTTGGGATAAGGTCCTTGGGTAACACATGCCAATAGTCTAAACAAGACACATGGAAACCTTAGATAGACCTAAATGTGAAGTACTAAGGCTTGCATATTTTAGGACCCTAGTCAACTTGAATATAAAAGTGTGCTGAGGTCTATAGAAGAAAACAAGATTACATATTGTTCACTTATTGCCATTGTCCACTTACACCCAAGTCATCTTCTCCCCCAACCCAAGAGGCTGGTTAGTTGATAGTTGGTGGTACAAACCTTTAATTCCTAAGAAATCCTGAATCTAATGATCCTTCACCTAAACCCTAGTATGTCCATAAGGTTTAGATTGCTTTGATGACTAAAAACGAGGTGGTTGTTCCACCCAAGGGATTACACTCCAGTTCATCTTCTCAAATTCTGATTAGCAGCTTTGGTCAAAGGCATTATGCAAACATTGGGATATCTCAAGTCAGAGTGTTCAAACCTTCAAGCATTCATGTAGTTTATCTAGAGACAACAAGTCACCAATGGGAAAATTTAGCAATAAATGTCCCTATGTTTCACTCAAAGACTATATTTTTCCAAACCAACATGTCCTTTATTGGGTAACCAATTTGGGGCATTAGCAGATGATGATGATGATGAATAGTCAAAGCACCCTATGGAGGATACCTCTACATGAATGCTATCTCCTACATGTAAGTTTTTTGTATGCATCATGTGTTAACAACTTTGTTTGTTCAACATATTTTATTTATAAGAAATCAAAGTTGCATAATTTTTTCTTCAAGCCACTTTGATGACTATTTCGCTACAAGCTTCTGAAATCATCACTTGACATCACAATGGACATGTTGGTTCATGCATGCTAATTGATCCTTGCTTAACCTTGACATGTATTGACTTTGGGGAAGAGTTCGACCATTGTTCTATGTGGGTAATCTATGACATTGATGGGAGGTTGGTGGGGGTTGCCAATATTTACACCCCTAATGATGGTCCAAAAAAGTGGTGTTAAGGTGATTTTAATATGGTGGAGTCTCTTGAGGATAAAGTTGGCATGTTGCCAATGAGATGGTGCATTAGAGAAAGGGATGCTTGGTATTATTCTAAAAAGTCATTGGGATTGGTGGATCTAGATTTTTAATGGTACCTTACCATATATATAAATATGTGGTATATGTGGACCATCATAGGGGTCAGTATAGATAGAGTAATCAAATATCTTGATCATGTTATGATTTTTAAGAAATGCATGTTCAATATCATCACCCATAAAGGAAAATCTATGAAAGTGCATCCTAAGATCATTCTCTCTATCCACAGTTCCATAGTATTTAGGTGGATTGGATTTCGACATTGATGAAAATCCCTTGCACACAATTTCTATGAATAGGTCACTAATGAGTCACCTAGGGACCATCCACCTCATCACCCAAGTTTGGAACCTAAATCCACATCCAAATTTTACCATTATCTAGATTAACTAGTGGAATTTTATGATTGCATGCACCAACACATTCTGATGAAGGTCTGGAAAACAAGTTAACCATGTTTACAAGCAAGTGAAAGTTATTAATACTAAGTAATTCACTCACGTCACTTGTGAGATTAAATTTGATCCCTTCAACATGTATAAGTAGGTTTCCTACCTATTGCACAATATCAAGATTGCTAACACTCACCATGGGAAAGGGGCTTAAATGAAAGCTTGCCTCTTCTAGCTTAAGATTTGAGATAAAGACTTGAATGTCTTCTTCAAATCCCTACGTGTCAAACAAGCTTATTCTCACATTAAGGTGATTAAGACTACTACTAGGATCCTTTCTTCACTCTCTGAGATATCCCATGCCTTTTATGAACCATGTAAGTTAGGTTTTTAGGCATAAGACTATTGAACACATAGATATATTGTGGGGGGGGGTGAATCAGTATATATTCAAATTCTTTTCCTTTAGATATTTTCAAACCAATGTAAACAATTAAACCACACGAAGCAAAAGAACATACACACACATAACACTAGACTTACATGGAAACAAAGATGGGAAAAACCATGATGAGCAAGTTTCTTGGATCTATTGTCCAAATCCAGCCTCACAAATAAAATTGAGTATACAATGAGTTTATGGGCACCAACCCAAAGGAGACATCAATCCCCTGTTACAATGATTTATGAGCACCAAATCAATGGGAGCACCAACTTCCTAAAATAGAGTCTTATGGGCACTAACCCAAAGAAAGTACCAACTCCCTAAAACAAAGTTTTATGGGCATCAACCCAAAGGAAGTACCAACTCCTTGAAGTGCTACAACAATTACAAGATGACACACCAACCTCTGCTCTGCAATTCTAAACTGATGGATTAGTCACCTCCGCAATAGTATCTTTGCTAACACTTTGATTTCCTTGACTTGTTCTAATAGCTCAGACACCTCCATACTATCATCTCTGATATCTCTTATTATTTTGACTGATTCTGATAGATCAAATACCTCCGTAATACTAACTTTGCTATACCTCCAGTTATGCATTATTGATTATAGAGTTACTTGTTTCCTTTTTGATCATTCATTTATCATCACACACACACACACACACACACACACCTTGTAAAAATATTTTACCTTCATATATATCCTTTGCAAGTCTTCTAAACATCATCTTTGTCAGCCTTAATGTAACGTGTAACCGACCTTACTTTTCGACTCCCAAATCATCTATGGTAATGTAGGAGTGAAATCTCATTCTATGGTTCATACCAAAGGATCTATTGGACCCATTTCATTTCATCCGAATCTTTCTTGCTGGTGCACACTCCCAGAACATGACACAAGCACTCAAATATACCATGCCGGCTCCACATATACTTATCCTTTCATGCATTAGCTCCAGACCCTATGTGGTACTAGAGAAGTGAGATATCATCAAGCAGTTCATGCCATGAACACTATATGACCCACAAAACCTTCTCATGCACTCATCTTTCTAGTTCATGCTTCTACTTGCTAGCACAAACAATCAAAATTTGATGCCAGTATCCTTTACACACACCAGTTGCACAGTCTTAGCTTAGGATATCAAAAACACACTTGCAACACTTTATATCCTTTGAAACCTAAATATGCTATTCTTGTATCTTTGCTTTACATAATCTCCAAACCGCCAAGTCATATGTGCAGATGCAGTGAAATACTATAGCTTTGAGTTTCATACATGATAACCTTACATTGTGATAACCCTGTTTTCAGTCTGCTAACTCTGAATTTCCTTACGGTAGTCCTTATGCTTTGAAACTTGGATCACACATACCTTATAGCCATATTTAGCTATCCTTCAAATTGTGAGGTCATATCTTCATCTACGATAGAATACAGTACTATCTCCTGTGCTTCTGCAGTACAATTCCATGTGCCTTTGACATTTTGATAACTTAGACAATTTCTTTCATATCCCATGCAATGCTTTTCATCAAGTGATAATATATGTAACAATGAAACAATAATTACTTCATATTATCAATGGATGACATCAATCAAAACACTTTGACAACCTTCACCTATCCATGAACTTCAGAAGATAAGGTACAATTGTGTACAAATGATACTGATCCAGTAGCATGTTCATGTCTTTCACATCACAACTCATTTGATCACCACTCCTTTGACATCAATGACAACATATGCAACAAAGACAACTAGCAAGAACATCATTGTGCACTTTAGCACTACCTACAGGTGGGGTTGACTTGACTTAGCGCACAAATAGCATGGTTTATGATGCTCAACTCACTTTGGAAGAGTTTTACATATGATGCACTAATACATATAGCTCGTGATAAGGAGTCAATGCATGGATGGTTTTCCCTAAGAGTTTTACAAGACCACTTGGCACTTCATAGTGTTGGGGTTTTACACACTTTTTATAGATGATTGATAGACTGGGATAGACACATTTAAGCTTATGTGATTCAAAAATAGTTAATAGAATTTGTAAAATCTATCTAAAAGGATTCAATACAATTATTTCTCCATAGTCTTAATCTACAACATACACTTTTGCAATCACTCTAATGTTACACACCAACAATGTTCTATCCAATGGAAACCTATTTAGTTTATCCAATCTTGATCTAACCTTAGCACATTTACATGAGATGATATATAGACACAAACATGAAATCCCAACTATCTAACTGTCCAACCAACACATGGAATACTAAGATTCACACAACTATATTCTAACCATATTATGATGTGAGCATACTGCACATATCACCAAGCATGATGTCTCCACGTGGATAGTCACCTTGTATATGTAGTTTCTGTTGCACACTTTGAGTCAATGGTTGCTCACATAAAACTATCAATGATTTCATGTTTTCTCTTGATATAACCACCACTGCTATCTCAACACTTTTGGTAGCACACATAAACATTACAACTCTTTTGATCGCTTATGGTACCTTGTATCATCTTTTAAAACATTATCGTGCTCCTAGATTGTGTTGTAAGAACTCTAGCTCTACAATAAGTGCTTCTACACCACTGTTCATGCTTCCAACAAACATTGTTTGCTATATGTGGTTGTGAGTCATTCCTCAAACAACAAGTTGTGATTACTACCATAACATCACTATATGTAAACCAAGACAAATGTTATATCGCAACATCTAAAATTCACTACATCTCATTGCATTGCATCATGTAGATAAACTCTAACTTCAAGAACTTACTGCAAAACATCCCATGAATAATAACATACCTAAACTACTCCATAAGTGAATATTCGACCAACTCCCAACATAGTCCCACTTGTTATTTACCATAGAAGAGATTACATTATACAACCCAAGAAATTAACCCATCTCATCCCTACACCACATAAACTTGGCAATACTTATAGGGTTTATTAAAGAATTAGTAACATTTACTAGAGTGTCAATATTTTCCATCTAAACTTTGTTGCTCTCAACCATCCCCTTACAAAATGATATTGAATATCAATGTGCTTAGTACTAGCATGGTAAATAGGATTTATTGCTAGAGAAATTATACTTTGTGAATCACATTTCACCACTACATGACTTAAAACCAATATTGTTACTTAACCTCTTTAACCATATTTCTTCCTTACAAGCATGTGTTGTGGCCATATATATTCTATTTCAGTTGTGGATAGCACAACTATCTACTATTACTTGCTCATCCAACTAACTACTCTACTAAAGAGAATAAAAGAATAATCGCTTGTCAACCTCTAGTTATCTAGATCCCCAACCCAATTTGAATCCACAAATTCCTATATGTTCAACATTTCACCCATATCATTCTACCATCATAAGTCAAATAGTAGTCTAGAGATTCTCTCAAATATCTAAACATCCTCTTCACTTGTGTCCAATGGTCCTTACCTTGCTTTATCATGAACCTTCTTAGAACTCTCACTACTTGGGCAATGTTTGGTCTTGTGCAAAGCATCACATACATGAGACTTCCTACTGCACTAGCATATGGAATATTCCTCATGTCATCCAAGTCCTCTATAGACTTAGGAGATTGTTCCAAGCTCAACTTTGTGCCAACTAGTAGGGGTTTTCATACCAATTTAATATCCTGCATTCCAAACCTCCACAAAAAAATTCAAGGTACTTCCTTTGGTTTATCCTCATTTTTTGTTGGTTTTATCCCTATATATCTCCATACCAAGTACACATCTATTAGAACCTAAGTCCTCCATGTCAAACTTACTAGATAATTGAGCTTTAAGTTCCTGAATTAATGTCATTGTTTTCAATGATTGACATATCATCAACATATAAAACAATAATTAGAATGTGATCATTTACTAGCTTGCAATACACATACTGATCAACATCACTTCTAGTAAAACCTAATTCTAGCACATATAAGTCAAACTTTTGGTTCCACATACATTTTGGGACTACCTTAATCCATACAATGATCTTTTCAACTTACAAACCAATTTCTCTTTACCTTTTACCTCGAATCCTTCGAGTTGTTCCATGTATATTTCTTCCTCTAATTCACCATGTAAGAGTGTTGTCTTCACATCCATTTTATCAATCTCCAAATCATATGTCGTAGTTATGGATAACAACATCCTAATGGAACCCAACTTATCTACTTGAGAATTGTTGATTACAAAGAATACTGAGAGGGGGGGTGCATTAGTATTCTACAAAACCACTTATTCACATGTTCTTTTAACCATTTCCAAAATTCAATAACTTGAAAGCAAAGTAAATAGAATATTAGCAACCATAAAGACATTACACATAGACACTAGGATTTTTACGTGGAAAACCCAAAAGAGGGAAAAACCAAAGTGAGTGTTAGCTCATAATATATTATGATATCAATACCGAATTACATGAAGGCTCACTACCTTAGGGCTCACTACCCAAGAAGTGCTCACTGCAATAGGCTCACTGCCAAAGAAAATAAAAGAAGAAAGAAGAAGATTTGGCTCACTACCAAGATATAACTGCTATTGATGCATCTATAGAATGTTGAAGTGTAATATCAATTAAGGCTCAATATACTGACTCAAATGTCTTCATACTGTCTACTCTGCTTCTCTGTTATGTTCTGCATAAAATCTGCTCCTCTGCTCTTATTGCTTTTGATGATGATTCTTCTTTAGGATCACATGCATATTGAATTCACACACATACATAAGTTACACATACCCTCTAACACCAAAATCCATCGAGTATATATATCCACTACAAGATTCATCTCCCAATTCAGTCGGCCAGCCAAGTATGAAACATGTATACAATAAATTGTATCTTTTCGGCTTGATAATATGCACAAAAAGAAATGTGGACCCAAATAAACATGTAGTGATATTCATATCAGTCGGCTCTAAACATGTAACCACTTGGATTGATTGTCTGGACAATATTTCTTCTTCGCATAGAAATCTAACATGCCCGTCGGCTTGTTCCTTAAGAACACTTTTGATCAACTCATCTGTCACATCATAACTTACACTACGGATCATGTGGGAGTCTAGGAATCATATCTAACATTCATTATTGACCTCCTAACATGCCTTTAGAACCGCAAGACAAAATATGTAACTGCGGAGGAATGCAAACCAATTTACTTAGCACTGTACACTGTTCCTGTCTTAACTCAATTTATCCAGACTTAGGTATTCCATGATATGACTTTTGGAGGAATTCATGACTTGGTTATTGGAACATATTGTCTTCAAGTAGCTATGAACAACATATCTGAACCACATATGATTATTTTTTACTGCGGAGGCATATCTAGCCAAATACTGTCCCTTACTCTCTATTCTTTATACTGTCCATACTTAGCCATTTTCTACTTCCAAAGTAGATTCATTTTGCCTTAGTATTTGTGTCCAGATGAAACCTTGAGTTCCCAATCATCCTTAACACTTTCATGCTCTATTTTCCTTGTTTCCATCAATGACAACATTACCCAATCAACAGTGTCTCTTGACTATGTTGCCAACAAGAATGAATCTCATTGAAGTCAATTCCCTCTACTTGGGAATATCCCTTTGCCACCGACTATGTCTTGTATCACTCAAGTAATCTATCTTTCTAAATTTCTTTCTAAACACCCACTTGTAGCTAATGGGTTTCTTATCCTCAGGCATATCTACCAAGTCCCACGTCTTGAATTGCTTTTATGCCAACATCTCCTCTTCCATGACATTCTTCCAAGAATTTTCTTTATAAGTGAGAGCTTCTTCCATAAAACTTGGTTCACTAAAAGCTAGAGAAAAAACACAATGAAAATCAAGTGGACTATACATTGTAGGTAAATTTGTTATCTTATAGACCTCACAGTTATGAGTGAAGAGTTTCTTGCTTTATCTATACTATGTTCTTTAGAGTTTGTGCCAGATGTGCTTGGATCATATTCATCTAGAATATCATGTCCACTTAGCCATTTAGTTTCAGATGCATTCCATTTCTCTACTTTTGATTCAAAATGCACCTTTTCCCTCTCATTCTCCTTTGAATATTCTTCCCTAGATAAAACTCCAAGTTCTTTGATATTGACATTCTAGGATTAGAGAACTTTCAATGTTTTAAGATTTCAAAGTTTGTAGCCTTTAAAATTTTCACCATACCCAATGAAAAAATATATTTTTGCCTTGAAATCCAACTTAGATTATTTTTGCTTTGGAACTTGAACAAATGCCTCATAGCCAAAGACTTTCAAATGTTCTACAACCAATTTTCTGGTAGTCCACATTTCATATGGTGTCATGTTTCCTAGCGGAGTAGGAGACCTATTTTTCAAGTAGCATGCGACACTTATTGCTTCGACCCAAAACTCTTGTTCTAGACTAGTCCTACTTAACATACTTCTGACTTGATTTAACAAGGTTCTATTCAACCACTTATCCAATCCGTTCTATTGTGGTGTATAATGAGTTATCCTTTGCTTCACAATACTAGTGTGCTTATAGAATGTCTCAAACCCCTTGGAGAAGAATTCACCAGCATTATTTGTCCTAAGTACTTTGATTCCCCTACTAGTTTGATTCTCAACTAGAGCTCTAAACTCCCTAAATTTGAGAAATAACCTAGACTTTTTCCTAAAAAATACACTCAAGAGTACCTAGAATAATCATCAATGAATGACACATAATACAAAGACTTACTAATGGATTGGATATCCGTAGGACCAAACACATCACTGCATATCACCTCCAAAATCCCCTTTGCTCTTGTGCTTCCAAAGATAAGATGCACTTTATTTTATTTTTCCAACACATAATATTCACAAAAATAAATACCAATGTAGCAATCAATAATTCCATTCACCATATGTTTACTCGAATCAATTTTTTAGAATTTTTCACTCGAATGACCCATCTTGAGATGCCACAACAATCTTGAATTAGATTGAGTTACATTGGCACACCTAGATAATATTGATGCATCCATCTTAAACAGCGTACCATGCCATACTCCCTTAGCAAGCACCAAATTTCCTCTTGCCAACCTACAACCTTTACCATCAAATGTAAAATGTATCTCAGAGAGTCATTTTAGACACAAACATAAGGTTTCTATCCAAACCTACATTATAAAGAACATTCAAGAGTTTTCTCATTCTTTCATCCATGAATGCTACCTTTACGTTTCCTTGACCAACTATCTTTAAAGAGCTGTTATCACCTAGAAAAAAACTAACCTTCATTACACTTTGTGTATTTAGAGTACCACTCTATGAAGTGTCATATGATAAGATGCACCTAAATCACTCAACCAAGAGTCATAACCAATGATATTGTTAGTTTACAGATTTGTCACTAAACTCTTTTTTCTCACCCCCATATATATAATGACAAATGTACTAACAACTAAGTTCAGTTGCAATTGTATTTGCAATGACTCTGCATTTTTTACAAGGAGCAACTACCTTCGAAAGATTTGAAATGAATGACTAACAAGGTGTGCTTTTAACCAGAAAGCAGAAATGTGGTGCTTTTAACCAGAGAGCAATAAAGGCATTCAACTTAGGGAATACTTAAAGAAAAGAGGAGTGCAAAGACTCCTTTCAGCAACATTCACAACCTAATATTTCCCATAACATAATCACCACTGGAATTCTTTATCAAAAGAGAAAAGATTCACAACAATGAGCTTTAAATAGAGATTTCCAATCCTTTCAATATAAAATTATAATTCAAAGAGATGAAAAAATTCAACATAAGAACACAACATCCATCCACTGTAACACAAAGTCTACAATATCTGTTTGCAACTCCTCAAATTTCATTCATATATTGAAATAACTGAAATCAAGTAGAATAGAAAAATGACCATTCAACAACACAAAGTTTGCCAAATGATCTTACTAACATCGATAGGATCCATATATATAGCCTTGTCTTAAAAGAAATTGTGTTAAAACAACATAACGACTTCTTGAAATTAGCTGATTAAAACATAAATAATAATAAAATAGTCTTTAAATATCATGTTTTTAGAGCCTTGAAGAAATAACATAAAACAAAGAAAAGCCATCATGTGGTAGCATCTCGATCTTCCACTCAAACCACTTCATCTCCTTTCTCCTGTTCTTCAGCACCTGATGAATCCACCTGTAACCTCATCCTCACTTTGTAATTTCTAAAGTTGGAAATGATTGGAGTCAAGATCTTGCCACTTGGGCTAAGAGTAATGTGTACTCAAATCTTCCACATGCTAATAGTTCTTTCTGCATCCACCATTCTCTTATTGACATCATTGATCTCATTCCTAAAAATCTTGAGATATATTTCCATGTGACCAAGTTTTTCCAACGAAGCACCATTTATGTTATCAACACCAGTTATCTCTTCACTGAGAAACTTTTTGAAGTGTTTTTTATCTTCTTTCACATCGACCAAATTTTCTCCACTTTCATCAAGAATCTCAGTCTCCAAAATTACACAAATTTTCTTAATATCTACCACATCGACATGATATTCATTCAAAATCCTTCTTATCTCACCAATAAATTGTCTAAACATAGATAATTTCCATTCAATAACATCCATCCAAGTTATTGAATCATTTTCCTTAGGTTCATTCAAAACCTTTTCAGCCACTAGAATATTAGTATCAATTTTCTTCATCTCCTGCACTTCCTTAGACACCATTAGTAAAGCACTCTCATCCTTTTTGAAATTTTGCAATTTTGCAACCAACTCTTTCCTTTTGCTGGAGATATGAGTATATAATTTCATCGCCTCTTTAATATACAAAAAACTGTCAATAGTGACCTTTTCAATCCCTTTCTTAGTAGCTTTGGCCATAGTTTGATACTTTTTGATTTGCTATAATATGCCTGGATCTACCCCATCAATAGGAACACCTAGAGCTATGTCAGGAGACTGAGAAGTAGCATTTAAAATTGATTGAATAAATGAGGTCAAAGCATTCATCTGGGTTTGTAAACTTACATTTTCTTGCTTTTCTACTTTAACTCTCTTAGCCAACATTCCAACAGAGAACTTAGCATGGTAAATGTCTCCTTCTATAGTTGATTTTGTAACATTGTTCTCATCTTTATCCCCAATGGGGTCAACAATTTCAAGAATCTAATGCCTAGAAGAAGAATCCATGACTACCCTTGACATCCTTTTAGCCTTCATGGACTGAGGGCCAAATTTGTAGCAATTTAGCTACAACATCCACATTTACATTGGTCATGGGAGTGTATCTTCTTTTCTTTTCTACTGCCTTCTTGAGCCAAGAAGATGGTAACACTACATTGCTATGGATGACATCCAAAATGGTATTCTCTAGCTGGTTTTTAGTATTGAGTGCAAAAATTTCATTTGAAACAAGAGAAGATGTAATATCAAACAAAGTGAAAAAATCACTATCTTCACCAAGTTGCTGAAAAATGGAGGAATAATTACCTGGCACAAGAGACATAGGAGGGGTCATATAATCTATTTGGAGTTGCTGTAGAGCATCAAGTCCCTTTTCTACTCCTGATCCTTTGGATATTGGCTCACTATCTTCTTCACATACATTTTTCAATTTTCTACCCTCCTCAGGGTCTTCTCCATCACCGTCCTGTTGTGAACTAACCCTAGATCTGGTTATCTCCACACTGGTCGAAGTTCTTTGATGTTCAGTGGTATGGGAAGACCCCTGCTCCTTTATTACAATTTCTTTTTGTGAGGAAGAAGATACAATGCATTCATGAATTTTCCCTTGAAGCCATTTCTTAGTCTTATCTAAGACAAAAGAAAATTGTCAATGATATCTGAATCATCATCTACTTCATCAGGAATTTGCAGTGGCAAATTAAAGGCACGTATTTGATCAAGAGTTATTCTCATCCAATCTCTTCTCTATACCTCTCTTTCATTGGCACAATCCTCCTAGTATTCCTCAAGATGAGGCTAGTGCTCATACAAACTCCCTCCATATAAATTCCTTTTAACAAAGTTCTTACTATCAAAGAATGATCTAATAGAAAGAGGACATAAATTATACTCAGCAAGAATTCTCTCCACATTCTTAGCATTGTCATCCATCTTACATGTGAAAAATGTCAGAGACACAGGGAAAGAGTAACCCTTCTTCTTCATGCTGTGATATTTCTTATTTACACAAGCCATTTGGCGATAAAATTCCATGAAAATGAAAAGGTCACTTGCATATCTGGGCAATTTTAAAGGGGCATTTTTGAACTCACCAATCTTGAGGTAAGTAAATCTATCAAATTGAATATAAAATTTTCCACACTCCATAATCAATTGTGCAACTTCTGGAGATATCCTCACCTTCGGATTACCTTTAATTTTTCTCACATTGTGCATTAGAAAGGCATGATTGACGCGTCAAAAATCCTTATTGTGAGGGGGAGAATGAGGTTAATTCAAAATAATGAAAACATACAAAACCCAAACACAAATAGAATTTGAAAGCAAAAAAGATTGAAACCAAAACAAGTAAGAATACTTATAATCCCATTTACCGATCGTTTTCCATTGTTTGCCTGTCTTTCTTTGATCTTGATTGTGAAGCCCTCAGAAGCTTTCCTTGTTTGCTTGCTTGTTGAAGATGACAAAGGAATAATGGCTCTTGATATGTGTGGTGTTGAATGTGAGCTTCAACACATGATAATGGAGGACACTTTGAGAATGGAATGAGAGAGAGAGAATGAGAGAAATTTGGGTATAGTTATCTTGCCAAATGATGTGTCTCTCTAATGGCTTAGAAGAGGGTTCTATTTATCGATTTTTTGAAAAAGGAATGGAGGGTGAGGATCAACAGATGAGATCAATGGCTAGGAATAAAAGTGAATCTTTTATTCAGTGGATGAATTAAAAATTCTTTATTTGAGAATAGTGGATTATGACAATTGAATTAAATATTCAATTGCTGAAGGCTAGTGGGGAACATTTAATTAAATATTCAAAGGGTGAAGGCTAGTGGGGAACAATGAATAAAATATTCAATGGGTGAAGGCTAGTGGGGAACATTGAATTAAATATTCAATTTGGTGGAGGATAATGGGGGACATTGAATTAAAAATTCAATTGGTGAAGGCTAGTGGGGAACATTGAATTAAAAATTCAATTTGGTGGAGGATAATGGGGGACATTGAATTAAAAATTCAATTTGGTGGAGGATAATTGATTTAAAGATTTCTTTTGGAAAATGGAGGATATTAGCTAATTAAATATTAAAAATATTTAATTACATGTGCAACATGGTGAGGTGGAAGAGATGAGGTGGATTTTGGACTTTAGACATTAGAAGAATTGGGGGAATTTAATTAAATAAAATGACTATTTAATTATTGGATAATGAAACAATCAAATAAATTTTGAATATTTATTTAATTGATAGAAGAATAGGAATTAAGATAAATATTAAAATATTTACTTAATTCGACCTGAGCCAATTTTAGGTGTATACATTTTGCGCCTCTTTGAAGCAATGTGTTTTATCACGTTGTTTCAAAGAATAAGAATAGTCTGATGCTGATACATGCCCCAGTTTGCCCCTGGTACAGGTTACGGTGATAGGATGCCCCTGTGGGAGATTGGATGGGGAGAAGGCGGAAGGCATGAGACAGACAATCTCATGAAGAGGAAGGTGAAGACGGGTTAGGCTGGAGAAAAATGGGCTATGGTTCGAAGAAACAGACATGGGAAGCCGTCATAGGGTCATACAGTCAGATATGTGCCACTTGCTATATATAGGAGTTGGGTCCACACAATCTATTCATTTGTACACTTGTCCATAGTTGATTTGTCCTTTGGAGAGCTTAGGAGAGCATGGCGGCCAGAGAGGTGGATATTCCGTGTGAGCAGCATCGGTTTGAGCAGATTCAACAGTTCGATCGGCCACCAGAGGCAGGACCCCCGGTATGTAGTTCTTCAAAACTTGTCGAAAGTCAATTTTTATGCGTATTAATGGCTAGGAAAACTATCTAGGGCAAATGCGCAATAACCCTTGTTTTGCGCATATGCACGCCGAAATGGCGCATATGTTCTGAAATTACGCATTTACGCCGCCAAATGGCGCATATGAATGTTTTGCGCATGTGTTCCCTGAATGTGTGCATTTGTTCGTTTTGCACATTTGGGCGTTGAAGTGGCACATTCGTTCCTAGTTTGCGCATATGTGCTGTGAATTGGCACATATGTTTGTGTTGTGCATGCGATCTCTGAATGTGCGCATTTGTTTGGAATTTGCGCATTTGCTATAATAGGTTTGCGCATGTGCCAGAATGGCGCATACGCGTTAGGAAGTGGTGCATTCATGGTGAAGTTGCACTTTTGGTATGAAATGGCGCATTTGCCACCTGGATTGGTGCATTTGCACTTTAGGTAAATCAGTTGACTGAACAAAATTAACCCAATTGGCATCCTGATCGATGCATCAATTGATTAGTGATCTCCGAGATAGCTGAGAATCTAGTCGAGAGATGATATGCTGTTTTGATTAATTTGATATGTTGAGCCAATGATAGGGAAATGGCGCATTTGGCACTGGGATTGGCACATTTGCACTTTTAGGCAAATCAGTTGACTTAACAAAATTAATCCAATTGGCATCTTGATCGATGCGTCAATTGATTAGCGATCTTTGAGATTGCTGAGAATCTAGTCGAGAGATGATATGCTGTTTTGATTAATTTGATATGTTGAGCCAATGATAGAATAGCTTGATTGCTTGGAGTAGGTTTTCGATATGGATTTGGATTTCACTGATGGTATGCGTTTCTTGGTTGCAGGAGGATATTCATGACATTCTGACATCGCGAGAGTTGTTCCTGTTGCCGTTGTTGCAGCGGTATATGTTGACCGAGATGGAGTGGGAGGCTCTAGGTGCTATGGGTTTGTATCATGTGCTCTTCATGCCTGAGGTTCGCATGAACCAGGCGATGGTGACTGCAGCCGTGGAGCGATTTCATAGTGAGGATGGGACCTTCCATCTTCTGACGGGAGAGATGGCCATTACTCTGGAGGATGTTTATCAGATTCTGCACCTCCCTATTCAGGGAGAGTTGGTTGAGTACGAGTCACAGCGTGGCACTGGGCTAGAGGAGTGCAGGCGGGTTTTTGATGATCCCGAGTTGGCAGGGGAGGAGATCTCGTGGCAGGACATGCATGACTGTTATGACTACTTCCCAAGCATAGTGGCTGGACTGATCAGTGGCGTAGTATGCCCCGATAGGAGAGCGCACGGCTTCCCCATTGGCTGGGGACGGGTGCTGGAGAGTATGATCACTGACGGGACCCGGTATGCGTGGGGTGTGTGCGTGCTTACACATCTATACAGAGACATGTATCAGGTGGTGTACCACTGAGGCTCTGGTTTAGCCACAGGCGGGTCTCTCTTACAGTTTTGGTTGTGGGAGCACATTGCTATCACACGATCGATTTGCATATTTTAGAGGCAGAGGGGTGAGCCCTATAGTTACGGCTATGCAAGTGTGATTTCCCAGCAGAGGCTGGGGAGGCTTGAGTACTAGAGGCATGCCTTTGATGGAGTGGATGCAGTGGTCTGGCGGCCATACATTGACTGTGAGGTATGGGATGACGAGGCGGATGAGTTGCCTTATTGCTTCTAGACAAGATGGCTTATCGGCAAGACTCAGTATATTTTGGAGCAGCAGATTGTCAGCCGAGTTCAGAGACAGTTTGGCCATGTTTAGGGCAGACCACAGGGTGAGGCACGCTTTGCTAGGACATACACTGAGTGGTATAGGTGGGGTCCTGTGGCATCCTATGAGGAGGCATTGGCCGATTTTCAACAGATTCCTTATGCAGTCTGGCTGATGCGGAGAGATATAGTAGATGCTGGCATGACGCCAGACTATGATGAATGGTTTATAGCACATCCGTTTTCGCGCTACTCAGGTCTTGGGGAGGTAGCTCCTCATATAGATGAGGGTGATTCAGATGGAGGGGGTGGAGCTGGCAGGGGGAGGGGTGGATGACGGAGGAGGAGGAGAGATCAGGGAGATGATGGGAGGCAGAGACCGAGGTAGAGAGTTGGAGAGGGGCTCATGGGGCAGCAGGCAGTGGGACAGGCCCAGGTCCAGGTGCCAGTGTAGCCAGAGATAGCACAGAGACAGATGCCGCCACCTCAGTAGGTGGCACAGCCGATACAGGGATAGGTGCCAGTGCAGCAGGTGGCATAGGCCGAGCAGGGTCCACAGCCTGATGTGTAGCAGCAGGTGCTAGTTTCCTTACAGAGCCAGCTTAGGCAGCTGAGGGCTCATCTGAGAGCTGTAGAGTCACGCAGAGAGTCAGATGTGACTCAGATATCAGAGTTGAGCTAGGAGAGAGATGTAGCCTTAGTTAGCATGCGGACTATGAGGTCAGAGCGGGATGCAGCCTTGATGGCCATGGGTACCAATGAGACCTCCAGTTTCTTGGTGGCACAGGTACAGCAGTCACAGGCTCAGGTAGCGCAGTCGCAGAGTGATCTGACTAGAGCTCAGGCACAGACTCAGTATTACTGAGGCTTATATCACGGTGCTGTGCCAGCGGATTAGAGAGCCTCGAGCTTCCAGAGCTAGTCAGAGGCAGCACAGAGAGCAGGTGGGTCTCGGTCTGTGGGCTCAGTGAGGGGTCCACCACCATCAGGGGTGGATAGAGGAGAGGCTAGTGCTGGGAGCAATGTTCCTCGATGGCAGAGTTAGTCAGAGCCAGACACTCGTATTTGACATGTATTGTGGCACCTTTTTGATGATGGCTGAGATAGTCGATAGATGTATTTTTTATTCTGAGACATGTATCACCATTTTTTGTATACACTTATGACCTGACTCTGGGATTTGACAGAGTTTGTGATATTTTGTACATCTGGACATGTGTTGGATGTTTATATGATGATCTACCTATTTGATGGTCTACATGTGTGTGTTCTTACAGTTTATATGCTATGGATGCAATTTGATTTTATGATGTGTTTGTACATGTTATGCATACTAGATGGATGTTTAGAGTACTTTTGAGTTATGCAAATGCTAATGTGTATGGATACGGTTATGCAGTTTGATATGTATGTGACCTATGTTTTTGATTTTCTTTTGATATGATGTATGGATGCACAATGTATATGGATGATCTAAAATGTATGGAAATTGATCTCATGGATTTATTATGTATGCAAATGATGTAATCATGCGAATGACTATCTCATGTGATGTGATATGCAACTTATATGCTATGTGTTTGATATGTCCAGATGTACTCAATCGACACAAGGATGATATAGATGAGTGAAAATAGAAGAAGACATGGAGAAATACTGACTTTTGTTTGGATAGACTGCAGGGTTTGCGTTATTGTGTGTATGATATAGGACGGATGTGGATACGGATTTGTCATCTTTGCAAGTTTTTCGCTTTCATCATTGGGCACTTTTTGGTATTTTTCATTTTTTTTTTGAAATGTGGTAAGATAATACAAGCATGTAGGTATAGTTAGACCGAGATGACTTGAGTATCGCTTACCTGGATTTTGATATAGCAAGTTGATACAAGCATCTAGCCAAAGTTGAATCTAGATGACCTGAGTACGTCTTGCATTTAAGCAAACAAGGATTGCCCCTTTTCATGTTTACACCTCGGAGTCCTCGATGATCTTTTGCCGATCATATCATTAGACAAAAGTCGTCACATTACTAAAGTTTGATCCACAAGCAACAGACAAAGAAAAATTATGTCCCCATCATAGCATCTCTAGCTGTTGGCATCCTTGAGTAGCATAGGAAGACATAATTAACAAAAATTCAAGACCTTGTAAGTTAACCTGTTGACAAAACATTCTTGCATTAGATGTGTCTTTTTGCCATAATTGAGATAGAATTGTTTTGAGTGTTTTGATATGGTGCTCTGCTTTGTTTTTGCTTTGGACAGGTTGATGTTATGTGTCGAGAAATTTGTTCTAGGTGTCTAGTGAAGGTATCACAATCCTTTATTGGTATCTCCTTTCAGAACGATGGCATTCAAGAACCCCAATCCGTAACTAGGTCAAGGAGTTGCCCCCAGTTTAGACTAGGATCGACTTATTATGGGTGAGATGACAACAGATGTGGAGAGACAGACCCTAAGGGACTGACCTAGTGCCTCGGGGGCTCATTGCTAAATGGCTTTGCCTACGTGACGATGCAGAGGCAGCATAGTTCGGGGTGAACCCTGATGGACCTAAGACCTAGGTGATGGTGGATTTGTAGAAGTGGTATGGACTTGGATAGAAAGACCAGATATGGGACTGACGGGACATCGGAGCCTTGGGGGCGCATGGATAATGGTCTTGCCTACGTGATGGCTCAGAGGTGACATAGTTCGGGATGAACCCTGATGGACCGAAGAGGATAGATGACAAGATATGAGATGGACAGGGAAGTGGAGCCTCGGGGGCACATGGATCATGGCCTTGCCTACGTGATAGCTCAGAGGTGACATAGTTCGGGATGATTCAAAGGGTGGTTCGGTGTGATGGAGACAAGAGTCAATAAAGTCAGCATAGATGGAGGGAGTGGTTTGTCGTAGATAGCGCCCGTTTACCAGGTTTTCACCACTTACTTTTATTTGCACACGCAACCAAAAGTACACATGATGCCTGTTTGCCAGGTTTTCATCATGGTACCTATCCTTTTGTCATTTTTCTATGTTTTTGATTTTTTTGTTCTATTTTTGATCACTTTTCAATTTTTTTTAAAAGTTTTTTAGGACTCCCTTACATCGGGGTTTTCAGGTATAGAATTTGTGAAGATGCATGCTGTTGACAGGATCATCGAAGAGTTCACCTTCAGATGTGGCCAATTAATATTCCCTCGATCCATAAGATGTGATGACGACATAAGGACCTAACCAGTTGGGTTTGAACTTTCCTTTCTTTTCTCTATCTGGCTGATTTCTGGGGTTCTCTCGAAGGACTAGATCACCAACTTGGAAGACCTAGGGCTTTACCTTATGATTGTAGCTTCTGGACATTCTTTGTTGATATGCTTTCAGGTGATTAAAGGCCTGTTGCCTTCTTTCTTCCAGCAGTTCTAACTCTTGCAGTCTAGAGATTCTGTATTCTTCATCTGATATGAGACCTTTCAATGACACCCTAAGAGATGGTAGTTTGACCTCAATGGGGAGGATAGCTTCTGAGCCA
Source organism: Cunninghamia lanceolata (assembly GCA_027924645.1). Classification (NCBI taxonomy): domain Eukaryota; kingdom Viridiplantae; phylum Streptophyta; class Pinopsida; order Cupressales; family Cupressaceae; genus Cunninghamia; species Cunninghamia lanceolata. Next base: position 21,164,510 of record BSBN01001583.1, read on the forward strand.
TAGACAAGGGCGTATGGTGTAGCACCTGTGGGAGTAGGTATACTAGTTCTGTAGGCCCACAGAGTGGGATTGAGTTGGATATGCCAATCACGGCCAGCATCGTTGATAGTCTTCTTGAGGAGTTTCAAGATGGTCTTGTTGGATGCTTCAGCTTGACCGTTGCCTTGGGGGTAGTACAGGGTGGAAAAGCGGTGTTGGATCTTGAATCGTTCACAGAGTTCTTAGACATCCTAGTTTTTGAATGGTCTTCCGTTATCCATGATAATGGATGAAGGAATTCTGTATCTGCAGATGAGGTAATTCAGGATGAATGAAGAGATTTGCTTACCTGTGATGGTGGTGAGGGGAACGGCTTCAATCCACTTTGTAAAATACTCCATGGCAGTTATGATGAATTTATGGCCGTTGGATGAGGGCGGATGGATCTTTCCCATAAGGTCAAGTCCCCATTGGCAAAAGGGCCAAGGTGTTGTTAAAGGTCTCAATGCTTGAGCTGGTGCATGTATTAGGTTCCCATGTATTTGGCACTGCCTACACTTTTTGACAAACTGATATGAATCTTGTTCCATTGTTGGCCAATAGTATCCCATGCATATGAGTTTCTTGGCTAGGGTAGGGCCACTAGAGTGAGCGCCGCATATTCCATCGTGTATTTCACTTAGAGCAGTTTGATATTCCTCTCTATCTAGACACCTAAGGAGAGTACCATCGAGACCTCAGTGATATAGGGTGTTAGCAACAATGGCAGACCGGGATGCCTGCCAGATGAAGGTTCTTTTCTGGTTATGGGAGAGGTCGGGTGGGAGTGTATTCTCTTTTAGATAGGCAAATATTTTACCATAGAGAGGGGAATCGGTTCCTATGATGTGGCATATGATATGGGAATCTGGAGTGTCATAAGTAGGACAGGAGACTGGCTCTACTAAGAACTCGTATCGTGTTTGATTACCTGGAATGTCGAGCAGAGATGCGATTGTAGCCATGGCATCTGCAGCTTTATTCTCAATCCTTGGTATCTGTTCAAATGATATCTTGACGAAATACTCCTTGAAGTCATCTACCATGCATTTATAAGGAATCAGTTTCTCATCCTTCGTTTGGTAGTCGTCATTTACTTGGTTGATGACTAGTTGTGAGTCACCATAGACTTGAAGCTCCTTGATGTTCCACTCAACTGCTAGCTTGATACCAATGACCAGAGCCTCGTATTCTGCTACATTGTTAGTGCAAGGGAACATTAATCTGTATGACTTTGGAATAGTGTCGCCATTAGGTGTGATCAACAAGATACCTGCCCCCGATCCATGCTGAGTGTAGGAGCCATCAAAGTACATTTTCCAGTTTGCTATGTTGACGTGGAAGATAGACTCATCTGGAAATTCAAAGCTCAGGGGATTGTCATCTGTTAAAGGTGCCTCTACTAGTTGATCTGCAAGCACTTGTCCTTTTATTGCTTTTCTATCCACATATTCTATGTCGAACTCACTGAGAAGCATGACCCATTTTGATAATCTACCTGTTAAGGCAACCTTGTTGAGTAAGTATTTCAGTGGGTCAATCTTTGCCACCAGTTTAACAGAGTGTGACAGCATGTAATGTCTCCATTTTTGCGAGGCAAATACAACAGCTAGACATGCTCTTTCTATTGGTGTGTATTGCAACTCGTATCTGACGAGTGTTCGGCTAATGTAGTAGATAGCCTATTCTTTTCCATCATAGTTCTGTTGAGCAAGGAGAGCTCCCAGAGCCGTTGGTGTAGCTCAGATATATAGCAATAGAGGTTTGCTCTGAATTGGTGGCATTAATACTGGTGGCTTCATTAGGTATTCCTTTAGCTGTTGAAAAGCCTGCTCGCATGACTCGTTCCATTTGAAGGATACATTTTTGTGTAGCAGATGAGAGAATGGGTGGCACTTATCTGCCAGTTGGGAAATGAACCGTCTAATAGACTGTAGCTTACCCTGTAGGGATCTCAATTGAGTCAAATTTTTAGGAGGTGGCATCTCCATTATGGCCTTCACCTTTGCGGGATCAACTTCGATACCATTAACAGATATTATGTAGCCCAGTAGTTTTCCTGATGTAACCCCGAACACACACTTTTTCAGATTAAGTCACACATTGAACTGTTCCAGTCTGTTAAAGATCTTGTCTAGTACTGCAAGATGCCCTTCTCTTGTGAGAGACTTTGCTAGAATGTCATCGACGTAGTCTTCCATTATAGTATGCATCATATCATGGAAGATCGTTGTCATGGCTCTCTGATATGTTGCCCCAGCATTTTTCAGACTGAATGGCATGAAGCACCAACAGTAGGTGCCCCAAGGACATGTAAATGTAGTTTTGTGCTAGTCTTCTGGTGCAATCTTTATTTGGTTATATCTTGAGAAACCATCCCTAAGTGAATGCATGGTATGCCCTGCTGTGAGATCTACAATCATGTCAATGTTGGGCAAGGGGAAGTCATCCTTCAGACAAGCCTTGTTTAGGTCCCTGAAGTCACTACAGATTCTGACCTTGCCATCCGGTTTAGCCACTGGTACGATATTTGAAACCCATTTAGGATAATCTATGGGCTTGATAAACCCAACATCTAGCAGTTTCTTCAGTTCTTCCTTCACCATGAGAGCCACATGCGGATGCATCTTTCTAAGTTTTTGTTTAATAGGCTTAGCTTCTGGAGCTAAAGATAAGTGATGCATGATGAGATTTGGATCAAGCCCTGACATCTCGGCGTATGTCCATGCAAAGTTGATCTGTTTTCTTTTGAAGAAACCTATAAATGCTAGCTTTTCATGTTCTGTTAGGGCCTTTTCCATGTGGACCATTCTGGGATTATCACCTGTGTTGACATTGATTGCTTCCGCCGGTTCTATCAAGATTGATGATCTTTCCTGATGTGTTAGATTGGGAAGAGGGTCAAGCTTTCCATCCTTCGGTGCCTCAGAGAGGTTTTCACAATTGGATACATCTTTATTTTTACTTCTTTGATGATCTAACACTGTCGCGGAGCGGTTTTCACTGTTCGATCATTCTTTTATTTTGATGTTCTTATGACTGAAAGGCTTGGCACTCTCTCCAAAATAGGCCTCCTCATTGAGTTCAATAGCATAGCTAGCTCTGTTGTCACCTGCAAGTATGTGATCTCTAAGCTCAAGGTAATCGATGATTGCATCATCATTTTTGAAGGTGTCTAGTTTAGGGGTGGTACCTTTGAGGTCCCAGTCGATAAGTTCATGGTGCACTAATGATAAGAGATCAATAGGTTGGTCTAGTTTAATGGCGTTAGTGGGTCCGTCAAGGGGGGAAACATTCCTTCCTCGTGATTTTCACTATTGTTGTTATGCGGGTCAAACTCTAATGGCCTAGCTCTTGGACCTTGTCCCTCGTTGGCATGGGTTGGGTCATACTCATGGACAATGTCAATATCCTTCTCATCACAAGACATCTCGGAGAGGATATCCCATTCATACTCGTTAGAATCAGTTTCGCTCCCTAGTTGCATTCGTTGAATTTGTTCAACCAGATTACTAGTAGAGGTTCTCAGTTGTGTGCCTTTGTTCTTGTTGGTTCTGTTGTTTCTTGGTGCTCTAGTGTAGCCTAGTCCTGTAGTGTCTCAGGTTGTTAAGGTATGAGGTTGGATGGGTTCAGTGATGCCATCCTTTCTTGATCCAAGTGGACTGTGTCCTGCATATCCCATTCTTTGTAGTATTTGGTAGCCTTGCCCATACTATTCTGTTGGTATAATGGGATGGTCATGTTGCATTGAGGAGCTAGCTTCATCTTTGTATAGCCACTGTAGGACATCTTTTTCATCACTTTCATCTTCTAGGCTTCCCCATTTCACAAATGGTCCTTTGGTTGGCTTCTCTGCTGTGGGTGTTTTTAAGATAGGTCTCCCATAGGATCGAGGAGATAGGAGCAATTGTGCCAAGCAGAGAGACTGAGACATCATGTACTCACCCAAGCCTTTATCTTTGAGTTGGAGTTTAGGTGGAGGTGCCCCTAAAGAAGAAGCAAGTGTAGCTGGGTCAACATGAGATGACGAGGATGCAGAAGCACGGTTGTTAGGGATTATGACTTCTGGTTTGGGCTGAATGGAGTTGCAGTATTGATAGGGGCTAGGGTCACCTGGGATGGTGATCTCTTGACCTTCATGTGAGAATTTGATACATTGATGGTATATGGAAGGCACTACTCCCAAAGCGTGTATCCATGGCCATCCCAGAAGAATGTTGTATGGTAATTCCATGTCAAGGACTTGACAAGCCACATCTTTCACTATGGGGGCCACTCTAATTGGTAGGGTAACAATCCCTTTAGACGTTCTTTCTTCCTCATCATAGGCTTTTATGGTGATTTTTCTTTTCGGATCTATAGCCTTCCCTGAAAACCCCAATGTAAGGATTAGCTTCAATGTGTAGATATTCAAACCAGCCCCTCCATCGATTAGGACTCTTTTGATCTTGTGCTTGTGTATGAAAGCTTCAATGTGAAGGGAGGCGTTATGGGGTTGGTTGATAGACATATCATCCTTCTCAATGAATGATAGGGAGTGCGGTGAGGTGATGTGACCGACCATAGTTTGGAATTGCTCTTCAACTAGGTTCATGGGAACAGAGGCTTCCGCTAAGGCTTTGTCGAGTATGGACCTATGAGAAGGAGATAGACGTAGAAGTTTTAACATGGAGATGTGTGCAGGTGTTTTGTGGAGTTGATCCACGATACTGTATTGACTAGATGGAGGAGCGGTAGCTCCTCTAAGGGTGACTCTGTTACTACGGGTAGTAACATTGCAGTCTGGATCCTTGTTGATAGTGATCACATTAATGTGTGAGTCACTTTCATAGATATGGTTAACAACATAGTCGTATCTGATATTCGTGTAATTTGCGTTGTTAGAGCCACGGTTATTTCTGTTGGAAGGACCTCCTTGCTCGTAGTTAGGAAGAGGATCCTTGAACGCCTGATGATCGCTGTTTGAGGTATGTCCCTTAACAGATATTTTGTTTTGTTCTATTAAGTCTTGGATTATATGCTTGAGTGCAATACAATCGTTTGTCTTGTGCCCCCTGTTTCGATGGTATTCGCAGAAATCATTATCGTTCCACCAGTAGGGTTTGACTTTTGGCTCATACTCCTGCGCTGAGGGAAGTGTTATGAGATGGTTGGCGATCACCTTCCGTAAAGCTATTTCTAATGATTCAGCCAAAGGCGTGAACGTTCTTTTTGGCTGAAAGTTGGTGAACCTAGATTGAGTATTTGTTGGTTTGTTTTGTGTGGAGTTGTTTTGGGGTGTTGATAGATTGAAAATTGGTTTCTTAGGTGCCGCATTTTTGGCATCGACTACCCTGTCGTTCACAACATTCTTGTTCTTTGTCCAGAATCTAGGTTTGTCATTGTTGGTGTTGGTATTGGGAGAGTCTTTATAGAGCTTTATTTGACCTTTTGTGATTAGGGCTTTCTCTATGATGAGGCCCACTTCAATGACCTTGCTAAATGAAGTAGGACATTGGATTTGAACTTGGTAGCTTAGGTCCGTTTGTAGGTTGTGAACAAACATTTCTAGCATTTGTCTCTCCGACATTTGGTGAGGGCACTTACTTGCTAGTTGTCTCCATCTCTGTAAGAAGGCGGCGAAAGATTCTCCCCCTTTCTGTTTGGTGTTACAGAGGTCCAATATTGAGATGTCGTGCTCAATATTGTATGAGAAGTGGGTGACAAATTTGTTGACAAGTTCATTGAATGTTTTGATACCAGGTGGCAGTCTAGAGAACCAATCCATGGCTTGTCCTCCCAAACTCCGTGGAAATAGTCGCATAAGGTAAGTGTCATTATGTGCGACCTCTAGGCAAGCAGCATTGAACTCCCTGATATGATCTCTTGGATCACCCTTCCCTCGATATTTATCAAATTTAGGCATTTCAAATCTTGAGGGGAAGGGAATCATGATTAAGGACCTATCAAAAGGATATGGTGAAATATACTCTAAGGTGTAATTTTTAGTCGATGTTCTCGTTTCCATGTCTGACAATTGTTGTTGGAGAGTTTTGACTTTTTAGTTCATCAGACTTAAGGCATCCAAAGAGTCAATTGTTGTTTGGCTCTTATTCGTGGGTACTTCACCCTGTCTACTCCCTTCGGGGATTCTCTCTTCGTCAGCTTCCCTTAGGGCCTCTACATCATAATCTTTGGGTAGTTTTACTCCTAGGCTTGCTAGGTGTAAGAAGAATTTTGTAGGGTCTTGTGCAAGTACTCCATCTATTAGGCATTGAAATTTTGTGTCATGTTGCATTTTGAGGATCTCTTCCATAGAGGGCTCTTCATCGCTATTATGACCATAAAAAATACTTTTCTCTACCATTTCTAACTGTCTTTGTTTTTGTAATCTTGTCAAGACCATGCAAGGTAGTAAAGAGATGGGATGAGGTGAGTTTGGAAGTTTTTAAGCAAGGTGCTAGGATGAAACAAGGTTTTAGCAAGGTTCCTCTTAGATCTAGATGGTGTCAAAACAAGGTGGGTATACAAAAGCGATAGTCAAAAGCTAGGATGTTAGGAATCCATTTACTTGACGTTGACTAGCCTTTGCACAATCCACTAGTGGGGTTCCGATAGAGAAGGATAAGTAATCTTTGATACTTGGAGGCTCACTAGGTCTCGTTTGAGATTTGATTTTAATCTAGAAAAAATTGACTATAGCCTTGTTGGAAACTTTGGAAAAAGATTTGGCGAGATTTTGGAAGAACAAGCAGTTGTGGTGTGGATAAGAAGGAGAAATGGTTGATTTTGCTAGGTCTTTAACCAGATTTTTAAAACTAGAGCCGGTTTGAACTAGTTTTTGAAAAGTATTGATCAAGTTTGCTCTTTGGAAGGTATTGTTTTTTTTTCTTTTAGGTTTAAATGCGCAACAACAGAAGGTATATGCGCAACAGGTCGATTCAAATGCGCAAAAAGTCGATTCAAATGCACAAAAAGTTGATTTAGATGTGCAATATTATTAGATGCGCAAAAGGTCGATTCAAATGTGCAAAAAGTCAGTACAGATGCGCAATTCTGGCTATTTTGCTTATTTTCTCTGGATTTAGAAATTTTGGATCATTTTTCAGATTTTTTAGTTTTTTTGGTTTGAAAAAATTTGGTGTTTCTACTGAGGTTGATATTCAATTATGGAAAAAGCACAGCAAACACATAGAAGTTTTCCATGATTTTTATCTTTTGTTATTTTTTTTTGTATTTTTGGACTGTTTTGACTCAAAAACAAGTACACCCTAGGCTGGATAGGATAGTATTCATTGAATCCTCTAGCTGTGCCACTCAAAGCATGTAGCTCTAGGATCTGGTAGCATCGGCTCCCCTCCACGGCACTCACTTCTCACACATACTAGATCCAGGTTTCCTTAGGCTCGTACCCACACCGAACCTTAGGATTGTCCCTGCTACCTCTACTAAGAGTCACTTGAATCGAGGTTGCTTCAAGGGCTCCGCCCTTTGCATCAACAAATAGGGGTTTTTGGCTTGCTACACAATTGGTTCTTAGTTAGGGCAACCGTTCGAGTGGTTACACATGTGGCGGCACTACTGTCCATTATGGAGTCTCCCAGCCTCACAGGGTTGCGCTTATGAGGGTTTATGGGGAGGTTGGCCGTCAGTGTAACACAGCAGCACTCATTGCTTGAGGTTTTCACCCCAAGCACAATTTATTTTAAGTGGCTTGGTAGGGCTTGGCTTTAGCCTGTTACCACTCAGGGTCGTTCCCACTTGGACAAGCGTGCATCCAAGGGCAAGCCCCTCTAAAGGTTTGACAAATAGAATGACAAGTCTGGCACTTTGATCACCTAGTTAAGGGGAGAGCATAAGCCTATTGTCATTCGCAATCATAGAAAACACTTGTTAATCCAACCTAGTTAAAAGTAGAAAAACTATATGAGTTGAGCTACTTATGCACTCACACGATTGTTAACTTGGAAGTGTTTAGATCATAGCATTGTTCATTCCCCATTTGTTAACTTCGAAAGTGATTAAGACATAGCATTGTTCTTTTTCCCGATTGTTAACTTGGAAGTGATTAAGACATAGCAATGTTCATTTTCCCATTTGTAAAGATAGCAGTGATCTAACTAGGAAAACAATCAATAATGCAAAGATAGCAAATGGGTCCAATTTCTTTCTTCCTAGTTTAGAAAACTATGTGAAGTATTTGTATGAGATGCACTTGTTACTTTCACCCTAGTTAATCTAAATGGACTAGACAAATCATCTAAATGACCTAATCTAGCCACTACCCTGCAAAATAGATGTTAGCTCAATATGCAAAGTCCACGAAAACCATACAACAAAAGCAGAAGACAGATGCGCAACACTACAGCCTGAATGCGCAGAAACAGGGAGTGTATGTGACTTTTAAACAAATGTGCAATGATATACAACAAAAGCGCAATAATCAAAGGCACAGGTGCAATAGAAGCATATGCTTAATTTTACAGAGCATATGTGCAACGATACAGGGTAAATGTGCAACTCCGATGGATGCGCAATTAAACAACATATATGTGCAAAACTGCGCTCAGGTGCCACAGTCAAAATTAGATGTGCAACTTAGCAAACTGAATACGCAACTGCGGAGGTCAAATGCGCAATATAGTCATATGCGCAACTGTGGAGGTCAAATGCGTAACTGTGGAGGTTAAATACGCAACACTGTCATATGCGCAACGACGGTGGTCACATGCGCAACTGTGGGAGTCAAATGCGCAAGACTGCTGCCAGAGACCTATTTTTCCCCTGTTCTTCACCTGCACGGACCTGCAACTAAAAAAAACTCATTTTTTTGATTAGTAAAGGGGTAAGGGCCCCACGGTGGGCACCAAAATGTGATGGGGAGAATGAGGTTAATTCAAAATAATGAAAACATACAAAACCCAAACACCAATAGAATTTGAAAGCAATGAAGATTGAAACCAAAACAAGTAAGAATACTTACAATCCCATTTACCTATCATTTTCCATTGTTTGCCTATCTTTCTTTGATCTTGATTGTGAAGCCCTCAGAAGCTTTCCTTGTTTGCTTGCTTGTTGAAGATGACAAAGGAAGAATGGCTCTTGATATGTGTGGTGTTGAATGTGAGCTTCAACATATGATAATGGAGGACACTTTGAGAATGGAATGAGAGAGAGAGAATGAGAGAAATTTGGGTATAGTTATCTTGCCAAATGAAGTGTCTCTCTAATGGCTTAGAAGAGGGTTCTATTTATAGATTTTCTAAAAAAGGAATGGAGGGTGAGGATCAACAGATGAGATCAATGGCTAGGAATAAAAGTGAATCTTTTATTCATAGTGGATGAATTAAAAATTCTTTATTTGAGAATAGTGGATTATGACAATTGAATTAAATATTCAATTGTTGAAAGCTAGTGGGGAACATTGAATTAAATATTCAAAGGGTGAAGGCTAGTGGGGAACATTGAATAAAATATTCAATGGGTGAAGGCTAGTGGGGAACATTGAATTAAATATTCAATTTGGTGGAGGATAATGGGGGACATTGAATTAAAAATTCAATTGGTGAAGGCTAGTGGGGAACATTGAATTAAAAATTCAATTTGGTGGAGGATAATGGGGGACATTGAATTAAAAATTCAATTTGGTGGAGGATAATTGATTTAAAGATTTCTTTTGGAAAATGGAGGATATTAGCTAATTAAATATTAAGAATATTTAATTACATGTGCAACATGGTGAGGTGGAAGAGATGAGGTGGATTTTGGACTTTAGACATTAGAAGAATTGGGGGAATTTAATTAAATAAAATGACTTTATTTAATTATGGGATAATGAAACAATCAAATAAATTTTGAATATTTATTTAATTGAAAGAAGAATAGGAATTAAGATAAATATTAAAATATTTACTTAATTCGACCCGAGCCAATTTTAGGTGTATACACTTATTACCTACTTCCTTTTGCAGTTCTAGAAAATACTCATACACAGTTGTGTCTAGAGTCAAGGAACCGTGAGTTCTCAAACCCTGGCCATACCACCTCCTTATTGGCTAACACATAGAATAAATATGAAGACATATAAAAAGAACTCTTCTGATGAAAATTTTCCAGTTGACCATTCAGATGATCACTTATTAATTTGGCCCAGTCCACATATCGAGACACTACACAATCAAAATAAATTGATACATCAATTTTTTGAAGGAATTAGAGTCTTCATTCACAACCACATGATGCAATTGCATGATCATGTCAGATATGTCCTCTTTGAAATGTGCCCTCTTTAAATTAGATGGCACTTGGGATTTCCCCTTCTTTTCATTTTTATGCTAGCTCTTCGCGATGGAGGTCAAACACAAATTCTTCATATTTAGGAAATAATTCCAACCCATTTCAACAGACAACTCTATAAATTCTTCTCTCTTTGGAAACCTCAAAGCATAGGTGATAGTCTTAGCATCAATCTTTACCACTATAAAGCCGTCATAAGCCTTGATTTCTTGAGACTTGGGGTGATAATTCTTAACATAGGTGAGGACTAGGTCTAGGCAAGACATAGCTGGTGAGAAACCTCATGTGCAAGCTAACTCACTTGTGAAGGTTTTCTCAGCCAACGAAAACTTGGAGTTATGTTCCATATTATCCCAAAAATGTTTCAAATCAATGTCCCAAATCGGTATCTCTCACATTAGCGAGGCCATTTTTAATAATGGAGGCCACCGAGAAACCCTGGTATTTGTATTTCATCTTCACAATCTTAAGTAACCAATAAATATATGCTTCTAAAATTACCAAGTGTACCAAATAAACTCCCATAACATTGGGGAAAATGAACAATTCAAATTCATGAAATTGGAATACTCTTCCCACTATAGTGACTGAACGAATTCAAATTCACAATAGAATAAAGAAAGTGAGAAAATTACAGTCGGCTAACCTAGATAGAAGGGCCTGCGTATAATGCTGGTAGTCGACATTGTGGCACACCACTCAGAAGTAGCACTCTAGTATCAACAAAGAATGAAATGTTTGTAAGGATGTCATCTTTTATAGAAGTCCTTTAATAAATCTCATTGAATAGGACATCACGTATAGAAGTACATTTCATAAAAGAGTCGCTTTTAAATCCTTTAATGAAATATGTGCGATTGAGCATATCAAAATAAATCACATTTAATGTGAAGAGATAGGCACCTCTTTTTTCATGCATGGAAATAAATGAAAGATTTACTTAAGATACATGGACTGGATGACAGAGCGGGAGATCGGTGAATTTTGGAACATATGAACCACAAAGGATAAGCTAATTGGAGGTTTGAAAGTTTGAAGAACTTGTGACTTGCCGATCAGGAATGACTTAACTTTGGGAATGAAAAATAAGACTGATGAAAAAGACTTAGTTCACATTTCGGAGTTACATCGACTAATCAACAAGTTTTAGAAAGTTCAAACTTGTTGATGGGAATTATGAAAAATTTAAAAATGCTGATTGCAAGGACCAAGTGTTGCAAAAAGTGCCACGAACTTTTGAAGGACTGAGACAAAGAATGACCAAGGAAGGAAACATAAAATGTCAACATGAAAATGGTAAGTTTGAAAAAGTGGTAACAACAGGCTCTGATTGGGGACAAGGACTAGAAGAATGTAGAGAATCCAGGCAAATTGGTGATGAGACAATAAATCGTCTCATCTATTAGATAAATAAAAGCATGTATTTTTCTTAATTAGTGTCATTGCATGTATTAATGCTATTACATAGTTTGCCTTGTAATCAACAATTAGTAGTTTAAAGAATAAATTCTATCAATTTGAAACATTAGAAAACTTCCAGAAAGAAGCATTAAAAGAGGAAGTTTAAAAATGCAGTCTCAATAAAATGGAAATATCTCCCTCGTTTCTTAATTAAATCCAAAATTTCAAAATGATCCGGAAAGCTAGGAATGAGGGGAACAAAACCCATAAACCGTTTGAAGAGATTCTCCAAAATAAATGCGTAGTTTGTGACTGAAATAAAAGTGGCGTGAAAGAAGGTAGCGAAATTAGGGGAAGAAGATTTAGTTTTTTTCCCCAAGAATAGGATCTCAGATCCACATTCTTGGTGGATTGATTGAGAATAAGAATACTATAAATTCATTATAATCAAAGAATCAAATGGGAAGAGTTTTATGAAATAATAAAGTTCAGTATTTTAGCGGCAGTAGTTGTTTGTAGTTTCATTTCTTAGCAGTCATTTCATTTCCAGTTCTTTACATTTCTAGTATTTCCATTCACAAGATTCTTAGGATAGATTTGATTCCAGCAATTTCATTTACAAGCTCTTAGTTTAGATTTGATTGCAGCAATTTGTTTCATGCATTTTGTTTCAATTCTGTTTGTAGAAAAAAGAATGTCATGCAAATGATTTCTTCTCCCTCTTGAATATTGCCATGGACACCACTCTGGTTTGACATTTTTAATTAAATGATGAGGACTGCAGTGACCCTCATCAATTGGCATGAGTCCTTATTCAATGGGCAACATAGTCACCCAAGAAACAACAATAACGAACATACATGAAAACAAAATAGAGGCTATATACAAGGGGAAACAAGAAGACATTACCAGTTGTATAATTTCAGATCTTACCCATTATAGGCAAGAGACATAGGAGTACCATTTGAATATACCAATAGGAATGCATTCTCTCAAATTACCTTTCTGATTGTGAAAGAGCCTCTCCACACTGAGTCCAACTTCTTGTGTTCTCCTTTAGGTTCTCTCCATCTAACCCAAATCATAATAGTATCCCCAACCACAAACTTCCTTTGCATGACCTTTCTGTCAAAGATTCTATTTACCCTTTCTTGATGTTTGGTTATCTGATCGACCACATCATCTCTTTGATCTTCTATCTTGGTTAGGTACATGATTCTCTTTTCCAATGTAGACTAAAATTGTTCATCTTCAATAGCCCTTTGCAAGTTTAAGGCTGACAATTCTAGGAGAATGGGTAGAGTGCTCTCAATTCCATACATCAGTTCGAATGGAGACATGCCAATAGCCCTTTTGGGAGTGATCCTATCAGCTCATAATGCTTCATAGAGAATTTTGTGCCACCCTCTTTGATTGCTATCCACTAGCTTTTTGACAATGGAGATTAAATTTTTGTTACTAGATTCAACTTGCCCATTACCTTGTGGGTAATAATTAGAAGAGTGGGCAAGACTAATACCATAATCATAACAAAAGAGAGAATTTCAAAGAGGAAAAGCTAGAGGTATTATCTGCAACAATCTTCTTAGGTATGCCAAACCTGACCAATATGTTCTCTTTGACAAAATTACACACAACTTTAGAAGTAGTATGTTTTACTGGGATAGCCTCCACCCACTTAGTGAAGCAGTCTATGGAAGTTAAGATGTGTGTATGACCAACACTAGAATTTGGGTTTATGGGCCCTATAAAGTCTAGTTTGCATTATTTGAAAGGTTCATCAATAACTACATGCCTCAAAGGCAATGCTACTAACTGAGGTCCACTAATAAATTTCAAACATTTTTCACATTTGGAAACCTAGTCATAAGCATCTTTAAACATACTTGGCCAATAAAAACACTGCCTCAGGATTTTGAAGGCTGTTATAGATGTAAAAAAATGTCTTCCACATGCCTCATCAGGAAACATTTCCAAAAGTTTCTTTTTTTTTTGTTCTTTGTCCACACACCTCAAGAAAGTACCTTCCACTCCCTTCTTATATAGAGTTTCTCCCCTAAGAACATTTTTACTAGCCTTTAATTTCAAATTCCTTTTCTCTCTTGCTGATAGATAAGGTGGGCACTCCCCATATGTCAATATATAAGCAACATTAGAAACCAATCATTAGTGGTGTTAGTGAACAGAACAAATGACACATCTTCATATTTCTGTAGGTTTATTTTCAGCATTTACTTTGCATAAACCTTTGCCCATGACTAGAGTAGTAGGTCTTATATCAACATCATATTCTTGAACCTTTGCAACCTAGGCTCCTCTTTGTTACAACTGATTTCCTGTTGGGTTAAAATACTCTTGACTACAGGTTAGGAACAAAAATGATAGTATGGGAATCAAGAATATAAAACTTGAACTACTTTACTGCCTTCACAATTACATAAGCATGTTTTCTAATGGGGAATAGTTTAGTTCGTGCTTTTTCAAAGGGATACTAATAAAGGCTATAGGTGATTCAATTCCTTATTCATTGGTTTGTAATAAGATAGCTGATAGATTGTGTTATGAAGCATAACAATAAATGATAAAATCTCTATCAAAATTTGGATGAAGCAGGGTTGGAACATGACAAATTGCTACCTTGATATCTTTAAACTTTTTACCTTCCTCACTCCACCTAAAGACTAGATTATTTTTCATCATTTCAACAATATGCTTGGTTAGTTCTACAAAATTTGGATTAAATCTTCTCAAGAAATTAACCTGACTAGAAAAGGATCTGGTGTTGCTCCTAGTTGAAAGTAGACTTAATTGTTGAATTACTTTTACCCTTTTTGGGTCTATCTTAATTCTGTCTTTAGAAACAATATGACCTAACAGTTTACCCTCAGCGACTGCAAATATTGACTTCTTGGGGTTGAGAGAGATACCATGATCTATGCATCTTTGAAGAAAAACAACTGAGTTATCTAAGTGATCCACCCTTCTCTTGGAGAAAACTATTAAATCATCAAGATAGATAACAATAATTTTATCCTTCAAGTCTCCAAAAGACATGTCCATGGCTCTTTGAAAGTTGCCCTAGAATTGATGAGGCCAAAGGACATTTTGTCATAGGCAAAAACACCTATAGGGGTAGTGAATGCTATTTTGTGCTGGTCCTTAGGAGCCACTCCTATCTGATTATATCCTGAAAATCCATCCAACATGGACATCATCTCCAATCTAGATACTATTTGCAGCATGTGGTCCATGATTGGTAAAGGGTAATTATACTTGAGTGAGGCCTGGTTCATATTCTGAAAATTGACACAAATCCTTATTTCTCTATTTTTCCTTCTTACCGGGATGATATTGGCAATCTAGGTAGAGTGATGTATGGGATAAATAATTTTGGCTTTGAGCATTTTGTCAATTTTATTAAATATGGCTTCAACAATCTTCGGATTATACGATCGTTATTTCTGCCAAAAAGGTGCCAGGCTTCAAAGGAATATGGTGTTGTACTTTCCCATCCCTAAACTTCTTCAAATCTACATAACACCATGCGAAAACATCCTTATACTTAACCAACAAAAATATTAAACCCTCTCTTTCTTGGGGAGAGAAACACT
The DNA here is from genome assembly GCA_027924645.1 of Cunninghamia lanceolata. Classification (NCBI taxonomy): domain Eukaryota; kingdom Viridiplantae; phylum Streptophyta; class Pinopsida; order Cupressales; family Cupressaceae; genus Cunninghamia; species Cunninghamia lanceolata. The sequence continues at coordinate 21,179,815 of BSBN01001583.1, forward strand.
TCTTGATGCAAACAAACTTGGGATTCTCTTCTGTCCTGATGTTTACATGATCATACTTAGCAGAAGAACCAGTAGAAGTTGAAGTTTTCTACTTAATATAATGATCATGTCTATTGAAAATCTCTTTAAGTGAGACCAAACCTTTTGGGATTTTATTTGTAATGTCCCCTTCTAGCAAGTCAAAATTTTCACAATCTTGCACACAATTTCAATTGGTAAAAGAGAACATTAGTATTCAAGTCTTCTTATCATATCATAATTAGGGTTAATAACCAAATATCAAATCCATGTACTTTCCACATTTACACTTAAGGATTGTAATCTCATAATCATAATCACATACTTTTCACATTTACACTTATAATCATGATTCATATTAAGTTCATGCATTTCATATTCACATTCTTTCACTCATAGTTCCCCATGATCTATTTTGAGGGAGTCCCTAAGTAGCCCTATCATTAATCAACCCTATTTCCATATGAGCATGGTTTGTTAAGGCGCTGGTATATCCATCCCATCCAGAGGCCCAAAGCTTTCATACTTCATGCGGTGTTCCTCACCATTTGACTCAAGAAGCTTCATGCTACACGTGACATTCCTCACTTACTTGAGAGTCACCATCTGTTGGGCACATTATAATAATTATGAGTTCATATTACCTTAGGCCCAAGAGCTTCACACTACGCGGTGTTCCTCATCTCTTGGCTCAAGGGACTTCACACAACACGCGGTGTTCTTCATCCACTTGAGGGTCACCTAGGTCTAATTTCCACCCTTCCTTAACTTAACCCCATACTCATAGGTTGATAGAGAAGATTAATGATGAGGCAAACACTCTAGTCTAAGTATACCTTAGATCTATCATATTATATTAACTAATCATATCATATTTACTTATCAACTATATTAACTTATCATTATCATCTTGTGACCCTCATGGATCACGAGATAGTACCATTAATCATTTTGTCCCTCCATGGGATTTCACTTGCACTATCTCATTTATTGCCATTCACTTGATATCATACTTTATCATGCTAGTAAGCATTCTTATTCCACATGTTATAGATGATAGTTATTCTTACATATTTCATTCTATGATGACATTTCATTTGATTCATCTATTCTATTTCAACTATGCTTATGATCACATGTTCTTATTCTTATATTCATTATATCTTACACAAGAATCCTTATGCTATCTAGATTATTCTTATCCATGTTATGACATTAATATCTACCTTATATTCATTCTATGAATCTGTATATCTATTCTAGATATATTTCATTCATATTAGTTTTCCTTATTAATCATACCTTGTATCCATATTAGATATTATAAGCAACTACAATCAGCCTAAACTATGCTTATTCCATCGGTATTATCAGATCATTGTGCATCTGTAACTTGTTCTAAAGAAATCATGGGAGTTGGAATTATGAACATACCTGTATACTGTTAGTGTGCTGAAAGGGACGTAGCTATCTGATGACAAATCAGTAAGTGATTGAAATGAATTTGATGGTGATATGATTCGATGGTGAGATCCGATGCTTAGTACTATGATGTTGGATTTTCCTTTTGAGTGAGACATGTTGAGAAGATGTTCTCCCTTTGAGCCCATCGCTAGCTTCCTTATATATTCTCCTGATTAGGGAAGAGTCGTACCTCCTTCTAATTGTTGCCTCTCTATAGTATCGGTGTTTTTAGCATAAATAATCAATTCTTATTTAAATACTTTTGTCTCATTACTATTTGTCTTATTCTCCTGACCACGGTGCTTATTGTCTTATTTACTTAAGAAAATGCCATATAGGATGACTGCCTTCTTAGAAATGTGATTAAAGAGGATCCAATCCTCTTTACTTGCTAAGATCTGACGTTACTTTTATTATTAACCTGGCTCTTATGTGAAAGACCACGAAAAATAATTGGAATTCCACCATTATTAGTCTTTAATCATAATAGAAGGACTTATATTACTCACACTATTCCAATGTTTAATTGGAATAGGATTATTGGGGAACATGATAGTCTTCCCCTCTTAAGATTGCTTGTCCTCAAGCAATGCTCAAACTCGGGTGCTTAAGTATTTCCACCCCTTCCCACGTGGCATTGTCCTCGAGTAGGTTTTTCCATTTTATGAGGTACTTGGAGATAGTTATATGCCTCAATCTTCTTTCCCTTTTACTAAGTATTCTTTCTGGTTCAAGGATTAATTGCCCCTCATCATCAAGCAGGGGTAGCTCTTCACACGGAATCACCTTTTGTCTGAGTACTTTCTTAAGTTGGGAGACATGGAAGACATTATGGATCTTACTATGCCCGGGTAGGTCCAACTCATAAGCAACCTCACCAACTCTTCTCAACACTCTGTATGGTCCATAGAATTGAGGTTTTAATTTCTTGGATCCACTGGTCTTAATGGAGGTCTGCTTATATGGCTGCAATCTAAGAAATGCCATATCTCCCACGTCAAATAATCTTTCTACACGCTTTCAATCTGTATATATATTTTTTTGATTCTGTGTGTGATGCAGGTTATCCTTAAGGACCCTCATGATATCCTCGTGTTGTTGTAGGAAATCTTTCGCGTTGGGTACCTTGCTATCCTTTAGAAGAAAATTCCTGAATGACATGGCTTCATACCCATATAGGGCCCGGAATGGACTCATGCCTATGGACATGTGATGAGTCGTATTATAACAATACTCTTTGATGTGTAACCATTTGATCCATGCCTTCTATTGTTCGGTCACATAATTCCTTAAGTAACCCTCGATCCATTTGTTCACTATTTCTGTTTGCCCATTAGTTTGAGGGTGATAGCTTGTACTTGGGGTGAGTTCTATCCCAGACAATCTAAATAGTTCTTGCCAAAACATGCTCATGAATCGACTATCTCTGTCATTGATTATATCCTTTGGTAATCCATGGAGTCTGAAAATCTCTCTGAAGAATAGTTAGGCAACATGTGTAGCCTTGTACTCGGATGAGATAGCCATGAAATGTGCATATTTGGTAAGTCTGTCCACCACTACATAGATGTAGTCCCATCCTTGCACCTTTGGAAGTCCTGTGATGATGTCCATGGAGATGCTACTCCATTTTTGCTCCGGAATAGGCAATGGTTACAATAGCCCTGTTGGATGTGTGTGCTCTATTTTGTTCTTCTGACATGTATCACATTCTTGAACATACTTAAGTACGTCCCCTTTTAGTACTTTCCAAGCAAACCTTTCTCGGACCTATTTATATGTTTTGTAATACCCCTGGTGTCCTGCAAGAGGGCTGTCATGAAATTCCTTGATGACTTGGTCCTTTATCTTTGAATTGGCTGCCAGGTATATTCTATCTTTGTAGAGGATGAGGTCCTCTTTCATGGTATAACCCTCATCCTTAATATTTCCTTCCATCACATCATTTGTGAAGGGATCCTTGACATACTCTGCTGTAATGTAGTTCTTCCAATATGGGGAGATGCTAGACATGGCACATAGGTGTGGCCTTCGTGATAGGGCATCGACCACCATATTATTCTTTCCTTTCATGTAGGCTATGTCAAAATTGTATGCTTGGAGTCTGCTTACCCATTTCTGTTGTCTGTCATTCAAATCTCTTTGCTTCAAGAAGAACTACATGCTATTATGATCTGTTCTAACTAAAAACTTCCCGCACACTAGGTACTGCTAGAATTTGGCTAGGGCATGCATGATTGCTAGCATTTCTTTATCATAGGTTGAGTAGAGTCTCTCAACAGTTGTTAGCTTGCGGCTTTCGAATGCTATAGGGTGCATATTTTGCATTAATACCGCTCCAATACCCTTGCTGGATGCATCACACTCTAATTCAAACGGTAAGGAGAAGTCTGGTATGGCCAACACTGGGCAAGTACTCACGACATTTTTTAGTTCTTCAAAATCTTTCTTCACGGCATCATCCCAATGGAATAACCCCTTCTTGGTCAAATTAGTCAAGGGAGTTGCAATCTTGGAGAAGTTTTTCACAAACCTCTGATAGTAGCTGTAGAGTCCTAAAAATCCTAGTAATTGAGTTAGGGTTCTTGGTCTAGGCCATCCCCTTATGGCCCTAATCTTCTCCTCATCAACTCTCACATTTTTAGCACTAATCTTATGCCCTAAGTACATAATTTCTTCGATCCCAAACTCGCATTTTAAAGCCTTGGCATATAGGGATTCTTGTTCAAGGATGGATAGGACTTTGTCTATGTGTTTCAGGTGCTCCTCCCAAGTTTTACTATATATTAATATATCATCAAAGAAGATTAAGAGGAACTTCTGTAGTTGCTTTTGGAAAGTATGGTTCATACATGACTGGAAGGTTGTCGGGGCATTGGTTAGCCCGAATGGCAGGACCAGAAACTCAAAATGGCCATAGTGGCACTGGAGGCTATTTTGGGAATGTCTTCCTCCCTCATCCGGATTTGGTGATACCTGGACTATAGATCAATCTTCAAAAAATATATTGCTCCATGTAATTCATCAATTAGTTCATCTACCCTGGGAATTAGATAGTGGTTTTTAATGGTTTGTTTGTTTAGGGCTCTGTAATCAATACACATTCTCATGGTGTTGTCCTTCTTTTTTACAAGGACTACTGATGAGGCAAATGGACTAGAGGTAGGTTGAATATGGCCCATATCTAGGAGTTCATTTATAGTTTTTTCTATTTCCTCTTTGAACCTTTGAGGATGTCTATAAGGGGTAGTAATGATGGGTTTTGTACCTTTCTCTAATTTGATAATGTGTTCAAAGCCTTGCTTTGGGGGAAGACCTGGTGGTATATCATCAAAGACCTTTTTATGTTTCCTAAGAATGGGTTGGATATCTATATGGATTGCCTCTCCCATTGGGGTTGACTTATCTAGGATCATACATTGGGTTGCCCATTTGACTTGGTTGTGCCGAAAAATCCTTTCCATTTTTTTTGAGGAAACCATTCTAGGTGACCCATCTGACAGACCGTGTAAGGTAACTTTTCTTCCTTGGTCTTCATAGTGAAGTTCTAGTTTAGGAAAGTCTAATGTGACTTGACCTAAAGAATGTAACCATGGTGTACCTAAGATCACATCTGTGTCACCCATATTGACTATATAGAAATCATATCGAATGGTGTGTTGTCCTATAGTCATTTTTATTTGGGGTAACATTTTTGAACAACCATTTATGGACCCGTCGGCTAGAGATACCATGAACCCTTCAAAATCTTGGGCATCTAATTTGATTCTTTTGACTAGTGATTCGTCAATAAAGTTATGGGTGACCCCACTATCCACTAGGGAGGTCACCTTATTGCCTTTAAGATGGAACCTTATCCTAAAGGGGTGGTGCTTGGATACCTTAGATATGACGGCTATAGTTACCTTTTCTTGGGGTTCACACTTCCTTCTTTTGGTTGGGTTTTCATCTACTTCTTCATCGAGTATGGCCTCTATATTTTGAACTTGCCCACATCTATGTCCTGGACCCCATTTTTCTTTACATTTAAAACATAGACCCTTCTCTCTTAGTTCATCCCTTAGGCATACATGTCCTAGTTTCCACGGTTCACCGCATTTACGGCATGGGTTGTTGTCTTTTCTCTCACCCTTATGATGTAATGATATTTGGAATTTCCCCTTTGGGGAAGGGTTTGGTGTATGGCTTGGCTCTCTTATCTTTTTCTAGTCTAAGGGCCATGTCTATGGCATCTTCTAAACTTGTAGGTTTGTAGGAACTTACTAGGTTTCTTAGAGATTCATCCAAACCCTCAATAAACAAGTATGTGAGTCGATCTTCCTCGACTCTGGAAACTCTCATGGATAGTTTCTCAAATTCTTGAATATATTCCTCCACAGTTCCCTGCTGCTTCAAATGTGTGAGTTACCTTGAAATCCTCTTTCGGGTGTCTTCTATCGAATATCTTTATGAATTTGCGGGAGAATTCTTCGTAAGAGGTTATGTTTTTGTGGCCTAGAGTATGCTTTCTGTGGTGCCACCACTCATATGCCAACCCTTCCAAGTGTAATATGGCGAATTGCAATGCGTCCTTCTTAGTCACGGGACTCAATTGGAAGTAATCATTAAGTTTCTCTAGCTAGGCATGGGCGGATATCTTATTTGAACCATCAAAATTTGGTAGATAGACCTTGTCTGCCTTGTGCTTTAGACTCTTGTTCATGGGTCTTCTCTCCTTTCAGCCTACTTCATTTCTTTTTATGTTACTAAAGTTGTTAAAGGATATCACTCTTCTTACTTCTGGTTCCAAATTTGCATAGGATAGTGCTATATCTTCCGCATTCATTGTAGTTGGTGCAGATTCCTTGCGCTTGAAGTTTCTTCATTAGGAAGGAAGGATGGTATGGGTACCCTTGGAATAGATGAGGTATGGTTGTTTGTAGAGTGGTTAGAACCCACATCTTTTCCATTAGCTGATTGATCCTTTAAACCATCAATGTTGTTTCTCATGGTTTGTAATGTTTGCAGAAGAGCTTGTGTGGTCTTATCAAATCTTTCATTTTGGTCATTCATGTTCTTGGTGGTTGCTTCCATGAAGGCTCTTAATTCATTGCTCATTTGTGCTTCTTGGTTGTTATGTGTCCTTCGTGTATATGGTTGCATACAATTGCCTCACAAGATGGAAAGATGATAGCTTTGATACCACTTGTAATGTCCCCTTCTAGCAAGTTAAATTTTCACAATCTTGCACACAATTTCAACTTGTAAAAGAGAACATTAGTATTCAAGTCTTCTTATCATATCATAATTAGGGTTAATAACCAAATATCAAATCCATATACTTCCCACATTTACACTTAAGGTTTGTAATCTCATAATCATAATCACATACTTTTCACATTTACACTTATAATCATGATTCATATTAAGTTCACGCATTTCATATTCACATTCTTTCACTCATAGTTCCCCATTATCTATCTCGAGGGAGTCCCTGAGTAGCCCTATCATTAATCAACCCTATTTCTGTATAAGCATGGTTTGTTAAGGCACTAGTATATCCATCCCATCTGAAGGCCCAAAGCTTTCACACTTCATGCGATGTTCCTCACCATTTGGCTCAAGAAGCTTCATTCTAAACGTGGCATTCCTCACTTACTTGAGAGTCACCATCCGTTGGGTACATTATAATAATTATGAGTTCATATTACCTTAGGCCCAAGAGCTTCACACTACACGTGGTGTTCCTCATCTCTTTGCTCAAGGGACTTCACACAACACACGGTGCTCTTCATCCACTTGAGGGTCACCTAGGTCCAATTTCCGCTCTTCCTTAACTTAACCCCATACTCATAGGTTGATAGAGAAGATTAATGATGAGGCAAACACTCTACTCCGAGTATACCTTGGATCTATCATATTATATTAACTTATCATATCATATTTACTTATCGACTATATTAACTTATCATTATCATCTCATGATCCTCATGGATCACGAGATAGTACCATTAATCATTTTGTCCCTCCATGGGATTTCACTTGCACTATCTCATTTATTGCCATTCACTTGATATCATACTTTATCATGCTAGGAAGCATTCTTATTCCACATGTTATAGATGATAGTTATTCTTACATATTTCATTCTATGATGACATTTCATTTGATTCATCTATTCTATTTCAGCTATGCTTATGATCACATGTTCTTATTCTTATATTCTTTATATCTTACACAAGAATCCTTATGCTATCTAGATTATTCTTATCCATGTTATGACATTAATATCTACCTTATATTCATTCTATGAATCTGTATATCTATTCTAGACATATTTCATTCATATTAGTTTTCCTTATTAATCATACCTTGTATCCATATTAGATGTTATGAGCAACTACGATCGACCTAAACTATGCTTATTCCATCAATATTATCAGATCATTATGCATCTGCAACTTGTTCTAAAGAAATCATGGGAGTTGGAATTATGAACATACCTGTATACTGTCGGCGTGCTGAAAGGGCGTAGCTATCTAATGATAAATTAGTAAGTGATTGAAATGAATTTGATGGTGATATGATTCGATGGTGAGATCCGATGCTTAGTACTGTGATGCTAGATTTTCCTTTTGTGTGAGACGTGTTGAGAAGATGTTCTCCCTTTGAGCCCATCGCTGGCTTCCTTATATATTCTCCCGATCAGGGAAGAGTTGCACCTCCTTCTAATTGTTTCCTCTCTAGAGTATCGGCATTTTTAGCATAAATAATCAATTCTTATTTAAATACTTTTGTCTCATTACTATTTGTCTTATCCTCCTCTTCACAGTGCTTATTGTCTTATTTACTTAAGGAATGCCATATAGGACAACTGCACTCTTAGAACTGTGATTAAAGAGGATCTGATCCTCTTTACTTGCTAAGATCTGACGTTACTTTTATAATTAACCCGGCTCTTATGTGAAAGACCAGGAAACATAATTGGAATTCCACCATTATTAGTCTTTAATCATAATGGCATGACTTGTATTACTCACACTATTCCAATCTTTAATTGGAATAAGATTATCGGGGAAAATGACATTATCCCCTTTTAATTGTATAACCTCATCATTCTAGCCATTTGAGGAAATTATCTCTCCATCAAGAGTCTCACCACTTTTTGTAACACTACCTTCAAAGAAAAGGTTAGCAAAAGTTTCAGCCTTCTCTAAAAATGAGATGATCTGTCAATCAACATTAAAAACTTGCTAGTGATGCACATTATCAGGCACAGTAGGCCTGTATATAACCTCCACCTTATAAGAATCATCCTTAAAATCAAGATGTGAGAGGAGTAAAGATACCGAGACAACTAAGGAGTTTGCTCTCGTGTTTTTCAATCTTTGGGGACTAATTTAATAGAAAATGCATCAAAATACTCTATGTTGTCCCATACTCTATTTTTGTAGTGTTTCACCCTCCCATTCTTCACCAAGTAAATATTTCTCACTTTTTTAACTATAAGTTCAACATCTCCCTGGCTCTTAATTGTTTAATTCCCTTTTCTTTGGCCATTACTAACCCCAAAAGTAAAGCCTCATACTCAACAATATTATTAATATTTTCAAAATCCAATTTGTAAGCAAAAGGGAACTTATAATCATCAAGAGAGATCAAAACCACACTTGCACCTGATCCAAAAGTTGAACAACTACCGTTGAACTCCAAAGTACACAATTCATTTGATAATCGAGATCAATTATATCGGGACTTTCCTCTGAAGTAGAAGAAAACATGTAAGTACCTAGACTAGTCTCTACATATAGTATCTCTGCTCTAGGATCTCCAAATTTCAATACTGTAAATTTGGTTTTAAGCTCAGGATCCAAATGAACCTTCTTCCCATCCATAAGGATTAGAGCATGTGACAAATCCATTTGAATTTCTCCACCAAGGTCTTTGTAGAAACTTCTACTTAGAATCATACCATAGATTGAAGGTATGTCAGCCACTAAGATGGGCAATTTTATTCTCTTTTTAGGGTATGCAGCCAAGGCTACCTATGCATCCTTAATCTGTCCTAAGATGGGTAGTTTCTTTGAATCCATATAATAACACTTCCCATGAGTGGAGGTAAGAGATAGGCTGAGGGCTCTAGCTACTTGGGCAGGCATGACATTGTTAGAGGCCTTGGAATCTATGACACAATTGGTCAATTTATAACCAACAATGAATAGAGACACATAAAATGATTCAAGTTTCTCATAAGGGTTTTTAGGTTGGGAAACCTTATGGTGAGGATTTTAGTTATGAACTTGAACATTATCATTCATCTCTCTAGATACTTGTACATTTAAGTGATAAGGGGAAGTTTCTTGTTTCATATACTTAACCAATGTATCTAACTCAGTGAGATTTAATCTAAGATATTCGGCTTGGGTGATTTGAATTTTGGTACTCTTACATGACTCAAAAATATCAAAATAATTAGAAACAATCTCTTTAGAGGAAGAAAGAGAGGGTACCTCAGAAGAAGGAGCCTTGGGAACATTAGGCTCTATTTTCTTAGATCCATTTGCTACATGTCTCAACAAAATGTATTTGGGTAGAAGAGGAATTACTTGGTTGACCCTTGGGATCATGTTCTTCCTCTAAGAATGTTGATTCCTAGTAAAGACAATACAGTTGGTACCATCCAACTCAGTATATACATCATCAACTCGGTCTGAATCTGAATCATATTAAAAAAAAAATAGATTAGCATCTCCAGACTGAGGGGTAGGATCCTCTTCAACATAAGGTTCTTTAGCATGTTCATTCATAGACAACATCTACATAAATCCTATCATCTTAGGACAAGAAGCACCATCGTGATCAGTGGTAAGATGAAAATTGCAGACCATATGATTTCCTTTGCTAGTTGATGGAGAACCCTCAATGGCTAGCCTTTGAGTAGGGCTAGTCAAAGTATAAGGCCTATTGTGATTGCCTTGCTGACCATAATCTTTTCTATATATATCATGATAAAAAGGTTGCTGAGCTCCTTTAGGCATTTTCCTTTTCAAAGTAATAATATCATTGGCCAAACGTTGGATGATAGGATCTACTGAGTTACTAGCCCAAGGTTTACCGGTTTGCAACTCCTTCCATTTACTAGATGTTATGAGATAATCTTATATGGAAATAGCTCATTCTTGTGCCGCTACCAAGTTAGCTGCACCTTCTCTCTTGATGGAGAAGCTAACATCTAGAGGAAGAGTATTGATAAAGAAACATTTCAAAAGGATATTTCCAGGTCTCATATTCCCAAGGATCTTGTTTACTAATTTATTGAATTTGGCTATAAATTCTCTCATAGGTTCATGTATCTCTTTGTTTAGTGAGGATAGATGAGCCAATAGAGTGATGTAGATTACAGCCCAGAAGAAGCGTATGAACCAGGTCAAAGACCCTTTGGAGCTCACAAGACAGCCAATAGAGAATATATCGGCAAGACAGTCCACTGTTGGTCAAGCTAAAAACCCCCTCACCGATGCATATTCCTCCCCAATGAGCCTTCCATCGGTAGGACCACAGCAATGTCTCACTGAAATATACAAACCTATTGAACCGATGAATCGGTTCAATCCAATGGTTCAATGGCGAGGTTCAACGCCGAGGTTCAACCGGCGAGGTTCAACCTTCTCCTTTGGTGAGACTTCTATCTGTCGGGTTGAACCATTGGTTCAACGGCTAGGTTCAATGGCAAGGTTCAACGCCGGGGTTCAACGCCGAGGTTCAACCATGAGGTTCAAATGAGACTGAAAATACACTCCTTCCTTACTGTCGGCAAGACATTTCCTTTGTCTCGCCGAAGTAGTTCTCCTCTTACCTATCGGCAAGATAATAACTATCGGCCCACCTTCCTTCAGCGTTCACCGATACTGTATGTCACGCCAAACACTTATCACCAGCTACTTCGTCGGCGAGGCTCCCATGCTTGTCACCTCGATCGGTGTGACCTCCTACTGTCGGCCTGTGAACAATTCCTCAGCCCGATGCTAATACTCAAGCTGATGCCTCCAAAACACCCATTTCAGGCTTGTTAGACACCCGAACTGTTCAGCGATGCACTTATAGTTTGACTAATGAATATACACACAATATTCACCCTGCAGATGCAGTGTATACACATACTAAATGACGATACTCCCTGGAGGGATTCCTGCAATTCCTAACCGTCCATACCTAAAATGAATAAACAAAGATGGGGAATTAATCTACAAGTCCATTCCACTGATTTCCCCAAAAATCTGCCAGTGGAATGGATTTATCCAGTTAATTTGACCACAGAGGCACAAAACTAAATTATATACAAACCCTACACAGAAGGAATTTCTACTCAGAGTATCTACACTGGATATCTACACAGTATTCAGAATCTAGAAAGAAAATAAATTACAGAACTTCTATTCCTTCTTGATGTTCAGAAATTACATTTTTGACTGTTCAAAGATCAGACCAAAAATCACCACACTCTACTCTACAAAAGGTTTTCCCCTTTTTATCTTTCCCAATGCGAGGGACTGACATTCCCCTCTATTTTTGGGATTTGATTTTTCCAAAATTATAGGTGGAAACCCTTAATCTATTACAAATGACATCTGTTTTGCATAAGATAGCAAAACTCTTAAAGCTAAGACACCTTGATTATCTTTCCCTTAATCCAAACTGTCAATAAATGTCAAGTTTGGAGTTTACCAACATGAAATGCTAATAGAGAATGTTACATTTTTGAAGATGCTATAAGGTAACATAAAATGTCAAAAACTATATTAGTCTTCTTCCTCTCCCTCTTGTGTATGTTGATCCAGTTGAAGGGGTGCCCCTGCACCATAGAGTATGATCATTTTCTACTATTTTGAACCTATTTTCAAATTGGGTTCTCATAGCTACCCAATTGTTTATTGAGGCGTGAGGCAAATGGTAAAACCATTCAGTTGCATTATCAACCAAGGATTCCACAGAAAACCTAACTGAGACATCTTCATGGTGTACACCTAAAATAGAACAGGTTTCAAAGAAGGCACTCAAGTGTTCATATGGGGTAACCTTGCCATCTCCCCTAAACTTAGGTATTATTTTGCCATATCCCCTTGGTAAATCATGTAACTGTACCCTTAAATTCAAAGGGCCTATAACAACTCCCCATGGGATAGGTTGAGGTTGAGCCATATTGACTGGGAAATTGATTTGTAAAGGTAAAACGGTTCCATACAATACAAGGGCTTGACAAGAAGGGCTTGATGTATCTTTGACTAGAGGAGGGGAAGATGGTCTACTAGCAGAATTTGCTCTACAAGTTGATAGAAAGGTAGAGAAATTCAAAGCTTGCAATAAATCAAATTCAGAATCAGAAATACCTTTTTTTCTATGTCGTCGTGTATACCTCTTAGTAGCCAGCTTTAGAGGCAAAGTTTGTCAATCAACAAAGTTGCCAACCCACTCATTGATTACCTTGAGGTTGATTTTGTGGGTTATCTTGGTTCCTTGGTCGGTTATCAAGAACTGCATGGATTTGGAAAGGTCTATCTCTTCTAGGAACTAGTACAATCCTTTCAATGATACAGTTTTGGTGGAAAACACCAAACTCCCTTGCTTGTCTTCTTAATTCTTCTCCAATATCTTCTTCTTCATCCAATACTTGATTTACAATATGAAACTGTTGGGTTGTCCTCCCATATCTCCATGCTAAGTTCTGCAAGTCAGTTATAACATCTTCTTATTCAACATCTAGCTAATTGATATTAGGTTGGAGTATAGGTCCAAATCCCCTCTAGAGTACCATAAAGACCTCTTATAATATGATTGAAGTACAGAGTCCCTATAGAGTCACCAAAAATATGATAGTTTACAAATTTGTCACTAAACTCTATTTTCCCATGCCCATATATATAATGACAAATGTATTAACAATTGAGTTTGGTTGCAATTGTATTTGCAATGATTCTCTACATTTTTAAGGAGCAACTACCTTTGAAAGATTTGAAATGAATGAATAATGGGGTGTGCTTTTAAACAGAAAGCAGAAAGGTGGTGCTTTTAACCATAAAACAATAAAGGCATTCAACTTAAGGAATACTTAAAGAAAAGAGGAGTGCAAAGACTCCTTTTAACAACATTCAAAACCTAATATTTCCCATAATAACATAAAACAATTCACAACAATGAGCTTTAAATAGAGATTTCCAATCCTTTCAATATAAAATTATAACTCAAAGAGCTGACAACATTCAATATAAGAAGAATGTAACATCCATCCATTATAACACAAAGTCTACAATATCTGTCTGCAAATCCTCTTGAATTTCATTTATATATTGAAATAATTGAAATCAAGTAGAACAAAAAATGACCATTCAATAACACAAAGTTTGCCAAAAAGATCTTACTAACATGAATAGGATCCATAAATAGGCTTTTCTTAAAATAAATTATCTTACAACAACATAATGAATTTTTGAAATTAGTCGATTAAAACATAAATAATAATAAAATACTATTTAAATTTCAAGTTTTCAGAGCCTTGAAGAAATAGCATAAAACAAAGAAAATCCATCATGTGGTAGCATCTTGATCTTCCTCTCAGACTACTTCATCTCATTTCTCCTGTTCTTCAGCACCTGATGAATCCACCTATAACCTCATCCTCGCTTTGTAACTTCTGAACCTAGAAATGATTGGAGTCAAGATCTTTCCACTTGGGCTAAGAGTAATGTGTACTTGAATCTTCCACATGCTAATAGTTCTTTTTGCATCCACCATTCTCTTATTGACATCATCGATCTCATTCTTGAATGTCTTGAGATATATTGCCATGTGACCAAGTTTTTCCAAGGAAGCACCATTTATATTATCAACACCAGTTATCTCTTCATTGAGAAGCTTTTTGAAGTGTTGTTTAACTTCTTTGACATCGAGAAAGTTCTCTCCACTTTCATCAAGAATCTCAGTCTCTGAAATTGCACAATTTTTCTTAATATCTACTAGATTGACATGATATTCATTCCAAAACCTTCTTATCTCACCAATAAATTGTCTAAATGTAGACAATTTCCATTCAATATAATCCAACCAAGAGATTGAATCATTTTCCTTAGGTTCATTCATAACCTTTTCAGCCACCTAAAATATTTGTATCAATTTTTGTTATCTCCTCCACTTCCTTAGACACCATTAGTAAAGCACTCTCATCCTTTTTAAAAGCTTGTAATTCTGCAATCAACTCTTTCCTTTTGCTATAGATATGAGTATACAATTTCATCGCCTCTTCAATATACAACAAACTTTCAATAGTGACCTTTTCAATCCATTACTCAATAGCTTTGGTCATAGTTTGATACTTTTTGATTTGCTGTAATATGTCAGGATCTACCCCATCAATAGGAACACATAGAGCCATGTCAGGAGATGAGAAGTAGCAATTAGAATTGATTGAATAAATGAGGTCAAAGCATTCACCTAGGTTTGTAACCTTACAGTTTCTTTCTTTTCTGCTTTAACTCTCTTAGCCAACATTCCAACCGAAAACTTAGCATGGTAAATGTCTCCTTCTATAATGGGGGGACCCATATCAAATTTACTCATATTGAAATCTATTTCTATAACATTGAGCTTATCTTTATCCCTAATGGGGTCAGCTATTTCAAGAATTTGGTGCCCAGAAGATGAATCCATGACTACCCTCAACATCCTTTTAGCCTTCTTGGGTTGAGGGCTAGTTTGTAGCAATTTAGCTACAGTATCAACATTTACATTAGTCATGGGGGTGTATATTCTTTTCTTTTCTACTGCCTTCTTGAGCTAAGAAGGAGATGGTAACACTGCATTGCTATGTTTGGTGTCCAAATGGTATTCTCTGGCTAGTTTTTAGTATTGAGTGTAGGAATTTCATTTGAAACAAGAGAAGCTGGAATATCAAACAAAGTGTGAAAAGCACTATCTTCACCAAGTTGTTGAAAAATGGAGGAATCATTACCTGACATAGGAGACATAAGAGGGGTCATATGATTTGTTTGGAGTTGCTACATAGCAGCAAGTCCCTTTTCCGCTCCTAATCCTTTGGATATTGGCTCACTATCTTCTTCACATACATTTTTCAATTTTCTACCCTCCTGAGGGTCTTCTCCATTACCACCCTGTTGTGAACTAACCCTGGATCTGGTTATCTCCACATTGGCCGAAGTTCTTTGATGTTTAGTGGTATGGGAAGACCCATTCTCCTTTGTTACAAGTTCTTTTTGTGAGGAAGAAGATACTTGATGCATTCATGAGTTTTCCCTTGAAGCCACTTCTCGGTCTTATCTAAGATGAAGGAAGATCAAAACTTAATGTCAGTGACTTCCTTTTCTGACCACTAAATGTGTGACAAAGGCTTAGAAGAAATAAAACTACATTCTTTGTCGATGATATCTGAATTATCACATACTTCATCAGTAATTTGCAGTGGAAAATTAAAGGCACACATTTGATCAAGAGTTAGTCTCATCCAATCTCTCCTTTGTACCTCTCTTTCATTAACATAATACTCCTAGTAGTCCTCAAGATGAGGCTAGTGCTCATACAAACTTCCTCCATACAAATTCCTTTCAACAAAGTTCTTACTATCAAAGAATGGTCTAATAGAAAGAGGACAAAAATTATACTTAGCGAGAATTCTCTCCACATTCTTAGCATTGTCATTCGTCTTACATGTGAAAAACGTCAGAGACACAGGGAAAGAGTAATCCTTCTTCTTCATGCTATGATATTTCTTATTTACACAAGCCATTTGGTGACAAAATTTCAAGAAAATGAAAAAGTCACTGGCATATCTGGGTAATTTTAAAGGGGCATTTTCGAACCCACTAATCCTGAGATAAGTATGTTGGTTTTTTCCCAGACTGGATGCTTACTCCCAGATTTTCGTACAAGGTAGCCATCAATGATCAACAGGATCTCTGGGCTAGGGGCCAACAGTGTAGGAGATAGACTCTATATTTTATCTCCTCTTCTTCTTCAGGCTCTACAAAACCTAGGGGGGTATTCCCTACTCAACATCCATGAGATTTTTGCTTACAAAGGCTGGGATGTTGACAGAAAGTAGATAAGTCCTCTTGTATGTAGACCAAAACTGAAAGATAAGAGCAAAGGGGCTAGCTTTGGGCCTATTTGCAGTTGTAGACAGAGGACTGAGTATCCTAAAACTAATTCTACTGTCCTAATGGTTGTTTTAGTGTTTGATTTTGATTTTATGTTTGGATGCAAAGCTGGACATGGTTATAACACAAACACAAAGCAAGATTGGTGCCTATCCAGGGCCTGGAGTCAGTAGACATACACTTGTGAATGATCAGCATGAACAACTAAAACTGGATTTCAGGGGGATACACATTATACCTGCCTTACAGGTATCTCCCAATACAGAGTGTTAAGCTGTCTATACTTATGGCATCCCTATTGCAGTATACCCTTCCCAATATTCAATTTGAAAATAGTTTAATCTACCCCTTGAGCAGAAGTTAAAAGATTAAACATTCAACACAGGAATTCTATGTTCTAGAATCTTAGACATTCCTTGAATACCTAGACTCAGAAGAAAGATACATGCAAAACTGGAGACAGAATTAGCATAACACATGCAAACATAGCATTATTCATATAAGATTGACCATGAAATCAGTGGATTCATGCAAAAAAATACGACATCTTATACATAAACTCACAAGTTTTACTGCACAGAGCAACCAAAACCAACTGTATTGTATTACAGAGCAAAAATGTTCAACTTTCAACAACCAAAACAATGGTAACACAGTCTGCCTATATTGGCCAGAAAGTGTACCACAAGCAATTAATTACATGGTTTTACAAAAAATCTGCCAGATACAGACTCCACAAAGGAATGGCGCTCAGAAGTTATTGCTGCATCAGACAGAAAAGACCTCGAGCCCTGCGCCGCCATCAGGAAGTCTTCACTCAAAAATTGGGCAACTTGATCATGTGTACCATCACCCTTACCTCTGCTACAGTTGCCATTGATGGCTCAACAACCCGCGGCCGCTTGGGAACCGTCGCAGCATTCAGACAGAAGCTTCCCACCAAAATGCACTTCACCGTAGTTTCAAATTATACAGGGGAATAATCCCACATGCACGGTGAGGAGATCACTTCATTAGTTTATAAACATGGCCACTAACATACTAAGTGTCAAGCGCTTTTGTCGCGCTCGACGCACGCTCCTTCTCCAAAACCCATCGCTCAGACCTAAGCCATCGGCATACCCCACAATTCTCCCGCCGACCTCAGTTGTCATACCGATTACCACGTTACAATACCCTCCATCGGCCAGAGATAGTCTATCGGGCCAACCTTCCAAACCTTCGCCGATCTCATCAGTTACACCGATGAAGCCATTGCAATCCCGTGTCGGCCAGACTACTACCATCGGGCTAGCCTAAGATCCCTCTGCCGATAGACCAAACTCTCATCGATGGCCTTGCTTCCCCCTTGTCGGCTGGACCAACCCCATCGGCCAACCTGAAAATCCTCTGGCCGATCTTACTAGTCTCACCGATAGACATCGGCCTCCCACCTCCGTCGGTATGACCAAGGCCATCGGCTAATCTCAAAATGCCTATGCCGATACATAATCTCACTCCGATGGCATACTACATCCTAGGTCTTTGGCGAGACCGCATCCCTCGGAGCAACAAGAAAATCCTTGGCCGATAGCACAAGTCTTGCCGATGACCAGACCACCTTGAACATCCCTCATTGGCCAGACAACCAACTATCAGCCCAACATAAAACTGCTTCGCCAATGACGCCGATCACACCGATGAACCAAAAACATAAAGCACCGAACTGTTGAACCTTGAACCAAAAGGGTTCAACGCGGTGGTTCAACCATGCCGATTGGATCAAAAAGATGAGCAAAGGAATCACTTAGTGAAAAATGGAACCAAAGCCCACGAACCATTGAACCATTGAACCGGTTCAAACGGGAGGTTCAAAGTGATGGTTCAACCATAATCTGAGCACTCAAAAAGAAGTTTCACCGATAGAGAAAGTCACAGCGATGAACAAGGAAACTTAGGGCTCCAAAAGAAAAAAAACCCTCCAACACTTGCGCTCAGATCCAGACCAAAATTAGTGCCAACAAAGTAAATCTGTCAAATTGAATATAAAAACTTCTAAACTCCATAATCAATTGTACAACTTCTGGAGATATCCTCACCTCCAGATTACCTTGAATTTTTCTCACATTGTGAATTAGAAAGGCATCATTGATGTGTCAGAAATCCTTATTACCTACTTCCTTTTGCAGCTGTGGAAAATACTCATACACATGTGTGTCTGGAGTCAAGGAACCATGAGTTCTCAGACCTGGCCATACCACTTCCTTACTAGCTAACACATAATAAATAGGAACACATATAAAAAGAATTCTTTTGATGAAAATTTGCCAATTGACCATTCAGATGATCACTTATTAATTTGGCCCAATCCACATATTGAGACTCACTGCACACAGTTAGAATAAATTAACACATCCATTTTGCAAAGGCATTAGAGTCTTCATTCACAACCACATGATGCAACAACATGATCATGTTGGGTATTGTTATCCTATTTTGCACCCTTATCCAAATAGTCTATGATCCATGAGATCCTGGTGTTTCTCCTTCTTAAGATGTAAGGAAAAACATCAAAAAATGGTTAAGTCCCAGAAAATTAAGAGTTTTCCTTTTGTTTTTCTACCTTGTCAGGATGTCAGAGTTCGGTCTTCACCTCTTCACCATTGTCAAGCCCAAAGCCCCAAACTCTTCCCCTTTCCCTTTGCAAATTTGGCTAAGTGTGGATACCTCTGCAAGATGTCGGGGGTCAGGGTTCTGCTCTTTCACATTCTTCTGCGGAAGCTGGAGGGCTTGGGCTCTGAGCTCTACCTTGTTCTTTGCAAATTTCTCAAAGTGTTCAACGTTTTTTAGAGTTCAAAGTTTGGACCCTCCTTCTTCCCCCCTTCTCTTTGGAAGGTAGAAGGTGGAAGGCCCAATGGCCGAATTCTGACCCCTTCCCTTTGCAAAAAATAACTAAGTGTTTTGGCACCGAACTTCAAAGTGTTCCTCTTCCTCCTTCCCTCTTGGAAGGATGAATGCCGAGTGTCCATTGCTTGATGTCCATAGGGGAAAAAATATTCTAAGTGTTTCGGAGGGTTAGACTTTGACCTTTTTTTCTTCCCTCTTCCTTCTTTGGAAGTGGGAAGGATGAAGGCCTGAACTCTAAACTCTGCTATTCTCAATGGGTTCTAGGCTTTCTCCCATTCTGTGGAGATTATTTTATTAAGAAAAAAGTGATGGAGGAATCATAGAATGCTGACATGTGGCCATGGTGTCATCAAGAAAGGAGAAAGGCAGAAGGGCTGAGGGTTGACTTTTGCTAAAGATTTGTAAAAATAATGCTAAGTGTTTTGGACTTTCAAGAGTTAGACTTTCCTTCTTCATCCTTCCCTCCTGGAAGGCGGAAGACGAAAGGCCCGAGGCCTAAAGTCCACTGATATGGTAAAATCCTCAAAGTACAAAGAGGAGCTCGGGGGGTAGACTTTCTTTCTTCTCCCTTCCCTTCTAGAAGGCATAACGTCAAAGGAATGAGGCCTGATCTCTACCAAGGTAAAATCTTTCAAGTGTAAATGTCAGAGCTCAGAGTTTTCTCCTTCCACCTTCTTTCTTCTACATGCGATAAGGAAGAAGGTTGGATCTCCAAACTTTGAAACCCCAATAGCTCCTTTTTTCATGACAAAAATGTGATTTGACTAGCCAGCGACCCTCCTAGTTGCCATTAATGCATCTTTAGAGCCTGATTTCATGTGGGAAATGGATTTCCCACCTCCCCATGCTATTGTTCCTCATTTGCATTGAATTCTTGTACCCATGGCATGGGTGAACCTCCCGTTTCAGTGGATTTCTTGGGCAGAGCCATATGGGTGTGCTTCCAAGGATGCTTGTTAAAGTTATTGTAGCATGGTTGACGTCCCTTCTGGTTGAATTCTTCCCTTCCACTCCATTGATGCTACAGTGAAGATGAAATGTTATATATGCATGATTGAAAGATGTAAAGTTTGTTGTTAGTTTCCCTGGGCTATTATGCTAGGCAAATTCCTCTTTTACTTCCAGACCTTGTAATGCACTTATATAATGACTAGATTTGATGTATTGTGCTCGTTCTTGAGCCTTTGATGTCTCTAGTTCATTGTTCAACTATGAATTTATGTGATTATTTTGTGTTTATTGCTCTGTAACATGTTATTTAGTCTTTACAATGGTCATTTGACCTTCATGATCAATATATCTATGATATTTCGCCTCTCCTGCACTTTATCTCTATGTTTCACTTGAAGTTGTGATCTATTTTGTGAGTAAATCATCTCCTTCATAGTTTGTGGTCTTCTAATCGAAGCCTCTGTCAAAGTTGCAAGCCTGTGTGAGTTCCTTTTAGGGTTTGAGATCATTGTTGTGTTGATTCAGTTCAACTAATACACCTTATAACTCTGGTGCATCACCTTTTATTTTCTGTATCCCTTCTATCCTTTTTCCCATGGCAAGTTTAGCATTATAGTTAGTCTATTTCTCTAATCCTTAAGCTTAAAAAGAGGAACCAACCTTCTTTGGAGGTTTGATCTCAAATTTGCAAGGTCCCACACCTTGATATCATTCCCATTGTGTCATTAGAATGCTTGGAGGTCTCCAAGCAGGGTGCAATTCTATATGATAACAGTTCCTAGCACACCCGGTGGGACATTTTTTTTTGAGTGAGAGATGGACTGAGAATTTGGTACCATTTTTGGTTCATTTGTTGCTCTGAAAGCGTCCAATAGGCACCTGACAACTCTGCTGATTCAGTATCCAGAATATTCAACATTACATGCCTTGTGTGCAGACAAGATCATCTTCTAGAGGTAGTTTCAAATTCAGAGAACTTTCATTTACTAAGTTTAGAAGAAGTAGATTATCTAGATCCCCTACAAGGGAAAGTATGAGTGCAGAACAATCTCCATCAAGAGCCCAATCCACTCCCCCTCTAGCTAGATTTCAAGTTAGGTTCCAATATTCTAGAAGAACCTTGCACATACCTATAATTAATTTAAACATCCAAAATATGGCAAGAAATCTTCCATTTGTTGCTTTTAATGGGGGTAGCCCACTAGATCTAGCTCAATATGATGACATACCCACCTCAATCTTAAAGGGTATTCCATTCTTTATGAGTAAAAATTCCACCACCCCAACTGAGCATATTCAAGACATAGCTAGTATTTGCTCTGTCCACAATGTCACTACTGATAATGTGGTTGTGAGAATCCTAGCCTCTTCTTTCAAGGGAAAAGCCCTACAGTGGTATAGAGGTCTACAACCAAATTCTATCCATAGCTGGGATGATCTAGGCACCAAGTTGTGCCAGCATTTTGAGGACAAAAGTGACCACTTGTCACTAATAGAACAACTAGATACAATCAAGAGAGCCCCCCATGAATATATGGTGGACTTTAATTATAGGTTCTAGAAGATGTGGGATAGAATTCCCTTGTTGGTGAAGCCCTCCCCAAATACAACATTCATCTACTAGTTGAAATCCTAGAATCCTGACATTGCTGTCATGATTCAGTCCATGGAAGGGACAATGCTGCCAGACGCATATGATACAACAATTAGGGTAGAAAATTGCTTGATTCAAGCAGGGAAGATTGCTCTGAGGCCACCAATGCCTTTATTTCTAGAGGCCCCCATTATTCAGCCTACCATGGCTCCGATTCCCACTCCCACTTCTGTTGCTCCCTTAATTACACCTACAATTGAGCAAATAGAAGAAAAGGATGCTTAGATAAGGAAATTGACCAATGATTTGACACTAGCAAGGATACAAAATGCACAACCAAATAGGCCATATCAATCCTCTAATCAAACATATTAGCCATACAATCAGACATATCAACAAAACATGCCTCCATACCAAGGTAATATGTAAAGGCAAGGGCAACCTAGTTATATCAGACCATTAAATGCTATTCACCCTAATGTAGGAAACACCTTTGGGCTCCTTGTGCCAATTCAAAACAACTTGGCCCAAGATAGTGACTGGTGTTATCCTTGCAATCAACCACATGACCAAAATTTGTGCCAAACTGGACAATTCAGTTATGCCTTGACAGTGCAAGAATAACCAGCAAATCCAGAACAAAAAGTTAGCATAAATCAAGGAATGGTTGGAGGCCAAGAACAAATGCAAAATAATGCTACCTTGATGAATTAGACCCCTGATGACTATTATGGTGTTAACCAAGGTGCTAGTCCAATAGCATTCAATACAAGGGCAAAGAGAAGAGCCACTGAAGATACATCAGTGCCTATAGTTGGTCATACACCTATACCTAATGTCTCTCCAACAGTTACAACAAAAGAGAAGGTGTCTGAAAATGCTTCAAAATAAATAGATCAGACTGTTGGTAAAGCAAATTCAGTGCTAGAACAACAACCCCATGCCAATCAACAATCAAAAGTTGACACCGTGGTCAGAAAGGTATCCCAAAAGGTTAGTCAGATTCCATTCATAATAGTTGATCAGATGAAGAGGACTAACCTGAATGCCACTATGTGGGATTCCCTATTAATCCCAGCTCAGAGAGATTTACTTTAGGAAGCTCTAACAAGCTTCAATCATCTTGTTCATTGGTTTATAATTTAATTCCTTGTTTTTAATTTTTTGCTTTTGTCCTCCTCACCAACCCTAACCCCACCTACTCTTCCTTTTTAAAGGGTAAGTTTGCAATCCAAATCACAAAGATCCTCTTCCTGATGATGGATCACTAAGTGTGAATCTAAAACATTTTAATAATTGAAGCAAAAAATACACACAGTTTAATCCAAAAGCATTGCATCTGTATTCTATGGACTGTGGAAAACTCATGCCTACTATTGCTATGGAGACATTAAAAGGAAATACAACTGCCCTAGCAAGCCTGTGCCAACCTAAGGATGAAGCAAGCACAAGCAAAACCTGTAAGCCCCCTCTTTCTATGTTTCCCTCATCATTGGTGACAAATTATTGCATAATTGCATGATAGATTCTGGGGTGGGTACTTCTGTTATGCCCAAAAACATAGCTGATAGGTTAGGCATTGAATACGAGCCTGTGAATAAGGGGTAGTGCAATTGGATTGCACTGTTGTTAATACAGTAGGTGTAATTAAAGATTTGAATCTCACTTTGCATGCATGCCCTGGCTACTTTGTTTTACAAGATATCTATCATAAACCTCCCTACATACTTTGGCATATGCTTATCTAGGGACTTCATTGCTAAAATAGGTGGGTATTTATCTTTTGATTGGTCCCACATGTTGTTTAGAACAAGATATGGCACCAAAGTAACCATTAGGGCAGAGCCTATTGCAAATGATCATATAGAACCCTACTCTCCTAACCCAAACAACATGAATTGCACAATGCATGAGATGGAAGAGGATGACAATAGTAGGCATGAGGCTGCAACAACTATGGAGGAGATACCTAATTTTTTACTTGATGAGCGGGCCAATTATTTTCAGTTTGACACTCTTGATCACATAGAGAATATAGGGTAGGGTACTTATTATATCCATGAAGAGGATACCGTCATCCCCAATATTAAAAAGACAATATCAGATCCTGAAGGGATGTGGTAGATGTATTTTGATGGCTACAAAAGCAAAAATGGAGCAGGTGTTGGGGTTGTACTGATTTCACCCCAAAAGGAAAATTATTTCTCTTCATTCAAATTGTAGTTTAGCTATACTAACAATGCAGTTGAATATAAAGCCTTGATTCAGGGTATTCAACTAGCTCAAAAAAAGAGGAATAAAGGCTTTACAAGCATTTGGTGACAGTGGAATTGTTGTCCACCAAATCAGAAAACTAAGTGCTTCAAAGAATGACTTGCTCAAGTCATATAAGCACAGAGTCTCAGACCTGATTAACTAGCCATAGTTGGTGCACAGTTTGATATTCCCTAGAATGTCAAACAAAATTCAAATCAACATGTAAAAGTTGTTGTTAGGTCTACTGTGCCTAATAACATCCTCAGCTAGCAAGTATTTGAAAATGACCAACAAATTGTGAATTTATTGCACGATGAGGTAGAGTTTGTTTCCAAAAATTAGTCAATATTGCAAGAGCAATACGGTGACCAAGTGATCTAGCTAAAGACCAACAAACTTCCCAGAGGACTCATCACCTTAGAGAGCATATTTGGTGCTGATGATTAGCAAAGAAGGAGAAAATGAACATGACAGTAAAAAAAGAGGACTATGAGGAGGTGGAAATTGCATAGGGCCGATTTCTAAAACATGGCAATGTATGTGATCAAGTTGAGAGGCAAGGTTTTATTGAGCTTTTCAATGAATTTAATGATTTAATTGCTTGGGATTATAGGGATTTGAAATGTTTTGATCTTGGGTTAATCCAACATACCATTGATTTAGACCCTAATGCCAAGCCTGTCCGCCAAAAGCAAAGGCCCATCAACCCCAAAATTGAGCCACTAATGAGTAAAGAGTTGTCCAAGCTCATAGAGGCAAAGATAATTTACCCCATCAAGCATTCCTCTTGGGTGGAAAATTTAGTTCCAGTTAGGAAGAAGAATGGGGAAATCATATTGTGTGTGGACTTTAGAGACCTAAACAAGGCCTCCCTCAAAGACCACTATCCACTCCCTTCCATGGAATAGATCCTATAGACAGTAGTGGGAGCTGAAGGGTTTTCACTCCTAGATGGCTACTTAGGCTACAATTAGATTCTTGTAAAAGAATCAGACCAGTACAAGACAACCTTTACCACCAAGTGGGGTACTTTGGCTTACCAAACAATGCCTTTCGGGTTAATAAATGTTGGGGCAACATTTTAGAGATCAATGAATTTGGCCTTCAAAGGCCTAATCAATGATATTATTTTAGTGTATCTTGATGATTTGACTATGTATTCCAAGCATGCAACTGACCATTTGGATCATTTGAGAAAAATCATTGAAAGATGTAGGGATTATGGTATATCATTGAATCCAAAAAAGTGTGTATTCACTCTCCTAGAAGGTAAATTGTTGGGGCATGTGGTTTTGAAGGTTGGATTGGCCATTGATCCCAAAAGGAAAAGTGCCATTCTAGCTCTTCCTCTTCCTAGTTAGAAAAAAGGTTTGCAAAGATTCCTGGGAAAGATCAACTTTGTGAGGAGGTTCATTCCAAATTTTGCTTCAATAGCAATGCCCCTCATAGTTATGCTAAAAAAGAATGCTGCCTTCACATGGTCCAAAGAAGGCAAGGACAATTCTAAAGTTGTCAAGCAAGCCATTGCATAGGCTCCCACATTGATAAACCCTAAATATGAGAAGGATTTCATCCTTTATGCCTTCAGAGGCAAAGAGGGTATATCTGTTGTCTTGACACAACAAAATGAGGAGAAGCTAGAGCATCCAATCACCTTCTTCAACCAGTCACTCAAAGATTATGAACATAGGTATGATTTTGTGGAAAAATAAGTGCTTTTTTTAGTGAAAGCCCTAAAGAAGTTCAAACGTATGATTTCTAACAACAAAATATAGTTGATGGTGAATCACCCTAGCAAGAAAGAGTTTCTCTTGAGCAGGGATATCAATGAAAAGAGAGCTGGGTGGATCACAAAGGTAATGGAGTATGATGTCAACACAAACATTACCAAGCTGGTGTACGACAAGGGTCTGTGTGAGTAGATGGCTGTAGATCTGAAAACTAGAAGTGATGCTGTATGTGTCCAAAGGCGGGCACAACCAACTGAGTCCCACACTCCAACTGACTGGTATCATAACATGCTCACATTTCTACAGTTATTTCAGACTCCAATCCATCCCTTATGTTATTGTTAATGGTGTCTTGTTTAGAAAGGACATCAATAGAGTTTTTCTTAGATGTGTTACACAAGATTAGACCTCTAGGGTCTTAGAAGAATTTCATAATGGCCCTGTTGGTGGCCATTATTCTCCAAGGACAACTGCAATCAAGATCATGAGAGATGGTTACTACTTGCCTAGTTTATTCAGTGATGCACATAGATGGATAACGAAATGCAAATAATGTGCATTATTTGCTGAAAATTAGAGATTGGCCACCCTTCCCCTGCAACCAATTTAGATAGATTAGCCATTTTCCCAATGGGGTTTGGACTTCATTGGAGTAATCAATCCACCTTCTAGTGTCGCCCATAAGTGGATTCTAATAGCCACTGATTACTTTACCAGGTGGACAGAGGTAGTTGCATTGAGGGATGCCACAAAGGCATCCATTGTAGACTTCCTTGAGGGTATAACTACAAGGTTTGGTGTGCCATCCACCATTATTTCTAATAATGCCAAGGCTTTGTAGGAACAAAAGTTAGTGAATGGGCACTGAACTATGGGGTTTACTTGAAGACCTTATCCAATCATTATCCTTAGGGAAATGGCTTGGATGAATCCACCAATAAAAAAATCATCAGAATAATTGGTGCAGGAGCACCTAATCCACAGTGGCCTCCATGAGGCATTTAACTTCATGATGTGTCTAATGTTCATTTTTGTTATTTTCAATAAGGTCCTAGAAGACCATTCATGTAATAAGGTCTATTTGACCAATGCATGCCATTTTAGTTTGTATCTAGGTTCATTTTGTAAGTCCCAAGGACACTTGTCAATCTGTAATCACAAAGGTTGTTAGGCAGTTGAAGGATGTTAGACGGTTGTCTCCCAGCCGCCTGGAGTCAGGTTGGTACTACTCAGGGCAAGTAGATAAATGCCCAGAGCTGATCAAATGTAGTCAATTCAGTTCAGGTTAGATCAGATCAGAAAGAAGTGTGATTTGCAATTGTAAAATAGAGCATTTGTGTGTGTACATTTTTGAAAGGCATAATAAACAAAGTTTTGTTTTGTGCATCTTTCTGTCATTCCGAATTCGTTAATGTTCTCTCTGTGCAATCAAATTTCTATTTTTTGGTCGAGATGGATTCTTAGTCCATTCCACCGGTTAGATTTTTTCGAAATTAGTGGAATGGTTGTACAGTTCTTTCATTTTTTTTGGTTTTGTTCATTTGGGTTTTGTGTCTGCAGGATCGTGTACAATGGTGCTGAGAGATTCTAGCATCGTCATGTGCTAGGTTGTCAGAGAAAAGGGTCTATGTAGCTGTAGGGTTTGTAGAGGTTTACATCGTGTTGTTTCACTGAATATACATTTTGTGTGTATATCACAAATGCATGTCGAGAGTCATTTTGTGTGTATATCACAAAAGCACATTGGGAGTGTATGTTGCGAATATACATTGAGAAGGTGCTTTGTATACCCAGCACAGGAAGTCGGGAAAAGATCTATTGAAGAGCATTTGATAAGGAAACCATGTTTAGATACATTGGTTTACCTCTGATCACTGGTGATATGCTTGAGATGACTGGTTGTGAATGGTTAGGTTATGCATCGGGAGGACTGGAGGTGTCAAAGAGAGAAGTCTAAAAGCTTTCGATATTGGAAGTCTGGCCGATAGTGTATCGGCATACCAAGAAAGTCAATGGTCGGTCCCACCGAATGTATATCCTGAATGCATGTCGAGAATGCATCTTTGGAATGTACATTGTGCATATACATTGTGGTGGATACAAGCGGTGACTGGTAGCAGCGGTGAAGGAAACTGGTGGTTGCAAGTCAATGAAAGCATATAAGTTGTTCCATTGGCGTATCGGAAACACAAGCAGGGAGCTTGCCGGTGAGGATAGTCTTACCAATAGGTGAGTAATGTAAAGACATACATTGGGGAGTGTTGAGCGTCGGGGAGATAAAAAGCAAGGTGGCCGACGGGGGATGTTTGGCCGATAAGAAGTAGATCGCTAAGAGATGGACCATCCTCTCACCAATTAGTTTGTGAGATAAAGTTTTGGCTCTATATCAAATTGGTATCAGAGCCCAGCAAAAGATCTGGGCAGTTGTGTGTTCGGTTTTGTCATTAAGAAGGCAGAAGTAGAAGAATTAAGAGGTTGTAGAAACAAGTTAGCAAGATGCCTCTGAAAAATGCTGGCACTACTAGAGATTTTCAAGAGCTAAAGGAAAAGCATGCTAAAGAGATGAGGGAAATGAAAGAGCTTACATAAGCCCTTCAAGCCAGGCTTGCAGCCTTGGAGACGAACAAAAGAAGGGAAGTGGAAGAAAGTGAACCAGAAGAAGAAGGGAATGGTGAAGAATTTGAAGATGTAGATGAAGATCTGGATCCTGAAGATCAGAGATTTTCAAAACTGTTAAGGGCAGTCAAGAATGACAAACATAAGGTAAAGATTGATGTTCTAAAGTATAATGGAAGTTTAAATGAGGAAGAGTTACTTGATTGGATTGCTGCATTAGATAATCATTTCGAATGTGAGGAAGTTCTTGAGGAGCAAAAATTAAAGATTGCAAAGACCAAATTGGGAGGTCATGCCTTGGTATGGTGGGATTACTTACAATCAGAGAGGAGAAAGCAGGGAAAGTCAAAGATTTCTTCATGGGACAAGATGGTAGCAAGGATCAAAGGTAAATTCTTACCCAAGGATTATGAAGTTCAAATGTTTAAAAAGCTTCAATTTTTAAGACAAAAGGAGATGGAAGTGAAAGCATATACTGAGGAATTTTATAAATTAAGTATGAGGTCTGGTCATCATGAGAATGAGATTGAAAAGGTTTCTAGATACTTGGCTGGTTTGAGATTGAATATACAAGATGAATTAGTTTTGGCTAACCCTAGGAGTGTAGAAGAATGTTATCAAATGGCAATCAGGATTGAGGAGAAGATGAAAAGGAGACAAGATAAGTCCATGAGGGGAAGAGGCAGAAATATAAGAGGGGGAGGATCAACCCCTATAACAAGGCAAACCAATGAGAACCAAGAAGAGACTAGTAAAGGACAAGAGCAATATGATTTCAGGGGTGGATGGAGAGGCACAAGAGGCAGATTTGGAGGTGGTAGAGGTTCTAATGTTTTCATTGGGAGATGTTATCATTGTAATGAAATTGGTCACCCAACATTCAAATATCCAGAAAGGCAAGGTTCAAGATCAGGAGGTAATAGGAAGAATGAAAAGAGGGTTCAATATGTGCAAGAAGAGGAGGTAGATGAAAGTGTTAACTTTCCAATTGGGAGTGCAGCCCTAGTTCAAGATGGAGAAGCATTGATGCTAAGGAGAACACTCTTAAAAACATCCAAGGACATGCTACAAAGGAGAGCACTTTTCAGGACCAATTGCAAAAGCAAAGGTAAAATATGCAAGGTAGTAATAGATTCTGGTTCAACAGATAATATGGTATCTCAGGAAATGGTGGATAAATTGAACATAGAAATTATTCCTCATCAAACCCCTTACAAAGCATCTTGGGTAAGTGATAGTCAATCACTTTTGGTATATGAACAAGCATATGTTGATTTTCAGATTGGGGAATATCAAGATAGGGTTTTATGTGACATTTTGCCCATGGAATGTTGTCACCTACTTTTAGGTAGGCCATGGTAATTTGATAAGCGAGCATTGTATGATGGATATGCTAACACCTACACCATCAAGAAGGATGGGAGAACTTTTGTGATGACACCATTGCAGGAGGATGTTGAAGCAAAGAAGGTAGCCAAGGTCATTGTGGCGGATACAAGAGGTGACTGGTAGTAGCGGTGAAGGAAACCAGTGATTGCAAGTCAACGAAAGCATATAAGTTGTTCCATCGGTGCATTGGAAACATAGGCAGGGAGCTCGCCGATGAGGATAGTCTTGTCGATAGGCGACTAATGTAAAGACATACATTGGGGAGTGTTGAGCATCGGGGAGATAAAAAGCAAGGTGGCCAATAGGGGATGTTTGGATGATAAGAAGTAGATTGCCAAGACATGGACCATCCTCTCACTAATTAGTTTGTGAGATAAAGTTTTGGCTCTGCATCAATTATCAAGAGGATGGTGGAAGATAACCAGAGAACCTGTCACTCTAGGTTGAAGACTGCTCTTTGGGTTGACAGAATTACTCCCAAAAGAGCCATAGGTAATTCCCCTTTCATGCTTGTGTATGGAAGGGAAGCAAGGGTTACATTATTATTGGAATTTCCTTCTCTCGAGTTGGCGCAACAGCTAGAGCTAATGGAAAATGATGCCATGAAAATTAGACTTGTAGAGCTGATGCAACTTGAAGAGAAGAGGGATGCTGTTATGAAGACCCTTGAAGCCCACCAAGATCAGATCAAGAGGACATTTGACAAAAAATCTACTGGCATATCATTTAGTGAAGGAGATATAGTGCTGAAATAGGATGCAGATAGGGCCAAAGTTGGAAGACATTAAATTTTGATGCCATGTGGAGTGGCCCCTACATTATTACTAGTTGCAAACAGGCCAATGCATTTCAACTTGCCAAGATGAATGGAGAGGCTTTGCCCATCCCAGTCAATGGGATTCATATCAACCCTTACTTTTAGTATGGTTGTGGGACCTTGTAAATAGGTTAGATGTTTGCTTTCAATAAGTTCCCTTGCACTCTACTGCATTCTCATTAGGAGAATGCATGCTTGTCTTGTTTTGTATTGTTCCCGAAGGCTTGCCTAGTTTATATTGACCAACCTTGTTCTTATGTTGGCCCTTTGACTTTGTGCCCAATGGATTGATAAGGCCTCTAGCTCCTAGTATTTAGGTAGGCAAACACCCTTGCAAAGTCACCAAAATGTTATCCTATTTTTCCCTTTTGGACAAATAGTCTAAGATCCATGAGATCCTGGTGTTTCCCCTTCTCAGGATGTAAGGAAAAATATCAAAAAATGGTTAAGTCCTAGAAATTTCAGATTTTTCCTTGTGTTTTCCTTCCTTGTCAGGATGTTGGAGTTCGGGCTTTGCCTCTTCACCATTGTCAAGCCCAAAGCCTCGAACTCTGCCCCTTTCCCTTTGCAAATTTGACAAAGTGTGGATACCTCTACGGGATGTCAGGGATCGGGGTTCTACTCTTTCACGTTCTTCTGTGGAAGTTGGAGGGCTTGGGCTCCAAGCTCTGCCTTGTTATTTTCAATTTTCTGTAAGTGTTCAACATTTTTTGGGGGTTAGTGTTTGGACCCTCCCTCTTCCCCCTTCCTCTTTGGAAGGCAGAAGGCGAAAGGCCCGATGGCCAAACTCTGACTCTTTACCTTTGCATAAAATAGCTAATTGTTTCGGCGTGGGACTTCAGAGTTTCCCTCTTCCTCCTTCCCTCCTGGAAGCCTAAACACTGAGGGTCTAGGGCCCAATCTTTATGGGGGCAAAAATATTCTAAGTGTTTCAGGGGGTTGGACTTCAGCCTTTTCTTCTTCCCTCTTCTTTCTTTGGAAGTCAGAAGGCTGAAGGCCTAAACTTTGAACTCCACCATTCTCAAAGGGTTCTAGGGTTTTTACCATTCCGCTGAGATTATTTTATTAAGAAAAAAGTGATGACAGAATCACGAAATGCTGACATGTGGCCATAACATCATCAAGAAAGGAGACAGGTAGAAGGCCTGAGGGCTAACTTCTGCTAAAGATTTTTAAAAATAATGCTAAGTGTTTTGGACTTTCGGGGGTCAGACTTTCCCTCTTCCTCCTTCCCTCCTGGAAGGCAGAAGATGGAAGGACCGAGGCTCGAAGTCCACCGATATGGTAAAATCTTCAAAGTACAAAGTAGAGCTCATGGGGCAGACTTTCTTTCTTCTTCCTTCCCTCTTGGAAGGCAGAATGCCGAAGGCCTGAGGCCCGATCTCTGCCAAGGTAAAATCTTTCAAGTGTAAATGTCAGAGCTTGAAGTTTTTTCCTTCCACATTCTTTCTTCTGCAAGTGATAAGCCAGAAGGTCAGGGCTCCACACTCTGAAACCCGACAACTCCTTTCTTCATGGTGAAAACACGATTTGACTACCCAGCGACCCTCTTGGTCGCCATTAATGCATCTTTAGAGCCTGATTCTGTGTGGGAAATGGATTTCCCACCTCCCCATGCTACTGTTCCTTATTTGCATTGAATTATTGTACCCATGGCATGGGAGAAACTCTTGTTTCAGTGGATTTCTTGGGTGGAGCCATGTGGACATGCTTCAAAGGACACCAGTTAAAGTTATTGCAGCATGGTCGACATCTGTTTTGGTTGACTTCTTCCCTTCCACGCCATTGCTGCTATAGTAAAGATGAAATGTTATATATGCATGATTTAAAGATGTAAAGGTTGTTAGTTTTCTTGGGCTGTTATGTTGGGAAAATTCCTCTGTTACTTCTAGACCTTGTAATACACTTACAGAATGACCAAATTTGATGCATTGTGCTCATTCTTGAGCCTTTGATGTTTTTGGTTCATTGTTCAACTATGAATGTATGTGATTATTTTGTGTCTATTTCTCTATAATAGGTTATTTACTCTTTGTAATGGTCATTTGACCTTCATGATCAATATATCTATGATATTTCACCTCTCTTTCACATTTTCTCTGTGTTTCACTTGAAGTTGTGATCTATTTTGTGAGTAAAGTATCTCCTTAATAGGTTGTGGTCTTCTATTCGAAGCCTTTGTCAAAGTTACAAGCCTGTGTGAGTTCCTTTTGGGGTTTGAGATCATTGTTATGTTGATTCAGTTCAACTAATACACCTTATAACTCTGGTGCATCACCTTTTCTTTTCTGTATCCCTTCTATCCTTTTTCCCTTGACAAGTTTAGCATTAGAGTTAGTCTATTTCTCTAAGCCTTAAGCTTATAAAGAGGAACCAACCTTCTTTGGAGGTTTGATCTCAAATTTGCAAGGTCCTACACCTTGAGATCATTCCCATTTTGTCATTAGAATGCTAAGAGGCCTCCAAGCAGGGTGCAATTCTATGTGATAACAGTTTCTAGAATGCCCGGTGGGACACTCTGCTCTGAGTGAGTGGACTAAGAATTCGGTGCCATTCTTGGTTCATTTGCTACTATGAAAGCATTCAATAGAAACCTAGTGACTCTGCTGATCCAGTATCCAGAATATTCAACATTACATGCTTGGAGTGTAGACAAGATCATATTTTGGAGGTAATTTCCAATTCAAAGAACTTTCATTTACTGAGTCTAGAAGAAGAAGCAGATTATCTAGATCCCCTGTGAGGGAAAGTAGGAGTGCAAAACCATCCCCATCAAGAGTCCAGTCCACTCCTCCTCCAACTAGATTTCAAGTTAGGTTCCAATATTCTAGAAGAATCTTGCACATACCTAGAATTAAATTAAACATCCAAAATATGTTAAGAAATCTTCCATTTGTTGATTTTAATGGGGTTAGCCCACTGGACCTAGCTCAATATGATGACATACCCACCTAGGCCTTAAAGGCTATTCCATTCTTTACGGGTGAAAATTCCACCACCCCAACTGAGCATATTCAAGACATAGCCAACATTTGCTTTGTCCACAATGTCACTACTGATAACATGGCTATGAGACTCCTGGCGTCTTCTTTCAAAGGAGAAGCCCTATAGTGGTATAGAGGTCTCTAAGAAAATTCTATCCATAGCTGGGATGATCTAGGCACCGAGCTGTGCTAGCATTTTGAGGATAGAAGTGACCACATGTCACTAATGGAACAACTGGCTACAATCAAGAGAGCCCCCCATGAATATATGGTGGAAAAATTCCCTTGTTGGTGAAGTCCTCCCCAAATACAACATTCATCTACTATTTGAAATCCTTGAATCCTGACATTGCTGTCATGATTCAGTCCATGGGAGGGATAGTGCTACTATACACATATGATACAACAATCAGGGTAGAAAATTGCCTAATTCAAGTAGGGAAGATTGCTATGAGGCCACCAATGCCTTTATTTCTAGAGGGCCCCATTATTCAGCCTACCATGGCTCCAATTCCCACTGCCACTTCTGTTTCTCCCTTAATTACACCTACAATTGAGCAACTGGAGGAAAAGGATGCTCAGATAAGGAAATTGACCAATGATTTGACACTGTAAAGGAGACAAAATGCACAACCCAATAGGCCATATCAGTCCTCTAATCAAGCATATCAGCTATACAATCAAGCATATCAGCAAAACAGACCTCCATACCAAGGTAATATGCAAAGGCAAGGGCAACCTAGTTATATCAGGCCATTAAATGTTGTTCACCCTAATGGAAGAATCATCTTTGGGCCCCTTGTTCCAATTCAAAACAACTTGGCCCAAGACAGTGACTGGTGTTATCCTTGCAATCAGCCACATGACCACAAAGTAGACATTTCATTCATGCTTTGACAGTGCAAGAACAACCAACAAATTTAGAACAACAAGCTAACATCAATTAGGGAATGGGTGGAGGCCAAGAACAAATGCAAAATAATGCTACCTTGATGAATTGGACCCTTGATGACTATTATGGTGTTAACCAAGGTGCTGGTCCAATAGCATTGAATACAAGGGAAAAGAGAAGAGCTACTAAAGATACATTGGTGCCTGTAGTTGGTCATATGCCTATACCTAATGTGTATCCAACAGTTACAACAAAAGAGGTGTCTGAAACTCCTTAAAAACAAACAAATTAGATTGTTGGTAAGGTAAATTTAGTGCCAGAACAACAGCCCCAGGCCAATCAGCAGTCAATAGTTGACATTGTGGTCACAAAGGTATCCCAGAAGGTTAGTCAGATTCCCTTAGTATAGTTGATCAGATGAAGAGGACTAACTTGAATGCCACTATGTGGAATGCCCTGTTAATCCAAGCTTAGAGAGATTTACTTTAGGAAGCTCTAACAAGGTTCAGTTAGCCTGCTATGTATTGGGAATTAAGGTGTCTCAACCTTAGTAATTTTTGACATTTACTTTTTACTGTGGTAATTTATTTTGACTGTGCAGTAACTTTCTTGTTTATCGTGCTCCGTCATCTAGTAACTTGGCATGTGACTTGTCAATTATTGGGAGATGATGTGGAAGGTGACAAGCAAGTTGTATTTTGTCCTCACATGGAGGATAGGCATCCCATGTTGTGGTAGAGGTATTTTTCCATGTGTTGGCATCTTGGATAGTGTGTAAGGGAATATTGACTGTAACGGTTATGACAGATTCCTATGACAAAATCTATGACGCGTAAGAGTCATAAATAGAATGTTCTATGACAGGTGAAGACATGTGTCACAAGGCATCTTTGGGCATCCCAAGGAGGGTTGTGACAATTTTTAAGAGAATATGCTATTTTAGCCTGTGTATGACAGATTCTCTTACAACTATAAGATATGATAGCTATGACAGATTCTATGACAGTCGTAACTGTCGTAAGAGTATCTGTCATTGCCCAACTTGGGAATAGGTGACCAAATTGGGACGGGGTGTTAAAACAAGTGTCATGACCATGCTGCAGTGAAGGACAAGTGTCCCAAGGCATGGGTTTTGGGCCATGAGCCCATGTTGGACGCCCATCTCAAGGAAAAGTCATTTTTTCCTTATAAACTTCTATTTAAGCAGGTGCTTTGAGAGGAGATGCATATTGTATTTTGACAGGTATTGTTATGCTGCTAGATTATCTCTAGATACGAGTGTCAAAGACTACTGTAAAGACTTGCATTGCAAGTGTGTTGTAAACCTTGTTGTTTGATATAATACATTGTGCAAGTTTTGGAGTGTGGGGTTTTTCACCCGAAAGGGTTTTCCCCATGATATATCTTGTCTCTCTCTCTCTCTCTATCTCTCTTTTGTCTTTTTTCTGGTTATATGTGTATTGCTGCAATATCTCTATTATTGTGTTCATAACTCTATAATTGTAAAGGATTTAAAGAATTTGCACTCCACTCTCCTCATTAGATTAGTGTAGGAAGCGATTTTTGCACACCTAGATTCCTTTCAGTTGGTATCAGAGCTTGATCACCTTTGGTCCTAGTTGTTGGGTAGGGGTTTTTTGAACTGATCTTAGATTGAGTAGGAGTATGTGTAGAGTATTCTAAAATCTTGTTGCAGGAAGGAGATGGCAAGTACATCAGGAAGATTAGAGGTGGAGAAGTTTAACAACACAAATTTTGAGCTATGGAAGCTTAAAATGGAAGACATGCTTGTTGATAGAGACCTATGGGAAACCATTTCTAGTGTAAAACCAGTGGCAATGTCTCAAGATGATTGGGATCTCAAGGATCAGAAAGCTAAGGGTCTTGTGAGACTCAGCCTAACTGACTCTATCTTGTTAAATGTCCACAAGGAGAAAATTGCAAAAGAACTTTGGAAGAAGTTGGGGGATGTTTATCAGGCCAAGTCCTTGGTGAACAAACTATTCCTAAGAAATAAATTATATTCTCTTTGAATGAAGGATGGAGGATCTGTTGCAGACCATATGAATGCTTTCAACATGTTAGTTGCACAATTGACATCCGTTGGTGTGAAGGTGGAGGAGGAGGATCGTTGTATGACCTTGCTTTGTTCTTTGCCGAACTCGTGGGATCATCTTGTTATGGATATTGGGAGCACCACATCCACTTTCAAAATGGATGAAGTGGTATCTTCGCTATTATTCAAAGAGATGCAGAGAAAGTCTTCTGAGGCAGCCAAAGAGGCTATTGCAGTTCATGGAAGACCCAAGGAGAAAGGGAAAAAGAAGGACAAGAAAGATGAGAAGGGTAGATCCAAATCCCATGGGAGATCCAAATCTCATGGAAAGTCCCAGGCTCTCTGTTGGAACTATGGTAAATCTGGGCATTTCCGAAAGGAATGCAAAGAGGAGAAAAAGAAGAATGCCCCAGACTCAGATTATGACAAGTCACAAGATGATGGAGATGCTTTCATCGCAACCTTGGCCACCCATGCATCTGATGATGTGTGACTGATTGATTTTGGTGCCTCTTTCCACATGACTTCACATCGAGACTGGTTTACAAAGTATGAAGAGTTTGATGGTGGAAGAGTGTACCTTGGTGACGATTCTCATCTGAAGATAGTTGGTTGTGGAAGAGTCACAATCTGATTCCCTGATGGTCGAGTGAAGGGGATCTCTGGGGTTATGCACATCCCAGGCTTGGCACAGAACCTGCTTTCTGTAAGTAGTTTGAATGATACAGGTGTGTAGGTTGTTTTCTTGAAAGAGGGATGCAAGATGACTAGAGGAGCTATGGTGCTTGCTAAGGGTACTTGGAGGGGTACTCTGTTTCAGTTGGAAGTATGCATTTCACAATGTAATAGTTCTTCTGACTCTAAGAAGAGAGATGCAGTCACTTCATCTCCACCATTGGAACTAG
Source organism: Cunninghamia lanceolata (assembly GCA_027924645.1). Classification (NCBI taxonomy): domain Eukaryota; kingdom Viridiplantae; phylum Streptophyta; class Pinopsida; order Cupressales; family Cupressaceae; genus Cunninghamia; species Cunninghamia lanceolata. The sequence goes on from BSBN01001583.1 coordinate 21,217,516, forward strand.
AGAAGAAAAGATCTATTGTAACAAATTCTGATGGTAGTGCATTGTGGGTACCCATGAGTGCTCATGCTTTGGAAGTTAAGATTCCTGCTGAGAAAACAATGTTATGGCATAAAATATTTGGCCACATTGGTGAGAAGGGTTCTAGAGCCCTAAAAAATAAAAACCTCATTGAGGGGTTAGATGATTGCAATTTAGATTTTGACTTTTCTGAAGATTGCATATATGGAAAGCAAAATCATGTTCAGTTTTATTCAAGTTCTCATAAGTCTTCTGGTGTGTTGGATCTTATTCATTCTAATGTATTTGGTCTAGTTAATGTTCCTTCAATATCAAAATCTATATATTTTGCATCTTTCATAGATGACTATAGTAGAAGGACATGGATTTATTTTCTCAGAAGAAAATCTAAAGTCTTTAGTCGGTTTAAAGAGTTTAAAGCCTTTGCTCAAAATCAGACTAGTAAAAAGATTAAGTGTTTGAGAACTGATAACGGTGGTGAGTTCTGTTCTACAAAATTTGATAAGTTCTACAAAGAACATGGCATTAAAAGACATAAGACAACTCTATACACACTACAACAAAATGAAGTTGCAAAGAGGATGAACAGGACACTGATGGAGAAGGCTAGGAGTATGCTTAGTGGAGCTAGTCTTGAACAAAAGTTCTGGGCTGAAGCTATTGCCACTACTTGCTATCTGGTAAAAAGATCTCCTACATCAGCTCTTGTTGCTAAAACACCCATGGAGGTGTGGTCTGGTAAAAATCCTTCAATAAGGCATCTTTGTGTTTTTTGTTGTGAGGCATATGCTCATGTGCCTAGGGAGAAGAGGTCAAAGATGGAAAATAAGGCTGTTAAGTGTATCTTCATTGGTTATGGTATCAGTGTGAAAGGATACAAGATTTGGGATCCTGTGGCTGAAAAAGTGTTGTATAGAAGAATTGTTATCTTCAGAGAGCTAACACCTTCTCTTGTTGTTCTACAACCAGAAGAGAAAGAAAAGAAAGAAGATGTGGTTTAGTTTCCTCCTACCCCTAAGAAGAATGAACCAGAAGACCCTGTTGGACCTGATGATGAGGAGAGCTCAAGCAGCTCTGAAAGCTCAGAAGAAGAAGCAGAACTTCAACCTTAGCCTTTGAGGAGGTCTATGTGAGAAAGGAAGCAACCTGAAAGGTTTGGACATTCTATGTTAGATTCCAGTTGTGCTTTTGCCTTGCTTACTAACACTGATGAGCCTAGAACTGTAAAAGAGGCTATGGGCATAAAAGATATAGGTTCTTGGAAGGAGGCCATGGAAGATGAGATGGCTTCTTTGGAGAAAAACAAAACTTGGGACTTGATGCCTTTGCCTGAAGGATGAAAACTTGTTGGCTGTAAATGGGTGTTCAAGAAGAAATTTGGTGCAGATGGCAGTGTTGAAAAGTACAAGGCTAGATTGGTTGCGAAGGGGTATTCACAAGTGGAGGGTATATATTATGGTGAGATCTTCTCTCCCATTGCAAAGATGACATCCATTCGGTTCTTGTTATCTCTTGCAGCAGCTTATGATTTAGAAGTGGAGCAGATGGATGTGAAGACAACATTCCTTCATGGTGATTTGGAGGAAGAGATTTACATGTCACAACCAGAGCATTACATGGAGAAAGGTAAATAACATTTGGTTTGCAAGTTGAAGAAGTCTCTGTATGGGTTAAAATAGTCTCCTAGGATGTGGTATATGAAATTTGATGTCTTTGTGTTGTCAATTGGATATCTGAGATCAAAATTAGATCATTGTGTGTACTATAAATTTGACAATGATCGCATTCTAATTATTGCATTGTATGTTGATGATATGCTGTTAATTGGGAATGGTAAAAATATGATTGCTGATTTGAAATCCTAGTTGTCAGCATAGTTTGAAATGAAAAATTTAGGGGCAGCTAGGTACATTTTGGGAATGGAAATAAGAAGAGATAGAGTGAACATAAAACTTTGGTTAAGACAGAGTAAGTATGTGAAGACCGTGTTGGACAGGTTCAACATGATAGATTGCAGATCGTTAAGTGTTCCTATTTCTTTGGGAACCAAGTTGTCCGTTAATGATTGTCCAAAATCTCCTTTTGAGGTTGAGGACATGAGTAGAGTACCTTATGCTAGTGCTATTGGCAGCCTAATGTATGCTATGGTCTATACAAGACTAGACATTACACAAGCAGTGGGAGTCCTTAGCCGGTTTATGGCTAATCCTGGACGGATTCACTGGGATGCTATAAAGAGAGTTTTCAGGTATCTTTAGGCTACTTCAGAGTATGCCTTGTGTTATCATGGTTATGCTTCTGGTTCTAATCATTCCATTAGTATTCATGGATTTGTGGATTTAGATTGGGTGGTTGATACTGACAATAGGAGATCCACCAGTGCTTATGTGTTCACTATGTTTGGTGGTGCAATTAGTTGGATGAGTAAGCGACAACCTATGGTTGCTTTATCCACTATAGAAGTTGAGTATATGCCAGCTACTCATGCTTGTAAGGAAGCCATTTGGCTTAGGAGATTGTGTTCTGACATTGGGTTTGATGAAGGGAAGATTACTATATCTTGTGACAGCCAGAGTGCCATATGTTTGGTAAAGAATCCTACTTTTCATGCGAGGACCAAGTACATTGATGTGTAGTACCATTTTGTATGTGATATGGTTGAGGATGGAAAGGTGAATTTAGAGAAGGTTGATACTTTGGTGAATGTTGCAGATTCTTTGACAAAGCCCGTGAGCACAAAGAAGTTCAGATGGTGTTTGGAGTCTATGGGCCTCTTAGCCTATAACAGTTAAATCTTGTTATTCTATTGGCTCTTACAAAGTGTTCGACAAGTGGGAGAATGTTGGGAATTAAGGTGTCTCAACCTTGGTAATTTCTAACATTTACTTTTTACTGTGGTAATTTATTTTTACTGTGCAGTAACTTTCTTGTTTACCGTGCTCCGTCATCTAGTAACTTGGCATGTGACTTGTCGATTACTGGGAGATGATGTGGAAGGTGACAAGCAAGTTGTATTTTGTCCTCACATGGAGGATAGGTATCCCATGTTTTAGTAGAGGTATTTTTCCATGTGTTGGCATCTTGGATAGTGTGTAAGGGAATATTGACCGTAACGGTTATGACAGATTCCTATGATAGAATCTATGACGCGTAAGAGTCGTAAATAGAATGTTTTATGACAGGTGAAGACATGTGTCACAAGGCATCTTGGAAGAAGGAATCTTTGGGTGCCCCAAGGAGGGTTATGACAAGTTGTAAGAGAATATGCTATTTTTATCCTGTGTATGACAAATTCTCTTACAACTGTAAGATATGGTAGCTATGATGGATTATGTGACAGTCGTAAGTGTCGTAAGAGTATCTATCATTGCCGAACTTGGGAATAGGTGAACAAATTGGGATGGGGTGTTATGACAAGTGTCATGACCATGCTGTAGTGTAGGACAAGTGTCCCAAGGTGTGGGTTTTGGGCCATGAGCCCATGTTGGATGCCCACCTCAAGGAAAAGTCATTTTTGCCTTGTAAACTTCTATTTAAGCAGGTGCTTTGAGAGGAGATGCATATTGTATTTTGACAGGTACTATTATGCTGCCAGATTGTCTCCAGATATGAGTGTCAAAGACTCCTATAAAGACTTGCATTGCAAGTTTGTTGTAAACCTTGTCGTTTGATATAATACATTGTGCAGGTTTTGGAGTGTGGGGTTTTTCACCCGAAAGGGTTTTCCCCATGATATATCTTCTCTCTCTCTCTCTCTCTCTCTCTCTCTCTCTCTCTCTCTCTTCTGTCTTCTTTCTGGTTATATGTGTATTGCTGCAATATCTCTGTTATTGTGTTCATAACTCTATAATTGTAAAGGTTATAAAGAATTTGCACTCCACTCTCATTAGATTAGTGTAGGAAGCAATTTCCGCACACCTAGCTTCCTTTCACTATGGAGACAACAAAAGTAAAGACAACTGCTCCAGCGAGCCTGTGCCAGCCAAGGACACATTCATAAGTACAAAATCTAAAAGAATAACCTAATAGCACTTCTAGTCTTTTTATTCAATTTTACCTAATCTTCATCAACATGCCTAAGGGTTTACCCAAAGAAGATACTGCATCCCACTAATCTCTCTCCACTAGAAGATCTTTCATCTTCAAATTCCATAGTTCAAAATTTTGACTGTTGAAAGATTCAATCTCAAATAAGTTCAAGTGCTATCCATATATTTAATATTACTTTGTATTCTCACAAAATCTTTCACATTTCTCCTTTGTGACTAGTTATGCATGGAGTAACTTCCCAAACAATAACCCACACCCTGATACCAAATGTTGGGATTTACATCCCTATAGCAAACAACTGATAGACTAGGATAAAGACACTTAAAATGATATGATTTGAAAACAATTAATAGTATTTGTAAAATCTATCTAATATTCATAGAAGTAAATGGAATAGTATACACGCAAGATTATACAAGACTCATATTTATATGGGAAACCCTTAGAAGAGAAAAACCACTACTAAAAGACATTCACAATTATACTATTTAGAATCAAGGATTCATTACAAGAAGTCTTTTATAGTCTTAATCTATCTTATAATCTTCTGCAATTGTTCTAACGTCACACATTCACAATGTTATATCTATACTATCCTTTCTAGTTTGTCCAATGTTGATCCAAACCTCTCACATTTACATGAGATGATACATATAGATGCAAACATGGAATCCCAACCAACATGTGGAATACTGAGAGTCAAGCAATTGTATTGTAACTATATTATAATGTCATCATATTGCAGATATCTCCAAGCATGATGTCTTTACATAGATAGTAACCTTTTATATGTAGCTATTACTGCACACTATGAATCAATAGTTTCTTACACAACACTGTTGAGGAGTTCATATTTTCTTTATATAGACACCACTACCAACTCAACACTTGTGGAAGTACACATAAACATTACAACACTTTTAACTACTTGTGGTACCTTGTATCATCTTCCAAAACATTATCCTACTATTAGATTGTGTTGCATGGACTCTAGCTCTACTCCAAATGCTTCTACATCATTGTTCATGCTTTAAGTGGACACTATTTTCTATATGCAATTGTGATTTCTTCTCCAAATAACTTGTGGTTATTGCCACAACATAACCACGTGTAAACCAACACATATGATGGACTGGAACATTTAAAACTCAACGCATCTCATCACATTGCATTCTATAGATAAAATCTAAATTTAGGAACTTACTGTAAAACATTCCACAAGTGAATAACACACCTAAATTGATCAACATATGAATATCACACCAAATTCCAAAGCATAAGACTAAAAACCTACTCTAGGTTTATAAAGAAGCTATTCAAAACCATTCCCTACTTGGTCTTTGATCAATCAAGGAAATATTAAGTTCATTCTCCAAGTTGGGGATACGGAGCTAATCACCAATTAGCAACCCATCACCTTGTTGAATTGTTTATATTATAAAATTCTTATTGAAGCCCTTAGTCTATAGATATATTTCCCACACTCCATCATGTGACCTAAGTGAATATGATTCATCAAAGTCCATTATGACCAAAAAATTATTCATACTTGGCATGTGTAGCTAGGGAAAATCAGATTTAGTGTCAAAAACAACAAACTAACTAAACCCTAACAAGAATCATAAAGCACAAACTAGCATGAAAATCAAAACAGAAATACAAAGCAAACCGATCTCCAAGCTAGATTTGATTTATCTCCATGGCTCTTCTCAATCTTGCATGAGGATGCATGATGTCGAAGGCTTGTTGATTGCTTACAGTTGTAGGATAACAGAGCTCAAGCGTTGTATGATTGTGATTTGGCGAATCAGTCAGTGAGGATTTGGAATGGAAAATGAAGTTTGATTTATAGAGGGAAAGGGAATCAAATGAATGGCTAGGATTGAAAACCAATTGTGTGATGTGGATGGCTAGGATTAAAAGGCAATTTTAGTGCTTATGACGCATAATAAATGGGTATGACATGGGGCTAAAATTAGGAGAGTGGGAATAAGTGGGATTTTTTAATTTATTTTGGAGAGAAAGTGCCTATGACACACAATGAATGTGGCTAAAATAGGGATGTGAGTGGTTATAGTCATGTGACACTTGTCGTAATGTGATAAAAGGTGAGGGATTTAATTCAAATATTTAATTTGAATTATTTTAAGACATGTGTAGGGGAATTAATCAAATAAATAAGATTTATTTAATTAATTATAAAGATGATCAAGTGGGATTTATAATTGGGATAAGTGGGATAATACATTGACCTAGGGTAAAATATTACAAGTTGTCTTACAAGGTCATGTATCGACTAGGTGTCGGACAAATTTAAGTGTCTACATTTTGCCCCTCTTTGAGATGATGTTCAAGATGATGAGATTTATGTCAAGTAACATCATTTCAAAGAAGATAAGGTGTTGATAGAGGAAAATGATAGAATAATGATGACCCCTCGAGAGGATAGGCAGGTTGAACAAACACGGGTAGACTCTCAAAATGAAAGGGCTTGGTCAAGAGAGAAAGACAAGGGAATGGATAGAAGAATAGGAAGGATGCGTTATGTTGCAATGAAAGTGAGCAACCATGATGTTTAATATAGCACTAGACGTTATGCATCAAGGTATAAGGACTAAGGTGACGATGTGTCTCATGCCCCAGCATGATACAACCTTGTCTAGATACAAGATATGAATATTAGCTGGGAGTGATTCAGATTTGTTACAAATACAATATAAAAATGATAACACACACAAGCAAGCAAGCAAGCATGCACGAATGATTCAAAAACAAACAAGGTATTGACCTTGTCAAGATGTAAACCAATGATTGATTGATTGATTGATTGATTGATGATAAATATAGTGTTGTCATTATGGTGAAAGATATATCCCTAGATCAACACAAGGATTTGGGAATGATATATCCCATTGATGATGATGATGGTGTCTAGTTTCAGGAATGAAACATGCCGTATAAAACGCCTGGTCTGGTTTCGACAATGCAACATCCTGTATAAGACAATTGATTGATTGATTGATTTGGTTTACAACAAGACTAAGATCAAGACCATTGATGATTGATTGACTTGAATTGGATTGAATTAAGGATTGATTTGCATTTGAATTGATTTGATTTGTTGATTTGAATGGAATGATTTGAAGAATTGATTGAACTTGATGAAGTGTTGATGAATTGATCTAGTTGGAATGATTTGATTTGAAGATTTGAATGGAAGAATGGATTTGATAGATTAAATTGATCTGAAGAATTGGGTTGATGCATTGATTTGAAGGAGTGGTGAATTTATTTGATAGATTGGATTGGATTGGATAGATTTGATGATAAATTGATGTTATTTCTTGGATTTTTGTTGGATATTTGATTTTTTTGGATTTTTGGAATATTTTGATTTTTTTAGATTTTTGGAATGTTTTGATTTTTTTGGATTTTGAAATGTTTTGATTTTTTTGGATTTTGAAATGTTTTTTTTTTTTTTGGATTTTGAAATGTTTTGATTATTTTGGGTTTTTTGGAATGTTTTGAATTTTTTTTGTATTTTTGGAATGTTTAAGGACTGCATTGGATGATAATTTTGGTAGCCTTTGTGCTAGATACCAATGACAAGGGGGAAGAACCAAGTCTAGGTGTAAGGATGGATGGGCAATAATAAATGAAATGGATGGCTCATGATAGAGGGATGAATAGAAATGATAGGCCAACAATGGATGTATGCATCATAAGGGAGCTAGGATGTGATCTCCAAAGACTATGTCACATAAGAATAACATACCCCATTTTAGGTGCAATACTTAGGATTTTACATGACAAAGCTCATGACAATAGGAAGATGATAGGATTGGTTTGGAAAGGACGAGGTATACCAAGATATATCCAAAGCATATGTCAACATTTTGCCCCCATATTTTAGTCAAGATCAAAAGGAGGAAGGGAGGATGGATGGACTTGATAAGATAGGTATGTAGGTGTAATGGATAAGGACGATAAGATAGGAAATGATATGAAATGGTAAGGTAGAATATGATAGTTTGGATGAGACATCGTGCTCTTAAGTGTAAGTGACATAGAAGATCAACCTACACATAATGCCTATTTGCCAGGTTTTCATCATGGTACTTATCCAAGGTGCCACCAAGGGTGGTTTTCACCATTGGATGAAAGGATTTCTCTTGACTTTTTTGATTTTTTTTTTTTATTTTTAGAATATTTGGATGGGATAGATAGATGGATATGGAAATTAGGGACTCAAATGTCTAGTTCCATGAGAGGTGATAGTCCCCTTAGAGATGGATGTCGCACATGGACCATGTCAAGTGTCATTAGGCCCCTAGATGTTGGTAAGGGATTGCATGAGAGGGAGATGGAGTAGGTAGATAGTGGATTTAGGATGTGGATTATGTGGGGCTTATACAAAAGATGAATGAGAGGCTTAGCCAAAAGCATGGACCATAGGAAGGTGATGGGTGAAATATGCAGGATAGTGGATGAATGACATGGAATGGAAAGGAACCATGACGAATGGTTGCACACACCATGATAACCATTGAAGCTTTTGATGTGGAGGAGGTGTAGGAAACAACGGTGATGTTTGCTTAGGAGATGGTTGATGAAGTACTTTAGGTAGCCACATAGAATTAAGATTTTTATGATTTTTGCTTGACTTGTGGGTTGGAGGAATTTGATACTTTTGAATGGAATGGGTGTTTTGGATGGAAGAGGATATTTGGGATTTTTGAGATGTGGATGCCTCATTTGACTTGCTTTCTTTTTGCTTAGGTACCCATACCATTTTGGTTTTAGATTTTTCTTTAGGAGATATGGGCTTAGGTAGCTTTTTGAATGTACCATGCTTTAACTTTTTGCTTTGATGTCCTAAGGCATGAGGATTTTTATGATTTTTTGATTTATGAAAGGAGGCATCTAAATTTTTACTTTTGAATCCCATAGGTTTGGTGGAATGAGTGGAAGCTTCATGTTTAGGCAATGTGTGCATTGTTTGGTCATGATTGGGAATGTTATGTGTTGGTAGAAATGGTGGTAGAGTAGATGGAGGGATATTAGGAGTTGGAAGCAATGGTGGTAAAGTGGATGGAGGAAGGTGTATGGTCACATGGTTTTTGGATTTGTAGGATGATGGAGGTGGAATGGAAACATACATCTTGGGTACATGATATGATTTATGATGGAAAGTGGTGGACTTAGGAGGAATGGATGAAGTACCAACATCTTTAGATTGTTTACCTTGGGGTGTGTATCCAAGGCTATATGAGCGTGGAGGAATTTTGACATGAATTGGCTCCAAAATACCTTGTTCATGAAGGCCTAGGCCTTTACCTTGGTAGTTCATGTTTTGGAGTATGCGATGGACAATGGGACTATGTATGGTTGGAACATTAGACTTGAGGTCATTATTGGATGAAGAAGGTGAAGTGTTGGATAAATATTGTTGTGTTCCTAGGGAGGAACATTCATGAATGAAGGTGGATAGACCAATAAGACATGTTGGTAGATTTGAAATGGGGTTGATAGTGGATGAAGATGAAGGATCATTAGGATCTTGATTATCATCGTGTTCATTAAGATCCAAGTTATTGATTTGATCTTCTACATTTGCTTGGGAGACATGTGTCTCATCATGACAAGTGGATGTTTGCTCATTAGAGCTAGATGGAGGAGAAGTTTCTTTGCTTTGAATGAAGGCCATGAAACAGGGTGAATGCCTAAGTAGGTCAACAAGACTTTCATTAGATGGATTATGTTGGTCTTGGGTGTCTTGCTCATGAATAGGATCAAGTTGCTCATGCATAGGTTCTTCATAGTAGATATCATCTTGATCAAGGAAAAGATAAAGGTTATGAATAGGTTGAATGAAAGTGATTTGATCTTGATTAGAATGAGGGCTTGATGTTTCCACGTGCTTAGGATTGTGATCTTGACATACGTCTTGGTTTTCTTGAATGGAAGTGGATGACTCTTGGATAGGCTCTTGGTCAACAACATGAGAGGGCAATGAACTCATGCGAGGAAAATTGTCAATAGGCACAAGGGGTTGTGGACCACATGATGGGGTTGAAGAAGTGGACATGGCATTCAAAGGTTCTTTGGTAGGCTCATCAATGGATGTTTGACATGGGGATGGCTATTCCGTGCTAGTAATCTTTGGATAAAATTGTCAAAGGATTCTTTGGTTGATGGTGGTGTTGGTGTAGGCCTACTAGGCTCTGAGATATGCATTCTATTGGATGATGTTGGAGGACTAGTATATGGATTGGTATATGATTCCAAAATTAAGGTGGTATTTCTCTTGTCAAGAGTATCATTAAGATGACCTAAGGATTCGACAAAGTTCTCTTCATCACTAGGAGCAAAGTTTGACCCACCTTAGAGGATATATGGTTTTGGCTTTGATACCTTTGTAGTAGAAAACTTGTGGGACAATGTCTTAACATTCTTGAGAGTGTCCAATTCTTGTATTAGTGCCCTAATTTCATTCAAGATGGGATCATTTGTAGGTGTTGGGATGGAGTTACACATATGTTGAAGTCTTTGTATTTTAGCTCGTTCCTCCAAGTATGCTTCAAAATCTACAAGATTCTCATCATAATTAGGAGCAAATTTTGGGTCACCTCGGAGGATATATGGTTTTGGCTTGTTATCATCATTAGGATTAGAGGGATGGCCACCTCAATAGATATATAGTTTTGGCTTGTTATCATCATTATAATTAGAGGGATGGCCACCTCAAAGGATATATGGTTTTGGCTTGTTATCATCATTAGGATTAGAGGGATGGCCACCTCGAAGGATATATGGTTTTGACTTTGGTGCGGTCTCATGATTGGGCTTAGGAGGAGGGGCTCCTCGAAGGACAAGTTTAGGCTTTTGATTAGGATTGCCAAGGATTAGGACCATTGTGACAAGCGCTTAATTGTGGATTAGGGTTTTGATGTGATTAGCAATGAAATTAATTTGGGATATAATTAGGATGACTTGGAAATGATTAGGGATGAGTAGGAATGTTATAGATTCCAGGTGTGATGTTTGGTTGAAATTGAAAATGTTTGTTTTTAACACACATGCAAAACACAACAGGTAGAATGTTTTGGATGACTTTGATATAAAATCAGAGTAAAAGCCTGAATGGGGGCCTAGATTAGTACCAAAAATTTTCACTGGTCCTGACAAATTTGAAGACACTTGTAAGCATGCACAAATTAGGATGGAAAGAGGATACTACTTGCTAAGTCCCTACTTGGATTGTTCCATATACTGAGACAAAACAAACAACTAGAGACATTGGTGACATTGGCTCCCCCTTACACAACACAGACACACCAAATCTCTTACTCCAAAGATCCAGAGATCTTATGAACTAAGGGATTTTATGTCTCTACAACAAATAGTACATATAGGGCGGCTTTAGAGGTCTGACCTCCTGCACCAACAAGCAAAACATTTTTTGGTCTCTACAACAAGTGGTTTTAAATCAGTGTTTCAGGATAAACTGGTGTCTATACATGCAACGGTTCGCTTAATTAAGAGGTTTCCCAGCCCTCAGAAAGGGTTTTTACGCATCACATGGATATTGAGGGAGACTTCTGTCAGTATAGAATAGCAACACCAGGTGATTGATGACTTTTGTCACAATCACAATTATTTATATAGCAGACCGAAATGAAAGTATCACTTGGGTCATTCCCTCTCACAAATCGGGAGGCAGGCCCTCTAAGGGATCAAAAAACATAAAAGAGATGGGTTTGGCTTCTGATCATTGAGTTTGCACAAGGTGAGATCATACACCTACCATCCTTACAAGCATAGCAAACAATGATTAATTAACCCCTAGTTAATCTATGTGCAAACAAACATTTGAAAAGATATCTAATCGATGAAATCCCTGCAAAACTATCATTAGTAGTTTGAATTTTCAGTCTTTGACAAACAATATAGATGCAATCAAAGTGTTAGCACAAAACCAAATCCCTAAAAAAATTAGAAAATAATGTTATAATGTAGCCATAAAAAGATAAGCTCATCAGAAGATTGCAATTTAAGATACATTTTTTTTAGATAGTGACATAGATTTGGTCATTTTGAAACGTTTTGGACTTGAAAAGTAAAAACTCAAAGAAGAGATCCCTGCTAATTTTCTTAGACCTTTCTAGAAATATAAAAAAAGTCAGAAAAATTTTGATTTACGCCCCAAAATGTAGATTTATGAAAACCCTACAGTTGACAAAGATTTGATCATTTCATACCGTATTTGACCTCAAAATTAAATATGTAAAGAACAGACCCCCATTAAAATTTTAAGAGCTTTCCATAAATGTAATGTTTTTTAGAAAATTCACTGATTTACGTACAAAAATGTAGATTTATGAAAAAAAATAAAATCACTATAACTCATTCAAAAATGATGATAAACATGCAATTTTTTTTTTCTGTAGCTTCCTCAGAGGATCCATAAACTCTTGTTAAAATATTGTAGAAAAATTTGTAGCCATTTGAAAGATATGATGAAATCTTTAAAACTGAGGGTTTTGTCCAAAAATGGCATAAACCTGCAACAAAAAGTTAATAAAACCTACAAAAAGAAAGCTAGATCAAGGGATTCACATCGGGTTCACCATTTTGTAGCTAGGGAAAATTAGATTTAGTGTCAAAAACAACAAACTAACTAGACCCTAACAAGCACCATAAAGCACAAACTAGCATGAAAGTCAAAACAGAAATACAAAGCAAATTGATCTCCAAGCTAGATTTAATTTATCTCCATGTCTCTTCTCGATCTTGCATGAGGATGCATGATGTCGAAGGGTTGTTGATTGCTCACAGTTGCAGCATAAAAGAGCTCAAGCGTTGTATGATTGTGATTTATTGAGTCAGTCAGTGAGGGTTTGGAATGGAAAATGAAGTTTGATTTATAGAGGGAAAGGAAATCAAATGAATGGCTAGGATTGAAAGCCAATTGTGTTATGTGGATGGCTAGGATTAAAAGGCAATTTTAGTGCTTATGACGCACTACAAATGGGTATGACATGAGGCTAAAATTAGGAGGAGAGTGGGAATAAGTGGGATTTTTTTATTTATTTTGGAGAGAAAAGGCCTATGATGCACAATGAATGAGGCTAAAATAGGGATGTGAGTGGTTATAGTCATGTGACACTTGTCGTAATGTGATAAAAGATGAGGGATTTAATTCAAATATTTAATTTAAATTATTTTAAGACACGTGTAGGGGAATTAATCAAATAAATAAGATTTATTTAATTAATTAGAAAGATGATCAAGTGGGATTTATAATTAGGATAATACAATGACCTAGGGTAAAATATTACAAGTTGTCTTACAAGGTCATGTATCGACTAGGTGTTGGACAAATTCAAGTGTCTACAACATGCTCAAAGTTCTTAGCTTTAGAGACCTTTTTCTCCATGTTTGTTGTTGTTTTTGCTTGCTTATTTTCAATAGTAGAATCTCTAAGACCTTTGGTCTTTTCCACTCCATTTGATAGTGTTGTCCTTTGGATTCTCCTTTACATGCTCTTATTACATATTTGGCTAATTGCTTGCACACAAAGCCTCACTTGGGATTGTTAAGGGAATTTACAAACCTTCTTCTTTAAAAAAATTAATTAATGGGCACTTTGCAAATGATTATTTTCTTATATTGGATAAGCAACATGATTCTTTCAAGGAGGCCATATCTTATCTCAACATGTTTTACCTTTCTTTCAGTTCCAACTTGCATTTGTACGAGACAAGGTTAAAGACATAGTCCTTTTTCTTTGCCTTCATGGTTGGAAGTTTATTAGTGGAAGTGGATTGACAAAGGGAAGATGTTTAAGTTTCTTGGTATAATTCCCTTTTAATTTTATAGTTCACCTACCACCCTTTGGAAATGTGTTATTTGAAGGATGAAGATCTCTACGCCCCTCTCTAGCAAGTAAATTCATAATTATACTAAACTCCTTACTACAAATCACATTTGTTACTCCTGCTAGAGTCCATATAAAATTGCTTATGAAAAGTTAGCTCAACTTTAAGGGTTTTTTTGTGGGAATATGGGTAGCAATCTTGTGGCTTCCATAGGTTCACTTGGGATATTTGTTGTCTATCTTGGGATGAAGGCAACATGGGTGTTATTAATATTCATAGATATAGTCTTGCTCATTGTGCTAAGTGGGTCGTTCGACTTATTGACAACTCAAAATTTTAGAAGATGAACTCCTCAGACATTGTATTAAAAATAAGTCCTAGAAAGGCATTGGTTTCCAATGCCTTCTCATCACTACCACTTTGGTTAAAATTCAAGGCCATTCATCACCCAAAGCATTTGGAAGGATTTTGAGGTTGTGAAATCTTTTTACAAGTTGGTTAGGAGTTGGTTTTAGAATTAATTTATCTTTTAATGATGATAGTTTATGGTGATCTCTGATCCTTAATATTTATAGATTTCCTCTCATTAATACTCCTGAGATTAACTTGTGCTAAGGATTTTTCAAAGGCATTTGTATTATATGGGATCTTGTCTCTCCTAGAGCTTGGACTCCTTGGTCAACCCTACAACAAAAATTAAACCATTTCAAATTTGAGTTGCCTTCTATTTACAGAATCAAGGATCTTACTCGTGATGTTATGTTCCACAAGCTAGGGATCCAACCCTCACATGCATAGTGGAAATATTGGTGGGATCATGATATAGCTTTCAAACTTATACTCTTGGAGTACTTTATAGAGTGTTTAGTAATTTTCTTTGGCTATTAACAAGATAAACCAATGATAGGGGATTTAGTCTTCCCCTTGCACATGGATTTTTAGGTTTAAGAGAATTTGGAAAATAAGGATTGAGCTTAAAATCTCATTTTTTCTATGGTATTTATATTATTAGGGGTTACCTTTAGAGTTGAAGGTTGGTTCGTCTTGGGAATGTCCAATCTAGATGTCTTGCTTGTCATAGAATTATGTTTTTTAAGCATATGTATCTTTTGGATATGTCCTTGTGCTAAGTCTATCTAGAAGTGGATCCATATCTTGTTTTCACATTTTCATCTTGAGGATTTCTACAAGAGAATTTCTATTTTGGGGGATATGACACCTTTGCCTATGTATATTGATATGACGAACTAAAGTTCGTATACTAAAATTCAACTAAATCTATAATTTTTTGCATATGGATATAATAAAATTGTTAAGACATTCATATTATTGCAATGTATAATTCCTTTGAACAACATTTATGAAAGATAAATCATCCAAACACTATTAATCATGAGTTCCAATTTCCTTTCTTAAAGTAGTTAGACAATTTCAGTAAGCATACCAAATTCATTCAATATATAAGATCCACATAAGTACATG
The DNA here is from genome assembly GCA_027924645.1 of Cunninghamia lanceolata. Taxonomy (NCBI): domain Eukaryota; kingdom Viridiplantae; phylum Streptophyta; class Pinopsida; order Cupressales; family Cupressaceae; genus Cunninghamia; species Cunninghamia lanceolata. Next base: position 21,232,947 of record BSBN01001583.1, read on the forward strand.
TAATTCATCTTCTAATTAGATTTACAATAATTCTCAAGATCATATACAATTCTAATTATAATTAGATGGCAATGATTCAATTTCATAACATACTAGTTTCATGTTCAAGATAATCATTACAATGAAATTTCAATACCTTTTCATAATTACATTGTAACTATTTCAAGCCTTTTCAATTACACACAATATACAATTCATAGTTCCATTATCTCATTATATATAAATGTGCCACCGAGTTCAAGCTTGTGGCATACTATCTTGTTGCATGGAGGGGGAGCATCATTCAGGGGCTTCATAGATTGTTGGTCCCCTTGCACACCTTCCTACTAGAAGTGGCCCTACCCTTCATGAGGGTACTAGATAGAGAGATCTATGAGGTGTACCAAGCCAACCGAGAACTAAGTGTGAAGTATTGGCTTTGTCACATACAACCCTATCAGATACTGTGGACCAACAATGCATGCAATAAATGCATTACTTTGGCCAAATAATTTAAATATAATATCACAATCCAATATAGATATGTGAGTTGTATGTCCACACACTTCTATCTTATCTTGACTCAACACAAAACAAGACAACTACATGATTTCTTGTTGAAAACACACTTTTCAATCAATTAAATCAGATATCTAGGATAGCTATACCACTTAATTGAACAGTCATATACACCCATCCTTATAACTATATTATACCATACTCTGGTTTGGTTTTACATGCAACTGCTCAATTAAGGTTTATCACTATCCTATTACCTGTTTGTAGCTTTTCATCCTTGCATAACATTGTTTACACATTTTCAAATAGAATTTTACACACAATTAATAATTTAAGATTTTTAACTTAGACCACAACTATACTGCAGCCATAAGTTGGATATAATGCATAAATATAATAAGTGATTAATAATTTCCTTTGCACTTTACGTGTATTAGTCTGATTTGGCTAAAAGAAACTCTAATCCTACTTGTTTCAGCTAAGTGTCTGTTATTGTTTTTTGAAATAAATTAAATCAGACTATATAGGATGGCCGAGTTACACTCAAAAAAATGCTACAGGATCCTACCTACATTAGTGATGAACGTTTTAACTTGGACAAATCATTCAAATCATGTTAGCAAAGGAGAAACATTGCAAAGTTGAAATATAAATTATAAATACTGAACACAAACTCTGTTAGTGATTGTCTAGTTGTACTAAACCATTATGAGTATCACATCATAGCTATGTGGTTACCAAACTAAGGTAGCACACTAGCATACATATGGTTTTACTCTTATATATACAAATCTGTAAGTGTGTACACACATATACATATTATATATACTGGATTTATAAGATCAATAATCTCTGTTATTCTGGAATCAAAAAAAATGTACATGTGTATATATATATATATGTTTGTATATGTTTGTATGTATAGTTGAATCATGAGACAAATAATTCTCTACTGTTTAGGATTTGAAGATAAATGTACATACATATATGCTGGTCACAAACCAGATAAATATTCCAACTGGTTATGTCAGTTGTTGCTGTAGGTAATTGGGGAAGAGATATTTGTATTATGTTTAAGCACTTAACACATTTATCCCTACTGGTATAATGTTTACTATGAACTAACGACCTCATAAGGCACAAAGACCACTGAGTCTGTTAAAAATAAAAGCCATTAGCCTGCATTTGATCCAACCTCTTTTACTTTCTTAAGATATGGATCGAAGCATACATTAATTCATATATGTTTATGCATTTTGTGCATATATATATATATGTATAAATAAATATACATATATATTATGTAGTCATCAGGGAAGAAATACAGTTCAACGACCTAGATTTAGGTTATATATATAATAATCTTTTGCAAAACTCTAAACCCCAATACAAGTTAAAACCCCTACAAAGTCCCTTTGTAATTACAATGCGTACTAACTCAATATTGGTGTTATATAATCGGGTACAATAGTTTCAAATTCCCCAAAAAGTAAACTTGATGCCAATAGAAACTATAAATGAGGGATAAAAGTCTACTCTATCTTGTACAGACACATGGTTCTACCAATTAAATAATAAACCAGATAAATTATGCTAACCATAACAATTCCCAATTAAACAATCAATGAAACTCTTCATACAGATGAGAAATACACTATTTAAAACCTCTTTCTCTTTAACACTATGGAGTAAACTAGTTACCAGAAGAACTCAATGAATATTGCAAGATATTAAGGTCTTTTAAAAAATTAAGACCATTGAATATCCCTGCATACCTAAAAGTTTTCATGTTTCTATCTTCTTGATTCTTCTCCTCTTTTCTCCCCTCTTTTCTTTCCTTCTACGCTTCCCCAAGTCCTCCTTCCTTTTCCTGTCATCTTCTCGAATCCCTTTTATCTCCCTTTCTTTTTGGGCAGTCAAATAACTCCCAAACTTTCTTCGCTTCCAACACTACCAGTGATCTTCCACATTTGCTTGTCCACTCCTTAGTTTGTTGGGGGAACTAAAGGTGTCCAATGGGAAACAAGCAGAAGTGGCAACCATTTTGGAACAATACACCTCCATCATCATTCCCCACACCTCCGTAAAAATACAAAACAATTTTCTCACGCCCCTTTAGGAATTAAAAAGGGTGAGCTTAAAATTTTAATGCTAAAGCTAAACTTTTCAAAACCCAAAAGACATGTTTGAATTTCAAAAGTCCTAGCTGCACACCAACGTATGCACAAAAGACACAAAAATGACTTCTTGACGCATGACAAAGAGATTTGGTCCATCTTGATTTGATGCTAAGGACTATGTAAAGAAGGATAACTATTCTATCAAATTCCTTCACAACCATGGTGACAACAATGTCAACTTTGACAATGATGAAATCACAAGACCAATGAAATTGAAACACTTACAAAATGCAATTTGAAAAAGCATGACTAAGTCATAAAATGTCAAGCATGACTAAATCAACAAAAGATATGATATTTTTAGTTAGTCTAATGCAAGTGGTGTGTGCATGGACAAGTTCTTAGTTCATGGTACAAATCGCCAGTTCACTTTGATCTACCATCCTCTCCCTGATGATACTCTCCTTCCTGAATTCACTTCATTTCCAATAACAGGGTAGTTAGTTTGAAAACATATATAGTTGAGCATTTAGTCAATAAATCAATAATTTCTGTATCAAAATTCATAACATTACTAAATAATTTTTAGCATCACAATAATTAATAAAATCTTATCATCCCTTAACCTTTTCTAACATGTCGTTCAAACAATGTTTCTAAAAGAGGGTTAAGATTCACACTTACTTTGTCAATCAAACATATACTTGAATTTTTACGATCACATGAATGTTTAATTAATCAAAAGACCTTTTTGCCAAATCAAATTATTGTTAGTCATAATATAAGGACAATTCACCAACTAATATGCACTATCTAATTATCAAAGTATTTAAGAAAAAAATGAAATTTGTTCAAACATACAAGAGGTCCAAAAACAAGGTGTGACATCCTTCCCAACTTAGAAAAGTCATTGTCCCAGTGACTCGGTTCATGAAAATACCAAATCTCTAGGATAATAATAATAAAACTGAACACTTAAGTAAACAAATGAGGAAAAGTTTTGTGAAATTCCTCATAGTTCTCCCAGGTGGCACTTTCCTCATAGTATTGGTCCCACTAGACCTTGCATGAGTTACATTTCTATTATGTAAGTGCAACTTGTGAACCTCAAGCACTTTGAGAGGCTTGATCATTACCACCCCTAGGTCTAGAAACTGTAGAGCATTCCAAGTCAATCACATGAGAAAATCAAACACATACCTTTTTAAATATGAAACATGAAAAACATTATGCAACCAAGCAAGAGCAGGTGATAAAGCAAGCCTGTAAGAAACTAGGTTAACCAATTCTAGGACCTCAAACAAGCCCACATATCTGGGAGAAATTTTGGTTGATTTCCTAAACTTGATAGAAATTTTATGGGGTTTGACTCTAAGTAAAACTTTATCCGCAATGGAAAACTATCATGGAGTTTGTTTTACATTAGCATAACTCTTCTACCTATCATTGGTCTTAGCCAACCTTTGTTTAATTAACTTGACTTGTTCCTCTATTTTTCCAACATCTCTGGCCCTATGCACACTCTATCTTCTAGTTTATCCCAACTGATAGGTGTTCTACACTTTCGGCTGTATAGCACCTCAAAAGGAGCCATTTTAATAGTAGAGTGGTAAGAATTGTTGTTTAAGAAAACTCCACAAGCACCATATATTCTTCCTATTTGTACTATTGGTACATACAATATATTTTCAACAAGTCCTCTAACACCTAATTCACTCTTTTAGTCTAACCGTTAGTTTCAGGATGATAGGTTGAGCTTATGTTCAGTTGAGTCCCTAACACTAGAAACAAGGTTCGCGAAAACCTTGAAGTCATCCACACATCTCTATCAGAAATAATCTTCTCAAGAACCCCATGCAAATGAAATATTTCTTAAACAAATCTTCTATGCAACACTGGGGCTTCATCAATTAAGTTTATCGGAATGAGATGAGCAACTTTGGTGAGTTTATCCACCACTACCAAAATCATATCGTGATGATTCTTTGATTTAGGAAGCTCTTGGATGAAATCCATGCTTATGACTTGCCATTTCCACTCAAGAACATCATGTGGATACAACAATTGATGTACGAGCAATCCTCATCACTCAAAAAGATTTCCTTGTTTTGTTTATTTTTTTCTTTTTTTTCTTGTGGGAGTTGATGATCATGTTCTTGAGAAATTCATAAGGATTCATGACCAAGTGAAGGGTTCACCTTGAAGATCGAAATAGGTACTTACAGTTCAAGTTTAGTGAAGTTTTGATCATTTGGGAGCAAGTTATGTTGATGCGGGTCTTTACCTTGTAACGGATTACGGAGCTTAGACCCGCTTTTGCATTTGTGGATTTTTCAACCCTTACCAGATATGTCTACTTGACCTTTGTATCCCCGTTAAATCAAAAACCCCACCGAATGCCTTTTGTAGGGATTTGTTACCTATCTGGAATTGCGGGTCCTTTGAACCCTACTAGATGTCCTCCATTTTCCTGTTAAGTTCCATTGGACCTAAAACTTCTGCCAATGATAAAATGTTAAGCCCTTGTGGAGCTTTGGTATGCATGTAGATCTACAGGCTTTTTGACCCCTATTGGACATATCCTGTAGACCTCTGAATTCTCACACATCTCGATACCCCTCAGGATCTCGCAATGTCCTAATAGACTCCAAACCTCCATTGACCATTCCTTATGCCTCCTACATGATTTTTTTCTTGCACCAGATATGTCCCAATGACCTAGCTTTTCTTGCATATGCGAATGACCCAGTTTTCTCCACCACATCCTGATGACCTTGCTTCTTCCGCAATATGTCGATGTACCTCATTTTCCTGTTGCACAGCCAAAACACACCCATAAATGAAAGAAAACAATTTTAACTACCTCAACAACTGATCAAAGGAGCCAACAAAGGAGTGACATGTGTCCTATCATGTGGAGATGGGTGGTGGCCGCCTCTCGTGCATTTAAATAGAGGATTTTCACATTGTATAGGAGGTCTTCTTGGGTTTTCTTCTTTAGCCAGAACAATAGTTTCAGTTTTTGTGAAGAGGGTTCCATGTGTAGATTGGGATGGTCAATTTGAATCAAGTTGAATGTTGTAAGGCCTAATGCCAAGGCATGTATGCATGCAAGTCTGTAATATCATTGAACTCCTATTGTAGTGTTTTGATTGCAATTAATAAAGGATATTTCTATTTATTGTTGTGTGTTATTTTACTTTGGCTGCCTGGTTCAGTAGTCTGACAAGACCCTTGAGCCTTGACCTGTATCAAATAGTATCTGAGCAGAGATCTTGAGTTTGTAGATAGATCACCAAACATGAGGCAGTCTGTATTGAGATATGAGGGTGAAGTGTGAAGAGGTGAAGGTTGTTTGAGGAGCTCGAGAGGTCTATTGCATGTGTCTGATGAGTCCTGAACATTAATGAGTTGAGAAGACATTGAAGTTGCAGAAGGAGAGTTGTGAGTAGAGGGTTTTGAAAAGATACCCCTGAGATGGAGAGTTCCCAGAATGGAGGAGATGTTTGGATAGTTTCGTGTTGAAATGAGGAATGAATTGAGAAATTTAGTTGCTAGATTGAGAAGAAACCTAGATTGTGTGGAAGAACATGCCGAGGATGAGGAAGAAATTGTAGATGTTGAATGAGAGAGGGAGAATGAACAACCAGAAGATGCTGGAGAAGAATGATTCCTGAGAGCACTTGTCCATATTGGAGGAGGTAATAAAATGTAAATTTCTACTTTTTCTGGAACATTAAACCCTGAAGAATTAATATATTGGATAAGATACTTAGAGGAATATTTCGAATATGAAAATATTTGTGACTCTCAGAAGGTGAGACTGACATAGACAAAACTAAAAGAACATGTTGCCGTTTGGTGGAGAGAGTTACAAAGGGAAAGAGTAACAAATGGAGACGTGATAATAATGCAGTGGAATTAGATGGTTACTCGGTTAAAGGTAAAATTTATTGCTGGAGATTATGAGTTGGAGATGTTCAGAAAACTTCAAAATTTGAAGTAGAAGGAGATGAGTGTCAAAGACTATAGTGAGGAATTCTATAAAATGGTAATCAAATCTGTTCATCATCAAATGGACAGGGAGAAAGTAGCCATATATAAATGGGTTGAGATTTAATGTACAAGATGGGATGAGTATGTTGAAGATTTCTATGGTTGAAGAGGCATACTAATATCCTTTTATAGCATAGGAAAAGATAGAAAGAAGGCAGTAGAATAATGTAAGAGGAAGAGGAAAATTCTCAATTGGAAGAGGGCAAGTAAGCAACAACAAAGGTACACAGGTTCATGAAGAAGAAGTAAATACAAAATGGAATAAGGGGTCAAGTTAGAGAACACAAGGAAGATAATACCCTGTAGGAGGACATGTTAGTAGCAGAAAAGGGTTCCTTGAGAAATGTTATTAGTGTGGAGAGGCTGGACACAAAGTTTATGATTTTCCACAACTACACCAATCGAATAGCAAGAGAAGTGTGGCCAGAAATCACATGGTGCAAGAAGATGAAGAGAGTGTAGCATCACCAAAAGTAGAAGATCTTGAAGATGGAGAGTCTTTTATGTCCAAGAGAGTACTGATGAAATCATAGGTGAAGGAGGATGGAGTATCTCAGAGGAGAAATCTTTTCACAATTGTATGCAAGTCTGGAGGTAAGTGTTGCAAAGTAATTGTGGAGTGTGGTAGTATTGATAACCTAGTTTTAGAGGAAATGGTAGCAAATCTAGGTTTGCAAAAGAGGAAGCACCCTAGTCCTTATAAGGCAACCTGGATGCAAAAAGAACATGAATTAGTCCTGAATGAGCAATGCATGGTTAGTTTTCACATTGGGTCATAGAAGAATGAAGTCTTGTGTGATGTTATGCCGATGAATGCCTATCATGTGTTGTTGGGAAGGCCTTGACAATTTGACAGAGAAGCTATCAATGACAGGAGAAGGAATTTGTACACCATTGTGAAGAGAGGACATAAATATGTGTCACATCTCGAACCTTGTGACTCTTTTTACTGTTGGTGATTATCTTGATGGTTTTACTCTATGGTTAAATTGTGTAAACCTAACAGATAAATGGTTGTAATTGATGAATATCTAGTTGCTAAGATAGATTTATGTTTGCTTCGCTATGGTTTTGAGACTAACCTATTGATGTGATTTGGAGTGCGATTGAGCATAGGTACCTGTCTAAGATGAGAACATGATTGAGGTAGAAATGTTCTAGCTGCCCAACAAGAATTGATAGGAAGGAAACCGATGTTGCACACACACACGTAGATCATGTCATTTTGCATATTGGTTGACTTCATTGAGTGTTGTGACTTGTTCGTCCTAAACTCTGTTTGGCATGGATGATTGAAATGGAATAGATAAAGTATATAATCACCTTGCTTCAAATATGATGTTATAGTGCATAAATATCAACGTGATCTCAGATCAAATATATGCTTTATTTCAATTGATATATTTCTTTTTCTTTATTTAAAGTAATTTTTTTAAGAATATCATTGAATAAAATAATACTTTGCTTGAAACAATATTTTGGCTAAAAACAATATATATGCTTATATACATATATATTTATGAGTGTATAATACTTGTGACTATAGAAAAATTAAAATACTTTTTGCCTTATAAGGATATATATAGACATGTCAAAGTAAGCATAAGAACTATAATAATCAAACAATTTTAAAAATAAAATTCTAACAAAGATCTAAACAAAGTGAGATATTATACTCAATTATTAGGAGATAATATTTTTTATTTTATTTTGAGATTAACATGCAAACAATACGGAGAAGTGGAGTTAAAAGTCAAATAAAAGTTATTTTTGGCGCGTCGGCTCATGCAGAGGGAGTGTTCTGAGTTAAAAACAAGAAAAAGGTTCTAGTCCTAAAAGGGGATGACACCAAAATTAGAGGACAAGGGGAATAAAAAGAAGTGATGGAAAAAGAAAAAAAACACAGAGACCGAGATAAAACAATTATAAAGGCACGACAGAGAGAAGACATAGGAGAGGAAACAAAGAAAGTTGGACAGAAGAAAACTTACGGAGGGAAGGAAGAGAAGCATTGAGCACGGGGAAGTAGAGAGTTTTATCTGATAGCATCAACACCGGGTATATCCTTTCTCCATTTCTATGATTGGTTAGCTTAAATCATTGTGCAGTATCAAATATGTAGATGCAACGATCTTTCTCCCCCTTGAAATGTCTCTAATTATCCTATAATCTAAGAGTATTGGACTTGCCTGTCAAACCATTTTTCCTTTTCTTCCTTAGTTGGGAATAAGGAAAATCATTGTTAATGCTTGGCAAATATATATTGACATACATATACTCCGATCTCTAAAATATTTGTTCAACCTTTATCTTTGTGTACAATGGTCTTTTATGTGTTAATCTCTGCTCTTAGAAGCGTTAAATTCCTGTCAGGGTAGCATCCGCCTATCTCTTAAATAGGATCGACCTTCCATTAAAAAGTTCAGCCTCTAATCAAGTATTGTTGGCCCTTTTCAAACCTTTAAATCAACTAGTTTTCTTTTATCTGTGGGTGTTATTGAACAACCCCATTCTAACACTGGCCTGCGTTTTATGTATGTATCAACATGACCACTAGTCTCTCTAAGTTGTGTGTATTGGTTTGGTCTTTTTACTATTAAAAACAATGAAGTTACATATTGTCCGAACTTTTTATTATATTTAGAACATATTTAGTGGATCGGCCTCTGTCTCGGCCTTCCTCTTGGCGGTAGTTTTGACCTGATCGACCTCCTTTGATTAAGCAACCTATTTTGTGTTTTAAAATGTACTATGCACTTTTAATTTCAATGGCCTCTTTTAGTCATTTTCATCCCTTTATTTTAGATCTGCTTGAGCCACTCTTTATTGTCAGCCTTTAGCTCTTTATTTTTGGCCATGTTGATTAGTATCTCAGCGACTTGTTTCATTCAATTTTTCCCTCAACTCTTCCACGCTAAATCAATTCGGTGCATATCCTGCAATCTTGGTAGATAACATCCCTTAGAGGCGTTTTGCTAGTGGTTCCGCACCTTATCTTTCTTTGTTTTGGAAATGTTATTTAACTTCCTATCTTATAATATTCTTAGCTTATAATTATCTCAATGAAAACCTTTAGATTAGACATTTCTCACCATTGTTTGAGTATATGGAAAACAAGATCAAATAATGTACCTAGTTAGAGTATATCTTATATATGCCCTTAACTTTAATACATAATATTTAGATTGCTTAATAAGTTAAAACTAGATTTAAACTCAACTCATTAAGAGGAATAAGTATTACTAACTATATGAAATGAATACATCTAATAGGGATCGGAAATGGAACAGCGAGCGAGCAGTCATGGAAACAGGTGCGGGAGGAACCCTAAACATCGAGGTTCACTCCAGGGTAGAAGCAACTTTGAAGGAGCTAACGGTGAAGAAGATGAAGGAGCAGGAAGTGACGAGGAGGATGGAGATGTAGACCCTGTTTGGGACCTTCCTTCTGAGGAAGATGAAGACATTCATTTATTGGAACTTTGGTTGGAAGCCCAAAGTTCTGTAGCTTGTGCTGGTCAGAATGTTGTTGGGGAGGGCGATCTCAACAAGGTGCTGAGGAGAGGATTCCTCTCCTCCCCTCATGTATTTGACGGCATTAAGAAGTCTTCCCCTATTATTTCAGGGGAGTATGAAAATGAGGTTTAGGGCCAAAATGCCCCTGAACCAGGGAGCTCGAGGATTCCTTCTCTTTCTCATGCAGCTAAAATTTCTAAGCCGTCGTTGGAGTCACAGGTGGATGGTTGTTCTAGTGGCTTGTCATCTGTTGGTTCTTTGGAAGCTACTGTGGGGCTAGGGATGTCACCGACCGAAGGAGTTGGACTCTCTGCCCTATCTGAGCCTGGGGACTTTGGCCCTCACCCCCTAAACCCTCCTTTGCCTAAAAACTCTAGTTTTTAGGTTCAAGGTAGGAAAATCTATATCCCTGATTATGTGATGAATAGATCCTACTCTTTATAGAAGAATGCCCTGGTGGGGAAAATTTTGGGAAATACTCCCAATGTTGACAATATCATAAACTGGGTTAAAAGGAAATGGAGATTGAAAGGTGTTGTGGAGATTATGGTGATGAGGAATGGGTTCTTCCTCTTTTCTTTCTCACTCCTGGAAGATAGTTTGTAGATCCTTGAGGGGGGTCCCTGGTTCTTTGGTAGCTCTTTTCTCTTCCTCAAAAAGTGGGAGGCTAGCTTGGACCTCGAGAAGAATCACATTGATAGTGTTCCAGTCTGGCTCAAACTCCCCTGCTTACCTTTAGAGTATTGGGGTTAGGATGTTTGGACTACTATTGCTAATTCCTTGGGCAACTTCATTGTTGCCGATGAGGTGACTAAATCTAGGAAACAATTTTATTTTTCTAGATTTTGTGTTTATGTTGGTGTTGACAAAGCTCTCCCTTCTTCTGTTACTCTTTTGTCAAATCTTGGAGAATGGAAGCAACAAATCTGTTATGAGGAGTCTCAAGGGATGTGCCTCAACTACTTTAAATCTAGTCATGCTTCTATTGTTTGTAGATCTGGAAAAGGATGGAATCCTAAGAATATGCAGCAGGAACCTCCCCCTCTGTTTGAGGAGGCTACAAAGCATGAGAATCATGCTAGACCTCCCTTAGTCAAGACCTCGGAGGTTGATAAGAATTGTATGACGACTGTGGCTCCTCACAGTTCAACCGCTAACAAGGAAATAATCACTGAAACTCCTTCTGGTTGTACTCCTTCTAAAGGGGTTACTAGCATTAAGGAGATTGAAAAAGAGAAAATGATGCGCATTGAGTTCTCTCCCAAAAGACAATGAATTCCTGAGGACAAGGCTATGGTTGAGAACTCCCTAATGAAGTTTGGCTTTAAGCCACCCTAAGTGGAGTGGTTTCTATTCCCTACCTCTATCCAGGTCTGGTTCTTTTCACCCTGTTGTTTGTGGGGTGATGTTGGTTAGCTACTGGTTGTTCTTTAGTGCTTGTTTTGATGTTCCTTGTGGTCTTGGGCCTGTTGTTGTTTGTGTTTTTTGGCCTTTCTAGCTTGTTGTTCAAGGGTTAGGCCCTTTCAAAACCCATTGGTTCTAAGCTCCAATTAAAAGTGTTTACCAATATCAAAACTATATGAAATGAATGATGATTTTATCTTTTTCATTTGTCTTTATCAAATATCATCTAATGTCAAAGAGATGTTTTCCTTTAGCGATCATATTTCATTATTGTATGGGTTAGTTAATGGCACAAAACCATGCTAGTCAATGCAAATAGTATTTTTGAATTAGTTTAAGAAAGAACATAGATATATTTCCAAGTTTTATTCATAAATAAAAACTATGATTTTATATATGATTGGAGTTGATGTGAGTGGTTAAAATTAAACAAAGGGTATTACAAAGAACATCGAAATCGGATTAGTGTATTTAATGTTTATATGAAAGTTATGTTAACCTTCATAGTCAAATGCTTGAAAAGCATATAAAGTATAACATCATCATGGAAACCTGGAGTGGATTTAGATACAATTTTGCATTGAGAGGTTTTAAACATTCTTATTACATGGTTTGGCTTAAAAGAGTAATTATGTGTGCCTGAGTGCTTGGGATTCTTGATTATGGGTACCATGGGGAACACTATTTTTCCTTGCTATATGATTCCTAAAGAAATGGGCACTGGGGTTAGATTTTCTTTTGCTATGTGTGTTGGGTTACTTTTGGGCTAGGATGCCGAATGTGGAATAGTAGAGATGGCTTTTTCTCTTTTCAGGATTTGATCGTAACTATTTTAAATGCTTGGGACAAGCTAAAAATTCATTGAAATAGATGAATATTTGTCTAGCAAAATTTTATGTATATATATCTCTGCCACATCCTATTGTGAGACATTTGCATATCATCATTTAGATTTGCACTTACATATCAAGTTGCATCAGGTGTTCCTGTTGTCACATGAAATTGCACCCTACTTGGAAGGATTCCAAGCATTCCAATGACACAATGGGAATGATCTCGAAGTGTGGGACCTTGCTCAGAGAGATCAGACCTCCGGAGAAGGCCGGCTTCCTTGCCTGATTATCACCTAAAACTATTGAACATTGAGGGGAAAAGGGAGAAGGAAAGCTTTAAAGTAAAGATGAAACAACAAAACTTGAAACATAAAAGGGTGATGCACCAGACAGATTTAAAGAGACTTTCACAGAACTGAAAAATGCACAACACAACCGGATAGAGCAAGGATGTATACACAGATTAGATGATTCTAGCAGAGGCAAGAAGCAATATGATTGAGAGGAACAAAGACATTCACAGACAAGCATATGCAGATTCACACAGAACTAGAAAATCAGTCAAAGAGGTATGATACCTTGCATATATTCAGTAGGAAGGCTAGGTTACAGTGGTAGAAAAAGCTCTATTTGGAAACAGAAAAGCTTCTATGCCAAAAAAATTCCAACCATATTTACATCATAAGCCTCATCTTATATAGCATTTCAATCTAACCTAAGTCGGTTACAAAAATCGCTCAGAGAGTTGCCACCAAAAATATCTCTGAAAGGACGTCCCAGCTGCCAGGAGTAATGGCGCAAAACATCTGGAACAGGGGTAGGTGGGGAGATATTTAGAGTCTTTAATGCAAGCAGCTTACTCATCGATCCTCAACAACGCATATATGAAAATATCTGAAATAGGCGGTGGAAAGATATTTCTAGTCATCAATGCGAGCTGCTTCCTCTCTGTGCAACAATAAATGCAAGAAATATCTGCAACTACCCCAAAATGGTCGCTAAAACGTCCCTTCAAAGATCTAAATATGCAAATCTGGATCCAAAATTGAAAAGTGAGAAAATCCCCCCTGAAAGCCCACCAAATGAAAGAGGAGGCGAAAACATGCATTTTTGCCTCTTGCATCATGTCGAAATTCGCCAGGACGGAGGAGATACAAGCGGTCAAAGCTTCGGTCAACTGCCTGTATATATCGCGTCGCATCTGTGTATATATCGCTATTCGGATCAGCCCCTGAAATACCTTTGTATGTGCAAAGCACCATGCATGCACCTCTGCTTGGAGTATCACCTGATCAGTCGGTGGGCTGATCCTTAAAAGCATTGCTGAAAAACTACATCTTCCTCGGCCCTGCATCCTTTCCCTATGAGGGATATGATGGTGACGTCACCACCATAGACGGGTCTTATTGAATGTGAAAGGATGACGTCATGGTCATGCCGCATGAAAACAGGGGGACATTTTGCGACAAGGTGATATTGAGAATATTGGGTGATATTTTGGAGATAGGGTGATATGGAGAATATCGGGTGATATTTTGAACGATAGGGTGATATGGAGAATATCGGGTGATATTTTGGACAATAGGGTGATATGGAGAATATCGGGTGATATTTGGAGATCGGGGTGATATTACAAATATCATCTGATGTTCGGAATATCACCCCTCCTGGAAAATCAGGTTTGACCAGAACATTGACCATACATAACTTCCTTATTTTAGTGAATTTCAGGGTGATGTAAAAAAGCAAACTTGCCTATTTTTTCAAGCTCTTTCACATGGTAAGCTTTAGACCCTGAGATTTGGGCTCAGACTTCAAGATCACAAATATAGCTTACATTGGGGATATGCACACTGACTGATGCTACTTTCACAAGGATTTTCAAGAAAAACACAAGGTGAAATACTTAACTCTGACCAGAGGAAAAATAGGTCAACAGTTCCCTCCTGCCAGTTGTTTTCGGGTTGCTAGACATTTCGTGCAGGGTTGGGTTTCCTTCATGTTATGAAGGGATCCGGGGAAGTCTAATTGCTTCATGGTTGGGCGAAAAAGTGCCTGAGTCATGTTCCCGTCTCTCGCTTGTGGAAGACAATGTGGGTCAGTGGCGGATGAAGATTTTGATTCAGATATTATTCATTACTTATAGCAGATTATTGTACTTTATTATTCATATGATTACTTGTGGCTTGTGTCCTAAGTTGGACATTGTATATTCTTTATAGTGCTAATACCTGGTTAAGCACATGAATTTGTAATATGTATTTTCATTGATGTTGATTTGATCATGGGGATTTAACTTTTAACTGACTTGATGTAATCATGTGGTTTATTTAATTCAGTAACTTTTATGTTAGAATGCGTACTTTACAATATGTTTTGAGTTTAGTAAAGGAGAAACCAAAGTAGCTAAGGGACAATAATTCAGTAGTTTTTTGCAGTTCTAATAAACAATTACTAAAGGTGACAAGTGAGATTGATATTAGCCCAATGAAGATCCCTGTGAAGAGGAATGCAATTGGGAACATAGGAGTTGGTACCAATTATGTGCAACAACAACATAATAAGTTGTAGCAGAACATGAGGAAGACAAGCAATTACCAGGGAGGTGAGAATATAGAGATGAAACAACAAAAGCCACCACTTGACAACTTGAAGTTTTCTTTTGGATGATATGGACCAGACTTATACCCATATTGTAAAGGATAACCAAGCAGTGATGGCCTACCGGTAGAAGATGGAGAACTGAGAAGAAAAGGAGGAAAAGGAAGTACAAGTGGAGTTAAAGCATTTCAACATGTGCTGAAGAGAAAAAAATCTAGTAGATAAAGAAGAAGTCTAGATTAAGATCAAGCATGGGATCACCATCCCAATACCTTCAAATGTTCATGAGTTTTTCTAACTCATGGAACATTTCACTTATCTGGCACATTTGATGCAGGAGCATCCAGGTCAATGAGTAATCCTCATCACCCAAAAATATTTCCTTGTTTTGTTTGTTGTTTTCTTCTTGTTTTTTCTTATAGGAGTTGATGATCATGTTCCTGAGAAATTCCTAAGGATTCATGACCAAGTTAAGGGTTCACCTTGAAGAAGATTGAAATGGGTATCTACAGTTCAAGTTTGGCAAAGTTCTAATCCTTTAGGAGCAAGTTATGTTGATGCGGGTCTTTACCTTATAACCAGATTATGGAGCTTAGGCTTGCTTCTGCATTTGTGGGTCTTTCAGCCCTTACCAAATATGTCCACTTGACCTTTGTATCCTTGCTAAATCAAAAACCTTTCCAGATGCCTTTTGCAGAGATTTGTCACCTATCCATATTTGCGGGTCCTTTGAACCATGCCGAATGTCCTCCATTTTCCTGCTAAGTTCCATTGGACCTAAAAAAATTTTCAATGATAACTTGTTAAGTGCACGTGGAGCTTTGGTATGCATGTAGATCTATAGGCTTTTTGACCTATGTTGGATATATCCTGTTGATCCCCAAACCCCCGCACATCCCGATACCCCTCAGGATCCTGCAATGTCCTAATACCCTCCAAACCTTTGTTGACCCATTCCTTACGCCTTCTGTAAAGTTTTCTACTTGCACCAGATATGTCATGATGACCTAGATTTTCCCGCATATGCCGATGACCCAATTTTCTCCTCCACATCCTAATGACCTTGCTTCTTCCACAATATGCTGATGGACCTTATTTTCCCACTACACTGCCAAAACACACCTAAAAATGACAAAAAATGGTTTTAACCACCTGAGCAACCAATCAAAGGAGCCAATAAAGGAGTGACATGTGTCCTATCATGTGGGGATGGGTGGTGGTTGCCTCTTGTGCATTTAAATAGAGGATTTTCACATTATATAGAAGGTTCTTCTTCAATTTTCTTCATCTAGAACAATAGTTTCAATTTTTTTGAAAAGGGTTTCATGTGTAGATTGGGATGGTCAATCTGAATCAAGTTGAATGTTGTAAGGCTTAATTCTAGGTTATGTATGCATGCAAGTCTATAATATTATTGAACTCATGTTGTAATGTTTTGATTGTAATTAATAAATGACATTTCCATTTATTATTATGTTGTTTTACTTTGGTTGTCTGGTTCAGTAGTCTGACAAGATCCCTGAGCCTTAACCTACATCAACAATCCTACATGGTGTTGGTGTTCAACCTTGACTCACCAACACTCCAAGCATCTAGCCACAAAATTGGTGGCATCCTATTTCATACCCTTCCAAAAGTAATGTGGTTTCAAATTAGCTAACAACTTAGTCACTCTTGGCTGTCTTGAATAAGGGGCACAATGAACTTCCTTCAAACCAAAAGTCCTTAAGTCACCCTAATTCGACACGTAAATTCTATCTTAGAATCTTAATAATCCATTAGACTCAAAGTGATATCCATCGTACCTAAAATCTTGGGGGTCTTCTGAGAGTGCTATCCTGAATTATTCGTAAAATTCATCATCTAGAGAGTTTCTTAAGACTTTCTCTTGAAAGGTTGTCTAAATAGTGGCTATTGTTGCAATATGTCATCTTTGGCTAAGGGCATATATATAAGAATTTAATCAATAAATCAATAATTTCTACATCAAAATTCAAAACATTACTAAATGAATTTTAGCGTCACAATAATTAATAAAACCTTATCATCCTTTAACCTTTTCTGACATGTCATTCAAACAATATTTCCAAAAGAGGGTTATGGTTCACACTTACTTTGTCTTGATCAAAGATATACTTGAATTTTTACAATCACATGAATGTTTAATTAATCAAAACACCTTATCGCCAAATCAAATTATTGTCATTCATAATATATGGACAGTTATGGTATTAATATGCACTATCTAATTATCAAAGTATTTAAGAAAAAATTGAAATTTGTTCAAACATACAAGAGGTCCAAAAAAGGGGTGTGACAATTGCTAGATTGTGGGATTTTTTCATATCTTCTTTTCTTTTTCAAATGTGGAAGTATAAAAATAAAGTTATTTCTTGTATTGATGACATACTGTGAGAGTGAATGTGATTTCTTCTATTTATTTTTAGATCTAGGTCCATGTTGAGAAGGTGGCAATTGATTTTTGACACTTGTATTATTTGTCCAACCATTACGGGAGAGCTCCATGCATCACGAGTCAAGTTCCTCTTGATGTCATTACTTAGACTACTCATCCTATTGCTCCTTGCATACAAAGTCACTTTTGAATATAGAGTCATTTCTCTCTACCTCTTGCTCAACAAGGATTCTTTGAATCTCCTCATAAGAAAGATTTTAGTTCTTAATAGGGTGGCACTAATGTCATTTATGTATTAGGAAGGTGCATAAAGATGTAGGGCAAAAAATGGCCAAATTTTCACAATTCTTCAAAATAGGCTTGCATTCTAGAAAACATAACATACTTGAATTATGGCTTGTGTGTGTTTTTTATAACACAAGTGCATTATAATGCACACATGTTCTAGTTTAGACCAATCAAATGATGCCTTTAGTTGGAACACATTTTAATTTACCAATCCTAAGGGCTAGACATTCATTTTGGGTGCCAAAAATGTGTTTTACAGAAGGCATACAAAAAATAAACAAATAATGAGCATGCTCTCCATCAAGTTCATGTATTTTAGGATAAAATTCCCAAAAAATACCACTATGAAGGTCTTGATCTTTATTTAATTTAATAGTGTCTTTATTTTTTGTAAAAACATGTACTATTTTTTTGTACAAAATTTTTAATCCGTTCATCCAAATTTAAATTTTTACATTTCCACATTCTACACAAATTAAAAAAGAATATTTTTTGATTATTTTTCTCAAAATTAGGAGGAACATGCTTAATTTTCTATTTTTAGGATGTGTCCACTTATTAAATTAGTAAAAAAATATTCATTAAAAAATAGGAAAAAGTACTTAAACTAATACATGATCTTAGCTAACTTTCCATCAAAGGGATTTACAAAATAATTAACAAAACTAAAAAAAGGGGGGGAGTATGCTTGATGCTTGTTATAATTTTGAGACAAAGACGTGACTACTTTATGTGCTCTTAGTGTTTGACATTCTTAATCTCCCCCATTAAAAAAAATAGTAGTTTACAAACTAGATTCTAAGCACTAGTATTCAACATCTTGTTCTCTTCCTCCCTGACCACTGGGTCCATACATCTGAGAACTTCCTCTAGAGCCAAGAAATCTTTGAAGAACCTAACCGCTTCTGCCTCAATTTCTTCTGATAAGGATAGGGTTCTACCAACCTTGTCCCTCAATTCAGAGATTCTATTGGCCATTCGTCGGGATTTGACTGAATTGTAGGAAAAATTTGTGTTCTTGCCTTTGATTTCCAGAATTCTTCCTCCCGAGCCAAAATTTCTTCTAGTTCTGCTAGGGGTCTCTTTTCTTCCACATAATCATCTTGAAACATGCCAAACTTAATGACTCTTTCATTTAGTGTAGACAATTCCTCCTTCACCCTTTCCTTCTCTTTAAAGATATCCTTGAAGGAATTCACATTCCATTCCTTTAGTCTTATCTTTAGATGGGATAATCTTCTACAAAACACAGAGCTTACAGATCCTCCCGATTTTGGAACTTCCTCCCACCATTTTTCGATCAATTCAATCAAGTCTTCCCGCCTCCACCACATTCTTTCAAATTTGAAATAAGAATTCCTCAGCTTTGTTAGGTCTTTAATTTCCAGACTAACTGGAAAATGATCCGACATCGAAATTGAAAGAATGCTAGATTCAAAACCCATCTCCTCCTCTATCCAGTCCCCACTGCACAAGTATTTGTCCAGTCTTTCTGCAATATTTGTAAACCCACTCCTTTAGTTCATCCAGATATAGTTCCCATTCTTTGGAGGTACATCGTAAAAGTTTCCCATTCTGACGAATTCCTTGAAGTCCCTCATGGTGGTGCTTTTGGATCTTAGGCCTCCACTTTTTTTAGATAGACTCATAATGGCATTGAAGTCGCCACTGACAATTATCTTCTATGAGCCCACTTCAAAGCACTTGGTTAGAATGCATGCCCATAGTGCAAATTTTTCTTCCATCTTGATAGGACCATATATATTAAAAAGAAAGAAAGAGAAGTTCATCAATAACACAGATACCTTACCAACCATCCAGTTTTCATGCTTTTCCATGACTATCAAGTTCACTTTTGCTGTATTCCAGAGCATACCCATACCTCCGGCTAACCCCCGGGGGGCACTAAATTCTCCTGTGTACAATTTGTAGTGCTTCACAAATCTATTTTCTTCCTCTTGGACTAGTCTTGTTTCCTGTAACAACACAACATCAACCGAAATCCTATTTAGATGGCACTTGGCCAAGCATCACTCGTTAGGGGCATTCAAGCCTCTAACATTCCATGATAAGATTTTCATGGCTTCCCAAGGGAGAAGCTCCCTCCCTTGGATCTCAACATGTATTCCTTGATGCTTGGTATCCCTTTCTCCTACGCATACTCCTCTCTTTTTTCTTTTTCAGATTTTCTACCTAGTTTCCTTCCACTACCAACCTTCCCTGCCAAGATCCTTGCTACCGATTGGGTAATGCACCTTTGGTCTATGATTCCCACTGTGTCTTGGTCCACCATATCTTCTTCATCCACTGACCAAGTACCCTCCACAACCCCATCACCGTCCTTGGTAACACACTGCCCCATCTCTTTGTGCTCCCCTTCCAAATTTGGAGTTTCCACCCTACATGTCATCTCTTCCTGCCCTTCCCCTGGGTGCATTCTCCCCTCACCATGGCCATTTCTGCCTCTTCTTGCACATCCTTGGGTGCCTTAACTTGACTTGATGTTGACAGTCCTGCTATAGCTGGGGTCTATATCTTTGGTGATGGTCCATTGTCTTCCCTTTCTTGAGATGACGCTCCCTCGAAATCTCCATCCCCTCTTTCTTTGGCCGACCTCTCATTGGCTAGGGGGCCATCATGCCCATCCTCCTAATCCGTTCCCTCTTTTGAGTGAGGTGCGCCTATCCCGCCTTCCAACTGAGCCTTCCTTTCTTTATCGCCTTTCTTTTGATCATCGTTTCAGAGCCTGGGGCATGATTCTTCCATATGCCTTCTGCTTCTACAGTTGAGGCAATAAAACTTACTTTCTTCCACCTGGATTGTCTGCGAGTTTTATCCTCATGAAAAATACCGAATCCCTGCCTCCCATATCTAGATCAATTGCATTCCCCAATTTATCCCCGATTTGGTATAAGCAATCTCTTGATCAATATTCGAAGGGGAGATTATAAAGTCTGATCCAAATAGGCTCATTGTAGAGATCGGTTTCCTTTGGATTGAAATTCGACTGCCATTTCTAGACATACACATAGTTTGCCCCCATCTTCCATGGCAATTTGTCCCCTATGCTCTTCGCTATCTCAATATACTATAAAAAAACTGATTGGGGAGGAAGTGTACCACTTCTGCCACCCAATTCTCCCTAATCCAATGCTTGATCTGATCCTTGGTTTTGGCCTTACCCAACACCCTCCCAATAATTGTTGTGTGACTAAGGGCACTAATATCCTTATCCACCATGGCCACAACATTAACGTCTAGCATGCCTTCCTCCACCTCATCCTTGCGAGTCTTGAACAAGTCCATGAAAGCTTTCCATCCATTTCTGAGCAGAATTGCATTGACTCCTCACACAAATCCTAGCGGTTTGAGAGCTAATTCCTCCATCTTCGCTCTTACTCCCCCATCTTGTGATCTCGCTCTGCTCTACTCTTCCATATTCATGAAAAACTAATTTAAACTATATTCAACATGTAGGTGAAAAATCACAATTTAAATAAAAATAAAATTTACAATATTATTTTAATACTAAAGTTAAAATCTATTTTCTTAACTTACATTTGTAATATTATTATATTTTCATCTTAAAACATTCTAAACAATAAAGTAAATTTAAATTGATTGGATTTTAGAAAAGAATCGCATAAAATAGTGAAACAATGTTTTAGATCAAAATATGTAATCCATTCTTTAGAAGGAAATTAATTGGGGATTAGATCTCTTTAAATAGAGATAATTCTACTAAATCATAATGTTAAATGAACTAGATGTAATCACAATTAAATAGTCTTAACTAGATGTAAAAAGTTAAATGAACTACCAAATAAAAGTGAAAAGAAAAAGTTAAATGAACTAGATGTAACCACAATTAAATAGTCTTAACCACAAATCTAAAAATAGGTAATTGGTCTCAATGAATTTCTTAAGCCTGACATTTCATCATTATTCAACTTCTAAATACGTCAATTAATATTAACAAATTCTATCAAGCACTTTTTTAAGTTGGAATTTGTTTTATAAATTTATATTAAACATAAAATATTAAGAGAACATAGAAGGTCTATAATAAATAGTGGTCAATTCGCATGCATGTCCTAAAACATCAAAAGAACTCCAAATAACTTATAATTTTCAACCATAAAAATAAATAAGCACAAGTTAATATACTAGGAGGTGGAAGAGGAGGATCGTCATGCTGAGGCACCATCCTCTAAGAGTGTTCATCTGGTAGAATTAGAACCTCCTACACATCTTGATTAACAAGAGGAAGTGCAGAAGGCAACCTTTCAACTCCACCTAGATAAAGCCCCGGGACCGAACGGGTTCCCTACCCTCTTTTACCAGAAGTGTTGGCAGATTGTCGGATGGGTGGTGTGGCAGATCGCAGAAGAATTTCAGAGGAAGAATAAGTTTATACAAGACATAAATAATACAGTCATAACTCTCATTCCAAACAAGACTGAAAGTAGAACAATATCAGACTTTAGACCGATATCACTATGTAATACCATTTACAAGATCATGTCCAAAACAATAGCGAATTGACTGAAGAATGTTTTGGAAAGAATTGTTTTAAAAAATCAGAATGGCTTTACAAAATAGCGAATAGACTGAAGAAAGTTTTGGGAAGAATTATTTCAAAAAATCAGAATGGCTTTACTCTTGGGTGAGAGATAGTAGACAACATTATTCTGGTCAATGAAATTATACATTCTATCAGGCAATCCAACCAGAAAAGTATGCTCTTGAAGTTGGATGTAAGCAAAGCTTATGATAGGGTGAGACGGAGGTTTCTGCTTTAAGTAATGGAGCGGATGGGCTTTAGGAGAAGCTGGTTGGAGAATATTTACCAATGCATTTCCATGGTAAGAGTGTCAATCACTGTGAATGGCTCGCTATGCGGCTTCTTCAGTACGTCGCAAGGGCTACGCCAAGGAGACTCGCTATCCCCATTTTTGTTTGTAATAATGGCGGAAGCATTGGGAGGCCTCATCAGAAATAGTCAAAGAGCAGGTAGATGGAGAGGGGTGAAGGCGACAAGGAAACTAGAACCAATAACCCACACCTAGTTTGCTGATGATACAATGGTTTTTGGTGAAGCCAGTATGTCGGAGGCTGAGGCAATCAAGGGACTGCTAAATAAGTACATTAAACTTTTGGGGCATATTTTCAATAAGGACAAGCCTAGAGTGTTCTTCTTCAATGTCAAGAGGAGCTGGCAAAATAGAATTGCATGAGTACTAGAATACCCTATTGATACGGTCCCAACCAAATATTTGGGGGTGCCTATGTTTAGTGGATAGTAAGAAGAACTAAGCTGTGGGAGGATGTCATAGAACAGAGATAGCGAAAAGTAGAAGCTTGGAAGGGAAGATGGCTAAGCTTGGTAGCAAGGGTCACTATGCTAAAGGCGGTACTGGGAGTGGTTCCAACCTATGTGATGTCTTGTTTTCCATTGTCTAAAAAGGCAGTGTCCTTTCTAGAGAGTTCATGGAAGAGATTCCTTTGGGAAGGGGCCAATGAGGAGAAGAGAATATCCCTCATTGGGTGGGAGAAAGCAACGTGCCCTTTGGATAGAGGTGGGATGGGAATGAGGGAGTTGAAAATGCACAATGAAGCCCTTGGCGCTTGAAGCTAATCTGAAAAATGATTAAGCACCCAAGTAAGTTGTGGTGTAGAATTATGCAAAGGAAGTATCTGGATGACTTAGACCTGAACAAAGTGGTGACTACTGCAAATCTAGGAGGATCAGCGATTTGGCAATTTATGAAGGAATGTCACCCAATGATAATTGATCATTTAACTTGGAGTATTAATAATGGAAGGAAAGCATGCTTTTGGTCAGATTCATGGGAAGGATATGAAGCATTGGACACAGAGCCAACTTTTTGGGGCCTGAAAGATTTAATGATCCAAGAAATAGGGGATAAAGTCATAGAAGATGTCAAAGCTTGCACTGAGGGAGGGGGAGTGGAGTGGATCAAAGAAGACAACTTTGAGGTTCCTGAGGAGGTTAAGCTCAGATTCAGGGAGGAAGTGGGAAAGAGGAAGGTGGCGCTTAATGAAGAGGAGGATGAGCTGCAGTGGTGTGGAGCGAAATCGAGCCAGTATTCGATCAGATTGGGCTACCATTTCCTAAAAAGGGAAAGAGGAGGTGCAGGGGTGGCAGAGTGGCCAAGGGATTTGTGTTGGGATAGGAGAGTCCTCTCGAAGGCTAGGGCTTTCACCTAGATGGTCATGTACAGCAACATTCTGATGGGGGATAAGTTGAACAGGATTGGGATTTGTGGACCCAGTAGATGTGTGGTGTGCAAGAAAAATGAAGAGACTCTGGATCATTTGTTGTTAAGGTGTTCGGTGGTGGAAGAGTGTTGGTATTTTTTCCTAGAGAAACTCAATTGGTAAGGACCACTATGGACCAATATAGTGGATTTCTTACTAAGTTCGTCGAGATTGACGTGGAAAGGTTTCTGGGGTGGCATATGGATCGTGCTTCCCTCCCTGATCATGTGACACTTGTGGAAAGAAAGAAACCGAAGAATATTCAAGTAGAAGGAGAGTAGTACAGAGAAGATGCTAAGGAAAATGGAGGCATGGCTTATAGAGGTGATGAACAGTAAAGCTACAGTGATGGCCGGATCGAAGTTCACAAGTTGGGATGAAAAGATTATGAAGGCTTGGCCCGAATTGAAAATCTTGAAAGGAATGGGCAATGGAAAAAAGAAGGTTAGACCTCAAACAAGGTGGCAGTTGTCTCTGCGGGGAAGATTAAAACTCAATTTCGATGGGGCTGCAAAAGGCAACCCCGAGAGAGTTGGGCTCGGGTGTATAGCTAGAAATGAGAAGGGTGAGATGAAATGGGCAATTTCCAACTCATTGGGGGTTGTTGCAAGTATGTGCCTAATCGGTGTTGTCATTGATGTCAACTGTGTCTTATTCTATTACTTGTTTAGAAGCTTTGTATGTTGAGGATATTGAGAAAATTAGCCTCTCTAGAAGCAACAAGTGAGTTACAGTGAAGTGCAGTACAAACAGTGAGATGTATGCTGAAGAACAGTACGGTAAACTGCTCTGTATTTATTGCTGCTTTAATATTATGGTCTGCGGATTGGAAGTAAGTTAGAGGTATGTTTGAGGATGCTACATTCTGGGTTTGAGCTCTCCGCATGAAGATCTGAGTGAGTTGTGTTCACCAGAGTGAAACCTTCTTTTTCTATAAGTTCAGATGGGACAGGAAGGAAGTATTTTGCTCTGCATTCCTCTGCAGTAAAGTATTTTGCTCTACAGTTCTAGAGGGAAGTTTGGGATGATGATAAGTGTCCACAGTTGCAATGGTTCGTGATTTGGTGGTCTGCAAGCTATCTTTCTTTTATGACAATCAAAGACAATGAAGTTCATGTGTTCCAGTGTGAAGATTCTTATGAGTAAAGTGGTTAAAGGTTGTGCGGTTGCTCCTGATGATTATAACGTGCTTGTGGATGTCTCCTAATCATGTTCCTATCTAGACATTGGTCCGCATTAAGGAATTGAGATTGTGTTTGAAGATTGTTCCCAGATAACATAGCGTGTAACTAGTCTTAGCCGACTTGGTTAATCCTAGTGATTGTGGAGATCTTTGGAAGATTGAGAAGCCTTGACAAAGCATGGAATATCATGTTTGAGTCCTAGCTAAGGCATGGCGTGATCTGCATACACTTTTATTTCATTCCCCTTGCATGATGTTGTAATAGGTCAAGACCTATTTTGTAAATGTTTGTAGTGTCGACCTTGGAGAATTTTCTAATGATTGATGATTGTAATGCCGACCTTGATGATCATTCCAAGGTTGTTGTAATGTATAAATACTTGTAATTGAGTCGTGGAAAAGGTGTCCTTGAGCAAAAATGACAAGATCATAAGAAAGGTCCAAAAGGAAGGGTAGAGAAGAGGAAGAGTAGAGAAGAGGCAAAGCGAAGAAGAGGCAGAGTAGAGCAGAGGACCTATTATACTTTGATCACATAAATAAAGAGGTGTTGATCGTGGCAGTGTGCTTGGTAGTGAGCCGCCAGTAGGGTTTAACAACCCTTATTGTAATCTTGCTAGGTTTAGGGTTAAGGTAGTGATCCTGCTAGACCTAGTTGTTCTTCATGACAGTGAGTCAGTATGTTGGCCCCGTGGAGTGACCAAGCCTAAACATCATTATTTCAAGATTACAATATATATTGAGAGCTGATCCTCTCTATGGTTTTTCCTCATCTTGAGGTTTTCCATGTAAATCTGGTGTCTCTTGTGTTTCATGTTATTTGTGTGGCTATGTTTCTGATTTCATGCATTCATGATTAAATCTTAATAATGGTGGATAAGTGATGAATGTTTAAATTGCAGAAAGTGTTAAGTTTTTGTAACAATTGATTCACCCCCCCCTTAGTTGTCTGGCGCATTTCAACAATTGGTATCAAAGCCAAGTACCTCTGAAGAAAGCTTAACAGTTTGAGGATAATCTGAAATGTTGCACAAGAAGGAAGCGCCGGATTTTGATGGAACGAACTATACTCTCTAGAAGGCTCGGATGAAAAGCCATCTTCTCTATCTTGGTTACAAAGTATGGAAATCTGCAGAAACAGAATACATCATGCCTCAGAATGGTTTGATGACTGAAGATGAAATTAAAGAGTATGAGATAGATGTCAAGGTAAAGGATGATATGCTAACCTCATTAACCGACTCAATCTTGACGAAAGTTGTGGATATTGAAACTACAAATAAGATATGGGAGAAGTTGAAAAATCCATATGAAGCAGATGATTCTATGATGGAAACCAAGCTACAAAGTCTAAAAGTGAAATATGAAAGCTTGAAGATGAATGATGATGAAAACATATTAGCCTTTATGCAAAGATTTGATGAACTTGTCACAGGGATAAAAGTCATGGGGAGAACTCTCGATGAAAAGGAAGTTGTGATGGAAATTCTTAGATCTCTACCTAAGTCCTACTGTCACAAGGTAGTTGCAATTGAAGAATTCATGCAAGTAAAGAAGGTTGATAGGGACCAGCTACTAGGTAATCTTACTGCTTTTGAAATGAGAGAGTTTGGTGATGCTCTGCCGAAAGTAGAGATAGCTTTCAAAGCCAATACTCCTGGTGGAACTTCCAGATCAGAAAAGTACAAGGTAGAATTTGATGATGAGTTTGATGGAATTGAAGCCAACTTTGTGGACATGCTGCAAAGAGGATCTAGTAAGTTTAAAGGCAAACTACCTTTCAAATGTTTCTCCTATGGTAAAGTAGGTCATTTTGCTTCCAAATGTCTTGAAAGAATTGAGAGAAATAGAAGAAGATATAAGAACAGGCCTAGGACCCAAAAGAATTGTTATTATGTTGAAGATTTTGATGATGATGAAGGAGTATCAGATCATGGTGAACCAGACAATGCTAGTACCTCTGAATGCTTATTTATTGCTATTAAGGAAAATCCCATGTCTACTAATTCTACTAGCTATGTGAAGGAAGAAAAACCAGTGGAAAGTGCTTTGGCTGATCAGATCATTAAGGACAAGGATGAATGGGTTATTGATAGTGGTTTCTCTCACCACATGACTGGTGACAAAAGTAATTTTGTGAGTTTGGAAAAATATGATGGTGGACTGGTTAGGTTTGGAGATGATACAACTGGTAAAATTTGTGGGAAAGGGTCTATTTCTTTTGATGGAAAGCATAATACTGAAGATGTCTTGTATGTGAAAGGATTAAAACACAATCTTTTGAGTGTGGGCCAGATGTGTGACAAGGGATATGATTTAAGCTTCAAGGACAATGGGTGCAAGATCAAGGAAAGCTCCAAAACAGTCATTGCAACGGGTAAGAAGACCAGAGGTAATATCTATCACTTGAAAGGAACTGTTAACTATTGCTTGTTGACTCAGACTGATGAAAGTTGGTTATGGCATGGAAGGTTGTGTCACATAAATTTTGACAATATTGTGAAGATAAGTACTGTACAGGCTGTTAGAGATCTACCTAAGCTTCTAAAGCCTGCCAATCCAATTTGCAAGGAGTGTCAATTTGGGAAACAGACAAGAACAAGTTTCAAAAGTAAGGACCAATGAGTTGGAGGACTACTTGAGCTAGTACATATAGATTTGTGTGGACCTACCAGAGTAAAAAGTTTGCAAGGAGACAGGTATTAATGTTGCTTATTGATGATTATTCTAGAATGACTTGGGTCACCTTTTTGAAAGAAAAAGTTGAAGCTCTAGATAAGTTCAAGGCATTTAAGGCAATGGTTGAAAATGAGATGGATTTGAAAATCAAATGCTTGAGGTCTAACAGAGGAGGAGAGTTCACATCAAATGAATTCAATTTCTTTTGTGAAGAACATGGAATTAAGAGACAGATATCTGCACCCAGAACTCCACAACAAAATGGAGTTGTTGAAAGGAAAAATAGGATAGTTTAAGAAACTGCTAGAACCATGATGAAAGAAGCTCATCTTTCATAAGCATATTGGAGAGAGGCAATTCACACCGCTGTATATATCCTAAACAAAGTATGATAGGTAAAAATCAAATTTAATAAGATCAAGCATGTAAATCAAATCATAATCCTACCACCATCAAATAATCGAATCCAAGTGAAACAAAATGCATGCAATTCAAGAACAAGATCACCTAGATTGTATGATTCCTTGTTTGGAGATGTGGATTGCTTCTCAAGAATGAACAATCATACAAATTAAAGTTGCCATGATAGATGGATGATAGTGATAATATGCTCAATGAATGCTCAAGTACTCAAGTGCTCAATATGCTCAGGATGATAATGTTGATGCTATGATAATGGATGTTGTAGTATGGAATGGAAGGGTGTTTATGTAGACCTCAACCAAAATCAATCAACGGTGGAGATTAGGTGGCTATGTGAACGGTTAAGATTAAAAGATGGCATAGATGAATGTGCATAGGACAAGTGTAAAGAAGAGGATAAAGCACATGTGTAAATGTGTACACAAATACTTTTATTTAATAAGCTTGAGTGTGATAGTGTACATAAAAAGTACTATATATGTGAATGTGTACAAAAGAAGTAGTACCACACATGTTTCAAATGAAGAATGGACAAATGTCGGCTTGTGATGGAAATTAATTAAATAAATAAAATTTATTTAATTAATTGGAAATATGGTGGAATTTTAATTAAATAAATAAAAATTCATTTAATTAAAATAGAGGAAATTGAAGGATAATTAAATAATTAAAATTGTTTAATTAAAAATAGAAGAAATAGATAATGAATTAATTAAATAAATATAAATTCATTTAATTAATAGAAGAAACAGATAATAAAGAGATTATTCAAATGTGTTAGACAAATGCAGATGATGGATAATGCGCTAAATGATAAATAATAAAATGAGTCAATTTTGGGTGTCTACATTTTGCCCCTCTTTGATACAATGTTCATTAGAATGTTGTGGCAAAGAAGATACAATACTTCAATCGATAAACAAGGCTATGCCCCAGTGTAACTGGCAAGTGATGCCCCCTCAAGAGGTAAGACAGGCTAACCAGGAAGGGCTGGGTTGACTCGCGATAAGATGAAAGGCTAGAAACAAGGTTGACACAAAGAAAATGGGGTTGGGTGGGAGAAAAGGGGGATGGTTTAGAAGAAAAATAGGCTTTGGTATAGAAGAAATAGGGTTTGGAAAGGGGCTACAAGTAGGTCCCTCAAGGGCAAATAGGCTCATTTGTGCTTGTTGCTGATAGAAATCCAGAGCTCTGTAGTGTAATTGTGCTTAGAGTGTCAAAGAGCTATCAAGATGGTGATTCCACGCAGTGATCATCATGCTAAGCGAGCGAGGACTCATGGGCGACCAGCAGGAGCAGGCTTACCGGTATGTTTCAAAAACTTTTCCTAGTTGTGTGATTTTTTTGGTTAAAAGTGTCATAAATGCACACACGTCACCAGAAGTGACTAGGTTTAGGATTAGCAATTCAAGTCACTTTTAGATAAAAAGTAGTCGCTTATGGTAAAAATAGGTCACTTTTGGTTGGCTAGGTCAAACAGGTAGGCGAAATGCGCATATGGTGACATGAGGTCGCTTTTGGGCAAAAAGTGATTGCATATGATTATTTAGCTTGCTTTTAAGTGACAGTAGCGTGCGTATAGTAGATAAGTCAATTTTGAACGAAAAGTGTTCGCTTATAGTGAAATGGTTAGCTTATGATGAAAAGGCTAGCGCATATAGAAATTGGGTCGCTTTTGGTAAAGATAGGCTTTTTTAGCAGTCAAAAGTCAATGATAGCACAAGCAATTGATGCAGTCAGCTGAATGATGCAGGATATACTACCACCATTATTATCGCGAGAGCCACACCCTAGGGATTTGCGACTGGTCAGATTGCTAGATACAGATGAGCAACTATTTTTAGATATCATTGGCTTAGAGCATGTGTCGTGATTGGAGCTAGTGAAGGCACACTAAGGGCTTATGACACGATGGTGGATCAATGGAGGAGCGAGCATAGTTCATTCTTGTTGTCGATGGGAGAGGCAACAATTACACTAGAGGATGTGTTCCGGATTCTGCGCATCCCGATTGATGGAGATAGAGTAGATTATGATCCTGACATGGGTCTAGCTGCATTTAGGTGATTGTTCAGGACTCTAGACATTGGGGCTGAGGGCTCAAAGATTCTGATGGCTAGGATGGAGGAACTTTGTGATAGACTGCAGCAAGTAGTGGTGGCTATTATCAGATGGATGGTTGGAAATAGACAGGCTAGAAGATTTCTTGTTGGATGGGGAACAGTGATGGAGGGGATGTTCTCCTGTGGGACCAGATATGCATGGGCTGAGTGTGTACTAGGGCAGTTGTATCATTATTTGCATGACTATGCATATCTGTTTGGAGCTAGTATGTCGGCAGGAGTCATAGTGTTGCATGTATGGGCATATGAGCACATTACAGTATCAAGGCTAGATGGATGGGTAGCACGAGCAACAGGAGAGACATATGCGAGGATGTATAGGGGAGCTCTCACCTATCGACAACGCAAAGATATAGTCTACACGAGGAGGACACTAGATGAGGTAGACATGTTTATATGAAGGCCATGGCTGGGGTACAAGAGATGGGAGGAGGAGGACATGGAGCTTGTCTATGCTAGGTAGGCGAGATACATTTTTGGTTGAGGCATTTACATCATAGAGCGCTATTTACCCGAGAGGGTGTTGAGGCAGTTTGGGTTACCACAGGCAGTGCCCGTAGGTGATGCCATTTTTGGGAGGACTCGGCAGGAGGTGTTTGATTGGGGGCTAGAGATTGTGGTTGATGTGGCTTTGGTGGAGAGAGGGGATATAGCCAGTTGAATGGCAGTGGGGATAGGGTCCTACAAATCTAGGTACTCTACCAGATTATGATGCATACTAGGTCACAGCTAGGTCGACTCAATTGATAAGGCCTAGGGAGATAGGGGAGATTGGGATGGAGAGACCGGTTGGGAGGAGAGCACAGCAGAGAGGAGCCCCACCAGTACAAGCAGCAGTACCAGCAGCTCCAGGGATTCAGGGTCAGACTCAGGCTCAACCTCAGGCTCCTGTGCAGTCACAGAGACGAATATCAGCAAATGATGATGTTGGGATTTAGCATCTTAGGTAGAGGATTAGAGAGGAGAGGAGATGGAGGTAGAGAGCACAATTCAGATTGAGGAGGGTAGAGGTGGAAAGACATCAGGCAATGGTAGCAATGCGGCAGGCTAGAGCGCAGGCTGAGACCTATCAGACACAACTGCAGGCTAGAGTTCAAGGAGGTGGTGTAGATGATGGTGCAGTTGCCAGAGTGATAGGAGAGAGATGCAACATGACAGAGTGAGCAGGCAATGAGGCTGGATAGGGATACTACCTTACAACAGGTTCAGGCTATTACTGCAGAGAGAGATGCTTTGAGGACTGAGAGAGATAGGGCAATGGCTGCATCGGGAACGGATGGGGCTACCATGTATCTGGCTACCCAGTTAACATAGACATAGACAAAGTTGAGGAGAGCACAGGGTGAGGCAGATTATTACAAAGGCCTGTATTATGGGGCAGTGCCCATAGAGCAGAGGCGGCCTAGCTACAGGAGCAGATCAGGGGCTTCTGTGTCACAGAGGACAGGAGGGTCACGATCTATAGCTTTAGTGATGGGGCCTCCTAGAGATAGAGGACTAGGTATAGGACCCAATGGTGGTGGATAGGGTGAGGGAGCTGCCAGTAGTCACTAGGGCTACCTTGTTGTTGTATCTTTATGTATCATGATGGCGCTGATGAGCCGATTGTACATTGATTTTGATAGCTCATGGATAGCCACGTTGTATTTGTAGACACTTGTATATTGATACATTATATGATATCTATGATGATGATTTTGGTTATGCATATGATGTTGTAATGATGATGGATGCACTTATGTTATGATGTTTATTTTTGCATTTTTATGTTTTATATGGATGCTTATAATGCAAACGAACATGCTTATAATGCAAATGATAATGATGTAAATGTATTATGCTAATGATATTATGATGATGGAAATGTATATAATGACAATGCATAATGATGATGTTACGATGTATGCCTAACACACTTGTTTTGTAGGAGGAAGATAGAGGAAAATGAGACGATGGAATGAAGAATGAAGAAATGATTGATCTTGGTTGTGGACTACATAGGATTATGGTGGAATGGATAAATGATATGACAGCTTTGAGATAATTGCTCAAATAAAAAGAGAAATGCAATCCTTATGTTTGATGTAGCATGTGGATATTATGCACCAGGATATAGAAGACCAAGGTGTCGAGTTATCCAATGCATAACTAGCATACTACAACCTTGTCTAAACGTATGAGGTCAACATGTTGAACCAACATACATAAGATATGAATAGAATCTAGTGTTTTGAAATGGACTTTGACACTACAAGCAAAAGTTTGAGCTAATCTCCACTACAGGTAATGACACCTTGTTGGTTATATGTATGGAGTTAGTCTTAGCATAGAATAGTCTCAATGCAAAAGAGACTGTTTAGCTTCTCAGATGCAAAAGATATTGATATGCAAGATGCTAATCCCAACACGTACAAGATACCAATACACATAGGAAGAGAATAAGATCATCCCATAGACACAACATACGAAATCTACTTGACCATGCCCAATTTCGTACTTCATCGCAACATACCAAGATATAGATGAATCTAGGCAGTCGTGATTAGGCATAAGAAAGGGACAAAATATAAATCAAATGATAAAATAAAAGATATTGTCATCATGTTCTCTTGCCAAATTTAAATGCTCTTGGATGGATTAAGTTGGCACCTTGTTGAGAGGAAAGTTGTATCCTGTTGAAGGCTAAGGTGTTGGTAAAATGCTATAGCAAATGTTGGCTTAAGGCATGCGAACAAATAGCTTTTGGCTTATCCCTGATTTGTTAAAATGCTTGAGTTTTCTAAGACACACAGAGTCTGCTTCTTGCTTGAGATAGTCAAAGAGAAGAAGATGGAAGATGAACGAAGATGAAATGGGGTGGATCGTCTGTGCTTGCGTATTGGATACTTCCTTTGTATTCCAGACTACCTACATACCCTATATCCATGGGATCAAAGCACATAACGATGGTGATGAGACATGATTATATGTAGTTCTAGGCTTATTAATGATGTAAGTGATGAAAAATAGAAGAAAGTGAGATGAATTTTTTGAGAGTGATTAGAAGAAGGATGAAAGATGGGTGAAGGGGTCTATCGCCTATGCCTGAATCAGAGTGCTTCCTTCGCATCTCAGATTGCCTACATACCCTGTATCCATAGGATCAAGGCTTTGAACAATAGAGATAAGATGTAGTTCTTGTTTATTGTGTTGATGGTTGATGAAAAAGGATCAACTTTATTGCTTGGATTTTTGTGATATTTTGAGTTTTTTTTTGGATTTTTGCTATGTTTTGATGGATGAGGTTATATGACCTAGAGCTTTAGATATCCACTTCTAAGGGAGGCTTGATAAGTGCTCCCAGTGTGGGATGGAGCTTACTAGGGAGATGCTGCGATGGATGTGTTTATGCGGATGGTATGCTAAGATGCCAAACGATATCTTAACCCCAACAAAGTCCAAACTATAACGACTACCATGGCAAAGGTAAGGGCAAAAAGGCTTTATTATGGATGGATAAGAGATAATGGATATGATGCTAAATAGGAAAGATAGTGGACTACGATGTGGATTATGGAGGCTAGAGAGTGGATGATGTTGTGGAAAGCTGTGATCAAACGAAACTAGATAAATGATGGAGGTTGATCTCTACACAGCGCCTGTTTGCCAGGTTTTCACTATGGTACTTATCCAAGGTGCATGTTTACCAGGTTTTCACCAGAGGATGGATTATTTATCTTGTACTATTTTTTTGTTATCTAAAGCACCACAAAGTGGTTTTCACTATTGGATTTTTTTTTTGACTTTTTGATGGGATAGCATGACAATTACACATGGTGCCTATTTGCCAGGTTTTCACCATGATAATGAATAGGAGGGACTCAAGTGTCTATTGTCCCATTAGAGAGGGGTGTCATTGCCCCATTAGAGAGGGGTGTCATTGCATGGACCATGTCATTATGCTCATAGATGTTGGTAAGGGTGATGGAGTAAGGAGATGGGCTAGGTAGATAGTGGATTATGATGTGGATTATGGAAGGATGGATGGGGGATAATGGATTATGATGTGGATTATGTAGGGCTTATGCAAAAGCATGGACCACAGGGATAGGATAAGGAGAGAGATATGTAAGATAATGGTTGAATGATGGGGAGATGGAAGGACGCGGAAATGTTACGGAATGGAATGGAACCATGACCAACGACTGCACACACCATGATAAACATTGAAGCTTTTTATGGGAAGGTGGTGTAGGAAGTGATGAAGATGTTTTCATAGGACACGGATGAGGGAATGCTTGAGGGACCCACATAAACTTAGTATTTTTTATGATTTTTGCTTTGCTTGTGGGATTTTTGAGAATTTTTGAATGGAATGGCGATTTTTAGATGGAAGGTGATGGTTGGGATTCTTGAGAGGTAGATGTCTTATTTGAATTGTTTGCATTTTGCTTAGGAACCCAAACCATTGTGGCTGTGGGCTTTTCTTGTGGAGTTATGGGATTAGATAGCCTTTTGGATGTATTTTGATTTGATTCTTTGCATTGATGCCCTAAGGCATGAGAATCCTTAGGATTTTTTGCTTTATAGGTATAGGCATCCAATTGTTTTTTTTTGAATCCCTTGGGAATGGATTTGGTGGAATGAGTGGAAGCTTCACGTTTAGACGATATGTGCATTTGTTGGTCATGATTAGGAATGTAAGAGGTTTTATGGATAATCAAATAATTAGGTGTTGGGAGTAATGAAGGTAAGGAAGATGGAGGGATAGTAGGAGTTGGAAGAAGTGGAGGTAAAGTTGATGGTGGAAGGTGTATGGTCACATGCTTTTGACCTTTGGTAGGTTGATGGTGATGGAAGAAGTGGAGTAAATCAGATGGTGGAATGTTAGGAGTTGAAAGAAGTGGAGGTAAGTCAGATGGTGGAAGGTGTATGGTCACATGCTTTTGACCTTTGTAGATGGATGGAGGTGGAATGACTACATATGTTTTGGGAGTGTGATATGGTCTTTGATGGAAAGAAGTGGACTTCGGATGGATGGAGGAATTACCGACATCTTGAGCTTGTGGAACCATGCGATTGACAATGGGACTAGGGGTATCTTGGGAACTAGACTTGAGTTCATTATTAGATGCAGACAAATGGGTGGTAGAAATCATGAAGATGGATGTTTCCTAAAGAAGGGGAGAGTCATCGATGGTATCCGAGTTAAAAGTCTCTCCCACCAAAGAAGGTCCAGCTTCCATGTTACTAGATTCTTGTAGTGTGTATTCACCTGTTTCTTGTTCAGTGAACTTGATACGAAGATTTGAAGTGGCTTTGCTAGATGAAGGATTGAGTAAGGCGGATGAATCAACATAGGATGAAGATGGACAAGATTCTGTATTAATGGGGATACAATTGGGATTTTGATATTTGGCTTGAAAGGCATGACAAAACTCAAAGGGATTGGGATCAACATGGATGACAACTTCACCACCGTTATATGGAAACTTGAGACATTGTTGGTATGTAGAAGGAACGGCTTTAAGGGCATGGATCCATGGTTGGCCAAGGATGATGTTGTAAGGAAGCTCAATATCAAGAACTTGACAGTGGGTGTCAATAGTGACAGGACAAGCTTGGATAGGCAAATAGATGACTCCTTCAGTGTCTCTCTTAGCATCATCGTATGCTCTGATGGTGAGGACCTTAGAAGTATCAATATTCTTCTCAGAATATCCCAATTGTTTTATTAGTTTTAGAGAACATATATTGAGACCAACTCCACCATCCACTAGTATTCATTTGATATGGTGTTGGTTTACAAAGACTCCTATGTGTAGGGCTTCATTATGATATGGGTTAATGGATGGTTGAAGGTCTTTATTAGAAAAGGTGAGATGGCAAGGGGCTGCAATGCTAGCTATCATAGATTGAAATTGTGTGGTATCGATATCATTAGGCACCGAAGACTCTTGCAATGATTTATCGAGGATAGCTTTATGAGCGAGGGATATGCGTAGCAGCTCTAGGATGGAGATGTGTGTGGGAGTTTTGCCAAGGTGTTCAAGGATATTATAATTAAAAGGCAAGCGAGGAGGATTGATAGGTGCTCCTTGAATGGTAACACGGCCTCTTCTAGTAGTTACAGCGCAATCGGGTGCTTTACCTTGGATAGTAGAAATGCGAGCATGGTCAATGCGGCCAATCATAGATGACTCATAGTTGTAATGGATAGCATTCCCAGTATGGGGGTTACTTATCTTGTCATGAAGTGGAAGTGGATTTTTGAAAGCATCTAGACCATAGTTCGAGGTTGGTTGATTTGTTGGTTTTTGTGTTGGTGTTGTGATTTTAGCAAGACCTTGATCGATGCAATCTTGAATGACATGTTTTAAATGCATGCAACCATTTGTGCTATGTCCTTTAACTCTATAGTATTCACAATATTTGTTTTCTTTGTACCAAGGAGCTTTGAAGATAGGGTCAACACTAGATGGAGCTTTGGGCAATGTGATGTCTCCCGCTTGAATAAGTTTGCAAAGAACTACCTCAATAGGTTCTCCCAAAGGAGTGAATTGTGGTTTAGGTGTTTGATTTGCTTTTGGTTGATTCCTTTGGAAAGGTGGATTAGCTATAGATACAACTTGAATATTGATGGGAACTTTCACTGTTTGTATGTTCTTCGCATCTACAATGCCGTCATTAACAACATTTTTGTTTTTGTTCCAAAAGCGGGATTTGTCATTGGAAGATTCAGGATTGTCCTTATTGCCTTTCAAAATTTTAATAGTGCCCTTAGCAATTAAAGTTCGCTCGATGGTGGTTCCTTTGGAGATGAGTTCGTCAAAGTTGTTAGCGCTTACCAATTGCAATTGGAATGACAGCTCAGGATGAAGATTTTGGACAAATATATCAAGTTTCTATTTCTCAGGTATTTGCCATGATAATTTACTAGCCATGTTACGCCACTGTTGGGTAAATGATGAGAAAGTTTTGCCATTTCGTTGTTTGTTGTTGACAAGGTCATTCATATTCACCTCATGTTCAATGTTGAAAGAGAAATGGGATCAAAATTTGTCCACTAATTCCTCAAAAGTCTTGATTCTCATAGGTAAATGAGAGAACCATTCAAGAGCTTGTCCCCCTAAGCTGCGAGGGAATAATCTCAAGAGATATGTATCATCATATGTGACATTGAGATTTATCAAATTGTGGGATTTCAAAATGTGGGGGAAAAGGTGTCATGTAAAGTGACTTGTCAAATGGATAAGAGCATTGTTGTCGATGAGGATTGCACCCTTATGCAAAGCTGTGAAACTCTGCAATCCTTCGAAACATGGGGACAAACTCAGGCTGTGGGTGACCTATAATGAGTTTGAATCTCCAGATTATGGGTTGGTTACCTTAAAATGTTCAATTTGAAACTATGATTTTTTGTTTTGGAAAAGGGTAAGAAAGAAACTATAAGGTAATAAAGCTGTAAAATTTTGGTGATGCACCTAATAATGATGAAAAAAAATGCAAATCTGACTCACAATAGACTTTAGAAATCTTACCTACACAATCCACTTTTGACACAAAAATCACATAAATGTTTCTAAGGAAGGCTGGAAAAACTATTCTTTATGAAGGAAAAGTATTCTTCACAACATGAAAGAAAGGATTTCAGTAACACAACCTAAGACTTGTGATATCAATATGCTTAACACTTACAAATAAGAATGAGACAATAATTTTA
Organism: Cunninghamia lanceolata; assembly: GCA_027924645.1. Classification (NCBI taxonomy): domain Eukaryota; kingdom Viridiplantae; phylum Streptophyta; class Pinopsida; order Cupressales; family Cupressaceae; genus Cunninghamia; species Cunninghamia lanceolata. The sequence continues at coordinate 21,271,067 of BSBN01001583.1, forward strand.
AAGGTTTTGATATTAAAACACATTAAAATTTCATCAAATCATCCATACAAGTAGCATCAATGGAAAGACAAACATTTGATTTCAATGAAAAATAAAGGAAAATATTGCATGAAGAACAAAGAAATTGAACCTGTAACCTGCTGTAATCTCTATAAAATCTGTAATCAATGAGTTACAAAACCTCCTTCTCTCTCAAAGTGTAAAGAGCAAAAAAGGCAAGAACTAGCAAAACCTAAGTTTTTCTTTACAATATATAGTTTGCTTTCTCCATGAGGCATAAAAAATAGAACTGTAGCTAACTGCCTCTAAAAATAAGTCCTCCAAAGTGATCCACGAGCAAACCAAGAAATCCCTAAAAACAAGGGTCCAAACTTCTACAAAATGAGCAAAAATAGCTCCAAGTTGACCCTCTCCATATGCTTGACCAAGAAGTTGACCAAGACTCCTCAAATTGCTCCCCAAATCATGCAAAAAGTCCCAAAATGGCCTCAGTTAACTCAACTCATCAATTTGCATGATTTTGCATTTGCAAAATTGATGTGAGTGGATAATAAAGTAATTAGGATAATTACTTTACTATTAGTTACAATTTGCATTATTATTTACTTACATTGATTTATTTGTAAAATCATGCATGATGAAAGAGAAAATAATTCCCTTCTCTTCAATTACACTTGCCTAATTTGCATGATTTGAGAAAAAATAGGACTTAGAAGAAAACAAAATCCCCTTATATCTCCATGTGAGAAAAATCTCCTAGTTTGTATGACATATGCATTAAGGCAAAACTTTACCCTTATCACTCCACATGCAATATCAAAATGCTTTACAAAACACTTAGGCATAAAAATACCCCTTATCACTCCACATGCACTAAGGAAAAAATAATGATACACTCAACCTTATTACTCCATTTACAATGTCAAAAATACCACCTCACTACCATATAATCTCCTCATGCAAAAATCAAACCTTAATCATAATCCCATGCCACCTTGCTCTTATTTTGTCTTCATATGAATTTTTACCTTTGACTTTGGATGGTAAGATCACAAGGCACAAAAACTCCCTTTGACCATATTCGGTCATCCTGCATGAGTTATGTATCATAAAGAGGAAAATTTGATTGCAAGAAGATAAGGTATATTCGACCATGTGTTGTTTGAGTATCTTTGACCACATGCTTGATCGACCATAAGGAATAAAAGGTTGTTTGAAATTTTATAAGGCATAAACATTACCTTCTAATGATACGACCACCCTTTGACTTAGGAAACAAAAACAACAGGCACTTGTCGGCCTCTCCATACAATGATCACTAGGAATATCATTTCTCAAGTCTTGATCACAGCATCATTTTGGATAAGGTAATGATATTTTTGATTTGTAAAGTCACAAATCCAAAGATGAAAAAGAAGCTTCGAACAAAAAGCCTTGAGTAAACCCTAAAGTTCATTTCATTTTCATTTAGCATTTTCTTTGTTTTGACTCTGCAACATTTCATGCCGCCACTTAGGGTTTGATGATCCTCTAGTTTTTCTCTCCATTTGATGGCATCTGTGGTTGAAAACTTGCATTTTCTGTGCAAGAAGAACGACAGGAACTTGGTAAGCATTGTGTTTGAAGCTTTTACTGGCATTTGTTATTACTTTCTACAGTTTCTTACTCGAATGGCCGCGGCCATACTAGTTTCTTTTCTTTTGTAACTTTCTTTTGACATTCTTCTTTTGTTTCTCTGTGTCTTCAACTTGTAAAAAATAATAATAATAACCTCAAAGAAGTCGCGGTCATGGCAGTTTCTTCCTCTGCAAATGAATGGTGAGTTCCATATTATTTTTCCTGTATATTCTTTGTCATTGCAACCTGAAAGAAGATAAGGGTTTCTTTTGCAAAAAATGAAATGGGTATCCATGTATAAAGAAAATACTTCTTCCTCTGCTATGTTCATGCCATTATATGTAGTTCTATAGCAAAAAACTTGAGGGTTCTTTCACTATGAAGCAGGGGTTTCATTTTTATGTGCTCAGTATACTTCTCCATGCTACTGCTACTTCAGTTTGCTTCCTGTAGGTTTTCATTTTGATAGAAGATAAAAAGATGATATGAGGGTTTGAAAATATGAGATGGGTATCTCGTCTTTACCTGTAGGAACCCTTCTTTGTCACGGCCATAGCAGAGATACATTTTTGTAACTCTTCAGTCTAAAAATGAAACAAGGGTTTCACTACACAATAGCACTTCTTTCCACGACTATGGCAACATATACATCTCTGTAACATTTATTTCACTATATGAAATAAAAATGAAATAAGGGTTTCATATTTTGAACACAGAAATCACTTCTTCTTGTCTGGTCATTTGATTTTTTGGTTCTGTAGCTCCTTTGTGTATTTATCTTGACATTTCTAGGCAACAATAACTGCTCTGTAACTATTCATGTCATTTATGCATGTAGAATGCTTTATAAGTCTCTTTCAAAATATGACAAAGCTTAGACATATCTGCACTTCTCTTTATCAGTTTAACTTTGCTCATTCTCATTATTCATGATTGTCACTGCCAAAAAGACATTCTATCTTTATATCAGTCACTTATCCTTCAAAAGATAATATGAACACTTGATCTTGTTTCCTCCATAGCTCCATCTGTAGTGACTTGTTGTAGCTCTTCATGATGCTGGTCTTTAATCATTCATTTTTACTTGACTGTAACTGATAGAAAGGAAAACATGAATGTCTTCACCTGTGTACAATAGAAGCATGGCTGTAACAACATATGATCTTATAAAAGTCTGAAACTATGTCTTTTTACTTTACTTTCTGTGCATAAAGAATTTCCTGAAGCACATACTGCTTTTGTCTCTTATCATTGAATGCTTTTCATATGTTCTCTTCCATATTCCATTGTCACAGTTATAACTAAATGATACTTTTATATAACGTGTCTTCCACTGTAGCTTCAAATGATCACATGATAACAAGATTTTAATACTTTGTCAAAAGCATTATTGTTGTTTCTTTCATCTATACCTGTGGCTTTGACACTTAGATCTTCTATATCTGCCACTTGTCCTCTTGTACTTGATTATCATAATCAAATGATGCTTCTATATGATTTGTCCTTAACTTCATTTGCATGCTTATGTCATAGCTTAAGTCTGATTTTATGAAATTGTGGCATAAAACATGACAACAATAAGGCATTTTAATGATGGTATAAATAAGAAAAGTACCTTTCATAGCTGCATTTATGTTTTCTACAACCTGCCAAGTTGACTCAGGCACTTGAACATATCTGATCTGATTTAATCAACTGTAATCAAGGTGAAAATAGTTTATAGGAGAAACTACTCCTTTTCATGATCATGATGACACACTTTTTTTGCAAGTTGATTTTATGATGCATGATATATCTTTGAATGATGCATCCTGTCTTTTATTCTGATATCCTTTTCACATGAAATGGAAAAAGGAAAACATGTTGGGCTCAACCCTTGTGGGAGCCATATTTTCTCCACATATTTTAATGTCTTCAAATCAACAACATTACTTTTCTTATACCTGCACAGTGAACAAACAAGTTAGCATAAAAACATACCTTTATGAAGTTGATTGATCTTCCTCATGATATTCTGATTTATTGCACATGTCTGATTTGACTCCTTCATATGAAATGCATGATGTTTGCAAATTGATAAGTCTGTTTGATAAAAGCATATGATAGTGTTAAATATTTGGACCTCTAACAGGACCTTCCCCTATTTTTTGCAGGTTCACTTGATACAATTGGAGCTGAAGATAAAGCTGCGAGATCAACCATCAACAAGTACATCAACCAATCAAAGGATATCGGCCTTGCTTTCAGGCAATGATGGATATTTAATTTTATTATGTGTTCTTCCTCATTTCTTTTATCATTAGATCTATAGCTTGCATATGTCTGCATTGCTCAGTTTAGTCACTCCCACGGCTTGTGTGGGACACATTTGAACACTTCTTTTAAATATGATCAATTAATTTACTTTATGCACCTGATTTATGTATGTTTCTTTTTCAATCAATGCATAGGATAAAGTAACCGAAACTAGATGTATGTTCCAAATATGATATGAAATGACAGTTCAAATAAATACCTTTCCTTCTTGCTTTCAATTATGATCATTGAATAATCAAATTGTCTTATAACTCTTGAAAGATAAAAATAGATTAGATCAACTGCCTTCCTTGACTGTTCGATTTCTTGACAATCTAATTCACTTGTCATGATGATTTGATAGTCCTGATTGGACTATTGGGTTATCATGACAATTGATCATTATTTCTTCTTTATCCAGACATCAAAAATTCACTGAATGCAAAACTTTAAAAGTTTTCTTTTACTCCTCCTGAAATAACTGCAATTAGGTCTAACTAAATTTAGTGTGAACAAAATTTAGTAATAGGCATATGTCTCTCAAAGAAAATGTCTTCTTATTTTGCCCCACTGCCTTGTGAATCATTTGTTCAATATCTTCTTGAGATAGTTGTTGTTTTTGCAAAGGTTTTAATGGCTTGGAGGTGGAATGTAGTATTATGTATATTGTTGCTATGGTGGAGTATATGAGGGCATGACCATATGTTGAGGTTGGGTGCTTACATTATATACCAAAGGATTGGTATATGACACATATGTGCTTGATGATTGATGTCCTTGAGACACAAGTGGTGGTTGAGCATTTTGTGATGGATTGATTCTCAAATTTTGCATCACATGGGAACTAGAGGATGGACTGGTGTTGATCAATGGTTGCGGATTGGAGGTTGGATTTGAATTATGATAAGCCATGGAAGGATTAGTGGATGAAGAAGGATGAACAATTGGGTTTGTATTATGGGCAACTTGAGTAGCTTGAGATGGATTAGTATATGTCATATGTCGGGTGCCAATGGGTAAAGCTTGAGATGCATAAGACAGATGGATGTTTTGTGACGGATTATAAGGAGGCAAAGCGAATGAAGCAAGCTAATTGGTGCAAGAGCACCAAGGCTCAATGTAGCCGTACATAGTTTTGGTTTGTCAATTTTTAGTTTGCAGCTTGTGTTTTGTTTTTGTGTGTTTTCTTCGAGTTTTCTGAAGATGCAATGGCGGGAGAAGCATTTTGTTTTTGATGGGTTTTTGAGCCAAGTGCAAGTTCAAGTTGAAGGTGTTCGGTATTTGTTCAACGGTTGAACCACGCCGTTGAACCTATCAGTTGAACCTCTTTGTTGAACCCCGCGGTTGAACCCGCACCAAGGTTAAATGGTTCATTGGTCATTTGGTTCAACGGCGCTGTTCAACGGCTGAACTGCGCCGTTGAACCTCTTCGTTGAACCCCGCGGTTGAACCTTGAGATTGAACCCCGCTATTGAGGTTCAATGGTTCAACGGGTTCATGCATAGAGGATGGTGGAGTTGAAAGCGCCGATCATTTTGTTGGAGGTTGAACCTCACGGCTGAACCTTGCGATTGAACCCGCTGTTGAGGTTCAATGGTTCAGCGAAGGAGTATGTATCGGGGTGATAAAAGGCATCGGCACAAGTTTCTTTTCTTGCACCGACAAAGTATTGTCACACCGACAGAAAGGAATGAAGGAAGCACATCGGCATGACCAAAGATATCGGTGGGATGAATGTGAAGGTTGCCGATAGAATGTGGTCTCATTGAAGGCGGTTGTTAGGACCGTCGGAGTAAAAATGCATATCGGCTAACCAAGGAAAAGCTACGCCGGCAATGTAATGTCTGAGCGATGAATGCTTAAAGCTGTCGGAGAGAAATGGTCCATCGGCGGAAGGGACTTAGGCTAGGCCGATAGTCATCCGTTTTGCCGATACAATGTGTTGGAGAGACATCATGGTAAGTCTGGCCGACTGTCAAGAAAATGCAGAATTCAACCAGCAGTTAGAATACGAACCGTCTGGTAACTGAACCATCCTGTAACGGACATGGAATTCATATAAAATGTAACATTCTTCCTGTAGAGAATGTGGAGAGGAGAAGAATCGAAGAAGTGAATTTTGGTGTGTGAAGCACTTTTATGTAATCAGAATTTTTGAATAGAAATAAAATACAGTAGTTCGATCATTTGTATATTCTGTTCTGTTTTCACTTATCATTCTACAGTAGATTAGTCTTTCTGTTTCTGAAATTTTGTTTTCTTTTGCAAACCATGACTCTGTTTTGATGATTCTTCAAATCCCAATGTACAGTATGGAGATCATCAAACAGAGCCATGATTTTTGTTTGGTTTTCTTTTGTGGGGTGGTCGGATTGCCGGCTAGAGGCAATGCATGCTTGTTCTAGGCGAGCTCAGTAAGGAGTCCGGCTAGATAAACAAGTAGGAAAATAGATTTGCAGGGGTGGAAAATAGAGAGAAGGAAAGTGAGCACCAAGCAGTCCAGACCCTTGAACAGAGTGAGAAGGGTGGGCAATGGGCTCAGAAAGTTATGTGCCATTGAGGCAGTATCTTGGAAGCAGTGAGGACAAGGAATGTGTCCCACACCAAGCAGTGAAATAGAGTTTTCCATCTCTGCAAAGAGTTGAGGAATTTAGCTGACATTTTTGTGTAGAAAGATGTCTGTTAGCACTTTGAATTAGTAGGGAGGCTAGAGTTGTAAAATGGTCTTGTACACCTACAGGATGCAGAAGCAGGCAGTCTAGAGTCCTCCCTATCACTAATCAACATAAGAGACAATGGTATTAGGATTGGCATGTGGTACCATAGCTTGGTCACTCATGTCAATGAGATTGGCATTGGGATTATACGACGTATTGGATGCATTCATGGAAATGGTGGAGACCATATTGGAAGTGATAGGGACATTGGTTTGAGGTATGGATTCCACATGTGATGCAATAGGAGTAGAAACTTGTAATGGCTGCGAGGCTTGTATAGCTTCTGATGTTTGGAGAGCTTGTGAAACTTGTGGAGTTTGTGATATTGGGATAGCTTGTGAAACTTGCGGAGTTTGCACTTGTGAAACATGGATAGCTTGTGACACTTGAGGCACAGATATGGTCATGGTAGAAGCAGGGGTATATTGTGGAACATGGAAAGGCAGAAATCTCAAAGTTTGTGAAAGGTAAGGAAGCATCTCGGTTGGAGTTATCAAAGGTTCTACATTATACTCCATATGTGGTGGGCTTGATGGTGTAGCAATAGGCAACGAAGGAGATGGATTAGAAGGTGGATGGGATGGCAAGGATATGTTATGAGACAGTGTGGCTATGGTAGATGCTCCCTTTGCAACAACAGTAGGAATGTTTGGATCTTGTTTATGAATGGAAGATATGTCAAAGTTACTAGGTAACTTGGCTCCCATTAGAGCTAATTTCAAGAAATGGCTATCCAGATCCGGTAAAATGAGCCTATCAACTTGATCCCATATGTGTGGCTCTTGAAATTCAAATAAATCATCTTGGGATGGCTCATAATAAGTTGTTATTGATGATTGGGGTTGCACTTGTTGTGAAGATGACGGTCCAGCGGTGTATCCTTCGGGTACAAACATATGAGAAAGCATACGAGTTGTGAATTTAGTTACATCTTGGAGAGTGGTTGATTGAGATTGTTGCAACTTGGCTGCCATATCAGCTCTCAATTTAGCTTCCATTTCATCTCTATGTTGGCTCCTAGTTTGAAGCATGATGGTTGATGATGGGAATTGGACTAGTGTGTCAAAGTTGAGACCCAAAAGTTTGTTGTTTGTTGTTTGATTGTTGATAATTTGCTGATGGTTTTGGTTGCTGGTTGATTGGTTTGCCGATTGGTTGTTGCTTGCTTGGATTGTTGAGATTGTTGTTTGCTTTGTTGGTTGATTGATTGGATAAAACTTCCCTAGAGAATAGATCACAAACTCAAGGGAAAAGCTGATTGTTGATGCTATTTGCTGGTGTTACTAAGGTTGAATAAAGCCAAAGGGATGATGTTTGATGTTTATTGGGTTGATTGTTTTGATTATTATTTGTTGGTTGGGGTCTCAAAAGGATGAAAAGCTCAAAGAGTCCAATGGTTTTGTATGCTCAAACAGGAGATGATGTTCAGATGACTGTAGATGATCAGAGGAATGTTTGGAAGTTCTTGAAAGAGCTAAGCAATCTGAAAATGCAACTGATTGGGCTGGATTGATGCAGATTGATGATGTTTGACCAGAGGCGACAAGTAATAGCTCAAACGCGACCTAGAATAGGCCAAAAGCGATTACTAATAGCTCAAAAGCGATCTAGGTAATTTTAGGTGACAGAATGCAGTGTTGACCAAAAGCGACTAGTTTTACCAGAGGCAAGTTGTTTCAGGTCAAGAGCGATTTACCATTGTTTAAAAGCGATACAATTTTTTCCAAAAGCAAGCAACTTTTGTTTAAAAGTGATGTGGTTTAGCCAAAGGTGAGCAGTTTCAATTTAGAAGCGATTTGTGTCTGACAAAAAGTGTGTTTTGGTGAATTTTGGCAAGAAAACAATGATTTTAGTCACTCACACTCACAACATTCACAAGCATGTATGATCCTAGGCTGGAAAGGATTGTATTTGTTAAATCCCCTTGCCATGCTTATCCAAAGAGGATAGCTTCAGGATCTTGGTAGCACCGGCTCCCCTCCACGACACTCACTTCTCATGCATACCAAGTTCTAGGTTTCCCAAGGCTCACAAACCTTAGGATTCTCCCTGCTATCTCTACTAAGAACCATGAGAATCAGGGCGACTTCGAAGGTCTACTAACCTTCTGCATCAACAAATAGAGGGATTTTGGTTGCTACACAAAGTTTCTAGTAAAGGCATTCGTTTGGGTGGCTACACATGTAGCGCTTCACTCCATTAATGGAGGCTTCCTAGCCCAAAGAGTTTATGCTCTAGGGGGTTTTGGGGGAAACATTCATTGGTGTAACACAACAACACATGTTGTTTATGGATTTTGACACAAATACTTTTTTATATAGTGGTTTGAAGAGCTTGACTTCAGCTTGTTACCACTTGGGTCGTACCCCTTCTCACACCAGGAAGGCAAGCCTTTTAAAGATAATAACAAGTTCTCATGCACCCAAGATCCATTTGATAGGCAAGGGGAGAGGATACTTTTGTTATTAAATTTGGGTTACACACATACACAACAAGCAATGCAAGAAAGATAAAACAAGCACAGAGCAAACAATGGTTCCTTTTAAGCACCAAATCCAAATGTTCCTAGATTAGTGATAAAAATGATATGTCTTGGACCAATCGAGGCTACAACAGATATGTTAGTAGTTTCAAAGCCTCCTTTTCTTGGACAAACGATAAGATGCTGCACAAATAGATGATTAGTAACCAAGAAAATCAAACTGTGAATGATAAAACCAGAAGCGACACACAGTTACCAGAGGCAATCAACTGTTGATCATAAGCAATGCAAATTTTACCATATGCAATCGGTTGACAGTCAAAAGCGATCTAAATTTACTAGATGTGATCTGTTACTGCTCAAAAGTGATTTGAATGTGCTGGATGCGTGAAAAGTCCTTGTTCCTGCAAAACTAGGGTTAGGATCATAAACAAAATGATTATCAGAGATTGCAAAACCCTATATATGAGATCTAATACATGAAATTAGCTCAGATGGACATCCTATAACCACAAATTGATAGATTGAAAACCCTAGAATGATAAATTGATGAGATCTTGCAAAATCAAGGATGTTAGCTCAATTAGAATCAAAACCCTAATCAAATTGATTGGCAAATGATAATATGATGATCAGAGACATGTAAAACACAGATTAAAACCCTTGATTGATCAATAAAAATTTAGCAAAGCACCATGCAAGATGAAATGTTAACATAAAACCCTAATCTGCCAAAAGTGACTGATACTGCTAGATGCGAAAGGTTTCAGCTTGATCCATTGTTAACAAGAAGCGACTAGTTTTCAATCATAAGTGATGCATAAATGTCGGAGGCGACTGGTTTTCGCTCAAAAGCCACTGCAATTTGTCATAAGTGAACTGAAAAATTTGAACTTCATAAAACAACTTCAAACAACAAAGTTAATCAAGGATGTGAGTCCCACCGGGCATGCCAAAATGTGATAGGTAAAAATCAGGGTTAATAAGATCAAGCATGTAAATCAAATTCTAATCGCACCACCATCAAAGAATTGAATCCAAGTAAAACAAAATGCATGCTATTCAAGAACAAGATCACCTAGATTGTATGATTCCTTGTTTGGAGATGTGGATTGCTTCTCAAGAATGAACAAACATAGAGATTAAAGCTGCCATGATGGATGGATGATAGTGATAATATGCTTAATGGATGCTCAAGTACTCAATTTCTCAATATGCTTAGGATGATAATGTCAACGCTATGATAATGGATGTTCAAGTACTCAATTTCTCAATATGCTCAGGATGATAATGTCAACGCTATGATAATGGATGTTGTAGTATGGAATCGAAGGGTGTTTATATAGACCTCAACCAAAATCAATCAATGGTGGAGATTAGGTGGCTATGTGAATGATTAAGATTAAAAGATGACATAGATGAATGTGCATAGGACAAGTGTAAAGAAGGGTATAAAGCACATGTGTAAATGTGTACACAAATACTTTTATTTAATAAGCTTGAGTGTGATAGTGTACATAAAAAGTACTGCATATGTGAATGTGTACAAAAGAAGTAGTACCACACACGTTTCAAATGAAGAATGGACAAATGTTAGCTTGTGATCGAAATTAATTAAATAAATAAAATTTATTTAATTAATTGGAAAGATGGTGGAATTTTAATTAAATAAATAAAAATTCATTTAATTAAAATAGAGGAAATTGAAGGATAATTAAATAATTAAAATTATTTAATTATAAATAGAAGAAATAGATAATGAATTAATTAAATAAATATAAATTCATTTAATTAATAGAAGAAATAGATAATAAAGAGATTATTCAAATGTGTTAGACAAATGCAGATGATGGATAATGCGCTGAATGATAAATAATAAAATGAGTCAATTTTGGGTGTCTACATAGAGTTCAAGTGAAAGGTAATAGTTCAAAGACTCCTTGTGAATTGTGGCACGGTAGAATTCCCACTATAAAATATTTCAAAGTTTTTGGTACAAATGTTATATCAAAAGAGAAGAAGATTTAGGCAAGTTTGATGCTAGATGTGATGAAGGAATCTTCCTTGGTTACTCCACTAAGAGCAAGGCCTACCGGTGTTGTAATAAGAGGCTGAATAAGATCATTGAAAGTACAAATGTTAAAGTTGATGAATGTAAGGAAAAGTCTTCAGAATCTAGTGAATATGAATCAGATGATCCAGATGTTTCAAAGGTGGTACAACATGAAGACAACTCAGATGAAGAAGGACAAGCTCCAGTAAGTGCTACCAAAACTCTAAGGCATGTGAGACTCAGTCATTCTGAAGATCAAATCATAGGAGATAAGAACAAAGTGATCGTAACCAGAAGAAACGCTATAGAGGAACAAGTAAATTTCTATCTGATTTCCAAGATTGAACCTAAGACGGTGGATGAGGTTTGCAAAGATGAAATTGGGCAAAGGCTATGGAAGAGGAATTGATGCAGATAGAAAAGAATCAGACTTGGGATCTTGTTCCCAGACCAACAGTTAAGAATGTGATTGGCACTAAGTGGGTCTTTAGAAACAAGATGAATGAGAATGGTGAAGTGGTAAGAAACAAAGCAAGGTTGTTATGCAAAGGATATGCTTAAGTTGAGGGAATAGACTTTGAGGAAATGTTTGCTCTAGTGGTAAGGATTGAAGCAATAAGGATGTTTTTGGCTTTTGCAACATACAAAGATTTCAAGGTCTACCAAATGGGTGTTAAATCTGCCTTCTTAAACGGAGAGTTGGAAGAAGAAGTCTACATTGAACAACTGGAAGGATTTTAGTCATCAGATCAAGGTGACATGGTATGCAGATTGAAGAAAGCTTTGTATGGATTAAAGCAAGCCCCTAGGACATGGTATGCACGGTTGGATAGGTATCTGATACAAATAGGGTTTAGTAAAGGTACTACTGACAGCAATATCTACTTCAAGATCAATGATGAACAAATCCTAATTGTTGCAGTCTTTGTTGATGATATTATTTTTAGAGGCAATGAAGGTATGTGCTCAGTTTTTACTGGAGAAATGCAAAGTGAATTTGAAATTTCCATGTTTGGAGAGATGAACTTCTTTTTAGGTCTGCAAATAAGTCAATCAGATAAAGGTATCTTCATTTCTCAGTCTAAGTATGTGAAAGAGTTGTTAAATAAATTTGGGATGGAAGACTCTAAACCATTTTGCACACCTATGATAACTAGTTGTAAGTTGAGCAAAGATGATGACTCACCTATGGCAAACCAGAAAAGGTACATATCTATGATTGGAGGATTACTTTATCTGACTCAAACCAGACCTGACATAATGCATGCAGTATGTCTTGTGGCAAGATTTCAAGCAGAACCCAAGGAAGCTCATGTGATGGCAGTCAAGAGAATTATGAGATATCTAAAAGGTACAATGGATTATGGTTTGTGGTATCCTAAGGACAGTGACTTACTCTCAATGCATATACTGATGCAAATTGGGCCGGAGATGCGGATGACAAAAAAAGTACAAGTGGAGGTGCATTCTTCTTGGGAAAAGGGTTGGTATCTTGGTTGAGCAAGAAATGGGAATTAATATTTCTGTCTACTGCCGAAGCAGAATACATTGCAGCAGCTTGCAGTTGCACTCAAGTGCTATGGATGAAGCAGACTTTGAAGGACATCAGAGTGGTGTATGAGGATCTAGTCACAATCTTTTGTGACAACACAAGTGCCATAAACATGTCAAAGAATTCAGTGCTGCATTCAAGGACAAAGCACATATCCATTAGGTATCATTTTCTGAAAGAAAAGGTGATGGAGAATGAAGTCAAACTAGAGTATGTCTCTACAAAGGATTAGATTGCAAATATTTTCACCAAGCCTCTGCCTAAGGACACTTTTGAGTATCTCAGAGAAAAGTTAGAGTTCATCACCCCTCTTGCTCCAAACTAAGATGCATAATGGTGCATCAGTCCGAAGGTGTTCATAGATCCGAATTGATGCCTTTCAGGGCTACTTCTTAGGGGGAGTAGTCAGAGAGTTTAGAAGAAAGATTGAATCAGAGTAGAAGAGTGCAAGTATGTGACCTTTGCCAATGATGTCAAAGGGGGAGAGAAGTCATGTGAAAAAACTAGAGAGACAAAGAGTGCAGATGTGTAAAGAGAAAGGGGAGAATCTTGAAGAAAGAAAGAGTACAGGTGTGTAAAGAGAAAGGGGGAGTATTCTATCTTGATGGCTGTTGAAGTTTTTCATATGTTGCCATCAATGATAAAGGGGGAGATTGTTGCAAGTATGTGCCTAATCAGTGTTGTCATTGATGTCAACATATCTTTGTTGTCATTGGTGTCAATTATGTTGTCATTGGTGTCAATTATGTCTTATTCTATTACTTGTTTAGAAGCTTTGTATGTTGAGGATATTGAGAAAATTAGCCTCTTCAGAAGAAACAAGTGAGTTATGGTGAAGTGCAGTACAGACAATGAGATGTATGCTGAATAACAGTCTGGTAAACTACTCCGCATTTATTGTTGCTTGAATATTATGGTCTGCCAAATGGAAGTAAGTTAGAGGTATGTTTGAGGATGCTCTCCACATGAAGATCTGAGTGAGTTGTGTTCACCAGAGTGAAACCTACTTTTTCTGTAAGTTCAAATGGGACAGGGAGGAAGTATTTTGCTCCACATTCCTCCGCAGTAAAGTATTTTGCTCTATGGTTCTAGAGGGAAGTCTGGGATGATGATAAGTGCCTATAGTTGCAATGGTTCGTGATTTGGTAGTCCGCAAGCTATTTTTCTTTTATGACAATCGAAGACAATGAAGTTCATGTGTTTTGGTGTGAAGATTCTTATGAGCAAAGTGGTTAAAGGTTGTGTGGTTGCTCCTCATGATTATAACATGCTTGTGGATGTCTCCTAATCATGTTCCTGTTTGGACATTGGTCCGCGTTAAGGAATTGAGATTATGTTTGAAGATTGTTCCCAGATAACATAGTGTGTAACCAGTCTTAGCCGACTTGGTTAATCCCAGTGATTGCAGAGATCTCTGGAAGATTGTGAAGGCTTGACGAAGTGTGGAAGATCATGTTTGAGTCCTAGCTAAGGCGTGGCGTGATCCACGTACACTTTTATTTCATTCCCCTTGCATGATGTTGTAATAGGTCAAGACCTATTTTGTAAATGTTTGTAGTGCCGACCTTGGAGAATGTTCCAATGGTTGATGATTGTAATGTCGACCTTGATGATCATTCCAAGGTTGTAATGTATAAATACTTGTAATTGAGTCATGAAAAAGGTGTCCTTGAGCAAAAATGACAAGATCATAAGAAAGGTCCAAAAGGAAGGGCAGAGAAGAGGAAGAGCAGAGAAGAGGCAGAGTGAAGAAGAGGAAGAGCAGAGGTAGAGCAGAGCAAAGGAACTATTATACTTTGATCACATAAATAAAGAGGTGTTGATCGTGGCAATGTGCCTGGTAGTGAGCTGCCAGTAGGGTTTAACAGCGCTCAGGGTTTAACAATGCTTATTGTAATCTTGCTAGGTTTAGGGTTGAGGCAGTGAGCCTACTAGACCTAGTTGTTCTTCATGACAGTGAGTCAGTATGTTGGGCCCGTGGACTGACCAAGCCTAAACATCATTATTTCAAGATCTAATCCTCTCCATGGTTTTTTCTCATCTTGAGGTTTTCCACATAAATCTGGTGTCTCTTGTGTTTCATGTTATTTGTGTGGCTATGTTTCTGATTTCATGCATTCATGATTAAATCTTAATAATGGTGGATAAGTGATGAATGTTTAAATTGCAGAAAGTGTTAAGTTTTTGTAACAACTGATTCACCCCCCTCTCAATTGTCTAGCGCATTTCAATAGGGGTGTCCACAAATAATGTCATGAATGTAGAAGTGCTGATTAGAGGAATACAAGAGTGTAGGAAGAGAGGCATACAAAAGGTGGACTTCGAAGGAGATTCATTGATTATAGTAAATGTGATCAGGCAGAAAGAAGCTTTGAATTGGATGATTAACAAAGCAATCAAAAGGGCGTGGGAGGGTCTGGAAAGATTAGAATTCTCTATACAACATGTGTATAGAGAAGCCAACAGGGCAGCAGACACACTGGCCAATGTGGGGGCACAGTCAAACTCTTTAGAAATTTATGACACACAATCAGGTACTTGGAATGGCTTGGAGGAAATCATATGGGCGGATAAGGAGCACAGTGGATGGCCAATCACAGGGGAGAGGAGCTGAGTCTAGGAAAAGTTTTTGGAACAGATATGGAAACCTCTCTTCAAAGATAGATATTTAGACAAGTACTCTCAGTGAAAGTAGAGTTCAGAGCGAGGCATTCAAAGTTGAAGAGATGGCGGGAGGATTTCCTCTATTTATAGATGTTTCAGAAGCTCTAGGCGTACAAAAGAAATGGCAAATAACCGAGTGATGGGGGTTGTGTGTAGGTGTCTGAAGGAGCCAAAAGAGCAGCAGGTCAGGTGTTTGTTCGCTTTGAGAGAAGAGGCGGCTAGGGAGGCTATCTTGCAAGTGATTAACAGGGATCTGTGGAGGCAAGGCCACATGCACGATGGGAAGGTTTATCAAACATTCATTTCCAACATTGTGCTAGTTCTAGGGAGTGTCCAATGGGCAATTTCATGGGGGGTCCGACTAATAGTAGCCAGAAACCATGCCATGGTGATGGATGATATTCCCGATGTGCCACTAGGTGAGGGAGACAGGATTCTTCTAAGTGCCTTTGTAGCTAAGACAGGGCTAAGGGGTAGAGTAGTGGGAAAGGCACTCACAACCTATAGAGCTGGCATATTGAGTAGAAACATGGAAGTGTTTTACAAGGTAGTGAATGAGGAGGAGGGTCTGTTCTCCCCTGCTCAGATGGGGAGACTCAATGAAGCCGCGGAAGGGCTGATGTTTATTATGCATCAGTTGATGTAATGGGGACATGGCATACTCGGATAAGTATCAGCCTTTATGTAAAATTTGTTTTTTTTAAATATATAGAAAACGGGAGCCATCCCCTTGACGGTACTTACAAAAAAAAATAGTTTAAATTAGTTTTTCATTAAAATATGTTATTTATAGTTTCAAATTTTGCTCAATAAATTACAACGAGATTTAATAGGTTGACCTACATAACATACTAAAATTATTAAGTAGACAAATGTATATCTTATAAACAATAATATTTTTAATTCTATTAATTTATTAAAAAAATTGCTAGGTAAGATAGATTGTATTATATTACCAAAAAACAAAGTTTACATATGGTTGATGCTTATCAGGCAAATTCTATGTATTGATCCTGCCACCCCCCCCAAACTGCTCAAAATGACCATGTAGGGTCCAAAGAACAAAATTGCCTCACAAGGTAAGCTTTCACAGAATTAACTTGCTAAACTGCCTACAATTCCAAACCCTACCTAACTGTTCAGGCTAAACCCCAACCCCATATGACTGAACTATTAATAACTGAACATAAAACATAAAACCATGAACAAATACCATGTCGGATTTCACCCTAATCGAATAGGAAGTCCCTGAATTCTGCTATCCACTCAAAACCCTCGACCGCAATCATCTGCATCATCTTTAAAAATTCACAACCCTTGCGAGCTCTGAGCCTATGGAAAATCAAGTCTCCTCCGCTTAGATCCAGAAGGAAGGGATAGTATTTAACCACCTCCCTAGGCTTGTTGATTTTGATGAGATCCCGTGGCCTTGGCAACCCTGCTCCATACACTACAAGTTCCAGCACCTCGTCCAATCCTTCAAGCAATTCTGGCTTGATCAAATTGCGTGCCATAGTGTTAATCTCCTCCTTAGACACCATCAAATCCAATAGCGATGCAACAAAACAAGAGGTGATATCAGAGTTGACTCTGTATCGTTCCCCATTTTCCATGAAAGCCTTCCCCAAGATGAGCTTGGTGGCTCCGATCATGAAAGCATCATTTTGTAGTAGCACTTTCCTCAAATGCTGGTCTATAATCTTGCCCAGGAAAGCCATCTGCCTAAACTTGCTTGTTAAACAAATGGGCGTCTCCATTTCACCACAGGCCAAGTTCTCTGTCGACAGGTGAAAAACTAGATAGGGCACTTCTACCACTAGTTTATAGACTCCACCGCTGGAGAAACCAACCTTCCTTTAGTACTGAAAGCTAGGCTGTCTCTGGCTTCATAATTAGAAAGAAACATGTGAAGCTCTCCACAACTCTTAACCTCCTCGGTTCCAGCAATGCAAACATAGTTTGGCAGATATCGATAAGACTGAAGGCTAGAGATTTCCTTTCCTACGAATGATTAATGGTTGTCTTGTCAATTTCCCTTCACCCTTTCAAATAAATTTTTGGTGTGAGAGGAGTCATTATTATCCAATCCGCCAACTTGGGAAATCCAAAAATAGGTTCCTTCTCCTTCAATCCTTGCAAGGGAATTATTACGATTGAGTTGCCCACGTCCTTTGAGACTAATGGACCCCATTGACCCCACATCCATGCCGACATGGCATCTATCTCGCCAAGACCCCATCGAATCGACCACTCCACACACGAATTGTGGAGTGCCGCCCTCCCAACCGCCCACTATTTTATTAATTTATAATTAATTATACCTTTAGATTATTTAAATAATTGAAGGACTAACATCAATTGCAGAGATTAATGAAAATCATATTATTAAAGATACTTTGTGGGCTATGAATAATAATACAACTCATTTAATATAATTTAAATGCATATAGGTGATAATGTGAGGGATGACACAATTTTTATTTTCATAATAAAGTCAAAGGTTAAATAACCATCCCATTTTGTATCCCTATATGAGAACTAATAAAAGGGTTGTCGTCGTTTGCATATAGTTTATTGAATCTAAAATCTTTTATAATACAAGTGCCCTTTAATTTCATTTGGCCAATGAAGAAAACTACATTAACTAAAAATTTTAAAAGTCCAAATTTACATTATTTGGTACCATAAGGAAATAAATTGCTTGCCCTAAACTAAGAGGATCTAGGCCTCATGTTATTGAAATTAAACATAGAACATGAGGAGATAAGACCAAAATAAAATGTTCAATTAAGAAATGAAATAATTGACAAAGAATAAGGGGTTTATCTAGAATTTATTATGTTGTCGATTTTTACATTATTGATTGGTTGACGTGTTGTGACAAAAGATGAAAATTGTGATCTATTTTTGAAACATATTAGGAAGTTAAGACAAAAAGTCTAAAATATAATGGTGTGTCCCACTCTTGGGCCATATGTTGATTTACCAATGTATGCACAATAGTGTGTACCTCTTGGTCCACATGTTGATTTACTAATGTATGCACAATAATGTGTTCCTCTTGGTCGAAACAAAAAAATAGAGTAAATTTATTTTAGATGACATTATTAATGTGTATATGTTTGTCTCTTACATAGCCTATGTGGCACCCTTTTCCCTCTAAGTCGCGATTGTTGATGTGGGAGCCAAAACTTGCAGAGACCATTATTTTTAATTTGGGAAGATATTTAAGCCCATTCTTTATACATTGAAGGTCTTGAAGAGCTCCATGTTAGCATAAGCCACCCAAGCCAGTTATAGCTTGTTTAAATGTTTTTAGGGCCAAACTTGACCATCTAAGGTCCACTAATTATAATTTAATATTTTTTTCAAATTTCAATTTTTTTGGACATAATAATTCAATCTAAGTGTGATATTGGGTTGCAAGGAACTCCAAAGACTAATTTATTTGTGTAGGGCTTAGAGGATAATTTTTTAGGTCCATCTATACTTAAATGCAAAATTACTAAAAATAGTAGTTTTTCAAAATTATTTTTTTGTTTACTCTAGGGTGTTTTCTTTGATCTATTTTTTAGTGAGAGTATTTATTAGGCTTTAGTGGAAGAGTGGTAATTAACTTTAGAACTAGAGAATCTTTGTGTTGTCATATTTTGCCTGGCCCCAAAATAATCTTGTTTCCCTCCTTCTATCAAAGAAATCCGATCAGAGAAAGCTTGAATAGAAGGAGAAAAATCTTAAATTCTTCAAAAACCCATGCTTTGCCTTACAAAAAATCCTAAAATCTTGCTTGAAGAATCCTTGCAAAAAACCCAGAAAAACCCAGAAATCTTTTGTCTTCAAGTGCCTTCCATTGTAGATAATTCTTAGTTTTATACTTAATCATTTTTGTATGTACTTTTGTATGTATTGTTGTATGTATATCTGTTGTATCGCATATACAATCACATATACAATTGTATATACAAAGGAAGATGTAAAGTCAAATACAAAAGGTGGGATACAAAAGTGAATGTGCATCACGCAATCTTTGTATATGCAATTGCATATACAAACACATATACAAGGCAATATACAAGGGGGAGATACAAAAGGTGTGTCCATTTTTTGTATGTATATGCGATTGTATCTTTGCATATACAATCTTATATACGATGGCATATACCATCCTGAGATACAATCCTGAACCCAAAAGAGGCTGCAATTTGGTTAAGAAAGGTACAGGTGATTGTATGCATCTTTATATGTATATTCGCGTTGTACATTTGCAGAGACAAAAGGTGATACAAAGCGAGATACAAAGTCACATGCAAAAGTTAGATACAATGTTTGCATGTAAATGCAGTTGTATGCAGTTTTGTTTGTATATCACATTGTATATGTGATATGCAAAAGGTGATGTAAAGGGGAATACATACAATCTGGACGTGAATGAAGAATCAAATGTGGCAGATTTCAAGTTGGGGTCTGCCTATCGTATGTATATGCGATTGTATCATCCCATATACAATCCTATATACAATTACATATAGAAAAGTTAGATACAATAGGGATATACAATGCGGACCTGACTGGGAAATTAAATTTCGCAAACTCAGCGGTGGGGTCCGCAGTTGTATGTTGAAGTGCATGTATATACCGATATGCAAAAAAGCAAAGATACAAGGCCGGCCCTGTTCTAAAGTTCCATTCTGGTTGATAATCCATTAAGTTCCACAATTGTATGTACATGCGATTGTATCTTCTAGATACAATTGCGATGTACAAAGACACATACAATGGATTTTCGGCGAGACAATGCGTATCGATGGCTCAGTTTGAGGTCTTTCCGACAACTGATAAGGAGGATGCAGCGGTGGGTCCCAGGTTCAGCTCAATGACCAATGGAGTGATGACACATGGCAAGGACAGATATACAAAAGGTGATGCAAAAGTTAAGGTCCACTTTTGCATGTTGGCCATTGTATTGTATATACAATTGTACATACAAAAGCATATACAAAGGGAGATTCAAAGGCGTATGCAAAGCGATTTTATATGCAAAATGCAAAAAATGAAGAAATCGCATAAGTGCAAAATCGAAGGATTTGAAGGACCCAATAGCATGATGACGTCATCCAGGCCTGTTCTTTGCCCAAGTTCTATATGATGCTAACATCATCATGGTTTTTTACAGTGTATCTATTTTTGTATGTCTGTATGCTTACAAACGACGGTTCTCTTGGTAGCAAGGATAAAATTGACGACCGTCGACTTAGAAGCAGAAAATGCAAGTTCGGTCAAACAAGGAAAATTCAAAGGCTAATTATATGGATACAGAGCCCGATTGTGCAGATGATCTCAGCGAGTGAGGATGCATGAATTCAAATGAATAGGGATTTAAAGTGTTGTAAAAGCTTTGTCAAGGGGTGATCTGTCCCATCCACCATAAATACAAATCCAATCTTTCATCTACCCCTACTCTAGATATGTTTGCTGCCATTACTTCTTGCAGGTCGGCCATCCCTTCAGATGCAGATACTTTTTGATAGAGCCATGTGGGCGAAACTCAGGGATGCCAACGCAAGTTAATACAGAATGGGCGGCGGTTCTTGCTTGTTGACCACTCCTCCTTCTTCCGTTGCCGCTACAGTGAAATAAAATGATATATATACATGTGAAATAGATGTATTGTTGTTGGTTGGTTGTTCTTCTGGGCTGCTATAGGATAGAGGATCTTTGCGACCAGACCTCTGTAATGCAATTGCAGGAGCAACTAGATTTGATGGACTGTGCTCTTATGTTGGGCCTCTCATATCTCTAGTTTTGCTCACCCATGAATGTAATTGGTTGTACTATGTCTACCTCCTGCATTATTCTCTATTTTTGTAACAGTTATTTGGCCTCTATAATCAATAAAAAATGGTATTTTGCCTCTCTCTTTGATCTTAACACTGCGTCTATTATTTGGATTAATGTGAGTTATGTATTGTGGGCAAAATAGTCCCTTTCATTTCTCTATTTTTTTGTCCTGGCCTCTATTAGAATCAGAACGAGTCTCTGCAAGTTCCCCAGCTATGAGACTATTACTGTGTCGATTCAGTTGCAGCCAAACACATTTAAATTAGGTGTATCACCCCTTTCCCTTCAGTTTCCTTCTAACTCTTTTCCCCTATAATCAGTAGCACTAGGTTTAGATGTATTTCTCTAAGCATTAGGCTTAGAAAGAGGAACCAGCCTTCTCTAGAGGTCTGATCTCAATGCGCAAAGTCCCACACTTTTGAGATCATTCCCATTGTGTCATTAGAATGCTCAGAACCTCTTTGAGCAGGGTATAATTCTAGGTGACAACAATTTTTGGCACGCCTGGTGGGACTACTCTACTCTGAGTGAGAGCTAGACTGAGAATTCAGTGTCATTGAAGGTCTACATGCTGCTGTGAAAGCATTGATAGACACCTGGCGACTCTACTGAACAAATCTTCTGGTGAAAACAGCACAAGCGCCTAAAATTTCTTCAAGATCAGGATTTTGGTGGTCTTCCTGGTCCGTTCATCTTGTAGAAGCATCTTAATCACCTGGCGACTCCCTCTCCGGTATGTATCCAATTTTCTCTGGTTGTAGACCTGTATTGCTCTAATTCTGGCATTTTATGATTATTTAGCATCTAGATGTTAAAAAATGTCAAATTTTTATGGGAATCGTGGTTATTCCCCTACCCCTGACCTAAATGCAAACTATTGGCCCCCATACCAACATTATCAAACCCAAAATACCTCTGGTTTCATGCCATACAACCCTGCCGCTGCAGAATATCAGCATCCTCATGATGCTTACCTCCCACCCGCCCCTGCTATGTCTCCTTGGCAGTCCAATAATGCTTATTATCAACCCCAAGGAGACTACTTTGGTCTTAACCAATGCGGCTACCCTCATAATCCATCCTGATATGTTTCCCCTGTGAATGTTGATGCATTCAATTAGCTCATGAGTAGTTTCCTGAAGCTTGACGGATGCCTGGACGATGAGAAGAGAAAAATGGGGTATAGCAGGCCTTAGCAGTTTTATGATCTCAGCATCATAAGCATGCATGGTCTCGAGAAGTTGTCCCTAGATCTAAATAGGGAGGCTGATGAATTTGCAGAATTATTAGAACGAGAAATACAATAGAAGGCACAGGAGAGGGATTTTCAAGAGAGCCTTGCTTTGAATAGGACGGCAGCTCATGAGAATCAGACAAACCAACTAGCCCAAACATTTTCGCCCATTCCCAACTTCAGGTAGTCTCTCCCTGCTACCCAAGTTTAGCTTGTTCCAGAGGCAGCCTCCAAATTTAAAATCCTGAGTTTCAGGCAAGATAATCCATCTGCGCCTCCAAAACCACTTTCCAATTTTAAAATCCCAAGTTTCAGAGGCCCACAACCTTCACAGAGGCCCACAACCTTCACAGAGGCTTGCTCCTACACCAAGTTAGCCTATTTCCCCTTAGAGGGATCTTCTTCAAGAGGCCCTTTCGGCCCATGCTTTATGTCAACCCTCTTGCCCTAGCCCCAAAGTGGAGGAAAGACCCATTTTCTAGTGAGATGCTAGATTTTATGAACCACAAAAGAAAATACTACACGCTGCTGTGAAGCCACCGACCATTAGCGAAACTCCTTGCACTAGTGAAACAAAAAGCTCAGACTTGCTGCTAGAAGAAATCAAGCTAGATCAGATAGAGCAACGGTGTGTGGAGCATGAGATTAATGCTACTTCAAGTGCAGGGTTAAGTCCTCTTGACTTTGGCTCTTTTGAGGAGTTTTCTCATGCTATGACTAGGATGAATGAAACCCAAATGCAGAAAAAGCATGGTGAGAAGGTCCAGTTGTGGAGGCAACTTAAGCACAATCCAGTGAAGCCGCAGTCAAAGGATAGAGGCGTAGTGGAGAAGATTGCTGAGATCAACCCAGGGGTGAATGATGCTGCCCTGTTTCATGAACCGCTCAACCATATTGAAAATGATAACGAGGAGATTGAACACGGGCAGCTAGTCATTGGTATGTAGCAAGAAGAGAACAATGGAAATAATGACGAATTGTTGCAAGTTGAGGCCCAATCTGACAGTGAAATCCCAGTCCATAAAGAAGAGCATATGAGTAGTCATGTACTAGAAAGTATAGAGGATTTGGAGGAGGCTCAATTTTGGGATGAGCTTGATGTTTTCTGTTCGAACCTGGATAGTAAATCGGTGCCTCTAAATGAGGTAAACCATGAGCGGTTTCAGTAGAAGGAGGCAGCGATTCCTCCATTTGACATACAAGAGCTAGAGCTTTCAGATCAGCAAGAAAAGAATGAATCAGAACATAAATATAAATGCAGCAGTGATGATTTGCATGTCACTTCAAGGGCATGCCCAATCAGGCATCTAGCCCAGCTGGAGACACATCAAGATGAGTCTCCACTCGTCATGCTTACCTCAAAGCATGAATTTGAGCATCAAAATGAGTGGGAACAACCCATTTATTCACCACAAGTTAGCAGCATCAGCAATCAGTCTAGGTGGATAGGTGAGTTTATTCCTATTTTGGAGGAGGTGTTTTATCAATTTGTTATATGCCCATCCCTCCCTCACCTCTTTTTAACTGCCCACATGCATGAGAAACATTGTAAATTGTTAAGGAAGGGCAACTACTTTCAAGAACCAGTTAATGGAATTGTTTAAAAGTCATCCCTGATTGTTTAGTTTAGGATTAGAGTAGGTTTTATTTCTATTTTAGGTTTCCCTTCAATAAGTGCCCTTGTACTTTGTTGTATTCTCATTAGGAGATGCATGCTTGTTTGCTTTTGTTTTGCCTTGGTGGCACCTGCCCATGTTGTTCCATGCTCCGCTGTTCTTGTTGCAGTCCCTCTTCTTGACTCCATGCCCAATGGATGCATAAGGCCACTGATCAAATTGTTTAGCAGGAAAACATCCCTGAAAGTCACCAAAATGTTGTCATGTTTTGCCTGGCCCTAAAATATTCGTGTTTCCCTCCTTCTATCAAAGAAATCCGATCAGAGAAAGCCTGAATAGAAGGAGAAAAAACTTAAATTCTTCAAAAACCCATGCTCTACCTTACAAAAATCCCAAAATCTTGCTTGGAGAATTCTTGCAAAAAACCCAGAAAAACCCAGAAATCTTTTGTTTTCAAGTGCCTTTCATTGCAGATAATTCTTAGTTTTATACTTAATCTTTTTTTGTATGTACCTTTCTATGTATCGTTGTATGTATATCTGTTGTATCGCATATACAATCACATATACAATTGTATATACAAAGGAAGATGCAAAGTTAGATATAAAAGGCGGGATACAAAAGTGAATGTGCATCGGGTTATCTTTGTATATGCAATTGCATATACAAACGCATATACAAGGCAATATACAAGGGGGAGATACAAAAGGTGTGTCCATTTTTTGTATGTATATGCGATTGTATCTTTGCACATACAATCTTATATACGCTGGCATATACCATCCTGAGATACAATCCCAGACCTGAAAGAGGCTGCAATTTGGTTAAGAAAGGTATAGGCGATTGTATGCATCTTTGCATGTATATTCGCGTTGTACATTTGCATATACAAAAGGTGATACAAAGTGGGATACAAAGTCACATGCAAAAGTCAGATACAATGTTTGTATGTATATGCGCTTGTATGCAGTTTTGTTTGTATATCACATTGTATATGTGATATACAAAAGGTGATGCAGAAGGGAATACATACAATTTGGATAGGAATGAAGAATCAAATGTGGCAGATTTCAAGTTGGGGTCTGCCTATTGTATGTATATGCGATTGTATCATCCCATATACAATCCTATATACAATTGCTTATACAAAAGTTAGATACAACAGGGATATACAATGCGGACCCGACTAGGAAATTAAATTTGGCAAACTCAGCGGTGGGGTCCGCAGTTGTATGTTGAAGTGCATGTATATGCCAAAATGCAAAAAAGCAAAGATACAAGGCTGGACCTATTCTAAAGATCCATTCTGGTTGATAATCCATTGAGTTCCACAATTGTATGTACATGCGATTGTATCTCCTATATACAATTGTGATGTACAAAGACACATACAATAGATTTTCGGCGAGACAATGTGTATCAGTGGCTCAATTTGAGGTCTTTCCGATGGCTGATAAGGAGGATGCAGTAGTGGATCCTAGGTTCAGCTCAGTGACCAATAGAGTGATGACACGTGGCAAGGGCAGATATACAAAAGGTGATGTAAAAGTTAAGGTCCACTTTTGTATGTTGGCTATTGTATTGTATATACAATTGCACATACAAAAGCATATACAAAGGGAGATTCAAAGACATGCAAAATGATTTGATACGCAAAATGCAAAAAATGAAGAAATCGCATAAGTGCAAAATCAAAGGATTTGAAGGACCCGATAGCATGATGACATCATACAGGCTTGTTCTTTGCCCAAGTTCTATATGATGCTGACGTCATCATGGTTTTTTACAGTGTATCCATTTTTGTATGTTTGTATGCATACAAATGACATTTCTCTTGGCAGCAACGATAAAATTGACGGCCACCAACTCAAAAGCTAAAAATGCAAGTTCGATCAAATAGGAAAAATTCGAAGGACGATTATACGGATACAGAGCCCGATTGTGCAGATGATCTCAGTGAGTGAGGATGTAGAAATTGAAATGAATAGGGATTTAAAGTGTTGTAAAAGATTTGTCAAGGGGCGATCTGTCCCATCCACCATAAATACAAATCCGGTCTTTCATCTGCCCCTGCTCCAGATATGTTTGCTGCCATTACTTCTTGCAGGTCGGCCATCCCTTCAAACACGGATACTTTCTGACAGAGCCATGTGGGCGAAACCTAGGGATGCCAGCACAAGTTAATGCAGCATGGGTAGCGGTTCTTGCTTGTTGACCACTCCTTCTTTTGTTGTCGCTACAGTGAAATAAAATGATATATATACATGTGAAACAGATGTATTGCTATTGGTTGGCCATTCTTTTGGGCTACTATAGGATAGAAGATCTTTGCGACCAGAACTCTATAATGCAATTGCAGGAGCAACTAGATTTGATGGATTGTACTCTTATGCTAAGCCTCTCATGTCTCTAGTTTTGCTCACCCATGAATGTAATTGGTTGTACTATGTCTATCTCCTGCATTATTCTCTATTTTTGTAACAGTTATTTGGCCTCTATAATCAATAAAAAATGGTATTTTGCCTCTCTCTTTGATTTTAACACTGTGTCTATTATTTGGATTAATGTGAGTTGTGTATTGTGGGCAAAACAGTCCCTTTCATTTCTCTATTTTTCTGTCCTGGCCTCTATTAGAATCAGAATGAGTCTGTGCAAGTTCCCCAGCTATGAGATTATTACTGTGTCGATTCAGTTGCAGCCAAACACATTTAAATCTGGTGTATCACCCCTTTCCCTTCAGTTTCCTTCTAACTCTTTTCCCCTGTAATCAGTAGCACTAGGTTTAGATGTATTTCTCTAAGCATTAGGCTTAGAAAGAGGAACCAACCTTCTCTGGAGGTCTGATCTCAATGCGCAAAGTCCCACACTTTCGAGATCATTCCCATTGTGTCATTAGAATGCTCAGAACCTCTCTGAGCAGGGTGCAATTCTGGGTGACAACACTTTGTATTTGGGAGGAATGAGAAGGAATTTGGTATTTTTTGGTGAAATCTAGTTATTTTTTTCCTTTACATTTTTTATTAAATATTATTTTGTATTATTTCTTTACACTTTTGGTTACATCATCTAGTATCATAGTGGGTTCATCTCTAGGTAAAAATTTGATATTTAAGGAAGACCACAATAAGATGTGGTGTCTATGCATAAATGAATAAGAATATGCAACAACTACACAGGAAAGTGGAAGAGCTTACATGAATTAATATAGGGTAGACACAAAGGGAAAGAGGCGCATATGACATAGATGAAGAAAGGGGGTTGGGAGAATAAGTTCTAGAAGATGATTTATCATCCATTTACCAAGAGGAGGAAGAGCAAGTTAAACCACAGTCAATCAATGAGAGGGTGATTAAGGCATAAGAAGGAAGGAATGTTAGAATAAAGGTTGAAATTTTAGATTATGGAGGTAGTCTAAAATTTGATAGATTGGTTGAATACTATGTGGAATTGTAGTTCAATATTTATGGAATTAACTGTGTACGAGTTTTTTTAACCTCAATGTTTCGGATCACACTCCATGATCCATCATCAGGAGGAACAGCAAGAGAAGAGAGAAGTAGAATGATAATTTGCAGACCAACAATTCTAAATAGAATGGGGGGGGAAGGGGGAAGTTCGGGAACCAATGAGCTCCTAGGATAAAAGAGTAAAAATAAAATAAAGTTAAAATATAGAAAACCATCCATATCTCAACAACCTAAAAAACCCAAAAGAATAAAAGAGAAAGAGAGGAAACAAAGAAGCATAAAAGAAGAAATAAAAGAGTCAACTAAAAAAGAAGAACAACCAACACCAAAAAAGGGGGAAAACAAACTAACAGAATAAGAGTTAAATCACAAACCTACCAAGACAAAAAACAAGAATAAAAACAAACAAACTAGTACCTAGTTGGACAAACTAGACAAGGGACCATACGAAAAAATAAATACATAAAAAGCTAAAAATGAGTATCAATGACATAGAAAAATCCAAGGGCTACGACACAAAAAAGATGATAAATAGGGAATCAAGGTGCAAGAGGATACTCAAGTATATATATAAACCTTCAATGAATCTCTATATAAATAACAATGCAAATCAAAGGCACACACAAAAAACAAGCAAATAAATGAGGAACCACATCGAGAGAAAACAAGCAAATAAATCAATCTATCTATATATATATATATATACCTGAGGATTAAGATAATTAAATATATATAAAAATGAACCAATAATTCACCAAGAAAATAACAAGAAAAGAGAGCAAACCCAAAAAATAATAATAATAAAGAAAGAAATAAAACATAAAAGTAAAGAGACAAACCATAGATCTATAAAAATAAAAATAAAAAATAAAGACACCACAGAGAAAAGAGAAAGAAAAAATTGGTGGCGAGACACGGGAGAGAAGATCTAATAAGCAAGAAGACCACAAGTCAGGACCAACAAGAGGAAGATGGAGCCGCTGAGGGGAAACCAAGCTAACAAGAAAGGAAGACCACCGACTAGGAAGGAATACGAAGGATAGACAAAGAAGAGGGGCAAAAACAGTGGAAAGGATGGGAAGGAGGATAAAAAGGCCTCGAAGAGAAAGAAAGAAGAAGAAAAAATTGGAAAAGAGGAGAGGGGGAGAGAAGAGAATAGGGTTTGGTGAGGTGAGGAGGGGGGGAGAGCGGAGGCAAAAGGGAAACAAGGGGCATGAAGAAGAAGAGAAAAGAAGGGGGGGGAAGGAGAGTCATGCGGGAGGATGAGAGCAGTGATGAATGCGATATAATAATGGGTTCCAAGAGAAACTTAGACTCCACCCATCGTTGCGGTTGAGATTGGAAGGGTGGTTACTGATCTCAATGGCCTCTTTGAGTTTCCTCTTGAAGAAATTGTCTTCACTAACTAAGATCTGAGTGTCTTCAAGGCAGATGTGATGCTTGGTTAAGGAGGAGTGCTCTGCAAGGGCGGATTTGTGGACCCGCTCATGCCTTATGTTGGCACTATGTTCTTTTATCCTGGTGCTAAAGGACCACCCTGTTTCTCCAATGTAGGGGGTGCCACACGAACACACAATCTTGTAGACACTAGAGTTGAGAAGAATGTCTCTGGGGTCTTTGGGTGAGGGAATCTGATTCCTAAGAGTAGAGAAGGGTTTAAAGGTACATTGTAGGCCCTTTCTAAGGAGAATATTAGAGATTTTGTTGGAAAGACCTTCAATGTAGGGAAGGGTGGCGACAAGGAGGACACAAGGGTTGGCATCCTTGGGCTTGGGGTTCAAGCGGGACCTGGCTTGTTTGAAAGCTCTCAGGATATGCTTTCTCTTGTAACCGTTTAGCTCAAAGACTTTGGTGAGATGTGAAAGCTCTTGGTCTAGGTTTTCCTGATCACAAATCCAAAAGGCCCTAGTGGCTAAGGTTTTGAGGATACCAGCTTTTTGAGCTAGGTGGTGATGGGAGGAAGAGTGGAGGTAAAGGTCAATGTGGGTAGATTTGCGATAAACACAGCGTCCTAAGGATCCGTCAGGTTTTTTGATAAGAAGCATGTCAAGGAATGGGAGCTCATTATCATTTTCAAGTTCTTTGGTGAATGAGATGTTTTTTGCTAAGTTGTTGAGATGAGAGTGGAATTCTTCAAGCTTTTTAGGGCCATGGGGCCAACAGACGTTGGTATCATCGACATAGCGTTTCCACCATTTTGGTTAAAGGGGAAAAGAGTTAAGGGCGATGTCCTCAAAGTGCTCCATGTAAAGGTTGGCAACGATCGGGGAGAGGGGAGATCCCATGGCAACTCCATCCACCTGTTCGTAGACCACTCCTTGGAAGGTGAAAAAAGTGGATCTAAGGCAAAGTTCTACCAAGGAGGCAATCTCATCGTTGGTCTTACGTCTAATTATTTCAATGGAGTCAGGGATGGGGACTTTAGTGAAAAGGGAAACAACATCAAAGCTAACAAGGAGGTCACTACTGTCCCATTTTTTGTCCTTGATGAATTCTATGAAATGGGCAGAATTCTTGATGAAGGAGCTGGACTTACCCAACAGAGGGGAGATAAGCTTGGCTAGGTGAGCAGCAAGTTTATAGGTGGGTGAGCCGATGGTGTCTACAATAGGACGCAGGGGTATGTTAGGTTTGTGTCTAGAAATATTGAACTACAATCATGTTGGATTGTGGAAATTTGATGTCTCTTACTATGTGGAATTGTTTTTAATGGAAAACTATGATAGAGGGAAAAAAGTAAAGTTTGCATGCACAAAATTGAATGGTCATGCAATGATATGGTGGGATCTTATATAAAGACAAAGGAAGGGTAAGGAAAAGATCAAGAATTAAAGTAAGGTGAAGAAGTTGAGAGGAAAATTTCTCTCCATGGATCATGCACAAAATCTCTATAGAAGATTTTAGAATCTAAGACAATAAGATCTTAGTTTACAAGACCACAAATTAATTTTACAAGCTATTCGTTCAAGTGGATCATAACGAGAAAAATGAATACATGGCTACAAAGGATGTAAATGGTTTATATTTTCTATCCAAGATGAATTAAGCATGCATAGGATTCATAGTATGGAAGATAGCCTACCCACTAGCTTTGAAGGTAAAAGAGAGGCAAAATAGACATAATTTTTGGAGATAATATGGGGTGAAGAGAGGGTCATAATTTTCTTCTAGGGGATGAGGTGGGTTTAATCATAGAAGAGGAGAATCATCTATGAGGTGGAGAAAGAAGAAAATTCTAGAAAAGGATTTTAGAACCAACAAAAAATATTTTAGAGAGACAGAGGCTATGGTGGTGATAAGGGGTTTCAATAAAGAGGATTTTAGAGAGACAAAGGATATGGTGGAGATAGAGGATGAAATATCCCAAACATACCTTTTTTTCTATGAGTGTGATGGAAAAGGGCATAGAGATTTGAGTGACTACACTAGCATAAGAAAGGAGGCCTAATCGATCAAGAGTGAATTTAGTTGAGTTTGAGGCAAAAGAATATAGGATGTAGAAATCACAATAGATGTATGTGAGAGCCTTATGATGAGAAGGAAAATTATTTATCCAAGGAAAGATCCTTATGATGATAAGTCATGGCTACTTCAAATATTTTTTGAACCAGAGGCAATTTACGAGGAAAGGTATGTAATTTTAATATTGATAGTGGAAGTTGTGAAAATATGGTTTTTAATAAATTAGTACAAAAATTAGGTCTGTAATGCGAACTTAGGAATTCTTTTTTTTTATTCGTAAGAGATAATATTATATTAAAATTTCAAAAAGGATTACATCTTTTGCCAAACTAGCAATATGTTTACAGACCATCACTGAAAACACCAAGCTTTTTGCTTGGTAAACCCTAGACCAGACTACCCTTTATCATAAACCTACTTTATAATTTTATAACAAATGGCCACACATGGCCGATATCAAAATAGCCATGTAGGGTTGATATATCACAAACCTGCTTTATCTATAATTCATAGAGATTTCAAATATTAGAAAATTGAAAACCCCTAACCTAAAACATACTAACAATACATACTATTTAGTGATAACTAACTTTTCAAGCTTCTCCATTCTCCTATATGTATTGTATAAATTATGTTATCAATTCAAAATCCTGCATAGGCACAATGTGAAGCATTTTCTTCAAGAAATCAACATCAACCATCACCCTTGCATGATGCACCAACAAATCTACACCACTGATGTTAAGGAGGAAGCAGTAGTATTTTACTACTTCCCCCAGGATATCCAATAATTCTATCTCACAGGGCCGAGGCACCCCAACCCCAAAAGTTGTAGCCGCAAACACCTCCTCTAATCAACCTTGCAGTTCCAGCTTGAACATCTTTTGAGCCATAGTCTCCACCTCTGCTTTAGGAATATGCAAATCTATGAGAGAAGCAATGAACCTGGAAGCAATGTCCGTGTCTACTCGATATCATTCTCCGTCCTCCATAATCGCCCTTCCCAAAATCAATTTTGCAGCACCTTGATCGAAAGAATTTCATTCTCCAGCAAGATTCTCTTGAGTTGAAGCTCGGTTACCTCTCCCAGAAATACCATTTGACGTACCTTGCTCACCTGGTGTATCAGAGTATCCATGCTGCCATAAATAATGCATTTTGTTGACATATACACTACAAATTTTGACCTTTCCACCTTTATAACTAGGGTTTTGTAAGATTTTATAAGAGAATAATTATACCTCTCTGCCTCAATCACTTGTGCTTATTTAATCTTTGTCATGTGCTGTGCTTTGTGGCCTCCAAATTATGAGGACACCCTCTGTCATCTCACATATTAACAAATCTTTCTTAAATCTCTTAATCTGCCAGTTATTAATTAACCCAACACGATATGTCATTTGGCCTCGCTTGCAATCTTGTTTGATGATTACCAAATGTCCCATCATCATAGTCTGTAATACTCTAAGGTGTATCATTAATTTGATGGGGGAAGTGCTCGATCATGTTTAATTACTTTTCCAAAAATATGCCCATATGATTTTTTTGATCATTTTTTAATCATTAGCCATCAAGTTTGAATCAAAATTTCTGCCAAAAAAGACTCCACTAGTTTTAGCAATTCTCACCCCTTATCTTTCCACACCAATGATGTGGAAAGCTTGACAAACTGCCCTTCAAGGAACATGCAATTTCGAGTTAGCTCCTGAACCAATAGTTCTCACTTGCACCCAAGTAGACTTTAGAGTGAGCCTCTCCTTAGATCATACTTGAGTAGGGTTGATAGGCCAACATTCTTTTATATTGTTTCCATCTACTCCCTTATTAGCCAAATCATCCGCCTCCCTGTTCCCTTCTCTGTAAATATGATTCACCATAAAGCTCTTGAAACCTTCCAACCATTTGATTGCTAGGTCTAGAATGCTCTTAAGTTTCCAGTTTTGCATTTACCCAGACCTAAGAGCATTTATTACTAATGATGAATCTCCTTCTATTATCACATGTTCAATCTTTAATTCATGACAAAGGTTGATTCCTTGTAATAGTGCCTGAAGTTCAACTACATTATGGGTGTCGGCAGGTAGAGTCGTTGCCAGTTTTCCAAACACCTTGCCATTCCAGTCCCTTATGATGCATCCTGCTCCGGATATTCTTGGATTACCCAGGGTTGCCCCATCAAAAATTAATTTATACCATCCAAAGCCTGGAGCCTGCCATTCCACATTTTTCCTTGCATCTTGAGCTTTTTTCCCCCCTCTCCCATGAAGGGAGGAACCTTTAAACTGTGTTAGGCCTTCCTTATTAAGGCATCCCATTCTATGAAGTTTGCATTCTTCAAGCTTTAATCATTTGCTCTGCAATTCACCACCTCTACAATAGCTGCCTCCAACTTATTCAACAAGGAAGAAACCATCATTTATTTTTCTCGAAACTGACCACCCACAAACTAGAGAATAGAGTAGAGTTATTTAGCACTGGCCAAGCCTGAACTAAACTAAGGCTATCTCTTCGAAGAGCACTTTTCCAAGGTAGTTCAACACACAACCATTGTCAATATTCCTAGGTGAAGGGACAATTTAGCAGAAGATGATTTCCGGTCTCCTTTGCATTTTTGTATTAAGTACACCTAGATGGACCAAGGTATCCCATTTTTAGAAATCTTTCCACAGTCAATATCCTATTTTGAATGGCTGCCCAAGCAAAGGATCTAGCCTTGGGTAAACAACACTTATTCCAACATATATTGATGGGAATTTGAAAGGAAAATTCCAATGCTTTTGCCAAGAATTTGTATCCATGTTTAACATTATATTCACCAGATTTGGCTCTATTCCATCTTATACAATCACTATCTTCCCTGATGAAAATAGTCTGCACAAGCACTGCTACTTCATACTCAACAACCACCTCATTTCAAATTCCTAACAATCTCACATCTCTCCACTTCCAATGTGTTAGCCCAGCAAATGTGGTCTCTTGAAGGTAGTCCCTCACATGACATCCCCACATTTGTTTTGTTATCTCCCTCACTTGATCCAACTCCCTTCTCCTTTCCAAGCTTGGAAACCCCTCCACAAGTCTTCCCAAAAGAGAGCAGTCTTGCCATCCTTTATGTCCAACGTTAGATAATCTATGATTAGGTCTCGATAACTTCTCAGAAAATTCCAGATTCTTGATCCCAGTGGAAGAGACCTTGACTTAAAAATACTTGTTTCCCCTGCATCTAAATACTTTGCTTTCATCATTTTGACCCACTTTAGAGCCTTATTCTGTAGTAGTAAATTTTTCAATCGTACCCCATCTTCATTCTTTGCCTTCCAAATTTTATCCCACTTAATGAGAGGATACTTGTTCTGATCACTATTCCCTTGCTAGAAAAAAATTCTCATTTTTTGATTAATTTGTGTACTTACATCAACTGGCATCGGTAGTCATGACATCATATATTGTTAATGTAGAAATCATAGCTTTTAGCATCGTTATCCTACCCACCCAGGACAACCATCTGTCTTTCCAGGATGCTATCTTATTTCCCACTTTTGACACCAATGAATCCTAGAGTTTACCTGATTGCAGTACAACCATCAAAGGAAGACCCAAATACTTACTTGGAAGTTTTACTTTTTTAAACTTTAGCACTCTCAGAATCTAGGTTTCAATCCTTTGGTGGCTCTGATGAGCCGATTGTACATTGATTTTGATGGGGCTGATGAGCCAATTGTACATTTATTTTGATGGCTCATGGATAAGCACATTGTATTTGTAGACACTTGTATATTGATACATTTTCTGATATATATGATGATGATTTTGGTTATGCATATGATGTGTAATGATGATGGATGCACTTATGTTATGATGTTTATTTTTGCATTTTTATGTTTTATATGGATGCTTATAACGCAAATGAACATGCTTATAATGCAAATGATAATGATGTAAATGTATTATGCTAATGATATTATGATGATGGAAATGTATATAATGACAATGCATAATGATGATGTTACGATGTATGCCTAACACACTTGTTTTGTAGGAGGAAGATAGAGGAAAATGAGACGATCGAATGAAGAATGAAGAAATAATTGATCTTGGTTGTGGACTACATAGGATTATGGTGGAATGGATAAATGATATGACAGCTTTGAGATAATTGCTCAAATAAAAAGAGAAATGCAATCCTTATGTTTGATGTAGCATGTGGATATTATGCACCAGGATATAAAAGACCAAGGTGTCGAGTTATCCAATGCATAACTAGCATACTACAACCTTGTCTAAACGTATGAGGTCAACATGTTGAACCAACATACACAAGATATGAATAGCATCTAGTGTTTTGAAATGGACTTTGACACTACAAGCAAAGGTTTGAGCTTATCTCCACTATAGGTAATGACACCTTGTTGGTTATATGTATGGAGCTAGTCTTAGCATAGAATAGTCTCAATGCAAAAGAGACTGTTTAGCTTCTCAGATGCAAAAGATATTGATATGTAAGATGCTAATCCCAACAAGTACAAGATACCAATACGCATAGGAAGAGAATAAGATCATCCCACAAACACAACATACGAAAGCTATATGACCATGCCCGATTTCGTACTTCATCGCAACATACCAAGATACAGATGAATCTAGGCAGTCATGATTAGGCATAAGAAAGGGACAAAAGATAAATCAAATGATAAAATAAAAGATATTGTCATCATGTTCTCTTGCCAAATTTAAATGCTCTTGGATGGATTAAGCTGGCGCCTTGTTGAGAGGAAAGTTGTATCCTGTTGAAGGCTAAGGTGTTGGTAAAATGCTATAGCAAATGTTGGCTTAAGGCATGCAAACAAATAGCTTTTGGCTTATTCCTGATTTGTTAAAATGCTTGAGTTTTCTGAGACACACAGAGTCTACTTTTTGCTTGAGCTAGTCAAAGAGAAGAAGATGGAAGATGAACGAAGATGAAATGGGGTGGATCATCTGTGCTTGCGTATTGGATACTTCTTTCATATTCCAGACTGCCTACATACCCTGTATCCATGGGATCAAAGCACATAACGATGGTGATGAGACATGATTATATGTAGTTCTAGGCTTATTAATGATGTAAGTGATGAAAAATAGAAGAAAGTGAGATGAATGTTTTGAGAGTGATTAGAAGAAGGATGAAAGATGGGTGAAGGGGTCTATCACCTATGCCTGAATCAGAGTGCTTCCTTCGCATCTCAGATTGCCTACATACCCTGTATCCACGGGATCAAGGCTTTGAATGATAGAGATGAGATGTAGTTCTTGTTTATTGTGTTGATGGTTGATGAAAAAGGATCAACTTTATTGCTTGGATTTTTGTGATATTTTGAGTTTTTTTTTGGATTTTTGCTATGTTTTGATGGATGAGGTGATATGAGATAGAGCTTTAGATATCCACTTCCAAGGAAGGCTCGATAAGTGCCCCCAATGTGGGATGGAGCTTACTAGGGAGATGCTGCGATGGATGTGTTTATGTGGATGGTCTGCTAAGGTGCCAAATGATATCTTAACCCCAACAAAGTCCAAACTATGACGACTAGCATGGCAAAGGTAAGGGCGAAAAGGCTTTATTATGGATGGATAAGAGATAATGGATTATGACGCTAAATAGGAAAGATAGCGGATTATGATGTGGATTATGGAGGCTAGAGAGTGGATGATGTTGTGGAAAGCTGTGATCAAACGAAACTAGATAAATGATGGAGGTTGATCTCTACACATAGCGCCTGTTTGCCAGGTTTTCACTATGGTACTTATCCAAGGCGCCTGTTTACCAGGTTTTCACCAAAGGATGGATTATTTATCTTGTACTATTTTTTTATTATCCAAAGCGCCACAAAGTGGTTTTCACTATTAGATTTTTTCTTTTTGACTTTTTGATGGGATAGCATGATAATTACACATGGTGCCTGTTTGCCAGGTTTTCACCATGGTAATGAATAGGAGCGACTCAAGTGTCTAGTGCTATGAAAAGTGATATTGTCCCATTAGAGAGGAGTGTCATTGCATGGACCATGTCATTATGCTCATAGATGTTGGTAAGGGAGATGGAGTAAGGAGATGGGCTAGGTAGATAGTGGATTATGATGTGGATTATGGAAGGATGGATGGGGCATAATGGATTACGATGTGGATTATGTAGGGCTTATGCAAAAGCATGGACCATAGGGATAGGCTAATGAGAGAGATATGTAAGATAATGGTTGAATGATGGGAAGATGGAAGGACGCGGAAATGTTGCGGAATGGAATGGAACCATGACCAACGACTGCACACACCGTGATAAACATTGAAGCTTTTGATGGGAAGGTGGTGTAGGAAGTGATGGAGATGTTTTCTTAGGAGATGGATGAGTGAATGCTTGAGGGACCCACATAAACTTAGTATTTTTTATGATTTTTGCTTTGCTTGTGGGATTTTTGAGAATTTTTGAATGGAATGGCAATTTTTAGATGGAAGGTGATGGTTGGGATTCTTGAGAGGTAGATGCCTCATTCAACTTGTTTACATTTTGCTTAGGAACCCAAACCATTGTAGTCATGGGCTTTTCTTGTGGAGTTACGGGCTTAGATAGCCTTTTGGATGTATTTTGATTTGATTCTTTGTATTGATGCCCTAAGGCATGAGAATCCTTGGGAATTTTTGCTTTATAGGTATAGGCATCCAATTGTTTGTTTTTGAATCCCTTGGGAATGGATTTGGTGGAATGAGTGGAAGCTTCACGTTTAGACGATATGTGCATTTGTTGGTCATGATTAGGAATGTAAGAGGTTTTATGGATAATCGGATAATTAGGTGTTGGGAATAATGGAGGTAAGGAAGATGGAGGGATAGTAGGAGTTGGAAGAAGTGGAGGTAAAGTTGATGGTGGAAGGTATGGGGTCACATGCTTTTGACCTTTGGTAGGTTGATGGTGATGGAAGAAGTGGAGGTAAATTAGATGGTGGAATGTTAGGAGTTGGAAGAAGTGGAGGTAAGTCGGATGGTGGAAGGTGTATGGTCACATGCTTTTGACCTTTGTAGATGGATGGAGGCGGAATGGCTACATATGTTTTGGGAGTGTGATATGGTCTTTGATGGAAAAAAGTGGATTTAGGATGGATGGAGGAATTACCGACATCTTGAGCTTGTGGAACCATGCGTTTGACAATGGGACTAGGGGTATCTTGGGAACTAGACTTGAGTTCATTATTAGATGCAAACAAATTGGTGGTAGAAATTATGAAGATGGATGTTTCGTGAAGAAGGGGAGAGTCATCGATGGTATCTGAATTAGAAGTCTCTCCCACCAAAGAAGGTCCATCTTCCATGTCACCAGATTCTTGCAGTGTGTATTCACCCGGTTCTTGTTCAGTGAACTTGATACAGAGATTTGAAGTGGCTTTGCTAGATGAAGGATTGAGTAAGTCAGATGGATCAACATAGGATGAAGATGGATAAGATTCTATATTAATGGGGATACGATTGGGATTTTGATATTTGGCTTGAAAGGCATGACAAAACTCAAAGGGATTGGGATCAGCATGGATGACAACTTCAGCACCATTATATGGAAACTTGAGACATTGGTGGTATGTAGAAGCAACGGCTTTAAGGGCATG
The DNA here is from genome assembly GCA_027924645.1 of Cunninghamia lanceolata. Lineage (NCBI taxonomy): Eukaryota > Viridiplantae > Streptophyta > Pinopsida > Cupressales > Cupressaceae > Cunninghamia > Cunninghamia lanceolata. The sequence goes on from BSBN01001583.1 coordinate 21,309,692, forward strand.
GATCCATGGTCAGCCAAGGATGATGTTGTAAGGAAGCTCAATATCAAGAACTTGACAGTGGGTGTCAGTAGTGACAGGACCAGCTTGGATAGGCAAATAGATGACTCCTTCAGTATCTCTCTTAGCATCATCGTATACTCTGATGGTGAGGATCTTAGAAGTATCAATATTCTTCTCAGAATATCCCAATTGTTTTATTAGTTTTAGAGAGCATATATTGAGACCAGCTCCACCATCCACTAGTATTCATTTGATATGGCGTTGGTTTACAAAGACTTCTATGTGGAGGGCTTCATTATGATATGGGTTAATGGATGGTTGAAGGTCTTTATCAGAAAAGGTGAGATGGCAAGGGGCTGCAATGCTAGCTATCATAGATTGAATTTGTGTGGTATTGATATCATTAGACACCGAAGACTCTTGCAATGCTTTATCAAGGATAGCTTTATGAGTGGGGGCTATGAGTAGCAGCTCTAGGATGGAGATGTGTGCGGGAGTTTTTCCAAGGTGATCAAGGATATTATAATTAGAAGGTGAGTGAGGAGGATTGATAGGTGCTCCTTGAACGGTAACACGACCTCTTCTAGTAGTTACAGTGCAATCAGGTACTTTACCTTGGATAGTGATAGTAGAAATGCGAGCATGGTCAATGTGGCCAATCGTAGATGACTCATAGTTGTAATGGATAGCATTCCTAGTATGAGAGTTACTTTTCTTGTCATGAAGTGGAAGTGGATTTTTGAAAGCATCTAGTCTTGGAGTCTATCAGCCAACCTTTTATGCTCATGGAGAGATGTTTGATTTTTGGAGTGTGTAACCCAAAACTTATCCATCCATGTCATCAGATTGGCATGTCTTTTCTTGAATACTGTGGTGAGTGCATCGAATCTGGCCTGGGCTATCTGAGTATTCACTTGTGATGCTCCACTCTTACTCTTTGCCTAGGAACTTTCCCCTTGGGTTAGTATCTTGGTAGGGACAGAATCTTTCAAGAAATCATTTTCTTTGTGTATTCTTTCACAGTTCAATTTGTACATATCTCTTTCCTGAATTAGCATTTGAATCTGCGATTTATTTAATTTAGCCACATTAATACCAATGTTTGCAATGACCACAGGATCGGTCTCACCTACCTTCAGTGTCATCACATGGCCAAATGCCTTCTCTGTGTCAATTATGGCAAGCTTCTGGTGTGGAGGGTATAAGGGCCCATATCATAAGAGATTCTTCATCAGGATTGTATAGTGATCCAGTGTACACCTCTGTCACACCTTCTAAACTAAGTTTATGTTTGGCACTGTCATTATGTAGAAAGATATCAAAAAACAAAGAAGATTTCAAATCCAGACCAGGAAAAATCATGACATCGGCTTCCACTAAGAGTTTTCTCCCCTTTTCTAGAGTCATGTCTTTTATCTCCTTTTCAACATCTATTTTCAAAGTTTTCAATAACTGTTTCTCATTATCTAGTGTTATATCAGGAACAAATTCTCTAATTGCTTTGCCTTTATGCTTATTGTTGACCTATTTTCCTCTGCCCAGAGTTAAACAGTTCACCTTGCATTTTCCTTGAAAATCCTTTAGAAATGATCCCTACAAGGCTTAAATCCTTCAAATATTTATGCTATTCCTTGTCAAAATTTCTTAAAATCACGCCTAAAGATTCTTTGCAAAAAACCCAGAAAAACCCAGAAATCTTTTGTCTTCAAACGTTTCCCATCGTAGATATTTCTCAGTTTCATGCTTAAGTATTTTGGATACATTTTTGAATGTATATTTGGATATACATTCGCCATTGTATGTTTATATGTACAAGTACAATATACAATGTCAAAAAATGCAAAGTAGGGATGCAAGTCATACATGCAAGGGTCAATGTGCAAAGTCAAATGTATATCGGCAATATGCAGGGCAAAGATACAAGGCCTACATACAAAAGAAATATACAATGACAAATATGCAAGGGAGAATGTATGTTCGCAACATACATTGCCGATATACAAGTGCGACATACAAGGCTGCATATACAAAGGTAAGATGCAATAGGTGGGGTCCGCTGAATATACAATGGCATTTGTATCTTCTATACAAGTCGCATTGTACATGCGAAGATGCAAATAAAAGATGCAAGTCAAATATACAAAGGGGGCAATGTACATTGCCGATGTACATCAGTGCGACATGCAAGGCTGACATACAAAGGCTTTTGCATATCGGCAATATACAAAGGGGAATGTATACAAAGCGCATACAAGGAAAGGTCGCAAGAAAAGATACAATTGGTGGGGTCCGCCAATTGTATATTTGCAATTGTATGTTGCGATATACAAGTCAAAGGTGCAAAGGCAACATACAAGCCGGACCTGACCCAAAAATCAAATTTCACAAAATCAAGTATTGAGTCCGCGACTTGTATGTACAAGTGCATTGTATATTGCGATATACAAAAGAAAATATACAAAGGGAAAACATACAAGGCGGACCCGACTGGGAGATCAAATACAGCTGATGGTCATTTTGGGGTCCATGAGTTGTATGTATAAATGCATTGTATATGCCGAAATATACAAAAAAAAAAGAACACAAGTCGGGCTTGTTGCAAAGATACAAAATGGTTAATGATCTTTTGAGGTCCGTTCATTTGTATGTATATTTGTGATTGTATGTTTTCATATACAATCGGATATACAAAGGATTTTTTGCATATGTCGAAGTGGAGTGTTTGCAATGTATAAGCGAGTCTACAGTTTCCTTTGTATATTTCACATTGTATATTGCGATATACAAAGGTCAGATACAATGGTGATATGCAAGTCGGACCCGATAGCAATTTCAAATCATTCTATAAATACTTGAAGTCTGTGCCTTGTATGCAAGTGATTGTGTGTATATACAATCTCAAAAGCACACATATAAAGGCCGATATGCAAAGGGATTTCGGTGAGATAATATGCGTCGGTGACTCAGTTCATAGTCATTCTGACTGTCGATAAACAGATGCAATTTTCAACGATGCTTCTTAGACCAGCTCAACGACCAATTAGGTGATGACACGTGGCAGGGGCATACATGCAAAAAGTGATACAAAAGTAAAGGGGCCCGCTCTTGTATGTAACCTTGTATTATATATACAAGGTGACATACAAGTAAACATACAAAGACATTTTAGAGGCTGATTCAGATGCCGAATGAAAGCACAAATGCAAAGCGGTATATACACAGATGCAAAGCGATATATATAGGCAGTTGACCGAAACTTTGACTGCCCATATCTCTTCCATTCTAGTGAATTTTGACATGCTGCAAAAGGCAAAAGTGCTTATTTTTGCCTCCTCTTTCATTTAGCGGGGTTTTTAGGGTTTTTTTCTCACTTTCAAATTTTGGATCTGGATTTGTATCCTCAGTTGACTGGACGTTTCAGCGACCAGTTTGGAGTGATGTAAACATAGATATTTGTTGCATTTATCAGAGAGGGTCGATGATCTAGCTGCTTGCATTAAAGACTCAGAATATCTCTCACCTGCCCCTGTTCGAGATATTTCCACACCATAACTTCTGCAGGTGGACATCCCTTCAGGAGATATTTTCTAACATAGCTCATGGAGCGATTTTTGTAACCGACCTAGGTCGGTTTGGAATGCTATATATACATTGTAATGAGATGTAAAAAAGGTTGGAAATTTTTTGGCATTTAGGCTCTTCTATTTCCAAACAGAGCTTTCTGCTACTGTAACTATGACTTCCCATTAAATATATGCAAGTTATTTTACCTCTTTTTGCTGATTTTCTAGCTTAGTGTAAATCTGCATGTGATTGTCTGCGAACGCCTTGGTTCCTTTCAATCATTCTGCTTCTTACCTCTGCTAGAATCATTTGAATCTGTGTATGTCTACTTGTTGTATCTGGTTATGTTGTTCATCTTTCTCAGTTTTATGAAGGTTTCTTTTAATCAGTCTAGTGCATCACCCTTACTTTCAGTTTTCCTGTATTCATCTTTTATTAAAAAGCATTCTTTCTCCCTTTCCCTCTAAAAATTTAGTAGTTTTAGGTGATAACCAGTTAAGGAAGCCAACCTTCTCCAAAGGTTTGATCTCATTTTGCAAGGTCCCACACTTCGAGATCATTCCCATGTTACTCCAGATTGCTAAAATTTACAACTGCAGCATAGGGTGCAAATCTGGGAGATAACAACTTTGGCACACTCGGTGGGACCAGTTCGATGAACTTCTCATCAAGATACTAAGAGATTTGGTGTTTCTCCTAGTATTACCATCCTTTGGAGGCAATATTCAACACCATGGTGACTCTACTGAACGAATCAACTGGTTTTAGCAGCCCAAGTAAATTTTATCAAAGATCAGGATTCTGGTGGTTTTCCTGGTCTATTCAACTTCCAGAAGCATTTCAATCACCTAGTGACTCCTTCTCTAGTATGTATCCAGTTTCTTTTTGGTTGCAAACCTTTTTGCTCTAATTCTGACATTTCTTTGATTATCCATCATTTAGATGCTATAAAATGTCAGAATTTTATGGGAATCATGGTTATTCCCCTACCCCTAATCCATATACAGGCTATTGGCCCCTATATCAGCAATACCAGACCCCAAATGCCTCTAATTTTATGCCATACAGCCCTGCTGCTGTAGAATATCAACATCCTCATGATGTTTACACCCCTACTCAGTCTTCTTGGCAGCTTAATAATGCTTATTATCAACCCCAAGAAGATTATTTTGATCCTAGCCAGTGCAACTACCCTCCTAATCCTATAGTTTTTGTTGCCCCTGAGAATATTGATGCTTTCAATGAGCTCATGAGTGGTTTTCTAAAGCTTGACAGAAATTTAGATAAGGCCAAAAGAGCAGCAGGGTACAGTCGGCCTCAACAGTTTTATGATCTTAGCATCATAAGCATGTATGGTCTCAAGAAGCTGTCTCTAGATCTGAATAGGGAGGCTGATGAATTTATAGAAATGTTAACATGTGACCAGCAACGAGAAGCACAAGAGGAGGTTTTTCAAGAAAACCTTGCTATAAGGACGACACCTGCTCAGCCTGCTGCTGAAGAAGCCCTAAAATTTAAAATTCTAAGCTTTAGGCAGGTTAGTCCATCTACACCTCCAAAACCGCTTCCAAGTTTTAAAATCCCAAGTTTTAGAGGCCCTCAACCTTCACAGGAGCCTGTTCCTAGCTTCAAACAAGTCCATCTTTTAAATCAAAATGAATCTATGAAAGAGCCTCAAACTTCTCTACCATGGCGGCCTTCTTGGGTCAAGCATCCTGGTTACAAAGTACCAAACCTCCTAATGGCCAATCCTCTCATACCAATTCAAAATCAGGCAGAGGAAAGGGTTGTAGAATCCAAGCCTGACATAATTCCAAGTTTTAGGAGTGTTTCTCCAACCCAACAATCTATACTTGACCACGAGCAACCTAGTCTCCACAAGTTTCCAAGCTTCAACGCTTTTATCCCTTCACAAGTCCCTATTCATGTACAAACTCAGATTATCACTCCCCATGAACAAATGTGTCCAGAACCCTCTCCCCTCCAAGAAATTTAGGAAGTTTTTCAGGCCTTTTTCCCTGATGATATTTCAATCCTCACGGGTGAACCTGTTGTATACCAAGATAGTTGGAAAGACGAGCCAAAAGAGGAGGTGAAAGAAGATAAAACTAATGAGGAGCAGTTTGTTCCTACACTCACAGAGATAGAATTGTTTGAACCTATTACACCTGTGAGTAATGTTAACCCAAATAAGGGATTGAGTCCTCTAGACTTTAGTTCTTTTAAAGCCTTTTCTCATGCATCTAATCAAGCAAATAAGGTTGAAATGCAAAGAGTGCATGGAGAAGGCCTTCAGCTGTAGAGACAACTTAACCAAAATCTAGAAGAGCTACAGTCAAAGGATGGAGGCATAGGGAAACAAGTTGCTAAGGTCACTTCAGAAGTGGATGATGTTGCCCTACTTCATGAGCTACCTGATTATGTTGGAGATGAAGAGTATAAGCAGCTGGTTGAGGAGATGCAGCAACAGGAGAACACTGCAAATAATAACAAATTGTTGTAGGTTGAGGCTAACCATGACAGTGAGGTTCCAAACCATAAAGAAGGCCGAGCATGTTGCCTTATGCTGGATGATCTAAAGGCTGATGATGTTGATATGCTTGAGAAGCTTCCATGCTTTATTGAAAATAATGAGGAGATTGGACATGGACAAGAGCAAATTGAAGACTTGTTCTTTATTATCCAGCAAGAATATCGGCTTCTTGGTGGGGAGGTTTTCTCTTTTGAGCATGTGCATGGCTCATTTGCTGAGCCTAAGTTGGAAAATCATGAACATCTTGTTCATAAGGTAGAGGCAGCCATATTTGTAGTTGAATCATAGGAGCTAGAGTTTTTAGTCCAGCAAGAAGAGGAAGAATGCAGCCATGATGACATTATGTCAACCTTCTTGGGTTCTTTGAAGGAAGAAGGAGAAAACCATGAGGTCCCAAGTCAGTTGTTTCACACATAAGAGCCACATGAGAGTCAAATGGAAGGCACCATCATGCCAAATGAAGAGCAAGAAAAGAAAGAATCAGAGCAGAGACATGAGATCAAACATGATGATTTGCATGTCACTTGAAGGGGATGCCCAATCAGGCATCTAGCCCAGCTGGAGACACATCAAGAGGAGTCACCACTTGTCATGCTTACCTCTAAGCTTGAAGTTGAACATCAAAATAAATGGGATCAGCCTATTTATTCACCACAAGTTAGCAACATCAGCAATCAGTCCAGGTGGATAGGTGAGTTTATCTCTATTTTATGGGGGGTGTTTTATCAATTTGTCATATGCCCATTCCCCCTTCACTTCTTTTTAACTGCCCACATGAATGGGAAGCGTTGTAAATTGTTAAGGAAGGGCAATTACTTTCAAGAACCAGTTAATGGCTTTGTTTAAGGTCATCTCTGACTGGTTAGTTTAGGATTAGAGTAGGTTTCATTTCTATTTTAGTTTTCCCTTTTCCCAAGTGCTTCTGCATAAGCTGCATTGTGATTAGGAGAATGCAGGCCCTTTCCCCTTTTTGTGTTTCAGAGGCAGTTTCTAGTTTTCCAGCATGTTTTAGACTTGACCCCATGCCCAATAGATGCACAAGGCCATTGATCTAATGTTTAGCAGGCAAACATCCCATAGAAGTTGCCAAATTGTTGACCTATTTTCCTCTACCCAGAGTTAAACAGTTCACCTTGCATTTTCCTTGAAAATCCTTTAGAAATGACCCCTACAAGGCTTAAATCCTTCAAATATTTATGTTATGCCTTGTCAAAATTTCCTAAAATCACACTTAAAGATTCTTTGCAAAAAACTCAAAAAAACCCAGAAATCTTGTCTTCAAACGTTTCCCATCACAGATATTTCTCAGTTTCATGCTTAAGTATTTTGGATACATTTTTGAATGTATATTTGGATATACATTCGCCATTGTATGTTTATATGTACAAGTGCAATATACAATGTCAAAAGATGCAAGTCATACATGCAAGGGTCAATGTGCAAAGTCAAATGTATATCGGCAATATGCAGGGCAAACATACAAGGCCTACATACAAAAGAAATATACAATGGCAAATATGCAAGGGAGAATGTATGTTCGCAACATACATTGCCGATATACAAGTGCGACATACAAGGCCGCATATACAAAGGTAAGATGCAATAGGCGGGGTCCGCTGAATATACAATGGCGTTTGTATCTTCTATACAAGTCGCATTGTACATGCGAAGATGCAAATAAAAGATGCAAGTCAAATATACAAAGGGGGCAATGTACATTGCCGATATACATCAGTGCGACATGCAAGGCTGACATACAAAGGCTTTTGCATATCGGCAATATACAAAGGGGAATGTATACAAAGCGCATACAAGGAAAGGTCGCAAGAAAAGATACAATTGGTGGGGTCTGCCAATTGTATATTTGCAGTTGTATGTTGCGATATACAAATCAAAGGTGCAAAGGCAACATACAAGTCGGACCTGACCCAGAAATCAAATTTCACCAAATTCAAGCGTTGAGTCTGCGGCTTGTATGTATAAGTGCATTGTATATTGCAATATACAAAAGAAAATATTCAAAGGGAAAACATACAAGGTGGACCCGACTGGGAGATCAAATACAACTAATGGTCATTTTGGGCTCCGTGAGTTGTATGTATAAATGCATTGTATATGCCGAAATATACAAAAAAAAAGAACACAAGTCGGTCCTGTTGCAAAGATACAAAATGGTTAATGATCTTTTGAGGTCCGCGCATTTGTATGTATATTTGTGATTGTATGTTTTCATTTACAATCGGATATACAAAGGATTTTTTGCATATGCCAAAGTAGAGTGTTTGCAATGTATAAGCGAGTCTACAGTTTCCTTTGTATATTTTGCATTGTATATTGTGATATACAAAGGTCAGATACAACGGTGATATGCAAGCCGAACTTGATAGCAATTTCAAATCGTTCTATAAATACTTGAAGTCCGCGCCTTGTATGCAGGTGATTGTGTGTATATACAATCTCAAAAGCACACATACAAAGGCCGATATGCAAAGGGATTTCGGTGAGACAATATGCATCGGCGACTCAATTCATAGTCATTCTGACCGCTGATAAACAGATGCAGTTTTCAGCGATGCTTCTCAGACTAGCTCAGCGACCAATTAGGTGATGACACATGGCAGGGGCATACATGCAAAAAGTGATACAAAAGTAAAGGGGCCCGCTCTTGTATGTAACCTTGTATTGTATATACAAGGTGACATACAAGTAAACATACAAAGACATTTCAGAGGCCAATTCATATGCTGAATGAAAGCATAGATGCAAAGCGATATATACACAGATGCAAAGCGATATATACAGGCAGTTGACCGAAACTTTGAATGCCCATATCTCCTCCATTGTGGCAAATTTTGACATGATGTAAAAGGCAAAAGTGCTTATTTTTGCCTCCTCTTTCATTTGGCGGGGTTTTCAGGGGTTTTTTCTCACTTTCAAATTTTGGATCTAGATTTGTATGCTCAGTCGACTAGACGTTTCAGCGACCAGTTTGGAGTGATGCAAACATAGATATTTGTTGCATTTATCAGAGAGGGTCAATGATCCAGCTACTTGCATTAAAGACTCAGAATATCTTCCACCTGCCCCTATTCTAGATATTTCCACACCATAACTTCTACAGGTGGACGTCCCTTCAGGAGATATTTTCTAATACAGCTCATGGAGAGATTTTTGTAACCGACCTAGGTTAGTTTAGAATGCTATATATACATTGTAATGAGATGTAAAAAAGGTTGGAATTTTTTTGGCATTTAGGCTCTTCTGTTTCCAATCAGAGCTTTCTGCTACTGTAACTATGCCTTCCCATTAAATATATGCAAGTTATTTTGCCTCTTTTAGTGAGTTTTAGTTTAGTGTGAATCTGCATATGATTGCCTGTGAACATATTGTTCCTTTCAATCATCTTGCTTCCCACCCCTACTAGGATCAGTTGAATATGCGTATGTCTACTTGTTGTATTTGGTTATGATGTGCAATTTTTCAGTACTGTGAGGGTTCTTTTATTAAACTTGGTGAATCACCCTTTACTTTCAAGTTTTTCCATTTCATCTTTCATTCAAAAGTATTCCTTCTCCCTTTTCATGTGAAGATTTAGTAGTTTTAGGTGATATCCAGTCAAGGAAGCCGGCCTTCTCTGAAGGTCTGATCTCATTTTGCAAGGTCCCACACTTCGAGATCATTCCCATGTTACTCCAGATTGCTAAAATTTACAACTGCAGCATAGGGTGCAAATCTGGGAGATAACACTTATATAGGAAAGATTTAAATTCTGGGAACTGAATGAACTGATCATCCGAAATAAAAGATTTGTAAGCCAATTGCCTAGCATCAGTATCAGATGTCTCTTCAATCTCTATCTCTCTGTCAGGGAGCCTATATTCTTCAATTCTAAGTTTGGGGATTATGTCAGGCTGGTCTTGGGGTCTTTTGTTAAGGGATCCTTCACTATCAGAGGATAATACCTCTACCTCTTGTGTCTCTTTCCTCCTCTTTTCAACTTCCTGATTGTACTCATCAATGGCAAATTTAGCCTCTACCTCTTCCAAATTCCTGATAACATCATCATGTGGAAATGGAACATGAATATATCCACTCAGATTTTGTTTTCTTTTTGCAAAGTCAATAAATCCTTCAGGGTCAAACCCTTTTCTTGGTATTGCTTTTCTCAAATCAAAATGTAACAATTTGTCATGAATAAGGTCATAACCTTCTCTTGACAACACAGTAAAATCCCCAAAGCATAATGTGCTTGGCATGAAAGATTACTTATCATAGGCACTCAAATTCATAACATTTGAATAGTCCATCTGCCTGACAATCTCCAGGTATGCGATTCTATCTAGTATAGTTTTAGGTAACAAAAATGGTGTATCCTCAAAGCCATACACTATGATCATGGTCGAATCGAGGAAACAATACCAATCACCCCAAATGTGGTTCACAGTCAGTGGTCCTCCGAAATCCTTGGGCCTTAAAAACTTTTTGATTTCATCTGACAAAGAATAACTACATGGATATCCATAACATCTGTACAGTGTTTTAACAAAGAATTCTTTGAAATGTACATAACTAGAATTCACAAACCTACTATCCCATATGGAAGTCCATAATTGCATGGGTAGCGGCTGACCTCCCTTACCAAACTGTGTAATTCTCAATTGTTCAGGCCACATTTTAAACTCTTGTCCATAATATAACACCATATGCATAAGAGAAAAATAATGCTTAAAACTCATGGTTGGAGAGCCATTTTTGATGGCCTTCAGTCCTGAATCAATTCCCCTAAGGAGGTGTGAAGCATAATCAAAAGTTTTGGCATGATGGCATTGTATGTCTGCAGAGATGACCATGGGTGCTATGGACATGAATTTAGGGACCTCTGTTCCCAATACTTGTCCCACTGAATAATATATGTATTTCATATAGGGTTCAAACAGATCGACATGAAAAGGAGGCCCATCACCTTCCTCGAGTGGTACTAGATTTCGCTCCTCTCTGGCTCTATGCAGTGGCAATCTCCATCCCTTGTAAGTAGTATCCATTCTCAAATATTCCTTTTCTAAATCTTCATATATGATGGGAGTATTGTAGGTGTCATCCAGGCCAAAAACTTCACATATTGCATTCTTAAACACATGAACAAATGGTTCCCCTTGTAGGTTGCAGATGGCTTTTAGGTCAGGGTTGTAATGATAGGTCAAGAGTTTTATGAGATCTATATTTACAAAGACATCTATGACAACTAGCTTGCCCAAGTTAAGATTCCATAGGTTACAGACGGGTTCCAACCTATTCCTTCTATAGTAGTGAAACATAAACAGTTCGTATCCCCTGATAGGGGTCCATATGTTCCCTACATGTTTATATTTATCTTCCAATTTTTCCATGTTTGCCCTTAATTGTGCAGTTCTCCTAGCCTTAGGGCCTAAACCAGGCAATTGGTCTATAAGGTCTTGATTGAGCTTTCTTTCCTGTGTTTTCTCTCCCTTCCCTGTTTCGACCTTTTGCTTTTTGTTTTTAGTTTGGCTAGTTTCAGTTTGTTGCTTTCTTTTTGTTTTCAAAGAACCCTCCATTTTATCTCTACGCTAGACATCGGGTTTAGCCTTATAATCTATCAGTAACAGGAAGGTTTGCAATGCTTACTTGTATGTGCTTAGTGTTGTGAATTTCCCAGTCTCTTGGTGAATTCCCCGCTCTTCCACTACAACCCTTAGAGATTTCTTTTGATTTCAATTCATTATGAATCAGAGCAATTTGGATGAGATTATGCTCAAGTGGCCATTAATGTGGGCCTCTGGAATTGAATGCAGCAGGCTTCTCGGGCTCCGAAAATGTCAAATCGATATAATAAATTGTGTCGGGAAGACTATTTTAATCTCATTCCAATCTATATGTTCATTTTGGTGCCATTTTTTGTTTATACATTCTCAATCGATTGCCAGGACTATTCTAATGTCTCTTTGATAGGAGGTGTTCTTTTAGTTCTGATCTTATCGGGAAGACCTTTTAACACTTTCATCGATGCACAAATCCCCTTTTCTTATTTTTCTATTCCTAGCATTTTGGGGAGACATTATGAATTTCACTCTAATATTAAGGTGGTCCTGACTGTCGAAGTTGCTTTTGGACATCAACGAGTGTTCTCCCGATGAGTAGTAGATACTTCGTAGCCATCGGGCTGACAATTACTATTGCTAAGAGAACAAAATGTTCTTTCGATACATTAGGTCTTGCTGATAGTATTTTCTTATATTCTTTGTCCATGGGATACATTGGTAGGACTCTCGCCGAGGCATTCCCATACCTTCTCATTGAGGTGACTTGCATAGTTAGGAAGACATAAATGATCCGTTCCGATGGTATATGTTATGCCGATATAACTAGTGTATCGACTCATCGGCAAGAGTACACATACTTCTTGCCGAACTTATGTTCATCGGTATGACTTCTGAGATCTGCGTAGTTTAAAATTTTCATTCTGACTTTATCTTTCTTGTCGATAAGCCTTTTTATCGGTGAAACAATATGTAGTCTTCCCGATTGTTGCACAATTGTTACTTCTGGGTTATTTGATTGGTGTAACTCCATTTAGGTCTTCTCGATATAAAGCAAAATGTCCATTAGAGGATTATGGCTTATCTGATCGGAAAGACATGCATATGATCTTGTTGATAGGGGTCAATTGTTTGTTTTGCACTACTATGGTAAGAGAAATCCTTATCTCAAAGGTCGTATTTATGGAATCATCAGTTGTTATGGGCTATAATATGGATCTTGTCACACAAATTTTATCAATCTGTATTAAACATAAGATCAATATATGGAAAATGTGGAGGTGGTGGTTAAATGGAAAATGTGAAACTTTTTCTAGTTCTAACACTTCCACCCCATGACACACTTTCACAATTTTCGATGCATCTCTGCAAGTAGTGAAAACAACCAAGTCGGCCAAGACTGGTGTTAACACTAGGTCTTCTAAGAACAGTCTTCATCCATGATCCAAATTTCTCTTTGCGGACCAATCCAAAGGTAGGATCATGAGACATCCACAAGCACATTGTAATCACCAGGAACAACTGCACAATCTCTAACCACTCTGCCAAGAAGATTCTTCAAATCGGAGCACATAAACAACACTGTCAGCTACTGTCATAGAGAAAAGATAGCTTGTGGATCACCAAACCATGAACCATTAGAATTGAAGGCACTTATCATCATTTTAGACTTAACTCTAGAACCGCAGACCATAATACTTCAATGCGGAGTTGAATACTTTCTCCCTATCACCAGTGAATACTTAGAAAAAAATAGTTTTTTCTCTAGTGAGCATAACTCACTCAAATCTTCATACCGGAGGCTCAAACTTGGAACATAGCATCTTCAAAAAGCATCTAAATAACTTCCAATCCGCAGACAAGGATATTCATTCTACAAGAAATGCGGAGCAATCTACTAGACTGTTTTGCTGTATCAGGAATACTTATTTTCTTCAACACTTAACTCATTACAAGCAAGCATCAGAACAAGAGCACAGTTGACACCAATGACAACACAGATATGTTGGCATCAATGACAACACCGGTTAGGCACATACTTGTAACATTTATCACATAAAATCATTAGCAACCTCACACCAACCATTCTAAATATTTACGTAATATAATAGTCTAAAACAAACATAAATATTAATAACAAGGTTTATAATAATGTGACGTAAACTTATGCACAATACGTGATTAGGTCGAGTTCATCTCCCCTTCATGTATAGAAGAAAATTACGTCGATTCTGATTAGACGAAATATGGAATTCAACATTAAAACTATTAACAAGAAACACACTATCAATTCTATCAACTACATCATTGAGGACACAAACATAAACTCATTTATGACGTAAAGAATGACGTGTTCAACTGAAAGTCATCCTAGTCACAAAACAACTAACGTATAACCTTGACAAAGTCGTTTTCTCCAAAATGACTAGGTTGACGTTAAAAGACATTTAAAAAGACTTTAAATGACATCGACAACTTGTCGAGTTAAGAAATAAACTTAGACCAAAAGGGGTTGAGTATCACTTACTTGACTCAACTAAGTTCACTAATTTACACCAACACAAGACTTAAGATGGTGACAAACTATTCTTTTCCTTATATCTATTCCCTTCTCCCTGATGATGCTCTCCCTCCCTTTCTCAGAGGGGTAGAAACATGTTTCCTAAATACATCTTGGAATCACCAACTCCTGATTAGTGTATCAAAATCATTTCATAATCCCTATGAAATCATAACATCTTAACAACATATTTCAATTATAATCAAATAAACATAACTCATGAAAACATTGATTTTTCCTGACATTTTTACTAATGTCAAATCATTGAATCATGCAAAATCATCTACTAATTACTTCAAAAGTAAAAAAGTAAAACATAGTCAAAGTTAGGGATGTAACATCCAATTGCTAGTATATAATAATATATATACATGTTAATATAATACTAGTATATTTATATTTAAAAAAATATATATACACTATGTTGAGAGATATCTACTCAAGGTTTTGGTGCTTTTTGCATTTTCCGTGGATTTTGTGATCTTTTCTAGTTTTTTTTTCCTTCAATTTTTTTTTGGTTTTTTTTTTGTCTGTAGTTTTTGTGATTTTCTCTATTTCCAATTTCCTTTTTGGTTTTTATTTTTTATTTTTTCCAATTTATTTTTTGGTTTTTCTTTTTTCTTTTTTGGCTATATATTTACACGGAAAAAATGAGTGCTCTCATCTCCACCCCACTGTGATTGTAAATGCCTCTCAGCATAATTCTTTAAATTAACCTAAGGAAATCTAATATAATGTAATATAATATTATTTAATAATTAAGATATTAAGAAAATGGGAGTGAGACTCAAAAAGATATCGAGAATCGAGAAAGAAAATGAATATTTGGCATACATGTAAGGAGGGATTATATGCAATACAATTGGCTAGAGTGGTACAAATTTTCAAATCCCATGCCCACAAGTTTTCATGGCTTGTAATTAGGTTTCAAATTATATATTGTTTGGTCCCTCAAAAGCCCACACACTACCAAAGGAAAAGAAGTGGACAAAACCACACAAGAGCAAATAAATCCACTATTCTTTTAACATTGTTTAAAGACTTTCTTATGGACAAACATGTTTGTCTATTTTTACATTGCACATACTTATTTTGACTTGGCTTGCTAGATACCCTAGTTGCACCCTGGTCTCTCTCTCTCTCTCTCTCTCTCTCTCTCTCTCTCTCTCTCTCTCTCTCTCTCCCCTAAATAATTTACATTATATAAAATACGCTATATAATAACACATATAACTATAATATATATTATATATAAAATAAACATGATTAAATTATAAATAAATATTTAATATAAATAAACAAAATATAATTAAGTTATAAATATTAAAGATGTTTAGTCTAAATATACAATTTTATAATATTATATTATACTTATAAATATAATATATTTTATATTATATAATATTAATTTTTTAAAAATATTGAATTTGTTTTTTAATTCTCATTTGTGAGTGGACCCAAAATACAAAATACAATTTTGTGTAAAACAAAAATTACATTTATGTCTCAAACTTCTACTTAAATAAACAAAGTGAGTTAGTCAAGTAATTTGAATTAGGGTTTTAATCATCTCACATAAAATATCCAAATTCATCTATATATTTTTTGAAATGTGTGTTTTATTTCCCTTTACGTATGTAGTGCAAGTTACCATCATTTTTTGAGAAGAGGGAAAGTTACCTTAGTGTGCAATGGGTATGCCGAGATAGCATGTGGATAAAAGTAATAAGTAATTTCTTGAGAAGAGAGCATATAGTTTTGTTGAGGTGAATGGTTGTTGTCTATCTGGTGGTGCCTGCATAAACATTCAAGTTTCAAACATTTAAATATGTGGGCCCCTTCCCAAAAAATCTAAAAAATTCTAATATTTTGGCCTCTGCAGATGTGAAAATGCAAGAAATTAGTTAAGGTGCAAGTCAAAATATGCAGTGGCGGGTCAGGAATCTCCATCGGCCCCTAAAAAATGCATATCGGGTCACTGCTTCGGGTCAATGTTTCTATGTCTGAATGTTTTCGAGAGTGGCTAAGGGTTTCACTTTGCCGTTGCCACGGAATCCGCCAAGTGTCGAGCCCCTGTTTATTGCCGCGCTTTTATTTTTGAGTGTAACTCTAACGCGAATGATGCCACGTGTCGGCTTCTGCTGAGGTTTCTATGCAGTTTCTTCTAAGTTTCAAGAGTGTCGCGGAATGCACCACGTGGAGGCATCCGAGGGACACACAAAAGGTTACTAAAGGCCGCGGACGGTGCCAAGTGGCGGCCTTCGCCGGTATTCCTAAAAGACTCTAAAAGTTTCACAGTTTCCACCAGTTTCTGAAAGACCCTTAATGTTTCTCAAGGCAACGCGGAAAGCACCACGTGTCGTTCTCCACGAAGTTTTTGAAAGGTTTCTATGTAGGGGTGGAGGATGCCGTGTGTCCCTTATAGTTGCTGCGGAAGCCGACAAGTGTCGGCTTCCAGGATAGTTTCTGCATGTTTCAAAGTGTGGCGCAGACATGGTGGGTCCCATTAAAGTTTCTAGGTTGCTGCGGATGTTGCCAGATGGCGGGCTCCGCCGAGGTGTTCCTAAAAGTTTCTCAGTTTCTTTGGAGGCCGCGGAGCTTGACAAGTGTCAGCTTCCACGGGCGTGCCCCTGTTTCAATATGTGGCGAGCGGGAGGTTGTGGGCCCCATTCCTTAATGTGTCTAATGTTTCAATGATCGCGCGGAAGGCGGCAAGTGTCTTTCAGCGGGGGCAGTTTCTTTATGTTGCAACAGGTGCGCGGAATGCGCCATCTGTCCCTTGACGTTGCTGCGGAAGCCGACAAGTGTCAGCTTCCGCGTTTGTTTCTTTTTGTTGCAATGGTCAACGAAGTGTTGAAGTGGGTCCCAGTGAGTGCCTCAAGTGTCGCGGGTGATGACAAATGTCACCTTCCGCATAAGTTTCAAAGCGGCCCCTTAAAGTTTCTAAGTAGTGCGGAATCCGCCAGGTGTCAGCTTCCGTTGAAGTTTCGAGGAGGATCTTTGAGTTTCAAGAGGCCACGGAAGGCGCCACGTGGCTGCTTCCGCGGGTGTTTCAGAGAGTTTCTTTGTGTGTTTCAAAGAGGGCGCGGAGCCCGCCATCTGTCTGCATCCGCGAGAGTCTCAAAGTGTTTCTAATGTTTCTTAAGTGTTCATTGGTGTGACCGAAAGTGTCGGCGAAGGCTTGTGGGTCGAGCAAGGCAAAAGCGCTCGACACTTAGTTTACATGCGGCCCTGCTTTTACACTGATAAAGTGGCCTCTGTGGGATGCGTGTGGGACTATTCTTCCTGCATTTTTTTTATTTTTTCAATGAAATATGTTTTGGTGGGAAGGTGTTAAGGGCGCAGTTCCTGCATTGTCCGTTGGCTGTGAGTAGTTGAAACATTAAATGGCAGATTTTGTAGAAGGTATGGGTCGAGTTGACAGATTCAACTATTCGATTAATGAGGATTGTCCCTGAGCGGCGGCGCATCTCCCGAGTTCACCTGTTCCCTCCTTCTTGTCCCTCTGCTGCATTAACTGTTTTGGGCGCCATTTTTCTGATACTGTATCTGGCAATTTTTGAGTCAACTATGTAATTAATGCTGAGTGCACCTTCCTCACTGTATATAAGGGACTGTGTGACTCATTTTTAAGGTTGTTAAAAACTAGACATTTTGGCTCTGTAATAAGATACAACTGGTTTTGGTTGCTCTGTACAGGAGGTCTTGTGCGTTTATGTATCTCTTGTTGAATGTCTCATGCATGAATCTACTGATTTCATGATTGATTTTGTATGAGTAATGCTGTATTTGCATGTGTTTTGTTAATTCTGTCTCCAGTATTGCATGTGTCCTTTTGAATCTAGATATCTAAGGGGTGTCTGGTATTCTAGAATATAGAATTCCTGTATTGAATGCTTGATCTTTCAACTTCTGCCCAAGGGGTAGATTAAAGTGTTTTCAGATTAAGTGTTGGGAAAGATATACTGCAATAGGGATACCATAAGTAGAGATAACTTAACACTCTGTCCTGGGAGGTATCTGTAAGGCAGATACTATAACACCCCCTTGAAATCCAGTTTTAGTGTGTTCATGCTGATCATTCACAAGTGTATGTCTACTGACTCCAAGCCCTGGATAGGCACCAATCTAGCTTTGTGTTGAGGTTATACACCAGGTCCAGGTTTGCATCCAAACAAAAAATTAAATCCAAACTCCAAAACAACCATTAGGACAGTAGAATTAGTTTTAGGATCCCAAGTCCTCTGTCTACAACTAAAAATAGGCCCAAAGCTAGCCCCTTTGCTCTTATCTTGCAGTTTTGGTCTACTTACAGGAGGACGTATCTGCTTCATGTCAGCATCCCAGCCTTTGTATGCATATTCTCATGGATGTTGAGTAGGGAATACCCCCCTAGGTTTTGCAGAGCCTGAAGAAGAAGAGGAGATAAAAATAGAGTCTATCTCCTATACTGTTGGCCCCTGGCCCAGAGATCCTGTTGATCATTGATGGCTACCTTGTAGGGAAACCTGGGAGTAAGCATCCAGTCTGGGAAAAAACCAACACTATCCATTAGTTGGTCTCTATGTCTCTGTCTCTCTACCTCTCTTTCTCTCTATCCCTGTTTCTATCTCTTTCTCTTTTCTTAATTGCATAAACATAGTGGCAAAACGTCTCTCTCTCTCTATATAGAATATGGAGTTCTTTGAGGGAAAAAGCAAACTTGAATTATAGGATTCCATCTTTCTATTTCGAAGCCTATCTATCTAAAGGGGATCAATGTCCTTTCTTTGTTCTCTAGAACTGGGGGTGCAGAAGTTGCTTTGTATCATTTGGGTATAACACTCAATTATGTTGTATCTAAAAAAAATTGTAAAGAAAACACGCTTATCCTAAAAATTTGGGTGGAACAAACACATCAAAAGGGTAAATTGATTGAGGTGGAATATGTGCAAAATTTGACAAAAGAAAGACTTGATGAAATGATTAATTCAATTGGAGGTTTTGATATGACAATAGGTGAAAGCCCCTATAATATTCTGACAAGCAACAACAAGAACACAAGGGACGGGCCAGAGGGGAAGCATTCATCTATTTTCTATGAATTTCCATGGATTGTGTATTATGTAAGGAATGCAATGCATTCAAGTGTAACTTGACATAATAATGAAACCTTCATTTTGTACTTGTTGACCTATTTTCCTCTGTCCAGAGCTAAATAGTTCACCTTGTATATTCCTTGAATATCCTTTAGAAAGTGACCCTACAAAGCTTAAATCCTTCAATTATTCATGTTGTGCCTTGCAAAAAATCCCAAAAATCTCACCTTGAGAATCCTTGCAGAAAACCCAAAAAAACCCAGAAATCTTTTGTCTTTAATTGTTTTCTATCGCAGAGATTTCTCAGTTTTATACTTAGCCATTTTCATGTATATGATGATGACATCATCCTTGTTTTGGGGTTTCCTATCATTTGGTCGATTTGCATCTCAAATACATTTTTCCTTGTATCTTAGTCATGTACAATGTTACTGTACATCGGGTCCTTTGTAGATATTGTTGTATGTATTTTGTATATACAAAGGCCATATACAAAGGTGAATGTACATCGGCAAGATACATAAGGCAGTATACAAGGCAGACATACAAAGGATTTTCGGCGTGACATGCTTATCGGCGGCTCAACTCATAGTCTCTCCGATGGCCGATGAAGCATACAAGCCAGACATACAAAGGATTTTCGGCGTGACATGCTTATCGGTGGCTCAACTCATAGTCTCTTCAATGGTTGATGCATGCGCACATACAAATGGGGAGATACAAAAGGTGGGGTCTGCTTTTTGTACAAAGCCAATTGTATCTCATATACAAGTCGCGGATGCAAAGGAAATATGCAAAGGTCAGATACAAAGGTGGGGTCCACCAATTGTATGTATATGCGATTGTATCTTTGCACATACAATCGCATATACAAGGGAATATACATTCCTGAGATACAAAGTCCGGACCCGAAATGAATATGCATTCTGGTTGATAAAGGCACAAGTGATTGTATACATCTTTTGTTTGTATGTTCGCATTGTATGTTCAAACATACAAAGGATAGATACAAGGTCACATATAAAGGGCAGGTACAAGTTCAAATGCATGTTTGTATGTACAGGTTTGTATGCAGTTTTTCCTTGTATATTCGAATTGTATATGCAATATACAAGGCAAAGATACAAGGGAGGACATACAACCCGGATGCGACTGGACAATCAAATGCAGCGAATAATCTTTTTGGGGTCTGCGGCTTGTATATGCCGATATACAAAGAAGAAAAGATACAAAGGCCGGACCTGTTCTAAAGTTACAATATGCCAGATGATCCTTTGAGTTCCGCATTGTATGTATATGCGATTGTATCTCATATACAATCGATATACAAAGGGTCGCATACAATGGATTTCGGCGAGACTTAGTGCATTGGCCGCTCTGTTTTTGGTCTTTCCGACAACCGATAAAGCATGCGAATGTTTAGCGATGGGTCCCAGGTTCAACTCAACGGCAAATCAGGTGGTGCCACGTGTCATGGCCGATTCAAAGGGCGTTTCAAAAGGTAAAGACCCGCGATTGTATGCAGGCACATGCAAAGCGAATAAAATATGCAAAAGGCAAAAGTGAAGGAGACTTTGTATGTGGCACCAAGTGAACCTAAAAGTGCAGTTGCAATTGTATATACAATTGCAAGATACAAGCATATATACAAAGGCAGATGCAAAGCGATAAATAGGTACAAGACGTAGTTGACCATAACTTTGACCGCCCGTATCTCCCTCATTCTGGTGAATTTCAACATGCTTCAAAAAGAAAATATGCTTGTTTTTGCCTCCTCTTTCATCTGACGGGCCTTATGGAGGATATCTTCACTTTCAAAATTTGATGCAAGTCTGCAGGCTCGATCGACTGGATGTTTCAGCGACCAATTTGGCATGTGCAAATGCAGATATTTGTTGCATTTATGGGTGCAGGTCGATGATTCAATAGCTCACATTGAAGATTCAAAATATCTTCTATCTATCTCAGTTCCAGATCTTTTATTCCATAACTTCTTGCAGGTGGACGTCCCCTCAGTGGCAGATATTTTCCTGACTGTGCCCATGGGGTGAATCCATTGTAACCGACTTAGGTCAAAAAATGTAAATACTATATATGCATAAGTTGGAGATGTAAATAGGGTTGGACATTGGAAGTCTTATGGAATATATGCTTCTGATTTCCAAACAGAGCATTCCTCTACTGTAACCATGCCTTCTTATTGAATATATGCAAGTTATTTTACCTCTTTTACTGATTTTTAGTTTAGTGTGAAACTACATATGATTGTCTGTGAACTTTTGTTCCTCTCAACCATTTTGTCTCTCACCTCTGCTAAAATCATCTGAATCTGTGTATGTCTACTTGTATCTGGTTGTGTTGTGCATCTTCTCAGTTCTGTGAGGGCTCTTTTATTCAACCTGGTGAATCACCCTTATTTTAAAGTTTTCCTGTTTTACCTTTCATTTTTAAAAGTATTTCCTTCTCCCTTTTCCTTTGAAGATCCAGTAGTTTTTAGGTGATAACCAGTCAAGGAAGCCAGCCTTCTCCAGAGGTTTGATCTCATTTCACAAGGTCCCACACTTTGAGATCATTCCCATGTTTCTCCAGATTGCCAAGTTTTACAATTTAGCAAGGGTGCAAATCTGAGAGATAACAGTACTAATATGGACTTTAATAGATTACAATTCCTTATTTTCATAGCCAAGTTCCTACCCAAATTGAAGAGGCTACCAAAAACAAGTATTAAAAATTATGGAAAGTATTATTATTTTGATTCTATGTAGCAAATTTGTTTGCACAATCAACATGAGACTAATTGCAAGTATGGATGTTGCCAATTGTAGACTGATATGAACATTATTTTTTATATGGAGCAAATTTGTTTACACAATTAGTATGGGACTAATTGCAATCTTGGATTTTGTCAATTACAAACCTAGGGTTATTAGTTTGATTAGTCGTGCTATCCATGCTTTCCTTTTGCAAGGATTGAATGAAAACCTAGAGGATGTGTAGAAAATCAAATTTCATAAAAGAAATATCTTAGATTTAGAAAAGGACTAGACTATGAAACCCATCACAAGAAACCATTCTAGAAGATAAAGCTCAAAGAAACCATGTCTTTGAAACATTTATCTATAGAAAATAAAGATATAATTTTTTTTACCACACCATGTTAAAGGAGTTTTTGGATTTGGAGTTCCAGATCATCTTATGGGTTGGTAGTGGAAGCTTAAAGAGTTTGAGCAAGGCCCACCATACTTTTACTTTGAATGTGTGTATAGTATGCCAAAGGGTAACTAAAATTTGTGGATTCAAAGTACGTTTAAGTTTCAAGTAGAAAACATGGCTACATGCATAACCTTCCTATGAATAATTATTTTTAGATTTTACCTTTACCACCTGTGACAATTGAAGGGTAACTAAGCTTAACTGCATAAACATAGTGGCAAAAAGAGTTCCATTATGTGATAGACTTGGTGTTAATCATTCTTTTCATTTGTTAGACTTTTGAGATGCTGCAAATGTCCATTTTTGAGCCACTTCAATAAGTGACATTATTTCCAATTGTATATATTAAGGTTTACTTTTGGTGGTTGGTTTCTTACTCAAAAGGGTTTTCCCAAGTATATATCTTCTTATATTCTTTATCTCATTCACTTATTCTTTTATGTTTAATTAATTTTACATGTTTTTTATATCAACACATTTTATTACTTTCCATTATTTACCAACATTTCAGAACATAAAGGTCAAAGAAAGTATGTCTTCCAAATGTTTTTTTGTAGAATTTGACAAAAGAAAGACTTGATGAAATGATTAATTCAATTGGAGGTTTTGATTTGATAATAGGCTCCTAATTGAGGAATAAGCTCATTGTAAAACAAACATTTGGTCTCAAATCTTTGTTTGGATTGATCCCATGAAGGAAGGGATATATTTATTATGTTGTTTTCTATTTTTTTGTGGGATAATTCATGTGGATTTGAAATAACATTTAAAAATTAGAAGTCATGGCCAATACCTTGACAATTGAGATTGAGAAGTTTAGTACGTAAAACTTTGAGTTGTGGAAATTGAAGGTTGAAGATTTTTAGTGGAGATAGATCAATGGAGCATAATAATTGTTGCACTCAATTTTATACCATTAGCAATGGATCAAGATGAATAGGACAAGTTGGATAGAAGAGATAGATCTACTGTTAGGTTGTGTCTTTCTAATCCAGTCTTGATGAATGTTTTAGTTCAAAACATTGGTAAGAGTTTATGAGATAAAATTCTTGCATTATATCAAATTATGTGTCTTGTAAATAAGTTTTTTTGAAATGAAATTTATATTGTTTAAAGATGCATGGAGGAGACTTTGTAACCAAACATTTAAATGCTTTTCATGTAGTAGTGAGTTAATTGGCTTCCATAGATGTAAAAATGGAAGAAGAGGAAAAATGTATCATGTTGATTTGTTCATTATAGGATTCCATCTTTTTGTTTTCTTTGTTCTCTAAAATTAGGGGTGTAGAATTTGCTTTGCATCATTTGGGTATATCACTCAACGATGTTGTATTTGCAAAAAAATGTAATGAAAACAAGCCTATCCTTAAAAGTTGGGTGGATAAAACACATCAAAAGGGTAAATTGATTAAAGTGGAAGATGTGTAGAATTTAATAACAGAAAAACTTGATGAAATGATTAATTCAATTGGAGGTCTTGATCTGACAATAGCTAGAAGCCCCTATAATATTCTGACAAATAATAACAAGAACACAAGGGATGATCTAGAGGGGAAGTATTCCTCTATTTTCTATGAATTTCCACGGATTGTGAATTATGTAAGGCATGCAACGCATTCAAGTGTAACTTGATAGAATAATGAAACCTTCATTTAGTACTAATTTAGACTTCAATATATCATAAATTCCATGTTTTTTATAGCCAATTTTTGACCCAAATTGAAGAGGCTACCAAATACAAGTATTGAAAATTATGGACATTATTATTATTTTGATTATATGTAGCAAATTTGTTTGCACAACCAACATGGGACTAAGTGCAAGTATAGATGTTGCCAATTATAAACCCATATAGACATTATTTTGATTATATGGAGCAAATTTATTCTCAAAATCAACATGGGACCAATTGCAGGCTTGGATATTGCCAATTGCAATCCTAAGGTTATTAGTTTGATTAGTCATGCTAACCATGGTTTCCTTTTGCAAGGATTGAATGAAATCCTAGAGGATGTGTAGAAAATTAAATTTGATAAAAGAAACACTTAGATTTAGTAAAGGATTACTATGAAATTCAGCACAAGAAACCATTTCAGGTGATAAAGTTTAAATAAAGTATGTCTTGGAAACATTTTTATATAGAAAATAAAGATATAAATCTTAGTTTACTGCACCATGTTAAAGGATTGGTTGGATTTGGAGTTCTAGATCACCTTGTGTGTCAACAATGGAAGCTTAAAGAGTTTGAGCAAGGCCCACCATAATTTTACTTTAAATATATGTATAGTATGCCAAAGGGTAACTAAAATTTGTGGATTCAAAGTACTTTTTAGTTTCAGGTAAAAAACATGGCTACATGCATAACCTTCCTATGAATAATTACTTTATTTTATCTTTACCACCCATGACAATTGAAGAGACATTTCCTAAAATACAAAATCATTGGCCATCATGGGATTACAAAACTAAGCTTAACTGCATAAACATAGTGGCAAAAAGTGTTTCATTGTGTGATAGACTTGGTGTTAAGCCTTCTTTCCATTTGTTGGGCTTCCAAGATGCCGCAAATGTTTATTTTTGAGCCACTTCAATAAGTGACATTGTTTCCAGTTGTATTGGTCGTTCCATTTATGAATGAATCAATCTTGGAGATAGGATGTTTCTATTGTTAGAGATACCTAAATTATGGTATACAATGGATACATTAAAGATGCCTTAAAGGTGAATTGTCAGTTTATTAAGAAAATGACGTGTTTCACTAATATATTAAAGTTTACTTTTGGTGGTGAGTCTCTGATGGGGAGCCTCATATGGTAAGACTTACCCCCCTCTTCGCTCGGGCCGATAGTCAGTTAAACCGTCGCCAAACTCTCATCGCTGTGACCTTTACCATCAACGAACACTTACAACCTGTTGCCGATACGCCGATTCCTCCCGATGGATCTCCGTTAGCGTACATTGCCCCTTGTCACTCTGATACTCTCGATCGATAAGACCAGCACCGTCGGCACAATGCCAAGTCATCCACAAGATGCACCTTGTCACCCCGATATGAATCTTGGACCATGACTTTCTTTCAATGGCTCGAATGTCTCTTCGGCCAGACTATCCTCGTCGCTCTAAGCAAGGAATACTTTTCTGATGCCTCTGTCTCATCGACAACAACTCCAACTCCTCCAATCCAAACCCTAGCACATGGAGATGCTAGGCGATCTACTGTGCACACTCTAATTTGGTCCTCTGCGCTGCCGAACAGGAAAACAAAACAGGAAACAAAAATAGATATATGTACAACAAAGCCATTCCACTGATTTCAACAGAAATCTCACCAGTGGAATGCTTCACATCGACATTTTGCAACAACGGAAGTACAAAAAGGAAGAGAAATCTACAGCTATGCAGTTTGTAATTACAGAGAGTGGAAAACAAATTGGCGACACAGAATAGTTTGATTTCTTCTTAACACAATGCATGATTACATTCAATCTCCTCTCCACTTCGAGCTGATTACAATATGCCTGAGTTGGTCCATTTCCCTGGGGTTTATAAGCTTGCCCCAAGGAACACCAACCCATTCCAAACAACTGGGAGAATAACTAACTGATTCCAAGTGGCTGGGAGACCAACCGTCTAACCCCTAACAATTTGACAAATGTAAACTAAGTACTTGGGACTTACAAAGTTTGTTATAGGTCTAGATACAAACAGGAATGTCATGCATTGGTCGAATAGACCTTATTACAACACAAACATGATTTTCTAAACAAAACATGATTTTAAATGCCTTGTGGAGGCCACCTTGTGTTGGGTGCTCCCGCACCATACACCCCACCTAGAAAAGAACTCATGTCCCATGAGTTGATTCTTTATCTTGCACTTGTTGGGAATTAAGGTGTCTCAACCTTGGTAATTCTTTGCATTTGTAATGTTTGTATTTATTATTCAATTGCATATGTTGTAAATAATTAGAAATTCCACTTTGTCATATTGTGGGATGTGGCACGGTGATGTCTCAATCCTACATGGATTATGACAACTTGTTATTTTGTCCTCACATGAGGAGATAGGCGTCCCACTTAGTGGTAGGAATATTCTGCTATGTGTTAGCATCTTCTATGTTGTGTAAGGAATGTTTGACCGAAACGGTTATGACGGATTCCTATGACGAATCTATGACATGTAAGAGTTGAGAATAGAAGGTTGTAAAACAGGTAATGACATGTGTCATGAAGCATCTTTGAATGAGGCATATTTGGGCACCCCAAGGTGGAATATGATGTGTTGTAAGAGAATATGCTATTTATAGCATGGGTATGACAGATTCTCTTACAGCTGTAAGTTGTAACTGCTATGACAGATTCTGACAGTCATAAGTGTCGTAAGAGCATCTATCATAGCCTATTTTGGAAATTGGCGACCTCTTTGGGATGGGAGCTGTGGACAAGTGTCAGATACATTCTACAATGTTGACCAAGTGTCCCTAGGCGTGGGTTTTGGTCCAAGATGCCATATTGGACGCCCATTCCAAGAAAGGTCCAAAATTGCCTTGTATGTTCTATTTAAACAGGTGCTTGGAGATGGAGTTTGTATCACAGGTTTACAGGTACTATTATGCTACCGGATTGACTCCAAACACGAGTGTCGAAGACCATTGAAGCTTGCATTGCAAGTGTGTTGTAAACATTCTTTCAGATTTGTTAATACATTGTGTAGGTTTCTGAGTGTGGGGTTTTTCACCTGATAAGGGTTTTCCCCACTATAAATCTCTGTCTCTCTTCTTCTGTCTACATTCTGGTTCTTGTGTTTTGCTGTACTATCTCATGTTAATGGTTTAACATTGCTGTAATAGTTAGGATAAATTTGAATTTGCATAGCCTTCTCCTCAATAGATTAGTGTAGGAAGCGTTTCCGCACACCTTGCTTCCTTTCAGCACCACCGTTATTCTTTGCTGCCTCATGCCTTCCCCATAATCTCTGGACTGCAACTTGCTGCCATGGAATAAAAAACACATGCCGAGCAGTGTAGGCTCTACTCACACCTGGCCATGAGTGAGTGCTTGCAACCAAACTTGGATGTTGCATGCCATGATTGCTTACTGTCATATTTGCCTGAACATCTCCATTCAAAACCTTGGTTGATGCTTCTTGTACTGCTACTATGGTAGAATATGTGTGCCTTTCAACTCTTGCTGGCTCTAGAGGACAAACAATGGTCCCTACTATGATAGCATCTTCTTCCTTCCAAACAACTTGTGGCTGCTTGTAGACCTGCTTTTTGACCTTCATCTAATCCATTTTAGACATTACCATCTATTGTTCATCATTCAAAACTGAAATCACCTTCAAACTTGGACCTTTGGCAACCCCACTCCTTGAGGTATCCTCAACTTTCCTTGTCTCTGCTTCATGCATCTTCACAAACTCTTTCTTACCCACCAAAATGATCTTGGCTGCCTTCTTGGCTTCAGCATCCTCCTGTAATGGTGTCATCACAAAAGTCTGCCCATCCTTCTTGATGGTGTATGTGTTAGCATAGCCATAATATAATGCTTGCCTATCAAATTGTCATGGCCTACCTAAAAGTAGGTGACAACATTCCATGGGCAAAATGTCACATAAAATTCTATCCTGATATTCTCTAATCTAAAAATCAACATATGCCTATTCATCTACCAAAAGTGATTGACTATCACTTACCCAAGATGCCTTATAAGGAGTTTGATGAGGAGTTCTTTCTGGGTTCAATTTATCCACCATTTCCCTGGACACCATATTATCTGTTGAACCAAAATCTATGACTACCTTGCATATTTTACCTTTGCTTTTGCAATTGATCCTGAAAAGTGATCTCCTTTGTGATGGTTCAGTCTGCACTGGTTCTTTGAACAATGTCCTCTTGATCATAAGATTTTCTCCCACTTCTGATGTCAAATTCATGTCAGGAGATGTCACACTTCCTACATCCTCTTGAGTCAATGTGGTTCTTCTCTCATTACCATGAGAAGTTGAGGCCTTCTCTGGACACTTATAGGCCGGGTGTCCTATCTAATTACAGTTATAACATCTCATATTGGAGAACTTGGATTCTCTACCTGATCCATTTGTCCCACTTCTTTCATTTGGCCTTCTTCCTCTGTAGCCTCCTCTGCTACTTGAGTCTCCAACTTGCTCTTCTTGGCTAGACTCACCACTAGGCCTCTGGTTAGGACTTCTTCCTCCAAAACTGCCTCTAAAATTTCTATCACCTCTTCCTTTACTTTGTTGCTCACCTTTCCTCTTCAGCTTCTCTTCAGCTCTTAATGCTACTTGAAAGCATCTTTCCACAGTTTCAGGGGTAAACAAACTTATCTCATCTTGAATATTGACCCTTAGACCATTTAGATACCTTGCTACCTTGGCTTTTTCATCCTCCATGTACCCACAACAAAGAGTGTATTTGTGAAACTCCTCGGTGTAAGTAGCCACATCCATATCTTTTTGCTTAAGGTTCTGCATCTTCCTGTAAATCTGCACCTCGTAGTCAGATGGAAGGAACTGGGACTTGATCTTCTCCAGCATTCTGTTCCATGAAGATATCATACTCTTCCCATTCTTTACCCTTTCTCCTTGGGTGTAATTCCACCATGTAAGGGCAGCACCTTTGAGTTTAGTTTTTGCAAACTTAACTCTCTTACTTTCAAGAACTTCTTTGTACTCAAAGTAGTTGTTTAGAGCCTCAATCCACTCCATAACTTCAGCAGCATTCATCTTTCCACTAAACATGGGAATATCTATCCAAGC
The DNA here is from genome assembly GCA_027924645.1 of Cunninghamia lanceolata. Lineage (NCBI taxonomy): Eukaryota > Viridiplantae > Streptophyta > Pinopsida > Cupressales > Cupressaceae > Cunninghamia > Cunninghamia lanceolata. The sequence goes on from BSBN01001583.1 coordinate 21,338,975, forward strand.
CTCTGAAGAATCCTTGCCAATAACCTTAATGGCTTCTAGGAAATGTTTTTGATCAGCTGGTATCTTTGTCTCTTCTTGTTCCCCTTCTGCTTCCTCTTTCTCTTCTTCTTCATCTGAACCTTCTTCTATCCTTTTTCCTATCTTCATTGTCTTTAATTCTGCTTGGAGTGCTTCCCTAACTCCAGTTTTGATCATCTCTTCCATCTCTTGGAACTTCTTAAGCACCTCTGTTGTCATCCCCTTTGGAGGCATATTCTAGCCTCTCCTTCACTCTCTCTGTCTGACATAAACATTCACAAACATCACCCAAATGCCAACATTCCTGCAAATCCTCAATTCGACTAGAACATAATGCTCAATCAGATGTCCATCCTACATGCTGCTATAGACCCATTCCTCTAATCCAACAGTAGATCCTAGAGATGCACTACCACCCTCTCTCGCAGTGGCCTCACTCTGCACCACCTTCGAGCCAAACCTCTATTGGTGAATGGTCTTGACAGACCTCATCATCGTCTGCCCACTCACTACAGGAATCCTATTCCTTCTTGCAACTAGATGGTACGAGCATCTACAATAGTCTAGCAACTACTGTCAGCCTTCAAAATCCTTCTATGATCTCTGTTTTAAAAAATGGTCACGAACCAAACATTTTGCTTCGACTCTTCATCTACCTTCTTAGTGACAGAAATCAAATACACATCTGCCTAGACCTTTCGCCAGCTTTGATACCAATATGATGGGGAGCCTCATATGGTAAGACTTACCCCCCTCTTCGCTCGAGCTAACAGTGTGTTCAACCATCGCCAAACTCTCATTGCTGTGACCTTTACCATCGGCGAACACTTACAACCTGTTGTCGATACGTCGATTCCTCCCGATGGATCTCCGTCGACGTACATTGCCCCTTGTCACTCCGATACTTTCAATCGATAAGACTAGCACCGTCGGCACAACACCAAGTCATCCACTCGATGCACCTTGTCACCCCGATATGAATCTTGGACCACGACTTTCTTTCAATGGCTCGAACCTCTCTTCGGCCAGACTATCCTTGTAGCTTTGAGTGAGGAATACTTTTTTGATGGCCTCTGTCTCACCGACAACAACTCCAACTCCTCCAATCCAAATCCTAGCACATGGAGATGCTAGGCGATCTACTGTGCACACTCCAATTTGGTCCTCTACGCCGCCGAACAGGAAAACAAAAGAGGAAACAAAAATAGATATCTGTACAATGAAGCCATTCCACTGATTTCGACATAAATCTCACTGGTGGAATGCTTTACATCGACATTTTGCAACAACGGAAGTATAAAAAGGAAAATAAATCTACAGCTATGCAGTTTGTAATTACAGAGAGTGGAAAACAAATTAGCGACACAGAATAGTTCGATTTCTCCTTAACACAATGCACGATTACATTCAATCTCCTCTTCGCTTCGATATGATTACAATATGCCTGAGTTGGTCCATTTCCCTGGGGTTTATAAGCTTGCCTCGAGGAACACCAACCCATTCCAAATGACTGGGAGAATAATTAACTGATTCCAAGCGGCTGGGAGAATAATTAACTGATTCCAAGCAGCTGGGAGACCAACCGTCTAACCACTAACAATTTGACAAATGCAAACTAAGTACTTGGGACTTACAAAGTTTGTTATAGGTCTAGATATAAACAGAAATGACATGCATTGGTCGAATAGACCTTATTACAACACAAACATGATTTTCTAAACAAAACATGATTTTAAATGCCTCATGGAGGCCACCTTGTGTTGGGTGCTCCCGCACCAGTCTCTTACTCAAAAGAGTTTTCCCAAGTATATATATGTCATAATATCTTCTCTCTCTTTCACTTATTCTTCTATGTTTAATTAAGGATACATGTATTTTAGATCAATAATTTTGATTACTTTCCATTGCTCCTAATTGAGGAACAATCATTGTACAACCAAAATTTGGTATGAAAGCTTTGTTTTGATTGATTCCATGAAGGAAGGGATACATTTCTATGTTGGTTTCTATTTTTTGTGGGATGATTCATGTGGATTTGAAATAACATTTGAAAATCAATAGTCATGACCAACACCTTGACAATTGAAATTGAGAATTCAGTAGGTAAAACTTTGAGTTACGGATTGAAGGTTGAAGATCTTCTAGTGGAGACAAATTAGTGGATCATAATAATTGTTGCACTCAATTCTCTACCATCAACAATGGATCAAGATGAATGGGATAAGTTGGATAGAAGAGATAGATCTACTATTAGGTTGTGTCTTTCTAATTTAGTCTTGAGGAATGTTTTAGTTCAAAACATTGGTAAGAGTTTATGAGATGAAATTATTGCATTGAGTCAAACTAAGTGTCTTGTAAATAAGTTATTTTTGAAAAGTAATTTGTATTCTTTAAAGATGTATGAAGGAGACTTTGTAACCAAACATTTAAATGTTTTTCATGTAGTAGTGAGTCAATTGGCTTCCATAGATGTAAAAATGGAAGAAGAGGAAACATGTATCACTTTGATTTGTTCATTATAGGATTCTATCTTTTGTTTTGAAGCCTATCTATCTAAAGGGGATCAATATCCTTTCTTTGTTCTCTAAAACTGGGGGTGCAAAAGTTGCTTTGCATCATTGGGAAATAACACTCAAATATGTTATATCTGCAAAAAATTATAAAGAGAACAAGCTTATCCTCAAAAGTTGGGTGGAAAAAACACATCAAAAGGGTAAATTGATTGAGCTGGAAGATGTGTAGAATTTGACAAAAGAAAGATTTGATGAAATCATTAATTCAATTGGATGTTTTGATTTGATAATAGGTGGAAGCCCCTATAATATTTTGACAAGCAACAATAGGAACACAAGGGTTGGTCTAGAGGGGAAGCATTCCTCTATTTTTAGTTTCAAAGTAACTAAAATTTGTGGATTCAAAGTAATTTTTAGTTTCAAGTAGAAAACATGGCTACATGCATAACCTTCCTATGAATAATTATTTTCAAACTTTATCTTTACCACTCATGACAATTGAAGAGACATTTCCTAAAACACAAAATCATTGGCCATAATGTTTATATTCCTTTATATAATTATTAAACATTCTTTATGATAACTTTTATATCAATCCATACATTTAAATTAAACAACATTAAACATAAACATTACATGATTAACCTACAAGAGGTCAACTTTTTTTTACTAAAATTAGTGATGTAAAAACACATTTATTAACTAAAAATTTGATGACTTTGAGTTAACATTTTTGAAAGATGTGCAAACATGGGATTTAGAACACAGATGGATAATTCATGTGGATTTAGATAGAGATAAGATCTTATGTTGCTTTTTATTTTTGTTGTGGGATAGTTCATGTGGATTTGAAAATTAGAAGTCATGGCCATCACCTTGATGAGCAGGTGGAGCCTCTCCTAATTCTCCTAAGATTTCATATAGCAAATCTGTCCTTACCTCTAGACACTTAGGCAATTAAAATCAAAGATCTTTAAAATCAAAGGAGAGAGAAATCAAGGGAGAGATAGAGATACAAAGGGAGGGATATTGAGAGAGAGAGAGAGAGAGAGAGAGAGAGAGAGAGAGAGAGAGAGAGAGAGAGAGAGAGAGAGAGAGAGAGAGAGAGAGGGAAAGAGAGATAGAGAAAACAGAGAAAGAGATAGACAGAGATAGGGATAGAGATAGGGGCATAGAGAGAAAGAGAGGTAGAGAGACAGAGACAGAGAGACAAAGAGAAATAGTGAGATAGAGAGGGGGACAAATAGTGAGATAGAGAGGAGGACAAATAGAGAGTTAAAGAGGCATATATGCATGCATGCAACAAAGCCCATACACATGCAAATAGTTGACCAAAACAAAAAAAAAAGGAAAAAAAGTTTGTCATCTCCATAACTACTTTTACCCACTGCTATTGAAAACTAACTAAATTGTTAATCATGTCGACATATTTAATCTACTCCATTTCACCCTCACCCTCGCCAAAATTGTAGCTCTCTTCCCAAGTATAATAAATAGTCATGCACTATACCACTAATTGCTCATTTCTTACAAATTTTGTGTCTGCAAAGGATAGTAACCCTTGGTGGATATGGGGTTATTGGGCATCTCCTCTCATGTATGCTCAAAATGCCATTGCAGTGAATGGATTTCTAGCAAATTGTTGGCAAAAGGTGAGGATTGAACTAAATTAAAAATCTCCTATTGTCCAGCAGCTTTTCTGAGTAGCGGCAAGAGGCAATGGGTGATCTCCCCCTAGATGACCTCTGTTATGAAATCTCACAACGATCTTGTTTTGAATTTGAACGCGACGATCTTTCTCAATAATTTCCAATGCTCTTTGTTTGCGTAAAAAACCCCATTGCAGAGTAGATCATGCAAGAGGCGTGAGAAGAAGACGATTCAAATAATCATGCCCATTCATTCTACCCTTTACCTTTGTCTATACACATGAAAATCAAGGAGAACTTTTGTATCGATATTTCCAACTATTGGCACCTACAAATGAATAACCCCTACATGTTTGAAAACATTCACTGCCTACATGTATCAAATGAAATGCTATGATTGAGTAGTAGTAGCCCACAATTTTTGTTAGATGAGGGGGGTTGGTCGCTTGTGTTGTATGCAGGTGGAGACACCCATTGTGAAGGTGAAGGTTGTGGACCCCAAGGCTAATAGAGACAATCCCACAACAAAGTATATTCAAGTGGTGATTGTGAATACTCACAAGTTCTATTCATGTGATTTATTAAATACCACAAAGCTCTTTCAATGCTAGATAATGACATGGGCCATAGGGATACAAGAGAATCATCATTCACTTAAAGACATGGCAATTGAACTTCCACGACTCTTCGGTGTACCCATTGCACACCAACGTGCGATTGCTAGTAAATATAATTATATGATATATTTTATACATAAAGAATTTCATAAGTAAAATAGACAAGAATGATTCAATTTAAAAGGGAAGGTAATTTGCATCATAATGGGATTTTTTGTTTGTTTCCTTGTGACATTTTACCCTGGCCGCGATAAATAGAACTTTAGATTTTTATGCGTAATTAAATAAAATTTGATAAATCAACCTTGAAAAAGAGCTTATTAAAATTTTGTAAACAACACTTAAAAAATCTAGGAAGCCCCTTGAATGAAAAAAGGCTACTTACCTATATAGGAGTCTAAGTATATTATAATGTAAGGAAAGCCACTCTCCACAAAAGAATCATGAACACCATAAACAAAACAAATATTGTAATAGTCTTAAACAAGGTTCTCTCCCATTTCCACTTTTGTTATAACCACATCAAATTAGTTGTCAATTTAATTCTCTCTAATAGAATATCAGCATTAGCCTGGTAGACTATAAAAGAATCCAAATTCCAAATTCATTGTAATACAAACCATGCGGACTCCCTTTCAAAACAGGGGAAAAAATCATGAGCAAAAACCAAGCAAAAAAGCTCATGAGCAAATCGTACATCTCGAAAGGTTAAAGCATAACAGTCTGTAACCAAAATCAGCCATGAAAAACCCACCTCACACTCGGACCGATGAGAATTTAACATCTTTTGCAGTTAGAATGCATTTTCAACCGTAGATAACTCCAATACTGTACGATAGGTTGGATCGCTTATCAAAACAAACATCATTAAAATGGCGTGACAGCTAAACCCTGTACTACATTCAATGAATTTTACCCTCGAATTTCGGTGCTACGCATGCGAGTTAGTTATGGCCCGTGTCTGTGTGTATGAAGGGGTTTTCCATTTCATGTTTCATGCGTTATTTTTATGCAAAACCCTCTCGTTATAACGCAATGCCTGTTAACCCTAAAGCAATTATCACTACCAGTTTCCAGCTGCCTGACTGCGCTCTACCTATTGCAATGTAGACCTAATCGTTATAAGCCAATGGCTGTCAATCCTCCATTCCTCTTACCAGTGACGTTGGAGAAATTTTGAGCTTTAAGAGAATGTGTCTCATTGCAAAGGTATTTTCTAATAGGTTCATTCTTTATGATTTTATTTTTGAAGTACAGTGCATGTGACAGAGACGTTAAATTTTTTTGATCTCACCATTGTTTTTTTTTTTTGGAATTTTTTTCTCCAAAAATAAAAAACTTAAGTGTATATTTTTTATTTTGAATACAGTTTTTTGTTCACAGAACCCAACATAGGAAGGGCCTTAATTGCAACAATTTCTTTTTGGCTGCAAAGAGCAGGAACACCCACACTCCCATTGAGCATGGTTGGTACAGCGCACCGGAGTGGCAGGTAAGGGTTTTTATGAATCCTTGCTTAGGTAATGAAGCTTGTCAGTGTCTAAACAAATTTATCCACTTTTCCACTCATTATTCATGCCATGCGTCTATCATAATCTATTTTCTCAACACATCTCACGGCTGTAATGAGGATTGCATTCCATTTATGCGTTTTATTTGCCTTAAGAAATTATATTTCCCGTACTTAGTGGACATTAAAATCTAAAATTTAGTCAATTTAAATTAAATTACCTTAGTAAATTTGGGCACCCCCAGCCTTCCCATGTCCTGGTTGCATCCCCTTACACAAGTCATCCCCGCTATCATTCCACAATCCCTGGTGTATGTAACCCATATTGTTATATTTACAGTAGGAAATTAATGTGAAGTATATCTCTATGGGCTATTTTTCACTTTCAATTGAATAGCCTCATATAAAATGTTCAAAAATTAGATTTGTCAGCTAATAAAATTTTCAAACACTACTACAAAAAGTTATTACATTTGATACAAATTTCATGTAGTAATACTAAATCCTGTTTTTATTATTTTTTTTCCTCGTAGCTTAGACTGTAAAATAACAATATATATTTACTTTTCTTTGGATGAAAAATATTTGCTATCCAATGATCCATAGTATTTACTAGCACTTGCACCCGAAGGAGGTGAATGGTTATGCAGATAGAAATTTATATGTAAGCTAAAATGTTAGAGAGTACGATTCCATTAGTGCATTAGAAGACACATTATTTTTATTTATCAATTTTTGTATACAAAGAAAAGTAAAAGACGCTCTTGTGAGAACATTTTGATTTAAAGTTGAGTAAATAGTAAGAATGACAGAAAGTCTCTACGTCCACTTTAGGGGGGTAATTTTCCCTTGACGTATGGTACTGAAGTGATCACCATTGAGAATGATTGACCATTCACTCAATTTACTTGTTATTTATGAAAGCAAGATGTGGAATTTAAAGTTTAGACCCATAGATGAATTCGATATGTCTTTTAGATTAGAGGCTGTTGTTCTTGGTTTGATTTAGTACGGGGAGTACAATACCACATGAGTGTTGCTTGCCAACTTTTTCTAGGTGTAAGTCCCTTGACCCTAGTTGTATTTAGCCAACAAAATCAAGTTAATTGCGAAAACGTTTAGTGCAAATTGAGAAACATGATAACTATGTTAAATCCATCTTCGATATAATAAAATTGTAAAAGAGATTTATGAAAATGCACAAGCTTTAGCCCATTTCAATTTTATTTTCTTCAACCATGCTGTCATCTTTATAAACTATGATCGGTGCCACAAATCACCACAACGAAAACTATTCTTGTTAAAATGAGCTATTTCAAAGAAGCAAGCTTTCAAATACTTATAAAAAAAAATCGATCAATACTATACATAAAAAATCTTTTAAAATTGTATGTAATGGCCTTTCAAAGCAAACACGTCAGATAAATGAGTCATAGACAAATCATGGTCTCTAAGCATGTCTATAATTGTATCAAACAAACAGGGCCAAAGCGTTTTCTAAAATTTTGTTCATTGATGAAATAAAGTAGTATGCTTTAATAAGGTTGTAGGCTTGTAGCTATGGAAATGCTAGGATTTAATTCATATTTGTAAAGAATTTGCAAAGTTTGGGTTTTTATTAAATTATTGTTATATATATTGTAGATCAATTTTTTTAATGAAAGTGGAAATTGATAGAGTTGGAATGCCTCGACTTTATTGGCATGAAGTTGGATATCTGTAGGAGGTTTTTGCGTCCACCTGTAATTCCACTTGACTGAAAGCTGCCACTGTCTACCTAATCGGCCAATGACTGCTGTTACACTTGGAGTGATTACAGTTGATTGGAATAGATAGACGTCCATGATGCCGCCAAATATGGCCTTGTCCAGCATGTAGTAGCGATACCCATAATAACATTCTTGCATGCCTTTTCCCAATGCAATTCCGCCAGCTATTTATGGGTTCTGTTGCCGTATTTATGAGCAGTCGCGGCAGTTACCTTAGCTGTGAATTATAAGTTTCATCTGTTTCTGTTTCCTTCGGTTTTGTTTTTTATTTACTAAAGTTGGGGACGGTACTCAGCAGAAACACAAAATGTTTATAAATATTAAATTAAAAAAATTGATCTGCAAGACAAAAGCTTTTGATCACAGTGTAATTTTATTGTAAAACAGTCCTTTGTCAGTTAGGTCAGTTATGTAATAACTCCAATGGCTTCAATTTGGTCACACTTCACAAGCAACCCATGGATATTATAAGAAAAAGCGCAGCAGAAGACTGGCTTTGCAAGTCTTCTCACAAACTGAATTTTGCATATAGCCTGCCATATTTAACATAGCAAAAAAAAATAAAAGAGGCTACAAAATCTTAATTTTGCCTCCTCCACTAGTTCCCTTAGATCCTTGTGTTGCATGACAGATTTTCTTAATTAGAAATTCTGTGACCAAATTTCAATGCACAGACAACACGGATCGATGTATATAAGGTATTTTAGTGTCATAATATTCTTTTAACTCAAAGACAATGGTCTCCACAAGGCTAGTGATTTAGCAGAAAATGACCATAATGACCAAAACAGAAGGCCACAGCTCAATTTCCTTGAGAAGAGTTGTAATGAAAATCTATTCAGAGAAGTCATCGTATAACAAAAGGGTGCCATTGGACTTAGATCTCTTCATTCTCTATCATTGCATCCCAGTCTTTTTTGTGTGGCCGTCGTTGTTATATTCTCCATAAGATCAAACCATCGTTTTACTTAAAAATTATAAATCAGAAACCGCCTGATCTTTTGATAAAAACCCATTTATCTAAAGAACATGTAAAAAAAAAATTCATGGAAAGAGGCAATGTAAATATCTTGCGTTGAAATAAATTTCGGCATATTTTGTGAAAAGGCAGTAACGGGGTTTCGGTTTTTCTGTGCTTAATGAAATTGCAGCAAACATATTTTAGTTTTCGTGCTGGAAAAACAAAGAACTGATGTAAATACCTTCAGGAAAAAAAAAAAAAAGATTTCCTCCACGGCCTTGGATCGTTCCTCGGAAGTGGGGCTTAAATTTGGCGGTCGACCTTGCTTGTCAATCAATTTTTTAATGACGGTTATTTATTCAAAGGTGCCCTTAAAATATTATGATATATCTTAGTATAATAAAAATTATATATAAATATATATATTTTGACAAGTCTATTCAAAATCTCTCCTTTCATGTGATAAATTTTTTATTTTATGGCAAAAATGTCTAAATACAGCCATACAGCCATCAAATTTAGGCCCTGCTCGTAAGGCGATTCTTTTGTTTTCTGTTTGTGCTCCTCTTCAGCTCACCTCAAATCTTGCAATTTGATATGCTCCCTAAGTAATTTGCTTTCGACCATTTTCCCTTTCCTTCGGAAAAACAAAGGACATGAAACATTTTTGACATGATTTTTTTTTCCGGCGTGAGGAAAACCGACGAGTTTAGAAATTTTTTCGGCGTGAGACAACTTTCTGGCTGAAGGCTAACATATAATAGCCGATCGGCTAATTATTATTATTATTATTATTTTTTTTTCAAATGTAATAGTTGTTATCCCCAAGCTGTCTGGGGGAAAAGTATGTATGTATATATATGCATGTATGTATAGATATACATACATCTATATTGTCAATACTTTCCATTTCTAGTGTGATTGTCTTGCCCATAAGGGTCTTTACAAATATCTGCATCTGCAAATTTCTTCCCTGAGTCGAGGAGATGAAAGAAGGGTTAAGCTTACAAGACTGTTGCTCTGTTTTTAGGGTTTCAACTTAGGGTTTTGTTATTGGAGAAGATATTTAGCCGATAGTCTATATCTGGGGTGGCTTTATTAACTACGTTGTCAATCCGATCAGGGCTTATATATATAAGCTAAAATAGGTAGGCTTTAATAATTGAAAATCAACTTCAAATAGATGACCATCACAAAAAAGTTGCTTGAGAGGTAGGATCAACCGTCAAGTTTTGGCTGTGCATACATACATACATACAGACGTATGTATAGATGTACGTACATATGTATGTATATGTATTTATTATGTACGTATATAAATATATTTATGTATGTATATGTATGTATTGTATTGTATGTGTGTACATGTATGTATGTATGTATGTATTACATATACACACATACAATACAATACATACATATGCATACATGCATACATACATGCATACATAACGTACGTATGTATGTGTATGTATTTATGTATGTATTGTATTGTATGTGTGTACATGTATGTATGTATGTATGTATTACATATACACACATACAATACAATACAAAAATTTATTCGATCAGTTTATTGTGTCATTAAAGTTTATTTATTGAAGGGTGCATGATAAAAAATTTAAATCCTTAAAAATCTCTATATTTCATGATTTTTTCAATTTGCTGAACCTTGGCCAAGCCCTGAGTCCAGGTCAAAAATCAGCTTCCCAAGTCTGAGCCAAGTTCGACTCTTGTAACACTGATAATATATATATATATGTATGTATGTATGTATGTATGTATGTATGGCTGTAGCAGCATTCGCAGACTTGTCTGCGATACAAGCACGTGACTACACATGGAGCTAGCAATGCTGGGCTGAGCAATACAAGCTCCTTTCTACCATAGTTCATGACTCCATATTGTGATTTTTGTTTTTGATGGCATGGATATCATAATCCACGTGTTTTGTACACCTAATTTCCTAAAACACTTGACACTGTTTATATATTTAAACAAGTGTTTTGACTATATATATATGACACGTGTTTTGACTACCATCCGGGGTTACAAACACAAGATGTATTGCAACTATGAAATGAAATACAATGTTTGGCAAGGCTGCAATATAAATCTTTTTCCTGATTTTCAAATGAAATCTACTGCTGCAAAGAACTGATATAATTTTCTAATCATAAACACAATGCTGAAGCATTAAATCAGAACATGAAAAGTTTAGAAATCACCCAATAACTCTGAAATTCATGACCCATGAAGCTATGATGCTGCAGATGATGAAATGGATCCTCAAAACAATGTAGAACCCCTTATGTTGACTCAGAAATAATTGTAACACTGGTCTGATATAAAAATCAGAGTGCTGGGAATGCACAGAAACCCATAAAATTGCCCCCAACTGCTCCCACCAAGAGAATCCCACACCAAAGACACTAACACTGGATTATATGGCTCTAGGCATCCATATTGCAGTCCCTTAACAGGCCAAAGCTGAGGCGATTTGTGCACAGTACCTCACGTCTACCCTCAGCATGTACGGTCCGTACAATGGTACAGCTCTTCAAATTTCCTTCCATCTTCCTCAAAATCAATCAAAACTACTCCAAACTGTTTCCTTTACTGCTGCGCTTAGATGTAAATGAAGGAATGCCAATAAAAGATCACAAATATTATTTCCTCAATTCTCACGTTTGAGTCCGTACGGCCAGAAAGGTACGGCCTCCTCAATGCCTTTCTCGCAGCACAAATAACCATTTAAATGCCTCCATAATTCCTGTCAATCTGCTATGCCAATATTGTAATAAAGAAAATAGTGAAATCTTCAACCAAGTTAGACCCTGCAATAACTCACGTGGAGTTGTACGGTGTCCAAATGTACGACAGCATTAAGAAATTGATACGGATTGATTTTATTACATCAATCACTACATACACCATAGGAATCTGCTCTCCACCACAACCAAAACAATTGTTACCGAAAACAATCTCAGAAAACATCAAAATCTGAGAACTCCTTGATCGTGCACAGGGGATCCTCTGTATGAAAATCACTCCCAGTTGACTAGGGCAGATGTTTCACTACTGAAACCAGTAAATAGATGGCTTAAACAACCCTTGATGAATTCAAGCTAAACAACTCTGGTTCATAGATGAAAATTTCATATTCAGATTGCATATATCGTCAATGAGCGTCCAACTCTTCTTTATATATTTACTTTCCCATGCATGCCCAACAATAAAATATAATATATGGTCTTATGGGCTTTTAATGAACATTTATTTCCACTAAGTGAGTGCTCACTAAAAGAAATAAAATATTTCTTATTTTCCCAACGCTCGCTCCTCATATACTCACTTTTAAAAGTAATATAAGATGCCAACTTATAATATGACAATAAACCAAGGCAACTTTAGAAATCATTCTTAGAACTCCCAAGTGAGCGCCACAATTAAAACTTCAACTTATATTTCCATGCGCTCAATAAAACATTTATATCAACCTTATAATTAACCGTAGACTAGGAACAAGCATAACGCGCACAAAAAGTTTATGCGCCAAAAAGGGGACATTACATGTTGTTAGGAGACATGTTATCCTAGGTTAACACACAGAAAACTTGTGTAAATGATTTAAAACAACATTCTTCAACAGTGCAAATCATAGTTCCACGGGGACGCGCCCCCCCTGAAATACAATCGTCCCCCACGTCTCCTCGTTTCTGAGACGGGAAGACTTTAGGGAAACGTTCCCATTGTCCCCCACCATCCCCCCACCGTCCCCCAGTTTTGCGTTGCATTTCTTTGAGGCATTCTGTCAAACAATTCACGTGCCTTGTCTATGCTTCCACATTTTGCATACATGTCTAACAGGGCAGTTGCAACTACAACATCTGACAAAATTCCTCTATTGTTTATGTTTTGAGGGATGTCCATACCCTATTCCAAAGCTCCCATTTTGACACAGGTAGGGAGGATGCTGGGCTGGGAAAGGTTGTGGAATTTGGCTTTACACCAGCCAATTGCATTTGCTTTAAAATTTCTAAAGCCTTTTCAACAAATCCATTTTGTGCATATCCTGCAATCATTGCAGTCCATGAGACCACATTTCTTTGAGGCATTCTGTCAAACAGTTCACGTGCCTTGTCTATGCTTCCACATTTTGCATACATGTTTAATTTATAACTAATTTATACATCTTATTGACTTCTACAGTTATACATCTTTTTATAACTAATTTTTCAAGTACTATATGTATTTCAATGCACCGCTCCCCTGTTGCCCCCCCGCTGCTGTCCCCCTGCCGTCCCCAAAATTAGACCCCCCACCCCCCGTCCCTGAAACGCGTCCCCTGTCGTCCCCTCGTCCTCGTCCCCGTCCCCGAAACTCCGTGGAACTATGGTGCAAATGCATTTGGGATGAATGTGTAGATCTAGATTCCTTTTAGTGAACGACATAGGAAACTACAAGGAATGTCAATTCTCATACACACATTATAAGCTACAAAGAAATTTATTACAATTTGAAATAATTCACGAGAGAATTATGCATAAATTCTTCTTTATTGAATTTTGTGCATTAAGTGTGAAGGCTTTCATGATCAGAAGTGGCACTTGCAACTACAACATCTGACAAAAATCCACTTCCAATTATGCTTTGATGGATGCCCATACCCTTATCCAAAGCTTCAATTTGTGCATAGGCAAGGACGATGCTGGCAAAGGTTGAGGAGTTAGGCTTTACACCCACCAGTTGCATTTGCTTAAAAGTTTCTAAGGAATTTTCAACAAACCCATTTCAAACATACCTGTAATCATGACATTCCATGAGACTACATTTCTTTTAGGCATTTTGTGAATCAATTCACGTGCCTTGTCTATGCTTCCACATTTTGCATGCACGTCTACCAAGGCACTTGCAACTACAACATCTGATAGAAATTCCCCTTCCGTTATGCTTTCAGGCATGTCCCTTCATTATTACTGGAAATCTGACATGGTGCACAGTATTATAGTGCAAGCCTATTTTTCAGATTGCTTCATTTAGCATCACCAATAATCTCCACAAGAACATTGTCCTTGTTTAAAACAATGGAAGCGGTTTACATCTCACAACAATTTCTCTTGTGACAATCTTGGAGATAAATTTTGTTGCAGTGTGGCAATCAACACATACTTGAAGGTTCTTAACAACTTTGATAGTTGTTCCACAGGGCATGTTTAACAAACCAAATGCGATTGCCAACTTTTCACCATGGTGGTAGAGAAATAATTATTTTTCCTATTCTTCCACAACATTAAGTAAATATCTTGAATTTGGAAAATACCCTGCTGCTTTCATCTTCCAAGCCAATTTCTCCAACTTTGCATAGATCTCCTTTGTCTGCGGATGGGATCTGTCTACTACACAAAATGCATGTACCATTTTATGCCCTTAAATCCAACTGTATCCAGGGATCTTTTTAATTTTTCTATCTTTCATCAATCTCCTTACCAAATTTGAACCTCACCACACCTGCTCACTTCTGCATAGATGTTTGAGAGAAGAACATAAGTTGAACAACATTTTTAGGATCCAAATCAAAAAGCAGCGTCGTTGTAAATACTCATAAGTCTATATTCATATGTGATCTACGACAAGAAAACACATCCATATAACCACCACAAATTTAACTGGTATCTCAATGATAAAGTTTAGGGTGTCCTCAAGATAGCCAGCACATGCAAGAAGGTCAACCATGCACACATAATGATCAACTGTAGGTGTAATGCAATAAGGGTTACAAATGTGATTGAAGTATGTACAACTATCATCCACTAAACCTGCATGGCTGTATGCACCTAGAACACAAGCAAAGCTTACAATGTTAGGATGTGTTCCTAAGTGCTTCATTAAGTCCAAGATTTTGAGAGTATCCTTGCAAAACCCATTTTGTGCATATCCTACAATCATTGCATTCCATGAGATGACATCTCTTTGAGGCATTCTGTCAAACAGTTAACATTTTTTGTCTATGATTCCACATTTTGCATACATGTCTACCAGAGCATTTCAAACTATAATATCTAACAAAAATCCCCCTACTATCATGCTTTGATGGATGTCCATACCCTGTTCCAAAGCTCCCATTTTGGCATAGGTAGAGAGGATGTTGACAAAGGTTGTGGAATTTGGATTTACACCTGACAATTGCATTTGCTTGAAAGTTTCTAAAGCTTGTTCAACAAATCCGTTTTGTGCAATCTTGCAATCATTGCATTCCATGAGATGATATCTCTTTGAGGCATTCTGTCAAACAGTTCGCGTGCCTTGCCTTGCTTCCTCATTTTGCATATATGTCTACCAGAGCATTTCCAACTATAATATCTGACAAAAATCTACCTTCCATTATGCCTTGATGGATGTCCATACCTTGTTCCAAAGCTCCCATTTTGGCACAAGCAGAGAGGATGCTGGCAAAGGTTTCAGAATTTGGCTTTACACCTGTCGATTGCATTTGCATGAAAGTTTCTAAAGCCTTTTCAACAAATCCATTTTGTGTATATCATGCAATCATTGTAGTCCATGAGACCACATTTCTTTTAGGAATTTTGTCAAATAGTTCACGTGTCTTGTCTATGCTTCCACCTACACACACATATCTCTGTGTGTGTGTGTGTGTGTGTGTGTGTGTGTGTGTGTGTGTGTCCCATTGCATTTGCTTGGTTAAAGAAGGGGGTTGTTAAAGAAGAAGCATCATGGACTAAATATATATTTACTATAATCCTTTAGAATTTACGGTGCAGAAAATTTTCCCTTTTATTTGATATAGCCATAAAAATATTGATTTTATTTGATTTTAAAAAATCATACACGACCATATTGTTGGGAATTAAGGTGTCTCAACCTTGGTAATTCCTTGTATTATTACATTGTATTTATTCATTTATTGCCTATTGTATTAATTGGATGCAAATCCTATGTTGTCATATTGTGGGAGTTGGCACGGTGATGTGTCATCCTACATGGCATATGACCACATGTAATTTTGTCCTCACATGAGGAGATAGGCATCCCACTCAGTGGTAGGAATATTTTGCTATGTGTCGGCATCTTGGATGTTGTGTAAGGGAATATTGACCGAAACGGTCATGACAGATTCCTATGACGAAGTTATGACATGTAAGAGTCGGAAATAGAAGATTCTATGATAGGTATGGACATGTGTTATGGAGTATCTTTGAAAAAGGCATCTTTGGGTGCCTCAAGGTGGACTATGACATGTAAAAGAATATGCTATTTATAGCCTGTGTATGACATATTCTCTTACAGCTGTAAGTTATGACAGCTATGACAGATTCTATGACGGTTGTAAGAGTCGTAAGAGCATCTATCATAGTCCATTTTGGAAATAGGCGACCTGCTTGGGATGGGGTGACTTGACAAGTGTCAGAAACATCCTACAGAGTTGGACAAGTGTCCATAGGCGTGGGTTTTGGGCCATGAGGCCATGTTGGATGCCCATCTCAATGTGGAGCCATTTTTGCTGTTTATTTGTTATATAAACAGGGGCTTTGGAGAGGAGATGTATTACAGGTTTGACAAGTATTGTTATGCTGCCGGATTACATCCAGATACGAGTGTCGAAGACTCCTGTAAGAGCATTGACTCTGTGACTGTATTGTAACCTTTATTGTTTACATAATACATTTGAGCTGCGTTTTGCAGTGTGGGGTTTTTCACTCGTAAGGGTTTTCCCCACGTATATCTTGTCTCTCTTCTTCTATCTCACTTTTTTGTGTATGTGTTTGCTGCAATATCTCTGTTAGTGGGTTAATATAATCTGTAATTGAAAGGATAAAATTGAATTTGCACTCTCCTCCCCTCATTAGATTAGTGTGGGAAGCGATTTCCGCACACCTAGCTTCCTTTCAGTTGGTATCAGAGCTTGATCACCTTTGGTCCTAGTTGTTGGGTAGGGGTTTTTTGAGCTAATCTTAGGTTGAGTGGGAGTCTGTGCAGAGTATTCTGTATCTTGTTGCAGGAAGGAGATGGCAGGCACATCCAAAAGAATAGAGGTGGAGAAATTCAATGCCACTAATTTTGAGTTGTGGAAACTTAAGATGGAGGGCATGTTTGTTGATTGCGACCTATGGGAAACCGTATCCGGTGTAAAACCAGCTGCTATGGCACAAGCTGATTGGGATCTCAAAGATCGGAAGGCTAAGGGTCTCATAAGACTCAGTTTAGTTGATTCTGTTCTGTTAAATGTCCATGAGGAGAAGAGCACAAAAGACCTTTGGAAGAAGTTGGGTGATGTTTATTAGGCTAAATCTCCGGTGAACAAACTTTTTCTGAGAAAGAAGTTGTATTCTCTGAAGATGGAGGATCTGTTGCAGATCACCTGAATGCTTTCAACATGTTAATTGCTCAATTGACATAAATTGGTGTGAAGATGGAGGAGGAGGATCATTGTATGACCTTGCTTTGTTCTTTGCCAGACTCGCGGGATCATCTTGTGATGACTATTGGAAGCGCCACATCCACTTTCACAATGGATGAAGTGGTATCTTCGTTGTTATCTGAAGAGATGCGGAGAAAGTCTTCTGAGGCAGCCAAAGAGGCTCTTGCAGTTTGTGGAAGACCCAAGGAGAAAGGGAAAAAAAAGGACAAGAAAGCTGAGAAGGGCAGATCCAAATCCTGTGGGAGATCCAAATCTCCTGGAAAGTCCAAGGCTCTATGTTGGAACTGTGGCAAAACCAGACATTTCCGAAAGGAATGCAAAGAGGAGAAGAAAAAGAAGAAGAATGCTCCTGATTCAGATTCTGACAAGTCACAAGATGATGGTGATGCCTTCATCGCAACCCTGGCCACCCACGCATCTGATAATGTGTGGTTGATTGATTCTGGTGCATCATTCCACATGACTTCGCATCGAGACTGGTTTACAAGATATGAAGAGTTCGATGGTGGAAGAGTGTACCTGGGTGACGATTCTCATTTGAAGATTGTTGGTTGTGGAAGAGGCTCAATCCGATTCCCTGATGGACGATTGAAGGGGATCATTGGGGTTATGCACATCCCAGGCCTAGCATGAAACCTGCTTTCTGTAAGTATGTTGAATGATGCAGGTGTGCAGGTTGTCTTTTTGAAGGATGGATGCAAGATGACTAGAGGATCTATGGTGCTTGCGAAGGGTACTCGGAAAGGTACTCTGTTTCAGCTAGAGGCATGCACTGCACAGTGCAATAGTTCTTCTGACTCGAAGAAAAGAGCTGCAGTCACTTCATCCCCACCATCTGAACGAGCAGTGAAGAAATCTGTTGTAACTAGTTCTGATGGTAGTGCACATGCTTTGGAAGTTAAACTTTCTGGTGAAAAGACTATGTTATGGCAGTTGAGATATGGCCACATTGGTGAGAAGGGTCTGTGTACCCTGAAAAATAAAAACCTCGTTGAGGGGTTAAATAATTGTAATCTTGAGTTCGACTTTTGCGAACATTGCATTTATGGAAAGCAAAATCGTGTTCAGTTTTACTCTAGTTCTCACAAGTCTTCTGGTGTATTGGATCTTATTCATTTTAATATGTTTGGTCTTGTTAATGTTCCTTCGATTTCCAAATCTGTATTTTGTATCTTTCATAGATGATTACAATAGAAGGACATGGGTTTATTTTATTAGAAGCAAGACTAAAGTCTTTAGTCGGTTTAAAGAGTTTAAAGCCTTTGCTGAAAATCAGACTAGTAAAAAGATTAAGTGTTTGAGAAATGACAACGGTGGTGAGTTTTGTTCGGCAGAGTTCGATAAGTTCTGTAAAGAGCAAGGGATTGAAAGGCATATGACAACTCCATACACCCCGCAGCAAAATGGAGCTGCAGAGAGGATGAACAAGACACTGATAGAGAAGTCTAGGAGTATGCTTGGTGTAGCAAGCCTCGAACAAAAGTTCTGGGTTGAAGCTGTAGCCACTGCTTGCTATCTGGTAAACAGATCTCCTACACCAGCTCTTGTTGGTATGACACCTATGGAGGTGTGGTCTGGTAAGAAGCCTTCAGTTAGACATCTTCGTGTTTTTGGTTGTGAGGCATATGCACATGTGCCTAGGGAGGAATGGTCTAAATTGGAGAACAAGGTTGTCAAGTGTATTTTCATTGGCTATGGTGTCAGTGTGAAAGGATACAAGCTTTGGGATCCTATGGTTGAAAATGTGTTGTATAGCAGAAGTGTTATCTTCAGAGAGTTAACACTATTTTCCGTTGTTCTACAGCTAGAACAGATAGAAAAGAAAGAGGATGTGGTTTAGTTTCCTTCTACCCCTGAGAAGACTGAACAAATAGACCCAGTGAGACCTGATGATGAGGAGAGCTCTAGCAGCTCTGAAAGCTTAGAAGAAGAAGTAGAACCTCAACCATAGCCATTGAGAAGGTCTACACGAATAAGAAAGCAACTTGATAGGTTTGGTTATTCATTACTTGATTCTAGTTGTGCTTTTGCTTTACTTACTAACACTGATGAGCCTAGAACCGTGAAAGAGGCTATGGGCATGAAAGATGCAGGTTCCTGGAAGGAGGCCATGGAAGATGAGATGGCTTCTTTGGAAAAGAATAAAACATGGGACTTGGTGCCTTTGCCTGATGGACGGAAACTTGTTGGATGCAAATGGGTTTTCAAGAAGAAATTCGGTGCAGATGGCAGTGTTGAAAAGTACAAAGCCAGACTGGTTGCGAAGGGGTATTCACAAGTGGAGGGAATTGATTATGGTGAAATTTTCTCTCCCGTTGCAAAGCTGACATCCATTCGATTCTTGTTATCTCTTGCAACTGCTTATGACTTAGAGGTAGAATAGATGGATGTGAAGACAACTTTCTTTCATGGTGATTTGGAGGAAAAAATCTACATGTCACAGCAAGGGCATTACATAGAGAAAGGTAAAGAAAATTTGGTTTGGAAGTTAAAGAAGTCTTTGTATGGTTTGAAGCAGTCTCCTAAGATGTGGTACTTGAAGTTTGAGCCTTTGTGTTGTCAATTGGATTCCTGAGATCAAAATCGGATCATTGTGTACTACAAGTTAGATAATGATCGTATTCTCATTCTTGCATTATATGTTGATGATATGTTGTTGATTGGAAAGGGTAAGAATATGATTTATGATTTTAAGTCTCATTTGTCAGCACAATTTGAAATGAAAGATTTAGGGGCAGCCAGGTACATTATGGGAATCGAAATCAGAAGAGACAGAGCTAACAAAAAACTTTGGTTAAGCCAGAGTAAGTATGTGAAGACCGTGTTGGATAGGTTTAACATGGCAGATTGTAGACCATTGTGTGTTTCCGTTTCATTGGGGACAAATTTGTTTGTTAATGATTGTCTAAAATCTCCTACTAAGGTGGAGGACATGAGTAGAGTACCTTATGCTAGTGCTATTGGCAGTTTGATGTATGCTATGGTCTACACTAGACCAGACATTGCCCAAATAGTGGGAGTCCTTAGTTGATTTATGACTAATTTTGGACAGGTACATTGGGATGCAGTTAAGCGAGTGTTCAGATATTTGAGGGGTACTTCTGAGTATTCCATAAGCTATCATGGTAATGTTATAGGACCTCCGCATTCAGTTTGTATTCGTGGATTTGTGGATTCTGATTGGGCAGGGGACATTGACAGCAGGAGATCCACCAGTGCATATGTGTTCACAATGTTTGGTGGTGCAATTAGTTGGATGAGTAAGCGACAACTTGTGGTTGCTTTGTCCACGACAGAAGCTGAGTACATGGCAGCAACTCATGCTTATAAGGAAGCCATTTGGCTTAAGAGATTGTGTTCAGATATTGGTGTTGATGCAGGACAGATTACGATTTGTTGTGACAGTCAGAGTGCGATTTGCCTTGCGAAGAATCCAACTTTCCATGCCAGAACAAAGCATATTGTTGTACAGTTTCACTTCGTGCAAGACATGGTAGAGGATGGGAAGGTAAATTTGGAGAACATAGATACTTTGAAGAATGTTGCAGATGCATTGACGAAGCCAGTGGGCACAGAGAAGTTCAGATGGTGTTCGGAGTCTATGGGCCTCTCGGCTTATAACAGTTAAATTCTGTTATTTCTATTGGCTCTTACAAAGTGTTCGACAAGTGGGAGAATGTTGGGAATTAAGGTGTCTCAACCTTAGTAATTCCTTGTATTATTACATTGTGTTTATTCATTTATTGTCTATTGTATTAATTGGATGCAAATCCTATGTTGTCATATTGTGGGAGTTGGCACGGTGATGTATCATCCTACATGGCATATGACCACATGTAATTTTGTCTTCACATGAGGAGATAGGCGTTCCACTTAGTAGTAGGAATATTTTACCATGTGTCGGCATCTTGAATGTTGTGCAAGGGAATATTGATCGAAACGGTCATGACAAATTCCTATGATGAAGTTATGACATGTAAGAGTCGGAAATAGAAGATCCTATGACAGGTATGGACATGTGTCATGAAGCATCTTTGAAAAAGACATCTTTGGGTGCCCCAAGGTGGACTATGACATGTTGTAAGAGAATATGCTATTTATAGCTTATGTATGACAGATTCTCTTACAGCTGTAAGTTATGATAGCTACGACAGATTCTATGACAGTTGTAAGAGTCGTAAAAACATCTGTCAGCCCATTTTGGAAATAGGTGACCTTCTTGGGATGGGGTGACTTGACAAGTGTCAGGAACATCTTACAGAGTTGGACAAGTGTCCATAGGCGTGGGTTTTGGGCCATGAGGCCATGTTGGACGCCCATCTCAATGTGGAGACATTTTTGCCTTGTATTTGTTATATAAACAGGTGCTTTGGAGAGATATATTACAGGTTTGACAGGTATTGTTATGCTGCCGGATTATCTCTAGATACGAGTGTCGAAGACTCCTGCAAGAGCATTGGCTCTGTGATTGTATTGTAACCTTTATTGTTTACGTAATACATTTGAGCTGTGTTTCGGAGTGTGGGGTTTTTCACCCGTAAGGGTTTTCCCCACGTATATCTTGTTCTCTCTTCTTGTGTCTCACTTTCTTGTGTATGTGTTTGCTACAATATCTCTATTAGTGGGTTAACATAATCTGTAATTAAAAGGATAAAATTGAATTTGCACTCTCGTCCCCTCATTAGATTAGTGTAGGAAGTGATTTCTGCACACCTAGCTTCCTTTCACATATGACTATCAAATTAAAACCCATGCATGGCTGATGCACAATGGTGTACATGTCCACATGGGTGTACGTGCATGTTGGTGTGATTGTGGCTACTTGTGAATGTGTATGTCCTACATGTCACACATGAATGCATGTAGATACAAACACATGCACATAGATACACAAGTCAAATATTCAGATTCCTATGTATAGGTACATTGGCTAAATTTGATGGTTGTCGTATTTATGCATTTTTGCCCTAAAATGCAATAATTTTTTATGAAAGATTGTATTACATGTAATGAAATTTTTTTGGCAGACTCTAAAATATTCTAAAGTATTATATATGTACATATATCTAGTGTATGCTATTTCCTTCTTTAACCATGGTATTCTAGAGTTATTTAGCCAATAGCCTTTCAGAAAATTGTCTCACGCCGTAAAAAAATTTACGTCAGAAAATTTCTTAACTCGTCGGTTGTTCCTATCGGCATATTCCTTGAACCTCCTATGGGTGCAAGTGCTAGTAAGTATATATAATATAATAAATCTAACTATATTATGCATATATAATATTATGAATCTATATTTATAAAATCATAAATTTAAGTATATAAAATTATAAATATATAAAAGCATAAAATAAATTTATGTATATATAAAATGATAAAATGAAACTTAATTAATTAATTATATATGTATATATATTTATTGATATAACTTGGTTTAAGTCCACGAACCGTAGAAAAATGTAGCAAAACCTAGATATCAAATTGCGTCCATACAATATTAGGTATCAACATAAATATACAATATTAAACTACTCGAGCTATCATCCTATCAAAAATTGGCCATAGCCATAGTACTGTTCCCCCCACCATTGTATAGAGTTCACGGGGTAAAAAGAAAAAACAACATAGGGGGTTAGGGCAAATAATGCAGGCCTTGACACCCCAGCACATACACAGTTACATTTCTTGCATATTGTTTCCTCCTTCGGCTCCAGAATCTCCTTCACATCCTCTTCATCATCCCTAGAATCACAACAATCTGAGAAAAGAGGGATAACCTCCTTTGGGAGCTCCATTTGTACCTTCTTAGCAATCACCTCCACTGAAAAGTGCGAACATATCTGCCTTCTTTTCATCACATGCAAATGCTCCAACACACAATCGAAATGGGTCTCGGATTGATGAATTACATCCCCAACATCATTGTGTAAAAGATATGAACAGGCTGCATTAGAGAGCATGGCTGCACATGACAAAGACTGCGTAACGTCAAACGTATTCCATCGCCCATGCGAATATCCAGTGTCAAGAAGTAACTTGGCCATAGTTGAGCGCATTCAAACCCCCGACAAGCCGTGCATTTCCTTGGACAATTCTCACGCGCGTTGCATCCATTGTCTTTCACTCTTAACGTTGGGTTCTTGATTTCCTTGTTGATGAAAGAAATAAAATCGACAACAACTTCTTCCCCGGAGACCCGTATCCTTCTTTGCTTCCGTGTCGACTCTGTCTGCTTCCCCTTGTTGCAACCACTCTCCACCATCAAGCCACCAATATGGCATTTGCCAGCAGTCGAGGCCATTGATGACACCACCCACCAAACATTGCATCGAAAAAGAAATGAAAAGAAGTGACACTCAACTATTTATCCGTTCCCAAATAGCTCCCTCAAATTTCCCCTCCACCCAAGTAAACTTAACTACTACTAATAGTTCTCACAAATCAAAATCTAAAAACCGAACGTCACCCCAAACTTCATACTCTCCTATTATTGGGAATTTTCTCCAACCCCCATACATGATTACATATGATGTTTGCTTACACCTCCCTAACCAACTCATTATCGGGTGGATGCTCTTTGATGTCCTCCTACATCAATCGAATTGTCCTATATGGGAAGTTATTCTTCCAACCTTTGGCAGAGGAGCTCACATCATTTCACAGGCTTAACCCTTGGTTAGTAGCCCAGTCAGCAACTTGGTTCTTGTTTTTGCCAATGTGGGAGAATCTAATCTCTTCAAACTTTTTAGCTAGTAGCTTGGCCTCCTCAATTATCAATTCGAACTTCCAATTCCTGATTGTTCCTCCTTTCATAGCTCCAATCACCAATATTGAGTCTCCTTCCACCCACAATTTCCTCCATCCTTTATCTCTGGCTATCATCAAACCCCATAACATTGCTCTGGCCTCTAACATATTATAAGTATCTATCTCGAAATCAAAAGAATAGATACCCATAGGTTGTCCTTTCGAATCCTTGAAAACGCCCTTGCCCCTAGCTTTCCCTAGATTTCCTCTCACGACAACATCAAAGTTGAACTTGACCCACCCTCGATTCAGTTTCCGCCAAAAACAATCCTAAACCTTCTTCTTTGGGAGCTTAATGTTCTTCCCCAGCCACCTAAATCTTGGCCAGGCATTAGCCCACCTAACTTCAAAATCTATTATGAATCGATCTTCTTCCTTGTATATTTCTCTTAGTTCAGAGATAACATTTTCTACCACATCCCAAATTCTTTCAATTATTTTCTCAACTCCTTGAAAAATTCTTCTATTCCGCTCGAGCTAGATATTCCATAAAATCAAAGTCGACACGCTTTACCATATAAATTGTAGTCCCGGGCTGTTAATCCCTAGTGTCCAACTCTCCAATAATTTCAAGATATTAACAGGCACATGTGACCTAGACCAACCCCCATCTGTTTAGAAAAAAATCCAAATCTGACTTGCCAAATCACAGTGAATGAATAAATGATCATTATCCTCCCCATTATTTCCATACATCACACATCTTGTAATGTCCCTTATAGGAACAATACTAATTTTCCCTAAATTATCAATTTCCAAGAAAACAAAGATTTAGAGAGTACCTTGACTTGATTTAATTCCTGCAAACAGGTTAGAAAATACTTATACTAATATTTCTCACAATCAAGTTAACATGATTAACAACTCATAATGACATTATAAACCAACTAAACCTAACTATCTAGGAGACTTAACCATAAGAGAGTTGAGGAACATGACTTCAATGGGATGTCCCGAATACCCTAGGCCCAAGAGCGGATATACCATCCCCCTTGCCCTCATGTGGCACATGCAATCCATATGAGGTGGTGTACCTAATGAGGCATCTGTTATCCCGTTCCCCCTCGTCTTGTCATTTCCTTTCCCTTTCTCTATGATTGGTTCCCTTGAACTTGCATGTCTATGATAGGAGAATGAGGTCACAAAAGGGTGCCCTGGAAGCCATCTTTTCTAAGCCCAAAGGCAGTACCCTCATACCCCCTTTGCCCCTTGGAATGATCTAATCCCCTTGGAGTGGCGTACCTAGAAGATTCCCCCATCACCGTACCCCTCTTGCTCCATATTTCCTCCAGGAGAATGAGATCACAAAAGGGTGCCCTAGAAGCCATCTCTTCTAAGCCCAAGGGCAGTACCCTCGTACCCCCTTGGCCCCTTGGGATTATCCAATTCCCTTGGAGTGGCGTACCTAGAAGAGTGCCCCATCATCGTACCCCTCTTGCTCTATATTTCTTTCATCATAGAAACCATAACATTCACGCAAGAATCCACATTAATGCAGAATAACTAATCAAACTCATAGTTGCAAACAATCATATCAAATGTGTTGTGAATATGATCTATATTTCATAGCAAGTTTCACAATGCCTAATAATATACATGTCTAATGATAATCTTTCAATTATATGCATTTATTATTACTTACCACATGGCATTCATCATAATAAACATAGGGTTAGATACATCATACCAAGAGGATGATTCTTGCCTTTGAGTCCTTTAGAACTCTTAATGATGTTATTCCTTTCTTCTATGTTATCTGCAGCCCAATATACTGCTCGTATATATTTCAGATCCTTTTTATTCTTTACACTTTACTCTCCTTCTCAATCTGCATATTCGTACTTGTATATCTGCTGGTCTTTATTTTTCACTGCTTCCAGGTATGCTTTCCTAACTCAGAAATATTCTTCTACATATTCATACTTGTATATCTGCTGGTCTTTATCTTTCACTGCTTCCAAGTATACTTTCCTAACTCAGAAATATTCTCTCTGATCTGTATATGAATCTCTTCTTATATTCAGAAACATCAATATTCTTATTTTCTATAAATTTAGATATGATTGGTATGCTCTCCAATACTCAGAAAATATATTATTCTTTCCTAAAAATCAGAATATATATATATTTTACTCTGTCTATTCTTCAATCAGATATATTCCTTAATACTCCTATTCTTATTACTTCCTTTTTTGAATATATCTGTTCTAAAACTTATTATATATTTTGCTCCTCCAATCAGAATATCTTATATCATTCCAATGGAGGCATCCATTATGAATGGATGTACCTCTTCATAATAATCTGCATTATCTCCTTGTTTAGATGCATCACGACCTTTATATTAACTATCGGCTCTCTTCATAACTAATCGTGCTCTTTTTACATGTCAACGATTTTATTTGAACTCGCAGCTCTTTGCATTGCTGCATTTGCTGCTGTTATAGGGAATCGATGCTTTTATAAATTAGTTTGCAAATTTTATAATAATCGTTGCCCTTTATGATTCTAACAAGGCCTTTGCTAGGCAACGCAGCTTCTAATATTGGCTACCGTTATGCTTATAAATATATATTTATTAGTATATATATTTATTTCTCTATATTTATAATATATGATAATTATTTAAATTGATAATATTTATATTTATTCTTATATTTGTTATTTATAAAAATAATCATATATCTTTGTCAATTAAAATAAATGTATTATATTTAAAAAATATTTATATAATATTATTTATATTAATAATATTATATATTTATTAAATATTTTTATATACACAATTCAAACACCATATTTTAAGAAGGCAACTTCACCATCTTTTATCATAATGTTTAAATCTTTAATTTAAACAATGCTTTAATATTGGGACATCACACATCTCGATGGACCTTTTCTTCCCATTGTTTGCAGTCTATCCCAAGTAAGGGCACGCCGTTTCCAAGCAATCTAAAGGAAAGTGTTTGCCTTAGGGAGGCCTTTAGTGTACCAAATCTTCTTAACAACATTGTGACAAATGATGTCCCTCTCATTGAAATAAGCTTGGTAAGCCGAGCTAACCGAAACTTTTCCCCTGAGGAAGCCACTGTTCTTTAGAGATTATATTCTCCAAACACTTCTTGAGCCTGGTTGACATAGCCTTGGTAACGATCTTATAAACTGTGTTACACAACACAATAGGCTTGAATTCATCGAAATATTTTGGAGCTCTACTCTTAGGAATGAAAGCAATGTAGGTTGAATTCCAAGTCTTCAAAATATATCTTCTAATTCTACACTCCTCTGCCTCCCTCCAAACATCTTCCCCTACTATATCCCAAAATTTATGAAAGAATTCTACCTGAAAGCCATCGAGACTGGGAGATTTCCTTGCTCCTAGGGAGAAGGCAGCCTTTCTAATTTCCTCCATAGTAAATGGTAATACTAGTTCTTCATTGTGTAAATCATTGACAAGCTTTGGTACGTTACTTAGCAAAGCCTCCTCCCCTTGATTGGTAATCAGGACCGTGGTCAATAATTGTTTGAAAAAACTTGTGCCTTCGGATCTAATAGCTTCCACATACTCCACAATCGTTCTCGAGGGAAGTTGTATACTCATGATTTTGTTGCCTTTCCTTCTTATATTAGTGGCTAGGTGAAAAAACTTAGTATTGTGGTCCCCCTCTCTCTACCAATTAATCCTGGATTTCTGCTGCCAAAAAAATTCCTCCATTCTAAGGATTCTGCCATGTTCATCCATCAACTCTTTTTCTCATTCCCTGAGATCAGAAGTTAAGCCATTCAAAGATATGTCTGCCTGCATTGTGCTTAAGTCTGCTTCCACCTTATTCATCTTTGCGAATATATTCCCCATAATATTCTTATTCCAGATTTTTACATGCCTCTTGATCTCTATCAATTTTTTGTAAATTATATGCCTCCTACATCCCCTCACATCCATCTTCCACCAACCTTCAAGGGCTTCTTTAAAATTGGGATGTACAAACCTAAAAGCCTCCATTTTATAGGGAATCCCACTTGGTTTCTTGTTCCTGATTAAATGTAGAGCGATGGGCCAGTGATCCGACCCCCCAAACTAAATGACCTCCGAATGGATACTCACTGGGGCAAGTAACCAATCAGAATTCAACAAGAATATGTCTAATCTACATAAAATCTTCTCCTCCCCCATTCTTCTGTTGTTCTATGTAAACCACCCCTTCTTTGGTTTAACATTAGCTAAAGAGAGATGTTCATAGAATTTTCTACTCAAAAGAACCTGGATTGGTAAGATGTCTTCCACCTTTCTTTTCATCCAGATTTAAAATAACATTAAAATCACCACCCACCACCCAATTTTCTTCTGCACATACTTGTCTAAAATTCCTGATGTATTCCCAAACTCTAATCCTCTCTCTTTCTAGGTTAGGACCATGTACATTAGATATTAACATATGATTAACTCCTTTAAGGTCTCTGAATCTAACAGAAAAGCAAGTATGAGAGCCATCGACCAACATACCTAAAAAACAATGTTTATTCCAGAGGATAGCCAGCCCCCATGTCGCCCCCTCAACATCCATTGCTAATCCCTCCCCATTCTTCCATATCTTGGGATGCATCTCCTTTAATTTTGCACTCTCCACCTTAGTCTCCTGAATAAGTAGAATGTCAGGGCCTTCAATCTCTATAAGCTATTTTAGCAAACAACATTTCTCCGAGCCATTGAGGCTGCGGATGTTCTAGCTTAGAATCTTTATAACTTCTTTCCTGTAGGGAGGTGCTCGCCTCTTGACTTTACGAATTTCTTCATAGAAGCTTGTGTTCCATTTTCCATATCCTCCAAGGCCTTTATCTTCGCTTTAGAGGCATATGTTTTTCTTGGGCATCCACGGATAGAGAATTTTTCCACCCAACTCTTTTACTCCTTGTAGCGATGCTCCAAGCATTTTCCTTATCCTGATCATCCTCTTGCCCTGTTTCATTGTCACTCTTAGCCCCTTTCAAAACCTCCAAAACTGTCGCTGGCACAGTCGAGGCCTCCAATTCACCCTTTCCCTGGACTTTTTCTGAGCGGTTAAAATTTGCAACCTTCTTGAAGATCCCTTGGTTAATTAACTTCTTCCGCTCCTCTAAATCAGAGTTATTGGGTAGGGGAGAGGAACTCTTCTTCCCTTCCGTGGAGAGGATTTGACTCTCCCTCCCTGGCATCAAGCTTTGCGATGGTGAATTCCCTCCATCTGGCGAATTCGCCTCCAAACGGGTATCCAGACTTGAAGTCTTCTCATCGTTTCTATTCCCTTTTACTTCACAGAATCTAGCAATATGCCCTATCTTCTAGCAATGAAAGCACTTGATTGGAAGGCATTCGTAATCCAATTCCTAATTCTGATCTCCATGGATGGAAGAGAGCTTAATAGTATGTTTGATAGGCTTGCCCAAGTTAATTCTAACACATTCTCACGTATGTTGCCAGTTGTCTACCCCCGGTGGCATTGGAATTGTAGACATATTCCATTAATGAATTCCCTATTAACCGAAAGATTTCTTCCGACCAAAGCTCTTGCGGTAGCTTGTACAGTCTGATTCAAAGAGGAGCATCTTGAATCAATTCTCGATGTGGATCAAATCCTAGTGTCCACACATGAATATACATCCCAGCATTGCCCATAAACCACGGGCCTCCCTTGAGAACATTATCCCTCTCAAATTCTGATTGAATTTGTAGAAACCCTAGCGCAAGAAAGCTTACCTTCGAATTGAGCCCCATCCATTTCTGCCCGATCCAAGCCTTAATCTTCTCCATAGATGGACAAATACCAATGAATTTAGCGATCGCCACATTCTTCTTCAGTTTTTCCACCTTATAGTTGAGGAAATTATCTAGGATTTGGATGCAAGGGATCTCCTTTGATATCTCCACATTAACATTGCCCACTGACATTCGGTTTTTACTTTTGTCTCTCCTTTTGGAACCCTAATCAATCTCCAGATTATGTAGAAGGGCGTTGAGCTCCTGCGAGTCATATCTGGATTCTGACCTAGCTACTCTAGGCTCATCTTCTTTTTCTATTTCTGCTCCTTGTTTTCGCTGATTTCGCCAATTTCACGTCACTCCATTCCTTATTCCTAAAATTATACTTTTATATATATATATATATATATATATATATATATATATATATATATATATATATATATATTTAATTTGCTTGTCCTTTTTAGAAACTAAAAATTATTTATGTAAATAAATATATAGAAAAATATTAAATATAGAATAAAATATTTTAAACTATCTTAAAAAGAAAAAAGAAAAACTAACAATTATTCATAATAAAAGCTTTAGAGAAGAAAAGTAAAAAGGCTAACAAATATTCATAATAAAAAAATTATTGGAGAAAGAAAAATTAAAAACTAACAAATATTTATTTTTATTTTAAAGAAAGATCTATTGTAAGATATTTATTTAATTTAATTTATATCTAGAAAACTTAAACTACTTCCAACTACATTCTTTTAAGTAAAACTTAGAAACTGTTTGTTTGAAGCATGAAGAGTTTGTTTTAAAATTAGAAAGTGTAGCTTTTAAAAATATAACTTCAAGATGATTTTTTTTGGAAATAAATCAAGAAAAAAAATATAAAAAGAAATATATATATTTTAGAGAAAGGAAAATAGAAAAGCTATTGTAAAATATATATATATATATATATATATATATTAATTTTTAGATCAGTAAACTGTAGTCTTGGGGATTGCTCCCATTTCATTAAAATCAACAAAAAATTAACAATAGAAGTTTTAACATGAAAGCTCAACCTATATGCTTGAGCATAAAACCTATCAGGGTAGTAACAAAATCCCTATAATACAATCTAACTATATCCCTTATAAGCTGCTAATTACATACTGAAAATCTAACTGTCTTAAGCATTGTTGTTTACCTCATAGTAGTGCTTAATAAAATTCTGCATACATGTGTATTCTTCCACCAACCCTAGCAATTTCTTCAGCAACCCTGCCCCCATTGTTGCCTTTCTCCTCCGCACTAACGCCATTTCAGTCTGCTTCTTTGTAATAAAAGGTTTCTAGTCTACCATGTCCTCCGCCACGTTTACCCTATGGAATTCATCCGGAAACAGGATCCCTACACTGCTTCTCACCACCCACAGCACCTCTTCATAACCCCCCTGAAATCTCTCTCCATGAAAGCCTCCACCAACTGCTTGATGACTCATATCTCCTCTCCCAAATGTAACAGTGAAGCCAAGAACATGGACGAATGTCCAAATTAACTAGATATCTGTTTAAATTCACCATAAAGTCCTGTCCCAAAATACATTCAGTTGCAAACAATACCAATCCACTATGTGTTTTGAACACATTTTGCAGTCTATTCCCCGAAATCTCACCTAGAAAGACATCGGATCCAATCTTGTGGCCCAAAATTATGTGTTTCTAGGGCTATAAGCAAGTAGGTCAATTTGTGAAGGAACGATAGGTGAGATAGGTAGTCAGGGTGTTTGGTGGGTTTTATGAGTATCAATCAATCATGTTAGTGACTTTCATGATGTCTTGGAGTACTGACAAAGTATTCAAGCATATGAACCAACTTGTAGCACCTTTTAGTCTTGTTGAAGCAATGCATTTCATAAATGAGAGTAGCCCCATACTTGATTAGTAAGAAAGGATTTGAAGTGATTTGATGAGTCTCATAGGAGTCTATTGGTCATATCAAGGTAATCTGAGATGCAGTTGCAGGTCAGTCCATTTGTTTGCCCATCTGTCAATTGGTTTGTGCATATTTCACCTCTTGACACCATATTCATTGAAGGAGAAAACTGTTATACTAGGACAGTCAATTAGGAGTCTTGAGAACTCTTCTTGTCTACCTTTGAGAGGTGTGATTAGTCATTTCTAAAGTGGTTTCAATTACCTTGAAGGATCTAGGAAGTCAACCATGCATTCAAAACCATATTGGTTGCCCTTCCCAAGCCTTGGAACCGGAATGAAAGCAAGGAGACAGTCCATACTATGTAGCCTCAACCAAGATAACAGTCAATGATCAGTTTCCTTATAGCCCCCTCTGCATCATATCCTGCCCTAGCAACAAAACTCTGGTCCTTACCCCTGAGGCTAGTTCCAGTATCATTGACTCAGAAGGTTGGACTACTGCTAAAAGGAGAGGCAAAGGCCCAAGGAAGAAGATTCTAGATGTTGGAGCAGATACCAAGCATGAAAGACCGTCTCAAAGAGAGACTAGATAGAAGGCAATTAACAAAGACATTGCTATGGGCAAGCGGAAGACCTTGCAGATTGGCTCCAAGAAGGCCCCAATCATATGAGAATACTATCATGGAATATCCAGGGGTTGAAGAACCCCCACAAACAGTTCTTAGTCAAGAACTGTATCTTTGATAACAAAATTGACATTTTCCTACTTCAAGAAGTAAAGATGAAAAGTAAAGGTTTTCAAGTTGCTGCAATGAATATATGGCCTAATGCGGAGCACCTGAGCTGTGATGCCTCTAAGGGAATTGCCACTATGTGGAACAAGGTTGTTAAGGGAAGGATTATTGAAAAAAACAAAAACTTTTTGGCGGTTTGAATGGAGTCTAACAACAACTCCTAGAACCTGATTAATATATATGCTCCTAATCAGAGGGGCCCAAGAAGGGAGTTGTGGGACCTTCTCTCCTCTCTGATTGCTAGTGAACCCTTTAATTGCTCGATGTTAGCTGGAGATTTTAACACTCCACTCTTCCCCTCTGAGAACAGTGGAGGGATCATGGACTACACTCATAGCATGATGGATTTGAATGATTTTCTAAATAATGAAGGACTTATGGATCTTGATATTCAAGGAAACATATTTACCTAGTCTAATCAGAGAAAAGGGAGGAATTTGATTCAAGTCAAGTTAGATAGAGTCTTGGTCTCTCCCAATTGGAAGTTCTTAAGTTCCTACTCTCTCGAAGCTTTGCCCTAAACTACTTCAAATCATAACCCCCTGCTTCTCTCTTGGAGGGATGTGAATGGAAAAGGCCCTTATCCCTTCAGGTTTGAGATTATGTGGACCAAACACCCAAATTTCAAAGATAAATTAGCAAGTTGGTGGAAGGAAGATGTCCAAGGAATGCCTATGTTCAGACTAGTGCAAAAGCTGTTGATGGTCAAGAAAAAGGTTAAAGAATGGAATAGGTTTAGCTTTGGGAACCTTTTTGATGAAAAAAGGAGAATCAACACTAAATTGGGGGAGTTACAAAAGAGGACGGAGGAAGGGGATACTTCAGAGGACACTGCTAAAGAAGAAGTCTTTGAGAAAGGAATGGAAAGAGCTGTTGTTGAAAGAGGAGATTTATTGGAAACAGAAGTCAAGAGTGCAATGGCTAAAGGAGGGGGATAGGAACACTTCTTTTTTCCATCAATCAATGATGAAGCACAAGAAAAGAAATAGCATAACTAAACTGATGGATGACAGAGGTATTATGGTTGATTCGGACACTTAGATTGGGCAGGTGGTTGCTTCCTACTTCCAAAATTTTCTAGAAGCTCAAGACAATTGCATCAACCAGGATCTCATTGATATAATCCCTATTCTTCTGAATGAAGAAGATAATGCACAGCTTGGTAGATTAATTACTGAGGAGGAGGTCCGGGCCAGTCTTTTCTCCATGGGAACTTTTAAGGCCCTTGGATCTGATGGTTTCCCCCTACTTTCTTCCAGGAATATTGGGACATTGTGGGAAAAGATGTCATTGAGGCTGCTAGGGACTTCTTCAGGATAGGTAAGTTGCTGAAGCAACTAAATCATACCTTCATTGCTCTTATTCCCAAAAACCAAGACCCGGTGTGTATGGGGGATTTCAGACCCATAAGCCTTTGTAATATTGTTTACAAGTTCTCCAAAATCTTAGTGTTCAGACTGCAACCTATTCTTGATAAGCTCATAAGCAGTTGCCAAAAAGGATTTGTGTCGGGCAGACAGATAACAGATGCGGCCATTACCACTCATGAAATTATCCACTCCATGGAAAGAAGCAAAATCCCGGGAATGGCTTTTAAATTGGACATCTCAAAAGCATATGACAGAGTTAATTGGGAGTTTCTTTTCATTGTCTTGAGGAAGTTGGGCTTTCAAGGTAAATTTTTGCAACTTATTGAGATATGTGTCACTTCAGTCAAATTTTTTGTTCTTGTTAATGGAGTTCCCAGGGGTTTTTTCAATGCTGGCAAGGGGATTAGGCAAGGAGATCCCCTGTCCACCTACCTCTTCATCTTGCTAAATGAATCCCTAAGCACATGTTTCCTCTATCTGTTAAATTCTAGAGAAATTAAAGGTGTTAAACCAGCTTCAACAGCAACCCCTGCAGTGATTCAACAATTTGTGGACGACACCATCTTGTTTGGCTCGACTTCTGTGATTGAGGCTAGAAAGTGGAAAAAGGTGCTACAAGACTATGCTACCTCGGTTGGCCAATGCATCAACTATGACAAAAGCCAGGTGTACTTCTTTGACACCTTATTTGTTCTGCAACAGAAGATTATGGGGATTCTTGGTTGTTCTGTGGGTGAGCTACCTGGTATTTATCTTGGGCCCCCCTTCTCGGTGAAAGATGCCTTTCCTTGAGTACTAGAATTCCATCATCGAAAGGATGCAGAGGAAGTTGGCAGGATGGAAAGGAAAACTTCTGAGCCAAGCAGGTAAGTTCCAATTACTTAAGGTCTCGCTACAAGGGATTCCTGTCTACCTTTTATCTCTTTTTAAAATTCCTAAGTATATAGCTGAGAGGTTGGAGAAAATTCAAAGGAACTTTGTATGGATGGGCGTGGAAAGTAAGAAAAGACTGGCCCTCGTAGGATGGGATAAAGTTTGTAGACCAAAGCTGCATGGGGGCTTAGGATTAAGGAAGCTAAACCTGCTTAATAAAGCACTGATCACTAA
This sequence comes from Cunninghamia lanceolata, assembly GCA_027924645.1. Classification (NCBI taxonomy): domain Eukaryota; kingdom Viridiplantae; phylum Streptophyta; class Pinopsida; order Cupressales; family Cupressaceae; genus Cunninghamia; species Cunninghamia lanceolata. The sequence goes on from BSBN01001583.1 coordinate 21,374,186, forward strand.
GGTTGGTTGGAACCTTTTAGCTAGTGATAAAGACTAGGGAAACATAAATATTTGGCCCCTAAGGATATTTTACTCACATCTGACTTTGCCAAAGGCTTTGTGATCTGGAATATCATTTTGAAATGTAGAACTATTCTTCTGAGGGGCGTTAAGTGGAAACTGGAGGATGGTGAAACTATAAGGTTTTGGGAAGATAATTGGATCAATGGAGAGCCTTTAAAGAGACTTCAAAATATCCAAGGGTTGGTTAATATTGCTGTGCACCATTTTGGTGGGCTGGTCTGGGACTATTTTCTTCCGACAAAAGGGGATGGAAATAACTGTCAGACTGTTGCCAAAGATAGCTTGATCTTATTGGGATAGCCGATAAGATCCAACTCTCTCTAAAATGGTGTAGAATTCCTCTTTTTGCACAAAAAGATAAAATTCTATGGGCTAAAGAGAAGTCTGGGTGTTTTACTGTTAGATCTGCCTATAATCTATTCCTACCTAAAAATGGAGATAATTTATGGAGGAAGATTTGGAATCACAATCTAATACTAAAGATTAACCACTTCTAGTGGTTGGCGGTGTAGAACAAAATACTAACGATTGATAACCTCTTTATCAGAGGTTTCCAAATCCCTAACAGATGTGTTCTTTGTATGAAAGAAGAGGAGACTGCTCCACATATCCTCTTACACTGTGAGTTCGCTTGGGAGGTTCGGTGTTTTGCCTTGAAGATTTTAGATGTGTCTTGGTGCTAGAATGGGAATCTAGAGGATTGCATTAGAGCTTGGTTTCCCCCATTCTATCCTGGTGCCTATGGAAAGAAAGGAACGATAGATTTTTTTGAGAAAAGTTCAGAGAGCCTAAGGAAGTGTTTGGCTCAGCAGTCAAACTGTTGCAAGACAACATCATCAATAGCTCCCTAAGAGCTGCGAAAACTCCCCCAAATGTTTTGGAAACAAATATTATTAATCAGTGGACCATCCTGATAAGTATATGCAGAGTTGATGATAGTAGGAAAAAAGCTAGGGCTAGCACTAATTGGTCCTCTCCCCCTGCAGGCTGGTATTTTCTTAACTTTGATGGTGTTGCTAAAGGTAACCCTAGGTTGGCTAGTGGTGGGGGAATAATAAGATCGAATAAGGGGACCCTCCTGGCTGCTTTTGCAGGAAGCTTGGGTGAAAATACCAACAATATTGCGGAGGCCATAGCTCTCCTCTAGGGCATCAAAATTGCCTTGGCTCTAGGCATAAAACATATCATAGTGGAAGGTGATTCTAAAATTGTGATCGAAGCTATTAAAGGAAATGTTAAAGTTGGCTGGTAGATGGAGGATATTGTTCAGGATATAAAAGCCCTCCTTTTAAATTTCAAAGGTAGGGAAGTGAGACATAAATATAGAGAGGGCAACAAAATTGCAGATCTTTTAGCTAACCTTGGGATTAATCTTAATCCCCTAAGATGCTGGAGAAAATAGACAACCTACCCTTGAATGTTATTTTTAGCATTCAGAAGGAGACGCCTCACTAATTCATCATGGCTATAATCATAATTTGGATTGCTTGGTGTAGTATCTTTCCAGGCTTCCCTCACTTTGAGGGAAGACATGGCTTTGATGATGACTTCAGGGGCCCCACCCACCCCCATATGGTGACGTGGATGTTGGAGACCTATGTGGATATTGACCAACTTAGCAATAAACGTGTTCGACGACATGGTAGATTTAAAAAGTCTTTTCACCCACCTCTTGAAGTGCTGGCAACAGAAGGCTTGCATGAGCTGACCCCTGAAGGCAATAATGATTTGAGCGCGCACGGAGTTGGGAAGGACGTGCATGGAAACTTGAGAAGAGAAATGGAATTAAAGTTTTCTATTTTCCCTTCTAGATTGTTCGTCAGACGCTTCTCTATTCCCTGCAACTGTATTCCTAGTGTTGTGTATTGTTTGATTAGGAAAATGGGTGGAGAGAAAGTTAGAATGGAGCCCATGAATTGTGGTGACTTCAAAGAAGATGCGCAGGTCTGGAGCATAGCTTATGAGGGTGGGGTGACCCCTTTTCTCGAAAGCCTGAACAACTTTGATGAGCACTTATTGGCCCAGTTTGCTGGCTCTTGGGATGGGAATAGGATGGTGAAGGTGGGAGGAGTTCAGTTTGTGGTCTCAGAGGACGCCATTGCCAATGTTACGGGCATGCCTTGTTCTGGAAATAGGCTCAAGAAGCAGACGCATGTCCAAGACAACGAAGGACTGAAATTGTTCTATAGGGAATGAGAGAAGCAAATAAGACTTCAAGGTGGTTTCGAATGGGAAAACTTGATCAGCCCTTGGAATCGGGTATGTTTGTTAATTATGAAGTATTTTACTCTGGAAGGGAGATACAGGGTTTTTTACCATTATCACTTTGCTTTTTTCAACCATTTTCGGCAAAAAATTGCGGTCAACTTTTCGTCTTTCCTTCTCTCTAGTCTTGAGGCTTCTGTGATCTAATCCAAAAAGGCCCGCGAGGGTAACCCTGAGGTGTTTGCTTTGCCTCTGCACCAGGGGCTCATCTTTTGACTATGTCATTACCACCTTGCTCTTTGTCCTACTAAACCCCCTACTGTTTGGCTTGTGGAAGACAGCTCTAATGAAGACCCTAAAGACAAGATTCCCCTTAGTGTGAGGCTTGGAAAGTCCTCCAAACTGAAAACCCCGATGCCTTTGGCACCTAATTCTCCTTCTAACTCGCATGTGATTTGTCCTTCGGCCCCTTTCTCTAGCCCTCCTGTGTCTAAGGCCACTTCTCTTTCCAAAACTCAATCTGGTAGTCCTACTCAGAGGGCTCTTGTTTCGGTTGAGCTGCAGGGTTCCAATGGTCGGTCCCGAGAGGAAGCGACAGAGGGTCTTCGCAACCTAAAGAGTAACACTCCTAAACAGGGCAGCAAAAAACGTAAAAGAGGGAATCCTGCTCCTAGCAAAGGTGATATGAAAAGTTGCAGTAGAAGTGTTGAGGGGCATGGGAATGTTGAACAACAGACTCAGGGGAAGATGGACAAGCAGGAGAAATAGTTGAAAGAGGAGGTGGAGGTTGTTAAGGAGAGGGTAATGGGAAAACATAGCTCTGTTAGAAGACCAAGTATCAGGAGATCATCCAGATTCGCTGGGGATAACCCCCAAGTGCTGAAGATGTCGATTACTCTTCTGCCTCTGATCAGGAGGACATTGAACATGATGTTGAAATTAAAGAAGTGAAAACTACCCTGATTCAAATTCAGGAGGGCACTAGCCACTTTGAGTCCATGAACAACTCTTTTTATTACACCAACAATGAGGACACTGAAGTTTAGTAGACTCTGGATAAGGAGGTGATGAGCACCAAGATGGAGATGGACTATAAGAAACTTGAGAAAGTACTAATAGAGGTCAAGATCCGTCTTTCAGCAATGGAGAGCAAAGGCAAGGTGCTAATCAATTTAGTGTTGAAGTCTTCTCACAGGGTTACTGCTGCCTTCTAGATCTGCAGGGAGACTGGACCAATGGCGTGGATTCTCTGTTGGAGGATAAGGAGAATATGTTTAATTTGCTTGTTGATGATTGGAAGGAACTTCTTAGTTAGTTGTTTCTTTTGTTTATGTTTAAAAACTTGTACTCTAGTTTTTTGGTTATGCTGTTATCTGGTTGTTTGAGGCTTTGAGCCTATTTTGCTGCCTTTTGGCTTTTGTTATCGGGATCTGCACCTGGGTTTGCGGCTTACTAATATCAAAAACAAATTTAAACCCTAATAAAATATAGTTATAAAATATTATTTTACAACATTTTATTTTTATAACACATCAAATCAAATAAAAAAGAGCAAAAAATACTGGAGAAGCACATAAAAATAAAATATATGTGGGTTTTTATGTACACAATGTCTATTCATATAACAAGATATAATTTTTTAAAACAATATTATATGTCATCTATCTTATCAAAGAGATAATTTGTTCTTGTTATAATAATCAACCCTATGGAAACAACTTCTAATGGTAGTATGCCCAAGTGCTAATCCATTTAATATGTTGAATAACTACTACAACTAAAAAATAGTGTAAATCTCATTGGGAAGAATAAAATCATTTACTATTATCAAGCTTGCATCTAATCAAACCCATCCATTCATTCCTCAATCTCAAATGCATTTATTCTAATTTCCTCATATTAGCCAATGAAATATGACAACATTCAAATCATTTTATTTTGTTCATTTTAATTGTAAGTTCACTTTTTTTTTCATTTTTAGTTGTAAACTCACATCATTTTTTAATGTAATATTTAATGTTGGACAAGCTAGAGTAAAATATAGTAAAAGTGCATACTAATTAGCTATAATTTTTTTAGGTTTTTTATAGTCAATCTACTTTGGTTGTCCAATGATTCAATCATTTTTTGGTTTGAGATACTCTAGAATTTGTCACTTGCCTTCACATCTTAGAATGGATTTTATTTTATTTCCTTCCACATACATATATGAACAATAAAACATGTACACATTGAACTTGTAATGTTACTTGCATTTGCATCTTAGAATGGATTTTGTTTTATTTCCTTCCACATACATAGATGAACAATAAAGCATGAACAGATTGAACTTGAAAGAGTTATAAATGTAAATCTATATAAGGGAGATTAGGTGTAGAGAAAAGGGATCTTCTTTCCCTTTCTACTTCTAGCTCTTGATTTGTTTTCTCTAGAGTTATACCTCTCCTATTTTTCTTCTACAAGGAAATTTTTACATAGATATTATACAAGAATCTTTTGGAGAGACTTTGAGCTCTTAGATTTTGAATGCTAGGAATACAAATGAACTTTAGATCATTGATTCTAAATTGTTGTGGATTTTTATTATGTGAAATTGATAGCAAAATAGTGTGCATTTCTTTTACAGTTTTGTGCATTTTATTTCCCTATCTTTGCATGTTGGAACATGAATAGTCACTTATAGATCTTGGGCTTATTTCTCTACCTAGATGTTCTTTTTCTTATGTTTGAGCAATATCTGGTAGATATTTTTTAGATTTCATACTTGGAGTTGTGTTTTGTTTTTGTTATGCCTTGAATGAGACTTTGTGCTTATACCTTGAAGTTCTCATTTTTCCCTTAGTTTAGGTTTGTGTGGCTTTCCTACTTTCTAGTTAAAATAATATCCCAAAAAAAATCAAAACCAATCATACGAAGGACCTACCCCTCTCAAATGCAGAGGAAGATTATCAACTTAGTAACAATCTCTTTAATTATTGTAAATTTTGTCATTGTCCATTGGGAGAGTCGAGCCAATTTTTTAGCAAAACATTGTAGTTACTTGAATCTATTTTACCAACAATACCTAGATTAAAATTGGCTCAATCATATCCTAGTGATTGAGTCCAAACTAGATTAAATAGCACAAAGATCAAATTATGTTCTAACAACTTAAAAAAATTATTCTAGGGTGAATGCATGATACATACATGAAAACTATATCAAATTTGATTGAAAATATAAGATGTTAATTGTGTGCTATTTTTTAATAACCCAAAATTTTTCCAATTGGTGATAAATCAAGCCACTAAAAATCACTAATAAAGTTTTTAAAAGCTCGCTTATTTTTAGTGAAGGGAGTAATCCTTTCTTTCTGGGTTTGCAAAGTATTAGGATGTCCTATAGCTTGGTTTACAATGGCTTTGTGGAGATGTAGATGATGAGTGGTGTCTAAAGTATGGTAAACTAAATCTCATTTTTTACAGTCAATTGTATTGATTTTTGTCTTGATGTAAATGGTAGTCCTTTGATGTTCGATATGGAAATCCATATTACTTTTTTAATCTTAGGGAATGGGTCCAAATAGAACCTACAACTATTTTATATAAAAAAATCCATTTACATCATTTTTAATGAAATCATTGAATGTTTATTATCTCTATCCTTGTTATGACTATTAAATAATTGCTCTTTTATAAAAAAATAATTGCTATATCTTCATCCTTTGTTGCTCTTGTTCTTTTGCTCCTCTTCTCTGCGCTGCCTCTATACCTTTCTTAGGATGTTATCATTTTTGCACAAGGTCAACTTTCCACAACTCATCAACAAGTATTTATACACTTCATCAACCTTGGAATGAACATGAAGGTCAACTTGACTTAACGTGGATCACTATACTATCGGCCAAACATAGCTGAGACTTGAATCTTCTTCTAACAACACGCCACGCTCCAAATAATTGCTCTTAGATCATCCGCAACATGCTTGAATCATCCGGTCACCCAAGATTGGGAAGAACAACAGCATCAATGATGAAATCTTCAACAACGAGCTCAATCTTCAATGCGGACCTCCACAAGCACATTGAATTCAACAAAAACATACGCACTCCTCCAAATCATCAGAATCACTTGCATCTTCATTCGGAACCTCAAGAACATTATCTGCCATGATTGTCACACTAGAAAGATTGCTTGTGGAGCTCCAAACCACGAACCACTTGAGTTGATGACACACATTGACTTCTCAACCATGCCTCTAGATCTACAGATCAGAACATTTCAATGCGGAGCAATCTGGACCAATTTACTATCACTATGTCTCTTCTGAACACAGTAAAATTTGGTTCTACTCAGATGGCCATAGCTTCTTCAAATCTTCATGCGGACCTCTCAAATCTTAACTGGACCTACTTTAGACAATCCTTTACACAACCATATGGTCCGCATACATTGATCTTCATTAATTTTCTCAATATGCTCATCATTTCAGTCTTCTAAACAGGCAACAAAATAGGATACAGTTGACATCAATGGCAACAAGGATATGTTGACATCAATGACAACACCGCTTAGGCACCTATTTGCAACAATCTCCCCCTTTGTCATTGATGGCAACATATGATGTGAAAAACTGATTTAACCATCAAGACAAGAACTTCTCCCCCTTTCTCTTATCACACCTGCAACCATTTTTCTTTATAGCTCCCCTTTTTACCAGCAACTAGTTTTTCACATGACTTATCTCCCCCTTTGACATCAATGGCAAAGGGCACATATTTGCAAGCTTTTCTCCACCTTTTTGTTTCAGACTGATCTCCAAAATTTGCGTACTGACTACTGCCCTTGAGTAGTATCTCCTTAACATCAATCCGGATCACAAGATATGACTGTGAATTCCACTGAATTGATGCACCCTAGTGCATCTTAGTTCTGATCAGGAGGGGTAATAACCCCTAACTTCTCTCTGAGATACTCAAAAGTATCCTTGGGTAGAGGCTTAGTGAAAATATCCGCAATCTAATCCTTTGAAGAAACAAACTCCAATCTGACTTCATTCTCATTAACCTTCTCTCTCAAGAAGTGAAACTTAATTGATATATGCTTTGTCTTTGAATGCAACACGATTCTTTGAGATGCTTATTGCACTTGAATTATCACAGAAGATTGTAATAGGCTCCTCAAACACAATTCTGATGTCTTTCAACATTTGCTTCATCCACAAAACTTGAGTACAATTGTTTGATGCTACTATATACTCTACCTCTGCAGTAGACAGAGATATTGCCTCTTGCTTTTTGTTCATCCAAGAAACCAATCTCCTTCCCAAGAATAATGCACCACCACTAGTACTTTTCATGTCGTCCACATCTCTTACCCAATCAACATCTATGTATGCATGAAGAGTGAAGTTATTATCCTTTAGATACCATAAGCCATAATCAAGTGTTCCTTTGAGATATCTAAAAATTCTTTTGACTGCTACAACATGGGATTCTCTAGGATCATCTTGAAATTTAGCAACAAGTCCAACTACATTCATCATATCAGGTCTAGTTTGAGTCAGATAGAGGAGTCATCTAATCATTAATCTATACCTTTTCTAATTTGCCTTAGGGGAGTCATCATCTTTACTCAACTTGCATTCAATTGCCATAGGTGTATTCACTGGTTTTGAATCTTCCATTCCAAACTTTTTCAACAATTCTCACATACTTAGACTGAGATATGAAGATACCTTTATCTAACTGAATGATTTACAGGCCTAAGAAGAAATTCATTTCTCCAAACATTGACATATCAAATTCATTTTGCATCTGATCAGTAAATGTTTTGCACATACTCTCATTTCCACCAAAAATGATATCAACAAATACTTCAACAATCAAGATGTGTTCATGATCAATTTTGATATAAAGATTACTATCTGTTGTACCTTTGCTAAAACCCAATTTTAGTAGATTACTATCAAGTAGGTTCTTGGGGCTTGTTTGAGTCCATACAATGCTTTTCTCAATTTGTAAACCATATCTCCTTGATCAAACAACTGAAATCCTTCCGGTTGCTCAATGTAGACTTCTTCATCCAATTCTCCATTTAGGAATGTTGACTTGACATCCATCTGATAAACCTTGAAATCTTTATAAGCAACAAATGTAAGAAATAATCTGACTGTTTCTATTCTTGCCACCAGAGCAAAAGTTTCTTCAAAATCAATTCCTTCCACTTGAGAGTATCTTTTACACACCAACCTTGCTTTGTTTCTCACAACTTCACCATCCTCATTTAGTTTATTCTGGAAGACCCATTTAGTTCCAATCACATTTTTTTCTTCAGGTCTACGAACAAGATCCCAAGTGTGATTCTTTTCAATTTGTATTAATTCTTCTTCTATTGGTTTTACCCAATATTCATTATTGCAAGCTTCACTTACTGATTTTGGTTCAATCTTTGAAATCAGACAAATCTCCTCTTGATCTTCAGCAATTCTTCTTCTAGTTTGAACACCTTTGTTTCTATCTCCTATGATCTGATCTTCAGAATAATTCAACCTTACATACTTGAGACTTTTGGGATTTGTTTGAACTTCTGACTCTTGAGCTTATTACTCAACATCTGTACTAACATCTTGAGTTACTAGATATTCCAGATCAATCTGGATCTAAGTCTGAGTTTGAACTTGCCTTCCTTGATTTTGACTTTCATCTTGATCATCTGAATCATATTTGCAAGACTTGAAAGATCTCTCTTTGCTCTCATCAACTCTGACATTAAGACTTTCAACAATCTTTTTCAATCTCTTGTTAAAGCACCAGTATGCCTTACTTTGAGTATAATAACCCATAAATATTCCTTCATCACTTCTTGCAGCAAACTTCCCTAGATCCTCATCTCTTTTGATATAGAATTTACTACCAAAAACTCTGAATGATTTCACAGTAGGAGGATGACCAAACCATAGTTCATAAGGGGTCTTACTAGAATTGCCTTGGATCTGCACTCGGTTAAGAGTGTAGATGGCAGTACTCATAGCTTCTCTCCAATAGACTTGAGGAACATTTACTTCCATCATCATGGTCCTAGCAGCTTCTTGAATGGTCCGGTTCTTTCTTTCCACAACTCCTTTCTTTTTGGGTTTGCAAAGTATTAGGATGTCCTATAGCTTGGTTTACAATGGCTTTCTGGAGATGTAGATGATGAGTGTTTAAAGTATGGTAAACTAAGTCTCATTTTTTACAGTCAATTGTATTGATTTTTGTCTTGATGTAAATGGTAGTCCTTTGATGTTCAATATGGAAATCCATATTACTTTTTTAATCTTAGGGAATGGGTCCAAATAGAACCTTCAACTATTTTATATAAAAAATCCATTTACATCATTTTTAATGAAATCATTGAATGTTTATTATCTCTATCCTTGTTATGACTATTAAATAATTGCTCTTTTATAAAAAAATACCATATTGACATGTACGATCTATTAAGGATTAAGTGGGATATGTGCTATGAATACTTCCCTCAATATACAATGGAACATAATAATTTTCTTTTCGAATCTCTTCATTATAAAGTGTAAACAATGGTATCATAGAAGAAGATGTAGCATCAACATTACTAACAAAAGCATTACCATCATCATAAATATTTTAAATTGCAATAGCTTCTACATTTTCATAGTGCTTTGGAAATGGATTTGTAAGAATTTTTAAATGACTATTAGTAGGTGCAACTAATGAAATTTAACTTTATCATTTACTCCTCCAACTTTCATTGTGTTATTTTCAATTAGATCTTGAACTTTGTGTTTAAGACCTATACACTTTTAAAAATGTCCATTAACACAATGACAACTACAATATGCATTCTCTTTATAGCATTTAATGGTTTGAAGTACAGATTACATGATTGCATAGAAAATAAAAGAGATAACCTATAAATGTATATGACTTGATAATTGATTACATATCAACATGGCTTTATAAAGCCATATATTCATGTGTATAACTACTTACAAGAATAATTATTCTACCACTAACAAATAACTAATCTATATTGTTTATTAAACAATATAATAATGCTAACATTCCCCCCCTATTACATCATTCTTGCAAATGTACCCCCCTTAAGGTTTACATTTCACATAACAAAACATGTTGATTACACAAAACAAATACACATTCTTGAGAAGAGTTTTCTTTGAAGAAACAAATCCTAAATTAGATGGAACTCCATCAAGTTGCCTCATAACCCTCGTAAAGGTGTAGCTCCGAGTTGAATTCCTGAGTCCCTGGATTACCACCTCCCCGAACTCCTGAATTCTAGATCCCCTGAATTATTGGAAAATGATCCATGCTGAGCTCCACAAGGCTCCATCAAGTTGTCTCATGGCCCTCAAAAAGGTTTAATTCTCTAGATCATAGACTCGTGAACTATCTGGACAACAATCCATATTGAGTTCACCAAATCCATTCCTCTCTTCAAAAGCAAACTTCACAATAGATGCATTGTTCAATTTTGTCAGCATAAAAAAGAACACATAAGAAAATGCAAAACATATGCTTCTTTTGCAAAGCACCATCCCTGAGCAAGAAGCTGACTCGAGATGATGAAAACTCCTCTAACCTTTGATGCCTCCAGCCTCCAATATGACTGTTACATTCTATGCATTTGATGTTACATTAGATTCTGTAATAGCACAAACATGTGTGTCTCCCAAATTTCTATCAAGGATGGCATGGATGGCATCGTGAACACAAACATAATGTGTGGCCATATTCAAATGCTAATGATGTCGATTTAAACCAATAATGGACCCATACACTAGTCAACCTTATACCTCCAAGACACTATATATGAGAATGATTGTACCTTCAAAAATAAAACTCACCCTTATCTTCCTTTTCTCTAATTACAAAAAACCATCAATACCAAGATTACAATACAAAATGTCCATACAAATCTTTGAGCTTGTAACCTCTAATAATATCAATATTGTGAAAATACTTCCAATAATCTACTTAGAGAATGCTCCAATGTAAAACATCATCTCCTCCATATATCAATCTTCATAATGGAAATAGATTATATCTATACCTTTAGCACTTCACAGTTTAAAAAATAAATTTCCCACTTTTATTTCAAGATATTCAATGTTTGCTATTTCTTGATTTTTATACACTTTCTCCTTATACGTAGTAAAAATTGTACATTACCTAAGTCGTTTTACTCCTTTTCACACTTGACCAACCTTTCCTTCTAAGGCAAGCTATTTGATGCAGAGGAATAAGGACTCAAACAAGACTAACTTGACACATTCCAAATAGGGTTTCAATACAAATGATGTAAATATGCATTCTTGTTCATTCTTGGCAACTTGCTCTTAAAGCCTAAAATATGGGTGCAACAATTTAGACCTTTTTGGTTATAAATTATTAAAAAGACCTGCCAATGGAAATGTAAAACCTATTTGGGATACCTTTTTGGCTCTTATTAAACATATGCTAGGGTTTCTTTGTACGGACTAGGGTAAAAATAATATTGTTCCTGTGCAAACCCTAGGACTGTTACAGAACCACTTTCACTAAAAATGGCATAACTCACTCAAAACATAATGAAATCACATGCAACAAAAAGAATTGTAAACTAAAAACAAATATATTTCTATACATCTATTATATTCCTTGATATGAGACCATACCAGGCCATACCATGCGTGTTTTCAGACTACATTTTCAGAAATTTAAACTTTACAGACCTACTCTCAATAAAAATGCCATAACTTATTCAAATCTCCATGAAAATTGATACAACAAAAAGAAAAATGAAGTAGATTCACATGCCCACACTTTCTAACCAGTTTCAGATCATTAAATGGGTCTTACAAATCCATACCAAGCAAAAGAACAGAACTGTAAAAGAAAAAATGCAAAGAAATTGCTTCAAAGTGATTCACAATCTTCATTCAAATGTCTACTCCCACCTTCTCCAACCTTAGAATTCATGTTTACAACATGTATTTATGTTTTTCCAATCATTTTCCAACTACCAACCACCCAAAACTAACTTCCTAATCAAAGTTGCAACTTTAATGCATTTTTTGACAATTTTCACAATGACAACTTTTACATATTTTTTTGCAAATGTTTACAACTTTTGACCAATGGACCTATAACATTTCAAAATGGATCAAAATGATCCCAAATGGTCATAAATGACCTTATTAGACCATATGCCCTGAAGGTGCCCCTGCACCACTATTCAACACCTTTCAATAAATGGAATAGACCGTTCTTAATAGCTATGATGGAATTCGATTGAATCTGGTGATGGATGGACAATTAGGGAATTGAATCTTCCAAAAATCATTCACATTCTCCTCTATATACTTGCGCTACAAGAACTATATATCTTCAAATGAGAATAGTAAATACTCATTCAACCCACAACCTTCACAACAAGATAGCGACTTACATAAAAAAAATGCAGTCACATCTCATGATCTTCAGGATTCCTTTCCATGAAGCCATAGTAATAATATTCCATGATACATGGGAGATCCACACTCCTTCACACGCTTATATACGGGTTTCTCAATCTCCAAAATGCCTTTGTATTTAGATGCCTTTACACAACAAGGGATTTCCTATAGGCACATCAAACTTATATTGCTCTAAATTTTGTTCAACGAATCCCTAATGCCTCCATTATCATTCTCTTCAAGTAGCAATACAACACACACAAGATCACATTGCTCTAATACTAGAATGAAGTACAAATTACATGATTGCATAGCAAATAAAAGAGATGATCTATAAATGTATATGACTTGATAATTGATTACATCTCAACATGGCTTTATAAAGTCATGTATTCCTACGTATAACTACTTATGAGAATAACTACTCTACCACCAACCAACAACCAACCTATATTGTTTATTAAACAATGTAATAATGCTAACATGGTTGAGTAGTATTTATATGATGAATGGGAGGAAAGGTTATAAGATTTTCACTCAACAATGTTTTAAGCACATTGTCCATATAATCATCTAGTTTAATAAACACAATTCTCTTAGATGGTCTAAAGGAAGAAAAAGTAAATGTATGAGCCACTCGATTTGTATTTTCCTTCTAAGTTTTATTACCCTTTGAAATTTAAGAACTTGAATTTTGATACTTAGGAGGGTAAGTAGCATTTTGACTTGGACCATAACTAAATTCATTTTTTGCAAGCAACTTAGATTTCACTATTTTGACATGAAAATTTAAATCCCTAAATGAGACAAAATTATTAAGATACACATTATTTGGAATTGGTTTGATAAGCCATTTGATAAAGATATTTTGAAGCTCTAAATCATGCAAAGGTGTAATCAATTTAGAAAACATAAAAGAGAATCTCATCACATAATTATGTATTCTTTCGTTTGACCTTTGGGCACACTCGAATAAATCAACAATTATAACTCTAAGGCCCATATTTACTTTGAATTGCTTAAGAAAAGGTTTGCAAAATCATTAAATGAAAGAATAGATCCATGAGGCAATGTATAAAATCATTCAATAGCATAATCTTGTTCTTGGAAGTAATTTTGCTAGCATTCTATCCTCATTAATAAAATTTGCACATCTAATTATATAAGATTTAAGGTTATTAAAATATCATTTGCCATCATACATAGAAAACCATGGTACTACAAATCTCATAGGCAATGACTATGTCACAATCTCAAAAGCAAATGGAGTTTGTATAGGATCTAAAACTTCATCATCTTATTCACTATTCTAGTTATCCACCCACTTGTTCACTTCATAAATCTTTTGGAATAATGCATCTAGGGCAGAGGATCGGATAGTAATATTGGATGAACTAGAATTATGATAGGTATAGACATAAGGTGGGGTGGGATGGAGGATCTAATGGTTTGGGTTAAAGGAGTAGAACAATAAAGGTTTCTAAGGGCAACATAGATTTGGTAAATGTTATAGGTAGATGTGGGTTGGCTAAGAAATAATATGATAAGATCAGTAGTGAAGGATGATACGACATGGTAAGGAATACATTATCCAATACAAGTACAATAGCTCAATTTCTACTTCAAAATGCTTCGTTGAAAAGTTAAATGCATTGATCTCCCATGATGTCAATGGTACCATTTATATTTCCTTCACATACGAGGTTGTCATAATATTAAAAATCTCCCACACTTATTCTAAGCAAAGAAAATTAAATACAATATGTTTGATGAAGAAATTTGCACAACTTTATACAGACCTCTAAAGAAGAGAGACCCACTGGTTTGTATCTAGGAACCAGAATTGGAATCAGAGAAAAAGCTAGCCACGTCGGGGTTCTCCAGTAAGGAGTAAATTTGCCACATCAAGCACCAACTCAGAGACTTTCAAAGCCTTTTCCAATTTGTGAGCACGGTCTTTTTCTTTCTTGGGTGGTGCAATGGAAGAAGAAGGGGCATGCATGCCCTGAATTTGACTTACACCGCCACTTTGTTGAGCTGGCACTGCAAAGGAAGACGATGTGCATACGCTTGCAATTCGACGTTCACACCTGACTGTCAAATGAAAATTTTATGGACGTTTGGTCACTTAACTATCTTTAAATTGATTTCTCAAAAATAAAGAAGATCAATAAAAGTGAAGAATTTTAAATGCAAGTTAATACTTTGTAAATACAAGTTGTTGCTCTGTAAATACAAGCTGTTACTTTGTGGAGTGAGCCATGTAGAGGAAGGTGGTGTGGGTAGGCTTGGAATTCCACAGTCACGCCTCCCTCTCATATGAAAATTTCATGATGGTTTGGTTATTTAACTATTTTTTAATTAATTTCTAACAAAAAAATAATATTCTATAAATTATTAAAATCAATAAAATAAAAATTGAAAAACTGCTCTCGTGTCCCATCGCATCGATATGGCCTTCCATGGTGGACATAGCGGCGCTAGATCATCTGCAACATCTTCAACTCAAATCACTAAAATGTCTCTTCCAACTAGTATGAATGAAAAGAGGACAATAGTCTATAACAAGAAGCTTGAACGAGTTTATAAAGCTGTCAGTACATTCTACTTAAACATTATCCACTTCAATGATTAAACTGTTAATAGCAATTTTACATCTCATCTATAACATCAAGTGGTAAATATTAATCTTATATTTATTGGTTAAAATTGATTTCTGGCTGTTGAAGTGGATGATGTTTAAATAAGGGCCTAAATAACTTCTAAGTGAAAGATTTAGTTGACTAATATAATTTTAGTTATTACACCGACCTAGTAATTGTTGATGCAATTTGAGTGAAACACCAATCCTTGGTTGATACAATTTGAATAAAACACGTTAATTGTGGATTGTTCTTCTATGATTTTCAAATACCGCCAATCCTTGTTAATACAATTATAAATGGTGCAGCCAAGTAAAAAATAATACAATTTTTTATTATATTATTATATTTACAAATTTATAATGTTTCAAAATAATAGTTCCAAAATTAAATTTAATTAAAAAAATAAATGAAAATGAAAATAACAAATAAACAATAGAAAATAATGATTAATTTTGATACTCAAACAAAACAAATAAATTAAATTTACTATTACAATTTTATTTTAAAATAAATTAATATATTAAAAATTAAAAATTAAAAATAATCTTATATTCTAAAAGGTCTAAATTCATATACTATTATTATTATTATTGTTTTAAAATCAATCATTAATACAATTATAAATGGTGCAGCCAAGTAAACAATAATACATTTTTTTTATTATATTATTATATTTATAAATTTATAATGTTCCAAAATAATACTTCCAAAACTAAATTAAATAAATAAATATGAAAATGACAAATAAAATAATGAGAAATAGACAAATAATAATTAATTTTGATACTCAAACAAAACAAATAAATTAAATTTACTATTACAATTTTTTTTTAATAAATTAATATATTAAAATTAAAAAAATAAAAATAATCTTATATTCTAAAAGTTCTAAACTCATATACTATTATTATTATTATTATTTTAAAATCAATCATTAATACAATTATAAATGGTACAACCAAGTAAACAATAATACAATTTTTTTATTATATTATTATATTTATAAATTTATAATGTTTCAAAACTAAAATAAATAAATAAATATGAAAATGACAAATAAAATAATGAAAATAGAAAATAATGGTTAATTTTTGATACTCAAACAAATTAATATATTAAAAATTAATCTAAATTCATATATTATTATTATTATTATTATAATAATAATAAAATTAATTTATAATTATGTAAGAGGCATTCTACAATCATAGTAGGGATGGAGTTGAAAGCTAAAAGATTCCAAGATAATTCCCTGTCAATGAATAGAAAAATAGAAAAAAATGGCAGTTATGGAGTGAAATCTTTATTACGTTAAACAAAAAATCAATAAATTTGTGGAAGCCAAATGGATAGAAAAATAGAAAAACTTTAGCAGTTATGAAGATTCATATTCTCATGTAAACAAAATTTGTAAAATATGTAAATAAATAAATTTGTGGAAGCCAAATGGATAGAAAAATAGAAAAACTTGCGTAGTTATGGAGTGAAATCTTTATCACGTTAATTCAGATTCTCGTAAACAATTAAGATTCAAATTCTCATGTAAACAAAATTCGTAAAATATGTAAATAAATAAATTTGTGGAAGCCAAATGGATAGAAAAATAGAAAAACTTGGGCAGTTATGGAGTGAAATCTTTATCACGTTAAACAAAATATAAATAAATTTGTAGAAGGCAAATAGATAGAAAAATAGAAAAACTTTGACAATTATGGAGTGAAATCTTTATTACGTTTGAAGAATATGAAAAGTCTCGCAACATAGCATCTTTAAATTAACTCATGTGAACATATCAAATATTAAGTAATTTTTAAATGCCAACAAATTGGAAGATATCTTTGGGCGATATATTTTTTAAAATATAAATATACTAGTTTATAAATATCAACAAATTGGAAGATATCTCTGTATGTAGATATATTTTTTTAAATATAAATATACTAGTCTAAAAAACAATGAGATTATTAAGATAGGCATTCTACAATCACAACAGGGATGGAGTTGAAAGCTAGAAGATTCCAAGATTAAGTGTAATTTTATAAGATTCTAATCTAAAAAACAATGAGATTATTAAGATAGAGGATCATAATAATAAAAAGCCACAATAAATAGACGACTCTTAGAAGCTTTTGCTATTTTAAACCAAAATGTAAATATCACCGGAAGTAATTTATAAATGCTTGCATTCTATTTACCAGTAATTTATAAAAATAAAATAAAAACTAAAAACCAAAAAAGAAATTGGAAGATATCTCTGCGTTAAAAAGAGTCGTACCATCAAATACCAGGGGCCGGGTAGATGCTCCCCCTTCAGTATGGCTGTTCATCAAATTCAAGATCCTTGGCAGGCAGGCAATGTGGAAGGCGACGGAACCAGATGCCTTGACGAAACCCCAGCCAGGGCCACGGGTCTGACCACACCCATGACAGGTAGATGACAACACCTCTTCAAGAGCAAGGAAGTTAGCCGCCTCACCAAAGCGTCCGGGAAGCAGTGCACATGTGGGGTGCAGAGAGTAGCAACACAAGCGGCTTGTGCAATGGTAGCCTAATCTTGACACACTTTTTAAACAGACCGAACACCGCTTCACAACTCCGCCGGGAGGCTCGGTTAGGAGTTCAAACCGGTGTCCGTCCCCACTATGCAAAGGATGGCATAGAACTCGAGGACCCGTGGCACACTCTACATGCAGATCAAAATCGCAAGCACTGCATCTATATCCCTTACTATAATCTGCAATGAGCCCATCCTCTCCGCAACCGTCGCATGTATACCCCCTAGGATATTGTGCACGATAGCTGAGCCAGTGCCCTGAGTGACACTGATGCTTTATCTTCTGCTGAGGGCCCATTGCACAGTCTACATGCAGATCAAAATTGCAAGCACTGCATTTATACCCGTCCCTGTGCATATTCCCTCCGCAACCGTCGCATGTATACCCCTTAGGATATTGTGCACAATAGCTGAGCCAGTGCCCTGGATGACTCTGATGCGTTATCTTCCCCTGAGGACCCATGGCACAGTCTACATGCAGATCAAAATTGCAAAACCTGCATGTATACCCGTCCCTGTGCATATCCCCTCCGCAACCGTCACATTTAAACCCCTTAGGAGGATATTGTGCACGATAGCTGAGCCAGTGTCCTGGGTGACTCTGATGCTTTATCAGCTGCAGAGGAGCCATGGCACAGTCTACATGGAGATCAAAATCGCAAGGATCGCATCTATACCCGCCCCCGTGCATATACTCTTTGCAGCTATTGCATTTAAACCCCTTACGATATTGTGCACAATAGCTGAGCCAGTGCCCTGGATGACTCGGATGCTCTATCTTCTGCTGCATCTTTAACACAAATCACTAAAATGTCGTCGCCCAGCTACTGTAAAAGAAAAGTAAAGACAATACTTGGTTAACAAAAAGCTTGAATTGCTCTTATTTATAAAGGGTAAAGCTTAACCAGCCCGCTGGTTGAAAATCTTGCGGATTGAATAGGTCAAAGCAATTTAATCTACAATCTAATTAATTGAAGAGGTCAAAGCATTTGCAATGAGGAAGTCCATTGTATTTATCCTGCAGAAAAGGAGGTCAAAAAATTACTGACCATTGAAATGGATGATATTTAAGTAGAATGCAATAGAAGTAGTCTCTGAAGTGGAAGATTAGTTTACTAATATGGTTGCATTATCCGAATCACACCAGAAGTTTCCCAACTCGTTCGAATGAACTTCATATTGGGCTGCTTTCTCTGTCTTTGACAACAACCTGCTGTTTCAGCTTTCTTTGCAGCTTCGTTACTGCATGTTTTCTTGTCTTTGACAGTTACTGCCGCTGTTGTACTGCTGCTGTTTCCCCTTTCTGTGCAGCTTCCTTGCTGCATTTTTCTTATTTCTAGGTACCTATATATGGTTTTAAGCTTTGTTTTCAATATCAAAAAAGAAATAAAAATTCGTACGAATGAAATGATAGACTATGATGGGTAGGCAGCCCGGAGTGATACATTAGTCGTTGATAGCTTGACGAGAGGCGTAATTCATACGAATGAAATGATAAGACTATGATCGGTATGCAGCCCGAAATTTCCTCTACACGCCGAGTGAGAGACTAGTCGTTGATAGCTTCACAAGAGGCGTAATTCATACGACTCATATATTAAGACTATGATCCCTGTGCAGGCCGAAATTTGTCGAATTGTCTATCCAACCCTCTGATGCACATTTGACCGTATTTATTAATTAATTGAAATTCACAATACTGTTGTATTCTGAATTTCAATTAATTACTAAATGCGGTCAAATGGGCAAGAGGGTTGGATAGACGTTGCCGAAATTTGTTGATAGCTTCACGATAGACGTGTAATTGTACGAATGAAATGATAAAGATTATGATTGGTAAAAATGCACCCTTCTGCTCACTTTCCTCTATAAACCATGTCTTTGAGGTATCTTTACTAAGTTTTGTTGCTATTGAATGTTGGAAATAATCTACACTTGAATTGACAATGGACTGGCCACAAAGGGCCACTAGCTCAGTTGGTATAGCACTCCAGCATGCAAATGGAAGGTCCTAGGTTCAACTCCTAGCTAGTCCATGAAAAGTTTTACATAATATCAGAGCCAATCTAGGAGCCCCAAGCACCTTAAGTTTGGCTTAAAGGGGGTGTTGGAAATAATCCACCCCTGGAAGGACGATGGACTGGCATGCAAATGGAAGATCCTAGGTTCAACTGTTCACTGGTCCATGAAAAGTTTAACATTGAAGAGGACAAACAATCGCTAACGGTGTTGACAGAGTTTGACAAAGTCACGAGGTTGCTACAAAAGTCATGAAGATGTTCACAAAGGAGAGTATGTAGTCAAATTAGAATGGTGGATAGGATTAATGCTATTTCATCATATTAACAAGATCATTGTTATGAGTTTAACCAAACTAATTATTGTACTCATTTGCTAGATATGAAAACATTGCTACATTGAATTTGGTAGATGTAGGAAATGCTTTGCCACATATCATTCCTCCCTTCGGTGTCCTAAATTTCAAGCGCAAGTGCAAAGTCATAAGGATGAAAAGCCCATGTGGTGGGTGGGTGTTGAGCCTCACCATTACACCATTTTTCCAGGGGCTCAAGAAGAGATAGTTTCTCATGATGTTGATCAAACTACTGAGATGCAATAACTCATTCCAACTCCTCTTGATATGCAGAATTCCTCATCTACAACGGAGTCTAGGGCCTCTGTGGATGAAGATAAACTAGGGAAGATAAGTATGGAAAATTCAGTTTCTGAAATTGAGAAATGTGATGAGGAAAACGCCGTTCTCAACCCAAAGGAAGAAAACTCAAATATGGTACCCCCTTTGAAGAATGATCAAGAATGGACAAAGGTAAAAAGGAAGAAATCCCTAGCAAAATTCAAGCACCAAATGGCACTAAGGACTACAAAGAAAGGAAAATCAGAATTTATGGAGGATAAAAGTGAACACTTTGCAAGAGGCTCATATAAGTAAATTAAGGCTAGTTTGATGAGGTTATAGGTAAAGTAGGTCAGTAATAACATAAGGATTATGTATGATGATAGGGTATATGGCAGGAAGGGTTTGGTTTGAAAGATGTATCTATATGGTATGGTTATTGTTGATGTATCATTGACAGTTGGGACTAAATGATATGTTGGATATTGGGTTTTTGCCCATTTTTTGGTTCCTAGACCTAAACCAGGTTTTACTATAAAAAAATGGTTGGCATAAATTTCATTTAAGATTCAAGAAAAAGCCTAATAAATACTCTAGCTTAATCTCTAATGAGATTGTGCAGTAAAGTAGAATCATCATCGATAACCAAAATTAGTAGAAACCTCCAAGCAAGGCCTATTCCTCACATAAGTCGCCACATCCTCTTGACCATTAAAACCATTGTTTCCAAAATCTCCACAACATTTAGAAAATTGTTGAAAGGGACCAAATGGGTTAGTGTTCAAATCACATTGAAACCCAATTCAAAGGTAAAATGGCCTAAATAAGGACCTTTGCCTCTAAACCCAGTATCTTAGCTCCATGCAAATAATGGTCCTCATCATTCCTCGATAATAGAGAAGACAAACTATTGGTAAAATAGAAGACAAACTATCGTCAATAAAAATTAGCTAACACACAGAACCCTGCCTAGCTAAGAAATATCATGGAATCCACCATGTGCTTACCAATCGCCCCACTTACAATGAAACCCACACCGCCAAAGTTGCCAATTTTTATATAGTCGTCTTTCTCGAGCTTTCTTTTGGTCCACACCAGCAACATCATGTAGTAAGATGTTGGGCCTATAACAATACCCAAAATGATGATTCCTGTAAGCCATCCTATTTTCATAAAAGTGAAGGGCAATCCAAGGATGCTTACTCCAACAACGACAATCAATATAAATTGCCAAAAGATTTAGAAAGAGATTATTGACTTCAACTGATTTGGTAATAGCTAAAAGTCCTTGCAAACCGAGCTTGTTCCCAATTCCCAAACCATTATTACAAAAATGAGATCATAACCAGAGCTAACAGAAACTTGCTACACAAGCAATTGCCTTACCACTGATGCGATTTGATCTTAACACTTTTCCTACTATTGACATGTGCGGCTAACATTACTCTGATGGCCATCCTGTAACCATGCTAAGAAGGCGACTGTCGATTCTAGACTGATGTTGTACGGAGCTCAACTTGCTCTACGAGTGAAATGCTTATCGACGTAATAAAAAATTATTATTCAAATATTACATAATACTAAATATAATAATAAATTAAAAATGTATTATATTACTTATAAATTATAATATAAATTTACTTAGATTCTCTATAATCATAAATTTATAATGCTCCAAAATAACATTTCCAAAAAAATTAAAATAAATCAAGAAAAAAAGATGAAAATGAAAAATAGAATTGTGAAAAAAGATATCAATTAGTTTTATGACTTAACAAAACAGATAAACTAAATTTGTTATTACAAATTAAAAAAAATCTATATAATATATTAAAAATTTTAAAATAATCTTAAATTATAAAAATTTATTATGATTACAATTAAAAAAAACATATATATAAATATATATATTCACATAATAAATATTTACAAGATCACATTATAAATATATAAGTACTTGTGGCATGCTTAACCTTAATAGTTTAATTTATTAGTCTTAGTTACTCCTTAAGATGACTTAGTTGGGACGAAAGAGTGTGGCCCTACATAGTTATGCATATAAATAAGGAAGAGAGACTCTCCCAAACCATCATATCTTCTAATATTGAATTCACATATTATTTTCTAATTATTGGAGGCCACCCCCTCGAAGTGGTTTGCTATTTTACTAATTTTTACATTTATTTCCAAGAAATATCATAACAAGTGGTATCAAAGCTACGATGTGGACCAAGATTTTTGTTTCCACCATAAATTTCAAACCACTAAGAATTTGGACCTAATTTTTTTCTAGGTTTTGAGGTATATCATAAATAAAGGTTTAGGTTAAAAATAATATTTTTATCATAATCTTTTCACAAGTTATTTTATTTTATTTTTTCATTAATTGGCTCTATAAGGTGCAAATTTTGGAATTTAAAAAAAAAATTATTGTTTTGTGGTGTTACCATACTACGAGGGAGTTACATTTACTATGTTTAGACCATTTGGTGGTCTCTCCCTATTAGTCGGTTTTTCCACCTCCATCCCTCTCCTTGGTTTATATAAACTCACTACCTAGCTTGTATTTTGCATTTTGTATGACAATTCTATTAGTCTTGTGTAGCTTCTTCTTTGAGATCGTAATGCAATTGAACCGTCATCCTGACATTTGCATATCTCTTAGAATCATTGGTTTGATTTAGTTTATGCATTTACAGATTTTGTAGCTTAGAATCTCTTTTAAAAAGTTCTTGGGTTATTCATCTATTTTAGATTTCTAACATGGTATCAAAACTTTTATTTTGAGAGTTATGAGTTCTTAGATTTGATTGAGAGATTGAATTCTTTTGTAATATTTTGCAAATCTCATATGCTCTTCTCTTGCATTTCAGAATGATCTGGAGAATCAAAAAGAATTTAACAAGACCCACTAACCTCTTTATTTTACATATGTGTTTTGTGAGATCTAGATGGTTGCAACTATTCTAGTTATACTGACAGTACTTCTAGTTGTTCCAACATGTCTAGGAAGCTTGAGAACATCAAGATTATCTTTCATTTCATCTGATTTGGAGATTATTTGACACGGTTGCAAGACAAGGGGTTGAAGCTTAGATCTGATGATCAACATTCATACGGAGCATTTCTGGCCAAAATAGACCCTACCATTGAGTTCAAAAGGTCAAACAAACAAATTTTTATATACAATTTGCCCAATTTTAGTGCCAAGAGTCTTTGAGGCAAAACAAAATTCCCAAGAGGGCCATATGGCCCCCAAAAACGTAGATCGAGGTAGAAATATTCAAAAAAATTATTGCTTTAGTACTTTGCGCTAAGCAATCATAAGTGTTGGTAATGTGCTATTTAACATGTTGGAATAAGCGCTTAAAGAGCATTATATAAACATTGTACAAAAGGGGCTTCAACCCTTATTAGGGCTTCAACACCCTTTGGGGTCTAATCCACTTTCTACACAAGCCCCCGTGGACCTTTTTAGGCCTTAGACCCATCTTTTATGGGTATCAAGTGTGGCCTTTGGCCCCTGACCCCCATTAATTTAACCCCTTTGAGGTCTTGAAAATAGTGCTCATCCCTGCCAATTTTGGAAGATTTTCTCATTTATGGTGGTCTTGCTAAATTTAGTGATAATCTTATTTATTTGGAGTTTTACTATTTCTAGTGGAATTCTAAAACTAACTAGTAAAAGCTAAGTAACTTGGAAAATTTCATATATTTAGCAACAGTTCTGATGGTGACTAATTGTCATTGATGTCAAAAAGGTGTTGAGTTGATATGGCAAGATATCTCATTTGATCAAGATATGTCTTTGAATGTCTGGTGTTCATATTTAATGACAGGACTTGTTTGATCACATAAATTGATGCTCTCATAAGATATTGATACTAACAAAGTATGGTTGATCATGGTTAGTATGGTTGCATGAAGTTTGTTCATCAAATGAAAGGTTTGTTCATATTATTATTTTGATCAGGAGCAGTTGCTACTATGCCTAAGATGTTGTAGTAGTGAGTAATCAGACGTGTCAAATGTGTTGTTTGGAATTGTCTTCTTTGTATGAGTCTTCATGAAGTTGAGTGCAGGAGATGCCTTCTTCTTATTGATTAGAAGTGTTGACAAATTCCTCATCTAAGAATTGCATTCACAATGTCAAGTCAGAAGTTGTTGTGGTAGCTTGAGATTGTCACATTCTGCAGAGTTCACATGATTCACCCGTTGCTTCTTTTTGAAGAGTTTGTGCTTCATGATTTAGGAATTCACAGATCTCATGTATCATGTTGTTATGTTCAAGGAAGACATTGTTTGTCATGGAATCTTGTTTGTCTTTACTTCTTTTTGAAGAGTTTGTGCTTCATGATTTAGGAATTCACAGATCTCATGTATCATGTTGTTATGTTCAAGGAAGACATTGTTTGTCATGGAATCTTGTTTGTCTTTAATCTTTGCAGTTTGCAGACATACAAGATTGAAATCTTTAAAGATTGCAGACTTAGAAGATTGAACTCTTTAAAGTCTTTGAAAGTGACTAAGGGTTTTCCATTGTTTAAGATCTTGTCTTAAAACCCTTCTCATATAAATTCTATACTAAATGATAAATCCTCCCGTCGAGCACTTTTATCTATTGGATTGGTGACTTACTGTTGCAGGTTAGAAGTGACTTTAGTCACAACTTAAGGGCATCAGGGTCGTGGTCTGACCGGCCCCTTTCTCTAAGCCAACCGGTGTCATCGGTGATGTGGTGAGCGCATGGGCGCCAAAACTTGAATCTAAGGATTGGTTTAAATTTGCGAAGGGCACGAAGAATCTATCCAACGGAAGTTAAAAAGGAGATGAAAGGGCATGCAAATGAGCAGAGAGATTTTTGAAGATTTTCTTTTGCAGAGAAGATGAATCTTTAAAGGGACAAAATGTTTTTTTTATTATCTATTTTGTGAGCAGAAGTTTTTTTATGAAGACAATATTTACAGAGAAGAAAATTGAAAAGTTTTTTTTAATAAAGAGGAATATGAAATATCATTTCATTGTGATTTGATACACAGATTGAAGATATTTTTGCAAGAGAAAATTTTCAAAAAGAAATGTCAGATGATTTGCAGAGAAGTTTGATTGACAAATTGGTGGAGTTATTTTTGTATATTGAATTTGCACCAGCAAAATAATTTTATTTTTGACAGGGGCAATATTGAAAAAAAAATTTATGCAGGAACTTTATTGAAGACAAATTTGTTTAGGTTGAAATGTCATTGAATATGAAGAGGCATTTACAGATATGAGGGCCTATTGAAGATCACTGAGTTATCTTTTGCAGAAAGGTTTTATGCTCACTAAAATGGATTTGCAGGACAAAGAATTTGAAGAGACCGTATTTGCAAATGCAAGAATATCAAGGATTGAAACAATTGTGGAGAGAAGACAAAATATGAAAAGTCATCTTGTATATAATGGCTTTGCAGGTGGATTGATGGGTGTGTTGTTGAGTGGATCAGTATACAGGGTTGATTATTTTGAATATCCTCTTGAAGAGAAAATTCAGATGAGTTTTGATTTGGGTTGATGAGAAGAATGATCATTTGACAAACACATGTGAAAGAAGTGTTTTGTATTGAAACAGAGAAACCCTCTGAGTTATTGTTTTTCAATTTGTTCTATATTAGGGGTTGGTGCTCCTTGAAGTTGGTGCTTCTAAACATTGTAATCAATGAGATTTTTGATAAAGCCAGTGAGGCAGTTTTCGAATGGTTTTTCTACCCCTGGAGGGTTTTCCACTCGTGCAATTCTTGTGTCTTGATTCATATTGATCCTCTCTCTCTCTCTCTATATATATATATATGATTTATTCATGAGATATTATTCTTTTCCTTCATTCTCAATTATGTGCACATGTGTGTAACAAAGCAACAATATCTTTCTTTCTCCTTGTATTTTGAAAGTTAAAGTTTGCAAAAAAAATTTATGAAAATTCACACAACACTGATTCACCCCCCCTCTTAGTGTTGTCCTTGACTCCTACAAGTTCCACCAAATTTGGTGGAGGAGACTTTTTTGCAAACTTAGACCCCTCCTCGTTGATCAGCTTAGATTTGAAGGCAAACTTCTAAGGCTCCATTCTGGGTCGTATTGACTCCTTTTTCAAAGATTTTTTTTATTTAGGCTAATTTTTTTTCACTCTACAAGTTGGTGCAGACAATTTTTTATTTGGGTGCATAGATTTTCTAGAAATTGTAGATTCTCATAGGTGACACTGCATAGTTCTCGTTTTGGAAACTTTGAAGACTCATAACTTTCACATATGACCTTGGATCAAGGTGCTTCTTTCTTTAAAGTGCATTATTTTTTGAGTACTTTGTAGTGGTGTTATTTGTTTCACTTGGTTTTGGGTTTTGTCACAATAGTGTGTCCCACTTATGGGACATCCTAATTTTTATCTAAAATCACATATTTTTTAGAAAAATTAATGATTTAAGCCTTGAGGGGTTCCATCTAAGAGGTTTAATTAAAGGGTTCAATAGAACCCCATTAGATCAAATCCCCTTGAAAATAACCCCCTAGTCTTAAATCAAACCCTTGATGGAGTCTCCTTTGCACCTATCAAAATGTTGACAAAAACAAATTTTGCTTCACCTTTTAGAGGATCAAATGAAGTCATTTAGAAATTCTATTTTGTAAATATGTAGCCCTTAGTATAGGCTTTCCAAAAAGTATGATTTTGAATATGTTTCATTTGATTTTATATTTATTTTCTATTTTCTAGTGAACGTAGGTTTTTCACCGAACATCAATGTCTCTATTCCACACTAGTAGAAAAATAAAAAATAGAGAAAAATATTTTGAAAAATATTTGTGCACTAGGTATTGATGTCATTGTTTCACCAAAAAAAAAGAAAAATTGAATTTCGATATATACACAACAAGTTATGCTTGACAACATACAACTATGTCCAAATTATAGTTACCCTGACTTCAAAAATTAATCAAAAAAATGTAACAAAAAATTATGAAAAAATATCCATGCGCTAGATATTTATGTTAAAAATCCATATTTTAAAAATTAGAATTTTATCCTTTCTAGAAAAAAAGTTACGTTGAACGACATAATCATTACTTTCTGAAAAATGTTGTTTACTATTAAAAACTAGTTATTAAAGGAGATGTTGAAAGATTCATGATTTATTTCAAAAATGAAAATAAAAATATATTTAGAATCTACACACAAATCACTAGTTTGCATCATCTCCAAATTCTTAATGGTTTAGCTGCTATAGGTCTCAAAAAGTGAAGATTCAGTTTAAAATGCTAATATCAATGTCATCTTAGCCAAAAAGTGGGACTCATTGTTGTGGTATTACCCTTTTATTCTAGGGTAGTATGGTAATTTTTTGCTTTTTATGTCTATTGAATATTTGTGTTTGAACTTTCAACAATTTTTGTCGAAGACCAATTGAATACAAAAATGTTCAACTATGTAAATACGAGGCGATATAAGTTGAGTGACATTATATTTTTCTTTTATGGTTGAGCTCTATATATTAGGATGACGATTATACACAACTATCTTCTCAAGGTAGATGAAAAAATGATACTACAAAAAAATCTTAAAAAGGTAAAGAGTAATGCTCCACCTCCTAGAAGAAGATATGCAATGGAGAAGAACCAACAAAACTCAAACTTACAAAGGAAATCATTGTTTTATAAATAGCTTGCTCAAAGAAAAGAACAACTTAAAGAAGTGTTGATTATTCAATTCTTTATAATCAATTGTAAGGAACGATACAAAAAATAAGAAGCAACTACCTAAATGATTCCCACCTCCATGAGCTTTCTCTTGAATCACCTTCACTGCTTGGTACATATAACATAAACATGTATTGCTTATTGATTCCTCAATACCCAAGAATGGATCATAAGGAATTACTAAATTATACCTATTTCAAAAAGACAAAAATAGAGGTTGAAGGCATTATTGAATACATATTGTTATTTCTTGTATAATCAATCGGTTGTAAGGAAGAACACAAGAGTACCCACACCATCTGCATGTCCAATGTAAATAGCCTGAGATCATCTGCAAAAGACCGGTGCTCCTTAGGTTTATAAGATAAGTCCACATATGTCAATCATTATTAAAGTAACTTTAACATTAGTATATGTAACATCTATTGATGCAAATTAAATAGCATCCCAATCATCATGAATGATTATCTTGACCACAATAATAGAAATGCCATCACTAGATCTATACTTCCATCTCACCTGAAATGACAAGAGAATATACACACTCCAACCTACGTCTAAAGTAGAGGAAATCTTAAATTCTCGAAGGTAATATTTACAATTCCTACCATGCAACTAGAATACAATAGTTGTCAAGGATTATAATTAGCATACTCATAATTTATGCTACCCATAGCTTTCAAGAAAATATTAGCTATTTTGTTGAGGTTCTCAAGAATAGATCAATCAATTACTCAATCCCACAACCAGCATTCTAGGTTCCTTATCCGTCACCTTTGGGTTTCCAATAAAAGAATGTTGTCCTATCTTTCTATCAACATCATAGTTAGAGAAAATCTTTGTGTACTTGCTTAACTAGATTAGGAAGGCAGTAACATTCAAAAAGGTTTTGGCACAACAAATAATTTAAAAGATGATTATTCTTAAGGAACATTCAATTCCAAAATGGGACCCCAAGTGTGATATTTATTCCTAACATCCATTTTCAATGGCATTATTGATAATCATGGAGGTTATAAGGTTCTAAGGAAATGATAGTTTGTTTACAATTAGCATCAAAGGTCATTCCATGCTCTTCAAGGAAATCAATTAGATAATTTCAAACAAGCAAGAAATCCTTCCTAGTATTAAAATTTACACATGTCAACAATTGTTCACCCTATTCCAAGTGCCAATTATTACATTATGCTAACTTATAATTTCATAAATCTAGACAACATACATAGTAGTAGCATCCAAGGTAAATACGACTACAAAATCACTTACTAATCTTGCCTAGTCAAGCTATCCATCTGCCAATATCTCATGTCACCCTTAATATGTATAAGATACTGCTTAGTGAACATCCTACATACTCACTTGGTTATGAGGTGGAACCAAATTCCAAACAAGTTTATGAACAAAAGGATAAAGTAGCCAGCATCCGCTAAAGTTTTCACTAATTGGAGCACTATTATCGGTACATCTACCATGCCTACAATACTTAAACGAAGGTAAGATTTTATATTTACAAATAAGGATGAAATTTGAATCCATATTTTCTTAGAGATTCTTGCAAAGAAATATAATAAACATGCATCTCATCCACATAACAATACCCTCCATACGAAGATTTCATAAATTTTCTAAAATGTAAGAAAAAGAGTATAGGAAGAATAGTGAATAATTAAGGATTACATTGAAGAGTGACCTTGTTTAATTTGAAACTAACGTGATCATAGGTTCTAGATTGGTAAGATGATCTCTATGTAATATCAGAGTCCACGCACTTATTCGAATTGAGCACCATTTTCCAGGTCTAATGATATTGGAAACTCATAGAAGAATACATGAATTGTTTGACAGAATGCCCCAAAAAGACGTCATCTTCTGATAGCCATGCGTGCAAAATGTGGAAGCACAGATCAGTCCCATTATCTGTTTCACCAAATCACCAAATGCCTAAAAGAAATGCGGTCTCATGGAATACCATCCTTTAGAGACTTTTGAGAAAATGCAACTCGTAGATGTAAAGCCAGATTCCACGATCTTTTTTTCCACCAATGGAAATTTTCCCCACCGGTTAGAGACCTCGATAATGTATTGGCCTCCTACAGTTTTCTTATTCCTATGAAAAGAGCTCAGCGTTTCAAGGATTTCTTTACAGCCATCAGGTTCCTCAGGCTTCATGCACCAGATATGGCGCCTCGCATCCCCATAAATGCCCTTGATGTTCCGGAGGAGGAGACAGAAGCAGGAGCCACGGTGGAGCTAGACGTGCAGAACATGAACATAAAATTTAAAAATCTACTTAAAAAAAAGAAAAGAGAGAAGTCCTTG
This sequence comes from Cunninghamia lanceolata, assembly GCA_027924645.1. Classification (NCBI taxonomy): domain Eukaryota; kingdom Viridiplantae; phylum Streptophyta; class Pinopsida; order Cupressales; family Cupressaceae; genus Cunninghamia; species Cunninghamia lanceolata. The sequence continues at coordinate 21,404,793 of BSBN01001583.1, forward strand.
CATTGACTAAAGAAATAAATTAAGTTCTTAAATCAATCTTTAATGATATTAGACAATCACCTTTAATGTTAAAGATTGGAAAGCTCTTATATATCCATAAAAGCAACCATAATTAGATTTGAGAATAACTTATTTCCCTTTGCATAAAATGACTTTGGGCTTTGAGTGGCCATCACAAGGTTTTGCAAAGATTAGTCAAATTGTCCGCTAGGACTAGCATGATATACACTTTAGGAGACAAGGACCCCCTACATTGAATCATTTCAATTAAAATTCAAAAGACAATTACCATACTCAATTATCTTTCTTAATCATTCAATTTAATCAATAGTTAATTAGGCAAAACAAACAGGGTGTGACAGGTTAGGGTTCATTGTTATAGGTCACTATTAATAGGTCTAGCTTAATATGTCAAGGTTCACTATTATAAATGATAGATCACTCTTATAAAAGATAGGTCACTATTATAAATGATAGGGCATTTTGTAACAATCGTTATTATAAATGATAGGTCATTAAACTATAAAAGATGGTTCACTATATTGTTATAAAGGATGGGTCAGGTAAGTCAAGGTTTAAATTTATTGTTATAAAACATAGGTCACTATTGATAGAATATTTCAAACACTTTGGAATGCACTCCACATTTGGAATATATTTTGTAATTTTATATTTAGGTTTGTTGGAAATTTATTCTACTAAGTAGTTTGAATGAATGGAATCCTTATTTTGAAATATATAGAATAAGGTTTTTTAGCACATGATGTTTTTGGCAGTCATATGGTTAACACTTTCATACTATGCAATTGAGTTTAAGTGGATTTCTCATTATGGGGCATCTTTCATGAAAAATATGTTTGGAATTATTGTTATCATTCATAAATTGTCAATTTATTGGCATCATTCATAAACTGCCATTCTAAACTCATACATAATATTTGAAATTATTGTCATCATTTATAAACTTACATAGCCTTGAAATGCTCTAAATTTCATACATGGCCTTAAGTAAATAAAATAGCTATAAATTAAAGTAAAATTGAACTTTTAAGTAAACTAAAATTTATGTGTCCATATATATAATAAATTGGTTCTAAACTAAAATAAAATGTGTGCATGTATATGTATAGTAAATAAAATAGTTGTAAAGTAAAATAAAATAATTTTTAAGTAAAATAAAATAATTTTTAAGTAATTTAAATTACATTAATATCTCTCGAACATTAAGTAAATTAAAATTTGTGTATCCATATATATAATAAACAAAATAGATCTTCAATAAAATAAAATCTCTTAAATAAATAAAATAACATTAATATCTCTCTAACATTTTAAATAGAGTAATAATCTAATAGAGTAATAATCTATGTAAACTATCTATACTAGTTAAATATAGTACTTTTAGGATAAATCTATATCAGACATTACATACTTATTTGAAGAGCTTGACTGCCTCAATTCTCTCACCACTAAATTTTATGTCTCAAGCCCATACAATTGTAAACCTTGGTATTTATATCTCTCATGGCCATCTACCATTGATTTCACCTAAGGTTTACAATTTACCATTGGAGGTTTGTAATTTATGTCAGTGTAAGCTTGGAATTTTGACATTCTGGGTTTTAAAAATTCTATGGCAATGAGAAATTTAAATCCCCAAGCTTAAACTGCCATAAATTATACACAATCCCTCTTCAAAAGATATGAAACCCATTTTCTAGTATTAAGTCTATATATTCAAAGGATACATTACAATTGTCCCAGCTACATATGAAGAAAGCACCCATAATAACATATATTTTTTCAAATATAAACTCCTTTATAACCAAAATGCATGGCCAAGTGTACCATCAAACAAATAGATGTGTCCTATATCTCATCATCAACTTAATTTATTCAAGTGATATTTACCCTACTACTGGGCAATTCCTTCATGAATACTTGCTAGCAGTACACTCGAAGGTGTAAGGCTCACCAATCAAGCAGTCAAAACAAGAGGAAATAAATCAATCAATTGTCAAATGTATTACCAAATTCTATTTTTTAATATCCATCAAATTCATCCCTTCATCTCACATGAATTGATCCACACAATTCATTTTCAATTTTAGACCAAACAAGAGGACAAAAATTTAAGACTTCAAACCAAACAAGCATTAGACCAAATCAATCAACCTCTCAAGATAGACCTCTCCAATTTTTCCATTTCACTCTAGTAATATTCCAATTTGCCACATTTTTCTTTAAGAATGTTTCTTGATTTCCATCTGTAAGTGAATTAGAATCCAATAGGGGAGAGGGCCCCATAGTGGATCACCCTAACTTTTGAGGTCCACCTGGAGTACCACATGAGTCAAAGATTAAAAAAATATACCACTTATGCACTGAGTATTAGTGAGTATTCTTATCCATATATCTTTTTATTGCATTTGTCTTCATTTTAGATATGAAATTAGTAAGCATTATTATTGCATTTATCAATACAATATTGTGAGTAAAACTTATGTAGTATTTTTCAATCATGCAAATTATTGGTAATAACCACATGGATGATGTTATATGTTCTGTTGGAATTAGGCCGGACAACTAAGAGGGGGGGTGAATCAGTTGTCCCAAAACTTTAACACTTACAACAATTAATTCTTCTTTACCACTTAAAACAAATTAATGATGTAAACATTAAAGCATGAATCATCAACACATGAGCAGAAACAAAATGAATACACAACACCAGAATTTTTACGTGGAAACTCGGTTAAGGGAAAACCACAGTGGGGGTTAACCCACAAGATTTATACCCTGTTAAAAGTACTTAGAAGAAAAGAGAAGGTACATGCCTTCAAGCGCACTGCCCAGAGCTCACTGCTCAAAAGAGGCTCACTGCCTACAAGAATTTATGTTTAACACAGAGATAATGAACTAAGAAATAGCATCTTCTTCATGCCTGGTTCAGTCCCATTGAAGGATCACAAACTTCTGCTCTGTCCCTCAAACACTTCTTCGCTATATCTTCATCCTTTGCTTCTCTTGTTCTTCTGTTCCCCTTCTCAGCTCTGCCTCTGTACCTTTCTTAAGATTTTATCATTTTTGCACAAGGACAATTTTCCACAACTCATCAACAAGTATTTATACACTTCATCAACCTTGGAATGAACATCAAGGTCAACTTGACTTAACGCGGATCCATATACTATCGACCAAACATAGCTGATACTTGAATCTTCTTCCAACAACACGCCACACTCCAAAGAATTTCTCTTAGATCATCTGCAACACACTTGAATCATCCGGTCGCCCAAAACTGGGAAGAACAATAGCATCAAGGAAGAAATCTTCAACAATGAGCTCAATCTTCAATGTGGACCTCCAACACAGTAGTCACACGATCCAGAGACCTCCACATACACATTAAATTCAACAAAAACATCTACACTCCTCCAAATCATCAGAATCACTTGCATCTTCATCCGGAACCTCAAGAACATTATCTGCCATGACTGTCACACTAAAAAGATTGGTTGCGGATCTCTAAACCATGAACCACTTGAGTTGATGATACACACTGACTTCCCAACCATGCCTCTAGATCCATAGATCATAACATTTCAAGGTGGAGCAATCCGGACCAATTTACTATTACTATGTCTCTTCTGAACACAGCAAAACCTAGTTCTACTCAGATGGCCATAGCTTCTTCAAATCTTCATGCAAACCTCTCAAATCTTAATTGGAGCTACTTCAGACAATCCTCCACACAACCATATGGTCTGCATACATTGATCTTCATTAATTTTCTCAATATCCTCATCATTTCAGTCTTCTAAACAGGCAACAAAATAGGATACAGTTGACATCAATGGCAACAAGGATATGTTGACATCAATGACAACACCGCTTAGGCACCTATTTGCAACAATCTCCCCCTTTGTCATTGATGGCAACATATGATGTGAAAAACTGATTTAACCATCAATAAAAGAACTTCTCCCCCTTTCTCTTATCACACCTGCAACCATTTTTCTTTATAGCTCCCCCTTTTACCAGCAACTAGTTTTTCATATGACTTTTCTCCCCCTTTGAAATCAATGGAAAAGGGCACATATTTTCAAGGTTCTCTCCCCCTTTTTGTTTTAGACTAATCTCCAAAATTTGCATACTGACTACTCCCCCCGAGTAGTATCTCCTTAACATCAATCCGGATCACAAGATATGACTGTGAATTCCACCGAATTGATGCACCCTAGTGCATCTTAGTTTTGATCAAGAGGGGTAATAACCCCTAACTTCTCTCTGAGATACTCAAAAGTATCCTTGGGTAGAGGCTTAGTAAAATTATTTGCAATCTGATCCTTTGAAGGAACAAACTCCAATTTGACTTCATTCTCATTAACCTTCTCTCTCAAGAAGTGAAACTTGATTGATATATGCTTTGTCTTTGAATGCAACACTGAATTCTTTGAGATGCTTATTGCACTTGAATTATCACAAAAGATTGTAATAGGCTCCTCAAACATAATTCTGATGCCTTTCAACATTTTTTTCATCCACAGAACTAAGTACAATTATTTGATGCTACTCTATACTCTACCTCTACAGTAGACAGAGATATTGCCTCTTATTTTTTGCTCATCCAAGAAACTAATCTCCTTCCCAAGAAGAATGTACCACCACTAGTACTTTTCATGTCATCCACATCTCCTGCCCAATCGGCATTTGTGTATGCATGAAGAGTGAAGTTATTATCTTTTGGATACCATAAGCCATAATCAAGTGTTCCTTTGAGATATCTAAAAATTCTTTTGACTGCTACAACATGGGATTCTCTAGGATCATCTTGAAATCTAGCAACAAGTCCAACTGCATTCATCAATCAGGTCTAGTTTGAGTCAGATAGAGCAGTCATCTAATCATTAATCTATACCTTTTCTGATTTGCCTTAGGGGAGTCATCATCTTTACTCAACTTGCATCCAGTTGCCATAGGTGTACTCACTAGTTTTTAATCTTTCATTCCAAACTTTTTCAACAATTCTCTCACATACTTAGATTGGAATATGAAGATACTTTTATTTGACTGAATGATTTGCAGGCCTAAGAAGAAATTCATTTCTCCAAACATTGACATCTCAAATTCACTTTGCATCTGATGAGCAAATCTTTTGCACATACTCTCATTTCTACCAAAAATGATATCAAATAATTCAACAATCAAGATGTGTTCATGATCAATTTTGATATAAAGATTACTATCTGTTGTACCTTTGCTGAAACCCAATTTTAGCAGATACTTATCTAGTCTTGCATACCAAGGTCTTGGGGCTTGTTTGAGTCCATACAATGCTTTTCTCAATTTGCAAACCATATCTCCTTGATCAGACAACTGAAATCCTTCCAGTTGCTTAATATAGACTTCTTCATCCAATTCTCCATTCAGGAATGCTGACTTGCCATCTATCTGATAAACCTTGAAATCTTTATAAGCAGCAAATGTAAGAAATAATGACTGCTTCTATTCTTGCCACCAGAGCAAAAGTTTCTTCAAAATCAATTCCTTCCACTTGAGAGTATCCTTTACACACCAACCTTGCTTTATTTCTCACAACTTCAGCATCTTCATTTAATTTATTCCGGAAGACCCATTTAGTTCCAATCACTTTTTTTTCTTCAGGTCTAGGAACAAGATCCCAAGTGTGGTTCTTTTCAATTTGCATTAATTCTTCTTCCATTGCTTTTACCCAATATTCATCATTGCAAGCTTCACTTACTGATTTTGGTTCAATCTTTGAAATCAGACAAATCGCCTCTTGATCTTCAGCAATTCTTCTTCTAGTTTGAACACCTTTGTTTCTATCTCCTATGATCTGATCTTCAGAATGATTCAACCTTACATACTTGGGACTTTTGGGATTTGTTTGAACTTCTGATTCTTGAGCTTGTTACTCAACATCTATACTAACATCTTGAGTTACTGGATATTCTGGATCAATCTGGATCTGAGTCTGAGTTTGAACTTGCCTTCCTTAATTGTGACTTTCATCTTGATCATCTGAATCATATTTCCAAGACTTGAAAAATCTCTCTTTGCTCTCATCAACTCTGACATTAGGACTTTCAACAATCTTTTTCAATCTCTTGTTAAAGCACTGATATGCCTTGCTTTGAGTAGAGTAACCCAGAAATATTCATTCATCACTTCTTGCATCAAACTTCCCTAGATCCTCATCTCTTTTGATATAGCATTTACTACCAAAAACTCTGAAAGATTTCATAGTAGGAGGATGACCAAACCATAGTTCATAAGGGGTCTTACCAAAATTACCTTTGATCTGCACCCGGTTAAGAGTGTAGATAGCAGTACTCACAGCTTCTCTCCAATAGACTTGAGGAATATTTTCTTCCATCATCATGGTCCTAGCATCTTCTTGAATGGTCCAATTCTTTCTTTCCACAACTCCATTCTGCTGAGGAGTCCTAGGAGCAGATAACTATCTTTTTATTCTTTTCTTTTCACAGAATGAATCAAACTCACTGGAGGTAAACTCCACTTCTGTCAGATCTCAGACACTTTATCTTCACACCAATCTCATTCTCCACCATGACCTTCAATACTTTGAATTTATCAAGAGCTTATAATTTTTCTTTCAGGAAGGTTACCCACATCATCCAAGAGTAATCATCAATCAGCAACATAAAATATCTATCTTCTTGCACACTCCTAATTCTAGCAGGACCACAAAGATCAGTATGAACAAGTTCCAACAATCCATTTGAAGACTGTTCTTTACTCTTGAATGAAGTTCTATTCTGTTTACCCAATTGACATTCTGTGCACATGCTATCAGCATGTTTCACAAGTCTTGGAAGATCTCTTACAGCCTGAGTGGAACCTATCTTAACAATGTTATCAAAATTCACATGACACATTCTCCTATGCCAGAGCCAACTCTGATCAACCTGAGCAATCAAGCAACTTTTACCAGAGTTACTTAAATGAAATATGTTACCTCTAGTTTGAGTACCAGATGCAATTTTAGTTCTGGAGCTTTCCAAGATTCTACATTTTCCATTCTTGAATTGAAGATCATAACCCTTGTCAACCAACTGTCCAACATTGAGAAGATTATGCTTCAATCCTTCTACATACAGAACATCATTAGTGTTATTCTTACCATTAAAAGAGATGGATCCTATGCCACAGATTCTACCAGCTGAGTTGTCTCCAAATTTTACAATTCTACCTTCATATTTTTCAAAGCTTATAAACTTACTTTATCACCTGTCATATGATGAGAACATCCACTGTCAATTACCCATTCATCTTTTTCTATAACCTAAGCACCCAAGGCACTTTCCACATTTGCACAGCTAGAAGATTCAATAAGCACCAAATCTTCTTCTTTGATAGTAATGAACGCCCAATCACTTCATGTGGAACCTCCATGATCAGATTCATCATCTGTGACTCCTTCACCAGCTTCTTGGAAATAGTAGCATTTCTTCTGAACTCTAGGTCTATTAGGGTTTGGCTTTGAACCTCTCTCCAAACACCTTGAGGCAAAATGACCAATTTTATTACAAGTAAAACATTTGAATGGCAACTTTTCGTCATACTTATCGGATCCTCTTTGCAATGTTTTGGCAAAAAGGGCTTCAATTTCATCAAACTTAGTTTCATCATCTTCAAGATCCTTCCTTGTCTTGTCAAATCTGTTTGATCTTCTTGAAGAGCTTTCACCTGGATCATATCTTTGCTTTCCATGAATACTGGCTTTAAATACAGATTCAGACTTAGGAAGAGAATCACCAAAATCACTCATTTCAAATGTTGAAAGCTTACCAACCAACTGATCCCTTGTAACAATTGTCACAGTCCTGATCTCTTCAATGGCAACAACTTTATGCTTGTATGTCAGAAGTAAGGATATGAGCACTTTGGAAACAATCTCTGATTCTTCTAATACTCCACCAGCACTCCTGATACCGGTCACAAGTTCATTCACCTTCTGCATGTAGGAATTAATGTTTTCATCTTCACTCATCATCAATCTTTCGTATTTACCCTTCATGATATGTAGCTTGGCACATTTGACATATTTATCACCTTCATACAGAGTTTCCAGCTTATTCCAGATTTCATGAGCAGTTTTTAATTCCTAGACATTTGTCATTTTTGCATTAGTTAGGGCACTTACAAATGCTTCTTTAGCTCAAATGTTGTGTTCAACATCCTTGAGTTTGTCTAGAGTTGTAGGGCCATTCTTCAGAACCTTGTACTCATCCTTAGTTATCAACCAATAGGCATCACCCATACATTGCAAGTGACACTCCATGCGCTTCTTCGACGGAGGGTAATTCATTCCATCAAACCTTGGATTGTCCTTCTTGTAAGTTGACATCTTGGATCTCCTCAAGCGGTCGGGCTTCTTCTAGAGGAACCTTGCTCTGATACCAGTTGTTGGAATTAGGTCGGACAACTAAGAGGGGGGGTGAATCAGTTGTCCTGAAAACTCTAACACTTGCAGCAATTAATTCTTCTTTACCACTTAAAATAGATTAATGATGTACACATTAAAGCATGAATCATCAACACATGCGCAGAAACAAAATGAACACACATAACACGAGAATTTTTACATGGAAACCCGGTTAAGGGAAAACCATAATGGGGGTTAACCCACAAGATTCGTACCTGGTTAAAAGTACTTAGAAGAAAAGAGAAGGCACATGCCTTCAGGCGCACTGCCCAGAGCTCACTGCCTACAAGAATTTATGTTTAACACAGAGATAATGAACTAAGAAATAGCATCTTCTTCATTCCTGGTTCAGTCCCATTGAAGGATCACAAACTTTTGCTCTGTCCCTCAAACACTTCTTCGCTATATCTTCATCCTTTGCTTCTCTTGTTCTTCTGCTCCTCTTCTCTATTCTACCTTTGTACCTTTCTTAGGATTTTATCATTTTTGCACAAGGACAACTTTCCACAACTCATCAACAAGTATTTATACGCATCATCAACCTTGGAATGAACATCAAGGTTAGCTTGATTTAACACAGATCGCTATATTATCGGCCAAACATAGCTGAGACTTGAATCTTTTTCCAACAACATGCCACGCTCCAGAGAATTGCTCGTAGGTCATCCACAACATGCTTGAATCATCTAGTCGGCCAAGACTGGGAAGAACAACAGCATCAAGGAATAAATCTTCAACAACAAGCTCAATCTTCAATGCGGACCTCCAACACAACAGTCACACAATCTAGAGACCTCCACAAGCACATTAAATTCAACAAAAACATCCATACCCCTCCAAATCATCATAATCACTTGCATCTTCATCCAGAACCTCAAGAACACTGTCTGCCATGACTGTCACACTAGAAAGATTGCTTGCGGACCTCCAAACCATGAACCACTTGAGTTGATGACACACACTGACTTCCCAACCATGTCTCTAGATCCACATATCATAATATTTCAATGCGGAGCATCCGGACCAATTTACTGTCACTTTGTCTCTTCTGAACACAGTAAAACCTGGTTCTACTCAGATGGCCATAGCTTCTTCAAATCTTCATGTGGACCTCTCAAATCTTAACTGGAGCTACTTCAGACAATCCTCTATACATCCATATGGTCAGCATACATTAATCTTCATTAATTTTCTCAATATCCTCATCATTTCAGTCTTCTAAACAGGCAACAAAATAGGATACAGTTGACATCAATGGCAACAAGGATATGTTGACATCAATGACAACATCGTTTAGGCACCTATTTGCAACATGTTCTACATGAATGAGTTGGTTAAATGCTTTGTCTAAATGCTCATCTTTCATCCTTGATGATATTGCATCATTTTACCACATCTTATAACAGTACTCATAGTATAGTATGTTATGCAAACTCAAAATGAATTGTTGAACGTCTACGAGAAATCAAAATTTAGTAACACAAATTTATTCAAGGATTTTAAACTAAGTATTATCTGTTGATGTTGAGATTTAACTAGGTAATGTAATTATTATCATATACATAGAATACCTCATAAAAAATAATGATTGTCCTTTTGTTTCACTTACTAGTAGGGTAAGTCACATGGCAGAGAAGCTATTTATCATATTTCTTGAGTTTTTTTACAAACATAATTACCCATGAATTGTAGAAGTAAAACATAGGGCCTAAATGTTGTTCTCACTACTGCAAATAGATGTCTAGACTAAAAATACTTCTGTAGGAGGGTTAGCATGAATAATTTGTCAAAGAAAACTATATTATAGCATGAATAAGTTGTCAAATAGATGTCTTTAAAAAATTGAATTTAAACATGAAGAAATCTATCAACTAGGACTACATTCTGCTAAAGAACATGCCTACATGAAGAAAACTATCAAATACCTGAAGTTAAACATGAAGAAACCTATCAACTAGAACTACATTCTACTATAGAACATGACTACACGAGGAAACCTATCAAGCACTTGAAGTTAAACATGAAGAAACCTAAGCTAGTATGAGGTGGTAGCACTAGGGAGACTTAGTTTCCTAAACAAGATTTGGGTTAAGCTATGTTGCAATCTACATTTCAAACTGATATGTGGATAAGTGCAACATAGCTTAACACTAAAAATGTGTTACCATAATCGAGTCTCCCCAATGTGAATGCTCATACTAGTCTAAACTCTCAGTCTAAACTAATAAAGAGTTGAAGTGAATTTATTTTGGTAGTGGGGTGTCAGTGAGAGATAAATGTGAGGTACTAAAGCATTAAAGGCTCCATCATGTGGAAATCTGGTTCCATTCCATACACTGAAATGTGGATGCAAACAAAGTTAATGTGGTGGGTTAGGAAAGAAAGAGGTGGCAAGCATTTAATGTTAGCATGTTTAAAAATAATGTGGCATTGTAACCGCTCACCACATGACATGGTCACCATGTACTTATGGCATCTTATATTGGGACTGGGGGTCCTAATCCATCGTCGATCAACCTTCAAAAATGCTTGGAAATTACATGCCTCTACCACTCCTCATCCTTCACATGGCAAATGAGTCGAATACCCCTCAAAACAAAATTTTGAACCTATCCACCTCACTGCATGTGTGTTTGAGTCAAAATTTGTAGACTAGGTGGGTCATTGCCTTAGTGAGGTATGACAACCTCACCTTCCATTTACAAGCAAACTAAGGAGTGAAATGAAGAAATGCCTTCTAAAATAGTAAAGAATGTAAAGCCCATGTCAATCGAAAGTTAGGGTGCACCACTACCATGCCCTTGACATATGATTGTACTCAAATAAGTTTTATGTTGAGCATTGGGGCTTTACAAAATGCATATCATTGACATATGGCAAACATAAATCTAAAATCCCCTTTCATTAATATAAGACAAAATAGAAAAAATGATAGTACATATCGTTAGGACCGATATACAAAATACAAAAAAGATGTCTCCCTAGGCTGTAATTTCAAAATTGTTTGTGTACAATGATTGTTTGTTCCCAATCTCACTAAAACCATGGGGGAAAAGAAAGTGGACTTGGTGGGATGGAGCTTGTTGTTTCATGGCTGCTTGAAAAAGTTATTCTAGCCATTTTCTCCTCCCTTATTGTTGGAATTGGAGTGATTCTTACATGAGATGGGGTTAGACTTAGAATTGGAGCACGTTGCTTACATGGGATGAGGTTAGACCTATAAAATTCATTTCAAAAGAATAGCGAGGGACATGAATGTTCATCATGTATCCCTAAACAATGCATTATTTTCTAGCAAAAGGTTTAGTGGATTGCTTAAATGCCTTTATCTCTGTAAATCCCTCCTTGCCACCTCAAGCTCTTTTTCCCTTCTTTCTTTCTCCCTTTGAATCCTCTCTTGCTCATTTTCCTACCTTTTTAATACTTTATGATGTTCTCTTGATTGTCATTAAAGGATTCAATCTAATTTTTCTTTCTCCTTTAATTCTCTTGCAACAACTCATGCTCCCTTTCTATCATAAATTTGTTGGATCTCTTTCAGAATTTTAGCTCCTCAATTTCTTTCTTCCTTTGATCTTATTGCATTAAAAGATTCATGTAATCATCATTTTTTAAGAGCTAAAATTGTCAACTCAACCAAATTCCATTATCCTCTATAGTCTTGGGTCTTTCCTTGACAATGTGAATGAGTAACTTAAGGAATTTGTTGATGTTTGAATCAATTTGGGAACCCAATAACTGAGCGAATTCTACATGGATGGTTATTCACCTTCATTGCAAACTGCCTCACTATCTTGGCTCAATTTTTCATTATATCTACCATCACAACCTCCATAATCAACATATTAATGTATCATTTCAAGTACAATCAATGTTGATGGTGGATATGGGAAGGAAAATGTGCCCTCTTCTTCTTGGGAATGTAAATTAATTATCAAATTCATGGTTCCCTCTAATAATTGTGATGGTTGGCTTGGCTAAGATAGAAAACTAAGTCCATCTTCCCTTTGCTCATGCTAAGTTTCTATCATGTCAACACACACTTGACCCGCCATCACTAGTTTAGTTGAATCATGAGAAGTACTTTGAGGTGAATCATGCATAGTAATTCCTAGAGAAGATAGTTTAACTTGATGCTATTAGTCTATGTTATGTTTTGTTATCGTTTCTTCTTTTAAAAAAAAAAATTCTGACTTTTTTTGCTTTAGTTGAATTTATCTCTTAGGGTTGCATGGCGGGGCATTACATTTGGTATTAGAGCCTAGGTTGCAACACCGAGACCTTTGGATTGTTGTTTTTGCTCTAGGTTAAATGATTTTCTCTTTGTGGTGAGTTGGTAATAGTACCTCTCACCTGTGTGCATTAGTATGACATTAGAAGGTTAATAAGTTTGCAGACTTGGTCTTGAAGAAATGAATTCTTTATGTCCTGTTTTACTTATGTGTCTATAATGTATTCTTTCTTCTTGTTTTCTAAAAATGTGATGATATATCTGCCAATATGAGTTTCCTGAATGTGAATGCATGTAATTAAGTTTTGGAATGATTTAATCATTTGGTGGCATCTTGCATTGCAAGTTATGTGGTTATGTGATGTTGTCATGTGACAGGTATATTTGCGTGGTTGCTTGATAATCTGATATCTATTTTCTAGTTGGTCATGACCGCATGTGGAATATCTATTGTGGTTTATGAAATTTATCATTGTATATGCATGTGTAAGAACTGTGTGCAGGAGATCAAACGGGAGCTTGTATTGGGCCCATGAGATCATGAATGTGATTATGTAAGTCAATTATAGTTTTGAATTATTCTTGTGTGTGACATCATACATTTCCTTTATATCTTCTTGAATAAGGAAGCAACTATATATTTCCATAGTTTAGTAAAAAGAAATTGTATTGCATTAAAGATATAAGTTGTTCAAGTAAATAAGTAGCGATTGTGTTGCCTTAAATCCTTATATAAAAGTTGTTTAGATAAGAGGATGTAGTTAACTTAATTCTTTGAGTGTTGGTGTACGTTCTCTAACACATTCTAGACCTTATGTCCTTGAGTGTTGTGTGGCGGATACTCACTTTTTGTGGCTAAAATTAGTCACATCGTGATGTGAATTTGTTATGTAATTTGGTTATTTTGGAATTTTTCTTACGATTGTTTCATGTGTTGTTGTTGGGGGTTAATAGTAAATTTTCTTTCTTTGAACTTTCTTATGACAAGAATGGTCACTAAAACTCTTTCTTTTATACTTTATATATTGTTGAAAAATTACCAGCACTTTGTGACTTAAAGTGGATTTGATTAATTTCCCACTTGGGTTTGCATTTATTTTTAAATTTTCTATGGTGGTTATTCCGAATGTTTGGTTATGTTGACCCCGTTTTGTGTTAAGTGTTGTTTCTACCATGTTCATATTGAACCTCTGATAGTATGTTCAAGGGAGGACTCCACAAAGAATTGTACTGTGTATGTTGGTAAATAGTCGAAAGCATAGTGGAAATAAGATATGAGATGTATTTTTCCTTGATTATATGTGAATGCAATTCTCTAAATTGTATGAAACTTTCAAAATATGTGTAATTAGATATAAGTAGATCACATGATAAGCCTTAAAGGTAAAAAGTTAATGTTGTTCTTATTGTTATGGAACGATTGTGCCTATTTTATGAACAATTGCTTAATATGGATGCATATGTAGGCAATAGAAAGTCGCAATACTAATATGTTATGTTTCCACCCTAGTCTGTGACTTCCAGGAGGAAGTCAAGTTTTAGGGGGGAAGGATGTAGTGCCCCTCTATTCTCACCTTGGATGAGTAGGTGGTCGGGCTAAGGAGCATGAATATGAAGGTAAGATACTCGGATGACACTCATTGATGTTTACTATGATGACACTGTTAATACTTTATGATTAGTACATTATGCTTATGTTGTGATCAGTTATGGATTAATTGATTATGTAGATTTGTTTTACTACATGAATTATGGGACTATCTAACTATGTGTTATCTGGTTGTTTAGTTATTAATAAACTTGTTTAATGTGGATATTTGTGATGTGTTTTGTGAAGGGACAGTGTAGTATTACTCATAATGAGCACCCTACTATGCTGCAATTCCCTATCACCATGTCTTTCATATGTGTGTGTGTGTGTGTGTGTGTGTGTGTGTGTGTGTGTGTGTGTGTGTGTGTGTACAACCCTTTGGTTTGATGCAGGTTGCAAATACCAGACACCAACTCCACCTGAATTAGTAGGTCTAAGCGTGCATTTACACCAATGGATAATGTGGATGGGCGATAACATGAAGTTTCCTCTATCAGCCAATGTCTTCAGTCTATCATCATCCATGTATTTCCAGTCATGGGTGTAGTTTTCGTTCAGTTGGTACTTGTCCTTGGGTGTTGGTCATCCTTTGGTATGTTGTTGTTATTGTAGTTTATGGTTCATTTTAATGAACTTGGTGACCAAGGTATTAAGTTGTTGATTATAGTGGTTTGGTTCATTTTATAGAATAAGTGATTTATGTGTATAGATGTGTTGATGTTTGATCATTTTGGTTATATAGTCAATGTTTATTTGTTGGAGATTTATTAATTGTTATAGTAATAATAATAATAAGTTTATATATATACATCAATATTAGTTATTTAATTAATGTAGAAAATTAAGAATATTAATTACTTGATTTTTATATTAAATTAAATTAGTAGCTTTGAAAGCTAGCAATAATAATATTGTCAATATTTAGTACTTTATTGATTTTATCTGACATGTGAGATTTTTATTTTATTTTGCCATTAATTTATTGTTGGAGTGGGTTGTCAGAAATTTAAAAATTATTCTTATTAGTGGTGTTACGAATGCAATTAATTTTGGGTTGTGGATATCTGTAACGGAGAGAATGGTGATAGTGGGTATCAATTGTTTTGTCTATTTTGGGTTGTGGAAAGATTATTTGAGGGGAGAGTTCTTAGAAAAGATACACAGAAATTTGGGGAAAAGAAGAGGAATTGGCAAAGGAAGAGGAGAAGGGAGCAAGGGAGATCTGAAGAATTTCTGAGTATGTATTAAACAAAATTTCTTCTGCTTGTCTGTATATGAAGAAAAATCCTATATGTGAGTAGTCTATGAAATTTTATGATTTGTCAAGTTCTAGTTGAAGTGTGGTCCTCTATGAATTATTCCAGACAATAGTAAATCCCTTTTGAAAGCAGTGTACATCTGCAATTAAATGCAAGTTTCTCCCCTTAATTGAAATGATTGATCAAGCTCTGCAACCTATTCTCTCTGTATGCTTGATGAGTATATATATTCTTTTCTGTAAACCCCATTATATTTAATCATGTCATCTGCATTTGCTTGGATGTTCTCTTCAACAATCTAGCCGTGTATATCCTGCAATTGTAGCAATTTTAAATATTGTTGATCCTCCAATCTTCACACCTATTTATCTTTCTTCACACCTACCTATCTTGCTATGACACCATCATCATATTTTCATATTACCAGTAGACACATTAGCTAAATGAAATCTTTTGCTACTGGAAGAAATTAAATCCTTCTCTTTTGTTGCATTTCTGTGTTTATGTCAATTTATTTTATCAAAAGAAATCTCAACTTCTGTAGTGTTGCCCTTGTCTATAGAGATCAAAATTTATTGCCGGGCAAACCTATTTCTTTCTTTCCAGCCATCAATCTGTATATTCAATCAAAAAAATTTCTTTTGTCTGAAATCTCATACCATTCGATGACTTGTAGTAATAATGCCAATAGAAATAAATTCCATTCTAACAAAACTTTCATATTTTCTATTCCTCCAGCCTGCCTGATTGTACGGCCTCCATATGCAAGAATCATGCCTGAAATAGCATTTAAAACTTTGTATCTGTAGCCCAATTGTTATCTCAGACCAAAGGTATAGGAGATTTTAGATTTTATTAGCTTTTACACTTAAAAATTTATGAAACTTTCTTCCCTCAAGCGTTATCGTATGATCGTACGACGCTGGGAGTACTCTCTGATGTTGCCTGAAACCAAAAATATTGCAAATGAAGTTTGGTCTGTAGTTTATGCAATTGAAACAATGAATTTTAGTATGTAAAACAATGAAATTTTACTTGAATTAAATTCTTCAGAATCCCTCTTCTTGTCCATAGCAGCCGTATGGCCTGGCTCAGCCAAGCTCTCACATAAATTCTTTTCATTATATCAAATTTAATTCTGGTTTGTGTGAATACTTTTATATGAATAAATGAATAGCTTTCATAATGAATAGAAGTGAATAAATAAATCTCCTTGTGCTTAAATAATTTTTTAACCTTGATAGGAAATAGGAATGGTAAGTTTTAGTAACATAAAAATCTGTCTTCTATATTACCATATTAGAATTAGAAATTTTGTTAGAGTTTAGAAAGTATTCTTATTTGTAAAATCAAAATATATATTATAAAACTATAAAATCTTATTCTTTTGAATTTGATTTAATTAATTCTTGCATATAATAACTTATTTTAATTTTAATTTAAGAATTTAAATAATTAAACTTTTTTAGCTAAATATTAAGTATTTGATATTGCATAATGTTAATTATAAAGTTTAACTATCTTTAAAATTGTCCTTTAATAAATTATTGTTTTAATTTGAGTTTTATTTATTATTTTGAAGGTGTGATGTCAATTCCCTATTTAATAGGGAAGAATAGTTTTATGGATGTGTTTTATTTTTAAGTATTTTTTTAAAGAGAAATCAAATCCCTATTATTTAGGGATGTGTTATATTTAAGAATTATTTTATTTCATTTATGAGAAATCAAATCCCTATTATTGAGGGATGTGTTATATTTAAGTATTATTTTATTTTATTTATGATAAATCAAATCCCTATTATTGAGGGATGTGTTATATTTAAGTATTATTTTATTTCATCCCTTTATTTAGGGATATGTTATATTTAAGCATTACTTTATAAATAAAAAGTCAAATCCTTTTAAAATAATTTATTGATTTATTATTTTATATTGTATATTTAAGAATATTAGTAGTTTTATCTATTGTAAGAGAGTAAGATATGGATAATAAATAAGGCTTCTTAATATATTTTTGTCTTAGTCAAATTGATGTAAATTATCATATTATAAATGTCGAATTGTTATTTTAGATCTAGTTATAAGGTGTGTATGATGACCTTAATTAAGTCTTTAATTTTAGTATGAATTAGAATATTTTTCGTAGTGTGCATAGAGTTAGTATATGAATTTAATTTATGTTTGTTATATGTTTAGATATCTTTGATATTTTTTTGGTGGAAAATAACATTTAGTTTGGATTTAGTAATACTTGTCAAGTATATATATATATATATATATATATATATAAGGAACTTTGTGGTCATATAATAGAGTCTAATCTTATTTATGACTTATATTAAAGATTGTGCTTAGTTATGAATTTGGGTGAGTAAGTGGAGGTTAGGTTTGATATGATATAAAACGTTTAGCATTTAACTCATATACTTTCTAAAGATTTAAATGGATGATCGGTTTTAATCTACTTTATGATTCTCTATGTTTTGCTTATACAATTATTTTGAATAGAAATCACAAAGTTATTTAGAATTTTAATAAGATGCACATTAGTGTAGAAAGAGGTTTAGTCTAATAACGGGTAGTATCTTGTTTGACTGAATTTTTCATTATAGAATAATTGGTGACCCTTTCAAGTTATTATTGTTTTGCATTGTTGGGATAGAATTATCTTATGTTGTTAGACGATTTATCATGCTTGGAATAATGTTACATTCTTTAAGACCATTATTAGTGCATCAGATCATATGTCACATTTGTGGTTTTGTTATTGAATTATTGATCTTGGTTTAGGGTGTGCCTTGGAAAGTGAATGTGATGTGTGACCATTATGTTTTTATGTTGTCAAGTGTTGTAGAAGTTGTTTCTAGAGGCCTAGGAGGGTGTGAATGTAATATGAATGGAATGCACTCTTGTAATATTGTCTCCTGTTTCATGTTGGTATAATACATGTGAAATATGGTTTATGCCTTGCTCAGTGTACCTATACATGTGATTATATTGACTATGCAAGAAGGTAAATGCTTTGCATTATATTTGAGCACTTGTTAAGATGGTAATGTTTTGCTTGATGGATAGGGTTTTCTAGATGTAGGTAGGGGAGTGGCTTTCAATGTGGGGCTGGGGCCCAAAGTGGCTAGCCAGTATAACCCATTGGAAGTTGGTAATGAAGTGATAACGTAATTAATGAATTAAGGGTTGGGTAGTTAATCACATGATAAAGTATGCCTCACTCATGGCTCAAGTGCTCGTTTAGGCTTGAGATGATATGAGAAGGCCTGGAATGGCAAATCAATTGTCTTGCCCTCATGAAAGGTATGTTGGTTCCACATGAATTTGTATGGAGGCCGGTAGTCGAGAGAGGCTGCTAGGATAACCCAGGATGGGGGCCGATGCCTAGGAAGACCTGCCAGGATAACCCATGACAAGCCATGTGATGACACTCCTCCCTATTGCAGTCTAGTACTCCCTAGTTGTATTTCCTCCTTTGGTTGTGTGAGTGCCTCTGGAATTGCATGTTAAGTGTGTAAGTGTTGTTTAAGTTACTTGTGATTTTTATATTGATCTGTGTTGTATTGGAATCATGTGTAGTCCTTGCACTCTTTAGCCTACTGTCTTTTTGACTGTTGTCATTGTGGGACCTCATTGTTATCTCCTAGCACGAGGGGTGGACCTCAAGGTTCCACATGGTTAGGTGGATGTGCTTTATTCCATTGGTTTATCTGGTGTTTATGGATGTATCTCTCATAGAAGATTCCAGTTTGCACCTGTATGTGAAGACAGTTATTTGTACTATTTGCATCTAGATTTATGTATTAGTGGGATTCATTTTGTAATTTGATGTATTAAAAAAAAAAGCTTTTGTAATAATGAAACTATGTAATTCCTCTTGTAAGATATACTATTTTGTACTTGTAACTTTAATGCAAACTTCTTGATGTATTTGGATGTCGTAATGAAAGATGCTAGGTTGATTCAGTTGGTTTATTGGATTAAACTATGTACGTTGTTGATTTTTGTTAAATTGAAATAATGTAGCTATATAATCCCTAGAGATGATAGTTTAACTTGATGCTATTATCCTATGTTATGTTTTGTTATCGTTTCTTCCTTTAAAAAAAATATTTGCCTTTTCATTGCTTTAGTTGAACTTATCTGTAGGGTTGCATGGCGGGGCATTACAAACACACACTTGACCTCCCATCACTAGTTTAGTTGAATCATGAGAAGTACTTTGAGGTGAATCACACAGAGTTTCCTCTACCACTAAATCTACTATTGTAGGATATAATTCAACATCTACAAGTCCCAATAGCAATGTGTTCGCCATTTCTACTTGTGAAACATCAACTCCAGAAAGACTAAGGATGTTCTATAGTGTAGAAGCATCATTGTGTATGCTGAACTAAAATATGTCGGTAGGATGCATGTCCTCCATAAGTGTATATGGATTAAGGGTCATATGCCCATCCTCTTGAATTCTACTATCATGTTTACAATTTCCAATGCTTTTTTAAATGACTTGCTACCTAGTTCTACCAATTATGCCCTCTTTATTTCAATGTTTGGAAACCTTGTCAACCACATTGCTCTTTCATATTTGAAGTATGATTTAAATGCCAAAAATACACTAACATTGAGTGGTTGTAATTTGTGTGATGTGTGAGCTAGGAGTGTTAACAAATCAATCTTCAATGACCAAGAGCCTCTTGGATAGTTGTTATAACATGGCTTCCATGGCCATCAAAAATTAGCAAGTGCCTATTTGTCTATGAGACACCACCTGCAGCTGATCTTGCAAAGTGATGCAAATAATTCATAAATAGTTCTTTAGTCATCCATGTGTAGGGTTTGGTAGCCATGCAAGCACCTGTTTCATAGCCAGCAATGTAATTTTTAAGCTACTTTTTATCCTTGAATAGATAAAACCTTGGTATGCTCTATCCAACAACATTCACACAACACAAAATGGTAATCCATTCACTAATCTTTGATATGATGTACGATACACTTTTGCTACCTGTTTTCACCAACACCTGCATGGATCCATTTCTCCTACCTGAATGTCATTCCATAGTCTTTGAGGTCCATATCTAGATTGGCATCATAGGTTTTGGACAATGTCATGTAGAATGCAGACACAACTGCAGGCTTGAGGTTTAGTTCTTTGTCTCTATCAAGGCCTTCTGTTGTCCTCAATGTGAGCTCAGGATGACGCCTTTTAAAATTAGTCTACCATGACTTACCAAGCAGCCCATCCTTAAATGAGTTGGATCATGTTTGGCATATTTGGGAAACTTCTACCTTGAGACTGATAATCTCAATCCCATGCCCCACTGCAACCATCTCTTTACACCATTCAACAATTAAAGCCTCTTCATCTATTGTCAAGACTATAGGAGGACCTTTCTTTGAAGTTTAAGTTATACCACCTAACTAATTGGTGAGTGTGATGGTAGGGATTCCCCATTTCTTTGTGACACTCCTCGTTGAGATCCCATTATCCTCCACATGTTTAAGAGTTAAATCCATGTCCTCTTTGGTCCACTCCCATTGCATCAAAATCTTCTTGGTTCTAGTAGTTGCATTCACTTGAACAACTACCTCAACTAGATGTGGAGTGCTCTCATTAGCAACTTGAGTTTCTTCATCTGGTGGGAATCTAACTCCTCTTTTATCTATAGGTAGGTTTGTCCTCAGTCTCTTTTTTCATACCGGGTCTGCACTTGAGCTCTGTTCTTTATCTATAGAGATATAGAAGCCACACATTGACTATTAAAAAAAACATCCTTGAACACATTGGAACAAATGTCCTTGAACACCAATTTTAAAATTTAGAATTTTTTGAATCTCTTCAATAGAAATATAACGAAACAAAGATCCTTAAGCATTCAACTAGCCATTCTACCAACCATTATTGTGGCTTTGAAGATAATCACTTGTGTTGATTAGGAGAGAGGCTTGCAGGGTAGTGTATCATAATTGTTAGGTACCACGTGGGCTTGTACGTGACAAGTAGACAAATTTTATATACTCATCCATACGTGCAATGAAGTTGATAATTTAAATTTTTTATGAAATTTAACAGTGAAGAGTAACATTTAGTTCAAATCTTGCAAATGTAAGTAAAAAATCCTAAAATTTATGATTTTTTTTTGTGATTTCTCATGATTTGCCCAGAAACTCCCATGCCTCTACTCTAGGACATGAGTAGAGTTCCAAGGGGATGCAAAAGTCAAAAAGAACCAAACCCCTCAAATGTGTTAGGAATTCCATTGTTTTGGAATTTGGAAATGAAGTGATAGAAACAAATAAATACTTTACTACACATGCTCTGATTGGTTTCTTCAACCGACTATGGCCAAGCCTTCCAGATCTGAATAAATGGATAACAACTCATTGGCAACCGATTTTGAAAGCTGACACGGAGATACATCCATGTGCATAGGGTTGTTTTATACCAGCTTTTCAATCCATCAAAGATAGGGACTATATTTTACAAGACCATATCTGGGTCTGGGGTTAAAACTCCCTCATGTTAAAGCCTTGGCATCTAGCATTCAACCCCTCCACTGAATCTTTCAATATCATGTCAATCTAGGTTTATTTGCCTAATCTCCCACTTCACTTTTGGATGAAATCCTTCTTTAAAGACATTGGCAACTCTTTAGGAGTATTCTTGGCTATTGATAATGATACTACAGACTTCTCTCATACAACTTTTGCTCAATTTTTTTTGAGTTAGAATTTCCAAGGATCTATCTACGAACATCATCCTGAATGTAGCTGCTCATTCTTGGACACAACGCTTGGATTATGAAGGACTTCCATTTCATTGTAGAAAATGTTTGGAAACTAGACATGTTCTTGCTGGTTGTCCTCATCCAAAACTCAAATTAGATTAATAAGCGTCATGGTGGAAATATGCCTGCCTAGATCAACTTCAATCCAAGCTGCAAAGATTAACTCTTGCCCACTTTTGCACCCATCAAAGGTTTAACAAGACACTCTTGTTTCAACTCCCCTTGGGGAAAATCCCCGCAAGTCTTCAATTCTTGAGAAGTTGGAGAATTTACCCTAGGATCAAATAGATAAAACCTCTATGTAATGCCCCAGCTTTTACACCGAGACATCAACAGACAAAGACCCGGGATGAACAAATTTTTTGATGCAATTCTAACACTCACATGTCACAATTCCACACTCAAGCAAGAAAACCACTACATGATGACACTAAGGCACAAGGAGAAGGTGGAAACAAACACACATTTCTCTACTTGGAAAGAATAACTAACGTGAACAAATGGTTAATAAGTCAAGCAATGTCGACAATGACCATCAAGCCAAAGGAGGATCGATCATGAAGCCTCACAAGGACAAATCGTCTAATATGGATCTAAACACAAAGCATCCAATTACCAACCATGAACCAACATGCTAACTAACCCAAAGCATGAAAACAATCCAAATAAAGGTAATACACAATTTCCAATTCAAAATAACATACATGCCAAATATGAGAAATATCACATGGAATACTATGCTTGTTTGACACCAAGATCAAGATGGGCTAAAAACAATAATGGGAATCTCAACCACAATGCATGAACATTACAACCCAAATCATAAACATAGCATAAGATATCATTACAACAATAAATAGAGGACTCCAACACCCTGATTTAACCATTTCCATCAATAGAAACTATGCTAGAACATGATAAATTCCTTTCCAAACAAGGTTCATTTTCCAACCAAATGAAATCATAATACAATTACATGATGGAGGCTACTTCCCAAACATAGAAGGACCACACTCCAATAATTAAATTACATAAATAATAATATTACAATATTAATAGATCACCTCCAAAGTGCTCCAATAGGCACGAGATACAATATGATCATAAAGTAAACAATACACAAGGAACTCTTCCAGCTCCCAAGAGATCTTATTGTAGGACCAATGGGAAAGTGTTACCCACTACCCTTTTGTATTTCCATCATTGAGCGCAATATATGTTTATTCCACTCTAGGCAATCCCTGAGCTATGGAGAAGAAGATCATGGCAACACTGCTATCAAGCCATCTCACACAAATAAGGGTCTCAACAAGACTCCAAGGCAATCCACACAAGGTTGAACATGGGTTCCACACACACCCAACACAACACCAAGGGGATCAAATAACTAGTAGAATTCAATGTACACCCACACATGAATACACACATATCATGGTCCAGTGCATAATTCACCACAGGGTTACTCATGTCCTAACCAAGCAAAGAAGGGAAATAATTTAACACAAGAGAATCAATACTTTTAAATTCAAACACATTCTTCTTTAATGTATATCATCACTAACATACCATTTCAATGTAGTGGAGAAGAGAAGGGAAAACACTCCAAATCCATAATACAATTCATCCATCGATGCATGTTGAAACATCATTTTCTCAAAATGAAAATAGCATGGAAAACAAGGTATGATATCATCATGTCAATAAACATACATATAATCATCAAGATCAAACAATGATGTAAGAGGAATATGGCGTTCTATAGGCAACCCATAGGAAGACTAAGTATCCATTCCTAAGTTGAAAAATTCAACTTTGACCAAAACTAAGACCAAAAAGGTGAAAACATGGAGAGATGAGGTCAAAACATGTAACACTCATATCCATGTGGCTAAAAGTATACAATTCTAACATAAAGCCTATACAAAGGTCAACTTTAACCAAAATTCAACTTTGACCAAAAAGTCAATTGTGACCAAAAAGGTCAAACGTAGGGAAATGAGGTCAAAAGACATAACACCCATATTCACGTGGCCAAAAGTATACAATTCTAACATAAGGCCTATAAAAAGGTCAACTTTAGCCAAAAGTCATCTTTTTTTCAAAACATCAACTGTGACCAAAAAATTTAAAACATAAGGAAATGAGGTCAAAACACAACACCCATATCCATGCAAATAGAAGTATACAATTCTAACATAAGGCCTATAAAAAGGCCACCTTTGACAAAAAATCAAATATGACCAAAAAGGTCAAAATATAAGAAAATGAGGTCCAAACAATAGCGCTCATCATTGCAACTAGAAGTATACAATTCTAAGATAAGGCCTATAAAAATGTCAACTTTGACCAAAAAGTCAAAGCATGGAAAATAAGGTCAAAACATGTGACACTCGTATCTATAAGATAGGGAATCCCATTTCCCACATGGGACTTTTCATCTCACAAAATTATAATGAAAACTAAGGTTTAAAAACACAATTTCAATTTTGGGGAAAAACCATAAAATCCCCAAATTGTCCATTAATGGTGCTTCCCTCAAGAACACCATAATTTCAATCTTCCATAATACATAAAATTTTGAAAATGCCCTTTTGGTTCTAATATGTACAACATACTTTTCAACTCAAATAAATTATTTCCTACACACAACCCATTCTAGGAAAATTTTGCCATAACTTGGTCTCTTTTCATGCATTTTCAAAATAAAATTTGAATGCAATTCAAAAACAAATCAAATCTAATTCTTATTTGCATCATTAAACTCTATTAATTGTTACAATGAAGAGACCATAAACATCCACCTATTGTAGGCATGGTAAATGCAAATTTTAAATTAAAAAATAATCAAACCACAAGAAAAATATCTCATTCCAAGCAAGATTTCAAATGGAAAAATCTTTTCTTGAGAGGCATGAATGCAATATGAATCTCTTCCTACACTGAAGCAATGCCAAGACCATTCCAATGCATTCAAAACCCTCTTATTCTCATTTCTTTCTATTTTCTTTATTTCTCATTCCCAAATATCTATTCCAAAATACTTTTAAATAATAGGAAATTAACTAATTAAATTAATGTAGTTATTTCTACAAGGTAATTGCAATATGATTTAACCATATTCCATAAAATCCAAACACTCACATTATTAAATTAAATTTCCTTTATAAAGCAATTCTACGTAAGAAAAGTCTAGAAATAGATAATTCTAATAAATAGAAATTAATCTATTTCCCAAGCACATAGTAATGAACTATAATGCATTTTCCATAATTTTAATATTTCTAATTTAGAGAAAATAACTCTAATAATTAAATTAGAATGCATTACACCCTAAAGCATAATTTTTGAAACATAAATACATAAAATACAAAGCCTTCCCCAAGGCACACAATAATTATATATAATTGTTAATCCATAATTAAAATTATTAACTCAAATTAGTTAATCCTTTTTCTCTTTTCTAACCATTTAAATATTTTGAAAACATGGAAAACACATTTTTTGAAATAAATTAAATATAATGTGAAAAGTTAGAAGAAACACATGCAAAGGACTTATTCACACTATATGAGTTTAATCACAACACAAGGATCCATAATCACAATAGATTCAAATTAGAGGCAAACTGTAGAGACACCAAAAACATCCTTCAATTCACAACTGAATAGGATGGTTAAGAAGCCAACCTACCACAAGAACACATGGTCAATAATTGACCACTGAGACTGGGTAAGGAGAGATGCTAAGCATCCCATGTTAACTTTTCCACATCCTACTCATTGGTCAGGTACCTATAAAAATATATCCTACACGCTCAAGGCAAAGCATCAAATGCAATAATGAAGATCATCGCTGAAGCAACATATAATGACCAATGAGGATGCATAATCTAGCAAAGCACATATCCATCTAGCAATTACATCATATGATAATCAACTGAATAGATCCTTTAATATAACCATAAGAAATAATATGACACAATAAGAGTTGCAGATGGGTGGGCACTACACTCTACTTAGTCAATGACTTATCCCATTCAAGCTAGCTCTCCCAAGAAGAGTGAGGACCACGAAGTCCTTCTCACCCTATAGCAGAGGAAGGAATTGAAAAAGGATTGTGGACTCTTGTTCAGAAACACAAGAGAGCCTCAACCAGAATTGACCCAAGTCCACATCAAATGCTTCTATGCTCCCAAACACCCCTCTGAGAAGGGATGTGACATAGCAGACTTTGGCTATGAGTAAATCTAGCTTCTCGCTTGCTATGTTTTTTATATTCTGTTATAATTTACACTTGTTTATAGTCTTTTAATTTCTTCTCAGGTTGTGTACATGTGGATGATATAAGGAGGAATGTAATTGATAAATATGGTTATCTCTAAGATCCTTTTTGTAATAACTATTTCCAAGCTCGTGCTTATACTTGTCGCATCTAGCTTTTTGTAAGAGCCAATTTTGTAATTTACTTTTTATCAATATATTTTAGGCCAAAAAAACATTCAATTCAGATTGTTTTAATATAATGAGCAATGAAATCAAATTTTCAATATCTTTCACAAACAATAAAACTTTTGTTATACCATTTTCATTACCATTGAAATTGTAGTTTGTAAGTTGAGCTTGATAGTTCACAATGTGGCTGAACAAAAGATTATTTTTTGGATTGATGTTGACAATTTTAGTTTGACAATTTGATGTTTACAAAAAATGATAAGGTAACCTAAACTTATTCTATGGACTTTTTTAATGTTTACAGTTTGATAGTTTGTATTCAAAGACGTTTATAGTTTGACAGTTTGATGTTTACATGATAATGAAATAACTAAAAATGGAATATATGCACTTACAGTATAGTGGCTACACCATTTACATCATATAGAATAGATAGGCATTTATAGTATAACTAAAAATGGCATATATGCACTTACAGTATAGTGGCTACAACATTTACATCATATAGAACAGATAGACATTTACAATATAACTAAAAAATGGCATATATGTACTTACAATATATTGGCTACATCATTTACATCATATAGAATAGATAGGCATTTACAGTATAGCTAAAAATGTAATGTCCCCTTTTTGGCTGATGTTGTTTGCGGATGGTTTAGCCTATTCCTGACCCTCGTAGGCTAATGCACATGGTTAGGGGGTCTTGTTGAGGCAGTCACCTGGTCGATGGTTGGTTTCCTGGATTTAGTTGGATGGGAAAAATAAGGGAGATAATAATTAAATTAATTATTTGTAAGGTTATTAAATAAATAAATATTATAAAGTGACCTTATATTTAATTAATTTAATAAAGTGACTTAAATAAATATTATTACATAAAGTCACTAAAATAAAATAATATTATTTTTCTAGAAGCTTTTTGAAGTGGGATTGAAAAAAGTATAAAGGAAAGGACAAGGCAAGCTTCCAAGCATCCGATTATTGATATTTGCATTTGATGAGTGTTGTGGAGCCAAGGGTTTCTACATATTTGGTCTTTGGGAACGGAAACTCCCATAGATTAGCATAACTGGCGTGGTGAAATATCCTCCGAAGGGTTGCAAATTGGAAGGGATACTTCAGTCCTTTCATTTGTGCTTAAATCTGCAGTGTTAACAGGGGTTTGGAGGTATGAATTTTGCATATCAGAAGTTTTCCTATTGGCTGCTACAGTGTTTGCTACAGTGTTTTGCTACAGTGCGCTACAGTGTTTTTGCTACAGTGATTTGCTACAGTAGCACTACAGTGACGCTACAGTGCACGCTACAGTGTTTTGCTACAGTACGCTACAGTGTTGCTACAGTGCCGTGAACAGTAACGCTACAGTACGGGGCAGCTAGGAGAGGGTTTCAATTTGGGTTTGGAAGGGACTCTTTTCCTTGGTTGATGAGAAGGCTAGGTGCTACACTTGAGAGGCACGATTGGGGCTTGAGAGGGATGTTTATAAGTTATTTTGAGGCTGCCATTTTTCATCTTCGTCATCAATTCACAGCAACTTACATTTCCAGGTTCTTTCATGAGTTAGCATCTTTATATCAGCATTGTTTCATAGTTGTCATTTTAGGAGTTGCATAAAATTGTAGAGCCAAGAGTCTTGGCCATTCATATCAGCATTGTATTAGACAATATATCTCAATAAATGAGTGATAAGTTGTAGGCCATCTATTTGATGTAATGTGCATATTAATATCCATCATGATTAGCATAATAGTATGCATGCCAAGTGTTTGACAAAATGTCAATTGGCTGTAGGTGTGCATTTCATGTCTAATTTTCATGTATATGCATCAAAAATATCAAAAGAGAAGTCATTTATGTATTTAGATTAATGCTTAGACATTATAGTTTGGATTTATAAGCATTTAGAATATTCAGCTATCATTATCAAGCAAAAATATCAGACTGAAAACACAGACCAGCAAGCATTGGGTTTACATCAGAAGTGTTTGACAATATTCCTTGAGGTTCAAATCAGCAAAATAAGGTCTGAAATAGCAAGGGATATTACAGTGGTATCAGAGCTTTTGTCCTGCCATCCTGTTGGGTAGATTGGACATTGAATCAGCTAGTTAATCATGGTTACTTCAAGTACTCAGAAGCAATGGGACAAGAATATGGAGAAACTTAAACAAAGTTTGAATAAGTTGGAAGAAAACCAAAAGAGGATGAATGAATTGTTTTCACACCCTACAAACATAGACAAAGCAGCTCGGTTTATGGCATCCATTTTTAAGGGGTGTACATCACAAAACAAAAAGGAGGAACAAAAAGTCTCTACAGGTGAAGTATCTAGAAACCTCTACAATAAATTTTTAGTAGTTAGTGACCAGCATTCAGCTGATCCTATGGAGAACAAAATGGACAAAGGTGATGAGCAAGAGATGCCTTCTTTTGGGTTACAAGTTCCATCTTCTCTTCAGGAGGATAGCAATGGTATGGATTCTTTTAATGATTCCTTTGGGGCTGATGTTAAATGCACTCATGAAAATTTAGCAAGAAAAGTAACAGGTGAAGTGTGGACCAGTAGTATTGAGCTCGGGTCTATTTTAGTTGATCTTCACCCAGTTGATGTTATAGAAGGTAGAGAGGAAGAAACAGTGGATCCTACAGGACAGGGTTGCATGAGTCTCCTAGTTGGTGACATGGAGGTTATGATTGGGGACTCTTTCAATAGTCCTAAGAGTGATCTTACCTCTCTGCATGAGGTTAGCGATTCATCATCCATTGAGTCTATTTTTTGGAGGGATGATGAGGAATTTGGGTTGGGAACTACTGCTGCTCTAGTTCCAAACCAGCATGAGGACACTTTAGAAGAATATTTTGATGAGAGTCAAGCTCTCCATTGGCAGCCCACAACTTCAACTAATGAATTTTCCTTGGTCCCTAAGTCTGATTTGGAGAACCAACTAAAGGTTGGTGAAGATAAGATTGTTACAGCGCTGTCCCATTTTGATCATTCCCACAAGATGGTGGAAATTTATCTATGGAAGGTCCAACTAGAGGGGAGACATAGAGGTGTTGAAGAGGCTTCATCAATTTTTGATTTGCAAGTGTTTAAGACAGCCATGGAGATTATGAAAAATAACTATTTAACTCTTCTTTCCGATAGAGATCACCTACTTGAATTGGGTGTCATATATTCAAATGCATTGAAGAGGAAAGAGGAAGAGCTTTATCAACTCACCACGGAGCTAGTGAAGACTAGAAAATCTTTGGAAGACTCTCAAATGGCTCTCCTTATGGCAGAAAATCAGATTGAGGAGTTGAATGTGGAGTTGAGTTTGGCTCATGCTTCACCAAAGAAATCAGAAAATCACTCTTCTATTGCAGCCTCTTTGAATGGGCAAGAATCTTGTGTTGTGCATGTGATTGAGAGACAAGGAAATGAGGGAAAAGAAGAGCAAGTGATGGGTGAAGACAAACTAGTTACATTAGAGCAGCTACATGAAGATAAGGTTTCTTGTGATGCTTCATCCGGTGAGTCTAGCATTGCTTCATCCTATCGTGGTAAAGAATCAGATGGTGCTTCCATGAACGTTATTCATACATATGAAAGTCCATTGAAGGTCCAAGATATGTCCCATCATTCTTGTGAGATAGGAGCTTGTGATCATGAGAAAGCCAATGATGTGATATCACCCATTGATGGCAGCCCTACACCATTTGGTAGACATGAAGATATCAAGGATAAGAGGACTGATTTTGTATATTTTGGCATTGAAGAGGTAAAGAAGTCCAAAAAGATTAACGAAGAATGGTTGCAAAAAGCCAAAGAGGCTAGATTAGTGGCTGCCAATGCAAGACAGCATCTTCAAAAAGTGAAAGAAAAGATCAATCTCATCAACATAGCAAGACAAGAAAGGATAGATAACATTAGAAGACTCTTTATTCAAATGAAGGATGAATCTGAAAATGCACATTATTCTAATGATGATGATGAGGTTGATAAGTTTGGTCAATTGAAGGACTTGGTAAAGATTCCCAACATGAGGAAACAAGAACAGATTGAGGTTTCTTCATGTGAGGTGGAAGTCATTCATAACGTGGAGACTCAGTTGACAGTGAAGGAGGATGAGATTATTGCAGCATTATCTCATCATGACAGGATGCGCAAACTAACTGAGGATCATCTTTGGGTAGTTCAGTTAGAGAGAAGACAAAAGGGGATTGGAGCAGAGTCTTCTCATGATGACTTGCAGGGACAGCAGTCAGTTATCCATCGTGCTATTATGTATCCGACAAGGTTTGCTACTTCTATGTCACAGAAATTTCACACGGATACATGGTTACAGAATGATTATGGGGACAATAGGTATGATGGCTTGGTTAGTCACAACATCCATAGGAATTGGGCAAAGGATAGAGGTTGTGCTTTCATGCTTGCTATGCAGTTGTATAGTGCACTTGTGAGGGAAGAGGCACAGATATCCACTTCTGTTGATGTTGAGAGGGATCAACCCTCCACATTTGCATTGATTAGTGCAACTGGCTTTATGAGTTGGTGTCAGGAGCATTCTTCTTCTAGCTTTGGCAGTTGGAGTATTGTGGGGACACCAACATTTGCAGATGAGTTAGGAGATACTCATCTTTTCCGACAGTTGTTTGGGTCCATAACCCACAGGTCTCAGTATCAGGGAGTAGCCTCTTGGCATATTAGTGATCCAGTTGTAGATAGTATGGTGCAACAAGTGCCACCAGTTGTCATTGGTAGTGGATTGCTGATTCTATTTTGGGATCCTGGTGGTGACGTGTTTGATTCATCACTCTATTGTGGTCCTGATGAGGTGTTCTACCACTCTTGGTGCTATGTCAGTGGTTTATGTAGAATGGTACAGTGGAAGTCAATAGGTGCGCTTTGTGACGGACTTCCAGTTTGGCACTGGGACCCAGGGATTGACATCAGAAGTGATATGTGTATTTCAGCTGTAGAATTGCACAGTTTGTTGAGTTTTGGCAGGTTCTATGGCTGCAGTTGTTTTTAGCGAGATTCTGATGTAGTTCCTTACAGATTCATTTGGGATCCGGGCATTAGTTGTAAGATACTCTCCAGTATGTTGACGAATCCTTTGTGTGCATCAGGGTTCGAATCAGGGTTCACTGTTGAGTCTTGCAGCATGTATATGAGGGTGATTACTTGTAGTTGCACTTTTGATCTTTATGTACATGATCTGTTTCAGACGCATAGATCAGTTGCATATATGCTAGATAGTGTGTATGACAGCTTAGCTTGCGCAGTTATGGGAAGCAAACATTGTCGGTATTCAGAGTTGCTTCCACTTAATGCTTATACTCTTGCGACA
The DNA here is from genome assembly GCA_027924645.1 of Cunninghamia lanceolata. NCBI lineage: Eukaryota > Viridiplantae > Streptophyta > Pinopsida > Cupressales > Cupressaceae > Cunninghamia > Cunninghamia lanceolata. The sequence goes on from BSBN01001583.1 coordinate 21,436,945, forward strand.
TCTGGCGTTGGGGTTGATTTGATTCAGCAGGTTCAGTCAGTTGTGCTAGTGCTGGTGTTACAAGAGCTCTTTGGTGACAGCAGGGACATTACACAGATCCTCCCTTGGGATCTAGGTGGGGAGAATTATCTTTGTAGCCAAGATTGCTTGGGGACAAGCAATTTCAAGGAGGGCGGACTGTAATGTCCCCTTTTTGGCTGATGTTGTTTGCGGATGGTTTAGCCTATTCCTGACCCTCGTAGGCTAATGCACATGGTTAGGGGGTCTTGTTGAGGCAGTCACCTGGTCGATGGTTGGTTTCCTGGATTCAGTTGGATGGGAAAAATAAGGGAGATAATAATTAAATTAATTATTTGTAAGGTTATTAAATAAATAAATATTATAAAGTGACCTTATATTTAATTAATTTAATAAAGTGACTTAAATAAATATTATTACATAAAGTCACTAAAATAAAATAATATTATTTTTCTAGAAGCTTCTTGAAGTGGGATTGAAAAAAGTATAAAGGAAAGGGCAAGGCAAGCTTCTAGGCATCCGATTATTGATATTTGCATTTGATGAGTGTTGTGGAGCCAAGGGTTTCTGCATATTTGGTCTTTGGGAACGGAAACTCTCATAGATTAGCATAACTGAGGTGGTGAAATATCCTCCGAAGGGTTGCAAATTGGAAGGGATACTTCAGTCCTTTCATTTGTGCTTAAATCTGCAGTGTTAACAGGGGTTTGGAGGTATCAATTTTGCATATCAGAAGTTTTCCTATTGGCTGCTATAGTGTTTGCTACAGTACGCTACAGTGTTTTTGCTACAGTGATTTGCTACAGTAGCGCTACAGTGACGCTACAGTGTGCGCTACAGTGATTTGCTATAGTGCGCGCTACAGTGTTTTGCTACAATACGCTACAGTGTTGCTACAGTGCCGTGAACAGTAACGCTACAGTACGGGGCAGCTAGGAGAGGGTTTCAATTTGGGTTTGAAAGGGACTCTTTTCCTTGGTTGATGAGAAGGCTGGGTGCTACACTTGAGAGGCACGATTGGGGCTTGAGAGGGATGTTTATAAGCTATTTTGAGGCTGCCATTCCTTCATCTTCGTCATCAATTCACAGCAACTTACATTTCCAGGTTCTTTCATGAGTTAGCATCTTTATATCAGCATTGTTTCATAGTTGTCATTTTAGGAGTTGCATAAAATTGTAGAGCCAAGAGTCTTGGCCATTCATATCAGCATTGTATTAGACAATATATCTCAATAAAGGAGTGATAAGTTGTAGGCCATCTATTTGATGTAATGTGCATATTAATATCCATCATGATTAGCATAATAGTATGCATGCCAAGTGTTTGACAAAATGTCAATTGGCTGTAGGTGTGCATTTCATGTCTAATTTTCATGTATATGCATCAAAAATATCAAAAGAGAAGTCATTTATGTATTTAGATTAATGCTTAGACATTATAGTTTGGATTTATAAGCATTTAGAATATTCAGCTATCATTATCAAGCAAAAATATCAGACTGAAAACACAGACCAGCAAGCATTGGGTTTACATCAGAAGTGTTTGACAATATTCCTTGAGGTTCAAATCAGCAAAATAAGGTCTGAAATAGCAAGGGATATTACAAAAAACAACATGTATTTGCACTTACAGTATAATGGCTACACCATTTACATCATATATAGAATAGATAAGCATTTAAAATATAGCGTGAACTTATAGTATTGTAAATAGTAGTGTGCAATTTGAACTCTACAGGACTTTTTTGTAAGGGATGTAGGAAAATTGAACTAGAAAAATGGGGGTATTTATAGGAATTGTTGTTGATCTGTGCACTTTCATTTGATTGGATCAAATTGATTTGTGTGGATCGATTCATTTGAGATAAATAGATGGATTTGATGGATGTTAAAAAATTTGAATTTGGTAATAAGTTTGAGAGGTGATTGATTTGGTTGAATGCGTGTTTGGTATGAAGTCTTAAATTTATGTCCTCTTATTTTGAAGGCTTGATTGGTGACCCTTACAACTTCAATTGTTTTACTTGCATGTATTCAAAACTTTGAATTTGGAAATAAGTTTGAGAGTTGATTGATTTGGTTGAATGCTTGTTTGGTCTAAAGTCTTAAATTTCCGTCCTCTTGTTTTGATGGCTTGATTGGTGAGCCTTACACCTTCCAGTGTGTTTCTTGTAGGTATTCAGGGAGGAAGTGACCATTAGTTGGGCAAATATCACTTGAATAAATTCAGTTGATGAGGAGATATAGGATGTATCAATTTGTTTGATGGGACACTTGGCCATGCATTTTGTTTACAAAAGAGTTTATATTTAAAAATAGTATTTTATTATGGGACGTATATGTTTGTATGATGGGACACTTAGGCATGCATTTTGTTTGCAAAGGAGTTTGTATTTCAAAAACAATACTTTATTATGGGTGATTGTTGCATATGTAGTTGGGACAATTAAACTCTATCTTTTTAATATATGCTTCATATTATCTTATAGGTTCCAGATCTTTTCAAAGGGTATGTGTACAATGTGTGTCAATTGATTTTATGTTTTAGAAGATTTATAAAACTTTTCTCTCTACCACCTATTTTGATTAAATAAATATTAATTAATAAACAAATATTCTATGTACAATGATTGGTGCATATTTGTGTAATTTTTAGGAATATTTTGAATATTTTTTTATTAAATAGTAGTCTATAGTTGGCCCCACTTTGGTCAACTCCTATACCCAGTATAGGACCCCGCTCCACTATGGGGCCATCTCCCATAGTGTTGGTTGTTTTTTCACCTTAACTTTCAATTGAGAGGAATTGCAGACTCATGCTACTACAAATTAAATAGTAATAAATGTAAAGTAAATTTTTTTTGCATTTTATAAAGTAAGAAAAAATATTACCAATTTATTTTTAAGTGCTTACAATGAGGCAAAATAAATTAAAGTAATAATAAATGCAAAGTGAACAAATTTATTTGTTTCTTATCATTTATGTCATTGTTTGGAAAAATTAATGGCCAAGATCTATTTCATGGTAGTCCTTTTAATCTGGACCATTGGCTTATATATTTCATAAGTGCTCCTTACTAAGGAAACACTTATCAGCGTAAAAATTAAATTTCGTGTAAAGAAAAGCATTGTCCAAGCGTCAAAATAATTGATGACTGTCAAAACAATGGATGACTATAAAACAACCAGCATGAAAAACACTAAATTCCGGACATGAATGCCCTGATAATAAACCTATCTACTAAATATGGAAATAAGTATTATTATATAATAAATATTATAATTATATAATATTATATAATAAAGCTGATTATTATTATTATTTTCATATCCTTCTAAGATCATGGACATTGAAAGAAATTAAAATGATCTTACAGTAGCTGAAAAATTAAATAAAACTTATACACAGCTATTAAATATAGACAATAAAAAAAGCTCACTCTATTCATGATATTCAAAGTTTGAATCTGTTGTTCATTCACACTGATAAAACAGCGAACATATTAAAATATATAATAAAGTTTTCAACAGTCTAAAAATAAAACTAAAAAATTAACCTTCATGCACTACGGTTAAAAATAGTTCTGAAAATAAAACTTATGCAAACGAGTTGCATGGAATAAGATAAAATAAAAATAGATAATTAATCATGCAAATTAAGCATTTTGTCCGTCGATTCTATTGGTCATCATGCATGTTGATCATATTTGTGTGTAATGTATGCATATAAATATATAAAATGGTTTTTAAAAAGATAGATGTATGTGTGGTAAAACTTACAATGTAATAATGAAGTATAGAAATTAATACATCAACAATCTGGGTAAATTTATAAGTAGACAAGCAAGTTTTAAGGGGTTACATTTCTGCAAGGAAAAAGTTTGTGGGGTTTAAGTAAAACTGCATCTCTTCCTTTTTCTCCATGTATGAGTTCACCACGAACTTTATTGATTTTTACTGTTAATTTCATATTCTCAAAGTTTTGGAAGTACAAATTTAGTTGACCTAATGGTAAACACCGATACTCTTTAGAGTAGAGTTCACAAGTTATAATATAATATTTTCATTTATTTGTAACACTTGAAATAACATGGTTATTTTTCTCTCGATTCTAATATTTTCATTTATCCTGAAGCAAGGCTACTTTGTAGTGAAGTTCTTGCAAAATGTTGGCAGGGCAGTTTTAGAAAACAAGGGATTTGATGGGACTTGTTGCAGGTCTGCATCAGTTATTGTTAAATCTCAGCACAGTGCTTGTTACAAAATGTTTGTCCTTGTTACAGTCAACAAAAGCAGCTACCACAATCATTCAAAGTTGCTCTGTAGTCGTCAGTTATTGTTAAATATTGACACAATGTTCATTATAGAATATTTGTCCTTGTTACAGTCAACAAAAGCAGCTACCACGATCATTCAAAGGAGTTTCTTCACATGATGAATTTGACTCTAATTTGTATAGGTACAACCCTTCTATTTCTTGGGCTTCTCAGTTTCAAATTTCAATAGATTATGAATCAAATTGTTGAAGATTATGGCCAACATTTGCATTCATCAATATACTTCATAATTTACAAAAGTGATTTAACGCTAATAGAGGAAAATGAGGCAAGAAAGCTAGCTATCTTGGAAAACACCAAAAATTTAAAACTGTAATAGGAACCCATAATTTCTACCTGTAAACCAGACATAAAAAGTAATTAGCCAATCCAATAACATATAGTGAAAACAAATGAACCAATAACTTGAAAGGCTTTATAATCTTTCAAGAAAATGTAATTGGTAGGTGTAAAAACAAAATCCACAACCTTTGCTAGCATCCTTCGTTCTTATGCCAAAATGGGCGCTTTGGAACAGGGTATGGACATCCATCAAAGTATAATTTAAGGGGGATTTTTTGTCAGATATTATAGTGGGAAATGCTTTGGTATGTATGCAAAATGTGGAAACATAGACAAGCCACATGAACTGTTTGAAAGTGACTCAAAATTGAGAAACTACTCGTGAAGTGTGGTGATTGTAGGCCTAAATTGGGTTCATAGCAATAGTTTGATGTTGAGAATTATTTGTGGGACTAAAATATATTGCAAGCTACAATAGTTAATATGAATTTGGAGTCTTAAAACAAAAAGGATTCTAACAACCCAAATAAAATGTGTAACTAAATTAAGATCAAAATCTAGGAAGCAAAAGCAATTGATAGGGAAGGGATGAACCCTTAACAAATGAGTATATACAAAGGCATGTAATATGAAATAATTTTATCAAGGAAGCTCTTATGCTAATATATTTATTTTCTCCTCTGTTGAACCCGTTAAAACTTTGAGGTGTGTCTTTTCCACCCAATCCTTTTTTTTTTTTTTGGATATTGTAACTTTTATATTTCATATATAGATTTTTGGAATATTCATAAACAAAATTGAACATATCCTTCTCTTTTCTGGAAACATACTCGTCAATTGACTGCAGTTTGTTAGTAAGCTCCCTATTATGATCGTAGATAACAACAAACTTACCAATTGACTTGTCCAAAATATTATATCGTATAGTGTTTTCTGAAGTGCCATAGTTTTTTCCTTGAACTGTACGCATGCCTTCTCCTTGTCACATAAGCAGGACTACAGTTAAGTTGTCATTCATTCCCATACCCTTCCTTGGTTCAGCCTGAGGTATGTTAAATATAAACAATGTACAATGGCATTGCTTAGTTGAAGTTTCCTTTACTTATTACAAGCGTCCAAATATAGTTTCACATAGTAAAAAAAGAAATGAATTGTTTCTAATAAAACATATGAATATAGAGACCATACGAGGAGCTAAGAAATCAATGAACTTGTGGTGAAGATTCTTGCAAATGATGGTCGTATAGGCAAACCATATACACGTACTTGAGAGGATACCAAACATTCATCTAATGCTCTTATACCCACCTCACTAGTTGCATCAGAGGGTGCACACTTACAATGATATCAGGTTGTTACTTCCTCAAGCCCTTTTCTACCTTGCTATACGTAAAAGTAGATATTTAAGATTAACAGATAAATAGTGTGAGACCCTATTTGGTTATCTTCAACATTGAAGTTCAATGCCTACACAATTTTAGAGGGTAGTAAAATAGTGCAACAAGCTGCACAGGTGCAAATCACAGTTAGAAATCCAATAACAAAACACAAACCTTCTTTTGAGAAAAATACTACATCCCAAAGCTTGACAAGGCATTACATGAACATGGCAACTTCAAATTAGATGAATAAAACATTAGGTTCGGTAGCTCACTCAGTGTTTCCAATCAAGATCCATTCAAGTAGGAAAATGGAGTGGGCTTTGTTCTATCCTTTTTCATTGCCCAAGCTTGGAAAATAGAGTTGATTTCAAATCTATTAGGGAAAAAATGAAAATGGAAAGGCACTAAAAGGAGGTGTGGGATTTAAAACAATGTCTTTATTGACACATTACAGTTGCATGTATGATATCCCTGCAAATTACAGTTCTTGGATAGGATAGGTGTCAACCATTTTAGTCTTACAATGGTCTTTAGAAATGAATGTGCCAAAACCTATAGTCTTTTATGTGTGGCAAGGATTGAAAATCAAAACATTAGAAGTTCATTTAATTTTTGTAGTTGTCTGCATGTAGGGACAAGTGTCTCTATTTTTGGTTCCCACCAATAATCATAGCAGTGAATAAATGTAATGGCATTGCAAAAACATTAGATAATCTGCTAGCACGTGGCCATCTAGCCCAGATGGAGGAAAAAACAAACTGCTCCAGATTTTATCATAGGCCCACTATCCTTGATAGCCATGCCTTCTCTTGCTTCAAAATTTTGGTTGTAAATCTTGTAGCCAATTAGAAGCAAGAAAAATAATTTTTGCACATTTTATTATTAAAAATTTAGCAACTACATGTATAAACATAAATTGCAATTTAATACAAGGAAAAGATGATTTGTCATTGGTCGAAAAAGCTAAGTTTAATCACTTGTAAGAATCAACCCTTACGCTATAGTTCCATGGTAGGAACTAATAACATCGTTTGTCTCCACTTTCCACGCAACTTACAACCTAAACAGTCAACAAATTTATGGTGTGATATTGTTGATGATGGAAAACAGAGATCTGTCCTAAAAGGTTAAACTAGGTCAAACCCTCTTCTACTAAACATTAGGTCACAAACTGAGCTTGGCTGAAACCCATGAAGGAGAGCCAAACTACAGGGGTTCTGCCCTTTTATTATATAGAGGAGAATCAACCAAATCCAACCAAAACTAACCAACCAAACTAGGGCTAAAGATAAAACCCTAATTGACAAAGATCGACAATATATACAATAGTCAAAAATAGAAACAAAAAATTAGAAAGTACAGCAGAGATCAAGAGATAGATCAGAACCTAGATCCAAGTTTAGAAGCACAAAAATACTAGGGCGATGGGCACCTTGGACCCAATTTAGGGTTTTATAGAATCTTTAATTTGTTGGAATAAGATGCCATTAACCTTGCAAATTCCAATATTGTATTTATCCCATTTATTATTTGCTATTTTGTAATTACCCATAAGGGAATGAGGTAGTCTCATTGACAGTGGTTATTTCGGAGTTACTGGCAGGTGTTATGAAGCAATATTTATTGTTGGCAAATGTAAAAATCGTGAGTAAATGAGGGTAGGCATTCCCCTTGGAGACTCAGCTATTTTAGCTTGTATGACAACTTGTCATAATGTGGTTTAAGTGGATTTATGGTAGCTGCAAGTTGTCATAAGATTCCATGCATATATGATGCACGCGACACCCATTATTAGTTGTGGTTGCTATTATTAGAACCAGGTACCCATATTGGGAAGATTTTTATTAGTGGTATGTATGATGGTTATGACACATCATAAGATGCTTTTATATGTTATTCTTGGACCTGGGTACCCAACCTTGCATGGGCAAGTTATTGCCACTTGGTGGTTGCATGTAGACACCATTTTAATGCTTGCATGTGGGGTCGTTGGAGGAGAGAGAAAGTGGATGCCCAAATTGGAGGGAAAACTCCTCTATAAATATTTGCCATTGTATTTTTTGTTGCATGTGAGATTTTAGGTACTAAGGTGTTGTCGGAATGCCTTCAGATTGAAGACTGGTGGAGAGAGTTGTTGAGTGATTGTATTGTACAAATCTTTATAGATTAATACAAGCTTGTGCCTCTTTCCTTGTGGAGTTTTTTACCCACAAGGGTTTTCTCCACATAAACACTGTGTTATGTTCAGTTTTCTATTTTGCATGTTTCTGGGTTTACATATTTTCATTTGCATGTTACAATCTCCATTGGTAATACACAGTTAAGATTGTAGAAATTATATTTGAATCATTTTTCCATTTGTGTAGTTGTGCCTTTCATTTCTAACATTTGGTATCAGAGCCTAACTAGCTTTGACTCTTGGGTGGTAGTGTGGAAGCTGTAGCTACAGTGGGAGATTTGGTTGTGTTTGTCTTGCAGATCTTGTGTTGATATTATGGATGGATCCACTGTTGCGTCAACCTCTCTCTTGGACATTGAGAAGTTCAATGGAATGGGCTATCAGTTGTGGAAGCTGAAAATGGAGGATTTGTTGGAAGAAAGAAACCAATGGTTGGTTGTCCAAAAAGAGAAGAAACCTGATGAAGTCTCTCTTGATGAATGGGAAAGGTTGGATAAGAAGGCACGGGGAACCATTCGTCTGTGTCTATCAGATTTTGTCTTGTTGAATGTCACAAAGGAGGAGACTGAACACAAGTTGTGGAATCGGTTGGGTGGAATCTATCAATCCAAGAGTATGGTAAATAAACTCTATTTGAAAAGAAAATTATTTTCTATGAAAATGAGAGAGGGTGCTTCAGTTGCAGAGCATTTAAATTCTTTTAATTTGTTGTTGACTCAGCTTGCTTCAGTAGATGTTGATGTTAGTGAGGAAGATAAATGTATCTTACTTATTTGTTATTTACCTAAGTCTTGGGAGAATGTTATCCTTGCTATCACTACTAACCTCACGGATTTGAAGTTAGATGCTCTTGTTTCAGTTCTACTATTACAGGAATTAAGGAAGAAGAGTTTGAATAGTTTAGGGGATGCTCTTAATGTAAGGGGAAGGTCTAGGGAAAGAGGACCGAAAGGAGATCAGAAAGGGGTTAAGGACAAGTCCAAAGGCCAGTCGAAGACTCTTGGGGAGAATAATAGAGTTAAGTGTTGGAACCGCGGTAAAAGAGAACATGTGAAGGAGTGCAGGAACTCAAAGAAATAGTGGGAGAGTTCTTTGGATAAGTCCTCGAATGCAGGTGAATATGTTTTACTTTATGCATGTAATGTTGTTTCTAATGAAAATTGGTTGGTTGACTCAAGATGCTCATTTCATATGACCCCGCATAAGGAATGGTTCTCCACATATGAGGAATATAATGGAGGTAACATCTACCTTGGAGACAACTCTACATATCTGATAGTTGGGAAAGGTAAGATACCATTGTGTTTCAGTGATGGGAGGATTAAAACACTCCCTGATGTTTATCATGTTCCTAGATTAGCTAGAAATTTGATTTATGTCTCAAAGATGAATGATTTGGGAATGCATGTGACTTTTGACAAGCATGGGTGCAGATTGGTGAGAGGGAACTTGGTTCTAGCAAAGGGGAAGAGATTGGGAAACTTGTTCAAGCTTGAAGCCACTACAATTTGTAATGCCTCCTATGTATCTGAGGTCAATATTGAAAATACATGTATGTTGTGGCACCATAGATTGGGCCACACTAGCAATAATGTTTTGAAAACTATTAAGAATAAAGATTTGTTGGACAATTTCTCTTATTCTGATGAGCACTTTGATTTCTATGAGCATTGTGTGTTTGGTAAACAAAATAGAAATTCATTTCCTTTAGGAAGCAATAGAGCAAAAGAGAAGTTAGAAATTATTCATAAGGGTGTGTTTGGACCTGTGGATAGTGATTCTATCAGAAAATCTTGTTATTTTGTTACCTTCATTGATGATGTGTCTAGATTTACATGGATTTATTTTATGAAACATAAATCTAAAGTTTTCACTAAGTTTGAGGATTTTAAAGTCTTAGTAGAGAACCAATCAGGATTGAAGATAAAAATATTAAGATCTGACAATGGAGGGGAATATTGCTCTAAGGAATTTGATGAGTTTTGCAAGCATGCAGGTATTCTCAGGCAAAAGACAACTCTGTATACACCACAGCAAAATGGTGTTGCAGAAAGGATGAACTAAACAATCATGGAAATGGCCAGAAGTATGCTGAGTGATGCATAGTTGGATCAATGCTTTTGGGTAGAGGCTGTGTGTACTGCTTTCTACTTGTTAAATAGATCTCCTTGTAAGGCTCTTGATTTGACACCTTATGAAGTGTGGATAGGTAGAAACCTTCTATTTCACATTTAAGGGTTTTTGGTTGTGAGGCTTTTGTTCATGTGCTTAAGGAAAAGCAATCTAAGTTGGATCCAAAAGCTAAAAAGTGTACACTCATTAGATATGGTGATAATGTCAAAGGTTATAATCTTTGAAATCCACTAACCCATAAGATTATCTATTATAGAGATGTTATTTTCAGGGAACTTAGAGCTATTTTTGAACCCGAGTAGCCAAAAGAAAAAGATGTAAAGGTAAAGAGAGTGCACTTTGAGTTAGAGAAGCAAGATGCACCTCAAGAAGAACAAAATGATTGATTGGGGGTGAAGAAGAAGAAGAAGATTCGAGTAGTTCTAATGAAGATTCGAGTAGTACAGATGATCATGCAGAAGAACAAGTTGAGACTCATACTCTACCTTTGAGGAGACCCACAAGACAATGGAATCTAGTTGACAGGTATAGCCCACTAGATTTTTGTTGTGTATTTTCTAAATATTGAGTACTAACAATGAGCTTAGATCCTACAGGGAAGCTATTATTTTAGATGATAGTGAATCTTGGCAATTAGCCACATGCATGAGGAGATAATGGCTTTAAACTCTTGTAACACCTGGGATCTTGTTCATTTTCCCAAAGGAAGAAAGGCCATAGGTCGTAAGTGGGTCTTCAAGAAGAAGTTTGGAGAAGACTGTTCATTGGAGAAGTACAAGGCTAGACTAGTAGCCAAGGGCTACTCCCAGAGAGAGGGAGTTGATTTTGGTGAGATATTCTCTCCTGCTGCTAAATTGACTTCCATTAGATTTCTTTTATCCATTATTGTAGCTTATGATTGGGAGATTGAGCAAATGGATGTTAAGACTGCATTATTGCATGTAGATCTTGAGGAAGAAATTTGTATGCAACAACCTACAGGTTTTGAGGTAAAAGGGAGAGAAAAATGGGTTTGTAGGTTAAAGAGGTCTCTTTATGGTTTATAATAGTCCCCTAAAATGTGGTATCAAAAGTCTGATTCATTTGTGTTGAAATTGGGTTTTGTTAGAAGCGAGGAGGATCACTGTGTTTACATTCATTATATTGTTGATTCTATATTGGTTATTACATTGTATGTTGATAATATGTTATATTTCAGCAATACTAAGGGTAGGATCAGTGAGCTTAAAGCCCAACTTTCAGGAACATTTGATATGAAGGATCTTGGAGCTACCAAGTATATTCTGGGAATGGAGATTAGAAGGGATAAGGTTAACAAAAATCTTTGGTTGTCACAAAGTAAGTATGTGAGTACCATTTTGCAGAGATTTAGTATGCGGGACTGTAACCTAGTTAGAGTTCCTTTACCCATTGGTACTAAGCTTTGATTAGATATGTATTCAAAGACTGAGGATGATCTTGAGGATGTATCTAATGTGTCATATGCTAGTGTTGTAGGGAGTTTGATATATGCAATGGTTTGTACTAGGCCAGATATTGCCCAAGCAGTGGGAGTTTTAAGCAAATTTATGTCTAACCCTAGTAGACAACATTGGAATTATGCGAAGAGGTTGCTTAAGTATATTGCAAGTACTCTTGATTATTGTTTGGTTTACTCTGGTACTGATAGTGTTAATAAATATTTGGACATACAAGGTTTTGTTGATTCAGATTGGGTAGGTGACTTTGATAGTCGAAGGTCCATTAGTGTCTATGTGATTACTCTATTTGGAGGAGCAGTGAGTTGGATGAGTAAGACGAAGCCCACAATTGCTTTGTCCACCATAGAAGTAGAGTATATGGCTGCTACCCATGTCTCTAAGGAGGCAGTTTGGTTGAGAAGACTATGTACAAGTATTGGACTTGCAGGATCATTCAGATTGGTTGTGATAGCCAGAGTGCAATCTCTTTGGCGAAGAATCCCATGTATCATGCTCAGACTAAGCATGTCGATGTTCAGTATTGCTTTGTTTGAGAGTTGGTTGCAAATGGATAGATTGAGATGAAGAAGATATACACTCAGGAAAATGTTGTAGATTCTTTGACCAAGCCTGTGAGCATAGATAAGTTCGTGTGGTGCAGAGAGGCCATGGGCCTTGTTTCTAATGCCTGATTATATTTCATTTGATTTCCTATGGGTTGATTTACAATGTATAATGTCAAGTGGGAGAATGTTGGAATAAGGTGCTGTTAACCTTGTAAATTCCAATATTGTATTTATCCCATTTATTATTTGTTATTTTGTAATTACCCATAAGGGAATGAGGTAGTCTCATTGACAGTGGTTATTTCAGAGTTACCGACGAGAGTTATGGAGCAATATTTATTGTTGGCAAATGTAAAAATCATGAGTAAATGAGGGTAGGCATTCCCCTTGGAGAATCTGCTATTTTTAGCTTGTATGAAAACATGTCATAATGTGGTGTAAGTGGATTTATGGCAGCTGCAAGTTGTCATAAGATTCCATGCATGTATGATGCATGCGACACCCGTTATTAGTTGTGGTTGCTATTATTAGACTCAGGTGCCCATATTGGGAAGATTCTTTGTTAGTGGTATCTATGACGGTTATGATGCATCATAAGATGCTTTTACATGCTATTCTTGGACATGGGTGCCCAACCTTGCATGGGCAAGTTATTGCCACTTGGTGGTTGCATGTAGACACCATTTTAATGCTTGCATGTGGGGTTGTTGGAGGAGAGAGAAAGTGGACACCCAAATTGGAGAGAAAACTCCTCTATAAATATTTTACATTGTATTTGTTGTTGCATATGAGATTTTAGGTACTCAAGTGTTGTTGGAATGCTATTAGATTGAAGACTGGTGGAGAGGCAAGTTGAGTGATTGTATTGTACAAATCTTTACAGATTAATACAAGCTTGTGCCTCTTTCCTAGTGGAGTTTTTTACCCGCAAGGTTTTTCTCCACGTAAACACTATGTTGTGTTTAGTTTTCTATTTTACATGTTTCTAGGTTTGCATATTTTCATTTGCATGTTACAATCTCCATTGGTAATACACAGTTACGATTGCAGAAATTACATTTGAATTAGTTTTCTATTTGTGTAGTTGTGCATTTCATTTCTAACACGATTTTCACCAAACCTATACCTACAAGCCCTTTCTTCTTCCCAGATCTTGTCTTCAAAAACCTGCAACTTTACCCTACACACAAGTAAAGAGGGAAAAGATTGTGTTGTGTTTATGGGCTTGCCTTATTAAAACCCTGTGTTGGTGTTTCCACCTCCACTACAGTGATGATTAGTGATCCAAGAGTGCATTCCCTAGGAGGGCAGAGGTAAGATCAACAATATATGATGAAAATATGAATGAAAATGGTAAAGATTACCACAAGATGTGAACCCCTAGTTGGAGTAGATAACTCAAGATCATGCACCAACAAGGAGATAGATAAAGATAGCTTGAAATTCCTTCAAAACCTGTAAATGAGCATCATAACATCCACAAGCATATAACACATCCAAGCATGAAGAGCACTTGAGCATAGGAGATCAAACATGTAAGCAATTCTAACTCTTCTTTTAACATTTACTTGTCCATCTAGTGTATAAAATGAATTGTAAAACTCCTTTATATAGTCATTCCTACTCACCAATGATAAATAAAACCGAATAGGACCAACATTTAAAAGTTAAGGAGGTGTTCTAAGCTGACACCACAAAAATAGGATGCTAGCCCTAGTACTTTAGCCCCACAAACTCTGGAGAGTGTCCATTTAAGTGGGCTTAGACCAGTCCTAACTTTATTTTGTCAGGTTTATTCATCAAGATCAAGATTTAATCATTTAATCTTTGAAAAGGTGTTAAAATAGACCCTGATTAACAAGGGTAAACATTTTAGGTTCACCCAGGTGCTAAACCAGGTGTAAAATGCTAGTGTAAAAAATTTAATTCATAACATTTAGCCCCCAATTTATCATGGGTGTGAACTTACATTTGAACTCACACTAAAGTAAGAGAAGACATATTTAAAACACCAAAGCTTAGAAGCCCAAATAATTCTGCTAAGTTGTGGACTAAATTAGCCACCAAGCTTAGGATTCTAAGGTTGAAAACACATAAGCAAAGATATTTTCAAACATGCATGACATTGTAGTATAATTCACATACATGGAGTACTAAAATCATACATAGGAATACACATGAGAGACACACCATACACAAAGGTAATACATGCTATACATGATGCATACATGCTTGACACGAAGCATACAAATAAGACTTAGAGAATACATAGAAAACACATGAAAAGCATGATGAAGACACACAAAACACATGGAATTATTAAGGAATACAAGTTAAAACAATACATCAAATAGACAAACATAGAAACAAACTCACAAGAACATGACTATGATGCTAGCTTTCTTTGTCGCTAGGGGTCATGTGAAAAGAATTACCTTCATGGATCACACACTAGTAAGGACTGTCGAGTTACTAGGTGACCACGATAAGTCACATGAAGCACACGGACTAGACAACTTCATTGTACTAGGTGGCCCATGGACAAAAAGGAAACATCATGAGCCAACGTCGAATCACTAGGTGAGTTCCATGCCAACTATAATAAACAAGTATGTAATCTAAAAGAGCATAGCAATGTATGCCCCCACCTTAAAGTGATTGTTAACTCCTATAGGAAGTAATTGCTTTAAGGTAGAACAAACTACAAGAAAGGCAAGAGAGATTTCAATAAGCACATGCCCATAATATATGTGTTCCCAAAAAACTACATCGCAACAAGGGGTTGCCCCCACAAAAGGAAAATTGAGGTGATGCTACAAACATGATACACAATGTCTTGTGTAGTCATGGTATGACGCTGAGCATAGAAATAAAGTTCAACATAAATCAAAACATCAAAGAAACAACAAGTTAGATTTAATAATATAAAGTGATAACACAAAGGGATCTACCTAACTGGTGTCAGTATATGAATGGTTGTATAATAGGAGATATCTTGAGACTATATATATATGGAACTGTCATCATCTGCCAGTCAGTGGAACTATAGAGACAAAGGAAGAAATAACACATGAAATCAAATAAAAACTCTTTGGGTCAACAAGGGAGAATTCCAAAGCATCCTACGCCTTGCATCATCCCCAAAGGAAACAACAACAATGCAACTTACGACATATAGAAGAATGATTCTACAAATAGAGATCTGAATGTCACAATGAATGTCAGTCTCTTTGTATCCTTGCACCTACAAGGGTGATAAGGGCCATCCAAAGAGAGATTAAAAATGACAATAACATAAAATAAAGCACCAAGCAACACATTACGGGGGAAAATCAATCACATGCATTCATAACAATAAAATAAGGGTCACACTTGTGAGTCAACCTAAAGCAAATCCTCCTCCTCCCAATCTTGCTCATCACCAATTTGGATAGACAGAAAAGATGTAAGAGGAACTATGGCAAGTGTGTTGTAAGGAACAAGAGCCATATATGTGTCATTATTATCTTCAGATTCGCTATTGAAATATAGCATGATATGTTCCATAGCAGGTTGTAAATCTTTATTCTTCTCTAGAGGAGATGAGGCACTAGCATCTGTTGGTGATAAACACTTGTGAAGAGGGATATTCTCCTCTCCTATGGCAAGGCGATCTATAGCATGACGACACTTCTTTGTTTCTCTGACAATTTTATTTCACTTAGCTTTATTTGTGATGTTTGTTAAGAGAACCATAGTATCTTTCAATGTGGGTTCCTTTTCTTCCTTTACTTCAAGAACATTAGAAGAAACACAAGGGTAAGTGCAGGAAGATGGGGGGCCAAAAAGGGGTCTTAAGTGGCCACTTTTTTTCTGAAATCAGGAAATACTGGCCTTGGATGAGAAATTGAGCATAGTGACACTCAAAATTTGGAGATGCAACCAAAACATGTTTGTAGTGCTCCGAGTCTACTTTCTAAACTACTATTTTGTTTTGAAAATGGCATAGATTAAGGGGTTCAAAAGAGGGAGCCACAGAAATTGGTGTTGTTTCTGTCAAAAAAACATAACATAGCATGTTTTGTGGCTCCCTCAAAAGGTCAACTTTTTTTTGGTATTTTTAAAATCACTTCAGTGAGAAATTAGCTAATAGCATGTAGTTTATGCCCGATTTTTCTAATAATTTTTTGATGAATATTTGGTTTTTTACTAATTTTTAAAGTGGACACATCCTAAAAAATAGAATTTTGGCCGTGCTACCCCTATAAATTTTGAAAACTAATTGAAAATTATTTTTTTTATTTCTTTAATATTTGTAGAATGGAGTCTAGTTTCTAAATATGTAATTTTTTTGAAATTTGAATGAATAGTTATTTTAAAATGAAAAAAAGACCAAACAGTGGTTTTTGCCTAAAAACGGACACACAAACAAAAGAAATTAAAGATGAAAGGCTTAACATTGTTAAAATGTGAAAAAAATCACATCGTCAAATAACTAAGAGAAAGCCTAACATTACCCATGTGTTTGATTTGTTCGACCTTGAAACACGTGCAAATCTGAGGGTTAGCACGAATGAAATTATGTGAAATTTTGAAGAATATAGAAAAACACGTCTGTGACTGTTCATAAGGCACTTCGAGCCTTTGGGTTGGAAATCCAAAGCAAATCCCAAGCCCAAGGCTTGGGATTCCCAAAGCAAGAAATAATGCCAGCGCGTTATAACGCGCTCGCATTATGTTTTGCCTTGCATTTTTCTTTCCCGCAAGTTTGTTTTTTGTCATGTTTGACATAACGCGAGCGCGTTATAACGCGCTCGCGTTATGTTCCCCTCAAATTTTTTTACGTTCAAGGCTATTAATCATGAGGGTTAAGGGATAAGGGATAGAGTTGGAGGGTTTAGGGATAAGGGATTAGTGTTTAAGGTATAGTATCGAGCCCGTTGAGGTCTAGGAATAGGGATAGTGTTTAAGGTTTAGGGATGAGGGATGACAGATTACGGTTGAGGGTTTAGGGTTTAGGGATAGGGTTGAGGGTCGAGGGATCAGAGTTAAGGGTTGAGGGATTAGGGTTTGACATTGAGGGTTGAGGGTTGAGGGATTAGGAATAGGGTTTAGGGTTGAGGGATTAGGGTTAAAGTAGAGTGTGGAGGGTGTAAGGATTAGGGATAGGGTTGGAGGGTTTAGGGATAAGGGATTAGGGTTTAAGGTATAGTATCGAGTCTATTGAGGGTTTAGGAATAGGGATAGCATTTAGGGTTTAGGGATGAGGGATTATAGTTGAGGGATGATGGATTAGGGTTGAGGGTTGAGGGATTAGGGTTTAGGGATAAGGTTTAGGGTTGAGGGTTGAGGGATTAGGGTTTAAGGTATAGTGTTGAGGGTTGAGGGTTGAGGGTTTAGGATTAGGGTTTAGGGTTGACAGATTAGCATTTAATGTCAAGGTTAGGGTTAGAGTGTCGAGGGTAGAGGGATTAGGGATAGGGTTTAGGGTTGAAGGTTTAAGGATTGAGGGTTGAGGCTTTAGGGATGAGGGTTTAAGGCTTAAGATATAGTGTCAAGTGTTGAGGGTGTAGGGATAGGGTTTAAGTTTTAAGGGTTAAGGGTTGAGGGATAGGGATTAGGGTTTAAGGTATAGTGTTGAGGGTTGAGGGATCAGAGTTAAGGGTTGAGGGGTTAGGGTTTGACGTTGAGAGTTGAGGGTTGAGGTTCGAGGGTCAAGGGTTTAGGGATAGGGTTGAGGGTCGAGGAATTAGGGTTAAAGTAGAGTGTGGAGGGTATAAGGATTAGGGATAGGGTTGGAGGGTTTAGGGATAAGGGATTAGGGTTTAAGGTATAGTATCAATTCTGTTGAGGGTGTAGGAATAGGGATAGCATTTAGGGTTTAGGGATGAGGGATTAGATTTGAGGGATGACGGATTAGGGTTGAGGGTTGAGGGATTAGGGTTTAGGGATAAGGTTTAGGGTTGAGGGCTGAGGGATTAGGGTTTAAGGTATAGTGTTGAGGGTTTAGGGATAGGGTTTAGGGTTGAGGGATTAGAGTGAAGGGTTGAGGGATTAGAGTGAAGGGTTGAGGGATTAGGATTTGATGTTGAGGGTTGAGGGTTTAGGGTTAGGGTTGAGAGATGAGGGATCAGAGTTAAGGGTTGAGGGATTAGGGTTTGACGTTGAGGGTTGAGGTTCGAGGGTCAAGGGTTTAGGGATAGGGTTGAGGTTGAAGGGATTAGGGTTTAAGGTATAGTGTTGAGGGTTGATGGATCAGAGTTAAGGGTTGAGGGATTAGGGTTGGAGGGTTTAGGGATAAGGGATTAGAGTTTAAGGTATAGTATCGAGTCTGTTGAGGGTGTAGGATTAGGGATAGAATTTAGGGTTTAGGGATGAGGGATTAGAGTTGAGGGATGATGGATTAGGGTTGAGGGATTAGGATTTGACGTTGAGGGTTGAGGGTTTAGGGATAGGGTTGGGGGTTGAGGGATTAGGATTTGACGTTGAGGGTTGAGGGTTTAGGGATAGGATTGAGGGTTGAGGGATTAGGATTTGACATTGAGGGTTGAGGGTTGAGGGATCAGAGTTGAGGGTTGAGGGATTAGGGTTTGACGTTGAGGGTTGAGGGCATTTTCTATCAAGAACTTGATTATGAGGGCTTGCCCCTTCATTGTTATGCCTATCATATGGTGGAGCATCTGGCAAGCCCTTGCAGGAAAAAGATGTGATCAATGCAAAGGATGTGATGAATCTATAGCAGGACAAAACACGAGCGCTTTATAACGTGCTCGCGTTTTGTATTTTTATTGAAACGGTAAAAAAGTGGTTACCCCCGTGATCCAGGCCCACATGCTCTATTTTCTTACTGATTCTGCGCGTGCTCTGACAAAAAAGAAGTGCTTTCATGCTATTGGGAAGTTCACATGCACATTTGACATATTGTACCACCTTTGCATGATCTTTCCACCACCTTTTCTTCTTTCCCAACTTGAGAAGGAGGAAATAATTGGGTACTCTCTCCATTCAAATCTTTGTTTTTTAGGTATGTCAAGCCTTTACATGCATGTTCTTTACATTTTCCTTATTTCGGATTGAATTACTTTATCATGCTTTATCATACATGTTTAAAATAGACACATTCCCAATCAATAAAGCAACCTACAATCTCACATGATGCCATGTATATTTTCTACGCTTGGGCTCTTTAATAATTATGTGTAATAAACAAACCTTAGTTCATACCATGATGTCAAACTATACAAGAATAAATCCTTACAACATAAAAAAAAATACAATCCCACTATTATCTTGTATTCATTTCTTAGGAACTAATATTGGTCTCTTTATCATGCTACAGACAAATTCTCCGTCATGCCGAGGAAACGATCAAGAATTAAACCAACACAGGAAGAGATAGAAGCTAAGAATGCAAAGAAAGCAATGGCTATGAGGGAACTTCCTGAGAAGAGGAAATTGGACACAATAAATGAAGACATACCAATTGAAGAGGAACCACAACCAGCACAAAGAGATATGGTATTGGCGGCACAAAGAGAACGAATGCAAAAACTTCGTGGTACGAGAGATTTAAATACCATACTTGGAGACACATCCTTTACCGCAAGTCAACATGTAGGGACACCATCTACCACATCTCAAGTTGAGAGTACATCATCACTCACATGTGATGAAGGAGGTATGCCATCGTTCCCACCTCAACCTCAAGGTATGTCATCTATTCCATCTTCGATCGAAGGTATGCCATCTAACCCATCTCATTTAAATATTGATGAAATTCCTAATGTTGAGATGAATTTACCTAACTTGACACCACCTAGAATTTTGCATAGAAAGCCAAAGTATTTGATTGATATTGATGAGAATATTTTGCAGCCAATGGAAGGTAAGATTCCAAAACGCACTTGTAGAAGATATGCTAATAAGATTTGGAGATTGTTCTTTGAAAAGTTAAATGAGACTGCAAGATGTCAACTATTCGTTGAAATGATGCGTAGTATAAAGTATAGGTCTATCATGAAGATTCTTGGGTTGAGAACATCAGAGGCTTCAAGTGAAAAATCTATTGTCAAGAATCTAATGAGTGCGTATGAGAGTGTGGGTAACACCTCACGCACAAAAGATAGTAATGCAACACGGCGTGTGATTACATCGACTATAGTAAGTCGTCAAACGAGGAAAGCTCGTCTCATTAGAAAGACAAGTCAAAAATTGAGAATTAATAGGAAAACTTTATCAAGAGCCGTTGGAAGATGCTAAAGAATTGAGGACACTAATGCCAATGAATTATGGGCGTTCTCGGGGAGACTACCATGAAAAGATAAACCAATTGTTGAAGCATTGAGATAACTAATTGAAGACTTCTGGAAGAATTACACAAGGGTATCTCCGAATCAAACGGATGTGGTAAGAAGGAGAATCGATAGTCAGAACCGCGAGCCACATCCAAAGCATTTTTTGGATGAGACTCAAACACAGTTTTATGGTAAATTTCTAGAGAAGTATCCTCAAATTAAAATTTGTCAAAGATATTTTGAATTGCTAAAACCTTTCTATGTTAAGATAAATCACACACGCACTACTTGTTGTTGTAGATTACATATTGAATTTTCTAACCATTTTGATGCTTATAGGTCTATATGTTTAGATATGCATACTAACAATGATTTGCATGGCTGTGCCATATGTGCCCCACCAACATCTTCAAGAGACTTCATATCAAGAATTTTATGTGAAAGAGAGGAAGGTCAAATATTCTACAAAAAATTATGCTTGGATGGCACATGTCATCGTTGTGGTGGCTTGCAACATTTGCCAATATGTGAACATATGGAAATAACACATGCGGTTGGAAATGAACTAGTAGAGTTTGGTAAGTATAAAATAGTGGCATACAATACAAAAGATGGTAAAGAAGCAAAGAGGTGTGAATTAGTTATTGAAAAGATTCCAGTGTATCAGTTTATGCCTATATTTCGTGACAGCATAGTGTATGAGTATGCATGACATGCCCATAGAGCTCGATGGTTGGACTTGAAATTCAAGTTATGCAAGGACACATTTCCAGTTGGTAGCATTGTTTCAATCATCGACTTTGCAGAGAACTACAGTCTATAGCCACAGCGTGAGGTGCAATCACAATATTACTACTCCACACAGGTTTCTATATTTGTGCACATCGCATTCATTCATGCGAATGATAGTACAGAGGATGACAGAAAGATCATAAGGGAGTATAATTTCTATATTAGTGATGATCGCACGCATTCTACGGAGTTCGTGCAAGGTTGCTTTCAGGTGTTCTACAATGATTTGGCTAGAAGGGGCATATCGTTCAGTCAGCATATCATATGGTCAGATAATTGTGCGTCACAATTCAAGAACTCGCAGAATTTCTATTGGCTGAGTAGGATGCATAATTTTACAAGTATTCAACATATGTAAAAATTTTGTGAGGCCGGGCATGGAAAGGGGGAGCATGATGGTGCAGGAACATGTATCAAAAGAGCCATAGCACGAGAAGAGTTAAAGTATAAAGACAATGCAAAGTTGACAGATGCAAAACTGATTATCGAGTGGTGTAATGCTTCCATGGGTCCAAGTAATGAAGGTAAGTCTTTAGTTCGTAGATTTTTTTGGTTGATAGATGATACTAACATTGCACCATATGAGGATTGTTGTACACTGACAGGATCAAATGAGATGCACTCTTTCAGAAGCTCAATTGCAGGTTCATGGAGTATCCATACACGAAAGATGTCATGCTTTTGTTCTTCCTATACAATTCAAGTCTGGGATGAGTGCGAGTCAAAGGAGTGGGTTGACGAATGGCAGTTAAGTTATCTTAGCCCACTTGACACGTATCGACCCCCGACGGCACTAGAACTAACACAGATGGAATTGTCAGTTGACTTTGACCACATATCAGATTTAGTTCAACCAAGTAATATAGGGCACGTATATGCATCTAATTTCATCTGGTTCAACCAGGTAATGTCATCTTACTTTGTAGTGTTTTTGTAATGTTGACTAATTTCATCTAATTTTCTACACATATCAATGTAGGGCACGTATATGCAGTTATTGTAGATGTAGATGAAAAATCTACATAAGGGTGCCAAACTGGATGAAAGGAGACATGAAATGCGCCTTAGGACTCCATGCTAAGGTTTGAGCCATTAAAGTCTCTTGATATTAGGTGCTCATGATGATGAAACTTAGAGCTTTTTCCTTTCCTATGCGCTCATCTAAGATGTTTGAATGATAAGGAGTGCCTCGACCTCTATAATGTATATTGGGCACCAAATCAAAGGTGATTTTAAGTCACTTTGAGTCATTTGGGGTCAGTTTGAGTCTTTGAGTCATGTTGCAAAAAAGTGTCAATGTTGTCAAGTTGCACAAAGCAACTTTTACATTTTTGGTGTCCTGCTCGTGATGTGACCAAACTGACTGTTCCAACGCATCTGGATGGGTACATTTATGCTAGGCATGGTCCTATTTTTTACCCAAACATGTCGAAACAGTCTGAGCTACATTGTACCAACGATATCCTTGAAGAGTCCAAAGTGCAAAAAGGCAACAATCTTTGACGAAATGTTACTTGAAAACTGTGTCAATTAGAAACATTCTGTCTAAGGCAACATGATCATGTAAAGTACCTCTACAATAACCTCTCTCAGTTTTTTATATCTCTGAGGCATTTGCCCGTGGTGAAAGGTTTTCTGCTGCCCCAAAAATTGTCAGGAGGCAGTGTAAAGTTGCAAAGGGGTGTAACTTTTGTCCTGCTCCTGATGCGACCAAACTGACTATTCCAACGCATCTGAATGGGTACATTTACGTTAGGCATGGTCCTATTTTTCACCCAAACATGTCGAAACAGTCCGAGCTACATTGTACCCACGATATCCCTAAAGAGTCCAAAGTGCAAAAAGGCTGCAATATTTGACGAGATGTTACTTGAAAACCGTGTCACTTAGAAACATTCTGTCTAAGGCAACGCAATCACGTAGAGTGCCTCTACAATAACCTCTCTCAGTTTTTTATAGCTCTGAGGCATTTGCCCGTGGTGAAAGGTTTTCTGCTGCCCCAAAAATCGTCAGAAGGAGGCAGAGTAAAGTTGCAAAGGAGTGTAACTTTCATCCTGCTCCTAATGCAACCAAACTAACTATTCCAACGCATCCGAATGGGTACATTTACACTAGGCATGGTCCTATTTTTCACCCAAACATGTCGAAACAGTTTGAGCTACATTGTACCGACGATATCCTTGAAGAGTCCAAAGTGCAAAAAGGCAGCAATCTTTGACGAGATGTTACTTGAAAACCGTGTCAATTAAAAACATTCCATCTAAGGCAACGTGATCATGTAGAGTGCCTCTACAATAACCTCTCTTAATTTTTTATATCTCTGAGGCATTTGCCCGTGGTGAAAGGTTTTCTGCTGCCCCAAAAATCGTCAGGAGGCAGTGTAAAGTTGCAAAGGGGTGTAACTTTTGTCCTACTCCTGATGCAACCAAACTGACTATTCCAACACATCCGAATGGGTACATTTACGTTAGGCATGGTCCTTTTTTTCACCCAAACATGTCGAAACAATCTGAGCTACATTGTACCCACGATATCCCTAAAGAGTCCAATGTGCAAAAAGGTAGCAATCTTTGACGAGATGTTACTCAAAAATTGTGTCACTTAGAAACATTCTGTCTGAGGCAACGTGATCACATAGAGTGCCTCTACAATAACCTTTCTCAGTTTTTTATAGCTCTGAGGCGTTTGCCCGTGGTGAAAGGTTTTCTGCTGCCCCAAAAATCGTCAGAAGGAGGCAGTGTAAAGTTGCAAAGGGGTGTAACTTTCGTCCTGCTCCTGATGCGACCAAATTGACTATTCCAATGCGTCCGAATGGGTACATTTACGCTAGGCATGGTCTTGTTTTTCACCCAAACATGTCGAAACAGTCGGAGCTACATTGTACTGACGATATCCCTAAAGAGTCCAAAGTGCAAAAAGGCAGCAATCTTTGACGAGATGTTACTCAAAAACCGTGTCACTTAGAAACATTTCATCTAAGGCAACGTGATCACGTAGAGTGCCTCTACAATAACCTCTCAATTTTCTATAGCTCTGAGGCATTTGCTCGTGGTGAAAGGTTTTCAGCTGCCCAAAAAATCGTCAGAAGGAGGCAGTGTAAAGTTGCAAAGGGGTGTAACTTTTGTCCTACTCTTGATGCGACCAAACTAACTATTCCAACGCGTCTGAATAGGTACATTTACGCTAGGCATGGTCCTGTTTTTCACCCAAACATGTCAAAATAGTCAGAGTTACATTGTACCGACGATATCCCTGAAGAGTCCAAAGTGCAAAAAGGTAGCAATCTTTGACGAGATGTTACTCAAAAATCGTGTCACTTAGAAATATTCCATCTGAGGCAAAGCGATCACGTAGAGTACCTCTACAATAACCTCTCTCAAATTTTTATAGCTCTGAGGCATTTGCCCGTGGTGAAAGGTTTTCTACTGCCCCAAAAATTGTCAGAAGGAGGCAATGTATTAAGTCAAGATGAAAGCCTATTCACTCTAGGCGCCTGTTTTTGACCAAATCACACATGCGCCTTGAACAAGTGATGCTACAAGTGGTGAACAAAATGGGCACTTTGAAGAATTGAGCCCTCTAAGACATCTTGCAATTGCCTAAAAGTCCAAAATTTACATAAGTGAGTTAAAGCGCCATTTTCCATCTCCAGAGCCTCCTTTGAGTGCCTTAACATGGAGTGAATGTTTTAGTCTATGAAAGATTGCGCCTAAAGAATATAACAACCCCTTGAGTCACTAGGATGAACTAAGTTAACAAAAGGAACTTCATTGAGGGAGGCGCACTTGTGCATCTAGACAACTCCAGTTTAGCGCCTGAGAAAAAGCATGTTTAGAGACACCCCTCGAATGAACCCTCTAGAACCAATAACCATAGCTCAAGATCCATAACCATGAGAAGATAAAGCATTAAAAAAATTCATCTAAAGGATGGGAAATACCTCTTAGATGATAGTCTGCCGAGTAGACCAAGAGTGGGGAATGAGAATGCTCATCGAAGATACACCAAGCCACAATGACTCTCTCCAATAAGAATCTTCTCTAGGTCCATAATTAACTCACACCCATATCCAAGTGAAAGTCTCCTTGGTCTTCCTGCTAAAACCTCTAAAGCGTAACCATCTCAACAAGTGTCTCTAATCCCAAGAGAACTCTAGCCTCACCCAAGTCTCGAAGTATGTATGAGAACCTACAACCAATCAATCCATGTTAAGCTCCAAATGCAACACCACATTATCATGAAGCTCCCAAGCACATGACCAATGTACTCAATACCAAGAGAACCAACAAGACCACTGTCAAAACTCCAACTACAAAATTAGGTATCCAAACATGACATCATGATCTAACATCTCCTCCTAGAAGATCACATGCACCAATACAAACATCCTAGTCTTAAGAGAACTTGTATCATGCTAATACTCTAATCTAGAATCAAGAGTCCACCAAGACACACTACCAAACACCTCTAAACCAAGGATCAACATCTACAACCACATGAAGATAACCATTACACCCAACCACTATATAAGATCATCCATCACTAGGTGATGAATACACATCACTATCAAAGCAACATCCATCCTCTCATCCCAATGCAACATACCAATGCGCAAATGAGCATAGACAAAGAAAAATAACAAAGTCATCCCGTGGATATAGGCAATATGCATTCAAGTCATCCCACTACAATCAATGAGGTGTGCATCCCAAAAAAATGCATAACTTGTAGATCCCAACCATTGAAAACATGCAAAATCATCATCACATTAGTAATCATCATCACATTAGTAAACTAGTAAACATCATTTGCATCCATACTTAAACCAATCTTATTGTTGTGTTTGTTGTGTCCTCTTTCAAACAACCATTTAACAAAATTTGAGTCCAAAAAATAAACATTTACAACAATAAACATCTCAAAGTCCAAAATCCAAACATTCTATCATCCTTAATCATTTCCATCATGGACCCTTGGTTTGAAAAAATCATTATGTAAGATAAAAACCCTATGCCTATTACCTTGTCCGAGGCTCATGCAAAACCTAAAATGATTAGCCTAGTACCATGTGTCATGTCCCCATTCCCGGCTTGATCATCAAGTGTATAATGGATTAGCCTATTCCTCATTCCCAGAGGCTAATTCCAAATGATGAGGGAATGAATTGGTTTCAGACTAACTCTATCTGTTTGTTTTGCAGGAACAAGGTCAGAACCCTAAAATTTGACTAAGTATGGAAGCTTGGGAGCCTAGGCGCCCATTTCACTCCAGTTTTCCTTACTAAGCGCCTAGCACAAGGATCATCCAAATTAAGCGCCTAAGAACCTCAAGGTGCCTATACATGTTCCTAGGGATCCTCCAAGTGAGCGCCTAGCATAGATGGATGAAGATTGAAAGTTTTCAAGTTAAAGATGTCCTTTGGGTGAACTCACAACACTAGGCGCATGTGTTGGTTGGAACTCCTTGGATCTGGCGCCTAGGATTGAAAACCTTTGATGAGGAGAGAAGTCTCAAGGCCTGGTCTGGTGCCCTCACTTGCCTACCCCACCCTCAGAATGCGCCTAACCTTCATAAGGCGTTAACACTCTATTTTGAGCGCCTAGCAGGGGGTAATGGATAGATTGAAGGCTTGGGAGCTAAGGAAAGTCACTTAGATGAATAATCAAGATTGAAATGAGAAACTCCTAGCCAAGGCACAAAATTCCTCAATTCTGGCATCCAGAAGTCAAATCTAAGTAAGGCGCTCTTTCCATTTGCCAAAGGCTCTATTAGCGCCCTTGGTTGATGATCTCTCCAGACACCTGAAATGGCGCCCAGTGGATCTTTCAACTTGTATCAGGAAGAAGGGAAGCATTCTCAGTGTTGTTCAGATAATCTAAGTTGTAAAGTTAACAAGGAATAGAGCCAGAGGACAAGGAACACTTATTGGTCTCCATCACCTCAGAAATGTGCCTAATGCAGTTGGTGTCAACTTCCCTCTTTCTAGCCTCCAAATGGCGCCTAGAGTCAAAAAAGGATTTCATTGAATAATGTTAATGTTTTGAGCATCAAACTCTACTTGGCGCATACCTATGCTCTTGCAACCTCAAATTGGCACCTAGGGTTCAGTCATCCTCCTAAGGTGTGGTTCTGCTCCTCCATAACCCTGTTTTGGTGCCTAAACTTGGAAGTACCTTGAAGACTTGGATTAAGATGGAATTCACCTCCAGAATGTTAGGCGCTTGATAGAAGATAAAGGCGCTAGGGTAAAAGAGCTTCAAAAGTTTGATGTCAAGTGTGAATTGAGATAATAGGCACTGATACCATTTGACATTACTCCAAACATGCGCCTAAGAGAGATGCAAGTCCCCAAGACCAATTTTGGAACAAGGCGCTCCATCAAAGGGTAAGATGATAATCCTTGGAAGTCAAGTGTTTCAAAGATTCTTTGAGAAATTGACAAGTTGTAACCTAGGTGCCAAAACCCCTGAGAATCCTCCTATCTGGCGCCTAGTTAGAAGAACACTAATATTGCACCTAAGTGAATTTGAGTGTCAATATAGAGTCATCAAACCCCACTAGACGTTCATCCATGTCTCTACCACCTCAAGGAAGCGCCCAGCTTAGGATGGTGCCTAGTTTGGTCTCTACTACCTTCAGTTGGCGCCTAACCCTAAGAGTCTTGCAACTATGACGTTCATCCATGCAACAAGCAAGGTGATGCTCCCTTGTGATATTGTGAGGTGTTGACATTCAGTTGACATCATTGAGTTTGATTGAGTTGATCAAGTGTAGACGCCATTGTAAACATCAAGGCTTCAAGGCCTTTCTTTTGTATCTCCATTGAATAAGTTGTAACTTCATGCTATTGAAAGCATTATCCATGTAATAAGACATTGCAAGTTGATTGAGTCAAATAACTAGACAAGTACCCAACTCTAAGGTTGATTCATTCAAGTAGTTATCTTTGATGTATATCTTTGTGTTGTTGAAGTAGTTGATGAATTGATAGCAAGTAAAATTGTTTAAGTAAGGAAAAATTTTCGTAGAACTAGTTGGGTATCTTACACCATGCCTATCCATCAAACATCACAATGCAATCAAAATCCTAACAACATGCCCATGATCCAAGATCAAGTGCAATCATGCAAAGATATTATCAATCACAAGCCTATTAAGAATGAACTAGAGTCTTCTAGTACCATACTTTTCCATCAAACACCATCATGTAATCCATGGCCTATCAAGCCTATCAAAGAAAATGCAAACATCTTATGTAATACAATCAGACTTTAAATATTTGAAGTAGCCATCTACAAATATACATTCAAAAGTGGATTTATAATGCAAGTATGGACGCCATCAATAAAAAAGATTTGTATTAACCAAATATCCATATAGGCATACATCAATATCTGTCAATATAAGTATAACATATATACAAAATAGCCATATAGGCTTACAAGAATGCCATATAGGCATACAATGTCAACTATGTACAATACAAAATATATGTCCACAAATGCCATATAGGCATACAACAAAGGAACACAATAAAAAGTCATTCCCCTCTGGCTGGTGAAGAGAATAAATCATGAGCATCCTTTGATCTTCTAGGGGATGGAGACATGCATGTGGGTGGTCTACTACGAACCTGAGGGCTACTCCTCCTATTTAGTTCTTCCTGCACCTTTATCTGTTACAAAAAAAAAGTATAGACATTAATATATAGAAATTACATTGTATAAAAAAATGAAACATTTAACAAAATAATCACTTACCACTAACATATAATCTGTCTCCTCGCTTGCCCTATAGAAACCATCCAGATAGAAATTAAACTTCAAATCAATAATCTTTTGATTTTTCAAAAATAGACAACTATAACAATGAATGTAAATTGAAATTTACTAATCTGCCTCATACCCCTGTCAATGCCATGGAGCTATGAATCGCAGAGGCCACACCCTGCTCCATTGCCCTATGAACATGGGGAGATGTCTCTGCAGCCTGCATCATCTGGAAATAAAATAACATTATTCAATTACGAAAACTATAATAGTGATGCAAATCATGGCTCCTAACATACACACACGTTCATCTAAACATGGAAGTACACACAATAAAACACACAAATCACATACAAAAATTTAGTAAGTACAATTCATTCATTAAACTATTTATTTTATTACCTCCGTAAAGCTTTGAAGTCCACCACCACTGGCAGGTGTTGCCATGAAATCTACAATATTAACCTATTCAACATCCAAAATCAGAAATTAGAATACCATTCATATAATGATGCTATTCACATGTAATATTTATAATTGTTTATTAGTTACATACCTCGACAGTAGATGATCTAGTGAAAAATGTAGGTGGAGAACCACTAAAAATTGCATCGACACTATGACCCTGAAATTTCATTAAAATCATCAATTTAAATTAGTTAACCTTGTATTTCAAAAAATGAAATTGAATAAATTAAATTCAATAAACTTGCTAATATTTACCTGAATATCAAGGCCGAAAGTCTCACTCAGGAGGGTATCTGTCATCACCATCTACTCAGCTGCAGATGTAGCCTGTGCACCTGCGTCCTGACTGTCCATGGGGTCATAACCACAGGCTGACCTGCAAGCCTGGCAAGTATGCAGTGGGACCCTACTCCTCGCACTATCTCCCAACCCACTCTGTGTTGCAGGATCAGCATGCTCTATGATGCTCTGGGTCAAGGCACTAATCGACCTCAGTGTATCGACCTCAACACTCTCCTTCACAATGGAAGGGATAGAAACATGCTCGTGGGCTGGTCTGTTGATTACTCATCTCACTACCCGCTGTGGGTCAAGACGTGCCCCTGGTCTATCCTGTGCTGAGCCCCCACCTCTACGCTGGAAGTCCCACATATCAAAATAGTTTGGCACTTTATTGAGGACAAACTCGCAGTAGAGTTTCCTCAAAAAGTATTGCAGGACCTCATTATTATTGCATGGAGGATGGTCAAAAACCATCCACCACCTCTGCCCGAAATTGTCCCTTATCGCTTGGTTGTTGCACCAATGGATAGGGAACCTCTTGCATGTAATGGGTGGAGGTTGATTTGTTTGTGGGTTTGTGAAAATTGAACACAAGTCTAATTTTATAATTTGTAATTTTTTGACATCTTGGTATGACAACTTGTCTGCATAGTAATCTCTAAACTCTCTCTTTTTATCGGTCCACCTAGTTATTTGCTTGCTAATTGAATTTACATTTGATAACATAGACTCAAGAGATTTGGCAAGCGTGGACCTATGCAAGGTTGAAGTGGAAGGATCTTTCAACCTTGCAATTATATCTTCAATTTCTTCTTTGTTGTTTTCAATTTGCCCCATTATATTATCTTGTGTTCCAGGGGCATGTCGAGGAATGAATGGAGGAGCTTGTTGTTCTGCAGGTATTTCCTCCTCAGGATTTTGTGGATTTTGAGGAGGAGGAGGAGGAGGAGGAGGTGCATTAGCATTTCCTGACAATTAACGAAATATACATCAAAAATCAACAAAAACCTACCTATTTAGAAAGAAATTCAAACAAAAAAACAAAGATAACTCACCCCTTTGGCATGCTCGATGTCGCGGCAGCATTTTGGCGCCGAATTGATAAGCTTTTTGTGTTGATTGGCATTTTGCAGAATGCGAGCGCGTTTTTGAGGGTTTGGAAGCCACGGGCAAAGGAGAAAATGAGAGTGAAATGAAATTCAATTGCTTTTTTTTAAATTTATATTGGGTCATAATGTGAGCACGTTATAACGCGCTCGCGTTATGACTTAAATTTTTTTGAAATTATTTTGGCCACTTTTTGGCCCCCCATCTTCTTGCACTTACCCACAAGGAACCACCAAATGTTAAGAGACCATGGGGGAGGGTTCCTCAATGTGATTTTCACTTCTTTCTCAACTTGTGAAATAGGTGAAAGTACTTGAGCATCCACAAGCGGTTGAGAAACCTTGGGAAATAATACATGCGCAACTAAATTCTTTCCACTAGTCTTCGTAGAGGCAAAAGGGACAAAAGAAATATTGCGATTGCGGGGAGGTCTATTTTGTGCTTGGTGGTTGCCTCATTGTCCTTGAAGGGATGGTGGAGGGGGAACCTTAACATATCTACCAGACACTTAGGGAAGGGGAAGAACCTTTGATTCGGGCTTAACTTCATTTACCACCTATGGGATAGGGGGAACTATTATCATAGCCTTAGAAGATTAAGGAGGTTCAGGGACATCACAAGGAGGTATGTTACTATGCAACAACTCTGCTATTTTCTTTGTTTAAAATTGTTGATATGAAAAAAAAGAATAAATCCTCTCTAGCTCAAGCAACTCCAACTAGTTTTGGCCAGAAGTAGTCAAGTGTAAAGTGTCCATGTTGAGCAACGGGCTAGTACCGATTGTGATGGATAGAATGCACACATCCCTCAAATGGAAACTTTAAGCAATTATGAACAATAGAAAGGAACTCTTTCATGGGGTGGAGCAATGGGTGACCTAACTTCACATGAAATAAGTCTGATGTAGGAATGATGACAAAAGTAACATCCAAGGTTCTTGGCCCAACCTTGACATCAAGGGTCAGGGAACCAAGAGTTGGAAGGATAGACCCATCGTGTGCTCTAATCATGAGTTCTAATACATCATATTTATCGCAGTGTAAAGCATTCATGTAGAGAAACTCTTTAGTTACTACATTTACCATGCATATATGATCTATCATAGCACCTCTTATATATCATTTATTTGAATGGTGATGTATAGAGGTCCATCAAGAGCTTCAATAGTAGCATCATGAGGAGTAAAATATATAGACAGTTTAGGTTTAACTCACTCTTTATGAGGGCAGGCATCTACAATACAAACATCACCTTCATATTATTATTCTTGAGATGTGTTCACAACATTAGATTTATGATGAGGTAATGGATTTGTATATATCTATAGATTTTGATTGGGTGGAGCCACCAATTTATTTCCTTTCTCATTTATACTAGCAACTTGGATGACATTGGAATCAATGAGGTCTTGAACTTCATGTTTAAGACACATACATATTTTAGTGTCATGACTGGTGGTACAGTGGAATTGGCAAAAGTCCTTTCAGTTAAAGGAAGATGATTGCATCTTACTTGGATAGAGAGGTCTAACGGGTGGAAACTTGATAAGATTGTTGTTCAAAAGTTGTGTCATTATAGATTAAAGATACTCTGATAATGGTGTGAAATTTATTTTTTGGCTTCAATTTATATGGGGCTGGAGCAGGAGATGACGTTGCCGCCACATGTTTTCTTATGTTACTATCAGAAATTCTATTGATTTTGATGAAGTTTTTGTTGTGTCTTTTGAATGAATGATTGTGTGAGGCTTTGGATTGACCATCTGGAACTAATGAGGGATTATTATCATACTAACTAACTGAAAGTTGGTAATCATGGAGAGCCATACAAAGATTAGTGAAAGATTCGTAGCACATCAAAAGTATCTTATCATGGATGTGAGGTTTTAATTTTCTAATAAAGATTCTTTGTACATCAAGATCCGAAATAGAATATTGAACTTGTGAAAAGAGGGCTTGATAATGCCTCATAAAATCTATTAATTTCTCTTTTATTCCTTGTTTGCAATGAACCAAGTCAGTCAAAGAGACTTGAGGTCCAACATTCACTTGAAAATGTTTGAGGAATTTATTGATGAGTTGTAAAAAATAAGTGATTGAATTAGGAGGCAATGAGAAAAACCAGTCCATGGCCAAATCTTTGAGTGACCTAGAAACGAGTTCTGCTAAGATTGCATCTTCAAAGAAATCACTACACATAGTTGTAAACATTGTGACATGGTTGTTAAGGTCTCCCTTGCCATTATACTTCTCAAAGAGAAGGATTTGAAACTTCTCAGGCAATTGAGCTCTTAGGTTAGGATAGGATAAAGGGCTACAAATATAATGAGATGTCATAGAAGGTTTTTTATGACTTTGGTTTACGCTTACTAATTGTTGTTGGATGGAGTTCATATTTTTCAAAATTTGATTGATGACGGGATCGGAAGGTGAATTACGTTGGGATTGGTATGAATGGATAGGGCTAA
The DNA here is from genome assembly GCA_027924645.1 of Cunninghamia lanceolata. Taxonomy (NCBI): domain Eukaryota; kingdom Viridiplantae; phylum Streptophyta; class Pinopsida; order Cupressales; family Cupressaceae; genus Cunninghamia; species Cunninghamia lanceolata. Next base: position 21,470,460 of record BSBN01001583.1, read on the forward strand.
CCATAGGTTTTGACACTATATGATTGGCCTTGTATAAAGTGATATTAATCTTAGTTGAATTTGTTGTAGGTGGGGTGACACTACGTGTGGTATTTGTATAATTGAAGGGAACAAAACTATAATGATGAACGGGATTCCCAGTAGATAACCCAACACATGTGATAGCACTATTACTTGGCTATGTATTTGTGGTGAGAATAGTAGAAGTGTATGTAGGAATAGGGGATGTCAATATGGGTGACAACACTTGAGTCTCTATTTGATTAGAATAAGTGACATTAGTGACAATTTCAACGCAACTAGATGCAGATAGAATGTTGTTATGCACTATATGAGCAAGACCACGTAAGACTTCTAATCCACCTTGACCTTCGAGCAATAGACTTCTTAGACTCTCAACAACAAGGATGACCTCTTTAGCTATATGTTTTGAGGTTACAAATTGCTGAAAATTATCCAACTCGGTGTCTAATCTTTGAATTTGAGCTTCAAGAACATGAGCCACAAGGTCATCTATGTTGATGGATTCATGAAAAGTTGATGCTTCCAGCATATGTGAAGAAGGGATATCAGGAAGGAGTGCTTGACATTCTTGTGTGATTAGACTTGGGAATTGGGGTTTTGATGTATTGTTATCATCATTATTCAAAGCATTAGAACCCATAATTCAAAGAATTCTTTGCACAAGAGTGTTAGAATTAGGGCACCAGTTCACAAAACTCATAAATTACTTACAAGTTTTAGTGACACACAAGATGCACACAAAGAAGAGATGAATGAAGTGATAAAAGAAGAGTTTGACTTTTTGTTTAAATGAACCAATATTTTTCAATTTTGATCAAATGAAAACATATGTAATGAAATAATAAATGCTTGATCAAGTTCAACTCTACTCAAAGCAAATTAGATATCATCAATAATCATCTTCAAATCAATCCCTAAAATATATCAATCCAAAAATTGTTCTTTTTCAAATTTCAATACAAGATGTCACATATGATATATGAGAGCAATGTAAAATCAAATTTCAAATGTATATGTTACCAGCTGCAAAATCTAAAACAAGATACAAATCACAAACCCTAGCTTTCACAAAAACTAGGTTTTCCTAAAAATGCAACTTTTTTCTTAACAAACCCTAGCAATGAATAGTTTCAAATGCAAAGTAAAGCACTAGAAAATGACTAATGAATTCAATACCAATCATATCTAATGCCAAAAATTAGAATTGTGAATCTTTCTATGATGATCTAAAACCTATGCAATCAAAACAATGTAATAAATATGTTTTTTTCTAACCCTAAAATACCCTTATTTTTCAATGCAAATATGTAAGAATGTATTTTTCCTAAACACAAAGAACATATGCAATAGAAAATGAAATCAATTTTATTATGCCACAAATATCTGAAACAACTCACTAATCTCCAAACCCTAGGTTCAAGACTAGCTAGGTTTTCTAACAATGCAAGGTTTTTGTAAACCCTAATTTTGAAACAATGTAGAAATGAGAAATGTAGGTATGCAAAATGATAAATAAAATCAATCCTAATCAGATATAGGGAAGAAAACAACTCATATCTAAATCAAGAAGGATGTCAAAGTGCAAGATACGATAGGTTCACCAAAATTTTTAATGATGGAAAAGAAAGATCTAGCCTAAGAGGTTAAACTAGGTCAAACCCTCTTCCACTAAACATTAGGACACAAACCGAGCTTGGCTGAAACCCATGAAGGAGAGCCAAACTAAAAGGGTCTTGTCATTTTTTTGTATAGAGGAGAATCAACCAAATCCAACCAAACTATGGCTAAAGATGAAACCCTAATTGATAGATTGGCAAATATACGACAGTCAAAAATGGAAACAAAGAATCAGAAAGTACAATAGAGATCAGGAGATAGATCAAAACCTAGATCCAAGTTTGGGAGCACCAAAAGACCAAGGCATTGGGCCCCTAGACCTAATTTAGGGTTTTACAAAATCTTTGACTTTCACCAAACTTGTACTTGTAAACCCTTTCTTCTTCCTAGATTTATCTTCAAAAACTTGTATCTTCAGCCTACACACAAGCAAAGAGGGATAAGGTTGTGTTGTGTCTAGGGGCTTGCCTTAGTCAAACCTTGTGTTAGTTTTTACACCTCCACTATAGCGATGATTAGTGATCCAAAAGTGCATGTCCTAGGAGGGCAGAGGCAAGATCAACAATATATGATGAAAATATGAATGAAAATAGTAAAGATTACCACAAGATGTGAAACCCTAGTTGGAGTAGATAACTCAATATCATGCACCAACAAGGAGATAGATAAAGATATCTTGAACTTCCTTCAAACCTTCAAATGAGCATCATAACATCCACCAGCATGTAGCACATCCAAGCATGAAGAGCACTTGAGCATAGGAGATCAAACATGTAAGCAATTATAACTTAGATTCTCTTAACATTTACTTGTTTGGATCTAGTGTATAAAATGAATTGTAAAACTCCTCTATATATGCATTCTTGTACACCAACAACCTTAAAAGGTTAAACTAGGTCTAACCCTCTTCCACTAAACATTAGGACACAAACTGATCTTGGCTTCTACCCATGAAGGAAAGCCAAACTATAGGGGTTTTGTCCTTGTTTTTATAGAGGAGAATCAACCAAATCCAACCAAACTAGGGCTAAATATGAAACCCTAATTGACAAAGATCGGTAGATATATGACAGTCAGAAATAGAAACAAAAAATTAGAAAGTACAACAGAGATCAGGAGATAAATTAGAACTTGGATCCAATTTTAGGAGCACCAAAAGACCAGGGTGACGGGTGTCCTAGACCTAATTTAGGGTTTTATATAATCTCCAAGTTTTACCAGACTTGTACTTGCAAATCCTTTCTTCTTCCTAGATGTTGTCTTCAGAAACTTGTATCTTTAGCCTACACACAAGTAAAAAGGGAAAAGGTTGTGTTGTATATAGGGGCTTGCCTTAGTTAAACCCCATGTTGGTATTTCCACCTCCACTACAGTGATGATTAGTGATCCAAGAGTGCGTGCCCTAGGAGGGTAGAGGAAAGATTAGCTATAAATATGATGAAAATATGAATGAAAGTGATAAAGATTACCACAAGATGTGAAACCCTAGTTGGAGTAGATAACTCAAGATCATGCGCCAACAAGTAGATAGATACAAATAGCTTGGATTTCCTTGAAAACCAATAAATCAGGATCATAACATCCGCAAGCATGGAACACATCCAAGCATGAAGAGCACTTGAGCATAGGAGATCAAACATGTAAGCAATTCTAATTCTTCTCTTGTCATCTAGTGTATAAAATAAATTGTGAAACTCATTTATATATGCATTCCTGCTCACCAATGACAAATAAAACCAAATGGGGCTGACAAGTAAAAGTTAAGGAGGTGTTATAAACTGACACCACAAAATAGGATTGGGGCCAACATTTGGGACTAGGGCGCTAGCCATCCTGGTCCTTTAGCCCCACAAACTCTAGAGAGTATCCATTTAAGTGGTCTTAGACCAGTTCTAACTTTACTTTTTTGGATTTATTCATCGGTATTGAGATTTAATCGTTTAATGTTTGAAAAGGTGTTAAAATAGGTTTTGATTAACAACGGTAAACATTTTAGGTCCACTCGGGTGCTAAACTAGGTGTAAAATGCTAGTGTACACATTTTACTCCATAACATATTAATTTGAATAGATAAAAAAATTATGATACGTATGGGAACGAAAGCCTATGGAGCTCAAACTAAAAATATGGTACAATACAATGCTACATTATTGTTAATACTTATCATTATAACTATCACTTAATTAATATATTTTGGTGATAATGAACATCTAAATATTATGAAGTAACAACTAAAATGGTTGTTAAACGCAATATCTTCTATTACTCTATTGTGATGTTACATATTGAGTTGTATTCAATTTTACAAAACCAAAATAGCTTTATTGAGCATGGAATGGCATAAACTATAAATAAAAAAGCACCAATCAAAATGTGTATCTTTCCTCATTTAGTTCTTATCAATAAAGTTTTCCTTGGGAGGATGCTATTCTTCTAACAAGCACATTCGAATATATATAAATATATATTTGAACTAGTTCTATTATATGTTTCTATAAATTAAAAAAAAAATTAAAATTTAGAAAAGTATTAGTAATTACAGAAGATTTACCCATAAATATATTATTACAATAACACAAGGCCAAAAATCAAAAGATAGAGGCTACTACCAGAGCCTGCTCCATACTCAAACTGCAATAAGCATGCAACCCGCACAGAGAGAACACAGATGGCCAGAGAGGAACAATAAGCAGGAGAAGACTAAGAAAGAGAAAACCTTAGCAAGAAGTGTCAACATGGATGTGAAGAAATAAGTCCAAGGGGAGAGGGACAAGCGCCAAGAAGATCGAATTGTAGTATTGGCACAAAACATGAGTGGCATTATGTTTTGTGGCTTACATAAATAGAATTATGCTTACATAGATTGTTAGACATAGGACATACAACTGAGGGGGGGTGAATCAGTTGTACAAAACTTTCTCCAATTTACACACTTAAATCTTCTAAGTAATTAGCAGTATATTAAATATGAAACATAATGCATTCAAATCAAAAGCAGAAACTCATCAACACATAAGACACCAAGATTTTGATGTGGAAAACCTGGTTAAGGGAAAAACCATGGGGTGATTAACCCAAGAAAGTATTCTCTGTTAGAAGAATAGAAAGAACAAAAATGGCACATGCCAATTAGGGCTCACTGCTTGAGCACACTGCTCACAAGAGGCTCCCTACCTACAAGAGACACACTGTCTACAAAGAAGTAAATATCACATGAATTGGAGAATAGCATCTTCACCATGCTTGAATCAGTTCCATTAAGCTCAATACTTCTGCTCTGCCTTTCGCTCTCCTCTTCACTACCACACACTCATCTCCACCAAGATAACTTTGAAATGACTTCACAATCCCTTATTTATACACGACATCGACTTAAGAACAATCATTTAAGTCAGCAAACACCTACAAGAACATCCACAAGACATGTAATACATCTCGTCGGCCAGTCTCAGGAAGAACACCAACATCCGGTGGTTATTCTTCAAATACAAACTTTAACTTCAATGCGGACCACCAACATGAATAGGAAACAATCCACAGATCACCACAAGCTTTCCTGAATCACCAAGAACATCCACACTTCATTTGCTTACTGGAATCCTTCTCTCCTTCATCTGGAACCTCAAGAACACAGTTTGTCATCACTGTCACAAAAGAATAGGTTCTTCCGGATCTTCAAACCACAATCCAATCGACTTGACACTTCATAAGGATGTTCTCAACACTTCCTCAAATCCGCAAAATGGGATAGTACATTTCTGGATCTCACCGGACCTATCCGTGTTACTCTGTCACCTCTGAACACCTACCGGAATCGGTTCTACTTGAGTGACCATAACTTCTTTCGATCTTCATGCAGACCTCTGAAAATTTTCCTAGAGCATCTCAAGACTTATATCTACAAACCCTTTAAACCGCATCCTCTGATCCTCAACCTATCTTGGACTTTTACCTTGTTGTCATCATTGTTCTTCACTGTTCTTGATTGAGACTAATTTTCTCAATATCCTCAATACACAGCTCATCCAATCCTTGTCATTAATGCAACATGAGTATGTTGACATCAATGACAACACCAGTTAGACCCATACTTGCAACAATCTCCCCCTTTGTCATTGATGGCAACATATGATGTGAAAAACCATCAAGACAAGACCTTCTCCTTACTGTCACAACTCCCCCTATCAATAACGACTATTCACATGTCTTCTCTTCATTTACTACTCCCCCTTTGATCATCAACCACTTGTTTTTCACATGTCTTCTCTCCCCCTTTGACATCAATGGCAAAGGGTTCATACTTGCAACTCCAATACTTCAGAATCATACTTGCTGCTCCCCCTGAGTAGCAGCTCCCCATCATCAATTTGGATCACAAGATATGACTGTGATATCCACTGGACTGATGCACATTAGTGCATCCTAGTTCATCACCAGAGGGGCAATAACCCCTAACTTCTCCCTGAGATACTCAAAAGAGTCCTTGGGAAGAGGTTTAGTAAAGATATCTACAATCTGATCCTTGGAGGGCACAAACTCCAGTCTGACTTCATCCTTGTTCACTTGCTCTCTCAAAAAGTGAAACTTGATAGATATATGCTTAGTCCTAGAATGTAACACTGGATTCTTAGAAATATTTATTGTACTTGAATTATCATAGAAAATTATGATAGGCTCCTCATACTCTATTTTATATCTCTTAGCATCTACTTCATCCACAAAACTTGAGTGCAACTACCTATTGCTGCAATGTATTCTGCTTCAGTTGTAGATAAGGATATTGCCTCTTGTTTCTTGCTTAGCCAAGAAAACAATCTCTTTCCCAAAAAGAAAGCTCCACCACTGGTACTCTTCCAGTCATCCACATCTCCTGCCCAATCAGCATCTGTATATGCATGAAGAGAGAAATCATGATCTCTAGGATACCATAGACCATACTCAACCATTCCTTTTAGATATCTAAAGATCCTTTTGATTGCCATGACATGAGATTCTCTGGGATCAGCCTGGAATCTCGCAACAAGACCAACAGCCTACATTATATCTGGTTTAGTTTGAGTGAGATACAACAATCCTCCAATCATTGATCTATACTTTGTCTAGTCTACCTTAGGGAGTCATCATCTTTGCTCAACTTACATCCAGTTTCCATGGGAGTATTCATTGGCTTTGAATCTTCCATCCCAAATTTCTTCAATAGTTTTTTCACATATTTGGTCTAAGAAATGAAGATTCCTTTCTTTGTTTGAGTAATTTGCAGACCCAAGAAAAAATTCATTTCACCAAGTATAGACATCTCAAACTCACTTTTCATTTGATTTGCAAAAGTTTTACACATACTATCTCTTCCTCCAAAGATGATATCATCAACAAATACTTCAACAATCAAGATGTTTTCATGATCAATTTTGAAATATAAGTTACTGTCAGCAGTACCTTTGTTGAAACCAATCTTCAAAAGATGCTTGTCCAATCTTTCATACCAGGCTCTTGGGGCTTGCTTTAATCCATACAGTGCCTTCTTCAACTTGCAAACCATATCACCATGATCAGACAACTGAAATCCATCTGATTGCTCTATATACACTTCTTCTTCCAAGTCACCATTTAGAAAGGCAGACTTGACATCCATCTAATATACCTTGAAATCCTTGAAGGCAACAAAAGGCAAGAAATAATTTGACTGCTTCAATTCTTGCCACCGGAGCAAAAGTTTCTTCAAAATCAATTCCTTCTATTTGAGAGTAGCCCTTGCAGACCAATCTGGCTCTATTTCTGATTACTTCACCTACTTCATTTAGTTTGTTCTAGAAGACCCATTTGGTTCCAATCACATTATTGTTTCTAGGTCTAGGAACAAGATCCCAAGTGTGATTTTTCTCAATTTGCATCAACTCTTCATCCATTGCTTTGGTCCAGTTTTCATCATTACAGGCTTCATTTATTGTCTTAGGTTCAATCTTTGAAATCAGACAATATTCATCTGAATTTTGAGAAATTTTCCTTCTAGTTTGCACACCTTTGCTTTTGTCACCTATGATCTGATCTTCAGAGTGATTCAGTCTTACATACCTTGGAACTTTGGGAGTTTCTTGCACTTCTACTTCTTGATTAGGCTCATTCAGACCTATCTCTTCTTCCTGATTTACCGGATCAGTTGGAATCTAACTTTCAGAAGAGGATTGAACTCCTTTAACCAGAACACCATTCTGATCATCTTCATCATATTCATAAAACCTTGAGGGTTTCTCTATTCCCTCATCAACCTTCACATTTGTACTTTTTATCATCTTGCTTAGTCTCTTGTTATAACACCGGTATGCTTTGCTTTGAGTAGAGTAACCCAATAATATTCCTTCATCACTTCTAGCATCAAACTTGCCTAGATCTTCATCTATTTTGATGTAACATTTTCTACCAAAGACTCTGAAATATCTTACAGTAGGAGTAATGCCAAACCAAAGTTCATAAGGGGTCTTACTGGTATTGCTTCTGATTTGAACTCAATTGAGAGTATAGACTGCAGTGCTGACAGCTTCTCTCCAATAGATCTGAGGAACATTTGCTTCCATCATCATGGTCCTAGATGCTTCCTGGATAGTCCAGTTCTTTCTCTCCACTACTCCATTCTATTATGGAGTCCTAGGAGCAGACAATTGTCTCTTGATTCCATGTTTCTCACAGAACTCTATGAACTCACCGGATGTGAATTCTCCACCTCTATCAAACCTTAGACATTTCAACTTTAATCATGTTTCATTCTCTACCATAGCCTTAAATATTTTAAATTTCTCAAGAGCTTCTAATTTCTCCTTTAGAAAGGTTACCCACATCATCCGGGAATAGTCATCAATTAGCAGCATGAAGTATCTATCACCTTGAATACTCCTGGTTCTTGCCAGACCACAAAGATCAGTGTGAACTAAGTCCAATAATCTGGTGGAAGATAGTTCCTTGCTTTTGAATGAGACTCTGCTCAACTTACCCAACTAACATTCCTTGCACAAGCTGTTAGTAGGTTTCACCAATTTTGGAAGATCTCTTACAGCCTGAGTATTGCTTATCTTGATTATATTATCAAAATTCACATGACACATCCTTCTATGTCATAACCAACTCTGATCAACTTGAACAAATAAGCAACTTTTACCAGTACCAACCAAGTGAAAGATATTACTTTTAGTTTGAGTACCGGATGCAATCTCTGTTCTAGAGCTTTCAAAGATCTTGTATTTTCTATTATTGAACTGGAGATCATAACCTTTGTCCACCAACTATCCAACACTGAGAAGATTGTGCTTCAAACCTTCAACATATAGAACATTACCAGTTTTGTTCCTTCCATCAAAAGAAATAGTTCCTCTTCCTCTTATTCTACCAGCAGAATTGTAACCAAACTTTACCACTCCTCCTTCATACCTTTCCAAATCTACAAACTTATTTTTGTCACCTGTCATATGGTGAGAGCATCCATTGTCAATGACCCAATCATCCTTCTCTTCAATTTGGGCAGCTAGAGCTCTTTCCATAGTCTTAAGATTGACAGATACAGAGGGCATTGGATCTTCTTCCTTGATGGCAATGAACACCCATTCATTTCCGGATTTGTTTCCTATCTCTGATTCATCATCTGTTACTCCTTCATTATCATCATCTTCATGTACATAGTAACAATTCTTTTGGAACCTTGGCTTGTTAGGATTTTGCCTTGAAAATCTTTCTGAACACCTTGAGGCAAAATGACCAATCTTATTACAGTTAAAAAACTTAAAAGGTAATTTTCCTTCATACTTACTAGATCCTCTTGGTAGCCTCTTTGCAATAAGGGCTTCAAGTTGATCAGTTTCTACTTCTTCTTCTTCCAGATCTTTTCTTAGTTTTTCATACCATGACAATTTCCTTGAAGAATTCTCTCTGGGATCAAACCTTTGTTTACCTTTAACAAAGGCATTGGCTTTGAATGCAGATTCAGTCTTGGGGGGGTCATCTCCAAACTCTGTCATTTCAAATGCAGCCAATTTTCCAGCCAATTGATCTCTTGTGACAATTGTATGGGCTTTGAATTCTTCAATGGCAGCAGCCTTGATTTTGTAAGAAGTAGGAAGGGATCTGAGAATTTTACCAACAATCTCATTTTCATCCAAGACTCCACCAACATTTCTAATTCCACAAACCAGCTCATTCACTCTTTGCATAAAAGTAGTAATATTTTCATCATCTCTCATCTTCAATTTTTCAAATTTCCCTTTCAGACTCTATAACCTTGCACATTTAACATACTGGTCTCCTTCATGCACAATTTCTAGTTTATTCCAAATCTCAAAGGCAGTTGGTAGGTCAATAACATTTGAGAGCTCTGAGTTAGATAATGCTCTTAGAAGAGCCTCTTTGGTCCGCAGATTGTTTTCAACATCTGTGATTTCATTTAGGGTTGTTGGACCACCTTGTGGAGGTACATACTGTTTTGTAACCATGGACTAGTACACTATTCCCATACACTACAAGTGACATTTCATGCAACCTTTCCAAAGAGCAAAGTTGGTTCCATCAAATTTCAGACTATCCTTCTTGTAAGACGACATCCTAGATCTCCTCAAGCGGTTAAGCTCCTTTTAGAGGAACTTAGCTTTGATACCAATTGTTAGACTTAGGGCATACAACTAAGAGGGGGTGAATCAGTTGTACAAAACTTTTTCCAATTTACACACTTAAATCTTCTGAGTAATTAGCAGTATATTAAATATGAAACATAATGCATTCAAATCAAAAGTAGAAACTCATCAACACATAAGACACCAAGATTTTGACGTGGAAAACCTGGTTAAGGGAAAAACCATGGGGTGATTAACCCAAGAAAGTATTCTCTGTTAGAATAATAGAAAGAACAAAAATGGCACATGCCAATTAGGGCTCACTGCCCGAGCACACTGCTCAGAAGAGGCTCACTGCCTACATGAGACACACTGTCTACAAAGAAGTATCACATACATGAACTGGAGAATAGCATCTTCACCATGCTTGAATCAGTTCCATTAAGCTCAATACTTCTGCTCTACCTTCCGCTCTCCTCTTCGCTACCACAAACTCATCTCCACCAAGATAACTTTGAAATGACTTCACAATCCCTTATTTATACATGACATCGACTTAGGAACAATCATCTAAGTCGGCAAACACCTACAAGAACATCCGCAAGATGTGTACTACATCTGGTCGGCTAGTCTCAGGAAGAACACCAACATCCGGTGGTTATTCTTCAAATACAAACTTTAACTTCAATGTGGACCACCAACATGAACTAGAAATGATCCACAGATCACCACAAGCTTTCCTGAATCACCAAGAACATCCGCACTTGATCTGCTTACTGGAATCCTTCTCTCCTTCATCTAGAACCTCAAGAACACAATCTGTCATCACTGTCACAAAAGAATAGGTTCTTCTAGACCTTCAAACCATGATCCAATCGACTTGACACTTCATAAGGATGTTCTCAACACTTCCTCAAATCTGCAAAATGGGATAATGCATTTCTGGATCTCACCGGACCTATCTGTGTTACTCTGTCACCTCTGAACACTTGCCAGAACTGGTTCTACTTGAGCAACCATAACTTCTTCTGATCTTCATGCAGACCTCTAAAAATTTTCTTGGAGCATCTCAAGACGTATATCTACAAACCTTTTAAACCGTATCCTCTGATCCTGAACCTATCTTGGACTTTTACCTTGTTGTCATCATTGTTCTTCACTATTCCTGATTGAAACTAATTTTCTCAATATCCTCAGTACACAACTCATCCAATCCTTCTCATTAATGCAACATGAGTATGTTGACATCAATGACAACACCGGTTAGACCCATACTTGCAACATAGATAAGTGTATGGAAAATATATACACCTTACAATAAGATCTTAAGTTTAACTCTAGTTAAATTAGATATTGATCTGATGAGTTGATATTGAAATAAAAGATTGAGATTTCATGATGAATGGGGTAAATCATAAAACACACAACAACATAAATTGCACACAGAAATTAGAACTTTATTTATTGATTTGGACAACTTATTACATTACAGAAGCTCAAATACAATCAGAGGAATCAACCCTCCACAAGCTGCAACACATTACAGCTTCCTCTCATAAGACTCTGGAATCATCTGCCATCTGTAACCCCAAATCTGCTAGGGTTTCTATTTCCCCACCTATTCTTAACTCTACACTTTCCCCCTTAACTCTACTACTACCTAGGGTTCCCACAAATGGTTATTAATAGCCTTTTTGGCAGCCAACAAACCTAATTTCAAAATTTGCATCTCCCTCCAAAAATAGGTCAACTTCTGGGAGCCATAACTTTTGATCCGGGTGTCCGATTAGCAAACCATTTTATGTGTCAGAAAGCTTGCTGAGTGCTCTACGCACTAAGAACTTGATCTGTCGATTCTAGCCATTTTGGGCTTCTATGGGGCGGTTTAGTGCCTCGAACATGAGTTTGAATAATTTTCAGGCATTTTTTCAAGAAATGGAAACTTTAATATCTTTCATCTCGCAAATGATCTTTGCGTGATCAATTCCTTCACCAAATGTCTTATTTTTCAGTTGCGAAGCTTCCTATAAATTTTCACTTCAATCCGTGCCCAAATGCAAACTTTCCTAAAATAGCAGGTTGTTATTTTTAGCAGTTTGGAAAAACTGAAAGTTCTACATCATTATTCAAGTGATTATGGAACCAGAACCACAAATTTTGAAAAGAAATGGAAAGAACATCAACAATTTTGAAATACATTTTTTTTGGGTGATGCAAGATTGCCCTTACACCACTGGATGCTCTTGCATCAAACACTTAAGGTAATTTGAGAAGTAACCTTGTCACGTCTCAGGTGTTTGTGACCAAACTGTCAACCTCTACTTTAGACAACCAAGAAGAATTTTCAACAGGCCTTCCTTTCCATTTCACTAGATATTCTTCATATTGTATGTTTGGAGTACTTCTTCCCACACGGCTACCCAATATCTCTTCTATCTCCTCTGTTGAAGTAGATGTCGGAATACTCCATTGTTCTTCTGTTGGTCCATCCTCTGTTCCACCTTCATGATATTCTAATAAATCAGCAATGTTGAAAATAGGGGAAATGTTGATCCCACTCAACAGCTCTATCTCATATGCATTTCCTAAATCATGTTTCTTCAAAATTCTGCATGGTCCAATTTTTTTCATTTTCAACTTATTGTCCAATTGGGAACCTTTCCTTTCTCAAGTGAACCATGACTTCATCTTCTACCTAGAATTCCTTATATCTCCTCTTCTGATCTGCCTTAGCCTTGTACTGAATATTCATCTTATTAATGTGTGTTTTCACATCTTCATGCAAATTCTTCATGTGTTCTACAAAGTCTTCAATCTTGGCACTTGTCTTTTCTCCTTTGTCTAGATTCCTTAACTCTGAAGCATTTCTTGGACTATTCCCATATACAATCATGAATGGTGATCTACTAGTACTCCTATTGATAGATTTATTGTAAGCAAATTCTTCCTGTGGTAAAATCAAATCCCATCCCTTGGGCTTATCTCCTACTAAGCATCATAGTAGATTACCCAAACTCCTATTCACCACTTTGGTCTATACATCAGTCTATGGATGGTGTGCAGAACTGAACTTCAAATCTGTCTTCAACTTCTTCCACAATGTCCTCCAGAAATAACCAACAAACTTGGTATCTCAATCTAAAATTATGCTCTTTGGTAGACCGTGTAATCTCACCACCTCCCTGAAAAATAACTCTGCAATATGAACAACATCATTAGTCTTCTTACAAGGAATAAAATGTGTCATCTTTGAGAATCTGTCCACCACCACAAAAATGGAATCATGTCATCTTTGTGTCCTTGGTAAACCAAGAACAAAATCCATACTAATATCATCCCATGGCTTCTCTTGTACAAGTAGTGGCTGATATAGAACTATATTCTGACTTGCTCCTTTTGCCATCTGACATACTCTGCAACTCTGCATAAATTTTCTCGCATCCTGCTGCAAATGTGGCCAATAATAATTTTCACCAACAATAGCAATGGTCTTATCTCGACCAAAATGTCCAGCCAATCCTCCACTATGCTTCTCCTTAATCATGTTCTCTCTCATGGAACTCCTTAGAATACACAACTGGCTCCCTCTAAACAACATGCCATCTTGGAATATGAAATCCAACCATTTTGTCATGTCCAAAGTAACAGGCTCCAAACAAGATTTCTAGGCCTCTGTAAAATTTGGATCTTCAGGATACAAACTTTTGAGCTCATCGAACCCAATAACCTCTATCTTCATTTATGTGAACAAATTTTGCCTTGTACTCAAGGCATCTGCAACTCTATTGGACTTCCCACTCTTGTGCTTCAAAACAAAAGTATAACTCTACAAAAATGCAACCCATTTTAAGTGCTTTTGATTTAACTTTCCTTGACTATTAAGATACTGCAAAGCCTGATGATCAATATATAAAACAAACTCTTTTGGCAATAGATAATGTCTCCATTTCTTCAAACCCTGAACTATTGCATAAAATTCCTGATCATAAACAAAATACTTTTTCTTGGCATCATTAAGCTTCTCACTAAAATAGGCAATGGGCTTATTTCTTGACTCAAAATAGCTCCTATAGCACTGCCACTAGCATCACAATCTACCTAAAATACCTTACTGAAATCTAGAAGTGCCAAAATAGGTTTCTCTGTGACTTTTTGCTTCAATGTATCAAAGCTTTTATCTACTCCTTTAGTCCATCTAAACTCTTTTCTATCCCCTCTCATTATCTCAATTAGGGGTGCACAAATGCTACTAAAATTCTTGATAAACTTTCTATAAAAACTTGTCAAACCATGAAAAGATCTTACCTCGAAAGTACTCCTTGGCATAGACCATTCAATGATAGCCCTTACCTTCTCTGGGTCCATCTTAAGACCTTCCTTTGAGACAACAAATCCTAGGTATACCAACTCCTTTGCAAAGCTACATTTCTCCAGATTGATAACAACTTCTCCCCCCTCAGCTTCTCCAAAACTCTTTTGATATGCATCATATGCTCATCCCAAGTCTTACTAAAAATCAAAATATCATCTAAATAAACAATAACAAAACTTCCCAAAAATTCTTTCAATACCTCATTCATGAGCCACATGAATGTGCTCGATGCATTGGTTAGCACAAATGGCATGACTAACCACTCATACAAACCTTCCTTAATCTTGAAGGCTCTCTTCCATTCGTCTCCTTCCCTGATACGGATCTGGTGATACCCACTCTTCAAGTCAATTTTTGTGAAGTACTTGGATCCACTCAAATAGTCATTATGTCATCCATTCTTAGCAATGGAAACCTGTACTTGATCATGATATTATTGATGGCCCAAGAATCTGTACACATTCTCCATTCTCCATCTTTCTTGGGTGCTAGTACTGCAGGTACCACACATGGACTTAGGCTCTCTCTTATCAGCCCTTTCCTTAACAGCTCTTAAACTTGTCTGTTTAGCTCTTCACTCTCTATAGGGGTCATTTTATGGGTTGCCTTATTCGGCAAACTGGCTCCTGGTATCAAATCTGTTTGATGACTTATCTTCCTCGTCGGTGGTAAACATTTTGGTACATTATCAGAGATAATGTCTTGAAATTCTTCTAACATATCTAAAACTTATGCTGGTACATCTTCACATTTCTCTTGACTGATCTTAGGAATCAATGCAAAGCAATGACTCTCATGCTTCATACTCTCCAAAAATCTCCTACTGTCTACCAAGCAAATTCTGGCAATACTACATACCTTTTCTTCCATCTCCTTCAAGGGCTTCAATTTATGACGAACTCCATCCTTTGTTAGGGAATATATGTTTGCATGGCCATCATGGACAACACTCCTATAATACTGCCACTACCTCCCCAACAACATATGACATGCATCCATTGGTATGATGTCACACAACACCTCATCATGGTAGTCTCTAATCTTGAACTTCACTAAACACTGCTCATTGACCAAAGCTCTATGGTCCTTCTACAACCATGCAATCCGATATGGATGTGGATGCTTTCTTCTTGTCAACTTCAACTTGTCAACCATCTCCTCTGAAACAAGATTATCAATGCTCCCACTATCAATAATAATATCAAAATACTTACCTTCACATTTGCATCTTGTGCGGAATAAACTTTTCCACTGATTGGGTTCTTTCTCCTCATTCAATAAAGTTCTTCTGACAACTAGGGTTTCTCCCCTTTCAACATCTTCAGAGAGCTCAGATTGTGCATCTTCATCTACATGTGCAACTCATGTATTACCTTCAGATCTTCTGTTCATCCTTCCTTGATGTTGTAGACACTTGTATGCTCGATGCCCTTCTTCTCCACATTGGAAATAGGTTCCTCTGAAACCTCCTCTTCTGGGTCCTTGCCCAGGTCTACCTCTTCGTCTTCCTCTTTGCTCACCATTGTTCTAGTCATGAGGGTGGTAAGTATTATCCCCTCTCTGATTGCAACTGGTGCCAGCTTCTTCACTTTTCTTTTGATTTTCATTACAGCCTCCATATGGTCTTCCACCAGTCCTTCCACCTTGACCTCTTCCCCTTTGCTTGCTATCAAATCTTTTATTCAGCTTCTGTTCCACCTTTAGGGAAAACTGGTACGCATCTTCTATGGTGGTCATTCTGACTAGGTTCAACTCCTCTTGAATACTCAGCCTCAACCCATTAATGTAACGGGCTACCTTCTCCTTGTTGGGCTCTGCATGGCCTATTCTGATAGTAATTTTATAAAACTCTTCTACGTACTCCTTAACATACTTGTTACCTTGCTTTAGTCCATGTATCTTCTTCAGCAGTTCATCTCATAGTCCATGGGAATGAACTACTTATTTAGTTTCTCCACCATCTAATCCCATCTGGTGATCTAGGGGTGAAGAAGATGCATGCTGACCTATGACAGTTGTACCATTGGGCGGGTATGAGATGGGATATTGCAGAGTTTGTTGCTCGATGCCTTGAGTGCCAGAGGGTCAAGGTCAAGCATCAGCATCCAGCGGGTCCTTTATACCCTAACAAGATACATGAGTGGAAATGGAACACCATTTCCATAGATTTCATTGTTGGTCTTCCTATGTCGTCGCATTACCATGATGCCATCATCGTGACAGTCAACAAGTTGACCAAGGTGGTGTATTTCTCACCTATATGCACGATGTACAATGCACTAGCAGTGGCGAGAGTATTTTTGGACAATATTGTGAGATTACATGGAGTACCTCGTCGTATCATTTCTGACACAGATTCAGTGTTCACTTCATCCTTTTGGAGAGCTTTGCAACAGGCGTTGGGCACACAGCTCAACTTTAGTTCTGCATATCACCCTAAGATAGATGAACAGACAGAGCGAGTGAATTAGGTGTTGGAGGACATGCTTTGTATGTATGTTATGGACCATCAGTCTAGATGGGAGGAGTATATGTATCTGGTTGAGTTTGCATACAATAATGGGAATCACAGCTCGTTGGGTATGCCTCCTTTCCAGGCTTTATATGGCAAACCATGCAGGACACCATTGAGTTGGGATCAGATAGAGGACAGGGTTGCCATTGGTCCAGAGTTGGTTCAAGATATGGAGTAGCAAGTCACACTGATTAGGCAGAGGCTTCAGGAGGCACATGATAGACAGAAGAAGTGTGCTGATGCTAAGAGACTTGATCGGAGCTTCTCAGTTGGGGACAAAGTTTTCCTTAGAGTGCGGCCACACAAGAATCCAATCCATTATAGAAAGGGCTCTAAGCTCACACCATGGTTTGTAGGACCTTTTGAGATCTTGGAGAGGATACCTGTTGCCTACCATCTAGCGTTGCCACCTAGCCTATCGTGTATCCGCGATGTCTTTCATATTTCTGTATTAAGGCGATATATATCTGATTTATCTCATGTATTGCACTAGAGTCCTCTACAGGTAGAGGTGGACGGGCAGTTGTCTTTGGAGCCAACTCACATATTGGCTCGTCAGATGTTGGGCCTTCAAGGTTGAGAGCTGGACCAGGTAAGGATCCAGTGGGATTGTTATGATGAGGTCACAACAAGTTGGGAGGATGCAGCTAGTTTGAGGGCACTCTATCCTCACAGTTTTTACGACTTCCAGAGGAAGTTTAGTCTTAGGGGTGGAGGATGTGAGGCTGATTATTTTTCCTTCCTTATTTTGATCATTTTACATTACAGTTGGTGACATTATCAAACTTTTAGAGACTATTGTTCCATTATGCAGATTTGATTATATCTCCTTATTTTGGTTTGACATTGTTTAGACATGTGGTGATTTGATTTGATCATATTTTGATGTTATGATGATGTTAGATATATGAGATATAGTCGATGATGATTATTGATGTGATTTCAAGTGTATTATGTGGATATATTATTTGTTAATGATTTTGAGACATTAGATAGAAAATGTAGTTTTAATATTAAATTATGTTGTAAATGATTAATGTTGTATGCAATGACATGAATTTAATTTCAGTTGCTCCGGCTATGATTATTCATGATGTGATTGACACTTGATCTAGTTGTGTAGGATTATATTCCCAGGCCATGGGAAATTGGAGGTAGTGTTCACACATATGTTATTCCCTATGAAACTGATCCATTCCCAAGAGGGATGAGGATCACGTGTGATCGGATGTTACTTGCGTGCATGCTTAATTTATTTGTTTTGGCCTAGTGACCCCTTATTAGATTGAATTATTTCATGTGTTGTATATTTATATTTGTTTTACACCACTTGGTATTATTTTTATTTTGGGCCATTTAAAAGTGAATTTATGCCTCCCTAGGTGTACCTTAGTGTCCCAAACTTACTCTAGGTGGTTACCCTTGGGTCTAGGGTCAATTTTGACTAACTAAACTTTAGGGTAACTCACTTTTGGTCACTCTAAACTAGGGTTTAGTCAAAGTGACGAATTTTGAAATGGTTAAGGGTGGGAGATGAGTCATGCTTTGGGAAAGACCCATCTCCCTTCCCAATGTTTGGGGATCCCTTCACCAAGAAGACTTGGGAGGTCTTCAAGACTCCCAAGTGTGTGGGATCTCCCTCCAAGACTCTCACACACGTGTGAGAGCATCTTGGAGGGAGATGGCTCTCTTGGAGAATAAGAGGATACCATATGGCATCCCTTATCCTCATGGAGGCTTGAAGGGAATTTCCACCTCACCGCTTGGTCTCTCACACATTTGTGAGAGCACAAGTGGATAAGGTGAGGAATGGGATGGAATTAGAGGGTGACACCCTCACACTCCTCCCTTGCAAGTGGCATGGGAAGAGGAAGGAGAAGGTAACAAGTGTCACCTTCTTATTCCTCAAGGCCCAATTGGAAGGCCTATATTATCTCCTCTTAAAGAGGAGTGTGGGGTTCTTGCATTTTGCATTTTTATTTCTATTCTTGAAGTTCTTTTTGGGAGTTAGAAAAAATTTGGAGAGTTGGAGAAAATTTTGGGAAGCTTGGAGCTCTTCATCAGATGTGCTTCCATTTTAGGGCTTTTGAAGGTAAGCTCCATGGCTATGGCCATTACCCTTTTTGCTTATGTTTTCTTTTGTGTATGTGGTTGCATATTATGTGGGTTGTCATTTTTATTTTTGTGTGGGATGGGTGTGGTGAGAGCACCTCCATTTTGGAGGAAAGTCTCAACTAGTTTGGGGTAGGGGAGAGTGAACCTCCTCGAGGTCATCTCCTTGTGTTGCACTATTTTAGCCTTGAGGGCATCATAAGAGTTTTGGAAACAATATGTGATTTAGCATGAGTGCCATTGTGATTTTTGAGTTTTAGTTGAAAATGTGTTTGGCTTGAGGCCTTGGGATTTTTGAGATCTTTGGAGTTCTTGGGGTGGCCTCTTGAGTTGAGGGGTCCACTTCTCTACCCCCCCTCCAAACTCATTTATTGAGTTTTGTTATGTGCAAAGCCTTGGGAGTAATTTTTGTGTGTTTGGTGATTCCTTTCTTGCGGTGTGATTGTGAAACTGTGCGATTCCTACCTCCCTAGCTCCGGGGTGACCCACTAGCAGGTCTATGGTAGGGAGGAGGGCATTTCTTAGTGGCTTGGTTCCCCATTTTGGTGTTTTCATTATTATAGGTTTTCATTAGAGAAATGGAGCTTTGGAGGAGTCCATTTTTAGTGTTTGGGCATTATCTTGTTGGCTGGTTTTTGAGAGCCATGGCCTTGTAGGCATATTTGTATTTAGTGTTAAAATGGTTTTTCTCCTTTGTGAATGTTGTGAAAGGAAATTTTTATATGTATAAATCCTATTGTTGTGATTTTTAGAACTATGCAAAGGGTTGTTGTGGAATTCGTTTAGTATGGGAAGCTTGTCAAAGAAAATGTTTCTTGCTGCACTATGTGTTTGTAATTCTATTTTAAATATCAATGTTGTTGAAATGAGTTTCAGAAATAAATAAATGAGAAGTATTCTTATCTGTATGTCTCTAGTTTTTCAAAAAAAATAATAATAATGAGAGCTGCTTAAATCCAATTGTTGTCAAAGAGATTATATTAATCTGCCTTATTGATATTTTTGTCAAAAAAAATGCAATAGCTTTTCTGTATATTTATTTTCAAAAATATATATTACAAACTTGTATTAGACCCAAATCTGTTTATATAAGTTCCCTTGAGGGATCGTATATACTAGTATAATATGTGTATATACATATATATATGTAAAATATACATATACCTATTATATAAATATATCTATGTTACTGATTTAAATTGTATTTTAATACTGTTGTTAAAATTGTGTAAATTTTGAGGATATAAACAAATAAACATATATATATCATTTAGGACAATAAATACACTATTTTTTTAATGTTGCCCTGATTAATTAGTGAATATACTTTACTGTGTATATATACACACACACATATATATGTATGTATATATGTATATACATATATATACATATATATATATACATAGATATATATACAAATATATATATTTAGTAAATGAAATAGACTAAATTTAAACCATGAAATACTAAGCACATTTCATACTGTAAACATGATTATGAGAAAGCGGATTAACAGAGGGGCAGATTGAAGGCCACATGTTTTTTTTTTAAACAAAATGTATGCTGAGGGTGGACGGTGGTCTCACCACCGCCCACCCATTGTCCTTTGATCGCAGGGGTGGGGAGGGGGCTCGACCCCCTCCCCACACCAAACCCTGCTAAGTATTGAAACCTCCATCCGAGGCCCGCAGTGGCATGAGAGCTTCCTGGTCATTCGGCCTTGTCTTCTTTTTGTCATCTAAATTTTGTAGCCTGTAGATCAGTGAAACATGTGTGTGTGTGTGTGCATCAACAATGTAGGTATAAGCTTCTCCAAATGCATACTAAATGTATATATATATACACATACAGATGTATATATATATACAAATAAATATATTCGTTAAAAAAAAACCCTATGGATAATTACACAAAATAGATACCTCTGTGAGGCATTTCCATGGCTGCCATGCCATTGTGGAAGAAGCCTTCAACCTACAATGGAGGCAAAAAAAACAAAACAATGCAAAAGAACAAGTTAGGGTTTTTTGCCATAAGGAAATGATAGAATAAGATTAGGGCTTTCTTTTGAGCAAACAATAAAATATTAGATTAGGGCTCTTTTAAGGAAAAGAATAAAATAATAGATTAGGGATGAGTTGGAATTGAGGGAAAAAAAAATAAAACTGCATTTTATTTATTTTCCCCATTTTACCATGTGCACGTGAATTCGTGTTTCCCTCTCTTTTACTTTTCAAGTCTTTTTTTATTTATTTGACTCTCCTTGTGTTTGATTTTAATTAATTTAATATTATTTTGGGGTTTGGATTTTAATACCATGTGAAGTTTAATTAGTGGAAATGGGTTGTTTTTATTTTAAGTGGGATGCTTTATCCCTTTGTAAGGTACTTATTTTGGGCTTTCATTTTAACTATCTAGTATGTTTTAATTTAAAGTGTTGGGAATTCTCTTTTTTGAATTTAATTTTAATTTAATCGATTTTATTTCAGAGGGGATATTTTAATTTATCCTCTTTTTAATTATTTTAACTTGAGTTAATTAATAAATGTAATTGTCGAGATTATATTTACTAATGGACTTAAGTATTGAGTTTTAATTTGGTCTTTTATTTAAATTTGACTTTTATATTTGTGGAGTGGTTAAATTTATTTCATCTTAGAAATTTATTTATTTTAATTTTTGCATTAATTACTTCTTAAGGTTTTCTTTTTAAAATATTTATTTCAATTATTGAAAACGTGTTGTGCTGTCGAATTTTTCCCAGATTTTAGGGTTTTATTTTTATGGCATTTTTATGACTTTCATTTAATCACTCCATTTTATCATGCGACCATCATACCATTGGATGCATTTTTATATTTGATTTTATTATTGCATTAGAGTTAAGGTTTGATTTCGATTCAGTCAAAATCATCTCTTTCACCTAGGAAACTTAGGGTTTGAATTAATTCCATTCTAACCCTAGAAGTGGTGCACTTAGTGTCGCATAATCCCCTAGTCGGCTATAATCATGCAGGGGATTGCGTAAGTAGACGCGTTTCCCCAAATATGATTGACATGTTTACGCCTTATGTGTATTGTCACCTAGCATGGTGATGCGTGCGAGGGGGTTTCTAGGGACACGTAGAAAAGTTTTTGATATTTTGTGTTATGCCCACATGACAAATGTGGACATGACACGTGTGTTGCATGTCACATAACCCCATAGTCAGCTATCATCACACAGGGGATTACGTAGGTAGACGCACTTCCTGAATACGATTGACATGTTTACACCTTATGCGTATTGTCACCAAGCACGCGGATGCGTGCGAGGGGGTTTCTAGGGACACGTGGAAAAGTTTTTGATATTTCATGTCATGACCACATGACAAATGTGGACATGACACTTGTTGCATGTCGTGGCCGCATGGGAAATGTGGGCATGACATTTGGTATCAGAGCCCAAGTTTAAACACTAAGTTTGTTTAGGGCACATCATTATTTTGCAAATTTGATTAATTTGTGGTTACCTCATTTTTGTAGGATGCCTCCCTAATGAGTTTGGCGAGTGCGTTCACACTGTACAGAGTCCGTAGAGGTTCACAGTGACTCTTTAGCTAAGGGACAGGCATTGCCAGCCCCACAGGTACCGCAGGCACCACCAACCCTACCTATACCAGATATTGGGCCACAAATATTGTAGGCTTTATAGGCAGTGTTAGATAGACTACCACCGGCCGTAGCTGAGCCGTGCATAGAGCCACATGTTGAGCCTCGCATTGATCTGCGAGAGGAGCCGTGCATGAAGCCACGAGCAGAGCCCCGCGTCGAGCTGCGAGAGGCACCACGTGTGGACCCATATGTTGAGATACCAAATACGATGACAGAGGAGGTTGGATTGGCCTATAGGGCCCGTAGCAGGAGCCCTCCATGTCATGTTAGGCATGAGGAGGTAGTGCGAGTGGAGCAGATTATTCACAGGCCTTATGATTATTATGCGGATGAGCCTATCAAAGGGCACAGAGACTGAGGAGATCCTAGCAGGGATTTGTTGAGGCTAAATCCACCTACATTTGTTGGGACCACAGAGGGAGCTGAGGCAGAAGCCTAGATCATCAACTTAGACAAATGCTTCACATTGCATCCTTACAAGGGCAACACCAAGGTACGTGTGGCAGTCCACCTATTGTGAGATGCAGCAGTTACTTGGTGGTGCACTGAGGAGTGCAAGCACCATCTATCATTGGACACACTCACATGGGATACTTTCATTAAGCAATTCAATGCGTGATATTTATCAGATCACTATAGGCAGCGTCGCATAGACGATTTTCATGACCTTCAACAGAGAGGGCTTACTATTGCTTAGTATGAGGGTAGATTCACCGAGTTGTCTTGATATACGGAGTATCTCCATGACGAGAAGCTCTTGGTTCATAAGTTTATCAGAGGATTAAACCACAGCATAGCAGGGCATGTATGCATGGCAAACCCCCAGACATTGAGTGATGCTGCCGAGAAGGCATACATAGCTGAGGAGATACAGGGTCGAGGGCAGAGTTCACGCCCTCAGTTTCAGAATCATGGGTAGTAGCAGCATCAGTAGAGTTACCATAGACCACCACTGCCACCTTAAAGAGGAGGATTTAGTTCTGCATCCTTACCTCCTAGGCCCCCACAACAGCAGCAGCCGCAGCAACAGCAGAGATCCAAGCCACAACAGAGGGCACATGGGGGCATAATTGAGGTTGGCAGCAGCAATGCCCGCACATAAATCAAAGGCAGCAAGGAACACTTGCGAGGCCCCGCGAGGTCGCAACAATCATACAGGGGTTCACAGAGGTAGATCTGGACAGCAGCAGTCAAGTAGGACTTAGACTAGACATGTGCAGGCTAGGGTCCCATGTTATGTGTGTGGTGGAGCGGGACATCTAGCTAGAGAGTGTCCACAGGGCTTTACAGTAGGGGGCAGCCTCGTATAGGAGGATCAGAGCAGACGGTTGGAGATGTGGGTAGGTCCCACCATATGTTTGTAGCAGTTGATAACCGCCAGGCTAATTTTTAGGTATCAGTGATTGAGACATCAGGTATGATTGGGGGTGTTCCCATTTCTATTCTTTTTGACTCTGGTGCTACTGACTCTTTCATATCCCCATCGTTAGTAGAGCGTTGCAGGTTGGTGGCCTCTAGGCAGGGGGATAGCTGGGTGGTTGAGTTGGCCTCAGGGGCCAAGATGACAGTAGATGCCTTAGTCCACGACTATGAGATATCTTTGGGACCCTTTTCCACAGTATGTGACCTTAGAGTTATGACATTAGGATCCTACGATGTGGTTTTGGGTATGAACTAGCTTGTGGCTCATTGAGCTAAGCTAGATTGTCGCCAAAAGGTGATTAGCTGCTTAGATGATCATGGTACATTAGTTGAGATAGTGGGCATTCAGAAGCCCACAGCAGTATGTATGATATCTGCTTAGTAGCTTAAGTGCTACATATGGAAGGGATGCCAGATGTTCGCTATTACAGTGAGTGACAAATCAGAGAACGAGCCTGAGGCATCTTTGGATGACCATCCCATCCTGAGAGAGTTTGTCGATGTGTTTCCAGTAGAGCTACCGAAGATGCCACCTCATCGTGAGGTAGACTTTCATATTGACTTAGTACCAGGTGCCCAACCAGTGTCTCGTGCACCCTACAGGATGACCACTCATGAGCTCACAGAGCTCAAGTTACAACTTAAGGACTTGCTAGAGAAGGGGTACATCCAACGAGAGTTTCACCTTGAGGCGCTCCTATCATCTTTGTGAAGAAGGATGGGCCTCTTTGATTATGCATGGATTATAGGTAGTTGAATAAGGTGACGGTGTAGAACCGTTATCCTCTGCCTAGAATTGACGATCTCTTCGATCAGATGTAGGGAGCCAGTGTGTTCTCTAAGATTGACTTGAAGTCTAGTTACCATCAGTTGCGTATCACAGAGGCGGACATCCATAAGACGCCTTCTGGACTCAATATGGCCACTATGAGTTCACTGTGGTCCCCTTCAGTTTAATGAACACCCCTGCAGTATTCGTGAGTCTCATGAACGGGGTGTTCCGTACCTACTTGGATCAGTTCATGATTACTTTCCTCGATGACATATTGATCTATTCGCAGACTGAGGAGGAGCATGAGGAGCACCTACATCAAGTTCTACAGTGTTTGAGGGAGTAGAATCTTTATGGGAACTTGGTGAAGTATGCATTTTTTTAAGATAGAGGTATAGTACTTGGGGCACATCCTATCTGGCGATGGTATCTCAGTAGATCCATCAAAGATCAAGGCTATCAGAGATTGGCCAGCACCCACCAATGTGATAGAGGTTAGGAGTTTTATGGGGTTAGCTGGTTCTTACCGTAGATTTGTTGAGGGTTTCTCTAAGATAGCACACCCCATCACTTCCCTTCAGTGAAAAGGGAAGAGCTTTCTATGGACTGAGCAGTGTGAGGGATTTTGGGGTCCTCCGGGAGTGTCTTACTAGCACTCCCATTTTAGCGGTTCCTGATCCAACAGCAAATTTTATAGTTTGGACTAATCCATCACTTGAGAGTTTGGGATCCGCACTTATGCAGGGTTGTAGAGCGATCACATATGAGTCGTGAAAGCTCAAGACCCATGAGCTGAACTACCCCACTCACGATTTGGAGCTTACAGTGGTGGTTCATGCTTTAGTCCATTGGAGACATTTCTTATTGGGTCGTCACTTTGAGCTTCATTCAGATCATCACAACCTTTAGTACATATTCACATAGCCAAATCTGAACACCCATCAGCAGCGTTGGATGGAGTTTCTTTGCGAGTATGACTTTGATGTCCACTACATCAAAGGGAAAGAGAATGTGGTTACTGATGCATTGAGTCGGAGGTGCCATGAGATCTTGACCTTGACTCTGGGTGTGGACTTGAGAGGATGCATTATTTAGCATTTGCCTGAGGATGAGTGAATCAGGGGTTGAGGACATGTTTCATATGTATGTTAACCATCAGTCTAGATGGGAGGAGTATCTATATCTAATTGAGTTTGCCTACAATAATAGGCATCACAACTCATTGGGTTTGCCTCCTTTCTAGGCTTTATATGGCAGACCATGCAGGACACCATTGAGTTGGGATTGAATAGAGGATAGGGTTGCCATTGGTCCAAAGTTCTTTCAGGATATGGAGCAGCAGGTCACACTGATTAGGCATAGGCTTCAAGAGGCACAAGATAGATAGAAGAAGTATGCCAATGCTAAGAGACACGATCGAAGCTTCTCAGTTGGGGACAGAGTATTCCTTAGAGTGCGGCCACACAAGAGTCGAATCCGTTATGGAAAGGGCTCTAAGCTCGCACCACGGTTTGTAGGACCTTTTGAGATCTTGGAGCGGATAGGACCTATTGCCTACCATCTAGCGTTACCACCTAGCCTATCGCATATCCACGATGTCTTTCATATTTTTGTATTGAGGTGATATATATCTAATTTATCTCATGTATTGGACTGCAGTGCTCTATAGGTAGAGGTGGACAGGTAGTTGGCTTTGGATCCAATTCGCATATTGGCTTGTCAGACACTAAGCCTTCGAGGTCAAGAGCTGGACCAAGTTAGGGTCTAGTGGGATCATTATGATAAGGTCACAGTGACTTGGGAGGATGCAGCTAGTTTGAAGGCACTCTATCCTCACCTTTTTTACGACTTCAAGGAGGAAGTTTAGTCTTAGGAGGGGAGGATGTGAGGTCAATTATTTTTCCTTCCTTATTTTGATTGTTTTACATTACAGTTGGTGACATTATCAGACTTTTAGAGACTATTATTCCATTATGCAGATTTGATTATATCTCCTTATTTTGGTTTGACATTGTTTAGACATGTGGTGATTCGATTTGATCATATTTTGATGTTATGATGATGTTAGATATATGAGATATAGTTGATGATGATTATTGATGTGATTTCAAGTGCATTATATGGATATATTATTTGATGATGATTTTGAGACATTAGATAGAAAATGTAGTTTTAATATTAAATTATGTTGTAAATGATTAATGTTGTATGCAATGATATGAAATTAATTTCAGTTGCTTCGGCTATGATTATTCATGATGTGATTGACACTTGATCTAGTTGTGCAGGATTATATTCCCAGGCCATGAGAAATTGGAGGTAGTCTTCACACATATGTTATTCCCTGTGAAACCAATCCATTCCCAAGAGGGATGAGGATCACGTGTGATCAAATGTTGCTTGCGTGCATGCTTAATTTATTTGTTTTGGCCTAGTGACCCCTTATTAGATTGAATTAGTTCATGTGTTGTATATTTATATTTGTTTTACACCACTTGGTATTATTTTTATTTTGGGCCATTTTAAAGTGAATTTATGACTTCCTAGGTGTACCTTAGTGCCCCAAACTTACCCTAGGTGGTTACCCTTGGGTCTAGGGGTAATTTTGACCAACTAAACCTTAGGGTAACTCACTTTTGGTCACTCTAAACTAGGGTTTAGTCAAAGTGATGAAATTTGAAATGGCCAAGGGTGGGAGATGAGTCATGCTTTGGGAAAGACCCATCTCCCTTCCCAAAGTTTGGGGATCCCTTCACCAAGAAGACTTGGGAGGTCTTCAAGACTCCTAAGTGTGTGGGATCTCCCTCCAAGACTCTCACACATGTGTGAGAGCATCTTGGAGGGAGATGGCTCTCTTGGAGAATAAGAGGATGCCATATGGCATCCCTTATCCTCATGGAGAATTGAAGGGAATTGCCACCTCACCACTTGGTCTCTCACACATGTTTGAGAGCACAAGTGGATAAGGTGAGGAATGAGATGCAACTGGAGGGTGACACTTGTCACCCTCACACTCTTTCTCCTTTGCAAGTGGCATGGGAAGAGGAAGGAGAAGGTGACAAGTGTCACCTTCTCATTCCTTAAGGCCAAATTGGAAGGCCTATATTATCTCCTCTTGAAGAGCAGTGTGGGGTTCTTGCATTTTGCATTTTTACTTCTATTCTTGGATTTCTTTTTGGGAGTTAGAAAAATTTTGGAGAGTGAGAAAATTTTGGGAAGCTTGGAGCTCTTCATCAAATGTGCTTCTATTTTAGGGCTTTTGAAGGTAAGCTCCATGGCTATGGCCATTACCCTTTTTGCTTATGTTTTCTTTTGTGTATGTGGTTGCATATTATGTGGGTTATCATTTTTATTTTTGTGCGGGATGGGTGTGGTGAGAGTACCTCCATTTTGGAGGAAAGGCTCAACTAATTTGGGGTAGGGGAGAGTGAACCTCCTTGAGGTCATCTTCTTGTGTTGCACTATTTTAACCTCGAGGGCATCATAAGAGTTTTGGAGACAATATGTGATTTGGCATGAGTACCATTGTGATTTTTGAGTTTTGGTGGAAAATGTGTTTGGCTTGAGGCCTTCAGATTTTTGAGATCTTTGGAGTTCTTGGGGTGGCCTCTTGAGTTGAGGGTTCCACTTCCCTACCCCCCTCCAAACTCATTTATTGAGTTTTGTTATGTGCAAATCCTTGGGAGTAATTTTTGTGTGTTTGGTGATTCCTTTGTTATGGTGTGATTGTGAAACCGTGTGATTCCTACCTCCCTAACTCAGGGGTGACCCACTAGCGGGTCTATGGTAGGGAGGAGGGCATTTCTTAGTGGATTGGTTCCCCATTTTGGTGTTTGCATTATTGCAGGTTTTCATTAGAGAAATGGAGCTTTGGAGGAGTCCATTTTTAGTGTTTTGGCATTATCTTGTTGGCTAGTTTTTGAGAGCCATGGCCTTGTAGGCCTTTTTGTATTTAGTGTTAAAATGGTTTTTCTCCTTTGTGAATGTTGTGAAAGGAAATTTTTATATGTATAAATCCTATTGTTGTGATTTTTAGAACTATGCAAAGGGTTGTTGTGGAATTCATTTAGTATGGGAAGCTTGTCAAAGAAAATGTTTCTTGCTGCACCATGTGTTTGTAATTCTATTTTAAATATCAATGTTGCTGAAATGAGTTTCTAAAATAAATAAATGAGAAGTATTCTTATCTTTATGCCTTTGGTTTTTCAAAAAATATATATATAATGAGAGCTGCTTAAATCCAGTTGTTGTCAAAGAGATTATTATAATCTACCTTATTGATATTTTTGTCAAAAAAAAATGCAATAGCTTTTCTGTATATTTATTTTCAAAAAAATATATTATTGGCTTGTATTAGACCCAAATCTGTTTATATAAGTTCCCTTGAGGGATTGTATATACTAATATAATATGGTGTATATACATATATATATATATATATATATCATTTAGGATATTAAATACACTATTTTTTTAATGTTGGCCTGATTAATTAGCGAATATACTTTACTGTGTATACATATACATATACACATATAAATATATATGTATATACATATATATACACAGACATATATACAAATATATATATTTAATAAATGAAATAGACTGAATTTAAACCATGAAATACTAAGCACATTTCATACTATAAACATGCTTATGAGAAAGCGGATTAACAGAGGGGCAGATTGAAGGCCGCAGGTTTTTTTTTTTTTAAACAAAATGTATGCTGAGGGTGGACGGCGGTCTCACCACCGCCCACCCATTGTCCTTTGATCACAGGTGTGGGGAGGGGGCCTAGCCTCTACCCACACCCTTGCTAAATATTGAAACCTTTGTCCGAGGCCCGCAGTGGCGTGAGAGCTTCCTGGCCATTCGGTCTTGTCTTCTTTTTGCCGTCTAAATTCTGTAGCCTGCAGGTCAGCGAAACATATATATATACATACTAGTATCTGTGCATCAACAATGTAGGTATAAGCTTCTCTAGATGCATACTAAATGTTTATATATTATTTTTATATATATACATACAGATGTATATATATAGATACAAATAAATATATTCATAAAAAAAAACCCTATGGATAATTACACAAAATAGATACCTCCGTGAGGCATTCCCATGGTTGTTAGGCCATTGTGGAAGAAGCCTTCAACCTGCAACCAAAATGGAGAAACAATGGAGGCAAAACAAAAAAAATAAAAAAATAAAACAAAACAAAACAATGCAAAAGAACAAGTTAGGGTTTTTGCCATAAGGAAACGATAGAATAAGATTAGGGCTTTCTTTTGAGCAAACAATAAAATATTAGGTTAGGGCTCTTTTTCTTTTAGGGAAAAGAATAAAATAATAGATTAGGGATGAGTTGGAATTGAGGGAAAAAAATTAAAAATGCATTTTATTTATTTTCCCTATTTTACCATGTGCACGTGAATTCTTATTTCCCTCTCTTTTACTTTTCAAGTCTTTTTTGATTTATTTGACTCTCCTTGTGTTTGATTTTAGTTAATCTAATATTATTTTGGGGTTTGGATTTTAATACCATTTGAAGTTTAATTAGTGGAAATGGGTTGTTTTTATTTTAAGTGGGATGTTTTATCCCTTTGTAAGGTACTTATTTTGGGCTTTCATTTTAACTATCTAGTATGTTTTAATTTAAAGTGTTGGGAATTCTCTTTATTAAATTTAATTTTAATTTAATCAATTTTATTCCAGGGGGATATTTTAATTTATCCTCTTTTTAATTATTTTAACTTGTGTTAATGTAATTGTCGAGATTATATTTACTAATAGATTTAAGTATTGAGTTTTAATTTGGTCATTTATTTAAATTCAAATTTTATATTTGTGGAGTGGTTAAATTTATTTGACCTTGAAAATTTATTTATTTTAATTTTTGTATTAATTACTTCTTAGGGTTTTCTTTTTAAAATATTTAATTCAATTATTGAAAACGTGTTATGCTGTCAAATTTTTTCCATATTTTAGGCTTGTATTTTTATGGCATTTTTACGAATTTTATTTAATCACTCTATTTTATCATGTGACCATCATACCATTGGATGCGTTTTTATATTCGATTTCATTATTGCATTAGAGTTAAAGTTTGATTTTGATTCAGTCGAAATCATCTCTTTCACCTAGGAAACTTAGGGTTTGAATTAATTATGTTCTAACCCTAGAAGCGACGCACCTCACGTCACATAACCCCCTAGTTGGCTATCATTACGCAGGGGATTGCGTAGGTAGACGCACTTCCTTGAATACGATTGACATATTTACGCTTTATGCGTATTGCCACCGAGCACGCTGACGCGTGCAAGGGGGTTTCTAGGAACACATGGAAAAAATTTGATATTTCGTGTCATGACCACATGACACATGTGTTGTGTGTCATGACCACATGGGAAATGTGAGCATGACATTTGGTATCAGAGCCCAAGTTTAAACACTGGACTTGTTTAGGGCACATTATTATTCTGCAACTTTGATTAATTTGCGGTTACCTCATTTTTGTAGGATGCCTCCCTGACGAGTTCGGTGAGTGCGTTCACACCGCACGGAGTCCGTAGAGATTCATAGTGATTCTTTAGCTAAGGGAAAGGCACCGCCGGCCATACAGGTACTGCAGGCACCACCGGCCCTACCTATACCAAATATTGGGCCACAGATATTGTAGGCTCTACAAGCAGTTTTAGATAGACTACCACTGGCCGCAGCTGAGCCGCGCATAGAGCCACTTGTTGAGCCCCGTGTTGATCTGCGAGAGGAGCCACGTGTAGAGCCACGAGCAGAGTCACATATGGAGCCATGTGTGGAGCCCCGCGTCAAGCCACAAGAGGCACCACGTGTGGAGCCATATGTTGAGATACCAGATACGATGGTGGAGGAGGTTGGATCAGCCTACAGAGCCCATAGCGAGGGCCCTCCACATCATGCTAGGCCTGAGGAGGCAGTGCGAGTGGAGCAGATTCTTCACAGGCCTTTTATACAAATAAGCCTATCAGAGGGCACAAAGACCGAGGAGATCCCATCAGGGATTTTTTGAGGCTGAATCCACCTACATTCATTGGGACCATAGAGGGAGATGTGGCAGAGGCCTGGCTCATCAGCTTAGATAGATACTTCGCGTTGCGTCCGACACACTCACATGGGAGACTTTCATTGAGTGCTTCAATGCGCGATATTTATCAGATCACTACAAGCAGTGTCGCATAAACAATTTTCACGAGCTTTAGCAGAGAGGGCTTACTGTTGCTAAGTATGAGGGTTGATTCACTGAGTTGTCTTGATATGCGAAGTATCTCCATGATGAGGAGCTCCTGGTTCATAAGTTTATCAGAGGATTGAACCATAGCATAGCAGAGCTTGTATGCATGGAAGACCCCCAGACATTGAGTGATGTTGCCGAGAAGGCATACATAGCTGAGGAGATACAGGGTCAAGGGTAGAGTTCATGCCCTCAGTTTTAGGATCGTGGGCAGTAGCAGCATCAGCAGAGTTACCGCAAACCACCGCCGCCACCTCAGAGAGGAGGATTTAGTTTCGCATCCTTACCTCCTAGGCCCCCACAGCAGCAACAGCGACAACAGCAGCAGAGATCCAAGCCACAACAGAGGGCACATGAGGGGCATAATCAAGGTTGGTAGCAACAGGGCCCGCGTAGAGATCAGAGGTAGTAGGGACCACCTGCAGGGCCCACAAGGTCGCAGCAGTCATACAGGGGTTCACGAGGGTAGATCTGGATAGCAGTAGTTGAGTAGGACTCAAACTAGACAGGTGTAGGATAGAGGCCCATGTTATGTGTGGTGGAGTAGGACATCTAGCCAGAGAGTATCCACAGGGCTTTACAGTAGGGGGCAGCCTCATACAGGAGGATCAAAGCAGACGGTTGTAGATGTGGGTAGGTCCCACCGTATGTTCGCAGCAGTTGATAATCGCCAGGATGGTTTTTAGGTATCAATGATTGAGACATCATGTATGATAGGGGGTGTCCCCATTTTAATTCTTTTTTACTCTGGTGCTATTGACTCTTTCATATCTCCATCGTTAGTGGAGCGTTCAGGCTGGTGGTCTCTAGGCAGGGGGATAGGTGGGTGGTTGAGTTGGCCTCAGGGGCCAAGATGACAGTAGATGTCTTAGTCCATGACTGTGAGATATCTTTGGGACCCTTTGCCACAGTATGTGACCTTAGAGTTATGACATTAGGATCCTACGATGTGGTTTTAGGTATGGAGTGGCTTACGTCTCATTGAGCCAAGATAGATTGTCGCCAAAAGGTGATTAGCTGCTTAGACGATCATGGTACATCAATTGAGATAGTGAGCATTCAGAAGCCCACAATAGTGCGTATGATATGTCCTCAGCATCTTAAGCTCTACATGCGGAAGGGATGCCAAATGTTCACTATTACAGTGAGTGACAGATCAGAGGACAAGCCTGAGGCATCTTTGGATGACCATCCCATCTTGAGAGAGTTTGCCGATGTGTTTCCAGCAGAGCTACCGGGGATACAACCCTATCGTGAGGTAGACTTTCATATTGATTTAGTACCGGGTGCTGAGCTAGTGTCTCGTTCACCCTACAGGATGACCACTCATGAGCTCACATAGCGCAAGTTACAACTTGAGGACTTGCTCGAGAAGGGGCACATCCGACCGAGCATTTCACCTTGGGACGCTCTTGTCATCTTCGTGAAGAAGAAGGATGGGTCTCTTTGATTATGTATGCATTATAGGTAGTTGAATAAGGTGACAGTGAAGAACCATTATCCTCTGCCCAAAATTGATGATCTCTTCGATCAGATGCAGGGAACCAGGGTGTTTTTTAAGATTGACCTGAAGTCCAATTACCATTAGTTGCGTATCACAGAGGTAGACATCTATAAGACTACCTTCCAGACTCAATATGGCCACTATGAGTTCACTGTGGTCCCCTTCGGTTTGACTAATGCCCCTGCAGTGTTCATGAGTCTCATAAACGGGGTGTTCCCTATCTACTTGGATTAGTTAGTGATTATTTTCCTCAATGATATATTAATCTATTCTTAGACCGAGGAGTATGAGGAGCACCTACGTCAGGTTCTACAGTGTTTGAGGGAGAAGAATCTTTATGGAAACTTGGCAAAGTGTGCATTTTTCAGGATAGAGGTACAATACTTGGGGCACATCCTATCTAGCGATGATATCTTAGTACATCCATAGAAGATCGGGGCTATCAGAGATTGGCCAACACCCACCAGTGTGACAGAGGTTAGGAGTTTTATGGGGTTAGCTGGTTATTACCGTAGATTTGTTGAGGGTTTCTCTCAGATAGTGCACCCCATCACTTCCCTTTAGTGAAAAGGGAAGAGTTTTCTATGGACTAAGCAATGTGAGAGGGCCTTTGGGGTCCTCAAGGAGCATCTTACTAGCACTCCCATTGTAGCGGTTCCTAATCTAGCAACAAATTTTATGGTTTCCACTGATGCATCACTTGAGGGTTTGGGAGCCGTACTTATGCAGGGTGGTAGAGCGATCATGTATGAGTTGCGAAAGCTCAAGACCCATGAGCTGAACTATCCCACTCACGATTTGGAGCTTGTAGCAGTGGTTCATGCTCTAGTCCGTTGGAGGCATTTCTTATTGGGTCATCGCTTTAAGCTTCATTTAGATCATCACAACCTTCAATAAATATTCACATAGCCAAATCTGAACACCCGTTAGCGGCGTTGGATGAGTTTCTTTGTGAGTATGACTTTGATGTCCACTACATCAAAGGGAAGGAGAACGTGGTTACCGACGCATTAAGTCAGAGGCGCCATGAGATCTTGACCTTGACTCTGGGTGTGGACTTGAGAGGATGCATTATTCAGCATCTGTCTGAGGATGAGTGGTTTCTTGAGGTGCAACAAGAGATCCGTTCACAGAGGGCCCTTGTGGGTAATTTTGTAGGATACTCACTGGAGGCAGATGGATTACTTCATCATCGATAGCACATTTATGTACCCTGCACAGGTGACCTACGTAATGTAGTGTTATCAGAGACTCACAGAGCACCATATGTGACACATCTAGGGGTGAAGAAGATGTATGTCAACCTTCAACAACTGTACCATTGGGCAGGTATGAGACGGGATATTGCATAGTTTGTTTCTCGATGCCTTGAGTGCTAGAGGGTAAAGGCTGAGCATCAACATCCAACGGATCTTTTATACCCTCACGAGATACCTGAGTGGAAATGGGACACAATTTCCATAGATTTTATTGTTGGTCTTCCTATGTCTTTGTGTCGCCATGATGCCATCATGGTGACAGTTGACAAGTTGACCAAGGTGGCGCATTTCTCACCTGTACGCACGATGTACAATGCACCAGCAGTGACGAGAGTATTCTTGGACGATATTGTGAGATTACATGGAGTACCTCTTCCCATCATTTCTGACAGGGATTCAATGTTCACTTCAGCATTTTGGAGAGCTTTGTAACAGGCGTTGGGCACACAGCTCAACTTTAGTTCTGCATATCACCCTGAGACAGATGGACAGACAGAGTGAGTGAATTAGATGTTGGAGGACATGCTTCAAGTGTATGTTATTGACCATCAGTCTAGATGGGAGGAGTATATGTATCTGGTTGAGTTTGCCTACAATAATGGGCATCACAGCTCATTGGGTATGTCTCTTTTCTAGGATTTATATGGCAAACCATACAGGACACCATCAAGTTGGGATCAGATAGAGGATAGGGTTGCCATTGGTCCAGAGTTGGTTTAGGATATGGAGCAATAGGTCACACTGATTAGGTAGAGGCTTCAGGAGGCACACGATAGATAGAAGAAGTATGTCGATGCTAAGAGACTTGATCAGAGCTTCTCAGTTGGGGATAGAGTATTCTTTAGAGTGCACCCACCAAAGAGTCCAATCCATTATGGAAAGGGCTCTAAGCTCGCACCATGGTTTGTAGGACCTTTTGAGATCTTGAAGCAGATAGGACCTGTTGCCTCTATCTAGTATCGCCACCTAGCCTATCGCGTATCCACGATGTCTTTCATATTTCTGTATTGAGGCGATATATATCTGATTTATCTCATGTATTGGACTAGAGTTCTCTACAGGTAGAGGCAGACGGGCAGTTGGCTTTGGAGCCAATTTGCATATTGGATCGTCAAACACTGGGCCTTTGAGGTCAAAAGCTGGACCAAGTTAGGATCCAGTAGGATCATTATGATGAGGTCACAATGACTTGGGAGGATGCAGCTAGTTTGAGGGCACTCTATCCTCACCTTTTTGATGACTTCCAGGAGGAAGTTTAGTCTTAAGGGGGAGGATGTGAGGCTGATTATTTTTCCTTCCTTATTTTGATTGTTTTACATTATAGTTGGTGACATTATCAGACTTTTAGAGACGATTGTTCCATTATACAGATTTGATTATATCTCCTGATTTTGGTTTGATATTGTTTAGGCATGTGGTGATTCGATTTGATCATATTTTGATGTTATGATGATGTTAGATATATGAGATATAGTTGATGATGATTATTGATGTGATTTCAAGTGCATTATGTGGATATATTATTTGTTGATGATTTTGAGACATTAGATAGAAAATGTAGTTTTAATATTAAATTATGTTGTAAATGATTAATGTTGTATGTAATGACATGAATTTAATTTCAGTTGCTTCGGCTATGATTATTCATGATGTGATTGACACTTGATCTAGTTGTGCAGGAGTATATTCCTAGGCCACGGGAAATCAGAGGTAGTGTTCACACATATGTTATTCCCTGTGAAACTGATCCATTCCCAAGAGGGATGAGGATCACGTGTGATCGGATGTTGCTTGCGTGCATGCTTAATTTATTTGTTTTGGCCTAGTGACCCCTTATTAGATTGAATTATTTCATGTGTTGTATATTTATATTTGTTTTACACCACTTGGTATTATTGTTATTTTGGGCCATTTAAAAGTGAATTTATGCCTCCCTAGGTGTACCTTAGTGTACCAAACTTACCCTAGGTGGTTACCCTTGGGTCTAGGGTCAATTTTGACTAACTAAACCTTAGGATAACTCACTTTTGGTCACTCTAAACTAGGGTTTAGTCAAAGTGACGAATTTTGAAATGGCTAAGGGTGGGAGATGAGTCATGCTTTGGGAAAGACCCATCTCCCTTCCCAAAGTTTGGAGATCCCTTCACCAAGAAGACTTGGGAGGTCTTCAGGACTCCCAAGTGTGTGGGATCTCCCTCCAAGACTCTCACACACGTGTGAGAGCATCTTGTAGGGAGATGGCCCTCTTGGAGAATAAGACGATTTCATATGGTATCCCTTATCCTCATGGAGGCTTGAAGGGAATTGCCACCTCACCACTTGGTCTCTCACACGTGTGAGAGCACAAGTTGATAAGGTGACGAATGGGATGGAATTGGAAGGCCTATATTATCTCCTCTTGAAGAGGAGTGTGGGGTTCTTGCATTTTGCATTTTTACTTCTATTCTTGGAGTTCTTTTTGGGAGTTAGAAAAATTTTGGAGAGTTGGAGAAATTTTTGGGAAGCTTGGAGCTCTTCATCAAATGTGCTTCAATTTTAGGGCTTTTGAAGGTAAGCTCCATATCTATGGCCCACCCTTTTTGCTTGTGTTTTCTTTTGTGTATGTGGTTGCATATTATGTGGGTTGTCATTTTTATTTTTTTGTGGGATGGGTGTGGTGAGAGCACCTCCATTTTGGAGGAAAGGCTCAACTAGTTTGGGGTAGGGGAGAGTGAACCTCCTCGAAGTCATCTCCTTGTGTTGTACTATTTTAGCCTTGAGGGCATCATAAGAGTTTTGGAGACAATATGTGATTTGGCATGAGTGTCATTGTGATTTTTGAGTTTTGGTGGAAAATGTGTTTGGCTTGAGGCCTTCAGATTTTTGAGATCTTTGGAGTTCTTGGGGTGGCCTCTTGAGTTGAGGGGTCCACTTCCCTACCCCCCTCCAAAATCATTTATTGAGTTTTGTTATGTGCAAAGCCTTGGGAGTAATTTTTGTGTGTTTGGTGATTCCTTTCTTGCAGTGTGATTGTGAAACCGTGTGATTCCTACCTCCTTAACTCAAGGGTGACCCACTAGAGGGTCTATGGTAGGGAGGAGGGCATTTCTTAGTGGCTTGGTTCCCCATTTTAGTGTTTGCATTATTGCAGGTTTTCATTAGAGAAATGGAACTTTGGAGGAGTCTATTTTTAGTGTTTTGGCATTATCTTGTTGGCTAGTTTTTGAGAGCCATGGCCTTGTAGGCCTTTTTGTATTTAGTGTTAAAATGGTTTTTCTCCTTTGTGAATGTTGTGAAAGGAAATTTTTATATGTATAAATCCTATTGTTGTGATTTTTAGAACTATGCAAAGGGTTGTGGAATTCATTTAGTATGGGAAGCTTGTCAAAGAAAATGTTTCTTGCTGCACTATGTGTTGTAATTCTGTTTTAAATATCAATGTTGATGAAATGAGTTTCAGAAATAAATAAATGAGAAGTATTCTTATCTTTATGCCTCTATTTTTTCAAAAAAAAATATAATGAGAGTTGCTTAAATCTAGTTGTTGTCAAAGAGATTATATTAATCTGTCTTATTGATATTTTTGTCAAAAAAAAAAATGCAATAGCTTTTCTGTATATTTATTTTCAAAAAAATATATTATTAGCTTGTATTAGACCCAAATCTGTTTATATAAGTTCCCTTGAGGGATTGTATCTACTAATATAATATGGTGTATATACATATATATATGTAAAATATATATATACATATAAATACCTATTATATAAATATATATATATATATATATATATATATGTTACTAATTGAAATTGTATTTTAATACTGTTGATAAAACTGTGTAAATTGTGAAGGTATAAACAAATAAACATATATATATATATATATATATAATACACATATATAAATCATTTAGGGTATTAAATACACTATTTTTTTTAATGTTAGCCTGATTAATTAGCAAATATACTTTACTGTGTATATATATTTACATATACACATAAATATATATATGTAT
Source organism: Cunninghamia lanceolata (assembly GCA_027924645.1). Lineage (NCBI taxonomy): Eukaryota > Viridiplantae > Streptophyta > Pinopsida > Cupressales > Cupressaceae > Cunninghamia > Cunninghamia lanceolata. The sequence continues at coordinate 21,509,573 of BSBN01001583.1, forward strand.
ATACATATATATATACAGACGTATATACAAATATATATATTTAGTAAATGAAATAGACTAAATTTAAACCATGAAATACTAAGCACATTTCATACTGTAAACATGCTTATGAGAAAGCGGATTAATAGAGGGGCGAATTGAAGGCCACGGGTTTTTTAAAAAAAAATGTATGCTGAGGGTGGACGGCGATCTCACCGCCACCCACCCATTGTCCTTTGATCGCGAGTGTGGGGAGGGGGCCGAGCCCCCTCCCCACACCAAACCCTACTAAATATTGAAACCTTCGTCCGAGGCCCGCAGTGGCGTGAGAGCTTCCTGGTCATTCGGCCTTGTCTTCTTTTTGTCATCTAAATTTTGTAGCCTACAGATCAACGAAACATATATGTAATATATATACATATACTAGTATCTGTGCATCAACAATGTAGCTATAAGCTTCTCCAGATGCATACTAAATGTGTGTGTGTGTGTATATATATATTCATTAAAAAAAATCCTATGGATAATTACACAAAATAGATACCTCCGTGAGGCATTTCCATGGCTGCCATGCCATTGTGGAAGAAGCCTTCAACCTGCAACCAAAATGGAGAAACAATGGAGGCAAAACAAAAAAAAAAAACAATGCAAAAAAACAAGTTAGGGTTTTTTGCCATAAGGAAATGATAGAATAAGATTAGGGCTTTCTTTTGAGCAAACAATAAAATATTAGATTAGGTTTCTTTTAGGGAAAAGAATAAAATAATAGATTAGGGATGAGTTGGAATTGAGGGAAAAAAAATTAAAAATGCATTTTATTTATTTTCCCCATTTTACCATGTGCACGTGAATTCTTGTTTCCCTCTCTTTTGCTTTTCAAGTCTTTTTTGATTTATTTGACTCTCCTTGTGTTTGATTTTAGTTAATTTAATATTATTTTGGGGTTTGGATTTTTAATACGATGTGAAGTTTAATTAGTTGAAATGGGTTGTTTTTATTTTAAGTGGGATGCTTTATCCCTTTGTAAGGTACTTATTTTGGGCTTTCATTTTAACTATCCAACATGTTTTAATTTGAAGTGTTGAGAATTCTCTTTATTGAATTTAATTTTAATTTAATCAATTTTATTCCAAAGGGGATATTTTAATTTATCCTCTTTTTAATTATTTTAACTTGAGTTATTTAATAAATGTAATTGTCGAGATTATATTTATTAATGGACTTAAGTATTGAGTTTTAATTTGGTTATTTATTTAAATTTGAATTTTATATTTGTGAAGTGGTTAAATTTATTTGACCTTAGAAATTTATTTATTTTAATTTTTGCATTAATTACTTCTTAGGGTTTTCTTTTTAAAATATTTATTTCAATTATTGAAAATGTGTTATGCTGTCAAATTTTTCCTAGATTTTAGGGTTTTATTTTTATGGCATTTTTCTGACTTTCATTTAATCACTCCATTTTATCGTGCGACCATCATACCATTGGATGCATTTTTATATTTGATTTTATTATTGCATTAGAGTTAAGGTTTGATTTCGATTCAGTCAAAATCATCTCTTTCACCTAGGCAACTTAGGGTTTGAATTAATTTCATTCTAACCCTAGAAGTGGTGCACTTCACGTCGCATAACCCCCTAGTCAACTATCATCACGCAGGGGATTGCGCAGGTAGATGAACTTCTCCGAATACAATTGACATGTTTACACTTTATGTGTATTGCCACCGAGCACGTTGACGTGTGCGAGGGGGTTTCTAGGGACACGTGGAAAATTTTTTGATATTTCATGTTTGACCACATAACAAATGTGGACATGACACATGTGTTTCGTGTCGTGACCGCATGGGAAATGTGGGCACTCACAACCTCAGGTCCTGTTGCAAACTGCCTCACGGTCGGTGATCTGTCTACACACTCAGGAACCCTTACTCTGATACCACTTGATGAAGGGGGTAAATCATAAAACATAAAACAATAGAAATTGCACATAGAAAATAGAACTTTCTTTATTGATTTGGACAACTTATTACATTACAGAAGCTCAAATACAATCAGAGGAATCAACCCTCCACAGGTTGCAACACATTACAGCTTCCTCTCACAAGACTCTGGAATCATCTGCCATCTGTAACCCCAAATCTGCTAAGGTTTCTATTTTCCTACCTATTCTTGACTCTACACTTTCCCCTTTAACTCTACTACTGCCCAAGGTTCCCAAAAATAGTTATTAATAGTCTTTTTGGCAGCCAACAACCTAATTTCAAAATTTGCATCTCCCTCCAAAAATAGGTCAACTTCCGGAGCCATAACTGTTGATCCGGGTGTCTGATTGATGAACCGTTTTATGCGTCGGAAAGGTCACAGAGTGCTCTACGCGCTAAATATCTTCTTTTCTAGTTCCAGTATTTTTGGGCCCTTACGAGGCCATTTAGTGCCTCAAACCTAAGTTTGAATAATTTTCAGGCATTTTTTGAGAAATAGAAACTTTAATGTCTTTCATATCACAAATGATCTTTACGTGATTCCTTCGCCAAAGGTCTTATTTTTTAGTTACGAAGATTCCTATAAATTTTCACTTCAATCCGTGCCCAAATGCAAACTTTCCTAAAATAGCAGGTTGCTATTTTTAGCAGTTTGGAAAAACTGAAAGTTCTACATCATTATTCAAGCTATTATGGAACTAGAACCACAAATTTTGAAAAGAAATGGAAATAACATCAACAATTTTGAAACACATTTTTTTTTGGGTGATGCAAGATTGCCCTTACACCACTGGATGCTCTTGCATCATTTTAGTAAATTGATATGGATAAATGAGATCGTTTAAAATGAATAAGGAGCTTATTTAGTGTTATATATGATGTAGAATTTAACTTATTTGATTGATTAATATATTGTGACACTTATTAAAAACTAAGATTGTGTGTCTGAGTAGAGATTAGGGGATTGTATCAGGGTTCTTTTGAGATTTCTATTTGGGAAGGATATGCACCTGCAAATTAGTCTTAAGACAATGTTGTCCATGCAACCTTGTATGTGGTTTTGTTATTTGATATTGACCTATGAGACTTATTTTCTTGCACTTGTATTTGTATTTTAAAACTTAGTGGTGTTAAAAGAACCTTTAGGGGTTTATTATAGGAAGAGGAAAGGCCATTGACTTCTTTAAAATAGCAGTCAAGCCTCCTTGCCAATGAACAAAGATCAAAAATAAACTTGTTCCATGACATTTTATGAATTTTATACACACACTCAAATTTATACAAGCTTAACTAATATTAACATGACATCAAAATTAAGATAATGACAGCAGTATATCAGCAATAAATATATCATGAAAGTAGTATAACAGCAATAAAATTAATCATGACAGTAGTGACAACAACAATAGTAGTATAACAACAACAAATATATCATGATTCAGATTCATCTAGATAATGATATATAATTGTCGACACTATTTTCTTAATGTCATGAAGGAATTTAGATTCATGAAAGAATTTTAAAATAGTATATCACAATTAACAATTATATAAGTTCTTCATATTCATAAAGGAATTTTAAAACATTATTTTTTAATGTCATGTAGGCTTCTTTAAAAAAACATAATAAAAAGTTGTGCTATTGGGGACATCTAGCGTGTTAAAATTCCAATCACGATGACTAATTACCTAATGCTAAAAACATTGAATTAATCACACAAAACACTAAAATTTAAACAGCGAAAACGATGAACACCAGACACAAATATTTTACACCTTGTAATCTACTTTGTATTCTTTGGAAAGCTTACAAGGAAACCTCCACAACTAGTGTTAGGATTAAGGTGCCATCAACCTTGTAAATCCTATGTAATTTACTATTCATATTATTGTTTGTAAATCACCCATAAGGGATGAAAGGTTTCACCAGCAATGATCTTGTTTCAACCGCATGTTTATATCTAGCCAACGCTAATTCCTCCATGAAGGGGGGGTCGAAGGGGGGTTTCCCCCTGTGAGGGGCCACAGTTTATTTATATTTTATCATTATAAATCTAGATCGTTCGTCTTTAGGTCACATATCTAATGGTCGATATTATGTTGGTTTTCTTGTCCTAGAAGGCAACCCCCTTTTATAAGGATATTTGTACTACATTTTTTAGTAGAGTTGAAAGTAATAGGCACCATTGGATTGAAGACTAAAGAAGAAGAGGAAGTCCATGTATTGTAATCTCATATTTGAAGATGATACAACCTAGAGACTCTTTTTTTGGTGGAGTTTTTTACCCGAAAGGGTTTTCTCCATGTTACATATTGTGTTATGTGTTCAGTTCTTAATGCATGTTATTTATGTGTAGTGGGTTTTATTTATGTTACAATCTCCATTGATTCTACATTATTTAGAGGACATTAATAAGGTTTGAATCAGATTTCTGTTGTGTGGTTTGCACCTTCATTTCTAACAACTTGTCCTTCAACTGCATGGAAATATTACATTGCTCTGAGTTACAATCTATCTTACACCTGTCTTTATACTATTTAGCTAAAAATCTAATCTTTCAATAAAGCATTCTTATCTATCGAAAAGAAAGCAAACTTATCTCATGGAGGAGATGACTTGAAAGATAAGTCTAAGTCATTAGTGCTTATCTGCACTATATTAGACTTAATTAAATAAATAAAAAAACTTTCACTTTAATTAGTAAAGTGAATTACAAAATAGAAATCAAACTACCTATTGAGTTTTTTAGCTTAGTTCAGAACTTCTATAGAGGTTTAGTGTGAATGTGCAAGTTGTTCAAGTTATTTCTATTTGGTAATTCACTTATGTTATAAAGTGAATTTTTTTATTTAGTTAATTAAGTCCAATAAAGTGATAAAACTAATGATTTAGAATTATCTTCCAAGTCATCTTTTGTGTAAGATAAGGTTCCTTTCTTTTAAGTGATAAGATTGCTTTATTAAAAGATTACATTTGTAGGTTCTTGTCCTCATTTTTTAACTTAACAATTTTTAAACTTTTCCCATAACCTAAGTTGTTGTATATTGTCAAATCAAATCTTACATGTATTATTTAGTCATTGTGTCTTCATTTTCAGCAAAACCCCTTATTGGTGAACTTTTCAAGAAGTTTGTGGGTTCGCGAGCCTAGTGAATCACCCAAAAAGGTTCATTTTTATTTATTCTTTTAGAAAAATGTCTATTTCATGAACCCTTCTTTTTATTGAAAACCTTGTCATTTCCTTGTCTTTGTCCCTTCTTTTCAGCAATTGTCTCACTTTGCAAACTTTGAAAACTACTTGTTACCCCAAAAATTTTCAAATTTTAGTGCATAGGGATTTATGCAATCATCACTTTGCCCTGGTCCGGTCATTTTCCATCCCAAAAGTTTTAAAGTCTTGAAAGCATTTGTATGAGTCTTTATCATCGGGCATTTTTTAAGTTCATGAATCCCTTTGTTTCCTCGACTTATGTTCTAAAGTTCAAAAAATGGCCGACTTCCTGACTTCTCCTTTATGTCGAGGAAGTTCAGAGTTTTTGAAAGTCACTCTAAACAGTTCGAAGGATCATAAGAGCTCCAACACTCTGACCTCACTCATTATCAGGAATTTTTAAATTTTGTGAACTCCCTCTCAAGGTTCACAATGAGAATGAAATGAGAATGTATTTTCTAGGAGTTATGAAATGCACGCTCAATCTTGAGACTCGTTTCTCAAGATACAAAATCAATGATGCGTTAATTACCTCTTAAATGACAAGTGTAACAGAGCTCGCGAAGGTGGTAGCATGGCATTAATGAGTTTAAAAACCATCATTACTTGCTAGCGTAATTAAATAAACCTGACTATAGAGAAAGGTGACGGTGCTCTCTAAGTTCAATCTTTCTTGTCGACCAAGTCATCTTTCAGAATGGGACTTCCTACGAATAATGAAATTTGGGACGATGAGCCTATGCCTGTTCTACAACCTAATTTGCATTGGCCCGAGGAGGAGCAAATTGATATCATCTCTCAGCTGCGTATAGTTGTTTGGAAGGAGAAAACTAGTTATGTTGAATACCTCAGGGCAATTTTTTGTCCTAGAGGAAGAAGAAGAACGTGCTGAGTTACACCAACTTTTTATGGAGATATGCCTGGAATTAGGGGCAGACTAATGCCACTTATCTTGCATGTATGAAGTGATGGTGTCAGATTATCATTGATGTCAAAAAGGTCTTGCAGAATCTTGGGTTGATATTAGTGAACATCTAAAGGTCACTAATCAGGAGGAAAGTGCAAGAGGTTGATGCAAGTTGAGGTTATACTTCAAAAGATAAGGACTTGCTTCATATGTGTGTTTAGGCTTCATCAAGAGTTGTGTGAAGTTGTTGACAGGAGTAGGAGTACATCATCTTGTGTGTTCTTTCTATTGTCATATTACAGCTTGGTTAGTGTGAATGATTGTTCATCAAGGTTGGAACAAGGATAAGTTTATGACATCATATCAAGATAGAACAATGAAGTGATCCTTGTTTGAAGTGGGTTATTATCATCATCATCATCATCATCATATGCAAAGGTGGTCATGTTGCAGTGAAATCTCTATTCACAATTTGTCAGGTTGATACAGATGGCATGACATGTAGTGGCATATCTCTGGTGATTCTATCTCTGAGACATTTGATGACTTGATCTCTAATTGCAAGTAACATATAGTCTTACAGTGATAGTGGTATACAGTTGGTCTTCATGTTTTTATGTTGGCATTGGTATAGATGTTTTTGATGTTCACTCATTGGTTTCATTTTAGGAATTCATACTTGGTAATGGCAGAAGTGTTGATGTTTGATGTTGTTATTAGGTTGTTGGTATGATCTTATGGTCTTCATGGTCTTCATTCTTCATCATGGTTCAAGTTGAAGAGGGTTCATGTGTGTTGTTACTATACTTCATGCAAGTGAGAGATTAGGAGCCTTTCTTATAGTTTGGTGGGCTTCCTTGGAAGGAACAGAATGCTGACTTCATGCTAACTTCACCTTCATCGGGGTATATTGATGCTTCATAGCAATAATGGTTTGAAGTGAAGTTTTGCTATTGGTGTTGAAAAGGAATGGTTCATGATAAAGTATGTTTGTGAATTTAGGTTAGTACTCAGAAAATTACAAGGATCTCAGAGAATTATGCTGGTAACTCTTGTTCAAGTTGTAATGATTGAAATTTGCATATCTTTTTAATCTAAAAGCCTAAGTGCATTCTTAAAGTCCTAAAACCTAACTAGAATCTTATGCACCCATTATAAGATAAGTTTACTTTTGCTTTATTTATCAAGTGACTTCTTATCATAAGTCACTCACTTAAGTTTACTGGCTAGAGTGCCTAATATTCATGTGGAAACCGGCCCCTTCCCTCTTTCTCACCGATGGCACAAGTTTCATATTGTGTGTGATGGTGGCAAAAAGCAAACCGATGGTCAAGGTTATGGTCTTAAAAGAGCATCGAATGTTTTTAGAAAAAGAACATTCTTTATAAGAAATTGTTTTGGAGCTCGATTTCTTTGAAGGCGTTTTATGCTTTAAAAAGCATCATTTTTTTTTGAGTTTAAAAAGCATTAAAATGCTTTATGAAATATGGAGAGCCCGTCAATGCATATGATATGGAGTGTTCAATAAGTTTTTTTTTAAATGATTTTTTTGTTTTACTCGAAGGGGAGAAAAAGATAAGGGTGTTAGAACAAGATATATTAATAGCTTTCTTAAAGATAGAAAACTTTGTATTTAATTGCCCCTTTATGTCATATGTTTATGACATTTATATTAAAAGGCCACCGAATATTTTTGGAGATGATAAGTTTTATTTTAAATTAGAAACTTTATTCTTTTACCTCCTAAATTGTTGATCCCATGAGATATCATCAAGTAAAGTGATTTTTAAGACTTTTTGAGGAGTTATTTTGAGATGGAAGATTTATTTCTATTCTTGTGATTTGGAAACAAATAAGGTGGTTTTCTTTTGAAAGGTAGATTGGATAAAGTTTTTTGAAGACTAATCTTTTGCAGAGAGAAGAGAATATGAAGAAGTTCTCAGAGATTTTATTTTATTTACAGGGCATTGATTGATTTAATTGAAGATTCTTTATATGACCTTATTATTGTTTTAGATGAATTGTTTGTGCAAAGAAGATGAAAGGGTTGGAGATTTTTGAAGAAGATTTTCATGATTTATTTTTTGCAGTTTGAAGGGATATTTTTGAAGACAAAAATTGTCCATATTGAAATGAATATGAAAGGTCATGAAAAGATGAAAATGATTTTGCAGAATGCGGAGAGCTATCTTATTTTTATTAGCTTCACAAGTACATTGACAGAGTGTGTGTGTGGAATTGTATACAGAAATGAAGACATTTTCTACAAGATCCTTTTGAAAAGAAAATGTAGATGAATCAGATATTGTTGTGTGTGTGATACAGAAGAGAGAATTTATAGAGATAATTGTTTACAGAGATTTGTAAAAGGAGTTTGTTTGCAGAAGTGTGAAAAAGAAGATGGTCTTGATTTGAAAAATCAAACAGGAAGTATAAGATTGTATGACGAATCATAGAGTATACAATGGTGCAAAACATATTGAGTGGCAATCACTTCTTGCACATTTTGCAGTTTTTTTTGTATTAGGGGTTGGTGTTCCTTGAAGTTTGTGCTTCTAAAATATTAGGGGTTGGTGCTCCTTGAAGTTGGTGCTTCTAAACATTGTAATCAATGAGATTTTTGATAAAGCCAGTGAGGCAGTTTTGGAGTGGTTTTTATACCCCAGGAGGGTTTTCCACTCATGCAAATTTGTGTTATGTCTTATATTGTTTTCATTTGTATGGGTGTATGTTAATACTTTGCTCATGAGGTTTTGTTCTCTTTCTTCATTCTCAGTCATGTGCATATGTTTGACAAATCAATGATATCTTTCTCTTTGTGTCTTGAAAGTTAAAGTTTGCAAAAAGATTTGAAAATTTACACAACATTGATTCACCCCCCTCTTAGTGTTGTCCTTGACTCCTACATGAAGTTCTTTTGTAATTAGTGATGATAATTACAATTTCGATATAATATAACCGTTTCCATTTTTGAGGTCACTTTCTTGATAACGGTTACTTGAAAAAGACCGTTTCAAATAGTTATAGTTTTTGGGGAAGTTTTGAAATTTTATATAAGGGGAAGGGCTTTCGAAGGAAAGCTTCTTTTCCCAATTGTCTGTGAATAGGGGAAGGAGAACAAGTTTATTCTATTTTACTTTCTAGTTATATTTTTCTTAGCTCAGCTTATGTATAGAGGCATTGCAAAAATTTTGAGTTTTGTTATATTGAAGAAATGAAGAATTACTTACAGAACTTTGTGTCTCCAAGTGTCTTCTATGATTACAATTGTTCTTGTGTCAATTTGTAATCTGTCTTCAATATTGCTTCTTTTATGTTGGTATGTGTTAAGGAGGAATATAGTTGTATCTTTAAATCAATTTATCCTTGTTTGTGAATGTTGGATAGGTGGACTGTGTATCATTTATCTGCATTCATTTCTTTCCGTAATCAGTCATGCACATCTATTTCATGGTGATGGGTAGATGTTAATGCACCTTTTATGCTTTCTAGTTAAAAGCACACCCCTTATTTTTATTCATTACATAACTTAGGAGAGAGCTGTACCTCTAAAATTCAGAGGAAAGTTGTCAATCCAATGACAACTTCTCCAACTGTTAGTACTATTTGTTCTTCTTCCTGGGCATCTTGAGTCATTTTCTACATTTATTCTCGAAGGACAAATCTATTCACTAACAAATTTTTGGCGACTCTACTAGGGAATCAAAAGTGATAGAACAGTGTTATTACATTCCTAGTAATTTGAAGGTGCCTCCCCGAGGATGGAGGTTGGCGACTCTACAAAATAGAATATGTCCAAAAATAATTAATTCCAGCAAAGATTCTTGTCTGATTTAATTTTCAAATTTGCATTATGGCATGGATTTCTTCCCCGCCATGGGGAAATCATTTTGGGCCTCTTTCTTTGCCTGTATATTCACCATTCCCTGAAGGATCAAGAAAGCATTTCCCAAAGTTTAGTGGAGAAAATCATCAAGATGTTGAAAATCATATTCTTGCATTCATCGTTGCATGTGGAGTTTTGGGGGTAAGTAAAGAAGACATTTTTATTCGGTTGTTTATACAATCTCTTAGTGGGCCTGCAGCAGAATGGTTTCATCATTTAGAAGAAAAATGTATTACTGATTGGGATTCAGTGAAGAATAAATTCTTGGAAAGATTTAAAGGCCTTGTTGATGAAGTTGCTTTGCTGAATCAATTCTTCCACATCCACAAGCAAGAAGAAGAATCCATCAGAGACTTTATGGACAAATTCAACTGGCTGCTCAAAAAGATTCCTACTTCTATTGAACTAGGTAAACTCCAGCTATGTACTTTTATTTCTGCATTACATCCAGAGGTTCAGTTTGAGTTGAAAAGGAGTAAAGTAAATAATATAAAAGTTGCTCAACAAGAGGCTATGAAAATAGAAGATGACTTGATATTTAGTGGTCTATGGAATCTAATTAGCAAACCTGTGAACAAGCCTATTATGCATAGACAGAATTTTCAACCTACATGTTTCCATAATGTTCAACCCCCTTCTGTTGGATGCTTCAATCTCATTGTTTTTTATTCCAAACATTTTGGTAGAAGTGAAGTAAGTGCTACAGAAATTAAACTTCATATGGATAGGAGAATTGAAGCTTATTATTTGCATTATGAGGAAGACAATAATAAATCTGTAATTTTCCCATGTAATGTGGAAGATGAACAATCCTCCCGTCGTGTAAATAGTAGAGAAGGTTATGCAAATTGCATTGTTTTGGCTCTCCCTTGTCTACTGCAGAGATAGAATCATTTACTCTTTCAAGCAATGAAGAGCGACATGGGAGTACACAGCATGAAGAATAAGTGTTGAATACCTTTTCTCCAATGTGCATGCGAGTTGAACATGAAGGCTTCAAATCTCCTGAGTCAAATAATACAGAGGTATGGCTGCAAAAAGAGGTCATAAATGCTGAAATTTTCTAGCAAGATTTGAAAGCTAAGGTTAAAAATGGTCACGATAGCTTTACTAAAAAATGTAGTGAGTCTCATAAGTATTTTAACACATGTAATGATAAATTTGTATGTGGAGTTCTGGACAAAGATGGCCACATAACTGAAGTTGAAATGACTGCAACTAATTGTGTCCCCAAGGATATGAAAGAAGGTATGAATGGTTCTGTATTTTCTCCCCAATTAGAAATCTTTAATTTTGATATGGATGAAAAAGACCAAGAGATAGAAAGTTTTCCTCATGAGGCTGAACAAGAGTCTTCAAATCATAGTTCAGACATGAGAGTTTTTGTCTTTGATAATATTGATTTAGCATTTGATAAAGTAGACAAAGAAGGACCTAGTAAGGAATCTACTTATCCTATCAATAATGATGAAGACTTCACCTCTTGCACATCTACATCTCAAAATAATCAGGTACTGGATGATCCTGTGCCAGTAAGCTTTTTGAAGGGTTTTTATAGTAATATGCATTTTCAACCCAATATGGTGCAACCATATTTTCTTGGTAAAGAATCTCATGCCACAATGCATCATTTACAAAAAGAGGACAGTGATATGGAGGCTAAAAATTCTTTTGAAATGCCTTCTGAGGAAGCAGTGAAAGCATGTGAAGAAAAAGGTGAAAGTGAAACTATTTCTTTAGTGCACATGCAATCAAAGGGTGAGGATAAAGGTTTTGGTTTGATTCTTCCTCTTCAAATCTCTCTTTCTTTTTGGAGTTATTCATTCGAGTTTGCACAAAATTGTATCAAAGAAAAAGATCTTATTGTGTCTGCTTGTGATGGCACATATAAGATGTAGGATCAAAAATAAGAATTCAAAGAGACAGATCACTTCGAGTGTGATAATGAGGCTGATGCAGTTGATGAAAAGGAACATGGTGAAGTATATATTGCAAATCAGAATCAATGTGTGGGTTGTCAAATTTGGGGGCTAACTTCTCCACCTTTGCAAAATCAAATGTATTCTGACATTTTATATGAGACTATATAGGTAGGCGTTGGTAGTCATGTACTGGGCAATGTTGGTATGAGTTGTCAAGAAGTATACAATGAAAAATGGCTTCTCAGACATCAAGACACATCCAGAGGGTTTTTATGTGAAGTCATTTTTATCAATTTGATCGCGGTAGTCACTAGTTGGCAACTAGTTGCCTGTGGATGATTCACTCATCTGGCATTGTTTCACACAGGCAACTATTTCTCCCAGTCAGTTAATGGTTTTGTGTAACCATTCTAGAGTCATCTAGAGGTAGGGTCTTCTTTCCATGTACATATTAGGAGTTTTTGTTGTGCTGGTAGTCTATTTTCCTTTCCTGTTTGCCCTTGTTTTGGCTTGTTCTAGCTTTTTTGTCCCCTGTGCTATCTGACTCTATTACCCAATGGATAAGGCACTGGTCTTCACCCGTAATTCTAAGTTCCTTGCTTTGTCCTTTGTAGTCCTCGTCCCCAATTAGAGTCTGTTGTTAACCCAAAAATTTTCAAATTTTAGTGTATAGGGATTAATGCAATCATCACTTTGCCCCAATTCGGTCATTTTTCGTCCCAAAAGTTTTAAAGTCTTGAAAGCATTTGTATGAGTCTTTGTCATCAGGTGCTTTTTAAATTCATGAATCCCTTTGTTTCCTCGACTTATGTTCTTAAGTTCAAAAAATGGCCGACTTCCTGACTTCTCCTTTATGTCAGGGAAGTTAAGAGTTTTTAAAAGTCATTCTAAATAGTTCGAAGGATCATAAGAGCTCCAACGCTCCGACCTCACTCATTGTCAGGAATTTTCAAATTTTGTGAACTCCCTCTCAAGGTTCAAAGTTCAGAATCTACTCTGATCCTCGACTAATCAGCATCTTTACAGTGCTCATTTTGCAAGGTATTGTCAGCTTATCAGATTACTTGTGTGGCATGCAATGAGAATGTCTTTTCTAGGAGTTATGAAATGCGAGGTCAATCTTGAGACTCATTTCTCAAGATACAAAATCAATGATGCATTAATTACCTCTTAAATGACAAGTGTAACGGAGCTCGCTAAGGTGGTAGCACGACATTAACGAGTTTAAAAACCATCATTACTTGCTGGTGTAATTAAATAAACCTGACTATAGAGAAAGGTGGCGGTGCTCTCTAAGTTCAGTCTTTCTTGTCAACCAAGTCATCTTTCAGAATGGGACTTCCTGCGAATAACAAAATTTGGGACGATGAGCCTATGCCTGTTCTACAACCTAATTTGCATTGGCCTGAGGAGGAGCAAATTGATATCATCTCCCAGCTGCATACAGTTTCTTGGAAGGAGAAAACTAGTTATGCTGAATACCACAGGGCAATTTTCGTCCTGGAGGAAGAAGAAGAACGTGTTGAGTTGCGCCAACTTTTTATGGAGATACACCTAGAATTGGGGGCATTCTAATGCCACTTGTCTTGCATGTATGAAGTTCTTTTGTAATTAGTGATGATAATTACAATTTTGATATAATGTAATAGTTTTTTTATTTTTGAGGTCACTTTCTTGATAACGATTACTCGAAAAAGACCATTTCGAACAGTTATAGTTTTTGGGGAAGTTTTGAAAATTTATATAAGGGGAAGGGCTTTTGAAGGAAAGCATCTTTTTCTGGTTGTCTGTGAATAAGGAAAGGAGAGCAAGTTTATTCTATTTTACTTTCTAGTTATATTTTTCTTAGCTCAACTTATGTATAGAGGCATTGCAGAAATTTTGAGTTTTTTTATATTGAAGAAATGAAGAATTACTTATAGAACTTTGTGTCTCCAAGTGTCTTCTATGATTGCAATTGTTCTTATGTCAATTTGTAATTTGTCTTCAATATTGTTTCTTTTATGTTGGTATGTGTTAAGGAGGAATATAGTTGTATCTTTAAATCAATTTATCCTTGTTTGTGAATGTTGGATAGGTGGGATGTGTATCGTTTATCTGCATTCATTTCTTTCTGTAATCGGTCATGCACATCTATTTCATGGTGATGGGTAGATGTTAACACACCTTTTATACTTTTTGGTTAAATGCACACCCCTTATTTTTATTCATTGCATAACTTAGGAGGGAGTTGTACCTCTAAAATTTAGAGGAAAGTTGTCAATCCAATGACTTCTCCAACTTTTAGTACTATTTGTTCTTCTTCCTAGGCGTCTTGAGTCATTTTCTGCATTTATTCTCGAAGGACAAATATGTTCACTAACACTACTAAAATAGAGTTTGAGAGTTTTGAAGCTCATCAAAAAGTTGATTCACCAAAAATATCTTTAAAATAAAAGTTCAAAAGTTCCATGTTTTGTTGAAACGTGTTATTTTTGATGTATTTGTGGTTCACAAACTAATAAAAGTCCCAAAACATGTTAGTTTCGATGATTTATTAATTTTTGAAACCTCCCGAATTGGACTCAAAAATCTTTATTTTTGGTGATTATTTTAGTTCACGAACTGTTAAAACAATTAAAACATGCTTTTTTAGTGGATTTTTATGTTTGCAAACTCCACTTTTTACCGAAACAGTGTTGTTCCATAAGCTTTTAAGGATTTCTCACATGATACTTGAAGGTTCCTAAGCTTGGGGTGGAACACAAGGCCAATATATGGTATTAGATACAAATCAAAAGAAACATTTTAGGGCATCTAATGGAAATGTCTTGGAGAATAGGAACATGGAGACAAAATATAATTATAAAGGGTAAAATTTGGATGTTAGGTTTTTGGTAGTTTTGTGTATGTATCCTCCTTTCACCCTTTCATTCAAGGACCTAGGGTTGAGTTACAATGTACTATCCTACCCTAGGTCACTATGAGATGTAGAGAAACTTGGATTTTTATGATTTGATTGCCAATTATCTTCTCTTATGCTCAATTATACCTTAAAAGCCTAATTATGCAAATACGACAGCAAACAGATGAATAACAGAAAATGCTGCTACAGAAAGATGTAAAATGGCAAATAATTATGCACCTATTTTTAGGGTTCAGAAGCAGAATAGTCAAGGACTAAAGAGCGGGCACCCAAGTCCAATGCCTTGTTTTTTTGTCAGGATCTGCAAACAAGATCTGCAACCTGCTCCTGATGTACTAAAGGTTTTTCCGTCACAAAACTTTGAGGACTAATGAGCGGGCACCCTAGTCTAGGGAGCTATTTTCTTCTTAGATCTGCAATCCTAACACTCTATTGTACCCTCCTACAACTTCACTTTGTCTATAGCTTCAACCTGTAACCTGCAATCATGAAAACTTTGGGAGGGGGTTGTGGTGTTTAGAGGCTTGCCTCAGTCAAGCCCCAGAGAGACATTCAAGTCTTCTGAACACCATTGTCAAATAGAGTGTGTGCCCTTGTGAGGCAGAGTTAAAAACCAAATGATAAATGCTCAAAAACATAATTGATATCACCTTGTAGTGAAGATCTCATGTGAGGAAGAAGCTCTTCATGCCATGAGGAGATGGATGCTCAAATCTGCAAATACAAACACATATACAACACAAATCTACTCTTACAACATAATAAAAGCCTTGAATCACCTTTAGAATGCCAATGCTCATCTAGTAATGCTCTAATTGAAATCTAGTTTACAAATGAATGCCTAAACATGCTTTCATATGCAACTACAAACACTCCCGCCAAGAATTTCAAAATTCAAACTTACCGTGTCAGCATAGGACACAAATAACGGTCACAAGCTGACACTAAAAATTTAGGACTGACCCAAAATAGGGCAAGACTAGGGAACAGACACCCAAGTCCTCCCCTATTTTGGGCAGGGTTAGGTTCAAAGGGTCCCCCTAGCTCCCATTTGACATGATACCCAGGGTTCATTCCATCGGGATGTTGAAATATGATGCAAGATGTCCTAATGCACACCAAAGACCCGGGAGCCAAACCTTATGAGGGAAAAGCCCCCGAGGGGACATTTTCCTACATTACATTTAGCCCCCACTTTAATGTATGTATAAATGCAAGGCCAATACATGCATTAAAGTATGGTCAGCAAACACGCCAAGCATGGAAAAGACACGCCAAACACATTGAAGACAATGACAGGCACGCAAAACACGGAGAAGACAGTTACAGTCATGCAAACACAAAGAATACATTAAATGCATAGAATACAGTTAATGCATGGAAGACGATAGTGATTTCTTTTCTTTTCTTTTTCTCATATATATGAAATGCAGATGCAAGTACAAGAAAGTAAACAAACCTCCCATAATGCAGGATGTACTCATCGCACAAGTCTTTAAACTGCATATGAGGCAACACACATGCAAGACACACCAAACCTCCCATAATGCAAGATGCACTCATCACCTAGGTCTTTACACTACATATGGGGCAATAGACATGCCAAATAAAGCAAGCACGCCAAAACACATGCTTTGAAGACACGGATAAAACATGACAGACAAGCGATGGAGTGTTCCTATTTCTAGGTTCAACACCATCTCAGGCACATTACAAGCACACACCGATAATTGGGCTTCACCACAACAATCACTGAAGACATGTTTAAGGGTTGAGTTAGTCACAGAACCGCTCCCCGCCTCTGCAGAGGACTTTTTAAAAATGACAAGATGGTGCAATCTGCTCCGAGAAATACACCACCCCCGCTTCCGTAGAGGGCTTAAAATAAAAAGGATATATGCAATATCCTGCCTTTATAGAGGGATTAAATGATTGATTGATTGATTGCAAACAAACTTAAAGTGCAAGAAGTACTCATCGCACTGGTCTTTAAACTGCACCTGAGGACAAGCACATTGCTAACATCTACAACAAACAGCTTACCTTATATATGCCCCCACCTTAAGGTGGTTGATATCACGCATCGATATCAAGAATGTTAAGGTAGGAAGAAAACACACAAGGGAACACAAACTTTTGCAAATCCCATGCCCCCCGAAGGTGACATGTACTTTACGATCACCAAATGTTCCCACAAACACACTCTTGCAAGAAACATGTTAGTGTCTACATAATCATGATAAATAACAACATCAATGCATATGATTAACCACACAAAGAGCCAAGGCTATACTATGAATTCAGAGTTTGAGGATAACTATGGGGCTATATCATGAAGATCTCTGAATTGAGTACCACCAAAGCTAGATTCAAAGACAAACAAAGTGCACAGAGCATCAGTATTGTTAAGGTTTGTAAATGAGATAGAACACCATCAAAATCACTATGTAGAGAGCATGAGTGCTTCTACTAGCCAAGAATCGGATAAGATATACAACCCCATCATCATATTAGAAACTAAGTCCAATTTTTTATTTCTCGCTAAAGGGACACAAGGTCCACATCAGTATAAATGTTTTTTTATCATCTGCCAGCTAGCACTACAACAAAATAGGTAATTAGCACCTAAAATAGCGCCCAATTCTAGTGCATTTAAGTTCATGAATTGGAGCCAATTGCCAGACCAAAACTCATTGCCAAACTGCATTTCACTTTGGCGCCAGATTTAGCGTCAGCTTTAGCGCTGGATTTTGTTACTTCCAGTTCTGCTTTTGCTTCTTATGTTGCTTCCAGGTTTGCTTCCAGTTTTTCTTCCAATTTTACTTCGAATTTTGCTTCTAATTTTGCTTCCAATTTTGCTTTCAATTTTGCTTCCAATTCTTCTTCCAATTTTGCTTCCAGTTTTGCTTCCGGTTTTACTTCCAATTTTGCTTCCAATTTTGCTTCTGATATAACGTTGCTTGTTGCATCTAGTTTTGCTTCCATTTTTGCATCTTTTGTTGCTTCTAATATGGATTATATTCTTGCATCTTTTGTTGCTTCTAAAATTGCTTCCATTATTACTTCTTTGTTTGCTACCTAAATTGCTTTTGTTTTTGCTTCCTAGATAATGCCAAGTTTTGCTTCCAAGATTGCTTCTGGTTTGCTTCTAGTTTGGCTTCCATTGTTGCATCCTTTTTTTCTTCTAAAAATTCTTCTTCTTTTGCTTACATTTATTAATTTAATATGTTATATTTCTATTTAATTAGTTAAATATATCATGCCTCTTAAATAACTCATATGATTATAGAGTAAGTAATTTAATTATTTAACTCATATGATTAAATAACAAGATAAGTATTATAACATGATCATCATCTATAATTAAAACAAGTGAGTCAAATATCTATAATTTAATTAAATTTGACAACATTCATCCTGAGCAGTAAATTAAAATCATCATATGCAATAAATATCCATCCAAAAATCATTGACCACTTTCAATATATATAAATTGACAAGTCAATATTGATAAGATCATCATCATATATAAACTAAAACAAGTGAAAGTCAAATATGCTAGTAGATCAATAACATGTCAAAATGATACATGTCCAACAGTCAACATAAGTCAAAATGATACATGTACAAATGATATAAGTAAAAATGATAAATTATGTAACTCAAAATGATACAAGTCAAGATGATACATGTCCAAATGATATAAGTCAAAATGATACATGTCAAAATGATACAACTCAATAATATGGTATTGCAGGCCGTGAAAATGATACATATGATAGTAACCATGAAAAGAGGTATCATAACGATATATCAGCAATGATCTATGATGCAGTCTATATGATCATGAATGTCAATGGCTACTACTAGCAACTACCTCATCATCATCATCATCACCATTGTAATCATCATCATCATCATCGTCATCGTCCTCAGTGTCTTTTGTATCTGCATCATCATCGTCCTCTGCCATGTGATTTGTACCAGAACCAACATAATCTGGATCTATATCATGAGGATTATCTTGATCTTCTAGAAGACCCATGTTCCACAAAAAAAAAAATTAAAATGAAAAGTTATTATTTATTTCATGCAATAATTTATTTTTTTTTATATATCTAATATTACAACATATGAAACGAAACTGTAATCATATTACATCATTTCAAAGTGCACATACCATAATAAAATTTTAAAAAAATTACAGCTAATATGTCATTCCAACGATGTAAAAACATGCAACATTAATTCAAACAATTTACATGCCTTGTCTATGCTTCCACATCTCTCTCTCTCTCTCTCTCTCTCTCTCTCTCTCTCTCTCTCTCTCTCTCTCTCTCTCTCTCTCTCTCTCTCTCTCTCCCCCTCTCTCTCTCTCTCTCTCTGTGTGTATTAAATTGCATTTTCTTGAAATTTTTTAATGCCTTATCAACAAATCCATTTTGTGCACATCGTGCAATCATTGCAGTCCATAAGACCACATTTCTTTGAGGGATGTAATCTATTTTATGCACACAACTTAGCATAAATTAACCTAGATTGGTGGTATTTAAGAACCCCTTGAGATAGGAGACATGTTATCATAGGTTACCCCATGGAAAACTTGTGTAACAAGCTTCAACTGTGCAAATGCATCTAAGATGAATGTGTAGATCTAGATTCCTTTTAATTAATGGCATAAGAAACTACAAGGAATGTCAATTCTTATCCACACATTATAAGCTACAAAGAAATTGATTACAATTTGAAATCATTCACGAGAGAATTTGTGCATAAATTATATTCTTCTTTATTAAATTTTGTGCATAAGTCTTTGTGAAGGCTTTCATGATCGGAAGTGGCACTTGCAACTAAACATCTGACAAAATCCACTTCCAATTATGCTTTGATGGATGTCCATATCCTCATCCAAAGCTTCAATTTGTGAACAAGCAAGGATGATGCTGGCAAAGGTTGAGGCGTTGGGCTTTACACCCGCCAGTAGGAAATCTAACACGGTGCACATTATTATAGTGTAAGCCTATTTTTCATATTGCTTCATTTAGCATCATCAATAATCTCCACAAGAACATTGTCCCTGTTTAAAATGATGAAAAGGGTTCACATCTCACAATAATTTCTCTTGTGACAATCTTGGAGATAAATTTTGTTGCAGTGTGGCAATCAACACATACTCGAAGGTTCTTATCAACTCTAATAGTTGTTCCATGGGGCATGTTTAACAAACCAAATGCAATTGCCAACTTTTCACCATGGTGGAAGAGAAATAATTCTTTTTCCCATCCTTCCATAGCATTAAGTAAATTCTTGAATCTGGAAAATACCTTGCCACCTTCATCTTCCAAGCCAATTTCTCCAACTTTGCATAGGTCTCCTTTGTCTATGGATGTGATCTGTCTCCTACACAAAAAGCATGTACCATTTTATGCCCTTCAATCTAATTGCATCGGGGTTTTTTTTTAATTCCTCTATCTTTCATTAATCTCCTTACCTCACCACACCTGCCCACTTGTGGATAGATGTTTGAGAGAAGAACATAAGTTGTGCAACATTTTTAGGATCCAAATCAAAAAGTAGTGTTGCTGTAAATACTCCTAAGCCTATATTCATAGGTGATCTATGGGCACCAAGAAAATACATCCATACAACCAGCACAAATTTAACAGGTATCTCAATGATAAAGTTGAGGGTGTCTTCAAGATAGCTAGCACAAGCAAGGAGGTCAACCATGTACACATAATGATCAATTGTAGGTGTAATGCAATAAGGGTTACAAATGTGATTGAAGTATGTACAGCTCTCATCCACTAAACCTGCATGGCTACATGCACCTAGAATACAAGCAAAGCTTACAATGTTAGGATATGTTCCAGGGTGCTTAATTAATTCAAATATTTTGAGAGCGTCCTTGCAAAATCCATTTTGTGCATATCCTGCAATCATTGCATTCCATGAGATGACATCTCTTTGAGGAATTTTGTCAAATAGTTTACATTTTTTTATCTATGATTCCATATTTTGCATACATGTCTATGAGAGAATTTCAAACTATAATACCTCACAAGAATCCCCCTACCATTATGCTTTGAAGGATGTCCATAACCTGTTCCAAAGCTCCCATTTGGGCACAGGCAGGGAGAATGCTGGCAAAGGTTGTGGAATTTGGATTTACAATTGAAAATTGCATTTGCTTGAAAGTTTCTAAAGCCTGTTCAACAAATCCATTTTGTGCAATCTTGCAATCATTGCATTCCATGAGATGACATCTCTTTGAGGCATTATGTCAAATAGTTTGTGTACCTTTTCTATGCTTCCACATTTTTCATATATGTTGAGAAATGGTGCCTCAAACGTACTGATGTTCAGGTCTCTGCATTGTCGCTAGGACAGTTGGATATCGCCAGGACAGAAACACTAGACTTATTGATTGCCCGATGGAGGGTGTTGTCAGCAGAAGGTAAACATTTTAGTGAGAGTCTATTTATAGTCTCTTCGACCACCTGAAAGCATTATGTGCATAGACTGCATCGGCAAGACTTGTAGTGGTCGGTGGGACTCTGTCCTGAGTCTTCCCGATAGACCGATGGAATGCTATGAACTATTATCAGTGAGATGTGGTTACTTTAGCGAGACTTAGAAGTCTATCTCCCCAATGGACCGATCACCCTATATCGGTGGGACTCAGTATTTTGGTGAGACCCCAAAATGAGTATCCCCGACATTCTGATATGTTGACGAGGTAGTGGGACCACTTCAAAGTGACTTGGTAGTTTGGTGAGACTCTATTTTGAGTCTCCCTAACATTCTGATATAATGGTCTATGGTGACTTGGTGGAACCCGACTGGTATTTAACTAGAAGGTGATTGGTTGATGGGTGACTCAGTGACATCAAAGTACATGTGGAATGTCACTTGGTAGTTGGTAACAATATTGGTGAGACACATATCTTCGGTGTGACTAGATAGCTCGTCTCTTCGACACTACTATGCAAAGTGTTGGTGAAGCTTGAATGAAGTCTCTTCAAAAGATTTGACGTGCCTCTAACAGTTAAAATGAATCAGTAACCGTTTGCTACAAGAATTGAATCAATTAGTTTTTGGTATAGCAGAGAATGTAGAACAATTGGAATACTATTGTAGAATGGATGAATTAAATATCATTGAAACATTCTAATAGTAAGAGTGCGAAGAGAGGGAGATAGAGAGAGTTTGAGCTATTCTGTTCGGTTGGTTATTAGAGATGAAGAAGAGTAGTCTCAACACTCATGCATGGACATGTAGTTCTGAATACTGGATGAGTGCGATACGTGGAATCGGGCAAGACAGATAGAGAGAAGAGGAGTGATTGTCGAATAATCTCCAAATGGAACAGGATGTTAATCTTCATGAAAGGCTTAGTGCCTGAATTGTATTGTAATTATATTTTTGTTGCTGAATAATACAATGGCGATCTGGGCCTTTGGAGTGTGGGGTTTTTACCTGAAAGGGTTTTCCCCACATAAATATGTGTTCATCTCTTTTGTTCCATCTTTCATGTTTAATGGTTCTGTTCTTGAAACTGTATAATGCTTGTTGTTGAAACTGGTTAATGTTGCTTGTACTTTCCTCTAAGGGTTAATGTTGGAAATGAACTATGTCTAATTCCTCTTTGTGGCATAGTTGTGAGTTTTTTTGAGGCAATCTAATGAAATTTAAAGTTACCAAAGACACCATAATTCTTAGATGTTCATTCTAAGTTGCACTCATTTTCTCACAATATATGTCTATCAGAGCATTTCCAACTATAATATCTGACAAAAATCTTCCTTCTATTATATCTTGATGGATGTCCATGATGGTGACTGGTTGTCATTGATGTCAAAAAGGCATTGTGTAGTTTGCCATTGATGTTTTGATTATGATGCAAGGTGATGTCATCAAGTTCTATGTGCTCAAATATAAGTTATGTTGGTTGATGTGAAAATGACAAAGGTTGGACAAGAGGATCTCAGTTGGATCTCATTTGAACAATATTTGATGCTCTATGTCATGATTATCATGGGTTGTGTCTTCATTAGGTTGTGGCTTCAGAAGATAGTTATGATGGATAGGTATTGTCTTGGTATTGGTTCTCATCATGTTAATAAGAAGGTTTGATTTTGGTTACAGTTCATCTTGTTACATGTTCATCTTGTTGAGGTTTCATTCTGGTTGTCATATTGATGTTGGATTGATGTCAAAGTTTGTGATTGAGTTGCTTTGAAAAGTACATCATCAGGAATTGAGGAGTTGCTCATCATGATCATATTCACAATGTTCTACTTCTGTGATTTTGATTTAGGCTCAGTATCTTAGTGTTTGGAGATGGAAACAAGACAATGAAAGGTCAAGACAAGGGAGTAATCACAACTTGTAATACTTTTAACTTATTTATATTGATTCAAGGATCATTGCAAAATTCCAGAACATATATGCAAGAATCAGGATATTGTCTTCAAGGATTAAAGTGCTATAGGTGTTTTGGAGTCAATAAAGTTCAATGTTCAATGACTAATTTTATTAGCCAAGTGCATTGTTTTTTAAGATTTAAATGTGCTAAGTGACATGGTTTTACTCTCCTCACTGCTCATCATAAACAAGTTGCACTTTTCATATGTTTTGGTGTTGACTTGCTATCACAAGTCATAAAAACTTAAGTTATAATTTAAGGGATTTGCATCATGACATAACGGGCCCCTTCCACCTCGTTTACCGTCTGTCCTAGTCTAGTCTACATAATGGTGGTAGCAATTATATATCAATGGTTATGTTTGAATGTTTTGGAAAGCACCAAAAAGAAAATCAAATGCTACCATAGATGGGCGCTTAGATTGTCATCAAAGACCTAATGCCTTTTAAGGAGAGCTTAATTTATTAATAGCTCGAGTTTATAAAGTTTTTTTGGTTAGTTTTCAAAAGGCATCGACTATATGATGAGGAGCATGTTATAAGGAAATACAATACATTTTTTATAAAGTGGAGATTTTTTTTAGTATTGAATAAGTCTTTAAAAAAAACTTTATCTCCTATTTTGTCGGGCCACAAATGCCATATTTTTAAAAAGATTTTTTATAGGAGTTTTTTTTAAAGGCAATTTTTATGGAAAGATTTTATTCTATTTTAAACTTTCCTTTGTGGCAGAGAGATTAATAAGGAGAGTTTTTTTATATGGAAAGAGATATTTTTTATTGGCCTTCCTATGAGAAGACTCAAATGATTTTTTTTTAGGGAGAATATTTTTTTTTTTGCAGATGGATTTTGTGCAATGGGAAATGGTGATTGAATTTTTTTTGAATGAAGAGGAATATGAAAAGATCTTATGAAGATCGAAGATATTTTGTAGAAGGATAAATAAGATCATTGAAGAAGAGAAATTTACAGGGAAGATGAGAATTGAAGAAGATAACTTTGTTTTCAGAGAATGTGAAAGGGTTTTCAAATTGTATATAATGGTTTTTCAGGTACATTGATAGTGTGTGTGATTCGAAGACATCCTTGAGAAGATACGGATGATTTTTGTATGAGATCATGTTTTGTAGTGGTAAATACAGATAATGACAAGGTCATCAAATTTTTATTGCAGAGTGAAAATTGAGCTGAAGAGAGTTGATGTGAGGACCATAATGCAGAAATGATAATCTCCTTGTTGCAACATATTTTCAGATTGAACCTTGAAGATGATGATGGTGTATCAGGTGAAATTGTTATGCAGAGATAATCAAATGAATGAATTGTGAATTGATTGAACAGAGATAATGAGACTAGTATGCAGATTGGTACAAATCAGATTGAGAAGCAATCATGTCTTGCACATGATTTTGATGAGGACAATTGAATTTGTCAGTGAGATTTGTGGTCAATGAGACCTTCCTATGCCAGTGAGGCTTGTGGTCAGTGAGACCTCTATATGTGCCAGTGAGGCATCTTGTAAATATAGTGAAGCTTCTTTAGTCAGTGAGACCTTCATGTAACCAGTGAGGTTTTGAATAAGCCAGTGAGGCAACTTTGAGCGGTTTTTCTACCTCAAGAGTGTTTTCCACTCCAGAAATTTTTGTGTCATAATTTGTCTCTATGTGTGCATATTTGTGTTTTGCTTATAAGTTTTTGATTCACATCTTTCACTATCAGTCTTGTGCATATGAGATCAACAAATCATTAATGTCTTCCTTTCTATTTGTCTTGTAAGATAAAGTTTGCAAAAAGTTAAGAATTTACCCAACACTGATTCAACCCCCCTCTTAGTGTTGTCCTTAACTCCAACAATTGGTATTAGAGCTAAGTTCCCTTTTGAAGCTTAATCAGCTTGGGTAGGTCCTGTGTGTGGAGTTCAATGGGTAAGTGCAAAATAAATTAGAACATGAGAAATGTCAAGATACTGATGCAGGAGCATCCAGCGGTGTAAGGGCAATCTTGCATCACCCAAAAAGAAGTTAATTCAAAACCATTGTAGTTGTTCTCATTTCTTCCCATAATTAGTGTTTTTGGTTCCATAATATCCAGAATAATAATGTAGGACTTTCAGTTTTTTCAAAACTGCTAAAAATAGCGACCTGCCTATTTAGGAAAGTGTACCTGCTATTTTTAAAAAGTTTGCATTTGGGCATGTAATGAAGCAAAAACTTCCAAAAAGTTACATAACAAAAATATAAGACCTTTGGCGAAGGAATCAAGCAAAGATCATTTGTGAGCTGAAAGATATTAAAGTTTTTGTTTTCTGAAAAGCCCCTGAAAATTTTCAGAACGAGATATGAGGCACTAAAACTTCCCATAACATCCCAAAAAGTTGATGGAAATCTATTTACAAATTTTTGGCATGATATTTCACATCGCGAGCTTTTCAGCGCTTAAAATGGTTCGTCAATCAGACACCCGGATCAAAAGTTATGCTTCCCGGAAGTTGACCTACTTTTGGAGGGAGTTGTAAATTTTGAAATTTGGCTAGAGGCCGCCAAAAAGTGCTATTTATGACTATTTTAGGAACCCTGGGCAGTAGTAGAGTTAAGGGGGCCAGTGTAGAGTCAAGAATAGGTGGGAAAACAGAAACCCTAGCTGATTTGGGGTTACAGAAGGCTGAAGATTCTAGAGTCTTGAGGTTGGGAAAGCTGTAATGTGTTGCAGCCAGTAGAGGATTCATCCTCTGATTGTAATTAAGCTTATGTGATGTAATGAGTTGCCCAGTTCAATAAAAGAAAGTTCTATTTGCTGTGTTCAATATCTATTATTGTGTCTTTTGTGATTTACCCCCTGCATCAAGTGGTATCAGAGTGAGGGTTCCTGAGTGTGTAGACAGATCACCGACCGTGAGGCAATTTGCACCAGGACCTGAGGTTGTGGGTTTGCTGCGGAGACCAAGATGCCTCCACGAAGAAATCGTGTTGGGAGGAATGCTTTGACAGAAGAGGGTTTTAGAGCCCTACAAAGGCAAATTGATGCATTGCAAGAGGAGCTACGAAGAGGGTTTGAGCCGAGGACAAGAGAAGAAAGTGAAGATGAAGTTGAAGAAGAGCTATCTGAGGAAGAACAAGAAGCTGTCGAAGATGCTGCAGAAGTAAGGTTGTTGAGGGTCATTTCAAAGATCTAAAAGAGACCCAGGATCGAAGTTTCTACATATTCTAGAGATTTGAATCCAGAACAGCTTATTGATTGGATCAATGACATGGAGGAGTATTTTGAGTATGAAGATGTGGAGGACCCAGATCGGGTTAAGTTTGCAAAAACAAAGTTGAAGGGCCACGCCAATATTTGGTGGAAGGAGGTCCAATTAGAGAGGAACAGAAGAGGAAAAGCAAAGATTACCAGATGGGATCAGATGGTGGAGAAACGGAAGAAGCAATTCATTCCTGTGGACTATGAGATGGAGTTGCTGAAGAAGCTGCAAGGACTAAAGCAAGGTAAAAAGTCTGTTAAGGAGTATACAGAAGAGTTTTATAAAATTACTATCAGGACAGGCCATGCAGAGCCCAATAAGGAGAAGGTAGCCCATTAGATTAATGGGTTGAGGCCGAGTATTCAAGAGGAGTTGAGCCTGGTCAGAATGACTACCATAGAAGATGCGTACCAGTTTTCCCTGAAGGTGGAAGAGAAGCTGAACAAAAGATTTGATAGCAAGCAAAGGGGAAGAGGTCAAGGTGGAAGGATTAGTGGAAGACCCTATGGAGGCCATAATGAAGATCAAAAGAAAAGTGAAGAAGTAGGCACCAATCGAAATCAAAGAGGGGATAATACCTACCGCCCTCATGACTAGAACAATGGTGAGCAAAGAGGAAGAGGAAGAGGCAAACCTGGGCAAGGACCTGGAAGAGGAGGTTTCAGAGGAACATGTTTCCAATGTGGAGAAGAAGGGCATCGAGCATATGAGTGTCCGCAACATCAAGGAAGGACAAATAGAAGACCTAAAGGTAATGCACGAGTTGCACATGTAGATGAAGATGCACATTCTGAGCATTCTGAAGATGCTGAAAGGGGAGAAACCCTAGTTGTCAGAAGAACCTTGCTGAATGAGGAGAAAGAACCCAATCAGAGGAAGAGTTTATTCCGCACAAGGTGCAAATGTGAGGGTAAGTGTTGTCATATTATTATTGACAATGGAAGCATTGATAATCTTGTTTCAGAGGAGATGGTTGACAAGTTGAAGTTGACAAGAAAAAAGCATCCGCATCCATATCAGATTGCATGGTTGCAGAAGGACCATAGAGCTTTGGTCAATGAACAGTGTTTAGTGAAGTTCAAGATTGGTGACTACCATGATGAGGTGTTGTGTGATATCATACCAATGGATGCATGTCATATGCTGTTGGGGAGGCCGTGGCAGTATGATAGGAGCGTTGTCCATGATGGCCATGCAAACACATATTCCCTAACAAAAGATGGAGTTCGTCATAAGTTGAAGCCCTTGAAGGAGGTGGAAGAAAAGGTATGTAGTACTGCCAGAATTTGTTTGGTAGATGGTAGGAAATTTTTGGAGGGTATGAAGCATGAGCATCATTGCTTTGCATTGATTCCTAAGATTAGTCAAGAGAAATGTGAAGATGTACCTGTAGAAGTTTCAGATATGTTGGAAGAGTTCCAGGACATTATCTCTAATAATGTACCAGAAGGTTTACCACCAGTAAGGAAGATAAGTCATCAAATGGATTTGATACCAGGAGCCAGTTTGCCAAACAAGGCAGCCCATAGAATGACCCCTGCAAAGAATGAAGAGCTAAACAGACAAATTCAGGAGTTGTTGAGGAAGGGACTGATAAGGGAGAGCCTAAGTCCATGTGCGGTACCTACAGTATTAGCACCAAAGAAGGATGGAGAATGGAGGATGCGTACAGACTCTTGAGCCATCAATAAGATAATGATCAAGTATAGATTTCCATTGCCAAGAATGGATGACATCATGGATTGTTTGAGTGGAGCCAAGTACTTCACGAAAATTGACCTGAAGAGTGGGTATCACCAAATCCGTATCAGAGAAGGGGATGAATGGAAGACAGCCTTCAAGACAAAGGAAGGTTTGTATGAGTGGTTAGTCAAGCCATTTGGGCTAACCAATGCACCGAGCACATTCATGCGGCTCATGAACGAGGTACTGAAAGAATTTTTGGGAAGTTTTGTTATTGTTTATTTGGATGATATTTTGATTTTTAGTAAGACTTGGGATGAGCATTTGATGCATATCAAAAGAGTTCTAGAGAAGCTGAGGGAGGAGAAGTTGCTGATTAATCTGAAGAAATGCAGTTTTGCAAAGAAGGAGTTGGTATACCTGGGATTTGTTGTCTCAGAGGAAGGTCTTAAGATGGACCCAGAAAAAGTAAGGGCTATCATTGAGTGGCCTACACCAAGGAGTGCAACGGAGGTAAGACCTTTTCATGGTTTCGCAAGTTTTTACAGAAAGTTTATCAGGAATTTCAGTAGCATTTGTGCGCCCCTAACTGAAACAATGAGAGGGGATAGAAAAGAGTTTAGATGGACTAAAGGAGCCGACAAGAGCTTTGATACATTGAAGCAGAAAGTTGTAGAACAACCTGTTTTGGCACTTCCAGATTTCAATAAGGTATTTCAGGTAGATTGTGATGCTAGTGGTAGTGGTATAGGAGCTATTTTGAGCCAAGAAGGTAAGCCCAATGCCTATTTTAGTGAGAAGCTTAATGATGCCAAGAAAAAGTATTATGTTTATGATCAGGAATTTTATGCAATAGTTCAAGCTTTGAAGAAATGGAGACATTATTTGTTGCCAAAAGAGTTTGTTTTATATACTGATCATCAGGCTTTGCAGTATATTAATAGTCAAGGGAAGTTGAACCAAAGGCACTTAAAATGGGTTGAGTTTTTGCAGAGTTATACCTTTGTTTTGAAGCACAGGAGTGGGAAGTCCAACAGAGTTGCAGATGCCTTGAGCAGAAGGCAAAATTTGTTGACAGAAATGAAGATAGAGGTTGTTGGGTTCGATGAGCTCAAAAGTTTGTACCCTGAAGATCCAGATTTTGGAGAGGCTTGGAAAGCTTGTCTGGAGCCTGTTACTTTGGATAGGACAAAATGGTTGGATTTCATAATCCAAGACAGCATGTTGTTTAGAGGAAGCCAGTTGTGCATTTCGAGGAGTTCCATGAGAGAGAACCTGATGAAAGAGAAGCATAGTGGAGGACTGGCTGGACACTTTGGTCGAGATAAGACCATTTCTATTGTTCGTGAAAATTATTATTGGCCACAGCTGTAGCAGGATGTGAGGAAGTTTGTGCAGAGTTGCAGAGTATGTCAGATGGCAAAAGAAACAAGTCAAAATACAGGATTGTATCAACCATTACCTGTACCAGAGAAGCCATGGGATGATATTAGTATGGATTTTGTTCTTGGTTTACCAAGGACACAGAGAGGGCATGATTCTATTTTTGTGGTGGTGGACAGATTCTCAAAGATGGCACATTTTATTCCTTGTAAGAAGACTAATGATGTTGTTCATATTGCAGAGTTATTTTTCAAGGAAGTGGTGAGACTACATGGTCTACCAAAGAGCATAGTTTCAAATCGAGATACCAAGTTTGTTGGTTATTTCTGGAGGACATTGTGGAAGAAGTTGAAGACAGATTTGAAGTTTAGTTCTGCACACCATCCATAGACTGATGGACAAACTGAAGTGGTGAATAGGAGTTTGGGTAACCTGCTACGATACTTAGTAGGAGATAAGCCCAAGGGATGGGATTTAATTTTACCACAGGCAGAATTTGCTTACAACAATTCTGTCAATAGGAGTACTGGTAAATCACCATTCCAGATTGTATATGGCAATAGCCCAAGAAATGCTTCTGAGTTAAGGAAGCTGGACAACAGAGAAAAGACAAGTGCTAAAGCTGAAGACTTTGCAGAACATCTGAAGAATTTGCATGAAGAGGTGAGAAAGCACATTAATAAAATAAATATTCAGTACAAGGCTAAGGCAGATCAGAAGAGGAGATATAAGGAATTCTAGGTAGGAGATGAAGTCATGGTTCACTTGAGAAAAGAAAGGTTCCCAATTGGAACATACAATAAGTTGAAAATGAAGAAATTTGGACCATGCAAAATTTTGAAGAAACATGATTCAGGAAATGCATATGAGGTAGAGCTGCCGAGTGGGATCAATATTTCCCCTATTTTCAACATTGCTGATTTATCAAAATATCATGATGGTGGAACAGAGGATGGACCAATAGAAGAACAGTGGAGTATTCTGGCATCTACTTCAACAGAGGAGATAGAAGAGATCTTGGATAGCCATGTGGGAAGAAGTACTCGGAACAAGCAATATGAAGAATATCTGGTAAAATAGAAAGGAAGGCCTGTTGAAGATTCTTCTTGGTTGTCTAAGGCAGAGGATGACCGTTTGGGTTTTCCTCACACAAACACATGAGACGTGACAGGGTCACTTCTCAAATTACCCTGGGTGTCTGATGCAGGAGCATCCAAAGGTGTAAGGGCAATCTTGCATCACCCAAAAAGAAGTTAATTCAAAACCATTGTAGTTGTTCTCATTTCTTCCCATAATTAGTGTTTTTGGTTCCATAATATCCAGAATAATAATGTAGGACTTTCAGTTTTTCCAAAACTGCTAAAAATAGCGACCTGCCTATTTAGGAAAGTGTACCTGCTATTTTTAGAAAGTTTGCATTTGGGCACGTAATGAAGCAAAAACTTCTAGAAAGTTACATAACAAAAATATAAGACCTTTGGCGAAGGAATCAGGTAAAGATCATTTGTGAGCTGAAAGATATTAAAGTTTTTGTTTTCTGAAAAGCCCTTGAAAATTTCTGGAATGAGATATGAGGCACTAAAACTTCCCATAACATCCTAAAAAGTTGACAAAAATCCATTTATGGATTTCTAGCATGATAGTTCACATCGCAAGCTTTCCGGCGCTTAAAACGGTTTGTCAATCAGACACCCGGATCAAAAGTTATGCTTCTCGGAAGTTGACCTACTTTTGGAGGGAGTTGCAAATTTTGAAATTTGGCTGGAGGCCCCAAAAAGTGTTATTTATGACTATTTTAGGAAACCTGGGCAGTAGTAGAGTTAAGGGGGCCAGTGTAGAGTCAAGAATAGGTGGGAAAACAGAAACCCTAGCTAATTTGGGGTTACAGAAGGCTGAAGATTCTAGAGTCTTGAAGTTGGGAAAGTTGTAATGTGTTGCAACCCGTAGAGGATTCATCCTCTAATTGTAATTAAGCTTTTGTGATGTAATGAGTTGCCCAGTTCAATAAAAGAAAGTTCTATTTGTTGTGTTCAATATTTGTTATTGTGTGTTTTGTGATTTACCCCCTGCATCAGATACAGTCTGTATCAAATTTAGATGTTGATGTTCAATCAATTGATAAAGATGTTTCACAAGTTGAATCATGTATTAAAATAGAGAAAGAGTTTTCTGGAGTCCCTCTCTTTGATGGTTCAGACTTTTCTTTTTAGTGTATGAGAATGCAGATATATTTATCTTCTTTAGGATATGGTGTTTTAATGTCAGTTGAGAATGGGGATTGTGTTACTACAAATAACAAAGAAGCTCTTGAATGTAATGATATTGCAAAGAAGGCCATATTATCTGCTCTATCTAATGATATTTCTTGTAAGGTTATGCACTATGTAACAGCTCAGGATGTGTGGAAGGAGTTGATAAAATTTTATCAAAGTGATGCACGTAAAGAACTAGACAACTTGTTACCTGAGAAGAATGACAATGAAAGAAGACAATCACATGAAGAAGTTGAGACCCAATCAGATTCAGAAGAAGATTATCATCAAGAGTATGAAATTGACATAGACAAATTAATGTTGCAGCTACAAAAAGAAAGAGACTACAAAGACAAAGCACTCTCTGATCTTGAAGAGGCAAGTATTTAGATTGCAAATTTAAGGACACAAATTGATAACTTAGACAATTTGATTATCAGTCTGAAGATACAGGTTGAGGAAGCTAAGAGGATAGCAGATGTTTCAAAATCTGACCTTGAAGTTAGAAGGATTCAGAATCTAAAATTAGAGGGTGATATTATCAATCTGAGATAAGAATATGATGGTCTTAAAGCTTTATCTAAGAAGTATAAGGAATTTGATGAGAGCACAAGCAAATTACAAGAGATGCTTAGTAAACAAAAACAACATAGAGACACTACTAGACTTGGTTATGAAAAAGGAGAGTGTTCAAAATCTAGAGAAACTCCTAGAAAGAAAATTGATCTTCATGTTGTTGCTCCTAAAGGCAAAAAGAAGTCAAAAGTTGAAATGAATACGAAAGATGAGTTTGTAATGCATAATCAAAGAAGAAATTTCAAGAGATTTGCTCCTGTAAGACAAGCATACATGTACAGGTATAATTATTCATTTAATGGTTATTGTTATACCTGTAATCATTTTGGACATAACGCGGTTGATTACAGAAGGAATACTAACCTCGTATGTTACAAGTGCAATAATGCTGGTCACATTCAAAGAAACTACAAAATGAATAGAAGGTATGATCCTTCTTGGAAGCATAACATAAATACTCAAGGGATGTTAAGAAGGTATTATCAATCATTTGATTATGATTACACTATAATTTGTTATAATTGCAATTCTCCTGGTCACAAAGCATATAGTTGCAAAATGTTTGAAAGAATTGCATTACCTAATTTGAAGAGTTGGGAAAAGAAAAAGGTTGAAAGATTTTGATAAAGAAACATAAATAGAAGAAAGAGCCTGTTAAGGTTTGGAAGCAGAAACATAGTCAAGAGAAGTCAAATACTAAGCTTGTGCATCTTGTACAAGTCATTTCATCTGTTGCATAACATAGCATGAAGTAAGGGGGAGGTGTCATATGTTCTATCAATTAACCCCAAGAAGTTTTAGGAAAGAGATCATTTGATATGATGATCTTGTCTTTCTATCATTCTTGCCATTCTTTGAAATAGTTGATGATGATGTTGCTAACTAAGTTGATTTTTTAGTGTATATCAATGATACAGGTGATCATTGGCTCATTATGCTTTCAAGATATTGAAAAGGTGTTCATGATCAATGACATGTTCAGTGGATGCAAGGTGTTGATAAGTTGTTAAAGGGTTTAATGCACAAAGAGTTTGATAATGATAAATGATCCTATATTCTCTTTATATCATACTGTGATAAGTGAAATTAGAATGAAGATTTAAACTAATCTAATGCATAAATACACGATTATACCTTCATAAAGACCTCACAAATCCATGCGGGAAGGAGCTGCACCCAAGAGAGCTCCTCAGATGTTTCCCGTGATTAGAATGACTAATGTGGATTGCCCAATGCCTACAACACACTGTAAATGGGAGACAAATTGATTCAGATGGAGATAGGGGATGATTAGAGTGATTTTGGCAGAGATTTGATGAGATGAGGAGATTGGGGAGTGATTTTGACAGAGTTTTGATGCATCAAGAGGTCTCTCTAATGGCCTAGAGAGGGGTCCAATTTATAGAGTTTGGAGATGAGTATGGAGGGTGAGGATTCATTTGATGAGATCAAGGGCTAGGAATAAAAGTGAATCTTTTATTCCTAGGGGATGAATTAAAAATTCTGATTTGGAGAAGAGTGGAGGATAATGGGGGACAACTGAATTTTAAATTCAGTGAGTGGATGATGAGTGGGAGACAACTGAATTTTAAATTCAGTGATTGGAGGAGTGTGGGGGACAACTGAATTTTAAATTCAGTGATTGGAGGAGTGTGGGGGAAAGTGAATTTTAAATTCAGTTTAGTGGATGATGAGGTAAGCAGGGTTAATTAAGTGTTATCTTAATTAACTTAAGCCTAGGTTAATCAGATAAATAGGATTTATCTAATTAACAGGGATTAGGGAAATGGATAAATCATCTAAATGAATTTTAGGAATATTCATTTAATTGATAGGATAGGGTTGTAAGGTTAAATGAATCAATTAGGTGAATTAATTGATCACAAGGGACATGCAGATTGGGGGAGTAGATGAGTGCAGAGGTATGGAAAATTGGTTTGCAGAGCAGTCCAATTTTAGGTGTCTACACATACAAAAGTTGAGTGTTCTTGTTAGTGAGATTGTGAAGTTCAAAATCAATTAAGGTGTTCTCAAGGTGCTCTTATCAGATGTTTGCATATGTTGCCTAAGGAGCTTGAAAATGAAGAAGTCAAATATTTGTCTCTGCACTTGGTTTTGCAAAATGTTGTTGCAAGAAGATCTTGATTGGCTGATTTGAATGATAAAGTCAAGAGACATCAGTTCTTGTTGATTGCAATAAGTTTCAGATATCGTTTTGAATATTTCAGTTTTGACATGGTGTTGTAAAAGGTGTCACGTGCAGGAATAGGAGGATGGTATTCATCAAGATAGTCTTCATTATTTTTAGATGATCTTCATTATCTTTAATGTCAAGAAGTGGTTGCAAGTTATTGCAAATTGATTGCTCTTTTCAAAAATGGTCATCATAACATCATGAGTCAAGTTCATATATCTCTTTCTTCATCTTGTCAAAATATGAGATCATAGGATCTCAATAATGATCTATGCTTCAGAATGTGGATTGGAGATGGTACCAAAAGAAGATGTGAACTGGATGTCAAGTTATGTTCATTTGAAAGTGTTCTTAGTGTAATAATTTGACATGTTCTTTAATGGTCTTCCTCATTAATATGTTTCAGGAAGGTATGTGCAAATTGTGTGCTTCCCATTTTTGAAGTGGTATCAAAGTTTTTTTTGTAAGAGGTATCTTAATTTTTTTGATTGATATGAAGATAACAAGATAACAGGAGTATGTCTTCAAAGTCCTCATTATGCAATGTGATTGTAATTACTATAATCATGATATAACATCTTTTAGTGGAGTTGTTCTCAAGGGGAGTTTATTTAGTCTTTGTCATCAGAAGTCAAACAGGGGGAGATAGAAAGAATGCTTTATGGAGTTTTGCCATCAATGACAAAGGGGGAGATTGATGGCGATTGATTGTCATTAATGTCAAAAAGGTGTTGTGTAGTTTTCCATTGATGTTTTGATTCTGATGCAAGGTGATGTCATCAAGTTCTATGTGCTCAGATATAAGTTATGTTGGTTGATGTGAAAATGACAAAGGTTAGATAAGAGGATCTCAATTGGATCTCATTTGAACAATATTTGATGCTCTATGTCATGATTATCATGGGTTGTGTCTTCATCAAGTTGTGGCTTCAGAAGATAGTTATGATGGATAGGTATTGTCTTGGTATTGGTTCTCATCATGTTAATAAGAAGGTTTGATTCTAGTTACAGTTCATCTTGTTACATGTTCATCTTGTTGAGGTTTCATTCTGGTTCTCATATTGATGTTGGATTGATGTCAAAGTTTGTGATTGAGTTGCTTTGAAAAGTACATCATCAGGAATTGAGGAGTTGTTCATCATAGTCATCTCATCATGTTCATATTCACAATGTTCTACTTATGTGATTTTGATTTAGGCTCAATATCTCAGTGTTTGGAGATGGAAACAAGACAAGGAAAGGTCAAGACAAGGGAGTAATCACAACTTCTAATACTTTTAACATATTCATATTGATTCAAGGATCATTGCAAAATTCTAGAACATATATACAAGCAATCAGGATATTGTCTTCAAGGATTAAAGTGTTATAGGTGTTTTGGAGTCAATAAAGTTCAATGTTAAATGACTAATTTTATTAGTCAAGTGCATTGTTTT
The DNA here is from genome assembly GCA_027924645.1 of Cunninghamia lanceolata. Lineage (NCBI taxonomy): Eukaryota > Viridiplantae > Streptophyta > Pinopsida > Cupressales > Cupressaceae > Cunninghamia > Cunninghamia lanceolata. Next base: position 21,545,558 of record BSBN01001583.1, read on the forward strand.
TTAAGATTTAAATGTGCTAAGTGACATGGTTTTACTCTCCTCACTACCCGTCATAAAAAAGTTGCACTTTTCATATGTTTTGGTTGCTATCACAAGTCATAAAAACTTAAGCTATATATTTAAGTGATTTGCATCGTTAGATAACCGGCCCCTTTCACCTTGTTTACTGCTTGTCCCAGTCTAGTCTACATAATGGTGGCGGTAATTATATATCAATGGTTATGTTTGAATGTTTTGGAAAGCACCAAAAAGAAAATCAAATGCTATCATAGATGGGCGCTTACATTGTCATCAAAGACCCAATGCCTTTTAAGGAGAGCTTAATTTATTAATAGCTCGAGTTTATAAAGTTTTTTTGGTTAGTTTTCAAAAGGCATCGAATATATGATGAGGAGCATGTTATAAGGAAATACAATGCATTTTTTATAAAGTGGAGATTTGTTTTAGTATTGAATAAGTCTTTAAAAAAAACTTTATCTCCTATTTTGTCAGGCCACAAATGCCATATTTTTAAAAAGATTTTATAGGAGTTTTTTTAAAAGGCAATTTTTATGGAAAAATTTTATTCTATTTTAAACTTTCCTTTGTGGCAGAGAGATTAATAAGGAGAGTTTTTTTTATGGAAAGAGATATTTTCATTGGCCTTCTTATGAGAAGACTCAAATGATTTGTTTTTAGGGAGAATATTATTTTTTTTTGTAGATGGATTTCGTGCAATGGGAAATGGTGATTGAATTTTTTTTAATGAAGAGGAATATGAAAAGATCTTATGAAGATCGAAGATATTTTGCAGAAGGATAAAGAAAATCATTAAAGAAGAGAAATTTACAGGGAAGATGAGAATTGAAGAAGATAACTTTGTTTTCAGAGAATGTGAAAGGGTTTTCAAATTGTATATAATGGTTTTTTAGGTACATTGATAGTGTGTGTGATTTGAAGACATCCTTGAGAAGATACAGATGATTTTTGTATGAGATCATGTTTTGCAGTGGTAAATATAGAGAATGACAAGGTCATCAAATGTTTATTGGAGAGTGAAAATTGAACTGAAGAGAGTTGATGTGAGGACCATAATGCAGAAATGATAATCTCCTTGTTGCAACATATTTTTAGATTAAATCTTGAAGATGATGATGGTGTATCAGGTGAAATTGTTATGCAAAGATAATCAGATGAATGAATAGTGAATTGATTGAACAGAGATAATGAGACTAGTATGCAAATTGGTGCAAATCAGATTGAGAAGCAATCATGTCTTGCACATTATTTTGATGAGGACAATTGAATTGGTCAGTGAGGTTTGTGGTCAGTGAGACTTTCCTATGCCAGTGAGGCTTGTGGTTAGTGAGACCTCTATATGTGCTAGTGAGGCATCTTGTAAAGCTAGTGAAGCTTCTTTGGTCAGTGAGACCTTCATGTAACCAGTGAGGTTTTGAATAAGCCAGTGAGGCAACTTTGAGTGGTTTTTCTACCCCGAGAGGGTTTTCCACTCTAGAAATTTATGTGTCATAATTTGTCTCTATGTGTGCATATTTGTGTTTTGCTTATAAATTTTTGGTTCACATCTTTCACTATCAGTCTTGTGCATATGAGCTCAAAAAATCATTAATGTCTTCCTTTCTATTTGTCTTGTAAGATAAAGTTTGTAAAAAGTTAAGAATTTATACAACACTGATTCACCCCTAGGTCCATACCTTGTTGCAAATCTTACATTTTGATACAGGCACAGAGGATGCTGGCAAAGGTTGTGGAATCTAGCTTTGCACCTGCCAATTTGATTTGCATGAAAGTTTCTGAAGCCTTTTCAACAAATCCATTTTGCACATATCATGCAATCATTGTAGTCTATTAGACCACATTTCTTTCAGGGATTTTGTCAAACAGTTCACATGCCTTGTCTATGCTTCCACATACTTCTCTCTTTGTATATGTATATTCAATTACATTTTCTTGAAAGTTTTTAATGCCTTATCAACAAATCCATTTTGTGCATATCATGCAATCATTACAGTCCATGAGACCACATTTCTTTGAGGGATGTAATCTATTTTATGCACACAACTTAGCATAAATTAACCTAGATTGGTGGTATTTAAGAACCCCTTAAGAGGATTGTCGTTATGTTGCTAGGAGATGAAAATTTTCCAGAGGTGTATACAGCTCTAGGCACAATGCTTGCTGCATACCTGCAATATTCAAGGTAAAATATTGCATCTCATTATGACATGGGGCATGTTCATTTGTAATTAGACATAAAATCTGTATATGCTACAGTTTACTGTTGGGAATTAAGGTGTCTCAACCTTGGTAATTCCTTGCATTGTTTATGTTTGTATTTATTAATTCATTGCCTATGTTGTAAATAAATGTAAATTATATATTGTCATGTTGTGGGATGTGGCACGATGATGTGTCATCCTACATGGAAGATGACAACTTGTAGTTTTGTCCTCACATGAGGAAATAGGCGTCCCACTTAGTGGTAGCAGAATTTTGCCATGTGGCAGCATCTTGGATGTTGTGTAAGGGAATGTTGACCGAAACGGTTATGACAGATTCCTATGACGAAGTTATGACATGTAAGAGTCAGAAATAGAATGTTGTAAGACAGGTGAAGACATGTGTCATGAAGCATCTTTGAAAAATGCATATTTGGGCGTCCCAAGGTGGACTATGACATGTTGTAAGAGAATATGCTATTTATAGCCTGTGTATGATAGATTCTCTTATAGTTGTAAGTTGTAACTGCTATGACAGATTCTATGATGGTCATAAGTGTCGTAAGAGCATCTATCATAGCCCATTTTGGAAATAGGTGACTCCTTTGGGATGGGAGTTGTGGACAAGTGTTAGGCACATTCTACAATGTTGACCAAGTGTCCTTAGGGATGGGTTTTGGGCCATGAGGCCAAGTTGGATGCCCATCTCAAGAATGGTCCAATATTACCTTGTATTTTCTATATAAATAGGTGCTTGGAGGAGGAAATGTATTACAGGTACTCTTATGCTACCGGATTGACTCCAGACATGAGTGTCGAAGACCATTGAAGCTTGCATTGCAAGTGTATTGTAAACATATTTAAGATTTGTTAATACATTTTGTAGGTTTCTGAGTGTGGGGTTTTTCACCCGATAAGGGTTTTCCCCACCGTAAATCTTTGTCTCTCTTCTTCTATCTTCTTTTTGGTTCATGTGTATTGCTGCAATATCTCATTTATGTGTTACATATTGTTGTAGTTGTAAAGGTTAATTTGAATTTGTATAGCTCTCTCCTCATTAGATTAGTGTAGGAAGCGATTTTCGTACACCTTGCTTCCTTTTAGTTGGTATTAGAGCTTGATCACCTTTGGTCCTAGTTCTTGGGTAGGGGTTTTTTGAGCTGATCTTAAGTTGAGTGGGAGTCTGTGCAGAGTATTCTGAATCTTATTGCACCAAGGAGATGGCAAGCACATCTAGAAGAATAGAGGTGGAGAAATTCAATGGCACTAATTTAGAGCTGTGGAAGCTCAAGATGGAAGACATGCTTGTAGACCGAGACCTATGGGAAATTGTATCCATTGTAAAACCAACCACAATGTCACAAGATGATTGGGATCTAAAGGATCAGAAGGCTAAGGGTCTCATAAAATTTAGTTTAGCTAATTATGTCTTGTTAAATGTCCATGAGGAGAAGAGCACAAAAGACCTTTAGAAGAAGTTAGGAGATGTTTATCAGGCAAAATCCCTGGTGAAAAAACTTTTCCTAAGAAAGAAGTTGTATTCTCTTCGAATGAAGGATGGAGGATCCGTTGCTAAGCATATGAATTCTTTTAACATGCTAGTTGCACAATTGACATCTGTTGGCGTGAAGATGGAGGAGGAGGATCGATGTATGACCCTGCTTTGTTCTTTGCCGGACTCGTGGGATCACCTTGTCATGGATATTGGAAGCACCACATCTACATTCAAAATGGATGAAGTGGTTTCTTTGCTGTTGTCTGAAGAGATACAGAGAAAGTCTTCTAAGGTAGCCAAAGAGGCTCTTACAGTCCGTGGAAGACCCAAGGAGAAAGGGAAAAAGAAGAACAAAAAAGCTAAGAAGGGTAGATCCAAATCTTGTGGGAGATCCAAATCTCCTGGAAAGTCCAAGGCTCTTTGTTGGAACTGTGGGAAAATTGGGCATTTCTGAAAGCAATGCAAAGAGGAGAAGAAAAAGAAGAAGAAAAATCCTGATTCAGATTCTAACAAGTCACAAGAAGATGGCGATGCTTTCATTGCAGCCCTGGCAACCCATGCATCTGATGATGTGTGACTAATTAACTCTGGTGCATCATTCCACATGACCTTGCATCGAGACTAGTTTACCAAGTATGAGGAGTTCGATGGTGGAAAGGTGTATCTGGGTGATGACTCTCATCTGAAGATTGTTGGTCGTGGAAGAGTCTCTATCTGATTCCTTGATGGACGAGTGAAGGGGATCTCTAGGGTTATGCACATCCCAGGCTTAGCATGGAACCTGCTTTCTGTAAGTATGTTGAATGATGCAGGTGTGTAGGTTGTCTTTTTGAAAGAAGGATACAAAATGACTAGAGGAGTTATGGTGCTTGCTAAGGGTACTAGGAGAGGTACTATGTTTTAGCTAGAGGAATGCATTCCATAATGCAATAGTTCTTCTGACTCAAAGAAGAGGGCAACAGTCACTTCATCCCCACCATTTGAACAAGCAGTGAAGAAATCTGTTGTTTCTAATTTTGATGGTTGTAATCGTGCATTGGAAGTTAAACTTCCTACTGAAAATACAATGTTATGGCATAAGAGATTTGGCCACATTAGTGAGAAGGATCTGCGTACCTTAAAAAATAAGAACCTTGTTGAGGGGTTAGATGATTGTAATCTTGAGTTTGACTTTTGTGAACATTGTATATATGGAAAACAAAACCGTGTTTAGTTTTACTCAAGTTCTGATAAGACTTTTGGTGTGTTGGACCTTATTCATTCTGATGTGTTTGGTCCTGTTAATGTTCCTTCATTATCAAAATATGTATATTTTGTATCTGTCATAGATGATTACAGTAGGACATGGATTTATTTTCTCATAAGTAAATCTGAAGTCTATAGCAAGTTTAAGGAGTTTAAGGCCTTCGCTGAAAATCAGACTGGTAAAAAGATTAAATGTTTGAGAACTAACAATGATGGTGAGTTCTGTTCTACAGAATTCAATAAATATTGCAAGGAACTTGGGCTTGAAAGACAAAAGACAACGCTATACACCCCACAGAAAAATGGAGTTGCAGAGAGGATGAATAGGACACTAATGGAGAAGGCTAGGAGTATGCTTAGTGGAGTTAGCCTAGAACAAAAGTTTTGGCCTGAAGCTGTTGCCACTACTTGCTATCTGGTAAACAGATCTCCTACATCAGCTCTTGTTGGAAAGACACTCATGGAGGTGTGGTCTGGTAGAAAGCCTTCAATAAGGCATCTTCATGTTTTTGGTTGTGAGGCATATGCACATGTGCTTAGGGAGAAGTAGTCAAAGTTGGAGAACAAGGCTGTTAAGTGTATCTTCATTGGCTATGGTGTCGATGTGAAAGGATACAAGCTTTGGGATCCTGTGGCTAAAAAAGTGTTGTATAGTAGAAGTGTCATCTTCAGAGAGCTTACACCTTCTTCCACTATTTTACAACCAGAAGAAAAAGAAAAGAAAGCTGATGTTGTTTAGTTTCCTGCTACCCCTGAGAAGACTAGCCAAAAAGACAATGTTGGACCTGATGATGAGGAGAGCTCTGGTAGCTCTGAAAGCTCGGATGAAGAAGTCGAACCTTAACCTTAGCCATTGAGGAGGTCTACATGGATAAGAAAGCAACCTGAAAGGTTTGGTTTTACATTGCTTGATTTTAGTTTTGCTTATGCTTTACTTACTAACAGTGATGAACCTAGAACTGTATCAGAGGCTATGGACATGAAAGATGCAAGTTCCTGGAAGAAGGCCATGGAGGATGAAATGGCTTCTTTGGAAAAGAACCAAACTTGGGACTTGGTGCCTTTGCCTCCTAGATGGAAACCCATTGGATGCAAATGGGTGTTCAAGAAGAAAATTGGTGCAGATGGCAATGTTGAGAAGTATAAGGCCAGATTGGTTGCGAAGGGGTATTCACAAGTGGAGGGTATAGATTATGGTGAGATCTTCTCTCCCGTTGCAAATCTGACATCCATTCAATTCCTATTGTCTCTCACAGCAGCTTATGACTTGGAGGTAGAATAGATGGATGTGAAGACAGCTTTCCTTCATGGTGATTTGGAGGAAGAAGTCTACATGTCACGGCCAGAGCATTACATGGTGAAAGATAAAGAAAATTTGGTTTGCAAATTAAAGAAGTCTTTGTATGGTTTGAAGCAATCTCCTAGGAGGTGGTACTTGAAGTTTGATGCCTTTGTGTTGTTAATTAGATTGGTGAGATCAAAATTGGATCACTGTGTGTACTTTAAGTTTGATGGTGATCATATTCTCATTGTTGCATTGTATGTTGATGATATGTTGCTCATTGGGAAGGGTAAGAATATGATTTCTAATTTCAAATCTCAATTTTCAGCACAGTTTGAAATGAAAGATTTAGGGGTAGCTAGGTACATTCTAGGAATGGAAATCAGAAGAGATAGAGCCAACATAAAACTTTGGTTAAGCCAGAGTAAGTATGTGAAGACCGTGTTGGATAGGTTCAGCATGGCAGATTGTAGACCATTGTGTGTTCCTATTTCTTTGGGGACAAAGTTGCCGGTTGAGGATTGTCCAAAATCTCCTAGTGAGGTGGAGGACATGAGTAGAGTACCTTATGCTAGTGTTGTTGGTAGTTTGATGTATGCTATGGTCTGCACAAGACCAGACATTGCCCAAGCAATTGGACTCCTTAGTTGATTTATGGCTAATCCTGGACGGGTTCATTGGGATACAGTTAAGCGAGTGTTTAGATATTTGAGGGGTACTTCAGAGTATTCCATATGCTATCATGGTAATGGTATAGGACCTCTGCATTCTGTTGATATTCATGGATTTGTGGATTCTAATTGGGCAGGTGACATTAACAGCAGGAGATCCACTAGTGCTTATGTGTTTACATTGTTTGGTGGCGCTATTAGTTGGATAAGTAAGCAACAACATGTGGTTGCTTTATCCATGATAGAAGCTGAGTAGATGGTAGCAACTCATGCTTCTAAGGAAGCCATTTGGCTAAAGAGATTATGTTCAGATATTGGTGTTGATGTAGGTCAGATTACGATCAATTGTGATAGTCAGAGTGTGATTTGCCTTGCGAAGAATCCAACTTTCCATGCCAGAACAAAGCATATTGATGTTTAGTTTCACTTCATGTGAGACATGGTAGAGGATGGGAAGGTAAATTTGGAGAAAGTAGATACTTCGAAGAATGTTGCAGATGCATTGACAAAGCCAATGAGCATAGAGAAGTTTAGATGGTGTTCGGAGTCTATAGGCCTCTCAGCCTATAATAGTTAAATCATGTTATTCTATTGGCTCTTACAAGTTGTTCGACAAGTGGGAGAATGTTGGGAATTAAGGTGTCTCAACCTTGGTAATTCCTTGCATTATTTATGTTTGTATTTATTAATTCATTGCCTATGTTGTAAATAAATGTAAATTCCATATTGTCATTTTGTGGGATGTGGCACAGTGATGTGTCATACTACATGGAAGATGACAACTTGTAAATTTGTCCTCACATGAGGAGATAGGCATCCCACTTAGTGGTAGGAGAATTTTTCCATGTGTCAGCATCTTGGATGTTGTGTAAGGGAATGTTGACCAAAATGGTTATGAAGGATTCTTATGACAAAGTTATGACATGTAAGAGTTAGAAATAGAATGTTGTAAGACAGGTGAATACATGTGTCATGAAGCATCTTTGAAAAAGGCATATTTGGGTTCCCCAAGGTGGACTATGACATGTTGTAAGAGAATATGCTATTTATAGCCTGTCTATGACAGATTCTCTTACAGCTGTAAGTTGTAACTGCTATGACAGATTCTATGACGGTCGTAAGTGTCCTAAGAGCATCTATCATAGCCCATTTTGGAAATAGGTGGCCCCTTTGGGATGGGAGCTATGGACAAGTGTCAGGCACATTCTACAATGTTGACCAAGTGTCCTTAGGCATGGGTTTTGGGCCATGAGGCCAAGTTGGATGCCCATCTCAAGAAAGGTCCAATATTGCCTTATATTTTCTATATAAACAGGTGCTTGGAGGAGGAAATGTATTATAGGTTTTATAGGTACTGTTATGCTGCCGGATTGACTCCAGACACAAGTGTCAAAGACAATTGAATCTTGCATTGCAAGTGTATTGTAAACATATTTAAGATTTGTTAATACATTGTGCAGGTTTCTGAGTGTCAGGTTTTTCACCCGATAAGGGTTTTCCCCACTGTAAATCTTTGTCTCTCTTCTTCTGTCTTTTTTCTGGTTCATGTGTATTGCTACAATATCTTGTTTATGTGTTACATATTGCTATAGTTGTAAAGGTTAATTTGAATTTGTATAGCTCTCCTCTCATTAGATTAGTGTAGGAAGTGATTTCCGCACACCTTGCTTCCTTTCATTTACAACTTTAGTAGCTGTGTCTTAGGATTATACATCATATATCTCTTTTGAATATATTCAGGAGAAAGCAAAAATGCAAATTTTTTTGGCCACCATTTTGCCTTGGCTAAGAAATTTTGATAGACAACTGCATTTGAGAATGTGCAGGCCTTGGTGGTTCATATATGGAGCTTATTCAGCTGACTATAAAACAAGTTGACACATATTCCCTAATGTGTATGCTACAAATTGTAATCGTTGAAACTGTAACATATAATGTCTAATAAATTTAATTATCTCTGAAGATCAAGACTTTTAAAGTATATTAAATTGAAATATATTCTAATAGTTCAGGTTGTACCAGTAACAAGAAATATACTCATATCTAGATACATATTTCAAAATAAGAAACATACTTGAGGAACTGTGATTTGGCACAACTGGGATCTCCAACAATGCACACATTGATGTCCCCTCTTAGATTGATGCCCTCATGAGTCTGCTTATGCACACCACCTATTAGCATAAGCAACAGAGCTTGCTTGATCTCTTGATGGCCAAATACGGTTGGTGCAAGACTTTCTACCAATTTATTAAAGAAGTCAATGGCGCTTCTCATTTTCTATATCTCATTCCATTCTTCCATCTGCCCATGCCCAAGACACCATTACATATCTTTAACTATTTTCTTTTCATGGCAAGATAAAGGTTGGGATCTATAATGCTTAATTCTTAATTGTTTTCAAATGATAGATGAAAGCAATGGGCTCAACATCTCAGCCTTCTTTTTTTTCAAACAACAAGATACAATCAGGGGTATTGACACCAAAGTCGTCTTCTTCTCAATCAGTAAAATACAATTTAGGGCCTCCACTTCTCAAGAAATGTGACATAACTGATGCATAAAACCATAGTCCAACTACTTTATGTAAAATAATAAAAAAAAATTGAAACATAAATCCAACTTATTAATCTAAAGGATTCTCTTGGATCATTGAGACAATCATATCCACAGTAGAAAATTGTGAGGGGTGTCTCTAGTAATTGCATGCATTTGTGTAAATAAGTGATAAAAACAACAAGAAGAAACTAAGATACAAAGTATATACTAAGAATCTTTAGGAAGCCCAAAAAAAATGCATAGAGAAATATATACATTGTTTATGACAAAAGCTAGGAATTCAAGGTGCCCTTGAAGTTATAAGATGGCCATATTCAATTTGCATCGTCTACAAGGAAATTAAAACAAAAATGTGAACTTCTAGTAGAAGACAAAGTAGAGGCAGAAAGGTATGCAATGAGATATCCAAAATCATTATTATGTGAAAATAGATTAAAACTTGGCCAAAAGCTATAAACAACTCTAATTAAATTGAAAACCAAACTAAGAATGTAGGTGAAGGCATACATCATAAGCGATGCAGAAGGTGTAGCCAAAGATTATTATTGTCATGGCACTAAAATTGTGCAAAAACTGTAAACTTTACCACACTAAAGCATATACAGAAAATGGTTGTAGGAAACACTTGAAAATCTGAGAAAAATACTAGAACCTCGACTAGTTCGTGGAAATTAGGAAGCCAATTGGTAATAAAAATAGAAACAAAACACGAAGTTATATTCAATAGGTGACCTACTAGAAGCTTCTTACACGCCATGCTCAGAATTTTTTTTTAAATGTTAATAATAAAGAAAACGTGATAAACAAGCATGGGGACATGGAAACTAACTTTAATGGTGACTAAACTGTTATATGTTGGAGTTGTCATAGAATTTTCAATGGAACTTATAAACAAACTCAAGTTAACAATCAAACACATTTCTATCTTAGGGATAGATCAAGGAGTTTTCATCCTAACGCCTGGAACACAAATATTTAAATTAGACTCAAAGTGTCAAAGCATATACAAATCTAAATAGGAGAAACCTAAAACAATTTTAGGGGAAATTTACTGTGAAGTGGGGTGTATCATCATCCTCACCATCCTTCTTTGCTCCTCTGAAATCAAAACCTCTTTTCTCATCATGTAACTGCACAAGATGGTCAAAAACTATTTAGAATTACTTGAACAGCTACCGAATTATTTAGACAGTTACCTGAAGCAAGGCACAATCTTTAAAGCAAAAGAAATGATCTAATATGGCAAGGAAATACCAAGCAACATTTTACCTAAACAGAATTGGCAATAAATGCTAAATGGTAAGAAAGATCTCGCACACCAAGTGCTTTAATCCCACGAACTCTTTCGTACCCACTAGAAGCACTTCAGTTTTGAGGACCTTCTCTGTGAGACTCTGCTCTGTCACTAGGAGAGGCCAAGGCTGATACATCTGGTATGACAACAACTATGCCTATGAATATCACCCTAAAACAAAAAGCAAGACAAGGTTAGGAGTTATAAGCAAGTAGCTCGACAAAGTTAAAACACATTTTTCTCCCCTAAAATTGAAGAGGGGATAATAAGGCAGATGACTGCAAGACCACTAAAAGAAAGCAGCCATCTGCAAGTACTGTTAAGCCCATTTGCCTACATAACCAAGTATAACATATAAAGATTGATCTTTCTGATAATGACTATCAATATCTTATTAAAACTTAATTAAGCATTTAAAATCTTTTTAAGAAACCACATTCAGTAGAGACAACTTACTTGTCACTAGCCCATGCCTGCTCTACAATCTCGTGATGAAGAATGACATCTAAGGACCGTGGTAGAGACCCTGCAGGTATCTCTTTAGACATTTCTTGCATTTGAACTCTCTGCTAATCTGCAAACTTGCTTTCTTGATGAAGGGCCCATCTATCTCAATTTGTATAGGTAGCATTTACACAGATAACCTAATCAGACTGCATGTCTAAAGGATTTCTTAATAAGACAAACAATGGTTTCTTCAATGTTTGACATGCAACTGCAATATAAAAATAGTTCTCTCTACAGTAACATATTTTTTATAACATCCTGAATATTCTATAGAAGTGGATCTTCAGAAAAAATCGTAGGAAATGGTCTTCAGGCATATATTTAAGCAATTTATACAAGGTATACAAACACAGCCAAATCAAAACCAAATTAGATATAACTTAAGCACATATGGAATAACAGGGCCAAATGCAAATGCTTTCCAACAAAAGCATCAGGTAAATAACGCCAAATAATCCACCACTCAAAAGCATAACAAGTACCTGTGTATACTTAAATTGTTGCTCAACATTCTTGCTCACTCCTCCACAATCCAGACACTTGAAAGTCCCCTATAAGAGCTCAAGCTGCACCTCACTTGTTTGTGTCACAACTCCACTTACTAGTTTCCCAATTTCAGCAATGGTCATATCTCTCAATCTCAGCAACAATCAATCTAGAGTAAATTAGAATACCATGGGCTTCAAATGAGAAAAAATGATGAGCATTGAAACAAGCAATCTATTAATCTAGAGGCACAGCCTCAATCCACTTTGTTGTTGAAGATGTAGTCCTGACATACTAATAGTTGATTAGATGTTTATTTTAAAAACAGAACTAGGGTTTAAGTACCATAATCAATGCATGCTTCTAAATATTGCAGAGAATTGAAAATAATATCATTTACCTTCTCAAAGTAGGAATATTGTAGAATGTGATATTTACATCCTTGTTGGGATCATCGCCTGTTATATAAGTAGGCCTATGCTGGATCACAAATCTCTTGCATGCATTTCTTAGATATGGCTTAAACCTATGATATATAATAAAAATACAGCACTTAAGCCCCAAAAATAGTAGTCAATAAGACATGAATGTCACCCACTGCCCTTTTAAGGCAAAAAATATTTTTTTCCTCAACATGAAATAATGGGACAATTGAGTGGGATCTAGGGCCAACAAAGAAGCCCTTCCTGTAAGCTCTAGCACCACCACGACTACCTCTCTTCCGGCCACGATTGTCCCTATTGCCGCCTCACACTGTCTACTGCCCATAAGGGATGCCCTAATGCCGATCCTCCTCTTCCTGCACTTGTCGCCTATTGTCTTCACCCTGTGCTATGGTGGGAATTTTTAATTTTTTGTTTTTGGTTTATTAGTCGACATAGTTAACGCCGACTTTAGCACCAACTTTCAACCCTAAAAGTAATCTCTTTGGGGCGTCAAAGGCAGCGTAAAGTGCACCTAATTTAGCATCTAGCTGTGCCTAATTTAGCGCCTATCATTTAAATTGTTAAGGTCTTCTAATTGTATTTACAACACCTTGAGTTTTGTGTAGATATAATTATAATTGGGAATATGTGTTAAATAAATGTCACATGGTGGAGGATGGTGTCAGGATGAGTGATGATTGTTGTGGCAATGTTATGGTCAAATGTGTTATGAAATGAGGTGGCATGGGTATCTATCAATGTTGGGAAAGGGCTAGGGAGGATGTAATGGAGGAAGGGATGTGTGTCATGGTATGATGGCTTAAGGAATGGGAAGAAAGGATAGTGATTAATAAGATAATATGAAGAATGATGGTAGAGTGAATTGGCATTGTGGTAACTGTAGCATGTCATGGGGTGAATCATGTGTTAATACAGGTTGTGGAGTGAGAAAGACGTGGTATTGGTATGGTTGAATGAAGTAATGAGGTGATTTAATTGGAGATGACCTAGGTGAAGTGATGGGTAAGGTGTCTTAAGTGGGATTGCTAGAAAGTGTGATTGTTAATGGTGGGGATAGCTAAATGTCATCTTCTAAGGGTTCAAAGGTGAGGAAAGTGTAAGATGGGGATATGGGATAGTGCATGGTTTAATGATTATTCAAGGGAGACTCCTTAAAATGATTATCAATGATGGTGTCGATAGGGGGAATGGAGTATATGAATGTAGGGGTGGGAATGTGAGCTATGACATTAGGATTGTATTGGATGAATAATGGAAAGTAGGGGCACCTGTCTAGTGATGGAAGGAGCCACATGATCAAATGATGTTTGGGGAAGGGCTTTTCTTAGGAAAGTAAGGATTTGGGTGAGGGTCTAGGGTTTGGGTGAGGAAAGTAAGGGTTTGGTGGTATTAGTTGCACCTATGTAGAGAAGTGGACTTTATGAAAGATGCTTATAACTATGCTCTATGTCTATTTGTGAAGTTTGGAGGTGATTGGATCTAAAGGATATGGCCACCATATGCAAAATAGCCTACCTAATGGGTATGTGCATGGAGAGAGAGAGAGATGATAGAGATAGAGGCAATATAGAAGAAATCCTTAACACTAAATAATGTCCCTAAACCCTAAACCCGAGCAACCCTAAACCTCTAAACCTTAAATAATGCCCCTAAGCCCTGATCCCTAACCCCTAAACCTAAACCTGAGAAAACATAAACCCCTAAATCCTAAACCCCAAACCCCTAAACCCTAAACACTAAACCCAAGCAACCCTAAACCTCTATCTCCCTATTGGTCCTCTCTCTAAACACTAAACCCTAAATAATGCTCATAAACCTTAACCCCTAAACCCAAGAATCTCTCTCTCTCTCTCTCTCTCTCTCTCTCTCTCTCTCTCTCTCTCTCTCTCTCTCTCTCTCTCTCTCTCTCTCTCTCTCTCTCTCTCTCTCTCTCTCTCTCTCTCTCTCTCTCTCTCTCTCTCTCTCTCTCTCTCTCTCTCTCTCTCTCTCTCTCTCTCTCTCTCTCTCTCTCTCTCTCTCTCTCTCTCTCTCTCTCTCTCTCTCTCTCTCTCTCTCTCTCTCTCTCTCTCTCTCTCTCTCTCTCTCTCCTATAAACCCTAAATCCAAGCAACCCTAAACCTATCTCTATCATCCCTCTACCTCTCAATCTCTCTCCCTATCATTCCTCTCTCTCTATAAACCCTAAACCCTAAACCTCTAAACTTGAACCCCTAAACCCCTAAATAATAAACCCTAAACCCTAAATAATGCCCCTAACCCCTAACCCCTAACCCCTAAACCCTAAACCCAAGCAACCCTAAACCTCCATCTCCCTATCTCTCCCCTCTCTCCCTATCACCTTTGTCCCTCTACCTCTCAATCCCTCTCCCTATGTCTCTGGCCATGTCCCTCACTCTCTATCTCCCTATCTCTACCCTCAGTCTCCTCTATATCTCCTTATTGGTCCTCTATCTCTCTCTAAACCCTAAACATTAACCCCCAACCCCAAAATCATAAACCCTAAACCCTAAATAATACCCCTAAACCTAGGTAACCCTAAATTAGGCACTAAATTCAGCGCTAAAGTTGGTGTTAATTTAGGCGCTAAAGTCAACGCTAATTTAGACACTAAAGTCAGTGCTAAAGTTGGTGCTAAAGTCAATCCTAATTTAGGTGCTAATTTAGCACCTACTTACTCTGATTGGTGCAAGAAATGCCAAAAATAGCACCATCCCAATAAATAGCTCTGACTTTTTCAAAAAAATGGAGAAAAATACATTAAAACAGTGGGTGGAAGCAAAAAAGGGAGCTAATCACAGGGATTTGTTGTAGTGTAGATAGAAACACTAGAGGAAGGGAAATAATAAATAAGAGAGGAGAAACAAGTGTCTTAGGGACAGTCACGTAGGAGGGTGCCCCTAAGTCACCAACCACAATGCTATGTCCGTAAGACACAACACACAACGATGAAATCAAAGAGAGAGGCAATATAGAAGAATGATGATACAAATAGAAGAAGGTCACAATAGAGGCGGTCCCCAGGTATCTTGGACCTTATAAGAGAATCAAGGGTCATCCCAGGAGGCCTAAACAACACATAACACATCATGGGGAAGCACATCACAAGAGAGATAAAGGGTTAGGGATACTTACCTGTGTGATCGTTGTATCAAATTTTTGAATTTACGAACCTCTTGGAGAGGTATTCGATCATGTTGAGTGCAAAGTTTGAGTGGTTCTTATGAAAGTCTTATTTGTTATCATATGATGTTTTTTCCTTAGATCCTTGTGTAAATGAGACCTTTTATTTCTTATGAGGGGGAGAACCACTATTATTTCTAGTTATTGACAGTCATCTTGCTCTTTTCTGATTTTTTGCGAGTTTTCGTTGTTGATGTCATCTATTGCAGTAACAAGAGTCATCTTGTACCATCTCACTCGTTTCTATCGATTGTTTCATTTGTTGTTATGATATGTTTTGATTACCTCCCAATCCATATAAGGATAACGGAGGAGGAACCTCAGCATAAATCCTATTTCTTCATGGACAAGGTGGGTTATGTAGTTTTGGTTTATCCACTTCATTCATACCCATGATATTATCATAGTCTAAATAATCATCATCAGCTATTTCTACTAGTCCTTGTTCCAACATATTGGTATCAGTATGTTTAGGAAAAGGATTAGTAAAGATTTGTAAATTTTAATTCGGTGGAGCAACTGACTTATTTCTGTTATCATTCACACCTGATACCTATATGATATTCGAATCAATGAGGTCTTGTATTTCATGTTTTAGATGCATACATCATTCAGTATCATGTCCTTGTGTCTGATGAAAATGATAAAAGGCATTAGCGTTGAAGGTCCTTGTGCTTTACTAGGATTGACAGGTTTAATTAGGGGAAGATTTAGAATTTTATTACTCACAGCTTGATTCATGATAGAATGATAAGACTTAGATATCGGAGTAAACTTTCCTGGTTGATATGCTGCTTTCTTTGGATTAGTGATAGAAGACACATTAGAAAAGTTGTTTGTATTCAGTCCATTAATCTTGATGAAACTCCTATTATTATTATTCCTCTTAAAGTTGTTTTGTGATGATCCACCCATGGATTGACTAACTTGAGCCGATGAGTTTTGGTTTTCATACTAACTAGACGAAAGTTGGTAATCATGAAGGGTGGTCCATAAATGTTGAAAGGAGTTATACATCATCAAGAGAATCTTATCACGGATGTTAGGTTGTAGATTAGTGATAAACACCTTTTGAACATCCTCATCTTTTATCTGATATTGAATTTGCATATATAAAGCTTGATACTGACTAATGAATTTAGTTAACTTATCTTTCGGATCTTGCTTTCAATGAACCAAATCAATTAGGGAGACTTGGGGTCTGATATTTGTTTGAAAATGTTGTAAAAATTGATCAATCAACTATGAAAGGGGGTGTATTGAATTCGGAGGCAAAGAGCAAAACCATTCTAAAGCAGTATCTTTGAGAGATCGCGGGAAAAGTTTTGCCAACAAATCCTCTTCAAAATAGAAATCACTACACATTGTTGTGAATGCTGCCACATGAGTATTAGGATCACCTTTTCCACCATATTTTTCAAAGCGAGGAATCTCAAACCTCTCAGGCATAGGAGTTCTTAGGATTGCATAGAAAAGGAGATTACAGGCATGATATGTTGGTATATTAGGCTACAAAGAATTTGTCAAATTTTGTTACCTTTTGTCGTAAAGTGGTCATGCCCTGTAAAAGTTGGTTTAGGATGGCATCATCAGGAGATGCAGTATACTGCAAGGAATTGGAACCAAAGTGAGGAGATGATTAATCTTGAGATATGATAGGCGAAGGTTATGAATAGGTCAATGGTGATTGGACATAATGGTAGGTGGTAGGTGGTTGATAATAAGTGGGATGAAGAGGTGGTTAAGAGAAATTATTCATAGAAGAGGACCCCTTAAAAACCAAATTCTGATAATTAAATCCCACAACTTTGTAATTAGTGCCATTAGATACTCCAATACCAGTGGTAGCATTACAAGCATTTGCATCAATTGTTAAGATCGTTGATGTAAAGATAGATATTCCCATAGTCGGTATAGGTACCGATACTTGAGTATGAGATGGTGACAAAGTGTTATTTATCACTTTACACATTCAGTCACTGGCATGACATTGGTTTGTACAATATGTGCTAAACCATGGATTGTATTAACACCATCTTGTCCCTCTTTTATCAATTCTCTTACATGGTGAATCACAGGTATAGTTTCTTCAACTATCCTCTCAGTTTGCACATAGTCTTCAAATTGAGGTAGGTCTTTATCAAGTTTTTCTATTTTCTCATTAGATACATATCCTGTCGCTTCAATAGTATCATCAACATCATGAAAAGTTTGCTCTTCCTTTCTACTTGTGATGGGTGTAATATCTTGTAACATTTGAGTTTCTCTTTTTGTAAAGGTGTTTAATGTGCCAACTTCTTCAAGAGCACTAGATCCCATGTGTCTTATGCTTCTTCTTAAAGGAATATTTCTCTTAGAGCAGTGATTTATTAGACTCATGCAAATCTAAGATGACGACAAGTTAAAACCTAGTGAAAATATACTAAAATTTGTGATTTTTTCACCAAATCTCAACGTAAAAGAGCATGACAAAGGGTGTGAGGAAAATGATTATGGATAGAAAATTATATCAGTAATAACAGCCACCTAAAGCCAAAATATATGTCACAACACACTTAGAGTGCCACTTAAGATCAAACCCTAGTGAAAATATAGCAAAATATGCAAATTTTCACGATTTTTCAAATCCAAGACCTAGAAAAAGGGGTGTTGTAAATAATTTTAGGAGGTTAAAAAATAAATCACAATGATATTAGTCACCTCAATCCATAAAATTTGTTACAACATGCTTAGGGTGCAAACTAGGCCAAACCCTAGGGCCAAAAATAGCAAAAATAGGTTGTTTTTCACCAAATTTTCAATACAAGAGGCCAATAGCAAGGTGTTGTACAGAATTTTAGAAGGGGTAGAAGATAATACCCCTGATATCAGCCAATTAGTGCAAAAATATTCTTTACAACACGCCTATAGTGCAGATTTATAGAGTCGATAAGGCCAAATCTAGTGTTCAAATCAATGTTTTTCAAGCCCTAGGTTTGAGATCTTGATGTAAAATGCTATATGAATGTTTTTCAAGCTGATATATGATGAAAATTACATGATCTCAGATCTGAAAATAATTTTCATGCACTAACATGCAAAATGCAAGCGCAAATCTAATGAAAAATCAATGAAAATGCTAGTTTTTGTTGAAATTTTCTATGCAAATATGCAAATTTTTGAAATCTAAATGCAAATTTGTATCAGAATGCAAGACTACAGGCAAATGAAAATTTAAATGAGTCTCTAAAATTAGTAGAAAATTTTGAAACAAGATTTTACCTACAAACCCTAGATTTTGGAATTACTAGGTTATATGCAAAATTCACAATTTTCAACAAAACCCTAGCAATTTTATGATGAAAATGCAAATGAATTTTTGTAATTTTCTGAAATTTAATTCAGATCTAATGTAAAAATTAGAAATTTGATGAAATTGAAATTATTTTACGTAACATGCAAAACCCTAGCATGCATTTTTTTCCAATTTTTCCAATTTTTCAATTTTTTTTTAAATTTTCCAATGCAATAAGATGATTGACTATATGAATGAATGAAATTACTGTAAATCTAAAGAAAAACACTCAGCAAGGTACAAATAAGTCCAATAACATGGGTTCACCAAAATATGTTAGGTTTTTGGTAGTTTTGTGTATGTATCCTCCTTTCACCCTTTCATTCAAGGACCTAGGGTCGAGTTGCAATCTACTATCCTACCCTAGGTCACTATGAAATGTAGGGAAACTTGGATTTTTATGATTTGATTGCAAATTATCTTCTCTTATGCTCAATTATACCTTAAAATCCTAATTATGAAAATACGACAGCAAACAGATGAATAACAAAAAATGCTGCTACAAAAAGATATAAAATGACAAATAGTTGTGCACCTATTTTCAAGGTTTGGAAGAGGAATAG
Organism: Cunninghamia lanceolata; assembly: GCA_027924645.1. Taxonomy (NCBI): domain Eukaryota; kingdom Viridiplantae; phylum Streptophyta; class Pinopsida; order Cupressales; family Cupressaceae; genus Cunninghamia; species Cunninghamia lanceolata. The sequence goes on from BSBN01001583.1 coordinate 21,564,839, forward strand.
TCAAGGACTAGAGAGCAAATGCCCAATTCTAATGCCTTGATTTTTTGTCGAGATCTGCAAACAAGATTTGCAACCTAGTCCTACTGAACTGAAGGTTTTCCTGTCATGAAACTTCAAGGACTAATGAGCGGGCGCCCTAGTCTAGGGAGCTATTTTCTTCTCTGATCTGTAATCCTAACACTCTATTGTACCCTCCTGCAACTTCACTTTGTTTGTAGCTTCAACCTGTAACCTGCAATCATGAAAACTTTGGGAGGGGTTTGTGGTGTTTAGAGGCTTGCCTCAGTCAAGCCCCAAAGAGACATTCAAGTCTTCTGAACATCGTTGTCAGATAGAGAGTGCATGCCCTTGTGAGGCAAAGGCAAAAACCAAATGATAAATGCTCAAAAACAAAAATGATATCACCTTGTAGTGAAGATCTCATGGGAAGAATAAGCTCTTCATGCCATGAGGAGATGGATGCTCAAATCTACAAATACAAACACATATACAACACAAATCTGCTCTTACAACACAATAAAATCCTTGAATCACCTTTAGAATGCCAATGCTCATCTAGTAATGCTCTAATTGAAATCTAGTTTACAAATGAATGCCTAAACATGTTTTTATATGCAACTACAAACACTCCCGCCAAGAATTTTGAAATTCAAACTTACCGTGTCGGCATAGGACCCAAATAACGATCACAAGCAGACACTAAAAATTTTGGACTGACCCAAAATAGGACAGGACTAGGGCATGAGCGCCCAAGTCCTCCCCCTATTTTGGGTAGGGTTAGGTTCAAGGGGTCCCCCTAGGTCCCATTTGACATGATACCCAAGGTTCATTCCATCGGGATGTTGAAATATGATGCAAGATGTCCTAAATGCACACCAAAGACCTGAGAGCTAAACCTTATGATGGAAAAGACCCTAAGGGGACATTTTTTGACATTACAATAATAATATAATCTTGGAAAGTCTAGTATCAACTTGTATTTATGACTAGTGGGTTGGAATCCAACAACTCACTATGAACATGTAGCAGAAGTAGTGCAAGGAAGAATGTATGTCCTCGGTGGCAATCACAACGGACATTATCTTAATGATGATTAGGTTCTTGACCTCAAAACTATGATTTGGTCCAAAATTGAATCAAAGATTGATCTAGGATATCTATCAAATGAACTACTTTCCAAACACTTTTACCTCCTTGTGCTGGTGATAGCCTGATTCGATGGGTTATTAAGCTTCTAACAGTGGTTGGACATACTAAAGGTCCTTATGACATTGTCACAGTTAGAGCACCTGACACAAAAACCCATATGTAGTATATATATTGAAAGTCATATGGAAGAACTATGTTAGCACATTGAGGACAGTTAGTTACTCTAGTTGTATCTCTATTGGTTATGTTTAGAAGAGAGGACTTGAGAAGACATCTTTTAAGTAATCTTCATATTCTAGATTTGGAGACTATGACATGGGATACCTTTGAAACTGTGGATCCTTGATTTGTAGTCTATGGAGTGGTCACATGGACAACAACCAAATGATTTCATTACACCTATGGCTGATAGTCATTTGCCAGTCAATTTCAAGATGAAACATATCGTTTATTATAAAGTTCATTTTTGTAATGTTTTAATTTATTTAATGAGTTAAAAGTTATGTATACAAGAAGGTGAAGGGATTTCTTAATTGTAACTGATTTTCAAGAATCAATTATGTTCTCAATAGAAAATAAACTCTATAAAATATGTAATATGAAGATGAAGTGGGGACTTTTTAGCCTTTTTGAATTTTTTTTGGCCTCTAGACAAGACAACTTTGTAAAGGGGTAAAAAGGAGATTTTGTGTTTCTATTGATTTGAATATGAAGAATTGTTGTTCTTATGTCATCAATTTCTTCTTGGTGTTGGTTATTCTTATGTCTAATCAATTTCTTTAAATTTGTTTATAACCTCTTTTGCTTGGTCTAGCGTATAGGTGATTTGGAAGACTTTGTGCTTATGTAGTTGATCTTATACATTTTATGTCTTGGAAGTTTGTGATGTGTTTCTTATGTTCACAAGTAGATTTCTCTTTATTTTTTTCCTTTTCTTACCTTTTTGTACTTTCTGGTTAAAAGTACTTAAAACCCCAAAAACCCCATCATACGAGGGAGCTGCCCCTCTCAAACACAGAGGAGAGTCGTTAACCTCATAACAATTTCTCCATTTGTTGGTGATATTTTTTATTATTTATTGGGTGATTCAATTATTTTCAACAATGACAAATACTATTTACCAATAGTTTTTGGCAACTCCATGTGTTGGAATTTACTCAGAAGAATACACCTGACAAAGAACTCCTATTGGAATGAGATTCGAGTTATTTGCATCATACGTTATTTATTTATCAACCATGGGAAAATCAAATTGGACCTCTATCATTAACTCAATATATAGCTTTACCCTCAGGTTCAAGAAAGCACTTCCCAAATTTTACTGGAGAAAATTATCAAGATGCAAAAGATCACATTCGAGCATTCACTGTGGCATGTGGAGTTTTAGGGGTCAATGAGGAGAATGTATTTGTTTGGTTATTCATTTAATCCCTCATTGGACCTATAGAAAACTAGTTTCAGTATTTGGAGGACAGATGTATTACTAATTGGGTTAGCTTGAAATAATTAATTTTTGGAAAGACTTAAATGAATAATTGATATAGGTGCATTTCTATTTCAGTTTTTCAATATCTAGAAAAGAGAAGGTGAACCAATTAGAATTTTTTTGGATCAATTCAACATGTTATTGAAGTAGATTCCTCATTCCAATCAGCCAAGTGAGCAAAATTAGCTTTGCATTTTTTATCTGCATTGCATCTTGATGTCAATTTCATTCTAAAGTGAAATAAGATATGTGACCTTGACATTGCACAACATGAAACTATTAAAAATGAGAATGATTTGATTTTTTCTAGGTTGTGGAAAGAAAATCATATTGAGAAACATAATATAAATGAACATATGAAGAAATCTATAATGCAAAAACATCGAGAAGTCATTAGATTATGGATTTCATCATATGCAAAGAACAAGTCTTTTATCTCCTCCAATTGAATGTTTCAACTTCACTGTTTTGGATCAAGAACATTTTTCAAGGGATAAAATAAGTGATCTCGGAATCAAATCTCATGTTGAAAGAAGAGTTGAAGTATATAGCTTGCAGTATGAGGAAAATGAAGTTGAATTTGATAGTTCTTTGAGTGAGGAAGATTATAGTCTTTCATATTCAAGTATCAATCATCATCACATGAAATCTAGAAATGCAACAATGTCCTTTATTTCAATAATTGTAGCCTGCACGAACAAACTTTAAAAAGTGTAACTTGTAGAAAGGAGAGTATAGATGGTATTCAGTTTACACCTTTGTCTTGTCCAAAAAAGGAGGTGTTCACTTTTACAAACAATAATGAACCAATGGAAGGAAATAACATTGAAGCAAATGTTGATGAACAATTTGAAACTATAGAGCAAGAGGACAAGACATCAAATACTCTTCTTCCAAATTACATGCATCTTGAGTATGAAATTTTCAATTTTTTTGAATAGAACATGGAAGAGACAATGTTGCAAGAAAAGGTTAGAAATGATTTTATTTTTGAATCATTTCATTTTGAAAAAGATGATATTAATTCACAAGGTGAAACACATTAAATGCATATCATGGAGAACGCATGTGAATCTTTTGAGCAAGTAACAGAGAATAATACTAAAAATTGCATAGTTTGGAGTGTCATGAAGAAACCACATATGATCAAGCAAATGAATATTTTCAACTACATGTTGTTTCTATCCCAAGTTGGTGCTTAGAAATGTCTAAAGATTATTTTTTGTGTGGGGAAGGAGTCATTATGTCTCCATTGCAGGTGATAGAAGAGGGTGATCTAGCTAACAAATCTAAAAATACAAACCTATTATCAGTGGATCATGGAAATCCCAAGTCAATTCCTAAAAAGAAAGATGAAATTGATTTATTTGAAAGTGATTCTAAGTTCAATGAGATTGTTTTTTATGATGCATATTTTTAGTCCATTTCTACAAGAATTAATTCAAATTAGGTTTCACATGAGGTACACAGTTGAAGATTGGTCTTTTATGATTCAAATGATTCTGTACAAACATGGGATATTAGTCAATTTTATGCAGCACATGAAGGTATAGCTAATGGTATGCTAAATAGTATTCAAGAAGCTTCAGAAATGTTTGATGAGAAATGGTTATTTGGCTATGATACATTTTTCAGGGAGTTCTTTTAGGTCATAAATTCCAAGTTTATGTTCATGATCATAAAACTACTTCTAACTTTGCAAGCACTTCATGGATACATCTTTCTTTTCTGCAAAGGTGTCTATTTTTCTGATCCAATCAATGACTTTGCATAACCATCCTAAATCAGTCTGAGATAGAATCTACCTACCATGTACATAGTTTAAGTAGTTTTTGTTGTGCTTGTCTAGTTTCAGCTTTTGTGTGTCTTTTGCTTTGGGTCCTATTTTTATTTTGCACAAATCTCTTGTATGTTGTATTCTTTCCCCTTGACTCTATAACTTTGTGGATAGGCATTAATCTTTGTTGAATATTTTGGATCCTACTACATCTTTTGCAGTCCTTAACCCCAACCAGAACTAGTTGTTGTCCTCATTTTTGAACTTGACAATTTTTAAACTTTTCCCATACCCTAAGCTATTGTATAATACCAAATCAAATCTTACATGTATTATTTAATTAGTGTGTCTTCATTTTTGGCAAAACCTTTTGTTGGCAAACTTTTCAAGATGTTTTTGGGTTCACAAACCTACCAAATCACTGAAAAAGGTTCATTTTTACTTATTCTTTCAGCAAAATGTCTAGTTCGTGAACCCTCCTTTTTTCCACAAAACCTTGTCATTTCCTTGTCTTTGTCCCTTCTTTTTGGCAATTATCTCACTTCCTGAACCTTAAAAACTACCAAAACAAATTTTAGGAGTTTTGAAGTTCACTGAAACATCGATTCACTAAAAATATCTTTAAAAGAAAAGTTTAAAAGTCCCAAGTTTTACTAAAACATGTTATTTTCAGCATATTTTATGGTTCATGAACTAATAAAAGTCCCAAAACATGTTATTTTTGGTGATTTATTAAGTTCTAAAACCTCACAAACTATCAAAAGTCTTTATTTTCAGTGGTTAATTTAGTTCGTGAACTATTAAAATAGTCAAAACAAGATTTTTTGATGGATTTTTATGTTTGTGAACTCCACTTTTTGCTGAAACAGTGTTGTTCTGGAAGTTTTTAAGGTTTTCTTGCATGATACTTGAAGGATCCTAAGTGGTGCAGGGCACCTAGGAGCAGTCTGACACCTCAAGCATTTTTTATGCATTTTGATAAGCTATGTTTTGTTTTGATTGTATGTGTGGTAATAAGGCTTTAGCCATGTTTGTATGGTCCCTTTTGTGTGGTCAAGATGATTGAGGTGACCCTATAAACCTCAATCATGCTTAGTCCACTTGGATCCTTGTTGTGCCAATTAGGCCTAGAAGGTCTAAGGATTGGTTTTCGAGTTTTTTTGGTTGTTTTAATGTTTTAGTATGTTGGAAGGAGTTTGTTGATCATTTGGACTCCATTGGATGAGCCAAACAAATCAACCTCCTTGTGTTAATGCAAAACACCATAGTTGTCAAAGGTGTTATGTGTTGGGTCGGTTCAAAAACCACTTTGGGTAGTTAAATGCTGTTATAGAAGTTGGAAACCAACTTGGATGGGTTAATATGGTGGATATCTGACTCCAGTACGGGGGAGGAAGTTTTTGTACGGAATTTGGGCACAAAATTCAAGAAAACCAACTTTTTTTTCTATTTTTCTTGCTGTGTATGGACTGTACGGACTTTTCATGTGTGCAAATGATATTTTTCTGAAAGCTCTTGGAGTCAGGGTTCCAATGCAACTAGTTTGAGGTCTTGAAGTGGTCGGAGTCAAAAGTTATTGAATTTTCTTTCAAAACTGGTCTAGAAACCCTGTTTTCTAGGGCAGTCCCACAAATTTGGCCCTAGAATGCATTTCCACCGATGAAATTTCATGCCACTCGGTGAAATGTAGGCTAGGGGTGTATACTACTTGATTCCAAAAGCATTTTCTGAGAAAATACAGTTTACTATTTTTAATGTGATGCCCTAGGTCAAATATCTCTATGTATTTGACTGAATTTATGCAATTTATTGTTGTATTTGACAAAACCCTAAGAGGATGAGTGAATGAATGGTGGATTTGTGTTGTTTGGGGATGGTAGAGTCATTCCAAGTTCCTGCCCCTGACCTATGCACCCAATTTTGAGCACTTGCTTTGTAACCTAGCCTAAATTGATCAATTAGGCCTAGAGACCTAGTAGGCGTTCTGGATTGCTGGAGTAGAGTTGGAGCAGGAGATTTGGAGGTTTGTTAGGGTCCCCTGAAAGGTGTTCAATTCCATCATTTGTTTGCCTAGACCTTTGGGATTTTGTCAAGTTTTGTTGAGAAAACCTAGTTTGGAGGGCTAGTAGTCTTACTAGTCAAGGTATAGGTTGAAGAGTTTTGGGAAGTTGGAGATCAAACCAACTGCATAGAAGGTGTTTGTTGATCTGTATTAAGGTGTTGGAGAAGCCTTAGGGGTTGGACAATAGTCTGGACATCAAATCCTTCATATGCCTTGTATGTGCCTTTGGTTGGTTGGTTGGTTGAAGGCTAGTTGAAGTGGGTGAGTGGGCAAAGGACAATAGAGTAAACCTTTGTGTGTTGCTTCCCTTGTGCCACTCTGCATCAGGTGGTATCAAAGCCATCAAAGAGATGGGAGATAGAGAAGAAGAGGAGGAAATTCCTTCAAAGGTGACAAATGCCGAATTGGCAAAGATAGTGAGAGAGCAAGCAGCCAAGAACAAAAGGATGGAGGCTGAGATAGAAAAGTTGAAGAAAGACAAAGACAAGAAGAAGAAGTTAGAAGTCATCTTAGATTCAGATGAAGAGGATCAAGATGAGGAAGAAGAAGTGCCTATGGAAGAGCCACAAGGAGGCATGTCAGAGAGACAATTCCTAGATGCACTTGGAAAGTTGAGTAGGAAGGACACTAAGGCAGACTTACCTATGTTTCCTGGTAAGATGAATCCAGAGGAGTGCCTTGATTGGATTGAGGCAATGGAGAACTATTTTGAATGTGAAGAAGTGGCAGAAAATCAGAAAGTGAAGATTGCCAAATCAAGAATGAAAGGGCCAGCCTTGAGTTGGTGGAATTTTATTCAAAATGAGAGGATAGAAGATGATAGGAATCCTATCTCTACATGGAGGAAGATGGTACTTGAAATCAAGAAGCAATTTGTCCCTGAGGATTATGAGGTCAACTTGAAAAAGAAGTTGCACAACTTGAGACAAAAGGACATGGACGTAAGCACCTACACAGAGGAGTTTCACAAGATGACATTGAAAGCCAAGATGCCTGAGAATGAAAAACAGAAGCTTGCAAGGTATCTTAATGGCCTCAAGTTCTCCATTCAAGATGAATTAACTCTCTTTAACCCGGAGACAGTCCATAAGTGTTTTCAAATGGCACTGAGGATTGAGGATAAGCAGAGAAGAAAAGGGGATTTTGGCAGCAGCAGCAGAGGCAGAGGAAATCAGAATTTTAGGGGCAGGGGCAGATTTCAAAACAGAGATAATTTCTCTAGATTCCAAGGTGGCGGATCACAAGAAGGCAGCCAAGGGCAGGCTGATAAAAACAGTGCTGATAAGGGTCATTTGAGGGGCAAAGGTAATGGCAGAGGAAGAAGTGGGGGCAGAGGTCCCAATGTGTTTACTGGAAGGTGTTTCTCTTGCAATCAGATTGGACATCAGTCCTTTAGGTGCCCGGAGAAGATGGGAAACACTGCTGCAAATCAGAAAGAAAGAAGAGTACAACTCCTTCAAGAAGAGGACTGTCAAAGCACCACAAGTTACCAAACAGCCTCTTCCAAGTCTGCAGCACCTGAGAGTGGAGAATGCATCATGTTTAATAGATCCCTCATCATGCCAGCCACCAAGGAGCAGCCCCAAAGAAACAACTTGTTCAGAACCACTTGCAAGGTGAAAGGAAAAGTTTGCAAGGTAATAGTAGATTCAGGTTCTTCTGAAAATTTGGCTTCTAATGAAATGGTGACTAAGTTAGGATTGGAAAGAATGCCTCATCCTAACCCCTATAGAGTCTTTTGGCTAACCAAGGAACAACAAATTGTGGTGAAAGAGCAATGTTGGGTTGAATTCAAGATAGGTGAATATCATGATAAGGTTCTTTGTGAGATAGTGGATATGGATGCATGCCACCTTCTTCTTGGAAGGCCTTGGCAACATGACACAAGTGCCCAACATGATGGTAAGAACAATGTGATTCATTTGTCCAAGAATGGTGAAAAGTTTACAATGACTCCTTTGATTGATGATTGCAAAGAGAAAGTCATTTCTAGTTCAGTTATGTTGGTAGGTGAAAAAGAGTTTTTGGCTAACCTCAAGGAAGAGAAAGTGCCATGTTTTGTAGTAGTCATCAAGCCCAAGGATGTGAATCCCAAGAAGGTCAAAGTGCAGCACCCTCTTAGGAGGATTGGACCAAAGGAAGTGGAAGAACTATTGGAGAAGTTTCAGGATGTGATAGCCGATGAAGGCAAGGATGCCCTTCCACCAAAGAGGGAGATTAGTCATTGCATTGATCTCATCCCTGGATCCACCCTACCAAACCAAGCAGCCTACAAGTTGACCCCAGAGCAAAATGTTGAAGTGGCAAGACAAATCCAAGAGTTATTGGATAGAGGACTTATCAGGAGGAGTATTAGTCCATGTGCAGTACCTGCAGTGCTTGCACCTAAGAAGGAAGGAACATGGAGACTATGCACTGATTCCAGGGCCATCAACAAGATTACTATCAGGTATAGATTTCCAATGCCTAGAATAGAAGATTTAATGGATTGCTTGGGTAGTGCTAAGTATTTTACCAAGATAGATCTAAAAAGTGGTTATCACCAAATCAGGATAAGGGAAGGGGATGAGTGGAAAACTGCCTTCAAAACCAATGAAGGACTATTTGAATGGGTTGTCATGCCTTTTGGCTTGTCAAATGCACCAAGCACCTTCATGAGATTGATGAATGAAGTGCTAAAACCTTTCCTTAACAAGTTTATTGTTGTATATTTGGATGATATACTGATTTTTAGTGACAGCAAGGAAGACCACATAAGGCATATCCATCAAGTGCTCAGGAGGCTTCAAGAGGAGAAGTTGAGAATCAATCTTGACAAATGTGTCTTCCTACAAGAAGAGTTGATATTTTTGGGGTTTGTCATCTCCAAGGGCAGCCTAAAAATGGATCCAAGTAAGGTTGCAGCCATTCTTAATTGGCCAACACCTACAACAGCCTCGGAGGTAAGGAGTTTCCATGGTTTATGCAGCTTTTATAGAAAGTTCATTAGAGGGTTTAGTGGCATTTGTGCTCCACTTGTTGACACCATAAAAGGGGGCAAGAAATGTGTGTTTTTATGGACAAATGAGGCCAACCAAGCCTTTGAACTGTTAAAGAAAAAAATATCAGAAAAACCGGTCCTTGTTCTTCCTGATTTTGACAAGGTCTTTGTGGTAGAATGTGATGCAAGTAAGAGGGCTGTTGGGGGAGTCCTAAGTCAAGATGGGAGGCCTATAGCATTCTTTAGTGAGAAGTTAAATGAGGCAAAACAAAACTACTCCACCTATGATCTAGAGTTATATGCCATGGTTCAGTCATTGAGGAAATGGAGACACTACTTATTGCCAAAGGAATTTATAGTTTTTACTGACAACCATGCATTAAGCTTCTTGAACAGGTAGAAAAAGTTGAATCACAGACATGTCAAGTGGATGGAGTACATCCAAGCATACACCTTCTCCATAAAACACAAGAAAGGAGTGGCCAATAAGGTAGCTGATGCCTTAAGTAGGAGAAATCTTGTTGTGCAAACTATTCAGTTGGAAAGTACAGGTATTCATGCCATTAAAGATCAGTATACAACAGATGAAGACTTCAAAGAGCCATACCTATCTTGCAAGGCCATGACAGGAAGGTATAATACTAATTTTTCTGATTTTTTGTTGCAAGATGGATATCTTTTCAAGGGTAGCATGTTGTGTATCCCAAGAGGATCTGTTAGAGAGAATATAATCAGGGAAAAGCATTGTGGCAGCATGTCAGGTCACTTTGGTATTGATAAGACCCTAGAATTGGTTAGGAGGTACTATTTTTGGCCAAAATTGCCAACCGATGTAAGGAAGTTTGTTGAAACTTGTCAAATTTGCCAAAGAGCAAAGGGGCATACATCAAATGCAGGTTTATACACTCCTCTACCTATTCCTTCAAAGCCTTGGGATTCCATAAGTATGGACTTTGTACTTGGTTTGCCTAGAACAAAGAATGGACATGATAGCATTTTTGTGGTTGTAGATAGGTTCTCAAAAATGGCTCACTTCATCCCATGTAGAACCACACATGATGCCTCACACATAGCAGGTCTTTTCTTCAAGGAAATAGTCAGGTTACATGGTTTACCTTTGTCCATAATCTCAGACAGAGACCCCAAGTTCATTGGACACTTCTGGAGGACACTGTGGAAGAGACTAGGTACAAATTTGTCCTTATCATCTACCTATCACCCTCAGTTTGATGGACAAACAGAGGTGATTAATAGGTCACTTGGCAACCTCCTAAGATGCCTAACCAAGGAGCAGGGTGCTAGTTGGGATTCAATTTTGGCTCAGGCAGAGTTCTCATACAATGACACTGTCAATAGAAGCACCGGCCTGTCTCCTTTCCAAATTGTTTATGGCACTCACCCAAGGGGTATTTTGGAACTAAGAGAGGTTAAAGGACTGGAAAACAGCAGTGCCTTGGCTGAAGACTTTGTTCAAGTCATGAAAGATGTCCATGAACAAGTACAACAGAAATTGCTGTCCACTTCTAAGAAATATAAACAATTTGCTGATAGAAAAAGAAGGGATTTGCAGTTCAAGGAAGGTGATTTAGTAATGGTTCATCTAAAGAAGGAGAGACTCCTGACAGGTAAACACACTAAGCTACTCATGAAGAAGATTGGGCCTTGTGAAGTGCTCAAGAAATGTGGAGAAAATGCCTACAAAATCAGACTTCCGGATGGCATTGCTTTGTCTCCAATTTTTAATGTTTCAGACCTTTATCCCTATAAAGGATCTGATCCTCAAACTGTTGTTGAAGAAGAGCAAACTGATCACACACTCCAGGAACTCATTCCTTCATCTCCAAATCAGATTGAGTGCATTTTGGACAAGAGGATTGCAAAACAAACTAGAAGGCACACCTATCATGACTATTTGGTGAAGTGGCTAAACAAACCTCAGGAGGATGCCACTTGGATGAGCAGGGCAGACATTGAGAAGGTAGGTTTCACATTTGATAGCATTCCAACTCAAGAGACTTGAGTTCTGTTTGACAGTGGGTGTATGGTGCAGGGCACCTAGGAGCAGTCTGACACCTCAAGCATTTTTTATGCATTTTGATAAGCTATGTTTTGTTTTGATTGTATGTGTGGTAATAAGGCTTTAGCCATGTTTGTATGGTCCCTTTTGTGTGGTCAAGATGATTGAGGTGACCCTATAAACCTCAATCATGCTTAGTCCACTTGGATCCTTGTTGTGCCAATTAGGCCTAGAAGGTCTAAGGATTGGTTTTCGAGTTTTTTTGGTTGTTTTAATGTTTTAGTATGTTGGAAGGAGTTTGTTGATCATTTGGACTCCATTGGATGAGCCAAACAAATCAACCTCCTTGTGTTAATGCAAAACACCATAGTTGTCAAAGGTGTTATGTGTTGGGTTGGTGCAAAAACCACTTTGGGTAGTTAAATGCTGTTGTAGAAGTTGGAAACCAACTTGGATGGGTTAATATGGTGGATATCTGACTCCAGTATGGCGGAGGAAGTTTTTGTACGGAATTTGGGCACAAAATTCAAGAAAACCAACTTTTTCGCTATTTTTCTTGCTGTGTACGGACTGTACAAACTTTTAATGTGTGCAAATGATATTTTTCTGAAAGCTCTTGGAGTCAGGGTTCCAATGCAACTGGTTTGAGGTCTTGAAGTGGTCGGAGTCAAAAGTTAGTGAATTTTCTTTCAAAACTGGTCTAGAAACCCTGTTTTCTAAGGCAGTCCCACAAATTTGGCCCTAGAATGCATTTCCACCGATGAAATTTCATGCCACTTGGTGAAATGCAGGCTAGGGGTGTATACTACTTGATTCCAAAAGCATTTTCTGAGAAAATACAGTTTACTATTTTTAATGTGATGCCCTAGGTCAAATATCTCTATGTATTTGACTGAATTTATGCAATTTATTGTTGTATTTGACAAAACCCTAAGAGGATGAGTGAATGAATGGTGGATTTGTGTTGTTTGGGGATGGTAGAGTCATTCCAAGTTCCTGCCCCTGACCTATGCACCCAATTTTGAGCACTTGCTTTGTAACCTAGCCTAAATTGATCAATTAGGCCTAGAGACCTAGTAGGCGTTTTGGATTGCTGGAGTAGAGTTGGAGCAGGAGATTTGGAGGTTTGTTAGGGTCCCCTGAAAGGTGTTCAATTCCATCATTTGTTTGCCTAGACCTTTGGGATTTTGTCAAGTTTTGTTGAGAAAACCTAGTTTGGAGGGCTAGTAGTCTTACTAGTCAAGGTATAGGTTGAAGAGTTTTGGGAAGTTGGAGATCAAACCAACTGCATAGAAGGTGTTTGTTGATCTGTATTAAGGTGTTGGAGAAGCCTTAGGGGTTGGACAATAGTCTGGACATCAAATCCTTCATATGCCTTGTATGTGCCTTTGGTTGGTTGGTTGGTTGAAGGCTAGTTGAAGTGGGTGAGTGGGCAAAGGACAATAGAGTAAACCTTTGTGTGTTGCTTCCCTTGTGCCACTCTGCATCACTAAGCTTGGGATGGAAACATAAGATAAATCTATGGAATCAGATACAAATCAAAAGAAATATTTCAGGGCATCTAATGGAAGTGCCTTTGAGAATAGGAACGTGGAGATAGAAGATAATGATATGATCTTGGAAGGTTTAGTATCAAATTGTATTCATGACTAGTGTGTTGGCATCCAACAACTTGCTATGAACATGTAGCATAAGTAGTGCACTTGGAAGAATGTATGTCCTAGCAATCACAACAGACATTATCTTAATGATGATTAGGTTCTTGACCTCAAAACTATGATTTGGTCCAAGATGGAATCAAAGATTGATCCAAATTATCTATCCAATGAAGCTACTTTCCAAACACTTTTACCTGCTTGTACTAGTGATAGCCTGATTCGATGGGTTATTAATCTTCTAATAGTGGTTGGACATACTAAAGGTCCTTGTGACACTATCACAGGTAGAGTACCTGATGTAAACACCCATATGTAGTCTATATTGAAAGTCATATGGAAGAACTCCATTAGCACATTGAGAACAGTCAGTGACTCTAGTTATATCTCTATTGGTTATGTTTAGAAGAGAGGACTTAAGAAGACATCTTTTAAATGATCTTAATATTCTAGATTTGGAGACTACGACATGGGATGCCTTTGAAACTGTGGATCCTTGATTTGAAAACTATGGAGTGGTCACATCGACAACAACTAGATGATTTGTTCACTCCTACGGATGACAGTCATTTGCCAATCAATTTCAAGATGAAACATATCATTTATTATAAAGTTCATTTTTGTAATGTTTTAACTCATTTAATGAGTTAAAAGTTATGTATACGGGAAGATGAAGGGGTTTCTTTATTGTAACTAATTTTCAAGAATCAGTTATGTTCTCAACAAAAAAGAAACAAAGATGTAAGCTGAAGACGAAGTGGGAACTTTTTTGGCCTTTTTGAATCTTTTTCGGCCTCTGGACAAGAGAACTTTGTAAAGGGCCTAAAAAGGAGACTTTATGATTTTGTTGATTTGAATATGAAGAATTGTTGTTCTTATGTCATCAATTTATTCCTAATGTTGGTTATTCTTATGTCTAATTAGTTTCTTTAAATGTTTATAACCTCTTTCGCTTGCTCTGGTGTACAGGTGATTTGGAAGACTTTGTGCTTCCATAGTTGATCTTATACATTTTATCTCTTAGAAGTTTGTGTTGTGTTTCTTATGTTCACAGGAAAATTTCTCTTTCTTTTGTTTTTTTTCTTCCTTTTCTTACCTTTTTATACTTTCTAGTTAAAAGTACTCAAAACTCCAAAAGCCCCAATCATATGAGGGAGCTGCATGTTTTAAACATAGAGGAGAGTCATTAACCTCATAAAAATTTCTCCATTTGTTCGTGATATTTGTTGTTGTTGGGTGAGTCAATTATTTTCAATAACAACAAAAATTATTTACCAACATAGCTGAATAGTATAAAGATAGAGGCAAGATAGAAAAATAATAACTTAGAGTATTGTAATATTATCGTGCAACTAAATGACTAGTTGTAGAGGTTACCTTTTAAGATTTTAAAGGAATGTGAAGTAGATTGGAAGGTGTAAAACATCTGTCTTTGTTCATTGTTTTTGTTGTTCAAATTTTAATGATTTGTGTATTTAATTCAATGTTATTTCAGCATTGGGAGATTTTACATCATGATTGAAATTTTAACATGGTATCAGAGTGAGATTCTTAGCAAGATGCATCTCGAGGAAGGATTATTTTTGGGGTTTTTTTTATTTCTTTAAATTCATAGGTTCATTTGTGTAAAAAATCGTGCGTCCATTTTAAAAGAAGAAATTTCATGGCCTGGTCAAAGGGAAAATCACAGGCCAAAGTAGGATAGATTTGCATAGGAATTTTTTGTGAAAAAATTGTGTTGATTTTATTGAAGGAAATCATGATTTGAGGTTAATAAAATCACAAACGAGTTTGTTAGAAATTCATAGGTTTTCAAGAGGTTTATGCAGCAGATAAATCTTGCCATTTGTTGGTGCAAATCGTGCATATCAAAAAGGTGAAATAATGACTAAAACTAGGTAAAATCGTACACCCATTAAGATGGAAAATATGTGGCCAGTAGGTCATGCAACAGCCAAGTAAAGTACCCACAACTAGGAAAATTGCGACTTGTTGAAATCTATGTCATGGCTAGAAAGATACAAAATAAAATTGCAAGTTTATGTTTAAAAATGATGTCGGGAAGGGTTTGATCAATGACTAGGGCTAAAGGATCAACAACTAGGCTTTCAAACCAGCAACTAGAGCAAGATTTTTTTTTTCTTGTAGTTTTTCTAATCTTTTTTAAATTAGCGATTGGCTAGGGAAGCCACATGAACTAGGGTTTTTGTGACCGGGGGCTTGAAAAGATTTTTCAAAATTTTGTAGTTTTAATTATTTCTGGATTGACGAGTTTAGTTTTTAGAAAAATATTTTTTAATGGTGTTGCCTAGTCTTTGTTTCAAGGATAGGTTGGATGGTGTGTTCAATTTCTTGCCTTGAAAAGCTAGGGTGACATTGCTTCTAGAGGAAAATGATCTCTGGGAAATCGTAAAGGATCAGGTGGATTTTCCAACAAATATGTAGGATTTGGTAGTTCACAAAAAGAAAGAAATTAAAGTCAAGTGGATGATCTTGGATGTGATGAAGGATCATTTAATTCATCACTTGTTAGAGAAGAAAACATCCAAGGAGATGTTTGACGCTCTAGTTAATATTTTCCAAAGTGAGAACATAAACAATAGAATGATATTGAGAAACAGACTTAGATCCATAAAGCTGCCTAGTTTAGACACTATTAAAGGTCACTCAACTTTGTGACTACCTTGCAATTGTTGGGGAAAAGGTGGAAGATGCAGAGCTAGTAAACTTAGCTTTAAATGGGTTCTCATCTTCATGACATTCTTTTGTTTAGAGTATTTGTGTCAGGGAAAAGCTTCCTTCCTTTGAGAGACCATGGGATAATTCTATCCAGGAGGATAATTCAACACTTCTTAAGCCTTGTGCATGCTTGTACATTTTTTGTTTTGATGTCTATCATTTCAATGTGAAATACAACACCTAATAAAATTCCTCTATCTTTTATGCTTTCATCCATGTCCACAACCTATTCGAAAGCTAACATTCTGGCACAAGTCACAAGTGCAAATTCCAAATTTCAATGTTAATAGCTATAAGCATTGCACCTATAAGTTCACTCATTGGTACAAAGACAAGACCACCAGCAATAAAATGTATAGCATATGCCTGCAATATCTCCCATTAGGCAAGAAATCTTGTTGTTACAAATACTTTTTCCTAGGTATATGTATCATTTTGAATGGATTTCTGTTCTCCTCACTTTTGGTGCTAACTGGGAAAATTAGAGGATTTTCCTAGGGGTTAAGCATTAGGGTTTTCTCAGTATTAAGTAGTAGCCCCAAATATACGAAATGATTATTTTTTTTTCAAGTTCACCTATGTGATTGCAGACTTAACCTTTATAGGTGTAGATCCCATCTCTTGTATAGACTTGAACTAGTACTTGTGAATCTAAACTAGTCAAATATGAACTAGTTTGATTCACTTGCTTTGATTTTGATGTTTCAATTGGTACAAGGGATGGTAGTGTTTAAAAACACCTTCTTTGGGGAATCTATTGAATCATGAGGGTCATGTTCTCCTTACTCAAACCAAATTTGGACCAACTTTATAGCTTTGAGCAAAATGATTAAGGGTAATAGGAAAACATGTAGAGAACCTAGGATGATTTCTAGAAGACATAGTTGCAAGTAATAAAAAATAATTAATACACAAATTGTCTCTCGAATGATTTCAAATTTTTATTAATTTTCTTTGTAGCATATAATCTATTGATGGCATTTGAACTACCTTGTAGTTTTTGATGTTGATGAAGTGTTTAAAATTTCAAAATTGCAAGGTAGAAAATAACCCCCATTCCTCTACTTACATTCAAGCTTTGGAAGAGGATATTGAAATGCATCAAAACATAATTGAAAGTGGGTTTTTATAAAGTGGTTGTAAGTGCCACTTCCAATCACTTGAGTGTTCAAAAGAACTTATGTACAAAATTTAGTAAAGAAGGATTCATGTACAAATTCTCTCTTGAATATCTATCATATATGTACATGTATGTATACAAACACACACACACAAATATCTATTATATGGATATATAAGTTTGTATGGAAATTTGAGTGACTTTAAGCAATTATTATATATATATATATATATATATATATAAGAGTCTTATTCTATTCTTCAAGTTGGCACGCAATTTTTTTCTCATTTGCAACCTTGGCAACTGAATTTTACACCATAAACCGTTACTTTATTATTTGAACTATTTCTTAATTTTTTAATGTACTTGAAAGATTGGAAACTCAATAGTTTGTGTAGGGTAGTGGTAGCTACAACATCTATCAACATCACTCCATCTTGTAAATAATTAAGCTATTTTCTAATCTATATATGCATGCATATTGTGCTCAACTTGCCTATCACCATAGGTTCTGGCATATGTGAAAGCATAAATGGAATAGGGATATTGTCAAGTGTCATAGTTGTCAATGCCTTGGTAGACATGAATGCAAAATTTGGACCACTGCATTAATCTACCTTATAATTTGTGCAAATGGAAAAAGCTATCAATTTTTCTAAAGTTGATTCTTTATTATAGTTGTTTTTTTTCAAATATAATTGATTCCTAGCATTTTGATTGGTCCGTTGTAATTTTTCTACTAGTTTTGTTAATTTTTTTATTAAAAAGGAGAAAAAATCCATAAACAATCAAATCTCATGTAGCAAAAAACTAAATTATTTTCTAATGTTTATATATATATATATATTGCACACAAGTTGCCTAGTGGCCAACTCATCAAATTAATGTTTTTGTTTAAGTTTTCCTTCATATTGCATGTGTCATAGTTTGCATTACCCTGGTGGACATAATGCAAAATGTAGAGATATATAGGAGGCTCAAATGACATGCAACGAGTTGAAATTGTAAGTAGAAAATGCATTTTCTTCAAGCTCTATAATTTTGGCAACAAGTATGAAGAAAATGAGGGAGTAAGATTATGTTTAATTTTCATTTGGCTCCATATTGTTCAACTCTATGTGAGAGAACTTTTCCTATGTATATTTATGGTTGTGTTTTTTTGTTTTTTGCAGGAGGTGTGATTGGTCTCAAGTGCAAATTTTACTTTTTGACAAAATAGGAGGGTATGTGCATGGAAATGGGGTACCAAAAGGGGGTCAAAAGTAACCATTTTTTTTTAAATCAATAAAAATTGATTTTGAATGAGAAATTGAAGATAGCCACACTCAAAAATTAGAAGATGTGATAAGAACAATATTTGTAGTGCTCACAATCTAATTTGTAAAATATAATTTTTTTCCAAAAATGTTGGAGATTAGGAGGCTCAAACAGGCGGGGCACACAAAGTGTTCTTGTTTTTATCAAAAAAAATATAACATAGCGTCTGGTGTGTGACACATCTTGAAAAATAAAACTTTGAGTGTGCTCCCCCTAATTTTTTTAAAAACTAATCAAAAATCAAAGTTTTTTTTAATGTGTATAGAATTGAGTCTAGAATCTAAAAATGTAGTCTCTTTCAAGTTTTGACAAACGTGTAAAAAATGACACCAAAAATACTAGACAGGTTTTTTGCAAAAAATAACACATTAGCAAAATAAATTGAAGATAGAAACCTTAATGTTATGAGATTTTATAAAAAATTACACGGTTGGAAAGCTAATAAAAAACTTGAAGTCGTCCTATCATTTTTCATATTAACATTGAAAAATGTGTAAACTTGATGGAGAGCATGCTCATGTTTTAGTTGATTTCCTAAGTTGTATTGAAAACACGTCTTTGGCATCCAAATGGTAGGTCCAACCCTTTGGGTTGGATGCCCAAGGCAAATCCAACCCTTAGGATTGGAATTCTCCAAAGCACTAAAAAATGTGCTTGCATTCAAACTAGTTAAAATGTTGACTAACGACCTATAGAAATGCATATCACGTGATTTTGGCCCACATTCTTTGTTTTATTCCCCTATTTTATGTTTTTTTCAACAATACAAAGACACTTTTGATGCTTTTGTGGATTCTACAATGATTGGTTGACAAAATTAGTTCACTTTTTCTTCTTGTATTGATATAGAAGATTCTAATTAAATGTTTGTAAATCAAATTTGATATTGCAAATAATTGTTTTCATGTTTTGAGGAATTGCAATACTTAATTGACAAAATGTTTACATTGACAAAAAAACATTCTAATTATGCATGTTTTGTATTTGAATTTTATAAATTGTTAGTTATTTTTGTGTTCTTTTGATCTTTGTTTTTTATTGATACAGAATTCAATATCATGTTAAGGAAATGGCCAAAAACCCAAACATTGGAGGAGTGTGAAGCCAAGAATGCAAAGAAAAGAGAACGGATGAGACAACTTCATGAAAATAAGAAGTTGAACTCTATAAATGAAGATCAACCATATTTTCCAATTGAATTGGATCATAAAGCATCCAAGAGAGAGAAGAATTTGGAGAAACAAAGGGAACAAATGCAAAAACTACTTGCAAGTAAGAAATTAAATGCGAGAGTTGAAGGTATGACATATTTGCCATCTCAATTTGATATTGTAGAAAATGTTCAATTTCTAATTGAAAATGATGATGAATTTTCAAATGTGTGTATAGATGTTACACCAATTAATCAAGTGTTGAATGAGAAAAATTTATCTATTTATTCAAGTTTTCCATTTAGAACACCTCCTAGAATTTTTGGTAAAAAGCCTAAGTTTTTATTGAAATTGATGAAAATATTCTAAAACCAATGCTTGATAAGATTCCTGAACATACTTGTAGAAGAAATATGAATAAGATATGGAATGTATGTTTTGAAAACATAAGTGAAACTAAAAGATTCAATTGTTTGTTGAAATGATGAAAAATCTTAAGTTTAGGCCAATCATGAAGATTCTTGGTCTAAGAACATCAAATAGAAATAGTGAAAAATTTATTGTAAAAAATCTAATCAATGCATATCAAAGTATTAGTTCCACCTCATGCAGCAAAGATAGTAATGTTATACGACGTGTAATTACATCAACTATAGTGAGCAATCAAACAAAGAAAGCTCACCAAGTGATAAGAAAAATAAGTCAAGCACTAAAGGTAAGTAGAAAAACATTGATGAAATTTGTTGGGAGGCGTGAAAGAGTTGACCCGAATAGTAATGAACTATTGGAATTTTCTAGTAGACTCCCATAGAAATATAAAGTCGTAGTTGAAGCCTTAAAATCCCTAATTGAGAAATTTTGGAGAAATAACACGAGTGTCTCCTAATCAAAGAGATGTTGTAAAAAGGAGAATTGGTTGTCAAAACTATGAGCCACATCCAAAGCAGATATGACTCAAACATAGTTTTTCACCAAATTTGTAGAGATTTATCCTCAAATTTAAATTATTCAAAGGTATTTTGTAATGGCAAAGCCTTTTTATGTCAAAATAAATCACACACAACTTGTTGTAGAGTTCACATGGAATTTTCTATACACTATGATGTTTTTTGAGAAATATGTGTATCTTTGCATACTAATAATATTTTGCAAGAGTGTATGATAGAAGCTCCACCTAAATTAGCAAGAGATTTCATTTCAAGCATTTTTGTAAAAGAGTAGATGGATAGTTGTTTTATAAGAAATCATGTTTAGATGGAACATGTGATAGTTGTAATGGTTTGCAACATTTGAAAACTTCTATACACATGGAGAATACACATGCAATTGGAAATGAATTAGTACATTTTGGTAAATATAAGTTAGTGGCATACACTCTAAAAGATGGTAATTTAAAGGTCAAAAGGTGTGAATTGGTGAGTGAAGAAATATCAGTATCTGCATTTATGCCTATTTTTCAAGAAAATATAGTGTACAAGTATGCAAGGCATACACATAGAGCTCGATGGTTAGACTTACATTTTAAGTTATGCAAGGACACATTTCCTCTTCATATAATCATGTCAATTGTAGACTTTGTAGAGAATTATACACTACAACCATAAAATTAGATTTAGTCATAGTACTACAACTCCACTCAAGTTGCTATATTTATCCATATAATATTCATTCATGCACCCAACAGTACAGAGGAAGATAGAAAGATCTTAAGGGAGTGTCATTTTTATATTAGTGATGATCACACACATTCTACAGAGTTTGTGGAAGGTTGCTTTTAGATGTTCTATGGTAATTTGAGTAGTAGGAACATCATGTTTAGTCAACATATCATATGGTCAGATAATGGTGCATCACAATTTAAGAATCCATGGATGTTCTATTGGTTGAGTAGGATGCATATAATGAGTGGTGTTCAACATATATGGAATTTCTTTGAGTCTGAGCATGGAAAAGGGGAGCATGATGGTGCTAGGGCATGTATTAAAAGAGCCTTAGCATGAGAAGAATTGAAGTATAAAGACAGTGCAAAGTTGATAGATGCAGCATCCTTTGTTGAATGGTGTAACTATACAATGGGTCCAGGTAGTGAAGGTAAGTCTACAATTCATAGATTGTTTTGGTTGATAAAAGAATCTAACATTGTAAAATATGAATATTATTATATAGTGACATGATCCAATGAGTTCCACTCTTTTAGAAGCTCAAATGCAACTTCATGGACTATTCATTTGAGGTAGATGGTGTGTTTTTGTTCATCATGTACATATTTTTCTTGGAGTGAGTGTGAGCTAAAAGAATGGGTCGATGAATGTTGTACTAGAACTTTAAGCCCACTTGAGATGTATTGAATCCCAGGAGGATTACAACTCATGCAAATGGAATCATCAATTGACTTTGACCATATTTCAAATCTAGTTCAACTAGGTATTATAGATACATTACTTAATGAAAATTAATATATTTTAGATTATGTAGTTTTTTGTATTGTTTTTTGAATTAATCTTTTTTGTGCAATTTAATGTAGATATGTTTATGTAGTTATTGTAGTTGAAGATAATGATGAAGGAATGAATTATTATTTATGTAATTGTGTTGAGGCAAAAAAGAAATTGACAACCCCTACCATAGATGGAGAAAACATTGAGTATCCTACAAGATCAATGGTTGTTACTGGAACATGGCTTAGAAGGT
Source organism: Cunninghamia lanceolata (assembly GCA_027924645.1). Lineage (NCBI taxonomy): Eukaryota > Viridiplantae > Streptophyta > Pinopsida > Cupressales > Cupressaceae > Cunninghamia > Cunninghamia lanceolata. The sequence goes on from BSBN01001583.1 coordinate 21,586,983, forward strand.
ATCTAATGAAGAAGTATGATGTGTGGTTGTTTGAGGACTTTGACACATAAGAAAAGTCTTCATTATTCTAAGTTTATTGTTGCACCAAATGTTCAATTAATAAAATATGAGGGCAGACCATTAAATAAAAACTTGTGGAAAGTTCGCAAGTCTGATCATGAAGCAATACTTGACACCATAAAGAGTAGATAGGATTCACATGCTTCATTGAAATGAATCAGTGGAATGACACAAAGGTATATTATATACACTTCTTAAGTTTTGTGATTTGATTACATTTTTCTTTTCTTTTATTTATTTATTTCTAGTAGTGTTATTAATGTAGATTAGTAGTGCTAAACAAGCTTCCACCTTATCATGGTTGGTATTGTTAATAGAGAATTTAAATTATTGAAGCAAAGAGAAGCTTTAAAAATTAACAATTAAATAATACATCTTCATTTCACCTATATTTTTGACATTTTTTCTTGATACATATGTCGTCATTGATGTCAAAGGAGTAATGATCAGAGGTGTTATGATGTGGTAGGCATATTGTTGCATATGTTGTCAAAGGAGTAATGATCAGAGGAGCAGTGATGATGAAAGATATAAGGGATTAGTATCATCTATACACAGTTGTACCTTATCTTCTGAAGTTCATGAATAGGTGAAGGTTGTCAAAAGTGTTTTGATTGAGGCTATGCATTGATAATATGAAGTCATGTTTGTTGCATTGTTACATATATTGTCACTTATTGAAAAGCATTACATGAGATGTGAAGGAAAGTGTATAAGTTATCAAAATGTCAAAGGCATAGGGAATTATATTGCAGAAGCTCAGGAGATTGTACCACAATCTACTGCAGATGAAGATATAGCCTCACAGATTGGAGGTTAGCTAGAGACAGCTATGAGGTATGCATGATCCAAGATTCAGAGCATAAAAGTTACCGCAAAGTTTTTCAAAGTTAGTAAAGTGAGAACAAGTCATGTTCCTGTGAAAGGTCATCAAAGATAGAACTAAAAACCACTGCATTTCACTGCATTTACATGTATAACTTGGCAGTTTGAAGAATATGTAAAGCAAAGGTACAAGAATGACATGTTCAAGTTTCAAAGGATATAAAGTATCACAAGTGTGTTTTTCAATGTTCTATGTCAAGATAGTGGTGTTATAGTGTTGTTACAGTCTCAAAGGTACAAAAGAATGCTCTGCATTTCTTCGTACTTAAAGATATAACTTGGTGGTTGAACCATATGTGAATAATGATATCTTTCATAACATATCCAAATTTTAGAATGTAAAAAGTATCACAAGTATGTTTAGCAATGTTCCAAGGTAAGACTATGAGACAGACAAGTGTAGGGATAACAGGTTTCAATGTCTGATCACTTGCGCCAGCAAAAAGATGCTTGAACTAGAAATAAAGGTTTATGAGGAAGATGGTTAAGACTCATAGTGCTTATTGTGTGAACCACTTCTTGTTATTTTACTTCTCTGGTACCGCATAGGGCTGGAGCTAAGGCATGAGAGGATAAGTAGCTGCGGTGCTGACATGGTATACTTGAGTGATTGCGTCATGTGTATGGAAGCATGTGCCAGCAGGAAAGTTTGGGGTAAAATGGGTCTATTAGACCTCTTGGTATGAACCACATAAGGAGATTTCATTCCTACATCACTGCAAGAGCTTTGGGGGCCAACAGGTTAAAGTATTTACATGTTTCATGATATAAGTTACCTTGAGGCCAACATAGATGAAGATTTGAATGCTTGTGAAGCATATAAATGAAAGTTCAAGATTGTTGCAAGGAAGAAAGCAAGCGTGTAGTGTGTTAACAATGATAATGTGTGAATAAGATCATTTCAAAATCAGTATGATGATGAAGTGTGGAAAAGATCAATTCAGTTAAAGTCAATACAGAAGAGATGTTGCAAAGGTACTTGAAGGAGTTGTGATGTTGTTGTGATAGCATAGAGGAACTTGAAGGAATTATTTGCAAAGGTTATTATAGTGTTTTTGTGAAGGTGATAGTTCCATCAGAATTAGTTAAAATGGATAAGAAGATAGTAGTACAGAGTTTGTAGAGATTAGCAAAAGCTTAAAGTTGAAGCAGTTGTATAAAATTGAGAAGAATCGTATGAATTAGCTATGTAGAGTTTGGTGCCTCATTTGGTTTGTGGTAATGAGTCAATAAGACAATAGTGTAGATGTTGATGCCTCATTTGTTTTAGTGTATCAGGGAGTTTGCGCTTCCTTTGGGTTGCTGCCCATAAAACATTATATAGGGAGTTGGTGCTTCCTTTGAGTTGGTGCTCATAAACTATTGTAACAGGGGATTGGTGTCTCTTTTGGGTTGGTGCCCATAAAATTAATTGTAAATATCTTTTTATTTGTGAGGTTGGATTTGGATAATAGATCCAAGCAGCTTGCTCACCGTGGTTTTTCCCATCTTGGGTCTCCACATAAATCTGGTGTTATGTGCTTGTGTGTTCTTTTGTTTCTCATGGTTGAAAGGTTTACATTTGATTAAATGCAACAAAAGAGTAAATAATTTAATATATACTGATTCACCCCCATCTAAGTATATCTGTGTGTTCAACAATTGGTATCAGAGCTTATTTCCTTGATACAGTCTAACAACTGAGGTAGATCTTGGATTGGAACACATGGCTAATAAAGTCTTGGATAATGATAAGAGCCTTGTGGAGGATGATGAAGACATGGAAATCATTAATGAAGAAGAATGTGAAGTTGATCTAGAAGGGGAACTTATTTCTTCTTTGGAAGATCTGAGAGCAGTAAGGAAGGAGAACAAAGAATATAAGGCTAAGATTGAAGAATCAAAAAAAGTAATTGTTAACTTGAACATTCAGATTGAAGAAAGAAAAAGAATTGCAAACTATCTAAATACTGAGCTCAATGCTAAATCAGATGAATGCTCCAAAATTGAAAAAGGCATTGTCTCCCTGAGGAAGGAACTGGAGAAAGAAAAGGATCAAATTGATAGGAGTCTAAAATTTAAGAAAAGGATAATCATCCTTGATGAGATGATTAGTAATCAAAGACCACCTAGGAATAAGACTAGTCTTGGGTTTGAGAAAGATCAGAGTTCAAAAATAGATATACCTGAAGGAATGTATGAGATAAAGAAGACAAAACCCAACACTAAAGTTTTTGAAAAGATTGATAATGAGAAGCAGAAGTTGGATGATGGCCTCATAAGGTCAATAATCTGAAGAAGAGATTTAGGGGTCCTCCTCCTAGACAAGCTACTACTTCTAGGTTCTCTCAACCCTTTTATGGTTACTGTTACTCTTACAATAGGTTTGGTCATAAGGCTATTGATTGAAGAACTAAGGCAAGAATAAATGATTACATGAACAAGAATTCATTTTTGTCTCAAAAGTATGATGTTATGATCTCTCATTCCTTTCATGGTTATTGTTATTCATGCAATAAGTTTGGTCATAGGGCTATTGATTGTAGATCTAAAACAAGGAAAAATGGTTATATGAGTGTAAACTCATTTTTGCCTCTGGAATATAATGTTTTTGCTACAAGTGCAACAATTTTGGGCATAAAGCAAGATTTTGCAAAAATGGTTTTGTGAAACCATCTAACCAATACAAGAAGACGGAAAACTCCATGAGCAAGAAGAATAACAAAGTTACAAGAGTATGGAAAATGAAACAAGAGAAAGATAATGAGAAGAAAGAAGAACTTGTGCTTCTACCTTATGCAAAAGACTTCATATTCGATTAAGAAAAGGCATGGAGTCAGGGGGAGCTAACCATTGTATAATTTTTCAAAACCCCCTGAATGATTGTTGCTTCTACAAATGGAAGCAAGGCATATAGATGATATGGCATGAATGTGACAAAAGGGGATTTTCATAAAGCAAGACAATTTCAATATCCTAAATCTCTGGATTGAAAACATTGAAGGCAAAGAAATACTGAATGGGGACAGGTCTCTATGAACCCACAGAACTCACCGGTAGTTGAAAACCTAACAAGTAAAAAGGTGTAATAAATGCAAAAGCTGAGGCAAAATAAAGTTACTTAAGACCTAATTTATTCATTCCAACTTCATTCATATTCAAAGCAATCAGAAAATTGAGAAAAGAAGAGCAGAAGGTGAAACCCTATCTACAAAACACGAAGGTATTTTTAGAACTATTAATCCTTGAAAGTTTAAAACCCTAGTTCCATAATACAAAGGAGATAAAGATGGCAACACCATAGGTGGTTGATGTTTCTAAGAAGCCAAGGCCAAAGTAAAGAAAATACCCTTACAAAGCTATGGAAGTGGACATGGACGAGGCATTTTCCAGCATTCCTGCAGATGTTGTTTACACGAAGGATGTAAGGATATATATATCCACTCTCCGCTCAAAGAAATTTACCACATGAAGTTTGAGGAGGTGAGAGATACCCTCTTAGATGATACCGGATACAAGCCAGAGTATGTGAATGTTGCAGCTAAGAGATTAGATGTTTGGAAAGACTACTCAAACTTCTGTGATGAGCGTGAATGGGTAAGAATTGTGTTAAGCAGAATTCACGATGAGTTTTTATGTCTTGAAAAACCCTACTGGATTACCAAAGATACAATTAGGGTTGCTACTGGACTATGCTCTACTAGGCTGATACCAGTGATGAAAGCCATTAAAAATGGCAAGGTTACGGAATTGACTGGGGTAAAGCTTGACAAAAGAACCCTAAGTGTAAATGACATAACTGATCCAAGGATCTGGTATGCCATAATGGGTATAGCCTACAAAGTTTATTATCTAAACAGAGAAGGATATGCAACAGGCACTGCAATCCACACCGCATATTAAATGGTAAAATAAGCAAAGGACTTTGACCTCTATGAAGTCATGAGGGAGAAGCTAATGGAAAATCTGCAAAGGACAAAAGAATCAAATTACAACTTCAAGTATGACACTCTCATTATTTGTCTTGTATTCTATTTCTTAAATGAGTTTCCTAGTTTCAAAGGAAAGGTATGGCAACAACATATTTATGTTGCTGCTCAAATTAAAAATCATATGAGGGATTTTGGAGACACAAAGGCCTGAAACACTATGTACCGAGGGTTCTTCAAGACCTTGCAAAATGATATGCAAGCTAGAGAAATAATACCATATAATATGGTAAGACTCTACAGAGAAGACATTACTTTTATGGTTGATAGGGATTATTGCTACATTGAAGCAATGGAACCAAGAACAACTTGGATTCCCAAATTACCTTATGAGATCTCAACTACATCTAAATTAAGGGTTACGTGAACCTCTTAAGCAAACCAAAGCACACTTCCACATAAAGGTTTGGAACCTACAAGCAGATTATGGACAAAATGTGCAAGAAGAATGTGGAGGATCAGCTAGAGAAAAGGAAATAAAAACTACATGATCAATGGGGGATAACGCAAATGGCTAAAGTTGCATCACAAACCCTAATGGAGGAGCCTCAAACTATCCCCACTAATCTACAAGCTCCTACCTCATCTCAAATCATGCAAAGAAGGATTGGTAGATCCTCTTCTACTACAGGAAGTGCACCGCAACCTTCTTCATCTACACAAATAGCTTCCACTGGTGAAAATACTACATCAAAAACTCTGGCACAGATGAAAACAGAAGGAAAGAAACATCCAATGCCAAAGCAGCAAGCCAAGAGAAAGAAAGCTCAAACAGAGAAATTTGATATGGAGGATGAAGAGGGAGAGGAAGAAACCTCTAAGTCATAGAAGAAGAAGAAGAAAACAAATAAAAAAACTTCAAAGCCTCCTCTACAAGAGCCACAAGACCCTCTACAATTAGAGGTAACTTTCAATGGAATTATGCACCATGGATTATTGGAAGAGACAACTGATCTGCATTCTAAGGTCTCTCCATCAGATCAGGCTACTATAGAGAAAGCTATAGTTATGTACATGATCAAATACAATAAATGTCTGGATGATGTAATTAAAAAAGTTCTGGATAGTCTTGCATAAGCCTTAAGGAAAAGGAGAGAAAAGGCTGTGATATTGTGGTGCAAGAGCACCTAATGGACTTTATGCCTCCATGAGGCCATTTTTTAAATATTTGTTTTATGTTGCATTTGAGTCATTTCATAAGGTCTTAAATACCATTTCTAAGGTGTGTAAGGTGTCTTGAGTCATTATTAAGTTTATACGTGGTGGTTTGTCAAATTTTGTAAATCTTGTAAAAGTTGACATATTGTAAAGTTGCAAAAAGTGGGAAGGTGAAGAGTCATAAGTTGTAAATGAAGGAATTAGAATGGTTGTAGTTGGAAAATTAGTTTTAAATGGTCATCACATGTTTAAATAGCCTTGGGGAGGTCAAAACCAAGGTGGGTTGTTACATTTTGAAGTGAAATCAATAAAAGACATCCTTGTTTATGTAATTTCTGAACGTTAAATTGTTGTTACAGAGATTGATACTACCTAGTACAGTCATTTCATAGCATGAGACCAATTGGAAATGAAATATAATTGAATCTAATTTCTATTTGTTTTTGTTGCACTCAATTTCATTATTTTTTGAGAAAGTTATGCCCATTTTACTACAAATAAGTTTGAAACCCTAGTTAGGGTATAGTGAGTAAGCAAATCAATTTTTTAAGGATGCTGTACAAAGTAACCTACCTTGATTCTAGGATATGTTATATAAAGTCCAAATGGGTGTCTGTAACTATGTTTGCATTTTGGATATCATGTTTATAATGAAAATTATGGCTGAAAAACCCTATTTGTTGCTCCACTTCAAAACCTAGGCAAGAGTAGAACAGTCAAGTTTTGAACCTTTCCTTCCAAAGTAACCATACCCCATTTCAAGATATGTTATAGAAGGGCTTAATGGGCATCTAAATTAGTTTTTATATCATCGTTCCAAGTTTTCTTCTAAAAATTATGTCGAAATTACCTTACTTGTTCTTGTCAAAACATAGTGGAAGATTGTGAGAAAAGTCATTTGTTGAAGTGTGTTTGTTTGATTGAATCCTCCATGCTCTGCATCAATTGGTATCAGAGCTTAGAAGGTCTGGGAAAGAGAGAGTTTGGTGTTTGCATTTATGTGTTTGTGCAGGTTGAAGAGAGAACCTAGTTGCCAAAAGGATAGGTAGAGAAGAGACCTAGGTGAGGCAAAGACAAGGAGAAGCAAGAAGGGACTTGCTTGAAGAGAAGATGGATTTGTTGAGAAGGTACCTGTCACAAAAGAAGAAGCAAGAATAAAAAGAGAGGAAGAGGAAAGAGGAAAAAGAGAGGGCAAAACAAATGGAGATTGACCAAGAGATAAAAGAACTAAGGTAGGCTGTGGAACAGCTGAAACAGATGAGAAGAAGGATGAAAGATGAGGTGGAGTAGTTGCTGAAAAGAGCACTCAATTGGCACTTGACAATGAAGAAGAAGATTGTATGGCCTATTCAAAGGCTGATGCAAAATAGAAGACAAATAAAAGCATTAAAACTAGATGGGAAGAAGCCTTTGTTGATGGAAGAAGACAAGGAACAAGCCAAGCAAACTAAGATGATGGTAGAGGAAGACAAACCCATGAAGGATGCAGCCATATCAAACCATGAAGATGTTGGAATAGCAGGTGTGAAGCTTGACCTAATTTCAGTGGAAGATGATATTGAATTAGTGTTAAAAGATGATTTGGTTAAGGTCAAGGATGACTTGATTTTGGAGGATCAAAGTTGGTCTCAAAGGTATGATGGTATGATGTTTTCTTCATTGATTTTCAAGGAGGATAATGGCTTTTCAATTTTTTGCACTGTAGAGGTTTGTGATCCTAACAAGGTGGAAAGGTTGAAGGTAGAGCAATAGATGGGAAAAGTGGGGACCAAAGGTGAAGGTATCATATCTACACCAAAAGGGAGAAAGAGTAAGGAAGGAGTATACATAGTTCTTGTTGAGATTGTAAAGAAGGACAAACCAAAGTTCAAGATGAAACCCAAAGTGAAAATGAACCCCAATTGGAGATTTTTCCTAGAAGACAAAGGGAAAGAGTTAGAAGACATCAAGCAAGCTCATTCATAAATGAATACCTGTTACTACCCTCAATTCAAGAGGGCTTTAAATTTCTTTTTGGTCGGAAGTATATGGTGCAGGAGCACCTAATGGACTTTATGCCTCCATGAGGCCATTTTGTAAATATTTGTTTTATGTTGTGTTTGAGTCATTTCATAAGGTCTTAAAGGCCATTTCTAAGGTGTGTAAGGTGTCTTGAATCATTATTAAGTTTATAGGTGGTGGTTTGTCATATTTTGTAAATCTTGTAAAAGTTGTCATATCGTAAAGTTGCAAAAAGTGGGAAGGTGGAGTCATAAGTTGTAAATGAAGGAATTAGAATGGTTGTAGTTGGAAAATTAGTTTTAAATGGTCGGTACATGTTTAAATAGCCTTGGGGAGGTCGAAACCAAGGTGGGTTGTTACATTTTGAAGTGAAATCAATAAAAGACATCCTTGTTTATGTAATTTCTAAATGTTAAATTGTTGTTGCAGAGATTGGTATGGCTTGGTACAATCATTTAATGGAATGAGACTAATTAGAAATGAAAGATAATTGAATCTATTTTCTATTGTTTTTTGTTGCACTCAGTTTCATGGTGTTTTGAGAAAGTTATGCCCATTTTACTACAAACAGGTTTGAAACCCTAGTTAGGGTATAGTGAGTAAACAAATCAATTTTTGAAGGATTCCGTACAAAGTAACCTACCTTGATTTTGGGATATGTTGTATAAAGTCCAAATAGGTATCTAAAACTATGTTTGCATTTTACATATCATGTTTATAATGAAAGTTATGGCTGAAAAACCCTATTTGTTGCTCCACTTCAAAACCTAGGCAAGAGTAGAACAGTCAAGTTTTGAACCTTTCCTTCCAAAGTAACTGTTGTCAATGAGGATTGCATCCTTATGCAAAGTTGTGACACTCTGCAATCCTTTGAAACATGGGGACAAACTCATGTTGTGGGTGACCTATAGTGAGTTTGAACCTCCAGATTGTGGGTTGATTCCCTTAAATATTCTATTTAAAACTATGATTTTCTATGTTGGAAAAGGGTAAGAAGGAAACTATAAGGAAATAAAACTGTAAAATTTGGTGATGCACCTAATAAGGATGGAAAATTTGCAATCTGGTTCACAATAGAATTTAGAAATCTGACCCACACAATCCAATCTTGGCATAAATATCACAAAAGTACTTCTGAGGAAGGATGGAAAATAAACTCTTTATGAAGGAAAATGAATTTTCACAACATAAAAGAACTATTTTCTGTAACACAACCTAAGACCTATAATACACTATGCTTAACACCTCAAGTAAGAGTGAGACAATAGTTTTAAAGGTTTTAATAATTAAACACAGTAAAACTTCACCAAATCACCTCATACAATTACTAACAAAAGGAAAGGCAACTACTTGATTCCAAAAAATAAAGGAAATATTACATGAAAACAAAGAAATTTGGACCTGTAATATGCTATGATCTCTATAAAATTGTCAAAAATGAGCTACAAAACCTTCTTCTCTCTCAATGTGTAAAAGAGCAAAAAGGCAAGAACTAGCAAAAACCAAGTTTTGATTTACAATATATAGTTGGCTCTCTCCAAGAGGCGTGCAAAAATGAAACTGTAGCTAACTACCTCTAAAAATAAGTCCTCCAAAGTGATCCACAAGAAAACCAAGAAATCCCTAAAAATAAGGGCTCAAACTGCACAAATTGAGCAAAAATATCTCCAAGTTGACCCTCTCCATGTGTTTGACCAAGAAGTTGACCAAAATTCTTCAAATTTCTCCTCAAACCATGCAAAAAGGCTCCAAATATCCTTAGTTAACTCAATTCATCAATTTGCATGATTTTGCTTTTGCAAAAAAGATGTGAGTAGATAATAAAGTAATTAGAATAATTACTCTATTGTAGTTACAACTTGTACTATTTCTAATTTTACAATTTGTGAAAAATAATAAAGTAATTTGAAGAATATTACTTTACTATTTATCTACATTGGTTTATTTTGTAAAATCATGCATGATGAAAAGAAAAATACAACTCCTTATCTCTCCAAATACATATGCCTAATTTGCATGATTTGAGCCAAAATTAGGACTTAGGAGAAAATAAAAAATCCCTTATAGCTCCATGTAAAATATCAAAATGCCTTGCAAGATACTTAGGCATAGAAAATACCCTTATCACTCCACATGTATAAACAAATAATGCAAATAATGCATTCTGTCATTATATGTACTGTCCATCCTTTACCACCTTGCATTTTTGTACCTATACTCATTTTGCATGTAGTTGACTATCTCCTTGAATCTTCCTTATCCATCATACCTTGCATTCATATACCTTGCCTTTTGTATGAATACCACCATGCCAAAACTTTACTCTGCCATCTCTTCATGCAAGTATTGACCTATCTTGTCTTCATATGATTTTACCTTTTGTTGACTGCTAACCAATAGTCGACTACAAAGGGACAAAGGTATTAAAAAGTTTATAAGGCATTTAGACTTTCTTTCTAATGATGATGACCATTGACCTTATAAAAACAAATGCAAATAACATGCGAATGTTGGCCCCTTGAATCATGATCACTAGGGAATTTTCCTCCTTCAAGTCTTGACCACGACTTCATTTGGATAAGATAATGATTTTAGTGATTTACAAAGTCAAAAAATCAAAAATGAAGAGAAGCTTCGAGCATAAAATAATGAGTAAACCCTAAACTTCATTTTATTTTCATTTTGTATTTTCTTCGGCTCGACTCTACAACCATTTCAATGGCCAACTAGGGTTTGAGCCTCTGGTCCTTTTTCCATATTCTTGGCTTTTTTGTGCTCGAAATCTTGTATTTCCTATGCAAAATGAATGGCAGAATTTAGTGAGTATAGATTTGAAACTTTGACTAGTATTTTTCATTTGATTCTGTAGCATTTCCTTTTAAAATGGCCACAGCCATGGTGCCTGTATACTTATTTCAACTTCTAACAAACCTTCTCATTGTTCTCGAAAACTTTTTCCTGCAATTGTGAACCTATATTCGGAGAGTTTGATACAGAAAGGAGGCTATGGTTAGAGATTTGTCTTACACGAAAGAAATGGAGTAAGTTTATTTCTCTTTGCCCCTTTTCATGAAAATCCTTGTTAGGGTTTCATTTTCTCCCTCTGACTTCTAATGTATTAGTAACTTGTTTCATTCTACACTTTGTATATGACTGTACTTTTGCTGATAAAACAATGTATGGGCTTGTTTTTCTTGATGGTTCTAGTTCACTATTTCTGACAAACCCTACTAGGGTTGCATGCTTTGTATTGAGAAAACCTGAAGGTTTTAACAGTTACTCTAGTTGTTTATATGAGCTCTCCATCCTATTTTGATTGGTCTTCTTATTTGGCACTGAGAAACTCTATGAAATTGTGAAGCAAGCTTTTTTTTATCTCTTATCATTTTTACAGGAAAAAGTGAGGCTTTACTTCCTCTTATAAACCCTATCTAGGGTTTCCTTTGGAGACCATGAAGGACTTCCTCTAAAATTTCTACTCTAACAAAACATTCTTTAAGATTTCTTGGTTTAATATCTTCTGTCTATTGTTCAGAAAAACTTGTTTAAGCTTGATAGGTCTATGTGCCTTGATGTATGACTTCGTCATCTCCTACTATTCCACCATCCCTCTAGCAATACAACTACCTAGACACCTTACACCTGTAACTTTATGCCTTACTGTCTCCTTACTTGTCAATTCTCTCTGTCACTTGAACTTTGAGATGTTTCACTTGACTCACTGTCACTCCTTGGTATATTACCTATGACTGCTCTTTGATTTTGCCAAACTATACTTTTTGCCAATAGTATGGTTGTAAGAAAAAGAAAAAAGGTATTGACCCAGCTAGGGTTCTATTGATTGTATCTCCTTTTGTATCTGGAGTTCATGTCAATATTCTTGGTATATTATCCTTCTCCTTACTAAAGTTAACATAGTGAGCATTCCCTTTTGTTGGCTGCCATCCTATAAGTGTTGTGTGTATGATAGAAATCTTTCCTCCCAGCTCCATGAGAAATTTTGCATATAGATAGAAGTGACCACTCTCTGGATACTTGATTGTATCATGATGACATGTTTATACAGAGTTGCTTCAATCTTTCTTCATTACAAAGTATGAATGTTTGATCTTCTAGATTTATACAATGTGGCATCAAGTCTGAATATCCTATAGCATATGAATTTCATTTGTCAACTGCTTTATGAATGTTGAGGTTGTCTTGTCTGTATATGAATCATTCTTATATGACTGTCTGTCTGTATCTGCTTCTTTGACACATGGCATTATAATTACATTTGTCTACACTGTATTTTTTTAGCAATCAATCATTCATGGCATTTTGATTGCATCTTGCATAGTCATCATGAAAAATACTTCTGGATTTCAAAGCATCATTCTGTTTGGATATCATCCACCTCAATGGTGAAAACACTTCATGAGCAGCTTTACATTTTATTAACAACAAAGAGTGGTAAATATTTGTCCTATTTTCATTGGCCTAGACTAGGCTTTCAACTGTTGAAGTGGATGATGTTCAGAGTTGATTGATGCTCCTTTACCTGGATAGATTATGACTGTTGCCTCATGTCTGACTGTCCTATTTGTATCTATCCATTCTTAACCATGCATTTTGTTGTTCCTCCATAATGAACTGTTGTTCACAAATATACAAGGTTCTAAGAACTTCATGATATTCAAGGATTTCAAAAAATGATTCATGATGATGCCAACTGAAATGACTATCATTTCATTTAGTGTTTAAAAAGTTTTGAGCTTCATGATAGATCATTGTTGTATGATTATTTGCACTTGGTTGTGGCATTCATTAGCTATTCATCTTGTTTGTCCTGGCCTTGTATAGGTTCATGGCTTACTCCACTGATGAATTTGGAATTTCTATGACCATCCTTTTATGCTCCAAAAAGCAACTGTGACAGTCTAGTGGCACTGCAATATATTGATATGACTCCTGTAGCTTTGTATAGTCATGTGGACTCATACATTACTTCCTATTTACTTGACTTCTTTACAACATTTCTGCTACATGATTCTACATAGATAATTCTCCTCTTTTGTACAAAGTATATGATCTTGAATGAAGACTACTACATGTGATATCTTATGATAGAAAGCTCCTTATGTTGTTCTATCATGATTGGTTTATCTATAAAGTACATTTTAGACAGCAATACACACTTCAATCATAATTAAGAGATGAAAGTACCTTCTATGGGTCTTTGTACCTTTTGTACTTGCACTTGACATCTCTTGATGTGACATTTCTTTGATCAGTTAGCTCTACATCTGTACTTCATCCTTCTTCTGCATGGATACATTTGATTCATTCTATGATATGAAAATGATCTAGCAGACTCCTCTTGTGATGGGGCATAGTTAATAGAAGCAATTGCCCCTTTGTCTTTCTATTATGACCTCTTGACTACTTCAGTGATAGCTGCTCTTTTGCATAGTAGATATCTATTTGTGCATCTTATATTCCTCTTGAATGGTTGGGAATGAATATGTTGGGCTCTACCCTTGTGGGAGGCATATTTTTTTCTCCACATGTTTAAATATCTTCAAATCAACAACGTTACTTTCCCTATACCTGCATAGTGAACAAACAAGTTAGCATAAAAACATACTTGATGGAATTGATTGATCATCTTCATGATATTCTAATTTATGGCACATGTTTGATTTGATCTTTCATATGAAATGCATGATGTGACAAGTTGATATGTCTGCACGATAAAGCATATGATAACATTAAATATTCGGAGCTCTTACAGGACTTTCCCCAATTTTTTGAAGGTACAATTGATACAATTAGAGTTGAATATGAGGACTGAAGATCAACTGTCAACTAGCTCAACAACTTCCTTGCTCAGGCAATGATGGATATTTAGTTTTATCAAATGTTCTTCCTTATTTCTTTTATCATCAGATGTATAGCTTGCATATGTCTGCATTGCTCAGTTTAGTTACTCCCACGGCTTGTGTGGGACACATTTGAACACTTCTTTTAAGCATGATCAGTTAATTTATCTTATGCACTTGATGTATGTATGTTTCCTTTTTAATCAATGCATAGGATAAAGTAACAGATATCGAATTGTATGTTCTAAATATGACATGAAATAACAGTTCAAATAAATACCTTTCTTTCTTTCTTTCAAATATGATCAACTGAATAATCAATTTGTCTTATAACTCCTAAAAGATAACACTATGTTAGATCAACTGTATTTCTTGAATGATTGATTCCTTGACATCCTGATTCACTTGTCGTGATGATTCGTTAGTCCTGATTGGATTGATGGGTTATCCTGACAACTGAATATCTATCTCTGCTTTGTCAAGACGTCAACTGTTCATTAAATGCAATAACCTCAAAGTTTTCTTTCATTCTTCCTGAAACAACAGCACTTAGGTCTAACTCAATTTAGTGTGAATAGAAATTTAGTAACAATAACCATACTCCATTTCAAGATATGTTATAGAAGGGCTTAATGGGTATCCAAATTAGTTTTTATAGCATGGTTCTGAGTTATCTTTTGAAAATTATGTCAAAATTACCTTACTTGTCGTTCTCATCAAAGCATAGTGGAAGATTGTGAGAAAATTCATTTGTTGAATTGTGTTTGTTTGATTGAATCCTCCATGCTCCACATCATATTGGAAGAAGAGCTAAGACAATAGGCTCTAGACAAATTTGGCACTTCCATTTATGAGGAAGAGAGGGATAAGATAACTCAAATTCAAGCCCAAGAATTCATAACCAAACAAAGGGTGAACACTCTCATGAAAATGGAGCAAGATGATAGAGCCAAGATTCAAAAGGAAACAGAGGAAGTGGCCATAAAAATTCTTGAAGGTGTGAAAGGGGGAGAAAAAAATGTGGATCAACAAAAATATGTAGCTCCTTCACACAACAGTGGGGCACTCCTCCAGTTAATACTTCTCAGCAAGGCTAATAAAGTCAACAAGAGGAGCAAGCCAATCCAGATGAAGGGAAACATCTCCTCCTCACAAATCTGAGCAAGGGAATCCTCTTCTAAAATAGAATCAACCGAATCAGCAAGAGGAATAGGTCTCACTTGATGTAGGGGAGAGTTTTGAAGAAATACAAGAAACATCTTTCTCCTCTTCTCCTATAGATTCCATTAAGGAGTTTCTCACATGCAAAATCCAAATTCAACCCCTAGTCACTCCTCAGCTGCTACAACTACCAGGTCTTGATGGACAAGTCAACTTGTCCAGCATATCTCCTCTTCACAAGCTACAACTTGGAGATGTCCTGCAATCCACCACAAGGAAGGAGATCTTACAAAAACAAGTTGAAGGAACTAAGTTGCTAGAAGAAATAATAAAAATAATACAATATGAAGTACCAAAGGAAAAAAGAGATCCATCTCTACCTCCAAAACAACAAATGAAGCAATTATTGGAGACCTTCAAAGCACATTCCTCATGTATCTAGAGAAACAAGTAGAGCTGAAGATATCTGAACAAATGAATAGCAAGAGAATGGTAGATGCATCTGGAAGATGTGCTAAGGCACAAACTAAAATACCAGAGAATGTAAAAATCATTCAGAAATGCTTAGAGGAAGCAAAAGTGATGTATCATTTTTGTCTTAAATGGCCTACAACAACCAAAAATATAAAGGATCAAATTGATGTTATTGAGTTGCAAATCACACAAGTGGCCACTACATATGTTTTGGTTAAGGACAAAGATGGAGCTAAAAGGGAACAAGTAGAAAAACTTCACTCCTAGCTGAAGCCACTTCAAGATCAAAGGGAGCAAATCAAAAGTGAAATTGATCAGCTAAGGGAAGTGGTAAGTTTAAGGTTAGCATCTTTGACTAGAATTTTGTCAGAAGCAAATGTTGTTGCCTAGAAGGTGAAGGTGTCATCCACACTAGAAGAGGCAGAAGATTTATACATTCAATAGGAGAGCCAAATGCATATTTTGTCTTCAATAAAGAGACACTAGGATACAACTCTAGTCTAGTTGAAAGCTATATATAAGAATGTTCTACCATCAAAGTGAATAGAACATATTTTGAAGGTAAGACAAAATTTCAATGTAGAATAGGTATGCATAGAATAAGACAAGCATAAACAGTGCTATTTTGGTAAGAACAAGGCACTATGTAGATATAACCTATGTACATTATAAGGAAAATGAATAACAAAGTTTTGCTACATTTTTTTGGAGTGAACGAGGCTACCTCTCAAGGGGAGCGGGAAAAATGAAAATCAAAGTCTAATATAGATAGGGGGAGCTTGTGTGAACAAATCAAGTTACTAACCCTTTTCCCTTGATGTCAAAGGGGGAGAGATTTTGATTATTAGGTTAATGTTGCCATCAATGACAAAGGGGGAGATTGTTTCATATGTTTCCATTGATGTCAAAGGAGTAGTGATCAGAGGTGTTGTGATGTGGAAGCATATTGTTGTATATGTTGTCAAAGGAGTGATGATCAGAGGAGCAGTGATGATGAAAGATATAAGGGGTCAGTATCATCTATACATAGTTGTACCTTATATTCTAAAGTTCATGAATAGGTGAAGGTTGTCAAAATTGTTTTGATTGGTGCTATGCATTGATAATATGAAATCATGTTTGTTGCATTGTTATATATATTGTCACTTGTTTAAAAGCATTACATGAGATGTGAAGGAAAGTGTATAAGTTATCAAACTGTCAAAGGCACAAGGAACTATACTACAAAATCTCAAGAGATTGTACCACAATCTACCGCAGATGAAGATATGGCCTCGTGGCTTGAAGGTTAGCGAGAGATAGCTATGAAGCATGTGTTGTCACGAAGGATTGTGCCCTGGATGCTAAGCCTTAAAGCTTGGCAATCCTATGCAACATGGGAACATTCTCAGAATGTGGGTTGTCTATGGTGAGAATGAACCTCCGAAAGAGCCATCTCCCTTTAAATGCCCCTTGGATCTGATGTACTTTTGTGGGAAAAGAGATAGAAGAATGAATAAATAAACTGAAACTTGTCATAAGGGGGTGATGCGCCAATAATTATGTCCTAACTTGCAACTGATTCACAACTATTTTTTAATATATCTGCTCTTATAACTCAAACTGAACAATATTATCACAAAAATGTTTCACAGAAAGGCATGAAAATAATCCACTTTTTCTGAAGGAAAACCAAAGTTTTTCATAACTTTAAAAGTAAAGAAACACCTGCACAATCTATAACATGTGGTAAAATATGCACTGCTATATACTTGCTTTAATAGAATGAGACAAAAAACTTAAAGGTTTCATTTTAGAACACAGTAAATCTTTATCAAATAATTCATAAAATAACAAGACACCTGAATTTGAATAGAAGAACACCTGATTTTATTGAGAAATAGAAGGAAAACTCTACAGTAACTATGAAACTGCTGAAAATAAACTGTTGCTATTGTATAAAACCTGTAAAAAGTTGAGTTACAATACTTAATATCTCTCTTTGCAATGTACAAAGGCAAGAAGAAAGCAACAACTAAGAAAAATGCATAAGCTTTTTCTCCTACAATACAAAAATCTATCTCCAAATGCCAAGGGGAACTTAACTTCAGTCTAACTAGACTCCAAATGATGCATGACTATGCTGAAAAAAAGCAACTCCTAGTTGTTGGGTGAGCAAGAGGAAAAAGCCTAAAAAATAGGGTCCACGACTGCTCCAAATTGAGCTATTTTAGCTCATGACTCTTCCTCTCAAGGTGTTTGACCCAAAAACTACCAAAAATAGCTCATTTTGACTCCAAGTCAAAAATAGAAAGAGATACTCCTCCTACATGAGATTCCAACCTCAGTTCAACTCTATGTCTCTCCTTTGCATGACTTGAGGGCAAAAAATACTTTATTTGAACAAGTATTAAAGTTACTCCATGTGTAGTTTTACCTTACTAAGTGTTTAATAACTATCTTCTTAGTTTTGTGAAACAAATAGTAAGGTAATTTATAATTATTACCCATAATATTTTCTTAAATACAATATGTTTTTCCTTCTACTCATGCAAAAAGGGAAAAAAGAGGTTACATGATTTGTCCATTTACACTTGTCCTTCTCTTCCAACTTCAGAAAAAAGACACAAGGTTTATAATAATGTCTTTTTCTATCCTTAGTCTATGAAAAAGCTTTGAACTATTCTTTGATTTTTTCAAACTTTAGTCATATCCTTCCCTTCTGTTTTCAAACACTTATCATTTTCTTTTGAGTTCCAACGTTTTAAAAGATCCTTAATAAAGTCGAAAGAGAAGAATGATCACCTTATAACTCCATGTCACCATGAGCTTATTATTACATGGAATGATTTTCTTAAAATAAAAGTCAAAAAAGACTTAAAGAAAAAACCCATGAGCTAGGGCACAAGCAACAAAAGATCTTCAAACCCTATAAATTACTCATTTCATTCATTCTTCTCCATTGCATCTACCCTGTGCCACCATGGATCGTTGAAGGCTTGCTTGAAGGTTCACTGCTACTCTTGATGGCTACCTTTTCACAAATCTCCTTCATCAAATAGACCTGGTAAGTGACTCTTGTAGCTGTCTGGTTTTCATGATTTTTTTGGTGCAAAATAGAGACTTTCTTGTCCTTTACTATGCCCTATCTGTACAAAAAGGAAGAAAAACCCTGCCATTCACTGTGTCTTCTATGTATAAAGCAAAGAAAACCAAACTTCTATCCTCACTTATGTGTTTCTCCTGTTGTTTCTGTAGAAAATATTTATCTATTTTTGATAAAACATAGTGAAGAGAATGCCTTTTCTGAACTTTTATTTGCCCTTTTCATGAGGCTCCATGCTTCTGTTGTTGTGGCTCTTTTTGTTGATATAGTGGTCCTTCTGTGAACAAGAATCATTAAAGCACTTGTTTCTTTCTGTTGTTCTACTTCTCTTGTTGGATCTAGGACTCTCCATTGGTGGTCTCATTGTTTTCAAGATTTGTACTTTGTATTTCCCATGGAAATCCCTCCTATATTGAAGCACCTTATAAAGTTTGAGGGATCATACCACTAACTAAATGAACCACAATACCTACTAGCACTTGGACAACCTTGTCCTCCTAGTTTGTAGTCACTCTTGTAGCTTTTCTAGGACCTGAGTGTATTTCTATTGTAGAGATACTTCCTTATATGTGTTTACAAAGACATTTTTCCTCCTCATTCATTTTGACTATCTATACTCCATGCTTGGCACTAAAAAATGTAAGAAAGGATTTCAAGCTCCTTATCCTTCTCAAAAACTTGTAGGTAACTATGTAGATCTCTTCAAGATAAAGATGCAAGCCCTAACTGTGTGATGCAACTTTCTGACAGTCCTTGCAAGCATATGTGCAACATATATCCCTTTCAATCTTGATGTAACTTGAACAATTCATGTGTAACTTGTCAATATTGTAGTGTCTTTACAATTGGTAAACTTGGTGGTAATCACTCAATTCAAAGGAATATCCTACTAAACAGTTCACTCTAACTTCTTGAAAAGACCTTCATTGAAATGTCAACCAAGGATCATAGGCTTGTGATGGCACTTGCATTGTATGTGCTTTCAGAGATCAAACTATCTAACTTATCTACTATAGTACTAAAAATCAAGCTACTTATTAACAAGAGAAAGTAATGTTGCTATAGCTGCTATGGATACTTTGTAATGTAAGACTATAAGAAAAGATTATTAAGAAATGAACTCTAATTTGCTAATGACAACTTTTCCTATCCTCTGGAGTATCACAAGTCAATTGAACTAAAACAACTTAAGAATCTAATGGATCTTTCTTTCATGAAATAACTTCTATAGCAATAATAACATGCAAGAAATAAAGTGAAGGATAGTTATCCTGAGTGGCCCTTGCTCAAGTGATTGCCTCATTGCTTAAAGTCAAATCTAGCTCTTTCAGATAAACACAATCATATTGATCCTAACATATATTGCACAATCTTCTCAAATCACATAAAATATTGCTAAACTATAATATTCATAACTCACAATCAGATAACATTGTTTGCATAATTGAGAAAGATTCATATAGCTATATCTATGATAGATCAGAAAACTATTCAAAACTAAACTTTTTAAACTAACTTTCTACCTCAACCACCGAACCATAATATAGGCACAGGGGAGTTATTGAAATAGGTCTCTTAAATGTAAACATAAAACACCACTCCTCATGAACTAGAGTGTAATGAATACTAACAACAATGATTGGAAAAGAAGGAAAGTAGTGTCCTAACAAAATTAGAATTCTCTACTGAAACAAGGGAATATGGGCTGATTGAATCAGTTCCATTAGTCTTCTAGTTGAAATAGAGTCCTCCAAGCTTCCAATCATCTTTATTGATCACCTATCATGATGTGTGATTATCTCCATCAAGTGTCCTTAGGTTGTGGTTGCTGCACTTAGTCAAATCTAGAATCTCCCATGCTCTGCACCTGGAAATGTTGTGGCTGCGAGCTATATCCTATAGTTACTATGGGTTACAGTCCTTCCTCTTTTAGCTGCAAGGTTAGTCCATGAACATGTACAAAATACTAAAAACCATTATTAACACAAACATTCTCAATAATCCATACATTCCCACTCATAACATAAAATTTCATCATATTATAGTCATATCTCCATATACTTAATTAACCAGTTCAAGTCTGCATAATGATCGTAAGGGATAACATAACATAGAAATATGCTTAAAATAATGTCTGGGAATGTCTTTCAACTTGCATAAAACTATAAGAAAACAAGTTAATAACTAGGCTCATCACACCCTAACTATCCATTTTCTTGACCTCAAGCAAATTGCTAAGGCTATAGGTTGTAATACAAGGTGATCTCATTGAAATCTACAATAGTACCTACTCCACGAGTCTGCTCCAAATAAAAGTCAACTGTATGCCAACCTATTCATTCTAGAGAGCTCTGCTTTCTCACACTCTGTACTCCTCCTCCTAGTCCAATGTGGCACTAGATATAGAAGCATAGGGGGTTGGAAACTAAGTGGTGTCCAGCTTAGTGCTTGTCCCTTCGCAATGTCCATGTATTTCCTGACCCTTTCAAACATAGCCATGAATTTATGGATAGAATGGGGTTCCTTCCTTTGTAACTCTAGAGTCAAATTGTTCCACTTGTCCTGTACATGCTGGTGAGAGTGATGGATGAGCCCAACTGTCAAATGTTGAAGCCTGTCATAAACTTGTAGCCTTAAATTCATAATATTTCTCCCCACACCCTTGTGTTTTCAAAGTTGCTTCCATTTTGCAATGATAAACTCAGGGATTTTAGATTCTTTTATAATTGGAAGGGCAATAGATTTTTTTCTTTCTGTGTAAGCTTTCACGATGTCCCCTCTCAATTTCTCATTGTTGAAGTAAGAGGCCAATGCTCTTACCTATAAATCCCCTATATAAATTAATGGATTCCATTCAGTATCTCCAGATACAACATAATTATGTAAATAAAACTCGCATAGCTGATCTTGTTCATTAGGTGTGGAGGTAGCAAAAACTTTGAGGAAGGCCATTTTCTCACTCATGTCAACTAGTTTATTGCTGATCAATTTGTTGAACTGGTAACTCAAATAAAATTCTTGCAAAAACAAGGTATAGGTCCTAGCTGGTGGTCTACATTTGACAATCTGAGCATCTTTATCTGCTACTTCCTCCATTCTAACTGCCTGCTTCCGTAACTCTATATCCTTTCTTTCCAGTGCCTTAATATGGTCTACAATCGTGGTTTCTTTTTCTCTTTTCCATTCTTCCTTTTGTTCAAAGAAATGCTGAGTAACCTTCCATAATTGATATCCTAAGGATATAATTGTAGAGCAAGTTGGAGTTTTGAAAATAGGGATTCTCTTTTCTTTAGTCACTAATTCCTTATTTCCTGCAGCTACTATGGCTAGCTCTGTGAGGGCACCTAGTTTTGATCCCTGATCATAGGTGTTAACCCTTTCTTCCAACTCATGTATCCTTGCCTCTCTCTCTTTGTCCTTATGCTCATAGGTTTTGATCAATTCTTCCAGTTGTTTTATTCTATCAATATCTTTTTGTAGTTCTCTTCTTATATTCCTATCTTCAATCAACAATTCATCATCCCTTGAAGACTGTTCATCACCACACGTACACTCATATTCCTCATTATTAGGGTTGTTTGGGGTTTTCTTCTTAGTTTTATTAGCGATAAAAATGTCCTCTGATTTAGATTCAGAGGTACTGGACACATACCATTTCCTTTTGATGGGGTGGTGCAGGAGCACCTACCTGACAGCTGGTCTTGATAAGGCAGTTAGTAGTTTTAGGTCTTGTTTATGTTTCCAAGAAGGTCTGTTAAGACCAAATGCATGTAATAAGGTCACGCTGATCATGATAAGATCATGCTGACCAGGCTTTTGCTATTTTTAGTTAGTTGGTTATAACAGCTGTCATGCGGTAGGGTCCGGTTGGATCTCCCAGCCGCCTGGAGAGTTCCCAGCCGCTTGGAGTCGGGTCAGTAGTACTCGTAGGATAATCTATTTAAGCATGAGATCGGTTGATATTGCATAGACAGAGAGATATCATCGATTGATAGTATAGTATTGTATTGCGCAGAGGAGTTTGAGTGTGCTGTGTGAGGAACATCATATTGTATTGCATCTTTGAAATCAATAAAGATCCTGTTTTCGGTTTCCTGTTTGATCCCCTTTGTGTAATCGATTTGCTGGTTTGGGTGGCTTCATGGATTTACTGATCCATTCCACCGGTTGATCCGTCTGATCGGTGGAATGGCGATGTATAGTAGGTTAGGTTGTAGTTTGTTTGTTTGCATGCAGGTGTGCAGGATCGCAGTCGACAGATGTTGAAGACCCTAGCATGGGTATGTGCTAGGTCGAGTTGATAAGTTCGAGTTGGAAGATCACCCTGAGAGTGGATCGAGTCGTCCCTGGAGGATTGGCGAAGTGAAACTTCGCTAAAGCTGAAAGTTCGTGAAGACGGCATCATCAGGATATTTCTGCAAATATCCTGCAGTCGCGTTGGGCGTCGTCATCCAGACAAGTGGAGGAGAACATGATGTTGTCGATTGCATGAAGTGCAAGTGCGTCGGGGTGATCATCATCAGGAGGAGCCGAGGAGGAGCGTATCGGCATCAGGATCATCTCTCGGGAGAGCCCATCATCCGCGTATCGCTAGCAGATGCGGAGTGAAAGTTCATTTTTTTTGACTAAGTGTTGAAGAGGTCATCAGGATATTGGGTGACGTC
Source organism: Cunninghamia lanceolata (assembly GCA_027924645.1). Classification (NCBI taxonomy): domain Eukaryota; kingdom Viridiplantae; phylum Streptophyta; class Pinopsida; order Cupressales; family Cupressaceae; genus Cunninghamia; species Cunninghamia lanceolata. The sequence goes on from BSBN01001583.1 coordinate 21,610,300, forward strand.
ATCGTCATCAGGATATGACGTCATCGTCATTAGGATATTGAGATATCCCCCTATGCGAGTTTATCCTGCCGTCGTTAAGTGCTTTGGTATCGGCAGAGGGTTGTATTAACATCATCAGGAGGTTTCGAGAGAACCGGATAAACCATATCATGATGTTGTTGCTTGTGTCGTCGGCTAGCGGAGCATCGAAGGGAAGGTGCTGAAGTGGTCGTCATCAGGATATTTGGAGCAACCGGATATTTGATATCCTGCTGACGAAGGTGGTGTCGCACATCATGATGATGCCGCTAGTGTTTGGCGCCCGATGAACAGTGCAACAGGAGGATGTTTGCGCCCGTTGAGTATCATGATGATGATAGGCGACAGGCGGAGGAGGTGAACAGTAGTCGGCAGGAGGATAATTTTGCTCATCCGAAATATGATGATGCTGGTGGTGTTTTTAGGAAACATGATGATGATGCTGACAGAGTAAAGCGAAATATGGTGATGATGGTGATGATGATGATGATGAGGATGGGCTGCAGACATCCATGCTATATGCGAAGGTTATAGTGTGGATGCCTCTGCATCATGGGGGTTTGTACATTTTTAGTCACATTATCCTCTTGCTCATGGTCACTTTCTACTACTACCACATCCTCCTTCTCTTTTCCAGGCTTTTCAATAGCACTTCCCATAACACCTTTCTTCTTAAGGTGATGTGAACACCTTAATGGTGTGGATTTCTCTTTTGACCTCTTTGTAGGCTCAGAAGAAGAACCACTCTTATTTTTCCTAGTTCTTGGTGTTTTGGTGCTAGGTTTCTTACTAGAGGATGGAGCCTAATTGACCTCTTTTTTTGGAGTTTGATTCTCTTCTTCCAGTATAGGTTAATCAGGTACTACATTTGGCATAATTGGCACATCCTGTTCTCCTATTTCCTCTACGTTGCGGGTAGGTGAAGCAACAAGTGAAACAGGGTTTTCTCTCAAGGATGCAGCAAGTGACTCAACATTTTCTGGTGTTGCTGGCTCATTAAGGATATCATTGATATTTCTACATTTCAAGAATCATTTCTAGGGCACATTTGGATACTACATCCTAATACTTCTCTTAACTAACAGAGTGACCAAACAATCATTGGATAATGATGAATTTTTTTATTTCCTTCAATATTCATAACCCATTCTCTTCCAGAAATTATATAGGAAATTTGGCACATTAACTACTGTATTATAATGAAGATAGATTAACAATTTAAAATGGACAATGTATAACATTGATTGCCTACCATCACAGGTAAGGTATTTGATAATATGCACAGCACAAGCAGCCCACAATTCTGGAAGTGATAGCCTTTTAGTACCTTATGATGTAGATTCCAACTGCTCCCCTTCCTCACTGAATTCATCTCTTGCAACTATTGCATCTGCTTTGATGGGGAACTCTTCAACATTTATGGGTCAACTAGATACTTTAGCAATTGCCACTTCTAAAGCATCCACTATCAAACCTTTTATAGTGGCTTCACCATGGTAGAGTGAGGCTGCAAACTGCCTCATTATACCTTCATCAAATTTTGTGAGTTTTAGGAAATAGTCAATCCATCCTACCTGTGTGAGGATTGGCAAAGTTAATTGGTCTTCCAGTACCATATCATGCATTATAGGTTCTCGTCTGACAATGTCTCCTCCCATATTGCCAAATTCAAATTTAAATTCCCCACAACCCCTTTCTACAAACCTCTGTTATATTTGCTTGCTCTTTTAGTTTCAATAACCTTGCGCTTCCAATAACCCCCTATATATTCCCTTTTTATATGATACCAGCTTGAAGTATCAAACCAACTTGAATCGACTCAAAACTATGGGAAATTGGGAATTTTAGCATAGCAAACAATTTAGCAGAGCAGTCATAAAAATGAAAAAGAGGTTGTATTATCTATGTTGTGATGTGTAACTGACAATGGTGAACAATCATTGTTTTGAACAAAAACTCTATCCCTCCCCCCAACTAAAATCTTGAAATGACCTCAGTTCAAGGCTATGTACGGCGAAGAGAAGGATGATAGTATATGGATATAGGATTGCAAATGATAATTTTGTATTATTAAATGTGAGCACATATGGAAACATTGAAATAGTTGTGTTAAATAATGGGAAGTTAATATTTGTAGTTGTTGGAATGTGATAAATTGGACTTCATGTGAGCGGAGCGTTGGAAAATGTGTGCAACATAAGTTTGATTGGATAGAACTTATTATTATGAGAAATGGTGGAATGACATTCTGGTATGTGTGAATGAGCTAATGTAATTTGCATGTAGTGAGATGACGAATGACGGCTGCATGCGCTCAAAAAGTGGAGTGCATGGGACAAAATTTGAATGAGTTGATGGATAGTTGTTGCATGTGAGTGGATGGATAATTTCTACATGTTCTCTTCCAACAGGTCCCAATGTATATGATGGCAACATGGAGTTGTTGCCTTCAACAAGTCCCTATGGCTTATTAACTTGGTCTTCATGAAGATGGTGGCATCGATGTTGTGTGTGCATGTGAGGAAAGAAAAGAAATTATACCTGAGTGACCTTAGGAGGTGAGCTATGTAGCTCACCTACTGAGTCACTGTGATAAATGGCAGGGTCTTCTTCCATGTTACTGCTAGGTGATGATATAGCAGTGTCTGGCTCATGGTGAGGAATAGAGCATTGGTTTAGAAAATCATCTCAGTTTGATGGCTTGGTGTAGAGTATTAATCGGTGGTCATTAACCAAGAGTGAAAATTTGACCTCATTTATGGTCTACAGTTTGACAGCTCCATTGGGAAAGAACTAGTGTATTTCATAAGGTCCTAACCAACGTGATTGCAATTTACTCATATGATCTTTATACTCTGAATCATATAACAGAGCCCAATCACCCACATGGAATATTTTATTTTTGATATATTGATCATGCCATTTGGCTCTCTGCTTTTGAACAATCTCTGTGTGGTACATGGCTGCCATTCTGATCTCATCTAACCCATTGAGAATATGGAGTCTTTCTTGTTGTACAGTTGTGAGATCCATGTCAAGTTCTAGTGTCGTCCTTAGTGTCTTATATTCAAATTCTATGGGTAGAGCTGATGTTTTACCATACACTAGCTCATAAGGTGTAAAACTAGTTGTTTTCCATGTAGTTCAGTATGCCCATACTGCCTCTAGTAGTCTGGCTGCTCAGTCCTTCCTGTGAATGTTTACTATCTTGGTCAAATATTTTCAATTTCTTTGTTTGTAAGTTCCACTTGCCCATTGGCCTGGGGGTGATAAGGTGTTTATTTCTTATGTCTCACTTCATATTCTTTAACCAGTGTTGAAATGAGTTCAGAAGTGAACTGGGGACCTTGGTCAATGACAATATCTCTTGTTGTTCCGTACCTAGTGAAAATTTCTTCATACAAGAATTTGGCTACATTCCCAGCTCTGGCAAATTGGAATGCCTTGACCTCAACCCACTTTGTCAGATAATTAGTGCAAACTAAAATGTACTCCTTATTATTAGAAGATGGTGATATTGGCCCAATGAAATCTAGCCCTCATTTGTCAAACGGTGCTAGTACTATCTGGGGTTGTAAAGGCATCTCATCTGATCTTGTCAGTCTGCCCATTCTCTAACATCTATCACAACTCCTTGTATACTTAATTACATCCTTATGAAGAGTTGGCCAATAATAGCCTATTGTTAAGATCTTGAATGTTGTCTTCTTGGCTACAAAGTGACCCCCATAGGGCTCATCATGACAATCTTTTAGTATGTCAAAGACCTCATCTTCTCTTATGCATCTCCTCATAATATGATCTAGACAAGTGTGGAATAAATAACCAGCAATCCAAGAATATGGAAATCTTTTATGCACTAATTGTCTCCTTTCTCTTGGGGAGAAATGTGATGGTATCTGCTCTGCTACCAAATAGTTAGCAATATCAGCAAACCATGGTGTATGTAATGTAAGAGAAAACAAATGCTCATGTGGGAAAGAGTCATCCACAACACCTTCCATTTGTGTAGGCAATCTAGATAGAAAATCTACCACCACATTAGCTTTTCCTAGCTTATCCACTATTCTTATATCAAACTCTTGTAGCAAGAGCAACCATCCGACTAGTCTACCCCCAACCACAGGTTTTTTCATCAAGTATCTAATTACAGTGTGATCTGTATGGATAAATACCTAGTAACCAGTTATATAATGCCTAAACTTGTTGATAGCATAGACAACAACCATCATCTCTTTTTATGTGACAGTGTAATTGAGCTCTACTCCTTGTAAGTTTTTACTGATGTAATAAATAGCATACTCTTTATTACCTTCTTTCGGTCCCAATATAGCTCCTATAGCAAAATCAGAAGCATCAGTGTGTATGTAGAAGGGCAATGTCCAATTTGGTCCTCTCAATACAGGTGCTTTTGTCAAGGATGTCTTAAGTGTGTCAAAAGAGTACTGACATTCTATGGTCCAGTCAAATTCCATGTCCTTTGTGAGCAGAGAAAACAAATGTGCTGCTAGGTTGCTGAAGTCCTATATAAACCTCCTATATAGCCTACATGGCCAAGAAAGCTTCTGACATCTTTTGGTTTCTGTGGTATAGGAAGTGTAGAAATTATCTCAATTTTATTGGGATCCACCTGAATACCATCACTGGATATAAAGTGCCCTAGAAAAACTCCTTGAGTCATCATCATAAAGCATTTTTCATGACTCAATGACAAATTATGCTCTTGAGATCTTTTCAGGACCTTCTCTAGATTACTGAGTGTTGTCTCAAATGTGTCTCCATAAGTGGTGAAATCATCCATATAGATCTCCATAGAATCATGAGCATAGTCTGAAAAGATACTTAGTACTACCCTTTGGAAAGTGGCTGGGGCATTGCATAACCCAAAAGGAAGGACAGAATAAGCATATGTACCCCAAGGGCAGGTAAATGTGGTCTTATCCTAGTCCTTTGGAGCTATTTTTATCTGATTATAGCCACTAAAGCCATCTAAGAAGGAGAAGTACTTTTTACCTGCTAGGGAATCAAGTACTTGGTCAATGAAAGGTAGTGGAAAATGATCTTTTCTAGTGGTTGTGTTAAGTTCCCTGTAATCTATACACACTCTCCACTTGCCTCCTTTCTTAGGGACAATAACTAAACATGACACCCATTCACTATTAGAAATAGGGTAAATAAAACCAGTGTCAAGGAGTTTCTAGAGCTTAGTTTTAACTATGTCTCGTAAGGCAGGATTCATTCTCCTTTGTGGTTGTCTTATGGGCTTGAAACTATCATTTATGTAGATCATATACATACACAAATCTAGATCTATTCCTTTCATGTCATTGTAATCCCATGCAAAAGTTGATGCATGTGCCTATAACACAGTGTGCAAGGAAGTCTGTTGTTCTTCAGTCAAGGCATTGTTAATATTCAGCATTTTGCCTCGCATGATTTCCAATGTTTTAGAAGTTGGTTGAATAGATGAAAGGTCACATCCACTGATGTTGGGAACACATTCCTGAGGTAGTAGAGAGTGGAAAAGTTGGGATATTTCCTCTGACGAATGTGCAAGTATGATATTCTATAATGGATCTTGCAGACATGACAGACAGTCCTGTTGTTGCAGGTCCCTACAACAATGGTTATGTATAATGTGGTCAATTAAGTCATCCTCATCTTGGGTTGCTAACAAAGGGCTGCATTCAATGGTCATGAGAGTTTGCAGGGAATAGTGGTCTTCTTCTTCTTCTAAGGTAGGTCATATTGTTTGCTTCAGATTGTCATGAGGTTGAGCTGGGAGATAAAGGACTAATTTCTTTGTGGCAATCCCATTTGAGATTATCATGTTCCTAGACCTACAGCCTATGAATGCATCTATTGTTGCTAACCATGGTCTACCTAAGATAAGTGGATAACCTACAAGATTGACTTTTGGCTGCAAAACTATGAAATTTGCAGGGTACTCCCATGAGTCTAATGCTATGACTATGTCTTCAATGATCCCATCAGGTTTCACTGTCAACCTATCTTCCAACTGTAAGACAATTGGTGTAGGCCTCAGGTTAGGTAGTTGAAGTAGTTGCATTGTTTATTTAGTCATGACATTGATGGTTGCCCCCAAGTCAATCAAGGTGTTTTTGGTGAGAGTTCCATTAATCTTAACATTCACTACTGGACTACTAGGGTCTGTGTATTTAGGGACAGTTATGTTCCCTAGCATGATATCAACAAGGTTTCCTAGGACATGGACTATCTAAGGGTCCTTCTTCCTCATTGGTTTCTTAAGACAAAGGTCTCTCACGGTCTTGGTATAGATTGGGATGTCCTTGATAGCTTGGATAAGGGGTATCTTAATACTGACATTCTTAAGTTGACCCAATAAGTCTGTCTCTACTTGGGTTTGATGTTTTGAAATGGCTAGACATTCAGGGAAAGGAGGCTCTGGATTTGAGATAGTCTGATTTACTTGATTTGATTCAGGTTCTAGAGGTGAATTGTCTAATGTCTTAACTATGGGTTGTTCATCCACCACCTCAGTGATTTGGGGAGATGAAGGCATGGCTAACGTTTTCCCTGACCTGAGGTGGACATCACTTACCTCTAGCCCAAAGTGGGGTATTGAATAGCCTCATTAGTGTATGCATGTTGAACAAGCTTGTTAGTGGGGTTAGGTGCAGGTTGGGCAGGTATTTATAGTGCTCTTGGTGGCTGAGTTGTGGGACTGGATGGATTTGGTATAATGGCTTGTTGTTGTGGCTGAGAAGGCAGCAAGGGTTGTGAGTAATTCATATTTTGGTTCTGCCATTGCTGTCCTTTTTCCATTGTGGTTGCGATTAGTTCAATTGTATTGGCCATTAAGGGTTATAGTTAGGTCCTTGGAAGTTTTGTTGTGGCCATACAATGGGTTGTTGTTGATTCTAGATTGGCCATTGGTTTTGGTTAGTTGGCCAAGGCTGAGGGTTCCAACCAGAGTAAGTTTGATGACCTACTGCAAATGATGTATAAAAATTTAAAAGATCTTGTGGCATACCTTGTCTTTTCTACCATGGTTTCCTTTGTGCAACATAGTATAGATGGCCATCTTCCCCTTCAATAGGTTGAAAGTGTGGTTTCTCTGACTTATCTTCTATAATACTAGCCACTCGTCTGCATTTGCAATTGGCTTTTCTTTGTCGACAACTGGGACAATATTCAATGAGTATTGCATCAACCTCCTCCTACTTTTTCAAGTGTAGAGTATCCATTTGAGTGGCTAGATGACTGATGATATCTCTTTCATATTGGTCAACAAGTTGCTCAATTCTTCCCTTGAAACTGAATTAGATACCTTGCCAATGGTAGATGCTCTCTCTCCCCTTGTCCTCTTGGTGAAGATCCTTGAGTAATTTCTGCAAACCTTGCAGACATCCTCAAAGGGTAATTGAGATATATCTCCTGCCCCAATAAGATTGAGGGCATCCATGTAGTCATCATTGACTCCTCTCGGAAGACAAGTTTCAAAGATTCATTTAATAATTTATTTTGTGGATTTTTCTTGAGAAAAAACTGGAACCTTTCCACATAGTCTTCCAATGGATCATCTTCTTTCTGAGTCATTCTAAAGATATCATCTCTTCTTTTGTCAACCCCTCTGTAGTAGTCTTGGTATTTCTCCAAGAACTTTGTCTTAATTGTGTCCCAATCTGGAATAGCATCCTTGCCTAGTCCCATGAACCATCTTAAAGAAGTATCCTTCAAAGTGACAGGAAATAGCTTGAGCTTATGAGGATCAGTGGTGTAGTCATAACTCCTACACAGTACATCAAACTCAAAGAGGAACATGTCTAGATCTTTAGTCACCAAGCCATAGAAGACTGGTAATGCTAAAAGAGGTATATTCTTCAGAGCAGTAGCCCTCTCCTGGTTGGTAATTGGAAACTTGAAGGTCACATGCTCAGGTGGATCATCTAATGCATCAACCATAGTGAGGAAAGTTTTTCATGTATTATCAGTCGATGTTGATGAGAGGGAAGATTCTTCTTCAATAATACCCTCGCTCTGATCACTATAGTAACCAATATTTACTGAATCTTGTTGAGTAGATGGAAGGAACCTTCCCAAAGTGTCTCTCTGCCTCTGCATACAATGTATATAGCTTTGTATGGATCTTGCACAATGTTAGTAACCTTTCTGGTAGTTGGTGAGGTAGAACAAGTACCCTATCCTTTTGAAAGCAAAATGTAACCAAGAAAGTTGGAAACTAACAGGGACTAATCTCTAAAAGTAGCACCATCCCCGGCAACGATGCAATAAATTTAGTGTCTTTACAATGCTTGGTAAATTTGGTGGTAATCACTCAATTCAAAGGAATATCCTACTGAACAGTCCACTCTAACTTCTTGAAAAGACCTTCATTGAATTGTCAACCAAGGCTCGTAGGCTTGTGATGGCACTTGCACTGTATGTGCTTTCATAGATCAAACTATCTAACTTATCTACTACAGTATTGGAAATCAAGCTACTTATTAACAAGTGAAAGTAATGTTGCTATAGCTGCTATGGTTACTTTGCAATGTAAGTCTATAATAGAAGATTATTAAGAAATGAACTCTAATTTTCTAATGACAACTTTTCTTATCCTCCAGAGTATCACAAGTCAATTGAGCTAAAACAACTTAAGAATCTAATGGATCTTGCTTTCATGAAATAATTGCTATAGCAATAATAACATGCAAGAAATAAAGTGAAGGACAGTTATCCTAAGTGGCCCTTGCTCAGGTGACTGCCTCACTGCTTAAACTCAAATCTATCTCTTTTAGATAAACACAATCATATTGATCCTAACATATATTGCACAATCTTTTCAAATCACATAAAATCTCGTTGAACTATAATATTCATAACTTAATCAAATAACATTGTCTGCATAATCCAAAAAGATTCAGATAGTTATGTTTGCGATAGATCAAAAAACTATTCAAAACTAAACTTTTTTAACTAACTTTCTACCTCAACCACCAAACCATAATATAGCCATGGGGGAGTTATTGAAATAGGTCTCTTAACTGTAAACATAAAACACCACTCCTCATGAACTAGAGTGTAATGAATACTAACAACAATGACTGGAAAAGAAGGAAAGAAGTGTCCTAACAAAATTAAAATTCTCTGCTGAAACAGGGGAATATGGGGCCGATTGAATTGGTTTCATTAGTCTTCTAGTTGCAACAGAGTCCTCCAAGCTTCCAATCATCTTTATTGATCACCTATCACAATGCATGATTATCTCCATGAAGTGTCCTCAGGCTGAGGTTGCTGCACTTAGTCAAGTCTAGAATCTCCCCTGCTCTGCGCCTAGAAATGTTGTGGCTATGGGCTGCATCCTCTAGTTGCTATGGGTTACAATCCTTCCTCTTTTAGCTGCAAGGTTAGTCCATGAACATGTACAAAATACTAACAACCATTATTAACACAAACATTCTCAATCATCCATACATTCCCACTTATAACATATAATTTCATCATATTATAATCATATCTCCATATACTTAATTAACCAGGTTCAAGTCTACATAATGATCATAAGGGATAACATAACATAGAAATATGCTTAAAATAATGTCTAGGAATGTCTTTCAACTTGCATAAAACTATAAGAAAATAGGCTAATAACTAGGCTCATCAAATACTACAAATATGGTTTTCATTTTTTTATATCTCTATTGGCACGGTGGGTTTCAAATGACCTACATCAGAAGATGCTATGTGTTTAATCATGAAATTGTTATTTCTCACTATATCTATAAGATTAAGGTTTTGAAGGCTCTTTATAGTTGTTACAATCTTGAAAACTATGCTACTCTTGTTGTATTTGGGACTCTTATTTTGTGATTGTTCTGTTTAATCACAATAGACCTCACTCTTTTAGATTTTCTTTAAATCATTGGCAAATTTTTTGAGAAGGTAGGCCTCTAATTTATACTTCTGTGATGGCTTTAAAACTTTGACTCCTCATTTTTCAACTGCAATATTGCATTAAGTTTTGTTGTGTTGGTTTTCCTAGTGGGGTTAACACCTTTCTTGATGTCTTCATTGTACATTTTCTCTGCACTGTGGATCCTTAGAGTAAACTCCATGGAACATCATCTCCTCTATCCCCTAAATGTTCCCTATATGACTACTACAGCCTTACTTTTGTATGTATTTTCCCTTGTGTAACCCATTTGTGGTAGTAAACTTGATATTGTATACAAAGCCATGGTAAAGACCTTTCATTCTCCTTTCTCTCAATTTTCTTTCTCATGTTAAGGCTACAAAGTACCCTCTTTGTTCATTGTTGATTGTCTTATTTGTCCTCATCCACTATGCACCACTGTATAGGCTATTGAAACTTTAACAGTCCTTATCCATTGAAAACTATGTCTAAGTTGTTAAAACACTTCTTGTCAATGATATGATTGTCAACATAACTTATTCAAAGATACATTCACCTTCAAAAGAATATTTTCAGAGGCTTCTAGTAACCAAGCAGATCTTTTATTTGACCTTGAAGACTGACCATATTAATTGGCATTGCATACAGATGCTCCTGTTTTATTTGATGTTGATGACTGCTCCATCAATGAAAAACCTCATTCCTCACTTCTTGCCCATCTCTTGTCATTTGACCCACATTTCAATCTCCATATAATTCGTAAAGATATGCAGGCTTGTTTTGACTGGGTTACTTTTCCTAGGACATTAATCTCTATACTTTATGTCATGCCCACATTTCCCATGTGGTCACGACACACAACACATGTGTCATGTCCACATTCCCCATGTGGTCATGACACGAATTACAAAAAACTTTTCTACCTATCCCCAAGAACCCCCTCGCACGCATCTGCATGCTCGGTGGCAATACACATAAGGCATAAATATGTCAACATAATTCGGGGAGGTACGTTGTCCCACGCAGTCCCCTACGTGATGATAGTCGTCTAGGGTCACTTTAGGAGTTAGAACGGTTTTAATCCTAACCCTAAGTTTCCTAGGTGTGAAGATGATTTCGCCAGATTCAAAACCTAACCCTAACTTAGGTCAAAATGAAAATCAAAATAATGACTAAGAAAATAATGGTATGATGGACGCATGACTAAAGTAGAATGGTGAAATAAAAGTTAATAAAATATCGTAACAATTAAACCCTGAAATCTAGGAAAAGTTTGACAGCATAACACGTCTTTAATAATCAACTCAAAAAATTTAAAAATAAAATACCAATAAGAAATTAAACAAAATTTAAGAATAAAAATTCAAACTTAAGAACAATTTAAAATAATTAAAATAACAAATTAAATACCCTGCCAAGGTCAAATAAATTGACCTGGCATAAAAAGATTAAAAAAAAGAATTTGAAATAAAATAATAACGTGACGCCAAAATAGAGTTCAAATTTGAGTCCATTAATAAACATAAATTTGGCATTATATTTATTATTGAACTCAGAATAATAGAGAAGGGAAGAAATTAAGATACTTATTCTTGTAAAATAATAGTAAAATTGATAGACAATTAAAAAGATAAAATCATGCTAGGGAAAAAAAATAAAAAAATTATCCCAACCAAAATGAATTTAATACAAAGCAAATGTTCTTCCCAATTTAAACAAAATTCAATCCCTCCAAAATAAAATTTATTCACAAGGCAGTAAAAATAAAATGCAAAACCCTATCTAAATATTAATAAATAAATTGAGACACAAGAATTAAAATGCAAGGGCAAAAATAGGGAGTTAAAAAAAATAGAATTAAAACACTCTCCTCACAAAACTCCTCAGAATTAAAAATATTGTTTCCAAATAAAAAGCCCTAACTCCATTTTAATCTTGGTTTTCTAAATAAGAAGCCCTAATTGTATTTTATTGTTTTCTTCCCTTTTTGTTGCCCTAATCCTCTATCTCCTTCATTCTTTTTCTTTTGTTTTATTTTGCCTCTTGTTTTTGTAAGTTACAGTTTGTAAAGAACCATGGAGGCCATGAATGGAGGCTACCTCTCACGGAGGTATACATTATGTTATCAAGAGTTCCATTTATCTATTTGTTTATTCTATATTCTTCTTCTTCTTTTTTTTTTAGTGACAGCATTATATATATATATATATATATATAGGTATCAAAGTAAATATAAAATGTGTATGTTAAGATTTATAAGTTTGTTGCAAGGTTTGAAGGACTGGTAGAGGCCAACGGTATCAAAGGCAAGGGAAAACACAGTGAAGAGGGGCGGTAAGGGGGTGTTGGCGGTGAGGGAGATCCGACGGAGGGGGACCTGCAGGAGAGTCCGAAGGGAAGGGTTGAAGCGGAGGCTACGGGCTAAACGGCAGAGGGGAGCGTTGTTTGTTGAGCGTAGAGAAGGTTTAACGAATTGGTGGGGAGGGTGGGAGTGGGGGTTTCGACTCCCTCCCCACACCCTTGTAATAAAGATGGCAGTCGTGGGGTCGGCGCCCACCACAATCCCACTCTTAAACATTTTTTTTTGTATTGTTTTCTGTTAAAACAGTCTACTCTCCATAAAATACAGTTCGCCAATAAGGATTTTGATCACTATTTCTTATATAAAAATTTTGGGTTTAAAAATATTTTGTGTGTGTGTGTATATATATAAGTGTATATATATATTCTAATATATACAGCAAATAAATAACTTCTGTAGTTTCTTTTCAATCTTAGCATATACATAGTGTCATTAAAAAGGAAAGAACAACAAACTAGATTTCAAAAATAAGAAATAATGTATATATATACATACTCTCATATATATATATATATATATATATATATATATATATATATATATATATATATATATATATATATGTATAATTATATATATATACTCATTGAACTACCACTCACAATAACACTAATCTAGATTAACATGGATTACTAAATTTTCTGTTTTGTATCCAATGAGATAAACCAGTATTAACCCCCTTTTTTTTAAACAAAAATAAACAGAGATATAAATTTTTTTTTTGAAATGAACCTATATGGTAAAATAAGCATTCTCATTTGATTTTCTAATAGAAACTAATAATATAAGCTTTCAAAGTAATAAAATAGAAGCAAATGTTTATAACTTCTCTTTCTTTCTTTCTTTTGTGAGCAATAAATATATTTATCAACTGTTGTGTATATTTTTTGTAGAGAAAGAACATGACAGCAAAAAAGGATAGTTTCTCATACATTACTCAACACCATAAAATCCACACATAGAGAATAAACAACATTTGAATAAAATAAAAAGAAGGTTTACATTTCAATACTTTTTATAGCCAACCCCAAGGGTATAGTAACTTGATAAAAATAAATACAAAAGGGCCGCAAAGGCCATGGCTCAACAGCCAATAACAAAGGACCAAGCAACACAAAAATGGACTTCTCATCAAGCTCCATTTCTTCATTTAAACACCTGCAATAAAATACAACAACAAGGGAAAACCCAACCACTTCAAAATTCCCTCCTCCCTACCGTAGACCCGCAAGTGGGTCACCCCCGAGCTAGGGAGGTAGGGATTCACACGGTTGCATACACACCACAACAAGCACCAAAACAACAGCACAAAAATCAACCCCAAGGATAAACACATAACAGAACTCATGAGAATGAGTTTGATGGGGGTAGGGAATGGACCCATCAACTTCAAAGGCCACACCAAAATACCAAGTCTCATGGCCTCAAGCCAAAACCTCCAAATACCCAACTCCTCAAATATCTCAAAATAAACTTCCATGACACTCTTGCCATTCAAATAATCTTCACAACAAGTAAGAAGCCCTCAAGGCATAAATAACACAAATATGGGAGTGACCTCAAGGAGGTTCCTTTCCCCTACCCCAAACAAGTTGAGCCTTACCTCCAAATGGAGGTGCTCTCACCAAACTCCCATCCCACACAAAAATGAAACAATAAACAACCAAAACTACAAACACATTACAATAAAGATATGCAAGGGTAAAGAACATAGTCATGAGGCTTACCTTCAAAAGCCCTATAATGGAAGCATGTTTGGTGATGAGCTCCAAGCTTCTCTAAACCTTCCAATCTCCAAGAATTCCTCTAACTTCCCCAAAATTGCTCAAAATAGAAAGAAACTCCAAAATGCAAGAACCCCACACTCCTCAACAAGAGGAGGTAATATAGGTCATCAATTTTGGCCTTAAGGAATGAGAAGGTGACACTTGTCACCTTCTCCTTCCTCCTCCGCCACTTGCAAGGGAGAGGAAGTGTGAGGGTGACAAGTGTCATCCTCCAATTCCATCTCATTCCTCACCTTATCCACTTGTGCTCTCACGTGTGAGAGAACAAGTGGTGAGGTGGCATTCCCATTCAAACCTCTATGAGGATAAGGGGTGCCATATGGCATCCTCTTATTCTCTAAGAGAGCCATCTCCCTCCAAGATGCTCTCACACATGTGTGAGAGTCTTGGAGGAAGATCCCACACAATTGGGAGTCTTGGAGACCTCCCAAGTCCTCCTAGGGAAGGGATTCCCAAACATTGGGAAGGGAGATGAATCTTTCCCAAAGCATGACTCATCTCCCACCTTATCTAATTTCAAATTTCGTCACTTTGACTAAACCTTAGTTTAGAGTGACCAAAAGTGAGTTAACCCAAGGTTTAGTTAGTCAAAATTGACCCTAGACCCATGGGTAACCACCTAGGGTAAATTTTGGGACACTAAGGTTCACCTAGGGGGGTCATAAATCCACTTTAAATGGCCTCAAAAAAAAACAATACCAAGTGGTGTAAGTCAATAAAAATTATACAACACATAATATTAATTAATTAAACAAAGGGGTACTAGGCCAAAATGATAAAATTAAACAAGCACTTAAATCAACACTCAATTCAAACGTGACCCTTATCTCTCTTGGGAATGGGTCGGTTTCACAGGGAATAACAAATGTGTGAATTCTATCTCCAATTTTCTGTGGCCTGGGAATGTAAATCCTGCACATCTCGATCAAGTGTGTAAGATAACAAGTATATTTTGATATTATTGCATATAGAAGTGAAAAAGGACCCTGAGCTCTAGTATTCCTTTCTATTTTTTTCTCTTGCAGGTCCCCTTGAAGATATCAACGAGGGAGCTAAAGATGATACTTCCTACACTGGGATTCGTCATTCAGGCAATGATGGGTCCCTTTTTCCTTTTTATATGCTTGCTCCTTTTGTTTCAGATGTACTTGTTCTTTTTCATTGCATCATATACAATTAATCCCACGGCTTGTGTGGGGACATATAAACACTCTCTTTATGAATAAAAATAGTTATTTCATGCAATGACTTGTGTATCATTTCCTCTTTTCATAAATCAATTGCATAAAGATAAACTGAAAAATATTGCATGGTATAGATGTTTATAATCAAGAATGGATTTAGCAATATTTTATGTACCTTTTTGATCATTTGATAATGTATCAACTGTAATGAATGAACAATGACAACAAATTGCGACACAATCTGCAACACATAGACTAGCCTTTCTTTCTCCTGCTAGTCCTAGGATATCTCTTGCTTTGTTAGAGTGTCCTTCCCATCTTATTTGGCTCATGTAGTAGCTCTTATTGAGCTGTTACATGATCTTGGTAATATGATCACTGGAATGGCCCTCCACCAGGATAGTAGGCCTTCTAGGGCTGACTAGGAATTCTTGAACCCTCTTCTCCTTTCCCCTTGAACCTATCTACTTCTTCAAAGTAGCAAACATTAATGTTGTTACAGCCCGACCTGATTGGGCTAGAAGGTACAATTGGGTAACATTTTTGGCAACCTCTAAGCTAGTTTTGCCTGCTAAAACTCTCTTGACCAGTTGCTTAGTATATCCATTGGGAAATAGAGTCTCTCCTTGGCCTTTACAACTTAGAAAACTTATTGAAACTCAGCTGCTACAAAAACAATAGTAGCAAAACAAAACTAAACAACTGCACCTCTTGGAAAACAAAAATTGAAACAAATGGTCTACCTACCTAAACTAAACAAATGAAATGGGCTTTCTAAATGAAGCCATTAATTGGTTCTGCAAAGTACCTTCCCTTCTTGATTAGCTGAGTATGCTTTCCATGTTTGTTAGCAGCCAACAAGGGGTGTAGAAAGGGTGGGTGTCCAATAAATTTATGTGATGCCTCTTTAGGAAAGGGACTAAAATTACATACCCACTTGCTTTAACTGAAAAGATAACTCCTTTCTTCTTGCTGCTCATCCTTGTGCCTTGAAACAAGCATGATAGGTAGTGGCTTCTCCCTGTTGCCTTCCAACTGGATAAGATGTCAAATAGGACATCCTCTTGACAAACTCATGCTCAAACAATTTGTGTTGGTTTTGTATTCTATTGTATATCGCCCTGAATCTGAAATATGGACTAATTAGGGGGATCTAAAAACTTACCAAGATTTGAGTTGTCTAACTCCTGCTCCTCTTCCTAGGTCAATGAGATTGATGCACTCTTTCTTGTATGATCAAGAAACTTTTTCAAAACTACCTTTTGATAGTCCATTCTTTGAGACAAAGTCTCCTCTATCAAGAGATGCTCCTGAATGTTCATGCAATCATTAGAAACCTTGAAGCCCTTTTGATATTTGGCCTCCTCTTCCAAAATCTCTAGCTGCATACTTTTTTTATTGTCCTCAAACTAATTAGCTTCATATTGTTCAAATGCAAAAGGGGAATGTTCAAAAACCTATTTTACCTTGTTCTCTTCATCGTTCACTGGCTTGGGATTTTGACCATTACAAGAATTCATAATGCAGTCAAGGTAGGAGTGTCCAGTGAGGGACTGTCCAACCTTGTAGCCTTAAATAATTAACACTATGATCATACAGATATCCAACAAAATCTTATAGTTAATCAATAGAAAGACAAAAGATATTCATGAACATATGACACAAGATATATCCTAGGAAAACCCTAATGGGGAAAAACCCAGCCTTCAAAGCTCATTCCTCATATATTATAACTTTAAATTGAATTATACAGGCCTCACAGGCTTTATAGATTCTAGGTCGTAGCCCAGGGATTATAAAAGATTCATACAACAATATTCTTTCATGATTTCTTTCTTCTATATCTCAATTTTCTATTCTGCAACTCCTTCTACTTCCTGTTCTGCCTTCTACTTTGCTCTATTATTCATTCAGATCAAAACAACTTAGGATCTTACTCCGTATCTTCATGCTATCAATCACTGCCTAGAAAAAACTCTTTATCTCTTATTTATATCCTTTGCAAGCCTTCAAATCATTATCAAGTTGGCCTAATTGCAATAGCTAGTATGAAACGTATGTACATGGATAGGTCAGACCTAAACATAAGGTATTTCTCCGCTAGAACATAAAACTTCGCATGGATCTCCATGAAGGTTGGCTAAGTCCTATACTTCATTGAATAATGTTCCTTTAGGCTTCACAAGTCACAAATTTGCTCCACAAGCCGATTGGAATTCACTGAACACTGTCGGCTCCGCTATGTGAAAATAGGTAAAAATAGGTAATCTTCTGATAGCGATATCTCTCCAGAATCAAACCCAAATGATCTAAATTTCAGATATGTTGTGGATGACTATGTTTAGATGTTAAGTCTAGCTCCACAACCTCTAATATGCAAATGCAGTAAAATGCGGTATTCTCCAAGGTCACTCTCTCGATATTCTGCAACTTACTGTTAACTATCTCAACTATTTTGAATGCTTCTAGATGCTCCTGCATCAGACTCTCATGGTTAATTGAAAAGTGAGCCTCTTCACTTTGGTGTGTATTATGTCAATTCAATGTGATTCCTTAGGATAGGTTCGGCAGTCTGTTTTCAGGTACTTGCAACTGCCTCAAGGTTGGTGGTCTGTTCAAGTCCACCTTGCAAAATTGCCTCAAGATCTTCTAAGTTTGGCATTCTACCTACAAGCCTTGCACTGCCTCAATGATCAGTGGTCTGAGCAAGTCTTCTTCACAAGTTGCCTCAATTTCTTCATCTTGTCATGTCTAGGTTCAGCGATCTACCTGCAAGCCTAACACTACCTCAATGATCGGCAATCTAAGTAAGTCTTCTCTGCAAGTTGCCTCAAGATCAATGTCTACTTCAAACAAATAAGGGTCAACCAATACATACTTGCATCCTCTAGAACAATCATGTTACTTCCTTTGATATAGTCAATACATTCATGAACTTATCTGCAACACTTTCTAACCTCTAGTGCTCAGATATAATTTCCTCTGCACTCATCAAGATCTCACAATTTCCACTTTGCATACACTACTCCTATATTATTCTATGTTTCCTTATCCACATTTACTTCATTTGGTACATCAGCTTTCTCTTTCGGTAGAATATCTTGTCATTCCCTCTTTCTCTACCACATGAACTTCCTTTTTTCTGTTATGTTTCACACTTGTCCACACACAAACTTTATCTATTCTTCTTTCTCAGATGATTACAAACTTTCTCTTGCACTAGTTTCACAAGTGATTAGTCTATAATAGAATTCTTCTTGAGAATAATGCTTCACCTTCTTCTGGTTTCTCTATCAAATCTGATGTCTCAAAAGTTTCATCTTCCTCTACATAAACTATCTCTGTATCAAGAGGCTCTTCTTCTTCTTCATAAATTATCTTTGTATTAACAAGCTCTTCTTCCTCTACACAAACTATCTCTATATTATTGACTGCTTCTCCTTCATTAGCTTCTTTGGTGATAGGTTCTTGATGACTTTCATTGCTTGATTTTTTCCTCCTCCAAACTTGAAAATAGGTTCCTCTAAATGGTCATCTTTTATTTCTTTTGTATCCTCCACTGTGATAAGAATTATGACTCTTGTCATCTCTCCCTCTATAGTTTGAAATATTGTTCTGGTTTTGCTCTGCATAAGGTCTGTATCCTGATTTATATCTTCTTTTCTCTCCAACATATAAATACTTCCATCTATACAACCTTTTGAACATATAAGTAACTCACTTCCATTTTGCTCCATCAATCCATCCATAATCCATCTGCATACAATCTGTCATAGGCTTTCTTCTTCTCAATTTATTCCAACACATCTTTTCAGAATGATTCCTCAATCCACAAAACTTACAAGGGTGTAGATCCCAACACAATTCCCTTTCATGTCCATATCTATTACAATGTGAACAATACATACCTCTTCTTCCCTAATTTGATTTGTTTAAATTTGCAATAACATCCTTATCTCTGTCATATCCACGGCCTTCACTTCTTGATCTTATTACTGGTTCAATAGGTTCTGTAATTCCTTGTTGATGCTTTCCCAATCCTTGTCCTTCATATCCCATTCTTTGCATGATTTTGAAACCAATACCATCACCAACCACTGCATGTTCAGTTACATTGTCATTTTAAATTTCACTTTCTAAAGAAGCTTCTACAGCATCACACAAATCATTAGTATCACAAGAAACATCACAAAATCAAGGCTTAGATCTCAGATTTTTATTCTCTTCTCTGCATGTTACAAGTGACTGTTCTAACTGGTTAACATGTTCCTTCAATTCATATATCTCCTTCTTTTGTAGACTGTTTTCCTTTTTCAATTCTTCCAAACTTTCTTTTAGATCTATGTTCCTTTCTTCCACCTTCCCAAACAACTTGAATACTTCTAATTCTGCAAATCTCTTTTCAACATCTTCAAACAACTTTAGCTTTGCTTCTAATTCCTCATTTTTCCTTTTTACATTTTTTTAGCTCTTCTTCAAGAGCATTATACTTGTCTCCTCCTAGTTTGTTCATCCTCTCCATCAACTTTGAATTACACCTTTTGATTTTGCACAATTCTCCTTCAAGAATATCCTTTTCGCATATTAGGGTTTCATTTTCTTTCTTCATCCTCTTTCCAATCTTCCCCATTGAAACAAATTAGATAAACAACTTACTTTGAAAAGATTACCCAAATCCTTCTCTCCTTGATCTTCTTCAGCGGTGACACTTGTTACTTCTAGGGTTTCACACCTCTTTCAACACTTTCTCTCTTCCCAATAGATTCACAACCATCCAGCGGATTTGAAACCAGCTCTGATACCACTTAATGTAGTCAATGTAGGAGGGTCCAGTGAGGGACTATCCAACCTTGCAGCCTTAAACAATTAACACTATGATCACACAGATATGCAATGGAAGCTCATAGTTAATCAACAGAAAGACAAAAGATATTCATGAACATATGACACAAGATATATCCCAGGAAAACCCTAATAAGGAAAAACCCAGCCTTCAAAGCTCATTCCTCATATATTATAACTTCAAATTGAATTACACAGGCCTCACGGGCTTTACAGATTCTAGGCCGCAGTCCAAGGATTATAAAAGATTCATACAACAATATTCGTTCATGATTTCTTTCTTCTACATCTCAATTTTCTATTCTACAACTCCTTCTACTTCCTGCTCTACCTTCTACTTTGTTCTGCTACTCATTCGAATCAAAATAACTTAGGATCTTGCTCCATATCTTCATTCTATCGATCACTACCTAGAAAAAACTCTTTATCTCTTATTTATATCCTCCGCAAACCTTCAAATCATTATCAAGACAGCCTAATTGCAATGGATAGTATGAAATGTGTGTACATGGATAGGTCGAACCTAAACATAAAGTATATGATCACACAGATATGCAATGGAAGCTCATAGTTAATCAACAGAAAGACAAAAGATATTCATGAACATATGACACAAGATATATCCCAGGAAAACCCTAACAAGGAAAAACCCAGCCTTCAAAGCTCATTCCTCATATATTATAACTTCAAATTGAATTACACAGGCCTCACGGGCTTTACAGATTCTAGGCTGCAGCCCAAGGATTATAAAAGATTCATACAACAATATTCTTTCATGATTTCTTTCTTCTGCATCTCAATTTTCTATTCTGCAACTCCTTCTGCTTCCTGCTCTACCTTCTACTTTGTTCTGCTACTCATTCGAATCAAAACAACTTAGGATCTTGCTCCATATCTTCATTCTATCGATCACTACCTAGAAAAAACTCTTTATCTCTTATTTATATCCTCTGCAAACCTTCAAATCATTATCAAGACAACCTAATTACAACAGATAGTATGAAACGTGTGTACATGGATAGGTCGAACCTAAACATAAGGTATTGCTCCGCTGGTACATAAAACTTCATGCGGATCTCCATGAAGGTTGGCCAGGTCCTATACTTCATTGAATAATGTTCCTTTAGGCTCTGCAAATCACGTATTTACTCCGCAAACTGATTGGACTTCACTGAACATTGTCGACTCTACTCTATGAAAATAGTTAAAAATAGGTAATCTTCTGATAGCGATATCTCTCCGGAATCAAACCCAAATGATCCAAATTTTGGATATGTTGTGGATGACTATATTTAGATGTTAAGTCCAGCTCCGTAGCCTTTGATATGCAAATGCAGTAAAATGTGGTATTCTCCAAGGTTGCTCTCTTGATATTCTACAACTTACTGTTAACTGTCTCAATTGTTCTAAATGCTTACAGATGCTCCTACATCAATTCAGCAGAGTGACAAGCTCTCTACAATCTGAATAGTTAGAATCTTGACAATCAAATGTAAAGTTGTCTTGAAAAGGTTGCTCATCTTCAATTAGTGTAATTCACTATTCTTCAAGGCAAGCTGCCTTCAAGTCATCCATGTTAGCCTCTTCATTGTAGTACAAAGGGAGTTCTGAAAACAAATCAGATGTTTCACATATGTGGGGAACATGATCCTCTTTGTCAAAATGGTTGTCAATATTATGTTGTTCAAACTGATCTTGGTTTTGCAAAATCTGTCCTCTTTGGATTGCATTCACTTCTTGCCTCTGACTTGCAACTGTTGTTGGTATGAACATGCTTTCTTCATCTTGCTCAACAAAAGAAGGTAGTTGATCAAACAAAAACACCAATTCTTCCTTTTCATTTGATTCTTCTTTTAATGAATCTTGCACAAGTTGCATTTGCAACTGAAGATCCTGACCCTGTAGCCTTTCCATTCTGCTTTCATTCATTTCATAAAAAGAATTAGAAAAACCATCAAATGAATCAAAATGTAAAGGATTGAGTGTCAAGCCTAAACCAACATCCTCTTCACATGCATTATGCTCATATTTAGCCGGGAACATAGTACAAACAATAGCAACCGCTTGCTCTTATTGAAATAGAGTTTCATTTTCATACTTACCTCCTTGTAAAAGGTTTGATTTCTCATCTTGTATATCATATGGAGGCTTGTCAAAAGTAGATGACTCTCCTTTTGTCTTCACTAATTCTTCCTTTTTCCCACCACACCAACTTGGAATCTTGATTGGTTTAGATTCTACTACCTTTTCCTCTTCTTGATTTTGGATTAGAGTGGATTTAACAAGGTTTGGCATTTTATAATTAGGATACTTAGCCCAAGAAGGTTGCCATGGTTGTTCAAAACTTTGATGACTTGGTTCAGGCTCTTGATATGACTGAAACTGAGGATTAATGAACTACTTTTGGATGCAAATAGGCTCACAAACAAAATTAGAACCTCTTAACTTGGAATTTGGAGACTTTGGGGAGGCTGTTGGATAGCTTCAGCTTGGCAAAAAGGCTAATTTTGACTAAAACTAGGAAAAGGAAAGGTATTTTGGGCTTTTGGTCTTTGAACTTGAGCCAGAAGTTGTCTCATTTGTTCCTCCTTAATAGCAATCTACCTATTTAGACATTCTTCTTCATACCTTATCTTTTCTTCCATCTCTTGCTGATAACAAAAGGCCTCATAAGACTGATGCTCCTGCTATTGGAGATAGGCTTGATAAGAAAGCTCCTCCTGTGCATATCATACTCTTGTTCTCTTCCAATGGCATCCAATTATTTTTGTAAATCTAAATCCATATCCCGAATGCTCATGCTATTTTGTTTAAATCTAAAGCCATATCCTGAATGCTTGTGCTATCATCATATTGAGGCTGATCAACAGAAAAAGAATGCCAATTGGGAATAAAATAGTCTTTCTGGGACTGGTTATGACCATAGGTAGGCTACCATGAAGGTTGAGCAGGGGTGGGTGGGAGGTAAGCATGTTCAGCATGCTGATATATTGTTGTTGCACGGTTGTTTGGGATAAAACCAATAGCATTTTTAGTTTGATATGGGTATTGAAAAGGCTCTAAGACTGCATTTTGGAAAAATGAAGGGGTAGGAACATAATTTCCTTGATAGTTTGACATACTAGAACATTCAAATGAGCTGGGTTTTCATAAAAAAAATCTTAAATCAAGAAAAGCAGGTCTAATTTAGAAAATTTTGTACATACTAGCAAAGTCGCTAGGTGATTGGAATGATTCCATGAAGGAAAGAACCAAGAATATCACCTAAATCCTGATCCTTAATAATCTTTAAGCTTCTGGACTACTAAAATCAATAGATTTGAACCTGTAGAGTCACCAAGTGTGTGAGAAACTACCTCCAAAGGCTGATCTTGTTGATATACACACCAAATATCAACAATGGATGAGAACTTATCGACTATAATAGTCTGATCTTTCCCATTGTGCGTGCCAAAAACTATTGCCATGAAGGATTGTGCCCTAAATGCTAAGCCTTAAAGCTTGGCAATCCTGTGCAACATGGGAACATTCTCAGACTGTGGGTTGTCTATGGTGAGAATGAACCTCCGGAAGAGCCAGCTCCCTTTAAATGCCCCTTGGATCTAATGTACTTTCATGGGAAAAGATGTAGAAGAATGATTAAATAAATTGAAACTTATCCTAAAGGAGTGATGCACCAATAATTATGTCCTAACTTGCAACTGATTCACAACTATTTTTTAATATATCTGCTCTTCGAACTCAAATTGAAAAATATTATCACAAAAATGTTTCACAGAAAGGCATGAAAATAGTCCACTTTTATGAAGGAAAACCAAAGTTTCTCACAACTTTAAAAGTAAATAATCACCTGCATAATCTGTAACCTGTGGTAAAATATACATTGTTGTATACTTGCTTTAATAAAATGAGACAAAAAACTTAAAGGTTTCATTTTAAAACACAGTAAATCTTTATCAAATCATTCATAAGATAACAAGACACCTGAATCTGAATAGAAGAACACCTAATTTTATTGAGAAATAGAAGGAAAACTCTGCAATAACTATGAAACTTTTGAAAATAAACTGTTGCTACTATATAAAACCTGTAAAAAGCTAAGTTACAATACTCAATATCTCTCTCTGTAATGTGCAAAGGCAAGAAGAAAGCAAGAACTAACAAAAAATCATAATCTTTTTCTCCTATAATACAAAAATCTATCTCCAAAAGCCAAGGGGAACTCAACTCCAGTCTAATTGGACTCCAAATGATGCATGACTATGCTGAAAAAAGCAACTCCCAGTTGTTGGGTGAGAAAGAGGAAAAAGCCTAAAAAATAGGGTCCACAATTGCTCTAAATTGAGCTATTTTAGCTCATGACTCGTCCTCTCAAGGTGTTTGACCCAAAAACTACCAAAAATAGCTCAGTTTGACTCCAAGTCAAAAATAGAAAGAGATACTCCTCCCGCATGAGCTTCCAACCTCAATTCAACTCTATCTCTCTCCTTTGCACAATTTGAGGGCAAAAAATACTTTATTTGATCATGTATTAAAGGTACTCCATGTGCAGTTTTACCTTACTAAGTGTTTAATAACTATCTTCTTGGTTTTGTGAAACAAATAGTAAGGTAATTTATAATTATTAGCCTTAATATTTGCTTAAATAAAATATGCTTTTCCTTCTACTCATGCAAAAAGGGAAAAAAGGGGTTACATGATTTGTCCATTTACACTTGTCCTTCTCTTCCAACTTCACAAAAAACCCACAAGGTTTATAATAATGTCTTTTTCTATCCTTAGCCTATGAAAAGGCTTCGAACCATTCTCTAATTTTTTCAAACTTTAGTCATATCCTTCCCTTCTGTTTTCAAACACTTATCATTTTCTTTTGAGTTCTAAGGTTTTAAAAGATCCTTAATAAAGTCAAAAGAGAAGAATGATCACCTTATAACTCCATGTCACCACGGGCTTATTATTATATGGAATGATTTTATTAAAATAAAAGTCAAAAAAGACTTAAAGAAAAAACCCACAGGCTAGGGCACAAGCAACAAAAGATCTTCAAACCCTAGAAATTACTCATTTCATTCATTCTTCTCCATTGCATCTACTCTACGCTGCCATGGAGCATTGAAGGCTTTCTTAAAGGTTCATTGCTGCTCCAGATGGCTACCTTTTCATAGTTCTCCTTCACTCAAATATACCTGGTAAGTGACTCTTGTAGCTGTCTGGTTTTCATGATCTTTTTTGTGCAAAATAGAGACTTTATTACCCTTTACTACACCCTCTATGTATAGAAAGGAAGAAAAACCCTGTCATTCATTGTGTCTTCTATGTATAAAGCAAAGAAAACCAAACTTCTATCCTCACTTGTGTGTTTCTCCTGTTGTTTCTTTAGAAAATATTTATCTATTTTTGATAAAACATAGTGAAGAGAATGCCTTTTCTACACTTTTGTTTTCCCTTTTCATGAGGTTCCACTCTTCTATTGTTGTGGCTCTTTTTTTTGATATAGTGGTCCTTATGTGAACGAGAATCATAAAAGGGCATGTTTCTTTTTGTTGTTCTTCTTCTCTTGTTGGTTCTAGGACTCTCCATTGGTGGCCTCCTTGTTTTTAAGATCTATACTTTGTATTTCCCATGGAAATCCCTCCTATGTTGAAGCACCTTATTAAGTTTGAAGGGATCATACCATTGACTAAATGAACCACATTACCTATTGGCATTTGTGTTAGTTGCCGTTGCACCAAAAGATTGACCTTTTAATGCCCGATACAACCAGTTGACTTAACAAGCATGGGAGGCGGTTAAGCCCTTGTCACAAACCACCGCAACGCAGCGCTGAACAAGGAGACCAAGGGCCACACCTTGCAACAATCCCCCTTCCAGCGCAAGCACAGGGTTTGAACCCATGACCTCAGCTTTGATACCAACTGTTAGTTGATGTTGCACCAAAAGATTGACCTTTTAATGCTTGATACAACCACTTGACTTAACAAGCACGGGAGGCGGTTAAGCCCTTGTCACAAACCACTGCAGCGCAGTGCTGAACAAGGAGACCAAGGGCCACACCTTGCAACAATTTGGACAACCTTGTATGCTCCTAGTTTGTAGTCACTCTTGCAACTTTTCTAGGACCTGAGTGTATTTCTATTGTAGAGATGCTTCCTTATCTGTGTTTACAAAGACATTTTCCCTCATCCATTTTGACTGTCTATACTCCATGCTTGGCATTGTCAAATGTAAGAAAGGCTTTCAATCTCCTTATCCTTCTTTCAAACATGTAGGTAACTATGTAGATCTCTTCGAGATAATGATGCAGGCCCTAACTATGTGATGCAACTTTCTAACAGTCCTTGCAAGCATATGTGCAACATATATCCCTTTCAATCTTGATGTAACCTGAACAATTCATGTGTAACTTATCAATACTACAAATATGGTTTTCATTTTTTTATATCTCCGCTAGCACAGTGGGTTTCAGATGACCTACATTAGAAGATGATGTGTGTTTAGTCATGAAATTGTCATTTCTCACTATATCTATAAGATTAAGGTTTTGAAGGCTCTTTATAGCTATTACAATCTTGAAAACTATGTTGCTCCTGTTATATTTGGGACTCTTCTTTTGTGATTGTTCTATTTAATCACAACAGACCTCACTCTTTTAGATTTTCTTTAAATCATTGACATATTTTTTAAGAAGGCAGACCTCTGATTTATGCTTCTATGATGGCTTTAAAACTTTGACTCCTCAAACTACAACATTGCATTAAGTTCTATTGTGTTGGTTTTCCTAGTGGGGTTAACAACTTTCTTGATGTCTTCATTATACATTTTCTCTGCACTGTGGATCCTTAGAGTAAACTCCTTGGAACAAAATCTCCTCTGTCCCCTAAATGTTCCCTGTATGACTGCTACAGCCTTACTTTTGTAGGTATTTTCCCTTGTGCAGCCCATTTGTCGTAGTAAACTTGATATTGTATAAAAATCCATGGTAAAAACCTTTCATTCTCCTTTCTCTTAGTGTTCTTTCTCATGTTAAGGCTACAAAGTATCCTCTTTGTTCATTGTTGATTGTCTTATTTGTCCTCATCCACTATGCACTATTGTATAGGATATTGAAACTTTAACAGTCCTTATCCACTGAAAACTGTCTTTGTTAAAACACTTCCTATCAATGGTATGATTGTCAACATAACTTCTTCAAAGATACATTCACCTTCAAAAGATTATTTTCAGAGAGTTCTAATAACTAGGTAGAGCTTTTATTTGACCTTGAATACTGGCCCTATTAATTGGCATTGCATATTGTTGCTCCTATTTTATTTGATGTTGATGACTGCTCCATCAATGAAAAACCTCATACCTCACTGTCTTGCCCATCTCTTGTCATTTGACCCACATTTAAATTTCCATAGGATTGTTAAAGGTGTGTAGGCTTGTTTTGACTGGGTTACTTTTACTAAGATATCAACCTCAATAATCTATCTCCTCAAGATACTTATACTTAGACAATCCATTATCTCATGACTGTTATCAAGCAGTCCTTCATGATTGTCATCAAACAGTTGTTTCTCATGCCTTTTCTATTATGTTCTTCATCAGGACTATTCCTCCTTTCTTACTATCTCTGATGGACCTTGCATGCATCCTCTAAGCTGTCTCATTTACTCATATAAATGTTGTTGTCTAGGAACCTAGATCTCTGCCCCATATGATAATCTCTCTATCCCACAGGTTTGTTCAGTCTTCATTATCTCTCACTTCTCCTTGTATGACTGTTGGCAGTCATAAGATTATCCTTTTATCATAGCTTTATCCTTTTGTTTCTTTCTCATGCACATTGTCTTTACTTTGTATGTTCTCTGTTGACTATCTTGCTATTTCATGTTGTCTACATTGATCAGTGGGGCTCCTTTAGCTATAACTATGTCTTGGCAGGTTTTAAACTACCTTTATACTATATTTCTTTATTAGTTCATTGGTTCTCATCATTGTAGTGACTGTCCCATGGATAGAGATGACTGTACCTTCAAGACTGTCCTAGCATCTATACCTTGCATTAACATTTATGACTGCACTTCTTTATTTAGAATGATTGTTCATTTACCTCAGATGTGATGTGTCTCTATCATCTTGTTGCTCCCTCTTGATACTTGACTATAGTGGCTTGTTATTCAATGACTATCCTCTTCAGCACTACATGTACCTATACCTTGGCATTTATAATTGTTGTCAACAAATGTCATTAATGACTAGTCTTCATGTACCTATACCTGCACAGTCAGCAACTAGTTAGAGAAACGTAGAGGCTTAGTATCCTCTTCTTCAATTGTCTAATCTTCATCTTTTTGCATCCTTTTATAGTTGTATGACTGCATTCTGGAGCTGATAATCTCTCTTGTCTTCTTGATTAGATGTTTGCATAAGATAACAAGTACATTTTGATATTATTGCATATAGAAGTGAAAAAGGACCCTGAGCTTGAACATTCCTTTCTCTTTTTTCTCTTGCAGGTCCCTTGAAGATATCAACGAGGGAGCTGAAGATGATGTTGTCTACACTTGGATTCGTCATTCAAGCAATGACGTGTCCCTTTTTCCTTTTTATATGCTTGCTCCTTTTGTTTCAGATGTACTTGTTCTCTTTCATTGAATCATATATAGTTATTCCCATGGCTTGTGTGGGGACATATAAACACTCTCTTTATGAATATAAACAGTTATTTCATGCAATGACTTGTGTATCATTTCCTCTTTTCATAAATCAATTGCATAAAGATAAACTGAAAAATATTGCATGGTATAGATGTTTATAATCATGAATGGATTTAGCGAGATTTTATGTACCTTTTTGATCATTTGATAATGTATCAACTGTAATAAATGAACAATGACAACAAACTACAACACAATCTGCAACACATAGACTAGCCTTTCTTTCTCCTTCCAGTCCTAGGATATCTCCTACTCTGTCAAAGTGTCCTTCCCATCTTATCTAGCTCATGTAGCAGCTCTTATTGAGCTGCTACATGATCTTAGTAATATGATCACTGGAATGGCCCTCCACCAGGACAATACATGCCTTCTAGGGCTGACTGGGAATTCTTAAACCCTCTTCTCCTTTCCCCTTGAACCTATCTGCTTCTTCAAAGCAGCAAACATTAATGTTGTTATAGCCCGAATTGATTTGGGTAGAAGGTACAATTGGGTAACAGTATGCATGATCCAAGTTTTAGAGCATAAAAGTTACCATAAAGTTTTCAAAGTTAGCAGAGTGAGAACAAGTCATGTTCCTGTGAAAGGTCATTAGAGATAGAACTAAAAGACACCACATTTCACTGCATTTGCATGTATGACTTGGTTCTTTGGAGATTATGTAAATCAAAGGTACAAGAATGGGATGTTCAGGTTTCAAAGGATATAAAGTATCGCAAGTGTTCTTTTCAATGTTCTATGTCAGATAGTGGTGTTAGAGTGTTGTTGCAATCTCAAAGGTATAGAAGAATGCTCCACATTTCTTTGCACTTGAAGATATTGTTGGCAAGAGACACTATATGGATTCATGAATGTTGTCATTGATGGCAACAAAGGTTATCTCACACATCCGCAAGACATGATGAGTCTCTACCAGAAGTCAGATTGAAGAAGTGTTATGATCCGATAAGCAAGAATAGAGCAATCAACAAGGTCCGACAGTCAGGTCCGGATCTCTCAGAGGAAGTATTTCAGTAAAGTGCGGATTTGGGGAAGTCAAGAGGAGTACCTTGAGTAATAGATTCCAAGGATTTAGCCTCCGGTGATGAAAGGGTGAAGAGATATGAGCACTTGAGTGTTGGGTTCCTATTTGACAGAGTAGACAGAGGAAGAACTGTACTGGCAGAGTGTCAAATCCAAATCTGAAAGAGATATTGCTAATGACTAAGTTTCTTGAGGCATCATTCATGATTGGCCGACATGATTGAAGACTTCTACAAGCATATCCTTGATCCGCATTACTTGGTATGCAAGGATTCAGCCGACAAACCAGAGTTTGAGATAATATTGACTATTCTAGATGCCGACTAGAAAAGTGTTGAAATCACTTGTGCGGATATATATACAAGATGGATTTAGATGTGAAGGTGTGTGTGGTGTATTGTATGGTGCCAAGAAAAGTAGAAGAGCAGAGTGAAGATAGTAAGACAGGTCCAGAATGTGACAGTACAGAAGCATCAAAAGAGAGTAAGAATGAAGTGCAGTAGATCAGTTTATTGAGCTTAACCAGAACTGAACCTCAGCATGTGTGGATGCTTCTCATCAGTTCAATCATTGAGTTACTTTCCTTTCTTATAGACAGTGAGTCTCTTGTAGGCAGTGAGCCTCTTGTGAGCAGTGTGCTCGGGCAGTGAGCCCTAATTAGCAAGTGCAATTTTGTATCTTCTATTCTTCTAACAGAGAATAATATCTTGGGTTAATCACCCCGTGGTTTTTCCCTTAACTGGGTGTTGGTTTTTCTTCTGAATCAGCATTAGGGTTTGCTAGTTCTAATGCACAGGTAGATTCAGCCAACTAAATACAGGAGGTTGAGTGAGCTCCTCCCCTTCACTTCTGGTTCTACCGCACCAAGGGGGCTGTCCCTATTTGATAAAGATATGACCTTGACTAGCTCAATGACATAAGGATTTAACTTGACAGCAACAGGCAGAATACTCTCATGTATGGACCAAGATTTGTGTAACAAATCACAAGGTTGGCAACATTCTTGGACACATATGTCTGGTTAGGTATGAGAGCATGCAGGGGTTTCCTACTCCTACTCCTACAACTAACAGGTGGGAGGATGAAATGGTTTGATTTGATGTTTCGATGCAAACCTGGACCTGGTGTATAACCTCAACACAGAGCTAGATTGGTGCCTATCTAGGGCTTGGAGTCGGTAGACATACACCTGTGAATGATCAGCATGAACACAATAAAACTAGATTTCAAGGGGATTTGTGTGATATCTACCTTACAGATACCTCCCAATACAGTGTTAAGTTATCTCTACTTATGGCATCCCTATTGTAGTATACCCTTCCCAATACTCAATCTGAAAACACTTTAATCTACCCCTTGAGCAGAAGTTGAAAGATCAGGCATTCAATACAGGAATTCTATATTCTAGAATACCAGACACCCCTTAGATATCTAGATTCAGAAGGACACATGCAATACTGGAGACAGAATTAACAAAACACATGCAAATATAGCATTTCTCATATAAAACCAATCATGAAATCAGTAAATTCATGCATGAGACATTCAACAAGAGATACATAAACTCACAAGACCTCCTGCACAGAGCAACCAAAAATAGTTGTGTCTTATTACAGAGCCAAAATGTCCAGTTTTCAACAACCGAGAAAAGAGTAACACAATCTGCTCAATACAGCAAGGAAGGTCCTCAGCATTAAGTACATGGTAGATTCAAAATTCGCCAGATACAGATCATGAGAAATGGTGCTCAAAAGTCATCAATGCAGTAGGGGACAAAACATAGAGAAGCAAGAGAAGGACAAGAAGCAGATGAGCTCGAGCCCTGTGCCACCGTTGGAAAAATTTTCGTCACAAATCTGGTACATGGTTGCTTGACTATTTTCCCATAACTCTGCATACTACCATTAAAGGATCCAACCACCCACGGCCACCAGCAAATGCAGTGATAGTGCATTTGAAACCTTCCTGCCAAAACGTATCGCTCTGATATTTAAAAATGCAGGAAACATTAGTCCCACATGCACCCCGCAGAAACCATTCTAACACCTTATAAACAGGGCTACTAGCACAATAAGTGTTGAGGGTTTTGCCCCGCTTGACCCATGAACCACCGCTAGCGGTCACCAATCCATCTCCTGCCTCCGTCGATGTGACCAACACCATCGGCCCCACAAAAAGCTTCCCCGCTGATATCACCTGTCACACCGATGACCACAAAAACACACCTCGTCAGCCAGACTACTACCAATGGGACAACAAAAAAATCCCTTTGCCGACCTCCCGCATTACGCCGATGACCACTTCACATAGAACCCATACCATCCGCCATCGTCCAGACTAGCCTCATCGACGAACCCGAAAACCCTCTCACCGGTATCACGATCATGCCGATGAAAACACCACAATCCCCTGTTGGCCAGACATAGACCACCAGAGCAACCTCCACTAGCCCGCCCGATAGCCTTCATCACACCGATGGACATTTCCATCGGCCAAACCCCAAAACATCAGCGAACCACAAAAATCCTCCGCCGATAGGCAAAGTCACCCCAATGAAGTCTCTGCACCCCTTATCGGCCAGACACCAACCATCGGTGGACCCCTCACCCACTTGGCTGATATGCAATGTCACTTGATAGCATCTTCCCATCGAGGCGACCCCTCCCATGGGCGGAGCCAAAAATAACTTCACCGATCACAATACTCTCACCGATAAGCACTTCACATCCCCCGTCGATGAGACCCAGACTATTAGAATAAACAAAAATCCCCTCGCCGATATAACCACTCTCACCGACGGGCTCACCTGATACGATCGGTGACACCTGTACTATCAGCCAACTCAAAACTCCTCCCGCTAACACCTTCGGTCGCCGATAATTGAACGCTCGCCGATGACTAGCTTGAACATCCCTCATTGGCCTAACCATCCTCATCGATGGAAAATGTAACACAGCTGTCAATGGAAAAAGTCCTGGCGATGGAAGAAAATACCACTGCTACTAACATGATCACCAAGACACATGCAAACTCATGCTGATGGACAAGAAAATTTAGGGTTCGAATGAAAAATCTACAAACATCTAAGCTCAAACCCTTTGACCAAAATGATTACTAACATAGGCTCTGTCTGGGGACGTGCAGGTGCAAGACTGCAGCGAGGACCACAGATCTCTAGGATGCAAACCAGTCCCTTATCCATTGGGCAACAGAGTCAAAACCACTCCAACCTGCATCACAAAACATAATTTTTAGAATTTACTTGGTGGCCCAGGGCCACCAAAAAGGAAAAACTAGAATTTTCCTTTGTCAAACACTCTATTTTCTTTTGATTTCTTCAAATGAAGCCTGAAGACATTTTGTTGTTTGTAGCACCCAACATTGCAATTGTTTGTGCTGCTGGCCACGTTCTTTTTCTTTGACAAATCTATAGCAAGCTTGATTAGCATACATTATCATCAGCTGCAGTGTGTCATCGTCATATGAGTCACCAATGCTGTTGTTTAGAAAAATAACAGACTCACATGAAACAAAAGAATCCACATCAGGATTTTGCCCTTCATCAAAAAATAAGAGCTTCTCTGTATCAAACATACAATACTCGGGCACAAGCAACATTTCATAATCACATTTATCTTTATTGACATTCAGATACTCATCGTCATTGTGCTCAGCAATTTTGTCATTGATGTCAACCTGGAATGTCTCAAAAGAAGGTAGAAAAAGCTTAGAAAGTAGCCCTATGTCAAAAACTTCATAGTCACCCCTGCAACCAACACTATCCCCAACTGTGTGAGCCTACACATCTGCAACTTGTTTATCCACCTTTGAATAGTGACCTTGTTTCTCCTTCGCATCAATGTACCAATAATCAACAGCAAAAGTCTCAAACTCTGCATTGTGAAGGTAGTCAGAATCTACAAGGAAACACTCATATTCAGCATCTATGTATATTTCATCATCTGAAAGTATCTGAATGCTGACAATCACTAATGTATTCACTACTGTCCCTTGAAGCAGCATCTTCTATATTCAGAGTGAAGCTTTGCATATCCACTTTATACAAATAATTAGGAATATCTGGGATATGCATACTGCTGCAGGACACAACCTCGTGTAGATCTTTCATTTGATTACCTGAAGGACATTTTGTGTCTGCAGGCTTCTCTTCTAGAGGCTGATAATAGTCTTCGTTCTCATTATTACAAGATGTGCCTATATTTTCTATAACATTTTCTTCATGCATCACATCATGGCTGCATACATTATTCTGAAATATATTTCCATCTACATAATCATTTATCAATGAGCACACTGGAACAGCAGAAATACATTCACTTTGATAACTGTTTTGAAGGCTTGCAGCTATGAAACCTACTGGCATTCTATATTTTTCATTATTTTCAATATCCATAGCAAATTGGAAAGCCTAGTGAAGCGTGACTGGTTCTTTATCTCTCAATAGATAGCTCATTTCTTCATCAAATGTAGCCAAATAAATTGCTAAGCACAATGCATCATTGGGTCTCATATACTCAGGGACTTGCTTAAGCAACTTAATAAATCTAAGATTAAAGGCTGGAACCAATTCCTCATCTCCCCTTTGGATATTCATAAACTGTATGATCAATGAGGCCACGTCAAATCTTTCACCAAACTGCCCTAGGAATGCAATTTCTAATTCTACCCACAAAGAAACTGAACATACAGGCAGGTCTGAAAACCAAACCCTAGCATCATCTTCCAATGACTGAACAAAAAGTCTCATTACAACATCTTCATCTTCTACCTCATAGTCTTCCATTACATTACAAAATTTTTGCAGATGTTTGTTTGCTGATTCAAAATCTGATCCATTATATTTTGGCAAACATTTTCTAATTTTATTTGGAATAGCATTTGGGTAACCATATATCCCTGTGAAATTTAGGGCTCTATATCTTTCAATAAAGAATGGTCTCCTTTGAGAGCACACCCAGGTTTGTTGTTCTAAACTCAACATTTTGAATCAAAGATGAATACCTGGATATACGTTGCAGCACTGATAGATTCTTTCAATAGAATCGCCACCTCTCACAGAGAGGATAGAAATTCAACAAGGCACATTTATAATTCTAGATTCACCACGCTAGCAGAGCACCATATGGTATTTCTTTGGATCTTGCTGCAACAACCTCAATGGAAACTAGATTTTCTAGTCTTCAGATCACTTGACTCTTTCTGTCCCCAGTAGAGTCGCCACTTTGTTGGTTTTTTCCCTGACTGACTGGATGCACACTCCCAGATTTCCCTACAAGGTAGCCATCGGTGATCAACAGGATCTCTGGGCCAAGGGCCAACAGTATAGGAGATAGACTCTATTTTTATCTCCTCTTCTTCTTCAGGCTCTGCAAAACCTAGGGGGTATTCCCTACTCAACACCCATGAAATATAACTATGCAATGACTGGGATGCTGACACAAAGCAGATAAGTCCTCCTGTAAGTAGACCAAAACTGTAAGATAAGAGAAAAGGAGCTAGCTATGGGCCTATGTTCAGTTGTAGACAGAGGACTTGGGTCCTAAACTACTTCTATAGTCCTAATGGTTGTGATTGAAGTTTGAATTTGATTTCGTTTGGATGCAAACCTGGACCTGGTGTATAACATCAACATAGAGCAAGATTGGTGCCTATCCAGGGCTTGGAGTCAGTAGACATACACCTGTGAATGATCAGTATGAACAACATAAAACTAGATTTCAAGGGGATTTGTGTGATATCTACCTTATAGATACCTCCCAATATAGAGTGTTAAGTTATCTCTACTTATGACATCCCTATTGCAGTAAACCCTTCCCAATACTCAATCTGAAAACACTTTAATCTACCCCTTGAGCAAAAGTTGAAAGATCAGGCATTCAATACAGGAATTCTATATTCTAGAATACCAGACACCCCTTAGATATCTAGATTCAAAAGAAGGACACATGCAATACTGGAGACAGAATTAACAAAACACATGCAAATACAACATTTCTCATATAAAACCAATCATGAAATCAGTAAATTCATGCATGAGACATTCAACAAGAGATACATAAACTCACAAGAACTCCTGCACAGAGCAACCAAAAATAGTTATGTCTTATTACAGAGCCAAAATGTCTAGTTTTCAACAACCAAGAAAAGAGTAACACAATCTGCTCAATACAGCAAGGAAGGTCCTCAACATTAATTACATGGCAGATTCAAAATTTGCCAGATACAGATCATGAGAAATGGCACTCAAAAGTCATCAATGCAGTAGGGGACAAAACATGGAGAAGCAAGAGAAGGATAGGAAGCAGATGAGCTCAAGCCCTGTGCCACCGTTGGAAAAAATTTCGTCACAAATCTGGTACATGGTTGCTCGACTATTTGCCCATAACTCTGCATACTACCATTAAAGGCTCCAACCACCCGCGGCCACCGGCAAATGCAGTGATAGTGCATTTGAAACCTTCCCACCAAAACGTATCGCTTTGATATTTAAAAACGCAGGAAACATTAGTCCCACATGCACCCCGCCGAAACCATTCTAACACCTTATAAATAGGGCTACCAGCACAATAAGTGTCAAGCATTTTGCCCCGCTCGACCCATGAACCACTGCTAGTGGTCACCAATCCATCTCCTACCTCCGTCGGTGTGACCAACACCATCGGCCCCACAAAAAGCTTCCTCGCCGATATCACCCGTCACACCAATGACCACAAAAACACACCCCGTCAGCCAGACTACTACCAACGGGATGACAAAAAAATCCCTTCGCCGACCTCCTGCGTTACGCTGATGACCACTTTGCATAGAACCCATACCTTCTGCCATCGGCTAGACTAACCTCATCGGCGAACTCGAAAACCCTCTCACCCGTATCACGATCATGCCGATGAAAACACCACAATCCCCTATTGGCTAGACATAGACCACCGGAGCAACCTCCACTGGCTCGCCTGATAGCCTTCATCACGAAGATGGACATTTCCATTGGCCAAACCCCAAAACATCGGCGAACCACAAAAATCCTCTGCCGATAGGCAAAGTCACCCCGATGAAGTCTCCACACCCCTTGTCGGCTAGACACCAACCATCGAAGGACCCCTCACCTGCTTGGCCAATATGCAATGTCACTCCAATAGCATCCTCCCTTCAGGGTGACCCCTCCCATGGGCGGAGCCAAAAATAACTTCACCGATCACAATACTCTCACCGATAGGCACTTCACATCCCCCGTCGGTGAGACCTAGACTGTCGAAATAAACGAAAATCCCCTTGCCGATATAACCACTCTCACTGACGGGCTCACCTGATACGTCGATACAACCCAATCGGTGACACCTACACTATCAGCCAACTCAAAACTCCTCCCGCTGACACCTTCGGTCACCCCAATGGCAGCTCCATCGGCCAGACTGAACACATCGGAGGATGCAAAATTTCCTTTGCCGATAACCAAACGCTCGCCGATGACTAGCTTGAACATCCCTCATCGACCTGACCATCCTCATCGGTGGAACATGTAACATAGCTGCCGATGGTCAAAGTCATGGCGATGGAAGAAAATACCACTGCTACCAACATGATCACCAAGACACATGCAAACTCATGCCAATGGACAAGAAAATTTAGGGTTCGAGTGAAAAATCTGCAAACATCTAAGCTCAAACCCTTTGACCAAAATGATTACTAACACCGGGTTTTCCACATCAAAATCATTGTGTCATATGTATTGGTGTTGTTTCCATTTCATGGTTATGTTTATTCATCTGATTTAATATTGCATTAACTATTAAGGAAGTTCAAAAAGATGAAGCAAGTAAGACAAATGATTCACCCCCCCCCCCCCCTCTCAATTATCAACAATTGGTATCAGTGCCAAGTTCCTCCAAACAGAGCCTAACAGCTTGAGGAAGATCTGGGAATTCAAATAGATATGTATGGTATGAGGCAACAACTTTAGTCTGCCCTAGATGATCTTGAACATTCAAACTCTAAAGTCAATGAATTGAAGGAAAGACTTAAACAGGCTGATGATTTCATAAATGAATTAAAAGGAAAACTAAGCATCTCTCTGAAGAAGAGAAAGGAACTACTTCAACAATTAGCAAGTCAAGGTGAAGCAAATGATACAAATGAAGACCTGAAGGAGAAAACTAAGTTATGTGAAAAATTGTCAAAAGAAGTCATTATGGTAAGACATGAAATGGAATCAGGAGTTATAAAATTCACCCAAGAAATTGAAGAAAAAAGAAAGACTGAAGATGATCTAAGACAATCTCTCAAGGAGAAATCAGAAGACTGCCACAAGATGGATAGAATAATCAAACATCTTGAATCTGATCTTGAAGATGCTAGAGATAATGAAGAAAAACTTGAGGATCAAATTGACACTCTTAAAAAGGATCTTCAAACAGCAAATTAATATAAAGAGAAATTCAAGATAAGTTCTGCTCAACTTGAAGTTCTTCTTGAAAGCCAAAAGAGGGTAGATGACAAGCGTGGCTTAGGATATGAGAAAGGTGAAAGCTCCGGATCCGATCAGAAGAATTTTGGATCAGGAAATCCAAGGGACAAGCCTAGAAGACCTCTAGTAAGGCAACCCAATGCTCAAAGATATTCATCTTTCAATGGATACTGCCCACAACTGCAATAACTTTGGTCACAAAGCTAATCAATGTAGAAAGAGAATGAATCAAACTAGTTCATCCTTCTCCGAACAGTGCTTTAACTGCAAAAGGTATGGTCACAAATCTCATGTATGTAGAAATATGCAAATGAACATTTCATTCAATGGCAGATGCTATGGCAATTGCAATAGATCCGGTCATATTGCCAAATTCTGTAGAAGCAAGAATCAGGACAAAAGGGGTCCGGTGCATCATAATCAGAATCAAGACAAAGGAAAAGGAAAAGTGAATGCGAATGGAGTTAAAAGTGAGATGAACAAGATTTGGATGAAGAAAAGTACAGAGAATGTAGTGGATGGATCTGCACCAGAATCTGGTGTTGATATTCCCTCCAGAAATTGAATAGACGAGCTCTGGCTCAGGGGGAGTAACAAAAGAAAAACCAATTCCCCCAGCTAGTCAATTGGTGTCTATAATTGGCACATGAAAGGCTGCGGATCAAAGGGTTTTCAGAGAAACACCTAGATAAGCCATAGTAAAGATTTGAAAGATCCACATGAAGATTTAAAGACTCTAATCCCTTTAGATAGATCTGGTTTAACAGTCTTCCGGTAAAAGCAGGTTTCTTACAAGTTTGGTCCGGTGTGATTCTAAAATTGAGACATCTTGATCTGCGGATAAATCAAATGATTGAGGAAAGTAAGAAAGCTCGTTGTTAATCACCAAGGATAACTCTAAGCATATTACAGTGATCCGGAAAGAGATCTATTTCAGAATAAGGAGAACAGAGCAACCAGAATAACTTAAGTTGCGCATTTATTGCAGTATGAATTTAGGGTTTTTCTTGCAATTAAAAGGGTTCATGTGCTTGTCACTTGCACATTTGCATTCAAAAAGAGAGAAAGGAGAGCTCTGCAACAAATTGCTTCAAACTTCTCAAAGACCAACCATTGGAGTTGATTCAATCAGCAAATCACTCAAGTTCACTCCGCAAACCCTACAAGTGCAAGAGGTATTTTTTGTTATCAAACATCTCTCTGTAAATCCTTGAATGATGGCTACTCTGAATATTGTGAAGATCACTGATAGGCCTCACCCCAAATTCAAGAAACATCCCTACAAATCCTTGGAAGTAGATCCCCTAGGAACATTTTCCAGTATACCATATGGTATCTTGCATATAGAAGATATTAGGGTTTACATTCATGCAAACATTGAAGAATTCAGAGAATTCAAATCGAGGGATATCTACCACAAACAACTAATAGATGATTCATTTGAGCTCAAACCCCAATTCAAGGCCCTCCGAGACAAGTACTTTGCACAATGCATACATTTCCCTTGTTTTGCTGAGGATGAATGGGTCAGGTATATTTTGAGAAGAATACATGACAACTTCATGTGGTTGAATGGACCATTCAAAATCACAAAAGATGCCATTAGGGCAGTTACCGGTTCTCAAATATGTCAAAAACCAAACTGTGAGTGAGGCTACCAGATCAAGGTTTGACAAAAGGGCAATGACAATAGAAGATATCACTGATCTGGATATCAAGTTTGCATCCATGATCATCGGCTACAAGATATATCATTCTAGCAGGGAGAATTCAATACCTGGAACTGCTAGCTACACTACCTATGAAATGTTGAGAAAAAATGTA
Source organism: Cunninghamia lanceolata (assembly GCA_027924645.1). Classification (NCBI taxonomy): domain Eukaryota; kingdom Viridiplantae; phylum Streptophyta; class Pinopsida; order Cupressales; family Cupressaceae; genus Cunninghamia; species Cunninghamia lanceolata. Next base: position 21,650,422 of record BSBN01001583.1, read on the forward strand.
GACTATGACCTTTGTGAGCTCCTTCTAAACCAACTCTTGGAGAACCTATAGAAGATAAAGAAGGACAAGAAGAATTCCTTCAAATTTGGTGGCCTAATACTCTGTCTATTCTTCTACTTTATGAATGAGCTACCCATATCCAGTGGATGGGTATGGCAGAATGACAGACCGGTTGACCAGTTGCCATACAAATCAGGGATTATTTGCATGGACTTGGTGATGATAAAGCACAAAACACAGTTCTCTGGGGTTTCTTCAAAAACTTTCAGATCATGATGTAAGCTAGAGAGAGAATTCCCCAATCTCTAATTGAGAAATACAAAGACACAGTATGCTTTATGGTAGAGACTGATCAGTGTCTAATGGAAGCAGTGGAACCAAGAATAGTATGGATCATGCCAATGGGGTATGAGGTGGATGAGAACATTGTGGAGCTGCATGTTCAGTACATGTTGAGTCAACCAAAGGATCCCAAGGCAGAAAGGTTTGGAACCTTTGAAGAATTGAGTGTAAAGATCCATGTAGAACTTCGATAGCTTGAAATCAAGAGGAAAGTAAGAAGGGAAGTTGAAGAAGTTGCCAAAAGGCATGGAATCTCAAAAGAGGCACTTGATGCCCACAGAGAAAAGACAAAAGGAATAGAAAAAGAAAAAGAAGCAGAAGAGGAAAGAAGTGCTCTGGTAGAATCTTCCACCCAGACCAGATCATCAAAGAAATCTGCACCTGCCACTGCTAAAAGCTCAAGGGCATCAAAACTGGAAGCAAAATCATCCGGCAAAGGAGAGAAGAGAACTAAGACAAAAGCCACAAGATCTTATGCTAGTCAAAAGGATGAAGAAGAAACTGAATATGATGAAGAAGTCAAGAAAATGAAGAAACAGAAGAAAACATCCGGTAAATCCTCTACCGGTCAAAGCGAAGAAGAAAAGGCAGAGGAATTTGTTGAAAAACCCACTCTTCGCATTGATGACATCATCAAATCAATTACTGTGGATGGAAATCTTCAGCTAATGGTTGAAGTCTATGATGATTATGGTGAAGCTGATCAGAAGATATTGCAAGATGCCATAGTCAAGTATCTAAACATCTACAACAAAGCATTCATTGAAATTATATCTCTAATCCCCAAAAGCTTAAAGAAGGAACTTGAAATAAGGAAGAACAATGCCCAAGCCAAAGATCTAGAAATTTGGGAGCAGATAGTTATTCATCTCTATCCTTCAATCACTCAGAAACAAATGAATGTGATCTTTAAAGATTGCAAGGATGAGTTCTGGAGCAAAGATAGAATGAATCAGCTCATGCTTGGAGAAACTGATAAAGTGGCAAATAAAACAAAAGAGATCCTCCTGAATGCCTTCAAAAGATTCAATCTTCCTGTTATAGAGGACTTAGGTGTTGATCCCTCAGCCACAAGTGTTGAAAAAGGATCTACTGAGGCAATGACAGAAGAAGTAATGGACATCGGTGAAGATAAGGGTTTGGAATCCTCTGCTCTAGAAGAGGTGGCCCATGAACAAACAAACATTACTCCTCCGGTTTCCCCTGCTGACTCTGGATCCAAAGGAGAAGAAAGAATAGAGGAGAAAGAAAAAGAAGTGAAGGGAAAAGAAGATGATAGCTCTAAGACTGCAGAAGAAAAGAAGACTCTGTCTCCAGCAAGAGACACTGCAGAAATTGTCAAAGAATTCTTAAACAAAGAGACAATGGAGATTGATGAACCGAAACTTCTACTAGGACCATTTGATTTTGATTCTCTTTCCCCGGTACAAACAATGAAGATAGCTTCATTTGCTAATGCAAAGGCAAAAGAAAAACTCCTGAAGTCTCACATGGAAGACTATGAGCTAATAGAAGTTGCATCCAGTGTGCTTGAAAAGATCATGCCATCCTTTCTGAAGGATTCATCGGCTTCCTTATCAGGTAATCTTAAGTCTCTTGTTAATTCAGTCAGCACTCATTTTGAGTCCTTAGATAAATTAGCTGAGGAAAAGGTCTGGAAAGAGTTTTTGGATAAAAGATTCTCTGAAGTACTAAGTCTAATATCAAATGATAGAAGAAATATGGATATAGGGATAAAGAGCTTAGAAAATGCTCTTAAATATGGCGGGGAAATATATAAATTTTGTCTATCATGGTCCAAAGCAACAATGGAGATTGAGAAGAAAATGAAAGAACAGGAGATCAAACTAACAAAACTTTCTCAAAATTTTGATCCACTTACCTCATCCATAGTAAATCAAGAATGTCAGACTATTGCAGTCTTGGATGAAATTAAGAAGCTAGAGAAAGAAAAGAAAAACAAAATCAGTAGGTTAAATGAACTTAGAAGAATAATCATTCCTAAGTTGGAGGCCATGCATGAGGCCCTAAGTGATGCTCAAACCATAGCCAAGACAAATGATCCGACAGATCTGAAGAAGGCATAAGCTTTTGCATTCCTGTTGAGTGGTCACATATCAATTTTGGACAGGATGAAGCTGAGTTGAGCAACTGAAGTTGTACAATTGAAAAACACTTTTGCAGACACACTAAAGTATATGTAGAGTACAACCGGATGATATACTTATGCGACTAAGTATAGATTAATTTTTGAAAATTTTGGCGTGCGGACCCCACCCTTTGCCATTGATGTCAAAGGGGGAGTGATGAGCAGTGAAAAATGAGTAATCCAGCTAAGGGGGAGCTCTAGAAAATGTACATAGAGACAAAGCATCAACCAAAGGGGAGTGTAGTGTGACACTTAGTCATTTTTCACTAAGTGTTGCCATCAATGCCAAAGGGGGAGATTGTTGGCAAGAGACACTATATGGATTCATGAATGTTATCATTGATGGTAACAAAGGTTATCCCACACATCCGCAAGACATGATGAGTCTCTACCAGAAGTCAGATTGAAGAAGTGTTATGATCCCGTAAGCAAGAATAGAGCAGTCAGCAAGGTCTGACAGTCAGGTCCAGATCTCTCAGAGGAAGTATTTCAGTAAAGTGCAGATTTGGGGAAGTCAAGAGGAGTACCTTGACTAATAGATTCCAAGGATTTAGCCTCCGGTGATGAAAGGGTGAAGAGATATGAGCACTTGAGTGTTGGGTTCCTGTTTGACAGAGTAGACAGAGGAAGAACTGTACTGGCAGAGTGTCAGATCCAAATCTGAAAGAGATATTGTTAATGACTAAGTTTCTTGAGGCATCATTCATGATTGGCTGACATGATTGAAGACTTCTACAAGCATATCCTTGATCCACATTACTTGGTATGCAAGGATTCAGCTGACAGACCAGAGTTTGAGATAATATTGACTATTCTGGATGCTGACTAGAAAAGTGTTGAAATCACTTGTGAGGATATATATACAAGATGAATTTAGATGTGAAGGTGTGTGTGGTGTATTATATGGTGCGAAAAAAAGTAGAAGAGCAGAGTGAAGATAGTAAGACAGGTCTGAAATGTGACAATACAGCAACATCAAAAGAGAGTAAGAATGAAGTGCAGCAGATTAGTTTATTGAGCTTAACCAGAACTGAACCTCAGCATGTGTGGATGCTTCTCATCAATTCAAACTTTGAGTTACTTTCCTTTCTTATAGACAGTGAGTCTCTTGTAGGCAGTGAGCCTCTTGTGAGCAGTGTGCTCGGGCAGTGAGCCCTAATTGGCAAGTGCCATTTTGTATCTTCTATTCTTCTAACAAAGAATAATATCTTAGGTTAATCACCCCGTGGTTTTTCCCTTAACCGGGTTTTCCACGTCAAAATCATTGTGTCATATGTATTGGTGTTGTTTCCATTTCATGGTTATGTTTATTCATCTGATTTAATATTGCATTAACTATTAAGGAAGTTTAAAAAGCTGAAGCAAGTAAGATAACTGATTCACCCCCCCTCTCAGTTATCAATAGATATAGCCTGACGGTTTGAACCATATGTGAATAATGGTGTCTTGCATAACATATCCAAGTTTTAGAATGTAAAAATTACCACAAGTATGTTTAGCAATGTTCTAAGGTAAGACTGTGAGATAGGCAAGTGTAGGGATAAAAGGTTTAATGTCTGATCACTTGTGCCAGCAAAAATATGCTTGAACCAAAAAATAAAAGTTTATGAGGAAGATGGTTAGGACCTATAGTGCTTATTATGTGAACTAGTTGTTGTTATTTTGCTTCTCCGGTACCGCATAGGGTCTGAGCTAAGGCATGAGAGGATAAGTACTTGTGGTGCCGACATGATATACTTGAGTGATTGTGCCTTGTGTATGGAGGTGTGCACCACTAGGAAAGTTTGGGAGATGCTATAATAGGTCTAGTAGACCTCTTGGTATTAATTGCATAAGGATATTTCATTCCTACATCACCACAAGAGTTTTGGGGGTGAGAAGTTAAGGTATTTACATGTTTCATGATATAAGTTACCTTGAGGCTGACATAGATGAAGATTTGAATGCTTGTGGAGCATATAAATGAAAGTTCAAGATTGTTGCAAAGAAGCAAGAAAGAATGTAGTATGTTAATAATGATATTTTGTAAATAAGGTCATTTCAAAAGTAGTATGATGATGAAGTGTAGAAAAGATCAATTCATTTCAAGTCAATACAAAAGGGATATTGCTACGGAGGTACTTAAAGGAGTTGTGATGTTGTTGTGATAGCATAGAGGAATTTAAAAGAATTTTGATATTGTAGAGGTTTTTATAGTATTTGTGCAAAGGTGGTAGAGCCATCAGAATTAGTTAAAATGGCCAAGAATATAGTAGTACAGAGTTTGTAGAGATCAACAGAAGCTTGAAGTTGAAGCAGTTGTATAAAATTGAGAAGAATCATTTGAATCAACTATGCAAAGGTTGGTGCCTCATTTCATTTGTGGTAATGAGTCAGTAAGACAATAGTGCAGAGGTTTATGCCTCATTTGTTTTAGTGTATCAAGGAGTTGGTGCTTCCTTTGGGTTGGTGCCCATAAAACATTGTACAGGGAATTGGTGCTTTCTTTGAGGTGGTGCTCATAAACTATTGTAATAGGGGATTGGTCTCTCCTTTGGGTTGGTGCCCATAAAATTCATTGTAAATCTCTTTTTATTTGTGAGGTTGGATTTGGACAGTAGATCCAAGCAACTTGCTCATTGTGGTTTTTCCCATCTTAGGTTTCCACGTAAATCTAGTGTTATGTGCTTGTGTTATTTTGTTTCTCATGGTTCAAATGTTTACATTTGATTAAATTCAATAGAAGAGTAAAAATTTTACTATATACTGATTCACCCCCCTATCAGTATATATGTGTGTTCAACATTTCTTACCTTAATTTCACCTTCTATATGTTTGACATCATGTGTAGCTGGAGAGAGAGAGAGAGAGAGAGAGAGAGAGAGAGAGAGAGAGAGAGAGAGAGAGAGAGAGAGAGAGAGAGAGAGAGAGAGAGAGAGAGAGAGAGAGAGAGAGAGAGAGAGAGAGAGAGAGAGAGAGAGAGAGAGAGAGAGAGAGAGAGAGAGAGAGAGAGAGAGAGAGAGAGAGAGAGAGAGAGAGAGAGAGAGAGAGAGAGAGAATAGAAATGAGGATGAGAGAGAGAGAGAGATGTTTGGCATGATTAACATTTCACCTTCTATATGTTTAACATTTTTCCTTACCTTAGGTTCACTTCTATATGTTTGACATTATATGTTTAGTTGGGGGGAAAGAGAGAGTTTGAGTAAGAGAAGAAGTTAAGAAGAGAGGATGAGAGAGAGAGAGAAGGATACACTTAGGGAGAGTGGAAGTGAGAGAGTTAGTTAGTTAGTTAGTTAGTTAGGGAAAGAGTGGAAGTGAGGAAGAGAGGATGAGAGAGAATGATGTTGGCTTTCCTACACCAAAACCTATTGCCATCTTTCCTACACACTTCCTTCTCTTTCTTCTTTTCACAACACCTACCTTAGCATTCCTAACACTTGCCCTAACTTTCCCAACACCTACTCTAAGTTCATTGTTAGTTTTCCTTGCCTTCACCTTTCCTTCCATCCCATACTTAGTGTTTATTATCCTATGCCATGCCTTCTTGCATTTCACTTGCCTCCCTTCTAGCATCCTTTCTTGATTCTTACTTTTGCTATTAGTAGTTTTATCCCATCCCCTTGTCCTTGATAATATTTTAGTCCTCCTAAACTTAGACTCTTCTTAGCTTTAAGTTGATCATATCTTTGCTAGATTCTTTCTTATATTCCACTTTCACTTGTTTCCTTGGCATTTACATCCCTATGATTTGGAAACTCTCATGTCCTTTTATGTCACTTCCTCTACCACTATCTCCTCTCTACCTTCTCCTCACTCTATTACACTTATTATAGTCCTTCCTTTAAATGATGACATTTGTCTCATTTTTCCTTCCCCATCCTCTCTTCCTCCTATGAGCATTCATACACTATTTGCCATGATAGCATGATCATTCCATGTTCCTTATGATGATTACTCTCCCTTTGAGCCTCATCTCTCCTACTTCCTACCATGGTATAACTCTTGAATTTTTTATAATATCTCTCTTCCTTCTAAGGATGACATAATTAGTCTTGAGGAACCTCTTACACATGATCATTAGGTTGCATGATTGCTAGATGCTATATTAGATGAGTTAAATTATGATATTCATGTTAAGGTTTCTCCTTATTCTTCTTTTTGTACTCCTATATTAAGCCTTCCCCTCTAAACATGGATCCACTTCATTCTAATTCTATGCATTATCTCTCTTCCAAGCCACCTTTACCAAATTGCCCTTCTATACATCCTCCTCCACAAGATTATGCAATATTATTCATAATCATGGTGCCTACATTATTCTTTGTGTTCTTGATATATGATTATTGGAGATTATGACATATGATTCATAATCATGTTGCCTAACCACCCATTACATTTTCCTAACTCACTATGCATAGATCCCTGAGTGTTGTGCTTGTACCTATATAGCTTATGTAGAGTTAAAACTCTGCGTTTTAATATATATATATATATATATATATATATATATGATTGTTAGAGTTTTAGCTAAGTATTAATTTTTTAGGCATGTTGGGGCTAAGAGTGAGTTGAAGAGTAAAGAGTCTTGGGGCAGCGGAAAGCGCCAAGTGTCAAAGCGGTGCTTATTTGAAAGCTTGTGAAACTAAAAACTCTCTCTGCTTGCGCTAAGGCTCCACATGGTGCAATGTCAGGTCTCTAAGTTTCAAATGTAGAAGGGAAAAAGGAAAAGGATGTAACATCATCGTCCGCTTGTAATAAATATAGAGTCTTTGCAGATAGCATAGAAGGTGCCAAGTGTCAGCACCATGTTCAATATAGAGTTTCTTTTGTTAAGCCTCCAAATGGTAGTAGATTTCAACACGTGTTTGCCTGGCGCTTGTTCATTGAGTCTTTTTTGTTTTAAGTCCTAGATGTTGCAAAAATCTGCCACGCATCCTCATAAGGCCCAAGACTCTTTAAAGAAGAATCTCCATAGAAAGTGACAAGTGTTAACAGGTTGCTCAATAGAGGAGTCTTTTGTTGAATCTTTTGTATAATGAGCACCAACCTGCCACGTGCCCATTTGAGTATTTTTCTAGATGTGGCAGAGGGTGCCATGTGTCTCAATGATGCGCATTATTATAGTCTCATTTGAAATGGTCGTTCCTGTTGCGTCATTGGTTGTTAGATACAAGTGTCAATGCTGTGAAGAGGCAGAAGAGTCTGTGATAAAAAGAAAAATCTGAGACTCGCATAATGAGTTACAATGGCATAGGTGAATAGGGACTTAAGATTCTCAGTGGATTTGTAGTGCAGGAGCTCGATAACAAAAGTGACAATTGACTAAAGTTTTGGTTACCAGGTTGTTAGGATCTCAACGACTATAGAGGAACTTTGAATTTTTATGCTTTAAATAGTAGAGTCTATACAATGAAAAATATATAGGAAATGATTAGAGAGTTTTAGTTGCTAGACTAGAAGCATATTTTCTTGCCTTAACAAGTGCCTCTCCTGAGGGATTGAATATTGTATTTTGTGCAAACTTTGCCTTATGTAATTTGTTCTCCTATTAAACAATGAAGAGAGAGTGGTGTTCTGTGCATATCATGATGTGTTTCTAATTCTTATTTCTTACTTTTGTTATGAGCCTTTGATGAATCTAATATATACATGCTATTAATGTTAATCATGCTTTATGCTCTTTAGCTTTATCAGTAGATTCTTCAAGTTTAGTCATTGTGCTATTAGTGTGGATTTCAATACATTTCCGACACATCGCCTTAGTAGATTTAAGTATTTCTTTTATAATCTTGTTTTTTCTTCCTTTTTTCTCAAAACCCATAGAGAAGAACAAGCTTTTTTATAATATGGAGGTTATTTCAAGAGTATGTCTAACATTCTTGGAATTTCCCATTGTTGGTGATTACTTGCAAAATTAAACATCAACAATTTTTTGGCACACCCGATGGGACTGAATTTACTGATTCTTGATTAGAAACATGAGTAGATGTCTAACTAGAAGTCAGAGTTGTATACCAACTACCCAAGCTCAATCTATTGCTAATCTAGGACTCTTGTTGCCACCATTAGCAACTACCTCAAGAAGAAAGACAAATCAACAAAATATCTCAGGAGGACAAATGGGTGCCCCAGCTCCACCTTGAAATTTTGTCAACTGGAATAGTGGTAGCCCACTCATTCTTCCAACACCTCTGGATACATGGGACAAAATCCCAACTAATGCTTTAAAAGCATTACCTAAGTTCACAGAAGAAGATTTCAAGACCCCAGCTGAACATTTACAAGATGTGGCTGATGTGTGCACAGTGCATTACATCACAAAGCAAAATATTGCTATGAGACTACTAGTTGCTTCTTTTAAGGGAAGATCTCTTGATTGGTATCGATCTTTAGCACCGAATTCCATTGGAACTTGGGACCAATTGGGAGATGCACTATTTGAAAGATTCCGTGAGAAGGGAGATAGGTCATCTCTTTTGCAATAGCTGATCACCATAAAGAAAGCACCCCAAGAAGCCATAACTGATTTCAATACCAGATTCTAGAAGACCTAGTAAAGAATCACAGTTGTTGCTTGACCACTAGTATGTATGGCAATTGTCTTCTACGTTAAGGATTTCAATTCTGATACTTTAGTTATGATCTAGTCATTAGGAGGACAGACCCTTCCCGTAGTATATGAGTTAGTTGTTAAAGTAGAAAATAGTTTGATAGATGCTGGGAAATTACCTCTAAGGCCCCCTATGCCTATGTTCCCTGAATTGTCAATTCCTATTCAAGAAGAAGTCCCTAATGCTTTTCTCGTCCCTGTTTCTATGTATACATTTCTGACACCACCAAGACCAATAACTTTGGCATTGTCTTCCTCTCCATCTGAAATGGATGACGTCAAGAGCATTCTTAGAACCTTTTGTAATGAAATTATAAACCTTAAGAGGCAGCAAACCTCATATCAAAAGCCTCCCTACCAAGGATTTCAAGGAAATAGACCCCCATATCAACAAAATCGGTATCAAGGCCCACAGAGACCAAACTTTTCATAGCCATCTAATCATCTTGTCCTTGTGCCAACACCATTGCAAACTATGCCAGCTAATCCAGGGAGAGAATTGGTTCTTGGATATAATAACTTGGTTGAAGAGAGGAATGCATGGTGCTTTCTTTGTAATAATGCACATATGCCCAAATATTGTCCCAGAGGAAATTTACAATAGAAGGTAGTAGAAAAAAGAAGAATGGGAAACCAAGTTGGTCCATCATCAGAATAATACCCATACCAATCACCTGGTATTCAAAATACAGTAATAGTAGCTCAAATGCAAGGCATGTCTATAGAGAAGGAAGGAGAAATCACCCCTAAACATGCACTATTCTCATGGATTGAAGAAGAATTAGTGTTCATCAATGAAGCATCGACCTCCAAGAACCTCCCAGTTCAGTTATATTATTACACTAGGTCAAAGAGGAGGATGGTGGAGACACCAGAAGTCATTCTTAGTGTAACGATTGAATCAAGAAAAGGACCATCAATTCAAGTTTTCTATATCCCCATGGCAAGACAAGATATCTCAATGACGGCTCAGAGTCAAGGAGTTTCTAACCCAATGATAGAAAGGACAAGGTATCCTTATTGCCCTAAAGTGCAGTCACTAGGACCAATGAATGTGGTGGAGCAGTTGAAAAATGCTCCTGCTAATGTATCCTTATGGGTTATGTTAGCCATCCCTGAACATAAGGTACTGTTGCAAGAAGCTCTGGGATATCAAAATGAACCTAATACTACTAGCACCAAGGAAGGCTCAGTAGATAAAGGAATAGATCAATCCAAAGTATCTCAGCCAAAGGGGTTTTCTCTGGTGATCACGAAAGAAGAGGTGAGTAAGATTAAGCCTAATCCTTTTTATTTGACCCTAATAGTAGGGAAGAAGTTACTACACAATTCCATGATAGACTCAGGTGCAAGCATCACAGTTATGCCTAAGCAAATAGAAGATGCTTTAGAGATAAAATATGAGCCATTAGCTAAAGGGGTGATGCAGTTAGATGAAAAATCAATCCAGACCATAGGCATTATCAAGCAACTTCTGTTACAATTGTATCCCTTCCCAAATATAATTGTATTGCAAGATGTGGTGGTCATTGATATCCCCCCTATTTTTTGTTTATGTCTATCTAGAGATTTCACAACTAAAGTTGGAGGATACATGTCTTTAAATTGGTCACATCTAATTTTGAGGACCAAGTATGGTTCAAAGATGAAAGTGTTGTCAGAACCTTTGTGTAAAGAACGTATTACTGACGAAGCAACATCAAAATTTGAAACATCTCATGCTATGATCAATACAGAGGAAAGAGTTTGTGTGGAAGAAATGGGAGAATGGACTGGAACTGGTGGAAATGAAGAAGATGAGAACCATCTATTAGATATGATTCAGAATGATCCTTTTGGCAATTATGATTCTACTGGTTTAGTAACATATGTGATTTTTTATGAAGACCCTGGGATAATGAGTTAATCAAGAAAAGAAAAGGAAGATCCTAGTGAAGATTCCATGATTTGGACTCTAAATTTTTATGGAGCCAGGAGCAAGAATGGTGTTAGAGTAGGCATTTGTCTTACTTCACCAAAAGGGGAAAAGATTCTCAGAGCCCTACGTTTCCATTTTGCCTATACCAATAATGAAGCCAAATATGAATCTTTAGTACATAGCCTGATCCTCACAAAAAAGAAAGGGATAAGAAATTTGGGAGTTTTTGGTGACTCAAAATTGGTAGTAAAATAGATCAGAGAGACAACTGTAGCAAAGAATGTGAGGATGAGGTCATATCGTCATTGTATATGGGACTTAATTGAAGAGTTTGATGCCTTCAATATAGAAGTCATACCAAGGTCCCAGAATGTTGAAGTAGACAGAATGGCCCAAATTGGATCTCAGTTTGACCCAACTAAAGATTTGTTGGTCAATGAAGAAGCAGTCAAGATTATTATTCACCCTACTATCCTTGATAATGGAGATAATTGACAAGTTTTTGATAGTGATCTTTAGATCCTTTTATTCTTACAGTAGTCCGCAGAATTCGTAGATCAATTGCAGCCCAAAATTGAAGAGGCCTACGGTGACTAGATAATGCAATTAAAATCAAATAAGCTTCCAAGACGACTAATAACCCTTGAGAATCTTTTTGCCCTTGATGATGCAAGTCTAAACAAGAGGAAGGTTGTAGCCAACAAGGATGACTACTCAGATATTAAGGTCAGCAATGGAAGAAAACTGAAAGTAGGGAAGATTACTACTCAGGAAGAAAGAGATAGGTTGATATCACTATGTAACAAATATGACAGGGTGATAGCATGGACTTATGATGATCTTCATGGTTACAATGAGGATATAGTTTAGCATAATATTGAACTCACCGAAGGATCAAAGCATGTGCATTAGAAACAAACACCAGTAAATCCAAGGATTGAGCCTCTTATGGTAGAGGAACTCAAGAAGTTGTTAGAGTCTAAAATAACCTTTCCAATCAAACACTCAGCATGGGATTCCAACTTAGTGCCAATAAGGAAGAAAAATGGAGAGATTAAACTGTGTGTTGATTTCAGAGACCTAAATAAAGCCTCTTTAAAGGATCATTACCCACTTCCTTCAATGGAACATATCTTGCAGATTGTTACTGGAGCTGAAAGGTTTTCTTTACTAGATGGTTACTGAGGTTACAATCAAATTTGGTTGGCAAAAGAAGATCAATACAAGACTATTTTCACCACCAAGTGGGGAACCTTTGCATATGCAAAGATGCCTTTTGGGCTTTCTAATGTTGGGGCAACTTTTCAGCATGCTATGGACATAGCATTCAGGGGATTGATAAATAAGATTATTTTGATTTATTTAGATGATCTAACTCTATTCACAAAATTCGTTGAAGACCATTTTGATCATTTAGAAGCCATATTCCAAAGATGCCAAGAGTTTTCTTTGAATCCTAAGAAATGTGTGTTCAGAGTGCCTCAGGGTAGGCTACTTGGGCACATAGTCTCAAAAGATGGGATCTCCATTGATCCAGATAGAGTTAAAGTAATACTGGATTTGTCTCTACCAGTGAACAAGAAGGCAGTACAGTCTTTTTTAGGAAAGATTAACTTTGTTAGTAGATTCATATCCAATTTTGTAGGATCAAATAGACCTATCACTCTGATGTTGAAAAAGGATCTTAATTTTAAATGGACAATTGAGGGCAGACAAGCTTTTAAAAATATCAAAAGGGCAATCTCTACTACCCCAATGTTGCGTAATCCACATTTTTCTAAAGACTTCATAATGAATATATATGGAGGAAAGCATAGTATAGCAGTTGTTCTGACTCAAAAGGATCAAGTGGAAGAAGGAGAACATCATGTTGCTTTCTTTTCTAGAACACTACAAGAGTGCGAGTCCAGGTATAATTTTGTTGAAAAGCAAGCATATGCTATAGTAAAAGGATTAAAGAAATTTAGGCACTTAGTAACAGGAAATAAGATTGTAATATTCGTGCCCCATTCAAGTGTCAGAGAATACATAATGGAAGGAGAAATTACTGAAAACAAAGCCAATTGGATAACCAAGATTTTAGAGTATGATGTCGAGGTTAAGCCAACAAAATTGATAAGAGGAAGGGGCCTTTGCAAATACATTGCCCAAGATTAAGAGGTTCCAGCAGAAGAAGAATATGTTGAAGAGACTATATTGAAGGTACAGGAGGGTGATTTAGACTCTTGGGTTCATAACAGAATACATTTTATGGAGACTGGTCAATACCCTGGTCTACTTTCTCCAGAAAAGAAAAGATACTATAGGTAACAAGGATACATTTTTATTCTGATAAACAATATTCTTTTTTGAAAGGAATTTTGATGGGATCTTGCTCAGATGTGTGGAAAATGATGAGGCACATAGAATCTTGTATGAATTGCATTATGGTACGTCTGGAAGATACTTTTCTACAAAAACTATAGCCATCAAGATTATCCAAGTAGGATACTATTGGCCTGCGATGTTCTGTGATTGCCATAATATGGTCAAGGAATGCCAGTCATGCCAGTTTTATGTTGGTAAAAGAAGGAATGTAGCCTTGCCTTTAAGTCCCATAGTTGTGGAAGAACCTTTTGCCCAGTGGGGTCTAGATTTTATAGGGATGATTAATCTAGTTTCAAATTCAAGACATAAATGGATTCTTACTGCTACAGATTATTTCACAAGGTGGAGTGAAGCGGTCCCATTGAAAGAAGCCACTAAGAAGGTCATTATGAATTTCCTTGAAGAAATTACCACCAGGTTTGATCCTCCCTGCACTATTATATCTGATATTGCTAAGGCATTCTTAGGGTCAAAGAGTTCTGAGTTTGCTTTAAGAAATGGTTTCTTTTTTAAGACCTCATCAAATTATTAGCCATAAGGAAATGGCCTTGCTGAGTCAACAAATAAGAACTTGATCATAATCATAAAAAGAATTGGAGAAGAGCATCAGAAAGAGTGGCATAAACATTTGAAAGTAGTCTTATGGGCAGACAGAATCATAGCAAAGCAAGTGATCAAAGTCTCTCCTTATGAATTAGAGTATGGGAAAAGTGCAGTAATGCCTCTTTCAATAGAGATTTCAGCTCTACAGCTAATTAATCAGATCAAGATAGAAGATAATGGTCCAGTGCAAGTAAGGCTTGTAGAACTATTGGAACTTCAAGAAAAAAGGGAATTGGCACATGAGTCTTTGATAAACCACCAACAGACTGTTAAAAGTTGGTTTGATTAAAAGACTTATGAACTTGAGTTTGAGGTTGGTATTTGGGTTTTAAAATGGGATGAAAGTGTTGAATGCAAATAATACTAAGAGGGTGGGTGAATCAGTATTCTTAAAACCTTTTCTATCACACATTCATTAATCCATTTACCAATTTCAATAACATGAAAGCAAAGTAAACACAAGAAGAGCAGCCACAAATTCATAACACATGGATACCATGATTTTACGTGGAAAACCCAAAAAGGGAAAAACCACAGTGAGTGTTAGCTCACAATATATTATGATAGCAATACTGGATTGCATAAGGCTCATTGCCATGGGGCTTACTGCCCAAAGAAATGCTCACTGCAGGTGGACTCACTATCCAAGTGGACTCATTATCCATAGAGAAAGAAAGATAGAAGATAGAAGAAAAGATTGGCTCGCTACCAAGAGTTGATTGCTACAAGTGCATCTACAAAATGTTGAGGTGCAATACCAATTAGCTCAATATACAGATTCAAATGACTTCATATTGTCTGCCCTGTTTCTCTACCCTACTTTACATCTGCTTCTATTTTTCTGCCCTTATAATCTTTTTATACTCTACAAACTACTTTAGATCATACACATATTGAATTCGCATCCCACACACACAACACAGAAATCCATCAAATATATATATCTGCAATAGGGTTCATCTCATAATTAGGTCAGCAACTCAAACATGAAACATGTATACAAGTGTTGTACCTAGTTAGCTTGATCTTGTGTACAAACAACAATGTGGACCTTAAACAAAGCACCAATCATTCAACCACTTAGATTAAATATTCAAACAATATATCTTCTCTGCATATGGATCTAACAATCTCATCGGCTTGTCCCTTAAGAACACACTTGACCAATTCAACTATCACATCATAACTTCTACTACGGACCATATGAGACTCTAAAAATCATATCCAACATTCATCATTATCCTCTTAGCATACCTTTAGAACCACAAACCAAAATATGCCACAGCGGAGGAATGTGAACCCTTTTACTCTGGTGTTGTGCATTGTTCTTGTCTTTACTCTGTTTACCCAGACTTAGTTACTTCATCATATGACTTCTAGAGGAAGTCAGAACTTGATCACTGGAGCATGTGATCATAAAGTATCTATGACTGACATACCTGAATTGCATATATTTTTCTTTAACTACGGAGGCATACTGACCCAGTCTTTGTCACTTGCTCTATATATTGCCCATACTTAGCCATTTGAGCCTTTCAGACCAAAATCCTTTTTCAGACCAAGATGATCTATCGGAGTAAAGTCTCTTTTCCTTGTAGGTGGAATCTCTTTGTCTTGTTTCCATCAATGACAACATTCAGTCATTCATCATACCAATGTCTTTTGCCAACAATCTCCCCCTTTGGCATTAATGACAACACTTAGTGAAAAATGCTTGTCTACTCCCCCTTACTATATGCACTCTATTTTTCTTCTCCTCCTTAGGTGTTTGCCCATTTTTCACTAGTCTTCTTCTCCCTCTTTGACATCAATGGCAAAGGTGTATGTACAAGGGTCAAAAATGTGTCAAAACTGCAAAACTGTCATACTCTACTGCATATGTACACATATAATCTTTAACTTAATTAGTTGTAGGTGAAAGAATATCCTTGTACACAATCTTTAATTGTGTAATCTCTTCATCACATTGTTTCTTATCTCTTTCCAAAATTTGACTGTGACCATTTACCAGAAAAACTAATTTTTTTGCGTTTTGCACGTCTAAAGGTGTATCAATTAATGTTTTTGCTTTCAAGGCTTCTTCTACAATATTATTCATTGAATCTATTTGGGGACTTATCAATCCTCTTAATTGACACATTCTATTTTTCATTTGGTCCCTCTTAATCATTAAATCACTTAAATCATTATGAATTTTGATAACTTGCATCTCTTTGCAACTTATTGACTCAATTGCTGGGTCAAATGACTTAGAGATATTTGTCAATTGCAGTTCCAGATCCTTGATCTTTTCTCCTGACTTCTCTATGAAGAGTTTATGAGTCCCTTGAGTTGATTTATTAAAGACATTGAAGTGTCCTTTTGATATGATGGCATCACCTTCTCCAAAATGTTGGATGCCTCACCATTCAGTTCATTGTCCTATATGTGTGACTTCAAAATTTCTTCTTGTGCCTTTGCTTGCACAATTGATACCAATTTAAATTTCTGTACCAGGGACATTGATTCCAGGTTTATTGGTCCCTGCATAAACTTAGGCTCATCCAAGACTTATTTTTCTCTCTCCTAGAATTCCTTGACAGACTTTGCAGTGTCTCTTGCTATATCAGAGACTTCATCTTGGTTTTGTTCCAGATGATCTAAATCCATATCTTTATTTTCATCAGCATTTTGCTCCAAAGTAGGGCCTAACTCAACTTGTTGAGTGCTTGATCATCAGTTTGTTGTTTCGGAGGAAGATTTATCACAATTTTATCCTTGACAGTTGTATCAGTAGCAGGAACTTGACCTTCTTTCTCCTTTGGCTCTTTATTTGATCCTTGGTCCGTGTTCACATCTGGAATAGATGTGTCATCTCCAACACTTATTTCTTCATTGTCATATATTGTTGGAAGATGAAATTCCTTTAACACTCTTAAAGTGATTTCCTTAGTCTCCTTCACTACTTTCTCAATGTCATTTGACATGAGAGTATTCATCTTTTTCTTTGTTCTAAACTCCTTGTTGAGTGCTTTGGAGATTTTTGTTTTATCTTTAGGGGTGATCTCTGAACATAACTTTATCAGTGTATGTTCACGGAGTTCAATGCCTTTTGCCATGGCTGCTTCTTTTCTTACAGACATAATACTGCCCAAGGTGTCTAGAAGATCAGTAATTATCTCAATAAGGGCATTGGTATAGGTGTCCAAGTATCTGATGACAGCAGTCTCAATGATCCTCTTGTCTGGATCCTTATACTCATCATATAGTTGGGCTATGGGTTTCAAATTTCTGTCAACTATTATGGCCTTTAGGACATCTTCAAGACTTATAGTGGCTTATCTTGTCTAAGACTCATCTTTTCTTGGTCTTTTCTAAGTTGTACTCTTACCGAAGGGCTTTTCCTTGTTGCTCCTTGAGGCTTTTGTTGTCTCAGTTTTCATTTTCTTAACCTCTTCATCTGATTTTGTTTCCTCATCATCAACTAGATCAACACTTACATATACTCTCTGACCTTTGGTCTTCTTCCTTTTCCTTGTTGCTGCTTCTGTAGTGGCTAATGTTTCACCAGAGGCTCTTTTTCTCCTTTTTGTTGTTGCATGCTCCTTTGATTTCTTCTTAGGCTCTTCCGGAACCTTCATAGGTTCACTTTCCTTCAATTTTTCAACTATTCTTTCCCTTGTTTTAGCAATTTCTTCTTTTGTGACCCCTATGCTCCAGGCATATTCTTCCACCAATTACTTCATCTTTTTCTATGTTTCAGGCTTCCTTAGTTCAACATGCACTTTTACAGACAATTCTTCATAAGTACCAAATCTTGGTTCTTTTATGTCCTTGGGTTTACTCAGTATATGTTGTGCATAGTTGTCTAGTATTTTTCCATCGACTTCATATCCCATTGGTAAATTCCAGACAGTTATGGGCTCCACAACCTCCATCATACATTGATCCTAATTTACAATAAAGTATATATCATCTTTGTATTTCTCCACAATTGTCTTAGGGATCCTTTCTCTAGATTGCATTATCTTTTGGAAGTTGTTGAAATAGCCCCATAGGGCTGTAGTTTGTACATCAATATTTCCTATACTACTCAGTTGGTTTCTAATCTATACTACAACAAGTTTATCTCTAGTCCAAAATAGATTTTTCATGCCAAGTAACTCTTGCATAAAGTAGAATAACAAACACATAATTAACATACCAAATTTGAAGGGATATTTGTTTTCTTTTGTCTTCTTTAGGTTCTCCATTAACTATTGTCATAGTAGTTCACACAGGTCATACTCAACATTTTCTTTAACCATTTGATAGGAAATATATATGGCAGTACCAGAGACTGAGTTCTCACGGTTAGTGAAGTAGACCTTGTAGCCGATCACCATGGAAGCAAACCTAACTGTATGATCTTCAATGTCATTAATTGTCAATGCTCTTTTGTCAAATTTGGCTCCAATGGCTTTCATCACTATATCATTTTTCACATCCTTTAATATAGGCACTATACCAGTGGAGTTTAGTCATGTGACCTCCCTTATGGCATCTTTGGTGATCTTGAATGTAGAGTTGAGCCATATAAACTCATCATGAATTCAGCTTAACACATACTGGACCCATTCATCTTTCGTAAAAACTAGAAAATCTATATACTGGATGAATTCAACTTAACACATACCTTATATTCTTCCTTCAAATCAAATTTATCTCCACTTAATTTTTTTATATATAGATATGAGAATTGACTATCTCCATGTTCTTCTAGGGCAACATGAATATAGGCCCTAACATCTTCCACATGCATCACACCGAATGGAATCTTTGAAAATGCACCATTTGGATTGACCTCTGTTGATTTGAATGGATGCTTCTTGAATTTTGGCTGTGCTCTTTCGGTTATTCAATCACATGTAGAGTTGCCATTTTTTGCAAAGATTCAAGCAAATTCACAATAGGGTTTCAAATCTGAAAAATACATCTTTTCATTGAATTAGGGTTTTCTTTGATCTTGTCTTGATTTGCTTTGGAACTCACTGAGTCGCTTGGAATTTTTCTTCAATTTGCCTTAGACACTTAAAGGTTTGAATGAAGAATGAATTTTCAATCGAATGAGCACCTTTTTAATCCTTTACTATCTTGACCTAATCACCATAAATGCCCCTATTGAAAAAGTTGTCAAACGCATTTTTGTAGAATACAGTCTATTAGGATTGCTCCACACTTGAACCTTTTTCACTGGTATTTCTTTCAAAAGATTTGTCATATGCATCTTTTCAACATATCTTCATGCTGGATCCCAGCACTGACAATCTGGCTAGGAGATTAAGATTTACATTGCAGCTCCCCCTGAGCCAGAGGTCTCCATCTACTTCCCAGAGGAAATATCTACACCAGAAACTGGTGCAGATTCATTTTTGACCTCATTACATCCTTCTTAATCCAGACCTTGCTCATTTCCTTCTTGATTTCTGTTGGATCAATCTTGTTCTTGTCTTTATCTTCTCTCTGCTCTTTTTTCCTCTTCTTTGTAGGATAGTCTCTCTTCTCATTCTTTCTTCTACAGAATCTTGCAACATGTCTAAACTTATTGCGATTGTAGAATACCACATTCCTTTGTCCTTGATTCCTTCTATTGATCGGATTTGTTCTAGATCTGCATTGATTAGCCATATGTCCAAATCTATTACATGCAAAACATTTCCCATTGAAGGATTGAGTATTCCTTGCATTGTTAAAACCATTCCTTACCAAACTTCTACGTTCATTCAATTTATGACCAATTTTCTTGCAATTGAAACATTGACCAAAGAATGATGGAACATTCTGATTCATTCTACTCCTACACTGAGTAGCTTTATGACCAAATTTATTACAATTAAAATAGTGGCCATTGAAAGATGGGTACCTTTGAGCATTTGGCTACCTAATCGGAGGTCTTCTAGGTCTTCTTCTCTGATTCTGGAATTAATTGCCTTTGTTTTGCTTCATCTCAGTGTTTGCTTGACCTAAATTTGAACTCTCTCCTTTCTCAAATCCCAAGCCTTGCTTGTCATCTGAACTCTTCTGACTTTTAATCAACTCCTCAAGCATTGTAGAACTTATTTTGAATTTTTCTTTATAGCTATTTGCTACTTCCAGATCATATTTCATAAGTAATACATCTTTTGCCAACTTTTCACATTCCTCAGACTTATCCTTCACAACCTAGTTTAGATGATTTTCAGCCTTTGTTTTTTCTTCAACTAGCATAGATAGAATATCTATGGATTCATTTGTTGCTTTTAATTGTTCACTCATCTCTTTCCTTCTATCTTGAGATTTCTTAACTTGTTCCTTTATCTTTAGAATGCAATCATCAACTTCTTTGACGTTTTCCACCAAAAATTTGATATCTACGTTAGACTTGTCAAGATCTTCAAGAGCAACTTGTAGTTGTTCATCAATGCTACCTTGATAACTTGCTTCTGTAGAAGTGATATATCTTCTTGTTGCCAAACCTTCCCAGATCTTCCTCAAGTTGTTAAGCTTTATCCAAGGAACCTTGCTCTGATACCAATTGTTGAATGCAAAGAATACTGAGAGGGGGGTGAATCAATATTCTTAAAACCTTTTCTATCACACATTCATTAATCCATTTACTAATTTCAATAACATGAAAGCAAAGTAAACACAAGAAGAGCAGCCACACATTCATAACACATGGACACTAGGATTTTACGTGGAAAACCCAAAAGGGGAAAAACCACGGTGAGTGTTAGCTCACAATATATTACGATAGCAATACCAAATTACATAAGGCTCACTAGCATGGGGCTCACTGCCCAAAGAAATGCTCACTACAGGTGGACTCACTATCCACAAAGAAAGAAAGATAGAAGATAGAAGAAAAGATTGGCTCATTGCCAAGAGTTGACTGCTACAGGTGCATCTACAAAATGCTGAGGTGCAGTACCAATTAGCTCAATATATAGATTCAAATGAATTCATACTGTCTGCCCTATTTCTCTGTCCTGCTTTACATCTACTTCTATTTTTCTGCCCTTATAATCTTTTTCTACTTTGCAAACTACTTTAGATCATACACATATAGAATTCATATCCCACACACACAACATGGAAATCCATTGAATATATATATCCGCAATAGGATTCATCTCATAATTAGGTCAGCAACCGAGACATGAAACGTGTATACAAGTGTTGTACCTAGTCGGCTTGATCTTGTGTACAAACAATAATGTGGAGCTTAAACAAATATTCACATATCTTCATATAGGTCAGCACTAATCATTCAACCACTTAGATTAAATATTCAAACAATATATCTTCTCCGCATATGGATCTAACAAGCCTGTCGGCTTGTCCCTTAAGAACACACTTGACCAATTCAACTCTCACATCATAACTTCTACTGCGGACCATATGAGACTCTAAAAATCATATCCAACATTCATCATTGTCCTCTTAGCATACCTTCAGAACCGCAAACCAAAATATGCTACAGCGGAGGAATGTGAACCCTTTTACTCTGGTGATGTGCACTGTTCCTGTCTTTACTCTGTTTACCTGGACTTAGCTAGTGTTTAGTATGAAAAAGGAGGGGTTGTTGATTTTGTTGTTATATGGGGGTTTTAGTTTAAATCCTCCTTTCCACTAAACATTCCAAGGGATTTTCAAATGAGTTGCTTCTCCACTCGAGAGGAGAGTCATCTATCAGGTTGGGTTGCCACAAGGGAAGCTGGGAAATTTAGAAATTATCACACAATGTCTCTAATTAATGCTTTAATGCTCTTAAAACCCTAATTTAAGCAAAATAGTAAGTAAATTTGCAAATTACGACAGATGCTATTGAAATAAGACAAAGGGTAGAGAACCTTAACTCACTATTTTTCATAGTTCGGAGAATGAAAATGTCAGGGACAATAGTGATGGCACCCAAGTCCAAGATGCAACTTTTTTTTGTAGAATCTTGATCTCCTTCCGACACTGATCTCCATTGTATCTTCAGTTTCCAGCAATTTAGATGCAGAGGACACTGTTGATGGTGCCCTAGTCCACTGAGGGAGATTCTTCCAGATGTTGGAAGCTCTGTAATCATTGATTGTCACTATTCAGTCTGTTTCTATAGATCCAAATGTGAAGGACAATGTTGATGGCACTCATGTCCTGAAATGTCACATAGTGTCCGCTTCTTTTCAGATCTTGAATCTATAATGTCCTCCAATCTTCCTTGCAACTTCACTTTCTCTAGATCCGCTACTTGTAACCTGCAATCACAAGGAAAATGGGAGGGGGTTGTGGTGTTTAGAGGCTTGCCTCAGTCAAGCCCAAGAGAGACATTCAAGTCTTCTGAACACCGTTGTCAGATGAGAGTGCATACCCTGCAGGATAGAGGCAAAAATCCAAATGATAATGATGATAAAACACAATAGATGTCACCTTGATGATGAAGCTCTCATGGAAGGAAGATGCTCTTCAATGCCATGAGGAGATTTAATCCAACCTACAAAAAAACACAATAACAATGCTCTACTCTACAACACAATGAAAATCACAAGTATGCCAATAGCTCACAATCATAAACATCTTCTAGTCTCTAAATGATAACCTACACATGCTTATATATATAACTACAAAGATTCCCACCAAGAATTTCAGAATTAAAACTTATGATGTTAGCCTGGGACCCAAATAATGGTCACAAACCTGACATTTGAATTTAGGGCAGACCCAAAATAGGGCTGGACTAGGGTGCTAGCGCCCAAGTCCACCCCCTGTCCTTGTTCCAAGATCATCAAAATAGTCCCCATTAGGTCCCATTTGTCACAAGGCCCAAGGGTTTTCTCACTAGGAGTTTGAATTATCGTGCAAGATGCTCTAAATGCAATCCAAAGACCCACGAGTTAAACCTTAAGAGCAAAAAGCCCCCAAGGGTGCATTTTTCTAACATAACAGCTACTTCATCATATGACTTCCAGAGGAAGTCAGAACTTGATCACTGGAGCATGTGATCACAAAGTATTTATTACTGGCATACCTGAACCGCATATAAGTTTCTTCAGCTGCGGAGGCATACTGACCCAGTCTTTGTCACTTGCTCTATATATTGCACATACTTAGCCATTTGAGCCTTCCGGACTAAAATCCTTTGTCAGTCCAAGATGATCTACCAGAGTAAAGTCTCTTTGCCTTGTAGGTGGAATCCCTTTGTCTTGTTGCCATTAATGACAACATTCATGTAGAAAAAGAAAATAGCAGAGGAAAAAAAATAACCACAGCAATTAAAGACAACAGAGGTCAGAAACTAAAATACATGATTCTATTTTTTTGTAGACTATATATCTATTCTTTTATTTTTGATAATTGAATCCTGTTGTTCAAATATATAACAACGAACAGAATGACAAACTGCATCCATTACATGCCAAAAACCTAAGATTAATTTAGACTAAACTAAATAGGAACTGAAACAAAAGTTACATGCATTTATTTTCACTAGAAAATAAATCTAAAAATAAATTGTTAAAACTACATGGATAAGAAAGAATAAAATAAAGAAAATGTCAATGCAATTTTGAATATCAATCATGCGACTCCATTGAATGATCATGCACGCCTTATGTCTAATCCAGCATTAGTTATCAACAATTTAGTCATTCATCATAGCAGTGTCTCTTGCCAACAGAAAGAGCCGCAAAGCTAGAATGCTACATAAAATTTGATTCCTCGTGGATGGGCCCCTTAAGATAACTGTATGTAAGCAATGCAATGCTTATGAATTGGAGAAAGTGGAGGGAGAAGCATTGGAGATTCCTATCAATAGGATCTTCTTGAAACTTTTTACATAAAATCTAATCCTGCCTCTTGTATTATATTTAGTATAGGTTCCCTTCTATTTTGTTTTTCTTTGAGGTTATTTTTCTGCCTCTTTCAATAAGTATTCCTTGAACACGTGTTAGCAGTTGAAGTCTCTGGTGATCTCCTAAGTGTATTTTTCATCAAAGACCATTGATAAGGCCTAAAAATCTAAAAGTGTTAGTCTAACAGCCTTAAAAGGAGAAGTATTAATGGCAAAAAAATTGAATTATGATCATAAACCCAAAAGGATCTAGGTAGCCGCTTTTGAAATGCATATTTTCAAGGTCATTTAATATGAAATGATGGGCTCATTAAAGAGTTATATTAAATCATGCCATTAGAGCGGAAGGCTTTAAAAGAGAATTTCAACTCCTTATTTTCACAATATCGATAGTAGAATTCTCTTTAAGGTTCAAGGTGCATTTTCAAATTTCTGAGCGGGTGTGTGGTAAAGATAATCAGAGCCTCAACCAATTTTTGAGTAGGAGCAGAAATGACAAAGGAGGGACAATCTTCAAAAGGTGGTGAGAAAAAGGGGTTGTTCAAATTGCTAGACAAATGGAAGAACAACAGGTCATATGCTGCAACCAAAGCACAACCTAAAGTCAAGCTCCTAAGAACGAAAGAGTTAAGTAAAGGTAAGGTCATAGACCCTTCTCAAGATGTCAATTATGCAAATGGCATTTTTGACCCTAGGATTTCCAAGAACCTGAAAACTCTAAGAGAAGGAGCACATGCAAGATTGATTAACCAGGTGAAGCAGGGAAAGTCTAAGTCTTTTGGCATGAGAATCAGGAGCTTTGGTTTGGCTCAATACATGGTTCCTCTCATCCATTCATATCCATAATTGGTTCGGTTGTGTGCAATTAAATTTGACCCCAATACTAGGATTATTCAGGGAAAAAACATCCAGGTCATCATTCATGCACAATCTATTCATGACATGCTTGGTTTGTCGCATGACCCATCTGCCAGTTTCTATGATTTGGCTAAATTACAAAAGGTTTGGCATCAATGCAAAAGAAGCGAGGCTTCTTAAATAGGGAATTGCATCTTGATGAAGAAAATACTGAGTTACCATCTCTACCCCTTGCTCTATTCTCATTAACTTCATATGTACAAGATGTTTGTTCAATGTTGGCATTTATCTTTGGGCAAGATGGGGATGCAAATGTACATGATTGGCAACTTGGGGCTATTTTTTGTCTCAAGAAAGTCTCATGGACGCAAGAGTATAAGTTTGATTTTGCAGAGAATATAGCTTACACATTGTGTCATTAGCTGACCAACTTCCAAAACACGCATACATTTAGGTATTCATCTAATTTTGTATTAGAACTACCAACTTTTCATGCAGCACATGCATTTGAACCTATATGATCTTGAGGTAGATGCTCAGATGGTAATTCTTGTGTCTGCATGGACTCATTTGTTATTCAAAACCTCTGATGCTTATGAATTTGTAGAGCATTTTGTGTCCCTTGTCATTGAGCAATTGGATCTAGAAGAGGTTAAAAACAAAATGACTGATCGAGTGAGAGGACTCAACAATTTTACGAGTCCCTTGTGATTATTTCTTTGGGGCTCATTCTACAATGATTAGGTTTCATGGTTTTGGAGAGGAGCCTTTCTTGCTCCCTAAGGTTTTGACAAGTAGGGTATTAGCCCTAGAAATGGCCCAACAATTGTATATCATTGACTCTAAGTTTGGGGTAAAAAGGAAAAAGAAGGCCTTCTATGATCTTCCATGGTCTAAAGGTGGTATCACACTAGTGAAGAGAGAAACAAAGTACCTCTTAATGAGGAAACTAGAAAATTATGGGCTAGTTATAATTTTGGACCTGTGGAAATATGACCCTGACGGTTTCATGACATCTTGGCTTACCAATAATAAAGTTCATGCTTCCTTTGTACATGAGAGCCGTCAATTTTTTAAAGAAAGGAGGTCACCAGTAGCAGACGCTCCATATATCTACGTAGAAGTAAGTGATATTCTTATTGAGCCTCTTGAAGCATGGGAAACTTTTTACACACCCAT
Organism: Cunninghamia lanceolata; assembly: GCA_027924645.1. Lineage (NCBI taxonomy): Eukaryota > Viridiplantae > Streptophyta > Pinopsida > Cupressales > Cupressaceae > Cunninghamia > Cunninghamia lanceolata. Next base: position 21,676,262 of record BSBN01001583.1, read on the forward strand.
CAGAAAATATGATCCAAATAAGAATATGACCCGTGGCTTGAGACAAGCCCTATTAAAGAGAGGATGGGATACACATAAGATTGCTGCATATTGGAAATATAGGCAAGAAATTGCTGAGCAGAAAAGGAGTTTTGAGAAATTTGATACAGATGAGAAGTGGGAGAACCTATGGGATGAGGGACATATGACTCCAGTCTCTAGCCCTAACACACCTAATATCCTAGGGCATCAGAAATCAGATGAAGAAGTAGGCGGTGAGTCAGTAGAGCCAAATGCAAAGTCTTCCAGTTGGGCACCATCCCTCAACAAATTGGAGCAACAGAAAGCTTCTCAATTGTCATCTCATAGGGTCCAAACAACTTCGGCATCTGGGGGCCTTGGAGCAGAAATTTTACAGAATACAGGATCACTGGTCTCATCACATAAGGTGATGCTAGAAGGAATGCTAGAAGATCCATCAAACAACTCCATTAGGAAAAGGCATAAATTGATCCTTCAAGGATATGAAGAAGAAGAAGAGGTTGCAAATGTTTCTCACATGTAGATTCCAGCAACTTTAGCGGCTGCCCAGGTAAGTTTTTCTTCTCCTTATTCTTTCTCTCAGTCTTCTTCTACTGAAGGGGTGGCTACCCAAATTTCCCATACTTCATTATCTCCTACCACCTCTGGTATGCCTTTGCAATCCCTATCACCTCCACCCAGTTCCACATCTCTTGTTGTTTCACGAATATTAAGTTTGCCAGTATTTTCCCCATCACTACCCAAGAGGGCAACGTTAGCACAAGCCCCAAGCCAACAAATGACAACAATTCGCTATGGTCTCCCGTTAGGATCCATTTTTGTTGGTGGTCTTATAGCCTCCCCCTCTGCTTTCTAAAGCCAAGTAGAAGCTACTAAAAAGGCAAGGGAATCTAGGAAGGAAAAGAAAAGAATAAAGGAAGGTAGAGCCCGTACTATTCCTCAAATGAGATCCCTCTATGACCCTACTCAACATTCCTTGACCATTACTCATATGGCCCCCAATGTGGTTAAACTACTAGAACAAATGAAACCCCAGGATTATACAATGAATGTTGTGGCCATGGACCTTACCTAGTTTAGGCCTCAAGACAAGGTCGAACTAATGGAAGAAACCTTAGCTGTAGTAACCACTGACTTCATTAAAGACTCTAAAAAGTTGCAAAAAGTAGAGGTTGAATTAGGTTGGACAAAGGCTACAATAAGTTGCCTAATTGTGGAGAATAAGGCCAAAGACAAGGAAATCAATCAGTTGAATAAGGATATCAAAGAGACCAAATCTAAAGAATCTTTTAGGCTTCACAAACCAAGGTGACTGGGCTGTAGAGTGAGCTGACACAGGCCAAATCTTTGATGGATATAATGGAAAAAGAAAAGAGTCTTTTGGAGAAGAAGTATAATGATAAAACTCAAGAAGTTACTCAACTACATTAGAGTCTTAAGACTGTTAAGGATGAGAAAGCAATTTGTAGAGCCAGTATCTAGCTAAGTAGGAAAAGGTTAAATAGTTGACTCTAGAGTTCACCCAACAACCTCAAAATGTTGGGGTATTATCAATGGTAAAGGAGTTGTATGTTTCTTCCTGGCAGAAGATATCCAATGAAGTGACTCAACTAAATCCTGCACTCAAGTTTATTTCAAAAGCTCAGCAAATGTGTGAGAAAGTGGACTCTTCAGTCGAGAAAATCCTATCCTCAATGGCTGTGAAGGCTTTTGATTCATAGTTGTTGCTTCAAAAGTTCTATGATGTTTCTGATAAAGTTTTGCAAGCTGCATGGATTACTGACAAGCTATCAACAGCTGTCAAGGTGAATGAAATTTTAAGTTGCAATAAAGTTGCAACAAAGAGCAAAAATTTATTAGATCTTTTGAAGCACAGAGTCAAGGAAATGAAGGGACACATTGAGAATTTGGTCCATTCAGGACTCCCCTCTCCATTTCCAGATAACAGTATAGTCCTGATGGAGGACCAAATAAAGACTCTACTAGTCACAAAACAAAATGATCAAACCATTTTTCAGACTCTGTGTGACTCATCAAGTGTCACTAAAGTGGAATTAGTTATGCTTACAATTACTCAATTGGAGTTTCTATTGAATGTAGTGGTGTAGAGTCTACAAACCTTTTCCCACAGGGAAATAATTGAATTGGATAGAGCTTTTCAAGCTCTTCAAAAGGAGTGTCTATCAGAGGCATAATGGGTTGGCTATCAAGCTGCTTTAAAGAAGCTTTGAGGGGCTACAGTGGGAAGTGCAATTTTGGTTTGGTTTTCTTTTGTTTTGGCAGGATGATTATGGTTCTCTCCACGTAGGCGCAGAGTCCCTATTGGTCGCCAAGAACTGTAGAGTTAAAACTCTACATTTATATATATATTATTGTTAGAGTCTCAGCCAAGTATTAATTTTTGAGGCATGTTGGGGCTAAAAGTGAGTTGAAGAGTAAAGAATCTTGGGGCAAAGTGTTAAAGCGGAACTTATTTGAAAGATTGTGAAACTAAAAACTCTCCCAGCTTGCACCGAGGCTCCACATGGTGCAATGTCAAGTCTCTAAGTTTCAAATGTAAAAGGGGCGAAGGAAAAGGTTGTGATGTCATCATCTGCTTATAATAAATAAAGAGTCTTTGTAGATACCACAGAAGGTGCCAAGTGTCAGCACCATGTTCAATATAGAGTTTCTTTTGTCAAGACTCCAAATGGTAGCAGAGTTTGCCATGTGTTCACCCGGTGCTTGTTCATTGAGTCTCTTTTGTTTTAAGTCCTAGATGTTGCAAAAAATATGCCACGCATCCCCATAAGGCCCAAGACTATTTAAAGAAGAATCTCTGTGGAAAGTGACAAGTGTCGACAGGGTGCTCATCAGAGGAGTTTTGTTGAAGTTTTTGTCTGTTTAGTGGAAAATTAGATCTTGTTAATCTTTTGTGGTTTTGATGTTAAAATCAGCCTCACCACTATACATTGAAGGATCTAGGGTTGAATGGCAAGCAATATCATACCCTAGAGTCACTTTTAGATGTAGGGAAACTTGGATTAGGGAATTAATTATCAATTTTTCCTTCTCCTATGCTCAATTGACCATTAAAACCCTAATTATGCAAATATGACAACAAATTAATGAATTACAGAAAAAGATCTTGCAGACGGGAGTAAAATACAAAATTACATAGTACCTGTTCTCAGGATTTTGAAGTGGAACAATCAAGGACACTGGAGCGGGTGTCCAAGTCCAAGGTACCTACTTTTTTGGGGAATCTAGACCTCCTTCGGACACTAATCAACCCTGTAACTTCTATTTTTTGAAAACAATTTGCAGAGGACACTGGAACGAGCACCCCAGTCCCAGAAGTGCTCCTTTGTCTGACTTTTCTTCAGATCCCAAATCCCTGATATCTTCCTAGCCTTCCTACAACTCCACTTTTCCTGGATGTGACACCTGTAACTCGCAATCACAATACTTGGTTTTGGGGGTTGTGGTGTTTAGAGGTTTGCCTCAGTCAAACCCCAAAGGACACTTAAGTTTCTAAACACCATTGTCAGATAAAGAGGGCATGCCCTTGTGAGGCAGAGGCCAAAAACCAAAGGAAACAATAATAAAACATAATATTATGTCACCTTGTAGTGAAGCTTTCATGGAGGAAGATCCTCTTCATGCCATGAAGGAATTGATGCTCAAATCTGCAAATATCAACACACAAAACACACAAGTCTGCTCTTGCAACACAATAGAAAGCCTTGAATCACCTTAGGATGTCAAAAGTTCACAATGATTATCTAATTGAAATTTAGTTTATAAATGAATGCCTACACATGCTTATATATGCATCTACAAGCACTCCCGCCAAGATATTTGAAATTCAAACTTACTGTGTTGGCAAAGGGACCTAATAATGGTCACTAACCCACACCCAGAAATTAGGGCTACCCCAAAATAGGGCAGGACTAGGGCACAGGTGTCCAAGTCCTCCCCCCTATTTTAGGTAGGGTATAGCTCAAGGGGTCCTCCTAGGTCCTATTTGCCATGGGACGTAGGTCTCATTCCATCAGGATGCTAAAATACGAACTAAAATGTCCTTAATGCACTCAAAAGACCCGGGAGATAAACCTTATGAGGGAAAAGCCCCCAAGAGGACATTTTCCAATGTTACATTGTCTAATGAGTGCCAACTCGCCATATGTCCATTTGAGTCTTTTTCTAGATGTAGCATAGGGTGTCGTGTTTCAATGGCTCACATTATTAGAGTCTCATTTGAAATGGTCGTTCCTATTGTGTCATTGGTCGTTAGATACAAGTGTCAACCCTATGAAGAGGTAGAAGAGTCTATGATAAAAAAGAAAGATCTAAGACTCACATAATCAGTTACAATGGCATAGGTGAACAGGGACTTAAGATTCTCAAAGGATTTGCAGTGCGGGAGCTTGATAACAGAAGCAACAATTAACTAGAGTTCTGGTTACCAGGTCGTTAGGATCTCAATGGCTATAAAGGAGCTTCAATTTTTTTTTGCTTTAAATAGAATAGTCTATACAATGAAAGATATATAGGAAATGATCAAAGAGTTTTAGCTACTAGACTAGAAGCATATTTTCTTGCCTTAACATGTGCCTCTCTTGAGGGATTGAATATTGTATTATGTGCAAACTTTGCCTTATGTACTTTGTTCCCCTATTAAACAATGAAGAGAGAGTGGTGTTCTGTGCATATCATGATGTGTTTCTAATTCTTATTTCTTACTTTTTGTATGAGCCTTTAATGAATCTAATATATACATGTTGTTAATGTTAATCATGCTTTATGCTCTTTAGCTTTATCAGTAGATTCTTCAAGTTTAGTCACTGTGCTATTAGTGTGGATTTCAATACATTTCTGGTGCATCGCCTTTACAGATTTAAGTATTTCTTTTATAATCTTGTTTTTCCTTCCCTTTTTCTCAAAACCCATAGAGAAGAACTAGCTTCTTTAAAATCTGGAGGTTATTTCAAGAGTTTGTCTCACATTCTTAGAATTTCCTATTGTTGATGATTACTTGCAAAATTAAACATCAACAACTTCATATATTTTATTCATTCTTATCACACTTCATACCTATTCTCCTACTATGTACTTCACACTTTATGAGTCCATTTGTAGTGGAATGACACAGATTTTGTTATGTACACTTATGAAGCTATATTATGTACAATAAATCTACCCACCTTTAGTTATGTATAATAAATGTACACTTCTTAACAATACTACATGCACATTTAGTATGTCTTAGCCCTAACTTTGCTGATACATCTAGGATTTATGATACATCTTAACCCTAGCATAATTACATGTTAAATTCTTCACATTCTTATATATTGTGTTCACATACATGACAATTGCATTTAGAGAATATTTAATTAATGAGGTTCCACTATAGTTTGTTGTGTCTCCTTCTTATAGTGCTAGGAGTGAAAATTTACATTCTGCACCTCTTAGGACCGAATCGATAGTGCCAACACATTGGGGTGGGTGGGTGAATGCTATGGGAGGTGTCATTTCAGTGGTGAAACCTCCTAGTCATTCTTGGTTACATTGGACAGAGACAATCTCTTAAGAGCGCTAAGACAAAAAAGGTGCTTGACTTTGGAATGATTATTCTCTCAAACCATCGCACCTAGGAATGTTTTGTTTACATGTATAGGTGGATATCAGGTCTATCTACAAATACCTACCTCATGTTTTTCTAAATCAATTTTTTTTCTATGGTGGCAAAGAACACAATGTTCCAAAATGCTTCAATTTGATCTAGTGGAAAGGTGCTAGGAGTGAATATTTATATTCCACACCTTCTAGGACTGAACCAACATCACCAATATGTTGGTGTGTGGGTGAATGCTAGGGGAGGTGTCATTTTGGTGATCAATCCTCCTGGTCATCCTCAATTACATTGGACGGAGACAGTCTCTTAAGAGCCTTAAGACAAAAAATGTGCCAAACTTTGGACCAATTGTTCTCTCAAATCATGACACATAGGAATGTTTTGTTTGAATGTATAGGTGGATTTCAAGTCCACCTACATATACCTAGCTCAGTTTTTGGTAAATTAATTTTGTTTATCTGTGGTGACAAGGAACACAAAGTTTGAAAATGCTTTAGTTCATGCAGTGGAAAGGTGTTAGGAGTGAAGTTTTTTGTTTCATAGCTCCTGGGACTGAACTGACTACACTAACATATCGAGATAGGTGGGTGAATTCTAGAGGAGGTCTTGTTTCATGCCTTGAGTGTCTAAATCACTTCAGACTACAGACTTCCAACAATGTCTATTAAGAGACCTAAGAGCCAAAAACTATCAATCTTTGATGAATCAGTTCTTGAAATCTATGGCACCTGAGAATGTTTCATTTAGACCTATAACTGCATGTGGGTATCATCCACAAGAAATTCTCTTGATTTTTATCAACTCCAAACTATTTGATTACACCAACAATGAATGCATTCTTGCAAAATGCATCAGTGGCATTCAACATAACAAGGCCAGGACACATATTTTTTATTTTGTAGCTCCTAGGGCCAAACTGACTATGCCAACACATTGAGGTGGGTGGTTGAATGCTAGAGGAGATCTCGTTCTATGCCCCAAGTGTCTAAATTGTTCCAAACTGTAGACTTCTGGCAATGTCTCTCAAGAGACCTAAGAGCCAAAAATTACCAATATTTGATAGAGAAGTTCTCAAAATTTGTGGCACGTGAGAATGTTCTATTTGGACCTAAAACTACATGTGGGGTCCATCCATAATAACCTCTCTCATTTTTTGTCAAACTCCAAATCATTTGATTGCACCAACAATGAATTCATTCTTGCAAAATGCATTAGTGGTATTCAACATAACAAGGTTAGGACACATATTTTTTGTTTCACAACTTTTGGGGACAAACCAACTGTACCAACATGTTAGGGTGGGTGGGTGAATGGCCCAAGTGTCTAAATCATTCTATACTGTAGACTTTCAGTGATGTCTCTTAAGAGACTTAAGAGCCAAAAACTGTCAGTGGAGCAGTTCTCAGAATCTGTGGCACCTAGGAATTTTTTTATACCTATAGTCGTATGTGGGGTCCATCAACAATAACCTCTCTCAGTTTTTGTCAACTCCAAACCATTTGATTACACCAACAATGAATGCATTCTTGCAAAATGCATCAGTATCATTTAACATAACAATGTTAGGACACACATTTTTGTTCCATAGCTCCTTAGGTCAAACCAATTATGCCAACATGTTAGGGTGTGTGGATGAATTATATAGGAGGTCTTATTCTATGCCCCAAGTGTCCAAATCATTTCAAACTACAGACTTCTAGCAATGTCTCTTAAGGGACCTAAGAGACAAAAACTGTCAATCTTTGATGGAGCAATTCTCAGAATCTGTTGTACTTTGGAATGTTCCATTCAGACCCATATTTGCATGTGGGGTCCATCCATAATAACCTCTCTCATTTTTTATCAACTCTAAACCATTTGACTACACCAACAATGAATGAATTCTTGCAAAATGTATCAGTGGCATTCAACATAACAAGGCTAAGACACATTTTTCATTCTGCAGCTCCTCAAGCTAAACTAATAACACCAACACATTGCTTTGGGTGGATTAATGCTATAGGAGGTCTCATTATGTGCCCCAAGTGTCTGAATCATTATGAACTACAAACTTCCAACAATGTCTCTTAAGAGACCTAAAAAACCAAAAAACTCTCAATATTTGATAGAGTATTTCTCAGAATCGATGGCACCTGGGAATGTTCCATCCAAAACTACAATTGCATATGGGGACCATCCACAATAAACACTCTTGGTTGTTTTCAACTCCAAACTATTTGACTACACCAACAATGAATGCATTCTTGTAAAATGTCATTCATCATAACAAGGCCAAGACACATAGTTTTCATTATGTAGCTACTGGGGCTAAATCGACTGCATCGACATGTCAGATTAGGTGGGTGAATTCTCTAGGAGGTCTTGTTCCATGCCCCAAGTGTCTCAATCATTTTGGACTATGGACTTTCGATAATGTCTCTTAAGAGACATGAGAGCCAAAAACTACCAATCTTTTACATAGCAATTCTCAAAATTTGTGGCACCTAGGAATGTTTCGTTCATACCTAAAGCTAGACATGGGGTCCATCCACAATAACCTATCTTAGTTTTTTTCAACTCTAAACCATTTGACTACAGCACCAATGAATGCATTCTTGTAAAATGCATCAGTGACATTCAGCATAACAAGGCTAGGACACATATTTTTCGTTCTATAGCTTCTGGGGTGAAATTGATTGTGCCAACATGTTGGGGTGAGTGGGTAAATGCTAGAGGAGGTCTCATTCTGTGCCCCAGGTGTTCGAATCATTCTAGACTACAAACTTCTGGTAATGTCTCTGAACAGACTTAAGAGCCAAAAACTATCAATCTTTGACAGAGTAGTTCTCAAAATATGTGGCCCATAGGAATGTTCTTTTAAGATCCATAGTTGCACATGGGGCCCATCCACAATAACCTCTCTTATTTTTTGTCAACTCCAAACCGTTTGACTACACTAACAATGAATGCATTCTTGCAAAATGCATCAATGGTATTCAACATAACAAGGCTAGGACCCATATTTTTCATTTCGCATCTCCTAGGCTTGAACTGACTATGTCAACACATTGGGATGGGTGGGTGAATGCTAGAGGAGGTTTATTTATATGCCCCAAGTGTCCCAATCATTTCAAACTATAGGCTTCTGGCAACATCTCTTAGGTCTCTTAAGAGACATTGTCAAAATTCTGTAGTCTAGAATGATTCGAACACTTGGGACATGGAAAGAGACCTCCTCTATTCACCCACCCACCTCAACATGTTGGCATGTCAATGTTTGAGGAACAAAAAAATCACTCCTAGCACCTTTCCACTAGATAAAACTAAAGCATTTTGGAACATTATGTTCCTCACCACCAAAAGAAAACAAAATTGATTTACCAAAAACTGAAGTAGGTATTTATAGGTGGACTTTACATCTACCTATACATGTTAAAAAGACATTCCTAGGTGTCACTGTTTGGGAGAACAGTCGGTCCAAAGTCTAGCACATTTTTTGTCTTAGGGCTCTTAAGATAGTGTCTCCATCCAATGTAACCAATGTAACCAAGAATGACCATGAGGCTTTGCCACTAAAATGACACCTACCCCAGCATTCATTCACCCACCCCAATGTGTTGGTGTTGTTGGTTCATTCCTAGGAGGTGTGGATTGTAAATTCTCACTCCTAGCACCTTTCCACTACGTAAATTGAAGCATTTTACAACATTGTGTTCCTTGCCACCATAGGAAAAAGAAATTGATTTACTAAAAACTAAGGTAGGTATTTGTAGGTGGACCTAATATCCACCTAATACATGTAAACAAGACATTCCTAGGTTCCATGTTTGGAGAGAACAATCAATCCAAAGTCTTGCACATTTTTTGTTGTAGGACTCTTAAGAGTATGTATCTGTCGAATGTAACCAAGAATGACCACAAGGCTTGACCATCAAAATGACACCTCCCCTAGCATTCATCCACCCAACCCAATGTGTTGGCACTATTAGTTCGGTCCCATGAGGTGCATAATGCAAATTTTCACTCCTAGCACCTTTCCACTGGATGAAACTAAAATGAAAGCTATGTTGTAATCTCTAGTTTTAGGTCTTTCTATTATAGTGATAGAAAAATCATATACATAGGTAAAATATTGACTCCTTTGGTGATGTGTACATGATGCTTTCTCACCATGGTAAATTTTCAACAATGGCTAAACACATCCTAGTACAATTGGTGAACTCTTTTTGATGCAAACAAGTGAAATTCAAAGCATTTGAGAGTTTGATCTTCCTCTTTGGCATTTGATTTTTCATCTTATCAAGGTTAGGAGGTTGTAGGAAGGTCAAGTTAATTTTCTATGTTGGGGAAGTAGTTATATCTCATGTATGGTGTTTGCAGTCCATATTCATGACTACGCAAGTGTATAAATTTGAATTGGAGTGGGAGTGTGTTATTGGTAATAGAAGTTCTCAAATCAATGTGTGATATTGTTGATGCATATTGGCAATCTAAACAATTATAAACAACATTTTCATAGTTGAAAAAAGGGTATTTTCTCTCTAGATATGGATTTTTCACTCTAAGTTTGGTTTTCTCCAAGGCAAGTTATATGTGATCAACTTGTTGTATGCTTCCATTATTATTTTCTACATATGTGTGTGTGTGTGAAGATCAAGTGATTTACATGTATTTATGTCTATGGACTTGTTATGGAGTAAAAAGTATCCCTATGCCTTTTTACCTCCTAGTTTAGCTCCTAGATCCCTGTGTTTACATTATGCAAGTTTAAAACTTATCTTGGAGCAATTTCCCCCAAAACCCATGTTAAATGGGACCTAGGGGCCCAATCTAAATGATAATCAAGACCAAAAAGTGGCCTTGGGACTTGGGCGCCCATGCCCAAGTCCAAGCTAATTTGTCGAGATCAAAATTTTAATGTGTCGGCTTAGGCCCTCTCAAAAGGTTTCCCTCTATTGGCCTATTCAATTTAAATTACGAATGTTAGCAAGAAAGCATATATAAGTGAGTTTATGACTTAATTTTACACCTAGATGGATAATACAAACTTTTGATATTGAGCTAAGGGATTTCAAGGCTTTCATTATGTTGCAAAACATAATTGTGTTGTTATTGTGTTTGTTTGTTGTAGATTTGGCTTCATCAATCCATCTCCTCATGATTTGAAGGATCTTCATCTCTGTGAGGGCTTCACCTTTAAGATGACATCTACTTGTGTTTTTAATAATTATATTTCATCATTAGATTTGGCCTCTACCCTCCTGGGGCACGCATTCTATCTAACAATGGTGTTGGAAGACTTGAATGCCATTCTAAGGCTTGATCGAGGCAAGCTCCTAAACACCTCAACCCCCAAACCCCTCTCTTTGTGATTGCAGGTTATAGGTGCAAGATTTGGGAAAGTGTGGGTAAAAAGAAGCAATTCAGAGGATAAAGATTTAGTATCTAGAGAAAAGTTGTTGATATTCACATCTACTGGACTAGGGCACCCACCCTATAGTCCTCTTGACAAGATTCATCCCGAAAGCAGGATCAGGATATTATCTGACACACCTCATTGTTCTGGATTTGTAGAAAAACTACCCTATCAGACTAGGGCACCTTCCCCGTACGGAGTCCGTAAATTCTTTAATTCTAGAAATCCAACTTCTGGTATGTTTCTGATCCTTCCTAAGTGCCTTCCTGTCTAGTCATCTATAGCATTATGTCTGTATGTACCTGATTTCATTATAATTAGGGTTTGGGGCATATTTGATCTAGGGTTTGACAAATCTCTCAATCTAATCTATCTTTCCATATCATTCCTGAGTATACCAACCTGTAGCTAAGTCCTCATTCATCTGTAGTGACTTGGCTCAGTTGTTATCCTGGAATGTTATTGTGAAAGGAGGGTTTGATTTGATAGACTTTGACACTATCCTTTATCTTCCCACTTTTCATACATAACATTTTGGTGAACTCATATTTTTACTGAACTTGCATATTGCTGAGTGTTGCAATCAGTCTTTGAATTCATTCATATCATATTAATCATCTTGTATTGAAAAATTTATTATACATTTGAAAAATTTTGAAAAACAAGCATTCTAGGCTTGCATTAAGACATAGTTTTGCATATTTTGTGTTGCATATCATAAAAATATTTTTTTTTCTGATATTTTCGTCAAATTTGATCCTTATTACAGTAATTCATCATTGCTTCAAATCAAATCTTGCATTTAAAAGCTTCATTTGCTAGGATTTTGCTTAAAAATTTGCATTTTTCATATAACCTAGTCTTTGCAAAAACTAGGGTTTGTAGTCAAAATTTCATTTTTAAATTTTGCTACTCCTTTTTAACATTCATTCAAATCTGATTTTGAAGTGTAGTGTTGGATAATATTGCATACTTTTGCATCCTATCTTTGAAACTTTCACCTTTTGCAATTACACGTTGTGTATTTCAACATTAAGGGTTTTATACACTATTTTCAAACTTATTCAAATAAACTTTTAAATCATTCATCTTGCCTTGTTGTATAGCATTATTTCAATCATACTCACTTGGTTTGTTGTGAAATTTGTGTGTTTTTTCTCTTTAAAAATCTGATTTCCTCAACCAAGTGCTTTGGTGTGAAATAGTATCACATGCATGGCTTCTCATCACAACAATAATACTATGGTCCCTCCTAGAGTTTATAGGAAGAGGAAGACTCCTAAACCCGCATTAACTTTTACACCACATGATAGAACAATTGGAAGCATTGAATGACCTCTTTACATCACTGTGCAAATAATGGGAAATCCTACAAGAGGAGCCCTTATTGATCCTAATTGTATGACTAATGTGGCTACTGAAGAGTTCCTCTATTCACAAGATTTGATGCAAGAATATTATGAACCCACGACATGATGATTAAAACACATATGGAGCTTTCCTCCCAGCCATAGGGAAGATTACTTTATTGATCAAAGTATTTGATAAAGCTTTAGAACAATCATTTGACACCATCCCTAGATATGACCTCTTCCATATAAAATTAGGCCATCCATGGCTTAAGGCCATGAAAGTTGTTTTGGATTGGCATTGATTTGTCATTGATGTCAAAGGTTTAGTTGTGTTGAGGTTAGGTTGAGTTGAGGATGTGATTTGAGGTTGGGATGTGCTTTAAGGTTACTTTGATCATGTTCATGCTCAAGTGATCGTGATGATGTTCATGCTCAGGTTTATGAATGGCAATGTTGATGATCAATTGATTTGTCTCTCATACTACATAAGACTTTGGTGCAAGTCATCTCTCTTCATGGTTCACAACTCATTCAAGTTAGATAGATTTGCATGCATAATGCTACACTTGATAATTGAACTATTCTAAAACTTGCATTCGACATGTTCAAAGTTGGGAAAGATTAATTTAAGTTCATTTTAATCTGTCATACCATTAATTCACCTCCCCTCTTAGTGGTATTGTATTCCAACAAGTGGTATCAGAGCAAGGTTCCTTGTTCAAAGTTTAATCAACTTAGGAGATCCTGATAGTGTACTATGGGAAAGTGTAGAAGAAATAAGGACAACAGAAATGCCAAGCCACATACTGATCAAAAGGTACTGTCTATACCAAACTCAAATCGTGATCTAGAATCAGTTGATAGAAATGTCTCACAAGTTGAGTCAGGTATAAAATTAGAGGAAGAGTTTTCTAAGGTTCCTTTGTTTGATGGTTTGGATTTCTCTATTTGGTATATTATAATGCAAGCCCATCTATCTTCTTTAAGGTATGGTGTGTGGATGTCAGTTGAGAATGGGTATTTTATTTCCTCTCAATCACCTAATACTACAAGTAACAAAGAGGCTTATGAATGCAATCATATAGCAAAGAAGGCTATTCTGTCCAGATTATCTAATGAAGTTTCTTGTGAAGTTATGCACTGTGAAACAACTCAGGATGTGTGGAAGGAGTTGATTAGAATCCATCAAAGTGATGCACTTGAAGGAGAGGACAGCTTGGTGTCTGAGAAAAGTGACAATGAAAGGAGATATTCACATGAAGGAGATCTCTTTGTGGGTGAAGATAACTATGAACAAGAGTATGATGAACAGGAGTGTGAGGTTGATATAGAAGGTGAACTCTTGTGTGCTCTGGATACAATCAAGCAACTCAGAAAAGAGACTTAGAAATTAAAAGACCAACTTCAACAAGAAAAAGATTCCAAGGACAAGGTTTGTTCAGATTTTGCAAAAGTTTCTTTAGATCTTGAAGAGGCAAAGGTACAAGTTGAAGAGTCTAACAAACTGATTATTAGTCTAAAAACTAAAGTTGAAGAAGCCAAAAGAGTAGTTGATATTACAAAATCTAATCTTGAAGTCAAAACTAATGAATGCCTAAAACTAGAGTTAGAAATAGTTTCTTTGAGAAAGGAATTGGAAAATTTATCTTCTAAGTTGGACAAGAATCTGTAGTTTGAAAAGAGTACTAAATGCTTAAATGACTTGTTGAGGAAGCAAAAACATCATAAGGATACTACAGGCCTAGGATATGAAGAAGGACAGACTTCTAAAGTCAGGAATACACAAAGGAAAAAGATAGATTTAGGTCATCATGTTGTTGCTCCTGCAGATAAGATAGAAGATAAATGTGTTGGTGAAGGTAGAAGGACAAATAGAACCTCAATATCTCCACCTATTAGGAAATACCATTCAATAAGGTGCAACTACTCTCAATTTCACGATTACTGCTATTCTTGTCATATCTATGGTAATAGAGCTAGAGATTGTAGGACTTATGCTAAAAATGATTTTGAATGGCATAAGAATAAAAGTCCTTATAGAATGACAAATAAGAGTTATAATGTGGTATGTTACAATTGTAACCAAGATGGCCACATAGAAAGTGGTTGTTGGATACATGGAAGATATGATCATAGAAGTCCTTCTTGGTTGTCAAGAGAATATGAATTTGTTCCTACTATTAGTTATAAGGTTATGTGTTATAGATGTAATGGTTTTGGACATAGAGCCAAGTTTTGCATAAGCAAATTGTTGAAATCATCTAAGCAAAAAGATACTCTGAGCAAGGAGAAAATAAGATCTATGAAGATTTGGAGAATAAGACATGAGAAAGAGAAAGAAAGCCCCAATCTTGTGCATATTGCACAAGGAACATCCCAAAGTGCATAAAAGGTAGCATGAGGTAAGGGGGGGCAGGTTAGAGTTTTATCTTTTAACACCTTTCAGAAGTCTAGAAGACTGTTTTAGCAAGATGTATCCTTTGCATGCTTCGAGATCAGGATGAGTTCTTGTGTACTCGCACTGATTGATCAGTTGATTGTTTTAGATTGGTCATAATCAAGTGAAGACAAAAGTGGATTAGTCGTTAGATCTTGTCAAGACATAACTTTTAATGGTTATCTGACAGACAATAAGGCATTATATTAGGTTAGTTATGTGCCTCTGAAAAGGGAAAATCATGTTAGCATTAGTCAGATCAGGATCAATGATCTTCATACTTGGTCTTCATGATGAAAGAGATGACAAAGTTCATCTTGTCTTCAAGACAATAAAGTGTTCTCAAAATGTCAACATTAAAGATGCCATAGGAATTGATGCCTCCATAGACAAAGTTTATAATGTTGATGCATAAGTGGTATCACTCTTGTTGTTTTGTCTTGCAAATTCTTACTCTTTCTCTCTAATGATGATTTATCTCAGTGATTAAGGCACTCAGTTGGATTTGGTGTAGTCTCTTAAGCACTTGAATGGTGCAGTCCATTAGACATTATGCTAACATTACTTGGAGATGAAATGAGTCCAAACACTAAAGAGGTTTGTTGAAAAGATTTCTTCAAGATATTGCAATTGATAGGTGTAAATCAGTCTCTATAATCTTTACCAACATTCTTTCTATTTTGAAACTGGGTATGGAATCTAACAAAAGTCGTTGTTTCAAGTGCTCTGATAAACATATATGCAAAATATAATAGTTTAGACATGGCACATGAACTTTATGAAATGAAATCTAATGTGGGAAACTGTGTCCATTGTTTATTGTTAGGGGAACAATATGTGGTGAAACCTAACATTGTGGTGACAGTCTTCATGACAGTCAAATAGACATGTGCATTGATATTGTACACTGAATATGAGGTTTGTGGCTAATAAGATAGTCATATCATGCCTAACTGTGTTTTTAGAATTGCATGTAAAGGACAGTACTTAGTGTATTATGTTTGATAGTATTCCTTCATGATTCCTACCAATGTTCTCCATACTTGGTTTGGTAGTTTGGAAAAGAGGGATAATATGGCCTTATAAATTATGACAAGTGTCAATGATTTGATGCATGACATGATATGCCAGTTCAGTGCTTTGACAATGCTAGTGTTTTGGGAACTTGAACAATAGTATGAATCATTCTTGATATAGTTCTCTCAATCACTAGTTGCAGTATCTACGTAACAGTACTTTCACTTACAGTATAGTAATTTTATGGATCTTGGTTTGCAACAGTGATGAATAGGGGAGTACATGCTCACTCCTTTTTGCTTGAATTAAAGTTTGTTTCATCAAGATCACATTGCAGTGAAAATCTTGAAATAAGAAATGAACAAGTAATGTTGTTGAGGGACAGTATGTGGTATTGCAAAGTCATTGTAGTAGTCTTTTTGGTCTTCTGAGTAGTGGACATATTAGACATTTGCATTTGCATTGATGATTGCTATGCGTGGAGCAATTGGAGTAGTGAAGTATTGGTGGATTTCCAATGGGTTATGATTGTGTTTCTTTAAAGACCTTTGTGATAAGTGTAGTGACACTGATGTAGCAGAGTCCAATGGTGTTGATATTTCACTCTTGACATAGTTATGATTTCCACTTGCTAGTAGTTAGTTTTCATCTTATTTTATGGAGTTACAGTCAGTTGGGTTCTTGAACTCTATAGTTGAAATATATGCACAAACAAAAGTTTTAGAAGAACAAAGATTGTTGAGTTTGCATGAAGTTTTTTTGTGTAATGAGACTTGAAGGAAGCTTATCAGTGAAAGATTTATCTTTCATGCAAATCTACAGTGAATTAAGAGACATCACAAAGATTTGGTAAAAAGGGACAGTAATGGAGAGGAGTAGGACTATCAAAGAAGATGACAAAGAGATGGAGATATAGTAAAAATGGTGAAGATACAGTATACACTACACAAAGAAAGTTATAGTGATTGTATATTGAGAAGGAGAAAGTGAAGGTCAATTGTGTAGTTGACAAGTGAAGATCAGTTGTCCAAGACAGTTGAGTGACCAAGACATGTGAGAAGTTGTCAAAAAGGCTTATCACTTGAATTAAACCACTGGTAAACAAAGAGTAGAATATGTTCAAGACAGTGAATGTTAAGTTGTCTCAGAGAATACAGAATGCCAAAGATAGTGGAACATTTAAAACCCTATTTGATTGTACAATATTAATATGTAATCAAACAATGACATAATTAAAGCTGCCTGATATTAGTGATATTTTTTTGTAGAGACAGTATAGGTGTGTTATGAAATATTATGTTTCAATATTGTAGAACAGGTACAGAGTTAGAGTAGTTTGCAGATAGGATGAAACAACAAGTGCTTATGGCAGTCTATGTCAGTGTTATTTTGTTTGTATCAATCGCTTATTGTAGACTCCACTCCTAATAATCTATGACTGAGATGATAAGCATAAGTATGTTATTTGTATGCATGGTTTTTATACAAAAGAAAATTAAGGCTACTTAGAAAGGGGGGCAATTAGAAGTACTAGTGAGAGAGCTTTTCATTTCTTTGTCATTATTGTCAAAAGGGGGAGAAGATGGAAAAGGTTGATGAATGGAAATGTTGATGGTCAATTGATTTGTCTCTCAAACTACATAAGACTTTGGTGCAAGTCATCTTTCTTCATGGTTCATAGCTCATTCAAGTTAGATAGCTTTGCATGCATAATGCTATACTTGATAATTGAACTATTCTAAAATTTGCATTCTACATGTTTAAAGTTGGGAAAGATTAATTTAAGTTCATTTTAATTTGTCATACCACTGATTCACCCCCCTCTCAATGGTATTGTACTCCAACAAGTTGTCCCCTCCACCATTCACAAATGCCTAAAATTTCCTCACCACGAGACCATGCATACTATTCACCATAGTCAATGGAAACCTATGGTTACTCAGAAAAACTTCAATCTTGATTACTTTTGGCCATGACCTACTGAGCCTCCTGAACCATGACAAGATCAAACATTCTTGGGATACCAATGATATAAAGCAAAGTTGATAACAAAATTGGATGGACCTACTATATAACAAATCATAAATAAAGAGCCACCTAAATTGAAAGAACTCCCTAGACTGAGAGGTAAGGGATTCTTTGCTAAGGTTCCTCCTCCGTCATCCTTATAAGGATCAGGAGATACTTGTAAAGAATAGAACACTTCATCACAAAAGGTTAATCTAGCGCAAGCTTCCTCCTTTGAGATGTCGAAGTCTGTAGAAAATCATGACAATACTTTTGCGAACATCACCAACAAAATAATAAGGAATAGGCAAGCAAGAGAAAGGAGGAAGAGAAGACAAGCCTTAGCTTAATAAGCTACACCCCGACAAGAGAACATTCCACCACCGAAAAGTGAACCAAACAAGGAAGAGACAAAGGCTGAAGAGTTCAAGGATGATAATTTAAGTCGGGCAATTGTGCCCTATATGCCTATTTCCTCTTGCATTCGAGATTGGGAGGAAGATGATTTGCTCAACGATAATCGCTAGTTTGGTTGTGTAAATAGGTAAGTATTTCTAACCCTTTTTAGCCACCTTTGTCGTAGAATTACTTTGCTCGCTTATGTGGCCTCCTCTTATGTGTGGTGTTCCCCTCGTGATGTGTTATATGTTGTTTAGGTCTCTTTGGATGACCCTTGATACTCTTGTAAGGTCAAGGATACAAAGAGATTGCCTCTATTGTGACCATTCTTCTATTTGTCTCTACATTCTTCTATTCTTCTCTCCTTTATTTTATTGTTGTGCATCATGCCTTGGGGGCGTAGCGTTGCGGAAGATGTCTTGGGGGGCATCCTCCTACATGGTGTTCCTAAGGCACTTGCTTCTCCTCTCTCATTTTTATTGTTTATATTCTTCAGTGATTCTACCTAGTTGGTGGATGATGAAAAATAAACAAATACTAATAAGGATCATGTGTCCCTTCAACAAGTAAGCAAAAATGGACCCGTTCCATATATGAATATGGGGTTTGTGTGTGTGTGTGTGTATATATCCAAAGTTTGACTAGTAGAATCACTCTGTGGGATATATCATATCATGTTATTTCTTGTAACAAACATTTTTACAATACTCTTAATATGCTCCATGCACTTTGGATGGTTTTGTATCTCACCTTGTTGTTACACTCAATTCTGAGATACCTGCAGTCTAGCCCAATGGCTATACTCAATTTTGAACTCGTAAATGTAGTCTTGGTCTTTGATGTGATCTACTATACGATTTATGCATAGCTTTCATGATTTGATTTGGTTGTTATCTTAGAGTAAAATTTTCTAACCAAAGCTTCAATCTTGTTATCTTATCTTAGCAAATTATATCAATGTGTTTGTGGGAACATTCGACGATCATGGCACATGTCACCTTTGGGGGCATGGGCTTTGTGAAAGCTCTTGTTCCCTTGCGTGTTTTCACTCTATCTTAATGTGCTTGATATCAAAAAGTGGCATCAACTACCTTAAGGTGGGGACATATATAATGGTATCTATCTGATTACTTTTGACACTAACAAAGCATGTTTGTAAGCCCTTATCGCAAGGTGGGAAGGTGTATCTCTTGAGCTAGTGCACATCCTTTTAAAGAAAGAAAGCCCTCATCACGAGGTGGGATGACATATCTCTTGAGCTAGTGCATATCCTTTTATAAAAAGCCCTTATCATGAGGTGAGATGGTGTATCTCTTGAGCTAGTGCACATCCTTTTATACAAAATCCTCTGCAAAGGTAGGGTTGGATCTTGAGTCATCCACCCTTAAGCATGTCTTTGGTGGTTGTGGTAGCATAGATCAATCGTCAGATGTGTTTGGCATGTTTTAGATGGTGAGACTTAGCAATAATCTCCTTCTTGTCTCTTGTGTTTTCTATGTATAAGACGTATATTATGTCAATGGCATACTATGTGGCGCTCGTGTATTTCGTGTGTCTTCCTTGCCCATTTGTTGTGTTTTCCTTGGAGTGTGGTCTAAAGACACATAGCGATGAGCTCCCTCCACATTCGGGTCTTTGTTTGGCATGTCTTCCCCCTGCTGTGGTCTAAAGGCGCGTAGAGATGAGCTCCCTGCACTCTTTGGGTTTTGTTTTGCATATTTTTGGTAGTCTAAAGGCACGTAGCGATGAGCTCCCTCTGCTCGCTAGTTTAGGATTTATTTTAATTGTTAAATCAATGTATTATTCGTGTATCACGTGACTGCTCTCATGTCTTCTTCATGTATTGCGTGCTTCCACTATATTCT
The DNA here is from genome assembly GCA_027924645.1 of Cunninghamia lanceolata. NCBI lineage: Eukaryota > Viridiplantae > Streptophyta > Pinopsida > Cupressales > Cupressaceae > Cunninghamia > Cunninghamia lanceolata. Next base: position 21,696,375 of record BSBN01001583.1, read on the forward strand.
CTATGTTTTGCATTCTTCTTACTGTCTTCCTTGTGCCTTATGTGTCTTCCATGTGTTTTCTAGTGCTTACCTTAGATTGGGCTCCAACCTTTGGGGATGCCTTAGCTCTATGTGCTTGGCATGTTTGATGTGCTTCGATTATACTTTAATGCATGTATAGAATCATAAGATCATACATACATTAAAGTGGGGGCTAAATGTTATGGAGTAAAATGTATCCCTATGCCTTTTTACCTCCTAGTTTAGCTCCTAGGTCCCCGTGTTTACATTATGCAAGTTTAAAACTTATCCTAGAGCAATTTCCTCTAAAACCCATGTTAAATGGGACTTAGGGGCCCACTCTAAATGATAATCAAGACCAAAAAAATGGCCTTGGGACTTGGGCACCCATGCCCAAGTCCAGGCTAATTTGCCAGGATCAAAATTTTAATGTGTCAGCTTAGGCCCTCTCAAAAGGTTTTCCTTTGTTAGACTATTCAATTTAAATTACGAATGTTAGCAGAAATGCATATATAAGTGAGTTTATGATTTCATTTTACACCTAGATGGATAATGCAAACTTGTGATATTGAGCTAAGGGATTTCAAGGCTTTCAATGTGTTACAGAGCAGAATTGTGTTGTTATTGTGTCTGTTTATTGCAGATTTGGCTTCATCAATCCATCTCCTCGTGATTTGAAGGATCTTCATCTTCGTGAGGACTTCACCTTTAAGGTGACATCTACTTGTGTTTTCAATCATTCTATTTCATCATTGGATTTGGCCTCTACCCTCCTTGGGCACACACTCTATCTAACAATGATGTTGGAATACTTGAATGTCATTCTGGGGCTTGATCGAGGCAAGCTCCTAAACACAACAACCCCCAACCCCCTCTCTTTTTGATTGCGGTTTACATGTGTAGTATTTGGGAAAGTGTAGGTACAGAGAAGCAATTCCAAGGATAAAGATTCAGGATATGGAGAAAAGTTGTTGATATTCACATCTACTAGACTTGGGTGCCCGCCCCGTAGTCCTCTCGACAGGATTCATCCCGAAAGTAGGATCAGGATATCATCCAACACACCTCATTGTTCTGGATCTGTAGAAAAATTGCCCTATTAGACTTGGCCGCCCACCCCGTAGTCTGCAAAGTCTTTAATTCTAGAAATCCAACTTCTAGTATGTTTCTAATCCTTCTTAAGTGCCTTCCTGTCTGGTCATCTATAGCATTATGTTCGTTGGTACCTGATTTCATTATAATTAGGGTTTGAGGCCTATTAGATCTAAGGTTTGATAAATCTCTTAATCCAATCTATCTTTCCATATCATTCTCAAGTACACCAACCCATAGTTGAGTCCTCATTCATCTGTAGCGACTTGGCTCAGTTGTTGTCCTTGAATGTTATTGTGAAAGGAGGGTTTGATTTGATAGACTTTGACACTATCCTTTTTATTCCCACTTTTCATACATAACAGGACCTATATTGAATCCATACTTAAGTGGTTAATAGTGCACATTAAGTGTTTATTGAAGTTCTTTACATAAAGCAATTGTTTGCTAATATCAAAGTGACTTTAATCTCCTAGTTTATGGATAAAGTGTTATCAAATAATTATATCCTTTGCATATTTGTTTGTTGCAAGGGTCTACAAGTTTATGTTATCTACTAGATTGAGTGGGAAAGGAAGCTAGTTCATTTCGAGCTTAGAATTGAATAAGGAAGTGGTTAAGGACAATGAAAATAGCGAGAGAAGATAATGGAGAAGCTAGATTCTAAATGTTTGAAGAAGATGTGGCCAAAATATACATTATGGAAGGAGAGCTTGATAGGATAGAGAGGATGATTCATGCCTTGATGGAAAGAATAGAGGTGAATCTAAAAATGTAGGTTTAGAGCAAGGGGAGTCTTATTGCATCCATCACTGCATAAAGGATATAGGAATTTTTCTAGATGTTATAATTGTAACTACCTAATTAGACATGTATGCAAAATGTGGAAGCATAGACAAGGTGCATGAACTGTTTGACATAATGCCTCAATGGAATGTGGTCTCATGGAATGCCATGATTGCAGGATATGCACAAAATGGATTTTGCAAGGATGGTCTCAAAATCTTTGAATTAATGAAGCACTCTGGAGCATATCCTAACATTGTAAGCTTTGCTTTTGTTCTATTTGCATGCAACCATGCAAGTTTAGTGGATGAGAGCTATACATACTTCAATCACGTGTGTAAATTTTATTATAGCTATTATTATAAATTAATGATCATATGTCTCCATAACTATTAGGAATTTCTGAAGGGATCTTGTGATACAATTTTGATCATGTCACATTTATTGATATGTGTGATTTAAGAATTAGTTAGTTTTATAGAACTATAAAATATTGTAAATGATTCACAATAATGTTTTTCTCAATGCATGTGAGACATTCTTCACTAGAGGGGTTCATGGAAACGTTGAAGAACAAGTACATACAATAAAAAAAAATTAAGTGTGATACATTATCTATCCTGTAACCATATAATTGATCATCATATATTATGTAAAATCTCATATACATAATGTCATGAAAATGCCATATAGTGTATATATAATGTCCTATAGGCATGTAAAAACAAAGCCATGTAGGCATGTATAATGATATACATCAGTAAAATAGAAATGTGTGTTTACAAAGTCATATAGGCATACACCAAAATGTCCCGACATCAAAAGTCTTATGGAGTGTTATCAAATAGTCGACAACCCTTGCTTAGCCCTAAAGGTGGAGAAGAAGTTGATGACTCATGCTCTCTCATATGTCAACTGGACCTCCTCTCTTAAGTTTTTTGAACCTCCACCTATTAATACAATTAAACACTATCCACATTAATGTAGAAAATATGAAATATACAACATGACATAAGTAATCAATCACTTACCACAAACCGATAATCTCTCCCAATCATTCATTGCCTCTCTTTATTTGTAGATCGATGAGTTGTAGTTGTGACCCCCTATGAGAATAATGAAGAAGAAAATTAGAGTAAAGATGAATATCATTTATATACATCAAATGACGTGAGATAAAACAAGAAATACATAATGATATTTGCATGTTACTGGCTCATATCTTTGTCAAAGGCATTGCAGACAAAATAGTTGCAACAATGCCCACCTCTGCTATGTCACAAATATCAGGAGTTTGTATTGCTATCAACTAATAATAAAACAACATGATTTGACCAAAATCTACAAAACATTATTTAAATGGGTAATGGTTAAAAATCCATGACCAAGATCTATGATCGGTCCCACCAACTCCTCCTAATGTTGGAGGTCCAACATCCACCTGTTCATCATCAAATTGTCATTAAATAAGATTACTATTGATATATGACAAAAAGTTTACATGTACTATATTTACTATCTTGTTACAAATTACATACTTGTCAACTTGACATCGCCTCATAAGCTTGCATCGGATGGCTGACAGACGTAGGATGAGTACTCTAACCCTGGAATTTCATAATGCATACAATTACCTACATTAATTTTGACTTATAATAGATTAATATAGTTAATTAGATATTTCAAATAAAAATATCATAAATTATAGAACCTTATAAAATTACCTGTGTGTCAATACCAAAGGTCCTTTCCAATAACTCATCTATTATTACCATATTATCCAATATGGACATGTCCTGCTCCTACTCCTGCCCCTGTGTGACATAGTCCTAAAAGTGTGGAGTGTCCTCTCCAATTTCTATAGTGAGAGCATCCTCAGACCCATAATCACATAAATCTTTAGAGGAATGGACAATATGTGGGGATTGATAATGCCTACTAGTCTTACCCTCACTAGCCCATGAAAAATGGCTACGATGTTGTGGTAAAGATTGAGTGAGGGAACTAATAGAATGTAGCATCTCCACCTTAACACTCTCCTTCAAAGTAGAAGGGAGTGTCACATGTTGAATGGATGGCCTCACTAAGGGTCCCACTGGATGGTTCTGGGCACGATGTGCCCCCTCCCTATCCTATGCAGAGCCACCACCTCTGCCCTGGAAATCCTATATGTCAAAATAGTTTAGAATCTCATTGAGGATAAACTCGCAATAAAGTTTCTTAAAAAATTATTGTGGGACCTAATTATTATTACATGGTGGATTGTCAAACACCATCCACCACCTATCCCAAAAGTTTTGAGATGTTCCTTTGTGTATACACCAGTGAATGGGGAATCTTTTGCAACTCTCGTGTAATGGCTTATTACTTCTAGGATCAACAAATAGGGCACATAGATTGGATTTCAAAAAATTGTCTTTCACCTATTTGTATGATAATTTGGTCACATAGTATTACCGACAACTCTCCCTATAATCTACCCATTTGTTGATTTGGCTTGTCACAAAATTGATGTGAGAAACAACTGACTCTAGGGATGTAGCAAGGGATCTTCAGTGAAGGTTGGTTGCACTTGGATTTTTCAATGTTTCAATTAATCTTTTAATTTGTCTTTTGTTCTCCTTAATTTTTCCTAAAAAGTTTACTCGTGTCTCACGAGGATGTTAAGGAATTGAAGGAGTTTGAAGAGGGTTGTTTTATGCCCCCTCTTTAGTTTGAATCTCATCATCCCCTCTATTTGGTGGATTAGGGTTTGGGGGTGTTTCATGGGGTTCATTGGCTAAAAATTGAAAACAAAAATTAAATCAAAACATTGAAAAATGAATGATTCATATTCAAATTTAGAAAAAACATGGAAACCCTACCTTGTTCAGCTTGTTGACACCGTGGAGCTTGTGCACAACATCCTGGAGTGTGGGAATGTTATGGTGGCATCGTGTTTGAGTGGATTCTCCTTTAATTTATTTAAAATGAGGACATTCAATAACCCACTCATGTTTTCAAACTTTCAATGAATTATGGAGTGAAAATGAGGGGTCGCGGTCTATGTTTTATTTTTATGTTTAGTAGTTTAAAACGCGAGCTCATTATAACACACTCGCATTTTAGGCTTGGTAATTATTGAGTCATAATCCGCTCATGTTATGTTTTGTTTGGACCAAGTCCCCCATCTTTTTGCACATGCCCAAGAGTCATGGTCAATTTGGAGTGCAAGTTTCACACTTTGCATGGTGAGGATTTGAAGGTATACTATCATTTTATATAGTTCTTATTTGCATGTTATCATTGTAAATACTTTTTCCTTAGCATGTGTTTGTTTTTAATGACTCTCTGTTCTCTCTACTTTCAATGTTGAGGATTGTAGGAAAATTAGAGGACCCCATAGGCATACCAGTACCAAGTTCAATATTATGATTAGCTAAAAATATCATTTGTCCCTTGATCTAAATTGTCGATTTTATAGATGCTATTTTCCTTGATGCCTTTTTATAGTTTTTTTTCAAATAAAATCAAGATTCCTAGAATTTTGATTAGTATGTTCTATTTTTCTACTAGTTTTTTAAATTTAAAAAACCAGGAAAAACCACATCTAATCAATTGCATCTAGCAAAAAATTAAACTATTTTCTAATGTTTATATCTATTCATATTGTACACAACTTGCATGGTAGCTAGCTCATCAAATTAATGTTTTTGTTTAAATTTACCTTCGTATCATTTATGTCACAGTTTGTACTACCTTGATGGGCATAAATATAAAATGTGGAGGCACTTAAGAGGCTTAAATGACATGTAGCAGGCTAATTGTGAGTATAAAATGCACTTTTCTTTGAAAGCTATGCAATTGTGCCAACATGTATGAAGCAAGTGAGGGAATAGGATTGTGTTTGATTTTCATTTGACTACATGTTGTTCAACTCTATCCAAGACAACTTTTCCTTATTTATGGTTGTATTTTTTGTTTTATCCAAGAGATATGGTTGGTTTTGGCCACAAATTTTGTTTTTTTATGTACTTCATTTGGAGTGTAGGGTTGGCACTTCCTTTCTAGTATGTCTTCCATAAGACAACTAATACTTACATTTACTAGTGAAAAAATTGAGAATTTAGATCTTTGTTGTATACTGATTAACTTTGGATTTCTTGTCACTTGGATTATCTTTGAGAATAAAGTCTATTACAGCCTATCTTACAACATTGCTTTGTTTATTTTGTGTTTCCAATACAAAAATATTTTTGAAATAATTTTAAGTGCTTCAATATAGTAAATTATTTGAAATACCTTTGGTTATAGTGTATTGGACTTGATCTGCATACACTAGATAGCCTATATGGTGATGCAAAAACTTAATTATTTGAAGAGTGGAAACTATTTTGAGCCACAAATGTTACATGTTAATGCAATTTGGATCATTGATAAGTCTTTTTTTCTCACTTTGTCATACATTAGTGTTGTTTATGTGAACATATGTCAATTTTTAGCTTATCATTATTACATTTTCAACACCCTTCAAAAATTTGGATTACTCATTTTTCTTAAGAAATGCAACATATTCCAATTACCATATAATTACGCCGAGAGGCATTCTACACTCACAACAAGGGCTGAAAGATTCATATTCCCATAAACAATTAAGATTTAGATTCCATGTAAACAAAATTCATAAAATGTGCAAATAAATAAATTCGTGGAAGCCAAATGGATAGAAAAATAGAAAAACTTGAGCAGTTATGGAGTGAAATCTTTATCACGTTAAACAAAAAATAAATAAATTCATGGAAGCCAAATGGATAGAAAAATAGATAAACTTGGGCACAACTTTGAAGAATATGAAAAGTCTTGCAGCATAGTCTCTTTAAATTAACTCATATAAGCATATCAAATATTCTAACTGCAAATAATTTATAAATGCCAACAAATTGGAAGATATCTCTCGGCGTACTGTAGATATATTTTTTTAAATATAAATATACTAGTGTTATTACACTAAAATATGTCATTGCCATTGAAATATTTATAGCTACAACTCTTAATTAAATATTTTTGTGAGATGGTTGATGATATTAGAGACATTCAAAAATTGATAAATACCTCTTCCCTATCATTTTTTTTTGTTTTGTAGACAAAAAAAATGGAAGGACATCTAAGAAATGTATCTTAATTTTAAAACATGTATTGTAACCCATTATCATTGACTACATTTTAGAGCTTGCAAACACTTTGCAATCACACTAGAATCATAATATCATATTGCTTATATGAGGCCATATTTATTGTCCAAACTTATCAAGATACAATTCAGAAATAATTCATATTTATGGCAATTCGTCTTCATTGAAGATGATCTAAATTTGTAATAATGATATAGGGAACTAAATGCTTTAGCACAATAGAATACAAAGAGTACACCTACTTATGAGTATATATTGTTGATTTAGGATGTGGGAGACAAAACATTTCATAGGGTGTAGTTCTACTTTCTTAAGCATTGATATTATTTATCTTGTCATCCTATCTACTATTTTGGGACTTCATACTTATAACCCTTGCGTGGTAGTTGGAAAATGTCAATATTTAGATGATCTTGGTTGATGTTAACAACTTATGAGCATGAAGAGCTAAATACTCAACAACTTAGTCCATCTAGTTGAAATTTCTCTATTTTTATTATTAAACCTTGCATGAGTAAATGTTCAACTCAATACTTTTTATATTGTGTAAACTTAAATGAGAGGACCTACATGCAATAGAATATTACACAACAATGGAAAGACAATAAAATAGTTACAATGTATGGCAAATGCAAATTTAAATGTTGTGCATACATTTATATATTTGTAAGATTATTCATAAAATGATAAGAAATTTAAATATTATCAGTATATAAGAATACCGGTGTATCTAAGACTTTCAAGTATTTTGGATTGAGGATCTTTGCTAGGGTTTCAATCTTAGCTTTGCCTGTGTTAATTTTGTGTCCTCCTTATGTCACACTGCTTCTTTGAAGCAGGAGTTTACAATATTTTTCTACATTTATTATGATGTCTCTTAGAGTGTCATGCCTATGGGTATTTATTCCCTCTTTAAAATGGTCTCAAACCTCATTAACCCAACTATTGTTGTCATTGTTGAAGTTTTGTTGGCACGTGAGGATGGCATCTACACTCAAGTGACCTAGGAAATTCATTCATAAGGTCTTTCACAAGGTATGGTTGAATTGATACACCTCAAAATATGGTTCTTCACTTTTTGGAGTTTGATAATGCTTATAGGTGGATTCAAAATTTTACTTTAATTAGTTATTTTGATGTTGTTCAAAACCTAACCAAATGGTTTTTTCTTTTCTACTTTGTGGAAGCTAATCATGTTGAGTCCATTCTTAAACATGGCCCTTGGTTTCTTCATGTATCTCTTCTAGTCTTCTCAACTTGGACATGAGACTTTGTGGTCTCGAATTAGAGAGCTCTCTATTTCCTTATTTGGGTGGAATTTCCTAGGTTGCCCTTTCCATGATAAAACTTTCTGCCCAAGATAACGACTTCCTTAGGTAATTCTATTTGCATTTATCTAGATAAATTCTTCTTGGCTTATCTACAAAAGCATGTCTATGTTGAGATTGATCTTTCAAAAGACCTAAAGGAGTTTGTTGACATCTAAATTGGTGAAATATGCCACACACAATGTGTGCTTTATTTGAACTTGCCAAATGCATGCTTTCATTGTCAATTCTCTTACCATAAGATTAGGGAGTGTCCTCTAGTTGCCTCTTTCAACAAGCCTACTCCTTGCATAACTCTTGGAGCATCTACTACTAAAAAAGAAAAGGGATAGTCAACTGTGGTTAGTCACAAAAATAACAAGAATAGTAGCACTAGTGGAGCTCCACCCAAGCCCTTGGCGGAGAATGATGGCCTACCATTAAAATTATAGGGTGGCATGATTTTAAAACCTCGAGAGATGGGAAAAGTTGCAGCCCTTTCACATGGTGAGTCATCTTCTAAGGCGACTACGCCTAAGTTCACTAGAATATTTCAAGCAACTATTGTGTTATCCTCTTAACTATAAATTATTGCCCACTCTTCCTCCATTCCTCCACCAAAGGCCAAACAACATTCTTGTAGCCCCTATAAACATTAAGAGGAGGGTGAATTAATTCCAAACAAGTGTTGGCATAACCAAAAACTATTTGTGTAGGCAATTTTAATGCCAAGGACGAGTTTTTATAAAATATCTATTCAACTCTTGATGAGATGGATAGTGAAGATATGACTCTTGATTCCCATCAATGAATTTCATCTCTTCAAATATTTGAGGTTTGACATACCTCAAAAGAAAATACTATGTGAGAGACACTTGGAAAAGATTTCTAGGTTTGGACATTCCCTATTTGTAAGAGGTTAAAATTTCTATTTTTTTGCTTTTTGTCACATGCCATGTCATATGGCTAGCTAGTCACTTTTTGTGTAGCAATCATGATGCAGGTCATGGGGGTGTTATTAATTTCTTTCTCCTAGGTGGAAATAATATTTAGTTGACTAAGGATGCACGACCCCACCAACAAAGCATTATGGGCTCTTTTCAACATCAATAATCATTCCTTTCGATGTATTACTATTTATGCCTCCAATGATGATGTTGAACGATCTCCTCTCTAGAGATGGATCAGTAATTCAATTCTTGCTGCCACTTAGATTATATGTGAGGATTTTAATATGATTGAAATGATGTGATAATTGTGTTACCTTGCCAATGCAGTGGACAACTATCCATAATACATTGGGCCTCTTTGACCCCAACCTTGGCCACTACCATGATCATACAACATGGTATACATGGAGAAACCTCCTAGTCGACTCTAATAAGGTCTACAAATGGCTTGATAGAGCTATGTTTTCAACTCAATACATTTTTGCTTTTGCCAGTTATTTCTCTTTACTAGTGGAGCCTATGTTAGATGTCCTTTCAAATCACCTTCCCATACAATTTTGCATTGAATGGAAATTTGCTAAAGCCCAAGGCCATAAAGATATATTTTCTTAACATGTATCTAGTGACTCGTCAAGCCATGTTGGCCTATACAACATGTTTGGAACCTATAACCTCGTCCTATATAGCCTATAGGCTAGATTAATTGGTGGAAATGATGCCATCAAGCACACATCCCACTTCCTTCACATTTATGGGTGATAAATATCTCACTTCCATTATCACTCCTACGAGGCTACCACCTTAAAGCTTCACCAAGCCACCATTGCATTGGAGGCTTAGCTTGTTGCCCTTATGCTACAACTGTGCATTAATAGGCTCTGCCACTAGAAGTAGGTTATAGATAATCATACAATTAGAGGGTCTCAAATCAAGGCCTATCTTCATTGGTTGAAGATTGAGGATAAAGTTTCTAAGGATTTATTCTAGGCTGTGTTCTCACCGTACTTCTCAAGTGATTAAAAAATAAAGGAAGGACAACAACTTTTGACTAAGATTCTAGACTTTCTCTAGGCCTTTGCCCAACATTATACTCATGTTTCATTGTTAGGATTAAGGTGCCATTAACCTTGTAAATCATATTTATTTAATTACTCCTAATATTGTTTTGTAAATGCACTCCATATGGGATGAAGTTTCTCATTACTGCATCAAGTATTTATTAACTATGACAGTAATTATGTTATTTTACCTTGGGATAGTAAATAGGTAAATATGGGGTGTCCAAGTTTAATAAAGACTTATGACAGGTGTAAGAATGTCTTCTATGATTAGAGTCTTACATGTTGTAAGGAATAAACTAGTATTGGACTGGCATGATAGAGTATATTATGACAACCTATAAGAAGGTGTAAGAGGCTATTTTTAGCGTCTTATTGACTATTCCCTATGAGGGCATGGGGAATTATCCTACTTGGATGTATTATTAAATGTGGAGGTTATGATGGATGCAAGACACTAAAATTAACCAGATTCCTAAAGTGGGTGTTGGATTTTCCCAAGTATGGGCACCATGTTTGATGTAACTTCCTCTATAAGATTGTATTTCTATTTAATAGAAGCTAGAGGAGAGTTGAGTGAGTTGAATGTTTTACAGGTACATAGGTGCAATCAGATTGGATGTAGAATTGAAGGAAGTGATTGTAATGTAATCTCTTTTGAAGATAATATAGACTTGTCCTATTTTCTAGTGGAGTTTTTTCCCACAAGGGTTTCTCTATGTAAATATCTATGTTATGTGTTATTCTCTCGAGTTTGTTGATTTCTTTGTTGTTGTTTTACATTAGTTTAAATGTCCATTTTGGTATTCTACGAATAAATTTAAGATTTCCATTTTATTTCAAATTTCTATATTGTAGTGGTTTTCCTTCATTTCTAACATTGATAGCCCATGATTACACTCCTGAGTGAAGTAATGCTTTATAACAATGCCTTTTAGTGGTTCCTTGATAGGTTTCTAGACCTTAACATGTCCTCTATGAGCAATTTCTCACCATTGAGGACCTTTGCGAGGTGGTCTTCATAATGGCCAATGATAAACCCCTTGGCTCCAATGCCTTTCCTTGTGAATTTTACATAACCTATAGGGATTTAGTGGGTCTAAATCTTCACAATGTTTACTTGGAAGTCTTTAATCCAATTCTTTAGGGAATGTTATGAACAAAGTAAATATCAAGTCAAACCTAAATTTGGTGACCTAGAGGATATATGCAACTGGAGACTGATCACTATGTTGAATGTCTCCTATAAGATTATTACCAAAGTGCTTGCTCAAAATCTTCACCATCTTCTTACTTAGCTTGTCCATCCTAAACAAACTAGCTTTATTAAATCTAGGTATATTCTTGACAACATTATTTATATTTGGGAAGGGATGGAATGGGCTAGGCATTCTTAATAGCTAGTCATATTTCTTAAAATTGATTTTTCCAAAGTGTATGATTGCATTGATTGGCCTTTTATACTCGCTATACTTCAAACATTATGGTTTGGACCTCATTTTGTGCAATTTGTGCAAATGCTCTTTATTGATGCTTCCATTTGTATCATTATCAATGGGCATCAATCTAATTCTTGTGGGTTTTTTAGTTCCTTCTATCGAGGATTCTTTTTGGCTTCTACCCTTTATGTGCTCTCTATTGAAGGATTTGGTTATCTTTTGGCTCATGTCATTTTGCAAAACCTAGTTAAAGATATTTCCTTGCCCAATTTCTCTTTCTAACCAGGGTATGTGCACCAAGCTAGGGACAAAAACGTGGCCAAAATCCACAAGTCTTCTAAACACACTCACATTTTGGAAAACATAACACATGCACATTATGGCTCATACGTGTTTTTTTAAAAATGTGAGTGTGTTCTAACACCCCCACATTCTAGTTTTGACCAATCAAATGTTTTTATTAGGCTTGGTACAAGTTTGAATTTACCAATCCTAAGGGACAAAGATTCAATTTGGGTTCCAAATATGTTTTTTACAAAATTCATGTACAAAAACACACAAATGTGGAGTATACTCTCCATCAAGTTTATGTGTTTTTTGATAAAATTATAAAAAACACCATTGTGGGATGATGCTTTGTGTTAGCTTTTAAACCATGTGATTTTTTAAAATCTAAATATATTAACGTCTTGATCTCTAATTATTCTTAGTAGTATCTTTGTGTGCTAAATTGATCATTAGGGCCCTTAAAGGCAATGGAGCTTAGAAAACCTTAGTTGGACATTGCATTTTATCTAGAGATTAGGCACCCCACCTAGAAGAGTCTTGGGCTACACGCCCTTCTTATTATGAAAGAACCAATTGAGGACCAAGGAACCTTTGTCATCAAAAGCATTTGGAAAGCCTAGGAGGGCATCAAACCATGGCTATTTGTGGGATGACAATGATTTTTGCAAGGGGCTTTCTATTAATGATTAGTCTATCTAGTGATCTTTGGTTATTTCTTCTCAAGACCACCCACTTGCTAAGGCTCCATGGGTTCATGCTTTGAAATTCTATGATAGGGGAATTAAGACTCTTACCAACCTCTTTTCAAGGACTTCTAGGAATTTACTCTTTTGTCCAGAAGCCAAAGTGAAGTTTAGACATTCTAATTCTGACTTCGAGTCATACTGAGCCATCATCGAAGTTGTTGTTCCCAACATGGTTCATAAATTTGGGGTTAGATCTTTTAAGCCTTGGTGGAAAGATTGGAAATGGTATCCTGACAAACCTACAAGAGATATTCTTGGCTTTCACCACATCTTCCTATGGTGGCTCAATTGAACCAGAGGTGACATATCCAGTTCCCTCTAGGCATTTGGCATAGAAGATTCCAGAATTTTTGGTTTGCTATTCTTGAACCCAAGATTGTACATTTTGCTTAGTGTATTCTTTATCAAGGGCTCCCTATTGGTACTAGATTTATTCATGAAGGAATCATGAATCCTTGATGCCCTTTTTGTGGGCAATAGGAGACTCTTAAGATCCTCTTTGGTTTTGTACTAGGACTCAACAAACTTGGAGTTGGATTCATAATTTTTTCAAATCCTTCCAACTCGAGCTCTTTTCATGGCATATGGTCTTATTGGGTGATTGACCCATAATAGTTACCAAGCTTACTTAGATATGGCATAATTTTAGGGTAACAATCCTTTTTAGCACTTGGAGAGATTAAGGAACATTTTTTTCTTCAGTTCTATTGATACTCATTTCTCAATTTACACTAAGGCTATGATTTGTTCCAATGTTTTTTATGTAGATTTAGGTGCAAGCAAATAAAGTGGCACTTGAAGTAGCACACTCACAAATTCTCCTTGATCACTGAGCAAATGCTCCTTATATGGCTGTGAGAGTCCTATTGTGCCTTGCTTCACACAAGGGTAATTCCCCTCGTGGGTGCTAATATAGACATAGTCAGATTGCTCAGAGAGGTCGAACTCCTAGTCACATCCTTCTCAGCAACCCATTAGAAGGGCTAGGGATTGGTCTACACGTGGGTGGTTTCAACCCTCCCGCTTGCCTTCAACCTCCTCCCAACCTCACGGCCAAGAAGCTCCTAGTTGGCCAGACTCTGGCGAATTCTCACGCTTGGCTCTAGCTATTTCTCTAGTTCGAAATACTCAACTACTTGTCGAGGATGATATTGAAGAGGAGGGTGCTATTATTGGTTGGGAGTCTCTCATTGAATGTTCTAGTCCTACTAATGTATGGGGACCTCTAGATGACCATGACCCTCTCGCACCCTTACTGACATATCTCTTGCCATTTAGTGGCCTTTCTTGTTGCTTTTTGTTGTTATTGGGCTTGGCCCCTCAGACTTTGAAGACATGCCTTCTACCACCTATTTTTTTTGTAAATAGTGTAATATTCTCTTTGATATATATATATATATATCAAAATACATTTAGATTGCATGTAATTAATAAATATATGATAAAAATAAAATATGAAAATAAGTTTCATTACATATAAAATATTATAAGTATATAATCTTTGTAATGTTTTAAAATGGTTTTAATAATGTATGCATATAAATATAAATAAATATATAAAGAGAGGTTTTTTAATTAGCCGATAGGCTTTTATATCTGAGTCTCCCGCCGTACAAAAATTCACGTCGGAAAATTTGCTTAAGTCGTCGGTTGTTCCTATCGACGTATTCCTTGAACTTTGGTGCCAAAATGGCCGGAAATGTTGTCTCACGCCGTAAACAAATTCACGGCGGGAATTTTTCTAAACTCGTCGTTTGTTCTCACGCCGGTTAAAAAATGGTGTCAAACAAAGTCTCATGTCGTTTAAATGTCTCCCGCGGGACAAGGAAAAGAAAAACGGTTGAAACTTGAAAGAAAACAACTCAGGCGAGCATATCAAATTGCAAGATTTGAGGTGAGGGAGCGCGACCAGAAAGCAAAAGAATCTCCTTCCGAGAAATTGATCAAGGCGGTGGAGGAAATCATTTTTTTTAAAAAGGTATTTGCATTAGTTCTCTGTTTTTCTACCACAAAAACTGCAATATCATTAACCACAGAAAAACTGAAACGCGATTACTGTCTTTTAAAAATGTATGCCAAAATTTATTTCAATGCAAAATATTTACATTCTCTCTTTCCTTAAATTTTTTTAACATGCAGAAATATTCCCTTAATTCTTTAGATAAAAGGCTTTTCAAAGAAAGATCATGCCGTTCTTGATTTATAATTTTTAGGTAAAACGAGGGTTCAATCTTATAGAGAATATAACGAGGGCAGCCATACAAAAAAAACTAGGATGCATTGATAGAGATTGAAGAGATCTAAGTTCCATGGAACCCTTTTGTTATACGATAACTTACAAAATGGAGATCTTAATTTTCCCTGCCATTACATTCTTAAATTCAAAGATACGGTTTCCACAAGGCATGAAGCTTGGAGAAACATGGCGTACATGGTCCTTATTTATTTGGAGTTTATTTGATTGTGTATAAGGCTGGTATCAGGTGGAAGCAAATCGAGATAAACACCATTCTTTAGAATATTTGGATGAATGGCTTGCAACATTTTGTTCCTGTCAGCACCATCTTGAAAGTTATTGTCAAAAACCTCCCCACACCATTCTTAGAAATTCATTTTTTGTGCTATCCAACATAAATGACCACCTAGACGTGACCTTCATTGTCTCACCAATTTGTGAAATCTTGAAGATAAAATGGAAACCAGGTGCTTTCAAATTAGAATGGATAGTGTGTTATTGTAAAGTCTGAACTTCAGAGCAATTCAATAGGCTAAAAGTCTTAAACTGATATATTGGAGTAATATGAAAACCTATCCTCCATCTAATGTTCCATTATCAAGAATCAATGGAGTTGCTTTGCTGTTAATCCATTTTCTTAGCTCCTGTCAAAGTATGTGCATTGGCCATCCTAGAATTTTTCCACAGAAAATTCATTAACCACAGAAAAACTGAAACGCCATTACTGCCTTTTTAAAATGTATGCCAAAATTTATTTCAATGCAAAATATTTACATTGTCTCTTACCTTAAATGTTTTTAACATGCAGAAATATTCCCTTAATTCTTTAGATAAAAGGGTTTTCAAAGAAAGATCATGCGGTTTTTAATTTATAATTTTTAGGTAAAACGAGGGTTCAATCTTATAGAGAATATAACGAGGGCAGCCATACAAAAAAACTAGGATGCAATGATAGAGATTGAATAGATCTAAGTCCCAAGGAACTCTTTTGTTATACGATGACTTGTCTGAAGAGCTTTTCATTGCAACTTTTCTTAAGAAAATTTAGTGGCCTTTTATTTTGGTCATTTTCTGCTAAACCGCCAGCCTTGTGGAAACCGTCTATCTTTGAATTTAAGAATGTTATAGCAGGGAAAATTAAGATCTCCATTTTGTAAGTCTTTTTTATGTTTTCTGTTAGGTTAAATATGGCAGACAATATGCAAATTTAGGTTGTGAGAGGACTTGCAATGCCATCTGCTGTGTTTTTTCTTAAAACATCCATTGTTCCCTTGTGAAGTGTGACCAAATTGGGGCCACTGGAGTTATTAACAACTGACCTAACTGACAAAGGGCTATTTTAAATAAAATTACACCGTGATCAAAAGCTTTTGTTATGTAGATCACATTTTTGTATTTAATATTTAAAAACACTTTGTGTTTCTGCTGAGTTACATGTAGTGTCCTTGGGACACAACCCCTGCCCTCTATGGCTGTCCCAATACTGTGGGGATGTAGATGGGACACTCCCCATGTCCCCCATTTTTGCTGAAATTTTTCTCATCTCTTGGGGACATTTTAGTATATTTTGGCATCTCCTGGATGTTTCCTGTTATAGGGGGGAACTTGAGAGATGACTAGACGTCCCCTAGATGTCAAGGCACATTTATTTTCATGACCATTGATAACATAACAATCAGATATTCATTTTTACAATTTCAAATTTATATTTCAGTGTTTCAGTCAAGTTTGGATTTCAATTTTCAATGGTTGATATTGAATGTTGAATGCACAATGTCATAGATTTCATTGTTATTGGAATTTCAGATCTTTTAATGATGATGAACATGAGATTTTCACAGTCCATGAAATAGAGTAACAAAGTTTCCAGAAAAAAACTGTATACATTTAATTTTCATGAGATTTTTGTCATCTTATAAATGCATGAAGCTTGGAGAAACATGGCGTACATGGCCCTTATTTATTTGGAGTTTATTTGATTGTTTATGAGGCTGGTATCAGGTGGAAGCAAATTGAGATAAACACCATTCTTTAGAATATTTGGATGAATGGCTTTCAACATTTTGTTCCTGTCAGCACCATCTTGAAAGTTATTGTCAAAAACCTCCCCACACCATTCTTAGAAATTCATTTTTTGTGCTATCCAACATAAATTGTAATGTCCCCTTTTTAGCATGATCCTGTTTTATGATGGTTTAGCCTATCACTGGCCCTCGTAGGCTAACTCAAATGGTTAGAGGGTCCCTTTTGGCAGAGATCAGTGTGTTTTCTCTATCAGAGCTCAGTATGGGTTTAGGTTTGGCCTTTGTTGGACTCAGTTCTACACACTTACTATTTATAGTAAGTCATCTTTCCTGAGTTTCTATTTATAGCAGGGTATCTGGTCATGTGGTGATTTCAGTGTTGTTCCGCAGTTTCAACTAGTGATAAGGTTGTTTAGAGGTCTCTGGTCCTGTATTGGAGGCTCTTGCTATTTTTAGCCGACTAAGGTTGATAGAGATGGACCCCTGCTATTTTTGGTAAGATGGTTGGATGCATAGAGGGTGTCATGGTGAAACCCCAGGTTCAGACAGGACTGAGAAATGATGTCTAATTATGGAGATAAGTCACCTTTAATTATTATTGTAAGGTGGGGGTCATATAATGATATTAAAGTCATGGATTAAAGTGCTAAGTGAAGTTATATTATAAAGTTTTTGAAGTCACTTTATATTCAATGGGGCCATGACCCATCATTAAAATCACTTAAAGTACATTTAAATTCAATGGATTGGAGCAACCATTTATGAGACTTATAATAAAGTTTTATTAAAAACCTAAAGTGGATTTGAAAGTGGATTTAAAAGCTATTAAGGAGATTGAGGTTATAAAAGGACTCAAAAAGCAAATCAACCTCATTATTATTGAATGATCATTTGGCTTTTCTTTGGAGAATTTCTTGAAGTGTGTGCATGAGACCAAGGGTTTCAGCAGATTGCCTTCATATCAGCATTGGAGAACGAAAACTCTTCATTGTGTGTGCAATCTTGAGGCTGTGAAAGATCAGCTGAATCATTGCTTGAGGAGAGCTTTATTCTGGAGTTCTATTTGTGCTTAAAGGTGAAAGATGTCATCAAGGGTTTGAAGATTAATGAGGAGTAATTAATTGCAGATCTGTAGCTTCATTCTTGGCAGCCATTTATATAAGATTTCAAGCTTTTATTGCTGCTATTGCATTCATATCAGGCTTGTACTTTTCATAACAGCAAACTGAGTATGTAAAAAATCTTCATATTTTGCCAACACGATTTTCTGGGTATTTGTGATTTAAATATTAGAGTATATTTTCTCAACTGGGTCTTTGTTATTTTATCAAAACATTGAATATTTTAGAAGATATTAAAATCTGGAAATTTCAGCAGTTTATGCATATTTCGTATTTTCTATTATTGGCAAAATATATCCATGCATGTGTGCTAGTAAATGCAAAAAACATAAAACTCAGAAAAAACAATCAGAAAAAGCAGAATAGATTTAAGGCAAAAAATTTGTTTGGCTATATTCCACCTGGGTGGGATATTACATAAATGATAACCTAGACGTGACCTTCATTGTCTCACCAATTTGTGAAATCTTGAAGATAAAATGGAAACCAGGTGCTTTCAAATTAGAATGGATAGTGTGTTATTGTAAAGTCTGAACTTCAGAGCAATTCAATAGGCTAAAAGTCTTAAATTGATATATTGGAGTAATATGAAAACCTATCCTCCATCTAATGTTCCATTATCAAGAATCAATGGAGTTGCTTTGCTGTTAATCTATTTTCTTAGCTCCTGTCAAAGTATGTGTATTGGCCATCCTAGAATTTTACACCTTCGAAGTTGTCTAAGATAAACTGGGAAAAACCCTTGGTTATAGAACGAAGCCACCCTCTTTTTGCTTGGGGATATCATGTGATTTAAAAGTCTCCTCCTAGAACCAATGGTAATCCTCAACAGAATGTTTCAATTTGGTCGTATTATTCGAGTAGCACGTTCTTGTTGGAAGAACGGGAGGAACATAAGTAGAGGATACCCAAAATTCTTGGTTGAATTCAAAAGATTAAACTGACGTATAGTTCTCCAAGCTTTAGAAAGGCATAACTTTGCCCTTTCCATTAGAGTATATGTTTTTGTGAAATGATATATTTCATTCCTTTGTTTAATATCCAATACATTTTGTAGCTTTATTTTTATTTTTCCAAATTATTCAAATCTCTAATCCTACTTTTCGGTCTGAATCTTCTCATAATATAGAATACCATTCGATGCATTGTTCAACATCTTTTAGTTAGCATCGGAAAGCCTATCTTCAAATTTTAGGTCTTCTTTGTAAAATTTGAGATGGTGGGAAAAGTTATGGTCCCTCCATTCAAGGAGAATTCGCTTCCACTTCTTTTTTCTCTAAATCCCTTGGGAGAAGGCATGGTTGCACCTTCTAGCCCCTAAATTTCTTTTCCTGAACTTTTTTCTTTAAATTTTTTTGTTTCTGCCTTAATCTTTGGGTATGAAAGTGCAATTGCACCTTCTAACCTGTGTAAAAACATTTATCTATGTTACACCTCAACCTCAAAAAATTATTGCATTTCCTCCCCCCACAAAATATTTATATTAACAAGAGACAACTCAAAATATGTATGTATATTTTACCCCTTGCTCTTCAAAAAATTATTGCACTTCATTCCCTACAAAAATATTTCTATATAACAGGAGAAAGCTTGGCTTCTCTATCTGCTTGGAAATTTTGCTCCATTCTCAATTTCTTGGCTGTTAACTTTTCACTTGAGAAAGGTGTGAGTAAGACATTGAATTCATCTATGGGTTTAAATTCTACATCTTGCTTTTCATATATAACAAATAAATTGAGTGAATGGTCATCCAAATATGTTTCTGCGTAAATCACTGTCAATAGCGATCACTTCTGCACCATACGTCAAGTGAAAATTTACCCCCCTAACGTGAAAGTAGAGACTTTCTGTCATTCTCACTATTTACTCAACTTTAAATCAAAATGTTCTCACAAGAGGGTTTTTGACTTTTCTTTGTATACAAACATTGATGGAATTGTAGTCTCTAACCTATTAGCTTACATATAAATTTCTATTGGTGTAACCATTGCACCTCCTTCTGGTGCAAGTGCTAGTATATAATTACTATTGGCATAACCATTGCACTTGCAAGTGCTAGTATATAATTACTATTGGCATAACCATTGCACTTGCAAGTGCTAGTATTTTAAAATGGTTTTAAAAAAGATACTTGTATGTGTAGGTATACTTACAATATGTAATAATAAAGTACAGAAATTAATACATGGACAGTGTTGGTAAATTTATAGGTAATTAGCTGATAGTTTTTTTTTTTTTTTTTCATATCGAAAAAAATCATAACGGATTATATACAGACAGAGTATAGGAAAACAACCAATGAACAGAGTACAGGAAAACAACCATAGCTGATAGTTAGCCGAGCGAATCACTCAGGCAAGACTTCAAATTTTAAGATTTGAAGTAAGCCGAAGGGAGAGCGCGAACAAAAAAACAAAAGAATTGCATTCCGAGGCCGTGGAGGAAATCTTCTTGCTTTTTTTGGAAGGAATTTGCATCAGTTCTTTGTTTTTTCAGCTCAAAAACTAAAATATGTTTGCTGCAATTTCATTAAGCACAGAAAAACCGAAACCCCATTACTGCCTTTCTAAAAAATATGCCAAAATTTATTTCAATGCAAGATATTTACATTGCCTCTTTCCTTGATTTTTTTTTAGATTTTTTTACATGCAAAACTATTCCCTTAATTCTTTAGATAAAAGGGTTCTTTCTTTATTTTTTTACATGCGAAACTATTGCCTTAATTCTTTAGATAAAGGGTTCTCAAAGAAAGATCAGGCAGTTTTTGATTCATAATTTTTAAGTAGAACGAGGGTTTGATCTTATAGAGAATATAATGAGGGCGGCCATACAAAAAAAACTGCGATGCAATGATAGAGATTGAAGTCCCATGGAACCCTCTTGTTATATGATGACTTCTCTGAATAGATTTTCATTACAACTCTTTTTAAGAGAATTGAGCTGTAGCCTTCTGTTTTGGTCATTATGATCATTTTCCGCTAAATTGCCAGCCATGTGAAAACCGTTTTCTGAGTTAAAGAATGTTATGGCACTAAAATACCTTAGATACATCATCTATGTTGTCTGTGAATTGGAATTTGGTCACATAATTTCTAATTAAGTGTTACCTCAAAAATTTGAACTTAAAAAATTTAAAATTTTTGGTGCATCCTCCTATACGCCCCTGAACCTGCCGAACCACAAAAGCAATTAAATTTAAAAATCTGAGAAAGCTAATGCAAAATCCTCTTATGGGCCTAATCATAATTGCATTTTCCCCAATCTGGCAAGTTTTCACACCAATATACTTTACCGGTTGCGAGATTTTCAACTTCACTTTTTCCCGACAACTATTCACAAACAAGGTTGAAATCCAATTTTCTGGCTGTTAGAGGTTAAAATATTTCTGGGTTTTTCTCCAAGAGGTCAAATCAGTACGCTGTCCAAATTTCGTGCAAAATGGGGCTGTTGACTGCAAGTTATAGAAGTTCCTGTGAAGGTTGCAAAGTTTAACTTTTCCAAGATTAAATGACTTTTAAGATGCCTTTTATTTTTCAGGGCCATAATAGATTTTTGTGGTAATATTGTCGGGAATTTTTTGAGTGTTTTAAACCATGCATATTATTACTTTGCAAACTCACAAAACACTCTCATCCTCATTCCTTGTTGTCGGGGTTTTGAAAAGTTCTAAAACTCCAAAGGTGCCCGACTTCCAAGTCTCAAAGTTTTGAAAGCTTCTGACTTCTTTATTTATGGCATGTGCAAAATACTCGAGCATTATGAAGTCGGGAAGTTCTGAACCCCCGACTCTATGGTTCAAAAGTTCACTTAAATGCCGACTCTCCGACAATTGGTGTTTCAAGTCCAAAAAATGGTGCCCATAAACCAAGTCAAGCCTTATTGGAGATGATTGGGGTTTTGAAGCGTTTGCTTTCACTGACTGTGGAGAAGGAAAATGACACAGGGTGGATCTGTTGAGGAGTAAATGCAATTTGCGGGAAGGTGCATCATCATCAACATTCATCTTTCCTGTAGCCATAATAAAGATATTAGCATCCATCAAAAACATAGTGAAGACGGCAGATGTAGAATCTGACTCCATTATCTGTGCCTGCATTCTCCAAGAATAAGAGTTTTCAAACAGAGGAAGTACATCTATCAAAGCACAGCAAAAAGGCCGCGACATGAGCAAAATGGATGTTGAAAAGGCTTTAGAAACTTTTAGAGTCAAATGCAGCTGGCTGATTGTAAGACCAGACACCACGACCTTTGCCTTTATCCTGCCTTGATCTGCTATGTGGAATGTGGAAGCTTAGACAATGCGGTATCATGGAGTGCCGATGGTAGTTGCAGCCACCTATCAGACATGTATGCAAACTGTGCTTAGGAGCAAAGCGGATTTGATGTCGTCATGCCAGCATATACAGATGTTATAACTTCCATATTATATGATAATCTCTTACCATGGAGGCAGAATTTCATATATCAATTTTCTTTCGCTGGCAAGGCATTATTTGATCTTGGTATTGTTGATAGTGTCATAGACATTGGACCTGGATTGGGCTGTGTCTCGTGTCCACAAGTTGGTGAAACTAACAGTGAAATGGGAGAAATTATAGATGAAGATAACCATACTCCACCACTGTTTCCCCAGTGCCTTCCGAGTTCATGTCTAAATGGGAAATTTCAAGCCAGGAGTATGTACTACGTGCTACGAGGACTTCTTAAATTTGATCCATTATGGCACATGATGCTATAGATGCAAAGCCCTCTCAGTTGGATGAAATGAACGGCAATGGCAGCACGGCTGGATGACAATAGGGAAAGAAAGTCGTGATAACCATCTTCTGAATAAAATGACGTTGAAAGAATTGCAGGATGATATTATGCCTGGAAATGCTCCATGTACACAGAATGTGGATACATAGACAAGGCACATAAACTGTGGCAGCTGTTTGAACGCATATACAAGGTATGTGAACTGTCTATGCCGCAGAGGGACGTCATCTCAATGCAATGATCGCAGATATGCACTAGATGGATCTGTTGAAAAGGCTATAGAAACTTTGAAGCAAACACATTTGGCTGGTGTAAAGCCGAGCACAGCCACTGTTGTCAGCATCCCACGAGCAGCGCCCTAGTAAACATTTGCAAACAAATTGTGGAAATATAGACAAAGAACGACTAAGACATGGATGATGCACAAAAATGTTTTCAGTCTAAGATAGTGAAGCTATTGCTGAGTTGAGTAGGATTATGCATGGGCCGAGTACTATCTAAGAGTCCCAAGGTGAGTGCGTAAGTATACTCTCTGTCAAATGAATCAAGAGCACCTTCTCAGTCTGGAAAACATGGATTCGGTGATGATTTACAGGATATTGAGAATGGTTAAAGCAATGCAGAAGTAATGTTGTTCAGGTCCGTTGCTTCATTGGTAAGTAAGGGAATAACGTCACTGGTCCCCATCATGAAAGCCATTCTACTCTTTCTGACTTAAGTCTGGAGGAACACATCAAAGATTCAACAAAATTTATTTACTCAGTCATGTTGATGGTGTCTGTCATGAGCATATTGATATAACAGTGAATCTGGATATAGTAAAAAGCATTATATGGAATGCTAAGACAAGCTATCCTGCTACTTGTAATGCCACGGGTGCATCTGAAACATTTCCTATAAGACCTTGAGAAAGAACATGCACGAGAAATGGCATTTAGGTTTCAGTGGCTGGCTTCTATAGGAAGAGATTAATTTGTTCACCTGACATTGATTAATGCATGAGCAGCTGCTACACTATAAGTTCCTTTTAGGTGCCGATTGTCATGAAAGTTCAGGGGAAGTCATCATGTTGTGTTGATATGTGAAGCAGGATGGATGACATTTGGAAAAAGTTTGATGTGCCAAACATAGACACAAAGCATTCCTTCCAAAATTGGGAATGTCTGAAACTCATGCCTATGTCAGTGACAGTATAATTGGAACCTACAAAAATTCAAGAAATGGAATCAAAGAGTTCAAATTTAGATTAGTGAAGGAAGCTACTGGAAACATTTAGAGATGTGGTATTGAAACATGTTGTTTCTATTCCAGCTATCACTGTGAGTTACAGATTCCATGGTAGGTGTCATGATTGGTTTATCTTTCACTTTAGATGAAGGAGAACAAGGCTACTATGGAAAGGTTGCCTCAAGGAAGTTGTGAATCCCATAGAAATATGAATCAAATGCAGTTTTCCCAGAATAATAGCCGAAGGAAGTGACAAGGAGGCCTAATAACTAAACAAAATAGTGTGATTGGATAGAGTCCTAATGCCCACTTAAAAAAAAATAATGGTGAATTTATAAAGAAAGTATGCACGGGAAGACAAGGGATTTAATTCTTTTTGCATTCACCTTTCAAGAGGCAGTTAGGGGAGAGGAAAAGTAAATCTTACTTGTAAATCTTCTCACGAAACTATTACGGGACAGAAAAGCATTTTCTATTGTAACTGATTTTCAAGAGGCGGTTGAGGAAAACGAAAGGTCTCATTTGGGAGACTTATAAATATGCAATTGGTAGTCATCGAGGGGCATCTTTTTCTCAACTATTCGAGGGAACAGGGGAAGCAGTAGGAGTAGAGTTTTCTTCTCAGTTACAGTTTGTTGTGTAGGGGGATGAGTCTGTGAACTCATTTTGTATTGAGAGAAATAAGGAGATGTTTATGAATCTGTGTATTCATTAATGGTTTCTTTAGATTGCAAATTCCTGTGTGTCTGTAATCATTTTCCAATGCAATTTCTGTGATATCGAAATGTGGGGATTTTTATTTTTGAATCTTTGAGTTCAAATTAATTCATCTTTTGTGAAGATTTGCTGCTCACTCTTTTCTTGTTTCTTGTTCGTCGGTGTGGGATAAGTGGACTTTGTGTCATTTGTTCTCATTCATTTCATTCTGAATTAATCTTTCGCATTCACTTCATGGCTATGAGTGGGTGTTAGTTTGCCTTTTCTGCTTTCTGGTTAAAAGCATACCTAGTTTCATTCATTGCAAAATATACAAAGATAGTTGCGCCTTGTAAAATAAGCAGAGAGCACTTGCAACCACCATTGCAAGTGACTCAACTGTTGGTTCGTTTGTCATCTATGTGGACTAGGGAGTATAAATCTAAAGTGACATATCTGTTAACCAACATTAAGAAAATCCCATGGAACCCTTTTGTTAAATGATGACTTCTGTGAATAGATTTTCATTACAACTCTTCTTAAGAGAATTGAGAGCAAAAGATAGAGTTATAGATAGGAGAGAAAGAGATATAAGTAGGGCAAATATATATAACCAAAAAAACATTAGGGTTAAGATTAGGGTTAGAGTAAGTGTTAGGGATAGTATTAGGTATGGTTACAATTAGGGCAGGTATGGTTACAATTAGGGCAAATATTTATAACCCAAAAAATCCTTAGGGTTAGAGGTGGAATTATAGTTGCGGTTAGGGATAGAATTATGATTAGGGTTATAGTAAGGGTTAGGGATAGTATTAGGTATGGTTACAAT
This sequence comes from Cunninghamia lanceolata, assembly GCA_027924645.1. Classification (NCBI taxonomy): domain Eukaryota; kingdom Viridiplantae; phylum Streptophyta; class Pinopsida; order Cupressales; family Cupressaceae; genus Cunninghamia; species Cunninghamia lanceolata. Next base: position 21,722,103 of record BSBN01001583.1, read on the forward strand.
TAGGGCAAATATTTATAACCCAAAAAATCCTTAGGGTTAGAGGTGGAATTACGGTTGCGGTTAGGGATAGAATTATGATTAGGGTTAGAATTAGGGTTATATATATAATTAGGATAAAGGTTGGAATTAGGGTTACGGTTAGGGTTATAAATAGGGTTAGGGATACAATTAGGGTTACGTTTATGGTTAGAATTATAGGGTTATAATTAGAATTAGGGTTACAATTAAGGTTATAATTAGGCTTAGGGTTAAGGATAGAATTAAGGTTAGCAAAACAATTAGGGCTAGGGATAGAAATAGGGTTAGGGTTACAATTTAAATTTAGCTTAGAAATAGGGCAAATATATAACCAAAGGGTTGGGGTTAGAATTAGGGTTAGGGTTAAGATTAGAATTAGTGTTACATTTAAGGCAAATATATATAACCAAAAAAGTTAGGGTTATAATTAAGGTTAGGGTTAAGGATAAAATTAGGGATAGCAATAGAATTAGGGTTAGGGATACAATTGGAGTTAGGGTTGCGATTAAAATTAGGGTTGCAACTAGGGAAACTATTTATAACAAAAAATCATTAAGGTTAGAGTTAGAATTAGGGTTGGGGTTAGGGATAAAATTATGATCAGGGTCAAAATTAGGGTTCTGAATATAATTAGGGTAAGGGTTAGAATTTTAGTTAGGGTTAGAACAAGGGTTAGTGTTAGGATTATGGTTAGAATGAAGTTTAGGGTTGGGGTTAATGTTAGGGTCAGAATTAAGGTTAGCGATACAATTAGGTTTAGGGATAGAATTAGGGTTACAACTCAAATTTAGGTTAGAATTAGGGCAAATATATAACCGAGAAATACATTAGGGTTAGGCTTAGAATTAGGGTTATAATTAAGGTTAGGGTTAGTGTTAGAATTAGTGTTATGGTTAGGGTTAGAATTAGGCTTAAGGTTAGGATTCGAATTAGTGTTTTAAGTAGGGTTAAGATTACAATTAGGTTTGGGTTAGAACTAGAATTAGGGTTAGGATTAGAATTAGGGTTATAATTAAGGTTAGGGTTAGAATTAGTGTTATGGTTAGGGTTAGAATTAGGCTTAGGGTTAGGATTTGAAATAGTGTTTAGGAATAGGGTTAGGGTTATAGTTAGAATTAAGCTTGTGATTGTAGATACTACTAGTATATATATATTTTAAAAATATATCTATAGTGCGTTGAGAGATATCCTTCTCAAATTGCCTATTTTTTAATCAATTTACTGCATTTATGTGGAATAGGTGCCTTGAGAAGGCTATCTCTCGGCGTACTTTAGATATATTTTTTAAAATATTAATATGCAAGTAATAAAGTACGGAAATTAATACATTGACAGTCTCGGTAAATTTATAGGTAATTAGCTGATAGTTAGCTGAGCAAATCACTCAGGCGAGCCCTCAAATTTTAAGATTTGAAGTAAGCCAAAGGGAGAGCGCGAACATAAAACAAAAGAATTGCCTTCCAAGGAATTGATCCAAGGCCGTGGAGGAAATCTTCTTTTTTTCTTTTTGTTTTCAGCACAAAAACTAAAATCTGTTTGTGCAATTTCATTTAGCAAAGAAAAACCGAAACCCTATTACTGCCTTTTTTTAAAAAAATGCTGAAATTTATTTCAATGCGAGATATTTACGTTGCCTCTTTCCTTGAATTTTTATAAAAATCTTTTTACATCCATAACTATTCCCTTAATTCTTTAGATAAAAAGGTTCTTAAAGAAAGATCAGGTGGTTTGATTTATATTTTATAATTTTTAGTAAAACGAGGGTTTGATCTTATATAGAATATAACGAGGGTGGCCATACAAAAAACTGGGATGCAATGATAGAGATTGAAGTCCCATGGAGCCCTCATGTTATAAGATGACTTCTTTGAATAAATTTTCATTACAACTCGTTTTAAGAGAATTGAGCTGTGGCCTTCTGTTTTAGTCATTATGGTCATTTTCCGCTAAATTGCCAGCCTTGTGGAAACCGTTGTCTTTGAGTTAAAAGAATGCTATGGCACTAAAATACCTTAGATACATCAATCTGTGTTGTCTGTGCATTGTAATTTGGTCACAGAATTTCTAATTAAGAAAATCTGTCATGCAACATAAGGATCTAAGGGAACTACTGGAGGAGGGAAAATTAAGATTTTGTAAGTCTTTTTTACTTTTTTTGGTTATGTTAAATATGGCAGACAATATTCAAAATTGAATTTGTGAGAAGACTTGCAATGCCATCTGCTGTGCTTTTTCTTATAACATCCACGTGTTCCCTTGTGAAGCGTGACCAAATTGGGGCCACTGGAGTTATTACATAACTGACCTAACTGACAAAGGGTTGTTTTACAGTAAAATTACACTGTGATCAAAAGATTTTGTCTTGCAGATCAAATTTTTGTATTTAATATAATAATATTTATAAACATTTTGTGTTTCTTCTGAGTTACATGCAGTGTCCTTGGGACATGTCCCCCGCCCTCTGTGGCTGCCCCAAATACTTTGGGGATGCAAATGGGACGTTCTGTGTGTCCCCCATTTTTTGCTGAAAATTTTCTTATCTCCTGGGGACATTCTAGTATATTTTGGTATCCCCTGGATGTTTCCTGTTATAGAGGGGGTACTTGAGTGATGACCAAACACCCCCAGACATCAAGGCACATCTATTTTGCTGGGGTCCTTGGAGGCATACTGAGGACATCTTGATGCCCCCCTTGTCAACCATTGTTAAAAAAACATGCTTGTAAAAGTAGGAAAATAATCAAAAGTGGGGCATTTTGAACATTTATTTTCATGACCATTGATAACAAAACAACTCGATATTCATATTTACAATTTCAAATTTATATTTCAGTGTTCAGTCAATTTTGGATTTCAATCTTTGATGGTTAATATTGAATGTTGAATGCACAATGTCATAGATTTCATTGTTATTGGAATTTCAGATCTTTTAATGATGATGAACATGAGATTTTCACAGTCCATGAGACAGAGTAACAAAGGTTCCGGAAAAACTGTGTACATTTAATTTTCATGAGATTCTCGCCATCTCATAAATGCATGAAGCTTGGAGAAACATGGCTTACATGTCCCTATTTATTTGGAGTTCATCTAATTGTGTATGAGGCTGGTACCAGGTGGAAGCAAATCGAGATAAACACCATTCTTTAGAATATTTGGATGAATGGCTTGCAACATTTTGTTCTTATCAGCACCATCTTGAAAGTTATTGTCCAAAACCTCCCCACACCATTCTTAGAAATTCATTTTCTGTTCTATCCAACATAAATGATAACCTAGATGTACTTCATTTTCTCACCAATTTGTGAAATCTTGAAGATAAAATGGAAACCAGGTGCTTTCAAATTAGAATGGATAGTGTGTTGTTGTAAAGTCCAAACTTCAGAGCAATTCAATAGGCTAATAGTTTGAAACTGATATATTGGAGTAATATGAAAACCTATCCTCCATCTAATGCTTCATTATCAAGAATCAATGGAATTGCTTTGCTCTTAATCAATTTCCTTAGCTCTTGTCAAAGTATGTGTATTGGTCATCCTAGAATTTGATGCCTTTGAAGTTGTATAAGATAATGTGGGAAAAACCCTTGTTTACATTATTCATAAAACGAAGCCACCCTCTTTTCTCTTGGGGATATCATGTGATTTAAAAGTCCCCTCCTAGAACCAATGGGCAATCCTCAACAGAATGTTTTAATTTGGTCGTATTATTTGATTTGCAGCACTGGGCAGGCTTGAGGTATAATCAGACATTTGATTTGTGAGCTAAACACTCGAAGTTTGATTTGGGTAGTGAACTGTTTGACAGAATGCCTCAAAGAAATGTGGTCTCATAGAATGCCATGATTGCAGGATATGCACAAAATGAATTTTTTAAAAAGGCTTCAGAAACTTTGAAGCAAATGCAATTGTGTCATGCCCCCTCTAGTATACTTAATTAATATTACTATTATTATTATTAAATAATAGTGTTTTTCAACGCTACAATACATATACTAATAAAATATTAAATTTTATATATAATAAATAAAATAAATAAATATGAGATATAAATTATAAAATATAAAATAAGCCAATTTCAAATAAGGCGCCAAGATTTGGGCCCTTGGGTCCAATCCAAAGCAGGTATAAAAGAAGATTTTTGGATTCTTTTTGAGGCATCGGAGTTTTAGCATTTTCATTGTGAGTTCGAATTTTCGATCTGCTGTCAAGGATGAAAATCCTTGGTTGCCTGCGAATCAGGAGGACACAATCCCTCTTGGCTCGTTGTCTTTAAGAGGTCAGGATGAAACCCCTCGCCTCTTGTCGAGCAATTAATGCAAGTAAGCTGACTTGATAACTGGTGCACTTTCAGGTTTGAAGTGATATTTTTGGGAGCAAAATTTAGGAGTGATATCATTGCCAGCTGTAGTTCTAATTCCTCTCGACTACTACAGGACTATCATTTAGGAGGGTGTTGTATGATGTCGCCCATCATCACAGTACAGTTTCTAGATCTGGGTCACTAGAGGTTCATACAACAACCAAGTCAATAGACCAGTACGCCATTTGTTATTTGGCCGTGTTTGGGCCAGAGCACCACATACATGGGTCTGGCCACTACACGCTGGACAAGGTCATATTTGGCAGCATCATGGATGTCTATCTACTCCAATTCAACTGTAATCGCTCCAAGTGTAACAGCAGTCTTTGGCAGAATCAGTAGACAATGGCAGCTTTCAGTCAAGTGGAAATACAGGTAGGCACAAAAAGCTCGTACAGATATCCAACTTTATGCTGATAAGACAAGGCATTCCAACTCTGTCAGTTTTCACATTCATTAAAAAAATTGATCATATATATATATATATTGTTGATTTTGGTAGCTAGGTCGGATCCCTCCTAGGGGCCGACCTAGTCATAAAATGCTGAATGGCCTTTCGGCCTTAGCATTTTGAGAATCTCAGCTGTGTCATCCGATTTGAGGCGAATTGATTATGTGTAACTTGTAATTGCAAATAGGTCAGGACCTATTCAATGTAACTTGTAAATAATTATTTGAATTATTGTAACTTGGCGCCAAATTGCATAAGGCCGACCAAGGTTATTGGTTGTGTGATCTCCTATAAATGTAAAGTGAAATGTAGTCACAAATCAATGAAGTCATAACATCTATCTCTGCTATGAGCGAACTATCCATTAGCGATCTGCATTAAGACAAGTAATATTCGTCAGCAATTTTCAGCAAACTTGTTACTTGGTGAAGCGAATCTGATCTAGCATGAGCGAAACTGTTTCAGGCTAACTGAATGTAACTCTAGGTCTGCTAAAGATTATCTAAGGCTGCCGAACCTCTGTGTTTACTGTGCAATCACTCTTATGTGCAAGCGAGCTTCATTTTGGACATCATAATCAGTTTGGATCAGAATTAAGGTTTAGATAAGTTGTGTTTTGGTGCCTATGTTTTGTGCCCTAGCTGGGCGAAGTTGTAATCTGTTTCTGCTCTTAATCTAAATCGGATCTGAGATTTTCTTGCTAGGTTTTTCACCTCCAAGAGGGAGGTTTTCCCAAGGTATCATTGTGTTATGTGTGCATTTGTGTTTTTTTTGTTCCTTACTGTCAATCTGATTGCTAAACTTAACATGGTATCAGAGCTTGGTTCGAATTATTGTAATCAAATTTGCAGTAATCAGTTATCTACATTCTGCTCTTATCATTTTTTCAAGATGGTTCACAGTTTTAGGGTTGAAGATAGATTGGATGGGGCATCCAATTTCAAGTCATGGAGAGTCCGGATCATGCTTGCATTGAATGGAAGTGATCTTGTAGACTTTGTGAACAAAGAATCTTCCGAGCCTGAGGAAGAAAAAGAAAAGACCCAATGGAGGAAGAAAGACCTTCAAGCTTAGAAGATCTTAGTTGATTCCGTGAAGGACCACATTGTTCTCATCATCTCCAAGCTGAAGACAACAAGCAAAATGTTCAGAACTTTGGAGATGTACAAAATCAACAACACCAGCCGTGCCCTAGCTTTGAAGCAGCAACTTCATCACATCAAGATGGCTAAAGGTGAATCTGTCATGGCATACTTCATGAGGATTTCTGATTTGAGAGATCAACTCTCATCTATTGGGAAGATTGTTGATGACAATGATTTGACTATGCTAGCCCTCAATGGTCTTCCAGCATCTTGGGAATCCTACATTCAAGGAATTAGTGCAAGCGCTGATCTTCCCAAGTTTGACAGATTAAGGGCTGACCGTATTCAAGAAGAATCACGACTGGCTGCTAGAGAAGTTATCAAAAACACTCATGAAGACAAATCATGTCCTTGCTACCCAGTTTATCAAGAAGAAAGGAGGCTATTGGAAGAAGAACAATTTCAAGAGGAATAGAGATCAAAGGTCTGATCCAGCTCCTAATTTGAAGAAAAAGAAGGATCTTTCACGCAACAAGTGCTTCAGGTGTGACAAATTCAGTCACTATGCAAGGGACTGTTTATCCCAGCCAAAGCAACAAGGAGCAAACTTAAATGAAGTCTCAAATCAGACTAATGCTGAAGACTTCCTTTTCATTTCTACCCTGTCAAGCAATGTACCCACAGACGGTAATACATGGCTGATTGATAGTGGTGCATCTGGGCACATCACTGGCTATCGAGAGCATCTCTCAGATTTGGTGGAGTCTAATCTTCATGTGGTCATTGGTGATGATGCACGCTATTCTATAAGAGGTTTTGGTACTACTTCCCTTAATTTAGATTCTATAATTTCTCTTCACCTCAGTGATATTTTGTTTGTGCCGAGAATCAAAAGAAACCTTATCTCCATATCAACACTAGAAAATAAGGTTATCAGATTGCATTTTTGAGGGAAGAGTGCTTGCATGGCCTAAGAAGTCTAGCATCAAATCAGCTCGTGTCATTGGGAATAGGTATGAGAGCCTATATAAGCTTTTAGCACGTCCAGTTCGAGCTCTCATTTATGAAGCACTTGAGTCAAGCGAGCTATGGCATAGAAGGCTTGGACATCTTCATTTCCGAGCCTTCCCTACACTTGAGAAGATAGTTAAAGGTATGCCTAAACTTAGTCATATTCATGATGATACATGCAAAGGTTGTGCTATGGGTAAAAACACTAAGAGTACATTTCATCAAAGTGAAAGTAGGTCTAAAGAGAAATTAGCTCTTGTGCATTCTTATTTATGTGGACCTATGTTTGTTGCTTCTCCAAGTGGATTCTTGTATTATGTAATCTTTATAGATGACTACTCTAGGAAAACTTGGATTTACTTTATAAAGTCAAAAGAATCTGATGAAGTCCTAAGTAGATTCAAAGAATTTAAGGCCTTAGCTGAAAATCTATTTGGGAAAAGAGTTAAAGTTTTAAGGTCTGACAATGGAGGTGAATATACCTCAGGTAGTTTTCATGATTTTTGTATTGAGGCAGGGATCAAGAGGGAGTTTTGTGTTCCCTACAACCCTCAGCAAAATGGGGTTGCAGAAAGAAAGAACAGATCCATAGTTGAGGCAGCGAAAGCTATGATTCATGATCAGGATTTGCAGACTTTCCTATGGGCCGAAGCATCTAGGACAGCTGTCTACATTCAGAATAGATGCCCTCACTGTGTATTGAAGGATGTGACTCCAGAAGAAGCATTTTCAGGGATCAAACCTAATATCAGCCACTTGAGGATCTTCGGGAGTCCAGTATATATCCATGTACCCAAAGAGAAGAGAACCAAGTTGGAACCTTCTGGCAAGAGAGGTATTCTTGTGGCTACAGCGAAACCTCCAAAGCATTCAGAATTTACATTCCAGGTTAGAAGTATATAGAGGTTAGTAGAGATGTCACTTTTGAAGAAAATATTGCATTCAAAAGATCTAAAGGTTCAAGTATAGAGATTGATAATGAAGTTCATGATAACCCTCAAGACATGGATATTAATAATGATACTGAGATTCAGTGAGAGTCTACAGAACCTAAAGATCTTAATGATCCGATTGAAGCCTATGGATTCTACCGATGGGCCTAGAGATATTACCGTGAGTAAGAAGAGACCTCTTTGGGTGAGAAACACTATTCCAAGACATGGATATTAATAATGATACTGAGATTCAACGAGAGTCTACAGAACCTAAAGATCTTAATGATCCGATTGAGCCTATGGATCCTACCGATGGGCCTAGAGATATTACCGTGAGTAAGAAGAGACCTCTTTGGGTGAGAAACACTATTCAGGAGGTAGAAAAGTTTGCAGCTCCAAGTGGCACATTCAAAGAAAGTAGGAGACCTTAGAAGTTCTCCAACTATGTTGCATTGATGTGCAACATCATTGAGACCGAACCTTCCAGCGTTAAGAGGCCATGAACTAGCAAGCATGGAAGAATGCTATGGATGAAGAATATCAGTCTATCATCAAGAATGATGTTTGGGATATCGTACCTAGACACAAAGGTAACTCAGTCGTATCTTCCAAATGGTTGTTTAAAATTAAACATGTTGCTGATGGAAGTATTGAGAAATACAAAGCTAGGTTTGTGGCTCGTGGCTTCTCTCAGAAAGAAGGCATAGATTATGAGGAAACCTTTGCCCCTGTTGCCCGATATACCTCTATCAGGACTATCATTGCTATTGCTGCAGCTAAGGGATGGAAGTTGCATCAGATGGATGTAAAGACAACTTTCCTCAATGGTGTTATTGAAGAAGAGGTCTACATTTAGCAACCTGAAGGTTTTGTGATCCATGAGGAAGAATCTCATGTATGCAGATTGAAGAAAGCATTATATGGCCTTAAGCAGGCTCCCCGTGCTTGGTATGAAAGAATTGACAAGTACTTGGTAAGCTTAGGTTTCTGTAAGAATGATGCTGATCCTAATCTTTACTTCAAGGCATTCAATGGTGAGATGTTGATTTTGGTTTTATATGTTGATGATTTATGCTTGACTGGAGAAGATCATCTCATTCGTAGATGTAAGGAAGAATTGACTTCAAAATTTGAAATGAAAGATCTAGGTCTCATGCATTTCTTTCTAGGGTTAGAAGTATGGCAAAGACCTAATGAAATTATTCCAAGTCAAGGAAAATATACCATTGATAATTTGAAGAGATTTGGAATGTTAGATTGTAAATCTATGCCTACTCCTATGGAAACTAACTTAAAGAAGTTGAGTGAATCTGCAGCTAGTTCTGATCTTGTGGATCCTATTGAATACAGGCAGTTGATTGGATCCTTGATGTATCTAGTTAACACTAGACCTGACATTTGCTATGCAGTGAGTGCCCTCAGCCAGTTCATGTGTGAACCAAGGTAGATTCATCTTGTTGCAACCAAGCATATTTTGAGATATTTGCATGGCACAGTTGGATATGGCTTGAAGTACTCTTCCAATACGGTCATTAACTTGGAAGGCTATTCTGATTGTGATTGGGCAGGAAGTGTCACTGATAGAAAGAGCACTTCTGGAGTTTGCTTCAGCTTGGGATCCGCCATGATTTCCTGGTGCAGCAGGAAACAGTCTTCAGTAGCATTGAGTACTGCTGAAGCATAATATATTGCAGCTTGTGTGGCATCTCGAGAAGCAGTGTGGCTTCGAAAACTCCTTGCAGGATTGTTTGGTCAACCTTGGGAGCCTATAGTTATTCATAGCGATAACCAGAGCTGTGTGAAGCTTTCTGTCAATCCTGTGTTTCATGACAGATCAAAGCATGTCGAAACTCAGTATCACTATATCTGGGATATGGTGCAAAGGAATGCTACTCAGCTGAAGTACATCAGCACTGATGAGCAAACAACGGATGTTCTCACCAAGCCTCTTTCTCGAGTGAAGTTTGCATACTTTCGAGACAAGCTTGGAGTTGTGGAGAATGAAGCCCTAGCTGAGAGGGAGTCTCAGCATCAGTAATACATTAAGCTGTATCTTCCACCCTTTGCGAGTAGGCATGGTGGATACACCCTTTGCGAGTAGGCATGTTGGTAATGCACTGTTCTTTGGGAGAAGTTAGAGGTGAAAGCCCTCTTCCACCCTCTGCGAGTGAATCCACCCTCTGCGAGTAGGCATGGTGGATATCATGGGAGAAATTCCATGATGTGCTTGTTCACCCTCTGGGATTATCTATGGTAAACGTCATGTGGAGATGACAATAAGCACTTATGTTTTCCATCTATGGGAGTAGCCATGATGGACCCACCCTCTGGGAGTAGCCATGGTGGTAGTCACTATGTGACTTGATCCTTATGAAGGAATCCTCCCTAGCTAAGAGGGAGTGTTGATTTTGGTAGCTAGGTTAGATCCCTCCTAGGGGCCGACCTAGTCATAAAATGCTGAATGGCCTATCGGCCTTAGCATTTTGAGAATCTTAGCTGTGTCATCCGATTTGAGGTAGGCCCTATTTGGGCGAATTGATTATGTGTAACTTGTAATTGCAAATAGGTCAGGTCCTATTCAATGTAACTTGTAAATAATTATTTGAATTATTGTAACTTGGCGCCAAATTGCATAAGGCCGACCAAGGTTATTGGTTGTGTGATCTCCTATAAATGTAAAGTGACTTGTAGTCACAAATCAATGAAGTCATAACATCTATCTCTGCTATGAGTGAACTATCCATCAGCGATCTGCATTAAGACAAGTAATATTCATCAGCAATCTTCAGCGAACTTGTTACTTGGTGAAGCGAATCTGATCTAGCATGAGTGAAGCTGTTTCAGGCTAACTGAATGTAACCCTAGGTCTGCTAAAGATTATCTAAGGCTGCCGAACCTCTGTGTTTACTGTGCAATCACTCTTATGTGCAAGCGAGCTTCATTCTGGACATCATAATCAGTTTGGATCAGAATTAAGGTTCAGATAAGTTGTGTTTTGGTGCCTATGTTTTGTGCCCTAGCTAGGCGAAGTTGTAATCTGTTTCTGCTCTTAATCTAAATCGGATCTGAGATTTTCTTTCTGGGCTTTTCACCTCCAAGAGGGAGGTTTTCCTAAGGTATCATTGTGTTATGTGTGCATTTGTGTTTTTTTTGTTCCTTACTGTCAATCTGATTGCTAAACTTAACATATATGGGATTTAATTCAGATTTGTAAAGAATTTGCAAAGTTTGGGTTTTTATCAAATTTGTGTGATAAAAAAATTGTAAAGGAGATTTATGAAAATGCATAGGCTTTAGCCCATTTCAGTTTTATTTCCTTCAAACTTGCTGTCATCTTTATAATCTATGACCGGTGCCACAAATGACCACAGTGAAAATTATTATTGTTAAAATGAGCTAATTCAGAGAAGGAAGCCTTCAAATACTCATAAAAGAACAATTCAATCAATACTATACATAAAAAATTCTTTAAAATTGTATGTAATAGCCTTTCAAAGCAGACACATCACAAAAATGAGTCATAGGCAAATCATGGTCACTAAGCATGCCTATAATTGTATCAAACAAACAGGGCCAAAGTGTTTTCCAAAAATTTGTTGATTGATGAAATAAAGTACCAACCTTTAATTAGGTTGTAGCTATAGCCTATGGGCATGGTCGGATTTAATTCAGATTTGTAAAGAATTTGCAAAGTTTGAGTTTTTATCAAATTTTTGTTAAATTTGCAAATTCTTTACAAATCTGAATTAAATCCGAGCATGCCCATGGCTACAACCTAATTGAAGCATAGTACTTTATTTCATCAATCAACAAATTTTTAGAAAACACTTTGGCCCTGTTTGTTTGATACAATTATAGGCATGCTTAGAGACCATGATTTGCCTATGACTCATTTTTGTTATGTGTTTGCTTTGAAAGGCCATTACTTACAATTTTGAAGGATTTTTTATGTATAGTATTGATTGATTTGTCCTTTTATGAGTATTTGAAGGCTTGCTTCTCTGAATTAGCTCATTTTAAAAAGAACAATTTTCGCTGTGGTGATTTGTGGCACCGGTCATAGTTTATAATGATGACAGCAAGGTTGAAGGAAATAAAAATGAAATGGGCTAAAGCCTGTGCATTTTCATAAGTCTCTTTTACAATTTTATTATATTGAAGATGGATTTAACATAGTTACCATGTTTGGTTGGACTTGGACAGAGCTCAATTTGGACTAAACTTTTTGGCGATTAACTTGATTTTGTTGGCTAAAGATAGCTAGGGCCAGGGGATTTAGACCTAGAAAATGTTGGCAAGCAACACCCATGTGAGTCAAACCAAGAACGACATGAAACCTCTAATCTAGAAGATATATTGAATTTGTCTATGGGTTTAAATTCTACATCTTGCTTTTCATATATAACAAGTAAATTGAGTGAATGGTCATCCAAATATGTTTGTGTAAATCATTGTCAATAGTGATCACTTCTGCACCATAGGTCAAGGGAAAAGTACCCCATTAAAGTGGAAGTAAAGACTTTCTGTCATTCTTACTATTTCCTCAACTTCAAATCAAAATGTTCTCACAAAAGGGTCTTTTACTTTTCTTTATATACAAAAATTGGTAAATAAAAATAATGTATCCTCTAATGCACTAATGGAATCGTATTCTCTAACATTTTAGCTTACATATAAATTTCTATCGGCGTAACCCTTGCACCTCCTTCTAGTGCAAGTGCTAGTGAGTAGACAAGCAATATTTATGCTTTTTGTTTGGCTTGAAGGGGTTACACTTCTGCGATGAAAACGTTCATTGGGGTTTAAGGAAAACTGCAGGGATAAGTTGAGCAATGGAAGCTTACCACTCCCCAAGCCTCAAATTGGATCTCCATTGTTTTGTCTGTCTTAACCAGGTACACCATGATCTCTATCCTTAGAAAAAGATCTTAACTGTTATGCCATAGATCTAAAAAATGCTTCCAACTTTAGACCTCTAATATATGTGCCTAGATTTCAATGGAAAGAAATTTTTAAGGAGTTTTAGAATCTATTTTTTTATCTTCCTTTTCTCCATGTATGAATTTGCCACCAACTTCATTGATCTTTACTATTAATTTCAAAATCTCAAAGTTTTTGTAAGTACAAATTCAGTTGACCTAATGGTAAAAATTGATACTCTTTAGGGTAGAGTTCACAAGTTATATAATGTTTTCATTTATCCTGCAGCACTTGAAATAACGTGGTTAGTTTCTGAGTCTGATTCTAATATTTTCATTTATCCTGAAGCAATCAAAAGAACTGCAGGGATAAGTTGAGCGCTGGAGGCTTACCATTTCCCAACACCTGTGATTGCTAAAGCTTCAAATTGGATCTACATTGTTTTGTCTGTCTTAACCAGGTACACGACTATCTCTTTCCTTAGTAAAAGGTCTTAACTGTTACATCATAGATCTAAAAAATGCTTCCAACCTCAACAACTAATTTTGTGTCTTCACTTTTCATTTCTTGCGGCATTTGACCTCTAATATATGTCCCTAGATTTCAATTGTAAGATTTTTTTAAGGAATTTTGGAATCTGTATTTTTTCTTCCTTTTTCTCCATGTATGAGTTTGCCAGGAACTTTATTGATTTTTACTGTTAATTTCAGATTCTCAAAAGTTTTTATAAGTACAAATTTAGTTGACCTAATGGTAAAAACTGATACTCTTTAGGGTAGATTCCACAAGTTATAATATAACATTTTCATTTATCCTGCAGCACTTGAAATAACGTGGTTAGTTTTACTGAGTTCGATTTTAATATTTTCATTTATCCTGAATCAATCAAAACAAGGCTGCTTTGCAGCAAAGTTCCTGCCAAATGTTGGCAGGGCGGTTTTGGAAACTTAGTTGCAGGTCTGCATCAGTTATTGTTAAATCTTTACACAGTGCTTATTACAGAATGTTTGTCCTTGTTACAGTCAACAAAAGCAGCTACTACGATCATTCAAAGTTGTTCTGCAGTTGGTAAAAATCAGCAACCAACACAAAGGAGTTGCTTCACATTATGAGTGTGACTCTGGTCTGTATAGTTACAACCCTGCAAAGAGTAAAAAGAAAGATTAATCTATTTCCTGGGCTTGTCAATTTCAAACTTGAATTGACTATGAATCAAATTATTGACAATTATGGCCACCATCTGTATCCATCAATATACTCCATAATTTACAAAAGTAATTTAAAGCTAATAGAGGAAAATGGGGCAAGAAAGCTAGCTGTACTAGAAAACACCAAAAATTTAAAACTGTAATCAGAACCTATAATTTCTACCTTGTAAACCAAATACACAAAAAGTAATTAGCCAATCCAATAACATATAGTGAAAACAAATGAATGAATAACTTGATCAGCCTTGATAAGCTTTCAAGCAAATGCAATTGGCAGGTGTAAAGCCAAATTCCACAACCTTTGCCAGCATCCTCCGTGCCTATGCCAAAATGGGTGCTTTGGAACAGAGTATGGACGTCAATCAAACTATAATGTAAGGAGGATTTTTTCTCAGATATTGTAGTGGGAAATGCTCTGGTATGTATGTGAAATGTGGAAACATAGACAAGCCACATGAGCTGTTTGAAAGTGACTTAAAATTGAGAAACTACTCGTCAAGTGTGGTGATTGTAGGCCTAAATTGGGTTCAGAGCAACAGTGTTTGATGTTGAGAATTATTTGTGGGACTGAAATGTACTGCAGGCTGCAATAGTTAATCTGAATTTGGAGTCCTGAAACAAAAATGACTCTTAACAACCCAAATAAAATGTGCAACTAAATTAAGATCTAAATCTAGGAAGCAAATGAAGTTTCCTTGACTTCTTTCAAGCGTCCAAATATAGTTTCACATAGTAAAAAAAGAAATGAATTGTTTCTGATAAAACATATGAATATCGAGACCATACAAGGAGGTAAGGAATCAATGAACTTGTGGTGAAGATTCTTGCAAACGATGGTCATATAGGCAAACCATATACATGTACATGAGAGTATACCGTACATTCATCTAATGCCCTCGTAGCCACCTCACTACTTGCATCAGAGGGTGCACACTTCCATTGATATCAGGTTGGTACTTCCTCAAGCCCTTTTCCACCTTGCTATATGTAAAAGTAGATATTTAAGATTAACAGATAAATAGTGTGAGCAGGTAGTTGTGAGAAATACTACACTGCAGCCCTGTTTTAGTGTTTGTTTTCAACATTGAGGTTCAATGCTTGCACAATTTTAGAGGGCAGCAGAACAGTGGAACAATGTATTATTCCTAATAGCTTGTGTATTAATCTTACGTAGGTGTATGCACTAGTGGTTTAACTTGTTAATTTCAAATTAGACAATACACTGATCAAAGGAGTAATAATGGCTATAATCAAAATCTGAACTTAATATTTTTTGAAATTGATCAATGAAAATTGAGGTATAGTGCTGCCCACAGGCCGAATACAATTTTGAGATATTGTAAACAACTTACAAGTTCCAAATGCGGATTCCTTAGTTCATACAAGCTTCTGTAGCAAGCTGCATATAGTTCGGGTCTGCTAACTGGTTGTCCCTGGTGCGCCTCCATTTCTTTGGAAAATTGATAGATGAATGATAGTGCCCGTGCTAGATGATAATTTCAGACTGATTTGCCTTATGCCCGCGTGTCATTGAAATATAGCTTCAGACGGATCTGCCCGCGTTCATTGGAATATAACTTAAGATGGATTTGGCTTATGTCTGCGTGTAAAGATGTTGGATGCGTTGGATGATAACATCACAAGTTTGTGCTTATGCCTGTGTGTCAAGGATGTTGGGTGCACTGCATGATACTTCGCACGGTCTGCCTTATACTCACATTTTGATGGTGTCGGAGACACCTTTATCGCTCTCAATTCAAATGCAGATCTGATGCCCAACCCTCTATATTGCATGTGCAGCTAGGTGACTTACTCTCCATTGAATATCCTTTTAGAATAGTATGATTCCAGGTTCATACCCTCGCTGAATTTGGTGTGTCATGGTGGATTGTAACATCACTATCCATAAAGCTCAAAAAATAACTTAATCATGTAACTTAAACAAGTCATTAATTAAGTATGTATTACAATATTAAAAAACATTGAATATAAAGAAACATATTCTTTTCCATCATTATGCAAGTTAATCAATCAAGATATAGCATAGCTTACAATCTAATAATTCATTACAATCCTTAGTGATTACCCATCACTAGTCAATACAAAATATGCTCTAGGCATCTTTGTTAAATTTTTATAATACAATAGACCAATTGGTCAAAATGCAAACACTGTATCTGGAACCATTGACATCTGTCTTCATAAGCCTCGGCTTGTCTCATGCTTGGGAAGGAGAGCATCAGCCTGGTGCTTTTCCTCCAACTAGGGACATGCGGTCCCCCGCTCATCTTCCTAACTGGAAGAGGCCCTACCCTTCACGGAAAGGTTAGACATTGGAAACAATTGGATAGCCATCTAAATAACTAGTGTTTTGTCCTTCCTAATGTCTTACGGTCACACACTATAGATCCACTCTAACTTGTATGACACTATTGGAGACACTAGGCCATTTGGATCACTGTGGACCGACAATGCATGCAGAGATGGATGCATTACTTTGGCCAAAATTTTCATACAAAGACGTTACACAATGAACATCGTCGTATGTCCACCACCCTAACTCGACTTATAAGCTGACATGTCCTACAGTCAGTTCATAATGACCTTGTCCTTTAGGTCTAGTATGAGTGTGGGATCAATTCGAATCACAGTCCAAACTTGAACATTCGATTCCCATCAAGTTAATTATAACAAAATAGGTTACTTTAGTAATGCGAAACTAGTGACTCCACTTCACCTCGTTCCGTTCAATTCATTTCAAATTCAAACTTTATGACCATCTTGGTCTTCTGTGTTTTCATATCGATAGCATTTCACCACATATGATGAAGTCGATTTCATGATACTTAAGAAGGCTTACCATGCCTTAGTAAATATATAATAGTTTCTTAAGGGTCAATAGCTCATATTTTCCAAATGAGCTCATGGGGTTATTCGCCAACCCAATAGTTTATAATAAGTAAAAGAATTTATAACTCATAACGAGACTATGATCATACTCCTTCATAATCGAAGGTTCATTTAACATTCATAATAGTTTTAACAACTCTATTTGTAATTCATTGTTGAGCCAGACTGGGTTTAGTTTGGGTGTTAGATACACACCGATTTATAATTGGCTTCCTGGCAATCTTCACAGTCAATGGATTGTTTTTAAAATATTAAAAGCTTCCACAATTATTAATATAGTCGAGGGATTGCATGCCAAGTATTGACGCCTACATGGCTTATCATTACAGTCGTATGACTGTATCCATTATTATCTATCACATGGAGTCATTCTTAACTCCCTTTGAGAGCTCATAGGCTTGGCCCTTGTCATCATACAACGTGGGTTTAACAAAAATGAAAAGAATACATGCTCAGCCACTGTGGCTTTGAGCTCCAGCTATCATAATGTATCATACAATACAGTACAACCGAGTCGAAAGACTCAAGGCTCATTCAAGAAAGAGACAATCTTGACAAGGCTTGACTGAGCGTAATCTCAAGAATAGTTACAAGGTTTCCTAGCTTGGCTCACAACCTTGAGCAAGTTTTCGAGAATTTTAATATATATTCTCTGCTTGGCTCACATCCTTGAGCTTGGCTTCAAAGAAGTTAAATATGTTTTCAGCTCGGCTCACAACCTTGAGCATGGTTTCAACAGTTACTATGTCTAACAATCCCAGCCCATGAGGCTTCGAGTATAAACACAACTTAACGTTGTCTTAAAAGGGTTCGGCCATACGGCTCCCAAACCATAGCATATAAGTTATTTAAAAACAAGGATGGCTCGGTCGACTGGCTTGAAGCCATGACTCAAAAGAAATATAAACAACATGCTTGGCACGACCTTGCAGTCTGCGTGCTTCAGATTTCTAATCAATAACAAGGAACTTCATGTTTCCCAGTTTACTTGAGTTGACCAATAGACCGAATGCAGTCCCAGTCTGCGAGTCTTTTCGCCACTCCCAGTTTCCTCTTGTCATTGTTCTCCCTCGAACAATTATATCACCTACTTTCTATTCTAAAGTTTCCTAGAAAACCAACCTCTCTTTGCCATTCCCCGAAGTCTTCCTTTCTTTTCTCACAAAAGGAGAGCCTAACACACAAAAGATAACCGATCCCAGACATGTCGATATTGGCTGCCAACTGCCTTTCCACTCAGTAGTGCCCCTAAAAAGGTGGCCCGATCCTTGCACAACATGGGATGGTTGGCTCAAAGCTCCCATCGATGTTCATGATCGACTGAAGCCACTAAGAATATTCCATTGAATACAATTATCAAAATAAGTAAATAACAATAATATCATTATGGGTAACAACCTATTAAGAGGTTTCATCCTTGATAAAGGATTATCACAAGGGATAATATTCATAAAAAGAATTCACATTAATTACGTCAATTATCGGGGTTGAGTGATACTCCCCCGAAATCGATTATTCCCATTAGTCGAAAGACTAGGAATAACATAATGACCCGAAGAACAATAAGTAAGAGAGACCTCCTTGTCTCTAAATATTATTATCTCTTTGCTAGGAATGATGTTCCCAAAACATCGTTCGGTCTTCACGACTTGTCGAGACTTCTTCATTGACAAAAGAATAAACCAAAAACATAGAAACAAAAGATAAGAGACATGACACGTGTCAACTTACGAATGGTTGAGAAGGACATAGGAGTCAATTACTCAGATGGCTAGTCAACCTATGTTTTCACAATGTCTAACCCCTTCCTCCTGGATGATACTCTCCTTCCTTCTTTGAAGGACGTTCGTTTCTCCTGTCACATTCAGGACCACAAGATTACAATCAGTGCATCATTATCAAATCTCGTTATCGAAAATCAAATAATTTACAAAACTATTTAACATCTGTTTCTACTTCATAATCAAAAGTTAAATCAAATATTTCCACAATATCAAATCAATCAACTATGACTAATCCTCCGATTATCATGCCAAGTTATTGATTAAGTCTAATTTGTAAATTGGGGATGTAACATGGATCCTAAGGTGCGACTTGGTGTAAATTGATTCCCTGTCACCAGGCAAATGTTTCTTCCAGACCTTTTGCCACTGTCTTGAAGTTTTCATCCCAAGTAGCTTAAAAAACACAAAGGTAATAGTTGCTATTCGTAATTCAAAATCGGACGATGAAATGAGTTCTCCAACGCAAGCCTTTATACTTTTTTGCTATAGGACCCAAGGGCCCAAAATTGGTGCCGAACTGTTTAGTTTGAAATTTTATTAATATATTTATATTTTTTATTTATTAATATTTATATATTATATAATTATAGTGTTGAAAAACACTTTTTTTATTATAATAATAGTATTAATTGTCATGGGCAAAGGGGACACGACAGTCCTCCCTCCTCAAATATTGCTTGTCCTCAAGCAATTTCAGATACGGATGATCTAAAATCTCAGCTCCTTCCCATGTAGCATCCTCGATAGGCAAATTTTTCCATTTCACCAAATATTTCGGAATGACCTTATTCCTTAGTTTCTTCTCTCTCATATCTATGATCACTTCGAGCTCCAAAATCAATTTCCCTTCGTCATCAAGTGGAGGCAGCTCCGAACAAGGAGTGATATGCTGTCCAACACTTTCTTGAGGCGAGATACATGAAAAACATTGTGAATTCTGTTATTTTCCGACAACTCTAGCTCATATGCTACCTCTCCTACCTTTTGTGTGATCTTGTAAGGCCTGTAAAATCGTGGTTTAAGCTTCTTTGTGCCACTTCCTTTGAGGGAAAATTACCTATAAGGTTGCAACCTTAGAAAAACCAAGTCTTCAACCTCAAAAGTCCTCTCCACATTGTGGCAATCATCATACATCTTTTGCTGATTTTGAGCTTGTTGTAAGTTCTTATTGAGTGCATTTAAAATATCCTCACTTTGCTATGCCAAATCTCTAGCTCTAGGAACTCTGCTGTTTGAAAGGATAAGTCCACAAATGATAATGCATCATAACCATATATTGCTTTGAAAGGAGTCATCCCTATCCACACGTGATGAGTTGAATTGTAGCAAAACTCCCCAAGATGAAGCCACTTAATCCATGCTGTTTGTTGCTATACAAAATATCCTCACTTTGCTATACCAAATCTCTAGCTCTAGGAGCTTTGTTGTTTGAAAGGATCAAGTCCACAAATGATAATGCATCATAACCATATAGTGCTTTGAAAGGAGTCATTCCTATCCACATGTGATGAGTTGAATTGTAGCAAAACTCCCCAAGATGAAGCCACTTAATCCTTGCTGTTTGTTGCCCTGTAACATAATTCCTCAAATACCCTTCAAGCCATTTATTCACAATTTTTGTTTATCCATCCGTTTGAGGGTGATAGCTAGTGCTTGGAGTCAACTCTGTACCTGTCAACCGAAAAAGTTCTTGCCAAAACAAACTAATGAACTTGCTGCCCCTGTCACTCACAATGTTTGTAGGCAGCCCATGTAATCTAAACACCCCTCTAAAGAACAAATCAACCACATGTGGAGCTCTATATTAGGAAGATATAACATATAAATAAGCATACTTAGTGAGTCTATCCACCACCACAATGATAATATCCTTACCCTGCGCTCGCAGTAGATTGGTGATGAAATCCATAGAAATGCTCTCCCATTTCGGATTTGGAATGGGTAGGGGCTACAACAATCCAGCTGGAAATGTCTGTTCTACCTTGTTTTGTTGACAAGTCAAACACTCTCTAACATGCTTTAAAACATCTCCCTTGAGGCCTTTCAAAGAAAATTGCTCACATGTCTATATGTTTTGTAGTACCCTTGATGGCCTACCAATGGAGTGTCATGACATGCTCTCAAAATCTTGTCTTTCACCTTCGATCCTGGGACAAGGTACAATGGGTCCTTATAGAAAATGAGCAAATCAATCACCTTGCACCTATCATCTTGCAACTTACCATCCAAAACGTCAATAGTAAATGTATCCTAGGCATTTACAACTAGTTTAGAATTTCTCCAATCAACAGATATGTCTAATGGAACATAAATAAGGCTTCCTAGATAATGCAGCAGCCACTACATTATTCTTCCCCTTAACATACTCAATATCAAAATATAAGCCTACAACTTAACCCACTTCTGTTGCCTATCATTCAAATATTTTTGATTGAGGAAGAATTTCAAACTGTTATGATCCGTTTTAACCACAAATCTCCTGCAAACCAAATATTGCCTGAACTTAGCCAATGCATGTATGATGGCTAGCATCTCCTTGTCATAAATAGAGAAACCCCTCTTTGACTCCTTGAGTTTCCATCTCTCAAATGCTATAGGGTGTTTGTTTTGCATCAATATTGCTCCAATACCCTCTCCTGAAGCATCACACTCCAAAACAAATTGAAGTGAAAAATCTGGAATAGCCAAAATGAGACATGAACTCAGTACCTCCTTGAGCTTATCAAAAGCTCTCTGTTTCAACTCACTCCAAGAGAAAGCTCCCTTGTCAAATTCATCAACGGGGCAACCAATTGTGAAATCCCTTTGAGAACCTCCTACAATAGCTGCAAAGTCTCACAAACCCTCTCAAATGTGATAAAGTCCTAGGTCGAGGCCAATCTATTATTGCCTTGATCTTCTCTTCGTCTACATTGACGCCTTGAGCACTAATCTTATGCTCTAAATACAAAATCTCAGTCATCCCTGTAATGTCCCCTCTCTGATGGATGTGAGTGGTTATGAGATTAGCCCATCATGGCGACCCTTGTGGGCTAGTTCAGTGGATAGAGGGTCTTTTTGTCCGTCATTCTTTTGCCAGTTCGGGACATTGGACATCATCAGTGCTCAGTTGGTATCATGTTGTGGCTTCTATTCTTGGTTTTGGTCATGTTTGGAGGCACTTACTTTTTTTAGAAGGTCGTATGCTGAGGGGTTGCTATTTCAGGCAGGGCACTAGTCGATTGGACTTCCATAGTTATTTGGTGACTTGGTGGATTGTTTTCATGGGGAGTTCATATTTTTTTTAATGGAGTTAAGTAATAAGTGTTATATTATAACTTATGTTATAATTACACTTTATATCTAATAAGGGGGCCCATGAGGCCAATACCCTCATTAAGTGTCACTTAAATGAATTTATTTTATATTTGGCACATAAACCAAAGTTTGAGAGGAAACAATAAAAAAACAAATATAATTGGAATTATGCATTTGAAAAGAAATAAATTGAATTTCCAATGTTATATATAATTCTCTTCACAAAGTTGGCCTCATTATTATTTGAGCATTTGATATTTGGTGAAATTGGTCTGAGAGCTTGGCGTTGGAGAATTCAAGGGTTTGGGCTTGGAGATTGAGGAATCTTCAAGTTTAATGGCAATCTGAAGTGGTGCAAGATCCACTAAAGTTGCTGGGTTAATCAAGAAGGAATTGATGGAATGAGATTAAGAATGTTTGATTGGCTGAAATTGAAGATTTTAAAGATTCCATGATTTTTTAAAGGCTGCTACAGTAATCCGTACGGCTGCTACAGTGTTCCGTACCGCTGCTACAGTGTTCCGTACCGCTGCTACAGTGCAAGAAATCGATTTTCAAGAGGGTCTGATATAAAATATTCTAGATCTGAATTATGACAGCAATTTTGGTTTTTCAGGGGTGCGTGTGCAACCTTCACAATTGTCAGTACATCTATTACCTAGTTGAGCAATCTCTAGCTTTGGATTGCAAATTTAAATCATAGTTTCTTTTAAATTATTGTTGCAATTTCAATTTCCTGTGCATGTCTTTCAAAACCCAAAAAATACAAAAAAAACACATATTTCAAACAAAACAAAAAAATCTTTTCCAAGGCACATTCTTGCAGCAGATCTGTATTTTGGCTTGAGAGGCATCAGGCTTCTTACAATCCCAAACTCACATTTGGATGCCTTGGTGTAAAGTGACTGCTGCTCAAGTATATCCAATACTTCATCTATATGCCAAGCACATAAAAGTCATCACATAATTTGTGCCTCCCCAAGGTGATGTCAAGTTGTTAGATCCTTCATGTACATGGAATAGTAAATCTGTCTGCCACAATCACATTGAACCCCTCAAAATTATTTGTCTTCAATTTCATCCTAGTCGCCAAACTCTCATCAATGAAATTATGTGTAGCCCCGCTATCAATCAATACTATCACTCTATATCCTTGTAACACTCCTCGCACACAGAAAGGATGTATCTAGGTGCCCCGGAAAGAGTGGCAAGTGTACCTCCTAAAGACTCTTCTCCTCCCTGATCCTCATGCTCAACCTCATCCAAAATAACCTTGGGTTCAAACTCTTCTACCTTGGAATCCTCATCGGAGACTACCTCTACGTAGTGTACCTGCCCCTTCCCGAAGCATCTATGTCCTGGCTCGCATGAATCTCTACAAGAAAAGCACTTCTTCTTCCTCCAAAGCTCATTCTTAGTTTCTTCTACCTTGCTTGGTTTTGGAGGTAATGTCTTTGGTTGCGGAGAACGGTCTCCTATGCTGTCCTAATGGTGCACTCTTGGGATAGGACTTGTTCTTGGTCGTGGTATCCTCCAAATTCAAAGCCCTTCCGATAGCATCTTGTAGAGATGTCGGCTCAAAGGCCCTAACCAAACCTCGGAGTGACTCCGATAATCGCTCAACAAAAACATGAGCCTCCTCTTTGTAACATTAGGCACCATGTTTGAAACCCTTTGAAATTTTTACGACATGATCTTCTACTAAACCATGTTGCCTCAAATGTGTCAACTCTTTGAAATGCATCTTTGGATCCTTCCCATCAAACACGTCTATGAGCCTCTGTGTGAAATCAGCATATGTCACAACATGATGATGCCCTTTTGTGATTTAACCCATGATGCCACCACACATGCGCTATACCCTCCAAATGAAGAATAGCAAACTTGATAGCTTCATCTTCTGTGATAGGGTTGAGTGAGAGATATGTAACCAATTTTTGAATCCAAGCCTGTGTCGTGACCTTCCCTGAACCATCAAAAGCTGGGAGAGTCAACTTACTCACACTTTGCTGTAGATCTCTATTGAATTGCTGCGTAGTTTGTCTTATCTCTCCCCTTGGCCCATTCCTTGATCTGACATTACTGAATTGTACAAATGGGATCTGATTTATGATATTCGGATCAAGTCTCATGTACTCATCTATGTAGGTATTAAAGTCATTTGTAGCTGGGTTTGGCTCCTCTACCTGTGGGGACTCCACTCTAGGAAATGTAGGCCGGAAGGGTCTGGGTGCTGATCAAATTGGAGTCCTGCTGTTATTTGTGTGATTTCCAGCCCCATTCTGATTAAAATTACTCCCTTCTCCCACATAATTTTGTGTAGGTCTAATGGAATCAATAGTATTATTCATATTCTGCATCATTTAGATGAGCATTTGTGTCATTTGCTCTTGTCTTTGTGCCATTTGTTCCTGTCTTTGCATGAAAGCCTTCCACTCATCCTCTTGATCTGCCATCTTCTTTTTACCTCTGCCTCCAATTCCAATGCTAACGTGTTGTGATGCTGCCTCTAATCTTTTTTCTCTCCGCAAGGCTCTCCGATATCTTTGACTCAATTGCATAAACTAAATTAATCCTGTAGGCTGGCAGGACTGCTTGCTGTGATACCATTGTATTATCCCTAATAGCTTTTGTATTAATCTTACACAGGTGTATGCACTAGTGGTTTAACTTGTTAATTTCAAATCAGACAATACAGTGATCAAAGGAGTAATAATGGTTATAATAAAAAACTGAACTTAATATTTCTTGAAATTGATTAATGAAAATTGAGGTAAAGTGCTACCCATAGGCCCAGTACAATTATGAGATATTGTAAACTTACAAGTTCCAAATGTGGATTTGTTAGTTCATACAAGCTGCTGTAGCAAACTTCATATAGTTCAGGTCTGCTAACCGGTTGTCCCTGGCGTGCCTCCACTTCTCTGGAAAATTGATAGATGAATGATAGCGTCCGCGCTAGATGATAACTTCAAACTGATTTGCCTTATGTCCATGTGTCACTGAAATATAACCTCAGATGGATCTGCCTGCGTGTCATTGGAATATAACTTAAGACGGATCTGGCTTATGCCTGCTTGTAAAGATGTTGGATGCATTGGATGATAATTTCACAAGGTTCTGCTTATGCCTGCGTGTCAAGGATGTCGGGTGTGCTGGATCGTACTTCATACGGTCTGCCTTATACTCACGTTTTGATGGTGTCAAAGACACCCTTATCGCTCACAATTCAGATGCAGATCTCACGCCCAGCCCTCTATCCTACGTGTGCAACCAGGTGACTTAATCTCCACTGAATATCGTGTTAGAACAATATGATTCCAGGTTCATACCCTCGCTGAATTTGGTGTGTCATGTTGGATCCTGAGGTGCGACCTAGTGTAAATTGATTCCTCGTCACTTGGCGACTGTTTCTTCTAGACTTTTTGCCGCTGTCTTGAGGTTTTTGTCCTAAGCAGCTCAAAAATTACAAAGGTAATAGTTGCTTATTAAAATCCAAAATTGGATGATGAAATGAGTTCTTCAGTGCTAGCTTTTATACCTGTTTAGTTTGAAATTTTATTAACATATTTATATTTTTAATTTATTAATATTTATATATTATATATTTGTAGTGTTGAAAAACACTTTTGTTATTATAATAATAATATTAGTTGTCATTGGCGAAGGGGACATGACAAACAAGCTGCACAGGTGCAAATCACGGTTGGAAATCCAATAACAAAACATAAGCCTACCTTTGAGAAAAATACTAGAGCCGAAAGCTTAATAAGTCATTACATGAACATGGCAACTTTAAATTAGATGAACAAAACAATAGGTTTGGTATCTGACTCAGTGTTTCCAATCAAGATACATTCAAGCAGGCAAATGGCCTGGGCTTTGTTCTATCCTTTCTGCATGCCTGAGCTTGAAAAACAAAATTGATTTCAAATCCAGCAGGTTAAAAATGAAAATGGCAAAGCACTGAAAGGATGTGTCGGATTTAGAAACACATCTTTATTGACAAATTACAGCTGCATGTATGACATCCCTGCAAATGTACAGTTTTTGGATAGGACAGGTGTCAACCATTTTAGTCTTACAATGGTCTTTAGAAATGAACGTGCCAAAACCTATAGTCTTTTATGTGCAGCAAGGACTGAAAATTAAAACATTAGAAGTTCATTTAATTTTGCAGTTGCCTGCATGTAGGGACAAGTGTCTCTGTTCTCAGTTCCCACCAATCATCATAGTAGTGATTAATTATGACGGCTTTGCAAAAACCTTACATTCTGCTAGCATGTGGCCATCTAGCCCAGAGGGAGGAAAAAAACAAATTGTTACAGATTTTACCACAGGCCCACTATTTTCGATAGTCAGGTCTTCTCTTGCTTCAAAATTTGGGCTGGTAAATCCTGCAGACAATTAGAAGCAGGAAAAACAATTTTTGCACGTTATCTCATTAAAAATTTAGCAACTACATGTTTAAAACATACTCTGCAATTTTTTTTTGATCCGTAATCGTTGGAGGTCACAAGGGGGACCTCCTCCCCATCAACATATCCACTTATCCAAACATATTCAACTTAGAAGCCACATAGAAACCACATGTTACTCGGGAGATTCGAACTTGGATCTCCATCGTGAGAACCTTATGGCCTTGCCATTTAAGCACAACCCCTTTCACAACATACTCTGCAATTTAATACAAGGAAAAGATGATTTTTCATTGGCTGGAAAAGCTAAGTTTAATCACTTGTTAAAATCAGCCTCTCCGCTATAGTTCCATGGCAGGAACTAATAACATGGTTTGTGTCCACTGTCCACGCAGCTTACAACCTAAACAGGCAACAAATTTATGGTGTGATATTAACCTGAACAGATAACAAATTTATGTCATATGATATTTATTGGAATGGAAGCCTCTAGAACTCAAACCAGAAATATAGTGCAATGCAATGTTACATTATTGTTTAATACTTATAATTATAACAATCACTTAATTAATATATTTTTGGTGATAATGAAACATCTAAATATTATGGAGTAACCACCAAAATGACCCGAGCTGTATTCAATTTAAAAAAAATCAAAATAGCTTAACCTTATTGAGCATGGAATGGTGTAAACTATAAATAAAAAAGCACCAATCAAAACTGTATCTCTCCTCATATAGTTTTTATCAATAAAGTTTTCCTTCCTTGGGAGGATGCTGCTCTTCTAACGAGACATTAGAATATATAGAAAAATACATTTGTAGTAGTTCTATTAAATGTTTTCTATAAAAAAAAATAGTTTTATGAAATTTAGAAAAGTATCAGTAATTACAGAAGATTTACCCATAAAGGTCTTATTACAATAACACAAGGCCAGAAATCAGAAGACAGAGGCTACTGCCAGAGCCCGCTCCATACTAAGCATGCAGCCTGCACAGAGAGAGTGCAGACAGCCAGAGAGGAACAATAAGCGGGAGAAGACTGAGAAAGAGAAAACCTCAGCAGGAAGTGTCAGCATGGATGTGAAGAAACAAGTCCAAGGGGAGAGGTATGAGTGCTAAGAAGATCAAATTGCAGTATTGGCACAAGACATGAGTGGCATTGTGTTTTGTTGCTTGCATAAATAGTATTGCGCTTACATGGATAAGTGTAGGGAAAATATATGCACCTTACAATAAGATCTTAAGTTTAACTCTACTTAAATTAGATATTGATCTAATGAGTTGATGTTGAAATAAAAGATTGAGATTTCAGTAAATTGAGATCGATAAATGAGATCGCTGAAATGAATAAGGATCTTATTTAGTGTTCTACATAATGTAGAATTTGACCTGTTTGACTGATTAATATATTGTGACAATCTTATTGAAAACTAAGATTATGTATCTCAGCAGAGATCAGGGGATTGTATCAGGGATCTTTTGAGATTTCTGTTTGGGAAGGATTTGCACCTGTGAGGCTTATTTGCTTGCACTTGGATTTGCATTTGAAAACTTGGTGGTGACCAAAATACTTTTAGGGGTTTATTAGAGGGAGAGAGAAGACCATTGACTTCTTTAATAGCAGTCAAGCCTGTTTGCGAATGAACAAAGATCGAAAGTAAACTATGTTCCATGTTGTTTCGGGGATGGGGGCGGCAGTTGGAGGGCCATTTTTTGGGGATGACAGTGTTATATATATATATATATATATATATATATATATATATATATACACTCAAATTTATACAAGTTTAACTAATATCGAGTAACATGACATCAAAATTAAGATAGTGACAGCAGTTTATCAGCAATAAATATATCATGGCAGCAGCATAACAGCAATAAAATTAATTGACAGCAGCGATGGTAGTATAACAACAATAAATATATCATGATTCAGATTCATAGCTAATGATATAAGTTATATAATAGTCAACAATATTTTTTAATGTCATGAAGGAATTCAGATTCATGAAGTAATTTTAAAACAGTTAATTACAATTAACAGTTATATAAGTTCTTCAGATTCATGAAGGAATTTTAAAACAGTATTTTTTAATGTCATGTAGGATTTTAAAAAAACATTATAAAAGCTTGCCATGCCATCGGGGATGTTTGTTAGTCCTTGGTATGGTTGAGGGACGTCTCAGACGTGCCCAGCTGCCTCGGGGACAGCCAAACATCCCTGTGGTGTCGACTATTCTTGCATTGCTTTTCTGAAATGTTTTGGAATTTTGAAGATTTTGGGGATGGCTAGGGGACATCCCCTGCCGTCCCGCCATATCCAATGCATCATTGGGGGTAGGGATGGAGGTTGGAGGGCCGGGGATGCATCCTCATGGAACACTGAAAATAAACAAAATAGAGACATAAATGCTGATACAAATAAGACTGATACAAGACTAGGATTCATGTAAATATGGTTGAAATTATTTAAATGCAGATGTTTTATGATATGAATTGATTGATACTAAA
This sequence comes from Cunninghamia lanceolata, assembly GCA_027924645.1. NCBI lineage: Eukaryota > Viridiplantae > Streptophyta > Pinopsida > Cupressales > Cupressaceae > Cunninghamia > Cunninghamia lanceolata. The sequence goes on from BSBN01001583.1 coordinate 21,751,018, forward strand.
TGACCTGGGATGATGTCCTTAAATACAAGTCCTATACACACAACTTGAGACTTTTGGCACATGGGTTGATGGATAATGTTCATATTTTGGATAAATAAATTTGAGAAGCATGGGATTTTATAATCAAATTGGGAGGACTAGGGCACAATGTGACGCTATGCAAGTGATAGGATGTAAGCGGCCTAGTTTAGGACATAAAACTCCGAAGGATTTGGATTGGTCTTGGCTAAGGTGATGGGTAAAGTAAGTCTAAGTGATAGGTCTAGGGTTAAGGTTGGTTAGTGTACCAAATGAGCCAAGTGGAGTGCTAAGACCACACATTTACAAAAGTAAAAGTGCAAGGTACACAATTTTATCCCTTACATTGCCCCCACGTTGGTGTGCATGCAAATCTATGCGAGCAAATGTGTCAAATAGTAAAAATGAAAGAAATAAGAAGTCATGGAATGGGTATAGTTTTTTATTATTGATTAATGATCAAATATGGATCAAGCATGTGCTCCCTTTGTCCTTGATATACAAGTGGCATCCATTGAGCTTGTCATATAGTCAAAAGAATAGCACCCACCTATAAATTATTACACATAAATTGAGAATGAAATTAATAATAATATGCTCCCAATTGTTTGCACTACAAAGGAGTGCCCACAAATCAAAGGCAAAATATAAATCATAATGAAATGAAATATGGAAATTGTGTCTATAATCAAAGCATAATAAGTGAAGGAAATCGAGTATAGAGAATCTCAGAATGCTACTTAGTGTATTTTAATTGTGTGTGAAATTGGTTTGTTGAAACACGTGCAAAAGATGCCCCAAGTTTTTCCCCGAATAGGAGCAAGCTGGATCACATAGAACTTGCAAAAAGAAACAATACCTTGCTCCCAAGTAGAAAAATCAAGTGAAAGAATCGAAAGAAATTATGAATATAAAATATATAAACATAATACTATAATATGAAGTGCATAACACCACCTAATGGCTAAAAAAATTACACTTAAGTTTATACTTTGTTAGTTGCCTAGTTCATGAATTTCGTATTAATTATGAGTGTTATACTTGAATTGGGATGATTCATGTGCTCAGTGCACTCAAAGCCTTCCTTCAATTTTTCTTGTAGAGGAATTGGAGCTACTCTTTCTCTCTTGGCCTTCATCTCTTCTTATAAACTTCTATATGCATGTCAAGTTTAAATTGACAGTTTGGGGTTCTTGATCAACAATTAAGTAGTAAGCTTTTTGATGGTGTCCATCGACACATAGAGTTTCATGCAAAATTGACCCACAACTTAGTGCATAAATGTAGCCACCTGCATTTTGTAAAATATGAAGCAACTTAAAACTAAGCATAGGGATGAGGCGAATTATAGAAGAGATGTGTTTAACTACTCAAAGCACCCCAGACTCTTGGTATATGAAGATTTCAAAACCATGACATGGGGATGCTAGGATATGGGGTGATGTAAGCGATGACTTGCCCACCTCTCGTGCACTAGCACAATACCAAGTCATAATGACATAAGCAGTGGCATGAAAACTAAGACTAACCTTTAAATGTTCAACTTCTATAACCTAGACCTACTTTCTAAAAAATGATCATCTGTTTTTAAGGATATAATAATACTAGCTCAAGAACATGACATATATCCCAACTTGCATTCCTGACATGACACAAAGGACTTAAGTAACTCTTTCTTTGGAGTGGGGACTTACTACAACCAATTGTGTTTCTTTGAGGTAAGTTTGAACTAGAATACCATATCTAATCCAATGATTGTACTATTGAATTCTAGAAAACTTACTGAAATTGATAGAGGCACATGCTCCTTTTCCTGGATGGAATTTGGAGATAGATTTCAATAGAGAATCTAAACGCAAATGAGGAGATGATTACATTGATTGACTTGATTAGTAAATGATATCAATAAGAATATCCCACCAGTCATGGAATTTACTCGCCAATATAAATCAATTACTTGATCTGAAAGAAACAATTGAGTTTCACCATTGAAAAGATCAATTTGATAGTTATTGTGTTTCTGGTTGCTTTTTTTTTGTCTCAACGTTTCGGATCACACTCTGTGATCCATCATTAGGAGGAAAGGAAGAGAATGCAAATGAATTTTTACTTGCAGAGAGGTTTCTTAAAAAGAGAGAGCACAGGTAGGCACAGATGACAAGAAAAGCATGAGGAGACAATAAAGAGACAAGAAGAGACAATAAAGAGACAAGAAAAGATTAGCTAAGTTTCCAAAGAGAAAAAATAACCAATAAAGAGTAAAAAAGAATAAATACAAGATGATAAATAGAGAGGTACCCCAAAAAAGTTAAATAAAGTATAAATAGCTATAAAGCAAGATTATATAACTATATATATGTACATATAAAAGCATAGGAAAGTATAAGTCTAAAAAAGTAAGTAATTAAGTAAATATATCTATATATAATATAACTATAAATATGTGTAAAAATACAAGCATATGAATAAATAAGTCTGTAAAAATAAGCGATTAAGTAAATATATCCTTATATATGGAGATATACAAATAAAAAGTACGGTGAGAATATGAATACAAAAGAAGAAACCCAAGAGATAAGAGGGGAGTAAAGGGAAATAGAGATAGGAAATAAAGAAAATCAAGTGGGGGATAACCTGCAAGTGTAATTGAATGCAAAAGGAAAGGAGGGTGTGCATGTGAGAGAATTGCAAAAGAGATAAGAATGGGGAGGTAAGTGCAAATGAGAGATGGTAGCAAAAGGAATTGCCAGTGTGAATGCGAGAAGATAACAAAGGAGCGAAGAATTGAGAGGTGATTGCAAAAATAAATTAATGCAAAAGGAATTGTAAGTGAAGATATGAGAGATTTGCAAAGGAGAGAAAGTTGGAAAAGAGAGAAAAGATGCAAAACCAAGAGAGGGAGAGTGCAAAAGAGAGAAGAGAAGAAAGAGAAAAAAGATAAGAGAAAAAACAAAAGAATAGGAAAAGAATTATTTAATAGTGAAATGAGAGAAAATTGCAAAAGATAAGAGAATAAGGAGGTAAGTGCAACTGAGAGATGAAAGCAAGAGGAATTGTAAGTGTAAATGTTAGAAAATAGCAAAAGAGAGAAGAATGGAGAGGTGAGTGCAAAAGAGAGAATAATGTAAAAGGAATTGTAAGTGAAGATGTGAGAAAATTGCAAAGGAGAGGAAAATGTGAAAGAGAGAAAAGATGCAAAACCAAATAGAGAGAAGAGAAAAAGAGAAAAAATATAAGAGAAAAAAAGAATTATGATAACTGTGAGGGGAAGATGCAATTGAGATAAAAATGTGAAGAGAGATAAAGAGCAAATGCAAAAGAGAGACAAATGTATATGAGAGATATAAATGAGAGAAAATGGAAAAGCAAAGGAGAGATACATGCAAAGGAGAAAAGAGTATAGATAAATATATATGCAGGAATATATATATATATGTGTGTGTGTGTGTGTGTGTGTGAAACAATAACGAATGTAAAAGAGAAATTGTCACAGCAAGAAAGAAATAAATGCCAATGAGAAAAGAACAAGAGGAAACAAGAGAGAAAAAAGAGTATTCTCACCATACTTTTTACTTTTTATTTGTATATCTCCATATATAAGGATATATTTACTTAATCACTTATTTTTACAGACTTATTTATTCATATGCTTGTATTTTTACACATATTTATAGTTATATTATATATAGATATATTTACTTAATTACTTACTTTTTTAGACTTATACTTTCCTATGCTTTTATATGTACATATATATAGTTATATAATCTTGCTTTATAGCTATTTATACTTTATTTAACCTTTTTGGGGTACCTCTCTATTTATCATCTTGTATTTATTCTTTTTCACTCTTTATTGGTTATTTTTTCTCTTTGGAAACTTAGCTATTCTTTTCTTGTCTCTTTATTGTCTCCTCATGCTTTTCTTGTCATCCATGCCTACTTGTGCTCTCTCTTTTTAAGAAACCTCTCTGCAAGTCAAATTCATTTGCATTCTCTTCCTTTCCTCCTGATGATGGATCACGGATTGTGATCCGAAACGTTGAGACCAAAAAAAAGCAACACAATTTTTTTCCAGAAACACAATAACTATCATCATGGACTGTGGAAATATCATGTCTACAAAGATCAATTTGACTCAGGTCTGGAATCTGATTTCATACCCTAATGTGGATAGATTTCTCAGGGAATCATGCACAAACATGAACTAGTAAATTAGTATCTTCACCTCTCATTCTTAGGAGTCTTTTCAATATAAAACCTTATTACAAGATCAATTACTTAAATAATTTATACTCTAGGTGTTTTTGGACTTGCAAACCTACCCAAATTCTTTGCAACTCATGTAAGGCTTTTTAAAATGCAACTTTTGACTGATGATATAAATGTTCAACATAATACCTCTAGAAGCTTAAGCTAGGATTTACACATAACTTTTTAACTAGGGAGCGCTTATTCAATTCTATCATGAATTTATAAGAGTACAAGAATACATTATAGATCTAATTGATAAGTTGTCTTAATTATACACCATAATCTTCACAAAAGCATTCAAAATCAATTGATCAAATTACATCGAGATATAACTACAACAATTCATTACCTAATTTCTTTGGGCAACAACTATATGAGCTCCTTACCAAGAATTTGAAGATCATCCTCTAGAACCCATTGATCTTTGTCACCTTCCATTGCGCAATTCTAATAGGGCTCATGTGTACCAAAGTGCTTCCACTTTATCATCCACAACCATTCCCTAGACAACTTGTGGTTAGAGTTTATTCAAATGACCACACATACATATATGAGCATTTGACCAAAAATATCATATTTGTACAATCATCACAATTGAAAGTGCAAGCTAAATTATGATACTCAAAAATAAATGTCACTTGTCATTGCTCCAATGCTTCGATAACTTGCTTGTGAGGGCTAAAAAAAGCAAATATGATTGTTGTTACACCCAACCACTCTCATAGTGGGTATCTAGTTCCATAGGGGTGTCAAGTGATGTGTGCAACTACCAACTAATTACATAACCTGACTGAGTTATTGAGCTCCATTGTCAATAACCATATCTATTTGGACCCCCTTTTGAATCCAATTTAAAACCAAAACTCTAATAACAACTACAATCGTGTCATTCAACTACAATCAAGATGACCACTTGGGCTACAACTTGGTACTTGAATTCCAATCTCTAGATAATGGTGGCTACAACCTATCCCATTAAGGCCATAATAAATTGCTAGAGCACAACTAAGGTGCTGGAATTCCATTTTAGTTTAGATGGTTGTAGCGACAAACATATCCACCTAGTGATAGCTACTGTGTCCCACCAAGGCCTTAAATTTTTACAACATATTTCATGTCTTTCCTTGTGACACATAGGACATCAAGCTATTTAAATCATGGAGTATCCTTGTCACTAGTTTATACAAACACAGACCAAGGGTCTGTTCACAGATGAGTCATAACACACACAATATATATATATATATACACTACACAAATATTATACCTTAGTGGTGCTTTCTTTGGCTCCCTTTTTTCTAGCTCATTTCCACTTTCTCTGATCTCCCAATTCTCTCTTCAAATTCCTTGTGATTAATTCTTAACAACGATGGTGACAATATTAGTAATCTTCTCATGGAGTCTTCTCTAATATGTATGCTAATTATCATGGTTTTCTTGTTTGGGATTTCATTAATTAATTTTGGGGCACATTGACTTCAAGAATATCTATCTAGGGATTTTTCTTATGCAAAATCTCAAAACATTCCTTAGATTCTTCAATCTACCAATGGTTGATTACTATTGATGGGTGTCTTTTCTAGTGATCTATGTTTAGTTTGTATTGATGTTGCTTCACTAGTAATTTGCCATTCACAACCTTGAACAATCAATATTTTATCCATCCATAATTTCTTACTGCTTACGATGATCCTCTTGAGTGTCTTTGGTTTTGAGATAATCCTTGGTGATCTAGTTTATTTACTTTGACTCCTTTTCGTTAGTTTCTAGACTTCACGAAACATACTAACAATTCAATGATCCTCTATTGGCTTGGTGCCTTCTGCAGATGTGTCTCATTTACACTATCATCTGAATACTAATTGGCTACACCATGGAATAAAATGCTCCCTTTGACTTTGTTTGGCTTTGTCCTTCTGAGCGATATCCTGCATTCACTCAAACTAATTCATCAAGGCATCATGTTAAAAAAAAAAATCAAAATAAATGTTAATCTAAGTATTATTCCAATCAACCACCATCAAAACAATCAAGCCATTGACAATGTAAAAATATAACTAAATCGATGTAATGTCCCCTGTTGGAAACAATACTAAATTTACCCTAAAAATTCAAATACCCCAAGTTTAGGTTAGGGTTTTGGAATTACATTTATATTACCTTCCAATTTGCATCATTCTTGTGCCCTAAATCTGCAACCATAACATAAGAAACACATATACAAAATATAGGTGTACAAACATACCTCTTGAATTATTAGTGTTAGATAAGATTTCCCTGCATTCAAATTCATAATCAATATTCCATTTATCTATTCACTCAACTCCATTATAGTGGGGATGATAAGACATTCCTTGGTACATGATGCCTCCATGCAAGCCCTTACGGGGGGCATGGCAGATCACATGTTTAGTTCCTCCATACAGGCCCTACGGGGGTTTGGCAGGATCAAGCTGTCATACAAAGCCTCCATACAGGCCCTTACGGGGGTATGGCAGGGGTGTAGATCAGACTTGCCTCCAAACAAGCCTTAGGGGGGTATGGCAGGACTGTTTGCCTTTGGTCTGTTTGTCATTTCCCTCCTATGATGGGTGGTCATATTAAAGATAACAAAGAAATATTTATATGGATTCAAAGCTGACCTGTTCACAATATTGTATGTTATGCACAATAAGTATGATGGCCTTGAATATATGTTTACTTGCAGATCTGAATCTATAGTATGTGAATATCACAGTTTGCTTTTTATTTCTGAATCGAATGCTCTAATATCTCAGATGCTTGCTGCTATAATTTGACTGCTGTTTTTATCTATATGGTATATTTTGTATTCTTCAGAAAATCTTATTCGATTCCCTTGTGTTTCAGATCTAATAATCCTTCTTATTCCTCCACATTTATATTGCAGAGTTCTGTCCCGCTGCTCCCTTGATCATAATTCATTTTCCTCTTATACCCTTATGCCTCCATGAAGAGAGGCATCCTTTGGAATGGCATGACCCTTTGTTTACCTTGATCGCTGCCCTTAATCTTAATTTCTTCAAACTAATTTGCTGCGCACATTTACTGCATCTTTATACATTATTAATCTCTTTAATCCATTCCCAATCGCTGTCTTTTTAGCACTTTGACGTATGTAGTTAAGATTTATATATTTCTACCTTTTTAAATAGATTATCTCTATATCTTGAGGAAGGTATGCCGGAAGTAGAGATTATCGTATGAGTGCTCTTATCTTGATCGGCCTTATATATTTAAATCGTGGTTGTTGCCATAGACATTGTTTACAGAGGTCGGCCATAATGAAGTCAGCCTAATTTTGTATGAAGTCGGCCTTTATAAATTAAATCTTTAAAAATTGTTTGGCAGGGGATATTACAATCGAGATAAGCATAGATCTTCAAACATCCAAAAATAGCACTAATATCAATGATATTATCTAAATTATCAACACTCCAAAGTTAATAACCTTGAATGTCTTTTAACATTATAAAAGTCCTTAGGGCCTTCAACTCTAGTGCTAATGTTAAGGAAATGGAGAAGTAAGGTGTGTTCCCCCTTGGAAATTATCCTTAAAATTTAATTTAAAATAGGTTTGGATAGAGCTATTGAATTTCCTGTGCATTCTTTAATGTTGCAAGTTGGGATTGTATTGATACATTGGATCTTAATTTGGTTGATGTTGTGCTTCCGAAGCTGGAGAGCATTGATCGAGGATTTAGATTGGCTCCACTTGAAGAGTGTTGTAGTCCATTTACACATAGGACTAATCAATCACATGGTTTAGGTTGGAAAGAAGCCGAGGTGCAAAATATGCTTCCTACACTAATCTATTTATGGAAGTATGTGCAAAAATTAAATTGATCATACAATTGCAAGGAAAACAAAAGTAATATATCATAACATAGTGATTTTCATGGGAAAAAACTCTTTTGGGAGAAAAACCCCACACTTCAAAGCAATTCAATATATTATTTGGTAATCAAATTGTTACAATACATTTGTAAAGTCCAAGCCTTTATAGGAGTGTCACCAACAAGAGATTTGGAGCAATTTTGGAAGCATAATAGTACCTATAAAACTCATTATCAAACCTCCATTTCAAGCACCCAATAAATAGGAAAAGTAATACATGAAACCATCAAATGGTAATTAGGGAACTATAAGCTAAAACCACCCAAAATGTGGCACCCAAATTTGTAATCAAAATCCAATGCTCAAATCCCCAGATAAATCTACAAGCTAAAAATAACATATTCTTTGCATCTGTCATAAGCTCGTCATAATCCACTTACCAACTCTGGTGCTTTATTTTGACTCCATTATCTCCATTCAAAGATGCCTTATGACATGTCATAAGTTGGGGTGCTTTATTTTGACTCCATTATCTCCATTCAAAGATGCCTTATGACATGTCATAAGTTGGGGTGCTTTATTTTGACTTCATTATCTCCATTCAAGATGCCTTATGACATGTCATAAGTTGGTCAACAAGTGTAACTCCTTACAACTCTGTTATGCATCATAGATGTTCTTTTATTTTTAATGTCGGAGGCTTAACTTTTAGAGGCCATAAATTTTGGTCTGGGAAGTTGATTGAGCCCATTTTTTAAAATTGAAAATCTTGAGGAGATGCAAGTCGTTGTAATCCACTTGCTTTTGTTAAGGCCCATTTCAACATTTTTCAGGACCAAAATGATCCTCTAGAGCCTTGAAAATTATGTTTTTTGTTCTTAAGACTAGGATGCAAGGTTGAGACATGGTGTGCATGATCTGGTATGAATCTACACTTTACACTGTCTAGTTTTTTGAGCTCCTTCAGCAACAAATCAGGAGTTTAACTCGTGTAGACTGTGCAAAACACATAAAATGTGTGGGAGTGGCCAGGGTACACTGCAATCTCTTTCCTTGATAAAAGATCAAGACTGTTAGGTATGCTATAGATCTGAAAAAATGCTTCCAACTTCAGCAATTAATTTTGTGTCTTCACCTTTTCATTTCTCGCTGCTTTTGACCTCTAATACATGTGCCTACATTGCAATGGAAAGAACTGTTTTGGGGAGTTTTTAGAATCTGTTTTTTTTGTTTTTGTTTTTATCCTTTCTTCCTTTCCCTCCATGTATGAGTTTGCGATGAACTTCACTGAGTTTTAGAGTCTCAAAGTTTTTGTAAGGACAAATTTAGTTGACCTAATGGTAAAAATCTATGCTCTTGATACCGGAGCTACAAGTGCTAATAGAGCATTCCCGACTTCTATTCTAATATTTTCATTTGTCCTGGAGCAATAAAAACAAGGGCAGCAATGCAGCTGCAGTCCTTGCCTAAGACTGTAAGAATAGTTTGCAATTGCAGCATGCTAAGACTGCAAGCCGAAACCCATGCTTAAGACTGTAAGAAGAGTTTGCAATGGGAGCATGCCAAGGCTGCTAGGCCAATCTGTGGTTGCTGCATGCTATGTTTGCACTGTAAAAGCAAATGTGCCAACTTAAAACGAAGCATAATTAAATCTTAAAACAAATACAATGAAACAAATCCTAGCAAAACTCCAAGTGGTACTCATGGCAATTCAAATCTTGGAACAATCCCAGCCAAATAGTGTAATAGAGTTAACAAGAATCTAATGAATCTCAGAAAGTCTCATCAACCAAGAATAGTTAACTTGTAATACTTGAGCACTCCTTTAGGTTACCTGTGATGTCTAGGTAGTGGTGTCTATGTGTCGCTAGGTTCTAAAACTTTCAACAGTCATTCTCTTCAATGTCTTGATCCTTGTTCTACCTGTACCTCACCCAAAAAAGTCTAATAATATTCTTTTATTGCAATTTGAGGCTAAATGGAATAAAAAGATAAGTTTGGTTATATGGTCGATTACCTTAGTTAGTCCCCTAGGTAGTCTGTTTCAACCTCAACCTCAACTTTGTGGTGTGTGCAAGGTGTTGCAACTATCAAAAACCAAGGAGAATGTCTATTTCTGTGGTGGTGTGTTCTTGTTCAATAGAGGTCAATATAGGATATGGAATACCATTGATATGTAAAGAAAAGGATTACGAGGGTTGAAACTGCAACACGGGTTTTTGAAAGGAGATCTTGGCAACAACAGAATATTTGGTTTATGTAATTTGGAATGGGAATCTTACAAAGTGTAGGAGAAGATTAGGGCCAAGATAGGAATCCTAGAGTGAAGGGAATAGATGGAGATCGAAAAGGGGAGTTTCAACTATAGGGGATCTTCATATTGTAAGGAAGCAAGGTGTGCGCACTGCGGACACAACTTCCTAGGCTAATTTGAGAGGAGTGTTGTACAAATAACTTTAAATCTGATCCAAAACAATTATTTAAAATAGAGTAACACATTTATAGACAGATAAACAATGTAATCATAACACAGTGATTTGCGTGGGGAAACCCTTATCGAGAGAAAAACCTCGCACTCAAAACCTGCACAATATATAATCATATCAACAGAGGATTACGACATATTTCCAATGCATTTTTTATAGGAGTATTTCACTAGCATACAATGTATAATCATATCCACAGAGGATTACAACACATTTTCAATGCATTTTTTTATAGGAGTAACTCACTAGCATTTAAATATGAAGTAATTTCGACAGCATTCTGGCAGCACTTTGTACCCGAAAACTCTCATAATACAAATGACTCCTCAAGCGCCAATTTACAGGCAAATTACAAACCACAAACCACAAGTGGTTTACCAAAACCAAGTACCAAAACCATGAGCCCAAAAGTGATGCCCAAGTTGACACAAGTTCCAACGCATAGCTTGGAAAGTCTTCTGCCTATTTTTAGGAGATGCTCTTATAGCTGTCATAACCCGTCATAGGAATCTCCACAAGATGGGCGCTCAAGTTTGGCATTTACCTCCAATAGAAAGATGCTTATGACATGCATCATAATGCTGGTCAAGATTTCAATGTAAGTCTTTCTTACAGATTCTTACAAGTCAAAAGAATGTCATATTTGCCCACTAAAATAGGGCGCTCCAAATCTGCCATAAATTATTCGTCTTATGACAAGTTGCAACTCATCGACAAAGTAGCCGACACATGGCACAAGTGCCAACTCAAAAGTGGGATGCCTCATTTTAATATGAGGCCATTTTAAATAAAATAAATTACGGAAAAATTGATAAATGATTAAATTAATTGTTAGGAACTTGCAAAGGTTGAGACACCTTAATTCCCAACACATATAGCCATGAAGGACCATAGATGAATGGAGGACATTTGAAAACTTAGTATTAGTACTTAAGGAGGAAAACTTAGTGTTGAGAGAGTGAAATTGTTGTTTCCACACAAGGGTAATGATGAATTTTATTTGTGTCCATGGCAACATACCTATTGGAAAATGTATTAGGGCATCTAATCTAAGTTAACCTAGACACCACCTTTTTGAGTGCTTGTGTTTTTTTTTTGGATTGAATATCGGTCACTAATATATTAATCATAAATAGTTACAAAAAAGGTGATCAAGATGACCACCATAAAGTCAGTACATAACTATATCATCAATCCAAAATAGGACCCATTGCAGGATCCAAATATAGTACTAGGCCATCAAAATAATACAAAACAGAGTATGTTCCATACAAAACTGAGTATAGGAAATACTCCACCATGGCTTATATGTCATTAGACATGTGGTATAGAAACAGGAAAAGCACAATATACACCTGCATATACAATCCCATGTTTAGCTAGATATAACATTAACTCTGTTACAGATGTAAGCACTGGGATTACTGCTCCATATCCATTCTGCCTGTCACATGTGCCCTATTCTCTATTCCTTCTGGTGCCGAGTTCCTCTCTGTTTCCATCAAATCCACCTGTATTTCTGTATACCTGCCTTGTTGTTCTCCCTCTGACTGTGGTTCATCAGTTTCAAAGCTTTCATCTAGGTCTGTTCCTTCATATTCACAGTTTGTCTTTATCATATCTTTCCTGCTCTTCTTCTGGTTGTCATGTATGTTCCTGTCATCAGTCCTCAGATAAGCTCTGTTATTACTGTTTTTGAAAGAGTCAAAGCCTTTAAAGGTACCAATTGGAGGGGAAGCCTTTAACATACTACTGGTTACATTGTAATTCTGACAAGTAATCTCTAAGTACCTCTGGTTCTCATTTCTTGCCCTTTCAATCTGGTGGTGTTTGCAATACTCATTCTGTAAATCAATGTATTCATTTTGAAACTTTTCATTCACCTTTCTTAAGTCCTGAGGCGAGAAGTCAGCATCCTTGATGTCCTCTTTGTATAGCATTGCTCCTCCCTCCATTATTTCCATGAATTTATCCACTAGAAGCTCCAAAGTCATCATAACCTGCTCAATCAATTTCAAATTGGTGAGTTTATAAGATAACTTAGTGAGGGATCTTTCCTTGCCTTGGAACCTCTCTTCATTCCTCATCTTCCACGGAAACCATAAAATTTCAGTTGATAAGATTAACCAAAACTTATTAGCTCTTCTATTTAGCCCATTGAAATAACCACACAGAATTTCTTTCCAATTGACACAACTCCTAGGATTCCAATTAGATATATTCCCCATAAAAATAAACCAAGTTTCTTTAGCATATTTGCAATAAAAAAAACATGTTGACAAGTTTCAACAACATTACAGATAGAACAGACATTACTATCAAATCCCAAGGCCAACTTTTTTAAAATAAGAAGCCATCTAAAACATCCTTTTTTTGGTTCAATGCTTCTAGACCAAATTAAACTAAAGGTTTTGGACAAAAGTTTTGGTTCCAATTTATTTCCCCAATTTCTATTAATATGCCTGAGGATTGCCTGAGGATTAGTCAGCATTCTGTATATTCTTTTTGAATCAACACTAAGAACTTGGATCCTTCCTTCCACAACACCTTCTCAATGCACTCTTCCCCAAGAAAAGACACTTCTTGAGAAAGCTTACACAAGAAGGACTTGTAAAGAATGGAGAAGGTTCTCACATTAACAGCAAATAGATTGTATTCTTCCTCAATTTGCTGCCAGTTTTTTGCTTTATTACCATTTGTTAGATCATTTAACTTTTTTAGCCCATATCCATTCCATTTCCTGGTTGAGCATCCCTGTAGCAAAGCCAAGGGCTTCCCCTTTTGGAAAATACTCCACCAAATGGACCTGTGTCCTAAAATTATATTTCCTCTTAAATCAATTGCATTTCCATTCAAAATAATTGATTTGGCCTGTTCCCAGGCTAACCAGATACTATAGAAGACAGCATATCCCAAAGGCTTAGCCTTAAAGGCTCCAAATAACCCAATTTCTATTAATATGCCTGAGGATTGCCTGAGGATTAGTCAGCATTCTGTATATTCTTTTTGAATCAACACTAAGAACTTGGATCCTTCCTTCCACAACACCTTCTCAATGCACTCTTCCCCAAGAAAAGACACTTCTTGAGAAAGCTTACACAAGAAGGACTTGTAAAGAATGGAGAAGGTTCTCACATTAACAGCAAATAGATTGTATTCTTCCTCAATTTGCTGCCAGTTTTTTGCTTTATTACCATTTGTTAGATCATTTAACTTTTTTAGCCCATATCCATTCCATTTCCTGGTTGAGCATCCCTGTAGCAAAGCCAAGGGCTTCCCCTTTTGGAAAATACTCCACCAAATGGACCTGTGTCCTAAAATTATATTTCCTCTTAAATCAATTGCATTTCCATTCAAAATAATTGATTTGGCCTGTTCCCAGGCTAACCAGATACTATAGAAGACAGCATATCCCAAAGGCTTAGCCTTAAAGGCTCCAAATAAAAAGTCTTCAAAATGCAAGCCTTTCCAACTTCTAGCTTTTAAGGGAACAAAGTTTTCAATGTTATTCCTTATTAATATTTTCCAGGGCTCATCTCTTGTCAATGCCCTGACCATCCATTTTGTAGCAAGAGCTACACCCTGGACCCTCAGGTCTTTCAGTCCTAACCCCCCCTGGTCCTTACCTAGACAGCGCCATTCCCATTTAACAGAGTGCTTCTTCTTGTTACCTTTTCCATCAGACCACAAGAATTATCTGATAACCTTCTGAATGCTCTCAGCCTGGTAATTGTGGAACAACCACATTGAAGCATAGTACACAGAGTAGGCAGAGAGGATCTTCTGACATACTTGCACTCTGCCAGCCAGAGACAAATAGTGCCTATTCCAATTTTTCAAATTTTTTTCAATTTTAGCATACAACCATTCCCACATATATTCAAGGAAGGGCAAACAACAAATGGAATGCTCAAGAATCTGACTTGTTTAGAGCTCCCCCCCCACTCCATTTAGAATTATCCCACCAATCAGGAGGCTCATTTTTCCAGCTCAACATAATGGATTTAGAGGCAGAAATTTTGGCACTAGATGCCAAACAGAAGACTTCCAATCTCTTTTCCATAATTTTTATATTCTCTTCCTCAATTTTGGTGTGTAATGCAGTGCCATCTGCAAATTGGACATTCAACAACATATCTTTATTTGGTAACAAGATTCCTTTCATTTGTCCTTCAAGAGCATTAGTCCTTAACAAATAATATAGGGCTTCAGAAGCAATGAAAAATAGTGCAGGTGCCAAAGGGCAACCCTGCCTAATAGATCTCTCCATGATGAAAGGCTTAGACAATGAGCCATTTACTTCTACCTAAGTAGAAGCATCCTTAAACAACATCTTGACCAAGTCACAGTAATATTTGGGAAAACCAATGGTTTCCAGCATCATTAGAACAAATGACCATTCAATCTTGTCATAGGCTTTCTCAAAGTCTAGCAGTAAAATACCCGCTTCTTGATTAGTTTCTTTAGCCCAAAATAAAGCTTCCCAACTGGTAATGAGGTTTTCTAAGATATACTTGCCCTTAATGAACCCTGTCTGGGTAGAGTTAATGATCTTTGGCAATATATCTCTTAATCTCAATGCAAGGACCTTAACAATAATTTTATAGGAGACATTTAAAAGTGTGATGGGCCTCCAATTTCTAATATTTGCCTTGCCCCCTTGTTTAGGCAGAAGCTTGATGATCCCTCTGTCTATGTCCTTTCCTAAGGTTCCTTTCTCAATTGCTTCCTGATAAACTTCAAATAAGTCATCCGCCACCCAAAGTAAATTTGCTTTGTAAAATTCCACAGGCAAACCATCTACTCTAGGTGACTTCCCATTTTCCATAGACCTTATGGCTCCCTCAATCTCTGCCTTTGTAATCTTAGCTCCTAACTTATTATGCATGTCTGTGTCTACTCTCTTCTCACAAATTTTCTTGCAGAATTCCTATGCCTCCTTAGATCCCACCTTATTATCCTCTGATTTAAACAGGTTTTAATAAAACTCCCTATAAACCTCCATTATTTCTTCATCATTGTTATACCAAACTCCCTCTTCTAGGATGGGCCCAATGCTTTCCTTCACTTTTTTATACTTCAGAAGCTCGAAGAAATATTTAGTCCCCCTATCACTACCTTCCAACCAATTGAGTTTTGCTTTGACCTTGGCTCCCCGAGCCTTCTTGACCTGAATTTGCCTGAGTCTATGCTTAATGCTTCCCAAATTTTTTGCCATAACTAAACTATTAAGTTCCAATTGAGTAGCCTCCTCGGCTTTCAAAAAATCTTGTTGAAGACAATACTCCAACCTTCTTCTGTCTAAAGAGTATTTCCTACCAACTGTTTGAAAAACAATTTTACAAGAATTAGTCAATCTGTTCCAGTAATCTAAGGCACATAACTTTCCTCTCATAGCTCTACTAATCTCTCTGAAGCTCCTTATACCTTCCATGCAGTCCTTATCTAGCAGTAATTCACAGTTGAGTTTAAAACTGCATTCTTTATTGGATTTGAAGGTTTTATTTTGGTGCTTCAAGACTATTATGGTTTTAATAGGATGATGATTTGAAAGGGTGTTTGGGATAACTTGTACCAGATTCTCACTGTTAGGACCCCGAAATTGTAAAAAGCCTATCTGCATAAAACCTGCCCGACCTACAATAAATCCTCTTATTCCCCTTGTGGCAGTTACACCAGGAGAACCAAATTACTTTTCTATTCTTTTTTTGCCCCTCTAGTGGATCATACAAATTTAACAACTTCTTCATCCTTATCCAAAAATATTTTTCATTCCCCTTCCAATCCTGAGGCAGTCTCCCTGACTTGTCTGCCTTATACTTAATCATATTAAAATCTCCTTCTACTACCCAAGGCACCCTAGGTAGCTCATTGGTCATCCAATTCTAGACTTCAGCCCTGCAACCAAACTCATTAGGAGCATAGATGGCACAAATGCCCACTTTTGTGTCCTTAATTAGAATTGGAAGTGAAAGAGTTAATTGTTTGTTTTAAATTTGATTTTCCACCAGTCTTGTCAAAACCACTGCTAATCCTCAAGCAACAATGTCAAAATTATTAAGGCAGTTTTCAAATTATTCTAACAATTTTGCAACCTCCCATTGTCTAGAAGTTGTGTTACATGGGGAGGCGTCCTAGCCTCTAAAACCCGCATTCCCATCCCAATTGCATTTTGTGGCCATCCCCAATTTTTTCAAAATGTTGGAACATCACCAAAACTTGTATAGGCATCTCCAACATGAAAAAGTCATTCTTGTGAATGTTTTTCGGGACATTTTTCTATTCAATGGCAGCTTGTTTACTGTGTTTAACAATTTGAGGGGTTTATGCCCAAGCTGCAAAGAGGAACCATTTTAATGTATTCATCGACTACCAAGTATTTTTAATAAATTAAAATTTTATGTATTTTTAATAACTCAGCAAATTTATTGATATAATGTTTGATAAATTTATTGAATTGGTTTTTAATAACTCACTGATTTTATGTATTTTTTAATGGTTGAAGATCCCCACGGCCTCCCATTCTGAACTGCCATCCCCAAAACACATCGCCTGCTGCCCCACCATTCCTATCCCCGAAATATTGGAACATAGTCTAAAAGTGATTATTTCACCTGATGAACAAAACTGAATATTTTATTATTGATTATTTGATTAATTCATTATAGTGATGATTCTTAGTGTTTAACAAATCCTTATGGATCAATGTGTAAAGAAGCTACCAACGTTAATTTGCCCTCCTCCTTCACTAGAAATGGTCTTTAAGGAGGTTCATATATTGATGGGAGACCCAAGATTTTAGAGGTATATTTTCAAAAAAAGTTAAAAGCCTTTTTCCCAAATTTTTTTATAACGACCTTGTCCTTACGTAGCTTCCATATATCTATTTTGACAAACCACCTAGAACAGAACCCAAACTTTCGTTGTTTCAGAATCATGAAAAATGTACTGTATAAGACCCATGCAGGTTACTAATGGCTATGAAGGCATTTTCCCATTCAGTGTTAGGCTGGGATGGAATAAAATCCAGCTCAAAGAGTAATATGCTAGTTAAATTCATTTTATTCTGTCTAAACTGTTTATTATCGTCATTTCTAGGTAAATGTATGATTGTTTATTTGTTCAGCAAAGTTTTTAAACTGTAAGTTGCATTTTTTTGGTTCCCCACCTTTTTTTCTCTAGTGTGTAGGTAAAGTTGATCACATTGTTTGATTTGCAGGAAGCATTATATGGAAGGCGAAAACAGTACAAAGACTGTTAAAATAGACATCCATGTAAGTGATAAAGGTAAAATAAAATGGCAAGATGGGGAGAGGGAAAGCCTGTTGGAAGGGAACAGCAAAGCTGAATCATGGATTGATCAAATTAAACGGACACATAGATCTGGAAAGCACAAAGAGCAAAAAATGCCCGCCTTTGTGTGTATATATCGGGTGCCTGAATGGATAAAGAAAACCAAACGAGAAGCTTATGTTCCCATGGTTGTGTGTCTTGGACCTTATCATCATGAGGAGGAACACCAGCTGACTGCAATGGACGATTATAAGCTCCAAGCAGTAGACAGAACCTTGGAAAGGATTCCTGGTATGACCACAGAAGAGTTAGTTGCGAAGGTTAGAGAGCTAGAGATAGAGATCAGAGATTGCTATGAAGATTCGGTCAATGAATGGGATGGAGATATGCTTGCCTGGATGATGACCATGGATGCATGTTTTATCCTTGAGTTTCTTCGAATGGACTTACCCAATTCCAGCCACATTTTCCACCCCCAGAGACGTGATAACATTAAAAGAAGAGAGATTATATTGGACATTATGAAGCTGGAAAATCAGATTCCTCTTTGTGTTTTGAAAAATATCCTAGAGTTGGAGTTGAAAGACTGTAGAAGAGTGCCAGCCTTCTTAGCCGAACAATTAGTTGGCATCGGCGACTATTTTCAAGGATATCCGTTTTTACTCAAAGAAAATGTAAAAACTGCAAAAGATGTTAAGAATGTGTCAAGGCGGGTAATTGAGAGGTGTATTTTAGAAGGTGAATGCCATCTACTGAATTTGTCAAGACAGGTGATCGCAAAGTTCTTATCAAATTCTGGTTCTGATTCTGGTATTGGTTCTGGTATGGGCAAGACAAACCGGATGGCTGTACATGGTTGGCTGCGACCATCTTCTGCAGTAGATGAAAGTCTGATCTCTTCAGCAGCAAAGTTGCAAAGAGCTGGAATTAAATTGAAGCCAAGCACCGATGGAAAATTCTTTTTTAAAGGCAGATGTTTTGGATGCAGTACACTGTTTCTCCCTAAAATCATTGTTGAGGATGGCACAGAAATATTCCTGAGAAACCTCGTGGCTTTTGAAGACTGTCAAAGTCAGCAAAACTCTCAAATTCAGCGAAAAATTTCAAACAACTTGTGCATAATGAATAACTTAATTCACTCCAAGGAGGATGTTGAGTTGTTTCAGAGGGCGAATATTATAAAAAAATGGTTGGTGACTGATGACAAAGTGGCTCAAATGTTCCATGATTTGTGCAGTGGAATCACTCACAAGGATGATTTTGAGCATGTTATGAGAAAAATTAATGAACACCATAAGCACCAACTGAATGTGCGGATTATCCAGTATATTATCCTAATTATGGTAGCCGTATTTCTTTTGGTAATGGGCCTTTTGTAAACCATCTAGAAATTAGGTGGGGTAGCATTTTTAGGATCCCAATCAAATACAGTGTCACTGTACAGTGTAAATACTCATAAGCCTATATTCATATGTGATCTACACGAGAATTATGCCAACATCAAATGCTTGAAAATTATTCTATGTATTGACTGTTGAGAACATGAGCATTCAATATAATTGTATTAATTGAACCATAGCAGAGAGCCTCATGGAGTATTTCATTGTATTCTTGACCCTTTTGTTTGATTGATATGTGCATAAGGTTGACTGACCTTTGTAGATTCAGTGCTGATGTAAACAGAAGTGTTGGGATACAACAGAGTCATTTAAAAATGAAATGGTTTTGAAGCTCATAAGATCTGAACATAGATTACTGGTATAAATGTTGAATGTGAAATATTCTTAATGTTTCAAGGGTCGATCTTCTTATGTTATTTGTTTAAATTGAACCTTAGTAAACATGCATCTTTTACTGAATTTTCAAAATTCTTCACCTATCATGTTTTATCTTTCTCACCTATCTCATAGTTCTTAGTAAACATGCATCTTTTACTGAATTTTCAAAATTCTTCACCTATCATGTTTTATCTTTCTCACCTATCTCATAGTTCTTAGTAAACATGCATCTTTTACTGAATTTTCAAAATTCTTCACCTATCATGTTTTATCTTTCTCACCTATCTCACAGTTGAGGGCTATCACAAATGCTCCTATTCCCAGTATCTTCTTTCAATGATCCGTCTTATTCTTACCCTGCAGTCATTACATTCTATGAGATGTCAATTCTTTGGAACTTTCTGTCAAACAGTTTGTCCCCTATTGTGTTTCCACATTCTGCATGCTTGTCTACCAAGGAAACTGCAAATTCAACTTCTAGCGACAATCTTCTGACCTTTACGCTTTGGTGTATGCCCTTACCCTGTTGCATTTCTCTCATTTTGGCATGGTAGAATTGGCAATACACTTGCCACCTTGCATTCGTTTGAAAATTTCTAATGCCTTTCAAATGCATATCCTGCAATCATTTGCATTCCATTAAATGACATACTTTGAGCCATTTTGTCAAACAGTTCATGTGCCTTGTTTATAGGTCCACATCATGTAACCTTGTCGACTAGGGTAGCACAATTTTAATTTCTGTTCAAATTCCCCTATCCTATATGCTTTTATGGATGTCCTTACCCGCTCCAAACTCCCATTGCTAGGGAGGTTGTAAGCAAAGGTGGAGGAATTTGGCGTTATACCTGCCAATGTAATTGCAAGAGAGTCGCTAAAGCCTTCTCAATCACATGCGCTTTCTCTAAGCGGTTAACATATTCTTTTTATCATAACATGAATAACGCCAAATGAAATACCCAGTAGATGTCTTTCCTGAATTTCTAAGCAGGTTCATCCTGCATGGCTGCATTAGTTATGCCGCCCTTCATTCTTCTTTCCTCCTTTATATTGTGATCAATTAGAAGGCTAACGGTATGAACAATATCATTTGAATCATGGTACATACCATGAAAATTTCATGCCACCTTCTCAATCACACACACACACTCTCTCTAAGCGGTTAACAGATTCTTTTAATCATAACATGAATCTCTATTTTAGCTTTATGCTCATTCATAACTGCATTGAGCAAGAGTAGTTTTATGGCAGCTACAAGTTCAGATAGGTCTGAAGCTTTTTATCTTTCTTCTGTACTTCAATTACTCAACCATTCCTGACTTGAGTTTTGTAAGTATAATTGGTGTTACTATTTAGCCTCTATCTGATCACTTCTAGTCTGATACTTAAGTTAAAATGTTCAATTGATCATAACAATTTTTGTAATTTGATTGCATTTTTTATTTGCTATTTGTCTAAACTACTTCATTACTTCCCTCAAACTAGATTGATCATTTAAGTATTTTTGTATGAGTGAAAATGAGAACACTCATTTGAGAAAACTCTTTTTTTTTAAGAAAAAGGTGCAAAGCACCCATACCAGAAATATATTAAAATAAAAAACGGAAACTACATAGGGGGCCCAAAATGCGCAAAGAGGCACAAAGGCCAAACTAGCCAAGACAAGCGTCCAAGAAAACAAAAGAAAGACATTACATGATAGGTGGTAAACCGTGAAATCTACTATAGGCACAGCCAAGAGACTCCCCAAAGTGGCTTACTACTAACTTGAGTAGCCACACATGCTTTTAATGCATACACATTAACAAGCCACCCCCAAGTCAACTGCCAACTGACAAGGCAGGAAATAATGGCGAGATCTACATAGGATCTGCCCGTTGGGGTCAGAAAGGACATTGATCTGTCACCGACGCTACTGTCTGTTGAAGACATATGCCTAAAACATAAATGCTGAGATTTGACCACCTCGAACTCTACCGCACCACCACCTGCCCCTCGAATCACTCAAGAACCACTGCCAAGCTTGCTGCTGCCACCCAACTCCTCCACCAAGGATGCATCCAACTCCTACCAGATGCCAACGCCACCACTGGAATCACCCACAACTCCATCACCAAGGGCATCAACGACACCTTCGCCCAACAATCCGTCCATCTACACCATACACAGCTGCCTATCACCACCAAAGTCACCACAGAAAATTGGGGAGAGAGCAAACATACATTCCTTGCCTTAGCCAAAACGAGCCCAACAAGGGGATATATGCCATATATCAGGGCCTCAAGCACCTTTGTATCAGGTGCCTATCAATGGGCCGAAGCCCCACCAATTCCATCGATCACACCATCTCCTTCTACAGGTTCGACACCATCCTCCTCTCCAACCTTTCCTCCAGTGCCAACTCTAATACATCGCCAGGACCACTTCCCAATCTTGGTCCTCCAACAGATCCTCTTTCCCTCCATCCGCTTTCTCTCCATTCACGAAAGCAGGCTCAACGAGGGCAGAAACTTCATACATCGCGAATGACCACAGATGAAACTTAGAGCATCAAGCTCCTCAGAGGTCCCACCAACTCTATCAACCACACTGCCATCAACTCTGGGTCCAAAATCACCCTCCTCTACAGCACTTCCAAGACTACCACCAATTCCAGGACTTCCTATAGTTCACTGGATGTCATCAACGCCAGCTCCAAATGTGGAGCCACCACTTGACCCCCTTCCAGTCGCAGCACCCCAACCAGAGGTAGATAGGTCCTCCGGTGCCTATGGTGTTTTCACCACAGAGAGGCCATTGCCTCATGCCCCTGAGAGCTCTAATGTCTTCTACAAGTACCATTATCCGCTCGCGCTCTCAGTAAATCCTCTACGCTCCCCACTGGTCTTCACCCCCTCAACGCCAACAACCCAAAATGGAGAGAGCACTTACTTAACCACCAGGGTTTACCATACCACCGGCGCTTCCAAGCCCAACACCTCTGCCATCTCCAGCTCTTCAAGAAAGGCCGCCTTTTAACCACCTCCCAATCTTTGCCTAGATGAGATCCACTCACCAAAGCCACAAAAAGGGCCATCGCACACTCCTCCACCCTCTTTTCGCTCATCACCATAGCTGGCCAAAACATTTGCAAGGACCACCCTCTTTTCGCTCATCAATATTTCCCCAAAAGAGCCACCAGCACCTCCTCCCCCATATCTTTTCCAACAAGGTGTTCGCTACCCCGCAAGAAAGTTTTCTGTCTTCTCTTCAGCGCCATCTCCGCCCAAGCCACCCCAAGTACCTCCTTAAATTGTCAAGATGATGACCCATTCATCTAGGTCATCATCATAGTCTCCGTCTTCGTTGTCTCCGTCTTCACCATCGCCACCTCCATCACTAGCCTTCGGCCTGCTCCCGCTCCCGCTCTTCGCCATCATTTGAGAAAACTCTTAATTGTGGCATATTGGAATCCAACCTTAGAACTTAGAGCAATAGGTATGGACATGTTCAATAAATGCGTTCTTTATGATACATATTGTTATAGGAGACACCTATCTACACATGCGTGATGTTGAATATCCTACGAACTAGACCATGAGTGAAGTTGCACCATTCTATTTAGATCAAACCTCTTCATTGTGATTATGGACTTAAATATTACTTATCTTGTGTTACGTAAAGCTGCCTTTGCTTCCACTTGTACTGTGAGTATTACAACATGGCATACCATGATATTATAGTCATGACTTGAAACATTGGAAATCCTTTCATGAATAGGAATTAGTTGTGTGTCATACATTAGTTATCACTTGGGTGTTTTGAACTTGCAAATAAGAAAGTGATATAAAAAGTTGTAATACCTCGTTAAATTCCTGTTTTTGGTATGTCTAGTGTTAAGGCACAAGTTCAAAGAACTCCATGGCTATTGATTCAGAGATTTTGATTATCCGGATAATGTGGTTTATATTACTCATGTTTTAATAGATGACAGTTTGGACGTGAAGTCTTTGATTAATGGTGATTAATATGATCACCATATTTGACCAATGCTTAGATTATAATACAAAATAATGTTTATAGAATTAGTGGTTTCAAAATACAGCTAGCTGCTTGTATCAATTATAAGTAAAACATTGGATTCCCTTTATGAATTATGAATTGTTGAAAATTCCCCCGTGTGTTACCAATCTTCCAAAAAGATACTGAATCTTTATATAAATAAATATCTAAGTCTTCTCCTTTCCTAATCTTGAAAGCGCTTAGAAAACGAAATTTGGTAGATTAATTTTTATGTTAAATTTGGAATCAATGCATCTAATTGGCACTAATACATATTACATAATGGGTTGATAAGCTTTGGTAATGCAAAATTTAAGTAATTTTGATGAATGCATGAAGTTATATTTTGTTTAGAATAATAGAATCATAATCTTTCTATTTTGTAGCTTTGTTTAAAATAATTTATCTAATGATTATTATTTTTTGCTTGGTAAACTGCTGACTAGGGGTCAGCTCCCTGAACACTTTTGACTGGAGCTATGAACCAGTGAGGCCACATTTGGGGGACCTCATCCCTGATAATTAATCTCCAAATCTCCTTCCTCTCCTCCTTTCTATCTGCCTCTCCTACTCTCCTCCTCTCCAAACTACCTTTCCTCCTCCGCTCCCTCTTCCTCCTTACTCCTCTACTCCTTCCTCTCCTCTGATCAGCCCCTTCCTCCTCCGCTCCACCACCTGCCGATTTTGTTCCCAACAACCATGCGTCTTCATTGCAACTCTGTCGCTAGTTTGATCGAGCGTCATCTTCCTCTGTAGCTGCCGTTGGGAACGTCTTTGCCTTTGCTGAAGCAATCACTGAACGCCGCCTAATCCTCCTTTCGCTTACGTCGCCGCTAATTCCTTGCTTCGTCCACCAGCCCCACAACACTTCGTGGGATTCGAACTTGAGGCAATGCATCTATTGCCTTTGTAGCCTAACTATTGTACTGAGGGGTCAACCCCTTATCTAATGATTATATTACTTAAGAAAACAAACACTAATGTAATTTATAATCTCATGAACCATTTTATATAGATTGTACCATTAGTTCCCTTTATCGTAAGTTTAGTGAATCTATGTTCTCCAACTTGTTAAATTGAATTAATTGGTTATACCAACCTAGGATATTAATCTTATGGTTTTTTGGACACAAGATTAAAGTAGAGCAAAGCAATGAAACACTAGAAATAGATACTTCAGTAATTGTAATAATCCCAATCACTTAAATAGAGTAATCCTATGTATATATAATGAATAGAACAAGTTAATATCATTTTATTAACTATCAAGAACAAGCTAAAATGATATTAACCTATTCTATTCATTATCAAATGCAACGTTATGATTGAACTAGACAAATGTATAAAACAAATGAAGTCAAACTATGAACCTCAAATGCCTTGATTTTTGGATGTGCTCCTTGATGTTGGATGTATGTTGATTGCTCCTCAAATGACAACATAACCTTGCATAACATGGAGACTTACGAATGGCTTGCAAGAGGTTGGATTTATAGACTTTTGGGATGAAGGATAGAGGGCTAGGATTGATTTGGAAGATCAATGGTTGATGATTGTTGAGAGGATTGGATTAATGAAAGGCCACCAGTGACATGATAGGATTAGAGGATAAAGATGGTCCTTGGATCAAGGAGAGATTGAGGGTGGAGGATGGTCTTGGATAAAGTGGATGGAGAGGATCAAAGGAGGACAAAAGATGATCCTTTTTAGAGGGATGTGCAAGGTACTTGCCCATCCCTTTGTAAGAGACCCATGCGGTCTTGTACAAAAGCCCATGTTCTTGTACATGAGGGGTTTGAATGGGTTTATGAAAGATTTGAAATGTGCAAGCATGTGATTAAGTTGATTAAGTGGATTAGTCAACTTAATCAGAAGTGCACAAAATAGAGAATTAAATAAACAAGAATATTTATTTAATTCATGGGATGGAAATAAGGATATCTAAGTTGGACTATAGAAGATGGATTGATTAATTGAATACATGATTAAATTTAGATGGTATAGATGAATAGTGATTTAATAATAAAATATTATTTAATCACTGGTGGAAAGGGGATTGGATTAATAACTGTCTAAATAAGTGTTTATCTAGTTAATTGTGGAAGGAGGTGGTTTAATGATGTCCTGATTGTAAATGAAGCGATGAGTGATGTCCTGATTGTAAATGAAGCGATGAGTGGTGGATTTTAGATGTCTACATTTTACCCCTCTTTGAGATGGTGTTGCGAAGCAACATCATTTCAAAAAAAGATAAAACAATGCTTGATTGGATAGAAGATGGTTGGATTAGGGATGGTGATACCCCAACCACTTGAAGCGAGAGCAATGAAGGGGAATGATGGTAGGGATGATGCCCCCTCGAGAGGGCAAATGGGTTGAAAGAACATGAGTGTGCTCTCGAAAGGATGAAGATAGACAAATTAGAATGATGGGAGTGAAATTTAAATAAAAATGGATTAGGGGGATAGAAGAGACGAGATGTAGGGGATTGGAGGAAAGGGGTGGTGGCAGATAAAAGGGGTGGGGATAGATGGATAGGGATGGATGAGAGGATGCAAATTGATGGATGGAGTTATGCATTATGTTCTTGCTTAAGATAAGCAGGAAATAAGGGTCTTGATCCCTTTAGAAGCAAACCCCAAGGACTGAACAAGTAGGCCCAAACAGGCCAAAAATAACATAACAACAACACAGGCACAACAACCCAACTAAAAAATAAAGAAACCAACTAAAGGACCTACACTACACCAGATCCTAATCTAGCAAACCTAACTCCCTTGACTCTAGGGTGCAAAGCAACAACAAAGTTGGGAAGTCCTTTCTTCTTTCGCTGAACCACCATCCAAGAAAGTTCTGAGTCAAAATCCACAGAGCGAGGTGAAAGGGGATCCTCACCTGATGTCGCGAGCAAGGAGGTATCGAGAGGAACCTCAGTAGACACCGTAGCTAGATATTCCACCCGAAGAGATGTCGAACCAGAAGTAAGCAAATTCGAAGATGATATAGGAACTAATGAAGTAGCAATCCAACCGGAAGCAGAAGGAGCCGACAAGGGAGTTAAGGACGATTAGAAGAATCTAGGGAAGTTGTAGGGTTCATTATAGACTCAACCGTCGATGCCCCCTCAAGTACCACCTCAAGAGGGTGTTCACTCTCTTGAGAGGAACCATCCCCTGAAATGAACCATCCTCTTGGGAATCACTGATAGTCAAGTGATCTAGGAGAGCATCTGTCCACTGAGTTGCAGCGCCCTTGCGGCGCGAGAGAGGACAACTGGAGGCCAAATGACCAATAGAAAAACAACATCTGCATCTGAAGGGTATACCCTCATAGTCTAATAGTTGTTTCCAGGGCGTATCCCCTACCAACAAAACATCTCCATGAAGGGGTTTGGAGATGTCAATATCCACTAAGATGCGTGCAACCATGGAATGCCCCATAAATGAGGTAGTAGAATCTACCTTCAAGAAATGATCAATAGCATTATGATTACCCTCATAACATGAATCCTCCCAAAACTAGAGAGGGAGATTTGGGAGTTGAACCCGAATTGGTTTGATATTGAGTGGCTCGGTGAGGGGATTGAAGGAAAGAGTCTAGGGTTTGATGGATAGGAAGTGCTCACCCCACATCCAAACCCTGCCATCAAGCACTAATTCCTGCTACTCAAAAGAAGCGAAAGTCACAATGAAGAATCTTTGTGCACTGAGAAAGAGCTCAATCTTTCCATCTACATACAGCTTCCAAGATTCCATGACCCATTTGTAAAGATCGGGAAGAGAGGGCCATAATCCGTTGAATATGCATATCACTCCTCTGTTGTGATAAAACTCCTCATTTCCCAAGACCTCAGAGCCACACACCACAACCGGGGAAGAACGGGCACAAGGAAATGACCGGAACCCACTATGGGATGGGTAGGTTTGAGTTCCCAAGCCATTCACAGCCTCAGAGAAGGACCTCTGAGGGCATCCAGGAACTCACTGTCCAACAACATTCGTCCCCTTAACAGCTACCTCAGCGTGTGTAGATACCGTAACCATCAAAGGGTTAGCGCCTAAACCTACAATAGTCAGTGGGAAAATGGTGTAGAGATCTTGGGCGATCTGCCCATCACCCTTCATGCCAAAAGTCGTTGAGTTTCCTGATTGAGCACATTTCCCACCCCCTCTGTTCAAGCTAGAGAGCGGTGAACCGTTCAGGCCCCCTCTGTTCAAACCAGAGAGTGACGACGCTTGAGTAGGATCACTATTTGAATTCATCACTATTTGATGAGCAAAGTATCAGTTATGCATTATGTTGCATGAGATTGGAGCAATCTTATTTGCAATGGCATGAGACATTATGGACCAAGGTATAAGGAACCAAGGTGACAATGTGTCCCATGCATAAAAGGATGCTTGAGCACATCACAAGGATGCCCAAGTACCAACAAATTCCAGACCTGGGTGCGGGGGAGCTGCTCCCACTTCAGTATGGCTATTCTCCATGAAGGTCCTACCACAAGCAATGTGGAGGGCATAATAACCAGATGTAGTGACATAAGCCCACCTACGGCCCTGTTGACCACACACATACCAAGGCGATGACAAGCCTTGTGCAAGATGGAATATCTGGCAGTTGTTAGTCAGATCAGTAAGGTATTCAAGAAGCAATGCATAGGTGGGGTGCAGAGCGTACCAAGACGAGCAACTTGTGCAATGGTAGCCAAATCCTGACACAATTTGTGCACAGACCAAACACCACTTTAGAACTCTGCTCATGCCATGCCAACATGCTCAAGTGAATGTCACTATTATTCTTTTTCCGCTTGCATTCTACCCAGAATTTTCCGCTTCTTCACTTTTTGTAAGTTATAACTCTAAATCCCTTGTCGTCTACAACATAGGAGGATTGTTTGGACTCTTTGGATGTGTGTTCATAACGATACATTGAAAGATTGCTTCTTGAGGAGGAAGTAAGGATTCACACCTTTTTATATATGTCCATCTGTGCCCTACCAAATTAGAGGAGAGGGCTTGATGGTGGTGTGGGTCCTACAGTTGTTATAGGAATTTGTTATGTGGACCTCGTTATTTCAAACAATTTGATTTCAAAATTGTTTATAATTTACTTTTATTGATCTATTTAAATATTATTATAATTTGAAGACACTAATAATTATTATCAAGGACCTAATATTAAAACATTTATTAAATAAAGTACACTTGTTTAAAAATTTGATACTAAAAATTTCTATAGTTGATATTACATAAACACTATTAAACATTATCATGGACTAGGAAATATTGTGTCTATATTTTAGAAAGTTAGTTCAATTCATATTGAGTTTTGACAAAATCTAGGTAGTAATATGAGGTAAAGTATTGTTTTGATGTGTACACGTTTGAAAGGACATATGTCCATTCTAAGTATGAATATGTAAAAGATATATATTAAATGTGACAAATACTTTGGATCTATGGAGTTTATTTCTTTGTAGCCTTGCTGTTGCTTCACTCATTGTACTGTGTTTTGTTTCAACACAAAAAAGGTGACAAATACATCTAGAGCTATTAATGGTCAAATGTCTATTCATATAGCAAGATATAATTTTTTTAAACAATATTATATGTCATCTATATTATCAAAGAGAGATAATTTGTTCCAATAACTTTTAATTTGTTGAAACAACTTCTAATGCTAGTATGCCCAAGTGCTAATCCATTTAATATGTTGAATACCTACAACAATTAAAAAAATATTGTAAAGCTTATTGGGAACAATCAGATCATTTATTATTATCAAGCTTGCATCTAATCAAACCCATCCATTCATTCTTCAATCTCAAATGCTTTTATCTAATTTCCTCATATTAGCCAATGAAATACAACATTTAATATGATTCAATCAAATGCAACCACATATATCAACAAAAATATGCCTTATGGCTAAGATGCCTATAAAAGCATAATGTTTTATAAACATAATGCTTCCTTTCAATTCATTTCTACATTTTCATAGAGTTTTTATTTTTGGTTTTTGTGATTTTCCACAACCTCATTTTCAATGGTAAGTCCAAATCATTTTATTTTTTTCATTTTTAGTTGTAAGTTCAATTTTTTTTTATTTTCAGTTGTAGATTCACATTATTTTCTAATGTAATATTTAGTATTGGACAAACTAGAGTAAAATGTAGTAGCAATGCATATTGGTTAGCTCTAATATATTTTGTTTTATACAATCAATCTACTTTGGTTGTCTAATGATTCAATTATTTTTTTGGTTTGAGATACTATATAGAATTTGTCACTTGCATTGGCATCTTAGAATGGATTATCTCCTTCTGCATACATAGATGAACAATACAACATGTACAAATTGAACTTGTAATGTACCTATATTTGCTTCAATGCTTCATAAAATTCCTTGCAAGTCTGATTCTTGAATTTATGTTTGATTGATATCCATATAAACATGTATATGTGTATTTCTAGAGCATTTCTACATTTCTCATCCTAGGAATAGAGTACATAGTTTGTGTTGGGTATTAAAAGGATTTAGTATAAGTCTTTATGACTATCCATTTCATAGATTTGCCAATAGACAATGATCTATGTACATACATATGAATAATATGCATGCATGTTGGATGTTGTGAATGTAGTACATAGTTTAATTCAATGCTTAACCCACAAGTCAACTTTAGTTTAAATTAAGAGCTTAAACTATTAAACCATTTGTACATATCCAATTCATTCATTCTTGTAAATTTGGTTTTTGTATATAGTGCATTGATTTTTTATAAGTATGTTTTGTGTATACACTTTGTTAGGGTTAGATGATAGAAGATATCAATTAAATGCAAATAAAGATTAAATAGAAGAATAAAAATACATAGAAAAATAATAGCGAAAGACAATTTTAACATGGTTCACCCAAACTCGAGCTACATCCACCAATAGAGAGTCCAATATTATTATCTAGTAAATCAAACTGATTACAACCAGCAATCCTTGCAACTCAATACCACTGCAAAATGCTATAATACCATATCAACGGAAACCCTAACCCTTAGCCTTTTTTTATCAAGATTTATGTCGGTTACAAAATAGGGGTTTTTTTTTTTATGTTACCCAATAAAAAAATAACGTTGCATTTTTTATGTATCGCGATAGGGAGTGTGCTAGGGGCACTGCCCCTGGACCTCATCTTGGGGGCGCTGCCCCCAAACCCCCGCAAGGGGCGCTGTCCCTTGACCTCGTAGGAATTTGGGGGGAAACCACACCGATAAAAGTGGGGAAAATTTAACCTCTGAGTCTGATTAGGCTCCATATAACAACACACTTTCCTTAATATGTATAAATGTTGGTTTGAACAAGGTATATTACCTAACTAATTCCACATTAGGTCCTATTCACACTTGTAAGATTGTTTACTTAGGGCATACATAGGGTACACTAAGGATAGTTATCACTTTGTGTCTCAAGTCATAAGATTAAGACACTTGTCATAATCTTATGTTGTCCTATGTTTCACCTTGGCCTATATGTAACAACCTCCAAAAGGCAACCTCAAAATTCTTAAGTATTAACCAATACAAACAACCCACTACTAGCAAAAGAGTACAAGATAAATTTCCAACAACTTTATTAACTCCCATGATATAATAATATGTAACAATGACAAAACATGCAAGAGATATCCAAATAACATCAACATACTATATAACTCCAACTCATTAAATATAATAAGGAAGTTTAACAGTGAGTACATCTCAAGTACATATCTAGTACTCACCATCGAGAGCACTAGAGTTTCACATGATTTGGTGCCTATAGCGAGAAAGAGCAGCTCAATTCCTCAGCCAACTTTCTTAAGGAGACGATGTCTTGATGTGTTGGGACTAAAGTAGAGAAGATGATGTCAGGATGTATCTACCCATGACTAGGACATCCAACCTCTCTGACTCCTTTAATCTTGACATCTCTAATGGAAGTCAAGATATCAACCATCCTAGCCCTTAGGATAATTAGGTGTTGAGAAGCTTCAAGATCACTCCCATAAACTGCTTACTCAAATGACGACCTCCCTACTCTCTTATGTACAATCATGACACAAAGGATATCATGTAAATATAATCAACCATGACACAAATGATGTCACAAACAGATAGAAGCATCTCCCCAAGAAGATAATAAATTACTATTGGAAATTAAAATGTCTCAACCTTTGCAAGTTCCTAGCATTTATTATTTAATTGTATTTAATTTTTTGCCTATTATTGTATCTTGTATGTAAATATGATTTTATCACTTTGTGGGAGTTGGCACGGTGATGTGTCATGTGAGGCCCACCCTTGTGCGACTAGATTAGTTGCACTTTCAGACCATATTGTTTTACCTCGTCCTAGCTAAGGGTTCGATTTATGAGAGCAACTCTACCTTCGAGACAATGTAGTGTAGATGTAGAATATCACTTGTTGTGTTTAAATTGGAACCTTTAGTGTTGTAATGTAGGGCTACCATGTGTGGTACTTCTTGTTTTAATTTATGAGACTTATTATTCAGAGTATCTTTGGCATGCAGACATTTTAGGGGTTGTTGACCCTGTAGATTCAGATGTTCATGACTTTTTCCATATGTTTGGATTAGTTAGATATAATATGTTGTGATGCGGTTATATCTTGTTAGATTTCACTGACAATTATATAATATGTGATATTCATGTTAATGCTAATTGGGATATTAGTTGTTGAGTTAATGAATGAATTATTATGCAATTTTGATCTTGAATTGATATTTAGAAATGCAGTAAATTATGAATCTTGTCAATGATGCTATGTGTTGCTAGTGAGGATTTCGATGATTATGCGACATTGTGTGTGTGTGCATTCCTTTCACTTCGGTTATGATGAACATGTGCTATTAATCCATTTGTGTAAGTGTGCAGGTGATTTTCCATGCCCATGGAAAAATTGGAGGTCATCCCATACCCTATGTGAAATCCGTGTTTAAACTGACCTAGTCCCAAGAGGGACCAAGGTCACATGTGTTGGTGCATAATGATTTCGTGATGTCTGCATTTATGTTATTTTTGATTAGGTTTCACCATTTTTATTATTTATTAATGTGTTGTAAATGTGTATTGTTTAAATTGCACCATTTGGTATTATTTATTTTATTGGGTTTTTTCTTGTGATTTTATGGAACTTATGATGTTTATTTTGGCCAAATAATGACCCTAAGTCATACCCCTAGGGTTTAGGGCCAACTTGGACATGTTAAACCTTGATTGAGTTATTTTAACTTTACCCCAAAATTAAGTGACGAATTTTTAAATTTGGTTATGAGGTGGACAAGTCAAGGGTCCACCTTGACCATCTCCACTACCCTTGGGTATGGTCTACCTTATCTTGAAGCCTTGGGAAGCTCCCAAGGCCTTAAAGTGTGAGAGGCCCCATCCCTATGCTCTCACACATGTGTGAGAGCATCTTGGAGGGAATGAGATTGCCTTGTAGGATAGGATGAGGGCATGTGTCTCATCCTTATCCTCAAGGAGCCTCCAAATGGGACTCACCTCTCCATTATACTCTCACACATATGTGAGAGCACTTGTGGGAGAGTGTGAGGCTTTGAGGGATAGGAGAGTGACATGTGTCACCTCCTCATCCCTGGGAGATGGTGAGTGGGATCCTCTTGTGTGTAGCCTATTAAACTCCCTCTTTGAGAGAGGGAGAGGGTTCTTCTTTTGGCTTATTTTTCTTTGGTTATGGTTTTTGGGGAGATTTAGCTAGTTTTGGAGAAGTTTGGAGATAAGAAGCTTGGAGGACTTGGAAAGCCCCCCACTAACTCTACCATTTTGGGCTTTAAAGGTAAGCTTCAAGGCCTTATACTTTTCTCTTGTTTTTATATTTTAATGTGTGGATATTTGCTTATGTGTTTGAATCTTATTTCATTATGAGGGTTTATTTTGTGGGTGTTTTGGATGAAGCTCTTCATAGAGGAGAGATCACATTATATGGGGTGGGAGAGGAGTGAACCTCCTTGAGGTCATCCTCATGATTTATTGAGATATTGATGGCCATAAAAGCATTTGAGAATCATTGAGGTTTTTTGTGAAGGCATAAGTGCCCTGGAAAGAATTTTGTGAAGGCACGAGTGCCTTGGAAATGTGATAATTGAGAAATGTTAAGGCTAGAGGCCTTGTGTTAAGAAATATTTGAGTTATTGTGATCTTGGGTGCACCTCTTGAGTCAAGAGCAGTCCACTCGCCTACCCCCTAAATCCATGAAAATAGATTCGTTGTGTGTAAGCCTTGGGAGGGTATTTTCATTATTATGTGTTTATTTTTTGTGTAAATCTTGTTGTGGAGTGAAATTGGTTTGAGGGTGATCTCCTAGCTCGGGGGTGACTCTCCTGGAGTCTACAACAGGGTGGTGAGCATCTTGTGGGCATGTGAAAAGTTCCCTTTAGCATTATTACAGGTTTGGTGACTTGAGGTTTTGGAGCTTTGGTGGAAGTTTACATTTATGTGTTTTTTGTTGTTGTTGTATGGCTGTTTGGAAGCCATGACCCAAGAGGCCTTGTTGTAATTTCTATATGAGAGTGAGCTCTCTTTTATTTTTGATTACATCAAGCGGCAAAAACAAGGGGCCGAACCCTTAACAGAGATTACATAAGAAAAAGCACAGGCTCAGGAAACAAAAAGAGCCTGGAACCAAAACCCAGGAAACACCAGTTTACAAACGGCAGATAATAAGCAATAGCAAAAACCAGAAAACAGACAACAGAAGGCACACTAGGACATAGAGTCCTCCCAGTCTTTAGCAAGAACTTCAAAAACATTTTCCAGCTCCTGAGTTCTGTCATTGTCGGCTCCCTGGGAGAAAAGTTGAATATCCTGCAAAAGGGTTAAGTTGATCATGGAAGACCTGTATAGCATGCGGGGAATGAACTTTTAAAGAGTTGACAACTTGAGTTGCAGAGCCACCATCTTTTCCTTTAACTGAGTCACTTCAGCAAAAAGAGAGTTACTGTCCCTGCCCTCATTCACATTGCCATCCTTAGCAGTAGCCCTGACATCATCATCTTGAATCTCTTTAGGGACAGACTGACTGTTCACTTCCACCTCTTCAGCACCGGCAGGATTTTGCTTATTCATGTTCCCCTCTCCTTCGCTAGTATCATACTGGGCCTCCACATGGCTCTGATGGTCAAACTCATCTTTATCACTACTAGTACCAATCACATTCTCGGGGCTGTCCCTGTAATCATTCTGCAGAGAGTCATGGCCATCAAATTGCTCCCCAGAAACATGATTCTCCATGCAAATTTCCTTCAAATCATCACTATCGGCCTCCTCACCATGAGAAGAAGCCTTAGAGTTACTTTCTGATTAGTCTATAAGTTTAACCTTGGGGGCTGGCTTCCCAACAATTTTGGTAGAGCATCTGACACCACGGGATATGCTTTTCCCTTTGCCCTTTCTTGCCTTTTTAGCAAAATTCTCAGCAGACATGTTTTTACCTTTAGGGGTCTCATGACTATCTTTGAGGGAGCTAAGAATAGCCGCTTCCTCAGCCAGCTCAGAGAGGTGATGAAGCCGCTTCCTAGACTTAACAGAGTCCTTCATCTTAGGGGTAGAGGTAGACCCAGGAGTGGGCGTATTAGTTTCCACAGAGGCCGAAGTCGGGCCATCATGACTATTTTTCACAGGAGTGTGTAGGGAATAACATTTGATAGAAGCTGACAGAGTATTGGGGGAGGGTTCCACAGCTGGGTGATGGAGAATGGC
Source organism: Cunninghamia lanceolata (assembly GCA_027924645.1). NCBI lineage: Eukaryota > Viridiplantae > Streptophyta > Pinopsida > Cupressales > Cupressaceae > Cunninghamia > Cunninghamia lanceolata. Next base: position 21,786,517 of record BSBN01001583.1, read on the forward strand.
AGGGGGCTTCAAGGCCAAGTGAAACTGGTAAAGTCTGTGTATGAGGCCTTGGTGTAGGGGCACAGGCTTCTCCAACGGCCTAGAGGTTAAATTCTTATGAACCATTTTAACCGAGTGTTCTAAAGAAGAAAGCAGGTAGTAAGGGAAACAAATAGCCAAGTTTCTGCGAAAATGATTAAGCAGGGGAAGATGGTAGTAATAGAACCTGGCATAACAGCCTTCCAAGGTGAAGTACTTCTTGATTAAAAAGCACATGTTTGCCCATGGCTGAGGAAGCTTCACCCTTTCGAACCCTCCCTGGTAGGGTACCAGCTTTTCACCGTCACCCAAGAAAAGCTTTTGGTTTTGCACGTCGGAAACCCTCATTTTTCTCGGTAACTTAATGCCTTTAAGGGGTAAGCTCGTCGCATCAGCTATACTTTTCTCTGAGATCTCAAAGCTGACACTGCCAATGGTGACCCGTCTGTCAACCCACGAAAAAGCACACTAAATGGATAACGACTCATCATGCCCGTTAAGGCATTCCAAGAACGGAATTATGCCCCCCTCCTTGCAGTAATGCTAGACAATAACATTTTCTTTGAATTCATTGTAGGTGTTTGGTTCAGTGCAAATTCTTTCACCACCCATAATGATAGCCCATGCCGCAATACCCAGCAAGAGAAGACAAATAAATTGCAGAATACCCTTCAGAGGAATCCACCAAGCGGTATTCATGTGAACAAAAACCAGCCGACACCAATCATGATACTTTAAGTTCCAAAACGCAACCCAAATAATGAGTATTAAGTTCGCATGAAGGGAGTACAGACGTCGCTGCCAATTCACACGGGGATCGTACATAAGCCTAGACAGGGTGGAAAAACATGCCACCTCATCACTCGACACTTGAGTAGACATCATGTAATAATAGAATTCTTCTCCTTATGAATAAGCATTCCAATGTGACCAAGAATGCTGCTAATTTAGCACCAAACCCGCCAGATTTGAAATTCCTGACTAAAGTTGGCAAGACCATCAGCAACCGAGTTGCCTTCCCTATAAGTATGGGAGAAAGAGACATTCAGGATGCCATGGAGAATGGTTTGTATATAAGATATAATGTCATTCAGCTTCCACCCACAAGTAGAGAGACCGGTAACCGCATCCAGAATGATTTTAGAATCACCTTGTATGTGGAGATGGCTAATCCCCAAAGAGATCGCCACTTTGAGACCCCAAAGGAGGGCCATTGCCTCAGTAATGTTGTTAGAATGCTTTCCAAGTCCTTCGGCATAAGCTGCAACAAGATCACCATGTTCATCCCTTATTATACTTCCTCCGCTGGCACATCCATCATCTTTAGCAGCACCATCAAAATTAAGTTTCAACCACCCCGGCTCAGGCGGGGCCCAAATAGTATTAAGTCTTTTCTAAAGTTTTGTATCATCAAAAGCTGGGATTTGGTTCAGCAAACCCCAGTTAGAAGCCACCCAAGATTCCTGTTTGGTCAAAGGTTGATCTACAGGTTTAATGTTAGCAATAGAAACATTTTCAACAATAGCCTTAAATAAAGAGATCCAAACTTGCATCGGAGACCTATGAGTGTCCTGAAAAATCCTATTGTTTCTTTCTTTCCACAAGGCCCACCCAAGTGAAGGAAGGGTCTGCTTCCACAATTCCCGCAGCCAAGGGTGTTTAAGGGGAACATTCCAACTGGCGATACAATCACGAATCTCTCTGTTAAAACCCCATTGTATACCAAATTTTTCCAGAATTCTGCTCCAAACTTCACGAGCATAATCACAATGAATGAGGAGATGTGCCACAGTTTCTTCTTGATTGCAGCAAAGAACACATCTGTTGACAAGCTACAACCCTCTACGTTGGAGGTTATCCTAAGTCAAAATTTTATTATGGGTGGCAGTCCACCAAAAGAAGTTAATTTTAGGAAGACTTTTACAATTCCAGACTTTCTCCCATATCTCATCTTTGTTGACATCCTCCACCAGCAGAAGGTAAGCAAATTTTACCGAGAACCTCCCTTTTTTGTCAGCATACCACAGGAGTTCATCCTTCCAAGGGAATAAAGGAAGTCTGATATCCATCAGTAATTGTTGAACCATATTCAGTTTCTGATGAAACTCAGGGTTATTCATGGTGCATTGTAATAGATTCTTCCACCTTTTAAGCCCATGGTCTTGGGTAAGGTAATTACTAACTTTAGAGCCAAAAAATTGCTTGGCCAAGGCAACAATATCTTTATTATCAATTTGGGCTGAGAGAGCCTGATTAGTTAACCAGGGGTCTTCCCAGAAGTTGATGAGAGAACCATCCCCTAATTTCCATCTCATTCCTTTTCTAATGATGCTCCTAGTTTTAAGCATTTTATTCCAAATGGCAGAACCTGGCGGAATACCTTCTTGTAGAAGTACTGAGTAGCTATCAGAATCTTTGAGATATTTAGCCTTCATTATATCTCCCCAATCTTTATTTTTGTTGATGAAGTTCCACATTACCTTGGACAGCAGAGCTTTATTCATACTTTGGACAGTCCGGATGTTAAGACCCCCATGAGATTTAGGACAGCAGACCTGCTCCCACTTGACCAAAGAAATCTTTTTCTTTTCCTCCATTCCAGTCCATAAAAAAGTCATTTGTATCTGTTCCAGTTTTTCAGCTAGGTATCTAGGCATCTTAAAAAGAGATAGGAAGTATGTGGGAATGCCTTGAAGGGAAGCCCGTAAAAGTTGAAGTTTCCCAGCATTGCTGAGAAGTTTGCCTTTCCAGCCCATGAGCTTTCTCTGAGTTCTTTCAATAATGCTGTGCCAAAAGGTAGGAGTGACATCTTTAACAATGAGGGGTAGGCCCAAATAAACAAAAGGGAGATTAGCAGCAGCACAACCAAGAATCTTAACAATTTTTCTTTGAAGATCATCAGGAGTATTGAAGAAAAAAATATTGCTCTTCTAAAAATTTATATGTTGCCCAAAAGCCTTAGCATACTCATTCAGTAACCTTTTCCAAGCAGAAGCCTCCACCACGGAAGAAATGCCAAATAGAATAGTATCATCCACAAACTGTTGGATCGTCAAAGGAGTAAGGGAGGTGGCAGGTTTAATCCCAGTGATAACTTTAGAAGAGACTTTGTTTAAAAATGATCTACCTAGCGCCTCAGCAATCATAATAAAAAGGTAGGGAGAGAGAGGGTCTCCTTGTCGAATCCCCCTAGAAGGGGAGAAAAACCCTCTTGGGATACCATTCACGAGAACCGAATATTTTGCAGTAGTAACAACTTCCTTGACAAGAATGAGGAGTTTATCATTAAAACCAAATTTGTAAAGAATTTTGAATAGAAACTACCAAGAAACCTGGTCGTAAGCTTTAGAGATGTTGAGTTTGAGAGCCATGCTAGGTATTCGAATTTTTTCCATGGAATGAATAGTCTCATGAGTAGCAAGAACAACATCAAAAATCTGCCTGCCTGGGACAAAACCTTTTTGCGTGGGAGAAATGATCTTATCCAGATAAGGTTGCAATCTGAAAACCAACAACTTAGTGCATATTTTATAAAAGGTGTTACAGAGGCTTATAGGCTGGAAATCCTTGAACATATCAGGGTTGGGTTTTTTAGGAATCAAAGCAATATAGGTGTTATTAAATTGTCTAAGGAGCTTACCAATCCTGAAAAAGTCTTTAACAACAGCAGTGACATCAAACCCAATGATTTCCCAGAATTCTTGAAAAAACACTGGAGGAAATCCATCAGGGCCAAGAGCTTTATAAGGGCCCATAGAAAAGACAACAGCCTTGACTTCTTCCTCAGTAACAGTTTTCAAAATGTCAGCATTATCTTCCATAGTCAAAACAGAAGGTATCTCTTCTAACACTTGAGAAATAGACAGCGAATTGTCAGCAATTGGCCCAGACTCCAATAGCAAGTTGTGAAAGAACCTAACAACATTATCTCCAATCTCCTCATCTTCAGTAATAAGACTACCATCTTCCAATTTAATAGAAGATATAGTGTTGGATTTTCTATGTTTAAGGGCGGATTTATGAAAGAAGGCCGTGTTCCGATCCCCTTCTTTGAGCCATTGGATGCAGGACTTTTATTTCCAAAAAATTTCTTCCTTGTACATGATATCCTTCCAATCCTTAATGAGGTTGTCTTCGGAAGTAGCCAAAGACTCAGACCTATCCCCCTGGGCAATCCTAAGTTGTATGTCCTCAAGATTATCAGAGATGAACTTCTTCTTAGAAAAAATATTACCAAAGCTGTACCTGTTCCAGCCATAAACCTGATGTCTGATGTGGAGGAGTTTCTTGTGAAGACGGAACATAGGAGTACCTGGCAGATAGGAGATTTCTGAAGTCAGGGTGCTTGATCCACATTGCTTCAAATCTAAAAGGAAAAGGTCCTTTTCTTCTATCATCAGCCCACTCCAAAACAATGGGGTTATGATCTGAAACCATTCTGGGGAGCGCTCTAAGAGAGAGAGCGAAGTTGAGGGGCCAATTATTAGAGGTTAAAACCCTATCCAGTTTGACTTGAATTAGATGTTCCCCATTCCTTTTATTGGTCCATGTGAATTGCTGATTAGTCAAATCAATGTCCACAAGTCCACAGGTGTTGATGAAGTCTGCCAAATCCAACATACTGTCCGAGTAATCCACAATACCTCCAGATTTCTTAGAAGGGTATAAAAGGGTATTAAAATCCCCAGCCAACATCCAGTGTGAGGCTATATGTCAAACAAGTTTTTTGGAAAGATCCTCCCAGAGGTTCTTCCTCAAAACACGAGTATTAGGGGCATACACATTGATGAGGCACCAACTGAAAGAAGGCAAAGAGAAATCAATAGCTAAACAATTCTTATTAAGGTGAACAAGCAAACCTTTAATCTTTGAAGCATTCCACATAGTGACAATGCCACCAGAGGCTCCAATCGCCGGGCTTACGAAGTAGGAAGCATTGGGCCAGATATTGTTAGCAATAGTCTTGAAATTATCCTCTATCATTTTGACTTCTTGGAGTAGCAAAATGTCTACTTTGTAATCCAAAATACAATTTCTAACCTCGAACTATTTTGAGGGGTTATTGAGTCCCCTCATATTCCAAGAGAAAATCTTCATTTAAAAATCTTCCTGGAGTGAGTCTCCAGAGTTTTTTGTCGTCCATTGGCAATCTCCCGCACTGCCTCTCTTTGGCTGGTTTCCCTCAGGGAGGGCCTGCCCTTTGCTAGATCTATACCAACATCAACTATCTTTTTAGGTTTCCTACCTCTTTTCTTCTAAGATGTCCATTCCTCCTGGTCGCTTAATGAAGCACTCGTGCTTGCTCCAGGTGAACTCACTATGGATAAAGCTTTCTGCCCAGGGGATGAAATCCCTTTTAAAGAATTCTGGCCCAACTTAATAGGGGAAAGATGATCCAAGCTCTGAGAAGGGGGGGCATATTTTCTTTGATAGAAAATTTCCTATCAATCAGAGGAGGGGCTTCCTGAGCAGCTACAGAGTCCTTTTGGATCTGAAATGCATTATCCACTTCTTGCGTCAAGGGAATCTTGTCCTTCACCGGACTAACCTCCTTCTGTATCAATTCCTCTTCCAACTTAGCAGCTGAAATATCTGGGTGTTGGGTCTCTTTTACCATTTCCAAAATCTCTCCTTCTTCTAATAAAGGGGCTATCTTAGAATCCATTGTCCTAAAGGTGGGTGTGGGTTTTGGCATCCCATCTTGAGGAATAAGATCCTTATCCACCACTGTCTCATTATTTGTAGGCTTGATTGAGCATTCCTTTGTCAACTTGTTTTTAACTTTATCCCTAACTTCCTCAGCTCTCTTGAACTTACAATGGGAAATAAGGTGCCCCTTCCTCTTGCAGAACTGACAGAAAAGAGTAGAGTTCTCATAAGAAATGGGCTGGGTCCATATTCCAAACTTGGATGTAGTCTCAATGGAGGAGGGTAGAGTTTTATTAATTTCCACATTCACACAGAATCTCACGTAAACAAAACGAGACTTGGTACTGGTAGGATTGTCTAAGGTGACAAAATTCCCAAAGGAATTACCGATAGATTTGAAAACAGACTCGTCCCAAAACTCAAGGGGGAAACCAGGTAATCTTACCCAAACAGGGGCGCAGCAGTTGAGATCGGCAACTGGGTCCAAGCTAGGTTTCTAGTAGCAAATAGAGAGAGAATGAGAACCGTATAGCCAAGGCCCTCTAGATAGAATGGACAACATGTCCTTCTTGCTCGTGAATCTGAACAAGAACATCCTGTGTGCCATTGCCATTGCTGAAACGCTGCCTTTAAGATGCCATTGGGTGGAAATCCATTTTCGCACCATGTTAATGCTCGGGCGAAGGGAAAAAAACTTACCCACTAGGGTAAGATCCATTGAGGAGACAATCCTGTCCACGAGATTATCAGGGATGACCAGGGATGAACCCTCCGTTGATTCCTTAAGCTGACAGTCCGCTGTTTGTGCGTTGGTGGAATGAGAAGCAACATTGCCCGTTAGGGCATTTTTCCAGTTGGGCTGTTGAACAGCACCTTGTACGGGTGGGGGTTCCGAGGTACTGCCATCGACAGCACCCTCCATGCTCAAACAGTACAAAACACCCAGCACAAAAAAACGAGAAACCCTAAACCCTAGCAGACCCGCAGAAGTTGTTAAGCTCTCTTTTGTTTATGTTACAAACAAAAAATATACTTTGTATTCGAGTCATTTACATGTGAAAGTTCTATTATTTTATTGTAATGATTTTCAAAAGAAAGAAAAGGTTATTTTATTATTTTTGTTTTGCAATGTTTTCCAAGGAAATAAAATGTGACTGCATTATTGTTGTAGTTGTTTAAAAAAATATGAATTTTGTTTTGTTATTGCTATGGTACTTACCAAAAAAAGAATAGAATGCATTATTCTGGTTGTACTCTTTCAAAAAAATAAATACTGTTTGAATTTTTGATAAAGAGTTTAAAAGAATTTTTTTTTGTGTGAAGTATTTAGTCACTACTGTTATAAAGAAATGAATATATTGATTTGAGTTAGGAGGAGAAGATAAATTTACCTCTTTAGTTGTCTAGCCTGATCTTTTTACTGATTTTAGCTTACTGTTAAAATATAAATAAATAAATAAATAAATAAATATATATATATAGTGATTGTTTATTTTATGTTTTAAACTCAATCAAATTTATAGAAAGAAATTAGTACGAGATTTGTATTTATCTACCCTATTTTCCTATTTTAAATTTACTGATCTCTTACTTCTATTATAAATTTATTTTATCTAGCAGTGGGCTGAGTTTTTTTTTGTCACACATGGGAATATATATATATATATATATATATATATATATATATATATATATATATATATATATATATTTCCTATGTTTAATCATATATATCTGAGTGTAAATGTTTTTTTTTGATTGGTTAATATTTTGTATATGAAAAGAAGATATAAGAAACATATAGCAAGCCCTTAAGATAAGGGGAGCACTAATGGTCCTATAAAGAACCAAAGGAACAAAATAGCTACAAATCAAGCACCAAAAGAATCTTTGGAGCCAACTATCCAGAGACAGACGGAACAAAAAGATTCAAAGAATCAAAACCTCTAGAGAGAAAAAATACTGATCAACCAGCTCATGCCACCCTATGCTTTAAAGTTTTTTCTAGGAGAGGAGAGCTTCCATGGTCCATTGAGAGCCCTCTACCTCCTCTCTTCCTTCATTGTGAAGTTTTTCAGCATCTGATTTCCTGCCTTTTCTCTGTTTAGAGCCATAATCTGGTTTTGACTTTCTGGATTCAGTCTGAGAAATACCCAATTTCTGAAAAGGAGTCACAGTGAAGTCTTCAAAAAAATCAAGAACTGGGTTATCTAAGTTATCCATAAAAGAGAAAGTACCATTAGACTCCTCAACCTCCTCATCCTCCAAAACTGGGACAATATCAAGGGCACGAGCAATCACTTTGGGAAGAGAAGAATTTGCCATGATTTCACCACATAAAATCTGCATTTAGAGACCCCGTTTTTTGATCCACTTCTTAGGTCTAAAGCATCTAGAACCCGGTAGATTAGAGGCTGTGCAATCCACAACCTTGTGGCCCAACTTGTGGCAGCAAAAACAACTAAAGGGCAAGCCCTCAAAATTCAGAAATTGCATCCAACAACCAAGGGACGAAAGAATTTGGATTGATCTGGTAAGGGGTTTAGAAAAGTCCACAAGGGCACATACCTGAGTAAAATTTAGGGACCCCAACGTCTCTGAGTCAATCTTCACGAAGGTTCCAACTTGATTGATCATTTGATTAATGAGGGCAGAATCATGCATCACTAATGGAAGATTGTATAATCTTATCCACATCAGAATTACTTTGATTTTAGCCGTGGAGAGATTGAAAAATGGAGACCAGGGAGAAAGGAAACACCAAAATTCTCAAAAAACTAGGGGCCATTCTAAGAAACAAAATTACAATCCTCAACTGAAGAAAAGGAAACAAAAAAGAATCCAAAATCCAACAGTTGAATCTCAGGGGGGGTAGATTATGCCACACAGATAAAACTTAGTCCTTGACAGACCCTGAAGAGGGTCGCTTCTTGAGCAGTCAGAAAATGAGAGAGCGGCTCCCTACTTTGGCAGAGATGGACTGCAGGCTCTCATTCATGATATGGAAGGATGCCAGCTCCTCCGCAAAAACCACCTTCACATCACCCAAAGCAAAACTAGATTCGTCAAGATCAGAAGCTTCTTCCTCCCTAGGGGCAGGATCCGACGGCTTGGGAGGTGGTGGATTAGGGTTTGAAGACCAAATCTTATCAAGACAAAAATTTGAACAAATGTGAAAAGGATTCCCACTGTTTCTGCAAGCCGCAAAGGATTTTGGTTCATTCTCAACCTGACCCTCAATTGGGGCTGCGACCTGCGAAGAGGAGGGCATAGGGGGTGACAGTGAGATAGGGACCCCGTTGCATGAGCCAGAGCGCAGCTCATAACGCCGTTGCCTAGCTCCCCCTATTGACGCCTTGGCATAAATTCCACTGCTTGCCTTCCGAGGGTTCTTCCTGGTGTCGCCTGCTTCACTCACACTCAATTTACCCTTCCTGCGATTTTTCGCCTCCTCGCTCGCACCCTCACACATTCCGTATATTCATTTAAATAAAAGTATTTATTTAACTATATAAGAAAAAGCTAGATAATTTGAGTGTAAATGTTATATATATATCATTGCATTTTTTTTCTAAATGAGAAAACAAACAAAGAAGATATTATTAAATAATACCCGTTAGGGTTTGTTAGAGGGCCGACTGTTATCAAAGCATAGTAGAGAGGAAATTGGGGGCGGGGTGCGCGACGGCCATGGCCGCCGCCAATAAAGAGTTTTCACAATGGGGAGGGGGGGACGGACCCCCCCACCTCCACCACCCCTTTTAGGCTCGGCGCCCTGCGCCTACAACAGTCCCTCTTCGCAGCTAGCACCACCTTCAAAATTGCATACCCTGTTGTGTTTCAAAACCTGGCCGTTGATGGGTATTTTAGCCCTACACGCTGGTGTTAGCTATATGTATAGCATGTCCTTTCTCTGTCACTTTTTCATTTCTAGTTTTTAACACAGAAAGCAAACAAAAAAAATATATGAAACTCTTCTACGACGTTTACTCAAAAAAATATACATCAGATGAATATACATAAGTATATATGCTATGTGGTAACAAAATGAAACCCTCTATATACCTCAGATATTTTGTGAACCTCCATGGCTGCTATGAAGGAAAAAGAGAAAACCTGTAGCAAAGAAGAAAAGAAAACAATAGGAAACAAGAGATGAGAAGATGAAGGAAATAGGGTTAGAAAAGAAACTTAAAAGAAAACAAATGAAATTAGAGTTGTGGGGAGATGAGGAATAAAATAGGAAAGATAATTTTTAGGGTTGAAAAAGCAAGTGGGATTAAATAAAAAAATGGGGAAAATGTGATGCACATAATTATTTTAAATTTCTTTTTTCCTCATCCCACTATTGTCTTTTTATTTATTATGTTGTAGGATTAATTTATGATTTAAGTTTTAAATTTAAAGTTATCTCCTAAAATCTATTTTTTTGCTTTATTCCATTGCTTTTTTTTAAATCATTATGTTGTGGGATTAATTTATGATATTTAGTTTTAAATTTAAAGTAATCTCTTAAAATCTATTTTTGCTTTATTCCATTGCCTTTTTATTTATTATGTTGAGGGATTAAATTTAACCTTGCCCTTTTAAATAAATTTAGGTGGGATTTTTGAAAGAGGGTTAGGTGTGGAGAATAATGCTAGAAAATTTAATTAATTTAATTTCTTTAGATTTATTTTCGGTTAATCTATAGTGTAGAGGAGATTTTTAATTTAATTAATTATTTAATTTTATCAACTTGGCTAAATAAAGAATGTTGGAATAAATTAGGTTTAAGAGCATATTTAAATTTAAATTATTTTCTTTTAAATAGTTTTAATTAGAGGTGTTGTTTTTAAATTATTTTAATTTAAATCATTTATTGCCTTATTTAATTATTATTTTTGGTTTATTGGCTAAGTGGATTTAAATTTAACCCTAGTCTTTTTAACTTAATTAGTGGATTTTTTTAGTGGAAATTTTGGTGTGGGATATATTGTTGTCTTAATTGAAAATTAATTTATTTATCCCTTCACCTTTGTACTTGTGCAAACCTTATGCAAATTTTAATTAATCGATCTAATTAATTAATGTGAATATATTTTATTTTCATTGCCTTGAGTGAATGTTAAAATAAATGATTTTATAGGTGTAATTAGATTTAATTCATATTTCATTTTGATAAGGTTGTAATAAAGGTTGTGTATTTAAAAATTATTTCTCCATTAATAATGAGGTGGCATTATGCTGCCAGATTTTCCCTAGATTAGGAAGGGGATAATTAAGTGGTTATTTCATGTGTTTAATCTATCGTATTATTTGTCTTTGAGTAAGTTTAATTAAGTTTTGATGAAAGTAATTAATCTCATTTTTTGTTATAGTTCTTAGAGTTGGATTTCAAAACCTATCAAAATCACATCACCTCATCTAGGAAAACTAGGGTTAGATCCTATTTTAGAATCTACCCTCTTAGCAATGCTTCCTGCATCGCACAACCCCCTTAGTAGGCTTACATCTCGTAGGGGTTGTGAAAGGTGTTCGCATTACCCTGACATTCGATTGACATTTTACACCTTTGTGTGTATGCCACCGAGCACACTTGTTGCGTACGAAGGGTTTTTAGAGGCGAGTAGAAAAGTTTTTGATATTTCATGTCATGACCACATGGCAAATGTGGACATGACACGTGTGTTGTGTGTCGTGACCACATGGGAAATGTGGGCATGACATTTGGTATCAGAGCCCATATTTCAAACACTGAGATCTCTGGGTGTGTATAATTGCCGAGTTGGGACAATAATAGATCATGCATACTTGTGTAACATGTCTAACTCTAGCTCATGTAGCAACGAGTTTGTAAGACACCTTGCGTGGGAATAGTAGCTTATTTTCCCTTAATTGTTTTTGCTTCCTCTAAACCCTAGGTATGACTTGGTGTTGTAGGTATTTGGGGAGTGTATTCTTGATGAATAGAGTAATCAAAGGACCATGCAAGTCCTGAATTCTAGAGTTGGTCAACACATTGACCTAGTGCTATTCTAAGAGGATGGTATTGGTTGGGTTTTGCTAAGTGTTTCATTCCAGCTAATCCCTGCTCCTTGTCCTTGTGTTAGTGCATTTCAATCCTTCTTTAGGGGTCGTGACAACCTATGGTAAGTGTACCCTTGGACAAGTGTTATTATGATAAAGTTTTATTCCAATGGCTACCTTGTAGGTTGCCCTAAAGAAGGTTGAGTTGTGTTTATCCTACCTTGTAGGAGGAAAGAAATATATTTGAGTGGTACACTATCTTGGACAAAGACTCATGTACTTGAATCATTATTAGATCCACCATGTGTCATCTAGTTAACCTTTGTATCATGGGGTAAGATGTGTCTTATTTAGATGACCCTCTAGTTGGGATGTGAAGAAGTTGGGGACCTTTAGTTGCCCTTCACCTTGTTATAAGACTAAGTTACCTTGATGAGTAGTTGTCACTTGAAGAGTAGATAAAATGGTATATTCTCTTATAAGAGTCATTTGGTACCCTCATTAGGAAGATGGAGAAATGGATGATTAAAAGAGTTTGGCATGTAAGACTTTTTATGGCTATTTTCTAGGATTTTGCCTCTTGGGTTTAATTAAAGGACGAGTAGTGGCTTCGAGGACCACTTTGTGACTGGGAATCTTTTGACAATTGTTGTGCCATGTCGAGTAAATCTCCTTATAACATGTTGGCATCTGATAGATATTTAGGCCATGCGTTGCCTTCGCATTAATTTGTAATGTGCTTTGTTCATTTAAAGTATGGTATCTCTTTGGTCAAGGGTTTAAAAGTGGTGTATGTGCATGAGGCTGAAACATATTATGATAGTTGAGAAGTAAGATCTAGTTGCGAGTGTAATTTCATATCTGCTTATTAAATAGTAATCTAAATTGCAACTTGATCCCTCCCTTGCCATTGTATTTCATTAAAAATTGCTTACTTGTATTGCATGACAGGGTGACGAGTTCCCCTTGAGATTCATGTAGGCCTTGGTGCTTGGAAGGCTATAGTGAAGCCTTATGATGGATTGTTACAAAGAAAGTTATAATTGAGTTATAGTTGTCCAATCGGGTTAATGTGGAAACCCTCTAAGTGGCACCTTCTTGAACTTTTAGATGTTGGAATTCTGGTGACTCTGGAGGTGAGTCCCTTGTGCAACTGAATTGCATGATTCCTCGAAGGAAATCCTACACTTAGAATGATGTTATTTTATGGTTTGCAATAAGTCTAGGTGTTGAGTTGAGTAAGGAATCACACACATTGCTTTAGGGTAATGAATGTGGTTTGTCACTTATTTGGGTATCTTGTTGTGAGCATTAGGATTGTTAGGATGTGATGGGAAATTAAGTTTGCTTTGAGGGTAATAGTGAGATGATTGTGATACCATTTGGGTGTTAGTAGTTAGGTGTTGTGATCGACTTGTATGATCGACACAGATGCATTCGATGAGTTGTTTTTGGGCGATATAAGGCCTTGTCTTGAACTTGAGAGTAATTTGTGAGCTACCTTGGAAAAGTTTAGAATTATGGAAGTTGGTGATTTTAGTTGGATTTTGGTAGTATCCATGAAGATGTTGTTAGGTGTTCCTTACTAGGAAGCATGAAGGAACCCACTTCGAAGGTGACCCTTAAGGTACATGACTTTTGGCGATCTTTTCCAAGCATGTCCTAGGTTGCCTAGAAGTTGTGGGTGTATGTGTAGTTGGGGTGTTTCATGACCTTAATTAAGAGTGTGACCACGATCCCTCTCCTCTCATTTGTAACTATGTTAGATACGTATAATGTTGTAATGTGCAATTTTGGTTAACTTGTTCAAGTTGAGTATCTACTTATTGATGGAATTCTAGTGTTCAAACTAGTAGTTTTGAGTCTATTTATTTGGGCTACTTAGCCAACTTACTTTCTTGTAGTCCTCTTACCTCAGGGACTTGTTTTATCGTACGTCGATTTAAGATTGGAATGTTGAATTTGGCGTCACTTTTGATATTGACTTATCTTTTAAATTTGAATTATCTTTTGGATCTTAATTCTTCTAAATTTTATTCTTTAAACTTATTCAAGACTTATCTTTTACAAGCTTTTGCTTTGAGGATCTTTGTTATTGTTGGTATTGCTGGTACCTATGTAGTGTTGTGAACTATGTAACCTATGCTATTGATAAGGGGTGCTTGGTGAGAGGAACATGGGAATAGTCAGATTTGGTTGATGTCGTGAGCTTGAAGTTGTTTAGTGGATCGTTAGTGGTGGTTCAAAACTTGTTTGTTGACCTTGTGTCATGTTGTGTAGTGTGTCGGTGCTATCCCATTTTGGGAGGCTGAATCTTTAAGAATCAAGAAATGGGTGCTAGAGAGGTCCAAAGGAGTAGATAGGCTGGAAAATCTTGAGATCCTTCGGTTGTTGTGTGGATCTTCTATCCACGTGGAATTGACTCTCTTGTTTTAAGAGGCTGTGTGTTCGCTGTGATTGATTAGAAGTTAGACCCATGAGTTTTGTAGTGGTATAGGTGTTTAGCTTCGTCCCTTGATGCTAGGGACAATTGGACATGTTTGGTTCCTACTTGTTCTGTAAGTTTGTTCTAGGCGGTCTAGTGGGGACCTGTTGATCGAAGGAGCAGTTGAGACTTGAGAGTCTTGTGCTTTTTGCTTGGGATCTTGTGTGTTTAGCTTAACATAGGTAGTAAGATGAGTGTGATGCATGTTTGGGACTTGAGCAGTGGTTTTGTGGCTAGTTGTTTGGCCAAGCTTCTTGGGTTGGTCTATGCTAGTAAGGTTCTGGATGGCTAAGAGAGGCTCAGAGTAGGATCCAGTTGAGTTAGTGTATGGAAAGGTCTCTCATAGTGCTAACCTTCTTGGTTGGCCCCCACCTTTCTTGACCTAGAATTACTTGGTGGTCTATCCTTGGACATCTAATGCTCTTGTGTCTTCTTATGCTCGTAAAGTGTTGTAGTATGTGTTGTGTTAGATATTTGATCCCTCCTAGTCAGAGGAGGGTATCCTCGAGATTATTGCCATGCGATTACTTATCAAGTTCTTATTAGTCCCTTACTTTTATGTCAAAATCAATCTGAGTTCAATGCCATGCTGGAATGGTTTGTAGGTGGGTTACTCTTCTATACTTCCGTGTTAACTTCTAGGAGGAAGTTTAGCTCTAGGGGAGGAGGATGTGAGGCACACCCTTGTGCGATTGGATTAGTTGCACTTGCATACCATATTGTTTTACCTCATCCTAACTAAGGGTTTGATTTATGAGAGTGTGACTCTACCTTCGAGACAATGTAGTGTAGATGTAGAATATCACCTGTTGTGTTTAAACTAGAACATTTAGTGTTGTAATGCGGGGCTACCATGTGTTGTACTTCTTGCTTTATTTTATGAGACTTATTATTCAGAGTATCTTTGGCATGCAGACATTTTAGGGGTTGTTGACCCTCTAGATTCAGACGTTCATGACTTTTTCCCTATGTTTGGATTAGGTAGATAGAATATGTTGCGATGTGGTTATATCTTACTTGTTAGATTTCACTGACGATTATATGATATGTGACATTCATGTTAATGCTAATTGGGATATTAGTTGTTGAGTCAATGAATGAATTATTATGCAATTTTGATCTTGAATTGATATTTAGAAATACAATAAATTATGAATCTTGTCAATGATGCTATGTGTTGCTAGTGAGGATTTGGATGATTATGTGACATGTGTGTGTGCATTCCTTTCACTTTGGTTATGATGAACATGTGCTATTAATTTGTTTGCGTAAGTGTGTAGGTGATTTTCCATGCCCATGGAAAAATCAGAGGTCATCCCATACCCTATGTGAAATCCATGTTTAAACTGACCTAGTCCGAGGAGGGACCAAGGTCACATGTGTTGGTGCATGATGATTTTGTGATGTCTGCATTTATGTTATTTCTGATTAGGTTTCACCCTTTTTATTATTTATTAATGTGTTGTAAATGTGTATTGTTTAAATTGCACAATTTAGTGTTATTTATTTTATTAGGCCTTTTTTTGTGATTTTATGGACCCTATTGTGTTTATTTTGGCCAAATAATGATCCTAGATCATACCCCTAAGGTCTAGGACTAACTTGGACATGTTAAACCTTGATTTAACCTTCATTGAGTTACTTTAACTTTACCCCGAAGTTAAGTGACGAATTTTTAAATTTGGTTATGAGGTGGACAAGTCAAGGGCCCACCTTGACCATCCCCACTACTCTTGAGTATGGTCTACCTTATGTTGAAGGCTTAGGAAGCTCCCAAGGCCTTCAAGTGTGAGAGGCCCCATCCCTATGCTCTCACACATGTATGCAAGCATCTTGGAAGGAATAGGATTGCCTTGTAGGATAGAATGATGACTTGTGTCTCATCCTTATCCTTAATGAGCCTCCAAGTGGGACTCACCTCTCCACTATGCTCTCACACATGTGTGAGAGAACTTGTGAGAGAGTGTGAGGATTTTAGGGATAGGAGAGTGACATGTGTCACCTCCTTATCCATAGGAGATGGTGAGTAGGATTGTGAGGAGGAAGGAGAAGGTCACATGTGTCACATTCTCATTCCTCAAGGCTCTTGTGTGTAGCCTATTAAACTCCCTCTTTGAGAGAGGGAGAGGGCTCTTTTTTTGGCTTATTTTTCTTTGGTTATAGTTTTTGGGGAGAGTTAGCTAGTTTTGGAGAAGTTTGGAGACAAGAAGCTTGGAGGAGGACTTGGAAAGCCCCCCACCAACTCTACCATTTTGGGCTTTAAAGGTAAGCTTCAAGGCCTTATAGTTTTCTCTTGTTTTTATATTTCAATGTGTGGATATTTGCTTATGTGTGTTTGAATCTTATTTAGTTATGTGGGTTTATTTTTGTGGGTGTTTTGGATGAAGCTCTCCATAGAGGAGAGTTCACCTTGTATGGGGTGGGAGAGGATTGAACCTCCTCGGGGTCATCCTCATGATTTATTGAGATTTTGATGGCCATGAAAGCATTTGAGAATCATTGAGGGTTTTTTGTGAAGGCATGAGTGCCGTGCAAAGAATTTTGTGAAGGCATGAGTGCCTTGGAAATGCAATAATTGAGAAATGTTAAGGCTAGATTCCTTGTGTTAAAAAATATTTGAGTTATTGTGATCTTGGGTGCACCTCTTGAGTCAAGAGCAGTCCACTATCCTACCCCCTAAATCCATGAAAATAGATTCATTGTGTGTAAGCCTTGGGAGGGTATTTTCATTATTTTGTGTTTATTTTTTGTGTAAATCTTGTTGTGGAGTGAAATTGGTTTGAGGGCGATCTCCTAGCTCGGGGGTGACTCCCCTGGAGTCTATGCCAGGGTAGTGAGCATCTTGTGGGCATGTGAAAGTTCCCTTTAGTATTATTGCAAGTTTGGTGACTTGAGGTTTTGGAGCTTTGGTGGAAGTTTACATTTATGTGTTTTTTTTGTTGTTGTATGGTTGTTTGGAAGCCATGGCCCAAGAGGCCTTGTTGTAATTTCTGTATGAGAGTGAGCTCTCTTTTGTTTATGTTACAAATAGAAAAATATACTTTGTATTTGAGTCATTTACATGTGAAAGTGCCATTATTTTATTGTAATGATTTTCAAAAGAAAGAAAAAGTTATTTCATATTTTTGTTTTGCAATGTCTTTCAAGGAAATAAAATGTGACTGCATTATTGTTGTAGTTGTTTTAAAAAAAATGAATTCTGTTTTGTTATTGTTATGGTACTTACAAAGAAAAAGAATAGAATGCATTATTCTAGTTGTACTCTTTCAAAAAAAAATTACTGTTTGAATTTTTGATAAAGAGTTTCAAAGAAAATTTTTCTGTGTGAAGTATTTAGTCACTACTATTGTAAAGAAATGAATAGATTCATTTGAGTTAGGAGGAGAAGATAAATTTACCTATTCAATTGTCTAGCCTGATCTTTTTATTGATTTTAGCTTACTATTCAAAAAAAAAATATAGTGACTGTTATTTTATGTATTAAACTCAAACAAATTTATAGAAAGAAAATTAGTATGAGATTTGTATTTATCTACCCTATTTTCCAATTTTAAATTTACTGATTTGTTACTTTTATCCAGTAGTGGGCTGAGTTTTTTGGCCACACATGGAAATATGTATATATCCTATGTTTAATCATATATATCTGAGTGTAAATGTTATATATATATATATATGTATATAATTGCATTTTTTTTCTAAATGAGAAAACAAACAAAGAAGATATTATTAAATAATACTTGTTAGGGTTTGTTAGAGGGCCGACTATTATCAAAGCACAGTAGAGAGGAAATTGGGGGTGGGAGTGTGGGGCATTTTCACAGTGGTGAGGGGGGGTGGACGGACCCCCCACCTCCACCACCCCTTTTACCCACAACAATCCCTCTTTGCGGCTAGCACTGCCTTCAAAATTACATACCATGTTGTGTTTCAAAACCTAGCTGCCGTTGGGTATTTCGACCCTACACGTTGGTGTTAGCTATATATATAGTAGAGAGGAAATGGGGGGGGGGGTTGGGGAGTTTTCACAGTGGGGAGGGGGGGCACGGACCCCCCACCTCCACCACCCCTTTTAGTCTCGGCGCCCTGCGCCTACAACAATCCCTCTTCGTGGCTACAGTCACCTTCAAAATTGCATACCCTGTTGTGTTTCGAAACCCTACCGCTAATGGGTATTTTGGCACTGCACCTCCTTTCCCTGTCACTTTTTCATTTCTAGTTTTTAACACAGAACACAAACAAAAAAATATATGAAACTCTTCTCTGGCCTTTACTCAAAAAAAAAATACAGCAGATGAATATACATAAGTATATATGCTTTGTGGCAAAAAAATGAAACGCTGTGTATACCTTAGATATTTTGTGAACCTCCATTGCTGCTATGAAGGAAAAACAAAAAACCTGTAGCAAAGAAGAAAAGAAAACAATAGGAAACAAGAGATGAGAAGATGAAGGAAATAGGGTTAGAAAAGAAACTTAAAAAAACAAACAAATGAAATTAGGGTTGTGGGGAGATGAGGAATAAAATAGGAAAGAGAATTTTTAGGGTTGAAAAAGCAAGTGGGATTAAATAAAAAAAATGTGAAAAATGTGATGCACGAAACTATTTTAAATTTCTTTTTTCCTCATCCCACTATTGTCTTTTTATTTATTATGTTGTGGGATTAATTTATGATTTTAGTTTTAAATTTAAAGTTATCTCCTCAAATCAATTTTTTTGCTTTATTCCATTGCTTTTTTTTAATCATTATGTTGTGGGATTAATTTATGATATTTAGTTTTAAATTTAAAGTTATCTCTTAAAATCTATTTTTGCTTTATTTTTGGCTAATATGTAGCGTAGAGGAGATTTTTAATTTAATTAATTATTTAATTTTATCGACTTGACTAAATAAAGAATGTTGGAATAAATTAGGTTCAAGAACATATTTAAATTTAAATTATTTTCTTTTAAATGGTTTTAACTAGAGGTGTTGTTTTAAATTATTTTAATTTAAATCCTTTTATTGCCTTATTTAATTTTTTTTTGGATTTATTGGGTAAGTGGGTTTAAATTTAACCCTAGTCTTTTTAACTTAATTAGTGGATTTTTTTAGGGAGAATTTTGGTGTGGGATATATTTTTGTCTTAATTGAAAATTAATTTATTTATCCCTTCACCTTTGTACTTGTGCAAACCTTATGCAAATTTTAATAAATTGATCTAATTAATTAATGTGAATGTATTTTATTTTCATTGCCTTGAGAGAATGTTAAAATAAATTATTTTATAGGTGTAATTAGATTTAATTCATATTTCCTTTTGATAAGGTTGTAATAAAGGTTGTGTATAAAAAAAATTATTTTCCCATTAATAATGAGGTGGCATTATGCTGCCAAATTTTTCCTAGATTAGGAAGGGGGTAATTAAGTGGTTATTTCATGTGTTTAATCTATCACATTATTTGTCTTTGAGTAATTTTAATTAAGTTTTGATGAAAGTAATTAATTTTATTTTTTGTTATAGTTCTTAGAGTTGGATTTTGAAACCTATCGAAATCACATCATCTCATCTAGGAAAACTAGGGTTAAATCCTATTTTAGAATCTACTCTCTTAGCAATGCTTCTCGTGTTGCACAACCCCCTTAGTAGGCTTACATCTCACAGGGGTTGCGAAAGGTGTTCACATTACCCTAATGTTTGATTGACATTTTGCACCTTTGTGCGTATGCCACCGAGCACACTTGTTGCGTGCGAGGGGGTATTTAGAGGCGAGTAGAAAAGTTTTTGATATTTCATGTCATGATCACATGGCAAATGCAAACATGCCACATGTGCTATGTGTCAAGACCACATGGAAAATGTGGGCATGACATGTCATCCTACATGGAAGGTGACTAAGTGCATTTTTGTCCTCATATGAGGGGATAGGTGTTGCACTTTGTGGTAGAATACTTTTGCCATGTGTCAACATCTTTTAGGTGTTGTAAGAGGTTTATGACACGTAAGAGTTATGATAGATTCCTATGACAAAATCTATGACATGTAAGAGCCAGAATTAGAATATCCTATGATAGGTGAAGACAAGTGTAAGAAAGCATCTTGCATTCCAAGGAAGTAGGCACCCAAGTTTGATTATGACAGGTTGTAAGAGAATTTGTTATTAATAGTCAGTTATGACAGATTCTCTTACAACTGTAAGAGTTGTCATATATGATGGATTTTATGACATTGTAAGAGCATATGTCATACTTTAATTGGGTAAATTTGAGGTGCCCAAGTTGGGGGGTTGTAAGGGATGAAAGAGAATCTCTTACAAGTGTCATACACATGATTTATGGCCTTGGAAATTGGGCCACATGGATTTGGATGAGTTCCTTGTGTGACTTGCTCAGGAAGCTACCTCCATTCACACTACTTCTCTTTATATACAGGTGCTTAGAGTTGGAGATGTATGTTGTCCATTTTTTCAGGTACAAAAATGCTGCCAAAATTACTCCAGACTTGACACTGTGACTACTCCTGAAAGAGCATGGCTCTGAAACTATATTGTAACTATCATTGATTATTTTAATACATTGAGTTATGCTTTGGAGTGTGGGGTTTTTTTACCTAAAAGGGTTTTCCCCACATATATCTTGTGTTGTTGTGATTTGGCATTGTTCTTGCATTTGAATGTGTATTAATCTCTCTATTAATTGTGTATCTTAACTGTAACTGAAAAGAACTAAGAAAAATTTAGACTACTTCCCCTCATTAGATTGGTGTAGTAAGTTATTTCCATTTACCTTACTTCCTTTCAGTTGGTATTAGAGTTTGGCCAGTTTTTGGTCCTAGTTGTTGGGTAGTGGGTTTTTTGTACTAATCTTTGATTAAGTGGGAGTCTTGCAGAGCATTTTGTGATCTTGTTGCAGTGAGAAGATGGCAAGGACATATGGGAGATTTGAGATTGAAAAATTCAATGGAGGTAACTTTGAGTTGTGGAAACTCAAGATGGAGGATATGCTGGTGGATAGAGATTTATGGCTTGTGATATCTAACACTAAACCCCAGAGCATGAAACAAGAAGATTGGGATCAGATGGATCGGAAGGCCAAGGGTCTCATAAGGCTCTGTTTAGTTGATTTTGTGCTCTTGAATGTCCATGAGGAGAAAACTACAAAAGAGTTGTGAAAGAAGCTTGGTGATGTTTATCAGGCTAAGTCCTTGGTAAACAAGCTATTCCTAAGAAGGAAACTATATTCTTTGAGGATGTAAGATGGAGGATTTGTGGCAAATCATCTCAATTCTTTTAATATGCTTTTTGCTTAGTTGACCTCTGTTGGTGTGAAGATGGAGGAGGAGGATCATTGCATGACATTGCTATGTTCTTTACTAGATTTGTGGGACCACCTTGTGATGGCTATTGGGAATACCACTACCACCTTCAAGATGGATGAAGTGGTTTCTTCATTGTTGTTTGAAGAAAGTCTTCTGAAATGACTAAGGAGGCTCTTGCGGTTCATGGTAGGTCCAAGGAAAAAGGAAAGAAGGACACGAAGAAAGAAGACAAAGGAAGATCCAAATCCTATGGGAGATCAAAGTCTCCTAGAAAGTCTAAGGCCTTATGTTGGAACTGTGGCAAACTTGGTCATTTTCGCAAAGATTGCAAGGAGGAGAAGAAGAAGAAGAAAAACCATGATTCTGACTCTGACAAGTCCTCTCAAGATGATGGAGAAGTATTTGTCGCTGCCTTGGCAACACATGCATCCAAGGATGTGTGGTTAATTGATTTTGGTGCATTGTTTCTTATGACATCCCACAAAAATGAGTTTTTAAAGTATGAAGAGTTTGATGGTGGGAAGGTGTACCTGGGTGATGACTCACCTGGATATATTTGGTCGTGGAAGAGTCTTAATCAGATTCCCTGATGGTTGATTGAAGGGGATCAATGGTGTACTACATATCCCTAGGTTGGCACAAAACCTATTATCTGTAAGCAAACTAAATGATGTGGGTGTGTAGATTATTTTCTCAAATGGAGGATGCAAGATGATGAGAGGAGCTTTGGTGTTGGCTAAGGGTGTTCGGATTGGCACTCTATTTTAGGTTGATGCATGCACAGTTCAGTGGAATAGTGCCTTTGTTTCGAAGAAGAGATTCTGATTCTTCATCCTCACCATTGGAACCAACATCCAAGAAGATTGTTGCATCTACTTCTGATGGTTGTGCTTTCTGGGTATCCAAGGGTGCTCATTCTATGGAGATGAAACTTCCTGCTGAGAAAACAATGTTGTGGCACCAAAGGCTTGGCCATATTGGTGAAAAAGGTTTGAGGAACCTGACAAATAAAAACCTCGTTGAGGGTATGAATGATTGTAACCTTGAGTTTGATTTCTGCGAACACTGCATACATGGAAAACAAAATCATGTTCAGTTTTCCCATAGTTCTCATAAATCTTCTGAGGTGTTGGATCTAGTTCACTCTGATGTTTTTGGTCATGTTAATGTTCCTTTGATTTTGAAATCTATATATTTTGTTTCATTTATTGACGACCACAATAGAAGGACATGGGTATATTTTGTTAGGAGTAAATATGAAGTTTTTGCAAGATTCAAAGAGTTTAAAGCTCTTGTTGAGAATCAAAAAGATAGAAAGATTAAATGTTTGAGAATTGATAATGGTGGTAAGTTTTGCTCAGCAAATTTCGACAAGCTTTGCAAAGAACAACATATTAAGAGGCATAAGACAACTCTGCATACTCCTCATCAAAATGGAGTTGTAGAAATAATGAATAGAACATTGATGGAGAGGGCTAGGAGCATGTTAAGTGGAGCTAGCCTAGAATAAAAGTTTTGGGCTGAAGCTATTGCTACCGCTTGTTACCTGGTTAACATGTCTCCTACATCGGCGCTCGTTAACAAGACCCCTATGGAGGCATGGTCTGGTAAAAAGCCTTCATTAAGATACATTTGAGTATTTGGTTGTGAGGCATATGCACATGTGCTAAGGAGAAGAGGTCCAAGTTAGAGAACAAGGCAGTTAAATGTATCTTCATCGGTTATGGTATCGGTGTGAAAGGGTACAAGCTATGGGATCCAATAGCTGAAAGAGTTATGTATAGCCGAAGTGTGATCTTCAAAGAGCTCAATCCTTCTTCTGTTATTCTACAGCTAGAGAAAGAAGAAAATAAAGATGATGTGGTTCAGCTTCCTCCCACCCTTGAGAAAGTTGAACCGAAGACTCCAGTTGGATCTGATGATGGGGAGAGCTCTAGTAGCTCTGAAAGTTTAGAAGAAGAAGATGAAGAACCTCAACCTTAACTTGTGAGGAGATCCACGAGAATAAGGCAACAACCTAAAAGGTTTGGTTATTCATTGCATGGTTCCAGTTGTATTTTTTCTTTGATTTCTAATTCTGATGAGCCTAGGACTGTAAGGGAGGCTATGGGTATGAAAGATGCAAGTTCCTGGAAGGAGGCCATGGAAGAAGAAATGGCTTCTTTGGAATAGAATAATACTTGGGACTTGGTGCCTTTTCCTGAAGGATGAAAACCTGTTGGATGCAAATGGGTGTTTAAGAAAAAGTTTGGTTTAGATGGCAACATTGAGAAATATAAGGCAAGGTTGGTCGTGAAGGGGTATTCACAGGTGGAGGGAATTGACTATGGTGAGATTTTCTCTCCAGTTGCAAAGCTGACATCTATTCAGTTCCTGTTATCTCTTGCAACAACATATGACTTAGAGGTGGAGCAGATGGATGTGAAAACAATATTCCTTCATGGTGATTTGGAGGAGATTTATATGTCACAGCTAGAGCACTACATTGTGAAAGGTAAATAAAATCTAGTTTGCAAGTTGAAAACGTCTTTGTATGGTGTTAAGCAGTCTCATAGGATGTGGTACCAAAAGTTTGATGCCTTTGTGTTGAGTATTGGATTTCTGAGATCGAAATTAGATCATTGTGTTTACTTTAAGTTTGATAATGATCGCATTCTCATTATAGCGTTGTATGTCGATGATATGTTGCTAATTGGGAATGGTAAAGGTTTGCTTTCTGATTTGAAGTCTTAGTTGTTAGCACAGTTTGAAATGAAAAATTTAGGGGCAACTAGGTACATTCTGGAGATGGAGATCAGAAGAGATAGAGCAAATAGAAAACTTTGGTTAAGACAGAGTAAGTATGTGAAGACCGTGTTGGAGAGATTCAACATGGTAGATTGCATACCTTTGAGTTTTCCTATTTTGATGGGGATAAATTTATCTATTGAGGATTGTCTGAAGTCTCCTTCTGAGATAGAGGATATGAGTAGAGTACCCTATGCTAGTGCTGTTGGTAGTTTGATGTATGCGATGGTCTGTACAAGACCAAACATTGCCCAAGTAGTGGGAGTCCTTAGCCGATTCATGGGTAATCGTGGACGGATACATTGGGATGCAGTAAAGAGCATTTTTAGATATCTACGGGGTACTTCTGAGTATGCCTTGTGCTATCATGGTTATCCTACTAGTTCTTAGCATTCTGTGAGTATTCATGGATTTGTGGATTCAGATTAGGTAGGTGACATTAACAGCAGGAGATCCACTAGTGCTTATGTGTTAACTATGTTTGGTGGTGCTATTAGTTGGATGAGTAAGCGGCAACCTATGGTCACTTTGTCCATGATTGAAGTAGAGATTGTCTTCTGACATTGAGTTTGATGCAGGGAAGATTACCATTTCTTGTGACAACCAGAGTGCCATATGTTTGGTGAAGAATCCTACTTTCCATGTGAGGACCAAGCACATTGATGTGCAATACCACTTTGTATGTGATATGGTAGAGGATGGGAAGGTGAATTTGGAGAAGATTGATACTTTGGTGAATGTTGTAGATTGCTTGATGAAGCCCGTGAGCACAAAGAAGTTTAGATGGTGTTCGGAGTCTATGGGCCTCTTGGCCCCTAGCAGTTAAATCTTGTCATTCTATTGGCTCTTGAAAGGTGTTCGACAAGTGGGAGAATGTTGGAAATTAAGGTGTCTCAACCTTTGCAAGTTCCTAGCATTTATTATTTAATTGTATTTAATTTTTTACCTATTATTGTATTTTGTATGCAAATCTAATTTTGTCATTTTGTGGGAGTTGGCACAGAGATGTGTCATCCTATATGGAAGGTGAATAAGTGTATTTTTGTCCTCATTTGAGGAGATAGGTGTTCCACTTTGTGGTGTAAGACTTTTGCTATGTGTCGGCATCTTTCGAGTGTTGTAAGAGGTTTATGATGCGTAAGAGTTATGACAGATTCCTATGACAAAATCTATGACATGTAAGAGCCAGAAATAGAAGATCTTATGACAGGTGAAGGCAAGTGTCAGAAAGCATCTTGCATGGAGGAGGTAGGCACCAAAGTTTGACTATGATAGGTTATAAGAGAATATGCTATTAATGGTCAGTTATGACAGATTCTCTTATAGCTGTAAGAGTTATCATATATGATGGATTTTATGACATTGTAAGAGCATCTGTCATACCTTAATTGGGTAAATTTGAGGTGCCCAAGTTGGGAGGCTGTAAGGGGTGAAAGAGAATCTCTTACAAGTGTCATACGTGTGATTTATGGCCTTAGAAATTGGGCCACATGGATTTGGATGAGTTCCTTGTGTGACTTGCTCTAGAAGCTACCTCCATTTATACTACTTCTCTTTATATACAGGTGCTTCGAGTTGGAGACGTATGTTGTTCATTTTTGCAGGTATAGAAATGCTGCTAGAATTACTCCAGACTTGACACTGTGACTACTCTTGAAAGAGCTTGGCTTTGAAACTATATTGTAACCATTCATTGATTACTGTAATACAGTGAGCTATGTTTTGGAGTGTGGGTTTTTTTACTTGAAAGGGTTTTCCCCACGTATATCTTGTTTTGTTGTGATTTGGCATTATTCTTGCATTTAAATGTGTATTAATCTATCTATTAATTGTGCATCTTAACTGTAACTGAAAAGAACTAAGAAAAATTTACACTACTTCCCCTCATTAGATTGGTGTAGGAAGCTGTTTCTGCTTATCTTGCTTCCTTTCAATTACCAACCCAAGTTGGATTTACATGAGCATAAATAGGTTAATCTCATCCCACACATATAACTAATAAAACATTGCACACATAATAACATTATCATACACAAATCCACGAAGGGCTCTCAAACATATAGACCACTATACTTAGGTGTATGGGCAACTTAGGGAATAAGTTCCAACTAATGCTCACAACCTAATAAATAGTATCCACATAACAATTTCAACATGCTTAATAATAAATACAAAGTCACCAAACCATGTTAGGAGATCACACATATACCAAACATGACTTTCATACTAGCAACTTGGATTTATATTGCAGGAAAAAAGTTTTCATTAAAAACGACATAACTTTCTCGAAACATAACATTTTTTTAATTTTTAAAATGCATTGGAAAGATAATACAGAGATCTACAAAACTTAGAAAATATTTTCATACTAAATTTCTTTAACATATTTTTATAATGACAATATAATCTCAATTAAAACATCACTCTAAAAATAACAACAAAGATAAAGAGTCACAGATTAATACATATCTTAGGACTTACAATCTGGGTATGGCTAAGTTTTCTTGAAGATTTCAAAAACTAAATTACGTACCTTCTCTAAAAATATTAAAGAAATTTAGATCATAAAATAAGAGTTATTGATGCCACAACAAACTTTTTTTCCCATGATAGTTTTATCAGTATTAAAAAATAGTCAACTTATTTTAATAACTAAAAATAAATTATAAAAGATAGGATTACAAAAATAAGAGGTAAAGTTTATCCCCTAATTTAAAACCATATAACCATAAATTAGAAATACCCAGATCACTGTTTAATAGATATGTCTAAACTAAGATGGGTTACTATTTTTCTTTTTAGTCTCTTCCGAAGTTTTCTATTATTTTTTCTTTCTAAATGAGAAATTAATATTTTTAATATTCTAAAGACCATCTTCAATAAAAAACCTATCTAATATTGCCACTAATTTTTTTTAAGGAATTCTCAATAAGTCCTATTCAACAAAAAATCTTTTCTAATCTTCAAAATCAATGAAACTACAATTGTCTAAATCTTTCTTTTTGCACATGAAGCATACAAATCACATTTTTTTCACAAAATTCTATATTTAATTATTAACCAAAGTAAATCTTTACTAAATCCTTTCATGAGAAGAATCCTACCTCGATCCTTGTAACAATTTGGTAAAAATAATGGAGATGAACCAATCAATTCATAAACCACAACAATCCTCCAATTCTTAAAATAAAAACACTTTCAAGCCCTTCAACTTCCATAATCTTTTTTCTTTTTCTTTTAAATTGTATATTAAAATTGATAACCAAAAAGAATAAAAATAAAACTAATTTTCTTCTTTTAATAACTCTTCTTGTTTCTTCTCAAAAAGTAAAAAGCAATTTATAATATTTTCTTCTCTATAAAAATAAAATAATATTAAAATAGTATCCTTTTTAATTCTATCCAAATAAAAGAATTCACTTAAAATTAATATTAGAAAATATAATTTTCTAATTCACAAATATGATAAATATAATAATTTATTTACTAAATCCTTAAAATGGAAATGCACATTCAATAATTAAATAAATTAACAAATTAAAATAATTCAATTTGTTTCTTTTCCCAAAAGAAATTAATTACCAAAATAAATAAATAAATAAATAATATAATGCTCACAAAATTAACCAACACTAATTGTTTATTAATTTTAAATTAAGTTTAATTCTTCTTATATTAATTAATCTTTTTTCCAAATTGAAATAAATATTATTAATTATTTCTAAATTCTAAAATAAAAACATGCACATAAAAGTCTATTTAATTATAATAATTAAATAATTGAAATACAATTTGCTTTAATTTTTATTTCTAAAAATACAAGAAACTATAATTATCTAACTAGATAATTAATTTAAAATAAAATCTAAGTATCAAATAAATAATTAGCTTTATCTATTTATTTTATTTTCTAATTAACCTTAAGAATTAATTATCAAATAAATATATAGAATCACTTCTATGCACTCAAATAAATTAATTAAGCCACTAATTAATTTATTTTCAATTAATTATTTATCTTAATTTAATTTATTATTTAATTGCCCCCACCAGGGCCTAAATTTGACGGTCGACCCTGCGTGTCAAGCAAATTTTTCATGACGGTTATCTACTCAAACTTTTTTTTAATAAAAGAGGGTAAAAACTTTATTAATCAAAGAGAGCAGTACAAAACATAAAAGCAGCAGGAGGCCCAAACGGGCCCAAAGACAACAAACAAGAAATCAAGAAGTGGTCATGCAACATCTCACATCCTCTGTGACCAAATCCACCAAATCCTGAGCAAGATCCCCATGTAAACTGTCCCAATCATCCACTAGCCAGGCCCCATTCTTCTCAGAGGCCCATTTGGCCAACCCATTAGCCACATTATTCCATTCCCGAGGGATATGAGAGAAGGTGATAGAATCAAATAATTCTCCAAGACTAATGATTTGCTTAGCCACCACTGCAAGCTGCCAACTAACATCATCAAACTACCTTCTATTTATCAAGTCTATCACCACCTGAGAATCTGACTCACAGATAATCTTATTCCAGCCAATGGCATATGCCTTCTTCAAAGACAAAAGAATAGCCAAGGCCTCCATAAGATTATTAGAGTGCAACCCCCTATATTCTGAGAAGAAAAACACAACCACCCCAGAACTGTCTCTGCCCACCCCACCAATGCTAGCATGCCCAGGGTTACCCCTTGCAGACCCATCAGTATTAATTTTCAAGACTCCAGTGGGAGGGGGCAGCCAATACCCTTCCCTAGAAACTTTCCTTCTAGAACACCTACTCAACCCAATCTTGGGTCTTCCAGGACCCCCAACAAGAATCCCCAGATTATGAATCACTCTAGTATCACCATGATCCATCGGGGCTGACAGATCACATTTAGCATACAAGGTCTCCTGCAAATCCCCAAGAATGCGAGACCAAACTTGACCCACCGACATCTTCTTATCTAGAAAGACCCTATGGTTGTGTTCCAACTAGATGTGCCATATAATCTGACTAGGGCCAATTGGCCATGCAATGTGCAGAAACGAAGTCCTCACCGAAATGGGCCCAAAGTTCTGCCAAAACTCCTCTAGAGAAGAAGGGTGCCTGCATTGCAAACTCCAGGCCCCCCACCAAAAATGCCAAATAGTCTTAGCAAAAGAGCACTGGAAGAAAAGATGTGAAACAATCTCATCATCTTTTAGGTATAAGAAACATAATGAAGGACCTTGGAAGCCATGCTTACAGAGGTTGTCCCAAGTCAAACACCTACCATAAACTACCAGCCAAGAAAAAAATGCAGTTTGGCCAAGAGAATTTATTCCAAATATTTTTCCACCAAGGAACCTCAACACTACCCCAGGCCCATCTGTCCAAAACACAATGCCTTGAAGCAACAATGAACTTCCCTTTTGGATCCGGACCCCAAGCTAGCACATCCCGCTCTGGAAGAGAACAACAGACTCTATCAGCCAAAATGAAGGACAACTCCCTCCTATCCTCCAAAGATCCACCCATGGGCCATTCCTACATATCCTTCCACTGGTAAACAATAGTCTACCGCAAAGCCTGAGGGGCATTGAAATCCATCACTCTACTCCAACCAGCCTGAACAAAAATCCTACATAAATCCCCCAAGTGAGGGTGTGAGGAGAGGATAGGCAGGAAGCCATCCCAGGAGTCATGCCAAAAAAGAGCATCAAAGCCTCTATTGCAGATCCAAAATAGGCCTTGTTTAACTAGTGCAACCCCCCTCTTGAGAGTATCCCAGATCATAGAACCTCTCCCTGAAAGACTAAAATGAGGCAGCTCAACGCCCTCCACCTCCCCAAGGTACTTGAAGGTAAGGATCCTGGCCCAATACTAATGCTGATATGAACACCATCTCCAGTATAGCTTAGTAGCCAAAGCCTGTCCATTCCAATCTATCCTACACAAACCCAGACCACCATCCTACTTTGGCTGGCAAACAACTTCTCACTTAATTAAGTTCCACTTCTTCAAAAGGAGATTACCCAACCAAAGAAACTATCGACAGAGGCCCTCAAAATATTTGATGAAACTTGAGGGAGTAGTCAACACAAAGCACCTGTATAAAGGAAGGGCCTGCACCACAGACTTCAACAGAGTAACTCTTCTAGCCGTAGATAACCATCTATAGGTCTAGTGACAAACTAGCCCACGAAATTTATCCATCACATCCTGCCAAAAACACCTGGGAAGTCAGTGCACATCCAGAGGGATGCTAAGGTATATAAAGGGAAGTTTCCCCACCTGAAACCTTAAGATCCTGGTAATACACTGCTAAATAAGCTTGGGGGTATTAAAGAAGTAAATGCAAGACTTACTTTCATTAATGCTTTGACCTGAGGCAGCCAGGTAACAATCCAAAATATGCTGCAAAGCATCTGCTTCAACCACCTTAGCAACACCCATCAAAGTTGTATCATCCACAAACTGAAGATGAGTTTGAGGAGGAAGAGAATTGCTCTATTTCCATCCCTGAAAGAGCCCATCCATAACACGGGATTTAATGAATCTCCCCAAGCCTTCAACCATCAAGATGAACAAATATGGGAATAAGGGGTCCCCCTGTCGAAGACCTCTAGAAGCACCAAACAAATCTGAAGACTCCCCATTTATGAGAACAAAAAATGAGGAAGTCCTCACACAGCTCATGACCCAATCAATCCACTCACAATTGAACCCGAAGGCTCTAAGTATTTTGATCAAAAAGTCCCAGTTAACTCTGTCATAAGCTTTAGCCATGTCCAACTTTATAAACATAGCCTTTTCCTTAGAAGAGGCCATAGAGTGAATAGTCTCAGCAGCAATAACTACTCCATCCAAAATCTGTCTACCCGCAACAAAGCCCCCTTGTTCCTCTGAGATCAACTTATCCAAACATGGCTTCAAACGTTCAACAATTAGCTTTGTAATGATTTTATACACCACATTGCACAAAACAATTGGTCAAAAAAGATCCAGAGAATCAGTACCCTCGCATTTTGGGATAAGAGCAAGAAACGTGGCATTCATGGCTCGCAACATTTACTTATACCTAAAAGACTCCTGCACCACCTCCAAAAGATCAAGGTTGATGACTTCCCAAAATTCTTGAAAGAACTCAGGCGGGAACCCATCAGGACCAGGACCCTTCCCTTTTTTCAACTGAAACACCACATCCTCCAACTCCTTCAAAGAAATACGTTTAAGAAGAGAGGCATTCATATCCATAGTCACTAGAGAGGGAATACAAGCCAGGATAGAAGCTTCCTCCTCACTAGCAGGCGGGGTATCTTCAAAAAAGAGAGCAGAGAAAAAATGAATCACCTCACTAGATATCCACAAAGAGGAAGAAAGAACATAAACCTCAGGAGAGCAGAGATAAGAGATAAAGTTACCTTGTCTTCGAGCCTTCACTGATTTATGAAAGAAGGAAGTATTCGTATCTCCTTCCTAAAGCCAATCAACACAAGCCTTTTGTTTCCAAAAAATTTCCTCATGAAACTCCCATTCCTCAAGGTCTTTAACCGCACTAACCTCAAGCCTGCTTAAATTCGCATCTAGACCCTGATCCTGAATCTGCCTAGTAATAGAATCCAAGTGCTCCTGGGCAACCCTTTTCTACTGAAACACGTTGCCAAACTGATACTTATTCCTATGTTTCAATTTATACTTCACATATTGAAGCCTCTTCACAAATGAGTACATAGCAGTACCAAAAGCAGGTCGTCCTTCAGTCCACTATCTAGAAACCAAGTCAAGAAGACTATCCTCCCTGAGCCACATAAGATGAAATCTTAAAGTTTGTTTCTTAGGACAACAAGCCAAATGGACAAAGAATTTGATCGGCCAATGCTCTAATCCTCGTCAATCTAAAATTTTAGAACTTGACATCCACTTGTCACCCACCCAAAAATAGGAAACAAGAAACCTGTCTAACCATTTAGAAATGGCATCATCCTCAAGCCTCCTGTTATTCCAAGTAAACATGCCATTCGAAGGTTTGATATCCACAAGTCGGAGCTGAGCCAAATTATCCCTTTGAAGATTAGAAGAGGGGTCCAAACGAGGCACACCCCCCCTTTTCTCCTCGAGGGAGGCAATTGCATTGAAGTCACCTGCCATAATCCAGGGGAGGAAAGGATCCAACGATCTCAGAAGATTGATATGAGACCACAGGAGAGTCTTACCAAGGACATCCGTCAGAGCATAAATGTTAGAAAGAAGAATTCTTTCCCTCATCTCCAAACTAATTGCAACCAGAGAAATGGAAAATCTACTAGAGATCCACCAAATAGGAGAAATTCACTGAGGATCCCAGAGGCAAGCAAGACCCCTTGATCTGCCTTGCGCATCCACACACTGGCAAAACCTGTTGATAACTGAGAGGGGGGTGAATTAGTTATCCTAATTATTTCTGCTTTCTAAACTTTCTTAATAATTAATGCAGCTTTAATTCAACAAGCAAACATAACCATGAAATAGAAATACAAATGACACAATATTTTTAACGTGGAAACCCTGTTAAGGGAGAAAACCACGGGGTGATTAACCCAAGGATTATTCTCTATTAGAAGAATAAGGAAAAACAGAATGGCACTTGCCAATTAGGGCTCACTGCCCGAGCACACTGCTCACAAGAGGCACACTGCCTACAAGAGACTCACTGTCTACAAAAAGAGTGTTATACAATACTTGAACTGACTGGGAGCATCTACATATGCTGGAGTTCAATTCCGGTTAGGCTCAGTACACTGATCTACTGCACTTCATCTTCCCTCTTCTCTTATGCTGCTTTCCTTTCACATACTGGACCTTCCTTACTGCTTTCGCTCTGCTCTTCTGCTTTTATTCGCACATCACTAACAATTTTGACACATCTCACAACTAAATCCATCTTGTATATATATCCACACAAGTGATTTCATCACCTTTCTAGTCGGCACCCAGAATAGTCAATCTTTTCACAAACTTTGATCTGTCGGCTGAATCTTTGCACATCAAGTAATGCGGATCAAGCATATACTTGTAGAAATCATTAATCATGTCGGCCAAACATAATTCATGCCTTCATAACCTTTACCATCATTAGTAACACATTCGGAATAAAGTCTGATGTTCTGGCAGTCAGTTCTTCCTCTGTTCATACTGTCACTTAGGAACCCGATACTCAAGTATTCATATCTTTTTCCTCACCTATCACCAGAGGCTAAATCCTTGGAATATATCACTCAAGGTAGTCCTCTTGACTTCCCCAAATCCGCACTTCACCAAGATACTTCCTCTGAGAGATCCGGACCTGTCTGTCGGACCTCGCCACATGCTCTGTTCTTGTTTACCGGACCACAACATTCTTCACTCTGACTTCCGGTAGAGACACACCATGTCCTGCGGATGTGTGGGATGAACTTTGTTTCCATCAATGACAACAATCATGAATCCATATAGTGTCTCTTGCCAACAATCTCCCCCTTTGGCATTGATGGCAACACTTAGTGAAAAATGACTAAGTGTTTACACTATGCTCCCCCTTGGCTGATGCTCTATTTTTATATACATATTCCGGAGCTCCCCCTTAGTTGGATTCCTCATTTTTCACTGCTCCTCACTCCCCCTTTGACATCAATGGCAAAGGGTAGGGTCCGCATACCAAAATTTTCGAAAAATTTACTATACTTAGCCGCATAAGTATATACATATGGAATACTTACATATACTATAGTATGTCTGCAAAAGTTATTTTCAATTGAATGAATTCTGTAGCC
The DNA here is from genome assembly GCA_027924645.1 of Cunninghamia lanceolata. Lineage (NCBI taxonomy): Eukaryota > Viridiplantae > Streptophyta > Pinopsida > Cupressales > Cupressaceae > Cunninghamia > Cunninghamia lanceolata. The sequence goes on from BSBN01001583.1 coordinate 21,820,522, forward strand.
CAACTTTGCTTCATTTTGTCCAAAATTGATATATGACTGCTCAATAGAAATGCAAATGCATCTGCCCTTTTTAGATCTGTTGGATCATTTGTCTGGGCTGTGATTTGAGCTTCTTTTATGGCCTCATGCATGGCCTCTAACTTAGGGACAATTATCCCTCTGAGCTCACTCAACCTGCTTATTTTGTTTTTCTTCTCTTTTTCAAGCTTCTTAATCTCATTCAAAACTGCAACCATTTGACATTCTTGATTTATTATTGATGTAGTAAGTGGATCAAAATTTTGAGAAAGTTTTATCAGTTTATCCTCCTGTTCTTTTATTTTCTTCTCAATCTCCACTGTTGCTCTGGACCAGGAAATACAAAATTTGTATACTTCACCACCATCTTTAAGAGCATTTTCTAAGCTCTTTATCCCAATATTCATATTTCTTCTATCATTAATGATCAACCCTTGTACCTCTGAGAATCTCTTATCCAAAAACTCCTTCTGGACCTTCTCTTCAGCTGACTTCTCTAGAGAATCAAAATGTGTGCTAACACTATTGACTAGAGTTTTGAGAATACCAGATGAGGAGGCTGTGGGATCCTTCTGAAACGATGGCATGATCTTTTCCAAAACTTCGGATGCTACCTCTATAAGCTCACAGTCTTCCATGTGAGATTTCAGTAGCTTCTCTTTGGCCTTTGCATTTGCAAATGAAGCTATCTTCATTTGTTTGCACCAGAGATAGAGAGTCAAAGTCCAGAGGCCCTTTTAATAGATTTAGTTCATCAATCTCCATAGATGCTTTTGTCAAAAAGTCCTTGACTGATTCTGCAGTGTCTCTTGCTAGAGACAAAGTTTTCTTTTCTTCTGCAGTCATTGAACTATCTTTTGGAGCTTTCTCTCCTTCCACAACCTTTGCACTTATATCTTCTTTTCCCTTCACTTCTGCTTCTTTCTCCTTTACTCTTTCTTCGCCTTTGGATCTGGAGTTAGCAGGGGAAACTGGAGGAGAGATATTTGTTTGTTCATGAGCCACCTCTTCCTTTTCCAGAACAGAGGATTCTAAGTCCTTATCCTTTTCTGTACCGGTGTCCATTACTTCTTCTGCCATTTTCTCGGTGAACTCTTCTGCAATATTTGTGGCTGAGGGGTCAGCACCCAAGTCCTCTATGAGAGGAAGATTGAATCTTTTGAAGGCTTTCCAGAGAATCTCTTCTGTGTCCTTGGCTACCTTGTTGGTCTCACCAAGCATAAGTTGATTTATCCTTGCTTTGCTCCTGAACTCATCCTTGCAATCTTTGAATACCATATTCATTGTCTTGGGATCGATTGAAGGATATAGCTAAATAGCTATTTGTTCCCAGATCTCAAGGTCTTTTTCCATGGCATTGGTCTTTCTCATTTCTAACTCCTTTCTAAGCTCTTAGGAATAAGAGATATAATTTCAATGAAAGCCTTATTATATATGTTCAGATACTTGACTGTAGCCTCTTGCAAGATCTTTTGGTCAGCCTCATTGTAATCATCATAGAATTTGGCCATTGGTTGAAGGTTTCCATCCACAGTGACTAATTTGATTACACTTTCTAAAGACAGGGTGGGCTTTTCAACAAATTTCTCTTCCTTCTCTTCTTCTCCTTGACCGGTAGAGTGTTCACCGGATGATTTCTTCTTCTTCTTCAGTTTCTTTATCTCCTCATCTGATTCAGTTTCCTCTTCATCTCTTTGACTAGCATAAGCCCTTGTGGCTTTTGTCTTTGATCTTTTCTCTCCTTTGCCAGATGCCTGGACTTCTGGTTTTGATGTTCTTGAGCTTTTGGCTGTGACAGGTGCATATCTCTTTGATGATCTAGTCCGGGTTGAGGTTTCTACCGGAGCACTTTCCTTGCTTTTCTTTTCTGCCTCTTTCTTCTCTTCCTCAGCCTTTTGCCTCTTTTCCCTGTTGGCATCAAGTGCCTCCTTTGAGATGCCGAAGCCTTTTGCAACTTCTTCAACTTCTTTTCTTACCTTCCTTTTGATCTCTAGCTACCTTAGCTCAGTATGAATTTTCACACTTAGTTCTTCAAAGGTTCCAAATCTTTCTGCTTTTGGGTCCTTTGGCTGACTGAGCATGTGTTGAATATGCAGCTCTACAATTTGTTCATCAACTTCATACCTTATAGGCATGATCCAGACTGTCCTTGGCTCTACTGCCTCCATTAGGCATTAATCAGTGTCTACCATGAAGCACACTGTATCCTTGTATTTCTCAACTACTGATTTGGGGATTCTTTCTTTGATTTGTATTGTATTTTGAAAGTGCTTGAAGTAACCCCACAGAGCTGTATTCCTTGCCTTAGCATCCCCAAGATCATGCAAGTAATCTCTGATCTGAATTGCTACCAGTTTGTCATTTTGCCATACCCATCCATTTGATCTGGGTAGCTCATTCATGAAGTAGAAAAATAAACATAATATTAGTCCACCATATTTAAAAGAGTTCTTCTTGTCCTTTTTGATCTTTTGTATGTTTTCCATTAATTGGCTCAAAAGAAGTTCACAGAGATCATATTCTGCATTCTTTCTTAGCATCTCATAGGCAGTATATACTGCAGTTCCAGATACTGAATTCTCCCTACTGGAGTGATATATCTTGTATCCTATTATCATAGATGCAAACTTGATATCCGGGTCAGTAATATCTTCAATGGTCATTGCCCTCTTATCAAATTTTGATCTGGTGGCCTCAGTTACAATGTTGTTTTTGATAGATTTGAGGACAGGTATCCCTCCAGAGGAGTATAAACCAGTTACTGCCCTAATTGCCTCCTTTGTGATCTTGCAAGGTCTGTTTAGCCATAGGAAGTTATCACGCACCCTACTCAATACATACCGGACCCATTCATCTTCTTCAAAGCAGGGGAAATGAATGAATTGATCAAAATATTTCTTCTGGATACCCTTATATTCTAGTTTAATCTCAAAAGCATCGTCTATCAGTTGTTTGTGATAGATATCTCTTAGTTTGAATTCCCCAAACTCTTCAATATTTGCATGTATGTAAACCCTAATGTCTTCTATGTGCAAAACACCATGCGAAACACTAGAGAATGCTCCTAAGGGATCTACCTCCAATGATTTGTATGGATGTTTCTTAAATTCAGGGTGGGGCCTATCAAAGATCTTTACTATATTCGGAGTATCCATCTTTCAAAAAGATTTGCAGTGAGATATTAAAAAACAAAAAATACCTTTTGCGCCTTTCAGTTTCACGGAGTTGGCCGGATTGATTTCTAGATGAATTGACTTCTGCAAATGATCTTCGATGAACTTGAGGAATTTTGTTGCAGAGCTCCACTATTCGTTTCTTCTTGAATGCAAAATGAATAAGTGATTAATGAGAAAACCCTTATATTGCTTTGCAAACCCTAATGTTAGGTTGCAATAAATGCTCGACCTAAGTTATTCCAGTTTGCCTTATTCGGATGACTTGAAGAACCAGATCAATAAACATCTTGTGGATCTTTCAAATCTTAACCATAGTTTGTTTGGATGTTTCCCTTATGATCCCTTCAATCTGCAACTCTTCTTGTGCCAGTTCCGGCACCAATTGACTGGCTGGGGGAACAAGGTTTTCTTTGTGTCTCCCCCTGAGCCAGAGCTCACTTCTTAATTTCTGGAAGGAATATCAGCACCAGAGTCTGGTGCGGATCTAACCTCTACATTCTCTGTACTTTTCTTTACCCAAATCTTGTTCATCTCACTTTTAACTTCATCCGCATTCACTTTTTGTTTTCCCTTATCTTGATTCTGATTATGATATACCGGACCTCTTTTGTCCTGATTCTTGCTTCTACAGAATTTTGCAATATGACCAGATCTATTGCAAATTTGGCAAACAACATTTCTCTGCATATTTGATTGGTATCCTCTTGATCTGCATTGATTAGCCATATGACCTATTCTATTGCATGCAAAGCATCTACCATTGAATGATTTATTCATTTGCATATTTCTGCATTCATGAGATTTGTGACCATACCTTTTGCAGTTAAAACACTGTCTGGAGAAGGATGAATTAGTCTGATTCATTCTCTTTCTGCACTGATTATCTTTATGACCAAAGTTATTGCAGTTGTGGCAGTATCCATTGAAGGATGGATATCTTTGAGCATTAGGGTGTCTTACCGGAGGTCTTCTAGGCTTGTTCCTTGGATTTTCTGATCCAAAATTCTTTTGACTGGATCCAGAGCTTTCTCCTTTCTCATATCCCAAACCACACTTGTCATCTACCCTCTTTTGACTTCCAAGAACTTCAAGTTGAGCAGAACTTATCTTGAATTTCTCTTTATATTCATTTGCTGTTTGAAGATCCCTTTTGAGAGAGACAATTTGATCCTCAAGTTTTTCTTCATTTTCTTTAGCATCTTCAAGATCAAATTCAAGATGTCTGATAATTCTATCCATCTGGTGGCAATCTTCTGATTTCTCCTTGAGAGATTGTCTTAGATTATCTTCAGTTTTTCTTTTCTCTTCAACCTCTTGGGGAAACTTCATAACTCCTGATTCCATTTCATGTCTTACCATAATGACTTCTTTTGATAACTTTTCACATTACTTGGTTTTCTCCTTCAGCTCTTCATTTGCATCATTTGCTTCACCTTGACTTGCCAATTGCTGAATTAGCTCCTTTCTCTTTTTCATAGAGAGACTTACTTTGTCTTTTAGTTCTCTCATGAAATCATCAGCCTGTTTGAGTCTTTCCTTTAATCCATTGACTTCAGAGTTTGACTATTCAAGATCATCAAGGACAGTCTTGAGTTGCTCCCTTAAACCATATGCATCCATTTGAATTCCCAGATCTTCCTTGAGCTGTTAGACTTTGTTAGGAGGAACTTGGCTCTGATACCAATTATTGATAATTGAGAGGGGGGGTGAATCAGTTATCCTAATTATTTCTGCTTTCTAAACTTTCTTAATAATTAATGCAGCTTTAATTCAACAAGCAAACATAACCATGAAATGGAAATACACATGACATAATATTTTTGATGTGGAAACCCTGTTAAGGGAGAAAACCACGGGGTGATTAACCCAAGGATTATTCTCTGTTAGAAGAATAAGGAAAAACAAAATGGCACTTGCCAATTAGGGCTCAGTGCTTGAGCAAACTGCTCACAAGAGGCACACAACCTACAAGAGACTCACTGTCTACAAAAAGAGTGTTATACAATACTTGAACTGACTGGGAGCATCTACATATGCTAGAGTTCAGTTCCAGTTAGGCTTAGTACACTGATCTGCTGCACTTCATCTTCCCTCTTCTCTTATGCTGCTTTCCTTTCACATACAGGACCTTCCTTACTGCTTTCGCTCTGCTCTTCTGCTTTTATTCGCACATCACTAATAATTTTGACACATCTCACAACTAAATCCATCTTGTATATATATCCACACAAGTGATTTCACCACCTTTCTAGTCGGCACCCAGAATAGTCAATCTTTTCACAAACTCTGATCTGTCGGCTGAATCCTTGCACATCAAGTAATGCAGATCAAGCATATACTTGTAGAAATCATTAATCATGTCAGCCAAACATAATTCATGCCTTCATAACCTTTACCATCATTAGTAACACATCCAGAATAAAGTCTGATGTTCTGCCAGTCAGTTTTTCCTCTGTTCATACTGTCACTTAGGAACCTGGTACTCAAGTATTCATATCTTTTTCCTTACCTATCACCGAAGGCTAAATCCTTGGAATGTATCACTCAAGGTAGTCCTCTTGACTTCCCCAAATCTGCACTTCACCAAGATACTTCCTTTGAGAGATCTAGACCTGTCTGTCAGACCTCGCCACATGCTCTGTTCTTGTTTACCGGACCACAACATTCTTCACTCTGACTTCCGGTAGAGACACACCATGTCCTGCGGATGTGTGGGATGAACTTTGTTGCCATCAATGACAACAATCATGAATCCATATAGTGTCTCTTGCCAACAAAACCCTCTGTTCCAAATCTTAGAAACACACTGGATCATACCATCCACAGATAACTTTGTCTCCTAGAGGAAAACCACATCCAGAGAATGAGCACTAACCAAGTCCCGAATAGATTTTTGTCTAGGGATTCTATTCATGCCCCTTACATTCCAAGATAACACAATCATCACGAAGGGTGAGAGAAGTGAGTATCCAATATCTTTACCGACCCAGATTCCACCAATGTCTCTCCAGCCATCTTAACTTTCTCTTGATCCTTCTTCCTACCCACCTTCTGCGGCTTATCAGGAGCACACTTTTTCAGGGATTTTTGCTGTAGAACTAGAGTAGGAGAAGAAGAGAGGGCTTTTTTCTTACCAGAATCTTCCAAACCTGGTCCACTGGCTAAACTCACCCTTTCATCCAAAGAGGCCAGGGGGGTTTCCACCAAACCACAAGAGTCCCCAAACCTAGCATCGGGGGGGGGAGGAGCAACTGAATCCATCACCACCCCGGAACTTACAACAGGAACTAGGACCGAGGTAGTGACAGGCAAAGACTCAGAATTATGATCAACTAAAGGAGAAGCTTCAACATGCATGTCAGAAGAAACCCCCTCCTCATGGGCTAATTCATCCAAAGCCTCAAATTTGTTAAAAGTCTCCTCCTCTTGACGATCCCGAAGAGTCCTCTTCTGACCCTGATTCTTGTTTCGTACCTTAACTGGCACAAAGTCATCTTTATCTGGTACCAGCCCCTACATGGGTGCTTTAACCTTTTCTGCCTTTGGATTAGATAGAGCCTTCACATTATCTGAACCACCAGCACCTGAGGCACGAGGGTACCTCCTTTGAAGATGGCCATACTAATAGCACAACTGGCACCTGAAAGGTAAAGTCTCATAGTCTAACTATTGAGTCTAGGAGCTAGACCCAATAGTCAGATCAATAGAATTTGGTAGAGGATGGCTCAAATCAATCTCCACACAGACTCGGGCATAGGAAAAAATTTGCTTCTCCAGAGTTTGTTGAGATAATAGGCTTCCCCAATAGCAACGCAATTGATTGCAGAATATCCTGTCTCTAACATTCCAACAGCAACTGAGGAAAATGAACCCACACCGACACCTTCGAGGGTAGCTCCTCCTTTGAGTTAAAGCCTGCATGCCAAGGCTTCATGAAAAGGACAAATTGATTATAAAAGTAGGGCCCTCCCTCAAAAACCTTGTTACAATCAGAGATACATGAAAAAACCACCAGAAAGAAGTTATTCGCAGCTAACAAGATTTCAAAGTCACCTTCCGGATTCCATGACTTGCGAATCTAGGGTTCTAGAAAAGGCATCGAAACCCTCAATCCCATAAATTTGCAGATTAAAACATGTTTGCTGTAATACTCTAGGTCCACGGCTACCACCTCTGTTTGAGTCACCAGCTTTAGACGAACTTGAGCTCTTTCCAAGCATCTGTTTATCTTGTATAATTTCAAAGCACCAGTGCTAAAAACCTCAACATCAGGTGGGGATGGAAGAGGAAACCCGTCACCAACCTCTACCATAGCAACATCCCCTTACGTCTCACCCAAAGGCATAGACCCTGCCATTAGAAAAACCCTTCAAGCCCTCACACCCCACACTTGCATCGAACAACGCACACACTCAAGAAAAAAACCCCCCGAAAGCTAAAAAAACCCACCCCTTGCTGAAAACAACCCCATAGAGCTTGATCTGCAAAGAAAAAATGCATGCAACAAAGAGCAAACACATGCAGACTGTGACCTGCTACAGGTCACGGGACTGCACAGAGCTTCTGCGCACACGCTCCATCATATGGATGACATTTGGTTATCTACTCAAACTTGCCCTTTGAATATTAAGACATTTTTATTATAAAAAATTATATATAAACTAAATACATATATCAAAATAACTCTATAGAAATTTTGACATTCTATCTAAAATCTACCCTTTCATGTGATACAATCTTTTTAAAATTTTGATTGTATTTACAGAAAAATAGCCAAATACAACCACGACCATCAAATTTAAGCCCTGACCCCCACCATTGGATTATTTCAAGACACTTCAACACCTAGTTCACCTCCGATATCTATACCTATCACACACACCTTAGTAACTTTGTTATGAAATAATATAATAATATAATCATTTTTATACAATTAACTATGGTAATGAAATCACACATTATGCACACAATGCATTAAATCAACACTTTACACTCAAAATAAATCAATAGAGCTTATCTAATTTTACCATATAATTAAAATATCGTAGACTCACAAATGAACTAGAAATGAGGGATGTTACATTATATAACCAAGTCCTTCTCATTGTAATCTAATTCATTCATGTATATTGCATCCTTTGATATAATAAAATTATTATTTCATGTTGGGTCTCTCTTGTGCTATCATTGAAGCTCCTAGATTTTGGGTGGCTACCTCTATAGCCAAATCTTGCATAGTATATAGCATTCTATACCAACTCTTACATGGTATTAGAGCTTGTAGGATTACTTAATGTTAGTCTTTTTTGAGGGATCTAGGATGCAAATCGTGGTTGATGTTGAAAAATTGAGTATGCTTTTCTTTTACATCATATGATAACATGAAGAATCAGAAAAACTTGATAAAAATACCAAATGTGTGAGGGTTTCCTCTTTGTGGCTTTGTATTGCAAGTTAATTTTGGAGCATGTTGGTGTAAAGCTGAGCTCACCATTGAGTTCAAAGTGTCTAAGAAAGTTAGTTTAGCCTTGGACATTGGAGGCTAGATCTATAAGGGTTTGAAGTTGGGAGGTGGTTACCAAATTTGGGAGGTAACTACATTTTTGAAGCATTTTGGGTCAAATTTGACCCTTTCATCACATCTAGAAGGCCTAAGAACCTAAGAATCAACTGTCAATTCATCAAAATTGAACACTTTTTCTCTAGGCCATCAGAAAATTTTTACCCTCATCGGCTATATGGATCGTACTATCATAGAGAATATTTTGCAGAATCTTATTCAATTGTGTAAGTGTCATCATAATTGGGTCATAGGTCATTATCCATTAGGTAATATTTTTATCCGTCGGTTAAATTTTTTGCATGATGGTTAATTTAGTTTGTGGGTTTTTTTGTATTTTTTGTGATTTTTTAAAAATTCAAAGGCATCAATGTGTACACAGTGGATAGGGTGCCCTACATTTGCGGCTAACAAGGAAGACTATGGAGGTGCCATGTAGTGTGGATCCCCTGCTAAACTCCTGCAGAGCCTTCAATACCACCTGACAATACTTTGAAATTGGGTTGACACTGGTATACTACTTAGAGTTAATTGAAACTAGCCCTCGGTGTCATGATCCTACCTACTAGAAGAATATTTTGGTAGAATATTCCTCCTCCTGCTATGAAATAACCCTATGACCTCCTCAAAACCACTTTCAGCTAAAGCTAGCAATTTCACATTCAAAAGGTGGTTTCTTGAAAATGAACGACAGTTATGAAGATCCAAGGGAATATTCTAACACTTGGAGTATATTTTGTCAACCTGTTTACTGACTTCAGCATGACATTATCGACCTCCTGCCTCCCACCCAACCCCCCTACTTCAGCTTGATTTTTGTTTTGACAGTCTAACTTCAGAGGCCTATTTCTTAGTCATATTGGCTCCTTTTTTGGAGCCTTTTTTTGCTTTGGGGCAGAGTTTTGTAGGCTTTGCAATGGTGTAATCGGATTTTGATTTTTCTAGAAATTGTAGATATTCACATTTATTGAGCATTTCTTATTTTGGGAACTTCTGGGGCTTCGTTTGGGTTGATATGATAACATTTTATGGTGCAATTTTTTTATAAGTATATATTATTTTGTGTACTTCATAATGGTGTAATTAAATTAATCTAATTGTACATCAAAATTTTAGTTTCATTTTGTGGCCTAATTTGATATTTACATCTACTAAGAACCACTTTATTGTTTTGGTTGGTGGCAACTGTAATCACATTAAATATAAAGTGTCAAGATCATTATTTGTTAGGGGAATCATTAATTGAGTGAGTTTTAGGGAGAGGATCTTCTTGTGGTTGTTCTTGCATTCTTCTTGATTTGTTTTCCTTCTTACTTCATCATGGAGCAATCTTTGATTCCACTTATAACACCTTACAACTATCCTAAATGGAAATATGAAATGAACAAATTGCTAAGAGTTAAGAGGTTTTATAGGATAGTTCATGTGCTTGATGGTGAACCAACTAATGATGAAGTTAAAAAGAATAAGTGGTTGAATAGTTGTGAAGAAGCTATTGGATATTTGTGCTTTTATGTCTCTTGTCATTTGTTGTTTCACATTGAGCACCTAGATACACATATGACTATGTGGACTACATTGTCAAAATTGTTTGGACAAATAGAAGAAATCCAAGTACATTTGTCAGAAAATGAATTAATAAGTCTTAATCATGTAATTTACCAACATACATGAATTTATCACCAAATTCAAGTCACTTGGAGCACAATTGAAGGATTGTAAAATTGAAAAATTAGATACACAATTGATATTAAGTGTTCTCTCTAAGCTAGGACCTAAATATTTAGTGTTTGTGTCTACTTTCTATGCTACAAAGAGTGCTTTGGGGTGTGAGTTTAAATTCCTTCCTTTGAGGATTTTTCTATGTCACTTAGTAGGAAGCAAGATAAGCCTATTCAAATAGGTACCTTGAAGTCTTCAAAATCACAAGCCTTGATTGCAAAGGATGAGCAAGCTTCTAATGAAACATGAAAGAAAAAGAACAAGCCTAGGAAGAACACACAACAACAATCCACATACACTTACACAAAAGAACACAAAAAATTCTCTTCCAAAGGAGAATCATCTAAGAAGGAGAATCCAAATGTGCATATTGCCAAAAATTAGGGCTTGATGAACATCAATGTTGTTCAAAACAAATTGATGAGTTGAAACATCTTGTAAAAAAATTAAATCATTTTGCCTTCAACTATGTTACCCTGGGTTTATCTTCTTCTTCATCACAATTAGGGACAATTGGTTTAGCTAATAAGACAGAGAAATAAAAGGGGCAAGTGCTTGTTGCAGTTGTAGATTTTAAGTCAGGGAGATGAATTCTTGATTCTGGAGCTTCACATCATATGAGTTCATCATAGAATATGCTCTTCATTCAGACTTGTTCATCACCACACATCTTGATGGCTACCAACACATATATGCATGCTTGTGGGAAAGGATCTATTGACATTGATAAATGATCATTTAATAATTTCCTTTGTGTGCCTTCATTGTCAACCAATATCCTTTCTATTTATCAGATAACACATGGTGGAATAGGGAAGAGTGTTAAGTTCACATTGGATTATGTGGTTATTCAAGATTTGGATAGTAGAGATTGTAGATGAAAAATTGGTGCAAAAGGATAATGAAAGATAATGCAAACAACCGAATACCTTTACCTTTGAACCAATTCCTCCACATGTGATAGAACATGATAGATGCACCCAAATCTACTAGATTTGTTCTCTTTGATGGATGTTTAATTGGTTGGAATGTTGATTTCTCACTTTTGCAACATAGCAATGATATGAGGATGATAGATGGATAGCAAGATGATGTATGAAATGTGGATTGTCAAGAGCCCATCTAAAGTGTCAAATGGCTTGAGTGAGGCTTGATTTATAGGCAAGGGATGATTTGGATGGATGGTTGCGATCAAAAGGCTAATTAAATGATGTGGATGGCTAGGATAGATTCGATTATCCCACTCCTTAAGGGAATTGTAGTCATGTGACAAGTGTCAAATGGTCTTCCACCTTACATAGAGACAAATGTGGAGATAGAGACAAATATGGAGATGGAGACAAATGGTTTCCACCTTACATGGAGGCAAATGTGGAGATAGAGACAAATATGAAATTTTCTATTTTTGGAAAGGAATGATGTGGCATACATTAATTAAATAAATATTTAATTTATTTAATTAATTTAGATGAGAGAAAAGTGGAAATTAATTAAATAAATATAATTTATTTAATTAATTGACTATGGAAGGATAAATGGGATTATGATGGGAAATTAATTAAATAAATAAAATTTATTTAATTAATTAGCTAATGGATAAGTGGAATTAGGAGTGGGATAGGAAAAAATGCTACATGATGTCTCTAATAGGGGTTTTGGCTAGGTATTGCAGGACATGGACATTTTTGGGACAAATTTGGGTGTCTACATTTTGCCCCTCTTTGAGATGATGTTCGAGATAATAAAATTTATGTTGAGTAACATCATTTCAAAGAAGCTAAGGTATGGATAAAGGAAAAGGATGGCATGAAATGGAGATGGTGATGCCCCCTCGAGAGGATAGGCAGGTTGGACAAACATGGTTAGGCTATCGAAATAAAAGGGATTGGTCAAGAAAGATAAGGGAATGGATAGAAGAAATGAATGATGCGTTATGCTGCAATAAAAGTGAGCAACCATGATGTTTGATATAGCACTAGACGTTATACACCAAGATATAAGGATTAGGGTGATGACGTGTCTTGTGCCATAGCATAATACAAGCTTGTCTAACGTATGAGGAAGAAAACTTAGAGCATTAAAGTCCTAATGCACAAAAGGTATGATATGACCTTAGATACAAAGGATAGTGCAAAAAGCTATTCCAACATACACAAGATATGAATATTAGTTGGAATGATTACCAATTTGATACAAATGCAAGATAAAAATGATAACATACACAAGCAAATAGGCAAGTGTGTACAAATGATTCAAAAACAAACAAGGCATTGCCCCTGTTAAGCTATAAACCAATGATTGATTGATTGATGATTGATAATAGTTTTGTCATGGCAGGGAACGATATATCCCTAGATCAACATAAGGATGTGGGAATCAGGGCTTAAATTTGACAGTCCACCTTGCCTGTCAAGAAATTTTTTTTCTACGGTTTCGTTTTTATTATTGCCTTTCACATGACAATTAATTTTTTTTAATGCAAGTCAAATTTTCTAAGAGCACTTTGTACCCAATATCCTTGTTATTAACACAAAACTCCATGGATATGGTTTTATGCACTTAGAAAGTGACGTGAAGGATGATTATACCAATTAAACTAGATTTGAATCTATCATATCCTATCCTATCACGATGTTTCTTGTCCTCAAACAGTTCAGTTCACTATATCACATTGTTTAAAAAACACAACATCTATAAATAAAAATTAATCTAATTTATAAAAATTAATCATAAATAAAATAATTTAATATCTAAATTTACACATTCCCTAACAATTTAAAGTGTACAGTAGTTTCATGGTTCATTGTTTATGATCAGAAAATTACCAAAGCATTATCAATTTCTTCAATATCATTTGTTCAATATGGTAAGAGTTTTTGGAAGTATTTATTGAAAAATATACACAGTTGAATCCAAAAATACCTTCAACCAAATAAAATATAACATAGATAAAGAAAACACCTCTACATTGTATAATGTAGATCCCAATTTGTCAACACTACTTCATTCAAGTGGCTATTACCATAGCAAGCAAGCACGAAACAAATTTATCCTACCAAAAACTATATTAAAAAAATACGAGAAAGAAACACAAAATGATTAAAAGAGACTTACCAATACCACTAACTGATGCAGTCATGTAGTTAAAAATTAAAGATCCAGTCCAAATCTACAATCATTTTGTTCAAGGAAGTTGAGAAAAAAAATTAAGAGGTGCTGCTGTTGTTTGAGAATTTTCACTCTACAAAAAAAATTTATAATATAAAATATTGTTTGCACCTATAGGCTAATAATATAAAAAAACTCAAAGAATATTTAGAATATCTTTGAAAAATCTAGGGAAAAAATTAAAATAATAGAAATTGTTGAAAATTTCTATTTGAGAATTTTCACTCTACAAAAAAAATTATAATATAAAATATTATTCGCAACTGTAGCTAATAATATTAAAAAACTCAAAAAATATTTAGAATGTCGGCTAATAATATAAAAAAACTCAAAGAATATTTAGAATATCTTTGAAAAATCTAAAAAAAATTAAAATAATAGAATTTGTTGAAAGTTGCTAATAATATTAAAAAACTCAATAATATCTTTAAAAAATCTAGGAAAAAAATTAAAATAATAGAAATTATTCAAAGTTTCTATTAAAACAATTAAAAATAAAAACAAAAAACATGTACTTGTAATTTTGTATTGTTTTTAACACATATATTTTATATATATAAGAAGTTTATATTAAAAAAATTAAAAATAAAAGCAAAAAACATATATTTATATATAAAGTTTCTAGTAAAAAATTTAAAAATAAAAGGAATATATATATATATATATATATATATATATACAGTCAAATTTTAATATTAATTATTTTTTTACAGTTTCTAAAAAAATTTACATGTATTAACATACAGTCAAATATTTATTTTGACCGTATTTTACGGTTAAAATATTTAAATACAGGTATACGACCATCAAATTTAAGCCCTGACGAGAATGATATATCCCATTAATGATGATGATGATGATTGATTGATTGATTTGGTTTACCATAAGATTAGGATCAAGACCATTGATGTGATTGGATAATTTGACACAATTGATTAGGTTGACTGGTATGGATTAATCATTGACTTGCATTTGAGTTTATTGCTTGGATTGATTGGAGGAATTGGGTTAATTTCATGAATTGATGGAATTGAGTGATTTTTTATTTAATTTATGACATATGTTGATTTTTTTGGATTTTGACATGTTTTGATTTTTTTAGATTTTTTTGGATATTTGAAATGTTTTGATTTTTTTGGATTTGTGAAATGTTTTGATTTTTTTGGATTTTTGAAATGTTTTGAGATGTCAATGGATTTACAATTGGTGTAGCCTTTATGCTAGATACTAATGACAAGGGATAAACCAAGTCTAGATGCAAGGATGGAGGTAAGATGGATAAACGGATGGGTGATGGTAAATAGGATGGAAGGCTCCTGATAGATCGATGGGTAAGAGGATAGACCATAGAATGGAAAGCTCATGATAAATGGATGGATAAAAGGATAGACTATAGTGGATGGATTTATACATCATAAAGGAACTATGATGTGATCTCCAAAGACTATGTTGCATAGGAATAACTTGCCCCATTCTAGGTATAATACTTAGGATTTTACATGAAAAAAACTTATGATGAAAGGATGACATGATGGATTTTACATGACAAGGCTTATGATAGGTGGATAATGATAAGATTGGTTTGGAAAGGGTGAAGTATATCAAGAGATATCCAAAGCATATTTCAACATTTTGCCCCCATGTATTTATCAAGATCAAAAGGAGGAAGGGAGGATGAATAGACTCAATATGATAGGTATGTGGGTGTAATGGATAAGGAGGGTAGGATAGGATATGGCAAGATGGAAGATGATAGTGTGGTGTGAATTCAAGACAATGTGCCCCCAAGTGTAAGTGACATAGATGATCAACCTACACATGATGCCTATTTGCCAAGTTTTCATAATGGTACTTATCCAAGGCACCTGCTTACCAGGTTTTCACTATTTGGATGAAGGGATTTCTCTTTACTTTTTAATTTTTTTTCTTTTTTCTCTTTTATTTTTTGATTTTTTGATTTTTTTAAAGATGGGATGACAATTACACATGGCACGTATGAGTAGGTTTTCACCATGGTAATGGATGGAAAGGACTCAAGTGTCTAGTGCTATGAAAGGTGATAGTCCCATTGGAGAAAGACGTCATCGCGTAGACCATGTCATTATGCTCATAGATGTTGGTAGGGGATTGCATGGATGGGAGATGGACTAGGTAGATAGTGGATTATGATAGGGAATGCTAGTGGATTATGAAAAGTTTATGCAAGGATGGATGGGGGATAGTGGACTATGATATGGATTATGTAGGATTTATGCAAAAGTGGATAAAAAGTTTATGCCAAAGCATGGACCATAAGAATAGGATGATGGGAGAGATATGTAGGATAGTGGATGAAGGATGGGGAGATGGAGGTATGTGGGAATGTTGCGGAATGGAATGGAACCATGACCAACAGTTGCACACACCGTGTTAAACATTTAAGCTTTTGGTGGGAAGGTGGTTTAGGAAGCAATGGAGATGTTTGCTTAGGGGGTGGGTGATGGAGTGATTTAGGGACCCACATGTACTTAGTATTTTTATGATTTTTAATTGACTTGTGGAATTTTTGGGATATTTGAAACTTTTGGATGGAATAGGATGTTTAGATGGAAGGGGATTTTTGGATGGAAGGGGATGATTGGGATTTTTGAGAGGTTGAATAGGATGCCTCATTTGATTTGCTTGATTTGTGCTTAAGGACCCAAACCATTTTGCTTTTGGACTTTTCTTTTGGAGGTATGGGTTTAGGTAGCTTTTTGGATGGATTTTACTTTGACTCTTTATATTTGTGCCCTAAGGCATTAGGTCCTTTAGGATTTTTGGTAGGATTTTTGGGTTTATAGGTAAAGGCATCAAAATTTTTATTTTGGAATCCCATGGGTTTGGTGGAATGAGTGGAAGTTTTATGTTTACACAATGTGTGCTTTGTTGGTCATGATTAGGAATATGAAGGATTTTATGGATAAGTGTAATTAGGTGTTGGTAGAAGTGGAGGCAAAGTGGATGGAGGGAAATTTGGATTTGGAAGGAGTGGAGGTAAAGTGGATGGAGGAAGGTTAGGAGTTGGAAGTAGTGGAAGTAAAGTGGATGGAGGAAGGTTAGGAGTTGGAAGTAGTGGAGGTAAAGTGGATGGAGGGATGCTTGGAGTTGGAAGAAGTGGATGGTGGAAGGTGTATGGTCACATGCTTTTGACATTTGTAGGATGGTGAAGGTGGAATGACAACATATGTTTTGGGTATATGATGTGGTTTGTGATGGAAAGTGGTGGACTTAGGAGGGATGGAGGAATTACCAACATCTTTAGAGTGATTACCTTGGGGTGTATATCTAAGGCCATATGAGTGTGGAGGAACTTTGACATGGATTGGCTTAGAAATACCTTGTTTGTGAAGGCCTAAGCTTTTACCATGATAGTTCATGTTTTGGAGCATGCGATGGAAAATGGGACTATGTGTGGTTTGGACACTAGACTTGAGTTCATTATCGGATGGAGAAGGTCAAGTGGATAAAGGTTGTTATTTTACTAAGGAGGAACACTCATGGATGAAGGTGGTAAGACTAAGAGGATATGATGGTGGACTTGAAATGGGATCGATGATGGATGAGAAAGGATCATTAGGATCTTTATTATGTTCATTTAGATCCACTTTATTGGTTTGATCTTCTATGTTTTCTTGGGAGGCATGTGTCTCATCATGACAAGTGGAAGCTTGCTCATTAGGGCTAGATGGAGGATGGATAGCTGTAGTTTGGATATCTTGCTCACGAATGGGAGTAGTTATGAGATTATGGATAGGATCAAGGTGCTCATGGATAGCTTCTTCATAGGTATCATCTTGATCATAAAGAAGGTAAATGTTATGGATAGGTTGGATTTGGATGGCTTGCTCATGGATAGGTATAGGATCAAGTTGCTCATGGATAGCTTCTTCATAGGTAATATCTTGATCATAAAGAAGGTAGAGGTTGTGGATGGGTTGAATGGAAGAGATTTGATCTTGATTAGAATAAGGGCTTGATGTTTCCACATGCTCTAGATTAGACTCTTGGCACAACTCTTGGTTTTCTTGAATGGTAGTGGAGGGCTCTTGGATAGGCTTGACACGCTCTGGAGGGTTATTGACATGAAGGCATGATGGATCTTGACTTGGACTTATAGTTGGAGACTCTTCAATAGGCTCAATGGGTTGTGGACCACATGATGGGGTTGTAGGATTGGACATGGCATTTGGAAGTTATTTGATAGGCTCAAGGATAGGTGTTTGACATGGAGATACTTTATTGCTTGCTAATAGCCAATGGATCACATCCTTCATAAGTGTATGGCTGTATGGACAATATAATGGATGGATAATAATGGTAGATGGTGTTTTAGGCTTATAATTGGGATTAGGTGGAGGGATAATAGGGGTGGAAGGTTTTGTAAGCTTAGGATTAGGATTTTGATTGGATAGAGGGATGATGGGATTGGACATATTAGGATTTGGATTGGATGAAGGGATAGTAGGATTGTAAGGAGTGGGACTTGGATTGGATGGTTTTATCAAGGGTAGCTCAAGTAATTGCACTTGGACTAATTGTTGTAGGGTTATCTCCCAAGAATCCTTTTGTGGAAGATTGGAGAAACATGAGGGTGAATGTAATGAAGGGCTCGATGGATTAGAAGGTTGATGGACCAATGAATTAGGATTGGAAGTACATGATGGTGTTGGAATATGACTAGTAGGCTTGTGGATTGGTGTTTGAGTTGATAATGATGTAGGGTACTCATAGGATACATAAGCTAGATTGGTATCTCCCTTGTCAAAGGTAACATGAGGACTTAAGGATGTTTGATCTTGCTGCACAGGATAACTTAGGTTCACATGTTCTTGTTGTGGAGGCCATTGATAGTCTTGTGAATGAATTTCATGGCAAGGTGAAATGGTGGGATATGTAGATAAAAGATCTTGGGATTGATATGAAGTTGAGGGCATTTGAACTTGCTGCCAAGGTGGACTTGGCTCACATGTTCTTGTTGTGATATGGGTGGATATGTTGACGTGGCATTGACATGGAAAGATGTGGGATAAGTTGACGTGGAATTGATTTGACATGGGGATGAATTAGATTGGTATGAAGTGGGATAAGTTGATGTGACATTGAATTGATGTGTGGATGGATTAGATTGGTATGAAGTGGGATAAGTTGATGTGGCATTGATTTGACATGTGGGTGGATTAGATTGGTATGAAGTGGGACAAGTTGATGTGGAATTGATTTGACATGTGGATGGATTGGATTGGTATGAATTGGGATAAGTTGATGTGGCATTGACTTGATGTGTGGATGGATTAGATTGGTATGAATTGGGATAAGTTGATGTGACATTGACTTGATGTGTGGATGAATTAGGTTTTGGACTTGTCTCATCCTCATAACTAAAGGGATAGCCTCCTCGAAGTATAAACTTGGGCTTAGGAGGAGGAGCTCCTTTAATTGTGATCTTTGGT
Source organism: Cunninghamia lanceolata (assembly GCA_027924645.1). Classification (NCBI taxonomy): domain Eukaryota; kingdom Viridiplantae; phylum Streptophyta; class Pinopsida; order Cupressales; family Cupressaceae; genus Cunninghamia; species Cunninghamia lanceolata. The sequence goes on from BSBN01001583.1 coordinate 21,839,637, forward strand.
CTTGGATTGTCTTCATGATTTGAATTAGGAGGATAGCCAACTTTAATTGTGACCTTGGGTCTTGGTTTGTCCTCATGATTTGGATTAGGTAGAGGGGCTCCTCTAATTGTGACCTTGGGTCTTCGTTTATCTTCATGATTTGGATTAGGAAGAGAAGCTCCTCTAATTGTGACCTTGGGTCTTACATTGTCTTCATTATTTTGATTAGGAGGATAGCCACCTTTAATTGTGACCTTGGGTCTTACATTGTCTTCATTTTTTGAATTAGGAAGAGGGGCTCCTCTAATTGTGACCTTGGGTCTTGATTTATCTTCATGATTTGGATTAGGAAGAGAAGCTCCTCTAATTGTGACCCTCGGTCTCACATTGTCTTCATGATTTTGATTAGGAAGAGGTGCTCCTCTAATTGTGACCTTGGGTCTTGGTTTATCCTCATGATTTGGATTAGGAAGAGAGGCTCCTCTAATTATGATTTTGGATTTTGGATTTGTCATAGTCTTGTTAATGATCACAACCATTGTGACAAGTGATGGATTAGGTGGGGCTCAAGAATGGGATTATGATTAAGGTGATGAGATGGATAAAATTGATTAGATTGTGGATAAAGACTAGGATAATGAGATGGATAAAATGGATTAGATTTGGATAAGATTAGGATGATGATATGGAATTACAAGGAAGATGAGTTGGATAGTTAGGAATGATGCCCTTAGATGATTAGGTAGATGACTAGGATAATGAAGGGGATGATTAGATTGAATAGATGGATGAATAGGAGGATTGGATAAGTGACTAGGATGATGGTGATTGGATGATGTGGAATGATGCCCCCTCGAGAGGATAGACGGGGGTGAAAGGCACAGGTAGACTCTCGAAATGAGTTGATTTGGATAATGATTATGTTGGTATGGATATGACAAGTATGATGATCAGGATTTGGATTACGATGAAGATGACTTAGTGTAGGATGGATGTTGTGACAAGGATGTTGAGGATGATGTGGAATGTGTGTGTTGATAGCTTGACTTAGGTAATGTTCAAACAAAAAATTTCACATGTACATGCATGAATCACACACACAAGACACAATGGTAAGTTTGTCTCAAATTTTAAAAAATGTGATGATTAAGCAAGCACTTGAAGAAGATACATCAACGACCCTATGACTAGTCAAATGGGTATGGCCAATTAGGTCTTAGGCTAGATTACACAAGGTTGACTAAGAGTGCAATGAAAGCGAAATCCTGCACAGCAAGGAGAAAGGGGTAACCCACCCTTCACCTTCACTTCCCAAAGGTATAAATTTCTTTGGGGCTTAGCCAAGAGTGACAAGATTCCAACTCTCAAAGGAGTGTGTCTTTCAATTCAGCGTCAGTTGAGGTTGTCCCTTGGAGTGGTGTATCTCCAAGTAGGCATCCTAAGTAGGGTATGACAAAAGTGAACCAAGTGAGTTGTCACTTGATTCAAACTCACAATTGTTAATTGATCCTTAGAAAATGAAATGTGTGGAAGATAATTCAAGCACTTGTTCTTTTTAGATCAAAATCAAAATGTGTGATTGAAGACACTTGTTCATTTTAGCCCAATTTCAATGTTGTGATTGCAAACAAGAGTTCCTTTTTAAAACCCAAATTGAATTGTGATGGAAGACAAGTTGTTTGAAAAGATGAAAGTTGGGTTTCAAATGATGTCTTTGATAAGTGAGAACCTGCAACCCACTTATGAGTAGTTTGATGAAAATTATCTTTGACAAGTGAGATAGCTGCAAGCAAAGGGTTAGTAGCAAGCAAAATGAAAAAAAAAAACTAGAATGGCTAATTAAAACAAAAAAAATGCCTATGTTCTGGAAAAAAATGTACTTAAACTAAAAAAATGACTAAAAAGTCAAACTAAAATAAAATCTAACTATATTAAAATTAAACTAAAATGCTAATTAACGAAAAATTAATTAATCTAGAGTAAAAGTCTAAATTTAATATTAAAGTAAAACCTATTACTAAATCAAAATAAAAATTAAAATCTAAATGTAAAGTTAATAGTTAAACTAAAAACTAAATTAAAATTAAAATGGAAAACTAAAGTTAATAATTGAATTAAAATATAAATATAAGAATAAATTAAAGTCTAAATTAACATCTAAATCTATTACTAAACTTAAATTGAAGACCAAATTAAAAGCTAAAGTTAAATCTCAAAACCAGGGCTTAAATTTGATGGTCCACCTTCCTGTTAAGAAATTTTTTTTCTACAGTTGCGTTTTTATTATTGCCTTTCACATGACAATTAATTTTTTTTAATGCAAGTCAAATTTTCTAAGAGCACTTTGTACCCAATATCCTTGTTATTAACACAAAACTCCATGGATATGGTTTTATGCACTCCATGGATATGGTTTTATGCACTAAAGTGACGTGAAGGATGATTATACCAATTAAACTAGATTTGAAGCTATCATATCCTATCTTATCACAATGTTTCTTTCCTCAAACAGTTCAGTTCACTATATCACATTGTTTAAAAAACACATATGATAAATAAAAATTAATCTAATTTATAAAAATTAATCATAAATAAAATAATTTAATATCTAAATTTACACATTCCCTAACAATTTAAAGTGTACAATAGTTTCACCATTCATTGTTTATGATCAGAAAGTGACCAAATCATTATCGATTTCTTCAATATCATTTGTTCAATATGGTAAGAGTTTTTGGAAGTATTTATTGAAAAATATACACAATTGAATCCAAAAATACCTTCAACCAAATAAAACATAATATAGATAAAGAAAACACCTCTAGATTGTATAATGTAGATCCCAATTTGTCAACACTACTTCATTCAAACAAGCACTAAACAAATTTATCCTATGAACTGATGCAGTCATGTAGTTAACAATTAAAGATCCAGTCCAAATCTACAATCATTTTGTTCAAGGAAGTTGAGAAAAAAAAATAGGAGGTGCTGTTGTTTGATAATTTTCACTTTACAAAAAAAATTTATTTGCACCTGCAAGCTAATAATATAAAAAAACTCAAAGAATATTTAGAATATCTAGAATATCTTTAAAAAATCTAGGAAAAAAATTAAAATAATAGAAATTGTTGAAAGTTTCTATTTGAGAATTTTCACTGTACAAAAAAAATATAATATAAAATAATATAAAATATTATTGGCAACTGGAGCTAATAATATTAAAAAACTCAAAGAATATTTAGAATATCAACTAATAATATAAAAAAACTCAAAGAATATTTATAATATCTTTGAAAAATCTAAAAAAAATTAAAATAATAGAATTTGTTGAAAGTTGCTAATAATATTAAAAAACTCAATAATATCTTTAAAAAATCTAGGAAAAAAATTAAAATAATAGAAATTATTGAAAGTTTCTATTAAAACAATTAAAAACAAAAACAAAAAACATGTACTTGTAATTTTGTATTGTTTTTAACACATATATATTATATATATATAAGAAGTTTATATTAAAAAAATTAAAAATAAAAACAAAAAAACATATATTTATATATAAAGTTTCTAGTAAAAAATTTTATAATAAAAGGAATATATATATATATACACGGTTAAATTTTAATATTAATTATTTTTTTTACAGTTTCTAAAAAAAATTACATGGTCAAATATTTATTTTGACCATATTTTACTGTTAAAATCTTTAAATACAGGTATAGGCCATCAAATTTAAGCCCTGCTCAAAACTATATTTTAAAAGATAGAAACTCACGGTAAAAACTAAAAATAAAGCTACTTTAAAAACTATGTGAAAACTACTTTAAACTAGGTTAAGATTGAATTAGAAACTACTTTTAAAAGGTGAACTTTTAAACTATGTGAAGCTACGTGTAAATCAAAGACTAACAACTAAAAAATAATGTCAATCGTGATGTGGAGGTCGACCAAGGTGTGCAGCGATAGTGTGGAGGCAGTGGATAAAATGCACAAAGCAGAGGCGGTGAGGATAAAATGGCGGATGTTGCAACCGGTTTGACGTTATTAAGAGGCCTCTGTCTATTTCATTGGAAACAGTTTTTTCATGATTTGCCTGATACGCACCGAGATTGACAGCTCCGCCAAACCAGGAAACAAATCCAGCAAGATTACTTTATTTTAGCAGGAAGGTTTAAATGGGAACAATAAAAATAACTCCAACCGGCAGTATTTTGGCTTTTTGGGCACAACACGATCAAATTCAAATGCAGATGCAGATGCTGATGCGTGCGTGCATTGACGTTTTCTTAGCGAGCAAAGGTTCCGTGGAAGGTTTATGTCGACTAAAGGTTTCGAATTTTGAAGCAACGACAAACAGTGATGAAAGGGTTGATGGTACTGTCAAAGGGCAGTGAGGAAGCGGTCCCATTGGAGGGGGCTTCCTAAATTATCTCAGCGGTGCTGCTGAGATTTTTTAAGAGCATTTTACAATGGGTGGTCTCTTGAATTTTGTATTTGCGGGTATACTTAAAATTTTAAGCTCCGAATTTTAAGGAAGCTGGTGGTCTCATGAAGTTTTTTAAATAATAATTTACGTTGATTTTTTAGGAAGCCAAGGAAATAAAAATAAAAACTGGGAAATTCCCTCCAAATTTTCCCTTAAATTAAATGGTGGAAATGAGAAGACTCTCAGTTAAATCTCTAAGTAGGTGGAGGAAAGTTTCAGAGCCACCCCATTTGTACCACCCCATTTGTACCAGCATTGGCAGACTTGTTTGAGTTCCATGGAACCCTTTGCTCCTAAAAAAAAATCCTCTAATAGCTCCGTGGGACCGCTCTCTGAAACCCCGTGGACACTAAGAAGCCACTAAAGTGGATGGTAAGACAAAAGTTGGGCAGATGGCGCGAGAAGCTTAGGACCAGCAGAGACACCAATACTGCTCACCAATAATTGCTTAACCCTTCACATGCTCAGATTCACCCATGAGCGCTCCGGGATGACTATTCGAAGCCACCTAAGTAGGGTATGCAAGACGCCTTCAATAGCCATACTGTTAAACCTTCACAAGTAAACCCTCAAAGGAAAAAATGGTGTTGCACACTGTTGTGGGACAGTACGGTACGTATCCCTACTGTACGATTCTACCAAATAAAAAATTTTCAAAAATTTTCATGTGAGCAAAACATACAGTATTTTATATGGATCTTTGTCTGCGAAGCCTCCCAAATGCGATGGTGAGGTCAGATCAGATCTGGCGTAGGATGCAACTTGCAAAACTTGATCACCAAAACTAGACAAAAATGATGTTAAAAATGCAAATTTAAACACACAAACCTGCAAAAAGTTTGATCACCAAAACTAGACAAAAATGATGTTAAAAATGCAAATTTAAACACACAAACCTGCAAAAAGTGAGGGTTAGAGCCGTGGGCGTGCTAGAAAATGTAGATGAAAAATTGGTGCAAAAGGATAATGAAAGATGATAGATGGATAGTAAGATGATGTATGAAATGTGGATTGTCAAGAGCCCATCTAAAGTGTCAAATGGCTTGAGTGAGACTTGATTTATAGGCAAGGGATGATTTGGATGGATGGCTGAGATTAAAATGACGTGGATGGCTAGGATTGATTTGATTATCCCACTCCTTAAGGAAATTGTAGTCATGTGACAAGTGTCAAATGGTCTTCCACCTTACATAGAGACAAATGTGGAGATAGAGACAAATATGGAGATAGAGAAAAATGGCTTCCACCTTACATGGAGGCAAATGTGGAGATAGAAACAAATATAGAATTTTTTATTTCTAGAAAGGAACGATGTGGAATATATTAATTAAATGAATATTTAATTTATTTAATTAATTTAGATGAGGGAAAAGTAGAAATTAATTAAATAAATATAATTTATTTAATTAATTGACTATGGAAGGATAAATGAGATTATGATGGGAAATTAATTAAATAAATAAAATTTATTTAATTAATTAGCTAATGGATAAGTGGAATTAGGAGTGAGATAGGAAAAAATGCTACATGATGTCTCTAATAGGGTTTTTGACTGAAATGAATGACGTAGAATACATTAATTAAATAAATATTTAATTTATTTAATTAATTTAGATGAGGGAAAAGTGGAAATTAATTAAATAAACATAATTTATTTAATTAATTGATTATGGAAGTATAAATGGGATTATGATGGGAAATTAATTAAATAAATAACATTTATTTAATTAATTAGTTGATGGATAAATGGAATTAGGAGTGGGATAAGACAAAATGCTACATGATGTCTCTAATAGGGTTTTTGACTAGGTATTGTAGGACATGGACATTTTTGGAACAAATTTGGGTGTCTACAGAGATATTGTTGCATTTGGGGAGGTAGATCATCAATCTTGTGTACACCCCACATTTTGTTTCTATTGTTCCTTCAAATGATGTACATACATAGGCATCTAGTGTGGACACTTTTGAGGAGATATATTATGGCCATTTGAATCTTGGTGTTCTTTCATCAACTAAGGTTTTAGAGACATGCGTTGACATTCCATATCCTCCACCATATCTTGTTGTATCTTCAGAGTTCAATGTTGCTACATCCATGGTTTCCAGTGATTCATGCAACAAGACATACACCATTTTCTAGATACAACTACTTGGGATGAGTATTTGATAGACACTGCAGGTTTGTTTTGTGAGTCCTATCTTGTAGATTTGAAGGACACTATTGAGGATATTCATCTCCTCTTTGATGTTGGCTCTTATGGAGTTGCATCATCTTCTTCAGATGTAATGAAGGAACATTCATACCCTCTTGTTCTTTCTCCACATGATCATTTGTCACAGTTTGGCATTGGGTTGGAGATCCTTGAGAAGAATTCAAAGGACTCATCTTCATCTTTGGATCATGTTCTACATCTGTTTCCATTGTTTTGGATTGTCACTTTCTTCAGTTTGGCTTGGGACTCCTAATTTGATTGTGGCACCTTTCAGCATTAACATGGGAACTCCTGAGCAGAGTTCAAAGATATCACATATATTGAGTTTTCTTCCTTCATATTCCTTCTAGGAATGGGAAGACTTCTTGCATAAATCCTTGGCTTTATTTCTTCCTAAGGGGAGAAATATTGTTTAACGTTCTTGGACCATCTTCAACATTCATTGTTGAGCATCTACCATTAGCGCATGAGATTCTACATTGAGAGGAGCTACATGGGCTCTCTTCTTCTCTCTTATGGGGGGAATTTTTCCTCACATGGAATTTTTCGTTCTCATACTTTTGGAGAACATCTTTCTTGTGTTTTCTCTCTTTTGGAGAGGGGTTGTTTCCTACGGGGTTTTCTCCTTTTCTTCATTTATGAGAGATTTGTTTGTACATGGGTACCTAACATGGTCTTGTAGCTGGGACCCATCTTTGCATCTAGATAAATTATATGTGTGTGTGTGTGTGTGATATAATTAAAATCTATATTTTTATTTATAGATCTTTCTATATATATGGTTTTCATATATATAGATGCATATATATTTATATAGATCATATATGGTCATTATATATTTTTATAAATTTGGATTTACTTATTGATTTCCTTTTGTATATTGTTTGCATATATATATTTATTTATAGTTACTCATTTTATTTTTACTTTTACATTTTTGTTTCCTTTATCTTATCTTTTTCTAGTCCCTCTTTAGTCTCCTTTAGCTGATCATGTTATCCCTACCCACCCTCTATCTTTTTAAGGAACTCTCTATGCAATTCTTACTCATTTGTATTCTCTTACTTTCCTCATGATGATGGATCATGGAGTATGATCCGAAACATTGAGACAAAAAAGTATACATAGTTTTTTTCCCAGAAGCACTACGATCTTTTAATTATGGACTGTGGAAATATCATGTCTACAATCTTTATATTTGTTTTTTCCTCCCTAAGTTGCACTTAAGGGGGGTGTTGGTCAGTGATAACTTTAAGGACCCCCTTGAAAAAAACTTATAAAATCATAGTGAATCCTAGCTAAGTGCTATAATTTTCTTGGAGAATCTTTCCATTTTTTTGAAACAAATACTAATTTTCTTGGCAAATCTATGGACATTATTAGAAATGGTTGTAAACTTTTGACGAATCCTAATGAATGATTGGTAAAAAAAATAATTACAACAGCGAATCCTAGCGAATAATAACTAAAGAAATTAATTACAATGGCAAATCTTTCCTTTAAAAATTTGCATAGTTAGTCGGCGTAGTCCCCCTATATATATTTTTAATGTTGAAGTAGGGGCTTGGGGGTGGCAGTCACCGGCGGGGTCAAGGGGCAACACCCCTTGCGTGAGTCAAGGGGGCATTTGAACACACACAAATTAAACATTTTAAAATATCTTACTTTCAAAATCAAACTAAGAAAAAGTGATTCTATTCTACCTTAATCACACATTTTTTTATTCAATTATTTGTTATCATTGATTATGGCTTTGAACTGACGATTGTTATTGAATTTCGTAGGCTATAAGCACATGCCTTTTAAAAGGCTTGCTAAGTTTTGGGCCACACGATTAGATTTAATCATGTGGCCCCAAAATAAATTTCAAGCCTTAGTAAGCCTTTTAAAAGGCAAGTGCTTATAGGCCACAAAATTCAATAACAATCATCAGATCAAATCCATAATCAACGGTAATGAATAATTAAGCCATATTAAAAGCAAATATAGCCCTAAAAGTACATAATAATTTATTACTAATGGTGACATTACCCAAAAAGTAATGGTGGGAATATAATATTACTAAAAAATATGATTAATATTTATAATTATATTATAAACTACTAGCAAATCAACTCTAATGACGCATCGTTTACCTAGTGAAATAATTCAACTTATTAGTTTAAAAATAATTATTTGGTGAATTAACTAAGACTAAATTATTTTTTTATAAAAATTGAGCGATTTAGTTCTCTGTATGTCCCATTTTCAACTATTCACCAATTGGTGAAGATTCACCACTAAAAAAGTCCTTGAAACTAACTTGCTTATATACGCATTCCTGTTGATTCTCAGGGAATTAAACTAAACACGAGGTTGACATGAGGAAGCATTAGAGATGTCCTAAGTCGACATTACCTTAAATTAGCCTTGGGCTAAAGGAGGGACCTTAGCGCTAGGTGCCCTTGTCAGGATTTAGCCCCAAAAACTCTAGGATAAGCTTAATTAAATGTGTGTAGGCCAACCCTAAAGTTATCTTTTAGGTTTTGTGCATCAGGATTAATAATTAATTGTTTTAGGTCCACCCACGTGCTAAACTAGGTGTAAAATGGCAAGGGTAAACATTTCACTCCATAACATTTAGTCCCCACTTCACTGTGGGTATGATCTTACACTCATACTCACACTAAAGTACAAAGAGAACATATTTCAATCACAACAAACATAGAAGCCATAGAATGTCACCAAAATTGAGGGGTGATCAAGTCCCCAAGTTTAGGATTCTAGGAGTGTATGATGATTAGCAAGAGGAGTTGCATACATGTAAGACACATGACATAATTCACTCATACATTAAGCACTTAGAAAACATGAGACAAGACATACACAAGGCATACACTTGAGAAATCATAATGTATACACACAATACACAAAGCATGGATGGCATACACATGCAATACAAGTTGTAAAGTATACATGCCATACACAAAGTATACATGCCATACATGAAGTATATATAGAATATGCATGAAACACACATGGAATACATGCGAAGCACTCAAGAGGCATGCATAAGGAATATGTAGAGAATACATGCGAAGTACACACGAGGCATGAAGAATATATAGAGGATAAGAATATACGAGAATACACTCATCATACAACATCCAAAAGAAGCACATAATGGAAGACCTTGAGTCAGCATGACAAAAGAGACCTCAATCTAAAAGGTTGTCTCAATTGTCGTGCATCATTCCTCAAGATGCAATAAGAAGAATGCTAAGAAGGGGTTAGTTAGAAATGAGAAGAACAATAGGATACAAACATGTCATACAAATAATCCACATCAAGAAAAGTGTTTCTACTCAAGGGAATACACAAGCCACCTCTTGCAAGAGGATTTACATGAATTCTTGTAGAATAAGAAGGTGTTGCAACCATACCTAAAGGTATTCCAGCCAAACTCAAGTTGGTGGTTCCAACCCTTATCCCAAATGTGCAAGGAGCTTCAACCTAGGAGAATAAGATAGGATCAAGAACTTGCTTCCAAGCTTGTCACAATCCTTTCCAAGAGAGTGCAGTAACAAAGATAATCAACAAATGTTTCTATAGAAAGATGAGAGTAAGGCTCATAGCATGATATATGCCCCACCTTAAAGTGATTTCTAACTCCATCAAGGAGCAATTGCCTTTAAGGTAGAATAACAAAGACATATTAAACATGCACGAGAGTTTTCTAAAAGAACATGCCCAAATGACATGTTCTTAAAAGCTATATCACCACAAGGGGTTGCCCCCCAGAATGAGCAAACCAAGGTGATGCTTGTAGGCATGATACATAATGGCTTGTGTAGTCATGGTATGACACCAAGCATTGCAACAAGATGTCACATAAATATGAAGATGTTAGAAGGAAGATCACATGAAAGTAACAACTGAATAATGAAATGATGCTAAATCATTCAAGAAAAATTACAAAACTGTATATTACGACATAGAAGAATGGATATACATATAGAGGAATGACACGATGTGTTCTTTCTCCTTGTACCTTTGTGCTCAACAAGGGTGCCAAGGGAGAACTAACAATCAACAAAACATCACAATATAGGGATAATAGTATGCACAAGCATAAGGAGGGACCATTCTTGCTAGTCGGCTTATAACAAATCATCCTCCCCCAACTTGCTTATTATAAAATGGATGGAGGACAAGGTGATATAGGGACTAGCTCAAGTATAGTGAAAAGTGATAGAGCCATACCTTGTTCAAAGTTGTCGAATATTTTCACCCAAGGCTTGACATTCCTTAGTGGAATGGCCAAGGGCTCGATGATATGCATAGTAATGAAGTGTTGAATGATTATTTTGTAGAATATTTTTGTGTGTTGGAGGAGGAAGAGTGGTTTAATGGTCTTTGAGTAGACTTAGCAACATGCACTCTTGTTGAGATAGAAGGGAAGATATAGTTGGAGTAGGAAGAAACCCTTTTTGTTGTGTGTTGGTTCTTCCAAGGGATTACCTGATTATCTCTATAAAGTAGCCATCTTTAATGCTCAAGATTTTTAGATCAGTGGCCAATGTACAAGAGTCAACAAGTTGATCTCCTCTACACTTTAGGCTTTACTAGACCTAGGGGGTATTCCCTTTACCGCAATATCAATTGATCAGAACCCTAATTGCTATAGGATATTGCCAAGTAGAAATGTTCTCTTTCATATACACCAAGACTATACGATTAATTCAAAACTGGCTAGGTCTTTGGAGATTAACTCATTGCTGGCTTTGAGAACATATATTTTAAAATACCCTACTTACCGCAGAAAAAAAACAAACTGAAAATCAAAGATTTGTCTTTAAGGTATTATTCTAGATTTTGGGCAAGTTGAGATTTAGATCGGTACCTATCTAGGGTACAGAGTCAAACCACCTCTTGCAAGTGTCTCCTTCTAACATGCAAGCTTCAAATACTGAGGATTAAATTGTATCACTGGACCTTAATATGACACATCCATAAAAGAGTATTTCCCACATCTCTTCTTAGTAATTCTTAATGAAATACACAACTCCCTATATCTTATCCAAAGCAATTTAATCCATTACTTGAATAGAAGCACTGGATAAGATATTCAATACAACAAATGTGTATAGACAAATTCAGAAACCCTTGATTCCTTCATTTATAAGAGAAATACAAACATACAAGGAGACAAATGTGAGAAACACATGCAAAATACATTTTTCATTTGATTCATTTCTAATTGAAAAATGCCATATAGAGATTTTCACTGGTAAAATGTCTGCTTGCAATCCTAAATGTATTATTTCAAAATGTACCCGCCCAAAATTGTGTTCTAGAACCCTTTACAATGAGAAAAACAATTATATAGAAGTTGAGAGATTTGTCGGCCTAAGACCTATGTCAACATAGTTGGTTACATTTTTCTCATTACATTAAATGCAAGAGGTATAAGAACATGCTCTCTATTTACAAAATATCTAAAAATAGCCCTTGTCATAGTTGCAACCGCCAAGAAGATCAATCCTCAAATTGATGAAAAGCTTTTAGAGCTACTTTTGCCAAAATTAGATCATGACCTCCTTGAACTCCAATCTTGTACTCTAGTCACTATATTTCTCTGTCCACGTACCACACATCCTCTTTGTAGGCCATTGGAATGAGAGAAATTTTGCAATCTTATCATTATTGGTTGTGTACATAGCGTCCAAGAGTGACCTAGATTATTTGTTGAAATTATCCAAGATCACCTCCAAGGAGAACAACTCATCCAACTTGTTGTTCAATTGATATATGCTAAATGCATCATTAGCACATATGGTAGATGAAAGATCAAGGACTAATGTTTTGAATTACTCTTTCCACTGGTTCAGAGGGTTTACCTATTTATTTTCATCCATAAAATTAGGCATTATCTTATTTTTGATCTTCTCCAACAAATGCAATTTATCCTTAACATTCTTATTAAACCTTATGTGATAAGAAACAATATTTTCTAGCATTATGATCATATCATATGTTGGTACAGTCTCGGTAGGAGCTACGGGATCAAACTTGGCACAAATGTGAATTTGCCTTATTGTAGCAATCTTAGGAAACCACTTATTACCTATTTCTTCTAAATTTTCCTTCTCTTGCACATATTTATTAAAATCTATTCTTAAATTTGAATAAGCTTTCCAAGCAGCACCAACTTTAGCTACTACTTTGACGATCCTATGATGAATTAAATCATTGACCACCTTGCCAATTATTTCCATCCTACTCTATGTGGCTCCTCTCAATTGATCCTTAAGCTCTTTTATTTTATAGAGCTTCTCTATCTAATGCAAAAGGTTCTGCAAAACTTGAGGGAGTAGAAACTATAGGAACAAGGCCCTCCAAGTTGAAGAGATTTGTGATGATTTAATTTTTCCATAGCTTGGGTGTATTTCTCATTTAACTGACCATACTCCTACATTTTTATAATGGTAGCTTCAGTGAATAAGGATGTGTACACACTTAAAGATGTAGCGTGGGGGCAGGGGTGTCTGACAATATCTTGATAATGACATTTCTTGTTAAGTCATGAAAACTGTCTGCCACCTTAGGCTTGTTTGTGTTAGGTGCCATTGCTGAGATAACCAAGGTCTCAAACTTAGGGTTAAACCCTGAGCCAAAGAAGGCCTAGTTAGCTTGCTCCTTTGTAGCAAATACCTCTTCATCTTATCTTCTAATTGTGTCCAAAGTGAGTCAGTAGCTATGTCCTAGTGCGGTAGCAACAATAAACTGTTATTTTCCACCATTCGCTTTCCTTCTTTTGGAGTGATTTGGCCAATATCTTGGATTACATCTTGCAACACCTTTTGAGTTATTTCCTCATACTAATCTGGGTGTGCATTACTTTTGGCTTCTTCAAATATTCTCTGAAACTCTACACTCTTAATCTTAACAGAAATCTTTTAAACTCTTGGGACTTAACAAACTCATCATCAAACATAAACTATGCACAAACCAATGCTTGCATATCATTTGTTTCATCTTTTCCTTGTTTGAGAATCATACCCAATCTATCCTCAGGTGGAGGGTTTACCACAACCCTTATAGGTGAAGGCATCAGTTGGTTCACTTCTTCTTCTTCTTCTCCAAGTACATTTCCTTTTGCACCCTCTAAATCAACCACCTCAATCTCTGGTTCTCCTCCTTCGAGATCAATTACCTTCCTATTCTTTGAAGAGGAAGGTAGTGCATTAGAGCCATGGGACTGCTCAGGGGAAATGGAATCACTCTCTATTCTAACATACCTCTAATATGGAGCATTCTTATCATAGGCATTTCCTTGAATGCAGGGGCTTTCCCAATCAACAATTCAACATGATCCAATATCCTTTGTATTCGGACAATACAATCCTTTGCCTATACAAAAGCACCAGGATAATTAGGATTCAGCCTAGTCGTACGATTCTCCACCTCCATAACACTTTTCCATCTCTTTCTCTTATCTATCACCTCCTCCATAGAAAAATGATTTCTAATTATATCTTCATCCAACAGGATCTGATGCATAAATGCATGCCTCTTGATACTTGACCTAATTCTATTCATAAACCTTTTTGGATTAAAGACCCTTGAGGACTCCTTTCCCATTCTATATGACTGTAAAATTGGATAAATCTAATCAAGGCCCTCCTTATTGGTTGCTCAAAAGTCACCAAATCATGTAGAAGTAGGGAAGAAAAAACCTTTCTTTTGTCCCCTTAAATGAGTTTTGTTTGACTCATTCAGTTGCCATATCACTTCCAAATAAGAAAATCTTTTTGGAACATATTTTGGAAGTATATGAGGTCTCAGTGGATACCCATATTCTAATAGTAGTGGTCTCAGTATGAAAGAACCAATCACCCCAATTATGCTATATTCCCATATCAGGGGTTCTATCCATGGGCCTCTGGAAATCCATAATTTCTTTGGGCACTTTGTCCTGTGGTAGCTGCATAAAATATACAAATTCCTTGCCTCACAACTCAAACTTATTTAAGTTCAATTTAATGTGTTTCTATCTATTTCCTTAATGATTAATTAAAGGGATGGGTTGATGGAAAAATACTTGTGACAAGTGAGTGAATCTAAGGATAATATATCATCATAAGTTTCGTATTAAATGTTAGAAGTGTGATGCATCAAATTAGACAAAGATGAAGATATGGTTAATGGATGGAGGCCTATCACCTTACTCAACACCTCATACAAAATCATTGCTAAAGCCTTGGCTCGTAGGATAAAATATATTACCCAAGAGATTGTGAGGCTAGAATAGATTGGGTTATTAGGAGGTGGGATTATTTTGGACAATTTAGTCCTTGCCTAGGAGACCATGGAGTGAGCCCAAAAATATCTCAAAATGCCCTTATTATTAATCTTGACTTTGATAACACTTCTGACCACATCTTCTAGCCATTCATTCTTAATATGCTAAAATGGTTGGGGTTTGGACCAATGATTTGTAATCATGTTAGAATATTGTTTATGGATGATAACACTAGAACAATGGTTCCCTCTCTCCTCAATTTCCCTTGCAAAAATCCATCCACAAAGGCTATCCCTTGCCCTATTCCTCTATCTTAGGACTTACAAATGCTCTTGGTTTTCTCTTCCAACATGCTTTGTCCACTAATCTCATCCAACATATCTTGCTACCTGACAATGTCGAAGTCCTTGACTCCCACTTTATTGATGATAGCATGTCATTTATCTAAAATTTGGTTATTGAAGTAACCCACACCTTAGATATTTTGGATCTTTTTTGCACCATCTCAAGTTCTAAATTGGCAATGTATAAAATTGAGTTCTTTATGACTTTCCCAAGCCCTCATTCTCCTTAGATCCTGAGAAAATTGAGAAAAGTGAAACATGGCACCATCACTAGATATCTTGGAATTCCCTTTGACATTGGAGTCTCCCTCAAAGATATGTGGAATTTCTGAATTGGGCCAATTAGTTCTTGTCCATGGTCAATTGTATCCAAGTGTCCAACAAAATTCTCTTTAATACCCATGTGAGCATTTCATATTTGTTGGTTTTCCTCTAAAGCCTACCATGCACTTCTTGGTTGCATTGTATCCAACGAAAAGATAAAGGGGGGTTGGGAATTATTCATCGTTTTACCCAAGGTATCTATCTTATATCTAAATGGATTGTTAGGGATTTAGAGGAGGACTCTCCATGGAAACATATGGTCTTCTTTTGTACACAATTTGCTTCATTTGATACTACCCATGGGTTATGGTTAAGTGGTAAGACAAATTTCTTTTTTCTCATTTTTTAAAACTCATGGGTCTACCCCCTTTAAAACCATTTAGAAAACCTAGCAAATTACCTCAAAATATATGCATTGGTATGACAAATCCCTTAGTCATGGCCCAATCTTTTCTTCCTCTTCCATTTGGTAGAACCATTTAATCTAGTATGAAGGTAAATCCCTAGGTATCATTAAAGAATTTAAAGGAAAAAAATGTTTTTAAAAAGGGAACCCAAGTGTTCCATAACTTGTGGGATCCCAACAACTTCAACTGGAAATCTTGGTAGCTTCTCAAAATCTAATATAATCTATCCCCATTTGATAAGTAATCGATCCTTGAAATCCAAGAACTCCCCCCCCTCGAATTCTCCACTTTATTATCATTGCCTTGTCACACTAGCTTTTGGAAAGATTGGACACTGGTCTAATTCTTCCAACATCTAGTTCTTCCCCCTTAAAATGATCTATAGGTAGCTCCTCCTAGCTATCACCCTTTCACCTCGCCTCAATGCTAAATGGAATTGTAAGTTCACTTATTCAAGATGGAATAAACATAGCTCCTAAATCTAGAAATCCAAAGTGGATGTCCAATCCCAACTTATGACATGGAAGATCTTGGATGTCATACTCCCTATTGGAAAGTGTCTCGAGTTCATTCACCCCCTCCATCTTGTCCCTTTTTTGCTATAGTAGAATCTAAATTAAACATGCATTTTGGTCATGTCCTCATGCTCACAATTTGTGGTTGTCCCTTTTTTCTTCTCTCCTCGTGCTTTTCCCTAAAGCTTGGTCATTGAAATTTGTCTTTCAAAATACCCTCTCCCACACCAATAGACATGTCATCCTCAAGCTCATTCAGAAGTTCCATTGCATGGTTGTCTTCTCCAACACTTTCCTTCCCACCCAATTTCAAACTTAGATGGTTTGTGCCAATTTGTCCCTCCATATTACCAAGCTCTTTGCTATCCTTTAAAATCCTTTGATTAATCTATACTTAAAAGATAATATGCACATCCTTCATGCCCAACGCTAGAATGATGAAAGGTTGCAGACTCTAGATAGAGTTCTTTAGAATGCTAATGACTTTGGATGATTACTATTTTTTCTACTTGTTCATCTAGTGGTTATATTAGCAAAGTTCTTGCTAGTTTAAATATGGTGGTTGATCAGTATGGGTGCATCTTTCATTACTCTATCAAGTTTATGTTTCTTTCTCTAGGTGATGGAGTTCAATACAGTTGCAAGTATGGGTTCAAAGATTTGTCATGTTACAATAGCCATTCTTGGATTGATGTCATTGTTGTGTATCTCCTTATTCAAATATCTTCCATTCATGGTCTACAATGACAAAGCTTTTCTTACTTGTCTAAAGAACAACAATCCTTGCTCCAAGTGTTCAAAAGGAAACATTAATGTTTTGGAAGACCAGTCATCTATGCCTTCTCTTCATGGATTGTCTCATGTCCTTGTTTTCTCTACTTGGGATGGCCCTACTTCTAGCTACATTGTTGCCCATAGTTATTTGGATTCATTATTTCTATTTAGTCATCCTTTGTCTTTAATGGAAAATCCTACTTTTATTGTCCTTCATATGCTTTGGTTGTCGAATGCTCTAACTGTTAGAGTTCTCTACACTAGGGTCTATATTTTACTCTATTATTGTTCAACTATGTGAGTTCTAGTTGTCAACAATGGTTGTTTTTTTATGCTTGATGGTGCAACCATTTTTCTTAAATTGTAAACTTGTTTATGTAATTTGTTTCCTTTTTCTGCTTAAATCTAATTAAAAATAAATAAATTTCCTTAAGAAGAGAAATATACAACATATGGAATATTTATCCAATACAACAACTCATATAACACTTCATCATGGAGTGCTCATCATACAACATATGTTCCAGCTATGGAGACATCTTGAAAACCACCAATTTAAGCACCTTGTTTGAGGAGGCAAAGATGGACAAAAAGGCAAACTTCTTTATCAAATTTCACTGTAGAAGATCTGATCTTAAGAATAGATTACAAGTTTCATAAGACGTGGGTGTCCTCTTCCTTTGGGGAACTATATGGTGCTCTTGGTCCCATAGGCCACTTTGACCTTGTGGACGTTATTAAAATCTTCCATTTCATTTCATAATTCAAAATATTTTTTTGAAAAGTTAAAAAGGCAATTGATCTCCTGCCATGCTGCCAATGGTACCATCCATATTGCCTTCACAGACAGCCTTGTCATATCATTCAAAAATCTCTGACCCTTAATTGGGAAACAAGCCAATCATTGCGCCTCCAATAGTTATGGGGTTTCCAGTAAGGACTGTAATTGTTATATCAAATAGGAACTTGCAAACACCCAAAACCGTCTCGAGGTGTTGGTGACCAAGACGATGACGTATAATTTGATAGTCATCTCTACCTGTAACATGAAAATTTCATGACAAAATGGTCATTTAATTTTGTTTAGTTGACATTTTAAGAAAAATAAAGATTATGAAATAAAATTCTACAATTTATCAAGATTAATAAAAGGCATTAGATTTCTAGAGTTCATAATATTGTAAATGAGTTTTTCTCTCAATGTTCGGGATCACACTCCATGATCCATCATCACAAGATTAGAGAGCAAGAGAAATAGTACTCTACTTAAATGTCATCCACTTCAATGGTCAAACAATCAATAGCAATTTTACACCTCATTTACAATAAAAAGTGTTAAATATTTGTCGTACTTTTATTGGCCAAAATTAACCATTGACTATTGAAGTGGACGATCTTTAAGAACAATCGAGAAATAGAATGATGGATCAACGTTTTGGATCACACTCCAAGATCCATCATCAGGAAATTAGAGAGCACGACAAATAGGCCGAGAAATAGAATGATGTATCAGATTTCCACAGTCCATGTTATTGTAAATGAGTGCTTTAGGATTTAACTGTATGAAAGTTTTTCTCTCAATGTTTCGGATCACACTCCATGATCCATCATCACGAAATTAGAGATAAAGAGAAATAGAATGATGCATTAGATTTCCACAGTCCATAAAATTGTAAATGAGTGCTTTGAGATTTAACTTATGAAAGCTTTTCTCTCAATGTTTTAGATCACACTCCATGGTCCATCATCACAAGATTAGAGAGCAAGAGAAATAGAATGATGGATCAACGTTCCGGATCACACTCCATGATCCATCATCAGGAGATTAGAGAGCAAGAGAAATAGAATGATGCATTAGATTTCCACAGTCCATAATATTGTAAATGAGTGCTTCGAGATTTAACTTATCAAAGCTTTTCTCTCAATGTTTTGATCACACTCCATGATCCATCATCGAGAGATTAGAGAGCAAGAGAAATACACTCCATGATCCATGCTAATCCCCTGATGATGGATCATGGAGTGTGATTTTTGAGAGAAAAACTTTCATACAGTTAAATCCTGAAGCACTCATTTACAATATTATAAAACTAATTGGAAAAAAAATGCAAATTTGAGACCTGGGTGCGGGTGAGATGCAACTAATTCAGTACGGCAGTTGTCCCTGAAGATGCTTCTGCCACAGGCAACGTGGAAGCTGTAATGACCAGAAGCGGTGACGTAAGCCCAGCCAGGGCCCTAATGACCACACACATAACAGGGAGATGACAATGTGGGTGCTGTTTCCGGGAAGCAATGTACCAACACCAAGGGTTTGTGCAATGGTAGCCGAATCTTGATACATTTTGTGCACAGGCAGAACTCCGCCGGGAGGCCCGGTTTGGAATTGGAAAAATGATGCTGTAAAACTGGAGGACCTAGAGAGAGAGAGACTCCCCCATGTGGAAACGATGCTGTAAAATTGGAGGACCCATGGCACAGGCTATATGCAGATCAAAATTACAAGCACTGCATCTATACCCGTTGCTGTGCCCATCCTCTCCACAGAGAGACCCTGTGCCTTTACCCTAATGCATGTTGCTGAACCCCTAAATTTAGTTAAGTATGAAACCTTGAAACCCTAAAAATCTGACTAATCTAAATAATGAGAGATCCTCCAAATTCTAGAATCTACAATTTAATTTGTATGGATCTGAAACCACTCTCAAACATTCTACCAGTATATACATAAAATATAGTTTAAAGTATACTTATACTTAAATGTTTATTTTATATATATACCCTTGGTCTCTTCCTAGAGTGAAGGAACTTCAAGGATTCCCATTTTAACTACTTTAAAACACGAGCGCGTTCTCGCGTTAATGGATTGGTAGTTACTAAGCTTAGGCTCAGTAACTACCAAGCCATAGTGTGAGTGCATTTTAACGCACTCGTGTTATGGCTTGTTTGGACCAAAAAGTGGTTTTGGCCACTTTTTGGTCCCCCATCTTTTTGCACATGCCCAGTGACTAACTTGAATTTCATTAATGTTGTCATATAGTATTACTTGCATGCATTCAATAATCTGAAATTTTGTAGAAGCTTTCTAGAGAAGCTGTTGTTTGGTTTTTGAATTAAGTTTTCACTATTCGATTGTGTAGCCACCTATGGGAAACAAAACTCTATCAATTTGGAAAGTTGATTGGTCATCTTTGTAGATTATCGTCATTGTGCAAGTATGTTTTAATTGTATGGGTATTTTTTGTTAAAGGATACTAATATTGTTAAGAGTTGTTAAAGCTCAAATGTCATTTTCTTAAAGATTAGAAAAAAATTCTTGAAACTTTGCATGTGAAAGCAAAGATTGAGATCTTGAATTTCAAAGTTTTTGTTGAAGGCATGCAAATTATAAAGAAATAGTTGAGTTATGTTATATTCATGATCAAATTTATAGAAGTATTATCATTGTTGGTGTAAGTTAAATGACCCTTTAGTATGAATATTTAACTTTCAATCTACATGGTAATTCATGGGTTTTGTTTCATGGGATAATACAAAAGTTTGATTTGTATGCTTGTCATTTTGGGTGCAATTTAAAAAATGGAGTAGTTATTTTTATGCATACAATATTTTCTTATTTTAAGTCTTGATATTCATTACTTGTAGCATAAAAAAATAATGGATATTTTGTTAGGGTTTCATTATTGATGATGAAAAGTGGTTTGTGATCATGGGTGACAATCAAGTTGTATAAGGTTTCTATAGAAAAACACTATTGAGGAAGGTAATTTTTTTATCAGGTTTTTGATGGTAAACTACTACTAAAGAAATTATTTTTATAGCTCCCACCAATTTTGTTTTCTTCACATGCATCTAGTTGTAGGTATTGGTGTTTTTTTAAAGATACAAGACAATTGTAAAGTCTTTACAAGGCTCAATAAACCTATTTCAAGATGACAATGATTTGGTACTTTTGTTAATTATAAAGATAATTTTAAAATAGTTTTTTTTCAAATATGATATATGGAAATTGATAAAGTTTTATGTTTATTGTGTTCTATTCTAATTGTTACATTTCAGTTGTGAATAAGAGATGAAAGGTCCACCATTACAAGTATTATCTTTGATTTGTGAATAGTTTATTTTGAAGAGTTTGATTTTATCAATTTGTTTAATATTATAAGAGGCCTTCATATGGTTTTAATTAGAATATTCTATTGGTCATTTGACACTATGAGCTATATTAGCATAATATGTAGGATTTTTGTTTGATAGTACATGTGATTATATTTTGAGTTTTCAAAGTTAGATATCATGGAAGTTAGAAAATAATTATGAAGATCACATGTATAGTTCATTCTTTCCTTAATGTCATTTTGGGTTAACAACTATAAACAAAATGATGTTTAAGTGGGCTCATGATGAAGGTTCTTATAATTTAGGGTTAAGGTTCATATTTGAGGTCAACAAGCTTGAGAAGATCTTAACCTTCTAGTGGAACAAGTAGAGATGGACCATTTAGTGATTGAGTAGGTCCTGACATGTTTATGCATGGTAATACACCTTTCCAAAATATTCCACGTCAACCAATTTTTTGAAGAGGTCTAGGTCAATACTCATGTCCTACATTTTGATGTGAGAGAGCATCAACTTTGGAACATTTTGGCGATGGCCCCTCATGGAAATTTTAATCACCTTAACCAATATGTGAATAATGTGCCTACTTTTCATGCCCCTACAAATATTTCATCCAGTCATGATCATTGTTTATAGCCTTTGCACGTTTCTCCCAATAGAAGCCAACATTTTATTTTTCATGATTTTATGTTGCTTAGCATGCATCATGAAGAGTTGAAAGGTGTTGGCAAGAGACATTGCTAGGCATACCAGGTGTTGTCATTGATGGCAACTAAATCTATCCTACACATCCGCATTACATCATTTACTCATATCAGAAGTTAGATTGCAGAATTGCCTGTTCGGATGGACATGAACATGGTATATGACAGTGTTTAGTATTTTGGTCGTCATTTCTCCACAGGTAATCATAATGTGCTACGGTTTTGAGGGAATGTTAAAGGATGTCAGGACTACATAAATCCAAAGAATTATCCTTCGGTGATGAAGGGATTAAAAGATACAAGCTTCTGACTATTGGGTTTTGGTTAGTCTGTTCAATCCGGTGAAGAACATGCCAACTTGGTGTTTGATCATTATACGAATTAGGAAAAGTTGTTGGTTGAGCAATTTGTGAGATCTAGTGGTATTGGCTGACATGTAAGATGACTTGGATACTTAAGTTTTGGTTTGCATCTATATTTGTGCATGGATTCAGCCGATAGACCAATGTTCTTAAAAAGTCTCTAAGTTTTTCCTAAGGCCGGATGCAGTTGATGTAATTTCATGTAGCGGATATATATAATCAATTGGATCAATCATTTTGGAGGTGGTGTGTGCGAATATGATCTGCAAGGTGTGAAGTGTGGTAGAATCAAGTGCACAATAAGAGATCTAAGTTTGAATTATGGAAGAATAGTGAAAACAGGGCAATAAGATATGAAGTGTGTGAAGTCGGTGTATTGAGCTTAACTAGAACTATAATCTTGCATTGATAGATGCTATTCTTCAATTCAATCCTCTCTGTGAACTTTTGTAATCAATTATGTAGGCAGTGAGCTTCTCTTGAGCAGTGAGCTCTGAGTAGTGTGCCCAAAGGCATGTGCCTTCCCCAGTTGTAATACTTTTAATAGAGTATAAATTCTTGTGGGTTAACTCCCACTGTGGTTTTTCCCTTAACTGGGTTTCCACATAAAAATACTGGTGTTCATGTGTTATACCTTCTGTTCATATGTTCATTCTTCTTTCTTTTGAATGTATGTGGTAAATTTGATAAAGGAACATAGTAATAAGTTTTGCAGAACACTAATTCACCCCCCCTCTCAGTGTTCCTTAATTTCAACAATTGGTATCAGAGCCTCATTCCTTGGAAGAAGTTTAACAACTTGAGGAAGACCTGGGAAATAGTTTTAATGGGTTCATCCAGATATTTTGATGGCATGAATGAACAACTTCAAGTTGCTTTAGAAGATCTTGACCAGTCCAGAGCAGAAGTCAAAGAACTACAAGAGAACCTTAAAGATGCTGAGGACTTCATTGAAACCTTAAAAGGGCAACTAAGCAAATTTAATGAGAAGAGAAAGGAGATACTCCATCAGTTGGCAAATTAGAAGGAAGACTATGCCATGGATGAGCCTCTGAAGGAAAAGACAAAGGAATGTGAGAAGCTATCAAAAGAAATTGTTGTCCTAAAACATGAGATGGAGTCCGGGGTGATGAGGCTAACCAAAGAAATTGAGGAAAGGAAGAAGACTGAAGAAAATCTAAATCAATCTCTGAAAGAAAGAATAGAAGAGTGCTGCAGATTGGACAAAATAATTGGTCATCTTGAGTTTGATTTACAAGAAACTAGGGATAATGAGGAGGAACTTGAAAGGAAAATTGTCATTCTCAAACATGACCTAGAAACTGCAAATGAATACAAAGAAAAGTTCAAGATAAGCTTAGTTAAACTTGAGGTACTGCTTGGTGGTCAAAAGAAGGAAAATGATAAGCATGGTCTCGGATATGAGAAAGGTGAAAGCTCTGGATCCAGTCAAAGAAATTTTGGATCAAGGAATCAAAGAAACAGACCTAGAAGACCTCTGGTTAGACAACCTAATGCTCAAAGGTATCCATCCTTCAATGGAAATTGTTTCTATTACAACAAATTTGGTCATAGAGCTACTCAATGTAGAAGAAAAATGAATCAAACTGCTCCATCCTTCTTCAGTCAATGCTTTAATTGTAAGAGGTATGGTCATAAATCCAATGAATGCAAAAGTATGATGATGAACAACTCTAATAATAGAGGAAATGCCAATTCTTTCAATGGTAAATGTTTTGCATGCAACAGATTCGGACACATGGCTAACCAGTACAGATCAAGAAGGAATCAAACAAATGGGCAAGGAAATGTTGTGTGCTTTAATTGCAATAGATCTGGTCATATTACAAGATTCTACAGGAGCAAGAATGATAACAAAAAAGGTCCGGTAAACAGAAACCAAAATGAGCAGAGAAAAGATAAAGGCAAGGGCAAGGTAGATGTGAATGAGATTCAAAATGAAATGAGCAAAACATGGGTAAAGAAAAGTGTAATGAATAATGGTGGTGGGTCCGCACCAGAATCCAGTGCTGATAATTCCTCCGGGAATTGAAATAGGAGCTCTAGCTTAGTGGGACCTGCATTGAAAATCTATTTCCCTGAGCCAACAAGGGGGTGCTTGAATCTGGCATGTTGAATGAATGAAAAGAAGTCTATTGCAGATCTGTTAAAGCAATTTCAAGAATAAAAGTGCTAATACGATTGATTGCGGAGCAATTGAAGATGAACTGTATTTAGAAAATAGTGCAACCAGATAAATTAGGGTAACACATTTATTACAATGGATAATTAGGTTTTGCGGAGCATAAAAGGTCACTCATATAAACATTTGAATCACTTTGTATTCGAAGAAAGCAAGTAGAAGAGCACCTGAGTTGAGACCTCAAGGATTTGAAGTGTGAGTGGCAAATTCGACAGCTAACCCTAATTCTGTGGAAGAAAAAGGTATTTTTCTGTGAAGCTTTGAACTTGTGATCTTTTGAAATGGTTACTCCTCTTGTTGTGAATATCACTGAGTGACCTACGCCAAAGTTCAAGAAACATCCTTTCAAATCCATCGAAGTTGATCTGATGGGAGCATTTTCTGCCGTTCCATATGGGGTTCTTCACACAGAGGACATTAGGGCATACATTCATGCACCTCTGGAGGATCATAGCAACTATAAGTTTACTGATATGTTCATGAATCACTTAAAGGGAGATGATCTTGAGCTCAAACCAGAGTACAAGGCCCTGAAGGATAAGAAATTCATACAAGTTGTTGAGTTTTTGAGTTTTGTAGAGGATGAGTGGGTCCGGTATGTCTTGAGCCATATCCATGATGAATTTTTATGGCTGAATCATCCGTTCAAGATCACTAAAGATGCCATAAGGGCAATTACAGGGTTAAATTCTACCGGTACTTTGCCTCAGTTGAAGGCGGTGAAGAATTAGGAAGTCATAGAGGCAACCAGATCGAAATTTGACAAGAGAGCCATGACGATAAATGATATAGAGGATCATGGAGTCAGATTCGCATCAATGGTGATAGGATACAAGATATATTACTTTAGTAGAGAGAATTCTATGTCTGGAACAACAATTTACACTGCATATCAGATGGTGAATGAAGATGTAGACTATGATCTCTACGAACTATTGCTAAACCAACTGATGGAGAACATAAGCAAGATAAAGAAAGACAAAAAGCACTTATTCAAATTTGGTACATTAATTATGTGTCTCTTCTTTTACTTCTTGAGTGAGCTCCTTGGAAATAAGAATGTGTATTGGATCAAAAATCATTTGAGTGATTTGGGTAATCTTGAGACACAAAAATCTGCACTTTAGGGATTCTTCAAAAAATTCCAGAGTAGGATGTAGGCTAAGGAAAGAATACCTAGGGCAGTGGTTGAAAAATACAAGGACACCATTTGTTTTATGGTTACTGTTGATCAGTGTTAGATAGAAGCAATGGAGCCTAGAGTTGTGTGGATCATGCCCATGTGGTATGAAGTGGATGGAAATGTACTAGAGCTCTATGCACAACTTTTGTTGAGCTAGCCTAGGGATCTAGCTGAGGAGAGATTTGGAACTTATGAAGAGATTTCTCAAAAACTGCATATGGAATTCAAGGGTCCTGAAATCAAAAGAACTGTGAGGAAAGAAGTTGAGTAGTTGGCTAAGAAACTTGGCATCACCAAGGAAGCTGTGAGACAAAATAGGGAAAGGATAGAGAGAGTTGAGAAGGAGAAACGAGACAAGAAATAGGGAAGTGTTTCGGTAGAATCCTCTTCCACATCAAGGACTATTAGGAGTTCTGGTATAACCTCTAGTGGATCACCTTCTCCTATTGCAGAGAAATACAAAGAAAAACTTACCGGTAAGGAAAGAAAAAGGACAAAAGTAATGGGCAAAAGATCATATGTCAGTGTGGAGAAGGAGGATGAAGAAGAAACTGATTCTGATGATGAGGTCAAAGAGTTGAAGGTCTCAGACACTAAAGATGCTAAAGTGTCTAAGGAGAAGCCCTCCAAAAGCAAAAAGTCAAGTAAAAGGCATAAGTCAGAGGCCAATGTTGAGAAGCCTACTCTTTCTGTGGAAGACATCATCAAGTCAGCCACTTTAGATGGGAACTTGAAACCAATGACTGAATTTTATGATCATTATAGTGATGCTAATAAGAGGGTTTTGGAGGAAACAACAGTCAAATATTTGAATATCTACAATAAGGCTTTAATTGAAATAACTTCTAAAATTCCAAAAAGCCTTACAGATATTCTAAAATTAAGAAAATAAAATGCAAAAGTTAAAGACATTGAGCTTAAGGAGCATGTGCTAATAAAATTGTGTCCTCAAATTACTCCGGATCAAATGAATATGATATTCAAGGAAGTAAAAGATGACTTTAGGAGTAAGAAAAGAATGAATAAACTCATGCTTGGTGAGACTGATAAGATAGTTGAAGATACTTAGGAGATTCTTCTGAATGCATTGAAGAGGCATAATCTTCCCATTATTGAAGAAGAGACTGATGATAGGATTGATTCCTCCATCCCAGACACTGAAGATTTTGATAAAAATGATGAAAATGCTGCTACTGAGGATATTCAAAATCCTCTGAAAAAAGATTGCAGATGATACTAATGATAAAGATGAAAAGAAGGACACCCCTGCTGATGATATAGAGAAGGCTGAAGCAAAGAAAGAGAAATAAATTGATAAGAAAGATAATGTGGTTGACTCCAGAAAGGGAGAAGATGCAGGCCCTAAAGAGCATAAATCTGAAACATCATTTTGGGCAAGAGACACTGCAGAAGCAGTGAAAGAAATTTTGGAAAAGGATAAACTAGTTGCAGAAGATTTGCAAGGCCCAATCAATTTGAACAGTCTCTAACCAGTGCAGATGATAAAGTGGGCCTCTCTTGCACAAGCTAAGGCCAACGAAGATATCCTGAAGTCCCATCTAGAAGACAGTGAGTTACTTGGTCTTGCATCAAGGATTTTGGAGAAAATCATGCCAACATTTTAAAAGGACTCATCAATATCCCCCTCCGGTCAATTAAAGATCCTGATAAATGCAAGTACTCATTTTGAATCTCTTGAAAAGTCTGCAGAGGTCAAGGTTCAAATGAATTCAATGATAAAAGATTTGATGCTCTGAAAGAGATGATTCACATAGATAGAATTGTGCTGGATACCAATGTAAAGAGTATTCAAAATGCTCTCACAGAAGGAGGAAATGCATATAAATTTTGTTTATCTTGTCCTAAAGCTATAGAGGACATTGAAGTGAAAATAAAGGAGTTTAAGCAAAAACTGTCAAGTGTATCCCAATCTTTTGATCCTTTGATAGTATTAGTGGCAAGTCAAGAGTGTCAAACAATTAGCTTGACTGATGAAATAAAGAATCTGATGAAAGAAAAGGAGAAAATTGAGGTAAGGATGTGTGAGCTCTGAGGATTGATTTCCCCTAAGTTGGAAGCAATGTTTAATGCCTTGACAGAAGCCCAAGCTACTGCTAAGACAAGTGATCCCATTGACTTGTAGAAGACAGAGTCACGAGCATTCCTATTCAGTTATCACATTTTAGTTTTGAACAACATGAAGAAGAGTTGGGACAATGAATTGGCATTGTTGAAGAATGTTTTTGGTGATGTGTTCAAACTTATGTAAATAAGTCATAAGAGTTGTCTGTATTTATACATATATGTACATAGAATTTTTACGCCGAAGACGTTCCCTTTGTGAACAAGAGGGCTGACTTAG
The DNA here is from genome assembly GCA_027924645.1 of Cunninghamia lanceolata. Taxonomy (NCBI): domain Eukaryota; kingdom Viridiplantae; phylum Streptophyta; class Pinopsida; order Cupressales; family Cupressaceae; genus Cunninghamia; species Cunninghamia lanceolata. Next base: position 21,867,893 of record BSBN01001583.1, read on the forward strand.
AGAATGCATGGTTGAAAATTGTCCACATTAGTGCCAAGACGATTGAAACAATCTCCAGCGTCTATTTTTTAGTCATGGGCAATACATGCCAAGATGGTTGAGTGACTCATTTTGATTTGGCGCTTGTAAGACAAGGAAAAAAAACATTCTAAACTCATTGATTGTTCCCACGTCGGAAAAAAAACGTGTGAGAAAAAATCTCATGTCATTTAAATATTTTTTGCTACTCTGTATTGTATATTTCTTGTTTTCCTGTTAAACGAAGTTTTTTTTAATATATAAAACTATTCTTATATATATATATTTATTTTAAACAATTATACGATAAATAATATTTAATAAAAATATTATAATCTTCATTATTTAGTGTGATTAATTATTTAATAGTAATATTCAAAAATTATTGATTTTTTATTAGTAACTATAACTAATAAAAATTTACAACTGTGACTATGAAAAAGAAAACCCTAATATTTATAGACTAGACACAACCTCTTAATAACAAGATAATTTAATTGTAAAATAGGGGAGTAAAAATGGAATTAACTCAGAACACCCAAACTTGCTCCTTGCCAAGGAAGCTTGTGCAACTAATTGGAGCAAATAAGGAAAGTAGGTTTTTGTCAAACAAAACACTCAGTGCACTCACTCCCTAGATAATTCGAACTTTGTTTGGTTCTCTTAAAAGAAATCTTCTTCTTTGATGAAGAATGATTCCAACAACTTTGGTTCCATGGCTTCAAAATTTGCGAAGAACTACGGCACATGAGAGCAGTAAATAAAACTTAAATAAGTGTAGATTATTTTTACAGGAAAATCTTATGGCATGAAAGAGCAAAATGAAATTACTGGTGTTTTGACTTGTACGCACAAAGGTCATGCCAACAATAAAATATTTTGAATTTCACTAAAAAAAATATATTATTATAATGTATAATAACATATATAATTAAAGTATAAATTCCATAAGAATATATTTATAATTTGATAATATCTACCAACAAAGAAAATATCTTTATAATTTGATAATATCTACCAACAAAGGAAATATCTGTGATAAAGATATGCAATTAATTCTATGACCCAACAATCAATTCAAAATTTACTATCTTAGATATTTTATTCTATGCATTAAATGACTTTTGGCCAACCTGTTTAGCCACATATGTACCGTCTACGGTATAATCAATGCTCTTTAGGCGGTGACAAAACTGGAAAAAAAAGCTTATATATACGCTTAGTTTTACAGTTTTTATTAGATTTGCATTCAGAAATCACTACACTCTTTTACTCTAAAGCTTATAATAGAGGTATGTTTTATTTCTAAGTTTCAACTATTAGTAGTTTTGGATAGAAATATTTTCCAATATCTTGTATTTTGAATTTATTGAATGAGGAAGGCCTCTCAAAACAAACTTTTCATTTTGAATATTTTTGTTCTGTAGTTTTAACTTTTGATCTTTGTATCATGTCTTAAGGGCACTGTATGTTTGGTTTAGCTTTTACAAATTAGATCTTGTCCTCATCTTGAGGTTGGCTTTAGTTGTTTATAACATAACATTATTGCTGTATACAACTTGCAATTGTTCATCCTTTCATATTTTTAAAACAGTCACAATATGTGAACTATTCTAAGCTTTTCTGTAAATTTTGATGGATTCTATTTGACTCACATTCCACTCCTGAACAGACAGTGGAATGGAGTGAGACCTAGAATTTTAAATTTATTGTGCTTATCAACTAAAAATTTAATGGCCCTTCTTACTTATGATTAATTATAATAATAAGTTTTTCCTATACAAATTTTTATAATATAATTTATATGATTTAAGCCTTAACAAACATGGTCTCAACCCTGTATGCAATGGCCATTTGAATTGTATATAGGTTTTGGGTCGTCCTAATGCAAAATGGCTATGACCTGTCATGTTCCCTACAACTGTGCCCCAATGTAAGTTTGTGCCTACTGAAATTAGTTGAATATATTATTAGTAGAAAATATTATAATATTTTATTAGAAATGATATAGAGTTGATTTTTTAATAAATATCTATTTATTGGTTTAGAATATATATATATATATATATATAACATGTGCTGTTGCGCCCAAATGTTGTGGGGAGCAAAACTAGTCTAAACCCCATATGCAATGGCCATTTGAATCACTTATGGGTTTCAGGCCATTTTAACTTGAAATGGCTATGACCCACTACAATTATGCCCCATTGTAGATTTGTGCTTTCTGAAATTGAATATATTATATTTTATATGCTGAGGCAATAATTAGTTTTCTGTATATTTAGAATTTCACACTGAACAAAGTACTATTATTATCCCAATAACTACATGCCAAACTATAGATGTTCAAAATTTGTGTGTGAAGAATATAACAAAGGTTTATTATATTAGAGTAAGCCCGTATGTATGCTGGGATAAATACAACAGAAAAAATATGTAAAGCGAGCTACAACTTTTGCATTGTTTTCCACATGATAAAGTTACCCTTTGCTTTCTTAATTTGAATGTAGCTTATACGTCAGATCTAACATCCATATCTAATGCAGCCATAGAAGAAACCAAAGCCCATAATAACTTATTTTGACATATGTGCCACAGAGCAAAATTGGAAACCTAGAATGAAATGGCTGCAGCTAAAGAAATTCATGAAACTCAGTTAAGCACTCTTCCATTTGCATAGCCAAATTGTTGATTTCTGCAACATGCAAGAGAAAAGGTAAACTGCTAAACCACCTATGGTGCATCTTCAAATGTACTCTTAACGGCATGACAAGCAAAGATGGTATAAGGAAGAAAGCCTAGATGCTTACTAAAAATGTAAATAAACTAAGCATTTGTGGTCTGCCTACTGTGGATTCAACTATTGAGGAATTTGTGGTCTACCTACTATGGTCTGCCTTTTTTGTTATAATTCTCTTTTCTATTCAAAGTCCTCCTAAAGGCTTTAGTGTCAAATTCGAGTATACCAATAAGTGCACCAACTCTAGCATTTTGCCTTCCATGTAATTTTTTTTGGAAACTTTTAGGTTTTCATTCTAGGATATAAATTACAACATAGGTAATAACCATGCATTAAGGGCCTAGTGTACGCCCCCAGAGGTTGAAGACTTTAAGGTATTCAATCCATACTTGGTAAAAAATAGTCCCTTCTGGTGTAGAGGAGAAGAAGCAATGGGTGACGAAATGCTTCTATTTGACAGAGATTTGAATTTCTTAATCCTTGCCTCTCTAAATAAGTCTGCATCTGCCACTATCACTAATGGATGCCTTCCAAAGTTGAATATGCAATTACAAACATAATCATATACATGAGATAATCATAGCTGACAAAACTAATATACCAATGAGGATTTTATAATGCCTTTATTATCAAAAATTGCACATTACATATATATTATATATGTACTATTTACATAACAACACATCTCCTTGGAGAGTTCGTTGTGAAGTGACTGACCAAAATACCCAATTGTAATGATCACAGAATATGCACAAACTAGATTTTATCTTGTGCTGTTAATTAATGGGTCTCTGTTGTTCTTGTCAATACTGATGTTTTGAAGGAAATTACAAGACTTGAAAGTTTAACTCTAAATATCTATGGCATTTAGGTCTTATAGAAATTTATATAGAATTTCCATTAAAAATTTATATAGATAAAATCCAAATCAAGATTACCTTTCTCCTTGGTGACCTTCAGCTGAGACAAATTGATTATGCAGGTTGATTTTCTCTTTGGGCATTACAGTTATAATTTTAAGTATTACTACTTATCTGCCTAAACTATGGACTCAGCTTATAGAATTATGTAAAATCTATAGCAAACAAGATGAAAAATCTAACAAGGGATATATAGAACTTTTGATATACAAGAATATACTCAACTCCTCAATGTCTATACAAACACTACCATGGCCCTTTACACCACTATACACCCACACATCCTATTATAAATTGCTGCTCCCATACATGGTCTGTAGATATCTTCATAGCAGCTGCACACTCCAACAAACTTAGTCTTCAATAGCTGTGTGCTACTACTGAACACTGCTTCTGCCCCCTGTTGTTGTGCACTGTGTCCCTACTTGGAGTGCCTTTATAAATAAACATTCACATTGGATGCCTATTGAAGGCATTTCTCATCCGCACTGTCTTCATGCTGGATGCCTTCACGCTGCATTCACAAGTCACACAACAACCTCATGCTTCTATAATCATAACACACTCCTTGTCCGTAGTGCCTCTGCTCCTCATGCCCTTGTTCATGTTCAGCAACCACAGTATGCACTGAGTTTGTAAAGAGAATATCTCTTAATTTTGATAGATATTATCATAAGAAAATCTCTACTCCATATGCATGCCGACTGTGGAACCACCAGAAACTTGACACATCAAGACATTAAATCCATTAATGAGTGTGCCCTCACCATTTTTTACACAACACGCTTCCTAGTAATGGTTTCCTTGGATGCATGCAAGCTAAGACAAGGCACATGGGTAGGCACGTGGAGTGCTGAACAAGGTGCCTCACAGACGTGACATCCCCAAACACCGATCGGTATAAGATGTTACTATCGGTGAATACTTTACAAGCCCTCCCGACGGTATAAGTCATGCCGATGATAGAGTTTGTAGGACTCTCACCGAGCATCTAGTGGAACAGAGGGAATTACTGATCATCAGCAAGAAATGAACTTCGGAGCTAAAGATTGATGAGTCTCCGATATTCTAAAGTCTCAGCGATCGTCCATACTAATAGACTTTAGTAAATTAATATGTTTTCAACAAGGCAATTTATTCTTTGACTCAACTCTCTTTGCTTTATTATTTATTATCGTTAGACCCTATTAAATATTAGTTGATTATTATTATATTATATTATTTAGATGATTAATTTTAGTTTTTATTATATTGTTTTTTAATCATTAGTGGATTATAAGGATTTTTTTTTTATAGTTTTTAATATTAAGTTGTAAGTTCTAATATATATAAAAAACAATTTGATCAGCTTTTATTATATTATTTTATAACTAATTGATTACAACGGTTACTTTTTGTTATCTTTTATAAATGCTTGAATTTTCTAGAGACCATCTTTTGTTTGCATTTTGGACTTCAGTACAGATCAATTCTATAGTTCTTTTAAAGGCTTAGTCTAGATCAATCCTATAGTTTTTCTCTTTGTTTCGATAAAATATTAGTAACAGGAACAATCCAACCTGTTTGAATTGCAATGGTAGAATTACTTAAGAACTGAAAATATATCTATTAAAATTCCTCTTGCTGAGAGACCTTTTTTTTCTTGGCTTCTTGAGCTTAAAAAATCTAAAACAGGAATTGGGGATTAAGTTTCTGTAAGGGCTCATTGCAAAGTATTCCATAATATTTTATTTTTTGCAAGAAAATTATTAGTAAGAAGAACAACTCACCGGAAGCCTGCTTGAATTGCAATAGCATAGCTACTTTAGAACTGAAAGGATATGCGTTCACATCTAGAGATCACGAATCTAGGATTAGGTTTTAATGTTTTTGTTTTCAAGAAAAATATCAGACTAGCTTTCTATAAGGGTTCATCGCTGATCAAAATATTTAATGTGTTTGTTTTCAAGAAAATTATCACTAAGATAGACAACTCGCTTGAAGTGCAATAGTAGGGCCATGGCAGAACTGGAAGTATATTTGTTCATGTCTCTTTTGCTGAGAGCTTAAATTCTCTTTGCTTCTTAAACTTCAAACTACAGAACTGGAACTGGAGAACAGGTTTCTATTTGATGTCTCAAAGCTTATCAATCCTTTACTGTTTACTATTCTCATCAAATTTAAGAGCAAAAAGAACAATTCACCACAAGCCTACTTGGATTGCAATGATAGACCAACCATTGAACTTAGTTTTAGGTTTTTTGACTTTCAAAAAATTAAAACTAGAATTTGGGATTAGGTTTTTGTAAGGGCTTAATGCAGATCAATCCTTTAACATTTTCTCTTTTCATGAAAATCAATATGAAGAAGTTTAACTCTATGTAAACTGCTATCTTACTACTATATTACTATTATATTCATCTAGTTTATGAAAATTAAATGAAAATATTGCAAGTAATAGGTTTCTATCTTTCAAATACTTTAATTTTCTATGTGGAAGTAAATAGTTATTGAGTAGATATCTTACATGAGAAGATCCTATCTTACTACTATATTACTATTACATTCATGTAGTTTATGAAAATTAAATGAAGTGTCTTTGCTTAGATAAAAGTAGTTTCCATTTGAAAAAGATGATAATAAATATAATATAGATTCTTATGTAATTTAAGAATTATTATGTAAGGGAGGCATAGTTATGATTTAGTGGGTAGTAAATAATAGATTTAAATACATATATACAAAATTATGATTTTATCAAGATTAGAAAGTAATAATCTTTTCTTACTAATGATGAAATTGTATGATTATTTATTATATGCAAGAACATTGTCTTTGTTTGAAATTTTATGGGTATAAGTATGATAACAGATATAACATGTATAGGCAAATCATAGTAAACAATAACACACATAACATGTATAGACAAATCATAGTAAACATAAAATGTGTAACAAGTAAAAAAATTTACCAATAATTTTTTTTCAATAATGATTATATGACTTTAATTAAATTAACTATGGTATATTTTTTATGCTTGACTTCAAATAAATATAATTACATTAGATTAAATTAGATAATATACATTATATTAAATATTATATATTATATTTAAAATAAATATAATTAAATTTTTAATATAAATATACATTTTTATAATTTAATATTATTTACAAATATATTAATTAATGTACATTATATAAAATATACTATATAACAATAAATAAAATTTTATTTGATATTATATATTGTATATTATTATAAAATAACTTAAAATTTTATAGTATTCATAATTATATATTTTTAGTTCTATAAAATATAACTAAATTATAAATAAATATAAATATTTAATATTTAAGATATTTAATCTAAATATACAATTTAAAAATATTCAATTTGATATGGTATATAATATTATTTTATAATATTGTAGTTGAAGTTGTAAGGTTGCATTCTTAAATATACTATATATATATATATACAATTGAAATATAAATAAATATAAATATTAAATATATAATATGTTTACTCTAAATATACAATTTTATAATATTAATTTGATATGGTATATAATATTAATTTATAATATTATATTTGAAGTTTTAGGTTTTCATTTTTAATATACAATGTACAAATATAATTGAAATGTTAAAATCTTATAGTATTAATAATTATATATTTTTATTTCTATAAAATAAATAAATTATTTATAAATTATCCATTATTACTTTGTAAAAGTCAAATTTATATTTTTATATTAATTTTTTATTTTGTAAACTAAAGTTAATATATTCAATAAGAAATTTAAATCAATGGTTGTTTAAATGAGAAGTTCAATTGCCATGTCTTTAAGTAAATGATGTTTGTCTTGTATCCCTATGGTATATGTAATTTTTTTGTTTCCTTAATTGTTGTAAATCATAATCTTAATAGATTTATGGATACAAGACAAACATCATTTTTTAATGCAACCATGGACCTATAGGGCAGGAAGAAATAGATAATTTGAACTATACACTAAAGATAAATATAATCAATTTGTGGATGACATGGATTTGTTGAGATTATTTTTTACTTATCCCTTTTATTTCAAATCCATTTGTTGGGATTATTTTTTTACTTATCCCTTTTATTTCTATTCTAAATGGCAGTAACACCTAGGATCCCTCCATAGGCTAATCCCTCATTTAAAGTTTCCAAAACAATTAACTACACCCAATATTATTATAATTGTTAATTTTTTTATTTAAAATAAATATTTTTTTTAAATTGACAAATGAAATAATGTTAGTGTTACAAATAAATTTATTTTCTTTTCTACTTATATGTTCTTATTTATGCACTCTTCTCAGGAAATGGCTGAACCCATACATGCCAATGACACCATTGAAATATCTAGCACAGATAAAAGCAAAAGCATAGTGAACCCCTTCAAACCACTTGATGCCCGAAACATGCAAGCTGAGTCATGTTCATCAGTGAACAAGCCAGAAGACTTTCGAAGTGATGTCCAACGTCTTGCTGTGCATGTAACATCAAGCTGCCATGAAATTGTACACAAATTAAAAAAAGTGTGTGAGACGACACCTTTTGTAGAAACATTGGATGTTGAAACATTATATGACACCATGCCAACATTCCATGATACCTCAACTAAGCTGGAAGGCCTTTGCACTTTCCTTAGGGAACTATATTATGATAAATACTATGGAGGAGATGACACCCCCCATATCATTCGTTCATTTGAGATGTACTTGAAAAACATGTGACGAGTCTTATATCTTTTTGAAATGTAGCTTTTTAATACATATATATGTAAATCTATAATAAGAGCATTACTATGGAGACAATGCAACCCCTGATAACATTTGCTCATTTTAGCTTGACTTGCCAAATGTTTGCACAAGTATTATACATTTTTTTGCAATGATGCTTTTTGACAAGAATATATGTAAGTGGTCTCCAAACTAGAAAAGAACATCTTTTGAATCCTACGATTGAACATTTGAATACCTGTCAATGTAAATGCACCATGAAATAAATAAAAAAGCTTCAAGTTTTAATGGACATATTATATGTTTTCCTACCAACATGCAATTGAGTACATTTAAACTCTTCGCGTAATAAGAAGAGGATGCCTATTTTTTGTTAAAATTGGACACATTGTTACACAATTTTTTGAATTTGCTCGATTCATTTTTCCTTGTGTCTATACACTAATTGTGAAATATTAAATCACTATAATTTTGTACCCAACACAAACTAATTTAATATGGCTGAATCCCATACAAGACGGGTATGTTTCCAATGTTATCTTGCATTTAAATACCTTAGTTATACATTTTTAAAAATATATACCATAAATATGCAGTCATAATTTTCAATTTGAATTTGTCTATCAACTTGCTTCTAACTCGATTGTCATAAATGTAATTGAAGTATAGACCTTCTATTAAATAACAAGATATTATTTATATTTCTATTAAGTATAGACCTTCTATTTGAAATGTACCTTTAATACATATATATGTACATCTAGAATGAGTGTTACTATGGAAATAATGCAACCCCTGATAACATTTGCTCACTTGAACTTTTCTTGCCAAATGCACGCACAAGTATTATACCTTTTTTTACAATGTTGCCCTCTTTACACGAATATACGTAAGTGGTCTCCAAAATAGGAAAGAATTCCTTTGAATCCTATGATTAGGCATTCGAATACCTGTCAATCTAAATGCATCATGAAATAAATAAAGAGGCTTCAAGTTTTAATTGGCATATTATATGTTTGCCTACCAACATGCAATTAGGTAAATTTGAACTCTTCACCTAATAATAAGTGGATTAATCTTTGTCCCTAACTTTCCTAGTCCATCTTACTCGCAGGCCAATTGCTTTTTAACTTCATGACAACAATGTTAACTACAAATCCCATAGCCAACATACTTGCAGGCACGGATAGTCTAAACCCTTGTTTACAAGTTACATTTGTAGACTCCATCCATCAAGAACGCTTTGTAAATGTCAAATACCGCTTGCAACTCTTCGATGGAATGCACACACACCATGCTATACTTCCAGAGCAGTTCAACTATCTTGTTGCAGAAGAGGCCCTAGCCAAAGGCTCAATTATTTGTCTTGGAGATTACACTTGCAAGATGTTCCACAAATTCACATATGCTCAAACATTCAAGATTCATTTATATTGCTCTATCTGTTTGACTTATAACTTCTTATTAAATTATTAATTTTTCTTTTGTTGCAGGGCTATCATAATTACTAAGTTTGATATAATCTCGAATAGTGAAACAATAGTTGGAACTCTAGTACCTCTCCTCCAAGCTCCAGAGTACCTCCCACAAAATAGCTTCAAACAAAAATTGGCCCCTTATGGATCTGAAGGTTGTTCACTCCAAGAAGGCAACAGATTAAAATCCCAACAAAAGATTGGCCCTTTTCAAACAATGCCAATTCTAAAGTTGACTACATACCATAGGCAATGGCCCATCGAGGGTAGGGCCTTGGCAAAAACTCCAATCCATGAATTCTAAAATGCTGGTCGTGACAGTCAAGTTTTTGGCTTTGATTTCATAGACAAAGCAGGAACTGAAATACATATAACTTGCTTCAATGAACTTGTTGATGAGTTCTATGATGTTGTTTAAAGTAATGCCCTCTACCTCATATCAAATGGTCGTATAAAAGTGGCTAACACAAAATACAGTAGCTCCACAAACCCTTTCGAGATATTCCTACACAACTCATCAACAATAGCTCCTTCCACATGCATAGACTCTAACATACCCACTCATAGTTACCATATAAAGAGAATAGATACACTGGAGTCAATGCCTATTAATTCCCTTGTTGATGTCATAGGTTTGCTTTTATCTATCTAACCTACATCAACCATACGTAAAAGAGATGGGACCAAAACAATTAAATGTACTGCTACAATCATAGACATGTCAAGTTGTAGCATAGATGTTACACTATGGGGTTGCCATTGTTAAATTGAAGGGAAACAAATCTTAGGAATGTGCCTTCAACCAGACCCCCCCATTCTTCTTGTGAAATCTGGCTGTATTACCTCATGGCATGGAAAATCAATCGACACTATCTTCCCAACTACAATTCTGATCAATCTAGACTTGTTAGAGGCCTCAACATTGAAGGCATGGTATTCCACTTTAGAGCTTCTCCAACCTCTATTTTCCTTGTCAAATAACCCGCTCAACCCCCACAAATTTGCAAATCCTATTGATATTTCAGAGATTGTAACTACAAGGTTTGCCAAGAAAAAAAATGCTTGTGTAAAGGCCATTATCTCCAAACTCCACTTGGATAGCTTCTATTACCTTTTTTGCCCCTTATTGGTTGAGAATAAGAAATGTAAGAAAAAAGTAGTTCAAGTTTCCACCAATCATTTTCGTTGCCCAAAGTGTTCTACTAATCTCTTAGCATGTGATTTTAGCTACATGCTTAAAATGGACTTGTAGGACGGCACTGGTGAACTTCTTAAAGTTACTGCATTTGAAGGACCAGCGAATTCTTTGTTGGGTGTTGGTGCAGAAGATTTTCAGCTTCTCCTAGCAGAGCCTGACAGAGCCAAACAAATTTTAGATTGTGTTGTTGGTTGCCAATTCCTGCTTAATCTTTCTATCAAGATGAATTCATTTTCTGGACAAGAAACACACAACATTGTTGTTACAACCATTCAACTCAATTAAAACATGCACTACACTCTTTTTTTGTACAATAACATAAGGATTTGTATGGCTTCTCTGATGTTATGTACCTCAAACAATGTAAAGCTCACTTCTAACTATTGTATGTTTCCTTTTTTTCAAAGATGGGTAGCTTCATATAAACATATATAGGGATATGTTCCCCTATTTTTCCTATTTGCATGGTTAGCTTTTTACAATGTATTGCCTTCTTCAATTGTCTATAATGATTATAAAGTTTTCTTCGAAGAAACATAATTTCCATTATGTTTATTACCTTGTTATTAGTTTCTTATATTTTGTACACATTAATGTCAATTACCATGTTACCGTATTGCTTGTGCATACTTTTATATCTTCAATTCTCATGCTTCAAAATGTGATATATATTTGTATGTGCATGATGTACAAATAGTTCAAAACCCTCAAATCTTCAAGATTCCCTACAATGGAAGTAGAAGATGCAAGGATGCTAGTGAAGCGAACCCGTACAAATGAAATGCAGCGTATACAATATCATGCAAGGAAAACTAATATTAACAAAAGAAGATGACAAAATGAACATATCCTTCAGAATGAGGCCTCGGCATCAACACTATCTCCTTCCAACAACGTCCCGCACCTTCAAACACTTGCCCCTCAGTCACAATATGGCGTACACCCCACCCCATCTACCCAACTTTGTCCTCCTCTATGTTTCCCTAAAAATTATTACACTGCTAGAGAAAATTTTAGGTCAAGATTGGATAGCCTCTCAAAAATGTCAACATGCTTAGTTTGCATGGAAAAATATCCAGGCATTAAAACTAGGCAATCAAATGGAGTCCCTACTTATTATAGATGCATATCAGAAAAAAATGGCCATCGCTTCTCTAAGTGGAACAACATGGACCCTGGTGATCAACCTGCTTGTTTGCAAAAACTAAGTCAAATCGAGGAGATGTTGATAGCAAGGGTTAGCCCAGTTCTTCAAGTAACATATGCACGGGGGGGGGGGGGTGGGGGGGGGCTACTAAAATATAGTGGTCACACTATCTGCTTTCCACAAGATATTTCTAGCATAGCAACCTCCTTGCCTAGGCGTATAGATGAACTAGACATGATTATAGTAAACAAACAAAATGTTGAACAACAAAAGTATAGCTTCTATGTTAGTAGGTCACGTGTTCATGAGGCATTGACATATAAGCTCCAAAACGATCCATACTACAAAGATGTGTAGTTGAATGAGCATGCGTTGTCATCTTTGCCTCATGAATCCACTGATATTTCAGAACTTATATATGTAACAACTTCTAATCCTATTCCCACAAATCTAGAGTCCCTACAAACAAATTTTGATGAAGCTGAAACAATTGAAAGTACAATCTCATTTGTAGCAAACCTACCACCGTCACGTAGAGAAATGGAAGAAGTGTGAGCCTACTTACAACTAGGGAATGGATGACAAGCTCCTGCTATAGAATTGCCTCCCATTTCTTCCTCGCCAATAAATGAATACACCACTAAAGGCTTGTTTGTAATGGCATTCCCCACTCTGTTTCTAACTGGCACAACCACCTTCAAGCAACACCACATGAAAGAAGTTAAGCTACATGAATATGCTCTTCATCTACTAAGATATCATGATAATAGATTTGGCCAGCACCCGCACTTCAGATATTTCCTTCTCAACATAATTATGCGCCATCGTAGCCAAGCCACAACATCAATGTTTGTTAAAAAATAGGTAAACGATACACTTCCGACAACAATTGCTGACCTCCGCCAAAGATTGAAGGACCTACCTGATGAAAGGCTCACCGATCAACTCATGCGCTTTAGCTCAGCACTTCGTGGCACACACCCATTTTGGAATAAATGTAGAGGGGAGCTTTCTGACATGGTCATTCAAATTGGTTGCCCAACACTCTTCTTCACCTTAAATGCAATAGATACAAAATGGCCTGACTTATATTGCATTATGCCGAGTACCATTCCTACGGATCCTTCAGAGGCTTCCAGATGGAGGGTACAAAATATAATTTGCAATCCACACCTTGCTGCACTCTACATGCACCATAGGTTTACAACATTTCATGAAGAGGTCTTGGAGAAACTACTTGGTGCAAGTGACTACTGGTACAGGTATATGCCTTCCACTTACCAAAATCACTTGTTTTTTCCCTTATTTATTGCTAAAAAACTCTCAAATCTAGGTATGAATGGCAACATAGAGGATCTGCACATATTCATGGTTTCCTCTAGCTCCAAGAAGTGCTTGACATTGGAAAATTGCAATGGAACAACCTTCAATCTGTACAAAGAACAATTGACTATATCGATAGATATGTCTCTGCCTGGAACCCACGCAGTCTTCAACTCAGGAACCAAAATTTCCATCAAACTATCTTGGATGATCCTTGCTTGATGGACACAAGAATGATAATAGCAACTAGCCCTTCCACTGATTACAATGAATTGGTCAATCGTGTGCAACGCCATACAAAATGTACCCAACTAACATGCTTGTAGAGGAAGGGGACATCTCTTGCGTCTCATTATAAAGCCCCTTGGAACTTACAAGAGAGATCAAGTATTACAATTGCTGAGAATGGGCAGCCTAAACACAACCTTGCCCACAATGATGACTGCTTGAATCTTCACAACCCATATATCCTTTCTATATGGAGAGCCAATGTGGATTGCCAACCTATTCTTTCAACCAATGCAGTGCTCAAATATATTGCAAAATATGCAACAAAAGCTGAGCACCAGTCTGAAACATACCACAATATGATGACTTGCATTTCAACCAATTCAAACTCATATAAGCCAGCACCAGTAGCTTTTCACAAAATTCTATCTGAAAGCCTTGTAGATCATGACATTGGTGCCCAAGAGACTTGACACCTTCTGCAAAAACTACCCCTCTCCATATCTAGCAGACCATTTATTTGTTTGAATGTTAGCCAAAAACATTACCAACGTGTTACAATCTCAAACACATCCACTACCCCCTCCCCTACTTTCATTGACTCATACATGGTGCGACCTATGGAGCTGGATGCTCTGTCACTCATTGAAATGACACAGAAATGGACCTTCAAAGCATCATGCAAAAACTGCTAATGGAGAGAGCGCTCCACATCAGCCATTATCTGTGTAATCCCACGGTTCACTGCTATCCCAGCAAAAGATGACAGGTGTTTTGAAGCGTTCTGCTAGAGTGAACTACTGCTCTACAACCTGTTTCATAGCATTCATGATGATATTGGCATATCAGCACCACAGATTATTGCAAATTGGGAAAGATTCTCATACAACTTCCATCCATGGCATGTGCATCGCACACCAACTGATCCACTATCAGATACCAATGATACCGATGATGGCAGTCCTTCAGCTGATGAGTATGTCAGGGAAGATAACAATCTTGATGAATGACAGGTGTTATCAAGCTTGCATCCAAGCATATCATTTCAGTTAGATAGCCTTGACATGCTTGGTCGTCATGGCATTGACCTGAACCATGACTGGACAACTCCGAGCTTTAATCCAATACTAAAAGCTACAGCTACTGATTTCATTGACTTTTATCAGCCAACCTTCAAGTCCAACATGTTCTTGCTCAAGCATCACAGAGCAACGTCTCTATCCAACAACAGAAATCATACGATATTATTGTTTCGAACCTCTCTGCCAATAGTTTACAGCCACCACTAAAAATAATTATTCAAGGAACTACAGGAACTGGAAAGTCACATTTGATCTCAAGCATCAAATCCACACTCATGGGAGCAGCTCCGCATGGCCAATCACCTTTGGTACTCCTCGCACCAACTGGTGTTGCAGCTTTCAACATTCAAGCATCTATAATTCATTCTGCACTTTGCATACAGATCAGAGAATTGAATCCCCTACAAGGACAAACACTTACTACATTCCAGGAGAGCATGTACTTCATTCATTACATTCTGATAGATGAGATGAGATTTATTGGCCCAAAGTTGATACAAAGAATTGACATACGATTGCGTGAGGCATTCCCTAGCCTCAATCATATCCCATTTTAGGGATGCTCAATCATTCTCTTTGGTGAGCTTGGCCAGCTCCCACCAGTCAAAGATATCCCCACGTATGCTTCAAACTCCTATGGAGGAACACTATGGCAAAGCTTCACTACAGTGATTACATTGACCAAGATATTTTGGCAAATCGGTGATGATCCTATACAGGTGGCCTTCCGTTCAATTCTCTCAAATATAAGAAATGTAGAGCCTACAATTGAAGATTGGCATGTTCTCATGGCACGTTTAAATTCCTCACTGACCTCTACAGAGCAAGCACCATTTCTATCCTCCATACATTTATTTCCAACAAATGAATTGGTTTCACTACACAATAAACATATGTTGCAATCATTAGCAATGCCAATTGCCTTGTCTAATGCAGAACAACTAAAAGGGGCAACATGCCCAAATCTAGACAATGAACAACTTGAAGCTAAGATTCTCTTGAGTGTTGGCCAAGAAGTTATGCTATGTTCTAATTTGTGGGTGCAAGCAGGCCTTGTGAATGGTGCTTTAGGCCAGGTGAAAGCAATTGTATACAAGGATGGTGATAAACCACCGCAACTTCCTTTGTTTGTTGTTGTTCAGTTCAAAAAATACATAGGCCTAGTTTGGGATCTCAATAATGCAAGAAATGTGCCCATTGCACCATTGAGTCGTGGTGGTCGTCACCAGATCCCATTGAAAATGGCATGGGCCTTAACAATACACAAATCACAAGGCCTTACACTTCCTCGGGCAACAATTGACATTGGCAACATAGATCGTCAGGGACTGACATTCACAACTATTTCTAGAGTCTGCAACCTTGCCTGTCTTCGAATATTCCTGACCTTCACATTCCAAAGATATGCGCATATACAACACAACCCATATGTTGCTCTTTGCAAACAAGAAGAGGAACATTTGTTAGTGCTCTCGCGCGCACACTCTTGACTACATGATCATGAAAGAAAAAAGGCACAAAAGGTTAGTTCACCCACTTCCATTACTTTCCTGGATTCACTTATAGAAACATTGATTTACAATTTGTATATATCTTTCATTTTACGATAATACTATACAATATCCTCAAAGCATTCATTTTTTTATTGTAATTCATAAACCTTCACTTGTATTGGACAAAATATTCAGATTATTAACAAAGCTAGAGTAATGTATAAAACATTATGTGACCAAAAGTGGTTTTGGTGGATTGGTAGCATTATAATTGATCCCAAATTTCATTGGCCTTGGATGGGAAATGGGAGTTTTTATTAAACTGTTCACATGATGGAAGCTGCTGTGGGGTATTTATATGTAAATCATGGGAGCTCTACCTTAAGGCATTAGAATTGTTGTGCATGTAGACAGGTTCACTTTGCATGATATTGTGGAGAAAAGAGCAGTCTACTGTATCAAAAGGATTACTGAATTGATTTTTGTTGAAGTTGTTGCTGCAAGATTTGTCAATGACAGTGGAAAAGCAGGTCACATGCTGGTCCACTGACTCACTACTGCCTCATCCTTGTCCATTTGAGGGGACGTAAGGTGACGATTCCACCAGTGGAGAAAGAGCTGGAGAGTCTAAATCGTTTAGATAATTTGAACTCCTACTCAGGGCTAGCGGGCCCTTCTGTGGTCCACAAGATTTCTGAAATATTCTTGTCACCACCAATTCATCCTGTGCACAGATCGAATGTCATAATCAATCATATTGTTCAACAAGTTTAGCTTATGGAATCAGACTTCTCACATGTTTAGCCCCACTATAGCAACTCCCACACACAATAAGAAGCTGACAGAGAAGCATCAATAAAGAACTCATAATAAAAAAAAAGAAGCTGTAATCTTATTACCTTGGCGATCTTGGGGAGATTGGAATAGGAAAACTTACCCTCCAGGTGGTATTCATGCATTACCCATCTGCTTTTCTCCCCTTTGGGTGCTCTCCCTTTGTAGAAAACCAGAGTTTTCTTCATAGCCATAAGAATAGAAGTTATTCCTTTGAAAACTTCTCTGTCTTTCCCTGTTGCTTTCTAGTATCCTTCCTGTGTAGCTCTGTTAGTGCGTAGACCAGTGGGATACTTTCAGTCCCTCAGAGAGAAGAAGTACCACGCCTTTTCTCCCATTTTGGCTTTGGCTGCAATCTAAACCAATCCATTCCATTCATAGTTAGTCAGCCTACTCATTCATTATACATGCACAACAAACTTTAAAATCAGGTTATAAACTCCTAGATTTGTTATAAGCTCCTTTCAATAAATATATCTGAATATATACAACTATAACACCACTAAGATCATGCAAAACCTGTGTTCACAATCATTTAACCAACCTACTGTAAAAGTTGTCAAAGTTTCTCTCACCCTTAACTTTTTTATCAGATATTTGTTTCTAGCTACCATTAAATATCAGGTCTCAATGTGTATAGTTGTAATAGAGATGGTTATAATTGAAGTATTATAAGATTTTTTTAGCAATTTTATTTGATACCTTATCAAACTGCCTTCATATAATTTAGTTGTTTGAAGGACAATGATAGCTACAACTATACAAGCTTGAATATACTATGGCCTTCACAGCTAAAGTTGACACTAAAGATGGAATGCTTGCTTATAAATTAACAAAACTTTGCTACATATCAAATAATAAAAAATGGGCACCCGTGGCATGCAATTAACCTTCACTAGGTTCTGAATTTTTGATACTTGATTTCATGTTTTATTTCTTTATTTTAAAGAAATATAAAATAGTATTACATTAATTTTTTTGGGTCTTTTAAAAATTTTCTTGATTAAAGGAAATGGAAATGTCGAGGTCATTTCTATTCATGCCTCCAAAGCCCATATTACTGCAAATCCCAGTTCATTCAATTTATTGATGCTGCAGAAAATGGTGGAGAAAAAATTGGTAAATAGCTTTTTTAAATAGGTTTTTAAAGAATTTTTGTTTAGTTAAAATTTTACCAATTTCTGAACTTATTTCATAGTTTATTTATGCTTTAAATGAATTTAAAATAGTGTTGTACAAAAGTTCTTGCAGTTTTGTTAAATTTTCTTGATACTTTTCTTTTTAATTGTAGAAACTGATATGTAGAGGTTATTCATATTTGTGTGTACAAAGTTCTATATATTTTTTTAAAAACTAGTGCATTCAATTTAATGTCTCTGTGTAGAAAATGGTAGAGCAGAAATGGTAAATAACTTCTTTAAATATCTCCTTGTTAATATATTCTTTAAAGATCTTGTAAATAAGTTGTTTAAAAGATTGTTAAAATTTATTAGGTTATGAATTTATGATAGCTTATTTCATGGTTTATTTATTCATTTAAAACAATTAAAAATAATATTGTATAGAAATCTTGTGGTTTTGTTAAATTTTCTTGATGATTTTCTTATTGATTGTAGCAAATGGAAATGGATTTGTGCCTCCAAAATTGAACATATTTCTTAAAATACCAGTGCATTCAATTTATTGTCTCTATATGTAAAAAATGTTATACTGATATTTATTAATTTACTCAACATTGATATCAAACACAGAAACACACTACACTTTATTTTGACCCACTATTAGGGCTGGCTAGGATTATTTATGAGACAAACACTACACTCATACAATAATCAAATAGAACAGATCAACACCAATTCAAAGTCAAAATCAACTAGCAATATCTTGTTATTAAATGGCCACTACTTTTTCTTTTGACATATATATGGAGATTTATTATGTATTTATGGAATGGTGCTCTTCTTGTTAAATTTGTCCTTAGATTGTTAAAATTGGGAGTTTTTCCTTTCTGGCCTACAAAGTACATACCGGTCATAGAAGTTAATCTTCCAGTCATATCAATGTCCCCAAGTTTTAATCAATTTGACTGTGGATAGAGAAATGAAAACAAAAGTTGTCACAGTTGTATTTTCAAATTTTCACCCACTATTTGGGTTGGCTGGGATTATTTATGATAAAAACATTGCACTCAGAAACAATAATCAAATGGAACAGAACAACACCAATTCAATTTAATAAGGAACCAATACATGTGCACATATACATGTGATCGTCTCCTTAATTAAATTTGGGCAATCATGTACCATGGGTTATCACTCTGGTCTAAAAATAGTAATGGAGCAAAGGTAAAAACAGAAAAACAAAACTTGGAGGCTATGTCAATATACCTCCTTTTAGGACCTTTTTGATTTTTTATTAGTAACTATAACTAATAAAAATTTACAACTATGACTATGAAAAAGAAAACCCTAATCTTTATAGACTAGACGCAACCTCTTAATAACAAGATAATTTAATTGTAAAATAGGGGAGTAAAAATGGAATTAACTCAGAACACCCAAACTTGCTCCTTGCCAAGGAAGCTTGTGCAACTAATTGGAGAAAATAAGGAAAGTAGGTTTTTGTCAAACAAAACACTTAGTGCACTCACTCCCTAGATAATTCAAACTTTGTTTGGTTCTCTTAAAATAAATCTTCTTCTTTTGACATATATATGGAGATTTATTATGTATTTATGGAATGGTGCTCTTCTTGTCATAGTTGTATTTTCAATTTTTCACCCACTATTTGGGCTGGTTGGGATTATTTATGATAAATACACTGCACTCACAAACAATAATCAAATGGAACAGAACAACACCAATTCAATTTAATAAGGAACCAATACATGTGCACATATATATGTGATCATCTCCTTAATTAAATTTGGGCAATCATGTACGATGGGTTATCACTTTGGTCTAAAAATAGTAATGGAGCAAAGGTAAAAACAGAAAAACAAAACTTGAAGGCTATGTCAATATACCTCCTTTTAGGACCTTCCTCCTGCTTGGTGGTGCAGGAACAACTCAAAATCACCCTATGCTAACAATTGATACAATATGACTTAGTGTTTAATAAAGGAGTCTTTTTAGCCGATAGGCTTTTATATGTGAGCCTTATAGTGCTCAGAATTGTCTCACGCCATAAAAACTCACACTGGAAATTTTCTATAGTTAATTAGATGTTAAATCCTAGATACCAAAAAGAAATTACAGGTTAGTTTTATTTCCACAGAGGTAATAACCAGACATTAATACTTTAATAAATTCTTATGGCGTACCTATTTATTAAATATATGTATGTTAGAGTTTTAAGTCAAATGATTGAGAGTAACAACAATTTTCTCTTTCAACATATTGTTGGTTTCATTTTCATTCTATGTTTCACCCATTTAAATGCTTAGGGACTTAGATCTCTTCAATCTGTAATATTACATCCCAGTTTTTTTTGTATTTCCGCTCTCATTTTACTTAAAAATTAAAAATTAGAAACTGATCTTTCTTTAAAAGCCCTTTGATCTTAACAATTAAGGGAATAGTCTTGGATGTAAAAAAATTAGGAAAGAGGCTCCCTAATTCTTTCATAATTAAAACTTATTAAAATGCAAAGGTTGTAGGTTAACTTTTGAATGAATTAATCAATGAAACATTTAAATTTGGGTCAAAATAATGTGGTCGTGTGTTCAATTTTTTTCCTTTCTGAACTCTAAGTTTAGAATCCATTATGGTCATTAGGGAAAAAATATTTAACCTAAAACATATTATGAAAAATTTATGAGTTTGTATATGTGTCAAGAAAAGATTAAAAGAATGTAACCGAATTGTTTGGTATTGTAATCGTTTGGTGGTTGTTGGCGGTTCACCTTTCACCATGTGTAACTGCCAAGATTTGCATCTTTAAATAGTTGAGTCTATATTTGTTAGACAGAGAGACAGAAAGACAGAGTAGAGAAGATTGTATAATTTCTAAGGAATGAAGAAATTTTGTATTCTTGGTTTAATTAGCAGAGTGTAGATTGGAGTCATTCCACTGGTTAAGATTTCTTCGAAATCAGTGGAATGACCTCCGTAGTGTTAGATTACTTTTAGTTCTGGTGAATTTTGAAGTTCTGTGTGTTGTTTGGTTACAAAAGATTGCGGAGGAGATTATCGACTTAAGATTCGGGTTGTGTCACTGAACATGCATTTTATGAGTATACTGCATTTGTATGTCAAAGACAGTTTATGTGTATACTACCATTGTATGTCTAAGAACATTATATGTTTATATCACAATCATATCTGAGTACATTTTGTGTGTATCTCACATTTGTATGCCGCAAACATTTCATGTGTATATCGCTATTATATGCGAGTATCAGTTTGTGTGTATCTTGCAATCGCATGTCGGGGTTGTATGTTGTAAATGCATGTATTGAATGTACATTTCGAATGATGCAAGGAGTTAGATACAAGGAGTGACCGGTAGAACCGAGAGAGAGAACTAACACAGCAAGTCAAGTAATGTATGTGCGACTGCAATTGTATATTGGTGGTTGTATGAGCGAATGTGCATTTCATAAGATGCAAACAGTGACTAGTAATAGAGGTAAGAGAACTGACAATAGAAAGTTAAAAAAATGTATATGCTAAGTCTAAAGGTCATCGGAGTGACAAGAGCCATCGGCGAAAGAAATTTTGAAGTTGCCAATAGTATATTATCTTGCCGATATGGAGAAAGAATGTATTTTGGACCTTGCGAAGGGTTTTTAAAAGCTATTTAAACATTAATCTCTCTATTTTGTGGGTTTAATGGATTTTCAATCTTGTTTGAAATGCTTCCACTGCGGCTCTGCATCACTTGGTTTTTCCTTTTTAGAGCTTTCAGCAGGGGCACTGACTTTGAGCTTACCTGGATTACATAATTTTGTGTGTGGGGAGGCCCCATAAATTTCGCTTGGAGGGGACTCTCTTCTGCTTCTATCTATGATAGGCATGGCCTGTGATTGCCCACTTCTCTGAATATCTTCAACAAAGACAAACTAATTAGAATTGTAGCCAAGCAATTCTAAGACTTTACTGAAGCTATTAACAATTTCTGCAGATGAACGAGCAATGAGACCATTCAGATCTAGGTCAGATGGTGATGTGGAATTAAGCTTGTTTTGCAGGTCTTTTTCCAATTCACAAGCATGGATTACTTGATTAAGGAGAATGGATTTGTCCAAGTCCATATTTGTTTTTGTCATGTCTATTTCTGCCAGTTTTGGTTATATTCTGTGTTGAGTAAGGAATAAGAGTCAAGAGTAATAACACAAACTACAAAGCAGTTGTTCAAATAAGTTTGGAAGGCTTGTAAGGGGTTGTGTGAGAGAGTTGAAGGAAACGACAGGCATAAGGTCTTTATAAGGCATGGAGGGCAAGTAAATCGTTTGACTGTGTTGAGAGAAGGGAGGGAGGATGGTCAGGGTCTGTGGGAAAAAGTGTGAGCATGAGAATTGGGGAGCAGTGGTAGAAATTAGAAATTAGAATACAAAGTCCAACTCAGACTTTGTCTTCCCAGGGATTCAACACTCTTTTGTTGTAATCTTGGATTTCAAATCTTTGAATATCATAGAAGATTCCACCTCTTCCTTAAAATTGAGAAAATTCTTGCAAACAAAGCATGGGATACGGTTAAATTTCTTTCAAAAGTTACATGAATGAACAATGTTCTTTGGCGACCATGGTACTGTGGATAAAAAAATGAAAACAAAAGTTGTCATAGTTGTAACTGGGTTTTACTCAAAATACATCTTTGGATTGAAGATTAGAAAGTGAAAAATATATATTTCTGTACTCTTTCTTGATACATATTTCATGCCACAAATCTAAAATTTGCAGCCTACGGTAAAGTCAAGTTTTGCCAACTTAAAGAGTCCTATTATTTCTCCAAAATAAAAAGAATGCCAAATTCGTTAAACACAGGAAAACTAAAATACTACATACAATCACCAATCCTACATACTACATATGTGGGTTCATTATTAGGTTTTAGGTTTCTTAGACGTATAATCTTAGCAGTCTACAATTTTTGACTCATGAAGGGCTGTGTAGCAGCCAAACCAAATCCTCCACCATACACCAATCTAGTGGAACAACTTATTGACAACTTCTAATTGGCTTCTATGTTTATTTTTTCTTTCTTTCCAACATAGCTTCATGAGGCAATAAATGATGGACAAAAGATAAAGCCTTGCAAAGTATGCAACTTTTGCCAACCATGCTTAAAACTTTCGTACAAGCACACAAGATTGGATCATTTCTGGTCTTTTGTATTTCAGGTAGAAGTGACAAGCACAGAGTGAAGTTAACCAGGTGTATGTGAGGTAGGTGAGAACCATAAGTAACAATGCTACACAAATTGCTAATGGAAATTCAAATGCTGGCCATTGCCAAGGATGTCAGAATTAAGAAAAGACATCTCAAATGAAATCACTCCCATCAATATTAAAAATAAAAAATAACAAACTACAATCTACCTTTCGATTAGTTTTTTGCATGCACAAATTTTAGTTTTCTTATTGTTTCTTATATCCTCCTTAAAAATTAGGTATTGCTTTTATATTCTTAGGATTCAGGAATGTGATGGAATTTATTGATTCGAATCTACCTTAAACTTAAATACTGCTTTTAAATCTTCCTTATCAATATATTGAAACTAGCAATTCACTTTGCATTGTCCCCACTGATCATAGTACAATTTATTTCAGCATGTTCGAATTATTTAATGGTTTTGAACAATTCAACCTAACCATCAAATTTAGGTCACTCCAACTTTCCACGGCGTACCCATTGCATACTACAGTGTAATTGCTAGTTGATAAATTTTGGTATGCAGATTCTAACCTTTACCATTGATGTCAAAGGGGGAGTGGAAAGTAGTGAAAAATGAGAGATTCTTCAAAGGGGGAGCAGTGAAAATCTTAAGTGTACATAGTAAGGGGGAGCTGTTCTAACACTTAGTCATTTTTCACTAAGTGTTGCCATCAATGCCAAAGGGGGAGATTGTTGCCAAGAAACACTGCTAGGCATATCAAGTGTTGTCATTGATGGCAACTAAATCTATCCTACACATATGCATTACATCATTTACTCATATTGGAAGTCAGATTGCAGAATTGCCTAAGTCCAGATGGACAGGAACAGGGTATATGACAATGTTCAGTATTTTGATCCGCATTTCTCCACAGGTAATCATAATGTGTTGCAGTTCTGAGGGAATGTTAAAGGATGTTAGGACTACACAAATCCAAAGAATTAGCCTCTGATGATGAAGGAATTAAAAGATACAAGCTTCTGAGTATCGGGTTTTGGTTAGTCAGTTCAGTCCGGTGAAGAACAGGTTGACTTGGTGTTTGATCATTATGTGGATTCAGAAAAGTTGTTGGTTGAGCAATTTGTGAGATCCAGTGGTATTGGCTGACATGTAAGATGACTTGGATACTTAAGTTTTGGTCCGCATCTGTATTTGTGCATGGATTCAGCCGCTAGAATAGTGTTCTTAAAAAGTCTCTAAGTTTTTCCTAAGGCCGACTGCAATTGATGTAATTTCATGTAGCAGATATATATTATCGATTGGATCAATCATTTTGGACGTGTACAAATATGATTTGCAAGGTATGAAGTGTGGCAAAATAAGTGCATAGTAAGAGATCTAAGTTTGAATTATGGAAGAATAGTAAAAATAGGGTAGTAAGATATGAAGTGTGTGAAGTTGGTGTATTGAGCTTAACTGGAACTATAATCTTGCATTGATAGATGCTATTCTTCAGTTCAATCCTCTTTGTGAACTTTTGTAATCAATTCTATAGGCATTGAGCCTCTCTTGAGCAGTGAGCTCTTGGTACTGTGCCCAAAGGCATGTGGCTTCCCCATTTGTAATACTTTTAACAGAGTATACCCACCATGGTTTTTCCCTTAATTGGGTTTCCACGTAAAAATACTAGTGTTCATGTGTTATACCTTCTGTTCATATGTTCGCGCTTCTTTCTTTTGAATGTATGTGGTAAATTTGATAAAGGAACATAGTAATAAGTTTTGCAGAACACTGATCCACCCCCCCTCTCAGTGTTCCTTAATTTCAACAAAATGCCTTCTATTTTTGAGTAAAGAAGAAAATATCATAGAAAACACCACAATTTCCTATACTCCCAGTAAAACAAATCCCCTAGTTCAACATGAAATTTGTAACCCCACATCTTATTTTGTTCAACATGAAACATGTAACTTGTAACCCCAAAACAAGAAAAGGTAGGCCCTTTAGGGATCAAGAAATTTATAACATGTTTAGGCATGGTAATATACATTTCCAAAACATTCAACTACAAACAATTTTTTTAAGAGGTCTAGGTTGGTATACTTGTGTCTCCTTGTATTTTGATGCAATAGAGCCTTGGATTTAGAGCATTTTAGAGATTACAGGTCTCATGTGTTAGGATTAAGGTTCCATCAACCTTTTAAATCCTATGTAATTAATTACTCCTAATATTGTTTGTAAATTTCCATAAGGGAAGAAGTATTCACCAAGTAGCGATCTTGTTTCAATTGCATTTTTGATCTTGGTACCTGGCAGATGTAGGTTATCCAGGGGGTGTGGGGGGTACCCTTGTAGGGTTTGGGGGGATCATCCTCTCGGTGGGAGGTCAGGGACCAACGCACTAAGAAGCCACATTTTATATATAAATTACCATTATAAATCTGGACCATTCATCATTAGGTCATAGATCTTATGGTAGAGATTATGTTGGCTTTTGTTACCCTAGAAGGAAACCCCTTTATGAGGATATTGTATTACGGATGTGTTTTAGTAGAGAGTTGAGACTAGAAAAACAAGCGTTGTTGGATTGAAGATAGAAGATGAGATTTATAGTGTTGTATTGTAAACTCTATCGAAGTTAATACAGACTGGTGCATCTCTTCTTGTGTGGAGTTTTTTCTTGTAAGAGTTTCTCCACATAAACATTGTGTTATGTGTTTGATCTTCTATTCCATTATTTCTTTGTGGTGATTTCGTACTATCTCCATTTTGGTTTTAGTTGTAATCAATTTTTTCATTGATAGTTGTTTACCTTCATTTCTAAAATCATGGAAAACTTAATCACCCTAACCAAAATGTGAATAATGTGCCTACTTTACATGCCCCTATAGTTAGTTCATCTTATCATAATCATGTTGTCTATAGCCCTTTGCACATTTATCCCAATAGAAGACACCATTCTATTTCTCATGATTTGCTTGTTTCTTAGGAAGACACACAAAGAGTTCAAATGCCTTCTCTTTTTGGGTAAAGAAGTAATATTGTAGAAGACACCACTCTTTCCCATACCGCTAGTAATACAACTCCTCTCATTTAACATGAACTTGAAGCCCAATATCTTCTCTCCCAATTTCATTCATTATTGAGTCCTTCCACTTCCAAATCTAAATGTGCTTTAGGCCCTTTTCTACCCCAACAATCACATGAATCTAGAAAAAGGTGAAAGTATAAGTTGAAGAGAATGGTGAATTGATCTAACTATAAATTGAGAGGAATCCTTATGAGTTCATAGAACATGAAAAAATCAAGGAGTTGTTCTTATGGATTTGTCTTCTATAGAGCCAAAAGGGAAAAAGAAAAATAAGTTTTTTGATGAATGGTTCAAGACTTTTCTTTCACTTTAATATTCAAATGTTTACTTGTACCATAATATATATGACATTAAAAACTTTTATTTCAATAGTTGAAGTGTGGAATCATAAATCCCTATCTAACTTGTGGCCCATTTACAAAATTTGAGTCTTGGAAGGATTAAAGTCTGACCAGCTTTGATTGAAGGTTCTTCAATCAAAGTTCATGGAAAACCCACATGAACCTAACCTTTGATTTAAGGACCCTCAATTAAAGGTTTGTCAATCAAAGGTTCTTCACTAGTTATAGATATGATATAACCTAACCTTTACTAGCATATACATTTAATATTACATGACTTTCTATCAAAGGTGTCTATGTGGCACCTATGTGGTAGCCAAACCCTTCCATGTTCCACATGTTAGGCTTTTGTTCTAAACAAATGTTGATTTGGGCCATGTTCTCTATTAGCTTTAACTTGATTTTGGCTCCAATTCTCAATTTTGACGTTGTTTCTAGTTTCCTAGTCCCATCTATGTTTTTGTTAAGTTAAATTAACTTCCCCTACTATTCACATACACACCCTTACATATGTCTAACTTACAAATCCTCATTGGTGGTCATTACTTTCTACTTTTTGTTCTTCCCTATGCATTCTCAAATTGGTCATTGTGTAACACTAGCTTCATGGCTATACCCTTAGGCATGAATTGTTGATTTGCATTGCACATGGCATGAAAATGAACCCTCGCTCACTAAGCTAGGTTCCATCTAAGAATAGAGTTTTTAATTTGTTAAATAAATTATGTTTTGGGCACATATATGGGTTTGTCTTACAAAGAAAAATGGGATGACAATGTTTTGTCTCATATGGTGAGTCAACTTATGGGTGGGGCCATTGAAATTATAATATGTTCATCTTCAAAGGCCCTTCTATATCAACATAAGGTAGGGGTTGGAAGTAAACTTCTTGTTTTGTATACCAAGTTTATTTTTTTCAATTCTAGGTGAATTCATCCATATTAAAGAAGGTGTTGGAAATGCACATAGGGAAACTTTGTTATCTTATGTGATGCCTCATCATGGTCACACCACACAATAATTTTTTTATTTTAATAGCCATTTATGATAAGTTCCATAGAAAGGGTTTAATTTATATGGAAGAAAGCATGGACAGTGTCATAAGGTGTTGGATTTATTTTCTAAATTTTAAATGCCTTGCCACATTTGCCTCCTCTTCTAGGTTTATTCATTTAGCTATGGTGAGGAATTCAATATGTGGATGTAGGTAGTTCATTATAGATTTTGGTGGTCTCTTATATCCTCATGATAGTGCATACATGCTTATCAAATTTACTCTTACCATTTTGTAGATCTTGTGCAAGTGTATTTTCATGCTTTTCATGCTCTATTTTTGGCATTATCAGGTAGTGATGTATAATAGGGACATTATATCTTGTTGCAGTTGCATTTCCTTCATTTAAACACCTTATTTTTGGAGTCTATTTCTTGGAAATGATGAATAACTTTAGTAGTGACATGTCTACTCATGGATATATTGTTGGTTTTAGTGCTATGAGTGATTATTTACATAGTAGATGAGGTGTATTGATGGTTGTAGGTTTGCACAAGTAAATGCAAACATGAAAGAACAAGCTAAACTAATTTAACCTACTCATTTACATATACATGCAACCTCATGATAAAGTAAAAGACTAATAAAGAAAATGATCAAACAATAAAGGTTCTCACCAACACCAATCCTTGTTTCACCAAGCTATGGTGGATGTGCTTAAGGATTGTTGATGAGGAATGTAAGTGCTCCTACCAGCAACATGAGTTTGCATTTCAAGGAGACTTGATAATGGCTCAAGGGATGAAGCCAATTTATAAATTTTTGTTGAGGGGATGGAGGGCTAGAATTGATTTGAAGGATCAAGGGTTGAGGATGATTGAGAAGATTAAAGTGATGAGGGGCCTCCAAGTGGCACCATGTGATAGATGCACATGGAGGCATCTAAGATTCAAGGGAAACCAATGGTTGATGATTCCCTTGGATAAAGTGGATGGAGAGGATTGAAAGGGTACCTTAGGGGTACTTTAAGGTATGGGTAAATCTTTGACCCATGCCCATATACAAATACCCATGCCTATGTATAATATACCATTGTTGTTGTTTTTCTGATCACTCTTTCATGTTATTCAATCAGTAACATTTTTTATTAAGTAATTAGATCATATGTAAATTAATAGTTCTTATCCCTTCAATTCATAAATGAAGCAATTCTCTTCTATAATTATTCTTAATTACAATTGAATTATAAAGTAGATTAATTGACTCAAGAATTCCTAGAATCTAGTAGATTGAAATACATTTTACACACACATGTTAGTTTACCTTAGCAATTCAATTGCCTTTTTGCACCTAAACTACTCACCTAGTTAAAAGGTCAATTTATGATTTAACTAGCTTGATTTTGCTTTATCCTTCGTGATAGGTAAAATGGTTGATTTGTTGAGTTGATATATTTATTGATGTGAACAAATATGGTGACTCTATTGGGGAGCCCTTTTGAGTCAAAACTATTTTAAAATCTTCTATGTGAATTTTACTCATTAACTTTGTAAATAGCTATTTGTGATCAAACAAGTTTAGTCCAACCTAACATTTATTTTGACATACAACAATATAATCTTTTGACTAATCTATCTTCTTATTTTAGTAGACTAGAATTTTTTGTCCTTAATTGTGAACCCTTTGATTATCCTTGACTAGATTGAAGAACACAATTTCTTTTCTAGTAGGGAGAATAGGACAAATGTTCAAACTTAAGCCCAAATCCTTTAATGTAACCAAAAGATTAGAGCTAATAGAGACAAATTTTTGAGAGAAGAAAAAGAAAGGGTTTGAAGAGCAAACTTGTAGCCTAAAAACAAACTTACAATTCTTAGGTTAGAATATGAAAGTTCTTTTAAGTCCTAATTGTTTTATGAGTTTTGTATTTCCTTCTTTTGTTCAATATCAAACTTCATGACAAAGTTTGGTAATGAAAAAAATAGAGAAAACAAAGGTTATGAGAATAGACGAAGAAATAGGATTTCTAGTTTACACGAGAACAAAAATCAAAGATAAATTACGAACGAAGAGCGTTTTAATCATGAAGACAACCAAAATATCATTTTGGGTTATAGATAATCCTATTGACATTGGTAATAAACCTACTAAACTTCCTTCCATAAATTCTCTAGCAAAATTAAAAAATCTGGGTAAGATCATTTAGATGTTTTCAGACTTTTCTGCACTAATTGGTGTCATTAATGGGAAAACATCTTTAAAATTGCTGCCACAAACATGAAAAGGTAAGGCATATAAAGTTTTCATCAGCGTACCCTTAGACCATCTATGAGTGGTCTGACATTGAGGAATGATTATAAGATTGTTTTGGGTGAAAAAGATTCATGCCAGAAAATTTTCTAAAGTCGTCGGTTGTTCCTATCGGCGTATTCCTTGAACCTCCTATAGGTGCAAGTGCCAGTAATTTATACCTAATATGGCCTATGCTTTGCCTTCCATCACTTGAAAGTGATCACGTTCTTTCGTCGAAAAGACACCCAAAGTTAAATGGGATTAATAAGTTGAACTATTGATTGACTGAATACCTAGTGAGAGACACTACCAACGCCATTGAAACACCGACTACCTTTCCCCGGTAAATAAGAATTAAATGGACTTGTGACAAAGAAACAAAAGACGTTAACACGTCTTTGTTGTTTTCACTTCATTAATTGTCTCATTTCTTTGAATTTTCTTATTCCGTACGAAGGAAGCGGTCTTGGCCACTCTCTAGAAAAGTCATGTGATTGTTCCAACATTTTATCATGCCTCAAACTCCACATTTATTGCTACTAATTTATTATTAACTAGCATTTTTTACCTAAAAGAGATGTAATGGTTACATCGATTGTAATTTATATGGGAAGAGGGCAACATAACATTTTATAAGAGGTTTGTAGTTGAATTTGTGTATGTAGAAAATTGAAATTAAACAAGAAACATATGCATCAATGAACCTACTCTATATTCAACATCACATCAAGAGCAAGTAACTAATGGAAGAAAATGAAATAATATTACACAAGTAGTCTTGGTTGCCTTTGATATTTGATAATGATCTTTGAATTGATAATGTTGATTGCTCACACTAGCAGCATAAAAATACTTGAAATCTCATGTGATTCTCAAAATTCTCTAGTTCTAGATCCAGGTAGATGCTCTAGGATAGGTTTAGGTAGATGTTCTAGAATAGATCTCAGTAGGTTCTCTAAGAGAAAATGACTTGATCGGTAGTGATATTTATATGATCTTGAATGTGGAAAGGATATGACCTATTCTCATGATGTCGGCTAAGACTAATGGGTAAAAGTGTACAAGGGTTAGGATAAGTGAAAAATAATTAATTAAATAATAAAATTATTTAATTAATTATAGGACAAGGTGGGAGAAATAATTAATTAAATAAATAAAATTTATTTAATTAATGTGTCTAAAGGGAAGCATTATAATTTATTTAATTAATTTAGGAAATAGAAAAAATGGACTAAAATTAATTAAATAAATAAATATAATTTATTTAACTAATTAACTAATGAAAGAGGAATCAAAGGGATCTAGGATGAAAGTGTCACAAGATAGGTGTCTAGGATAGGTGTCTAGGTGATGTTGTAAGGCCAAGATCAGTTTTAGGTGTCTATAGAATTCACAAGTACTTTATTAAAGAAATGATAGAACATAAAAAGTGTTTGCTAATCATTGTTAAATAATTTTTGTGACTTGTTAATCATTTAAAGTTCTTAATACAACATTAGTTGGTGAGTGTTGACATGACTCATTGTAGCAATCTTGGACATCATGCCCATTGACAGTTTAAACGTTTATTTTTGTTGAGTATGGAATTGACGACATTGAACATCATCTAGATGATTTTGCAACAAGAAGTATTATAGAATTAGAATAGAGAAGGAAGTGTAATGCATATATTTGTGTTTGTTTTGAATTCATGTAATTGAGAATTTTTTTGATACATGTTGTGTGCAAATGTTTTTGTTATGCATAGAATAACATCTATAATTATTAGCATTGTCAATCTATATATGTTTGTTGTTTATCATAAAGATAGTCTTGAAATAGGAAAAATAAATTTACAAGATATTTGTTTTATATATCTGTTTGTAATGTTGAGAATAATTTTTTAATTGCCTTCAATTTTTTATTTTATTTCAAGAACCATTAGCATTTATTAATTGTAGTTGATCTTGACCTTTTGTAGACAAGTTTGGTATGCAACACTTCTTGGTAATTCATTTCATTCCTATGCATTGGAGTAAGATCTTATTTATAAGAAATTGAAAATTTTTAAACGTGAAGTTATTTTGTTCTGAGTAATGTAAATCAACTAAAGAAAATATAATTTGGATGAGGATGTCAAATCTCTCTTTGCATTGGGCTATGATTGTCAAGTATCCACCTGCACACCAAAAAGGTTTGAATGAGTTAGTTAAAAATATATTTTTTGACATATATTATAAAGTGGCAAATGAGAAATTAATCGAAAGGTTATGTGGAAGAGATTGGATAAGACATTTGCATACCTCATTTTTCTATAGTGAGAGTAATTGTAATTGAGCCTCCTCTTTTTTTAGAATTGTGTATGGATTGTATTGCATTCTAGATAGCCATTCAACAGATTATGTTGGTTCAATATGTAGGCCATTTATTGATTTCACTCTCGATATAGCTGTAAATTTTAGTCCTTGTCTTCCTATTTTACTAATATTGATTGTTGCCTTCTATAGTATTAGGCCTTGGGATTTATCTATAGTAATTGCCCATGCCATGGATAGTGGTATTTGCCTATGATTACCTAGTGATACAAGTATTATAGGTATAGTTTTTGGGTCATTTTGGTTCCATGGTGGCCCATTATAGTTATCAAAGCTTACTACAATGTACATTGAAACATTTGGTGGTTTGGAGCCAAGATTGTAAACAATACCTATGACCTCCCCAAGGGATCCATTTAAAAGTCCTACTTGAGTCTATAAGTTTTTTATTAGCATGATTCGTTGGCCTTTGCATAATAGGAGTTCTTGAGGGAATTTGTGATCATTAGCATCAATGCTTGATTTTGTTTTTGTGCTTATTGCAATACTTATTGCAACTGGAAGATTTAGTACTTTTAGCATTTTTCTATTATGTACTCTCACTAGATCATTTGTTGCAAAAAGGTGCATTGAGTTGTCAAATTCTTCTTTTTAAGTTGTTCTAAGTAGTTTGTTTGTGTGACTCATTAATAGTTCCCAATATTGTTGTGTTGGTTCTACATTATGTATGTTTTGTAATGTTTCATGAAAGTGTTAGGAAAGGTGTCTCAACCTTGCAACTACAAAAGGTTTATATTCTTCCCAAATCTAGTTTTTTCAAATACCCTTTATCTTGAAGAATGGTTTAGAACTTTCAAAGTTTTCAAAAGGGACTAAAAATGGAAGGCTTACTAATTTTAGTAACTCTACATTTGAGCACGAATGGACCCTGAATTTTCCCAAAAGGTACGAAATTGCCAAGTAAACATCTTGGGTGGGTTTTGACTCAAGATCATACATGGATTGCAAGATATTAAATTTTCCATTTTTGAAACTCTCGAAAAAAGTTTCAAACTCAGATTTGAGGTACTTAGAGGTCCCTAAATGCCTTGAAAGTTGTTGTAACTGATGAAATGAGTTATAGCTTGATATATCTCTTCACAATCTTTCCAAGGCATCAAACAATTTGTCAATTAGACACCTAGATCAAAAGTTATGGTCTCTGGAAGTTGGACCTCCTATTTTGGGAAATGTGAAAATGTGGCAGACACTTAAAATAGTTGTAAAGGGGAGAGTTACACATGTTGGTGTGTGATTTGGAACATCACAAGGCATATTTGATTGGGGATAGTTTGGGTGCCACTTTTGGGTGGATTTGGCTCATGTTTTTGTAATTACTGTTGATAGTTTACTGTATTGTATCTCCTATATATTAGGAGTTTGAGAGGGAGATTATGTGTAGGAGTCTTATAGATGTTGAGTTTCCTCTATATCACTGGTTGGTTATATTCCTATGAAATCTTTCTCTTCAAGTATATTGTAATTTTCTTGATTCTTGAAGATAAAAATAAGCTAAATATGCATGGGTGGATCCATGGAATAGTTAACTCTATCTTTGGCACAAAATTCCATGCAAATAGGAAGAAAAATAGGTGAAAATAAAGCTATTTTGGGCCAAAAACTCAAGGTAACTTGTAGGTGAAAACAACGGAAGGGTCACCACCTGGTGACCCTTTCACCAGTTAGGGTCGCCTAGGGGTGATCCTAGGTTGCCCGGGGGTGACCCTCAGAGGAGGGGTCCTGGGTGATGATGTAGGATGAGAGATGAAAGAGGAGGAGAAAAGAAGAGGTTCTGTCTCTGGAAATAGGTCAAATAGGGGTCGAAAACCAAATCTCCACTTGCAAATGTAGGATCTCCCAAGGGAGATATGGAAATAATAGGGGGAGATTTGTATTGGTTGACTGAAACTAAAAACTAAAAGTTAGAGATGGCTTGGGAGGTCATCTAGAGGGCTCCTAGGGGTGGGAATAGATGAAAAACAATGGGTAAAGGTGAAAACATAACAAATGGACAAATACAAGGCTTAGAGATGAAGTCACAAGCATAGGAAACACAAATTGACAAGTGTTGAAAAGTGTCGAAAGCGAAGAAAGAGATAAAATGACAAAAGGGAAACAACACAAGGACGAAGAAACCACATGCTACCGAGAGAATCACTGCTAAGAGAACATTATTTCACACTTACATGTACATGACAAGGATTGTGAGTCATCATCGGGGTCCTCGTGGAGGCTATGCGTGATTTTGGTGCTTACATATTTGTCCCCTTGGGGATGGAGTCTACATGAAGGGTAGGCACCGCTTCTGAACCAGGCCTTACCTATTGTTGATTTTTCTTAATTATACCTACAATAACTAGTATTAGTCCAACATTTGAATATATCAAAATGAATAATAAAAATTGAAATGACGAACATACCATAGATCGTGTGAGTTCAACTAGTTGTTTGCCTTTGTTGGAGAGACCTGTAGTAATGAATGCATGCAAAACAAATGCACGAGAGATGCATAAAAGAAACAACTAATCTAAAAATGCATAATGCAAACTAAGCTAAGAGAGACAAAGAGTGAACAACTTAGTGAGATTTGAGTGAAATGGTGACATAATTGATCGTGTGAGCAGTCGTTGGGTAGATATCGCCGAGTAGATCGCGAAGATGGCGCCTCTTATTTTGTCGTTGAGAGTCAGGTACGCAAACAATGAAAAACCCTTCTCTAAACCCTAGGTTACATTTTGTGAAAATTGTCTATTTTTGGTGATTTTTTCTATCACATTATGTTTGTTTAGTTGTTTAGAGTAGTTTTGGTTTTTTGTTTGTCGAAATTGGCTAAGTTGTGAGGTTTTTAGAGAATGTTTTAGTTCGAGGGGTAGGCAAACAAGGTCTCCCCTTTTTCCAGTCAGGTCACTTGAGGAGATCTGGCTGAGCAACAGGGTCGCCTGGTGGAGATTTGCCTATGCAATAGGGTTGCCCAGGGGAGATCTTGTTGAACATCTGGGTTGCTCGGGGGAGATTTAGTCTGATGAAAGGGGTGACCCTAACAGATCAATTCTGACTAAAATTTGATGCTTTTTAATGTTTACTTCACTCTATTTTGATCTTATTTGAACATTAAATTCGTCTATTTATTAGAATTTTGAAGGTTTATATGCTTTTTTGGTGAAATTTTTGTAAATTATATGATTTTTAGGTTTTTTGAGTTGACAAGATCTAATCTAAAGTTCTTTTTTGATTGGTAGGATATGCACATTCATTGGAATGCCAATCACGAGAAGATATGGCTTTCATAGATGTACGATTCATTATCTCCTGATGATCTAGCTGTCCTGAAGAGGGTAGGCTTGGCTCAAATTTTCCATGTACCAATTGTACATCTAGTTGTACGTATCTGCTGTGATATTCTAACCTATCGAGATGTAGACAGGAACACATTCATATTTCCATAGGTTTCAGGAGAGTTGATTATCACTCTTTATGATGTGTACTACATTCTTAGGGTTCTTGTGAGAGGGCACCCTCTTGTCCTCCCTTCTAATGAGTACTGTTGTCATGGGGATTGCCCCTGAAGGCTAAGCCCGAATGCTCAGCAATCTTGTGAAACATGGAAACATCTTCGAACCTGTGGGTATGCTCATAGTGAAGATGAATCTCCAGATTATGGGCTGGTTCCCCTTTTGATTCTCGTAGAGACTAATGAATTTTGAAGGAAAAGGTGAGAAAGGTGATTGCTTGAAAGTGAAAACTAACTCTAGGAGGTGATTGCACCAAAATGATATTAGAAGGACAACTTAATCCACAACTATTTTTTTAATAAATTTGTTTACACAGCTTAGTAAAGGATAATTTGACCACATTAATAATTTAGAAGAACGCTTGATTACCAGTGTTTTGGAAGGAAAGCTATGTTTCACAATTTTGAAGGCAAAATAAACAAAAGCACAACCTAAGACCTGTGATATGAATTGATTTTTTTGGTGCATATACAACAATGAATGAGACAAAAATTAAAGGTTTTGATTGTTTAAAACACATTAATTCTATCAAAAATCATTCATGAAGACACTCACATGAATCTGAGAAGGTAAAATGTTAATATTTTTGAACAATAGAAGGAAAACACTACAAAAATGATAAAAATGTAACTTGTAAAACTTGTTGCTGTATATAGATCTATCAAAAATGAGTTACAAAACTCTCTACTTCTTTGCAATGTGCAAGAGAAAGCCAAAAATCAAGAACTAAGGAAAAAGCATAAGCTTTTTCCATATAATACATCAAAATCTATCTCCAAAAGACCTAGCATGAGTCAACTGTAGTCAACTCCACTCTAAAATATCTCTCTCATGAGCAAAATAGAAAATCCCTAAAAAGAAGGGTCATAACTACTCCAATTTGAGCTAAAATACCTCCAAACTCTCCCTCTCGATCTGCTTGACCAAGAAGAACTCTAAAATCACCTCAAAATGACCATAAGTCAAGGATAGACCTCCAGATGACTCCAAATGCATGACCCTGTACTTCAGTTTAACTCTCCTTATTTTGCATGATTGAGAGGAAAAATTAAACTAATTTAGCAATTATTAAAAGCAATCAATGTGATTGATTTAATAAGTGCTATGTGATGCATGCTAACTTCACATAGAAAGTATTAAAGCAATTTATAAGTTTATTGCATTTAATAATTGTTAAGTTACAAAATTTTGTCTATTGATGGTGTAAACATAGTAGGTAGAGTTAAATTTGACAATAATAATTATCAAAGGCAAAAAATAATCTCCATCCTTGCACATGCAACAAGCAAACCTCTATTCTATCCTCTTACTTGTCAAAAGATCTTCAAAATGCCTCAAACCCTAAAGCATTTGACTAATTCAAAAGGAATGCCTTCAATGTCTCCATAATCTCCCACTATAGTTGCATTATCATATGCTCTATCTTCAAAAGGCTACTGTAGCATTATTTACTCCTTTGACTTTTAAAAGGGCATCATTATCTTCATGAAGAATAACATCAAAACACATGACCTCCTTTGGCCATCATGCCCTTCTTTGCCACCTTCGACCCTTGCACAATGATTTTGTCTTTGACTTTTAAGGCTCATAAAAACCTTAGCATTTGTAAATCCCATCATTTACTTGAACCTTCATGGGCACCATGCTATTATTACTAGGTTTGATGACTTATATTATTTTGACCCCCATGGCATTTTTTTTTTAATGATTTTCAAAGAAAACAAAAAAATAAAGCCCAGATCCGGGTTAGGGCAACTCAGCCAAAAAGAGACAAAACCCTAAAGCATTTTTCATTTCTTCATTCCATCCTTCGGGTTCTCTTCTGGAGCTACACCACCATGCTAGGGTTTCTGAGGGTTTGAAGGTCGTTTGAGGGTCATTTTGGAGGCCTCTTAAGCTATTTGATCATGGATCTTGACCCTTTTTGTCACTTTGGACTCCTGTAAGTGACTCTTTTCCTTTTTCTGTATTTTTCAAACACAAAAAGACAAAAAGCTTCTGTCATTCACTATTTCTGTATAGTGCTCTTCTTTCTATGTCTGCTCAGTAAAATGAAGGTAAAACTTAAAATATTCTCTGTGAAAGGTATTTGCTCTACATTTTTACTGTGTTTCCCTTGGACTTATGAGATAAAAAGATAAAAACCCCTGAGAATGTTGTATTTGCTTTCATTATTGTTATCATATTATGGTGAGACCCTCCTTGACGGCTTCGAGTGCACCTCTCTCTTATCTCTATGGTGATTGTATCTTTAGATCTTTGGCTTAAGAAACCTATGAAAGTTCCTTATCTCTTTGCTATCATAATATTCTTTGCAAAACTTTGCTTGACTGTAATAGTCATAACTGCTCTCAATGTTGATGTACTATTGTCTTATACTTCTAATTTTGTGTTATGATAGTCTTCATTCTATATGGGTGTTGTCTCGAATGCTAAGATAGTCATTTGATGTGAGCATCCTTAACTTAGAACACATTCACTCTCTGAAATTATAATGACTGGGACAGTCACCTATATGGCAGCTCCTTCTTGGCTCTTTAATATGCACTGAAACATTACGCCTTTCTTTCCAGTGTGAAGCTTAGTAGGGTATATGCAAGGCTAACTTGATATTCTTCATAATGAGACATGTGTGAGTCTAAGCTATGCATGAGAATATTTTACACAAGTGATTGCAAACTTGACTATCACAAGATTCATTTTCTTGTTGCAAATCTGGGATTTCTTCCTTCTTTGGATGATAATAGTGAAGTGATGGTTCAGTTCTCTCTTTGTATAAAAATGATGAACTTGTTGTGTCAAAACAGAGGAAAGAACAACCTTTCATGTATGCTATTTTGATGAGGGATTTGTATGTTTGTGTGCTATTGGGTGACAATCTTTTCCATGACTGTTCACTTGACTTCTGTGATTGTCTCTCTTTATCATGAATGCTTCTGTTGTCCTTTCCATCTACTATGGCACTGCTGTTAGATCCCCAATTTTTGTCTTGCTATATTTTTACTTTTTACTTGGACATAAGTAAATTTATTATGATGTTTAGATTAATGACAAGGAAAAATATGGATTATATTGAATGTCATTTATTAAGATTATAGAAATGATTATGTTATTATCGATTTAATATTTGTATTTTGAGATTTGATTTATTATTTGAATTAATTGAATAATGATGCATTGATCACATATTGTTTGGTAACAAGTTGAAATAGGATTACAGGTTACCAGATGTCTCTCGAAGAAAAGCAAGAGAGAGTATCTTTCCAGGAAAGAGATATAGACCTCGGGTTACGAGTGGTTTATTTGCTAAACCAAGTTATAAGTGTTTAACGAAAATGTGAACCAATGTGTCATAAGAGGTAAGCCTTGTCTGGTCAGTTTACTTCTGAACCTAATTGACAGGTAGTCAATATTATTTACAAATCTTTCTAATTCGTATTAAGTCGTCTTAGTCGTTAATAACGTTAACGACGTCATTTGAGTTTGATTTATGACTATTTACGTTTAACGTAAATATTACAATGTTATTGTTGTAAAATGGTTGTCATATTACTTCTAAGTCACTTAAGGTGTTTTAACCAATTATTAACATTAAGACTTTATCGTCGAGTTAAGATGATGTGTTTTGTCGACGGATCGTGATGAGGAGACTAGCTCAACCCAATCACATTATCCGTAATTCTTGTTTTAGTATTATCCTTTTATTGATTAAATCATAAAATCAAATAGAGATAATGATATGTAAATAATATTTGATCTAATCAAATATATATATATATATATATATATATATATATATATATATATATATATATATATATATATGAGTCGAATGAGGTAATACCTCATGATAGATTATTATGGTTTTTAAGTTGAGCAGCCTTAGGCATATATTGAGGAGTGCCTTAAATGTTAAAAACATGATGGATCAAATTACTCATTAAGAGTAACCGATTGCTCAAAGTTAGTTTAATGAGTTGGCGACCTCTTATAAGAGGAGTGGCAGATAACTCAGCCGCCATCACTGATCTCCTCAAATGATGTTTTCATCATCAACATTTTCAATGTTTGCATATTTTTAGCTTTGTTTGGAGTCGAACCATAAAGCATAAACTGTTGGAATTAAATGAGTTTTTGAAATGCTTAGAGTGGGAGTGAATAGAGAGGATGACTCATTATGAGTATGTTTTGAGCTCTTAAAGCCACGACTTGGATAGTCGATGGCATATCTTTTTGGTGCATATATTTTGTTTGCGGAGTCTGGATAATTAGTAAAAGAGAACTCACGGTGGGAAGTAAGGAAACATGTAAAAGAAAAGTGAAGAACGTGGTCATCTAGGATGAACACAAAAACTTACTACTTGCCCATACACCTCTGTAATCCAACATTGTCAGGTAGATACTCCTGCAAGTTATGTTTTATAAAACAAAGATAATTAGAATGAATTCTTGTCATGGACAATCATTTAACTGAGTTTGGTTATCCTTTAGAATTTTGTATAGACTATGCAATGTGATAAGTTGACTGTGTCAACTTGTATTCTATCAATATAACTTGATTGTTTGAATCGGTGGTGTATGGGTATGTTTTAGTATAACCAAAGAATCATCGTTTAGCTTGAAAAGGCCGATGCAAGCTTTTGCAATGATATCAGTTTTGAATTATCATTTTGGGTCGATAATACATCTATCTTAAAATCCATAGGTAGACCCTTCTATTGTTTAGGAAATACACGAACTTTCTTTAATGGAAACTGTTATAGTCTTCTAGTGTTTAGAAAACTAGTTGCTCAGTTGAAATGAGCAATCATTTTGAAATAAGTCGATTACCTTATCATAGGATAGATAGGTATTAACTCTCATTGAGATTAGTGTAAATGGTATTCATTTTAGAAAACTTACCAACCAAGAGTAATACGGGATAATGTATTTAGTGGTGTCAATATTATTTTGAAACCAATCTTGTTTTCATTCCCATACATTGTCTAAACGATATCTTATCCAAAGAACCTAGATTCTTGGTGGTCTATGGTGACTACGGTGTAACCTATGGAATGGTAGAAGAACTAGGGATAGTGAGATGAACGGGATAAATGTCAAAAGATCTTCTCATGTCTATACTAGAATCTTGATGAGTTCAGCGTATAACCATTATGTATTAATAGACTATGTCTATATAGAAATAACTTTATGTAAAATCATATATGCTCGTATATATATGTAGTGATGATCAATAGCATCACGTAGAGTTTAATTGAATAGGTATTCATATTCTTTTTGAATAGAAGTTAAAAGATTAAAAAGATTTATTGTATACCTAACTATGGTTGAGTTAAACCAAAGGTCAATTATGAACCTTAGCTTGCAAGAAATGTGATATGATAAATATAAAAATATTGTATTATTTAAGGGTTGTTTTAAAACCCTAGAGTTGAATATGAACCAAATGAAGGTTTATGTCATTTAGACTTATCAAAGTCTAAGAAAACTATTATCATGACAAGATGATTAAACCATTTACGTAAATATAGTCAGGGTGAATAATTGCAAGAATATGACAATATCCAAGTCGAGTAGGGGTGGGTGAACACAATGACTACGTTCATTATGAATGATATTGATATTAAAAACTTTGGCCAAAGTAATGCATTTATTTTCTGCATGCATTGTCGGTTCATTGTATTCGGATTGCTCATCCTAATAGAAATCATACTTAGCTAGAGGGTATCTAGGGTTGGATGGTTGATAGAGTTGAGTAGAATACAACACTATGTACTCGGGAAAGGTAAATTACCATTGGTCACCTAAGGTCTATATTCCTCGTGAAGCGTAGGGCCACTTCCTATGTGGAAGATGTGTGGGAGACCACCGGTCTGTGGATGAAGGTAAATCATTGGAAAGATGCTCTCTCCAAGCAGGAAACATGCCAGGACTTGTGATAAAGATGTCAGATATTCGGAAGCAACACTTATTCCAAATTTGTATATGTAATGGATTTACATTTGTAAACATTGTAAATGAGAAAGACAATATGGTTTATTGTATTTCGTAAAAGAAATCTTGTAATTATAGTTACTTGATTATTTGTTGAATAAAAGAAAAATTTTCTCTATCTCATTTTTACCTTGTTGAGTTACTCTATGGTAAATTTCTGGTTTTACTATGTTTATAGAACATGGATGTTACATATGGTATCAAAGCTACCGGGTTCTACACTAGGGCTTATGAGACCACTATGCTTGCGTGTAGTCAACATTATGCAATTAGCTAATGTTTGAAAATTTCTGTGCTAGGATGGTACGTTTTAAAAAGACAGCAAGAAAGTCTGTTAACTCGAGTCAACTTTTCCTTAAAGAAAAAAGAGAACGTGAGGCCATTATCAAAACCTTTGAGGGAACCAATGATGAGAGTGACATTTGGTTAAGTGATACAGAAACTCTAGTGAATGTCTTAACTCAAATCAAGCGAGTGAGAAAGGAGTACTTGGAAAGGGTTAAAGATGAGGAAATAACTATGGTTAGGCGAGATCCCCACATACCCTCAACTGTTGAGATCATAGAAATTAGGTCCGATAGTGAGTCAGAGGGTTATATACCTCGAGATTATGTATCTCAAAATGAGTCTGAGGGATATACTCCTCTTGATCATGACTTTTGAAGTTATTTCTTTTATAAAGAAGGAAACTCTTTACTTTTGAAAAGAAATAAATTAAAAAAGTTGTTTTTGTGCCAAACTATTGTTTAAATTGAGTATTATGTTTAGATTTCATGGGTTACATTATAATCTTGAACTAATGGACAACTCAATATTCTCAGGTGTGAGAAGTCAATAAACATGGTGCAGACAAGAACTAACCAAGGAGAAAGTGAAGAGGAAAACCACCCGCCAAATAATAAGTTGGACCAAATCATAACCATGCTTGAGGAAACCAAGAAAAGATTAGGTGATTTGGAAAAGAAGGTGGATGATAAAGGGAATACTGAGGGAGGAGGTGCAAACTCTCATGGTGAAAGTGGAGAAAATCATGAAGATCAAAGTAAGAGTACCGAACCTCATAAAGAGGCCAGGGATAGATTGACCTTGGAGCTCTCAAAGAATATGAAGAAGGTTGTTCCACCAAAATTTGATGGGACAGAAACCAGAGATGCTGCAGAAGCTTGGTTAACAAAGATGGAAAAGTACTTTGAGATAAGAAATTACTCAAAGGTGACCAAGGTAGTATGGGGAGCATTCCAACTGGAAGGAGAAGCATCCACTTGGTGAATGAATAAAAAGATGGAATTGAATTTAAGCTCTCTACGGGTAACTTGGGATGAGTTCTTGGAACTCTTTCACAAAAGATGGTTACCACAACTCTATTTTGATCAGAAACTGACTGATTTTCAGAACCTTCGACAAGGAGATATGACAGTGGTAGAGTATGGAGAAAAATTCACTTGACTCCTGAAATATGTTCCACAGTATCAAAAGGATGAGAGATTCAGAATTAGAGAATTCATCATGGGCCTAAATGCTCAAATTGGTGGTGAAGTGGATGTACATGGTCCCACAACAATGGATCAAGTGTATGAGAAGGCAATCACGCAAGAGCAAAAGCTGAAATCCATCTTGGCTTATCGTGATAGA
The DNA here is from genome assembly GCA_027924645.1 of Cunninghamia lanceolata. Taxonomy (NCBI): domain Eukaryota; kingdom Viridiplantae; phylum Streptophyta; class Pinopsida; order Cupressales; family Cupressaceae; genus Cunninghamia; species Cunninghamia lanceolata. The sequence continues at coordinate 21,911,612 of BSBN01001583.1, forward strand.
AGCCACAAGAGGTTTAATGGAACTCCTGATAATCAACCCTACAAGAAAAGATATGAAAAGAGCTATGATAACAAGAGAAAAGATAAAGGACCTCAGAAGAACAAAGGTGGATTTGGTAATGAGAAGAAGAATGGCAACTACAAAAGAAATGAGAATAACAATGGTACGACTTCTGATAAGAAAGGACCCATTGGAGGATGCTTTACTTGTGGGGGTGACCATTATGCAAATTGTTGCCCTAACAAGAATCAAAATGGTGAACAAAGAGGTATTGCACTACCTACTCAGCAAGAAGCATTCCAGTAACATATTCATGCATCTCTCAACAACTGTCAAGCAGAGTATCAAATCACACCCATTGAGATGAAAAGTACTTTGTTTGAAGTCTCTATATCTATTTTGATTGATACAAGAGCCACAAAAAACTTTACTTCTCCTATACTTTTGAATAAATTTTCTAGAAAAGATGGTTATATGTCCAAACCCTGGTCAATAGAATATGCTAACCAATCTAAGGCTTAGGTAGAGCAATGTTTATTTGAAGCCAAAGTTGACCTTCCTAGTTTCTCAACTGAAGTAAACCTCTATGTATCTCCCTTAGGTTCCTATGATGTGATCCTAGGAATGAGTTGGTTATAGAAACATAGACCTAATATTGACTATTTTTCAAAAATAGTTGAATGCTTAGATGACTTGGGAAATCTAACCCGATTCCAAGGGATTCAAAGAGAAGTTAAAATCATAACTATCTCTGCTAAGCAATTAAAAAGGGCTAGAAGGAAAGGTTGTTAGTTGTTTGTAGTCAAAATCGAACAAGTGGAGGAAGGGATAGAAAACCCTAGTTTATCATTTGGGGAAAAGTATCCTTTTCTTCAAGAATTTCAGGATGTGTTTCCAGAAGAACTTCCAAGATTGCCTCCCAAGAGGGTTTTTGATTTTGCTATTGACATTAAACCAAGATCTGAGCCTATATCAAAAGCACCTTATCGTATGACAAAAACAGAGTTAATGGAATTGAAAGCACAATTGCGAGAATGATTGGCAGAAGGTTTAATCAGACCCAGTTCTTCACCTTGGGGTGCTCCGGTTATTTTTGTTAAGAAGGATGGAACCCTTCGTTTGTGTATAGATTATCGTATGCTTAATAAAGCAATGATAAACAACAAATATCCTTTGCCACGTATTGATGATCTGTTTGATCAGATGTGTGAAGCTGATGTGTTTTCAAAGATTGATTTGCGATCAGGATATCATTAGCTAAGACTGAAGGATGAAGATATTCATAAGACAACTTTTAGAACCAGATATGGAAACTATGAGTTCATAGTGTTTCCATTTGGTTTGACAAATGCACCTGCTGCATTCATGAATCTCATGAATAGTATATTCATAGATTGTTTGGATAAGTTTGTTTTAGTCTTTCTGGATGATATACTCATTTATTCTAAGAATGAGGAAGAACATCAACGGCACCTGCAAATTATTTTGCAAAGATTAAGAGAATATAAGTTATATGGGAAACTATCTCAGTGCACATTCTTTCAGAAGGAGATTCGATACCTAGGTCATATTATATCAGCTAATGGAATATCTGTTGATCTTGCAAAAATCACAGCTATTCTAGATTGGCCAGTACCAACAAATGTGTATGAGGTGCGTAGTTTCATGGGCATGACAGGCTATTATAGAAAGTTTGTTCTAAGTTTCTCTAGTATTGCTAGTCCAATCACTTCCCTGTAGAGGAAAGGAAAGAGATTTGAATGGACAGACAAGTGTCAGGAAGCATTTGATATTTTAAAAGAAAAGTTAACTACAGCTCAAATCTTGAAAGTTCCTGACCCTGAAGGATAATTTGAGGTAATCACAGATGCCTCGGCAGAAGGATTAGGAGGGGTACTTATGCAAGACAGAAGAGTCATAGCATATGAGTCAAGGAAATTGAAATCCTATGAGAAAAATTATGCACTGCATGATCTAGAATTGGCAGCAATAACTCATGCCTTACAGATGTGGAGAAATTATTTGTTTGGAAAGACTTTTGTACTTAAATCAGACCATCAAAGTCTTAAATATATTTTCTCACAACCGCATTTGAATGCTTGACAAAGGAGATGGTTAGAATTGATATCTGACTATGACTTTGAGATAAACTACATCAAAGGAAAAGAGAATAGAGTAACTGATGCTTTGAGTCATAGAAGACATATAGCTTTTATTATTTCTATTTGTGGAAATTTCAAGGATTTGGTATTGCAAAATTTGTTTAGTGATGAGTTTTATGAGCAGGTTAAGCAGGCTCTGAAAGATAATCCTAAAGATCCAAGGTATGATGGTTTTCTATTTGAGTCAAATGGACTATTGAGGTATAAAGATATAATTTATGTTCCTGATTTAGCTGGATTAAGGGATCTAGTATGGAAAGAAGTTCATATTGCACCATATTCAAGACATCCAGGAGTGACCAAACTTCTAGTGGATGTTAAACCTCTTTGTTTCTAGAAAGGAATGAAGAATGATGTTGCAATATTTATAGCAACCTGTTTAGAATGTCAAAGGGTAAAAGTAGAGCATCATCATCCTGCAGGATTGTTGTATCCACATGAAGTGCTAGAGTGAAATGGTAAGTTATTAGCATGGACTTTGTTCAAGGTCTTCCTATGTCAAGGAATCGACATGATGACATTTTAGTGGTAGTTGATAAACTCACAAAGGTAGCACATTTCATACTAGGGAATTTGACTGATGGAGCACTTGTATTAGCTCACAAATTTGTGCAAGAGGTGTTTAGATTGCATGGTTTCCCTGAAAAGATTATCTCAGATAGAGATGTACGAGTAACATCAAGGTTTTGGCAAACTTTGTTTTCTGTGCTAGGGACTAAACTCAATGTGAGTACAACTTACCATCTTGAAACCGATGGGAAAACTGAAAGAGTTAACCAAGTCTTGGAAGACTTGTTGTGAATGTATTGCATGGATCAGAAATATAAGTGGGAAGAATACTTACCACTTGTGGAATTTGCTTATAAAAATTCCTATCATTCCGCTATTAAGATGGCACCATTCGAAACATTGTATGGAATAAGATGTCGAAATCCTATAAGTTGGGATAAGCTAGAGGATAGGATTAGCATCGGACCATAAATGCTAGCTGAAATGGAAGAAAAAGTTAAGTTGATCAAAAAAAGATTGGCAGAAGCCAACCATAGGCAAAAGAGCTATGTGGATGCAAAACGTGTTCCAAGGCAATTCTCTATTGGAGAAAAAGTTCTTTTGAGGGTTAAACCTCAGAAAAGTTCTATTAAGTTTGGAAAGTCTTCTAAGTTGGCCCCTTGATATGTGGGACCCTTTGAAGTGCTTGAAGTAGTCAATCCGGTTGCCTACAGAGTTGCTCTACCACCAGCCTTATCTAGAATGCACAATGTTTTTCATGTGTCTTATTAGAAGAAATATATTGCAGGTAATAATCATATTTTGACTTGGAATTCTTTACAAATGCAAGACCCAGGGGTGGTCACAATCGAGCCACTCAAGGTGTTAGAAATGTGCAAGCTCTGCTTATGTAACATAGAGGTCTTACAGTGAAAGGTCCAATGGGACCAATATGCTGAGGAAAATACTACATGGGAGGATTACCATGAATTTTATCAAAAATTTCCTCATTTATTTAATAATGTTACTAGTTGAAAATAATGAACTTGCTTTTTAGTCACTTTTTAATACCTTATATCATCGAGGACGATGAATCTTTAGGGGAAGGATATTTTACATCCCCAATTTTTGTCTTGCTATACTTTTACTTTTTAATTGGACATAAGTAAATTTATTATGATGTTTAGATTAATGAAAAGGAAAAATATGGATTATATTGAATGTCATTTATTGAGATTATAGGAATGATTATGTTATTATCGATTTAATATTTGTATTATGATATTTGATTTATTATTTGAATTAATTGAAGAATGATCCACTGATCACATATTGTTTGGTAACAAGTTGAAATAGGATTGTAGGTTACTAGATGACTCTCAGAGAAAAGAGAGAGAGTATCTTTCCAGAAGAGAGATATAGACCTTGGGTTACGAGTGGTTTATTTGCCAAACTGAGTTATAAGTGTTTTAACGAAAATGTGAACCAATGTGTCATAAGAGGTAAGCCTTGTCTTGTTAGTTTACTTCTGAACCTAATCGACAGGTAGTCGATATTATTTACAAATCTTTCTAATTCGTATTAAGTCATCTTAGTCGTCAATAACGTTAACGATGCCGTTTGAGTTTGATTTATGACTATTTACGTTTAACGTAAATATTACGACGTTATTGTCGTAAAATGGTTGTCATATTACTTCTAATTCACTTGAGGTGTTTTAACCGATTCTTAACGTTAAGACTTTATTGTCGAGTTAAGATGACGTGTTTTGTCGACGGATCGTGATGAGGAGACTAGCTCAACCCAATCACGTTATCCATAATGCTTGTTTTAGTATTATCCTTTTATTGATTAAATCATAAAATCAAATAGAGATAATGATATGTAAATAATATTTGATTTAATCATATATATATATATATATATATATATATATATATATATATATATATATATATATATATATATATATATATATATATATATATATATATATATATATATATATATATATATATATATGAGTCGAATGAGGTAATAGCTCATGATAGATTATTATGGTTTTTAAGTTGAGCAACCTTAGGCATATATTGAGGAGTGCCTTAAATGTTAAAAACATGATGGATCGAATTACTCATTAAGAGTAACTGATTGCTCAAAGTTAGTTTAATGAGTTGGCGACCTCTTATAAGAGGAGTGGCAGATAACTCAGCCGCCATCGGTGATCTCTTCAAATGATGTTTTCATCATCAACATTTGTCAATGTTTGCATATTTTTAGCTGTGTTTGGAGTCGAACCATAAATCATATACCATTGGAATTAAATGAGTTTTTGAAATGCTTAGAGTGGGAGCGAACAGAGAGGATGACTCATTATGAGTCTGTTTTGAGCTCTTAAAGCCACGACTTGGATAGTCAATGACATCTTTTTGGTGCATATGTTTTGTTTGTGAAGTCTGGATAATCAGTAGAAGAGAACTCGCAGTGGGTAGTAAGGAAATATGTAAAAGAAAAGTGAAGAACATGGTCATTTGGGATGAACACAGAAGCTTACTACTTGCCCATACACCTTTTTAAGCCGACGTTGTCAAGTAGATACTCCTGCAAGTTATGTTTTATAAAACAAAGATAATTAGAATGAATGCTTGCCATGGACAATCATTTAACTGAGTTTGGTTATCCTTTAGTATTTTGTATAGACTATGCAATGTGATAATCTGACTGTGTCAACTTGTATTCTATCAATATAACTTGAATGTCTGAATCGATGGTGTATGGGTATGTTTTAGTATAACCAAAGAAGCATCGTTTAGCCTAAAAAGGTCGATGCAAGCTTTTGCAATGATATCAGTTTTGAATTATCATTTTGGGTTGATAATACATCTGTCTTAAAATCAATAGGTAGACCCTTCTATTGTTCAGGAAATACACAAACTTTCTTTAATGGAAATTGCTATAGTCTTCTAGTGTTTAGAAAACCAGTCGCTCAGTTGAAATGGGCAATCATTTTGAAATAAGTCGATTACCTTATCATAGGATAGATAGGTATTAACTCTCATTGAGATTAGTGTAAATGGTATTCGTTTTAGAAAACTTACCAACCAAGAGTAATACGGGATAATGTATTTAGTGGTGTCAATATTATTTTGAAACCAATCTTGTTTTCATTCCCATACATTGTCTAAACGATATCTTATCCAAAGAACCTAGATTCTTGGTGGTCTATGGTGTAACCTATGGAATGGTAGAACAAGGGATAGTTAGATGAACGAGATAAATGTCAAAAGATCTTCTCATGTCTATACTAGAATCTTGATGAGTTCAGCCTATAGTAAACCATTATGTAGTAATAGACTATGTCTATATAGAAATAAGTTTGCATAAAATCATATATGCTTGTATATATATGTAGTGATGATCAATAGCATCACGTAGAGTTTGATTGAATAGGTAGTCATATTCTTTTTGAATAGAAGTTAATATCTTAACAAGATTTATTATATACCTAACTATGGTTGAGTTAAACCAAATGTCAATTATGAACCTTAGCTTGCAAGAAATGCGATATGATAAATATAGAAATATTGTATTATTCAAGGGTTGTTTTAAAACCCTAGAGTTGAATATGAACCAAATGAAGGTTTATGTCATTTAGACTTATCAAAGTCTAAGAAAACTATTATCATGACAAGATGATTAAACCATTTACATAAAGACAGTCAGGGTGAATAACTGCAAGAATATAACAGTATCCAAGTCGAGTAGGGGTGGGTGAACACAACGACTACATTCATTATGAACGATATTGATATTAAAAAATTTGGCCAAAGTAATGCATTTTTTTTCTACATGCATTGTCAGTTCACTGTATTCAGATTTATCATCCTATTAGAAATCATACTTAGCTAGAGGGTATCTAGGTTTGTGGTTGATAGAGTTGAGTAGAATACAACACTATGTACTCAGGAAAGGCAAATTACCACTAGTCACCTAAGGTCTATATTCCTCGTGAAGGGTAGGGCCACTTCCTATGTGGAAGATGTGTGGGAGACCGTCAGTCTGTGGATGGAGGTAAATCATTGGAAAGATGCTCTCTCTCCAAGTAGGAAGCATGCCAAGACTTGTGATAAAGATGTCAGATATTCGGAAGTAGTACTTATTCCAAATTTGTATATGTAATGGATTTACATTTGTAAAGATTGTAAATGAGAAAGACAACATGGTTTATTGTATTTTGCAAAAGAAATCTTGTAATTATAGTTACTTGATTATTTGTTGAATAAAAGAAAAATTTTCTCTATCTCATTTTTACCTTGTTGAGTTACTCTATGGTAAATTTCTGGTTTTACTATGTTTATAGAATGTGGATGTTACAACTGTCTTCTTTAGAATTGAGATAACTTCTCTCTAGGCTTTATATGGACTATCATACTATCTTGCCTTGACTTATTTTATTCCTTGCTTTGCTTTCTCTGTTTAAGACTATGGAATTTTGAAACTCTTCTTTGACTTTGCCAAGCTGTATCCTTAAGGACTGTATTTGGTATTGTGCTTCTTTTTGCTATTATTTTAGTTAAGCTATCTACTTCTCCACTCAACATATGACTTGCTACAAGACATCTAGTTTATATGGTTGATCTTCTTGATTCTCATGGGTTGTTCCCAAATACATGATGACTGCTCTTCATTGTTGACTATCTCACATGTATATGCAAGGCTGTTCTTCATTAGTTGTACCTTCTATTAAAATTGGGCAGTCATTATGGATGCCTTTGCTATCCCCTAAGCACTTGACTACTTCCGGATTTACCTTGTCATAGTTTAAACATTCAATAGCAATTTTACACCTTATTCACAACAAAAGTGGTAAATACTTGCTCTATTTCATTTACTTGCATAGATAATCCTCTTAATTGCATTGGTGACTGAAAGCAAGCTATGAATGTTCCTTTATAGCTGTGATTGTTCTCAAACCTGCTCTTTCAATTTGACAGTACTGATGGACTGCTCCCTCTTGTCTTTGTCACTCTATCTTATGCAAGCATTCTATGGCTTCTCTTCATTTGAGGTGGCTCACTATCTTTTTTCCTTTCACATAGGACTATAAAATCACTTTCCATAGCTATGAAGGCACTTTTCATGATTGTGTCCATCTAAATGACAACTCTTTACCTTCTTTCTATGACTGTCCTTTTTCATTTGGCACTTTTTCATACTTGAATTTGCACCTCCTTTTGTGACTTCTTCATTTTATGACAATCATGATGACTATTCTTCAATGCATGGTTCAAGCATGTCATGATGGTCTTTGACTAGTTACCAGGGCATGTCTCAATGTGAGGAGCCTCATTGTTACCTTTGATACTTGTGCAAGGAGGAGCTTTAACTATATTATTTAGAATTCTTTTCCCTCTTACAACTTCACAAAAGTTCAATACCACTTGGAGTCAGCAAGCAAATATTCTCATAAGAATTAAAAGTACCAATGGGGCTCTTTACAAGGGCTATCCTTAGCATAGACTGCTTCTTTATATGCATTGTTGTATTTTGATATGCATGTTGACTGTCTAGAATGTACTCTTTCAACTAATAAGAAGAGGACATCATGTTGGGCTCAACCTTTGTGGGAGCCACATTTTCTCCACATGCTATAATTTTTATATGTTATTACATTAACATGTTCTTGCACATTCAACAAACATGTTAGAAAAAAACATAAGGCTGCAACTTCTCCTTGATTTATGTGATCTAATGCTTCTCTTTTATGATCTATCTCTTGATCTAGTATTTGCATCTCTTGTTCAGTTATTCATTCTGCTTTTGCTGATCAATTTATAAAATAGAAAGTGTTTCCTTGATTAGATATGTATATAATTATGTATGGAACGCCGAGCTCTAACACCAATCCTCTTCCACCCTTGCAGGTTTTCTCTTGGAGCTGCACTTGGACAAATCAAAATGCTGGCACAACCTTCAACAATGGGATTCATCATTCACAAGGCAATGTCGAGTCCCATTGCTAATTCTATGTATTTTCTTTTCCTATATTTATACTTGCTATTTATATCTTATCAGATATAGTCACTCCCACATCTTGTGTGGGACTATATAAACATTTCTTTTGAATATATCGCTATTTTGTATCATGTAATGACTTATATGTACTTTCCTTTATGAATCACTTACATAATATGAAATAACTAAAAATTTATTTGAAACATGTTTATAATAATGTAGAAATGATAGTTTATAAATACCTCTTTTTTTGAACTATAATGAAATGTACTGTATGAATAGCAAAAACATATTTGAAACATGAACTCAAATGATTCATCTTTAAACACCTGTTATCTTTTGAATGCTCGTTTCTTAATGAGATCTCCATTTATTTATTTGGATTGTGTAACAGTTCGACTCGAGCTGTTACATGACCCCGATAAATGACTACTGAAATTCACTCACTAAGACAATAGCTATTGATTGTATGGCCCATGTATCAAATTTTTTTGCCTTACCCCATTTTAACAACTGCTGCTAAATCCTTACTAAATTGAGCTGCAAGCATAATTTAGTAAAAAATTTTGGCGACCTCTTAGGGGTGTTTTCCTGCTAAACAAATAGGAGTAGTAGCCTTCAATATCCTTTGGGCATATGAGTCTCTTCTTGCCTGAAATACTTAGAAAACCATCTGTAACTTAGCTGCCAGAAATCAAATAGCAGTAGAACAAAACTGAAGGAAAACTACCATGGCTTTGAACAGGGCTAGTTAACTGTGCAACAACACTTCTTGAAAAAACAAAATAGAACTGAAAGAGATGTGCCAACAACACTTATTTAACTGAAAAACTACATTACTATGATACATTGGCATACCTTTGATATTTAGAAACATTGTTTTAGGTGAATCCCATTCACAGGAATAGCTAACACCTCTCCATTTAGCTTTGAAAGCTGAAATGCATTATTCTACTTGCATTTAGTAATCACGTAAGGGCCATCCCACATGGAATCAAACTTGGTATGCTTACCAGGTTTACTTTTAAGATCATCCCACTTGAAAATAAGATCACCCTCCTTGAACACTCTTAGAACTACTCTCCTATCAAAATTCCTTTTCATTTGGGCCTGATGAATCTCCAGATTTCTCAATGCTTCTTTCCTGGTCTCCTCTAGTTCCATCAGTTGTGCAAGTCTGATTTTTGTAGGCTCTTCCTCTAATATGTCCAGCTCTTTAATCAGACTTAGTGTAGGCAACTTGACTGAAATAGGAACTCTAGCGTCTTTACTATAGGTAAGAACAAAAGGAGAGTTACATGTAGCTCTCTTAGGAGTAATCCTATTAGCCCACATGGCTAGCTTCAACTTGTCATGCCAAGTCCTTTGATTATCCTCGACTGTCTTTCTGATAATTCTGATCAAATTCTTATTAGTTGATTTAATCTGTCCATTACCTTGAGGGTAATAATTGGATGAAGTATTCAAATAAATGTTGTTTTTAATAGACCAATCAGATATTCTTAAGATAATAAATGTCAATGCATTATCAAAGATAATGGAATCCAGAGTACCAAACCTTACAACTAGGTCCTGATAGAAGTTGAGAACAACAGTCTTGTTTGCCTCCCTCAATGCTACAACTTCAGCCCATTTTGTAAAATAATTAGTTGCAGTTAAAATTCATTTGTGACCTGCACTAGAAGGTGGGTTAATAGGCCCAATAAAATCAAGACCCGACTTAGCAAAAGTTTGTTCTACCTGAATTGGATGTAAAGGTAAGGCTACAAGCCTTTGCTTTCCTGCAAATAAAGAATATTTAGTGTATTTTCTGACCCAAGCATGAGCATCTTTAAATATATCATGCCAAAAATATCTAGCTCTCATAATCTTAAGGGCTATTGTTCCAGCTACAAAATGACCTCCAAAAGGTCCATCATGAAATTCTTTTAAAATTTTATCAATCTGATTTGGCTCAATACACCTTAACAAAACTCCATGAAAATCCATCCTATATAATACTCCATCTATGACAGCATAAGGAATGGCTTGCAATCTAAAATGCCTCCCCTTTGCATTGTCCAAACCTTTAGGATAGTCACCAGTGTTAAGATAGTGTACCATTTGCTAAATCTAGTTTTCAAAAGAAGCTAGAACAACAACTTGTTCTTCATTGTTGAGCACTAAGACAACTTGTTCCTCAGTTTCTTTATTGTCTTCTATAATTTCATCCAGCTGTTCACATAGGCCTTCGCCTCTAACCAGCTTTGTAACCTTGATATTAACATCATACTCCATTACCTTGGTCATCCAACCTGCCCTTTTATCATTTATATCTTTACTCAACAAGAAATCTTTAACAGTAGGGTGAGCAACCAACAACTGAATTTTGTTGTTAGAAAGCATATGCCTAAATTTTTTCAAACTTTTGATCACAGCTAGAACATGTTTCTCAACAAAATAATATTTTAGCTCATAATCTTGAAGAACTTGGCTAAAAAAATGCAATGGGTTTCTCTAGTCCTTCCTTATTTTGTTGACATAGCATGGCTGAAATAGTATCAACACTTTTGAATGCATAAAGGACAAATCCAAATCAAAATTTAGGTTTATGAGTGTTGGAGTTGCTACAATGGCCTACTTTATCTCCTCAAAACTCCTCTTTCCCTCTTTAGTCCAGCTGAAACTGATATTCTTCTTAAGCATAGAAGTTAAAGGTTTCAAAAGAGCTGTAATGTTAGGAATAAATCTCCTTACAAAATTTATCCTACCTAGAAAGCTTTTCATGCCTTTCTTGTGGGCTAGTAATGGTAATGCCAGAATAGCAGAGATTCTTTCAGGATCTATTGAAACACCATGCTTAGAAACAATGTGCCCGAGCAGCTTGCCTTCATGAATAGAAAAAATGCACTTTTTTGGGTTAAGTGAAACCCCATATTCTCTACATCTCTCAAATATCTGTCTCGAATGAGAAATATGATCATCAACATTCTTAGAAAATATAGTGATGTCATCTAGGTAAACCATTACAAACTTATTCATCAAACCATGGAAAGCCATGCCAATAGCCCTTTGAAAAGTAGCTCCTGTGTTTGATAGTCCAAAAGGCATCTTCCTATATGCCATAGTTCCCCACTTTGTTGTGAATGCAGTTTTAAACTGATCCTCTTCTTTCACTAGGACTTAGTTATAAGTTGAAAAATTGTCTAAAAGAGAGAATCTATTAGATCCAGATACTACCTGCAAAATTTGTTCCATAGATGGCAGTGGGTAATGATCCTTACGAGAGGCCCTATTATGGTCCCTGAAATCGACACAAAGTCTGATTTCTTCATTTTTCTTCCTCACAGGGACAAGATTAGACACCCATGAAGTATGCTTAATTGGAAAAATGATATTACTTTCAATGAGCTTACCTAATTCAGCTTTCATAAGATGCTCCAACTTTGGATTCAAAGGTCTTTGTTTCTATCTTACTGGTTTTGCCTTGGGCTCTAGCTCTATAGTATGCTGAGCTAATTCAGGATCAAAACCCTTCAAATCATGGTAGTCCCAAGCAAACACATTAGAAAACTCTTGACAAAGTAAAACGAATGCATGTTTTTCCTCCAAAGTACATACCTTTCCAAGCTTTAACAGCTTGCCTTTGAAAACTTCAATATGTTCATAATGGTCCTATTTGATGGATACACTAGCTTTCTCTTTTCTGACTTGATTATTTGTGTTGAAGATTGACTCAAGAGTTACCAAACCTTTTGGAAAATTGTTGGTCTTAAGTTGAAGAATTTGATCTTCATACTGCTGAGACAACTTTTTCTGATTAGAAGTGACTTGAAAATTCAACTTCCTCAATCATGAAACTGATAATCTGTTCATCACTATCAAATACCTACCAATAAATGTTATTATCTAGAACATGCCTAACAACAACTTTCACATAGTGCTGAACAACAATATTTTTTATTTCAGCTGGAATATCAAACTTAGCTTCCATGGTAGCGAGTTTATCAACTTGTTTTTTCTAAGCTCTTGGTATGGACAACAAATGAAATGCATGAAATTCCTCAATCATGCCCCATACCCTATGTTTATATAGTTTTAACAAGTCATTTTTAGTGGCATGAATATTCCTTACTTGATTGACCACTAATTTGCTATCTCCAAACACTTGAAGACACTTAACATTTCACTTTCTAGCCCATTCTAGGGTATGAACAAGGGCCTCATACTCAACAACGTTATTTGAACAACTGAAAGCAAAACAAAAAGCTAAAAAATACCTTTCACCACTTGGAGAAACTAGCACAGCACCTCCTCCAGCACCAACTTTTCTCCTTGATCCATTGAAGTACAAACTCCACATCTCATTGGACTGCTATTTTTCCTGCACTTTTGTATCATTAATTAGATTTGGGATAGCAATACCTTGTTCTTGAATCATGTAAATGCCCATGTCCACTTGTTCTATATGCTCAGATGTATCAACCTCGTGATTCTCGGCCACCCATTCATCTAAGAATAGGTCCGCAATACCTTCAACAAGGGTGTTAGGATCTTCGACAACAAGATGATCTTGCTAATTTTGCTCATGAAATGTGAGATTTGCATTAACAAGATTTGGAACATATAACTCAATCTAATCTTTAGCTAGCAATTTAGATTTTATTGTGACTTTTATACCGTATTTGGTTCTAAAGAATAAATGTGACCAATTAGAGGATAAGTATCCTCCTAACTTGGTTGTAAAATCTCTTGAAAGATACAATGCAAAATAAGTAGGAAGATCTATAATATATACTTCTTGTGGAATTGCAAATTTTGGACAAGCATGTAATGTAAGATTTAAATTTCTGATCACTCCCACTGTATTGATGTCTGATCCATCTAATTGAACAACTCCTTTTGAGAGTGGTTCATATTTTAAACCTAGATGGTCAATAATCTTCTTTGGCATTATTAAACTACTAGCCCCAGAATTGATCATACAGTTGTGAACAAGATGATTTCCTATAATCAAAGTGACATAAAAAGGAAGTGGCTTGACCTCATGATTTGGGTGTTTGCTCCTTGGTTGTAACTTACTCACTGGTTTCTCTTTTGGCTGATCAGTTACAATATTCACCTTTGGCCGATCTTTACTTGGCAATTTGACACAGTGAGATTTGTTAATGCATTTTGTAATAAATCTCTTTGGCCAAGAAGAGTCAAAGAGTCCCACATTGAAACACTGATATTGGACTTCTTCATGTGATCTAAAATATTAAAAGAAGGTGGGGTTACCTTCTACTGTACCTTTGGAACAATAGCCTCTCCTTGCACTTGTGGTTGTGTTTGAACTTTTTGTTGATCTTTACCTGGTACAACTTGCTGTCTTGGCAAAATATGAACTTACTATGAAGGAATATTTCCAATACACGGCTGCTGACTTGAAGAGGCCTAATTTTTCACTAGATTAGGCTACTGTCCCAAATCTACAGCCCTTTTCTTGGATCTTGTATTTGCAGCTACAAAATTATAAGACTAATTCTGCCCCTGTCTTTGAGGTTGATTGACACCACAAAACTCCTCTCCTTGCCAATTCATCAAAGCCACCTCATTTTGACCATCTTCATTACTCATTTGACTAATATTTTGTTGATGAACACCATGATTCTACACCATAAGTGCCTAATTTAACACTCCATTTGGACAAGATGATTGACTATGAGGTTGGTTACATGGAAAGAACCGCTCATGATCTTGAACTAGATTATTTTGTATGGGAACCATCTCTCTTGATGAACTTATAGTATTGGGGTTATATGGCTGAAAAGGCCTCAGATTATAATTCCTCCTTTGAGGCTGAGGGTCAAATTGGTTTGAATGCCTATTTGCTTGATATGAAGGTTGGTAAGGTCTAGAATTTTGGCCTTGCTGCTTTTTTATATTAACCAACTCATTGCTAAAATTCTATAATAACCCTTTTATCTCTTGAAGTTCTTGGGAAGGGGCTGAAACATTATTATTTTGAGCTATAGCTGTGTAACCCAAAGATGGTACAACAAGTACAACAACTAAAGGTGGGATTAGTAAAGGAATTGATGGTTGTATTTCAAGAAAGATAGGCATTGACAACCTTGGAGCTATTTTGCCAGCCTGGCTCAGACTGTTTTCATCTCTAATTGCAACTTCATAAGCAATTGGTAATGAAGTTCCATTCATTGATTGGATCATAATAGCAATGTCACTATTTAATGCTCTAAGGAAATACAAAAAAACATGTTCAGTTGTAGGTCTTACCGGTGTAGGGATTCTATCCCATGTCCTTTGAAATCTGAAATTAAAATCAGCCATATGCTCTTGGGGAGCTCTTTTTATTGTACTTAACTATTCCATCAGAGATAAGTTATTTGACTTGTCTTCAAATTGTTTGTTCAAAGCATCTCCCAACAAGTCCCATGATGTGATAGAACCCACAGATAAACCTCTAAACCATTGAAGAGCCTTCCCTTTTAGAGATGCTGCCAACAATCTCACGTGACATTTTCTTGTGTTATGCGATGTACTACACACAACGTGGCCATATCCTTTATATGTTCAATTGGGATGGTCTGATCCTCACTTGTAAAAACAAGGAAAATCTCTCAAGGCTGCTATAGGAATGCCATCATGTGCTGCAAGCAACAGTGGACTTAGAGATTAGACTGGGTGCCCTTGCTATTGTTCTACCTCTTCTCCTTGGAGGTGAAAGATGTAAATAATCAAAAGAAGAACAACTTCCTCTTGTCTGCACTCTTCTCATGTGTTAAAATCACTAAATCTACTTCAAAAAATTAGAGATTAGAGTCGCTAGGTATAATTTCTCACCTCAAAAGGCTAAAAATACTACTATATATACCATGGCAATAATGAAAAATCTTTGAATTCTTGACTGAAATGAGTTTCAGTGTCCCACTGGACGTGCTAAAAACTGTTGTCATGGGGATTGCACTCAAATGCTAAGTCTGAATGCTTAGCAATCCCATGAAACATGAAAACATCTCGAGCCTGTGGATATGCTCATAGTGCAGATGAATCTCTAGATTATGGGTTGGTTCCCCTTTTGATTCTCCTAGAGACTAATGAATTTTGAAGGAAAAGGTAAGAAAGGTGACTGCTTGAAAGTCAAAACTAACTCTAGGAGGTGATTGCACCAAAATGATATTAGAAGGACAACTTATTCCATAACTATTTTTTCAATAAATATATTTACATAGCTCAGTAAAGGACAATTTGACCACATTAATAATTCTGAAGAAGGCTTGATTAAAATAAACAAAAGCACACCAAAGACCTGTGATATGAATTGCTTATTTTTGTGCATATACAACAATGAATGAGATAAAAATTAAAGGTTTTAATTATTTAAAACACATTAATTCTATCAAAAATCATTCATGAATTTACCTTCTCAGATTCATGTGAGTGTCTTCATGAATGGTTTTTAATAGAATTAATGTGTTTTAAACAATCAAAACCTTTAATTTCTGTCTCATTCATTGTTGTATATGCACAAAAAAAAGCAATTCATATCACAGGTCTTAGGTTGTGCTTTTGTTTATTTTGCCTTCAATGCTATGAAACATAGCTTTCCTTTCAAAAGACTGATAATCAAGCTTTCTTCTGAATTATTAATGTGGTCAAATTGTCCTTTACTGAGATGTGTAAACAGATTTTCTGAAAAAATAGTTGTGGATTAAGTTGTCCTAATATCATTTTGGTGCAATCAGACAAGGGACTAGCAGGAGATGCACGAAAGATTGATCCTGATGAGGAGGATATACCAGAGGATTCTTCTATAGGGTCTAGGCCTCCTCATTTTGATGAGGTGATGTGGCACTTTGATCCATCCTAGTAGCTTGGCGATCCTCGTAAGTCTATTTTTGTTTTCTAGTTTTGCATTGTCCTTCTTTTCTTAAAGTTTATGAATCGTAACTTTTCTTATCATTGTTTGGTTTACAGGTAGCATCGAGGAGTGGAGGGGTCTCATTTGCAAGGTTAGTGTTGACCTGAGAGAGACTTCTTATTGACCTTGGTTTGACATGAGAGAGACTTCTTGTTGATGTGTCCGCTAGAGCTGGCTGACACACTAATGTTTTTGCTCCTTCATACCATGGGCATCAAGAGAATGTTGCAGTGAGATAAGAGGATCTCCTCCTTAGGGGCGAGAACACTATTCTTTGTGAGATGGCCTGCCTTGGGATTCAATGTTCAGAGTCTAGCACTGTAGGTCCTTCACACTCTCATACGAGAAGAGTAGGGTAACTCGCTCATGTAGGTCTCATGGAGAGATGAGTGCTACACATAGACAGATGAGTAGGAGTCCTAAGGGTTCCGTTGGAGGGAATTGCCCTTGAGATTTTCTTTTATATACTTGATTTGAAACTGTGCCCCCTTATATGGGGAGCCTTACTTTCCCTTGAGAGCATTTTGTCCTGGCTCTCATACTCTTGTAAACTCAAACTTCTGATGTATCTATGAAAAGTTGTCTCTTTATGGTTTCTTTATTATCGTATGAGTACTAATTTCTTGTGCACTTTGAAAGTTTTAGAACTCTTTGATTATGTTTAGACCTTCAACTATAAGAATGCAAGCATGATAACGATGACATGTTTTTAGCCCTTTTTATAATATATATATATATATATATATATATATATATATATATATATATATATATATATATATATATATATATATATATATATATATATATATATATATATGAAATTCAAGTGATGATATGCAGATGCAAGCAACAAGCAATGCTAATATAAAACTTCTATTCCTATGGAATGTCATGAGTTATGACATTAACTTTATTTCTTTGGAACTCTTTTTCTGATTTTGGTATGAATGCATTATGGAACAAACAATATGACTACTCTTTAATATGATTTTCAATCCAGGGGATTGTAGGTTATTCTGGTATATGAGACCTATTCAAATTTGTGAGACAGGGATTTAGAACTCAAGTGGGGAGCAGGAAGGAGATGGAGTGCTTCTAAATTTTTGGCTTTTGCTAAAGGCTAAATACTGATCCTTATCTAGATAAGACAATTTGACAAACTTTCAACTTAGACAAGTAACACATTTTATTGATGTTCGCTAGACTTAAATCATAGATGGAAAGAAAGATAGACCCAAGGTAAAGGATAAATGGGAAGGAACTAGGGTCCCTAGATAGAAAATGATCCTAAAGACTACTAGACTCTTGGCTTTGCTTAGCTAGTGCATGTGTGTGCTTTGTCCCTTTCTCTTTTATTTTCTTTGGTAGAATGTCACCCTTGAAACTTTGAGCTTAGATTGATCTCCACCTAAGGGTACAAACATTCAACAATCGTCTCTCTTTCACTCTCTTTTTTTGTAACTCTATTTTTTTTGCTTTTTCTCTATTTTTTTGTATTTTCTAGAATGCCTTACTTGATTTTCTCATTTTTTTGGATTTTTGACTTTTATGAAAATGAATGCTTTTGGGACTTTGGATATGCAATAATTTGATTTCTCAATTCTCACCTTTCTCAACACTCTTATTTTGATCACTCATGTTTTTATTCACTCGTATTTTAGATTGCTTCCTTCAGAGTTTTGATTATCCTCACCTTTTTTGCTAGGAAAGATAAGGGGCTAAGCACCACCAAAATTTTTCATAATCTAATTAGACTTCTTTTCTACTAGGGAAGAATTGGGAAGGTCTACTTACAAGCTTCATTTGAACACTGTAGGTTTGAATACTAACTTTGTTTAGACCTAACGTCTTGGCTCATTAAGACTGGGATCAGTGCAAAGCCAAGAGCTAGGCTTTGATTAGAATCACTAGGAATGAAGGGGAGAATGGCGATTGTGGAAATGGGGAATCTTAGAACCTAAAAGGATCACCTATACCTAGGCAACCTTAGACTCCTTACTGAAATAAAAATTATATAAGAGCGAGTATTCACTATAATGCAAGATGACCAAAATGATACTAAAATGCAAGAAACAAAACTCTTTTTGATATTTTTTATTTTTGTAATTTTAGAATATTTGATTTTTTTGTGTTTTTATGTTTTATTATTTTTATGATTTTTAGACATAGTATTTCTTAAGGTGAAAGGCATTGACTGTTTCGCCAAATTACAATACCTCCATTGTACACAAGAGATAGGCACAATTTTTGATATCTTCTTTTAACCATGTAAGGACCTTTCCAGTCCTCTGTGAATGTTCTCTTTCGTCTTCTCTTTTTTTTCATGCTACCTCTTCTTAGGACGAGTTCTCCCATTCTGCAGGGTTTTGTGATATCATTTAACTTTATTCTTTCTAACTCCATGACCAGTTTCTCTTGGTAATGTGAGACAGAGTAAATCCTGGAATGCTTATTGATGGGATGGAGTCCAATACAAGACTTCATCGCACCTTAGCAATTCCATCAACATATTGAATTGATCTTGCATGTAAATCTTTACATCTTTCCTACCATGAATGTTTTGTAAAAATTGGAATAATTCAAAGGGAGTTTGAGGTTCCCTTTTCTTGTCAAGAGGAACAAAGCTTATACTTGTCCTTCCATTGGGATCAGGTCTCAAATCCATAAAATATCCAATGTAGCTTCCTGGTAACTCAAATATGACAGGATCATCAATTCTGACTGACACTCGCATTCTCCATTCTTTGTTAAATGTTCCTTCACTTTCTTCATATTCATCTGGGAGTCTCTCAACCGTTTTAATTTTTACTAGAAGGGTGCTTCCCATTCATCAAGCTCATTTGACTGCACTAAAGCAGAAGTAGTGGGTTGCATGTTAGGTTGAGAGACCATGAACATCTTTGGGAGAATTCATACTAAGTTGGTCAATTCATTGTCCATAGAATTTACATCTTCGATGGGTGTCATGGGTCTATAGGAATCTTCCGATGGTGTGAGAGGTTCATACAACTCACTTTCTTTTGGTGTCTCAGGGACACATGACTCACTTAATGGTGACAAGGGAGTGTAACTTTCTGTCAAGTTTTCCTCAGGATCTAAGAAAGTGTGAGGGTTTGCATTTCTCAAATCTAGTGTAACTTCTTCAAACATTGGTCCTTTAGTTTTATGAGGCACTTCCCCTATGTAAGGAAAGAGTTTATAGGTTGGTTGCACATTGATCATAAGTATTTCCAAAGGGAATTGGAGAGGTCCATCCTTCTCTATCCATTCCATGATTTTTACTATCTTTTCCTTGGGGATAACCTCTTTCTATTTTGGTGGTGTCTCCTTTTCCAAGGCCTTCATCTCTGCATTGTTTATAGTCTTTTCTAGAATTTTTGTCCTTTTGATAAATATTGATTGTGGAGTAGGACTAGGAATAGAAAGTTCATGGAAAGTTCGTAATCTATAGGGATGCCTATATTTTTGTCTGTTGTATTGGATCTTATCATGCTAAAAGGCTCTGGATCCCCTTTCGCCACATACACCTTCCCAAGATGTAGGAATCAAGCTTCCTGAAATAAAATAGATGGCACAAATTTCATTTTGTACATATCCAAGGTCTTCCAAGAAGTAGATTATATCCTATGTATTTGTCAATGACATTGAACGTAGTTGGGGCCATCTTTGGTCCTAAAGTCTCTAGGAGTATGATCTTCCCTATCGTGGTAGACTTCAAGTTGTCTTATCCACTTAACGTGTCTCTAGAAGCGGTAATGTTGGTGTGGGCATAAACCATTCTTTCTAAAAGAGAAAATGGAACTATGTTCACTGCAACCCTGTCATCAATTAGCATTCTCTTGATGCAGGTGTCATAAATCCACAATTACAAGTATAGCGTGGGATCTCATTTCTTTCTTAAATCTACCTTAGAGGGCATTTTCTTTAAATCGAAGAAGAATCATGGGTCTTTAAGCTCAGAGTTTGGTGGGTTTACATCAAAATCCAGATGATTGATTTGTTCACTAGGCGGAGGTGTGATTTAATCGAGGTATTCTAATCCTATTTCTTTTAATAGTGCTGAACGATGTGAGGGAGAGTTCCTGAGGAGGTCAATGAATGAAATATGTGCTTAAGTTTTCTTTAAATCTTCAATGAGTTCATAAGGTCTGATTGAGGCTGGTTTTGGCTCAACCACTGAGACTATATTTTCTTGTGTTTCTTATTGCTCCTTTTTAAGCTCTCCTTCTTCTTCATCATGTAATATTTTGACCGATCCCAAAATCCTAGCTTCTCCCTTTTGTCCTGATTGTGGTGGGATATTTGCATTGTTACCTTGGGATGCTTTGCTTTGATTAGCCGTTTCCATGTCTTTGTGTGTAGGAAATAGGTTGATAGATTCTCATGTTGGCATTCTATGGAGCTATTAGTGCAGGAGCACCAAGAGGATCATGAAGATCCATGATTGTTTTTTCTTTGTTTCATGGTTGATCATGTTGTAATAAGGTCTTGAAGACCATTCCTATGCTTTGTAATAAGGATCATGCTAAAATTGTCATGTTTGTGGTTGGGACAGTTATAAGAGTCATGCATTGTAATGGGGCAGTCATACATTGTAGCCTTTTTATGACATATAGGAGGTAGTCATGGGTTGAATGCCTTGTCAAAGGCTTATCACTCTTGGGAAAAAGGTCTAAACGTCCCAAATAGGGATAACATACTTGTAAATACAATATACACCCATGTCATTAGTGGCAAATGCTGACAAAACAGGGTAGCGATGGTTGAAGATTAGTTATATACCTTCCCATCGATTAAAACTACCTTCCAAAAGGTTTGTCAAGAGGTATGTAGGCTTAAAAAGCCTTGAACATGTTCATTTTCAATGAGGATGAAGTTTGGAGGAAGAGCAAATAAGAAGAATTTTAGTTTTCTGCTATTTCTTGCGTAATTTCTTGTTTCAGACTGTACTACTCTCTTGTACGGAGGTGTCATAAGGGCTCATGGTATTGGATTGATAGTGGCATGAGTTAAGATTGCATTGCACCTTATTTGAGACCTTGAAATGGATCTAGAGTAGAGTTTGAAGAGTTTTCCCATAACTAGTGCAAAACCCTGAACTAGGGCTTTTTGGTACAAAAATATGCATTTCTCTCCCATTCCACTGGTCTGATCCTCCTAAACTAGTGGAATGGATTTAGATAGGTCTGTTTTCACGTGTTGTAATGAATTTGTGGGTAGAGAACCAAATTTCTAGAGGATTGAATGAAGAAACCTAACAAGAACCATGTGTTAGGTGTCAAGTAAAGGAACAGTATAAGCCCAATAGTTGCAGTCCATTATAGAGTCTTTAAACTCTGAGAATCCTTTGTTTTGACATGTCCCCGAGATATCCAAGTGGTTGATTGAACACTGTGATCAAGTTTGAGGGTGGTTGCTTTGCAAAACATGCCTAATTGGCCATAGGCTACAAAGGGAGCAATTATAGGTTAGACTATATCGCCCAAAACAAGGTCAACCCAAATTGACATATGTTGAAGGCAATCCAAAAGGGTATCTCTAGATTATCAGAGATCATTGGTTGCAGACCTGTGTCAAAAGTTATAGTTGACTAAGACAAACCTAAGGGCTACAAGGCCTAGAGAAGTCTTATGAAGGAAGTGGGTTTTGTAGAGTTGCAAGACTATGTTGGATGGATGGGACATGTTGTCCAAGTTGCCAAAAGACCTTGTAGATGTCTGCCCTACCATGATTGAGTCACTTGAATGAGATCTCACTTGAGCCATTGGTATGGGGTTGTGAACCAATAGGTTTGAGAGTTGATTAGATACCCAAGGGCCTCTACATCATAGTGGTATCAGAGCCACCAAAGGTTCTGTTAGTTGGTTGTGTAAGACCTGGTGTATGTCAGCAGATTTAGAGTGAAGGAGAGGCTAGCAACATGCCTCCAAAAGGGATGACCACTGAGGTGGTTAAAAAGTTCAAGGAGATGGAAGAGAAGATTAAGAGTGGAGTCAAGGAAGCACTCCAAGCCAAGTTGAAGGCACTGAGGATAGGGAAGAGGATAGATGAAGGTTTTGATGGTGAGGAAGAAAAAGAGGAGGAAGAAGAAGATCAAGAAGATGCAGAGATACCTGCAGATCAGAAACATTTCCTTGAAGCCATCAAGGCAATTGACAAAAATTCTTCAGAGGTTCAGATGGAGATTCCAATGTTTAGTGGCAAGATGAATGCTGATGAATTTATGGAGTGGATTGAGGCCCTAAATAACTACTTTGAATACAAAGAAGTTCTTGAGAACAAGAGGGTGAAGTTTGTAAAAACAAAACTCAAAGGTGCTGCCCTCACATGGTAGAATTACACCCAAGGTGAGAGAGTGAAGAGTGGGAAGAGCATGATCTCTTCATGGAGCAGAATGTTGGAGAGGATCAAGTCCCAATTCCTTCCATCATATTATGAGGTGAAGATCTACAAGAAGATGCAAAATCTCAAACAAAGAGATTTGGATGTGGCCACCTACACCGAGGAGTTTCACAAGTTATCTCTTCGTTGTGGACATATGGAGGATGTAAAACATAAAGTGGCAAGGTATCTAAATGGTTTGAAGTTTAGTATACAAGATGAAATCAGTATACTAACCCCTGAAACCATGGACAAATGCTTTCAAATGGCATTGAGGGCTGAAGAGAAGTTGAAGAGGAAAGGTGAGCAGCAAAATAGAGGAAGAGGTGGCAGAAATTTTAGAGGTAGGGGTAGTTTTGGAGGCAGAAATCAGTCCCAAAGAAGTCAAGGGGAATCTAGTTCCCAAGAACAAAGTGGAGAATCAAGTTCTAGAGCATGCTTTAGAGGAAGGGGACCCAATGGAAGGGGTAGATATGGTGGACCAGGGAGAGGTCCTAATGTCTTCACAGGGAGGTGCTACAATTGTAACCAAGTGGGACATCTAGCCTTCAAATGTCCTAAGAAGCAAGCCTCAAGCTCTCATGGAGGAGAGAGAATGAACCAATTGATCCAAGATGAAGATTGCCAAAGTGTTAACTCTCCAATTGGAAGTGCAGCCCCAGTCCATGATGGAGAAAACTTGATGATGAGGAGAACCATGTTGAAGGTGCCTCAGACACAAGAACCCCCTCAGAGGAAGACATTGTTTAGGACAACATGTAAGGCCTATGGTAAGATTTGCAAGGTAATTGTTGATTCAGGTTTAGTTGAAAATTTGGTTTCTATTGAAATGGTAGACAAGTTGAAATTGAAAAGACTTCCTCATGTTAGTCCTTATAAAGTGTCATGGTTGAATAAGGGGCAACAAGTTTTGGTAGATGAACAAACTTGGGTAGAGTTTGAGATAGGGGAATATAAGGACAAGATTTTGTGTGATATAATCCCCATGGATGCTTGTCATTTGCTATTAGGACGTCCATGGCAATATGATGTTCAATCCCAACATGATGGTAAATCAAACTCCATCATAACCAAGAATGGTAGGAAGTATAGAATGGATCCATTACCGAATGAGAATATAGAGAAGAGTGTTGGGCCAAGTGTCATGATTGTGAGTGGTAAAGAGTTTCTTAACACCCTTAAGGAGGAAGGAACCCAAGGGTATGCTCTAATTTTGAAGCCTAAAAACAGTCCTAATTTGCATGGTCCTAGTGAGGAAGAGGTTCCCAGGGAGGTGCAACACTTGTTAGAAAAGTACAAGGGTATCATGGTAGAGGAGATGCCTAATGAATTGCCATCTATTAGGGACATAATCCATCAAATTGACTTCATACCAGGATCTACTTTACCAAACAAAGCAGCCTACAAGATGACACCTTCTCAAAATGAAGAGATTACCAAGCAAGTGCAAGAATTATTGGATAAGGGTTTGGTGAGAAAGAGTCTTAACCCATGTGCTGTCCCAACAGTCCTATCCCCTAAAAAGGATGGTAAATGGAGGTTGAGTACGGACTCTAGGGCTATTAACAAGATTACCATAAGATATAGGTTCCCTATGCCAAGGATTGAGGACCTCATGGACTGTTTGGGAGGGGCTAGATACTTTTCCAAGATTGATCTTAAGAGTGGGTATCATCAAATTAGGATAAAGCAAGGAGATGAATGGAAGACAACATTCAAAACAAATGAGAGTATTTATGAGTGGTTGGTGATACCATTTGGCCTATCCAATGCCCCAAGTACTTTCATGCGCCTCATGAATGAAGTGTTGAGGGATTTCATTGGCAAATTTGTTGTGGTGTACCTTGATGACATTCTTGTTTTTAGCAAGACCAAGGAAGAACATTTGCAGCACTTGGATCAGGTTTTGACGAAGTTGCATGATGAGCAATTGATGATCAACATGGAGAAGAGTCTCTTCATGAAGGAAGAACTCACCTATCTTGGTTTTGTCATCTCCCAAGGCAATTTGAAGATGGATCCAACAAAGGTAGAGGCTATTTTGTCATGGCCAACTCCTAAAACAATAGGTGATGTAAAAATTTTTCATGGTTTGGCAACATTCTATAGGAAGTTTATAAGGGGTTTTAGTCATATTTGTGCACCTATTTTGGATACCATTAAAGGGGGGCAGAAATGCAAGTTTTCTTGGACAAAGACAACCAATGATTCTTTTGAAATTCTGAAACAAAAGGTAGCACAATAGCCCATTCTTGTTTTGCCTAATTTTAATAAGTTGTTTGTGGTGGAATGTGATGTTAGTAACCTTGCTATAGGGGTTGTCTTGAGTCAGGAGGGCATACCAGTTGCCTTCTTTGGTGAAAAACTAAATGATGCTAGGAGAAAGTATTCTACTTATGACTTGGAGTTGTATGCAATGGTGCAAGCTTTGAAAAAGTGGAGGCACTATCTTTTGCCTAAAGAGTTTATTGTTTATACTGACAACCATGCTCTTAGTTTTTTGAATTCACAGGAGAAACTCAATCATAGGCATATGAAATGGGTAGAACAACTCCAAGCATACACCTTTTCCATCAAACACAAGAAGGGGCAGGCCAATAAAGTGGCAGATGCATTGAGTAGAAGGGTGTGTATGGTGTAAGAGATTTAGTTGTAAAGTGTGGGGATTGATGCTCTCAAACATATGTACAAAGATGATGAAGATTTCAAGGAGGTATATAGAGTTTGCTCTTAATTTTTGGACATTTATCATTTTGATTTTTCTGAGTTTTGGTTGCAGCAGGGGTTGTTGTTCAAAGGCAGCCAATTATGTGTTCCTAGGTGTTCCATGAGGGAGAACATCATAAAAGAAAAACATTGTGGTGGACAAGGAGGTCACTTTGGGCTGGATAAAATATTGGATCAGGTGAAAAGGTTTTATTTTTGGCCTAAAATGCAATCAGACATCAGAAAATTTGTTGAATGTTGTAGTATTTTTCAAAGGGCCAAAGGTACTTCATCTAATGCTGGTCTATATTAGTCACTTCCTATTCCTAATAGGCCATGGGAGAGTATTAGTATGGATTTTGTCTTGGGTCTTCCTAGGACTCAAAGAGGTTTTGATAGCATAGTTGTTGTGGTGGATAGATTCAGTAAGATGGCTCATTTTTTGCCATGGAAATGCACTAATGATGCTTCACACATTGCTAGTTTGTTCTTCAAATAAATTGTTAGAATCCATGGTTTGCATCTTAACATTGTGACTAACAAGGATCCAAAGTTTGTGGGCCACTTTTGGCGTACTTTGTGGAAGAAGTTGGGCACTCAGTTGTCATTCACTTCAGCCTATCACCCTCAGATTGATGGCCAAATTGAGGTAGTGAATAGGTCTTTGGGAAATCTTCTCAGATGTCTTACAAAGCAGCATGGAGAGGCATGGGATATGATCATCCCTCAAGCTGAATTTGCTTATAATGACTCCACCAATAGAAGCACAGGAAGGAGTCCCTTTGAGATTGTCTATGGGATTCACCCAAGAGGCATTCTTGAATTGAGAGATCTACATGGATTAGAGAGGAAGAGTGCTCAAGGTGAAGACTTTGCATTGGCCATGAAGGACATCCATGATAATGTAAGAGAAACTCTTTAAAAGAACAATGAGAAGTACAAGGAGAAAGCCAATGAGAGAAGGAGAGATGTGCAATACAAGGTTGGGGATTTGGTCATGGCACATTTGAAGAAGGAAAAACTTCCAAAGGGGCAGCTAACCAAACTCCTCATGAAGAAGATAGGTCCTTTCCGGATTGTGCATAATTGGGCCCAATGCCTATGAGATTGAGCTTCCTCAAGGCTTGGCCATATATCCTATCTTTAATTTCTCAAATTTGTTTCCTTTCATAGGTGGTAATGATGCAGACTCAGAGGCAAATGTGACACTAGCAGGAAATGAGGAATGGGTTAAGGGTCTTCCACCCAATCAACCCTTGCAATTAGAATGCATCTTGGACACCAAAGTCTTGAAGAAAACTAGGAAGAAGACCTACAAGTAGTACCTTGTCAAATGGAGTGGCCTACCTACTAAGGATGCCACTTGGATGACTAAAGAAGACATTTTGAAACATGGTACCATTGTTGCTGATCTAGTTCCTCAAGGGACTTGAGTCTTCTTCCACCCCGGGGAGTATAGTGCAGGAGCACCAAGAGGATGATGAAGATCCATGATTGTTTTTTCTTTGTTTCATGGTTGATCATGTTGTAATAAGGTCTTTAAGACCATTCCTATGCTTTGTAATAAGGATCATGCCAAAATTGTCATGTTTGTGGTTGGGACAGTTATAAGAGTCATGCATTGTAATGGGGTAGTCATACATTGTAGCCTTTTTATGGCATATAGGAGGTAGTCATGGGTTGAATGCCTTGTCAAAGGCTTATAACTCTTGGGAAAAAGGTCTAAACATCCCAAATAGGGATAACATACTTGTAAATACAATATATGCCCATGTCATTAGTGGCAAATGCTGACAAAATAGGGCAGCGATGGTTGAAGATCAGTTATATACCTTCCCTTTGATTAAAACTACCTTCCAAAAGGTCTGTCAAGAGGTATACAGGCTTAAAAAGCCTTGAACATGTTCATTTTCGATGAGGATGAAGTTTGGAGGAAGAGCAAATAAGAAGAATTTTAGTTTTCTGCTATTTCTTGCGTAATTTCTTGTTTCAGACCGTACTACTCTCTTGTACGGAGGTGTCATAAGGGCTCATGGTATTGGATTGATAGTGGTATGAGTTAAGATTGAATTGCACCTTATTTGAGATCCTGAAACGGATCTAGAGTAGAGTTTGAAGACTTTTCCCATAACTGGTGCGAAACCCTGAACTAGGGTTTTTTGGTACAAAAATATGCATTTCTCTCCCATTCCATTGGTCTGATCCTCCTAAACTAGTGGAATGGCTTTAGATAGGTCTGTTTTCATGTGTTGTAATGAATTTGTGGGAAGAGAACCAAATTTCTAGAGGATTGAATGAAGAAACCTAACAAGAACCATGTGTTAGTTGTCAAGAAAAGGAACAATATAAGCCTAATTAGTTGCAGTCCATTATAGAGTCCTTAAAACCTGAGAATCCTTTGTTTTGACATGTCCCCGAGATGTCCAAGTGGTTGATTGAACATTGTGATCAAGTTTGAGGGTGGTTGCTTTGCAAAACAGGCCTAATTGGCCATAGGCTACAAAGGGAGCAGTTATAGGTTAGACTATATTGCCCAAAACAAGGTCAACCCAAATTGACATATGTTGAAAGCAATCCAAAAGGGTATCTCTAGATTATTAGAGATCATTGGTTGCAGACATATGTCAAAAGTTATAGTTGACTGAGACAAACCTGAGGCCTCGAGCAGTCTTATGAAGGAAGTGGGTTTTGTAGAGTTGCAAGACTATGTTGGATGGATGGGACATGTTGTCCAAGTTGCCAAAAGACCTTGTAGATGTCTGCCTTGCCATGATTGAGTCACTTGAATGAGATCTCACTTGAGCCATTGGTATGGGGTTGTGAACCAATAGGTTTGAGAGTTGATTAGATACCCAAGGGCCTCTACATCAGCTATCAATGCTTGAGTTTGCCTTGCCCCCTTGTTATCTGGTTTTGGATTTAAGAACATCTCTATGAATAGCTATTGTTGGTCTTCCGACAATCTTGTTATGAACTTGTTGTATTCTCTACAAGATTCTATACTACATAGCCCCCTAGTCCTATGAAAAGAATATAACTGATTATTTTCATAGGGGTCTTTCATATCTTCTGTCATTACCATTTCCATTCTGATTCCAAGATTGATAATTGTCCCATGGGTAATACGCGTTATTTCTAGAACAATCAATTACATTAACATTAGGAGGGTAGTAATCTCTTCTGTTATAGTCATCCCTTACTTTACTAACTAGGGGTTGATCTGTTACCCATCTGTCATTGCATTTCTATTATTTTTGAGAATCTTGATAATAGGCGCATTGTTTCCCTTATCCTCATTCATCAGTTTTCTATTTGTCCCATAAGTCCTTTTGCCACTATCAATGGTTGCTTGGTCAATCCTTGAAGCACTTTCCAAGGCTTCTTCATAGGATTTGTAAGGTAACTTTTGAACTTCTTCTCTCATATCCTTGTTTAAGTCATGCAAGAAAAGATCACATAATTTGCGATGATCCATGTTTGGAGCACTTGTCAAAGAATAGAGAACTTATCTCCATTGAGTGATGAAATGGGCTACTAATTCGTTTGGTTCTTGTTTCATAGTTAAGAATTCTCAGATCCCTGTCTTCATGAGTTTGTTCATGTCGAAAGACATGACAAACTCTCTAATTAATTGCCTAAATGAGTGTATTGAGGCCTCTAACAAGCAATAATACCAATCCAGGGCTATTCCTTCTAATGTCTTCAAGAAGATTTTGGTGACAACCCCATCCCAAGGGAGGATTTCTTTTATTGTAGTTGTGTAAGCTTTAATGTACGAGTTGGGATCTCCTTCTCCTTTGAACTTTGGTAGATTAGGTAATGGTCGAGGTAACATAATGCTTATTATGATTAGGTCAAGTGGCTCCTTTAAGTACTCCAAGTATGTGCCTAAAAAGGCACTCTGTGATTGAGGAGTTGATAGCATTAGCCCCATGGGTGGGCTTCGATAACCTAATGCTATTGTTTGATTCACTTGGTTTCCTAGCATCACTTGATTGTTCTGAATAGGAGGGTTCCCATTTGGGAATGTGTCATTACTCCCATTTCATGAGTAGTAGTTGAGGTATGGAGGATTCTGAGATGCCCCCTGGTCCTGTTCCATTCTAATGTCTTCATGGGATTTTGTCTTCTTTCTGGGACAAGTTGTTCTGCCTCTAGATTTCTAATTATTTGCACTAGAGTTGGGATAAGGTGTGTTGGTGTGGGACCTCTAGGATTTTTCTCATTTCTAGGGTTTTCTTTGCAAATGTTGTCATGATTTTGTGTTTCTTCTTGTATAGCATTTTCTCGTTGTTCTTCTCATAGAGCAACTTTTAAGGCTTCTTGAGCATCTTTTGCTTCTTTTAAGTTCCATTCTAGCCTTCTTACTTCATCATCAAATTGAGTACTTGAGGTGCTTGTGGATAGTTGATCCATGTGATAGACTTCTGATCTCATTTGTATTCTTTTTGCTTTGTGAGGTGTGTTTGGTATGGCAGGGTTATGCTCCCATGCATGGTTGTTGAAAGATAAAGAGCGCCTGGGTTATCTTTGGTCTTGTTCATAGTCTAAATCTTCATAGTCATAAAAGTTTGAGATCGATACATTTGGTTTAGGTGGCACATATCTATTGAAAGATGGAGTTTCTGGTTCCCTGGAGGGACTATTCCCTAGCTTTAAGTCTAGTTTTGTCATATTTGGGGGTGCCATAGACACCACAGAATAAATGGAACGAGCGAAGGTGAAGGCGACAAAAGTGGAAGCGACGAAGATGGTTATGAAGACGAAAGTGATAATGATTGAAACCTTTGAAGTTGAAATCTCAAAAGAGTGATAATGATAATGTTTAAATGGAATTTGAGTGATAGGAACACGAAAAGCTTAACCAAGAGGCTTTATCCTTTCACATCAGGTTCAACAAAATATGTACATTTAAAAACATGACTCGATGACTTGGGGTGGTTGAGTCAGCTTTGGCATGCACATGGACCCTCTCTCCTTGTCACGGGGTGAACCTCCACATAACTCTCACTCTTGTGGAAATAGCCAGTCGAGAGGAGGTGAGACACGGGGGCAGTCTGCTCATTGGAGAGTTAGACTTTGCGGAGAGTGGTTGGCTAGTCTTGAGGCCTTTGTTGTGTGTTTGTTTGAATGAGGTGTTCTGTGACTGTTGTTGACGAATCACTAGTCACTATTCTTATGTTTGGGTCTCTAATGTTCCAACGTTGTGTGGGTTGACTGTTGTTTTCATTGATGTTTTGTTCAAGTTGGCATTGTCATTCATATTGTTGGATGATTGCTTGTATTTGGAGTTCTCTGAATCTTTCTTCTTGTTCTTGAATTGTTTGTTGATCATGTTGTTGTCTAGGGTGGATCCCCTCTATCTCATCAAGGATTTCCTTCACCCACTCACCTCTAAGTCTAGGGCACATTCAAGAGCCTAAATAAGAGAGAGATGGTTAAAGCTAAACTTGACTTGACCTAGGGTTTCGACTTAGGGTTTGTTTCACCTAAGGTTTGACTTTTGTTGACTTTCTATTGACCTTGTGATGAAACCAAGGGTTTGTAAACCTTCTACGTTGCTAATGTTTTTTTTTCTTTTTTGTTTTCGTATGCATGCAAGTCTATATGAGTGCAATCAAACAATTTTTTTTGTGATTTTTTCTATTTATAGAAATGAAAGTATTTTTTTCTATTCTAGATAGGAATTAAAAAATGAACACAAACTAGTATGAGATTTCCTAATGCAATTGAATCTATGTTTTTGGTTTAATTTTCTGAATAAGTGGAACAATTTAATCTAGGAAAGGTAAATTGCTATTAATATATGAACTTTGGGAAAGGAAACTACTTTAACAATGTAAATCTTCTTAGCCTATCAAGGGAAAAGCAACATGTATTTACTATTCCCAAGAGCAAAGTTTGATTATCTAATTACTATGAAATGAAAAAAAATATGAAGGAACCTGGAATAAAGAGACGCGTGAGCCTCCATTAAGCTCATAAATCCTTGTATGGCAACCTGTAATCCTCTTGTAGCAATGGGGTGATCCTCTTGGCAACAATAAGAAAAGAGAAGCAATAGAAGCTTTTGAAGCTTTGAAATGAGCTCAATGAGAGCTTGATGAGCACTGTGGCTTGTGATGTGAGCAATGTACGAATGCAAAACAAGATTTTAGCAAAGCTAGATGAGATAACAAATAAAAGCAAAAGGCTCTAATGTTCTGTGTGAGCATATGGATGCTTGATTTGGAGAGCAATAACCTACAAGAACTGTGTGTACAGATGAAATTTCCTCCCTTTGTGCTTGAGGGAGGGGGCATTTATAGGTTTGAAGAAGGGATGAGAGGTGAAGAAGAAGATTTAACTCCCTTTGATTGAAGAGTTAACTTAGGTAACACAAGAGTGATCTGGGCTAAAATTAAAGTGATCTAACCAATTATAACTTATCACTCAAGAAGAAGTGAAGAAAAAGAATGCATGGGAATGCATGTGTTGATAATTAAAGACAAAAATAAGCTAAATATGCATGGGTGGATGCATGAAATAGTTAACTCTATCTTTGCCACAAAATTGCATGCAAACGGGAAGAAAAACGGGCAAAAATAGAGCTATTTTGGGCTAAAAATTGAAGTTAACTCAAGGGTGAAAATAATAGAAGGGTTGCCACCTGGTCGCCCCTTTCACTAGTTAGGGTCACTTGGCAGCGACCCTAGGTTGCCCGGGGGTGACCCATGGGCAACCCTCAGAGGAGGGGCCCAGGGTGATGATGCAAGATGGGAGATGAAAGAGGAGGAGAAAAGAAGGGGTTCTGCCTCCAGAAACATTTCAAACAGGGGTCAAAAACCAAATATCCAATTGCAAATGTAGGATCTCCTAGGGGAGATATGGAAATAATAGGGGATGAAGTTGGAGAAAGGAGAAAACACAACAAATGGATGAATATAGGCTTAGGGATGAAGTTGCAAGCATAGGAAACAGAAATCAACAAGTGTCAAAAAGTGTCGAAAGTGAAGAAAGAGATAAAACAACAAAGGGGAAACAACACAAGGACAAAGAAACCACATGCTACCAAAAGAATTGCTGCTAAGAGAACATTATTTCACACTTAGATGTATGTGACAAGGATTGTGAGTCATCATCGGGGTCCTTGTGGAGGTTGTACATGATTTTGGTGCTTACATGTTCCAAATTGGCAATTTATATAATTGAGTTAATTATGACTT
Source organism: Cunninghamia lanceolata (assembly GCA_027924645.1). Taxonomy (NCBI): domain Eukaryota; kingdom Viridiplantae; phylum Streptophyta; class Pinopsida; order Cupressales; family Cupressaceae; genus Cunninghamia; species Cunninghamia lanceolata. The sequence continues at coordinate 21,944,476 of BSBN01001583.1, forward strand.
GCCCAAGACCTCATTCTCCTTAGATCCTGAGAGAATGGAGAGAAGTGAAACATGGCACCATCACTAGATATCTTGGAATTCCTTTCAACATTGGAGTCTCCCTCAAAAATATGTGGAATTTCTGAATTGGACAAATTAGTTCTTGTCCATGGTCAACTTTATCCAAGTTTCCAACAAAATTCTCTTTACTAGCCATGTGAGTATTTCATATTTATTAGTTTTCCTCTAGAACCTACTATAGTTAATTGACTTCGTTAATTATAAGCTTTATTTTGGATAAATGGGACAATCAAAAAGGCCTACCATGCACTTCTTGGTTGCATTGTATCCAACCAAAATCTATAAATGGGGGTTGGAAATTATTCATCCTTTTACCCAAGGTATCTATCTTACAACTAAATGGGTTGTTAGAGATTTAGAGGGGGACTCTTCCTAGAAACATATGGTCTTCCTTTGTACACAATTTTCATTAGTCGAGACTGTAAGCACCAAAATCACGCACTGCCTCCACGAGGACCCCTATGATGAGTTAGATCCTTGTCACATACATGTAAGCGTGAAAATAAATCCTTTGGGCAGTAGGCCTCTTGACGACATGTCCTCTCTTCTTGTTTTGTGTCGTTTCTACTTTGTCGATTCTCCTTCTTCTCCTTCTTCCCCGTTTGTGATGCTTTTTGACACTTGTTGCGACACTTGTCGACTTGCATTTTTTGGCTTGCGACCTTAATCCTAGGCCTTGTGAGTGTCTTGTAGGTGAGTTTTCACCTCATACCCTTGTGTTTCATCTAGCGCACCTCATAGATGCCTTCTAGAGGTCCCCCAATCCCTCTCCCACCTTTTGTTTTCAGTTTCGACCTTCCTATCCAAATCTCCCCCTATTATTTCTAGATCTCCCCAGGAGATCCTGTAGACGCAAGTGGAGATTTGGATTCTTCCTCATGATTGACCTGTTTCTTGATGCAGAAATCATCTTTTCCCCCCCTTTTTCCTCCTGCCACCCTAATTTTTGCATTCTGCTCTGTTTCACCTCGGATCTCCTTGGGCGACCCATGATCTCCCTAGGCGACCCTATTTGATGAAAGTGGCGACCCTGCCGTCTTTTGTCCCGCAGAAAAACTAAAGTTTCTCTCTCATTTTTGCCCCTTTTTCTTTCTGTTTGCATGATTTTTGATCCTTGATATAGAGTTAACCATTTCATGCACCCACACATGCATAATTATCTCTATTTGATCTTAAATTAACTCTTCAATCAATCTCATGCATCTCTCCTATCTCCTTTTCTTCTTTAGTGATAAGCTATCATTGCTTCATCACTCTCCTTCTTGTTGAGTTCACTGGGTAATCAACCTTGTTAACTCTCCAAGCTATTCTTGTTAACTCATCAATCAAATGAGCTAACTCTTCAATCCAATCCCTTCTTCAAACCTATAAATACCCCCTCCCTCAAGCACAAAGGGAGGCAAATTCATTGTACACCAACACTTGCCAAGTTTACTCTCCAATCTAGCATTCATATGCTCATACAGGACATAAGTGCATTTTACTTTGATTGTTCAGACAAGCAGCACCACACTGCTCAATTTTTTAGCGATTGTGCTCAATTCAAGCTCACATCGAGCTCATAAAAGCTTCACAAAAGCTTCTCTTTGTTGCTTCGAGTCATTCTGTTGTCGAGAGAACCAACTGCTATCACAAAAGGATTCAAGTTGCCTACACAAGGATCATTGAGGGATAGTGGAGTCTTCAAATCTTCATCTATTCAAGTTCTTTTATTGCTTTCATAGTAATTAGACAATCATCTTGCTCTTGGGAATAGTAACATACTTGCTTTTTCCTTGATAGATTAGATCTTGCATGCTAGATTAATCATTTTTGCATTCTTAGATCTACTTTGTTAGAAAAAGTATCTTTCATTTTTATTAGATTAAATTGCATTAAAAACACCAAAAACCCACAAAAACATAGACTACACATTGCATTTGAAAAAGACATATAGGATTGCATACATATTTCTTTCATCGATTAGAAGCATTTTCCTTTCCAAAAATACTCTAAAAAATACCAAAAAGGTGCATTGCATGTCATTTAGTTTACATCCATATAAAGTAGAAAACCTCGAAAACCATTGATCCCATCATGAGGTAAAAATAGTTCAAGAGACCTTCAACGAACCCTTGATTTCATTACAAGGTACAAACAAAGTCAAAACACACGTCAAACCTTAGGTCAAAACCCTAGATTTGGTTAGAGTTAGCATTCACATGATTTCCTCTATCCTGATTCACGCATGTGTTTAGGAGTGAGGGGAGACTGGGTGAGAGCTATCTGAGACGAGATCGAGGAGATCTATCCATAACCACAACAACAGACACACATTCCACCACAAGAGGATCCATTTGTTCTCTTATTAATTAAGGAAATTAGGCAGTTATGATTACATAGAACATTTCTCAAAGACATAGAAACAAGAGAAACCATCAATGAGAACAACCGTCTACCCACACAAAGGTGGAATTCAAGAAATCCAAATAGAAGAAGAGAGACTAGTGACCCTTCGGGTCATAGGGTTATCTCAACCACCACAACAATTGAATGAAACATACAACAAAACGCACAACAACAAAGGCCACAGAACTTGCCGACCCCCCTTCGCGAAGTCCAGCTCTCCAACGAGCTAGACCCCTGCCCTGTCTCACCTCCTCTCGACTGGCTAATTCCACGTGAGTGAGAGTGACGTGGTGGATCGCCCCATGGTAAGGAGGGAAAGGGTCCATGTGTGTGCCGAGATCTGACCTGACAGCCTCCAGGCAATCGGAGTCACGATTTCGAGCGTAAATATTTTGGTGAACCCGATGTGAAATACAGAATCTTCTAATCTTGTAGTTTGCATTCCCATTGCAAAAACATTCCGAAAGCATTCAAACATTCCTTCTTTGCTTTTTCATAGCCATTTTAACTTCCATCGTCTACGCCATTATTCATTCCATTTATTTTGCGGTGTCTGTGATACCCCCTAATATGACGGAATTAGACTTGAACTAGGGAAACTTTCCCTCAAACGAACTTGAAACACCTTCTTTTGATAGGTATGTGCCACCTCATCCAGATGCACTTGTTACCAACTGCTATGACTATGAAGACTCTGACTATGAACATGAGCCAAGAGAGTCCAGGTGCTCTCTATCCTTCAAAAACCTGGCTTGGGAAAATGATTCAGCCATACCAAACGCCCCCCATAAATCCAAAAGGGTAAGATCAGAAATATGTCAACCAGGACAACCTTCCACAAGTACATCAAACACTCACCTCGACGAAGAAGTTAGAATCTTGGAAAGGCGTTTACAGGAAACCAAGGATGCTCAAGAAGCATTAAGGATAACCTTGGAAGAAGAACAAAAAGAGAAGGCCACATGAGAGAAAGCCCATCGCTATGAAACTAGTCGAAGAGAACATCCTAGAAATGAAGAGAACCCTAGAGCTACAACTCATGCAGATGTAATTGCAACCTTAGTGCAAAGAATCAGGATCCTAGAAGCAGAACAAGCTGCTTCAGAGAAAAGAACAAAATCTCACGAATAGGACTAGGGGGCATCACAAAATCCTCCCTACCTCAACTACTATTCACGACATGCTAGCAACGAAACTTGTCTGAATGGGAATCCTCCTATTCAAAACAATCCAACAAATCCAACGATAAGTTATCAAAACCCACCCACAGGGTTGTTATTAACAACCCCGCAATCTCAGAGTGCTTTCCTAGGAACATACCTCAAATATCTAAAGGAGCCTCTAGACTAGAATATAAGGAGTGTGCAACTACCTAAGCCATTACCTGATCTCCTGAAGTTCAAGGGAGAGGGAGACCCAAACTCCCACATCAAAGCTTATACTATAGCCATAAGGGAACTCCTTCGTTGGGATGGAGTCCTCATGAAGATCTTCCCAAAAATGCTTGAAGGCATCGGCCTGGATTAGTATTACCATCTTCCAAAGGCTTCTATCCACTCATTCAGACAACTGATTGGAGAATTTGTCATGGCATTTGACATGAACAAACTCCTAAAAATAGGGATTAGAGAGTTCCTCATGATGAAACAAGAACCGAATGAATCCATAGCACATTTCGTCACCCAATGGAGACAAGTGCTCTACTCTTCAACTAGTGCTCCTAACATGGACCACCGAGAACTATGCGACCTCTTCTTGCATGCCCTTAAAAAAGACATGAGAGAAGATGTCCAAAACCTTCCATACAAATCCTATGAGGAAGCGTTGGAAAGTGCCTTAAGAATTGACCAAGCCACCATCGACAGCGGTAGGAAGGTGTATGGTTTAAATGGAAAAACAACACAAGAAGACACGGGAAATAACACCTTTAATGTCAAAATTCTCAAAAACAACAGGAATGCAACCACAGATTGAGTAACGGATCAACCCCCGGTCAAAAGGGTAAGAGATGATTACAATGGGAGAGATTATTATCCTCCTAACGTAAATGCAATAGATTGGCTTAGAAACAATGGGTTTTACCCTTGAGATAATTATCAAAGATGGAACTGCGACAAAAATGGGAATGGAAATGATGGGAAGTAAGAAAGACCCACTTATGAATACAACCACTATTGTACTTTTCATAGAACGAAAGGACATAGCACTGAATCTTGCAGGGAATACAACAGATTCATAGAAAAGCTTCCGGAGGATCAGCAACACGTGTTCATAGAAACGTTCTTGAACTCGCAATAGATCACCCCTGACATTAAAGATACAAGGCAAAACTAGGCTCCCATAGCACCTCAAAATGCAAGCATGAGGATTTATTAGGACCCATTCCCTGCACACAAGAACACTGAGACAACAAATACGGATAAGGCAACTCAAAGTAGCAACCCCGAAGTCCCACCTCAACTAGGACAAAAAGGAGAAACTAAATTGTTAGGGTTGGTTGAGATCACACATGATGAAGAAAAAGAGAGTCATGAAGAAGACAATGAGCAAATCGAAGCATGTGAAGGCACCATTTTGATAGTTGAACCAACACCGACTCCTATCCGGCCTTATGAACTCATAAAGGACCTAAATATCTCATTCATTGATTTGCTCAAAAATTCACCTTCACATCACTTAGCTATGTTAAAAGCCATAGGCTTGAGATATCTTGATCAAATCACACTGCCACCTAGTGAACAAATCAATCACGTTGACTACGATCTTGCCCCACCAAACTTGGAACTTAAAGATCCAGGGTTCTTCTTTGATTTACAACAGATGCCCTTCGAGGTAGAATTAACAAAAAAAGGAGACCCCACGCTATATCTTCAAGTTTGGGTCTATGACACGTGTATCAAACAAACGTTGATCAATGATGGAGTTGCAGCGAACATAGTTCCTTTTTCCCTTTTGGAGAGAATGGGCTATGGACACACCAACATCACCACTTCAAGGAACACCTTAAGCGGATATGATAATCTGAAGGTAGCCACCATAGGAAAAATCACTCTCCCAGTGACCTTGGGTCCCAAGATGATCTCGATTATTTTTTATGTCATAGACAAACATACAGGTTACAATTTAATTCTTGGAAGGCCATGGATACACAGGATGAAAGTTGTGCCATCTACGCTTTTTCAAGAAGTTTGATTCTTACATCTAGGGAAAGTGTATGTTGAGCAGGGAGATTCGAAACCTTTTAGCATGATAAAATCTAACACCCCAAACAAATGCATAGGAATTCTGATAGACTACAAACTCCCTACCAACAAGTTAACAATCCCAAGTCCAACACCGCAATCAATATGCATCAAAAGGATGGGAACCCCGAAAATGATCATGAATACAACAGACATCAAAACTCTGGAAAATGGGCCACCTCCAAAGCAGAAAGAAGTGGTCCCTAAAGAAAAGACAATCGAAATCATGGAGTTGATCGAAAGGGATAGACAACTCCAATCCCCCCTAGAGATACTCACCATTGGCTTCCATGAAGCCTATAAACTTTTCCTGTGCATAGGGGAAAAGCCTCATAGAACTGAAGATCGGATATTTCAAACCGCAACATTAGATATAAGTAATGCACCGCCACATGCTTTCTCAGATGCTGAGGAAGACATGACGGAAGGGTACACCCCACTGTCACCATTGAGTAAGTCACATCTCCTTGATACACCTAAAGAAACAAAATCGTATGAGCCCCTTACCCCAACAGAGGACTTGCATCAACCAATTACCCATGGAGGAGGAATATTCTCCGAACAATGAATCAACCAATGTTATAGGGGTGTTACCAAAAATATTTGTAGTTTTCAAACCACAAGAAAAACCAACCAGTTTCACCTCGGTTCAATCAAACAAACTTGGTGAATGGGAAGCACCTCAGGTACAAATAGAAATGGTGGAAAGGTTGCCTGATGAAGATGAAGAAAGTGAAGGAATCTTTCATAGAGAATGGAAGATGAGAGTGACAGTTGGTATCGATGATCCTGTCATCTTTGAGCTACCAAAGAGTTACATTGGGTATGCCATGGATTTGAGACCAGAACCAATGGGAAGACGAGTATAAGCTTTGTCCCTCCTGACGAACCAAAGGAGCCACAAACTCCCCTTGAACTATTTTAATTCTTGCAAAGAATCCAAGAGAGGCCAGAGATAAAAATCTACATGCAAGAACAATTCGATCTATTGATGGAATTACTCAATTGTGAAGGAGTCCTATACTTCTACTCCCTCCCATCAACATGCTTTTCAGGATCTATTACGGCTGACAATGCCCAGAGAAACCACTGAATTGGAAGCAATAGACTCGAGTAGTAAACCATACCACATAGGAGAACTAGTCCTAAGAAGAGGTAGCACGAAAAAAAAGAAAAAGAGATGAAAGAGAACCTTTTTGGAAGACTGGAAAGGACCATACATTGTTAAAGAAGATATCAGAAACGGTGCTTATCTCTTGTGCACAATAGAGGGAGAGGAATTTGGTGAAACACTCAATGCCTTTCACCTAAAGAAATATTATGTCTAAAAGACCAAAAAATCATAAAACATAAAACTCAAAAAAAATATAAAACTCAAAAAATGTCAAAAATAATTTGTTTCTTGCATTTCTGCATCATTCTGTTCATCTTGCATTACTGTTTGTGACTTGCTCTTATGTTATTTTCCCTTTAGTAAGGAGTCTAATGTTGCCTAGATATATGTCATCCTTTCAGGACCTAGAGATTCCTCATCTTTCACAATCGCCATTATCCCCCTTCACTCCCAGTGAATCTAAAATCAAAGCCTAGCTCTTAGCTTTACACTGATCCCAGTCTTAATGAGTTAAGATGTTAGGTCTAAGCAGAGTCAATATTCAAACCTACAGTGTTCAAAGGAAGCTTGCAAGAAGACCTTCCCAATTCTTCCCTACTAGAAGAGAAGTTCGACCAGATTACGAAAACTTTAGGTGGCACTTAGCCCCTTATCTCTCTTGGCCAAAAACGTCAAGAAGATCAAAACTCTGAAGGAAGCAATCTAAGATACGAGTGAATAAAAAAAAATGAGTGAACAAAATAAGAGTGTAGAAAAGTGAGAGTTGAGAGATCAAAGCATTGCATAGCAAAAATTCCCAAAAAAACATTCATTTCTAGAAAACTCAGAAAATTAAAAAAAGTGAGAAAAGGTAAGTGACGAAAAATACAAAAAAAAAGTGAAAAGAAAAAAAAGAGAGATACGAAAAAAAGAGTGAAAGAGAGAAGATTGCTGAATGTTCATACTCTTGGGTGGAGAAAAGTCTAAGCTCGAAGCCTCAAGAGTGACATTTTAACAAAGAAAGTAAGATACAAAGCACACACATGCTCTAGGTTGAGCAAAGATGAAGAGTCTAGTTGTCTCTAAGATCATCTTCTATCTAGGGACCCTTGTTCTTTCCCATTTTTATCCTTTACCCCAGGTCTATCTTGCTTGCCATCTCTGATCTAGGTCTAGTGGGCACCTATAAAACTTGATGATCGTCTAAGTTGAAAGCCTGTCAATTTATCTTATCTAGATAAGGATCAATGTTTAGCCTTTAGAAAAGCCTAGAAATTAGAAGCACTCCATAATTCATTTTCACATCCCACTTGAGTTCTTTTCCAAAACCCATCTCATAGCCCTGAATAGATTCCTTATATTAGGACAACCCGCAATCCCCTAAACTGAAAATGGTGTTTAAGAGCAGTCATTCTGTTTGTCCCATATTGCATTCATATCAAAATCAGAAAAAGAGTCACAAAGCAATAAAGTCAAGTGTCATATCTCATGACATTCAGTAGAGTATTGTAGTTTCATTTACTGCATTTCTTGTGTGCCTACATTATCATAACGTAAACTGCATATCATACATGTGTTCTTCAAAATTACAAAAACATGTCATCATTGTCATAATTGCATTTGGTAAAAGAGTTGAAAAGGTCAAAACATAATAAAAAACTTCCTCAAAACTTCCAAACGTGTGCAAGAGATGAGTACAGAGTTCCACAAGGGAAAAACCATAGAAAATGATAAGCTTTCATACATATATCTAAAGTTTTCACATACAAATGGCATCATAGAGCTAAGACAAAATGCTCTCAAAAGAAGTAGAGGCTCCCCATGCAAGGGGGCACAAGTTTGAAAAAAACAAGTCAAAGTTGGTTCCCTCCAATAGAACCTTCGGGGCTTCAGTTCCTCTGTCTATGAGTACTGCGTGTCGCTCCATGGGACCTATGAGAGTGATGTGCTCTACTGTTGGCATGCAATTGTGAAGGCTTGGCCATGCTAGTACCAGAATGCCCAACATTAAGGGGAGCCATCTCCCGAAGCACTTTATTCTCACCCTGAAGCATGCTAACCTGGGTCTTCAAACTTGTGATCATCTCACACCCATGGTAGACAAGAGCAAAAATGTCTGTGTGTCACCCTATAGCAGGGGGCACACTAGGATCATCCAAGAGACGATCACAGGTTATCATAGTAAAAGGGAAGGTTAATCCAACATTAACCTCTCGAACCAGGTCCCTCCACTCTTCGACATTGCCTAGAAGGCCAAAACCAAAGTTAGGATCAAGTCAATGCCAAAAAGAAAGAGAAGACAAAATAAAAGCCAAAGTAAAGTTCTTGTAGAGCAGAACTCGCGTGGATCTCCAAGTTGCCAGTTAGGGTCAAATTCACACATCACCTCATCTAAGTGAGGAGGTTGCTAAACAGTGGGAGGACTCTTAAGAATGTTAGGAGCCTCATGCGAGACATGAATGTCCTCAAAATCATCATCCTTAAGACGGGCCTCATCTAACAAATCATCGCTATCAGGAACATAGTCCTCGTCAATGGACTCCGAATCAATGGCCACAACCATAGATCGGGAAGGAGTCCCTCTCCCTCCACTCCGTCCTCCTCTAGAAGCTCTAGTAATGAAAACACCTGGAGTCAAGGGTGTCCAGACAACGCTCCTCTGTCTAATCTCCCCCATCTCCTGAATGGTCCTATAACAGGTGGACACTGGGGGCAAGTCCTCTGGGACATCCTCACCGAACTGCTGTAAGACTCAATCTACCTGATGAGCTGCAACTTGACCATTGTGATCTGTGATCTCTAGAACCTCATGACAATATGCTCTCACCTCACCATCTTGAGGCCAAGCCCCCTCCATGTCACGATAAGGATAAAAAATCACATCATCATTTGTGAGGGTGGCAATAGTGGGAAGTGTAGCATCATAATGACCAATATGTGTCCACCTCGCTGCTCTCGGTAGTCGCCTATCCGAAAGAGGAATAAGCTTTTGATAAGGCTTCATGTGCTCAAAAATCCATGTCATAATCAAAGAAGAGTGGCTTAAAGCTAGAGCCCCTCGCCAAGAGATCTGATAAAAATCTCTGTAAACCATAGCCAGGATGTCAGGTCCCCATGCGTAAACTGTGCCCTCCTCTAGACCATGAATGATGGGTACCCAAAACCATCTCAAATGAGTTGAGGCCTTGTCTCCCGACAGCCTCAAAGCAATCAAATTAATCAGAAAGCTCCTCAGAAGTGGGATATGGAGTTGAGGCACTGAAGAAAGTAGAACTCTTGTCTGGTCCCCGGGATGATTAACCCCCATGAAAGTAGCCCAAGAAGCCTTGTTCTTAGAAGACTCATTGGCAGGAAGAAATAGAGTTTGTCCCCTCATAGGGACCCCAAGAATACGATATACATCATATAGAGCGATAGTCCACAACCCTAAAATTTGCGAGAACCTGAATGTGTTCCTATCTGGATCCCAGTAAGTCAGAATATCACAGCATATTTGAGATACATGATGGATCACAAGAACATGACAAACTCTGCCAATGCCTGTCCTCTTCAGTATGCCACGATCCTTTGCACTTAGGGAAGCAAACATCCCTGAAAGCCACCCTTGCTCTCAGCCAGCATTCCATCGAATGCGCCCCTCCTGCAAAATCGAAAGAGAAGTTTAGATTAGATCTTGTAAACTCGTAAAAACACAAAAAAAGCATACAAACTATCAAAAATTGTAATAAATAGGCAGATTAAGTGACCAAGTTCATGTCAGTTCAGAGTAAAAGAAGCATTAAACAACATCAGTTGCAGCTAAAAATTAGTCCTATAGGGTTTCCCCCTGGGTGATCTAGGTGTCAGTTAGGATCCCCCTAGGCGACCCTGTTGCAAAACAAGATCCCCCAGGGTGACCTTGTTGTTAGACAGGATCCCCTTGGGTGACCCTGCCAGCCAGAAGGGCTGACCCTATGAGCGACCCCCTCAAGCAAAAATTAGTCTAAAAACCTTGTTTCTCGGTCAATTTCAGAAAACAAAAGACCAATCCTACTCTAAACAATGAGATGAACACAATGCAACAAGAAAAATCACCAAAAACAGATGATTTCAAGATTTTTTTGCAAAATTTAACCTAGGGTTTAGAGGAGAGTTTTTCACTAGTTACTTACTTGGTTCTCCATGGCTGAGGAAGAGGCAACCATCTCTGCGATCCCCTCGATGATACTTTTCTATCAGCTACTCACACGAATGATTCTGTCACCGTTTCACTTTGATCTCACAATTTGGCTCTCTTTGTTTTCCCTTATCTTAGTTTCATTTTGCACATTTAGTCTAGTTTATTTTGCTTTTATGTATTTGTTTCGTGCTTTGTTGTGCGTGCTCTCATACCTATAGGTTCAAACCGACAAAAGCAAGTGACTAGTCAAACTCAAATGATCCATGGTAAGTTCGTCATTTTAGTTTTCATTATTTGTTTTGATATATTTAGATGACCAGACTGATACTAGTTATTGTAGGTACAAATTGCAGAAAATTGACAACAGGTAAGGCCTAGTTCAGGAACGGTGTCTACCTTTCATGTAGACTATTGTCCCCGAAGGAGGCAAATATATAAGCACTAAAATCATGCACTACCTCCACGAAGACCCCTATGATGAGTCAGATCCTTGTCACGTACATGTAAGCATGAAAATAAATCCTTTGGGCAGCAGGCCTCTTGACAACACGTCCTCTCTTCTTGTTTTGTGTCGTTTCTACTTTGTCGATTCTCCTTCTTGTCCTTCTTCCCCATTTGTGACTCTTTTCAACACTTGTTGTGACACTTGTCGACTTGCATTAGGCCTTGTGAGTGTCTTGTAGGTGAGTTTTCACCTCGTCCCCTTATGTTTCGTCTAGTGCACCTCATAGAAGCCTTCTAGAGGTCCCCCGATCCCTCTCTCGCCTTCCATTTTCAGTTTTGACCTTCCTATCCAAATCTCCCCCTATTATTTTCAGATCTCCCTGGGAGATCCTGTAGATGCAAGTGGAGATTTGGATTCTTCCTCATGATTGACCTGTTTCTTGATGCAGAAATCATCTTTTCCCCCCTTTTTCCTCCTGCCACCCTAATTTTTGCATTCTGCCCTGTTTCACCCCGGATCTCCCTGGGCGACCCATGATCTCCCTGGGCGACCCTGTCTGAAGAAAGTGGCGACCTTGCCATCTTTTGTCCCACGAAAAAACTGAAGTTTCTCTCGCGTTTTTGCTCTGTTTTCACCCATTTTTCTTTCTGTTTGCGTGATTTTTTATCCTTGATATAGAGTTAACTATTTCATGCACCCACACATGCATAATTAGCTCTATTTGATCTTAAATTAACTCTTCAATCAATCTCATGCATCTCTTCTATCTCCTTTTCTTCTTCAGTGATAAGATATCATTGCTTCATCACTCTCCTTCTTGCTGAGTTCACTGGGTAATCAACCTTGTTAACTCCCCAATCTATTCTTGTTAACTCATGAATCAAATGAGTTAACTTCAATCCAATCCCTTCTTCAAACCTATAAATATCCCCCTCCCTCAAGCACAAAGGGAGGCAAATTCATTGTGCATCAACTCTTGCCAAGTTTGTTCTCGAATCTATCATTCATATGCTCATACAGAATGTAAGTTTGTTCAGACAAGTAGCACCACACTGCTTAATTTTTCAGCCATTGTGCTCAATTCAAGCTCATACAAGCTTCACAAAAGCTTCTCTTTGCTTCTTCGAGTCATTTTGTCGTCGAGAGAACCAATTGCTATCACAAAAGGATTTGAGGTTGCCTACACAAGGATCACTGAGGGATAGTGGAGTCTTCAAATCTTCATCTATTCAAGTTCTTTTATTGCTTTCATAGTAATTAGACAATCATCTTGCTCTTAGAAATAGTAACATACTTTCATTTTCCTTGATAGATTAGATCTTGCATGCTAGATTAATCATTTTTGCATTCTTAGATCTACTTTGTTAGAAAAAGCATCTTTCCTTTTTATTAGATTAAATTGCATTGAAAACACCAAAAACCCACAAAAACATAGACTACACATTGCATTTGAAAAAGACATATAGGATTGCATACATATTTCTTTCATAGATTAAAAGCATTTTCTTTTCCAAAAATACTCTAAAAAATACCAAAAAGACGCATTGCATGTTATTTAGTTTGCATCCATATAAAGTAGAAAACATCAAAAACCCTCGATCCCATCACGAGCTAAAAATAGTTCAAGAGACCTTAAAGAAACCCTTAATTTCATCACAAGGTACAAACAAAGTCAAAACACACGTCAAACCCTAGGTCGGCAAACCCTAGGTCAAAACCCTAGATTTGGTTAGAGTTAGCAATCACACAATTTCCTCTATCCTGATTCACGCATGTGTTTAGGAGTGAGTGGAGAGTGGGTGAGTGCTGTCCGAGACGAGATTGAGGAGATCCATCCATGACCACAGCAACAGACACACATTCCACCACAAGAGAATCCATTTGTTCTCTTGTTAATTGAGGAAATTAGGCAATTACGATTACATAGAGCATTTCTCAGAGACATAGAAATAAGACAAACCATCAACAAGAACAACCATCTGCCCACACAAAGGTGGAATTCAAGAAATCCAAATAGAAGAAGAGAGACTAGTGACCCTTCGAGTCATAGGGTTATCTCAACCACCACAACAATTGAACAAAACATACAACAAAACGCACAACAACAAAGGCCACAGAACTTGCCGACCCCCCTTTGCGAGGTCTAGCTCTCCAAAGAGCCAGACCCCCGTCGTGTCTCACCTCCTCTCGATTGGCTAATTCCAAATGAGTGAGAGTAACATGGTGAACCGCCCCGTGGCAAGGAGGGAAAGGGTCTGTGTGCATGCCGGGATCCTACCCGACAGCCTCTAGGCAACCGTAGTGACGATTTTGAGTGTACAGAGACTACCCATGGGTTATGGTCAAGTGGTGAGAAAAAAATTCTTTTTGCTCATTTTTTAAAACTCATGGGTGTGCCCCCTTTAACACCATCTAGAAAACTTAGCAAATTACATCAAAATATATGTATTGGTATGACAAATCCCTTAGTCATGGCCTAATTTTTTCTTCCTCTTCCATTTGGTGGAACCATTTAATCTAGCATGAAGGTAAATCCCTAGGTATCATTAAAGAATTTACAGGAAAAACCATTTTAAAAAAGGGAATCCAGGTGTTCCATAACTTGTGGGATCCCAACAACTTCAATTGGAATTTTTGGTAGCTTCTCAAAACCTAATATAATCTATCCCCATCTGATAAGTAATCGATCTTTGAAATCCAACAACACCCCCTCGAATTCTCCACTTTATTGTCATTGCCTTGTTACACTAGCTTTTGGAAAGATTAGAGGTGGTCTAATTCTTCCAACATCTAGTTCCTCCCCCTTAAAATGATCTATAGGTAGATCCTCCTAGTTATCACCCTTTCACCTTGCCTCAATGCTAAATGGAATTGCAAGTTCACTTATTCAAGATGGAATAAACTTAGCTCCCAAATCTAGAAATCCAAAGTGGATGTCCAATCCTAACTTATGACATGGAAGATCTTGGATGTCATACTCCTATTGGAAATCGTCTCAAGTTCATTCACCCCCTCCATCTTGTCTCTTTTGTGCTATATTTGAATCTAAATTAAACATTCATTTTGGTCATGTCCTCATGCTCACAATTTGTGGTTGTCCCTTTTTTTACTCTCCTCATGCTTTTCCCTAAAGCTTGGTCATGGAAGTTTGTCTTTCAAAATTCCCTCTCCCACACCTAGAGACATGTCATCCTCAAGCTCATTCGGAAGTTCCATTGCATGGTTGTCTTCTCGAGCACTTTCCTTCCCACCCAATTTGAAACCCAAATGGTTTGTGCCAATTTGTCCCTCTGTATTACCAAGCTCTTTGCTATCCTTCAAAATCCTTTGATTAATCTATAATTAAAAGATACTATGCACATCCTTGATGCCCAACTCTAGAATGTTGAAAGGTTGTAGACTTTAGATAGAGTTCTTCAGAATGCTAATGACTTTGAATGATTACTATTTTTTCTACTTGTTCATCTAGTGGTTATATTAGCAAAGTTCTTGCTAGTTTAAATGTGGTGGTTGATCAGTATGAGTGCATCTTTCATTACTCTATCAAGTTTATGTTTCTTTCTCTCGGTGATGGAGTTCAATATAATTGCAAGTATGGGTTCAAATATTTGTCATGTTACAATAGTCGTTCTTGGATTGATGTTATTGTTGTGTATCTCCTTATTCAAATATCTTCCATTCATGGCCTACAATGACAAAGCTTTTCTTACTTGTCTAAAGAACAACAATCCTTGCTCCAAGTGTTCAAAAGGAAACATCAATGTTTTGGAAGACCAGTCATCTATGCCTCCTCTTCATGGATTCTCTTGTCCTTGTTTTCTCTACTTGGGATGGCCGTACTTCCAACTGCAGTGTTGTCCATAGTTGTTTGGATTCATTATTTCTATTTAGTTGTCCTTTGTCTTTAATGGAAAACCCTACTTTTATTGTCCTTCATATGCTTTGGTCATCGAATGCTCTAACTGTTATAGTTCTCTATAGTAGGGTCTATATTTTACTCTATTATTGTTCAACTATGTGAGTTCTAGTTGTCAACAACAGTTGTTTTTATGCTTGACGGTGCAACCATTTTTCCTAAATTGTAAACTTGTTTATGTTATTTGTTTCCTTTTTCACTTAAATCTAATTTAAAAAAAAAATTCCTTAAGAAGAGAAATATACAACATATGGAATATTTATCCAATACAACAACTCATATAACACTTCATCATGGAGTGCTCATCATACAACAACATATGTTCCAGTTATGAAGATATCTTGAAAATCACCAATTTAAGCACCTTGTTTGAGGAGGCAAGGATAGACAAAAAGACAAACTTCTTGACCAAAATTCACTGCAGAATATCTAATCTCAAGAAAAGATTACAAGCTTCATAAGGTGTGGGTGTCCTGTTTCTTTAGGCAACTATATGATGCTCTTGGTCCCATAGGCCACTTTGACCTTGTGGACGTTATTAAAATCTTTCATTTCATATCATAATTCAAAATAACTTGTTGAAAAGTTAAAAGGCAATTGATCTCCTGCCATGATGCCCATGGTTCCATCCGTATTTCCTTCATAGATGGGCTTGTCATATCATTCAAAAATCTCTGACACTGAATTGGTAAACAAGCCAAGCACTGCGCCTCCCATAGTTATGGGGTTTCCAGTAAGGACTGCAATTGTTATATCAAATAGAAACTTACAAACATGCAAAATCGTTCCGTGGTGTTGGCGACCAGGACGATGACGTATAATTTGATAGTCATGTCTACCTGTAACATGAAAATTTCATGACGAAATGGTCATTTAATTTTGTTTAGTTGACATTTTAAGAAAAATAAAGATTGTCAAATAAAATTCTACAATTTATCAAGATTAATAAAATGCATCAGATTTCCACAGTCCATAATATTATAAATGAGGGCTTCAACTGTATGAAAGTTTTTCTCTCAACGTTTCGGATCACACTCTATGATTCATCATTATGAGATGAGATTAAAGAGCAAGAGAAATAGAATGATGGATCAACGTTTCAAATCACACTCCATGATCCATCATTAGGAGATTAGAGAGCAAGAGAAGGTTTAGTTGACATTTAAAAAAAATAAAGATTATCAAATAAAATTCTACAATTTATCAAGATTAATAAAAGGCATCAGATTTCCACAATCCATAATATTGTAAATGAGTGCTTTAGGATTTAACTGTATGTAAGTTTTTCTCTCAACATTTTGGATCACATTCCATGATCCATCATCACGAGAATAGAGAGAAAGAGAAATAGAATGATGATGGATCATTCTATTTCTCTTGCTCTCTAATCTCCCGACTCCATCATCAAGAGATTAGAAATCAAGAGAAATAGAACTCCATCATCAGGAGATTACAGAGGAAGAGAAATAGAATGATTAGAACTCCATCATCAGGAGATTAGAGAGCAAGAGAAATAGAATGATCCATCATTCTATAGCATGATCTATCATTAGGGGATTAGAGTGCAAGAGAAATAGAATGATCTCTTGATCCATCATTCTATTTCTCTTGATCTCTAATCTCAAAAACAACAGGAATGCAACCATAGATGGAGTAATGGATCAACCCCCAGTCAAAAGGATAAGAGATGATTACAATGGGAGAGATTATTATCCTCCTAATGTAAATGCAATAGATCGGCCTAGAAACAATGGGTTTTACCCTCGAGATAATTATCAAAGCTAGAACTATGACATAAATGGGAATGGAAATGATGAGAGGCATGAAAGACCCACTTATGAATACAACCACTATTGTTCTTTTCATAGAACGAAAGGACATAGCACCGAATCTTGTAGGGAATAGAACAGATTCATAGAAAACCTTCCAGAGGATCAGTAATGCTTGTTCATATAAATGTTCTTGAACCCGTAACATATCACCCCTGACATTAAAGATACAAGGCAAAACCAGGCTCCCATAGCACCTCAAAATGCAAGCATGAGGATTTATTAGGACCCATTCCCTGCACACAAGAACATTGAGACAATAAATACGGATAAGGCAACTCAAAGTAGCAACCCCAAAGTCCCACCTCAACTAGGACAAAAAGGAGAAACTAAATTGTTGGGGTTGGTTGAGATCATGCATGATGAAGAAAAAGAGAGTCATGAAGAAGAAAATGAGCAAATCGAAGCATGTGAAGGCACCGTTTCGGTAGTTGAACCAACACCAACTCTTATTGGGCCTTATGAACTCATAGAGGACCTAAAGAAAACATATGCTCATATCTCATTCGTTGATTTGCTCAGAAATTCACCTTCACATCGCTTAGCTATGTTAAAAGCCATAGGCTTGAGATATCTTGATCAAATCACACCGCCACCTAGTGAACAAATCAATCACGTTGACTACGATCTTGCCCAACCAAACTTGGAACTTAAAGATCTAGGGTTCTTCTTTGATTTACAACAGATGCCCTTCAAGGCAGAATTAACAAAAAAAGGAGACCCTGCGCTATATCTTCAAGTTTGGGTCTATGACACGTGTATCGAACGAACATTGATCGATGATGGCGCTGCTGTGAACATAGTTCCTTTTTCCCTTTTGGAGAGAATGGGCTATGGTCACACCAACATCACCACTTCAAGGGACACCTTAAGAGGATATGATAATCTAAAGGCAGCCACCATAGAAAAAATCACTCTCCCAGTGACCTTGGGTCCTAAGACGATCTTGACTACTTTTTATGTCATAGATAAAGATACATGTTACAGTTTAATTCATGGAAAGCCATGGATACATAGGATGAAAGTTGTGCCATCTACGCTTTTTCAAGAAGTTCTTATCTTACATCTAGGGAAAGTGTATGTTGCGCAGGGAGATCCAGAACCTTTCAGCATGATAAAATCTAACACCCCAAACAAACGCATAGGAATTCTGATAGACTACGAACTCCCTACCAACAAGTTAACAATCCCAAGTCCAACACCACAATCAATATGCATCAAAAGGATGGGAACCCCAGAAAAGACCATGAATACAACAGACATCAAAACTCTGGAAAAATGGGCCACCTCCAAAGTAGAAAGAAGTGGTCCCCAAGGAAAAGACAATCGAAATCATGGAGTTGATCGAAAGGGATGGACCACTCCAATTCCCCATAGAGATACTCATCATTGGCTTCCATGAAGCCTATAAACTTTTCCCATGCATAGGGGAAAAGCCTCATAGAACTGAAGACTAGATATTTCAAACCGCAACACTAGATATAAGTAATGCACCACCACATGCTTTCTTGGATGCCGAGGAAGACATGACGGAAAGGTACACCCCACTGTCACCACTGAGTAAGTCACATCTCCCCGATACACCCAAAGAAATGGAATCATATGAGCCCCTCACCCCAACAGAGGACTCACATCAACCAATATTACCCATGGAGGAGGAATATTATCTAAACAATGAATCAACCAATGTTATAGGGGTGTTACCAAAAATGTTTGTAGTTTTCAAACCACAAGAAAAACCAACCACTTTCACCTCGGTTCAATCAAACAAACTTGGTGAATGGGAAGCACCTCGGGTACAAATAGAAATGGTGGAAAGGTTGCCTGACGAAGATGAAGAAAGTGAAGGAATCTTTCATTAAGAATGGAAGATGAGAGTGACAGTTGGTATTGATGATCCTATCATCTTTGAGCTACCAAAGAGTTACATTGGGTATGCCATGGATTTGAGACCAGAACCCAATGGGAAGACAAGTATAAGCTTTGTCCCTCCTAACGAACAAAAGGAGCCACAAACTCCCCTTGAACTATTCCAATTCTTGCAAAGAATCCAAGAGAGGCCAGAGATAAAAATCTACATGCAAGAACAATTCGATCTATTGATGGAATTACTCAATTGTGAAGGAGTCCTATACTTCTACTCCCTCCCATCAAAATGCTTTTCAGGATCTATTACGATTCACAATGCCCAGAGAAACCACTAAATTGGAAGCAATAGACTCAAGTAGTAAACCATACTGCATAGGAGAACTAGTCCTAAGAAGAGGTAGCACAAAAAACAAGAAAAAGAGATGAAAGAGAACCTTTTCAGAAGACTGGAAAGGCCCGTACATGGTTAAAGAAGATATCAGAAATGGTGCTTATCTCTTGTGCACAATGGAGGCAGAGGAATTTGGTGAAACAACCAATGCCTTTCATCTCAAGAAATATTATGTCTAAAAGACCAAAAAATCATAAAACATAAAAATAAAAAATTTTATAAAACTCAAAAAATGTCAAAAATAATTTGTTTCTTGCATTTCTGCATCATTCTGTTCATCTTGCATTACTGTTTGTGACTTGCTCTTATGTTATTTTCCCTTTAGTAAGGAGTCTAATGTTACCTAGATATATGTCATCCTTTTAGGACCTAGAGATTCCTCATCTTTCACAATCGCCATTATTCCCCTTCACTCCTAGTGAAAAAATCAAAGCCTAGCTCTTAGCTTTACACTGATCCCAGTCTTAATGAGTTAAGATGTTAGGTCTAAGCAGAGTTAGTATTCAAACCTATAGTGTTCAAAGGAAGCTTGCAAGAAGACCTTCCCAATTCTTCCCTACTAGAAGAGAAGTCTAACCAGATTACGAAAACTTTAGGTGGCGCTCAGCCCCTTATCTCTCTTGGCTAAAAACGTCAGGAAGATCAAAACTCTGAAGGAAGCAATCTAAGATACGAGTGAATAAAAAAAATGAGTGAACAAAATAAGAGTGGAGAAAAGTGAGAGTTGAGAGATCAAAGCATTGCATAGAAAAAATTCCAAAAAAAGCATTCATTTCTAGAAAAGTCAGAAAATAAAAAAAAGTGAGAAAAGGTAAGTGAGGAAAAATACAAAAAAAAAGTGCAAAGAAAAAAAAGAGATACAAAAAAAAAGAGTGAAAGAGAGAAGATTGCTGAATGCCTGTACTCTTGGGTGGAGAACAGTCTAAGCTTGAAGCCTCAAGAGTGACATTCTAACAGAGAAAGTAAGATACAAAGCACACAGACACACTAGGCTGAGTAAAGCTAAAGCGTATAGTTGTCTCTAGGATCATCTTCTATCTAGGGACCCTTGTTCTTTCCCATTTTTATCCTTTACCCCAGGTCTATCTTGCTTTCCATCTCTGATCTAAGTCTAGTGGACACTTATAAAACTTGATGATCGTCTAAGTTGAAAGCCTGTCAAATTATCTTATCTAGATAAGGATCAATGTTTAGCCTTTAGAAAAGCCTAGAAATTAGAAGCACTCCATAATTCATTTTTACTCCCCACTTGAGTTCTTTTCCAAAACCCATCTCACAGCCCTGAATAGATTCCTTATATCAGGACAACCCGGAATCCCCTAAACCAAAAATGGTGTTTAAGAGTAGTCATTCTGTTTGTCCCATATTGCATTCATATCAAAATCAGAAAAAGAGTCACAAAGAAATAAAGTCAAGTGTCATATCTCATGACTTGTTTCATTTACTACATTTCTTGTGTGCCTGCATTATCAGATCGTAAACTGCATATCATACATGGGTAAGTGCAAGAAGATGGGGGGCCAAAAAGGGGTTTTAAGTGGCCACTTTTTTTCTGAAATCAGGAAATACTAGCCTTGGATGAGAAATTGAGCATAGTTACACTCAAAATTTGGAGATGCAACCAAAACAGTGTTCGTAGTGCTTCAAGTCTACTTTCGAAACTACTATTTTTTTTAAAAAATGGCACAGATTAAGGGGTTCAAAAGAGGGAGCCACATAAATTGGTATTGTTTCTGTCAAAAAAACATAACATAGCATGTTTTGTGGCTCCCTCAAAAGGTCAACTTTTTTTTGGTATTTTTAAAATTGCTTTGGTGAGAAATTAGCCAATAACATGTAATTTATTCCCGATTTTTCTGATAATTTTTTGATGAATATTTGATTTTTTACTAATTTTTAAAGTGGACACATCCTAAAAAATAGAATTTTGGCCGTGCTACCCCTATAAATTTTGAAAACTAATTGAAAATCATTTCTTCTTTTTTTAATATTTGTAGAATAGAGTCTAGTTTCTAAATATGTAATTTTTTTGAAATTTCAATGAATAGTTAATTTACAATGAAAAAAAGACCAAACAGTGGTTTTTGCCCAAAAACGAACACACAAACAAAAGAAATTAAAGATGAAAGGCTTAACATTGTTAAAATGTGAAAAAAATCACATCGTCAAATAGCTAACAGAAAGCCTAACATTACCCAGGTGTTTGATTTGTTCGACCTTGAAACACGTGCAAATCTGAGGGTTAGCACGAACAAAATTATGTGAAATCTTGAAGAATATGGAAAAACACATCTGTGACTATTCAAAAGGCACTCCAAGCCTTTGGGTTGGAAATCCAAAGCAAATCCCAAGCCCAAGGCTTGGGATTCCCAAAGCAAGACATAACGCGAGCGCGTTCCTTTTTTGCAAAAGTCTGTGTTGTTTGTCATGTTTAACATAACGCGAGCGCGTTATGTTCCCCTTAAATTTTTTTATGTTCAAAGTTATTAATCATGTATGTATGTATGTATGTATGTATGCCTATATGTATGTATGTATGTATGTATGTATCTATGTATGCCTATATGTATGTATGTATGTATCTATGTATGCCTATATGTATGTATGTATAGTGTTGAGGGCAGAGGAGGGTAGAGATGGGAGTGAGCCAGATAGGTGGGTATCTTTGCTCGAGAGAAAGGCATCTTTGGGCGGTCAAAGGATGTTATGACATGTTGTAAGAGGAATATGCTATTTTTAGTCAGTGTATGACAAATCCTCTTATAGTTGCAAGTGTTGTTAGTTATGACAGATTCTATGACAACTGTAAGGTGCGTAAGAGCATCTGTCATAGCCTATCTTGGGACAAGGCACCCACATTGGGATGAGGTGTTGTGACAAGTGTCAAATCCATGTTGTGATGTTGGAAGAGTGTCCTTAGGCATGGGTTTTGGGGTATGAGTCCAATATGGACGCCCATCTCTAGAAGGTTCCATATTTGCCTTGTGACCTCTATAAAAATAGGTGCTTAGATGGGAGATATACAAAGTTATTGATAGGTATTGTTATCCTGCTAGAATATCTCCAGATTTGACATTCGAAGACTCCTGAAAGAGAATTAGCTCTGAAACTATATTGTAATATGTTATTGTTTACTGTAATACATTTGAGCTATGTTTTGGAGTCTGGGGTTTTTCACCTGAAAGGGTTTTCCCCACATATATCTTGTCTCTAGATGTTCTATCTACATTTTGTGTGTATGTGTATTGTTGCAATATCTTTGTTGTTGTGTTAACATCACTGTAACTAGAAAGGTTAAAAAGAATTTGCATACATCTTTCCTCATTAGATTAGTGTAGGAAGCATTTTGCATACACCTAGCTTCCTTTCAAATGGCTCATGATTTGGTGGTCTGCAAGCTATCTTTTGCTTATGACAGTGGTTGTTAGTGTTGTTCTTGTACTCCAATTTGAAGAATCTTATGGATAGAGTGATTAGAGATTGTGTGGTTGTTTCTGGTGATTAAAATATGCTTGTGGGTGTCTCCTGATCATGTTACTAACTTTGGATTGGTTCGCAAATAAAAAATTGGATCATGAATGAAGAATGTTCTTGAAGACCCAGTGATATCATCAGTCTTGGCCGACCTGGTTTAATTCATTATTTGCGGAGATACATCAAAGATTATAGAAGCGTGTCATGGCGTGGAAGATTGTGTTTGAGTCCCAGCTAAGGCGTGGCATGATCTGCATACATTCTACATATTTTCCTTAGTTAAATTTGTATTAGGTCCAAACCTATTTTTATGTATGTTTGTAATGTTGACCTTAGAGATTGATCCAACAGTTGATGAATGTAATGCCAACCTTGATGTACATTCCAAGGTTGATGAATTGTATAAAAGTATGTAATGAAGTTGTGAAAGTGTGTGTGTGTGTTTCTTAGCATGTGTTTTCCCATTTTGTAATACTTTTAACAGAGTATAAAATCTTGTGGGTTAACTCCCACTGTGGTTTTTCCCTTAACTAGGTTTCCACATAAAAATCCTAGTGTTCATGTACATAATGATTTTGTTGCTATTGTTCTTAAGTTCATGTTTCTTTCTTTTGAATGTATGTGTTAAATTAGTAAATGAACAAAATAATTGAAATTACAGAACACTGATTCACCCCCCCTCTCAGTGTTCCCTAATTTCAACATAATTATATAAATTACTATGGCAACTATTTCCTCCCACCTACCTTTCATCCAGCCACACACCCTAAGGATCAGAAAAGAGGTGCCTCTCGCACCCATCTGATGAAGGTCCTAAGGTGGGAGAGAGGAGATAGGCCCCCCCTCCTATTAATAGTTTATGCGAAGGGATTATTCGTAGTGACAGAAGGAGAGGACATGTCACTAGATTGAATCCCATGAACATACCATATTAATACATTACCCAAAATTAAATACAAAAAAAATTCACTATTACAAATATAAGGGAATCATTCAGGGTGAGTGCAAGATCATGATGGGCCAAACGGTGGCAATGATAAAAAAATCTTGTTGGATGAAAAAGTGCTAACATTTATATTTAGATTTAGATTTGGATGGAAAAAGTGTTAATATTTCTAGCTCAAATATGTATTCCCCCAAAAAATTCCATGAGATTACCTTAGATTTAGGCAAGTGGGTTTCCTAAAACTTGCAAAAGAAACTTACAGAACCACCTGTTTAGTGTTATCTTGAAATTTCCATGACTTCATCCTTGAAGCCGATAGACTTTTCTATAACTAAATTTAATAAAATGAATATGATTTGTAGAGGAAACTATCAAGATTCTAAAATTTTAATATATGCCTCATTATAGTTTTAATAGGTAATTGTTATTAATTTTCAACATACACTATATCTAATTTCTTGATAGATATACATATTGAAAAATATTTATAACTTTCAAACTATTTATTCTTTCTTAAATCCAAAAGATGTGTCACATTCTAGGCTTTATTGTCTATAGGTATAAAAAAAATATTTTGACCAAGTTAGGTTCGCTGGAAAATTATTTTTTAATATTTTCAAAAAGTCATAGTAAAAAAATCATAAATAATTATTTGTTTATTAAAAAATTCTAAAAAATATGTATCACATCTACTCATGTGTCCTTTATTTAAATCCAAAGATTGGAGGAAAAATATTTTCTTTTTCTCATACTTAGGTTGGTCGGAATGACACCCTTTTTATGTTTTTATAAAAAAATTAGTCTAGTACCTCATTGAAATACCCAATTTTCACCAAACTAATTCTAATTTTTAAAAAAATAGGTAGTATTCCATAACTGCATTCAATTTCCTACCATTTTTATTACTATTTTATTTTCAGATTGTGTAGATAACTCATTTAATTTTTGACGTGAAGTTACTTAAGTCTGTTTTTAGCATTTTCATTACCACTTAGGGGTATTGTTTTACGATCATGATCTTGCACTCACCATTCAAGTAGGGATATTTATGGCCTATCACGCGGTCAATTTATCTAGGACCACTTTACATAAAAAATACAAAATCCTTGCCTCACAACTCAAACTTATTCAAGTTCAATTTAATGTGTTTTGATCTATTCCCTTAATGATTCATTAAAGGGATGGGTTGATGGAAAAATACTTGTGACAAGTGAGTGAATCTAAAGATAATATATCATCATAAGAACTTCATATTAAATGTGAGAAATGTGATGCATCAAATTAGACAAGATGAAGATATGGTTAATGAATGGAGGCCTGACACCTTACTCAACACCTCATACAAAATCATTGCTAAAGCCTTGGCTCATAGGATAAAATATATTACCCAAGAGATTGTGAGGCCATAATAGATTGCGTTCTTAGGAGGTGGGATTATTTTGGACAATTTAGTCCTTGCCTAGGAGACCATGGAGTGAACCCAAAAATATATCAAAATGCTCTTATTGTTAATCTTGACTTTGATAACACTTCTGACCACATCTGCTAGCCATTCATTCTTAATATGCTAAAATGGTTGGGGTTTGGACCAATGATTTGTAATCATGTCAGAACATTGTTTATGGATGATAACACTAGAATTGTTGTCAATGGTTCCCTCTCTCCTCAATTTCCCTTACAAAAATCCATCCACAAAGGTTGTCCCTTGCCCTATCCTCTATCTTAGAACTTACAGATGCTCTTGATTATCTCTTCCAACATGCTTTGTCCACTAATCTCATCCAACATATCTTGCTACCTGACAATGTCGAAGTCCTTGACTCCCACTTTATTGATGATAGCATGTCATTTATCTAAAATTTGGTTGTTGAAGTAACCCACACCTTAGATATTTTGGATCTTTTTTGCACCATCTCGGGTTCTAAATTGGCAATGTATAAAATTGAGTTCATTATGACTTTCCCAAGCCCTCATTCTCCTTAGATCCTGAGAAAATTAAGAAAAGTGAAACATGGCACCATCACTAGATATCTTGGAATTCCCTTTGACACTGGAGTCTCCCTCAAAGATATGTGGAATTTCTGAATTGGACCAATTAGTTCTTGTCCATGGTCAATTGTATCCAAGTGTCCAACAAAATTCTCTTTAATACCCATGTGAGAATTTCATATTTGTTGGTTTTCCTCTAAAGCCTACCATGCACTTCTTGGTTACATTATATCCAACGAAAAGATAAAAGGGGGTTGGGAATTATTCATCATTTTACCCAAGGTATCTATCTTATAGCTAAATGGATTGTTAGGGATTTAGAGGAGGACTCTCCATGGAAACATATGGTCTTCTTTTGTACACAATTTGCTTCATTCGAGACTACCCATTGGTTATGGTCAAGTGGTGAGACAAATTTCTTTTTGCTCATATTTTAAAACTCATGGGTCTACCCCATTTAACACCATTTAGAAAACCTAGCAAATTACCTCAAAATATATGTATTGATATGACAAATCTCTTAGTCATGGCCTAATCTTTTCTTCCTCTTCCATTTGGCGGAACCATTTAATCTAGTATGCAGGTAAATCCCTAGGTATCATTAAAGAATTTAAAGGAAATTAAACATTTTTAAATAGGGAACCCATGTGTTCCATAACTTGTGGGATCCCAACAACTTCAATTGGAAATCTTGGTAGCTTCTCAAAATCTAATATAATCTATCCCCATTTGATAAGTAATCGATCCTTGAAATCCAACAACTCCCCCCTTGAATTCTCCATTTTATTATCATTGCCTTGTCACGCTAGCTTTTGGAAAGATTGGAGGTGGTCTAATTCTTCCAACATCTAGTTCTTCCCCCTTAAAATGATCTATAGGTAACTCCTCCTAGCTATCACCCTTTCGCCTCACCTCAATGCTAAATGAAATTGTAAGTTCACTTATTCAAGATGGAATAAACATAGCTCCCAAATCTAGAAATCCAAAGTGGATGTCCAATCCCAACTTATGGCATGGAAGATCTTGGATGTCATACTCCCTATTGGAAAGTTTCTCAAGTTCATTCACCCCCTCCATCTTGTCCCTTTTGTACTATAGTAGAATCTAAATTAAACATGCATTTTGGTCATGTCCTCATGCTCACAATTTGTGGTTGTCCCTTTTTTCTTCTCTCCTCGTGCTTTTCCCTAAATCTTGGTCATGGAAATTTGTCTTTCAAAATACCCTCTCCCACACCAATAGACATGTCATCCTCAAGCTCATTTAGAAGTTCCATTGCATGGTTGTCTTCTCCAACACTTTCCTTCCCACCCAATTTGAAACCTAGATGGTTTGTGCCAATTTGTCCCACCATATTACCAAGCTCTTTGCTATCCTTCAAAATCCTTTGATTAATCTAAATTTAAAAGCTACTATGCACATCCTTCATGCCCAACGCTAGAATGTTGAAAGGTTGCAGACTCTAGATAGAGTTCTTTAGAATGCTAATGACTTTGGATGATTACTATTTTTTCTACTTGTTCATCTAGTGGTTATATTAGTAAAGTTCTTGCTAGTTTAAATGTGGTGGTTGATCAGTATGAGTGCATCTTTCATTACTCTATCAAGTTTATGTTTCTTTCTCTAGGTGATGGAGTTCAATACAGTTGCAAGTATGGGTTCAAAGATTGTCATGTTACAATAGCCCTTCTTGGATTAATGTCATTGTTGTGTATCTCCTTATTCAAATATCTTCCATTCATGGCCTACAATGACAAAGCTTTTCTTACTTATCTAAAGAACAACAATCCTTGCTCCAAGTGTTCAAAAGGAAGCATCAATGTTTTGGAAGACCAGTCATCTATGCCTTTTCTTCATGGATTGTCTCATGTCCTTGTTTTCTCTACTTGGGATGGCCCTACTTCTAGCTGCAGTGTTGTCCATAGTTATTTGGATTCATTATTTCTATTTAGTTGTCCTTTGTTTTTAATGGCAAGTCCTACTTTTATTGTCCTTCATATGCTTTGGTCGTCGAATGCTCTAACTGTTATAGCTCTCTACACTAGGGTCTATATTTTACTCTATTATTGTTCAACTATGTGAGTTCTAGTTGTCAACAATGGTTTTTTTTTTATGCTTGACGGTGCAACCATTTTCTTAAATTGTAAACTTGTTTATGTTACTTGTTTCCTTTTTTGCTTAAATCTAATTAAAAATAAATAATTTTTCTTAAGAAGAGAAATATACAACATATGGAATATTTATCCAATACAACAACTCATATAACACTTCATCATGGAGTGCTTATCATAAAACAACATATGTTCCAGCTATGAAGACATCTTGAAAATCACCAATTTAAGCACCTTGTTTGAGGCGGCAAGGATGGACAAAAAGGCAAACTTCTTGATCAAAATTCACTGTAGAAGCTCTGATCTTAAGAAGAGATTACAAGTTTCATAAGACGTGGGTGTCTTATTTCTTTGGGGAACTATATGGTGCTCTTGGTCCCATAGGCCACTTTAACCTTGTGGATGTTATTAAAATCTTTCATTTCATTTCATAATTCAAAATAATTTGTTGAAAAGTTAAAAAGGCATTTGATCTCTTGCCATGATGCCAATTGTACCATCCGTATTTCCTTCACAGACGGGCTTGTCATATCATTCAAAAATCTCTTACACTTAATTGGTAAACAAGCCAATCACTGCGCCTCCAATAGTTATGGGGTTTCCAGTAAGGACTGCAATTGTTATATCAAATAGAAACTTACAAACACGCAAAACCATCCCAAGGTGTTGGCGACCAGGATGATGACGTATAATTTGATAGTCATCTCTACCTGTAACATGAAAATTTCATGACGAAACGGTCATTTAATTTTGTTTAGTTGACATTTTAAGAAAA
The DNA here is from genome assembly GCA_027924645.1 of Cunninghamia lanceolata. Taxonomy (NCBI): domain Eukaryota; kingdom Viridiplantae; phylum Streptophyta; class Pinopsida; order Cupressales; family Cupressaceae; genus Cunninghamia; species Cunninghamia lanceolata. Next base: position 21,973,163 of record BSBN01001583.1, read on the forward strand.
ATAAAGATTATCAAATAAAATTCTACAATTTATCAAGATTAATAAAAGGCATTAGATTTCTAGAGTCCATAATATTGTAGATGAGTTTTTCTCTCAATGTTCGGGATCACACTCCATGATCCATCATCATGAGATTAGAGAGCAAGAGAAATAAAATGATGGATCAATGTTTTGGATCACACTCCAAGATCCATCATCAGGGGATTAGAGAGCAAGAGAAATAGGCCGAAAATAGAATGATGCATCAGATTTGCACAGTCCATAATATTGTAAATGAGTGCTTCAGGATTTAACTGTATGAAAGTTTTTCTGTCAACGTTTCAGATCACACTCCATGATCCATCATCACAAAATTAGAGATCAAGAGAAATAGAATGATGGATCAACGTTTCGGATCACACTCCATGATCCATCATCAAGAGATTAGAGAGCAAGAGAAATATAATGATGCATCAGATTTCCACAGTCCATAATATTGTAAATGATTGCTTCAAGATTTAACTTATGAAAGATGTTCTCTCAACGTTTCCGATCACACTCCATGATCCATCATCATGAGATTAGAGAGCAAGAGAAATAGAATGATGGATCAATGTTTTGGATCACACTCCATGATCCATCATCACGAGATTAGAGAGCAAGAGAAACACACTCCATGATCCATCCTAATCACCTGATGATGGATCATGGAGTGTGATCTGAAATGTTGAGAAAAAAACTTTCATACAGTTAAATCTGTTAAATCTTGAAGCACTCATTTACAATATTATAAAACTAATTTTTTAAATAAAACATTTTATTTTAAAACTAATTGAAAAAAAAACTGCAAATTTGAGACCTGGGTGCGGGGGAGCTGCAACTAATTCAGTACGGCGGGTTTCCCTGAAGATGCTTCTGCCACATGCAACGTGGAAGCTGTAATGACCAGAAGCGGTGACGTAAGCCCAGCCAGGGCCCTGGTGACCACACACATAACAGGGAGATGACAATATCCTGTACACGCGGAGTGATAGACTAGTGATAGCTTCCCAAGAGACGCGTTTATGTTCATTTGTTTTTCTAGGCACAATTAAACGTCCCATCATGGTAATTTTTGTTTTTTTTCTTAGGACTTTTCTTAGCGGGTCTCATCAGATGTTGATTCTTCCATTTACCAAACCAAAAAAAAAAACGATTTCCTTCCCACTTTGAGAAAGAATTTTACTATTTAGTATAGTTGCATCCTAGATGTATTAAGCAAGTTTGTAGATGTATTAAAAAAGTTTAAGTTCATCAATTCTTTTAATTACTAATTATATGATTTTAAATGTATTAAACAAGGTTCTACATGTATTAAATAAGTTATGCTCATCAATTCTTTAATTATTAATTATTAATGTTTAATGCTTTATATGATTTTAAATGTATTAAACAAGGTTCTACATGTATTAAACAAGTTATGCTTATCAATTCTTTTAATTATTAATTCTTAATGTTTTATATGATTTGATGTGTATTATATATTGAAGAATATACAACTTTTTTTAAACTATAGCATTTATTAATTCAAAGTACAGTTGGGGAGCTTATAGGGAAAGGTTAAGAGAGTTTATTATTATTATTATTAATTTAATTTTAAATAATTTATGATGGGTTTTTTAGATTGATTATTAGTTTTTTTAAATTATTAGCATGTTTAAAATATTATATTTTATAAAAAAGAATGGTTTGGGACTCATGGTCAATAGCTATTATATATTACTTAACTAATTCAATGTGATGCTAAACGCATGGAACTAGGCACTCACAAATCATCTATCTTCTCATTTTCATAGTTAGAGTTGAGAGAAGGTGAGTTGGTGCTCTCTTTCTCTTCATTCATTCATTCATTCATTTGGGAGCTAGTTTTCACCCCTCATTTGGCCTTCCCTTTTGTCATTAGGTTGGGTTTTTACTATTAATGCAAGGCTTAACTTGCATTAAGGATGTTTAACTAAGTGTTTTGATTAGTGGTTTAACTCGTTTGATCAAGTGTACATGTGCCTTTGTGTGTTGGTTAGTAGAGAGAGAAGCAGTGTTCTCTCCACTACCTCTATAGCCATATTCCTTGAACATGAAAAGGAGGTTGCAAATCAATTGGGGATGGGTGAAGCCATCAACAATGATAAAGTAGTTGTTTGCTTGCACTTAGTATCATGAAACACTGCAATAGACAAGGTTGAATATGTCATTGGATTGACCCACATTCAAAGAGAAGTGTTCCATAGAGTTCTTTATATCATTATCTATTCTTGTTCATAGCTTGTTGGGATTAATAGAGAGACTTTTCATTAATGTGATTGCCTTAGTTCCTGTGTTCCTTATAAAAACACTCCATATGACAAATTATAGGCTTCAGTTTAATTTATGCAGATATAAGAGATCATATTAAATTAGTTTACAGTTTATGGTTTATAAAGAAAGTGCTACAAAATCTTCCTTAGTGGATGATGTGTTGTGAAAAAGGGATGGGTTAGGTGGTTTAGGGACGTAGAAGAAGCGGAGGGCATAAAAATTAAATATCTATTATAAGGTTTCAAGCTTATACTTCAAAATTTTGATATAAACCAAAATTTCATATGAACATTAGGATCCAAACATGTATTTTTATAAATGCGACTATTGCAAATATATATTCATTGAGTTTATGTCTAGGAATGTGTTTAGGTGGCATGTTTTTCATATAGTATGAAGCTTATAATTCTAAAACCGAAATATTGTGCGGTTTGCAACATTAGACATGATCATTTCTTAAAACCCTGACTTGAACAAGGAGACATGGATGTGAGATAACAATTTTTGAATGGCATGGTGATAAGATGAAGAGACATGGAAATGCAATGATAGAGTTGATAGTCTTTGGTTTGAAGGGTAACTAACTTGAATTTCATTAATGTGTCATATAGTATTACTTGCATGCATTCAATAATCTCAAATTTTGTAGAAGCTTTCTAGAGAAGCTATTGTTTGGTTTTTGAATAAGTTTTCACTATTCTATTGTGTAGCCACCTATGGGAAACAAAACTCTATCAATTTGGAAAGTTGATTGATCTTTGTAGATTATCGTCATTGTGCAAGTATGTTTTAATTGTTTGGGTATTTTTTGTTAAAGGATACTAATATTGTTAGAGTTGTTAAAGCTCAAATGTCATTTTCTTAAAGATGAGAAAAAAATTCTTGAAAGTTTACATGTATAGTATCATTGAAAGCAAAGATTGAGATCTTGAATTTCAATGTTTTTGTTGAAGGCATGCAAATTATAAAGAAATAGTTGAGTTATGTTATATTCATGATCAAATTTATAGAAGTATTATCATTGTTGGTGTAAGTTAAATGACCCATTAGTATGAATATTTAAATGACCCATTGGAAGACCAGTCATATATGCCTTCTCTTCATGGATTGCCTCTTGTCCTTGTTTTCTCTACTTGGGATGGCCCTACTTCTAGCTATAGTGTTGTCCATAGTTATTTGGATTCATTATTTCTATTTAGTTGTCCTTTGTCTTTAATGGCAAATCCTACTTTTATTGTCCTTCATATGCTTTGGTCGTTAAATGCTCTAACTGTTATAGTTCTCTACACTAGGGTCTATGTTTTACTCTATTATTGTTCAACTCTGTGAGTTCTAGTTGTCAGCAACGGTTATTTTTTATGCTTGATTGCGCAACCATTTTTCTTAAATTGTAAACTTGTTTATGTTATTTGCTTCCTTTTTTGCTTTAATCTAATTAAAAAAAAATCCTTAAGAAGAGAAATATACAACATATGGAATATTTATCCAATACAACAACTCATATAACACTTCATCATGTAGTGCTCATCATACAACAACATATGTTCCAGCTATGAAGACATCTTGAAAATCACCAATTTAAGCACCTTGTTTGAGGAGGCAAGGATGGACAAAAAGGCAAACTTCTTGACCAAAATTCACTATAGAATATCTAATCTCAAGAAAAGATTACAAGCTTCATAAGGTGTGGGTGTCCTATTTCTTTAGGCAACTATATGATGCTCTTGGTCCCATAGGCCACTTTGGCCTTGTAGATGTTATTAAAATCTTTCATTTCATATCATAATTCAAAATAATTTGTTGAAAAGTTAAAAGGCAATTGATCTCCTGCCATGACGCCCATGGTTCCATCCGTATTTCCTTCACAGACGGGCTTGCCATATCATTCAAAAATCTCTGACACTTAATTAGTAAACAAGCCAACAACTGCGCCTCCCATAGTTATGGGGTTTCCAGTAAGGACTGCAATTGTTATATCAAATAGAAACTTACAAACATGCAAAACCGTCCTGAGGTGTTGGCGACCAGGACGATGACGTATAATTTGGTAGTCATCTCTACCTGTAACATGAAAATTTCATGACGAAACGGTCATTTAATTTTGTTTAGTTGACATTTTAAGAAAAATAAAGATTATCAAATAAAATTCTACAATTTATCAAGATTAATAAAAGGCATCAGATTTCCACAGTCCATAATATTATAAATGAGCATTTCAACTGTATGAAAGTTTTTGTCTCAATGTTTCTGATCACACTCTATGATTCATCATTATGAGATGAGATTAGAGAGCAAGAGAAATAGAATGATGGATCAACTTTTAAGATCACACTTTGTGATCCATCATTAGGAGATTAGAGAGCAAGAGAAGGTTTAGTTGACATTTTAAGAAAAATAAAGATTATCAAATAAAATTCTACAATTTATCATTAATAAAAGGCATCAGATTTCCACAATCCATAATATTGTAAATGAGTGCTTTAGGATTTAACTGTATGTAAGTTTTTCTCTCAACATTTCGGATCACATTCCATGATCCATCATCACGAGAATAGAGAGAAAGAGAAATAAAACGATGATGGATCATTCTATTTCTCTTGCTCTCTAATCTCTTGATGATGGAGTCATACTCCATCATCAGGGGATTAGAAAGCAAGAGAAATAGAACTCCATCATCAAGAGATTACAGAGCAAGAGAAATAGAATGATTAGAAAGCAAGAGAAATAGAACTCCATCATCAAGAGATTACAGAGCAAGAGAAATAGAATGATTATAACTCCATCATCAGGAGATTAGAGAGCAAGAGAAATAAAATGATCCATCATTCTATAGCATGATCAATCATCAGGGGATTAGAGTGCAAGAGAAATAGAATGATCTGCTAATCCATCATTCTATTTCTCTTGATCTCTAATCTCCTGATGATGGACCATGAAACTTGATCTGAAACCTTGAGAGAAAAACTTTCATACAGTTAAATCTTGAAGCACTCATTTACAATATTATAAAACTAATTTTTTAAATAAAACATTTTATTTTAAAACTAATTTAAAAAAAGGGCAGATTTTAGACCTGGGTGCGGGGGAGCTGCAACCAATTCAGTACGGCGGCTGTCCCTGAAGATGCTTCTGCCACATGCAACGTGGAAGCTGTAATGACCAGAAGCGGTGACGTAAGCCCAGCCAGGGCCCTGCTGACCACACACATAACAGGGAGATGACAAACCCTGTGCAAGATGGAATATCTGGCTGCTGTTAGCCGGGTCGGTAAGGCTTCCGGGAAGCAATGCACAGCTCGGGTGCAGAGCACACCAACATGAGCGGTTTGTGCAATGGTAGCCGAATCCTGACACGATTTGTGCACAGGCCGAACAACGCTTCAGAACTCCTCCGGGAGGCCCCGTTTGGAATTGGAAGCAGTGTCCGTCTCCCATGTGGAAACGATGGTGTAAAAGTGGAGGACCCGTGGCACAGGCTATATGCAGATCAAAATTACAAGCACCGCATCTATACCCGTTCCCGTGCCTATCCTCTCCGCAACCGTTGCATTTATACACATATCCATATTCTACACAGCTCAGGCAGTGCCATGGGTGGATCGGGTGCTGTATGTTCTGCCACATCTTTAAGGCGGATCACTAAAATGTCGTCGCGCAGGTACTGTAAAAGAAAAGAGAAGCGAATACTTGTATAACAAAAGGCTTGAATGGCTATTATTTATAAAAGCGTAAGTAGTCTCTAAGTCGCAGATTTAGTTGACTTGAGAAGTTTCCCAACTCGTACGAATGAATTATGAAATGAGTAACCAAAAAATATCTTCTGTTCAATTCACAGAGAATTGGTAAAAGGCCATTTATAATTCCATTCAGATTGATAGACTCATTGGTATGTAGGACCAAAATATCCTCTACACGCGGAGTGATAGACTAGTCGTTGACGTTGATAGCTTCCCGAGAGACGCGTTTATGTTCATTTGTTTTTCTAGGCACAATGAAACGTCCCATCATGGTAATTTTTGTTTTTTTTCTTAGGACTTTTCTTAGCGTGTCTCATCAGGCGTTGATTCTTCCATTTATCAAACCAAAAAAAGGATTTCCTTCTCACTCTGAGAGAATTTTACTATTTAGCCGATAGGCTTTTATATGTGAGCATTATAGTGCTCGGAATTGTCTCACGCCGGAAACTTTTCTAAACTCGTCGGTTGTTCCTATCGGCGTATTCCTTGAACCTCCTATGGGTGCAAGTGCTAGTTAGTATAGTTGCATCCTAGATGTATTAAGCTTTACGTGATTTTACTAATATAGTTACAGGGTAAATGTATTAAACAAGGTTCTATATGTATTAAACAAGTTATGCTCATCAATTCTTTTAATTATTAATTATTAATGTTTTATATGATTTGATGTGTATTATATATTAAAGAATATATAACTTTTTTTAAACTATAGCATTTACTAACTCAAAGTACAGTTGGGGAGCCTATAGGGAAAGGTTAAGAGAGTTTATTATTATTGTTATTAATTTAATTTTAAATAATTTATGATGGGTTTTTTAGATTGGTTATTAGTTTTTTTTTAAAATTATTAGCATGTTTAAAATATTATATTTTATAAAAAAGAATGGTTTGGGACTCATGGTCAATAGCTATTATATATTACTTAAATAATTCAATGTGATGCTAAACGCATGGAACTAGGCACTCACAAATCCTCTATCTTCTCATTTTCATAGTTAGAGTTGAGAGAAGGTGAGTTGGTGCTCTCTTTCTCTTCATTCATTCATTCATTTGGGAGCTAGTTTTCACCCCTCATTTGGCCTTCCCTTTTGTCAGTAGGTTGGGTTTTTACTATTAATGCAAGGCTTAACTTGCATTGAGGATGTTTAACTGAGTGTTTTGATTAGTGGCTTAACTCGTTTGATCAAGTGTACATGTGCCTTTGTGTGTTGGTCAGTAGAGAGAGAAGCAGTGTTCTCTCCACTACCTCTATAGCCATATTCCTTGAACATGAAAAGGAGGTAGCAAATCAACTGGGGATGGGTGAAGCCATCAACAATGATAAAGTAGTTGTTTGCTTGCACTTAGTATCATGAAACACTGCAATAGACAAGGTTGAATATGTCATTGGATTGACCCACATTCAAAGAGAAGTGTTCCATAGAGTTCTTTATATCATTATCTATTCTTGTTCATAACTTGTTGGGATTAATAGAGAGACTTTTCATTAATGTGCTTGCCTTAGTTCCCGTGTTCCTTATAAAAACACTCCATATGACAAATTACATGCTTCAGTTTAATTTATGCAGATATAAGAGATCATATTAAATTAGTTTACAGTTTATGGCTTATAAAGAAAGTGCCACAAGATCTTCCTTAGTGGATGATGTGTTGTGAAAAAGAGATGGGTTAGGTGGTTTAGGGACGTAGAAGAAGCGGAGGGCATAAAAATTAAATATCTATTATAAGGTTTCAAGCTTATACTTAAAAATTTTGATATAAACCAAAATTCCATATGATCATTAGGATCCAAACAAGTATTTTTATAAATGCGACTATTGCAAATATATATTCATTGAGTTTATGTCTAGGAATGTATTTTATTTTTCATGATTTTATGTTGCTTAGGATGCATCATGAAGATTTGAAATGCCTTCTATTTTTGAGTAAAGAAGAAAATACCATAGAAAACACCACAATTTCCTATATTCCTGGTAATACAAATCCCCTAGTTCAACATGAAATTTGTAACCCCACATCTTATTTTGTTCAACATGAAACATATAACTTGTAACCCCAAAACAAGAAAAGGTAGGCCCTTTAGGGATCAAGAAATGTATAACATGTTTAGGCATGGTAATATACATTTCCAAAACATTCAACTACAATTTTTTTTTAAGAGGTATAGGTTGGTATACTTGTGTCTCCTTGTATTTTGATGCATGATAGCCTTGGCTTTAGAGAATTTTAGAGATTACAGGTCTCATGTGTTAGGATTAAGGTGCCATCAATCTTTTAAATCCTATGTAATTAATTACTCATAATATTGTTTGTAAATTTCCATAAGGGAAGATGTATTCACCAAGTAGCGATCTTGTTTCAACTACATTTTTTATCTTGGTACCTAGCAGATGTAGGTTATCTAGGGGGTGTGGGGGGTACCCCTGTAGGGTTTGGGGGGCTCATCCTCTTGGCGGGGGGTCTAGGGCCAACGCCGTGAGAAGCCACATTTTATATATAAATTACCATTGTAAATCTGGACCGTTCATCATTAGGTCATAGATCTTATGGTAGAGGTTATGTTGTCTTTTGTTACCCTAGAAGGAAACCCCTTTATGAGGATATTCTATTACAGATGTGTTTTAGAGAGTGTTGAGACTAGAAAAACAAGCGTTGTTGGATTGAAGATAGAAGATGAGATTTATAGTGTTGTATTGTAAACTCTATTGAAGTTAATACAGACCGGTGCATCTCTTCTTGTGTGGAGTTTTTTCCTGTAAGAGTTTCTCCACATAAACACTGTGTTATGTGTTTGATCTTCTATTCCATTATTTCTTTGTGGTGATTTCGTACTATCTCCTTTTTGGTTTATTTGTAATCAATTTTTCATTAATAGTTGTTTACCTTCATTTCTAACATCATGGAAAACTTAATCACCCTAACCAAAATGTGAATAATGTGCCTACTTTACATGCCCCTATAGTTAGTTCATCTTATCATAATCATGTTGTCTATATCCCTTTGCACATTTATCCCAATAGAAGACACCATTCTATTTCTCATGATTTGCTTTTTTCTTAGGAAGACACACAAAGAGTTCAAATGCCTTCTCTTTTTGGGTAAAGAAGTAATACTGTAGAAGACACCACTATTTCCCATACCCCTAGTAATACAACTCCTCTCATTCAACATGAACTTGAAGCCCAACATCTTCTCTCCCAATTTCATCCATTGATTTAAGAACCCTCAATTAAAGGTCTACCAATCAAAGGTTCTTCACTAGTTATATATATGATATAACCTAACCTTTACTAACATATACATTTAATATTACATGACTTTCTATCAAAGGTGTCTATGTGGCACCTATGTGGTAGCCAAACCCTTCCATGTTCCACGTGTTAGGATTTTGTTCTACAAAAAATGTTGATTTGGGCCATGTTCTCTATTAGCTTTAACTTGATTTTGGCTCCAATTCTCAATTTTGATGTTGTTTCTAGTTTCTTAGTCCCATCTATGTTTTTGTTAGGTTAAATTAGTCCCCTACTATTCATATACACACCCTTACATATGTCTAAGATACAAATCCTCATTGGTGGTCATTACTTTCTACTTTTTATTCTTCCCTATGCATTCTCAAATTGGTCATTGTGTAACACTAGCTTCATGGCTATACCCTTAGGCATGAATTGTTGATTTGCATTGCACATGGCATGAAAATGAACCCTCACTCACTAAGCTAGGTTCCATCTAAGAATAGAGTTTTTAATTTGTTAAATAAATTATGTTTTTGGCACATATATGGGTTTATCTTATAAAGAAAAATGGGATAACAATGTTTTGTCTCATATGGTGAGTCAACTTATGGGTGGGGCCATTGAAATTATAATATGTTTATCTTCAAAGGCCCTTCTATATCAACATAAGGTAGGGGTTGAAGTAAACTTCTTGTTTTGTATACCAAGTTTATTTTTTTCAATTCTAGGTGAATTCATCCATATTAAAGAAGGTGTTGGAAATGCACATAGGGAAACTTTGTTATATTTTGTGATACCTCATCATGGTCACACCATACAAGAAAAGTTTTATTTTATTTAGCCATTTATGATAAAGTGCCATGGAAAGCCCGTTTAATTTCTATTGAAGAAAGCATGGGGAGTGCCATAAGGTATTGGATTTATTTTCTAAATTTTAAATGCCTTGCCACATTTGCCTCCTCTTTTAGGTTTGTTCATTTAGCTATGGTGAGGAATTCAATATGTGGATGTAGGTAGTTCATTACAGATTTTGGTGGTCTATTATATCCTCATGATAGCACATACATGCTTATCAAATTTACTCTTACCATTTTGTAGATCTTGTGCAAGTGTATTTTCATGCTTTTCATGCCCTATTTTTGGCATTATCAGGTACTGATGTATAATAGAGACATAATATCTTGTTGCAGTTGTATTTCCTTGGTTTAAACACCTTATTTTTGGAGTCTATTTCTTGGAAATGATGAATAAATTTAGTAGTGACATGTCTACTCATGGATATCTTGTTGGTTTTAGTGCTATGAGTGATTATTTACATAGTAAATGAGGTGTATTGATGATTGTAGGTTTGCACAAGTAAATGCAAACATGAAAGAACAAGGTAAACTAATTTAACCTACTCATTTACATATACACGCAACCTCATGATAAAGTAAAAGACTAATAAAGCTAATGATCAAACAATAAAGGTTCTCACCAACACCAATCCTTGTTTCACCAAGCTATGGTGGATGTGTTTAAGGATTGTTGATGAGGAATGTAAGTGCTCCTACCAGCAACATGACTTTGCATTTCAAGGAGACTTGATAATGGCTTGGGATGAAGCCAATTTATAAATTTTTGATGAGGGGATGGAGGGCTAGAATTGATTTGAAGGATCAAGGGTTGAGGATGATTGAGAGGATTGAAGTGATGAGGAGCCTCCAAGTGGTACCATGTGATAGGTGCACATGGAGGCGTCTAAGATTCAAGGGAAATCAATGGTTGATGCTTCCCTTGGATCAAGTGGATGGAGAGGATTGAAAGGGTACCTTAGGGGTACTTTAAAGGTATGGGTAAATATTGACCCATGCCCATGTACAAATACCCATGCCTATGTATAATATACCATTGTTGTTGTTTTTTTATTACTCTTTCATGTTATTCAATCAATAACATTTATGATTAAGTAATTAGATCATATGCAAATTAATAGTTCTTATCCTTTCAATTCATAAATGAAGCAATTCTCTTCTATAATTATTCTTAATTACAATTGAATTATAAAGTAGATTAATTGACTCAAGAATTCCTAGAATCTAGTAGATTGAAATACATTTTACACATACGTTAGTTTACCTTAGCAATTCAACTACCTTTTTGCACCTAAACTAGGTGAAAGGTCAATTTATGATTTAACTAGCTTGATTTTGCTTTATCTTTCATGATAGGTAAAATAGTTGATTTGTTGAGTTGATATATTTATTGATGTGAACAAATATGGTGACTCTATTGGGGAGCCCTTTTGAGTAAAACTATTTTAAAATTTTCTATGTGAATTTTACTCATTAACTTTGTAAATAGCTATTTGTGACCACAAAAGTTTAGTCCAACCTAACATTTATTTTGACATACAACAAGATAATCTTTTGACTAATCTATCTTCTTATTTTTAGTAGACTAGAATTTTTTATCCTTAATTTTGAACCATTTGATTATCCTCGACTAGATTGAAGAACACAATTTCTTTTCTACTAGGGAGAATAGGAAAAATGTTCAAACTTAAGCCCAAATCCTTTAATGTAACCAAGAGATTAGAGCTAATAGAGACAAATTTTTAAGAGAAGAAAAAGAAAGGGCTTGAAGAGCAAACTTGTAGCCTAAAAACAAACTTACAATTCTTAAGTTAGAATATGAAAGTTCTTTTAAGTCCTAATTGTTTTATGAGTTTTCAATTTCCGTCTTTTGTTCAATATCAAACTTTATGACAAAGTTTGGTAATGAAAAAAATAGAGAAAACAAAGGTTATGAGAATAGACGAAGAAATAGGATTTCTAGTTTACATGAGAACAAAGGGCAAGGAAAAATTACGAACGAAGAGCGTTTTGATCATGAAGACAACCAAAATATTATTTTGAGTTATAGATAATCCTATTGACATTGGTTATAGACCCACTAAACTTCCATCCATTACGAGCATTCAAACCCCTAAATTCTCTAGCAAAATCAAAGAATCTGGGGAAGATCATTTTGATGTTTTCAGACTTTTCTGCACTAATTGGTGTCATTAATGGGAAAACATCTTGAAAATTGCTGGCACAAACATTAAAAGGTAAGGCATATAAAGTTTTCATCAGCGTAACACAAACTTTAAAAGGTAAGGCATATAAAGTTTTCATCAGTGTAACCTAAGACCATCCAGGGGTGGTTTGACATTGAGGAATGATTATACGATTGTTTTGGAAAAGACAAATGACTTCAAATGCTTAATGAAATTGTAAATAGTTCTCTAGACAATAATTAACCGATATATGAACATTACAGTGCTTGGAATTTCTCACACCGTGAAAAAAAAATTCACTAACGGGAAATTTACTAAAGTCGTCGGTTGTTCCTATCGACGTATTCCTTGAACCTCCTATGGGTGCAAGTGCTAGTAATTTATACCCGAATATGGCCTATGCTTTGCCTTCTATCACTTGGAAATGATCACGTTCTTTCGTCGAAAAGGCACCCAAAGATAAATGGGTTTAATAAGTTGGACATCTATTTTGGAATGTTGGTACGATGCCGTGACATCTATTTTCACCGCCTTACGCACTTCCAAAGATAAATAGGATTAATAAGTTGAACTATTGATTGACTGAATAGTGAGAGACACTAGCCTACCAACGCCATTGAAACACCCACGGCCTTTCGCCGGTAGGTGAGAATTGAATTGACTTATGACAAAGAAACACAAGACGTCGACACGCCTTTGTTGTATTCACTTCATTAATTGTCTCATTTCTTTGAATTTTCTTAATCCTTAGGAAGGAAGCGGTTTTGGCCACTGTCTAGAAAAGTCTATGTGATTGTTCCTAACATTTTATCATGCCTTAACCTCTACATTTATTGTTACTAATTTTTTATTAATTAGCACTTCCACCGAAAAAAGGTGTAATGGTTACTGGATTATAATTTATAGAGGAAGAGAGAAACATGGCATGTTATAAGAGGTTTGTAGTTGAATTTGTGTATGCAGAAAATTGAAATTAAATAAGAAATAAATACATCAATAAATCTATTTTATATTCAACAACACATAAGAGCAAGTAACTAACAGAAGAAAATGAAACAATATTACCAAAGTAGTTCTTGTTGTCCTTGATATTTGATAATGATCTTTGAATTGATAATGTTGATTACTCACACTAGCAACATAACAATACTTGAAAACTAATGTGATTCTCAAAATTCTCTAGTTCTAGATCCAGGTAGATGCTCTAGGATATTTTATGGAGGAAGGAAGAAGCACAAGATAAAAATCAAGAAGCAAAAAAAAAAATCAAAATCAAAATATTATTGATAAAATTTTAAATAATTATCTCTTAAAATTAATTTGTATGCTTTAGCATGGTGTTAATGGTGTATGCATAAATTATTTCATATTGTTGGAATATTAAAAAAATTAAATTAAGTAAATTTTCATAATATGGAACTTAGCATTATCTAAGTTATTTTATTTATATTTTACAATTTACAAACATTATAATATATATTCCCCAAAAAATATGGCACATGACATGGGGCCAATCCTTGATTATATGAATTTAGTTTTCTTTTTAAAAATATTTTATGCAATCCCACAAAATGTCTATTTTATTTCTTTCATAAATTTGCTAGGTGTTTTTATTAGAAGTTAAAATAGTATTCATTCTTTATCTTAGAGTCTTTGGTGATGAAGTAAAAACTAAATATATAAAACTAATTAATTACATTATTCACGGGCCTTTATAATAACTACTACAACCACTTTTGGAAAAAAATAAATATATCTGGATTGTGAGATATTAAAGTTTCTATTTTTTGAAACTGGCGGAAAAAGTCTTTGAACTCAATTACCGGAATCGAAACTTCTCTAAACATCCCAAAAATTAGGATAACCGGTGTAGCAGGGTATAAGGTGATAGATCTCTTCATGAGCTTTTGACGCATTAAACGGTTCGTCAATCGGACACCCGAATCAAAAGTTATGGCCTCTGGAAGTTGGACCTTCTGTTTTGAGAAATGTAAAAACATGTTGGACACATAAAAGAGTTGTAAAGAGGAGAGTTACATGTGTTGGTGTGTGGTTTGGCACATCACAAGGCATCTTTGATTGGAGATAATTTGGGCACCACTTTTTGGTGGTTTTGGCTCATGGTTTTGTAATTACCGTTGGCGGTGTACTGTATTGTATCTCGTATATATCAGGAACTTGAGATGGAGGTTGTATGTAAGAATCTTATAGATGTCGAATTACCTTCTGGATCTCTGGTTGGATATACTCTTGTAAAAGCTTGCTCTACAAGTATATTGTAATCTTCATGATTCCTGAATAATATATTGGGTGGCTTTGGAGTGTGGGGTTTTTTACCTAAAAGCGTTTTCCCCACGTATATCTTATGTTGTGAGTTTTGTGTTTGCATTTGGAAGTTATTATTATCTTTCTATTAATGTGCATCTTAATTTGTAACTACAAAAAGAAAAAAATTTCATAAATCTTTTCTCATTAGATCAGTGTAGGAAGCGTTTTCCACATACCTTGCTTCCTTTCAATTGGTATTAGAGCCTGATCACCTTTGGTTCTAGTTGTTGGTTAGAAGGTTTTTTGAGTTGATCTTCATTTGAGTGGGAGCTTATGCAAAGGATTTTGAAATCTTTGTTGCAGGAAGATATTGCGAGCACATCTGGGAGGTTTGAGATAGAGAAGTTTAACGGCGGTAATTTCAAGTCGTGGAAACTCAAAATGGAGGACATGCTTTTAGATCAGGATTTATGTGAAGCTGTATCTGGTACAAAACCAACGGTAATGTCTCAAGAAGAATGGGATCTCAAAGATCGAAAAGCTAAGGGTTTGATAAGACTTTGTTTGGCTGATTTAGTGCTCCTGAATATCCATGAAGAGAAGATTGCAAAGGAACTTTGGAAGAAGCTTGGAGATGTTTATCAGGCTAAATCCCTGGTGAACAAGTTATTCCTGCGAAAGAAATTGTATTCTCTAAGGATGGAAGATGGAGGATCTGTCACTAATCACCTAAATACATTCAATATGCTTGTTACCCAGTTGACTTCTGTTGGTGTGAAGATGGAGGAGGAGGATCTATGTATGAAATTATTGTGTTCCTTACCAGATTCATGTGACCACCTCGTTATGGCCATTAGGAGTACCACTACCACCTTCAAGATGGATGAAGTGGTTTCTTCACTGTTGTCTGAAGAAATATGAAGAAAGTCTTCTGAATCGGCTAAGGAGGCTCTTGTGGTTCATGGTAGATCTAAAGCGAAGGGAAAGAAAAATGATAAGAAGGACGAAAAAGGAAGATCCAAATCTAGAGGGAGATCTAAGTCTCCTGGAAAGTCCAAGGCCTTGTCTTGGAACTACGGCAAACCTGGTCACTTCCGCAAGGAGTGCAAGGAGGAGAAAAAGAAAAAGAAGAATTATGATTCAGATTCTAACAAGTCCTCTCAAGATGAAGGAGAAGCATTTGTCATTGCCTTGGCAAAGCATGCATCTGAGGATGTGTGGCTTATTTACTCTGGTGCATCTTTTCACATGACCTCGCATTGGGGCTGGTTTTCAAAGTACGAAGAATACGATGGTGGAAAGGTGTACTTGGGTGATGATTCTCACCTAGCTATTGTTGCCCGTGGAAGAGTCTTGATTTAATTCCCTGATGGACGAGTAAAGGGAATCAATGGTGTTCTGCATATCCCTGGTTTGACATGGAACCTTCTTTCTGTAGGTAAATAGAATGATGTGGGTGTGCAGGTTATTTTCTTGAATGGAGGATGCAAGATGACTAGAGGATCTATGGTGTTGGCTAAGGGTGTTCAGATTGGCACTCTATTTCAGATTAATGCATGTGTAGTTCAATGCAATATTGCCTCTGTTTCGAAGAAGAGAGCTTCAGAGTCTTCATCCTCACCATTGGAACCAATAGCAAAAAAGACTGTTGCATCTACTTCCGATGGTCGTGCTTTCTGGGTACCTAAGGGTGCTCATTCTATGGAGATGAAACTTCCAGCAGAAAAGATAATGTTATAGCACCAAAGGCTTGGTCACATTGGTGAAAAGGGTTTGAGGACCCTGAAGAATAAAAATCTTGTTGAGGGTATGAATTATTGTAACCTTGAGTTCAATTTTTGTGAACATTGCATTTATGGAAAACAAAACCGTGTTTAATTTTATTCTAGTTCTCACAAATCTTCTGAGGTGCTGGACTTGATTCATTTTGATGTGTTTGGTCCTGTTAATGTTCCTTCAATTTCAAAATCTATTTACTTTGTTTCATTTATTGACGATTAGAGTAGGACATGGGTGTATTTCCTTAGAAGTAAATATTAAGTCTTTAATAGATTCAAAGAGTTCAAAGCTCTTGTAGAGAATTAGAAGGATAGAAATATTAAGTGTTTGAGGACTAACAATGGTGGTGAGTTCTATTCAGCAGATTTTGACAAGTTTTGTAAAGAACAGGGGATTGAGAGGCACAAGACAACTCCGTATACCCCTTAGCAGAATGGAGTTGCAGAGAGGATGAATAGAATGTTGATGGAGAGGGCAAGGAGTATGCTAAGTGGAGCTAGTCTTGAACAAAAGTTCTGGGTTGGAACTGTTGCTACCACTTGTTACCTGGTTAACAGGTCTCCTACATCAACGCTTGTTGATAAGACACCTATGGAGGTATGGTCTAGTAAAAAGCCTTCATTAAGACACATTTGAGTATTTGGTTGTGAGGCATATGCACATGTGCCTAAGGAGAAGAGGTCTAAGTTGAAGAACAAGGTTGTATAGTGTATCTTCACCGGTTATGTCATTGATGTGAAAGGTTACAAGCTTTGGGATCTAGTAGCTAAGAGAGTTCTATATAGAAGAAGCATGATCTTTAGAGAGCTCAATCCTTCTTCTATTGTCTTGCAGCCAGAGAAAGAAGAGAAGAAAGATGATGTAGTTCAGCTTCCTTCCACCCTTGAGAAAGTTGAACCAAAAACATCTATTGGACCTCATAATGAGGAGAGCTCTAGTAGCTCTGAAAGTTTAGAAGAAGATGAAGAACCTCAACCTCAACCTTTAAGAAGGTCCATGTGGATAAAGCAGCAACTTGATATGTTTGGTTATTCATTACATGATTCTAGTTGTATTTTTTCTTTGATTTCTAGCACTGATGAGCCTAGAACTGTGAAAGAGGCTATGGGTATGAAAAATGCAGGTTCCTGGAAGGAGGCCATGGAAGAGGAGATGGCTTTTTTGGAAAAGAATAATACTTGGGACTTGGTACCCTTGCCTGAAGGATGAAAACCTGTTGGATGCAAATGAGTGTTCAAAAATAAATTCGGTGTAGATGGTAGTGTTGAGAAATATAAGGCTAGATTGGTTGTGAAGGGGTATGAACTCAGGTGGAGGGAATTGACTATGGTGAGATTTTCTCTCCCATTGCAAAGCTGACATCTATTCAGTTCCTGTTATCTCTTGCAGCAGCATATGATCTAGAAGTGGAACAGATTTGGATGTGAAGACAACATTTCTTCATGGTGACTTGGAGGAGGAAAACTATATGTCATAGCTAGAGCACTACGTGGTGAAAGGTAAAGAAAATCTGGTTTGCAAGTTAAAAAAGTCTTTGTATGCTTTGAAATAGTTTCCTAGGATATGGTACCAGAAGTTTGATGCCTTTGTGTTGAGTATTAGATTTCAAAGATTGAAATTAGATCATTGTGTTTATTACAAGTTTGACAATGATCACATTCTCATTATTGCATTGTATGTCGATGATATGTTACTCATTGGGAATGGTAAAAGTTTGATCTCTGATTTGAAGTTTCAGTTGTCAGCACAGTTTGAGATGAAAAATCTAGGGGCAGCTCGATACATTCTAGGAGTGGAAATCAGAAGAGATAGAGCAAATAGAAAACTTTGGTTAGGCCAGAGTAAGTATGTTATCACTGTGTTGGAGAGATTCAACATGATGGATTGCACACCTTGGACTATTCCTATTACAATGGGGACAAAGTTATCTATTGAAGATTGTCCAAAGTCTCCTTCTAAGACAGAGGATACGAGTAGAGTTCCTTATGCTAGTGCAGTTGGCAGTTTGATGTATTTAATGGTTTGCACAAAATCAGACATTTCCTAAGTAGTAGGAGTCCTTAGTCGATTTATGGCTAATCCTGGACGGGTACACTAGGATGTAGTGAAGAGAGTGTTCAGATATTTGTGGGTCACTTCTGAGTATTCCTTAAGTTATCATGGTTATCCTGTAGGACCTCAGCATTCACTTTGTATCAATGGATTTCTGGATTCAAATTAGGCAGGTGACATTGACAGCAAGAGATCCACCAGTGCTTATGTGTTCACTATGTTTGGTGGTGCTATTAGTTGGATGAGTAAGAGGCAACTTGTGGTCGCTTTGTCCACTACTGAAGTTGAGTACATGGCAGCAACTCATGCTTGTAAAGAAGCCATTTGGCTTAAGAGATTGTGTTTTGATGTTGGTTTTGATGTAGGGAAGATTACTATTTGTTGTGATAGTTAGAGTGCCATATGTTTGGCGAAGAATCCTACTTTCCATGCAAGGACTAAGCATATTGATGTCCAGTATCATTTTGTTCATGACATGGTAGAAGATGGGAAGGTAAACTTGGAAAAAGTTAAAACTTTGATGAATGTTACAAATTCCTTGACAAAACCTATAAGCACAAAGAAGTTTAGATGGTGTTCAGAGTCTATGGACCTCACGGCCCCTAGCAATTAAATCATGGTGTTGATACTCTCTTTGCTCTTGCAAGGTGTTCGACAAGTGGGAGAATGTTAAGAAAAGTGTCTCAACCTTGCAACTTTGAAAGATTACTATTCTTCCTAGTTTTGGTCTTTTTGAATACCCTTTATCTGGTCTGGAATTTTTAAAGTTTCCAAAAGTTTCCAAGAGCTAAAAATAGTGAGACTTAATATTTTTAGTAAGTTCTTTGATTGAGCTCGGATTGACCTGAAACTTTTTCTAGAAGGTGTGGAACAACTAAGTGAACATCTCAGGTGAGTTTCATCTCAAGATCATATCTAGATCGCGAGATATTAAAGTTTTTGTTTTTTGAAATTACCGGAAAAAGTCTTTGAACTCAATTACTAGAATCAAAACTTCTCTAAACAACCCAAAAATTGGGATAACTGGTGTAGCAGGTTATAGGGTGATAGATCTCTTCATGAGCTTTCTGACGCATTAAACGGTTCGTCAATCAGACACCTGAATCAAAAGTTATGGCCTCTGGAAGTTGGACCTTCTATTTTGGGAAATGTAAAAACATGTTGGACACATAAAAGAGTTGTAAAGGGGAGAGTTACACATGTTGGTGTGTGGTTCGACACATCACAAGGCATCTTTGATTGGAGATAATTTGGGTGCCACTTTTTGGTGGTTTTGGCTCATGGTTTTGTAATTACCGTTGGCGGTGTACTGTATTGTATCTCCTGTATATTAGGAACTTGAGATGGAGGTTGTATGTAAGAATCTTATAGATGTCGAATTACCTCCAGGATCTCTGGTTGGATATACTCCTGTAAAATCTTGCTCTACAAGTATATTGTAATCTTCGTGATTCTTGAATAATATATTGGGCAGCTTTGGAGTGTGGGGTTTTTTACCTAAAAGGGTTTTCCCCACGTATATCTTGTGTTGTGAGTTTTGTGTTTGCATTTGGAAGTTGTTATTATCTTTCTGTTAATGTGCATCTTAATCTGTAACTATAAAAGAAAAATTTGCATAAATCTTTCCACATTAGATTAGTGTAGGAAGTGTTTTTCGCATACCTTGCTTCCTTTCACAACATACTAGAAATCATTATGGTAGAAGGTTTTTGGTGAGACAATTTTTTTGATTATTAGTGCCCAGTTGACTTTGTTTACATATGTTTTACCTAGTCATTTGTTTTAGTAGTTGATCTAACATTCACTTTGACTTGTTGCGAGATGCTCTTCTCCTCATCAGACCATGATAGGTTTCTTTCTCTATGGCATATGACACTTCATATTCCTTGTTGGTAGCCACTAGGGTAGAAAGATGTGCATTAGGTTTTCATGAACGTGGGAATATTTGGATAGTTGGGAAATGGACAATCGTTTCCCTTTTAGAGCATTCATCCATCTTCCCTCTGGCTACATGGATAGAGAGGGGATAAAAAGACCAACATCGAGTCATTTAGAAGGAGTGGTTGGCTCATAGAAGTGACTCTCATTGGGAATTCAATCAAATAGAAGGTGCATATAGAGTTCTTGTGATTGTAGAAGCAAAGTGCTAGGGGAGATTATAGGTTCATTATATAGCTCTAAAGACCATTGACAAGGCCATTTTACTCCATGTATTAACACCATATAGTGATGGGGTCCTTGTATCACACTCTTCCTATAGTTTTTCACCCATTTGAGTTTTCTTGAGATCTGAAACTTTGTGTCATCTATTCTATATCTTATGTGTTATGCCCTATTATTTGTTATTTTCTGTCTTGTTATTTAAATCTTTATTCTACTACAAGTATAAAGGTTAATAGGGTAGATTGCTAATAATTGATGAAGAAGAGTTAACTTAGGAATCCATAACTGATGCACCATTAAGGTTATCAATCCAGTGGTTTATGGATCAAAGCCATAGATACAATATTACTCTTGAGTACATTAGACTTTCTTTTGGTTTGAGATTTCCTTTTGGCCAATTATGAGTATGCTCTCAAATTACCTTCACAAGGAGTCAAAGCACTTTATTTTTAGGTGTCCAATGTATTATGAGATATGTGACAGGTATTACTCCTTCTTTAGAGAAATTCATGGCTCTCACTAAGATCTTATTCATTATGAGGATCAAAGATGTGTAGTTGTATTCAATAGAGACACGATCCAACATAATTTTGCATTTTTTTAAGAGTCATCAACACAACTTTGTCTCATTGTTTTCCTTTAGATTCCTTTCTTTAGCCTCTAATCCTCAAGTACAAATGAGCTTATAGTGAATTATGAATTTTCTTTCAATTTTTTTGTTAAAATACATTTTTCTTGCAGTCCCATTAACCTATTTTGGTTACTTGTGGATATTATTATATAACTTTCAAATTTCAAAATTCATTGTAGCAATATAGTAGACATTTTTTAATTTTCCTATCAGATGATTACAGTCCTAACATATAGGATAGACTTAAAAGGCATTGAACTTGAAGTCAACCTTTTATCCTTAAAGTATATGTTAGGCGTGCACATAATACTACATTTGATAAAGGATACCTTGATAATAAGTTCTCTATTTTATTGTTGAATATAAAGTTGTAAAGAAATAAATATATTTTAAATGCACAAGTTAGACAAATAATCTAGGCTAATAAATAAATGCACTTGGAATTAAACATAATTAACCTAGATTAAATCAAAGCTGGGTCGATAAATTCTTTTCATATAACAACCTGCAAGTGCAATTGTAGCAATATATCTCTTCTAAAAGTATTGTAATCCCATGCAACAACAAAGATTGCATTAGTTTCACAACAAAATAAAATAAAATGGGCTTTTATTTCAATAGATTACAAATCTAAACCTTTAGCTAGCATGACATATGGATCATGCAATATGCACGTGGGAGGAGAGCAAACTTTGCACATATTTGAATGACAAGTGACTTTTTTATTGACATGTACCAGGTAGATTTAATTTTTTTCTTTTCAACTTAATTGCTTTTCTTTCCCTTACTTTTAAAAACTAAAAATTCCCTAATTCACCTAGGAATATGATACAAAGTAAGGATGAAGATCAATAAAGCCAAACATGCTCCTAAAGTGAGGGGAAAAGTGAATATGAAATAGCATAAGTACCAATGAAGCTAAACATTCTGCCCAAGTTCAAGGGAAGAGTAAGCAAGAGACATAAGACAATCTAACTAATCCAAAAAATAAAGGAAAAACACTAAAATAGTAATAATGACATCAATGATATGGTAAATTGACAAACTTATATCCTTTCTTTGATTCTTTTGGTCTTAGCACATCCATTAGATCATCTTCTTTTTTCAAGAAAAAACATTCCAACTTATCCTCAAGTTGTTTTTCTTTATGTTCTTCTTTTCTTACCTTTTCAATTAGGTGTTTCTTCTTTCAATACTCCTTCATGTTAGGTGTAAATATATGAAAAATTAGTGGAATATCTTCTTATCTATGTTTGTTTTGTTTCTTGTGGTTGTGGTAGAATGATACTCTTTGGATGTACACAACCTTTTTTTTTGTTTCCATTTTGATTGCTTTGCTTGAAACTCAATGACACTTGATTCCTTTTCATCTTTCTCTAGGACATGCTCATTTTGTTCTTTCTTCAATGTTTTCTTGTTTTGGCTCATCTTTGGTTGGATAGAATTCTTCTTTCTTAATTCTCTTTTGGTTTCTTTTTAACTCATCAAAGTGGATCATATAAATCACATGAATTGTATCATCTCTCTCATAAGGCACATCACAAGGTGGCTTAACAAATGTGTCCACTATAAAGTGAGTAGCATCTGATATTGGGTTCTAATGAGCTGTTTAAATTTTGATTGAACTTTTCCCTCATGTATAAACTTAACACATTGATGTAAAATATATGGCACAAATTTGCATTGTTCAATCTCAGGTTTACCAAGTAAATGTTACTAAATTCATGTAATGATGTCATAACATGGCATAAATGGGTAACTCCTTAGGTCCTACTCTTAAGTTCAAAATGATGTACATTTGTCATCCTCAATTAAACTATAGAATGTGCATATTCTCTATGTGTGACATGTCAATTAAATAGTTCCTCTTCATTAAATATTTTGTATTGACATATGAGATCAATAAGAAATTGACTTGTTGATTCACACTTCAAATAATAAGTTTGCATGTACAATAGACCATAATACTTATTCTATATGATCTCCTCATCAAAAAATGTAATCAATGGTGACATAGAAGGAGAGGAAGATGTAGCATTAGATTTGACCAACATCATCAACATCATTATCGTCGATAACATTATTAATAACAAATGCATGTCTATGTTGTTAGATTTTTTTGGAAATGGATTTATATATATCTTTAAATTATTTTTAGCAAGTGCCACCAATGGATTTCCATTGTCATTTACTCCTCTAAATTTGATTGTGTTGTTATCTACAAGATCTTGAGCCTTATGTTTAAGACCTACAAATATTTATGTTGGATGCCCATTCACATGATGATCACAAAATGCTTTCTCATTATACCATTTAGGGAGGGGTTGAGAAGTATCTATAGGATGAATAGGAGGTTCAGAGTAATAAGATTTTCACTCAACAAAGTTTGAAGTTCACATTGCTCATGGAATCATCAAGCTTAGTGAAATCCCTACATTTTGATGGGTTAAATGATGGGAAAAAAAGACCTATTAGTAAATTGATTCACATTTCCCTTTGCATCATTACCCTTTGAGAAATTATTATTCCTTTGAAACTAGGGTTTGACAAACTAGGGTTTGGTAGACTAGGTTTTGGCAAACTAGGGTTTGGCAATTCGCTAGCTACTCAAGGAATTCAACAAGAAGACATTTAGAACACACTGGAATTTTTCTCATAGTATTTTATGCACTTGTTTATGTATTTTGTGCATAATGAAACAACAAGTTTTTTATGAGAAACGACAAGCATATACGTATTTTATGCACCAGGGGGAAGACGGGAGGCTGGAATGCTGATGTGGGGCCTTCCTTTAGCCTGTCTGGGAGCCTTCAAGCTATCCCCTTCGACCCAAGTTTGACATAGCTTTGTCGCCTTGTCACCTTCATCCGTCGTTCTTTTCACTGTGCGGACTCTCAAATGACAAAACTGTCATTTGAGAGTCAAAACCTATTTATAAAAAAATAATGAAATAATGCCTTCATTTGAAGACCCCCTTCGAACGAAGGCATTATTTTATTATTTTAATTTGGCACCCATATGCCTTCGTTTGAAGACTCCCTTCGAATGAAGGTTCTATTCTATCAAGGCTTAATAAAGCCGACGTGACCTTCATTTGAAGGTGGCTCCTAGAATTTTTTTGGCACCTTCAATTTTTCTTCGTCTGCAAAAGTGTAACCCACTATTGTGGGTTGACCCCTATAGACATGTCATCCTGAAGCTCATTCAGAAGTTCCATTGCATGGTTGTCTTCTCGAGCACTTTCCTTCCCACCCAATTTGAAACCCAAATGGTCTATGCCAATTTGTCCTTCTATATTACCAAGCTCTTTCCTATCCTTCAAAATCCTTTGATTAATCTATAATTAAAAGACACTATGCACATCCTTGATGTCCAACTCTAGAATGTTGAAAGGTTGTAGACTCTAGATAGAGTTCTTTAGAATGCTAATGAATTTGAATGATTACTATTTTTTTCTACTTGTTCATCTAGTGGTTATATTATCAAAGTTCTTGCTAGTTTAAATGTGGTGGTTGATTAGTATGAGTGCATCTTTCATTACTCTATCTAGTTTATGTTTCTTTCTCTAGTTGATGGAGTTCAATACAATTGCAAGTATGGGTTCAAATATTTGTCATGTTACAATAGCCCTTCTTAGATTGATGTCATTGTTGTGTATCTCCTTATTCAAATATCTTCCATTCATGGCCTACAATGACAAAGCTTTTCTTACTTGTCTAAAGAACAACAATCCTTGCTCCAAGTGTTCAGAAGGAAACGTCGATGTTTTGGAAGACGAGTCATCTATGCCTTCTTGTCATGGATTGTCTCTAGTCCTTGTTTGCTCTACTTGGGATGGCCCTACTTCTAGCTGCAGTGTTGTACATAATTGTTTGCATTTATTATTTCTATTTAGTTGTCCTTTGTCTTTAATGGAAAATCCTACTTTTATTGTCCTTCCTATACTTTGGTCATCGAATGCTCTAAATGTTATAGTTCTCTAAACTAGGGTCTATATTTTACTCTATTATTGTTCAACTATGTGAGTTATAGCTGTCAACAATGGTTGTTTTATTATGCTTGATGGTGCAACCATTTTTCTTAAATTCTAAACTTGTTTATGTTATTTGTTTCCTTTTTTGCTTAAATCAAATTATTATTTTTTTCCTTAAGAAGAGAAATATACAACACATGGAATATTTATCCAATACAACAACTCATATAGCACATCATCATGGAGTACTCATCATATAACAACATATGTTCCAGTTATGAAGACATCTTGAAAGTCACCAATTTAAGCACCTTGTTTGAGGAGGCAACGCTGGACAAAAAGACAAACTTCTTGATCAAAATTCACCGCAAAAGATCTGATCTCAAAAAGAGATTACAAACTTCATAAGGCGTGGGTGCCCTATTTCTTTACGGAACTATGTGCTACTCTTGGTCCCATAAATGACTTTGACCTTATGGACATTATTAAAATCTTTCATTTCATTTCATAATTCAAAATATTTTGTTGAAAAGTTCAAGACAATTGATCTTCTGCCATGACGCCAATGGTACCATCCGTATTTCCTTCACAGACGGGCTTGTCATATCATTCAAAAATCTCCGAGACTTAATTGGTAAACAAGCCAAGCACTGCACCTCCAATACTTATCATATCAAATAGAAACCTACTGACACGCAAAACCGTCCCGAGATGTTGGCGACCAAGACGGGGACGTATAATTTGATAGTCATCTCTCCCTGTAACATGAAAATTTCATGACGAAACGGTCATTTAATTTTGTTTAGTTGACATTTTAAGAAAAATAAAGATTATCAAATAAAATTCTACAATTTATCAAGATTAATAAAAGACATCAGATTTCCACAGTGTAAATGAGTGCTTCAGGATTTAACTGTGTGAAAGTTTTTCTCTCAAAAGATCACATTCCATCATCCATCATCAGGAAATTAGAGAGAAAGAGAAATAGAAATCATGGACTGTGATTGGAAACGTTGAGAGAAAAACTTTCACACAGTTGAAACCTCAAGCACTCATTTACAAAATTAATAAAACTAAATTTTAAATAAAACATTTTATTTTAAAACTAATTGAAAAAAACGGCAAATTTGAGACCTGGGTGCGGGGGAGCTGCAACCAATTCGGTATGGCTGCTGTTCCTGAAGATGCTTCTGCCACAGGCAACATGGAAGCTGTAATGACCAGAAGAGGTGACGTAAGCCCAGCCAGGGCCCTGGTGACCACACACACAACAGGGAGATGACAAGCCCTGTGCAAGGTGGAATATCTCGCTGCTGTTAGCCGGATCGGTAAGGCTTCCGGGAAGCAATGCACAGGTGGGGTGGAGAGCGCACCAACACGAGCGGCTTGTGCAATGGTAGCCGAATCCTGACACAATTTGTGCACAGGCCGAACACGACTTTAAAACTCCGCCGGGAGGCCCGGTTTGGAATTGGAAGCAGTGTCCGTCCCCTATGTGGAAACGATGGTGCAAAAGTGGAGGAGCCGTGGCACAGGCTATATGCAGATCAAAATTACAAGCACCGCATCTATAGCTTATCCCTTGCCCATCCACTCCGCAACCGTTGCATCTATACCCATATTCAAGTTCTACACAGCTCAGCCAGTGCCCTGGGTGGCTCCAATGCTGTATGTTCTGCTGCATCTTTAACTCAAATCACTAAAATATCGTCGCCCGGCTACTGTAAAAGAAAAGAGAAGCCGATACTTGTATAACAAAAGGCTTGAATGGCTATTATTATTTATTAAGCGTAAGTAGTCTTTATGTCGAAGATTTAGTTGACTTGACAAGTTCCAACTCGTACGAAAGAAATGTGTAACCAAAAACATATCTTCTGTTCAATTCACAGAGAATTGGTAAAAGCCCATTTATAATTCCATTCAGATCGATAGACTATCATTGGTATGTAGGACCAAAATGTCCTGGACACGCGGAGTGATAGACTAGTCGTTGACGTCGAGAGCTTCCCGAGAGACGCGTTTATGTTCATTTGTTTTTCTAGGCACAAGTAAACGTCTCCATCATGGTAATTTTTGTTTTCTTTCTTAGGACTTTTCTTAGCGGGTCCCATTTACACGCTAAATGTATTAAGCAAGTTTCTAGATGTATTAAACTAGCAGTTGATTCTATAGGTTTAATGGGTACGTCGATAGTTTTTTATTATAATAATTTTTTCTTAAGGTTACTTGTATGGAATCTATATACGCACTAGATTAACCAAATCCCTTAGGCATTTTTATTGCCCTCATAGAAGAGGATGTTATAGTTTTCAATTCCAAGTATCACCATGACACATTAATAAATATCTCACACCAAAATATTCATCTCATCATCTAACACTTATATGAACCATTTAAAATTTGAAAAAGTTAATGAAAGTACTACTAACCTTTTAAGCAAGAATTATGAGTAATTGTTTTGTAGGAAGGCAACAACTTGCTTGGTGGCCTAGACGAGCTTCCACTTCCTAAGCTTGGATGAGTTCTTGAAATCTGTAATCTATGGAGAAAGAGAGAGCCACTCTTTTTTTTTTTTTTTTTTTTTTCCGAGCTCTCTCTCTCTCTCTCTCCCCGTTTATATCTATTATCTCACTATATCTCTCTTACTCTATTCCTCTCTCCATTTTTGTAAAAGTGTCATTTCATACTAAGCTCGACTTTTTGCATTCTAAAAGTACCATAGCCTAATCTTTCATGTAGGTTTCCCATTAAAATGGTTAACCATAACCCCATGTCTGAAAACTTTGTTATCATTGAGTAGGATACTAGCTACACTATGGGAGCTAAATGATCTCCTTCATGTTTTTGCATTTTACTCTAGAATTATGTATTTTGTTGGGAAAAATGTTATTTTCTTCAAAGAGAGTAATGACTTCCCTTTCCAATTGAATAAGCACATCCAAAGTTTCTTCCTTTTTCTTCTTAAAAGATGTTCTCATGTGATGGAACTCAACCATTTCAATATAAACCATGAGCTCTAGTGAACCACTAAACCAATCAAATATCAAATTTTATTGGTTACACTTCTATCTTTTGGGAATCCAATACTAAAAAACCAAGAGTGTCTATTTTGAATTGTAGCATTATCTTTTCCAACCTACCACAAAAGAAGTTCACATGGTAAATATTGATACTATAGTCTGAAAACTTTGTTACCTACTTTAATCTTAAACTAATATACTTTGATTCCAATTTTATTGAGTTTTCTCATACATAATTTGATTCCAATTTTGTTATGCTAATCACAAAGCATAACACTTTTTCCCACTATGTTTATGTAGTTAAGCTTAGTTTTTTAATCCCATGATGGCCAATGATTTTTTGTTTTCAAAAATGTCTCAACAACACATATCACTATATTCTTTCAATTCTACTGATGGATGTAAAACAACCATTCACCATCACCCAAACTGTATGCTCTCTTCTCAAGAAATTACTTATTACTTTATTATGTCCATACAATTTAAAACTGTCTTCAACATTTCTCGGTGTACCCATTGCACACTAAGATGCCATTGCTATTTTAATACATGCTAGTGTCATAGCATGTCTGTTATCTCCAATGAATTGAAATTTCGAGATGAAGAGTGAGAGATGACAACCACATTACTATGGGTTTGGTGAGACCTAAAACTGATTTGTTTTTAACTCTTTGGCCTTACAAAGAGTTCAAATTTAGTACCCCTTGGGTTTCCAACCTCAGGCCCAAATGTGGGGTTACATGGGAGTTATTGAAGCCTTGCTAATCCAACTAGACATGCAGGGCATATCATACATAATTTGGTTAGACTGTCAAAATGCACAAATGCCCCCTCATCCTTTCCTAGCTATTTTCCTACAAGATAACGATGCCATGAAAATAACTCTCATTAAACTTAAAATTAGTGCTAATGCTACCGTTTGAATGTTCATAAACCAATCCTGATGGGTACTTTTATACTGCCAATTAAAAATGGTTAAGAAGATTGGCTTTTTATCTGTTGTATTCATTGCATACCCAAGCTTCACATGTTTTATATCTAAGAATCAAAATCCATCATAATTGCCAACCATTTGTAATGTATACAGTACAAAACATGCAAGCGACAATGTTTATACATGATATAGTTTTTATTAAATACAAGGTAGAAATAAATAACACAATGAGAACATCATCAAACCTAAAGCAGCAAGTGATTCAGCCTAGAGTAGGATACTAGCTACACTATGGGATTATGATATCATAGCTACACTAAATGTATATGGTTACATATATGTTTGAAATTTGAGAATGTCCAGTCAGTGGAAATAATTTTATATATAAAATCAGAGTTCTCAAATCAGAATAACTGAATACCCCAGAAGTAATAAAATATGTAATTACTTATAAAAATACCTACTTTGTATATAAGTCTCAAATCTACATCTAAAATAAATATTAGTATGTTATAACAATGTTCACTTATCAAAAATAGATTCAACTAAAAGGGTTTGAGAGTTCAATGATTTAATTTGTGTTGTCTTGTGGCTGTGGCACTCCAAGGAGTCACAACTATGAGGCATCTTGCCAGTAGCGTCACATGCTCTGTCTACACTTCAACATTGTTATGCCTCTGGTAAAGAAAATTTGTCAAAATAGTTTTGTGCCTTATCTATGCCTCCAGTCTATAGATACGCCTCTGCAACATAGTTGGGCATCTACAAAAGATTCAGGAATCAATTCATGGCTGTGAAATTTGTTAGTGTGAACAGGGTTACTTTGCTATCTAGCTCTTTCTTAGCTTGTTCTCCACCTTAGCTCTTTTCACACTAGGTTAAGCTTACTTAGGGACTTTTTCACTTTATCCCACATTGGTTGTGTATTGAGTTTCTTGGGTGGAATATCATATATATACCCACCTCTTGCTTTCATATGAGCACACCATTCTATTGTAATGCTTTGCATTCTCTTGAGTTGAATACAATTTATTTAGCTCATATCTGATTGCTATTTTGCTTTCTCTCAATCACTTGTATGCTTGGGTAGAAATCTAACATGGTATCAGAGCAGTTGTGAGTTGTGGGTTAACATTTTTTTTAGAAATCTGAGAGTGTAGAGTTATTTTTAGAAGCACGAGTATGCTCTTCTCTTGAATCTTCAGATGATCTAGAGAAATAGAAAAGTGTGGAGAAAACTCTAGTTTGTGAGTTGTGGGTTTCGAAGCACATGAGTATGTTCTTCTCTTGCATCTTCAGATGATCTGAAGAAACAGAAAAGTGTGGAGAAAACTCTAGTTTGTGAGTTGTGGGTTTCAAAGCACATGAGTATGCTCTTCTCTTGCATCTTCGGATGATCTGGAGAAACAGAAAAGTGTGGAGAAAACTCTAGTTTCTGGGGGGGTTCATATTTTGACTTGCCAGTTGCAAGTTTTTTTCATAGCTTCCTCAAGACTCTTTGAGCTAAAATCTAACAATCGGTTTGCATTTTATTTATTCTGATCAATCTTGCAGGTTGCAGCATGCCTTTGTTTGTCTTAGGTAGCTGATTCAGTCTTTACATGCCATTTTTTTGGTGCAAAACATATTTTTTTCAATTAGAGTCACATTTTCTGTAGATCACAGAGAAAAACGCCTTCTAGGTTTTGTTCGCAGCACCGAAAAACTATCTGGGTATCTGTTAGTTTTTGCATACAACTTATATATTTTGCAAAAACGATGTCAGAAAGCTATAGCAAAACCCCTCTCCATTGGCATTTTGGAAATTGTAGTTCAACTTTCAAAGGCCGTAACTCGGGCTCCCGACCTCGGATTTACGAATTTTTTTTTTGATTTTGGCTAATTTTTTGTGCTCTACATGCTGGTACAATTGTTTTTTGATTTTAGTGTACAATTTTTTTAGAAATTGCAGATTCTCAGTCGTGACATTGCATAGTTCTCGTTTTTGGGAACTTCGGAGGATCATAACTTTCACATACGACCTCGTATCGAGGCGATTCTTTTTTTGAAAGTGCATGATTTTTCAAGTAGATCGCAGTGGTACTATTTATCTCTTTGGATATTGCACCAAAGTTATAGTTTTAGCATAAGCTCTTCATGAGGGTTTTGTAATACATTGAAATCAAGACCACTTAGTATTTCTTGCTAGTGGTAGCTGTAAATACACTAAATATAAAGTGCCAAATCAAATTTTCTTGGGCGGGTTCTTTGATTGAGTGAAAAGGGGGGGTGTCTTGTGAGTTCTTGCATCTTTTCTTTCCTCACAACAATAATCTAATTTTGCATTAAGATGGATCAATTAACAGTGCCTATTCTAACACCCTACAACTACTATGAGTGGAAGTCCAAGATGACTATCCAACTTAAGAAGTTAGGACTATATAGAGTAACAATGGGTCTAGAAACTGAACCAAACTTACTTGCAGAAAGGCCTAAATTTCATAACAGACTAGATGAAGCTTTTGGAACTCTATGCATGTATGTATCTCCTGATCTTCTTTTTCATGTTGAATCTGCTACAACACCAAATGATGTATGGACTACTTTAGAAAATCTCTTTGGTAAACAAGATGAATTAAGGGGACATCAATTGGAGAATGAGCTAATAGGGTTAAATCAATGTAATTTTGATACAATACAAGACTTCTTCACAAAGCTAAAGGCCATTAGATTACAGTTGAAGCAATGTGGAATTGAAAAGAAAGAGGAACAACTTATTCTTAGTATTCTCTCTAAGCTAAGTTCAGAATATTCTGTGTTTGTTTCTACCTTTTATGCTACTAAGGGTGCACTTGGTACTTAATTCACCATGCCATCTTTAGATGATTTTGCTGTCAGTCTCACTCGAGAACAGGACAAGCTAATCCAGATGGGCACTCTTAAGTCCTCTAAGTCACATGCCTTGGCTACCAATCAAGGCACAAAAGAATAGCAAGGAGAAGAAGGATTAGATATCGGTTGCTTCAAAAGCAACTATTGAGACCCAATTTTCCAAGGGCGACAAGCCTAAGAGAGAGAGGGTCCAATGTGCCTATTGTAAAAGACCTGGTCATGATGAACATAAATGTTTGAAGAAACAAATTGATCACTTGACACACATTCTTGAAAAGAATAATATCAATGTTCCTGAGTCTATCAAACAGAGTTCTAATGAGGGGTCTAACAAGGCAAAAGAAAATAACAAGGGGAAAGGAAAGGGCAAGGCCCTTGTTGCAGTTGCTTCTTCACCATCCACTTGGGTTCTTGATTCAGGTGCTTCACACCACATGGCTTCATCTAAGGAAGAACTTGCATCTTTGGAGCCGTGTACTATGCCTTCTATTTTGATGGGTGATGACACTCCTGTTGAGGTGTGTGGGAGAAGGTCTGTTGATGTGGGGGATGGCACATTCCATGATGTTCCTTGTGTGCCCTTGTATACGCCTAAAAATGACACGAATCATCCTAAATAAATATTCTAAATATTTATTCTATTCTTCTATTAATTAAATAAATATTCTAAATTTATTTAATTGATTCACTGTTCCATAATTAAATAAATTCAATTTATTTAATTAAAATTCTTCTAAATGTCCTACACAATTAAATAATCATAAATTATTTAATTTAACCAAATTCCTCTATCCTAAGTTCTAATTCGAAAATCCACCTCACCTTTACACCTCACCTTTTCCACCTCACCTTGTCCACCTCATCAGGTTGCACATGTAATTAAATATATTTAATATTTAGTTACCTATTTTTCTCTCACCCACATGGCCTATTTCTTCTCAAATCAGAAGTTAGTTAACTAATCAATCAAATCTGTTAACTAATTAGTCATTTGAGTTCACTGGTCAATCTATTCTATTGACTCCTCAATCAACCCAGTTCACTGGTCAATCAATTCAGTCAATCCCATAATCCACTCTTCTAACTGATCAATCAAGTTTGTTAACTGTTCAATCAATGGAGTTAACTCTCCAATCAATTTTGTCACATCCCCTCTTTCATGATGGAGCTGGGACACTTGTCACATTTCTACTGGTTGCACATTCCTCAACCATCCTCAGTCGTTGATCTTCATATCTCCTCTCAACCGTTGATTCCCATTCTTCCAAGTCTATAAATGAAGCTTCATCCTTCCATTCTATTCATCCAGGCTTTTGACATCGTTACTCTGCAGAAATATCACTAGCGCGCCTTTGGCACCCTTTGACCATTCACAAGCTTGAGATCACATACTTGCATTGGAGCTCATCTTCATTGCATATCACAACAACCATTTACCATCGACTTCCTCAAACACAGCTTTAAAAGATTGCACTCTCTGAGGGCTCACTTCATCTGCGAAAGGACGATTATAATAGGCAAACAACAGAAGCATCGATTTCAGGGAAGGTTTGCTTTGTGTTATTCATTGCTATTTTCATTTAATCTTTCTTGTTATCTCCTATTCTGTTGATGTTTGGGTCTTGTTTAATTCATTTGATTGATCACCATTTTACCCTTACATTTTTGGCACCCACCGTGGGGCCTTTGCCCCTCTATCTCATCAAAATCTAAGCTTTTTTGAAGGTAGGTTCCGTACAGGTCACGTAAAGTCACGCACAGATTACTTCGGCGCATTTAAACATTTCTACGACGCATATATAGACTGTTACGGCGCTTCTGTAATTCCTGCACATCTGTGTATTCTTGCTGTGCTTCTGCGCACTGTTACGGCGCTTCTGTCATTATTGCGCATCTGTTCATTTATGCTGCGCTTTTGAAGACTGTTACTGCGCATTCATTATTGTTGTGCATTTATTCATTTTCATGGCGCATACGTGTAAAATTGCGGTGCATTCATTATTGCTGCGCTTCTGTTGATTATTTCTGCACATCTAATCACTGAAGCTGCGCATTTGTAACAGGCTATGGTTTTAGTACTTTTCTAGAGGAATTTGCTAATGCTAACCTTTTCGCAGGTGTTTGCTGGAGCTGTTTTGCAGGATAGGTTCAGGTTTAGTTCTATGTAGTTGCATCTAATTAGTTCACATTTCATTTTCTGAGGGAAAGTAAAATTGATGTTCATTCAAATCTTCATCTAGTTCTAATTAGGGAGAAAGTAACTGGATTATTTCTTGCTTGCATTGCAAACAACTTCCAAGTTATTGCTATCTAAGATTAAAATTGAACTCATCAATGATCTTGAAGTTAAAATGAACCATTGCTATATCGTGAGACCAGAATTTCAAAGTTAACAATCTCATGCTACGCGGTTTAAAAATTGAACTCATCAATGATCTTGAAGTTAAAATGAACCATTGCTATATCGTGAGACCTAAATTTCAAAGTTAACAATCTCGTGCTACGTGGATTTAAAACTAAACTCACCACTGCTTTCTGGGATTTAAAACTGAACCACTGCTATATTGCTGAAATCACTTCAAGGTTCTATGTTTGAGTAGATTAGCCCATTTAGTTTTTCACTTTTAACTAGGATGGATTAATCAGTGTATTCTGTGCTTGCGAATGACAATAGGCTTATGCTCTCCCCTCTTCTGGGTGATCAGAGTGCCAGACTTGTCATTCTATTTGTTTAACCTTTAGGAGGGGCCTGCCCTTGGATGCACGCTTGTCCAAGCGGGAACGACCTTGA
Organism: Cunninghamia lanceolata; assembly: GCA_027924645.1. Classification (NCBI taxonomy): domain Eukaryota; kingdom Viridiplantae; phylum Streptophyta; class Pinopsida; order Cupressales; family Cupressaceae; genus Cunninghamia; species Cunninghamia lanceolata. The sequence goes on from BSBN01001583.1 coordinate 22,007,970, forward strand.
GTGGTAACAGGCTAACACTAAGCCCTACCAAGCCACTTAAAATAAATTGTGCTTGAGGTGAAAACTTCCTGCAACGAGTGCTGTTATGTTACACCGACGGCCAACCTCCCCCAAAACCCTCTCAGGCGCAACCCTTTGAGGCTGGGAGACTCCATAACGGAGAGTAGTGCCGCCGCACGTGTAACCACTTGAACGGTTGCCCGCATTAAATACCTCTTGTTTTAGTGGCCCAAATCCCTTATAATCCATTTCTCACCTAGGATTTTGTGCTTGCTTTCATCCAAAATAGAGTCCAAAAAACTACAAAAATAATGAAAAACTAAAAAATATTCTATGCTTGCTGTGTTTTCTTGCTGTTAATTCATAATATCAGATCAGGAAGATCTTTTCCAGCCAACGAAAAAAAAAAAAACCAAAAATAGAGAAAAATCCAAAATTTTTGTAAAAATATCAGAGCTGCGCATATACTCTTTTCTGCTGCGCATATACCGCAACTTGCTGCGCTTTTGTAACAACTTGCTATGCATACATACTGTTGCTACGCATATACACACTGTTGCTGCGCATTTGTACTTAACCAGAGCTGCGCTTTTACTGCGACTTACGGTGCATTTGTTCATTCCTGTTGCGCATCTGTTTCTGCGCATATGCGATAGTGAGCACTTGCCCTATTTTTGGGAAAATATTTTCACTTGATTAGAGCACCCATTTCAGCCTAGTTTCACTTTCTAAGGTCAGATCCAACTGTGCGGTCAGTCTTCATCCATTTCACCCGAGTCTCTCTCTTTCGTCGATCGTCCCATTCACTTTCTGTCCAAATCCCTCTTGTCCCAAAGTCAGTTTGTCCCATACCAATTCGACATAGGTCCCTTTTTCGTGTCATTAGTGAATTCACGTAAGCCTAGTAGGTCACCGTACCTTTGCTAGTAGTCTTGTTGAACGACTAAGCTCTACACAGAAAGACTGGTATCGACTACCCTTACTAGCGGCCAACGTCTTGTGTCAACCGTCTTACTTGAAGTCATTGAGCGAGAGAATCCTTTGTCCAAATCTTGTCCTAGGTATCCCATTCACAACAGTCTCAGTCAGCACCTTGCCAAAATTTCTAATTCTGGTCCACTTCATCCCACCCCACCTTGCATGGTTCTTACTCGATCCCAGTACAACAAGCAAATTGAAATGGCCGAATCATCTGATCACCTCGCCCCACCACGTGGCGGTGACGAAGAAATTTCTCATGAAGAATTAATAGCGCACATCCAAGATAGCAAATTCCAACGCTTGGTAGAAAGGGTGCTCCTTGAAGACCCCGACAAGTACTTCCACCATCTTGCTAATCTCGGAGTCAAACTCCCCGTAGACTTTGACATAAGCTCCATCATGGAAAATGTAGACAATGATCATGGGCGGAGACGTGATGATCATGAGAGAGGCACGAATGACACAGTCCCGAATGCAAACGATAGAGGCAAGAAACCCATAGATCAAAATGCTCCTATGGATGACGTGAGACAACAAATCGAAAGTCTAAAACAAGAAATATCCAACCTTAAGACCGGTACAAGTTCCAAGCAATACTCTTTGGAAGATATAGCTCCGTATCCTTTTGACAAAAGTTTGGTCATGAAACCCTTCCCCTTTTAGTTTGGAGTCCCAAAGTTCGACAAGTACAAAGGGAAGGGGGACCCTAGAGATCATATCCGGGAATTCAATGCCGCATGTTTAGAAGTAGCTCACAACGAGACCTACTTGATGAGACTGTTCCCAAGATCCTTAGGTGGTCAAGCTATGGAGTGGTTCTCGCGCCTCTCACCAGGAATTAAAACTTTTGATGAACTCATCAATAAATTTATAACACACTTCTCTTACAACATAGAACACGAGGTATCTATGCTAGATCTATGCAACACCAAACAAAAGAGTGGTGAGTCATTCGCCACCTTCTTACAACGATGGAGACAGCTAGCTAATAAGTGTTCTTATGATATACCTGAGAAGCAACTATTGGAAATGTTTGTCCACAATTTAAATACTGATCTTAGCTATCAGATCCAGATACAATGCCCTACATCATTCTCCAAAGTCATTGAAATGGGCCTATTCATTGAAAAAGCTATGATCACTTAAGGAACTCTCAAGCTATACAAGGACACGCCTAATTCCAATTATACAATGGATAAATCAAAGTTTTGGACCAAAAACAAGAATGTGGTCAACGATGGGGTAGTTGACGCCAAGGCGGCAACTCCTAAACAACAACCCATATTCACTCTTAAGGGGGACACACACAATGGTGCAATCAACAAACCACCCTCTCGGGAGCCTCGATCTTGGTACAATTCAAACCCAAGAAGAAAATTCACACCGTTAGGCGAGTCTCAAGAATCTGCGCTACGGAAGTTGTTGGCTAACAACGAAATTTCTCTACCGCCAACAAGTGATTACGAGCCTATAGTCAAACCTCCCTACTGGAAGGACACCGACTATTGTGAATATCACCGAGGAAGGGGGCATACAACTAACAACTGCATTCGCCTCAAAAATGTCATTCAAGATATACTGGATTAGAATCAGGGAGGGACACAACAGCATACCTCCAATGAAACTCATGTGGCCTACAGGGATCCACTTCTGAATCATAATAGGCCATATAACAACAATGGCCACAACAACAACAACAACGGCAACAACAGCAATGACAACAACAATAATCGCAACCGGCCAAATCAGAACAGCGGGACGAGTAATGCTAACTATGCAAGTGTTCCATTTGACTACACCATTAACTGCATTTCTGAACATATTCCGCAGGTCAATGTCATCTCACCCAACCAATAACCAGGACCTAACCGAACTGGTTGTAGTATAATTACCCGCAGTGGTAAAGTCACACTCAATACCGTTCCTCCAAGGTCGTCACCACCTCCATCCACCTTCCGTCAGTACAATGTCCTTGACCAGTTACAAAAAACTCCGGCTCACATTTCCATATTGGAGCTATTGCGTCTATCTCCTTCTCATAAGGAGATTCTTGAGAAAGCCTTAGTGGAAACCACCGTCCCCACTAATCTGGCCCAAGAAAAGTTTCAGACCATGGTAGGCAATCTGACATCTTCCAACTCCATATCTTTTATTGAGCAAGATGACCTTTCTGTATCTCAACCCCACAACACCCCTCTACACATTGTCGCATTCATACACAAACACCGCATCAAGAGGGTTCTCATTGATGGGGGTGCCGGTTTAAATATTTGTACTTTGAAGCTAGTCCTTGCACTGGGGTTCTCCGAACAAGCAGTTGATCCAAGGAGGAAAATTACCATTAAGGCATATGACGAGGAAGAAAGAACCACGAAAGGAACGGTTGTCTTACCCATTCAAGTGGGACCGGTAATCAAAGATGTGGTGTGCCAAGTCCTTGATCAGGAGCTTGCTTATAATATCCTACTAGGGAGACCATGGATCCACGCCATGAAGGCTGTCCCCTCCACCTACCATCAATGCATTAAGTTCCCACACAATGGCAAGCAGGTCACCATCCAAGGTGACCCCGACCCCTACCAGCACTGCAATTCCTTCCGTGCCAAACCCGAATGTGTCATACCCAACAACAGAGCCTACATTTCCCCTACCCCGCAATAGGACCATACCGCTAAAGCTTCCTCCTCAAAACCCAAACCACTGAAACTTACCATAAAAGAAAATGGCATGGGGGAATACTCCATTGAGCACAGCCTCAACCTTGCCAAGATGCTTTGTCTCCTCGCTCTTTTGGCCAACCCAAACATCCACCCAAACATTTTCCAAAGCCATCTGCTCCTCCTGCAACTACCACAAATCCCTTTGTAAAATGGGGGACCTTATCTGATGAAACAGAGGAGCGAGATCTCCTGCAATGGCTTTATGTTGAAGAAGAAAACACACCCCAAGATCCACCTAGACTCCCTACAAAACTCTATGGGCGGGGTGAGACTATTTTGCACAGGATGGGGTACGAAGGACAAGGCCCCATAGGCCTCAGAAAAGAAGGAATCATTGAACCTATACAACCTTCTTCATCCTCTTCGGCTAGAAACACAAGTGGCCTAGGATACAAAGGCAAGGGTAAAGCCAAGGAAAATGCCTGCCTTGTGGAGACAATCCAAACACTCCAAGTGGATAGCGACACAGATTCAGATGATTCAAATGAGTATGAGTGGGATGAGCTAACAGAGCACTCCTACGATGACAAAGAGGTTGACACCATCCAAACTCTTAGCCCCTACCATGAGGGACAAACGCAACGGGATAGACCACTGGAGTCTGATTTGCCCACCCTTGAGATTATGGCTTTCGAGGAAAGTTTAGATTCCATTGCGATAAACAACTTGGAAGAAAGTATCACCCAGAACACTATCCCCACCTATGCCCATAATATTTCCATTCACACCATCAATGAATCAGGTCTCTCATCCGACTCCCTTCCCCTCTTACACCCTGAGCTTATTGACTGGGATTCGCAAGGAACCCCCCAATTAGATATGTTCCAGAACGATGATGCTTACATTGACTACATGGAACTTAGAGATCACTTACCAAAGGGAGATCATAAAGCCGGTTGTGCTATCGAACTAAATACTGTGGCTTACTTCGGGGAGGGTGCGAAGCCTTCCAGTCGCAAAAATATCAAGATTAAAAATGGATCTGATAGTGAAAACTGCCTTGCGGCAGTGTCAGATCATAAAACAGTAAAAAGAAAGGACACATCTGATGGTGAAAACCCAATTGTGGCACTTGACGATGGAATGCTTGACACTCTCCCTAGTGATATGTACCAGGAAAGGTCACAGATTGTGGTAGAGCCGACAGAGCCTGTAAATATTGGTACCGAAGAGCAACCCAAGATTATCCACTTTGCCAAATCTCTCACATTGCCAGAGAAAACCAGGTTTGTACCATTCTTTAAGAAGAAGAGAGGCAGCTTTGCTTGGTCATATGCCGACATGCCAGGTTTAGACCCAAACCTAATTCTACATCATTTGCCATTGGATCCAGGGGTGAAACCAGTAAAGCAGAAGCTGAGAAAGATGCATCCTCATATAGCCCTTTTGGTCAAAGAAGAACTCAAGAAATTGCTAGATGTGGGGTTCATTAGAGCCATAGATTACCCAGAATGGATATCTAATATTGTGCCAGTGTCTAAACCGGATGGCCAGGTTCGACTATGCAATGATTTTCGTGACTTAAACAAAGCATGCCACAAGGATGACTTTCCATTGCCAAACATCGACATCATAGTCGACCTTACTGCAGGACATACAATGCTATCACTCATGGACGGATTCTCAGGGTATAACCAAATCAAAATAGCACTTGAGGATCAACACAAAACAACTTTCACTTGTCCATGGGGTACCTTTTGCTAGAATGTCATGCCCTTTGGGCTGAAAAACGCAGGTGCTACATATCAACGGGCCATGACAACTATATTCCATGACATGATGCATGTAACTATGGAGGACTATGTTGACGATATCTTGGCAAAATCTCTCACAAGGGACTCACACCTGGACATATAGGAAAAAGTCTTTCAGAGATTGGACCAATTTCAAGTCAAACTAAACCCGAAGAAATGTGTATTTGGGGTAACTTCAGGCAAGCTGCTAGGCTTCATTGTGTCGGCAAACGGAATAGAGGTAGACCCGGCCAAGGTCAAAGCTATAATGGACATGCCGCCGCCCAAGACTCTAACTTAGTTAAGATCCCTACAGGGCAAGCTGCAGGCCATCCACAGGTTCATCTCACAGCTGGCAGAGAAGTGCCAACCTTTCAGCCACCTCCTACATAAGAACATTCCATTTAAATGGGATGAGCGGTGCGAAGAGGCATTCAACAAGCCAAAGGAGTACCTTATGAATCCTCCTATACTCATACCTCTGATCCAAGGAAAACCTTTAATTCTCTACATATCTGCTACACCCACTGCTCTTGGGGCCCTTCTAGCACAGCAAGACTACGAGAACAAGGAAAGAGCTGTATACTACATCAGTCGAACCTTAGTGGGCTATGAGTTGCAATACTCATAGGTAGAACGATCATGCCTTGCAGTGGTTTTTGCTTCACAAATACTTTGACATTACATGTTGGCACATCCTGTCAAACTCATTGCCAAGATCAACCCACTGAAATATCTTCTCAGCAAAGCAGCTCTCACAGGTCGACTAGCAAAGTGGGTTATGCTTCTTAGTGAATATGATATAGAATATGTGGATAGAAAAGCCATCAAAGGACAAATCATGACTGACCAACTGGCTGAGGCACCATTACAGGACACTTCACCAATGCAGTTTGAGTTTCCCGATGAGTCTTTATTCACTCTGTCAACATCTCCTTGGAAACTCTACTTTGACAGATCTTACACCAACCATGGATCGGGGGCAGGTATCCTGTTTATCACTCCCCAAGGCGACACAATTCTGAAGTCCTACAGGTTGTTATTTCCATGCACAAACAACATAGCGGAATATGAAGCCTTGGTAATTGGTCTCAAGATGGCCACTGAGTGGAAAATCCAAGCACTATGTGTCTACGGTGATTCTCAGCTTATCATAAATTAGGTCAACGATGAGTATCAGACCAAAGATGAGAAGCTCATCCCATACAAACGGATGGTCGACGACCTCAAAGAACATTTTGGGACCATCTCCTTTGAACAAATACCCAGGATAGAAAACAAAGCAGCAGATGCAATGGCTACCATAGCCTCTCTTCTAGAAATGCCTGAATATGAGTCACGGTATGAGTTCTTAGTGGAAACCATCCGGCAACCAGCGTATGATCTCCTTGAAACCCATTCCATTTGTCTCCTAGTCGGATCTGATTCACCTTGGTACGGTAAGACTTACACTTACCTCAAGGACAATATTCTCCCATCGGACCTGTCTTCCAACCAAAAATGCACTTTCATCTGACAAGCCTCTCGTTACACCATCATCGCTGATACCCTTTACCGACATGGTCTGGATGGTACTCTACTCCATTGTTTGGAACAAGAAGAATCCATAACTGCCTTGCGAGACGTACACGAAGGGATATGTGGAACACACTCCAGCGGCCCTTCCCTAGCCAAGAAACTCATGCGCTTGGGTTATTACTGGCCAAATATGGAAATGGATTCATATCAGTTCGTCAAAAAGTGCAAACAGTGCCAAATACACGGGAACCTGATCCATGCACCTGCTCAAGAGTTGAGACCTTTAACGACACCCTGGCCCTTTTGTCAGTGGGGACTTGACCTTGTGGGAAAGATTCAACCACCCTCTTCCAATGGCCACAAATTCATCATAACCGCCACTGAGTATTTCACAAAGTGGATTGAAGCCATTCCCCTAACCACCGTCACAGGAAAACAAATTTCCTCTTTCATTCTGAATTACATTATCTGTAGATATGGCATCCCTTCATCCATCATAACGGATAATGGAAGACCATTCAAAAATCAGGATGTTGAGGAACTCTGTGAGCGTTTCAAAATCCAACATCGTTTCTCCACTCCGTACTACCCCCAAGGTAATGGCCAAGCTGAGGCATTGAATAAAACCATTCTGAAAATCCTAAAGAAAATTGTCAATGAGGCTGGTCGCGATTGGCATGTCCAACTCAATCCCACTCTGTGGGCCTACAGAACTAGCATACGCACTCCCACGGGTGCTATGCCCTATGCCTTTGTCTATGGTTCCGAAGCCATCCTTCCCATTGAGGTCGAACTCCCATCCCTCAGGGTGTCGTTGAAAGGTCTCATATCAGATGAAGAATACAGAGTCTCCAGGCTACAAGAACTAGAGCTGCTAGAAGAAAGGCGCCAGAAAGCTTTTGACCATCTCAAAGCCTATCAACAGATGATGTCAAGAAGCTACAACCACAAGGTTAGACCAAGATGCTTCAAGGTTGGGGACCTAGTTCTAAAAGAGAACACTCGCAATCAATAGGACAGAGAAAAGAAAGGTAAGTTCGAGCCTAACTGGCTTGGGCCCTATGTGATTGTAGCTGCTTACGGATCGGGGGCATATCAGTTGGCCACATCAGAGGTTGAGTTGTTCGATGATCCAATCAACAACATGCACCTTCGCCGGTTCTATACCTAGGAGAACCCCAATGTAAGGGGGCACAATAAAATCAAAAGTAAAAAAAAAAAAAAAAAAAAACAAAAAAAAAAAAAGTTGAAAAGAGAAAATACAAAAAAATCACAAAAAAATAGAAAGCATAAAAAAAAATTCGTCCTTTGGTGAAAACCTGGCAAACAGGCGCCTTGGATAGGTATCATGATGAAAACCTAGCAAACAGGCGTTATGTTTACTTTCTAGCTTCTCGTACAAATAAAAGCAAGTGATGAAAACCTGGTAAACAGGTGTTACTTGTGATGAACCACCTTCTCCATCTTTGGGAATCCAATAACCCTGAGTCCATTCTTCCTTCGCTCATTTCCCATTTGACCCATATTTGTCCCGCAATAAACACTTGACAGTTACCTATCATGGCTTGATACTCACCTTGTGGCCTTGTCAACCAAGGTTTTGTCCCATACCGTCTCCTTCATGTGAGCCTAGTATAGTGTCTCTCGTCGGTGTCCATGGTCCAAGTCCGTGAACTATGTTGCCTTTGTGCCGTCACATAGGCAAGGCCATTATTCTAATGCGCCCCCGAGGCTTCCATTTCTCCCACGGTCCCATTCATCCCCTTTCTTGTCTTCATTCTTGTCGTCTTTCTTCTAGTCCATTCATGGTCCATTAGGGTTTACCCCGAACTACGTTGCCTCTGCGCCGTCACGTAGGCAAGGCCATTTAGCAATGAGCCCCCGAGGCACTAGGTCAGTCCCTTAGGGCCCGTCTCACCAATAAGGACTGTGCAATCTTCTCACCAAGCAAACAAATACAAGCAGAACCTGTGCCTCAAGCAGAAATCTTGGCAATGAGCATCTTAACCTATCCAATGCAACGCAAACTACGCAAGGTCTTCTAAATGATTTTATGCAAATTAAGGCAAGAACTAAACACATATCAACGCAAATATGCTTTGTAGATTAGAAACATGGTTAACAGTTCGAGTCCTGATTTTTGCTATCATACCTTCCTATGCTACTCGAGGATGCCAAAAGCTAGAGATGCTATGATGGGGGCATGATTACTTTCTTTGTTTGCTATTTGTGGATTAAACTCTAGTAATGTGAAGCCTTGTCTAAGGACATGATCGGCAAAAGATCATCGAGGACATCAAAGGTATAACATGAACAGGGGCAATCCTTGTTTGTTGAAACGCAAGAAGTACTTAGGTCATCTAGATTCAATTTTGACTAGATGCTTGTATTAACTTGCTAAATCACAATCCATGTAAGCGGTACTCAGGTCATCTCGGTTCAATTATACCTAGATGCTTGTACTCACTTACAACATCTCAGAAAATGTACCAAAAACAAAATGCCCAATGATGAAATAAAGCACTCTAAAAGCAAAACATCCATCCTGTATCCATAAACACATCCATGCATCCATATCCCATACAATCCTCATTATCCAACCTATGCAGAGTAACAATATCAAATGAAGTTTCTAAGTCATTCTATCATAACCATTCTTCTATCTATCATGTCATTCTTGTGTCGATAGAGTACATTTGGACTTCACAAAAACAAAGCATATAGGAGCATATCATATCATATAGCTAGTCATGAACATGATTAAGTCAGTAGCATACCCAACACAATGCATTAGGTCATCCATACATCAGCATTATATCGCATCTTAACACACAGAAACTCACAAAAAACATAGCTAAGTACATCGCATACAAGGCTGCATCATCACATAGCAATCATATTACATTTGCATTCATTTGAAACATTAGATCATATCGACATCCAATCACATCACACACACAGTTGCATCATCACATAGAAATCATATTACATTTGCATGCATTCGAAGCATTAAATCATATAGACATCATATAACATCATCTCAAAAAGCATCTCATATAGCATCGGATAGACCATCTAACTATGCACATACATCACATCATACAATAGAAGTAAATCATCATCTCATAACACATGCAATAGATACACAAAGCTACATCATCATATATACTATCATATAAAAGAGGTCCAAATGTACAATATCACCATCTTTCTCAAAAATCAAAGTGTCATATACAATTTACATCCAAATGGATGGTGATACATGTCCCAAAATGTACAAAATCTGGTCTATGTCTATCCCTGCTGCTGTGGGCCACCACTGCCAGCTCCTGACTACTGGGGTCCCATCACGGACACCCCTGACTGTGATGGACCTACTCTATGAGTCGCCCCAGACTGACTCCTGAAGCTCCCCGCCCTCTGGCTTGACGCCACGGCACCATGGTATAAACCTCGGTAGTACTGAGCCTGGGACTGTGCTCTGGCAAGATCTGTCTGTGCCTGTGCCAACTGCGTCTACAACTGGCCTACCTGTGCCTGTGCCTGCTGCACCTGCCCAACCAAAAAAGAGCTCGTTGCATCTGTACCCATGGCGGCCACAGCGGTGTCCCGCTCTACATGGACTATACGTACCCGGGCATCTGCCATATCTCTCTCACGAGTCAACCCACTGATCACTGCGGCGTCTGTATCTCCCCTCCTCTTGACCCTCCTCAGCTGTACCTGCAGCTCTCGCACCTGTCCCCTCAGGCTAGCTATGGTCCTCTCGTGCACATCCCCCTGTATTGGCCCCTGTGCTGCCTTTGCCTGTCCTGGCCCCTGTGGCTGGGGCACCTGCTGCTGTGGTACCTGCTGGGGTGGCGGCATTTGCGCCTGCTGAGGTATCTACTGCTGGGCCTCTACCTATACTGGTACTGCCTGCTCAGCCTGACCTATCCTCCTTCGCTGTCTCGGCCTCTCTCCGGCTCTACCACCTCATCCTCGTCCTCCTCTAGCTCCCCTCCGCCTTGGGCCAACCTGTCCCTCCTCCTCTGAGTCTGCCTCATCAATGCGAGGCACCAGCATGCTGGGTCCTGAGTATCTCAGGAACGGATGTGCAGTGATCCAATCCTCATACTCCTGCGTCAACCCTGCGTCTACTATCTCTCTCCTCATATCACATGCCACATAGGGCGTCTGCCTAAACTCTGCTAGGGCCTCCTCATACGAAGCCATCGGCCCCCATCAGACCCTCTCTGCATGTGTCCGTGCAAAAAGTGCCTGTCCCTGTGGCATGCCCTGCCTCTTGCTGAACTGTCTCAACACTCGGCCCACCATCTACCTCTCCAGTATGTGCCGTGTACGGCCTATCAGCCACCTGGTCTGAAAGCAATACGACAGCTCATCTCCCTCGTCGTCCCAGGGCTCACAGTCCAGATATGGTCGCCAGACGACCACATCTACTCCATCCAAGGTGTGCCTCCAGTAATCTAGCTTCCCCAGCCTGTGCTGGGAAATCACTCCTGCGTAGCCATAACTGTATGGCTCTCCTCGCTGCCTCACAAAAACACATATCGGCCTAGTCACTGCTATGTGCTCCCACAGCCAGAACTGTAACAACAACACCCCAGCCGATAGACTCGTGCTGCGGTGGTACACCACCTGATGCATATCAGGTGCCCTCAGTCAGCATCCACTCCATAATCCTGCCCCATCCAATGGGGAACCCATGCGATCTCCTGTCCGGGCATACAACGCCTCCGATCAGTCCAGCCACAATCCCGGGGAAGTAGTCATAACAATCGTATATATCCTGCCATGGGATGACCTGTCCAACCAGCTCGGGATCATCGAACACTCGCTGGCACTCAGCGAGTCCCGCATCCCGCTGTGCATCATACTCCACTAACTCACCCACCACGGGTAGGTGCAGTATCCGGTAAACGTCCTCTAAGGTCACGGTCATCTCTCCAGTAGGAAAGTGAAAGGTCCCATCCTCACTGTGGAATCTCTCCACGGCAGCGGTCAGTAGTCCTCGGTTTGCCCGCACCTCAGGCATGAAGCATACATAGTCTAAACCCATGGCACCAAGTGCCACTCTGTTAGTCTCTGTCAACATGTACCTCTGCAATAGGGGCATGGGAAACGTCTCCCTCGACTGCAGTGTGTCTCGAATATCCTCCTGCAAGTAAGCAAGGCAACGCGTCAGTCTCAAACGGCATATACCATACTCAACATATCTACTGAACTATATCAACTCAACCTAGCATCTCAAATTGATCAAAACAGCACACTACATCTCTTGACTAGATTCCTGTAATCTTGGAGATAGCTCATCGATTCCCGCGTCAAACAGGGCGCTAATCGAATCAATTTGGCTAAGTACTTTGCTATCCCAAGCAAATGCGCCACTACAGGTGGTAAAAGCACCATTTCTTGATATATACGCCGCTACAGTGCACATATGCGCAGTTTCAGTGCATGCGCCGCAGAACTCAGCATACGCGCCGCCCAATTACAAATGCGCTGCTGGATTCAACATATGCGTGGCATTCACAGATGCGCCGCTACATTGAACAGATGCGCTGCCTAATCACACATGCGTAGCCTAATTATAGAAGCGCAGTTACAATGCACAGATGCGCTGTTTTCATGCATGCGCCGCCGAAACTGGCATATGCGCCGCGAAACGACAAAAGCGCCGCTTCGCGAGGCATATGCGCTGTTCTGTACTTCGGCGCATCCGTTTGCCCTATTTTCTACATGCATTTATGGCACCTAAAGTCAACCCTAGGAGAAAATTTTTGAAGCACATACCGGGGGTCCTTCCTCTGCTGGCCGCCCGAATCGACGGACTCGCTCGAATCGGTGCTCCTCGCGTGGAATGTCTGCTGCTCTGGCTGCCATGCTGCTCCAAGTTTGCTCTAAGCTCTCTCACTCCAATCCAGATCAAACAAGTGTACAAATGACTATTCTTGTGGACCCAGCTCCTATTTATAGCCTCCAAACCCTAATTTTGGCTAGGTGATGACTGTGACTACTTCCCGCACCCGTTTTTCCTCCCATTTTTTCTTCCCGTTTCCCTGAAACGCGTTCTTTTTCCTCTTGCCTATCCTAACACCTTCGTCTTCGTGAGATTGTCCGTCTCTGATTCTTTCGCCCTTTTCCCGTCCAATCTCCCGAGGGGGCATCCTATCGTCAGTAAGCCTGTACCAGGGGCAAACTGGGGCGTGTATCACTATCAGACTATTTATTCTTTGAAGCAACGCTGTAAACTGCATTGCATCAAAGAGGGGCAAAATGTATACGCCTAAAACTGACACGAATCATCCTAAATAAATATTCTAAATATTTATTCTATTCTTCTATTAATTAAATAAATATTCCAAATTTATTTAATCGATTCACTGTTCCATAATTAAATAAATTCAATTTATTTAATTAAAATTCTTCTAAATGTCCTACACAATTAAATAATCATAAATTATTTAATTTAACCAAATTCCTCTATCCTAAGTTCTAATTCGAAAATCCACCTCACCTTGTCCACCTCATCAGGTTGCACATGTAATTAAATATATTTAATATTTAATTACCTATTTTTCTCTCACCCACATGGCCTATTTCTTCTCAAATCAGAAGTTAGTTAACTAATCAATCAAATTTGTTAACTAATTAGTCATTTGAGTTCACTGGTCAATCTATTCTGTTGACTCCTCAATCAACCCAGTTCACTGGTCAATCAATTCAGTCAATCCCATAATCCACTCTTCTAACTGATCAATCAAGTCTGTTAACTCTTCAATAAATGGAGTTAACTCTCCAATCAATTTTGTCACATCCCCTCTGTTGACATTTCTTCTGAATCAGCATTAGGGTTTGCCACTTCTAATGCACAGGCAGATTCAGGCCAACTGAATACAGGAGGTTGCGTGAGCTCCTCCCCTTCACTTCTGGTTCTGCCGCACCAAGGGGGGTATCCCTATAACTCAAGATGTAACCTTGACTAGCTCAAAGATAGAAAGATCTAACTTGACAACAACAGGCAGAATACTCTCATGTATGGACCAAGATCTGCATGATAGATCACAAGGCTGGCAACATTCTTGGACATGATGTCTGGTTGGGTATGAGAGCATGCAAGGGGTTCCTAATCCTACTCCTACAACTAACAGGTGGAAGTATGAAGTGTTTTGATATGAATTTGGATGCAAAGCTGGACATGGTGTATAACACAAGAACACAGCATGATTGGTGCCTATCCAGGGCTTGGAGTCGGTAGACATACACCTGTGAATGATCAGCATAAATAGCTAAAACTAGATTTCAGGGGGACACACATGATATCTGCCTTACAGATATCTCCCAATATAGAGTGTTGAGCTATCTCTACTTATGGCATCCCTACTGCAGTATACCCTTCCCAATGTTCAACCTGAAAACAGTTTAATCTGCCCCTTGAGCAGAGGTTAAAAGATCAGACATTCAACATAGGAATTCTATGCTCTAGAATCTAAACATAAGCAAACATCCAGATCCAGAAGAAGGATACATGCAAAACTGGAGACAGAATTAACACAACACATGCTAAGAAAGCATTACTCATATAAGATCAACCATGAAATCAGTGGATTCATGCCAAGTCCTACAACAGGAGATACATAAACTCACAAGAAAACTGTACAGAGCAACCAGATCAGCTGGTTATGGATTACAGAGCAAAAAATCATCAACTTTCAACAACCTCTGAATGAATGACACCATCTGCACTATATAGCAGGAGGGTGTATTCAGCATTAACTACCAGGTTGACCAAAACTCCCGCCAGATATACAGTATCATAGAAATGGCGCTCAAACATTAATGCAGCAGGTAGGGGAGGAGACAGGAAGATTTTTCGAGCCTTGCGCCGCCGCCTAGGGATCCAGATCTTCAATCAGGTACTACATCCGTCCACGCCATCGCTCATACCTCTGCAACAATCGCCAATGATGGCGCACCAACTCGCGGCCTCGGGAAGAACATCAAACAGTCGATCGCAACCACTTCCCGCCGAGGTTCATCATCATGATATTTCGAAGATGCAGGATAACATTATCCCACATGCACCCCGCAGCAACCTCCTTAACACTTTATATACTAGGTCATGAGCATATATCATGTCGGTGCTTTTGCTCCTGACGACACTAGTATAAGACTTCATCATCATCATCCTCCAGCAGCATGATATCCTGTTGCCCGAGAAATCACCCTGACGTCATCATCATATTCGCAATACAAACTGCATGATAATCGCCTTCATCAGCACAACCGGATCCATTGGAGAAACATCCTCCTGCTGAGCTTAAACCAAAAGTCTGGCCGATGAACATCCTGATGACGTCATCATCATATCCTGCTGATGTCATCATCATATCTGCCTACTGCGCACCTCCTCATATCCGGATGACGTCATCATCATGTTTGCAAATATCAGGGGATCTCCACAAGATGATCTGTGTTAGAAATATGACCCCCCCGGACCTCGATGACGTCATCATCATATTAACATCATCATGATATTCGGAAGACAACCGGATATTTGGAAATATCCTCCTGATGTTCAAATATCAGGTTGCACTGTAGCTCCTCTGTAAGATCGGGGCGATAACTGAATATGATGATGCTGCTTGAAAAGATCACCCCCAGTAGATAATGCGCGAAGCCGGCAGGCGGATATCTCCTTGATATCAGCATCATCATGATGCTGGAACAAACACACTCGAGTGATATGAAAATATCACCCCCTCCTTCGGAAATATCATGATGCAGATAGGCAGAAAGAAAGATAGCACCCTGATATAAGGATGACGTCAGCATCATCAGGATGAGAAACAAAGAACAAGAAGTGATACAACATCATCAGGATGATATTGACTAAGATCATCATGACGCTCAAAATATGATGACCCTAGTGAATATCGGGTCGCACTTAGAACTCTTCAACATCATCATCAGGATGATCATAACCAAGATCACCCGATGATAGAAATATCACCCCGGCGAGATATCATGATGCAGATAATATGATGACCTCCGCAAGCAGCAGGATGATAACTGGAAATATGATGATGATGACGACGACCCTTAGGAAAGAACAAGCTAGGTCGAACAACTTAGAGAATAACCCCTTCAGAATAACGGGGCAACATCATCATCATGCTTGGGCAAGGTGATAAGTGCAAGATCACCGGATACATGAAAAATCACCCTCGCAAGCAGATCAGGGCGCACTGTAGCTCGTCAGCATCATCAGGATAAAACCCAAACATCACCCGATACTTCAATATGATGATGACGATGAGAAACCGGTCGACGGAGAACATGATGATGCTGACCATCCTCGAAACAAACATGATGATGATGACCTCCTCCTCAAGAAAATATGATGATGCAGCTGAAAAATACTGAGGAGGTCCATCACTTAGAGCATTTTTTGGATACTTAGGGAGAGTGCCTGAATGAGAATTGCTCAAAAAACTACCAGTCAATTCAGGCACTAACACCCTCTTTCATGATGGAGCTGGGACACTTGTCACATTTCTACTGGTTGCACATTCCTCAACCATCCTCAGCCATTGATCTTCATATCTCCTCTCAACCGTTGATTTCCATTCTTCCAAGTCTATAAATGAAGCTTCATCCTTCCATTCTATTCATCTAGGCTTTTGACATCGTTACTTTGCAGAAATATCACTAGCACACCTTTGACACCCTTTGACCATTCACAAGCTTGAGATCACATACTTGCATTGGAGCTCATCTTCATTGCATATCACAACAACCATTTACCATCGACTTCCTCAAACACAGCTTTAAAAGATTGCACTCTCTGAGGGCTCACTTTATCTGCGAAAGGACGATTGCAATAGGTAAACAACAGAAGCATCAATTTTAGGGAAGGTTTTCTTTGTGTTATTCATTGCTATTTTCGTTTAATCTTTCTTGTTATCTCCTATTCTGTTGATGTTTGGGTCTTGTTTAATTCATTTGATTGATCACCATTTTACCCTTACATCCCTCATTATCAACTAATCTACTATCGGTATACCAGATCACTCACACAGGTTCAGGCAAGCGGGTTGAGTTCACCCTTGATTCAGTGGAGATTCGTGAGTTGCACAGTGGTTCTACAATTGCAGTTGGGAGAGCAGATCATCAGTCACGGCTCTATCTATTTTCTCACTTTGTTCTTGATCCTCCTTCGACTGTTTTGCTCACTCATTCTAATGATGAGAGTAGATTATGGCATGAGTGGTTTGGCCATCTTAACTACCGCTACTTGCAGCAGCTCAACCAATAGAGCATGGTCACAGGGTTGCCTTCAGTTCAGTTTTCAGGTGGTGTTTGCCAAGGTTGCATTCTTGGTAAGCATCCTAAGGAAAAGTTTGTCAAAGGTAAGGCATGGAGAGCTTCACAGATACTAGAGTTAGTTCACATTGATTTGGCTGGTCCATTTCAGCATCCTTCTTTCAGTAGGGCTAGATATGTCCTCACATTCATTGATGACTTTTCTCGATATACTTGGGTGTACTTTCTCAAACAGAAGTCTGAGGTATTTGATCACTTTCAGGACTTCAAGACTTTTGTAGAGAAGCAATCTGGGAAAACCATCAAAGTTTTGCGCACTGACAATGGTGGTGAGTATGTCAACCATCGGTTTGAGAGGTTTTGCACTTCAGAGGGGATTGATTTGCAACATTCAGTTCCGTATAATCCTCAGCAGAACGGTGTTGCAGAATGGAAGAATAGGTCCTTGAAGGAAATGGCAAACTGCATGATTCACTCGAGATCTCTTGCACCACAGTATTGGGCAGAGGCTATTAACTGTGCTTGTTATATCCAGAACCGTGTTCCTCACCGAGCCTTGAAGGGAGTCACTCCTTTTGAAGCTTGGAGCGGTCAAAAACCATCAGTTAAGCACTTTCAAGTTTTTGGTTCTCTTGCATGGGCCCACATTCCTGTAGAGAAACGCAAGGCCTTGGATCTGCAGAGTAGACCTTGCATATTTGTAGGTTATCCTGATGGTGTGAAGGGTTATCGGTTGCTCCACCCTACTACACATGAGTTGTTCATTGAAAGGAGTGTTCAGTTTGAGGAGGGCTCTTCGAGCTCACTTTCTATTACTTCTCCAACTCCTTCTACTTTAACATTGGAGTCACTTGGGATACATGACAGATCTTCTGATGAGTCAGATTCATCTGAGCCATCTTCTACCTCCACTTCTGATGTAGAGAGTGATTCAGAGGACTCACCTCCTTCCTCTCCTAGTCATCATTCAGAGGTTGATGCTTCTCCTCTAGATTCTCCATCTTCTGGTCCACTTTGGGCTAGACAGACCTTGCAATCTGCAGGTGATTGGGTTGGGGATCCATTAGACACCAGGCGGACTCATTCACAGTTTTAGGATGCTCCACATGTCTTCATTGCTACTGCCTCAGATCCACAGTCCTTTCATGAGGCTTCTGGTATTTCTGAGTGGGATACAGCTATGCAGGAGGAGTATAGTTCCTTGATGAGGAACCACACTTGAGATCTAGTCCCTCTTCCTAAGGGAAGAAAACTTTTTCGATGTAAGTGGATCTATCAGACAAAATTTGCAGAAGATGGATCAGTTGACAAGCATAAGGCTCGCTTGGTCGCCAAAGGATTCTCCCAGGTTCTTGGGATTGACTACTCTGAGACTTTTGCACCAGTTGCCCGAATGAATTCCATCCGACTTGTTCTTGCCATTGCTGCAGCTAATCATTGGGAAGTACACCAGATGGATGTGAAGAGTGCTTTTCTTCACGGTGACCTTCAGGAGGAGATCTACATGGAGCAACCACAGGGGTTCATTCAGGATTCTTCACTTGTGTGCCGTCTTTGGAAGTCTCTCTATGGCCTCAAACAGGCTCCTCGGGCCTGGTATGCCAAGATGGACTCCTTCCTTCTATCAATTGGGTTCACTCGGTGCCATTTTGATCCTAATGTCTACATTCTGCAGCAGGGTGATTCACTCCTATTTTTAGTTCTGTATGTTGATGAGTTATTGATCACAGGGAGTTCTTCATCCACCATTGGGGCTGTCAAAACTGCCCTTCATGATAGTTGTTTGATGACTGACTTGGGCTTGTTGTATTACTTTCTCAGGATTGAGATCTTTCAGTCTTCTTCCGGGATCACCATCACACAGTCCAAGTATGCTCTAGATTTGCTCTCGAGGTTTCATATGGCTGACTGTAAGCCTGCTCCGACTCCCTTCCTTTCTGGAGTCAAACTTGAGGCTCAGTGTTCTTCTCCACTTGTTGATGACACTTTGTACTGACAGCTTATTGGGAGTCTCATTTATCTGACTCATACGAGACCTGACATTTCATACGCTGTAGGCATGGTCTCTCGATTCATGCAGGAGCCACATGAGCTGCACTGGAAAGCAGCCAAGTGGATCCTTCACTACATTCAGGGTACTCATAGTTTTGGGATTCACTACGCAGCGGGTATTGAGCTTGACTTGGTGGGCTACACAGATTCAGATTGGGCCGGTGATTCTCAGGATCGTAAGTCTACTTCAGGTTACAGCTTCTCACTTGGTTTAGGTCCTGTTTGTTGGTCAAGCAAGAAGCAGTCTGCTATTGCTCTATCTTCTACTGGGGCCGAGTATCGGTGAGCTGTGAATGCTGCTACTGAGGCCATTTGGCTTCAGAATCTTCTCACTGAGTTTGGTATCTAGATCAGATGGCCATCAGTCATATTTTGTGACAACCAGAGTGCCATTCAGATCTCACAGAATCTGGTCCATCATCAGCGGACCAAACACATAGAGATCCACATGCACTATATCTGGGAGCTCCTCCATGGCCACGTCATCAACCTTCGCTACTGTCTGACTTCCGAACAGGTTGCAGATATCTTCACCAAACCCTTCCCTGAGAGCAAGTATGTTCATCTTCAGTCTCTCTTGGGGGTGCGGGACATCTCTTCTGGGGGGGTCTCTTAGCTCTTCCTGCTTTATCCTCTCATGGGGGAGTTTTTTTCCTACTGGGTTTTCTCCTTCCTTTTTGTATGAGGGGATTCTTTGTACATGGGTACCTCATCAGGCCTTGTTGCTGGGACCCATCTTTGTTTTTTGTCAATATTTCCTCCTAAGTTGCACTTAAGGGGGAGTGTTAGTGTGAACAGGGTTACTTTGCTATCTAGCTCTTTCTTAGCTTGTTCTCCACCTTAGCTCTTTTCACACTAGGTTAAGCTTACTTAGGGACTTTTTCACTTTATCCCACATTGGTTGTGTATTGAGTTTCTTAGGTGGAATATCATATATATACCCACCTCTTGCTCTCATATGAGCACACCATTCTATTGTAATGCTTTGCATTCTCTTGAGTTGAATACAATTTATTTAGCTCATATCTGATTTCTATTTTGCTTTCTCTCAATCACTTGTATGCTTGGGTAGAAATCTAACAAAATTTGGACGTGGATCTATATTAAATAAGAAAAAAATAAAGATTAGGAAAAAAAAGAAACAATAATCATTTTCAGTATTAGAAATATATAAAATAAAACTTAATCTTTTTGAGTAAATAAGGGGGGATAGAATGGAAAGAAAACCCCTTAGGCTTGGCATATGTGGGGTGTAGCCACCACAAATACGTGCCCTTCTATGGTATGGACTGTGGGAGGGGCATTGCCCGCATAGGGCTGTAGACTAACAAAAATAAACAAAACATGAAATTAAAAGGAGAAACACAGTTTTAGGTATGCTCCTCTACATTGAGAAAACATAGTTCAGTAATAATAATGTTGGATGTTGAGCCTTTGTCGTGCCTCCTATCATGAAGTTTCCCCCCTGTTCAATCTCTTTCATTGCTTGGCTCTTGGTCAAACCTCCTTCTGTGGCCGCCATTATCCCTTGACCTACATGAAGATATGTAGCATATTTAGGGCAATGGTTTGGTGTGTATATTTTAGGGTTAATGCTTTGGAAATCAATATGATGGTCAATAAATCAAAATATATAATAAATTGAATTGCTAGTTAAAGATTTGTAAGTTCCTCGGCCTGCACTATATTCCTAGTGTAATGAAGCTCATGTTGGTGCATCACATAATGCATCCCAACAAAACTCAAGGTCCTAGGTTCGAATCTGAAGGCCCGCCAAAAGCTCAAGTGAACCTCTATAGGTAAACAAATTAAATCATGCAGCCACGCCTCCCGCCATATGATGAGCAGACCGCTCAGAAATCTCAGCCACAGGAACAGATCTCTTCAAAGTCTGAAAGAAGAAAAAACCCACAAAAGCCCTGCTAAAACAACCACAAAAACTCCCACGTTATACGACATCACAACCAACATGATATGTATTTTCTTTCTATCAGTAGGAAACCTTCTTGTTCAGATCCATCTAGAAATGGGTTAAGAGAAAAAGAGATTACCTTGATCTTTCACTCCTTTCAAATTCTGCAAATGCTTTACACAGTCATTGCCCATGCTAAAATTTATAGAATTTGATAGAAGATATTTTTGAGAATCAGATCAAATCAAATATTTATATTTCAACCTTGTTGATCAGATATAGATGATTTTTCCTTTCAAATTGATCAAAATTATTCTAAAATTGATCTGTATAGCTGTGACTCATTGCAATCAAATCTCAAATATCGGTGAGTGTTTTGCACCATAAATCCGGCCACTAGAAAGAAAAATGACGAGAGTTTGATCAAACATATTTTACAAGAGACTAGACAAAATCTTGAGAGTTTATCGATTAGATCCGAGTAGCCAAGCGACCCTACTGTCTATAGTCTTCCCTAGCTCTTCTGTTAAATTTAGAGGAATTGCATGACTGACAATGAATGCAAATAATAATAAATAAAAGTTTTTTTGTTTTTCAACATTTAAGGCATTGTTTTAAAAAATCTACGGTCAAGATTTGTTTCATGGTAGTTCTTTTAATTTGGACCATCAATGTATGTATTTCAGGTAGTGCTGCTCACTAAGGGAACGCCTATTGGCGTAACAACTTATGTTCATCAATTCTTTTAATTATTAATTATTAATATTTTACATGATTTAATATGTATTATATATTGAAGACTGTAATTTTTTTTACTATAGCATTTACAAACTCAAAGTACAGTTGGGGAGCCTATAAGGAAAGGTTAAGAGAGTTTTCTTATTATTAATTAAATTTTAAATAATAAATGATGGTTTTTTTTAGATTGGTTATTAGTCTTTTTTAAATTATTAGCATGTTTAAAATAATATATTTTATAAAAAAGAATGGTTTGGGAGTCATGGTCAATAGCTATTATATACTAGCAATCACACCTTAGTGTGCAATGGGTACATCAAAATTGAAAGAGTATTGGAATGGTTGACCGTAACCTTAGCTTTGTAATCTCATGATGGGTAATGATTTTGTATTTTAGTAAATGTCTCTTCAATTGTGATGGGTGGTAAAGGTCAAATTTGGAAATAATTATTCATAGAAAGGTTATGCATATAGACATGTTCTCTGCTTAAAATTGAAAGGCTCTCTCTCTCTCTCTCTATTTATCTTTCTAGATCTATATATATCTATGTCTCCCTCTCTAGCTCTCTATTTCTTTTATCTCTCTATATCTCTATTTCTCTATCACACACTTCCTCTCTGCTTTATTTCTCTTTCTCACTTCTCTCTCTCCCTCTCCCTCTTCCTCTATCTCTCTTTCTGTGTGTGTGTGTGTGTGTGTGTGTGTGTATTTCACTATCTCTATCCTATTTGTTGACACGAGTGATGTGTTGGTTCTTTTCCCTTAGCCTATTTGTTACTTTTTAGTGTATTAGAAATCCTAGTTAATTCATTGGTACTCGTACTTGTTTGTATCCATAGATATTAAGAATCACCATTTTTCTTGTGGTTTGGGAAATTTCCTATTTTTCTCTGAAGATTGTTGTTAGCTCTGAAGAATTTCTTTGATTTAGTTTCTTTCAGGAAGACAGAGTGGAATAGAAGATAATGTAATCTACAAATGATAACCTATGTATCTAGTTCCTCCATTTCTAGTTGGTTGGCCATAAATTTTCCTTTATTTTTAGTGGAAAGCTATATTTCTTAGAAGTGTTTTTTCCATGATAATAAGTAGTTAGGAATTGAGGGGATCTACTTGCCTCAAGCCTCTACAACTATTTATCCTTTTGTATATTTATTGTGATGGAGAATGAGGGAGTGCAAATACAACATTGTATCCAATCAATCATCTATTTGGTGAATATAAAATTTCATAGAGTCTAGTTTAGGAGGAAGTTCGGATCACATTGTAAAATGCTTTAGATATGTCAAGAATTATAACAATCCCTAACCAATGTTGTTTTGGTCAAATGGAGTTGTTGGCTAAGATTATGTCCTTCATATTGCGTGTACTGATTGTCCATCCACTTAAAATAACTTTATAATTTAGTGAATGTTCTAGCTCTTCCTATCTCCATTTTTTGTAGATACAACATAATTGAGTGGTATACCTAAATGATGAAAACTAAAATTTGCATCCCTAGTTCTAGAAAACAAAGAAAGGGTGTTGACCCCCTTTAGATAAATAGGCTTCAAAACAAAAAGATGCTATCCTATAATGAACAATTTTACATCTATGGAAGCAATTTTTTAAATGTTTGGTTACAAAGTGTCCTTCATGAACTGGATGTCCATGGTCCTAGCCCTTGATCATGTTAAATTGATCTTGTTGTCCTTTGTCATGTGGTTGCCTTATTTATATATAAGAATAAATATATTTGGAAAACAATATAGAATATTTTAATACTTTTAGTATAATATTTAGTCTAAAATTGAGTATTTAAATTATATTTATATATCTATATATATTATGGAGTTATGCATGACAAATAAATTAAGAGTAAACATATTTCTAATATAATATATAATAAATTAACTTTACTCTCTCTATCTCTCTATTCAATTCCTTATTTTTTCCCCTATGTCTCCTCTTTCTCTCTCACTCTCTTGATTCTTGATTAATTTGTATCAATATCCATCTCTATTATTCTCTCTTTCTCTCTCTCTAGATCATGAATCTAGATCTATGTCCTTCATATTGCATGTATTGGTTGTTCATCCACTTACAATAACTTTATAAGTTAGTGAATGTTCTAGCTCTTCCTATCTCCATTTTTTAGATACGTTATAATTGAGTGGTACACCCAAATGATGCAAAGTAAATTTTGCACCCCCAGTTCTAGAGAACAAAAAAAAGATATTGATCCCCTTTAGATAAATAGGCTTCAAAACAAAAATATGGCATCCTCTCTTTTTATCTATCTTTGTCTCCCTCTTTTCCCTCTCTAGCTCTCTATTTCTCTTTATCTCCCTCCCCCCCTCTCTCTAAATATCTCTCTCTTTCTATCTTTGTGCCTCTCTCTTTCTAGATCTTTTTGTCCCTCTCTATCTCCCTATTTTGGTTGAGAGGAGTTGATGAATCTAGATCATGTCTTTCATATTAGATGTATTGGTAGTTCATCCACTTACAATAACTTTATAAATTAGTGAACGTTCTAGCTCTTCCTATCTCAACTTTTTGTAGATACAACATAATAATTGAGTGGTATACCCAAATGATGCAAAGTAACTTCTGCATCCCCAATTCTAGAGAACAAATAAAGGATATTGATTCCCTTTAGATAAATAGACTTCAAAACAAAGAGATGATATCCTATGATGAACAATTTTACATCTATGAAAACCAAGTTTTAAATGTTTGGTTACAAAGTCTCCTTTATGATTCTTTAAAGAATACAAATTTCTTTTTTAAAATAACTTATTTACAAGACATTTAGTTTGATATAATGCAATAATTTTTCTCATAAACTTGTAGCAATGTTTTGAACTAAAACAATATTTAAGTCTGAATCAGAAAGACAACCTAATAGTAGATCTATCTCTCCTACCCAACTTGTCCCATTCATCTTGATCCATTGTTCACGTCTCTCTCTATATGTTTCTCTCTTCTCTCTATCTGTCTCTCTACCTCTCTCTTTTTCTCTATCTCTCTCTTCCTCTATTCCCTCTCTAGCTATCTATTTCTCTTTATCTCTCTTTATCTTTATCTCCCTTCCCCTTCTCTCTCACACACTTCCTCTCTCTATATCAATCTACCCTCTCTATCCCTCTCTCTATCTCTCTCTATATCTCTCTATTTCTATCTTTGTGCCTCTCTCTTTCTATCTTTTTTTCCCTCTCTATCTAATTCTCTATGTATTCAACTCTCTATACAACTCTCTCTAGCTCTCTCGTTCTCTCTTCCTCTCTATTTTAAATTAGTCTCTATTTATCTCTATAGATATTTGTTTGTCTCCCTCTCTATCTCTCTATTTCTCTTATTCTCTTTATCTCTCTCTCTCTCTCTCTCGTTTATTTTAAATTAGTCTCTATTCTCCCTATTCACCCCTCTCTATCTATCTCACTTTTATCTCTTCCTTGCTCTCCCTTATTTGTCTCTCATGCACCATATCTCTCTCTTTCTCTCTTCCTCTATTTGAATCAACCAATTTCTCTCTCTCTCTCTCTCTCTCTATGTTTGTACCTCTCTCTCTGTATTTCTCTTTCTCACTTCATCTCTTGCCCATTCATGAAGAGAATTATAATTCATTCTAATAAATAAAGGAGTGTCCAAAGTGTCATGGATAAAGAAGAAAGAAAAAAAGGAAATGAACATATTTAATGATGAACAAGTATTCTAGATTTGAAGGCAATAGGTCTTAGAAAAAATAAAATGTGATCCCTTATAGATCTAAATTGTGAAGGCAATAGATCTCTTTGTTTAACTCTCTCTCTCTCCCAATGTTTCTCTATCCTTATCTATTCCCCCTTTCTCTCCTCATTCCACTCATATCTCTTTGTTTAACACACACACAGACTCTCTCTTACCATGTCTCTTTCTTTCTCTCTCCCCCTTTATCTCTCTATATATCTATCTCTCTTTCTCTCCCTATCTCTATATATGTTTCTCTATTTCCCTATCTCTCTTTCTCTCTTCACTTCTTTGTCTCCTCTCTTACCATGTCTCCTCCTTTCTCTCTCCCTCTTGATCTCTCTATATATCTATCTCTTTTTCTCTCCATCTTTATCTCTCTATCTCTTTATATCTCTTTGCCTCCCTCTCTATCTATCCATTTTTCTTTATCTCTCTTCACTTCTACCTCCATCTCTCTCTATCCCTCTATCTCTATCCGCCTTCTTGCTTACCATATTTTTTTAAAACTTTTTTCTCTCCCTCTCCATCTCTCTTTTTCTAAACCTCTCTTTGTCTCTCCATCTCTATCTTCCCTTCTTTCTTCATCTATCTCTTCTCTCTCTCTCACTCACTCTATTACTTTATCTCTCTATCCCTCTGTCTCTATCTCCCCTTCTTATTTCCTCTATAGTCAAGAATGTTCCTTAAGCACGCAAGACGATTGAACTGATCTGGTCTGTTGTTTTAATGCACATCTGGCAAAGTTTGATTGGCTCACTGTAGAGGCTTCTATTTTCATCTCTCTTCTAACAGATTTTATTCCACATAATATATTTTTTAATAAACCTTGCGAGTTTGTGGGTGGAAAATCCACATGAATGTCTTGATATCCTTATGTTTAAAAGACCAGAAAAGACAAATCCATTTTCATTCCAATTTTTCCATCGTGCGTCAGATAGAAGGTTTTTTTTACATCTATCGTTAACATGGATGAAACAACTTTGTTGTTGTAGACATTTAAATTCAATGTTTTAGTTTTTAACAATAAGTTATTAATAAAGGGATTAATGTGATCTGACTGTTGTGGTAGGGATTCAAAGATTTTCTCTTTAAAAAATAAACAAAGAATAAAAAGGGCATCGAAATCATCACACATTACCAGGAAGCATGCCATATTCTAATGATCTTCCTTAGATTGTATCCTTTTCATGCCTCGTACAATCCAATCTTAAAAGAATGACATATTAAATAGTAAAGGAGAGCTTATATACTTAAGGCTTTTTAAATTTAATTTTTAAGTGTATGATTTTATTGTTTGTATAGAATATGTTTGTACAATTATAGTATGCATAATATTATGAGTTTTTAAAATTGTATGTTTCAATGTTTTACTGATTTTATATCTTAGTTAATTTAATTGTTTATTTTATAATAAGTCTAAATTTTTTTGATGAAAATGCATTTATATCTATTATTTAAAAAAGATAAATAATACACCTTCACAAAAAGGGGTGCGTGGTATAAAGGCACACCCCAAAGTCACATGGGCAGAGCCCAGAAGTCAGACATTACAAAAATAAACAAACATCTCAAGGCTTCCTTCCACGCCAGAGAAGGAAGCATACAAAAACTTTTGTCACAAGCCATGTGATTATGCTCACTACACTTTATTAGAGCCACATTGTTGAGAACATTGTAGTTGTAGCCACACCAAAATCCCCATAGGCCTCCATGGCCATAACCTTCTCCTTCACCATAACCCCCATAACCCCCATCTAAAGTTGTCGTTGCCACACAATAACCTCCGCCACTGCGGTCATCGCTAAAACTATTGTCGCCGCTAGCATAGTCATTGCCAAAAGGGCCAAAAAAATGAAACTCATAGCAACTGCCACTGACTTGCCCTTGACAAAACGACATGAAGAGATGACTGGGGCACAAACAGAACTGTAACCCTTATGTGAATTAAAACACTTCATTATTCCAGACTATATCTCTGCCATGACTACAACCTTTTGCAAAGAATGAAGAAAACCATACACTATTTTCTTCCCCATGGAGAGCACCGCCTGTAACGCCCCGCCATAAATACCTCAAAGAACATC
Organism: Cunninghamia lanceolata; assembly: GCA_027924645.1. Taxonomy (NCBI): domain Eukaryota; kingdom Viridiplantae; phylum Streptophyta; class Pinopsida; order Cupressales; family Cupressaceae; genus Cunninghamia; species Cunninghamia lanceolata. The sequence goes on from BSBN01001583.1 coordinate 22,035,749, forward strand.
ACATTTATGCTATATGCAACAGGAATTTTTTTTTTTTAAATTGAAAGAGATAGTAAAGTAACAAATTAATATTAACGCATCATTTAAACTAATGACCTGTCCTCTAAGATAACATGGTTGCATTACTAGACAAAACAATTAACATAATCTAACACACATCTTGAATTAACATCAGTAACTCATTGTAAACCTAATGCACTAAATCAATAAACATTTAAATCTACATAACATCATATAAGTATTCATCAGGATCTAGTACATAGTTACAATTTCTCCTGACATATGAATACAACATTATATCGTTACATTATCATCTTCTGAATACATATGAATACATACATAATGAATAATTTGATACACAGGATAGCACATGAGCATAATAACTGTCTCCATAAATAGGTACATGATCTGAATCTTCTACAGGAGTTACCACCTTCCTGCACATGAACAAAGGCAAGGAGAAACCAATGGAGATAAAGCACATCCACCTGACCATGTGGAACCCTGAGGTCCACCCCCCCATGCTAGGAGATAACATAAGGTCCAAAAACATCATACAGTCAGGTAGACAATTGCCTAATAGGAACAAAGACTGAACAAGACTCCATTACAACACATGACAACACCACAAGCAACTCAAAATCACTTCCAGAGGCAACGCATGACAAATGGGGAGAGTACAACTAGGGAATGCTAGGCTGCAGTAGGGAGAGTGTCATCGCATGGCCCTAACATGGGTTACCCAGGCTATTTATCACCAGAATCCGGCCCCCATCTATGGTTACCCTGGCAGCCTCTCTAGGCACTGGCCCCATAGGGTGACGCATGCAGAATCAACATTCCTTTCATGAGGACAAGGAAGTTGATTTTGCCAACCACGGCCTTCTCATCTCATCCTTAGCCTAAACGAGCACTACAGGCATGAGTGAGGCATCTAATTATCTTGTTAGTGTGAAATCTACCCAACCCCTAGATTAATTATTAGGTTATCACTTGATTACCAACTCCCAATGGGTTACCCTGGCAGCCACTTTGGGCACCGGCCCCACATTGGAAGCCACTCCCCTATTTGCAGCTAGGAAACCCTATCCATCAAACATAACAACTATCATCATGACAACATATATACATAACAATGCAAGGCATCAACCATCTTGCAACCAATCACAACGTAATAAATCACCAGAGCAAGGCATGGGTCCTCTTGCTCCAACATTTCAACCATAACAAGGTGTAATCCAGAGCAAGGCATGGGTCCTCTTGCTCCCAAAATTTCAACCATAACAAAGTGTAATCCAGAGCAAGGCATGGGTCCTCTTGCTCCCAAAATCAATCCTTAACACAGACCAACATAGAATATTAAAACAAGCTCAACACAATAGGGAACCACAACCTTCAAGAAGAGCTCAACAACATGGATTCAAGACATAACAACAAGACTAGATATACTCAGCAAGGCATTATCCCTCTTACACAGTCGTGAAAATCATATAAACCATAAGCAGAGGAAAGTCAACATCACATAAAACCAAAACATGCTCATTCTTCAACCAGAATGCAACAATGCAAGGATCAAGCCCACAACTACCCCTACTGGCCTCTAGAATAAACTTTCACTAGACACCACTGAAACACAACAATACCCACATTAACATTTACTCTTAAAAACACAACTCCTTCAAATAGACCAATCCAATAACATACCCTAAGTGCAATATATAATATGACATACTAACCATGGGTCTTCAAAGCAGTACCGTACTCATAAGATGCCCATGAATCAATACAACATTCACTTCAATTATTCTACTATTCCTTGCAACAAGACAATATAAACAACATAATTTATTATATCAAATGGGATCCATGAATGTGGACTTCATTATGAATGCAACCAACAACTCATCCAAGTCCAAAACACTTATAACAAAGAGTTAGCACTTATTCTCAACATTTAATTCACTACTAGGAAAAGTTAGCAATAACCATTATTCGACAAGACACTTGACGAGCAATGCTTAGAACTAAACTATCTAAAAGAGATCACAAATGATTCTATTCTTAATTCAATAACATGATAAGCATATCACTTTTAAACTAAGATGCGATACTCAATAAGAACCTCAAGACCCAAACCCTACATCCTACCTTATTTATGATAACTAAAGTTCTCATACAGGAGACATAATACTCTACCAACATATTATTATTAACAACATTACCTGGATTAAAACATAGACAAGCTAGGTATCGAGAATTCAAACTTGATCACTCGCATAACCTTTATTATGCCAATAATTAAACTTTTCTTACACAAGGAGTTCCCAACTAGCTAAATTCTAGTATGGATGCCATTCTAGTAAATCAAAATAAGAATAAGTCATAGTCCAACTCAATACAACATCCTATCTTCAAATGCAATGAAGAACAATTATAACCAAATTAGATACTAAACAACTTTAACATAATACACTTGAATTACCACTTATTCAATCCTAAATACAATTTTTTTTGTTAGGTAGAATAATTAATTTGAATTCGTATTTAACCACAATTGCAACATACTATAATGCACTAATAAAGAGTTGAAGAATGTTTCCTCTAATGATAACATTACTATGATGGTACTACAAAAGTCTTACCCTCATTTTTTTTTTTTGTAATAATAACCCGCTATTAAAAGATTGATTCCCCTACTCATAAAAGAATAAACCCAGAATTCTATTAACATCATGATCGATAGGAATTTATTCCTTAATCTATTAAGAACATAACTCCCTTTTAAAACAGGACAAGGTTATCAACATTTCCTAGAGTTAAAGTCTCATGACTATACATTGCCCAAGGTATCTCTCAAGAGAGCACCAAAGTTTAACTATGCATAAGGAGGTAATAAGAGGTCTAAGGTAATGAAATTAATAAAATGTAAAATACTAACCATATGAACTTAATGATGATATTTAGCACTAAAGGCTACTACTATTAATTAGCCATGTTTTCCCTACTTAGTAACAAAACATCCACATTCTATACTTCCATTTAGCTAAGCATCGTCAACAAAATAAATAAATAATAAATAAAAGATACATATAATATATAGAACATACAATATTTACATTTAACCAATAAAGAAGAACATATAATATTTATATTTAATCAATAAAGAAAAACATATAAAATTTATATTTAATCAATAAAGAAAAACATATAATATTTATATTTAATTACTAAAGAAAACATGATACCTCAATTGCAATATCCCACTAATGGTAGAATCCTTGAATTAAAATCATAAAATGAGCAAGTCACCCCCACTCCATGAAGAGTTTTTAAAGAGAAGGAAAGAGTAACTTCCTACCCAAAACTAACTCAACCACCCAACTAACTCAACCACCCAACTAATTCAACCAACCACCTCCCCATTTTCGTCACTTTTGTAAGTGGGGCTTAAAGGAGGGTCTAAAAACCTTTTAAAATATTATAAATGACAAAAATAAACTTCTTACCTATGTACCTTGGACATAAGACAATTTTCCAAACATAAAATACAACTTAGACCTCTTAAAAACACTTAAAAATCATTTTAAAAGTTACAAGGATAAATCCCACACAAGAACATAATCATTTTATCACATAAAACTAAACATAATATTTCTTAACATCATGGCCAATAGACCTTAGGGCCCCATGCCTAGGTCAGATATCACACAGAAAGACATAAAGTGGCTAAATGACCACCATCACCCATTGACATAATAATTCTACATGTACACTCAACAAGAAGTGTTAGTACAATATATAGCCAAAATATATCCATAACATATTATCACAAATCTATTAGTAACCATAGTGTAACACTGAATCAATACACTCTTGATCTAATTGTTAGGCTTCGTCAATTGGATGATAGGATTGTCTCCTCTCTACTCTAGGGTCTGGTTAGTGCGTTTACTAGTGTTCAGTGACCTTCCTTAATTAATTCAATTTAATAGTAGTAATAAAATAATTCATATTCAAACAACTTTAAATAATTATTTGAACTAGGTAATTATCAATTACCAATTTAATCTTATTAAATATTAATAATAATAATAAGAATATTATATGACCTTATTAAATATTAAAGTATGACTATATAATGAAATATAGGCATACAACATAACCCACTGAGTAGGACAGCCGTCAAAACCCAAATCAAACATGTTCTCAAAAAGACCAAATCAAACATATTCTCAAGTCAGGCCAAAATGCACTTATCCAACAAGCTCCATCAAATATAAATCAATTGCAAGACCGACATACTAACAGAACTGACAGGTTGACTAGACATGTCATGCATCCTAATTGAGGAAAATGACTTGGGATGTGGGACCTTAAGTTATCTCCAAAACAACGTATCCATTGGGTTCAAGGCATGCTCAGACCTGTTAATTCAGGTGGAGTCAATGCCTGGTACCTGCATCCTACAACAAATATCATGGTCAAGCATGTATAGATGCATATAAGCTAGCACTAGGTGGAAAAAGGAATCGCAACATCGCAGGGCGCTCACAAGTGAGTGATGTGACATCGTCCCTTCCACGTCATATCAATCTAGATTAGCTCAACACATAATCATAACGAAATCAAATCTATTTCTTAATCTGAACATAACTCTACACTTAACATACAGGTGCATGAAATCATAAGTGTCAGAAGTACCATCATAACAATTAAATCTAACAGAATCAGTCACATGAGATCCATTCTAATATATAACAATTGTAGTAAGATCGACATCTTAATCATTGGAATGCAAAACAATACCAAAGCCTGCATTATCAGTGCCGTAATAGAGATTATCAATAAAACACATTAACTATCATATGAAACCACACATGGATGAAACATCTATCTATATTGTACAACATCAATTGTTTACCTTACCTTGAATATTCCTGTTATTTTACTTTCACCCTCATGTGCCTTGACCAGTTCACCTATACATCCAAGGTGAGAATGGAGGGCCACTACACCGCCTTCGGAGGGGTCCATGGCAACTGCCGGTCCAGTCCAGCTCTGTCTCTCCAAACGCCACCGACAATCAGAGTAAAATATTATTGTTTGTATAGAATATGTATGTACAATTATAATATGCATAATATTATGAGTTTTTTAAATTTTAAGTTTTAATATTTTACTAATTTTATATCTTAGTTAATTTTAATGTCTATTTTATAATAATATATATATATATATTTTAAAATTAATTAATATTTGTTAAGTTTCTTATTAAAAAACTTGATACAAATATATTTATTTTATTTTAAATCTTGCTTGACAATTAAATATATAATGTTATTTATTAAAATGTACATATAAATATTAAATATTTAATATATATAATTTTTCTTTTAGATAATTAAATATAGTTTAGTGGAAACTTGTTAATATAATATTTAATTAACTATAATATTAAATATCTAATGTTGTATATTTAAATGTATAAAATATTAAAATTAATAAATATTAAAATGAAATAATAAATACAAATAAATATTATATATAAATTATTTAACTATAATATTACATATATAATATTGGATATTAAAATGTATATAAATATTGAATATTGAATATATATATATATATATCTAAATATTTACATTAAATATTATATTAAATTAAATAACAAATATTAACTATAATATTAAATATATAATATTGTATAATATTTAGTATTATTTATTTAATATTTTATATAGTATTATTTATTTAGTATTATAATATGTCATTTATTTATTTTTGTTTAATTTTTATTCTAACTGTTCTTTAAAAAAATTACGAAAGAGATAGAAACAACAATACTAATTTACATATATGATTCTATAATACAATATTAACAACAAATATAGTAATCTTCCTGCAGCATAATGAAAGTCTTAAATGAGTTTTTGCAATGGTGAATATTCGCGAGGGTTTCGATGCAAAAAAAAGTGGAATGGAAAAATCAACGACCAAAAATCTTTTCATCATCTTGCACACTTATACGAAACCTTCAGCCATCGATCCTCTCTGCCAGGCCGGTTCACCTCATAGAGGGAACACTTTGGAGTAATTACTTAAATAATTCAATGTCATGCTAAAAGCATGGAACTAGGCACTCACAAATCCTCTCTCTTCTCATTTTCATAGTTGGAGTTGAGAGAAGGTGAGTTGGTGCTCTCTTTGTCTTCATTCATTCATTCATTCATTTGGGAGCTAGTTTTCACCCCTCATTTGGCCTTCCCTTTTGTCAATAGGCTGGGTTTTTCTTGTTAATGCAAGGCTTAACTTGGATTGAGGATGTTTAATTGAGTGTTTGATTAGTGGCTTAACTTGTTTGATCAAGTGTACATGTGCCTTTGTGTGTTGGTCAGTAGAGAGAGCAGTGTTCTCTCCACTACCTCTATAGCCATATTCCTTGAACATGAAAAGAAGGTAGCAAATCACCTAGTGATGGATGAAGCCATCAACAATAATAACTTAGTTGTTTGCTTGCACCTAGTATCATGAAAAATTGCAATAGACGAGGTTGAATATGCCATTTGATTGATCGACATTCAAGGAGAAGTGTTCCATAGAGTTCTTTATCTCATTGTCTATTCTTGTTCATATCTTTTTGGGATTAACAGAGAGATTTTCCATTAATGTGGTTGTGTTAGTTTCTATATTCCTTATAAAAACACTCCACATGACAAATTACATGCTTTAGTTTAATTTATGTAGATATAAGAGAGCATATTAAATCAGTTTATGGTTTATGGCTTATAAAAAAGGTGCCACAAAATCTTCTTTAGTGGATGATGTGTTGTCAAAGGGAATGGGTTAGGTGGTTTAGGAATGCAAAAGAAGGGGAGGGCATAAAAATTAAATATCTATAGGGTTTCAAGATTCTATCTAAACTGATTTTGATATACACCAAATTTTCCTATGATCATTAAGATCCAAAGATGCATTTTTATAAATGTGAATATTGCAAATATAAATTCACTGAGTTTATATCTATGAATGTGTTTAGGTGGCATGTTTTTCATATAGTATGAAGCTTATAATTCTGAAACCCTAATATTGTGCATTTTTCAACATTAGACATGATCATTTCTTAAAACTCTAATTTGAACAAGGTGACATGGATGTGAGATAGCAATTTTTTAATGGCACGGTGATAAGATGAAGAGACATGTATGGAAATGCGATGATAGAGTTCATAGTCTTTGGTTTGAAGGGTGGCTAACTTGAATGTCATTAATGTTGTCATATACTATTACTTACATGCATTCAATAATCTCAAATTTTGTGGAAGCTTTCTAGAGAAGATATTGGTTGGTTTTTGAATTAAGTTTTCACTATATTCTATTGTGTATAGCCACCTATGGGAAACAAAACTCTATCAATTCGGGAAGTTGATTGGTCATCTTTGTATATTCTAGTCATTGTGCAAGTATGTTTTAATTATTTGGGTATTTTTGTTAATGGTTACTAATATTGTTAGTGTTGGGTAAAAATTCAAAGTTGTCACACTTCAGGCCAACTTATCAACATAAATGAATTTAAGTATTTCTAGCTAAAAGTCAATTTTAGTGAAATATATGATCTATTTGGATTCATTATAGCTAAGTTAGATCTAGTCCACAACTTTTCCAAATGGAACCATCCACTAAAAACATATGTACCATCACTTTGGGGCTAATTTACCAAAAAAATAAAATTATTTGAAAAACTTGATGTTCTAACAACTCCTACTTGCACAAATAATCATTTTAAAAGAATCTAAAAATACCCTTTTGTAGATCTATAAGTCTACTTTGTAAAAGTATATCTTTTTAAACATCTCAATTAGTTTTTATATTTTATTTTTACTAAAATTAGGTCATCAACACCAAAATATGATGTTGATTATCCTCTCAAGAAAAAATAGTAAATTTTATCAAAACAAATTGAGGAAAATATGATGCACTAGAGGAGAGATTCCATGTCAATATGATATGATTTTTTTCCTATTTTGGATAAATAGTTAATACAAAACTTGGCGTCCCATTAAAATTGTTATGTTTTCATTACATGCAACTTCCAAGATTTATTTAAAAATATATATTTTATCAAAATGGGGGAAAAAATAATCCATGCACTAAAGTTTCAAGTTATGAATACACAAAAAGAAAATAGAAGGAAAGTAAATGAAATTTACTCTATAAAGTGCAATGTCTCATTCAACCTTATTTTTCAGCATTTTCTCAGCAAATAAATTATAGTGTCAATTTTATAAAATACTACATTTAAATAATTTTTTGAATTTTTTTAAAAAACACAAACATAAAATACACTAAAAAATCTACATGTTATTAGTTTACATCATTTTAAAATTCAAAACATATATGTCACTTTGTAGTGATTCAAGTCAAAAAGTTAGATCAATGTTGGTTGTTTCCTTTATAGAAGTGTGGTCCACAACTTTGAACTTTCACCCAGCTGTTAAAGCTCAAATTTCATTTGCTTAAAGATAAAAGAAATTTCTTGAAAGTTTGCATGTATAGTATCTTTGAAAGCAAAGATTGCGATCTTGAATTTCAATGTTTTTGTTGAAGACATATAAATTATAAAGAAATAGTTATGTTATATTCATGATTAAATTTATAGAAGTATTATCATTGTTTGTGTAAGTTAAGTGACCCATTAGTATGAATATTTAACTTTCAATCTACATCGTGATTCATGGGTTTTTGTTTCATGGGATAATACAAAAGTTTGATTTGTATGCATGTCATTGTGGGTATAGTTTAAAAATGAAGTTTTTGATATAAACATGGATTTGAATATATAGTTTTTACTTCTTAAGTAGTGCTTTCAAGATAGTCATTTTTATGCATAAAATTTATGCATACAATATTTTATTGTTTTAAGTCTTGATATTCATTACTTGTAGAATAAGAAAATAATGGATATTTTTTTAGGACTTCATTATTGATGACGGAAAAGTGGTTTGTGATCATGGGTGGCAATCTTTGTATAAGGTAACTTATATAGAAGAAAATGTTGGAATAGCCAAGAATTCTCTGCAATACTTGATATTCACTCTCACAAGATGGAAATCGACAAATAGAGATAAGAAATCAATGATATTGATGACCTAATTTGAGCATAAACACATATTAATCTCACTTGATAATTTACATAAGAATGACTTATTATATAGGCATGGATGAGACAATCCACCTTGCATGTGGATTGACAAGTGCCTCATGATGTGGCACATGCATGTAGACAAGTATCCTATAGATGTCAACCTTTGGATCACTTGGAATGTGCAAACCAACAACCTTTTGACCAAGTCATCAACCTTGGTGACAAGTTTTGAATGACTATAAAAGTGACCTTTGAGGTGAGATGGAAATTATTTCAACCTCAAAAGGTATGCACATGAGGTTTACCAAACAACTACGTAACCTCTAAGGCCTAAAATGTTACACATTCAATTAGACAAGATGTTGTCTAACCTCATCAAACTAAGTACACTTAAGCTATAGTGGAGATAGATAAATTATTCACTCTAACACCCCCCCTTAAGTGATACTTGGGGAGATAAAAAAAAGTGCAAGAGATACATAAATATGGGTCCCAGCTACTAGGCCATGTTAGGTAACCATGTACAAAGTTTCTCATAAAGTAGAGTAAAAGAGAAAACCATGTGGGAACAAAACTCCTCTCCAAAAAGAGAAACAAAATGCATGAAAAAGAAAACAAGTGAAGAAGAAGGAGGACTTATATCATGACCCCCCTAGGACAACTTCTATCACATGTGTAGAATAAATTTCCCTGAAATAGGAGATACAAAGAGAGACTTGAAAGCCCCCATAAGATATTGTTAGATTTATTATATATTACACCATTGTAATATGTTAACAATATATCTTATATTATTAACATTATCAATCTATAACTATCTTTGATAGTTATAGTTGGTTGGTTGGGTATGCCCGACTAAGTCATTTTTCAAACCACTTGCATATGTATATATATTTTGCTGCTCTCAATAATTAAGTTGACCATTGCTCTCACAAATTCATCATGGTATAAGAGCAATTTCAATCCTTAGCCCATGCATTCAATATTGGGAGGTTGGAAGCTATCTGGGAGGTGTAAGTGCAGAGCATAGAAGTTTAAAGAATGATTGACTCCATGAAATAATACGATCAGTTTCAGTGCAGCCCGAAGCATTTGTAAAAAGTGTAAGAATTTGATCCCAGTAGGTTGTACAAGCCGTACAACGTTCAAACTGTGGATGAAGTGTTTTGAAATTCCAAGAAGTATTAAATATATCCATCTTTACACATATTTTAAATGCTAAAGTATTATCAAAGCATACTAGTTAGAGTGTTTACTATTTAAACACAAGAAATGGATGCTGAACATGTTGTACAAAAAGTCATACAATGTTAAAATCTCTCTTGCTTGAAACTTCAATTAGAAAATATAGTGTTGTGTATTGAATTAACATTCAAAAATAGTTTGAAAGGAGTTGAATTCTGATCCAGAAACATTAGAAATTGTTGTAGTATGTTTTCCAAGTCAAATAGGCTGTACAACTAGTCGTACAATGCCTCTTGGGTGCTGAAACAATTCAAAATTATTAATTTTCTTAGTTTAAATCTCTTTCAAAGCAATTTCATTGTAAAAAACAATTGAAAACAGTTGAAATCTGATTTGCATGGAGTTTTAGTTGAAAGAAGATATGCTGAGCAATTTATTTACTGTTTGAAAGCCAAAGTTGGTGCATTTCTACCGTACAACATGTCATATTGCACTAAATCTCATAGTTGGAAGTTGAAATCTAGGTTTAACAACATCAAAATCTCTTTGAGAAGCATTTTTGAAGCCTCCATCAGAAGATTCATATAAGATTGGAGCATTTGGGATTCAATCTCATGGAGAAGGAGAAAACAAAAGGTGTAAAATTTTTTGTTTCCGAAAGAAGCCCTAAATTTTTGAATAGTTAAACTTTAGAAGTAAAAAATATTTTATTAATTTTTCAAAAATATTACTTTATTTTTAATATTCTTTTTATTTTCTATAGTTTTAACATTAGAAAAATCAAAATTGGGCAAATTAATTGATTTTATGCATCAAAATCAATATTTTTTGGAGCAAAATAGTTTGTAAATTTGAATTAAGTCTTGAAAATTCAAATTGGAGATATAAGGAAATCAAAACTATAGAAATGGATCCTAGTGCACCTAAGTTAATGCTCCCAGATTCTTAACTCCTGAGGGGTGTGACAATTATGCTGCCTAGAAAACCAAGGTTCAAACCCTGTTAGAATTCGAAGACCTTTAGGATATTGTCTCTAGAACAACAACAAGACCTCAACAAGCAGGTGAAGATTAGAATAAGTTTGACAAGGCCAATCAAAAGGCCAAATTGATCATTTTTTTTGGTGTGATTGATGAGGTTCAACCTCACATTCATATTGCCACCTCTGCAAAAGATGCTTAGGATCACCTCAAAATAGTGTATGAGGCTAAAAACCAAAACCAAATGCTCTATTTGCAGCATCAACTCCATTATCTCCAAATGCAAACTGGTGAGAAGGTAGAAACCTTTTTCAGAAGAGTTATAGAAATAAGAACCGCTCTATAAGCATTAGAGGAGGAAGTTAAAGATGCTTCTCTAGTACCCATTGTACTAAGAGCACTACCCCCTCCTTTAGAGTGTTTGTCACATGCTTAAATGTGGCTCATAAAAAACCCTCATTTGAAGAACTAGTCAACTTTCTTCAACAAGAAGAAGCAATATTTGGTGAGACTGAATCTCAAGATAATTAGGCCCTAGTAGCAAAACAAAAGGGAAAAAAACCTAACTGTTGGAGTGGTCCATCAGGATAGTCTATAAAAACTCAAGACAACTCTTCACATAAGAAAAATAAATGTCAAATTTGTGGTAGAAAGGGTCATGAACTCAAAGAGTGTTTCTATAACTCTTATGCCAATGGTGAGTCCAATCATAAGAAGCCACAAAAACCACCTCAAGGGGACAGGAAAAATCCACCTCATTGACAGAAAAGGCCAAATAAACAACAAGAAAATGTTGCCTCAACATGTAATTCAGATGATGAAGAATACCTGTATGCTACAGAAATAAAGACCTCCACATCAAGTAGTTCAATCTAGTATGTTGATTCTGGTGCATCCAAACACATGACGGTGGAACAAGAATGGTTCAGTGATCTCAAACCATCCACATCCTATGGGCATGTTTCATTGGGTGATGATACCTCCTATGAAGTTCAGGGAATTGGTGAAATTTGCCTTCCACTAAGAACTCACAAATGCTGGCTTACAAAGGTTTTATATGTACGTGGGCTCACTAAGAACCTACTTTCAGTAAGTCAATTACTTGAGCATAATTTGCAAGTTGAATTTGATCAACACAATGGTGAGAAACTTTGTCTTATCAAAGACAAAACTTGTAATGGAGCAATTGTAGCTCGTGCTTTAGGGGTAGGAAAGATGTTCCAACTAATTGATGTTTCACAAGAAGATCAAGCCTTTGCAGTAAAAACCAATCTATCCACAACTCTTTAGCATAGGAGATTTGGCCACCTCATTTTTAGTTATCTTCTAGCATTGAGTAAAAGAAATATGGCAAAAGGACTTCCCCCCATTCAGAAAATAAAAGTTCTTTGCACACATTGTCTTGCCAGGAAACAACATAGGCTCCTTTTCCTGCTATAGAAAATAGGGCATCTAGTCCCTTAGAATTGGTGCATATATTGATCTATGTGGACCTATGCTATCCAACCACCAAAATGCCTGGTATTTCCTTCTCTTTATGGATGATTACACTAGAACAATGTGGGTCTATTATTTGGCTCACAAAAGTGAATACTTTGAGAAATTCAACGAGTTTAGAGACCTTGCAAAATGGTCATCAGGTCAGACTCTAAGAACTCTTCACTCAGATCAAGGGGGAGAATTCACAAGTAAGGAATTTGTAGCCTACTTGCGAAAACATGGAATTCAACAATAGTTGACCACTGCATATACGCCTCAACAAAATGATGTGGTAGAGAGGCAAAATCATACTATAGTGGAAATGGTGCGATGCATGTTGAAGGATGCAGGTCTTGATTCTACATTCTGGGCTGAAGCAGTTCATACAATAGTGTATTTGTTGAATAGGGTACCCACCAAAGTTCTAGATAACATCACACTAGAAGAGGCTTAGACTGGGAAGAAGCCCTCTATTTCTCATTTCAGAGTGTTTGGATGTACTGCCTTTATGTATGTCCCTAAGGTTCAGAGAGCAAAATTGGATGATAAATATGTGAAGTGTTTTTTTCTTGGGTACAGTACAAAGCCTAAGTGATATAGGCTCATGGATGCAGTCAAAAAGAAGGTGTACATTCGTAGGGATGTTGTCTTTGATGAGGATTCTGGTTGTAGCACCTCTTCCTCTCCATCACTTGTTTGTTCCCAAGTACCTAGAATTCTTGATCCTAAAGATGAGGAAGTTGATAAAGATACTCCTAATGAGGTTTTGTTTCCATTGGATGAGTTTCCGCCTCTATCATCACCTCAATCTTCATCTCATGTACACAAGAAGCTTCTTAGGTGGTATCAAGACACTGTAAAGGATGCTAAAGATGATATAGTTGTTGACACATCTTTCAAAGGGCCTAAGACTTACAACAAGTCTTGTGAAGAAGTGAATATGGCCCTCATGTATACAGTTATGAAAAGTTAAGAACCTAAAATAGTGTAGCAAGCTCTTGAGTCACCACCTTGGAAAGATGCTATAGATGTTAAATATCAGGCACTTCTAAGGAATAATACATGGGGACTTGTTGATCTTCCACCAGGGAAGAAGGCTATTGGTTGCAAATGGGTTTTTTGGATCAAATATAAGGTAGACAGTAGCATTGACAAGTATAAGGCTTGAATTGTGGATAAGGGCTATGCACAAGAGGAAGGCATTGATTATGAAGAGAATTTTATCCCTACAACAAAGATCAAGACTATTCATATGGTATTGGCTATGGCAGCACAGTTTGGGTGGAATGTTCACTAGATGGATATCAAGAGTACCTTCCTTAATGGGAATCTCATGGAAGAAGTCTACATGAATCAACTAGAGGGATACACTGCACCTAGGTAGCAGTAAAAAGTACGTAGACTCATCAAATCCCTCTATGGTCTTAAACATGCTCCTCAGGCTTGGTACATAAAGATCGATGAGCATCTCCATAATCATGGATTCACCAGGAATCCATATGATCCCAATCTCTACCTCAAGGAACAATGGGGGGAGATTGTCATATTGATTGTTTATGTCGACAATCCGGTCACCACAGGGAGTTTTCCACAGATGATTGATGCAACAAAGAATGATCTCAAATGATCATTTGACATGATAGATCTCAGGCTCCTACAATATTGTCTTGGCCTTGAAGTATGGCAATAGAAGAATTGGATCTATGTTTCTCAGATGAAGTATGCCAAGACATTGCTTGAGAGGTTCCACATGGAAGATTGCAAACTGATGTTGACTCCCATGGAGACAAGTTTGCAAAGTTTTCCCACCATGATCCATCTGATCAGGTGAATGCTACTCTTTATCAACAATTGATTGGGAGTCTCATCTACCTAACATATACCAGGCCCGATATCAGCTACACTGTCAGTTATCTTTCTAGGTTGATGTAGGAACCTAAGGTTGTTCATTGGAAGGCAGCAAAGAGGGTTTTGAAATACATCCATGGTACAGTGGCATATGGCTTGGAATACAAGCAGAATGTAGATTTTTCATTGTGTGGATACACGGATGTAGACTATGCAGGTTCAGTGGATGATAGGAATTCTACTTTAGGCTTCATTTTCTTTTTGGGATCTGGTCCAATTTCTTAAGGGATCAAAAAGACCACTGTTCTCGCTCTTCCATAGAGGTAGAATATTGTGCCATAGGGGGGGTTGTCTATGAGGCAATATGTTTATGTCACATTTTGACAGGTATAGGTGTTCCTGATATAGGTCATACCATCTTGTTTTGTGACAATCATAGTGTGCTGAAGCTTGTTCAGAATCTAGTCTTTCACGAGTATACCAAGCACATTGAGGTTCAATGCCATTATTTCTATGAGCATGTTCAACAACACAATATTCAGCTCCAGTTTTGTTCAACTCAAGAGCAGTGCCGACATATTTACAAAATCACTTGTAGCAGTGAAGTTTGAAGCTTTTTGGACTTTCATACTTTCATCTCTTGGGCATATGATGTAATAAGGGGGGGTGCTAGATTTATTATTTATTACATCATTGTAATATGTTAATAATTATCTTATATTATTAGCATTACCAATCTATAACTATCTTTGATAGTTATAGTTGGTTGGTCAGCTATGCCTGACTAAGTGGTTATTCAAACCACTTGCATATTTATATATATTTTGTTGCTCTCAATAATGAATTTTCTAATTGATCTCACAAATTTATCAGATATGATGTAGTACTTGTAGATGCTCGATGAAGTATGCTCAAGATGCTCCATGAATGTTGAACAATGTTTCTCCCCTCAGGAAGAAAGATAACTACAAATAGGTGCAATGAATCTTCCCATGGAAGAAGAAGATGATAAGTCTTTGGATGTTGCACAAAATCCAAAGATAAGTATGAAGCCTTCACAAAGTAATGATGGGCCTCTATGATAGTACTGAAATCCTCTGAAACATGCTCCATAAGAATTGATGCCAAGGATGAAGATGGATGCACAATAGCATCGAGATGGCTATCATCAAAAGTGTCTAGAAAATATGCATAGTGAGAATCATCAAACAATAATGCAATGTCTATCAAGTAGTCATCCCAAAAATTGGGTGCTAGAAGACTAATGGAAGTAGCCTGTTGATGGAAGTCTGTGGGAACCAAAGATGTAGGCTCACAAGGAGATATGATCTTAGGAAGAACCGATGTGGAGGAAACAACTCCAAGGTTCAAATATCCATATTGAATCTCCTTATCTAAGTGTAATGCATGAAGATCATCATGCAAGTCTACAATATGTGAAGAACCAAAGCAATAGAAAGAGTATAAGTAGGACCCATGATCTGCTTTTCCCATTGCAACAATGTCTCTACTCGACAACTCCCTTATGATCATTGAATTAGGCGTGAATTCAACTATTTTCCTTGTCCCACTATGAGTGATTTGATAAGATTATTAGATAAAGAAGGTACATATAAAACATCATTGATTGTGCCTTCACCATTTTCTATAGTGCCTTTTCCAAATACTGTTATGTAGGCATTATTTCCCATGAGAATAGGTGGATATGAACTTGGTTCATAGGTGGAAAACATATCTTTTGAATTTGCCATGTGATGAGAAGCCCCTAAATCTATAAGCCACTTAGGTGATGTAATATTAGTAGAGGCAACCAATGCTATTCCTTTGTTCTTATTCACATTTGAAGATGATGGAGAGGAAGAGCCACCTAAGGAGTTGATTTGATTTTTCTTAGTAAGAAGTTCTAACTCATCTATCTAGAGTTTGAGGTTGTCTCTTTCCTTTTTTAAAAAATGGTGCTCTTTATGCCCAAGTTTGTTACAATAACTACAAGTGGGACTTTCCTTAGACTTTTTCCCTTTGGATGGGGTAGTTTCTTCAATTTGAGGTTTTGATTTTGACCCCTTAGATAGGTCCTTGTTTGCTTTCTTCACCTTATGAGTTTAATTCTTTTCACCACTAGAAAATAGAGCATGATTTAATGAAGAGTGTGACCATTTGAATTAATTTATCTTTCTCTTGTGTTAGAGAAACAACAAACTTAGCTAGTGAAGGCATAGTGAAGTGACATTCTAATGAGCGTTGTGTGGCATAAAAAGTTGAAACAAACACTGAATATTCTGGGCCTAACTTTAACAAGACACTAAGGATCAAATGATCATCTTCTTTGTCAATCTTACACATATTCAATTGTGACCTTAATGAGTTTAACTTGGTGAAAAATCTTGAATTTTCACAAAATCTCGAGGATTGAGACTTTTTAATCATTCTCCAAATGATGACCCCACATTATATCTTTCTTTCCAAACAATGTTTCTAATGTTTTTAAGACTTCATTAGGTGATTTAGCATCATTAACATGAAATAATAGGTTTGGAGAAATAGCCATACAAATAGTGCCATAGGCTTCATGTTAAGTCTATTAAACCACTTCCTCTTTTCAGAAGTCGCGATAGGTTCAGGTTCCATCCTGTAGCTGCTCTATGTAAACCATTTTTCTTAAGTTGTAAATCCATTGCATGTTTCCATGAATGGTTATTAAAAGGAGTTAATAGGTTAGCCATTGTAAGAAAGAAGACAACCCCCTTGAAACTATGAAATGTGTCCCCTTGATTAGGTGAACCCCCAAAATCTTGGCACTTTATAAATTAGTGAATTTTACAATGAAAATAGGTCCAATGTGTGGGAAATGGGAAAATATTAACTTTTGCAAGAAACAGTGCTCAATTTCGAGCTACCGATCAAAAGGTATGACAAAAACAATTTCCCGTAAATGGCCTATTTTAATACATTTGCACTAAAACAGAAAAAAATGCCTATGATGAGACAAAAACTAGCTTTCCAATGACTCATTGGAATCAGAAAAGGAAATACAATACAATGGTTTGACTTGAGAGGGCTTATTGGCCTCCTTCCAAACCACACCTCTCCCTGCATCTTCAACCAACGAAGATACAAGGATTCAATATGCTATTCAAAGTAAAATTTCCAAATTTAAAAAGGCCAAGTATACACATGATAGTTACAATGAGTTTTTGAGGTTAACCAACACTACCTCTAGAGTCAGAAGAAAATATAACAACAAATACTATCATACAACCCCGCAACATGCTCATAAAGAGCAATTAAAGCTCCAACAAACTCTTATTACGACACACGATCTGTATGTTTGGAGATGGCTCTAACTTCCACCAAATAGGTAAGTTGAAACCTTTCGAGGCACAGAACAACCTCCTTAAACAAAGATCCATGAAGAGAGGCACAGATGATCCGTTGACACAAGGAGTCCACTGTGAAGTCGAGAAGAGAGGCAAAGATTCGTTCCAATGATCAAAGCTTAAACAAAGATAGAGACCGTGGAAACTAGCCGCACAAAATCCTGGAGTGAGAAGCATCAATAGAGATGAACTCAAACCGTGACAAGGAGAGTTCCAAATATATAGGCCAATTGGAGCGACCTAACAGACGCGGGTTGTTTGGAACATCGTTGAAAAATAGGTTGAGCCGACCACAAACCTGGTGGTTCAGTATTTATTTTAACCGTTGAGGGCAGAGGTGCCGTGGCCTACAACAAGAGATCTCACCGTTTAGAAAAGAAGAAAAAATGACAAGGCCTGAGCCTTGTCAAGGGCCTGCGTGCCAAACAGAAGCCACAGGCTTTGTCAAGGGTCTGCACACCAACGTGAGCCTGCACAAAAAAATCTTGCTCCTGCCTCTTCAAAGTGCTGGTGCCAATACAAGGCACAGATCAAAAAATGTTTCCTTCTATGTAGACACAAGGAACACAAGAAGCTAGCACAAAGAGAAAAAAAGATAATTTCTCCCAAATAGATGATTCACCCAACAAATTTGTCCTCCAATTGAACCGACAATGCAATTAGGCACCTGCAAATCTTCAATTTAAAAAAAAAAAAGCATTTTGAAACTAAAATTTCATAAAATTACACAACAAAATCAAAATTTCAATTTTTTTCGTGAGATCGTTTCACTCTAGGACACATCGATTTTTGCCTCACCTCTGGATCCCCTCAAAATGGAGAATGTGTCTTCAACATGCTCTGAAACCATGTTGGAATAGCCAAGGATTCTCTGTGACACTTGATATTCACTCTCACAATATGGAAATCGACAAATAGAGGTAAGAAATCAATGATACTCATGAACCTAATTTGAGCATAAACATATATTAAACTCACTTGATAATTTACTTACGGATGTCTTATTAAATATAGGCATGCATGAGGCAATCCACCTTGCATGTGGATTGACAAGTGCCCCATGATGTGGCACATGCATGTAGACAAGTGTCCTATAGGTGTCAACCTTTGGATCAGATGGAATGTGCAAACCAACAACCTTTTGACCAAGTCATCAACCTTGGTGACAGGTGTTGAATGACTACAAAAGTGACCTTTGAGGTGAGATAGAAATTCTTTCAACCCTAAAAGGTATGCACACGAGGTTTACCAAACAACTAGGTAACCTCTAAGGCCTAAAAGGTTGCACATTTAGTTAGAAAAGATGTTGTCTAACCTCATCAACGTAAGTGCACTTAAGCTATAGTGAATGGATAAACTATTCACTCTAAAAGAAATACTATTGGGGAAAGTAATTTTGATATCTTAGGGTTTGTATGATAAACTACTACTAAAGAAATTATCTTTTATAGCTCCCACCATTTTTTTCTTCACATGCATATATTTGAAGGTATTGGTGTTTTTTTTGAAAGATATAAGACAATTGTAAAGTCTTTACAAGGCTCAATAAACCTATTTCAAAATGACAATGGTTTGGTATTTTTGTTTATTATAAAGATAATTTTAAAATAGTTTTTCAAATATGATATATGGAGATTGATGAAGTTTTATGTTTATTATGGTTTATTCTAATTGTTACATTTAAGTTGTGAATAAGAGATGAATGATCCACTGCTACAAGTTTTATCTTTGATTTGTAAATAGTTTATTTTGAACAATTTGATTTTATCAATTTGTACAGTATTATAAGATGTATTCATATGGTTTTAATTAAAATATTCTATTGGTCATCTGACACCATGAGCTATATTAGCATAATATGTAGGATTTTTGTGGGATAGTGCATGCGATTATATTTTGATTTTTGAAAATTAGATATCTTGGAAGTTAGAAAATAAGTATGAAGATCACATGTATAGTTCATTATTTCCTTAATGCCATCATTTTGGGTTAACAACTACAAACAAAATGATGTTTGAGTGGGCTCATGATGAAGGCTCCCATACTTTAGGGTCAAGGAATATTTGAGGTCAACATGCTTGAGAAGATCTTAATCTTCTAGTGGAACAAGTAGAGGTGGGCCATTTAGCAATTGAGTAGGTCTTGACATGTTTAGGCATGCTAATGTACCTTTCCAAAACATTCAAATTCAACCAATTTTTTAAAGAGGTCTAGGTCAATACTCTTGTCCCCTTACATTTTGATGTGAGAGAGCCTCAACCTTGGAACATTCTGGAGATGGCCTCTCATGGAAATTTTAATCACCTTCACCAATATGTGAATAATGTGCTTACTTTTCATGCCCCCACTTGAATAGTTCATCCAGTCATGATCATTATTTATAGCCCTTACACATTTCTCAAGATAGAAGCCAACGTTTTATTTTTTTATGATTTTATTGTTTCTTAAGATAAATCACAAAGAGTTGAAAGAAGAAAATTTCATAGAAAACAACACAATTTCCTATACTCCTAGTAATAAAAATCCCCTTGTTTAACATGAAATTTGTAACCCTACATCTTATTTTGTTCAACATGAAACATGAAACTTGCAACCCCAAAATAAGTAAAGATAGGTGTCACAGCCCAATTTTGTACTTTACTATACTTACTTGTAAATGTGTGTTAATATTAGTATGAACATGTGTATTGCTATAAATTTTGATGTTTGATATTCAGAGGAGAAGGATAGTGATAAGGGAGTTTGTCATGGTTACAGTGGTCACCTTTGTAGAGGCATCAACAATCAAATCCTCCAAGAGGAAGTAAGCACACAATTAGACCATTAAAGTTCTTCTTTATGAAGAAGCATTATTTCTATTAAAATAGTTTTGGTGGAATACAATTCTTAGAAGCACCAAACTGTTCATGATAATTAGGTTAGTAGTTTTGTGGTAGAAGGCTATCATAAGACCATTTTCTAAGTAATTCCAATATGTGTTAGAAGTCTAAAAGGTAGTTCTTCATTATATAAACTTGTTTAAGTTGAACTTATAAGATTATGATCTTGTGGTAGAAGGCTGACTGTTTTGTAAGGCCACGTGCTAAGCATTGCTCATGCGCTTGTATAGGTAGCCAACCTTGAGATTGGTATAATTTTTTCTTTTATAATGAAATAATGTTATGCTAAATCTATAAGGTTGAAAGTTTGGTATTACACTAGAAATTGAATAAGGCCAAAGTTTGGTACCACATAGACATATGTATGAGGTTGTTCACTAAGTGTTACTATCTATGTTAAGTCCAACAAAAATGTTTTACCTTTAAGGCAGTAGTGGACCATAAGCTCACCTTTCTTCTTGTGCCTTGTGAAGGCCGAAATAAAGTCGTATATATGTATTTATTGTATCTATTCATTGCAATAGCCCATCACAGTCTGACAAAGGATGTTACGTACTCATGCTTTCTATAAAAGGCTGATAGCTTTGTGAATGGACGATAACCTTGTATGAAGTCAAAAGTTTGATAAACATACATATATAGATAGACATGCAAAAGAACTTATTTTCTTATTCTTGTAAAGGCAGATTAATATAGGTAATATCTTTTTGTTAGCAATGAGTAACCAAGAGTTATCATGCACTACCTTTGTCCTAGCTAAGAGTGGTCAATATTTTACCATATATTATCTATATCTTGGCTAGGAATAGCCAATAGCACATCCTGTATTACACTTATCATGCAATGGCAGTAGTATGGCTAGGAGATATAAGCATTCAACCTTATAACAAGATGTAAACTAATACTTATCTCAGTTAAAACTTAGCGAAAGAGTTATTGTCTTTAAACGAGACAACTTTATCAAAACTTACAAATGTCATACAAAAATGAGGTTCAGAGGAAATGTGTTTAGTGAATCCATTCAAGATAAAGTTGGTATAAACTTCAATTAAAGGTAGCTTGCTCTTGGTTTAAAAACCAATGAGACCTTATATATAAGATTAAACTTGCATTTCTGAACTAGATGTATTTAATATGTTCTACATGTTTGAGTAACCTGACCTCAAGGAGGAGTCTTGATTACTCAGAGGGGATCCAAAACAATACATTATGACATAAAGAATGACTTTAGCATAACATCTTGTCTATTTTCTTATCTTGAGCACAAAAGTATGGGCCAACTGGACATTGAGTACTTAACGGGAATCAAAGACCCGAGATTGGAAGGTTGCAAAGAGGGGATCAATGCTAATACTTAAGTCATCCAGGATCTTACCTTATACTTGTTTTTTTGGCCTGTAGTAGAGGGAATACTTAATGTCAATTAGACAGATATAGGGTAAATGTATCAAAGTATATTGATTTATTATCTAATGAAATAAAAGAATGTTGTCTCCAAATCAATAAAAGTGTGTGTGAACATATGACTCATTTATATGAAACTTTGGCCAAAGAAATGCAAAATCACTGCTTGCATTGTTGGTTCATTGTGTTTCTAGATAGCTTGAACAATCAGAGGGGTTGTACATAGCTAGAGCTAGACTAAAAGTTGTAAAATCAATTGTTTCTAGCTAGGACACTGCACTAGTTCTTAGATGGCACATAGAATCGGATGATTCTAATTATCTATTCCCTCGTGAAGGGAAGGGCCATTTCCAATAGGAAGGTGTGCGGGGGACTGTCGGTCTGTGGTTGGAGGCAAAGCACCAGGGTGATGCTCCCACTCTTACAGTTGATTGCCAAAGACTTGTGAATATGAGACATTGCTTCATATGTAAATGTAATTGATAAATGTTGTAAGTCGTGATGAATGTGACCTTCTAATATTGTACATGTAAATATGCAAAATTTGTAAGTCACATGTAAAGCGACCATCAACTGATATATATTATATCATGAAAACTTGTAAATGCAAATGTACCTTCTTTACTTTGTATGATAAAAAAGAAAAAGAATTATGATATCTTGGCATTTATTACTTAAATTTTTTTTTTTTAATTTATTTAGCATTCAAGTTTGGATGTTACAATATTACTATGGAAACTATTTTGGAACCCAAGGAGACTAGGAGCATAATTTTTTTTATTATCACTTCTTTCAAGTTGTCATAACCTCTTAATGTATCTCGACATGCCATTATGTTGGTGTGCCCATATCCCATTCTTTCAAGAAAGGAAAACATGACTATAGCCATAGATGCTCCATTGTCGATTAGACTCCTCTTGATACAAGTGTCATAGATCCACACTTGTAACTATAAATCTGGATCTCCTCTTTTAGTTAGTTTAGCCTCTAAAGGTACCTTCTTTAAGTCAGAAGAGAATCCAAGATTTTGAAGTTCATTGTTAGGCGGGTTCATGTCAAGGTCGACTTGGTTGATTTGGTTGTCAAGAGGAGGAGTGATCCAATCCAAATACTTCAATCCTATAACTTGTAAGAGGGAAAACTAATGTGAGGGGGAATATTGAGAAGATCTATAAAATAAATTTTAGCATAGGTCTTCTTTAGATCTTTTATTAAGTCATAAGGTCTGATTGGAAATGGTGTGGGTTCTATTGGTGAGATCATTTTTCCATGGAATTTGACTTCTTGTTCAACACTTGGTTCAATGTTCTCCTTCTCATATGCCATTCATATTAATCCTAGAATCCTTGTTTCTCCTTTTGGCCCTAGTTGGGTGGGGATGTTCAACTCAGAGGATCTTGAGAGGTCAATTGATCCTAAAACTATTATGTCTTTGTTACTCATTTCACCACTATGATGGGATGGGAAAGGATCTTGGAATATCTTCATTTCCATTTTTTTGGTACAACAGGTGCTTGCTTAGAATTGTTATTATTGTTCTTCACCATTACTCTAGCAACCTCTCTATGAATCTATTATATTCTCGACATGAATCGGTGCTATGTCCCCTTGTCCTATGGAAAGAAAATAAATACTTATATGCATAAGGTGGACGATATGAGTCTATTGGTCATCATTCCAATTTTAGTTCCATGATTGTTGATTGTCTCTTTGATAGTAATTATTGTTTTAGGGATAGTATACAACATTGACATTTTTAGGGAAATTTAATCTCTCCCATTATAATCGTCCCTTACTTTGTTACTTATTGAGGGTTTATCTATCACCCCATCTGTGCTTGCATTTTGATTGTTCTTCAAAATTTTAACCATGGAAGGGTTACTTCCATTGTTGACATTTTTCTCACCTACTTGAGTTATTAGTTCACCATTTGTGCCATAATTCTTTCTCCTAGTATCAACCACAACTTTGTCAACTCTCAATGCACTTTCCAAAGCTTCCTTGTAGGACCTATATAGTAAGTTTTCCACTTCCTCTCTAGTATCCCTATTAAGGGCATGCAATAAAAGGTTACACAATTCTCTCTGGTCCATGTTTAGGGAACTTTTTGATGAGTACATCACCTGTCTCCATCGAGTGACAAAATGTGCTGCTAATTCGTTCATATCTTGCTTCATGGTCAAGAATTCTGATATTGTTGTCCTGATTATCTTGTTCATATCAAAACCTGTAAAAAATTCTCTTATGAGTTGGAGAAAGGAGTGAATTGAGGCCTTAGATAAGGAATAATACTAATCCAAGCCAATCCCTTCAAGTGCTTTAAGAAAATTCTCACTATGACTTCGTCCCAAGGAAGGAGTTGTCTTATAGCCGTAGTGTAAGCTTTAATGTATGAGTTTGGGTCTCCCTCTCCTTTTTAATTGGGTAGATTTGGGAAAGGACATGATAACAACACATTGTGTATGTTATGATCCAAGGGCTCTTTCAAGTATTTGAGGTAAGCCCCTAAAAAAGTTCTTTGCGATGCTAGTGTTGTGATCATGGGTACCACAGATGGGACTTTTTGATTTGGGCCATGATATCCAGGCACATTCATGCATGTTGATTGATCTTGTATATAACCTTGAGGAGACTGGAAGTTGTGGGTTGGATAGGTTCTACCTAATTGTGGAAGTTGTTGTATCATGTCATTGCTTCCATTGCATAAGTAAAAGTTTAAGGGGGGCTTTAGGTCACCCCTTTATCTTGTTTGACCTTAAAATTACGTGAGTTCACCTATTTTTTGTTTCTTTGTTCATTTTTGTCTTGAGGATGCTATTCCATTCTTATAGCCTCTAATTTCCTGATCCATTGGACTACCATGGCTATTAGGTCAATAGGGGTTGCAACTCTTCTTCTTTGAGATTGTCCTATTTGTTGCAAACTTTCATGGTTTCTTCCACTCATGTGTTCTCTCAAGGAATTTTATAGTTGCTCATCTTGATAGGTGATATGTAAAGCCTCTTGGGCCTCTTGCATGTGTTTTTCTAGACACTTCACTTCGTTGTCTAATTGTGTTGTTATTCTTGAGTAGCTAGTTGAAGGTTGATCCACCTAGTGGATTTTTGATCAAATGAGCACTTGGTGTGCTCTACCTCGATTATATTGGGCTGGTTGACCCATTGCTTCTTGTTCCCAAGTGAGATTGTCAAATGTAAGAGAACGACAAGGTTCTTACCTGTCATTCTCATAATCTGAATCTTCATAGTTGAAGCAGTTCATGATTGGTGTCAATGGATTAGGTGGCACATTCCTATCAAACAAGGATTTTTTAGGCTCTTTAGAGGGAATATTCCTTAGTTTTCCTTTTGATTTTGTCATATTTGGGGGTGTCATAGACACCACAAAATAAATTGAATGGAGACTGAAGAGAATAAAGGTGATGAGTGAGATGAAAAAGAAAATGACAAATGGAAGTGAGAGTAACAAGGGAAGCATGGGAATGCAAAAAGATCCCCCATAAGGATTTTCCCTTCGCATAAGGTTCACCAAAATATCAACTGTTTAGAATGTGACTCAAACAATTTACGAATGAGTCAGAGTCCCATGTGACATATGAATCATCTCCTTACAAAGGGTAGCCTCCTAGTCACTTCTGCTCTTGTGGCAAGAGCCAATTGAGCATAGATAGGACTAGGGGTTGTTCTCCTCTTATTCTTGAAGGAGCATAATGTTGCAAATGGCGGTTGGGTTGTTCTCTTGGTGTATGTTGATGATTATTATTTCTATGAAAGTGTTTGATTATAGTTTTTGTGGTGATAATAATATGGACTGAAGGGTCACTAGTCCCAAGTCTCCTGAGCCTTGAATGGAGGATTTTTTGTTTGTTTATGATTCAGAGATACTTATGTCTCCTTTCTTCATTTTGAAGTGATTTTGAATGAGCCTTTAATGTTGTATGATTCTCAGTCAATGTTCTTGTTGTTCAAAGGTGGTGTAGAGGCACTAGGATAGGTAGAGGTCTTCACAAATAGACAAGGTTTTCTTCACACTCTTGAAACCAAATTCAAAGGTCAACTTGCAAAAGTGGGAACAACAGTTAGCATCCTTGAAACAATCATGGAAAGGTTGGTTTGACATGCCATGGGCCCCATCCAGATCATTGGCAAAGGCTAGACAAACTTGGTTTTGGTACTTCCTTCTTTAGACCCCCAAACTTCTTGTAGCCCTAGAAATATGAATAGTCAGCAATAACTTTCCACACAAGCCTGCAAACTTAGATTTGAGACAATCTAGAGATACCCATTAGGACTCCCCACAACATATTCCAAAATGGGTATGGGTTGTTTTGGACAGTATGGTCCAACCTATAACCCCTCCTGGTGGCCTAGAGCCCCAATTAGGCCAAATTTACAAAGAGACCCCTATAAATTTCATGCACAGAACCCAATCAATGATTGGAGAACTTATAACCCATGCCAAAACCAAGGATTTTGTGGGTTTTGAGTCTCCAAAATGGACTCCAACTGATTGGCTTTCTGTTGTTCCCTTTCTATACTCTTATGCAACACCTAACACATGAGTATGTTAGGTTTCTTCAGTAAAACCTCCCTGTTTTTAAATCACCTACCCATATCTCATTATGATACATGAAAACAGGTAACAACAAGTCCATTCCATTGATTAGGGGTGAATTAAACTAGTGGAATGGAGAGCAAAAACATAATTTCTATCAAAAACTTTAGGTTAGGTTTTGATGACCAGTTTTTAGAAAAAGGTAGAGAATGCAAACATAGATATGTTTCAAAACCTCTAACCACTTGCAATGAAGACTTAACTCATACCTCTAACATTTCACCAACCCTTGCCTTATGACGTTTCTGTACAAAGACAAGGTACGACCTGTAGCAGCGAATTACACGGAAATGGGTAGAAAAATTATGGTTTTGTTGTTATTTCCTTCACCAAAATGACTTCTCCTTCTAAAATGATCATGGGCAGGGCTTTAAGAAGCCTTCCATAACCCCTTGGAATAGTTAGAGGGCAGTTGGGGTTGATGGGAAGGTGTGACAACCATCGAACTGCCCTCTCTGTTTAGAAACAACAACTACCCTGTTTTAGAACTACAACTAATTACAAGGTTTGTCATAGTTGCATCGAATGTTTTTTTGAGACTTGACAACATCCTCACAATGTGATTAAACCTTAGACAAGGTCTAACACCCCTTGATACCTGCCAAAAGGCTTATAATGAGTGATAATGTATGATTGTCCTCCTTTTACAATGCATAACTCTTATGACTGCCTCAACCATGATAGTAACATGAGGAATTTTGGACATAGTCCTTATTAAAAACAATTGAATGGTCTTCCAAGACCTTATTGAGACAAGACAACATGAACAACATGAAGACAAGACATATATGATCTCCTTGGTGCTCCTGCACCATACTCCTGGGGTGGAAAAGAGCTCAAGTCTCTTGAGGAATCAGATCAGCAACTGTGACACCATGCTTCAAGATGTCTTCTTCACTCATCCAAGTGGCATCTTCAATGGGTAAGCCACTCCATTTGACAAGAAACTATTTGTAGGTCTTCTTTCTAGTCCTTTTGATGACCTTGGTATCAAGAATGAATTCCAACTTCAATGGTTGGCTAGGAGGTAGATCTTTTATCCATTCTTAATCTTCTTGGGCTGCATCAAGACCTGCAACATTATCACCCTTGTATGGAAACAAGTCAGCAACATTGAAGATGGTAGAAATTACCAATCCTCAAGGAAGCTCAATCTCATAGGCATTGGACCCAAACTTGTGCACAATCCAGCATGGACCTATCTTATTCATGAGGAGTTTGGTTCGTTGCCCCTTTGGAAGTCTCTCCTTCTTCAAATGTGCCATGACCAAATCCCCAACCTTGTATTGTACATCACTCCTTCTCTCATTGGCTTTCTCCTTGTACTTCTCATTGTTCCTTTGAAGAGTTTCTCTTACATTATCATGGATGTCCTTCATGGACAATGCAAAGTCTTCACCTTGAGCACTCTTCCTCTCCAATCCATGGAGATCTCTCAATTCAAGAATACCTCTTGGGTGAACACCATAGACAACCTCAAATGGACTCCTTCCTATGATTCTATTAGGGGAATCATTGTAAGCAAACTCAGCTTGAGGGATGATCATATCCCATGCCTCTCCATGCTGCTTTGTAAGACATCTAAGGAGATTTCCCAAAGACCTATTCACTACCTCAGTTTGGCCATCAGTCTAAGGGTGATAGGCTAAAGTGAATGACAATTGAGTGCCCAAATTCTTCCACAAAGTATGCCAAAAGTGGCCTACAAACTTTGGATCCCTGTCAGTCACAATGTTAAGAGGCAAACCATGGATTCTAACAATTTCTTTGAAGAACAAACCATGAATGTGTGAAGCATCATTAGTGCATTTACATGGCAAGAAATGAGCCATCCTATTGAATCTATCCACCACAACAAATATACTATCAAAACCCCTTTGAGTCCTAGGAAGACCTAAGACAAAATCCATGCTAATACTTTCCCATGGCCTATTAGGAATAGGAAGTGGCTGATATAGACCAACATTAGATGAAGTACCCTTTGCCCTTTGACAAATACTACAACATTCAACAAATTTTTTGATATCTAATTGCATTTTAGGCCAATAATAAAACCTTTTCACCTGATCCAATGTTTTATCCAGCCCAAAGTGACCTCCTAGTCACTACAATGTTTTTCCTTTATGATGTTCTCCCTCATGGAACACCTAGGAACACATAATTGGCTACCTTTGAACAACAACCCCTGGTACAACAAAAACTCAAAAAAATTAGAATGATAAGAGTCTGAAAACTGTGAACAAACTTCATATACCTCCTTGAAATCATCATCATCCTGGTACATATGTTTGAGAGCATCAACCCCTACACTTTGCAACTAAATTTCTTGAACCATACACACCCTTCTACTCAATGCATATGCCACTTTGTTTGTCTGTCCCTTCTTGTGTTTAACTGAGAAAGTATATGCTTGGAGTTGTTCAACCCATTTCATATGCCTATGGTTGAGTTTCTCCTATGAATTCAAAAAACTAAGTGCATGGTTGTCAGTTTAAACAATAAACTCTTTAGGAAAAATATAGTGCCTCCATTTTTTCAAAGTTTGCACCATTGCATACAATTCCAAGTCATAAGTAGAGTACTTTCTCTTAGCATCATTCAATTTTTCACTAAAGAAAGCAACTGGCCTACCTTCTTGACTTAGGACAACCCCTATAGCAAGGTTGCTAGCATCACATTCCAACACAAACAACTTGTTAAAGTTGGGCAAAACAAGAATGGGCTGTTGCACTACTTTTTGTTTCAGAATTTCAAAAGAATCATTGGCTACCTTTGTCCAAGAAAACTTACATTTTTGCCCCCCTTTGATGGTATCTAAAATTGGTGCACAAATATGACTAAAACCCCTTATGAACTTCCTATAATGTTGCCAAACCATGAAAATTTTTTACATCACCTATTGTTTTTGGAGTTGGCCATGACAAAATGGCCTCTACCTTTGCTGGATCCATCTTCAAACTACCTTGGGAAATGACAAAACCAAGATAGGTGAGTTTTTCCTTAATGAAGACACTCTTTTCCATGTTGATCATCAATTGTTCATCATGTAACTTTTTCAAAACCTGATCCAAATGTTGCAAATGTTCTTCCTTAGTCCTGTTGAAAACAAGAATGTCATCAAGGTACACCACAACAAATTTGCCAATGAAATCCTTCAACACTTCATTCATGAGACGCATAAAAATACTTGGGGCATTAGATAGACCAAATGGCATCACCAACCACTCATAAAGACCCTCATTTGTTTTGAATACTGTTTTCCATTCATCCCCTTGCTTTATCCTAATTTGATGATACCCACTCTTAAGATCAATCTTAGAAAAGTATCTAGCCCCTCCCAAATAGTCCATTAAGTCCCCAATCCTTAGCATA
Source organism: Cunninghamia lanceolata (assembly GCA_027924645.1). Lineage (NCBI taxonomy): Eukaryota > Viridiplantae > Streptophyta > Pinopsida > Cupressales > Cupressaceae > Cunninghamia > Cunninghamia lanceolata. The sequence continues at coordinate 22,066,031 of BSBN01001583.1, forward strand.
GGGAACCTATATCTTATAGTAATCTTGTTAATGGCTCTAGAATCCATACACAACCTCTATTTACCATCCTTTTTAGGGGCTAGGATTGTTGGGATAGCACATGGGCTAAGGCTCTTTCTTACCAATCCCTTATCCAACAATTCTTGCACTTGCTTGGCAATCTCTTCATTTTGAGAAGGTGTCATCTTGTAGGCTGCTTTGTTTGGCAAAGTAGATCCTGGTATGAAGTCAATTTGATGACTTATGTCCCTAATAGGTGGCAACTCATTAGGCATTTCTTCTACCATAATCCCCTTATACTTCTCTAACAATTGTTGCACCTCCTTAGGAACCTCTTCCTCACTAGGACCATGCAAATTAGGACTGTTTTTAGGCTTCAAAATCAGAGCATACCCTTGGGTTCCTTCCTCCTTAAGGGTGTCTAGAAACTCTTTACCACTCACAAGCATGACACTTGACCCAACACTCTTCTCTACATTCTCATCCGGCAATGGATCCATTCTATACTTCCTACCATTCTTGGTTATGATGAAAGAATTAGTTTTACCATCATGTTGGGATTGAACATCATATTGCCATGGACCTCCTAACAGAAAATGACAAGCATCCATGGGAATTATATCACACAAAATCTTGTCCTTGTATTCCCCTATCTCAAATTCTACCCATGATTGTTCATCTACCAAAACTTGTTGCCCCTTATTCAACCATGATACTTTATTAGGACTAACATGAGGAAGTCTTTTCAATTTTAACTTGTCTACCATTTCAATAGAAACCAAATTTTTAGTTGAGCCTGAATCAACAATTACCTTGCAAATCTTACCATAGGCCTTGCATGTTGTCTTGAACAATGTCTTCCTTTGAGGGGGTTCTTGTGTTTGAGTCACCTTCAGCATGGTTCTCCTCATCATCAAATTTTCTCCTTCATGGACCGGGGCTGCACTTCCAATTGGTGAGTTAACACTTTAGCAATGTTCCTCTTGGATCAACTAGTTCCTTCTCTCTCCTCCATGAGAGCTTGAGGCTTGCTCTTCAAGACATTTGAAGGTTGGATGTCCCACTTGGTTGCAATTGTAGTACCTTCCTGTGAAGACATTAGGACCTCTCCCTGGTCAACCAAATCTACCCCTTCCATTGGGTCTCCTTCCTCTAAAGCCTCCTCTAGAACCTAATTCTCCACTTTGTTCTTGGGAACGAGATTCCCCTTGACTCCTTTGGGACTGATTTCTGCCTCCAAAACTGCCCCTACCTCTAAAATTTCTACCACCTCTTCCTCTATTTTGCTGCTCACCTTTCCTCTTCAACTTCTCTTCATCCCTTAATGCCACTTGAAAGCATTTATCCATAGTTTCAGGGGTTAGTAGACTAATTTCATCTTGGATATTAAACCTCAAACCATTTAGATACCTTGCCACTTTACCTTTTTCATCCCCCATATATCCACAACGAAGAGAGAACTTGTGAAACTCCTTGGTGTAAGTGGCCACATCCAAATCTCTTTGCTTGAGATTTTGCATCTTCTTGTAGATCTGCACCTCATAGTCTGATGGAAGGAATTGGGACTTGATCCTCTCCAACATTCTTCTCCTTGAAGAGATCATGCTCTTCGCATTCTTTACCCTCTCACCTTGGGTGTAATTCCACCATGTAAGGGCAGCACCTTTGAGTTTAGTTTTTGCAAACTTCACCCTCTTGTTCTCAGGAACTTCTTTGTATTCAAAGCAGTTGTTTAGGGCCTCAATCCACTCCATGACTTCATCAAAATTCATCTTGCCACTAAACATTGGAATCTCCATCCGAGCCTCTGAAGAATCCTTGCTAATTGCCCTGATGGCTTCAAGAAAATGTTTTTGATTTCTTTTTTATTTCCCTAATTTTTTGGTTTTTGATGGATGCGAGTTATATGAATGTAGTATAAATTTTAGTTCTTTTTCTCCAAAATTTGAATGTGATCTAATTAACTATGAATTGAAAATAGATGCAATCTAAATGAAATTTTCAATGCAATCTAACTATATTTTTATTGTTTTATGGAATGGTTTTCAAATATAATATAATGAATTGGAAATAACAATTAATCTATGAAGAATGGAAATGAAATTTAATCTAAGAATGCGTAGAAAATATAAACCAAGTAATTAAAGGGAAATCTAATCTAATGAATTGGAATAACAACTAAGCTATGAACAACAAAAATGAAATTTAATCTATGAATGTGAGGAAAATCTAAACCAAGGAATTAAAATAAAATATAATCTAATGTAATAAGGAAAGTCATATCGAAAGGAAAGAAAAAAAATTATTTACTTCCTCAAGAGTAGATATTTGTTCTAATTACTATTGAAAACATGAAAGGAACCTAGAGTAAACTGGGCATCAGTGCCTAACAAGTCCTTAGAAGTCCTTCATGGCAACCCTCTACAGCAAAGGGGTCCTCCTCTTGGGAACATGAATGAAGATGGGAGCAATTGAAAAGTGTTAAGATTTGAAGCTAAATAATTGGAAAATGGGGATGAGAATTTAAATGCTAAGAAGCACTATGGGCTTGAGCAATTAAGATATGCAAATCAACAAAGGGCATGCAAAGTCCTACATGAACATCAGAATTCTATGGAGACAACTATATGCAAAGCAAAGCAAGAGAAGAGATGCAATACTAAATTTTCCTCCCCAAATGCATACAAGAGGGGATATTTATAGGTTGAAAATCAACACTAAAGGTGGTAGTGATTGGCAAGTTAACAGATTTGATTAGGGAGTGATCTCACTTTGATTGAGAGTGAACATTGGTTGGAGAGTAGATCACCGAAGAAGAAATGGAGATAAGACGTGACTTATTGGGAGATAATAAATATTGATAGCTAGATGAGATTGGGTTGATTGAGAGTCATGAATTAGTCATGGGGAGTTCAGAATTAGTTAGACATAAAGAATCGTGCTATCAAGACTCAATTCAAAGAAAATTTGGGCAAGAACTAGAAGAAGACATGCTTTACAAAAGAAGATAGGGTCACCCTTTTTACTAGGGTAGGTAACCCCCCTAGAGATTATACTTAAAATGCAAGGTCACCACTAGAGATTATACTTAAAATGTAGGATCACCCCTAGAGATCTTAAAGACATAAGGGGTGGTTTGCACAAATGGTTTAAGGGATGGAGAATGATCTAGAAGGGTTGAAAATGGTTTTGTGACCTTGAGTAAAGGCATTGGAGTTCTACAAAGTGGGTCACCCCTTTTATCAGGGCAAGTCACCCCTAGAGATCACACTTTAGTGGCAAGGTCACTTGGGGAGTTCCTGAAGACATGAGGGGTGACCGAGAATAGAAGACTTGAACAAGAAAAATGAGTGTATAGAAAGCTTGGGAAGGTTAATTAGATGGCTCTAGAAGGGTGAAATGATGAAAAATCCCCTAGGGAAAGTGAATTTCCCTTCTTGTGAAGTGAATTGGTCATATTGGTAGAGCTAGAAAGTGACATGATAACTTGTTGAATAGGGGTTAGGTGATAGTTAGGATGATAGTGTGTAGGACCTTAGAAGGGTAGATTAGGGATTGGAGAAGCACAAACAAAGTGAAAACTAATAAAAACATGTCACCAAGAGGAAATTTACTGATAGGTTTTATATATTTCATGCTTACATGTACATGGTTAGCACTATAACTCATCCTCGAACTACCATATAGGCCTCTGTGCCTTTTTCATGCATACAATCACATATTTTGAACATAATGTAGAACGTGTCAATATAACCCTAGTAAGGCTTGAATGAAATAGTAAATGATCTCTAGGTGTAGGACTCTTTAATTATGGCACAGTGAAATTGCATGGTCACTCAAATAAAACAAAGCAATATAAATAGTCCCATTATTATGAGCCCATATCAATATCAAGTTCACATGATAAATACACAATATGTATGTCTATGTAGTGATAATATTTATATCAATATCAACACATAAGAAATATATAATAAAGAAACTATGCAAGTCTACATGATAAATATGACTATAAAGATTAATCAAACAATACAAAATACAAAATATAATGCCAATTGACAACTAAGTGCAATATTAATGTGAAATTGATTAAGAATGGGAGGCTAAAGCTAAGTTGTAGCCTTTATCTATTTATCTTTGCCAATTTTTGAGAAAGTCTACTCATATCTAATAATAATAATAATGGAGATCAAATGCAAATTTGAATATTATTAATTTATAATGTGATAAATAGATAAAATGAATGTGTAATGAGTGAATGGAGAGAATTCTTTTCTTAAAATGAACCCCAACTAAGTTTTTGGTGATGTAGCCCACAAGAACATACTATGTTTTGCATTGGCAATTAAAGACATTAACCCTAAATTACCTATAATTTTTCATTGATTGCATACATTTTCCCTAAATTATCTATAATTGTATTGGCAATTGTAGTGCCTTTACCCTAAATTAGTGACAATTATAAGGTGATTCCATTGACTTGGGGAATAAATTAATGCAAAATGGCAAGCAATGAAACCATAATCCTAAAAAATGAAAATTTAATGATAGGTGATTAGACCTAGATTAAAATTGGCTTGATCATATCCTAGTGATTGATCTCAAACTGGATTAAATGATATAGAGATTAAATTATGTTCTAACAAATTAAAATATCTATTTTAGGTGAATGTATGATACATACATGAAAACTATATAAAATTTAGATGAAAATATAGGATGCCAATCATGTACTATTTTCCATTTTTAATAACCAAAAGTTTACTAATTTACGACTAAAAATTCCCTAATAAAGTTTTTAAAAGCTCACTTGTTTTCAATGAATTGTGGAATTTATTGGGAGTAGTAATTTCTTTATAGGCTAGGAAAACATTGGGATGACCTATGTACCCTATTTTAGAGTGGCTTTGTGGAGAGGCAAAGGATGAGAGTGTCAGAAGTGTGGTAAAATTTACTCATATTTTATCTATTGTATTGGTTATGATAAGATGTGTAAGCGGATAGGGGAAGCTTTCCCCCAAGTGTAGAGTTCTCATAGACAACTAATTTAAACATGATGGCTATAAATGGGTTTTCATCATGGTACTTGACCAAGGTGCCATTAGAATGGTTTTCACCATTAAACAATTTTTCTTTTCTCTTTACTCTTTTAATTTTTTGAATTAGGATTTTTGGATTTGGATTCAAGCATTTGTTTCCATAGTGAGCTAATAGTATTCCATTCCAATTAACTACTTCACGTGGACTATGATAATGGTGTTGTGTTCTATGGATGTTGTTCTAAATGTCAATGAGTGCTAAGGTGGCTTCTTCCAAATGTAAACACCTTAACATGGTATTATTGTAGCCACTACATTAGAGGATTGTACTAAGGAAAATGGAATGGGAGGTAGGTTGGATAAAGGATGTATGGTAGTTATGTGAAAGCTTGGATTAAATGGGTATGATTGTGAATGTATGTTGGATAATGGATTTAGATATGAAAAAGGGGTGGATGGAAGGATGGTATTGTGGAGGTGTAGTGAGTAAATGTCATTGGACCAAGGGAAATCAGGACCAAAAATTTTACACAGTATGCAATATTATGCGAGTGGATTAGTTTTGAATGGGATGGTAGATTTTGAATCTTTAGATGTTTGACTACAAGATTTTGGACATTTGAATTTGGATTGAATTTTGTGATGGATTCATTATTTTGTAATAATTCAAATAATGTTTGATTTTGTTGGTCCTAATTGGTGAATTCAAGTGATGGAAGGTCAAGTTTGGTTATAGGGATAGTGGTGTCGATGAAGGGTTTGGTGGTACCAAACTCTTTATGTGAGCCATGAGAGAAACCTATTTTGATGTTGGAAGAAGTTTCCTTAGGATTTGTTGAAATGTTACCAACATCAAATTAGTTTGTTCATCAAGAGACTTGTAGTCAATGCATTGAAATCCTTGAATTACAAAAAGATGTATTGGTTTTAGGACTCCTTGTTTATGAAGACGTGATCCTTTTCCTTGATATTTCATGGTTTGACATATTCAATTTGCAATAAGATACTTACCCCTTTGGAAACAAGACATGAACCCATCTTTAGGTAACTAGGGATCATTGGAAGTTTTAACTTGCTCCTTTGTGAGAACATCAAAGTTAACAAAGGTCGTTGGGCTAATTTGATAGGGTTTTTGTGTGATGGTATTTGAAGAGACCTAATGTCTCAAGTTACTACGTGGAACCTCATTCATTCATTGGTTTTGTTCATCATTCATCGACAAGGTTTCAACTATCAACAAACTCTTGAACTTCACTCGTCGGGTTCAATGGTTCAACAGGTTCAACCGGAAGACTTGAACATCGCTCGACAGGTTCAATGGTTCAATAGGTTCAACCATTGGTTCAATGGTTCAACAGGTTCAACTGGAAGACTTGAACTTTGATCAACAGATTCAATGGTTCAACAGGTTCAACCATTGGTTCAATGGTTCAATAGTTTCAACTGGAAGACTTGAACTTCACTCGTTAGGTTCAACGGTTCAACAGGTTTAACTGATGTTATATGTCTATCAGCATAAGGTTGGCCATCGGATGAGCCTATGGTAGGTACTCTGACAGTCTTTTGTTACTCCGATGGAGATTAAAGGGTTGGACATTGGCAAGAAAAGATCCATCGGCGCTGTTCGGTGATATCACTCTGATTGCTTAAGTCACTTTGATGAAAGATATCCGCTAGAGTCTTCCAGTAGACTGGTTGGTCTTGTTGGCATAAGTGTCGACAATTAACATTCTTGTGGTCGTGTATATATATTACAGCTACTACCGATGTTTGGTGCATGTGGGACTAATGAGTCCCCTTGAATGTGAACAGTCAGACGATAGTTATGCGATGGTTGGAGATAGTGATGCTGAGTCAGTTGGAACAAATAGTTAGGGCAGAAGTTAAAATAGTTTTGCTCTTGAAGACTGTGGTATATATAGATTTGGTGAGCTTGTTAGATGATGATGAGATTCAATTATATTGTTCATTCTGTAGATGTATAGAAGTAGTGAACGGTTTGAATGATTTTAGAGAATCGATACCTAAGCAAGAAGGTTGGGATCTTTGTTGTAATCTTTCTAAGCTTACTGTAAATAAAGATTGTCTCTCTTGTGGTGGTGGGTTTTTTACCTGAAAGGGTTTTCCCACGTACATCTGGTGTTGTTCTCTGTTATCTTGCATGTTTATTTTGTATTTTCTGGTGTTTTCATCTGTGTATTTGAATTAAATGTTACCTGTCTGCATTATCCCCTTTGAATTGACATTAGGGAAGATGTATTCCACACCACTGCTTTCCTTACAAGTGGTATTAGAGCCTGGCCAGTTGTGTTATCCTTGTTGGTAGGTTGGGTTTTTTGTGTTAGTTCTGTGAGTGGGAGTTCTGTAGTAGTCTATTTTGTTAAATAAGATGGCAAGTACATTAGGGAAAATAGACATTAAAAAGTTCAATGGCACAAACTTTGAGTTGTGGAAGCTTAAGGTTGAAGATGTGTTGGTCGACAGAGATCTTTGGGTTCCTGTGTCTAGAACTAAACCTTCAGCCATGAAGCAAGAAGACTGGTACTTGGCAGATAGGAAAGACAGAGGACTGATAAGATTAAGTTTAGTGGATTCTATTCTGTTGAATGTCCATGAGGAGAAGACTACAAACGCTTTGTGGAAGAAGTTGGGAGATATTTATCAGGACAAGTCCTTGGTGAATAAACTTTTCCTGAGAAAGAAGTTGTACTCTCTGAAGATGGATGAAGGAGCATCTGTAGCAGACCATCTGAACTCATTTAATATGATTGTTGCACAGTTGACGTCTGTAGGTGTAAAAATAGAAGAGGAGGACCATTGTATGCTTCTATTGTGTTCCTTACCTAACTCATGGGATCATATAGTGATGGCTATTGGAAGTACAACAACCACGTTTACAACTGAAGCAGTTGTTGCCTTGCTGTTATCTAAAGAGATGTGGAGGAAATCTTCTGAGATGGCCAAAGAGGCCCTATCTATTCGAGGTAGATCAAAGGAAAGAGGCAAGAAGAAGGACAAGAAGTCTAAGTCCAAATCAGAGGGGAGATCGAAATCTCCTGGCACAAAGTCTAAGGTGAAGTGCTAGAATTGTGGGCAGAAAGGACACATCAGAAGAGACTGCAAAGAGGAGAAAAAGAAGAAGAAGAACTTCTCTGACAATGATTCTTCTCAGAGTGATGCTGATGCCTTCATTGCTACCTTGGCAATGCCTGCATCTAAAGATGTATGGTTGGTGGATTCAGGAGCATCTTTTCATATGACATCTCACATAGAATGGTTCACTAGGTATGAACCGTATGCTGGTGGGAAGGTGTTCCTGGCAAGTGATTCAACACTAGAAATTGTTGGCTGAGGAAGAGTCAAAATCCAGTTCCTGGATGGCAGAATAAAAGGAATGAATGGAGTATTACACATACCGGGTCTGGCTCGAAATTTACTTTTTGTTAGTAAGCTTAATGATGTTGGAGTGCAAGTTACTTTTGTGAATGGTGGCTGTAAGATGACTAGAGGTTCTATTGTACTGGCAAAGGGTGAACGCATTGGAACTTTGTATAGGTTAGATGCTAAACCAGTGTGCTATAATAATGTCTCTGTAAAATCTAAAAAAACTACTATTGTAACACATGATGCAAACTCTATGGAAGTTAAACTTCCTGTAGAGAAAACAATGCTCTAGCATCATAGACTTGGTCACATAGGTGAAAAAGGTTTAAAAACATTGAAAAACAAAAACCTGGTAGATGGGCTAATTGATTGTAATCTGGAGTTCGATTTATGTGAACATTGCATATATGGAAAATAGAACCGTGTTTCTTTTTACTCTAGTTCTCATAAATCTTCTGGTGTTCTGGACTATGTACATTCTGATGTTTTTGGTACAGTTGATGTTCCTTCTTTATCTAAATCAAGATACTACGTATTGTTTATTGATGATTATTCAAGGAGGGCATTTATATATTTTTTGAAAAATAAATCAGAGGTGTTTAGTTGGTTCAAAGTTTTTAAAAATCTTGTGGAAAACCAGACTGGTAGAAAAATAAAATGTTTGAGAATGGATAACGGTGGTGAATATTGCAATGCAGATTTTGATAAATTTTGTCTTGATCATGGAATAAAAAGGCATAAGACTACACCTTATACTCCATAGTAAAATGGAGTTGCTGAAAGGTTGAATCGATCATTGATGGAGAAAGAAAGAAGTATGTTGAGTTATGCTGGTCTTGAACAAAGGGTCTAGGCTGAGGCAATTGCTACAACTTGTTACTTGCTGAATTGTTCTCCTACTTCGGCATTGGTTGATAAGACACCTATGGAAGCATGGTCTGGAAAGAAGCCCTCTCTAAGACATCTTCATGTCTTTGGCTATGAGGCATATGCTCATATTCCTGAGGTAAAAAGATCTAAGCTGGATTATAAGGTAGTCAAATGTATCTTTATTGGCTACGGAATCGGTGTTAAAGGGTACAAGCTTTGGAATCCTGAAACTAAAAAAGTAATTTATAGCAGGAATGTAATTTTCAGAGAGCTGAAACCTTTGGTTATTGATCCTCAGCTGGAGAAGACAGAAGAAAAGAAAGAACAGAGTGTTGTTAATATTCCTCTGACCCCTATAAAAGAGGAACAACAAGCACCAAATGTAGATGATTCAGAAGTTAGTTCGAGTAGATCCGAAGATTCAGATCTAGAGCAAGAACCTGAACCTACACCTCAGCCATTGAGGCGGTCTACAAGTGAAAGAAGACAACTAGATAGGTATGGATTTTCAGTACTTGATTCAACTTGTGCCTATGCTTTGCTTACTAATACTGATGAACCTAGGACTATGAAAGAAGCTATTAGTTTACTTGATTCATATTCTTGGTTGGAAGCCATGGATAACGAAATGTCATCGTTGGAGAAAATGGAACCTGGGATCTGGTGCCCTTGCCTAAAGGTAGAAAACCTGTGGGCTGTAAGTGGGTATTTAAAAAGAAATATGGTCTAGATGGTAGTATTAAAAAGTACAAGGCAAGACTGGTTGCTAAGGGGTATTCTCAAAAGGAAGGTATAGATTATGGAGAAATCTTTTCTCCTGTAGCTAAGCTGACATCTATTAGATTTCTGTTGTCACTTGCAGCAACATATGACTTTGAAATTGAGTAGATGGATGTGACGACAACATTTCTTCATGGGGACCTTGAAAAAGAAATTTATATGTCCCAGCCAGAGCATTTTGTGGTAAAAGGTAAAGAACATCTGGTATGTAAACTTAAAAAGTCTCTTTATGGTTTGAAGCAATCTCCCAGAATGTGGTATCAGAAATTCGATACGTATGTTTTATCTTTGGGATTTATGAGATCTAAATCTGATCATTGTGTCTATTATAAAACTGATGGTGATCGGATTCTTATAATTGCACTATATGTGGATGACATGTTATTCATTGGCAATGGTAAGGGGATGATCTCAGATTTAAAGTCTTAGTTGTCCTTGAAATTTGAAATGAAGAATCTGGGGGCGGTGAAGTACATTCTAGGAATGCAAATCAAAAGGGACAGATCTAGTAGAAAGCTTTGGCTCAGCCAGAGCAAGTATATTACCAATGTTCTTGATAAATTTAATATGTCTGATTGCAAACAGTTAGTTGTTCTAGTTTTGCAAGGAATAAAACTATCTGTTGAAGATTGTCCAGAATCTTTGAATGAAATTGACGGCATGAAAAAGGTGCCTTATGCAAGTGTTGTTGGCAAGTTTAATGTATGCAATGGTCTGTACCAGAGCAAACATTGCCCAGGCAGTGGGAGTTTTGAGCCGATTTATGGCAAATCCAGGCAAATCACATTGGGATGCTGTGAAGAGAGTTATGAGGTATTTGAAGGGAACTTCTGACTATGCTATTTTCTATCATGGAAACTTAAATGGATCTCAGAAATCTATCAGCATTCAGGGATATGTTTATTCTGATTGGGCAGGGGACATTGACAGTAGAAGATCCACTAGTGGATATGTATTCACGTTAAATGGTGGTGCTATCAGTTGGATGAGAAAGTAGTAGGCTGTAGTCACTTTGTCCACAACAGAGGCAGAGTACATGGCAGCTACTCATGCATGCCAAGAAGCTGTTTGGTTGAAGAGGTTGTGTTCTAATGTCAGTTTTGATGCAGGGTAGATACAAGTACATTGTGATAGTCAAAGTGCTATCTGTTTAGCAAAAAATCCTACTTTCCACGCTAGGACAAAACATATTGATGTCCAATATCACTTTGTTCGTGATATGGTGGAAGACAAAAAGGTAAAGCTGGAAAAAGTTGATGCTTTGGAAAAATGTTGCAGATGCCTTGACTAAACTAGTGAGCATGACCAAGTTCAAATGGTGTTCAGATGAAATGGGTCTTCGGGCCCATAATTCTCAGTAATCATACGAGGATTAAGAGGTAGTAGTAATCTCTATGACAAGTGGGAGATTGAAGAGACCTAACGTCTCAAGTTATTGCTTGGAACCTCATTCATTCGTTGATTTTGTTCATTATTCATCGGCAGGGTTTGAACTGTCGGCAAACTCTTGAACTTTGCTCGTCGGGTTCAATGGTTCAACAGGTTCAACCAGAATACTTGAACTTCACTCGACAAGTTCAATAGGTTCAACCATTGGTTCAATGGTTCAACAGGTTCAACCGGAAGACTTGAACTTCGCTCAACAGGTTCAATGGTTCAACATGTTCAATCGGAAGACTTGAACTTCGCTCGTTAGGTTCAATGGTTCAACAGGTTCAACTGATGTTATATGTCTATCGGCATAAGGTTGGCCATTAGCTGAGCCTGTGGTAGGCACTCTGACAGTCTTCTGTTACTTTGATGGAGATTGAAGGGTTGGACATCGGAAAGAAAAGATCCATCGACATTGTTCGGTGATATCATTCCGATTGCTTAAGTCACTCCGATGAAAGATATCCGCTAGAGTCTTCCGGTAGACTGGTTGGTCTTGTCAGTATAAGTGTTGTTAGTTAACATTCTTGTGGTTGTGTATATATATTACGGCTACTACCGATGTCTGGTGCATGTGGGACTAATGAGTCCTCTTGAATGTGAACAGTCAGACGATAATTATGTGACGGTTGGAGACAGCGATGCTGAGTCAGTTGGAACAAATAGTTAAGGCAAAAGTTAAAATAGTTTTGCTCTTAAAGACTGTGGTATATACAGATTTGGTGATCTTGTTAGATGATGATGAGATTCGATTATATCGTTCATTCGGTAGATGTACAGAAGTAATGAATGATTTGAATGATTTTAGAGAATTGATTCCTGAGCAAGAAGGTTGGGATCTTTTTTGTAATCTTTCTAAGCTTACTGTAAATAAAGATTGTCTCTCTTGTGGTGGTGGATTTTTTTACCTGAAAGGGTTTTGCCACGTACATCTAGTGTTGTTCTCTGTTATCTTGCATGTTTATTTTGTATTTTCTGGTGTGTTTATCTGTGTATTTGAATTAAATGTTACATGTCTGCATTATCCCCTTTGAATTGACATTAGGGAAGCTGTATTCCGCACCTCTGCTTTCCTTATAGTATTCATGTGGGTGCTTTGTCCTTGATTTGGTTGTGGATAGGTTTGATCATGCTTTGGAACAAGCTCTTGACATATTATTATTAGCTTTGTTGATAAGACAGATGAGTGTTATTTTTCTTTGACATTTCCTTTGGTGATTAATTGATGGATATACTCTACTATTTTTACACATGGATTGGTCAATGGTATTTGACTCTTATGGATTTTATGAATCTTGTGGATTTTAGATTTTATTTATTGGATGGGCTTTTGGAGATTTTAGTTATTATCCTCCCACATAGGTGCTCTTGTAGGGATGATGGAACTAGAAGGATCTTAGATGTTCTTAATATAGGTTGTGGTTTGATGACTCTATTGTCAAGAACACACTTGTATTTGATAAAGATGCATGGCATTGAATTGGTGAGGTTGCATGACTCCTCATCTTTTTTTGTTACAATTCCTTGGTAGTAGTCCTTGGATGGAATTCTTTGTGGATAAGTCATATTAGATAGGATTGGATTATTGATTAATGTTTGGTGAGATCATGGATTATATTAATGGGTTTGTTTAGATTACAAAGGTTTTGAGGATGAAGGATTTGCATAAGAGGTGGAGGCTACTAGTTGCTTGCACAAGGTTTGGAGTTTAGAATTGGATTGTTGATAAGGATCTTGTACTAGAGTGGTTTATCCTTTCTTAATATAAACCTAAGTATGAATAATATATATTCAATTTGGGTTTGAGGGATAACTAGTGATATGATGTTCTTGGTCTAGAGGTTCTTGATTGTTCATGATTAGGCAGTTAAATCTGAAAGGAAATAAGGTACACAAAACACACTTCCTACACCAACCTAATGAAGGGAATAGTATGCAAATTCTTTAAAATCCTTACAACTGCAGCAATGTCAAATACATAACATAAAGATTATAGTAGCAACACAACACATAGAAAATGATTGACACAAGCTATATTGTGGGGAAAACGTTTTCAGGTAAAAAACCCCACACTCCAAAACCTACACAACGTTTTGAAAAAATCTGTAAAGGATTACAATACACTTGCAATGCAAGTTCTTCCATGAGTCTGCAAATGTCATTTCTAGAGTGATTTTGACAGCATAACAGTACCTGTACAAACACTATGCAACTACTACTCCAAAAAGAATGCATTATATAGAGTTACAAGGCAATATTGAGAAGCCTCTAGAGATGGGCGTCCATCTTGGACACATGGCCATTTACACACTCAAAGGACACTAGTCTAACATGTTTTCACCTCTCTTACACCTGTCATAACATGGCAGATTTGACTTCCCAAGATGGAGTGCTCCAAGGCTAAAAATAGGCAATGACATATGCTCTTACACATCTTACAACTATAATAAAAATCTGCAACATGACAACACTTAATGTTGTAAGAGAATCCATCATACATGACTAAAAATAGCATATTCCTCTTACAACATGTCATAACCCAACGTGGGTGCCCAAAGATGCCTCTCTCATGCAAAGATACTTTACAACACTTGTCTTAACTTGTCATAGGAATCTCTATACTTGGCTCTTATGCGTCATAGATTTTGTCATACAAAATAACTTCTCCATCATAATCCAAGATGTCGACACATGACATATTATTGCCACCTCAAATGGGATGCCCAAATCTACATGTGTTTGAATTGACCATCCAAAGCATATTCCAAGTAAGATGACATGTCACAATGCCACCTTAAACTAAATGCCAAAACCAAATGTGCAAGTAAATACAAAATTGAGCAAATAAATAAATAAATAATCAAATAACCAATGTTAGGAATTGCAAGGTTGAGACACCTTAATTCCCAACATTCTCCCACTTGTCAAACACCTTGCAAGAGCCAATAAAATGACAAGGTTTAACTGCTAGGGGCCAAGAGGCCCATAGACTCTGAACACCATCTGAACCTATCTGTACCCATAGGTTTCGTCAATGCATCTACAACATTCTTCAAAGTGTTAATGTTCTCTAATATCACCTTCCCATCTTCTACTATATCATGAACAAAATGATAGTGAACATCAATGTGCTTTGTTTTGGCATGGAAAATAGGATTCTTTGATAAGCAAATCACACTCTGACTATCACAACAGATAGTAATATGTCCCGCATCAAAACCAACATCTGAACACAACCTCTTAAGCCAAATGGCTTCCTTACAAGCATGGGTTTCTGCCATGTACTATGCTTCTGTCATGGACAAAGAAACCATAGGTTGTCACTTACTCATCCAACTAATTGCACCACCAAGCATGGTAAGCACATAAGCACTGGTGGATCTCCTACTATCAATGTCACTTGCCAAATCAGAATCCAAAAATCCATGAATACTCATAGAATGCTGAGGTCCTGTAGGATAACCATGATAACATAAGGAATACTCAGAAGCACCCCTCAAATATCTGAACACTCTCTTCACTGCATCCCAATGTACCCATCCAGGATTAGCCATAAACCGACTGAGGACTCCCACTACTTGGGCAATGTCTTGTCTTGTATAGACCATAGCATACATCTAGTTACCAATTGCACTAGCATAAGGTACTCTGCTCATATCCTCCATCTCAGAAGGAGACTTTAGACAATCATTAATAGACAACTTTGTCCCCCAAGAAATAGGATCACACAATAGTCTGCAATCTACCATGCTGATACTCTACAACATGGTCTTCACATACGTATCCTAGCTTAACCAAAGTTTTCTATTTTCTCTATCTCTTTTGATCTCCATCCCCAGAATGTACCTAGCTGCCCCTAAGTTTTTCATCTCAAACTGTATCGACAACTCAGACTTCAAATTAGAAATCATATTCTTACCATTCCCAATCAGCAACATATCATCAACATACAGTGAAATAATGAGAATGAGATCATTATCAAACTTGTAATACACACAATGATCTAATTTTTATCTCAGAAATCCAATAGAAAACACAAAGGCATCAAATTTCAAGTACCACATCCTAGGAGATTTCTTCAAACCATACAAAGACTTATTTAACTTACAAACCAAATTTTCTTTACCTTTCACCACATAGTGCTCAGGCTATGACATATAAATTTCTTCCTCCAAGTCACCATGAAGGAAAGCTATCTTCACATCCATTTGTTCCTCTTCTAAGTCATAAGCTGCTACAAGAGATAACATGAACCTAATAGATGTTAGCTTTGGAATGGGAGAGAAAATCTCACCATAATGAATTCCCTCCACTTGAGAATACCACTTTGTAACCAATTTGGACTTGTACTTCTCAACACTGCCATCTTCTTTGAATTTCTTCTTGAACACCCATTTGCATCTAACAGGTTTCTGTCGATCAGGCAAAGGCACCAAGTCCCAAGTTTTATTCTTTTCCAAAGAAGCCATCTCATCTTCCATGACCTCCTTCTAGGAACCTACATCTTTCATGTCCATAGCCTTTGTCACAATTCTAGGCTCATCAGTGTTAGTAATCAAGGCATAAGCACAACTAGAATCTAGCAATGAATAACCAAACCTCTTAGGTTGCTTCCTGATTCGTATGGACCTGCTCAAAAGATGAGTTGGAGGTTCTTGTTCCTTTTCTAAACTTTCAGAGCTGCTAGAGCTCTCCTCATTATTAGGTCCAACTGGATCTTTCAGTTCAGTCTTCTAAGGGGTAGTAGGAAACTGAACCACATCTTCTTTCTTTTCTTTTTCTTCTAGCTGTAAAACAATAGGAGGAGTTACCTCTCTAAAAATAACACTTCTACTATACAACACTTTCTCGGCCATAGGATCCTAAAGCTTGTATCCTTTCACATTGACACCATAGCCAATGAAGATACACTTAACTGCCTTGTTTTCCAATTTTAACCTCTTCTCCTTAGGCACATGTGCATATGCCTCACAACCAAAAACACGAAGATGTCTCAATGAAGGCTTCTTACCAGACCACACCTCCATGGGTGTCTTATCAACAAGCATTGAAGTAGGAGACCTATTAACCAGGTAGCAAGCAGTGGCTATAGCTTCAACCCAAAACTTCTGTTTGAGGCTAGCACCACTAAGCATACTCCTATCCCTCTCCATCAACATTTTGTTCATCCTCTCTGCAACTCCATTTTGCTGCATGGCATAAGGAGTTGTCTTATGTCTTTCAATCCCATGTTCTTTACAGAGCTTATTGAACTTTGCAGAACAAAACTCACCACCGTTATCATTTCTCAAACACTTAATCTTTTTATAGTCTAATTCTCTACAAAATCTTTAAACTCTTTGAACCGACTAAAGACTTCAGATTTGCTTCTAAGAAAATAAACCCATGTCCTTCTATTGTAATCATCAATGAATGATACAAAATATAACAATTTAGAAATCGAAGGAACATTCACAGGACTAAACACATCAGAATGAATAAGATCCAAAACACGAGAAGACCTGTGAGAACTAGAGTAAAATTGAACACAGTTTTGCTTTCCATATATACAATGTTTGTAAAAGTCAAGCTCGAGATTACGATCATTTAAGGCCTTGATGAGGTTTTTATTTTCTAGGGATCTAAGACCCTTCCCACTAATGTGACAAAGTCTCTTATGCTACAACATTGTCTTCTCAGCAGATGTTTCATTTCCAAAGCATGAGCACCCTTAGGTACCCAAAATACACTACCATCAAAAGTTGAAGCAACACGTTCCTTCACTACTAGTTCCAATGGTGAGGATGAAGTAACTAAAGCTCTTTTCTTGAAATCAGAAGAACTATTGCATTGATTAGTGTATGCATCTAGCTAAAATTGAGTACCTCTCTGAGTACCCTTAGCAAGCACCATAGCTCCTCTTGTCATCTTGCATCCTCTACCTAAGAAGACAACCTGCACACCTGCATCATTCAATTTACTTACAGAGAGTAGGTTTCATGCTAAATCGGGGATGCACATAACCCCATTGATCCCCTTCACTCATCCACCAGGGAATTGGATCAAGACTCTTCCACAACCAACTATCTTCAGGTGAGAGTCATCACTTAGGTACACCTTCCCACCATCAAACTCTTCATACATTATGAACTAACCTCGATGTGAGGTCATGTGGAAAGAAGCACTGGAGTTAATTAGGTACACATCCTTTGATGCATGGGTGGCTAGGGCAGCAATAAAAGCATCACCATCATCTTGTGATTTGTCAGAATCAAAATTGGAGGTGTTCTTCTTTTTCTTCTTTTCCTCCTTGCACTCCTTTTAGAAACGTCCAATTTTACCACAATTCCAACACAGTGCCTAGGACTTTTCAGGAGATTTGGATTTGCCCTTTTTAGGTTTCTTGTCCTTGTTTTTCCCTTTCTCTTTGGGTCTACCATGAACCAAAAGAGCCTCCTTAGCCGTCTCAGAAGACTTTCTCTGCATTTCTTCAGATAACAACGAAGACACCACTTCATCCATCTTGAAGGTGGTTGTAGTACTCCCAATGGCCATGACAAGGTGGTCCCACGAGTCTGGCAAAGAACAAAGCAAGGTCATGCAACGATCCTCCTCCTCTATCTTCACACCACATGTTGAACTGCATTGGACAACTGAGAGGGGGCTGAATCAGTTGTCCTTAAAACTTTAACCAATTATGAGCATCAAATTACCAATTACTTATAACCATGAAAGTATGAAATAAGAAGCTCAACACATTAACATAATCAAAACAGGAGACACCAGAGTTTTACATGGAAAACCCTAAAAGGGAAAAACCATGGTGGGTGTTAGCCCACAAAATATATATGTTATAGAAATACCAAAAAATAGAGGCTCACTGCCTATAGGGCTCACTACCCAAAGATGCTCATTGCAAAAATGGCTCACTGTAAAAGGGTGGCTCACTGCCAAGAAGGTGAACTGATTGAATAACATCTACTCCATGCCAGGGTTCAGTTCCATTAAAGCACAAATGACTCCTCTGCTCTGCTCTTTCAAACTTTCACACTTATCTCTTCATGCTTACAACACACACCACTTTTCTCAACTTCATTACACACTTTATACCACTCATCAACCTTGGAATGTTCATCAAGGTCGGTATTACATTCATCAAACATTGGATCAATCTCCAAGGTTGGCATTACAAACATTCATAAAATGGGTCTAGACTTAATACAAATTTAGCTAAGGAAAAGATGTAAGAATGTATGTGGATCACACCACGCCTTAGCTAGGACTCAAACACAATCCTCTGAGCCATGACACGCTTCTACAATCTTTGAGGCATCTCTGCAAAGGATGAATTCAACTAGGTTGGCCAAGATTGATGATAGCACTAGGTCTGCATGAACAAACTTCATTCGTGATCCAACTTTCCTCTTTGCGGACCAATCCAAAAGTAGGAACATGATTAGGAGACATCCACAAGCACATTGTAATCACTAGGAACAATCATACGATCTCTAACAACTTTGTCATGAAGATTCTTCAAACCGGAGCACAAGAACAACACTAACATCCACTGTCATAAGCAAAAATAGCTTGCAGACCACCAAATCACGAACCATTGCAATTGAAGGTACTTAGCATCATTATAGACTCAATTCCAAAACTGCAGACCAAAATACTTTAATGTGGAGGAATGCAGAGCAAAACACTTTCTCTCTGTCATTGCCAATCATACAGAAAAAGTTGTTTTCACTCTAGTGAACATAACTTACTCAAATCTTCATTCTGGAGGCTCAAAAATGGAATATAACATCTTCAGACAAGCTTCTAAATAACTTCCAATCCACAGGAAAAGATCTTTGTTCTATAGGAAATGCAAAGCATTCTTCTAGACTATTTTTCTGTATATAATGCATTGTTTTCTTTGTAATTTACTATTTTTACCGGATGATCTAATTTTCTCAATATACTCAACATCTTCAAGCAAGTAATGAAATGAGGGCATAGTTGATACCAATGGAAACATAGATATGTTGACATCAATGACAACACCGATTAGGCACATACTTGCAACAATCTCCCCATTTGTCGTTGATGGCAACATATGATGTGAAAAACTGAAGAGACCATCAAGCCAATATTCTCCCCCTTTCTCTTTATACATCTGTACTCTTTCTCCCCCTGAGTTTTTCACATGATTTTTCTCCCCCTTTGACATCAATCACAAAGGGCACATACTTGCATGCTACTACTCTGATCCACTTACTTTACCACAAACATCTAGCTACTCCCCTTGAGAGGTAGCCTTCAAAACATGAATCCAGATCAAGAAATGACACTTTGAGCTCCACTGGATTGATGCATTCTTATGCATCTTAGTTGAGGGCAGGAGGGGTAACGAACCCTAACTTTTCTCTGAGATACTCAAAGGTATCTTTCGGTAGAGGCTTAGTGAAAATGTCTACAATCTAATCCTTTGTGGACACATATTCTAATTTTACTTCATTCTCTATCACCTTCTCTCTCAAGAAGTGATACCTTATTGATATGTGTTTTGTCTTTGAGTGCATCACTGGATTCTTTGAAATGTTTATGGCACTTGTATTGTCACAAAAGATTACAATTGGATCTTCATACACAACTCTTATATCCTTCAAAGTTTGCTTCATTCATAGCACTTGAGTGCAACAACATGTTGCTGCTATGTACTCTACTTCTATAGTTGACAAAGAGATCAAATCTTGTTTCTTGCTCAGCCATGAAACTAATCTGTTACCCAAGAAGAAAGCACCTCCACTTGTACTCTTTCTGTCATCAACATCTCTGGCCCAATCTGCATCTGTATAAGCACTGAGAGTGAAGTCGTTATCCTTTGGATATCATAAGCCATGATCTAGAGTACCTTTTAAATACCCTAAGATTCTTTTAACTGCTACCACATGTGAATTTCTTGGATCAGCTTGAAACCTTGCAACAAGACAAACTACATGCATAATATCAGGCCTGGTTTGAGTTAGATAAAGCAATCCTCCAATAATGGATTTGTATTTTGTTTGATTAGCCTTGGGCGATTCATTAGATTTTCTCAACTTACAGCTAGTCACCATGGGAGTACACACTGGTTTAGAGTCTTCCATCCCAAACTTTTTCAACAACTCTCTCACATACTTAGACTGAGATATGAAGATTCCTTTATCTAACTGATTTATTTGCAAACCTAAAAATAAATTCATTTCACTAAACATGGACATCTCAAACTCTTTTTGCATTTCATCAACAAATTTCATACACATACCTTCATTGCCTCCAAAGATGATATCATGAACAAAAACTTCAACAATCAAAATTTGATGACCATTGATTTTGAAGTAAAGATTACTGTTAGTAGTACCTTTATTAAACCCTAACTGCAATAGGTACTTTTCCAACCTTGCACACCAGGCTCTAGGAGATTTCTTGAGTCCATACAAAGCTTTCTTCAACCAACACACATCTCCTTAGTCTAACAAATTAAATCCTTCCAGTTGCTCAATGCAAACTTCCTCTTCCAAATCATCATTCAGGAATGCAGACTTTACATCCATCTGATACACTTTAAAATCTTTGTGAGCTGCAAATGCCAGGAATAATCTGATTGCTTCAATCTGAGCTATTGGAGAAAAAGTTTCTTCAAAATCTATTCCTTCAATCTAAGCATATCCCTTGCATACAAGCCTTGCTTTATTCCTTACAACTTCTCCATTCTCATTCAGCTTATTCCTAAAAACCCATTTGGTTCCAATAACATTTTTGTTAGTAGGTCTGGGGACTAATTCCCAAGTATCATTCTTTTCTATCTACTTTAGCTCTTCCTCCATGGCTTTTACCCAACTTTCATCATTACATGCTTCATTCACTGTCTTTGGTTCAACTTTTGAGAGCAAACAGTAATTCACTTTTTCTTCTGCAACTCTTCTTCTTGTCTTAACACCTTTGTTTTTGTCACCTATAATCTGATCTTCAGAATGATTAATCCTTACATACCTGGGAGTTTTGACAACATCTTCCGGATCCTCTTCTTCATCTTGACTATCTTCTTGCTTATCTTTCTCTTCATTTACTATGGTCACTAGTTCATAACAGCTCAGATATGATATTCTTTCCTTACTTTCATCTACCTTCACATTTGCACTTTCAACAATCTTTTTGATCCTTTTGTTGTAGCATCGGTAAGCCTTACTCTTGGTAGAGTATCCAAGGAAGATTCCTTCATCACACCTTGCATCAAACTTTCCTAGATCTCCATCTCTCCTAATATAACATTTGCTTCCAAAGACTTTGAAATATTTTACTGTGGGAATCTTTCCATACCATAGTTCATAAGGAGTTTGAGTGCCATTACCTTTCACTTGAACTCTATTTTGAATGCAAACAATAATATGAATAGCCTCTTTCCAAAACACTTCTAGTAGATCTGCTTCCTTCGTCATTGTCCTAGTAGCTTCTTGAACTATCAAATTTTTCCTTTCCACAACTCCATTCTGCTGAAGAGTCCTAGGTGTAGATAGCTATCTCTTTATCCCATGTTCTTCACAGAAAATATTGAATTCATTTTTTGTAAACTCACCTCCTCTATTAGACCTTAAGCATTTGATCTTCAACTCTATTTCATTTTTAACCATTACTTTAAAGGATTTGAACTTTTCTAAGGCTTCTAATTTATCTCTTAGAAAACTAACCCAAGTTATTCTAGAATAATCATCAATAAGCAACATGAAGTACCTATCACCTTGTAGACTTCTCACCCTTGTAGGACCACAGAGATCTGTATGCACTAGATCCAACAAACCAGCAAAAAATTATTCTTTGCTTTTGAAGCTTGTCCTTGTCTGCTTTCCCAACTGACATTCCTTACAAATTGCATTGGAGGGTTTCACAAGTTTTGGTAAATCTCTCACAGTCTGTCCTGAACTATCTTTACAAGATTATCAAAGTGTATGTGACACATTCTTCTATGCCATAACCAACTTTCATTTGCCTGGGCCAGTAAACAATAATCATTAGTTCCTCTTAATTGATAGATGTTACCTTTTGTCTTTTTACCAGTAGCAGTCACAGCTCTGGAGCTTTCCATGATCTTGCACCCATTTTCTTTGAATCTCAGATCATATCCTTTGTCACACATATGAACAACACTCAAAAGATTATGCTTTAGACCCTTCACATAAAGAACATTGTCAGTATTATGTTTTCCATCAAATGAAATAGATCCTTTTCAACAAATCTTACCAGCTGCATTATCTCCAAACCTAACCAGTCCCCCATCATACTTTTCCAAACTTACAAACTTACTTTTGTCACCGGTCATGTGAGGTTGAGCATCCACTATCAATGATCCATTCATCCTTATCTTTCTCAACTTGAACATCCAAGGCACTTTCTTCTAATGGTTTTTCTTCCTTCACACAACTAGCAGAATTAGTAGACACATGATCTTCTTTGATAGCAATAAATAGACATTCATTTGCACTAACACTAACATCATCAGATTCATCATCAGTCACTCCATCATCAAAATCTCTAACATAGTAGCATTTCTTTGGAATTCTAGGTCTGCTCTCATATATTTTCTTATTCCTTTCAATTCTTTTAGGACATCTAGAAGCATAATGGCCTACTTTACCACAAGAGAAACATTTGAAAGGTAATTTCCCTTTGAACTTACCGGAGCCTCTTTGTAGCCTATTAACAAAGTTAGCTTCAAATTCTTCAAATTCATCATCCACTCTGTATTTATCAGCTTTGGAAATCCTTTCTAAAGTACTAGCTTTAAAAGTTGATTCAACTTTTGGCAGTGTATCACCAAATTCTCTCATGTCAAAGGATGTAAGCTTTCCAAGTAACTGATCTCTGTCAATAGCTTTCACAGACATAAACTCTTCAATAACAGCTACCTTGTGACAGTAGGATTTTGGTAGTGATCTAAGAATTTTCATCACAACTTCCTTGTCACTAGAGTTCCTCCCCTACCTTTTATTCCAGTAACAAGTTCATCAACTCTTTGCATAAAGGTTGTTATGTTCTCATCTTCATTCATCTTCAAACCCTCATATCTCACTTTTAGGCTCTATAGCTTTGCTTCTTTTATAGAATCATCTCCTTCATACAGATTTTTTAGCTTCTCCCATACCTCATTTGTAGATTCAAGGTCTACAACTTTTGTCAACACTGAGTCACTTAAGGAACTTAACAGAGCATCCTTTGCTTTGATATCCAACTCATATTCCTTGGCATCATCTTCAGTTGTCAAACTACCTTCAGGCATGACAAATTGTGACTGTGTAGCTAGCCATACTTTATAACCAAGACAGAGGAGATGGCTTTTCATCTGTACATTCCAAAGCGCATAATTTGTTCCATCAAAATGTGGAGCTTCCTTCTTAAATGACATCTTAGATCTTCCTCAAGTTGTTAGAATTTCTTTTGAGGAACTTGGCTTTGATACCAATTGTTGAACTGCACTAGACAATTGAGAGGGGGGTGAATCAGCTATCCTTAAAACTTTAACCAATTATGAACATCAAATTATCAATTACTTATAACCATAAAAGCATGAAATAAGAAGCTCAACACATTAACATAATCAACACAGAAGACACCGAATTTTTACTTGGAAAGCCCTAAAAGGTAAAAACCATGGTTGGTGTTATCCCACAAAATATATATGTTATAGCAATACTGAAAAATAGAGGCTCACTACCCAAAGTTGGTCACTACCAAGAAGGTGAACTGATTGAATAGTATCTACTCCATGCTAGGGTTTAGTTGCATTGAAGCACAAATGACTCCTCTACTCTAATCTTTCAAACTTTCACACTTATCTCTTCATGCTTACAATACACACCACTTTTTGCAACTTCATTACACAATTTTATACAACTCATCAACCTTGGAATGTTCATCAAGGTCGACATTACATTCATCAACCGTTGGATCAATCTCCAAGGTTGGCATTAGAAACATTCATAAAATAGGTCTGGACTTAATACAAATTTAGCTAAGGAAAAGATGTAAGAATGTATGTGGATCATGCCACACCTTAGCTGGGACTCAAAACACAATCCTCCATGCCATGACACACTTCTACAATCTTTGAAGCATCTCCAAAAAGGATGAATTCAACCAGGTTGGCCAAGACTGATGATAGCACTAGGTCTGCATGAACAAACTTCATTCACGATCCAACTTTCCTCTTTGTGGACCAATCCAAAAGTAGGAACATGATCAAGAGACATTTACAAGCACATTGTAATCACTAAGAACAATCGCACGATCTCTAACAACTTTGTCAAGAAGATTCTTCAAATCAGAGCACAGGAACAACTCTAACATCCACTGTCATAAGCAAAAGATAGCTTGCGGACCACCAAATCATGAACCATTGCAGTTGAAGGTACTTAGCATCATCATAGACTCAATTCCAAAACCACAAACTAAAATACTTTAATGTGGAGGAATGTGGAGCAAAACACTTTCTCCCTGTCACTGCCAATCATACAGAAAAAGTTGTTTTCACTTTGGTGAACATAACTTTCTCAAATCTTCATTCCGAAGGCTCAAACTTGGAATATAAAATCTTTAGACATGCTTCTAAATAACTTCCAATCCATAGGAAAAGATCTTTGTTCTACAAGAAATGCGGAGCATTCTTCTGGATTGTTCTTATGCATATAATGCACTATTTTCTA
Organism: Cunninghamia lanceolata; assembly: GCA_027924645.1. NCBI lineage: Eukaryota > Viridiplantae > Streptophyta > Pinopsida > Cupressales > Cupressaceae > Cunninghamia > Cunninghamia lanceolata. Next base: position 22,091,235 of record BSBN01001583.1, read on the forward strand.
TGCAATTTACTATTTTTATCAGATGATCTAATTTTATTAATATCCTCAACATCTTCAAGAAAGTAACAAAATGATAGCATAGTTGACACCAATGACAACACCGATTAGGCACATACTTGAAACACAACGGAAGTCAACTGTACAACTAACATGTTGAAGGCATTCAGGTAATCTACAACTGATCCTCCATCTTCCATCCTTAGAGAATACATCTTCTTCCTTAGGAATAACTTGTTTACCAGGGATTTCACCTAATAAACATTACCAAGTTTCTTCCATAGCTCTTTTGCGGTCTACTCTTCATGAACATTCAATAGGACAGAATCAACTAAATAGAGTCTCACAAGACCCTTAGCTTTACAATCTTTGAGATCCCAATTTGCCTATGCCATTGCCATTGGTTTTGTTCTAGAAATTGTTTCCCATAGGCCTCTATCAACAAGCATGTATTCCATTTAAGTTTCCACAACTCGAAATTGCTGCCATTAAACTTTTCCAACTTGATTCTTCCAGATGTGCCTACCATCTTTTTTTTGCAACAAGATTGTAGAATACTCTGCACAGACTCCCACTCAATCAAAGATTAGCTCAAAAAATCCCTACCCAATAACTAAGATCAAAGGTGATCAAGCTCTGATACCAACTGAAAGGAAGCACGGTATGCGGAACACACTTCCTACACCAACCTAATGAAGGGAATAGTATGCAAATTATTTAAAATCCTTACAACCCCAGCAATGTTAAACACATAACATAAAGATTATAGCATCAACAAAACAAATAGAAAGAGATTGACACAAGATATATCATGGGAAAAACCTTTTCAGGTTAAAAACCCCACACTTCAAAACCTGCACAATGTATTAACAAATTTGTAAAGGATTACAATAGACTTGCAATGCAAGTTCTTTTAGGAGTCTACAAATGTCATTTCTAGAGTGATTTTGGCAGCATAACAGTACCTATACAAACACTATACAACTACTACTCCAAAAACAATGCATTATATAGAGTTACAAGGCAATATTGAGAAGCCTCTAGAGAAGGGCATCCATCTTGGCCACATGGCCATTTACACACTCAAAGGACAATTTTCCAACATGTTTTCACCTCTCTTACACCTGTCATAACATGGCAGATTTGACTTCCCAAGACGGAGCACTCCAAAGATAAAAATAGGCAATGATAGATGGTCTTACACATCTTATAGTTATCATAAAAATCTGTAACATGACAATACTTAATTTTGTAAGAGAATTTATCATACATGACTAAAAATAGCATGTTCCTCTTACACCATGTTATAACCCAACTTGAGTTCCCAAAGATGCTTTTCTCTCATGCAAAGATACTTTACGACACTTGTCTTCACTTGTCATAGGAATCTCTATACTTGGCTCTTACGCGTCATAGATTTTGTCATACAAAATAACTCCTCCATCATAATCCAAGATGCTGACACATGACATATTATTGCCACCTCAAATAGGATGCCCAAATCCACATGTGTTTGACTTGACCATCAAAAGCATGTTCCAAATAAGATGACATGTCATAATTCCACCTCAAACTAAATGCCAAAACTGAATGTGCAAGTAAATACAAAATTAAGAAAATAAATAAATAAATAATCAAATAACTAATTCTAGGAATTGCAAGGTTGAGACACCTTAATTCCCAAAAAAACCCTATGACAATCTTTCTCAAAATAATGTCTTCAAGGGTATCATTGTGATATTCATCTTGATCTACAAGGCTATCATCATGTTCAAAGGGATTTTTTATATTGGTTGTGATTAGGGACTCATCAAAATAAAATGGGTTTGTTGTAATTACTATGGTTTTTTTGGCTTTAGACTTGCACTAGTTTCACAAAAAGGGAAAGACAAAGAAGACATAATAGTGATCTATACTAGTCAGATGGGTCTAGTTGGCTTATGAGCTTACAAATATAGTTGACTTGGTCATAGATAGTATTAGCCTAATATCTCAGAGTGCTAACTATGGAGGATTAGGACTATACCCATAGCCTACTATTTCATTTCTGAAAGTATGATGTGAGTAACTTATTGGGGCTTACCACTTATGATGCATCACAAGTTACAAACAACTTAAAGGCTTCCTATTCAAGGTTTGCACTAGGATCAACTTGGGACTCCTTGATATACTTAAAAGTATGTGAGGCCCAAATCCATGTGATAAGGGTGATATCTAATGTCTTGGACTAAGAGGGTACCCCCCTCCTTCACTTGGCAAACTATAAAGCAGATGCTAGCTTAACCTAAAATGACAACCCCTCCTTTGAATTTCTATCTAGCCCAAGGAAACATGAGCTTTGGGCTTGTTCTTGATGATGAAATCCAAGTCACTAAAACTCTAAGACAAATAAAAATAAAAAGGAACACTTACTTTTAATTTCCATGATCACTCAAAAATATGAGGAAATGGCATACATAAGGGCTTGGGTGACACAAGTGAAGAGGTTGCTTTTGATTCTCAAGATCACTTTGCAACATGAGAGGAGAGCATACACGACCATGTCATGAAGATAACAAAATGACACAACAAACAAGATGGTTTCTTTTGATCCTCAAGATCACCTTTCAACACAAGAGGAAAGCATACACAACCACCCTATGAATAAACATAAAAAATGAGATTAATTCCATTTTAAGACAATTTAAATGCTTGCATGTGTTTAAGGAAATGAACTTTTAACAAACAAAAGATACAAAAACAAAATGTTAGTAGTTTGTAGGATTTTAGTCTTGGACAAGTGAAAATCCATGGAAGTGTTTAGTGCCGACCTAATTGGTGTTGCATGTTTGAGGTGCACACACTTCTTTAGGACCGACTTAATTGAGATAGGTCTTGGTTGTAGATGGTATAAATGTAAGGTGAAGTTGAGTGGAGTAAAGAAGAGAAGATGATGCAAATGTGAATCAAAGGTAGTGAGTTGTGTGTGAGTTTGAATGCTTATGACTCCCGAATGTAGTGAGCAGAAGATGTCTACATTTCAGTGTGCTTGAAGTTGCTAGAGTTAGTGAGCCAAAGGATGCGGATGGCAAGAAGTTGCAGTGGTGGATTTCTCTTGTTGCTTTGAGATAGTGAATCTCTTTGTAATAGTTCTCTTCTATTCTTCTCTCTTCTGGACATTGAGTCCTTCTAGGCAGTGAGGCCTTAGCAATGAGCCTTTCTTCTGGGCAATGAGCCCTTTGTAGTGAGCCTATTTGTTTTTGGTGTTGCTATTCATATATATGTGAGCTAATCCTCACAGTGGTTTTTCCCTTCTTGGGTTTTCTACGTAAATCTGGTGTTCTCATGTGTTTGATGTGTTTTGTATTGATGCTTCATATGTTTACATTCTGTTAATGCATAATAAAAGTTTGAAGACTAGAATAGCTTGAGGGCTTAATATTTTAATGTACAACTGATTCACCCCCCCCAGTTGTCTTGTGCATCCAAAGTAGCATCAACATTACCCACAAAAGGATTATTGTTGTCATAAATATTTTCAATTGCAATAACTTCTACATATGATTGAGTGCTTTGGAAATGGATTTAATAAGATTTTTAAACAACTATTAGTAAGTGCAACTAATAGTTTAACATTATCATTCACTCCTCTAAATTTGATTTTTACTTTTAATTAGATCTTGAAATTTGTGTTAAGACCTATGCACTTGTTTGTAAAATGTCTATTAACATGATGATAACTACATTATGCATTCTCTTTATACTATTTAGGGAGTAGGTGAGTAGTATCCATAGGATGAATGAGACGAAAAGTGATAATATTTTCACTCAACCTTTTTAAGCACATTGTCCATGGAGTCGTCTAGTTTAATAAACACCATTTAATTAAGATATTGATAGATACATTAACCTTAATAAGAGATGATGCAAGTTTAACCTAAGTTCGCTCCATTGTTTCTTTTCCATACTCATGATTCTCAAACAATGTGCACGAAACATATCTACTAGATTTTCAAGATTCTCTATATTAACCAAATTAGCAATTTGTGTAGTAAAGTCTTATTTATATTAATTAATAAGAATCAATGAAAAGAGAAATTACTTAATTATTTGACTGAAGAAAATTACAAGATGAGGAATGGAGTCCTCATATTTATATTTCTGTAAGTGTCTTACTTGAAACTTCCAATAAACTGTACTACACGCTATGGAATTCAAAATACTTTGTTGAAAAGTTAAATACAGTTGATCTCCTGGCATGACGCTAATGGTAGCACCCGCATTTCCTTCATATCATTAAAAAATCTCCCACACTTACCTAATCGAAGAAGCTAGCAAATGCACCAAAAATACTGGAGGGGTCTAGGGTAACGATTCCCATTGTCATCTTAAGCAGAAACTTACCGACGCGAAAAGCAGTTCGGGCGCGGTGACCACCACCGCGCCTTTGTTCATCACCCATTCCCCTGGTTGCACAGGATAGATTTTTTTAGGCAAAGAGGGTATACAATAAGGTAAGGAGAAATGAGTTGCAAGAAGTAGAATAGGGGGAGATTTGATAATTAAGGAAGCATTAAAGCAAGGTCTAGTAGTGAAAGGTAACATTGATTGAAAATTATATAAGATAGTAATAGAGGAATAAATGAACATGGGAAACAAGAGGGATTGTCCACAAACATGTTTAGATATAAGTTTTTAAACATAGCAAGGGTAAGTAGGAAAGAATGACATAATAGGAAAATTTATCAAGTCAACAAAATATAGTCTAGGGGACATGTAAAGAGAAAATAATTCATGTTAGCAAACAACTTTAACATAAGAAGAAGAAATAAGAAATCACATAGGGAGGGCATATGCTTAGGCTTTTGGTATCTAAGATTTGCTTTGGTAAAGATGGAACACAATAAGCTAAGGAAAGATGAGTAGCAAGAAGTAGAATAGGGAAAGATAATATTATTAAGGAAGCATAAAAGCAAGATCTAGTAGTGAAAGGTAACATTGATTGAAAATTAAATAGGATAGTAAAAAATAATAATTGAACATAGTAAAAAATAATATTTGAACATGAGAAACAAGAAGGATTGTCCACAAGCATGTTCAAGTATATGTTTTCATCATAGTAAGGGTGAGTAGGAAAGAATGACATAATAGGAAAATATATCTTGAACAAAATATAGTCTAGGGTACATGTGTAAAGAGAAATAATTCATGTTAGCAAATGGATTTAGCATAAGAAGAAGAAATAAGAAGTCACATAGGGAGGGCATATGCTTAGGCTTTAGGTATTTAAGATTTGCTTAGATAGAGAGGGAGCTTAAACTCTAAGATTTCTAAAGGTTTAATGGGTAATTTTTAAATTATTGTGCTATAAATGAATTTGAATTATACATGCACATGTGTGTATGTATGTGCAGGTGGATTTGCTAATTGTGAGAATTGAATTAATTATGAAAAAGAAAAATAAGTTGTCAATAGGTCTTTGTTGTATTCAGTCCTCTAGGTACTTGTCCCTTCCAAGTTGATTATTTGTAAATGATTTGTTAGAGATTAAAATGATTAATAAGAAGTAACATTTGATCATGAGTGGTTAACATTACCTTTTTTAATTGAATCACTAAAAGTTGAATGTAATGTTTATGCTCTTTAGAATAAATGGGTATTTATAAAACATTTCCATGAAATTCAATAGATGACTAGGCTACCATCCAATTTTTAAAACTTAGAATAATGTATCTTTAAAATTACCATCAACAAAATATGGAGATCAAACCATACAATATTTTTGAGTCCTCACACATCAATAATAGTGTCGAATTATTGTTGATGTAATACAAAGATCAAACCATATAATTTTTTTTCTTGACCCATCTAAAAGCCTAAATTGAACGAGGTGTGCTATATAAAAACCATGGGGTACGAGGCAAGCTCCAATTTTCTCACTTCCATAACTAAGGGGTCACAAATGTGACCTAGGGTATACTTTCATTGTGAGATTATCAAGAAAGTAGATAAAGAGGAGCTCCTCCCTACTCAAATGTGGGTCCAATTTCTTGGAGATGACGCCACTCCTCCAACAACCATAGTCACATGCTTCAACTGTATTCCCAACCAAGCAATTTGTTGGCCCTGCTGAATATTTTGGCCCTCTCATGTAGTTGTGTGTATTTGTGCTCCTAACTCCTTATTTATTATGCCCCCAAGCTCTACATGGTTTAGTTTTTCATTGGGGGTTTTCATGTTTTGGTCATTATGGCTTGTCTATGGTTATGCCCTTATTGTCTTCATGGCCAACGTGTTCATATATCTATGGCATTATCCACATGCCTTGTAATATTTAAATCCTACATGGTGCCTTGCATTTAAGTATTACTCTCATGTGTATATTTTAAATATCATTGCCTTGCTTCAACATTTAAAATCTCCTAAAATTTATTCTTTAAATGATATTTCCCACCATATATTAGTAACCTTGTACTTTATGTTTTCAGGGAAAGTTTGGAATTGTGACATCTTTTAATAAAGGAAATGGTCAACACAAATCAATATTTTTAACTTAAGGCATGTGAAAGTGACATATGTTTTATATTTTAAAACAATATAAGCTTTAATGAAATGTACATAATTTTTAGAGCAATTTATGTTTGTAATTTTTTAATTAAGAAAAATATTTAAATATATATTTTTAAAATAAAATTGATATACAATTAAATTGCTAAAAGAAATTTAGAAAATGAGGTCGACGGACCTCCACTTTTAATATAGCAATTTTTTTCTTTGGTATATTTATCCACTTAGCTAACTTAAATATCTACTGTATGGAAAAAACATTTTTTTTATAATTATTCATTTTTTATAAATTTTTAATTCATTTCTATTAAAAATGTAATAATTTCAAGTCTTAAGTATTTATTATAAATAAAAATAAATTATACCTTTTGGAGAGGATTCTCTCTTCTAGTGCACCATATTTTTTATAAATTTTTAAAATATATTTAGAAGAAAGATCTAAGTGGTTTCCCTCCATTACCTCTATAGCCATATTCCTTGAACATGAAAAGAGGAAGCGGGTCAATTGGTGATGAATGAAGCCATCAACAATGATAACTTAGTTGTTTGCCTATTGAATATGTCACTAGATTGATTCACATTAAAAAAAGAGTGTTCCACATAGTTCTTTAACTCAATGTCTATTCTTGTTCATATCTCATTGGAATTAGTGGTGAGATTTTTCATTAAAAACCAACTATAATGGACCTATGTCCTTAGAAAGGGACAATGAAGACTTCTCTGAAGAGAGACAATAAAAACATATTTGCTCTTTTAGATTCCATTCTGCTATATTTTCTGTGAGAAGACAATTAGTGATTTGAACATATGATCATAGGAAAATCAATAACACATTCTCTAGTGGTAGGTTCTATTGCTTGAAACAATTAGGTATATCCTGTTACACATGTGGTTACTAGGGTTGTCATTGATGTCAACATTGTCACTAGGTTTTCATTGATGTCAACACTATCATGGTGGTGTGATGGTGTTCATGGTTGGATGTCATGTCCCATCCAACAAGAGAGGAAGATACAGTTCATGGTTTGATATCATGTCCCATCCAACAAGAGACGAAAATACAGTTCATGGTTGGATGTCATGTCCCATCCAACAAGAGAAGGGAGAAGATATAGTTCATATTAATATGGTAATTAGAAGCATGAAGATGATCAGATGCATTGCTGATGCTACTGATGGCTTGAAGTATGTGTGTTCCAAGTCCCATGATGATTGCATTAATGAAAGAATGTTTTATTGTTGACTAATTGAAGACAATGTTATCTATGTGAAGATGTTCTATGTAGGACAGTGGAATGCTCCGCATTCCTCTGCATTTGTAGATATGGCCATGCAGTTTTGGAATTTTGTTCAGGATGCTGTGAAGGTGATAATTACAAGTTTTCAGATCGTTTATCCTTCCACTGTGAAAGTTATGCATGATAGAGTACCAACATGTGTTCTAGCAAAGTATGCTAGTGTTGAAGGGCATTGGAATGCGCCGCATTCCTCCAGAAATGAATGATTGCACTTGCAATTTTGAGGACATGTTTATGGATTTGTATTACATGCTTCCTTGCAGTTTCAAGGTTCTTGGTGGTCCATAGCTCTATTTTCAAATGATAGCATGTTGCATTGTGTTCTGAATGATAGATTGTTCTCAGATTTAATGATTGAAGTTGTGTGACACAATTCTTTGATGTGCGGTGGTAAAGGAATGTTTTGGGATATTGTATGAGTCATGTGGACTCATCTAGAAAAGTTTTACAAAGATTTTTCTTATTTCCAGTACCGCACAAGGTTTTCAAGTTGATGTGGTTATTATACATCAAGTCTTCATGTGTTTTTCTTAAAGTTATCCTATTTCCAAATGAGCAAACTATGCGGATGTAATTCCTTGGTGTTTGAAGCTATGAAGGGTGTTTTGGACATGGTTAAGCAAGTGTTGGTGTTCACAAGGCATGGATATTTTGCTGGTGTAACGTGTGGCTTCACTTAGGACCTATCTTCTACATGTTTCATATTGTGTGTTATCTGGACAACTTGTAAATATATTTTTCATGTTGTATCTGGCTAACAAAGAATGTAGTCAATGTAATATCATGTATAAATAGTGAATCAAATTGAGTGAGGTGAAGTGTGATTGCAAGTTGATTGAAAAACTCACAAGCAAATAAAAAATAAAATGAATGCATTGTTGATGTGTGATTGGAGGATAATGAGCAGAAGTTGTTGATGCTGTCCAGATTCATCTTGAAGACATATTTGCCATAGTGATCAAGAATAGAGTGTTCCTAACTGATCAGATCATCAAAAGTGTGAGTTTCAATGTCAGTTTTCAGACAGTAGAAAAACTATCATACCGTAATTTTTTGCAAGTGTGTTCTCATTTCGGGGAGTAGTTAAGACCATAATATTTTGTAATTGTGTTCCCATTTCAGGGAGGAGAGTATACACAACCATGTCATTAAGACAAAAAAATGACACAACAAACAAGATGGTTGATTTCTATCCTTAAGATCACGTTTCCACACAAGAGGAGAGCATACACAACCACCCTATAAACAAACATAAAAGAACAATATTAATTCATTTTTAAGACATTTAAATGTTTGCATATATTTAAGGAAATCAAATTTTAACAAACAAAATCTACAAATACAAAATGCTAGCAGTTTGTAAGATTTTATTCTTGGACAAGTGAAAAACCTACACAATAAGGGTTAAGATGGCATGAAAAATAGAGAAATACACCCTAGAAAAGAATTTGGAAAAAGAAAACAAGTGAATTTTTGTAAAGTGCTCAAAACCATCTTTCTAGTGTCTATAAGAACATACAAATTTTATATCATATGCAACATTTATAATCTTTGGAAGAGAAATACTTGTGCATTAGAAGTAGATATGCCACTCCTGCAAGTAGATACACAGATACATAGGGTGGATATACCAAAACATAAACAAATATGCCACTTTGTGAAAACATAACTAAAACACACAAAAATATAAAAAATTGAGTTGAACACACCACTTCTACAAGTAGATACATTGATACACATGGCATATATGATAAAACATGAAGCAAATACATAAAACCCTGCTAAACATAAATTTAAAAGTAGATACGCTACACGATGAAGTAGATATACCAAAAGGTGAAGTGTATACATTGAAACATAATCTAATATGCTAAAACTTGCAAAACATAGAGTCTGAATTAGATATGATAAAAGATGAAGCACATACACCAAAATGTGAAGAATATATGCTGAAACACAATCAGATATGCTAAGGCTTGCACAACATCGATTCAAAAGTATATACACTAAAAGATGAAGTGCTTATGCGAAAGGGTGAAGTGTTTACACTGAAACATAGTTGGATATGCTAAAACCTACACAAAACACATTTAGAAACAAGTATGCCATAGAGGGAAGTGAATATGTTGATACACAGTGAATATGCTAAACTAGAACTAATAGATAGAATGTGCATATAGAACCTACAAAAAGCCACACTACAAAAACTTGCAAACACAAAAAAATGAGATAGGAACAAGGTGTGACCAAGCATACCAAAATGTGTATACTAAACCTAGAACAAAACATTGATAAATGCTTAGAAAAAATGCATATTTGAAACCTAGATACACCCCTGTTAGATCAAAAAGAGAGTAAATAAATAATGAAATAACACAATAAATCCCTCACCAACACTCTCTTTGATAGCTTGGATGTGCTCAAGATGTGTGTTGATGGAGATAATAAAATGTGTGGCTCTCTTTATAGATTTTTTATGAGAATGATGGATTGTTCGGATTAGATCTTAGATTGAAGGGTGAGAATTGATTAGCTTCTAAGGTAAGCTAATAGTGGAGGGTTAAGATTTATTCAAATGAATGTCTAGGATTAAATATATTTTTAGGTTAAGACTAGGGGTGTCCTTATGTGAATGACTAGGATTAAAATATGTTATAGGGAAATGGTGTGAGAGTCACTGATTGACTCAAGCCACCAGGATCACCTGTAAAACCTAGGATTAACCTTCTACAAGATAAAAAGAAAAGAGGATGAATTTGCACAATATTATATACAACTAATGAATTGGATTAAAGAATTACATGTGAGAAATTGCTTTTATATTTGCAAGTTAGAAAATCCTAATATGACTTAAGAATAACCTAATACTAAAAATAGCCCTAGGTTAACTTAATAAAGTGTAATTAAATATTTAATTATGCCAACACCCCTCTATAATTGCAACTTAGAGAGAAATGGAAAACATGCAAATGATGCAAAGACAATGATGGGTCCTGGCTACAAGGCTATGTGAGGTACCCATGTATAACAAGAATCTCTCATAAAGAAGAGAGAATGCGAAAAACCCAATGGGAGAAAACTCCTCTCCAAAAGAGAGAAAAGAAAACAAGTACATGAACATATGATGGAAGAAGGGCTAACACTAAGACCCCCCAAGAACTGAATCCATCTCAAAAGTACACTCATGAATGCCCCCCATAAGAGAGGAAGTCGAGAGAAGGTCTGGCGAGCCCCCAAAAGTGAGAAGGATGAAACCCCATTCGAGGAAATTCTCCCTCCCAAAATAGAGATGAGAAGATAGACCATCCAGTCGCTCCTCAAGATGACTCTTGTAGTGCTGGAAGATGCTCGACACATAATAAAGATGAAGACGCATGAATGTCGAACAAAATTCCTCCCATTGGGAAGAAATAGAATTGCAGATGTGTGCATAATGTCTTCCCATTCTACATAGGAATATATAGGAAGAAGGATAAATGTTTGTACTCTACACATGATCCAAAGACAACAATGATGCTCCTGAAAACTGCTCAAAAGTCACCAATGCACTACCAAACTGTGGCTGAAGAAGAGGAGGATGAACAACAATCCCTGAAGAAGATGACGGTGATGCAACTCCATCAAAGCTAACAACAAATAGAAGACAAATGTCCTCAATGTGGTCCTCCAAATAAGCAAGGTTGGACTCTAGAAATAACAATGATATATCTCGTAGATATGTGTCCCAATGAGCTATCTCTATAAGGTTGATAATGTCCTGCTGCAAAGAATCTGATGTAGTAATAGGTAATAAAGATGCGATCTTGATAAGAGGAGAAGGAGAAGCTTGAGATAAGTCTCTATGTCATTTGTGTCATTAGAGAAAAAATTAGGTCTAAAACTAAAACAACAAGATATCAAACCCTAACTAGCACAATAGAGCACGAGATAACATGAAAATCAAAACAGTAAACTCAAATGCAAACCAAATCCATGCTAAACCTAATTTATCTCCATTGCTCTTCTTAATCTCAGATACGAATGCAAGATTTTGAAGGTTGTTGATGGAGGAATGTTGGTTGCTCACCGTTGCAGCAGCATAACAATACTCAAATGCTCCATATGCAAATAACTTGTGAAAGGTTTGCTTTATAGAAAAGGCTAATTTGAATGAATGGGTGGGATTGAAAGTTATTTTGAATTATATGACCAGTCAAGATTGATTAGGTTTTCCCACTTGAAGAGGGATTGTAGTCATGTGACGTGTAGGATAAGTCTAATTTAAATAATGTTTTATTTAAATTAGTTGTGCATGTGAAGGGTTGTAATCATGTGACACTTGTTTTCATGTGGTAAAAGGTGAGGGATTTAATTCAAATATTTTATTTGAATTGTTTGAGACAAGTGAGGGGGAATTAATTAAATAAAATGTGATTTATTTAACTAATTTGCTAGGTGATTGAGATGAAATTATGAATGGGATTAGGATGGGACCTAGGACAAAATGTTGTAAGATATCTCACTAGGTGATGTACAATTTTAAGTGTCTACAATCTGAACTAGCAAGACTTGTCAAATATGCAAGCTCCTCGAGTGTATCATCATCAAAAGGTATGCAATCTATAGATCATCAAGGGGTATGTGGCAATCCATAGTAGGATCATCTGGGAATGGAGAGATATGTGGGTCTCCATGGATATCCCAAATGCTAGTCCAAAGAGCGTGTGGGCACTCAATATGTGAGATAGAACACGTAGTGTCAAAATCAACACTAGAACCAATCAATCCTACAATATGATCAATATAATTTTCCCAAGCAGATTTCCTCCCAGGTGTATCTGGTTCAGGTATGAGTCTATAAAGATAAGGCAAAAGATTAAGCCACCTGAGATGTGTCAAGATGCCCTTCACCAAGACTCATAATTATCCTTACCCAATGTTACAACAAAAGGGTGATTCTAAATATGTATTAGTGTTGGTAAATGAAGCCCAACAAAACAAATAGAACATCTCCAGGTGCCAAAATGTCTAGAATATCGAATAGAAGCCATAAAACTAACAAACTAAATAAAGAATACCTAGGTTAAACCTAGAAAAAGTACATGGATGGTTGTGTAAAGCTCCTCAATACATTTCCAACACTATAAAAATTGTAAAAATTGGAGATCGTGGCAAAATGACACAAAAGCTCAAAAGCCAAAAATGTATCTAGACTTCAAACAACAATTTAAATGTCACCAGTAGAAAAATCTAGAGAAAATACCTACAACACTAGATTGTGCTTGGAACTAGCTTTCTAATGCCTATTCATTTTCAAAAATCCAACTCCATTTGCTCAAGATATGCCTGATTACAAAAACTGGTCCTTTCTGGCAAAAAAAAAAAAATTTAGACCCTTAAAACTGGCCCCTTGTCCTATGGCGGCCTGGTGCTAGGCACAGGAGGCTAAGTGGAGCTCTTAGACTCCAATGTGATCTTCTACTAGGCGAAAGGTGCTGGGAAAATTTTAATGCAAGTATAGGTGTTGAGTCATGTTTTCTATTAAAAAATGTTTTAAAAGAATAATATTGGGTGTGTGGGGGTGGAGCCACCCCGAAACCCTAATATTAGGGTTTGTGGCCCCAAAATGGGGCACAGGTCCCTAAGGGACTACAACCCCTATGGGTTACAAGGCCTGCATCCCCTGTAGGGCATACTCGTAGGTACAAGGGCCTGCACAGGTACCCTAGTACCTTAAAACAAATTTAACCCTTATTTTTTTAACAAATTTTTATAAAAAACCTACTAAATTTTTTATCACTATTTTTAATTTTTTATAAAGTAAGAAAATGTTTTTTTTTAAATGTCACCTCAATCTATGCATTAGGTAGGTCGTACGACTTGCCTAAAAAAAAAAGTTTTGCCCCAGATGATCTCGAGGCTGATTTTGATGATTTGACAGTTGATCTTAAGATTCTTGGGCCTTCTAAGCATGATGGTAGGGTTAGATTTAGCCCAAAACACTCCAAAAATTAGCTTTCCTTCGGATTAAAAAAAAAACACTCACTAAAACCCTTGCAGATTTGACCTACGAAGCTCAAATAAAGATAAATAAAAGGCTAATCTATCTTTTTCAACTACTCTCAATCCAATGGAAGACTTTATTATACACAAAAATGCACCATGCAAATGGCTCTTGCTCAATTTTTTCTCTAGATCTGAGAAAGGGCTTGTAGATCTGGAACTCTGATACCATCTGAGAGTCACTAATTAACTCAAGCCACTAGGATCACTTGCAAAACCTAGGATTAACCTTCTACAAGAGAAAAATCAAAGATGATGAATTTGCACAATATTGGATGCAATTAATGAATTAGATTAAAGAATTACATGTGAGAACTTGCTTCTATATTTGCAAGTTAGAAAACCCTAATATGACCTAAGAATAACCTAAGACTAAAATTAGCCTTATGTCAACTTAATAAAGTGTAATTAAATATTTAATTACAACAACAAATGGGTGGCGGGGTTTTGAGATTAGTTTGAACTTTTTCTTTTGGCTAGTCTTATGACATAATTCATTTATGGATGTAAATAGGATTTGATTTATTTATTTATTATGAGGTGGGATTTAGGCTAGGGAAATGGATTTAATTATTTAGTTATGTGATGAAGTGGAACCTTAGACTAATTCATTAAATAATAAGATTATTTAATTAATTAATGATGTGGAGATGTAGGAAAATAACTTAATTAAATAAATATGATTTATTTAATTAATTAGTGGTAAGGTGATGAATGCCACATTGTAACATAAAGTGAAATCTAAGTGTCTACATAGACCTACCAAACTTCTCTCTCTTACGGGCATTCAAGCCCTTAAATTCTCTAGTGAAGTCAAATAATCTTGGGAAGCCCAATTAGATGCTTTCAAACTTTTTGGTGGAAATTGGTGTAATTAAAGAGAAAGAATCTTTAAGATTGTTGGCACAAACATTAGAAGGTAAGGCATATAAAGCTTTCATTACCTTATCCACTAAGACCATCTATGAGTGGTTTGACATCCAGGGATGGTTGGAAGATTCTTTCAGAAAAGACAATGAACTTACAAATATTTCTTTGGAAATTAGAGAGTATTTATCATTTCATGATGAGGTTCACAAGACTTAAAGATGAAAAGTTCCAAGGGACGTCAAGCCTCTCAAGAAGCTTTTTTCAGTTGTACTTCTCTAATGCTTTACTCTTGAAGTAAAGGGTGGTTCTTGAAGAAAATGCCATAACTAATTTTTATAGTACTATAAATTTTTGCATAAATTATGAGAAGAAACTAAAGAAAATTTAATCTAAAGTTAGGGCCTTTGGTACATTTGTAGAAAGTAAGAGCAATGCTAATATAATATCGTATTCCAAATCATTTTTGACCTATTTTTTTTGTCTATGATGTCCATGCACTTAGCTAAATGTTATTAAGAGCAATGCTAATCTAATACCATAATTCCAATCCCAATCATTGAATGTGGTAAGTTACAATAGAACATCCATCATCAACCACATAAATCAACAAATAGAGTTAATCCACTTCTAACATCTTATCAATTCATTTGTATTATCAATCTAAGCTCATTATTTATTTATGTATATTTAATGTATATTATTTTATCATTTTGTTAGACCTATATATATATATATATATATATATATATATATATATATATATATATATATATATATATATATATATCACCACACACACACATTAAAATGTATTGTGATTTATACTAGCTAATAATAAATTAGTTTTCATTTCGAGTTGAATGACCATAAAAATAAAACAATATGATAATATTGACATTGCATTCAAACAATAATATTAACTTCTTATATAATATGTGGCTTACAAGGCTTAAATTTGACGGTCACACAGTCATATTTATACATTTTAATTGTAAAATATAATTAAAATTTCACAAAAATTGTATCACATGAAAGAAGAGATTTATAACATACCATAAAATTTTGAAGGTTTATAATTGTATACATATCCTATGTATTAACATTTAAAAGAGAAGTTCAAACAATTTGTAAGTTGTAATTTTGACTAGAATGAAAACAAAACCAAAAAAAGTACAAATAAATAATTAGCTGATAGGCTTTTATATGTGAGCATTATAGTTCTCAAAATTGTCTCATGCCATAAAAAAAATCACGCCGACAAATTTTATAAACTCGTCGGTTGTTCCTATCGGTGTATTCCTTGACCCTCGTATGGGTGCAAGTGCTAGCTTATACACTGCGAGCTAACAAAAGAAAGGTCATGGATTTGAATTGGGACATCTATTTTTAGCCGATAGGCTTTTAGTTGTGAGCATCATAGTGCTCAGAATTGTCTCACGCTGTAAAAAATTAGCCGATAGCCTTTTATATGTGAGCATTTGTGCTCAGAAAATTGTCTCATGCTATTGTTTTCTCTTGCAGGTGCTTTGAAAACTGTCCATATCTTTGCACTAAATGCATAAAATTTGGGTTGATCTAAATGTAGTAAATTAGGTTCGCAGTAAATATGCCTTGGTAGATAGGATTCACAATAAATGCAGTAAATCCTCCCTATCTGATCTGATCTGATTCTGAAAAATATCTTTATCAAAATCTATAAATTCTATCATGGGCACTAACTGTAAAATATTTTTCTACCCGCACTTTTTGGAATTCGAAAGGAGTACAAGAGGTCCCGGAAAGCTATGGCTTGCTCATCACTGGAGCCATTGAGGATCGATCGCTTCGACTAATTCATGGTGAAAGGGTTTCAGATTGACTTTTTATTGTTTTTGAGCTCTGAATGTTTTGTCTTTCTTTGTTTTACCTAAGAAAGTTTGGTCTCTTTCTGTCTGGTTGACGAATTTAATGTTTTTGCCGAGTTTGGCTCTCTTTTTTTTTTTTTTTACAATGTATTAGTTTTTTCTTCGTTCTGAAAGCCCTGCAAATTATTATTTATTATCTGTAGGTGAGCCTCATGAAATTTCTCAATGTTCTGTTATTCAATGCGGCTTCATTTTTACATATTTGTGAATGTGAGCCAAAATATTGGATGCTTCCAAGGGATTCGGGTTTTGAGCATATTTAGTTTGAGTTTTAGAATTGCAGAACTTATTTTAATATTATCAGTTTTGGTAGTGTACTAGAATGTTAGAGAGGTTGGACAGTTGAAAAGAAAAATATTCATAAATATATGTTCACATTTTGTTTTGATCTTTTGCTTTTTCTTCAAAAATCGCATTGAGAAATATAAGAGCATTGTATTCAAAGTGAATATGCCGCTTGGGCCGCCTTTGATTCTTTGTTCTTGGTGTAATAATTTGAATGAGACTCTTAACTGTTATATACAACTCTATGTTATCTTTGTGCCAACAGTTTTTTTGTAGTAGCTGCAGCTCTATTATTTCAGGAACTTTTTTTTTTTGCCTTTCTCAGTGTGCGGGATTTTGTTAAGAAGTCTGCTGAGTCAAAGCCCTGTTACAGAATACAAAAGCAAAGCTTTTCTTGTGGCTGAGGCTAATATGCCTTTCTTTGTCTCTGTAGTTGTGGCATGTTGCCAGTTCAGCCTGGTAAATAAGAGGATATGCTTACTTTCAGTTACAGTGGATTTTGGGGAGAGTGCTGGATGGCCTTTTTTATGTGCAGTGTAGCTTGTAGCAGTCTTAAGGATAGAGGTTTTTGTTGGGCATGTGGTACACCCTTGGGGATGGTGGACAATTCTTTGTTTTTACCCAGATTCTATGTTTGTGAATGTTGTAATATGAGCTGTGAGACAATTTTTGTTTCAACTATTAGATGAAGGAGGAGTAATTTGCTTTGTATTATGTATCTTCTATGTTGTAATTGCTTTGTAGTGGTTATTGCTATGTAAGTTCTCTTTTATTGTCAGCTCTATTGCTTTTTTATATTCCTATGTATTCACATTTCTTCAATACAAAAAAAAAACACTAACAACTTTATAGTCACAATTACTAGTGCTAAGCTTTTAAAAATATTGGGCCTTAAATACACAAATATTATCTCAGTCATTAGAACTATCTCAGGTATTAGGTCTTTTCCCCTACTTTTTAGTTCATGGTAATTTGATTGTGTGGCAAATTTCCACTTCTCTCTTCCCTTCTACACTGAAAACATACAAGATTAGAATTTTAGGATGTTATTTTTAAAAAATTGAAAATCCTTTTTGCTTTATGTTATGTAAACCAAGAGATTGAACTCGTTTGGTGATTCAGGCAGTGGTATGACACTTTGAAGGGTCAAAGGACCATATCTTGGTTCTTAGAAGTTAATAGTTAGATTTACCCTCCCTATTGAAAGTTGTGCCCTTTTGACTGATTTATATGTTATGTTAAATTATTGACCACATGAGGTTTCATAGTAGCAATATTCTACTCTTATCATTTTAAATATTAGCATGAAGGATCCAACAATTGATCCCAATCTTCTTAACGTTCTTTTGAACTTCCTATCGGCAAATCCCTTGCAACCCTCAAGTTGCAACTGCTAGTTACGTAGTTAGCACAACATACCATTTGTTTGTATAAAACCACATTTGAAATGTAGCTATAAATTGATAACCGTCGAAGAAAAAATATGGTTGACAATCAAAGTAGACGGTCAAATTTGGGCTCCGACGGCTTATGTTTTGTCTTCCATCACTTGAAAGTGATCACGTTCTTTCACTGAAAAAGGCACCCAATCAGGCGTCTCAAATGAGTAATACACTAGACTGGACGGTCTCGATAAATTATTAAAATTCCTACGATGTTGTGACATCTATTTTGGTGCAGGAGCACCTACCTGACAGCTGGCCTTCATGAGGCAGTTAGTTTGTTATAGGTCTAGTTAATGTTTCCAAGAAGGTCTTATAAGACCAATGCATGTAATAAGGTCATGTTGACCATACTTTACTATTTTTAGGTAGGTTGTTAGGACAGCTATTATGCTATATGTTTAGTTGGATCTCCCAGCCGCTTGGAAGCTCCCAGCCGCTTGGAGTCAGGTCGGTAGTACTCGCGAGAATTCCTATTTATGTAGTAGGAGCAGTTGGATTTAGATACAGACAGACAGATAGATAGATTGAGGAGTTAGATTGTAGAGTGAGACAGAGTATTATACTTGCATCTTTTATCAATAAAGAGATCCTGTTTTATCCATTCTCTGTTTGGATTCCTTTGTGTAATCGAGTTGCTGTTCTGGTGGTTGCATGGATTCGCTGATCCATTCCACCGGTTGATTCGTCGAATTGGTGGAATGGCTATGTACAATAATTTAGGATTTAGTTTGCATTTTCTGTTTGTTCGCATGTATGTTTGCAGGATCGCAGTTGAGAGGTGTTGAGAACCCTAGCATGGGTATGTGCTAGGTCGTGCTGGTTGTTAGAGTCTGGAAAGTCATCCTGAAAGCAGATCGGGTCACCTCAGGAGGTTCGGCGGATCGAAATTTGCTAAGGTTGGAAATTCGTCAAAATGGCATCATCAGGATATTTCTGTGTATATTCTGCAGATACTTCGGGCATCATCCGAGTAGATGGAGGTGAGCATGATGCAATCGTTTGCATAAGGTGAATGTGTTTCGGGGTGATCAGCATCAGGTGTTGCCGAGGAAGAGTATATCGGCATAAGTTAGTCGATCGGGTTGATAAAATCATCGCGGGCCGATGATGTTATGTTTGGCCGATCAGCAGGATATTGGAGGAACTGCATATGACGTCATCGTCATCAGGATAATCGTCATCAGGACATTTTGAAATATCACCTGATAAAGGTTTATCCTGCTGACCATAAGTGTTTTGGTATCGGCATAAGGCATTGAGAAGTTAAGTGGATCGGGAGGAGGATATTCGGTAGAATATTCGTCATCAGTATAAAGTTGAGTATCATCATCAGGATGTTTCAATATGACCGGATAAGTCATATCCTGATGCTGCTTGTTTAAGTAGGTCGGAGATCAGGGTGACATAAGCGTCTAAAGGAAAGGTGCATGAGAGTGTCGTCATCAGGATATATGGGAGGAACCAGATATTTTATATCCTGCTGATGAAGATGATGTCGAACATCATGATGCTGCAGATAGAGGTTGGCGGTAAGATGAACAGTGAACATCAGGAGGATGTTTACACTTGCCGAATGTGATGATGCTGCCGATAGCTAGATATGATGATGTTGCTGACAGGTGAAAGGTTGAAGGTTTGTCTGCAGGAGGATCTCGGTCGGCAAGAGAAAATATGATGATGCTGACAATGTTAACAGAAAATATGATGATGATGATGGGTTGTAGACATACATGCTGTATGTCAAGGTTTTAGTGTGGATGCCTCTGCATCATAGTGGTATCAGAGCCCAGCAAAAGGTCTGGGCTGTTGTGTGTTGATTCTGTCGCTGAAAGGACAGAGGTAAAGAAGTGAGAGGTTGACAAAATGCCTCCGAAAGGTAATGGTACTGCAAGGGAATTGCAGGAGATGAAGGAAAAACATGCCAGAGAGATGAGGAAGATGAAGGAGCTTGCTGAAGCACTTCAAGCCAGGCTTGTAGCCCTGGAAAAGAACAAAAAGAGGGAAGTGGAAGATAGTGAATCAGAAGAAGATGAAGATACTGTTGAAGGGTATGAAGAGGTAGCTGAAGGTCTGGATGCTGAAGACCAGAGATTTGCAAAACTGTTAAAGGCAGTGCAGAGTGATAAACCTAAGGTAAAGGTTGATGTTTCCAAGTATAATGGAAGTTTGAATGAAGATGAGTTGCTGGATTAGATTGCTGCACTTGATAATCATTTTGAATGTGAAGATGTTGCTGAGGATCAGAAGGTAAAGATTGCAAAGACCAAGTTAGGAGGTCATGCTTTGGTATGGTGGGATTATGTACAATCCGAGAGAAGGAAACAAGGAAGGTCAAAGATCACTTCATGGGATAAAATGGTAGCAAGGATCAAAGGTAAATTCTTGCCCAAGGATTATGAAATTTAGATGTTTAAGAAGCTGCAATTTTTAAGGCAGAAGGAAATGGATGTGAAGGCATATACTGAGGAGTTTTATAAGTTGAGTATGAGATCTGGTCATCATGAGAATGAGGTAGAAAAGGTGGCTAGGTACTTGGCTGGTTTGAGATTGAACATACAGGATGAGTTAGTTTTAGCTAACCCTAAGAGTGTGGAGGATTGTTACCAAATGGCAATCAGGATTGAAGAAAAGATGAATAGGAGACAAGATAAGTCCATGAGAGGAAGCAATATGAGGGGAAGAGGATTAGCCCCTACAACAAGGCAAACCAATGAGGGTCAAGAAGACACTGGTAAAGGACAGGGACAGTCTAATTTCAGAGGTGGATGGAAAGGTAATAGAGGCAGATTTGGAGGTGGTAGAGGTTCTACTACATTTTTAGGAAAGTGTTACACCTGTGGTGAGTTTGGTCATCCATTTTTCAAATGTCCAGAAAGCAAAGGTTCATCATCCAGAGATGATAGAACGAATGACAAGAGAGTACAACTTGTGCAAGAAGAGAAAGTAGAGCAAAGTGTGCAAAGTTTAAACACTTATCAAGGAGATAGAGTTCCTGACAATTATGGATATCCTGAGGAGGGAGAAGCATTGATGCTAAGGAGAATTAGTTTGCAGGCATCAAAGGATATGATGCAAAGAAGAGCTCTTTTCAAGACCACATGCAAGAGCAAAGGTAAAGTATGTAAGGTTGTCATTGATACTGGTTCAACAGATAACATGGTATCTCAGGAAATGGTGGATAAACTAAATTTGGAAAGGATTCCACACCAACACCCTTACAAGGCATCTTGGGTGAGTGATAGTCAATCACTTTTTGTCTATGAACAGGCATATGTGGATTTTCAGATTGGAGCATATCAAGATAGAGTTTTGTGTGACATTTTGCCCATGGAATGTTGTCACCTATTGTTGGGTAGACGATGGCAATTTGATAGGAGGGTATTGTATGATGGGTATGCTAATACCTACACCATCAAGAAAGATGGGAAGACTATTATGTTGATGCCATTGCAGGAAGATGCTGCAGCACAGGGGGCAGCCAAAATCATTTTAGTGGGAAAGAAGGAGTTTGTGCAGAAGCCTATAGGAGTAGGCATAAAGGCAGTTGAGGACATTGCAGGGAAAGAAGTTGTTAAGGACAACAGTTTGAAGACAGTTTCAGTTTTGACTGACAGAGGTCAGCAGCAGGTTCAGCAACAGGTTTGCAAACAGCAACTAGTTGAGAGGAATGACAAGGATGTTGTCATAGTTGGGACTATTGTTTGTCCTATAAAGGTTGAAAGAAAGACAGAGTTGAACATTACAGAAGTTCAAGAGGCAGTTCAGACAGAGGTTCTGGTCAGACAACCTGACAAACACAAGGTATGTGAGAGAAGGGCCTACATTGACAGGCATGAGGATTTACTTGCAAGAAAACAAGTTACAGTTCAGAAGTCTTGGAGCAGCCGAGAGCTAGCAGAGGACAAAGCTGGAACAGGTCAAGACACTGCAAAGGCAAAGTGTAAAGGTGGAGGATTTCCACATCCTAACTCATGGGACATGAGTTCTTTTCTATTGGGGAGTATGGTGCAGGAGCACCTACCTGACAGCTGGCCTTCATGAGGCAGTTAGTTTGTTATAGGTCTGGTTAATGTTTCCAAGAAGGTCTTATAAGACCAATGCATGTAATAAGGTCATGTTGACCATACTTTACTATTTTTAGGTAGGTTGTTAGGACAGCTATTATGCTATATGTTCAGTTGGATCTCCCAGCCGCTTGGAAGCTCCCAGCCGCTTGGAGTCAAGTTGGTAGTACTCGCGAGAATTCCTATTTATGTAGTAGGAGCAGTTGGATTTAGATACAGACAGACAGACAGATAGATTGAGGAGTTAGCTTGTAGAGTGAGACAGAGTATTGTACTTGCATCTTTTATCAATAAAGAGATCCTGTTTTGTCCATTCTCTGTTTGGATTCCTTTGTGTAATCGAGTTGCTGTTTTGGTGGTTGCATGGATTCCCTGATCCATTCCACTGGTTGATTCGTCGAATCGGTGGAATGGCTATGTACAATAATTTAGGATTTAGTTTGCATTTTCTGTTTGTTTGCATGTATGTTTGCAGGATCGCAGTCGAGAGGTGTTGAGAACCCTAGCATGGGTATGTGCTAGGTCGTGCTGGTTGTTAGAGTCTGGAAAGTCATCCTGAAAGTAGATCGGGTCACCTCAGGAGGTTCGGCGGATCAAAATTTGCTAAGGTTGGAAATTCGTCAAAACGGCATCATCAGGATATTTCTGTGTATATTCTGCAGATACTTTGGGCATCATTCGAGTAGATGGAGGTGAGCATGATGCAATCATTTGCATAAGGTGAATGCGTTTCGAGGTGATCAGCATCAGGTGTTGCCGAGGAAGAGTATATCGGCATAAGTTAGTCGATCGGGTTGATAAAATCATTGCGGGCCGATGATGTTATGTTTGGACGATCAGTAGGATATTGGAGGAACTGCATATGACGTCATCGTCATCAGGATAATCGTCATCAGGACATTCTGAAATATCACCTGATAAAGGTTTATCCTGCTGACCATAAGTGTTTTGGTATCGGCATAAGGCATTGAGAAGTTAAGTGGATCGGGAGGAGGATATTCGGCAGAATATTCGTCATCAGTATAAAGTTGAGTATCATCATCAGGATGTTTCAATATGACCGGTTAAGTCATATCCTGATGCTGTTTGTTTAAGTAGGTCGGAGATCAGGGTGACGTAAGCGTCTAAAGGAAAGGTGCATGAGAGTGTCGTCATCAGGATATATGGGAGGAACCGGATATTTTATATCCTGCTGATGAAGATGATGTCGAACATCATGATGCTGCAGATAGAGGTTGGCGGTAAGATGAACAGTGAACATCAGGAGGATGTTTGCGCTTGCCGAATGTGATGATGCTGCCGATAGCCGGATATGATGATGCTGCTGACAGGTGAAAGGTCGAAGGTTTGTCTGCAGGAGGATATCGGTCGGCAAGAGAAAATATGATGATGCTGACAATGTTAACAGAAAATATGATGATGATGATGGGTTGTAGACATACATGCTGTATGTCAAGGTTTTAGTGTGGATGCCTCTGCATCATATTTTCACCGCTTTACGCATGTTGGTGGACTTCAAAATTTAATTAACCATATTTTGTAAGTTGAATTATTTCCTGAATAGTGAGACACTTCCAATGCCATTGGTTTATTAATAATGACAGGAAAACACCAACTGCCTTTTGCCGTGTAAGTGAGGATTGAATTGACTTCACTTATGACAAAGAAACAAAAGAGGTCAACAAGTTTTTGTTGTATCAGTGTACTATTTTGTTTCACGTCTTTGAATTTTCTTATTTTGAGAAGAAGTGGATCTGAGTCACACTAGAAAAATCATGTGATTGTCCCAACTTTTCATTATTATAAATATGAAATGTGGTTGTGACTTTTTCCATTCATCATTCTATCTTTAGTTATTTATCATGTCTTGACCTCCAAATTCATCTTCACCAATTTATTTTTCATTTAAGTGAGAATTGACTTGACTTGACTTATGACAAAGAAACATAAGACATCAATAGGTCCTTGTTGTATTCATGTACTACTTTGTCTCATGCCTTCGAATTTTCTTATTTCGAGACGAAGCGAGTCTCAACCACTCTATAGAAAAAACATGTGATTTTCCCAACTTTTCATTATTATAAATATGAAATGTGGTTGTGACTTTTTCCATTCATCATTTCATCTTTAGTTATTCATCACGTCTCAACCACCACATTTATTTTCACCAATTTATTATTCATTATTCATCATTCATCAATCACTATTTATCACATCCACATCCACATTCATTTGCACCAATTTACTATTCATTATTCACTATTCACCATTCATCACATCCACCTTTACATTCATCTCCACCAATTTAGTATTCATCATTCATCATTCATCATGTCCACATCCACATTCATCTTGATCAATCCATAATTTTCTTGTAAAAAATCTACATGAAATTAATGAGGCTATAAGTGCATAAACCTTTATAAGCCTTGTGATAATATGAAAAGGATAATGTGTCATCTTGTCAATTAGAGTGCATCTAATATTTGCTTAGGTAAAGAGGGTATAGAATAAGGTAAGGAAAAATGAGTGGCAAGAAGTAGAATAGGGAGAGATATGATGATTAAGGAAGCATAAAAGCGAGGTCTAGTAGTGAGAGGTAACATTGATTGAAAATGATATAAGATAGTAACAGAGGAATAAATTGAACATGGAAAACAATAGGGATTGTCCACAAGCATGTTTAGATATAAGTTTCTCAACATAGCAAGGGTAAGTAGGAAATAATGACATAATAGGAAAATTTATCTTAAACAAAATATAGTCTAAGGGACATGTAAAGAGAAAATTTAATTCATGTTAGAAAAAAACTTTAGCATAAGAAGAAGAAATAAGAAGTCACACTGAGAAAATTTAATGGATATGGATGAGGTTTTTTGGTAAGATTCCATTGAAGGATATGTTGCCTAATAGTACAATAAAGTTGCATTGTAAAAGAATTGGAGATGAGTTTTTTGAAGACAAATCCCTAATTGGAAGAACACAATTATGTGCAAAATTATTTAAGTGAAGTGAAATGGCCCAAATTTTGGAGTTGTTAGGGGTTGATAATAGAAAGAAAAAATATGTTAAACATACAATAATTGAAAACTTATACGAAGCATTGAATTCTATTCAAACCAAAAGTCAAACCAAATATCGAATTGGTGCATGTAGGGTATTGATGATGAAAATAGCAAGTAAATAAATGTCGCATAAGAGACAAGTGCGTGTAATTGTAGAACTACTACATGTATCTAAGAGAACAATTCAAATATATTATGAAGAGAAACTAATTAGATGAAAACATAAGAAGTAATTAGATATGTATTTGTAGGGTTCCTTAGAAAGATAGAATTCTAGATGATGTGAATAATTAGATAATTGAATACATTGGACTAATTGCTCTCATATTGCCTGCAATAGGAGGGACACTATACACGTAGTGAGTTAAGATGGCACCATGTTTCTTTATCCGAAATGTTTTATAGATACAACGTAAAGCGAGCTTTTTTGACACATTCAAACAAGAATTTCTAAAGTTAAAGATTTCTCAAAGAGTGTTCAAGAAGGTGATGCAGAGTGCCAGCAGAAGCGGATGAAGATTTGACTATATCTTCACTATCGGCAAGAGATCCTCCAGTGTTTTGCCGAAGTCAAGGATGTCTTCACTGTCGAAAAGACATGAACTATCGGCCGCTCCTTATTCTTTTATCCCGATGGCCAAGTTCTCACCGATACTGTCAGGTACATCGGCCAGACCGATACTATCGGTATAACTTTCTTTTAGTTATCCGATATACAAACTCTTACCGATGTGCATTGCGTTGAACTTAATCGTCGGTAAGACCTCTTGCTTCGGCCAGACTTCCACTTAAACTCCCGATAATGACTCTCACACTGATATGTCTTCTACTATCGGCATGACCTTCGCTCATCGGTGGGACTTCCAAGTCTTCTCCCAACGGTGCTTCCTCACACCGATACTCTTTATTGGCGACACTCCAAAGATGTCTCACCGATCGGTGAAACCTTGTACCGTTGGCTAAGTGTATTTTCCTTAGCCCGATTTCGTTTCTCTCGCCGATGCGAACAACGATGGTATGTGTCTCCGACACTATACCAATCTTCGGTAAGACGGAGAGTATTTCACACCGATGGATCTCCAATTGTTCTGAGGCGCCGAACTCGGATTCCCTTCGACAGAACAATGGAATTTGGCTGATTCATATATCAACCCTCGATCACTTGTATCAATCTGATCCCACAGCCAAACTATCCAATTTCACTCCGATTTCCCGACTAGCCACATGACGATGTCTAGTCAAACTTGACTGAGTTCTCTAGCTTCCTGGGTAAGAATTCAACAACAACAAACATGAAAAGTCTTTCCCCCATCACACTGATACTACACAGGGCTTCAGTGGACAGAGGAAAGGGCCTCCATGTATGAATCAAAACCCTACTCCTAGGTTACAAACCAGCCACTGTGGAACCGTGGGTTTTACACCGTCTGCACACTACAAAGTCACTATGGATTGACAGATAGCATCCAGTTAGGGTTCCATTTACAAAATCAGGATAAAGATATCAAATCACTAAGAACAACCAAGAAAATCAACACAGATCATACCCAGAACTCTCTTTATTCAGTTATCAAAAGGAACTTGTTGTAATACACACTTCTCTCCTCCCCGTGTGACATACAACCTGCCTCTAAAGAAGATGTAGAGACAACAGTTATCCCCTCCAATCGTGCAAACTGATTTTCAAATCAGTTAGCCATTGGTTTACCCTTCATACAAGCAAAACTACATGTGTGTCTTGCACAATTACATTCATGGGACCAAATTGACCCTTATTACAAAATGAAGTGGCTTAAGAGACTTATGAGAAAACAAAAGAAAAGATGACCCTGCACTACAGAGAATGTGCTCCTGCACCATACTCCCCCTGTAGGAAAAACTCAAGTCCCTTGAGTTGCTAACTGCTGAAGTGTCTTCCCATGCTTTAGAATAGCTGCTTCACTCATCCAGGTTGCCTCTGAATCAGGAAGATCCTGCCACTTGACCATGTAGTCTTTGTATACCCCTTTTCTTGTCTTCTTGACAATTTTGGAATCCAAAATGCATTCCAATTGCAAAGGCTTACTTGGAGGTAAATCTCTGATCCAGTCTTCATCTTCAATCACAGCATCTGAGCCATCTTCAGCATGTAATGGAGGTCTAAAAGGGAACAGGTCTGCAACATTGAAAATGGGAGAGATACCAAGGCCAGATGGTAATTCTATCTCATATGCATTTGGACCAAATTTATACACTACCTTACAAGGTCCTATCTTCTTCATCAACAATTTGGTTGGTTGCCCCTTAGGCAATCTTTCCTTTCTGAGGTAGGCCATCACTAGATAACCTACCTTGAATTGTACCTCCCTTCGCTTCAGATCGGCCCTATCCTTGTACTTGGAGACAGTTTTCTCCAACTGAAGCTTGACCTGATCATGTACTGTTTTCATGGTAGCAGCAAAATCTTCTCCTAGAGCACTCCTTTTATCCCATCCTTGGAGGTCTTTGAGTTCAAGTGGTCCTCTTGGGTGGAAACCATAAACTATTTCAAAAGGGCTTTTCCCAGTACTTCTGTTTCTTGAATCATTATAAGCATATTCAGCTTGACTGATCACTAAATCCCATGCCAATCCATGCTTTTTGGTAAGGCATCTCAAAAGGTTTCCCAAGGACCTATTAACAACCTCAGTCTGACCATCAGTCTGGGGATGGTAGGCTGATGAAAAAGACAACTGAGTGCCCAATTTTCTCCATAGGGTCCTCCAAAAATGACCAACAAATTTGGAGTCTCTATCAGTAACAATTGATAGGGGTAAACCATGAATTCTGACCACTTCTCTGAAAAAGAGACCAGCAATATGAGATGCATCATTTGTGCATTTGCATGGCACAAAATGAGCCATCTTACTGAATCTATCCACAATGACAAAAACACTGTCTACACCCCTTGCTGTCCTAGGAAGACCAAGCACAAAGTCCATACTAATGCTTTCCCAAGGTCTGGTGGGAATGGGCAGTGGTTGGTACAAACCAGCATTAGAAGACATACCCTTGGCCTTTTGACATATGGTACAACTTGCAACATATCTCCTCACATCTGTCTGTACCTTGGGCCAATAATAGAACCTGGTGACTTGTTCCAAAGTCTTGTCCAACCCAAAATGTCCTCCTAAGGCTCCATTGTGCTTCTCCTTGATGATATTGTCCCTCATTGAACATTTAGGAACACACAACAAACTACCTTTAAATAGGAGCCCTTCTTGCAGCACAAAATCAGAATACTCACCATGAAAAGTGTTAGCCAAACTTGCACACACTTCATAGGCAGCCTTGAAATCTGCATCATCCTTGTACAACTCCTTCAGACATTCTAGACCCATATGTTCCATTTGTACTTCCTGTATGACCAGTATCCTTCTACTCAAAGCATCTGCCACTTTGTTGGCAACACCTTTCTTATGCTTAATAGTGAAGGTATAGGCCTGCAATTGTTCCATCCACTTGACGTGCCTATGATTCAACTTTTCTTGACTATTTAGGAAGCTAAGAGCATGGTTGTCAGTAAAAACAATGAACTCTTTTGGAAGTAAATAATGTCTCCATTTTTTCAGAGCTTGCACCATTGCATACAACTCTAGGTCATAGGTAGAATACCTCTGTTTGGCCTCATTCAACTTCTCTGAAAAGAATGTGACTGGATGTCCTTCCTGACTAAGAACAGCACCTATAGCCTGTTGGCTTGCATCACATTCCACAACAAATACTTTGTCAAAATCAGGGAGTACCAACGTAGGTAACTCGGCCACTTTCTGTTTCAACAGTTCAAAACTATCATCTGCTTATTTTGTCCATTGAAATTTACAATTCACTCCTCCCTTGATGGTATTGAGAATAAGAGCACTTATGTGACTGAACCCTTTAATGAACTTCCTGTAAAAAGTTGCCAAACCATGAAAACTTCTTACATCTCCTACTGTCTTAGGAGTAGGCCAATTGAGAATAGCCTCAACTTTTGTAGGGTCCATTTTCAAACAGCCATTGGAAATCACAAATCCAAGATACACTAGTTCAGTTTCCATAAAATCACATTTATCCAAGTTGATCCTCAACTTACTCTCATGCAATTTCTTTAACACCTGTCCAAGATGCTTCACATGCTCTTCTTTGGTCCTGCTGAAAATCAATATGTCATCAAGATAAACAATAACAAATTTTCCAATAAATTCTACAAGTACCTCATTCATCAACCGCATGAATGTGCTTGGAGCATTACTGAGAGCAAATGGCATGACAAGCCACTCATAGAGACCTTCATTTGTTTTGAAAGCAATTTTCCATTCATCTCCCTCCCTTATTCTGATCTGGTGATAACCAGATTTCAAATCAATCTTGGAATAGTAACATGAACCACCAAGATAGTCCAACAGATCCTCAATTCTTGGCATAGGAAATCTATACCTTATGGTGATCTTATTGATAGCCCTTGAATCTGTGCATAATCTCCATTTGCCATTTTTCTTAGGAGCAAGTACACTAGGGACTGCACATGGACTAAGACTTTTCCTAATCAAACCTTTCTCCAAAAGTTCTTGAATCTGTCTACCTACTTCTTCATTCTGCTGTGGTGTCAACTTGTAGGCAGCTTTGTTGGGTAATGTGGCTCCAGGAATCAAGTCAATCTGATGACTTATGTCCCTCATAGGTGGTAAGGAGTTAGGAGTATCCTCTACCACAAGATCTTGGTACTTATCCAGTAATTGTTGCACTTCCAATGGAATCTCCTTTTGCTGTTTGCTTTGCTGATTGGATACAGGCTTCATCATCAGTGCATACCCTTGGGTATCCTTCTCCTTCATGAGTTGTAGGAACTCTTTGCCACTCACTAACATGACACTGTTGTCATTACTCTTCTCTCCAACCTGCTCTGGTAAGGGATCCATCTGAAACTTCTTACCATTCTTGGTGATCATATATGTATTCTTTTCACCATCATGCTGTGCCTTCACATCATACTGCCAAGGTCGTCCAAGAAGAAGGTGACAAGCATCCATAGGAATAATTTCACATAGCACCTTATCCCTATAATCACCTAGTTCAAACTCTACCCAAGTTTGTTCTTCCACCAAATAGTTCTGATTCTTATTCAACCAAGATATTTTGTGAGGATTAAGATGGGGTAATCTTTTCAGTCTACACTTTTCTACCATTTCAGTAGACACTACATTTTCAGTAGAACCTGAATCAACAATGATTTTACAGAGCTTACCATATGCTTTTCCTTGGATTCTGAAGAGATTCTTCCTTTGTGGGGGCTCCTGCTTCAATGGCATCTTCACGAGGGTCCTCTTAATCATCATATTCTCTCCTTCAAGCACTGGTGCAGCACTACCAATTGGTGAGTTTACACTCTGACAATCATCCTCCTGCAATAGTTGGTTCCTTCTCCCACCATCATGAGAGCTAGATGCCTTCTCAGGGCACTTACTTGCAGTGTGGCCTACTTGATTGCAGTTGTAACATCTTCCAGTGAAGACTCCACGTCCTCTGCCTACACCACCACCTCTTCCTCTGCCATTAGGTCTTCTCCAACCTCCGAAACCACCACCTTTTTGTTCTGTATCAGAACGTGATTCTTGTTGACTTGAACTTTCACCTTTGTTTGGCTGTCCTCTGCCAAAATTACCTCTTCCTCTATTGTTCCTGCCACCTCTTCCTCTGTTATTTTGATCACCTCTCCTTTTCAGTTTATCCTCTGCCCTAGAGGCTAACTGAAAACATTCATCCACAGTCTTGGGAACCACCATACTGAACTCATCCTGTATATTGTACCTCAGACCATCCAGGTATCTGGCCACCATCTCTTTTTCTTCTTCTCTGTGATTGACTCTCATGCTCAATCTGTGGAATTCTTCAGTGTATGTAGCCACGTCCATATCTTTCTGCCTAAGATGATTAAACTTTCTGATAGTCTGCAGATCATAATCACATGGTAGAAATTTGGCTCTCAGCATGGCCACCATTCTGCTCCACTTGGTGATTGGACTCTTTCCAACCTTCTCCCTTTCACATTGAGTGTAGGTCCACCAAACCAATGCAGAACCTCTCAGTCTGGTCTTTGCAAACTTTACTTTCTTACTGTCACTATACTCTTTGAAGTCAAAGTAATTACTTATGGCTTCAATCCAGTCCACAAGAGTATCTCCATCTAGTTTCCCATTGAACGTGGGAACATCCATTTTCAGATCACCACTATCTCCATGACCCTTGAGTGCGTTCAGAAATGCCTTTTGATCAGCAGACATACCTTCTTGAGGATTCTCTCCAGTTTCTCCTTCTTCGTCCTCTTCTGACTTAGAAGTGCTTCCATCCTTCTCTTTGGATCTTTCTTCCTTCAGTCTCTCTTTGAGCATTTCTTCCACTATCTTCTGGATGGCTGCTTTACTCATCGTCTTGGGAGGCATTGTGCTAGCCTCTGTTTCTATCTCCAATTCTTCGTCTGACATACATGGCTGTGATTCAGAATATTGGCTCTGATACCAATTTGATGCAGAGTGCCAGCAGAAGCGGATGAAGATTTGACTATATCTTCACTATCGGCAAGAGATCCTCCAGTGTTTCGCCGAAGTCAAGGATGTCTTCGCTGTCAGAAAGACATGAACTATCGGCCGCTCCTTATTCTTTTATCCCGATGGCCAAGTTCTCACTGATACTGTCAGGTACATCAGCCAGACCGATACTATCGGTATAACTTTCTTTTAGTTATCTGATATACAAACTCTTACCGATGTGCATTGCGTTGAACTTAATCGTCGGTAAGACCTCTTGCTTCGGCCAGACTTCTACTTAAACTCCCGATAATGACTCTCACACTGATATGTCTTCTACTATCGGCATGACCTTCGCTCATCGGTGGGACTTCCAAGTCTTCTCCTGACGGTGCTTCCTCACACCGATACTCTTTATCGGCGACACTCCGAAGATGTCTCACCGATCGGTGAAACCTTGTACCGTCGGCTAAGTGTATTTTCCTTAGCCCGATTTCGTTTCTCTCGCCGATGCGAACAACGATGGTATGTGTCTCCGACACTATACCAATCTTCGGTAAGACGGAGAGTATTTCACACCGATGGATCTCCAATTGTTTTGAGGCGCCGAACTCGGATTCCCTTCGACAGAACAATGGAATTTGGCCGATTCATATATCAACCCTCGATCACTTGTAGCAATCTGATCCCACAGCCAAACTATCCAATTTCACTCTGATTTCTCGACTAGCCACATGACGATGTCTAGTCGAACTTGACTGAGTTCTCTGGCTTCCTGGGTAAGAGTTCAACAACAACAAACGTGAAAAGTCTTTCCCCCATCACACTGATACTACACAGGGCTTCAGTGGACAGAGGAAAGGGCCTCCATGTATGAATCAAAACCCTACTCCTAGGTTACAAACCAGCCACTGTGGAACCGTGGGTTTTACACCGTC
Source organism: Cunninghamia lanceolata (assembly GCA_027924645.1). NCBI lineage: Eukaryota > Viridiplantae > Streptophyta > Pinopsida > Cupressales > Cupressaceae > Cunninghamia > Cunninghamia lanceolata. The sequence continues at coordinate 22,124,213 of BSBN01001583.1, forward strand.
TGCACACTACAGAGTCACTATGGATTGACAGATAGCATCCGGTTAGGGTTCCATTTACAAAATCAGGATAAAGATATCAAATCACTAAGAACAACCAAGAAAATCAACACAGATCATACCTAGAACTCTCTTTATTCAGTTATCAAAAGGAACTTGTTGTAATACACACTTCTCTCCTCCCCGTGTGACATACAACCTGCCTCTAAAGAAGATGTAGAGACAGCAGTTATCCCCTCCAACCGTGCAAACTAATTTTCAAATCAGTTAGCCGTTGGTTTACCCTTCATACAAGCAAAACTACATGTGTGTCTTGCACAATTACATTCATGGGACCAAATTGACCCTTATTACAAAATGAAGTGGCTTAAGAGCCTTATGAGAAAACAAAAGAAAAGATGACCCTGCACTACAGAGAATGTGCTCCTGCACCAGAAGGTACAACCATTTTTTGTACATATAAATAAAGTATGTGAAAATTATCATTGCCGCAATAATTAAATTTCACCTCCATCTTGAGACAAAAAAAATTATGAAAATAGTTAAGATAGATATAGTTATCCCTATGAGTACGACTCAATTTGTGAAGTTCCTTTTGAGAAAAATTAAAATGCATAGATGAATTCAATGTGGATTGTATCCAAAGTACATGTCCAAATTGTAGAGATTTGAAGAAAATTGCACCAATAGAATCTATGTTGATTATCCAATGGTAGTTATTTGGAAAAGATCTAAATATGAGAAATACACAACTAAGTTGGGAATTGAATCAAAAAAATTACCTTGAAAGAAAGTCAATTGCATTGCAACTATTTTATGCCCAAAATTTTCCATCTTATGTAATCAAATATCCATCATTATTATGGTGCAAGGTGACAAGTGAAATGATTTTGTGAGTCGAAGGATTTCTTTCCATAGGGTTTTAATATTTATGTTGTGGATTTTTCTTAGAAATACTCATTCAGTCCTTAATTTGAGATTAAAAGTTAATATTACCACTTAGAGAAAGTAGCAATCTTTATAGACATGTGTTATATACATGCTAAGTTAGATGTCAATGGAATAATATAAAGTAGTAAAAGTGAATACGTGATGCAGAGGGACTCCCTCCTACTACAACTCACAAACTCACAACATAATATAGATTACAAATAAAAAAATCTCTATTTTTTTTCAATGAAAACAACTCAATTACAATCAACAAATCTACAACATACAAATTCTACATATACATTCATTGGATCCACATGGCCTCTCAAATTCTATAGAAACTCCTTTCTTTCCCTCACATGGCAGTCTTCTCTGCTTCATAAGCCCCTCAAATGGGCTGAGAGCTCCCTAATCTCCCTCTAAGAAATCTACTCCAAACCTGCAGCAACATTTCTTTTTATTCTCCAATAAGGAAGTTAAACCGTCTCAAAATTAGTTCATCCGTTAGAACTGTTTCCCATGAATAAAACTAAATCGCCATAGTCCTTTGATTAGGACTTGACATGTACCCATGCCAAGGATATTCCTCTAGATTATTAAAAATTAGCCTTTATTTCTTTGGTACCTCTTATCAGCTAAACATCACTTTAGAAAACTTCTTTTCTTCGTCCCAACAAAACATATTACCCTCAAACTAGGTCAAAATGTCTTCATTGGCAATGTGGAACTTTCATAAACCACAGATTCCTTCCCACCAATCTATTCATCAACGTTCTTTTTAGGTTCAAAAGCTTAAGTATTTCCTGACACACTAGTATGAGGACGTAGTCGTCAAAAGTGACACTTCACCAACATAAGATTTCACCAACAGAAGATTATCAACAAATTGTTTGTTTTACAAACTAGGGAGTTTGCCAATATGATACTCCTAATCCATCAAGTTCCTTTATCGATGACTTTTCAAGTTTGGGAACTTTGACATTTCCCAATACACCTTGTTGGTAAAAAAGGCCCTTCACAAACTTAAGTTGCATCAACACACATTTTATCAACAAATCTTCAACCCCACGAACCTTGGACTCGGCCATTAATTAACTTTATGAACTTTGAGTGTTTTAACTTCTACTTTATCTCATATTGGCAATTAAAGAAATTGTAAACTCCACTCCTTAAATCCTTTATCAGTGAAACATCTTATCGGTGAACCTAAGGGTTTGCAAACTAGAAATTTTTTTGCCAACTAAGTTTGCAATCTTGCAAGTTTGTTGGCAAAAGTGCTCATTAGCTAATTGGGCTATCGACAAACTAATGGATCGGTGAACTAAATAGTTCATGAACTGAGAAATTCTTTGACTAGCTATAACTAGCCATTTTTCTCCCAATCTTCACCAAAATTGAACTGGAGATACCCAATTGGGCCTTCTACAAGATGATGCCCTTCACTTGGCCAATTTGAGACTGAAAATCTTCCTAAAGCAAACTGCCCAAAACCAACACAAAGAAATAAAATAAAACTAAAACTGAACTGAAACTGAAACTGAGAACTTAAAATGTTTTTGGTTGATGTTGATTACTCATGGACTTGGATGCTCCTACATCAGATACGTCAGGTAGAAAGTTTGTGAGCATAGGCTCACAAAATGGAGAATAGTAGAACTACCCTTTTAGGTTGCAAACAACTTACAACAATCTCTGTCACTGTAACAGGTGTTGTTATATGGAGCCTAATCAGACTCGGAGGTCAAATTTACCCCACTTTTATTGGCATGGTTTTCCCCCAAATTATTTAACAGGGTTAAGGGGCAGCGCCCTCAAGACGGGATCAAGGGGCAGCACCCCTTGCGGGGTCGAGGGGTAGCACCCCTGGCGCGCTCCTTGTCACGATACAAGGCGGGGTCGAGGGGCAGTGCCCCCGAAACCTTAGACGATTTATTATTATTTTATAAAGGTGTCGAGAGTTATTTTTTCTATTGGCCAACATAAAAACCCTATTTTTCTAATCAACATAAGGCTTGATAAAAGCAGCTAAGGGTTAGGGTTTCTGATTGATGTATTGTAGCATTTTACAGCGGTATTGAGTTGCAAGGATTGCTGGTTGTAATCAGTTTGATTTACTGGATAATAATATTGGACTCTCTATTGGTGGATGTAGCCCAAGTTTGGGTGAACCATGTTAAAACTTGTCTCTCACTATTATTATTTATGTGTATTTTTGTTCCTTTGTTTAATCTTTATTTGCATTTAATTGATATCTTCTGTCGATTAACCCTAACAAGTGGTATCAGAGCGGGTTGTGTTCGATTATCGTTTGTATGAAGGTCTCATGGTTGAGTGGGAGGAATGGTGGACGAGGGTAAATTGAAGGTAGATAAATTTAATGGGTAGATCTATCAGTTATGGAAGATGCAGATGGAGGATTATCTCTATTATAAGGATTTATGGAGGGCATTGGAAGGAATAGCTAAGAAATTGGCAACAATGACTGATGAGGATTGGAATCTTCTGGACATAAAGGCACTGGGAACCATTCAGTTGTGCCTGGCACCATCTGTGGCATACAATATAACAGAAGCGATGACAACAAGTGAACTGATGAAAGCTTTGGCTAAATTGTGTGAAAAACCCTCAGCCTCAAATAAGGTATTTCTCATGAAGCGTTTGTTTAATCTAAAAATGATTGAAGGTAGATCTGTAACAGATCATTTACATGAGTTTAATACAATTACTAGTCAGTTAACTTTTGTAAAAGTAAAATTTGATGAAGAGGTGAGGGCTCTCTTGGTTTTATGTTCTTTGCTAGAAAGTTGGAATAGCTTTGTAATGGCTGTAAGTAACTCTATCTTTGGTTCAAACACTTTGAAATTTGATGATGTTGTTGGTGTTATCCTTAGCAAGGAAATGCGACGGAAAAGCTTAGGATGTCCACATCAGGTAGTGTTTTGAATGCAGAAAGCAGGGGCAGATCAAAAGAGAGAGGAAAAGGTTCTGGAGGTCATGGGAAGTCATGAGGAAAATCAAAGGACAAGAGATCCCAATCTAGAGGACAGAAGGATTGCTGGTACTATGGGAAACCAGGTCATCTGAAGAAAGATTGCTGGTCTCGGAAGAATAAAGAAGGAGACAAACAAGAAGGCAATAAAGAGGCAAATGTGGTAAATAATAAATCTAAAGATGATGCTTTGATTCTTTCCCTAGATAATGTTGATGAGTCATGGGTTTTAGATTCAGGGGCCTCATTTCATGCTATGCCCCATAGAAGTTATTTTCTTGATTATGTCCAAGGAGATTTTGGGCTAGTTTATTTGGGAGATAACGAACCTTGTTAGATTGTTGGAAAGAGAAGAATCAAGATTAAGTTGCAGAATGGGAATCATTGGCTACTACAAGAGGTAAGGCACGTTCCAAGGCTAAGTAGGAATTTAATTTCAGCAGGGCAGCTAGCTGATGAAGGTTGCATTGTTACATTTACTGATAAAAAATGGAAGGTTTCAAGAGGTGCTTTAATAGTAACAAAAGGTGTGAAAGTAGGCACCTTATATCTTTGTACAGGTCATACTGTTCCTTCTACTTTAGTTATTGCAGAGAAAAAACAAACAGGTTCAGGAATAGTTGCTGCAGGTTTGTAGGAAGAGACTAAAACAATTGCTGTAGGTTCTGAGACAACACTGTGGCATAACAGACTTGGGCATATGAGTGAAAAAGGTATGAAGATACTTCATTTTAAGAAAGTTTTACCAGGTCTGAAATGTATAAATATGGATTTATATAAAAGTTGTGTGTATGGAAAACAAAAGAGAGTTAGTTTTCTCAAGGATAGGAAGCAAAAGAAAGATAAAAAGTTGGAGCTTGTGCATACAGATGTATGGGGACCGGGTCAAGTATCTTCTCTTGGTGGCTGTCAGTATTATGTTCCATTCATAGATGATGCAACTAGGAAGGTTTGGATTTATTTCTTTAGGTAGAAATCTAATGTATTTGAAACATTTAAGAAATGGAGAAGCTTGGTTGAGAATGAGATAGGTAAAATATTAAAATGTCTCAGATCTAATAATGGTAGTGAGTATTGCAGCAAAGAATTTGAGGATTATTGTTCCTTTAATAGAATTCATAGGCAGAAAATAGTTCTAGGTACTCCACATGAGAATGGAGTGGCTGAGCACATGAATAGGACAATAATGGAGTGTTCAAGAAGCATGAGATTGCATGCTAGGATGCCTTTAAACAGGTGGGCAGAGGCTGTCAATACCACTGTATATTTAATTAATAGAGGTCCTTAAGTTCCTTTGGGTTGTGGTATTCCAGAGGAAGCATAGACAGGTAAGAAGGTGAGTTATTCTTTTCTCAAAACCTTCAAATGTGAAGCATTTGCACATGTAGATTTTTAAAATAGAACCAAGCTAGATGCAAAATAAAAAAAAAGTGTATTTTCGTTGGATATAACATTGATGAATTTGGTTATAGGCTTTGGGATGTTGAAAATCTAAAAATTGTGAGAAGCAGGGATGTTGTATTCAATGAGAAGGTGTTGTACAAAGATCAGTTGCAACAACATGAGAAGAAAGAAAAGGATTATGTGGTACTGGATGATACTCCAAATAGTGATGTTCTAGTGGTTCCTCATGCTCCACAAAAGCAACAAGAAATACCACAAACTCTAGTGAATGTTAGATAGTCAACAAGGCTAAGTTGACCTCCTGAAAGGTTTTCTCCCTTTTTGTATTCTATTTTGTTAACAGATGCTGGTGAACTGGAAGGGTATGATGAAGCTATGTAGGTGGATGTAAATGTTCAGTGGGAGCTTGCAATGAAAGAAGAAATGGACTCCTTGTTGAAAAATCAGACTTGGGAATTATTTAAGTTACCTGTAGGTAAAAAGGCTTTACCAAACAAATGGGTTTATAGGCTGAAAGAGGAAGATGGAGGTAAGAAAAGATTTAAAGCCAGGTTAGTTGTAAAAGGATTTGCACAGAAAAAAGGTATTGATTTTGATGAGATATTTTCTCTGGTTGTCAAGATGACTTCTATTCGTACTGTTTTAAGTATTGTGGCTACTGAAGATTTGCATTTGGAACAACTAGATGTGAAAACTGCCTTTCTCCATGGTGATTTGGAGGAGGAGATCTATATGGAACAACCACAGGGATTTGAGGTCAAAGGTAAGGAGAAACAGTTGTGCAGATTGAAGAGTTTGTATGGCCTGAAACAAGCACCTCGGCAATGGTATTTGAAATTTGATAGTTTTATGGCTGAGCAAGGCTACAACCGGTGTAATTCTGACCATTGTGTTTATTTTAAGAGGTTGGATAATGAGAGCTACATTATTTTATGTTTATATGTTGATGGCATGCTTGTAGTAGGGTCTAACATGGATCACATAAGAGAGTTAAAACAACTGTTAGCACAATCATTTGCTATGAAGGATTTGGGGGTAGCAAAACAAATCCTTGGTATGAAAATTTGCAGAGATAGGAAGAACATAAAATTGACTCTATCTCAGGCTGATTATGTTGAAAAGGTGTTGCAGAGATTCCATATGGAGAATGCAAAGGCTGTCAGCACACCTTTGCCTAGTCATTTGAAATTGCCTAAGGAGATGTGTCCAAAGACACAAGAGGAGGAACAAAAAATGTCCAAGGTACCATATGCTTCAGCTGTAGGAAGTTTAATGTACACCATGGTATGCATGAGACCGGATATTGCACATGTTGTCAGAGTCGTAAGTAGGTATATGAGTCATCCAAAATTGGAGCATTGGAATGCGGTAAAATAGATTCTTAAATATTTGAGAGGTACATCCAATAAACATTTATGTTTTGGGTGCTCTAATACTGATTTAGCAGGCTATGTGGACTCAGATTTGGTAGGGGATATTGATACTAGGTGGAGTACTACAAGTTATGTCTTTACTGTAGGTGGGACAACAGTGAGTTGGATCTCACGGTTACAAAAGGTGGTTGATTTATCCACCATGGAGGTAGAGTATGTAGTTGCAATAGAGGCATTCATGGAAGAATTGGGCAAACAACAAGCAAACAATTCTTTGTATACAGATAGTCAGAATGCCATACATCTTACAAAGAATTCTGCCTTGCATTCAAAGACCAAACACATACAGCTTAGGTATCACTTCATCCGGTCGGTGTTAGATGATGGACAGTTAAGGCTGTAAAAGATACATACAGATAAAAATCCAGCGGATATGTTTACGAAGGCAGTGACAAGGGAGAAGCTGAGCTCGTCTTCAGCTTTGGTTGGTCTTCAAGATCGAAAATTAAAAAAAAATAGAACAACAAAGTCTAGGGTGCTTATTTCCAGTGTGAGCTATAGGGTTAGCGGTGTTATGATCAGTCTCCAAGTGGGAGATGATATGGTGTGGAGTCTGATTAGTCTCCAAGTGGGAGATTATTGTTATATGGAGCCTAATCAGACTCGGAGGTCAAATTTACCCCACTTTTATTAGCGCAGTTTCCCCCCAAATTATTTAACGGGGTCAAGGGGCAGTGCCCCTTGCAGGGTCTAGGGGCAGTGATACAGGGCGAGGTTGAGGAGTAGCACCCCCGAAACCTCACATGATTTTTTATTATTTTATAAAGGCGTCAGGAGTTATTTTTTCTATTGGCCGACATAAAAACCCTATTTTTGTACAACTGACATAAGGCTTGATAAAAGCGGCTAAGGGTTAGGGTTTCTGATTGATGTATTGTAGCATTTTGCAGCGGTATTGAGTTGCAAGGATTGCTTGTTGTAATCAGTTTGCTTTACTGGATAATAATATTGGACTCTATGTTGGTGGATGTAGCCTGAGTTTGGGTGAACCACATTAAAACTTGTCTCTCACTATTATTATTTCTATGTATTTTCATTCCTCTATTTAATCTTTATTTGCATTTAATTGATATCTTATGTCGGTTAACCCTAACAATAGGTTCATCATAAACTTGCTTCATTTGCCTCTACCAGCATTTGGTTGGGACACTTGGTGTGCTTCTCCACCAAGTGTGTAGTTTATTCCTCCTTCCTCTCGTGGACTCACATCCACTATAGACTCTTATCCTCTGCCAAAGGCTCTCTCTTCTTCTCCTCCAAATACTCTCTCATCTTCTCTCTTCTTTTGTGGAATTCAACACATCATCACTTGACCTCTTCCACCAAAATTCCTCTTCCCAATAGATCTTATCCACACCAATACCTGCAACATCTACATACAAATCTAAATGGAGTACATCCATTTGCTCTCCTACATTCACTACCTCTTTTTGACATCCTCTTCTACTCCCACCATTGAAGGTAAATCATCATAACTAAATTTGAAATAAAAAAATTACCTCATCCTTCTTTGCTGCTGCAACTTTTCCTTCTTCTTCCCCAACCTCTGCTCTTTCCTCTTTCTCACTCTCTCTATCCATCCCTTCAATATGGCATACTATTGCAATCCCTTCACCGCTTCTTTCTTCTTGACCCTCTTTACCTCCATATACAACATCACTTGCAAACATAGCTCTGTTAGAAAAATAATGAGACTCCTTCATACCCATATTTTCCTCTGCAGCCTCCACATCCTTAACCTGTTTCACAACCTCTTCTTGCTTATCCTACAACAGACTCAAAACATATTCTTCCCCATCCTTTATCATGTTATATGTATTCTTCCTACCATCATGTACATCTTCTCTATCCCAAAGCCAAGGTTGTCCCAAAAATGCACGACATATACCCATAGGTACTATATCACATACAATCTCATCCTTATATCTATGAATCTAAAAATCAATTATACATTGTTCACTTACCCATATCTGATGATCTCCTCACAACCAATAAACACTGTAAGGGTTAGGATTCTTTCTTCTATTCAACTTCAGCTTCTCTACCATCTCCAATGACACCAAATTATTTGTGCTACTATTATCCACAACCACTTTGCAACACTTTCCACCTGACTTGCAAATAGTTTGAAACACATTGTTCCTCTGGATGGGCTCTTTGTTCTCTTTTTGTGGCTTCAAAAATTCTTTCTTCATCATAAAACATTCTCCTAGCTTCCAATACATTCTATCAAACACTTTCCTAGACACTCACAAAATCAACTCTTTGCAACTTGCACACACTTACAGGTACACATCAATTCAAAAAACTCTTTCCAGTTACACTCCCATAATCAAATCTCTCTTACAACTTCAATGTATTATCTCATCTCTTAATTGCTTAGGACTCCTTGAACACCTGCAATAATTATCTTGAGCTCCTTAAACAATGCAACCGCTTCCACTACCACCCATAGGTCTTGGTGCAGACTGCCTCACATTTGGCACTTTGCCCGCACACTTAAGACCTCTGGCTTTGATACCATTTGACGTAGAGGGACTCCCTCCTACTACAACTTACAAACTCACAACACAATATAGATTGTAAATAAAAAAAATCTTTGTTTTATTTCAATGAAAACAACTTAATTACAATAAACAAATTTGCAACCCACAAATTCCACATATACATTAATTGGCTCCACATGGCCTCTCAAATTCTACAAAACTCCTCTCTTTCCCTCACAGAATAGTCTTCTGTGCTTCATAAACCCCTCACATGGGCTGAGATCTCCCTAATCTCCCTCTGAGAAATCTACTTCAAACCCGCAACAACATTTCTTTTTATTCTCCAATAAGGAAGTTAAACCATCTCAAAATCAATTCAATCATTAGAACTATTTTCCCATGAATAAAATTGAATTTCCATAACCCTTTGATTAGGACTTGACATGTACCTGTGCCAAGGATAATCCTCCAAATTATTAAAAATTATCCTTTATTTCTTTGGGACCTCTTATCAGCAAAACACCACTTTAGAAAACTTCCTTTCTTTGCCCTAGCAATACATATTAGCCTCAAACTAGGTCAAAATGTCTTTATCAACAATGTGGAACTTCCATAACCATGGAGTCCTTCCCACCATGTTGATCTATTCATCAAAATTCCTTTTAGGTTCAGAAGCTTAAGTATTTCTTGACACACTAGTATGAAGACATGGTCGACAAAAGTGACACTTTGCCAACATAAGATTTCACCAACACAATCTTATCGGCAAATTGTATGTTTTGAAAAATAGGGAGTTTGCTGATACAATACTCCTAATCCATCAAGTTCCTTTATCAAAAACTTTTCAAGTTCAAAAACTTAGTCATTCCTCGATACACCTTGTCGGTAAAATGGCCCTTCGCAAACTTAAGTTGTACCGACACACGCTTTATCAACAAATCTTCAACCCCATGAACATTGGACTCAACCATTAATTGACTTTATGAACTTTGAGTGTTTTAACTTCTACTTTATCACCTATCAGCAAATTAAAGAAACTGTGAACTCCACTCTTTAAAGCCTTTATTATCTTATCGATGAACCTAAGGGTTCACAAACTAGTTTTTTTTTCCAACTAAGTTCGCAATCTTGCAAGTTTGTGGGAAAAAGTGCTCATCGGCTAACTGGGTTGTCCGCAAACTAATGGATCGGTGAACTACACGGTTTGCAAACTGAGAAATTCTCTGACTAGCTATAACTTAGCCAATTTCGCCCAATCTTCACCAAATTTGAACTGGAGATACCCAATTGGGCCTTCTAAAAGATGATATCCTTCACTTGGCCAATTTGAGACTAAAAATCTTCCTAAAGTAAACTTCCCAAAACCAACATAAAAGAAAACAAAAAACAACTAAAACTGAATTGAAACTAAAAACCTGAAATGTTTTTAGTTGATGTTGATTTCTCATGGACCCAGATGCTCCTGCATCAATAGGTCATCATGAAAGATGATCACTTTTACATTAGTGACGATACAAGTTATAATATGAGCTATGTATCTCATTGTTTTGTAATATTTTTTTGTGGATCTTTAAAATGATGTAACATAAATTCTTTCGAACATTAGATTTGGTCTGATGGATATGCTAGTTATTATTGAATAATTTAACTCTTAAATTTTGTAAATTACTTTTAAAAACTCAAGATACATGATTTGGTCTAACATGGTTTTGATGGTTGTCTACTTTATAGGACAATTTAAGTATGCAAAAGTATTTTAATCAGCCCCTTTGCACCATACACCAACTATGGTAGGTCGTGTGTGACTCTTTTTTGAATGAGAGGACACTGAATTAAATGGGATTAGAATGGGTTATTCTTATTGGTCAAGTGACCAACACCCCAATTCTATAGGGATTTTATGTAGTAGCCAATGAGGAGTTACCAATTTGGAGTAATGTAGGCACTACAGGGATTGGGTTTCTAAGAGGACACACAATGATTCTATGTATGTGGCATATGTTGAGTGCATAGTTAGAATGTTTCTGGCAGGATCCTTGTTGCACATAAAATCCTTCAACTCTTTGATCTAATGGTCCATCGGGACTTAGGTCCAAAAAGTGTCACAAGAAAAAATAGTCTCCATCAATTGCAAGATGAAGCATAGGGTAAATCCTATTTGTTACTTCAAAAGGCAGCATTTGAATACCTTGAAGTGACATTGGGAGTTTACTAAATGTACATTTTAGCTGGGAAGGCAATAACATAAAATTTAAGTATGAATCCTGGTATAAATCTTGACCACTAGAACTAATGAACTAATGTTAATGGGAGTTAATCCTTCCAATAATCCATGAGAGGATTGTAATTAATATTTATTATAATATATTATACCATTTTTCTATCAAATTACAAAGATTCAAGATCCCTAAGCACTCTAGAGTAGGGAGATATACTAGGTTGAAGCCTCAACAAGAATAACTAGTGTTGATCCTAGTGTTGAAATAAGTGCCTAGAGTGCCAGTTTCCTTCCCTATGCCAACAAGGTGGAGAAGGAATAGTGTTTTGGGTTAAATGAGGAAATGAAATAGAAAATAAATAATCAATCCATAAAGAGTTGTAGATAAAGGAAAAGGTGTGGCTCGTGAACTTTCCACCTATTCTTTCATTTACTTCAAATCCTATAATTTACTAAAAGAGAGGTGACCACTTACTAAAAATAAAAAAGTTTACCTTCATCAAAGATAGAATCATAACTTCCAAGATGAGGCTAATTGAATAATTTAACCAAAGATTATTAAAAACATGACATCCTTGAGGGAACAACCTTTGCTAGAGTTAGAAAGGAGGTAACTCTTGATGATTATTTTGGTGTGAGGATATGGACAACCACCCTAGCCCAATATATGATCCCTAGGGTTCACCCTTAGAATTAGTGGAGGCCTATGCATAGGATTATGATGCTCAAAACAAAGTTACTATAGGGAAATGACTAGGTTAGACTTCAAGTATTAATCACCACTAAGAAAATAAGAGAAATTTGTATGTCTCTCAAGGGAGGTATGACATAAGTATTGAAAACCTCAATCATTAATGGAATAATATTGTGAAGAGACAAATCTAATTTCCTCTAGAAGTAGGTTCAATGTGTTAAAGGAGAAGAAATCATAAAATTTCACATCCCTTATAGTGGACTCACAAGTGAAGTAAGACAAGATTATTGCATGTTAACTTTTATCCATGACTAAGAAATGAAAAATATATATAACCCTACCACATGGAAGTTGTGTATAGTGTTGGTAGGAAATAGGGCACAGAGTAAAAGCTACTGCAACTCTCCGCAAATGGAGTATAGAGCATAAGGCTGACATGGATGATAGAGTTAAGGATTTTTTTGTAAAGGATAGGTCCCTATAGCATATATTGTATAAAGATATGTAAGAGAGTAAGCATAAGTAAGCAGATGCAAGGAATATAAGATATAGAGTAGAGACTTCGATGTGCCTTTTGTATATGTTATTGAATACGAATATATATTTAAACATATATGGATTATAAACTAATGATTAAGTGTCTATTGATGTGTTTGGCATGTTTCATGTGATTAGATCTTACCACATTATGTTGTTTCCTACCGCAATTATCTATCATTCTATCACTGTATCTTTTGGGGTATAAACAAACTACTTAAGAGTATTGTAGGCTCAAGTCTCTGGACTGTGTCCTAATTTCTCTTTCCAACATATAGAATGATTAAAGAGGCTAGGAACATTATACTTGTATTTGAATTTGTGGAAGCAATAACAAACAAGATCCATGCCAATAATTCCAACTTCCATATAAAAAATATGTGTTCTACACACTCCTACCTACTCCACATGCTTTTACATCAAAATGTAATGAAATATCAACATATGGTCCTCAACCATAAGGTTAACATCACCAAGGATGAGTTCACCCTTATCACTATGTTGGTTTCAAGAGTCACAATTCCAAAATCCTAGAGTGTTAACCTATCTTCAAGGCCAAGGGTTTGTCTTGAATATGATAGGATATGGGATCATCAATAGAGTATGGATGACTAAAGTATAATGATTGAGAGTGGGTATTCTTTCCTTCACTTTGGGATTAGCCAAACATAGGAGGGTGTTCCTAGCAGTATCATTAATACGATGTTTGAAACGAATGTTATGATAAAATGTAACAACTAGTAGCTATACTCAATGTATGATAGACCCCAATATTTGTCACTAAGTATATGATGAATTGGATACCTATAAAACCTTTCATTAAGATGTTAACAACATCATTGCACATGCATTTAACGATACTAATAATACAATATTTCCACAACTAAACCCACTTTACTTTTCATTCACAGGTGTAAGGTGTGTGCACACACATGACACGATTCTCCAAAATTATGGTTGTTTCAGTTCATTGAGATTATTCTTTAAGTTACATCATTGAATCCTAAAAATTTGTAGAACTCTAACCTACTTTTAAACCAGTATGAATGATAGACATTCTAATTTTGAATGTGTTTGATCATTCACCACCAAGACTAATGCCTACTCCAATGGGTAATATAGTCTCAACTTGGATGGAAGAAGAGGCAACACCTATAAATCACAATTGAAACTAGACTTTTATGCACATACAAATTAAAGATACCATTTCATACAATTGGACATACTTAGTAATCCATATGCGTACTACAAATATTTATATGAGACAATAGCAAGACAACTACTAATATAATGTGATTCTTTAATATTTTATCATATATTCATCTAAACCTTGTTACATTCATACCAACAAATGTGGCAAGAGGGAACCCACACAAAGGTTCAAAGATTCCCTTGAATAATTATAAATTACCATGGAGACATTGAATTAAAGGATTTATAATTTTAAAACCCTTTATGTAATTCATAAAAAGTATTTTCCATCTTACAAACTGGACTTGTAGAAGTCAAAACCTTAGTGATGTAGAGCCATACAACAAAAGCTTACAAACAGGGTGAAAAACCCATTAAACCCACCAAATAGCTAATACTATTTCCTATCAGCAAGATCTCTCTTTCATCTACCAGCAGCATCATCATATTCGGTGAACACAATTATCCTCCTGATGATCACTATTCACCTTACTGTCAAACTCTATCTGCAGCATCATGATGTTCGGCATCATCTGCACCTTTTATCAGCAGGATATAAAATATCAGGTTCCTCCCATATATCTTGATGATGACAACCTCATGCACCTCTCTTCTGATGCTTACGTCACCCCGATATTCGACCCACTTACACAACCAGCAGCAGGATATAACTTATCGGGTCATATTGACACATCTTGATGACGATACTCAACTTTATGCACACGACAAATATTCCACCGAATATTCCTCCCGTGATACACTTAGTGTTAATCTCCAATCGCCAAGAAATGAACTGTCGGCGAACACTTCACATTAATCACCCCGATATCCTACGCCTATGCCAAAACACTTGTCGTCGGCAGGATAAACTTTTATCGGGTGATATTTGGAATGTCCTGATGACGGTGACGTCACATGCACTGCTACTTCCTCCAATGTCTACGTCATCTGGATATAAGACTCATTTATGTACTCCGTAGCATGATATGAATTGTCAGGTTATACTATAATATCCTAATGATGATCCTGAGATCTATGTGGTCCTCGGCTACCTGATGTTCAAACAAAAGATGATCCTCCTCCTTTCTTTGGCAAATGTGACTTTGACTCACCGTTGACCTGTTTGATTGTACCTTCACCTGCATGTATGCTCCAACATACAACAACGATATGCGGATGATGGATACACACGAAATGATGATCCTGAAGATGATTATACAAGAAATATATATCCAAACTATTTTATCCTGATGCCTTCAAAACAGGCATTTTCCATAAGTTTCAAGACCCGATCCGGACAGCGATATGTGCATAGATGCAAATGCGATATACACAGTCTGTAATGTCGCATGCAGATGCTGTATATCTGTCAAATGCATATTTTTGACAAAAACTCTCAGAACTTCACAATTTCACATAGAAAACATGTCAATCAGGCCAGATCATCTCCTGAGCAATTCAAGCTTAGAAATTTATCCTCCTAAACCCTAGCACATGAGGATGCTAGGATAACTCACAGCATGCTAAAAATTGATCCCACGAACATGAAATGCATAAACAGAGAAACAAAAATGTAAACTAAACTATGATACATGCCCATTCCACCAATTCAGAGAATCAACTGGTGGAATGGTTGGATGAATCCATTCGCCTATAACCCAAAAGAATCAATACATAGATAGCTTGTAAACCAGACAGATGAAACCAATGGGATCTCCTACTTTCAAATTAGAATTGCATATAGATCTCACAGTCACACTGTGTTACAGTACTCTATTCAATCTCCAAAAACACAATACCTCAACGGACTATCAACTGTATCTACTCTCTAAACCAACTGATCTAGGGCATAAATAGTAACTCCTCGCAAGTACTACCAACTCGATTCCCAGCAGCTTGGAGCTTCCAAGTGGCTGGGAGGAGACAACTAAGATAGTTGTCATAACAAACTTCTAACTACCAGCACATCCTCCTAGATCGAACTAAAACATAAGAATTGGTCCAATGGACCTTATTACATCAAGAAGTCAAACATACTATAAATAGACCTATGTAATGTTTTGCTAGGGTGCTCCTGCACCATACTCCTCAGAAGAAGAAATCTCAAGTCCACTGGAGATGAGAGTATGTAGATCTGCACCATGTTTTTGGATCTGCTCTTCAATCATCCACACTACTTCTGAATCAGTTTTTCCCTGCCAAGACACCAAATACTCCAAATAGTTTTTGTTCTATGTCTTCTTGATCACTCTTGTGTTCAAAACCTTCTGCAACTGTGGCGAATCATGCTTTGGAATGTCATCAACTGCTGTATCCTATAGGAGTTCCTGTTCTTCATCTGGATTATGCTTGTATGGAGTTAAATCACATACATTGAATATAGGTGATAAACCAAGATCTGGAGGGAGTTGTATCTCATAAGCATTATGTCCATGCTTTCTCAAAATCTGACATGGTCCAATCTTCCTCTGCATGAGTTTAGTATATTTGCCCTTAGGAAGTCTTTCCTTCTTCAAATGAACCCATACTAAATCTCCAACATCAAACTGTACATCCTTCTTCTTTTTATCAGCATATTCTTTATACTTCAAGGTAGTTTACTGTAGCTAGGTCTTTACTTGATCATGGACCTCTTTTATAGCTTCTGCAAAAGCTTCTCCCTCTGCACTAATAGGGTCTGCTGCAGGTAGATCTCTCAATTCCAAAATTCCTCTTGCCATACACTATCTGAAAAGGTGATTTTCATGTACTCCTATTGACAGTATCATTATAGGAAAATTCAGCCTGAGATAGGATATTATCCCACTTTTCTCCATGCTGTTTTGTCAAACATCTGAGCAAATTCCCTAAGGAACGATTGATTACTTCAGTCTATCCATCCATTTGAGGATGATATGTGGATGAAAAAGACAAATTTGTGCCCAGTTTCTTCCAAAGGGTTCTCCAGAAATGACCAATAAACTTCACATCCCTATCTGACACTATGCTCAATGGCAATCCATGTATTCTGACAATTTCCTTGAAAAACAAATCTGCAATGTATGAAGCATTAGCAGTGGTTTTGCATGGCAAGAAATGTGCCATTTTGCTGAATCTGTCCACTACAACAAAAACACTGTCAAATCCTTTCCTTGTCCTTGGTAAACCCAAGACAAAATCCATACTTATGCTTTCACATGGTCTGGAAGGAATGGGTAAAGGCTGATATAAACCTGCATTAGTTGATCTCCCTTTGGCTTTCTGACATATCACACATGTCTCTACAAACTTTCTGACATCTGATTGTAACTTAGGCCAAAAATAATGTCTTCTAACAAGATCAAGAGTCTTATCCAAACCAAAATGTCCTGCCATAGCTCCACAATGTTTCTCTTTAATGATGTTCAACCTTATAGAACACCTTTGAATAGCAATCTATCCTGGATCAGAAATTTAGAGAACTCAGCATGATATTTATCTCCAAAAGAAGTACATACCTGATATATCTCTCCAAAAGCTTCATCAGCATCATACATGGTCTTCAATGAATCAATTCCAACACTCTCCAATTGAATCTGGTTGACTGTTAGAGCTCTCCTGCTTAAGGCATCTGCTACCTTATTCTTGACTCCTTTCTTATGCTTCAATGTAAAAGTAAAAGCTTGCAAAGTTTCTACCCATTTCATGTGTCTGTGGTTCAGCTTTTCTTGGCTGTTTATGAAATTCAGAGCCTGATTATCTATGAATACTATGAATTTCTTTGGCATCAAGTAATGCCTCCATTTCTTGAGTGACTGGAGTAAAGCATACATTTCCAAATCATATGATGAATACGTCTTTTTAGCATCATTGAGCTTCTCACTGAAAAATGCAATAGGCCTACCTTCTTGGCTGAGTACTACTCCAATGGCCATGTGACTAGCATCGCATTCTACTTGAAAGATCTTGTTAAAGTCTAGAAGTGCAAGGACTGGCTATTGTGCCACCTTCTTCTTCAATGTTTCAAAAGAATCATTTGCTTCCTTAGTCCAAGCAAATTTGCACTTCTGTCCTCCTTTTATAGTATCAAGCATGGGTGCACAAATATGACTAAACCCTCTTATAAACTTTTTGTAGAAGGTTGCTAACCCATGGAAACTTCTGACATCATTCATAGTCCTTGGAGTTGGCCAAGACAATATGGCACTTACCTTCTCCTTATCCATTTGTAGCTTTCCTTGGGAAATGACAAAACCCAAATATGTGATCTGCTCTTGCATGAACAAACACTTGTCCAAATTTATCATCAGTTGCTCCTCATGTAACCTCTTGAGAACCAAATCTATATGTCTGAGATGTTCTTCCTTTGTCTTGCTGAAAATCAAAATGTCATCTAGATATACTATGACAAACTTTCCCATGAATTCTCTCAAAACCTCATTCACCAACCTCATAAAAGTACTAGGTGCATTAGACAAACCAAAAGGCATAACTTTCCACTCATACAACCCTTCATTGGTTTTGAATGCTGTTTTTCATTCATCTCCTGGCCTAATCCTGATCTGATGATAACCACTCTTTAAATCTATTTTTGTAAAATACTTAGCACCTCCCAAATAGTCAAGTAAATCCTCTATCCTAGGGATTGGAAACCTATACCTGATTGTGATCTTATTACTAGCTCTGGAATATGTGCAAAGCCTCCAAGTGCCTTCTTTCTTTGGTGCTAGTACAGCTGGTACTGCACATGGGCTTAAACTTTTACCAATCAGACCCGTGTCTAACAATTCCTCAATTTGTCTTGCTACTTCTGCATTTTGTTCTGGAGTTAGCTTATATGCTGCTTTGTTTGGAAGTGTAGATCCTAGGATTAGATCTATGCAATGGCTGATATCCCTTACAGGTGGTAGGGATCTTGGCATTCCATCAGAAATGATACCTTTATACTTATCCAATAGCTCTTGGACAGCTGGGTCTATGAACCTCTACTTCTTCTCTTTCTTGACTTCTTGCTGCTGTTCTTTATTCACTAACATACATGGAATTAGGGCATATGCAACTGCACCTTCTACTGCTACTTCTTTCATGAACTGTTTTCCTTCCATCAGCATTACCTTCACTTCTTTTCCTTTGGATTTCTCCTCCTTCTCTGTTAATGGTAGTAACTCAGTCACTGTACCATTCTTAGTGATTGTATAGGTGTTTCTAACACCATCATAGCAT
The DNA here is from genome assembly GCA_027924645.1 of Cunninghamia lanceolata. Classification (NCBI taxonomy): domain Eukaryota; kingdom Viridiplantae; phylum Streptophyta; class Pinopsida; order Cupressales; family Cupressaceae; genus Cunninghamia; species Cunninghamia lanceolata. Next base: position 22,143,273 of record BSBN01001583.1, read on the forward strand.
GCCTTCAAGTCATACTGCCATGGTCTACCAAATAAAAGATTGCAAGCATCCATCTTGGTAATGTCAAACAACAACCTGTCTTTGTATGCTCCAATCTGAAATTCTACCCAAGCCTGTTCTTCTACAACTATTTTCTGACCTTGGGTAAGCCATGAGACCTTATATGGGGATGGGTGAGGCAATCTTCTAAGCTTAAGCTTTGTTACCATTTCATCAGATACAAAATTTTCAGTAGAACCAGAATCAATTAAAACTTTACATGCCTTACCTCCTGCTTTGCAAATGGTTCTAAAAAGAGACTTTCTTTGTGGGGGTTCTTTGTCAGGTACCTTCATGGTAGTCATTATTCTCCTCATCATCAGAGATTCTCCACTCTCTGGATATCCATAATTGTCAGGAGCATTCACACTCTGAAAAGCATTAGAGCCTGTTGCACTTTGACTATCAGGTTCTTGGATCAGATTCGTTCTCCTTTCTCCTGTTGAGCTTGTTGCCTTTTCTAGACATCTGCTGGCTATATGGCCTTCTTTGTTACAATAATAACATCTGATAGATCCTCTGCCCTGGGAACTTCCTCTGAAAGGTCTTCTGCCTCTGAAGTTTCCTTGCTGGTTGTAACTTTCTCTCTGGTTTTGACTGTTATTTCCCTTGCTATTGTCATGACTGGATTCTCCTTGATATCCATGTCCATGTCCTTTGCCTCTGAAAGGACCTCTTCCACCTCTTTGCTGTTTTCCTCTTCCTCTATTGTTCTGTTCTTGTCTTCTCTTTAACTTCTCTTCCAGTTTCAATGCCAACTGAAAACATTTCTGAACTGTATCTGGATTATGCAGATTCAAATCTTCCTGAATGTTGAACCTCAATCCATTAAGGTATCTGGCTACCTTTTCTTCCTCACTTTCTTTTATCTTTGTCTTCACACAAAGTTTCATGAATTCCTCTGTATATGAGCTGACATCTAGCTCCTTCTGCTTCAGGTTTTGCTTCCTCTTGTGTAATTGGATACTGTAATCCAATGGAACATAGGCTTCCTTCACTAAAGCCATCATCTTCTTCCATGTAGTGACTCTATGCTTTCCTTCTTGTACTCTGTCATCTTGGACAAAATTCCACCATGTCAATGCAGCTTCTTTCATTTTTGATTGGGCTATCTTCACTCTCTATTGTTCTGGTATCTCCTCTGTCTCAAAGAAATTATTTAGGGAGTCTATCCACTCCATCACTGAATCAGGTTCCATCTTTCCTGTAAACACTGGTAAATCCAGTTTCACATCCATGGTTCTCCTCTCCATGGCTTTGAGGGTGTTCAACAGTGGCCTCTAGTCTGCAGGAACGACCTCCTCATTCCACCTGGGGATCTCTTCTTCTTCCCTATCTTCTTCTCTACTAGAACCTACTCTGTCCCTCAAATTCTCCAACTCATCCTTTAATTCCTGATTCTGAGCCTTCACAGCCTTGCTCTCGACAATCTACTTCTTTACCAGAACTGCCAGCTCAGTGTTGGTCATTTTTGGCGAGAACTCTGATGTCCCTTCTTCATCCGACATCTTACTATCTTAAATCTGCCCCAAAAGATTCAACCTTTGCTCTGATACCACTATGATGCAGTGCCACATAGTAAAAGCTTATAAATAGGATGAAAAACCCATTAAACCCACCAAATAGCTAATACTATTTCCTATTGGCAAGATATCTCTCTTTCACCTACCAGTAGCAGCATCATATTCGGTGAACACAATTATCCTCCTGATGATCACTATTCACCTTACTGTCAAACTCTATCTGCAGCATCATGATGTTCGGCATCATCTGCACCTTTTATCAGCAGGATATAAAATATCAGTTCCTCCCATATATCCTGATGATGACAACCTCATGCACCTCTCTTCTGATGCTTACGTCACCTCGATATTCGACCCACTTACACAACCAGCAGCAGGATATAACTTATCGGGTCATATTGACACATCTTGATGACGATACTCAACTTTATGCACATGATGAATATTCCACCGAATATTCCTCCCACGATACACTTAGTGTTAATCTCCTATCGCCAAGACATGAACTGTCAGCGAACACTTCGCATTGATCACCTCGATATCCTACGCCTATGCCAAAACACTTGTCGTCAGCAGGATAAAATTTTATCGGGTGATATTTGGAATGTCCTGATGATGGTGACATCACATGCACTGCTACTTCCTCCAATGTCTACGTCATCTAGATATAAGACTCATTTATATACTCTGCAGCATGATATGAATTGTCAGGTTATACTATAATATCTTGATGATGATCCTGAGATCTATGTGGTCCTCGGCTACCCGATGTTCAAACAAAAAGATGATCCTCCTCCTTTCTTTGGCAAACATGACTTTGACTCGCCGTTGACCCGTTTGATTGTACCTTCACCTACATGTATTCTCCAACATACAACAACGATATGCGGATGATGGATACACACAAAATGATGATCCTAAAGATGATATATACAGGAAATATATATCCAAACTATTTTATCCTGATGCCTTCAAAATAGGCATTTTCCATGAGTTTCAAGACCTAATTTGGATAACGATATGTGCATAGATGCAAATGTGATATACACAGTCTGTAATGTTGCATGTAGATGCTGTATATCCGTCAAATGCATATTTTTGACAAAAACTCTCAGAACTTCACAATTTCACATAGAAAACATATCAATCGGGTCAGATCATCTCTTGAGCAATTCAAGCTTAGAAATTTATCCTCCTAAACCCTAGCACATGAGGATGCTAGGATAACTCACAGCATGCTAACAATCGATCCCACGAACATGAAATGCATAAACAGAGAAACAAAAATGTAAACTAAACTATGATACATGCCCATTCCACCGATTCAGAGAATCAACCGGTGGAATGGTTGGATGAATCCATCCGCCTATAACCCAAAAGAATCAATACACAGATAGCTTGTAAACCAGACAGATGAAACCAATGGGATCTCCTACTTTCAAATTAGAATTGCATACAGATCTCACAGTCACATTGTGTTACAGTACTCTATTCAATCTCCAAAAACACAATACCTCAATGGACTATCAACTGTATCTACTCTCTAAAACCAACTGATCTAGGGCATAAATAGTAACTCCTCGCGAGTACTACCAACTCGATTCCCAGCAACTGGGAGCTTCTAAGCGGCTGGGAGGAGATAGCTAAGACAGTTGTCATAACAAACTTCTAACTACTAGCACATGCTCCTAGATCGAAGTAAAACATAAGAATTGGTCCAATGGACCTTATTTCATCAAGAAGTCAAACATACTATAAATAGACCTATGTAATGTTTTGCAGGGGTGCTCCTACACCACTTAGATTTCTCTTAGACACCCACAACTGAGGAGAGAGAAAAAATGATCAACCTCTATTACATATTGTTGTGTCGTTACACAACACACCCCATTTTTCCCTAGCAAAAGAGGGACCCAAGTTTTTGCTTTGCTTGGCTTGTTTTTGCTTTCCCTTTCATTTTGTGTGGTATGGTAAAAGCACTATCAGTCAGTATGCATATGTCCTATCTTAGGCATATCCAGATCTTGAGTTATGGATCAAAATTTCAAATTGTGAATTTTCCCGTATTAGGCTTGCCAAATGAAAGAGCATGAAATTCTAAGTAGTTTTTCCTTTTGAATCATCTTGAAACTTGTCAAAATAAGGAAGTTATGGCTAGTCAATGTTTTGGTCAACATGGATAAGGACATTACCAGTGCAATATCTTGATCGATGTCCTGATATCCACATCTTGATGAAATCACTTAACCCTTAGTAATATAAGGCTAACACAAGTAGCCAATGTCATGTATAAATTCAATCACATGGATATTATCTGTTCAAGGGATTCATACCTTATCTTAATATCCACATCTTGGTGATGTCACACTGTCTTCCTCTAATTCATAGTCATAATATGTGGACATTCAAATATGCAGACATTCATTAATATCCTCACATTTGCTAAGTGCTTACAAAAACTAATATCTAGACATTCTTCAATGTCTAGACTTTCCCATGCATCTGGATGAGGTCATCCATATCCTTGTCTGAGGTCCAACCTGGTAGAGTTCATACACATACATGCCACATGTCATCCTCTACTCTCCGCGGGAAGTCCTTTAGATCTCCAATGAAGTAGCAAAATGACATATCAGCTTCACGCACCCCACAATGATCCAACTTCATGACCTGTGTCATGTGGCACCATTTTGTGTCCTTGTGGGAGACCTTTTATGGCTCCAGCAACCTAAAAAATTTCACCTTGCACTTGCCACGTAAGTATGGTGAGGCCCAACAAATGCGTCTTTAAGACATACATGCCACATGGCATTATTTTGTGTCCTCACGGGAAATGCTCTCCGTGAGACGGCAAAATATTTAGAATCTGATATCCATGTCATGTCAAAATCATCAGGATATCCAGATATCCTGATATTCACATCCAAACATCCATGTCCTGATATCCTGACTTAATAGCCTGAGCCCGACATCCTAATATTTAGATATTCACATTTCGCATATCCAAAGCATAGTATTCACAACTCGATACTCATTGTTGAAGATATATCCCAAGCCTGATATTCATTTCTATGAGGGATATCTTGACCTGATAGTCATATTCAGATATCTACATCTGGACCTCCTCTCACAGTGAATGATATGCACATTTTCCTGCTAAATGAATTAAATGTAAAGGATTAAAGTTTGTATCTTTGTTACAGGATATAGAAGCTGATTAAAGCTTGGAAAATGTTACTGAGAGCATAGAAAAGTAGAGAAAGCTGGATGCTGAACAAAGGAGGCGTGAATCAAAACTAGAGGACGCCCCCGAATATGCTGTCTTCCAGCTAGAGTGTGGACTTTGAGCCAAAGATGCGGGGAATTTTATCCTATGCCAACTGTCCTCCACTAGCGATTGCCAATTGGCAATCACGTGCTCTCAATTTGGGTCATTGGTTATTATGAGTGGATCCTAACCATTGAATCAAATGTAACTATTTTTGGGCCTTTTCTCTAAAAAGGGCCATGACTTGCCATTTTTAGGGAGAGCTAATTATTACACATCTAAAAAAAGGTCAAAATTGTTGTAGACTTGATAGGAGATTGGATTACTGAGACTAATGGAGACTGAATTGTTGAAACTATGGGAGGTTGAATTGTTTCAAATTTGAGCACAAGTTGTGATGTTCTGCAACTTGGTTAATTCTCTTGCAAGGTTAGTTCTTCAGATCATCGTAAATGTACTTGTTCTAAAGCATACCTGATTGGAGATGAAGCTATAGATTACATCCTGATTGTAAACTTTATGTAATCTTCTAGTTGATTTCTAGATATGTAGTGGTGAAATGTTGTGTTCAATAGAAGTGCTTTCATTTTATTGTATATTGTTGTCAACTTTCCCTTTGAAGATTAGCACTTGATCATACGGATTTGTGGACTGTCCTGGTGAAGTATGATTTAGTTTACTTCTCTCTATTACTGTATCAGAGCATGTATGTGGATCAGTGGTCTCAGTTAAGTAATTTTGGGAATCTCATTCTCTAAACTCTATTTTCTCATTTTCAATTTCATAGATAACCATAGGATAACTACAAATAATGATCAATCATAAGCTGGCATAGTAAATATATGCTAAATAGTGATATATTTGAAGCATATATAGTGAATTATGATAAATACTGATGCATTTCAAGAAAATTATCACAAGTATTAGTAAAATATATGTTGTGAAGTACATTATTTGAGCAAATTCAAGGTGCAACAGTAAATATTAGTTCAAACAAGGATAATATTAGAAAAACTAATTGAATCTAGAAATATATTTAGAATTAGTTTAAATCAGAGATAAATTCTAGTGAGTTACTTCAAGTTAGCATCAAATTGAAGTTTATTTTCTTAAATCCTAATTTAACATTATAAGATTTGATAGAATTATTGCAGATTTGTGTAGAGCAGGCATAAATGATGGGATATTTGAAGAAATACTAAAGAACAATGTTGAAATTACTAAAGTATGTAAGGACCCAAATTGATTAACAACAAAACACACATCAACCCTAAGTGACTGTCAAAAGGTCATGACTTGACCAATGGAGACTTGGGATCATAAATTCATCCTAAATTTATCGTATCTTTCAAGATGATAAAGGTTTGTTGTGTAAAGTTTTAATTGTGTTAATGAGACTAACAATCACATCAACACATATCTCAACCTTGTATTTATAACATTCTATTACAATGCATTCTAGTGGCTTGGGAAAGATATTTAGGGGTCACATATAGGTCAATGCATTGAAAGTAGAAACACAACACTTTAAACAAAATCTACCTTCGATCTATTGTTGGATGCCATGGAGCATTAAAATTTTCTTCCCACATTCAAAGAGGTATTTTAGTACATACAAGTATAGACCTAGAAATGCTAGAGTTTTCATTTATGGTGTTTAAGTGCCTCTACCTATCTTCATCATATTCACATGGCCGTACACATGGATTTGTACCTTTGAAGAGTCTAATGGAATTTTGGAAAGATTCAAATGATTTTACACAACCATCATGGTCAATTCCAGGCATTAATGATACCTATCTAACATGTAGGGAGGTAGGTGGGGCTTTGCATTTGAAAAGTGGGTTTTCAATAATTTTCATACATGAAGGGTGCATAAGTGCAAGAGGGGACCATGAAGTCAATGAGAGGAATACACATGTAGAGAAGTGGAGATTGTGATGCATCCATTAGGTGCATGAGAAAACAAAAGTCTATGGGTTGAGGAAGGTATAATGGTGAAACAAAATGGGTTCCAGAACATTGAAAATATTTTTATAAGAGGTAGGTTGGTAAGGAAAACCCCCAAGATCCATGAAAGTGAGGCTTTTTAGAGGGTGGGGCTTGGGTGGTACTTTGTAGGGACTACAAAGAGGAAAATGAAACTTAGAAATCTCATGAGAAACAAGGGAGTGGGGAAGTGGGAGACTTTAGGGAAAGGTATGCTAATAAGAGAAAGCCTAGAAGTATAAAATTAGGACTTTGGGAAACTTGGGTAATGATGACTTGAGGGAAAGACATGTTGATAGGAGAAAGCTCAAAAGTTGGAAATTGGGACTTGAGGGAACTTTCGTAATGAGGACTTCAAGGAAAGGCATGCTAGCAAGAGAAAGCCTGAAAGTCCAAAAATGGGACTCAGGGGAGCTTGGGGAAGGAGGACTTGAGGGAAAGGAATATGGAAAAGAGAAAGCCAAAATTTTGAAATTGGGGCTTGGGAAAACTCAGGGAATGGGAACCTAAAGGAAAGGCATGTCAACAAGAGAAAACCTAAAATCTCTCCCAAGGTTGGAATTCACCCAAATACCTTTATAGTTAGAAATGTTTTACATTTTTAAAATTTAGGCACATGACAAGGATATGAGGGGAGGAAAAGCACAAAACTGCACACGAATTGACCAAGGGATCGCACTGAAGGAATTATTCGATCAAATATAAATGATGGATAAAGGAGGGATAATGTATTTAAGAGGATATAAGATGGGAAATTTTGCATTTTAAGGAATATGCCAAGATTAGCTCTAGCTAGGAGCATGTGCATCGTGTAGGGTTAACAAGTCCAACTACATATTTGGGGTACGAAAAAAATGGACAAGGGGAGAGGAGAGAGGGGGAACAAAAGGTAAACACAGAGGGGAAATACATACAAGACACACATAATAATTTACAACCAATATCATGGAGGCATACAAGAAATTAAAAATATATGGTTGCAAGTAGAGGTTTGAAGATAACTATAGGTTAGATGCTACAAAGATAATACATGGCACAAGGCCATGGATAAACTACCACAAAACACTTTTCTCTATAAAATAATAAGTTGGATGAAGGAGTTGAGCACCCTAAAATTTATGATGTGTACTTACCTTTGAGTTGCAACAAAGTGTATCTCCTACACAAAAGCATATGCATTCTACCAATGCAAATAGAACCATGCTAAAATTAGAAATGACAATCATTAAGACATGGTAACAAAAAGTAGTAGGGGCTATCATCCTACTTAGCCATGTGACAACATACCTTTTCAATCTCCATGGTAGCATGATACACATCTTTATTGGAAATCATATCAACATGAAGAAAAAGACTCCTCTCAACATAAAACTAAAATGTCTCTTGTTTAGGTGCAACCTAAAGCTATGCAATATCATGTGAATGCTCAAGTTCATCTAAAACTAGCAACCTAGCTACACTACAAATGTTAATGTGCTCTTCCATGATTTAATAATAATCTTAACTCAAATCCATTTCTATGCCCTCAACATAAAGATTAGAAATTTGAGACACTTCTTGTTAAGATCCAAAGTCTTCAAATTGCCTCTCTATTTTATATCCTTTTTTTCACTCCACTACAAAGCCACTATTGTCCTAAAGAAAATACTTAACAATTTCATCTTCTTCCTTTTCAAGGTAAGCAATTGAATTTAATTGAGAACATATAGGTCTAGCACAAGAATAATCAACTAATTAATTTACAAATGCATCTTCAATACTCTCCTCATCAACAAGAGACAACTACTCTAAACCCACAAAAATATATCTATGCAAAGATCATCATGACCAAGAGTAGTTAAATCATGCACTCTTTGATTAGGAACATAATCCTCACAATACTCAAATTATCATACCCATATCAAAATGTCCTACCCACCACCAGGGTATGTGCATGGAAATAGGGGACCAAAAGGGGGTCAAAAGTGGCCACTTTTTTCTTGAAATCAGTAAAAACTATTCTTGTATGAGAAATTGAAGATAGCCACTCTCAAAAGTAGAAGATGTGATCAGAACAAGATTTATAGTGCTCAGAATCTAGTTTCTAAACTACTATTTTTTTCTAGAAATGGTGGAGAATAAGACCTACTCAAATAGGGGGAGCACACAAAGTGCTCCTGTTTTTGTTAGAAAAATATAACATAGAGTCTGGTCTGCTCCCCCTAAAATGTTGACTTTTTTTATGTATTTCAAAAATCTCTTTAGCTGAAAATTAGCTAATATCATGTAGTTTATTCCCCATTTTTCTATTACTTTTTTAATGAATATTTGATTTTTTATGAATTTTTAAAGAGGACACATCTTGAAAAATGAAAATTTGAGCGTGGCCCCCCTAATTTTTTTGAAAACTAATCAAAAATAGTTTTTTCAATGTGTATAAAATTGAGTCTAGAATCTAAAAATGTAATTTGTGTCAAATTTCAATAAACATATAAGAAATGACACCAGAAATACTAGACATAGGTTTTCTATGAAAAAAAGAACACATCAACAAAAGAAATTCAAGATGGAAACCTTAATGTTATAAGATTTTTGAAAAAAAACATGGTTAGAAATTTGATAAAAAACTTGAAGTCATCTTGACATTTTTTTGTATTAATATTAAAAAATGTGTAAACCTAATGGAAAAAGATGCTTAAGATTTGGTGATTTTATAAGTTTTGTTGAAAACACATCCTTGGTGTCCAAAAGGTAGGTCCAACCCTTTGGGTTGGATGCCTAAGGAAAATCCAACCCTTGGTGTTGGAATTTCCCAAATAAGTAAAAAATGTGCTCGTGTTATAATATGAGTGTGCTTCAAATCAGTTAAAACTTGGATAATAAGTGGGACAAATTATATGACTCATGTCAACCCTCCATCTTCTTTCACTCTAGAGTAGCCCCATGTCTATGGAGAGAAAACCATTATATAATTGGGTGATGATGATGAGGAAGATTCTATTAGGATGAAGGTGACATCAACTTTGTAAATCCTATGTATTTAATTACTCAGGCTGGGTAAAAGCACAAAGCTGTGTCACATTTTTATAAAGGAAACGGCCAACGCTAATCCAACTTTTAAACTTGAATCAGTAAAAAGTGACATATATGTTTTGAATTTTGAAATGATGTAAACTAATAAAATATTTATTTTTAGTATATTTTATGTTTGTATTTTTTCAAAAAATTATTTGAATATAGTTTTTAATAAATTGACACTATAATTTAGTTGCTGATAAAATGTTGAAAAATGAAGTTACATGAGACCTCAATCTTTATATAGTAATTTTTTTTTCTTCAATTTTTTTGTGTGTATTTATAACTTGAAACTTTAGTGCATGGATTTTTTTTTTTCCAATTTTGATAAATATATATTTTTAAATAAATAATAAATTGTGTGTGTATTAAAACGTAGTTGTTTCCATTCGACATCAACTTTCATATCAACTATTTATCTAAAATAGAAAAAAAATTATACCAGCTTGATATAGATACTTTTATCTAGTGCATCATATTTTTTTCAATATTTTTCAATAAGTTTTACTAGTTTTCCTTGACATGGTAATCGACCTAATATTTTGTGTTGATAACCTACTTTTAGTAAAAAAAGAAAGGAAAATATAAATAATAATTAAACTATTAAAATATATGTATTTTTGAAAACTAAACTTATAGATCTAGAAAAGGGTATTTTCATATGTTTTTAAAAATATTATTTACACGAGTAGAAGTTGTTGAAATATCAAGTTTTTCAAATAATTTTATTTTTTTGGTAAATTGGCCTCATAGTGGTGCTACATAACTTAGTAAAATAGACATAACTTACTCATAACACAATGACATTGAATGCAGCAAAAATAAGTAGAAAGTAGATTTAATTATCTTTCCAACCATACCACATGCATGTCATACAAATGCCATATTGATCCGTACCAAGCTCTGAAACAACAATTTAATGTTTAGAAAATGCAGAAAATAAAGCTTCTTTATTAATTTTTGTGCAAAACTTCAACCCCACCACTTGTGTAGACCATTTCCAGGTTAATACAACATATTTCTATCAGTTTCTAACTAACTTTTCAACTTCCACCTTTTTTTTTCTTCATTTACAACATGTGACTCTTCACATTCCACAGTTTTGCAACTTTTGGCATTTTTTGACAATATTTTACAAAAATGATAACTTTTTGCAACTTGACTCACCAAAACTCCTAATGATCTAACATGGACTCTAACACATCCAAAATGGTCTTAAATAACCTTATTACAAGTATTTAACACCAACAAACCCAAAATGCAAACTTGACCCCTAACAACCTATTTGACCAAAGTGCTCCTGCACCATACTTCCCAGGAAAAAGAAATTTGAGTTCCACCTCAAATATGAATCTTCTTTCTTCTCTTTCAATTCCTTTGCATGAGTGCATTGTTTTCATTTTTTTGGATCTTGAATACATCTGTATCAACTGGTGCACTTGTGTTTTTTGGTCCAACAACATGCTTCTTGAGCCAAGGCCAACTTGGTACAATGTAGCCATGTGATTTTGTTTGTTTTCTTGTTCTAACTTGACCTTGGACTGCAATTATAAATTTACTTTTGATGTCATCTATTTTGTCTTCTTTCCCTGCACATGAAATAAACATATTAAAGAAATCATATTTTTCTTCTTCATACTTCACTTCTTCATCCACCTTATGTTGTTTGCCACACATTCTTTTCTCTTCATTATTCTCCAAATTCTTTAGTTGCACCTCAACCATACTCAGCTATTCATTTTTATTTTTGAATTGCTCATATATTCTTCTATTCTCCTTGACATCAACATTCTCAACTCTTGGTTCTTTTGAGAACCATACTATCTCCTTATCCTCGATAACTATCTTCTCTCTTTGATCTATCCTTGAGTCCTCTACAGCTTCTTTTGCTGTCTCTTCCTCTTCTTCTTCTTCCTGAACATCACCCATTTCAACATCAATGTCACTATTACTTTCATAAGTTTGAAAAAACTCAAAAGAAAACTCTTCCATTTCTCATTCAACTAATTTTTCAAACATGTTTTCAAAATTTGTTACCTCAACCATTACCTCATTTGGCTTTGCTTCATATTGTTGTATTGCTATCTTCTCACTTAATAATAAGCTTTCAATTCATATGCACTCATCCTCCAAGGCTGTTAATGCAAATTTCATGCCATCTTTGTCCATAATATCATATGTGTTGTTTTTTTATATACTTCGCTACCTCCTATGATGCCACAACCTTCCAAACATAATATGACATACATCCAAATGCATAATATCACAAACTATTTCATCTTTATAAGGGCCTATTTGAAACTCAAATTTGCATTGTTCACTTATAGTTACTTGGGTACATGCTTGAAGCCAAATCACTAAATAGGGTGTGGGGTGTTGTATTATTTTCAAATCCAATTTATCTACCAAATACTCAGAAACAATATTATCCATGCAGATATCTAAAATCACAACTTTACAACATTTACCTTTGGACTTGCAAGTAGTCCGAAATAAGCTTTCCTTTTCCATCTTTCTTGATTTCTTGGCTGCCATTTATTCCTCCTGTATCTTCTTTTCCATTTCTTCCTCATGTAGCCTCTTTTCCACTCTTAACAATCTATCTAGAAGTGATGATGCCCTTGTTCCATTTTTCTTCTTATTTGGAGCCATCCTTCAACATCAAATCTCACTAAACCACATTAGCGAAAAGAATAAATAATTCCCAAAGATATTTTATCTCTTATACCAATTTGATGTAAAGCATGATGTAGGTTGTCTATACAATCACAACTTAACAAACTTTTCAATTTTGAACCCTATCTTGGTGGGTTTCTCACAAAACTCTTCAACTTCTCCTAGTAGTACTCCAAACAAGGTTTTTCCACCATAATTTTCCAAGAATATCTTGAAAAACAAAAAAGGGGTAGTTTCAAATACCCTTTATGCCCTTTGAAAACATATCCAATTTTCAAGTGGGGTTGTTTTGGAACACAGAGTTCAAATCTTGACTATCTTACTCTTGACTAGGGTTAAGGTGGTGTAGTAAATAGGGTTTTGTGGTCATAATTTTTAAACCATAACCGATCTCTAAGAAATAAAACTTGATTCAAATACCCATTTGGCTCTTATTTAACATATCTCAAAATTAGGGTAGGTTATTTTGTACGGAAACCCTCAAATTTGGACTATTTTCCCTCAAATTAAGCATACTAGGGTTTCAAACATGTTTTAGTAAAATAGACATAACTTACTCAAAACACAATGAAATTGAGTGAAACAAAAAGAAGTAGAAATTATATTAAATTATCTTCCCAACCATATCACATGTAGGTCATATAAATATTGTATTGATCCGTACCAAGCTCTGAAACAACACTTTAATGTCCAGAAAATGTAGAAAACAAAGTTTCTTTATTAATTTTTGTGCAAAACTTCAACCCCCACCACTTGTGTCGACCATTTCCAGGTTAATACAACATATTTCTATTAGTTCCTAACTAACTTTTATACTTCCACCTTTTTTTTCTTTATTTACAACAAGTGATTTTTCACATTCCACTGTTTTGCAACTTTTGACAAATTTTGACAACATTTTACAAAAATGACAACTTTTTGCAAATTGACTCACCAAAACTCCTAATGACCTAACATGGACTATAACACATCCAAAATGGTGTTAAATGACCTTATTACAAGTATTTAACACCAACAAACCCAAAATGCAAACTTGACCTCTAACAACCTATTTAACCAAAATGCTCCTGCACTATGATTGTAGGATTATTCAGATTGGTTGTGATAGTCAGAGTGTAATATGTTTGGCCAAGAACCCCATATATCATGCATGAACTAAGAATGTGGAAGTTCAATACTATTTTGTTTTTGAAATGATTGCTAATGGTCATGTTGAGCTGAAGAAGGCGGCTGACACTCAGGAGAATGTTGCAGATTCACTTGCTAAACCTATGAGCATGAAAAAGTTTACGTGGTGTAGGAAGGCCATGGACATTGTTCCTAGTACTTAGTTTTTTTATGTTTTCCTATGGAAGTATTTACAATTTATGATGTCAAGTGGGAGAATGTTAGGATTAAGGTGCCATCAACCTTATAAATCCTATGTATTTAATTAAACCTAATATTATTTGTAAATCATTCATAAGGGATAAAGTATTCACCAAGTAGCGATCTTGTTTCAATCATATTTTGGATCCTTGTACCTGATGGGGGGTGTGGGGGGGATTGTCCCCCCCATTACTATTTTCGGGGGATCAAGGGGGTGGTAACAATATTTTTTTTAGAAAATTGGCTTGTAAAATATTGTAATTTCGTAGTCAATTTGGACTGTTCATCATTAGGTAGAAGATCTGATGGTAGAAGTTATGTTAGGTTTTTTTCCCCTAGAAACCAACACTCTTTTAAGAGGATATTATATTATGACTGTAAATAAGTATTATAGGTGTTGCTGGATTGAAGATTGAAGAGGAGATTGATAGTGTTGTATTGTAAAACTCTATTGAAGTTAATACATACTGGTGCATCTATTCTTGTGTGGAGTTTTTTCCTGAAAGAGTTTCTCCAAGTAAACATTGTTTTGTGTGTTTGATCTTCTATTATGTTATTTCTTTGTGTTGATTTCATACCATCTCCATTTTCGTTCTAGACAGTTAAATATCTATATTATAGTTGTAATCAGTTTTTCATTTATAGTTGTTTACCTTCATTTCTAACAGATTAAAGGCCTCCATATTTTCAAATAGAAGAGGGAGTGTTGGAAAAAGTATCATAATTTGCACCTGGTTAGATGAGGATATAGTGTTAGAGAGACGAAGACATAGAGCAAGATAGAGGAGAGAGAGATAGAGAGGTAGAGAGATAAAGAGAGAGGGAGGATAGAGAAATAAAGAGATAAAGGGAGAGATAGATAGAGAGATATAGAGGAAGAGAGATAGAGAGGAAGAAAGAGATAGAGAGAGGGATCTCTCTCTCTATATATAGAGAGAGAGATGTTAGGATTAAGGTGCACCAACACCATCGACCTTTTAAATCTTATATAATTAATTACTCCTAATGTTGTTTGTAAATTTCCATAAGGGAATATGTATTCACCAAGAAATGGCCTTGTTTTAGCTACATTTTGGATCCTAGTACTTGATGTTAGAAGTGAAGACAACAACTACTCAAATGGAAATTTGATTACAATATGTTAATGATCTCAAATAGTGTAATATCAATAGAGATTGCATGTGGAAATCAAATCACAACATAGGAACAAACACCATAGAAGAATAACACTAGATATAATGTGGAGAAAACCCTTTCAGGTAAAAAAATCCTTCAAGAAAAGAGGCTTAAGTTGTATTATCTTCAAAATATGAATAACATAATACATGCACTTCTTTCATCTCTCCAAACTTCACTCCGATAAAACCTGTGTAAAAAAATTTCTCATACTACAACATTTACATGGAAATGAACTTATAGAAGTGTTTTCCCTCCAATCTAGGTGTCCACTTTCTCTCTCCTAAGAATTTCCAACATGCAAACATTGAATGACTTCTTATAAACTCATGACACTTTTCCAAAGTCAGCCATGTAAAGTTGGGTACCCAAGGCCAAAAATGGTCTCTTACAGCATCTTATGATGCATCATAACCTTTATAGATTCTCCCAAAAAGCATCTTCCCAATATGGGGAGCTAGAGATAAACATAGCATCGTACAACTATTAATTACTTGTCATAAGTTGTCATAGTGTCATAGAATCTTATGACAACTTGCAACTATCATAGATTCCCTTACATGCACTCACCAACTTTATGATGTGTGTCATACATGCTAAAAATAGCTGATTACTCCAAGGTGGTGCCTACACTCATTTACTCATGATTTTTACAATTGCCAACAGTAAATGTCACTCCATAATTACCTCAGGTAAATCCATAATTACCACTGCTGATGAAACCACCTCATTCCCTTATGGGTAATTACAAATAATAAAATAGAATAAATACAATATTGGGATTTACAAGTTTAATTGCACCTTATCCCAACGTTCTCCCACTTGACATTATGCATTGTAAATCAACCCATAGGAAATCAAATGAAAATAATCATGTACTAGAAATAAGGCCTATGGTCTCTCTGCACCAAGAAATGACACTAGAAATACTAGACATAAGAATTGACACCAGAAATACTAGACATAGGATTTCTATGAAAAAAGAACACGTCAACAAAAGAAATTCAAGATGGAAACCTTAATGTTATAAGATTTTTGAAAAAATACATGGTTATAAATTTAATAAAAAACTTGAAGTCATCTTGACATTTTTTCGTATTAACATTAAAAAATGTGTAAACCTAATGGAAAAAGATGCTCAAGATTTGGCGATTTTATAAGTTTTGTTGAAAACACATCCTTGGTGTCCAAAAGGTAGGTCCAACCCTTTGGGTTGGATGCCCAAGGAAAATCCAACCCTTGGGGTTGGAATTTCCCAAATAAGTAAAAAATGTGCTCGTGTTATAATACGAGTGTGCTTCAAATCAATTAAAACTTGGATAATAAGTGGGACAAATTATATGACTCATGTCAACCCTCCATCTTCTTTCACTCTAGAGTAGCCCCATGTCTAGGAAGATAAAACCATTATATAATTGGGTGATGATGAGGAGGAAGATTCTATTAGGATGAAGGTGACATCAACCTTGTAAATCCTATGTATTTAATTACTCAAGCTGGGTAAAAGTACAAAGCTGTGTCACATTTTTATAAAGGAAATGACCAACGCTAATCCAACTTTTAAACTTGAATCACTAAAAAGTGACATATATGTTTTGAATTTTGAAATCATGTAAACTAATAAAATATTTATTTTTAGTATATTTTATGTTTGTATTTTTTTTAAAAATTTAAAAAATTATTTGAATATAGTTTTTAATAAATTGACACTATAATTTAGTTACTGATAAAATGCTGAAAAATGAAGTTACATGAGACGTCAATCTTTATATAGTAAATTTTTTTCTTCAATTTTTTTGTGTATTTATAACTTGAAACTTTAGTGCATGGATATATTTTTTTTCCAATTTTGATAAATATATATTTTTAAATAAATAATAAATTGTGCGCATATTAAAACGTAGTTGTTTCCATTCGACATCAACTTTCATATCAACTATTTATCTAAAATAGAAAGAAAATTATACCATCTTGATATAGATTCTTTTATCTAGTGCATCATATTTTTTTCAATTTTTTTAATAAGTTTTACTAGTTTTCCTTGACATGGTAATCGACCTAATGTTTTGTGTTGATAACCTACTTTTAGTAAAAATAGAAAGGAAAATATAAATAATAATTAAACTATTAAAATATATATATTTTTGATAACTAAACTTATAGATCTACAAAAGGGTATTTTCATATTTTTTAAAAAATGTTATTTACACAAGTAGAAGTTGTTGAAATATCAAGTTTTTCAAATAATTTTATTTTTTTGGTAAATTGGCCTCATAGTGGTGCTACATATGCATTTAGCCAAGAATTTTAGTTGGAAAAGTTGTGGACATATCTAACTTAGCTAGAATGAATCTTACAAGATCATATGTTTGACCAAAATTAATTTTTAGTTAGAAATACTTAAATTCACTTGTGCTGATAAGTTGGCTAAAAGTGTGACATAACTTTGTGCTTTTATTGTCCTAAGATTGTTTGTATATCATTCATAAGGGATGAAGTATTCACCAAGTAGTGATCTTGTTTCAACTGCATTTTGGATCCTTGTACCCAACAGGAGTTATAGGGGGACTTGCCTCCCAACTACTGTTGTTGGGGGGTCTAGGGGGAGACAATATTTTTTTAAAAAAAATTGCCTTGCAAAGTATTGTAATTTCGTAGTCAATCTGGACCATTCTTCATTAGGTCATAGATCTAAAGGTAGAAGTTATGTTAGGGTTTTTTTCCCTAGAAGGCCACACTCTTTTAAGAGGATATTATATTATGGCTATGAATGAGTATTAGAGGCATTGATGGGTTGAAGACCAAAGAGGAGATTGATAGTGTTGTATTGCAATCTCTATTGAAGTTGATATAGACTGGTGCATCTCTTCATGTGTGGATTGTTTTCTCGAAAGAGTTTCTCCACGTAAACATTGTGTTGTGTGTTTGATCTTCTATTATGTTATTTCTTTGTGTTGATTTCATACCATCTCCATTTTCTTTCTACACAATTAAATATCTATATTATAGTTGTAATCAGTTTTCCATTGATAGTTGTTTACCTTCATTTCTAAAATTGGGTATCAGAGCCTGACTAGTTCTGTGCCTTGGGTGGAATTGTGAGGTTTTTTTGAGCTGTAGTGGGAGTTCTAGTTGATTTTATTTTTGTAGATTTGTGTAGTTGTGCAAAACTTCAACCCCCACCACTTGTGTTGACCATTTCTAGGTTAATACAACATATTTCTATCAGTTCCTAACTAACTTTTCAACTTCCACCTTTTTTTTTCTTCATTTACAACATGTGACTCTTCACATTCCACAGTTTTTGCAACTTTTGACAATTTTTGACAACATTTTACAAAAATGACAACTTTTTGCAAATTGACTCACCAAAACTCCTAATGACCTAACATGGACTCTAACACATCCAAAATGGTCTTAAATTACCTTATTACAATTATTGAACACCAAAAAACCCAAAATGCAAACTTGACCCCTAACAACCTATTTAACCAAAGTGCTCCTGCACTATGATTGTAGGATTATTCAGATTGGTTGTGATAGCCAGAGTGTAATATGTTTGGCCAAGAACCCCATGTGTCATGCATGGACTAAGCATGTGGAAGTTCAATACCATATATTTTGGGAAATGATTGCTAATGGTTATGTTGAGCTAAAGAAGGCTGACACTCATGAGAATGTTGTAGATTCACTTGCTAAACCTATGAGCATGAAAAAGTTTACGTGGTGTAGGAAGGCCATGGGCATTGTTCCCAGTACTTAGTTATTTTATGTTTTCCTATGGAAGTATTTACAATGTATGATGTCAAGTGGGAGAATGTTAGGATTAAGGTTCCATCAACCTTGTAAATCCTATGTATTTAATTAAACCTAATATTATTTGTAAATCATTCATAAGGGATAAAGTATTCACCAAGTAGTGATCTTTTTTCAATCGTATTTTGGATCCTTGTACCGGATGGGGGTGTGGGGGGCATTGTTCCCCCATTACTATTTCGGAGGGATCAAGGGGGGTGGCAACAATATTTTTTTTAGAAAATTGGCTTGTAAAATATTGTAATTTCGTAGTCAATTTGAATTGTTCATCATTAGGTAGAAGATCTGATGGTAGAAATTATGTTAGGTTTTTTTTCCCTAGAAGGCAACACTCTTTTAAGAGGATATTATATTATGACTGTGAATGAGTATTACAGGTGTTGCTAGATTGAAGATTGAAGAGGAGATTGACAATGTTGTATTGTAAACTCTATTGAAATTAATACAGACTGGTGCATCGCTTCTTGTGTGGAGTTTTTTCCTGAAAGAGTTTCTCCAAGTAAACATTGTTTTGTGTGTTTGATCTTCTATTATGTTATTTCTTTGTGTTGATTTCATACCATCTCCATTTTGGTTCTAGACAGTTAAATATCTATATTATAGTTGTAATTAGTTTTTCATTGATAGTTGTTTACCTTCATTTCTAACAGATTAAAGGCCTCCATATTTTCAAATAGAAGAGGGAGTGTTGGAAAAAGTATCATAATTTGCACCTGGTTAGATGAGGATATAGTGTTAGAGAGATGAAGAGATAGAGAGGTAGAGAGATAAAGAGAGAGGGAGGATAGAGAAATAAAGAGTTAAAGGGAGAGATAAATAGAGAGATAGAGAGGAAGAAAGAGATAGATAGAGGGATCTCTCTCTCTCTCTATATATAGAGAGAGATTTTAGGATTAAGGTGCACCAGCACCATCAACCTTGTAAATCTTATATAATTAATTACTCCTAATGTTGTTTGTAAATTTTCATAAGGGAATATGTATTCACCAAGCAATGGCCTTGTTTCAGCTACATTTTGGATCCTAGTACTTGATGTTAGAAGTGAAGGCAACAACTACTCAAATGGAAATTTGATTACAATATGTTAATGATCTCAAATAGTGTAATATCAATAGAGATTACATGTGGAAATCAAATCACAACATAGGAACAAACACCATAGAAGAATAACACTAGATATAATGTGGAGAAAACCCTTTCAGGTAAAAAACTCCACCAAGAAAAGAGGCTTAAGTTGTATTATCTTCAAAATATGAATAACATAATACATGCACTTCCTTCATCTCTCCAAACTTCACTCCGGCAAAACCTGTGTACAAAAATCTCTCATACTATAACATTTACATGGAAATGAACTTATAGAAGTGTTTTCCCTCCAATCTAGGTGTCCACTTTCTCTCTCCTAAGAATTTCCAACATGCAAACATTGAATGACTTCTTATAAACTCGTGACACTTGTCCAAAGTCAGCCATGTAAAGTTGGGTACCCAAGGCCAAAAATGGTCTCTTACAACATCGTATGATTCATCATAACCTTTATAGTTTCTCCCACAAAGCATCTTCCCAATATGGGCACCTAGAGATAAACATAGCATCGTACAACTATTAATTACTTGTCATAAGTTTTCATAGTGTCATAGAATCTTATGACAACTTGCAACTATCATAGATTCCCTTACATGCACTCACCAACTTTATGACATGTGTCATACATGCTAAAAATAGCTGATTTCTCCAAGGTGGCGCCTACGCTCATTTACTCATGATTTTTACAATTGCCAACCGTAAATGTCACTCCATAATTACCACCACCGATGAAACTACCTCATTCCCTTATGGGTAATTACAAATAATAAAATGGAATAAATACAATATTGGGATTTACAAGTTTAATTGCACCTTATCCCAACATTCTCCTACTTGACATTATACATTGTAAATCAACCCATAGGAAATCAAATGAAAATAATCATGTACTAGAAACAAAGCCTATGGTCTCTCTGCACCAAAAATTTTTCTCTATGCTCATAGGCTTGGTCAATGAATCTACAACATTCTCTTGAGTGTCTATCTTCTTCAGCTTAATCTATCCACTTGCAACCAATTCTTGAATGAAGTGATACTGAACATCAACATGCTTAGTATGAGCATGATACATAGGATTCTTGGCCAAACAGATAGCCCTTTAGCTATCACAACCATTCTGAATGACCTTGCAATCAAAACTAATACTTGTACAAAGTCTCCTCAACCAAGATGCATCCTTAGAGACATGAGCAGTAGCCATATACTCTTCTTTAGTGGTGGACAAAGCAACTGTGGGTTGCCTTTTGCTCATCTAACTCACTGCTCCTCCAAACAAAGTAAACACATAGCCACTAGTTGACCTTCGACTATCCAAGTCACCTGCCCAATCTGCATCAACAAATCTCTGTATGTCTAAAGTTTTATCAGCACTATCAGTACTAGAATAAACCAAATAATAATCAAGAGTACTTACAAGATATTTAAATACCCTCTTCACATAATTCTAATGTTGTCTACCAGGGTTAGACATAAATCTGCTCAAAACTCCCATTGCTTGGGCATATACATTGTTGGAGTGCTTTAGAAATAGATTTGTAAGGATTTTTGAATGACTATTAGTAGGTGCAACTAATGATTTAACTTTATCATTTACTTCCCCAACTTTCATTGTGTTACTTTCAATTAGATCTTGAACTTTGTGTTTAAGACCTATGCACCTTTTTTAAATGTCTATTAACATGATGATAGCTACAACATGAATTCTATTTATACAATTTAGGTAGTGGTCGAGTAGTATTTATATGATGAATGGGAGGAAAGGTTATAAGATTTTCACTCAACAATGTTTTAAGCACATTGTCCATATAATCATCTAGTTTAATAAACACCATTCTCTTAGATGGTCTAAAGGAAGGAAAAGTAAATATATGAGCCACATGATTTGCATTTTCCTTCTAAGTTTCATTACCCTTTGAAAAGAAATTTGAATTTTGATACTTAGGAGGCTAAGAAGCATTTTGACTTGACCGTAGCTTAATTCATTTCTTGCAAGTAACTTAGATTTCACTATTTTGACATGAAAATATAGATCCCTAAATGATACAAAATTATTAATATACACATTATTTGGAATTGGTTTGATAAGCCATTTGATAAAGATAGTTTGAAGCTCTGAATCATGTAAAGGTGCATTCAATTTAGAACACATAAATGAGAATCTCATCACATAATCACTTATTCTTCTGTTTGACCTTTGGGAACACTCAAATAAATCAACAACTATAACTCCGAGGCCCATATTTACTTTGAATTGCTTAAGAAAAGATTTTGCCAAATCACTAAATGAAAGAATAGATCCATGAGACAATGTATGAAATCATTCAATAGCATAATTTTGTTCATGAAGTAATTTTGCTAGCATTTTGTCCCCATATATAAAATTTGCACATCTAACTATATAAGACTTAAGATGTGCATTAGGATCTCCTTTGCCATCATACATAGAAAACCATGGTACTACAAATTCCATAGGCAATGAATATCACACAATCTAAAAAGTAAATGGAGTTTGTCTAGGATCTAAAACTTCATCATCTTGTCAACTATTCTTGTTATCCACTTACTTATTCATTTCATTGATCTTTTGAATTAATGCATCTAGAGTAGAGGATGGGATAGTAACATGGGATGGCCTAGAATTATGAAAGGTATAAGCATAAGATGTGAGAAGAATAAAGGATCCAATGGTTTGGGTTAAAGGTGTAGAACAATGAAGGTTTCTAAGGCAACACATATTTGGTAAACGTTATAGGTGGATGTGGCTTGGCTAAGCAATGAAATAATAGTATCATTAGTGGAGGATGAAACAACATGCTATTGAATACACTATCCAATATAACAGCTCAATTTAGATAATTCAAAATACTTTGTTGAAAAGTTCAATGCATTGATGTCCTGCCATCATGCCAATGGTACCATTTGTATTTCCTTCATATACTAGCTTGTCATAATATTAAAAATCTCCCATACTTATTCTAAGAAAACAAATTAAATACAATATTTTTGACAAGGAAATTTGTCGAAAATTTAGACAATCCTTTAAAGAACAAAGACCCAATGCTCTGTATCTAGGAATCGGAATCGGTGAACAAGCTAGCCACTTCGTCTATGATACCTTTGGGCTCTCCAGTAACAACTGTAGTTGTCACCTCACAAAGGAAATTATCGACGCTCCAAAATGTTCCCAAATTGGAAGCAACACTGCCTACTTCTATCTTGGGTGGTGCAGTGGAAGAAGAAGAATGGGTGTGCAAGCTTGGAATTTGACACCCACCACCACTTTGTTGAGCGGGCAATGCAGAAGAAGACAATGTGTGTAAGCCTGGAATTCGACGATCACGTGTGCCTACCATATGAAAATTTCATGGTCATTTGGTCACTTAACTACCTTTCAATTGATTTCTCGAAATAAAGATTGTTAAATAAAATTGCATAACAATTTATCAAGATCAATAAAAGTGAAGAATTTTAAATACCATAGTCACTTTGTTGAGTGAGCCATGGGGAGGAAGGTGGTGTGGGCAGGCTTGGAATTCCATGGTTACGCGTCCCTGTCATATGAAAATTTCATGATCATTTGGTCATTTAACTATCTTTCAATTGATTTCTAATAAAAATAAAGATTGTTAAATAAAATTGTATAATTTATCAACATTAATAAAAAAAATTGAAAAAATATTGGATTCAAAAGGTTCAGGTTAAAGCTCGTGCTCCAATATAGGATAACAAAAATGATTTTGTGTATGATCTCCATCACAAAAAAAATAAAATAAAATCCACAAACCATCAAATTCCTGCCCTGTTTGCCGGGGTTCTGTTCCCAGTTCAATATAGTTGTTGAAATGGATGATGTTTAAAAACAGCTGTCCGTAGGCAGGGGTTTCGGAAAGGCTTGTGCAGTGATAGCCAAATCCTGAAACAGGCTGTGCACAGGCCGGGCAGTACATCTGACCTCCACGCGGAGGCCTCGTGTGGCATTGCAAGCAGTGTCCGTCCCCGCTATGGAAACGATGGTATAAAACTGGACGAGCCGTGGCACAGGATCTGTGCAGATCAAAATTGCAAATATCGCATCTATAGCTCTTCTCCTGCCCCCACACTAAGCAACCATCGCATTGATACGACATTGCATGCTGGACATAGCTCAGGCTGTGCGCTACGTGGCTCGGATGCTGTATGCTCTGCGACATCTTCAACGCAAACCACCCAAATGTCTGAATGAAAAGATAAGACAATGGTTTTATAACAAGAAGCTTCAATGGATACTATTTATAAAGCGTGAGTAAAGATTTAGTTTGCTAATATGGTTTTAATTGTTTTAATGAAAAACGACCTAGTCGTTGATGCAGTTTCAGTGAAACACGTTGATGTTCGACTACTGTCCTATGATTTAGGAATACCGCTAATCCTTCAAAGATATTTTGGTGGTCACACGGTCGTTGATAGGTATGCCTTTGTCCGCCAAGCGGACTTCCTTTTTCGTCCTCAATTGACGGAAATTGAGTGGATACTCCATGGCCAAGAAATCTTGATGCAAGGCAAAACAACGAAAGTTTTTAATGATGTTCGCAAGACCAAGCAGTTTATGGGACCTAAGAGTGAAGTTAACCGGCTAGACAACAAAAAAATCAACCACAACTCTAACCAACCACAACTATTACTTTTGTTTGTCCTCTATTTCTTTGAGAAACAGAGAAATTGCAAGGAAGAAGTGATAGAATTGTCCTATGTTTACACTATCCTATACGGAAAGAATTGTCCTATGTTCACACTATCCTATATGGATAGAATTGTCCTCATTAAATTTGGCTTTTCACCCATTTGTGAGAGATATTGTTGCTCAACTTGGTAGAATAATATGGTGCAAATATAACTCAAATAAACTTTCTAGCCTAAGAGTTCATCTTAGGATTTGTGTAGAAGTTGATCTAAACAAGCCCCCACTAGACAATATTAAACAAATAGGTCTTGGTTTTGAAATAGAACAACCAATAAATTTTTTGAACAAACCTAATGCATGTTTCTTCTATCGAAAAGGAGGACACTTGATATAGGACTATCTTGCTAGGAATAACACATTCTCCCAACTTGCTACCTCTTCCATGCTTCTTAATCATTCTCTTCAACCCTCCCCTTTGTCCCCCTTCCCATAAGGCCACTTCTATACTTTCCATACATTCTAAACCCATGCCTTCATTCTCTTCCCAATGGTTAGGGAGAGGAAGGAACTCTCTAGTTCCCCTTTTCATTCTATTTTTTGTTCTCCAACCCATGAGGTTGATCTCCTCCCCTCACCTCCGAGTTCACGTAAAAGATCAAGATCTCCTTTAGTCACCTCTAAAGACTAAAAGAACAATGAACAGCTAGTTTCACTTTCAACCCATTTGGTTGTCTTGCCTCAAGATAATGATGATATTACTTCTTCATCACCATGAGTTGCAATAGACTTTCTTATAATGTAAGAGGGATTTCCCTCCCTCCATTAGAAATTTAGAGAAGCCATTTTGAAATGTAAACCTGATGAAGTTAAACTAAGCAATAACTACCTTGATGCATCTCTTTATAATCTATGGAAAGTTGTTTCCTTACATAAGTCTCATAGAGATGGCAAGGGAGGAGCTATTATAGGATTGTCTACATGGATTTCTAAATATTTCATTGATAAGGGGGAGGATCCTTCACATAGTTATGTTTATGCTCTTACTTTTATCAATGGACATTCTATTGGGTTTTGCTTTGTCTACTCTTTTAATAATACCAAAGAACAAATTGCTCTTTGGGATTGGATGTCTAAAATTCTTCTCAATACTGATTGGGTTCTAGGTCAAGACTTTACTATGGTGGAACACCATAAGGACAATAGCTTGTACAATCACACTATAATGAGCCAAGAGGAGTTTAAAATTTGGCTTTACTATCATAGCTCTTTGGGTGTCGTTGACCCTATTCATGATAAATTCTTTAATCATGTTCATAATTAGCTTACATAGTCTAACTACAATTCTAGAGTGGATAGGGAAATAACTAGGCCAGACAAATTTTATTTATCTCCTAATCTTCATTTGGTTCATTCTCTTTTTAGTACATTTGTCCAAGTTGATTATTCTATTACTCTTTCTAACAACTTTCCCATCCTTTGTACCATTCTCTTTTTCTCATAAGACCATAGTGGTAATTATTTTTTACCATCAGGGTTTTACTGGTGAGCAAGTGCATGTAAATGGTATACAATTTAGTGGCCAAACTTCATTTTTTGGGAAAATGTGCTCGTGTTATATAAAATGCATACGAGCCATAATGTGTACATGTAATGGCTTGGATTAGATCTAAGCCATAACGTGTATGCGTTATAGTTTGCAAATTCAATGCAAACAAAACATGAGCGCATTTTGTTTGCATTTACTTTTTGCAAAAATCAATGCAAGCAAAATGTGAGCATGTTTTGTTTGCATTGACTTTTTTGCAAAAACCAATGCAAGCAAAACGCGAGCATGTTTTGTTTGCATTGACCTTTTTCTAAAAACCAATGTAAGCAAAACACATTCACATTTTGTTTGCATTGACTTTTTTGCAAAACTCAATGCAAGAAAAAAGCACTCACATTTTGTTTGTATTGAATTTGCAAAATATAATGCATGCATGTTATATAATGCTCACACGTTATAACACGGACGCGTTTTTAATGATAAATTTAAATTTTTTTTATCATCTCGACCATTTAGGCTTGGATTTGCAAGCCTAAGGGTCAGAGATCCCTTTTTGCTCCTAAATTCATGTTTTCAACATTAAACAATGAATTTGAACTTCAATGTCATCAGGTTTACACATTTTACACCAAAATTTTATGAAACTACCACCAAAATGAAGACCTCTTTCTTAGGTTTCTAGCCATATAATTTTTTTATTATTTTGATTATGTTAAGGTATTTAATTTTATTTTCTTTGAAGAGTGTCTTCATATTCCTCCAATACACACATATTGATTTTTCTCTATAACTTTTGACCCACCTATCCAAATTTGAAAAAAAAAGGGATTGCTCTATACTTCATTCTCTACACTTAAAAAAAAATACATTTTCGATTAGTTTTGTGCATGTTACGTGACACTCACGCTCAATGATCCAATTTTTTAGGATGCATCCACTTTGAGAAATCGTATAAAAAAAATTCAATAAAAAATAATTTGTGCAACAAAAAAATAGGGGGGCACACACCAAACACTATGAACTATGTTTCAATGACAAAAACAGGAACACTTTTGTGTGCACTCATCATTTCACCCTCTTAACCTTAACCATTTTTAAAAATATTTAGTAATTTAAAAACTAGATTTAGAGTACTACAATTCTTGTTTTTATTATGTCTTCAAATTTTAATTGGAAACATCTTGAATTACTCACCCAAGTTCAGGTTTAGCTAATTTCAAGAAAAAAGTGGCCACTTTTGACCCATTTTTGTATACCATTTCCATGCACATACCCTGGTATGATAATTAATTTATTATTTACTAGTAGGAAGTTACTATTTATTGGATAAGCATCTTGAAGGTTATGGAAGTTCTAGGTGCCCAACTTCCTTTGAGGTTGTTAGTACACTTGTAACCATCTTGACATGGCTATTATAAGCCCATAACACCTTGTGAAAGAAGACAAAAACCACCTTGAGAATACAGACAAACTAGATGCCTAGTTTGGTGAGTTAGTTACAACCTACATGAGCTATGTTAAGCATGTTGGGAAACTTCCAAGGTAGGGTGTTGGGATGTGTAACCATCTTGGATGTCCCATTTAGGTGTTGAAATTCTATATAATAGATGCTTAAGGAGGTAGAAGTAAGAGGGTGAGAATGTGAGGAAATTTCTTTTCTCAAGTGCTCGAGGGAGTGTGTGAGTAGAGTGAATGAAACTCTATACACAGATGTTGTTGGATTGAAGACTGAAGAGGAGATTTGGAAGTGGATGTATGGTAATCTTGCATTTGAAGATAATACATGCTTGGCCTCTTTTCTTGGTGGAGTTTTTTCCCAAAAGAGTTTCTCCATGTAAACCTTAAATGTTGTGAGATGATCTTCTAGAGTTTCTTGCACTCTTATGGTGTTGGTTTGTGCCTCTTTGTTTTTATTATCTTATGGCGATGTTATCCTTTTTTTTATCATTTTAAGTTCATCTAAGGTGGTTGTATTAAACATGTTAAAGTGGTTGATTTTAGCATCATAAAGAAATCGAAACTCTACATGGTAATTCCATATTAAGGCAACTTAATTTTAGATTTGCATACAATTTTTAGATTTTCATATTATAGTAGTCTAAGCCTTGTATCTCACCAATTGGTATCATATCTTGAATGAAGCTTTGATGATTAACAATTGGATTAGAGATTGATCTTTTATCCAACATTTGGTATCATAGCTAGATTTGTGTAAGAGTATTTAGGACTTTTAAGGAGGTGTTGGAGGCTTGTGGACTACAGTGGATGTTTTGTGTTAATATTATTTTGTAGATTTGTGAAATTAGAATCCATAACATGTCTAACTCTTTGACGGATATTGTTAATGGGATCTATGGTGGGCGTTGGAAGATCATGGTAGAGGATCTTGTTTTTCATGGATTTGGTCATGTGTTTTCTCATTTCATGGTGGTGACCTAGAGCTCCTATTTGGCAATATGCAACTCTCCTATTGCATTATGGTTATGTTCCTCTTCCTTTTGGCCATGTGTAGTGAAATGGTGTCCGTGTTGGATGATTTCTTTTGGAACCCTAGTTAGATGGAAAAACACCTACTATTTGGACTATAGTATGGACTTATTATGTTGGTTTCATGGTTTTAGTCCCTGGTTACACAAAAGCACTAGATGACTAGCCAATGGTTTCTTGCAGATTGTGAAGCTAGTATGCTTTATATTTTGTAAGCTTCTGGACAACCTAGTTCCTCTATTTCCTTATGATTTGTGGAGTTGGTCATTCTATGACTTGAATGCTCTTGGAAAGCTTGGTTCCTCTATAGGTTTTGCAATTTTCAAGTTTCCAAATGTTGTGCATTTGGAGATTTGTGATATGACATTTTTTGGTGTGAATTTCTAGGTGTTTCAGTGGTTTTAGATTTATAGAGAGATAGTTTTATAGGTTTTACAAGTTAACTAAAATCTATGGTTTGTAGTTCTATAGAAAGGTTGTGTTTAGACTCTTAGAGTGTTTTAGATGGAAACAATTATAGATTTGCAAGGTTGCTTATTGGGTTCTTATTGATCTATGGTTACTCTTATGTGGATTTGTTTAGAAAATCAGATCTAGTGTTGATCCTGGTTTGTGAAGCTTGGAAATATACATGTTATACCTAGTTACCTTTGTTGTACATGTTATTTATGTGGGGTTGAATATATTTATTTAGTTATTTGAGATTGGAGCACTGATCATGTATTTTTGTTTTGAGATGTTACATGTGTATGGATCTTGTAAATTGTCTGATCTGGATTATATTTGGTAGGCCTCTTCTTGGCCACCTTGATTACATTGGTATGTTTATTATAGTGAGATGAAGAAATGGTTTTGGAGTATCTCATATTGTTGTTCTTTAGAATTTGTAGTAGTTGTCTATGGTGCATAAGAAGACTTGTTCACTTTTAGTAGAGTTTTGACAATGATGTTGGACATGATTCCATGTATAGCTCAGTATCACTTTCAGTGGGAGTTTTGTGCAATTCCATAGTGTGTTCTATTTTCTTTGTTTCAAGATCTTGGTTTTAACATATTTTTGTTGTAGTGTGTAGTGAGCCATGGATAATCTTTGATTAAAATATGGATGATCTTTTGCAATGGTTGTTGGTGCCATAACAAGCTCTTGGATTCTTCCCTTAGGTTATAGTGAGGTTTCAATGACATCTTTGGTTCTATTGGTAGAGGATGATTTATCTTCATGTTATTTGAAGAAGTGTTGACATTTTGGTTTGCCATGGAGGAATCTTGGAGTCTTTGGTGAGGTGTCAAGTTTATGATGTCATTTTTGATAGATGATCCTTGGTTTAGAGGATGGATGGTATTATGTCATGGTGTACTCTTGATCATAAGTTACAGTTTTGGCATGATACAAGTTCTCTTGGGAGAAGGATATGTTCATTGGAGCATATGATATTATTTTGAGAAGATGCTAGATCATGCTATCATGAGATGCTCTTGATTATATAATTAGATCTTTAACAATGGTCAGGTTAGTTCTCTTTGGTTTTGATTATTAATCATTTTCTTAGAGCTTCACGATTTTGCAAGTTCATTTTAAGTTAGCATGGAATGATTGTTTGATGCTAATGATACTAGAGAGACTTGGGTGAGGTTGGATATCTCTTGTACTTAGATATATGTGTTGGATTGCTTACTTGTTATGAATTTTTTCAACAAAAAGACCAAGAAGCCTACACTTGGATATGGATGTGAGTCCATTATGGACCTAATGAGAAGGTTTCCATTTATTATAAGCTTTTATATATTGGTGTTGTATGAATATGTAATCTTGTATCCCAATCTTGGTCTACTCGACAGGTGAATGATCTGAGAGGTGTTGCCTATGTGATTATCAGATGCATTCTTTAAATTGTATCTTGTCTTCTCATGTAAATTAGTCTTGAATGCTGAATTTATGAGGGCTTGTTGAGAAGTAGATGCATGGTTTTATGGATTTTCATTGTTCTCCTTGTTTTGGTCTTGAACTATAGAACTAGTTCTAAGGACTTGTTTGCAGAGGTATAGGAAATGGTGGGTGGCTTTTGGCATATTCCCTTATGTTGTGGGAATGTTTTTCTAGTTTGATCTACTTTATGTGAGAGGTTTACATATATTGCTACCATGTTTTTATCATAATTTGAATGTTAGATGTTGATATCCTTTCAGTTTGGGAATGTTGAAGGATATCTTACTTTACATAGCTTGGCACATGTTTAGTTTGGTATAAGGAAATGGTTTGATTTGCATGTTTTGTCTTTCCTGGTATATTGTCTTCTTCCTTATGGGTCTTATGTTTATGGAGTTGAGCTTTTTTATAGAGTCAAATGATGTTTTTTGACTTCATTGTTTTTTGGAAATAATTTGGTAGGTCCTTGATATCTTTCTGCACTAGTTTGGAGGACTTTGGAGAGTTATTTGGATTGGTAACAAGAGAAGTAGTTTGCATATCATTGTATGTTTATTTGAAACTATGTGATAGAGGAGTTAGCTGCATCCTCTATAAGAAGCACTCTAGGAGGACATGTTAATTCTTTGATCTTGTTTTTAGATTTGACATTATCCATGCAACGGTAGATGCAAAAGGTGTATGTGTTATGTATGAGAGCAACACCTCTCTTGGACTGGTTACACTTTACTATAGTGAGTTTCTCCAAATGTTTTTTGTCACATGTTTATGGTTATGTTGGTTGGTATTGCTTTGGAGGAGCTTGACCTTGAGGAGTGTAGTAGTTTGAGTGATGAGGAGTTTGGAGAGGACTTTGGGGATGAATGATGATTCATTAGTTTGAGGCTCTGGGCCATTGACTAATTGTATTTGGATTTTGAATGTAATCATCATTTTGAAATTTTGAATATAATATAAATATATCGATATTTGACATTTTTATTGTTCAATGCAATTATACAATATGTTTGAGTATTTAAAATTTTCATATGTTATTCCTTGTATATTTTTTTTATAACTATTTTTTGAAGTACTATATGTATTTGCACCACTGTCCCCTTGTTGTCCCCAAATCTAGGCTCTTGGTCCCCCCATCCCCAAGACCCATCCTCTCACCCTTACATCCCCACATTCCCCAGGACCGTGGAGCACTGGCTTTTATGCCTAATTAGCAGAAGAGCCTTCCTGAGGCATTATGCAATGATAGTGATATTATAGAAGTTTTTACTCTACTGTAGATTCATGAGTTCTAGAAACATACATTTAAGACAACTATGATGTTGGAAGAACACAATTAAAATGGGAGTATAGTGCCAAAAATATAATTAATAACAAAGATTTCTTACAAGATCCTTCACAAGTAATTTCTTTCTCTAAATAAAATAGAAATAATACTAAAAGGTAGGATTTGATATAATTCACATAGACTAGGTGTTAAATTAAACATTTACAACAAGTTTTAGGATTACACAAAACCCTCATGGCCACAACAATTCTATAATGTGTAAAAATGATTGTACTGAAAAATCATCAGCGATAATGATTTATAGGTATTCCTTTTAATTTTAATGCTTGATCTATGTAATTTGTTTTGGGAGGGTAATAAATGTAAGCTTGTATGACTGTTTGAATAAAATTATTTAAAAAATGTAAGGTCAAGATCTATTTGATGTTAGTCCTTTAAATCTTCACCAGTGATTTACATATTTTATGTAATGCTCCTCACTAAGGGAATGCCTATCAAGTATTTATTTTAATATTATTTAATTAGTGATATAATAATTTATTTATAAACCTATTGTAAATAAATAAAAATGATATGATTGTAAGATTAATTTCAATTGAAATAAAATTTGTACATGATTTACTACAACTATAGATTAACAAGATTAATAAAAGTAAAAGCTGGCAATGATTGGTTAACATTACCCTTCTTGATTAAATCATTATAAGTTAAATATGACATGTATGCCCACTAGAATACATGGGTGTTAGGGAAACAAAGTCATGAAAACAAAGAGATGACTAGGCCATCATTCAATTTAATAAACAACTTATAGTGACATTGTGTTAAAATTACCATCAACAAAATGTGAAGAGCAAATCGAATGATTTTTTTTTCCTCACACATCAATAATGGTATCAAAATTACTATCAATACAATACATAGATCAAACCATATAATCTATTTTTTTTGTTTTCAGCCCATTTGAGAGCCTAAATTGAAAGAAATGTGCTATATAAAAACATGGGATGTAGGCAAGCTCCAATTTTCTCTCTTGAACCATAGCTAAACAGGTTGCAAATGTGAGCGAGGGTATGCTTTCATTGTGAAAGTGTTAGGAAAGTAGGCTAAGAGGAGCTCCTCCCTACTCAAATGAGGCTCTGATTTTTTGAAGATGATGCCACTCCACCAACAAGACCATTGTTGTACACTTCAACTATATCCTCACTTAAGCAATTTGTTGGCCTTGTCACATATTTTGTCCCTCTCATATAATTATGTCTATTTGTGCTTCAAACTCCATATTTATTATGCCCCAAGCTCTCCCTGGTTTGGATTTTCCATCCAAGAGGTCCTTCATGTTTTTTGTCATTATGACTTATATCTGATTGAGCCCTTATGGCTTATGTAGTTTGCCTACTCATATATCTATGTCATCATCCATGTGCCTTGCAATATTTAAATCCTACATGGTGCACTCAATTTAAGTATTACTCACATGCCATATTTTAAATATTATCTCCTTGTCAAAGGGCCCTTGGTCTACTAGTGAAGTCGAAAGGTTTTGAATGAGCACACCAGGGATCAAGTCTTGCTGAGTGCAAGGCCCCCGGCACCGTAAGGGATGAGGCCAAGATCGTGCCCTGGGCGAATTTGGTGAAATGGATACCCCTCAGTCCCTAACTCTCAACCAGCCAAAAAGGTTCAGACTAAGTATTATGCTCCCGTATGGCCTTGCTTTGACATATTCTTTAAATGATATTGCCTCCCATATATTTGTAACCTTGCTCTTTATGTTTTGAACAGTCAATGATTTGTCCAACCCGTTCCTAGGCAATTTACGATATGAGCTTTTAATCCTCCATGCGTCGCGACCAGGTATAGCACTTCTAGTGGCTAATTTAGGGCAATGGCTATTGGGAGGGCACTCACCCTCCCAGTAGCCAATGTGTGATGTTCTACGCGCTGGCTTTACTCTTGGGTGGCACCAACTTGGCAGCCACATTTACATCTTGGTGGGCACCATTTTTCGTCGCCTTCTTCTAACGGCATGTCATCCTCGTCAGCATGGACATTCTTTTGCCAATGGAAGCGAAGGCATTATTCTTATCTGTGTATGGCATTCCATTGCATCAGCTTTTTATGGCCCAGCGGTTGAAAAACATGACGCAACTTCTAGCTCATCCATTGGCTGATACACCACTGATCTCCCTCAATGCTGTTACTGATCATTGATTCAACTCTCAGGGGCACTCGATCTGCTTCTCTTGTGGTGTTGGCTTGTCAACTTGGACTCCAATGTTATATGCCAAATTCTTATCGGTTGCGCCATTCTTTACAATTTCTAACATGGTATTGTTGCCTGTGTGGGTGATTAAGAGATGTGGATCTTAATGCATTGCTCCAGCCATTTTTGGGCCAGTGATTTTTGGGTAATGCTAAACCAGTTTAATACTTCTGCCAGTACCTGTCTATTTTCAATTCATACGCGCCATTTTAATGACTTCTCAGCTTGCATAAACTTGCAGTAGGCGCAAGAGAGTACAAGGGCCTTGCTACAGACCAGTGAAGGCTCGTGACGGACCAATGGGACGCCCCATTGCCTATGGCATCTTTTTGACTCATTTCTCATGCCTGTATATGCAAAAAAGTGCCCTAGTTTGCCTTTCTAGGGCTTTTGCAGCGATGAAAAAAACAAATGTGCAGGTGCTATTTGTGCTCTTTTGACAGCATGGGCGATGTGGTTTGCCAATCTTGAGGGTGATGTATGCTACAGGAATACCATTTATTAGCTGTAGGATGTCTATTATCTATTGCAAGTGTATTTCCAATCTCTTGAAAGCTGTGTGCTGTATATGTGGTGGCTCGCTGTTTCTCCTTGGACGTCGTTGGGCTTTGTGTGCTTATGTGGAGCCTTTCTCTTCTCACCTGGGTGTATCATTTGCACAATACGAGACCTATAGGCCACCTGTCTCTTCTGCATATAGATACTGATTGCCATATTTGTCCTGTTTCAGTTTATCAATGGATACGGTGATGGGTAGACGTGTGCAAGTCAACCTCTCCTCTATGAAGAGCTATTTTGGAGGTATGAAGAGCTATTTTGGAGGCATGAATATAGAAAGTTTTTTTCCTGCTGTTATCACTCTACTTAAATATCATCCATTTCAATGGTCAAACAATCACTAGCAATTTTATAGACTACATGTTAAGCTTAATATATTTTCTCTTTTGATGCAAATTTCTTTTTCTCTACTTGCAGCTGATGGCTGAATTGACAGATACCTGAAACCTCAAGACAATTTTAAACTAAATGTTACATATGCAGGATTCATTTATGGATTAGGGGTCGGTGGGTAGAGGTAGGATTGCTGGAGAAATTCTGGGTGTTCTGTTCTTAAGATTAGTCTAGGGTGTCAACTATTGCAAGTTGAAATTTAATTTTTAATGCTTGTGCATGTATTTTTCTAGAAGGCATGTTTATTGCACATTGTTTTCATTGCCGTTATATTTATTTTTATCTTTGGTGCCACATTTGTTAAATGATTAATTAGTTGGGACAAAACTCTATTCCCTTTTAGTTTTTCTGGATTTTTTTTAAACATTCTTTTAATGAATAAGTGTTTCTATTATTTATAAAATATTACACATATTCAAAAGAAAAGGGTGGGTGGAAGAAGTCACACCTCGAGGTCCAAACAAGGATTAAACTTAGAATAAAATACAATAATCGACCGCTACATGGAAAGAGCTAAAGCACTAGTAGGATGAGGAGGAGGGTCATGGTCATCTTGTTTACTCCAAATGTCAATAGGGTCTAGAGTATCCACAGGAGGCTCCCAACTAGCAATGATATAATAATATTATTTGTCTACATCAAGAGGTTGAATGTCACAAACATGCAATATAGCAAGATCAAAGCAAGGGAATTTGACAAAGTCTGGCCAACCACAAAACCCACGACTAGGAACTTGGGGAGAGGTAGAGTGGTGGTGGGTAAGTTGAGACCAATCCTTAGCTATTCTCACAAGAGGCTAAGAGGCATGAGAGTGTGCATCCTGTTTACCATGAGTAAAGCGACTATGCCCTTGATGATGCCCATGAGGTGGGGATGGCCTCAACTAGAGGTAGGAGTCAAAGGGACTGTAACAACAGTGCGGCCCAACATTACCCCAATGATCCAAGAGCACCTAAAGATGTGCCAGCTCAAGTGCAGCCTTGTTGGCTTGCACCTTGATTTGCATGAGCACATTAGAATAAATCACATCCTTAGTGTAAAGTGAGAAATTAGTATCAAATGAATATCTATAAAATAAAATAGAATTCATGTCCATCCATATGCTAAAAGTAATTTTCACCTTAAAAGCATGCCAAATTTGGGTATATTTTGAGGTGATTCTAGGCCAATCCTCCAATAAAACCTTATTTTATGAGAACGACTTAGTGTTAGATTCTGTGAGAAGTGAGAACTAAGCTAGGATCTGATGTCGGTCGTAGATCACATACACTCTAGTCAACAGATGATCGAAGATCAAAATAGTGGAATGGAGAGAGAATCTGAAAAGAGAGAAAAATAGAGACAAAGCAAGAGAATTTGAGAATACTCTCGATACTCTCACAGAGCTTTCACCAAAATGGTATTTGAACTTGTGAAAGTGAGAGTAGAGAGCTATATATATAGCAAAAATAAGGCATATACATCCAAGAGGTGCATTAACTCCTACTACCCATAAAAGGATGGAGGTTTTACCTACTTAGTAAATGAAAAAACATGTGGCATAACCTCCTCAAGTGAAGACAGAAATGAGGTGACACATAAAGCCAAAAGAGGGTGAGAAACCCAACTACCCCATAACATACTCAAGCAAAGATAGAATAGTGGCTATGAGAGGTGACACAACAAGCCAAAAGAAGGTGTGTAACTCAACTACTAATGTGTGGGAGAGAGTTACACATGTAGGTGATGTATTTCACCACGTGTCCTCATATTAACCACATCTAATAAACCTAAGCAATCTTAATAATGTGTAGGAAAAATAAATATCCTTAAGGAAAAAAAAACCTACACTAACACCCCCCTTAAGTATAGCTTAGGTGGATGAAAAGATGTGGGTCTCGGCAAGTGAAGTCTGGTGAGGTACCCATGTACAAAGAATTCCCCCCAAAAGAGAAGAAACCCCCCAAGGGAATAGCCCCCCCTAAACAGAGAGAGAAACCACCTCCCAGAATAGAGAGAGTGAAAGATACTATGAAACCCCCCATAATGAAGTAGCTCTAGTATCGAAGGAGGATGCCCATATATGAATGTTGAAGATGATCCATTTGTGGTAAATAACATTTCTCCCCTTAGGAAGAAATAACTCCAATAGTGAATGTCGAAGTAACTCCCACTCAAAGAAGCAAGGTGAGGAAGGAAGCCTCATGATGTATCTTATCTCAAAACTCTGCTCAAGTGTCTTCATGTTGATGTTGAAATGAGTCATAATTAAATCAGGAATCCCAAGCCTAAGTAAAATAAGTGACCTCTCAAAATCATGTGAAAACTGAAGAGCATGATCTAAAGAACTGATATATGGATGTGGAATGTCAATGCACTCCATGTGGCTATAATTCAAATCCCACGAGATGTCCTACGAAGAATCATTGGAAGCCCTCGGTGAAGCTTCTTTGAACTCTGTAGTAATAGAAAGTGCAAGAACAAAAGAACTGTCATGAAAGAGAAGAGATAACCCATCAAATATATCCTCTAAATCTAAAATATGAGACTCCACAAATAAAGATACAATGTTTGATAGATAGGAATCCCAATTAGGAAGACTGTAATGATCCTGCTCTGAAGAATCATTGGAAGCTCTGAAAGAAGCATCTCTGGAATCCAATGAAGCAAATTGTATTTGAAGATGGGGTATCAATGTATGTCACACAAGCTGGGGCAAAAGAAGTCTCAATATCATCCACAAGAGCCTGGTCATCCAAGGAAACATCACTATCAAATGAAGATCCAAAGTCTCCATGCAACTGCTAGATGATGGTCCAAGCAGTGAAAGGGCACTTAGTGTGCTCTATGTGATGTAGAATATACTCAGAAACAGTAATACATATTAGTCCATAGATCATGTCATTATTGTTAAACCATGCATTGTTCTGTTCATAGTCACTTGGCTCAGGGACAAGTCCAAGGAGATAGGGCAATAGATCTTGCTCAAGGCATTGATTCTTTATCCCTTGTTTCCAAGACAAATAGTTCTCTGAGGTTAACTTAACAATAGAAGGATGGAAATAACCAAAATCCATGATGAAACCTCCAAGAGTGGAACTTTATCTCAGTTCATAATTACAAAACCCCAAATAAATGATGAAATCCTTCAAAACATGGAACTCATTAAACAACCCCCCTTTTTACTAGTTTTTGAAATGACCCCCCCAGATATTACAATGTTGGCACTTTATAATTAGTGTGATTTACAAGGCTTTTACCAGCTTACAATGTTCAATGACCAGAATTATAATTTTTTGTAGAATTTGAATTTGATACAAAATCTAAAAAAATTAACCCTGCATCTATGTGTTACTCTTCAATACCTTTCCAACACCTATTCATTTTTGAAAAATAAAGATCTGAGGCAAAATTTATGGCATGTTGAAGAAAAAATGTGTAGCAACTTCAACTTGCAATATCTGATAAAAAATATGGAATTTTTATTAAAACCTTTGTGGATTGAAAGTTCTCATTTCTAGCTTTCCATTAAGCATTTGTTTATAAAAATCCAACACCTGAGGCAAAAGTTATGCACTTTTCAAAAAAGATGTTGAATTTGCCTGTCAGGAATGACTCACACCTATTTCTGACTTGATTTCTGCAAAATTTATCAAATTTATGCAAAATGTAACAAGTACCCAAATGGTTCTTTGACCCTATGAACAAAATCTAAAAATCCTTTTTCTTTTTAGTGAGTAGAAGATGGATTTCTGAAGCAAAAATGAAAACGGCTCCAGTAAAAAGATTTCAAATTTTTACTCTAAATTATTACTGTGTCCTCTAATATCTAATTTTGGTGAAATAAAAGCCAATCTTGACTTTTCTCAGACCTTCTAGACACTCTCGAAAGGCTGAAAATACCTCCAATATTACCAAAATTCTGCAATCACCCAGATCTCACAGGAACACAATATGCAAAATAGAGTATAAAGATATTTATTTTCCCTTCAACTATTCTAATTCTCTAGATCATCTGAGGATGCAAGAGAAGAGCATAGATTTTTGAGAAAAAATATTAGCAATCTAATAATTTCAAATCTCTCAAATATCAAGATTAAAAAAAAATAAACTAAACCAAACAAACAGGCTTTGATGCCATGTTAGATTCTATGAGAAGTGAGAACCAAGCCAGGATTTGATGTCATTCGTAGATCACATACAATCTAGTCGATAGATGATTGAAGATCAAAATAGTGGAATGGAGAGAGAATTTGAAAAGAGAGAAAAATAGAGACAAAGGAGGAGAATTTGAGAATACTCTCGATACTCTCATAGGGATTTCACCAAACTGGTATTTGAACTTGTGAAAGTGATAGTAGAGAGTTGTATATATAGCAAAAATAGGGCATATACATCCAAGATGTGCATTAACTCCTACTACCCATAAAAAGTGGGAGGTTTTACCTACTTGGTAAATGACAAAACATGTGGCATAACCTCCTCAAGTGAAGACAGAAAGGAGGTGGTACATAAAGCCAAAAGAGGGTGAGAAACCCAACTACCCCATAACATACTCAGGTAAAGATAGAATAGTGGTTATGAGAGGTGGCACAACAACTTACAAGCCAAAAGAAGGTGTGTAACTCAACTACCCATGTGTGGGAGAGAGTTACATATGTAGCTGATGTATTTTGCCATGTGTGCTCATATTAATCATATCTAATAAATGTAAGCAAGCATAATAATGTGTTGGAAAGAGAAATATCCCTAAGGAAAATAAAAAACCTACACTAACACTTAGGACGAAAGGATCTAAATAAGTCATGAATCCAAGTCCAAGCAGCCTAAGCTCTAGGATAAATGATCCTTGATGTCCATTTTTTGGTCATTAGGAAACTCTCAAGCACCTCTTCTAGGAAATCTTTTCAGTATAATCCATGGAGTAGTAAACTTGTTAACTCAAGTATTTTTCAAGAATGATTAATCTATGAAAGCTATGATATAAATGGAATTTTGTTAAACTAATATATAGCTAACTTTATGTTAGTTTAGTGTAGACCTAGTTGTTGGCAAGAGACACTATATGGATTCATGAATGTTGTCATTGATGGCAACAAAGGTTAGCCCACACATCCGTAGGACATAATGAGTCTTTACCGGAAGACAGATTGCAAAGTATTGAGGTCTGGTAAGCAAGAACAGAGCAGTCAGTAAGGTCCGACAGATGGGTCCAAATCTCTCAGAGGAAGTATCTTGGTGAAGTATGGATTTGGGTAAGTTAAGAGGACTACCTTGAGTGATAGAATCCAA
The DNA here is from genome assembly GCA_027924645.1 of Cunninghamia lanceolata. NCBI lineage: Eukaryota > Viridiplantae > Streptophyta > Pinopsida > Cupressales > Cupressaceae > Cunninghamia > Cunninghamia lanceolata. The sequence goes on from BSBN01001583.1 coordinate 22,183,661, forward strand.
GGATTTAGCCTCCGGTAATAGATGAAGAAAAAGATATGATCACTTGAATATCGGGTTCCTGATTGGCAGTGTGACAGAGGAAGAACTGACTGGCAGAACATCAGACATCATTCTGGATGTGTTGCTGATGATGGAAAAGGTTCTTAAGGCATAAGTTATGTTTGGCCGACATGATTGATGACTTCTACAAGTATATGCTTGATCCGCATTACTTGATGTGCAAGGATTCAGCCGACAGATCAGAGTTTGTGAAAAGTTTAACTATTCTAGGTGCTGACTAGAAAGGTGATGAAATCAATTGTGTGGATATAAATACAAGATGGATTTAGTTGTGAGATGTATTGTTGTCATTGGATATGTGCAAATAAGAGCAGAAGAGCAGAAAAGAAGCAATAAGGAAGATCCGGTATGTAAGAGAAAAGCAACATAAAGAAGAGGAAAGATGAAGTGCAGCAGATCAGTATACTGAGCCTAACCGGAACTAAACTCTAGCATATGTAGATGCTCCCAATTAGTTCAAGTATTGTATAAACACTCTTTTTGTAGACAGTGAGTCTCTTGTAGGCAGTGTGCCTCTTGTGAATAGTGTGCTCGGGCAGTGAGCCCTAATTAGCAAGTGCCATTTTTGTATTTCCATTCTTCTAATAAAGAATACAATCTTGGGTTAATCACCTCGTGGTTTTCTCCCTTAACAGGGTTTCCACGTCAAAAACATTGTGTCATGTGTATTTTCCTTTTCATGGTTATGTTTTCTTATTTGAATTAATGCTGCATTATTATTAAGAAAGTTCAGAAAGAAGAAATAATTAGGATAACTGATTCACCCCCCTCTCAGTTATCAACAATTGGTATCAGAGCTAAGTTCCTCCTAACAGAGTCTAATAGCTTGAGGAAGATCTAGGAATCCAAATGGATGCATATGGTTTAAGGGAGCAACTCAAGACTACCCTTGATGATCTTGAACAGTCAAACTCTGAAGTTAATGAATTAAAGGAAAGACTCAAGCAGGTTGATGATTTCATGAGAGAACTAAAAGACAAATTAAGTCTCTCTATGAAAAAGAGAAAGAAGCTACTTCAGCAATTGGCAAGACAAGGTGAAGCAAATGATGCAAATGAAGAGCTGAATGAGAAAACCAAGTTATGTGAAAAGTTATCAAAAGAAATCATTTTGGTAAGACATGAAATGGAATCAGGAGTTATGAAGTTTACCCAAGAAGTTGAAGAGAAAAGAAAAACTGAAGATAATCTAAGACAATCTCTCAAGGAGAAATCAGAAGATTGCCCCCAGATGGATAGAATTATCAGACATCTTGAATCTGATCTTGAAGATGCTAAAAATAATGAAGAAAAACTTGAGGATCAAATTGTCTCTCTCAAAAGGGATCTTCAAACATCAAATGAATATAAAGAGAAATTCAAGATAAGTTCTACTCAACTTGAAGTTTTTCTTGACAGTCAAAAGAAGGTAGATGACAGGTGTGGTTTGGGATATGAGAAAGGAGAAAGCTCCAGATCCAGTCAGAGAAATTTTGGATTAGAAAATCCAAGGAACAGGCCTAGAAGACCTTCGGTAAGATAGCCTAATGCTCAAAGATATCCATCCTTCAATGGATACTGCCACAACTGCAATAACTTTGGTCATAAATCTAATCAGTGCAAAAAAAGAATGAGTCAGACTAATTCATCCTTCTCCGGACAATGCTTTAACTGCAAAAGGTATGGTCACAAACCTCATGAATGCAGAAATATGCAAATGAACAAATCATTCAATGGTAGATGTTTTGCTTGAAATAGAATAGGTCATATGGCTAATCAATGCGAATCAAGAGGATATCAGTCAAATATGCAAAGAAATGTTGTTTACCAAATCTGCAATAGATCTGGTCATAGTGCAAAATTCTGTAGAAGCAAGAATCAGGAAAAAAAAAGGTCCGGTATATCATAATCAGAATCAAGATAAGGGTAAACAAAAGGTGAATGCAGATGAAGTCAAAAGATAGATGAACAAGATTTGGGTGAAGAAAAGTACAGAGAATGTAAAGGATGGATTTGCACCAGACTCTGGTGCTGATATTCCTTCCAGAAATTAAAAAGTGAGCTCTGGCTCCGGGGGAGCAACAAAAGATAAGCTAATTCCCCTAGCCAGTCAATTGGTGCCTAAAATTGGCACATGAGAAGTTGCAGATTAAATGGTTTTCTAGAGAAACATGTAAATAAGGTCAGGTAAAGATTTGAGAGATCCACAAGAAAATTTAAAAATTTTAATTCCTTCAGAATTGGTTTGATTAAACAAGTCTTTTGGTAGAATAGGTTTCTCACAAGATTGGCCCGGTATGGATCCAAATTGAAACAACTTGATCTGCGGATACATGCGATGATCAGAAGGAGAAGTGGACATTATGATTCATCATTAACATCGATCACAAAGACATCATAATGGTCTAGATGAGTTTCTTCCTCCTTGAACAAGGAAAACAAGGCAAACCGGAATGAATTAGGTTGCACATTTATTGCAGGGTGAAAATTAGGGCTTCTTGGAATTAAAGAGTTCATTTGTTTGTCATTTACACATTTGCACATGCGAAGAAGAAATAAAAGGAGCTCTGCAACTACTTCCCCCAAAGATCAAGATGACTCTTCATACAGCTCAATCCGGATTTCATCGTGTTTGCCCAAATCAGCATAAAAGGTATTCTTCGCTTTTGATATCTTTCAGTTAAATTCCTTGATGATGGCTACTCTGAATATAGTAAAGATTTCTGATAGACCTTGCTCCATTTTTAAGAAGCATCCTTACAAATCCTTGGAGGTAGATCCCCTAGGAGCCTTCTCTAGTGTTCCGCATGGTGTATTACATACGGAGGATATTAGGGTTTACATACATGCAAATGTTGAAGAGTTTGGGGAATTCAAACTAAGAGATATCTATCACAAACAATTGCTAGATGATTCATTTGAGCTCAAGCCCCAATACAAGGGCCTCCGGAATAAGCACTTTGCACAATACCATTCTAGCAGAGAAAATTCAGTACTTGGAACTGCCATCTACACTGCTTATGAAATGCTGAGAAAGGATGCAGACTACGATCTTTGTCAGCTTCTCTTAAACCAACTTTTAGAGAATCTGCAGAAAATTAAGAAAGACAAAAAGAATTCATTCAAGTATGGTGGATTGATATTGTGCTTATTCTTCTACTTTCTGAATGAGCTTCTCGGATCTAGTGGCTAGGTGTGGGAAAATGATAGACTGGTAGCTGTCCAAATCAGAGATTATTTGCATGGACTCGGTGATAACCAAGCTCAAAATACAACCCTGTGGGGTTATTTCAAGAATTTTCAAAACATGATGCAAGCAAGAGAGAGAATTCCCCAGTCTCTTGTTAAGAAATATAAAGACACAGTATGCTTTATGGTAGAGACTGATCAGTGCCTAATGGAGGTAGTAGAACCAAGAACTGTATGGATCATGCCCATGGGGTATGAGGTTGATGAACAAATTGTGGAGCTGCATGTTCAACACATGCTAAGTCAGCTAAAGGATCCAAAGGCAGAAAGATTTGGAACCTTTGAGGAGCTAAGTGTAAAGATTCATGTGGAGCTCAGAGAACCAGAAATCAAGAGGAAGGTGAGAAAAGAAGTAGAACATATTGCCAAAGGCCTTGGCATCTCAAAAGAGGCACTTGATGCCAACAGGGAAAGGAGGCAAAAGGCTGAGGAAGAGAAGAAGAAGGCAGAAAAGAAAAGTAAGGAAAGTGCTCTGGTAGAAACCTCAACCCGGACCAGATCATCAAAGAGATCTGCACCTATCATAGCCAAAAGCTCAAAATCAGAAGTACATGCATCCGGCAAAGGAGAGAAAAGATCAAAGACAAAAGCCACAAGGGCTTATGCCAGGCAAAGAGATGAAGAGGAAACCGAATCAGATGAGGAGGTAAAAAAACTTAAGAAGAAGAAGAAATCATCTGGTGAACACTCTACCGGTCAAGGAGAAGAAGAGAAGGAAGAGGAATTCATTGAAAAACCCACTCTCTCCTTAGATGATGTAGTGAAAGCAGTTACTGTGGATGGGAACCTGCAACCCTTAACAGAATTCTATGATGAATATAATGAAGCAGATAAACTGATTCTGGAGGAAGCCATAGTCAAATTTTTGAACATTTACAATAAAGCTTTTATTGAAATTATCTCTCTAATTCCTGAAAGCTAAGAGAAAAGGCTTGAAATGAGGAAGAACAATGCCATGGCAAAAGACCTTGAGATCTGGGAACAGATAGCTATTCAGCTATATGCTTCAATTGAACCCAAAACAATGAATATGATATTCAAGGATTGCAAGGATGAGTTTAGGAGCAAAGCAAGGATGAATCAACTCATGCTTGGTGAAATTGACAAGGTAGCCAAGGATACAGAAGAGATTCTCTGAAAAACCTTCAAAAGATTTAATCTTCCTATCATAGAGGACTTGGGTGCTAACCCCTCAGCTTCAAATGTTGCGGAAGAATCTACTGAAAAAATGACAGAAGAGGTGGGCCTTGAACAGACTAACATTTCTCCTCCGGTTTCCCCTACAGTCTCTGGATCTAAAGGAGAAGAAAGAACACAGGAGAAAGAAGTAGAGGTAAAGGAAAACGAAGATTCCAGTACCAAGGTTGCAGAGGGAGAGAAGACCTCAACAAAGAAGACCACATTAGCCAGTGATAAGAATGCAGAAGAGAAGAAACATCTGTCTCCAGCAAGAGACACTGCAAAAACTGTCCAAGAATTTCTAAACAAAGAAACAATGGAGATTGATGAACCAGAGCTTCTACAAGGACCATTCAATTTTGATTCTCTTTCTCCGATACAGACAATGAAGATAGCTTCATTTTCTAACGCAAAGGCCAAAGAAAAACTCCTAAAGTCTCATATGGAAGACTATGAGTTGATAGAAGCTGCTACCGGAGTGCTAGAAAAGATCACGCCATCATTTCAGAAGGATCCCACAGCCTCCTCATCCAGTAATCTCAAAACTCTAGTCAGTAGTGTTAATACACATTTTGATTCTCTAGAGAAGTCAGCTAAAGAAAAGGTCCGGAAGGAATTTTTGGATAAGAGATTCTCAGAGGTACAAGGATTGATCATTAATGATAGAAGAAATATGAATATTGGGATAAAGAGCTTAGAAAATGCTCTTAAAGATGGCGGTGAAGTATACAAATTTTGTATTTCCTGGTCCAAAGCAACAGTGGAGATTGAGAAGAAAATGAAAGAACAGGAGGATAAACTGTTAAAACTTTCTCAAAATTTTGATCCACTTTCTACATCAATAATAAATCAAGAATGTCAAACAGTTGCAATTTTGAATGAGATTAAGAAGCTTGAAAAAGAGAAGAAAAATAGAATAAGCAGGTTAAGTGAGCTCAGAGGGATAATTGTCCCTAAGTTAGAGGCCATGCATGAGGCCATAAAAGAAGCTCAAATCACAGCTCAGACAAATGATCCAACTGATCTAAAAAGGGCAGATGCGTTTGCTTTTCTATTGAGCGGTCATATATCAATTTTGGACAGAATGAAACAAAGTTGGGCTACTGAATTCATTCAACTGAAAACAACTTTTGCAGACATACTACAGTATATGTAAGTATTACATATATATACTTATGCGGCTAAGTATAGTAAAATTTTTGAAAATTTTGGTATGCGAACCCTACCCTTTGCCATTGATGTCAAAGGGGAGTGAGGAGCAATAAAAAATGAGGTATCCATCTAAGGGGGAGTTCCAGAAAATGTACATAGAGACAGAGCATCAGCGAAGGGGGAGTATAGTGCTGCACTTAGTCATTTTTCACTAAGTGTTGCCATCAATGCCAAAGGGGGAGATTGTTGGCAAGAGACAATATATGGATTCATGAATGTTGTCATTGATGGCAAAAAAGGTTGCCCACACATCCGCAAGACATAATGAGTCTTTACCGGAAGACAGATTGCAAAGTATTGAGGTCCGGTAAGCAGGAACAGAGCAGTCAGTAAGGTCCGACAGATAGGTTCGGATCTCTCAGAGGAAGTATCTTGGTGAAGTACGGATTTGGGTAAGTTAAGAGGACTACCTTGAGTGATAGAATCCAAGGATTTAGCCTCCAGTAATAGATGAAGAAAAAGATATGATCACTTGAATATTGGGTTCCTGATTGGCAGTGTGACAAAGGAAGAACTGACTGGCAAAACATCAGACATCATTTCGGATGTGTTGCTGATAATGGAAAAGGTTCTTAAGGCATAATTTATGTTTGGCTGACATGATTGATGACTTCTAAAAGTATATGCTTGATCCACATTACTTGATGTGCAAGGATTCAACCGACAGATCAGAGTTTGTGAAAAGTTTGACTATTCCGGGTGCTGACTAGAAAAGTGATGAAATCACTTGTGCGGATATATATACAAGATGGATTTAGTTGTGAGATGTGTTGTTGTCATTGGATATGTACGAATAAGAGTAGAAGAGCAGAAAAGAAGTAGCAAGGAAGATCCGGTATGTAAGAGAAAAGCAGCATAAAGAAGAGGAAAAATGAAGTGCAGTAGATCAGTATACTAAGCCTAACCGGAACTAAACTCTAGCATATGTAGATGCTCCCAATCAGTTCAAGTATTGTATAAACACTCTTTTTGTAGATAGTGAGTCTCTTGTAGGTAGTGTGCCTCTTGTGAGCAGTGTGCTCGGGCAGTGAGCCCTAATTGGCAAGTGCCATTTTTGTATTTCCATTCTTCTAACAGAGAATACAATCTTGGGTTAATCACCCTGTGGTTTTCTCCCTTAACAGGGTTTCCATGTCAAAAATATTGTGTCATGTGTATTTTCCTTTTCATGGTTATGTTTTCTTATTTGAATTAATGCTGCATTATTATTAAGAAAGTTCAAAAAGAAGAAATAATTAGGATAACTGATTCACCCCCCCCTCTCAATTATCAACACTAGTTCTATTTTTTAGGCTTGAACCATATCATGCAATTAGGAAATGAATTTAAATATATGCTTGTAAGTTTTGAATTTGAAACTTGATTGTGTTGCCAAACTAAGATCCAGGAACTGGTCTCTAGTTTCCTCTTCTCCCACCACATCAAATACAAATTCATAAAGCAATTTTCTTTCTCTTTAGTTTAAGTTCTAGTTGTCTTGTCTATTTTGCATAGCCTATTACTTTAGCAATATTCTACCTCAGGAGAACCAATTTAAGTACCAATTTTAGAGAGGTGTGCATTGTTATTTCATTTCAAGTTATGTGTGTAGTATATTCTCAAACTTGCAAACATCATTGAGAATATAATTCAACATATCTTTGGTTGCACAACGTTACTTGCATCATCTATTTATAGTGAGGTTAGATATAAAACAATGTATAGGGATAGTGAGAATTGGAGGAGTCTCATAATGCATTAAGGCGTGGTTTACTTTTCAAGAGTAGCTACACATTTTTATTTCACTTTACTTCTCTTGTGTATAACCTTATGCGACACACCCTTAGCCTAGCATAGTGTAAAGAAGAAGGAGAAACTTTCCTATCTCTTATGCATTTTATGGTAGATGTCGCTTGCCTAATCATAAGTATAACCCTTCATCCCAAACTTTTACCTTCCTCATGCTTGGATGTTAGTTTGTCTTTAGGGCTTAGGGAGTGAACAAATTTGAGTGCCAACAAATGACATCATTGATAGATATATCTTTTGGGTTGTAGACACACTCTTATCTTCCATATGATAGTTGAGGACTCTGCAATTAGTGGAGAGTGTTAGGGTTGGTATAGAATGCTCTGCTACCATGTAAGAGTCACCAATGGACTCAAGCTCATAGGATCACTTGCAAAACTAGATATAACCTTCCACAAGAGAGTAGCAAGAGGGTGAATTTCTTGATTATGGATGAAAAATGATATTATGATAAATAAAATACATAAAGGACCTTGCTTATATAGGCAAGCTAAAGAGATAGGACAACATAGGATTATGACAAGTGTCATATTAAAATCATATTACATGAGACATAAAGAGATAACTATCCTAAGTGTGCCCTAAGTAAACTTAAGCAAACTAGTATGAATAGTCCTACCTAATAAGGAAACTAGTTAGGTAATATACCCCATTCACACCTGTTCAAATTAAGGAACACTGAGAGGGGGGGTGAATTAGTGTTCTGCAAAACTTGTTATTATGTTCCTTTATAAATTTACCACATACATTCAAAAGAAAGAAATAAGAACACAAGAGCTATAACAACAAGATCATTACACATGAACACCAATATTTTTACGTGGAAACCCAGTTAAGGGAAAAACCACGGTGGGGGTTAACCCACAAGATATTATACTCTGTTAAAAGTATTACAAAAGGAGAAGGCACATGCCTTCGGGCACACTGCCCAGAGCTCATTGCTCAGAGGAGGCTCACTACCTACAAGATCAATTACAAGAGTTCACTGAAATGTTTGAACTAAAGAATAGCATCTAACAATGCAAGATTATAGTTCCAGTTAGGCTCAATATACTGACTTCACACACTTCATCTCTCACTGGCCTATTTCACTGTTCTACCATGATCTGAACCTTAGATCTCCTTTCTTCACACTTTCTACTACCACAATTCACACTTTTCACATCATATTCACACATTTACACACCAAAATGCTCGAATCCATCGACTATATATATCTGCAACATGAGATTTCATCAACTGTAGTCGGCCTCAAGAAAACTTACAAGCTTTTTCAAGATCATTATTCTGTCAGCTGAATCCATGCACAAATATCAAGGCAGACCAAACTCTATTTATCCAAGTCACCTTACATGTCAGCCAATACCACTAGATCTCAAAAATTACTCAACCAACAACTTTTCTTAATTCGCACAATGATCAAACACCAAGTCAGCCTGTTCTTTACTGAACTAAACTATCTAACCAAAACTCGATACTCAAATGCTTGTAACATACAATCATTTCATCACCAGAGGCTAAAATATTGGATTTAGGTAGCCCTGACATCCCTTAACACTTCCTTAGATCCGCAACACGAAATGATTACCTGTGGAGAATTGCGGACCAAGATGCTAAACCTTGTCATATGCTCTGTTCCTGTCTATCCAGACTTAGACAAATTTGCAATCTAACTTCTTGTATGATCCATTGATGTAATGTGGATGTGTAAGATAGATTTAGTTACCTTCAATGACAACACCTGACATGCCTAGCAGTGTCTCTTGCCAACAATCTCCCCCTTTGGTATTGATGGCAACACTTAGTGAAAAATAACTAAGTGTTAGAACAATTCCCCTTTAGTATATACACTTGTGATTTCCAATGCTCCCCCTTAGATGAATTCTTCATTTTTTACTGCTTTTCCTCTCGCCCTTGGATATCAATGGCAAAGGCTGGGATCCGCATATCAAAATCCATGCAAAAAATTTTATGTACATGGGTCAAAACTCTAAGTATATACTTCCACATATGAATATACAATCCTTAAGCCTTGTTCATTAGCAAAAAGACATCACCAAAAATGTTTTTCAACTTTGTCAATTCATTGTCCCAGTTCTTTTTAATGCTTCCCAAAATAGATATATGCCACTGAACAAAAATGCCTGTGATTCTGCCTTTTGAAGATCAGTAGGATCACTAGTAGCAGCAACAGCTTAGGATTCTGCCAATAGATCATACATAGTTTCTAACTTGGGGGAAATTAGTCCCCGGAGCTCATCCAATCTACCCAAAACTCTAACCTTTTCTTTCTCCAAGTCACTCAATTCATTCTGTAAACTCACTAATTGGCATTCTTTGGTAGTTATAGACTCAGTTAAAGGACTATATGACTAAGAAATGTTAGACAATTTAAGCTCTAAGTCCTTAATCTTCTTCTCAATATCTTCAACAACTTTAGATTGATTTAAGCAAAACTTTTAAATCTTTTCTCCTTCAGAGAGGGCATTTTGAGTACTCTTTACACTAGTATCAATCCCTGATCTATGATAACTAATTATTTTCTTTATTTCATCAAACCTCTTCTCATCAAATTTATTTCTGACTTTAACTTCTGCTGACTTCTCTAAGGTTTCAAAATGAGAACTTATAGAGTTTATCAGACTCTTCAACTAACCGGAGGGAGATGCTGATGAGTCCTTCTAAAATGTGGGCATGATTTTCTCTAAAATCTCAAATGCAAGGCCAAGCAACTCGCTATCTTCTATATGAGACTTTAAGATCTCTTCTCTGGCCTTAGCTTCTACAATAGAGGCCAACGTTATCTTCTCTACTAGTGATAAAGTATCAAAATTGATTGGTCCTTGTATTATGTCCTAATCTTCTACTATCTGTTTGTCTCTCTCCAAGATTTGTTTCACTTCTTCTGCAGTGTCTCTTTCCCAAAATGATGTTTCATATTTATGCTCTTCAGGGCCTCCATCTTCTCTCTTTTCGCAGTCAACCACATTGTCCTACTCATCATTTTCATTCTTTTTCTCTACTTCTGCCTTTTTTGCATCATCATCAGAGGCATCCTTTTTTTTATTTATACCAGAAATATCTTTTACATTCTCTTTCGGAGGATTTTGTGTTTCCTTAGTGGCAGTATTATCAAATTTCTCAACATCCGGAGTGGAGGAATCAATTCCATCATCAGTTTCCTTTTCTTGATCTTCCTTCATCATTTCTTCATCTTCTTTATTCAATGTTTCTTCTTCTGGATGGAGACATCATCTATTCCAGTTTGTTTCTCATTCTTCTATAACTCTTCATCATTCAGAATTGATGCATCCTTGGTATCAATAGGTTCTTCTGTAACCACATAGAACTTGTTCTTATCCACTGCTTTCTTTAGAATTTGTTCTGTTTCTTTAACAACTTCATCAATGTCTCCAATCATCAGCTTATTCATCCTTTTCTTTCTTCTGAATTCATTCTTGCTTCTTTGAGAATCTTATCTGCTTCCTTTCTGGAGATCACCGGACACAAACTAGACATTACATGTTCCCTCAGCTCCATATCCTTTGTTTTGTCATCTTCTTTTCTTATTTCTAGAATGTCTCTTAAACTCTTAGGGACTTCTAACAAAATCTCCACTAGTGCTCAGTTGAATACATTCAAATATTATACAGTAGCATCCTACAAAATTCTTTTGTCAACATCAATGCAATGATCATAAAATTCAGTCATTGGTTTTAGGTTTCAATCTACAGTGATTGTCTTAATGATGTCCTCCACAGAGGGAGTTGGCTTCTCAACGTTAGCCTCTGACTTATGCCTCTTATTTGGTTTTTTGCTTTCGGAGGGTTTCTCCTTAGACACTTTAACAACTTTAGTGCCAGAGACCTTCAACTCTTTAACCTCATCATCTGAATCAGTCTTTTCTTCATCTTCCTTCTCCACACTGGCATATGACCTTTTGGCCATTACTTTTGTTCTTTTTCCTTCCTTACCAGTAGATTTTTCTTTAAATTTCTTTGCAATAGGAGAAGGTGATGCACCGGATGTTGTACCAGAAATTCTTGTAGTTCTTGATTTGGAGCGGGTTTCTACTGGATCAATTCCCTGTTCTCTATTCTGCCTCTCCTTCTCAGCTTTCTCTATCCTCTCCCTGTTTTGTCTCACAGCTTCTTTTGTTATACCTTTACTTTTTGCATACATTTCCACTTGTCTTTGAATCTTTCTCTTGGTTTAAGGTCTTTGAAGCTAGACATGCAGTTTTAAAATGAGCTCATCATATGTGCCAAATCTTTCAACTGAGGTGTCTTTTGGTTTTCTCACAAGGTGTTAAGCATACATATCTAGTATCCTTTCATCTACTTCATACCCCATGGGCATGATCCATATAGTTCTTGGTTCAACTGCTTCCATCAAGCATTGGTCTATTTTCACCATGAAAAAAAATGTGTCTTTGTACTTTTCTATCACTGACTTAGGGATTCTTTCCCTTGATTGCATCATACTCTAAATTTTTTTGAAATATCCCCAAAGAGCAGTTCTTTGGGCATTGGAGTCACCAATATTGTGCAGGTGCTCTCTTATTTGGATGGCAACAAGTTTATCATTGGTCCAACATAGACTATTCATTCTGGGCACCTCATTCATGAAGTAAAAGAATAAACACAAGACCAATGTGCCATACTTGAATGTGTTCTTCTTATCCTTTTTGATCTTGTTGAAGTTTTCCATTAGATGGTTCTTTAGAAGCTCACATAGGTCATTGTCAGCATTTTCTCTTAACATCTGATAGGCAGCATAAATAGCTATACTAGATACTAAGTTTTCTCTGCTTGAATGGTAAATCTTATATCCAATCACCATGGATGCAAATTTGATATCTAGATCGTATCAAATTTTGAACCAGTAGCTTCAGTTATAGTTTGGTTCTTTACTGATTTAAACATTGGCAGTCCACCGGATGAATTCAATCATGTCATGGCCTTAATGGAATCCTTTGTGATCTTAAAAGGTTTATTCAACCACATAAATTCATCATACATTCAGCTTAGTACATACCAGACCCATTCGTCCACATCAAAGGATGGAAACCCTATAATTTGAATGAAGTATTTGTCTTACAGTGCCTTATACTCTGGTTTAAGACCATGAATCTCACCCCTCAGGTGATTCTTAAACAAATAAAGTATCTTAAAATCCCCAAATTCATCTATGTTGGTATGAATATATGCCCTAATATCTTCTACATGCAATACTCCATGTGGAACATTAGAGAAAGCATCTAACGGATCGACCTCTACAGATTTGTGTGGATGCTTTTTAAATTTAGGTTGGGGCCTTTCAGTGATATCAACAACCAATGGAGTAGCCATTTTAAAAGATCACAAGTTCAAAGCTTTGCAGAAAAATACCTTTTTCTTCATGGGATTAGGGTTGCCTGTCAAATTTGCTTTTTGCTCTCCAAATCTTTGAAATCTCAACTCAAACGCTCTTTTCCTTGTTCTCTTCTAATGCAAAGTGATTCAAATGTAGAGTGAATGACCTTTTATGCTTTGCAGAACCTAATACGCCATTGTAATAAATGCTTTGCCCTAACTTCTCCAGATACCTTGTTTCCTAACACAATTTCTCATAGATTGCTCCACAATTTGCCACATCAACCTTTTTCCTTCTAGAACTTGCTTTAACAGATCTGCAATAGGCTTCTTTACCTTCATTCATCGTGCTAGATTTAGGTACCCACTAACTGGCAGGGGGAATTAGATCTTTCATATAACTCCCCTAAGCCAGAGCTCTAATTTTAATTCCTAGAGGAATTACTAGCACCAGATTCCAGTGCGGACCCATCACCATTAATCATTACACTTTTCTTCACCCATGTCTTGTTCATTTCATTTTGGATCTTATTCACATCTACTTTGCCCTTGCCTTTGTCCTGTCTTTGCATATTCTGGTTTCTATTTACCAGACCTTTTCTATCATCATTCCTTCTTCTACAGAATCTTGCAATATGACCAGATTTGTTGCAGTTAAAGCACACAACATTCTTTACCCATTGTCTTGATTCCCTCTTGATTTGCATTGGTTAGCCATGTGTCCAAATCTATTGCATGCAAAACATTTCCCATTGAAAGAATTGATATTTCCTCTATTATTAGAGTTATTCATTATCATACTTCTCTATTCATTGGATCTATGACCATACCTCTTACAATTAAAACATTAACCAGAGAAGGATGTACTACTTTGATTCATTTTATTTCTGCACTAAGTAGCTCTATGACCAAATGTATTGCACTTGAAACAATTTCCATTGAAGGATGGATTTGTTTGACCGGAGGTCTTCTTGGTCTGTTTCTTTGATTCCTGGATCCAGAGCTTTCACCTTTCTCATATCCCAGACCATGCTTATCATCTTCCCTCTTTTGACTATCAAGGAGCACCTCAAGTTAGGCTAAGCTTATCTTGAACTTCTCCTTGTATTCATTTGCAGCTTCTAGATCATGTTTAATAATGACAATTTTCCTTTCAAGTTGTTCCTCATTATCTCTGGTTTCTTGTAGATCATACTCTAGATGGCCAATTATTCTATCCAATCTGCAGCACTCTTCTATTCTTTCTTTCAGTGACTGATTCAGGGTTTCCTCAATCTTCTTTCTTTCCTCAATTTCCTTGGTTAGTCTCATCACTCTGGATTTCATCTCATGTTTTAGGACAGTAGCTTCTTTTGCCAGCTTCTCACATTCCTTTGTCTTCTCCTTTAGAGCCTCATCAATGTCATAGTCTTCATTCTAGTTTGCTAACTATTGAAGTAGCTCCTTCTTCTTTTCCATAGATTTACTTAATTGCCCTTTTAAGGTTTGAATGAAATCCTTAGCATCTTTAAGATTCTTTTTCAGTTCCTTGATTTCTGCTCTAGACTGATCAAGATCTTCTAAAGTGACTTGAAGTTGTTCATTTATGCCATCAGAATACCTGAATGAGCCCATTGAAATACCTTCCCAGATCTTCCTCAAGCTATTAAACTTCTTCCAAGGAACCAGGCTCTGATACCAATTGTTGAAATTAAGGAACATTGAGAGGGGGGGTGAATCAATGTTCTACAAAACTTGTTATTATGTTCCTTTATAAATTTACCACATACATTCAAAAGAAAGAAAAAAGAACATAAGAGCAATAAAAACAAGATCATTACACATGAACACTAGGATTTTTATGTGGAAACTTGGTTAAGGGAAAAACCATGGTGGGGGTTAACTCACAAGATATTATACTCTGTTAAAAGTATTACAAAAGGGGAAGGCACATGCCTTCGAGCACACTGCCCAGAGCTCATTGCTCAAAGGAGGCTCACTACCTACAAGATCAATTACAAGAGTTCACTGAAATGTTTGAACTGAAGAATAGCATCTAACAATGCAAGATTATAGTTCCAGTTAGGCTCAATATACTGACATCACACACTTCATCTCTCACTACCCTATTTCACTGTTCTGCCATGATCTGAACCTTAGATCTCCTTGCTTCGCACTTTTTACTGCCACAATTTGCACTTTTCACATCATATTCACACATTCGCACACCAAAATACTTGAATCCATCGACTATATATATCCACAACATGAGATTTCATCAACTGTAGTCGGCCTCAAGAAAACTTACAAGCTTTTTCAAGATCACTGTTCTGTAGGTGGAATCCATGCACAAATATCAAGGCATACCAAAATCTATGTATCCAAGTCACCTTACATGTCGGCTAATACCACTGGATCTCACAAATTACTCAACCAACAACTTTTCTTAATCCACACAATGATCAAACACCAAGTTGGCCTATTCTTTACAGGACTAAATTGTCTAACCAAAATTTGATACTCAGATGCTTGTAACTTACAATCATTTCATCACCAGAGGCTAAAATATTGGATTTAGGTAGCCCTGACATCCCTTAACACTCCCTTAGATTTGTAGCATGATATGATTAGCTGTGGAGAATTGCGGACCAAGATGCTGAACCCTGTCATATGCTCTATTCCTGTCTATCCGAACTTAGATAAATTTGCAATCTGACTTCCGGTATGATCCACTGATGTAATGCAAATGTGTAAGATAGATTTAGTTTCCATCAATGACAACACCTGACATGCCTAGCAGTGTCTCTTTCGAACAACACCAACAGAGAGAACTTAGACAATTTTCAATGTTGGAGATTAAGTTATGCTTCAAGGTGTTCCTCATTAGTTAAGGTGGTTAATCTACTATCCTAAGTCAAAGTTCATGCTATTGCAATCAACCTACTGAGGTGATTCATACTAATTTCCAAGAGGATGCAATAAAGGGTTTTAAAGGGACATGGTTTCTCTTCTTTCTTGGAGACAAGTTTCTTTCATGCAAAAGTTCATGTTTGTATGAATTCAAAGGTTTAGTCTAGGTAGGTCATGAAATTGTAAGACATGGATTCTTGGTGTAAGGATGGTTCTAGGTTTTCCCATCCATATGCATCATATTATACTTCTAGATCAAGATACTAGGAATATTTTGACTTTGATTACTATAATGATACCTCATCTAACCATGCAAGTAGTCATATGCCTTCTCCTAAGCCATGCTAATGCCTAGAATTATGAATGTAGTAAATTGCATAACATAAAAGGAATATTACTATTCTTGAGCTTGATTTCTTAGATCCTAAAGGATAGCTAGTTGCACCAATGGCCCAACAAGTCAAACTAGTTGTGTCTACTTATGAGATTGATGACCTCATTGTAAAATTCATTAAGGTAGCTACAAATGTTCGTAGTCTTTGTTTTCTTGTCAAAAAACTTTCTCATATTAGAAGATAAGAATGTGAGGTACTTTCTAATTTTAACCAAATGTTTGTGGTTTCTCTATCCATCATCCCTATGGGTTGTAATCTTGAAGAAAGTATGTCTATCAACTTATTTTGTGAGGCTTTAGGGCCTGGTGTAAGCTTTCTTTCAAAGGAGCTTAAACCTACAAGCTTGTAACAAGCCTATGGATGGGATAGTCTTGTTTAAAAATAAGAGAATCATTAGGCACATTGCCTCCAAGTGTTGATATTGATATGCTTATTTACTTGTATGATTAGTTTGAGATGGTGCTTGGTGATGAGGATTTTAATGAGGACCATGATGCATATGCTTGCCCTACTATTGCTCCAGCATGTGAGACTACATCTTGTGAGAGCCATGTTGGTGAAGCAAGAGACATGAAAAATATCTTTCTTGAAATTTGAATACTTTGTTACTAGAATTAATAATGTTGATATTGTGTACACAAGTGTTTAGTTTGAGGAACAAGAATATGACTTCTTGCTTAATGAACTATGTTCCATTGTTCCCTTCAAGGATGATGATATATGAAGTGTCTCTACCACAAGTGTTCATTCACATAGAGATACGGTAGAATGCTTTACACTTCAAAATGATTATGTTGATGATAATGAAAACACATACTTATAGATGGATGGGTTTGTTCTTAAAATGAGTAACAATGAAGTTGTGGATGCTAGTGTTCTACCCAAGGAAGAAGATGATGAAATTACAAATCAATTTCTCTACACTAGTAATTACAATTTAGTAGGTTGTAAATTGAAGAGATCAAAAGCGAGACTCGATCTAAAGAATTAGATTCTTCACATGAGGTGCCTAATGGGGATTATCTTTATGTCAATGGTTCACATTTTGATTGTGCAAATGGTTCAAATATGGATGCGTATGTCAACACATGTAACTATGCTAATGCATGTAGGCCAACTATCCATGATCTTGATAAGTGTATAGTTGAATGTTAGGTCTTCCAATTTGATCAAGGTTATATTTCCATTATCTAGGAAGACCTTGCTATGCCTAAGGTTGAGTCTTTTAGTTGTAACTTGGATACATGCAAGGAAATGAGTGGGTTGCAACATTTAGATGAACCTAAATATCAATGTGACACAACCTAGCTTCAAGATATGCTTGAGTTTGAATCATTTCAATTTGACTTGCATGAGGATTATCTTCTATTAGTAGATAAAATTTTAAACAACTACATTTTTATGAATCAATTGAACTTGAAACATTTTACCTCAATTTTGAATCACTTGAGAAGATTAGTGACCAAGTGGACATGATTGACATGGGTGATGAGAATTTTCCTTTTCTCGTGTGCTTGGATTGGGTTGCTAACTTTGGTGTACATAATTTGCATCACACCACCATGGGTGTTCAAAAAATATATAATAGTGCACCATGGAAAGGTTGGATCATACTTATACTACTTATGCTTGGATTTCTCTATTGATTATTGTAGGTGGTTAGGTCCTTGTTCCTCATGCCTTGGTGGTCCTCTCATACATGGAGTGAAAGTTAATATTTGTGTTGCTAAAGGTGAAATACATTAATAGTTTAAGGATAGTTAGCTCCTTCATCAACATTGTCTTTGATAGAGGCAAGAGGTATTTCTTTTGTCTATGGCCTTGTTCCATAGAGTCTCCTTGTAGGGATTGACCTACAACATGGATTTGGTATCACTTACAACCATACAATTTAGTCATCAATTTGTACTTACATGTCAAAGGATACTAACTAGTTATAGGTTTTGTAGTTTTTATTTTTATTTTTCAGGTTTCATTTCCTAACCTTCATATTTGTCATTTGAGTCTTATTCCATTTGTACATGTGTTTTCTTGTGTCATCTTTATGGTCATCCCCCTTTCTCTAATTGGTCTGCATTATAGAGAAACTTTCTAAATTCTTGTAGCATCTTCCAAGGATACTCATCCCCAACAAGAGCAATTGTTGGAACCCATCCCTATTTTTACAAAATTTATCTACTGCCATGCTCTGCACACCCTATGTTGACAACCAATCAAAGTGATTTTTCATCATGGTTTCACATGTATGTAGTTAGGGTTTTTAATCTTGCATTGGTTCTATATCAATTCTTAACCCATCTTGTGTATCTTTGCCTCCAAGTGGTCTCTATTTATGATTATCCTTAATGCTATCAAGTCCAACATGTTCCACTAGATTAACCATATCAAGTCCCTAGTTAGTGACATATGCCCTTTTTCTAAGCTTCATTAGTTTTCATGATGTCTTGCATAGATTTTCCTAAACCCTAATTCTCCTAAAGTGCTAACTCATCCTTGCCTTTGGATTGTATTTATTTATATTTACAAGCATGCCCGAATTCATATTGTGTTAGCTTGCCAATGTAGCTCCATGTATTTTGTTTATAAAAGCATGTTGACCCCTATTGCTAGTCACATAATTAACTAAGAGCACATGCTCATTTGTATTACACTTTGATTATTGTTCAGTGGATAAAAAAATTGAGTAGCTAACTACCCTAGTCAATCTTACTTCTTTATCTACTACGCCTATTTCACCCATCACACCCTTGATCATAAATTTCAATTACCTCACCACCTAGCATACATATTGCTTGCACTCACTATGTGTTACAATACCCTTTGAAGAGAATATCCTCTTCCAAGTGGCCAAACCATCTAAGTGTGCATGTTCCTTCACTATCCATTCTCTAGCTACTAAATTCCTTGGACCTCCCACACTACTATCCAGTCTCTCGTTACTTGATAGTTACCCTTCACTATGAGGTTGATTTGACTCATGTGTAGGATGAACTATTCTCATACATGGGAAAACTCAAGTGAGCCATGTGTCAAATTATGAGCATCTCATCCTTGATATGAACATGGAGCACTCATGAGATGCCTCATATCTTATGGATGCATATATTTTTTTATGAGCTTGTATTTCTTTGACACAAATTACATAGACTTGAAAGTAAATTATTATCTACCACATGTCACCTTTGGTGGTAGGCCCAATCTTATCTTGAAGGAATGCACTTAAATGGGTGGCATATCAATAGATGCTACCTACTTGCCTTGTCGGAGGTTTAGGCACCTTCTCAATGTGAGGGCATAGGGGCATGGGTCCTATGAATGATGTGGAAACTCTTATATACACAACTATCAAACTCTTGAGCTTGCTTGTAACTTCTTAGTATGTGTTATAAGCACAATGCATCTATCTAGTGGGGTCTGACCCTCCTTGTGGTGACTTATTATTGGATGTAGACTTCATAGGCACTTAGGGCCATGCTTCTTGGTCTTGTGCCACATGCAGGTACCACCAATATACTTTGTTACACTCCAACATACTTATGACCATGGATCTCTAATAATATTCAAATGATTAAACTAGCATACCTCACCTTATATAATTTTAAATGCCAAAAAAACCATGGTTATTGGTTTTCATCTTGCACATGAAAATAATGGGATTGATGAAGACACAAGTGGATTATTTAACCAGTGGAGTGTGCTTTTGACTCATGAGTAGTCCATTTTATTGTGGTTGATGTGTGGACATATCATCTCACCTATGAACTATGCAAGGTTCATGTCTTAACAGCTATATTTTAGTGTTTTCTTCTATTACCTATGCAATGATGGCCAAGGCTAGTGCATAAATAGATTTCTTAGCTTGATGGTGACATATAATGGCTACTTTGATACTTTAAAACATGGGTTCCTTGAAGGATGGATGTGTTTATACATTTAAGGTATATCAAGACTTTGGGAGGTCGTCTCTTCTACAAGAAACATTATTTCTTCACAAGATCACCTTGTATTTATGTCTATACATGTTGTGGGTCTACTTCTTCATATTAATGGACTCAAATGCTATATGGATGTGTAAAGCCTTTCTTTCTCTATTATGGTTTATGCTTGCCTCTTTTCCCTTATTCTAGAGCCCTATGCTAATATAGAAAAGTGGGGTCACATTTATTGTTCATTGCCTGATGAGCTTGATTTGTTGGGATAAGTGCATGGGAATGGGAGACAATAAGGAGGTCAAAGGTGGCTACTTTTTTTTTCTACAATCAGCTAAGTAATTCATGGTCATTCAAGATGTCTACACTCAAAATTTGAAGATATGATAAGAAAAATAATTCAAGTACTATGAATCAAGTTTCTAAACTACTTTTAGGTTTAGGGGGAAAATGTTGAGTGCACACAAAGGTGTTCTTGTTTTCATCACTAAAATATAACATAGTGTCTAGTGTGTGCTCCCTTATTGTTTTTGCTACATTAGGTATTTTTAAAAACTAGTTGGTGGAAATATAGCTAAGAGTGAGTACTACAAGTTGTATACTTTTTTATACTTTTGTAATGAATTTTCTTTTTTTGTGATTTTCTGAAGTGGATGCATCCTAAAAATTATATCATTGATCATGCATATCATATAATTTGCACAAATCTAATTGGAGATGTAATATATTTTTGTTGAATGTGTATAGAATGAAGCATTGAAGAATCCTATATACATATTGTAGACACCTAAAATTAGCCTCACTTCCCGACTCAATAATTCTTAATTATTCGATTAATTTCATCTATTATCACTCTACCTTATTCTTCTGCATTAATTAAATAATTATTAATTATTTAATTAATTTAAGTTTTCTATTTTCTAGCGTTAATTAAATAATTTCACAATTATTTAATTAATTCTTCATTTCTTTTAATATTATTTAAATAAACAAATTAATTTATATTTTCTCCACCAAAAATAAATAAATTTAATATTTTATTTATTTTCCAATATTATCCATGTGCACTAGAAAATAAATAATTAAACTATTAATTTCCTCTATAAATTCCTCTCACCATAATTCACTATTGTCTCACCATGATTCTCTCTCATCACTCCCTCAAATCACTCGCAAGCATATCAGTTAACTAATCAATCAAATTAGTTGACTAATCAATCAAGCTAGTTAACAAGTCAATCAACTCAGTTGACTAATCAATCAATCTAGTTAATAGATTAAACAATCCAATTAAATCACTTGTTAACTCTTCTAATTCATGAGAGGAGGACACTTGTCACACTCTCATTCATTAAAAACCTCTCATCAAATTTCAAACCATTGATCTCTCCAATCATTTTCCATCATCAATATTCACTTCTAGAAATCTATAAGTAGAACGTCTTCATAGCCTCTCAATCATCTCTCATTTTCATAAACTTATGCTGCTACTTTTCATTCATCTTGGGAGATCAAAGTTATGCTATTGACATGAGCAATCCACATAATATCCACATATCAAAGGGGCAATTCATTGGAGTTGGGTGCATGTCATGTCTTGATGCAAATTCAAGTCTGAGAGCAACAATCAACACTCATTACAATGTATTAGTGAATGAAGACAAAATCCATAAAAGAAAAAGAAGATAAGACCAAAATTAGCAAAAGACAAATATGTTTGTTTAGATAGCAATCGACATTTCCTATAAGGTGATTAGTGGATAAGGCAAAACCCACTAGAAGACAAATTACAGAAAAAGACAAAAGCAGTGATTTGGTACAGGACAAATATTGTTAAGGCAGCGATTAGTTTCATGGAGGAGTATGATCTTTTGGAAGGGACGACATCCTATGAAGAATCACAATTATCCACCAAAGACACATCATTTGAGAAGGTATAAGAGTGAGGTTTTTGAATCACTTAAAGATATGATCCATTCCTCAACAATAGTAATACCAGTAAGGAGAAAAAGATATAGATTCCAGCAAACTGTGCAAAACACCACAACAAGAAAAATAGTGGTATGTTCTTTATGTAATACTTATAATAAAATCTGTAGGATGAGCAAGTTGTTTATTGTCTGAACATCATAGTTGTAGAGAATTCAATGCTTGTTGATAATGATAATAATTATAAATTCTTGCCAAATATGATACAGAATCTATGTTATTGATTTATTATATGGAAACAATAATATACTGTTAACTGATATTGATAAACCGCCAAGATGAGGATATGGAGGGCCTGCAAAGAGGGGAAACGGCATTGGGATCATCCTCTATGTATACCACCCCATGGTGGATGGTTGTGGCCTACCACATGTGGGCCAAGGGGGCAAGAGAGACTGCCCTTGGGCTTAGAAGGACTGATTTTTGGGACACCCTACTATAGCTGCATCCCCAATCCTCCATCATGGGAATTCATTGAATCATAAGAGGAAACAGAATGGTTTTGGTAGGGGTACAGTGATAGGATGCCTCACTAGGCACGCCACCCCATATGGATGGCAAGAAGCCACATGGGGCCAAGAGGGGTGAAGCACTTGCTCTTGGGCCTAGGGTAGAGGGTTTCTTGGGCACCTTATCAAACCATTTTGCTCAGGAAGAGATGAATTGATAACCTAAAAGACTTCAATATATATTTGATATGATATGTGTTTCTTATTGTAAATGTTACTAATCTAATTGCAGGTCTTAAACAAGTAGTTGTATCACTAAACTTATTTTCCTTGTTCACTTTATTTATTTCAATGAGAAGCATAATATAATACTATCTTGTAAATATCCTCTAACCCTATCTTGCAGGTACTCAATCAAGTTATAAATCTTTCCAAACATAAGGTTGATTAATTGAAATTGATATATTAGGGTAGAATTGGGGCTTTTCAAATTTGGGGACATTACAAGTGGTATCAGAGCATCATCCTACCAGCCTGAGGGATAATAGTTGATGCAACCAAGACAATGAACTTTAAGGGCTCTAGAGAGAGAGAAAAAGAAGACTATGGAGCAGGAATTGAGGGCATTCATGGAAAAAAATGAACAAACAACCCAAGCCATGCTCCAAACCCTTTAAGACATAAATAACAACCTTAGACCTGGCACAAGACATGAAAGGGAGATCTCCCCTAGCCAATCTGATAGTAATCATAACACTACGGTTGGATCAAACTCAAGTACCGAGTGACCCCATTTCTTGGATGAAGAAAATCCTTTAGAGGAAAATGAAGGAATTAACAATCAAAATGTGCATGAGCTTGCCTTAGAATATGCAAGGCTTGAACTCGAAGTTAGAAGAAAAATCCCTTTCATAGCATATTGTGAGGTAGCAATGAAGAATGATCATAGGGGTAGAAACAATCACCCAAATAAAGATATATGAAGTAAAATAGGAAAACTATCCATCCCTAACTTTGATGGGTCAGGAAAAATTATAGCCCAAGCATGGATACAAATACTAGAAATATACCTAACTCTTTGCCCCATGACTGAAAAAGATAGCATTACGTTTTCCACACTACATCTAGAAGGAGGGGCGCATGACTGGTGGCATCATGGCAAAATTACCCAAGATCACAAAAATATCAAGTCTTATGAGGTCTTCAAGAAAAGACTCATTGAAAGATTTGACCAAACCCATCCCCAAAAATACTTCAAGGAGCTAACCAGAATAAGGTAAAAAGGGGCCCTTGAGGAATATATTACCGAATTCCAAAGACTAGCAATCATAGTTCTAGGAATATCTAAGGAAAGACTTGTTGGAGTCTAGGACAACACTGAGAGGGGGGGTGAATCAGTGTTGTGTAAAAACCAAACAATCTAACACTTATCAAAATTGAGAGAATATGATAATAATCAATTATCATATTTTGCATCAAGGAGATAAATATTGAATGTTTAGACTTGAAAGACAATCAACAACACACAATTTATGAAATAAGGACACAAAGAATTAGGAGTGGAAAAACCTCTAGGGGTAGAAAAACCACTCATGAACTGCCTCACTGGCTTAAATTTGAAAAAATTCTTTACAAGGCCTCACTGGCTGATATATGTGTCTCACTAACAAATGAAAGGTCTCACTAACCTACAAGCCTCATTGGCTGATATATTTGTCTCACTGACAAATGAAAGGTCTCACTGACCTACAAGCCTCACTGGCATACAAAGCCTCACTGGCAAATTCAACCACCATCAAAACATACTGCAAGGTGTGCAAGAAATGATTGCCACTCAATCTGATTTGCACCATTACATAACCTATCTTCTATGAGTTTACATATCTCTTTTCAATCCAATCTGAATATTAGTCTCATTATCTATTCACAACCAATTCACCTGATGCATCATCTGCATATTGTCTTTGTGATTCACTCTGTAAATTTGTTGTACAAAGAGGTCTTCATTACTACATTTTTGGTCCTTACACAAACTCTCACATAATCAATGTACTTGCAACATAATTATATGCAAAATCTAAAAACCTTTTCATATTCTTGCAATTCCATCTTTTCACACAACACTTGGAATAAAATTATAAACAAAAGGACTCTTGGAATTCCTCTCCTCTATAGATTCATCTTCTTCAATTCTCATCTTCTCTATATAGGACATTTCTTGTGTGAGAAAAATAAAATCTTTCTCATAATTTGATCTTCTTCAATTGACTTTTCATTTTTTTTTTCTTTGCAAATATAAAAGTTAGAAAACATAGGCATTTATCTTTTGCAAAAATCCTTAATCAATCTACCCCAATAAAATCTCTTTGCATGAAGTCCTTTCACCTGCAAAGAAAAATGACCTATTGCTTCTCTTCAATCAAATCATCTAACATTTCTTTTTCCAAGATTTCATAAGAAAAAAATCTCTTCAAAAACCATTTTTGTTCTCCAAAAGAAATCATTTAACATCTAAAAAATATCTCTCAATAAAATCTTCAATGACCCTTCATATTTCCTGCAAGAAAAAAAACTTTAATAATATATTATTGAACTCTCTCTCTCTAAAAAATCTCTTTATAATCCTTCAAGAATTCATTCTTTACAAATGATTTCAAAAATAATCTGCCCAATTTTTTTTTCCTCTATTCGGATTCACTTCTCAAAAAGACATTATCTTTATTAAGATCAAAAAGGGAAACCTTAAGATTCTTTCAAAAAAGAATTAAATCTTTACTTAATAAAATGCCTTCTTAGAAATAAAATTCCTCCTGTATTATCTCAACTACCACGGGAAATAAATTAGAAAGAAATCTTAAAATATTCCTTTAAAGCCTCCACAAAATCTACTAAAAATAGCTTTATCTACACATGACGGTTAACTGCACTTCAAAAAACATTCAGAGGAGAGTGAGGTCAAAGTTTAAATGATAGTCATTGATCTTTATGTTTGTGCCCTTCATATATTCAAAAAGAACCATTGATAATGCTTTTCATGCCCTGCACTCATTGTAATGACCGCTGCTAGCGGTGAAGACAGTTAATGGGGCCGGTGGAAAGATGTTTGAGAAACCCTCTAGTGGGTAATTATTAATGAAATGACCTACGAACATAGGTCAACTACAAAATAAAACAAAAAGAGCACAATGGAGATGACGAGGAAATAAAGGCTTAATATGATAAGCTTTAATAACTACAATTTAGGAATTTTGACCCCTTAGTTTCTTTTTAACACAAACCCTAAAAGGATAGATGTAAATTTATGTATCTTAGACTCAAAAAGAGAAGACTCTACACATTCCAAAGCACCAATTCTGCCATATGCATTGAGATCACAACACCTCTTGTTATTGATTATTACTGACAGATTCTTGGAGAGTTCTGAGATTTTCTTTCACATCACAAGTATGATGCATGATGCAATCTGTCAACATAATATTGACACCAAACACCTTGTACCTTATCATGAAGAATGATGAAGTCAATAACATAACAAAGAAGATGATCAAAACTTTGTGTTCAACCTCCTGGAACTGTATCATAAGACACTGACATGATCTGATACCTTGATGTCTTGTATTGATGCAATCCCATAATGAAGTTTTCTACCATGAACATCATGTCATATTACATGGGAACTCCTGAGCATTTCTTAGAGCACTTCTTAAAGCATTAACTCAAACAACATTATCATAAACAAAGTATGATGACATCTTGAAGAAGACTTTACACTGACTATCATGAATCATCCAATTGAACCAAGATGAAGACTATCCATGAATCCAAGATGAAGACTTTGAATCTAACTCCTTATAAACTCTATGAAACTTTCTTCTCAATCACTATACCATACAGAGACAAATCATCCTGATCCAATTCAAGACCTTTTCCTTAACATCTTGAAACATGATGACAAGAACATCATGCATTTCACATTTGCAAATCAAACCTGATGACATCAAACTTGAGAACACAACATCTTTTGTCATCAATGACAATCAATCTCCATCAACACTCACCTACCTTTTTATAGAAGGATTGTCAGATGCTACTCGGGGCTTAGTAAGCATCCTAGATCCCTCCACACTCCAAGAGGTAATCCTCAAGGCTACTCGACTTGAAAACACCCAAACAAGGGGAAAACCCTCCTCAAGTAAAACAACATCAAAAGACAAACACTTATATGGGAAGGATAAGCACAAAAGAACGTTCCTCTCTCATAATGACCGAGAAGATCTTTAAAGGAAAGGACTATGTTATGACTGCAAAAGAAATAGGAACTTGGTCATAAATGCAAGCATTTAAGGAAGGCCAAGAGAAGAATTTGTGGTTTAATTGTAAAGACCCATGGGGCCGGAGTCATGTTTGTGATCGAAGGGATCTTAGAAGAAAGGGCTTATGCTACCAATGTAAGGAATGTTGGGAACCGGGACACATGTGTGGGAAAAAGAGCCAAGCTTGTGGGATTGAGGCAATACATCAAGAAACAAGAGAAGGGGTGAACCCATTCAAAAAGGCAAAAATTGATGAAAATGATGAAGAGGGTGGAACCCTAGCTTGCATTTTAAAAGCATCCAAACATCATCCTTTTAGGATTTGAGGAGTAATTAAAGGAAAAAAGTTAACAGCCCTAGTAGATAGTGGAGCTACTCACAATTTTATTGATAAAATTTAGTAAAAAAAATTAGGACTAGAAACAAAAGATTTTAAAGGATTCAATGTAACCTTGGCTAATGGATCCACCACTCCTAGCAGGAAGAAGATCTCCCAACTTGACATTACCTTGGGAAGACACCCAATTAAAGAAAAATTCTACATTGTGGATATGGGGGATACATACGTAATTTTGGACACCCCATGGATGCATTCCTTGGGTCATTTTATCTTTGACCTCCCAAAATTAGAGATATGCTTTGTACATGAAGGGAAGAAGGTTACTTTACATGGAATATCCGATGGATCCCTAGGTAGGGTATGTTGGTTTAGGTCCGAACAACTGAGAAGGGGGGTGAATTAGTTGTCACATATTTTAATCTTTTCTACCATTGATCTTCCTTTATTACTTATAATCAAAACATTTCAGCATTACTCAATAACACATGAGTAGAAACATAAATAACACACTTGACACCAAGATTTTTGACATGGAAACTCGATTAAGGGAAAAACCACGGTGGGGGTTAACCCAGAAAAATTAATACCCTATTAAAAGTATTTTTACAAATGAGAATGCACATGCATTTGGGCTCACTGCCCAGAGCTCATTGCTCAATTAGAGGCTCACTACCTAAAGAGAGATTACAAGAGAATAATAGATATTTTGAACTGATAAATAGCATCTACTCATGCAAGATTTTCTGTCCCAGTTAAGTGCAAAAATTAATCTTACACATTTCATCTTTACTTGCTCTTCTTACTGTTTTCTCTTCATTCACTCCTTAGATTTTCTACTCTTCACAAGATTATCTTATTCACACACACACCACAATCATCCAATTCCATCAAGTATATATATCCACAGAATGATCTACAATCTTTTTTCCAGTCAGCTTCAAGAACATTTACAACTTTGTAGAGTACTTTGCTTTGTCGGCTAGATCCATACATAATATGAGATGTGGATCAAGACTTGCACTCGTAGATCATCAATCATGTTAGATACCATCACTGATTATCACACATTGCCCAATAAACAACTTCTATACATCCAGAGTTAAGATCATTTGCAAAGTTGACATGTTCTTCTTCAGTCTGTTTTGTCAAACTGAGACCCGATACTCAGAAACTAATATCTTTTGAGTCCTTCATCTTTGAAGGACAAAACTATGGATTTAGAGTGTCTTAACAATTCTTACAACTACCTCAAATCCTCAACAAACCATGCCTTTCCACTGGAGAGATCTGGATCAAGATACCGGACCCTGTGATCTGCTCTGTTCCTGACTGCCCAAACTTAGATAAATTCTGATTCTAACTTCTAGTGTGAACAAATTGTGTTATGCAAATGGATGGGATGATCTTAGTTGCCATCAATGATAACACTTATCATGCCTAGCAGTGTCTCTTGCCAACAATCTCCCCCTTTGGCATTGATGGCAACACTTAGTGAAAAATGACTAAGTGTTGAAATGCTCCCCCTTAGTTTGTGCTCCATATTGTTGTTCACACTACTTTTCGGTACTCCCCTTTAGCTAGATTCCTCATTTTTTACTAATCTTCACTCCCCCTTTCACATCAATGGCAAAGGGTGGGGTCTGCAAGACAAATTTTGAAAAAAAAAATTATATATAGGATCGCATATGTACAACTAATCATTAAGTTCTATTTACATGAACTTGAGAATGTCTGCAAAGTTGGATTTTATTTCCACAAGTTCAGAGGCCTAGGTGCTCTTCATTACATCCAAAATAGAGATGTGACCACTTAACAAAAATGAATATGCTTTTGCCTTTGACAAATCTCATGGATCACTAGTCTGAACTGCGGTCTGAGCTTCAGATAGGGCATTATACATTATTTCTAACTTAGGGGCAATCAATCCCCAGAGCTCACACATTTTCTTCATAATGTTGCTTTTCTCTCTAAAAAGTCTCTTTATCTCATCAGTCAAGCTAATTACTTGACATTCTTGACTTATGGGTGAAATGGTTCGAGGATCAAAATTACTAGACAAATTTGACAATTTCAGTTCTTGTTCCTTTATCTTCTTCTTAATATCCTCACTAATTTTGGGCCATGATAGACAAAATTTGTACATATCTCTTCCATCATTCAAAGCATTCTGAATACTCCTTATGCTGATGCGAAGAATTATCCTATCATTTCTTCTTAGATTCTGTACTTCACTAAATTTCTTATCTAGAAACTATTTCTAGACCTTTGCCTCTGCAAATTTTTCAAAGGATACAAAATGAGTATTTACAGAACTTACAAGATTTTTTAGATGTCCAGATGGGGAATCAAATGGACTCTTCTGGTAGGAAGGCCTTAACTTCTCCAAGATCCCAGTTGCAAGCCCTAGTAGCTCATTGTGCTCCATGTGGAACTTTAACATCTTTTCTCTAGCCTTTACTTGGGTGAATGATGCAATTTTCATTAACTGAATTGGAGAGAGAGCATATGGATTGACTAGACCTCGGAGTAGTTCTAGATCATCAATCTCAATCATTTATTTTTCAAGAAGACTTTTCACTGCATCTACAGTGTCTCTTGCAACATTTTTTGAACCATCCATTAGTTCATCAGATTTCTCAGTATCTACTTTAGGTGCTTCATCATTTGCACCATCTTTTTCTACATTAACTTTCTTTCCTTTTTCTTCCTCTTTCTCTGCATTACTTTTCTCTGTGTTCTCTGTAGAGGGACCCTTTTCTGTTTGTTCAACACTTGCTATCTGATTCAGAGTGCTCTATGAAGTAGCAATATTATCTTCTTTTCCTGATGGGTTAGGTGAATTAGGAGTATTTCTTGCATCAATTACTTTATCCATCATTTTTGTATCATGCTGATTTACTTGTTCCACTTCTAGAATAGAGGCTTCACCCAATTCAGATTGCTACTCGATGATGTTCTCTTCTTCACCATCCAGAACTTCTTCTGTGACTATGGGAAAATTGTGCTTTTTCAATGCTTTCAAAAGAATTTCTTGAGTTTCTTTAATGATTTCACTTGTTTCTCCAAGCATGAGTTTGTTCATTCTCCTTTTTCTTCTAAAGTCATCTTTGACTTCCTTGAATATCATATCTATTTGATCAGGTGAAATCGGAAGACACAAATTTATTAGCTCATGTTCCCTAATTTCCATGTTCTTGCTTGTGGCAATTTTTTTTCTCAATTCCAAAATATTTGCCAGAATTTGTGGCAACATAGAAGTTATCTCAATCAATGCCTTGTTGTAGATGTTGAGATATCTGACAGTTGCTTCTTCCAATACCCTTTTATCCACATCACTGTATTCATAATAGAAATCAATCATGGGTTTTAGATTACTATCTACCGTGACTTACTTTATCACATCCTCTAGGGAAAGTGTGGGCTTCTCAACATATTCCTCATTGTTGGTTAACAGATTTGTCCTTATTATGAAAATAATTTATTTTGACTCTATACCCCTCTTTTAAAGAACAAATGAGTTAAACAACAAATGGGTGAACCTTTTAAATTAGTTCCCCTCTGAATTTAGGTACAGCTCCCTTTAAGATTTTCAATGAATTTAACCTATTTAACTAACCAAATGCATTTTTAACCAGAAAATGCTTAAGGCAGACTAACATTCATACATAACCATGTCATGAACGCAATAAATTTATATAGTAACAGGATAGAATGCACAGATTCTACTTTGATACATTCAAATACATGAATACATTCATACAAACTTGCTGAACCAATAAAGAATAGAACACATATGACGAATTGTCCAAATAAAGAGCAATTACCAGATGAAAGGAGATTTCACACAGAAAATCTAATTCCACACATTCAGACGCACAGATCTAAAATAGGCAGTAATTGTTTCTTCTTCTCATTCACAGATGAAAAATTACTCAGACAATTATCACATAATGTAAAATATGAACAGTTCAGCCAAAAACTTTCTTCTTCTTTTCTTTCCTAAACTTCTCTTGCCCTTAAAAATTATAAAAACATATATATATGAATGCCTTAACTATGTCCTTGAGCAAATTAAACCCAGAGTTAACATCACTCTGACCCATACGGGATTTAGGTTTTAACAACTGATTATAAAAGATCAAGGTTGCTGGAAATAACATAAATTGAGGAACTGAAAAAGAACGAGCCGATGAGGTTATGACTAGGGCGATGAATCAGCATCTCCTGATTTGCTGTCGGTAGCCTGGGAAGCATGTTGGGTCTTCCACTCCTGAAAGGCAGCAACGAACTCCTGAATTTTAGGGAAGTTTGGTATACCTATATGCTTCATCCTTGATTTCCAGACTTCTTTTTCCCTTCGCATTTTCCCAAATTTTTCCTTGTGTTCTGGGAGTGCGTCGATGCAGAGATAGAGTAGTGACTCAACTTTAGAAACCCTGGAGAAATCCTCAACTAGAATATTATCATTTTCTTTAACAAAGTTGATTTTATCTCTGAAGGATTGGACTACTGCTTCAAAATCTTCCACAGGCTTTCCATCATCTTTTAAGTATTTTACATCAATACATTGCAAATCATGTTGTAGTGATTGAGTGAATTCTGTTATCTCCTTAATTAGCTTTGAGAGTTCAAAGCGTCCTTATCGGGATATGGAGTTCCTCCATTCAATATTCTTTTTGTTCACCTATAACAAATCCTCGTCCACACTAGTCAGGTTCTTTTCTGCCAAAAACTTCTCCAGCCCATATTTTTGAACTTCCTCTATTTGGTTTATTACACTTGTCCACTTACCTTCGTCCTTAGCCCAGACAGTAACCTGTGCTTTAAGATCTTCAATGGTGGTAGCAGTCAGATCATATATGTCTTTGAGTTCATGAATATATTCAGTTCCTTTTTGCTCGATGCTGTCTAACCAATTGTCAAATGTTTTTGAGACCATTTTGCTTCTATGAACTTGATCTAACATTTTTTGATTGACAGGTGATTTCGGGTCAAAAGACAAGGGGACCTGTGAGATCAACTGTGGGTTAGGATTGTTAATGGCCTCAATGTACTCTGCCATTGAACGCAGAGCTTGTTTCAACTCTTTCTTATCCTTTTCATCTTTCCAGGTTCTACTGACCATCCTCTTAGTAGATGTTTCAAGGTGATGGACGTCTGCAGCTCTGGAAGCAATACCGAGATCTATCCTCTCCACAGTGAAATCATGCACTGTAGGATCTTGAACCTCTTCCTCAGTCACTGGCTTAGCTATTTCTGCACTCCAGTTACCAGTGTTTGGGTCAATATTTATTCTGGACGTTGTTTTGAGTCTCTTGGACTTGGGGGTCTTCCCCAGACATTTACTTACCATGTCCTCTAAAGGGACAACAAAAGGAATCACTTTCTTTTTGTCAGATATAGAGCTCTCCAGCCACTTCGGTGCAGGGGCCGAGGTTGTCTTCCTGGGTTTCTCTCCATCAGAGGGTTCATTTGAAATCATTAACATCTCAAGGGTCTCCAGAATGGCCTCTGACTGTGAACCAGTTTCAACTACCTCTGTTCTGTTTGGGCTTGCCTCTTTGTCACCCATAGGCTCTTCTGATTCTTCCTCTGAATTTAAATCAACAATTACTGTTTCAGAAGTCTGCTTCTTTCTTTTCCCTTTAGTCCTCAACCTGGTGACACGAGATGGCAGAATATCCGTGAGGACTCTTCTAGATCTCTTGGTGACAGGGCTTCTCTCAATTGATGGCTTGGAAGCACCTGCACCACAGATAGCAAGAGGTTGATTAGAAGAGTCCAGGGGAAGCGATGATGCAACCATTGAAGAGAATTGTTGGACGTTTCTATTCTGAAGCCCTTCCTATCTTTTTTTCTCTCAACCATTTTTCAGTCCTCCTTATCACCGGAAGGGTTTTAATTTCAATTCTGTCTTCCTCTTTCTTGCTCCAGTCCACCTCTAGAATGGGTAAGTGTTCTACTTTCACAAATTGTGGATCAACCATTTGTTCATCATCAACAAAAATTCCAGAAACGTCCATGTTTAAATTAAGGGTAATTATCTGCCCCAAAGAAAATCTACACCACAGCTTTCTCCTAACCTGAAATTCATCTGGGCAGTCTTCCCAGTAATCCTCTAGCTCAGGAAGGTGTGAGTGCCCTGTTCCAGAATCTAGGTTATCTTTAACAAAACGTTTACTGTCGAATTGAGCCCTGGCAGTGAAGAATTAAAAATTGAACCTTCTGAGGTTTACCTCCAAATTTAGGGCATCAGATTTTGATTGGCATGAATAATGCCCAAGTTCAATAGGAAAAGAAATACCACAACCCCTTTTTGATGGGAATTTCTTATCAACATGTGCCAATTGCTGACATACCTCCATCAGTACAAAACGATCAAATACATATCTAGGCAACTTCATAGATTCACCATCAAATCCTCCAACTCTGATATAAGTGAACTCAGAAAATTGGATGAAAAAGCTACCGTAGATACTGATCAGTTGCATTGCTTCACTAGTCATTCTCTTACTTGGGTTACCTGCCAGTTCATAGGTCATCTTTCCAGTGAAGACATCATTGATCCTTTTATAATTTTCATAACAATTCTTTCTTTGCAACTGTGAATAATATTCGTAAATCTTATTGTTCTCATCTAAGGGCGCATGAGGCAGGTCAAACCAATCTCTTGTGGATGCTAAACAATAGAACAGGTACGAAGACATATAGAAATCTCTATTACCCAGGCAATTACTTAAACCCTGATGTAGGCAGTCGGCCACTATTTTAGCCCAATCCAAATATTGTTTGCCTTGAAGGATGACTTGTATGAAAAAGTACATCCAATCCTCCTAGTAATAGGCGTACTGATTGCCTCTCAGTCTGTGTAACAACACCACAATATCCCTTACTTCCTTAATCAGATGATCTCTGGTAAGTGGTCTGGGCAACCTTGAACCACCCTTCTGAAATTTTAGCAGCCAATTCCTTGCTATTACACTTTTGTAAGTTGGTTTCTTTTCTGAGAAATACCCATTGGAGGAGGTAATGTCAAGGTTGGAATATGCCTCTTTAGGCGGTATCTTCATCACAGACATAAGGGTTTGTCTATTGACATGAAACAACACATCCCCGTTTGCATTTCTGACACATCTGTCCTGGGGGTCATATCTATTTATACATTCCTGAACCAATTCTGGGCACAGTATAGCCTGAGGAAAGGCTGCAGCTTCCACTAAACCACTGTCTACAATTTTCTTCATTGTGTGGGTTTGAACAGGGTTTCTAGTTCTTTCTATGAATTCCTCTAAATCATATTGAACTAATGCAGTATCTCCAAATTCTGAGTGAGAATAAGTAAGACCAGGGCCATGTTCATCCCCCAAACATGTAGATTTCAAAGACATACTTGGACGATTATAATAAAACACTTCAAATTTTGAAAATAATAGAAATTCCAGAGGCTCTTCTTTCTAGTATAAGAATTCAGAATAGCACAGGGGAAACAGAACTCACCTTCAGGATATTTGAATTCACTACGAAAACTTGAATAACGAGAGCCTTACACTTCCAGCGCTATCCTTCTCCGCATTGCACAATATGTTTTCTTGCTAAAATTGGCTTGTTCTTGGCTAATAATGGCACTTACCAGAATGAATAATTATCGCTCAGAATAATACGTGCCAAAAATATTTGAAAAGACATGAACTCTGATTTCTTCATTAATAACAAGTAATGTTCACACGCCATCATGAAGTACAATGATTATCCATAGTCTCCGCTAAATTAGAGCTCTCGGTTTCATGATGAGTTTCTGACAAATTTTCCTCCAAATTTCCCGCTAAATTTGACTTAGAAAGCCGCGGGAACAAACGGGACCAAGATCACCAAATCTTCGAACTATTGAACGATTGAACCTTTTGGACATGGTTCAACGTAGTGGTTCAATATGATGGTTCAAACATGCCAACTGGACCTTATAGGTAAGCAAAAGATTGACTTACGGAAATAGGGACTTAACTCATGAACCATTGAACTTGTAAAGATATGGTTCAATATGAAGGTTCAAAGACGCAAATGTTATGTAGACCAACAAAAAGTTACGCGGCTTTGGTAAAAGGCTTTCAACTATGAAACAGTGAACTGTTGAACCATTGAACCTTGAACCCCGCTATAGAGTACGAGCGGAAGGTTTGACGATACAATAATTACACAAGGTTACTACGTGATCAAACTTATAAGAAAGCGGTGAGTGTTGAACTTTTAGACCCTTGAACCATTGAACCTCCGCTATAGAGTACGCGCGGAAGGTTCAAGTTCAACCTGAAAGTTCAAAGACGCTTAAGACAAACAAAAAGACAGCTTGCTTTATATGACACTTCAGACATATTGAACCATTGAGCTTTGAACTTTGAGAATGGTTCGGCTTCAAAGGTTCAAACCTCTAGCAACATTGTATACAAAGACGACACATGAATAAAAATTGAAGGACTAAGAGTCGATTTACGAAGCAAAGGTATGACCAAAAATATAGTACTGTAAACTGGCTCTTGTTTAAGAAATATTACCGATACATAAATAAACAAGGGTGACTCAAAAGGTAACATTGGCTCTGACTGGGGACTGCATTTTATGGAAAAATGCAGAGAACTCAGAAGCTCTGGTTTCGCAGAAAATGGAAGAAAGAGAAGAAAGGAAACAGACCGGGGCAAAACAAAAACGGAAAAGGAAAACACAAAACTGAACAAAAGGGAATACTATGTACAAAATAGGGGACCCTGTTTACAGACGATACAGCTTGAAATCCTGTCCATTATAGGACAGGGGTAAAACAATTCCATCAGGATATTCCAATTTAAAAGAATTTAGACCCAATACCTGGTGAATCTTGAAAGGTCCTTTCCAAAGCGAGTCAAATTTTCTATGTGCGCCCTTTGGTTCTCTTCTTCTATCCCACAATAATACTTCATCACCTTCCATAAACTTCCTGGGTCTTGTCTTCCTGTCAAAAAATTTTTTAACTCTGGCCTGATGTACGGTGATTCAGTCAACCAGCTCATTTCTCTCTTCTTCAATTTTGGTTAAATACATAATCCTCTTCTCCAGAGAATCTTGGAAATACTGATCCTCAATTACACTTTGCAGCTTGGCTGTAGATAGCTCCAGAGGTAAAGATAATTGGGCACCTATCCCATAAACTAATTCAAAAGGTGCCATTCCAATTGCTCTTTTTGGAGTTATTCTGTTGGCCCAGAGAGTTTCATGCAACCTCTTATGCCAATCTCTGGGGTTGTCATTCACCAACTTCTTCATGATAGCAATCAGGTTTTTGTTACTGGACTCAGCTTGTCCATTTCCTTGGGGATAGTAATCTGATGAATGAGAGAGAGAAATACTATGTTCATAACAGAAAGAAGTCATTTCACCTGAAGAGAAACTGGTAGCATTATCTGCTACAATCTTCTGGGGCACACCAAATCGTACCAAAATACTTTCTTTGAGAAAATCACAAACCACCTCAGAAGTTGTTCTGTTTACAGGGGCTGCCTCAACCCATTGCTGTTAAGATGTGGGTATGCCCTGCACTTGAGGGGGGTGAGATAGGGCCAATAAAATCCAATCCCCACTGTTTAAAGGGTTCTTCAACAACAACAGGCCTCAAAGGTAGAGCTGCAAGTTGTGGCCTTCCTGAGAACATTTTACATTTCTCACAATTGGCCACCCACCTATACACATCCTTAAACATTCCTGGCTAGTAGTAACAATTTCTAAGGATTTTGAAAGCTGTAACTGAAGAAGAAAAATGTCCACCACAAGCTTCATTATGGAAAACTTCCAAGAGTTTCTCTTGCTGCTCTTTATCTACACACCTCAGGAAAG
Organism: Cunninghamia lanceolata; assembly: GCA_027924645.1. Taxonomy (NCBI): domain Eukaryota; kingdom Viridiplantae; phylum Streptophyta; class Pinopsida; order Cupressales; family Cupressaceae; genus Cunninghamia; species Cunninghamia lanceolata. The sequence goes on from BSBN01001583.1 coordinate 22,220,646, forward strand.
TTCCATCTAACCCTTTCTTGTAAAGGACATCTCCCCAAATAACATATTTTGCAGCTTTTAGCTTCAGGTTTCTTTTCTCTTTAGGAGTCAGGTGATTAGGACAATCCCCATATGTAAGATAATGTGCCACATCCAGAAACCATGGATCATGCAAGCTTACCAATAAGACTGTGGGGAGTCCTTCTCCTTCTTGTTCTTTGTTCTCAACAATCAATTTACATAAGCCTTGACCCCTGATCAGCTTAGTAGGCTTAACTTCCAGATCATATTCCTAAATTTTGGCAACCCACATCGCTCTATTGTTTAATCCCACTTCTTGCTGAGTCAAGATACTTTTCATAGCTGAATTTGGAACAAATACAACTGAATGGGAATGAAGTATATAATATCTGAATTGTTTAATAGCTTTAACCACTGCGAAAGCTTGTTTTTCAACCAAAGAGGATTTCAGCTCATGCTTTTTAAGGGGAACGCTCATAAAAGCTATGGGAACCTCCTCATCCAATTCATTTTTCTGCAACAAAATACTTGACATGGTGTGTTCCGAAGCATAACAGTAAATAATAAAATCCTTTTGAAAATTAGGATTTACCAAAGTGGGAGTGTTTGCAATCGCTTCCTTGATATCCTCAAACGCCTTCTTAGCAACTTCATTCCACTTGAAAGGTTGTTTCTCACTCATCATCCCAACAATGTGTTTTGTAATCTCAGCAAAGTCAGGAATGAACCTTCTGAGAAAATTGATCTGACCAAAGAAGGACTTGACTCCAGTCCTATTTGAAGGGAGACTAAGCTGTTGAATTGCCCTGACCCTCTCTGGATCAATTCTGATTCCATCTTTTGAAACTAGGTGTCCCAACAATTTTCCCTTAGTCACATAGAAAATTGACTTCTTGGGATTGAGTGAGATGCCATGGCTTTGACACCTTTGCAAGACAGACTCCAGATCTCTCAAGTGATCTTCTCTATTCTTGGAAAAAATAGTCAAATCATCAAGGAAATAACAATAATTCTGTTCTTCAGGTCCCTAAAAGATGAATCCATTGCCCGCTAAAAAGTTGCTCCTGCATTAATCAAGCCAAAGGGCATTCGATTATAGGCAAAAATTCCTCGAGGTGTGGTGAAAGCAGTCTTATGTTGATCCTCTACAGCCACACCTATCTGATTGTAACCTAAGAAACCATCTAGCATAGACATCATTTCAGACACAGCAACTGTCTGCAAGATGTGGTCCATCACAGGTAGTGGATAGTTATCTTTCAGGCTGGCTTGGTTTAAGTTCCTAAAGTCAATGCAGATCCTTATTTCTCCATTCTTCTTTCACACTGGAACAATATTTGCCACCCAAGTGGAGTGATGGATTGGATAAATAATTCTAGCTTTCAACATCTTATCAATCTCCTTAAAAATGGCTTCAGCAACTTTCAGATTATAATTCCTCAGTTTTTGTTTGAATGGAGCTGCATTTGGTTTCAAAGGAATATGATGTTGAAACTGTCCATGTCTAAAATTTTTGAGATCATCATAGCACCAGGTGAAAACATCTTTATATTTGATTAGCAATTTGATCAATTTGTTTTTCTCCTCCGAAGAGCAGTACTTACCAATGGATATCCATTTAGGATTAGCTTCATCCCCAATATTTATCTTCTCATAATCCTCTGGTTTATCAGGAATACAGGGAGGTTTGCCTTTAACATATTCATCTCTTCGAGAAAACAGATGTTCTAAAGATACAAGCCCTTTAGGGATTTTGTTTCCCTTTAATTGAATCATGTCATCTCTTGGATTAATCCCAGGGTCAGGACTAAATTCTTTACACTCTATTTCAGAACCTTCGAAATAGGTCCCCAGGAACATTTCAGCATTTTCTAAAAACTTTCTAATCTGATTATCACTTTCAAAAACTTGCCAGCTCTCAGCATTGTCGGGGACATTAGGGTGATATATCATTTCTATCCTATAAGAATCTTTCTTGAAATCTGGATGTGCTGATACTGCTAAAGAATCTGCTCGGGAGTTTTGATCTCTGGGAATTGTTTCTATAGAGAAGGCATCAAAATATTTGATCTCATCCCATACTCTATTTCTGTAATGCCTTAGTCTTTCATTTTTCACAAAAAAGATCCCCCTTACCTGTTTCACAATTAGTTCAGCATCACCCTTTACCTTAAGTACCTTCACACCCTTTTCTTTGGCTTCAAATAATCCAAGCAGTAAAGCTTCATACTCTGCAGTATTGTTGGTGTTTTTAAACTCTAGCTTAAAAGAATAAGAAAACAATTCACCTTCAGGTGAGATTAACACAACCCCAGCCCCTGAACCAGCAGTAGCACAGTTGCCATCAAATTCCATAACCCATAGATCATCAGGACGTATAGACCTTTGCATTAATTCTTCTTTGGGTTCTATCTCGCAACTCTGTTTAGAGGAGAGAAAATAGCTGCCAAATTCACATTCCTCAAACAAAATTTGTGCCTTGGGATCATCAGAGGGATAGATAGTGAATTTGCACTTGGGCTCAGGTTCCAATTTCACTTTCTTCTTCCCCACTAGGATTGTGGCCTCTGACCAATCCAGTTTGATTTGTCCACCTAAATCCTTGCAAAATGTCCTACTCAAAAGCATTCCATAACTAGCAGGAATATCTGCTACCAGAATAGTCAATTTCACCCTCTTGTCAGGGTAAGCTGCAAGTGCGACTCGTGCATCTTTAATCTGCCCAAGCAAGGAAACCTATTTTCCATCCATAGAATAACATCTTCCAAATGTTTTTGTGAGTGATAATCCTAGGGCTTTAGCCACAGAGGAAGGCATAATGTTATCAGAGGCTCCTGAATCTATAATGCAGTTACTAAGTTTATGGCCATTGATAAACAGAGACACATAAAAAGGATTAGGTTTCAAATCAGTATAAGGAGCATTGGTGGATGAATTGGGAGTTGTTTTAGGGGCAGATAAGGATGACTCAGATGAGGAAGCAAATAATCTAGCAATGGGGGATTCAGTATCAACATCAAATTGATTCTCAAATTCAATTTGTGCAGGATTACCTTTAACATGTTTAACTAATTTGTCAAGCTCAATAGGTTTCAACTTGAGATACTCAATGGGAGAAATTCGAATTTTTGCAGACTTACAGAAATCTACAATATCAAAAGAAGCATCTAGATCATTTCTATGTAGCAATCTATTTTCTTGAGCCTTCAAATTAGCATCATGAGTTCTAGTTAAAGGCTCCTTACCTTTGCTAGGTACTTCTTTAGTATTAGAGGATTTCATATTCCTCTGACTCCTAGTGAGCACAGTGCATGAAGGATCTTCAAGGGTTACCAATATTTCACCTCCCCTTTCTGAATCAGATTCATATTCCAAGAAGTGTATCTCAGAGCCGCCAGGTTCCTTGAAGTTCCTTTCTCCTTCTGTGGCTTCCCCTAACATGTCTTGAGTAGCAGTCATCTGAGTATACCTGAGCATTTTTGGGCAAGAATTTCCATCATGGTCGGTAGTTAGGTGAAAAATACACATGTTTCCTCTCCCAGGAGCAGCTTCAATAGCCAGTCTTAGCTGTGCTGATGTCAGGGGCAAAGCTCTACCAGTATTAGCTTGTTGATTCAAATTCCTTCTACTTATATCTTGATGCGGTTGTTGGAAAGGGGCACCGGTCTTAGGTAGTTGCCTCTTTAAAGCAATCATATCATTAACCAACCTCTGCACTTGTTGGGTGAATATTTTGTCGTTAACTCACTAATGGCAAAATGGGTATATCAGCCACAGCTATAATGAGACAAAGTCTCTCCTCTCAGCAAGGGGAGGTTCCCTATAATTACTTAACTTTTGCAAACCAAATAACTTATCAAATTTATGTACACTAAAAACTATGTTGGTGATGGTTCCATCTCATCTCATTCTCTTTTTTCAGAATAGATGTTTATATTTCAAACTCTTGGTATAAAACTTATAAATTATCACAAAATCACAGAAACACAAAGTTTTCTGTTACCTCATTTACTACTTGTAAACTAAACTATTTGAAGTAGAATGCAGCCCAAAGTCTCCACTCCTCTTCAAGATGATAATAGTAATTCAAATATAACAACTTGCAGCACAAAGTCTCCAAACTGTTGTATTCTCACAAACATGAACATATAACCCACAACCGATTTGATAACACAAAGTTTATCAGAATCAAATTAAGAGCGCTCTTCAATCACTTGAAACAAACTCCGCACTTCAATTATTATCAAATAAGATTATGATAGCAAGACATAAGAACAAAACTATCACAACACAAATAATCCCAAGACAAAGATTGGAATTGAACTTGCTTTCTTGTATTGATGAATATTTGAATATTGATTTTCACAAAAAGCACAAAGTCTTGATTTGCTTTTCAATTCGCCAGAGTTTTCTTGCAATAGACAAAAGATAATATTTACAAAAGAGGTCCCCTTTATTTATAGGGAAAGACCTTGAGAAAATCTAGGAAACCTACAACTAATTTGACTTATTCAAAAATAGGAGTCCTTATTGACATGGGACTTTCTATTTTTTACATGTAATTGCATATCAAAAATGTACATGTAAAAATGTCCAAAACTGTTTTGAAAGTACATATGAAAATCAGAAAATAAACTAAGGGGAAAAACCACTGCTTCAATTTGTATCTCCACTTTTTCTCATGTGGTGATCATACATAGTGAAGGCCGCTTGCATTTCAATGCTATCTGGGTTGAATGCTTTTTTGAAGATCATCCTGGCCCTCACTACGGCATCCCTCACTGTAGTGATTGATTTGGCATGATTAGTTAACTTGGTTTTCAGATTGTCCAAGGTTAACTGGTTATCTAAGATGCTGTCCACAGAAGTTATTGAAAATACCTTGTCTTCAAATTCCTTCTGAAACATCTCTTCAAATTCCTTAACCATTTCTTCTGCAGAAAGAAACTGGTTATCTTGTGATACTAATTTACAAGGCAACTCCTCCAGCTTGTGTAAAATGTTAACATCATTTTCTTCACTGGTTTCCTTTGCAGCTTCAAGATCCTTGATCAAATTTCTTAGCATATTGCTCCTGTACATTAGAGCTTCCTTTGTTTCTATATATGAATCCCTGTTGGAAATGGCGCCAATGGATATTAAAGTGCTTATTTTTAGCTTCCTCATTTCCACCCACTTATCATGATTATCCTCTGTGCGCTCAATATCTTGAGAGATGGCATCAATGAGATCATTGAGTTCTGCCCTTACTTTCTTCATCTTATCCGTTTTCTCAAACACATCCGTGAGCAAAGAGATTCCTTGCGCTCGCATCCTATCTAAGTACTCTTTAAGTACTTTTCCTCTGAGGTGAGTCTTTTCTGCTTTTAGGATGACAGGGTCTTCTATAGATACGGCCTCTAGAGTAACTGCTTCTGAATTCAAAGTGATCTTTCTTACCACTGCAGTCAGCTGTTCTGCCTTTGCCTTGTAATAATCTTTCATTTCTTTTTCCCTGTCGAACTTCTAGATTAGGATGTCCATGGCTGACTGCATATCATTTTTAGCGCTTTCATGGGTGATTTTGCCCAATTCAACCCTAGAAATAGAATAGTCATTCATGTCAAAATTTTCAACAGTTGCATCCTGTGGAGGTTTTGCTATCTCCAGAAATTTATGCCCCTTATCTTCAAGTACCCTGGAAAGGATCTTTGGTTTCTTTGGGGCCTTAGGCTTTGCAGGTACCAACTTAGTGAAATTGAAATCATCTGGGGAGATGACTTGCTTTTTCCTCTTTGGTGTGTAAGTTGATAACCAAGGTGGAAGCAGAGAAGTATTCACATTGGGATCCATTCCTACTGTTGGTGTTCCTGGAACTGTGCTTGTACTGGTGGTGGAAACAATAGGCGGGGTGTTGGTAAAAAACGCACCTGTTACATTCGCACTTGAAACTTGCTCAGTATTTATCACAAAATGATCAAACATGGACGTATCTCCAATATCAAAAGACGAAGAAGACAAACTAGGAATTGACTCAGAAGAATGGAGAACATTTTCAAAAGTGGCTTGGGGATTATCAAAAATTATTTTAGGAGGAGAGGGGGATTCAGAGGAAGGAATGTTAATGGGAGAAACAGACACAGGGGCTGCGACAGGTGTATTCTACTGTGGAGACAAAGCCTCTTCATCTTGTTGCTCTGCATCCTTGGCTTCAACATCCATCTCTTTTGTAGCTGGCTCTTCAGTTGCTAGATCCTCAGCCGCTGGCTCCTCAATTTCCATATCTTTCGCTTTAGGTTCTTCCTCAACAGCTCTTGCTTTCTTTGTTACAAATTTGATTTTAGGCTTATGTGTTTTAGAGGATGATGGAGCATCACTCTTGTTCTTCGTTCTGTTTTCTGCCTTTTTACCAGTCTACTCTATAATTTCAGTTTTTGAACCGGTGAGGAATTCCTTCAGCATAATTCCTTTATCCTCCAGCCAGTTATTGGTGTTAGCCAATATAGGCTCAAATCTCTTCCTTAGCGAAGTCAGCTCTTTTTGGGACCATTGAATTGGAGGTAGAGGAGTACTAGCTAACTGTTCTGCTTCATACTTAGCATCAACCAATTCCCCATCATCCACAAGGTCTTCTGGAATATCAGCAAGTCCCAGATATTCAATTTGTTGTAGAGACAACCTGCTATAGTCCAGTTTCCTAATGTCTTCCTCTGTTCTCAAATCTATCCAGACATCTTCCACCATGGGTTCGTGAAACTGTGTTTTCCTCTTGATTTTATCCTTTACGCCCCGGTAATCAAATTTTGGTCTCCTCTTGAATTACTTCATGGTGACCAACTGCATTTCCGTCTCCATAGCCCTTGCCTTTGCGGCAGTCAACACTGAGTATCTGCCGATTTCCACTGGAAATCTGAAGCCAGGCTTCTTGAGTTCCATCTGTTTGTTATGCACGACAATCATTTGCCTGCACAACTCCATCAAGACCAGTCTATCTGAAGGAAGCCTCGGAAGCATATAAGGGTAGCCTTGGAAAAAGCCAACCCTCAAGTATGAGAAAGACGGAAATTGCAAAAACATACAACCAAAGCCATTAACCACTGTCCATGCCTCATCTAAAATCCTTCGCTGTTCCAGCTGGGGATCAAAAAGACACAAGAATACAGCAAAGAACACATCATTCACTCTCCTGAAATGGTGAATGGAACCTTTCAGTGTCAGCTGAGAATAATACTGATATACTGGGACTACTCTCCTATCCCCTTCTGATGATAATACTGGAAAAATCCTCATGGAGGCTGTAATGTATACCAGGTAGGAAGTCATGAAGAACTTGGAGGTAGTGGATACCTTCGTCAGCTGATCATGCAAAGCATTACTAATTTGCTCTCCCCAGAAAATAACCTGCTTGCCTTGGAGTATGACCTTAATGAAAGGATACATCCATTCATGAAATTGTGAAGAGGAGGACAAACCTCTTATCCTGCTGAGGAGGGTAATCAAGTCACCGACTTCTTCCACAAAATCACTTCGAGGAAAACTATGTGGCCACCTTGACAAACTTGACCTTGTAGTCTTCAACCATTTGTTATTGATCACTTTCTTTGCTTTTTCTAGATTCTTGTCATATTCCTTTTGAGCTTCAACAAAGTCAAGCTTTAATACCTCTGTCGCAGGAGGACACATGAACACCTTGTCAATGAACTCAGGATCCAACCTGATTATCACAATACCACTGGCGTCCACCACAGCTCTAATATCTTTGTTATAAAAATGGGCACACTAAAGAACAAATTCTGTATTGTGAGCTGCCACCAAGAAGGAGGATACCAGATGAATATTACTTTCCACTATCTTTCTCATCATAGCACTGGGGTTGCTTGACTTGGTTCTCTCTACAAACTCAGCCATATCAACATGGCCAATCTCCGTATCTCTAATGTCCTCAACATTAGAATGGACTGAGGTGATTGGGAAAACACCTTGATATTTGTATTTCATTGCTTTTGCCTTCTTCGAAGACAAGTCAGTCATTTGGATGAACTTTCACCGAGAAGAAGTCTGACGTTGAACGGAGCTCCGCAAGAGAAACTGCAACAAAAGTCATGATCATGTAATCAGGGAAAATATGGGCAATCTGGGAAAATTGCATGTTGATGATCACGACTATGGGAATGTGCTTGAAAAGGGCTATAGTGTGAGCTGGCCAAGAATCAGAGGAGAAGCGGGCTCGGGAAATCAAAATTGGAAATTTTCCAGTGTTAGGAAAATTTGAGACATTTTTGCACGGGCGGCAAAATTCACCGCCCTTGCATATGGGGGTTTTGCCTTATTTGCATCGGCGGCGAATTTTGCCGCCTTTGCATGTTGAGAGAGGAGTGAAATGGTATAAGCGGCGGATTTTGCCGCTACTACAGGCAACAAGAATTTGAAAGGTTTTATGTCAGGGCGGCAAAAAATGCTAATGCTGCATTTGATAAAACATTGTAAGTTTATACATCGGCGGTGAATTTTGCCGACATTACATGGGCTGGTTAAGTGATGGCATTTGTCTGAGTGGAAAATAATGCCGACGTTGCATCGAAAGGAATGGTAGAAGTTATAGCGGTGAAATTTGCCGCTGTTGCATTTGACGATATTTGCAGGTTTGAAGTGTGAGAGTCGGGAGATTCGCCGACTAGACACGGTAAGGGTCACATGATCTCCAAGTAGGCTCAGGGAAATCTGCCGATATTACAACAATGGCATAAATTGAGGGTTGGGGAACCCGGGTCAATAGAACCCCTAGGGTTTTCGGGGTAAACCTAGGGGTAGCCTGGTGTGAGGAAAAATGACAAAACGAAAAAAAATGAACAAAAGACTAAACAAAACTTAAAATTAAAACAAAAATCTCCGAAAAGCAAAAACCTAAAAGCCACACCGTGATCCGTGAGGGAAGAAAAAGGAAAACAAGAGGAACACTTGCCTGTGGTGGAAGTGGAAAACCCTATATGCAGTCCTCAACGTTAGATCCGTCGCCAATCGGGAGCATTCGATCAAGCGAGAGTTGAGGACGTTGGTAAATCACTCAAAAGATTTTAGTATAGGGAATGATGAGCAAAAATGGGAGTAATAACGCTTTTAAAAGGTTAAAATCAGAGTTTGAATCCCTGGCACGAGTGGCCATTAATGGCACTCGACATCGAAATCCAGAAGATCCCATTCGGGCGGCGATTTCGGCCGCTACGACATCGTAGTTGACAAATGTGCGACGTCGGCGAAAAAGGCCGTCACTACATGTTAGTGAAACTCTGATGAAAGACATATGCGATGGCGGTGAATTTAACCTCTCTCGCATATTTGAACTTAGAACGATGTAATAGCGGCAAAATTTGCCGTCATTACATCAAAACAAAACAAGCTTAAAAATATGTAGGAGCGGCTAATTTTGCCGCTCTTGCATATCAAGAGTCAAAATTTTACTAACTTAAAAATGACTAAATTTAACACCTTAACCAATTTACGACTTGAATGTTCTTCGCAAATATTGAGAAATCAATTCAAGGAAACGTCGCAAATGAGTTTTAAAATGTCAAATGACCTCACACGAGAACAAGAACATCTTTTCTCGATTCGCGATCTTAGAGTGTAGATTCACGAAATGGACAAGTTTCATGGGGTTGTCTACAAAAACGAGCGTAGCTGATTTTGAGAACAACAGCTGGCTCTAACTAGGGAACTTCCTTCAATCAAACTTTGAAACGATTGAGGGGAGTAGAATCCAGTCTCTAAGTGCCTTCATCCATGCCATTGGGCTATCGAGTCAAGTAGAAAAGAAAAAGACACAAAAGACTACATGAAAACACAAAAATAAAACACAAAACTTTACAAATGTACAATTTAACTTATCTGAAACTTCAAGGATTGAAGTGCTTCAGATGTTGTCCACTGTGAGGCAACAAGAATGGTGTCCCATCCTTATACTCCAGCAATAAACTCTTTTCACCACAGAACTGATGAATGGTGAATGGACCTCTCCACAAGGAATCAAATTTTCCGTGCATTCCTTTTGGTTCTGTCCTCTTGTCCCACAACAAGACTTGATCTCCAACTTGAAACTCACGAGCCTTTATCTTCTTGTCGAAGAGTCTCTTTACTTGATTTTGGTGCTCAACAATACGGTCCACCACAACAGTGCGCTGTTCCTCAAGTTCAGTCAAATACATGATCCTTTTATCGATAGAACTATCAAAAGTTCTATCTTCCAACGCCTTTACCAACTTCAATGCTGGCAATTCCAAGGTAATTGGTATCTCTGCATTCAGACCATATAGAAGCTGAAATGGCAACATGCCTATTGCCCTTTTGGGTGTAATTCTATCTGCCCATAAAGCATCAAACAATGCTTTATGCCAAGTTCTCTGATTCTCATCTACCAGCTTCCTGATGATAGTGACCAGATTCTTATTGCTTGATTCTGCTTGACCATTCCCTTGCGGATAATAGTCTGAAGAATGGGAAAGGGTGATCCCATGTTCGTAGCAAAACTCAGTAATCTCATAAGAAGAAAAACAAGTAGCATTGTCTGCTACAATCTTGTTTGGAACTCCAAACCTGGAAATAATGTTCTCCTTAAGAAAACTGCATACCACCTCAGAAGTAGCATGCTTGACTGGAATAGCTTCCACCCATTTGGTAAAATAGTCTGTAGCAGTGAGAACATAGTTATGTCCGGCACTTGATGATGGATTCACTGTGCCAATGAAGTCAATACCCCATTGCTGAAAAGGCTCCTCAATCACCACTAGTTTTAGAGGTAAGGCTGCCAATTTCAGTTTCCCAACAAACTGCTGGCATAACTCACACCTGCGTACCCAATTGTACGCATCTTGGAATAATGTGGGCCAATGGTATTGAGCTCATAGAATCTTGTGAGCCATCACAGGTGCTGAAAAATGCCCTCCACAAGCCAAATTGTGGAAAGACTCCAAAAGTCTACCTTGTTGCGCTTTATCCACGCAACGTAGAAATACACCGTCAAGGCTTCTCTTGTACAAACCATTGTCCCAAAGGACGTAGTTAGCAGCTTTTAACTTGACAGTTCTCTTTTCCTTATAAGACAAGTGAGAAGGGCACTCACCATAGGTAAGGAAATGAGCGATATTGGAATACCACTCGTCAGTTGTAGTAACAAAAAGAACAGTTGGCGTGTCCACCACTTCTTCTTCGTCCCCTATCTCTTTTGGAATGTTGTCTGTGATCAATTGACACAAACCTTTACCCCGCACCAGCTTGGTAGGCTTGATATCCAGATTGAATTCTTGAATCTTAGCGATCCAATTACCCCTCTTTGTTCTGAACTCTTGTTGAGTTAGGATGGATTTGACTGTTGTATCAGGCACCATGACAACAGTGTGTGAGTTTAGAATATAAAACCTGAAATGCTTAACCGCTTTGACTACGGCGTATGCATGCTTCTCCATATTCGAATACTTCAATTCATGAGCTTTGAGAGGACAACTCATAAATGATATGGGGGATTCAACGCCTTCTTCATTCTGCTGAACCAGAATAGCTGAAAGTGTGTGTTCTGAAGCATAGCTATAGACTAGGAAATCCTTAGTGTAGTCTGGACAAACAAGAACTGGAGCATGAGCAATAGCTCTCTTGATATCTTAGAATGCTTCCTTACCTTCTGCAGTCCAACGGAAAGTATTCTTACCCTTCATCATATTAACAATGTGACAGGTTTTTTCTGCAAACTCAGGAATGAACCTTCGCAGAAAATTCACCTTTCCAAAGAAAGAGTGAACATCAGTCTTACTTGCTGGCAGAGTGAGACTTTGAATAGATTTAACTCTCTCTGGGTCGATCTTAGTACCTTCCCGGGATACAATGTGTCCGAGAAGCTTGCCTTCCGTCACCCCAAAAACTGACTTCTTGGGATTGAGTGAAATACCATTTTACCGACAGCACTCCAGCACTTGTCGCAAATGATGCGCATGATCATGACAGTTTTTGGAGAACACAGTCAAGTCATCGAGATACACCACGATGAACTTACCCATTTCATCTCTGAAAGCAAGATCCATCGCTCTCTGAAATGTTGCGCCAGCGTTGATTAGACCAAAAGGCATTCTGCGATATGCAAATGTGCCCCGTGGTGTGGTGAAGGCAGTCTTGAACTGATCAGCTTCATTTACCTCCACTTGATTGTACCCTGAAAAACCATCTAACATAGATAGCATTTCTGAACCTGTCACTGTTTGCAATACTTGGTCCATGATGGGCAAAGGGTAGTTATCTTTTAAGGAAGACTGGTTGAGATTTCTGAAATCAACACAGATACAGATTTCTCCGTTCTTCTTCCTTACAGGTACTATGTTTGAAACCCATGTGGAATGATGAATTGGAAAAATTATCCTTGCATTCAACATTTTCTGAATTTCAGAAAGAATCGTACCTGATATCTTTGGATTGTATTGCCTCTGCTTCTGTTTGTAAGGCAATGATCCATCCTTGAGGGGAATTTCATGTCGAACCTCCTTAGGCCTGAAAGACTTCAGGTCATCATAGGAGTAAGCTAAAACATCAATGTAATGGTGGAGGAGGGTAATGAATTTAAATTTTTCATCAGCAGTGCAACATTTTTTGATGTTGACCATCTTAGGATCCGCTTCCGAACCCAAATTAACCTGTTCAAATTCCATGGAGGAACTCGAATCCTGTTGTTGTTGCCGTTGCTTGATATACCTATCATGTTTATCAAAGAGTTTCTCAAGGGAAACCAAACCTTTTAGGATTTTATTTCCTTTCAATTGTAGGAATTCTTCGCCAGTTTGTGAATCTACCTCAGAAACATATTCATGAGGTGGTGATTCACTTCCTTCAAAGTAAAGTTCATCAAAACTATCCATCTTTTCTAGGAAAGCAATGATCTGATTGTCACCATTGAACACTTGCCAATGGTCAGCGTTATCAGGTACACTTGGTCGAAAGACCAGTTCAATAGTGTACTTATTTCCTTTGAAATCTTTGTGAGGCACCATGAGAGTGGCAGAAACAGCCAACGAATCTGCACGATCATTGAACTCTCTTGGCATTGCTGAAATATTGAAAGCATCAAAATCTTCAATGCAATCCCATACGCGATTGCGATAGTGTCTCAATCTTTCATTTTTTGTTTGGTACAAATTTCTTACTTGACAGACCACCAATTCGGCGTCCCCTTGAGCATGAAGGATCTTAACACCTCTGGCATGCGCCGCTTCCAGTCCGAGCAACAAAGACTCATATTTGGCGGTGTTATTGGTATTGTCAAATTGTAGCTTGTATGAAAAAGGTAAAATATCACCTTGAGGCGATATCAAGACCACTCTGGCTCCAGAACCGGTAGAAGAATAGCTGCCATCAAATTCTAAAATCCAGACTCCATCGGAATTTGATTTCTTGGGCTTCCTTTGATCAGAAGATTCCTCTCCATCGGTGATGGAAGAATCTGGAATTGCTATACCCTTACCTGAACTTTCATCTGAAAACTCTTCTGAGTCTCCATCTGACATATCAGAACTATCAACCGATGTAGCTTCATCTGATGAATTGGAACAATCTTCAGTAGATAGAAAATAGTTACCCATTCCCGAGGACTCAAACAAAATTTGAGCTTTGGGGTTTGAAGTTTGAGTAACAATGTATTTTGCCTCCTTCTCAGGAAGCAGCTTCTGCATGACACCTTTAACAGGTATCCTAGCTTCAGACAAATCCATGTTCAACTCTCCACCCACATCCTTGCAGAAATTACGTCCAAGGAGAATGCCGTATGAAGCTGGAACATCAGCTACCAAGACTGTCATCTTGATTCTCTTATCCGGAAAAGATGCAAATGCAAATTGGGCGTCTTTGATTTGACCCAAAAGTGGAACTTGCTTATTCTCCATAGAGAAACACCTCCCAAAAGTTTTGGTTAAGGTGAGGCCAAGGGCATCTGCTACCTTAGCAGGCATAACATTGTCTGAGGCTCCAGAATCTATTATTCAATTGCTCAATTTATGACCATTTACTAATAGGGAAACATAGAAGGGTTCAATTTTTCCAGAAATCGCAGGAGGAGTAGTAACAAGATTGTTTTGGGTAGGTTTACTTTTAGAGGAGTCATGAGTAACTTTGGGAAACTCTTGTCCTGCAGGGACGGTCTTATTTTTGACATATTTGGCTAATCTATCAAATTGTTCAGGATTAGCCTGTAAATATTCAACTTCAGACATTTGTATCTTAGTTCTCCTAGCATGGTCTATTATATCAAACTGCTGAAAAGAATTAGATACGGAGGAAGAAAAACCATCATTTTGATTTTTGGTAGAGACAGCACTAGTCTGAGGAGTAGAAGTGGAAGGTACAAATTCATTAGAGGCACTTACCTGTTTATTAACGACCGGGTCTTTTGACTGGAAAGGTAGCGGAGTCCCCCGTTTAGCGATTGAAATCACCGGTTGAGATTCTTCTCTCGCCTTCCCTTTATCATCTTGAAGAGCTGACTGATTTTGAGACCTAGTGAAAATAGCATATGCTCCTTCACTCACTTCTCCTTTTTCAGCTTCGTCCTGATAGTTCAGAAAGCTAACTCTTCTTCTCCTTCTGTGAAGAGATTAGCACCATTTTTATATTCCAACTCAGGTTGGAAAGAAAGTTCATTCTCAGCTTCATAGTAGCCAACATCAGAGTTGACCGGTGCTACTTCAATAGCAAGCTTCCCCTGAGTAGGCGGAAGACGGTTTTGCTGTCCTTGATTCCTAGCAGCATTGCCTTGATATGAATTATTCGGAAATGTCCTCCTTGGTACATCTCAGTAAGAAGGAGGCGTAGATATACCTTGGGACATTTGTCTCTTGAGAGCCAGCAATTCATTTGCTAGCTTTTGCACCATGGGATCCGTGGTGCTTGTGGAAGAGTTCTCAGTAGAAGAGGAGCTTTTATTTCTATTAGTATCCCTTCTTATCTTACCCACCAGGATAAGATCATCTTCTACTTTAGTTGCCAGAATCTGAGCCGCAGTAAGATCATTAGGAGCAGCTCGCCTCAATAGGAAACTCACCTCCGAAAGCTGTGTATTGATAAAGAAACATTTGAGATTCTCCGTTGTGGGCTCAGCGGCAGTGGGAATCCTGTTTCTCAATTTGTTGAACTTAGCAATGAAATCTCTCATTGGTTCATGAGGTTCCTTTTTCATCTGTGTTAGCTGTACCAACAATGCATGAGCATCTTTCGCAGGTTTGAACCTGGCCTCGAACTTAGTTTTGAGAGTAGCCCAGTCTGTTATGGTCTGAGCTTGGAGGTGGTAGAACCAATCTGTAGCGGCACCTTGTAATGTTTCTACAAAGAGTCGCACAGCCATGTCTTTGTGTTCGACACCTATCACACCACAGGCTATACAGAAAGCCGCAATGTGCTCATCAGGATGAACTTTTCTGTCACCATAGAATTTGGGGAAATTCTTTCTTGAACTACGAGGTAGTCCGTGTAATGGTGGGGTCAAATTTAGAGGACCAAAGGTATTACCCCAAGGGCCTTGGGCTGCCATAACGCACCGATTGAAAGATGGTATAACAAACCTTGGTGGTGTATGAACAGCCAAAACTCTATTAGCACTAGCAATAGAAAATTCACCTGGTATTGGAGACCTGGTGTTTATAGGGGGAAACCTCCTGGTGCGCTGAAGACGAGGTCGTGGAGTTAAGAGTCAAAAATTATTCTGCTGCATTAATTCAAATGCAGGATCAATAATACCCTGAGCCCTCTTACTTCTGGTGTATCGGGAATCTGCCAGACTGTATTATGCTAAACACAATATTGCAAGAAAATGGAAAAGAACTGAAAAATACTTCAACTCGAAGCGTGAGGCTTCAAGTTGCGCGTTCCTTCCCCAGTGGAGTTGCCAAAAAACTGTTGGGTGAATATTTTGTCGTTAACTCACTAACGGCAAAATGGGTATATCAGCCACAGCTATGATGAGACAAAGTCTCTCCTCTCAGCAAGGGGAGGTTCCCTATAATTACTTAACTTTTGCAAACCAAATAACTTATCAAATTTATGTACACTAAAAACTATGTTGGTGATGGTTCCATCTCATCTCATTCTCTTTTTTCAGAATAGATGTTTATATTTCAAACTCTTGGTATAAAACTTATAAATTATCACAAAATCACAGAAACACAAAGTTTTCTGTTACCTCATTTACTACTTGTAAACTAAACTATTTGAAGTAGAATGCAACCCAAAGTCTCCACTCCTCTTCAAGATGATAATAGTAATTCAAATATAACAACTTGCAGCACAAAGTCTCCAAACTGTTGTATTCTCACAAACATGAACATATAACCCACAACCGATTTGATAACACAAAGTTTATCAGAATCAAATTAAGAGCGCTCTTCAATCACTTGAAACAAACTCCGCACTTCAATTATTATCAAATAAGATTATGATAGCAAGACATAAGAACAAAACTATCACAACACAAATAATCCCAAGACAAAGATTGGAATTGAACTTGCTTTCTTGTATTGATGAATATTTGAATATTGATTTTCACAAAAAGCACAAAGTCTTGATTTGCTTTTCAATTCGCCAGAGTTTTCTTGCAATAGACAAAAGATAATATTTACAAAAGAGGTCCCCTTTATTTATAGGGAAAGACCTTGAGAAAATCTAGGAAACCTACAACTACTTTGACTTATTCAAAAATAGGAGTCCTTATTGACTTGGGACTTCCTATTTTTTACATGTAATTGCATATCAAAAATGTACATGTAAAAATGTCCAAAACTATTTTGAAAGTACATATGAAAATTAGAAAATAAACTAAGGGGAAAAACCACTGCTTCAATTTGTATCTCCACTTTTTCTCATGTGGTGATCATACATAGTGAAGGCTGCTTGCATTTCAATGCTATCTGGTTTGAATGCATTTTTGAAGATCATCCTGGCCCTCACTACGGCATCCCTCACTGTAGTGATTGATTTGGCATGATTAGTTAACCTGATTTTCAGATTGTCCAAGGTTAACTAGTTATCTAAGATGCTATCCACAGAAGTTATTGAAAATGCCTTGTTTTCAAATTCCTTCTGAAACATGTCTTCAAATTCCTTAACCATTTCTTTTGAAGAAAGAAATTGGTTATCTTGTGATACTAATTTACAAGGCAACTCCTCCAGCTTGTGTAAAATGTTAACATCATTTTCTTCACTGGTTTCCTTTGCAGCTTCAAGATCCTTGATCAAATTTCTTAGCTTATTGCTCATGTACATTAGAGCTTCCTTTGTTTCTATATATGAATCCCTGTTGGAAATGGTGCCAATGGATATTAAAGTGCTTATTTTTAGCTTCCTCATTTCCACCCACTTATCATGATTATCCTCTATGCGCTCAATATCTTGAGAGATGGCATCAATGAGATCATTGAGTTCCGCCCTTACTTTCTTCATCTTATCCATTTTCTCAAACACATCCGTGAGCAAAGAGATTCCTTGCGCTCGCATCCTATCTAAGTACTCTTCAAGTACTTTTCCTCTGAGGTGAGTCTTTTCTGCTTTCAGGATGACAGGGTCTTCTACAGATACGGCCTCTGGATTAACTGCTTCTGAATTCAAAGTGATCTTTCCTACCACTGCAGTTAGCTGTTCTGCCTTTGCCTTGTAATAATCTTTCATTTCTTTTTCCCTGTCAAACTTCTGGATTAGGATGTCCATGGCTGACTGCATATCATTTTTAGCGCTTTAATGGGTGATTTTGCCCAATTCAACCCTAGAAATAGAATAGTCATTCATGTCAAAATTTTCAACAGTTGCATCCTGTGGAGTTTTTGCTATCTCCAGAAATTTATGCCCCTTATCTTCAAGTACCCTGGAAAGGATCTTTGGTTTCTTTGGGGCCTTAGGCTTTGCAGGTACCAACTTAGTGAAATTGAAATCATCTGGGGAGTTGACTTGCTTTTTCCTCTTTGGCGTGTAAGCTGATAACCAAGGTGGAAGCAGAGAAGTATTCACATTGGGATCCATTCCTACTGTTGGTGTTCCTGGAACTGTGCTTGTACTGGTGGTGGAAACAATAGGCGGGGTGTTGGTAAAAACTACACCTGTTACATTCGCACTTGAAACTTTCTCAGTATTCATCACAAAATGATCAAACATGGACGTATCTCCAATATCAAAAGATGAAGAAGACAAACTAGGAATTGACTCAGAAGAATGGAGAACATTTTCAAAAGTGCCTTGGGGATTATAAAAAATTATTTTAGGAGGAGAGGGGGATTCAGAGGAAGGAATGTTAATGGGAGAAACAGACACAGGGGCTACGACAGGTGTATTCTGCTGTGGAGACAAAGCCTCTTCATCTTGTTGCTCTGCATCCTTGGCTTCAACATCCATCTCTTCTGTAGCTGGCTATTCAGTTGCTGGATCCTCGGCTGCTGGCTCCTCAATTTCCATATCTTTCGCTTCAGGTTCTTCCTCAACAGCTCTTGCTTTCTTTGTTACAAATCTGATTTTAGGCTTATGTGTTTTAGAGGATGATGGAGCATCACTCTTGTTCTTCATTTTGTTTTCTGCCTTTTTACCAGTCTGCTCTTGAATTTTAGTTTCTGAACCGGTGAGGAATTCCTTCAGCGTAATTCCTTTATCCTCCAGCCAGTTATTGGTGTTAGCCAATATAGGCTCAAATCTCTTCCTTAGCGAAGTCAGCTCTTTTTGGGACCATTGAATTGGAGGTAGAGGAGTACTAGCTATCTGTTCTACTTCATACTTAGCATCAACCAATTCCCCATCATCCATAAGGTCTTTTGGAATATCAGCAAGTCCCAGATATTCAATTTGTTGTAGAGACAGCCTGCTATAGTCCAGTTTCCTGATGTCTTCCTCTATTCTCAAATCTATCCAGACATCTTCCACCATGGGTTCGTGAAACTATGTTTTCCTCTTGATTTTATCCTTTACGCCCCGGTAATCAAATTTTGGTCTCCTCTTGAATTCCTTCATGGTGACCAACTGCATTTCCGTCTCCATAGCCTTTGCCTTTGCGGCAGTCAACACTAAGTATCTGCCAATTTCCACTAGAAATCTGAAGCCAGGCTTCTTGAGTTCCATCTGTTTGTTATGCACGACAATCATTTACCTGCACAACTCCATCAAGACCAGTCTATCTGAAGGAAACCTTGGAAGCATATAAGGGTAGCCTTGGAAAAAGCCAACCCTCAAGTATGAGAAAGACAGAAATTGCAAAAACATACAACCAAAGCCATTAACCACTGTCCATGCCTCGTCTAAAATCCTTCTCTGTTCCAGCTGGGGATCAAAAAGACACAAGAATACAACAAAGAACGCATCATTCACTCTCCTAAAATGGTGAATGGAACCTTTCAGTGTCAGCTGAGAATAATACTGATATACTGGGACTACTCTCCTATCCCCTTCTGATGATAATCCTGGAAAAATCCTCATGGAGGCTATAATGTATACCAGGTAGGAAGTCATGAAGAACTTGGAGGTAGTGGATACCTTCGTCAGCTGATCATGTAAAGCATTACTAATTTGCTCTCCCCAGAAAATAACCTGCTTGCCATAGAGTATGACCTTAATGAAAGGATACATCCATTCATGAAATTGTGAAGAGGAGGACAAACCTCTTATCCTGCTGAGGAGGGTAATCAAGTCACCGACTTCTTCCACAAAATCACTTCGAGGAAAACTGCGTGGCCACCTTGACAAACTTGACCTTGCAGTCTTCAACCATTTGTTATTGATCACTTTCTTTGCTTTTTCTGGATTCTCGTCATATTCCTTTTGAGCTTCAACAAAGTCAAGCTTTAATACCTCTGTCGCAGGAGGACACATGAACACCTTGTCAATGAACTCAGGATCCAACCTGATTATCACATTACCACTGGCATCCACCACAGCTCTAATATCTTTGTTATAAAAATGGGCACACTAAAGAACAAATTCTGTATTGTGAGCCGCCACCGGGAAGGAGGATACCAGATGAATATTACTTTCCACTATCTTTCTCATCATAGCACTGGGGTTGCTTGACTTGGTTCTCTCTACAAACTCAGCCATATCAACATGGCCAATCTCCATATCTCTAATGTCCTCAACATTAGAGTGGACTGAGGTGATTGGGAAAACACCTTGATATTTGTATTTCATTGCTTTTGCCTTCTTCGGAGACAAGTCAATCATTTGGATGAACTTTCACCGAGAAGAAGTCTGACGTTGAACGGAGCTCTGCAAGAGAAACTGCAACAAAAGTCATGATCATGCAATCAGGAAAAATATGGGCAATCTGGGAAAATTGCATGTTGACGACACGACTATGGGAATGCGCTTGAAAAGGGCTATAGTGCGAGCTGGCCAAGAATCAGAGGAGAAGCGGGCTCGGGAAATCAAAATTGGAAATTTTCCAGTGTTAGTAAAATTTGAGACATTTTTGCACGGGCGGCAAAATTTGCCGCCCTTGCATATGGGGGTTTTGCCTTATTTGCATCGGCGGCGAATTTTGCCACCTTTGCATGTTGAGAGAGGAGTGAAATGGTATAAGCGGCAGATTTTGCCGCTACTACAGGCAACAAGAATTTGAAAGGTTTTATGTCAGGGCGGCAAAAAATGCCGATGCTGCATTTGATAAAACATTGTAAGTTTATACATCAGCAGTGAATTTTGCCAACATTACATGGGCTGGTTAAGCGATGGCATTTGTCTGAGTGGAAAATAATGCTGACGTTGCATCGAAAGGAATGGTAGAAGTTATAGCGGTGAAATTTGCCGCTGTTGCATTTGACGATATTTGCAGGTTTGAAGTGTGAGAGTCGGGAGATTCACCGACTAGACACGGTAAGGGTCACATGATCTCCAAGTAGGCTCGGCGAAATCCGCCGACATTACAACAATGGCATAAATTGAGGGTTGGGGAACCTGGGTCAATAGAACCCCTAGGGTTTTCGGGGTAAAGCTAGGGGTAGCCTGGTGTGAGGAAAAATGACAGAACGAAAAAAAATGAACAAAAGACTAAACGAAACTTAAAATTAAAATGAAAATCTCTAAAAAGCAAAAACCTAAAAGCCACACCGTGATCCATGAGAGAAGAAAAAGGAAAACGAGAGGAACACTTACCCGTGGTGGAAGTGGAAAACCCTATGTGCAGTCCTCAATGTTAGATCCGTCACCAATCGGGAGCATTCGATCAAGCGAGAGTTGAGGACGTTGGTAAATCGCTCAAAAGATTTTTAGTATAGGGAATGACGAGCAAAAATGGGAGTAATAACGCTTTTAAAAGGTTAAAATTGGAGTTTGAATCCCTGGCACGAGTGGCCATTAATGGCACTCGACATCGAAATCCTGAAGATCCCGTTCGGGTGGCGATTTCTGCCGCTACGACATCCTAGTTGACAAATGTTCGACGTCGGCGAAAAAGGCCGTCACTACATGTTAGTGAAACTCCGATGAAAGACATATGCGATGGCGGTGAATTTAACCGCTTTCGCATATTTGAACTTAGAACGATGTAATAGCGGTAAAATTTGCCGTCATTACATCAAAACAAAACAAGCTTAAAAATATGTAGGAGCGGCAAATTTTGCCGCTCTTGCATATCAAGAGTCAAAATTTTACTAACTTAAAAATGACTAAATTTAACACCTTAACCAATTTACGACTTGAATGTTCTTCGCAAATATTGAGAAATCAATTCAAGGAAACGTCGCAAACGAGTTTTAAAATGTCAAATGACCTCGCACGAGAACAAGAACATCTTTTCGCGATTCGTGATCTTAGAGTGTAGATTCACGAAATGGACAAGTTTCATGGGGTTGTCTACAAAAACGAGCGTAGCTGATTTTGAGAATAGCACTACAGGGTCCGTAGATGATGAGGGCTGGGCATTTGGCACCTGAACCTCTCTCTTCCATTTACCGTCCATAATGAGATCATCCTCCAATCTGACTACTAAGGCTTGTGTAGCAGGCAAATTAGCAATTACACCTCTCCTGAGATGGAAGCTAATATCAGGAGGCATAGAATTAATAAAGAAGCATTTTTTATTTTTGCCAGACGGTCTTTTTGTAGCAGAGATTTTGTTCACAATTCTATTAAATTTAGCCACGAACTCCCTCATAGGTTCATGAATCTCCTTTTTAAGCTGAGTCAGCTGTGCAAGGAGGTAATATTCGTCCTCTGCACTCTTGAACCTATTTTTGAAAGCAGTCTTCATCTCATTCCAATTTGAAATTGAGGAATCGGTTAGATGGTAGAACCATTGTGCAGCAGTGTCAGTCAAAATCTGCACAAAGAGCCTTATGGCAACATCTTGGTGTTGTACACCTAACACACTACATGCTACTGCAAAAGCACACAAATGTTCTTTTGGTGATTGTTTACCGTCTCCATTGAACCTGGGTAAATTTTCTCTTGCATTTTTAGGTAATGGATTTAGGTTAGCCCCTAGGTTCAGAGGCCCTCTGGCAGCTCCCCAAGGTTGAGCCATGGGTAGAAAATTTATAGCTAAGGGGATAGCAGTGCCTGAAGGGTTAAAGCTTGACAGACAGGGGAAGTAGCAGGTTTGGCAGGGCTAGGGGGTCTACTTCTAGCTCTTCTTGCACGAGTAGGGATATAAGGAAAGTTAAGATTTTACAGTGTTTGAAAGGTAGGATCCTCAACTCCCTCTCTTCTCGAAGACCTGGTATAGGGTCTAGAATCCAGCTGAAAATATTAAAACTGGATAGGCAGTTATTGATTTCTTTGTTGTTCTTGATTTCTTTGTGCTTCAAGGACTTGGTTTCTTGTAGCGTTTCGTGCCTGCCTTCTTCTCTGCCTAAGTAACAGCAATCTCAGGTTATCGGCCAATTCCTCTTCTTGTTCTAACACTCTGCTTGCTCTTCTGTAATCTTCACTATTCCATCGAGTACGCCAAGCAAGGGTATTCAACTAGCCAATAATGTCTTCTTGCTCATCTTGAAATCCAAGATTTGGTTGCAGAACAGGAATTATGTTTTCGTGTGGAAGCACCATTGTTGCTTCATATTCAGGTGACCAATCTTTAATTAAAGATTTTATCAAAATCCCCAGTAAAGTCGCCAAAAACTGTTGGTTAACAGATTTGTCCTTATTATGAAAATAATTTATTCTGACTCTATACCCCTCTTTTAAAGAACAAATGAGTTAAACAACAAATGGGTGAACCTTTTAAATTAGTTCCCCTCTAAATTTAGGTACAGCTCCCTTTAAGATTTTCAATGAATTTAACCTATTTAACTAACCAAATGCATTTTTAACTAGAAAATGCTTAAGGCATACTAACATTCATACATAACCATGTCATGAACGCGATAAATTTATACAGTAACAGGATAGAATGCACAGATTCTACTTTGATACATTCAAATACATGAATACATTCATACAAACTTGCTGAACCAATAAAGAACAGAACACATATGACGAATTGTCCAAATAAAGAGCAATTACCAGATGAAAGGAGATTTCACACAGAAAATCTAATTCCACACATTCAGACGCATAGATCTAAAATAGGCAGTAATTGTTTCTTCTTCTCATTCACAAATGAAAAATTACTCAGACAATTATCACATAATGTAAAATATGAACAGTTCAGCCAAAAACTTTCTTCTTCTTTTCTTTCCTAAACTTCTCTTGCCCTTAAAAATTATAAAAACATATATATGAATGCCTTAACTATGTCCTTGAGCAAATTAAACCCAGAGTTAACATCACTCTGACCCATACGGGATTTAGTTTTTAACAACTAATTATAAAAGATCAAGGTTGCTAGAAATAACATAAATTGAGGAACTGAAAAAGAACGAGCCGATGAGGTTATGACTGGGGCGATTAATCAGCATCTCCTGATTTGTTGTCGATATCCTAGGAAGCATGTTGGGTCTTCCACTCCTGAAAGGCAGCAATGAACTCCTAAATTTTAGGGAAGTTTGGTATACCTATATGCTTCATCCTTGATTTCCAGACTTCTTTTTCCCTTCTCATTTTCCCAAATTTTTCCTTATGTTCTGGGAGTGCGTTGATGTAGAGATAGAGCAGTGACTCGACTTTAGAAACCCTGGAGAAATCCTCAATTAGAATATTATCATTTTCTTTAGCAAAGTTGATTTTATCTCTGAAGGATTGGACTACTGCTTCAACATCTTCCACAGGCTTTCCATCATCTTTTAAGTATTTTACATCGATACATTGCAAATCATGTTGTAGTGATTGAGTGAATTCCATTATCTCCTTAATTAGCTTTGAGAGTTCAAAGCGTCCTTGTCGGGATATGGAGTTCCTCCATTCAATATTCTTTTTGTTCACATATAACAAATCCTCATCCACACTAGTCAGGTTCTTTTCTGCCAAAAACTTCTCCAGCCCATATTTTTGAACTTCCTCTATTTGGTTTATTACACTTGTCCACTTACCTTCGTCCTTAAACCAGACAGCAACCTGTGCTTTAAGATCTTTAATGATGGTAGCAGTCAGATCATATATACCTTTGAGTTCATGAATATATTCAGTTCCTTTTTGCTCGATGCTGTCTAACCAATTGTCAAATGTTTTTGAGACCATTTTGCTTCTATGAACTTGATCTAACATTTTTTGATTGACAGGTGATTTCGGGTTGAAAGACAAGGGGACCTGTGAGACCAGTTGTGGGTTAGGATTGTTAATGGCCTCAATGTACTCTGCCATTGAACGCAGAGCTTGTTTCAACTCTTTCTTATCCTTTTCATCTTTCCAGGTTCTATTGACCATCCTATTAGTAGATGTTTCGAGGTGATGGACGTCTGCAGCTCTGGAAGCAGTACCGAGATCTATCCTCTCCACAGTGAAATCATGCACTGTAGGATCTTGAACCTCTTCCTCAGTCACTGGCTTAGCTATTTCTGCACTCCAGTTACCAGTGTTTGGGTCAATATTTATTCTGGACGTTGTTTTGAGTCTCTTGGACTTGGGGGTCTTCCCCAGACATTTACTTACCATGTCCTCTAAAGGGACAACAAAAGGAATCACTTTCTTTTTGTCAAATATAGAGCTCTCCAGCCACTTCGGTGTAGGGGCCGAGGTTGTCTTCCTGGGTTTCTCTCCATCAGAGGGTTCATTTGAAATCATTAACATCTCAGGGGTCTCCAGAACAGCCTCTGACTGTGAACCAGTGTCAACTACCTCTGTTCTTTTTGGGCTTGCCTCTTTGTCACCCATAGGCTCTTCTGATTCTTCCTCTGAATTTAAATCAACAATTACTGTTTCAGAAGTCTGCTTCTTTCTTTTCCCTTTAGTCCTCAACCTAGTGACACGAGATGGCAGAATATCCGTGAGGACTCTTCTGGATCTCTTGGTGACAGGGCTTCTCTCAGTTGATGGCTTGGAAGCACCTGCACCATAGATAGCAAGAGGTTGATTAGAAGAGTCCAGGGGAAGCGATGATGCAACCATTGAAGAGAATTGTTGGACATTTCTATTCTGAAGCCCTTCCTGTCTTTTTTTCTCTCAACCATTTTTCAGTCCTCCTTATCACCGGAAGGGTTTTAATTTCAATTCTGTCTTCCTCTTTCTTGCTCCAGTCCACCTCTGGAATGGGTAAGTGTTCTACTTTCGTAAATTATGGATCAACCACTTGTTCATCATCAACAAAAATTCCAGAAATGTCCATGTTTAAATTAAGGGTAATTATCTGCCCCAAAGAAAATCTACACCACAGTCTTCTCCTAACCTCAAATTGATCTGGGTAGTCTTCCCTGTAATCCTCCAGCTCAGGAAGGTGTGAGTGCCCTGTTCCAGAATCTAGGTTATCTTTAACAAAATGTTTACTGTCGAATTAAGCCCTGGCAGTGAAGAATTGAAAATTGAACCTTCTGAGGTTCACCTCCAAATTTAGGGCATCAGATTTTGATTGGCATGAATAATGCCCAAGTTCAATAGGAAAAGAAATACCACAAACCCTTTTTGATGGGAATTTCTTATCAACATGTGCCAATTGCCGACATACCTCCATCAGTACAAAACGATCAAATACATATCTAGGCAACTTCACAGGTTCACCATCAGATCCTCCAACTCTGATATAAGTGAACTCAGAAAATTGGATGAAAAAGCTACCGTAGATACTGATCAGTTGCATTGCTTCACTGGTCATTCTCTTACCCGGGTTGCCTACCAGTTCATAGGTCATCTTTCCAGTGAAGACATCATTGATCCTTTTATAATTTTCATAACAATTCTTTCTTTGCAACTGTGAATAATATTCGTAAATCTTACTGTTCTCATCTAAGGGCGCATGAGGCAGGTCAAACCAATCTCTTGTGGATGCTAAACAATAGAACAGGTAGGAAGACATATAGAAATCTCTATTACCTAGGCAATTACTTAAACCCTGATGTAGGCATTCGGCCACTATTTCAGCCCAATCCAAATATTGTTTGCCTTGAAGGATGACTTGTATGAAAAAGTACATCCAATCCTCCCAGTAATAGGCATGCTGATTGCCTCTTAGTCTGTGTAACAACACCACAATATCCCTTACTTCCTTAATCAGATGATCTCTGGTAAGTGGTCTGGGCAACCTTGAACCGCCCTTCTGAAATTTTAGCAGCCAATTCCTTGCTATTACACTTTTGTAAGTTTGTTTCTTTTCTGAGAAATACCCATTGGAGGAGGTAATGTCAAGGTTGGAATACGCCTCTTTAGGCGGTATCTTCATCACAGACATAAGGGTTTGTTTGTTGACATGAAACAACACATCCCCGTTTGCATTTCTGACACATCTGTCCTGGGGGTCATATCTATTTATACATTCCTGAACCAATTCTGGGCACAGTATAGCCTGAGGAAAGGCTGCAGCTTCCACTAAACCACTGTCTACAATTTTCTTCATTGTGGGGGTTTGAACAGGGTTTCTAGTTCTTTCTATGAATTCCTCTAAATCATATTGAACTAATGCAGTATCTCCAAATTCTGAGTGAGAATAAGTAAGACCAGGGCCATGTTCATCCCCCAAACATGTAGATTTCAAAGACATACTTGGATGATTATAATAAAACACTTCAAATTTTGAAAATAACAGAATTTCCAGAGGCTCTTCTTTCTAGTATAAGAATTCAGAATAGCACAAGGGAAACAGAACTCACCTTCAAGATATTTGAATTCACTGCGAAAACTTGAATAACAAGAGCCTTACACTTCCAACGCTATCCTTCTCCGCATTGCACAGTATGTTTTCTTGCTAAAATTGGCTTGTTCTTGGTTAATAATGGCACTTACCAGAATGAATAATTATCGCTCGGAACAATACGTGCCAAAAATATTTGAAAAGACGTGAACTCTGATTTCTTCATTAATAACAAGTAATGTTCACGCACCATCATGAAGTACAATGATTATCCATAGTCTCCGCTAAATTAGAGCTCTCGGTTTCATGATGAGTTTCTGACAAATTTTCCTGCAACTTTCCCGCTAAATTTGACTTAGAAAGCCGCGGGAACAAACGGGACCAAGATCACCAAATCTTTGAACTATTGAACCATTGAACCTTTTGGACATGGTTCAACGTAGTGGTTCAATATGATGGTTCAAACATGCCAACTGGACCTTATAGGTAAGCAAAAGATTGACTTACGGAAACAGGGACTTAACTCATGAACCGTTGAACTTGTAAAGATATGGTTCAATACGAAGGTTCAAAGATGCAAATGTTATGTAGACCAACAAAAAGTTATGTGGCTTTGGTAAAAGGCTTTCAACTAAGAAACAGTGAACTGTTGAACCATTGAACCTTGAACCCCGCTATAGAGTACGAGTGGAAGGTTCGACGATACAATAATTACGCAAGGTTACTGCGTGACCGAACTTATAAGAAGGTGGTGAGTGTTGAACTTTTAGACCCTTGAACCATTGAACCTTGAACCTCCGCTATAGAGTTCGTGCGGAAGGTTCAAGTTCAACCCGAAAGTTCAAAGATGCTTAAGACAAACAAAAAGATAGCTTGCTTTATATGACACTTCAGACATATTGAACCATTGAGCTTTGAACTTTGAGAATGGTTCAGCTTCAAAGGTTCAAAACCCTAGCAACATTGTATACAAAGACGACACATGGATAAAAATTGAACGACTAAGAGTCAATTTATGAAGCAAAGGTATGACCAAAAATATAGTACGGTAAACCGGCTCTTGTTCAAGAAATATTACTGATACATAAATAAACAAGGGCTACTCAAAAGGTAACACTCATATGCTTCTATCTTTTGCCTTTTACTAGCCTTTTTGCTTCCAGAGGACTCTTCTTTGGTTACTTTTGTAGCTTTTGTTCCTGTGGCTTTTAGTTCCTTGATTTTAATGTCAGAATTTGTATCTTCTTCTTCTTCTCTTATGCTTTCATAGGTCTGCGTTGCTTTTGTTTTCTTCTTGCTCTCCCATTTTCCAGATGATTTTGCTTCTGATTTTGAAGTCTTGGAAGGAACAGGAGCAACAACAGAGCTCCTAGTAGTTCTTGAAGTTAAAGAGAGTTCCACTGGAACATCTGTTGGTTTCTTATCATGTTTCTCTTTCTCAACTTTTTTAGTTATTTTTCTGTGTTTCCTCATAGCCTCCTTAGTTAGGCCCAGATTTTCAGCTAACTGCTCAACTTCCTTTCTTACTTTCCTATTAGTTTCAGGTTCTCTAAATTCAGTATGCAGTTTTAAATTCCGCTCCTCATAAGTTCTGAATCTTTCAACTATTGTATCCTTAGACTTGCTTAGAAGATGTTGAGCATACATATTCCAGATTTTTTCATCTACTTCATACCCCATGGGCATGATCCAAGCAGTTCTGGGTTCCACTCCTTCCATCAGACACTAATTAGTATCAACCATGAAGCATATATCATTTTTGTACTTCTCAACAATTGATTTGGGGATTCTTTCCCTTAGGTACATCATACTCTAAAACTTCTTGAAGTAACCCCATATTGCAGTTTTCTGAGCTTTGAAATCACCAATGCTGCGAAGATGATCTCTAATCTGAATGGCAACTAGCTCAACCTTAGTCCAGTGCACACCTTTTACGCTAGGTACCTCATTCATAAAGTAGAACAAACATAGAACCAATGTACCATATTTGAAGGTGTTTTTCTTATCTTTCTTGATTTTGTTTAAATTTTCAATCAATTGATTCTGTAGTAATTCACACAAGTCATAATCAGTGTTTTCTTTTAGTATCTTGTATGCAACATATATGGCTATTCCAGACACAGAATTTTCTCTGCTCGAGTGGTAGATCTTGTACCTAATCACTATGGAGGTGAATTTGACATCCGGTTCTATAATACCATTAATGGTCATTGCCCTTCTGTCAAACTTAGCACTGGTAGCATCAGTCACTGTTTGGTTTTTCATGGCTTTTAGCATGGGCAATCCTCTTGTTGAGTTTAAGCCAGTTACATTTTTGATAGAGTCCTTGGTGATCTTGAATGGTTTTAACAACCAAATGAATTCATCATGCATCCGACTCAAAATGTATTGGACCCATTCGTCCTCATCAAATTTTGAAAACCCCATAATCTGAATAAAATGTTTATCCTATAGTGCCTTATACTCAGGTTTAAGTTCATGATTTTCATCACTGAGTTGTTTCTCAAACAAGTCTACATACCTTGAATCTCCAAACTCATCTATATTTGCATGAATATAAACCCTAATGTCTTCTACATGCAGCACACCATATGGAACACTTGAAAAAGCTCCTAACGGGTCGACTTCAATTGATTTGTGAGGATGCTTCTTAAATTTGGGTTGAGGCCTTTCAATAATGTCAACAACATGAGGAGTAACCATTTCAACAGATTTCAAATTCAAATCTTTATAGAGAAGTACCTTTTTCTTTCGTGAGGTTAGGGTTAATCAGTTGCCGGTTGAATTCACTCTTTCCCCCAGTCTCTAGATTTGCAGCTTGAATGCTCTTCTTCTTGTTTCCTTCAAATGCAAGGTGATTCAAATGAGTGACCAAGTGACCTTTTATCTTTTGCAAAACCTAATTTGGCGTTGTAATAAATGTGTTTCCCTAATTATATCTCGTTACTCTATTTTTGATAGTTCTTCATGAAACACTCTGCAAGATTTCATATCAACATTTTTCCTTCTAGAAATCCTTCCAAGGGTTTTGGACCAATTCAGAATGTTCTCTTTTATTGTGCTAGATTCAGGCACCCACTTACTGCCAGGGGGGATTTTGATGTTCAATGCAGCTCCCCTGAGCTAGAGTTCCTGACTTAATTCTCAGAGGAATTATCAGCACCTGATTCTTGTGCAGACTCATCATCATTATTTATTGTATCTTTCTTTACCCAGATATTGTTCATTTCTCTCCGTATCTCATTCACATCAATTTTTCTTTTGCCTTTGTCTTGTCTCTGTTCATCTAGTTTTCTATTTACCGGACCTCTTCTTTCATTGTTCCTATTTCTGTAGAATCTTGCAATATGACCAGATTTATTGCAATTAAAGCACACAACATTTCCTTTCTTATGAACTTGATTTCCTTTTGATCTGCATTAATTGGCCATGTGTCCAAACCCATTGCAAGAAAAATAGTAACCATAGAAAGAATTGCCACTTCCTCTATTGTTAGCATTATTCATTATCATACTTCTGCATTCATTTGATCTATGACCATACCTCTTACACTTGAAGCATTGACCAGAGAAGGATGGACCATTTTGATTCACTCTACTTCTGCACTGAGTAGCTTTATGACCAAATTTATTGCAAGTGAAACAATTTCCATTGAATGATGGATATCTTTGAGCATTAGGCTATCTTACTGGAGGTTTTCTAGTTCCATTTCTTTTATTCCTTGGTTGAAAATTTCTTTGTCCAGATCCAGAGCTTTCACCTTTCTCATATCTAAGATCATGCTTGTTGTCATCCTTTTTCTGTTCTTCAATTAGTGCTTCAAGTTTAGCTGAGCTTATCTTGAACTTCTCCTTATACTCATTGGCAATTTCTAGGTCATGTCTGAGGGTGATAATCTGTCTCTCGAGTTTTCTCTCATTGTTTCTACTTTCTTGTAGATCTGATTCTAGGAGACATGCTATTCCATCCAATCTGCAACATTCTTCAGTTCTCTCCTTTAGATTTTGCTTCATTTCTTCTTCAATTTTCTTCCTATCTTAAGTTTCCTTGGTCAGTCTCATTACCCTAGTTTCCATTTCATGTTTTAAGACAATAATTTCTTTAGCTAACTTTTCACATCCCTTTGTCTTTTCTTTCAAGGCCTTATCTTCTAGTTGAAGAGATTGCTCCTTTCCTTTTGCATTGGATTTGCTCAATTTTTCTTTTAAAAGATCAATGAGGTTTTTAGCCTTTTTGAGGTTATCTTGCAGCTCTTGGACTTCTACCTTAGACTACTCAAGATCATCTAGGTCGAGATTCAATTGTCCTTGAAGGCTGTATTTATCCATTTCCCAGATCTCCCTTAAGTTGTTAAACTTTCCAAAAGGAACCTTGGTCTAATACCAATTGTTGGTTTATGTCTGGACAATTGAGAGGGGGGGGTGAATTAGTTGTCACATATTTTAATCTTTTCTACCATTGATCTTCCTTTATTACTTATAATCAAAACATTTCAGCATTAATCAATAACACATGAGTAGAAACATAAATAATACACTTGACACCAAGATTTTTGACGTGGAAACCGGGTTAAGGGAAAAACCACGGTGGGGGTTAACCCACAAAAATTAATACCCTGTTAAAAGTATTTTTACAAATGAGAATGCACATGCATTCGGGTTCATTGCCCAGAGCTCACTACTCAATTAGTGGATCACTGCCTATAGAGAGATTACAAGAGAATATGAGAGATTTTGAACTGATAAATAGCATCTACTCATGCAAGAGTTTTAGTCCCAGTTAAGTGCAAAAACTGATCTTATACATTTTATCTTTACTTTCCCTTCTTACTGTTCTGTCTTCGTTCACTCCTAAGATTTTCTACTCTTCACAAGATTACCTTATTCACACACACACCACAATCATCCAATTCCATCGGGTATATATATCCAAAGAATGATCTACAATCTTTTTACCAGTAGCTTCAAGAACATTTACAACTTTGTAGAGTACTTTGCTCTGTCAGTTAGATCCATACATAATATGAGATGTGGCTCAAGACTTGCACTCACAGATCATTAATCATGTTGGCTACCATCACTGATTATCACACATTGCCCAATAAACAACTTCTATACATCCAGAGTTAAGATCATTTGCAAAGTTAGCCTGTTCTTCTTCAGTCTATTTTGTCAAACTAAGACCCGATACTCATAAGCTAATATCTTTTGAGTCCTTCATCTTTGGAGGACAAAACTATGGATTTAGAGTGTCTTGACAATTTGTACAACTACCTCAAATCTACAACAAATTGTGCCTTTCCACCAAAGAGATCCGGATCAAGATACCGGACCCTGTCATCTGCTCTGTTCCTGACTGCCCAGACTTAGACAAATTCTAATTTTGACTTCCGATGTGAACAAATTGTTGGCAAGAGACACTGTGTGGCTTCATGAATGTTGTCATTGATGGTAAAAAAGTCTTTTCCACTCATCCGCAGCACATAGTATGTCTCTACCGAAAGACAGATTGAAGAGTGTTTTGGTTTGATGAGTAAGAACAAAGCATGCAACAAGGTCTGACAATCAGGTCCGGATCTCTCAAAGGGTGTAACTCAGCAAAGTATGGACTTGGGTAAGTCAAGAGGTGTATCATGACTACTATATTCCAGAGATTGAGCCTCCAATGACGAATGAGTGAAAAGATATGAGCATCTAAGTGTTGGGTTCCTGATAGGCAGAGTAGACTGAGGAAGAACTGACTAGCAGAGCATCAGACTTTAATCCAGATGAGAAATTGATGGTGATCAAGCTATTTGAGGGATCATACATGGTTAGCTGACATGATTGATGACTTCTATGTCTATGTCTTTGATACACATCACATATTAAGCATGGGTTCAGTCGACAAATCAGTGTCTTGAAAATATCTTGAGTATCCTGATTGCCGACTAGATAGATGTTGAAATCCTTGATGCGGATATATATACCAAATGGATTTCGGTATGAAGGTGTGTGTGTGACAATATAGTGTGTGAGGAAAGGTAGAAATAAGTGTGGAAGCAGTAATACAAGTCTGGTATGTGATAGAACAACAACACTAAAGCAAAGGAAGAATGAAGTGCATTAGACAAGTATATTGAGCCTAACCGAAACTGAACCTTAGCATGTGTGGATGCCTCTTTTTAGTTCAAACACCTAGTTGCCTTCTATATACATTGTAGACAGTGAGTCTCTTGTAGGCAGTGTGCCTCTTGTGAGCAGTGTGCTCAGGCAGTGAGCCCTAAATTGCAAGTGCCATTTTGTACTTCTTATTCTTTTAACAAAGAATATAATCTTGGGTTAGTGACCCCATGGTTTTTCCCTTAACAGGGTTTTCCACATAAAAGTTACTGTGTTATGTGTGTTGATTTTATTTCTAGTCTCATGGTTATGTATGATTATATGTTTTAATGCTGCACTAATTGTTAATGAGGAAAGAAAGTTAAATATTTAAGATAACTGATTCACCCCCCCTCTAAGTTATCTACCTTGTTTCCAACAATTGGTATCAGAGCTAAGTTCCTCCAAACAAGAACCTAACAGCTTGAGGAAGATCTCAGAATCTCAATGGATATGTATGGTATGAAGGAACAACTTTAGTCTGCCCTAGATGACCTTGAGAAATCTCACTTTGAATTTAATAACTTGAGAGAAAGACTCAAAAAAGTTGATGATTTCATAAATGAGCTAAAAGAAAAACTGAGTATCTCTGTGAAAAACAGAAAGGAACTTCTTCAACAAT
This sequence comes from Cunninghamia lanceolata, assembly GCA_027924645.1. NCBI lineage: Eukaryota > Viridiplantae > Streptophyta > Pinopsida > Cupressales > Cupressaceae > Cunninghamia > Cunninghamia lanceolata. Next base: position 22,254,526 of record BSBN01001583.1, read on the forward strand.
TAGCAAGTCAAAGTGAAACCAATGATACTAATGAAGATTTGAATGAGAAAAACAAGCTATGTGAGAAGCAATCAAAAGAGGTCATTATGGTAAGACATGAAATGGAATCAGGGGTTATGAGATTCACCCAAGAAATGGAAGATAATCTAAAACAATCTCTTGGGGAGAAGTCAGAGGAATGCCACAAAATGGACAGAATAATCAGGCATCTGGAATCTGATCTTGAAGAAGCTAGAGATAATGAAGAACAACTTGAGAATCAGATAGACACTCTTAAACAAGACCTTCAAATAGCAAATGAATACAAAGAAAAATTCAAGATAAGCTCAGCTCAACTTGAAGTTCTTCTTGAAATCAAAAAGAGGGTAGATGACAAGTGTGGTTTGGGTTATGAGAAAGGTGAAAGCTCTGGATCTAGTCAGAAGAATTCTAGATCAGGAAATTAAAGAAACAGGCCTAGAAGACCTCCGGTAAGACAACCAAATGCTCAAAGATATCCATCCTTCAATGGATATTGCTACAACTGCAACAACTTCGGTCATAAAGCAACTCTGTGTAGAAGAAGAATGAATCAGACTAATTCATCCTTCTCCGTACAGTGTTTCAACTACAAAAGGTATGGTCACAAATCTCATGAATGCAAAAATATGCAAATAAACAATTCATTCAATGGTAGATGCTTTTGGACATATGGCTAATCAATGCAGATCAAGAGGGTATCAGTCAAATATGCAAAGAAATGTTGTTTTCTACAATTGCAATAGATCTAGTCATATTGCTAAATTCTATAGAAATAAGAATTAGGATAAAAAGGGTTCGGTGCATCATAATCAAAATCAAGATAAGGAAAAAGGAAAAGTGAATGCGGATGAAGTTCAAAGAGAGATGAACAAGATTTGGGTGAAGAAGAGTACAGAAAATGTTGGAGATGGATCCGCACCAGAATCTAGTGTTGATATTTCTTCCAGAAACTAAACCAGATGAGGTCTAGCTCAGGGGGAGTCACAAAGGAAAGTAAAATCCCCCAGCCAGTCAATTGGTGCCTAAATCTGGTACATGGAGTGTTGCAGATTAAAGGGTTTTCAGAGAAATATCTAAATAACCCTTGGTAAAAATATGAAAGATCTGCAAGAAGTTTTGAAGAGTTTAATCATCTAGGATTGATCTGGTTTGACAGCCATCCGGTAAAAGCAAGATTTTCACATTTAGATCCAGTATGATTCAAAATTGAAATATCTTGATCTGTGGATAAATGACATGATTGGAGGAAAGGAGATACATTGTCAATTATCACTAAAATAATTCTAAGTGTATCTCTGTGATTCAGAAAGATCTCTCTCAGAACAAGGCAACCGAAATAACTTAAGTTGTGCACTTATTGCAATAGGAAATTAGGGTTTGTGCAGGGATAAAAGGGTTTCTTTATTCATCATTTGTACATTTGCATTCAAGAAGAAGAAAGGAAGAGCTCTGCATCAAGATTGTTTCAACCTTCTCAAAGATCAACCATAGAATCTGATTCAACTAGTGATCTTTTCAGCTCATTTTGTGAACCCTAGAAGCATAAAAAGGTATTTCTATTTTTGAATATCTCTCTCTGAATCTTTTACAAAGACGGCTACTCCAAATGTTGTTAAGATCACTGATAGGCTGTGCCCAAAGTTTAAGAAACACCCCTACAAATCCCTAGAAGTTGATCCCTTAGGCACCTTCTCTAGCATTCCGCATGGGGTTCTACACGTAGAAGATGTTAGGGTATACATACATGCAAATATTGAGGAATTTGGGGAATCCAAGATGATGGATATCTATCATAAACAATTAATAGATGAAATGTTTGAACTTAAACCTCAATACAAGGCCCTCCGGATAAGCATTTCAGACATTGCATCCACTTCCCCTATTTTGCAGAAGATGAATGGGTCCGATATGTTCTTAGCAGAATACATGACAACTTCATGTGGTTGATGAAGCCCTTCAAGATAACAAAAGATGCCATTAGGGCAGTAACTGGATTGCACTCATCTGGTGGGTTGCCTACACTCAAATCTATCAAGAATTAGATAGTAAGTGAGGCTACTAGATCTAAGTTTGACAAAAGAGCCATGACAATAGAAGATATCATAGATCCGGATATCAAATTTGCTTCTATGCTAATAGGTTATAAAATCTATCACTGCAACAAGGAGAATTTTGTGTCCAGAGCTGCAATTTATACATCATATCAGATGCTAAGGGAAAATACTGGTTATGACCTATGTGATCTTCTTCTGAACCAACTGTTAGAAAACTTGCAAAAGATCAAGAAGGATAAGAAGAATTCATTCAAATATGGTGGCTTAATACTGTGTTTATTCTTTTACTATATGAATGAGCTACCCGGATCAAGTGGTTGGGTATGGCAAAATAACAGACCGGTTGGCATACAAATCAAAGACTACATGTATGGGCTTGGTGATGCCAAGGCTCAAAGCACAACACTCTGGGGATATTTTAAGAACTTCCAAGGTATGATGCAAGCCAGAGAAAGAATTCCTTAAACAATAGTTGAAAAGTATAAGGATATAGTATGCTTCATGGTAGACACTAATCAATGCCTAATGGAGGCAGTTGAGCCTAGAACAGTTTGGATTATGCCAATGGGATATGAGGTGGATGAGAAAATCTTGGAGCTGCATATCCAACACTTGTTGAGTCAGCCTAAGGACCCTGAGGCAGAAAGGTTTGGAACCTTTGAAGAATTAAGTGTAAAGATTCATGTTGAACTAAGGCAACCAGAAATAAAAAGAAAAGTGAGAAAGGAAGTAGAGGAAATTGCCAAAAGATATGGCATATCAAAGGAGGTAGTTGATGCAAATAGAGAGAAAATTGAAAGAGCTGAGAAAGAGAAACAAGAAGCAGAAAAAGAAAGTGTTCTGGTACAAGCCTCCTCCCGGACTAGATCCTCCAAGAGCTCTACACCTGCCACCTCTAAGAGCTCAAAAGCCTCAAAATTGGAAGCCAAGACATCTGGTAATGGAGAAAAGAGAATGGAAACAAAGGCCACAAGGTCATACATAAGACAAAAGGATGATGAAGAAACAAAGTCTGATGAGGAAGTAAAGAAAATGAAGAAGAAGAAGAAAACATCCAGGGAATCCTCTGCTAGTAAAAACAAAGAAGAAGAGGCAGAATAATTTGTTGAAAGGCCTACTCTCTCTATTGATGATGTCATCAAGGCAGTCACTATGAATGGGAATCTACAACCAATGGCATAATTGTATGATGAGTATAGTGACAAAGACAAGAAGATTTGGAAGATGCTACAGTTAGGTACCTAAACATTTATAATAAAGCATTCATTGAAATCATCTCTCTAATTCCCAAAAGTCTAGAGAGGAACTTGAACTGAGAAAGGAGAATGCTAAGGCTAAGGACCTAGAGATCCAAGAGCAGATTACCATTCATCTCTATCCTTCCATTACTCCAAAACAAATGAACATGATCTTTAAGGACTACAAGGATGAGTTCCGGAGCAAAGAATGAACAAACTTATGCTTGGAGAGACTAATCAAGTAGAAAAAGAAACAGAAGACATCCTCTGGAATGCCTTTAAAAGATTTAATCTTCCTATTATAGAGGAAATAGATGAAGAACCTACTACCATGGATGTCGAAGGATTAAGTGCATCAAAAGAAGAGTCTACTGAGAAAAATGTAGAAGAGTCAAAAGAGGTAGATGAGGAGAAGTCCAAGGACTTGGATTCCTCTATTCCAGAAGAGGAAGTCCATAAAGAAGTCAACACCGCTCCTCTGGATCCCCCTGCAGACTTAGGTACTGAAGGAGAAAGAAGAGAAGAGGAGAAATCGAGTCAAGAAGAGGAAGTAAAGGGAAGAGAAGAAGAACAAATAGAGAAGATCTCTAATGATAGTTTTGAGGCTGCAAAAGGAAAGAAGACTCAGTCTCCAACAAGAGACACTGCAGAAGCAGTGAAGAATTTCTTGACCAAAGAAATAATGGAGATAGATGAACTGGAACTACTCCAAGTACCACTAAATTTTGATTCCCTCGCTCCGGTCCAGATAATGAAGATAACATCTTTTGCCCAAGCTAAAGCAAAAGAAAATCTTCTAAAGTCTCACATGGAAGACTATGAGCTGATAGAGATTATATCCAGGATGCTAGAGAAGATCATGCCATCCTTCCAAAAGGATCTTTCAACCTCTCCATCTGATAACTTGAAATCTTTGGTTAACTCTGTTAGCACCCATTTTGATTCTTTGGAGAAATCAGCAGAAGAGAAAGTCTGGAAACAATTTTTGGGAAAGAGATTCACTAAAGTGTAGGGACTCATAACTAATGATAGGAGGACCCTAGATATTGGGATAAAGAGCCTAGAAAATGCTCTTAAAGATGGTGGAGAAATGTATAAATTTTGTCTATCTTGGTCTAAAGTGACAGAGGATATTGAAAAGAAAGTGAAAGAACAAGAAGATAAACTGTCAAGTTTATCTCAGAATTTTGATCCCCTCACCACATCTATAATGAATTAAGAGTGCCAGACCATCGCCATTATAAATGAAATAAAGTGGCTTGAAAAGGAGAGGAAGAATATAATAAGTAGGATGAGTGAACTTAGAGGGATAATTATCCCTTAGTTAGAGGCCATGCATGAAGCCTTAACTGATGCTTAGACCACAGCCCGGACCAGTGATCTGACAGACTTAAGGAGGGCAGAAGCTTATGCATTCTTGTTGAGTGGCACATTTCAATTTTGGACAGGATGAAGCAGAGTTTGGTGGTAGAATTTGTACAGTTGAAGACCACCTTTGCGGATATACTTAAGTATATGTAAATATAACATGTTTATATACTTATGTGGTAATGTATAGGTTGATTTTTACAAATTTTAGTGTGCGGATTCCACCCTTTGCCATTGATGTCAAAGGGGGAGTGAGGAGTAGTGAAAAATGTGAAATCTAGCCAAGGGGGAGCTTCGGTAAAAGTGTACATAAGACATAGCATCAGCCAAAGGGGAGTTTGCTATGACACTTAGTCATTTTTCACTAACTGTTGCCATCAATGCCAAAAGGGGAGATTGTTCATAAGAGACATTGTGTGGCTTCATGAATAATGTCATTGATGGCAACAAAGTCTTTTCCACTCATCCGTAGCAAATAGTATGTCTCTACCGGAAGACAGATTGAAGAGTGTTTTGGTCTACTGAGTAAGAATAGAGCATGCAGCAAGGTCTGACAATCAGGTCCGGATCTCTCAGAGGGTGTACCTCAGCAAAGTGCAGACTTGGGAAAGTCAAGAGGAGTATCATGACTACTATATTCCAAAGATTGATCCTTTGGTGATGAATGAGTGAAAAGATATGAGCATCTAAGTGTTGAGTTCCTGACAAACAGAGTAGACTGAGGAAGAACTGACCAACAGAGCATCATACTTTAATCCAGATGAGAAATTGATGGTGATCAAGCTATTGGAGGGATCATACATTGTTAGCCAACATGATTGATGACTTCTATGTCTATGTCTTTGATACGCATCACATATTAAGCATGGATTCAGCTGACAGATCAGTGTCTTGGAAATATCTTGAGTATCCCGGTTGCCGACTAGATAGATGTTGAAATCCTTGATGCGAATATATATACCAAATGGATTTCGGTATGAAGGTGTGTGTGTGACAATATAGTGTGTGAGGAAAGACAGAGAGAAGTGTGGAAGCAGTAATACAAGTCCGGTATGTGATAGAAAAGTAGCACTAAAGCAGATGAAGAATGAAGTGCATTAGATCAGTATATTGAGCCTAACCGGAACTGAACCTCAGCATGTGTGGATGCCTCTCTTTAGTTCAAACACCTAGTTACCTTCTATATACATTGTAGACAGTGAGTCTCTTGTAGGCAGTGTGCTCGGGCAGTGAGCCCTAATTGGCAAGTGCCATTTTGTACTTCTTATTCTTTTAACAGAGAATACAATCTTGGGTTAGTCACCCCGGGTTTTTCCCTTAACAGGGTTTTCCATGTAAAATTCACTATGTTATGTGTGTTGATTTTATTTTTGGTCTCATGGTTATGTATGCTTATATGTTTTAATGTTGCACTAATTGTTAACGAGGAAAGAAAGTTAAATATTTAAGATAACTGATTCACCCCCCCTCTCAGTTATCTACCTTATTTCCAACAATTGTATTATACGGATGGATGGGATGATCTTAGTTGCCATCAATGACAACACTTATCATGTCTAGCAGTGTCTCTTGCCAACAGGGTAATCTCATCAAAGAAAATGGAAAAACCCCTTAGACATGAAGGAAAGACAATCCAAATAGACATACAACCAATCCTAAAGAGGTATAAAAAAGTCTTTATTGACATCCCACCTGGTCTTCCTCCAAAAAGGGGCTTTAAACATTCTATTAAATTAGAAGTAACAAAACCAGTCGTTACCACTCCCTACTGCAATCCTCATAAATATAAGAAAGAAATTGAAAAAACCATCAAGGAGTTATTAGAGATGGGGCACATCCAACCCAGTTCTAGTCCCTTCGCCTCATCTGTTGTACTCTCAAAAGACAAAAGATGGTACTCTGTGGATGTGTATCGACTATAGAGCATTAAACAAAAGAACGACAAAGAATAGATACCCTATTCCTAGAGTTGATGAACTTATTGATGAACTCCACAGAGTAGTCTATTTCTCAAAAATCAACCTAAGATCAGGCTACCACCAAATTAGATTAAGAGAGGAAGATATACCAAAAATAGCTTTTAGATGCCACTATGGGTATTTCAAATTTCTTCTCCTACCTTTTGGGTTAACTAATGCACCTGCTACTTTCCAATCATGCATGAACCATATTTTCAAAAAATAGCTAAGGAAGTTCTTATTGGTTTTTTTTTACGACATACTAATCTATAGCTGAACCTGGGAAGAACATTTGAAACATATAGATGAAGTGTTAAGCATACTTGAGCAACATTCTTTATTTTCCAAGTTGCCCAAATGTGAGTTTGGCATGGAGGAAATTTAATACTTGGGACACAAAATCAGTGCTCAAGGGGTAAGAGTTGATGAGGAAAAGTTTGAGGCAATCTAAAGCTGGCCAAAACCCAAGACCTTAAGCCACCTTAGAGGGTTCCTAGGCTATGCATCTATTATAGAAGGTTCGTAAGAGGATTTTCAAAACTAACTGCACCACTTATTGACCTAACTAAGAAGGGAGCATTCTCTTGGAATGAGAAGGCACAAGCAGCATTTGAGAAACTAAAGGAAGTAATGAGTACTTGTCTTGTGTTAGCAATACCTGATTTTAATTCACCCTTTGAATTATATTGTGATGCTTCAGGAGAAGGTATCAGGGCAATATTGATGCAAGACAAACACCCCATAGCTTTTGAAAGCAAGAAACTCAAAGATGTAGAAAGGACATACTCAATTTATGAAAAAGAAATGCTAGCCATTATGCATGCCCTTGCAAAGTTTAGACAATACCTAATCTACGAGAGGTTTATCATGAAAATGGACCATAACAGCCTTAGATTCTTCTTAAACCAAAAAGATTTAAATGATAGGAAACAAAAATGGGTGAGTAAGCTACAAGCATACAATTTTGACATTGAATATATGAAGGAAAAAACAATGTAGTAGCCGATGCCCTATCACGAAGGCCCCACCTTGGTTCAATAACAACAATATCCACAAAGTACAAAATGACTCTAATTACTGAATATGCAAAAGACAAATTTTCAAGAGACCTAATAGAAGGAACAATACAAGATGAGAAATACCGAATCATGGATGACCTCATTCTCTACAAGGATAGAATTTACATCACTCCGGAATCACGATTAAAGAAGGAAATTTTGGAAACTTATCATGATAATCCATTATATGGACACCAAGGGTACTTCAAAACTTACAAACAAATCAGGGAATGGTTCACATGGAAGGGACTCAAGGGAGATGTACTAAACATACTAATGAGTGTATGATATGCCAAAGAAATAAAGAACATACATTCCCCCCAGGACTACTTCAACCCCTACTTATTCCAAACCAAAAGTGGGAGATAATCTCTATGGATTTTATAACAGGACTACCTAAAGTACAAGGCAAAGATTGCATTTATGTGGTGATAGATCGTCTCACCAAATATGCACACTTTATGGCCATATCCATAGACTTTAGAGCCCCTCAGGTAGATGAAATGTTCTTCAAGGAAGTTTTCAGATTACACGGCCTCCCTCAAAATATTGTAAGCGATCGGGACAACAATTTCCTTAGCATATTTTGGAAAGAATTGTTCAGATTAGCAGTGATAAAATTAAACCCAAGTACCAGTTATCACCCGCAAATAGACGGACAAACATAAATCATCAACAAATGGTTGGAAGGATATCTGAGGAATTATGTCACAGGGCAACAAGGTGGATGGATTAAATGGTTACACTTGGGAGAATATTGTTACAAAACCACACACCATATGTCTATAGGGATGAGCCCTTTCAGATCATTATACAGGTAGGAGGCCACATCCTTTGGTGATTTGATTCGAACTGAGAACCGCGTACTCGGGGCCAAGGATTTCATACAGCAAAATGTAGACATCATGAATTCACTTAAGGATAACCTACACCAAGCCTAGAATCAACAAAAGATATATGCCGATAGGAAGAGAACCGAACATATGTTTGAAATAGGAGACATGGTATTTTTGAGACTACAACCATATAAACAATCATCTATCAAAGTCAACGGAGCTAAGAATCTTAAACCCCAGTTTTATGGGCCATACAAAATATTGAGGAAGATAGGAGAGGTGGCCTATGAATTAGAACTTCCTAGAAATAGTAAAATTCCCAACGTGTTTCATGTATCGCGCCTCAAAAGGGTGTTGGGGAAACACATCACTCCATGTCTAGAATTACCACCATTAGATGATGAAGGCAAACTAATCTTGGAACCTAAAATTATACTTAATGTGCGAGAAAATAGATTGAGAAACAAGACTATTGAAGAGTACCTTGTCAAGTGGAAAGGACTGCCACTGAGGATGCAATGTGGGAAGGGCCTGTGATGTTTGATCACCCTAATTTAAAGTTGCTTGGGGACAAGCAAATTTAGGAGGGGAGGACTGTCATGTCCAGATGCAAATTCAAGTCTGAGAGCAACAATCAGCACTCATTATAATGTATTAGTGAATGAAGACAAAATCCATAAAAGACAAAGAAGATAAGACAAAAATTAGCAAAAGACAAATATGTTTGTTTAGACAAAAATTGACATTTCCTATAAGGTGATTAGTGGATAAGACAAAACTCACTAGAAGACAAATTATAGAAAAAGACAAAAGCAGTGATTTGCTACAGGACAAATATTGTTAAGGCAGTGATTAGTTTCATGGAGTATGATCTTTTGGAAGGGACGGCATCCTATGACGAGTCACAATTATCCACCAAAGACACATCATTTGAGAAGGTATAAGAGTGAGGTTTTTGAATCACTTGAAGATATCATCCATTCCTCAACAACAGTAATACCAATAAGAGAAAAAGATGCAGACTCTAGCAAACTTTACAAAACACCACAACAAGTAAAATAGTGGTATGTACTTTATGTAATACTTATAATAAAATCTATAGGATGAGCAAGTTGTTTATTGTATGAACATCATAGTTGTAGAGAATTCAATGCTTGTTAATCACGATAATAATTATAAATTCTTGCCAAATATGATACAGAATTTGTGTTACTGATTTATTATATGGAAATAATAATATACTGTTAACTGATATTGATAAACCACGAAGATGAGGATATGGAGGGCCTGCAGAGAGGGGAAATGGCATTGGGATTATCCTCTAAGTACACCACCCCATGGTGGATGGCTGAGGCCTGCCACATGTGGGCCAAGGAGGCAAGAGAGGCTACCCTTGGGCTTAGAAGGATTGATTTCTGGGACACCCTGTTGTAGTTGCATCCCCAATCCTCCATCATGGGAATTCATTGAATCATAAGAGGAAACAAAATGGTTTTGGTAGGGGTACGGTGATAGGATGCCTCACTAGGCATGCCACCCCATATGGATGGAAAGAAGCCACATGGGGCCAAGAGGGGTGAAGCACTCACTCTTGGGCCTAGGGTAGAGGGTTTCTTGGATGAATTGAGAACCTAAAAGACTTCAATATATATTTGATATGATATGTGTTTCTTATTGTAAATGTTATTAATCTAATTGTAGGTCTTAAATAGGTAGCTGTATCACTAAACTTATTTGCCTTGTTTACTTTATTTATTTTAGTGAGAAGCATAATATAATAGTATCTTGTAAATATCCTCTAACCATGTCTTGCAGGTACTGAATCAAGTTATAAATCTTCCCAAACACAAGGTTGATTAATTGAAATTGATATATTAGAGCAGAATTAGGGCTGTTCAAATTTGGGGACATTACAGTGCATTCCAATTACACTCTGTTTAGGGTTAAAAAGAGGTGGGTTGATTCCAAGGGTTTATGTGGAATCCTCCTTTCACACCAAACATTCCAAGGGCATATCAAATAAGTTGAACCTCCAATTTGTGCAAGAGGATTCACCTAACAGGTTGGGCTGCCACTTAGGACACTGTGAAAACTGAGATGTTATCAAAAAAATGTCTCTATTTAATGTTCAAATGTGCTTAAAACCCTAATTAAGAAAACCAATAAGCAAATTGACAAATTACGACAAATCCTTTCAGGACAAAGTGAAGGAGAGAGATTCTTAACTCGCTATTTTTTGAAGTTTAGAAGGCAAAAAAGTTGAGGAAACTGGGACTAGCACCCTTGTCCAAGGTATTGCTTTCTGCACGGAATCTGGATCTCCTTCCGACACTGATCTTCCCTGTATCTTTTGTTTCTGTGTATGCAACTTCGGAGGACACTGGGACTAGCGCCCATATCCTGAAAAATCTCTAATGTCCTACTTTTTTTTAGATCCTAAATCCTTGTGGTCTACAATCTTCCTCTACAACTCCACTCCCTCCAGATGTGAAACCTGTAACCTGCAATCACAAGGGGTGTGGGAGGGGGTTGTGATGTTTAGAGGCTTTCCTTGGTCAAGCCCTAGAGAGATGATCAAGTCTTCTAAACACCATTGTCATATAAGAGTGTGTATCCCTACAGGATAGAGGCAAAAAATCCAAATGATAAATGATAGAAAACACAATTGATGTCACCTTGATGATAAGGCTCTCATGGAAGGAAGAAGCTCTTGCTTACCAGGAGGAGAAGATGTCAAATCTACAAACACAAACATAATAATAATGCTCTACTTCTCAACACAATGAGTATCATGAAAATCACAAGTATGCATAAAGTTCACAATCATCTTCTAGACAAATTATAGTTTACAAATGAAACACTAAACATCCTTATATATGCAACTACAATGAGTCCTGCTGAGAATTTCGTAATTCAAACATAAGATGTTAGCCTAGGACCTAAGTAATGGTCACTAAACCAACATTTAAATTAGGGTAGACCTAGAATAGGGAAAGACTAGGGCACTAGCGCCCAAGGCCATCCTCCCACTTTTTCTTAGGGATCATCAAAATAGCACCCCCTAGGTCCTAGTTGCCACAGGACTTAGTGTTTTCTCATTGGGATTCAAAATTAACATTCAAGATGCTGTAAATGCATTCTAAGGACTCGAGAGCTAAACCTTAAGTGGAAAAATCCCCCAAGGGGACATTTTTCAAGATAACATTTAGCCCCCGCTTTAGTGTATGTATAAATGCAAGACCAATACATGCATTAAAGTAAGGTCAACAAACACAACAAACACACCAAGCACGATGAAGACATGCCAAACACATTGAAGACAGTAATAGGCATGCAAAATATAGAGAAGATAGTTACAGTCACGCAAAACATGGAGAAAACAACATTGAAGGCATGCAAAACACAATGAATAGAGTGAATGCAGTGATTATTTTCTTTTTTCATTTTTCCAATATATGAATGCAAATGCAAGTACAAGGAAAGTAAACACACAACCCAAATGTAGGAGGAGCTCATCACCACTAGTCTTGAAACTACATAAGGGGCAACAAACATGCCAAACAAATCCCAAAGTGTAGGAGGAGCTCATCACCACCAGTTTTGAAACTACACTTGAGAACAAACACACCATACAAATCCCAAAGCATAGGAGGAGCTCAACGCCACCAGTCCTAAAACTATGCTAGGGAACAAACATGCCATACACACACATGGAAGACACAGAGAAAAAATGAGAAACAAGTGATGGAAGAAACCTATTGCTAGGTTTGTAGCCATCTTAGGCACATTATAGGAACACAATGATGATTGGGATTTGCCACAACAATCGCCAAAAACACGCTTAAGGGTTAGGATAGTCTCAAATCTGCTCCTCGCCTACTTAGAGGAATTTTTGAAAATGATAGGATGTGCAATCTCCTCAAGAAATATACCATCCTTGTCTTCTATAGAAGGGATTAAATGATTACAATAGATTTCAAGTATTTCAAACACACTTTACTAGCACCTAAATCATACAGCTTACCTTATAAATGCCCCCACCTTAAGGTGCTTGATATCGTGTACCAATATCAAGCACATTAAGGTAGGAAGAAAACACACAAGGGAACACAAGCTCTTGCAAAGCGCATGCCCCCCAGAGGTGACATGTACTCTATGACCACCAAATGTTCCCACAAACACACAATTTCCTGCAAGAAAAGGTGTTAGCATCCATATAATCATGGTAATCAACAATGCATATGATCATTCACATAAAGAGCCAAGCAAGGTGAGATCCAAGATAAACAAAGTACACGGAGCAACAATATTGTTATATTTTGTAAGTGCGATAAGACAACATCAAGATATCACATGGAGTGATTCTACTAGCCAAGCATCAGATAATATATATCAACCCCATCGTCATGTATGGACTAGGTCCTTTTTTTTATTTCTCATTGAAGGGACACTAGGTTCGTATCAGTATTATTTGTTTTTTGTCATCCGCCAGCTAGATAGAACCACTAGAAGATGGTAAACAATAAATAAAGAGAGGAGAACTAGTGCCTTAGGGACAATCATGTAGGAGGGTGCTGCCAAGTCACCAACCACAATGCTATGTCTATAAGACACAACACACAACAATTAAAATAGAGGAGAGACAATATAGAAGAATGGTGATACATATAGAAGAAGTTCACAACTGAGGCAGACTCCTAGTATCCTTGACATTACAAGAGAATCAAGGGTATTCCTAGGAGGCCTAAACAACACATAACACATCATGGTTGAATCATAACATGGGGGTAAAGGGTTAGAAATACTTACTTGTAGAGAGATTCATGCTAGAGGTTATCATCAATCAAATCATCCTCTTCCCAATCTTGAATGCTAGTGGAAAGAGTTGTGTAAGGTACCATAGCCCAACTTTTGTTCTTGTTTTTAGGTTGTTCATTCTTAAGTGCTTCTTGATTTTTTTCAATGTTAGGTTTAATGTTTTCTTTTTGAGTTGCAATTTGTTGGGTAAAGGCTTGTATTCTCTTCCTCCTTTCTCTTATGTTATGAATTGCAGTTATAGCTTCTTCTACTATCCTCTCATTTTCCACAAATGCTTGAAAATCGGTGAGTTCTTTATCAAGTTTATCTATTTTCTCATCAGATACATGTGTTACCACATTAATAGGTTCCTCAACATCATGAAATATTTGCTCTTCCATTGTGGTTGTAATAGGTATAGTATCCTACAAAATTTGTGTCTCTCCTTTTGTAAAGAAGGTGTTTAATGGATTTTCAGAGGTAGGAATACCATTTTCTTTAGGAGCACTAGATCCCATGAGTCTTCTACTTCTTAAAGGTATATTTCTATTAGGGCATCAGTTTATAAGACTCATGCAAAACAATGCAACTCGCAATGCACAAAGCAATAGAAGAAATCCCAAGAGCAATATATGTTTATGGTCCAAAGTGCTTGATTTTTCACTCTTTTCTCAACACAAATGAATGAAAGAAAAGGTGTTGTGAAGAATTTCAAGAGGGAATTTTTTTTTTATGCCTAATAACAGTCAAATGATGCAAATGTATCCTCCACAACATGCTTGTAATGCAAATTTAGAGAGTCGGTATGTCAAAACCTAGTGAAAATATGCTAAAATATGCAAATTTTCACAAAATTTCAATCCAAAAGTGCAATAGAAAAGGTTTTGTAATGAATTTGAGGAGGGGAAGTAGATAATAACCCTTATATCATTCAATTAATGCATAGAAATCCCTCACAACACACTTGTAGTGTAAATCTTGAGAGACGATAAAGCCAAATCTAGTGAAAATGCAAGTTTTTCAAACTCTAGACATGAAATTTCGCAAGGAGGGCACTATGATGCAACACTACAATTATAAATCAGTCCTAATGAGTTTTTTAAAAGGGTAGTAAAATCTGAAACACAATTTTAACTACAAACCCTAGCTAATGCAAAACTGGGTTTTTATGAAAAATGCGCAATTTTAAGCAAATTTTGACAATTTCAGCATGAAAATGCAATGCAAATGAATACTAAATGATGAATTTCTGTAATTTAAATTAGATCTAATGAAAATAATAGAAATTAAATTCCAATTAATTCAAATTATGCCAAAATAGAAGCCTAAGATGCCAATTTTTTCAAATTTTTTAATTTTTTTTTGTGATTTTTTGAATGCAATAAGATAAATGAATGCAAATCTATCACACAACACTCAGCAAGGTGCAAAAATTCAATAACATGGGTTCACCAAAATGTTTAGGGTTAAAAAGTGGTGGGTTGATTTCAAGGGTTTATGTGGAATTCTCCTTTCACATCAAACATTCCAAGGGCATATCAACTGAGTTGAACCTCCAATTTGTGCAAGAAGATTCACCTAACAGGTTTGCGGCCACTTGGGACACTGTAGAAACTCAGATGTTATCAAACAATGTCTCTATTTAATGTTCAAATGCTCTGAAAACCCTAATTAAGAAAAATACTAATCAAATTGATGAATTACGACAAATCCTTTTAGGACAAGGTGAAGGACAAAGATTCTTAACTCACTATTTTTTGATGTTTGGAAGGAGAAAAAATCAAGGACAGTGGGACTAGCACTCTTGTCCAAGGTACTACTTTCTACACAAAATCTGGATCTCCTTTCAACACCAATCTTCCCTATAACTTTTTATTATGTGTATGCAACTTCGAAAGACACTAGGACTAGCGCCCGTGTCCCAAAAAATCTCCAATGTCCTACTTTCTTTCAGATCCTGAATCCTTGTGGTCTACAATCATCCTCTACAACACCACTTCATCCAAATATGAAACCTGTAACTTGCAATCACAAGGAGTGTGGGAGGTGGTTGTGGTGTTTATAGGCTTGCCTTGGTCAAGCCCTAGAGAGACATTCAAGTCTTCCGAACACCGTTGTCAGATAAGAGTGTGTATCCCTATGGGATAGAGGAAAAAATCCAAATGATAAATGGTGTAGTAATGGTAGGAGGGTTCACAAAATGAACTATCCAGACCATGTAGCAAGAGTAAACACAATGGAAACAACTCAAAGATATAGAACAAACGTAAATTCAGTCATTCATTATACCAAAGAATTCAAATTCAGATTGGCTAGTAACATGCAGGCTTATAATGGGGCTCACAGGCCTAATTACAGAATATCAGAATATACACAAGATATACCTTTTAGGCTCCTTCCCAAAGAATCCATACTATCTATCTTCTAAATCATGAGAACTACTTTCCTAAGGACCTATTACATCAATAAATGTCATCTTCGATACAAAAGATTCCTTCGCATCAGCCAAGGAAGAGCACAAACTCCAATGAAGAGCTGTAACATGTGTACATGGATAGGTCGGACCTAAATAAATAGAACTCCTCCGCAAATGAATGGAATGATGTGTAGATCTTGGGGAAGGTCGACCATGAACCATAGATCATTGAATGATGTGTCATTAGGATCCACAAGTTAGGAAATGCTCCACAGGTCTTTTCCTTTAGCTGATTGTCTGAGACTATCAAGATGCTCTATTATGAGAAAATAGTCAATCTTCTGATAGTGATATCTTTCCGGTAGTTGATCCAAATGCTCTGAATTCTAGATATGATGTAGATAAATGAGTGCTAAGTCTAGCTCTGCAAGGTCTGAAATGTAATTGCAGTAGAATGCAGACCAAAATATAGAAACTGCTTATGACTAAACTACCTAAACCGAACTGGAAAAAGAAAAGAAACAAACTAAACTATAAAGAAATTGAAATGCAAATGCTTTTGGTTGATACAAGATTGCTCTTGAACCAGGGATGCTCTTGCATCAGACATCTGAGGTTATTGAAAAAGTGAGTCCCTCACTTTGCTGGGGGAAACCAAGACGGTCCACCTCAGCCTGAGAAATCCATGATGAATCTTCTTCTAGTATGCCTTTCCACTTCACAAGATATTCTTTGTATTGTCTTCCTCTAGTGTTGTGTCCAACTCTACTATCTAAAATGTCTTCAATCTGCTCCGGTGCTTATTGTGGTAACTACTTCTTCAAGTCTTCCTCCATGCTATCACTAAACTCTATTTCATGATATTGATAAAGGTCTATAATGTTGAAAATAGGTGATATACCCAATGTCTCCAGTAACTCCACTTCATATGCATTTCCTGAATCAAATTTTCTGAGTATCTTACAAGGTCCAAATTTCTTCATCTTCAACTTGTTATATGTCCCAACTGGAAATCTTTCTTTTCTTAAGTACACCATCACTTATCTCCAACTTCAAATTCCATATGTCTTCTCTTCTCATCTACCTTTTCCTTATACTTATTGCTCATATCCTCCAAATGCTTGTTCACCTGATTATGTTCTACAAATTCTTCTACTTCTGCACTTATCTTTTCTTCCAAACTGATATCTCTTAATTATGCAACTCCTTTAGGGTTTACTCCAGTAACAATCTCAAAGGGTGTTCTTTCGGTACTCCTATTCACTAAATTATTATATGCAAACTCTGCTTGTGGTAGAATCAAATCCAAACTTCCTACATTCTCTCCAACCAAACATCTTAAAAAGTTTCCCAAACTCCTATTCACTACCTATGTCTGTCCATTAGTCTGTGGATGAAAGTTGAACTAAACTTCAAATCTATTTTCAACTTCTTCCAGAGTGTCTTCCAAAAGTATCCAAGAAATCTGGTGTCTCTATCTGAAAGTGTGCTCTTAGGTAATCCATGCAATCTCACAATTTCCTTGAAAAATAGGTCAGCTACATGTACTGCATCAGTTGTCTTCTTACAAGGTATGCAATGAGCCATCTTTGAAAATCTATCCACCACTACAAATATTGAATCATGTCTTCTCTACGTCTTTGGCAATCCCATTACAAAATCCATGCTTATGTCTTCCCAAGGTCTCTCCGGTACTGTAAAAGGTTTATACAATCCAGTGTTCTGACTATTCCCTTTTGCAACTTGACAAACTCCACAACTTTACACAAATTTCCTGACATCCTTATGTATCTGAGGCCAAAAGTAGTTTTCACTTACCAAAGCCACTATCTTATCAATGCCAAAATGTCTTGCTAATCCTCCACTGTGTTTCTCCTTGATCAAATTATCCCTCATTGAACTTCTAGGTATGCATAACTGACTTCCTCTGAACAACATATCTTCCTGAATAAAATAATCCAACCACTTACTCCTATCTATCACAACAGGTTCCTTACATGCTTTCCAAGGTTCTACAAAATTAGTGTCTCCCTCATACATGTTCTTCAATTCATCAAATCCCAATATTTCAACTCTCATCTATGTCAACAAGTTCCTTCTCCTACTCAATGCATCAGCAACTTTGTTTGATTTACCACTTCTATGTCTCAACACAAAAGTATAACTCTGCATGAACTCTACCCATCTCATATGTCTCTGATTCAACTTACCTTGACTTCTCAAATACTGCAAAGCTTGATGATGTGTATACAACACAAACTCCTTAGGCAACAAGTAATGTCTCCACTTCTTCAAGGCTTGAACTAAAGCATAGAACTCTGATCATAAACTGAATATCTTTTCCTTGCATCATTCAACTTCTCACTAAAATATGCTACAAGTCTACCTTCTTAACTTAACACTGCTCCAATTGTATTTCCACTTCCATCACAATCAACTTGAAATACCTTATTGAAATCTGGTAATGCCAAAATAGGTTGCTCTATCACTTTCTGCTTAAACAGCTCAAAACTTTTGTCTGCTCCTGATGTCCACTTGAAATCTTTTCTGTCACCTCTCATTGTCTCTATCATAGGGTTACAAATTGAACTAAATTTTTTGATGAACTTCTAGTAGAAACTATCCAATCCATGAAATGATCTCACTTCTCCAATGCTCTTTGGTGTAGGCCATTCAACAATTGATCAAACTTTCTCAGGATCCATCTTCAATCCTTCTGTAGAAATCACAAATCCCAAGTACACTAGTTCTTCCTTCATGAAACTACACTTCTTGATGTTTGTCAACAATTTCTCCTCTCTTAGTCTTTGCAAAAATTTTCTAATATGCCACAAATGTTCTTTTGTTTTACTAAAAATTAGAATGTCATCTAAGTACAGAATAAAAAATTGACCCAAGAATTTCTTCAAAACTTCATTCATTAACCTCATGAAAGTACTCAGTGCATTTGTCAATCCAAAATGAATCACTAACCACTCATATAATCCTTCATTTGTCTTGAAAGTAGTTTTCCATTCATCTCCTCTGATTATGATCTGATGGTATCCTCTCTTCAAATCTATCTTTGTGAAATATCTTGCTCCACTCAAACAATCCATGATGTCATCCATCCTAGGTAAAGGGAATCTATACTTAACTGTGATCTTGTTTATTGCTCTAGAATCTGTGCACATTCTCCATTCTCCATCTTTCTTCAGTACTAAAACTGTAGGTACTGCACAAGTAGTCAAACTTTCTCTGATCAAACCTTTCCTCAACAATTCTTGTATCTATCTATTCAACTCTTCATTCTCTGTCGGTGTTATTCTATGTGCTACTTTGTTAGGCAAACTTGCTCTAGGTATAAGGTCCATGTGATGACTGATACTCCTTATGGGTGGAAATCCTTCAGGCACATTATCTGATATGATGTCTTCATACTCTATCAACAACTCTTTTATCTCCTCTGGTTCTTCTTCTTCAGTCTCCTTCTTCAATGTTTCTGGCTTCTTTGGAATCAAAGCATAACACATATTCTCATGTTTCAAACCATCTAGAAATTTCCTTCCATCTACCAAACAAATTCTAGCATTCCCACAAACTTCATTCTTAGGATCATCTTCTAAAGGAATCAAAGTAATTCTCTTTCCATTTGATGTTATAGTGTACGTATTCTTTCTCCCATCATGTATAGCTTTTCTATCATACTACCAAGGTCTACCAAACAAGATATGACAAACATCCATAGGCATAATATCACACAATACTTCATCATGATAAGATCCGATATGAAATTTCACCAAACATTGTTCAATTACTAGTCCCTTATGATCATCCTGAATCTATGCTATTGATAGGGCTTAGGGTGTTTCAATTTTTCCAACTTCAACTTAGTCACCATCTCCTCTAAAACTAAATGATCAGAAATACCACTATAAATCACAACTTTACAACACTTACCTCCTGATTTACATCTGGTTCTGAACAAACTCTTCCTCTATAGTGGTTGCTCATCTATTACTATTTGGAATAATGCTCTCCTCATTACAAGTGATTCTCCTTTCTCTGGTTTGCTAATTGAACTAGGTGATCCAACAGGTTCTTCTTCAATATAGGTTGCTCTTCCACTATTCTTTGTCTTCTTTCTTGTACTACCCTAATTACACTCAAATGCTCTATGTCCTTCACATCCACACTTGAAACAACTACCTCTGAATGTTCTCTTATCCAATCCTTTTCCCTCTCTTCTGTATCCTTCATTCTGGTATGCACTAGGGTTTCCTCTCTGGTAAAATTTTTTGTCATCTCTCCGATAAGCATTAGTATCTCTGTCATCCTTCTTACATGGGTTGTCAGGCTTGTTCTGCTCTGGATGTGATATGTCTCCTCCAGAATGTGTTCTACCTCTGTAAAATTTATCTCCTCTACCTCTCTACCTCTGATCATTCCTCTTATTCAGCTTCTCTTCAACTTTCAGGGCAAACTGATATGCTTCCTCTAAAGATGTCATCCTTATGAGGTTAGTTCTTCTTGAATGTTCAATCTCAATCCATTGATGTATCTAGCCACTTTCTCCTTACTTGCTTCACTATGTCCTAACCTTATGATCATCTTATGAAATTCTTCAGTATACTCTTTTACAAATTTCTCCTTTTGTCTTAGGTTTTGTAATCTCTTCAATAGTTCCAACTCATAGTCAACAGGTATGAATTGATTCTTCAATTTGGTCACCATCCTATCCCATTTTGTAATCTTTTCTTTCCCTCTCCTATTTCTTACTAGCTAAACTTATTTCCACCATATAGCAGCATGTCCTTTCAACTTTGTCTTTGCAAATTTCACTTTCTCTGGATCTTCAATTTCTTCATATTCAATGTATTCTTCCATGTCATTTATCCAATTGATCAACTCTTTAGGATTCAAATTACCAGTGTAATTCAGTACATCCATTCTAGGTCTTTTTCCAATCTTTGAAATAGCTCACAACATCTTCACTTGATCTGATTCTTCTTCTTCATCGCCTCCTAGGGTTTCACCAATTTGTTCAACAGATTGAAATTCCTCTTCATCATCACTTTCCACATTAGGTCTCGGTGTCAGTCCTCTTCGCCTATCTTCTTCAACAATATCCAAATGAATTTGCACGGTTTTCATTATTTTCATCATTTTGTCCATTCTACCAGCCATTGTTCCAACAGTAGCAACTCTCCTCGGCTGCATCTTCCTAGGATCAGGTGTAAACCGCCTCAGGTTCGGCAATCGGGCTACAAAGTGACAACTGCCTCACAATTGGTGATTGGTTATGACACAAGTAACCTACCTCAATTTGGTGATCTGTCTACAATAAGATCTTATGGAATTCCTTCACCAATTTTACTCAATTCATTCCCAAAGATTTAAACTTTCACTCTGATACCACTTGGTGCTGTCAAGGTAGGAGGGTTCACATAATGAACTATCCAGACTATGTAACAAGAGTAAACACAATGGAAACAACTCAAATATATGGAACAAAGGCAGATTTAGTCATTCATTATACCAAATAATTCAAATTCAGATTAGCTGGCAACATGCGGACTTACAATGGGGCTCACAGGCCTAATTACAGAATATCAAAATATACACAAGATATAGCTTTTAGGCTCCTTCGGAAAGAATCCAAACTATTTGTCTTCTAAATCATGAGAACTACTTTCCTAAGGATCTATTACATCAATATATATCATCTTCAATACAAAAGATTCCTCTGCGTCAGCCAAGGAAGATCACAAACTCCAATGAAGAGCTGTAACATGTGTACACGGATAGGTCAAACCTAAATGAATAGAACTCCTCCGCAAATGAATGGAATGATGTGCGGATCTCAAGGAAGGTTAGCCATGAACTATAGATCATTGAATTATGTGTCATTAGGATCCACAAGTTAGGAAATGCTCTGCAAGTCTTCTCCTTTAGCTGATTGTCTGAGATTGTCAGGATGCTCTGTTATGAGAAAACAATCAATCTTCTGATAACAATATCTTTCTGGTAGTTCATCCAAATGCTCTAAATCCTAGATATGTTGTAGATAAATGAATCTAGATGCTAAGTTCATCTCCATAAGGTCTGAAATGTAACTGTGGCAGAATGCGGACCAAAATACAGAAACTGCTTCTGATTGAACTGCTTGAACCGAACTGGAAAAAGAAAAGAAACAAACTGGACTATAAACAAACTGAAATGCAAATGTTTTTGGTTGATGTAATATTTCTCTTGAACCAGGGATGCTCTTGCATCAATAAATGATAGAAAACACAATTGATATCATGTTGATGATAAGGCTCTCATGGAAGGAAGAAGCTCTTTCTTGCCATGAGGACAAGATGTCAAATCTGCAAATACAAACACAATAACAATGCTCTGCTCTACAACACAATGAGTATCATGAAAATCACAAGTATGCATAAAGTTCATAACCATCTTCTAGACAACTTCTAGTTTATAAATGAAACACTAAACATGCTTATATATGCAACTATGATGATTATTGCTAAGAATTTCGTAATTCAAACATAGGATGTCAGCCTAGGACCTAAGTAACGGTCACTAAACTGACATTTAAATTTAGGGTACACCCAAAATAGGGCAGGACTATGGCACTATCACCCAAGTCTACCCTCCCATTTTTGCTTAGGGATCATCAAAATAGCACCCCCTAGGTCCTATTTGCCACAAGACTTTAGGGTTTTCTCATCGAGATTCAAAATTAACATGCAAGATGCTCTAAATGTATTCTAAGGACCCATGAGCTAAACCTTAAGAGGCAAAAACCCCACAAGGGGACATGTTTTGACAACACGCTTGATCGGTGAGGTTAGATTTGCTTGCAAAGGAAGGTATACTTGTTTGTTTGGTTTATTTTTCATTAGTTGTCTTCGTATTGCAAATTTCTTTCTCACATTCTGGCACACCCGCTCAAAATCCACTTGATATCCTTTAAAGTTCTTTAGTTTATTTTCTGAGTTCCACTATTCAAAGTGTGGTTGTAATGATTTAGGAGTTTAAAGTTCTCAATTTTTACAAGTTCATTTTCAAATATGGATTTCAAGTATATTGGTTTAGAGTTTCAATGTTGAGTTTGGTAAAGCTCTTAATTTTTTGTATTTTAATTTTCTAGTTTAATTTTCTTTCCACTTTTTGCTATAACCTGTGACATTTTCTTTGCATCCTTCGGATATGCTTTCAACAAAGGCACATGTGGAAATTTTTCAGTAAGTCCAAATGAATGGATAAAGTTTATAACCTTAATTTACTTTTCATTATTGATCAATTTTTCCACAATATTTGGCATCTTATCCTTTCGTCCAAGATTACGACAACATTCAGGCACCTACTTTAGCCTTGCACCAACACCAAAAAGATCTACTATTCTATCTTTTAATTTCTACTTTTGGTGGTGATCTTCCTTACTGGCCTGTGGTTTTCTAGAGGGCTCAATCATATTAATATAGGTTCTCATATGGACTTGGTAAGGCTTTGAACTATTTATCTCTGTATTAAAGTTTTTGAATTTGTATGAGTTATATGTTTCTTTGATTCAATTTCTTTCTAGGAATTTCTCTAACCTTAGATATTTGCCCCTTTTCATAGCCTAATCTAGTAGTGTCCCTATGTTGTTTTTGTTTACCCAGCATCTCATATAACTTGGTGGTGCTCTCTTCAAACTCCTAATTTCTCTTTGACATACTCTTGAGATTTTCAATATCTTTTCTCAAGGTGACAATTTAAGCCTCTAATCTTAGGCATTCAATAGATTTAATTTCACATTCATACTTAGTAACATCTATTATTCTCTTGACCTCTTCAATCTCAGTCTTTATGCTGATAATCAATTTGTCTAATTCATCAACTTGTGTCCTTAAATTCACAATCAGATTTCTTGCCTCTTCAAGATTAGAAGATACTCTTTCAAGATCTAAAAGTGCTTTTTCCTTGGAGTCTTTTTCTTTTTGTAGATGCAACTCTAATCTTTGGTTCTCCCTTTTGTTTTTCTTGATCTCACCGAGAGCACACATGAGTTCTCCTTCTATATCAAGTTCACACTCCTGTTCATCATACTCATGTTCATAGTCATCTTCACCCACAAAGATGTCTCCTTCTAGATTAGATTGAACCTCATCTCCTTCAAGTGTATTAGCTTGATAGATTCTAATCAACTCATTCCACACATCCTAAGCAGTTTCACAATGCATAACTTCACAAGAAACTTCATTAGATAATCTGGACATAATAGCCTTCTTTTCTATATGATTACATTCATAAACCTCTTTGTTACTCGTAGTATTAGCTGATTGAAAGGAAATAAAATACCTATTCTCAACTGACATCCTCACCATACCCTAAAGAAGATAGATAGGCTTGCATTCTAATATACCAAATAGAGAAATATGAACCATTAAAGAAAGGAACTCCAAAAAACTCTTTCTCTAATTTAATACCTGACTCAATTTGTGAGACATTTCTATCAACTGATTGTAGATTACCATTTGAGTTTGGTATAGATGGTACCTTTTGATTAGTATGTGACTTGACTGGGGCTTGTTTTACAACCTTTTGCTTGGCATATTTTCTTCCTCTATTTCTTCTACACTTTCCCATGGTATTCCACTATCAGGACATACCCAAGCTTGCTAGACTTCTATAGGTAACCTATGCTCTGATACCACATGTTGGAGTTCAAGACCATTGATTCACCCCCTCCCTCTCAGTGGTCCTATACTCCAACAATTTCCACCCTTTTGTTATCAAACTAACCTTAGAGAACTATTTGTCTGGGAAACAAGGGATAAAGAATCATTTTCTTAAACATAATTAATTACCTTATCTCCTTGGAGTCCTTCCTAAGCCATGTGACTATAAATAGAAGAATAAATGGTTTAACAAAAAATACATGGTCTACAGACTAATAGGTCTTATTGTGTCTGCGGATATTTTACGTCATATAGGCCACACTGAGTGCCCTTTCACTGCTTGGGCCATCATTTGATAACTATATGGATATCTTGATTCTTCATCTAAAAGTGATATTTATGTGGATAACTAGGCTCTTATGGATGATACTAAGACTTATATTTTTCCTTCATCTGTGGACATATCTTCATGGGATGATCAGTCTATTTGGTTGACATACATTGATACTCCATCTACATTGAAGGACACTCCTATAGCACCTACTACTACTTCAGAGTTCAGAGTTGCTTCTCTAAGAGCTTCCAGTGATTCTCTATAGTAGGGTCATTTATGTATTTAGGATTCACTTCATTGGAACACACTTCTGATAGACTTCTCTTGGTTGTTTGTAGAGTCTAACATATCAAATCTTGATGACACCTTGGAGGATCTCATCTTCTTGTTTGATGATAGTATATATACACCTGCTATTACTATAGAGTTCAGTGAGGCTTCATTGAGGTATTCTAGTGATTCTTCATACAACATCACGTGGGATTTGCTTTGTTGCCACATGACATGCATTAAAATTCTACTTTCATACATCAGTTCTTTAGATCTTGCTCATCAGTCTTCACATTATTTTGAGAGCTCACTTTCTTCAGTTAGGCCTAGGACTCCTGATTTATTTGTGACTTATTTTGACATCAGCATGATGACATTTGAGCAGTATTCTGAGATAGGGTACTTCATGAGGCTTACCACCTCACCTTTCTTCTTTGAGCATTCACCATTAGAGTTATTTATTCCTAAGGGGAGAAATATCATTGCCACAAATGGATCATTTTCAGCATTCATACATGGGCATCCTCTTTTGGCATAGGAGCTACTTCATTGTGGGGGGTTACATAGTCTCTTTCTCTCTCTTTCTTGAGAGGTTCTTTTCTACATCATCCTAGCTAGCATGACCTGGATTCAAGCTTGGTGCAAAATCTTCATTTTATTTTCTCTCTTTTGGAGGGAAATTTTTTTCGCACAGGATTTTCTTCCTTTCTTCACTTTATGAGAGATTACATTGCATTGCATTGTACTTGGGTACATGATCATGCCTAGTTACTGGGACCCACTTCATTTTCTCATCTAAGATTTTCTTAAGGGGGGTGTTAGTGTAAATTAAGCTCACTTAGGTATGAATATATTTAGTTATGCATTCCTTAATTGGGCACATGCTAAGATTAGGTGTTCTTGTACTTTTAGTAGCATGTTTATTTTTACTAAGTTAAGTAGTTACATGCTTATCTTTTGGGCCACTACTATTCTTAGGCTTGCTTTTCCTATTCGAGCATATCTATTCTTAGAGACTGGATGGCTATATGTACTTTCTTATTGAGCTAACTCATTCATCTCTTTTGCTTTGCATATTGTTTGTGTTTTGACAGTGTTGAGTGTGTGATTGTCTTATCACTCATGAAGTGGTACTTGCATTCTTCCAGTTGATCCTGATTTGAACAATTTAATTCTAATTGAATTCTTAGGATAAAAAAAATTCAATGCAAATATCTAGTAAGCTCAAGTAGTAGAATATCAACATCATAAACACATAAAAATATTGATAATGGGAGAAAAAAATCTTAAACTTCTACAACATATTCATCAAGAAGTGCATACAAGTATATATTGAAAAACAATACTCTAAATTTAATAAACCTATTGTTAGATGTTATTCTATGTAATGCACCTACTTTTAGATGTTATTATATAGTACAATCTTACATAACACCAATTAACCATCTACTATTTACATGGAATTTCAATCTATTTAATGTACAAGAACAACAATTTTAAAGTAAAAGCTCTTATCAATCTTATTTCATAAGGACTATATGAATCTAACCTAGATACCCAATTTATCAATAGCCTCAAACCTCAAGATGCAAGATACTATGTTTTAGTTGTTTGTAAATAAGAGGTCTTATTGCTTTTGGGGCATATGAAGGAGGAAGCATTCAAGAAGACCAAGGTTAAATCCATTATCATGAAAGATGTCTTGATCTCAATATAAGAAATGCTACCAATCTAACATTTTTACAATCTTGTGAGAAAAAAACTATTATATGACATTAGTTAAAAAAAAATTGTTAACAAGGTGTAAATAATTTTGCTATCATATCATAAATAATGCTATGTTCTTTTATAAAACAACATATACTAAACAAATATCACGTCCAATGCAAAAAAATGTAAAAATGGGGAGAGCAGGTGAAGGTGTGAAAGCAACTGCGGAGGATTGGGTGATAGAGGCAGAGCAAGAATTTTTAATGTAATTAACTGCTAACCCTTGTTATTGACAGACAGTAAGAAACTGTCTCAGATGATGAAGATGTTGGTGCATATCCTGACTAAAGACAAGAATGTCGTCAATATAAGGCATAATAAATTTAGCATAAGGGCGAAAGATGATATCCATTTTTTGCTGGAAAATGGAAGGAGCAGTCTTGATGCCAAAAGGAAGAACCTTCCACTCATAGAGCCCTTGTGGAATAGAAAAAGCTATCTTATAAAAGTCTTATGTCTTAAGACCAATCTGCCAAAAACCTTTAGCTAGATCAAACTTAGAATAGATATGGCTACCTTGTATAGTCTGGTAGATGTGATCCTTGCTGGGCAAAGGATGCTGATTATCAAGAAAACATTCATTTAATGGCTTATAATTTACAACCAATCTTTTTTCTGGTAATTTTGAACCATCTTCAGTACATTTCGGCACATACGTGGCATGGCAAGAAAAGGGAGAATCTAAATTTTTAATCAGGTCTAAGGCATACAATTCATTTATTTCTTTGTGGTGCATTTTTGTTTGTACTCGGCCCATAAAGAAATAGTTAGCTTTAGCTTTAGGGTGAATTTCATTACCTGAAGGATCCCGCTTAAGTGGCAGACTGCAGACTAAATCACGTTTATGCTTCTTAAGATCCTTGGTGAGAACAGTAGCTGCAAACTCAACTTTGAGTGCTTGCAGTGGTTCTTCAGCTGCTGCTAGCTGTTGGGCAATCCAGATAGTATTTACTTCCTTTTTCTTTTGCATTTCTTTCTTTGTTGTGAATGACAAATCTTGATGAAGTCGAGGCACCTAGAAATGCTCCTGCAGAGCAATGAAGGTGGAATAGATTGTGATCAGTTCCCAATGCTGCATTGCTCTACTTCCAATTACACCATCATAATCATTCACTTCATAGTGGACAAAGGTTATCTCATCAATGAATCCATTACTTAACTGAATAGGTACTTTACAGATCAACTTGGATTCATGTTTTCCATTACCAAAGATTAAATCAGTAGATCCTTCTATCCAGGTATCAGCAGGAAAATAATTGTACCTTGCTAGGTTGACATATGCTCTAGTATCTCATAAGAATGCACGTGGATACATTTTTATCCCTAGAAAATGTATGGTGAAGATTACACTAGGACAGGTGGTGGTCTTCTTATTCCTTTGGTAGGATTTTACCTGATGGTTGCTACTACTTCCTTCTTCCATTGTTGGATCTGGAGTAAAGGAAGGATCCAGATGAGAACTCAGGACATTTGAAAAGCTTTAAGAGTGTTTAAATTACCTATTGTAAATAGATCCTCTAGCTCTTTAGGATCTAGTTCTTCTAATCCTAGATCTTCCAGTCAGGTTCCATCCTGTCCTCATAATCAATATTTTGCCTTGGACAATGGATTCTATAAATGTGAAAAATGTTATTTTGTTTTCTAACCACTAGTCGGCCATATTAGAATGATTTCAAGAAGATCTGCATCCATTCCTAAACAAGAAATCAAGGAGTCCAATGAAAAGTCCGTAACAACTCCTTCTGGACCCTGTGTAGTGCCAAGAACAATCCCTCCTTTTCGAGATTTCATGTTATGAGATTTAATAGGAAATTTCCAAGTAGATTTTTGGCCATTGCATGTAACGCCAATAGGAGAAACCCGAGGGTCTAGTCAAAGTAAGTTGCTCAACTAGACAAATCTTTGTTTAAGGAAAAAACTCCTTCTCCTTCATGATATGAAAACCTGGGAGGAAATTCAAGCCCTCAGAACTGAAAAATAGTTGTTATCTATTCAAGAGAATCTGTATACTATTGTTGCATCACTTGACCAGCTTGAAAAAGATTTGATTAAGAAACTTCAGGCTGAGCTTCATGAGCTACAGTAGTCCTATAATCAATACAAATCACATGCAAAAATGTGGTGGGTCTCTCAAGAAAAAATAACTAAACAACACAGAGAAATGCTATAAAAAGTTAGAGCTGTAAACAAATTAGATTGTGATGTCATCAGTTCTCAGTTATCCAATTGTAGAATACAAATCAGGATAACTATTTCTTGATGGGCCGAGTAGAAATAGAAATGTGCTGCAAAGAAATAAATGAATTGTATGCCTTAGACCTGATTAAAAATTTAGATTCTCCCTTTTCTTGCCATGCCATGTATGTGCCAAAATATGTTGAAGATGGTTTAGAATTACCAGAAAAAAGATTGGTTGTAAAATATAAGCTATTAAATGAATGTTTGCTTGATAATCAGCATCCTTTGCCCAGCAAGGATCACATCTAGCAGACTATACAAGGCAGGCATATCCATTCTAAGTTTGATCTGACTAAAGGTTTTTGGCAAATTGGTCTTAAGACAGAAGACTTTTATAAGACAATTTTTTTTGTTCCACAAGGGCTCTATGAGTGGAAGGTTCTTCCTTTTGGCATCAAGACTACTCCTTCCATTTTCTAGCAAAAAATGGATATCATCTTTCATCCTTATGCTAAATTTATTCTACCTTATATTGATTGCATTCTTGTCTTTAGTCAGGATATGCAGCAACATCTTCATCATCTGAGACAATTTCTTACTGTCTGTCAACAACAAGGGTTAGCAGTTAATCCCTCTAAATGCCACTTTGCACAAGAACAAATAGTGTTCATCGGCATCAAGCTTCTTCTGGGGGGGAGAATGGAGGCCTAAACATACATTTTAAGCCACATCCAAAATCTTTAGGTAACAAATGTTAAGGAACTTCAAAGATTTTTGGGTTTAGTCAATTATATTGCTAGTTTCTATCATAAATTGGCTAAAGATAGGCTTGAGCTTAATGCCTTATTGGGAAAGAATCCACCACCATGGACCAAGGAACACAGAGCTATTATTGTTAGAATAAAATCTAAATGTGCTAATCTTCCACCTTTGAGATTACCAGGTGATGGTCCTAAAATCATTGAGACAGATGCTAGTGAAGGTGCATGGGAAGGAATTTTGAAGGAGAAGACGCCGCAAGGGCATGAAGAAATTGTCAGATACATTTCTGGTAACTTTAAGAATAGTGAACTAAATTATCACAACACTCACAAAGAGATTCTTGCAGTCATTAACACTCTTAAAGCTTTTCAAATGTTTGTAGGTGATAAAAGGTTCCTGATCCGCAGTGACTTGTAGAATTTAAGAGGTTTATTTAAAAAGGAATCCAAGGATAAAGTTATTAGAGGAAGACTGTTAAGATGGGCACAGTTTTTGAATACTTTTGAATTTGATATTATTCATCTTCTTGGTGCAAAAAATTTGTTTGCAGATTTTCTATCACGAGGACACATTGCACCCAAGATTGAACAAGATGTGCTTGTCACTATGCCAAAAGTTGACACTAGAAAAGTCCATGTAATAAGGGTTCGAGAACAAATATGGTATGAACCAAGTTACCCAGAATGGAGTACCAATCGATTCTCTCGAAGGAATCACCACAATTTTCAAATGGCTAATGATTTCCTGTTTGATAGGTTCAAGATGATAACTGCAAAGTTACACCTTACTCAAGAAGGTCTTTGGACTGAACAACCATTCTTTGAATTCTCTGCTGAAGCTGAACCTATTGATCCTGAAGTGGGGCACGTTCTTCAAAATTGGTGTGGAGATTTTGTTCTACCTGTCAAGTTCTTAAATCCATCTGTTCAACATCCTGAGTGGTGGCTTAATGAAGAAAAGGGCAAAGAGCTAGTCAGAGAACTTTTCCAAGGACCGTATCCACCAGCAAATGAGTTGGATTTCACTAGAACCAGTTCCTATATAGGTTGTATCTTCAAGCTCATATTTGATATAGCTGAGGAAAATCCTATCAGCTGTCATATGTGTCAAACTTATGGACCTCAAGGACATGGATCTTAGTATGAATATTGGAACATTCCCAACAGATTGTGTATGCTCCACAGAGATCAGACCCTAATCTAGATTCACACCAAGACCTATCGAATGGAGGTTACAGAATGTCGTGCAAGAGAACAAGGAATCTATGGCCCTTACAAGCTAAAGACAATGAGCATCATTTGGAAAGAATCTGATCCAAGTGAACCACAATCACTTGATTCCTGGCTTGATCGACCAAGAGCTGCCGGTTGCATTCCACATGCTTCTCATATGACATGTGCCAATTGTGAATACGAACCGAATGATGATCCTCGAGTTAGATATGATAGTATGGGTCCCAGTTCTATTTAGTGGATGGGCTTGTCATCCACCGAAGGAATCTATCCCTTCGTGTCAACAGACATACATGGTCCACACCACAGGAAAAGGGGAAAGCATACGTGCCATACAATATGCATGGGTTATCCTTCCCATGACCAAAAAGATGCTTTGTATAAAGTAGATGCTAGAGAGGTCTTGTCTTGTCGCTCTTTTTCCTATTTATGGGTTATTGGGATCCACCCAAGGAATCTTATCCTCAATGGATAACCTCGCAGAAAAGAGTTGCTACGTGTCATCTTTCTATGGTCGGACTTCAAACTCATATTTTACTCCATGAGGTAAAAGATCCACCTTACAAGCTATATAAGCAATGTAAGGCCGCCTCATTTAGCATCGAGTCTTGAGTGAGTAAGTTCTCTATCAAGTCTAGGAAGAGTCTTAGAAAGTTTGAGTCTTTAGGAAGGCCTAACAGATCAGAGTAGTATGCTCTTTCTGCATCTGCAGAAATCAGAAACTCAGAAGTCTCGAAAGCTTTAGAGTTTGTTTCATTTCCAGCAAGCATTGTAATATGAGAATATTATAATCCTAATAGTTTGATAATATGAAATTTTGTATGATAGTTCTCATTTGCAGCTATGTCAAAATGAGTAGTATGCTCTTTCTGCATCTATAGAAATTAGAAACTCAGAAGTCCCAAAAGCTTTAGTGTTTTTTTCATTCCCAGTGAGCATTGTAATATGAGAATATTGTAATCCTGATAGTTTGATAATATGAAATTCCGCATGATAGTTCTCATTTGCAGCTGTGTCAAAATGTGGTATCAAAGCCTGCTTGATTAATCTTTACTTGCATTTCTAATTATAGTCTTTGTTTAACTATATCTCTCTATGAAGCACGAAGCAATGTTCATCTATATTGCTCTCTGTAATGCTCGTTATAATGCTCTTACCACCATTCCTATGTTGTAAGTCCTTAACTGTAAGTCCCGTCTTTGCTGTTGTTAGGTGTATAAGGCCATTTTGAGGCAGTAATCTAGTAATTTGAGCATAGGTTCGAGCGTAGATCTGAGCACAGACATGGATAAAGTTTCTACTTCTGGATCGGGTATGGTTCCTGAAGATCATGTTAGAGATCATAATGCAAAGGTTAGTTTCACCAAATTTTTTGTTGATCATGAAAATACTTTTTCTATGCTAGAAGAAACTGGTAATGTTTTAGAAGATATATCAGAGAATAGGTTTCTGAATGAAGAGTTTAAAGTTCCAAAAATTAAGCCTTCTAAAATCTATAAAGATGTTCCTAGAGGTTTGACTGAAATGTTTGCAAAATCTAAGGGTCTAAAGAATTTCTTTGGTTATAAGTCTTGGCAAAAGTGTCATGTAGCCACGTTACAACATACTGTAATAGGTGGATCTGAAGGAAAGCTTAATTTGTTTAATGATGCTGAAATTAGTAAGTTTAGAAGCTAAGCCATAGCCAATCTTAACAATCCATAGTATATGCATCTTTCTTATGTTTGCATCGGTATAACAAGACACTATAGGCAAGGTTTGCCTATCATAATCTTCATGATGCTCAAAGATGCAAGGCTCTATAAGTTATCCCATGCTTTGTTAGGATGTGCTTGTGATTCAATGACTGAAGGTTCACTTTATATTGGTTGCTTGTTAGATTTCATAGTCAGTTTAAAGGATCAAAATCTAAGTGATGTTCTTACTTATCAATTCAGAACAATGAATTTGTATATGAAGGAACATTCAATTGATCATTCCTTAGTCTTCCTTGTCCATTATCGACTCTATAATAGAGTTATGCCTCTAATGATGAATCCAAGATGAGCCCAAGGACTTGAAGGTCTTTCAATTGTGTGGAAATCTACCAGTGAGCACACCCAACTGACAGCGCCCAAAATTGTTAGACATAAGGATATTCAACTTCCTAAAGAATGGGCACTAGATATTTAGGATAAAGATTGTCAGCCTCCACCATCAAAACCTCCTCAAGTTCGTGGAGTCACTCTTGGAGAAATAGATGATCAGGTAGTGATAAGGTTCTCCTTAGACCGTACTCCCTCTATGAGTCGTATACCTTCTATGGGGTCAGAACGAACTTTTAACTATAACAATCCTAGTCCATCTATGAATCTAAATCCTAGACCTTCTGTTTTGAGGTCTCAAAGTGTTTGATTACAACCATCCAAGGGTTTTGAAAATTTGTTTAAATTACATATTGTAAATAGATCCTCTAGCTCTTTAGGATCTAGTTCTTCTAATCCTGGATCTTCTAGTTAGGTTCCATCCTATCCTCATAATCAATATTCTACCTTGGACAATGGACTCTATAAATGTGAAAAATATTCTTTTGTTTTCCAGCCACCAGTCAGCCATATTAGAATGATTTCAAGAAGATCTGCATCCATTTCTAAAGAAGAAATCAAGGAGTCCAATGAAAAGCCCATAACAACTCCTTCTGGACCTTGTGTAGTGCCAGGAACAATCCCTCCTTTTCAAGATTTCATGTTACGAGATTTAATAGGACATTTCCAAGTAGATTTTTGGCCATTGCATGTAACGCCAATAGGAGAAACCCAAGGGTCTAGTAAAAGTAAGTTGCTCAACTAGACAAATCTTTGTTTAAGGAAAAACCTCCTTCTCCTTCATGATAGGAAAACCTGGGAGGAAATTCAAGTCCTCAGAACTGAAAAACAGTTGTTATCTAATCAAGAGAATCTGTATACTATTATTGCATCACTTGAATGGCTTGAAAAATATTTGATTAAGAAACTTCAGGCTAGGCTTCATGAGCTATAGCAGTCCTATAATCAGTACAAATCACATGCAGAAACATGGTGGGTCTCTCAACAAAAAATAGTTGAACAACACAAAGAAATGCTGCAAAAAGTTAGATCTGAAAACAAATTAGATTGTGATGTCATCAGTTCTTAGTTATCCAATTGTAGAATACAAATCAAGCACACTGAGGATAAATTAGACATTGTTCAGCAAGAAATTCAATGTGTGTCTGAAAATCATATGTTCCTAAAAGATTCAATAACTCAGGAATCAACAGACATACAGTCTATAGTTTTAACACTTAAACAGTCTCAGACTCAGCGTATAAAAGTGTTAAATTTCCCTTCCAATGCTAAAGGATACTTATAGGCACAGTATGAAGGCCCAAAGCTTTCAACTACAATCAAGGAGCCTATTATAGAAAAGGTCTATGATCCCTCTATTGGTAGCTATAGGGAAACCATAGATAAAGAGAGAGCCTCAGAAAAGTTTCAAATGGCTCGTGGTCAGGGACATAATCCAAATGGATCCAACCCAGTAGATCCCTTTAAAAACATCCAGTCCTTCAAAGCAGATACTCCACCTCTTGTCAATTTTGACAACTTTGAAGATGTTTCTAACATGAGAGGAATTGATGCCATGCGTACATGGATCACAAATGATATGGCCACCAATAATAGAGTTGAAGAAGCTTAGGTTATAAAGAAAGCTCTTAATTCCATGACTGGAGTTGCACGTAGTGTATGGGATAGACTTGAAGATACCTTTAGAGACAACCTGATAGCAAGAGGTACAGATCAGGTTTGTGCACAACTCACACATCTGTTTGTCGGAAGAATAGATACAAGGGAAAAACTTGCCTACAACAAGTTCATTAGGGGCAAGTGTAAAGACTTGAAGTACTTCAAAGAATATTGTGACGAGCAATATAAAAACTTCTATCATTCTAGCTGTGAGAAGAACCACGAGTTCATGTTCATAACTTTTCTTAAAAGTTTTGGTGATGTTATAGGGGAATTTTACCATAAAAAGGTTCTTGAGAATATTGTAATCCTGATAGTTCGATAATATGAAATTTCACATGATAGTTCTCATTTGCTTTATAACACGAGCTTCTTCAACTCCAGTATTAGTGGCCATATAATTTGTGATCCATGCACGCATGGTATCAATTCCTCTCATGTTAGCCACATCTTCAAAGTTGTCAAAATTGACAAGAGGTGGAGTATCTACTTTGAAGGACTGGATGTTTCTAAAGGGATCTACTGGGTTGGATCCATTTGGATTATGTCCCTGACCATGAGCCATTTGAAACTTTCCTGAGGCTTTCTCTTTATATGTGGTTTCCCTATAGCTACCAATAGAGGGATCATAGACCTTTTCTATAATAGGCTCCTTGACTGTAGTTGAAAGCTTTGGGCCTTCATACTGTGCCTGTAAGTATCCTTTAGCATTGGAAGGGAAATTTAACACTTTTGTATGCTAAAGTGGGACAAGTTCTTCAAAATTGGTGCAGAGATTTTGTTCTACCTGTCAAGTTCTTAAATCCATCTGTTCAATGTCTTGAGCGGTGGTTTAATAAAGAAAAGGGCAAAGAACTAGTTAGAGAACTGTTCCAAGGACTGTATCCACTAGCAAATGAGTTGGATTTCACTAGAACCATTTCCTATACAGGTTGTATCTTCAAGCTCACATTTGATACAGCTGAGTAAAATCCTATCAGCTGTCATATGTGTCAAACTTATGGACCTCAAGGACATGGATCTCAGTATGAATATTGGAACATTCCCAGCAGATTGCGTATGCTCCATAGAGATCAGACCCCCATCTAGATTCACACCAAGACCTATCGAATGGAGGTTATAGAATGCCGTGCAAGAGAACAAGGAATCTATGGCCCTTACAAGCTAAAGACTATGAGCATCATTTGGAAAGAACTTGATCCAAGTGAACCGTAATCACCTGATTCTTGGCTTGATAGCTATTGCTTCCTTCTTCCATTGTTGGATCTGGAGTAAAGGAAGGATCCAAATGAGAACCCAGGACATAGGGTGTCGTTTGTCCTAGAAGAGCCAATAAAGTCTTAGCTATAGCTTCTCCTTGAAATGGACTATATGGTTTCTCTTCATAATAAAGTTGTTCTTCTCTTGAAGTGGCTACACGGGGAAGCTGAAGAGAACTAGAAGTATTAAACTTATTGAAATATTTATCAAGCTCCTGAGAGTGTTCCATTTCATCAATTAGCTGAACATTTTCTTCATCATCAATTTTAGCTATTTCTCCCTGAGCTTGTTTAATAACCTTTTCTAAAAAGGCTTTTCTCTGTCTTCACGAGAGTCTTCTGTCCATACTGTCTATAGTAGGTGCTTCCTCAGAAGTTCTTTGTGCGATTGGTGAGGGCAGAGAGGAAACCACAGGTTGACCATAGTGACAAACAAGTGTTCTTCTTTCAAAGGGACTAGAAGGTTTCTCATTCTCTTTTAGGAGAAACATTTTCTTTACATTAAGCTGCTCTAATTTGCCTAGAAGCTTTTTCCAAGTCTTTTGACCAAAATCCATTTTCTGGAGACAGGATTCAACTTGGATAATTTCATCAATTACCCTGTCTAGTTCAGCTCTACTATCTCATCGAAGCATTCTGCAAAAGAATGAATTTTATGAATCATCTAAAGATTCAGATGAAGATTCTTGTTGAACTGGTGCTTGCTCATGAGTAGACTCATACTGTTCTTCCTCATCAGATTCTACTTTTGATTCTGAAAGAATGATATCTTCTGAATCTAAGGGATATTCATCGATGAATTTAAATTCATCATTATGATCAAGTGTTGCGGCTTTGGCAGCGCGAACCTTTCCTTTATTCTTTTTCTTATTTCTTTCAGGGCATTTGTTAGCTATATAAGCAATGTAAGGCCACCTCATTTGGCATCGAGTCTTTAGTGAGTAAGTTCTCTACCAAGTCTAGGAAGAGTCTTAGAAATTTTGAGTCTTTAGGAATGCCTAATGGATCAAAGTAGTATGCTCTTTCTGCATCTGCAGAAATTAGAAACTCAGAAGTCTCGAAAGCTTTAGAGTTTGTTTCATTTCCAATGAGCATTGTAATATGAGAATATCGTAATCCTGATAGTTTGATAATATGAAATTCTGCATGGTAGTTCTCATTTGTAGCTGTGTTAAAATGTGGTATCAGAGCCTATTTGATTAATCTTTGCTTGCATTTCTAATTATAGTCTTTGTTTGACTATATCTCTCTATGAAGCATGAAGTAATGTTCATCTGTATTGCTCTCTGTAATGCTCGTCGTAATGCTCTTACCACTATTTCTATGTTGTAAGTCCTTAACTGTAAGTCCCATCTTTGTCATTGTTAGGTGTATAGGGCCGTTTTGAGGCAGTAATATGGTAATTTGAGCACATGTTCGACTAAAAATCTACTTGGAAATGTCCTATTAAATCTCATAACATGAAATCCTGAAAAGGAAGGATTGTTCCTGGCACTACACAGGGTCCAAAAGGTGTTGTTATGGACTTTTCATTGGACTCCTTGATTTCTTGTTTAGGAATGGATGTAGATCTTCCTGAAATCATTCTAATATGGCCGACTGGTGGCTGGAAAACAAAAGAACATTTTTCACATTTATAGAATCCATTGTCCAAGGCAAAATATTGATTATG
The DNA here is from genome assembly GCA_027924645.1 of Cunninghamia lanceolata. Classification (NCBI taxonomy): domain Eukaryota; kingdom Viridiplantae; phylum Streptophyta; class Pinopsida; order Cupressales; family Cupressaceae; genus Cunninghamia; species Cunninghamia lanceolata. The sequence goes on from BSBN01001583.1 coordinate 22,292,140, forward strand.
AGGATAGGATGGAACTTGACTGGAAGATCCAGGATTAGAAGAACTAGATCCTAAAGAGCTAGAGGATCTATTTACAACAGGTAATTTAAACAAATTTTCAAAACCCTTGGAGGGTTGTAATCGAACACTTTGAGACCTCAAAACAAAAGGTCCAAGATTTAGATTCACAGATGGACCAGGGTTGTTATAGTTAAAAGTTCATTTTGACCTCATAGAAGGTATACGACTCATAGAGGGAGTACGGCATAAGGAGAACCTTATCACTACCAAATCTTGATGAAGTCGAGGTACCTAGAAATGCTCCTGCAGAGTAATGAAGGTGGAATCAATTGTGATCAGTTCCCAATGTTGCATTGCTCTGCTTCTAATTACACCATCACAATCATCCACTTCATAGTGGACAAAGTTTAGCTCATCAATGAATCCATTACTTAACTGAATAGGTACTTTACAGATCAACTTGGATTCATGTTTGCCATTACTAAAGATTAAATCAGTAGATCCTTCTATCCAGGCATCAGTAAGAAAACAATTGTACCTTGCTAGGTTGACATCTACTCCAATATCCCATAAGAATGCAAGTGGATACATTATTATCCCTAGAAAATGTATGGTGAAGATTACACCAGGATAGGTGGTGGTCTTCTTATTCCTTTGGTAGGCTTTTACCTGATGGTGGCTACTGCTTCCTTCTTCCATTGTTGGATCTGGAGTAAAGGAAGGATCCAGATGAGAACCTAGGACATAGGGTGTCATTTGTCTTGGAAGAGCCAATAAAGGCTCAACTATAGCTTCTCCTTGAAATGGACTATATGGTTTCTCTTCACAATAAAGTTGTTCTTCTCTTGAAGTAACTACACGGGGAAGCTAAAGAGAACTAGAAGTGTTAAACGTATTGACATATTTATCAAGCTCCTGAGAGCGTTCCATTTCATCAATTAGCTGAACATTTTCTTCATCATTAATTTCAACTATTGCTACACAAGCTTGTTCAATAACCTTTTCTAAAAAGTCGTTTCTCTATCTTCGCCTGAGTCTTCTGGCCATGTTGCCTGCAGCAGGTGCTTCCTCAGAAGTTCTTTGTGCGATTGGTGAGGGCAGAGAGGAAACTATAGGTTGACCATAGTGACGGACAAGTGTTCTTCTTCCAAAGGGACTAGAAGGTTTCTCATTCTCTTTTAGGAGAAAAATTTTCTTTGCATTATGCTGCTCTAATTTGCCTAGAAGCTTTTTCTAGGTCTCTTGACCAAAATCCATTTTCTGGAGATGGGATTCAACTTGGATAATTTCATCAATTACCCTGTCTAGTTCAACTCTAGAATCTCATCGAAGCATTCTGCAAAAGAATGAATTTTCTAAATCATCTGAAGATTTAGATGAAGCTTCTTGTTGAACTAGTGCTTGCTCATGAGCAGACTCATACTGTCCTTCCTCATCAGATTCTGCTTATGATTCTGAAACAATGATATCTTTTGAATCTGAGGGATATTCATCGATGAATACAAATTCATCATTATCATCAAGTCCTGCGGCTCTGGTAGTGTGGACCTTTCCTTTATTCTTTTTCTTATTTCTTTCAGGGCATTTGTTAGCATAATTCTTGCCCTTACAAATATAACACGTGGGTTCCTATTTTTTTAAACCCCATCCTTTCTTATCCTTTTTCCTAAAATATCCTTTCTTTTTAGAATACTTATTGTATTTCTTCTTCTTCTTCTTGGAATAGGGTTTGTTAGATTTTTCACAAGAATAACACTTAGTAGAAGATTTATCCTTTTCAAGAAATTGATTAGATGGCATAATTTAGTAACAAGTTGAGGAAGACAACAGAGGCTTTACCTTTTTCATTTCTTTCCTTTTTTGAGATTCCTGATAGACTTCTTCATTTATCTTAGTCAGAAATTGAACCAATTGAAGGAAGGTGAGTTCCTTCATCTCAATGTTATCAGTTAAGTAATGGATTCATTGATGAGCTAACCTTTGTCCACTATGAAGTGGATGATTATGATGGTGTAATTGGAAGTAGACCATTGCAGCATTGGGAACTGATCACAATTGATTCCACCTTCATTACTCTGCAAGAGCATTTCTAGGTGCCTTGACTTCATCTAGACAGTATTTACTTCCTTTTTCTTTGGCATTTCTTTCTTTATTGTGAATACCAAATCTTGATGAAGTTGAGGGACCTGGAAATGCTCTTGCAGAGTAATGAAGGTGGAATTGATTGTGATCGGTTCCCAATGCTGAATTGCTCTGCTTCCAATTACACCATTATAATCATCCACTTCATAGTGGACAAAGGTTAGCTCATCAATGAATCCATTACTTAACTGAATAGGTACTTTACAGATCAACTTGGATTCATGTTTTCCATTACCAAAGATTAAATCAGTAGATCCCTCTATCCAGGCATCAGCAAGAAAATAATTGTACCTTGCTAGGTTGAAATCTGCTCCAGTATCCCATAAGAATGCAAGTGGATACATTTTTATCCCTAGAAAATGTATGGTGAAGATTACACTAGGATAGGTGGTGGTCTTCTTATTCCTTTAGTAGGCTTTTACCTAATGGTGGCTATTGCTTCCTTCTTCCATTGTTGGATCTGGAGTAAAGGAAGGATCTAGATGAGAAACAAGGACATTTGAAAAGCTTTAAGAGTGTTTAAATTACCTATTGTAAATAGATCCTCTAGCTCTTTAGGATCTAGTTCTTCTAATCTTGGATCTTCTAGTCAGGTTCCATCCTGTCCTCATAATCAATATTCTGCCTTGGACAATGGATTCTATAAATGTGAAAAATCTTCTTTTGTTTTCCAGCCACTAGTCAGCCATATTAGAATGATTTCAGGAAGATCTACATCCATTCCTAAACAAGAAATTAAGGAATCCAATGAAAAGTCTATAACAACTCCTTCTGGACCCTGTGTGGTGCTAGGAGTAATCCCTCCTTTTCAGGATTTCATGTTACGAGATTTAACTAGACATTTCCAAGTAGATTTTTGGCCATTGCATGTAACGCCAATAGGAGAAACCCAAGGGTCTAGTCAAAGTAAGTTGCTCAACTGGACAAATCTTTGTTTAAGGAAAAACCTCCTTCTCCTTCATGATAGGAAAACCTGGGAGGAAATTCAAGCCCTCAAAACTAAAAAATAGTTGTTATCTATTCAAGAGAATCTGCATACTATTGTTGCATCACTTGACCGGCTTGAAAAAGATTTGATTAAGCAACTTCAGGCTGAGTTTCATGCACTACAATAGTCCTATAATCAGTACAAATCACATGCAGAAACGTGGTGGGTCTCTCAACAAAAAATAGCTGAACAACACAGAGAAATGCTGCAAAAAAGTTAGAGCTGAAAACAAATTAGATTGTGATGTCATCAGTTCTCAGTTATCCAATTGTAGAATACAAATCAGGTTAACTATTTCTTAATGGGCTGAGTAGAAATATAAATGTGCCACAAAGAAATAAATGAATTGTATGCCTTAGACCTGATTAAAAATTTAGATTCTCCCTTTTCTTGCCATGCCATGTATGTACCGAAATATGCTGAAGATGGTTCAAAATTACCAGAAAAAAGATTGGTTGTAAATTATAAGCCATTTAATGAATGTTTGCTTGATAATCAACATCCTTTTCCCAGCAAGGATCACATCTGGCAGACTATTCAAGGCAGCCATATCTATTCTAAGTTTGATCTGACTAAAGGTTTTTGGCAGATTGGTCTTAAGACAGAAGACTTTTATAAGACAACTTTTTCTGTTCCACAAGGGCTCTATGAGTGGAAGGTTCTTCCTTTTGGCATCAAGACCACTCCTTCCATTTTCTAACAAAAAATGGATATCATCTTTCGCCCTTATGCTAAATTTATTTTGCCTTATATTGATGACATTCTTGTCTTTAGTCAAGATATGTAGCAACATCTTTATCATCTGAGATAGTTTCTTACTGTCTGTCAACAACAAGGGTTAACAGTTAATCCCTCTAAATGCCACTTTGCATAAGAACAGATACTATTCATCGGCATCAAGCTTCTTTCGGGGGGGAGAATGGAGGCCCAAACACACATTTTAAGCTGCATCCAAAATCTTCAGATAACAAATGTTAAGGAACTTCAAAGATTTTTGGGTTTAGTCAATTATATTGCTGGTTTCTACCATAAATTGGTTGAAGATAGGCTTGAGCTTAATGCCTTATTGGGAAAAAATCCACCACCATGGACCAAGGAACACAGAGCTATTATTGTTAGAATAAAATCTAAATGTGCTAATCTTCTACCTTTGAGATTACCAGGTGATGGTCCTAAAATCATTGAGACAGATGCAAGTGAAGGTGCATGGGCAGGAATTCTGAAGGAGAAGATGTCGCAAGGGCATGAAGAAATTGTCAGATACATTTCTGGCAGCTTTAAGAATAGTGAATTAAATTATCACAGCACTCACAAAGAGATTCTTTCGGGGCTAGTGAAGAATGGTGTGATGGTCAGTGGAGAGGCCAGGACGGTAATTAGGGAATGCCAAAAAATGGGAATGGGAGGCCGTGGTATGAGACAAAATAGGGGTATTACCCTAGGGCTTGAAAGAATTTAGAATGGCTCTAGGGCAAGGACTATGAGAAAGGAAAAAATAACAGTTAGTGAGGTAAGTAGAATGATGCACAATTCAGATTGACACCCACATTTTCATCTGGTGCAAACGCTATACCAATGGGTAGGGAAAGGAGGATGAGAATGAACTCCTCGCAGGGAAGAATGGGCTTTCAAGGCTGGTGGCAGGGCAACAAATGGAGAAATAAGAATTTTGAGAAAGAAGAAGACCCTTATAGAGGAACAAATACTAAAACTATAGTAATCAAGGAGAAAATAATGTGACCAATAATTCAATGATCGGAGAGCTATGTCCTTCTAGTAAAATGGTATGGTAGGGATTTAAATTGGAACTGTCTGATGAAATGGTGGAAGAATTGACGGGGGGAAGATCTACAATTTAGGCCATTGGCAAATGACTACTTCACTGTAATTTGTTAGTCCCAGAAAATCAAACAAGAAATTGAAAGTGGGATCAGGATAATGGATGATTTTGGTTTTTATATAAGAAATTAGGAAGCAAACTTTGATCCGTATCAGCATAACATGGAAAAAAATCAAGATTGGTTTAAACTCCCAAATCTCCTGCTTGAATTCTAGGATCCAGAAGTTATAGAGGAAATAGGAAGCCAACTGGGAGATTATATTTGTGTAGAAGAAAGATCAAACACCAATGGTGTTGGGTCTTATGTGAGGATCTGTGTGGAGAACAAACCAAAGAGTACGCATTGGAGAAGGATTGAAATAGTTGCAAAATGGGGCAAATGGAATCATAATTTGGAATTTGACTCATGCCCAGAGGGTAGTTTATTAAGGGTGTTGGGTTTCAAAGGCTAGGGACATAAGGAGGAATCTATAAGGTTAGGGTAGGTAGGGAAAATTTTGAAAGGGAAAACATAGATAGAATAGAAGAAGTAGAGGGTGAAGGGATGCTAGATCAACTAGATATAGAATGGTATGCTCATGAAGTAGAGGGACAATGGATTGAGGAAGGGTTGAATCATCATCTAGAAGAATAGATAGAACACAAAGAGGAGTTGAATGCAAATCTTTCAAAGGTTATTAATATGATAGGAAATACTTTTAGGGAAGAGAAAAGCAATTCTCTAATAGAAGTAGGAAGTGAGCTAGTGAAGTTGGCCAGGAATGCAAAGGAAGGAGTGATGGAAGAAAATTGAAATATACCAAGCCAATTTTTTACTTTTCCAATTACAACAAGCAGAGCAATACACAATCGTTGAAGTTAGCAATTAAACCAAATGATGCGGAATTCAACTCTAACCAAGAATGTACACCAGGATGGCGTGATCATATGGTTAGAGGATCTCTATGCAATGTTGATAAGGGAACTCTAACCAAGAATGTGCCTGATGATGACGAGCATATGGTCAGAGGGTCTTGATGCAATGCTGATATAAAGAACTCTAACCAAGAATGCGCCTGATGATGACGAGCATATTCTCTAATAGAAGTAGGAAGTGAGCTAGTGAAGTTGGCCAGGAATGCAAAGGAAGGAGTGATGGAAGAAAATTGAAATATACCAAGCCAATTTTTTACTTTTCCAATTACAACAAGCAGAGCAATACACAATCGTTGAAGTTAGCAATTAAACCAAACGATGTGGAATTCAACTCTAACCAAGAATGTACACCAGGATGGCGTGATCATATGGTCAGAGGATCTCTATGCAATGTTGATAAGGGAACTCTAACCAAGAATGTGCCTGATGATGACGAGCATATGGTCAGAGGGTCTTGATGCAATGTTGATATAAAGAACTCTAACCAAGAATGCGCCTGATGATGACGAGCATATGGTCAGAGGGTCTTGATGCAATGCTGATATAAAGAACTCTAACCAAGAATGCGCCGAATGTCAATGAGCATGTGGTCAAAGGATCCCTACCAACTATTATGCTGAAATAACTCGACGTCAAGAATGTGCTTTCCAACCTGAAGTGGAATTGGAGCTACCATATGACGGAGATGCAAAGTATTATAAAGCAAATATGAGAAGAAGTATGAAGTGCTGACAGTACTACTGTTCAGCGTACAATAATTAGAGACTTCCAACCCAACTCAAATGATAGAAGTTAGCAAACTGAAATGACGGATCAGCAACTTTGGAAAAACCAAACCAGCAACATAAACCCTACAAAAATGCTCACACCTCACTCATTTCTCAACCAAATGAACTCAAATCTGATGCAATGCACTCCTATGACAATGGTGACCAAGCTACACACTAGAGACCACTCTTAAAGCCAAGTATTTATTTAGCACGCTTTCTAATGCACTTCAAAGAGGGCAGCCTGGCAAGAAGGGCAATTTCCTTCTAGAAAATCAGATTCTTCATAATAAATTCTACAAATTGGCACAATGGGGCGCCCAACATAGACAAAAGGAAATATGAAATACCCAGAACAAATGCCTTTTTATTTTCAGATTTATGAATGAAACTACAAATTCAGCCCTGTTATCAGCAACTCCAAAAAATGACATAAAATGCAAATAACTGAACTACAACATAACTCAAGCTACAATGCAATCCTCACTACAAAATCACTACTATCAGCAAACCTCTCCCTAGGTGCTATCTCTCAAGCACGAAGTGAGCCCAGGCTAGGAGGCATTCATTCCTCGAAGCAGTCCCAAAACCATTACGGCAGCATAACATTATCAAGATTTCGGATGCCCAAATGAGAGCACTCTTCCTCCTTTTATACTTTTCCAACTGGGAGTCTCTAAAATCCTCTTGTATATGGGATAAAACATGAGAGGTAAAATAATATAATCCTCTTCAATTCTTTTTCAACCTCACCCTTAAAGTCCCCTCTTTTAAAACAACATTAATATTAAATAATAATGTTTAATTTACGGACTTTAAAACGGAGGCCAAGATGATGTCAGAAATCAATGATCTATAGCTTGTTGGAAAGGTCTTGACAAGACGAATCCAACCCCACTCTCAAAATCCCATTCTGGTGCCAATCCTGAACTTACTAAAAATAGCCGTAACCAACAGGGACTAAGGAGAACAACCCCAGAAAGAAACCGCCAACCCAACCACAATCCACGAACAAAAGCAACCACCAAAACATGAAACCCTAATTTCAACCTCCGAGTAGCCTACGGGTCTCCGGAATAGGCCAACGGTCAACTGTAAAAGATCAAGCTAGATAACGGGACATTAGAGTCCGCCCTTCCCAAGATTGCTTGTCCTCAAGCAATTGTAAGCCTGGATGCTGCAGAATCTCATCATTCTCCCAAGTAGCATCCTCCATAGGCAAGTTCTTCCACTTCACCAAATACTCTCTGATAGTTCTTTTCCTCAAGGAACACTCCCTGGAATCAAGAATCTCTTCTGGAATCAAAACTAACTGTCCTTCTTCATCCAAGGGTGGCATCTGTGATGAAGCAACAACATTGTGTCCAAGTGCCTTCTTGAGGCGAGACACGTGGAATACATTGTGCACTCTGCTATCCAAAGGTAGCTCCAACTCATAAGCTACTGCCCCCACCTTCCTAGTAACCTTGAACGGCCCATAAAAATGTGGTTTGAGCTTCTCAGCTCCACTTTTCTTGAGAGTGGACTGTCTATAAGGTTGTAGTCGAAGATAAACCATATCTCCAACTTCAAAAGAGCACTCAACACACCGCTGATCAGCGTACATCTTCTGCTGATTCTGTGCAATTTGAAGATTGTTCTTCAATGAGTTCAAGATATCTTGACTCTGCTGCAACAAATCTTTGGCCTGAGGGGCTTTGCTATCACCAAACACCAAATCAGCAAAGCTAGGAGCCTCATAACCGTAAAGAGCCATGAAAGGTGACATCCTTATTGACATGTGAAAAGTAGAATTATAACAATACTCGCCCATGTGAAGCCACTTCACCCAAGCTCTTTGCTGCTCTGAAACATAGTTTCTCAGGTAACCTTCCAACCACTTGTTCACTATCTCTGTCTGTCCATCAGTTTGAGGGTGATAACTAGTGCTTGGAGTAAGCACTGTACCACTCATTCTGAAAACCTCTTGCCAAAAAGTGCTTAGGAACTTGTTGTCCCTATCACTCACAATATTTTTTGGCAACCCATGTAATCTAAACACCTCATGAAAAAACAAATCTGCAACTTGGGCTGCTGAAAAAGAGCTGGCAATGGCGAAGAAGTGAGCAAATTTTGTTAATCTGTCCACTACAACATAGATACAGTCTTTACCTTGAACCTTGGGCAACCCTGTGATGAAGTCCATTGATATGCTTTCCCATTTTTGATTGGGAATGGGAAGAGGTTGCAGAAGACCAGCTGGTAAAGTATGCTCATTTTTGTTCATCTGACAAGTGGGACACTCTTGAATGTAACGTTGAACCTCCCCTTTCAGCCCTTTCCAAGAAAATCTTTCCCTGATCTGCCTATATGTCTTGAAGAACCCTTGATGACCAGCAAGTGGAATGTCATGAAAGGTCAACAAAATCTTCTTTTTGAGCTTAGAATCAGCCACCACAAAGATTCTACCCTTGTAGTGTATCAGCCCTTCAACCACTTTGTACCTTTCGTCAAGAAAAGTACCCTCAATGATGCTGGTTGCAAACTAATTTTTGGCATAATTAGCAAGCAACATGTCCCTCCAATCAGCTATAAGCTCACACAATGAGCTCAAATGAGGTCTCCTAGATAGAGCATCAGCCACAATATTGTTTTTTCCTTTGACATATTCGATGTCAAAATCATAAGCTTGAAGCTTACTCACCCACTTTTGTTGCCTCTCGTTCAAATCTTTTTGATGCATGAAGTGCTTGAGGCTATTGTGATCAGTCTTGACCACAAACTTGCTCCCCACCAAGTACTGTCTGAACTTAGCTAATGCATGCATAATGGCAAGCATCTCCTTGTCGTAGATGGAGTAGGTCCTTTCAACACCTCTTAATTTTCTACTTTCAAACACAATGGGATGTTTGTCTTGCGTCAAAACAGCCCCAACTCCTTCACCAGATGCATCACACTGTAGCTCGAATGGCTTGGAGAAGTTTGGGATAGCTAAAACCGGACAAGAGCTCATGATCCCCTTAAATTTATCAAAAGTAGTTTGAGCCTTTTCTGACCAACAAAAGGCACCCTTTTTTGTGAGGTCAGTAAGAGGAGCAGCATTCTGAGAGTAGCCCTTCACAAATCTTCTATAAAATCCACAAAGACCCAAAAATCCTTTTAGATGAGTCAAATTCTTAGGAGGTGGCCAATCAACAATTGCCTTGATCTTTTCAGGATCAACCTTCACTCCTTCAGCACTGATTATATGGCCAAGGTAAAGTAACTCCTTCATTCCAAATTCACATTTGGATTCTTTGGCAAACAAACTCTCTGATTCCAGGATGCTAAGCACTTCCTCCAAGTGCTTGAGATGTTCTTCCCATGTCTTGCTGTAGATCAGGATGTCATCAAAAAATATCAATACAAACTTCCTCAACTGCTTCTGAAAGATTTTGTTCATACATGACTGGAAGGTAGCAGGAGCATTAGTCAACCCAAATGGCATGACTAGAAACTCGAAGTGGCCATAGTGACATCTAAATGCTGTCTTCTCAACATCGGATCCTCTCATCCGAATCTGGTAATAACCCGATCTCAAATCGATCTTTGAAAAGAACTTGGCTCCATGTAGCTCATCAATGAGCTCATCTATCCTCAAGATGGGATATCGATTTTTGATGGTGCTTTGATTCAAAGCACGATAGTCCACACACATGCAGATGGTACCATCCTTCTTCTTCACCAGGACAACTACCGAAGCAAAGGGGCTCTTGCTTGGATGAATGAAGCCCATCTCCAAGAGTTCCCGAATGTTTTTCTCAATCTCGTCCTTTTGCTTCTTAGGATACCGATAAGGAGTTGTAATAACTGGTTTAGCTCCTTCCTTGAGCTCTATGACATGCTCCGAACCTCGATCAGGAGGTGGTCCAGGAGGTAAATCAGCAAACACCTTGCTCTTCTTTTTGAGTAAAGACTGAATATCAGGAGGGTAGTCTCTCTTTGTTTCAACCAGACTAGCAGGAAGAATCATACACTCTGTAGCCCACTCAACTTGATCATGACGAATCAGCCTCGCCATCCTCTTGAATGACACAATCCGAGGACCACCATTGGACATTCCTCTTATCACTACATTCTTCCCTTCGGATTGAAACTTGAGCTCCATGGTTTGCAGATTTAGAGTGATCTCCCCAAGTGAACGCAGCCATTGAATGCCTAGGACGGCATCCGTATCTCCAATTTTGACTACATAGAAGTCGTCCTTGACCTCATAGTTTCCCACTTGCATGGTCATGTTTGAGATCTTCTTGGTGCAGGTGATGTGAAAACCATCAGCAACCATAACCTTGAAACCTTCAAACTCTTCTGTTTGCAGCCCCTTCTTTGCCACCACAACTTCGTCAATGAAGTTATGTGTTGCTCCAGTGTCAATCAAAGCAACTATGTGTTGCCCCTTAATCATCCCTCGAACTTTGAAGGATTCATTCCTTTGAAAGCTCGAAAGTTGAGCCAAAGTGCCTCCACTTCCCTTTTCATCTTCGGATTCCTCTGGGACTTTTTCCACTTCACTGTCTTCAGAATCAGACTGCTGGTCTGACAAATCAGAATTACTTTCTTCAGCTGAATAGTATTCAATTTGATGAAATTTGCCTCCTTTTGGGCAAACATGATCTTGGGACCATTTTTCTCTACACCGGAAACATAACCCTTTTCTTCTGAGTTCATTAAGTGTCTCAGGATCCAACCTTGTGACATGAGGTTGATGCTGTTTGAACTCCTTATGCTGAGGTCTTTTTCCTTTATCTCTTTTGTGAAATGATGGCTTGGGTTGAAACTTTGCTTTAGGAGTAGCCCACTCCATGTTTCTTGCCTTCTTCATTGCCTCTTGTAGAGAGGGTGGATCAAAAGCTTTAATCCAACCCTTGAGTGGCTCCGCCAATCCTTCACTGAATAGGATCACCAAGCGCCTCTCAGTGACTCCTGTGACCATGACTAAAAGCCTTTGAAACTCAGCTATGTAGGCATCAACTGTACCATATTGCTTAAGTTGTACCAATTCTCTGAAATGCACTTCTGGATCTTTTTTCTCAAATCTCTCTATGAGCTTATTGGTAAACTCATCATAGGTAGTGATAGACCGATGACCCAAGGTGACTAGACCATGGTACCACCACTCGTGCGCCACCCCATCCAGGTGTAGCATAGCGAACTTAATCGCCTCCTCCTCCTCCATGGGTCTAAGAGCTAGATAGTTGTCTAACTTCTGTATCCAGGCTCTGGCTGAACTATTGTCACTCCCATCAAAATGTGGAAGCATAACCTTGTTGATAGCTTGATGCAAATCCCCATGAACTATTGTCCTCCTTTGTTCATAATGTCTTCCTTGTCCTCTATCCTTCCTTTTATGATCCATAAAATCATTATAAGACATATCTGCCTTAATTTCATCAGGTAGAGAATCATACTCAGCGCGACCGAGTCTCAACTGTTCAACAAATGACACATTTTCTTCTGGATCAAGATGAGGTTTTACTGGTGCCAAGAAAGTGGGTTTGAATGGCCTGGAAGAAATGTATGTGCTATTTGAAGTAGGTGGAGCAGCATGTCCATTATGCTAGTTGGTGGCACTGTGTTCTCCACTATGTCCTGAATTGTTTAGTGGAGATTGGTTCTGACCCATTCTCCCCATCATGAGAGATATCATATCCATTAAGGTATCCATCTTTCTCTCGAACCTCTTGGCCAGACTTAATGATCTTTCTCTTCCTTTCCCACTATCATCTCTGTTACTTCCCGACGTCCTCTCATTATCCCCCATTTTTCCTTCAGGAGAAGACTCACAATTGGCTCTTAATACCTCTGAAGCTGTCTGACCTTCTGGGGCCTGATGCCAATGAAACTGATTGGTAGCCTTCTTGTATTCTCTTGCTAAGTACCTCTGTTCTCTGTCACTCATAGAAGGTTTTCTTTCACAGGATGGCAGGATGCGTGGCTCTGATACCACTGAAATATACCAAGCCAATTTTTTACTTTTCCAATTACAACAAGCAGAGCAATACACAATCGTTGAAGTTAGCAATTAAACCAAACGATGCGGAATTCAACTCTAACCAAGAATGTACACCAGGATGGCATGATCATATGGTCAGAGGATCTCTATGCAATGCTGATAAGGGAACTCTAACCAAGAATGTGCCTGATGATGACAAGCATATGGTCAGAGGGTCTTGATGCAATGCTGATATAAAGAACTATAACCAAGAATGCGCCTAATGATGATGAGCATATGGTCAGAGGGTCTTGATGCAATGCTGATATAAAGAACTCTAACCAAGAATGTGCCGAATGTCAACGAACATGTGGTCAGAGGATCCCTACCAACTATTATGCTGAAATAACTCGACGTCAAGAATGTGCTTTCCAACCTGAAGTGGAATTGGAGCTACCATATGACAGAGATGCAAAGTATTATAAAGCAAATATGAGAAGAAGTATGAAGTGCTGACAGTACTACTATTCAGCTTACAATAATTAGAGACTTCCAACTCAACTCAAATGATATAAGTTAGCAAACTGAAATGACGGATAAGCAACTTTGGAAAAACCAAACCAGCAACATAAACCCTACAAAAATGCTCACACCTCACTCATTTCTCAACCAAATGAACTCAAATCTAATGCAATGCACTCCTATGACAATGGTGACCAAGCTACACACTAGAGACCACTCTTAAAGCCAAGTATTTATTTAGCACGCTTTCTAATGCACTTCAAAGAGGGCAGCCTGGCAAGAAGGGCAATTTCCTTCTAGAAAATTAGATTCTTCATAATAAATTCTACAAATTGGCACAATGGGGCGCCCAACATAGACAAAAGGAAATATGAAATACCCAGAACAAATGCCTTTTTATTTTTAGATTTATGAATGAAACTACAAATTCAGCCCTGTTATCAGCAACTCCAAAAATGACATAAAATGCAAATAACTGAACTACAACAGAACTCAAGCTACAATGCAATCCTCACTACAAAATCACTACTATCAGCAAACCTCTCCCTAGGTGCTATCTCTCAAGCACGAAGTGAGCCCAGGCTAGGAGGCATTCATTCCTCGAAGCAGTCCCAAAACCATTACGGCAGCATAACATTATCAAGATTTCGGATGCCCAAATGAGAGCACTCTTCCTCCTTTTATACTTTTCCAACTGGGAGTCTCTAAAATCCTCTTGCATATGGGATAAAACATGAGAGAGAAAATAATATAATCCTCTTCAATTCTTTTTCAACCTCACCCTTAAAGTCCCCTCTTTTAAAACAACATTAATATTAAATAATAATGTTTAATTTACGGACTTTAAAACGGAGGCCAAGATGATGTCAGAAATCAATGATCTATAGCTCGTTGGAAAGGTCTTGACAAGACGAATCCAACCCCACTCTCAAAATCCCATTCTGGTGCCAATCCTGAACTTACTAAAAATAGCCGTAACCAACAGGGACTAAGGAGAACAACCCCAGAAAGAAACTGCCAACCCAACCACAATCCACGAACAAAAGCAACCACCAAAACATGAAACCCCAATTTCAACCTCCGAGTAGCCTACGGGTCTCCGGAATAGGCCAACGGTCAACTGTAAAAGATCAAGCTAGATAACGGGACATTACAAAAATCTAGATATAGAAGGTTTGGAGGAGGAATGGGAAGTAGGACCTGAGATGGCTCTTGAAGATTTGCAAAACAGAGGAAGGGGAATGCACCCTCTTGACTAAGAAGATACAGAATGGTATGCCATTCCATAAGGTGGGAGGGAAATTAGGGATCCATCAAAGTGAGGTAATAAGGAAATCTTTAGATTATGGAGAAAGCAAAAAGAAAGGAAGGATTCCAAATCAAGAGAAAAGGATATTAGACAGGAAAGTAGTAGGGCAGAAGAAAATCAATGAAATTCTCAGGTCAAGGAAGGCGATTCCCTTCTTGAAGACCAATTAGAATAATCTCTTGGAACGTTAGGGGCCTAAATGTTCCTAAAAAAAAAATGTCTGGTTAGGCATCATTTAGAGATGTCATGGGCAGATATTTTTTTGATTCAGGAATCAAAACTACAACAAGATGAGGTTGAACATTAGAAGAAAAATTTAAGGATGTGGAAAATGGAGGTAGTCAATGTGGAAGGAGTGTTAGGAGGGATAGTGATGTTGTGGAAGCTGCAGAAGTTGGTGCTGGAAAAAGTGGACTTGAGCAAACATTGGCTAGCTTTTAAGGTTAGAAGTTTATCCTTTGACTTATGTTTTTTTATTTTCAATGTTTACAGTCCCTTTTGATGCATACAAAAAAGAGAGGTATGAAGGGAATTGGAAACCATTTGCAAAAATGTGGTAACATAATTTTGTATAATGGGGGGGATTTTAATGCTATTCTGAGTTCAACAGATAAAAGGGGAGGGGTAAATAGGAAACTTCAATCATAGGTAGATTTTGAAGCATTTGTTGAAAGAAATTCTGTTGAATTGGGATTCAAATGGGGAATGCGATATATACTTGGACATATAGCAGGTAGGGTTTTTGCAGTATAGTAGAAAAGTTGGATAGATACCTTTTTAGGGGAGATCTAGGATCCCTCTTGTTCACTTTGGAAAACAATGTTATGCCTATCTCAGGTTCTAATCACTACCCAATACAACTAGAAATTTAGGGGGGAAAAAACCAATAAGATGCCCTTTCAAATTTGAAAAAATGTGGTTAAGAGAAGAGAATCTGATGCAATTAATTCCTAAGTGGTGGAGAGAAGTGCAACCAGAGGGAACGAAAATGTTCATTGTGACAACCAAACTGAAACTAGTGAAACAATAATTGAAGAAATGGAATAAGAGAAATTTTAAAAATATTTTTGGAGAAAAAAAGAATATTGAAAATCAATAGGAAAGTTTAAATAAGGAAGTGATTGCTAATGGCATGGATTGATCAAAATATATGTTGGAAAAGAACTACTAAGCAAATAAGAGGACATTTTAGCAAAAGATGAAATTTATTGGACGCAAAAGTTGAGGGAGCTTTGGATAAGAGAGGGTGACCAAATTACTAAGTATTTTCACAATGCAACAAAATCAAGGGGGGAGGTCAATAGAATCTCAAGCATCAAATCTTTGGAGGGAAGGAATTTAAAGAAAATGGAAGACATTGTTTTAGAAGTAGTAAATTTCTTCTAGAATCTGCTTGATAATTGGAATGGTTTTAGCAGGTGTTTTTAATCAAAGTATGCACCCAAATGCTAAGCTACCAACTTAGCTACCTATTGACACACAGGAACACTCCTAGGCCTGTGGGTTGCCTAAAACTTGGAGTGAACCTCCAGAGCAGGCTGGTTCCCCTGGCAGATCACCTAAACTAAAAGACTTACTAAGAAAAGGGCAGAAGGTTAACGGTAAATGAAATTCTAAACTCTAACAGGTGATGAACCAAAACTCTATCTATTCACTTACTTGACTCACAATCTGCCTCACAAATCCTTTTATCCTCACAATTTCACCAAAACAATGTAATGCATAAGTAATTTGCATGAAATCTTGAAAGCTAGAGGTTTGCATGAAGGACAAACATAAGTTTTATCACAACTTCAACCCACTAACCAGGCTAAACATAACATGCAACCTGCATTACATGGAACACCCACACTCAATCTTGCAACAATGAGACATAGGAAAAGGATTCAAGAATTGAATCGCAATTGAATATGAAAGCATTGACTGCAAAATGAATTAGAAAGTACGAAAAGGAGAATGCTGCTATTTTTATTGATCTGAAAGGAGTAGAAACTGAGTACAAAAATGTTTACAAAGCTCTCTACAAATGAACAAAAGAGGAAGAAACAATATTCTGACTTAGAAATAACTAAGTTTTTCCTCCTATATATGCCTCAAAAAATCCCCAAGGAAAAGCTGAAAAAACTCCTCAAAATAGTGATCCTGATCCATTTTCGAGCTCCACAGAAAGGCCACCAAAAAAGTCACCAAATTACCTCCAAACTGAATAAAAAAGCTGCCAAAATGCCATCCAAAGTGGTCCCACCAAGATCTCCTCAAAATCAGGCTTTACTTGATCAATAAAAGCTCCAATTTGCCCAGTTTTCCTCAATTTCGCCCAGAAGAAAGCAAATCTAAAAAGATATGATTTAGTCTAGATTTACTTTGCTTTAACTACATAAAATAACAATTATTAAAGCAATTTATAAAAGCATTTCTTTAATAATGTTTTACAATGGATTTTGTAGTTTATCTTCAGATTTGGATTGATTTCATTCATGCAAAAAAAATACAAGGCTTAAATGAATCTTTGCCAAGTATAATACATCCTATTTGGGCATAAGATCATTAAAAGTTAAGGCACTATTGAAGGTTTCTAAAAAAATAAAAGACCCCTAGGGTTTGTCCTCCATTAGGTCTGCAAAAATACCTTTGAGGCATATGGGATATTGTCTTACCTTCAAATGTGACTAAAAGGACTCTAAGGCATAAAGCCTAGGCACTAATATGTGCAATGGTGATATAATACCCCCAAGGGTATTAGTTGAGATAATGTATTAAATTTAATGTGATAAAAATACCACAATTGAATTAGGGCATAATGGAACCCTAAAGCAAAACCATTCGCACCCTATCATCTTAGACTCATTTTCACCTTGTCTTTTCTGAGAAATGGCTCTGTTGGGCTACCGACATGGAGAGCTAGGGTTTGGAGGTCAAAACCCTTGATTCTCTACTATTGTGAAGTTCTTTCTTGCAGATTTCGATAGGGAAAACAAGGTAAAACCTTTTATCATGGATTTGAAATAGATTTTCATAGAAATCTTTGGCTTTTAAGCCGTGGCCTTCATATCTTTCTGATGCATTCATTGTGTTCACTATTGTTTATTCTTCTTTGATGTCGAGACCACCATGGATGACTGGTTCAAGCCTTTTAAAGGCATATCATGGCAAAAATCAATAGCCCTATGTGTATCTTTTAGAAAACAAAACAATGTAAGTTCTTCCTTTCGAACTCTGTATGACTCCTCATCTTTCATTTGATATGTGCTCAATATAGGAAACCTAAAATGAATGCATTTTTCTTCTTCACATTCTCTTCGAAGCATAATAAAAACCATTGTATATTTACAGGCCGCAACCAATCTTACATTTTTGGGCATTTCCTATGTTTACATAAGCTCGAAAGCTTTGTATCTTCCTTTGCATTTTGTGATTCTCATTCGAAACCCCATGTGGGTTTGTTCTCTTGTAAGAAAAATGTGTTCTTAGGCCACAGCTTCATTGAGTAGAGTGTTTTGACTAGTTTTTTTTGTTTGACATAGCATTTTGTAGAACCCAACCTCATTCTCATTCTGAATCTGTACTTTCTCCATGGTCAAGGGTTTCTCCACATTTTTTGTGTAATAATATTGCTACAACCTTGCTTATCATTTGAAACAAGATAAACAAAAACCTTTCCAAGATAGGCCACGAACCATGGAAAAGTAAACTGGGTTCTATTTATTCTCTGTGTTTCTATTGTTGTTTAAAAAACTTACTTCAGGCATTATCTCAATCTCTTTTATTCTCCCTGAAAGCATACTTGACTTCATTCATTGTAGGAAGCAAACATTTTTTTACCTTTTTAGCATAGATAAAAGATATTTTACTTCACTTTGAATTCATTTTATTGTGACATATAGGAAGCATTGTCTCCCAATTAATTAACACACAGTCCTCGAACAAGGCTGCTACTCCTCTTGGTTTTGGCTACAAGAACACATTTTAAATGGCATTACTGGTACTTTGTCTTGGCCTCATGCAGATTTGATATTGGCTTTGATTCTAAGCTTGCTTCATGAAGAAAACAAATGTAAAACTTATATACAAGATTGGTCCATCTGACATATCTATTCATGACTGATTTATAGATGCCTTGTCCTTATGATGGCATGATCATTTCACTTGCAACTGTACTCTTATTTACACCTCCTGTAGATGAACATGACATTGAAGATACTGTATAAACTCTTCTATTGCAATTTCTAAACTGTTATAACCTGTATGCACTTGTCATTGTGATAGATAAGCTCATTGCACTGTATGAATTTGCACAAAATGTGTTCTCACATATACCATATATAGCCTCTTCATTTCATTTTGTATAGCACATACATCTTTGAATATGGCATTTCTTTCATAGCTAAAACTATATTCTAATACTTTCATTTACAACTGCTGCTATCCATATGGCTGAAACAATATGTCCATTTGAATAATCTTCATGTGCTACCTGCTGTAGTTGCACTTGTAAATTATGACTATGGTATTTACACTGTATATTATGACTAAAATGATAGTCATGATGATGACTAATTTTGGATCTTTTATGGTTGTTCTATATGTTCAATGGCTTTTGTTGTTCCAATATGGTGATTTGAATGCAATATATGATACCGTGACAGCAAATAGATGTAATAACAAAGAAATAGATATTTTGATGTTGGCAATACCTTTTACTCAGTTTCACAACTCATTCAGTAGCCTTGGATGAGCTCACTGCTGATTTGTGATTCTCATCTCATCATGTTTGAGCTGATAGTTATGAATGAACATTGATCTTGAGGCTCCTAACACTTTATGAATTAATCCTTCAATTCAAATGTTTGATTTAAGCACTATGATCATGCTTTCCTATTTCAATCCCCTTTTGAAGTGAAGGGGCAGCATGCTGGGCTCAACCCTTGTGGAAGCCCACTTTGCACCACATGCTATGATGTCTTTAGATCAGCAACATAACTTATTCTATACCTGCACAAGAAACAAACATGTTAGTTTAAAAAACAATGAAGGTCAATGATGTTTCATCTTCAGGCTCTCTTGCATATGGAAGATCTGACTATCTGATTCAATGCGTCATAGGAAATATATTATGTTTGTATTGATAAGCACATAGGAAACCATATCGAGAGCTCTAATAATCCTTCTTGTCATGATACAGGTTCATTCAAGGATCGGTAGTGAGAAGGAGCTAGATGCAATGAAGATCAAACCAAGATCTTAAACATGCAATGATGGATATTCTCTTTTCCTTTCTTACTTTTAGATGCATAGTGTATTTCCTATGTTTGTACTAGTTCAGCTATTCCCATGGCTTGTGTGGGAGATTTGGATTTTCTTGCTTTCATTCCATGCAATACTTGTTCAGGTTGTGTATATCTCATTTTTTAAATGAATAATCATCGCAATATGAAATGAAATTACTTCTTATTTATTCATGAAAACTCTGCAAAGCAATGAATGATAAACTGAATTTCTCTCTAATGTCATAACAATGGCATCATAAACTAAACCTTTTCTTTTTCAAGCACCTTAAACTATGCAAAACCAACATAGCAAAAATGTTAAGAATCTTTCATTTTAAAATGAAATACATGTGCTCCATCTTTGCCATTTTGAGCTGTAGGTGAAAAATTGATAACATTTCTGGTGATTTCTACTAAATGCTTTCCTGCTAAGCATTAAGACCAGTTGCCTTAACTGTACATTAGGCATGGAGTAAAACTTTGCTCTTCTCAAACTCAAAAAACAATGAAACTCAGATGTAAACTACTCCAAACAACAATAGAAAACTAAATAGAACCAAACTAAAAGCAAACTAAAAGGCCCTGGTGGCCAAAAAAAATGTGTAGTAGCACTTAGGGAAAGAAAATAACTAAAAGGAATGTGCATAAAGCACTTATTAACTAAAAACACTAAATCTAACCTACTGTAACCAGCCAAAGAAGCTGGTCAAACAAACCCATTCACTGGCTTAAGAAAATAACTACCCTTCCTTTGAAATTTGCAATACTACATAAGCTCGTGAGTCAACCAAAAGAGGTGGAGAAAAATCAAATCTCCAACAAACTGTTGCAACACCTTTCTGAGAAGGAAAATGTAGTCACTTATCCACCTAACTTGTTTGGCAAACTGATCAAGTGAGCAAGTAGACTAGTTGTGCTCAACTTGATATCCTCCTTGATGATCTAGATTAGTGTCACTACGAGGCTGCTCCTTTTTGTTGACTTCCAACCTAGCCAGATGCTTAATAGGACATCCCCTTGAAAGCTTTGGACTGGGGAGAGAGCAATTTGAATGGTTGGAAACAATAGCATCACCTTCACTTTGCATGATAGCTTGCCATGTTTCTTTCTCCTCCATAGTCAATGGGCCATCCTCCTCCATTAGGGTAGCCAATAGCTCATCAAAGCTATAAACTCTTGGAAGGCTCTTAGCAAGAGTTGGACTAGGCTCAAAATAATCATTATTACTCAAGGAGGTACATTCCGAAACAAGAGTCTCTTCTTCAATGAATGAAGGCAAGTGTTCAAATAATGAGTTAACCTCTTTCAACAAACCATCAATTTGAGCATCAGCTTCAAGCTCCTCTATACAACAAAAAGGTAGCTCCTCCAACCAGTCAAGATCAGGCTGTTGGTTAGGCTGCTCCATAACTAGTGACTTATTCAGGAATACAGCCACTTCCACCTCTTGCCTTTGTTGTTCAAGATAACCCTCCTCTAAGGATGCTAGTATAACATCTAAGTGTGAGCAGAAAAGCTCAATTTCAGCTTGAAATAGATCCTCCTCAAGCTCTTGATCATTCAAATTAGGGCTGCTTTTACATATATGTTCTTGGATCAACACCTTATATAAATGGTCCTCATCGCTGTGGTAGTCAAAACTTGGCATGGCCATGCCATTTTCACTTTCATACTCAAAGTTAGGAAGCTCATCAAATAGATTAACAAGAAACTAAGGTTCAACACCAATTTCTTGCACATTATCTAAGTTTGTAATAGAGACCTTAAGATCATTCAAAAGCAAATTTTCTTCACAACTTTCCTAGTTTTTTGATGAAAAGGGGATGTCCTTTACCTCATGACAGCCTTCACTAAGCCTATTGGGCTCCAAAATAGGTTCATCTTTATTCCCTTCCTCTTATTCCAAGGTTCTATTATCATATTGATGATATTCAATCAGCCACTCATATTGTTGAGGATCCTCCTGCTATTCTGAAACTGTTGTCCTTGGTATGAGCATGCTTTCCTCATCTGGCTCAACAAAACTAGGTAACTAATCAAACAAAGAAGTCGATTGTTCCTCCTCATGCGGTGCTTTTGACAATAAAACTTGGGCATTCTATCATTACAATTGAACACTTTCACCTTGCGACCTCTGTACTCTGCTTTCCTTCATCTTATAAACAACATTAGAAAATTTTTCAAATGAATCAAAATGCAAAGGATTCAGTGTCATGCCTGAACCAACCTCCTCTATACATGCATTATACTCATATTCATCTTGGGATGTAGTACAAACAGCAGCAACCTCTTGCTTCACATCTTATTTGGCTGATTCAGTGGCATAAAAAGGATTGCAAGAACATTCAGCTATTGGACTGAAACTTGGAATTCTATTTGCTTTGGGCTCTACAACCTTTTTCTCTTGTTCACCAAACCAACTTGGAATCTTAATTTTTTCATATTTTACTACCTTATCCTCTTCTTGATTTTGGATTAGAATGGGAGGGGTAGCTTTAACAAGGGTTGGCATTTTATAACTAGGATACTTAGTCCAAGAAGGCTGCCATGGTTGTTCAAAAGTTTGATGACTTGGTTCAGGTTCTTGATATGATTGAAACTGAGGATTAATGGATTGGTTTTGAAGCATAACAAATTTAGATTGTGCCAACATAGACTCTTGCAATGGTAAAGGATCTTTGAAACTGGGAATCTTGACCTTGGAAGGGATAAGAGGTTCACTTTGCTTGAAACTTGGAGAATTATGGCTACAAACCTCTTCTTGAATATATTGATCTGGAATGATATGAGTTGCTTAAACTTGATGCCTATGTGTTTGAGTGAGCAAAAGTCTCATCTACTCCTCTTTTGCCAGCATCTCCCTCTCAAACTATGTCCTTTGTGCTTCCAACTCCTGCTCATGAAGATAGGATTGATAAGCCGTTTGCTCCTACTGCATGTTGTACTCATGCAACTTCTTAATCTCCTCTACCTATATGTCGAAGTCTAACAAAGTATTTTTAATCATGTCTCTAAGCTCCTTAATTTTTGAATTTTTAGGCTAATTGGAAGATTGGGCAAGGGTAGATAGGTGATAAGCATCTTGAGTAAGCTAGTAGCTTGTTGTAATAAGGTTATTTAGACTAAAACTAGCATTGTGGCTACTTGGGTATGGTTGGTAAGAAGGTATGATGATAATATTTTCATAGTATGGAGGTGGGTATACATATTGACTATGAAAATTTGACATTTCTACTCATATGAAGAGCTAGAAATAAAAATAAAACGTTGATTTTTAAAACATACCAGCACTTGATCTATTAAAACTAGTAGATCTTGATCCAGAGTCGTCAGATGTGTTTGAAGAACTTGCCTCCAAAGGCTAAGATTGCTGGTGCACACACCAAGAACCAACAATGAAATGATGAGCTTCGAACTACGAGAGTTCAAACTGTCCCACCAGGTGTGCCAAAAACTATTGTTAATCAAAGTATGCACCCAAATGCTATTCTATCAACTTAGCTACTTGTTGACACATGGGAACACTCCTAGGCCTATGGGTTGCCTAGAACTTGGAGTGAACCTCCATAGTGGGCTAGTTCCCCTGGTAGATCACCTAAACTAAAAGGCTTACTAAGAAAAGGGTAGAAGGTTAACTATAAATGAAATTCTAAACTCTAATAGGTGATTCACCAGAACTCTATCTATTCACTAACTTGACTCATAATTAGCCTCACAAAGCCTTTTATCCTCACAATTTCACCAAAACATTGCAATGCATAAGTAATTTACATGAAACCTTGAAAGCTAGAGGTTTGCATGAAGGACAAACACAAGTTTTATCACAACTTCAACCCACTAACCAAGCTAAACATAACATGCAATCTGCATTACATGAAACTCCCACACTCAATCTTGCAACAATGAGACAGGAAAAGGATTTGAGAATTAAATCACAATTGAATATCAAAGCATTGACTACAAAATGAATTAGAAAGTATGAAAGGGAGAATGCTGCTATTTTTATTGATCTGAAAGGAGTAGAAACTGAGTACAAAAATGTTTACAAAGCTCTTTGCAAATGAACAAGAGAGGAAGAAACAATATTTTGAATTAGAAAAGAAACTACTGAGTGGGTAATGTTGTCATTGATGGAAACAAGGTAAACAAAGCATGGTGGAGTTAAGGATGATTGGGAACTCAACTTGGAAACAACCTGCACACAAGGATCTAGTCCGAACACAAAAGACTAAGGCAGAATGGCTAAGTACTGACAACACAGAGTTAGTAGTAGACTCAAGTGGTATTCCTCCATAGTTGATAGTCAAGGTATGTGGTTCAGGTATGTTGTCCATAGTTGTTTGAAGGTGAAATATCCAAGGTTGCAAGTTCTGAAGATCTCCGAAAGACATACCCTGATTTAGCGAAGTCTGGGTGAACATAATTAGGTCAGGAAAAGTGCACAGTGTCTTAAAAAAGGGTTTGCATTTCTCCGCAGTTGCATACTTTGTCTTGCGGTTCTAAAGATATGTTAAGAGGTCAAAGATGGGTGTTGGATGTGATTCTTAGAGTCCTATATGATCCGCAGTGAATGTTGTGAAGTGACAGTTGAACTGGTTAAGTGTGCTCTTAAGAGATAGGCCGACAAGCATGAAAAATTCATATGCGGATAGATATATTGTTTAAGGAATAAATATAAGTGGTTGTATGATTTGTGCCTACCTATAGGAAGATCATTATATGGTTGTCTTGGTTCACAATTTAGATTGTACACAAGTTCACAAGATGTAGTATTTGTGTACACAGTTTATGTTTTACTTGCCGACCTGATTATGAGATAAATCTTGTAGTGATTATATATACTTGATGGAATTCGATGATAGAGTGAAATATTGAGGCATGTGGTGTACGAATTTGTGTGTAAAGGAATATGAGCAGAGTGTAGACTAGAAAAGTGGAACAAGGACAAAAAATAGAGAATATGTAGTTAAGTTGAGAAGCAGGGCAGAATAAATGAAGACCTTTGAATCTGTGTATTGATCCTTCAATGGAACTGTGATCTAGCATGTGGCAGATGCATTAACAATAGTTCATCGTTTGGAAGTGAGCCGATCCTTCTTCTTTCTTCTTTTCTCTAGGAAGTGAGGCTTTATATAGTGAGCACTCATTCATAGGGCAGTGAGCCCTGGGTAGTGAGCCCTAAGGTAGTGAGTCTTCTTGTAATTTGGTATTGAGTTATCATAATATATTGTAAGCTAACACTCACCATGGTTTTTCCCTCTTTGGTTTTTCCACGTGAAAATCCTAGTGTCAATGTGGTATGTCTTTATGGTTGCTGCTCTTATGCTTGTTCTTCTTTTATGTTATTAATTTTGGAAATTAGATTAGTAAAGTTAAAAGTGGTTTTGTGGAATACTGATTCACCCCCCTTGTTGGTGCCTGAATTCGCTGTCAATTAATTTAGCAATTTTCATGCAGGCACCTTCCCAAAAAATCAAAAAAGTTCTAAGTTTTGGGGCCCCCTCAGTATTTTTCAGCATCTACATTTCATTTCTTGAGGAGGGGTCTTCGTCTTTTCTCCATCGGCATGAGTTCATTTTTGTGTCTTCGACATTTTGGTTTGAACTTGAACCCTTTTTCTCTAGGTTCAGTGGTGCAGCGGTTCAGGGTTCAAATTTTCTTCTAACGGGTCACATTATGCATTTGCCTTGCGTAATTATTGTATCGTTGAACCTCCCGCTTGAACCCTTTTCTCAACTGTTCAAGGTTCAATAGTTCGATGCTTTGAGTTTTTTGGTCTCGGCCGGAGTGTTTTACGGATGGAGTATTATCTTTGATGTTTGAACCTCGGTGTTGAACCATCCGGTTGAATCAGTTCATTGGTTCAACCGGTTCGCGGGGTTATGTTTATGTTGAGGACAGAGTATTGTTTTGACGTTGAACCATCGGGTTGAACCGGTTCAGTGGTTCAATAGTTCGGGGGCTTTGGTTCCATATTTTCACTAAGTGAATCCTTTTCTCATCTTTTTGATCCAATTGGCATTGAACTTCTCAGTTGAACCATTTGTTTGAACCGGTTCATGGTTCAAAGGTTCAGAGCTTTATGTTTTTGGTTCATCGGTATGATCGGCATCATCGGCGAAGTAGTTTTATGTTGGGCCGACAGTTGGTTGTCTGGCCGATGAGGGATGTTCAAGGTGGTCGTCGACAAGACTTGTGCTATCAGCCAAGGATTTTCTTGTTGCTCCGAGGGATGATGGTCTCACCGAGGACCTAGGATGTAGTATGCCATCGGAGTAACATTGAAGATTGGCATAGGCATTTTGAGATTGGCCGATGGCTTTGGTCATACCGACAGAGGTGGGAGGCTGATGTCTATCGGCGAGACTAGTAAGATCGGCCAGAGGATTTTCAGATTGGCCGATGGGGTTGGTCCAGCCGACAAGGGGGAAGTAAGGCCATCGGTGAGAGTTGGTCTATCGGCTGGGGAGATTTTGGTTGCTCTGACGGTGTAAGTCACACCGACGGAGGTGGTAATCGGCCAAACTATTGAGCTCGGCGAGAGATTTTTGGGGCGGGCCGATGGTATTTGTCATGGCGATGGGTATTTGGCGAATGGTCGTGTGTCGAGTGCGACAAAACGCTCGACACCTATTGAGCTCGTGGCCGTGCTTTTAAACTATTGAAGGGGTCTCCACACCATACATGTGGGACTATTCTTCCTACACATTTGAAACTTCAGTAAAATGCATTTTGGCGGGAAATTTCCATTTAAACGTAGCAACGGTTTTCAAGCGGCCGCGGGTGGTTGAGCCATCAATGGCGATTGTAGCAGGGGTATGGGTGATGGTACACATGATCAGGTTGCCCAATTTTTGAGTGAAGACTTCCAGATGGTGGCGCAGGGCTCGAGGCTTCTCTTGTCTGTTGCAGTAATAACTTTTGAGTGCCATTCCTTCTGAGGACTGTATCTGGCAGTTTTTTGTCTAAGCCATGTAATTAATTGCTAGAGGTACACTTTCTAGCCGATATAGGTAGACTGTGTTACCATTTTTGGGGGTTGAAAGTTGAACATTTTGGCTCTGTAATGCAATACAGCTGATTTGGTTGCTCTGTGCAGTAAAACATGTGAGTCTATGTATCTCCTGTTGTATGTTTTTGCATGAATCCACTGATTTCATGGTTGATCTTATATGAATAATGCTATGTTTGCATGTGTTATGCTAATTCTGTCTCCAGTATTGCATGTATCTTTCTTCTGAGTCTAGGTATTCAAGGAATGTCTAAGATTCTAGAACATAGAATTCCTGTGTTGAATATTTAATTTTTTAACTTCTGCTCAAGGGGTAGATTAAACTATTTTCAGATTGAATATTGGGAAGGGTATACTGCAATAGGGATGCCATAAGTATAGACAGCTTAACACTCTATATTGGGAGATATCTGTAAGGCAGGTATCATGTGTATCCCCCTGAAATCCAGTTTTAGTTGTTCATGCTGATCATTCACAGGTGTATGTCTACTAACTCCAGGCCCTGGATAGGCACCAATCTTGCTTTGTGTTTGTGTTATAACCATGTCCAGCTTTGCATCCAAACATAAAATCAAAATCAAACACTAAAACAACCATTAGGACATTAGAATTAGTTTTAGGATCCAAGTCCTCTATCTACAATTGCAAATAGGCCCAAAGCCAACCCCTTTGCTCTTATCTTTCAGTTTTGGTCTACTTACAGGAGGACTTATCTGCTTTCTGTCAGCATCCCAGCCTTTGTATGCATATCTTCATGGATGTTGAGTAGGGAATACCCCCCTAGGTTTTGTAGAGCCTGAAGAAGAAGAGGAGATAAAATATAGAGTCTATCTCCTATACTGTTGGCCCCTGGCCCAGAGATCCTGTTGATCATTGATGGCTACCTTGTAGGGAAATCTAGGAGTAAGCATCCAGTCTAGGAAAAAACCAAAAAAAATTGGCGACTCCGCTGGGGATTCTTTCATGTGAATGATGATGCTCTGCTATGGAATGAACCTGGAAAAGTAGCTTTTAGCTGCTGTAAATTTTGTCCTCTCTGGAGAGGTGGCGACTCTGCAAAAGATTCAAGTGCACATGAAAAGTGATGTGTATGTTGTGACAAAAAATATGCTGTTTAGACTTCAGCATCTGTATGAGAAAAGGTACGTTGTCCCTTCCCCTTTATATTTGTTGTTTTGCTGCATAGGTTAGATGCCAGGGGAAGTTACAGGTCTTAGGAATATTAAGGATGTCTGAAAATAGAAATTTCATGAATCCAAATATGTATACACCCATACCCAGTCAAAAGGGGGATGATTTGTTGGATAAAAGAATAGAAGAGATGAAAAATAGGTTGATATTCTTAGAGGATAGGGAGGCCCAATTGAATAGTGGTAACCCTGTTGTGTCTGCCAGTCAGAAAGCTAAACTTCTGGTCAGCCCTTTTGATCCTTTGTATGACCAGTTAGATTTGTCATGGGTTGACTATAAAGTTGAAAGTATGCCAGCTAGGATATACTGTCAGATGCCCAGATTTAGTGGTCACAATGTTTGTGATGGGAATGCACATATCCAAAATTTTCATAGTTTCATGGGAAAACATTCATTTAGAGATGAGGATATGTGGATGAGGTTTTTTGTTAGGTCCCTTGATGCAAAAGTAAAAGACTGGTATTTGAGCTTTCCAAAGAGATTTTTTGCCTGTTGGGATGAGCTTACTGACTATTTCAAAGAGGAATTTGCAAAAGAACCTACTGATCTTGTTGCAGAATTGATGAAAATCAAAAAACAAGATGAAGAGCCATGTGTTGATTTCAGTCATAGGTTTGCATTAGCCCTTTCACAAGTCCCTGAAAGTTTCAGACCTGATATTTCAGCCTATGTTGGCATATTCTTTGAAGCTTTTGAGGAGGGCTCTAGTGCATTACTGGGGGATTTCAAGGTGACAATTATGCAGATGGCATACAAGTTCATAGAAAATATAGAAAAAATCAGAAATGAGCACTTGCTGAAATCCCTGCCCCCAGGCTTTGGTGTGAAAAATAGTTGTGAAGCTGCAAATGACCAAATGATTAGGGCATCATGTGCAAATAAAAATGAAAATGAAAGCATAGAGGTTGAGACTACTGTATTTGAACATAATGCTAACAATATAGCTCAACTGGATTGTTCACCAGTTGAGGATGCCAATGAAGGAACTAATGAAGACTCCCATTGCAATGATGAGGCAGCTGGCCATGAAAACAACAATGAGGTTGTGGACAACAATGAGCAACTTTTGGAATGGACCTGTGGAGACAATTGTGAGTATTGTACTCAAGACAGAGAAGATATGAGCAAATAGAAAAATAGTCCCACATGTGACCCATTGCCTTCCTTTCAAACACATGGGGATCATGAAGAGCAGTTAGAGATTGAAACAAATGCTAGTGCAGAGCATGATTGTTTTTCATTTGATGGCTATTTTGCTTATGACACACAGGCTGATACGCCTCCACAGAGTGAATCCATTGGTGATGAAGATGCATGTTCTGCTGCCCATGAACAAATGGCATATTATGATCAAGCTGATGTACTTGGGTCACCCATTTATGACACATGTGGTGATGAGGGTCTGTCTGAGTATGGTGAAGGTTTAGACAATATTTTTGACTTGGATTCTGTTTCTCATCCTGATGAAAGAGGAAGCAACATACATCAGGTAAGTGACTGTGAAAATGTGCCTGATTTGAAAGAGATGCCAGAGCCTGATCTTTTCCAGTTTGATGCTGCTATTGGTTGTGTGCATGATGTGCACAATTGTGAATTTGAAAGCTTTTCTTTTGAGAGGCCAGCATATGAAATGAGCTCTGATCTTCCTAGCTGCATGGTGGACTTTGAGTGTTTTCAGTTTTCAATCCAGCTAGGAGATCATTTTGCAATGCATAATGCTGATACAAATGATAACATGTGTTGTATTCCATTTGAGTATGCATTGCCTGATACATTCTACATCCATTTGTTGCCTGATGCTGAGGGTTGTTTGCATAAGGTTGACAGTGACAAACTGAGTCAGAAGGTTGAATATGCAAATGACCAGGTTTGTTTGTGGTCAGATCATGGCATCATTCCCAGGCTTGACCCAGTGTATATAGATGAAAACAAGGTGTTTGATAAGGGGAAATATTGGTTCTCCTTTTCTTGGTGGCCTCAGGCCATCAAGTTTGATTGGTGATGCAGATCATGGTAACTTCATGACTCTATGCCCAATGGATAAGGCACTGGTCTGCATCCCAGAGATCTGGGGTTCTCGTTGCAGTCTTGCACCTGCACGTCCCCAATCAAAGCCACTATTGGTGCCTGAATTCGTTGTCAATTAATTTAGCAATTTTCATGCAGGCACCTTCCCAAAAAATCCAAAAAAGTTCTAAGTTTTGGGGCCCCCTCAGTATTTTTCAGCATCTGCATCTCATTTCTTGAGGAGGGGTCTTCGTCTTTTCTCCATCGGCATGAGTTCATTTTTGTGTCTTTGACATTTTGGTTTGAACTTGAACCCTTTTTCTCTAGGTTCAGTGGTGCAGTGGTTCAGGGTTCAAATTTTCTTCTAACGGGTCACATTATGCATTTGCCTTGCGTAATTATTGTATCATTGAACCTCCCGCTTGAACCCTTTTCTCAACGGTTCAAGGTTCAATAGTTCGATGCTTTGAGTTTTTCGGTCTCGGCCAGAGTGTTTTACGGATGGAGTATTATTTTTGATGTTTGAACCTCGGTGTTGAACCATCCAGTTGAACCAGTTCATTGGTTCAACTAGTTTGCGGGGTTATGTTTATGTTGCCGACAGAGTATTGTTTTGACGTTGAACCATCGGGTTGAACCGGTTCAATGGTTCAACGGTTCAGGGGCTTTGGTTCCATATTTTCACTAAGTGAATCCTTTGCTCGTCTTTTTGATCCAATCAGCGTTGAACTTCTTGGTTGAACCATCTGTTTGAACCAGTTCATGGTTTAAAGGTTCAGAGCTTTATGTTTTTGGTTCATCGGTATGATCGGCATCATCGGCGAAGCAGTTTTATGTTGGGCTGACAATTGGTTGTTTGGCCGATGAGGGATGTTCAAGGTGGTCGTCGGCAAGACTTGTGCTATCGGCCAAGGATTTTCTTATTATTCCAAGGGATGATGGTCTTGCCGAGGACCTAGGATGTAGTATGCCATCGGAGTAACATTGAAGATCGGCATAGGCATTTTGAGATTGGCCGATGGCTTTGGTCATACCGACGGAGGTGGGAGGCCGATGTCTATCGGCGAGACTAGTAAGATCGGCCAAAGGATTTTCAGGTTGGCCGATGGGGTTGGTCCCGACAAGGGGGAAGCAAGGCCATCGGTGAGAGTTGGTCTATCGACTGGGGAGATTTTGGTTGCTCCGACGGTGTAAGTCACATCGACGGAGGTGGTAATCGGCCAAACTATTGAGCTCGGCGAGAGATTTTTGGGGCGGGCTGATGGTATTTGTCATGGCGATGGGTATTTGGTGAATGGTCATGTGTCGAGCACGGCAAAACGCTCGACACCTATTGAGCTCATGGCTGTGCTTTTAAACTATTGAAGGGGTCTCCGCACCATACATGTGGGACTATTCTTCGTGCACATTTGAAACTTCAGTAAAATGCATTTTTGCGAGAAATTTCTATTTGAACGCAGTGACAGTTTTCAAGCGGCTGCGGGTGGTTGAGCCATCAATGGCGATTGTAGCAGGGGTATGGGTGATGGTACACATGATCAGGTTGCCTGATTTTTGAGTGAAGACTTCCAGATGGCGGCACAGGGCTCGAGGCTTCTCTTGTCTGTTGCAGCAATAACTTTTGAGCGCCATTCCTTCTGAGGACTGTATCTGTTGGTTTTTTGTCTAAGCCATGTAATTAATTGCTAAAGGTACACTTTCTGGCTGATATAGGCAGATTGTGTTACCATTTTTGGGGGTTGAAAGTTAAACATTTTGGCTCTGTAATGCAATACAACTGATCTGGTTGCTCTGTGCAGCAAAACTTGTGAGTCTATGTATCTCCTATTGTATGTTTTTGCATGAATCCACTGATTTCATGGTTGATCTTATATGAATAATGCTATGTTTGCATGTGTTATGCTAATTTTGTCTCCAGTATTGCATGTATCTTTCTTCTGAGTCTAGGTATTCAAGGAATGTCTAAGATTCTAGAACATAGAATTCGTGTGTTGAATATTTAATTTTTTAACTTCTGCTCAAGGGGTAGATTAAACTATTTTTAGATTGAATATTGGGAAGGGTATACTGCAATAGGGATGCCATAAGTATAGACATCTTAACACTCTGTATTGGGAGATATCTGTAAGGCAGGTATCATGTGTATCCCCTTAAAATCTAGTTTTAGTTGTTTATGCTGATCATTCACAGGTGTATGTCTACTGACTCCAGGCCCTGGATAGGCACCAATCTTGGTTTGTGTTTGTGTTATAACCATGTCCAGCTTTGCATCCAAACATAAAATCAAAATCAAACACTAAAACAACCATTAGGACATTAGAATTAGTAATAGGATCCAAGTCCTCTGTCTACAACTGCAAATAGGCCCAAAGCCAGCCCCTTTGCTCTTATCTTTCAGTTTTGGTCTACTTACAGGAGGACTTATCTGCTTTTTGTCAGCATCCCAGCCTTTGTATGCATATCTTCATGGATGTTGAGTAGGGAATACCCCCCTAGGTTTTGCAGAGCCTAAAGAAGAAGAGGAGATAAAATATAGAGTATATCTCCTACATTGTTGGCCCCTGGCCCAGAGATCCTGTTGATCACTGATGGTTACCTTGTAGGGAAATCTGGGAGTAAGCATCTAGTCTGGGAAAAAACCAACACCCCTCTTAGTATTCCTTACTTTCAACACCCCCTATCCTCATGCTACATCTCATGCAACTGATGATGTGAGTTGTCCAAATTGCACAAGTTTAGGATCTATCTTCTCTTGGCTTTGTTTCAGTCTCCAAACTTTCACAGGTTCTTTCTTTTGTTCAGGTTTCTTCTTCCAAACTTTTTTAGCCTCTTTCCTTTTCCAACTTTTCAAACTAGGTGATGCTTTTCTGCAACTATGTGCTTTGTGACCAAGAGAGTTACACATATAACATACTTTATTGTAAACAAGATCAAATAAATGATAGTTCCTTTTTGACAACCTATGACCACTTCTATTGTGATTCAATGCATGATCATACCTTCCATGCATTCTATAGTTTCTTTGTATGTGACCAAGATTATTGCACTTATAACACACTGTTTAGGGTAAAATTGGATTTTATTAATCTCTTGTTGTTTAGATGTTAAAATCCTCCTTTCCACTAAACATTGAAGGATCTAGCATCAAGTGGAGAGCACTATCATACCCTAGATCACCTACAAATGAAGGGAAATTTGGATTAGGGAATTAATTATCAATTTTTCCTTCTCCTATGTCCAATTGACCATTAAAACCCTAATTATGCAAATACAACAACAAATTAATGAATTACGGAAAAAGCTCTTACAGACGGGAGTAAAATATAAAATTATAGAATACCTATTTTTGGGGTTCCAAAGCGGAACAGTCAGGGACACTGGAGTGGGCGCCCAAGTCCAAGGTACCTACTTTTTCAAGGAATCTGGACCTCCTTCAGACACTGATCAGCCCTGTAACTTCTATTTTTAGAATCTATTTGCGGAGGACACTGGAGTGAGCGCCCTAGTCCTGGAAGTGCTCCTTTGTCTATATTTCCTTCAGATCTTGAATCCCTGAGCTCTTCCAAACCTTCCTGCAACTCCACTTTTTCCAGATGTGACACCTGTAACCTGCAATCACAAGACTTGGTTTGGGGGTTCTGGTGTTTAGAGGCTTGCCTTAGTCAAAAGCCGAAGGACACTTAAGTCTCTGAACACCATTTTCAGATAAAGAGGGCGTGGCCTTGTGAGGTAAAGGCCAAAAAACAAAGGAATCAATGATAAAAAGACAATGATATGTCGCCTTGTAGTGAAGCTCTCATGGAGGAAGATGCTCTTCATGCCATGAGGCGATTTATACTCAAATCTGTAAATATCAACACATAAAACATACAAGTATGCCCTTGCAACATAATGAAAGCCTTGAATCACCTTGAGAACACAATAGCTTGCTAGTAATCATATCATTGAAATCTAGTCTACAAATGAATGCCTACATATGTTTATATATGCATCTAAAAGCACTCCCGCCAAGATATTTAAAATTAAAACTTACCGTGTCGGCAAAGGGACCTAATAACGGTCACTAACCGACACCCAAAAATTGGGGCTGCCCCAAAATAGGGTAGGACTAGGGTGTGGGTGCCCAAGTCCTCCCCCCTATTTTGGGCAAGGTACAGCTCAAGGGGTCCACCTAGGCGCTATTTGCCAAGGAACCTAGGTCTCATTCCATTGAGGTTTTAAAATATGAACTAACATGTCCTAAATGCATGCTAAAGACCTGGGAGCTAAACCTTATGAGGGAAAAGCCCCAAAGGGGACATTTTTTGATGTTCCATTTAGTCCCCACTTTAATGTATGTATATTTATGCGATGCCCATACATGCATTAAACTAAGGTCACAACCACAACAAACACACCAAACATAGAGAAGACACGCCAATCACATAGAAGATAGTAATGGGCATGCAAAACACAGAGAAGACAGTTACAGTCACGTAGAACACAGAGCAGACAGTTAATGCATGGAAGATAGAAATGATATCTTTTCTTTTCTTTTTCTCATATATATGAAATGCAAATGCAAGTATTGGAAAGTAAACAAACCTCCTAAAATGCAGGAAGCACTACTCAAAGGCACTGGTCTCTGCATATGGGGTAACACACACACAATACATGCAAAACCTCCCAAAATGCACGAAGCACTACTCAAAGGCACTGTTCTATGCATATGGGGTAACAAACACACCATACAAAACAAGCATGCCAAAACACACACTTGAAGACATGGCAGACAAATGATGGAGTGTACCTATTTCTACGTCCAACACCATCTCAGGCACATTACAGGCACACACTGATGATTGGGCTTCACCACAACAATCATCGAAGACACGCTTAAGGGTTGAGTTAGTCACATAACTACTCCCCGCCTCCGCAGAGGCCTTTTGAAAATGATAGGATGATGTAATTTGCTCTGAGAAATACACCATCACCGCATCCACAGAGGGCTTAAGAAAAAGAATATGCTCGATATCCCACCTCCATAGAGGGATTACATGATTGATTGATTGATTGATTGCAAACAAACTCAGGATGCACGATGCACTACTCTGGGGTACAAGTCTATGCATCTGAGGTCAAACACATTGCTAACATCTATAACAGACAGCTTACCTTATATGCCCCCACCTTAAGATGGTTGATATCAATTATCGATATCAAGAATGTTAAGGTAGGAAGAAAACACACAAGGGAACACCAAATTTCACAAAGCCCATGCCCCCCAGAGGTGACACATATTTTACAATCACCAAATGTTCCCACAAACACATCCCTGCAAGAAACATGTTAGTGTCTATAACATCATGATAAACAGTAACATTAATGCATATGATTAACCACACAAAGAGCCAAGGTTATACAATGAGTTCAGAGTTTGAGGATAACCGTGGGGCTATATCACGAAGCTCTCTGAATCGAGTACCACCAAGGCTAGATTCAAAGGCAAACAAAGGTGTATAGAGAAGCAGTATTATTAAGGTTTGTAAATGCGACAGAAACATCATAAAATTCACTACGCGGAAAGCATGAGCGCTTCCACTAGCCAAGCATTGGATAAGATATACAACACCGTCATCATATTATGAACTAAGTCCAATTTTTTATTTCTCTTGAAAGCGACACTAGGTCCACATCAGTGTAAATGTTTGTCATCATCCACCTGCTAGATGGAAACACTAGAGGAAGGGAAACAATAAATAAGAGAGGAGAAAACAAGTGTCTTAGAGAAAGTCACATAGGAGGGTGCCCCCATGTCACCAACCATGATGCTATGTCCGTAAGACACAACACATAACAATGAAATCAGAGAGAGAGACAATATAGAAGAATGATGATACAAATAGAAGGTCACAACAGAGGTGGTCTCTTGGTATCCTGAACCTTACGGGAGAATTTGAGGTCATCCCAAGAGGCCTAAACAACATATAACACATCATGGGGGAAGCACATCATGAGAGAGATAAAGGGTTAGAGATACTTACCTATAGGGTACCAATGTCACTTGAGTAATGTGTTGAAGTGGATTCTATAGGTACTCGAATCCCTTGTTGATTTACACCACATCCCTTACCTTCATAGTTATTATTTTTATACAAAATTTGACATCCATGACCGTATAGAGAATCCAGTTCCTTAGAAGCAGGTGAAGCCTCGTAGGTATCATAATTTGTAGTATAAGTTAGCGTATTATCCTTATTTTCAACCAAGGAGACTTTGTTTTTCTCAAATGTTTCAAAAGATTGCTTAGACAAGATTGATGAGACTTTTGATGTTTCATGTTTATTTAATTTATATTCTCCTGTACTGCAAGGGTTAAAATCTAATGAAATCCAATCATGGTGTAGTGCACTTAGGATAGTTTTAAGTCAATAATTGAAAATTTTAGTATTAGAGATTAAATGAAGTTTTGAAAAATATTGTAATAAAGCGTTAAAAGGCATAGTCAGTTAGTGGATGTTGATTTTAGTCATTTTGTGTAGTGGTCTGCAGTTTACTGTAGTATGACAGTCTATTTTTAGACTTTTTGCTTTTATGCAAAGGCAGTCAATTCTAGGCTAATTTTAGCCTCTCCCATGATGGGAATAAGAGATAACGTGATAAACAAAAGAAAAAGGCATTGTAAGGAGTGTGTGGTTGGATGTATGGTGATTTTGAAGAAGTTTGAAAGGAGAAAATGAAGAGAAACATAGTTTGTTGTCCCCATAACACAATTTTCTATATTTTTGTTGTTCCCTTGCTTTTTTCTTAGGCCGTATAGTGTCTTCATGATTCCTCATACATGGAATGTTAGAGTGGATGGTCTTATGTTTGTTTTGAATCTGGTTGGAGGAGATTTGGTGGGGTTTAAAGCATTTTTCCAAATGTTTTGTTAGAATTGCCCTGTTTTCCAGCTTTATGATTGTCTTTTTGTTGTTCCTTTGTGTTGCCCTAAGCCGTACAATGTAGTCATGATTTAAACTGATATGAATGTTGTAGTTGAGACTCTTACCTTTTATTTAAGCCAAGTTGGACGGAATATCATTGTGGTTTGATCATTTGTGAGTGCTTTTTGTGAAGGAGGTTCCAAAAACCTAGTTTTAAGGGTTTTAGAGAGGTTTTAGTTTTTCCACCTCATGATGCTATGTTAGAACCCCAAAATGGGTGGAGTTAGTGTAAAATGGTGTGTTCTTTAATGGGTTTTGCATGCAGGAGAAGGGGATAAGAAAAAGGTGAAGATTTGAGCCATGAAGACCTCATTGTGTCATGTTAACGCAAACTAGAGTTGGAGGAGTGAAGTTTTGATCATAAAACAAGTTGAAATGATCTTAGACCCATAAAACCTTTGAAATTGGTCTATTTGGGATGTTTTTAAGATCATTAAAGTGGAATTTTGATTGTGGGCTAGAGAATTTGTGTACTTCCTTTATAAAACAGAGCTAATTGCCCTCTTGGACAGCAGGTGTTGGTGCCTATTGGTTTGGGTTTCAAGTATTCATCTGCAGGCCCCTTCAGGAAAACCCCAAAAAAATTCTAAGTCCCTTGGCCTTTTGTATTGTATGTTCTAGTTCTGCATTGACCATCTACAGTAGGTCACTTGTCACTTAAGTTGTAACTTCATGTCTTAGCATTCATTGAGTGATCGGCCCCTTTGCTTTTTGCCACCTTCTCTTCCTGTCACTTAGCCATCACCGTAATAATGTGCATTGGTGGCCTTGTCAAAACTCCCTCCAATGGCCGATGAGATACAAGTAGATCATCACCATGACATGTTTCATCGATAGCCCATTCAGAAGTCTTTCCGATCCTCTGATGGCATATACAAGTCAGAATGTATATCGGCAATATACAAGGCAATTTGAAAAGGTCATCAGACAAACTTCCCATATCGGCAGCCAAGCTAAGTCTCTCTCTGACGGGCCAATACATACAAAGGATACATGCAAGGTAGGGATACAAGCAGTGGGGTCCATGGTTGCATGTGTGTTCTGCATCATTTTTGGTGCATTGGTTCAAATGTACAAGGCCAGACCTGAAAGAATGTTCAATCTGCTTCAGAAATGGTAAAAGATTTTGTTGTATGCATAAAAGCTTTGTATGTATATTGCATTGTATATTTGATATACAATGAATAGATACAATGAAATATACAAGCGGGAGCGGTCAAAGGTCAAAGTTTCAAAAGGCATGGTGGGGCCCGCAGCTTGTATGTCCCAAGTTGTTTGCATGTGTTATATACAAAGCGAATGTACAAGTGCGCATATACAAGGCCCGGACGTGAAGGGGGATGTAATCTAGCTGATAAGGTATTGAAGTCCACAGTTTGTATGTTAGGTACATGTATATGCATATGTACAAAGGGCACATACAAGGCCTAGACCCAAGTGCATTTTCAAACTGATTCACAATGGTTTGGGGTCTGCATTGTCTTTGGTGATTGTATGTATATACAATCACGCATGCACTTTCAAGGGTGAGGAAGATGCAAAGGTTCTATCAGTAGGACTCAATAAATCTGCAAACACTTCTTGGGTCATTACGATGGCCGATGGAGATACAACTGCACAGAGATGGAGAACGAATCAGAGGCTGCCACGTGTCCAGAATTGTTGTATGTATATGTAGATGCATATACAAAGGTTTTAAAAGGCAAATGGGGTGAAATGGCAAAATGTTTGTTCACTATGGAAAAGTCAGTGATAGAAAAGGGGTGCCTACATGGCACGATCCGATTGGCCAATAATTTGCCCATTCAAATTCAGGCCGTAGATCTTGGTGATAGAGGGAAATCGACGGCTCTGTTCAAAACGGAGGTTTTTCCACGCTTCTACAGTGGCATTCTTGGTGGGAAAATTTGCAATGCATGTAGATTGCTGTGTTTCTAGAGGCCGTGAGTTGGTATGCCATTTATGGCAGGTTCGCAGAGGTATGGGTCGATGGAGTTGATGGGCCAACTACCTGATTAATGAAGAAAACATTCAGTCGATGGTTGCACATTTCCCAATCTCATATGCTCCTTCCTTCTTCTTCTGTAGGCTGCATTGAATGTTTTGGGCACCATTCTGATGGTGCATTATATCTGGCAGAATTTTGGCATTTTGAGTTGACCATTGTACTTTATTGCTGAGTACACAGTCTTGTTGTATATGAAGACTGTGTCGCTTATTTTTGTGGTTGTTGAAGACTTGGGCATTTTTTTTGGAGAAAATAACGAAGAACAGGGCATTTCTTAGCTGTTCTATCTCTTCTTGTGAGTTTATGAGTTGCATTTGAGTGCACCTTGCACATATGTTCAGTTTCTTGTCAATTTTATATGAAATATGCTTCTTTGCATGTGTTTAGCTGTTTATCTCCATTTTTTGTATGCATCGCTTCTTTTGAGTCTAGTTGCTAAGGGTTTCTCAGATTCTAGAATACACATTTCTGTATTGCATGCTTGATCTCTAACTTCCATTCAAGGAGTGGATTAAACTGTTTTAGGTTAAAGTATGAAGAAGATTGTATGTTAGCTGGGATATTTGTAAGTAGAGATAGCTAAATACTCATTCTTGGGTGGTGTTTGTAAGGAAAATACCAGTCTTAACCCCTTGAAACTTGAATGCCAGTGTAAATCATTCACTTGTATATGTCTAGTTGACTCCTTGCCCTGAGATAGGCACCAGTCTGCTTCTTGTGTAGTAGTTATGACCAAAACCCCCTGTCTTGCATCCAAAATATAAACAAATCCTTTCATATTTCCAACCTATTAGTTGTAGGAGTAGAATTAGGACCCTTGTATACTCTCATTCCTAACCAGTCAGATATGTCCAAGAAAGTTACCAGCCTTGTGATCTATCATCCAAATCTTGGTCCACACATGAGAGTATTCTGCTTGTTGTTATAAAGCTAAACCTTTCTATCATTGGGTGAGTCAAATGTCAAATCTTTATCTATAGGGATACCCCCCTGGTGTGGCAGAACCAGAAGTGAAGAGGAGGTAGCTCACGTAACCTCCTGTATTTGTTGGCCGAATCTGCTTGTGCATTGGAACCGGCAAACCCTCTGCCGATTTGGAGAGAAAGAACCAACATCAGGGACAGTCTAATTTTGAGGTGTATGTTACAAAACAACCTACCTTTCATGTTTAGTATGTTATGTACCTCCATAATGGGTATCTAAAAAGCCATTTCTTTTGTGGGTTTGAGTCATTTTCAGAAAGTTATGTAAAAATTACTACATCAACTATCCTAATTAGGCATAGGAATAGCAGGTACAGTCCATTTTTTAGGCTTTTGTTCCAAAAAAACTACCCTGCATGTGAGATATGTTATGAAAATCCCAAATGGGTATTTGAAAAGATAATTTCTTTATGGGTTTGGTATGTCTTCTGCAAGTTATGAAGGAAAAACCCTGTTTAGAGGGCTACAAGCGAGCAGGCCTAGCTATGAAGGAAGTAGTACAAGGATGTACTTTCTGAGCATTTTGGTGGTTTTGTGAGCTTGGGACAGTCAAACCTAGAAGGTCTAGGGTCCCTAGAAAGTTTGGAAGGGTTCCCATGTATATGAACCTATAAATGGTGTTATTGTACTGTGCTGAAACCATGGAGTGTGAGAGGACAGTCGTGTCCTGTTTGAAGTCAAGTGTTGTATCTTGGTCCATTAGGACCTAGAAGAGTTGTTTACCTTGCCATCCCCTGTATCCTTTTCCTCCTATGAATTTGGTTGTGATCCCTTATTGGTCTTTGTGTACTAAGCTCTGCGTCAAATTGGTATCAGAGCACAGTTAGTAGGTCTGTGAAGTGTTAAGTTGAAAAGGTAGTTTGTCAAGATTCCTCCAAGAGTGAGAAAAATGGCTCAAGAGATGAATGAGCTGAAGGAGAAGCATGCTAGAGAGTTGAGTGAGCTAAAAGAAATAATGGCTACCCTAGAAGAAAATTAGAGAAGAGGAGTGGCTCTAGGTGATGACAATGAGTCTGAGGAAGAAGAAGAAGCTAAGTGTGAAGATGTTGAAGAAGATTTAGACCCTAAGGATCAAAGGATGGTAAAGTTGCTGAGGGCAGTAAAAGAAGACAAGCACAAGATAAAGATAGATGTGCCAAAGTTTGGAGGAAACCTGAATGATGAAGAGTGACTAGATTGGATTGCAGCATTGGACAATCACTTTGAGTGTGAAAAAGTTCTTGAGGATCATAAAGTGAAGATTACAAAGACCAAGCTGGCAGGTCATGCTTTGTTATGGTGGGATTATTAGCAGACAGAGAGGAGAAAGAAAGGAAAGGCAAAGATTGTTTCATGGGACAAGATGGTAGCAAAAATTAGAGGTAAATTCTTGCCTAAAGGTTATGAAGTTCAAATGTTTAAGAAGCTTCAAAGTTTAAGGCAAAAGGAAATGGATGTTAAGATATACACTGAAGAGTTTTACAATTTGAGTATAAGGTCTGGTCAAAATGAAACTAAAGTACAAAAAGTTGCTAGATATATTGGTGGTTTGAGGTTTAACATGCAGGATGAACTAGTGTTGGCAAATCCAAGGAGTGTGGAAGACTGTTATCAGATGGTAGCTAGAGTGGAAGAGAAGTTGAAAACTAGACAAGATAAGTCAGCCAGAGGTAGAGGCAGAGGATCTTTTCAAAACACAAAACAAGTCAATGAGAGTCAAGAAGAGATGAGCAAGGCACAAGGACAAAGTGTAGATTTCAGAGGTAGAGGTTCTAGAGGCAGATTTGGTGGTGGAAGGAGTGCAAACACCTTTATGGGTAAGTGTTATAATTGTCAAGAGTTTGGGCACCCAGCATATAAGTGTCCTAAGAAGCAAAAGTTTTCAAGTGATGGTGAAAGGAAGAGTGAGAGAAGGACTCAATTAGTTCAAGAAGAAGAATGTGGTTCTAGTTCCACAAGGTGTGATGCTGAGGCAAGAGAAGCATTGATGCTGAGAGAAAGAGCACTGTTGAAGACTTCCAGGGAGAAGGAACTGATTCAGAGGAGAGCATTGTTTTGGACAAATTGCAAAAGCAAGGACAAGGTATGTAAAGTGATAGTGGATTCTAGTTGTACTAACAATATGGTGTTTAGTGAGATGGTAGACAAACTGAAACTGAAGAGAGTTCTTAGGGAAGTTCCCTACAAAATTTATTGGGTGAGTGATCATCAACCCATTTTAGTGATTAAGATTGGAGTGTGATAGGTAAAAAATTAAGTTAATAAGATCAAGCATAGCCATGAAAACCTAATCCTACCATCATCAAAGAATCTAATCCAAATGAAACCAAAAGTATGTAATTCAAGAACAATATCACCTAGATTGTATGATTCCTTGTTTATGATATGGATTGCTTCTTCAACAATGAACAATTATGAAGATAAAAGCTGCCATGATGGATGGATGATAATGACAATAAGCTCAATAGATGCTATGAATACTCAAGTGCTCAATATGCTCAGGATGATAATGTAGACACTATAAAAATGTTGGATAGATATAGTATGGAATGAGAGGGTGTTTATATAGAACTCAACCAAAATCAATCAATGGCGGAGATTCGATGGCTATGTGAATAGCTAAGATTAAATGACGGATATAGGTGAATGTGAAGATGACAAGTGGAGATGAGATAGGGCTTATGTGTGCTTGTGTACATAAAAAGTACTACATGTGAAAGATATTAAATAAAAGATGTAGCACCACTTATCTTTTTTTAAATGAAATAGGCACACATGTAGGCTCATGATATAAATGATAAGATAAATTAATTGAATAAATAAAATTTATTTAATTAATTAGAAAGTGGGCTTGTGAATGAAATTTTAATTAAATAAATAAGATTTATTTAATTAAAATAGATAGAATGAAGATAATTAAATAATTAAAGATTGTTTAATTATAGCTTAGAGGAAATAGCTAATGAATTAATTAAATAAATATAAATTTATTTAATTAATAGAAGAAATAGATGTGTTAGGGATATTGTTCAAGTGTGTTAGACAAATGCAAATGATGTGTAATGCGATGTTTAAATGCTAATGATAATGAGTCAATTTTGGGTGTCTACATTTTGCCCCTCTTTGATACAATGTTTGATAGAGAGTTGTGTCAAAGAAGACACGATATGCCTTCGATAAACAAAGTTATGCCCCAGTGTAATTGGTAGGTGGTACTCCATCTAGAGGTAAGCCAGGCTAACCAGGAAGGGCTGGGTTGGCTCGTGATAGAAGAAAAGCTAGGATGCACGGTTGACACGAAGAAAAATGGGATGAGGCAGAAGAAAAAGATTTGGCATAGAAGAATTAGGGTTTGGAGAGGGCTATAAGTAGGTTCCTTCAAAGGAAAAGAGGCCCATTTGTGCTCAGTGGTGTTCATTGGCTTATAGAGATCTAAAGCTCCTTAGAGTTGGTGTGCAACGAGAGTTGGAGAGCTATTGGGATGGTGATTCCATGCAGAGATCATCGTGCTGAGCGAGTGAGGACACATGGACAACTAGAGGGATCAGACATACCAGTATGTATCAAAAATTTTGCTAAAAGCATGATTTTGATATGATTGAAGTGTCATAAATGTACACATGTCACCATAAGTGACTAGGTCTTAGGATAGGCATTGCAGGTTGCTTAGAAGGAGAAACAAGTCACTTAAGGTAGTAAAGGTCACTTTCAGTCGCGGCTTGGTCGCATATGGAAATAATAGGTCGCTTCCAGTTGGCTAGGTAAACAGAGGCAAAATGCGCATATAAATAAAAGCAAGTCGCTTATGGGCTAAAAATAGTCGCATGCATAGGTAAAATGCTCACCTATAAGATATAGCTCACTTATAGGCTAAAGGTATATGCATAGAGAAATACAGCTTGCACTTAGTCAAGAAGCGATCGCATATGGGCGAGAGATAAGCGCATGTAGTAAAATAGGTCACTTGTGATCAGTAGATAGGCACATATGGAAAAATGATTTGCTTATGGTAGATAAAAGCTAGTATAGTAATAAACAATCCAATTTTACAGCATTTGTAGGTAGTAGAAGGGACTAACATGATGAATGAAATGATGCAGGATATACTACCGCCTTTGTTATCATGAGAGCCACATCCTAGGGATTTGTAGTTGGTGAGATTGTTGGATGCAAAGGAGCGGCTAGTGTTAGAGATCCTCAGGTTAGAGCATGTGTCGAGATTAGAGCTGGTGTAGGCACATCGAGGACTGATGACGACGATGGTGGAGCAATGGATGAGCGAGCATAGTTCTTTCTTGTTGCCGAAAGGAGAGGCTACGATCACACTAGAGGATGTGTTTTGGATTCTGCGGATTCCCATAGATGGGCACTGAGTAGATTATGATCTTGATATGGGTCCAGCTACGTTCAGGAGATTGTTCAGGACACCAAACATTAGAGTAGAGGGCTCAGAGATTCCTATGGCGAGCATGGAGGAGTTATGTGATAGACTGCAATGAGTGGTAGTGGCTATTATCAGATGGTTAGTGGGAGATAGATGAGCGAGAGGTTTTCCAGTAGGATGGGGGATAGTGATGGAGGGGATGTTCTCCTATGGGACAAGATATGCATAGGCAAAGTGTGTACTTGGATAGCTCTATCATTTCTTGCATGATTGCGCATATATGTTTGGGGCTAGTATGTCTGCAGGAGCTATAGTTTTGCATGTGTGGGCTTATGAGCATATTCCAATGACAAGACCAGAGGGATGGGTGGCTAGAACAGTAGGAGAGCCTTATGCTAGGATGTATAGAGGAGCTTTGACATAGCGGCAGTGTAGAAGAGTAGTGTACTGGTGGAGGAGATTGGATGAGGTAGATAGATTTATATGGAGGCCATGGTTGGGATGTGAGAGATGGGATGAGGAGGATACTGAGCTTGTCTATGCTAGGCAGGCGAGATATATTTTTGGACATGGGATATACATTATAGAGCG
Organism: Cunninghamia lanceolata; assembly: GCA_027924645.1. NCBI lineage: Eukaryota > Viridiplantae > Streptophyta > Pinopsida > Cupressales > Cupressaceae > Cunninghamia > Cunninghamia lanceolata. Next base: position 22,336,960 of record BSBN01001583.1, read on the forward strand.
CTATTTGCCAGAGAGGGTTTTGAGATAGTTCAGGTTACCACAGGTAGTACTAGTTGGTGATGCCATTTTTGGGAGGACTAGATAGGAGGTGTTTGATTAGGGATCGGAGGTTGTGGTTGACACGGCTTTGGAAGAGAGAGAGGGGCTACAACTAGTTGTATGGAAGTGGGGACAAGGTCCTGCAGATCTAGGCATGCTCCTAGACTATGATGCATACTGGGTGACAGGGAGACCGACACGGCTAATGCGGGTTGGCGAGATAGGGGAGATAGGGATGGAGAGACCAATCAGGAGGAGGTGACGACGGGCTCCACCAGCGTAGGCTGTTGTACTAGCAGCACCAGGGATACAGATACAGGGACAGGTGCAGGGACAGTCTCAGGGGTAGATATTAGTAGGTGATGATGTTGGGATTCAACAACTGCAGAGGAGGATTAGAGAGGAGAGGAGATGGAGGTAGTGGGATTAGATGAGATTGAGGAGGGTGGAGTTGGATAGACACCAGGCGGTGATTGGCTTGTGACATGCTAGGGCTTAGGCTCAGACATACCAGGCTCAGTTACATGTTAGAGTGCAGGCTGGGGATGGGCAGGATGATAGTACACTTGCTAGAGTGATAGGAGAGAGAGATACAACTAGACAGAGTGAGCAGATGATGAGATTAGAGCAACATACTGCTGTACAATAGATGTAGGTGATGAGGGCGGAGAGAGATGGTCTACGGGAAAAGAGGGATATGACTATGCAACAGCTACGGGGGATGACTAGTGAGCTAGATAGAGCAGTGACTGCATTGGGTACAGATGGGGCTATGATGTATTTGGCCACACAGTTGACACAGGTACAGGCAGAGTTGTGGAGAATACATGGTGAGGCGGAGTAAAATAGAGGCTTATACTATGGGACTGTGCCAGTAGAGTAGAGGCAGCCTAGCTTCAGGAGCAGATCAAGAGCTTTAGGTTCACAGAGGACAGGGGGATCTCGATCTCTAGCCTTAGTGATGGGACCACCAAGAGATAGGGGGAGTGGTGTAGGACCCAGTGGTGGTGGTCAGGGCGAGGGAGTTGCTAGTAGTCACTAGGGTTACCTTTTTTATGTTGTATTAGGATGAGGCCTAGAGCCAATTGTACATTCTTTATTGCTTAGCTTGTATATGTAGACACTTGTATATTGACACATGTATATATATATATATATATATATATATATATATATATATATATATATATATATATATATAATGATGTATTCCTTATCTACATGATGATGCAATAGATGCACTGTTGGTATTATGATGGTCATGCAATGTTGTATTTGTATTTTCATGGATTATAAATGGATCTCTATGTAAATGATATGAATGGAATTGTATGATAAGGCAAATATGTAAATGGTAATGATATGATATGGACTTATGTGTATAGATAGATGGTAATGAGATGATATGTGATGGACTTATGTATGTCTAACACACTTGTTTTGTAGGATAAGAGATATGGAAGAAGGACGATGAAAATGATTGATCTTGGCTGAGGACTATATAGACAAATAATAGGATGAATAGATGGGGCAATGGGCAGCTTTTTAAGTAATTGCTCAAACTGAAAAGAAATGCAATCCTTATTTTTGATATAGCATGTGGATGTTATGCACCACGGTATAGAAGACCAAGGTGTCGAGATATCCAATGCGCAACTAGCATGCTACAATCTTGTCTAAATGCATGAGGTCAAGATGTTGAGCCAACATACACAAGATATGAATAACAGCTAGTGTTTCAAGATGGACTTTGACACTACAAGCAATGGTTTGAGCTTATCTCCACTACACATAGTGACAACTTGATGGTTATATATATGGAACTAGTCTTGACATAGAATAATCTCAACTACATAAGAGACTATTTATCTTCTTAGATGCTAGAGATATTGATATGCAAGATGCTAATCCCAACATGTACAAGATACCAATATGCTTAGGAAGAGAATAAGATCATCCCACAAACACAACATACGAAAGCAATATGACCATGTCCCATTCTTTACTTCATTGTAACATACCAAGATATAGATAGATCAAGGTAGTCTTGATTAGGCATAGAAAAGGGACAAAAGATAAATCAAAAGATAAAGCAAAAGATTCTATCATCACATTCTCTTGCAAAATTTAGGTGCTCATAGATGGATTTAAGTTGGCCCCTTGTTGAGAGGAAAGTTGCATCCTGTTGGAGGCTAAAGATGTGGATAAACTACTATAGCAAATGTTGGCTTAAGGCATGAGGACAAATAACTTCTGGCTTATTCTTGATTGGTTAAAGTGCTTGAGATTTCATTATACACATAGTTTGTTTCCTGCTTGAGCTGATCAAAGAGAAGAAAATGGAAGATGAGAAAAGATGGAGAAGATGGGGTGGATCATCTATGCTTGAGTACTGGAAACTTCCTTCATATTCCACACTACCTACATACCCTATATCCATGGGATCAAAGCACATTTACGATGATGATGAGACATGATGAATATGTAGTTTGTAACACCTAATTTAGTTTTCACCCTAAAAACTAAGTTTAACCAAAGGTAATAATTTTTTCTTTTGAAAGTTTAAAATAGAAAAGTAATTTCAAGTCAAAATTAGGGATGTGACATAGTTCTGGGTTTTATTGATGATGTGTGTGATGAAAAAATAGAAGAATGTGAGATGAAAGATTTAAGGATGATTAGAAGAAAGATGAAAGATGGATGACGAAGAGAAGGGGCTATCGTCTTAGCCTAAATCAGAGTGCTTCGTTCGCATCTCAGATTACCTACATACCCTGTATCCATGAGATCAAGGCTTTAAGGATAGAGTTGGGATGTAGTTCTTGCTTATTACACTGGTGAGTGACGTTGAAAGAATCAATTGATTGCTTGAATGTTTGCATTAGTGATGTTTTGCTATTTTTGGATGCTGGATGAGCACAAATCGATTGCAAAGATATGAATTCTGGTTACAAATTGTTTTGCCATGTTTGTCATTGGATGAATGCTATGGTTGAAGTTGAAAGTTTCCTGTGTTGTGAGCTAAAGTGTTTGATGTGTTATATGCTAGAGATAGTGGTATCCACTTTCAAATGAGACTCAACAAATGCCCCCAGTGCGGGATGAGGTTTATTATGAAGGAGTGACGATGGAGAAGGCATGCGGTCAAGATGCTAAGGTGCCAAAAGAGATAGTTATCGCAACAATGTCTCAAGTATGATAGCTAGCAGTGATAGAGGTGAAGGTGGAAAAGTTGTTTATGGTGATGACATGTGGATTATGATATGGATTATGTGGGATAGGATGGTAGAATATGCTAGGAAGAGTGGTGATCAAACAAACCAAGCAGATAATGGAGGATGGTCACTACACATAGCGCCTATTTGCTAGGTTTTCACTATGGTACTTATCCAAGGCGCATGTTTACCAGGTTTTCACCAGAGGATGGATTATTTATCTTATACTATTATTTTTTTGTTATCCAAAGCACCACAAAGTGGTTTTCATTGTTGGATGGATTTTTTTATTTTTTTATTTTTTTATTTTTTTATTTTTTTGAATAGCTGATTACACATAGCGCCTATTTGCTAGGTTTTCACCATGGTAATGGATAGGATGGACTCAAGTGGCTAGTTCAATGGATGTTGGTTGTCCCATTAGAGATGGATGTCATTGCACGGACCATGTTGTTATGCTCATAATTGTTGGTAAGGGTTTGCATGTGACAGATGGATTAGGTAGATATTGGATTATGATATGGATTATGAAATGATGGATAGGCTAGTAGCCTATGGTGTGGATTTATATAAGACTCATGCAAAAGCATGGATGAAAGGCTTATGCAAAAGCATGGACCATAGGAAGGTGATTCGGGATATATGTAGGATGGTAGATGAAGGATGGGGAGATGGAGGTATGTGTGAATGTTTTGTAATGGAAGGGAATCATGACCAACGGTTGCATACATTGCTAAACATTAAAGCTTTAGATGGAAAAGGTGGTGCAGGAAGTGAAAGAGATGCTTGCTTAGGCGATGGGTGATGGAGTGATTTAGAAACCCACATATACTTAGTACTTTTATGATTTTTTCTTTTCTTGTGGGATTTTTAAATGGAATGGGATGGAAATGAAAGAAAATGATTGGGATTCTTGAGGGATGAATAAGGATGCCTCAATTGGTTGGCTTGCTTGTTTTCTTAGGGACCCATACCCTTTTGGTCGTAGGCTCTTCTTGTGGAGTTATAGGCTCAGCTAACTTTTTAGATGCGCTAGGCTGTGATTCTTTGCTTTGATGCCCTAAGGCATGAGAATCTTTAGGATTCTTAGTAGGATTTTTAGCTTTAGAGGTAGAGGTATCCAAATCTTTATTTTTGAATCCCATGGATTTGGTGGAAGCGGGGTTGGCAGAATGAGTGGAAGCTTTATGCTTAGACAGTATGTGAATTTGTTGGTCATGGTTAGGAATGTAATGGTGCTGATGGATAAAGGGATAATTAGGTGTTGGTAACAATGGAGGTAAAGTGGATGGAGGGATATTAGGAGTTGGAAGGAGTGGAGGTAAAGTGGATGGTGGAAGATGTACGGTCACATGCTTTTGCACATTATAGGATGGTGGAAGTGGAAGATATGGAAATAAAGTTAATGGTGGGAGTTTAGGAGTTGGAAGAAGCGGAGGTAAATTGGATGGAGGAAGATGTACGGTCGCATGCTTTTGCACATTATAGGATGGTGGAAGTGGAAGACATGGAAATAAAGTTGATGGTGGGAGTTTAGGAGTTGGAAGAAGTGGAGGTAGAGTGGATGATGGAAGATGTACAGTCACATGTTTATGGGGTTTAGAATGGGGTTTTTGACGGGAAATGGTGGACTTAGGATGGATGGAGGAATTACCAACATCTTTATCTTGGGGAAGTCGACGCTTGACACTAGGACTAGGAGTGCTTGGAGAACTAGACTTGAGTTCATCATTAGATGGAGGTGAAGGGGTTGCAGAAAGCATGAAGATGGAGGATCCCAAAAAAAGGTTGGTGAAATGAAAGGAGTAATCATCGATGGTATCAGAGTTAGAAATCTCTCTTACCAAAGAAGATTTAGCTTCTGTATTAGAAATGGATATGGATGAAGATTCTTGCAATGTGTGCTCACCTGGACCACTTTCAATGTACTTGATACAGAGGTTGGAAGTGGCTTTGCTAGATGATGGCTTGAGTAGGTCAGATGGGTCTATATAGGATGAAGATGGATATGCCTCGGTGTTGAGAGAAATGCGGTTTAGACTCTAGTATTTATCTTGAAAGGAATGACAAAATTCAAATGGATTGGGATCAACATGGATAGTAATCTCAAAACCATTGTGTGGAAATTTAAGACATTGATGGTATGTGGAAGGAACTGCCTTGAGGGAATGTATCCATGGACGACCAAGGATGATGTTATAAGGAAGATAAATATCAAGAACCTGACAACGGGTTTCAGTAGTGACTGACTCAACTTGGATAGACAAGAAAATAATCCCTTCAGTATCTCACTCGACATCATCATATCCTCTGATAGTAATAACCTTGAAGGTGTCAACATCATTCTCAGAATATCCCAATTGTTTTATTAATTTCAAAGAACATATATTAAGACCAGCTCCACCTCTACCAAGATTCGTTTGATACGACATTGTTTAACAAACACTTCAATGTGGAGGGCTTCGTTGTGGGAAGGGTGAATAGAGGAATGAAGATCTTTGTCAGAAAAGGTTAAATGACAAGGGGCTGCAATGCTAGCGACCATAGATGGAATTGTGTGATATCAATATCATTGGGCACTGAAGATTCTTGTAAGGCTTTGTCAAGTATAGCTTTGTGAGCAGGGGATATGCGGAACAACTCAAGAATGGATATGTGCGCGGGTGTTTTGCCAAGGTGGTCCAGGATATTATAGTTAGAGAATGGTCAAGGAGGATGAATAGGTGCTCCTTGGATAGTGACTCGACCTCTTTGAGTGGTTACAACACAGTCAAGTGCTTTGCCTTGGATAGTAATGGTAGAAATGCGAGCATGGTCAATGTGGCCAAGGGTAGATGATTCATAGTTGTACTGAATGGCGTTCCTGACATGAGGGTTACTTGATTTGTCATGAGATGGAAGTGGATTCTTGAAAGCCTCTAGATCATAGTTTGATGTTGATTGTTGTGTAGGTTGAGTTGTTGAAGGTGTAATTTTTATTAAACCTTGATCGATGCAATCTTGGATAACATGTTTTAAATGCATACAACCATTTTTTTGTGTCCTTTAACTCTATGGTAATCGTAATACTCATTTTCTTTGTACCGAGGAGCTTTGAAGAGCGGTTCACCATTGGGTGGTGCATCCAGTAACATAATATCACCTGCTTGGAGAAGCTTTCGAAAGACAACTTCCATAGGTTCCACTAATGGTGTAAATTCTTGGCACGGATTAGAAGTTTGTCGTTGTCGCATTCATTGAAAAGGTTGTGTTGTTGTAGAAGCAACTTGAATGTTAATGGGAGATTTCATAGTTTGTTTGTTCTTTGCATCCACAACACCATCGTTGACAACATTCTTATTTTTGTTCCAAAAGCGAGACTTATCATTGGAGTTTTGAGGATAGTCTTTGTTGTCGCAAAAGATCTTGATAGTTCCTTTAGCAATTAAAGCTCGTTCAATGATGGTTCCTTTGGAAACAAGTTCATCAAAGGTGCTAGCACTTTGCAATTGTAGTTGGAATGACAGCTCCGGATGAAGATTTTGAACAAAGATATCAAGTTGTTGCTTCTCAGGTATTTCCCATGATAGTTTGTGAGCCATATTATGCCATCGTTGAGTAAATGAAGAAAAGGCTTCACCATTGCACTATTTATTGTTGACAAGGTCATTCATGTTCACCTCATATTCAATATTAACAGCAAAGTGTGATCAAAACTTATTTGCTAATTCTGAAAAAGACTTAATTCTCGGAGGTAAATAAGAGAACCATTCGAGAGCTTGTCCTGCTAAGCTTCAAGGAAATAGTCTCAAAAGATACATATCATCATAAGCAACATCGAGACATACCACAAAGAATGCTCTAAGATGGTCTTCCAGATTTCCTTTTCCTTTGTACTTGCCAAATTGTGGAATTTCAAAGTGTAGTGGAAAAGGTGTCATATGAAGTGACTTGTCAAATGGATAAGCGCATATGTTTTCTAGAGAAAATGTCTTCTTGCCTTGTCCTACCACTTGGTTGATCATTTGTTGAACATCCGCTAGAGATAATTGTTGTTGTTGCAAAGGGGGTGAAACATGGTATGATGTATATTGAGGTTGCTATTGTGGGATATATGAATCCATGACCATTTTTTGAGGTTGCGTACTCACAATGTATGTCAAAGGATTGGTATGTGACACATATGTGGTTGAGGAGTGCTTTCCTTGAGACACAAATGGTGGTTGGGTATATTGTGATGAATTGGCACCAAGATTTCGCATCACATGAGAAGTGGAAGATGGATTAACACTAGTTAATGGTTGGGAAGTTGGAGTTGGGTTTGTGACATGGTAAGTGATGGAAGGATTGGTGGATGCGAAAGAAGGATGGACACTTGGGTTTGTGTCCTGGACAACATGGGGATTGATATGTGTCATGTGTTGGGTGACAATAGGCAAGCCTTGGGTAGCATAAGATGAATTGATGGTTTGTGAAGGATTGGAAGAATATGACGGAATGGATGTAAGTTGCTCAACATAAGTGACCATAGTGCTAGGATTGGCTTGAGAAATGATAGGAGGGTCACTTATGTCAATAAGACTAACATTGGGATTATATGGTGTAACAGAGGGATTAGTAGAGATAGTGGAAAGCGTATTAGCAGTTGGTATATGAGATGTGGTATTCACATGGGATATAGCAAGTTGTGATGGTCGTGAAGCTTGGACTATTAGTGTTTTTGGGATAGTTTGGGAGGCTTGCACATTATGGGATATGGGGATAGCTTGTGATGTTTGGGGCATTTGCGCTTGGGCCACATGGACAGCTTGTGTTACTTGAGGCATGGAAATAGTCATGGTAGGAGGAGTATGTTGAGGAACATAGAAAGGTGGAATGTTCAAATTTTGTAAAATGAAAGGGAGCACATTGGTTGGTGTTATCAAAGGTTCTAGGATGTACTCCGAGCGTGGTGCATCAAATGAAGTAACAATAGGCAATGAAAGAGATGTGTTGGAAGATGAAGTTTGTGATATGATGGGGGATGGTGTGACTATAGTGGATGGTCCCTTTGTAACAATAGTGAGAGTGTTTGGATCATGCTCTCTAATAGTAGATATGTCAAAATCTCTTGGTAATTTAGCACCCATGTGAGCAAGTTGCAAGAAATAGTGATTAGGCTCAGATAAAACAAGTCTCTCAACTTGATCCCACACATGTGTATCCTGAAATTTTGATAAGTCTTCTTGGGATTGTTCTTCAAAAGTCTCAAAAAATGTTTGAGGTTGTACTTGTTGTGAAGATGACTCTCCAATGGTATACCCATGAGGCGTAAACATATGAGGAGGCATACCAATCATAAATTGAGTTGTGTCTTTAAGAGGTGTTGATCTAGATTGTTGCATCTTAGCTCCCATCTCAGCTTGCAATTTGGCTTCCATTTTAGCTTGTAGGTTGGCTTCCATTTCATCTCTATATTGACTCCTAGTTTGAGGCATGATGTTGAAAACTAAAGTTTAGCTTGTCAAGGTTTAGAGATCTGAAAGAAAGATGATAGTTTGCTAGTTGGTTGGTTGCTGGTTGCTTTGTTGTTTTGCTTGCTTGCTGATTTGTTTGATTGGCTGGTTTGCTTGGTTGATTTGTTGTTGGCTTGTCTTCCCTAGAGAATAGCTCACACACTCAAGGGAAAAGTTGTTTGCTACGGGTTGCTATGTTGCTGAAGCTAAATCTAGGAGATGATGTTTTGTTGATTGATCGAATTAATTGGTTTGATGTTTGGTTTGCTGATTTGGGATCTCAAAAAGATGAAAAACTCATGAAATTCAATTGATTGGTAAGCTCAAAGTAGGAGACAAAGTTCAGGTATCTGCTAATGATCAGAGATAGGTCTGAAATCTAATGCTGAGGCTGACCAAGTTGGATTTGTGGCTAATTTGACTGAGTCACTAAGATTTGCTGATATTAGACCACATGTGATGAGTAATAGGTCAAATGCGACTCAGCAAAGGCCAAAGGTGACTGGTAATCACTTAAATGCAAGCTGGTTTTGGTTTTGATAGCAGGTTACAGTGTTAACTAGAGGTGAGCCAATTTTTCATAGGTAATTAATATTGACTCAAAAGTGATTTACTGTTGTTCGGAAGTGACGTAGGTTAGACTAGAGGTGACAAACTATTGTTTAAAAGCAATCTGATTTAGACAAAAAGTAGCTGACTGTTGTTTAAAAGTGACTTTGTTTAGGTAAAAAGTGGCTGACTGCTATTTAAAAGTGACCTTGTTTAGGTAAAAAGTGGCTGACTGCTATTTAAAAGTGATTTAGTTGTCTGTATGCATGTAGTTTAAGCTCAAAAGTGACTATGTCTGTCAGGAAATATGTTTGATTTGTGATTTTTGACAAGAAAATAGTAATTGCAGTCACTCGCACTCACAACAATCACAAACTTGTACAACCTAGGCTAGGAAAGGATTGTATTTGTTGAATCCCCTGGCTGTGCTTATTCAAAGCGGATAGCTTCAGGATCTTGGTAGCACCGGCTCCTCTCCATGACACACACTTCTCACGTATACCAAGATCCAAGTTTCCCAAAAGGCCTGTCCCTCACCAAACCTTAGGATTGTCCCTGCTATCTCTTCTAAGAACCATGTGAATCAGGGCGGCTTCAAAGGTCCCACCTTTTACGTCAACAAATAGAAGGTTTTTGGCTACTACACAAAATTGCTAATAAGGGCATCCGTTCGGGTGGCTAAATGTGTGGCAGCACTACTCTCCATTATGGAGTCTCCCAGCCTTCAAGGTTTACGCCTTGGAGGGTTTTGGGGGAGGTTGGATGTTGGTATAACACAACAACACCTGTTGTTTGTGGCTTTCAACACAAACACTTTTCTTATATAGCGGTTCGGAAGGACTTGGCTTTAGCCCATTACTGCTTGGGTCATATTCCTTCTCACACCGGGAAGGTAGGCCCTCTAAAGATAATAGCAAGTTCTCATACACCCAAGATCCATTTGATAGGCAAAGGGAGAGAATACTTTTTTTATTAAATTGGGTTACAATCAATCACATGCAAGGAATCAAAAAAGATTAATCAAGCACGGAGCAAGCAATGATTCGTTTTAAGCACCAAGCCCAAATGTTCCTAATTTAGTAATAAACCACAAGTCTTGGACCGATTGAAGCTGCAACAGATATGTTAGTAGTTTAATAACCTCCTTTTCTTGGACAATCGATAAGATGCTGCACAAATACCCAATTAGTAGCCAAGAAAATTAAACTGCAAATGATATAGACTGAAAGTGAAATAGTTTACCAGAGGTGATCCATTGTCGGTCAAAAGTGATCTATATTATGTCACAGGCGAAATGTTATAGATCCTAAGCAATGTTGAAAGTGCCAAATGTGGATTGTTAAAGCTCACAAGTGATGCAAAAAGGTAGGAAGCGACTGGTTATGGATCATAAGCGACTTGGATCTGCAAGAGAAACAACATGCAACAAAAACCCTAGTTTTGCAATAAGCAATGCAATTAGCTAAAGGTGATCACTGTCAGATCAAAAGTGATTCAGATAAATGCATAAGCTACCACTGTTAACGTAAAAGAGATGCAAAATAGACAGAAAGTGACCACTATTCGCTTAGAAGCAATCCAGAAAATGCTAAAGGTGGCAGGTTTCAGCTTAGAAGCGATGCGTATGTTCAGACAATGATGGTTTTTTGCTCAAAAGCAACTGGAATTTGCCGTAAGTGCTTGGAAAATCTAATCTTCATAAAAACAACTTCAAATAGCAAAGTTAATCAAGGATGTGGGTCCCACCGGGCGTGCCAAAATGTGATAGGTAAAAAATTAGATTAATAAGATCAAGCATAGCCATGAAAACCTAATCCTACCATCATCAAAGAATCTAATCCAAATGAAACCAAAAGTATGCAATTCAAGCACAATATCACCTAGATTGTATGATTCCTTGTTTATGATGTGGATTGCTTCTTCAACAATGAACAATTATGAAGATAAAAGATGCCATGATGGATGGATGATAATGACGATAAGATTAATAGATGCTATGAATACTCAAGTGCTCAATATGCTTAGGATGATAATGTAGATGATATACGAATGTCTGATAGATATAGTATGGAATGAGAGGGTGTTTATATAGAACTCAACTAAAATCAATCAATGGTGGAGACTCGATGGCTATGTGAATGGCTAAGATTAAAGGATGGACATAGGTGAATGTGAAGATGACAAGTGGAGAGAAGATAAGGCTTATGTGTGCTTGTGTACATAAAAAGTACTACATGTGAAAGATATTAAATAAAAGATGTAGTACCACTTATCTTTTTTTAAATGAAAGAGGCACACATGTCGGCTCATGAGATAAATGATAAGATAAATTAATTAAATAAATAAAATTTATTTAATTAATTGGAAAGTGGGCTTGTGAATAAAATTTTAATTAAATAAATAAGATTTATTTAATTAAAATAGATAGAATGAAGATAATTAAATAATTAAAGATTGTTTAATTATAGCTTAGAGGAAATAGCTAATGAATTAATTAAATAAATATAAATTTATTTAATTAATAGAAGAAATAGATGTGTTAGGGATATTGTTCAAGTGTGTTAGACAAATGCAGATGATGTGTAATGCGATGTTTAAAATGCTAATGATAATGAGTCAATTTTGGGTGTCTACATGGAGCATATGAGGATAGAGTACTTTGTGACATCCTACCAATGGATTGTTGTCATGTGATACTGGGAAGACCCTGGCAATTTGATAAGTTTGTAGTTTATGATGGAAGAGCCAATACCTTCAGTATTAAGAAGGATGAGAAGACTTTTGTACTACTGCCATTAGAGGAGCAGTCAAGGATAGTAAAGATGATTATGTTTGGCAAGAAGGAGATAGTGATGTTTGAGGAGAGTAAAACAAGGAGTGTGTAGCCTTTTCAAGGTATGAAGTTGTTGAAACAACAAAGAGTAAGTGTGTAGAAGAGTTGCAGCCAGTTTTGAGGAGAAATATCTTCATGTGGAAGGAGGTGACTGAAAATATGAAGTGGAAGAGTGTAAACCTTGTGGAAAGGCACGAAGTGAGTGGAGGAGTCTTAGTAGGGACAATCATGTGCCCTGTAGTGAAGAGTAGAGATAAGAGACAACCAAGTGAAGTTGGTGCAGTAGTTTGCAAAGTTCCTAAGATAGTAAACAAGTTGGATAAAGGTCTAACAGAGGTTGGTAAAGGTACTGTGATAGTGATTAGTGGAAAGAAGAGTAGTATGAGACAATGGTGTGAGAAAGGAGCTGAGAAGGAAGTGTTAGAAACAGATGTAAAGAAGAATGGAGTTGACAGAGTACTCTATGACAAAGTCAAACAAACTTCAAGGATAAGAAAAAGCAAAAATAATAAGGACAATGAAGGATCAAGGAACAAAGAACCTGATAAAGACAAACATGGAGGATAAAAACAACCAATGAAGGACAATTTACAAGAATATTTCCAAGGGACTTGGAAAAGTTTCAAGTTAGGGTGTATGGTGCAGTGCACTTAGGACAGTTTTAATTCAATAATTGAAAATTTTAGTATTAGAGATTAAATGAAGTTTTAAAAAATATTGTAATAAAGCCTTAAAAGGCATAGTTAGTTAGTGGAGGTTGATTTTAGTCATTTTGTGTAGTGGTTTGCAGTTTACTACAGTATGACAGTCTATTTTTAGACTTTTTGCTTTTATGCAAAGGCAGTCAGTTCTAGGCTAATTTTATCCTTTCCCATAATGGGAATAAGAGATAAGGTGATAAACATAAGAAAAAGGCATTGTAAGGAGTGTGTGGTCGGATGTATGGTGATTTTGAAGAAGTTTGAAAGGAGAAAACGAAGAGAAACACAGTTTGTTGTCCCTATAGCACAGTTTTCTATATTTTTGTTGTTCCCTTGCATTTTTCTTAGGCCGTACAATGTCTTCATGATTCTTCATGCATGGAATGTTAGAGTGGATGGTCTTATCTTTGTTTTGAATCTAGTTGGAGGAGATTTGGTGGGGTTTAAAGCATTTTTCCAAATGTTTTGTTAGAATTGCCTTGTTTTCCAGCTTTATGACTGTCTTTTTATTGTTCCTTTGTGTTGCACTTAGCCATACAATGCAGTCATGTTTTAAGCTGATAAGAATGTTGTAGTTGATACTCTTACCTTTCATTTAAGCCTAGTTGGAAGGAATATCATTGTGGTATGATCATATTGTGAGTGCTTTTTGTGAAGGAGGTTCCAAAAACCTAATTTTAAGGGTTTTAGAGAGGTTTTAGTTTTTCCACCTCATGATGCTGTGTTAGAACCCCAAAATGGGTGGAGTTAGTGTAAAATGGTGTGTTATCTAATGGGTTTTGTATGCAGGAGAAGGGGATAAGAAAAAGGTGAAGATTTGAGCCATGAAGACCTCATTGTGTCATGTTAAGGCAAACTAAAGTTGGAGGAGTGAAGTTTTGATCATAAAACAAGTTGAAATGATCTTAGACCCATAAAACCTCTAAAATTGGTCTATTTTGGATTTTTCTAAGCTCATCAAAGTGAAATTTTGGTTGTGGGCTAGAGATTTTGTGTACTTCCTTTGTAAAACAGGGCTAATTACCGTCTTGGACAGTAGGGACAGTCTAATTTTGAGGTGTATGTTACAAAACAACCTACCTTGCATGTTTAGTATGTTATGTAACTCCATAATGGGTACCTGAAAAGCCATTTCTTTGTGGGTTTGGGTCGTTTTCAGAAAGTTATGTCAAAATTCCTACTTTAGTTGTCTTAATTAGGCCTAGGAATAGAAGGTACAGTCCATTTTTGAGGCTTTTGTTCTAAAACAACCTACCCTCCATGTGAGATATATTATGAAACTCCCAAATGGGTATTTTAAAATCTAATTTGTTTATGGGTTTGGTATGTCTTATGCAAGTTATGAAGGAAAAATCATGTTTGGAGGGCTACAAGCGAGTAGGCCTAGCTATGAAGGAAGTAGTACAAGGAGGTACCTTCTAAGAATTTTGGTGGTTTTGTGAGCTTGGGACAGTCAAACCTAGAAGGTCTAGGGTCCCTAGAAAGTTATGAAGGGTTCCCATTTATATGAACCTATCAATGGTGTTATTGTACTATGCTGAAACCATGGATGGTGAGAGGACAGTCATGTCCTGTTTGAAGTCAAATGTTGTAGCTTGGTCCATTAGGACCTAGAAGAGTTCTTTGCCCTACCATCCCATGTATCCTCTTCCTCTTGTATAGTTGGTTGTGACCCCTTAGTGGTCTTTGTGTACTAATCTCTACATCAAGTCATCACCAACAAGTGCATTCGATGGTTGAGAGTTTTGCACAACATTAGTCATTGATGGATCACTTCACAAATTGTTTAATCTCATATGATTGTAAACTGGTTTTTACATTTCAATGTGTAAACAGTTATCTGGTTTAGGATCAGCATGAATAGTATGAAGTTTACCTTTGAATATAAATTTGATTAAATGATGTAGAGTGGAAGGGACTGCCCCCAATGCATGAATCCAGGGTCTACCAAGAATCATGTCTAAGATAAAGAACTAGGCATGGCATGAATTAGGGTAGGCACCATGACAGGTCCCACTTTTATAAGTAAAGTTATAGTACCTATGGATTGTCGTCCAACATTGTCAAAACCACGGATACTTAACGATTCTAGCTTGATGGCAGATGTATCAACTTTAATCTTATGTAATAAGTCAATGCCACAAACATTAAGAGCTGGTCCATTATCAATCATAACTCTCTTAACCAATGTTTTATTTATTGTAACAAAGATTACAAGAGGATCATAATGATTTTGAACTTCAATTGACGGTAATTCCTATGGTTGAAAGAGGATATCTATTTTAGTCGCATGCATACTATCCAATATGGTTGCTACATCATTAGGCTTAGCAGTAGGTGGGACAATTACCTTTTACAAAGCTTCTTGGAGCATTCCATGGTATGTAGGCAATGTTTGTGTTAAATCCCAAAGAGAGATCTTAGCCAGAGTAGTGTGAAGCTGTTTGACAAGATCATACTCTTGGCCACTTGTATAAGTAAGAAGAGGTGGTTAAGAGAGCATAGGTTGAGAACATGGAAGAGAGATAGGCACTTGTGGTGCTTGCTTACTTTGCTTTTTATTATGAGTGTTATATGTATGAGCAATCACATTCTGTACACCCTGATTTCTTGGAGCAGTTTGCTTTGCATATTCATAGATGTGATCTGAGGATCTACCTTGAACAATAATTACTAGTTTTAAGCAAGAGGGTGCACTAGGTGCCCCTCAGACAATAATCTTAGGAATATTGCTACAAAATTTATTGATCCATATTGAATTAACACTGTTTCCCTCTTGGCTGCATCCAACATCCATCCCTAAAGGATTTAATGTGAGAGACCTTTTCTCATCCACTAATGCTACATCTTGGCTAGGGAGAGCAATGGGATGAGAGGAAGGGATTGTCTCATTAGTCAAACTAGAGCTATCCATAGTCCTCTCATAAGAGATTATTGAATTTTTAATCAAAGGTGAAAGGTCCAATGGATTATCCACAGAGGTCTCATGCACCAAATGATCGTTAGGTGAATAGTCTTTCTCTACCCATGAAGAATCCTTCTTGAGAGGGAGCCCTTTATCCACTAATGTTTCATTTTCCAAATAGGGTATGGTAATGTTTAGAAATGTGTCAATAATTTCATCCTCTTGTGCTAGTATATCCTCATAGGAGGAATCATTTTCTATGTCATCATCATACATTTTAGCTATTAAATCCAAAGCATTAAGAGAACTTTCACTCTCATCATTATTAATGTGTTTCATCAAATCTTCTACTACCCAAGGGTATGTGTTCATGAGAGAGGTGAAGTTGTAAAAATTAGGTACATAGTCAAGGATTTCAAATGACGAGCATTTAAATATATCCTTGTGATACATAGCTTGTAAATAAGTGAGCACATGATGACTCTTATTAAGAAATTTGTAGAAACTCTCAAAGCTCTTGATATATGCATGTAAAGATACCAAAGTGCAATGAAATAAAGATTCCATAATGAAATTTCTTGTAACATCAATGCAAAATCAGATTTTAAAAGATTTTGAAAAGTATGCAAAGACCAATGCAAAATTATACACAAGAATGACCTAAAATGCTTGATTTTTTTGTACTTTTTCAATGCAAATGAATGAAACAAAGGGTGATGTAAGGATTTCAGTCAAGGGAATAAAATTATATGTCTGATATCAGTCCAAAACAGAAAAATCATCCTTCTAAACACACTCTTGATGTGAATTCAAGGTAATGCCAATTCAAAATATAGTGAAAATATGTCAAGATAGGCACTTTTTTCACCAAAATTCAATGCAAAAGAGCATAACAAAGGGTTTTGTGAGGAAACTGATGATGGAAATAAAATAATATCAGTATTAACAACCACTTGGTTTTAATATATCCAACACAACATGCTTTTAGTGCCACTTAAGGTTAAACCCTAGTGAAATATAGCAAAATATGCGATTTTTCATGGTTTTTCAACTCCAAGACCTAGCAAAAGGGGTGTTGTAATGAATTTTGGAAGGTGTAGAAAATAATATAAATAATATCAGTCACCTCAATCCATAAAATTGATCACAACACACTTGGAGTGCAAACTAGGTCAAACCCTAAGGCCAAAATAGCTGAAATGTGTAGTTTTTCGCCAAATTTTCACTACAAGAGCCCGTTAAAAGGGTGTTGTGATGATTTTTATGAGGGGAAAAAAATGATTACCCTGATAATAGAAAATTAATGCAAAAATATCATTCACAAAACACCTATAGTGCAAGTTTAGAGAGTTGATAAGGCCAAATTTAGCAAAAATCGTTGTTTTTGAAGCCCTAGGTTTGAGATCTTGGGAGAAAATTCTATATGAATGTTTTGAAGTATGATTTATGATTAAATTGACTTACTCTAAGATCTAAAAATGATTTTCAATCCTTAACATGCAAAATGCCCATGTAAATTTAATGAAAATGCATCAAAATTATTAGTTTTTGTTGAAATTTTCTATGCAAAAATGCAAATATTTTAAATCTAAATGAAAATTCACACTAAAATGCAAGACTAAATCCAAATGAAAATTTGAATGATCCTATAAAATTGGTAGAAAAATATGATAAAAGATTTTGCTTGCAAACCGTAGATTTTGGAATTACTAGGTTATATAAAATTGTCAAAATTTCCACAAAACCCTAGCAATTAAATGATGAAAATGCAATGTAAATTTATGATTTTTTGGATTTTTCTGTAGTTTATATCAGATCTGATGTAAAAATCATAAATTAGGAAAATTTAGGAAGAATTGATGCAATTTAGTAAGCTAAACAATGTATTTTTTTTTGTATTTTTCCAAATTTTCAATTTTTTTGAAATTTTCTCAATGTAATAAAGTAAATGACCAAATAAATGAATGAAATCACACCAAATATGAAGAAAAACACTTAGAAAGTTGCAATTTAAGTCCAAACATATGTGTTCACCAAAAGGTTTAGGCTAAAATTGGATTTTATTAATCTCTTATTGTTTAGATGTTAAAATCCTCCTTTCCACTAAACAATGAAGGATCTAGGGTCGAGTGGCAAGTACTATCATACCCTAGATCACTTGAAAATGAAGGGAAACTTGGATTTGGGAATTAATTATCAAAATTTTCTTCTCCTATGTCTAATTGACCATTAAAACCCTAATTATGCAAATACGACAACAAATTAATGAATTACGGAAAAGCTCTTGCATATGAGAGTAAAATACCAAATTACAGAATACCTGCTTTCGGGGTTCTGAAGTGGAACAGTCAGGGAGATTGGAGTGGGTGCCCAAGTCCAAGGTACCTACTTTTTTAGGGAATCTGGACCTCCTTCGGACACTGATCAGCACTATAAATTCTATTTTTTGGAATCTATCTATGGAGGACACTGGAGCGAGCACCCTAGTCCTAGAAGTGCTCCTTTGTCCCTCTTTCCTTCAGATCCTAAATACCTAAGGTCTTCCAAGCCTTCTTGCAACTCCACTTTTTCTAGATGTGACACTTGTAACCTGCAATCACAAGACTTGGTTTGGGGGTTGTGGTGTTTAGAGGCTTGCCTCAGTCAAACTCTGGAGGACACTTAAATCTCTGAACACCGTTGTTAGATAAAGAGGGCATGCCCTTGTGAGGCAGAGGCCAAAAACCAAAGGAATCAATGATAAAAACACAATGATATGTCACCTTGTAGTGAAACTCTCATGGAGGAAGATGCTCTTCATGCCATGAGGGGATTAATGCTCAAATTTGTAAATATCAACACATAAAACATACAAGTCTACTCTTGCAACACAATGAAAGCCTTGAATCACCTTGAGAACACAATAACTCACTAGTAATCATCTCATTGAAATCCAGTCTACAAATGAATGCCTACATATGTTTATATACACATCTACAAGCACTCCTGCCAAGATATTTAAAATTCAAACTTACCGTGTCGGCAAAGGGACCTAATAACGGTCACTAACCGACACCTAGAAATTGGGACTGCCCCAAAATAGGACAAGACTAGGGCATGGGCACCCAAGTCCTCCCCCCTATTTTGTGTAGGGTACAGCTCAAGGGGTCCACCTAGGCCCTATTTTCCAAGGAACCTAGGTCTCATTCCATCGGGGTGTTAAAATATGAACTAAAATGTCCTAAATGCATGCTAAAGACCTGGGAGCTAAACCTTATGAGGGAAAATCCCCCAAGGGGACATTTTCTAATGTTACACACACTGAATCAACATTAGATTGACTCCTTCTGCAATCAACTGCTTTGTGTCCAAAATGATTACAGGTAAAACAATAACCAAAAAATGAATAATTATACATGTACATATATGCTTGCCTTGCTGGAGTAGTTCTTTTGAGATTTCTCCTTTAGTCATGCATTTTGACAAACTCATCTTTGGTTTTCATCTCAGTTTC
Source organism: Cunninghamia lanceolata (assembly GCA_027924645.1). Taxonomy (NCBI): domain Eukaryota; kingdom Viridiplantae; phylum Streptophyta; class Pinopsida; order Cupressales; family Cupressaceae; genus Cunninghamia; species Cunninghamia lanceolata. The sequence goes on from BSBN01001583.1 coordinate 22,356,169, forward strand.
AGTCTTCACAGCTTGCTTGAGTTTTTCTTCTAAATCTTTACCATTCAACTTTGATGTTTCAGTAGTGAATTCAATATTGTTTTTTACTTGAGGAGCAACAACTTGATGACTTAGATCAATTTTCTTTCTAGGAGTTTCTCTAACCTTAGATGTCTGCCCCTTTTCATAGCCTAATCTAGTAGTGTCCCTATGTTGTTTTTGTTTGCCCGACATCTCATATAACTTGGTAGTGCTCTCTTCAAACTCCTAATTTTTCTTTGACATACTCTTGAGATTTTCAATATCTTTTCTTAAGGTGACAATTTCAGCCTCTAGTTTTAGGCACTCAATAGATTTAATTTCACATTCATACTTAGAACATCTATTATTCTCTTGACCTCTTCAATCTTAGTCTTTAGGCTAATAATCAATTTTACTAATTCATCAACTTGTGTCCTTAAATTCACAATCTGATTTCTTGCCTCTTCAAGATTAGAAGATACACTTTCAAGATCTGAAAATGCTTTTTCCTTAGAGTCTTTTTCTTGTTGTAGATGAAACTCTAATCTTTGGTTCTCCTTTTTGTATTTCTTGATCTCACCGAGAGAACACATGAGTTCTCCTTCTATATCAACTTCACACTCCTGTTTATCATACTCCTATTCATAGTCATCTTCACCCACAAAGATGTCTCCTTCTTCTAGATCAGATTGAACATCATCTCCTTCAAGTGTATCACCTTGATAGATTCTAATCAACTCATTTCAAACATCTTGAGCAGTTTCACAATGCATAACTTCACAAGAAACTTCATTAGATAATTTGGATAGAATAGCCTTCGTTTTTATATGATTACATTCATAAGCCTCTTTGTTACTCGTAGTATTAGGTGATTGAGAGGAAATAAAATACCCATTCTCAACTGACATCCACACACCATACCCTAAAGAAGATAGATAGGCTTGCATTCTAATATACCATATAGAGAAATCTAAACCATTAAAGAAAGGAACTCCAGAAAACTCTTCCTTTAATTTAATACCTGACTCAACTTGTGAGACATTTATATCAACTGATTGTAGATTACCATTTGAGTTTGGTATAGATGGTACCTTTTGATCAGTATGTGACTTGACTGGGGCTTGTTTTACAACCTTTTGCTTGGCATCTTTTCTTCCTCTATTTCTTCTACACTTTCCCATGGTACTCCACTATCAGGACCTACCCAATCTTGTTAGACTTATATAGGGAATCTATGCTCTGATACCACATGTTGGAGTACAAGACCACTGATTCACCCCCCCTCTCAGTGGTCCTGTACTCCAACAATTTCCACCCTTTTGTTATCAAACTAACCTTAGAGAACTATTTGTCCAGGAAAAAAGGGATAAAGAATCATTTTCTTAAACATAATTAATTACCTTATCTCCTTGGAGTACTTCCTAAGCCAAGTGACTATAAACAGAAGAATAAATGGTTTAAAAAAAAATACATGGTCTACAGAATAATATTTCTTATTGTGTTTGTGGATATTTTACATCATATAGGCCACACTGAGTGCCCTTTCACTGCTTGGACCATCATTCGATAATTGTATGGATATCTTGATTCTTCATCTAAAAGTGATATTTCTGTGGATAACCAGGCTCTTATGGATGATACTAAGACTTATATTTTCCCTTCATGTGTGGACACATCTTCATGGGATGATCAGTCTATTTGGTTGACATACATTGATACCCCACCTACATCAAAGGACACTCCTATAGTACCTACTACTACTTCAGAGTTTAAAGTTGCTTCTCTAAGAGCTTCCAGTGATTCTGTATAGCAGGGTCATTTATGTATTTAGGATTCACTTCATTGGGACACACTTCTGATAGACTTCTCTTGGTTGTTTGTAGAGTCTAACATATCAAATCTTGATGACACCTTGGAGGATCTCATCTTCTTGTTTTATGACAGTATATATACACCTACTATTACTATAGAATTTAGTGAGGCTTCATCAAGGTATTCTAGTGATTCTTCACATGACATCATGTGGGATTTGCTTTGTTGCCACATGACATGCATTGAAATTCCACTTTCATACATCAGTTCTTTGGATCTTGCTCTTCATCAGTCTTCACTTTATTTTGAGAGTTCAGTTGCTTCAGCTAGGCCTAGGACTCCTAATTTATTTGTGACTCATTTTGACATCAGCATGATGACATTTGAGCAGTATTCTGAGATAGGGTACTTCATGAGGCTTACCACCTCACCCTACATCTTTGAGCATTCACCATTAGAGTTATTTATTCCTAAGGGGAGAAACATCATTGCCACAAATGGATCATTTTTAGTATTCATACATGGGCATCCTCTTTTGGCATAGGAGCTACTTCATTGTGGGGGTTAACATAGTCTCTTTCTGTCTCTTCCTTGAGAGGTTCTTTTTTGCATCATCTTAGTCAGCATGACATGGATTCAAGCTTGGTGCAAAACCTTCATTTTCTTTTCTCTCTTTTGGAGATAAGTTTTTTTCCCATACGGTTTTCTTCCTTTCTTTGCTTTATGAGAGATTGCATTGCATTACATTCTACTTGGGTACATGATCATGCCTAGTTACCGGGACCAACTTAATTTTCTCATCTAAGTTTTTCTTAAGGGGGTGTTAGTGTAAATTAAGATCACTTAGGTATGAATATATTTAGTTATGCATTCCTTAATTGGGCACATGTTGAGATTAGGTGTTCTTGTGCTTTTATTAACATGTTTATGTTTAGATAGGTGTCTAGGCTAGCTTATCCTAAGTTAAGTACTTACATGCTTATCTTTTGGGCCACTATTATTCTTAAGCTTGCTTTTCCTATTCAGGGATGTCTATTCTTAAAGACTGGATGCCTATATGTACTTTCTTATTGAGCTAATTCATTCATCTCTTTTGATTTGCATATTGTTTGTGTTTTGACAGTGTTCAGTGTGTGATTGTCTTATCACTCGTGAAGTGGTACTTGCATTCTTCCAGTTGATCCTGATTTGAACAATTTAATTCTAATTGAATTCTTACGATAAAAAAAATTCAATGCAAATATCTGGTAAGCTCAAGTAGTAGAATATCAACATCATAAACACATAAAAATATTGATAATGTGAGAAAAAAATCTTAAACTTCCACAACATATTCATCAAGAAGTGCATATAAGTATATATTGAAAAAAAATATTGTAAATTTAATAAACCTATTATTAGATGTTATTCTATGTAATTCACCTACTTTTAGATGTTATTATATAGTACAATCTTACATAACACCAATTAACTATCTATAATTTACATAGAATTTCAATCTATTTAATGTACAAGAACAACAGTTTGAAAATAAAAGCTCTTATCAATCTTATTTCATAAGGACTATATGAATCTAACCTAGATGCCAAATTTATCTATAGCCTCAAACCTCAAGATGCAAGATACTATGTTTTATTTGTTTGTAAATAAGAGGTCTTATTGCTTTTAGGGCATATGAAGGAGGAAGCATTCAAGAAGACCGAGCTTAAATCCATTATCATGAAAGATGTCTTGATCTCAACATAAGAAATACTACCAAACCAGCATTTTTACAATCTTGTGAGAGAAAACTATTGTATGACATTAGTAAAAAAAATTGTTAACAAAGGTGTAAATAATTTTGCTATCATATCATAAATAATGCTATGTTCTTTTATAAAACAACATATACTAAACAAATATCACATCCAATGTAAAAAAATGTAAAAATGGCGAGAACAGGAGAAGGTGCGAAAGCAACTGTAGAGGATTGGGCGATAGAGGTGGAGCATGAATTTTTAATGGATCAAATTAGGATTTGTGGGGCTAGTGAAGAACGGTGTGATGGTTAGTGGAGAGGCTAGCACGGTAATTGGGCAATGCCAAAAAATGGGAATGGGAAGCCACGGTATGAGACAGAATAGGGGTATTACCCTAGGGCTTGCAAGAATTTAGAATGGCTCTAGGGCAAGGACTATGAGAAAGGAAAAAACAACAGTTAGTGAGGTGAGTAGAATGATGCACAATTCATATTGACACCCGCATTTGCATCGGGTGCAAATGCTATACCAATGGGTAGGGAAAGGAGGATGCGAATGAACTCCTCATAGGGAAGAATGGGCTTTCAAGGCTGGTGGCAGGGCAACAAATGGAGAAATAAGCATTTTGAGAAAGAAGAAGACCCTTATAGAGGAGAAAATACTAAAACTATGGTAATCAAGGAGAAAATAATGCGACCAATAATTCAATGACTGGAGAGGTATGGTCTTCTGGTAAAATGGTATGGTAGGGATTTAAATTGGAACTGTCTAATGAAATGGTGGAAGAATTGACGAGGAGAAGATCTACAATTTAGGCCATTGGCAAATGGCTATTTCACTATAATTTGTCTGTCCCAAAAAATCAAACAAGAAATTGAAAATGGGATCTAGCTAATGGATGATTTTGGTTTTTATATAAGAAATTAGGAAGCAAACATTGATCCATATCAGCATAACATGGAAAAAAATCAAGATTGGTTTAAACTCCCAAATCTCCCACTCAAATTCTGGGATCCATAAGTTATAGAGGAAATAGGAAGCCAACTGGGAGATTATATTTGTGTAGAAGAAAGATCAAACACCAATGGTGTTGGGTCTTATGTGAGGATCTGTGTGGAGAACAAACCAAAGAGTACGGATTGGAGAAGGATTGAAATAGTTACAAAATGGGGCAAATGGAATCAGAATTTGGAATTTGACTCATGCCCAGAGGGTAGTTTATTGAGGGTGTTGGGTTTCAAAGGCTAAGGACATAAGGAGGAATCTGTAAGGTTAGGGGAGGTAGTGAAAATTTTGAAAGGGAAAACATAGATAGAATAGAGGAAGTAGAGACTGAAGGAATGCTAGATCAACTAGATACAGAATGGCATGCTTATGAAGTAGAGGGACAACAGATTGAGGAAGGGTTTAATCATCGGCTAGAAGAACAAATAGAATACAAAGAGGGGTTGAATACGAAGCTTTCAAAGGTTATTAATATGATAGGCAATACTTTTAGGGTAGAGAAAATCAATTCTCTAATAGAAGTAGGAAGTGAGCTTGTGAAGTTGGCTAGGAATGCCAAGGAAGGAGCAATGGAAGAAAATCTAGATACAGAAGGTTTGGAGGAGGAATGGGAAGTAGGACCTGAGATGGCTCTTGAAGATTTGGAAATGGAGGAGGCGAAGTGCACCCTCTCGACAAACAAGATATAAAATGGTATGTCCTCCCATAAGGTGGGAGGGAAATTAGGCACCCTACAAAGTGAGGCAGTAAGGAAATCTCCAGATTATGCAGAAAGAAAAAAGAAAGGAAGGATTCCAAATCAAGAGAAAAGGAAACTAGAAAGGAAAGTAGTAGGGTAGAAGAAAATCAATGAAATTCTCAGGTCAGGGAAGGGGATTCCCTTCTTGAAGACCAATGAGAATAATCTCTTGGAACGTTAGGGGCTTAAATGTTCCTAACAAAAAATGTCTGGTTAGGCATCATTTGGACATGTCACAGGCAGATATATTTTTTGATTCAGGAATCAAAATTACAACAAGATGAGGTTGAACATTAGAATAAAAATTTAAGGATGTGGAAAATGGAGGCAGTCAATGTGGAAGGAGCGTCAGGACGAATACTGATGTTGTTGAAGCCACAAAAGTTGGTGCTGGAAAAAGTGGACTCTAGCAAACATTGGCTGGCTTGTAAGGTTAGAAGTTTATCCTCTGACATGTTTTTTTATTTTCAATGTTTACGGTCCCTTTTGATGCATACAAAAAAGAGAGTTATGGAGGGAATTGGAAACCATTTGCAACAATGTAGTAACATAATTTTGTATAATGGGAGTATTTTAATTCTATTCTGAGTTCAACAGACAAAAGGGGAGGGTAAATAGGAAACTTCAATCACAGGTAGATTTTGAAGCCTTTGTTGAAAGAAATTTTGTTGAATGGAGATTCAAATGGGGAATGGGATATATACTTGGACAAATAAAAGGTTGGGTTTTTGCAGTATAGCAGAAAAGTGTTGGATTAGGTCCAGACAACTGAGAGGGTGGGTGAATCAGTTATCACACATTTAAAAAAATTTCATACTGATAATCAAATGAAATAAACATCACATATGAAGAAATATAAATAACACACTTGACACCAAGATTTTTAACGTGGAAACCCGGTTAAGGGAAAAACCACGGTGGGGGTTAACCCACAAGAATTAATACTTTGTTAAAAGTATTTTACAAATGAGAATGCACATGCATTCAGGCTCACTGCCCCGAGATCACTACTCAAGTGGAGTCTCACTGCCTACAAAAAGATTACAAGAGATTTACAGAGATTTTGAACTAGTGAGATGCATCTGCCAATGCTGGAGATCAGTTCCAGTTAAGTACAAATACTGACTTTGTATACTTCATCTTTATTCTACTCTTCTTTCTATTCTAGCTTCATTTGAATATTAGATTTCTGCTCCTTTCCCACACACACACCTTTTCACATCTATTCACCTAAATTATCCAAAATCATCAGCTATATATATCCTTATATTGAATTACAATCAGTTGCTAGTCAGCAACAACACTTTGAACTTTTTAAGAAAGGTCTGTTATGTCAGCTAGATCTATATGCCAACATTGATGTGTACCAAAAATAACACATGTAGATCATCATACATGTCATCCACTAACATTCTATCTCATACACAATTCATCAAAACACTTCTATTGGGTCCGCACAAGGATTAACATAGATCTACCTGTTCTTCACTGAACTATTCTGTCATAATAGGATCCGGTATTTAGATGCTCATAACTTTTGATCCCTTTATCAACAGAGGCTAAAAACTTGGATTTTGATTGTCCTGGTGTCCCTTTACACTTCTTTAGATCTGTAACACATAATGATTAACTAGAGAGATCTGCTAACCAAAATGTTGGACTCTGCTCTATGCTCTGTTTCAGGCTCCTGGACTTAGATGGATTATCATTTTAACTTCTGGTATGATCAGATACTGCACTGCGGATGTGTGGAACAATCTTAGTTGCCATCAATGACAACTCCTATTAATGCTATGCAGTGTCTCTTGCCAACAATCTCCCCCTTTGGCATTGATGGCAACACTTAGTGAAAAATGACTAAGTGTCTTAGAGCTACTCCCCCTTTGTTTGTGCATACATGTCCACTTAATCTGGTGCCCCCCCTAAGCTGAATACCTCATTTTTCACTTCCCTTCACTCCCCCTTTGACATCAATGGCAAAGGGTGGGATCTGTAAGCCAAAATTCTTTAAAAAAGTTCTATTTATACTGCCGCATATGTACAGTAAATCAAATTCTACTTACATGAACTTGAGAATGTCTACAAAAATAGCTTTTATTTGTACAAGTTCAGAAGCCCAAGTATTCTTCATTCCATGCAAGAGTGAGATGTACCCACTCAGTAGAAATGCATATGCTTCTACCTTTGCCAGATCTAGAGCATCACTTGTCTGAAGTACATTTTGGGCTTCGAATAAGGCATTATGCATGGCTTCCAACTTGGGGCCAATCAATCCCTGAAGTTCACACATCCTCTTCATAGTATTGATTCTCTCTTTTTCAAGTCCCTTTATTTCATCTATCAAGCTAATGACCTGACATTCCTAGCTTATGGGAGAGGCATTTAGAGGATCAAAATTTTGAGATAGAATTGATATTTTATGTTCTTGTTCCTTTATCTTCTTCTCAACATCCTTATTGACTTTAGTCCTTGATAGGCAAAACTTATATATCTCCTCCATCACTTAGAGCATTATGAATGCTCTTTATGCTAATGCCTAGTACCACTCTATCACTCCTTATCAGATTCTTAACATGACTAAATTTTTTATTCAAAAACTCTTTCTGAACCTTTGCCTCTGCAGACTTTTCAAAAGACTCAAAATGTGAGTTTACTAAACTTACAAGATTTTTTAAATGGCCAAAGGGGGAATCATTTTGATTCTTCTAATAAGTTGGCATTAATTTCTCTAACACTCCAGTTGCTAGCCCCAGTAGCACATTATCCTCTAAGTGGGATTTCATCATCTTTTCTCTGCCTTTTACTTGAGTGAAGGATGCTATTTTCATCAATTGAAATGGAGAGAGTGCATCGGGATTAGTTAGTCCTTGGAGTAGTTCAGGCTCATCAAGCTCAATCACTTCCTTTACAAGAGAATCTTTTACTACATCTGCAGTGTCTCTTGCTGCATTTACTGAATCATCTTTTTGATCATCTGATTTATGTGCTTTAGGTGCTTCAACATTTGCACTATCTTCTTCTGCTTTGTCTGCTTTAGGTGCTTCAACATTTGCACCATCTTCTTCTACTTTGTCTACTTTAGGTGCTTCAACATTTGCACCATCTTCTTCTACTTTGTGTTCCTTTTCTTTTTCCTCCACTTTCTTTGTATTACTCTTCTCTGTGTTTTCTTTTGAGAGACTCATTTCTGCTTGCTCACAACTTGTTACTTGATCTGAAGTACTCTGTGTGGTAGAAATATCCTTTTCCTTCCCAGAGTGATCAGATGGAGGAGTTATTTCTGCATCAATTATTTTGTCTATCATTTCTATGTCCTCCTAATTGACTTATTCTTCTTCCTGGGCTTCTCCCATATTTAGATTTGATGAGTCAAGTTCTGAAGGATCTACATTAATACTTTGATTATTAATTCTCTTGTCAGTATCTTTCTGGAGTTTTTTGTTACGGAGCAGAAGGATTGTCTTCTTCATCTTGCTTTTCTGAGACAATGTAGTACTTATTTTTGTTTACAACCTTTCTCATAATTTCCTCTATTTCCTTTGCAATTTCTTTAGTTTCACCAAGCATTAGCTTGTTCATCTAGACTTTGCTTCTGAATTTATCTTTGACTTCACTGAGGATTGTATTTGCTTCTTTTCTGGTCATTACAGGGCACAAAGAGGAGAGAACATACTCTCTGAGTTCTATATCCTTTTCTTTGGCTACTTCTTTCCTCATTTCCATTACTTTCCTCAAATTTTTAGGAAGATCTTGCAGGATTTCCAATAAGGCTCTATTAAACTTATTCAGATATATGATAATGGCATCTTCTAAAATTTTCTTATTATCTTTGATCAAGATTATCATAGTAGACTCTGATTGGTTTTAAATTTCCATAAATAGTGATTGTTTTTACAGTTTCATCAATAGTCATGGAAACCTTACCGGATACTTGCTTTTTACTAGCCCTTATGCTTCCAGGTGGTTGATCTTCAGAAGTCTTTGAAGATTTGACATTTTTGGATCTTACTTCTTCATCTGTTTCAGTCTCCTCATCATCTTGTGTGCTCTTGACGATTCTTGTTACCTTGGTTTTCTTCCCTTTCCCTCCTTCACCGGATGGAGTGGCTTCTAGCTTCTTAGTAGAAGTGTACTTGAGTGGCTCCACAGGAGTTACAGAACTCCTTGTCTTCCTTGGAGCTTCTAGGGAAATTACAGACTCACTTTTTGCCTGCTTAGTGCTTTTCTTTATCTTTTCAATTCTTTGTCTATTTTCTTTCACTGCTTCTTTTGTAATCCCAATGCTTTCTACATACATCTCCACTTGCTTGTGTACTTTTCTTTTTGTTTCTATCTATCTAAGTTCCACATGCAACTTTAAGCTTAGTTCTTTATATGTTCTAAACTCTTCAACAAAAAAGTCTTTAGGCTTTCTCAGGAGATGTTGAGCATACATGTCTAGAATTTCCTCATCCACTTCATAGCCCATTGGCATTATCCAAATTGTCCTTGGTTCTACAGCTTTCATTAGACATTGATCTGTGTCTACCATAAAACATATTTCATTTTCATACTTTTCAATAATTGAGCTAGAAATTCTTTCCCTTGCATGCATCAAGTTCTGGAAGTTTTTGAAGTAACCCCAGATGGCAGTCTTTTGTGTCTAGGTATCACCAAGACTGTGTAGATGATCCCTAATTTTCCATGCCACTGGCCTGTCAGATGTCCAATTTATACCCAGAACTCTTGGAACTTCATTCATGAAGTATAAGAAAATACATATAACCAAGGAACCATACTTGAAGGAATATTTCTTGTCCTTTTTTATTTTGTTCAGGTTTTCTAGTAGTTGGCTTTGTAGAAGCTCACACAAGTCATAATCCACATTTTATTTTATCGTCTGATATGCAACATAAATAGTTGTTCCATAAACTGAGTTCTCCCTGCTAGAGTGGTAAATCTTATACCCAACCACGATCGAAGCAAACTTGACATCCAGATCAATGATGTCATTGATAGTGATAGCTCTTCTGTCAAATTTTACTCTAGTTACATCAGTTACAGTTTGATTTTTCACAGCCTTAAGCATGGGTTGCCCACCGGTTGCATTCAGTCCTGTCACAATTCGGATTACATCTTTTGTAATCTTGAATGGCTTCAACAACCACATAAACTCATCATGTATCTGATTCAATACATACCTAACCCATTTGCTTTCATCAAAAGATGGAAATTCAATAACCTGTATGAAGTGTTTATTTTCTAGGGTTTTATATTCCAGCTTCAATTGGTGATTGTCATTCTTCAAGTGGTTTTCAAATAAATCTAGTAATTTTAGATTTCCAAATTCCTCTATATTGCAGTGAATGTAAGCCCTAATATCTTCAACATGTAAAACTCCATACAAAACTCTAGAAAATGCACCTAGTGACTCAACCTCTACACATTTGAATGGATGCTTCTTGAACTTGGGATGAGGCCTTTCAGGAACATCTACCACTAGAGGTGTAGCCATTTGCAAAAATTGAAAACTCAAAAGATTTTGCAGAAAACAGAAAATACCTTGCTACGTAGATTAGGGTTTCTTCTTGGAAATCCTTTTCTCACTTCCAACTCTTGAGAATTCTTAGCTCTAGGCTTGTCCACTCTTTCTTCTTGATTTCTATTGATGCAAAGTGTTTAAAATGAGGAGTGAATGATCCTTTTAATCTTTGCATCACCTAATTTGCCTTTGTAATAAATGCCCTTCTCTAGCGCATCTAGTTACTTTGTTTTTGAGTAGCCTTTCATGTATCATTTTGCATATTTCCATATCCATCTCTTTTCTTTCATAAATCCTTCCACATGGTCTGAAAACAATCCAAGATCCTTTTTTCTTACTATGCCAGATCTAGGCACTTACTAGTTGGGGGAATTTGATTTGTAATGTTGCTCCCCTTGAGCCAAGTCTTCCAACTTAATTCCTGGAGGAATTGTTAGCACTGGATTACGGTGTGGATCCATTACTGTCATTCATAATGGCTTTCTTGACCCATATCTTGTTTAATTCATCCTGAGTCTCATTCATATCAATTTCTCCTTTGCCTTTGTCTTGTCTTTGTTCATCCAGTTTTCTATTTACCAAACCTCTTCTTTCATAGTCTTTACTTCTACAAAATCTTGCAATATGACCAGATTTATTGCAATTAAAGTATACAACATTTCTTTTCTAATTTTCTCTTGATCTGCACTGATTAGCCATATGTCCAAACCCATTGCAAGCAAAGCAATAACCATTGAAAGAATTGCTAATTCTTCTATTAATGGAATTATTCATTGTCAAAGAAAAGCATTAACCATTGAAAGAATTGCTAATCCTTCTATTATTGGAATTATTCATTGTCATACTTTTGCATTCATTCGATCTATGACCATACTTGTTACACTTGAAGCATTGAACAGAGAAGGATGGACCATTTTGATTTACTCTATTTCTACACTAAGTAGCTTTATGACCAAATTTGTTGCAGTTGAAACAATTTCCATTGATTGATGGATATTTTTTAGCATTTGGCTATCTTACCGGAGGTTTTCTAGGTCTATTTCTCCCATTCTTAGGTTGATGATTTCTTTGTCTACATCCAGAGCTCTCACCTTTCTCATATCCAAGACCATGCTTGTCATTGACCCTTTTCTGTCCTTCAAGTAGTGCTTCAAGTTTAGCTGAACGTATCTTGAACTTCTCCTTGTATTCATTTGCAACATCTAGTTCATGTCTGAGAATGACTATTTGCCTTTCAATTTCTCTCTCATTGTCTCTAATTTCTTGCAGATTAGACTCTAGATGGCTGGTTATTCCATCCAATCTGCAACATTCTTCATATCTTTCTTATAGTTTCTGTTTTAGATCTTCTTCAATCTTCTTTCTATCTTCACTTTCTATAGTTTGCCTCATCACCCCAGATTCCATTTCAATTTTTAGAACAATGACTTCTTTTGAGAGCTTTTCACATTCTTTTGTTTTTGCTTTTAATGCTTGATTCAAATCATTTTCTTCAGGTAAACTAGATAGTTGTAGAAGTAGCTCCTTTTTTCTTTACAAAGATTTCTTTAATTTATCTTTTAACATTTCAATGGTGTCATCATCATCTTTAAGTTCACCTCTCAGATTACTAATTTTTGTTCTAGATTGAGCAAGTTCTTCTAGGGTTGATTGAAGATCTCTTAGTGAACCCATTTGAACCTTCTTCCAAGATCTTTTCCTTAAGCTATTAGGCTTCTCTAAGGATCCTTGCTATGATACCAATTGTTGGATTAGGTTCGGACAACTGAGAGGGGGGGTGAATCAGTTGTCACACATTTACAAATTTTTCTTACTAATAATCAAATGAAATAAACATCACATAAGCAGAAATATAAATAACACACTTGAAACCAAGATTTTTGACGTGGAAACCTGGTTAAGGGAAAACCCACAGTGGGGGTTAACCCACAAGAATTAATACTCTGTTAAAAGTATTTCAGAAATGAGAATGTACATGCATTCAGGCTCACTACCTTGAGCTCACTGCTCAAATGGAGGCTCACTGCCTACAAAAAGATTACAAGAGATTTATAGAGATTTTGAACTGGTGAGATGCATCTGCCAATGCTGGAGATCAATTTTGGTTAAGTGCAAATACTAACTTTGTACACTTCATCTTTATTCTGCTCTTCTCTCTATTCTGCCTTCATTTAGATATCAGATTTCTACTCCTTTCCCACACACACACCTTTTCACATCCATTCACCCAAATTATCCAAAATCATTTGCTATATATATCCTTATCTTGAATTGAAATCACTTGCTAGTCGGCAACAACAATACTTTGAAATTTTTAAGAAAGGTTTGTTCTGTCGGCTAGATCCATACGCCAATGTTGATGCATACCCAAAATAACACATGTAGATCATCATACATGCTAGCCACTAACATTCTATCTTGTACACAGTTCATCAAGACACTTCTATTGGGTCCGCACAAGGATTAACATAGGTCTGCATGTTCTTCACTGAACTATTCTATCATAATTGGATCCAGGATTCAGATGCTCATAACTTTTGATCCCTTTATCACTTGAGGCTAAAAAATTAGATTTTGATTGTCTTGGTGTCCCTTTACACTTCTTCAGATCTACAACACATAATGATTAATTGAAGAGATCCGCTGACCAAAATGCTGCACTCTGTTATATGCTATGTTTCAGGCTCCCAAACTTAGATGGATTATCATTTTGACTTCTGGTATGATCAGATACTACACTGTGGATATGTGGAACAATCTTAGTTTCCATCAATGACAGTTCCTACCAATGCTATGTAGTGTCTCTTGCCAAAAAAAAGTTGGATAGATACCATTTTAGGGGAGATCTAGGATCCCTCTTGTTTACTTTGGAAAGCAATGTTATGCCTATCTTAGGTTCTGATCACTACCCAATACAATTAGAAATTTAGGGGTGGAAAAAACCAATAAGATGCCCTTTCAAACTTGAAAAAATGTGGTTTAGAGAAGAGAATCTGATGCAATTAATTCATAAGTGGTGGAGAGCAGTACAACTAGAGGGAATGAAAATGTTCATTTTGACAACCAAACTAAAACTAGTGAAACAACAATTGAACAAATGGAATAAGAGCAATTTCAAAAATATTTTTGAAGAAAAAAAGAATATTAAAGATCAATTGGAAAGTTTAAATAAGGAATTGATTGCTAATGGCATGGATGGATCAAAATATATGTTGGGAAAAGAACTACTAAGAAAACAAGAGGACATTTTAGCAAAAGATGAAATTTATTGGAGGCAAAAGTCGAGGCAGCTTTGGATAAGAGAGGGTGACCAAATTACTAAGTATTTTCACAATGTAACAAAATCAAGGAGGGAGTTCAATAGAATCTCAAGCATCAAGTCTTTGGAGGGAAGGAATTTAGAGAAAATGGAAGACATTGTTTCAGAAGTAGTAAATTTTTTCTAGAATCTGCTTGATAATTGGAATGGGTTCAGGAGGTGTTGTCAATCAAAGTATGCACCCAAATGCTAAGATATCAACATAGCTACCTATTGACACATGGGAACACTCCTAGGCTTGTGGGTTGCCTAAAACTTGGAGTGAACCTCTAGAGAGGGATGGTTCCCTTGGAAGATCACCTAAATTAAATGACTTAATGAGAAAAAGGCAGAAGGTTAACTGTAAATGAAATTCTAAACTCTAACAAGTGATGCACTAGTACTCTATCTATTCACTTACTTGACTCACAATCAACCTTAGAAGGCCTTTTATCCTCACAATTTCACCAAAACAATGTAATGCATAAGTAATTTGCATGAAAGCTTGAAAGCTAGAGGTTTTCATGAAGGACAAAAACAAGTTTTATCACAACTTCAACCCACTAACTAGGCTAAACATAACATGCAACTTGCATTACATGAAACTCCCACACTCAATCTTTCAACAATGAGACATAGGAAAAGGATTTGAGAATTGAATCACAATTGACTATCAAAGAATTGACTGCAAAATGAATTAGAAAGTATGAAAAGGAGAATGTTGCTATTTTTATTGATCTGAAAGGAGTAGAAACTGAGTACAAAAATGTTTACAAAGCTCTCTGCATATGAACAAAAGAGGAAGAAACAATATTTTGACTTAGAAAAAAATAAGTTTTTCCTCCTATATATGCCTCCAAAAATGCCCAAGGAAAAGCTGAAAAAACTCTTCAAAATAGCCATCCTGATCCATTTTCGAGCTCCACAGAAAGGCCACCAAAAAAGTCACCAAATTGACTCTAAACTAAAGAAAAAAGATGCCAAAATGCGATCCAAAGTGGTCCCACCAAAATCTCCTCAAAATTAGGCTTTACCTAATCAATAAAAGCTCCAATTTGTCCAGTTTTCCTCAATTTCACCCAGAAGAAAGCAAATCTAAAAAGATATGATTTAGTCTAGATTTACTTTGCTTTAACTGCATAAAATGACAATTATTAAAGCAATTTATAAAAGCATTGCTTTAATAATGTTTTACAATGGATTTTGTAGTATATCTTCAGATTTAGATTGATTTGATTCTTGCAAAAAAAATACAAGGCTTAAATGAATCCTTGCCAAGTATAATACATCCTATTTGGGCATACAATCATATAAAGTTAAGGCACTATTGAAGGTTTCTAAAAAATAAAAGACCCATAGTGTCTGTCCTCCATTCGGTCTACAAAAATCCCTCTGAGGCATATGGGATATTGTCTTACCTTCAAATGTGACTAAAAGGCCTCTAAGGCATAAAGCCTAGGCACCAATATGTGCAATGGTGATATAATACCCCCAAGGGTATTAGTTGATACAATGTTTTAAATTTAATGTGATAAAAATACCACAATCAAATTAGGGCATAATGGAACCCTAAAGCAAAACCATTCGCACCTTGTCTTTTCAGAGAAATGGCTTGGCTAGGCCACTGCCATGGAGAGCTAGGGTTTGGAGGTCAAAACCCTCGATTTTGATAGGGAAACAAGGTAAAACCTTTTATCATGAATTTGAAATATATTTTCATAGAAATCTTTGGCTTTTAAGTCATGGCCTTCATAGCTTTCTAATGCATTCATTGTGTTCACTATTGTTTATTCTTATTTGATGTCAAGGCCACCATGGTTGACTGGTTCGAGCCTTTTAAAGGCATATCATGGCGAAAATCAGTAGCCCTGTGTGTATCTTCTCTTAGAAAACAAAAGAATGTAAGTTTTTCCTTCCAAACTCTGTATGACTCATCTTTTATTTGGTATGTGCTCAATATAGGAAACCTAAAATGAATTCATTTTTCTTCTTCACATTCTGTTTGAAGCATAATAAAAACCACTATATAATTACAGGCTGTGACCAATCTTACATTTCTGTGCATTCCCTGTGTTTACACAAGCTCGAAAGCTTTCTATCATCCTTTGCATTTTGTGATTCTCATTCGAAACCCCATGTGGGTTTGTTCTCTTGTAAGAAAAATGTGTTCTTAGGCCACGAATTCATTGAGTAATGTGTTTTGACCGGTTTTTTGTGGCTGACATAGCATTTTGTAAAACCCAACCTCATTCTCATTCTGAATCTGCACTTTCTCCATGATCAAGGGTTTCTCCACTTTTTGTGTGTAATAATATTGCTGCAACCTTGCTTATCCTTTGAAATGAGATAAACAGAAACCTTTTTGAGATAGGCCATGAACCAGGGAAAAGTAAACTAGGTTCTATTTATTCTCTGTGTTTCTATTGTTGTTTAAAAAACTTAGTTCGAGCATTATCTCAATCTCTTTTATTCTCCCTAAAAGCATACTTGACTTCATTCATGGTAGGAAGCAAACATTTTGTTTGCCTTTTCAGCATAGATAAAAGATGTAATGTCAAAAAATGTACCCTTGGGGGCTTTTCCCTCATAAGGTTTAGTTCCTGGGTCTTTAGCATGCATTTAGGACATCTTAGTTCATATTTTGGCATCTCGATGGAATGAGACCTAGGTTCCATGACAAATTGGAGCTAGGAGGAGCCCTTGAGTTGTACCCTACCTAAAATAGGGGGGAGGACTTCGGTGCTCACACCCTAGTTCTACCCTATTTTGGGGCAACCCTAATTTTTAGGTGTCAGTTAGTGATCGTTAGTTGGTTCTCTTGCCGACATGGTAAAGTTTAATTTTTAAAATCTTGGCGGGAATGCTTGTAGGTGCATTTATAAGAATGTGTAGGCATTCATTTGTAAACTAGATGATCATTGTGAACTCTAGGCATTCTCAAGGTGATTCAAGGCTTTCCATTGTGTTGCAAGAGTAGACTTGTATGTTTTAGGTGTTGATATTTGTAGATTTGAGCATCAATCTCCTCATGGCATGAAGAGCATCTTCCTCCATGAAAGCTTCACTACAAGGTGACAGATCATTGTGTTTTATCATTGATTCCTTTGGTTTTTTCCTTTTCCTCACAAGGGCATGAACTCTTTGTTTGACAACGGTGTTCGAAGACTTAAATGTCCTCCAGGGCTTGACTGAGGCAAGCCTCTAAACACCACAACCCCCAAACCAAGTCTTGTGATTGTAGGTTACAGGTGTCACATTTGGGACAAGTGGAGTTGCAAGAAGGATTGGAAAGCATCAAGGATTTGTGATCTAAAGAAAAGTTGGACAAAAGAGCACTTCCAGGACTAGGGCACCCGCAACAGTGTCCTCCGCAGACAAATCTCAGGAAATAGAAGTTACAAGGTTGATCAGTGTCGGAAGGAGGTCCAAATTCCCCAAAAAAGTAGGTATCTTGGACTTGTGCACCCATACCAGTGTCCTTGACTATTCTGCCTCGGAACCCTGAGAATAGGTATTCTATGATTTGTTATTTTACTCCCGTCTGCAAGAGCTTTTTCCGTCTTTCGTCAATTTGTTGCCTTATTTGCGTAATTAGGGTTTTCATGGTTAATTGGACATAAGAGAAGGAAAATTAATAATTGAATTCCCTAATCCAATTTTTCCTTCATTTGTAAGTGACCTAGGATATGATAGTGCTCGCCACTTGACCCTAGATCCTTCAGTTTTAGGGTGAAAGGAGGATTTTAACATCCGAACAACAAAAGATCAACATACCCTAAACATTTTGGTGAACCCATGTTTTTGGACTTAAATTATAACTTTTGGAGTGTTTTTCTTCAGATTTGGTGTGATTTCATTCATTCATTTGGTCATTTACTTTATTGCATTGAGAAAAATTCAAAAAAATTGAAAAATTTGAAAAATACAAAAATGTTGCATTGTTTGGCTTACTAAATTGCATCAGTTCTTCCTAAATTTTCCTAATTCATGATTTTTACATCATATCTGATATAAAATACAGAAAAATCTAAAAAATCATAAATTTACATTACATTTTCATCATTTAATTGCTAGGGTTTTGTGGAAATTTTGACAATTTTATATAACCTAGTAATTTCAAAATCTAGGGTTTGTAGGAAAAATATTTTATCAGATTTTTCTACTGATTTTAGAGGCTCATTCAAATTTTAAATTGTCTGTAGTTTTTCATTTTAGTGTGAATTTGCATTTACATTTAAAATATTTGCAATTTTGCATAGAAAATTTTCAACAAAAAACTATTAATTTTGGTGCATTTTCATTAAATTTGCATGGGAATTTTGCATGTTAAGGATTGAAAATCATTTTAAGATATGAGATTAAGTCAATTTAATTATAAATCAGACTTCAAAACATTCACATAGAATTTTGTCCCAAGATCTCAAACCTAGGGCTTAAAAAACAATGATTTTCACTAAATTTAGCCTTATCGACTCTCTAAACTTGCACTATAGGTGTGTTGTGAAGGATATTTTTGCATTAATTTTCTATTATCAAGGTAATAATTTTATTCCCCTCCTAAAAATCTTCCCAACACCCTTTTATCGGGCTCTTATGGTGAAAATTTTGCAAAAAACCACACATTTTGGCTATTTTCACCCTAGGGTTTGACCTAGTTTGCACTCCAAGCATGTTGTGATCAATTTTATGAATTTACGTGACTGATATTATTGATGTTCAT
This sequence comes from Cunninghamia lanceolata, assembly GCA_027924645.1. Classification (NCBI taxonomy): domain Eukaryota; kingdom Viridiplantae; phylum Streptophyta; class Pinopsida; order Cupressales; family Cupressaceae; genus Cunninghamia; species Cunninghamia lanceolata. The sequence goes on from BSBN01001583.1 coordinate 22,375,003, forward strand.
TTCTCTACCTCCTCAAAATTCTTTACAACACCCCTTTTTCTAGGTCTTGGAGTTGAAAAACTGTGAAAAATAGCCTATTTTTGCTATATTCTCACTAGGGTTTAACCTCAAGTGGCGCTAAAATCATGTTGTGTTGGTTATTTTAACACCAAGTGGTTGTTATTACTGATATTATTTTCTGTCCATCAACATTTTCCTCACAACACCCTTTGTTATGCTCTTTTGCATTGAATTTTGGTGAAAAGTGCCTATTTTGACATATTTTCACTATATTTTGACTTGGCATTATCTTGGATTTGCATTAAGAGTGTGTTGAGAGAGATTATATTTTTGTTTTGGATTGATATAAGACATATAAATTTATTCCCTTGATTGAAATCCTCATAGCACCCTTTAATTCATTCATTTGCATTGAAAAGAGTACCAAAAAACAAGCATTTTGGCTGTCAACCATATCCTTCTCCTAGGATTTGTTCTCTTAGTTTGTGCATTGTGTGTTGTATTATTTCATATAAGATTTATGACATGCTGTCCTAAAAAAAATATCCCTTTGAGAAGAAGTAAAATATTAATGGGATCTAGTGCTCTTGAGGAAATTGGTACTTTAGACACCTTCTTTACAAAGGGAGAAACTCAAATTGTGCAAGATATTATACATCCTCCAACCTCAATGGAAGAACAAACTTTTCATGATGTTGAAAACACTATTGAGGCAACAATATATGTATCTGATGAGAAAATAGAGAAGTTGGATAAAGACCTAGCTGAATTTCAAACATTTATGGAAAATGAGAGAATAGCTGAAGAAGTCATTCCTACAATTCATAACATAAGAGAATTGATAAAAGAAGGACAAGATGGTGTTAATGCACTTCATGGTCTAGCACATATTGTACATGTATACACCTAAAAATGACATGACTCTACTTAAATAAATATTTTAAATATTTATTTCATCTTCATAGTCCTCTATCAATAAATAAATAAATTTATTTATTTATTTGATTCACTTCCTCCCATTTAATTAAATAAATTTCGTTTATTTAATTAATTTCATCTACATTAACTTTATTCTTCTAAATAATTAAATAATTTCAATTATTTAATTAAAACATCCATTCTTCTAAGTAATTAAATAATTTTAATTATTTAATTAAATCTTTCATTCTTCCTAATTTAAATAAAATGCAAATTTATTTAAATTAAAATCCCCAAAAATAAAATATAATTAAATATTTTATTTATTCTTCCAAAATCATGTGCAAGTAAATTAAATAAATTTATTTATTTAATTTGCTTTCTTATCTTCCAAATCTTCTAAAAATAAATTAAATAAATTTATTTATTTAATTTGCTTTCTTATCTTCCAAATCTTCTAAAAATAAATTAAATAAATTTATTTATTTAATTTGCTTTCTTATCTTCCAAATCTTCTAAAAATGAATTAAATAAATTTATTTATTTAATTTGCTTTCTTATCTTCCAAATCTTCTAAAAATGAATTAAATAAATTTATTTATTTAATTTATTTTCTTATCTTCTAAATTAAATAAATTTATTTATTTAAATCTTTTTCTTATCTTCAATATCTTCTAAAAATAAATTAAATAAATTTATTTATTTAATTTGCTTTCTTATCTTCCAAATCTTCTAAAAATAAATTAAATAAATTTATTTATTTAATTTGCTTTCTTAGCTTCCAAATCTTCTAAAAATGAATTTAATATTTATTTAATTTGTTTTCTTATCTTCTAAATTAAATAAATTTATTTATTTAATTTGCTTTCTTATCTTCCAAATCTTCTAAAAATGAATTAAATAAATTTATTTATTTAATTTATTTTCTTATCTTCTAAATTAAATAAATTTATTTATTTAAATCTTTTTCTTATCTTCAATATCTTCTAAAAATAAATTCCTCTTGTCATACAAAAGTAAAAGCTGAGTTAAAGCAACTTTAAAGCAACTTTGCTCTTAAATTAGAAAAATAAATTCTAATTTAAAGAAAATGAAAACTCATCAAGAAAGCTTTTAACTCAACAAAGCTTCTTTTTGAATGACACGTCTTTTTTCCATTTGTTGCACGTTCCTCAACAAGCCTCCTCCATTGATCTCTTCTTTTCTTCTCAACCATTGATCTTCCCTCACTCTCTTCTATAAATATAACCTTCTTCTCTTCATTTCAATATCTAGAGTTTGTGTAAACTTATGCTGCAGGAATCTAAGCGTGCCTTTGGCACCCCCATTATATTTGAGCACTTCATAGCATCCTCCATTTCTGTATTTGAAGCTCATCTTCAAATACCAAAGTATCCTAGCCATTCTTCATTTGTCATCTTCAAACAAGCAAGCAAGCAACAGCTTCTGAGGGCTTCACAATCAAGATTGAATGAAGATAGGCGAACTACAGAAGGCAAAAAGGTAAAAGGTGAAGGTATTGTTTGTTCTTTGTTTTCATCTCTTTTATCTTTACCATTCTGTAGATGTTTGGGTTTCATTTTCATTGATTTGAATAACCTGATTTCCCCCTCACATTTTGGCGCCCACCGTGGGGCCCTTGCCCCTCTACTAATAAAAAAAAAAATCTGAGTTTTCTTGAAGACAGGTCCGTACAGGTGACGAACAGGTTTCTAACAGAGCCAGTCTTGCGCATACAACCTCTGAAATGACGCATTTACTATTTTTGTGCCTGTGCCTTGTATTTTTGTGCATTTGATCTCTATATTTACACTTCTGTTCAAAAAGTCGCACACTCCCTGTTTCTGCTCATTCAGGCTGCAGTGTTGCGCATCTGTCTTCTGATTTCAGTTTTGGGTTTTTTTTTACTTTTGCATGCCAGAACTAATGTCTGTTTTGCAGGAGTAGTGGCTGGATTAGGTCATCTAGATATTTTGCTTAGTTCATCTAGCCTAACTAGGGGCGAAGTAATCAAATGCATTTCATGACAAATTACACATAGTCCCTAACTAGGAAGGAAGTAATTGGACCAAATTGCTATCTTGCATTGTTGATTCATTTTCTAGCTTAATCATTGTTTTCTTTTACAAACGGGAAATGAACAATGCTATGATTAATCACTTTCAAAGTTAACAAACGGGAAATGAACAATGCTATGCTTAATCACTTTCAAAGTTAACAAATAGGAAATGAACAATGCTATGATTAATCACTTTTCAAGTTAACAATCGTGTGAGTGCACAAATTAGCTTAGCCCATTTAGTTTTTCTATTTTAACTAGGTTAGATTAATCACTGTACTCTGTGCTTGCGAATGACAATAGGCTTATGCTCTCCCCTTAACTGGGTGATCAAAGTGCCAGACTTGTTATTCTTTTTGTCAAACCTTTAGGGGTGCCTGCCCTTGGATGCACGCTTGTCCAAGTGGGAACGACCCTGAGTGGTAACAGGCTAAAGCCAAGCCCTACCAAGCCACTTAAAATAAATTGTGCTTGGGGTGAAAACCTCAAGCAATGAGTGCTGCTGTGTTACACCGACGGCCAACCTCCCCCAAAACCCTCATAGGCGTAACCCTTTGAGACTGGGAGACTCCATAACAGAGAGTAGTGCCACCACACGTGTAACCACTCAAACGGTTGCCTATCTAAGAACCAATTGTGTAGTAAGCCAAAAACCCCTATTCGTTGATGCACAGGGCAGAGCTCTTGAAGCGGCCTCGATTCAAGTGACTCTTAGTAGAGGTAGTAGGGACAATCCTAAGGTTCAGTGTGGGGACGAGCCTAAGGAAACCCAAATCTGGTATGCATGAGAAGTGAGTGCCGTGGAGGGGAGCCGGTGCTACCAGATTCTGGAGCTACACGCTTTGAATGGCATAGCTAGAGGATTCAACAGATATTGTCCCATCTTGCCTAGGTTGTACTTGTCTTTGAGTCATAATAGTCTAAAAACACAAAAAAATGTAAAAAAAGATAAAAATCATGGAAAACTTCTATGTGTTTGCTGAGCTTTTGCCATAATTGAACATCAACATCATCAGAAACACCAAGTTTTTCAAACCAAAAACACTGAAAAATCCTAAAAATGATCCAAAATTTCCAAAATTCTGTAAAAACCAAGAAAAAAGCCAGAATTGTGCATTTGACTCCTCTTGTTGCACATTCAAACTGTTGTGCATTTGAACCAGAGAACAAAACCATATCTTCCAAAGAGCAAAATTTGTCAATACCTTTTCAAAAACTAGTTCAAACCTGTTCTAGTTTTCAAAATCTGATCAAAGACCTTGCAAGGTCAACCACTTCTTCCTTATCTGCACCATAGTTGTTTGTCCTTCTAAAATCTCACCACCTTCTTCCAAGTTTCCAACAAGGTTATAGCCAAATTATTCTTGATCAAAATCAAATCTCAAGCAAAAACCTAGTGAGGCTCCCATATCAAGGGTTACTTGTCCTTTTGGAACTCCACTAGGGGGTTGTGCAAACGCTAGTCAACATCAAGCAATAGATTCCTAACATCCTAGCTTTTGACTATCACTTTTGTATATCCCACTTTGTTTGATACCACCTAGATCTAAGAAGAACCTTGCTAAAACCTTGTTTCACCCTAGCACTTTGTTCAAAATCTTCCAATCTCACCTCATCCCATCTCTTTACTACCTTGCATGGTCTTGACAAGATTACAAAAACAAAAGCAATTAGAAATGGCAGAGAAAAGTATTTTTGACGGTCATGAAAATAATGAAGAACCTTCCATAGATGAGATCCTCCAAATGTAGCATGACCCAAAATTTCTATGCCTATTAGAAGGGGTTCTTGCCCAAGACCCATCAAAGTACATTTTACATCTAGCAAGTGTAGGAGCCAAACTCCCTAAGGATTATGACGTGGAGGCTCTCAAAGAAATTGATGAAGAGAGAATCCCTGAAGGAAGTAGACAAGGTGAAATACCCGTGGATAAGAGCAAAACAACAATTAACTCCTTGGATGCCCTAAGCCTAATGAACCAAAAAGTCAAAGCTCTCCAACAACAAATGTCAGACATGAAAATGGGAACATCGACTAAAAACTACACCCTAGAAGATATTTCACTGTATCCTTTTGATAGGTCCTTAATCATGATTCCCTTCCCCTCAAGATTTGAGGTGCCTAAATTTGATAAATATCGAGGGAAGGGCGATCCAAGAGATCATATCAGAGAGTTCAATGCTGCTTGTCTAGAGGTCGCACATAACGATACTTACCTTATGTGACTATTTCCACGGAGCTTGGGAGGACAAGCCATGGATTGGTTCTCTAGACTGCCACCTGGTATTAAAACATTCAACGAACTTGTCAACCAATTTGTCACCCACTTCTCATACAATATTGAGCACGACATCTCAATATTGGATCTCTGTAACACCAAACAGAAAGGAGGAGAATCTTTCACTACCTTCTTACAGAGATGGAGACAACTGGCAAGCAAGTGCCCACACTAAATACCAGAGAAATAGATGCTAGAAATGTTTGTCCACAATCTGCAAACGGACCTAAGTTACCAAATCCAAATCCAATGTCCTACATCTTTTATCAAGGTCATTGAGATGGGCCTCATCATAGAAAAAGCCCTAATCACAAAAGGTCAAATCAAGCTCTATAAAAACTCTCCCAATACCAACTCCAACAAAAAACCTAGATTCTGGACAAAAAACAAGAATGTTGTGAACGACGGGGTGGTGGATGCTAAAAATGTGGCACCTAAGAAACCAATTTTCAATCTATCAATGCCTCAAAATAACCCCCCGCAAGATAAACCACGCAATACCAAATCTAGGTTTACCAACTTTTGACCTAGGAGAACATTCACACCTTTGGATGAGTCACTAGAAACTACCCTACGGAAGCTAATCGCCAACAATCTCATAACGATTCCCTCAGCACGAGAGTACGAACCAAAGGTCAAACCCTGTTGGTGGTGTTAGGTCTCAAAAATGCAGGTTGCTAATCCTAAGAGGATGCCAGGCTCTATGTTTGGATTTGCAAGGTTTTTGAACTAACTTGATGAAATCAACCTTCAAGGTTTGATGATTTCCTACACTTTAGGTCCTGCTACACCTAGGTGGGTGAACCTTGAAATATTAAAATAGTCTGAGTGTGAATGAGTGGACTAATTAGATCTATCTACAATGGCATAGGATGTAGGATAGATGAAAAAAAGCTGACTAATTAATTCTATGTATAATGTTTAATAAGTGATTGGCAGAAATTGTATAAGCAATATCAAGGTAAAAGAAAATAATGAGTTAAATAAGACTAGTGCCTTGTTGGGTAACAGAGTCAATTGAAGGACCAAGACCAGTGGTTTCTTAATGGTAATAATTCTAATTGTTTGGCACAGTTTTAGTTTAAAGCTTGTATAAACGTGCAAGGAAATGACTAACAAACTCTTCTTAACAATCCAACCAATATAATCAATTATCTTATAATTCACCAGAAGGTATTTTTAATCCTTACTTGAAGGAACCAAATGAAATGAATAGACAAGATTAATAGATAGTATTGTCTTGGAGACAGAATGGCAATCCTAATTATATGGCTCTACTTAGTAATCCAAACTTAATACTCCTAGGCTACTGTGACTAAATCAGAAGGGTTTAATTCCTCAAATGGACACCAACCTATTTAATCACACAGATACAGCAAATGTGTATTGACAGATTAAATATATACTTGATACATCAATCTGAATAACAAGGAAATGAAGAAATGGAGATAGCCACACTATTGAATAATTTTAACAAACAACTGATACCAAAGCAGAACCACTGAATCACAGAACTTCAAACTTCTTCAAATAAAATATGCAACAGTCATTTTGAAACATTGTAGATTGTATATATGAATATATTCTACTACTGATGATCTTTCAGCATCGATTGTTTGAACATATATAGATGTTTCTATGAAGAGACATAACTCTTCAATAAGTCTTCTGAGAACTTAACAAATATTAACAATAATTACATAAGTGTAATTAGGCTCTATTCAGCCATAAATAAACTTTATCCTGGTGATCTAAATACTCCTGATCACGGTGAGAATCAGTAAGATCAATAGCATCTCTGGTAATCACATCAAGTGTGACCATCTTTTCCAGGTGTTTGCAGGCTTCTCTGGATGCAAAAGTTTTGTCTTTGAGCGCTCTTGTGGCCTCGTGCAATATGACTTGACAATCAACAATCCATTCTTCTTTGCTCTTTACCACTCCATTGTCTTTAAATAGTCTGGGCACTCCTGCGTTTGAGGCATCAGTTCCTTCCTTAGCATCAGCTTTAAGTTTGTCATAATAATTTTGGTACTGTTTGAGCAATGCTCTTGCATCAGAGATATCTCTACTATCAGTAGCACTTCTGTTTTGTAACTCAATCAATTTTTCTTGTATTCTCTTTTCAAGTCTTTCATGTTCTTTGACTGCTTTATGATTCTCTGAGTAATTATCCCAAAACTGGTTTAACCATCGCACCATGTTTGTATACCTGCTCTGCAGTATTGTAACAAATGCATCTATCTGAATTTGTGTGGCCTGGTCAGGGGATAATACTTGAATGCCTTGTGAGCTCTCACCTTGAGTTATTCTTTTTGTGGATTGGCCAAAAGTGCTCTTAACAGCATCTTTCAAGTAATCATTTTCTTTTGTCAATCTTTCACAATTCAATTTGTATACATCTCTTTCTTTGATCAACATTTGAGCTTGTGCTTTATTCAATTTTGCAACATTGATACCAATGTCTGCAGTAATTATAGGGTTCATTTCCCCTGCTCTGAAAGTCATAACATGGCCAAAAGTCTTTTTAGTATCTATGATGGCCGTCTTCTTATGGGGAGGGTATAACGCCCATATCATCAAGGAATTTTCATCATTATTGTATCTTGTTTCCATATATACTTCATTAACTCCTTCTGCAGTAAGCTTATACTTGTCATTAGCATTATTCAGAAAACTATCAAAAACCAAAGCAGAATTTAAATCCAAACTAGGAAAAATCATAACTCCTGCATCCTTGAGCAACTGTCTACCCTTGCTAGGTGTCATGTCTTGCATTTCTTTATCTAATGTTTCCTTCAACATGTCTAATAATTGTTTTTCATTATCAGCAGAAACATCATCTACTGACTCTCTGATCTCTTTCCCTTTGTATTTATACAGGAATGATTTAAATTCTTTTGATTGAATAAATTTATCATCTGAAATGAAAGAATCATAAGCTGCTTGGCGTGGATCTTCATCAGCAGACCCCTCCTCATCATGTAGCACAACTGGAGGCTGATATTGTTGCATTTTCCTTTTGGACATTTCTATTGTTTTATCTTGTGGCTGCTCTTGTTCTGTCAATTCTTCATCTTCAGAGGAAACCACTTCAATCTCTGCTAACTATTTTTTCTTTTCACTTAAATCCCTGTTATAGTTTTCTACCACCAATTCGACTTCAGCTTCTTCCAAATTTCTAATGACATCATCATGTGGATAATGTATGTGCATGTATCCACTGAGATTTTGTTTTCTTCTTGCAGAGTCAATAAAACCTTCAGGGTCAAACCCTTTCCTCACCTCAGCAGTCATCATATTATAATGCATTAATTTATCCAAAATGAGATTGTAACCTTCTTTTGAAACCACAGTAAAATCTCCAAAACATAAGGTGCTGGGCATAAATGATTGTTTGTCATGTGAACTCAAATGCATCACATTTGAACAATGCATTTGCCTGATTATCTCTAAATATGCAAGCCTGTCAGGGACAGTCTTGGGTAATATGAATGGAGCATCCTCAAAACCATAAACTCTGATCATAGTAGCATCCTCGAAGCAATACCAGTCTCCCCAATTATGAGTGACAGTAGGGGGGCCACCAAAATCTTTTGGTTTGAGGAACCTTTTTATTTCAGTTGAAATTGAATATTCACAGGGGTGGTTAAAATACCTATACAGTACTTTTACACAATGCTCTTCAAATTGAGCATAGCTGGAGTGGGCATATCTACTATCCCAGATTATGGTCCACATTTGTACAGGTATCTTTTCCCCTTTCTTATCTGCAGCAATAACTCAAAATTCACTTGGCCATAACCCTACTTCCTGGCCATAATATAACACCATGTGCATAAGCATTGAATAATGCTCAAAAGAGCATGCTGGAGCACTGTTTTTTATTGTAGATAGACCAGAGTCCATTCTATTAGCAATATAGGAGGCATAATTGAATTGCCTTGCATTATGACACTGAATGTCAGAGGCTATGACCATCAGAGGAATAGTCATGAACTCGGGGACCTCTAAGCCAAGGACTTGGCCTACGAAAAAATAGGTATGCTGTATATATGGTTTAAATATGGCTACATGAAAGGGAGGGCCATCATTTTCAATTAAGGGCATCACTTCTCCTTCAACCCTGGGCCTATGAATGGGTAACCTCCATCCATTGTAAGTTGTGTCCATTCTCTAATACTCTTTATCTAGGTCTTCATAAATGATAGGGACAGTGCATAAATCATCTAAATCAAAAACCTCACAAATAGCATTTTTTGACAAATGCACAATTGGTTCTCCCATTGGGCACAACCAGTTTTCCCAAATTCAAGTGCCATGGGTTTGACACAGGAGCATTCCTAAACCTTCTATTATAGTGGAATCTGAAAAGTTCATATCCCCGAATTGGGGTCCAGATATCTCCCAGGCATTTGTGTTTATCTTCTAATTTCTCCACTTCTGCCCTGAGTTGGGCAGACCTCCTGGCCTTGGGAGTTGACCCAGGCAATTGGTCAATTAGATCCTGATTGAGTTTTCTTTCTCTCACTTTCTCCTCAGGGGCTTGTTCAGTTTTTTGTTTCTTAGGCTTACTGTTTTCCCCTTGTGACTTTCTTCCTTTTCCCTTTCCCAGAGTTTCCATTTTAAAACTTTGGCAGAAAATTTTAAATACAGGCTATATAGTGGTTTGTGTATATGTACCTGTTGTTTGGTGGCTAGAATTGGAATCCTCTGCTTTTGCCTTAAGAGTTCCTCTGTATTCTCTTTTTGGACAGTTTTTTGCAATTATAATGATCGTAGAAATTTCATAGCCATTTGTATTTAATTATCTGATCAATTCAATGTTCATCGCTGTGAAGTGTCACATCGCCATAACTCTTCTTATCGGCGTGAATTTTGAAATGTCTGGGCGACCTTCATGCTTTTATGGCACTAACAGTCAATCGGCGTGACCCCTCAATTGTATTCCCGACACTATGTAATGTCATATCTTAAGTGGGCGCGACCATCGGCATGACTTCCTTCATCGCCATGTGTTTTAGATTTCTCTGCGATATAGTGAGTCCTACCGATATGATTTGTTTATCGGGGTGATTAATACTATCGGGATAATATAATTATGTTCCTCCGATCTTTGTTGTCTCATCGATAGTCATCTTTACTTTGGATCGGGATGACTTTGTTATTGTCTCGCCACTAGAGTATCAACAGGTATGAATTTTACTCTTATCGGAATGACATATACTATGGGGATAGCCTTTTAAAGATAACCCGATCCAAATCGTCTCCCTGATGGCCCTTTTGTATTCTTTATCGAGCAAAGTATATTAAAGTGTCACCGACACCTTTTGATTGCCGTGACTTGTGAATCGGCGAGACCTAATTCCCTTGTTCCGATATGTTGAGTCATCCCGACAGATACTTGCATTGCCGTGAGTCTTGCCGAAACTTATCGCCAAGACTTTAAGCATCGGAAACTTCTTTGTGTCTTACCCCGAAAGTTTACTTCTTGCTGATGGCTATTTGCTTCGTTGCTCCCGCATGATGTTCGGTGAAACTCTTGCTGAAATGCTTCATCGGTATGATAAATACCATCGGGGCAACTTTTAAAAGGTCATCCGATAGTTATCTGTCATACCGATCGGTACGACCACTTACTTCTATTGCCGATGTAAGGTCATCGGTATTACTTATTCCATCGGTGACTTCCATAGATCTCCTTCCGATCTGCCTTCTCACGCCGATGGTTATTTCGAAATGATTTCTTATGTATCGGTGTAAACAAAACAACATCTTGCCGATGGATTGGTTTTGAAGAAATTTGGCACTGCTCATCCATAGACACCTTGTGAGATACATTAAATTTTTATTATGGTCTTTTGGGATATTTTTTCAGGATTTGTTCAAATATGATGGAGTGAAAAGATAGTAAAAATTTCAAATTTTTTACTGTCCTAACAATGGCTCTGTTTGGGATGTATACTCTCTGTGAGTATAACAAGGATCCAGATCTCTTGGGGAAGTAGACCATATATTTTATTTATTCTGGGGTGAGGTTTTTACGAAAATGGGAAAAGGAAAGTAACAAATGATGGGGAGCGGGAATGATTCCTAAGCTACTGTGCATGGAATAAGATATTTTGAGAATTATTTGAAGGTTGTCCATGCATTGGCAACGCTCAATTCTCTTTGTACATGTTTATGAAAAGAACTGCTTCAAGTATTGCCCATGTACAGGCAATTCCTGCTCCTCTCCTGACATATTCTGTACATAGTAAGAATCATCACCTCCCTTGCCAGTGATAACGAAAGGACCCAACCACAGGGCTTCAAATTTTCCATGTTTTCCTTTGTCCTGACATCTTGCATTCCACATCAGTACCAGATCATTTACTTCAAACTTTCTATTTTTGGCCTTCTTGTCAAAGAGATATTTTACCTGTGATTGTAATTTAACATTCTGCCTCTGAGCTATTCTTCTTGTTTCATCAAGCTCTGCCAATTGTTCCAACCTTTGCTCCATTGGTTCAGGAATATTCAAGTCTTCCTGGAGAATGAATTTGTATACTGGTATAAGATTTTCCAATGCTAATCTTGCTTGTGTTCCATATACCAACTCATAAGGAGATCTCCCAATTGCTCTTTTTATAGTAATTCTATCAGCCCATACTGTCATTCTTAATTTTGAATCCCAAGCCTTCTTGTTTCTATCCAACATTCTTTTTATGATTTTCAAGAGGCTCTTATTACTTGATTCAACTTGCCCATTGGCCTGTGGATGGTAGGGAGCAGCATAAGAAACAGTGATACCATGTGTACTGCAAAAACCTTTGAATTCATTAGATCTAAAACACATCCCATTATCTGTAATCAATCTTACTGGGGTACCATATCTGCATATAATGTTCTCCATTAGAAAGTTAATCACAACTTTACTTGTAGCCTGTTTGGTTGGGATTGCTTCCACCCATTTTGTAAAGTAATCAGTAGCCACCAAAATCCATTTGTGCCCCCCACTTGATTTCTCTGAGATTTCACCTATAAAATCAATACCCCACCGATAAAATGGAGCCTCAACCTGCATAGGTTTTAAGGGTAGTGCTCCCTGATATTTTAACTTCCCTGAGAACTTTTGGCATGCTTCACACTTTCTAGTATATTGGTATGAATCATTAAAAACTTTAGGCCAATAGTATCCTGCCCTCAGGATCTTGTGGGCTGTGGTCTTTGCTGAGAAATGACCTCCGCACATGCCTTCATGCAACTCCTTCATAATGTGTTTTGACTGATATTCATCCAAGCATAATAGCAGAACCCCATCTCTGTTTTTCCAATAGAGATCCCCACCGATGAGTACATATTTTGAATCTTGTAGTTTGAGTGTCCTCCTTTTGTTATCATCATATCCTTCAGGACATTTCATATGTTTTAGATAATATATTATATCAGTATACCATGGGGTGTGTTCAATACTGGTACTTGCATCAACATTACATATCTGAGAGGCTTCAAGATTACTTTCAGTCATCAATTTGGCAAGACCCTGTCCCCTTACCAAATTAGTGATTTGGATTTCAATGTTGAATTCCTGAATCCTATTGATCCACCTACATCTCCTACTGGTGACTTCAGTTTGGACCAATACATCCTTCACTACAGCATTAGGAACATATGCTGTGATTTTAGCTCCCACCAAATATGGTCTAAAATTTTTAACTGCTTTTACCAATGCATATGCCTATTTTTCAATAATGTCATACTTCAACTCTGCATTCTGAAGGGACTTGCTGAAGAAAGAGATAGGATGTTCATATCCATCATTGTTTTTCTGTAACAACACTGCTGCTACTGTATGATAGGAAGCAAATGAGAAAAGTTGGAAAGGTTTACCGAAGTCAGGGGATATTAAGACTGGAGCTTGCTTGATTGCCTCCTTAATATTACCAAATGCTTCCAATGTTTCTGTTGTCCACTTTATTTCTGAGTTCTTCTTCAGCATTCTTGATATAGGACAAACAATCTCTGCAAAATTTGGTATAAATCTTCTGACAAAATTTATCTGACCAAAAAATGATTGTATAGCTTTTACATTTTTTGGAATAGGGACTTGATCAATTGCTTTCACTCTTTCAGGATCTATTTTAACTCCTTCCTTCGAGACTATATGGCCAAGCAACTTTCCTTCTGTCACTGCAAAATGGCATTTTTTAGGGTTCAATGATATCCCATATTCTAGGGCTTTGATAAATATTTGTTCTAAATGTGTGCAATGATCTTCGGCCCTTTTTGAATATGCTGTCAAGTCATCTTGATATACTATCATAATCTTATTGATCAATTCAGCAAAAGCTACATCCATTGCTCTTTGAAATGTTGCTCCAGCATTAGTTAATCCGAATGGCATTCTCAAATATACATATGTTCCCCACGGAGTGGTGAATGCAGTCTTAAATTGTTCAGACTCCTTAACTTTTACCTGATTGTAGCCAGAGAAACCATCCATCATTGATAGCAATTCACACCCAGTGACTTTCTGCAATATTGCCTCCATATTGGGAAGAGGATAATTATCTTTGAGGGAAGATTTATTCAAGTTTTTGAAATCCACACACAATCTAATGTCACCATTCTTTTTCCTGACAGGTACTAAATTTGAAACCCAAGAAGAATGTCTAATAGGTTTGATTATAGCTTCTTCCCTTAACTTTGTAAGTTCCTCTAGCATTTTAGGGGCTAATGTAGGATTAATCGGCCTCTGTTTCTGTCTGAATGGTTTAGCATCTAGCTTCAGTGGTATCTCATGTTGAAATAGATCCTCTCTATATGCCTTTAAATCATCATATGACCAAGCAAACACATGCCTGTACTTCCTGAGCAGGTTGATAAGTTTGCTTCTGATTTTTGGGTCAAGATTTCTTCCAATATACACATTCTTTGGGGTTGTTTGTGTCCCTAAATTGATCTCTTCAAGGTTACTAGGTATCACTGGTGTGTCTTTCTTTTTATATCTATCGTGGCCATCAAATGCCTTTTCTAATGCAATAAGTCCCTTGGGTATCTTATTTGTTTTCAACTAAACCACCTCTTGGCCAAAAAGGGTTTCCTTCCCATCATGTTCCTCTACAAATGCATTGAAATCAATTTCTTGATTTTCATAATAGTCAGCACAATGTAAGAAATTGATTATATCAGCATCGCTATCAAACACTTGCCAGTTCTGTATATTATCAGGGATGGTAGGTCTAGTTTTAAATTTAACTTCTGTGATCCCTCCTAATGTGACATCATCTCTCTTTAATGCAATGTTTGCTAAAAAGTCTGCCATAATGTTTTTAGACCTATCAACCCAGCTGATTGAAAAGGCATCAAATAATTCAACACTATCCCAAACTGCATTTCTGTACTGTCTTAATCTTTTATTTTTAGATAAGTATTTTTCTCTTACTTGGGAGATGACCAGTTCAGAATCACCATAGACAACCAACTTTTTTATTTTGTGTTTGGTGGCTATGTTTAGGCCAATGAGCAGGGCTTCATACTCAGCTACATTATTTGTGCATTCAAATGTCAATAGGAAAGAGTATTTGAAAGTTTTACCTCCTAGTGAAATGAAAATTACTCTAGCCCCATTTCGTATTTTGCTGCATGCACCACTGAAATACATTTTCCACAAATCATTTTCTCCTTTCATAGATTCAGTGTGTATTGGGTTAGTGTTATGCAATTTTGGTGTAGTTTCTCCAACTTTGAAAACTCCCAAATCTGTGTCACAAAAGAAATTCACCTGATGCCGGTCCATTCTTTCTATAATATTGTCATACCTTGGCTCTCTGTACAATTTGATTTCCTTGCCACCCACTGGTATGGTGGCATATGATAAATCTAACTAAACATTGCCTCCTACCATTGCAGCCCATTGCCTTGATAGAAGCATCCCATAATACGGTGGGATGTCAACCACAGTAATGTCAATGTTATAAGTTGCTTCAGGATGTGAGGCAAGTTTTATCTCTACATCCTTCATGATACCAACTACTGGAATAGATCTGTTATCCATTGCATAACACTGGCCATATGTAGTATCAACCCACATTCCCAATTCTTTCATAACTGCTATAGGCATGATATTCATAGCAGCACCTGAATCAATCATGCAATTTCTGACTATCCTGTTCTTGATTACTAGTGTAGTATAGAATGGGTCTACCTGTGAGGGATTTTTTGTAAGTGTGTCGCCAAGGTATACCTCAGGCATCTTGAAATTTTCCTGATGCACATTATTTGTTGTTTTTTCAAACCCTTTATGTTTTAGATTTGGTGTATCAGAAATCATCTTGACAACTGTACTCCTATATTTATCTATTTTCATCATCTCTAGAAGTGGGACTAATATCTTCACCTGAGACACTGCATGTGCAATGTCAAAAGAATGGGCTATGGTCTGATCATTCTTTTCTGTTTTTGTGTTCTCTTTTTCTTGATTTTCTTTCATTTTACTTTTATCCCCCTTTTCTGGTTCTTTAGATGATGATTTTGTATTTCTCCCTTTGTTATTCTGGTCTTTTATAAATACACTCCCAGGAGTTCCTTGTCCAACATTTGTTGTTCTATTCCTTAAGTTGTAAGTATTTCGGGCTTGAGCCACTGCAGCCACTGTGAGAGCTTCTCTTTCATCCTCAGTAGGTTTTCTCCATTGACCATATGACTTGTTGTTACAATTATCTTCCTGGTCTGAGAATACCTCTTGTTCTCCCGTGTTGATATGATACTTCTGGTTTCCTACATCATACTCATATCCTTCTTCTTTTGAAGAAGAATAATCTTTTGTCACCACACATGGTGTATCCTGCATCATATTGATGGTGTGATTATCCCTATTATAGTTGTATAGCATTTCCTCTTGTTGTATGGATTTAGCTACCTCACAGTACTTAGGTAAATGTGGTAAATTACATACAAAACACCAAGGCTTATTTTCTGTCATATGTGCCATGTTTCTTTTCAGGGGATCAGGAGTATCCTTTCCATATGGTTGCTTTCTACTGTTATCAATAGGTCTTCCATCCTTCCAATTTGTATTGTAGGGCATATCATGTAACCTAGGTCTATCATGCCTATGCTAACCCTCTAGTTTAACCTGTTGAACATTTGGATTCTGAGGATTTCTATGATTATCCCTCTTACTGACCATTCATGTAGCCTTCCTATTATTTTCAATGGTTATGGCCACTTTCTGTGCTTTGGCCAATGTTGCAGGACACCTATTCCTGAGCTTGTATCCTATTTTGGGGTCAAATGCTTTCATATAAATACTCAGTGCTGCCTGATCAGATAACTTGGCTCCATGTGGTACCTTATTATGTAACTTGGAAAACTTCAAGTTGAAATCAAATACTGACTCGTTTTGATACTTCTATATACTTATTAACTCATGTAATGCAAACTCAGGAGCATATTGGTTACCATACTGATCCTTAAACTGGTTATGGAAATCAGTTATTGAATTGATTGATGCATCAGGCAAGCTGTTAAACCAATCTCTGGCATCTTCAGTGAGGGACATCATGAATAACCTCATTCTAATGTCTTCCCAATCCATACCAATATCCTGTACAAAAGCATTAAAACTTCTGATATGATCTTTCGCAGATACTGCATTGTTTCCAGTAAACTTAGGAACCATATTTCTCCAAGTACTATCCATAGGATATGGATACAACTGATATCCGGTTAAATCAAATTGACTACATATATTTGCAAGGTTTTGAGGTGGGAAGTTCAAAGGTGGTGGATTGGGATAATAATTATATCCACCTGGTGGCTGATGGTATGCATATGGTTGATGTTGGTTCATGTGGGGATTTATGTAATTGTTTTGTGGTCTATAATATTGTTGACCAAGGGGTGGGTAATTATTTGCCATATGTTGAGATGCATTACGTATAGGAGGTGGTCTAGGGTTTTGGGGAATAGTATTCTGATGACTCCCGGATGTATGTGAGTTTTGAACGTCACCTGTATTTTGCTATGTATTTCTTGAAATATTCCCTCTATGCGGAGGTACATATTTTGGGGGGGTTGTTTTGGCTTTACTTTTCCTCTGTTGAATTTCTTGCTGTAACAACTCCTTCTCTTCCTGTATCTTGTACCTTTCAAGTTCCTTCCGGAGCATGAGTATTTCCTATTGCTCTTCACTCATGTCCTGATTATTTATTTCCTGATGTTCTGGATTATCATTCATTCTTTGATTTGAAAATCCATATCCTATCTCTTCTCCTTGATGTAAGGACATCTTGAAATCATGTTCAGCTTGGTTCCTATCAATATCCCTCATGACCTTTGCATCATGATCACGCTGTTCTTGAGGAGTGGGTCTGTACCTTGCCAAAATATCATCAGTTACTCCACTGAGGTTCTCGTTTGAATCATGCAAAGGTGTGAATTTGTTGTGAATTGAGATATTTTGCTCTGAATCATTCTCTTGGATGTCTAGATTATTATCTTGGTGAGAATGCTTTGAATTCACATTTCTTTTGGAAATGTTTCTAAGTGGTGGAGATGACTGCAAATTTCTACCTTCCATCTTGGATCTCCTACCATCCATTTGATATTGAATTCTTTGTTATAATTGTAACTAGAGTCGCCACCTATTTATTAAATAGGAAAAGTTTATATCTGTAGGGTTCTTGTCACCAGCAGAGTTACCATATCAAATTTTCTGAAATGACTCTATGGAAGAAAGGATTAATTTCTAAGGTCTTTACTAGATCCCCAGTAGAGTCGCCAATTTGTTAGGTCTCAAAAATGTAGGTTGCTAATCCTAAGAGGATGCCAGGCTCTATGTTTGGATTTGCAACATTTTTGAACTAACTTGACGAAATCAACCTTCAAGGTTTGATGATTTCCTACACTTTAGGTCCTGCTACACCTAGGTGGGTGAACCTTGAAATATTAAAATAGTCTGAGTGTGAATGAGTGGACTAATTAGATCTATCTACAATGGCATAGGATGTAGGATAGATGAAAAAAAGCTGGCTAATTAATTCTATGTATAATGTTTAATAAGTGATTGGTAGAAATTGTATAAGCAATATCAAGGCAAAAGAAAATAATGAGTTAAATAAGACTAGTGCCTTGTTGGGTAACAGAGTCAATTGAAGGACCAAGACCAGTGGTTTCTTAATGGTAATAATTCTAATTGTTTGGCACAGTTTTAGTCTATAGCTTGTATAAACGTGCAAGGAAATGACTGACAAACTCTTCTTAACAATCCAACCAATATAATCAATTATCTTATAATTCACCAGAAGGTATTTTTAATCCTTACTTGAAGGAACCAAATGAAATGAATAGACAAGATTAACAGATAGTATTGTCTTAGAGACAGAATGGCAATCCTAATTATATGGCTCTACTTAGTAATCCAAACTTAATACTTCCAGGCTATTGTGACTAAATCAGAAGGGTTTAATTCCTCAAATGGACACCAACCTATTTAATCACACAGATACAACAAATGTGTATTGACAGATTAAATATATACTTGATACATCAATCTGAATAACAAGGAAATGCAGAAATGGAGACAGCCACACTATTGAATAATTTTAACAAACAACTGACACCAAGGCAGAACCACTGAATCACAAAACTTCAAACTTCTTCTTCAAATAAAATATGCAACAAAGTCATTTTGAAACATTGTAGATTGTATATATGAATATATTCTACTGCTGATGATCTTTCAGCATCGATTGTTTGAACTTATATAGATGTTTCTATGAAGAGACATAACTCTTCAATAAGTCTTTTGAGAACTTAACAAATATTAACAATAATTACATAAGCATAATTAGGCTCTATTCAGCCATAAATAAACTTTAGCCAGGTGATCTAAATACTCCTGATCACGGTGAGAATTAGTAAGATCAATAGCATCTCTGGTAATCACATCAAGTGTGACCATCTTTTCTAGGTGTTTGCAGGCTTCTCTGGATGTAGAAGTTTTGTCTTTGAGCGCTCCTGTGGCCTCGTGCAATATGACTTGACAATCAACAATCCATTCTTCTTTGCTCTTTACCACTCCATTGTCTTTAAATAGTCTGGGCACTCCTGCGTTTGAGGCATCAGTTCCTTCCTTAGCATCAGCTTTAAGTTTGTCATAATAATTTTGGTACTGTTTGAGCAATGCTCTTGCATCAGAGATATCTGTACTATCAGTAGCACTTCTGTGTTGTAACTCAATCAATTTTTCTTGTATTCTCTTTTCAAGTCTTTCATGTTCTTTGACTGCTTTATGATTCTCTGAGTAATTATCCCAAAACTGGTTTAACCATCGCACCATGTTTGTATACCTGCTCTACAGTATTGTAACAAATGCATCTATCTAAATTTGTGTGGCCTGGTCAGGGGATAATACTTGAATGCCTTGTGAGCTCTCACCTTGAGTTATTCCTTTTGTGGATTGGCCAAAAGTGCTCTTAACAGCATCTTTCAAGTAATCATTTTCTTTTTGTCAATCTTTCACAATTCAATTTGTATACATCTCTTTCTTTGATAAACATTTGAGCTTGTGCTTTATTCAATTTTGCAACATTAATACCAATGTCTGCAGTAATTATAGGGTCAGTTTCCCCTGCTCTAAAAGTCATAACATGGCCAAAAGTCTTTTCAGTATCTATGATGGCCGTCTTCTTATGGGGAGGGTATAACGCCCATATCATCAAAGAATTTTCATCATTATTGTATCTTGTTCCCATATATACTTCATTAACTCCTTCTGGAGTAAGCTTATACTTGTCATTAACATTATTCAGAAAACTATCAAAAACCAAAGCAGAATTTAAATCTAAACCAGGAAAAATCGTAACTCCTGCATCCTTGAGCAACTGTCTACCCTTGCTAGGTGTCATGTCTTGCATTTCTTTATCTACTGTTTCCTTCAACATGTCTAATAATTGTTTTTCATTATCAGCAGAAACATCATCTGCTGACTCTCTGATCTCTTTCCCTTTGTATTTATACAGGAATGATTTAAATTCTTTTGATTGAATAAATTTATCATCTGAAATGAAAGAATCATAAGCTGCTTGGCGTGGATCCTCATAAGAGGACCCCTCCTCATCATGTAGCACAACTAGAGGCTGATATTGTTGCATTTTCCTTTTGGACATTTCTATTGTTTTATCTTGTGGCTGCTCTTGTTCTGTCAATTCTTCATCTTCAGAGGAAACCATTTCAATCTCTGCTAACTACTTTTTCTTTTCACTTAAATCCCTGTTATATTTTTCTACCACCAATTCGACTTCAGCTTCTTCCAAATTTCTAATGACATCATCATGTGGATAATGTATGTGCATGTATCCACTGAGATTTTGTTTTCTTCTTGCAGAGTCAATAAAACCTTCAGGGTCAAACCCTTTCCTCACCTCAGCAGTCATCATATTATAATGCATTAATTTATCCAAAATGAGATTGTAACCTTCTTTTGAAACCACAGTAAAATCTCCAAAACATAAGGTGCTGGGCATAAACGATTGTTTGTCATGTGAACTCAAATGCATCACATTTGAACAATGCATTTCCCTAATTATCTCTAAATATGCAAGCCTGTCAGGGACAGTCTTGGGTAATATGAATGGAGCATCCTCAAAACCATAAACTCTGATCATAGTAGCATCCTCGAAGCAATACCAGTCTCCCCAATTATGAGTGACAGTAGGGGGGCCACCAAAATCTTTTGGTCTGAGGAACCTTTTTATTTCAGTTGAAATTGAATATTCACAGGGGTGGTTAAAATACCTATACAACGCTTTTACACAATGCTCTTCAAATTGAGCATAGTTGGAGTGGGCATATCTACTATCCCAGATTCTGGGCCACATTTGTACAGGTATCTTTTCCCCTTTCTTATCTGCAGCAACAACTCAAAATTCACTTGGCCATAACCCTACTTCCTGGCCATAATATAACACCATGTGCATAAGCATTGAATAATGCTCAAAAGAGCATGCTGGAGCACTATTTTTTATTGCAGATAGACCAAAGTCCATTCTATTAGCAATATAGGAGGCATAATCGAATTGCCTTGCATTATGACACTGAATGTCAGAGGCTATGACCATTAGAGGAATAGTCATGAACTCGGGGACCTCTGAGCCAAGGACTTGGCCTACAGAAAAATAGGTATGCTGTATATATGGTTCAAATATGGCTACATGAAAGGGAGGGCCATCATTTTCAGTTAAGGGCATCACTTCTCCTTCAACCCTGGGCCTATGAATGGGTAACCTCCATCCATTGTAAGTTGTGTCCATTCTCCAATACTCTTTATCCAGATCTTCATAAATGATAGGGACAGTGCATAAATCATCTAAATCAAAAACCTCACAAATAGCATTTTTTGACAAATGCACAATTGGTTCTCCCTGTGGGTTGCAGATGGCTTTCAGGTTTGAATTATAATGTCTGGCAAGCAGTTGGAGGAGTTCCACATTCAGGAATACATTGGGCACAACCAGTTTTCCCAAATTCAAGTGCCATGGGTTTGACACAGGAGCATTCCTAAACCTTCTATTATAGTGGAATCTGAAAAGTTCATATCCCTGAATTGGGGTCCAGATATCTCCCAGGCGTTTGTGTTTATCTTCTAATTTCTCCACTTCTGCCCAGAGTTGGGCAGACCTCCTGGCCTTGGGAGTTGACCCAGGCAATTGGTCAATTAGATCCTGATTGAGTTTTCTTTCTCTCACTTTCTCCTCAGGGGTTTGTTCAATTTTTTGTTTCTTAGGCTTACTGGTTTCCCCTTGTGACTTTCTTCCTTTTCCCTTTCCTGGAGTTTCCATTTTAAAACTTTGGCAGAAAATTTTAAATACAGGCTATACAGTGGTTTGTGTATATGTACCTGTCGTTCGGTGGCTAGAATTGGAATCCTCTGCTTTTGCCTTAAGAGTTCCTCTGTATTCTGTTTTCAGACAGTTTTTTGGAATTATAATGATCGTAGAAATTTCGTAGCCATTTGTATTTAATTATCTGATCAATTCAATGTTCATCGCTGTGAAGTGTCACATCGCCATAACTCTTCTTATCGGCGTGAATTTTGAAATGTCTGGGCGACCTTCATGCTTTTATGGCAGGAACAGTCAATCAGTGTGACCCCTCAATTGTATTCTCGACGCTATGTAATGTCATATCTTAAGTGGGCGCGACCATCGGCATGACTTCCTTCATCGCCATGTGTTTTAGATTTCTCTGCGATATAGTGAGTCCTATCGATATGATTTGTTTATCAGGGTGATTAATACTATCGGGATAATATAATTATGTTCCTCCGATCTTTGTTGTCTCACTGATAGTCATCTTTACTTTGGATCAGGATGACTTTGTTATTGTCTCGCCGCTAGAGTATCAACAGGTATGAATTTTACTCTTATCAGAATGACATATACTCTCGGGATAGCCTTTTAAAGATAACCCGATCCAAATCATCTCCCCGATGGCCCTTTTGTATTCTTTATCAGGCAAAGTATACTAAAGTGTCACCGACACCTTTTGATCACCGTGACTTGTGAATCGGCGAGACCTAATTCCCTTGTTCCGATATGTTGAGTCATCCCGACAGATACTTGCATCGCCGTGAGTCTTGCCGAAACTTATCGCCAAGACTTTAAGCATCAGAAACTTCTTTGTGTCTTATCCCGATAGTTTACTTCTTGCTGATGGCTATTTGCTTCGTTGCTCCCGCATGATGTTCGGTGAAACTCTTACCAGAATGCTTCATCGGTATGATATATACCATCGGGGCAACTTTTAAAAGGTCATCCGATAGTTATCTGTCATACCGATCGGTATGACCACTTACTTCTCTTGCCGATGTAAGGTCATCGGTATTACTTATTCCATCGGTGACTTCCATAGATCTCCTTCCGATCTGCCTTCTCACGCTGATGGTTATTTCGAAATGATTCCTTATGTATCGGTGTAAACAAAACAACATCTTGCCGATGGATTGGCTTTGAAGAAATTTGGCACTGCTCATCCATAGACACCTTGTGAGATACATTAAATTTTTATTATGGTCTTTTGGGATATTTTTTAGGATTTGTTCAAATATGATGGAGTGGAAAGATAGTAAAAATTTCAAATTTTTTACTGTCCTAACAGGTGGAACGACAATGATTTTTGTGAATACCACCGAAACAGGGGGCACAAGACAAATGATTGTATTGCACTCAAGCATATAATCCAAGACTTAATAGAGCAAAACAAAATATCTGATAACGGACAATCTCACGGACATACTTCCAACAACGATCATCGGGCATTCAAGGATCCTCTTCCTAACTACGAGCAGGGAGGACCTTCCAATAGAAATAACGATGGCTCTAACAACGCAAACTACACAAATGTCAGCTTTGACTATGTTGTTAACCATATCTCAGAAGGTGATTCACACATCAATGTGATCACTATCAACAAGGATCCGAATTGCAACGTTACTACCCGTAGTAACAAGGTCACCCTTAGAGGAGCTTCTGCTCACCCGTCCGATCAATATAGTATTGTGGATCAACTCCACAAAACACCTGCACACATCTCCATGTTAGAACTTTTGTGTCTGTCTCCTTCTCATAGGTCCATACTTGACAAAGCCTTAGCAGAAACCTCCGTTCCCACGAACCTAGCTGAAGAGCAATTCCAAACTATGGTCGGTCACATCACATCACCACACTCCCTATCATTCACTGAGAAGGATGATATGGCTATCACTCAACCCCATAACGCCTCCCTTCACATTGAAGCTTTCATACACAAGCACAAGATCAAAAGAGTCCTAATAGATGGAGGGGCTGGTTTGAATATTTGTACATTGAAACTAATCCTTACATTGGGGTTTTCAGAGAAGGCTATAGATCCGAAAAGAAAGATCACCATAAAAGCCTATGATGAGGAAGAAAGAACGTCTAAAGGAATTGTTACCCTACCAATCAGGGTGGGCCCCATAGTGAAAGATGTAGCTTGTCAAGTCCTTGACATGGAGCTAGCGTACAACATTCTTCTTGGGCGACCATGGATCCACACTTTGAAAGTAGTACCTTCTACATACCATCAATGTATCAAGTTCCCACATGAAGGACAAGAGATCACCATCCAAGGTGATCCTAACCCCTATCAATACTGCAACTCCATTCATCCCAAACCAGAAGTTGTGATCCCCAATAGCCATACCTCTGCTTCTTCCTCCTCTCATGTTGACCCAGCTACACTTGCTTCTTCTTCAGGGGCCTCTCAACCTAAACTCCAACTCAAAGATAAAGGCTTGGGTGAATACACGATATCCCAATCCCTCTGCTTGGCACAACTGCCTCTATCTCCTTGATCCTATGGGAGACCTATCTTAAAAACACCAACAACAGAGAAGCCAACCAACGAGCCATTTGTGAAATGGGGAAGCCTAGAAGATGAAAGTGACAAAAAATATATCGTACAGTGGCTATACAAGGATGAAGCTAGCTCCTCAACGCAACATGACCATCCCATTATACAAATAGCACAATACGGTCAAGGCTTCCAAATGCTACAGAGAATGGGATATGAAGGACACGGTCCTCTCGGGTCAAGAAAGGATGGCATCACTGAGCTCATCCAACCTCATACCTTAATAGCACGAGACACTACAGGGCTAGGCTACATTGGAGCCCCAAGAAACAACGAAACCAACAAGAACAAAGGCAAACAAACAGAGGCATCCACTAGCAACCTGGTTGAACAAATTCAGAGAATGCAAATGGGGAGCGAAATTGATTCTAACGAGTATGAATGGGATAGCCTCTCTGAAATGTCTTGTGATGAAAAGGATATTGGCGTTGTCCATGAGTACGACCCAACCCATGACAATGAGGGACAAGGTCCAAGGGCTAGGCCATTAGAGTCTGACCCGCATAACAACAATAGTGAAAATCATGAGGAAGGAATGTTTCCCCCCTTGACGGACCCACTAATAGAGAGTACCATTGTAGACTTTGTCCGCTCCTTCAATGACTCTGTCCTAACCATCAACGCCACTGAACCAGACCAACCTAATGATCCCTTACCTTTGGTACACCCTGAACTTATCGACTGAGACCTAGAAGGTACCACCCCTGAACATGACACCTTCAAAAATGATGACGCGATCATCGATTACCTTGAGATTAGAGATCACATACCTGTAGGTGACCACAGAGCTGGCTATGCTATTGAACTCAATGAGAAGGCCTATTTTGGAGAGAGCGCCAAGCTTTTCAGTCATAAAAACATCAAAATGAAAGAACGATCTAACGGTGAAAACCGCTCCGCGGCAGTGGTAGATCATCAAAATAGTAAAAATAAAGACGTATCCAACGGTGAAAACCTCTCTGAGGCACCGAAGGATGGAAGGCTTGACCCTCTCCCTAATCTTACACATCAGGAGAGATCGTCGATCTTGATCGAACCAGCAGAAGCAATCAATGTCAACACAGGTGATAGTCTGAGGACGGTTCACATGGCCAAGGCTCTAATAGAACATGAAAAACTAGCATTTATAGATTTCTTCAAAAGAAAACAGATCAACTTTGCATGGACATACACCGACATGCCAAGACTAGATCCAAATCTTATCATGCATCATTTATCTCTAACTCCGGGAGCTAAACCGGTCAAACAAAAACTTAGAAAGATGCATCTGCATGTGGCCCTCATGGTAAAAGAGGAACTAAAGAAGCTGTTAGATGTCAGATTTATCAGGCCTATAGACTATCTTGAATGGGTTTCGAATATAGTACAAGTGGCTAAACCAGATGGCAGGGTCAGAATATGCAATGATTTCAGAGACTTGAACAAGGCTTGTCCCAAAGATGACTTCCCCTTGCCCAACATCGACATGATTGTTGATCTTACGGTAGGACACACTATGCTATTACTCATGGATGGATTCTCAGGATATAACCAAATAAAGATAGCACCTGAGGACCAACACAAAACTGCCTTCACATGTCCTTGGGGCACTTATTGCTGGTGTGTTATGCCGTTTGGTCTGAAAAATGCTGGGGCAACATATCAGAGAGCCATGACAGCGATCTTCCATGATATGATGCATACTATAATGGAAGACTACGTCGATGACATTCTAGCAAAGTCTCTCATAAGAGAAGGGCATCTAGCAGTACTAGGCAAGATCTTTAACAGACTGGAACAGTTCAATGTGCGACTTAATCCAAAAAAGTATGTGTTCGAGGTTACATTAGGAAAACTACTGGGCTACATAGTATCTACAAATGGTATTGAAGTTGATCCTGCTAAAGTGAAGGCCATAATGGAGATGCCACCTCCTAAAAATTTGACTCAATTGAGATCCCTACAGGGCAAACTACAGTCTATTAGATGGTTCATTTCCCAACTGGCAAACAAGTGCCACCCATTCTCTCATCTGCTACACAAAAATGTACCCTTCAAATGGAATGAGTCATGTGAACAGGCATTTCAGCAACTAAAGGAATACCTAATGAAGCCACCAGTATTAATGCCACCAATTCAGGGCAAGCCTCTATTATTATATATCTCAGCTACACCAATGGCTTTGGGAGCTCTCCTTGCTCAACAAAACTATGATGGAAAAGAATAGGCTATCTACTACATTAGTCGAACACTCGTCGGATACGAATTGCAATACACACCAATAGAAAGAGCATGTCTAGCTGTTGTATTTGCCTCACAAAAATGGAGATATTACATGCTGTCACACTCTGTTAAACTGGTGGCAAAGATTGACCCACTGAAATACTTACTCAACAAGGCTGCCTTAACGGGTAGATTATCAAAATGGGTCATGCTTCTCAGTGAGTTTGACATAGAATATGTGGATAGAAAAGTGATAAAAGGACAAGTGCTTGTAGATCAACTAGCAGAGGCACCTTTAACAGATGACAACCCCCTGAGCTTTGAATTTTCAGATGAGTCTATCTTCCACGTCAACATAGCAAACTAGAAAATGTACTTCGATGGCTCCTACACTCAACATGGATCGGGGGCAGGTATCTTATTAATCACACCCACTGGCGACACTATTCCAAAATCATACAGATTAATGTTCCCATGCACTAACAACGTAGCAAAATACGAGGCTCTGGTCATCGGCATCAAACTAGCAGTTGAGTGGAACATCAAGGAACTTCAAGTCTATGGTGACTCACAACTGGTCATCAACCAAGTAAATGATGACTACCAAACGAAGGATGAGAAACTGATTCGTTATAAATGCATGGTAGATGACTTCAAGGAGTATTTCATCAAGATATCATTCGCACAGATACCAAGGATCGAGAATAAAGCTGCAGATGCAATGGCTACAATCGCATCTCTTCTCGACATTCCAGGTAATCAAACACGATATGAGTTCTTAGTAGAGCCAGTCTCTTGTCCTTCTTATGAAACTCCAGATTCCCATATCATATGCCACATCGTAGGAACCGATTCCCCTCTCTATGGTAAAACCTTTGCTTATCTAAAAGAGAATACCCTCCCACCCAACCTCTCCCATAACCAGAAAAGAACCTTCATCCGGCAGGCATCTCGGTATGCCATTGTCGCTAACACCCTGTATCACCGAGGTCTAGATGGTACTCTCCTTAGGTGTCTAGATAAAGAGGAATATCAAACCGCTCTAAGTGAAATACATGATGGAATATGCGGGGCTCACTCTAGTGGCCCTACCCTGGCCAAGAAACTCATACGCATGGGATACTATTGGCCAACAATGGAACAAGACTCCTATCAGTTTGTCAAGAAATGTAAAAAGTGCCAAATCCATGGGAACTTGATACATGCGCCAGTACAAGAGCTACAACCATTGACGACTCCTTGGCCTTTCTGTCAGTGGGGACTCGACTTAGTGGGCAAGATCCACCCTTCTTCCTCAAGCGGCCATAAATTCATTATCACTGCCACAGAGTACTTCATAAAGTGGATTGAAGCCGTGCCTCTAGCCAACATCACAGGAAAACAGATTGCCTCATTTATCCTAAACTATATCATTTGTCATTATGGTGTCCCTTCGTCCATTATCACGGATAATGGACGACCCTTCAAAAATCAAGATGTCAAGGAACTATGCGATAAATTCCACATTCAACACTGCTTCTCCACTCCTTACTACCCATAAGGTAATGGCCAAGCTGAGGCATCAAATAAAACCATTCTGAAAATCCTGAAGAAAACTATCAATGATGCTGGCCGTGACTGGCATGTCCAACTAAATCCTGCGCTGTGGGCCTACCGCACAAGCATCCGCACACCCACAGGTGCAACACCATACTCCCTAGTTTATGGATCTAAAGCTATCTTGCCCATTGAAGTCGAGATCCTATAATTGCGAGTCTCATTAAAAGGCCTCATATCAGATGAAGAGTACAGAGTAACCAGACTCCAAGAATTAGAGTTGCTTGAAGAGCGAAGGCAACAGGCCTTCAATCACTTGAAAGCATATCAGCAACGCATGTCCAGAAGCTACAATCACAAAGTTAAGCCCCAGATATTCCAAGTCAGTGACCTAGTCCTAAGAGAAAATCCCAGAAATCAACAAGACAGAGAAAAGAAAGGAAAGTTTGAACCTAACTAGCTGGGTCCCTATGTCGTCATCATAGCTTATGGATTGGGGGCATATCAATTGGCTACATCTGAAGGTGAACTATTTGATGATCCTATCAACAACATGCACCTTCACAAGTTCTATGCCTGAAAACCCCAGTGTAAGGGAGTCCTGAAAAAATCCAAAAAAAAATTGAAAAAGTGATAAAAAAGAAAAAAAAAAGAACAAAAAAATCCAAAAAGTGAGAAAATAGCAAAAAATAAAATAAAAAAAATCATCCTATGGTGAAAACTTGGCAAACAGGTGCCTAGGATAGGTACCATGGTGAAAACCTGGCAAACAGGCGTCATGTGTACTTTTAGATTCATGTGCAAATAAAAGCAGGTGGTGAAAACCTGGTAAACAGGCACTATCTGTGACAAACCACTTCCTCCATCCGTTCTGACTTCATATCTCTTGTATCCATCATATCGTCTATCTTGACCCCGTCCTCCAAACCATTGTCGAACTATGTCACCTCTGAGTTATCACGTAGGCAAGGCCATTCTCAATGCGCCCCCGAGGCTTCGCTTCACTTCACTTCGCTCCTCTTCTCTCCACTCCACTATCCTGTCAATCCCATATCTACTCCTTCTGTCAATTTGAGTCCTTTGCCATCACCTAGGTCTTAGGTCTGCTAGGGTTTACCTCGGACTATGTTGCCTCTGCGTCATCACGTAGGCAAGGCCATTTAGCAATGAGCCCCCCAGGCATTAGGTCAGTCCCTTAGGGTCCGTCTCTCCGTGTCTGTCTGTCGTCTCACTCACAATAAGTCGATCCTTGTCTAAACTGGGGGCAACTCCTTGACCTAGTTGTAGATTTGGATTCTTGAATGCCACTGTTCTAAGAGGATACAAATAAGGATTGTAATACCTTTCACTAGACAAGCAAGAGCAGCAAAACACGCTACCCAACACAACAAAGGTCCTTGACTCAAAACATCAACCTGTCCTAAGCAAAAGCGCGGCACCATACCAAAGACACTGAGACTAATTCTGTATCAATTATGGCAAAAGACACATCTAATGCAAAGAAGTTTTGTCAACGGGTTAATTTACAAGGTCTTAGATTTTTGTCATTATGTCTTCCTATGCTACTCAAGGATGCCAAAAGCTAGAGATGCTATGATGGGGGCATAATTTTTCTTGTCTATTGCTTGTGGATTAAACTTTAGTAATGTGATGACTTCTATCTAACGACATGATCAACAAAAGATCATCGAGGACTCTGAGGTCTAAACATGAAAAGGGGAAATCCTTGTCTATTGAAATGCAAGAAGTACTCAGGTCATCTAGCTTCAAGTTTTACTAGATGCTTGTATCAACTTGCTATATCAAAATCCAGGTAAGCGATACTCAGGTCATCTCGGTCTAATTATACCTAGATGCTTGTATCTTCTTACCACATTTCAAAAAGTGAAAAATACCAAAAAAATGCCCAATGATGAAAGCAAAAAGCCTTGCAAATATCAAGATGACAAATCCACATCCATTCCATATCCATATCCATACCGTATCCAATTCCATTCCATATCCATATCCCATGCAGTAAGAAAATCCTGTAGCAGCTTGTCAGTCCTTTAATCAAATTTCTTCTATCAAGTCATTCTTCTATTGATCAAATTTCTATTTGTCTTCATATCACTCATCAACAGTTCTACCTATCAATCTGAGCAGTGATCAAAACACAAGTCTATCCTTAATCCATACCAATCGAGTCAAGCCAATCTTGTTGAAGGATCCAATCACAATCAGTGGTCTTGATCCTAATCTTGTCGTAAACCATATCAATCAGTCGTAACTATCCTTCGTGTTGCTCTAGGGATATATCGTTCCCTGCCATGACAACACTGTCGTATATCATTATCATATCATAGTGTCTTAGACAGGATGTTGCATTGTCGAAACCAGACCCGGAGTCTTATACGACATGTTTCATTCTTGAAACCAGACATCATCAATCTATATCCTTGGTTTACCACTTGACTGGGGCAATACCTTGCCTATTTTTGTATCATTTGTGCTTACTTGCTTCTTGCTTGTGTGAGTTATCTTTTTATCTTGCATCTCGTATCATTCACCTCTTTCTTCTGCATCCAGCCATTTCTTCTCATTGTGAGATTGTCCGTCTCATCCCTTCTACCGTCTCCTCGTCCAATCTCCCGAGGGGGCATCCTATTGTTCAAATTGTATCAGGGGCAAAACTGGGGCATGTATCATTGTCGAAAATCTTATTCTTTGAAACAACGTGATAAAACACATTGCATCAAAGAGGGGCAAAATGTATACACCTAAAAATGACATGACTCTACTTAAATAAATATTTTAAATATTTATTTCATCTTCATAGTCCTCTATCAATAAATAAATAAATTTATTTATTTATTTGATTCACTTCCTCCCATTTAATTAAATAAATTTCGTTTATTTAATTAATTTCATCTACATTAACTTTATTCTTCTAAATAATTAAATAATTTCAATTATTTAATTAAAACATCCATTCTTCTAAGTAATTAAATAATTTTAATTATTTAATTAAATCTTTCATTCTTCCTAATTTAAATAAAATGCAAATTTATTTAAATTAAAATCCCCAAAAATAAAATATAATTAAATATTTTATTTATTCTTCCAAAATCATGTGCAAGTAAATTAAATAAATTTATTTATTTAATTTGCTTTCTTATCTTCCAAATCTTCTAAAAATAAATTAAATAAATTTATTTATTTAATTTGCTTTCTTATCTTCCAAATCTTCTAAAAATAAATTAAATAAATTTATTTATTTAATTTGCTTTCTTATCTTCCAAATCTTCTAAAAATGAATTAAATAAATTTATTTATTTAATTTATTTTCTTATCTTCTAAATTAAATAAATTTATTTATTTAAATCTTTTTCTTATCTTCAATATCTTCTAAAAATAAATTCCTCTTGTCATACAAAAGTAAAAGCTGAGTTAAAGCAACTTTAAAGCAACTTTGCTCTTAAATTAGAAAAATAAATTCTAATTTAAAGAAAATGAAAACTCATCAAGAAAGCTTTTAACTCAACAAAGCTTCTTTTTGAATGACACATGTCTTTCTTCCATTTGTTGCACGTTCCTGAACAAGCCTCCTCCGTTGATCTCTTCTTTTCTTCTCAACCATTGATCTTCCCTCACTCTCTTCTATAAATATAACCTTCTTCTCTTCATTTCAATATCTGGAGTTTGTGTAAACTTATGTTGCAGGAATCTAAGCACGCCTTTGGCACCCCCATTATATTTGAGCACTTCATAGCATCCTCCATTTATGTATTTGAAGCTCATCTTCAAATACCAAAGTATCCTAGCCATTCTTCATTTGTCATCTTCAAACAAGCAAGCAAGCAACAGCTTCTGAGGGCTTCACAATCAAGATCGAACGAAGATAGGCAAACCACAGAAGGCAAAAAGGTAAAAGGTGAAGGTATTGTTTGTTCTTTATTTTCATCTCTTTTATCTTTATCATTATGTAGATGTTTGGGTTTCATTTTCATTGATTTGAATAACCTGATTTCCCCCTCACAGTACAAACCAATATCATGTCGATAACCAAATGTGCATAAATGATAAATAACACTTTATCACCATCTCATACTCAAGTTTCGGCACCTATACCGACTACAAGAATATCTACTTTTACATCAACGATCTTAACAACTAATGCGAATGCTTGTAGTAATTCTACCACGGGTATTGGAGTATCTAATGGCACTAATCACAAAGCTATGGGATTTAATTATCAGAATTTGATTCCTAAAGGGACATCTTCTATGAATAATTGGTCTCAACCTCCTATCTATTCCACTCATTTCCAACTACCCATTACATATTCGCAACCATCTTCCACCTATCAGTATGGCCAACCACCATTAACATATTCTTAGCCTCCACTTATAGTATCTCAATCTCAATCACTTCCCCACCTTGGTTCCAATTCCTCACAACAAACCGTATCTCCCAATGATGCCATCCTAAACAAACTTTTACAGGGCATGACTGTTTTGCAACAGAAGGTAACAAATTTGACAAATTCTTTGCAGCCTAATCTTCCAACATATCATTCTCATAATCCATTACCCAATGTAATCTTGAGAACCCCTATGTATGAGAGGTTTGAGACTCCTCTCTTTGAAAAGTATGGTGGAAAAGGAGATCCTAATATCCATGTGACAACATTCACAACAATGTGCAGTGACTTTTATTTTGAAGAGGATTTGTTAGCAAAACGTTTCCCATGATCTCTCAAAGATATTGCTTTAGAATGGTTTTTCTTGTTACCTCCAAATTCAATTCACTCCTTTTTGCAGTTGATTGATCAATTTTTACAACATTTCCAAGCAAATATTGCACCCCAAGTTAGTCTAATTGACTTGGTTCAATGAAAACAAGGTCCCAAAGAAAAGTTGACCTAATTTATTAGTCGGTATCAAGGCCCTTATGTGTAGATTCAATATTAGATGAAAGATGAGGATGTTCTAAAGATATTCATTACAAATCTACAACCTAATATTCGTGATAAGATCCTCTTGATGAAGTATAACTCCTTTCAACATTTATGCACAGCTCTTCGTGATTATCAACTTTCTTCTAGTTAGTATGAAAACTAAAACTCATCAGCTCAAGTTGGTCAATCCATAGGCAAATCATCACAAAACAATTTTAAGAGGAACAATAATAGGAGTTTGATCAAGATCAATGGACCAAATATGAATGTGTCTACTATAAATAGTCCAAAGAAAACATCATACCAACCAAGAAAGTTTACTCTGATATCTGAGTCCTATAATTCTATCATGAATCAAGCTGTGAGTAATAACATTCTGAAGCTTCCCCCGATCAAGCCTGTTGATCCTGATAAACAAGGATCTTACTTTGATACTAATGCATTTTGCCATTATCATCAGAAGAAAGGACATGACATTGAATGATGAATGCATTTTAAACATGAGATACAAGACATTATTGATTCAAATGTCATTTGGGTATCAGGTGTGAATGACAATGGAAACAAATCGGTTGCTCCGCTAAACTAGAATTTACAAATATTCACTCATCCTTTTCCTAAACATACCAAAAATAATATGGTGGAACAAGATTTAGTGGAAGTAGATGAGGATGATTACTTGGACTATGATAGTATCGTGGGTATGGTTGAAGTCAATAAGAAACAAGTGGATAATCCACCTCGTCCACAAAGAAATAGAATTTATGCTAAGGTTCCTCCTCCATTATCCTTATATGGATCAAAAGATAATCAAAATACATTTGAAAGGAAAGAACAACAACTGATACAGATGAGTAAGATGGTACAGGATGATTCCCGTTACTATTCTAGAAAGATTCAACAACGAAAACTTGCTAAAAATTAGAAAAGAGCAAGACAACAATCAAAAATGAAAATAATAGTGGTTCTCCCCCTCACAAGCAACAAAAGTCTCATTTACACAATGAATTAAGGAACAAACATCATATTATAACAAATAAGGCTTTAATAAGAACCACTCAAATTTTGCATTAAACATGATCAAGTACCTCTCCAAGAGGGTCGGGAGCTCCAAGATGTAATATGAGGACCCTACAGGTAAGTATCTCTAACCCTTTATCTCTCTCGTGATGTGCTTCCCTTGTGATGTGTTATGTGTTGTTTAGGCCTCCTAGGATGACCTTGGATTCTCCCGTAAGGTTCAGGATACCAAGAGACTGCCTCTGTTGTGACATTCTTCTATTTGTATCATCATTCTTCTATATTGCCTCTCTCTCTGATTTCTTTGTTGTGTGTTGTGTCTTATGGACATAGCATTGTGGTTGGTGACTTGGGGGCACCCTCCTACATGACTGTCCCTAAGACACTTGTTTTCTCCTCTCTTATTTATTGTTTCCCTTCCTCTAGTGTTTCCATCTAGCGAGTGGATGACGAAAAACCATTTATAGTGATGCAAACCTAGTGTCCCTTTTGAGAGCAATCAAAAAAATGGACTTCGTTCCTAATATGATGATGGGGTTGTCCAACACTTGGCTAGTGGAAGCACTCATGCTTTCTGCATAGTGAATTTAATGATGTTTCTATTTCATTTACAAACCTTAACAATACTGCTGCTCTATGCACCTTTGTTTGCCTTTGAATCTGGCCTTGGTGGTACTCAATTCAGAGAGCTTCATGATATAGCCTCATGGTTATTGTCAAACTACGAGTTCATTGTATAACCTTGGCTCTTTGTGTGGTTAATCATATGCATTAATGTTGTTGTTTATCATGATTTTGTAGACACTAACATGTTTCTTACAGGGATGTGTCTGTGGGAACATTTGGCGATCGTGAAGTACATGTCACATCTGAGGGGCATGGGCTTTGCAAAAGTCAGTGTTCTCTTGTGTGTTTTCTTCCTACCTTAACATGATTGATATCGATACCTGATATCAACCACCTTAAGGTGGGGGCATACATATGGTAAGCTGTCTGTTATAGATGTTAGCAATGTGTTTGACCTTAGCTGCAAAGACTTGTGCCCAAGGGTAGTGCATCATGCATCCTGAGTTTGTTTGCAATCAATCAATAAATCATTTAAGCCCTCTGCGGAAGTGGGATATTGAGCATATCCTTTTTCTTAAGCCCTCTACAGAGGCGGGGATGGTGTATTTATCAGAGCATATTACATCATCCTATCATTTTCAAAAGTCCTCTGTGGAGGTGGGGAGTGATTTTGTGACTAACTCAACCCTTAAGCATGTCTTCGACGATTGTTGTGGTGAAGCCCAATTGTCGGTGTGTGCCTGTAATGTGCTTGAGATGGTGTTGGACCTAGAAATAGGTACACTCCATCACTTGTCTATCGTGTTTTCTCCGTGTCTTCAAGTGTGTGTGTTTTAGCATGCTTGTTTTGTGTGGTGTGTTTGTTGCCCCATATGTAGAGACCAGCACCCTCGGGTAGTGCTTCCTACATTTTGGGAGGTTTTGTGTGTCTTGCGAGTGTGTTGCCCCATATATACAGAGACCTATGCCCTAGGGTAGTGCATCCTGTATTATGGGAGGTTTGTTTAGTTTCCAGTACTTGCATCTGCATTTCATATACATGAGAAAAAGAAAAGAAAAGATATCATTTCTATCTTCCATGCATTAATGTGTCTTTTATGCATTGACTGCCTTCTCCATGTTCTGCGTGACTATAACTATCTTCTTCATGTTTTGCATGCTTGTTACTATTTTCTATGCGATTGGTGTGTCTTCTCTATGCTTGGTATGTTTGTAGTGTTTGTGACCTTACTTTAATGCATGTATTGGCCTTGTGTTTATACACACATTAAAGTGGGGGCTAAATGTAATGTCAGAAAATGTCCTCTTGGGGGCTTTTCCCTCATAAGGTTTAGCTCCTGGGTCTTTAGCATGTATTTAGGACATCTTAGTTCATATTTTGGCATCCTGATGGAATGAGACCTAGGTTCCATGGCAAATTGGACCTAGGAGGACCCCTTGTGCTGTACCCTGCCTAAAATAGGGGGGGAGGACTTGGGTGCCCATGCCCTAGTCCTACATTTTTTGGGGCAGGCCTAATTTTCAAGTGTCAGTTAGTGACTGTTAGTTGGTTCTATTGCCGACACGGTAAAGTTTAATTTTTAAAATCTTGGTAGGAATGCTTGTAGGTGCATATATAAGCATGTGTAGGAATTCATTTGTAAACTAGATGATCAATGTGAACTCTAGGCATTCTCAAGGTGATTCAAGGCTTTCTATTATGTTGCAAGAGTAGACTTGTATGTTTTATGTGTTGATATTTATAGATTTGAGCATTAATCTCCTCATGGCATGAAGAGCATCTTCCTCCATGAGAGCTTCACTACAAGGTGACATATCATTGTGTTTTATCATTGATTCCTTTGGTTTTTGCCTCTGCCTCACAAGGACATGCACTCTTTGTCTAACAATAGTGTACGGAGACTTAAGTATCCTCCAAGGCTTGACTGAGGAAATCCTCTAAACACCACAACCCCCAAACCAAGTCTTGTGATTGTAGGTTACGGGTGTTGTATTTGGGAAAAGTGGAATTGCAGGAATGATTGGAAGGCATCAAGGATTTGGGATTTGAAGAAAAGTCAGACAAAGGAGCAATTCTAGGACTAGGGCACCCGCAACAGTGTCCTCCACAGACAAATCCAGGGAAACAAAAGTTACAGGGCTGATCAGTGTCGGAAGGAGGTCCAAATTCCATGAAAAAGTAGGTACCTTGGACTTGGGCACCCGCACTAGTGTCCCCAACTATTCCGCCTCAGAACCTCAAAAATAGGTATTCTGTGATTTATTATTTTACTCCTGCCTGCAAGAGCTTTTTCCCTCTTTCATCAAATTGTTACCATATTTGCATAATTAGGGTTTTAATGGTTAATTGTACATACGAGAAGGAAAATTAATAATTAAATTCCCTAGTCCAAGTTTCCCTTCATTTGCAAGTGACCTAGGGTATGATAGTGCTTGCCACTTGACCCTATATCCTTCAATGTTAGGGTGAAAGGAGGATTTTAACATCTAAACAACAAAAAGATCAACAAATCCAATTTTACCCTAAACAAAAGATATTTTACTTCACTCTAAATTCTTTTTACTATGACATATGGGAAGCATTGTCTCCCAATTAATTAACACACAATCCTCGAACAAGACTAGTGCTCCTCTTGGTTTTGGCTATAAGAACACATTTTAAATGGCATTACTGGTACTTTGTCTTGGCTTCATGCAGATTTGATATTGGCTTTGATTCTAAGATTGCTTCATGAAAAAACAAATGCAAAACTTACATACAAGATTGGTCCATCTGACATATCTATTCATGACTGATTTATAGTTGCCTTGTCCTTATGATGGCATTATCATTTCACTTGCAACTATACTCTTATTTACACCTCCTATAGATGAACATGACATTGAAGGTACTATATAAATTCTTCTCTTGCAATTTCTGAACTATTATAACCTATATGCACTTGTCATTGTGACAGATAAGCTCATTGCACTGTATGAATTTGCATAAAATGTGTTCTCACATATACCATATATAGCCTTTTCAATTCATTCTCTATAGCACATACATCTTTGAGTATGGCATTTCTTTCATATCTAAAACTATATTCTAATACTTTCTTTTACAAATGTTTCTATCCATATGGCTGAAACAATATGTCCATTTGAATAATCTCAATGTGCTACCTCCTATAGCTGCACTTGTAAATTATGACTATGGCATTTACACTATATATTATGACTGAAATGATAGTCATGATGATGACTGATTTTGGATCTTTTATGGTTGTTCTATATGTTCAATGGCTTTTGTTGTTCCAATATGGTGATTTGAATGCAATATATGACACTGTGAGGACAAATAGATGTAATAACAGAGCAATAGATATTCTGATGTTGGCAATACCTTTTACTCAGTTTCACAACACATTAGGTAGCCTTGGATCAGCTCATTGCTGATTTATGATTCTCATCTCATCATGTTTGAGCTGATGGTCATGAATGAACACTGATCTTGAGGTTCCTAACACTTTATGAATTAATCCTTCAATTCAAATGTTTGATTTAAGCACTATGATCATGCTTTCCTATTTCAATCCCCTTTTGAAGTGAAGGGGCAGCATGCTGGGCTCAACCCTTGTGGAAGCCCACTTTGCACCACATGCTATGATGTCTTTAGATCAGCAACATAACTTCTTCTATACCCGCACATGAAACAAACATTTTAGTTTAAAAAATAGTGAAGCTCAATGATGTTTCATCTTCAGGGTCTCTTGCATATGGAAGATCTGACTATCTGATTTAGTGCATCATAGGAAATATATTATGTTTGTGTTGATAGGCACATAGGAAACCATATCCAGAGCTCTGACAATCCTTCTTGTCATGATACAGGTTCATTCAAAGATTGGAAGCAAGGAGCAGCTAGCGGCAATGAAGATCAAACTAAGACCTTAAATAGGTAATGATGGATATGCTCTTTTCCTTTCTTATTTTTAGATGCATAGTGTATTTCCTATGTTTGTACTGGTTCAGCTATTCCCACGGCTTGTGTGGGACATTTGGCTTTTCTTGCTTTCATTCAATGCAATACTTGTTCAGCTTGTGTATATCTCATTTTTTAAATGAATAATCATCGCAATATGAAATGAAATAACTTCTTATTTATTCATGAAAAATCTGCAAAACAATGAATGATAAACTAAATTTCTCTCTTTTGTCATAACAATGGCATCATAAACTGAACCTTTTTATTTTCAAGAACCTTAAACTATGCAAAACCAACATAGCAGAAAATGTTAAGAATCTTTCATCTTAATATGAAATACATGTGCTCCAGCTCTGCCATTTTGAGCTATAGGTAAAAAATTGGTAACATTTCTAGCGATTTATGCTAAATGCTTACCTGCTAAGCATTAAGACCAGTTGCCTTAACTTTCCATTGGGCATGAAGTAAAACTTTGCTCTTCTCAAACTCAGAAAACAATGAAACTCAGCTATAAACTATTCCAAACAGCATGAAAAAACCAAACAGAACCAAATTGAAAGCAAACTAAAAGGCCCTAGTGGCCAGAAAACATGTACAGTAGCACTTAGGGAAAGACAATAACTGAAAGGAATGTGCATAAAGCACTTATTAACTAAAAACACTAACTCTAACCTACTCTAACCAGCCAAAGAAGCTGGTCAAACAAACCCATTCACTGGCTTAAGAAAATAACTACCCTTCCTTTGCAATCTATAATACTCCATAAGCTCGTGAGTCAACCAAAAGAGGTGGAGAAAAATCAAATCTCCATCAAACTATTGCAACACCTTTCCGAGAAGGAAAATGTAGTCACTTACCCACCTGACTTATTTGGCGAACTGATCAAGTGAGAAAGTAGACTGGTTGTGCTCAACTTGATATCCTACTTGATGATCTAGATTAGTGTCACTATGAGGCTGCTCCTTTTTGTTGACTTCCAACCTAGCTAGATGCCTAATAGGACATCCCCTTGAAATCTTTGGACTGGGGAGAAAGCAATTTGAATGGTTGGAAACAACATCACCTTCACTTTGAATGATAGCTTGCCATTTTGCTTCCTCCTCCCTAGTCAATGGGCCATCCTCCTCCATTAGGGTAGCCAATAGCTCATCAAGGATGTAAACTCTTGGAAGGCTCTTAGTAATAGTTGGACTAGGCTCAAAATAATCATTATTACTCAAGGAGTTACATTCCAAAATAGGAGTCTCTTCTAAAATGAATGAAGGCAAGTGTTCAAATAATGAGTTAACCTCTTTCAACAAACCATCAATTTGAGCACCAACTTCAAGCTCCTCTGTACAATAGAGAGGTAGCTCCTCCAAGTCAAGATTAGGCTATTGGTTAGGCTGCTCCATAACTAGTGACTTATTCTTATTCAGGAATACAACCACTTCCACCTCTTGCCTTTGCCGTTCAAGATAACCCTCCTCCAAGGATGCTGGTATAACATCTAAGTGTAAGCAAAAAAGCTCAATTTTAGCTGATCCTCCTCAAGCTCTTGATCATTCAAATCAGGGCTTCTTTTACATATCTGTTCTTGGATCAACACCATATCTAAATGGTCCTCATCACTGTGGTTGTCAGAACTTGGCATAGCCATGCCATTTTCACTGTCATACTCAAAGTTAGGAAGCTCATCAAACAGATTAACTAGAAACTGAGGTTCAACACCAATTTCTTGCACATTATCTAAGTTTGTAATAGAGAACTTAAGATCACTCAAAAGCAAATTTTCTTCACAATTTTCTTGGTTTTTTCATGAAAAGACAATGTCCTTTACCTCATGACAACCTTCACTAAGCCTATTGATGATATCCACTCAACAACTCATATTGTTCAGGATCCTCCTGCCATTCTGAAACTATTGTCCAAGTGGTATGATCATGCTTTCCTCATTTGGCTCAACAAAACTAGGTAACTGATGAAACAAAGAAGCCGATTCTTCCTCCTCATGCGGTGCTTTCTCCAATAAAACTTGGGTATTCTATCTTTGCAATTGAACACTTTCACCTTGTGACCTCTGTACTCTGCTTTCGTTCATCTTATAAAAAGCATTAGAAAACTTTTCAAATGAATCAAAATGCAAAGGATTCAGTGTCAAGCTTGAACCAACCTCCTCTACACATGCATTATACTCATATTCATCTTAGGATGTAGCACAAACAATAGCAACCTCTTTCTTCACATCTTGTTTGTCTGATTTGGTGGCATAAAAAGGATTGCAAGAACCTTCAGCTGTTGGACTGAAACTTGGAAATCTATTTGGTTTGGGCTCTACAACCTTTTGCTCTCCTTCACCACACCAACATGGAATCTTAATTGGTTCATATTTTACTACCTTATCTTCTTCTTGATTTTGGATTGGAATGGGAGGGGTAGCTTTAACAAGGTTTGGCATTTTATAACCAGGATACTTAGTCCAAGAAGGCTGCCATGGTTGTTCAAAAGTTTGATGACTTGGTTCAGGTTCTTGATATGACTGAAACTGAGGATGAATGAACTGGTTTTGAAGCATAACAATTTTAGATTGTGCCAACATAGGCTCTTGCAATGGTAAAGGATCTTTGAAACTGGGAATCTTGACCTTGGAAGGGATAAGAGGTTCACTTTGCTTGAAACTTGGAAAATTATGCTTACGAACCTCTTCTTGAATATACTGATCTAGAATGACAGGAGTTGCTTGAACTTGATGCCTATGTGTTTGAGTGAGCAAAAGTCTCATTCGCTCCTCTTTTACTAGCATCTCCCTCTCAAATTATGTCCTTTGTGCTTCCAACTCCTGCTCATGAAGATAGGCTTGATAAGCCATTTCCTCCTACTGCATGTTGTACTCATGCAGACTCTTAATCTCCTCTACATATTTGTTGAAGTCTAACAAAATATCTTTAATCATGTCTCTAAGCTCCATAATTTTAGAATTTTTAGGCTGATTGGAAGATTGGGCAAGGGTAGATGGGTTGTAAGCATCTTGACTAAGCTGGTAGCTTGTTGTAGTAAGATTATTTGGACTAAAACCAGCATTGTGGCTGCTTGGGTATGGTTGGTAAGAAGGTACGATGACAATATTTTCATAGTATGGGGGTGGATATACATATTGACTATGAAAATTTGACATTTCTACTCATATGAAGAGCCAAAAATAAAAATAAACGATTGATTTTTAAAACATACTAGCACTTGATCTATTAAAACCAATAGATCTTGATTTAGAGTCGCCAGATGTGTTTGAAGAACTTGCCTCCAAAGGCTGAGATTGCTGGTACACACACCAAGAACCAACAATGAAATGATGAGCTTTTAACTGCAAGAGTTCAAACTGTCCCACCATGCATGCCAAAAACTATTGTCAATCAAAGTATGCACCCAAATGCTAAGCTATCAACTTAGCTACCTTTTGACACATGGGAACACTCCTAGGCCTATGGGTTGCCTAAAACTTGGATTGAACCTCTAGAGTGTGCTGGTTCCCCTGGTAGATCACATAAACTAAAAGACGTACTGAGAAAAGGGCAGAAGGTTAACTATAAATGAAATTCTAAACTCTAATAGGTGATTCACTAGAACTCCATCTATTCACTAACTTGACTCACAATTAGCCTCACAAAGCCTTTTATCCTGACAATTTCACCAAAACATTTCAATGCATAAGTAATTTGCATGAAAGCTTGAAAGCTAGA
This sequence comes from Cunninghamia lanceolata, assembly GCA_027924645.1. Lineage (NCBI taxonomy): Eukaryota > Viridiplantae > Streptophyta > Pinopsida > Cupressales > Cupressaceae > Cunninghamia > Cunninghamia lanceolata. The sequence goes on from BSBN01001583.1 coordinate 22,417,624, forward strand.
GGTTTGCATGAAGGACAAACATGTTGCCAAGAGACACTGTGTGGCTTCATGAGTGTTGTCATTGATGGCAACAAAGTCCATTCCACACATCCACAGCACATGACATGTCTCTACCGGAAGTCAGATTGAAGAGTATCTTGGTCCGGTGAGCAAGAACAGAGCATGCAACAAGGTCTGACAATAAGGTCTGGATCTCTCAAAGGATGTATCCCAAAAAAGTGTGGACTTGGGGAAATCAAAAAGAGTATCATGACTACCACATTCTAGAGATTGAGCCTTTGATGATGAAAGAGTGAAAAGATATGAGCACCTAAGTGTTGGGTTCCTGACAGGCAGAGCAGACTGAGCAAGAACTAACCGGCAGAGCATCAGACCTTAATCTGGATGAGAAATTGATGGTGATCAAGTTTCTTGAGGGATCATTCATGGTTGGTTGACATATTTGATGACTCTTATAACTATCTTTTGATACGCATGTCTTAGTAAGCATGGATTCAGCGACAGACTAGAGTTTGGAAAAATCTTGAGTATTCTAGATGCCGACTAGAAAGATGTTGAAATCCTTTGTGCGGATATATATACCAGATGGATTTTGATGTAAATATATAAGTGGTGTGTTGTAAAGTGTGAAGAAAAGTAGAGAGCAGTGTGGAAGTAGCAATACAGGTCCGGTATGTGACAGAATAGTAGCACTAAAGCAAAGGAAGAATGAAGTACAGTAGATCAGTATATTGAGCCTAATCAGAACTAAACCTCAGCATATGTGGATGCTTCTCATCAGTTCAAGTACCTGGTTTCTTTCTATAAACTATTGTAGGTAGTGAGCCTCTTGTGAGCAGTGTGCTTGGGCAGTGAGCCCTAATTAGCAAGTGCCATTTTGTACTTCTATTCTTTTAATAGAGAATACAATCTTGGGTTAGTCACCCCGTGGTTTTTCCCTTAACAGGGTTTTCCACATAAAAATCCTTCTGTTATGTGTGTTGATTTCATTTCTTCTTTCATGTTCATTTATGCTTATATGTTTTGATACTGTACTATTGTTAAAGAAGATAAGAAAGTTAAGAAGTTTAAGATAACTGATTCACCCCCCCTCTCAGTTATCTGCCTTGTTTCCAACAATTGGTATAAGAGCTAAGTTCCTCTAGACAGAGCCTAACAGCTTGAGGAAGATCTGGGAATCTCAATGGATATGTATGTTATGAGGGATCAACTTCAGTCTGCCCTAGATGATCTTGAGCAATCTCACTCTGAAGTCAATAACCTAAGGGAAAGACTCAAACAAGCTGATGATTTCATAAATGAACTCAAAGAAAAACTAAGTATCTCAATGAAGAAAAGAAAGGAACTACTTCAACAATTAGCAAGTCAAAGTGAAGCCAATGATACTAATGAAGATCTGAATGAGAAAACCAGGTTATGTGAGAAGTTATCAAAAGAGGTCATTATGGTAAGACATGAAATGGAATCAGGAGTTATGAAATTCACCCAAGAAATTGAAGAGAAAAGAAAAAGTGAAGATAATCTAAAACAATCTCTCAAGGAGAAGTCAGAAGACTACCACAAAATGGATAGAATAATTAGGCATCTGGAATCTGATCTTGAAGAAGCTAGAGACAATGAAGAACAACTTGAGAATCAGATAGACACTCTTAAAAGGGATCTTCAAATAGCAAATGAATACAAAGAGAAATTTAAGATAAGCTCTGCTCAACTTGAAGTTCTTCTTGAAAGCCAAAAGAGGGTAGATGACAAGCAAGGCTTGGGGTATGAGAAAGAGGAAAGCTCTGTATCCGGTCAGAAGAACTCTAGATCAAGAAATCCAAGGAACAGGCCTAGAAGACCTCCAGTAAGGCAACCAAATTCTCAAAGATATCCATCCTTCAATGGATACTGCTACAACTGCAATAACTTCAGTCATAAAGGAAATCAGTGTAGAAGAAGAATGAATCAGACTAATTCATCCTTCTCCAGACAGTATTTTAACTGCAAAAGGTATGGTCACAAATCTCATGAATGTAGAAATATGTAAATGAACAATTCATTCAATGGTAGATGCTTTGCATGCAATATAATGGGACATATGGCTAATCAATGCAAATCAAGAGGATATCAGTCAAATCTGCAAAGAAATGTTGTTTGCTACAATTGCAATAGATCCAACCATATTGCCAAATTCTGCAGAAGTAAGAATCAGGATAAAAGGGGTCTGGTGCATCATAATCAAAATCAAGACAAAGGAAAAGGAAAAGTGAATGCGGATGAAGTTCAAAGGGAGATAAATAAGATCTAGGTAAAGAGAAGTATAAAAAATGTTGAGGATGGATCTGCACTAGAATCTGGTGCTGATATTCCTTCCAGAAACTAAATAGATGAGCTTTGGCTCAGGGGGAGTCAAAAAGGAAAACAAATTCCCCCAGCCAGTCAATTAGTGCCTGAAATTAGCACATGGAAAGTTGCGGATTAAAGGGTTCTTAGAGAAATATCTAAATAAGCCTTGGTAAAGATATGGAAGATCCGCAAGAAGTTTTCAAGAGGTTAACCATCCAGATTGATCTAGTTTAACAGTCATTCGGTAAAAGCAAGATTCCCATAGTTAGATCCGGTATGATTTAAAATTCAAATATCTTGATCTACAGATAAATGGAATGATTGAATAAGGGAGAATGTAGATTATGATCTTTGCGAGCTTCTTCTGAGCCAACTGTTGGAAAACTTGTAAAAGATCAAAAAGGACAAGAAGAACTCATTCAAATATGGTGGCCTGATATTATGTCTCTTCTTTTACTACATGAATGAGCTCCTTGGATCCAGTGGTTAGGTATGGAAAAATGACAGACTGGTTGCCATTCAAATCAAAGATTACATGTATGGGCTTGGTGATGCCAAGGCTCAAAGTACAACACTCTGGGGATACTTCAAGAACTTTCAAAGTATGATGCAGGCCAGAGAAAGAATCCCCCAATCATTGGTTGAGAAATACAAGGATACAGTGTGCTTTATGGTAGACACTGATCAATGCCTAGTGGAGGTAGTAGAGCCAAGGATAGTCTAGATTATGCCAATGGGGTATGAGGTTGATGAGAAAATTCTAGAGCTGCATATTCAACACCTGTTGAGTCAGCCCAAGGACCCTAAGGCAGAAAGGTTTGGAACCTTTCAAGAGTTGAGTGTAAAAATTTATGTTGAGCTGAGACAGATCAAGAGAAAGGTGAGAAGGGAAGTAGAAGAAGTTGCCAAAAGATTTGGCATTTCTAAAGAAGTAGTCAATGCAAATAGAGATAAACTAGAAAGAGTAGAGAAAGAGAAACAAGAAGTAGAAAAAGAAAGTGATCCGGTGCAAGCCCCCTCCCAGACCAGATCCTCCAAAATCTCTGTACCTGCCACCTCTAAGAGCCAAAAAGCCTCAAAACTGGAAGCCAAGACATCCGGTAAGGGAGAAAAGAGAATAAAAACCAAGGCCACAAGGTCCTATACAAGTCAAAAAGATGATGAAGAGATAGAATCAGATGAGGAGGTTAAGAAAATGAAGAAGAAAAAGAAAACCTCTACGAAATCATCTATTAGCAAAAACAAAGAAAAAGTAGAAAGACCTACTCTTTGCATTGATGATATCATCAAATCAGTCACTGTGGATGGGAATCTGCAACCAATGATTGAATTTTATGATGAATATAGTGAAGCTGACCAGAAGATCTTGCAAGATTCTACAGTCAGGCATTCATTAAAATTATATCTCTGATTCCCAAAAGCCTAGAGAAGGAACTTGAAATGAGAAAGGACAATGCCAAGGCAAAAGACCTAGAAATCTAGGAGAAGATTGCTATCCAACTCTATCCTTCCATTACCCCTCAACAAATGAACATGATCTTCGAGGACTGCAAGGATGAGTTCTAGAGCAAAGCAAGAATGAACCAGCTTATGCTTGGAGAGACTGACCAAGTGGCAAAAGAAATAGAAGATATCCTTCAAAATACATTTTAAATATTCAATCTTCCTGTTATAGAGGACTTAGGTGATGAACCTTCTACCATGGATGTCGAAGGACCAAGTGTATCAAAGGAAGATCCTACTGAGAAAATTGCAAAAGAACCAAAGGAGATAGGTGAAGAGAAGACTGAGGACCTGGATTCCTTTGCTCTAGAAGAGGAAGTCCATGAAGAAGTAAATATCTCTCATCCAGATCCCCCAGCAAACTCCAGAACTAAAGAAGAAGCAAGAAAAGAGGAGAAAGGAAGTCAAGAAGAGGAGAAAAAGGGAAGAGAAGAAGAACAAACAAAGAAGGCCTTTGTTGACACCTCTGAGACTGCAAGAGGAAAGAAGTCTCTGGCAAGAGACACTATAGAAGCAGTTAAAGACTTCTTGTCCAAAGAAATGATGGAATTAGATGAATCAGAGCTATTTCAAGGACCATTCAATTTTGACTCTCTCTCTCCAGTGCAGACAATGAAGGTTGCATCTTTTGCTCAAGCCAAAGCAAAAGAAAAGCTTCTGAAGTCTCACATGGAAGAGTGTGAGCTGATAGAGATTGCATCTAATGTGTTGGAGAAGATCATGCCATCCTTCTAGAAGGATCTTTTGGCCTCTTCATCCGGTAATCTGAAATCTCTTGTTAATTCTGTCAGCACACATTTTGATTCTTTGGAGAAATCAGTTAAGGAGAAAGTCTGGAAAGAGTTTTTGGGTAAAATATTTTTTTAAGTATAGGGGCTCATAGCAAATGATAGGAGAAATCTAAATATTGGAATAAAGAGCCTAGAAAATACTCTTAAAGATGGTGGAGATCTATACAAATTTTGTCTATCTTGGTCCACCGTGACAGCAAACATTACCAAGAAGATGGAAGAACAAGAGAGCAAACTATCAAGCTTATCTCAAAATTTTGATCCTCTCACCTCCTCCATAATGAATCAAGAGTGCTAGACTATTGTAGCTATAAATCAAAATAAAGAAGCTTGAGAAGGAGAAGAAAAATAGAATAAGCAGGCTAAGTGAACTAAGAGGGATAATTATCCCTAATTAGAGGCAATGCATGAGGCCCTAACTAATGCCCAGACCACAGCCCAGACCAGTGATCCGGTAGACTTAAAGAGGGTAGAAACTTTTGCATTTTTGCTAAGTGGTCACATTTCAATCTTAGATAGGTTGAAGAAGAGTTGGGCAACAAAATTTGTCCAGTTGAAAACAACTTTTGCAGATATACTTAAATATATGTAAGTATGACTTGTATATATACTTATGCGACTATGTATAGGTTAAATTTTGCAAATTTTACTATATGAATTCCACCCTTTGCCATTGATGTCAAAGGGGGAGTGAGGAGCAGTAAAAAATGTGGAATTTAGCTAAGGGGGAGCTCTAAAAAAGTGTACATAAGAATAGAGCATTAGCCAAGGGGGAGTATGCTATAACACTTAGTCATTTTTCACTAAGTGTTGCCATCAATGCCAAAGGGGGAGATTGTTAGCAAGAGACATCGTGTGGCTTCATGAGTGTTGTCATTGATGGAAACAAAGTCCATTCCACACATCCGCAACACATGACATGTCTCTACCGAAAGTCAGATTGAAGAGTATCTTGGTTCAGTGAGCAAGAATAGAGCATGCAACAAGGTCTGACAATCAGGTCCGGATCTCTCAGAGGATGTATCCCAAAAAAGTGCAGACTTGGGGAAATCAACAAGAGTATCATGACTACCATATTCCAGAGATAGAGCCTCCAGTAATGAAAGAGTGAAAAGATATGAGCACATAAGTGTTGGGTTCCTGACAGGTAGAGTAGACTGAGTAAGAACTAACCGGCAGAGCATCAGACCTTAATCCGGATGAGAAATTGATGGTGATCAAGTTTCTTGAGGGATCATTCATGGTTGGCTAACATGTTTGATGACTCCTATAACTATCTTTTGATATGCATGTCTTAGTAAGCATGGATTCAGCTGACAGACCAGAGTTTGGGAAAATCTTGAGTATTCTGGATGTCGAATAGAAAGATGTTGAAATCCTTTGTGCAGATATATATACCAGATGGATTTAGATGTAAAGATATAAGTGGTGTGTTGTAAAGTGCGAAGAAAAGTAGAGAGCAGTGTGGAAGTAGCAATACAGGTCCGGTATGTGACAGAACAACAGCACTAAAGAAAAGGAAGAATGAAGTGCAGTAGATCAGTATATTGAGCCTAACCAGAATTGAACCTCAGCATATGTGGATGCTTATCATTAGTTCAAGTACCTGGTTTCTTTCCATAAACTATTGTAGGTAGTGAGCCTCTTGTGAGCAGTGTACTTGGGCAGTGAGCCCTAATTGGCAAGTGCCATTTTGTACTTCTATTCTTTCAATAGAGAATACAATCTTGGGTTAGTCACCCTGTGGTTTTTCCCTTAACAAGGTTTTCCACATAAAAATCCTTGTGTTATGTGTGTTGATTTCATTTCTACTTTCATGTTCATTTATACTTATATGTTTTGATACTGCACTATTGTTAAAGAAGATAAAAAAGTTAAGTTTAAGATAACTGATTCACCCCCCCTCTCAGTTATCTGCCTTGTTTCCAACAAAATATAAGTTTTATCACAACTTCAACCCACTAACCAGGGTAAACATAACATGCAATCTGCATTACATGAAACTCCCACACTCAATCTTGCAACAATGAGACATAGGAAAAGGATTTGAGAATTGAATCACAATTGAATATCAAAGCATTGACTGCAAAATGAATTAGAATGTATGAAAAGGAGAATGCTACTAATTTTATTGATCCGAAAGGAATAGAAATTGAGTACAAAAACATTTACAAAGCTCTCTGCAAATGAACAAGAGAGGAAGAAACAATATTTCAAATTAGAAAAAACTAAGTTTTTCCTCCTATATATGCCTCCAAAAATCTCCAGGGAAAAGATGAAAAAACTCCTCAAAATACCCATCCTGATCCATTTTTGAGCTCCACAAAAAAGCCACCAAGAAAGTCACCAAACTACCTCTAAACGAAAGAAAAAAGCTTCCAAAATTGCAATCCAAAGTGGTCCCACCAAAATCTCCTCGAAATTAGGCTTTACCTGATCAATAAAATCTCCAATTTGCCCAGTTTTCCTCAATTTCGCCCAGAATAAAGAAAATCTAAAAAGATATGATTTAGTCTAGATTTACTTTGCTTTACCTGCATAAAAATAACAATTATTAAAGCAATTTATAAAATCATTGCTTTAATAATGTTTTACAATGGATTTTGTAGTTTATCTTCTGATTTGGTTTGATTTGATTCTTGCAAAAAAAATACAAGGCTTAAATGAATCTTTGCCAAGTATAATACATCCTATTTGGGCATAAAATCATAAAAAGTTAAGGCACCATTGAAGGTTTCTAAAAAAATAAAAGACCCCTAGGGTCTATCCTCCATTCAGTTTGCAAAAATCCCTTTGAGGCATATGGGATATTGTCTTACCTTCAAATGTGACTACAAGGTGTCTAAGGCATAAAGCCTAGGCACTGATATGTGTAATGGTGATATAATACCCCTAAGGGTATTAGTTGAGACAATGTTTTATATTCAATGTGATAAAAATACCACAATCGAATTAGGGCATAATGGAACCCTAAAGCAAAACAATTCGCACCCTATCATCTCATACTCATTTTCACCTTCTGTTTTAGGAGAAATGGCTCTGCTGAGCCGCCGCCATGGAGAGCCAGGGTTTACAAGTCAAAACACTTGATTCTCTGTTGTTTTGAAGTTCTTTCTTGCAAATTCTGACAGGGAAAACAAGGTAAAACCTTTTATCATAGATTTGAAACTGGTTTTCATAGAAATATTTGGCTTTTAAGACATAGCCTTCATAGCTTTCTGATGCATTCATTGTGTTCACTATTGTTTATTCTTCTTTGATGTCGAGGCCACCATGGCTGACTAGTTTGATCCTTTTAAAGGCATATCATGGCAAAAATTAGCAGCCCTCTGGTGTATCTTCTCTTAGAAACAAAAGAATGTAAGTTCTTCCTTTTGAACTTTGTATGACTCATCATCTTTCATTTGTTATGTGCTCAATACATGAAACCTAAAATGAATGTGTTTTTCTTCTTCACATTCTATTCAAAGCATAATAAAAAGCACTGTATATTTATAGGTCGTAGCCAATCTTACATTTTAGGGCATTTCCTGTGTTTGTATAGGCTCGAAAGCATTCTATTTTCCTCTACATTTTGTGATTCTCATTCGAAACCCCATGTGGCTTTGTTCTCTTGTAAGAAAAATGTGTTCTCAAGCCACGACTTCATTGAGTAGAGTGTTTTGACTGGATTTTTGTGGCCGGCGTAGCATTTTGTAAAACCCAACCTCATTCTCATTTTGAATTTGTACTTTCTCCATGATTGAGGGTTTCTCAACTTTTTGTGTAATAATATTGCTGCAACCTTGCTTATCCTTTGAAACAAGACAAACAAAAACCTTTCTAAGAGAGGCTGGGAACCATGGAAAAGTAAAATGGGTTCTATTTATTTTCTGTGTTTCTATTGTTGTTTAATAAACTTAGTTCGGGCATTGTCTCAATCTCTTTTATTCTCCCTGAAAGCATACTTGACTTCATTCTTGGCAGGAAGAAAACATTGTCTTTACCTTTTCAATAGAGATAAAAGATATTTTACTTCACTCTGAATTCTTTTTATTGTGACATATGGGAAGCATTGTCTCCCAATTAATTAACACACAGTCCTCGAACATGATTGCTGCTCCTCTTGGTTTTGGTTACAAGAACAGATTTTAAATGGCATTACTGGTACTTTGTCTTGGCTTCATGCAGATTTGATATTGGCTTTGATTCTAAGCTTGCTTCATGAAGAAAACAAATGCAAAACTTATATAAAAGATTGGTCCATTTGACATATCTATTCATGACTGATTTATAGTTGCCTTGTCCTTATGATGGCATGATCATTTAACTTGCAACTGTACTCTTACTTACACCTCCTATAGATGAACATGACATTGAAGATACTATATAAACTCTTCTCTTACAATTTCTGAACTGTTATTAATATGTATGCACTTGTTGATGTGACAGATAAGCTCATTGCGTTTTATTAATTTGCACAAAATGTGTTCTCACATATACTGTATATAGCCTCTTCATTTGATTCTATTTAACACATACATATTTAAGTATGGCATTTCTTTCATAGCTAAAACTATATTCTCATACTTTCTTTTACAAATTTTGCTATCCATATGGCTAAAACAATATGTCCATTAGAATAAATTTCATGTGCTACCTCATGTAGTTGCACTTGTAAATTATGACTATGGCATTTACACTATATATTATGACTGGTATGACAATCATGATGGACTCTGATAACTGATTTTTGATCTTGTATGGTTGTTCTATATGTTCAATGGCTTTTTCTGTTCCAATATGGTGATTTGAATGCAATATATGATATCGTGACAGCAAATAGATGTAATAACAGAGCAATAGATATTCTGATGTTGGCAATACCTTTTACTCAGTTTTACACCTCATTAGGTAGCCTTGGATGAGCTCACCACTACTTTGTGATTCTCATTTCATCATGTTTGAGTTGATAGTCATGAATGAACACTAATCTTGAGGCTCCTATCACTTTATGAATTAATCCTTCAATTGAAATGTTTGATTTAAGCACTATGATCATGCTTTCATGTTTCAATCCCCTTTTGAAGTTAAGGGGTAGCATGCTAGGCTCAACCCTTGTGGAAGCCCACTTTGTACCACATGCTATGATGTCTTTAGATCAACAACATAACTTCTTCTATACCTTCATAGGAAACAAACATGTTAGTTTAAAAAAAAGTGAAGCTCAATGATGTTTCATCTTCAGGCTCTCTTGCATATGGAAAATCTGAGTATCTGATTCAGAGCATCATAAGCAATATATTATGTTTGTGATACGCACATAGGAAACAATATCCGGAGCTCTAACAATCTTTCCTGTCATTATATAGGTTCATTCAAAGATCGGGAGCGAGGAGGAGCTAGTGACAATGAAGATCAAACCAAGACCTTAAACATGCAATGATGGATATGCTCTTTTCCTTTCTTATTTTCACATGCATAGTGTATTTCCTATGTTTGTATTGGTTCATCTATTCCCACAGCTTGTGTGGGACACTTGATTTTTCTTGCTTTCATTCAATGCAATACTTGTTCAGCTTGTGTATATCTTATTTGTCAGATGAATAATCATCACAATGTGAAATGAAATAACTTCCTTTTTATTCATGAAAACTCTGCAAAGCAATGAATGATAAACTAAATTTCTCTCTTCTGTCATAACAATAGCATCATAAATTGAACCTTTTCTTTTTCAAGCACCTTAAAGTATTGAAAATGAACATAGCGAAAAATGTTAAGAATCTTTCATCTTAAAATGAAATAAATGTGCTCTAGCTTTGCCATTTTGAGCTGTAGTTGAAAATTGGTAACATTTCTGGTGATTTTTTCTAAATGCTTGTCTGCTAAGCATTAAGACCAGTTGCCTTAACTGTCCATTGGGCATGGAGTCAAATTCTGCTCTTCTCAAACTCAGAAAATAATGAAACTCAGCTATAAACTACTCCAAACAGCAGCACAAAACCAAATAGAACCAAACTGAAAGAAAACTAAAAGGCCCTGGTGGCCAGAAAACATGTGTAGCAACACTTAGGGAAAGAAAATAACTAAAAGGAACATGCATAAAGCACTTATTAACTAAAAACACTAACTCTAACCTATTATAACTAGGTGAAGAAGCTACTCAAACAAGCCCATTCACTGGCTCAACAAAATAACTGCCCTTCCTTTGCAATCTATAATACTCCATAATCTTGTGAGTCAACCAAAAGAGGTGGAGAAAAATCAAATCTCTAGCAAACTGTTGTAACACCTTTTCAAGAAGGAAAATGTAGTCACTTACCTGCCTGACTTGTTTGGAGAATTGATCAAGTGAACAAGTAGAGTGGTTGTGCTCAACTTGATACCCTCCTTGATGATCCAAATCAGTTTCACTATGAGGCGGCTCCTTGTTGTTGACTTTCAACCTAGCCAGATGCCTAATAGGACATCCCCTCAAAAGCTTTGGACTGGGGAGAAAGCAATTTGAATGGTTGGAAACAACAATATCACCTTCCCTTTGCATGATAGCTTGCCATATTGCTTCCTCATCCATTAGGGTAGCTAATGGCTCATCAAATCTATCAACTCTTAGAAGGCTCTTAGCAAGAGTTGGACTAGGCTCATTATTACTCAAGGAGGTACATTTCGAAACAGGAGTCTCTTCTTCAATGAATGAAGGTAAGTGTTCAAATAATGAGTTAACCTCTTTCAACAAACCATTAATTTGAGCATTAGCTTCAAGCTCCTCTGTACAACAGAAAGGTAGCTCCTCCAACCAGTCAAGATCAAGCTCCTAGTTAGGCTAATCCGTAACTAGTGACTTATTCAGGAATAAAACCACTTCCACCTCTTACCTTTGCTATTCAAGATAACCCTCCTCCAAGGATGCTGGCATAACATCTAAGTGTGAGCAGAAAAGATCAATTTCATCTTGAAATAGATCATCCTCAAGCTCTTGATCATTCAAATTAGGGATGCTTTTACATATCTTTTCTTCTATCAACACCTTATCTAAATGGTCCTCATCACTATGGTGGTCAGAACATGGCATAGCCATGCCATTTTCACTTTCATACTCAAAGTTAGGAAGCTCATCAAGAAGATTAACTAGAAACTAAGGTTGAACTCCAATTTCTTGCACATTATCTAAGTTTGTAATAGAGACCTTAAGATCATTCAAAAGCAAATTTTCTTCACAATTTTCCTAGGTTTTTTATGAAAAGGTGATGTACTTTATCTCATTACAGCCTTCACTAAGCCTATTAGACTCCAAAATAAGTTCATCTTTATCTCCTTCCTCTTGATCCAAGGTTCTATTATCATATTGATGATCTTCACTCAGTAACTCCTCATATTGTTGAGGATCCTTCTGTTGTTCTAAAACTGTTGTCCCTTATATGAGCATGCTTTCCTAACCTGGCTCAACAAAACCAGGTAACTGATCAAATAAAGAAGTTGATTCTTCCTCCTCACATGGTACTTTCTCCAATAAAACTTGGGCATTCTGTCTTTGCAACTGAAGACTTTCCCCTTGCAACCTATGTACTCTGCTTTCGTTCATCTTAAAAACATCATTAGAAAACTTTTCAAATGAATCAAAATGCAAAGGATTCAGTGTCAAGCCTGAACCAACCTCCTCTACACATTTATTATACTCATATTCGGTCAAGGATGTAGCACAAACAATAGCAGCCTCTTGCTTCACATCTAGTTTGTCTGATTTGGTGGCATAAAAAGGATTGCAAGGACCTTCAGCTGCTAGACTAAAACTTAGAATTCTATTTGGTTTGGGCTCTACAACCTTTTTCTCTTGTTCACTAGACCAACTTGGAACCTTAATTGGTTCATATTTTACAACCTTATCTTCTTCTTGATTTTGGATTGGAATGGGAGGGGTATCTTAAACAATGTTTGACATTTTATAACCAAGATACTTAGTCTAAGAAGGTTACCATTGTTGTTCAAAAGTTTGATGACTTGGCTTAGGTTCTTAATATGACTGAAACTAAGGATTAATGGACTAGTTTTGAAGCATAACAAATTTAGATTATACCAACATAGGCTCTTGCAATGGTAAAGGATCTCTGAAACAAGGAATCTTGACCTTAGAAGGGATAAGAGGTTCACTTTTCTTGAAACTTGGATAATTATGCTTATGAACCTCTTCTTGAATATACTAATCTTAAATGACAGGAGTTTCTTGAACTTGATGCCTATGTATTTGAGCAAGCAAAAATCTCATCTACTCTTCTTTTGCCAGTATCTCCCTCTCAAACTGTGTCCCTTGTGCTTCTAACTCCTACTCAAGAAGATAGGCTTGATAAGCTAGTTCCTCCTGCTGCATGTTATACTCATGCAACCACTTAATCTCCTCTACCTACTTGTTGAAGTCTAACAAAGTATCTTTAATCATTTATCTAAGCTCCATAATTTCAAAAATTTTAGGCTAATTGGAAGATTGGGCAAGGGTAGATGGGTGGTAAGCATCTTTAGTAAGTTGGTAGCTTGTTGTAATAGGGTTATTTGGACTAAAACTAGCATTGTGGCTACTTGGGTATGGTTGGTAAGAAGGTAGGTTGATAGTATTTTCATAGTATGGGGGTGGGTATACATATTGACTATGAAAATTTGACATTTCTACCCATATGAAGAGTTGGAAATAAAAATAAAAGTTTAATTTTTAAAACATACCAGCACTTGATCTATTAAAACTAGTAGATCTTGATTTGAAGTCACCAGATGTGTTTGAATAACTTGCCTCCAAAGGCAAAGATTGCTGGTGCACACACCAAGAACCAACAATGAAATGATGAGATTTGAACTGCAATAGTTCAAATTGTCCCACCGGGCGTGCCAAAAACTATTGTCAATCAAAGTATGCGCCGAAATGCTAAGCTATCAACTTAGCTACCTGTTGACACATGGCAACACTCCTAGGCCTATGGGTTACCTACAACTTGGAGTGAACCTCCAGAGCGGGCTGGTCCCCCTCACAGATCACCTAAACTAAAAGACTTACTGAGAAAAGGGTAGAAGCTTAACTGTAAATGAAATTCTAAACTCTAATAGGTGATGCACCAGAACTCTATCTATTCACTTACTTGACTCACAATCAGCCTCACAAAGCCTTTTATCCTCATAATTTCACCAAAACAATGTAATGCATAAGTAATTTGCATGAAAGCTTGAAATCTAGAGGTTTGCATGAAGGACAAACACAAGTTTTATCACAACTTCAACCCACTAACAAGGCCAAATATAACATGCAACCTGCATTACATGAAACTCCCACACTCAATCTTGCAACAATGAGACATAGGTAAAGGATTTGAGAATTGAATCACAATTGAATATCAAAGCATTGACTACAAAATGAATTAGAAAGTACAAAAAGGAGAATGCTGCTATTTTTATTGATCTGAAAGGAGTAGAAACTGAGTACAAAAATGTTTACAAAGCTCTCTACAAATGAACAAGAGAGGAAGAAACAATATTCTGACTTAGAAAAAACTATGTTTTTCCTCCTATATATACCTCCAAAAATCCCCAAGGAAAAGCTAAAAAAACTCTTAGGAAACCATATCCAGAGCTCTAATAATAGATAGGCACATAGGAAACGATATCCAAAGCTCTATCAATCCTTTTTGTCATGATATAGTTGTATTCAAAGATCGGGAGCAAGGAGGAGCTAGCAACAATGAAGATCAAACCAAGACCTTAAACATGCAATGATGGATATGCTCTTTTCCTTTCTTATTTTCAGATGCATATTGTATTTCCTATGTTTTTATAGGTTCAACTATTCCCATGGCTTGTGTGAGACATTTGATTTTTCTTGATTTCATTCAATGCAATACTTGTTTAGCTTGTGTATATCTCATTTTTTAAATGAATAATCATCGCAATATGAAATGAAATAACTTCTTATTTTTCCATGAAAACTCTGTAAACTAATGAATGATAAATTGAATTTCTCTCTTCTATCATAATAATGGCATCATAAACTAAACCTTTTCTTTTTCAAGAACCTTAAACTATGCAAAACCAACATAGCAGAAAATGTTAAGAATCTTTCATCTTAAAATGAAATAAATGTGCTCCAGCTCTGCCATTTTGAGTTGTAGGTGAGAAATTGGTAACATTTCTAGTGATTTATGCTAACTACTTTCCTACTAAGCATTAAGACCAGTTGCCTTAATTGTCCATTGGGCATGGAGTAAAACTTTTCTCTTCTCAAACTCAGAAAACAATGAAACTCAACTATAAACTACTCCAAAGAGCAACAGAAAACCAAACATAACCAAATTGAAAGCAAACTAAAAGGCCATGGTGGCTAGAACACATGTAGAGTAGCACTTGGGGAAGAAAATAACTAAAAGGAATGTGCATAGAATGATGCACAATTCATATTGGCACCCACATTTGCATCAGGTGTAAATGCTATACCAATGGGTAGTGAAAGGAGGATGAGAATGAACTCCTTGCAGGGAAGAACAGGCTTTCAAGGTTGGTGGCAGAGAAACAAATGGAGAAATAAGCATTTGGAGAAAGAATAAGACGATTATAGAGGAGCAAATACTGAAACTATGGTAATCAAGGAGAAAATAATGCCACCAATAATTTAATGACTGGAGAGGCATGACCTTCTAGTAAAATGGTATGGTAGGGATTTAAATTGGAACTGTTTGATGAAATGGTGGAAGAATTGATAGGGGGAAGATCTATAATTTAGACCATTGGCAAATGGCTATTTCATTGTAATTTGTCTGTCCCATAACATCAAACAAGAAATTAAAAATGGGATCTGGATAATGGATGATTTTGGTTTTTATATAAGAAATTGGGAAGAAAACTTTGATCCATATCAACATAACATGGAAAATAATAAAGATTGGTTTAAACTCCCAAATCTCCCACTTGAATTCTAGGATCCAGAAGTTATAGAGGAAATAGGAAGCCAACTGGGAGATTATATTTTCACAGAAGAAAGATCAAACACCAATGGTGTTGGGTCTTATGTGAGGATCTGTGTGGAGAACAAACCAAAGAGTACACATTGGAGAAGGATTGAAATAGTTACGAAATGGGGCAAATGGAATCATAATTTGGAATTTGACTCATGCCCAGAGGGTAGTTTATTGAGGGTGTTGGGTTTCAAAGGCTAGGGACATAAGGAGGAATCTGTAAGGTTAGGGGAGGTAGGGAAAATTTTGAAAGGAAAAACATAGATAGAATAGAGGAAGTAGAGGGTGAAGGGATGCTAGATCAACGAGATATAGAATGGTATGCTCATGAAGTAAAGGAACAACAGATTGAGGAAGGGTTTAATCATCATCTAGAAGAACATATAGAACACATAGAGGAGTTGAATGTGAAGCTTTCAAAGGTTATTAATATAATAGGCAATACTTTTAGGGAAGATAAAATCAATTCTCTAATAGAAGTAGGAAGTTAGCTTGTGAAGTTGGCCAGGAATGCCAAGGAAGGAGCGATGGAAGAAAATCTAGATACATAAGGTTTAGAGGAGGATGGGAAGCAAGACCTGAGATGGCTCTTGAAGATTTGGAAATGGAGGAAGGGGAGTGCACCCTATCAACAAAAAAGATATAGAATGGTATGTCCTCCTATAAGGTGGGAGGGAAATTAGGCAACCTACAAAGTGAGGCAGTATGAAAATCTCCAGATTATGGAGCAAGCAAAAAGAAAGGAAGGATTCCAAATCAAGAGAAAAGGAAACTAGATGGGAAAGTAGTAGGGTAGAAGAAAATCAATGAAATTCTCAGGTCAGGGAATGGGATTCCCTTCTTGAAGACCAATGAGAATAATCCCTTGGAACATTAGGGGCTTAAATGTTCCTAACAAAAATGTTTGGTTAGGCATCATTTGGAGATGTCACAGGAAGATTTTTTTTTGATTTAGGAATCAAAATTACAACAAGATGAGGTTGAACATTAGAAGAAAAATTTAAGGATGTGGAAAATGGAGGCAGTCAATGTGGAAGGAGCGTCAGGAGGGATACTGATATTGTTGAAACTGTAGAAGTTGGTGCTGGAAAAAGTGGAGTCGAACAAACATTGGCTAGCTTGTAAGGTTAGGAGTTTATCCTCTAACTTTTGTTTTTTTTTTATTTTCAATGTTTACAGTCCCTTTTGATGCATAAAAAAAAGAGAGGCATGGAGGGAATTGGAAACCATTTGCAACAATGTGTTAACATAATTTTGTATAATGGGGACATTTTAATGCTATTTTGAGTTCAATAGACAAAAGGGGAGGGGTAAATAGGAAACTTCAATCACAGGTAGATATTGAAGCCTTTGTTGAAAGAAATTCTATTGAATGGAGATTCAAATGGGGAATGGGATATATACTTGGAGATATAGAAGGTTGGGTTTTTGTAGTATAGTAGAAAAGTTGGATAGATACCTTTTTAGGGGAGATCTAAGATCCCTCTTGTTCACTTTGGAAAGCAATGTTATGCCTATCTCAAGTTCTGATCACTACCCAATATAATTAGAAATTTAGGGGGGAAAAAACCAATAAGACGCCCTTTCAAATTTGAAAAAATGTGGTTCAGAGAAGAGAATCTGATGCAATTAATTCATAAGTGGTGGAGAGAAGTGCAACCAGAGGGAATGAAAATGTTCATTGTGACAACCAAACTGAAACTAGTGAAACAACAATTGAAGAAATGAAATAAGAGCAATTTCAAAAATATTTTTGAAGAAAAAAAGAATATTGAAGATCAATTAGAAAGTTTAAATAAGGAAGTTATTGCTAATGGCATGGATGGATCAAAATATATGTTGGGAAAAGAACTACTAAGCAAACAAGAGGACATTTTAGCAAAAGATGAAATTTATTGGAGGCAAAAGTTGAGGGAGCTTTGGATAAGAGAGGGTGACCAAATTACTAAGTATTTTTACAATGCAACAAAATAAAGGAGGGAGGTCAATAGAATCTCAAGCATCAAGTCTTTGGAGGGAAGGAATTTAGAGAAAATGGAAGACATTGTTTCAGAAGTAGTAAATTTCTTCTAGAATCTGCTTGATAATTGGAATGGCTTCAGGAGGTGTTGTCAATCAAAGTATGCACCAAAATGCTAAGCTATCAACTTAGCTACCTATTGACACATGGGAATACTCCTAGGCCTATGGGTTGCCTAAAACTTGGAGTGAACCTCCAGAGTGGGTTGGTCCCCCTGGCAGATCATCTAAACTAAAAGACTTAATGAGAAAAGGGCAGAAGGTTAACTGTAAATGAAATTCTAAACTCTAACAGGTGATGCACCAGAACTCTATCTATTCACTTAATTGACTCACAATCAGCCTCACAAATACTTTTATCCTCACAATTTTGCCAAAACAATGTAATGCATAAGTAATTTGCATGAAAGCTTGAAAGCTAGAGTTTTGCATGAAGGAGAAACACAAGTTTTATCACAACTTCAACCCACTAAGTAGGCTAAACATAACATGCAACCTGTATTACATGAAACACACACACTCAATATTGCAACAATGAGACATAGGAAAAGGATTCGAGAATTGAATCATAATTGAATATCAAAGCATTGACTGGAAACGAATTAGAAAGTACGAAAAGGAGAGTGTTGCTATTTTTATTGATCTAAAAGGATTAGAAACTGAGTACAAAAATGTTTACAAAGCTTTTTCCAAATGAACAAGAAAGGAAGAAACAATATTTTGACATAGAAAAAACTAAGTTTTTCCTCCTATATATGCCTCCAAAAATCCCCAAGGAAAAGCTGAAAAAACTCCTCAAAATAGCCATCCTGATCCATTTTCGAGCTCCATAGAAAGGCCACCAAAAAAGTCACCAAACTACCTCCAAACTAAAGAAAAGAGCTACCAAAATGCCATCCAAAGTGGTCCCACCAAAATATCCTCAAAATTAGGCTTTACCTGATAAATAAAAGCTCCAATTTGCCCAGTTTTCCTCAATTTCACCCAGAAGAAAGCAAATCTAAAAAGATATGATTTAGTCTAGATTTACTTTGCTTTAACTACGTAAAAATAACAATTATTAAAGCAATTTATAAAAGCATTGCTTTAATAATGTTTTACAATAGATTTTGTAGTTTATCTTCAGATTTGGATTGATTTTATTCTTGCAAAAAAAATACAAGGCCTAAATGAATATTTGCCAAGTATAATACATCCTATTTAGGCATAAAATCATAAAAAGTTAAGGCACTATTGAAGGTTTCTAAAAAAAATAAAAGACCCCTAGGGTCTGTCCTCCATTCGGTCTACAAAAATCCCTCTGAGGCATATGGGATATTGTCTTACCTTCAAATGTGACTAAAAGGCCTCTAAGGCATATTTAAGCCTAGGAACCAATATGTGCAATGGTGATATAATACCCCCGAGGGTATTAGTTGAGACAATGTTTTAAATTCAATGTGATAAAAATACCACAATCGAATTAGGGCATAATGGAACCCTAAAGCAAAACCATTTGCACCCTATCATATCAGACTCATTTTCATCTTGTCTTTTCAAAGAAATGGCTCCACTGAGCCACTGCCATGGAGAGTTAGGGTTTGGACCTTTGATTCTCTGCTATTCTAAAGTTTTTTCTTGTAGATTTTGACAGGGAAAACAATGTAAAACCTTTTATCATGGATTTGAACTAGATTTTCATAGAAATCTTTGGCTTTTAATCCATGGCCTTCATAGCTTTCTGATGTATTCATTGTGTTCACTATTGTTTAGTCTTCTTTGATGTCGAGGCCACCATGGCTGACTAGTTCGAGCCTTTTAAAGGCATATCATGGTGAAAATCAGTGACCCTGTGTTTATCTTCTCTCAGAAAACAAAAGAATGTAAGTTCTTCCTTTCGAACTTTGTATGACTCCTCATATTTCATTTGATATGTGCTCAATATAGTCCAAACCTAAAATGAATGTGTTTTTCTTCTTCACATTCCATTCGAAGAATAGTAAAAACTGCTATATATTTACAGGCTGCAGCCAATCTAACATTTCTGGATATTTCCTGTGTTGACACAAGATCGAAAGATTTCTATTTTCCTCTGCATTTTGTGATTCTCATTCAATACTCCATGTGGGTTTGTTCTCTTGTAAGAAAAATGTGTTCTCAGGCCACGGCTTCATTGACTAGAGTGTTTTGCCTAGTTTTTTTTGGCTGGTGTAGCATTTTGTAAAACGCAACCTCATTCTCATTCTGAATCTGCACTTTCTCCATGATCAAGGGTTTCTCCACTTTTTGTATGTAATAATATTGCTGCAACCTTGCTTATTCTTTGAAATGAGACAAACAGAAACCTTTCTGAGACATGCCGTGAACAATGGAAAAGTAAACTGGGTTCTATTTATTTTCCGTGCATCTATTGTATTTTAAAAAACTTAGTTCGTGTATTGTCTCAATCTCTTTTATTCTCCCTGAAAGCATACTTGACTTCATTCATGGTAGGAAGAAAACATTTTGTTTACCTTTTCAACAGACATAAAAGATATTTTACTTCACTTAATTATTTTTTTTGTGACATATAGGAAGCATTGTCTCCCAATTAATTAACACAGTCCTTGAACATGGCTACTGCTCCTCTTAGTTTTGGCTAAAAGAACACATTTTAAATGGTATTACTAGTTCTTTGTCTTGGCCACATCCAGATTTGATATTGGCTTTGACTCTTAGCTTGCTTCATGAAGAAAACAAATGCAAAACTTATATATAAGATTGATCCATCTGACATATCTATTCATGAATGATTATAGCTGCCTTGTCCTTATGATGACATGATCATTTCACTTGCAACTGTGCTCTTATTTACACCTCTTGTAGATGAACATGACATTGAAGATACTGTATAAACTCTTCTCTTTCAATTTCTGAAATGTTATAACCTGTATGTACTTGTCGCTGTGACAGATAAGCTCATTGCACTTTATGAATTTGCACAAAATGTGTTCTCACATATATTGTATATAGCCTCTTCATTTCATTCTGTATAGCACATACATCTTTGAGTATGGTATTTCTTTCATAGCTGAAACTATAGTCTAATACTTTCTTTTACAAATGCTGCTATCCATATGGTTGAAACAATATGTCCATTTGAATAATCTTCATGTGCTACCTCCTGTAGCTGCACTTGTAAGTTATGACTATGGCAATTACACTATTTATTATGACTGATATGACAGTCATGATTATGACTGATTTTAGATCTTTTATGGCTATTCTATTTGTTCAATGGCTTTTGATGTTCCAATATGGTGATTTGAATACAATATATGATACCGTGACAGCAAATAGATGTAATAAAAGAGAAATAGATATTTTGATGTTGGCAATACCTTTTACTCAATTTAACACCTCATTGGGCAGCTTTGAATGAGCTCACTGCTGATTTGTGATTCTCATCTCATCATTTTTGAGCTAATAGTCATGAATGAACACTAATCTTGAGGCTCCTAACACTTTATGAATTAATCCTTCTGTTGAAATGTTTGATTTAAGCACTATGATCATACTTTCCTGTTTCAATCCCCTTTTGGAGTTAAGGGGCAACGTGTTGGGATCAAGCCTTGTAGGAGCCCACTTTGCACCACATGCTATGATGTCTTTAGATCAATAACATAACTTCTTCTATACCTGCATAGGAAACAAACATGTTAGTTTTAAAAATAGTGAAGCTCAATGATGTTTCATCTTCAAGCTCTCTTGCATATGGAAGATCCAACTATCTAATTCAGTGCATCATAGGCAATATATTATGTTTGTGTTGATAGACACATAGGAAACCATATCTAGAGCTCTAACAATCCTTCTTGTCATGATACATGTTCATTCAAAGACCGGGAGCAAGGAGGAGCTAGTGGCAATAAAGATCAAACCAAGACCTTAAATAGGCAATGATGGATATGCTCTTTTCCTTTCTTATTTTCAGATGCATAGTGTATTTCCTATGTTTGTATTGGTTCAGCTATTCCCATGGCTTGTGTGGGACATTTGATTTTTCTTTCTTTCATCCAATGCAATACTTGTTTATCTTGTGTATATCTCATTTGTCAAATGAATAATCATCGCAATATGAAATGAAATTTAACTTCTTATTTATTCATGAAAACTCTACAAAGTAATGAATTCAATAAATTGAATTTTCTCTTCTGTCATAACAATGGCATCATAAACTGAACCTTTTCTTTTTCAAGCACCTTAAACTATTGAAAACCAACATAGCAAAAAATGTTAAGAATATTTCATCTTAAAATGAAATAAATGTGCTCCAACTCTGCCATTTTGAGCTGTAGGTGAAAAATTGGTAACATTTCTAGCGATTTATACTAAATGTTTGTCTGCTAAGCATTAAGACTAGTTTCCTTAACTGTCCATTGGGAATGGAGTCAAACTCTGCTCTTCTCAAAATCAGAAAATAATGAAACTGAACTGTAAACTACTCCAAACAGCAGCAAAAAACCAAATAGAACCAAACTGAAAGAAAACTAAAAGGCCCTGGTGGTCAGAAAACATGTGCAGCAGCACTTAGGAAAAGAAAATAACTAAAAGGAACATGCATAAAGCACTTATTAACTGAGAACACTAACTCTAACCTACTCTAACTAGCTAAAGAGGTTGGTCAAACAAACCCATTCACTGGCTCAAGAAAATAACTGCCCTTCCTTTGCAATCTGCAATACTCCATAATCTTGTGAGTCAACCAAAAGAGGTGGAGAAAAATCAAATCTTTAGCAAACTGTTACAAAACCTTTCTGAGAAGGAAAATGCAATCACTTACCCACCTGACTTGTTAGGCAAACTGATCAAGTGAGCAAGTAGACTAGTTGTGCTCAACTCGATATCCTCCTTGATGATCCAGATCAGTTTCACTATGAGGCTGCTCCTTTTTGTTGACTTCCAACCTAGCCAGATGCCTAATATGACATCCCCTCAAAATCTTTGGACTGGGTAGAAAATAATTTGAATGGTTGGAAACAACAGCATCACCTTCACTTTGCATGATAGCTTGCCATGTTGCTTCCTCCTCCATTAGGGTAGCTAATAGCTCATCAAAGCTATCAACTCTTAGAAGGCTCTTAGCAAGAGTTGGACTAGGCTCAAAATACTCATTATTACTCAAGGAGGTACATTCTGAAATATTTTTCTCTTCTTCAATGAATGAAGGCAAGCGTTCAAATAATGAGTTAACCTCTTTCAACAAGCTATCAATTTGAGCATTAGCTTCAATCTCCTATGTACAACAGAAATGTAGCTCCTCCAACCAATCAAGATCAGGCTACTGGTTAGGCTGCTCCGAAACTAGTGACTTATTCGAGAATACAACCACTTCCAACTCTTGCCTTTGCTATTCAAGATAGCCCTTCTCCAAGGATACTGTCATAACATCTAAGTGTGAGTAGAAAAGCTCAGTTTCAGCTTGAAATAGATCCTCCTCAAGCTCTTGATCATTCAGATTAGGTATGCTTTTACATATCTGTTCTTGGATCAACACCTTATCTAAATGGTCCTCATCACTGTGGTGGTCAGAACTTGGCATAGCCATGCCATTTTCACTATCATACTCCAAGTTAGGAATCTCATCAAATAGATTAACTAGAAATTGATGTTCAACACCAATTTCTTGCACATTATCTAAGTTTGTAATAGAGACCTAAAGATCATTCAAAAGCAAATTTTCTTCATAATTTTCCTAGTTTTTTAATGAAAAGAGGATGTCCTTTACCTCATGACAACCTTCACTAATCCTATTGGGCTCCAAAATAGGTTCATCTTTATTCCCTTCCTCTTGATCCAAGGATCTATTATCATATTGATGATCTTCGCTTAGCAACTCCTCATATTGTTGAGGACCCTCCTTCTGTTTTGAAACTATTCTCCTTGGTATGAGCATGATTTCATCATCTAGCTCATCAAAACTAGGTAACTGATCAAACAAAGAAGATTATTCTTGAATATGCTAATCTAGAATGACAGGAGATGCTTGAACTTGATGACTATGTGTTTGAGCGAGCAAAAGTCTCATATGCTCCTCTTTTGCTAGCATCTCCCTCTCAAACTATGTCCTTTGTGCTTCCAACTCCTGCACATGAAGATAAGCTTGATAAGCAAGTTCCTCCTATTACATATTGTACTCATGCAACCTCTTAATCTCCTCTACCTATTTGTTGAAGTCTAACAAAGTATCTTTAATCATATCTCTAAGCTCCATAATTTTAGGATTTTTAGGCTAATTAGAAGATTGGGCAAGGGTAGATGGGTGGTAAGCATCTTGAGTAAGCTAGTAGCTTGCTGTAATAGGGTTATTTGGACTAAAACTGGCATTGTGGATATTAGGGTATGGTTGGTAAGAAGGTACGTTGATAGTATTTTCATAGTATGGGGGTGGGTATACATATTGACTATGAAAATTTGACATTTCTACTCATAAGAAGAGCTGGAAATAAGAATAAAATATTGATTTTTAAAACATACCAGCACTTGATTTATTAAAACTAGGAGATCTTGATCCCAAGTTGCCAAATGTGTTTGAAGAACTTGCCTCCAAAGGCTGATACTGTTGGTGTACACACCAAGAACCAACAATGAAATGATGAAGTTTGAACTGCAAGAGTTCAAACTATCCCACCAGATGTGCCAAAAATTGATGTCAATCAATGTATGCACCCAAATGCTAATCTATCAAGTTAGCTACCTGTTGACACATGGGAACACTCCTAGGCCTGTGGGTTGCCTAAAACTTGGAGTGAACCTCCAGAGCAGGCTGGTTCCCCTGGTAGATCACCTAAACTAAAAGACTTACTAAGAATAAGGTAGAAAGTTAACTGTAAATGAAATTCTAAACTCCAATAGGTGATGCACTAGAACTCTATCTATTCACTAACTTGACTCACAATCATCCTCACAAAGCCTTTTATCCTCACAATTTCACCAAAACAATGTAATGCATAAGTAATTTTTATCACAACTTCAACCCACTAACAAGGTTAAACATAACATGCAACCTGCATTACATGAAACTCACACACTCAATCTTGCAACAATGAGACATAGGCTAAGGATTTGAGAATTGAATCACAATTGAATATCAAAGCATTGACTATGAAATGAATTACAAAGTATGAAAAGGAGAATGCTGCTTTTTTTATTGATATGAAATGAGTAGAAACAAAGTACAAAAATGTTTACAAAGCTCTTTGCAAATGAACAAGAGAGGAAGAAACAATATTCTGACTTAGAAAAAACTATGTTTTTCCTCCTATATATGCCTCCAAAAATCCCCAAGGAAAACTTGAAAAAACTCCTCAAAATAGCCATCCTGATCCATTTTCAAGATCCACAGAAAAGCCACCAAAAAAGTCACCAAACTGCCTCCAAACTGAAGAAAAAAGTTGCCAAAATGCCATCCAAAATGGTCCCACCAAAATCTTCTCAAAATCGAGCTTTACCTAATCAATAAAAGCTCAAATTTGCCTAGTTTTCCTCAATTTCGTCCATAAGAAAGCAAATCTAAAAAGATATGATTTAGTCTAGATTTACTTTGCTTTAACTGCATAAAAATAAAAATTATTAAAGCAATTTAAAAAAGCATTGCTTTAATAATGTTTTACAATGGATTTTGCAGTTTATCTTTTGATTTGGTTTGATTTGATTCTTGCAAAAAAAATACAAGGCTTAAATGAATCTTTGCCAAGTATAATACATCCTATTTGGGCATAAAATCATAAAAATTAAGGCACTATTGAAGGTTTCTGAAAAAATAAAAGACCCCTAGGGTCTATCCTCCATTCGATTTGCAAAAAATCCCTCTGAGGCATATGGGATATTGTCTTACCTTCAAATGTGACTAAACAACCTCTAAGGCATAAAGCCTAGGCACCAATATGTGTAATGGTGATATAATACCCCCTAGGGTATTAGTTGAGACAATGTTTTAAATTTAATGTGATAAAAACACCACAATTGAATTAGGGCATAATGGAACCCTAAAGCAAAACCATTTGCACCCTATCATCTCAGACTCATTTTCACCTTGTCTTTTCAGAGAAATGGCTCTGCTGAGCCGCCACCATGGAGAGCTAGGGTTTGGAGGTAAAAACCCTCAATTCTTTGTTGTTCTGAAGTTCTTTCTTACAGATTCTGATAGGGAAAACAAGATAAAACCTTTCATCATGCATTTGAAGTAGATTTTCATAGAAATCTTTGGCTTTTAAGCCGTGGCCTTCGTAGCTTTCTGATGCATTCTTTGTGTTCATTGTTGTTTATTCTTCTTTGATGTGAAGGCCACCATGGCTGACTGGTTCGAGCCTTTTAAAGGCATATCATGGTGAAAATCAACAACCCTGTGTGTATCTTCTCTCAAAAAACAAGAGAATGTAAGTTCTTCCTTTCGAACTCTATATGACTCCTCATCTTTCATTTGATATGTGTTCAATACAGGAAACCTAAAATAAATGCATTTTTCTTCTTCACATTCTGTTTGAAGCATAACAAAAACCACTGTATATTTATAGACCGTGGCCAATCTTACATTTCTGGGCATATCTTGTGTTTACATAAGCTCAAAATCTTTCTATTTTTTTCTACATTTTGTGATTCTCATTCAAAACTCCATGTGGGTTTGTTCTCTTTTAAGAAAAATGTGTTCTCAAGCCATGACTTCATTGAGTAGAGTGTTTTGACTGGTTTTTTGTGGTCGACGTAGCATTTTGTAAAACCCAACCTCATTCTCATTCTGAATCTACACTTTCTCCATGATTGAGGGTTTCTCCTCTTTCTGTGTGTAATAATATTGCTGCAACCTTGCTTACCATTTGAAAGGAGACAAACAAAAACCTTTCTGAGACATGCCGTGAACCATGGAAAAGTAAACTGGGTTCTATTTATTTTCTGTGTTTCTATTGTTGTTTAAAAAAATTGGTGTGGGCATTGTCTCAATCTCTTTTATTCTCTCTAAAAGCATACTTGACTTCATTCATGGCAAGAAGCAAACATTTTGTTTACCTTTTCAACAGAGATAAAAGATATTTTACTTCACTCTGGATTCTTTTTATTGTGACATATGGTAAGCATTGTCTCTCAATTAATTAACACATAGTCCTCAAACATGACTATTGCTCCTCTTGGTTTTGGCTACAAGAACACATTTTAAATGGCATTACTCATACTTTGTTTTGGCCTCATGCAGATTTAATATTGGCTTTGATTCTAAGCTTGCTTCATGAAGAAAACAAATGCAAAACTTATATACAAGATTGGTCCATCTGACATATCTATTCATGACTGATTTACAGATGCCTTGTCCTTATGATGGCATGATCATTTCACTTGAAACTATACACTTATTTACACCTCCTATAGATGAACATGACATTGAAGATACTGTATAAACTCTTCTCTTAAAATTTTTGAACTGTTATAACTTATATGCACTTGTCGCTGTGACGGATAAGCTCATTGCACTTTATGAATTTGCATAAAATGGGTTCTCACATATACCGTGTTGGCAAGAGACACTACTTCGTATTGATAGGTGTTGTCATTGATGGCAACTAAGATCATCCCAATCATCCGCTTAACACAATTTGTTCACACCAGAAGTCAGAATAAGAATTTATTGAAGTCCGGGCAGTTAGAAATAGAGCAGGTGACATGATCTGGTATTTGGTCTGGATCTCTTTGGTAGAAAGGCATGGTTTGCTGCGGATATAAGGTAGTTGCAAGAATTTTCAAAACACTCTAAATCCAGAGTTTCATTCTCTGGTGATGAAGGACTCAAAAGATATTAGCTTCTGAGTATCAAGTTTTAGTTTGACAAGATAGACAGAAGAAGAAGAGGTCGACCTTGTGAATGATCTTAATTCCGGATGTATAGAAGTTGCTTTTTGGGCAATTGGTGATGACCAATGATGGTAGCCGACATGATTGATGATTTGTGAGTGCATGTTTTGGTCTGCATCTCATATTATGTATGAATCTAGCCAATAGAGCAGAGTACTCAACAAAGTTCTAAATGTTCTTGAAGCTGACCGGTAAGATGATTGTAGATCATGTTGTGGATATATATAGCCGATGGAATTGGATGTTTGTTTTGTGTGTGTGTGAATAAGGTGTAAATGTGAGAAGAGTAGAAAATCTAAAGTGCGAATGAAGGCAGAGCAGTGAGAAGAGAGAGTAAAGATGAAATGTGTAAGATTAGTTTTTGCACTTAACCAGAACTGAATCTCTTGCATGGGTAGATGCTATTTATCAGTTCAAAATCTCTATTATTCTCTTGTAATCTTTCTATACGCAGTGAGCCTCCATTTGAGTAGTGATCTCTGGGCAGTGAGCCCAAATGCATGTACATTCCCATTTGTAAAAATACTTTTAATAGGGTATTAATCTTTGTGGGTTAACTCCCACAGTGGTTTTTCCCTTATCTAGGTTTTCCATGTCAAAAATCTTGGTTTTATGTGTGTTATTTATGTTTCTGCTCATGTGTTATTGATTGATGCTAAACTCACTAATTTGATTATAAGTTATAAAGGAAGATTTAAGGTAGAAAAGTTTAAATTGTGAGACAACTGATTCACCCCCCCTCTCAGTTGTCTAGACCTAATCCAATAATTGGTATCAGAGTGAGGTTCCTTTGAAAAAGTTTAACAACTTAAGGAAGATCTAGGAAGGTAGTAAAAATGGATGAATATAACCTTCAAGGGCAACTTAATCTCACCCTAGATGATCTTGAGCAGTCCAAAGCAGAAGTTCAAGAGCTGCAAGATAACCTCAAAAAGGATAAAGACTTCATTGAGATTTTGAAAGAAAAATTGAGCAAATCCAATGCAAAAGGAAAGGAGCAACCTCTTCAACTAGGAAAGCATTATAATGACAAGCCCCTAAATGAGAAGACAAAGGAATGTGAAAAGTTAAGTAAAGAAGTTGATGTCCTAAAACATGAGATGGAAACTAGGGTGATGAGACTAACCAAGGAAATTGAAGACAAGAAGAAAGCTGAAGAATAGATGAATCAAAAATCTGAAAGAGAGATCTAAAGAATGCTGCAAATTGGATGCAATAGCTGGTCTCCTAGAATCTAATCTACAAGAAAGTAGAAACAATGGAATAAAACTTGAGAGACAAATTATCACTCTCAGACATGACCTAGAAATTGCAAATGAGTATAAGGAGAAGTTCAAGATAAGCTTAGCTAAACTTGAAGCACTAATTGAAGGTCAGAGAAAAAGTTATGACAAGCATGATCTTGGATATCAGAAAGGTGAAAGCTCCACATCTGGACAAAGAAATTTTCAACCAAGGAATAGGGGAAACAGAACTAGAAAACCCCCGGTGAGACATCCTAATGCTCAAAGATATCCATCATTCAATGGAAATTGTTTCACTTGCAATAAATTTTGTCATCGAGCTACTCAGTGTAGAAATAGAGTAAATCAAAATGATCCATCCTTCTCTAGTCAATGCTTCAAGTGTAAGAGGTATGGTCATAGATCAAATGAATGCATAAATATGATAATGAATAATGCTAACAATAGAGGAATTATCAACTCTTTCAATGGCTACTGTTTTGTTTGCAATGGGTTTGGACACATGGATAATTAGCGCAGATCAAGAGGAAATTAAGTTTATAAGAAAAGACATGTTTTGTGCTTTAACTGCAATAAGTCTGGTCATATTGTAAGATTATGTAGAAATAGGACCAATGGAAGAAGAGGTCTAGTAAACAGAAAACTGGATGAGCAAAAACAAGATAGAGGAAAAAGAAAAATCGATGTGAATGAGATACGGAACAAAATGAACAAGACTTGGGTAAAGAAAGATAAAATAAACAATGGTGATGGGTCCACAATGGAATGAGGTGCTCACAATTCCTTCAGAAATTAAGTCAGGAGCTCTAGCTCAGGGGGAGCTGCATTGAACATCAAATTCCCCTAGTTAGTAAGTGGGTTCCTGGATCTGGCACAATAAAAGAGAATATTTTGAATTGGTTCAGAACATTTGGAAGGATTTCCAGAAGAAAAGACGTTGATATGAAAACTTGCAGAGTGATTCATGAAGAACTGTAAAAAATAGAGTAACTAGATATAGTTAGGGCAACACATTTATTACAATGTCAAATTAGGTTTTGCAAATGATAAAATGTCACTTGGTCACTCATTTGAATCACTTTGCATTTGGAGGAAACAAGAAGAAGAGCATTCAAGTTGTAAATCTAGAGACTGAGGCACAAAGAGCGAATTCAACCGACAACTAATCAACCCTAACCTCGCGGAAGAAAAAGGTACCTCTCTATAAATCTTTGAATTTGAAATCTATTGAGATGGCTACCCCTCATGTTGTTGACATTACTAAAAGGCCTCAACCCAAATTTAAGAAGCATCCTCACAAATCAATAAAAGTTGACCCGTTAGGTGCTTTTTCAAGTGTTCCGTATGGTGTGCTGCATGTTGAAGACATTAGGGTTTATATTCATGCAAACATAGATGAATTTGGAGATTCAAGGTATGTAGACTTGTTTGAGAAATAACTCAGGGATGAAAATCACAAACTTAAACCCGAGTATAAGGCACTATAGGATAAACACTTTATTCATATTATGGGGTTTCCAACATTTGATGAGGATGAATGGGTCCAATATGTTTTGAGTCAGATGCATGATGAATTCATTTGGTTGTTAAAACCATTCAAAGTTACCAAGGATGCTATTAGAATTGTAACCGGGTTAAACTCAACTGGTGGATTACCCATGCTAAAAGTTGTGAAAAACTAGATAGTGACTAATGCTACCAGTGCCAAGTTTGATAGAAGGGCAATGACCATTAATGATATTATAGAACAAGATGTCAAATTCACCTCCATGGTGATTGTGTACAAGATTTACCACTCAAGTAGAGAAATTTCTATCTCCAAAATAGCCATATATGCTGCATACAAGATGCTAAAGGAAAATACTGATTATGACTTGTGTGAATTACTACATAATCAACTGATTGAGAATTTAAAGAAAATCAAGAAAGATAAGAAAAACACTTTCAAGTATGGTACATTGGTTCTATGTCTATTCTTCTACTTTTGTGAATGAGGTAACTTGGGTCAAAGGTGTGCCCTGGACTAAGGATGAGCTAGTTGCCATTCAGATTAGAGATCTTCTTCGTAGCATTGGTGATTTCAAAGCTTAGAAAACTGTAATATGGGGTTACTTCAAGAATTTTTAGAGTATAATGCATTCAAGGGAAATAATCCCTAAATCAATTGTTGAGAAATATAAAAATGAAATATACTTCATGGTTGACATTGATCAATGTCTGATGGTTCACATAGTGGATTTTACATCCTTATTTCAATATAAAACTTCTCCTATTTATGTGTGTGTGTGACTACATGTCACTATCAGATAGAGGAATTTGTTTGGGTTCCTCTTCCCAGATAGAATCAACTAACACAAATTTGGAGGGTGGGTTTACATGTAGGTACTCCACCGTCACCTCCCTTCCTATGGCAAGTGCATCCCAGCCACACCCAAAGTGCATGTCACAGTGTGAAGAGGGTTTACTGATCTTTACAATAGTGGAGGCTAATGACTTTTCTTTTTTCTCTAACCATTTCTTCCTCTCGAGGTAGATATGCTTAAGTGGATCGGCAAGCATCTCAAAATCAGTAAACCAAGCCTAGTCTGTGTAACTCACTAGCTCCTTCATTTTTATCTCAGGAAAAGGTTCCTTCTTAATAGTGACCTTAGGTAAATTTTTAATTTTTATTTTCTTGGCTCGTTTCCATGTTTTTTTCCTGCCATTCTGACACGAGAACAATATACTGATGTTAGCTCATCTACTAAATAGAAAAAACTTGCGATGAGCTCCTAGGTCCACGTGTTGAACCTGGTAGTTCTAATACCATATGTAACATACACATCAGATTTTAATAATATCATTTAAAATAAATGATATAAATATGAATAGTTTTGATAATAAATTTTGTTTTTTGTTCCATAAAATAAGACCAACATTATAATTTCATAATTACACTGCAATAATCATTGCAATATTCAATGATAACATTTCTTGCAACTACAAATTTTTTAATTGAATATACAGATGAAGCAATGTCTTCTATGTCACAAGTCTTTGGCAATTCCACTGCAAGAGGGAGAGCAAAACTTTGGCACTTTTCCTCCAACCATAGATCGATGGTTGTTCTCTCACCTTCCTACCAGAAGTGGCCCTACCCTTCATGAGGGAATAGATAATGAGAATTAAGCTGATTCAATGTCTCATCTAAGAACTAGTGCAATGTCCTAGCAAAAAAAGTTGGTTATACAACTTCTAGTCTAACTCTAGCTATGTACAACCCATATGACTGTTTGTGCAAATCAAGGACATGGTGACAATTGAATAAGGGATTTTGCATTACTTTGGCCAAAGTTTCATATAAATGCGTCGGATGTTCACCCACTCTTTTCTCGACTTGGAGACAACACTCTTCTATCAAGTTACTTTGATATGTTTTACCTTATACCTATCTAATTAGCATTAAATAAACCCTCTACTACAGGTCAACTAGACAACTATATGGTAAGAGCTTGGGTGACTCGAGTACTTGCATTGAACCCATCTTTGTATCCTTGCAATCTTGGGTCGATGTCATCCTATCAACTACTCAATGTTTGTCAACCTTGATTCCATGCTCAAGAGTAGATAAGATATTCATTCTTTAACATATGCAAGTTTTTATCAGATAGCATTATTAGTATCAACTTTGGCCTCTATGTCCTTGCCACCAAGGAGTAACTACCTTAGTATGAGTCTATACTCAACTTACAACTTTTCAAAGAATTTATATCATATTCTTGTCTTAATTGACATGTTTGTAAACACTTGTACTCTCTGACATATAATGTCAGTTTAGTCACAATCACTGTTGTTATGTTATAACTGATCAAGTATCTATTTATGTCATTTCTCACTACGACAATCATTTAGTTCTAAAGGTAGTATTACAATCATTTAATAGTAGATGTATTCTTATTGAATGGCCTTGATACTGTCATTATAAGTTATTGGCCACTCTTAGCCACAATAAGAGGTAACTCGTGACTATTTATTGTCAAGATAATATTTATATGGATATATCTTATATTGTATAATCATAGTGTTTAAGTTGTTTAGACAAATTGCTCTCTAGAGAGGAAATTGAATATGCCTTCACATAAAATGACAATGAGATCATACTCAATGGCCAATTAGCCTTACACAAAAAAAAAGTCATACATGACCCCCAGTCTTAAGATACTATCAAGGAAATGCCACTTATCAATGCAAACAAAGTTTAAATAATTGTAAGGCTATCGACCTGTATGTGAACTTACTATTGATATAACTTCATGATCTGAATTTTAATGGAGAATTCAGATAACAATACCTAGCGCTGGGCCTATGGTATTGTAAAAATAAACAAAATGCTCAATGTACAGAACTTGTAAGAAGTTGCAGGCAACCAAAGAGGATTTCTTA
The DNA here is from genome assembly GCA_027924645.1 of Cunninghamia lanceolata. NCBI lineage: Eukaryota > Viridiplantae > Streptophyta > Pinopsida > Cupressales > Cupressaceae > Cunninghamia > Cunninghamia lanceolata. The sequence continues at coordinate 22,450,756 of BSBN01001583.1, forward strand.
TTGCATCAAAAGATGAATATATACAATGAGCAAGAATGTGAAAGGTCACCTTGTCCATAGAATTTGAAATGGATAGTTGGAAGGTGACAAAACTACTAAAATTCAAATTTTCAATTTTTTTCAAAATAAAAAAAAAAACTAGTAAATTTTGGACCCCACTAGGCAGGGTCATAACTTCTAGCCAGCTAGTCGAAATCTAGACATTTTGGACTCGTTGGAAAGATCTCCTAAAGAGCTAGATTGAGTTGTGTTGAGCCGTGCCTACGGCTACCACTCAAAAGTAACCAGAGAAAGTCTTGACCCCAAATTCCACTCCGAAGGCATCTGAAAATGCCAATTATTAGGATGTAGACAAAACTAGAAAAAAATACTGAAAAACTAGAATATAGTTGCATGACCAAATATCACCCTAATGCTTCTGAATCTCTGTGGGATCATTGCTTCCCCCTTGAGAGGCAATGGACCCCATTGCACCTGTGTATTGCAGTAGATGAGTAAATTTCTTCTCAATCTGGTCCTTAGTGAACCATTTTCCTTGATGTGGAAGTTGTCCTGCCTGTACCACCCGATAGAGAGGAATCTATTGTTTCTTCAATGTTTTCACCACAACATCAGTAATATGATCACACTTGAGAGGGGTAGTAGTGTCTTGTTCAACTCTGAGAAACTTATATGTTCTGCAACATCTGAAGTGTCCAACAATGGTGGAAAATATGGCCGCAACACTTCAACATTGAAAATAGGATGTAGTCCAAGAAAAGATGGAAGACTGAGTTCAAAAGCATTTTCACCAACTTGTTTGATGATGTTGTATGGACCATATCGAACATGACAAAGTTTCTTGTGAGGCCCTTGAAGTCTTTCTTTCTGAATATGAAGCCAAACCTTGTCCCCAACCTTAAACTGATGAGGTGTACAATGCTGATCATGTCTGTCCTTGTATTTCTAATTACTATATTGTAGTATCTCATGGGCTTATTGCTGAATATGGCGTATCTTCTCCACAAACTTAGTTGCTCTGTCTGCCTCTTTTTCTGAATGTGTTGATGGGTCACTCAACATAGTTGGCAATGCTACATCAATTGGAGCCAATGGTTGGTAGCCAAGACATACCTCAAATGGATTGTGCCCTGTGGAACCATGTAGTGCTCGATTATAACTATGTTGTACATATGGCAAGCTTTCATCCCAAGTTCAAGGATGTTTGGAATGGTACATCTGCAAAATGTGAATGATCATCCGATTCACCACCTTAGTCTGCCCATCTATTTGGGGATGGAAGGTAGTGGATTTTGTCAACTTTGTGTCCATCAAGGCCCAAAGTCCTGACCAAAAATTGCTAAGAAATCTACTATCCTTGTCAGATATGACGGTTTGTGGCAATCCAAAGTGTACCCAAACATTCTCAAAGAAAAGCTTGGCAGTTTCTTCCATAGAGACTCCTTTCTTGCAAGCCACTATGACAGCCATTTTTGAAAACCTGTTTACCACCACATATACACAATCATGTCCACATCTGGTAGAAGGTAGTCCAGGCATGAAATCCATTGAAATTGAATGCCAAGGTTGGTCAAGGATTGGAAGAGGTGTATACAACCCTTGTTTATGATTGACAGGCTTTGCAATGGCACAAGAAGTACAAGATCAGATGTATAAAATGACATCATGTCTCAATTTGGGCTAATAAAAATACCTCTGAAGTATAGTAATAGTCTTCTCCACCCTGAAGTGTCCTGTAACATGGTTGTAGTGTGCCTCCCATATCATATTTTACTGCTCCTTGGCTAGAACACATATGTGTCCCATATGACAGAGAATCCCATCCTTCAAGTAGAAATTAGTGGCTTGTTTTCCCTTTGCTAGATTGTTGTAGATCTCAACAAAATCAGGATCTATGCCATATAAATGAGGCCAATTTGTTGTGTGATGGCCAAAAGAATCTAATACTACTATCAGGGCTATGATCGGAGGTCTACTCAAATAGTCTGCAACTTTGTTAGTAGCTCCCTTCTTGTGGCAGATATTGAGATGAAATTGTTGCAAGTAGGCAGACCATCTTTGATGCCTATCATTTTGTAGCTTCCCTTGTGTTTGTAGAAATTGCAGAGGTTTATCATCCATGTGAAAGATAGTCTCCTTCCCCAAAATGTAGTGTTTCCATTGTTTGTAGGCTTGCATAATAGAATACAACTCCTTATCATAGGTGGGGCACTTACGCACTGTGTCAGATAAATTCTCACTGTGGTAGGCAACTGGATGCCTATGTTGCATGAGAACTACTCCTAGTGCATAGTCTGAAGCATCTGTTTCAATTTGAAAAGATTGCTGTAGATCTGCGAGTGCTAGTACTGGTGCAGAACATAGCCTCTTCTTCAACTCCATGAATGCTTTCTGTTGTACCTCTGTCCAGCAAAATTTTTTCCTTGGTCCTCCTCTCAGTGCCTGATTCATAGGCCATGCCAAATGTGAAAAACCAAGTACAAATCTTTGATAGAAATTGGCTAGACCCAAGAAGCTACAAAGTTCTGTGAGACTATTGGGAGATGGCCAATCTTTGAGAACCTATATCTTTTCAGGGTCCACACAAATGCTCGTTCTATCCACAATGTATCCCAAATACTAAATACTCTCCATGCCAAAAGAACACTTATCTTTGTTAGCATATAGCTTGTGTTGTTGAAAGGTTGAAAGCACTTGCTGAACATGCTGTAGATGGTCACCCCATGTTTTGCTAAAGATGAGTATGTCATCTAAATAGATGACAACAAAAGAACCAATGAATGGTCTGAGGACATCATCCATCAATCTCATGAATGTGGCAGGGACATTGGTCAAGCCAAAAGGCATGACTAGCCACTTAAACAACCCTTCCTTGGATTTGAAAGTAGTCTTCCACACGTCTGATGGCTCAACTGGGACTTAGTGATATTCAGATTTCAAGTCAATTTTGGTGAAAATTTTTGCCCCCCTGAGCTACTCCAACAAATCATCAATGTGAGGGAGTGGACATCGGTTCTTCATAGTGATCTTGTTGAGAATCCGATAATCAATACAAAGTCTCCACATTCCATCTTTCTTTTTGGCCAAAACAATTGGACTTCCACATGGTGAAGCACTTAGGTGAATGTGTCCTTTCTTGATCAACTCTTGAATCTTCTACTTGATTTCTTCATTCTCCAAAACTAACCTTTTGTACAGTGGCCCATTTGGTAATGGTGTCCCTAGAATTAGATCAATCCGATGCTTGACTTGGCAGTGTACTGGTACCCCTATTGGTGAATTGAATACATCTTGATATGTTGACAATATTTTCTCCATCTGTTTCTGTTCAGCTGTGGTAGGGGACACTTTGGTATGACTGCTGGCAACAACGGGCCTTGCCTCCTCAGGTTGAACCATTAGTAGGACAAATTTTCTAGTGTGAGCAATCAAATGCTTACAGTGTTTTGTAGTCAAAGACTTACCTCAGGTATTTGATACCTCTTTTCTCCCAACTTGATGGTAACATTGTGTGGCCTTGACTCAGAGACTCCATGGTGCTTGTACATGTATGGGTGCCCCAACAATACATCGCATACATCCAAAGGTGCCACATCACATATTACTTCATCTTTGAATGGCTTGATAGAATAAGGTAAGCAGCACTATTTATTCTCCAAAATGTCTTGTCCCTAACTTACCCATCCCATATGATATGGTTGTGGATGTCGTGTTGTCTGTAGATTCAATCTTTTCACAGTTTAAGCAAAGATCAAATTCTTTTGGCTTCCACTATCCACAATGAAATGAAGAGCCTTTCCATTTACCCACATTTGTGAGTGGAACAAGCGTTCATCATCTTCATGGGGCATGACTTTGGCAGTGGGAACTATGGCATGTGGGTCAGCCTCAATGATTTGTTCACCTGCATTTTGTTCACAAGGATTTGTAGGCAGTGACTCTTGTTCCATCTCTCCTTGATAGAATTCTGTCAACAAAGTCTTTGTGGCACGACAGTCTTTAGTGTTATGACCAAGGATCTTATGGAATTCACACCACATCTTTTGCTTACCCTTATTTGTTGTTGATGAGGTTTGTGAGGAAAAGTCCTTGGTTGTCTGTTTCCCACCAAATTTGTTACCACCTTCACCCTTGAATTTGTTGTTTGAGGGATAATCTTTCTTCCCCTTTTCTTTGAATTTCTCCTCTATTTTTATTGCATATTTGAAGGTGGTACCCAAGGTCTCAATATGTAAGAAATCCATTTCTGTCTGGATATATCGATGAAGCCCACTACGATACTTCAATACCTGATGCTTTTCTGTGTCACGAATTCCCAATTTTGCAAAAAGTGCATGAAATGTATTTGTATAATCTTGAACAGATTGGTCCTTCTTTCGTCGAAGTAATTGCCATTGCATTTACTTCTCCTCATATGAATTTTTAGGGTAGTATTCCTCCTTAATGTATTCCACAAATTCTCCCCATGTGGGATTGTCATCCTCCAACGTTTCAAATCCTTGGCTGTCAAGGCCATCATCCCTGGCTAGTAGTCTATTTTCCCAAGATTGTTTCACATGTTCCTCAGCTTTGAGGAGTGCAAAGGTTATTTTTTCAACATCTGTGAAGTGGTTTATAGAAAATCATTTCTCTAATCTTGATAGCCAATCATCAACAGCATCTGCATTAATTTTTCCTTCAAAATTTGGAATTTCAAAATTTACTTGTACCTTGAATGGGATGTGACCATGAAATGGTGCTCCAACTACACCTTCTGGTTGATGATTTCATTGGAGAATTTGGGAGAATTCAGTCATCATATCCTCATGTTACTTTGCCAAAGCTTCTTGTACCAGCTCTTTGAAAGGGTCAGATCCATCTCCTTGTTCTCCCATCTTCGGTCGTGTGCGTCTCAAGGGTAGGTAATATGAAGGGTCTCTTGTCTGCAATCCCAACCTTGCATAACCAGACCATGTATGATGTGACATACAGGAGTGAACCACTCTAATACCACTGATGTAAATTTTAATGGAGAATTCAGATAACAATGCCTAGCGCTGGGCCTGTGGTATTGTAAAAATAAACAAAATGCTCAATGTGCAGAACTTGTAAGAAGTTGTAGGCAACCAAAGAGGATTTCTTATTGCATCAATAGTTGAATATATACAATAACCAAGAATGTGAAAGGTCACCTTATCCATAGAATTTGAAATAGATAGTTGGAAGGTGACAAAACTACTTAAATTTAAATTTTCAAATTTTTTTCAAAATTAAAAAAACAAACCTACTAAATTTTAGACCCCACTAGGCAGGGTCATAACTTATAGCTAGCTAGTCAAAATCTAGACATTTCAGACTCACTGGAAAGATCTCCTGAAGAGCTAGATTGAGTTGCATCGAGCTGTGCCTATAGCTACCACTCAAAAGTAACCAGAGAAAGTCTTGGCCCCAAATTTCACTCCGAAGGCCTCTGAAAATGCCAATTACTAGGATGTAGACAAAACTAGAAAAAAATACTGAAAAACTAGAATATAGTTGCATGAACAAATTTCACCCTAATGCTTCTAAATCTCTGTGGGATCAATTCAAAAGTTTATTCCATCAACCCCTCCGGTATTCAAAAACAAGTATACTTAGCTGACAACTTGCTACAAGCTTAGCAATGATGAAATGAATTTCACAAGCCTTATATATGTGTCATTGGTGTGAACTACCCTACATCCTTATAAAAATTGATATACATGTATATATATGTATATTTTAAATCGACCTAACTATAGGATTGTTAACTATCAAAGGTTAGCGGCCTATTACAAGGAAAATAAATTAGTATTTATAATCTTCAGGCATGTACAAAAATAAATTAGTATTTATAATCTTCAGGCATGTACAAGAAAGCCCGAAAGTGGGCTTTATCCAAGAGTGTAAAGAGATATAGTTCACCAACCCACTTAATGGTAATACAAGAGTATAAAATGGATACTAAACACATCTTATTGTATACCGCTAAAAATGGCTTGAGATCAATTAGACAAATATTTTAATATTTATCTTATTCTTATTCTTCAATCAATAAATAAATATCATAATTTATCTATGTTATTCACAATCATCATATTCCTCTAATATTTAATCATTTCTAAATTCCTCTAATGTCATATCATCATAGTCAAAGTACAAAGGACTCCTTCTTTGACCCTTGTCTTTTGGTATTTATGAGCATCATGACATGTGGCTTGTGGTTCCACATATTTCTCTACCTTGTAATTGTAGTAGGAACATCTCCCACCTTTATCTCCCTCATCCCAACCAATTTGATCTCCACCATACACATCACATGACTCATTCCTCCACTGTGGATCTTTTGACACTTGGATTTGAGCCTATTTGGCCTATAAAAGCAAGTTCCTCACACTCATTTGCATCACAAGATCTTTTAGTAATTATATGCTGTGGAAATTCCATCAAGAAATCAAGTGTGCCTTTGGCCCCCCATTTGCATTAGTATCATAATCTCCATAGTTGCACAATCATTTATCTTCATTATCCTCATATCTCACCATATCACAATCGTCATCATTATCATAATTGCATTGTAGAAATCTATCACATTGCATATTCATCCACAAAATCCATTCCTCTCATTGTCATCTTGGAAAGCAAGGAAGTACACTTCTGAGAGCAATATCATCATCAATAAGATCATTGAGAAGATTGGAAACAATGGAATGCATGAGGTAAATCAGTTTGCAAAGGTATAACTATTTTTTCTACATTTTTCTTAGTTTCATTGATGTATTGGATTTAAGTAGGAATTCTAGAGTATTTGTGTAGCTTATTAGGTTCTTGCATTAGTTTCATATTATCAATCACACTTATATTGTGGCCTTAAAGGCACTTACAAAGTGTAGGTTTAGGCTCTCTATAATGGCAGTATTGTAACAACCCTCCTTGTTGGTGATGAGAGTAATGAGAGGCGTTAGGTGGAAGCCGCCGATGCAGCAATTTACTTGTTTGGCAAATCACTATGATATCGAATTCTCTCTATTCCCTTCCACAATATATGTATCCCCATAGTAGATAAAGATATAGATATGGTTGGTTGACATATCAAATATAAGCCAATACGAAATCTAAGTCACTATTTTATTTTCAAAATCTTTGTCTTGCCTTTATGAGAGATGGATAGGAAAAAGTTGGCGTATGAGTTTAATGATGGACAAAAATATCTAGGGGGTAGATGGATGAGGGCGTAGGGGGAAGGGAAAGTTAATGACTGAAGGAAAAGTGTGGGACGCTCTATTTTGGTAGGGGAGAACGGAAATCAGGGGACGGATAACCAGAAAAAGATATCTATTTTGCAAGTTTGACATGAGAGGGAGAGGGGAGTGTGACCTGGCGTACCCAGGCAATGATATCAAATTTCAAGATCTGAGATGAGATGTAGGGGAGTGCAATAGGAAAAGAGGTATTTACCTCAGTCTTTGTTTTTCCAGCACAAAAACTAAATCATGTTGTTGCGATTTCATTAAGCATAAGAAAACCAATATCCCATTACTGCCCATAAAAACTTTGATATGTTTTTTGTGATTTCATTAAGTACAGGAAAATTGAAAACCCATTACCACATTTAATATTTGCCAAGTTTATTTAATTGCAAGATAGTTACATTTCCTCTTAGGCTAGTTGTAAAACAGTCGACATGCCTTTTCTATGCTGCCAGTTTGGTACGACAGAGAGGACGTGGGCAAGGATGTGGGTTTTTGGTCTAATGGCTGCAAGTTGCATTTGGTTGTAAACTTTAACAAATCCTTTGTGTTCATATCCTGCGATTATTGTAGTCCATGAGCCACACTCTCATGGACTTTCTTGTAAATAGATCATGTGTTGACTTTGTCTCCATAGTCTACATATATGTCGTCTAAAGCCTTCCCAGCTATAGCATCTGCTAAAATTTCCCTTCTGCGATGCTTTGTTGGACGTCCATACCCTGTTCCAAGCCCCATTCTGGGTAGGCAGCAAGGATGCTGGTAGAGAGTTAGGAATTTGGCTTATGCTAGCCAAAAAAATTTGCTTATAAGTTTCTTAAGCTTGTTAACAAATCCATTTTGTGCATATCCTTCCATCAATGTACCCCACGAGATAACATCGCCTTGGGGCAGTCGGTCAAACCAATTTATTTATGAAAAACAAAGACTGCTAAGGGTATCCTTTTTTAAACATGAGCATTGCTTATGTTGTAGACCAAAGTGTTACTCTGCATATGTAGATAAACCAGTGGTAGCTTGAGTTTTCTTTTGGATGAATTGATGTTGTAAATTGTGTTTCAAGTTTCTTTTAAGTTGTGTTGATGTCTATAAGCATTTATATATACATGGTATGTGTTATTGGTCATGTATATTGAGGATGGTTAACACTGAAGATTAGGCACAAACTTATTGACTATTATCTATCCATTGTTCAACTGACATATGTTTATTCTACTTTATTGCCTAACTATAAAATAAAGGCCTTCAAATATCCCTCACAAACATTTTTTGTGTAGTTTTCATCTATTTTAGGTCATTTTAGATCTCTCCAATAAAGAAGTGGTGGGATGTTAGTGTTGTTTCCAGTTGTTGATCATCATGATGGAGTAGTGTGCAGTTTATTGTTTGATTCATCTTCTATGGTCATTGTTGAGAGGGTAGTTTTAAGTACTAATGGAATGAAGCATTAGTAAATTTACTCAGAAACGGGATCAACTTGGAAAGCCAAAAGTATAAATGGGATTCAGTTACTCGGGATTTAATTGGGAAACTAAACAACGCTGAAAAATTCATAGAAATAAAAAAAAATGTTTTTGTTATTTTAAGCCAAATAAAGGAAACAATTCTATGTTTCCGTTTGGTGCGGCCCAAAGCAATTTTGTTATTTTTTTTTGCTTTCAAAACTAGAAAGTTACTCTCAAATCATTATTGGCTCTATACCAACACATAGGCTATCCTAGCTAGTCTCTAGATCCCATCCTAGGAGAGGGTAGAAATATTTCATCATGTAACAAAATGTTTCTGGATTAAATTGTGTGCTAGTATTTTTTCCCTCAATGTTTCAGATCACACTACATGATCCTTCATCAGGAGAAATAAAGCAAGAGATGAGAATAGAATGGCTACAAATTTGTAGACCTCACAGGTTAAAAAGAAAGGGGGAAGGGGAATGGCACGAGAACCCATGGATTGCACGAAAACAATGACAAAAGAAGCTAAACACATACTAAAGACAGCCAAAGGAAACAACAAAAATGGATAAAACTGAATTAAAACAAATATAACCACAATAAAATTCAATCAATAAATTTAAATAAATGAGAATATATATATGTATATATACATATGTATATATACATATATACATATATATATACACATACATACATATATATACATATACATATATATATATACATACATATATATACATACATATATATACATACATATATACATACACACACACACACACATATATATCCAATTATATACCTACATATATATATATATATATATATATATATATATACAAATAAATAAAATAAAAGAACGATAATAATGAGCTCAGAGAAAACAAATAGAGGGGGGTAAGAGAAGGAGAGAAATAAATAACAAAATAAAAATGGACTCAAAAAGAGGCACCAACAAGAGAGAAACAAACACCCTATAAAACAAGAAGGAATGACAAACTATAAAAATAGAGAGAGAGAGAGAGAGAGAGAGAGAGAGAGAGAGAGAGAGAGAGAGAGAGAGAGAGAGAGAGAGAGAGAGAGAGAGAGAGAGAGAGAGAGAGAGAGAGAGAGAGAGAGAGAGAGAGAGCAAAGGAATTAGAGAAGGTAACAAGGAAATGAAATAAGCAAATGAGAGGGGGGATAAGCACAAAAATTGGAACCTAGTAAACAACACCACAAGAACAAACACGCAAAGACCTATGCATAATACCAAAATAGGAAAAAGACCAAAGAAGCAAAGGAAGAGAATGAACAAAAATAAAAGCACAGAGTAAATTTAGCCCTACAAGCAAGGCCTAAGAGAAATAAAAGGGCAAAGGAACAAACAAAGAGATGCACAAACAAGAGAGAGAGAGAACCAAAGATAAGGAGAACCCATAAAGACCCGAGCTAAAAAGCATCTACCTAAGAGAGAAAACAAGAAGGAAGCTAGGAGAGGAAAAAACAAAGGGTAAGAATAGGAAAGAATAAAAGGGAAAAAACTAACCCTAAAAAGAGGGAAGAGAAAGCAAGAGAAATAGTTCAAAACATCTACAAAAGAGAAGAGAGGAGGCAAGAAAGGGTAAAAAGGGAAGAAGATAGAAGAGAAACCAGACGATACAAAGCAGACAAGAAGTAAAAGAAAAAGGTAGATGGGGCGGGGGGGCTAACCGAGACCAAGACATGAAACCAGAAGAAAACTACAAGAAAAGACTCCTACGAAATAAAAGAGAAAATGGAAGAGAGAAAGGGAAAGATAGCTAATGGAAGAGATATAGGGGAGATGGGTTGACTTACAAAATAGGGGGTTGAAGTAAGTAGGTGTGAAACCTGAGCAAGGGGGTGAGAAGGAGGGAAAAGACAAGGAGGCAAGGAAGAACGAGAGACCAAGATTAAAGAAGAGAGGGGAAGAGGAAAGGGGAGGAAAGGTGTGCCAAACACAGAAAGGAGAAGGTGGGAGGGAAAAGGAGAGAATGCCAAGAGGAAGAAAACAAAGGACAGAGAGGGGAGGTCAAGAAGGGGGTTGGGAGAAATTTCTGAGTCGGTTAAGCAAGGGATACCAAGAAAAACTTAGTTTCCAACCATCATCCCGATTGAGATTGTCTGGATGTTTGTTGATCTCTATGGCCTCTTTAAGTTTTCTCTTGAAAAAGTTGTCTTCGTTGGCTAAAATCTAGGTGTTTTCTAGGCAGATGTGGTGTTTGGTTAAGGTTGAGTGTTTAGCAAGTGTAGATTTGTTGACACGCTCATGTCTGATGTCCACACTATGCTCTTTAAATCTTGTGGTAAAGGAACGACCCGTCTCACCAAAGTAGGGAGTACCGCAAGAGCAAATAATCTTGTAGACTCCTGAGTTTAGCAAGAGGTCTACAGGATCTTTAGGAGAAGGGATCAAGTTTCTCAAAGGGGAAAAGGGTTTAAAAGTACATTGGAGGCCCTTTTTACAAAAAAATTTTAGAGATCTTATTGGAAATGCCTTCAACGTAGGGAAGGGTGGCAAACGAGAGGTTATCTTCCTTAGGCGTGGGGCTAAGGCGGGACCTAGCTTGCTTAAAAGCTCTTGAGATTTGCTTACTCTTGTAGCCATTAAGTTTGAAAGCTTTGGTAAGGTGGGCTAACTCCTGATCTAAGTTTTCATCATCACATATACAAAAGGCTAGATTTTTAAGGACACTAGCTTTTTGAGTGGGATGGTGATGAGAAGAAGAGTGAAGGTAGAGGTCAGTGTGGGTGGCCTTGTGGAAAACACGACGGCCAATGGAGCCATTTTATTTCTTGATGAGAAGGGAAGATCTAATCATGGATTGTGACTAGTTATTGAATTGTTTTGATTTGGTTTCGTATACCCTATTTGGTTTAATGAGATGAGCTTAGGTCTAGGATTATGAGTCCTTGTGCATGGCCTTGAGCGCTTGTAAAGGCTAAGGATTCACACGAGAAGGCCTATCCATCTACAAGGCGTCGAGTTATCCATCTGCGGGGTGTTGATTTGGGCATGTTTGAGTCTCCTCATCGGTATGAGTAGTAAACTTGATTCCATGTGGTGCCATCTCTTTGAGAACGCATGGTGACTCCCCATGTAATCTACACTCTAGTGTCTAGTGCCTTGGCATTTGTGAGTAGTACCTGACATTTTATTTGATGAGCATCTCTATGTTGTGACATTAGTTTTTTGCATTGTGTGATGTGTCTGAGTAGTGTACTTGATTCCGTGTGGTGCCATCCCTTCGAGCACACATGATGACTCCCCATCTAATCTGCACTCTATTGTCTAATGCCATGGTAGTCATGAGTAGTACCTGACATTCTATTTGATCAGCATCTCTATGTTGTGACATTGGTTTTTTTTTGCATTGTGTGTCGTGTCTGCTCCGTGACTGATGTGAGTGTTAGCCATTGTATCCCTTGCCTCTATTCTTCCATTTGGGCCTTGTGACTATCTCTGAGCATGGTGGAGTGGTCTCTTTTGAGTCCACATGGTTGGGAAGTGTTGCCACCACCATTGGGGACTGATGAACAGGTTATGGGAGCACTAGTTGGAGATGTTCTCTCTCTCTCTCTCTATTACCTCATTAGTTGTTGTACTCATTCAGTTATTGTATCATATTCATGGCTATGCCATTGTACTTGTATATTATTTTATGTAATTGTACTCTCTTGAGAGAGAAGATGTAATCATATAATTTAAAGAGAATAAATTAGATGTTTCTTTTTTGGCTTACGGATTCCGGTGTGGGCATCAGATCTTCTTGTACTATGATGATTATGGATTCATGTTTATATTTGGAAATGGGTAATAGTAACATTTGAGTTGGTGTTTAAAATGAATGTATTTTTAACAATGTTTGCTTTGGAGAGTGATTTTGTCCTCCCGTGGGTTGTACATTTGGCCATACTTGGCCATGAATGTTCTCGACATATCGAATCGGCAACCATCTTATGTGTATGTTATCACTTTATAATTAAAAAAAATTATCTTGTCCTCTTTTGGCTCTTACCGTTCGGGGTCACGGGTGGGATGTTACATATGGTATTAGAGCCCATGTTTACACACTGGGAGCTCTGGTGTACTTGAGCCTTCTATGTTTTGCTATATTTGGCATGTCTGGCGTGAAATTGTTATATTGTTTTTATATTCTTGATTGCTTTCATGCCTTAGCATGACATTAGTGGGTTAAGTTACAACCCTATTCTTAGAAATCGTGGAGGAAATAGCCTCCTTAGCCTCACCTTACACAATGGGACTTGAGTGTTGACCTTGGTTGTGAGTCTCCCATGGTTAAGAGTGATCACTCTCCCATGTTATAAGATGAGGGTAGGAATGTTCTGCCTTGTATGTTTGTAGTTGAAGGTAACTTGAGTTGCCTAATTACCCTTGCTTGGATATGCTCTTCTTGTGTCTTCCTTTATGTTGCTAGTGAATGAAATGACCCTGATTGATCATGAATTTCTCTTGTAATTCTTCTTGTATTATATATGTAAAGGATGATAGGATGTAGTTGTTTGCAGATGTGGACAGATTAGTTTGATTGCTCCATGCTCTCTTGTAAGTGTTGGATGATTGCTGATTTTTCTTATAAGCTCTTAATGTGCTTGAGTTGCTACCTTTTATCACCCTTGATAACATATTAAAGTTATTAGAATATTAATGGTGCCTTGAACATTCCCTTAGTAGAATTTGCATGTTTGTAGAATGAATATTGGATGGCATGTAATGTCTTGACTTGAGATGAAATCTATCTTTCTCTCCTCTTCTTAGTTGTCAATAGTTGACAAGATGTTAGGATAATGCATATGGATTTAATTAGTATGTTAAAATTAACAAGTAAAAGAATTAGTGAAGAATAACTTATGTTTATTATGGTTATGCAATTGAAGGTGATTACATGTTTATGATTAACCCCTTATTTAAGGAGTTTACATGAGAACGATAATTGCTTAATGGATATATCTTGTTGATGAAATTTGATCTCCTCAATTGCATTGTGGATTCCAATGAGACTTTATAGTTGAATGGTTGTATTTTAATGTAACTTAAAATACTTAATGTAGGGTAATAGGAATGTTGCATATCTTGCTTGACGAGAAATTGCATGAAATGATTAGAGTTCCTCAAACAAAACTCATTTCATTATGTTATTAGCATTCAATTCTCTTGTGAACGAATGGTATTATTGTGACTGGTGACATGATGTCGCATTATGTGTCATTATGAGATGCATATCATTATGTGATTATAGAAGTGACTATAATAATGATTATGAATAATGTTACATATGTTTATGCATTGATGTAAAAGTGATAGTGATGATGCTAGACATGTTCATACACTATTGTGTTATGTTGATAGAATTGCAAAGTGAATTTATGATGTTACGGGTAATGAGTTGCCCCTATGAAAAGAGGAAAATTGGTATGGATTTTTGGGAATACCTATTTTGGGTAAAGTGTATATTTTGCATCATGTTGCATAGTCATGTGTGGGCTATAGTTATGTCTGGGTAAGAGAAATTGTGATTGTATTCCTATTGAGTGTTGTGATTAACCAGTGCTTGAGATGTGTGCCCATGTGATGGTGATACTATGTACCCATCCATGGAGGATATGTTTGGATTATGTGTATGGGGGAAAACCATACCTTATATGTGTTTTTTGTTGTCACCCTATTGACTACCAACTTGAGGGTTGTGGGTAGGTCAATATGTGTAGGGTAGTACCAACAACAAAGTTCCTTGGGAGGGAATTGTGCTACATACATATAATGGTGGTGCAAAATGACTTCGATCATTTCAATGTCATGGGAAAGTACTCACTACTTCCACTTAGTAATGGACTAGGTACTTGGTTCATATAGTGTTAGCCTGATCCAATCAATTCTTGAGGATGACAATAGTTTATGGTATGAACACCTATGATAGCTATGATCTTACCCTGATGTGCTTGTATATGAGCTCCAACATGTGCAGATGGGTGTGATCCCATGCTGTGAGGTATTCTGTATCACTCATGTTTAGACATGATGCTTTAGATATGATGCCACACCTAATGATGTTATGACACAGTGATGGTGATGATGTTATGTTCCTTGTTGTACAACGTGGAGTGAGTGCTAGCATAGAGTAGAGAGTCCACTCTAGATTGCCTTGATTCTGATTGGTTGGCATGCAAGTGGAATCTAGCCATGTACACCTCTGGCTTAGTGTGTAGCTGCACGTGCTTTTTCTGTGGGTATACACTATGTGGGATGTTCCTATGAGTAGGACATTGCCATGCGATATTCAACCATTGCGTGATTTCTCCGCTTGGTGTATACCATGTGCGGTCATGCTGCATGAGGTATGTGACTTGAGAGTTTTGGCACAATACCTTTCTATGTGAGGGTTGCGTGAGTTGGTTGCACCCACATGAAGGACTGTGAAGATAGTCACACTTGTTTTCCTCCTTCCTCGTGTGGTGACTAGTGATAGTCAAGTAGTGTTGTGATGTGTAGATTTTGAAGATTGTGAATCTTCTTTTCAGTTATTGGTGACTTTTACTTTGCTTGTGTGGACTGACACCTTGGTTATCTTGCTTGTAATTGTTTGGCCATGGATGATTTTTTTGTCATGTAACTCTTGCAGTTACATTTGATTTATTGTTGAAACTATGCCCATTTTCTTATCTTATTATTAGAATTGAGATTTATTTTTCTTTATTTACATTCTTGGTGGCTAAACTAATTGACTTTTTTTTTGAATGTTGGTCTTGTGTTGTGATGTGACTCCGCATCGGGTATGGTGAGATCCACCCATTTGAGTGTATACGAGGAAGCAGACACTGGGAAACCCTTAAGGATGGGGGTATGTGTGAGCTGTTCTAAGCTCTAATTCACTACCTTCCTATTGTTTGACTATCTCTTGGAGGCTAAAACCCTTACACAAACAAGAGATATGTCATTGTGGCTTGTAGAGAAGGGCTCACTAGGTGGGTCACTACCATGAAGACACATGGTTATTGATTTTCGATATTGTACATGGTTATTGGTTTTGGATATTGGACATGGTTATTATTGGATATGGATGGTACTATGACATCCACGTGAACCCCTGGTGTAGCCTTGTGATGTCAATGAGTATGTATGTATATGTAGGTGGTACAATTGTCATATGTGTAGTTGTATATTAAAATATAGAAGAGAACAAAATTTTCATGATTATGCCTTGAAAATTGACAAACCATTGCATTATATGTAAAGAGATGTCTTATATGATATGAAATCAGAGATTGAAATTATGTATATGTGAGTATGTGTGCTCCATCTTATAGATAGCTACATATAAAAGTTAGAGAATTGAAAATTTTATGTCTTAAAAGTGTATTTTGCTGCAAATTATGAGAAAATTATGTGCTTTATGCTGGAATTACATGCTTATATGTTTATATATTGTTATCATTGCTTTCAGATGATCATGGATAGGAAAGGGATGATGTCGTAACACTCGTATCTAAGAGGCTTACAATGTCATGACCCTCTTCCTGATGTATGTTGATGCTTCAGCTATTATATGATATATACACGTGCTTTGACATGTGCTATTATACTGAGTATCGACTCCACCTGGATTCACAGGCCCGAGCGTACTTGTATTCCTCAATGGTGGTTACTAGACATAGTCATAGGCCTTGTTCCCTACCCTAGCCCACTATACCCTGCTAGTGTTATATTTTTATGTTGTTGTCTTATCATCTGATTACCTAACGGTAATATCCAGATTGCCCCTTATGGTCATGTGTAGTTTGAAAGGAAGCTAGGTGTACGGAAATTGCTTCCTACACTAATCTAATGAGGGGAGAACTATACAAATTCAATTTAATCCTTACAATAATAGAAATATGAAACACATAAATGAGATATTGCAGCAATACACATGAACTAGAAAGAAGATAGAAGAAGAGAGATAAAGATTTACGGTGGGGAAAACCCTTATCAGGTAACGAAAACCCCACACTCAAAAACCTGCACAATGTATTAACAAATCTGAAAGTTGTTTATAATACACTTGCAATGCAAGATTCAAAGGTCTTCGACACTTGTGCATGGAGTCAATCTGGCAGAATAACAGTACCTGTAAAACCTGTAATACATTTCCTCCTCCAAGCACCTATTTATATAGAATATATAAGGCAATATTGGACCTATCTTGGAATGGGCGTCCAACTTGGCCTCATGGCCCAAAACCCATGCCTAAGGACACTTGGTCAACATTGTAGAATGTCCTTGACACTTTTCCATAGCTCCCATCCCAAAGGGGTCACCTATTTCCAAAATGGGCTATGCCAGATGCTCTTACGACTCTTACGATCGTCATAGAATCTATCATAGCAGTTACAACTTATAGCTGTAAGAGAATCTATCATACAAAGGCTATAAATAGTATATTCTCTTACATGTCATAGTCCACCTTGAGGCACCCAAATATGCCTTTTTCAAAGATGCTTCATGACACATGGCTTCACCTGTCTTACAACCTTCTATTTCTGACTCTTACATGTCATAACTTCGTCATAGGAATCCATCATAACTGTTTCAATCAACATTCCCTTACACAACATCTAAGATGCTGACACATGGAAAAATTCTCCTACCACTAAGTGGGATGCCTATCTCCTCATGTGAGGACAAAATTACAAGTTGTCATCTTCCATGTACGATGACTCATCACCATGCCACATCCCAAAACATGGCAATATGGAATTTACAATTATTTACAACATAGGCAATGAATTAATAAATACAAACATAAATAATTCAAGGAATTACCAAGGTTGAGACACCTTAATTCCCAACATTCTCCCACTTGTCGAACACCTTGTAAGAGCCAATAGAATAATAGGATTTAACTGCTATAAGCCAAGAGGCCCATAGACTCTGAACACCATATGAACTTTTCTGTGCTCACTGGCTTCGTTAATGCATCTAAAACATTCTTCAAAGTATCTACCTTCTCCAAATTTATCTTCCCATCATCTACCATGTCTCGTATGAAGTGAAACTAAACATCAATATGGTTTGTTCTAGCATGGAAAGTTAGATTCCTCACAAGGCAAATCACACTCTGACTATCACAACTGATCATTATCTGACCTGCATCAACACCAATATCTGAACACAATCTCTTAAGCCAAATGGATTCTTTACAAGCATGAGTTGCTACCATATATTTAGCTTCTATCATGGACAAAGCAACCATAGGTTGTCGCTTACTCATCCAACTAATAGCACCATCAAACAATGTAAACACATAAGCACTGGTGGATATCCTGCTATCAATGTCACCTACCCAATCAAAATCCACAAATCCATGAATATCAACTGAATGTGGAGGTCCTATAAAATTACCATGATAGCATATGGAATACTTGGATGTACTCCTCAAATATATGAACACTCTCTTAACTACATCCCAATGAACCCGTCCAGGATTAGCCATAAATCAACTAAGGACTCCCACTGCTTGGGCAATGTCTAGTCTTGTGCAGACCATAGCATACATCAAACTGCCAATAGCACTAGCATAAGGTACTTTGCTCATGTCCTCCACCTCACTAGGAGATTTTGGACAATTCTCAACAAACAACTTTGTCCCCAAAGAAACAGGAACACACAATGGTCTACAATCTACCATGCTAAACCTATCCAACATGGTCTTCACATACTTACTCTGGCTTAACCAAAGTTTTTTGTTAGCTCTGTCTCTTTTGATTTCCATTCCTAGAATGTACCTGGCTGCCCCTAAATATTTCATTTCAAATTGTGCTAACAACTAAGATTTAAAATTAGAAATCATATTCTTACCCTTTCCAATGAGCAACATATCATCAACATACAGTGCAACAATGAGAATACAATCACCTTCAAATTTAAAGTACATACAGTGACCTAATTTTGATCTCACAAATCCAATTGACAACACAAAGGCATCAAACTTCAAGTACCACCTCCTAGGAGACTACTTCAGACCATACAAAGACTTCTTTAATTTGCAAACCAAATTTTCTTTACCTTTCACCATGTAATGCTCTAGCTGTGACATGTAGATTTCTTCCTCCAAGTCACCATGAAGGAAAGTTGTCTTCACATCCATTTGTTCTACCTTTAAGTCATAAGTTACTGCGAGAGACAATAGGAATTGAATGAATGTTAGCTTGGCAATGGGAGAGAAGATCTCACCATAATCTATACCCTCCACTTGTCAATACCCCTTCGCAACCAATCTGGCCTTATACTTCTCAACACTGCCATCTACACCAGATTTCTTCTTGAACACCCATTTGCATCCAACAGGTTTCCCTCCAGGAGGCAAAGGCACCAAGTCCCAAGTTTGATTATTTTCCAAAGAATCCATCTCATCTTCCATGGCCTCCTTCCAGGAACCTACATCTTTCATGACCATAGCCTCTGATACAGTTCTAGGTTCATCACTGTTAGTAAGCAAAGCAAAAGCACAACTAGAATCAAGCAATGTGAAACCAAACCTTTCAGGTTGCTTTCTTATCCGTGTAGACCTCCTCAATGGCTAAGGTTGAGGTTTAGCTTCTTCATCTGAGCTTTCAGAGTTGTCAGAGCTCTCCTCATCATTAGGTCCAACATTATCTTTTTGTTCAGTCTTCTCAGGGGTAGCAGGAAACTGAACAACATCCTCTTTCTTTTCTTTTTCTTCTGGTTGTAAAATAGTGGAAGAAGGTGTAAGCTCTCTGAAGATGACACTTCCACTATACAACACTTTTTTAGCCACGGGATCCCAAAGCTTGTATCCTTTCACACCAACACCATAGCCAATGAAGATACACTTGACAGCCTTGTTCTCCAGCTTTGACCGTTTCTCTCTAGGCACATGTGCATATGCCTCACAACCAAAAACATGAAGATGCCTTATTAGGATTTCTACCAGACCACACCTCCATGGGTGTCTTACCAACAAGAGCTGATGTAGGAGATCTGTTTACTAGATAGCAAGTAGTGGCAATAGCTTCATCCCAAAACTTTTGTTCTAGGCTAGCTCCACTAAGCATACTCCTAGCCTTCTCCATCAGTATCCTGTTCATCCTCTCTGCAACTCTATTTTTCTATGAGGTGTATAGAGTTGTCTTATGTCTTTCAATCCCAAGTTCCTTGCAATATTTATCAAATTCTATAGAACAAAACTCACCACTGTTGTTAGTTCTCAAACACTTAATCTTTTTACCAGTCTAATTTTCAGCAAAGGCCTTAAACTCCTTAAACTTACTATAGACTTCAGATTTTCTTTTGAGAAAATAAATCCATGTCCTTCTACTGTAATCATCTATAAAAGATACAAAATATACAGATTTTGATAACGAAGGAACATTAACATGACCAAATACATCAGAATGAACAAGGTCCAACACACCAAAAGACTTATGAGAACTCGAGTAAAACTGAACATGGTTTTGTTTTCCATATATGCAATGTTCGCAAAAGGCAAACTCAAGATTACAATCATTTGACCCCTCAATGAAGTTCTTGTTTTTTAGGGTACACAGACCCTTCTCACTAATGTGGCCAAATCTCTTATGCCATAACATTGTCTTTTCAGCAGGAAGTTTAACTTCCAATGCACGATTACAACCATCAAGACTAGATACAACATATTTCTTTACTGCTTGTTCAGATGGTGGGGATGAAGTGAATGCTTCCCTCTTCCTTGAGTCAGAAGAACTATTGCATTGTGAAATGCATGCCTCTAGCTGAAATAAAGTACCCCTCCTAGTACCCTTAGCAAGCACCATAGCTCCTCTAGTCATCTTGCATCCTTCTTTCAAAAAGACAACCTACACACCTACATCATTCAACATACTTACAAAAAGTAGGTTCCATGCTAAGCCTGGGATGTGCGTAACCCTAGAGATCCCCTTCACTCGTCCATCAGGGAATTAGATAGAGACTCTTTCGCGACCAACAATCTTCAGATAAGATTCATCACCCAGTTAGACCTTTCCACCAGCGAACTCCTCATACTTGGTAAACTAGTCTCAATGCGAGGTCATGTGGAATGATGCACCAGAGTCAATCAGCCACACATCATCAGATGCATGGGTTGCCAGGGCTGTGATGAAGGCATCACCATCATCTTATGACTTGTTAGAACCTGAATCAGGAGATTTCTTCTTCTTTTTCTTCTCCTCTTTGCATTCCTTTTGGAAATGCCTGGGTTTACCACAGTTCCAACAAAGAGCCTTGGACTTTCCAGGAGATTTGGATCTACCCTTCTCATCTTTCTTGTCCTTCTTTTTCCCTTTCTCCTTAGGTCTTCCATGGACTACAAGAGCCTCTTTGGCTACCTCAGAAGACTTTCTCCGCATCTCTTCAGACAATAGGAAAGAAACCACTTCATCCATTTTAAATGTGGATGTGGTGCTTCCAATAGCCATGACAAGATGATCCCACGAATCTGGTAGAGAACAAAGCAGGGTCATACACCGATCATCCTCCTCCATCTTCACACCAATGGATGTTAATTGTGCAACAAGCATGTTGAAAGCATTCATATGTTTGGCAACAGATACTCCATCCTCCATTTGAAGAGAATACAACTTCTTTCTTAGGAAAAGTTTGTTAACCAGGGATTTGGCTTGATACACATCTCCTAGCTTCTTCCAAAGCAAGTTTGCAGTAGTCTCCTCATGGACATTTAGCAAAACAGAATCAACAAGACTAAGTCTTATGAGACCCTTAGCCTTTCGATCCGTTAGATCCCAATCATCTTGTGACATTGCAGTTGGTTTAGTGCCACCAATAGCTTCCCAGAGGTCTCGGTCTACAAGCATGTCTTCCATCTTGAGCTTCCACATCTCAAAATTAGTGCCATCAAATTTCTCCACCTCTATCCTTCCGAATGTGCTTGCCATCTCCTTTCTGCAATAAGATTCAAAATACTTTGCACAGGCTCCCACTCAACTTAAGATCAGCTCAAAAACCCCCTACCTAACAACTAGGACCAAAGGTGATCAAGCTCTGATACCAACTAAAAGGAAGCTAGGTGTACAGAAATTGCTTCCTACACTAATCTAATGAGGGGAGACCTATACAACTTCAATTTAGTCCTTACAATAATAGCAATATGAAACACATAAATGAGATATTGTAGCATTACACATGAACTAGAAAGACGACAGCTAAAGAGAGACAAAGATTTACAGTGGGGAAAACCCTTATTGGGTAAAAAAAACCCCACTCAGAAACCTGCAGAATGTATTAACAAATATGAAAGTTGTTTACCATACACTTGCAATGCAAACTTCAAAGGTCTTCAACACTCATGTCTGGAGTCAATCTGGCAGCATAGCAGTACCTGTAAAACCTATAATACATTTCCTCCTCCAAGCACCTATTTATATAGAATATACAAGGCAATATTGGACCTATCTTGGAATGGGCGTCCAACTTGGCCTCATGGCCCAAAACCCATGCCTAAGGACACTTGGTCAACATTGTAGAATGTGCCTGACACTTGTCCACATCTCCCATCCCAAAGGGGTGACCTATTTCCAAAATGGGCTATGACAAATGCTCTTACAACTCTTACGATCATCATAGAATCTGTCATAGCAATTACAACTTACAACTGTAAGAGAATCTATCATACATAGGCTATAAATAGCATATTCTCTTACAACATGTCATAGTCCACCTTGGGGCACCCAAATATGCCTTTTTCAAAGATGCTTCATGACATGTCTTCACCTGTCTTACAACCTTCTATTCCTGACTCTTACATGTCATAACTTCGTCATAGGAATCCATCATAACCGTTTCAGTCAACATTCCCTTACACAACATCCAAGATGCTAACACATGGCAAAATTCTCCTACCACTAAGTGGGACACCTATCTCCTCATGTGAGGACAAAATTACAATTTGTCATTTTCCATGTACGATGACACATCACCGTGCCACATCCCACAACATGACAATATGGAATTTACAATTATTTACAACATAGGCGATGAATTAATAAATACAAACATAAATAATGCAAGGAATTACCAAGGTTGAGACACCTTAATTCCCAACATAGTTTACCAGTACGATGGTTGAGGCTTTTCTCCTTGGCTTCTATTGATTGTTCGATGTCATTTCCTTGGCATCATTCTTTATTTTGATTGGAGAAAATTGTTTTATGCTAATGTATATTTTGTAGGAATGGGTGCCTTGCCTATTCCTTACCCATGTATTGGGACTGATTGCATGAAATTGTGCATGTGGTAACCTAATTTTTTTATTGTATCGAGTTTCCTAGACTAGTGTGTGCTTTGGCTGCATCTTCGCATTTGTAGGCTTCTAGGAGTAAGCCTAGTCCTAGGAGGGTAGGATGTAACAACCCTTCTTGTTGGTGATGAGAGTAATGAGAGGCATTATGTGGAAGTCATCGATTGAATAATTTACTTGTTTGGTAAATTGCTATGATATTGAATTCTCTCTATTCCCCTCCATGATATGTGTAGCCCCATAGTAGATAAAGATATAGATATGGTTAGTTGACATATCAAATATAAGACAATACAAAATCTAAGTCATTATTCTATGTTCAAATTCTTCCTCTTGACTTAATGAGAGCTAGATAGGAAAAAGTTGGTGTATGAGTTTAATGATGGAGGAAAATATCTAGGGGGTAGATGGATGAGGGCGTAGGGGGAAGGGAAAGTTAATGACTAAAATAAAAGTGTGGAACACTCTATTTTGGCAGGGGAGAACAGAAAGCAGGGGACAGATAACCAGAAAAAGATATCTATTTTGAAAGTTTGACGAGAGAGGGAGAGAGGAGTACGACCTAGCGTACCCAGGCAAGGATGTCAAATTTCAAGATCTGAGATGAGCTGTAGGGGAGTGCGATAGGAAAAGAGGTATTTACCTCAGTCTTTGTTTTTCCATCACAAAAACTAAATCATGTTGCTGCGATTTCATTAAGCATAGGAAAATTGAAATCCCATTATTGCCCATAAAAACTTAGATATGTTAGATACGATTTCATTAAGCATAGGAAAATTGAAAACCCATTACCGCATTTAATATTTTTCATGTTTATTTCATTGCAAGATAGTTACATTTCCTCTTAGGCTAGTTGTGAAATAGTCAACGTGCCTTTTCCTATGCTGCCAGTTTGGCACAACAAAGAGGACGTGGGCAAGGATGTGGGTTTTGGGTCTTACGACTTGTTACCTTTTGAGTCGCCCTTTTTTATTTATTCGTGAAATTTCCCAAGCAAGAGTTGATTTGTTGGTTTGTCCTATTGGTCATACCTTTGTTCTTAAATCAGCTCTTAATTCTTCAAAGGTTACCCGCCTATCATCTTTGTGTGTGAAATTACTTAAGGTTTGAACCTTTGAACCTGAACTATTTTCAAAGTTCAAAGTTCAATGGTTCGATATGTTCAAAGATTCTCAAAGCGTGCTATTTTGTCCCTTTTGTAATTAACATGTCTTTGAGTCCTCAAGTTGAACTTGAACCCTTTTCATAGTTCAAAAGTTCCACAGTTCAAAAGTTCAACACTCGGTGCCATGTAATAAGTCGCGTCACTTAGTTCTTTTGTGTAGTTTAATGTGTCGTTGAACCAATCGCTAGAACTCTATGGCGAGGTTCAATGGTTCAATGGTTCACTGTTTCATAGTTAAAAGTATTCTGCAAAGCCGCGTGAATGTTTGTCGGTCTGAGTAATTCTTACGTCTTTGAACCTTTGCATTGAACCATGCTCCAAAGGTTCAATGGTTCACGGGTTCAGTGATTATAACCTTATCTCTCCCCGAGGCCTTCTAAGTCAAATTTAGCGGGAAAGTTGGAGGAAAATATGTCTGAAACTCATTATGAAATAGAAAGTTCTAATTTTGGGGAGGTTATGGATAATTATTATACATCATGGTTGTGCGTGAATAATGCTTTCCATTAATGAAGATGTTAGAATTCATGTCTTTTCAAGCATTTTCAGCACGTATTGTTTCGGGTTATAATTATTCAATCTGGTTAATGCCATTATTAAGGGAGAACAAGCTAAATTTAGTAAATGAACATACTGTGCAATGCGAAGGAGAATAGCGCAGGAGGTATAAGGTTCTTGTTGCCCAAATTTCACAATAATTTTAGATATCTTGAAGGCGAGTTATGTTCTTCCCATATGCTATTTCCATTTCATTAGCTGGAAAGAAGAATCTTTTGAGTTTTCAACATTATTTTCAAAGTTTGAAGCATTTTTCATTATATCCTCCAATTATAGCTATGAAATCTGCCTGTCTTGGTTATGAACACGGCCCTGGTCTTACCTATTCTCATCCTGAATTCAGAGATACTTCACTAGTGCAATATGATTTACAAGAATTTGGAGAAAGATCTAGAAATCCTGCACCCACTCCTATGATGAACAAGATAGTAGAAAGTGGTCTAGTTGAAGCTACAGCCTTTCCCATGGTTGTACAATGCCCCAAATTGGTTCAGGAGGTCATGAATAGATATGAACCCCAAAACAGATGCATCATAAATGCAGATGGTGGTGTATTGTTTCATGTCGACAGACAAACCCTAATGTCTGTGATGAGAATACCACCTAAGGAGGCATATTCTAGCCTTAATATTACTTCTTCTTATGGTCATTTCTCACTTAAGAAAACAAATCACAAAAGTGTGATAGCAAGAAACTGGCTGCTAAAATTCCAGAAGGGTGGTTCAAGGCTGCCTAGACCACTTACAAGAGATCACATGATTAAAGAGGTGAGGGATATTGTGGTATTATTACACAGACTAAAGGGCAGTGCGTAGGCATATTACTGGGAAGACTGGATGTACTTTTTCATACAGGTTATCCTCCAAGGAGAGCAATATTTAGACTGGGTAGAAATTGTAGCTGACTGTTTGCATCAGGGTCTGAGTAATTGTTTGGGTAATAAAGACTTTTATATGTCTTCATACCTCTTTTATTGCCTAGCGTCTACAAGACAATGGTTGGGGCTACCTCATGCACCCTTGGTTGAGGATAGTAAGATTTATGAATATTATTCACAATTGCAGATTCATACTTACTATGAGAACTACAAGAGGGTTAATGATGTTTTTACTGGGAGAATGGCTTATGAATTGGTAGACAATTTGAATAAGAGAATGTCTAATGAAGCAATGCAGCTGGTCAACATATATGGTAGTTTCTTTATTCAATTTTCAAAGTTCACTTATATCAGAGTTGGGGGATTTGATGGTGAACCTGTTAAGTTACCCAGGTATGTGTTTGACTATTTTGTGCTGATAGAGGTATGCAGACAGTTAGCACATGTAGATAAAAAGTTCTCAACAAAGAAGGGATCTGGTATCTCTTTCCCCATTGAACTTGGACATTACTCGTGCCAGTCAAAATCTAATGCTTTGAATTTAGAAGTGAACCTTAAGAAGTTCAATTTTTAGTTCTTCACTACGAGATCCCAATTTGACAGCAAAGCCTTTGTCAGGGATAACTTGGATTTTGGAACAGGGTTTTCACATTTTCCTAAATTGGAGGATTATTGGGAGGACTGTTCAGATGAATTTGAGGTCAGAAGGAGACTGTGGTGCAGGTTCTCTTTAGGATAGATAATCACCCTTAATCTAAATATGAACATTTCTAGAGTTTTTGATAATGAAGAACAGGTGATTGACCCATAATTTGAATAGATAAAACAATCACCTATTCTAGAAATTGACTGGAGTAAAGAGGAAGAAGATAGGATTGAGGTCAAGACCTTTCTGGTGATAAGAAGAACTGAGAAATGGTTAAGGGAATAGAAACAGAAAGGGTTTCAGAATAAAGATTCCCAACAATACAGATCAATAGTTGAATCACCATTCCCGATAAGTTCCTCTAATCAATCTATTGCTATCTATGGTGCAGGTACTCCCAAGTCAATAACTGGAAGGAGTCCTATCATCAAAGAGTCCAAAAAAGCCCTCACAACTATTCTACCCCTCGTGCCACTAGATCAAGAACTAAAAGCAGGAGGAGAAAGTAGGTTTCTGAAAGAATAATTGTGGATTTGAATTCTAAGGAGGATTCAAGGGAAGCAATGGGTGATAAAGAATCTGGTTCACCAAGAATAGAGGAGGTTAGTACAAAGGAATAGTCAAAGGTTGTTTTAGAGACCCCTGAACTAATGATGATTTCAGATATATCCTCTGATCAATTGAACCTTGGAAAAGAAACCTCAGCCCCCGCACCCAAATGGTTGGAAAATTCAATCAGTGACAAAAGAAAGGTAATTCCATTTTCTTTGCCTTTAGAAGACATGGTGAGTAAATGTTTGGGAAAAACACCTAAATCCAAGAAACTGAAAATGACATCCAGGGTAAGTATTGACCCAATTACTGTGAGCTAGAGTGTAGAAATAGCTAGGCTGATGACTGATGAAGAAGTTCAAGACCCCACAGCACAAGATTTCACTATTGAAAAAGGTGGATCTTGGGGCTGCTTCGAGAACTACGGATGTTCATCATCTTGAGGCATCTAGTAAAAGGATAGTTAGTTAGACCTAGAAGGATGAGAAAGACAAAAGAGAATTGAAGTAGACCCTGCGTCTAATGGTAGAATACATTTATGCCATTCATAACCCCAATCCACAACCGGTTTCACAGCTTTCTCTGTCTTTTGATCCTAAGTCTCCAGCTAACCAAAAAATGTTGGATTAGGTTAACAGGAACAGAATGGTGACTAAGGTATTTGATGATTGGCTAGATTGTATTATGCAAAAAGGTACCAAATATATTCATGAACTATAGAATATATATGATCAAGCTACAGCCACCATTGATGACCTTAAGGAATAGAATGCTTCCTGGATTAAAGATGAAGGCAAGTGGGTAAATGTGATAAATCAAATTGATGAAGTTCAAAAATATGGGATAACCAAATTTCTGTCAGAAAAGAATTTAATAGGTCTAGATGAAGATTTACTGTATGTGAATAAGAACATTGAATGGAGAAATTCAGTATCTCGGCAAGGGCGGTTTGAGCTTACAAAAATGATCAAGGAAATAACCGAATTCACCCAATCATCACAGCATGATCTACAGTGTATTGATGTAAAATACATAAAGGATGATGGAGAACCAGAGGAGAACATCAATACAGTGATTCAATCTTTTAAGGAGAAAATCAGCTTCGTCAAAGAAAATGACAACATATTAACCGAAGATTTCCCCCAGATTTCTAAAGTGGAGTCACTTCTTTATCTTTGTATCAATGCACTCCCAGAACACAAAGAGAAGGTTGGGAAAATTTGGAGGGAGAAAGATGTCTGGAAAACAAGGGTAAAACACATCGGCATTCCCAATTTTCCAAAAATTTAGGAGTTTTCTACGGCGTTTCTGGAGTGGAAAGCTCCACATGCCTCCGCAACCACCCACATCAAATCTGGAGATTCAAATCCATTGCCTCAGCCATGATCTTATTCACTCAGTTTCTTTTATTCAGTTTTTTAGTTATGTTATTTTCAAAGACTTAATCTTTAAATCAGTTTGTAAAAACTAAATCCCATATGGGTCAGAGTTACTTTAAGTCTGGGTTTGGTTTACTTGATGGGATAATTAGGGCAACCATATATATATGTTTTTCGTTGCTAAAACGGAGAGATAGAGAAGATAGAAAAAAGAAAAGAATATAGAAATTTTTTGAAGCTGAACTGCTATTATTTTTAGAATATACATGATGTTTGTCTAAAACATTTTTTCATCTGTGAATGAAAAGGAGAAACAATTGCTGCATGCTTAAATTTGTGCGTTTGAGTATTTGAAATTTGGTTTTCTATGTGAAATCTTCTTTCATATTGTAATTGCTCTTTTTGGACAATTCATTGTATGTGTTCTATCATTTATTGGTTCAATATATTCATATATTTATGTATCTGGTTGTTATTGAAAATAGAATCTGTGCATTCTATCATCAAATGATGTTTTAAAAAGGAATATCACATTCATAGCATGATGATGTATGGATGTTAGTTTGCCTTTAGACACTTTCTAGTTAAAAGTGTATTTGAATAATTAAATAGATCGAATTCATTGAAGATATTAAAGGGAGCTGTACCTAAATTCAGAGGGGAACTACTCTTGAAAGTTCACCCATTTGTTGATTAATTTATTTGTTCTTAAGGGAAGAAAGGGGTATAGAGTCAAAATAGAGTATTTTTAGATAAGGACAAATCTGTTAACCAATAGTTTTTGGCGACTCTACTGGGGATATTGTTCAAAGTTTTTATTTGAAAGATTAGTTTCCTTAATATGAAGCAACAATGGTGCTTCCACATGAAAACATAATTATTGTCCTGCAACCTAATCTTGGTTTTCAAGATGAGCAGGAAGATATCATTAGCCAGTTGAACACCCTTGCTTGGCGTGCTCGTCAGAATAATGAAGATTATAGAAGAGAAAGCAGAGTATTAGAACAAGAAGAAGAATTGGCTGATAATTTGAGATTGTTGTTGCTCAGGCAAAGAAGGAGGCAGACAGAAAATGCAGCAAGAAATCAAGCCCCTGAAGTGCAAAGAAATCAAGAACAACATAGAAAGTAATAGCTACTTATCTAGTTGCAATATTATAAGTTGGATTCCAAACGATATACAAGGTCTTTGAGAAAAGAGGGAATTGAGGATCCTACCTTTCAAGCATTACAAAGCCTTAATTTTCCTTATATCCCTACTCGTATTAGAAGAGCTAGAAGTAGACCCCCTAGCCCCCCTAAACCTTCTACATCCCCTGTCTGTCAAGCCTTAACTCTTTCTAGTACTATCATCCCCTCTGCTATAAACTTTCTACCAATGGCCCAACCTTGGGGAGCAGCCATAGGACCTCTGAACCTAGGGGCTAACCTGAATCCTCTGCCTAAGAATGCATGGGAAAACTTACCTAAATTTAATGGAGATGGGAGACAATCACTAGAAGAACATTTGAGCGCCTTTGCAGCAGCATGTGGTGTGTTAGGTGTGCAACATTAAGATGTAGCCATAAGGCGTTTTGTGCAAACCTTGACTGATATTGCAGCACAATGGTTTTCTATCATTTAATTGACTCCTCAATCACAAATTGGAATGATATAAAAATTGTGTTTGAAAATAGGTTCAAAAGCATAGAAGATGAACATTCCCTCCTTGCTCAATTGATTCATCTTAAGAAAGAGATACATGAACCTATGAGGGAATTTGTAGCTAAATTCAATAGAATTGTACACAAAATCCCTACTACTAAAAGGCCAACTGCTGAGAATCAGAAATGTTTCTTTATTGATTCTATGCCTCCTGATATTAGCTTTCATCTTAGAAGAGGTGTAATTGCCGATTTGCTAGCTGTACAAGCTTTGGCAGTTGGATTGGAGGATGATCTTATTATGGCCGGTAAATGGAAGAAAGAGGTCCAGGTGCCAAATGCTCACCCCTCATCATCTACGGATCCTGTAGTGTAAAGACTGGTTAATGATATGATTGCCTTAAAGAGACAATTACCTAAAGCTGGTGCTTCTTTCCAACAACCGTATCAAGATATTGGCAGGAGGAATTTGAATCAATAGGCAAATGCTGGTAGGATTTTACCCCTGACATCAACACAATGAAGGCTGACTATTGAAGCTCCTCCTGGAAGGGGGAACATGTGTGCTTTTCATTTGACTATCGATCATGATGGGAATTCTTGTCTGGAGATGCTCAGGTATGCTCAAATGACTGCTACTCAAGATGTGTTGGGGGAGTTTACTGAAGAAGAAAGGAACTTTGAGGAGCCTGGTGACTCTGAGATAAACTTCCTTGAATATGAATCAGATTCAGAAAGGGGAGGTGAAATTTTGGTTACCCTTGAAGATCCTTCATGTGCCGTGCTCACCAGGAGTCAGAGGAATATGAGATCCTCTAATATGCAAGAAGTACCTGGTAAAGGTAAGGAGCCTTTTATTAGAACTCATGATGCTAATTTGAAGGCTCAAGAAATTAAGATTTTGCATAGAAATGATCCAGAAGCTTCTTTTGATATTGTAGAATTTTGTAAGTCTACAAAAATTCAAATATCCCCTATTGAATACCTCAAATTAAAGCCCAATGAACTTGACAAACTAGTTAAATATGTCAAAGGTGGTCCTACTCAAAGTGAACCCGAGAGTCAACTAAATGTTAATGCTGAGTCTCCCATTGCTCAATTATTTGCTTCTTCACCTGAGTCATCCACGAGTACCTCTAAAATGGCTCTCAATTCATCTAATGATTCTTCTTATACAGCTGATGTAAAACCCAACCCATTTTATGTATCTTTATTCATCAATGGCCATAAACTCAGTAACTGTATTATAGATTCAGGAGCTTCTGATAACATTATGCCTTCTTCTATAGCCAAAGCCCTAGGACTATCACTTATAAAGACATTTGGTAGGTGTTACTCTATGGATGACAAACAAATTTCCTTGCTTGGATAGATTAAAGATGCACGAGTTGCTCTTGCAACTTACCTTGACAAAAAAGTGAAATTGACTATTTTGGAAGTAGATATTCCTGCTAGTTATGGGATGTTGTTGAGTAGGACATTTTGCAAGGATTTGGGTGGGCAGATTAAATTAGATTAGTCAGAAGCCATAATTCTAGTGGGAAAGTAGAAAGTGAAGCTAGAACCTAAACCTAATTGCAAGTTTACTGTCTATCCCTTTGATGATCCCAATTCCCAGATTTTATTTGAGGAATGTGAATTTGGTAACTATTTTCTCTCTTCTAAATAGAGGTTTGGAGAAGACCTCAAGGAAGAATCAATCCAAAAGTCTATTCATTCTAATGACCTATAGATTATGGAATTTGATGATAGTTGTGCTACTGCTGGTTCAGGGGCTGGGGTTGTGCTCATCTCACCAGAAGGTGAAATTTTTTCTTATTCTTTCAAATTAGAATTCAAAAACACTAATAACACTGCAGAACATGAAGCTTTATTGCTTGGGCTAGATGAAGCCAAAGGAAAGGGTGTGAAGGTACTTAAAGCAAGAGGAGATGCTGAATTAATTGTGAAATAGGTAAGAGGCATCTTTTCTATTAAAAATGAAAGATTGAGGCATTACAGGAATAGAGTCTGGGATGAGATAGAATACTTCGATGCTTTTTCTATTGAAGCAATTCCTAGGGACCAGAACACTTGGGCAAATTCTTTAGCAGTATCATCTTCTCTTCTTCTACCACATCCTGATTTTAAAAAGGATTCTTATAGAATAGAGCTGGTATATCGCCCTAATGTTCTAGACAATGCTGAAAGCTGGCAAGTTTTTGAGAGTGATAATTAGATCAGAAAATTCTTGGAGAATGCTGAAATGTTCCTGGGAACTTATTTTGAGGGCTCCAAAACAGAATGTAAAGAATTCAGTCCTGACCCAGGGATTAATCCAAAAGATGATGTAATTCAATTGAAGGGAAATAAAATCCCTAAAGGACTGGTCTCTTTAGGACATTTGTTCACTCGAAGAGATGAATACACTAAAGGCAAACCCACCCAGAATCCTAACAAAGTGGAGGATTATGAGAAAATAAACATCAGGAATGAGGCTGATCTTAAATGAATATCCATTGGTAGGTGTTGTTCTTCAGAGGAGAAAAACAAATTGATCAATTTGTTAATTAAGTATAAGGATGTTTTCACCTGGTGCTATGATGACTTCAAATTTTTTAGGTATGGGCAGTTTCAACACCAGATCCCTTTGAAAGAAAATGCAACCCCATTCAGGAAGAAGTTGAGGAATTATAATCCAAAAGTTGTTGAGGCCATCTTTAAGGAGATTGACAAGATGTTGAAAGCCAGAATTATCTATCCAATTCATCACTCCACTTGGGTGACAAATATTGTTCCAGTGCATAAGAAGAATGGAGAAATGAGAATCTGTGTTGATTTCAAGAATTTGAACCAGGCTAGTCTGAAAGATAACTATCCCTTACCTGTGATGGACCACATCTTGCAAACGGTTGCTGGATCAGAAATGATGTCCATGTTGGATGGATTCTCAGGTTACAATCAGATAGGTGTGGCTGTAGCTGATCAGCATAAGGCTGCCTTCACTACACCTTGAGGAACTTTTGCCTATAATCGAATGCCCTTTGGCCTAATCAATGCTGGTGCAACTTTTCAGTGGGCAATGGATTCATCCTTTAGAGATCTGAAAATAGAATTATTGTTATTTATCTTGATGATCTGACTATTTTCTCCAGAAATAGAGAAGACCACTTGAAGGATCTGGAGACTGTGTTGCAGAGGTGTTGGACTCATGGCATATCTCTTAATCCCAAGAAGTCAGTCTTTTGTGTTACAGAGGGGAAGTTATTGGGGCACTTAGTTTCAAAAGATGGAATCAAGATTGATCCAGAGAGGCTCAGGGCGATACAACTTAGTCTCCCTTCTAATAGGACTGGAGTCAAGTCTTTCTTTGGCCAAATTAACTTTCTCAGAAGGTTCATTCCTGACTTTTTTGAGATTACAAAGCATATTGTGGGAATGATGAGCAAAAAATAGACATTCAAATGGAATGAAGTTGCTAAGAAGGCATTTGAGGATATCAAAGAGGCGATTGCACACACACCCACTTTGGTAAATCCTAATTTTCAAAAAGATTTTATTATTTACTATTATGCTTCAAAACATACCATGTCTGGTATTTTGTTACAGAAAAATGAATTGGATGAAGAGGCCCCAATAGCCTTTATGAGTGTTCCCCTTTAAAAGCATGAACTAAAATATTCTTTGGCTGAAAAACAAGCTTTCGCTGTAGTAAAGGCTGTTAAACAATTTAGATATTATATACTTCATTCTCATTCAGTTGTTTTTGTTCCAAGTTCGGCTGTGAAAAGTATCCTAACTCAACAAGATGTTGGGTTAAACAATAGAGCAACGTGGGTTGCTAAAATCAAATAATATGATCTGGAAGTTAGGCCAACTAAATTGGTCAAAGGTCAAGGTTTATGCAAACTAATTGCTGAGAACAAAGAAGAAGAAGGAGAAGGACTTCCCACTGTCCTGTTGGTAAGTTTACAAGACCCATGGTTTCTAGATGTAGCATACTATCTTACGTACGGAGATTGTCCCAGTCACTTATCTCTGAAAGAGAAAAGAAGCCTAAAGTTAAAATCAGCAAAATATGTTGTTTGGGGGGATGTCCTTTACAAAAAGGGACTAGATGGAACTTTCCTGAGATGTGTAGACAAGGAGCAACAAGACAAGCTTTTGGAAGTTTTCCATAATGAAGCTTGTGGTGGACATTTCTCTTCTTCAATCACAGCTTTCAAAATCCTCAAAAATTGTTACTATTGGCCAGGTATGTTTAAAGATGCATATAAATGGGTGGCTAACTGTGAAAAATGCAAAATGTTTTTAGGAAGGCCACAACTTGCAGCATTGCCTTTAAGGCCCGTTGTTATTGAAGAACCATTCAAACAATGGGGTTTGGACTTTATTGGGCCTATCTCACCTCCTTTGAGTGTAGGACATACCCACATTTTGACAGCAATAGATTATTTCATGAAATGAGTTGAAGCAGCTCCTGTGAAGAGAACCACTTCAGAGGTGGTGTGTAATTTTCTTAAAGAAAATATTTTGGTGCGTTTTGGTGTTCTCTAGAAGCTTGTAGTAAATAACGCTACCAGTTTCTCTTTAATTGAAATGACTTCTTTTTGTTATGAGCATAGTATATCTCTCTCCCATTCATTAGATTACTACCCTCAAGGGAATGGACAAGCTGAGTCTAGTAATAAGAATCTGATTGCCATCATGAAGAAATTGGTGAATGATAACCCCAAAGATTGGCATAAAAGATTGTATGAAGCACTTTGGGTTGACAGAATAACCCCAAAAAGGGCAATTGGGATGGCGCCTTTTGAGTTGGTTTATGGGATAGGAGCTCAGTTATCTTTACCTCTGGAATTATCTGTAGCTAAACTAAAAAGTGTAATCAAAGATCAATACTTTCAAGATTCCCTAGAAAAGAGGATTATGTACTTAACTAAGATTGAAGAAGAGAGGAATGAATTGTTTGATTGGATTACTGCTCATCAGGCCAGAGTTAAAGAGATTTTTGATCAGAAAACAAGGCCAAGAAAGTTCATGGAGGGAGATGAAGTATTGTTGTGGGATAGAAGGAGAGAACCGAAAGGAGCACATAGCAAATTTGACTCACTTTGGAAAGGACCTTTCAAAATTCATCAGGTACTAGGTCCAAATTCTTTTAAATTGGAATATCTGGATGGAGCTATTTTACCCCTATCCTATAATGGATAGGATCTTAAATTGTATCGACTGTGAAATAGGAGTCCCCTATTTTGTACATAGCCTTTCCTTTATTGTCTTGTTTTGTGTTTTCCTTTCCCAGTTTTGGTTTATCTTGTTTCTTTTCTTCCATCTCTATGTTTCAGTTTATGCGTAACTAGAGCTTCTGAGTTCTTTGCATTTTGCCATAAAATGCAGTCTGCAGTCAGAGCCAATGTTACCTTTTGAGTCGCCCTTATTTATTTATTCGTGAAATTCCCTAAGCAAGAGTCGATTTGCTGTTTTGTCTTATTGGTCATACCTTTGTTCTTAAATCAGCTCTTAATTCTTCAAAGGTTACCCGCCTATCATCTTTGTGTGTGAAATTACTTAAGGTTTGAACCTTTGAACCTGAACTATTTTCAAAGTTCAAAGTTCAATGGTTCGATATGTTCAAAGATTCTCAAAGCATGTTGTTTTGTCCCTTTTGTAATTAACATGTCTTTGAGTCCTCAGGTTGAACTTGAACCCTTTTTCATAGTTCAAAAGTTCCACAGTTCAAAAGTTCAACACTCAGTGCCATGAAATAAGTCATGTCACTCAGTTCTTTTGTGCAGTTTAATGTGTCGTTGAACCAATCGCTTGAACTCTATGGCGAGGTTCAATGGTTCAATGGTTCGAAGTTTAATGGTTCACTATTTCATAGTTAAAAGTGTTGCAAGTATGGGCCTAACCGATGTTGTCATTGATGTCAACATACTTCTGTTGCATTAATGATAAGAATTGGATGAGCTGTGTGCTGAGGATATTGAGAAAATTGGCCTCAATCAGGAATAGTGAAGAGCAGTGATGACAGTAAGGCAATAATACAAGATAGGAAGAAGAGCAAAGGATGTGGATTAAAGGGTTTGTATATATATGTCTTGAGATGGTCCAGTAGAGATTTCAGAGGTCTGCATGAAGATCTGAAGAAGTTGTGGCTGCTTGAGTAAAACTGGTTCCTGTAATTGTTCAGAGGTGACAGAGTGTTACAGAAAGGTCCAGTGAGATCTGGAAATATAGTTTCATGTTCTGCAGATTTGAGGAAGTGTTTGAGAAGTCTTTGTGGTGTGTCAACCTGATTTGTTCATGGTTTGGAGATCCGCAAGCATTTATTCCTTTGTGACAGTAATGACAGTCTGTGTTCTTGAGGTTCCAGATGTAGGAGAGATGGAATCCAGTAAGCAGGTGAAGTGTGGATGTTCATGGTGATTCATGCAAGCTTGTGGAAGTCTTTGGAGTATGTCCAATTCGTGTTGATTGGTCCACATTGAAGTTAGAGCCCGCAATTGAAGAATAACCTCCGGATGATAGTGGTCTTCTTGAGACTGGCCGACCGGATGAGTTACATGCCCTACAGATGTTCTTGTTGATGCTTACCGATTTAGATGATCATTCCTAAGTTGATGTCTTGTATAAAGAAGGGATTGTAAAGTCATTTCAATGTTGTCCATGTGAAGATGAGTGTGTGGTAGCAAAGAGAAGAGCGAAGGGCAGAGCAGAAGTGTTGAGCTTAAATGGAACTAATTCAAGCATGGTGAAGATGCTATTCTCTAGTTCATGTATGTGATACTTATTTCTTTGTAGATAGTGTGTCTCTTGTAGGCAGTGAGCCTCTTATGAGCAGTGTGCTCAGGCAGTGAACCCTAATTGGCATGTGTCATTTGTTCTTTCTATTCTTCTAACAGAGAATACATTTTGGGTTAATCACCCTGTGGTTTTTCCCTTAACCAGGTTTTTCACGTCAAAATCTTGGTGTCTCTTGTGTTGATGTGTTTCTGCTCTTGATTCATTACAATATGTTCTTCATGATTGATTTATTGTTATGCTGCTAAATTGAAAAGTAAAGACAAGTGTTTAAGTATAGAAAGTTTTGCACAACTAATTCACCCCCCCTCTCAGTTGTGTGCCCTGAATCTAACAATTGGTATCAGATCCAAGTTCCTCTAAAAGGAGCCTAACCACTTGAGGAGATCCAGGATGTCGTCTTACAAGAAGGATAGTCCAAAATTTGATGGAACCAATTTTAATCTCTGGAAAGGTAGCATGAAATGTCACTTGCAATGTATGGGAATGCAGTATTGGACCATGACTACAACACAGTATGTACCTCCACAGGGTGGTGCGAAAACCAAGGATGAAATCACTGAGGCTGAAAACAATCTGCGGACCATTGAGGCTCTTCTAAGCACATTATCAGATACAGAGATTTCAAATGTTATTGATCTACCAACTGCCTATGACATCTAAAAAAAACTGGAACTATTGCATGAGGGAGACCAGTATGTTAAAAGTGCAAGGTTACAAAGTCTATAAGGGAAATTTGAAAATCTAAAAATGAGAGATGATGAAAATATTACCACCTTCATGCCAAGAGTAAATGAGATTGTTTGTGGAATCAGAAATGCTGGTGGAGTCTTAACTGAAGAGGAGATTATTTGTAAAGTTCTCAGATCCCTTCCTGCTACTTATAAAATCAAGGCTGTTGCAATTGAAGAATTCAGAGCTCACGCAACAGTTACAAGAGAACAATTGATTGGTAAATTGGCTGCATTTGAAATGACTGAGTTTGGAGATGAACCCCCAAAGACTAAATCTGCATTCAAAGCCAGTGCTTCTGTAAAAGGGAAACAAAGGTTTGATCCAAGAGAGAACTCTTCAAGGAATCTTTCATGGAATGAA
Source organism: Cunninghamia lanceolata (assembly GCA_027924645.1). NCBI lineage: Eukaryota > Viridiplantae > Streptophyta > Pinopsida > Cupressales > Cupressaceae > Cunninghamia > Cunninghamia lanceolata. The sequence goes on from BSBN01001583.1 coordinate 22,488,448, forward strand.
AAAGCAAGAAAAGATCTGGAGGAAGAAGAAGCAGAAACTGCTCAACTTGAAGCCCTTTTTGCAAAAAGGCTGCCAAGAGGATCCGGTAAGTATGAAGGAAAGTTGCCTTTTAAGTGTTTTAACTGCAATAAGATTGGCCATTTTGCCTCAAGGTGTCCGAAAAGATTTTCAAGGCCAAATTCTAACAGACCAAGATTCCAGAAGAATTGTTACTATGCTCATGAAGGAGATGATGAAGGAGTAACAGATGATGAATTAGAGATAGGAGACAAATCTGGAAAAGACTGGGTATTCATTACCATCAAGGAAGAAGATCCAATGCCCTCTGAATCTATCAATCATAAAGTTGAAGAAAGAGCTCTGGCTGCCCAAGTAGTAGAAAAGGATGATTGGGTCATTGATAGTGGATGCTCTCATCATATGACAGGTGACAAAAATAAGTTCATAGATCTGGAAAGGTATGAAGGAGTGGTAAAGTTTGGTAACAACTCTGCTGGCAGAATCAGAGGTAGAGGAACTATTCCTTTTGATGGAAAGAACAAAACCAGTAATGTACTGTATGTTGAAGGCTTAAGGCACAATCTTCTCAGTGTTGGTTAGTTGGTGGACAAAGGTTATGATCTCAGATTCAAGAATGGAAAATGAAAAATCTTTGAAAGTTCTGAAACAGAGATTGCATCTGATACTCAAACTAAATGTAATAGCTTCCACTTGGTTGGCACTAGTACAAGTTGCTTGTTTGCTCAAATTGATCAGAGTTGGTTGTGGCATAGGAGGATGTGTCATATGAATTTTGATAATATCATCAAGATAAACATTACTCAGGCTGTAAGAGATCTTCCAAAATTAGTGAAACCTAGTAATAGCTTATGCAAAGAATGTCAGTTGGATAAGATGAGCAGAGTCACATTCAAAAGCAAGGAACCGTCTTCTACCGAATTATTGGATCTAGTTCATACTGACCTTTGTGGTCTAGCAAGAGTTAGAAGTATACAAGGTGATAGATACTTTATGTTGCTAATTGACAACTATTCCCACATGATATGGGTAACCTTTCTAAAAGAGAAATCAGAAGCACTTGAGAAATTCAAAATATTCAAGGCTATGGTAGAGAATGAAACCAGACTAAAAATGAAATGTCTGAGGTCAGATAGAGGTGGAGAATTCACATCCGGTGAGTTCATAGGCTTTTGTGAAAAACATGGAATAAAGAGACAATTGTCTGCTCCTAGGACTCCACAGCAGAATGGAGTAGTTGAGAGAAAGAACCGAACCATCCAAGAAGCATCCAGAACCATGATGATGGAAGCAAATATTTCTCAGATATATTGGAGAGAAGCAGTCAGCACTGCAGTCTACACTCTCAATCGAGTTCAAATCAGAAGCAATACCGGTAAGACTCCTTATGAACTTTGGTTTGGTATCACTCCCACTGTAAAGTATTTTAGAGTTTTTGGTAGCAAATGTTATATTAAGAGGGATGAAGATCTAGGAAAGTTTGATGCTAGAAGTGATGAAGGAATCTTCTTGGGTTACTCTACTCAAAGCAAAGCATACCAATGTTATAACAAGAGATTGAGAAAGATTATAGAAAGTACAAATGTGAAGGTTGATGAAGAAATTGAAAAACCCTCAAGGATTCAAGAGTATGATGAAGATGATCAGAATGGTGCTCTGATTCAAGGTGCTCAAGCCTCTTTTGAAAAATAGATCCAAACTGACCCGGTAAGTCAGGAAGAAGAGATGAGTCTAAATGAGCCTGATCAAGAGTTAGAAGTGCAAGAAACTCCAAAAGTTCCAAGGTATGTAAGACTGAACCACTCTAAAGATTAGATCATAGGTGACAAAAGCAAAGGAGTACAAACAAGAAGAAGAATTGCTCAAAACTCAGATGAGTACTGTCTGATTCAAAGATTGAACCTAAGATAGTTAATGAAGCTTGCAATGATGAAAATTGGTCTAAAGCTATGGAGGAAGAACTAATGCAAATTAAGAAAAATCACACTTAGGATCTTGTTCCCAGGCCTAGAAACAAGAATGTGATTGGAACCAAATGGGTCTTCTAGAACAAACTGAATGAAGTTGGTGAAGTAGTCAAGAATAAGGCCAGATTAGTATGCAAAGGCTATTCTCAAATTGAAGGAATTGATTTTGAAGAAGCTTTTGCTCCGGTGGCAAGAATTGAAGTAGTCAGATTATTCCTTGCATTTGCTGCTTTCAAGGATTTCAAAGTGTATCAGGTGGATGTCAAGTTTGCCTTCTTGAATGGTGACTTGGAAGAAGAAGTGTACATTGAGCAACCAGATGGATTTCAGTTATCTGATCATGGTGATATGGTCTGCAAGTTAAAGAAGGCACTGTATGGATTGAAGCAAGCCCCAAGAGCCTGGTATGAAAGATTGTACAAGCATCTTTTGAAGATTGGCTTCAACAAAGGTACTACTGACAGTAATCTGTATTTCAAAATTGATCATGAAAACATCCTGATTGTTGAAGTATTTGTTGATGATATCATTTTTGGAGGAAGAGATAGTATGTGTAAAACTTTTGCAAATCAAATGAAAACTGAGTTTGAGATGTCCATGCTTGGTGAAATGAATTTCTTCTTGGGTCTACAAATCACTCAAACAAAGAAAAGAATCTTCATTTCTCAGTCAAAATATGTAAAAGAGTTGTTGAAGAAATTGTTGGTGTGAACACATAATTCACACATGTTAAGTTGACTTAGTGAGTCTTCTAGATGTCTAGGTGTTTCTAGTTGTGTGTTGAGTTGTTGATAGTTGGAGTGAGTTGTCTTATCCTCCACATGTGCAATTAGTTATTATCCTCTAATTGACACATGTTGTTGGAATATCTCCACCTTTCACTCCACCCTTCTAGCTCTCACCTTGCCTTTATAAGCAAGGCTCTCTCATTGTATTACACACTTCATATGATAGTCTAATACAGTTGCTCCATTGTTTTAGCATCTTCTCTTGTCATCTTTGTGTGGAATGTTGTCTTAATTGCAGGTGATCTTGGCTTGCTGAGTCACATTGACTCTTACATGGTATCAGAGCCTGATCTACAATTTCCTTCCCTCATTGGAGAGGTTTTGTTGGGAGCTATGTGTTAGGAGCATCTTGGAGCAAATCTAACATCATGGTTGTGATCAAGAGGCCCAAATCTGTATAGATCAGTTGTTCATTCATTGAATTTTGTCATAAAAAATTTTAGCAAAATTTTTTTGCCCTTGGTCCCTTGGTGAAAAATCCGTATAGTTGTACCATCATCTGCGTCAGTCTGCATCATCCATTGTGCAGGTCAACATCATCATTGGTCGAAGGCATCAAAAAAATTGGTCTGGTATTTTTTGTTTTCTGCTAGTTATATATTTTTGGTGGAGATCTATATAGTTTGGTTGAAAAATTAAAAAATTTTGCCAAACATTATTTTTTTTAAAAAGGCTTCTGCATTGTTTTAAAACAAAATAAAAAATCAAATCGGGGCCAAGAGTACCCCCATACCCTGTAACCCGTACCCTGTGTTAAGGTTCTTGCAGGCATCTTGGCAGCGTCAATTTGCAAATCCACGATCTTTGACAGTCTGCAGGTCTCCAAAACCCTAGGGAGATCTTCGGACACAGACGGTCAACAGCATTTCAAAGGTTTTAAAGACTTCATACGCAACACATCCTCTAACTGCAGACAACCCCCAATCCAGCTTGGTCATTTGTCACCGGTTATCAACACTTACCATCCTTGGCGGCCAATATATCTACCTTCGTCGACCAATTCTCTGCAGTCAATAAAAGATCCACGATTTCCATTCAACTTGGCGACAGTTTAAAAGCATAGTTGGCAGACAATTTTTTCAAGCTGATGATTTCCATGGGTAGTCTATGATCCGCCATTGGTAGACCACAATACATCAACTGGTGGTTTCATAGTGGTGTCTTCACATCAAAAGTGGCGTCCTCTCTAAGATCCACGTCGGCGGTCGAATCCACAATACTCTGCGGATATTGTTATCGACTGGCTGTCTTGACCCACCTGTGGTGGACACCAAAAACTAGCGACGGCTTAACATATTTTGCAGCATCCAACTCCAGCAGTTATTCTCATGGTTAGCGGCATTCATATTTAGTCGACGTTGGCTCAGACCCAATCTATTTTTCTATCAGCGATCCGTTGGGTTCGGCCTTAGCACATAATTTGGTGGCCGTTTTTCAAGGACATTCCTTGTGGAAAAACTACAGTGACAGTCTTTACATTGTGGTAACGTGTAGGTGGTTTCCAAACAAACCCGCAATCTACGCTAGAAAAATCTTCTACTATCGGTGGTTACCATAGTGGTGGTCTTCGAAAACTTTGGCGGCTTGCAGATTTAAATAGCTGTCTACATTTTTATAGATGGTGTGATTGTGGTCTCATCACTGGTCAACAACAAACGGTCAGCATCTAATCCTTTTTCAGACCATTGTCATCATACCAGCCAACAAAATCAACCCCAGTCATTAAGCATTCACAGTCAAATCACCGACAGATTTTTGGTGGTTTAAAATATCACTGTAGACAAGTCAGTGATCTCCCATAAAACTCGGTGACGGTTTCACCCTCAACCAAACAGTTGGCATTTTTTTCCTTGAAACGGGCTTTTTTGCTCAGTGGTGGTTTTCCAGCGACTGTGGCATATTCTGGCCAGTGGGAGAATATTCTGCCAGGGGGGTTTGTTTTGCCCCTCAAAGTCCTAAACTAGGACTTTTTTTCATTTTTGCGTAACTTTTGCCCACGGTGTCGAAATCGGGCAAATTATATATCAATGGAAAGCTGACAAAGAGCTCTTCGCAGTTGTATTAGTCATTTTCACAGATTTTTATATTTGACAGCATTTATTGCAGGTTGAAGACAAATCTTCTTTTTTGGCTCCTGAGCTCATAACTTTTTGCCACGATCTCCAATTTTTGCGATTCAAGTGGCATTGGAAAGGTATTCAGGAGCTCTTTACAGCCATCCATGCACTCTTCTTAGATTTTGCTTCAGGTTCATTTTATTTTATTTGTCGATTTTTTGGCATCTGAGTGATAACTTGAGCATTTTGATACTTGAGGAGGTGAAATTTATTTTGAGAGGATTTGTTTGCTGTAATACATCATTGTGAGTGATTGTAATCTCACTTGGATCTCTTTTTTAAGAGATTTTGATTGTTTTTCCCAATCTTGGTCCTTTGAGGACAATTATAAATCACACTAAGTATAAAGTGCCATAACAAATTGGGAGGGGCTCTCTTGCATAGTAAAGGGGTGTTGTTGTGTTGTTGTCTTTCTTTTTCATCATGGATGTGCCTAAATTTCCACTTTTAACTCCATATAATTATATTGAATGGAAGAAAAACATGGAGTTTGTGTTGTATAAACAAAAGTTACACAGAATAACTTTAGGCACAGATCCAGAACCCACAGGTGCTACTGAGAGAAGAAAATGGTTAGACAGAAGAGATGAGGCTTTTGGCACACTTTGTCTTACTATTTCTCCAGATTTGAGATTTCATGTTGAGTCTTGTACTACACCAAATGAGATATGGACAACACTGGACAATCTATTTGGCAAGTAAGATAAAATAAGAAGGTTCAAATTGGAAAATGAGATAATTGCACTTATTCCTCAAGAATTTGATCAAATTGAAGACTTCTTCACCAAGTTTAAGTCTCTCAGGATGCAACTCAAACAAAGTGGTCTTGAGAAAGAAGATGAACAATTGATTCTCTCTATTCTTGCAAAATTGGGTCCTGCATATTCAGTTTATGTTTCTACCTTTTATGCTACAATGGATGCCTTTGGTAGTGAGTTTAAAATGCCTTCACTTGAGAAGTTTGCTACACAACTCACAAGAGAACAAGCCAAGCTACTACACATGGGCACATTGAAGTCACCAAGAAAACAGGCTCTAGTTGCAACACAAAGCACAAAAGATCCTAAGGCTTCACATAATAAGGGAAATAAACACAAGGATTCAAAGTCTAATGTGCAAGAGAAAGAATCAAAGAAAACCCCCAACTCTTCTTCCAAAGAGGAGTCTAATAAGAAGAAGAAGCCAAAGTGTTCTTATTGTAAGAAATTGGGTCATGATGAGACTAAATGTTATGAGAAAAAGTTTGAAGAGATGTCAAAACTTCTTCAAAAACATAACATTGAGTATTCTTCATCAACAATAGTTTTACCCAAGTCTTCTTCTTTGCCATCATCTGCATCTACATCTACAGGAACAGCGGGCATTACAAATTGGATAGATAAAGGAAAAGGAAAAGCATTCTTTGCTTCAACAAGTCTACAGTCAGAGAGATGGCTTCTTGATTCTGGAGCTTCTCATCATATGGCATCTTCACAGGGGATGTTCTCTTCATTTCAGTCATGTACTTCACCACCTATTTTGATGGGTAACAATAAATACATGCATGCAAGTGGTCAAGGAACAATTGATGTTGGTGACTCGTGTACATTCAACAATGTGTTGTGTGTACCTTCCTTGACAACCAATCTCCTATCCATATATCAGATTACTCATTGTGGTGCAGGGAAGACAGTTGAGTTCACTCCTGATTCTGTGATCATTCAGGACTTGGAGAGCAGAGATATCATTGTTGTTGGGATGATAGATCATGCATCTCGCTTGTACACTTTCTCCCATTTTGTTTCTAATGATGATGTAAATCCATTGGTTGATATTCACACTCATGCATCAAGTGTGAATCATGTTTCTAGGGAGAAGTTTGGTCACTTGAACCTTGGTGTTCTTGCATCTAATTTAGTTCCTGAGACTCGTTTTGAGCTTCCTCCTTCACCTGCTTCTTCTGAGATTGGTAGTGACATAGCTTCATCCACTTCAGTTGAGCAGGATATTGTTTGTCTTCCAGATATAGGTTTTTGGGATGAGTACTTGATAGGTATTGCAGACTTGTTTTGTGAGTCCTATCTTGATGACTTGGAGGACATCATTGATGACATTCATCTCCTCTTTGAAGGAGTTGAATCTTCTACTTCGGATGACCATGCACCTTCTCTTCACTTGTCACAGTTTGACACTAAATTGGAGAATCTTGAGCATCATTCAGAGGATACTTTGTCTTTGGAGATTGATGATCTTGAGTTTTCATCTTGTCTTGGATTGTCGCATGCAGCACCTGATTATGTGGCATCTTTTGGTTGTGACATATGGACACTTGAGCAGTTTTCAGAGACATCATACATCATGAGGCTTTTTCCCTCATACCTTGAGATGGAGTTTCTTCGACATCAACCTTTGGACTTGTTTCTTCCTAAGGGGAAGAATGCTGTTTGCAGGCTTTGGATTCTCTTCAGCATTCTTCTTCAGGCATTCACCATCAGCACAGGAGCTACTTCATTGTGGGGGGGACTTATAGTCTCACATTTGCTCTCCTCTGGGGGGGTACTTGATTGTATATATGTGTTGGATGTAGTCCTTGGGGGGTCTGGAGTCCTCCTTCCATCACATCTTTCGTTTGTTTTTTACATTCTCACATTTGGAGAGGAGTTTTGTCCCATTAAGGTTTTCTCCTTTTCTCCACTTGAGATTTGTTGTACATGGGTACCTAATATGGCCTAGTAGCCAGGACCCATCCATCATTGCATCTTTGCTTTAGTCAACTACTCCCTGAGTTGCACTTAAGGGGGGGTGTTGGTGTGAACACATAATTCACACATGTTAAGTTGACTTAGTGAGTCTTCTAGATGTCTAGGTGTTTCTAGTTGTGTGTTGAGTTGTTGATAGTTGGAGTGAGTTGTCTTATCCTCCACATGTGCAATTAGTTATTATCCTCTAATATGCACATGTTGTTGGAATATCTCCACCTTTCACTCCACCCTTCTAGCTCTCACCTTGCCTTTATAAGCAAGGCTCTCTCATTGTATTACACACTTCATATGACAGTCTAATACAGTTGCTCCATTGTTTTAGCATCTTCTCTTGTCATCTTTGTGTGGAATGTTGTCTTGATTGCAAGTGATCTTGGCTTGCTGAGTCACATTGACTCTTATAGATATTTGGGATGGAAGACTCAAAGCCAATGAACACTCCTATGGCAACTGGATGTAAGTTGAGCAAAGATGATGACTCTCCTAAGACTGATCAGACAAAGTACAGATCAATGATTGGAGGATTGTTGTATCTCACTCAAACTAGACTAGATATTATGCAGGTTGTTGGTCTTGTTGCTAGATTTCAGGCTGATCCTAGAGAGTCTCATGTCATGGAAATCAAGAGGATTTTTAGATATCTTAAAGGGATAGTTGAGCATGGTCTGTGGTATCCTAGAGATCATGATTTCTCTCTTCATGCCTATACAGATGCTAATTGGGTAGGGGATGTGGATCACCAGAAGAGTACCAGTGGTGGAGCATTCTTTTTGGGAAAGAGATTAGTTTCTTGGCTAAGAAAGAATCAAGAGGCAATATCTCTATCCACTGCAGAAGCATAATATATTGCAGCCGTAGGTAGTTGCACTCAAGTTTTGTGGATGAAGCAGATGTTAAGAGACATCAGAGTGGAGTATGAGGAGCCAATAATAATTTTCTGTGATAATTCAAGTGCCATAAACATATCTAAGAATCTAGTGTTGCATTCATAGACTAAACATATATCCATCAAGTTTCACTTTTTGAGAGAGCAAGTGAACAAGAATGAAGTTAGATTAGAGTTTGTACCTTCCAAGGATCAAATTGCAGACATCTTTACTAAACCTCTACCTAAGGAATCTTTTGAGTATCTCAGGGAGAAGTTAAGGGTCATTGCCCCTCTGGTGATGAACTAAGGTGTACTGTTGTGCATCAGTCCGGTGGTTATCACAATCACATCTTGTGATCCGGATTGATGATGAGGAGCTGCTACTCAGAGGGAGCAGCAGATATGATTCTGAAGTGATGAAATTGCAAGTATGTGCCCTTTGCCATTGATGTCAAAGGGGGATAGAAGACATGTGAAAAACAAGTAGTTGCTAATCAAAGGGGGAGATATAAAGGGAGAGAAGACATGAGAATGGTTGTTGCTGTTAGGGGGAGTTGAGATAGTAAGAAGAAGCTCTTGTCTTGATGTTTAAAATAGTTTTTCACATAATATGTTGCCATCAATGACAAAGGGGGAGATTGTTGCAAGTATGGGCCTAACCGGTGTTGTCATTTATGTCAACATACTTCTTTTGCATTAATTATAAGAATTGGATGAGCTGTGTGCTGAGGATATTAAGAAAATTGGCCTCAATCAGGAACAGTGAAGAACAATGATGACAGTTAGGCAATAATCCAAGATAGGAAGAAGAGGAGAGGATGCAGATTAAAGGGTTTGTATATATATGCCTTGAGATGGTCTAGTAGAGATTTCAAAGGTCCGCATGAAGATCTGAAGAAGTTGTGGCTGCTTGAGTAAAACTGGTTCTGGTAATTGTTCAGAGGTGACAGAGTGTTACAGAAAGGTCTGGTGAGATCCAAAAATGTATTTTCATGTTCTGCAGATTTGAGGAAGTGTTTGAGAAGTCTTTGTGGTGTGTCAACTTGATTTGTTCATGGTTTGGAGATCCACAAGCATTTATTCCTTTGTGACACTAATGACAGTCTATGTTCTTGAGGTTCCGGATGTAGGAGAGATGGAATCCAGTAAGCAGGTGAAGTGCAGATGTTCGTGGTGATTCATGCAAGCTTGTGGCAGTCTTTGGAGTATGTCCAATTCATGTTCATTAGTCTGCATTGAAGTTAGAGCCTGCAGTTGAAGAATAACCTCCGAATGATAGTGTTCTTCTTGAGACTGGCCGACCAAATGAGTTACATGCCCTGCGGATGTTCTTGTTGATGTTTGCCGACTTAGATGATCATTCCTAAGTTGATGTCTTGTATAAAGAAGGGATTGTAAAGTCATTTCAAAGTTGTCCATGTGAAGATGAGTGTGTGGTAGCGAAGAGAAGAGCGAAGGGCAGAGCAGAAGTGTTGAGCTTAAATGGAACTGATTCAAGCATGGTGAAGATGCTATTCTCCAGTTCATGTATGTGATACTTATTTCTTTGTAGACAGTGTGTCTCTTGTAGGCAGTGAGCCTCTTGTGAGTAGTGTGCTTAGGCAATGAGCCCTAATTGGCATGTGCCATTTGTTCTTTCTATTCTTCTAACAGAGAATACATTTTAGGTTAATCACCTCGTGGTTTTTCCCTTAACCGGGTTTTCCACGTCAAAATCTTCGTGTCTCTTGTGTTGATGTGTTTTTGCTCTTGATTCATTACAATATGTTCTTCATGATTGATTTATTGTTATGCTGCTAAATTAAAAAGTAAAGATAAGTGTTTAAGTATAGAAAGTTTTGCACAACTGATTCACCCCCCCTCTTAGTTGTGTGCCCTGAATCTAACAAAAAGTCTTCTGCAAAGCTGCGTGAATGTTTGTTAGTCTGAGTAATTCTTATGTCTTTGAACCTCTGCATCGAACCATGCTCCAAAGGTTCAATGGTTCATGGGTTCGGTGATTATAACCTTATCTCTCCCTGAGGCCTTCTAAGTCAAATTTAGCGGGAAAGTTGGAGGAAAATATGTCTGAAACTCATTATGAAATAGAAAGTTCTAATTTTGGGGAGGTTATGGATAATTATTATACATCATGGTCGCGCGTGAATAATGCTTGCCATTAATGAAGATGTCAGAATTCATGTCTTTTCAAGCATTTTCAGCAAGTATTGTTTCGGGTTATAATTATTCAATCTAGTTAATGCCATTATTAAGGGAGAACAAGCTAAATTTAGTAAATGAACATACTGTACGATGTGAAGGAGAATAGCGCAGGAGGTATAAGGTTCTTGTTGCCCAAATTTTGCAATAATTTTAGATATCTTGAAGGTGAGTTCTGTTCTTCCCATATGCTATTTCCATTTCATTAGTTGGAAAGAAGAATCTTTTGAGTTTTCGACATTATTTTCAAAGTTCGAAGCATTTTTCGCTATATCCTCCAATTATAGCTATGAAATCTGCCTTCCTTGGTTATGAACATGGCCGTGGTCTTACTTGTTCTCATCCTGAATTCAGAGATACTTCACTAGTGCAATATGATTTACAAGAATTTAGAGAAAGGTCTAGAAATCTTGCACCCACTCCTATGATGAAGAAGATAGTAGAAAGTGTTCTAGTTGAAGTTGCAACCTTTCCCATGGCTGTACAATGCCCTGAATTGGTTCAGGAGTGCATGAATAGATATGAACCCCAAAACAGATGCATCAGAAATGCAGATGGTGGTGTATTGTTTCATGTCGACAGACAAACCCTAATATATGTGATGAGAATACCACCTAAGGAGGCATATTCGAGCCTTAATATTACTTCTTATGGTCATTTCTCACTTAAGAAAACAAATTACAAAAGTGTGATAGCAAGAAACTGGCTGCTAAAATTCCAGAAGGGTGGTTCAAGGCTGCCTAGACCACTTACAAGAGATCACATGATTAAAGAGGTGAGGGATATTGTGGTATTATTACATAGACTGAAGGGTAGTGCGTAGGCATATTACTGGGAAGACTAGATGTACTTTTTCGTACAGGTTATCCTCCAAGGAGAGAAATATTTAGACTGGGCAGAAATTACAGTTGACTATTTGCATCAGGGTCTGAGTAATTGTTTGGGTAATAAAGACTTTTATATGTCTTCGTACCTCTTTTATTGCCTAGCGTCTACAAGACAATGGTTGGGGCTACCTCATGCACCCTTGGCTGATAATATAAGATTTATGAATATTATTCACAATTGCAGATGGATAATAGCTATGAGAACTACAAGAGGGTCAATGATGTTTTTACTGGGAGAATGGCTTATGAACTGGCAGACAATTTGAATAAGAGAATGTCTAATGAAGTAATGCAGCTGGTCAGCATATATGGTAGTTTCTTTATTCAATTTTCAAAGTTCACTTATATCAGAGTTGGGGGATTTGATGGTGAACCTGTTAAGTTACCCAGGTATGTGTTTGACCATTTTGTGCTGATAGAGGTATGCAGACAGTTAGCACATGTAGATAAAAAGTTCTCAACAAAGAAGGGATCTGGTATCTCTTTCCCCATTGAACTCAGACATTACTCGTGCCAGTCAAAATATGATGCTTTGAATTTAGAAGTGAACCTTAAGAAGTTTAATTTTTAGTTCTTCACAGTGAGATCCCAATTTGACACTAAAGGCTTTGTCAGGGATAACTTGGATTTTGGAACAGGGTTTTCACATTTTCCTAAATTGGAGGATTATTGGGAGGACTGTTCAGATGAATTTGAGGTTAGAAGGAAACTGTGGTTTAGGTTCTCTTTAGGACAGATAATCACCCTTAATCTAAATATGAACATTTCTAGAGTTTCTGATAATGAAGAACAGGTGATTGACCCACAATTTGAACAGATAAAACAATCACCTATTCTAGAAATTGACTAGAGTAAAGAGGAAGAAGATAGGATTGAGGTCAAGACCTTTCTGGTGATAAGAAGAACCGAGAAATGGTTAAGGGAATAGAAACAGAAAGGGTTTCAGAACAAGGATTCCCAACAATGCACATTAATAGTTGAATCACCATTCCTGATAAGTTCCTCTAATCAATCTATTGGTATCTATGGTGCATGTACTTCCAAGTCAATAACTAGAAGGAGTCCTGTCATCAAAGAGTCCAGGAAAGCCCTCACAACTATTCTGCCTCCTCGCGCCACTAGATCAAGAACTAAAAGCAAGAGGAGAAAGCAGGTTTCTAAAAGAATAATTGTGGATTTGAATTCTGAGGAGGATTCAGGGGAAGCAATGGGTGATAAAGAATCTGGTTCACCAAGAACAGAGGAGGTTAGTACAAAGCATCAGTCAGAGGTTGGTTTAGAGACCCCTGAACTAATGATGATTTCAGATGTATCCTCTGATCAATTAAAACCTGGAAAAGAAACCTCAGCCCCTGCACCCAAATGGTTGGAGAATTTGATCAGTGACAAAAGAAAGGTAATTCCATTTTCTTTACCTTTAGAAGACATGGTGAGTAAATGTTTGGGATAAACACCTAAATCCAAGAAATTGAAAATGACATCCAGGGTAAGTATTGACCCAGTTATTGGGAGCTGGAGTGCAGAAATAGCTAGGCTAATGACTGATGAAGAAGTTCAAGACCCCACAGCACAGGATTTCACTATTAAAAATGTGGATCTTGGGGCTGCTTCGAGAACTGCGGATGTTCATCATCTTGAGGCATCCACCAAAAGGATAGTTGGTCAGACCTGGAAGGATGAGAAAGACAAAAGAGAATTGAAGCAGACCCTGCGTGCAATGGTAGAATACATTTATGCCATTCATAACCCCAATCCACAATTGGTTTCACAGCTTTCTCTGTCTTTCGATCCTAAGTCTCCAGCTAACCAGAAAATGTTGGATCAGGTTAACAGGAATAGAATGGCGACAAAGGTATTTGATGATTGGCTAGATTGTATTATGCAAAAAGGTACCGAATATATTCATGAACTAAAGAATATATATGATCAAACTACAGCCACCATTGATGACCTTAAGGCACATAATGTTTCTTGGATTAAAGATGAAGGCAAGTGGGTAAATGTGATAAATCAAATTGATGAAGTTCAAAAATATGGGATAACCAAATTTCTGTCAGAAAAGAATTTAACAGGTCTAGATGAAGATTTACTGTATGTGAAAAAGAAGAACATTGAATGGAGAAATTCAGTATCTCAGCAAGGGCGGTTTGAGCTTACAAAAATGATCAAGGAAATAACCAAATTCACCCAATCATTATAGCATGATCTACAGTGTATTGATGTAAAATACATAAAGGATGATGGGGAACCAGAGGAGAACATCGATACAGTGATTCAATCTTTTAAGGAGAAAATCAGCTTCGTCAATGAAAATGACAACATATTAACCGAAGATTTCTCCCAGATTTCTAAAGTGGAGTCACTTGTTTATCTTTGTATCGACGCACTCCCAGAACACAAAGAGAAGGTTGGGAAAATTTGGAGGGAGAATGATGTCTGGAAAACAAGGGTAAAACACATCGGCATTCCCAATTTTCTAAAAATTTAGGAGTTTGTTACGGCGTTTCTGGAGTGGAAAGCTCAACATGCCTCCCCAACCGCCCACATCAAATCTGGAGATTCAAATCCATTGCCTCAGCCATGATCTTATTCACTCAGTTTCTTTTATTCATTTTTTCAGTTATGTTATTTTCAAAGACTTAATCTTTAAATCAGTTTATAAAAACTAAATCCCGTATGGGTCAAAGTTACTTTAACTCTGGGTTTGGTTTACTTGATGGGATAATTAGGGCAACCATATATATATGTTTTTCGTTGCTAAAACAGAGAGATAGAGAAGATAGAGAAAAGAAAAGAATATAGAAATTTTTTGAAGCTGAACTGCTGTTATTTTTAGAATATACATGATGTTTGTCTAAAACATTTTTTCATCTGTGAATGAAAAGGAGAAACAATTGCTGCATGCTTAAATCTGTGTGTTTGAGTATTTGAAATTGGGTTTTCTGTGCAAAATCTTCTTTCATATGGTAATTGCTCTTTTTGGACAATTCATTGTATGTGTTCTATCATTTATTGGTTCAGCATATTCATATATTTATGTATCTGGTTGTTATTGAAAATAGAATCTGTGCATTCTATCATCAAATGATGTTTTAAAAAGGAATATCACATTCATAGCATGATGATGTATGGATGTTAGTTTGCCTTTAGACACTTTCTGGTTAAAAGTGTATTTGAATAATTAAAATAGATTGAATTCATTGAAGATCTTAAAGGGAGCTGTACCTAAATTCAGAGGGGAACTATTCTTGAAAGTTCACCCATTTGTTGATTAATTTATTTTTTATTAAGGGAAGAAAGGGGTATAGAGTTAGAATAGAGTATTTTTAGATAAGGACAAATTTGTTAACCAACACGATTGCAAGTTGCATTTGGTTATAAACTTTAACAAATCCTTTGTGTGCATATCTTGCGACTACTCCAGTTCATGAGTGACACTTCTCATGGGATTTCTTGTAAATAGATCACGTGTTGTCTTTGTCTCCATAGTCTGCATATATGTCACCTAGAGCCTTCCCAGCTATAACATCTACTAAAATTTGCCTTCTGCAATGCTTTGTTGGATGTCCATACCCTGTTCCAAGCTCCATTCTAGGAAGATAGCAAGGATGTTGGTAGAGGGTTAGGAATTTCTCTTACACCAGCCAACAACATTTGCTTAAAAGTTTCTTAGGATTTTTAACAAATCCATTTTGTGCGTATCTTTCCATCAGTGCGTCCCATGAGATAACATCAACTTGGGGCAGTTGGTCAAACCAATTTATTTATGAAAAACAAAGACTGCTAAGGGTATCATTTTTAAACATGAGCATTTTTTGTGTTGTAGACCAAAGTGTTACTTTGCATATATAGATAAACAAGTGGTAGTTTGAGTTTTCTTTTGGATGAATTGATGCTGTAAATTATGTTTTAAGTTTCTTTTAACTTGTGTTGCTGTCTATAAGCATTTACATATACATTGTATGTGTTATTGGTCATGGATATTAAGGATGGTTAAAACTAAAGATTAGGTACAAACCTATTGACTATTCTCTATCCATTGTTCAACTGACATATCTTTATTCTTCTTTATTGCCTAACTATAAAACAGAGGCCTTAGAATATCCCTCATAGCCATTTTCTGTGTAGTTTTCATCTATTTTAGGTCATTTTAGATCTCTCCAATAAAGAAGTAGTGGGATGTTAGCGTTGTTTCCAATTGTTGATCATCACAATGGAGTAGTGTGCAGTTTGCTGTTTGATTCATCTTTTGTGGTCATTGTTGAGAGGGTAGTTTTAAGTGCTAATGGAATGAAGCATTAGTAAATTTACTCAGAAATAGGTCCAACTTGGCAAACCAAAAGTATAAATGGGATTCAGTTACTCGAGATTTAATTGGGAAACTGACAAATGCTGAAAAATTCATAGAAATAAAAAAAATTGTTTTTGTTATGTCAAGCCAAATAAAGGAAACAATGCTATGTTTCCGTCTGGTGCAACCTAAAGTAATTTTGTTATTTTTTTTCTTTCCAAAACTAGAAAGTGACTCTCAAATCATTACTGGCTCTATACCAACACAAAGGCTATCCCATCTGGTCTCTAGATCCCATCCTAGAAGAGGGTAGAAATATTTCTTCATTCTTTGATGTAATTGTATGGAAACATGTTCAGAGAAGGGAAGATCTAATCATGGATTGTGACTAGTTATTGAAGTGTTTTGATTTGGTTTCGTATAACCCATTTGGTTTAATGAGATGAGCTTAGGTCTAGGATCATGAGTCCTTATGCATGGCCTTGGATGCTTGTAAAGTCTAAGGATGCACATGAGAGGGCCTATTCATCTGCGGGGCATTGATTCAAGCATGTTTGAGTCTCCTCGTCGGTATAAGTAGTGTACATGATTCTGTGTGCTGCCATCCCTTTGAGCGATGAATCCCCATCTGATCTGCACTCTAGTGTCTAGTGCCTTGGTAGTCGTGAGTAGTACTTGACATTCTATTTGATGAGCATCTCTATGTTGTGACATTGGTTTTTTATGCATTGTGTGCCATGTCTGAGTAGTGTACTTGATTCTGTGTGGTGCCATCCCTTCGAGCACGCATGATGACTCCCCATCTGATCTACACTCTAGTGTCTAGTGCCTTGGTAGTCATGAGTAGTACACAAAATTCTACTTGATGAGTATCTCTATGTTGTGACATTGATTTTTTTTTGCATTTTGTGCCATGTATGCCCTGTGACTGATGTGAGTGTTGGCCATTGTATCCCTTGTCTCTATTCTTTTCTTTGGGCCTTGTGACTATCTCTAAGCATGGTGGGGTGGTCTCTTTTGAGTCCACATGGTTGGGAGGCATTACCACCACCATTGGGGACCAGTGAATAGGTTACGAGAGCACCAGTTGGAGATATTCTCTCTCTCCGTTACCTCATCAATTGTTGTACTCATTTAGTTATTGTATCATATTCATGCCTATCCCATTGTACTTGTATATTATTTTATGTAATTGTATTCTCTTGAGAGAGATGTAATCATATAATTTAATGAGAAGAAATGTGATGTTTCTTATTTGGCTTATGGATTCCGGTGGGGGTATTAGATCCACTTGTACTATGATGATTATGGATTCATGTTTATATTTGGAAATGGTTAATAGGAACATTTGAGTTGGTTTTTAAAATGAATGTAGTTTTAACAATATTTCATTTGGAGAGTGATTTAGTCCTCTCTCGTGGGTTGTACATTCAGCCATACTTGGCCATGAATGTTGTCGACATATCAAATCAGCAACTATCTTATGTGTATGTTATCACTTTATAATTAAAAAAATATTATCTTGTCATCTTTTGGCTCTTACCCTTCGCGGTAGCAGGGCGGGATGTTACATCTAGTATCAGAGCCCATGTTCACACACTGGGAGCTCTGGTGTACTTTAGCCTTCTATGTTTCGCTATGTTTGGCATGTGTGGCATGAGCTTGTTATATTATTGTTATAGTCTTGATTGCTTTCATGTCTTAGCATGTCATTAGTGGCTTAAGTTACAACCCCATTCTTAGAAATCATGGAGGAAATAGTCTCCTTAGCCTTACCTTACTCAATGGGACTTGAGTGTTGACCTTGCTTGAGAGTCTCCCATGGTTAGGAGTGATCACTCTCCCATGTTATAAGACGAGGGTAGGAATGTTCTGCCTTGTATGTTCATGGTTGAAAGTAACTTGGGTTGCCTAATTACCCTTGCTTGGATATGCTCTTCTTGTGTCTTCTTTTATGTTGCTAGTGAATGAAATGACCCTGATTGGTCATGAATTGCTCTTGTAATTCCTTCTTGTATTATATATGTAAAGGATGATAGGATGTAGCTGTTTGTGGATGTGGATAGATTATTTTGATTGCTCCATGCTTTCTTGTAAGTGTTGGATTATTACTAATTTTTCTTATAACCTCTTAATGTGCTTGAGTTGCTACCATTTATCACCCTTGATAACATATTGAATTCATTGGAATACTAATGGTGCCTTAAACTTTCCCTTAGTAGAATTTTCATGTTTGTAGGATGAATATTGGATGGCATGTAATGTATCAACTTGAGATGAAATCTATATTTCTCTCCTCTGCTTAGTGTCAATAGTTGACCAGATGTTAGGATAATGGCATATGGATTTAATTAGTATGTTAAAATTGCAATAAGTAAAAGAATTAGTGAAGAATAACTTATGTTCGCCATGGTTATGCAATTGGAAGTGATTACATGTTTATGAGTAACCCCTTATTTAATGAGTTTAAATGAGAATGGTAATTGCTCAATGGATATATCTTGTTGATGAAATTTGATCTCCTCAATTGCATTGTGGATTCCATTGAGACTTTATAGCTGAATGTTTGTATTTTAATGCAACTGAAAATACTTAATGTAGCTTAATAGGAATGTTGCATATCTTGCTTGATGAGCAATTGCATGAAATGATTAGAGTTCTTCAAACAAAACTCATTTCATTATGTTATTATCATCCGATTCTCTTGTGAACGAATGGTATTCCTGTGACTAGTGACATGATGTCGCATTATGTGTCATTATGAGATGTATATCATTATGTGATTATAGAAGTGACTGTAATAATGATTGTGAAAAATGTTACTTATGTTTATGCATTGATGTAAAAGTGATAGTGATGATGCTATACATGTTCATACACTATTGTGTTATGTTGATAGAATTGCAAAGTGAATTTATGATGTTACAGGTAATGAGTTGCCCTTGTAAAAAGAGGAAAATTGGTATCGATTTTTGGGAATACTTATTTTGGGTAAAGTGTATATTTTGCATCATGTTGCATAGTCATGTGTGGGCTATAGTTATGCCTAGGTAAGAGAAATTGTGATTGTATTCCTATTGAGTGTTGTGATTAACCAATGCTTGAGATGTGTGCCCATGGGATGGTGATACTATGTACCCATCCATGGAGGATATGTTTGGATTATGTGTATCGGGGAAAACCATATCATCTACGTGTTTTCTGTTGTCACCCTATTGACTTCCAACCCAAGGGTTGTGGGTAGGTCAATATGTGGAGGGTAGTAGCAGCAACAAAGTTCCTTGGGAGGGAATTGCACAGCGTACGTATAATGGTGGTGCAAAATGACAGTGATCATTTCAACCTCTCGGGAAAGTACTCAGTACTTCCACTTATTAATGGACTAGGTACATGATTCATACAATGTTAGCCTAATCTCCTTAGTTCTTGAGGATGACATTAGTTTATGGTATGAGCACTTGTGACAGTTATGATCTTACCCTGATGTGATTTTATATGAGCTCCAACATGTGCGGATGGGTGTGATCCCATGCTGTGAGGTATTTTGTATCACTCGTGTTTAGACATGATGCCTTAGATATAATTCCACACCCACTGATGTTCTGACATAGTACTGGTGATGATGTTATGTTCCTACTTGTGCAGCATGTAGTGAGTGCTAGCACAAAGTAGAGGGTTCTCTCTAGATTGCCTCGATTCCAATCGGTTGGCATGTGAGTGGAATATAGCCATGTACACCTCTGGCTCAGTGTTTAGCCACATGTGCTTTCTTCATGGGTACACACTATGCAGGATGATCATATGAGTAGGACAGTGCCATGCGGTATTCGACCATTGCGTGCTTTCTCTACGTGGTGTATACCATGCGCGGTCACGCCACATGAGGTATGTGACCTGGGAGTTTCGGCACAATATCTTTCCATTTGAGGATTGTGTGAGTTTGCCACACCCACATGAAGGACTATGGATACAATCATGCTTGTTTTCCTCCTTCCTTGTGTGGTGACTAGCAATAGTCATGTAGTGTTGTGATGTGTATATTTCAAAGATTGTGAATCTTCTTTTCGGTTATTGGTGACTTTTACTTTGCTTGTGTGGACCAGCAACTTGGTTATCTTGCTTGTAAAGGTTTAGCCATAGATGACTTTCTTGGTATGAAACTCTTGGGGTTACATTTGATTTATTGTTGAAACTCTGTGCATTTTCTTATCTTATTGTTGGAATTGAGATTTATTTCTCTTTATTTACATTCTCGGTCGCTAAACTAATTGACTTTTTTGTTTTTGAATGCTAGTCTTGTGTTGTGATGTGACTCCTCATTAGGTATGGTGAGATCCACCCATTTGAGTGTATACGAGGAAGTAGATGCAGGGAAACCCTTAAGGATGGGGGTATGTGTGAGTTGTTGTAATCTCTAATTCACTACCTTCCCATTGTTTGACTATCTCTTGGAGGATAAAACCATTACACAATCTTTTTAATCTCTCTTCAATATTTCTAATATTGTGTAGTTCAAATAAATTAAGCTCGTTTGATCTTGTAGGTTTTTGTTAATGCTATGATAAAACTCTTTAAAATTGAGTCCATTCGTGATAAGCTTTGCAAGAATAACTCATAGGCTTTTTATCTCTTGATAGGTAGTTTGAAAACTAAATTTTGTTCTTATCTTTCTTGGCCACTCATGGCCTCAACCGAAGGAAATATTGAAGTGGAGCTACCACTACTTCCCACTCTCCCTAATTTAACTAGGAATAATTCGATGGGAAAAAAACCTCCTTCATAGATAGATTAGTAATATATTAAAATAATTAAACCTTACAAACTTTATTCTTCATTTTATACTTAGAGTATATAGCTCAAATAACCCACAATTTTAGATTTAATCCAACATGATTTTATACAATAATAGGCTTATTTTTGTAAATGTTGGTGATGCATTAATGGATGCCTTCATTATGCATTCAACAAATATAATATCAACCTGATATGTCAACTTCTCGAGTTGACCTAATACATAGAGATAATCATAACCTCCTTGTTTGTCGACATGGACAACAAAATCATCGACAAGATAATGAAACCACATTGCAAAGATAATAGCAATGTAAAAATTATGACTATTATGACCAATGACAAGAAATCAAGACTTACTCCCATTTTAATGAAACCTCTAATGTGAATATGTGTGTGCATTCTGTCATGCCCACATTTCCCATGCGGTCACGACACGCATCACATGTGTCATGTCCACATTTGTCATGTGGTCATGACACAAAATATCAAAAAAATTTCCATGCTTCCCTAGAAACCCCCTCGCATGCGTAAGTGTACTCGGTGGCATTATGCTTAATGCGTAAACATAATAGTTGAATGCAGGGTAATACGTACACGTGCACATACCAATCGCAATGAAGGCCAACTAGGGGGTCGAAGCGACACGGTTAATGTCGCCAATAGGGTTAGGCTAAATGATCGAAACCATGAGTTAACCTATGTGAATGAAGGGATTTTGTCAATCAATAGCCAAAAGTCATAAGCATGAGAGGATGATAAAATACCAAAATCAAATGACAACACACATCAAAATTAATATTATATTCTCTAACAAGGTTAAACTTCACTAACCTAGCTAAACCCTAAATTCTGAAAAAATCTGGCAGCATAACGCCTCATGAGCGTGAATAGGGTTTATTGTACTAAAACTAATTTTAATCAAAAGGTTTACTGATTTGGTTTAATAAATTACTTATGTCTCACTAATTGAATAAGTTAATCAGTTGAATAAATTAATTGAACATTTTTCAACAAAGTCTGATCATTTTGTTCTTCTTCACATTTTCTATAATTTGAAACTTTTTCAACAAAGCTCGATCAATCAGAGTTATCTCTGCATCATTTACATTATTCCTAATTTCTTTGGTAGATCAGATCTCAGAAATAGGTTTAACTAACTTCATTTAAATAGGTTTTCTAGGTTTCCGATCTGGGTTTAAATCCACGTCAAATTTAACTCCGTTAATTAAATTTGCCCCATCAAGATTAAAAGAATATTAAATTTTAATTAATAACATGTGGTTTAAATTGTTCTCGTAGAGTTAGATTTCCTAACCCAATTCTTTAAAGTAACTACCTCTCAATATTTTAATTGTATAAAAGAATATAATGCAATTTTTAAAATACAAGCCCTAAAATTCCTCTCTATTAAAATATAAATTTCCTTATGAGAGAAAACCCTAACCCTATCTTTTTTTTAAAAACTCATGCTTTTTCTCCTCTTTGTTTTCACTTTTATCTTTCTTTCTCTTTTTCTCATTTTCTCATTTTCCCATTTTTTTTTTGTGTTTTGATTTGCAGGTTTGATGGCCACATATGAAATTCATATGATGATTTTGTAAATTTACAAATATATATATATATATATATATATATATATATATATATATATATATATATATATATATATATATTCATTTTAAAGTGTATATAGAAATGCTCTTTTAAAATATATATTATATTTTTACTTTGTTAAAATGCTAACCCTAAGTTTCTTTTTGTTTTGGTGACAGACCAACAATGGAGGGACTGTGGGGAAGAGGTCGGGCAGTGGCGGCGTGTTGAGGAGGCCGCAGAGGTGACTGGTGCAAGGGTGGTGGTGGTAGGGCCACTGGCGGACTGCACAGGAGGTGGAGTTTGGGAGGAGGTCGTGGCAGAGTTTAAAGCGGAGGCCGCAGGAGATAGTAATGGGGGGGTATGGAATTTGCAGAGGTCGTGGGGTTTGAAAGTAGAGGGGAGTGTGGGGAGGGGGACGGAGCCCCCACCCACATCCCATATGATGGGGTGAGGGTGGGGGCTCCGCCCCTCCTCCCCACACCCAACACCAAAAAACACGGTGGTGGGGAGTTCGAACCCCCCAACATTAACATTGAAAACTGCCCACTGTAAGGTCACGACTGTAAAAAAAATAGTCTCTTCAATTTTTTTACTCATCATTAAAAACATTTATTTTATGTTATTTTTATTAAGTTTTATTTAATATAAAATATACATATATATATATGTATGTATATACACAGCAAACATAATTAATTTTTTTAATTTAATTTCACAGTTTAATAAATAACAAAATACACGGCAAAGCATAATTACTTTCAAATCACAATCTTATTATATATATATATATATATATATATATATATATATATATTCAACATTGATGCTGCCATATTGCTCACATACATCAAAATATTTATTTCACCCTCTCACTCAAAGTTACTACAGAAGCGAGCATGACTCTATATAGTGAAAAATAAATAAATAAATAAATAAATAAATAAATAAATAAATAAATAAATAAATATATATATATATATACAATTTTTTTTTCCTTTTTTTATTAAAAACAATTAAACAAAGATATATATATATATATATATATATATATATATATATATATATATATTTTCTTTGATCAATTTTCTACAAAACAAGAACTCATTTTTTCTTACAAAGTATATTCATTGCATATTAAAAATCACATTTTTTTAAAGAGAGGAACAAATATAGTTAAGTAATTTAAAATGCCTCTAATACATAACAACAACCAATATTCTCTTTTCATAATAACAAGATACAATTTTTATTTATTTTTTGTCTCAAAATTAAAAACCACAACTCTTCTATTTGGAAAATGCTTAAAATTTACATACAAATGAATTAAATTATAAAACAAATTTTCTTCATTCAACTTTTTTGAAGGATAAGAATAAATGAACAATTTATAACTTTCAATACAATGAAAATGGCTTACACATAACCTAAGAAAATATAATTTTACAACAAAAGAGAGAACATGTTCTCATCTTTAAAACTAACAATGAAGCAACCTCCTATATAGGTCAAGATCTCATTCAAGAGTAAAGGAAAATAAAATATCAACTCCAAGAACAAGGAGTTTCTCCAACTTCACAACTTAGCTCCAATAAACTTGCATATCACAACAAGGGGATAGAAAACCACACATCTTACTCTCCTCCCTACCATAGACCTGCAAGAGGGTCAACCCCGAGCTAGGGAGATCATCCACACACTTGGGAACTCATTCCACTTCACAAGGCATTCAAACAACTCAACACAATTTTTACACCCATGGATAATCACAACACATGAACTCAACCAGGGTGAGTTCAAAGAGATAGGGGAGTGGACACACTCAACTCAAGAGTGCCACTCCTACAAATATCCCAATACAAAATTCCTCATAAGGCCTCTAGCCATCAAGTTTAAACACAATTTCCACAAAGCTTCGATATTTTGTCTCTCAAGCCAAGTCACATATTGCTCAAAATCTCATATATTGCCCTCAAGGCTTACAACACCACAAGAACAAGGTAATGACCCTGAGGAGGTTCACTCCTCCCCTACCCCACACTTGTTGAGCATCTTCTCCCAAGTGGGAGAGGCTCTTACAACACCCTACAAATTTTCCCCACAATAACAATGAAAACTCAAGAAAATAGATCTCACACATAGCATTATTCAAGCAAACAAAATACAAAGGAAAGCCTTAGCCTTGAAGCCAACCTTTAAAAGCCCAGTTATGGAAGATGGTTGATGTAGAGCTTCTCCAAATCCTCCTCCAACATAAGCCACAAAACTCTCTCTATCTTCTTCCCCAAAGTAATATTCAAACAATAATTTTTTTCTAAAAATTCAACAACCCATAACCTTCTCCAAGTGGGATTAAAATAAGCTCAACCCATGAGCTTAGAGGAATGGGGAGGTGACATTTGTCACCTCCTCACTCTTCCTCCCCACTACAAGTAAGACCCATGGGTTGGGTGATGACACATGTCACTCACCCATCCCCCAAGTCTCTCTCACTCCTTACACTTGTCCTCTCTCTAACATGTGGGAGAGAAAAGTGGAGCTTAAGAGGGAATGGGTGACACATGTGTCCCCTTCCTTTCCTCCCAAGAGGGACCACACAACTCCAAGGTACCCTCACCAATTGTGAGAGAGACTTGGAGTCAAGTCCTCCACAATTGGTGGGTCTTGGAGACATCTCCAACCTTGGGAAGTGGAAAGGGATGGGGTTGAGTGTTGGGACCACTCATCCTCTCCCTCTCGTGCCTCCAATTTCGTCAATTAACTTTAGGGTGAAGTTAAGGTGACCATATGGAGGTTTACCAAGGGTTACCCAAGTCAAAAAGGCCCCTAGACCCAAGGGTTACAACCCAAGGTCAAGTTTAGCTCATTTTGAGCACCTAGGGTTAAGTTAAAGCACATGAAAAGGGGTCTCCAAATTAAAAATTAAAAAAAATAAAATTCAAAGACAAAATTCTTACAACACCAATTATAATTCAAATTAAAAGAGAGGTAGACTTAGCCCGATTAACATCATGCAATTAACATTACAGAATTTCATCATACACAGAGTTGATCTTGGTTCCTCGTAGAACTAGATCAACTTCACAAGGGATAACAACATCGTGTGTGGGATGATCTCCGATTTCTATTACTTGTTAGAAATACCTACACACTCAATTGCATAGTTAATTCCACATGTGTATATAATAGCTAAAGAAAATTAAAACATTCACTCACATAAAATATTACAAGTTCACATTAGCATAAAGAAAGTGACATTACAATTAGATCCTAAATTTTGCATTTCAAACATCCATTCCCAAGATTGAATCACAAAACAATTTTCTATCTAGCATCACCCAATTAGTTTTCCTATAACATCATAATATAAAGCATCTATCTAACATCACCCAATTAGTTTTCCCATAACATCATAATATAAAGCATCTATCTAACATCACCCAATTGGTTTTCCCATAACATCATAAACTCTAATAGTTCAGGAATTCAGGATCAACAGTCCCACAAGTCTCAATGTATTAGCAACAGTAAGGTAAATAGTCAAATGTACAAGAATGAAAAAGGTAGGGCTCACATCCTCCCCCCTAAGACTGTACTTCCTCCTATAAGTCATTTAAGAGGTGAGGATGAAGAGCCCTAAATCTCACTGCATCCTCCCATGTGGCCGTGACCTCGTCGTACATGTCCCACTGGACCCTAACTTGGTCCAGCTCTTGACCTTGAAGGCCTAGCATCTGATGAGCCAATATGTGAATTGGCTCCAAAGCCAGTTGACCGTCTACCTCTACCTGAAGAGCACCCCAATCCAACTCATGAGATAAGTTAGATATGTAATGTCATAAAACTGAAACATGAAAGACATCGTGGATATGCGACAGGCTAGGTGGCAAGGCTAGACAATAGGCTACAGGTCCTATCCACTCCAAGATCTCAAAAGGTCCTACAAATTGAGGTGTGAGATTAGAGCCCTTTCCATAACAGATTGGACTCTTGTGCGGTAGCACTCTAAAAAATACTCTGTCACCCACTGAGAAGCTCTGATCAGTTCTCTTAGCATTGGCATACTTCTTCTGTCTATCCTGTGCCTCCTGAAGTCTCTGCCTAATCAATGTGACCTGCTGCTCCATATCCTGAACTAACTCTAGACCAATGGTAACCTTGTCTTCTAACTGATCCCAACTCAATGGTGTCCTGCATGGTCTGCCATATAAAGCCTGAAAAGGAGGCATACCCAACGAGCTATGATGCCCATTATTGTAGGCAAACTCAACCAGATACAAATACCCCTCCCATCTAGACTGATGATCCATAACATACATACGAAGCATGTCTTCCAACACCTGATTAACTCTTTCTGTCTATCCATCGGTCTCAAGATGGTAAGATAAACTGAAGTGAATACTGAATCTCTGTCAGAAGTGATACGGTGAGGTACCCCATGTAATCTAACAATCTGATCCAAGAATACTCTCGCCACAGATGGTGCATTGTACATCATGCGTATAGGTGAGAAATGTGCCACCTTGGTCAACTTGTCAACTATCACCATGATGGCATCATGGCGGCGTGATGACATGGGAAGACCAACAATAAAATCCATGGAAATGGTGTCCCATTTCCACTCAGGTATCTTGTGAGGGTATAACAGTCCTGTTGGATGCTGATGCTCAGCCTTGACCCTCTAGCACTCAAGGAAATGAGCAACATATTCTGTAATGTCTCATCTCATACCTGCCCAGTGGTATAGCTGTCGCAAGTCACCATGCATCTTCTTCACCCCTGGGTGTGCTGCATAAGGTGCTCTATGAGCCTCTAAAAGAATCACTACATGAAGATCACCCGCATGGGGTACATAGATGTGTTGTCGATGTCTAAGCAAACCATCAGACTCAAGAGAATATCCTGCGAATCTGCCCTTAAGGGCCCTCTATTTCTAGATCTCCTACTACACCTCAAGAAACCACTCGTCCTCAGGTAGATGCTATAAGATACGCTCTCTCAAGTCCACACTTAATGTCAAGGTTAGGATCTCGTGGCGCCTTCGACTCAAGGCGTTAGCGACCATGTTCTCCTTCCCTTTGATGTAGTGGACATCAAAGTCATGCTCGCATAAAAACTCCATCCAACGCTACTGGTGGGCGTTCAAATTGGGCTGTGTGAAAATGTACTGCAAGCTATGGTGGTCTGAATGGAGCTCAAAGCGACAACCCAAAAGGAAGTGTCTCCAATGAACAAGAGCATGTACAACTGTTGCGAGCTCTAAATCATGAGTAGGGTAGTTTAGCTCATGTGTCTTGAGCTTATGCAACTCATATGCAATCTCCCTACCACACTGCATGAGTACGGCTCCCAAACCCTCAAGTGATGCATCCGTGCAAACAACGAAATCCTCTACAGGATCTGGAACCGCTAAGATAGGAGCACTGATAAGACACTCCTTGAGGACCCCAAAGGCCCTCTCACACTATTCAATCCAAGTGAAACTCTTCCCTTTCCGCTGAAGGGAAGTGATGGGATGCACTATTCTGGAAAAGACCTCAATGAATCTATGGTAATAACCAGCTAATCCCATGGAGCTCCTGACCTCAATCCCACCGGTGGGTGCTAGCCAATCCTGAATAGCTCTGATCTTCGATGGATCTACAGAGATACCATCACCTGAGAGGATGTGCCCCAAGTACTGCACCTCTATCCTAAAGAAGACACACTTCCCCAGGTTGCCATAAAGCTGCTGCTCTCGCAAGCACTGCAAAACCTGACGCAGGTGACCCACATGCTCCTCCTTGGTCCATGAATAGATCAAAATATTATTGAGAAAGATGATCATGAACCGATCCAAGTAAGTGCAGAACACCTTGTTCATGAGACTCATGAACATTGCAGGGGCATTTGTCAAACTGAAGGGTACCACCGTGAACTCGTAATGGCCATATCTGGTTTGAAAAGTAGTCTTATGAATATCTACCCCTGTGATATGTAATTGGTGATACCTAGATTTTAGATCAATTTTTGAGAACACTCTGGCTCCCTACATCTAGTCAAAAAGGTCATCAATCCTCGGCAGAGGATGACAGTTCTTCACTGTCACCTTGTTCAGCTGCCTGTAGTCCATGCATAAACAAAGAGACCCATCCTTCTTCTTTACGAAGATAATTGGTGCGCCCCATGGTGAAATGCTAGGTCAGATGTGCCCCTTCTCAAGTAACTCCTCTAACTGTAGTTTGAGCTCTGTAAGCTCATGTGTAGTCATCTTGTAGGGTGCACGAGACACTAGCTCTGCACCTGGCACTTGATCGATGTGGAAATCTACCTCTCTGCGTGGAGGCATACCTAGTAATTCTGGTGGAAACATGTCGGCAAACTCTCTCAGGATAGGGTGGTCATCCAAAGAATCCTTAGGCTCATCCTCTTATCTGTCACTGACCGTGATAGCGAACATCTGACATCCCTTCCGCATGCAACGCTTAAGATGTTGAGCGGATATCATACGAACAACCGTGGGCTTCTGGATGCCCACTATCTCAACCAGTGCACCATGATCATCTAAGCAGCTAATCACCCTTCGGCGACAATCTAGCTTGGCTCTATGAGCTGTAAGCCAATCCATTCCCAAAACTACACCGTAGGATCCTAATGGCATAACTCTAAGGTCACATGATGTAGTGAAGGAACCAAAGGAAATCTCACAATCCTAAACCAAGGTATCTACTGACATCCTGGCCCTAGAGGCCAACTCAACCTCCCACCTAATGTCCTACCTAGAAGCCACCAGCCTGCAACATTCCACTAACGATGAAGACAGAAAAAGAATTGGTAGCTCCAGAGTCAAAAATAATAGAGATGGGGGCATCCTCGATCGTACCTGTTGTCTCAATAACTGAGGCCTAGAAGTCGGCCCGGTGGTTGTCAACCACTATAAACATGTGGTGGGACTTGCCCACATCTCCTACAGTTTGCTCTGATCCTCCTAAACGGGGTTGTCCCCCTGCTGTAAATCCCTGTGGACACTCTCTGGACAAATGGCCTACCCCACCACAAACGTAACACGGGCCCCTAGCCTATAATTTCCCTGACTGAGTCCTACCTAACTACTATTGTCCAGTCCATCTTGTGGACCACTGTGACCCTCTATATGACTACTGTGACCTCGCAGGTCCCGCAAATGATTCCTGTTGATCCCTACGTGGGCCCTCCTGCTGCCATCCATAGTTCTGTCCTCCCTGAGCCCTCTGTTGGGGTCTAGATCTCTGCTGATGTTGTTGCTATTGCTGTGGAGGCCTGGGAGGTAATGATGAAGAATTAAATCCTCCTCTCTATGGTGTTGGTTGTGGTCTATGAAAGTTCTACTCCTGCTAGTGATTACGGTCCTGAAATTGCGGGCGTAAATTCTACCCTCGTCCCTGAATCTCCTCTGCAATATAATCCTTCTCAACAGCCTCACTCATAGTCTGGGGGTCTTCCATATGCACTGGTATTGCTATCCCATGATTCAAATCCTTGATGAATTTATGCACCAGAAGTTTCTCATCATGGAGATACTCTGCATAACATGAAAGCTCAATAAACTGGCTCTCATACTATGCAACCGTGAGTCCTATCTGCTGTAAGTCATGGAACTCATCTATCTGGTGTTGTCTATAATGATCTGACAAGTAACACGCATTAAAGCACTCTATGAATGTGTCCCATGTGAGTGTGTCTAATGATAATTAGTGCTTACACTCCTCAGTGTGCCACCAGGTAGCTGTTGCTTCTCTCGGAAGGTGTACTACCATGCACACTTTCATGTTTCTCCCATAAGGTCGCAATGTGAAGCACCTATCTAGACTAATGAGCCAAGCCTCAACCTTGACTCCCTCTGTAGCTCCTATGAAGGTAGGTGGATTAAGCCTAAGTAGGTCTCTGATGGGATCTCCTCTGTCTCTATGTCCTATAACCGGCTCATCCATACCATACTCATAAGGTCCATGATGTACCTGCTCTACCCTCACAGTCTCATCTTGTCTCTAGTGCCACGGAGGACTCCTAATCTGTGCTCTATAATCTAACCCTACCTCCTCCACTGTAGTATCAGGTATCTCTACAAAAGGCTCCACATGTGGCACCTCTCGTAGATTGATGCAGGGCTCTACACGTGGCTTAGCACGCAACTCAGCACACAGCTCCTCACGTGATCATCGCGAGGCTTGTCACATGGTATTGGAATAACTGGTGGTACCCTCTCTAACATGGCCTATAATGTCTACAAAATCTGAGGACCTACATCAAGTACTGGTGGTGCCTGTGGTACTGGTGGATCTACTAAGGCTGCCGATAACTGCCTCTCTTCAGAGGAATCATTGTGCACCTCAACGGATGCAGTGTTACGCGATCATGCTCGTCGAACACGTTGGGGAGGCATCCTACAAAACAAGGTAGGCACTAATTAATCAAAGTTGTAGAATAAATAACATGCCCAAATACGCCCAGTGTTTAAACTTGGGCTTTGATACCAAATGTCATGCCCACATTTCCCATGCGGTCATGACACGCATCACACGTGTCATGTCCACATTTGTCATGTGGTCATGACACAAAATATCAAAAAAAATTCCACGCTTCCCTAGAAACCCCCTCACATGTGTAAGCGTGCTAACTGGCATTACGCTTAAGGCATAAACATAACAGTTCAATGTAGGGTAATATGTACACGTGTGCATACTGATCGCAATGAACGCCAACTAGGGGGTCAAAGCAATGTGATTAATGTTGCCAATAGGGCTAGGATCAATGATCAAAACCCTAAGTTAACCTATGTGAATGAAGGGATTTTGACGTAAGTCAAAATCAATAGCCAAAAGTCATAAGCATGAGAGGATGATAAAATACCAAAATCAAATGACAACACACGACAAAATTAATAATATACTCTCTGACAAGGTTAAACTTCACTAACCTAGCTAAACCCTAAATTCTGAAAAAATCTGGTAGCATAACGCCTCACGGGCATGAATAGGGTTTATTGTACTAAAACTAATTTTAATCAAAAGGTTTACTGATTTGGTTTAATAAATTACTTACATTTTGAACTAATTGAATAAGTTAATCAGTTGAATAAATTAATTGAACATTTTTCAACAAAGTCCGATCATTTTGTTCTTCTTCATGTTTTCTATAATTTGGAACATTTTCAACAAAGCTCGATCAATCAGAGTTATCTCTGCATCATTTACATTATTCCTAATTTCTTGGTAGATCAGATCTCAGAAATAGGTTTAACTAACTTCGTTTAAATAGGTTTGCTAGGTTTCCGATCTGCGTTTAAATCCATGTCAAATTTAACTCCGTTAATTAAATTTGCCCCATCAAGATTAAAAGAATATTAAAATTTTAATTAATAACATGTGGTTTAAATCGTTCTTGTAGAGTTAGATTTCCTAACCCAATTGTTTAAAGTAACTACCTCTCAATATTTTAATTCTATAAAAGAATATAATGCAATTTTTAAAATACAAGCCCTAGAATTCCTCTCTATTAAAATATAAATTTCCTTATGAGAGAAAACCCTAACCCTATCTTTTTTTTAAAAACTCATGCTTTTTCTCCTGTTTGTTTTCACTTTTATCTTTTTCTCTTTTTCTCATTTTCTCATTTTCTCATCTTTTTGTTTTCTTGTGTTTTGATTTGCACGTTTGATGGCCACATATGAAATGCATATGATGGCTTTTGTAAATTTACAAACAAACAAACAAACAAATAAATATATATATATTCATTTTAAAGTGTATATAGAAATGCTCTTTTAAAATATATATTATATTTTTACTTTGTTAAAATGCTAACCCTAAGTTTCATTTTGTTTTGGTGACAGACCAACAATGGAGGGACTGTGGGGAAGAGGTTGGGTGGCGGCAGCGTGTTGAGGCCGCAGAGGTGACTGGTGTAGGGGCGGTGGTGGTAGGGCCACTGGCAGACTGCACAGGAGGTGGAGTTTGGGAGGAGGCCGTGGCAGAGTTTAAAGCAGAGGCCACGAGAGATAGTAATGGGGGGTATGGAATTCACGGAGGCCGTGGGATTTGAAAGTAGAGGGGAGTGTGGGGAGGGGGACGGAGCCCCCACCCACATCCCATATGATGGGGTGAGGGTGGGGGCTCCACCCCCCCTCCCCACACCCAACACCAAAACGCACGACGGTGGGGTGTTCGAACCCCCCACCATTAACATTGAAAACTGCCCACTGTAAGGCCGCGACTGTCAAAAAAAATAGTCTCTTCAATTTTTTTACTCAGCATTTAAAATATTTATTTTATGTTATTTTTATTAAGTTTTATTTAATATAAAATACACACACACACACACACACAAACACACATATTTATATGGATGTATGTATATTCACAACAAACATAATTAATTTTTTTTATTTAATTTCATAGTTTAATAAATAATAAAATACACAACAAAGCATAGTTACTTTCAAATCACAGTCTTATTAAATATTAAAATATATATATAATGTATTCTCTATTTTTTTTTTGGGCAGAATATTAAAATCAGTTATATCTAAATGCAAATTAATACATTTTTTTCAAATACACATAGTAAATAGAATTAAAATTTTCTTTTCTTCCATTCACATACAATTTTTTTTTTCTTTTTTTTTTAAAAACAATTAAATAAAGATATATATATATATATATATATATATATATATATATATATATATATATATTTTCTTTGATCAATTTTCTACAAAACAAGAACTTAATTTTTTTTACAAAGTATATTCATTGCATATTAAAAATCACATTTTTTTAAAGAGAGGAACAAATATAGTTAAGTAATTTAAAATTCCTCTAATACACAACAACAACCAATATTCTCTTTTCATAATAACAAGATACAATTTTTATTTTATTTTTGTCTAAAAATTAAAAACCACAACTCTTCTATTTGGCAAATGCTTAAAATTTACATACAAATGAATTAACTTATAAAACAAATTTTCTTCATTCAACCTTTTTGAAGGATAAGAATAAATCAACAATTTATAACTTTCAATACAATGAAAATAGCTTACACACAACCTCAGAAAATATAATTTTACAACAAAAGAGAGAATCATGTTCTCATCTTTGAAACTAACAATGAAGCAACCTCCTATATAGGTCAAGCTCTCACTCAAGAGTAAAGGAAAATAAAATATCAACTCCAAGAACAAGGAGTTTCTCCAACTTCACAACTTAGCTCCAATAAACCTACATATCACAACAAGGGGAAAGAAAACCACACATATTGCTCTCCTCCCTACCATAGACCCACAAGAGGTTCAACCCCGAGCTAAGGAGGTCATCCACACACTTGGGAACTCATTCCACTTCACAACAAGGCATTCAAACAACTCAACACAATTTTTACACCCATGGATAATCACAACACATGAACTCAACTAGGGTGAGTTCAAAGGGGTAGGGGAGTGGACACACTCAACTCAAGAGTGCCACTCCTACAAATATCCCAATACAAAATTCCTCATAAGGCCTCTAGCCATCAAGTTTAAACATAATTTCCACAAAGCTTCCATATTTTGGCTCTCAAGCCATGTCACATATTGCTCAAAATCTCATATATTGCCCTCAAGGCTTACAACACCACAAGAACAAGGTAATGACTTCAAGGAGGTTCACTCCTCCCCTACCCCACACTTGTTGAGCATCTTCTCCCAAGTGCGAGAGGCTCTCACAACACCCTACAAATTTTCCCCACAATAACAATGAAAACTCAAGAAAATAGATCTCACACATAGCATTATGCAAGCAAACAAAATACAAAGGGAAGGCCTTAGCCTTGAAGCCAACCTTTAAAAGCCCAGTTATGGAAGATGGTTGATGTAGAGCTTCTCCAAATCCTCCTCCAACATAAGTCATAAAACTCTGTCTATCTTCTTCCCCAAAGTAAAATTCAAACAATAATATTTTTCTAAAAATTCAACAACCCATAACCTTCTCCAAGTGGGATTAAAATAAGCTCAACCCATGAGCTTAGAGGAATGAGGAGGTGACACTTGTCACCTCTTCACTCTTCCTCCTCACTATAAGTAAGACCCATGGGTTGGGTGATGACACATGTCACTCACCCATCCCCCAAGTCTCTCTCACCCCTTACACTTGTCCTCTCTCCAACATGTGGGAGAGAAAAGTGGAGCTTAAGAGGGAATGGGTGACACATGTGTCCCCTTCCTTTCCTCCCAAGAGGGACCACACAAAGCCAAGGTACCCTCACTAATTGTGAGAGAGACTTGGAGTTAAGTCCTCCACAATTGGTGGGTCTTGGAGACATCTCCAACCTTGGGAAGTGGAAAGGGATGGGGTTGAGTGTTGGGACCACTCATCCTCTCCCTTCCGTGCCTCCAATTTCGTCACTTAACTTCAGGGTGAAGTTAAGGTGACCATATGGAGGTTTATCAAGGGTTACCCAAGTCAAAAAGGCCCGTAGACCCAAGGGTTACAACCCAGGGTCAAGTTTAGCTCATTTTGAGCACCCAGGGTTAAGTTAAAGCACATGAAAAGGGGTCTCCAAATTTAAAATTTGAAAAAATGAAATTCAAAGACAAAATTCTTACAACACCAATTATAATTCAAATTAAAAGAGGGGTAGACTTAGCCTGATTAACATCATGCAATTAACATTACAGAATTTCATCATACACAGAGTTGATCTTGGTTCCTCGTGGAACTAGATCGGCTTCACAAGGGATAACAACATCGTGTGTGAGATGATCTCCAATTTTTGTGGCTTGTTAGAAATACCTGCACACTCAATTGCAAAGTTAATTCCACACACACACACACACACACACACACACATATATATAGAATAGCCGAAGCAAATTAAAACATTCACTCGCATAAAATATTACAAGTTCACATAAGCATAAAGGAAGTCACATTACAATTAGATCCTAAATTCTGCATTTCAAACATCCATTCCCAAGATTGAATCACGAAACAATTTTCTATCTAGCATCACCCAATTAGTTTTCCCATAACATCATAATATAAAGCATCTATCTAACATCACCCAATTAGTTTTCCCATAACATCATAATATAAAGCATCTATCTAACATCACCCAATTCGTTTTCCCATAACATCATAATATAAAGCATCTATCTTACATCACTCAATTAGTTTTCCCATAACATCATAAAGTCTAATAGTTTAGGAATTCAGGATCAATAGTCCCACAAGTCTAATGTATCAGCAACAATAGGGTAAATAGTCAAATGTATGGGAATGAAAAAGGTAGGCCTCACACATTCTCTGATGGCTCACATATCACTCATTTCTCATGATCTATTTCCATCTCCCTAGTTATGCTCTCCCTCCTCATCTAGATGGGCAAACTTTGTCCTTGCATACACCTCTTGTACACAATGAGTACTTAGTCCATCACATAATTGTTAAATTTGATTAATAACATTTCAATTATCATTTCATTTAATTTTCAAAATATGAAATAAACTTATTTTTCTAAGCTATTATAACTTCATAATCATCATGATTATTTCTCTTCTAACTAGCTATTATTGAAATAAAACATGAAATATGTTTTCTTTTTAAAAATGGGGTGTGACACATCCAAATCCAAAATTAAGTCTAAAATCTAAAATATCCAACTCCCAAGTTTGTCGTGTCGTGGAAAAAACACTTCACAATAAGGGCTATGATGGTACTCTATTGAAATATAAACATTTAGATAAGGATAAATTAGTTATCAATGAGGGTCACGATAACATCAAAGGATTGTACAAGAGTTCTTTAATCCTAACAAAGCAATTACTTTAAGCAGGACATTATTGGCATGTTATGGAAAGCACATCTACATCGACTATCTCAAGTAGACAGGGACATGTGAAGCTCCTTTGAGTATCATATTATTAATTAACAAATCAAAATATAAAAAAAATGTCAAAAAGGTAAAAAATCAAAATAGTAAGAGAAATCATTCATCCAATGGTGAAAACTATTTTAATGGCACCTTGGATTGAAAGGAAAAATACATATGAAAGCACATTTCCACATAACCCCATGAGAGATAAAATGCAAAGAAATCATAGCCATGATAACTAGAATCCAACATACAAAAGAATACGCAAAACATACTACAAGGTGACACAATATATACCTTGGGAAAACCCTCAAGAGGGAAAAAACTAGCCTCCAAAAGCATCCACACTCAATGTATTATTCAATAATGAAACATTACAATACACTTACAGAATCTCCATGAATACTTTTGAAACATCAAGATCCTCTAATGCATCCTCCATGTGTCCAAGAATGTAACCACACATCCCATGCAATGCTTCACATATGCACAACTCACAAGAGAAAATCAATACAATGACAACCTACTCAACCAGCCAACCCAAACCACTAACCATGTGCTTGCTTTTATAGACTCAAGCTCACACAAATACAACTTGGGGTATTCGGTAAACCATGTATCTAAAAATCATGAGTACACAAAACTATTAACCCCTCATTTAATATTTACAACTAAGTTTTCACTTTATTATACTAAGTTTTCAAAATTTTAAATAATTTCCCAATGTGCAACCCCACATTAAATATTTCTCAATGTTACATACAACTATTACAAGTGGCCTCAAATAAATATTTAAAGTGGCTAAACACATCAACAAGGATGCAGACCCTTAAGTAACATTTAATGTTAGTAAGTGGATTAAAAAAAAGTGCTCTACCTCCACTTTGCATGTATGTCGAGGGTTTTTGATTTGACTTGAATCTGAATCACATGAGGATGGAGTGTACTACCTTAGGAATACCTCTGGGACCCTGTGCATGTCAGGCATTGTCTGATGCAGAGTGGAACGCAACGGAGGCAACCTAACAGGAAGGAGCTGCCAATAACTCAAACAACCTGATAAAAATGTCTATCGGCTGAACCTCATCATCATATTTCCTAACAACATCAACAGCATCATCACATTTCAACAACATCATCATATTTCGGATGATCGCAAATATCCTCCTATCGACTTCTATTTACCTCCTCCCTTTGTCGCCTATCATCATCATCATGATAAGCAACGGGCGCAAACATCCTCCGGTTGCACTGTTCATCGGGTGCCAAATACAAGCGGCATCATCATGATATTCAATTATCACCTTCGTCAGCAGGATATCCAAATATCCGGTTGCTCAAATATCCTGATGACGTTGCACTTCACCAACTTGCCTTCGATACTCCACTGCCCGACGATACAAGCAACAGCATCATGATTTTGTTCATCCGGTTCCTCGAAACCTCCTGATGATGCTTATACAACTTCCTGCCTACGCCGATACTTAACCACTTAGCGACAACAGGATAAACTCGCATTGAGGGATTTCTTAATATCCTGATGACGATGATGTCATATCCTGATGACGATGACGTCACACATCATCCTGATGAACTCTTCAACACTTAGCCAAAAACTTAACTTTCACACCCGCATCAGCTAGCGATACGCGGATGATGAACTTCTCCGAGAGATGATCCTGACTGCGATATATACAGTGAGTATATATCCAACTCAAAACATCATGATGCACCTGCAACATGCAAACTTCAACAACTTCATGACCCGATCCTGATGGCGATGGATTCGCAGATGACGATGCGGCTTGCTCCGACTGGAAACGCACATGCAGACTCCTGTGTATCCTTCCACTGCATGTAATCACTCCGAATCGCTCTATTTCACAAAGATCATGTGACGACCGGGCCGGATCACCTTCAAACCAAAATCTAACAACTTCTCTTCTAGACCTAGCACATGAGGATGCTAGGCTGATTTACAGCATGCTCCTGACTGATCTCCTGAACAATGCAATGCATAAACAGAAAACACAAATGCAACCTAAACTATGATACAGGACCATTCCACCGATTTGCAAGATCAACCGGTGGAAGGGTTGAACATACCCATCAACTTGCAAACGGAAAAGAAATCAACACAGATACAACTGATCAACTCAATTACTGCAAAAGATGAGATCTTATTCAATGGAGATTCCAATGTCCTGCTTTTACAATTCTACTTCACAATATCTGGACTGATCACCAGTACTACTCTCCTGAACATAACACCTATCAAAATCTAAATGAACTGTCAATATGAACTCTATGTCTCTAAACCCTAACAGATCGAAGGTATATATAACAAATCCTTCGAGTACTACCAACTTCACTTCCCAGCGGCTGGGAGCTTCCAAGCAGCTGGGAGAGAGGACAACTCAGACACCTTATCCCGATCTCTAACTGCCTACACATACTCCTAGGCTGAACTAATACATAGCATCGGTCCAGTGGACCTTATTACAAGATAAAGTCAAACATACTAAAAATAGCCTACTGCCCTGTCATCATGCTGATAACTATCCTATATCCTGATCATGTATGTCATCATGCGGACCTATATCCTGATCATGTATGTCATCATGCGGACCTATATCCTGATCATGTCCGGGTGCTCCTGCACCATACTCCCCAAAAGAAGAAATCTCAAGTCCACTTGAGATGAGAGTATCAAGGTCGGCACCATGTTTCTGTATCTGTTCGGCAGTCATCCATACTGCTTCAGAGTTCGGCTGTCCCTTCCAAGAGACGAGGTACTCCAAGTACTTCTTATTCCTGGTCTGTTTGACCACTCTAGTGTCTAAAATCTGCTGTAGCTGTGGAGGATCATGTTGAGGAATGTCTTCAGCAACTGTATCCTGTAGAATATCCTGATCTGCATCTGGATTAGCCTTGTATGGAGTTAAATCACATACATTGAAGATAGGAGATAAACCAAGATCAGGTGGTAGTTGGATCTCATAAGCATTTTGTCCATGCTTTTGCAAAATCTGACATGGTCCAACTTTCTTTTGCATGAGCTTAGTATACTTCCCCTTAGGAAGCCTGTCTTTCTTCAAGTGAACCCAAACCAAATCTCCAACAGCAAATTGAACATCCTTCTTCTTCTTGTCAGCATATTCCTTATATTTCAAAGTGGTTTGCTGGAGTTGGGTCTTAACCTGATCATGAACTTCTTTGATTGCTTTAGCAAAAGCTTCTCCATCTGCACTAACAGGATCTGCTGTAGGTAGATCTCGCAACTCTAAAATACCTCTGGGATGCATTCCATACACTACCTGAAAAGGCAATTTTCCTGTGCTCCTGTTGACAGTATCATTATATGAAAACTCAGCTTGAGACAGAATATTGTCCCACTTCTCTCCATGCTGTTTTGTCAAGCATCTGAGTAGATTCCCCAAGGAACGGTTCACAACCTCAGTTTGTCCATCCGTTTGAGGATGATATGCAGAGGAAAAAGACAAATTGGTTCCCAATTTCCTCCAAAGGGTTCTCCAAAAGTGACCCACAAACTTCACATCTCTGTCTGAAACTATGCTCAAAGGTAACCCATGAATTCTGACAATTTCCCTGAAGAATAAATCTGCAATATATGAGGCATCTGCAGTGGTTTTGCATGGCAAGAAATGTGCCATTTTACTGAACCTGTCCACTACAACAAAGACACTGTCAAATCCTCTCCTGGTCCTTGGCAAACCTAAAACAAAATCCATACTGATACTTTCCCATGGTCTGGAGGGAATGGGTAAGGGCTGGTATAACCCTGCATTAGTTGACCTGCCTTTAGCCTTCTGACAAATTACACAGGTTTCTACAAATTTCCTGACATCTGACTGCAACTTAGGCCAGAAATAATGCCTCCTGACCAGATCAAGAGTCTTGTCTAGACCAAAATGACCTGCCATTGCTCCACAATGTTTCTCCTTGATTATATTCAACCTCATAGAACACCTTGGGATACACAACTGTCCACCCTTGAACAGCAATCCATCCTGGATCAGGAATTCAGAGAACTCAGCATGGTATTTCTCCCCAAAAGAAGTACAGACCTGATATATTTCTCCAAAATCAGCATCAGACTCATACATGGTCTTGAGTGAATCAATACCAACACTCTCTAATTGAATCTGATTGACTGTGAGTACTCTTCTGCTCAAAGCATCTGCAACTTTGTTCTTAACCCCTTTCTTATGCTTCAAGGTAAAAGTGAAAGCCTGTAATGTCTCTACCCACTTCATATGTCTGTGGTTCAGTTTCTCCTGGCTGTTGATGAAACTCAAAGCCTGGTTATCTGTGAAGACTATGAACTCCTTTGGCAACAGGTAATGTCTCCATTTCTTTAGGGACTGAACTAAAGCATACATTTCCAGATCATATGATGAATACCTTTTCTTAGCATCATTTAGCTTTTCGCTGAAAAATGCAATTGGTCTACCCTCTTGACTGAGTACAGCTCCAATGGCCATGTGACTGGCATCACACTCTACCTGAAAAATCTTGGTAAAATCTGGACGTGCAAGGACTGGCTACTGTGCCACCTTCCTCTTCAATGCCTCAAAGGAATCATCTGCTCCTTGAGTCCAAACAAACCTGCACTTTTGTCCTCCTTTTATAGTATCCAACATGGGTGCACAAATATGACTGAACCCTCTGATGAACTTTCTGTAGAAGGTTGCTAACCCATGGAAACTTCTGACTTCATTCATGGTCTGTGGAGTTGGCCAATTCAATATGGCACTCACCTTCTCCTTATCCATCTGTAGCTTTCCTTGTGAAATGACAAAACCTAAATATGTGATCTCCTGTTTCATGAACAGACACTTGTCCAAGTTTATCATCAGCTTCTCTTCATGTAACCTCTAGAGAACCAGCTCTATATGCCTAAGATGCTCTTCTCTGGTGTTACTGAAAATCAGAATGTCATCTAAATAGACTATGACAAACTTACCAATGAATTCCTTCAGAACCTCATTCATCAGCCTCATGAAAGTACTAGGGGCATTAGACAAACCAAATGGCATAACCTTCCATTCATACAAACCTTCATTTGTTTTGAATGCTGTCTTCCACTCATCACCTGGTCTAATCCTGATCTGATGGTACCCACTTTTCAAATCTATTTTGGTAAAGTACTTAGCATTTCCCAAACAATCAAGTAAATCCTCAATTCTGGGGATTGGAAACCTATACCTGATTGTGATCTTGTTGATGGCTCTGGAATCTGTACAAAGTCTCCAAGTGCCTTCCTTCTTAGGTGCTAGTACAGCTGGTACTGCACATGGACTCAGACTCTTCCCAATCAGACCTGAATTCATCAATTCTTCAATCTGCCTGGCTACTTCTGCATTCTGTTCTGGGGTAAGCTTATAAGCTGCTTTATTTGGAAGTGTAGACCCTGGAATCAAGTCTATGCAATGACTGATATCTCTGACAGGTGGTAGGGATCTTGGCATTCCCTCTGAGATAACACCTTTGTACTTATCCAATAACTCTTGGACAGCTGGGTCTATCAACCTTGGCTTCTTCTCCTTCTTGGCTTCTTGCTGTTGTTTCTTATCCACACTCATACAGGGGATCAGGGCATATGCAACTGCACCTTCTGCTGCTACTTCTTTCATGAACTGTTTGCCTTCCATCAGCATGACCTTCACTTCTTTGCCTTTAGACTTCTCCTCTTTCTCCTTCAATGGGAATAGTGTTACATCTATACCATCTTTAGTGATTTTATAGGTGTTTTTAACACCATCATGCTGTGCCTTCAGATCATATTGCCATGGTCTACCAAACAAAAGGTTGCAAGCATCCATCTTAGTGATATCAAACAACAACTTATCCTTATATCCACCAATCTGAAACTCTACCCAAGCCTGCTCTTCCACAGTTGTCTGCTGACCTTGAGTAAGCCATGAGACTTTATATGGAGCTGGGTGAGGCAATCTCCTAAGCTTCAGCTTCACCACCATTTCTTCAAACACAAAGTTCTCAGTAGAACCAGAATCAATCAAAACTTTAC
The DNA here is from genome assembly GCA_027924645.1 of Cunninghamia lanceolata. NCBI lineage: Eukaryota > Viridiplantae > Streptophyta > Pinopsida > Cupressales > Cupressaceae > Cunninghamia > Cunninghamia lanceolata. The sequence continues at coordinate 22,530,632 of BSBN01001583.1, forward strand.
AAGCCTTACCTCCTGCTTTGCAAGTGGTTCTGAAAAGGGACTTCCTCTGAGGGGCTTCTTTATCAGGTACCTTCATGGTAGTCACTGTTCTTCTCATCATCAGGGACTCTCCACTTTCTGGATATCCATAATTCTCAGGACCATTCACACTCTGGAAATCATTAGAGCTTGTCCTACTTTGATTATCAGGTTCATTGACCAGATTTGTCCTCCTTTCTCCTGCTGAGCTTGTGGCCTTGTCTGGACATCTGCTGGCTATATGGCCTTCTTTGTTACAGTTGTAACACCTGATGGATCCTCTGCCCTGGGATCTTCCTCTGTAAGGTCTTCTGCCTCTGAAGTTTCCTTGCTGACTGAAATTCTCTCTCTGATTCTGACTATTGTTGCCCTTGCTATTGTCCTGACTGGACTCTCCTTGATATCCCTGTCCATGTCCTCTGCCTCTGAAAGGACTTCTTCCACCTCTCTATTGTCTTCCTCTTCCTCTGTTGTTCTGATCTTGTTTTCTCTTCAGCTTTTCTTCCACTTTCAGTGCCAACTGAAAACTTTTCTGCACTGTATCTGGGTTATGTAGACTGAGATCTTCCTGAATATTAAACCTCAATCCATTAAGGTATCTGGCTACCTTTTCCTCTTCACTTTCTTTCACCTTGGTCTTCATACAGAGTTTCATGAACTCTTCTATATATGAGCTGACATCTAGCTCCTTCTGCTTCAGGTTCTGCTTCCTCTTGTGTAACTGGATACTGTAATCCAAAGGAATATAAGCCTCCTTTACCAATTCCATCATCTTCTTCCATGTGGCAACTCTACGTTTTCCCTCCTGCACTCTATCATCCTGAACAAAGTTCCACCATGTCAAGGCAGCTTCTTTCATCTTTGACTATGCTATCTTCACTCTCTGCTGTTCTGGTATCTCCTCTATTACAAAGAAATTGTTCAAACAGTCTATCCATTCCATTACTGAATCAGGGTCCATCTTACCTGTAAACACTGGCAAATCCAGCTTCACATCCATGGTTCTCCTCTCCATGGCCTTGAGGGCGTTCAACAGCGGTCTCTGGTCTGCAGGAACGACCTCCTCGCTCCAATTAGGGATATCTTCTTCTTCCCTATCATCTTCTCTACCAGAACCTACTCTGCTCCTCAACTTTGCTAACTCATCTTTCAACTCCTGATTCTGAGCCTTCACGGCCTTGCTTTCTGCAATCTGTTTCTTCACCAGAACTGCCAACTCAGCGTTGGTCATCTTTGTTGGAAACTCAGATGTTCCTTCTTCGTCTGACATCCTGCTTATCTTTTCCAAAAGATCCTAACCTTTGCTCTGATACCACTATGATGCAGAGTGGAACGCAACGGAGGCAACCTAACAGGAAGGAGCTACCAATAACTCAAACAACCTGATAAAAATGTCTATCGGCTGAACCTCATCATCATATTTCCTAACAACATCAACAGCATCATCACATTTCAACAGCATCATCATATTTCGGATGATCGCAAATATCCTCCTGTCGACTTCTATTTACCTCCTCCCTTTGTCGCCTATCATCATCATCATGATAAGCAACGGGCGCAAACATCCTCTGGTTGCACTGTTCATCGGGTGCCAAATACAAGCGGCATCATCATGATATTCAATTATCACCTTCGTCAGCAGGATATCCAAATATCCAGTTGCTCAAATATCCTGATGACGTTGCACTTCACCAACTTGCCTTCGATACTCCACTGCCCGACGATACAAGCAACAGCATCATGATTTTGTTCATCCGGTTCCTCGAAACCTCCTGATGATGCTTATACAACTTCCTGCCTACGCCGATACTTAACCACTTAGCGACAACAGGATAAACTCGCATTGAGGGATTTCTTAATATCCTGATGACGATGACGTCATATCCTGATGACGATGACGTCACACATCATCCTGATGAACTCTTCAACACTTAGCCAAAAACTTAACTTTCACACCCGCATCAGCTAGCGATACGCGGATGATGAACTTCTCCGAGAGATGATCCTGACTGCGATATATACAATGAGTATATATCCAACTCAAAACATCATGATGCACCTGCAACATGCAAACTTCAACAACTTCATGACCCGATCCTGATGGCGATGGATTCGCAGATGACGATGCGGCTTGCTCCGACTGGAAACGCACATGCAGACTCCTGTGTATCCTTCCACTGCATGTAATCACTCCGAATCGCTCTATTTCACAAAGATCATGTGACGACCGGGCCGGATCACCTTCAAACCAAAATCTAACAACTTCTCTTCTAGACCTAGCACATGAGGATGCTAGGCTGATTTACAGCATGCTCCTGACTGATCTCCTGAACAATGCAATGCATAAACAGAAAACACAAATGCAACCTAAACTATGATACAGGACCATTCCACCGATTTGCAGGATCAACCGGTGGAAGGGTTGAACATACCCATCAACTTGCAAACGGAAAAGAAATCAACACAGATACAACTGATCAACTCAATTACTGCAAAAGATGAGATCTTATTCAATGGAGATTCCAATGTCTTGCTTTTACAATTCTACTTCACAATATCTGGACTGATCACCAGTACTACTCTCCTGAACATAACACCTATCAAAATCTAAATGAACTGTCAATATGAACTCTATGTCTCTAAACCCTAACAGATCGAAGGTATATATAACAAATCCTTCGAGTACTACCAACTTCACTTCCCAGCGGCTGGGAGCTTCCAAGCGGCTGGGAGAGAGGACAACTCAGACACCTTATCCCGATCTCTAACTGCCTACACATACTCCTAGGCTGAACTAATACATAGCATCGGTCCAGTGGACCTTATTACAAGATAAAGTCAAACATACTAAAAATAGCCTACTGCCCTGTCATCATGCTGATAACTATCCTATATCCTGATCATGTATGTCATCATGCGGACCTATATCCTGATCATGTATGTCATCATGCGGACCTATATCCTGATCATGTTCGGGTGCTCCTGCACCATTGTCATTCCCAAGAATTGGAAAAATGTTCTGCCAAGGTAGGAGGGCTGTTTTCTTAATGGTCAATCCACTAGCCTAGTGTAAAAGGAAACTTTTGAAGGGACAACCCTTGTGGTACCAGACGATCTGGTAGAGAAAATCATCGCTTCCATGGATCTCACTCTTGTGGGTAAGTTCTTTTCTCTTCGAATTAATATTGAAATGGTCCGGAAATGGGATTCCAACCGCTGGCATATTAAGGGTAGTGTGACTATAAGCACTATGGCGTGAGGGCTTTTTTAATTTTGCTTTACTAGCAAAGAGGATATGCTTGCTATTTTAGTAGGTGGGCCATGGCTCTATGGCACACAGTCACTCTCACTATGTAGTTGGTGGCTAAGGTTTGATCCCAGTTCTGATTTGAATTGCACTACCCCGGTATGGGTTAGACTTCTAGGCTTCCCTTTAGAATACTAGGATGAAAGTGTTTTTGCTTCTATTGCTAATTTGTTTGGCCAGTTTGTTACCGTAGATAATACCACTCAAGCTAAATCCCATTTTGTCTATGCTAGATTCTGTGTATGGATGTAGCTAATACTTTATGAAAATGCTACCACCTTTTGTCAACTTTGCAAGAAGAAGGGGCATTTGATTTCCCACTACAAGCTCAAGAAAGCTAAGGAACCTACAAATTAGGAAAAAGGGAAAAGTTATCTCAGTTCCGTAGGGCATTCTATGGACAAGAAGTCGATAGATCATGAGGAATTCAAGGAGACAGACGGTAATGGGGCACAAGATCTCCACCAGTTCTCAAAAGAGAGTCTCCTGCCAATATTGGAAGATGGTGAGATTAAAAATAGATCCAATGAAATCCATCAGGAGGGGCAGTCACAAGCTCCCAATGAAAACCTGGAGGCACAAGATAATGTTTCAGACATTCTACCCCCTTAGGACAACCTTCAATCTCAAGATTCTGATCCTGTTCAAGGTGAGATGAACTCTCAACCAAGACAGAGTTCATCTGCTCTTCCCCCTAGAGCAAGGTCTAATGGTTCACACAATGAAGAATCATGTAAGGAAGGGATAAACTCTCATTCTTCTCCGAGAGTGAACTTGGGTCCAACTCCTCGGGAGCAAGGCCTAGTAAAACTCATACTGACTAAGAAGGGTGGATTACCCTAAATAAGAGGGGTCGTAAGTCAAAGAAGTCTACTGATGTGGGAGTAGACCTCAAATCAGGAAGGCCATCATTAAGGGAAACAAGGCAAAGGGAGGTAGCTAGGGAGATAGCCAGTGGCAAACAAAAGTGACTGGAGATTCACTCTCAAAAATTATTTAAATGAGGATCTTGTCGTGGAATATAAGAGGCCTTAATAGCCCCTCAAAATAGTATGAAGTTAAAAATTGTATTCTTGATCAAAAAATTGATATTCTCTTACTCCAAGAATTTAAAATGTTGGAGGAAAGCTTCAAAATGATTGCTGATAGAATCTTGCCCAATGCTGCCTATTGTATCAGTCCTACTATTGGTGCTTTTGTTGGGATTGTCATGATGTGGAACAAAGCTAGGGTTAGAGGTATACTGACCTTTCTAAATAAACATTGTCTTATAATTAATTTTTCTTTGCCTTCCTGCAATTGGACCTTGGTCAATATATATACCCCAAAGACTAGGGTGTTGACGAAAACTCTGTAGAAGGATCTGTCTACTCATATCTCCTCTTCTCCTGACTCCCATTGGATGCTGGAAGGTGATTTCAACACACATTTATACCCTTCTAAGAAGACTGGGGGCATTCTAGACTACTCTAATAGTATGCCTGATTTAGCTGAATTTACCAATAGTTTTGGGCTCTTGGATATAGAGTTATTGAATCAAAACTATACCTAGACTAACAGAAGAAGAGGAGATCAAATGATCAAAGTTATGCTGGATATGTTCCTTATCTCAAACAACTAGGATAAACGCTCTCACCGTTAAACTTTATGCACTCCCAAGGATGGTCTCTAATCATAATCCTATTCTTCTAAATTGGGTTGAACAACAAATTAGAGGGCCCTTCCCTTTCAGATTTGAAGTGATGTGGATCAAACATCAGGATTTTAGAAGTCTTCTCTCCAGGTGGTGGTAGCTCCAGGTTCTAGAAATGATCTTCTTTTGGGAAAACACATTCCCAAAACTATATTTCTTCTTCCCTTGAACCTCTCTCTTAATGTGCAAGAGTTTCTTAGCTAGTCTAAACATAGGGGAATCTTCTAAGGACACTGTTCAAATAGAAAATAAATTAATGGATTGGAAGAGTATTATGAACATAGAGGAACTCTATTGGAAACATAAATCTAGAGTCCAATGGCTTAAAGAAGGAGATCGTAATACTCCTTTTTTCCATCTTTCAGCTATGAAACATAGAAAGTCCAATACTATCTCTAAATTGTGGATGGAGGATGGTAGTGAGATCATTGATGATAAGGAGATTGGTAATCAGGTGGTTAGTTTCTTTCAGGACTTGTTGACGGAACAAGCTATCAATGCTAATAATAGGTCGATTATGGATCAGCTCCTCGATAATATTCCCACTCTGATTTCTGAGGAAGATAATGTTGACATTTTAAAACCTATTTCTGAGGAAGAGGTCTGGGGAGTTCTATTCTCTATGGGTCCCTTTAAAGCCCCAAGCCCTGATGGTTTCCCTCCAATATTCTTCCAAGAGTTTTGGGACATTGTCGGATATGATGTTACTACTGCTGTCAGAGATTTCTTCAAAACTGGAAAACTCCTTAAACAATTTAACAACACTTTTATTGTTATGGTCCCTAAGAAACCCAACCCTGAAGCACTTACAGATTTCAAACCTATCAGCCTATGCAACACTACCTACAAGATATGCAGCAAGTTACTTGTCTTTAGATTTCAATCCCTTCTAGATAAAATCATTTCCTCTTCTCAAAAAGGCTTTATTCCTAGAAGACATATATTATATGTTGTTATTGCCACCCATGAAACTATCCACTCTATGGAGAAAAGTAGGATCCCAGGTATGGTTCTTAAGCTTGATATATGCAAAGCTTATGATAGAGTCTCTTGGCAGTTCTTATTTAAAGTTATTCAGAAGTTTGGTTTCAATGAAAAGGTGTCCCTCCTTATCTGGGAAGTTGTCACCACTGCTAAATTCTTAGTTCTTGTCAATGGGGTTCCAAGAGGTTTCTTCTCTCCCACAAGAGGTATTAGACAGGGGGGTCCTTTATCACCCTACCTCTTTATCATATTGGCTGAAGCTCTTGGGAGGTCTGTCCATTCAAAGAACAATTCCAAGGAAATAGTTGGAATTAAGCTAGCCTCTACTCTCACTCCTATGTCTATACAACAGTTTGTGGATGATACCATCCTCTTTGGCATCTCCTTAGTTTTGGATGCCTAAAGTTGGAAAAAACTTCTCAATGACTATGCCAAGGCTTTTGGTCAACACATCAACTTCCAAAAGAGTAATGTGTTCTTCTTCAATACCCCAGGAGACCTTCACAAGAAAATTAATAATATAATTGAATGTGGGGATGACCCTTTGGTGAAATGGTGGGGCTTCTTGCCTGTAGTGCCAACAACCAAGGTTCAAACCCCATGGGGTTGCCCTCTACCACGTCAAAAATTGAGGTTGCTTACCCTCCAAGAGGGGAAAATTGTGGTGAAATAGTGGGGCTTTGACATGTCGAGCTAACAACCTAGATTCAAACCTCTTGGTTTTATTAGGGGAGACCCTGTGGTGAAATGGTGGGGCTTCTTGCCTATAGTTCCAACAACCCAGGTTCAAACCTCGCGGGGTCACCCTCTACCACGTCAACAATTGAGGGATCATTCTTAGGGGCGATCTTGTGGTGAAATAGTGGGGCTTCTTGCCTCTAGTGCTAACAACCCAGGTTCAAACCTCGCAGGGTTGCCCTCTACTGTGATAACAATTGAGGGACGTTTACCCCCAATTTTTTTAAGCCCGCATGGGTAGTGGAGTTGGCTTGAGTCTTGGGTATGCTCCCCTAGGTTGGGTTCAACTCTGAGGCCCAGGCTAACCTAATGCATGTAGTTTGCAGGCTATTGCGTGCATCCCTAGGGGATTAGTCTCCCCCCAGCTTGCCCCCTCCCAACCCCAACTTGGCAGCTTGTAAGTCTAAGGTAAGGTGGGTTGAGTCACTGGGCTAGGTCGCGAGGATATCCCTGACACAAAAAAAAAAAATTTGGATGTGCTGCTACAGATTTACCTTCAGTCTACCTTGGTCTCCCTTTAATTGTCAAGGAAGTAGGTTAGGGTTTTTGGAACAATATATTAGAAAGAACCCAAAAGAAATTAGTGGGCTGGAAAGGGAAGCTCCTAAGCGGTGCTAGAAAATTGCAACTTCTTCGTGCCTCCCTTCAAGGTATTCCCACTTACTTTCTCTCTCTTTTCAAAATGCCTAAGTATATTGCTGACAAATTGGAACTGTTAAGGGAAAATTGGTTCAACAATGAATAATCAATAATAATCAATATCAAGTTACCCAAAACTTAATGAAATGGTGAACTAAGAAGATTTAATCAAATAAAGTAATGAACAACAAAGCAATGGTAATACCGCCATGAAGAGGAGTTTCACAATGATGGTAGTAGTGCGTAGTATCGAATGTGATCACAAGCAATGAAGGAATGACGTGGTTGCCAAAGACATGCTACAATTCCTACAGAGTAACAATACTTAAAGCTTGGATGATTGAAATGGAGGAATGAGGTTGTACTTATAGACTTGCGAAAGAAGAGATCAATGGTATAAAAAGAATGAGAAGATCAACGGTTGAGAACAGTTGAGGAACGTGCAACGAATAAGAAGAAGACACGTGTCTTACTTTCTTTTGCATGAGAGGATTTGCTAAGAATAGAAGAATGAGTTAAAGAAATTAAAAGAATATAATAATCAGTTAAGTGATTTAAAACAAGAAGAAGGGATTTGCATGAGAATAAGAAGATAGTTTGCTTTATTAAATATTAGGAATATTTAATTGCATGTGCATATTTGATTGAATTATACTTAGAGATAACTCAATTTAGAAGAAAAAGACAACTTAAATAAATATTTTATTTATTTAAATTTAGAGAAGATTTTATTGGAAGAAATAATTAAATAATTGGTATTATTTAATTTAGAAGATTTTGGAAGAATAAATAAAATATTTGATTTGATTTTATTTTTAGAGATTGAGAGGATTTAAATAAATTTGATTTGATTTATTCAAATTTGGAAGAATGATTTTGATTTAATTAAATAATTAAGAATTATTTAATTGTTTGAAAGAATTAAATTAAATAAAGGATTTTATTTAATTTGTTGGAAGAATATGAATCAAATAAATTTATTTATTTATTTATTTATTGATAGAAGAATTAGAAGGGAATAAATATTAAGAATATTTATTTAAACCGAATCGTGTCATTTTTAGGCGTATACATTTTGTTCCTCTTTGATGCAATGCAATTTACAACGTTGCTTCAAAGAATAGATAGTCTAACAATGATACATGCCCCAGTTTGCCCCTGGTACAGGTTATGATGACAAGATGCCCCCTCGAGAGATTGGACGGGAAGAAGGCAAAAAGGCGTGAGACGGACAATCTCCCGAAGATGACGGGAAAACTAGTTTAGGTTTAAAGGAAATAGGACGCATTTCAGAGAAATGGGAAGAAAAATGGAAGAAATGGGTGCGGGAAGTAGTCGCAGTCACCACCTAGCAAGATTAGGTTTTGCACGCTATATATAGGAGCTGGGTCCACAAGACAATTCATTTGCACACTTGTCTTAGTTTGATTCACTTTGGAGAGCTTAGAGTAGCATAGAGCATAGAGCAGTCAGCACGAGGAAGGACATTCCACGCGAGGAGCATCAATTCGAGCAGATCTGTCAATTCGACCATCTAGCAGAGGTAGGACCCTCGGTATGTATCTCAAAAAATTTCTCCTAGGGTCAAGTTTGATAGCAATAAATGCTAGGAGAAAACTAGGTTAGACAGATGCACCGGAATTTAGAGTGGCGCATATGCCATGCAAAACTGCGCATAGGTAATTCTGCAGCGCATGCATGATATAGGATGGTGCATATGTGAAAGCCGTGCATGTATAGGTTTAGGCGGCGCATGCATTATTCTGCAGTGCTTTTATGGTATGTAGCGGCGCATACATTGGGGCAGTGCATATATAGAATAGGACGGCGCATGCATAGGTTCCTATAGCACTTTTACCAAAAGTGGCACATGGGTCAAGAAACGATGCTTTCATTAAGAAATGGCGCACTTACCACCTATTGTGCCACATATGATATAGATAAGCAAATTACTTAGCAAAATTGACTCGATTGGCGTCCTGTTTGATGCGTCAATCGATAAGCTATTCCGAGATTGTAGGAATCTAGTCAAGAGATGTAGTGTGCTGTTTTGATCAATTTGAAATGCTAAGTTAGTTGATATGTTTCTATAGATATGTTGAGTATGGTACTTGCAGCTTTAGGTTGACGCCTTGCTTTGCATGCTTGCAGGAGGATATACGAGATACGCTTCAGTCTAGGGAGCAGTTCCCTATGCCTATGTTGCAGAGATACATGCTGATAGAGATAGATAGAGAGGTGCTAGGCACAATGGGACTTAACTAAGTTTGCTTCATGCTTGAGGTTCAGGCGAACTATGGATTGCTGACTGCTGCAGTATAGAGGTTCCACAGTGAGGACAGGACCTTCCACTTCCCTATTGGTGAGATGACCATTACCTTGGGGGATGTGTACAGGATCCTCCATTTGCCTATTCAAGGTGAGCTGGTGGAGTATGATCCACAGAGAGATATTGGATGACCCCGAGCTGGTTAGGCAGGTCATCCCTTGGCAGGATATTTATGACTATTACTACTACTTCCTAGGTATAGTAGCAGGATTGATCGGAGGTGTGGTATGCCCTGACAGGAGATCACACAGGTTCCCCATTAGATGGGGTTGGATCATGGAGCGGATGATTACAAAGGGCACCTGGTACGCTTGGGGTGTCTGTGTACTCATGCACCTATACCACAATATGCATTAGGTGGTATATCACAGGAGTATGAGCCTATCTACAGGCGTGTCATTGCTACACTTTTGGCTATGGGAGCACATAGCGATCACGAGACCGGTCCATGTGTTTGGCAGACAAAGAGGAGAGCCATACAGCTATGGCTATGCAGGAGTGATTTCTCAGCATAGGCTGGGGAAGCTCGAGTACTGGTGACATGCTTTGGATGGAGTAGATGTGGTTGAGTGGCAGCCATATCTAGATTGCGAACCATGGGAGGATGAGGTAGATGAGCTACCTTACTACTATCAGTCATGGTGGCTGATAGGATGGACACGATTTATCCTGGAGAGGCAGATAGTTGGCCGGGTATAGAGATAGTTTGGGAGGAGGTAGGGCATGCCACAGGGGTAGGCTCGATTTGCTAGGACTCACACTGAGAGGCTCAGATGGGGACCGATGGCATCTTATGAGAGGCACTGGCTGAGTTTCGGCAGACACCATATGTCACCTGGGACATGAGGAGGGGGATTGTAGACACTGGGATGATGCAGGACTACGAGGATTGGTTCACTGTACACCCATTTTTGAGATACTCAGGGCCTAGGGTGTTGATACCTTGGAGAGATGAGGTGGACTCAGATGACGAGGGTCAGGTTGGCCGGAGGAGGAGGAGGAGGGGGAGAGGAGGATGAGGGGGTGGCAGAGATGGGGGAGATGACAGAGATGATGAAGGCCAACCCAAATAGAGGAGGAGAGGTGGGGAGGGACCTTCCCACGCTAAGCAAGCAGTGCCACCACAAGTCGCATAGCAAGCACCACAGTAGGTACTGCAGGTACAGATGCTGCCACCTCAGTAGGTGGCACAACAGCAAGGACCTCAATCATAGGGGTAGGGACAAGCACAGGTAGTCTAGGGTCTATCATAGTCAGACATCCAGGAGAGGACTATAGCCACTTTGAGGGGAGAGATTAGGTAGCTACGGGCACAGCTCAGGAGAGCCGACACCTAGTGAGAGATAGATGAAGAGGTGATTACAGGGCTCACTAGAGAGAGGGATATGGTAGACACGTGGATATGAGTTATCTGAGTAGAGCGGGATACCGCAGTGGCAGCCCTGGGGACAGACGTGATGAGTAGTTTCTTGGTTGGGCAGGTGCACCAGGCACAGGCGTAACTAGTGCATGCATAGACACAGCTAGCGCAGGTACAAGGGGAGCTTGCAAGAGCACAGGCTTAGGTGCAGTACTATTAGGGATTATACCACGGTGCCATGCTAGCCAATTAGAGGGCTTCGAGCTACAGGAGCCATTTTGTGGCTCCCCAAAGAGCAGGTGGATCGAGGTCAGGAGCCTCCGTGATGGGCCCACAGCAGTTTGAGGCTAGCGGAGGAGGAGGAGGAGACACTGCTGGCAGCAATGGTCCACAGCAGTAGGGATAGCAAAGATTAGCAAACTTTGGATCTTATGTACTTTTTGGCATTTTGAGACATGTATCACCATCCCTGGGATGTATTTATTGTATATGACATTGGCTCAGAGATGGACCACTTTGATATTGTACATTTGGACACGTTTTTGATATTTATATGATGATGCAGCTATTTTGATGCTCCCTATATGTATGAGTTGTGATGTATTTCCATTGTATGATGTGATGCATGTGCTTATCTAATGCAGGTTTAGATGTTTACTTGATGCTATATGATGTAATCTAATGTAGATTTTACATGTTGCTATGTGATGCTATATGATGTAATCTAATGCAGATTTTAGATGTTGCTATGTGATGCTATATTATCTAATGTAGACTTAGATGCTTTTACTTGATATGTTTCTAATGTGCGTGAGTGCTAATGGTATCTTATATGATTATACAACTTATGTGATGCATTGATCTATGTTTTTAATTTTTTTTGTTTGACACTATATGATGATTGTATATGGATGACTTAATGCACTTTCTATGTATGCAACTAATTTAATCATGTAAATGACTATCTCATATGATATGATATGCACCTATATGCTATGTTGTTGTGATGTCCCAATGTACTCTATTGACACAGAAATGACAAAATGATAGATAGAAGATTGAGTGAGAGAATGACTCGATAGAAAAATTCACAAGCTTCACTTTGTATTGTTACTCTGCATTGATTGGATCTTTTATTGCATGGGATATGGATGCATGGATGTGTTGATGGATGTATGATGGAAAATTGGTTCAACAATGAATAATCAATAATAATCAATATCAAGTTACCCAAAACTCAATGCAATGGTGAAATAAGAAGATTTAATCAAATAAAGCAATGAACAACAAAGTAAACCTCCTTAATTCGAAGCTTCCATCGATTTCCTATCACAATCGATCTTACATGTATGAAATAGGGCCCTCAGAGAGTGCACTTCCTTGCTATGCTTTAAGAATGTCAATTGGAAATGGCTATGGTAATACTGCCATGAAGAGGAGCTTCACAACGATGGTAGTAGTGCGTAGTAACAAATGTGATCAGAAGCAATGAAGGAATGACGTGGGTGCCAAAGACACGCTATAATTCCTGCAGAGTAACAATACTTAAAGCTTGGATGATTAAAATGGAGGAATGAGGTTGTACTTAAAGACTTGGGAAAGAAGAGATCAACGGTATAGAAAAAATGAGAAGATCAATGGTTGAGAACAGTTGGGGAACGTGCAACGAATAAGAAGACATGTGACTTGCTTTCTTTTGCATGAGAGGATTGGCTAAGAATAGAAGAATGCGTTAAAGCAATTAAAAGAATATAATAATCAGTTAAGTGATTTAAAACAATAAGAAGGGATTTGCATGAGAATAAGAAGATATTTTGCTTTATTAAATATTAGGAATATTCAATTGCATGTGCAAAAAGATTGAATTATATTCAGAGATAACTCAATTTAGAAGAAAAAGACAACTTAAATAAATAATTGATTTATTTAAATGTAGAGAAGATATTATTGGAAGAAACAATTAAATAATTGGAATTATTTAACTTAGAAGATAAGAAAGCAAATTAAATAAATAAATTTATTTAATTGTTTGTGCATGATTTTGGAAGAATAAATAAAATATTTGATTATATTTTATTTTTGGAGATTAAGAGGATTTAAATAAATTTAATTAATTTATTCAAATTTGGAAGAATGATTTTGATTTAATTAAATAATTAAGAATTATTTAATTGTTTGGGAAGAATTGAATTAAATAAAGGATTTTATTTAATTTGTTGGAAGAATATGAATCAAATAGATAAATTTATTTATTTATTTATTGATAGAGGAACTAGAAGGGAATAAATATTAAGAATATTTATTTAGACAGAGTCGTGTCATTTTTAGGCATATACATTTTGCCCCTCTTTGATGCAATGCAGTTTACGATGTTGCTTCAAAGAATAGATAGTTTGACAATGATACATGCCCCAGTTTGCCCCTGGTACAGGTTATGACGATAGGATGCCCCCTCGGGAGATTGGACGGGGAGAAGACAAAAGGACGAGAGACGGACAATCTCACGAAGACGAAGGGAAAACTTGGTTAGGATGAAGAAAGAGCCGAATGATACATGATGTAAGATAGAATGATAACACACACAAGCAGGTAAGCAAGTATGCACAAATGATACAAGAACAAGCAAGGTATTGCCCCTGTCAAGCGGTAAACCAACTATATACTGATAACGATACACGATAGTGTTGTCATGGCAGGGAATGATATGTCCCTAGACCAACATGATAGGATAGTGTCTGGTTTCAGGAAATGAAACATGTCGTGTAAGATGCGTGTGTTGGTCTAATTTCAACAATGCAACAACCTGTATAAGACAATTGATTGATTAACTGATCAAGTTGGTTTATGACCAGACAAGGATCAAGAACATTGATTGTGATTGAATCATTTGTGCAAGATTGACTTGACTTGATTGGTATGGATTAAGGATGGACTTGCATTTGGATCATTGCTCAGACTGACAGCTAGAATTGTGGACGAGAGATACAATGATAGACGGAGAGTTGATTTGATAGAAGAATGATTCGACAGAAGGAATCACAAGCTTCACTTTGTATTGATACTCTGGATTGTTGGATCTTTATTACATGGGGTATGGTATGGATGCTTTGTGGATGTGAATGGTATGGATGCTTTGTGGATGTGAATGGTTTTTTTTTGACATCTTGATTGTGCAAGTATTTTGAAGTGCTTATTTCATCATTGGGCTACTTTTTTGGTACTTTTTCTGAATGTTGTAAGTTAATACAAGCATCTAGGTACAATTGGACTGAGATGACCTGAGTACTTCTTACATGGATTTTGATTTAGCAAGTTAATACAAGCATCAAGGTATAATTGAACTGAGATGACCTGAGTATTTCTTGCGTATCAACAGTCAAGGATTGCCCCCGTTCATGTTAGACCTTTGATGTCCTCGATGATCTTTTGCCGATCATGTCTTTAGACAAGGTGTCACATTACTAAAGTTTAATCCACAAACAACAAACAAAGAAAAATAATCATGCCCCCATCATAGCATCTCTAGCTTTTGGCATCCTCGAGTAGCATAGAAAGGCATGATAGCAAAAATCAAGACTCTGTATTTTAACCATGTTTCCAATCCACAAAACATTTTGCATTTAGATGTGTTTGTTTCTTGCCATAATTTGGGTAAAATCTTTTGAGAAGGCCTTAGGAGTTTGTTTTCTTTGCTTTGGATAGGTCAATGTCTTGCGTCAAGATTTCTACTTGAAAGTGGGCTTTGATTGCACTTGCTTGCCTGGTGAGAAGATTCCACAATCTTTATTGGTGAGATGGACCCTAAGGGATTGACCTAGTGCCTCGGAGGCTCATTACTAATTGGCCTTGCCTACATGATGATGCAACAATGTAGTTGGGGGACTCGGACCATGTGGACCTAAGATATGGATTGGATGAGACACGATATGGAACAAATATGGATCAGATATGGAACATATATGGATTAGATAAGACACGATATGGAACATATAAGACATGATATGGAATGGATATGGATCAAATATGGAACAGATATGGATCGGATAAGACATGATATGGAATAGATAAGACACGATATGGAACAGACATAGATCAGATATGGAACAGATGGATCAGATATGGAATAGATATGGATCAGATATAGAACAGATATGGATCAGATACATAACAGATATGGGACAGATATGGATCGGATGATACTAATGACAAGGAAACACCATGGATAGGTAGATGTATGGGTGATAAAGAATGGAATGGGTAGGTATGAGGATGGGCAATATTGGATAGAAGGAATCAAGGATGTGATTTCCAAGGACTATGTCACATAAGAATAATGTTCCCCATTGTGAGTAGAATACTTAGGATTTTTCATGGCAAAGCTTACAGCGAAGAAGGATGAGAGGATAATGAAGGATTTGCATGGTTTTGGAGGGATAAGGTATGTCAAGAGACATTTAAAACATTTGTCAACATTGTGTCCCCAATCTTTATTAAGATAAAAAAAATAGAGGAAAGGAAGATTAGGATGGATAGACTGGATAGTATAGGCAGGATAGGATAGGAAATGGTATGGAAGGAAACTGATAGGAGAAGAGTGATAGGCTGATCAGACAAGGTGCCCCCAAGTGTAGGTGACATAGAAGATCAACTTACACATGACGCCTATTTGCCAGGTTTTCATCATGGTACTTATCCAAGGTGTCTATTGGCTAGATTTTCACCATTGGACGAAGGGATTTTTCTTGACCTTTTTAATTTTTTTTTTTGAATAGGAGAAGGTGAATACAGAATGGAGAGACTCAAGTAGCTAGTTCCTTGAAAGGTGATAGCCCTACTAGTAAGGACGTCGTTGCATGGACCATATCAAGTGTTCCCATAGATGTTGGTAGGAGATTGCATGACAGTGAGATGGAGAAGGTAGATAGTGGATTTACGGAAGGTGTAATAGTGGATGATGATGCCGAATACAGAGGGAAGGCTTATGCAAAAGCATGGACCATAGGAATAGGATGAGGAAGACATGTAGGATAATAGTGGAAGGAAGGGGAGATGGAGGTATATGAAAATGTTTGTGGGATGGAAGGGAATCATGACCAAGGGTTGCACATATCGTGATAAACATTGAAGCTAGTGATGGGAAAGTAGTGTAGGAAGCAACGGAGACTTTTGCTTGTGGATGAATGACTTAGGCACGTAGGGATCCACATAGACTGAGTATTTTTCTGAGTTTTGCTTGTCATGTGGGATGGAAGAACTTGAGACTTTTGGATGGAATGGGAGAAAGTGGATGGTTGGAATTCTTGAGAGGTAGATGCCTCATGTAACTTGATGGCTTTTTGCTTAGGTACCCAAACCTTTTTGTTTTTAGATAGTACCTGTGAAGGTATGGGTTTGGGTGTATGCAACTTTTGTGCAGCTTTTGGAGTAATCATTTGTTAGATGTGGACCCACACCTTTTTTAGCTTAGCGTATAGGTGTGTGGGTGTATGTCCCTCTTGAGAAGGATGCTTCTTTGATTCTTGGCTTTTGTATCCTAGGTCATGAGGACCCTTAGGATTTTTGACTTTATAGGTAGAGGCATCCAGATTTTTGTTGTTAAAATCCTTTGGGATGGTGGAAGTGGGGTTGGAGGAAGTTCTTTGTTTAGACAACATGTGCATTTGTTGGCCACGATTGGGATTGTTAGAAGATTCATAGATGGATGGCTAAGGTGTTGGGAGAAGTGGTGGTAAAATGCATGGAGGGATATTAGGAGTTGGAAGTAGTGGACGTAGATTGGATGGTGGAAGGTGTATGGTCACATGCTTTTAAAAATTATAGGTTGATGGAGGTGGAATGGCGACATACGTTTCGGGGATATGAAAGGATTTGTGGTGGAAAGTGGAGGATTTAGAAGGAGTGGAGGAAGTACCAACATATAGAGATTGTTCACCTTGGAGTGTGTATCCAAGGCCGTATGAATGAGGATGAACATTGACATGGACGGGATCCAAAATACCTTGTTCATGAAGGCCTAAGCCTTTACCTTCATAGTTCATATGTTGGAGTATGTGTTGGACAGCAGGATTATGTGTAGGTGGAACACTAGACACAAGTTCCTTATTGGATGAAGAAGGTGGGATAGAGGATAATGGTGGCTGGTGTTATAAGGAGGAACACTCATGACTGAAGGCAGTAAGACCAAGGATATACGGTGGGGGATTTGTAACATGGTTGATAATGGACAACGGAGGAGTATTTTTGGTTTGATCTTCTATGCTTGCTTGGGAGCAAGTGTCTCATCAAAGGAAGAGGAAGTTGTTGAATCTTGGATAGGACTAGATGGGGTTATAAGCTCAGGACCATGGAATGCATAAAGTGGGCTAAGAGGATCATCATGGTCTGCTTGATCATAGATAGGCTCTTGATCATAGATGGGATCTTGATCATAGATAGGCTTTAGCATGATGGAATTAAGGTGTTCTTGTATATGTTCTTCATTAACGATAATATCTTGATCATGGAAAGGATATAGGCCATGGAGAGGTTGGAATTTGATCTCTTGTTCATGTATAAGTTCAAGTTGCTCATGGATAGCTTCTTCATCAAAGGTAGTATCTTGATCATAAAAGAGATAAGGTTTTGAATGGTTTGAAATTGGAATTCTTGCTCATGTATAGCTATAGGATCCTCGAAAAGATAAAGGTTATGCATGGGTCAGATGGGGGTTCCTTGATCTTGATTTAGACAAGGGGTTGATGTTTCCACATGCTCTAAAGTGTGCTCTTGACATAACACTTGGGTTGTTCAAATGGAAGTGGAGGTAGAGGTCTCTTGGATAGAATCTTGGTCAACAATACGAAGGTACGATAGATTTTGACTTTGGTACATGGTAGGAGGTTCTTCAATATGCTCAAGGGGTTGCAAGTTACATGAAGGGGTTGTAGGATTTGACATGTTTGAAGACTCTTTGATAAGGTCAAGGACCGGAATTTGGGGACATGATTGATTCTCTGCTTGTAGCCCTTGGATCAGATCATTGGTAGGTGCATAGGTAGAGGAGTGAGGTAATGGATGAGTGGGTTTGGAGCTATCCATAGCTTTTCTTTCTCTTTTAGGCTTGTAGAATAGTCTTTGGAGCCAATCATCGTGGGATTCTTTGGGCGGTTTCGAGCTAGGAGTAGGATTCGTATGCTCTAGGCTATGTGCTCTAGGAGATGGTGAAGGATGACTAGTAGATAGAATGGTATACGATTTCTAACTTGAGGTGGTGCTTGCCTTGTCACTAGTACCATGAAGACGAGAAAAGGATGTATGCTTTTGGGGCAAGGTGTAGCTAGTACTGACATGTTTATCTTGTAAGATTTCCATTTCTTGTTTTATCACTTGGACTTCTTGGGCAATTGCTATACAATCTTGGGGTGAGATATCGAAGTCTAATTGCTCTTGTAGGTATTGGAGTTCTTGAGCAATTACTTCTAATTAGTTTTCTATTTCAACAGAAAATGACACAAGACTGAAATGGGTAACTAGAAAACCTAAAATTTTTCTCTGAAAAGATGTGGAAGTACTCACTATTATGCATGCGCTGAAACAAATGCGCTGTAGAAACTGATAAAAGTACTGTAAGTCAAAACAAATGCGTTGCACTGGTAAAAGGTAAAAGTGCTGCAATAGACAGTAAAAGCATTGCAGGTTGGGACAGATGCACCGTAGGTCAGCACAAATGTGCAGCAATAGAGGATGGATGTGCCGCTCTAGCTTTTTCTCAGTATTTTTGCAATTTTTTGGAAATTTTCTGATGTTTTTGGTACTTTGGTTGCAAGAAGGTCTTTTTGATCTAATTTTTTGAAATTATGGCAAGAAGACACAGCAAACACAAAGAATATTTTTATGGTTTTTTTTTTGTGATTTTTTTACTCTTTTTGGACTAAAAGGAAAAAAAAGTACAAATCCTAGGCTTCAAATGGATTACAAGGGTTTTTGGCCACTAAAACAAAGGTGTTTAATGAAGGCAGCCATTTGAGTGGTTATACATGTGGCAGCACTACTCTCTGTTATGGAGTCTCCCAGCCTGCAAGGGTTGCGCCTTGGAGGGTTTTGGGGGAGGTTGGCTGTCGGTATAACACAACTTCACTCGTTGTTTGAAGCTTTCACTCCAAACACAATTTATTTATAGTGGCTTGGAAGGGCTTGGCGTATAGCCTGTTACCACTTAGGGTCATTCCTACTTGGATGAACGGTATCCAAGAGCAAGCCCCTCTAAAGGAAAAATACATACGAAAATGATATGTCTGGCATTTTGGTCACCCAAGATAGGGGAGAGTATAGGCCTGGTATCATTCCCAAAATAAAGAATACAGTGGTTCTTTTCCCTTAGTTAAAATGAAAAAAACTAGATGAGCTATCTACTTGGGTAAGCAAATAACTTTGAAGTGATAACAAGATAGCAATGGTCCAATTTTAACCAACATAGCAATGATGAGTTTAATTTTATCCACGTAGCATGAGTTGTTAACTTTGAAATGATGGTCAATCAAGATAGCAATGGTTCAGTTTTACCCAGATAGCAATGATGAGTTCAATTTTATCCACGTAGCACGAGTTGTTAACTTTGAAGTGATGGTCAGTCGAGATAGCAATGGTTTAGTTTTACCCAGATAGAAATAACTTTGAAAAGATAGCAATAGTGATGACTCAATGATATGTAAGATAGCAATGATTCAATTACCACTTTCCTAATTAAACTATGTGAGATTTGCATGAGCATCCATTTTACTTTCCTGTTAGAAATCAAAGTGTGAGCTAATAAGTGTAACTATATGAATCTAAACCAGTACTTAGCCTACAAAATAGATCAAGAGAGTTCCTACAAAGACGTCAGCGTTAGCAAAAATCTTCCAAAAAAAACCCTAAAATCACTGCCTACAATAGATGCGCTGCTTCAGAGACTGAATGCGCATAAACAGTGAACAGAAGCACCATATTACATATGCACTGAAATAGAGGTTAAAAGCGCTGGAATACAGTGTATATGCACTGAAGTAACAGATACACCATTTCAGATGGTAAAAGCACTGTAACAGAGTACGTATGCGCTGCATTAACGAATGCACCATGATAGGTAACAGATGCATGTTAAGATGTATCGTATGCGCTATTTCCTCCTGTGTACGGCTTTCTAAAACACAAAAACTCAATTTTTGGATTAAATTTGGGGCTAGGCCCCACGGTGGGTGCCAAAAATGTTAAGGGAAAATTGGTTCAACAATGAATAATCAATATCAAGTTACCCAAAACTCAATGAAATGGTGAACTAAGAAGATTTAATCAAATAAAGCAATGAACAACAAAGCAAACCTCCTTAATTTGAAGCTTCCATTGATTGCCTATCACAATCGATCTTGCATGTATGAAATAGGGCCCTCAGAGAGTGCACTTCCTTGTTATGCTTCAAGAATGTCAATTGGGAATGGCTATGGTAATACCGCCATGAAGAGGAGCTTCACAATGATGGTAGTAATGCGTAGTAACGAATGTGATCACAAGCAATGAAGGAATGACGAGGGTGCCAAAGGCGTGCTGTAATTCCTGCAGAGTAACAATACTTAAAGCTTGGATGATTGAAATGGAGGAATGAGGTTGTACTTATAGACTTGGGAAAGAAGAGATCAATGGTATAGAAAGAATGAGAAGATTGATGGTTGAGAACAGTTGAGGAATGTGCAATGAATAAGAAGAAGACATGTGTCTTGCTTTCTTTTGCATGAGAGGATTTACTAAGAATAGAAGAATGAGTTAAAGCAATTAAAAGAATATAATAATCAGTTAAGTGATTTAAAACAAGAAGGGATTTGCATGAGAATAAGAAGATATTTTGCTTTATTAAATATTAGGAATATTTAATTGCATGTGCATATTTGATTGAATTATATTTAGAGATAACTCAATTTAGAAGAAAAAGACAACTTAAATAAATATTTGATTTATTTAACTTTAGAGAAGATTTTATTGGAAGAAGCAATTAAATAATTGGTATTATTTAATTTAGAAGATTTTGGAAGAATAAATAAAATATTTGATTTTATTTTATTTTTAGAGATTGAGAGGATTTAAATAAATTTGATTTGATTTATTCAAATTTGGAAGAATGATTTTGATTTAATTAAATAATTAAGAATTATTTAATTGTTTGGAAGAATTAAATTAACTAAAAGATTTTATTTAATTTGTTGGAAGAATATGAATCAAATAAATAAATTTATTTATTTATTTATTGATAGAGGAATTAGAAGAAAATAAATATTAAGAATATTTATTTAGACCGAATCATGTCATTTTTAGGCATATACAGGAACAAATCCAAAGAACTTTCTTGTTGATAGGGGTGGAAGAAAAGAAGAGAATGTCCTTGGTCAAATGGGAAAAGGTTTGCCTCCCTAAAACTCATGGTGGTCTGAATATTAGAAATATTTAAAATATGAACAAAGCACTTTTATCTAAAATCAATTGGAATTTAATCAGCAACAACAAAGATTGGGGGGAAATTATGAAAGCTAAATATAAGAAGGGGTTAAAATGGAAACTGGGAGATGGTAACCTCATAAACTTTTGGGAGGATCCTTAGTTGACTGACAAAACTTTGTCCTCTCAAGAGGGCAATGAGGTTGTTGCTGTTACTGCTAAATAGTTTTTTGGTACTAAAGTTTGTCATTATATCCAACAAGGATATGGAATCAGATAGTGGAAAAACTTGCTTGAGTGTTGTAACAATTGGCCTAATCTTCTCCTTAGAATGAATGCTATACAATAGATGCTTTTCAGTGCACGGATCCCCCTTTTTCCAAAACCAGATGAGTTACTTTGGACTACAGATAAAAAAGGCCTTTTCTCAATCAAATTCGCTTACCATCTGCTGATTAAGGAAGACCACAGAGATGAGATTTGGAGGAAAGTCTGGAATCATAAACTTATCGCCAAAGTTAATTTTTTCTATTAGGCAGTGGTCCATAATAGAATCTTAACCCAAGATAACCTTCAAAGAAGAGGTTTTTATCTGGTTAATAGATGTGTCATGTGCCTCAAAGAGAAGGAAACTATCCCCCATCTGATTCTGCATTGTGACTTTACAGGAGAAATTTGGAGTAGAGTGCTTCTGAACTTTGGTCTGCATTGGGTTTGTAATAAGGATATTCGTGAGGTCATTGCTAGCTAGATCCCTCCTTTCTCTCAACCCTGGTTGGTGGAGCTATGGAACCAAACTCTTCCCTTTATTGGTTGGATTCTCTGGAAGGAAAGGAATAATAGAGTTTTTTAGGGAGACTGCCAAAGATCATTCTCAAGTCTACTATTCTCTCTCTAAGATTCTCATTAAAAGTGTGACTGATTCTCATGTTAAGACTGTTGACAAACCTCTCACCTAGCATGAGGAAAGTGTGGCTGCAAATTTGGGGATACTTAATCAAATCCCTACTTTTGATAACTCTAAGCTTCTTTAGAGGTTGCTTACCAAGTGGGCCCTCCCAAAGTCTAGTTATTTTAAATTAAATTTTGATGGGGCTTCAAAATCTAATGGTAAGGCTAGTGGTGGTGGGATTATCAGGAATGACAGAGGGGAGCTTGTTGCTGCCTATGCAGGCGGATTAGTCCTCTAATGTAATAATTTTTCTGAGGCCTCAACTCTTTTGTGTGGGGTGTTAAACTGGCAATCACACTGGGTAATGCAGGAGCATCCTTGGTTCAAGAGTAATCTTGCATCAACCAAAAATATTTGCATTTCAGCTTGTTTGCATTTCAGTTCTTTCATTTTCCAGTTTAGTTCAGGTAGTTCAGTCAGAAGCAGTTCAACTTGTGGTTCAGTTTTGGCATTTCACATCTTACGGATCTGGACTTATCATCTACATTCATTCATCTACATCATATCAATAATTCAGAGCATTTGGATCAGTTACCAGAAAGTTATCGCTATCAAAAGATCAACTGTTTTATCAGAGTAGAGCATCCTGATAGTCTTAGACAAATCAGCTATAGGAGAAGGCTTGCGGATCCTAATGACACATCATTCAATGATCCCTAGTTCATGGCCAACCTTTCCTGGAGGTCCGTACGTTGTTCCATTCATTTAAGGAAGTGGTTTATGCATTTAGGTCCGACCTATCTGTGAACATGTTACATCTCTTCATTGGAGTTTGTGACCTTCCCTGGTTGACGCGGAGGAATCCATTGGTCCTAAAATGATATATATAGATGTAATAGATCCTTAGGAAGGCAGTTAGCAATTGATTCATATTCTATAATTTGGATTTGTGCGAAGGAACTTCAAAGCTTTATCTTGCGCATGTATGTATTCAGGCCTTTGAGCCCTAGTTGTAAGCTCGCATGTTGCCGACTAGAATGTATTTGAATTCTTTAATTTACTGAATGACTGAATCTGCATTTGTTCCATTTTCTTAAGTTGTTTCCGTTGTGTTTACTCTTGCTACACGGTTTGGATAGTTCATTCTGTGAACCCTCCTACCATGACTGCACCAAGTGGTATCAGAGCCAAAGTTAGATTCTTTGGAGTGAATTGGTGAAGGAGATTCTGTAAGATCTCATTGTAAGCAGATCACCGATTGAGAGGCAGTTGTCGCTTGTAGCCCGATCTCTAAATTTGAGGCAGTTTGCACTTGATCCTAGGAAGAATGCCACTGTGAAGAGTTCCTCCTATTGGTACAATGGCTAATAAAATGGATGAGATGATGGAATTGATGAGAACAATGCAAATTCATTTGGATGATGTTGAGGAAAATAGGTGAAGAGGATTGACACCAAGACCTTATGTTCAAAGTGATGACAAAGAAGAATTTCAATTTGCTAAACAAACTAGCAAAACCCTAGAAGGTCATGAAGAAGAAGAATCAAATCAGGTAAAGATGTTGCAAGCTATTTCAAAGATTGGAAAGAGACATAGAGTTGATGTGCCGAATTATACTAGTAATTTGAACCCTGAAGAGTTGATTGATTGGATAAATGATATGGAAGAATACTTTGAATATGAAGAGATGGAAGATTCTGAGAGAGTGAAATTTGCAAAGATGAAGTTGAAAGGACATGCTGCTATATGGTGGAAAGAAGTTCAGTTGGAAAGAAATAGAAGAGGGAAGGAAAAGATTACAAAGTGGGACCAGATGGTGAAAATTTTGAAGAATCGGTTTATACCTGTTGACTATGAGTTGGAACTATTGAAGAGATTAAAAAACCTTAGACAAAAGGAGAAATATGTGGAGTACACTGAAGAATTTCATAAAATAATCATAAGGATAGGACATAGTGAATCAAACAAGGAGAAAGTGGCTAGATACATTAATGGGTTGAGATTGAACATTCAAGAGGAACTGAGTTTGGTAAGGATGACATCTTTGGAGGAAGCATATCAGTTTGCCCTAAAAGTTGAAGAGAAGCTGAATAAGAGAGATGATCAGAGACAGAGAAGAAGAGGTAAATTCTAGAGAGGAAGAACATTTTCTGTATATGATAGATCATTTGTGGAGTAGAACAAGTTTGACACCTCATTGAAGAAGGATGACAGAGATAACAATGCCTATCGGAGAGATAATAGAAATTTTTACTGAAGAGGAAACCCTAGTGCATACAAGAATGAAGGATACAAAAGAGAAGGAAGGCGATTTGATAGGAAAACATTTAGAGGTACTTGTTTCAAGTGTGGAGGTGGAGGACATAGAGCATTTGAATGTAATCAAGGTAGTACAAGCAAGAAGACAAAGAACAGTGGCAGAGCAACCTATGTTGAGGAAGACCTTGTTGAATCACCTAGTTCAGTTGGCAATTTGGAGAAAGGAGAATCATTGGTGATGAAGAGAGCACTATTTCAAGTAGAGACACATGAGGAACCATCACAAAGGTAGAGTCTTTTTAGAACAAGATGCAAATCAGGAGGTAAGTGTTGTAAAGTTGTAATTGATAGTGGTAGTTCATACAACCTAGTTTCAGAGGAGATGGTGACTAAGCCAAAGTTGGAAAGATTGAAACACCCTAAGCACTATCAAATAGCATGGATTCAGGATGATCATAAGGTACTGGAGAGTGAACAATGTTTGGTTAAATTTCATATTGGATCTTATCATGATGAAGTCTTGTGTGATATTATGCCTATGGATGTTTGTCATATCTTGTTGGGTAGACCTTGGCAGTATGATAGAAATACTATGCATGATGGGAGAAAGAATACATATACTATAACAACAAATGGAAAGAGAATTACCTTGATTCCTTTGGAGGATGATCCTAAGAGTCAAGTATGCGGGAATGATAGAATCTGTTTGGTAGATGGAAGAAAAATTTTGGACTGTTTGAGACATGAGAATATGTGTTATGCCTTAATTCCTAAGAAACCTAAAGCATTGAATAAAGAGACCGAAGAAGAACAATCAGAAGAGATAAAAGAGTTGCTGACAAAGTATAAAGACATCATATCATATAATGTGCCTAAAGGATTACCGCCGATAAGAAGTATCAGTCATCACATGGATCTTATATCGGGAGCAAGTTTTCCTAACAAAGCAACACATAGAATGACACCGGTAGAGAATGAAGAATTGAATAGATAGATACAAGAGTTGTTGAGAAAAGGTTTGATTAGAGAAAGTTTGAGTCCTTGTGTAGTACCTGTAGTTTTGGCACCTTAAAAGGTTGGAGAATGGAGAATGTGTACTGATTCCAGAGCAATAAACAAGATCATAGTTAAGTATAGATTTCTTTTACCTAGGATGGATGATATCATGGATTGTTTGAGAAGAGCGAGATATTTCACAAAGATGGATTTGAAGAGTGGATACCATCAGATTAGAATTAGATAAGGAGATGAATAAAAGACTACTTTTAAGACAAATGAAGGATTACGTATGAGTGGTTAGTGATACCTTTTGGATTGACAAATGCACCGAGTACTTTCATGAGATTGATGAATGAAGTTCTGAAGACATTTTTGGGTAAGTTTGTAATTGTATACTTGGATGATATTATGATCTTTAGTAAGACAAAAGAAGAACATTTGTGGCATATTAGACAAGTTTTACAAAGGTTGAAAGAGGAGAAATTGCTGATAAACATCAAGAAGTGTAGTTTCATGAAGGAGGAGTTGGTATATTTGGGATTTGAGATTTCTGCGAAAGAATTGAAGATGGACCCTAAGAAAGTGAGAGCAATTATTGAGTGGCCTACATCGGAGAGGATTGGAGAGATTATATCATTTCATGGATTGGCTAGTTGCTACCGGAAGTTCATAAAAAATTTCAGCTCAGTTTGTAACTCCATGATAGAGACAATGAGAGGTGACAGAAAAGATTTCAAGTGGACATCAGGGATAGATAAAAGTTTTGAGTTGTTGAAGCAGAAAGTGACTGAGCAACCTATTTTGGCATTACCAGATTTCAATAAGGTATTTCAAATTGATTGTGATGCAAGTGAAAATTAAATTGGAGCAGTGTTAAGTCAAGAAGGAAGACCTATACCTTATTTCAGTGAGAAGTTGAATGATGCAAGGAAATGATATTTAGTTTTTGATCAAGAGTTCTATGCCATAATTCAATCCTTGAAGAAGTGGAGACATTACTTGTTGCCTAAGGAGTTTGTGTTGTATACACATCATCAAGCTTTGTAGTATTTGAACAGTCAAGGTAAATTGAATCAGAGACATCTGAGATGGGTAGAGTTCATGCAAAGTTATACATTTGTATTGAAGCATAGGAGTGGTAAATCAAACAAAGTTGTTGATGCCTTGAGTAGAAGAAGAAACTTGTTGACAGAGATGAGAGTTGAAGTGTTGGGTTTTGATGAATTGAAGAATATGTATGAGGGAGACACTGATTTTGCAGAACCTTGGAAAGCATGTAAAGAACCTGTTGTAGCAAATAGAAGTAAGTGGTTGGATTATTTTAGTCAAGAAGATATGTTGTTCAAAGGAAGTCAGTTATGCATACCTAAAAGTTCAATGAGAGATAATCTGATCAAGGAAAAGCATAGTGGAGGATTGGCAGGACATTTTGGCATTGATAAGATAGTGGCTTCGGTGAGTGAAAACTATTTTTAGCCTGAAATACATAAGGATGTTCAGAGATTTGTGCAAAGTTGTAGAGTTTGTCAAGTTACAAAATGGAGTAGTTAGAACACTTGATTGTATAAACCTTTGACAGTACTGGAGAGACCTTGGGAAGACATAGGCATGGATTTTGTAATGGGATTACCGAAAACACAGAGAGGACATGATTTAATATTTGTAGTGGTTGATAGATTTTCAAAGATGGCTTATTTCATACCTTGCAAGAAGACAACTGATGTAGTGCATGTAGCTGACCTATTTACAAAGAGATTGTGAGATTGCCTGGATTACCTAAGAGTATAGTTTCAAATAGAGACACAAAGTTTGTTGGATACTTTTGGAAGACACTTTGGAAGAAGATGAAGATAGATTTGAAGTTCAGCTCTACTTTTCATCCACAGACAGATGGACATATAGAGGTAGTGAATAGGAGTTTGGGAAACTTGTTGAGATGTTTGGTTGGAGAGAAAACTAGAAGTTGGGACTTGATTCTTTCACAAGTAGAGTTTGCATAGAATAATTCAGTAAATAGGAGTACCAGAAGGACACCTTTTGAGATTGTGACCGGAGTGAATCCTAGAGGAGTAGCAGAGTTAAGAGATATCCACATGGAAGGAAAGAGGAGTGCAGAAGCAGAAGAATTTGCAGATCACATGAAGATAGTGCATAATCAACTGAAAAAGCATTTGGAAGATATGAACAACAAGTATAAAGAGAAGGCTGATGAGAAGAGAAGACATAAGGAATTTGAAGTTGGAAATAAAGTCATGGTGTACTTGAGAAAAGAAAGATTAGCAGTTGGGACATATAACAAGTTGAAGATGAAGAAGTTTAGACCTTGTAAGATACTCAGGAAATTTGATTAGGGAAATGCATGTGAAGTGGAGTTACCGGAGACGTTGGGTATTTCACTGATTTTCAACATTGCAAATCTCTATCAGTATAATGAAAAAGAGTTCAGTGATAGCATGAAAGAAGACCTGAAGAAACAGTTACCACAACAAGCACTGGAACAGATAGAGGACATTTTAGACAGCAGAGTTGGACACAACACTAGAGGTAGACAATACAAAGAATATCTTGTGAAGTGGAAAGGTAGATCGGAAGAAGACTCATCTTGGATTTCTTAGGCTGAGGTAGACTATCTTGGTTCTCCCCTAGCCCCAGTAAAGTGAGGGACTCACTTTTTCAATAACCCAGATGTTTGATGCAAGAGCATCCTTGGTTCAAGAGTAATCTTGCATCAACCAAAAACATTTGCATTTCATCTTGTTTGTATTTTAGTTCTTTCATTTTCCAGTTCAGTTCAGGCAGTTCAGTTAGAAGCAGTTCATCTTGTGGTCCATTTTTTGCATTTCACATCCTGCAGATCTAGAATTAGCATCTACATTCATTCATCTACATCATATCAAGAATTAAGAGCATTTGAATCAGTTACTAGAAAGTTATTTCTATCAGAAGAACAACTATTTTATCAGAGTAGAGCATCTTGATAGTCTCAAACAAATCAACTATAGGAGAAGGCTTGCAGATCATTCCTTGACTTACGGATCCTAATGACACATCATTCAATCATCCCTAGTTCATTTATGACCTTTCTTAGAGGTCCGCACGTTGTTCCATTCATTTGAGGAAGTGTTCTATGCATTTAGGTCTGACCTATCTATGAACACATTACATCTCTTCATTGGAGTTTGTGACCTTCCTTGGCTAACACGGAGGAATCCATTGGTCCAAAAATGATATATATAGATGTAATAAATCCTTAGGAAGGAAGTTAGCAGTTGATTCATATTCTATAATTTGGATTTGTACGAAGGAGCTTCAAAGCTTTATCTTGTGCATATATGTATTTAGGCCTTTAAGCCCTAGTTGTAAGCCTGCATGTTGCCGGCCAGAATGTATTTGAATTCTTTGATTTACTGAATGATTGAATCTGCATTTGTTCTATTTTTTTATTTGTTTCCGTTGTGTTTACTCTTGCTGCATGGTCCAGATAGTTTATTCTATGAACCCTCCTACTATGAATGTACCATTGGGTATCCAGAATTTGCATATTGAGGGAGATTCAAAACTCATAATTGATGTTGTTACAAAGGTTTCTATGTGTGGGTGACATCTTAAGGACATCATTACTGATATCCAAACCCTTATTCAGGGTATTCATATGGTTGATATCTCCCACATCTATAGGGAGGGAAATGGAGTTATTAACGTCCTTGCCAATTATGGTTAGCAATTTGAAAATTAGCAGTGTTGGTGCCAATGTCAAAATATCCCCTGGGTTATCAGGGAGTTAATTCAAAAAGATAGGGTTTTTAATGTTCACCCAACACATTTGTAATGTGAATGCCAACTTGGCACTGATCTCTCATGGCAAGTTGAGGTAGCTGATTAAGGACATCTTAATGATGATATATTGTACCCTTCTCTTAGATGCCATTTTGGCAATCTTGATATCCCATGGTAAGATGAGGTGGCCGATTGATGTTGACAGGAGTTTTATAGGGAAGATTTTGAAGCATGGAAAGGACATGCAAAGTTTGGGGAATGTGGCGGCATATCTGAGTAATAATAACTTGTGGACACTTCTAAATTTCATCATTTATTTTACCATTATCATTCCCAAGGCCAGGAAAGATAATTCTTGAAAGAAATAAAGAGAAATTCGTTGTGACTGTAATACTGAGAAGTCCAAATTTTTTCTTCTGTGTGGCTTTGTTGGAAATTTGATCATTGGGGGGATAGAATCTAAATTGAACCCATCACTTGTAGTGAATTCATGGATAACACCTTAGTGTGGCATTACTATAAGGAAGGAGGTATTATCCCTTTCCTGGAATGCCTTAATGGCCATGACGAAAATCTATCCAAGCAGTGTACCCTTTCATGGGATAACCACAAAGTTTAAATTGTAAAGATTAGGTTCAAGGTTTCTGAGGAGGTCATTGCAATGGCTATTAGTCTTTCCACTAAAGGCACAAAATTGAAGAGAAAGGCTAAGGTCGCGGACCACCAAAATCAGATTTTGTTTCTGGGTGAAGGAGAGGAGCTAGTTCCTTATCAAGGAGGGTTTGACTATGCCAAGTTACCGGAGCCATGGGATGTTATGTGCTATCTGCTGATGAAATAGTTCATCTTGGAGGGTTGCTTTACTAGGTTTTACAACTACCACCTTCCCCTTCTTAACCATTTTAGGAGAAATGCTCTTATTAGCTTTATATTCTATCTTTTATCTTCGCTAGAATACTTTATCCACCATGTGAAAGCTAAGTTTGCCATGAAGCCTTCAAAGCAGCATATTCCCCTCCACCAAGGCCTCATTCATCGCCTTTATAAATTCCATCTCGCTTTATCTCTGCCAGATCCCATTCAACCACCCATGATTATTGAAATCCCTAGGGATAACCCTCCCACTTCTGAAACTACTTCAGAGAAACCCACTGTTTCTACCCCTACCACTCAAAAACTAAAAGGGGTTTCCTTTTCTGAATCCCTGGAAGAGACTACTATGAAGGAATTTCATACTCCTACTTCTAAAGGTAGTGTGAAATCAAGGAAACAAAAACTTCAGGAAGTGGAACCATCTGTGGAGATCACTGATTTGGGGGAGGACATGGGGCCCATAAAAATTAAAAAAAAGTGACAGCGGGGGATCACCAAGAAAGGCTAAAACTAAAATAGCTAAAGACAAGATTAAGGGCAACACTTCAGGTGTTAGAAGATCTGGAAGAATTGCTGGCAAACCAGCCCCTCAGGCTAAATTGATTGACTACTCTGAAAGTGACTCAGATAAGTCTACTTAGGAGGGTGAACTGTCTAAAGGTGAAGGCATTGAAGTGTAGAAGATCTCGGAGGAGACTGAGGGAGTAGATGATAGTTGAGGAGGGGATGATAGTTGAGGAGGTTGAGGGGGATGCTGAGGAGGAACGTGCCAATCAGGAAGATGAAATGTCTGCTTTAAGAAACTAGGTGAATTCTCTTAAGCAGAGGTTTCTTTCCCTCAGACACTTCATAAGCAGTATGCTTTGCTCCTTAGCTATGGTTAATTTGACTCTTCTGTAGGAACAGGATACCCTTAGACATGATGCAGATGAAGTGAAGATCAAGGAGTTTGAAAAAATTTATGAATTTATGTCTGAAGGCTAGGATGATGTTTCTTCCTAGCTTTGTTTTATTTTCTTTCTATCTCTTTTTGCTGTTAGACTGCTACTACTTACTTTTTGCTATTAATCAACTATCAATGTTATAACTATTGTTGGTGGCTCCTTTTGTTGTGAGCCTTTACTGTTTCTTCTATGTTTTGTTAGGGTTCAGCCCCTAGTTTTATCCACCTTATTATATCAAAAAAAAGGATGCACCACAAATAAATATGTATTTTACATAATTAAAATATTCAATGTTATGCAAGGTGTACAACACACCTATTTCCTAACATTCTCCCACTTGTTGTTTATATTGCATAAGGGTCAACCAATGATATACATCATGATATCCATACATGAAACCACATGAATCTCCAACATGCTACCTATGGAAGAAAAGGAACAAGCTAAGGTGAGGATGCACCAATCCAAAGAACACAAGCATTAAATCCAAGTGATAATAAAGTGTCCAAGTTGTTGTGAAAAGAAAAAACCCACATGACTGGAAATAGAATCCATAACATATGCTAATACATCTAACCATCCATAACTCTAATGTATAAACACCATCAGTAAACTCATGCCAACAACGTATCCAACCCATAAACCAAAATCATAAGCTCCATGTACAAAACCTGTCAATGAAGAACACATATATCCAAGGACTCTCACTCCATGGATAATGTCAAATCTGAAAATAGATCCAAGGCATATCAAGTCTACCAATCAACACTTAAACCAAGGTGTGGTTAATCATCAAACCAATGTAGTATCAAGAAAAATCACAATGATTCACACATGTAACAAAAAATGATGCATACTCCCTCACAACATGTCACCATAACTCTCCCAAGTCCAACCATATGAACATGAACCTCCAAGAAGTAGCCATAAGACAAAGAGAGAAAACCTGTAAATCATATCATAACATGTCATTCTACCAACACCTCAAGTGGTAAGCTATGTCAAGTATGATCTCCTTTACAACACTAAATGAAAAGCCTTAACAACACCCAACAATTCAATCTCATAGATCAACTGAAACATATGTATCATGTAATTACCAACATGGATGTAATCCTCTCTAACCAAGGAAGTTCAAATGCATAACCATTCCCAAAACTAGGAATAAACCCAATCACATCTCCTAAACTCCTCGTAAATGATATCATAAATCAACTCATATGCATAAGGATCTAACCATGCTAACATCTCTCAAATGAACCTTCAAGAACTAACAAGCATAGCTCAAGATCCATATCCATGAGAAGATAAAGCATAAAGCAAAATGCATCTAAAAATAGGATGGGCAATGCCTATTAGAATATAATCCACCGAGTAGACCAAGAGTGGGGAATGAGAATGCTCCTCTATGATACACCAAGACACAAAGAGTCTCTCCAAGAACAATATCCTCTAGGTCCATGAACTCATGTCCATATCCAGGTGAAAGGCTTATCAACCTTCCTATTGAAACCTCCAAATAGTAACCATCTCATCAAATATCTCTCATCCCAAGAGAACTCTAGACTCACCCAAGTCTCCAAGTATCCATGAGTACCTACATGATCAATCCATGCTAAACTCCAAATGAAACACTGCACTATCATGAATCTCTCAACAAAATGACCAATGCACTCAATACCAAGAGAACCAACAAGACCACTATCAATG
Organism: Cunninghamia lanceolata; assembly: GCA_027924645.1. Lineage (NCBI taxonomy): Eukaryota > Viridiplantae > Streptophyta > Pinopsida > Cupressales > Cupressaceae > Cunninghamia > Cunninghamia lanceolata. The sequence continues at coordinate 22,563,597 of BSBN01001583.1, forward strand.
CTCCAAATGCATAATCAAGAAATTGTCATAACATCGTGATCTAACATATTTAAAAAGGAAGATCACATGCTCCAAAGAACATATCATGTGTCATGCCAACTCTCTAATTCAGAATCAAGAGTAAACCTTGGCACAATAACACCCATCCTACAAACAAGGATCAATTGTCAAAAATGACAACTCATAAACCAACAGCTCAACCAAAAACTCCAAGAGTCAAGTCAATGGTACCAAGATGTCAACATCTCCAAATCACATGAAGATAACCATCCTAGGTATTAATAGAACTCAAGATGACAAAGAACTCTCACTACATACAAATAGGATCCAAGAGATCCTCCATTGCACCAACAACCATTATAGAACATCATCCATTACAAAGTAATAAATCCACATCATTGCCAAAGCTCCCATTGAATCATGATATCGAGCTACACATAGCATCATGATAACCATCTCCTAAATGAAGATCATCCATGGCTGGGCAACATAATCAAGGAATCTTGCTGTAACATTAGCATCTCCCAAAAGGTAGAACCAAGTTCTCCAAGCCAAGAAGATAAACCATCATTATCAAAAGATCACATGAAGCATGTATCCAAGCTATCCATGACATCATGATAAACATGCTACAAGTCCTAATAACTGACCATCCAGGCACTCTAATCATCCATCCTCTCATCTCAATGCAACATATCAATGCAGAAATGACCACAAACAAGGTCAACTAACAAATTCTACATCAACATTGAATCTATATCATGGATATAGATAGTTCACATCTGAGCCATCCCACTATAATTAAATAGGTTATCAACCCACAAAACTGCATAACTTGTAGATTCCAAACATGTAACATGCAAACTCATCATCACATCAGTAACATGCAAGATGAGATATCCATGAAGATAACCTGTAGACTTCAAGACTCAAACACCAAATCAACCCCATATCTGATTTGCTAAACAAGTCCACAAGCAAGTAACCATAGTCAAAGAACTAATTGGACATCTAGGAGACAACAAAAGGATCCTAAACTAAACCACACCACCACTTGTCGTGCCAATGCTGAACTATACCTACATATCCATGAAACCATAATCATCACCATTGTTGTACCTATACTCAACTCCTACTAAAACAAGACTCCAAGTCTCACATTTCTATCAAACCATGTCCTCAAACCAAAAGACAACCTATGTACCTATTTCCATCAAAGTCCAAACTCTAAAAACACCTATAAACTTGTATTAGGAAGCACCAAAAATGATAACGTACTATACCAGCACACTAGTCTAATAATAGTATGTATTCCCCTAAGTTTGTGCCCAAAAATTTATCTAAATGCTCATGCAATCACACCATGAATCTCAAGCCCCCACAAGTGATCAACAAGTATTTAAACTTCTCTCTACACACCAAAATAGAAATATACCTCATTCATTGTGTGGTACACTGTAATATCTCTCCAACACCTATTTGAAATCCAAAATCTGATTCCGTATGCAAAATTTATGACCGTTTTACCATTTTAAAGAAATACCATCTTTAGGTATCAAATTCTAACACAAACAAAGAATATGATCACCACACCTATGCCACTATGTAGTACCCATAGAGACCTTTCCAATGCCTATAAGAAGTCAAAAATTTGATACCCTATGTAGAAGTTATGCCTCTAAAAAAAAGTTCCCCTATTAGGGTTGAAAAACAAAACCACATGGTTCCTGGGTGGTTTGCAGGCAAAGCCACCGGTGGCAGTGGCTGATGGGTAGTGACTAGGTTGTTTTTCCCAGTGGGGCGGCTCTCCATGTTGTTGGATTAGAGCTTTCCAACTACTCTTTCATCCTTTTAGGATTAGATTACTTTGTGTATTTCTAGGGATATGTGCATTTGCACTTCCCTTTTTTTCTTTATATTCATCTTTTTCAGTCACATTGACCATTCTTGACCTTTATCAAATATATTTGGCCATTCTTGACCATTCTTGACCTTTAATAAGAAATGATAAGTTAATGTAGCTCACAAATATTTGGCTATACAACATTATGGATACATATCAAATGAGAAGAAAATGTGACTCTTTTCTTTACAAAAGTATAAAACAAACCTTAGCTAATATAATGATATAATCTTATAGCAACACACCTCATCATACATAAACTTTTAGAAGCTTATTAAAAAGAAAAAATCACATAAATAAGATAAAATGAAAGTTTTATATGTCTAAATGATCGAAGGAGACTTATTTTGTTTATGTATACTACAAAATTTAAAATCATATAAATGTATCAACATAATATGGATTTTTTAAAAAACAAATTGCACAAATAAAATGAAAGCCATCATGAAATAGAGAAAAACTTAGTTTAGTAGGACAAGTTCATTTGCAGAAATAATATTGTCTTCATAATAAGAAGAATTGCATAAATAAGGTAGAAGCCTTATAAAATAGGGAGACACTTTTTTTATTTGCTAAGAAGAAATCATTTCCTATCAAGTGTATAAATTCTAAGTCCATAGTGTGTGCCAACATGTCCATAGAATCCAACAATATTTTCCTTGTCACTTGATACAAAAGAATCTCTAATTTCAAGGACAAATGGACCATATATAGATTAAATTAAATATGAAATGATGAGTTAATGTAGCTCACAAATATTTGGTGATATAACATTATGGATACATATCAAATGAGAACTAAATGTGAATCTTTTCTTTACAAAAGTGTAAAATAAACCTTAGCTAATATAATGATATAATCTTATACAACACATCTTGGCATACATAATTTTTTAGAAGTTTATAGAAAAGAAAAAAAATCACATAAATAAGATAAAATGAAAATTTTGATATGTCTAAATGATCTAAAGAGAGTTATTTAATTTATGTATATTACAAAATATCAAATCATATAATGTATTAACATAATATTGATTTCATAAGAAGAAAAATATTGCATAAATAAAATGAAAGCCAACATGAAATAGAGAAGAACTTGTTTTACTAGGACAAGTTCATTTGGTAAAATAATATTGTCTTCATAACAAAAAGGTTTGCATAAATAAGGTGGAAGCCTTAAAAAATAGGGAGACACTTCTTTTATTTGCTAAGAAGAGATCATTTCCTATCAAGTGTATAAATTCCAAGGCCATCCAAGTGCATGCCGACACGTCCATAGAAGCCAACAATCATTTTCTTGTCACTTGATTCAAAAGAATCTCCAATTTAAAGCCCAAATGGACCATATATAGATTAAATTTAATATAAAATGATAAGTTAATGTATCTCACAAATATATGGTGATACAACATTATGGATACATATCAAATGAGAATTAAATGTGAATCTTTTCTTTACAAAAGTATAAAGCAAACCTTAGATGATACAATGATATAATCTTATAGCAATACATCTCATCATACATAAATTTTTACAAGTTTATTGAAAAGAAACAATCATGTAAATAAGATATCATGGAAGTTTTGATATGTATAAATTTGATCTAAGGAGACTTATTTAATTTATCTATACTACAAAATATCAAATCATATAATGTATTAATGTAATATTGATTTCATATAAAAAAGTTTTGCCTAAATAAAATGAAAGCCAACATGAAATAGAAAAAAACATGTTTCACTAGGACAAGTTAATTTTGTAAAATAATATTATCAAGGATTCATAACAAAAATATTTACATTTAAATAAGGTGGATGCACTATAAAATCTAGGGATACACTTCTTTTATTTCACAAGAAGAGATCATTTACAGTCAAGTGTATAAATGCCAAGGCCATCCAAGTTCATGCATGCTAAGAAGAGATCATTTTCAATCAAGTATATAAATACCAAGACCATCCAAGTGCATGCATGCTAAGAAGAGATCATCTCCAATCAAGTGTATAAATGCCAAGACCATCCAAGTGTGTGTCAGCACGTCCATAGAAGCCAATGATCTTTTTCTCACCACTTGATTGAAATTTATCTCCAATTTCAAGGCCAAATGGACCATATTTTTTCTTAGTTGTTGTGAATGTCAAAGATGTGATTATCCTACTATTTTTAAATTTTACAACATATCCTTCAATTCTTTATAAGTATTCATTTGCCTCCAAACTAATTTGCAATTTAAACCACAAACAAAATGTAACATACATCCTTGCTTGAATATTGAACTAAAAGCAATAAATAAATGTTATGAATATTTTATATTAGCACTTGCATCGAAAGGAGGTGCAATGATTATGTTGGTTACAATTTATATAGATAGCACTATAAATTTGAATATAGCAAGCTTAACATTTTATAAGAGGTTTTATGTTCCAGTCATAAGTAATCCATAAAAAAGTAAAACAACATCAAAAGTAGTTCCTAATAACTCTCTTCCTCAAAGACTTCGTATGCAATGTGTATATTTCCTAAAGCAGATAACTAAGCATAGATCATTTATAAAAGTAAAGGTTCCTTTCCTTCTAATTTGTTGTGTCATGTCTTCAAAGATTTAGTCATCCTCAAAAAAGTGGCCTAAAGGTAATCTCAAAATAGAGCTTTTGTAAAACAAAGAACCTCTTGAAATCTTAAGCAAACAAAATTTGTTAAACACATATCAAAGCTATTGAGCTGAATTGATAACTTTGAAACCTAAGAAGGTTAATATCTTTGATCCTCTTTGGTATATGACAGGTCTAATGGATAAAGTGGAGACCATTGTGCGACTCAATTACATGGCCATCTAGCATAATCCATGTTGGCAAATCTTGAGAATATGGTACAAGCACATTCTGTACAGACAATAAATACATAATGAGGTGAAAATAATGGCCACACTTGAGTTTAATGTATTTTTATTCCTTGATCACTTCTAACAAATCTTACATGATTCATGAAAAATTGACTCTTCCTCCCAAAACAATTTAAAAAGTAAATCTCATGAGCTAAAAATAATGAGTAGCTTAAAATGTTTTTTATTACCTAAGGATGCATAACAAGCCTCTACTAATCAGGACTAAAACCATCTATGAATTGTCTTTGCAAATTATTTAAAAGAAAATCATAAGGATGCAATCATACATACCGAGGTAAAATAATATCCACACTTGAGCTTGGCCAAAAAAAAACAATCATTTTTAATCTTTTTATTTGTAGGTCTTAAAAAATCTTATATATATATATATATATATATATATATATATATATATATATATATATATATATATATATATATATATATATATATATATATATATATATATATATATATATATATATAAGAAATGATAAGTTAATGTAGCTCACAAATATTTGGCTATACAACATTATGGATACATATCAAATGAGAAATAAATGTGAATCTTTTCTTTACAAAAGTATAAAACAAAACTTATATAATCTTATAGCAACACATCTCATCATACATAAACTTTTAGAAGCTTATTGAATAAAAAAAATCACATAAATAAGATAAAATGAAAGTTTTATATGTCTAAATGATCGAATGAGACTTATGTTATTTATGTATACTACAAAATTTTAAATCATATAATGTATTAACATAATATGGATTTTATAAAAAAAAAATGCATAAATAAAATGAAAGCCAACATGAAATAGAGAAAAACTTGGTTTACTAGGACAAGTTGATTTGCAGAAATAATATTGTCTTCATACCAAAAAGAATTGCATAAATAAGGTAGAAGCCTTATAAAATTGGGAGACACTTCTTTTATTTGTTAAGAAGCAATCATTTCCTATCAAGTGTATAAATGCTAAGGCCATCCAAGTGTGTGCCAACATGTCCATAGTATCCAACAATATTTTCCTTGTTTCAAGGCCAAATGGACCATATATAGATTAAATTAAATACGAAATGATGAGTTAATGTAGCTCACAAATATTTGGTGATACAATATTATGGATACATATCAAATGAGAACTAAATGTGAATCTTTTCATTACAAAAGTATAAAATAAACCTTAGCTAATATAATCATATAATCTTATACAACACATCTTGTCATACATAATTTTTTAGAAGGTTATAGAAAAGAAAAAATCACATAAATAAGATAAAAATAAAAATTTTGATATGTCTAAATGATCTAAAAAGACTTATTTAATTTATCTATATTACAAAATATCAAATCATATAGTGTATTAACATAATATTGATTTCATAAGAAGAAAAATTTTGCATAAATAAAATGAAAGCCAACATGAAATAGAGAAAAACTTGTTTTACTAGGACAAGTTCATTTGTTAAAATAATATTGTCTTTATAACACAAAGGTTTGCATGAATAAGGTGGAAGCCTTAAAAAATAGGGAGACACTTCTTTTATTTGCTAAGAAGAGATCATTTCTGATCAAGTGAATAAATTCCAAGGCCATCCAAGTGCATGCCAACACGTCCATAGAAGCCAACAATCATTTTCTTGTCACTTGATTCAAAAGAATCTTCAATTTAAAGCTCTAATGGACCATATAATAGATTAAATTTAATATGAAATGATAAATTAATGTAGCTCACAAATATATGGTGATACAACATTATGGATACATATCAAATGAGAACTAAATGTGAATCTTTTCTTTACAAAAGTATAAAGCAAACCTTAGCTCATACAATGATATAATCTTATAGCAATACATCTCATAATACATAAATTTTTACAAGTTTATTGAACAAAACAATCATGTAAATAAGATAAAATGGAGGTTTTGATATGTCTAAATTTGATCTAAGGAGACTTATTTAATTTATGTATACTACAAAATATCAAATCATATAATGTATTAACATAATATTGATTTCATAAAAAAAGTTTTGCCTAAATAAAATGAAAGCTAACATGAAATAGAGAAAAACATGTTTCACTAGGACAATTTCATTTGCTAAAATAATATTATCCAGGATTCATAACAAAAATGTTTACATAAATAAGGTGGAAGCACTATAAAATCTAGGGATACACTTCTTTTATTTTATAAGAAGAGATCATTTACAATCAAGTTTATAAATGTCAAGGCCATGCATGCCAAGAAGAGATCATTTCCAAGCAAGTGTATAAATGCCAAGACCATCCAAGTGTGTGTCAGCACGTCCATAGAAGCCAACGATCTTTTTGTCACCACTTGATTGAAATTTATTTCCAATTTCAAGGCCAAATGGACCATATTTTTTCTTAGTTGTTGTGAATGTCAAAGATGTGATTATGCTACTAGTTTTAAATTTTACATCATATCCTTCAATTCTTTTCAAGTATTCATTTGCTGCCAAAGTAATCTGCAATTGAAACCACAAACAAAATGTAACATACATCATTGCTTGAATCTTAAACTAAAAACAATAAATAGATGTTACGAATATTTTAAACTAGCACTTGCATCTAAAGGATGTGCAATGATTATGTTGGTTGCAATTTATATAGATAGCCCTATAAATTTGAATATAGCATTGGGTCAATAGAGAAGCCTAACATTTTATACGAGGTTTTATGTTCCAGTCATAAGTAATCTATAAAAAAATATTACAACATCAAAAGTAGTTCCTAATAACTCTCTTCCTCAAAGACTTCATATGCGATGTGTATATTTCCTCCTAAAGCAGATAACTAAGCATAGAGCACTTATAAAAAGTAAAGGTTCCTTTCCTTCTAATTTGTCGTGTCATGTCTTCAAAGATTTAGTCATCCTCAAAAAAGTGCCCTGAAGGTAATCTCGAAATAGAGCTTTTATAAAACAAAGAACCTCTTGAAATCTTAAGCAAACAAAATTTGTTAAACACATATCAAAGCTATTGAGCTAAATTGATAACTTCGAAACCTAAGAAGGTTAATATCTTTGATCCTCTTAGCTATATGAAGGTCTAATGGATAAAGTGGAGACCATTAGGCGACTCAATTACATGGCCATCCAGCATAATCCATCTTGAAAATATGGTACAAGCACATTACTCAGGTGAAAATAATGGCCACACTTGAGTTTAATATATTTTTATTCCTTGATCACTTCTAACAAATCTTACATGATTCAAGAAAAATTGACTCTTCCTCCCAAAACAATTTAAAAAGTAAAGCTCATGAGCTAAAAATAATGAGCAGCTTAAAATGTTTTTATTACCTAAGGATTCATAACAGGCCTCTACTAATTAGGACTAAAACCATCTATGAATTGTCTTTACAAATTATTTAAAAGAAAATCATAAGGATGCAATCATACTAGGTAAAATAATACCCACACTTGAGCTTGGCAAAAAAAAAAATTAATCATTTTTAATCTTTTTATTTGTGGGTCTTCAAAAATCTCTTATATTTAAGATCAAACTATTGTAAAAAAAAAACATCATAAGACCACCAGCTTCTATAAATTTTGGAGCTTAAAGTGTTAAGCCTGCAACTACAAAATTCACCAGACCACCTATTTTAAAATGCTCCCCCTCCATGAGACGGCAGCCTTAACCGGCATATTTTCGCGGCACAGAAAACCACCGAGCACAGCCAAATTTCTACGCGTTCCCACTGCCAATGAAATCTTGTGGCACAAAAGCAGGGTTCTGATATCAATCTTTCATCGGAAAGAAAAAAAAAAAGAAAAGAAAAAAAAACACTTCACCGCCTTTTGCCCGAGTGCAAAATTACCTAGTTTTTCCAGCAAATCCCAAAGATTTGCGGCCTACGCGGATTCAGATCAAAAAACCCAAAACCCAGGGTTTGAATAAACAGATCCAATTTCCCAGAAAACCCTCAATTCTACCTCAAATTTCGTGGACAATTGTCCGACAAATCCCAGCTTACCCGTTAATCTAATGCAATTGAGTGCAGGGGAAATTTGTCTGCAATAAGAATTTCAAAAAGATTCCGATCGTGCCTTTGGGTATTATAGTCAGACTGGAAAAAAAAAACATATTAAAAACGTTGGGGTTTGCATCCTGGCTTCAGTATCAATGCTCTTTCCTGACCGTGCGATGGGACGATTAGACAGAGCAAATTACATGATAGATTATTATTTCCTGGGAAAATAAAACAAGCAGATTCCTGAGAAATTCCCGGGAAAATAATAATAATAATAATAATAAATCTTATATAAGTAGGAGGTATTTTTCGCAGCATGTCAAATTATGATATATATAAAATCATAAACTTTTTTTGTTCAAATCTAAAATATGATTTTAAAATATTTAATTAATTCAATATAATTTATGTATTAAATACCTTATGCTGCTTCATTCCCTTGTGTCCATGCCGACCTGGAGTGACAGGAACACTGTTTTTTTCATTCTGAATACGATACTCAACCTGAATGGAATGGATAATATCTCCATAAGTTACTGTAATGCTCTTGATACGAGAAAATGAACCATCCTTCCATCCAGATCCACCAGTACCACCCCACGGTCCCTCTTTACTGTCATGAAAGTTTGCCTAAACATAGACATAATATTAATAATTAAATACAACACTCCAGTATAAGAGAATAAATAGTATTAATGCTATCAAAGAAGAATAAAGCAGAACTCAAGAAAGGAAACAAGCCCAATATCTAACCATTCTACACAGCAGATACTTTATTCGCTTCAAACTGCGAAGTGACTTCTATTGCAATGGGAAAGGTGCTTATATATAAAAAATGTTGCGTATCGCTTAAGCAACTTTACAATTACCATTGGGGGTGGGGGTGGTCCTCAGTGCTCACTATAAAGATCTTCTAGCACAACCGACCAAAGATTTAACTATTCGAAATCAGGACTCTCAGTCCTTCAAAAAAAATTATTTGGAAAGTACGCTTAAGAAACGTTTCGAAAGTCTCTGTAGGCCACTAAAAAACTTTAAAAAAAATTATTGGAAACCGTTTGGAAAGTCTGTCTAGGCGGCGTAAAAATCTTTTAAAAATTATTGGAAAACGTTTCGAAAGTCTCTGTAGGCCACTAAAAAACTTTTTAAAAAATTATTGGAAACCGTTTGGAAAGTCTGTCTAGGCGGCGTGAAAATCTTTAAAAAATATTGGAAACCATTTCGAAAGTCTGTGTAGGCCACGTAAAAGTCTCTACAAAAATTCTTGAAGTGGATGTTTGGATCACCATGAATTATTTAAATTGCAACCTTGGTATAATACGGCACTTTAAATTATTCATAAATATAATATAATATTTTTATTTACAAAATATATTATTTTAAAATATTTTGTTATAGAAATATAAATTAATTTAAAATGTTTTAAAAATTAATATAAATAATCCTTTCTTTTACAATGTTTATTTTGAACTTATTTAAAATTGATAATGAAATATATATTAATTTAGAATAATTTTTTTAGAATGTTTATCTTCAATATTTTTTAAATCAATTTACTTGTAACACAATTATATTTTTATATTTTTAATGTTTTGATTTACTTTTTTTAATTAATATATATGTGGATAGGAGAAAAAAAAATTTCTAACACTTACTTTGTATTTAGAAATGAAGGAGTCATGGCAATTGAAATGCCAAGTTTGATTTATTTGCTTAGATAGGTGCCTAAAGCTTAAAGCCAAAGAGTAGGACAATAATTTGTGAAGTTGGAGCTTTAATTTCACCAATTGGTTCATAAGTATCCAACAATCTATCTCTTTCAAATTATGTTGCATAAATATCCATTTTAGTGATTTCTTAGGGCTTTTCTTATTGTATATTTAGTTGAATACTTAAAGATGGTTTTTATAGTTTAATAGTTAAAAGATCTATTTTTTTTCTATTTTTTTTTTTAAATCACAATCATAGATCAATGTATGCTTTCTACAAACTCTATGATTATAGATTTGATTTCAATTCAATCTAGCAGTAGTTAATAATAATAATTCTCATTTAATAAACCAAATTAGGCATCCACATTACCAAATCAGGCTATCAAGGAAAATAATTTCGCAATAAAAGTGTAAGAATCTATAAAATATAAAAAATCCATGCTACTTAATCTCTTCTCATCCAAAAAACCAGAAAAATATTCCACCCACAACATTTTTTTTGAATTTTTTTTTCTTAAAACATCAATTGAAAGGTAATTAAATGAACAAACCATCATAAAAAAATTATATGACAGGTAGGGGTGACAGTCAAATTCTAGGCCTACTTTAACGTATTAAATCCTCATTGTGAAATGAATTTGAACAGAGTCAGAGTAAATGAAGATGTAATTCATTATTAGATGTAAAAGTGGGAAGATGATGAATAGTGTCAAGATCTATCAAATCAACCCTCCTTTCACAATAACAGTCAAGGACAACAACCGAGCCAAGTCACTACAGATGAAGAGGCCTCAACTATAGGTTGATGTACTCAGGAATGATATGGAAAGAATGATTAGATTGAAAGATTTGTTAAACCCTAGATTTAGTAAGCCTTAAACACTAATTATAATGAAATCAGGCACAAGCAGACACTCAGGAAGGATTAGAAACTCACCAAAAGTTGTATTTTTTGAGGCGAAGACTTTGCAAACTATGGGGTAGGTGCCCAAGTCCAATAGGGTAACTTTTCTGTGGATTTGGAATAGTCAGTAGTGTCAGATAATATTTAGCTCTTGAGTTTCTAGAAATTCCTATTGGGAGGACTACGGGACGGGTGCCCTCATCCAGTAGGGTAGATTTACAACACTTTTTCTCTAGATCTCAAATCTCTATCCTCTGAATAGCTTCTCTGCAACTTCACTCCACATGATCCCGCACCTATAACCTATAATCATAAAGAGAGGGGTTGGGGGTTGTGGTGTTTAGGAGCTTGCCTCAGTCAAGCCCCAGAATGACATTCAAGTCTTCCAACACTATTGTTTAGATAGAGTGCATGCCCAAGGGAGGGTAGAGGCAAAAGCAATGATGAAATAGATTGATTGAAATACAAATAGATATCACCTTTGAGGTGAAACCCTCACGGAGATGAAGATCCTTCAAAGCATAAGGAGATGGATTGATGAAGCCAAATCTGCAATAAACAGAAACAATAACAACCCAATTCTACTCTACATAATGAATTCCTTAAAATCCCTTAGCTTAATATCATTAGTTCGTATTATCCATCTAGGTGTAAAATGAAGTCCTAAACATGTTTATATATGCATTCCCACTAACTTTCATAATTCAAATTGAAAAGGATGACAAGGGGAAACCTTTTTAAAGGTCCTATGCCGACAAACTTAAATTTGGGTCCCAACAAATCAGGATGGACTAGGGCATGGGTGCCCAAGTCCAAAGATTTGGGTCATGATTAGTATTTAGATTGGGTCCCTAAGTCCCATTTGACATGGGTTTTGGGGGAATTTCCTCCAGGTTAAGTTTTAAACATGTAAAGTGTAAACACGAGGATCTAGGATCTAAACTAGGAGGTAAAAAGACACGAGGCTACTTTTTACTCCATAACATTTAGCCCCCACTTTAATTTATGTATGATCTTACGATTCCATACATGCATTAAAGTATAGTTGAAGCACATAAAACACATCAAACATGTCAAGCACATAAAGCTAAGGCATACCTAAAGGTTGGAGGACTATTTCTAGCCCCAAATCTCAGGTAAGCACTAGAAAACACGTGAAAGACACACTAAAGACAGTGAATATAGTGAAGCACACAATACACGAAGAAGACATGAGAGCAGTCACACAGTACACGAAGAATACATTGATTTAATAACCAAAAATAACATCCTAAACTACCCTGGGGCGTAGGGAGCTCATCGTTATATGCCTTTAGACCACCACATATACACAAAACAAAATCCAAACTTTGTGGAGGGAGCTCATCGCTACATACATTTAGACCACACTCAAGGGAAGACACAACAAACATGCAAAGAAGACACACGGAGTACACGAGCACCATATAGTATCCATAGACACACCAAATGTCTTAGACACGACAAACACAAGCGATGGAAGGAGCTTATTGCTAAGTCTCACCATCTAAAACACATTGCTAACACACCTAACAGTTGAGCTATGCTACCACAACAACCAAAGACATTGTTAAGAGTGGATGACTCAAGATCCAGTCCCACCTCCGCAGAGGACTTTGTATAAAAGAATGTGCACTAGTTCAAGAGATACACCATCCCACCTTCCACAATAGGGCTTTGTATAAAAGGATACGCACTACATCAAGAGATACATAATCTCGCCTCATGATGAGGGATTTTTTTCTTGCAATTTATTAAGGATGTGCACTAGCTCAAGAGATACAACATCCTGCCTCTTGATGAGAGATTTCAAAAATGCTTCATTAGTGTCAAAATAATCAGATAGGTACCATTATGTATGCCCCCACCTTAAGGTGGTTGATAACACTTGCTGATATCAAGCAAAGTAAGGTACAGTGAAAACATGCAAGGGAACAAGAGCTCTCACAAAGCCCATGCCCCCAAAGGTGACATGTGCCACGATGGCCGAATGTTCTCAAAAACACATTGATATGAATTGCTAAGATAATCAACAACAGATATCACTGTAGTTGGTGGTCAGGGTTTGATCCCAGTTCTAATTTGAATTGTACTACCCCGGTATGGGTTAGACTTCTAGGCTTCCCTTTAGAATACTGGGATGAAACTATTTTTTCTTCTATTGCTAATTCATTTGGCTAGTTTGTTACTGTAGATAATACCACTCAGGCTAAATCCTGTTTTGTCTATGCTAGATTTTGTGTTAATGTGGAAGTCCACAAAGCCCTTCCTACATCCATTGAGCTGAACTCCAAATATGGGGTATGGACGCAGCTAATACTTTATGAAAATTCTACCACCTTTTGTCAACTTTGCAAGAAGAAGGGGCATTTGATTTCCCACTGAAAGCTCAAGAAAGATGAGGAACCTACAAATCAAGAAAAAAGGGAAAAGTGATCTCAGTTCCTTAGGGCATTCTATGGACAAGAAGTCAATAGATCATGAGGAATTCAAGGAGATAGAGGGAAATGGGGCACAAGATCCCCACCACTTCTCAAAAGAAAGTCTCCCGCCAATATTGGAAGATGGTGAGATTCAAAACAAATTCGATGAAATCCATCAGGAAGGGCAATCACAAGCTCCCAGTGAAAACCTAGAGGCACAAGATAATGTTTCAGACGTTCTACTCCCTCAGGACAACCTTCAATCTCGGGATTCCAATCCTGTTCAAGGTGAGATGAAATCTCAACCAAGATAGAGTTCAGCTCCTCTTCCCCCTAGAGCAAGGTCTAATGGTTCACACAATGAAGAATAGTGTAAGGAAGGGATAAACTCTCAGTCTTCTCTGAGATTGAACTCGGGTCCAACTCCACTTTCCTCGGGAGTAGGGCCTAGTAAAACTCATAGTGACCACGAAGGGTGGATGACCCCAAAGAAGAGGGGTCATAAGTAAAAGAAGTCTGTAGATGTGGGAATAGACCCCAAATCAGGAAGGCCATCATTAAGGGAAACAAGGCAAAGGGAGGTAGCTAGGGAGATAGCCAGTGGCAAACAAAAGATAATGGAGATTCACTCTCAAAAATTATTTAAATGAGGATCTTGTCATGGAATATGAGATGCCTTAATAGCCCCTCAAAATAGTACAAAGTTAAAAACTATATTCTTGATCAAAAAATTGATATTCTCTTACTCCAAGAAGTTAAAATATTGGTGGAAAGCTTCAAAATGATTGCTGATAGAATCTGGCTCAATGTCGCCTATTGTATCAGTCCTGTTGTTGGTGCTTCTGGTGGGATTGTCATGATGTGGAACAAAGCTAGGGTTCGAGGTATGCTGACCTTTCTGAATAAACATTGTCTTATAATTAATTTTTCTTTGCCTTCTTGCAACTGGAACTTAGTCAATATATATGCCCCAAACACTAGGGTGTTGAGGAAAACTCCATGGAGGGATCTATCTATTCATATCTCCTCTTCTCCTAACTCCCATTGGATGTTGGCAGAAGATTTCAACACACCTTTATACCCTTCTAAGAAGACTGGGGGCATTCTGGACTACTCTGATAGGATGCTTGATTTAGCTAAATTTACTAATAGTTTTGGGCTCTTGGATATAGAGTTATTGAGTCAAAACTATACCTGGACTAATAGAAGAAGAGGAGATCAAATGATCGAAGTTAAGCTGGATAGGTTCCTTATCTCAAACAATTGGGATAACACTCTCACCATTAAACTTTCTGCACTCCCAAGGATGGTCTTTGATCATAATCCTATTCTTCTAAATTGGGTTGAACAGCAAATTAAAGGGCCCTTCACTTTCAGATTTGAAGTGATGTGGATCAAACATCAGGATTTTAGAAGTCCTCTCTCTAGGTGGTGGTAGCTCCAGGTTCAGGGCACCCCTATGTTTAGACTGGCTAAGAAACTCTTGCACATTAAGAGAGACATTCGAGTGTGGAACAAATATAGTTTTGGGAATGTGTTTTCCCAGAAGAAGATCATTTCTAGAAAATTGGCTAACATTCGAGCTAGAATAGATCAAGGGGACTCTTCTGAGGACACTGTTCAAATAGAAAACAAATTAATCACGAATTGGAAAAATATTACGAATAGAGAGGAACTCTATTGGAAACAAAAATCTAGAGTCCAATGGCTCAAGGAAGGAGATCGTAATACTACTTTTTTCCATCTTTCAGCTATGAAACATAGAAAGTCCAAAACTATCTCTAAATTGTGGATGGAGGATGGTAGTTAGATCCCTAATGATAAGGAGATTGGTAATCAGGTAGTTAGTTTCTTTTAGGACTTGTTGACGAAACAAGCTATCAATGCTGATAATAGGCCAGTTATGGATCAGCTCCTCAATAATATTCCCACTTTGATTTTTGAGGAAGATATTGCTGACATTTTAAAACCTATTTTTGAGGAAGAGGTCTGAGAAGTTTTAATCTCTATGGGTCCCTTTAAATCCCCAGGCTCGGATGGTTTCCCTCTAACATTCTTCGAAGAGTTTTTTGACATTGTCGGATATGATGTTACTACTGCTATTAGAGATTTCTTCAGAACTGGAAAACTCCTTAAATAGTTTAACAACACTTTTATTGTTATGGTCCCTAAGAAACCCAACCCTGAAGCACTTACTAATTTCAGACCTATCAGCATGTGCAACACTATCTACAAGATATTCAGTAAGTTACTTGTCTATAAATTTCAACCCCTTCTGGATAAAATTATTTCCTCTTCTCAAAAAGGCTTTGTTCCTGGAAGATAGATATTAGATGCTATTATTCCCACCCATAAAACTATCCACTCTATAGAGAAAAGCATGATCCCAGGTATGGTTCTTAAGCTTGATATATCCAAAGCTTATGATAGAGTCTCTTGGCAGTTCTTATTTAAAGTTATTCAAAAGTTTGGTTTCAATGAAAAGGTGTCCCTCACCATTCAGGAAGCTATCGCCACCGTTAAATTCTCAATTCTTGTCAATGGGGTTCCAAGAGGTTTCTTCTCTCCCACAAGAGGTATTAGACAGGGGGATCCTTTATCACCCTACCTCTTTATCATATTGGCTGAAGCTCTTGGGAGTTCTATCCATTCAAAGATCAATTCCAAGGAAATAGTTGGAATTAAGCTAGCCTCTACTCTCCCTCCTATGTCTATATAGCAGTTTGTGGATGATACCATCCTCTTTGGTATCTCCTCAGATTTGGAAGCCCGAAGTTGGAAAAAACTCCTCAATGACTATGCCAAGGCTTCTGGTCAACACATCAACTTCCAAAAGAGTAATGTGTTCTTTTTCAATACCTCGAGAGACCTTCAGAAGAAAATTATTTAATATAATTGGATGTGCTGTTGCGGATTTACCTTCAGTCTACCTTGGTCTCCCTTTAACTATCAAGGAAGTAGCTCAGGGTTTATGAAACAATATCTTAGAAAGAACCCAAAAGAAATTAGTGGGCTGGAAAGGGAAGCTCCTAAGTAGTGATAGAAAATTGCAACTTCTTCGTGCCTCCCTTCAAGGTATTCCCACTTACTTTCTCTCTCTTTTCAAAATGCCTAAGTATATTGCTAACAAACTGGAACAGATCCAAAGAACTTTCTTGTGGACAGGAGTGGAAGAAAAGAAGAGAATGTCCTTGGTCAAATGGGAAAAGGTCTGCCTCCCTAAAACTCATGGTGGTCTGAATATTAGAAATATTTAAAAAATGAACAAAGCACTTTTATCTAAAATCAATTGGAATTTAATCAGAAACAACAAAGATTGGGGGGGAATTATGAAAGCTAAATATTTGCAAGGTTCTGTCAGCTATAACTTCCTTCATCAGGAGGGTCTTCCACAAGGATCAATGATTTGGAATAAAATGATCAAATGCAGGAGCTTAATCAGGAAGGGGTTAATATAGAAACTGGGAGATGGCAACCTCATAAACTTTTGGGAGGATCCTTGGTTGACTGACAAAGCTTTGTCCTCTCAAGAGGGCAATGAGGTTGTTGCTATTACTTCTAAATAGTTCTTTGGTATTAAAGTTTGTCCTTATATCCAACAAGGATATGGAATCGGATAGTGGAAAAACTTGCTTGAGTGTTGTAACAATCCTTATAATGAATGTTATACAACATATGCTTTTGGGCAAATGGATCCCCCTTTTTCCAAAACTAGATGAGTTACTTTGGACTGCAGATAAAAAAGGCCTTTCCTTAGGCAAATCCACTTACCATCTACTGATTAAGGAAGACCACAGAGATGAGATTTGGAGGAAAGTCTGGAATCATAAAGTTATCCCCAAAGTCATTTTTTTCTAGTGGGTAGTGGTCCATAAAAGAATCTTAACCCAAGATAACCTTCAGAGAAGAATTTTTTATCTGGTTAATAGATGTGTCATGTGCCTCAAAGAGGAGGAAACTATACCCCATCTGATTCTACATTGTGACTTTGCTAGAGAAATTTGGAGTAGAGTGCTTTTGAACTTTGGTCTGCATTAGGTTTGTAATAAGGATATTTGGGAGGTCATTTCTAGCCAGATCCCTCCTTTCTCTCAACCCTGGTTAGTGGAGCTTTAGAACCAAACTCTTCCCAAGTTATTGGTTGGAGTATGTGGAAGGAAATGAATAATAGAATTTTTAGAGAGACTGCCAAAGATCATTCTCAAGTCTACGATTCTCTCTCTAAGATTCTCATTGAAAGTGTGACCGATTGTCATGTTAAGACTACTAACAAACCTCTCACCCAGCATGATGAAAGTGTGGCTACAAATTGGGGAATACTTAATCAAATCCATGCTTTTAATAACTCTAAGCTTCTTCAGAGGTTGCATATCAGGTGGCCCCACTCGAAGTTTGGTTGGCTTAAATTAAATTTTGATGGGGCTTCAAAATCTAATGGTAAGGCTAGTGGTGGTGGGATTATCAGGAATGACAGAGGGGAGCTTGTTGCTGCCTATGCAGGGGGATTAGTCCTCCGAAGTAATAATTTTTCTAAGGCCTTAGCTCTTTTATGGGGTGTTAAACTGGCAATCACATTAGGTGATGTAGGAGCATCCTTGGTTCAAGAGTAATCTTGCATCAACCAAAAATATTTGCATTTCAGCTTGTTTACATTTCAGTTCTTTCATTTTCCAGTTCAATTCAGGTAGTTCAGTCAGAAGCAATTTAGCTTGTGGTCGGGTTTTGGCATTTCACATCTTGTAGATCTGGACTTAGCATCTACATTATATCATGAATTCAGAACATTTGGATCAATTATAGGAAAGTTATCGCTATCAGAAGATCAACTATTTTCTCAGAGTAGAGCAACCTGACAGTCTCAGACAAATCAGTTGTAGGAGAAGGCTTGCAGATCATTCCTTGAATTGCAGATCTTAATGACACATCATTCAATGATCACTGATTTGTGGCCAACCTTTCTGAGATGTCCACATGTTGTTCCATTCATTTGAGGAATAGTTCTATGCATTTAGGTCTGACCTATCTGTGAACATCTTAAATCTCTTCATTGGAGTTTGTGACCTTCCTTGGCCGACACAGAGGAATCCATTGGTCTGGAAATGATATATATAGATGTAATAGATCCTTAGGAAGGCAGTTAGCAATTGATTCATATTCTATAATTTGGATTTGTGTGAAGGAGCTTCAAAGCTTTCTCTTGCACATGTATGTATTTAGGCCTTTGAGCCCTAGTTGTAAGCCCGCATGTTGCTGGCCATAATGTATTTGAATTCTTGGATTTACTAAATGACTGAATTTGCATTTGTTCCATTTTCTTGAGTTGTTTCCGTTGTGTTTACTCTTGCTGCACGGTCTGGATAGTTCATTCTACGAACCCTCCTACCGTGACTGCACCAAGTGGAATCAAAGGCAAAGTTTAATTCTTTGGAGCAAATTGGCTAAGGGGATCCCGTAAGATCTCATTTTAGGAAGATCGCTGATTGAGAGGCAATTGTCACTTGTAGCCCGATCACCGAATTTGAGGTAGTTTGCACTTGATCCTAGGAAGAATGTCGCCGTGAAGAGTTCCTCCTATTGGTATAATGGCTAATAGAATAGATGAGATGATGGAATTGATGAGAACAATGCAAATTCATTTGGATGCTGTTGAGGAAGATAGACTTAAAGACTTGACATGAAGACCTAATGTTGAAAGTGATGATGAAGAAGAATTTCAATCTACTAAACAAACTAGAAAAACCCTAGAAGGTCATGAAGAAGAAGAATCAGATCAGGTAAAGATGTTGCGAGCTATTTCAAAGATTGGAAAGAGACCTAGAGTTAATGTGTTGAATTATTTTGGTAATTTGAACCCTGAAGAGTTGATTGATTGGATAAATGATATGGAAGAATACTTTGAATATGAAGAGATGGAAGATCCGAAGAGAATGAAATTTGCAAAGATGAAGTTGAAAGGACATGCTGGTATATGGTGGAAAGAAGTTCAGTAGGAAAGAAATAGAATAGGGAATGAAAAGATTACAAAGTGGGACTAGATGGTGACAAAGTTAAAGAATCAGTTTATACCTGTTGACTATGAGTTGGAACTATTGAAGAGATTGCAAAACCTAAGACAAAAGAATAAATCGATGAAGGAGTACACTGAAGAATTTCATAAAATAATCATAAGGACAGGACATAGTGAAGCAAACAAGGAGAAAGTGGCTAGATACATCAATGGGTTGAGATTGAACATTCAAGAGGAACTGAGTTTGGTAAGGATGACATCTTTGGAGGAAGCATATCAGTTTGCCCTGAAAGTTGAAGAGAAGCTGAATAAGAGACATGATCAGGGATAGAGAGGCAGAGGAGGTAAATTCTAGAGAGGAAGAATATTTTCTAGATATGATAGATCATTTGTGGAGCAGAACAAGTTTGACACCCCGTTGAAGAAGGATGACAAAGATAACAATGCCTATTGGAGAGATGACAAAAAATTTTACTAGAGAGGAAACCCTAGTGCATATTGGAATAAATGATATAGAAGAGAAGGAAGGAGATTTGATAGGAGAACATTCAGAGGTACATGTTTCAAGTGTGGAGGTGAAGGACATAGAGCATTTGAATGTAATCAGGGTAGTACAAGCAAGAAGATAGAGAACAGTGGGAGAGCAACCTATGTTGAGGAAGAACTTGTTGAATCACCTAGTTCAGTTCGCAATATAGAGAAAGAAGAATCATTGGTGATGAGGAGAGCACTATTTCAAGTAGAGACACATGAGGAACCATCACAGAGGAAGAGTCTATTCAGAACAAGATGCAAATCAGGAGGTAAGTGTTGTAAAGTTGTGATTGATAGTGGTAGTGCAGACAACCTAGTTTCAAAGGAGATGGTGACTAAGCTGAAGTTGGAAATATTGAAACACCCTAAGCCCTATCAGATAGCATGGATTCAGGATGATCATAAGGTACTGGTGAGTGAACAATGTCTGGTGAAATTTCATATTAGATATTATCATGATGAAGTCTTGTGTAATATTATGCCTATGGATGTTTGTCATCTCTTATTGGGTAGACCTTGGCATTATGATAGAAAAGCTATGCATGATGGGAGAAAGAATACATATACTATAATAGCAAATGGAAAGAGAATTACCTTGATTCCTTTGGAGGATGATCCTAAGAGTGAAGTATACGGGAATGCTAGAATCTGTTTGGTAGATGGAAGAAATTTTTTGGATGGTTTGAGACACGAGAATATATGTTATGCCTTGATTCGTAAGAAACGTGTAGTCTTGAAGAAAGAGACTGGAGAAGAACAACCAGAAGAGATAAAAGAGTTGCCAACAAAGTATGAAGATATCATATCAGATAATGTGCCTGAAGGATTACCACCTATAAGAAGTATCAGTCATCACATGGATCTTATACCGAGAGAAAGTTTGCCTAACAAAGAAGCACATAGAATGACATCGGTAGAGAATGAAGAATTGAATAGACAGATATAAGAGTTGTTGAAAAAAGGTTTGATCAGAGAAAGTTTGAGCCCTTGTGCAGTACCTATAGTTTTGGAACCTAAGAAGGATGGAGAATGGAGAATGTGTACTGATTCCAAAGCAATAAACAAGATCATAGTTAAGTATAGATTTCCTTTACCTAGGATGGATGATATCATGGATTGTTTGAGTGGAGCGAGATATTTCACAAAGATAGATTTGAAGAGTGGATACCATCAGATTAGAATTAGAGAAGGAGATGAATGGAAGACTGTTTTTAAGACAAATGAAGGATTCTATGAGCGGTTAGTGATGCCTTTTCGATTGACAAATGCACTGAGTAATTTCATGAGATTGATGAATGAAGTTCTGAAGAAATTCTTGTGTAAGTTTGTAATTGTATACTTGGATGATATTCTGATTTTTAGTAAGACAAAAGAAGAACACTTGTGGCATATTAGGCAAGTTTTGCAAAGGTTGAAAGAGGAGAAATTCCTGATAAACATCAAGAAGTGTAGTTTCATGAAGGAGGAGTTGGTATTTTTGGGATTTGTGATTTTTGTAGAAGGATTGAAGATGGACCCTGAGAAAGTGAGAGCAATTGTTGAGTGGCCTACACCGGAGAGCATTGGAGAGGTTAGATCATTTCATGGATTGGATAGTTTCTACCGGAAGTTCATCAAAAATTTCAGCTTAATTTGTAACTCTATGACAGAGACAATGAGAGGTGACAGAAAAGATTTCAAGTGGACATCAGGAGCAGATAAAAGTTTTGAGTTGTTAAAGCAGAAAGTGCTCGAGCAACCTGTTTTGGCATTATCAGATTTCAATAAGGTATTTCAAGTTGATTGTGATGCAAGTGGAAATGCAATTGGAGTAGTGTTAAGTCAAGAAGGAAGACCTGTAGTTTATATCAATGAGAAGTTGAATGATGCAAGGAAAAGATATTCAGCTTATGATCAAGAGTTCTATGCCATAATTCAAGCCTTGAAGCAGTGTAGATATTACTTGTTGCCTAAGGAGTTTGTGTTGTATACAGATAATCAAGCTTTGCAGTATCTAAACAGTCAAGTTAAAGTGAATCATAGATATCTGAGATGGGTAGAGTTCATGCAGAGTTATACTTTTGTATTGAAGCATAGGAGTGGTAAATCGAACAAAGTTGTTGATGCCTTGAGTAGCAGAAGAAACTTGTTGACAGAGATGAGATTTGAAGTGTTGGGTTTTGATGAATTGAAGAATATGTATAAGTGAGACATTGATTTTGCAGAACCTTGGAAAGCATGTAAAGAACCTATTGTAGCAGATAGAAGTAAGTGGTTGGATTATTTTATTCAACAAGATATGTTGTTCAAAGGAAGTCATTTATGCATACCTAAAAGTTCAATGAGAGATAATCTGATCAAGGAGAAGCATAGTGGAGGATTGGCATGACATTTTGGCATTGATAAGACAGTGGATTTGGTGAGTGAAAACTATTTTTGGCCTCAGATAGATAAGGATGTTTAGAGATTTGTGCAAAGTTGTAGAGTTTGTCAGATTGCAAAAGGGAGTAGTCAGAACACTAGATTGTATAAACCTTTGATAGTACCAGAGAGACCTTGGGAAGACATAAGCATGGATTTTGTAATGGGATTACCGAAAACACAGAGAGGACATGATTCAATATTTGTAGTGGTTGATAGATTTTCAAAGATGGCTCATTTCATACCTTGCAAGAAGACAACTGATGCAGTGCATGTAGCTGACCTATTTTTCAAAGAGATTGTGAGATTGCATTGATTACCTAAGAGTATAGTTTCAGACAGAGACACAAAGTTTGTTGGATACTTTTGGAAGACACTTTGGAAGAAGATGAAGACAGATTTGAAGTTCAGCTTTACTTTTCATCCATAGACAGATGGACAGACTGAGGTAGTGAATAGGAGTTTGGGAAACTTGTTGAGATGTTTGGTTGGAGAGAAAACCAGAAGTTGGGAATTGATTCTTTCACAAGTAGAGTTTGCATACAATAATTCAGTAAATAGGAGTACCGGAAGGACACCTTTTGAGATTGTGAGCGACGTGAATCGTAGAGGAGTAGCAGAGTTAAGAGATATCCACATGGAAGAAAAGAGGAGTGTAGAAGCAGAAGAATTTGCAGATCACATGAAGACAGTGCATAATCAGGTGAAGAAGCATTTGGAAGATATGAACATCAAGTATAAAGAGAAGGCTGATGAGAAGAGAAGACATAAGTAATTTGAAGTTGGAAATGAAGTCATGGTGTACTTGAGAAAAGAAATATTTATAGTTAGGACATATAACAAGTTGAAGATGAAGAAGTTTGGACCTTGTAAGATACTCAGGAAATTTGATTTAGGAAATGCATATGAAGTGGAGTTTCTAGAGACATTGGGTATTTCACCAATTTTCAACATTGCACTCTATCAGTAGCATGAAGAAGAGTTTAGTGACAACATGAAAGAAGACCTGAAGAAGCAGTTACCACAACAAGCACTAGAACAGATAGAGGACATTTTGGATAGCAGAGTTGGACGCAACACTAGAGGCAGACATATTAAAGAATATCTTGTGAAGTGAAAAGGCAGACCAGAAGAAGACTCATCTTGGATTACTCAGGATGAGGTGGACCGTCTTGGTTCTCCCCTAGCCCCAGTAAAGTGAGGGACTCACTTTTTCAATAACCCCAGATGTTTGATGTAGGAGCATCCTTGGTTCAAGAGTAATCTTGCATCAACCAAAAACATTCGCATTTCATCTTGTTTGCATTTCAGTTCTTTCATTTTCTAGTTTAGTTCACACAGTTCAGTCGGAAGTAGATCAACTTGTGGTACAGTTTTGGCATTTCACATCTTGCAGATTTTCTTAGCATCTACATTCATTCATCTACATCATATCAAGAATTTAGAGCATTTCGATCAGTTATCAGAAAGTTATAGCTATTAGAAGATCAACTATTTTCTCAGAGCAGAGCATCCTGACAGTCTCAGAGAAATCAGTTGTAGGAGAAGGCTTGTGGATCTTTCCTTGACTTGCAGATCCTAATGACACATCATTCAATGATCCCTGGTTCGTGACTGACCTTTCTCAGAGGTCTGCACATTGTTCCATTCATTTGGGGAAGGTGTTCTATGCATTTAGGTCCTACCTATCTGTGAACACATTAAATCTCTTCATTGGAGTTTGTGACCTTCCTTGGCTGACACGGAGGAATCCATTGGTCTAGAAATGATATATATTGATGTAATAAATCCTTAGGAAGGAAGTTATCAATTGATTCATATTCTATAATTTGGATTTGTGCGAAGAAGCTTGAAAGCTTTATCTTGCACATGTATGTATTCAGGCCTTTGAGCCCTAGTTGTAAGCCCGCATGTTGCCGACCAGAATGTATTTGAATTCTTTGATTTACTGAATGAATGAATCTGCATTTGTTCTATTTTCTTGAGTTATTTCTGTTATGTTTACTCTTGTTACACGATCTAGAGAGTTCATTTTGTGAACCCTCCTACCGTGATTGCACCATTGGGTATCCAGAATTTGCATATTGAGGGAGATTTGAAACTCATAATTGATGTCATTACCAAGGTTTCTATGTGTGGGTGGCATCTTAAGGACATCATTACTGATATCCAAACCCTTATTTAGGGTATTCATATGGTTGATTTCTCCCACATCTATAGGGAGGGAAATGGAGACATTCACGCCCTTGCCAATTATGGCAGCAATTGAAAAATTGGCGGTGTTAGCGCCAATGTCAAAATATCCCCCGTGTTATCGGGGAGTTAATTCAAAAAGATAGGTCTTTTAATTTTCACACAGCACATTCATAATGTGGATGCCAACTTGGTCTTGATCTCCCATGGCAAGTTGAAGTGGCTAATTAAGGACAGCTTAATGATGATATATTGTACTCTTCTCTTAGATGCCATTCTGGTACTCTTGATATGCCATAGTAAGATGAGGTGCTCGATTGATGTTGAAAGGAGTTTTAAAGGGAAGATTTTGAAGCATGGAAAGGACATGCAAAGTGTGGGGAATGTGGTGGCACATCTGAGAAATAATAACTTGTGGATGCCTCTTAATTTCATCATTTATTTTACCATTATCATTCCCAAGGCCAGTAAAGATAATTCTCGAAAGAAAGAAAGAGAAAGTCGTTGCGACTGTAATACTGAGAAGTCCAATTTTTTTCTTCTGTGTGGATTTGTTTGAAATTTGATCATGGGGGGTGATGGAATCTAAACTGAACCCATCAATTACAGTGAATTCAAGGATAATGCCTTAGTGTGGAATTACTGTAAGGAAGGAGGCATTATCCCTTTCCTGGAATGCCTTAATGGCCATGACAAAAATCTGTCTCAGCAGTGTACCCTTTCATGGGATAGCCACAAAGTTCAAATTGGAAAGATTAGGTTTGAGGTTTCTAAGGAGGTCATTGCAATGGCTACTGGTCTTTCCACTAAAGGCATGAAATTGAAGAGAAAGGATAAGGTCGCAGACCAACAAAATTAGATATTGTTTATGGGCGAAGGAGAGGAGCTAGTTCCTTATCAAGGAGGGTTTGATCATGCCAAGTTACCAAAGCCATGGGATGTTATGTACTATTTGCTGATGAAATATTTCACCTTGGAGGGTCATTTTACGAGGTTTTACAACTACCACCTTCCCCTTCTTAACAATTTTAGGAGAAATGCTCTTATTAGCTTTTCTGTTCTATCTTTTGTCTTCGTTGGAACAATCTATCCACCATGTGAAAGCTAAGTTTTCTATGAAGCCTTCAAACTGACCTATTCCCCTCCACCAAGGCCTCATTGATTGCCTTTATAAATTCCATCTCGCTTTATCTCTGGCAGATCCCATTCAACCACCCACCATTGTTGAAATCCATGGGGATAACCCTCCCACTGCTGATACCACTTTAGAGAAACCCACTGTTTCTACCCCTACCACTCAAAAACTGAAAGGGGTTTCCTTTTTCGAATCCCTGGAAGAGACTACTACGAAGGAATTTCATACTCCTACTTCTAAAGGTAGTGTGAAATCAAGGAAACATAAACTTAAGGAAGTGGAGCTGTCTATGGAGATCACTGATTTGGGGGAGAACATGGGGCCCATAAAAATAAAAAAAAGTGACAGTGGGGGATCACCAAAAAAGGCTAAAACTAAAACAACTAAAGAGAAGATTGAGGGCAACTCTGATGGTGGGGGTTCTGCACCTGGAGACCATACTCAAGATGGGGAGGGGATGGCAATTGAGGAGGTTGAGGAGGATGCTGAGGAGGAAGGTACCAATTAGGAAGATGAAATGTCTGCTTTAAGAAACCTGCTAAATTCTTTTGAGCAAAGGTTTCTTTCCCTCAGACGCTTCATAAGTAGTATGCTTTGCTGCTTAGCTATGGTTAATTTGACTCTTCTGCAGGAGCAAGAAACCCTTGCACATGGTGCGGATGAAGTGAAGATCAAGGAGTTTGACAAAATTTATGAATTTCTATCTAAAGGTTGGGATGATGTTTCTGCCTAGCTTTGTTTATTTGCTTGCTATCTCTTTTTGCTGTCAGACTGCTACTACTTACTTTTTTCTATTAATCGACTGTCGATGTTATAACTGTTGTTAGTGGCTCCTTTTATTGTGAGCCTTTGTTTTTTCTTCTCTATTTTGTTAGCATTTGGCCCCTAGTTTTTTCTGCCTTATTATATCAAAAATAAGGATGCACCACAAATAAATATGTATTTTACATAATTAAAATATTCAATATTATGCAAGGTGTAGAACACATCTATTTCCTAACATTCTCCCACTTGTTGTTTACATTGCATAAGGGTAAACCAATGATATACATCATCATAGCCATAAATGAAACCACATGAATCTCCAACATGCTACGTATGGAAGAAAAGGAACAAGCCAAGGTGAAGATATGCCAATCTAAAGAACACAAGCATTAAATCCAAGTGATAACAAAGTCTCCAAGTTGTTGTCAAAGGAATAAACCCACATGACTAGAAATAGCATCCATAACATATGCTAATACATCCAACCATCCCTAACTCTAATGTATAAACACCATCAGTAAACTCATGTCAACAACATATCTAACCCATAAACTAAAATCATAAGCTCCATGTACAAAACATGTCAATGAAGAACACATATATCCAAGGACTCCCACTCCATGGGTAATGTCAAAGCTAAAAATAGATCCAAGGCATATCAAGTCTACCAATCAACACTTAAGCCAAGGTGTGGTTAATCATCAAACCAATGTAGTATCAAGAAAAATTAGAATGATTCACACATGTAATAAAAAATGATGCATACTCCCTCACAACATGTCTCCATAACTCTGCCAAGTCCAACCATATGAACATGAACCTCCAAGAAGTAGCCATAAGACAAATAGAGAAAAC
Organism: Cunninghamia lanceolata; assembly: GCA_027924645.1. NCBI lineage: Eukaryota > Viridiplantae > Streptophyta > Pinopsida > Cupressales > Cupressaceae > Cunninghamia > Cunninghamia lanceolata. The sequence goes on from BSBN01001583.1 coordinate 22,591,334, forward strand.
CTGGAAATCATATCATAACATGTCATTCTACCAACACCTCAAAGTGGTAAGCTATGTCAAGTATGATCTTCTTTACAACACCAAATGAAAAGCCTTAACAACACCCAACAATCCAATCTCATAGATCAACTGAAACATATGTATCATGTAATTACCAATATGGATGTAATCCTCTCTAACCAAGGAAGTTCAACCTCATAACCATTCCCAAAACAAAGAATAAACCCAATCACATCTCCTAAACTCCTCGTAAATGATATCATAAATCACCTCATATGCATAAGGATCTAACCATGCCAACATCTCTCAAATGAACCCTCAAGAACTAACAAGCATAGCTCAAGATCCATATCCATGAGAAGATAAAGCATAAAGAAAAATGCATCTAAAAATAGGATGGGCAATACCTATTAGAATATAATCCACCAAGTAGACCAAGAGTGGGGAATGAGAATGCTCCTCTAGGATACACCAAGCCATAGAGAGTCTCTCCAAGAACAATATCCTCTAGGTCCATGAACTCATGTCCATATCTAGGTGAAAGGCTTCTTAGCCTTCCTATTGAAACCACCAAATAGTAACCATCTCAACAAATATCTCTCATCCCAATAGAACTCTAGACTCACCCAAGTCTCCAAGTATCCATGAGCACCTACATGATCAATCCATGCTAAACTCCAAATGAAACACTACACTATCATGAAGCTCTCAACAAAATGAGCACTGTACTCAATACCAAGAGAACCAACAAGACCACTATCAATGCTCCAAATGCATAATCAAGAAACTAACATAACATCGTGATCTAACATATTTAGAAAGGAAGATCACATGCTCCAAAAAACATATCATGTATTATGCCAAATCTCTAATTCGGGATCAAGAGTAAACCATGGCACAATAACACCCATTGTGCAAACAAGGATCATTTGTCAAAAATGACGAATCATAAACCAACAGCTCAACCAAAGACTCTAAGCATCAGGTCAATGGTACCAAGATGTCAACATCTCCAAATCACATGAAGATAACCATCCCAAGTATTAATAGAACTCAAGATGACAAAGAACTCTAACTACATACAAATAGGATCCAAGAGATCATCCATTGCACCAACAACCATTATAGAAGATTATCCATTAGAAAGTAATAAATCCACATCATTACCAAATCTCCCATTGAATCGTCATATCGAACTACACATAGCATCATGATAACCATCTCCTAAATGAAGATCATCCATGGCTAGGCAACACAATCAAGGAATCCACTTGTAACATCATCATCTCCCAAAAGGTAGAACCAAGTTCTCAAAGCCAAGAAGATAAATGATCATTATCAAAAGCTCACACAAAGCATGTATCCAAGCTATCCATGACATCATGATAAACATGCTACAAGTCCCAATATCTAACTATCTAGGCACTCTAATCATCCATCATCTCATCTCAATGGAACAGATCAATGCAGAAATGTCCACAATCAAGGTCAACTAACAAATTCTACATCAACATTGAATCAATATCATGGATATAGACAGTCCACATCTGATCCATCCCACTATAATCAAATAGGTTATCAACCCACAAAACTCCATAACTCGTAGATTCCAAACATGTAACATGCAAACTCATCATCACATCAGTAACATGCAAGCTGAGATATCCATTAAGATAACCTATGGACTTCAAGACTCAAACACCAAATCAACCCCATATATGATTTGCTAAACAAGTCCGCAAGAAAGTAACCATAGTCAAAGAACTAATTGGGCATCTAGGAGACAATAAAAATCTCCTAAACTAAATCACACCACCACTTGTAAACATGAAACACACATCACAACCCATCCTATCAAATGGATACATGATCACGTCATGCCAATACTGAACTCTACCTACATATCCATGAAACCATAATCATCACCATTGTTGTACCTATACTCAACTCCTACTAAAACAAGACTCCAAGTCTCACATGTGTATCAAACCATGTCCTCAAACCAAAAGACAACCTATGTACCTATCTCCATCAAAGTTGAAACTCTAAAAACACCTGTAAACTTGTATTAGGAAGCACCAAATGTGATAATGTACTATACCATCACACTAGTCTAATAATAGTTTGTATTCCCCTTAGTTTGTGCCCAAAAATTCATCTAAATGCTCATGCAATCACACCCTAAATCTCAAGCCCCCACAAGTGATCAATAAGTAAAAACTTCTCTCTACACACCAAAATAGAAATATACCTCATTCATTGTTTGGTACACTGCAATATCTCTCCAATGCCTATTTGAAATCCAAAAACTGATTCCTTATGCAAACTTTATGACCATTTTACCATTTTAGAGAAATACCATCTTTAGGTATCAAATTCTAACAAAAACAAATAATATGATCACCAAACTTATGCCACTATGTAGTGCCCATGGAGACCTTTCCAATGCCTATAAGAAGTCAAAAATTTGATACCCTATGTGGAAGTTATGCCTCTGAAAGAAAGTTCCCGTATTATGCTTAAAAAACAAAATTAGGTGGTTGCTGGGTCATTTGCAGGCGAAGCCACCGGTGGTAGTGGCTGATGAGTGGTGACTAGGTGGTTTTCCCCAGTGGGGCGGCTCTCCATGTTGTTGTATTAGAGCTTTCCAAGTACTCTTTCATCCTTTTAGGATTAGATTACTTTTTGTATTTAGGGATATGTGCATATGTACTTCCATTTTCTTCTTTATATTTAGTTTTTTCAGTCATATGGACCATTCTTGACCTTTATCAAGTATATTTGGCCATCCTTGACCATTCTTGACCTTTAATAAGAAATGATAAGTTAATGTAGCTCACAAATATTTGGCTATAACACATAATGGATACATATCAAATGAGAAGCAAATGTGAATCTTTTCTTTACAAAAGTATAAAACAAACCTTAGCTAATATAATGATATAAACTTACAGCAACACAGCTCATCATACATAAACTTTTAGAAGTTTATTGAAAAGAAAAAATCACATAAATAAGATAAAATGAAAGTTTTATATGTCTAAATGATCAAATGAGACTTATGTTATTTATGTATACTACAAAATTTAAAATCATATAATTTATTAACATCATATGGATTTTATTAAAAAAAAAATTGCATAAATAAAATGAAAGCCAACATGAAATAAAGAAAAACTTGGTTTACTAGGACAAGTTGATTTGCAGAAATAATATTGTCTTCATAACAAAAAGAATTGCATAAATAAGGTAGAAGCCTTATAAAATAGGGAGACACTTCTTTTATTTGTTAAGAAGCAATCATTTCCTATCAAGCGTATAAATGCTAATTCCATCCAAGTGTGTGCCAACATGTCCATAGTATCCAGAAATATTTTCCTTGTCACTTGATTCAAAACAATCTCCAATTTCAAGGCAAAATGGACCATATATTGATTAAATTAAATATGAAATGATTAGTTAATGTATCTCACAAATATTTGGTGATACAACATTATGGATACATATCAAATGAGAACTAAATGTGAATCTTTTCATTACAAAAGTATAAAATAAACCTTAGCTAATATAATGATATAATCTTATACAACACATCATGTCATACATAATTTTTTAGAAGGTTATAGAAAAGAAAAAATCACATAAATAAGATAAAATGAAAATTTTGATATGTCTAAATGATCTAAAAAGACTTATTTAATTTATCTATATTACAAAATATCAAATCATATAGTGTATTAACAGAATATTGATTTCATAAGAAGAAAAATTTTGCATAAATAAAATGAAAGCCAACATGAAATAGAGAAGAACTTGTTTTACTTGGACAAATTCATTTGTTAAAATTATATTGTCTTTATAACAAAAGGGTTTGCATAAATAAGGTGGAAGCCTTAAAAAATAGGGAGACAGTTCTTTTATTTGCTAAGAAGAGATCATTTCCAATCAAGTGCATAAATTCCAAGGCCATCCAAGTGCATGCCAACACGTCCATAGAAGCCAACAATGATTTTCTTGTCACTTGATTCAAAAGAATCTTCAATTTAAAGCTATAATGGACCATATATAGATTAAATTTAATATCAAATGATAAGTTAATGTAGCTCACAAATATATGGTGATACAACATTATGGATACATATCAAATGAGAACTAAATGTGAATCTTTTCTTTACAAAAGTATAAAGCAAACCTTAGCTAATACAATGATATAATCTTATAGCAATACATCTCATCATACATAAATTTTTACAAGTTTATTGAACAGAAACAATCATGTAAATAAGATAAAATGGAATTTTTGATATGTCTAAATTCGATCTATGTATACTACAAAATATCAAATCATATAATGTATTAACATAATATTGATTTGATAAAAAAATGTTTTGCCTAAATAAAATGAAAGCTAACATGAAATAGAGGAAAACATGTTTCACTAGGACAAGTTCATTTGCTGAAATAATATTATCAAGGATTCATAACAAAAATGTTTACATAAATAAGGTGGAAGCACTATAAAATCTAAGGATACACTTCTTTTATTTCATAAGAAGAGATCATTTACGATCAAGTGTATAAATGTCAAGGCCATCCAAGTGCGTGCATGCTAAGAAGAGAGCATTTCCATTCAAGTGTATAAATGCCAAGATCATCCAAGTGCATGCATGCTAAGAAGATATCATTTCCAATAAAGTGTATAAATGCCAAGACAATCCAAGTGTGTGTCAACACGTCCATAGAAGCCAACGATCTTTTTCTCACCACTTGATTGAAATTTATCTCCAATTTCAAGGCCAAATGGACCATATTTTTTGTTGTTGTTATCAATGTCAAAGATGTGATTATCCTACTATTTTAAAATTTTACAACATATTGTTCAATTCTTTTCAAGTATTCATTTGCCTCATAAGTAATCTGCAATTTAAACCACAAACAAAATGTAACATACATGCTTGCTTGAATCTTAAACTAAAAACAATAAATAAATGTTATGAGTATTTTAAACTAGCACTTGCATCGAAAGGATGTGCAATGATTATGTTGGTTGCAATTTATAAAAATAGCCCTATAAATTTGAATATAGAATTGGGTCAATAGAGAAGCCTAACATTTTATACGAGGTTTTATGTTCAAGTCATAAGTAATCTATACAAAAATAATACAACATCAAAAGTAGTTCCTAATAACTCTCTTCCTCAAAGACTTCGTATGCAATGTCTATATTTCCTAAAGCTCTCGAAATAGAGCTTTTATAAAACAAAGAACCTCTTGAAATCTTAAGCAAACAAAATTTGTTAAACACATATCAAAGCTATTGAGCTGAATTGATAACTTTGAAACTTAAGAAGGTTAATATCTTTGATCTTCTTAGCTATATGATAGGTCTAATGGATAAAGTGGAGACCATTAGCCAACTCAATTGCATGGCCATCCAGTATAATCCATGTTGGCAAATCTTGAGAATATGGTACAAGCACATTCTGTATAGACAATAAATACATAATGAGGTGAAAATAATGGCCACACTTGAGTTTAATGTATTTTTATTCCTTGATCACTTCTAACAAATCTTACATGATTCAGGAAAAATTGACTCTTCCTCCCAAAATAATTTAAAAAGTAAATCTCATGAGCTAAAAATAATGAGGAAAATATTACAAAGTGGGACTGGATGGTGACAAAGTTAAAGAATTAGTTTATACCTGCTAACTATGAGTTGGAACTATTGAAGAGATTGCAAACCATGAGACAAAAAGATAAATCTATGAAGGAGTACACTGAAGAATTTCAAAAAATAATCATAAGGACGACATAGTGAAGCAAACAAGGAGAAAGTGGCTAGATACATCAATGGGTTGAGATTGAACATTCAAGAGGAACTGAGTTTGGTAAGGATGACATCTTTGGAGGAAGCAAATCAGTTTGCCCTGAAAGTTGAAGAGAAGCTAAATAAGAGGCATGATCAGAGACAGAGAGGGAGAGGAGGTAAATTCCATAGAGGAAGAACAATTTTTGGATATGATAGATCATTTGTGGAGCAGAATAAGTTTGACACCCCATTTAAGAAGGATGACAAAGATAACAATGCCTACCAAAGAGATGACAGAAATTTTTACCGGAGAGGAAACCCTAGTGCATACCGGAATGAAGGATATAGAAGAGAAGGAAGGTGATTTGATAGGAGAACCTTCAGAGGTACTTGTTTCAAGTGTGGAGGTGAAGGACATAGAGCATTTGAATGTAATCAGGGTAGTACAAGCAAGAAGACAGAGAACAGTGGGAGAGCAACTTATGTTGAGGAAGAACTTGGTTAATGACCTAGTTCAGTTGGCAATCTAGAGAAAGGAGAATCATTGGTGATGAGGAGAGCACTATTTAAAGTAGAGACACATGAGGAACCATCACAGAGGAAGAGTCTGTTCAGAACAAGATGCAAATCAGGAGATAAGTGTTGTAATGTTGTGATTGATAGTGGTAGTTCAGATAACCTAGTTTCTTAGGAGATGGTGACTAAGCTGAAGTTGGAAAGATTGAAACACCCTAAGCCCTATTAGATAGCATGGATTCAAGATGATCATAAGGTACTGGTGAGTGAACAATGTCTAGTGAAATTTCATATTAGATCTTATCATGGTGAAGTCTTGTGTGATATTATGCCTATGAATGTTTGTCATATCTTGTTGGGTAGACCTTGGCAGTATGATAGAAAAGCTATGCATGATGGGAGAAAGAATATATATACTATAACAACAAATGGAAAGAGAATTACCTTGATTCCTTTGGAGGATGATCCTAAGAGTGAAGCATGTGGGAATGCTAGAATCTGTTTGGTAGATGGAAGAAAATTTTTGGATGGTTTGAGACAGGAGAATATGTGTTATGCCTTGATTCCTAAGAAACCTGAAGCATTGAAGAAAGAGACTGAAGAAGAATAGCTAGAAGAGATAAAAGAGTTGTTGATAGAGTATGAAGACATCATATTAGATAATGTGCTTGAAGGATTACCACCTATAAGAAGTATCAGTCATCACATGGATCCTATACCGGGAGCAACTTTTCCTAACAAAGCAACACATAGAATGACACCGACAAATAATGAAGAATTGAATAGATAGATACAAGAGTTGTTGAAAAAAGGTTTGATCAGAGAAAGCTTGAGCCCTTGTGTAGTACCTATAGTTTTGGAACCTAAGAAGGATGGAGAGTGGAGAATGTGTACCGATTCCACAGCAATAAACAAGATCACAATTAAGTATAGATTTACTTTACCTAGGATGGATGATATCATGGATTGTTTGAGTGGAGCGAGATATTTCACAAAGATAGATTTGAAGAGTGGATACCATCAGATTAGAATCAGAGAAGGAGCTGAATGGAAGACTACTTTTAAGACAAATGAAGGATTGTATGAGTGGTTAGTGATGCCTTTTGGATTGACAAATGCACCAAGTATTTTCATGAGATTGATGAATGAAGGTTTGAAGAAATTCTTGAGTAAGTTTGTAATTGTATACTTGGATGATATTCTAATCTTTAGTAAGACAAAAGAAGAATATTTGTAGCATATTGGACAAGTTTTGTAGAGGTTGAAAGAGGAGAAATTGCTGATAAACATCAAGAAGTGTAGTTTCATGAAGGAGTAGTTTGTATATTTGGGATTTGTGATTTTTGCAGAAGGATTGAAGATGGACCCTGAGAAAGTGAGAGCACTTGTTGAGTGGCCTACACTGGAGAGCATTGGAGAGGTTAGATCATTTTATGGATTGGCTAGTTTCTACCAAAAGTTCCTCAGAAATTTTAGCTCAAAGGAAGTTAGTTATGCATACCTAAAAGTTCAATGAGAGATAATTTGATGAAGGAGAAGCATAGTGGAGGATTGGTAGGACATTTTGGCATTGATAAGATAGTGGCTTTGGTGAGTGAAAACTATTTTTGGCCTCATATTCATAAGGATGTTCAGAGATTTGTGCAAAGTTGTAGAGATTGTCAAGTTGCAAAAGCGAGTAGTCAGAACACTAGATTGTATAAACCTTTGAGAGTACCGGAGAGACCTTGGGAATACATAAGCATGGATTTTGTAATGGAATTACCAAAAACATAGAGAGGACATGATTCAATATTTTTAGTGGTTGATAGATTTTCAAAGATGGTCATTTCATACCTTGCAAGAAGACAACTGATGCAGTGCATGTAGCTGACCTTATTTTCAAAGAGATTGTGAGATTACATGGATTACCTAAGAGTATAGTTTCAGACAAAGACACAAAGCTTGTTGGATACTTTTGGAAGACACTTTGGAAGAAGATGAAGATAGATTTAAAATTTAGCTCTACTTTTCATCCATAGATAGATGGATAGACAGAGGTAGTGAATAGAAGTTTGGGAAATTTGTTGAGTTGTTTGGTTGGGGAGAAAATTGGAAGTTGGGACTTGATTCTTTCACAAGCAGAGGTTGTAGACAATAATTCAGTAAATAGGAGTACTAGAAGGACACATTTTGAGATTGTGACCAAAGTGAATCCTAGAGGAGTAGTAGAGTTAAGAGATATCCCCATGGAAGAAAAGAGGAGTGTAGAAGTAGAAGAATTTGTAGATCACATGAAGATAGTGCATAATTAGGTGAAGAAGCATTTGGAAGATGTGAACATCAAGTATAAAGAGAAGGCTGATGAGAAGAGAAGAAAAAAAGAATTTGAAGTTGTAAATGAAGTCATGGTGTACTTGAGAAAAGAAAGATTTCCAGTTGGGACATATAACAAGTTGAAGATGAAAAAGTTTGGACCTTGTAAGATACTCAGGAAATTTGATTTAGGAAATGCATATGAAGTGGAGTTTTTGGAGACATTGGTTATTTCACCGATTTTCAACATTGCAGATCTCTATTAGTATTATGAAGAAGAGTTCATTGACAACATGAAAGAAGACCTGAAGAAGCAGTTACCACAACAAGCACTAGAACAGATAGAGGACATTTTGGACAACAGAGTTGGACGCAACACTAGAGGTAGACAATACAAAGAATATGTTGTGAAGTGGAAAGGTAGACTGGAAGAAGACTCATCTTGGATTTCTCAGGCTGAGGTGGACCATCTTGGTTCTCCCCTAGTCCCAACAAAGTGAGGGACTCACTTTTTCAATAACCCTAAATGAATGATGTAGAAGCATCCTTGGTTCAAGAGTAATCTTGCATCAAACAAAAACATTTGCATTTCAGCTTATTTGCATTTCAGTTCTTTCATTTTCCAGTTCAGTCAAAAGCAGATAAACTTGTGGTTTGGTTTTGGCATTTCTCATCTTATGGATCTGGACTTAGTATCTACATTCATTCATCTACATCATATCAAGAATTCAGAGCATTTGGATAAGATACCGAAAAGGTATCTCTATCAAAAGATCAACTATTTTCTTAGACAAGAGCATCCTGACAGTCTCAGACAAATCAGCTATAGGAGAAGGCTTGTAGATCATTCTGTCACTCGTGGATTCTAATGATACATCATTCAATGATCCTTGGTTCATGGATGACCTTTCCTGGAGGTCCACACGTTGTTCCTTTCATTTGAGGAAGTGTTATATGCATTTAGGTCCGAACTATATGTGAAAACATTACATCTCTTCATTGGAGTTTGTGACCTTCCTTGGCCAACGCAGAGGAATCCATTGGTCTGGAAATGATATATATAGATGTAATAAATCCCTAGGAAGGTAGTTAGAAATTGATTCATATTCTATAATTTGGATTTGTACGAAGGAGCTTCAAGGCTTTATCTTGCGCATGTATCTATTCAAGCCTTTGAGCCCTAGTTGTAAGCCCGCATGTTGCCAGCCAGAATGTATTTGAATTCTTTGATTTACTAAATGATTGAATCTGCATTTGTTCTATTTTCTTGATTTGTTTCTATTGTGTTTACTCTTGCTACATGGTTTGAATAGTTCATTTTGTGAACCCTCCGACCGTGAGTGCACCATTAGGTATCCAGAATTTGCATATTGAGGGAGATTTGAAACTCATAATTGATGTCCTTACCAATTTTTCTATGTGTGGGTGGCGTCTTAAGGACATCATTACTGATATCCAAACCCTTATTTAGGGTATTCATATGGTTGATTTCTCCCACATCTATAGGGAGGGAAATGGAGTTGCTGATGCCCTTGCCAATTATGGGCTGCAATTTGAAAACTGGTGGTGTTGGCGCCAATGTAAAAATATCCCCCAGGTTATTGGGGAGTTAATTTGAAAATATAGGCCCTTTAATGTTCACCCAGCTCATTCGTAATGTGGATACAAACTTGGCACTGATGTCCTGTTGCAAGTTGAGGTGGCTGATTAAGGACATCTTAATGATGATATATTGTACCCTTCTCTTAGATGCCATTTTGGCACTCTTGATATCCCATAGTAAGATGAGGTGGCCGATTGATGTTGACAGGAGTTTTAAAGGGAAGATTTTGATGCATGGAAAGGACATGCAGAGTGTGGGGAATACGGTGGCATATCCGAGTAATAATAACTTATGGATTCCTCTTAATTTTATCATTTATTTTACCATTATAATTCCCAAGGCCAGCAAAGATAATTCTCAAAAGAAAGAAAGAGAATGTTGTTGCGACCGTAATACTAAGAAGTCCAGTTTTTTTCTTCTGTGTGGCTTTGTTGGAAATTTGATCATGGGGGGGATAGAATCTGAACTGAACCCATCACTTGCAGTGAATTTAGGGGTAACGCCTTATTGTGGCATTACTGTAAGGAAGGAGGCATTATCCCTTTCGTGGAATGCCTTACCGGCCATGACGAAAATCTGTCCGAGCAGTGTGCCCTTTCATGGGATAACCACAAAGTTCAAATTGGAAAGATTAGGTTCGAGGTTTCTGAGGAGGTCATTGCAATGGCTACTAGTCTTTCCACTAAAGGCACGAAATTGAAGAGAAAGGCTAAGGTCGCAGACCACCAAAATTAGATTTTGTTTCTGGGCAAAGGAGAGGAGCTAGTTCCTTATCAAGGAGGGTTTGATCAAGCCAAGTTACCGGAGCTATGGGACATTATGTGCTATCTGCTAATGAAATATTTCAACTTGGAGGGTCGCTTTACCAGGTTTTACAACTACCACCTTCCCCTTCTTAACAATTTTAGGAGAAATGTTCTTATTATCTTTCCGTTCTATCTTTTACCTTTGTTGGAACACTCTGTCCACCATGTGAAAGCTAAGTTTGATATGAAGCCTTCAAAGCGACCTATTCCCCTCCACCAAGGCCTCATTCATCACCTTTATAAATTCCATCTCGCTTTATCTCTGCCAGATCCCATTCAACCACCCACCATTGTTGAAATCCATGGGGATAACCCTCCCACTACTGATACCACTTCAAAGAAACCAACTGTTTCTACCCCTACCACTCAAAAACTAAAAGAGGTTTCCTTTTCTGAATCCCTGGGAGAGACTACTACAAAGGAATTTCATACTCCTACTTCTAAGGTTAGTGTGAACTCGAGGAAATGGAAACTTAAGGAAGTGGAGCCATCTATGGAGATCATTGATTTGGGGGAGGACATGGGGCCCATAAAAATAAAAAAAGTGATAGTGAGGGATCACCAAAAAATGCTAAAACTAAAAGGGCTAAAGAGAAGATTGAGGGCAACACTTCGGGTGTTAGAAGATCTGGCAGAATTGCTGGTAAACTAGCCCCTCAGGCTAAATTGATTGACTACTCTTAAATTGACTTAGATAAGTCTACTCAGGAGGGTGAAATGTCTAAAGGTGAAGGCATTGAAGTGTAGGAGATCTTGAAGGAGACTAAGGGAGTGGAAGAAGAGAATATGCAAGATGAGGACTCTGATGGTGGGGGTTATGCGCCTGGACACCCTAGTCAAGATGGGGAGGGGATGACAGTTGAGGAGGTTGAGGGGGATGCTGAGGAGGAAGGTGCCAATCAGGAAGATGAAATGTATGCTTTAAGAAACTAGGTGAATTCTCTTGAGCAGATGTTTCTTTCCCTCAGACGCTTCATAAGGAGTATGCTTTACCACTTAGCTATGGTTAATTTGACTCTTCTACAGGAGCAAGATACCCTTGCACATGGTGCAGATGAAGTGAAGATCAAGGAGTTTGACAAAATTTATGAATTTCTATCTAAAGGTTGGGATGATGTTTCTACCTAGTTTTGTTTCTTTGCTTTCTATCTCTTTTTACTGTCAGACTACTACTACTTACTTTTTTCTGTTAATCGGCTGTCAATGTTATAACTGCTATTAGTGGCTCCTTTTGTTGTGAGCCTTTTCTATTTCTTCTCTATTTTGTTAGTGTTTGGAGCTTTATTTTTTCCGCATATTATATCAAAAACAAGGATGCACCACAAATAAATATGTATTTTACATATTACATGATATTTAACAATATATGTATTTATGATTTTTTATTTGAGGATGACAAGTTCCTAAATGTTCATTTAAAGGTCCATATGTAACATATTTAATAATATTTTAATTAATATGTGAAATGAATATTAACATGATATAGTATTAATTTGTTGTAATACTAGTATCTATAACCACAAGTACTATAACAACAATAGAACCCAATAATTCTATTTTTACTAGCACTTGCACCCGTAGGAGAGGTTCAAGGAATACGCCGATAGGATATACCGAGGAGTTTAGAAACTTTTCCGGTGTGAGACAATTCCGAGCACTATAATGCTCACATATAAAAGCCTATCGGCTAATTATGTTGAAAAAATTGCAGAAATTATAAAGAAAGCAATCAAAAGATTGCGATGAGTAAATTATTATGTTGAAGATTCTTAGGTGCGATGTCTTTAATAATTGTGAAGGCACAACACTATTCCATTTTCAAATAGATATTTTGCTTTCCCGTAGTCAGTGAAATAGTCAAAAAGATGCTTTCCCACTCATTGCCCTTGTCCCCCATAAATATTATCCACTCAATTCTCTGCCACGTACTTCATTCACCAGCCAGTTCATGATTGGTTTTCCTCACTAACATCATCTTTACTTGTTTAAAATTATGGTTTTCACGTCCTTTGTGAGACACTCGCTTACGTAATGCACAATTTTTACCATCCATAACAGTAGATTACAATCTACAATGACCCCAAGCTTAATCAATTCTATGGCATTGAAGAGGATCTTCAAACACAAATCTCTAGCAAATCACATGAGAGGCATATTACTTCAATTCAATGGAGCTATAGAGAGGCTTCTTCTTATCCGAATACAAAGCCTCCATTACTAGGTTAATGCTCATCTGTATGCAGGCCGAGTGGATAAGTGACACAGCTATACAATCTTATTCCTCACGCCCTTTGACTGGGCTTGCAACCACACTTTTGTATTCTTCGTTACTCCATACCTACATTTCACACCACAACAATAATAATGATTTCATTACATTCTATGGTTGTGGAAAGACTAAAACCTAGGTGTTGTGTAGAAGAGTTGGGTAGCATAGGAAGCACTAGTCTGATACTGCAAATAGAGAATGTAGGGAAACAGATGCCTAATTTGAACTTCATCTTCTAAATAGCAAATTCTCTTATGATTAGTAATGTACAATATCGATGAATTGTTAGATTCAAATTGTGCTAAGAAATGGGCATGCTCATCCTTTCCCCACTTGCCCCCAATCTCTCTAATAAAAGCTCCATGATCTCCCTTGATACTTTCTACAATGCATTACACTACTCTCCCACCATGTAACTGAAATTCACAAAAAATATTCTAAGCAAATTTAATTTATTTCTCAACCTATATTTTTGTTTCCAATCGGTGAAAAAAATCAAAATTATCTAAAGTCAACCTATTCATTAGGCTAGATTTCTCTGAGAAAGTCTTGAATATGATGCAACGTTTTGTAGCCAAAATCATTCCTTCTTAATTTTTTCATTGTCATCGTCATCACAAACAAAAGGAAATCTGAAACCCCTAGATATCTCATCTTTTTTCTAGAGGGGTAGTTGAAATAATCAATTGCTTGCCTCCTCAAATTTGGCCACAATGTGTAAAGCAACCCCATGATTTACCACCTAAAAACACCTAAACTCCACAACTGCGTCATCTAACTTCTTCACCACTTGATCCTTTATCCCAATGTGTTGATCACATAAAGATCATAGTCATTGGTATTCCTCTTCTTGGAAGGAAGACCCAAATTTACACCACTAAGCAATCTCCCCAATTTCTCCAATAAACATTGAATCCATCATCATTTCATTTCCAAAAGAATTTTTGCCTCATGGTGATGGAGGAGGTTATCTGGATATGGTTAGCTTGGTTATTAAATGAAGAACTTTGACAATAAAAAGAAATATGCTTCAATCAACATAATATAATCCATAATATACATGCTTGAAATTGAGGTTTGTGCAAGACTAAATGGGCCATAGTAGACAATATTTGCATTGCTCTAATTATATGAGTTGTTTTTTTGTAGAGATCAAATCATTCAATAGATGAGTTGTCTTATGTAGAGATCAACTCATTCGACCATTACATCTTCATTTATTCTACAATATTTTTTTATAATAAAAGTTCCCAATAGGTTTGGGGCAAGTGGTAGGGAATGATGAGTTTCAAATTATAGATCCAAATTCCCTTCCCACATGCAAGGAAACTTGTATTTGCCATGGAAACACATCAAGGTAGGAGTCAAACTTATGGTAATGCATGGGCCTAACCCTGGCCTTCTATCTTTCCAAAGAGGCACCTTGAGGTAGAGTTGAGAGTAACCATATTGAGAACCTAAGCCAATCCCATGTTCTGTATGAGCTATGCCCCAACATCTAATCTAATATTTTAGTCAAACGTGATGAGTTTAATTGGTAATCATCAAGGGATTTCATAATGGAGACAAAATGAAATTGTTCTACTTTAAATCTATATCCACCACTTCTATAACTCCATAGATTAAAGTGGCCATTACTTGTCTTTGCTTTCTAATATTTGAATAGGCTAGTTGCACTTGGATTGCATAGAAGTTGTGTTTAGTGATTTAATCATTGAATAGAGTAGTCTCAATAGTTATATTTATTTCTATGTGAATTACAATTCTAATGCATCTCTATGATCATAGCAGTATCTTCATGGTCATTTTCATGCTTGTTTTTTTCTCTTCTTCATCTTACTTGTGCATTTGTAATTAACACTTGCAATAGATAATATGATGGATGACCTCTTTACAATGATGTTTTATTGTGGAGCTTTGCTATTGTAATAACTGAGCTTCTCATATTCCTTATATCTCTCTCTATTTCATTCATAATATTAGTTATTTTGTCATATTCACCATCTACACCTTACTTGTCTTGTTGTACTGCTTCACATTTCATTGACTATGCACTACATGTCATCTCTTCTCCCTCATTTCTTTCCTCTCTTAAGATTGACAAGAGATTATTATAAAAGTCATAAAAGAATTGAAAAGAAGTTTGTAGTTTGGCATAATTAAAGATATTTAAAACATTGCAAGCAAAGAAGAAGTTTCTATTTGAGAAAGGTATGTCAAGTAGTACATTGTCTTTGTCATTAGAGTACTCGTGTTAATAACCAATCTTCTACAATAAGATAGTTTCTCTCAACAAAAGTGCTAAGAAGTTTAATTTGTTGTTGCATATCTTTTGTAGGAGATCAAAACAATGAATGAGTTGACTATGTAGTAGTAGTTGCGTAGATTGGTTAGAACTGACAATGACAAAGAAATTTGATTATAAGATGATAGAGAAATTTCTAGAGGAACCGAAGTGTTAGGAATATGGGGAAAATAATGTAGCAATTCTAGATTACACCATCAATCCTAGAAACTTGAAACAATCAAGAAAGCAAGGAAGATATATAAGTGTTAGAAAATCTGTTATGGTGTAGAAATCTATGGTTGTAACTATAACCAACATCAATGGCTAGGGACCTTTGATAAAGCAAAAGATGTTGCTTATGATTATGATAAGGTAGCTATATCCATGAAAGGCATCAACGATGTGACTAATTTCTTATACAACAATTTAGAGGCATGCAAGTTCCTGTCCAACCAACCTATTATTCCCTTATCCACTTTTCATTCTACCTCCAAATTAGATCATGTTTATGTTCAACCCACCAATATCTTACAATTAAAGTGTAAAGACTCAAGGCAAAGAAAACATGGAAGTGAAAACCTACAATTTAATGCTACCAAATCCAAACATTCTATGAATGTAGGTAAATATAGAGGTGTTAGACAACGCCCATTAGGTCATTATGGTGCATAAATCTTGGACTGCACTCTAAGCAATGTTAATGGATTGGAACATTTGATATAGCAGAAAAGGTTGCTTGTGCTTATGATATTGCTACCATATTGATGAGAGGCATCTGAGAAATTATAAATTTCATCCATATGAGTTTAAATCCATATATGTTTATTTCCAATCATCTCATTGTTCCCTTCCTAGCTTGGTGTATTGCTCCAAATTACATGTAGATTATACTTACCCTACCAACATTTTGCAAGATATTTTCTCTAATTATACATGGAGGAATTTGACCATGAAACATATTCTAGTAGAAGCTAAAATGTAAAACTTTGGTGACCTGGTCATGAACAATTCCATGCAATCTCCAACAAGAATGATAGAAAAGAATCAACAATTGCTTGGAGGTTCTTCAAGCAAATTATAACTACCCATCTCTCTTCTTAGAGATCCTACCAACCCTAGCACCAAGATTACCATTGAAAGGCCTTCACAAGAATATCCCTTAACTAGTTCTATTTGTAATCCTAAATGCTCATTTTCATGTTCGCATCCCTCCTTTAACTATGTTGTTCAGTCTTCTTTTCACATGAACAACATTGCTAACACATAATTAGGTTTGTTGGATCAAGTAATTCAGAAGTTCCTCCCTCAATAGTTCCTCAACAAATGCAATTGGAGAAATATGGCATGCATATAACTCACCATCAATGCTCTAGTTCCTCTATTAAAAAACTAGGTTTTGTTCTTTAACATATTTTACACATGAAAATAATCTAGAGATAGATAATATGGGCACTTGAAAAGACTTTTATCACATTGAACAAGATTGCTTTATCATCTATTTAAAATTTGTTTATCAATATTTCTACCTTGGAAGTGCAAATATATGATATTTTCCACCATAACATTTTAATACAAAGCAATGCTTCATGTTTTCAAACTAAATGCTTTCCATAATTAAACATTATAATGTCTTGTTTCAATAAACTCATGTCTATCACTCTTACTACAATATAGATACTAACCAAAACAAAAGTTGGGTACTAGCCAGTACGTGACACTTGTTTCTATAGTGACCTATTTTATCTTGGTGCCTTCACATGCATTCTTTAACTGTTGCATTTTTTCCATACACGTCGTATCATGTTTCTATGTTCTAAGTTTGGCAAAGTGATGTAGTCAAAGAAAATGAACCCAATGAAGGATAGTCTATTCATGTATCCCAAATATAGATGAGAGAATTCCAACAAGTACATAATAGAATCGAAACATAGAAGAAATATGTAGTGTTGCAATTAACTGCTTTGACACATGATAGATCACTATAAGAATCTCATTACATAATATACACTCTAGCAATGCATTCTTTGATCCTTAGGTCTTAACAATTTTAATAAGTATGCTAATCACAATCTCACATTCCCATAGATAACATTCTAAAAAATTTAATAACGAGCCCTAAATTCATCTATTTGAATCTATCTCCTCAATGATCTACCTATTTCAAAGAGTTGGTTATCTCATTTATAGGGATCCCTTCAAAGGATACGGTACCACCAACCCAAGGGTCATGATCCTTCATCCAAAGCTCATCCTAGGTGTTGAGACTCATATTTTCATGCCTTAAAATTGCTAAGTCTTGTCCAAGTTCCTCAAAAAAAAAAAATGACTAAAAAATGTTAAAGATATTGTAGGTCTAGTTGAAATTATTTCAAAGTAAGAAGTGCATCATGTTAAGAAGCCAAATGGTATCTACAATTTAAATTTGGTGCAAATCTGATGATTTTAGGCCAAGTTATAACCATCGCTTTATCTGGATCTCCAGATATCCTGTTATGCTTCTCTATATTACTATCGAGTCAAATTCATGTCCAGATCCAGTTGGGTTCCTTTGTATTTCTAAGTGGATATTAGGTTGTGTTTTGATATCTAGTTCTGGTTGCAATATTATGTTAGATAGTTTGACCAAGTTAAGTTTGACCGGGATGGATGTATCGGGCAGGATAGGTCAGGTTGGAATGTGACATCATGATGATTTGCTAGCTTGTTATGAAGTTTGAAAAGTCAACTGAGATGTGGAACTATATGTTGATCTTCACTGCAAACCAATTGCTACATATCTAGATGAAGATCGGGTTCAGGTTAGTGTACAAAGTCTATTAAGTAAGTTTCAAGTATGAATTGTTTTATATATTAACCAAATGTGGGTTTTCCAAGTGAATTGGTTATTGTGTATTTGCAATATCATGTCTAGTTGGAAGATCAAGTAATGAATTACTTTGTCCCATGGAATTGAACCACATGTAAGATTTTGGTTGGGTCCAGAGGTTATTTTTATGAGTTATTTCAAGTGCTTAAGGAATCATCTCCTACTAAAACCTTTTCAACATGCCGTATTTCGATATCTTCAATAGGATGTGGATCTGGATGTGGATTATCAAGCTTGCTGATGTCAGGTCCAATTACGATGTCTAGTTGGATCATCCGGTTGAAATAACTTGTTCATTTTGTCAAATTTTTGGAAATTTCCAAAAGTGACCCTTGCTAAAATTTGATGCTCTTTCCATTTGCATCTTCACCTTGAGCATTTAAAATTCAGAATTGTTGATTTTGGTGAAAGGTGGTGCAAGGAAAGATGAATAGAGAAAAAGGATATAACCAGAGATGTGGAGGGAATTTCGAGGAAATATGAATTGCAATGCACTCCTTGCCGCCAATTCGTTGCAATGATGGGATTGAAAAGGACTTTGTCAAAATGAAAAGAGAAATTTGAAATTTTTTCCATAAATGTTGTTGAATTAGTCTTTATCTGATGACATGAGAAAAAAGGCCAATTATAGTTATGAAAATGGATAAACTGCCAAATTTGGACTCTAGTTCAAGCGGCTATATAATAGAAAGGAGAGGTATGGTTGGATGCTGAATATTGTGTTCATGTCAAAAAATTTGAAAGTGTGTCAAACTGCAGGCGGATATTAAATGAAGGTTTCAACAGGAGGATGCAGGAACATGTGATATGACAGAATACTCGAAGCATAATGAGATTTTGTTGTCCATTTTAGAGTTGATAAGCTAATCAGGTGGTCTGAGCATCAGCATTTGGGATGGCATGTTTCTCTAGATAAGGTTCATTTATATAAATACAAGTATATTGGTTCTTGTGCCATCATCGACAGTTCACATATTTGGTTATAAATTGAAACAAAGCATTATGTATCAGAACATTTATCATTCTTATCATGATGACTATGAACGTCTTCCACATTCATAAGGTGTAGTTTTTGTTTAGAAGAATAATGTCTAAGTATTCTTGGCTAAAATTGTGTGCCTTCAAGAGAAAAATAGAATGCCTCCTTCTGGGATGGAGGGTTCAGGGAAAAGGAGAAGACTGTCTTTTCACTGGCCATTTGGTTTCATTATTTTTATCTTTCAATAGTTAGGACTTGATGGAGAATGGGTATTGTTGCTCAAAAATTCCAACTACATGCAGCCACCCCTTGGACTACACAGAGAAGTCTTAATTTCCAATGGCCAACTTTGATTGGAAAAATCAACTGGATGGGTAAGGCCGCTCCATTCAGTCCCCTTCCTCTTTCTCCTTGGTGCATAACAGAAGGAGGGTGTGACGTTCAGGTGGTCTAGAAGTAGGTAACTATTTGGGGATCTATTCACAAGTACAAGGGAATGAGTGATATGCACCCAACCTCCTCTTCATCCCCATCTTCAAGGTGAGCAAGTGTGGTAAGCTTAGCTTGGGGGTGAAGAATGATTCGTGGGATTTCCCCACGACTACCTAACTATCCACGTTCGGTCATTATGCCTTTTCAAACAAAATGTAGTTGTTCCAACTATTTGGAAGATAAAAGAGAACCACTCACATTCTCTACACCTGGAAAAGAAATTATTGTTTTGAGTACGTGTCATTCATCTAAGGAATTGTAAGAGTCTCCCTTATTCTATAAAAGGGATACGCTCATTGTTGCAAAAGGTTGGTTGATAAAATACATGGGATATAGCATTTAGAGTCTAGTAGTCTATGTTTTAGGAAGATAAGGGATTTTAATCAGTAAATGTCTTTGTAATTTACTTCACCAGTTGATCTTAATGATAGAATGTAAATTGTATTCACTTCATCTCCTTCTGTGTATTGTAAACAATAGTTGGGAATTAATACAATCAAGGATTTGTTGATTTTCCCATAACACATTTGCTGTTATGAATTATTATGTGTGCAAGTATTTGCTTAAAGTAAGCAGTTTAATTCTTTCATGCTAGATAATATTATTCTCACAGTGTAAAAGGATTAAATTAAAGAATGATTTGGATCATGCTTGCAAACATTGATAATCAATATTAACGTTGAGACCTTGATATCTGTAAAAGGATAAATTGATTTTTAACTTGTGACGTTTACATTATAAAGTCTTGCAAGTCATATCGACTCTATTTTTCCCTAGACCATGCATCAGTCTCAAAGTTATGTCAACCTCCCAACCATCCAAATATATTCAAAATGACAGATCATGTTCACCATGTAATTTATCATAATTATTTACCACTTTCACAACATCAGTTGAAGGTCAAGAAATAAATTATTCACAAATCCAAACACCTTAATCTTTTTGTTTTCCCTATGAAAGAAATATGTTATCCAACACTGTGTTTATAGATTAGGTCATATTTCTATAACCAATGTCTAGAAGGGAAACCCACCTAGGTCTTGCAGAGCTTGAAGTGTAGAGGATATCATCTTTTAGGCATATATCCTATTCGTTGGCCATTTTCCATTGATTTCGTGTAAACAAGAGAAATAATAGTTCTAAAATTGGTGGGGTACAATTTGGAGAACCAACAGATTGGTGAATCTGTTTGGGAATCTAGTTGCAGTTCTTGGAATAGTTTTAGTGATCATTTTAAAAGTTGCCAGTCAATATAAAGATATGTTGATCCTTTGTATTTTAATCCCTTGTGTTGGTCATTAGGTAATTGTGACTCTCCTTGGATTAATCCCTGAGGTTGGTGGTGACTCTCCAAAGTTAAGAACCAAGAATATTTCATCATAAAGAAGAAAATGGATGTGAGAAGATCGCCGTATCAAAATAATATGAATAGGAAGTTGCTCGAAGATGCAAAGAGCAAAGATCACATTGTCTGGAAGCCCAAGGACACAAGTAAGTCATCTAATCCTCTTACGACTATTGAACATTCAAATAATAAGGAAAAATTAGTAGGGTATGGAAGTGATGTTTTAGCCAGTAGAATAATTGTCCAAAGATGATGAAAGATGGCATGTTGTAAAGAATCAAGGATTGGTTGAGAGGGAGAGACTAGAACCCTCAAGTAGATTTGGTGAAGATGTGAGAGACAAGGCTTCTCCCTCATGTTCCAATGTGGTAAATATGGGTTCTCAGGGAGAACCTAAAAATCAGCCTCAAGGTGGCAGTAATGACGTGGACCAGTATAAAAATTGGATCAGTGGTCATTATGAGGAAGATCATAATGCTGCCATTAGTGAGGAAGATGAAGAAAATTTTGACGAGCCACAACCTAGAAGAGGAAATTCTCCTAGAAATCATGATCCATTAAGGGAGATTGATTTCCTCAGGTCTAAAATAGTTAGGCTAGAGGTTGAAAGAGAATTGAATGAATTGAGAAGGAGAATTGATTTTGCTAACAATGTTGCCAAATGAACCACCTTTCTAAAGGTGTGAATGCTAATGTAGGGGATCAAAATAATTTTGGTAGAAGACCAAGTCGATGGAACAATATGAGACCACCTCTCAATTTGGCTAGATACAAATAGTTAAATTTTGTAGGAATCCTTGGATATCCTAACCCTATCCCTAATGAGGTTAGATCTAAGCTTATAAAATTATTGGGGAACAATGTTGTGTCCGGGGAGGATCATCTTAGGTATTTTGATAATTTAACTCATGATTTTGAGATTGAGAATGAAGATGTCCTCATGAAATTATTCATGTAATCTGTTATGGGACAATTATTACATGGATGCTATTATATAATTGTCTTAGATAACATTACTTCAAGGCTAGGAACATAGACTATGTTTAAATATGTTTGAAACCTTTGTAAGATTATTTTTCAATACCTATTGTCTTAAACAAATACTTGGGTACTTGTTTTAATACATGTTAAAGTTGCAACTTGTAAAAATGTATTTATTTCAATGTGGCTCGAATATATAGATAAATGTTGAGACTTGGATGTACTAGCCTTCCTAGAATTTATTTTTATTGTTATTATTATGTAACAATTTTATAAAAATGTCAGGTTTTGAACTTCCCATTACATATAATACCTCTCCCACACCCAAATGTTCAAGTTGATGTGGATGCTTTTAGCATAGATCATAACAAACTTAGCATGCAATTAGTTAATGCAATGAAATACTTTAATAAACAACAATGTTCCAATCAATCAACATAATGATAACGTATGTAGAAATATTCAGATTCAAACAAACTAAATGTTATTTGAACAAATAAATCAATGGCAACGTACCTGGATATAGTAATTGCCTAAGTTGTTTAAGTTGTCAATGAGAGTAGTTATTAGACTTGGAGCTTCTGAGAAATCACTGCTAATGTAGTAGCATATAGAGGATTGTAAGTAGTTGAAATTCTAAACAAATTTGGTGAAAAAATTACTTCTTCCAAGAATGAATTGATCGTTTTTGGTTGGTATGGATTGATCTATGTTTATTCAATATTGATTGCTTGATTTTATGTACTTCATTTCAATTTTTTAAGATTTAATTTATTTGTTTTTATTAAAAATTTCTAAATTTATGGTGAACCTTACATGTTTCTAATCTTGCAAGTACAATGGCAGATGAGAGTTCAAAAACATAACATAAATTCTGTAGCTTGAGCAAATTGGATTTAGAAGTTAGAATAAAGTGTTGATTTTTAAATATAGTTGATATCAATATTTAAATATTTGTATTAATATATAGGATGGATAAGTACTCTAGTAGTTATACATTACTTGATTGCACTTGATTAAGAATTTTGGGTAACTTGTTCAAAGTGATTTGTTGACAAGTACAAAGTAAATCTTAATTATGTCGAAGGCATTCCCTTTGGCATACGAATCCCTGCCTTGGCGGATCGATGACCAACGATGTCTTAGAACCGTGCAAGACGATTGAAGTTCCGTTGGCCGTCAATTTTGTCAGGTTATTTCATTCGTCAGCCTTTCCATCTTCCATGTCGGTTTCGGTTTGTTTACTGTTTGATATCTTTCCGTCTTCCCAGTTGTCATGACTCATTAGCGGCAAATCTTTAATGTGAAAAGCAGTACACATTTGTGGGTTTTTCACTAGCTTCTTTTTACCAATTTACTAGATCAACAACCAATAATATTTGTTTTGATGGTTGGCATTGGTGTCATTTTTTAAGTTTGGAATTTTAATTTTAAAAAAATTGTGATTTATGATTAACTTTACCATGCATGAAAGAATGACTTTATTAGTGCTATGTATTAATGAATTTATTTATTCCCCATATGAATCAATGAATGTATTTATTCCTGCCATTTTCTCTTTTAAGGTATTTCTTTTTTTATAAAAATATATGAAACACTATACACCACTCGAATTAATGTCAATATAAATCATTATTTCATGATAATTATGAACTAAGTTACTTATTTGTTAAAATTTTAGTTTCACATTGTACACTAACTTCCCTCCCTTTTGGTGTTCAAGTAAATTCAAAACAATTTATTTTTTCAGCACACATTACAACAATGCAAATAAACCAATTTATTTTAATATATTTTTAACATAATATTATACTATAAAATAGTGCATTTATATTAAATATTTAATTATAATTTAATTATATTTATTTTACCTATTATATAATATCTAATTTAGTTATATCTATTATTATATAGTATATTTTACATAAATGTAAATTATTTAATATTCTTAAAATAATAATATATTATAAAATCATATATATAATCTTGGTGAACCTATTCTCATTGTTTGATTGACTACTCATATGTTCTTGCATCCCTACGCGAGAGAGAGAGAGAGAGAGAGAGAGAGAGAGATTTCTTACCTGCATATCAATCATGACCTAACTATTGGCATTTGTTATAATTTATATGCATTGTTAATGGGATCACATAATTAGTGGTTTCATTTACTTGCTTATGTTTACCATGCTCAGTTTCTTAATCCTCAAATTTGAATAGGTAATTGTCATGAAAATTGCTCGATAGGTAGGGTTGAACATCAAATTTAGGCCTTGGGTGGCAGCCAAAAAGCTTTGAAGTGACCATGTCTATGTAATACTATGCATAGTGAGCACTCTTG
Organism: Cunninghamia lanceolata; assembly: GCA_027924645.1. NCBI lineage: Eukaryota > Viridiplantae > Streptophyta > Pinopsida > Cupressales > Cupressaceae > Cunninghamia > Cunninghamia lanceolata. The sequence goes on from BSBN01001583.1 coordinate 22,615,926, forward strand.
ATAGGGTATGCACATCACCTTTGCCCTAAGGATCTAGATTTGGCAATAATCAACCTCAACTAAAGGATCTCTAACCCATAATTAATAGAGAGAAGGGAGAGGAAGATAGAGAGAGATAGAGATGAAGTGAGAAAGAGAGATAGAGCGAGTGAGAGAGAGAGGGGGGTGGGAAAGAGGGAGAAATGAGAAAGACATAACTATGAAGTTAATGATAGTGGTTAAAACATAGTGATGGTGGTTAAAAAGTTGATGGTTTCTCACCATGATGTGGAGTATGGGTCCCCTTATAGAGAAAAGGAGAGACATGTATTACATGGGCATGAGGCAATAACCATGGAGGAAAATTTATGATAGAAATAAGGGACAATCACAATCACCCTTCTCATACAAAGGAAAACTTAAGACATTATCCACATTAGAAATATTTATGATTAAATCAAATTTGTTTTCTTATGAAGTGTTATACTTAAGAAGGCATATACCAATTTTATATAGAGGATTAGGTCCTCCCTTTGAGGGTATTTATAGTTATAAAGTCCCACCCTTATAGGGTACACTATAGGAGGGCTCCCCTTATAGGGTATGCACATCACCTTTGCCTTAAGGATCTAGATTTGTCAATAATCAACCTCAACTAAAGGATCTCTAACCCATAATTAATATATAGAGAGAGATACATATGGAGAGAGAGTTTTGATCAATTATTTCATGCTAACAATCCAAAAAATGACAAGTGTCCATGGGGAGCTATGCTCAAGGAAACATGTTATTTGCATGGGGAAATAAAGAGATAGAAAGGGAGACAAAGATATATATAGAGAATGGTATAGAGATAGAGAGATATAAAGAGAAAGAGATGAGAGTGATTTGGAAGACACAATTTTAGATGTGCTAAAAGAGGCCATGCAAAAGGGATGGAAACTCGTGATGCCAGCCTACCCATTGCATTGAAAAGATGATGTTTTCTCATCATGGGGTGGCGTATGGGTCTCCCAAGGAGAAAAGGAATGAGAGGTATTATATGGGCATGGGACAATGACCATGGAGGGAAATTTATGATAGAAATAAGGGACAATAATTCATCATGTCTACACCAGTGAATTTGTTTGATTTATTAACCTTCACAATTAATACATTTTATCATGAATACCTCCATCAACACAATTTCTAAGCCCTTCACATACAAAAGAAATCTTAAGACATTAGACACATTATAAATGCTTAAGATAAAATCAAATTTGATTTCTTATGAAGTGTTGTACTTAAGAAGGCATGCAACATTTTCATCTAGAGAAATTAGGTCTCCATGCTTATTCTCCAAGCATTAACTTGTAATGATTCAATTATATATTAAAATTTTATATAAAATCTACATTACAAGCTAACGACCCTTTTGGTTTTATTTTTTATTTTTTTTTATTTTTTTCTATATTTTAGTGTTTTAATTTATTAACTATGATTTGATTGTTTTTTATTAAGGAATTAGGTTGTATAGTACAATCTAATTCATACAAAATATTAATAAGACACATAAACTTATATCAGAACCCTTATATCACAAATATATATATATTCATAGTCAATTAGTACATACATTCATACCGACAGGTCTATGTCTCTACCTTACACATGTCGATTTCACTCACATGCTCTCTTACACACTTTTCCACTCTTAATTTACATTACTTACATGTATCTCCTATATATATACAGGTGTGTCCTTTCCCAAAATACCTCTTAGTATACCGGTTCTACCTTCCACATGCCCTTTGAGGTAACTTGCAGTAGGTTTTGCTTAGTGTCCTGTACTCTGCCAACAGAGATCCCCTCAATTCCTAACTACTTATTATCATGGAAAAAACACTTTAAGAAATAAAGCTTTCTACTAACAAGAAAGGAAAATTTATTACCAGCCAGCTGTAAATGGAGGAACTAGACACTTAGGTTATCATTTGCATATTGCATTATCTTCTATTCCACTCTTTGTCTTACGAAAAGAAACTAAATCAAAGCAATTATTCACAGCTAACAACAGGCTTTAGGGAAAGATAGGAAATGTCACAAACCATAAGAAAAAGGTGATTCTTAATAACTAGGGATACAAAGAAATGAGACTACCAGTGAATTAACTAGAATTTCTAATACACCAAAAATAAACAAATGGGCTAAGGGAAAATAACCAACACATCACTTATGTAAATGCACCTATAAGAATAATAGGAGTAGAATATTATCATTGTATAGGTTGATTAGATGAAATTTATTGTTACTAAGTGTTGGCATTGGTTATTTTTATATATGTTACTAATAGAATTATATAATTAATGGTTTCATTTACTTGCTTGTGTTTGAAAATAATATTTTGATCTGGCTCCAAGTGATGAAGAAAATAGTACATACATCATAACTCCATGCAAGAATATTAACTTATTCTTTGGGAATCTCTCTGATGCACCGATAGTCTTTTTAGAGTGTCATTTAGAAAAACCTAGGGAGAGAGATCTCACAAAGAGGAAGTGTGTGAGAGAGAAGGGGGGAGGGAGACAGAGATGAAGAGAGATAAAGAGAAATAGAAACGAGAGAGTTAGAAAGAGAGACAGAGAAAGAGAAAAACATATGTAGAGATACTAAATTAATATTGTTTCCTATTAAATCATTATAGGGGCTTCCACCTATTATCAGATTAAAATCACCAATTGAATTAATCAATTCATCAAGTCTTTCTTTTGTCAAATTCTGTACATCTTCCACCTTAATCAATTTACCCCTAAGATGTTATGTAGAGAGAGAGAGAGAGAGAGAAGGGAGAGGGAAATAGAGACAAAGAGAGATAAAAAGAAATACAGAGCTAGAGAGGGAGGCATATATATATATATATATATATATATATATAGAGAGAGAGAGAGAGAGAGAGAGAGAGAGAGAGTACCTTTCAATTTAAAGTAGAGAACATGGCTACATGCATAACCTTCCTATAAATAATTATTTCCAAATTTTACCTTTACCACCCATCACAATTGAAGATATATATATATATATATATATATATATATATATATATATATATATATATATATATATATATATATATATATATATATAGAGAGAGAGAGAGAGAGAGAGAGAGTACCTTTCAATTTAAAGTAGAGAACATGGCTACATGCGTAACCTTCCTATGAATAATTATTTCCAAATTTTACCTTTACCACCCATCACAATTGAAGAGATATTTCCTAAAACAAAACATCATTACTTATCAGGGGATTACAAACCTAAGCTTAATTGCATAAACATAGTGACAAAAAGTGTTCCATTGTGTGATAGACTTGAGATTATAGTCAAGCATTTCAATGGAAAGCCCTACATCAAAGATCAAGCTATGGTGTTTTTACAATGTAAAAAGTGGAGCTTGGTATGTCTTGGTCCAAATCATCTACTCAAACTTTATTTACCACTATAGAACAACAACACATCATTACATGGTTTCAATGTTCATATGATGACCTTGATTCCACAAATCAAATTAGACCCAAAAAATTAATATACTCTCTCTTTGAGAATACTTATATTACAACAAATAAAAATTCTTCTTTACTACTCTTACAAATATGCCCCCCTTATTTATTGCTCTTACCGACTCAATTTTACAAACTATGTATACTTTAAGTTTCCCATATGCAAAATAATGTTTTGTTTTATCCACACATAACTCCTTTCCACATCTATTTTTGGCGTACCCATTGCACACTAAAGTGCAATTGCTAGTTTGTACTACTTTGTAACAACATTTGTGCACATGGGATTTAATACTTATATATTTTATTTTTAAATATGATATGTAATGGATACATCTTTTTCTCGCACACTCTTAAATATTATTACAAGTAACTTTATTTTAAGATTCATACACACATGGTAGATAGATATAATATATTATATAGACCTTGCCCACAAGTGATGCTAACAACAACAAAGGAAAGTCCTGAGAAGAGGAATCACCAAAAGCACGAATAAAAATGTTTCTTGATTGAAAACATATGCATTGAGCCCTATTCATTTGAAATTGAAACAAAACCTGCAACAATCCCCAGAGTGTAGAATCAACAACATATAAAAAGCCATGATCAAACAAGCTGCAATGAAAATTAGTCCCTGAATAAACATCTTATAACCAATAAAACCCAGTACTGAGTGTAGAATCACACTAGAGTTCCACCAATAAAATAAAGGACTATAAAGAAGACCCATGGCTGGCTATAAGAAATACTAAAGAAACAACCATGAATATGCTTTTCCTACTCTATTTACAGTTATGCTCTTAATGTTGAATATGCCTTGTCGTTATATTGGCCTATGTACTTCTATTATTGTGACTCTTAGATTCATGGTCACATGGCTATTATTCTATGGTATTGTTTGTCTTTCCCACATTGGGCTCAGACCTTTGTTCAACCACTCTTTTAGCATTCTAGACTTTTTAGGCAACAATTTTTGATCTATGTTTCTTGGTATAGCTAGCTTCTTTAACAGAGCCCTTTGTGGAGTATTTACTTTCTTTTGTATGTTTACTTTTTTCAATACTTTTTATATATATAACAAAATATATTACATGATATTTAACAATATATGTATTTATGATTTATTATTTGAGGATGACAAATTCTTAAATGTTCATTTAAAGGTCCATATGTCACATATTTAATAATAGTTTAATTAATATGTGAAATGAATCTTAACATGATATAGTATTAATTTTTTGTAATACTAGTATCTATAACCACACCTACTATAACAACAATAGAACCCAATAATTCTATTTTTATTATGTTGAAAAAATTGCAGAAATTATAAAGAAAGCAGTCAAAAAACTGCGATGAGTAAATTATTATGTTGAAGATTCTTTGGTGCGATGTCTTTAATAATTGTGAAGGTACAACACTATTCTGTTTTCGAATAGATATTTTGCTTTCCTGTAGTCAAGATTCTTCTCTACTCTTTCACGCACATTCTGTCTTTTATTAACCCCTCTAACTCGTACACGTTTCCTCAAGTTTATTCATCTTTGAAGTGCCTTCACCTTTGGTCAAGTATTTTCTTCTTTAAGTGCATTCTACATGGACCCCACACGCTTTTCCTTCTCTTCATTTTAACACGCTACAGACACTTGAAATGAACTTGAACAGAATCCTACACGGCCTTTCACAAAGTCAGTGAAATAGTAAAAAAGATGCTTTCCCACTCATTGCCCTTGTCCCCCATAACTATTATCCACTCAATTCTCTACCACGTGCTTCGTTCACCAGCCAGTTCATGATTGGTTTTCCTCACTAACATCATCTTTACTTGTTTAAAATTATGGTTTTCACGTCCTCTGTGAGACACTCGCTTACGTAATGCACAATTTTTACCATCCATAACAGTAGATTACAATCTACAATGACCCCAAGCTTAATCAATTCTATGGCATTGAAGAGGATCTTCAAACACAAATCTCTAGCAAATCACATGAGAGGCATATTACTTCAATTCAATGGAGCTATAGAGAGGCTTCTTCTTATCTGAATCCAAAGCCTCCATTACTAGGTTAATGCTCATCTCTATGGAGGCCGAGTGGATAAGTGACACAGCTATACAATCTTATTCCTCACGCCCTTTGACTAGCCTTGCAACCACACTCTTGTATTCTCTGTTACTCCATACCTACATTTCACACCACAACAATAATAATGAATTCATTACATTCTATGGTTGTGGAAAGACTAAAACCTAGGTGTTGTGTAGAAGAGTTGGGTAGCATAGGAAGAACTAGTCTAATACTGCAAATAGAGAATGTAGGGAAACAAATGCCTAATTTGAACTTCATCTTCTAAATAGTAAATTCTCTTGTGAGTAGTAATGTACAATATTGATGAATCGTTAGATTCAAATTGTGCTAAGAAATGGGCATGCTCATTCTTTCCCCACTTGCCCCCAACCTCTCTGATAAAAGCTCCATGATCTCCCTCGATACTTCCTACAATGCATTACACTACTCTCCCACCATGTAACTAAAATTCACAAAAAATATTCTAAGCAAATTTAATTTATTTCTCAACCTATATTTTTGTTTCCAATCGGTGAAAAAAATCAAAATTATTAAAAGTCAACCTATTCGTTGGGCTAGATTTCTCTGAGAAAGTCTTGAATATGATACAACTTTTTGTAGCCAAAATCATTCCTTCTTAATTTTTTCATTGTCATCGTTGTCACAAACAAAAGGAGATCTGAAACCCCTAGACATCTCATATTTTTTCTAGAGGGGTAGTTGAAACAATCAATTGCTTGCCTCCTCAAATTTGGCCACAATGTGTAAAGCAACCCCATGATTTACCACCTAAAAACACCTCAACTCCACAACTGCCTCATCTAACTTCTTCACCACTTGATCATTTATCCCAACATGTTGACCACATAAAGATCATAGTCATTGGTATTCCTCTTCTTGGAGGGAAGACCCAAATTTACACCACTAAGATATCTCCCCAATTTCTGCAATAAACATTGAATCCATCATCATTTCATTTCCAAAGGAATTTTTGCCTCATGGTGATGGAGGAGGTTCCCTAGACATGGTTAACTTGGTCATTAAATGAAGAACTTTGACAATAAAAAGAAATATGCTTCAATCGACATAATATAATCCATAACATACATGCTTGCAATTGAGGTTTATGCAGGACTAAATGGGTCAAAGTAGACAATATTTGCTTTGCTCTAACTATATGAGTTGTTTTCTATAGAGATCAAATCATTCAATATATGAGTTGTCTTATGTAGAGATCAACTCATTTGACCATTACATCTTCATTTATTCTGCAATATTTTTTTTATAATAAAAATTCCCAATAGGTTTGGGGCAAGTGGTAGGGAATGATGAGTTTCAAATTATAGATCCAAGTTCCCTTCCCACATGCAAGGAACCTTGTACTTGTCATGGAAACACCTCGAGGTAGGAGTCAAACTTATGGTAATGCATGGACCTAAGCCTGACCTTTTGTCTTTCCAAAGAGGCACCTTGAGGTAGAGTTGAGAGTAACCATATTAAGAACCCAAGCCAACCCCATGTTCTCCATGAGCTATGCCCCATCATCTAATCTGATATTTTAGTCAAATGGGATGAGCTTAATTGGTGATCATCGAGGGATTTCATAATGGAGACAAAATGAAATTGTTCTACTTTGAATCTATATCCACCACTCATATAACATCATAGATTAAAGTGGCCATTACTTGTCTTTGCTTTCTAATATTTGAATAGACTAGTTGCACTTGGATTGCATAGAAGTTGTGTTTAGTGATTTAATAAATTGAATAGAGTACTCTCAATAGTTATATTTATTTTTATGTGAACTACAATTCTAAATGCATCTCTATGTTCATGGTAGTATCTTCATGGTCATTTTCATGCTTGCTTTTTCTCTTCTTCATCTTACTTATGCATTTGTAATTGACACTTGCAATAGATAGTATGGTGGATGACCCTCCTTACAATGATGCTTTATTGTGGAACTTTTCTATTGTAATAATTGAGCTTCTCATATTCCTTATATATCTCTCTATTTCATTCATAATACTAGTTGTTTTGTCATATTCACCATCTGCATCTTGCTCGTCTTGTTGTACTGCTCCACATTTCATTGACTACGCATTGCATGTCATCTCTCATCCCTTGATTCTTTCCTCTCTTAAGATTGACAATAGATCATTATAAAAGTCACGAAAGAATTGAAAAGAAGTTTGTAGTTTGGCATAATCAAAGATATTCAAAACATTGCAAGCAAAGAAGTTCAGTTTCTATTTGAGAAAGGTATGTCAAGTAGTACATTGTCTTAGTCATCAGAGTACTCATGTTAATAACCAATCTTCTACAATAAGATACTTGTTCTCAACAAAATTTATAAGAAGTTTAATTTGTTGTCGCATATCTTTTGTAGGAGATCAAAACAATGAATGAGTTGACTATGTAGTAGTAGTTGCGTAGATTGGTTAGAACTAACAATCAAAAAGAAATTAGATTATAAGATGATAGAGAAATTTCTAGAGGAACCAAAGTATGAGGAATATGGGCAAAATAATCTAGAAATTATAGATTACACCATCAGTCCTAACATTCAAGAAAGAAAGGAAGATATATAAGTGTTAGAAAATGTGTTATGGTGTAGAAATCTATGGTTGTAACTATAACCAACGTCAATGGCTAGGGACCTTTGATATAGAAAAAGATGTTTCTTATGATTATGATAAGGTAGTTATATCCATGAAAGGCATCAACGTTGTGACTAATTTCTTGTACAACAATTTAGAGGCATGCATGTTCCTATCCAACCAGCCTATTATTCCCTTATCCACTTTTCATTCTACCTCCAAATTCTGTTTATGTTCAACCCACCAATACCTTACCATTAAAGTGTAAAGACACTACAACAAATCCCTGTGATCTTAGCTCCCTTTTTTGCTTCCACCCACTATTTTAATGTATTTTTCTCCAATTTTTTGAAAAAGTTGCCACTATTTATCGGGATGACACTTTTTTTGGCATTTTTTGCGTCGATCAGAACAAGTAGGCACTAAATTAGGCTCAAAATTGTGCCTAAATTAGTGCCCAAATTAGCGCCGACTTTAACATCTAAATTAGTGTCGACTTTAGCGCCATACCTCTAAGCCTCTATGGATTGTTTGAGATGTTTCAGTTGGAATGTCAGAGGTTTGGAATCCTCTTAGAGGAAATATGTAGTTAGAGATTTCTATACAACTCTATGAATTTTAAATGACACGGTTCAATGCTATTCCACCCATGTAAAGGAGTTGTATACCATCATGCAAGCCATCAAGCGATGATCTCACTACATCTTGGGAAAGGAGGTCCATATGTCACATATTTAATAATATTTTAATTAATATGTGAAATGAATATTAACATATTATAGTATTAATTTGTTGTAATACTAGTATCTATAACCACACCTACTATAACAACAATAGAACCCAATACCTATGATTACTGACTTCTTTCCCTAAATAATTCTATTTTTATTATGTTGAAGATTTCTTTTTAATTGAAAAAATTGCAGAAATTATAAAGAAAGCAGTCAAAAGACTGCGATAAATAAATTATTATGTTAAATTATTTGGTGCGATGTCTTTAATGATTGTGAAGGTACAACACAATTCCATTTTCAAATAGATATTTTGCGGGTTTAAGGAGGGCTTTCCCGTAGTCAAGATTCTTCTCTACTCTCTCACGCGTATTCTGTCTTTTATTAACCCCTCTAACTTGTCCACGTTTCCTCAAGTCTTTTCATCTTTAAGTGTAGTATTCAACATGGACATGGACCCCACATGCTTTTCCTTCTCATTGTTTTAACATGCTATAAACACTTGAAATGAACTTGAACAGAATCCTACACGGCCTTTCACAAAGTCGGTGAAATAGTCAAAAAGATGCTTTCCCACTCATTGCCCTTGTCCCCCACAAGTATTATCCACTCAATTCTCTGCCACGTACTTCGTTCACCTGCCAGTTCATGATTGGTTTTCCTCACTAACATCATCTTTACTTGTTTAAAAGTATGGTTTTCACATCCTCTGTGAGACACTCGCTTACGTAATGGGCAATTTTTACCATCCATAATAGTAGATTACAATCTACAATGACCCCAAGCTTAATCAATTCTATGGCATTGAAGAGGATCTTCAAACACAAATCTCTAGCAAATCACATGAGAGGCATATTACTTCAATTCAATGGAGCTATAGAGAGGCTTCTTCTTATCCGAATCCAAAGCCTCCATTACTAGGTTAATGCTCATCTCTATGGAGGCCGAGTGGATAAGTGACACAGCTATACAATCTTATTCCTCATGCCCTTTGACTGGCCTTGCAACCACACTCTTGTATTCTCCGTTACTCCATACCTACATTTCACACCATAACAATAATAATGAATTCATTACATTCTATGGTTGTGGAAAGACTAAAACCTAGGTGTTGTGTAGAAGAGTTGGGTAGCATAGGAAGCACTAGTCTGATACTGGAAATAGAGAATGTAGGGAAACAAATGCCTAATTTGAACTTCATCTTCTAAATAGCAAATTCTCTTGTGATTAGTAATGTACAATATCTATGAATCGTTAGATTCAAATTGTGCTAAGAAATGGGCATGTTCATCCTTTCCCCACTTTCCCCCAACCTCTTTGATAAAAGCTCCATGATCTCCCTTGATACTTTCTACAATGCATTACACTACTCTCCCACCATGTAACTAAAATTCACAAAAAATATTCTAAGCAAATTTAATTTATTTCTCAACCTATATTTTTGTTTCCAATCGGTGAAAAAAATCAAAATTATCTAAACTCAACCTATTCGTTGGGCTAGATTTCTCTAAGAAAGTCTTGAATATGATGCAACTTTTTGTAGCCAAAATCATTCCTTCTTAATTTTTTCATTGTCATCGTCATCACAGACAAAAGGAGATCTAAGACCCTTAGATATCTCCTCTTTTTTCTAGAGGGGTAGTTGAAACAATCAAATGCTTGCCTCCTCAAATTTGGCCACAATGTGTAAAGCAACCCCATGATTTACCACCTAAAAACACATCAATTCCACAACTGCCTCATCTAACTTATTCACCACTTGATCCATTTCTCCCAACATGTTGATCACAGTTGTTGGTATTCCTCTTCTTGGAGGGAAGACCCAAATTTACACCACTAAGCGATCTCCCCAATTTCTCCAATAAACATTGAAGCCGTTGTTATTTCATTTCCAAAGGAATTGTTACCTCATGGTGATGGAGGAGGTTCCCTGGACATGGTTAAATTGGTTATTAAATGAAGAACTTTGATAATAAAAAGAAACATGCTTCAATCGACATAGTATAATCCATAATATACATGCTTGCAACCGAGGTTTGTGCAGGAATAAATGGGTCACAATATACAATATGTGATTTGCTCTAACTATATGAGTTGTTTTTTGTAGAGATTAATTCATTCAATGTATGAGTTGTCTTATGTAGAGATTAATTCATTCGACCATTACATCTTCATTTATTCTGCAATATTTTTCTATAATAAAAATTCCCAATAGGTTTGGGGCAAGTGGTAGGGAATGATGAGTTTCAAATTATAGATCCAAGTTCCCTTCCCACATGAAAGGAACCTTGTATTTGTCATGGAAACACCTTGAGGTAGGAGTCAAACTTATGGCAATGCATGGACCTAAGCTTGGCCTTATGCCTTTCCAAAGAGGCACCTTGAGGTAGAGTTGAGAGTAACCATATTAAGAACCCAAGCCAGCCCCATGTTCTCTATGAGCTATGCCCCAACATCTAATCTAATATTTTAGTCAAATGGGGTGAGCTTAATTGGTAATCATTGAGGGATTTCATAATGGAGACAAAATGAAATTATTCTACTTTAAATCTATATCCACCACTTCTATAACTTCATAGATTAAAGTGGCCATTACTTGTCTTTGCTTTCTAATATTTGAATAGGCTAGTTGCACTTGGATTGCATAGAAGTTGTGTTTAGTGATTTAATCATTGAATAGAGTAGTCTCAGTAGTTATATTTGTTTCTATGTGAATTACAATTCTAAATTCATCTCTATGTTCATGGCAATATCTTCATGGTCATTTTCATGCTTGTTTTTTCTCTTCTTCATCTTACTTATGCATTTGCAATTCATACTTGCAATAGATAATATGATGGATGACCCTCTTTACAATGATGTTTTATTGTGGAGCTTTCCTATTGTAATAATTGAGCTTCTCATATTCCTTATATATCTCTCTATTTCATTCATAATACTGGTTGTTTTGTCATATTCACCATCTACATCTTACTCATCTTGTTGTACTGCTCCACATTTCATTAACTACACACTGCATGTCATCTCTCCTCCCTTGATTTTTTCCCCTCTTAAGATTGACAATAGATTATTATAAAAGTCATGAAAGAATTGAAACGAAGTTTGTAGTTTGGCATAATCAAAGATATTCAAAACATTGCAAGTAAAGAAGTTTCTATTTGAGAAAGGTATATCAAGTAGTACATTGTCTTAGTCATTAGAGTACTCATGTTAATAACCAATCTTCTACAATAAGATAGTTGTTCTCAGCAAAAGTGCTAAGAAGTTTATTTTTTTGTCACATATCTTTTGCAAGAGATCAAAACAATGAATAAGTTGACTATGTAGTAGTAGTTGTATAGATTGGTTAGAACTGACAATGACAAATAAATTTGATTATAAGATGATAGAGAAATTGTTAGAGGAACCAAAGTATCAAGAATATGGGGAAAATAATCTAGCAATTCTAGATTACACCATCAGTCCTAGAAACTTGAAACAATCAAGAAAGCAAGGATGATACATAAGTGTCAGAAAATGTGTTATGGTGTAGAAATCTATGGTTGTAACTATAACCAACATCAATGGCTAGGGACCTTTGATATAGAAAAAATATGTTTCTTATATGATTATGATAAGGTAGCTATATCCATGAAAGGCACCAACATTATGACTAATTTCTTGTACAACAATTTAGAGGCATGCAAGTTCCTATCCAACTAGCCTATTATTGCCTTATCCACTTTTCATTCTACCTCCAAATTAGACCCTGTTTATGTTCAACCCACCAATACCTTACAATTAAAGTGTAAAGACTCAAGGAAAAGAAAACATGGAAGTGAAAACCTACAATTTAATGCTACCAAATCCAAACATTCTATCAATGTAGGTAAATATAGAGGTGTTAGACAATGCCCATTGGGTCATTATGGTGCATAAATCCTGGAGCAAACTCTAAGCAATGTCAATGGCTTGGAACATTTGATATAGCATAAGAGGTTGCTTATGCTTATGATATTGCTACCATATTGATGAGAGGCATCCAAGAAATTACAAATTTCATCCATATGAGTTCAAACCCATGTATGTTTATTTCCAATCATCCTAAATTGTTCCCTTCTCAGCTTTGGTGTCTTGCTCCAAACTACATGTAGATTATATTGACTCTGTCAACATTTTTCAAGATGCTTTCTCTAATTATACATGGAGGAATTTGAGCATGAAACATTTTTTAGTGGAAGCTAAAATGTAAAACTTTGGTGACCTAGTCATGAACAATTCCATGTAATCTCTAACAAGAATGATACAAAAGAATCATCAATTGCTTGGTGGTTCTTCAAGCAATTTGCAGCTACTCGTCTCTCTTCCTAGAGATCCTACCAACCCTAGCACTAAGATTACCATTGAAAGGCCTTTGAACACAAGAATATCCCTTAACTAGTTCTATCTATAATCCTAAATGCTCATTTTCATGTTCACATCCCTCCTTCAACTATGTTGTTCAGTCTTCTTTTCACATGAACAACATTGCTAACATAGAATTAAGTTTTTTGGATCAAGTAATCCAGAAGTTCCTTCCTCAATAGTTCCTCAACAACTGTGATTGGAGAAATATGGCATGCATGTTGCTCACCATCAATGCACTAGTTCCTCTATTAACAAACTATCTTTTTTTCTTCAACAGATTTTGCAAAAAAATAATTTAGAGATCGCTAATATGGGCGCTTGAAAAGACTTCTGTCAAATTGAACAAGATTGCTTTCTCATCTATTTCAATTTTGTTTATCAATATTTCTACCTTGGAAGTACAAATATATGATATATGATATTTTCCACCATAATGTTTTAATACAAAGCAATGCTTCGTGTTTTCAAACTAAATGATTTCCATAATTAAACATTATAATGTCTCGTTTCAATAAATTCATGTCTGTCACTTTGACTACAATACAGATACTAACCAAGACAAAAGATGGGTACTAGCCAGTACATGGCACTTGTTTCTATAGTGACCTAGTTTATCTTGGTGCCTATATGTGTATTATTTAAGTGTTACATTTTTCCATAGGCTTTGTATCATGTTTCTATGTTCTATGTTTAGCAAAGTGATGTGGTCACATACAAAGAACCCAATGAGGGATATTCTATTCATGTATCCCAAACATAGATGAGAGAATACCAACAAGTGCATAATAGAAAAGAAACATAGAAGATATATGTAGTGTTGTATTTAACTTCTTTGCCACATAGATCACTATAAGAATCTCAATACCTAATATACACTCTAGTAATACATGCTTTGATCCTTAGGTCTTAACAATTTTAATAATAAGTCATAGATTATCACAATCTCACATCCCCATAGGTAACATTCTACAAAAAATTAATAGCAAGCCCTAAATCCTCCTACTTGGATCTATCTTCTCAATGATCTACCTATTTCAAAGAGTTGGTTATCTTATTTATAGGGACCCCTTCAAAGGATAAGGTACCACCAACCCAAGGGTCATGATCCTTCATCCAAAGCTCATCCTAGGACTAATTTAAATAATTCTAGTTAGTCCAATATTTAAATTTTGGTTTGAAACCCAAAAATGTGCTTTTTGACATGTTAGAATCTATCAATACTATGATCTATAGGGTAAATGTCACGTGTAGTGAGATCTATGGTGTGGAACTTGATGTGGTTTAATCCACCAAAATTATTGGGGCTATTATGCTTGTAAATATCTTTAATGAATATTACAAATCTAGAACATCCACTACATTATGAGGTATTTCTCTGAGTCAATATGTTCACTAAAATGTTGGCTGAGAAATAAATGCCTTTGTAGTGAGAAATGGAGAGCAAGAAAATGAAATGAAGTAGAAAACACAAAGATAATGCAATAAACACAAATACCTTTCACCTCAAATCACTTAACTCATCTCATAGAGCAGAAGTAGAGTGCACCCTAGATCAACTTGATTTTCTTTTAATAATGTTTGATAATTATTTGATTGTTGGTTGCTCACTTTGACAACATAACTTTTCATCACCTTACTTTTGAGCTTTCTAATGGCTTGGTTGATGTTTGATTTATATGCACTTGGATGATAGGATAGATGGTTAGGATTAAATTAGAGATGAATGGATAGGATTTCATGAGACATGGATTGATGATGGATGGTTGTGATAAAAAGGTGTATGGATGGATAAGATTAAATGAGAGGACATTGGGGGAAGGATATGACCTATCCTCATGTGAATAGCTAAGATTAAGAGGTGAAATTTGAAATGAATGGTGAAGATGCAAGAGTTAGTTATTTGTGGAGAATGGATAAGAATGGGGTTTAATTGGGATAAATGGGGGGTTAGTTGTGGAATTAAAATCAATTAATTAAATAATAAAACTAATTAATTAAATAATTAAATTATTTAATTAATCAATGTAAATGGATGTGGAAAATTAGATTAATTAACTAAATAAAATTTATTTATTTAATTAATATAATGATGGGAGGAGAAATGTTAGAGAAGTGAGCTTAATTAATTAAAATAAATTTAATTAATTAATATTGAGGTGTATGTGATGGGATTAGGATGGGTTTAGGATGATGTTAGAGATGTTAGAATATGGTCAATTTTAGGTGTCTACATTTTGCCCCTCTTTGAGATGATGTTACGACTAGAAGTAGTAACATCATTTCAAAGAAGATAAGGTATGAATGATTGGAAAAGGATGCCCCAACCACTTAGATGAGTGATGAGGAGGAATGACGTAAGGATGGGATGTTTTCCTCTCTTTGAGATGATGTTACGACTAGAAGAAGTAACATCATTTCAAAGAAGATAAGGTATAGATGATTGGAAAAGGATTCCCTAGCCACCTAGATGAGTGATGAGGAGGAATGATGTAAGGATGGGAGGCCCCTCAAGAGGATAGGTGGGTTTGAAGAAAACGGGTATGCTCTCGAAATGGATGAAATAGATTGGTTAAGGAGATGGAGGAAAGATAAGGGATGGATGAAGAGAATGAAGAAAACATTGTGTTGCATTGGGTGAGAAACCATGGATTTTGATATAGCACTGGACATTATGCACCAAGGTATAAAGACCAAGGTGATGATGTGTCTCGTGCACAAAGGATTGACTCAAAAAGACAAAAGGTCACAAGCAAACATATGTCATATGGCACTATGATATGGAAGACCATGATGTCGTTATGGCGGTATGTTGCAAGGACTGATGCAAATGCAAGAAAAATGATAAAAAACACAAGCAAGAAAGAAAGCATGCACAAATGATTCAAAAACAAACAAGGTTTTTTCCCCTGTCAAGCTAAAAATCGATGATTGATGATTGATTGGATTGATTGATAAGGATAGATCTCTATACTTAAGATAGGAAAAGCTCTTAAGCAAGAGTTGATTTGATTTGATTTCTACTTAAGATAGGCAAAGTTCTTAAGCAAGAATTGATTGGGTTTGATGATGAAGATGATTTGAGTTGATCAGGTTTGCAACAAGGTTTAGAACAACACTGAGGTATACTTTTGAATAATTGGCTAGATTAATTGACTAGATTGGCATGGATTAAGGATGGCTTTGTTATGTTATGGATCCTATCTCCATATTACAATGTATTTCAAATATTGTACACTCTTAACGTATTCTTTAGGATCCCCCTTTTTTTGCAACTATAGTTATGTGTTTTATTTATACTTGTATATGGTGGAGTCATCACCCATGATTAATGGGAACTGTTACGGGTTGACTTGGCCCATGGTTTTTTACCCATTGTTTTGTAAAATTGCTATGTCAGTTACCTATTGATGTAATTATAAATAGACGGACATACAGTAGGTAAAATATAGGAAGAATTGAGAAGGTGAATAGAGTGTGTGATTTCAAGTGTGAATTCAAAAGAGTTTATTGAGTGCAGTTCCAAATAATATTTGTGCATTGTAATTGTGAGAAGACAAATTTGAGCAAGTGTTTCTTGGTAGGCATAGCCCACATGGGGTGAACCACATTAAATCTTGTGTTCATATTGTGCAATTTTTATTTATGTTCTTTATTTATCTCTCTTCATAATACTTGTTGTGATTCTGAGAAATTATTCTGCATTGATTTCTATTTTATTTCTAACAACTGGTATCAAAGCTTCAGGTTGGATTTGTTGAAGTGTTGAATCGGAGGAAGGGATATTATCTTGAGTGGGAGCTATGGTTGATGATAGTAGATCAAAGGTTGAAAAGTTCAATGGGTAAAACTTTGGTCTATGGAAGATGCAGATGGAGGATTACCTCTATCAGAAGGACCTCCATGTTTCGTTGGCAAGAAAAGGAAAGAAACCAATGAGTAGGTTAGATGAGGATTGGGAGATGCTTGATCACAGGAGAAAACTATAGAAGGTCTCATGAATGCGTTAGTGAAATTATATGAGAAACCCTCTGCTTCTAATAAAATATTTTTGATGAAAAAATTATTTAGTATGAAGATGTCTAAAAATGCTTCATGACTGATCATTTAAATGAATTTAATACAACTGTGAGTATGTTGAACTATGTAAAAATTCACTTTGATGATGAAGTTAGGGCTCTACTTATTTTGTGCTCCTTACCAGAGAGTTGGAATGGCCTGGTGATGGTTGTAAGCAACTCAATCTCTAACAATGCCAAGTTGAAGTTTGAGGATGTTTTAGGAGTAATCCTTGACGAGGAAATGTGATGGAAAATCTCTAGAGAGTCTTCTAATTCATGGAATGCTTTGGCGGTGGAGTGTAGAGGGAGACAAAAACATAGAGGAAAAGAAAACTGTGGAAAGTCAAATGGTCCTGGAAGGTCAAAATCAAAGATCAAGATGGAATGCTAGTGTTATGTCAGAAAATGTCCCTTTGGGGGCTTTTCCCTCTTAAGGTTTAGCTCGCAGGTCCTTAGAATGCATTTAGAGCATCTTGCATGTTAATTTTGAATCCCGATGAGAAAACATTGAAGTCTTATGGCAAATAGGACCTAGGGGGTGCTATTTTGATGATCCCTTAACAAAGATGGGAGGGTGGACTTGGACGCTAGCACCCTAGTCCTACCCTATTTTGGGTCTTCCCTAAATTCTAATGTCAGTTTTATGACCATTATTTAGGTCCTATGCTGACATCTCAAGTTTGAATTACAAAATTCTTAGCAGGAATCTTTGTAGTTGCATATGTAAGCATGTTTAGGTTTTCATTTACAAACTAGATGGACATTGTGAACTTGTGACTTATGCTAAAGTGATTCAAGGCATTCATTATGTTGCAGAGCAGTATTTTGTTGTTATTATGTTTGTGATTGCAGATTTGATTCCATCTCCTCATGGCATGAAAGAGATTCTTCCTTCCATGAGAGTTGTATCATCAAGGTGACATCTATTATGTTTTTGATCATTTATCATTTGGATTTTTGCCTCTATCCCACTGGGATATGCACTCTCATCTAACAATGGTGTTTAGAAGACTTGAATGTCTCTCCAAGGCTTAACCAAGGTAAGCCTCTAAACACCACAACCCCCTCCCACACTCCTTTGTGATTGCAGGTTACAAGTACCGTGTTTTGTAGAGTGGATTTGCAGAAAGGAGGTTGTAGACAATAAGGATTTAGGATCTGAAAGAAAGAGGATAGTGTTCAACATTTCAAGACTTGGGCGCTAGTGCCAGTGTCCTCCACTTTTTCTAGGGTAGAAACAGAAGATACAGTGAATATCAGTGTCAGAAGGAGATCCAGATTTCGTGTAGAAAATAGTACCTTGGATAGGGATGCTAGTGCTAGTGTCCCCGACTATTCTGCATTCTAAACTTTGAAAAATAGTGAGTTAACAATCTTTGTCCACCTTAATCTAAAAGGATTAATTCATCAATTTACTTATTGTTTTGCTTATTTAGGGTTTTAAGAGCATTTAAGGATTAAATTAATACATTGTTTGATACATCTAAGCTTTCGCATCATTCCAAGAGGCAACCCAGCCTGATAGGTGAATGCTCTCAGTTAGTGGAGATTCAACTCGATTGATATGCCCTTGAATGTTTGGTGAGAAGGGAGGATTTGCCTTTAAAACCTAAACCGACCATTCCCCCCTTTTTCACCCTATACATTTTGGTGAACCCATGATTTTTGCACCTTTCTGAGTGTTGTGTGATAGATTTGCATTCATTCATTTTATTGCGTTCGAAAAATTACAAAAAAAATTGAAACATTTTGAAAATTTTCAAAAAAATTGCATTATGGGGTTTAAATTTTCACATAATTTGCATTAATTTAGTTGCATTTTATTTAATTTCTTATTTTTGCATTAAATCCAAAATCTATTTTTTATCATACCCTTATTGCATTTGAAAAACTACAAAAAAATTAGAAAATTTGAAAATTTTTAAAAATTTGGCATCTTAGGCTTGCATCTTGGCATTTGAATTAATTGGCATTTAATTTCATTTAATTTTTTTCATTTTAATTAGATCTAATTTAAATTACAGAAATTCATCATTTAGTATTCAATTGCATTGCATTTTCATCCTTAAATTGTCAAAAATTGCTTGAAATTGTGCATTTTTCATAAAAACCTAGTTTTGCATTAGCTAGGGTTTGTAGTCAAAATCTTGTTTCAGATTTTACTACCATTTTAAAACACTCATTAGGACTGATTTCTAATTGTAGTGTTGCGTCATAGTGGCTTTCTTGCAAAATTTCATGTCTGGGGTTTGAAAACCTTGCATTTTCACTAGATTTGGCCTTATCGTCTCTTTAGAATTGCATTAAAAGCATGGTGATAGATTTTTCTGCATTAAATGGATTTTATTAGGGTTATTATCTACTTCCCCTCCTCAAATTCCTTACAACACCCTTTCTATTAGTCATTTACATTGAAAATTGGGGAAAATTTGCATATTTTAGGTGTATTTTCACTAGGTTTTGACTTGTCATCACTCTAGACTTGCATCAAAGACATGTTGTGAAGGATATTTTTATATCATTGGACTATTATTAGACATATTATTTTCTGTCCCTCTTGAAATTCCTTACAACACCTCTTCTTTCATTCACTTGCATTGAAAAAAGTTGAAAAAATCAAGCATTTTAGGTCATATTCATACATACTTTTGCATTTGTTTCTTGCATAAGTGTTGAAAATATTTTGAAATCTGATTTGGAATTCATTTTAAAACATACACATGGATTCTCAATACAAAAATAATGCTAGACTTCCTCCTAGGCCTTATTTGAAAAGATGAGCCCCTGAACTTGAAATACCATTTACACCTCATGACAAAGAAATGGTAGATACTGAAGGGCCTCTTTACATTACAGTGAACATATTCATATTCATACATATTATTTTCTGTCCCTCTTGAAATTCCTTACAACACCTCTTCTTTCATTCACTTGCATTGAAAAAAGTTGAAAAAATCAAGCATTTTAGGTCATTCATACATACTTTTGCATTTATTTCTTGCATAAGTGTTGAAAATATTTTGAAATATGATTTGGCATTCATTTGAAAACAAACACATGGATTCTCAATACAACAATAATGCTAGACTTCCTCCTAGGCCTTATTTGAAAAGATGAGCCCCTAAACTTGAAATAACATTTACACCTCAAGACAAAGAAATGGTAGATACTGAAGTGCCTCTTTACATTACAGTGAACATAATGGAAAGACCTATGGATGGAACACTTATAGACCCTAATTGCATGACTAATGTGGTTACGAAAGAGTTTCTTTTTAAACATGATTTGGCACAAAATTATTATGAACCGTCGGATTTGAGAATCAAAACACATAATGGAGCTTTGATGAATACATTTGGAATGATAACCTTATTGGTCTCAGTTTATGATAATGTCGTGGATCAATTATTTGATGTTATCCCCTTATCTAATCTCTTCCATGTAAAACTAGGACATCCATGGATTAACGCTATGAATGTCGTCCCCTCAACTATTCACAAATGCTTAAAATTCCCTTTGCATGGAGAAATCCCTACTATCGGTCATAATTCATATCAACCCTTGGCTAAGAGCAAGAACTTCACTCTTGATTACTTTTGGTCGTAGGCTAATACAGACCTTGAGCCATGAAGAGAGCAATCTTTCCTAAACTACAGATGATACAAAGCAAAACAACTAGCTAGAGTGGCCAAGCCTCCTTTACAAACAATAAGAGAAGAACAACATGCATTTGAAGATCCTCTTAGAGCAAAAGGAAAATGACAAAATGACATAAGAATAACACAAGACTATTATGACTATGATGAAATAATTGGAATAGTAGAAGTGGATAAGGAAAAGTTTCATAACTCACCTCATCCACGGAAAGATGGTATCTATGTTGAGGTTCCTCCCTCATCGTCCTTACAAGGATCGGGAGGTTTTCATTGACAACAAAGCATTCCATCGAAACCAATGAAATTTGAACATGGTGCTTCCTCCTCTAATGTGTAAAACCCTATGGAAAAAACATGACAATGCCTTTGAAAAGATAAGTAGTAAGACAAGAAGGAATAGACAAGCAAGAGAAAGGAGGAAGAGAAGACAAGGTTTTGCCCAACAAAATGCAACTCAACAAGAAAATATTCAACCCAACATTGAGCCAAACCTACACAAACTTAACACTAAAGAATTTGAAGATAAGAACAAAAGTTGGGCTATGGTACCTTACACACCTCTTTCCTCTAGCATTCGAGATTGGGAAGAGGATGATTTGCTCATCGACAACCCTTAGTTGGGTTGTCCCGACAGGTAAGTATTTCTAACCCTTTACCTCCATATTGTGTTTCCTTTGTGATGTGTTATGTGTTGTTTAGGCCTTCTAGGATGACCCTTGATACTCTCGTAAGGTCAAGGATACCAGGAGACAACTTCTGTTGTGACCCTTCTTCTATTTGTATCATCATTCTTCTATATTACTTCTCCTCTATTTTCATTGTTATGTGTTGTGTCTTATGGACATAGTGTTACAGTTAGTGACTTGGGGACACCCTCCTACATGACTGTCCCTAAGACACTTGTTTTTCTTCTCTTGCTTTATTGTTTACCTTCCTCTAATGGTTCTATCTAGTTGGCAAATGACCAAAAACATATTATATTGATACGGACCTAGTGTCCCTTCAACGAGAAATCAAAGAATGGACCTAGTCCATACATGACGACAGGGTTGATATATATTATCTGACCTTTTGCTAGTAGAATCACTCCATGTGATTTTTTGATGTTGTCTTATCATACTTACAAAACATAACAATATTGCTGCTCCATACACTTTGTTTATCTTGGATCTAGCCTTGCATAATTGCTTATCATGATTATTGATGGAAACAGGTTGTCATTGATGTCAAAAAGGTTCATCAAGAATGTGCTTGATGTCACATGTCTTGATACTGTTTGCAAGATGATGCCATGGTGTAGTGTGTTCTCAAGATACTTGTTATGTTTTTGTGTTCATAAGAGGACTTGTTTGTGTTGGACTTATATTCTTGATCTTCATAGATGTGGTCTTCAATCAGGATTTCTTCAAGCATGACAAAGTTGCAATGATAAGGTTCTATCAGGAGGAGGTATGATACAATGTTATGATTTGACATTGTTGACAGGTTGAGTATGATGTGGTGTGTTGATTCTTAGTGTTGGAATATCTTGCATGATATATATTGATGAAGTGTTGGAATATCTTGCATCTGTCAAAGACATGTGGAGAGCTTGTTGAAAAATGGTGATATCATTGGTATGGTTTAGTCATGACATTTGATGTTCATTCCATGAGAGTTGTTGCTCATATCAGTTAGCATTCATACAGTTAGCATGATCTCTGATGACTTTATTTTGGCTTTGATGCCTTCTTTTTATGACATGTGACATGTGATTTCATGGTCTCTTCCAAGTAACATATAGTCTTACAGTGGCATAGTATACAGTTGGTCTTGTTTCATGAATTGATATCTAGGTCAGTGATCTTCATGCTTTCAGTAGAAATGACATTTGGTTGGCATCATGAGTGGTCTTCATACTTGGTTCATGCAATCAGGGGTCTTTGTGTAATCATGAATCAATAGTCTTTTTGCTTAGTGGTATCCTCTGCATTCTTTGCAATTTGAGACAAATCAGGGTTATGTCATCTTTATTCAAAGTTCATGTCTTTATGTTCAAGAGTTAAGTGTGTTCAAGATCACTTCATCTTTCAATAATCTCTTTGAATCATTTATTGTATCAAGCTTTCACAGTGTTAAGGCTCAATGTTAAGGGTTCTGATGTTAGGGCTCTAATGTTAGCTATGGTGCTTGTCTCAAGATGGTGATCTCATTTTTGCCTTTGCAGAGTTCAAATGGTTTAAAAAACCTAATTAATACCCTAGGTTAAGTAATTAATACATATTGTGTTTAACTCTCTTTTTCCCGTCACCTATATGTGCACTTTATGTTCTATTTTGATTTTGACCGGGGCAACAGGTAATCTTCATAAAGGTCACCATTTGAAGGTTTGTTATTACATATGCTGACTGGCCCCGATGTCTAGGATGCTTGGTCACCAGGTAAAGACACAAATGACTTAGCGGGAAAAAGGCTCATGTTTAAAATGGATGAGCATGAAAAGGGTTAATCAATGGCTAAGTTTAAAATGTGAAATTTCCTCACGGACATTATTTTTGATGTGCTTTTAGCCGTCTATTTCTTAAGGACTGTAGATATGGCTATATTTAGTCTTTTAAAAATAAGGCAAATTTATGTGCTATCTTTTAGAGATTTGTTTATATTCTTTCTAAATCATCTCGTGGTAGAGAAATAAATAAGGAGAAAGTTTTTGTTTTTAAAGAATTTTTTTTGTGCTCGATTGAAGTATGTTTTTTTAAGAAGTTTTTAAGATGTTTCTATTTGAAACACATATTAATCTCTCTCTCTTGGTTGAAGACATTCTTCTATATTGGAGAATATTTTTGAAGATATATTGTATTGATGGATTTTTTGAAGACAATATTTCCAGATTGAAGAATATTTATATTTGCAGAGAAGAAAATTGAAAGGTTTTTTTTTAATGAAGAGGAATGTGAAATATCATTTCATTGTGATTTGATTTTTGGAGGTCTAATATACAGATTGAAGATATTTTTGCAGAGAGAAGAGAATATGAAGAGTTTTTGAATGGGACTTAATATTATATGATCTTATTTTGTTTGGAAATGATTTTTACAGGAAGGTGAAAAGAAGATGAAAGGAGATGAAATCTTTTTGAATGGGAATATGAAAGATAATTTTCATAACATTGTAAATAAGTTTTTTCTTTTTAGGAGAATGTATTATTATTTTGCAGGAGGATAAAGAAAATCATTGAAGAGAAATTTACAGAGGAGATGAGAATTGAAGAAGATAACTTTGTTTTCAAAGAATGTGAAAGGATATTTAAATTGCATATAATGTTTTTACAGGTACATTGACAGACTGTGTGAATTGTAGATATCTTTGAGAAGATACAGATAATTTTTGTATGTATGAGATTATGTTTTGCAAGGTTAATTACAAAGAATGACAAGGTCATCAGATGTTTATTGAAGAATGAAAATTGAACTGAAGAGAGTTGATGTGAGGACCATAATGCAGAAATGATAATCTCTTTGTTGTAACATATTTTCATATTTAACCTTGAAGACAATCATGGTGTATCAGGTGAATTGTTATGCAGAGATAATCAGGTGAATCAAAGATAATGAGACTAGTATGCAGAGTGTGCTCAGAGATGAAACATAGAGTATACAATGGTGCAAATTAGATTGAATGGCAATCATGTCTTGCACACAAAGTTTGATGTTTTGATAATGGTGATTGTGTTTGCCAGTGAGGCTTATGGTTAGTGAGACCTTCCTATTCCTGTGAGGCAATATAAGTCAGTGAGACTTTTCTGTATGTCAGTGAGGCAATCACAAGTCAGTGAGACTTTGTAAAGTTGAAGATTTTATACTTAAGCCAGTGAGGCAGTTTGAGTGGTTTTTCTACCCCGAGAGGGTTTTCCACTCGTTAATTCTTTTTGTGTTGATGTCTTGTATAATTTCGTGCGTTAATGATTTGCATAATTTTATGTGTCCTATATAATTGAAGATTTGGTGAATATGATTTTGATAATTGATTCATTTCAAACAAATATTATTGATAATTCTAGAGAAGAGAATAAAAATTGTTTTTATGTATCAACACTGATTCACCCCCCCTCTCAATGTTGATTGTACTACAATTATATGGATGCTAACACCTTTTCTTGCAGGAAATTATGTGTTTGTGGGAACATTTGGTGATCATAAAGTACATGTCACCTCTGGGGGGCATGGGCTTTACAAGAGCTCATGTTCCCTTGTGTATTTTCTCTCTACCTTAACATGCTTGATATCGTTACATGATATCAACCATCTTAAGGTGGGGGCATATATAAGGTAAGTTGTCTGATGATTTTGGTAATAATGAAGTGTGTTTGAAGCCCTCTACGGAGGCGGGATGTTGTATCTCCGAGCGAGTGCATATCTTTATTTTCCATCTTGCAATCATTTAAGCCTTTTGTGGAGGTGGTGATGGTGTATTTCTCAAGGAGATTGCACATCTTGTCATTTTCTAAAATTCCTCTAAGAAGGCAGGGCAGATCTGAGACTATCCTAAACCTTAAGAGTGTCTTCAACAATTGTTGTGGTGAAGCCCAATCGTTAGTTTGTGCTTGTAATGTGCCTGAGATGGCTGCGAACCTAGCAATAGGTTTCTTCCATCGCTTGTTTGTCATGTTTTCTCCATGTCTTCCATGTGTGTGAGTGGCGTGTTTGTTCCCAAGCATAGTTTCAAGACCGGTGGAGATGAGCTCCTCCTATGCTTTGGGATTTGTATGGCATGTTTGTTCTCAAGTGTAGTTTCAAGACTGGTGGCGATGAGCTCCTCCTACACTTTAAGATTTGTTTAGTGTGTCTGTTGCCCCTTATGCAATTTCAAGACTGGTGGCGATGAGATCCTCCTACATTTGGGTTGTGTGATTACTTTCCTTGTACTTGCATTTGCATTTTATATATGAGAAAATGAAAAAGAAAACAATCATTGCATTCATTGTATTCATTGTGTTTTGTGTGTCTTCAATGTTGTCTTCTCCATGTTTTGCGTGCCTATTACTGTCTTCAATGTATTTGGCATGTCTTCACCGTGCTTGGCATGTTTGCTATGTTTGTTGACCATACTTTAATGCATGTATTGGCCTTGCGTTTATACATGCATTAAAGTGGGGGCTAAATGTTATGTCAAAAAAGTCCCCTTGGAGGCTTTTCCATCTTAAGGTTTAGCTCTCGTGTCCTTAGAATGCATTTAGAGCATCTTGCATGTTAATTTTGAATCCCGATGAGAAAACCTTGAAGTCTTATAGAAAATAGGACCTAGGGGGTGCTATTTTAATGATCCCTAAAACAAAAATGGGAGGGTGGACTTGGGTGCTAGCGTCCTAGTCCTGCCCTATTTTGGGTCTGCCCTAAATTTTAATGTCAGTTTTATGACCATTATTTAGGTCCTATACCAACATCTCAAGTTTGAATTATGAAATTCTTAGTGGGAATCTTTATAGTTGCATATATAAGCATATTTAGGTTTTCATTTGCAAATTAGATGGACATTGCGAACTTGTGACTTTATGCTAAAGTGATTCAAGGCATTCATTGTGTTGCAGAGAAATATTTTGTTGTTATTGTGTTTGTGATTATAGATTTGATTCCATCTCCTCATGGCATGAAAGAGTTTCTTCCTTCCATGAGAGCTATATCATTAAGGTGACATCTATTGTGTTTTTGACCATTTATCATTTAGGTTTTTGCCTCTATCCCACCGGGATATGCACTCTCATCTAACAACGGTGTTTGGAAGACTTGAATGTCTCTTCGGGGCTTGACCGAGGCAATCCTCTAAACACCACAACCCCCTCCCACCCTCCTTTGTGATTGCAAGCTATAGGTACTGAGTTTCATGGAGTGGAGTTGCAGAAAGGAGGTTGCAAATAATAAGGATTCAGGATCCGAAAGAAAGAGGATAGTGTTCAACATTTCAGGACTTGGGTGCTAGTTCAAGTGTCCTCCACTTTTTTCAGGGTAGAAAAGGAAGATATAGTGAATATCAGTGTCGGAAGGAGATCCAGATTCTATGCAAAAAATAGTACCTTGGACTAGGGCACTAGTGCCAGTGTCCCCGACTATTCCACATTCCAAACTTTGAAAAATAGTGAGTTAACAATCTATGTCCTTCACCTTAGTCTGAAAGGATTTGTCATAATTCATCAATTTGCTTATTGTTTTGCTTATTTAGGGTTTTAAGAGCATTTAAGGATTAAATTAAGACATTGTTTGATACATCTAAGCTTCTGCATCATTCCAAGAGGCAACCCAACCTGATAGGTGAATGCTCTCGCTTAGTGGGTATTCAACTTGGTTGATGTGCCCTTGAATGTTTGGTGAGAAGAGAGGATTTGCCTTTAAAACCTAAACCGGCCATTCCCCCCTTTTTCACCCTAAACATCTAGCACTGTGGAAAGATTGGGCATGCAAAGAAAGATTGTTGGGCTCTTCAGGGAAAGAAGAACAATCAAGAATACACTAAGGAGGTAAATGTGGCAATAGGTAACGTTTGCTAGGATGCATTAATTCTCTCCATGGATAATATTGATGAGTCTTGGATTTTAGATTCAGGGGCTTCTTTTCATGCTACACCGCATAGGCATTATTTTATTGATTATGTTCAAAGAGATTTTGGACATGTTTATCTTGGTGATGATGAGCCTTGCAGCATAGTAGGAAAAGGATGTGTTTAGATCAAGATGCAGAATGTGAACACTTGGCTACTAAAGGACCCAAGTTGAGATGAAATTTGGTATTCGCGGGACAGCTAGGTAGTGAAGGTTGTATGGTGACTTTTACAACATATTCTTGAAAGGTGACCAAGGGTGCTCTTGTGGTAGCAAGAGGTAAGAAGGTTGGTACCTTGTATTTATCTAGTAATGTTGACTATGTTAATTTAGTTGCTGCAGAAGCAGATGCAACTTTGTGGCACTATAGGCTTGGTCACATGAGCCAAAAGGGCATGAATATTTTGAAGGATAGATTGCCTGGATTGAAAGAAGTTGATTTAGATTTCTATGAAGACTATGTATGGAAAATAGAAAAGGATAAAGTTTCTCAAAGTTGGACCACAGAGAAAAGAGAATAAGTTGGAGCTAATTCATTCAGATGTATGGGGGTCAGCTCAAGTATCTTCGATTGGTGGTTCATCTTATTATGTAACATTTATTGATTATGCAACTAGGAAAGTTTGGGTGTATGGCATTAGGAGAAAATTTTATGTGTTTGATACATTTAAAAGATGGAAAGCCTTGGTTGATAATGAAATAGGTCTCAAGTTAAAATGTCTCAGGTCAAATAATGGTGGAGAATATTGCAGCAACGAATTTTTTGATTACTGTTCTAGGAATGGAATTCATAGAAAAAGGATAGTTCCAAGAACTCCACAACAAAATGGAGTGTCAGAAAGAATGAATAGGACTATCATGGAGCGTGCTAGGAGCATGAGGTTGCATGCAGGATTGCCCTTTGAGTTTTGGGCAAAAGCAATAAACACTATTGTATATCTGATCAATAGAGGACCTTCAACGGCCTTAGATGGAGGCATACCTGAGGAAGCTTGGTCTGGTAAGAAGGTTGATGATTCCTTTCTTAGAGTATTTGGTGGTGAAGCCTTTATTCATACTGATAAAGATGATAGGACCAAGTTAGAGGCTAAATCTGAAAAATGCACCTTTATTGGTTATGGTGAGGATGAATTTGGTTTCCAGATTTGGAGTCTTAAGGACAAGAAAATCATTCAGTCTAGGGATGTGGTCTTTAATGAAAAATTCATGTACAAACAGTAGTTGTAGGATCAGAGAGATGAATCTAGAAATGTGTACACGGTGTTGGAGGATATTGTAGATAGTAAAGTGTCCAAACAAATAGTTTAGACACCTATTCCACAAGTATCCCAAACTCCTAAGGTAAGGAGATCTTATAGGGTAAGAAGGGAACCTAAACATTTTTCTCCATCTCTTAATTATTTATTACTCACTGACAATGGAGAGCTAGAGTGCTTTGAGGAAGCAATGTAGGTAGATGCCAAGAAGAAGTCGGAACAAGCCATGGATGAGGAGCATCAATCTCTTATGGAAAATTAGACATGGGATTTGGTAAACCCACCTGAAGGTAAGAGAGCATTGCAGAACAAGTGGGTGTACAGAGTCAAAGAGGAAGATGGAGACAGAAAAAGGTACAAGGCCTAGTTGGTGGTCAAGGGGTTTGCACAGAAAAAGGTATTGATTTTGATGAGATTTTTTCTTTGGTAGTTAAAATGACTTCTATTAGGACTGTTCTTGGGATAGTGGTAGCAGAAGATTTGCACTTAGAGCAGCTGGATGTGAATACTGCATTCCTTCATGGTGATTTGGAGGAGGACTTATACATGGAGTAGCCACTGGGATATGAGGTCACAGGGAAGGAGAACATGGTGTGCAAATTGAAGAAGAGCTTGTATGGCTTGAAAAAATCTCCACAACAGTGGTACAAGAAATTTGATAGTTTTATGATGGAGCAGAGATACTCCAGGTGTCATTCAAACCATTGCATGTATATCAAGAAATTTGATGCTGGTAGTTATATTATTCTATGTTTGTATGTGGATGACATGTTGGTTGTAGGTAAGAACATGAAGAAATAAAGGTACTCAAGGAACAACTTAGTAATTCCTTTTCTATGAAGGATTTGGGGGCAGCAAAACAAATCCTTGGAATGAGAAATATCTCGGGGTAGGAAGGAAAGAAATTTTTCTTTATCTTAGGAAGAGTACATTAAGAAGGTCTTGGAGAGGTTTAGTATGCAGGATGCTAAACCAGTTGGGACTCCTTTGGCAAGCCATTTCAAGTTATCAAAGGAGCAGTGTCCCAAGACAGAGGAGGAGAAAATCCAGATGTCCAAGGTACCTTACTCATCAGTAGTTGGCAGCTTGAAATATGCGATGGTGTGCATTAGGCCAGATATTGCTCATGTAGTGGGAGCAGTGAGTAGGTACATGAGTGATCCTGGTAAAGAGCACTGGTAGGCAGTGAAGTGGATCCTTCGGTATTTGAGAGGGACCATGGAGACAGTTCTATGCTACAATGAATTGGACACCACTTTGCATGGTTATGTAGATTTAGATATGGCTGGAGATTTGGACAATAGGAGGAGTACGACAGGTTATGTATTTACTGTAGGTGACACAACGGTGAGCTAGATTTCACGGCTATAGAAATTTGTGGCTTTGTCAACCACAGAGGCTGAGTATGTTGCTTCCATAGAGGCAAGCAAAGAGATGATTTGGTTATAGTAATTTCTTGAGGAGTTGGGGCATAAGCAGGAGGAAGGGAAGTTGTATAGTGATATTCAGAGTGCTATACACCTAAAAAAGAACTCTGCCTTCCACTCTAGGATGAAGCATATACAGTTGAGGTACCATTTCAGTAGGACAACTTTGGAGGAAGAGAAGTTGAAGCTAGAGAATACAGAATCCTACAAACATGATGACCTAGGTGGTCACAAGGGAGAAATTGAAGCTATGTTCATCTTTGGTTGGCCTTCACTAATGACAGTGAATGGTTGAGAAGCTTGCTCAGAGGAAATCAGTCTCCAAGTGGGAGATTATTATGTTATGGAGCCTATTTCCATATTACAATGTATTTCAAATATTGTACACTCTTAACGTATTCTTTAGGATCCCCCTTTTTCTGTGAGTATAGTTATACATTTTATTTATACTTGTATGTGGGCAGAGTCATCACCCATGATTAATGGGAACTGTTATGGGTTGACTTGGCCCATGGTTCGTCACCCATTGTTTTGTAAAACCGCTATGTTGGTTACCTATTGATGTAATTATGAATAGATGACATACATTAGGTAAAATATAGGAAGAATTGAGAAGGTGAATAGAGTGTGTGAATTCAAGTGTAAATTTAGGAGAGTTTGTTGAGCATAGCTCCAAACAATATTTGTGCATTGTAATTGTGAGAAGACAAATCTAAGCAAGTGTTTCTTGGTGGACACAGCCCACATTGGGTGAACCACGTTAAATCCAGTGTTTATATTGTGTAATTTTTATTTTTGTTCTTTATTTATCTCTCTTCATAATACTTGTTGCGATTCTAAGAAATTATTCTGCATTGATTTCTATTTTATTTCTTACATGCTTGCACCTAGATTTATTGCTTGGATTTTTTGATTTATTGGGATGGTTGCATTTGATTGCAATTGGATAGCCTCTTTGTCAACTACCAATGACAAGGGAAAACCAAGTCTAGGGACAAGGATGAAAGGAGGATTTGGGATTGGATGGGATGGATAGCAGAAGCATGATTAAGGGATGGATGGATTAAAGGATTGGTGACAATAGATGGCATGGATGGGTGATATATTCTGGATGGATGAAGGGGTTTAGGATATGATCTCCAAGGACTATGTCACATAGGAATAACATGCCCCACTCTAGATATTATACTCAAGACTTTGTATGATAATGCTTATGATGATAGGGCTGTAGGATTGGTTGGAAAAGATTAGGTATATCAAGAAATATCCAAAGAAATTTTCAACATTATGCCCTTGTCCATATCAACATTAAAAGTAGAAGGGGAGGATAGGTTGGTTAAATGGAATAGGTATGCAGATATAATGGATAAGGATGATATGATAGGAGGGAAATGATAGGATTGGATAGATGAGATAACTTGTCCCCAAGTGTAAGTCACATAGATAATTGATCTACACATGACGCCCATGAATGGGTTTTCATCATGGTACTTATCCAAGGCGCCATGAAATGGTTTTCACCATTAGATGAATGATTTCTCTTTACTATTTTGATTTTTTCTGGATAACATTAATAGCTTGATATTTAAAAGCTTTTCACATGTTCATGTCTATTTGATTTAGTCGATGTAGATGCTATTGCCATAACATGCCAATAGTGACCTACTTGGAGTAACTACTTTGTTAGGATTAAAGTGATCTTGTACAATCCTTTGATGTTGTCATGATCCTCATTGATAATTGAGTTGGCCTTATATGAATGTTTGCATTTTGATAGGGTACCATCATAGCCCTTATGGTGAAGTGTTGCTGCCACAGCACAATGTACTTGGGAGTTGGGATTTTTGGATTTAAGATGTGATTTTGGATTTTGATGGGGGTGTGAGATGTGGGATTAGATGGTTGCAATGGATTTGATTTGGCTAGATAGGTTGGCGATATAGATTGGTTTGAGGGATTTCTAATTCACCAAACTTGAGATGGTGGATTATGGAGTTTGGATTTGGAAATAGAAGTTTGGGTGTGTGACTAGGATGACGATTAGGACCAACAGTCTTGTACAAATTATGAGTTGGTGGACACTTATTATAGGTAACATTCTTGTAAACCTTATGTGTTGGGAGTGACGATAATATTAAAGGTGGTGGACAACTATTATATGTAAGGTTCATCTTTTGATTTTGTTAGCTTATTGTATTTGGATATTTTGCTCCATTTGATTTGCTTGATCCATTTTGTCCTGGGACCCATATAGCTTTTATATGATTTCCTTGACTTTTGGCTTCATATTCTTTTGGCATTGGATTTGAAGCTTTTCCTTTGTATGTTCTATGATATTGTTGGTCTTGATCAAGGGATGGAAGATGTAGAGGATGAATTTTGTGAGTAGAGATGGTAGAAGTGGAAGGATTGTTGGCAATAAGGTTATTGGAGGGGCTATCAACAATCCCTATCTCTATGCTCTCATTGGATGAGGTTTCCTCAATGATCGTTGAAGTATCATCAACACCATTAGAAAGTTGAGGTGATTGATGTCTGATGCCTTGACCATAATTGATGTAGATTGGGATACGTTCCAAGATGCCTTATTCATGAAGGCCCAATTCTTTTCCTTGATAGTTCATGCTTTGACATATATTTTTTACAATAAGATATTTATTTTCTTTGAAGCATGATGTGAGATCATTTATATTTTACTAAGAATAATCAGAATTTGTTATTGTCACCTCCTTGAGTAGATATGATTTGACAATAATGGTAGAGCCTATTGGATGGGATTCTTGTGTTTTCTCATTATGTATGCTTGGTGCATCAGGATCAATGTGTACACTTGGTGTTTCTTGATCATTATTTATACCTGTCATGTTTTGATCATTGCTTGTGCTAGTCAATCCTTGATCATCATTTGTGTTTGTCATGTTTTGATTACTTGATTCCTCAATAGTAGCTATTGTGACTTTCTTTTCTTCATGCTTGATGTAAGTAGGATGCTCATTAGGATGTACTGTGATATGATCCAAGTCATTTGTTTGATTTTCTATGTTGTCTTTGGGACCAATTGTCTCATCATGAGATGTTGGTGGATGATGGATAGGACTAGTTGGATGTTGGATTGGATTGGTGTGGGTTTCTTGATCATGGATGGTTTTTGGATCATGGATGGGAGGAGTGTTGATCTCTTGATCATGGATGGTGGCGGCTTGAGTAGTTGGATCTTGGGTAACTTAGGTAATGTGATCTTGAGGAGCTTGGATAGTTTGATCTTGACTTTCATAGATAGTATGCTCATGAGTAGCTTGGATAGTTTGATCTTGACTTTATGAGGAGCAATGTTGATCATGCTTTGGATTTGATTCTTGACATAGCTCTTATGTTTGGATGGAAATGGAATATTCCTGGATGGGCGTAATAGGCTCTAGATGGTCCACAACATAGCTACATGATGGATCTTGACTTGCATTTATGGTAAGAGATTCTTCAATAGGCTTGATAGGTTTTGGACTGCACGATGGTATGGAAGGAATAGGCATGGTTCTTGAAGGCTCTTTGATTGGTTCAAGGATATACATTGGATTGCATGATGGTTTTTATTCCTTGGGTTACATTTGTTATGGAGTAAAAAGTGACCACATGTCTTTTTAACTCCTTGTTTAGCTCCTAGGTCTTATTTATTGAATTATGCATTATAAATGTTCATCCCGATGCAAAATTACCTAACACCAAGACAAAATTGGGAATATGGGCCTGATGCTTAACCTTATCCCAAACCTAAAATGGGATCAAAGACTTGGGCACCAACTGCCCAAGTCTTCCCTGATTGGTTGGGGTAAAATTAACTTATGTCAGCCTTACACCTCCCTAGAGGTTTCTCTTTGTCAGCTCTTTTGGTTTAATTTGATGAATGTTAGTGGGAAATCATATATAAGTGTGTTTTTGAATTTATTATGAACCTAGATAGAGACAACCAACTTGAAGTCTTGGAGCAAAGAGCATTCAAAGCATTCATTGTGATTCTAGAGTAGATTTGTATTGTCATTGTGTTTGTTGTTGCAGGTTTGCAGTTATCATCTCTCTCCTTATGAGTTGAAGGATCTTCATTCTCCTAAGGGTTTCATCACATAGATGATACCATTGCTATTTATCATTGTTTGAATCATTCTATCGTCATTGTGTTTAGCCTCTATCTTGTAAGGGCACACTCTCTTTATCTATCAACTATGTTGGGAAGCTTGAATACTATCCTAGGATTTGACTGAGGCAAGTCCCTAAACACCATAACCCCCCAAACCCTCTATTGTCATCTTGTGTGTAGGTTACAAGTGCGAGATTTCAAAAATGTGAAGATATAGGAAGACTAAGCAAGGATCCGGGTTTCAAGATTTGACAGGAGTTGTAGTAGAATATTCCTCTGTGCAAGACTTGGGCAGTGGTACCCTAGTCTTTCTAGCCTTTTTGAGATTAGATCTAACATCAGGACAATCTCTGTAGCATCTTCTTAGTTTAGACCTTCAGCATATTCTCACTTCTAGGACTTGGACGGTACTGTCAACATCCTCTAACATCTCAGCTTTCTAGAGACAGGTTCCAGCATCTCTCTGATTATCCCTATGCATTCAGATTCTGAGTCTCTATCGTATTCTATCCATTATAAACATATCATTGTACAATAAGGGTTCAATGCATTATTGACCTAGGGTTTGATAAAAAGACTTGATTAAATCTAATCTTTCTGTAGCAAACAAAAGTATAATATATGTAGCTGACTCCTCTTCCATTTGGTAGTTATTTAGCTCAGTCTTGTTCTTGAATGTTATTGTGAAAGAGGGTTTGATCTAGTGTACATGCTAGTTGTAATCATTCATATTTTCACACTTAACAACATCCTTCATAGCTTTATGGATCGATGGATTTTGTCTCTTGAGTTGGGAAGTGTCAAAATAGGATGGTAACTTGGCACCATTTTTAGCTAGTAATAGGAAGAAATGATCTATTTTTACTTTGAGGAAATCATCAATCATCTCCATGTTTTCAAGATCTTGATAAAACTCTTGCATTCTTGATGAATATTGAGGGTCATTTTTAGGGGATCTATTAAGATTGGGATTAGATGGATGGTTTGATGGTTTAGGATTTAAGTGGCTTACAGAATGGATTAATGGATCAAGGATTTGAAGGTTTGATGAGGGAGCTACTGAGTGATGGACTATAGGGATTGATGGATTCAAAGGTATGTGGACTAGTGGATTAGGATTAGGAGGGTTGGAGGGATGCTATGTTGGAGGGACCATAGGGGTTGGTGGATAGGGAGGTATGTGCACTAATGAATTAGGATTAGGAGGGTTGGAAGGATATTGGGGTGGAGGGAATATAAAGTATTGATGGATTGGAAGGTATGTGGACTAATGGATTAGGATTAGGAGGGTTGGAGATATATTGGGATGGAGGGATTGAAGGGATTGATGGATTGGAAGGTATGTGGACTAATTGATTAGGATTAGGATTAGAAGGGTTTGAGGTATATTGGAATGGAGGGACTGAAGGGATTGATGGATTGGGAGGTGGAGAATTTTCAGCTAAATATTGTGCATGTAAGATTTCGAGTTTGACCCTAAATTGTATTATAAGATCTTATTCTAGGCTAGTATTCCCTTGGTCAAAGGTACCATACTGATGGTTGAGGGATGTTTGATGTGATGGCTTATGCTATCATTCTCTTGGTTAAAGGAATCTTGATGGCTATAGGTATTCACATTAGTGGCAAATTGATGACCTACTAGGATTGTGATTTTGCATATAACATTGTCAATTTGAGGAGCTCCTTTAATTATGAGTTTAGATTTATCATTGTCAATTTAAGGTGCTCCTTTGATTGTGAGTTTAGGTTTAGCTTTGTTAATTTGAGTAGCTCCTTTGATTATGAGTTTAGATTTGGGATGACCTTCACACAAAGGAGGAGACATAGACGTTCTAGGTTCCTATTAAGGGGTAAAAGGGGATGAATGCATGCATGTATAAACAAGATCAAAACCCTCTTCCACAATAACATTCAAGGACAATATTGAGCTAAATCGTAACAAAGAAGAAGGTGGACTCGGCTACAGATCTTGTGCTCCTATTTGCTATGGAAAGATGTGATTTAAACAAGCTTTTCATCAAACCCTAGGGTAAGTGTAAGTAGAACCCTAGTTATGAGATAATAAACTTGTAATAGACAATCAACAACAAAAATCCAAAATCTAAAAGTGCAGAGATGATCAGTAAGATGTCAGAACCTATCTCCCAAAAGTAGAGGTATTGAAGGACAAATTCGGTAACCACTCAAGTCTAGAAGTGAGAATCCATCAGAGGTCAAAATTGAGAATATGCTGCAAATGATACTTAGAAACCATATCTAGATCCTAGAAGCCTAGTAGACTAGGGCTCCAACCACCCAAGTCTTTTCAAAGAGATATTCTAGAATAGTTTTCAGATCTCAAAACCTTGATTCCTACACTGCTTTCCTGTAGCTCCACTTTTCCCCAAACTTGTACCTTTAAGCTACACACAAGACAATAAGAGAGGGGTTTGGGGGTTGTGGTGTTTAGAGATTTGCCTTAGAAAATCTTGGGTAAGCATTCAAGCTTTCCCAACATCATTGTTAGAAAGAGAGTGTGTCCTTGCAAGACAGAGGCTAAAGATAATCCAAATGATGAAATGATTCAAATAACAATGTTGTCACCTCGGAGGTGAAGTCCTTAGGAAGATGAAGATGCTTCAACTCATAAGGAGATGGATGATGATGCCAAATCTACAACAAACACACACATACAAACACTAATCTACAATAATAACATAATGAATGCCTTGAATGCTCTTTGCTCTAGTATCATAAGTTTGCAATATCCATCTAGGTTCAAAATGAAATGAAAAACTCACTTATATATGCTTTCTCGCTAACATTCACAAAATTAAATCACAAAAGCGGCAAAGAGGAACATTTTTAAAGGTCTTAGGCCAACAGAACATTAATTCACCTCGACCAATCAGGGAGGACTTAGTGGTTGGTGTCCAAATCCAGGGGCCCAAAATAGGTTAGGGATAAGTTAAATGAATGGTCCAAGGTCCCAAATTCAAATGGGTGTCAGGCTCTTTTTTTCGAGATGATCAATTATAATACATAATGAAGCAAATAGGACCTAGGAGCTAAATTAGGAGATAAAAAGGCATGTGTCCACTTTTTACTCCATAACATTTAGCCCCCACTTTAATGTGTTATGATCTTATGATCCATACATGCATTAAAGTATGGTCAAAGAACATCAAACACATCAAACACACCTTAAGTTTGAAGACTATCTCTAGCCCCCAATCTTAGGAAAACATACGAAAACACTTAGCAGTCACATAAGACATCGTGAATATAGTAAAGAAGCACACAATACACGGAGAAGACAGTGAAAGCACACAATATGTGGAGAAGACATAAGCACAGTCACGCAATACACAAAGAAGATATGAATAGAAGACATGATTAAGCAATTACATATCTATATATAATGCCAACTAAAGTAAAACACATAGTGTGGGGGCTCATCACCACACGTCTTTAGACCATGTAAAAACACACAAAATACATACAACATGGGGGGGGCTTATCACCGCACATCTTTAGACCACACCATAAACATACAAAACACACAAGGAAGACACGTAAAACATACAAAAGACACATGGAATACACGAGTGTTGCGGAGTATGTCGTTGACACACTATACGTCTTATATGCGGTAAACACGAGAGATAGGGAGGAGCTCATCACTACTCCACTATCTAAGACACACCAAACACACCTGATGGTTGAGCTACACTACCACAACCACCAAAGACATGCTTAAGGGTGAATGACTCAAGATCCAACCCTACCTCGCGATGAGGACTTTGTTTAAAAGGATGTATACTAGCCCAAGTGATACACCATCCCACCTCGTGATGAGGAATTTTGCTTAAAAGTATGCACACTAGCTCAAGAGATACACCATCCTATCTCACAATGAGGACTTTTGCTTAAAATGATGTGCACTAGCTTAAGAGATACGCCATCCTGCCTCGTGATGAGGGTTTACAAACATGCTTTTTCAGTGTAGAAAGTAATCAAGTAGATACCATTATATATTCCCCCACCTTAAAGTGGTTGATCTCGCTTGCCGATATCAAGCACATTAAGGTAAAGTGAAAACACACAAGGGAACAAGAGCTTTTGCAAATCCCATGCCCCAAAGTGACATGTGCCATGATCACTAAATGTTCCACAAACACATCATTTGCTAAGATAATCAATAAGATACAAGATTTGGTTAGAAAATCTTACTCTAAGATAACAACCAAATCAATTCATGAGAACTATACAAAAATCACATCATATCACATAATAGACCAAGGCTACATTGTCAGGTTCAGAACCGAGTATAGGCGTTAAGTTATACATCAGGTATCTTAGAACCGAGTGTAGCTACAAGGTGAGATATAAAACAATCTAAAGTGCATAGAAGCAGATTTAGAGTATTGCAAAGGTTTGTCACAACAAATTTTCACAACACAATACATCACACGCAGTGATTCTACTAGTTAAGTGTTAGTAATATATATATATTCTACTAGTATATATATATATATATATATATATATATTACTAACACTTGACTAGTAGAATATATATATATATATAAACCCCATATTCATATATGGACTAGGTGTTGGCAAGAGACACTACTACACATGACAGGTGTTGTCATTGATGGCAACTATGTCTATCTTGCACATCTGCATAACACAATTTGTTCATACTGGAAGTCAGAGTGAAGATTTGTCTAAGCTCGGGTAGTCAGAAATAGAGCATGTGATAGGGTCTAGTATCTGGGTTCAGATCTCTCCGGTGGTAAATCACAGTGTAATGTAGATGTGAGGGAGTAATAAGGATTGTCAGGACTATCTAAATCTAGGAATTTAGCCTCCGATGATGAAGGATTCAAAAGTTATAAGCAACTGAGTATCAGGTTCCAGTTAGTCAGTACAGTCAGAAGAAGAACAAGCTGACCTAGTATTTGATCTTGGTCCAGATGAATAAAAGTTGTTGGTTAAGCAATTTGTGATGATCAGTGGTATTGGCTGACATGATTGATGATTTGAGAACACAAGATTTTGGTCTGCATTATTGTTTGTGTATGGATTCAGTTGACAGAGCAGAGTTCTTAATAAATATTCTAAGTTTTCTTGATGCTGACTATAGTTGATTGGATCTCTTAATGCAGATATATATATAGAGCAAAAGTCAAAGAACTGTAAGAGAACCTTAAAGATGCTGAAGACTTCATTGAGACCTTAAAAGAAAAATTGAGCAAATCTAATGGAAAGAGGAAGGAGCTACTTCTTCAACTAGGAAAACAGAATGAAGACAATGACATGGATAAGGCCCTGAAAGAAAAGACAAAGGAATGTGAAAAGTTAGCAAAAGAAGTTGTTCTAAAACATGAGATGGGATCCGGCGTGATGAGGCTAACCAAGGAAATTGAAGAAAGAAAGAAGACTGAAGAAAAACTGAATCAATCTCTGAAAGAAAGAACTAAAGAATATTGTAGATTAGACAACATAATTGGACATTTAGAGTATGATCTACAAGAAACCATGGAAAATGATGAAGAACTTGAGAGGAAAATTGTTATTCTCAAACATGACCTAGAAGTTGCAAGTGAATACAAGGAGAAGTTCAAGATAAGCTCAGCTAAATTTGAAGTACTGCTAGAAAGTTAGAAGAATGCTGATGATAAGCATGGTCTTTGGTATGAGAAAGGTGAAAGCTCTGGATCTGGACAAAGAAATTCTCAGTCAAGGAGTGGGAGAAACAGACCTAGAAGACCTCTGATAAGACAACCTAATGCTCAAAGGTATCCATCTTTCAATGGAAATTATTTTAATTGTAATAAATTTGGTCATAGAGCTACTCAGTGTAGAGGCAGAGCAAATCAAAGTGGTCCATCCTTCTCCAGTCAATGCTTCAAGTGTAAGAAGTATGGTCATAGATCCAATGAATGCAGAAGTATGATAATGAATAATTCTAACAATAGAGGAAATGGCAATTCTTTCAAAGGCAAATGCTTTGCATGCAATAGATTTGGACATATGGCTAATCAGTGCAGATCAAGTGGAAATCAATCAAATGGGAAAAGAAATGTTGTGTGCTTCAATTGTAATCAATTTGGTCATTTTGCAAGATTTTGCAAAAGCAGGAATAATGAAAGAAGAGGTCTGGTAAACATAAAACTAGATGAGAAGAGACGAGACAAAGGCAAGGGCAAAAATGATGTGAATGAGATCCATAATGAAATGAACAAGACATGGTTCAAGAAAGGTGAAATGAACAATGGTAATGGGTCAACTTCAAAATCTGGTGCTGACAATTCCTCCGGGAATTGAATTAGGAGCTCTGGCTTAGGGGGAGCTGCATTGAAAATCAAATTCCCCCAGCCAGTAAGAGGGTGCCTAAATCTGGCATAATGAATGAAGTTAAAGAAGCCTATTGCATATCTATTGAAGCTAATTCCAAAAGAAAAGAAGCTAATGTGATTGATTGCGGAGCAATTGAAGGTTGTTTGTATGTAGAAACAGTGTAACTAGATGTATTAGGGTAGAGCATTTATTGTAATGAAGAATTAGGTTTTACGGAGCATAAAAGGTCATCCTTTCATCATTTGGATCACTTTGCATTCAAAGAGAGCAAGCAGAAGAGCACCTAAGCCAAGATTTCAAGGATTTGAAGGGCGATCGGTGAATTCATCAGCTAACCCTAATTTTGTGAAAAAAGGTATTTTTCTGCGAAGCTTTGAACTTGTAATGTTTTGCAATGGCTACATCTTTGGTTGTTGATATCACTAAAAGGCCCCAACCCAAATTCAAGAAGCATCCACACAAATCAATACAAGTCGACCCGTTAGGTGCATTTTCAAGTGTTCCATATGGTGTATTGCATGTTGAAGATATTAGGGTCTATATTCATGTGAGTATAGATGATTGGAGACTCAAGGTTTGTAGATTTATTCAAGAATCATCTAAGGGATGAAATTCACAGTCTTAAACCTAAGTATAAGGCATTGCATGATAAACATTTCATTCAGGTTATGGGGTTTCCAACCTTTGATGAAGATGAATGGGTCCAGTATGTTTTAATCCGAATGGATGATGAGTTTATATGGCTAATGAAACCTTTCAAGATCACCAAAAAAGCCATTAAGGCTGTGATAAGGTTAAACTCATTTGGTGGACTGCCAATGTTGAAGGCTATAAAGAATCAAACTGTGACTGATGCAACCGGTGCCAAATTCGACAAAAGGGCAATGACTATCAATGACATTATTGATCTAGATGTTAAGTTTTCCTCAATGATAATTGGTTACAAGATTTATCACTCCAGCAGGGAGAACTCCATTTCTGAAATGACCATATATGCTGCATACCAAATGCTAAAAGAAAATGTAGATTCTGACCTGTGTGAGTTATTACAAAACCAACTAATTGAGAACTTGAACAAAATCAATAAAGACAAGAAAAACACCTTTAAATATGGTACATTAGTTCTGTGTCTATTTTTCTACTTCATGAATGAGGTATCTGGAGTAAAGGGTGTGCACTGGACTAATGACGAGCCAGTTGGTATTCAGATAAGAGATCATCTACACAGCATTGGTGACCATAAAGCACATAAAACTGTAATCTAGGGATACTTCAAGAATTTTTAGAGTATGATGCATTCAATAGAAAGAATCCCTAAATTAGTTGTTGAGAAGTACAAGAATGAAATATGTTTCATGGTGGACAATGATCAATGCTCTATGGAAGCAATAGAACCTAGAACTCTTTGGATCATGCCTATGGGGTATGAGGTAGATGAGAAAATTCTGAATATGTATGCTCAACACCTTTTGAGCAAGCCAAAGGACACAATAGTTGAAAGATTTGGGACATATGAGGAGCTAAGTATGAAATTGCATGTTGAGCTTAGAAAACCTGAAACCAATAGGAAAGTAAGGAAAGAAGTTGAGTAGTTGGCTGAGAATCTAGGCCTCACCAAGGAGGTTGTGAGGCAATTAGGGAAAAAATGAAAAGGCTGAGAGGGAGAAATAGGATAAGAAACAAGGAAGTGCTCTGGTAGAATCCTCCTCCACATCAAGGACTACTAGGAGCTCTGTTGCTGCCCCTGTTCCCCCAAAACCTACGAATCCTGAGAAATTGGAAGACAAATCATCTAGAAAAGAAGGGAAAAGAGTAAAAACTAAGGCCACCTGGACATATAAAAGCATGAAAAATGATGAAGAAGAAACCAATTCTGATATTGAGATCCAAGAGTTGAAGGCCTTAGGTACAAAAGCAACCAAGGTAACTAAGGAGAAGCCCTCTAGAAGAAAAGGGACAAGCAAGAGGCAAAAGACTGAAACATATGTTGAAAAGCCTACTCTCTCTATGGATGGCATCATCAAATTAGTCACTATAGATGGGAACTTAAGGCCAATGATTGAATTCTTTGATGATTACAGTGATGCTGATAATAGGGTTCTAGAAGAAGCAATAGTCAAATATTTGAACATGTACAATAAGGCTTTGATTGAAATAACTTCTAAAATTCTAAAAAGTCTTGCAGATATTCTAGAGTTAAGAAAAGAAAATACAAAAAGTAAAGACATTGAGATTAGGGAGCATGTGTTGATAAATCTGTGCCCTCAGATTAGTCCAGATCAGATGAACATGATATTGAAAGAAGTGAAGGATGACTTCAGGAGCAAGAAGAGAATGAAAAAACTCATGCTTGGTGAAACAGATGAGATAGTCAAAGATACTCAGGAGATTCTTCTAAATGCATTGAAAAGACATAATCTTCCTATCGTTGAAGAAGGGATTGATGATGGGATTGACTCCTCAATTCTGGATGTTGAAGAATTGAAGATCAATAAGCAACAAACTGAGTTAGATGACTCCTCTGTTCCAGAAAAGGAATCAATAAACAAGGAAGATGAAAAGATGACAGATGAAACTGTTGATGCAGGAGGTATTCAAACTCCTCTGGATCAATGCAAAGAAGATACAAAGATGAATATTGAAGCAGATGATTAAATTGAAGATAATTCATTGAAGAATATAAAGCATGAATTAGAAGAAGCTAAGGACAAAGAAGTAGAAAAGACCAAGGAGAAGAATGGAAAAGAAGAAGAGATTGCAAAGGTTGATGGAGAGCCCAAGCATGACAACTTGGTTGACAGTACTAGTAAGGATCAAAAGGATACATCATCATTTTGGGCAAGAGACACTACAGAAGCAATGAAGGAAATTTTGGAAAGAGACAAACAAATTGAAGATCAGGGCATTATACAACGTCCAATAAATTTTGATACCTTATCTCCGGTGCAAAAGATAATGTTGGCCTCTGTTGCTCAAGCTAAGGCTAGAGAAGATATTTTGAAGTCTCAAATAGAAGATAATGAGCTACTTGGTCTTGCATCTGGAATATTGGAGAAGATCATGCCCACTTTTTAGAAGGA
The DNA here is from genome assembly GCA_027924645.1 of Cunninghamia lanceolata. Taxonomy (NCBI): domain Eukaryota; kingdom Viridiplantae; phylum Streptophyta; class Pinopsida; order Cupressales; family Cupressaceae; genus Cunninghamia; species Cunninghamia lanceolata. The sequence goes on from BSBN01001583.1 coordinate 22,659,757, forward strand.
TTCTACAACATCTCCATCTGACAAATTGAGAAGTCTAATAAACTCCGTAAGCTCTCATTTTGAATCTCTAGAGAAGTCTGCAAAGGACAATGTTAAAAAGGAATTCAATGATAAGAGATTTGATGCTCTAAAGGGGTTGATTGGAGTAGATAGAATAGTGCTGGATGCCAATGTAAAGAGTATTCAAAATGCTCTTATAGAAGGAGGAAATGTATATAAATTTTGCTCATCCTATCCTAAAGTTAGAGGATATTGAAGATAAAATAAAAGTGTCTAAGAAAAAACTATCTAGTGTATCCAAATCCTTTGATCCTATGTCTGCATCAGTGACAAGCAAGGAGGGTTAGGTGATCAACTTGATTGAAGATATAAAGAAATTGACAAAAGAAAAGGAGACCATAGAGGCAAGGATGAGTGAGCTCCAAGGACTAATTTCCCCTAAAATGGAAGCAATGTTCAATGCTCTAACCGAAGCCCAAGCTACAGCTCAGTGAAGTGACCCAATTGATCTGCGAACGATAGAATCACAAGCATTCCTATTCAGTGGCCACATCTCAATTTTGAACACTATGAAGAAGAGCTGGGATAGTGAGCTAGCATGATTGAAGAACATTTTTGGTGATGTACTTAAGTTTATGTAAATAAGACATAAGGACTATTTGTACATATGCAACTTGGTATATAGGATTTTTGTGTAAATTTTGGTTGAGGATCCCACCCTTTGCCATTGATGTCAAAGGGGGAGTGAAGAGCAGTGAAAAATGAGGAATCCAACAAAGGGGGAGCACTGGAGGACATGGAAAGGCATAAGTGTACAAAGTAAGGGGGAGTTGTTCCGACACTTAGTCATTTTTCACTAAGTGTTGCCATCAATGCCAAAGGGGGAGATTGTTGGCAAGAGACACTACTATGCATGACAGGTGTTGTCATTGATGGTAGCTAAGTCTATCTTGCACATCAGCATAACACAATTTGTTCATACCGGAAGTCAGAGTGAAGATTTGTCTAAGCTTGGGTAGTCAGAAATAGAGCATGTAACAGGGTCCAGTATCTAGGTTTAGATCTCTCTGGTGGTGAATCACAATGTACTGCAGATCTGAAGGAGTGATAAGGATTGTCAGGATGATCTAAATCAAAGAATTTAGCCTCCAGTGATGAAGGATTCAAAAGTTATAAGCATCTGAGTATCAGGTTCCAGTTAGCTAATATAGTTAGAAGAAGAAGAGCCTAACCTAGTATTTCATCTTGGGTCAGATGAAGAAAAGTTGTTGGTTAAGAAATTTGTGATGATTAGTGGTATTGACCGACATGATTGATGATTTGAGAACACAAGATTTCGGTTTGCATTATTGTTTGTGTATGGATTCAGCCGACAGAACAGAGTTCTTAATAAATGTTCTAAGTTTTCTTGATGCCGACTACAGTTGATTGGATCTCTTGATGCAGATATATAAATAGCCAATGGATTCGAGTGCTGTGGTGTGATGATGGAGTAAGTATGAAAAAGGAAGAAAGAAGTGCGAAGGTGAAGATCTAAGATAAGATTATGGCTAAAGAGTGAAACATGGCAGAGTAAGGATGAAGTGTGTAAGATTTATATTATGTGCTTAACCAAAACTAAATTCTTGCATTGGTAGATGTTATTCATTAGTTCAAACATTCTGTAATCTTCTTGTGATCATTTCTGTAGGTAGTGAGCCTCCTGTAGGAAGTGAGCCTCTTTGAGCAGTGAGCTCTGGGTAGTTAGCCCTGAAGACATGTGCCTCCCCATTTGTAATACTTTTAACAGAGTATAATTGCTTGTGGGTTAACCCCCACCGTGGTTTTTCTCTTAACCGGGTTTCCACGTAAAAATCCTGGTGTTCATGTGTTATGATCTTGCTATTTTTGTCCTTATGTTCATGCTTCTTTCTTTTGAATGTATGTGGATATTTAATTAAGGAACAATCTTAGAAGTTTTGCAGAACACCATTCACCCCCCCTCTCAGTGTTCCTTAATCCCAACACTAGGTCCATTTTTGCTTTCTTGTTGAAGGGACACATGGTCCTTATCAGTATTTGTTTGTTTTCATCATCTGCCAACTAGTACAATCACTGAAGGATGGAAATAGTAAAATGAGAGAGGAAACAAAAGTGACTTGGGTTTACAACATGGGAAGATACCCCCAAGACATTCTCCACAATGTTATGCCCCCAAGGCACAACACACAACAATAAAATATAGGAGAGGAATAGAAGAATAGAGAAACAAATAGAAGAATGATCACAATAGAGGTGGTCTCCTTGTATCCTTGACCTTACAAGAGTATCAAGGGTCATTCAAAGATACCTAAACAACATTTAACACAACACGGGGGAACACAACACAATGCTAACTGTTTAGGGTAAAATTGGATTTTGTTAATCTTTTGTTGTTTAGATGTTAAAATCTACCTCTCCACTAAACATTGAAGGATCTAGGGTCGAGTGGCGAGCACTATCATACCCTAGGTCACTTTCAGATGTAGGGAAACTTGGATTAGGGAATTAATTATCAATTTTTCCTTCCCCTATGCCCAATTGACCATTAAAACCCTAATTATGCAAATACGACAACAAATTAATGAATTACAGAAAAAGCTCTTGCAGACGGGAGTAAAATACCAAATTATAGAATACCTATTTTTGAGATTCTAAGGTGGAATAGTTGGGGACACTAGAGCAGGCACCCAAGTCCAAGGTACCTACTTTTTTAGGGAATCTGGACCTCCTTCTGACATTGATCAGCCTTGTCACTTCTGTTTCATGGGATCTATCTGTGGAGGACACTAGAGCGAGCACCCAAGTCTTGGAAGTGCTCTTGTTTCTGACTTTTCTTCAGATCCTGAATCCCTGATGCCTGTCCAGCCTTCCTGCAACTCCACTTTTTCTGGATGCGACACCTATAACCTGCAATCACAAGACTTGGTTTGGGGGTTGTGGTGTTTAGAGGTTTGCCTCGGTCAAACCCTGGAGGACACTTAAGTCTCCGAACACTGTTGTCAGATAAAGAGGGTGTGCCCTTGTGAGGCAGAGGCCAAAACCAAAGGAATCAATGATAAAAACACAATGATATGTCACCTTGTAGTGAAGCTCTCATGGAGGAAGATGCTCTTCATTCCATGAGGAGATTGATGCTCAAATCTACAAATATCAACACACAAAACACACAAGTCTGCTCTTGCAACATAATAGAAAGCCTTCAATCACCTTGAGAATGCCTAGAGTGTACAATGATCATCTAATTGGAATCTCTAGTTTACAAATGAATGCCTAAGCATGTTTATATATGCATCTACAAACACTCCCGCTAAGATATTTGAAATTTAAACTTACCGTTTCGGCAAAGGGACCTAATAATGGTCACTAACCGACACCTAGAAATTGGGTCTTCCCCAAAATAGGGCAAGACTAGGGCGTGGGCCGTGTCAGCAAAGGGACCTAATAACGGTCACTAACTGACACCTAGAAATTGGGTCTGCCCCAAAATAGGGCAGGACTAGGGCGTGGGCGCCCAAGTCCTCCCCCCTATTTTGGGTAGGGTACAGCTCAAGGGGTCCACCTAGGTCCAATTTTCCTTGGAACCTAGGTCTCATTTCATCGGGGTGTCAAAATATGAACTAAAATGTCCTAAATATGCACTAAGGACTCGAGAGCTAAACCTTATGAGGGAAAAGCCCCCAAGGGGACATTTTTCAACCTTACATTTATCCCCCACTTTAATGTATGTATAAACGTGAGGCCAATACATGCATTAAAGTAAGGTCACAAACACAACAAACACATCAAGCACAGAGAAGACACACCAACCACGTAGAAGACAGTAACAGGCACGCAAAACATGGAGAAGATAATTATAGTCACGTAGAACATGGAGTAGACAGTCAATGCATAGAAGACACATTAATGCATGGAAGACAAAAATGATATCTTTTCTTTTTCTTTTTCTCAAAGATATATGAAATACAAATGCAAGTACTAGAAAGTAAACAAACCTCCCATAATACACGATGCACCACCATAGGGCACAAGTCTCTGTATATATTAGGCAACACACACACAAGACACGCAAAACCTCCCAAAATGTAGGAAGCACTACCTAAGGGCACTAGTCTCTACATATGGGGCAACAAACATGACACACAGAACAAGCACGCCAAAACACACACACTTGAAGACACGGAGAAAACACGACAGACAAGCGATGGTGTGTTCCCTATTTCTAGGCTCATCACCATCTTAGACACATTACAGGCACACACCAATGATTGGGCTTTGCCACAACAATCACTGAAAACATGCTTAAGGGTTGAGTTAGTCACAGAACCACTCCCCACCTCCATAGAGGACTTTTGAAAATGACAGGATGATGTAATCTGCTCCGAGAAATACACCATCCCCACCTCCGTAGAGGGCTTAAGAAAAAAAAGGATATGCTCGATATCCCACCTCCATAGAGGGCTTACATGATTGATTGATTGATTGATTTCTTACAAACAAGCTCAAGATGCATAATGCACTACTCTGGGGCACAAGTCTTTGCATCTGAGGTCAAACACATTGCTAACATCTATAACAAACAGCTTACCTTATATGCTCCCACCTTAAGGTGGTTGATATCAGTTATCGATATCAAGCACGTTAAGGTAGGAAGAAAACACACAAGGGAACACTGACTTTCACAAAGCCCATGTCCCCTGGAGGTGAAATGTACTTCACAATCACCAAATGTTCCCACAAACACATCCCTGCAAGAAGCATGTTATTGTCTACAACATCATGATAAACAACAACATCAATGCATATGATTAATCACACAACGAGCCAAGGTTATACAATGAATTTAGAGTTCGAGGATAACCATAGGGCTATATCATGAAGCTCTCTGAATTGAGTACCACCAAGGCTAGATTCAAAGGAAAGCAAAGCTGCATAGAGCAGCAGTATTGTTAAGGTTTGTAAATGCGACAGAGACATCATCAAATTCACTATGTAGAAAGCATGAGTGCTTCCACTAGTCAAGCATCAGATAAGATATACAACCCCATCGTCATATTAGGAACTAAGTCCAATTTTTGATTGCTCTCGAAAGGGACGCTAGGTCAGCATCAGTATAAATGTTTGTCATCATCCGCCCGCTAGGTGGAAACACTAGAGGAAGGGAAACAATAAATAAGAGAGGAGAAACAAATGTCTTAGGGATAGTCACATAGGAGGGTGCCCCCAAGTCACCAACCACGACGCTATGTCTGTCAGACAAAACTCACAGCAATGAAATTTGAGAGAGAGGCAATATAGAAGAATGATGCTACAAATAGGTCACAACAGAGGCGGTCTCTTAGTATCCTGAACCTTACAGGAGAATTTGAGGTCAGCCCAGGAGGCCTAAACAACACATAACACATCACGGGGGAAGCACATCATGAGAGAGATAAAGGGGTTACAGATATTTATCTGTAGGGCCCTGGTAGGCTAGTGGGTATCACAAATCTTGATCTTTATCTTAATGGTTAATGTGTTATCACTTCTTCTCTCTTCCATATGTTCATGAGTTTGCGAGGGTAACCATGTAGGAAAGGTTTCTCTTATTGATGGTTGAGAGGGGATGTTTCCATTGTTTGCGTCAGCTATAGGAGCATTTGAAATGTCATTTAAATGAGCTTGTGGGGGCATACAAAAGATACCCATTTCGGTTCCTATACAGGGTGTTGGAATGGCTTGAGTCAAAGGGATAGTTTTTTTTTCTACAGCATGTAGGTTTTCATTACTTTCCAAAGTATGTGACAGTTCATTATCTATTTGGTGGTTTAGCATGAAATTGAGAAGTTCTTGAACATCAAGTGGCAAATTATCATTAGATTTAAGTAAATGGTCACAAAGAGAATCTGCATCATCCAAAGCTTCATCTAATTAGGGAGAGCGGGAAGGGATGGCAGAGTAGTGTGTATAAATGTATCAATGATATCTTTTTTCTTGTGCCAATATATCCTCACTAAGTGGGGTTATGTTGGAATAAGTCTCTTTGTTTGATAAATCACACATTGCTATGTCATTCTCATAGGTCTCAGAAAGGATTTTCATTATATTATCATGAAACACAGGGAGAGTGGGAGTAAAGTTGTCATCACTACTTTCCCCATGATTGTTTTTCAGTTGTAAAGTTTCTAAGATTCCCTGTGATTGAAGGAAAAACATCTACAGTCTCACGAAAGTTATCAAAGTAAGCTATTGATCGAAGGATATCACATGTAGCACTGTGGTTATGTCAATGCCATAGATGTATGCAATTTGATGCAAGACTTGAGGATATTTATTAGTGAATTTGCAAAAATTATCATAGTTCACAATGTACTCATATAAATCTTCTAAAGATGTATCCTTAGGAGAATCCATGAATGCAAAATATATGCCAAAAAGCTTAATCGTTTGTACTTTTTCCAATGCAAATAGGTGAGATGAAGGATGTTATAAGGATTTTGATCAAGGGAAGCAAGTTATATGTCTGATATCAGTCCAAAACAGCAAAAAGATCACTCTCAACACACTCTTGATGCGATTTCAAGTTGATGCCAAGTCAAAATATAGTGTAAATATGTCAAAATAGGCACTTTTTTCACCACAACTCAATGCGAGAGAGCATAACAAAGGGTGTTGTGAGGACATTGATGATGGAAAGCATATAATATCAATACTAACAGCCACTTGGTGCCAAAATACCAAACACAAAATGCTTTTTGTGCCACTTAAGGTCAAACCTTAGTGAAAATATAGCAAAAATAGGCTATTTTTCACAGTTTTTCAACTCCAAGACCTAGCCAAAGGGGTGTTCTAAGGAATTTTAGGAGGGAAATCAAATAATATCAGTGATATTAGTCACCTCAATCCATAAAACTGATTTCAACACACTTGGAGTGCAAACTAGGTCAAACCCTAGGGCAAAAATAGTCAAAAAGTGTAGTTTTTCACCAAATTTTCACTACAAGAGCCCGTTAAAAGGGTGTTGTGAAGCTTTTTATGAGGGGAAGAAAATGATTACCCCAATAATAGAAAAATAATACCAAAATATCTCTCACAACACACTTATGGTGCAAGTTTATGAAGTCGATAAGGCCAAATTTAGTGAAAATTATTATTTTCGAAGCCCTAGGTTTGAGATCTTGGAACAAAATGCTATGCAAATGGTTTGTGTTAAGGGAAAATTGGATCTAAATGAATAATCAATATAATCAATATCAATAATACCCAAAACTTGATGAAATAATGAACGAAGAAGGTTTAATCAAACAAAGAACAATATAAAGCAAACCTCCTTTAATTCTCATCTTCCATTGATTGCCTATCACAATCGATCTTGCATGTATGAAATAAGGCCCTCAGAGAGTGCACTTCCTTGCTTTCTTTCAAGAATGTCAATTGGGAATGGCTATGATAGTTTCTCCATGAAGATGAGCTTCACAACAAAGATAATAGTATGGTAACAAGTTGATCGCAAGCAATGAAGGAATTGATGCCAAAGGCGCACTGTAATTCCTGCAGAGTAAGTTTACTTAAAGCCTGGATGAATTAAATGGAGGAATAGGGTTGTACTTATAGACTTGTGAGAGAGAAGATCAACAGTATAGAAAGAATGAGAAGATCAACGGTATAGAACGGTTGAGGAATGTGAGCGAATAGGAAGAGGACATGTGTCCTGCTCTTTTTTGCATGAGAGGAATTAATAAAATAGAAGAATGAGGTAACTGAAGAGATTAATCAATTAAAAGAATAGATTAATCAATTAAGAGAATAGAACTAGAAGAATGGAATTTGCTTGAGGATGAGAAGATATTTTAACTCAATTAAATATTTAGAATATCCAATTGCATGTGCACAAGGATTGAATTATATTTAGAGATAACTCAATTTAGAAGAAATGGACAACTTAAATAAATATTTGATTTATTTAAGTTTAGAGAAGATATTATTGGAAGAAACAATTAAATAATTGGTATTATTTAATTTAGAATGATTTTGGAAGAACTAATTAAATAATTGGTATTATTTAATTTGTTGGAGAATTGGAAGAATTTAAGAATTTAATTAAATAAATGATTTTATTTAATTGTTGGAAGAATGTGAATCAAATAAATATATTTGTTTGTTTATTTATTGATAGACGAATTAGACTTAAATAAATATTAAGAATATTTATTTGGACAGAGTCATGTCATTTTTAGGTGTATACATTTTGCCCCTCTTTGATGCAATGTGTTTTATCACGTTGTTTCAAAGAATAAGAATTTTTGATAATGATACATGCCCTAGTTTGCCCCTGGTACAAGTTTAACGACAGAATGCTCCCTTGGGAGATTGGACGGGAAGAAGGAAGAAGGCATGAGACGGACAATCTCACAAAGAAGACGAGGAAAAATAGGTTAAGGTGAAGAAAACAACTCACGGTTTAGAGAAACGGGAAGAAACAGGCTTGGGAAGTAGTCATAGTCATCACACAACCAATTAGGGTTCGCATGCTATATATAGGAGCTGGGTCCACAAGACAAATCATTTACACACTTGGCTTTAGTTGATTGGTCTCTGAGAGCTTAGGAGAGCATAGGAGCATAGAGCAATTGGCATTGAGATGGACATTCCATGCGAGGAGCACCGCTTTGAGTGAGTCTGACGATTTGGGCAGCCAACGGAGGCAGGACCACCAGTATGTAGCTCGAAAAAACTTCTCTCAGGTTCATTTATTGCGCAATAAATGCTAAGAAAAAATTAGGGATACGGATGTGCCATTTCGTAGTTCGGCACATATGCCTTGCGAAACTACACATCTGGTAGAACGCTACACATATACGATATGTTATGGCGCATTCAAAAGTTCTACACATGCATGAGGCAAATTAGCACATTTGCTATAGAACTGCGCATGCAAATTAAACTGTACATATGCTAATTTTTACGGTGCATTCATTGAGAAGTTGCACTTTTGATATGGTGACCTAATTCGAAGCATTGCACTAAGTGTAGACTTCTTAACAAAATTGACTCGATTGGCATCTTTCTCGATGCGTTAATCAGTAAGCTATCTCCGAGATTGCAAGAATCTAGTTAAGAGATGTAGTGTGCCATTTTGATCAATTTGACATGTTAAGTTAGTGATATGTTGCCTTTAAATATGTTGAGCAGGTTTTTGTTTTGTAGATAAGGTTGACATGTTGCTTTGCGTGTTTGCAAGAGGACATTCGAGACATACTTATGTCGCGGGAGTAGTTTTCGATGCCTATGCTGTAGAGGTACATGTTGACGAAGACCGATAGAGTGGCCCTTGGATCGATTGGGCTAGATTATGTGTACTTCATGCCTGAGGTTTGAGAGAACCTCAGATTATTGACTGTAGCCATGGAGAGATTTCATAGTGAGGATGGCACCTTTCATCTGCCAACAGGGGAGATGACCATCACGCTTGAGGACGTTTATAGGATACTGCACTTGCCTATTCAGGGAGAGCTGGTAGAGTATGATCCCCTATGGGATGCAGGACTTGCAGAGTGAAGGCAAGTATTCGACGATCCTGAGCTAGAGGGATAGGTGATATCATGGTAGGACATGTGTGACTATTATGACTACTTCTTGGGTATCGTGGCAGGATTGATCGAGGGTGTTGCATGCCCTGACAAGAGGTCTCACGGGTTTCCTACTGGCTGGGGTAGGACACTAGAGAGGATGGTCACATAGGGCACCCGTTTTGCATGGGGTGTCTGTGTTTTGGCCCACCTATACCATGATATGCATTAGGTGGTATACCACAGGGGTGCTAGCTTGTCAGCAGGGGTCTCATTGCTTCAGTTTTGGCTATGGGAGCATATTGCCATCACATGACTGATATGCGTCTTTCATAGGCAGAGAGGTGAGCCTTACAACTATAGATATGTAGGTGTGATTTCCCAGTAAAGGCTGGGAAAGGTTGAGTACTGGCGGCATGCATTGGACAATGTAGATGTAGTTATCTAGCGCCCCTACATAGATTGTGAGCATTGGGAGGATGAGGATGCCAAGCTCCTGTACTATTTCCAGACATGGTGGCTCATCGGGAGGACCCGTTTCATACTAGAGACACAGATTATGAGTAAGGTACTGAGATAGTTTGGCAGGGTACAGGGCATGCCCCAGGGACAAGCCCGGTTTGTGAGGACACGTGCCAAGGTGGGTCTCGGTTGTATCCTACGAGGAGGCGCTAACAAATTTTTAGTTGATTCCTTATGCAGCATGGCTGATGAGGAGAGTGATAGTAGACATGGGGATGACTCTAGATTATGAGGAGTGGTTCACTGCTCATCCATTTCCCAGATATTCAGGACCTAGAGAGCTAGTTCCTCGCATAGATGAGGAGGATTCAGATGATGAGGATGGGGCCGACAGGAGGAGGAGGAGACAGAGGAGGGGTAGAGGAGGTTGAGGAGATGGAGGAGATGGAGGTGGAGGAGGAGGAGGCAGAGACAGAGGCAATGGAGGTGGGGGAGGAGACGGAGGCCGATAGAGGCAGAGGAGGAGAGTCGGGGATGGACCCTCCTAGCAGCAGCAGGCAGTGCAGCCACAGGTTGCACAACAGGTACAGATGCCGCCACCACAACAGGTGGCTGAGCAGGTACACAGATAGTAGGTTCCTTAGGAGCAAGTGCCGCAGCAGCAGCATGTGCCACAAGTTCCTCAGGGTCCTACTCAACCTAATGCCCATGAGCAGGCCATTGTCATGTTGAGGGGACAGATTAGAGGGCTTAGAGCCCAGCTTTGGATGGCAAAGGCTCGAAGAGATGTAGATGCTGGGGTGATATCAGAGCTCACTAGAGAGTGGGATTCAACTTTGGTGAGGGTGTGAGCCATCAGAGAGATGGTACCACTAGCTTCCTAGTGACACAGGTGTAGCAGGCATAGGCACAACTTGTACAGGTACAGGCCCAGTTGGCACAAGTACAGGGGCAGCTGACAAAGGTTCAGGGTGAGCTTTCCAGAGCATAGGCTTAGATGCAATACTACAGAGGTTTATACCACGGGGCAGTGCCGGCAGAGCAGCGTGCACAGAGTTATAGGAGCTAGTTTGTGGCTTCACAGAGGGCAGGGGTTTCACAGTCAAGAGCATTAGTGAGGGGCCCCCAGCAACCAGGGGATGATTGAGGAGAGGATAATGCAGGGAGCAGTGTCCCAGGGTAGTAGGTCTAGTTGTTCAGACTTGTACCATTTTTGGCTCATGTACTCATTTTTGACGGCCCAGATAGCCTGATACGGATATACTTTTGTATCATTTTGATCAAGAGATGTATCATTATTTATGTGATGTACACACTTTATATGACTTGGCTTAGAGATGGACTTTGATATATTGTACATTTGGACATGCTTTATGTTTATATGATGATGCAGCTATTGATCGCTATATGCAGTTTATTGATGCTATATGCCTTGGATGCATTTTCCTTTATGATGTTGTACATGTAATGCATTCTTTTATGATGTCCATATGATGCTATGTGATGCTATCTAATGCAGATTTAGATATTTACTTGATGCTATGTGACATGATCTAATGCAGACTTAGATGTTTACTTTCTTTTATGCAAAATGTGATGTGATCTATATGATGATGCAATTTATGCTATGATCTACATGTCTTTGCCTATGTTTTTTATTTTTCTGTGGATATTATGTAATGTATGATGCAAATGTATATGGATGATCTAATGCACCTATTATGTATGAAAATTGATATAATCATGTAAGATGATTATCTCATGCGATATGATATGCAAACTATACTATGTTTTTGTTATGTCCAAATGTACTCAATCGACACAGAAATGACACAATGATAGATAGAAGACTAACTAATGGAAGGATTCCAAGCTTGTACTGGTAAACATTGATACTCTGCATTGTTGGATCTTTATTTGCATGGGATACGGTATGGATGCTTTTGGATGTTGATGGATATGAATGGTTTTTTGACATCTTGATATTGCAAGTATTGTGAAGTGCTTATTTCATCATTGGGCATTTCTGTTTTTGTGTGTTTTTGAAATGTTGTAAGAAAATGCAAGCATCTAAGTATAATTGAACCGAGATGACTTGAGCATCGCTTACATGGATTTTGATTTAGCAAGTTAATACAAGCATCTAAGTATAATTGAACTGAGATGACCTAAGTATTTCTTGTGTATCAACAGACAAGGATTGCCCCCATTCATGTTAGACTTTTGATGTCCTCGATGATCATTGAGTTGATCATGTCCTTAGACAAGGCTTCACATTACTAAAGATAAACCCACAAGCAGCAAACAAAGAAGAGAATCGTGCCCCCATCATAGAATCTCTAGCTTTTGGCATCCTTGAGTAGCATAGGAGACATGATAACAAAAAGTGAGGACACCAAGACATAACTGTAATTTTGAAGCAAAACACTCTTGTATTTAGATGTATCTTTCTTGCCATAATTTGATAGAATCATTTGGATTTGGATTGTTCTTGCTTTTTTTCTTTGCTTTGGATAGGTTGATGTCATGCATCAAAACTTTTTTCTTGGAAACTAGCTTTGCTTGCACACGCTTGCATCTGGTGAAAAGTTCCACAATCCTTATTTGGGGAGGCGGACCCTAAGGGACTGACCTAGTGCCTCGAGGGTGCATTGACAATGGCCTTGCCTACGTGATGATGTAGAAGCAATGTAGTTCAGGACTTAGACCATGGATGGACTTGGAGGAAAGACGATAAGATATGGGATGGACAGGAAAGCCTCAGGGGCACATTGATTAATGGCCTTGCCTACATGACGACGCAGAGGCAACGTAGCTTGGGGTAGACCCTATGGTACTGATGACAGATGCTATGCTAGGCTGACACTGAGGATAGGATATGGGAAAAGACCTTGGTTGACAAGGTGACAAAAGAGACAGAGTATCAAACCATGATAGGTTATCACTAGGTTTTTATTATGAAACAAATATGGATTGAATGAGATGCGATGGTAAGAGGAAAGACACAAGGTGATTGGTTTCCCAAAGATGGAGGAAGTGGTTTATCACAAGTAGCGCCTGTTTACCAGGTTTTCACCACTTGCTTTTATTTGCATGGAAGATAGAAAGTACTAATGCCACCTGTTTGCCACGTTTTCATCATGGTATCTATCCAATGTGCCTATTTGCCAGTTTTCACCAAAGGACAATTTTTTTTGTTGTTTTTCTATTTTTTTATTTTTTTGCTTTTTTTTGCTTTTTTTTTTTTGCTTTTTTCTGATTTTTTATATTTTTTGCTTTTTTGATATATTGCCCCCCTTACATTGGGGTTCTCTTAGGTATAGAATTGCCGAAGATGCATACTGTTGATTAGGTCATCAAACAACTCACCCTCTGATGTTGCTAACTAATATGCTCCTGACCCATAGGCTGCAATGATAACATAAGGACCAAGCCAATTGGGCTCAAACTTGCCTTTCTTTTCCTGATCTTGTTGATTACGGGGATTTTCCTTGAGAACTAGATCACCAACATTGAAGACCCTTAGACAGACCCTGTGGTTGTAACTTCGAGACATTCTCTATTGATATGCTTTGAGATGGTTGAATGTATTTTGTCTCTTCTCTTCTAATAGCTCTAGTTCTTGAAGTCTAGAAACTCTGTAGTCTTCATCTGTGATAAGACCATTTAAGACACCCTTAGGGACAGTAACTCGACCTTAATGGGAAAAATAGCTTCAGATCCATAGACAAGGGCGTAAGGGGTAGCACCTGTGGGAGTGCGTATACTAGTTCGATAGGCCCATAGAGAAGGATTCAGTTGAATGTGCCAATCACGGCCAACATCGTTGACTATTTCTTGATGATCTTCAGAATGGTTTTCTTGGATGCTTTTGCTTGGCCATTGCCTTGTGGATAGTAGGGAGTAGAAAAATGGTGTTGGATTTGGAATTTGTCACAAAGTTCTTGGACATCCTGGTTCTTGAAAGGTCTTCTGTTATTCATGATAATGGATGAGGGAATTCTATATCTGCAAATGAGGTAATTGAGGATGAATGAGGAGATCTATTTACCTATGACAGTGGTAAGGGGAATGGCTTCAATCCACTTGGTAAAGTACTCTATGGCAATTATTATGAATTTGTGGTCGTTGGATGAAGGTGCGTGAATTTTGCCCACAATGTCGAGTCCCCATTGACAAAAGGGCCAAGGTGTCATTAAAGGTCATAGCTCTTGGGCTGGTGCATGTATCAGGTTTCCATGTATCTGGCATTGCCTGCATTTCTTCATAAACTAATATGAATCTATCTCCATGTTCGGCCAATAATAGCCCAAATGCATGAGTTTCTTAGCTAAAGAAGGACCGCTAGAGTGTGTTCCGCAAATCCCTTCGTGCACGTCATGTAAGGTGGTCTGAGATTCTTCTCATTCTAAACATCAGAGTAAATTACCATCTAGGCCTCAGTAGTATAGGGTATCGGCAATAATGGTATATCGAGAGGTTTGGTGAATGAAGGTTCGACGTTGGTTTGAAGATAAGTCAGGTGGGAGGGTGTTATCCTTGAGCTAAGTGTAAATCTTACCATACCAAGGTGAATCAGATTCGACTAGTAGGCATATGGAATGGGTTTCAGGAAGATCATAAGCTGGGTGCCGAATTGACTCCACCAAGAACTCATACCGTGACTCATTCTCTAGGATCTTGAGGAGCGAGGTGATGGTTGCCATGGCATCTATTGCCTTGTTCTCAATGTGAGGTATCTGCTCAAAGGATATGATCACAAAGTACTCCTTAAAGTCATCGACCATCAGCTTGTATGGGATAAGCTTCTCATCTTTGGTTTGATAATCGTCGTTCACTTGATTGATCACAAGTTGGGAGTCACCATAGACATGTAGCTCTTTTATTTTCAATTCTGTTGCCAGTTTGAGGCCAATGACTAAGGCTTCGTACTCTGCTATGTTGTTTGTGCATGGGAATAGCAGATGATAAGATTTAGGTATGGTGTTGCCATGAGGAGTGACCAACAAGATTCCTGCCCCCGATCCATGATTTGTGTAGGAGCCATCGAAGTAGAGTTTCCATGAGTGTGCTGCGACACTAAAGATGGATTCATCTGGGAACTTGAATGTCATCAGTGTGTTGTCCTGCAATGGTGCCTCTGCTAGTTGATCAACTATGATTTGACCTTTGATAGCTTTTCTTTCTACATACTCAAAGTCATACTCACTTAATAGCATTACCCACTTGGCTAGGTGACCTATAAGAGTTGCTTTGCTTAATAGGTACTTGAGTGGATCTATCTTTGCTATAAGCTTAACTGAATGTGCCAGCATGTAATGTCATAGTTTTGGGGAAGAAAAAACCACAGCAAGACACGATCTTTCTATCTGGGAGTATTGTAGTTCATAGCCCACCAATGTACGATTGATATAGTATATGGCTCTTTCCTTGCCTTCATAATCATGAAGTTCTAGTAAGGCTCCAAGAGCTATTGGTGTAGCAGATATGTAGAGTAATAGAGGCTTACCTTGGATAGGCGGCATGAGAATAGGTGGATTCATAAGGTACTCCTTTAATTTGCCAAATGCTTCTTCGCACTTCTCATCCCATCAAAATGGAATGTTCTTATGTAAGAGATGACTGAAAGGTTGGCACTTGTCTGCTATTTGTGAGATGAACCGCCTGATAGACTGTAGCTTGCCTTGTAGGGACCTCAATTGAGTGATATTCTTTGGTGGTGGCATTTCCATAATAGCCTTGACCTTGGTAGGGTCTATCTCTATTCCATTTGTTGATACTATGAAGCCCAAGAGCTTGCCTGAGGTGAGTCCAAACACACATTTCTTTGGGTTCAACCTGACCTTGAATTGCTCTAGTCCATGAAAGACCTTCTCTAGTATATCTAGGTGTGATTCTCTTGTGAGCGATTTTGCAAGGATATCATCTACATAGTCCTCCATTGTGACATGCATCATATCATGGAAGATAGTGGTCATGGCTCATTGATATGTTGCCCCATCATTCTTTAGCCCAAATGGCATGACATTCCAGTAGAAAGTGCCTCATGGACAAGTGAAAGCTGTCTTGTGTTGGTCTTCTAGTGCTATCCTGATTTGATTGTATCCGGAGAAGCCATCCATGAGAGATAACATGGTATGCCCTATTGTTAAGTCAACAATGATATCTATGTTGGGCAACGGAGAGTCATCCTTGTGGCAAGCTTTGTTTAGATATCTGAAATCATTGCATAATCAGACTCTACCATCAGGTTTAGACACTGGTACAATGTTGGATATCCACTCCGGATAGTCTATTGCTCTGATAAACCCCACATCCAACAGCTTCTTGAGTTCTTCTTTGACTAGTAATGCTATGTGTAGATGCATATTTCTAAGCTTTTGTTTGACTGGTTTCACTCTCAGATCCAGTGGAAGATGATGCAAGATCAAATTTGGATCTAGACCAGGCATAGCTGCATATGACCAAGCAAAGTTGCCTCGCTTTTTCTTGAAGAATGGTACAAACTTGGTCTTTTCTAGTGGAGTTAGAGACTTTGCAAAGTGAATAATCTTAGGTTGTTCCTTTGTTCTAATGTTGACCGACTTTGTAGGTTCCATGACAATCTCAGACTTCTCCTGGTGCATGTCGTTGGGGAGAGTGTCAAGCCTTCCATCGTCAGGTGCCACAGTTGGGTCTTCACCATCGGATGCATCTTTTCTTTTTATTGTTTTGGGATCTGATACTGCCGCAAAGTGGTTTTCACCATCAGATCAAGTTTTCATTTTGATATTTGTGTAACTGGAAGGCTTGGCACTCTCTCTAAAATAAGCCATGGTATTTAGTTCAATGGCAAAGCTAGCTTTATGATCTCCTTGGGGTAGGTGGTCCCTAAGTTCCATGTAGTCAATATAGGCATCATCATTTTGGAACATATCTAATTGTAGGGTGCCTCATAGATCCCAGTCAATAAGTTTAGGATGCACAAGAGGGAGGGAGTCAGAGGATAGATCTAATTCGTTGATATGTTGAATGGATATGTGAGGAGTATTGGTAGGGATAGAATTTGGGATGGTACTTTCCTCCAAATTGTTTATCGTGATAGAACTCGAACCTTCCTCGAAGGTCGTACTCTCAGGAATTGACAAATCACTCTCTAGTGGTCTTTGTGTCAACGTTCGTCTCTCACGGTAGGGGCTATAGGTTTGAATGGTATCAACTCCCTTGTCCTCATAGGAGTGCTCTGTAAGTTCCTCCCACTCATATTCATTGGAATCTATATCACTGTCATCCTGGAGTGCATGAATCTGTTCTACAAAACAAGCATTTGTCTTAGCCTTGCCTTTGTCTTGGAAGCCTAGTCCTCTTGTATTTCTTGTTAATGAGGATAAAGAGGGTTGGATGGGTTCCACTATGCCTTCTTTTCTTAGACAGATAATGCCTTCTTGTCTTAGACAGATAGAGCCTTGTCCTTCGTAGGCCATCCTATGCAAGATAGTCTCACCACGCCCATAGAGTTCAGTTGGGAGCCTAGGTGGTTCTTGTGGTGTGTCATCCCCTTCTGTGTAGAGTCATTGGAGAAAATCTCTCTCTTTGGTTTCATTTGATAAGGTCCCCCATTTTACAAAGGGAGCTGTGGGAGGTGCAAGAGGAGCAGATGGCTTTGGAAAATGCTGAGGTCAGCTAAAGGATCTTGGAGATAAAGGCATTTTGGCTAGATTGAGGTTGTGCTCTATGGAGTATTCCCCTACTCCAAATTCTTTGATAATGATCTTCTACTCTTTGGGCTTGGATGAGGAAGCTTCAGAGGTATAGTCATGCTATGGGATAGGGGATGAATAGGCTCTGTTGTTAGGAATGATGCAATCAGGTTTAGAACAGATAGTATTGCAATGTTGGAAGAGATTAGGATCACCTTGGATAGAGATTTTCTTGCTGTTATGGGGAAACTTTATGCATTAGTGATAGGTAGAGGGAACAACTTTCATGGCATGAATCCATGGTCGGCCTAGAAGGAAGTTGTAGGCTAGCTCCCTGTCAAGGACTTGGCAAACATCCTTAATAATCGGTCCAATTTGTATGGGTAAAACCACTATTCCCTTTGTAGTCCTTTCTTCCTCATCATAGGTTTGATGGTGATCTTTTTTCTAGGGCCCATTGCTGCTTCCGAGAACCCCAATGTAAGGACTAGCATGAGCATGCAAATATTTAAACTGGCTCCCCCATCAATGAGAACCCTCTTGATGCGGTGTTTATGGATGAAGGTGACGATATGCAGAGGTGTGTTATGAGGTTGGGAGACTGATAAGCCATCTTGTTCAGTAAATGACAAGGTGCTTGAGGAGGTTAGATTTCCTACCATGGCTTGAAACTTCTCTTGGGCCAGGTTCGTGGGCACAGTTATTTCCACTAAGGCTTTGTCAAGAATTTCCTTGTGTGAGGGAGATAGACGCAACAACTCTAGGATAGATATGTGGGCAGGAGTCTTTCAGAGTTGGTCTATGACACTATACGTGTGGCGGTTAGATAGAGAATGCAACGACCTTGGAGGTAGAGTGTTCAAGGTGACCTTACCACTACGGGTGATGATGCTGCAATCTTTCTTATTGGGTATCGATTACTGGTTGGAAGTGATCACTTTGACTTGGGATGTGCACTCTGATATGCAGTTGACAGTATAGTTGAATGGTACGTTTGCATAGTTGGCATTGTTTTGACCATTGTTCTGATTTTGCCTGTTGCGGTTGTTACTGCCATTGTTGGTGTTGTTGTTGTTGTTGTTGTTGTTGTTGTATGGCTTGTCATGATTGTTCTTGTATGGCCTGTCGTGGTTTAGGAGCGGATCCCTGTATGCTACGTGTGTCGCATTCGAGGTATGTTGTTGAGTACCCACTTGATTTTGATCAAGTATGTCTTGGATGACATGTTTGAGATGGATACAGTTGTTGGTTGTATGACCTCTTCCTCTATGATACTTGCAAAATCTGTGTCTTTCCAATAGTGCAGTTTCACTTGTGGTTCATAATCACTAGTGGGAGGAAGAGTGATCTCATTGTTAGCTAACAACTTTCTTAGCGCAGATTCTTGAGACTCTCTTAGGGGTGTAAATTTCCATCTAGGATTTGATGTGAACCATTGTTGGGGTTCGCGAGAGAACGGTTTCTTGGATGGAGCATTACTTGTCTCTCCTTTAAGAGTGAAGATAGGTTGTTGTTTCTTGGGAGCCGCTACCTTGGCATCCACCACTCCATCGTTGACTACGTTCTTGTTCTTAGTCCAAAATTTTGACTTGTCCGTTGTGTAGTTTGAGTTAGGTGTGTCTTTGTATATCTTGATTTGCCCCTTGGCGATCATAGCTTTTTCGATAAACAATCCCATCTCAATGACTTTCATGAATGAGTTAGGGCATTGAATTTGTATTTGGTAACTAAGATTGGGGTTGAGATTGTGGTCAAACATTTCTATCAATTATTTCTCTAGCATGTGATATGAGCACTTGCTCGCGAGTTGTCTCCACCTTTGTAGGAAGGCGGCGAAGGATTCACTACCCTTTTGCCTTGTGTTGCATAGGTCTAGCATGGAGACTTCATGCTCTGTGTTGTTAGAGAAGTGTGTGACAAAAAGGTTTACTAACTCATTGAAATTTTTAATGCCCGGAGGAAGCCTTGAGAACCATTCCATCGCTTGACCACCTAGAGATCTAGGGAAAGTCTCATGAGGTAAGTGTCGTTATGAGCCACTTCTAAGCATACTGTGCTAAACTCCCTAATGTGATCTCTAGGGTCCCCTTTCCATTTGTATTTGTCAAACATGGGAACTTTGAATTGAAAGGGGAAGAGTACCATTTTCAAACTTTTGTCAAATGGGCATGGTAAGATATCCTCCAATGAATAAGTTTTTGTTGTTGTTCCTATTTTGAGTTCTACATATTGCTGTTGTAGGGCTTGAATCTGTTTCGTTATCATGTCCATAGGCATGTTTTGGTTTGTCATTTGTTTTCTTTTGTCTTTGTCTAGGGGGGTTTCTTCATTTGAGCTCTTTTTGGGGATTCTTTCCTCTCCTTGTTCTTTTAATGCATCAATGTCAAAGTCGAAGGGGAGTTTAAGTCCTTGGCTCGCAAGATGTAGAAAGTACTTTTGAGGGTCCTCATGGAGGATTTTGTCCATCATGCATTGAAACTTCTTACTTTGGAGAGCCTGTTGGTACTCTTCTTGGGTGATTTCGTGCTCATTGTCATGAGAAGACCCAATGTGCTTGGGTGTTTCGGCCATTTCGGCTTGCTTTTGGTACTGGGATTTGGTTAAAACCATGCAAGGTGACGCAGGACAATGTGGGATGGGACTAGAGACTTTAGAAAGGTGCTTGCAGAGATTGGTGAGAAGAGGATACTTGTTTTGATGAGACTTGAACAAGGGATTCTTTAGATCAATGATTTCAAGTAAGACGGCAGATACAAGATGGTAGCCACTAGTAAGGGTACTCGATACCCTTTTACTGTGTAGGGACTAGTCATGCACCAAGACCACTAGCAAAGTTCTGTGACCTACTAGGGTTACTTGAATCTAAAGTGATCTGAAAAAGATCTTGTGCTAGTCTGATATGGGATACTTTGACTTTTGCTTAGGAAGACCTGGTAGAAGGTGGATGAGGCGACCAACGAAAGAGAGGGTACACTATGGAATGACTGGAAAAAGTAACTGCAAGGTAAAATCTGACCTTAGAAACCTGAACAAGGTTGAAATGGGTACCCAGACTATTATGCATGCGCAGGAACAGATGCGCAGTAGAAAGGATCAAATGTGTAGCAAGTCGGTGTAAAATCATAGTACTGGTAATTTGCATATGCACAGTAATAGATTGTAAAAGCACAGTAAGTCGGTATAAATGCATAGCTTCAGATAGCAAATGCATAGTTTTGGTTTTTTTAAGTATTTTTGCACAGTTCGACACGCTTTTCGGAGTAGTTTTTTTTTTGGTTTCTTGTTTTGCAAAGATGGTCTATTTGATCTAATTTAATCAATTACGCCAAGAAGACACAACAAACACAAAGAATGATTTCATGGTTTTTTATTTTTTTGTATTTTTTTGACTCTTTTTGACACAAAAACAAGTACAATCCTAGGCTTCAAAGGACAATATAAACTGAATTCTCCCTATTTCTAGGTGAGGCATCTTCGGGAGGTGATCATTGCCCTTCCCTGCATCAGCTTATAGGGGTTTTTGGCTACTAAAAACAAGGTGTTTAATAAGTGCAACCGTTTGAGTGGTTATACATGTGGCAGCACTACTCTCCATTATGGAGTCTCCCAGCCTGCAAGTGTTGCGCCTTGGAGGGTTTTGGGGGAGGTTGGTTGTCAGTATAACACAACTTCACTCATTGTTTGAAGCTTTTGCTCCAAACACAATTTATTTATAGTGGCTTGGCAGAGCTTGGCGTTAGCTTGTTACCACTTAAGGTTGTTCCCCAAGGACGGATGGGTATCCAAGGGCAGGTCTCTCTAAAGGAAAAACACATGCGAAAATGATATGTCTGGCATTTTGGTCATCCAAGATAGGGGAGAGCATAGGTCTGGTATCATTCCCAAAAGCACAAAAGATAATGGTTCTTTGCCCCTAATTAAAAAGAGAAAGACTATACGAGCTATCCACTTGGGCACGCACAAGAATTTTTTAACTTTGAAGTGATAACAAGATAGCAATGGTTCAGTTTTAGCAAGATAGCAGTTTGAACTTTAAAAAGATAGAAATATGCAAGATAGAAATGATCTAGTCGCCACTTTCCTAGTTAGATCTATGTGAGTTTTGCATGGACATCCATTTACTTTCCTTTAGAAATCAAAGTGTGAGTTTAGCAAATGTAGCTATATGACTAAAGCAGTGCCTAGCCTACAAATAGATCCAAGAGTGTTCCTGCAAAAAAGTGTTAGCGTTAGCAAAAACCACAAGAAAAAACCCTAAAATCACTATCTAGATCAGATGCGCAACTTCAGAGATTTAATTCGCAGAAACATATCTCAGAAGCACAGAAGTACATATGTGCTGAGACAGAGGTCAAAAGCGCAAGAATAATGGATATATGAACCGAATTAGTGTATGGACAACAATAGAGGTTAAATGCGTCGGAATATGAGATATATGCACCGAATCAGTGTATGCGCAGCAACAGAGGTTAAATGCATCGAAACAGAGACTGTATGCGCCAAAAGATTGGATGTGCCAGAACATACCTCAAATACACGTTAGGATGAGTCAAATGCACAAAATCTCCTTGTGTACAGAACCTAAACTCACAAAAACTCAGTTTTTGGGTTAGATTGGGGCATGGGCCCCACGGTGGGTGCCAAAAATGTTAAGGGAAAATTGGATCTAAATGAATAATCAATATAATCAATATCAATAATACCCAAAACTCAATGAAATAATGAACAAAGAAGGTTTAATCAAACAAAGAACAATATAAAGAAAACCTCCTTTAATTCTCAGCTTCCATTGATCACCTATCACAATTGATCTTGCATGTATGAAATAAGGCCATAAGAGAGTGCACTTCCTTGCTTTCTTTCAAGAATGTCAATTGGGAACGGCTATGATAGTTTCACCATGAAGATGAGCTTCACAACAAAGATAATAGTATGGTAACAAGTTGATCGCCAGTAATGAAGGAATTGGTGCCAAAGGCGCATTGTAATTCCTGTAGAGTAAGTTTACTTAAAGCCTGGATGAATGAAATGGAGGAATAGGGTTGTACTTATAGACGTGTGAGAGAGAAGATCAACGATATAGAAAGAATGAGAAGATCAAAAGTATAGAATGGTTGAGGAATGTGCGCGAATAGGAAGAGGACATGTGTCCTACTCTATTTTGCATGAGAGGAATTAATAAAATAGAAGAATGAGTTAACTGAAGAGATTAATCAATTAAAAGAATAGATTAATCAGTTAAGAGGCTAGAACTAGAAGAATGGAATTTGCATGAGGATGAGAAGATATTTTAACTCAATTAAATATTTAGAATATCCAATTGCATGTGCACAGGGATTGAGTTATATTTAGAGATAACTCAATTTAGAAGAAATGGACAACTTAAATAAATATTTGATTTATTTAAATTTAGAGAAGATATTATTGGAAGAAACAATTAAATAATTGGTATTATTTAATTTGTTGGAGAATTGGAAGAATTTAGGAATTTAATTAAATAAATGATTTTATTTAATTGTTGGAAGAATGTGAATCAAATAAATAAATTTGTTTGTTTATTTATTGATAGAGGAATTAGACTTAAATAAATATTAAGAATATTTATTTGGACAGAGTCGTGTCATTTTTAGGTGTATACAGTTTGAAGTCTTATTTTTGATGGGAATTACATACTCTCCTATCTGAAAATGATTTTCAAGCTCAAACATGGAAAATGCCCATGCAAATTTAACGAAAATGCACCAAAATTGCTAGTTTTTGTTGAAATTTTCAATGCAAAAATGCAAATATTTTAAATTTAAATGCAAATTCACATTAAAATGCAAGACTAAATCCAAATGTCAATTTGAATGAGCCTCTAAAATCAATAGAAAAAACTGATAAAAGATTTTGCCTACCAACCCTAGATTTTGGAATTGCTAGGTTATAAAAAAATTGTCAAAATTTTGACAAAACCCTAGCAATTAAATGATGAAAATGTAAAGCAAGATTTTGAATTTTTATATTTTTTGTATCTTATATCAGATCTGATGCAAAAATCATGAATTAGGAAAATTTAGGAAGAATTGATGCAATTTAGTAAGCCCAACAATACAATTTTTTTGAATTTTCCCAATTTTCAATTTTTTTGAATTTTGTTCAATGCAATAAATTAAATGAATGAATGAATGAATGAAATCAATCCAAATCTACAGAAAAGCATTCAACAAGTTGTAATTTAAGTTCAAAAACATGGGTTCACCAAAATGTTTAGGGTAAAATTAGATTTTGTTAATCTTTTGTTGTTTAGATGTTAAAATCTGCCTCTCCACTAAACATTGAAGGATCTAGGGTCAAGTGGCAAGCACTATCATACCCTAGGTCACTTTCATATTTAGGAAAACTTGGATTAGGGAATTAATTATCAATTTTTCCTTCGCCTATGCCCAACTGACCATTAAAACCCTAATTATGCAAATACGACAACAAATTAATGAATTACGGAAAAAGTTCTTGCAAATGGGAGTAAAATACCAAATTATAGAATACCTGTTTTTGGGGTTCTGAGATAGAATAGTTAGGGACATTGGAGCGAACGCCCAAGTCCAACGTACTTGCTATTTCAGGGAATTTAGACCTCCTTCCGACACTGATCAACCTTGTCACTTCTGTTTCCTAGGATCTGTCTGCGCAGGACACTAGAGTGAGCACCCAAGTCCTAAAAGTGCTCATGTGTCTAACTTTTCTTCAGATCTTGAATCCCTGATGCCTGCCTAGCCTTCCTGCAACTCCACTTTTTCTAGATGTGACACTTGTAACCTGCAATCACAAGACTTGGTTTGGGGGTTGTGGTGTTTAGAGGTTTGCCTCAGTCAAACTTCAGAGGACACTTAAGTCTCTAAACATCATTGTCTGAGAAAGAGGGCATGCCCTTGTGAGGCAGAGGCCAAAACGAAAGGAATCAATGATAAAAACCCAATGATATGTCACCTTGTAGTGAAACTCTCATGGAGGAAGATGCTCTTCATGCCATGAGGAGATTGATGCTCAAATATGCAAATATCAACACACAAAACACACAGGTCTGCTCTTGCAACACAATAGAAAGCCTTCAATCACCTTGAAAATGCCTAGAGTGCATAATGATCATCTAATTGGAATCTCAAGTTTACAAATGAATGCCTAAGCATGTTTATTTATGCATCTACAAACACTCCTGTCAAGATATTTGAAATTCAAACTTACCGTGTTGGCAAAGGGACCTAATAATGGTCACTAACTGACACCCAGAAATTGGGGCTGCCCCAAAATAGGGTAGGACTAGGCTACGGGCGCCCAAGTCTTCCCCCCTATTTTGGGCAAGGTACATCTCAAGGGGTCCACCTAGGTCCAATTTGCCTTGGATCCTAGGTCTCATTCCATCAGGGTGTCAAAATATGAACTAAAATGTCCTAAATGTGCACTAAAGACCCGGGAGCTAAACCTTGTGAGGGAAAAGCCCCCAAGGGGACATTTTCTAACGTTACACTAACAACATATATATCTAGGATGAGGCCACCCTTGAGAGAAACTAGAATAGGTGCTACTACGAGTGTGGCTAAATGAGGGAGAAATACTTACCTGAGTCAATGGGATATTTCCTGATGGACAAACCATGTCTCTCATCTTAGGATATATTATATTTAGTCTTGAACTTGTTGGTATCGTGTTAGAATTAGTACACTTATTCACTATCCCCTTAGTAGGTGGAATAGGTGAATTATTTTGAGTGGTCTCAACATCCATTCGTAAGGGATTTAATGTGAGAGACCTTTCCTCATCCACTAGTGCTTCATCTTTTGAAGGGAGAGCATAAGAACGAAGGGAACGTAAAGTGTTAGGAGAATTGTTGGTGGTTAAATCTTTAGTGATGTCCAAAGAGTTTGAACATGCAACCAAAGGAGAACTATCCATGGCCTTTGTATCCTTAGTGATATCCAAGGGACTTGGGCATTCAATCAAAGGGAGGAGATCGAGGATCTTCCCTTCCTTAGTGATATCCAAGGTACTTGAATATTCAATTAAAGGAGGAAGATCAAGGGTATTCACTTCCTTAGTAATATCCAAGGTACTTGAATATTCAACTAAAGGAGGAAGATCAATAGGATGATCCATAGAGACTTCATGCACTATGGTAGGGATAGAGTTAGAAGAATGCTCATTATCTATCCATGGAGTGTTCTTTGTTAGAGGGGGTTCTTCATTCACTAATCCTTCATCTTTCAAAGGGAGAGCATTGGAATGAAGAGATGGTAGGGTGATGTTAAGGGATGTGTCAATGATTTCATCCTCTTGCGCCAGAATGTCCTCATAAGCGGGAACAACTTTGGGAGAGAGATAATAAGGTAAAACTAAGTTACCATCACATGTATTAGAGACTAGATCCAGGGCATGATCCTGATCTTTAGCAATAGGAATCGTAGTATAATGTCCAATAGAGAGAAAGTCATCTAGGGCTTCATCTAACATATTGAAGTCATTACTACTAAACGATGCATCATATTTATTAATATCTATGAATTTAGTGAGATCGTCTAATATTGAAGATATACTCCCATGAGAGTTGTAAAACTATCAAAATCATATATATAACAAAGGATTTCATATGTGGAACACATAGAAATATTAACATCATATGTGCATGCTATTTGTTTTGATACTTGAAGATGCTTATTAATGAATTTGGAGAAATTATCAATATCTATGTTGTATGCAAACAAAGCTTCCAAAGATGAATAACAAGAAGCATCCATGATGAAAGTATGATAACTCATTGCACACCTAGACACTAGTTTGAGAAAATTGGATTTTTGAAGATCACAAAACTCACTAATTTCACTACAAACAAAGTATGATGTGAATAGTGCTTCACAACAAGGCAATATGAATGATTTAAATATTTGCTCAAATAGTTGTGAAGAAAGTGTGTAAAACCCTTAACGTTGAAATACACACTGTGTAATTGAAAAAAAAATGAAATTTTTATGCAAGAATGCACAATGTTGCAACACTACAACTCAAATTTAGATTTTAATGAGTGTTTAAGAGAGTAGAAAAATCTGAAATAAGATTTTGACTACCAACCCTAGCTTTTGCAAAAACTAGCTTATATGAAATTGTAAATTTTCAACAAAACCCTAACAAATGAAATCTTCAAATGCAAGATGTGATATTATGAAATCATTAATTACTATATTTTGTTTCATATCTGATGTAAAAATTAGAAAATCAAATGTTTCCAATGATATGCAATGAAAATAATGTAAAACTATGCCTTTATGCAAGCCTATAATGCTTATTTTTTCATTTTTTCAAATGTATGCAATATTTTCCAAAGTAGAATCATAAGTATGATATTAATTAATGTAAGATTTGATTTCAACACTCAGCAAGATGCAAATTCTCGATGCTACGGGTTCACCAAAATGTTAAGGGGTAAAAGGGGATGAATGCATGCATGTATAAACAAGATCAAAACCTTCTTCCACAATAACATTCAAGGACAAGATTGAGCTAAATCACAACCAAGAAGAAGGTGGACTCAGTTATAGATCTTGTGCTCCCATTTTATATGGAAAGATGTGATTTAAACAATCCTTTCATAAAACCCTAAGTGTAAGTAGAACCCTAGTTATGAGATAATCATCTTCTAGCAGACAATCGACAATAGAAATCCATAATCTAAAAGTGCAAAGATGATCAGTAAGATGTCAAAACCTATCTCCCAGAAGAAGAGGTGTCAGAGGACAAATTTTGTAACCACCCAAGTCCAGAAGTGAGAATTTGTCAGAGGTCAAATTTAAGAATATGCTTCAAATGATGCTCAAAAACTAAATCCAAAACCTAGAAGCCCAGTAAACTAGGGTGCCAACCGCCCAAGTCTTCTTGGAGAGATATTTCAAAATAATTTTCGAATCCTAAAACCTTGATTCTTGCACTACCTTCATGTAGCTCCACTTTTCCTAGAACTTGTACCTATAACCTACATACAAGATGACAAGAGAGGGGTTTAGGGGTTGTGGTGTTTAGGGATTTGCCTCAGTCAAATCTTGGGTTAGCATTCAAGCTTTCCCAACACTGTTGTTAGAGAGAGAGCGTGTCCTTGAAGGATAGAGGCTAAAGATAATCTGAATGATGAAGTGATTCAAATAACAATGATGCCACCTTGGAGGTGAAGTCCTTAGGAAGATGAATATACTTCAACTCATAAGGAGATGGATGATGATGCCAAATCTACAACAAACACACACATACAAACACTAATCTGCAACAATAACACAATGAGTGCCTTGAATGCTCTTTGCTCCAATATCATAAGTTTGCAATATCCATCTAGGTTCAAAATGAAATGAAAAACTCACTTATATATGCTTTCCCACTAACATTAATGAAATTAAATCACAAAAGCCGACAAAGAGGAACATTTTTAAAGGTCTTAAGCCAACATAAAATTAATTCACCCCGACCAGTCAGGGAGGACTTGGGCAGTTGGCGCCCAAGTCCAAGGGCCCAAAATAGGTCAAGGGTAAGTTAAATGAAGGTCCCAAGGTCCCAAATTAACATGGGTGTCAGCTCTTTTCTCCAAGATGATCAATTATAATGCATAATGAAGCAAATAGGACCTAGGAGCTAAACTAGGAGGTAAAAAGGCATGTGTCCACTTTTTAGTCCATAACAGTTCCATAATGAATTTATCAAACCATCTCATGATGTTTGTATGTAGATGTTGGATTTTGGATGAGGATTTTGATTTGATTGAGATGGGATTTGATGAAGGATGATAACGGATGGGGTGAAATTGGATTAAGATAGTGTATTATGATGTGGATTATGGATGATAATGGATGGAAGATGACTAGGATAAGGTTGAATGATGAAATCAAATTAGGATAGTGGATTATAATGTGGATTATGGATGATAATGGATGGAGAATTAGGACCTTGATTAGATTTGGATAACTTGATTAGGATTGGGGTCATAAATGATGGATTAAGATTGGATTTGTATGGATAGGATGATTAGGATAGTTGGGATTAGGTGATTAGGATGATTAGGGATGAGGTGGATTTGGATTAGGAGGATTAGGATGAAGTTGGATTGGATCAGATTTGGATGAAAATGAACCATTAGAAGGTGATTGGGGATGTCTTGAAGATTGACCTTAGACAACTTGACAATAATATATTTCACACAACATGCATGAATTTTTAAAGCATTTGGATTTTGGATTTGGGAAGTGCACAATTTTTGATAAATGAACACACAAACTAAACACAATAATACCCTAGATTATTCATATGAGTGTTAATGCTTGTGGAATCATGATATACTATCTATCTAATGATGGATAGCTAGGGACAACCACATACATGAGAAATCCCTTACCTTGGAGGTGAAAAGCCTTTCCCAAAGTTATCTCTATCTCTCTCAATAGAAAGTATGTATGAGTATCTTATCCCCCCAACAACGATGCACCACAAGGAATAATGTCAAAAGGTCTTAACTAGGCTTGTACAAGATCTCTAGGGGAGTCATCGATATACACTAGGTACTTTGAGGCTCAATTCTATGAACACTAGTCTATCTACAAGCGTGGGACTGGGGCATAAGCTTGAACAATCCCTTCACCTCATTTCCTAAATCACTAGGGGCCCCAAGGCTACGCCAAACACAATGATGAATAGATTGAGGTACAAATTTCACTCTCCCCCCTTTATATACACCATCAAAACATGTGTTTGAGATCACCCCTTGGGGTTGGTGTGTCCCCAAGGCAAGCCTCCTAAAGGGAAAGGTTGATGCTAGATGTTATTTATCTTCAAGATCACACTAAGCGCAAGGAGAGAGCATACACACACTAACACACCTTGGGTGGCAAAAGTGAATCAAGAGGTGTTTTTGATCCCCAAGATCACCTTGCAGTGCGAGGGGAGCATACACACACACACTTGATCCACACAAGAAAGATTAATTAACTCTTTAGAAATTAATGTGTGTTGTGAAAATAAATATGTCTAAAGGGTGTTTTTGATTCCCAAGATCATTTTTCAATGCGAGGGAAGAGCATACACACATCTTAAGACACAAACAAGCTCATAAAACAAAGAAAACATAAGTAGTTTTGAATGATAAATATTTGACAAGTGAACTTGCACCACACTTGTTAGTAGTTTGAGAAATCTTGGCCTTTGACAAGTATAAAGCTACAAAATAAGTGTTAGCTCAAAAAATGATAAATTTAAAAAAAATCAAAAATATCAATCAATATATAGTAAATTAGGTGACACCAATAAATTCTTCACAATTTTCTATGCAATTTCAAAAAAAATTCACTGAATTTTGATTTAATATGTAAATGTTATGAGAAATTAAAGTTTGCAAGCAAACAACAATTTCAAATGATTATATATGATTTTTCATGTAAAATTTGACAAAAATATCTATTCTACAGTGAAGTTGAGCAAATCAGATTTCCAACAACTATAGTTTACTATAGTTTGGTGAAAATCTGCCATGTTGGACAAAAGTTATGCAAAATTGAAAAAACTAGCTATTTAAGGATAAAAATGGGTGGGATCTCTATCTAGGTGGTTAATGTTAACCACTAGAGTAGTTTACATTTGAGTGGTCACATGCAAGGTTAGCCACCTAGAAATTACCATCAGTGGTTAGAATTAAAGTGGAGCCCCTGATCACCAATGTGACCAAGGGTTGAGTCCGTGGTCTGTAGGTTTTGGGCGATAAGCCCTAGGACACCGACATGACCAAGACACTATGAAAGAAGGGGTCAGGAGATTATAGGTGGATGTCTATAAAGTGACCAGGGGTCAGGATAGAAAGTACAACCAGCCCAGAAATAGCTTCAATCACAGATGCGACCACGAGGCTTTGGGCCACAAGCCAAAGAACACAACAAAGTCATACACTGATCCTCCTCCTCCATTTTCACACCAATAGAGATCAATTGGGAAACAAGCATGTTAAAAATATTTAGATGATCTACAATAGATCCCCCATCTTCCATCCTCAAAGAGTATAACTTCTTCCTCAAGAACAACTTATTTACTAGGGATTTAGCCTGATAAATATGACCAAGTTTAGTCCACATATTTGCCACTGTAGTCTCTTCACAGACTTTCAGTAATATAGATTCAACCAAATAGAGTCTCATAAGACCCTTAGCCTTCCAATCCATTAGATCCCAATCTTCTTGTTTCATGCCTGATGGCATCTTTCTAGATATAGTAATCCATAGGTCTCTATCAACCAACACGTCTTCCATCTTGAGTTTCCACAACTCAAAGTTGCCTCCATTAAACTTTTCCATCTCTATCCTCCCAGATATGCTCGCCATCTCTTTCCTACAACAAAGATTTCAAAATCCTTTACACTAGCTCCTACTCAAATGAAGATTAGTTCAAAAAACCCTCTACCCAGCAACTAGAACCAAAGTTGACTAGGCTTTGATACTAACTGAAAGGAGGCAATGTACGTGGAATACACTTCCTACACCGATCTAGAGAGGAGAGTTGCACAAATTTTTATCTTTTAATAGCTACAGTATTGAGATACACAATACAGAGAAGATCAAATAACATCACATGCAAATACAAAAGCTCACAACACAAGATATACATGGGGAAAACCCTATAGGGTAAAAAACCCCACACTCCAAAGCACAACCCAATGTATTAATTCATAAACAATGAAGGTTACAATACACTTCCAGAGTGAAGATCTTACAAGATTTCACCACTGTTGATATTGTGGAGTAATTCTGACAGCATAACAGTACCTGTAAATGAACCATACAAACTACTCCAACAAGCACCTTATTTATAGAGAATATCAAGCATGAAGGAAGCTTCTAGAGGAAGATACAAGAGGTGGACATACAAATCCACATGGCACATATTCCAACACCTCTTAGCGTGCAAATGACACTTGTACAAGATTCCCTTACACCTCTTACAACCCTCCAAACTTGGGCGCCCCAAATTTTCCTGAAATAGGTATAACATATGATCTTACATCATCATAAAATGTCATATATGGAAACACTTATAGCTATAAGAGAATCTGTCATAACTAACTAATAATAAACAATTCTCTTACAACTTGTCATAACCAAACTTGGGCGCTTAGATTCCCCATGCAAGATGCTTTGCAACTCTTGTCCATCCTGTCATAAAATCCAGTTCTTACGCATCATAACTTGTCATGGGAATCCATCATAGAATATTGACTTACACATATTTCAAGATGCTGAAACATGGCAAAGAATATCTACCACAAAGTGGGACGCCTCCATTACAATGTGGGAATAAATGCATCCTTGTCACCTTTCATGTCACCTGCCAGTGTGATGACAACTCACCGTGCCATGTCACACTAGATGACAAAATGTGATGAGAAAGAAAATACAACTTAGGCATAAAATAAATATACATTAAATAAATTAATGCTAGGAAATAACAAGGTTGAGACACCTTAATTCCGAACAAAATTGCATACTTTGCAATTTTTTATACTTTGTTTTGCATTCTCTTTGGTGTTTGTTCCTTTAGCATGTTTTAGGGTACATCGAGCCTTGGACCTTGACCTTTTTTCATACCAAAATTGTCAAATTTATTTATCACAGTTTAATTCTTCTTGCTAACCTGGAGCCATGTGTTAAATTTTGAATCATTTCTCCAAAATGCAAGCACAATACACAGACATATATTTGATGTGCTAGTATCCCATTAAATTTCAAAATTTAAATGTTGGTTGCTCTCACTTAGTTGCCTATTGTCACTTTCTATAATCCCTCTCTAAAACTCTATGAGCAAAGCACTCTTTTGTCTAAATTCAACCCTTGAACTTCTAAGAAATCTTTTCCCAAATGCATGATTTTGGTACTTCTTCTCCAACAACAAGAAAATCTTCTTCTTCCTGCTATTTTGGCTCCTCTTCTTGTTGGCTTCTCCCTTATCCATTATTGAAGCTTGCATAAATGAAGTTTTACAACAACAACTTGACAACTTTATGCTCTTACTCTCTTCTACATTGCATGGCTGGTAATATCGTGCAATAAATTTTCATTATTGTTCTAATATTATTACAATTGTTTATTCTTCATTTATTTAAAAAAAATCTATTGTATTACACTTCCTACTTGCCTATTAAGCACTTAGGGTGTGGCTCTCTGTAGACTAGGAAGTTCTCACTTATAGATTTCATTTATTTATACTCTTAGACCTAGGTGTACTTAGGCTAAGTGCACACACATTTTCCTGTTTTTCTAACTACTTGTGAAGGCCAAAATACCAAAAATAGGGTCTTGACCATTCTCGACAAGCTCCCAAGTTCTCACAACTATTTTTCTTGTCCCTAGTTATAAATTGTTTGGATTCTCTTTCTCTTTCACAAAGGTTTACAATTCTCTAACTCTCTTGTAAATTTTATTTCTTTCAAAATAAGCAAATTCATCATAGTTTCAGGTCTTTTTTGAGTTGTTGTTGGTTCTATTTCTTGTCGTCTCTATTGTGTATATCTTCTAGTGTGTAGAGAAGGTTGTTTCAATTGCTAAAATTGCATTTTAATAGTGTTTTGGAAGTTAGTGTGAGACCTGCATGGCGATGCATGATGCACATGTTTGCACATTATGACAACATCCTAGGCAATTAGCTTCATCTTCTAGCACCATGTTCATTTATTCCTATTATTTCCTATTTTGTATCTCATTTGTCATTTCAAAATTTATATTTCTTGTAATTGGCAATTTCTAACCCAACTCATTGTTTTAGCTTAGTAAAATGCATTATTTTGTAAGTTAAAACATCTTAGAATATTTTTGGTATGTTTTGTACTTTTTATAATAGAAAAACAACAAAATATTTCTTTCAAAACTAGTTATATTCTATTGTAAACTTGAAAATGTCAACCTTGGAAATAAAGAATATTCTTGGTTAAACCACTTTTTGACGTTACACCTACATTTCATATTTTTACACCATCTTAATAATCTATCTAGAAGTGCTTCATATCTTTACCCCAAGTACATCTAGCTATAATTTTTAGGTAAACGTTATCCACTTTTTGGTCATTTTTGGCCCTCATTACGAGTAAGTGCACAAAGATGAGGGACCAAAAGGGGGTCTTAAGATGCCAGTTTTTTTTTCTAAAATTAGGAAACATTGATGTTGGATGAGAAATTGAAGATAGTTACACTCAAAACTTGAAGATGCAACAAAAACAAGAGTCGTAGTGCTCTAAATCTAGTTTCTAAACTACTAATTTTTTTCAAAAATGGTTGAGATTAAGGGGTTCAAAAAGGGGGAGCACACAAATTGGTCCTATTTTTCTCAAAAAACATAACATGGTGTCTGGTGTGCTCCCCCTAAAATGTTAACTTTTTTTTGGTATTTCAAAAATTGCTTCGGTGAGAAATTAGCTAACACCATGTAGTTTATCCCTAATTTTTCTGATAATTATTTCATGAAAAATTGATTTTTTAGTAATTTTCAAAGTGGACACATCTTGTAAAATAGAAAATTGAGCATGCTCCCCCCTAAATTTTTTGAAAATTAATCGAAAATCAATTTTTTTTTAAATACGTGTAGAATGGTGTCTAATTTCTAAAAATGTAACTTATTTCAAATTTCGATGAACGGTTTAAAAAAAGGTCAAAAATACTAGACACTGGTTTTTGATAAACAATGGATACACTAATAAAAGAAATTAAAGATGAAACCCTTAACGTACTCAAAATGTGAAAAACATTATATGGTTAGATAACTAACGAAGAGCTTAAGATTATGGTGGTATTTTTTTCAAATTTTCATTGAAAAAAGTGCAATCCTGATGGGGAGCACGCTCCAGATTATCTAAAAATTTTGTTAGAAATTGGAAAAACACATCCTTGGACAACCTCACATAGCACAAGCGCGTTATAATGTGCTCGCATTATGCTAAACTAATTTGGCTTTACACATGCCAATTGCATTTGCTTGAAAGTTTCTAAAGCCTTTTCAACAAATCCATTTTTTGCATATCTTGCAATCACTGCATTCCATTACAGAACATCTCTTTGAGGTGTTAGGTCAAACAATTGCCATGCCTTGTCTATGCTTCCACAATTTACATACATGTCTACAAGGGCAGCTTGTAATGTCCCCTTCTTAGCCCATGCAAATAGATGGAGTGATTAGCCTATTCTAGGGTTCTTGTAGGCTAATAGATGTGGTTAGGGAACCTTTTGGGGGCAATTTCTAGGACTTACTATTAATAGTAAGTCAGGCGGGAGGGATCATAGGTGGCATTGACCTACTTTCAATTTATAGTTTGCCAGTTGGAGCACCTAGCACTTTGTAGTTGGGTTTCAAGGTGGCCAATGGATTATATGTCGAAGTATAAGTTAAATTAATTATTTAACTTATAATAGTTAGATGGCTATAGTTACTTTAATTTTTTAAAGTAACTTTACCTTATAGAGTTAAGTTACAACTTAAAGTTGTGTGCTAGGGAAAGTGGGCGCTTCATGAGGAGATAAGGGGTCAAAATCAAATAATAAAAAAATAATTAAATTCACTCCTTGGATGTTGGTTGCCAAAGGCATATAAAAGGCTTTTGTAAGCTCATTTCTAGCTCTCTCTCTCTCTCTTTTTGATAATTATTTTCTGTGGAGAAAACTAAAGCATGGCTTTGGGGTTCAGAACAAGGGTTTTGCAAGGACGGAACCCCTATAAGATCACTCTCTTCGTGCTTGAGAGATAGCATCGAGAGGGTAGTTGGGAGCTTCATACGGAGGCTTCACTTGTGCATCAAATGATACTTTTTTGAGGAGTTTTTCATCATGATTACATTCAGTTGTGAACAGCAGAAGACATATATATTCAATGATAGTTTTGTGCAAATATGAAGTGGATTTGGACTGCATAACAATTCCTTGCTGGGTTGTACATCCTTACATGCTAGCCGTACCATGTTGGTGGTCTCTTTGTGAAGTTTTGGGAGTTTATTTGCTACATTTGAGATGGAAATACCTCACTATCACAAGGGTGAATCATATATACTTGAAATAGACATCTAAGAAGATATTTCTGAGTTTTTTTTGTTGATGAGCACCTACAGCAAGGCCGTACATATCCAACATTGGTCATACCATATTGAGGCTTCATTTGGGGTTTCATTGTAGTTTTCTTTCCTTGTGTTTCGGGTTGATTGGATCATAGAGAGCCATGGCTAATGTTCATTAATAGAGATCCCTTCATTGTGATGTATTGAATGCGATTTCTCATGTGCATGTTGTTGATCCATGTACAGCCGAAGTATGAAGATAAAGAAATGCAAATGGGTATGCATTAGCAATTCATTTTATATGATTCTATGATCTAGGTCATTGCTAGTTTACTCATATCTATCATAGATTTTCTGGGTTATCAATGCATGTTATATATTTCATTGTTACTTGCAAAAAACATTACATGCAAAACACAAAACCCCTTCTGCAACTTCTGTCTAGTTTTGAACGACCACAATAATAATAAAAATAACATAATAAGAATAATAATAAAAATTCAAACAGGGGTAGCTCATTATAGTGGTATCAGAGCACAAGTTTTCCTGCCAGCCAATGGGTTAATGAACTTCTATGAGCATCAGTGATAGAGAAAGAAGATATCAAGAAAGATAGAGAAAAAGGGAAGAAGAACTTTGGGAACATTGACCTTCTGATATAGAGGAACAACAATCAACACACTCAAAAAATATGGGTGATAGAGATAATAGAGATCCAGAACTAGATCGTATAGCACTTCTGTTGGATGCCTTGGTTAGAAGTCAAGAACAAACAAATCAACGCATGGCTCAATTGTCTAATGCGATTGCTTTAATGGCAGTCAACAACATGGGTAATGAGGACTAGAGGAATGGTCAAAATCCACATAGGGTTGAAGATCCTCATCAAAGGGTAGCAGTAGCGAGACCTCTTATTCCAGTTTTCCCACCTAGAGTTGAACCACTAGCTGGGGATGAACTCACACTACTTGAAATGCAAGATCAATTTCAACAAGATTAGGTAGATGCAGGATGTGAGTTTCAGCGTGACACATGTCTACGTGATTATATGGATGTTAGGATGAAGCATATACCCAATAGAGGCAATAGAGAGCAACACAATGAGTTGCGTAGGAAGCTTGGGAAGCTTAGTCTCCCTTACTTTGATGGATCTAGGAAGACATCAACTCGAGCATGGGTCCAAAAAGTTGATATCTTATTCACTCTTAATCCTATGCATGAAGAAGAATCCATAAAATATGCTGCCATGTATCTAGATGGAGTTGCTCATGAGTGGTGGCACCATGGCATGATCACCTTGGGACATGCACAGATCACATCATATGTTGAGTTTATTGAAAGAATAATTAAGAGGTTTGACAAGAAGGATCCAGAATTGAATTTTAAGGAGCTAGCACAACTTAAATAGTGGGGTACAATGGATGCTTATGTGGCTAATTTTCAGCAGTTGTCAGTGCTGGTGACAAATATTTTAGAGAGGAGACTTGTTGTACTCTTTATTGATGGGTTATCAGAACCCTTGAGGGGATTTATTAAGGCATTCAAGCCACCTATTCTACAAGAAGAAATCAAGAAAGCTAGAGATATGGAGTCCACTACTTCACAAAGCAAATCTTAGTCCAAAGGGTTCCTTCAAAAGAAAGAAAAAGACAAAAAACATATTACAAGGGAGCATGAACAGCCTAAGAAACAATACACTAAGATTGATAGTGAGACCTTAAATGAACTTAGGAGGAAGGGATTATGTTTCACATACAAGGAGCCTTGGTCCAAAGGCCATAAGTGTTTAGCTAAGGGGAAGGCACTCCTAATTGAGTACCAATCTGGTGAAGATAGTGCATCAAAAAAATTAGACCAACAATCTAATTGTGAAGAATGTGAGGATGAAAAAGCACCAGAAGAGGGTGGAAAGGAGGAGGACAATGATGGGAAACTAGCACAGCTCCATAGCTTTCAAAAAAATGAGTCTCTTCACATTATAGGAGTACTTAAGAGGTAGCGAATGATAGCTTTGATCGATACAGGAGCTACTCATAATTTCATTGATGAGGGCTTGGTTGTTCGTAGAGGCCTTCAAACACAAGAGGTGAGTGGGTTCTGGGTAATGGTAGCTAATGGTTTCACTATCAATTCTACTAGGATGGTCCCACCATTGAGTATACAATTTGGGGAATATGAAGTTAAGGAGGATTTCTGTATGGTTAGTGTTGGAACTAAATTTTGACCTAACAAAACTTAGTTTGAAATAACCTATTTCTTGCCATATTTCCATCCCCAAAATGTTATCTTAATTATTTCCCTCAAAATAATAGATCCGCTCAACTTTCAATCCTAACCCTAACAAGTCCACGACATGTCAACTCTACCCAAAAGAATGAAGTCATTTCCATATTATTAAAATTGACCCAGAAGTCCCTCTAATAAAGCTATATAAAGGGATATTGGTGGGAGACTACTACATCGGGAGGACTCAATTTAGAGTCTCTTCGATAACCCAAAGTGATAAAAATTCAAATATGCAACTTGTTTTTGTCGAGCTGACATCAGAAAATCAAAGAGATAAAAGCATTTCAAAGAGACTAAAGGTTATCGGGCTAACTCAATTGTATGTCTCCTCGATATCCTGATAGCACCAAGATATATCGAAGGGACCAATGCATATTAGCGTGACACCTAAATGTGTCTCGCTGATACAATGATATCAATCAAGAACAAAGCATATCAAAGGGACTCTAAGGTATCAGAGTGACATAGTTTCCAGTCTTGCCGATACACTGATAACATTTGTAAAGGGGCATTTCGAACAGACTTGGAGATATCAAAGTGAGTCAATTCCTAATCCCCCTAATAAAGATAAAACCACATAATAAATAAAAGAGGATTGTGCAAAATCAAAGTAATGATGCATAAAGGAGATATCAGGAGGACATAATAATATTGGTATGATACTATCAGGGGTCATTCTAATATCTCGAAAGAAATAAAATGAGATCGAGGAAAGAAAATGCAATCATCTTGATGAATTATTGACATGACTATTTAACACAGATCAGATGGCTCACATTCAAATGAATTAATTACTCTTGCATTGAGATTGAATTTTCCACAAAATGCCATCAATGAACCAGAGTTGAGTATAGAAAGAACTAATCTCTAAAAGGTTTTAGAAATCATTGAACAGTCGGAGAAAGTTAAGGAGGCAAGAGATTGGAAATGACAAGTTGAGAACCAGAGAAGGCCCATTCAAGTAAGTACCCCAAGCCTAAGTTTGAATTTACAGAATACACCTACATTGTTGATTCATAAACACATAAACACCATGGAAATTGAGAATGAGAACCCTAAGAAGAGACAAAAAATAGAGAAGAGACATTTAAATCAGGCCCTGATAGAACAATGCCCGGGGTCCGGACAAAGATCCAGAAGAAATGCTTAATTAAACCCCCATGCTAAAAAACTAGAAGATACTAATAGACATGTAGGAGATTCATGGACACCTATAAGAGGGTACGACCTATTTAAATACCATTACAAGAAAATGCATAGACACAAACCGTTCTCCAATCCATGGAGGTTAAACTTGGGAAAATTGGTAGTGCCTAATGTATTTGTGAATGTGGAATTACTTAAAACATTGGCGGATAGTTATAATCCACAAACCTATATGATTGATCTAAAAAATGGGTCTGGGTTTATTCCTATTACCAGGGATTATATCTCAACAGTCTTTTAATTGGACATAAGCTTTGATAAGAAATTTAGGATTAAGGACCTCTTGAATGAGTACGACAATTTGAGTAATACTTATAAAAGGTGGAGGTTTCCATTTCACGGGCCTCATGATGAAAATAATCAGCTCAGAGTGTTTTCTGGGGTGGAATATCCCCCTTATTCTGTTGATTTGTTTGAGCCATATTTCATATACACATTCTTTTGTTTGTCAAGTATTAGGTGTGAATGCCCCAACATTTATCGAGATAGCACCAATGGTTTTGACTGCGGATGTGCAAAGCCCGGATGCTAGGACATCAGATTATGATGAGTACCTCACAAATGATCTTCACAATGATTTAAAGGTTGTAAAGGATAGTAAGAGAGGTTTTAGATTTATGCACTATTCTTTGTTTATGCATCTTATTCTATATGAAGGGCAAAACATGAGTTTATGGAATGAATCTCTTAAGGTCAGGGATTTAAATAGAAATGGAGATATTAAGCCTGTACATATGTGGAGAACCATCTAGGATAGTAGATGTGATAGATCACACTACTTGTACTTTGAAGAATATTTTGTAAAGCCACTATATGCTCTGTTTGGCCATTCATGCAACTACAATTTGTCACTTGATATACATAGATTTCTCAGACCTAAAGATATCGATAAGAACAATGAAATCAATCACAATTGGGGTGATTGGTATGTATATAAGGATTGCACCAAGATCAGAGTTTTTGGATATGAAGGAGCACCATTCTTGCTCCCAAAAACTTGCCCTGATAGAATTTCATATTTGGAGATTATTAGGCAATTGGTTTGCTCTGATTCCATGCATTTGAGGAATCATAATAAATAGTCTTTTATGTTGAGTACCCTGTGTTTTGGAGATTTTAATGCATTTTCTGAAAAGGTGTATGAAGCAATTGAAAAGAGATTAGATTATTTTGGGATGCCTAAAGGAAATGCTAGGGAAAAGTTTGACCTTAAGCATTTTATAAATCATGTCAAAACAAGTCAGAAGTTAAAAAAGTATCAACATACACTCTTTGTAGATGATGATTTGATTAGAAATGTTGATGAAACTTTTGCAATTGAAAGGAGACAATTGTATCATAAAGTGATGTTAGTTGAGGCTTGGAGGGTAGCCACAAACCCCAATTATAAAGGAACTTTTCCAGAAATTAATGATCCTATAGAAAGATTGAACATGTTAGTTTCACAGGCACTAGAGTTGATCTTGGATGTCCC
The DNA here is from genome assembly GCA_027924645.1 of Cunninghamia lanceolata. NCBI lineage: Eukaryota > Viridiplantae > Streptophyta > Pinopsida > Cupressales > Cupressaceae > Cunninghamia > Cunninghamia lanceolata. The sequence goes on from BSBN01001583.1 coordinate 22,700,509, forward strand.
TCCTGAGGTTTTTGAAAGAAAAGGTAGGAATATTAGGGAAACACAAGCAGAATATGAGGCTCCCCTAAGTCATCTTTCCCCTCAGCCCACACCAGATATCAATTTTTTTGTTGATACCAACATTGTAGAAGATAAAGAACTGGAAGGTGGAGATGAAAGCATGCAAGGATTTGAACCTGTAATTGGTAGGTATGAGCCTCCTGTGGACAGGGAAGCAGTCAATATGGAATCCCCTGATGAACTATCAGAGGATATAAGACATTTGGCAAACAAAAAATTTGTCTCAGATAACGATTTTATAAAAACACCTGAATTCAAAGCCTTTATGTATGAATTCAAAGGCAAACAAGCCAGAGAGAAAATGAAAGATATTACCCCTAAGGTACAAGCTGAGGTGTTGCATAAACTTCAAAATGAAATTGACAAAGCAATGGATAACATGACCCCAGAAAAGGGAAGAAAGTTACTTGAAGAAGTAGGGGTGATGCTAGTCTCAGGTTGGGATATGACATCAACTATTGTTTTTTATTCTTGTAGAAGAAACCAAGATAAAAAATTACAACTAAGTATTGAAGCAGTAGATAAGATCAAGACAGGGTCTAGCTATGATCCTGACAAAACAACACTGCTAATATGGGTACTTTATCCCCCAAGCAAAGACCTTAGATCATTAATAATCCAAATGAGGTATTTGGTCACCTTGTGATACAAAGAGTTGAAGATATAGATCCTCTTGAAACTGCTGATTTGAATGTTAATGTGGCTAAATTTACAAAGGCTCGGATTGAGCAATTGGTAAAGAAAAATAATGCATATATGGTAGAAAATACAAAATTGAGGCAAGAAGTTGCCAGCATTATCCAACAGTTACTCACCTTATCTAGAGGCGGATTAAAAGGTGGTAGAGGCAAGAGCAGATGCCAACTATTGGAGAATCAAAGCAGAGAAAATCCAGAAAAGGAGTGACTAATTAGAGGTTGAAATAAAAACTGTTAAATACAATTTAGCTTCAGAATTGATCAAAAGGAGATTTGAAAATAGAGGGGAATAGTGATAAAATATGGGAGTTGCATAAAAGGACACATAATGTTTACCAGGAACACAAGAGATTACATCTTAGGATGCTTGAAAAGAAAGAGGAGTTATGAGCTAAAGCAGATGTTGAAGAAAGCATGTTCAAAGATTATGATGATCTGATCAGCGAGCATGAGAGATTCAATGCTTTGTTGACAGAAGATTTAAGTGACTTTGATCAGCATCTAGACATGGCACTACCTAGCTTCTTTGACACTGAAGGAAATTTGCAAGACAAAGATGTTTGGAAAAAAGAATTAATCCAATTATTGTCCATGGCTCTTGAAAAGATAAATGATGAAGACAGAGTAATGGAGAACACACATACCTGTTTAGATAAAATCTTTACTCTAGAATCATCCATGAGTGACATTATCTCTACAGATACTTATGCAACTAAAGAATACATAGACCAGCTCTGTAAAATAAACTTATTCATTACCAGAGTAGTATGAAGAGGTCAGATGAAACAAGAATGAAATTTTGATGATTTGTGATATATAAAATGATGTATTGCTTCAACAATAAGAATGGGCAAAGCACATTCGATAGATACTGCAACATGGAGAGGAGTACCTTGCCAGGCCTGTGGTCACGGGTGCTCCACGAAGATTAATGAATCCAGATTCTAATCAAGTTGCTTACGCCCGTAATCTATTTCTTAATCATGCTTAGTTATGAAAAGGTACAATTCATGAATAGTTGTGTCATTTCAGGCCTGAAGCTTGTTTGCTTCCAATATATATAAGGGAAACCAAGGCCATGAAAAATCATCAAGCAATTTGTAGCAAGACAATTTATATACTCAATATTATTATTTCCAGTCATATTTCAAGCATAAGATAATGAATGTCTATGATATTTTAATATTATAATGGGCAAGAATGATTTCATCTATGGACATATTTATGGTGTTCTGATATTCTGTTGATATTCAAGTTTATGAGTTACTTGATTGTCTCCATCTTGGTTATTTCCAGTTATTTAAATCATTAGATTTATCAAGGCACATTTGCTATTTTTGTGTGGTGTATCTTGACTGGTTTCTATCTGAAGTTGATTTAAGTCCTCCTAAATGATTTGCATTTATTGGTCTCTGCTCTAGGTTAAAATCCTTTAAGTAAATCAATTTAGCTAGTTTCCTTCAATGTAGAATTAAACCCTTTCAAATAACCTTATTAATTTGGAAAAATCAACTAGATTTTAAAGAAGAGTCTAACAACCAGTAATCTTGCATGTTTACATAAGGTGTAAACATTTAAAAGGTGCCAAATATTCAGAGTTAAGCCAATTTGATCTGCAAAGCATATGAATCTTGATCCTATTACCCAATAACATTAGGCACTGGTCACAAACATTACATAACAATCATTTGCACTCTGCAACTTTATTCACACATTTAAAAGCTCACATATTAGGAGTAAAAATAATTCACAGCCTTACATCTACTTCACACTCATATGTCATTGTGAAGGTCATACAAGTCTACCTTAATAGTCAAGGTATACCCACCTAGGTCTAGCAGAGCCTGAAGTGAAGGGGGTCTTAACCATATTTACCCCGTGTCATTAGCCAAAAGCATCAAGAGAGCTTGGCAACCTCTTAAGGTTAACAACCTACATTTTTGAGACCTAATAGTTATTATTGGAGACATCGATGCAATTATGGAGATCCAGTGGCTTCGTTCTTTGGGAGAGATCACTCTAAATTTTTAGTCCATGGAGCTGCAATTCAAATCAGAAGGGAAGAATGTGGTCTTGAGGGGTATGTCAAATGGAGGACCACGTGTGGTGTCTTTCAAAGGAATGGAGAAATTTTTTAGTCATGATTAGGTAGAGTGTGCAACAAAGTGTGTTATTATGCCTATGGTTACATAGGAGGTTAAGAAATCTTATCCACTAGAGATATAGGAGCTTCTTTCCAAAAGAAGCAAAGTGTTTGGTAGTCTTCCTCCAGGTAGGCCTCCTGATAGAGGTATTGAGCATGTGATAAAATTAGAAGAGGGGACTAAGGCAGTGATTACTACTCCCTACAGGCATCCCAAGAGACTTAAAGATGAGATTGAAAAAACCATAAAGGAGCTTTTAGAGATGGGACACATTTGGCCAAGTAAGAGCCCATTTGCTTCTTCGGTTGTCTTGGTGAAGAAGAAGGATGGGACTATGTGTATGTCTGTGGACTTAACAAGAAAATGATTAAGAATAGATATCCCATCCCACACATTGATGAGTTGATTGATGAGTTGCATGGTGTAGTATATTTCTCCAAAATGGACTTCAGATTGGGATACCATCATATTAGAGTTAGGGAGGAGGATGTGAAAAGGCTGCATTCAAATGTCACTTTGGACATTTAGAGTTTCTTGTCATGCCTTTCAGTCTAAAAAATGCTCCAACCAATTTCCAATCATGTATGAATATGGTGTTTAACAAATAGTTACATAAGTTTGTTTTAATCTTCTTTGATGACATCCTTATTTATAGTAGATCATGAGAAGAGCATTTGAAACACTTGGATGAGGTGTTGGGTATTCTTGAGAGTGAGTCTCATTTTGCTAAGGAGTCCAAGTGTGAGTTTGGGATGATTGAGTTGTATTTGGGGCATATAATCAGCGCTGATGGTGTTCGTGTGGATCCTGATAAAATTAAGACAATCCTTGATTAGCCACCACCCACTAATTTGACAGAGCTTAAGGGATTTTTTGGATTGTGTTGGTTCTACAGGAGGTTTGTAAAAGGATTTTCACAGGTTGCTGCTCCATTTACTGATTTGACAAGGAAAGGGGCATTCTCTTGGCTAGAATCAGCATAAAATTTATTTGATCAGTTTAAGAAATTGATGAGCTCGTGCCCTATTTTGGCACTTCCTGATTTTTCCAAGCCATTTGAACTTGAATGTGATGCTTCTGGGGATGGTATAGGGGTTGTCCTCATGTAAAATAAGCATCCAATAGAGTAAAAAATTGAAAGGAAGTGAGATAAGTTATTCAATTTATGATAAGGAGATGTTAGCCATAATGCATGCTTTGGCTAAGTATAAACAATATCTTTTTGGGGGTAGATTTATTGTTAAATCTAATCATAATAGTCTAAAAAACTTCCTTAATCAAAAGGATTTGAGTGAGAGACAGTATAAATGAGTTAGTAAACTTCAAACATACGATTTTGACATTGAATATGTCAAAGGGAAACGAAATGTAGTGGCTAATGCACTATCTAGGAGACCTCATCTGTGTGCTTTTTTTGAGATAGCAGCAGATTGGAAGGAGAGTATCCAGGCTGATTATGCAAAGAACAACCTTTCCAACAAGATTATTGATGGTACTTTGGATGATGATAAATATAATGTGAAGGATGGCTTGATCTTCTACAAGGAGAGAATTTATTTAGTGCCTGAATCAAAGATGAAAGAGCAGATTTTCAAATCTTTTCAGGACACTCCTATGGATAGCCATCCTGGGTTTTATAAGACATATAGGTAGATCCATGAGATATTCGCATGGAAGGGGATGAAGGAAGACATTACCAAGTATGTACATGAGTGTCAAGTGTGCCAAAAAAATAAAAATGAGCACACATACCTTGCAAGTCTGCTACAACCTTTGCCCATTCCTACTCAAAAGTGGGAGAGTATTTCAATGGATTTCATCACGAGGCTTCCCAAGGTGCAATGGAAGGATTGTATTTATGTTGTGGTAGACCGTTTGACCACGTTTGCCCATTTTTTTGCCATATCAGCAGGATATACAACGTTACAGGTGGCAGATTTGTTCTTTAAGGAGGTGTTTAGATTTCATGGGGAACCAAAGAACATCATAAGTGATAGGGACAACAATTTTATGAGCTTGTTTTGGTAGGAGTTGTTTAATTTATGTGGTACTAAGTTGACTCCCAGCACTAGTTACCACCCCCAAACAGATGGTCAAACTAAAATAGTTAACAAATGAGTGGAAGGCTACCTTTAGAATTATGTTTTAGGATACAAAAGGGATGGATTAAATGGTTACACTTGGGGGAATTTGGCTACAACTCCACATTTCACGTGTCCATTAAGATGTCACCTTTCATGGCTTTGTATGGTTACGAAGCACCTAGCTTCATTGATTTACTATAATTTGGTGATTGTAGAGTGCCCAGGGCTAAGGATTTCTTACATGAGAGTCAAGACATAATGAGATCCTTGAGAGAAGATATCCAACATGCCCAGAATCAACAGAAGTTGTACGCTAATCAACACCGTATAGAGCGAGAGTTTGAGGTGGGTGACATGGTTTATGTTAGACTACATCCATACAGACAGTCCACTCTCAAGAAGAGTGGAGCAGAGAAGTTGAAACCTCATTTTTATGGTCTGCTGAGTGTCACTAGGAGAATTAGAGAGGTAGCCTATGAGCTAGAGTTGCCTCTAAGGGGAGTAGAGTGCACAATGTTTTTCATGTATCTCACCTCAAGAAGGTGCTTGGACATAATGTGACTCCTTCAACAGTGTTTCCCCCATTGGATGAGGAGGGTAATTTGGAGCTTATTCCAGAGGTAGTGATTGATTTCAGGGAGAGGACCGTCAGGCAAAGAGTCATCACAAAGTATTTGGTAAAGTGGCGAGACTTACTAGTTGAGGATGCTACTTGGGAGAATGAACAGATTTTATAGCATCCAGCATTGCAATTGTTTGAGGGCAAGCAATTTTGGGGAGGGTAGACTGTAATGTCCCCTTCTTAGCCCATGTAGATAGATGGAGTGATTAGCCTATTCCAAATTTCCCGTAGGCTAATAGATGTGCTTAGGGAACCTTTTGGGGGCAATTTTAAGGACTCACTATTAATAGTAAGTCGGGAAAAAGGGATCATAGGTGGTGTTGACCTACTTTAAATTTATAGTCTGCCAGTTGGAGCACCTAGCACTTTGCAGTTGAGTTTCAAGATGGCCAAGGGATTATATATTGAAGTATAAGTTAAATTAAATATTTAACTTATAATAGTTAGATGGCTATAGTTACTTTAATTTATTAAAGTAACTTTACTTTATGGAGTTAAGTTACAACTTAAAGTTGTGTGCTAGGGAAAGTGGGTGCTTCATGAGGAGATAAAGGGTCAAAATCAAATAATAAAAAAATAATTAACTTCCCTCCTTGAGCGTTGGAAGCCAAGGGCATATAAAAGGTTTTTGTGAGCTCATTTCTAGCTCTCTCTCTTTTGGATAATTATTTTCTATTGAGCATGTTAGGTCTCAAAAATGCAAGTTTCAAGCCCTAAGAGGATGCCAAGTTCTATGATCAGACTTGCAACATTTTTGAACCAACTAACAGAGTTAACCTAGATGGTTGATGACTCCCTGCACTTCAGGCTCTGCTAAACCTAGGTGGGTGAACCTTGAAAGCTAAAGTAGATAAAAGGAATGTATGACTCAAATGAATTTAGGGATCTACCCATAATGGCATAAAGTGTGGAATAGATGAAAGCTTGCAAACTACTCCTACTCCTAATACTAAGATATGAGATGTAATTGTTTGAATAAGATTTTATGGAATCCTAGAGTGGAATTGGTATGACCAGTGCCTATTTCTATTGGGCTAATGGAGTCAAGGTGTATATGATATATGATTTACTTACTAGTTACAATTCCGATTATTTGGCACTTGTGTTTGTTTATACCTTCTATAAACGTGCAAGAATGTGACTGACAGACTCTACTTATTGATCCACTCGATCCTACCAGGTTACTGTGACTTATTGAAAGGATTTTTAATCCTTGCTTGAAGGAACCAATCAACAAAATCACACAATGACAGCAAATGTGTATTGACAAATGGAGTAGATGCTCAATTTTAATAACAAGACAATATCGAGTTGGAGACAGTATGGAAATCTTGTCAATTATAGTTTCTTCTTACTGATCCAAATGTTACCTCCAAGTTACTGTAATCAATCACAAGGATTTTGATTCTTTAATAGAAACCAATTAATTTGATTACACAAAAACAACAAGTGTGTCTCGATGAAACTGAAATATCAACTTGGAAACTCAGGTTCAAATAATAGGGAAATAACAATGTGGAGATAGCCAAATAATTATTCAACTCAACAAACAATAGACACCAATATTAAATCACGAATTTATGCATTTTTTCTCCATTATATAATTTCAAAAGATTTTACAATATACATCATAATGTTTTATTTCAGAAACTAATCAACCCCTCCAGTTATCTAACTCCTACTTCTGATCATGATGTTTTTTCTAATCTACTGATGATTCTTTCATATATACATTGCACTTTCAAGGGTTGTGACCCTTGAGACAACCACTCGATGCAACTCTTCACTTAATTAATTATCTTCAACAGATTAAAACATTTTAATTTTAACCTTCTTTGTCTTCAAAACGTTCTGTAATCTCTATTTGAGGATAATAGTATTCTGCATTTTCATTGGATGCATTTGCATATGTCTATTTCACTTTTTCAGTAGATACACCACCAGGTTGGATTTTAAGAACATGGGACAATTGCCCTTTAATATCAGATTCATTTTTGGCTAACTATGGGACTTGTATATGCAAGTTTTATCGTTCTGTATCTCATATACATATGCATATGTGGTTGGCCTCTATATTGTGTTGAAATTTCCTTCCTTTCAATCTTTGCATTTGTATATTGTATATCATATGAATTTGGAACATATATACAAATGCAAACCCCATCTGTTTTATAAAACAACCTTCTAAATTACCTTCAAGTTCAGCTTTTCATCACCTTCTTGTATATCAAATACATATCTTTCATATACAAGCATGGACTTTATTGGGTTTATGAAATAAATTGAAATTATCTTCGGATCCGCCTTTGTATATATCATGTTGTATTACTTTCCTGCATATCATATACATATATCTCCAACATACATATGTGGTCCCCACCCAATATATATAATGTTGAAATCTCCAATTATGTCGGGTTTTATATATTATTCTCTTGTATATTTTCTTTGTATATTGCCGTTTGTATGTTATCTTGTATAAGCGCACATACAAAGCATCTTATACAAACCATCTCTTTACCTTTTATCCCAGCGATGCCTTTTATTCCTTTGTATATCGGGTATGTATATTATAAACATACAAGCACCCCGAACATACAAAGACTTTTCAGTATTTAACTTTCTTTTCGCATCTGGTTTGTATCTCTTATTTGCATCCTTCTAACTTGTATATCAGCTTGTATATCAAAGATATACATTGTTATTATACAAGCTCGATATGCAAACGGTGGAGCCCACATCACTTTTCTTATTGTATCTTCTGAAATGCAACAATACTTGTATCCAATTTTTAGATACAAAGCCGAATACATACAAATTCCTTGATTTTTCTTTCCGATCCTGCCGATGACTACTAGTTCCCTCCATTCCATTGAATGATCGGTGAGAGTCCTATCGAACTCCACTATCAGCATGACTTATACTATCGGGAGGGCTTGTAGAGTATTCACCGATAGTATTTTCTTATGCCGATCGGCGTGACCATGTATTTTCTCCCCGATGAAAGGTCACCGGTGCCACTTTCTCCATCGGTGTCTTCCAAAACATTCTCCCTGATCCTTATTATCATGCCAATAGCCATTTCAACTAGTTTCTCATGGAGCATGGATCGGTATAACAAAAGGAAGGTCTTGCCGATGTTAAGAAATTGAGGCCCTTTACATTATTTGTGATAAAAGTCATGGGATATATCAATTGTTTATTCTAATTTTGGGTGAAATATTTTTTGGTTTGGTCAGAAATAAGTGAGTAAGAATACAAGAAAATTTCAAATTTTCCTGTCCCAACAGTGGCTCTATCTGGGATGTATACTCCTTGTGAGTATAGCAAGATCCTAGATCTCTGGGGAGTAGACCAGTGCCTACTCCATTGGGCAACAGAGTCAACTTCTTCTTTTTACCCTAATTTGATGTAATTTGAAGAATGACATCACAGTAGATGGTTTAATGCGACCAGAAAAGAAAAAAGCCAAGTTTACCTCTATCAAAAATCTAATTTTCATCACGCTGTGGTGAAGCCGATCTGTCAATATTTTTAAAGCTCATCTAATTGAATGCATTCATATATTTGATCAACTTTCTATACTCTATGTTGCTGGTATATTTTTCCTCATTGTGCAGCTAAAATTCAAGTATAATCTGCACAATCTCATTTCTATGTGATATATTTTTGCTACATGAAGAGTATCCCTCTTCAATGCAACATTTTTCATTATTCTACTTACTGTCATGCATTGTGAATTGACCTCCTGGCTGATCTAAAAACTGGGAATGCTCATTGTTCTCTTCATCATCATCACACTAATCAACTGCGCTCATTTCATCATGTGACCTTCCTTCATTTATGGATTCATCATCAGCATTATCAGCATATTCATTTTCCTGACTGTCTGAAAGCATTTCATCCTCTTCATAAAATGGGTTTGAATACACATGAAATTTGTGTTCCGGCACACCTTGGCACAATGTCATCTAATCTTCTTTTACTTTTTCATCATACAATGGGTTTGAAGAAATCTGAAAATCATTTTCAGATATGTGCATTTCCTCCTCATCGTGAGGCTGCCCTATTTGTTGAGAACAATCATCCTCTTCCTGCTCAAACTATTGATTTAGGTATTGCAGTGGGTGGGCTGGTACAAAAGGAAAATCCATATTCTGAAGATTACTCCCATTTTCAGGTATATGCTGTGGCTCCAAGTCTTGCGCAAAATTTTGATAATTGCAATCATGATCCCAGGTGAAGAATTAATCTTTTAAAATCTTTTAAAACTTCTTCTCTATTTAAATCTAGAATATTATCATGAAAATTTTGACTTGCATGTCTCATTTACTGGCTGCATTCCCTGATCAGACTCTCCATATTCATCCTCATAATAGTCGTTGTAGCGGCTAAGGAATAGTCTTTTGAGATCTTCCCATGAAGAGATACTTTGCATAGGTAAGTCTATAAACCAATCCCTTGGGTCATCCCTCAAAGATCTTGAAAAACACCTCATAATGGCATCTTCTGAAAAAATCTAAAAGTCTAAAATGAAATTCCAGAATCATTGTACATGCTTATGAGCTGATTCACCCCATTCTCCATGAAATTTAGGGACATGCTTTAGTATTCTGTCAGCTCACAGGGATAAAGATTTGGGTAGCCCTGGATACTATTGTAGTTAAATGGTTTATCGATGGCTAAGATAAAGTTTGGAGGGCCATATGGGTTTTGGTAGATGTTTGATCTTTGTTCAGGGAATACGGGATAATCATTTATTTGGTATGAGGCTTGCGGTAAATAATTGTTTTGTTGTGCATAGTATGCACTATATCCATTGCCTAAATCATGGAACACTTGTGAGTTCAGAGGATCATTATACCCATTCTCATTAGTTGTTGGTATATGTTGTAATGAACTTCAATCCTGTTTGGCTTCTAATCGTTGTATTTCTTGAATCAACCATTTTTTTCTCCTTAATAGCTCCAACAGTTCCTCTTCTTCCGACATATTCATTTTGACTGTAGATGGTGCTATTTACAAGTTGTATTTATATTCTTCATTGAATTCCTTTTCAGAGTCGCCACCTCTTATCAAAAGAGGAATGATTTTTTCTTTTCCGGGTCCTTCTTGCCAGCAGAGTTACCAATTTGTGTCAGAATTCAAAAGTTTACTGACTCTATAATGAGATGATCTTTAACCTAATTCTAGATTACTCCCCAGCAGAGTCACCATTTGTTAGGTCTCAAAAATGCAGGTTTCAAGCCCTAAGAGGATGCCAAGTTCTATGATCAAACTTGCAACATTTTTGAACCAACTAACGGAGTTAACCTAGATGGTTGATGAATCCCTACACTTCAAGCTCTGCTAAACCTAGGTGGGTGAACCTTGAAAGCTGAAGCAGATAAAAGGAATGTATGACTCAAATGAATTTAGGGATCTACCCATAATGGCATAAAGTGTGGAATAGATGAAAGCTTGCAAACAACTCCTACTCCTAATACTAAGATATGAGATGTAATTGTTTGAATAAGATTTTATGGAATCCTAGAGTGGAATTGGTATGAACAGTGCCTATTTATGTTGGCCTAATGGACTCTAGGTGTATATGATATATGATTTACTTACTAGTTACAATTCTGATTGTTTGGCACTTGTGTTTGTTTATACCTTGTATAAACGTGCAAGAATGTGACTGACTGACTCTACTTATTGATCCACTCGATCCTACCAAGTTACTATGACTTATTGAAAGGATTTTTAATCCTTTCTTGAAGGAACCAATCAATAGAATCACACAATGACAACAAATGTGTATTGACAAATGGAGTAGATACTCAATTTGAATAACAAGACAATATCGAGTTGGAGACAGTATGGCAATCTTGTCAATTATAGGGCTATTCTTACTGATCCAAATGTTACCTCCAAGTTACTGTAATCAATCAAAAGGATTTTAATTCTTTAATAGAAACCAATTAATTCGATTACATGAAAACATCAAGTGTGTCTCGATGAAACTGAAATATCAACTTGGAAACTCAGGTTCAAATAATAGGGAAATAACAATGTGGAGACAGCTAAATAATTGTTCAACTCAACAAATAATAGACACCAATATTAAATCATGAATTTATGCATTTTTTCTCCATTATAAAATTTCAAAAGATTTTACAATATACAACATAATGTTTATTTCAGAAACTAATCAACCCCTCCAGTTATCTAACTCCTACTTCTGATCATGATGTTTTTTCTAATCTACTGATGATTCTTTCATATATACATTGCACTTTCAAGGGTTGTGACCCTTGAGACAACCACTCGATGCAACTCTTCACTTAATTAATTATCTTCAACAGATTAAAATATTTTAATTTTAACCTTCTTTGTCTTTGAAATGTTCTGTAATCTCTATTTGAGGATAACAGTATTCTGAATTTGCACCGGATGCATTTGTATATGTCTATTTCACTTTTTCAGTAGATACACCACTAGGTTGGATTTTAAGAACATGGGACAATTGCCCTTTAATATCGGATTCATTTTCAGCTAACTATGGGCCTTGTATATGCAAGTTTTATCATTCTGTATCTCATATACATATGCATATGTGGTTGGCCTCTATATTGTGTTGAAATTTCCTTCCTTTCAATCTTTGCATTTGTATATTGTATATCATATGAATTTGGAACATATATACAAATGTGGACCCCATTAGTTTTATAAAACAACCTTTTGAATTACCTTCAAGTTTGGCTTTTCATCACCTTCTTGTATATAGAATACATATCTTTCATATACAAGTGTGGACTTTATTGGGTTTATGAAATAAATTGAAATTATCTTCAGATCCGCCTTTGTATATATCCTGTTGTAGTACTTTCTTGCATATCATATACATATATCTCCAACATACATATGTGGTCCCCACCCGATGTATATAATGTTGAAATCTCCAATTATGTCGGGTTTTATATATTATTCTCTTGTATATTTTCTTTGTATATTGCCGTTTGTATGTTATCTTGTATAAGCGCACGTACAAAGCATCTTATACAAACCCTCTCTTTACCTTTTATCCTCAGTGATGCTTTTTATTCCTTTGTATATCTGGTATGTACATTATAAACATACAAGCACCCCGAACATACAAAGACTTTTCAGTATTTAACTTTCTTTTCGCATCCGGTTTGTATCTCTTATTTGCATTCTTCTAATTTGTATATCAGCTTATATATCAAAGATATACATTGTTATTTATACAAGCCTAATATGTAAATGGTGGAGCCCACATCACTTTTTTTATTGTATCTTCCGAAATGCAACAATACTTGTATCCAATTTTTAGATACAAAGCCGAATACATACAAACTCCTTGATTTTTCTTTCCGATGCTTATCTCCTGCCGATGACTACTAGTTCCCTCCATTCCACTAAATGATTGGTGAGAGTCCTACCGAACTCCACTATCGGCATGACTTATACTGTCGGGAGGGCTTGTAGAGTATTCACCGATAGTATTTCCTTATGCCGATCGGAGTGACCATGCATTTTCTCCCCGATGAAAGGTCATTGATGCCACTTTCTCCATTGGTGTCTTCCAAAACATTCTCCCTGATCCTTATTATCATGCCGATAGCCATTTCAACTAGTTTCTCATGGAGCATGGATCGGTATAACAAAAGGAAGGTCTTGCTGATGTTAAGAAATTGAGGCCCTTTACATTATTTGTGATAAAAGTCATGGGATATATCAGTTGTTTATTCTGATTTTGGGCGAAATATTTTTTGGTTTGGTCAAAAATAAGTAAGAATACAAGAAAATTTTAAATTTTCCTGTCCCAATAGAGCAAATTGAAGCATGGCTTTGGGGTTTGGAATAAGGGTTTTGTAGGGACGGAACCCCCTGTAAGATCACTCTCTTTGTGCTTGAGAGATAGCATCAGGAGGGTAGTTGGGAGCTTCATATGGAGGCTTTGATTGTGCATCAAATGATACTTTTTAAAGGAGTTTTTCATCATGATCATTCAGTTGTGAACAACAGAAGACATATCTATTTTGGCTATAGTTTTGTGCAGATATGTAGTGGCTTTGGACTACATAACAATTCCTTGCTGGGCCATACATCCTTACATGTTGGACGTACCATGTTGGTGGTCTCTTTGTGAAGTTTTGGGAGTTTATTTGTTGCATTTGAGATGGAAATACCTCACTATCACAAGAGTGAATCATATATACTTGATATGGAAATCTAAGAGGATATTGGAGAGTTCTTTTTTGCTGATGACCACCTACAACAGTGTCATACATATCCAGCCTTGGTCATACCATCTTGAGGCTTCATTTGGGGTTTCATTGTAGTTTTCTTTCCTTGTGTTTGGGGTTGACTGGATCATAGAGAGCCATGGCTAATGTTTATTAACAAAGATCCCTTCATTGTGATGTACTAAATGTGATTTCTCATGTGCATGTTGTTGATCCATGTACAACCAAAGTATGAAGATGAAGAAATGCAAATAGGTATATGCATCAATAATTCATTTTATATGATTCTATGATCTGGGTCATTACTAGTTTACTCATATCTATCATAGATTTTCTAGGTTATCAATGCATGTTATATATTTCATTGTTATTTGCAAAAAAACATTACATGCAAAACACAAAGCTCCTTCTGCATCTTCTATCTAGTTCTGAAAGACCATAATAATAATAAAAATAACATACTAAAAATAAATTAAAAAAAATTCAAACATGGGCAGCTCATTACATAGCTGCACTTCCTACTGTCTCTCTCACTCTCTACTTCCCTCCCCTCTCTACCCCCTACCCTCTCTCTGAGTCTCTGGTTCCCTCCCTTCTCTACCTCCTACATTCTCTCTCACTCTCTTCTTCCCTCCCCTCTCTACCTCCTACCCTCTCTCTCACTCTCTACTTACCTCCCCTGTCTACCTCCTACCATCTTTCTGAGTCTCTGCTTCCCTCGTCTCTCTACCTCCTACCTTCTCTCTCACTCTCTCCTCCCCCCCTCTCTACATCCTACCCTCTTTCTCACTCTCTACTTCCCTCCCCTCTCTCTGAGTCTCTGCTTCCCTCCTCTCTCTACCTCCTACCTTCTCTCTCTCTTCTTGCCTCCCCTCTCTACCTCTTACCCTCTCTCTCACTCTATACTTCCCTCCCCTCTCTACCTCCTACCCTCTTTCTGAGTCTCTACTTCCCTTGCCTCTCTACCTCCTACCTTCTCTCTCACTCTCTTCTCCCCCACTCTCTACCTCCTACTCTCTCTCTCACTCTCTACTTCCCTCCCCTCTCTACCTCCTACCCTCTCTCACTCTCTACTTCCCTTCCCTCTCTACCTCCTACCCTCTCTCTCACTATCTTCTTCCCTCCCCTCTCTACCTCCTACCCTCTCTCACACTCTCTACTTCCCTCCCCTCTCTACCTCCTACCCTCTCTCTTACTCTCTTCTTCCCTCCACTCTCTACCTCCAACCCTCTCTCTCACTCTCTACTTCTCTCCCCTCTCTACCTCCTACCCTCTCTCTTACTCTCTTCTTCCCTCCACTCTCTACCACCAACCCTCTCTATCACTCTCTACTTCCCTCCCCTCTCTACCTCCTACCCTCTCTCACTCTCTTCTTCCCTCCCTCTCTACCTCCTACCCTCTCTCTAATTCTCTATTTCCCTCCTGTCTCTACCTCATACCTTCTCTATCACTCTTTGCTTCTCTCCCCTCTCTACCTCCTACCCTCTCTCTCAATCTCTACTTCTCTCCCCTCTCTACCTCCTACCCTCTCTCACTCTCTACTTCCCTCCCCTCTCTACTTCATGCCCTCTCTCTCACTCTCTTCTTCCCTCCCCTCTCTACCTCCTACCCTCTCTCACTCTCTACTTCCCTCCCCTCTCTACCTCCTACCCTCTCTCCCACTCTCTACTTCCCTCTTCTCTCTACCTCCTACCCTCTCTCTCACTCTCTTCATCCCTCCCCTCTCTACCTCCTACCTTTTCTCTCACCCTCTTCTTCCCTCCCCTCTACCTCCTACACTCTCACTCTCTACTTCCCTCCTCTCTCTACCTCCTACTCTCTTGCACTCTCTACTTTTGTCCCCTCTCTACCTCCTACCCTCTCTCTCACTCTCTTCTTCCCTCCCTTCTCTACCTCCTACCCTCTCTCCCACTCTCTACTTCCCTCCCCTCTCTACCTCCTACCATTTCTCACTCTCTACTTCCCTCCCCTCTCTACCTCCTACCCTCTCTCTCACTCTCTTATTCCTTCCCCTTTCTACCTCCTACCCTCTCTCACTCTCTACTTCCCTCTCATCTCTACCTCCTACCCTCCCTCTCTCACTCCCTACTTCCCTCCCGTCTCTACCTCTCCTCATCATTCTTCACATCCAATGAAATTTCATAAATTATCTCGTTTTCGTTTCATCATCCCAATTTATATCCTCATCCCTTTTTGCATGTCCTAGTTTTCTTGTTTCCATGTTCTTTGTCGACAAGGGAGAGGGAGAGGGAGGAAGAGGGAGAGAGGATAGAGATGGAGTGGAGAGAGAGGGGAGAGATAGGGTGATAACGAGAGAGAGAGTCCTAGTTTTCTTGTTTTGGAGAGAGAGAGGGGGGGTTAGTCAGGTTTATGAGTTTAGGGTTGCTTAAGTTTAGGGTTTAGGAGAATTATTTAGCGTTTAGGGGTTTAGAGTTGCTCAGGTTTATGGTTTATAGTTTAGGGGTTAGGATTTTGGGGAATTATTTAGGGTTTAGGGGTTTTGGGAGAAAGAGAGGTTTAGGGTTGCTTAGGTTTAGGGGCATTATTAAGCGTTTATGAGTTTAGGGTTGCTCAAAAATTTAGGGGCATTATTTAGGGTCTATGAGTTTAGGATTTAGGGGTTAGGGTTAAAGTGGAATTATTTATGGTTTAAGGATTTAGCATGGTTGCTTGAGTTTAGGGTTTAGGGGTCAGGGGCATTATTTGAGGTTTATGAGTTTACGGTTGCTCAATTTTAGGGTTTAGGGTTGCTCAGGTTTACTATTTAGGGGTTAGGTGTTAGGGGTTTAGGGTTGCTCAGGTTTAGGGTTTAGGGTTTAGAGAGATAGAGAAAGGGGACCGATATATATTGGGAGAGATAGGGAGATAGAGGTTTAGGGTTGCTTCCAGGGTTTACGGTTTAGGGGTTTGGGGTTTAGGGTTGCTCAGTTTTATGGTTTAGGGGTTAGTGGTTAGGGTTTAGGGGCATTATTTAGGGTAACTTAGGGTTTATGGTTTAGGGGTTAGGGGTTACAGTTTAGAGGTTTAGGTTAGGGTTTAGAGAAAGAGGATCTATAGGGAGATATAGAGGAGACTGAGGGGAGAGATAGGGAGATAGAGGGTGAGGGACATGGCCAAAGACATGGGCAGAGAGATTGAGAGGTAGAGGGATTATAGAGACAAGGAGATAGGGTTTAGGGTTTAGGGGTTAGGAGTTTAGAGAGGGAGAGATAGGGAGATAGAGGGTTAGGGACATGGCCAAAGACATAGGCAGAGAGATTAAGAGGTAGAGGGATGATAGCGACAAGGAGATAGGGGTTTAGGGTTGATCAAGTTTAGGGTTTAGGGGTTAGGAGTTTAGAGAGGGAGAGATAGGGAGATAGAGGGTGAGGGACATGGCCAGAGACATAGGCAGAGAGATTGAGAGTTAGAGGAATGATAGAGACAAGAAGATAGGGGTTTAGGGTTGATTGGATTTAGGGGTTAGGAGTTTAGAGAGGGAGAGATAGAGAGATAGAGGGTGAGGGACATGGCCAGAGACATAGGCAGAGAGATTGAGAGGTAGAGGGATGATAGAGACAAGGAGATAGGGTTTTAGGGTTGATCAGGTTTAGGGTTTAGGGGTTAAGATTTTAGAGAGGGAGAGATAGGGAGATAGAGGGTGAGGGACATGGCTAGAGACATAGGTAGAGAGATTGAGAGGTAGAGGGATGATAGAGACAAGGAGATAAGGGTTTAGGGTTGATTAGGTTTAGGGTTTAGGGGTTAGGAGTTTAGAGAGGGAGAGATAGGGAGATAGAGGGTGAGGGACATAGCCAGAGACATAGGTAGAGAGATTGAGAGGTAAAGGGATGATAGAGACAAGGAGATAGGGGTTTAGGGTTGATTGGGTTAGGAGTTTAGAGAGGGAGAGATAAGGAGATAGAGGGTGAGGAACATGGCCATAGACATAGGTAGAAAGATTGAGAGGTAGAGGGATGATAGAGACAAGGAGATAGGGGTTTAGGGTTGATCTGGTTTAGGGTTGATCAAATTTAGGGTTTAGGGGTTAGGAGTTTAGAGACAGAGAGATATGGAGATAGAGGGTGAGGGACATGGCTAGAGACATAAGTAGAGAGATTAAGAGGTAGAGGGATGATATATGTCTTATAGATATATACTTATAGATATATACTTATAATATATACTTACACATAGAGAGAAAACACTAAATTTACTTATTTGCATGCATGAAATCTTAATGTTTTCATACTTCCCAGAACATGCTCGCGTTATAACGCGCTCGCATTATGGGAAGCAAAAAAAATGGGAAAAAACCATGTAGGATCCATAATTCAAACCCCATGTTTGTTATTCCCTGCTTTTCATGCGTGCTATTAGACAAGAAAATACTTTTTCATGTTGTTTGACATATTAAGAATCATTTTTTGATCAATCCACCACCTTTTTTATTTTTTCAACATAGAAGAACTGATTTTGTATGTTTTTGGACAAAATTTGATTATTTAAATTGAAAGTTTCATGTTTCATATTGTTTCAAAGCTAATTACCATTGATATAGATTGAATTTGATGATATATGTTTGTTTTTTCATAAATTTCACTAATCCTATTCTAGAGTTATATAGAATTCATAATCAAACTTGCAAAAAAGAACAATTTGAGGATTTTGAAGCCAATTTTTTTTAGGATTGGACAACTCAAATATCGAATTCTAAGGTATGTTCTTTATGTCCAAATTAATTCACTTTATGTTCTTTAGAACACTCACAATCACTAAATGTGGAACTATCTAAGTTAAAAAGTCATCATTATGTGTATTAATAGAATTAGAATCATTAAAATATGATATATATATATATATATATATATATGATTTTGTTGTATATTGAATCACTAGTAGAATTTGTTGTATCTTGAATTTGAACTATATCATCGATACCTCCCTATAACAAAGTATTATCATCATTCTCTCTAATGTAATCAGTTGTATTAACATTTAAAATATAGTGCTATTGATGCTGCAATCTAATATATATTTGGTTCTCATATAGTAATGAGTTGTCACTATCATCCTCTTGGCCATTCAACTCATGCTCATAATTGGGACTAGGTGTGCCATCATACTCAATGTCTTCTTTACTACCAATTGACTGATTTGTATTGATTGATTGTGATAATTCAACACTTTCAGTGCTTACAAGGGTACACTAGATACTTATCTTGTTTGTCATATTTGTCTTCATACTTAGTCAAAATTTGTTGACCAAAACATATGAACCGTGTATGTATATCTTCCTACACTGCAACCAAAATCAAACTATGGCTTGTGATAACAAAGACAAACTCTTAATTGCTTCTTATCACTTGTGATAGCTCAAAACATTCTCTAGAACATTTACATGTTCTCAATTGTCACTACATGCACTCCAACACTGCCACATGTGCCCTTGCACTACCATAAATGCTCTAGCAACTCGCTTAGCTCATGATGCAATAGCGAGTTCTTCACCAAGCATCTTGCAATTGCATGGTTACCACATAGGCTTCTATCACTATCTTATCAATTTATGATCAAACTCTTCAACAAGATCTTGAACAATCCATAAATCTTAGTATGTAACAAGTTCAAGTCCTTAAAGATCAATTTACCATACTGACCACATGACATAACCAAGTTGTATCCTCAAGAGTTTCTTTTAGAGTAGATCTATTTTTAATAAACACATTTGATTGATAGAAACATTCTATTTGTTGTCATGAGAACTTCTTTCTTAGATCTTCTATTTGTTGTCATGAGAACTTTTTCCTTAGATATTGATTAGTTCTTCTTCCTTCTCATCTTCTTATCATTATATTCTTCTTTAATAACCTATCTCACCATTTATCCTTCAATGATCTTGTGATTGCTAGGTTGTAATGCACCAATTTACTTATGAAAGTCCTATGGTTTGATCATTCTTATTTTGGACTACTATTCGAACAATGTCATGTGATATTCCTAAGGTTACAACAACTATCATATACATTTGTGATTCCTAGAAAACCCCTCCTTTACACCTCGACAAGATATCAAATTATCTTCATAGCGTTTGATGTTCATATTGATTGTCATGATAGTCATAGTTGTGTTGATAGTCCATTTAAAGTGCTTGACAATTCTAATATGTATATAATCAGTCCTTTTCATCATTGTCATCTCTTACCTTATAATCCTAAGGAGTACCATACAATATAGGTGACCATGCATTGATATCCTCATAATCATCCAAAATTAGTAGAAAAATAACTATCCATAAACCTAGGCATGATAGACTAGCAAGTAGTTTGTTTCTAGGTCTTCTTAGGTCACTAGTTATTTTGCATATAATTGGTAATGTTCTTAGGATTTGATACAATCTTTGAGGGATTTAATCTTAGCATTATCTTTTCATGATACATAAAAAACAATATGAAATGAGGATTACTCAACATGACTGTTATTGATAGTGTTATTTGTTCAACTTACAAACTACATAATTGTCTTCTCAAAGTGCTAATACCTTTGCATTTGATGTAGTAATCTTTCATATGAATAGGGTAGTGAGTGCCTATTGCATATTTTGAATATCTGACCTTAATAGTGATCTACAGTTTCATGATAGTCTTCTATGTTTATGATGTAATAGTCTATGTGGTTGTTTGTTATAGTCATAGCGCAATTTGACTCTTAATGCATGGTTACCACATAGGCTTCTATCACTATCTTATCAATTTATGATCAAACTCTTCAACAAGATCTTTAACAATCCACAAATTTCTTAGTATGTAACAAGTTCAAGTCCTTAAAGGTTAATTGACCATACTGACCACATGACATAACCAATTGGTATCTTCAAGTGTTGCTTTTAGAGCAGATCTATTTTTAATAAACACATTTGCTTGATAGAAACATTTTATTTACATTGTCATGAGAACTTCTTCCTTAGATCTTCTATTTGTTGTCATGAGAACTTCTTCCTTAGATATTCATTAGATCTTCTTCCTTCTCGTCTTCTCATCATTATATTTTTCTTTAATAACCTATCTCACCATTTATCCTTCAATGATCTTGTGATTGCCCTTGTAATGAACCAATTTACTTATGAAAGTCCTAGGGTTTGATCAATCTTATTTTGGACTACTATTCAAACAATGTCATGTGATATTCCTAAGGTTACAACGACTGTCCTATACATTTATGATTCCTAGAAAACCCCTCCTTTACACCTTGACAAGATATGAAATTATCTTCATAGGGTTTGATGTTCCTATTGACTGTCATGATAGTCCTAGTTGTGTTGATAGTCTATTTAAGGTGCTTGACAATTCTAATCTGTATGTAATCAATCATTTTCATCATTGTCATCGCTTACCTTGTAATCCTAAGGAGTACCATACAATATAGGTGACCATGCATTGATATCCTCATAATCTTTCATTTGATATAGTAATAAGTTATCTTGGAAACCTTGCACTAATGACCTACCTTCACTTTATTGATACCTATGGAAAAATATCAAAGATATTTGGACAAGGCATTATAAAAAACTTCATGAAAGTCATGGTTGATAGAATAGTGCTAAAACTCACAAAAGATCCTCCTTTACAAGTAGGTCATCATGAAACAAAACTCTACCCTGAATTTCTACACCTTGTTATTCTGCCCTAACCCTAACTCTATTGAAAATCAGACTTGAACCATACCAAAACAATTGATAAAGGATAGGCTCTGCTATTATGAATCGGCTATTATGAATCAGTTGTTCTGAATTAGGATCTGCTGTTATGAACCAAATTACATATATAAGGATCTACTGTTATGAATTAGCACATGTGTACATACCAAATTATGCAAGGATAGGCTCCAGTGAGGGTTGATAAAGGAAGTATAAGTCTGCTTTTACAATCTACCCAAACTCCTCTATTCTAAAAGAATTGTCTACCATTTTCATTATTGGGAATTGTCAAGAGTTGTTGCACTTCCTTCTCCAATTTTGGCTTTTGTAAGCCCCCTCAAAGTTCTAATTATCATTGTCTTATTCATCATGCTTACAAAAATCATCATCATGCCGAGGAAACGAGCAAAGACTCTAACACTAGAAGAGCATGAAGCTGAGAATGAGAGGAAAAGAGAAAGAATGAGGCAAATTCATGAAAGTAGGAAATTGTCAACCGTACAAGAAGACATTCCACCATTGCCAATTGAAGAGGAACATGACACATCTAATGAAGCTAAGAGAGAGATGGAATTGGTGGCACGAAGGGAACAAATGCAAAACCTTCGTTCAATGAGGTAACTGAATCTCCAAGTTGGAGGCACTCCATAGTCCACAGGTCAAGTTGAAGGAACACCATCATTATCTTCTTGAATTGGAGGCACTCCATCTTTCACAGGTGAAGTTGAAGGTACATCTTCATTTTCTTCTCAATTTGGTTGCACTCCATCATTCACATGTCAAGTTGAAGGTACACCATCTTCTCCATCTCAACTTCAATCCTTTTCATCTTTTTCATCTCCAATTAAAGGTACATCATTTATCCCATCTCAAGTAAATATTGAAGAAATTCTTAATGTTGAGTCAACTTTACCATTGAAAATGCCTCCTAGAATTTTGCATAGGAAGCCTAGGTTTCTAATCGATATCGACGAGAATGTGTTGAAGCCCATGTAGGATAAGATTCTTAGGTGCACTTGCCAAAGATATGTGAATAAGATATGGAAATCATTCTTTAAGAATTTAAATGAAACCAGAAGATGTCAACTATTTGTTGAATTGATGAGAAATCTAAAATTTAGGCCCACTATGAAGATTCTTGGCCTAAGAACACCGGATGCCTCAAGTGAAAAATTAATTATCAAGGATCTAATGAGTGCATATGAGAGTGTGGGTTCCACCTCGTGAACCAAGGATAGTGTTATGTCGGAAAAAGTAACCTTGGGGGCTTTTTCCTATTAAGGTTTAGGTTCCGGGTTATATTAGTGCATTTAGAGCATCTTGCATGTTATTTTTGACTCTTGATGAGAAAACCCTTGGGTTTTGTGACAAATAGGACCTAGGGGGCTGCACTTTAATGAAATCTGAGCAAAAATGGTAGGGTGGACTTGGGCGCTAGCGCCCTAGTCTAGCCCTATTTTGGGTCTGCCCTAATTTCAAATGTCAGTTTAATGATCGTTAATTAGGTCCTATGCCAACATCCAAAGTTTGAATTATGAAATTCTTAGTGGGAATCTTTGTAGTTGCATATATAAGCATGATTAGGTTTTAGTTGAAAATTAGATGGAAATTGGATAACTTTATGCATTCTTGTGATTAGAGCATTCAAAATATTCATTGTGTTGTAGAGTAGAGCATTGTTATTATATTTATGTTTGCAGATTTGTCATCGATCTCCTCATGGTGTGAAGAGCATCTTCCTTCCATGATATCTTCACTACAAGGTGATATCTATTGTGTTTTCAATCATTTATCATTTGAATTTTTGCCTCTATCCTGCTGGGATATGCACTCTCATCTGACAACGGTGTTTGGAAGACTTGAATGTCTCTCCGGGGCTTGACCGAGGCAAGCCTGTAAACACCACAACCCCCTCTCACACTCCTTGTGATTGCAGGTTACAGGTGTCACATCTGGGAGAAGTGTAGTTGTAGGAAGGAGTGGTAGGCATCAAGGATTCAGGATCTAGAAAGAAGTAGGACACTAGTTCTTTTCCTGGACTAGGGCGCTAGTCCTGGTGTCCTCCGTAGTGGAATCTCCAGAAACTAAAGTTGCAATGTAGATCAGTGTTGGAAGAAGCTCAGGACCCCTCAAAGAAATTAGTACCTTGGACTAGCGCACGAGTCCCCATGTCTCTGACTTCTCTGCCTTCTGAACTTCAAAAAACAATAAGTTAAGTATCTCTGTCCTTTGCCTCAATCTGAAAGGATTTGTCATAATTTGATAATTTGCTTACTGATTTGCATAATTAGGGTCTCTAAGCATAATTGAACATTAGAAAGAGATATTGTTTGACACATCCAAGAGTCCACATCTTCCCAAGTGGCTGCCTAACACAATAGGTGACTGCTCTCGCTTAGTGGAGATTCAACTTAGTTGATAAGCCCTTGGAATGTTTGTTGGGAAAGGAGGATTACACATAAACCCTCAAAATAGTCTCCCTTCTTTTTCCCTACAAAATAGATAGTAATATCACACGACATGCCATTACATCAACAATAGTAAGCCAACAAACAAAGAAAGCTTGCCTCATTAGAAAGACAAGTCAAGCATTGAAAATAAGTAGAAAAACTCTAATGAGAGCCGTTGGAAGACGTGAAAGAGTTGAGGACCCAAACATCAATGAATTGTGGCCATTCTCTGGAAGACTCCCACGAAAAGACAAAGTTGTTGTTGAATCCTTGAGATCCCTCATTGAAGATTTTTGGAAAAATAACACAAGGGTATCTCCTAATGCAAGAGATATGAGAAGGAGAATTGGTTGTCGAAACCATGAGCCACATCCAAAGCATTTTTTGGATGTGACTCAAACACAATTTTTCAAGAAATTTCAAGAGATGTATGCTCAAATTAAAATTTGTCAAAGATATTTTGAAATGCTAAAACCTTTCTATGTCAAAATAAATCACACATGCATTACTTGTTGTTGTAGATTACATATTGAATTTTCTAATCATTTTGATGTATATCAGTCTATATGTTTAGATTTGCATACTAACAATGTTTTGCAGGATTGTGGCATACATGCCCCACCAACATCTTCAAGAGACTTCATATCAAAAATTTATGTGAAAGAGAGGAAGTTCAAATATTCTACAAAAAATTATGCTTGGATGGCACATGTCAGCATTGTGATGGCTTGCAATGTATGCCACTATGTGAACATATGGAAAGCACACATGCGGTTGGAAACAAACTAGTAGAGTTAAACAAGTATAAAACAGTGGCCTACAATACAAAAGATGGTAAAGAAACAAAGAGGTGTGATTTGGTTATTCAAAAGATTCTAGTGTATCAGTTTGTTGTTATTTTGTGACAGTATAGTGTACGAGTATGCAAGGCATACCCATAGAGCTCGATGGTTGGACATGCAATTCAAGTTATGCAAGGACACATTTGCACTTGGTACCATCATTTTAGTTGTTGATTTTGCAGAGAACTACACACTACAGCCACAGAATGATGTGCAATCACAGTATTACAACACTACGTAGGTTGCTATATTTGTGCAAATAGCATTCATTCATGCAGAAGATAGTACAGAGAACAATAGGAAGATCTTGATGGAATATCATTTTTACATTAGTGATGATCAAACACATTCTATGGAATTCATGCAAGGTTGCTTTCAGATGTTCTACCGTGACTTGGCTAGAAGGAGCATATCATTTCATCAGTATATCACATGGTTAGATAATTGTGCATCAAAATTTAAGAACATGTAAATGTTCTATTAGTTGAGAAGGATGCATATGATGAATGGTGTTCAACATATGTGAAATTTTTGTGAGGCCAGTTATGGACAGGGGGAGCATGATGATGCAGGAACATGTATCAAAAGAGCATTGAGATGAGAAGAGTTGATGTACAAAGACAATGTAAAGTTAATAGACATGAGATCTATTGTCCAATGGTGTAACACTACAATGGGTCTAGTTAGTGAAGGTAAGTCTACAATTCGTAGATATTTTTGGTTGGTTGATGATACTAACATTGCAAAATATGAGGACTATTGTACATTGACAGGATCGAGTGAGCTACACTCTTTTAGAAGCTCTAATGTAGGTTCATGGACAATTCATACACGACATATGGCATGCTTTTGTTCTTCATGTACATATGAAGCTTAGTATGATTGTGAGTCAAATAAGTGGGTTGATGATTGGTGTATAAGAGGCCTAAGCTCGGTTGACATGTATCGACTACTGACAGCACTACAAATGATAGAGATTGAATCATTGGTTGATTTTGACCATGTTTCAAATCTAGTTCAACTAGGTACTATCAGCATTCAAATTTAATAAAATTCAATATGTCATTTTATTTTGTATTTTTCTTGTATTGTTGACTATATTCATCGAACTGAATGCACATATCAATGCAAGGCATGTTTATGTAGTTATTGCAGCTGAAGACAATGAAGAAGGAATGGATTATTATTTGTGTCATTGTGTTGAGGCAAAAAAGAAATTAGATTCCCCTGTTATAGATGGAGAAAACATTGAGTACCTTATAGGATCAGTGGTTGTTATTGCAACATGGATTAGAAGGTACCCAATGAAGAAGTCTGATGTGTGGTTGTTTGAGGACTTTGACACACATAGGAAGATTCTTCATTATCCTAACCTTGTTGTGGCTTCAAACGTTGATTTGATCAAATATGGGGGTAGACCATTGAACATGACCTTGTGGAAGGTTTGTGAGTCTGATCACGAGGCAATACTCGACATAATAAAGAGTAGAGCAGCCCTTGATGGTTCATTGGATTGAATTAGTGGAATGACAGAAAAGTATGTTATTTTTCTTTGCTATCCTCATTTCACCTTGTATATTTTAGCTACTCACTTTAGCTAAATAGTGCAATTGCATTTGCATGTAGGATTTTAGTATGATGGATGTAGGCATAATCCTTATGAAGTTGCCTTTGGAAAGAAAGTAAGGTAGATTTTCATGATTATTTCATGATGATATGTCCTTTATTTTCTATTTCATAATGAGTTTTAATGAGTTTTAACGATGTTACTATGAGTTCTAATTCGTTTTAATGATGTTACTATTTCATAATGAGTCTTAATGAGTTTTAATGACAAACAATTGATAGCAACGGTAAGGGTAGCCTCAATTGATGCCCTACAAGACATTGGATCAAGTGAGAACACCTTTATAGTACTAAATTTTCATCTACCAGAAAGGTATTATGACTAAATTTTTATATTCAACATCTCCTGGGGCCAAACAGATGGTGCTAATGCATTTGGGCAGGTGGGTAAATGCTAGGGGCGATGTCTTTTTGGTGGCAAAGCCTCATGGTCATTCTTGGCTATATTGAACACAAACAATCTCTCAAGAGCCCTAAGAAAAAAAATGTGACAAAATTTGGATCGAATGTTCCGTCAAATTGTGACACCTAGGAACATCTTTTTGCATGTATAGGTGGATGTTAGGTCCACCTACAAACACCTACCTCATTTTTTGCTAAATCAATTTCATTTGCCTATGGTGGTAAGGAATGCATTGTTCCAAAATGCTTCAGTTTCATGCATTGGAAAGGTGATAGGAGTGACATTTTGCATTCCATAGCTTATGGGGCCAAGCATAATTTTCCAACGCATTGGGGTAGGTGGGTAAATACTAGGGGAGGTCTAATTTTGTGTGCCAAGTACCCCAGTCGTTCGAGGCAGCAGGCTACCGACAAAGTCCCTTAAGATCCCTAAGACCAAAAAACTACCAAACTTTGACGTAGCAGTTCTTAAAATTTGTGGTAGTTGGTAATGTTTCGTTTGGACCTAAAGGTGCACATGGGGCCCGTCCACAATAACCTCTTTTAGTTTTGGTCAACTCTAGTCTGTTTGACCGTGCCGAAATCAAATGCATTCTTACAAAATGCTTCAGTTTCCTGCAGTGGAAAGGTGCTAGGAGTGATATTTTGTATTCCATATCTCGTGGGGATGAATAGAATTTGCCAACACATCGGAGTGGGTGGGTAAATGCCAGGGGAGGTCTCATTTTGTGTGCCAAGGGTCCCAATTGTTCAGGGTAGTAGGCTACCAGCAAAGTCACTTAAGATCCTAAGACTGAAAAACTGCCAAACTTTGACGGAGTAATTCTCATAATTTGTGGTAGCTGGGAATGTTCTGTTTGGACCTACAGGTGCATGTGGGGTCCATCCACAATAACCTCTCTTTGTTTTGGTCAACTCTAGTTCGTGTGACCGTGTTGAAATCAAATGTATTCTTGCAAAATGCTTCAGTTTCATGCAGTGGAAAGGTGCTAGGAGTGACATTTTGCATTCCATAGCTCGTGGGGTCAAATCAACTATGCCAACACATCTGAGTGGGTGGATAAATTCTAGGGGAGGTCTCATTTCGTGTGCCAAGTGTCTCAGTCATTCTGGGCTTCAAGCTACTAGCAAAGTCGAAAGGTGCTAGGAGTGACATTTTGTATTCCATAGCTTGTGGGGCTAAACGGACTTTGCCAATGTGTCAGGGTGGGCAGGTAAATGCCAATGGAGGTCTCATTTCATGTGCCAAGGGTCCCAATCATTGGGGGCAGCAGGCTACCGACAAAGTCCCTTAAGATCTCTAAGACCAAAAAACTGCCAAAATTTGACGGAGCAGTTGTCAGAATTCATGGTAGCTGGAAACATCCTGTTTGGACCAACAGGTGCATGTGGGGTCCATCCACAATAACCTCTCTTAGTTTTGGTCAAATCTAGTACGTTTGACCATGCTGAAATCAAATGCATTCTTGCAAAATGCTTCAATTTCATGCAGTGGAAAAGGTGGTGGGAGTGACATTTTGCATTCCATAGCTCGTGGGGCCAAACAAACTTTACCAACATATTGGGGTGCATGGGTAAATGCTAGGGGAGGTCTCGTTTTGTGTGCCAAGGGTCCCAATCGTTCGGGGCAACAGGCTACCGACAAAGTTACTTAAGATCCTAAGACCAAAAACTACCAAAATTTGACGGAGCAGTTCTCAGAATTAGTGGAAGCTAGGAACGTTCTATTTGGATCTACAGGTGCACATGGGATCCTTCCACAATAACCTCTCTTGGTTTTGGTCAACTCAAATCCATTTGACCGTGCCAAAATCAAATGCATTCTTGCAAAATGCTTCAATTTAATGCAGCACAACCTTGCCAGGTGCTATATTTTTTGATCTACTTGTCATGCCGAACCGACTGTGCCAACGCATCAGGTGGGTGGGTAAATGTTAGGGGAGGTCTCATTTCATGTGCCAAGCATCCCAGTCATTCTGGCCTGCAAGCTACTAGCAAAGTGACTTTGTCGGTAGCTTACAACCTAGAATGACTGGGACCCTTGGCACACAAAACGAGACCTTCATTGGTATTTACCCGCCCACCCCAACACATTGGCAAAGTCCGTTCAGCCCCACAAGCTATATGTGATGGGGAAATAGTGGATTAATCAAATAACAATAATAAACCCAACACCAATGAAATATGAAGATAAAAGGATTTTAAAAAAATAACAAAGATGATATTTACGACCCTTTACCTATCGCCTTCCATTGCTCGCCTATTTGCTCTTGATCTTGATAATAATATGAAGCCCTCAGAAGCATGTGCTCCTTTGCTTGTTGAAGATGACAAGGGACAAAATGGCTATGATACTTCGTGTGATTGAAGATGAGCTTCAACACACTAGTGGAATGGATGCTATGAAATGCTTATGGAGATGGTTGTGCCAAAGGCATGTTTGTGTTTCTGCAGCATAAGTTTGCTCAAGCTATGGATTCTTGAAATAAAGAAGAAGAAGGTTGTATTTATAGAGTTGGATGAGGGAAGATCAATGGCTGAGAAGAAAAGAGAAGATCGACGGATGAGGATTGTTGAGGAATGTGCAACAAATGGAAGAAAGACATGTTTCATTTGAAAAGCAACTTTGTTGAGTTAACTGCTCTGTTGATGAGGATGAATTTTTATTTTCTTAAATTAGAATTTATTTTTCTAATTTAAGAGCAAGTTTACTTTAAAGATGCTTTAAAACTGATTTTGCTTTTGTAACTCAACTTTTCCTTTTGTATGATGAGGAATTTCATTTTTAGAAGATAAGAAAGATTTTTGAGGAGATAAGAAAGCATAATTAAATAAAATAAATTTATTTAATTATTTTGTAGATAATTGAGAGGAATAAATAAAATATAGAAATATATTTTATTTTGTGGAGATTTTAGATTTTATTTAAATAAAATTGCATTTTATTTAAATTTGGAAGAATAAAAGATTTTAATTAAATAATTAAAATTATTTAATTATTTAGAAGAATGAGGTTGATGTAGATGAATTTAATTAATTAAATAAATGTAATTTATTTAATTAAATTAGAGGGGATGAATCAAATAAATAAATAAATTAATTTATTGATAGAGGAATGTGAATGTGAAATAAATATTAAAAATATTTATTTAAGTAGAGTCATGTCACTTTTAGGTGTATACATTTTGCTACTCTTTGATGCAATGTGTTTTATCACGTTGTTTCAAAGAATAAGAATTTTTGATAGTGGTACATGCCCCAGTTTGCCCCTGGTACAAGTTTAACGACAGGATGCCCCCTCGGGAGATTGGACGGGAAGAAGGTAGAAGGCGTGAGACGGACAATCTCATGAAGAGGAATGGTGAAAAGCGGGTTAGGATGGAGAAAAATGGGATATGGTTTCGAGAAGCAAGCATGGGAAGTAGTCGTAGTTGTCATACAGTCAGATATGGGTCACTTGCTATAAATAAGAGCTGGGTCCACAAGTACTATTCATTTGTACACTTGTCCTTAGTTGATTGTCCTTTTGAGAGCTTAGGAGAGCATGGCAGCCAGAGAGATGGTTATTCCGCATGACGAGCACCAGTTTGAGCGAGTCTGACAGTTCGGTCAGCTAGCAGAGGCAGGACCCTCGGTATGTAGTTCGTCAAAACTCGCAAAAAGTCATTTATTAGGCTCATTAATGGCTAGGGAAAAATATTCAGACAGATGCGCCAAATCGTCGTTCGGTGCATATGCACTCCAAAGTGGCGCATATGTTGTTATGTGGCACATTTGAGATATACTTTGGCACATCTGATAGTTTGGTGCATACAAGCTCAGAATTGGCGCATTTGCTTGGAAACGACGCATGTGACATAGGAAGCGGCGTATGTGCCAGAATGACGCATACAAGCTCTGGATTGGCGCATTCATGGTGAAGAGGCGCATGTGATATGGATCGGTGCATTTGCCACCTAGATTGACACATTTGTACTCGAGACAAATCAAATGACTTAACGAAATTAACCCAATTGGCACCTTGATCGATGCGTCAATTGATAAGCGATCTCCAAGATTGCTGAGAATCTAGTCAAGAGATGATATGCTTGTTTTGATTAATTTGATATGTTAGGTCATTGAGAGGATAGTTTGATTGTTATGAGTAGGCTTACTTGGATATGGATTTCCTTGATGTTATGCGTTGCTTGGTTGCAGGAGGATATTCGGGATGTCCTTATGTCACGAGAGCAGTTCCCGTTGCCGTTGTTGCAGCGGTACATTCTGACTGAGATAGATCATGAGGCTCTAGGTGCTATGGGTCTGCACTATGTTTACTTCATGCCTGAGGTTTGCGCAAACTGGGCTATGTTGACTGCAGTGGTGGAGCAATTCCACAGTGAGGATGGTACATTCCATCTTCCTACAGGGGAGATGGCAATCACTTTGGAGGACATATATTAGATTCTGCACCTCCCTATTCAGGGAGAGTTGTTTGAGTATGATTCACAGTGGGACACTGGCTTGGAGGAGTACAGACAAGTTTTTGATGACCCAGGGTTGGTGGAGCAAGTGATTTCATGGCAGGACATACATGATTGCTATGACTACTTCTCAGGCATAGTGGCAGGATTGATCGGTGGCATAGTATGCCTCAATAGGAGGTCACACGGCTTCCCAATCGGCTGGGGGAGGGTGTTAGAGAGCATGATTATGAATGGGACGCGGTATGCATGGGGGGTGTGCATGCTGGCACACTTATACAGAGATATGCATCAGGTAGTGTACCATAGAGGATCCAGTTTATCAGCAGGTGTGTCTCTGTTGCAGTTTTGTTTGTGGGAGCATATAGCTATCACATATTTCATAGGTAGAGGGGTGAGTCCTATAGTTATGGCTATGCAGGGGTGATTTCCCAGCACAAGCTGGGGAAGCTGGAGTACTGGAGACATGCATTCGATAACTTGGATGCAGTTATCCGATGCCCATACCTAGACTACGAGGTATGGGATGATGAGCTTCTGTATTGCTTTCAAACTCAATGGCTGATTGGGAGGACCAGGTACATACTAGAGAGGCAGATTGTTAGCAGGGTCCAGAGGTAGTTTGGTAGAGTATAGGGCGGACCACAGGGACAGGCTCATTCTACGAGGACCCATGCAGAGAGATATAGGTGGGGTCCCGTGGCATCATACGAGGAGGCATTGGCCGACTTTCAGTAGATCCCTTTTGCAACCTGGCCCATGAGGAGGGAGACAGTGGATGCTGGTATGATGCCAGATTATGAGGAGTGGTTCACCGCACATCCATTCCTGAGATACTCAAGACTGGGGGATTTGGCTCCTCATATCGATGAGGAGGATTTTGACGAGGAGGGTGCAGCTGGTAGGAGGAGGGGAGCATGGAGGAGGAGAGGAGATCAGGGGGATGATGGAGGAGATGGAGGAGGGGGTGGTAGACCAAGACAGAGGAGGAGGAGGTCTGGGGAGGGGCCTTTAGGTCAGCAGTCAGTTGCGTAGCCATAGGTTGCAGGATAGGCACAGGTTCCAACACAACAGGTGGGACAACAGAGACAAATGTCGCCACCATAGCAGGTGGTGTAGCAGCAGGTTGTGGGACAGGTGCCAGCACAGCAGGCTCCATAGCCTGATTTATAGTAGCAGGCTATGGTAGCATTACAGACACAGGTTAGGCATCTGATGTCCATCTGAGAGCAGCAGAGTCTCGTAGAGATGCAGATGTGGGATGGGTATCAGAGTTGACCAGAGAGAGAGACATAGCCTTGGCCAGCATGCAGGCTATGAGGGCAGAGAGAGATGCAGCTGTGATGGCCATGGGTACTGATGGTACATCTAGCTTTTTGGTATCACAGGTGCAGCAGGCACAGACACAGTTAGCCCAGGTGCAGAGTGAGCTTACTAGAGCTCAGGCTCAGGCTCAGTACTATAGAGCGTTATATCACGGGGCAGTGGCAGCGGATCAGCAGGCGTCCAGCTTTAGGAGCCAGTCTATGGAATCTCAAAGGACAGGCAGGTCTTGATCTGTGGGATCAGTGAGGGGTCCACAGTAGTCAGAGGGAGATAGAGGAGAGGGTAGTGCAGGGAGCAGTGCTCCACGGCAACAGGGTTTAGCTAGATCATGACATTTGTACCATTTTTGAGTTGATATACACATTTTTTATGGCTAAGATAGCCTGCATATGTATTATTTTTGCCCCGAGACATGTATCATCATTCTTTTTTGTACCTTGTATACATTTTTATGATATGACTCTGAGAGATTTGGATAGATACTGTTGACATATTGTACATTTGGACATGATTTTTTACACTCTATATGATGATGCAGTTATTGATGTTCTATATGCTCATTATTTTCCTTACGTGGATATGCTATTTATGCAATCTATTTTATGATGCTTTGGTATATGTGATGCATACTAGATGGATTTTGATATGATTCAAAGTGTAAATGTAAATGTGACATGTTATGGATGTGATTATGCAGCTCTATATGTATGTTGTCTATGTTTTTGATTTTTGATATGATATGTGGATGCACATGTATGTGGATGACCTAATGCACTTTATTATGTATGCAAATCATGTAATCATGTAAATGACTATCTCATGTGATATGATATGCCATCTATGCTATGTTTTTGGTATGTCCAAATGTAATCAGTTGACACAGAGATGATGTAGATAGGAGGAAGAAGAGATGAAGAAACATTGACTTTCATTTGATATGCTGCAAGATTTTCTTATTGTATGGATGATATGGATTTTGGGATCTGGGATAAATACGGATTGTCATCTTGATATTGCAAGGCTTTTTCTTTCATCATTGGGCACTTTTTTGGTATTTATCACTTTTTGAAATGTTGTAAGAAAATACAAGCATCTAGGTATAATTAGACTGAGATGACCTGAGTATCCCTTACATGGATTTTGATATAGCAAGTCGATACAAGCATCTAGTCAAACTTGAATCTAGATGACCTGAGTACTTCTTGTGTTTCAACAGACAAGGATTGCCCCTTTTCAAGTTCAGACTTCAGAGTCCTCGATGATCTTTTTCTGATCATGTCTTTAGATGAAAGTCATCTCATTACTAAAGTTTAATCCACAAGTAGTAGACAAAGAAAAAGATTATGCCCCCATCATAGCATCTCTAGCTTTTAACATCCTTGAGTAGCATATGAAGACATAATGACAAAAATTTAAGACCTTGTAGGTTAACCTGTTCATAAAACATTCTTGTGTTAGATGTGTCTTTTGCCATAATTGATATAGAATTAGTTTGAGTGTTTTGGTATGGTGTTCTGCTTTGGACAGGTTCATGTTTTGCATCAAGACTTTTGTTTGGGGAAGCTTGTTTTTGCTGCACTTGCTTGTCTAGTGAGAGTTATCACAATCCTTTATTGGTACCCTCTTAGAAAATGTGGCATTCAAGAATTCAAATCCGCAACCAGGTCGAGGAGTTGCCCCCAGTTTAGACAAGGATCGACTTATTATGGATGAGATGACAACAATCATGGAGAGACGGACCCTAAGGGACTGATCTAGTGCCTCAGGGGCTCATTGCTAAATGGTCTTGCCTATGTGATGATGCAGAGGCAATGTAGTTCGAGGTGAACCCTGATGGACCTAAGACATAGGTGATGGCAAAAGTGGTGTGGACTTATATTGACAGAAGGACCAGATATGCGACAGACGGGACAGTGGAGTGGAGTGAAGGGGAGCCTCGGGGGTGCATTAAGAATGGCCTTGCCTACGTGATAACTCAGAGCTGATGTAGTTCAACAATGGTTCAAAGGACTAGTTCAAGATGAACGATATGATGGACACAAGAGATATGAAGTTATAATAGATGGGGGAAGTGGTTTGTCATAGACAACGCCTGTTTACTAGGTTTTCACCACTTGCTTTTATTTGCACGGAAGCTAAAAGTACACATGACACCTGTTTTCTAGGTTTTCATCATGGTACCTATCTGTTGTGTGGTTACACAACACGCCCCATTTTGACTTGACAAAACAGGGACCCAACTTTTTGGCTTGTTTTGTGCTTTCTGGCGGTCTAGTAAAAGTAAGTCATGCAAATCATCATGCATTGAAAGGCTGGGTAAGTCATCATCATGGGGTTAGTTTGTCAAATTTCATATTTTATTCCAACAACCTCATATTTAGAAAGAGCATTAAATTCCATGCAGGTTTGTCTTTTGCATCACCCTGATATTCGTCAGGATGTGAAAGTTATGAAAGGTCAAACTTTGTGTCAAACCTGATATTCACAGGCGGAGGATCATATTTCGTAACATCAGTCATATTATAGAAGGTCACCCTGATCTAATTTATCACCTGATAAGTCATGCGGTCCAAATATCCAGACGTCAATTTTAGGTGATAGCAGCGTTTGACCGTCAATAGCCTTATGCATTTCGCGAGGATCATATTTTTCAATGTAACCTGATATTCCTTAATATCCTCCTGTCGCGAAATATCCCCCTAAGCCAATATCCTGGTGATGTCATTAAAGTCTGATAAATGAAGAAACAAACATGACTATGACATCATCATCATCTTTACCTCCCAAGGGGATATCTCCTAAACATGATCCTGCTCAACAAACATGACGATGACGTCATGATGCCTTAGCGATACAAAAAGCGAATATCTGGGTGACGTCATCCTGATATTCTGAAAGAGAGACATATAAGCTTGTCTGGTCATCATCACTTTTGAAACATCACCCGATATAGCGAAATATCCTCCTGATGTGCCAAACATGACCAAAGGGTGTGTTCATCACCCGATCTTGTCACGATAGTTATTCCAATCTGAAAGAGGAGGATCACATTAAACTCGAGATGATATTTGCGAATATCATCTTGTCTTTTAAATATCATTCTTTCGTGATATCCTGTCGTATGGATATCTCCCTGCTCCCGTTGCCACCATTAACATTTAATGCGTGCAGAGGTGGTCGGTGGTTCCCGCCGACCACGAAACCTGATGGAACAGCTGGCAAAATCTTGAGTTTCCATGCAGAAAATCAACGAATAAAATCCAATCTATCAGGATTGCCCTAATTTCACCTTAATTGCAAGGCTAAAAGGTAAATTCATTGTCATTTCGTGTTTACCTTGCGATAAAATTATTTTTATAGAGCACCAGCTTCCATACTCTCATACCAGCGACCCTTGTACGAAACGAGCTTACAGACAGGAGGAAGTGCGTGATCATCAGCAGAATTAAGATCACTTCCAGAAATCTATTGGTATAGAAGGAAATTTGCATATCCAGGTAAGTAAATGAAACCCTCATCATGTTGTTTCTGTAATAGTCAGGTATGGTGTTGTTAATCTGAAGTTCTGGTTTATGCACCCCCATGATAAGTTAAATGTTGAAGAGATACAGTAGACATGATGATTAGTAGAATTAATTGTCATATACATGCATGTGAGTATCCATTGTAAGACAAGATTTTGTTAATTGCAGGCACCCATGGCTGACAAGAGGTTAGCTAAATGTGAAGCAGAATTCAGTAAGCCCATGTTCACATCTCAGAGGGGTGTCCTGTTCAAATATGGTGCAATTACAGATACCCATCAGGGAAATACTGATTTAGAGGTCTGGTCAGCCAGGATGAATGATGAGAAGAATAGAAGTCCTGTGCTGGATGTGGTATTCGTGTCTAGAATGTGGAATGCCGCCGGTTTCCCGTACTCCATGGAGTCTCCAGAGCTAGTTATTGAATGTGTCAGGAATTATAATCTAGAGACCAGGCAGGTCATGAAGCATGGGAGAATATATGCAGACCTATCCATCAAGGGTCTCTCTCTGACATTTGGACTGCCATTGGGCAGGAATGTTAAAAGTGTGGACCTGAAAAAATCTGAAAAGGAGTATGAAAATAACAAGAAACAAGCCAGGAAGAATATGTATCAATGGAGGGCTGAGAACAGCACATATCCTGTAGCCGCCAAGCTTCCTATGCACTTATTCAAATATGATTTTAGTGATGAGTACCAATACATGATTGCACTGTTGAGTAGAGTAACAGGCCAGCCTGATGCTGGTAGTTTTAAAGACTGGATGTATGGTGTGATAATGATGTGCATATATTCAGATATCAAGCCACTATGGGGCCAGGTAATAAGTGATGCTCTGCATGAGCAACTGATGAACCTAGGAGGTTCAAATTGTGCTTTCTATATGACATCATACATTGTCTACTCCTGTGCTTATAAAGGCATATTTGATGCACTGGTTAGAGATGGGAAGGTCACAGGCACAATCAATGCTGTGCATATTTGGGATCATCATCCCTAGCTACAAAGAGCTAATTACCTCCAAGATTACAAACTGGTAAATGATGCATTCTCTATGCATCTGGTAAGAACCATGGAGGAGGACAGAACAAAGAGGTTGAGCATGGAGGCTCAAGAGATAATTTACAGGCATGGAGCCTGGTATATATGATTTGCCACATTCTCCTACATGAGGATTGAGGGTTTTGAGGGACATCCCCTCATGCTTGCCAAGGTATCCCACTGATGCAGTGATACTAATGGAATTTATAAGACAGAGCTCCATAATGTTGAGAACATACAAGGATGCACGGAACCTGCCACCAATTTTGTTTCCAGTCTCCATTGGCTTGTACATGTGCCTAGATTTAGAGAACATAAAGAAGGTGATGGTCACCTTGAATAAAATGAAGCTGTAGCCTTTTCCAATGATAAGACCATATGATCCTTATGGCAGGATGCATAAAATAATAGGAAAGCCTATTCACCAGAAGCACCTAGAAAACTTCTGGGCTGACTGTGAAGATGAAGCAGAAGAAAGAAGAAGAAGATATCAAAGGCTAACATTGAATTAAATCAAAACCTTTGACTGCATCCCCATTCCTCAACAATTGAAGAAAGATGATGGCAGGATAATTGCAAATGAATATGAAGAGAAGAAGATATACAATGATACTATCTCTGCACCTAACCTCACCATACAAGAGGATATGTCCTTGGACCCCTTCATTGCCAGGACCATACAGTTAACTCAAGCCTGCGTTGATGAATAGATAGAGGCATTGAAAAAGAAGGGTGTTGCCATTACGGTAGACAACAAAAAGAAGGGGCAGGATATTCCTGATGGGGAGTATGATGACTTCATAAATGAGAAGAGAAAGTCTAAAGGAGATAGGCTCCCTCCACAACAACAATAGAGCAAAAGACCCCCAAGGGGCAAGAAGGTAGATAATGAACCCAAAGGGGTTATTATTGAAAGAGCAGTGTTTATAGATGAGGAGGCAGTAGCATCAGGATCAGGATCAGCATCCCCTACACGGACAAGAAAACAAAACTCCAAGAAAGGTAAGACAGCAGAGGCTGAAATTACTGAGACCCAAGAAGAGGGTCAATCCTCAAGGAAACTAGATGAAGAGGATATCCTCATGGAGGAAGAGCCTGAAGAAGAGGAGGCCCCTCTACTGTTCAAAAGGAAGAAAAGAGCTCCATAGGTGGTAGTATCTACCCTACCTAAGAAATTCAGAACCTCCATGAGGGGTGAAATAAGACAATCCCCTACATTGTTACAAGGGGCAGGTAGTGAAGTGCATAGGGAACTTCAGCATAATGTTCCACTTCCTACCATCATCAAGTTCAAAACTAAGCTTGCAGAAGAATAGATAAAAGAAACCTCCCAGACACAAGTAGGAGGTCACATCTCACTGGATGAAACAATTAACTTATTAGATGATGAGGTTGTGAAGGAAGTGGCTTCACAAAAGATGGAGACCCTTGCTACAGGCACACGCATGACTCCTCAAAAGACTCCACCAGTTCAAACTATACTGGAGGAGATGATGCAAGTGGAAGAAGAAAAGGAAAAGAGCCCAGAAAGGATAGCCCAAGGTATGGGGCTAGATACACTAATTGCAGAGGTGACAAGTCCTGTAGTGGTAGACTTAACAGATAAACAGGATGAGAATCCTGAACATCCAGCAGGATCACCTGATAAAGGGCAACATACAGAGGAAGTGAAGATGGCAGAACCAAAGGGCCATACTTCAGAATTGAGCCAACAAAGTCTACAGGACACATCAGCAGAACCTGCTATAGTAGAGGTTCAAGAAAAGAAAGTTGATGAGAAGGAGAATATAACAGAGGATCCTGCCGCTAAGGTTCAAGAAGTAAGCAGTACAAGTATAGAACAAATCGCAGTTGTAGAACCAACATCAGCACCTAAGGAGACTTCCCAAGTATCCACTACTATGAATGTTCCTCAACAGGAGGATGAGGTAATAAAAGAAAAGGATCATGATCATCATGATCAACATATAGATACATCACAAGATCCTCCACCTCAGGAAGATGCTCCTCCAGAGAAAGAAATTCCTCAATAGGAGGATGTACCACAGGATCAACATCAAAGTTAGTATCATGAAGAAGAATCAAGAAAGTCACCTTCTCCATCACATGTGTTGACAGAAACAGGAGATAAAGGTGAACATCATGATGATGCAGAGAAACATGATCAGGTACCTCCGTGGTTGGAGAAAGAAGTAAATGCAGAGGTAGAATTTGAAATTCAAGAATTCGATGTATCTACCTTATTTTCTGAGAATATAGTAAAACCAAAGAGGAAGGCCAGAATGAGTTCAGCCATCAAAAGGGATCCAACAACTGGGAGAAGGACTGCACAAATTGCAGTACCTACTATAGAGAAAGAAAAAGGTAAAATTACCTTAGACGAGTTTCAGATCAGTACAGTGGACTTAGGGTTTGCCAATGAAGACCAAGAAGGTCAAGAAGGCAAAGATATTATTGATTCTTTAATTCAGAAAGTGAAAAGAGAGAAAGAGAAAAATAAGAAACACAAAGAGCACATTGCTCAGTTGCATGCCTACATAGGACGGTGGATTAATCCTGATGATACTTTAATTGAACATGTAGTCCCATTGATTGCTATTTCTCAAGAGGAGGTAAATAAATTAGATCTCATGAAACATGAGGCATATGTACTAAGGAAATGGATGTTATCCACATTGGATAATGCGGAGGAAGTGATAAAGGCCTCTTTAAAGAGGTGGAATACTCTCAGTGACTCCAAGACAAAGGTAGATAAATTACAGATGCAGACAGGCAAAAGGTCTTTCAAATTGGAAAAGGTATTAGACATCCTGGGGGAGATAAGAAGAATAAATCCTTAGCTGCTCATCAACAAATAGGTACTGAATAGTAATACAACCTTGTTGGTTAATATATGGTATAAGGACATTCAATTTGAATGTGGAGTACTTAAAAGATGCAATAATAAACTGAGGGATATCAGCATGAAGTTGCGTGATTTGATGTCTATTGAGGCAGAAATGTTGGAAACAATGGAAGGAAAAGTGGAAGGGAAAGTAGAGAATCAAGATGAGGAGTTTGCCATCAAAGCTTTACACGGCAACTTCCAATCAATGGCTGATGATCCACTTGTTCACTTGATAGAAGAAGTCATAGATAAAATAATGAGAATCAAAGTCAAGATGGAAAACTACAATGAGACACTGAATAATAGGAAGAACAAGCTGGATAGCAGCAGACACAAATACGAGGCACACAAGCACACCATCATCAAAGCAAAGACTCAGGATGGCGGGGAAATAGATAAAATTGTGTAGTTATATGAACAGGTCCAGAGCATCATGCAGCCTCATATGCGGGTTCATCATCATGATGATGATGAAAGTTCAGGAAGTGATGCACCTGGTGATGGTGCACATGAGTTAGATAAGGTAGATGATGATGCACCATAAAGTGAATATCAGCATCAGATACTTAGTGAAAATAGGTATTTTTAGATAGTTGCCAGCTGGCACCTTGTGCCATGTTGTAAGGTTGACATAGTGAAAGGAAATATTGACCGTGGATATACATGTACAAATCAAGATCGTCGATCTTTTTGTAATGGATTCCTCACCTTATTCTATAAAAGGTGCAGGAATGCCTCTTTTTAACATTCAAAACTTAATTGAAATCTGTCTGCTGAAATATTTAGGACTTATTTCAAAGCTTTTTTGTATACATCTATATCTTTGCATACTTAGTGAATGAGAAGACTGTTTTTGGTTACAATTCATAGTAAATCTTGAGTAATCAGTGTGTGAATTCTGGATATATGTGGTGATCTGTTGCGTCCCTTGGAGTGCATGTCTACTTACATATGTTGTTTTCATACAATTCCTTTGAAGTTAGCACCTACTGTATCTAGCTGTGGAATGTCCTGGTGAACATATGGTTTGGTTTTCTTCTCCTCATGACTATATCTGATGTAAATGTGATTCAGTAGCTGAAGGTTCATTATTTATTTAAAGCATTTCTTTCAATTTCTTTAAATTTTAAAACATTTCATTATCATAATTGCAAATAATTGAACATCTTAAGTAAACAATACAAACATGTGGACATCTCGTAGATAAATGGAAATATCTAGCATATTTGAAGCTGAAACATGTATTATTGATAAATATCATGCAAATATTTGAGTATAACTGTATCATTTGATAAAACAACTGTATAAAATGACCTCTCTGTGAAGAATCTTTGCAGAAATAGTGTCATGATGATGAACTCTATGTAAGGCCCCAAAATGGAAACAGCAACACATATCAACCTCTGAGTAACGTCAGAAGATTAAGACCTAATCACCAGAGACTTGGGATCATGAATTCTCTAAATTCATCGTATCTTTCAAGATGAATAAAGGTTAATGTGTACTTTTATTATATGCTTGTTTGTGACTAACATCATGAATAACATAAATTGGCGCTAGAAGGAGGGCCTATCTAAAAGAAGATGCTCATCATCATTATTTTCAGGTTTGATGATGCAGAGAGTAAGGTAACTTCGGATGCATTCGTGAATTTCAAAATATTGTTCAAATATTTACTGCAGCTAGCTTGTATATGCTCATTCTATGAAAAGATTTCCAAATCTAACATAAATATTGCAAGCTTTACAGTAGATCATCATGAATTCACAAATATCGGCCAATGTTATGTAAATTTGTTCAAGCTTTGAAGAGTTTGGCCTTGGAAACCTAATATCTTGTGATAGGAGTTGCTATACCTCAAATATCACCTCATATTTGCACTATCTTTGCAAATATTTCATAAATATCCAATTAGATCAGTCATCCGATCATAAATATCGCCTCAGCTGGTGAAATATAACTAATATTTACAATCATCCAGCCAATTTGCCTTAGAATTGAGAAATCCTAGCTCACAGGATAAATACCAGGTCAAGATCCACCGGACCTTTTGAAGAACTACCTGTTAGAGGTTTCAGACCTAGGACTATTGACATTCATCATACTCCTGGTTCCAGTGCATCAAGAACACCACCAGAACGTCCTCCTGTGACTCCTATCAGTTTCAATATACCTACAAGATCTCCTCAGGGAGTACCTGTAGTCCAGCCTCAGGCTCAACCTCCTCCGGTTATAATGTCTTTCTTCACGGCAGAATCACCTTTAACCTTCACTGCATATCATGAGTTGCCAAAGAATTCAGACAAACTTTGTCCACAAAATCATCCTTATCAAGATGCTGATGATCATATCAGAACCTTTAAAGAGGCCTGCTATAGGGCCAAAATAGAGCATCAGGATGTAGTAGGCAGATTATTTCCTTTTTCTTTAGGGGAAGAGGCTTATAATTGGTTTATTAGTCTTGGTTAGGGTTCTGTTGATTCATGGCCTATCTTAGAGAAAGCTTTCATAGATAGATTTAAAGCTCCTATTGATCCTTCAATGAATTATCACCTATTTGCTACAATCAAATGATTTGAAGGTGAGCCAATTGCAAACTTCAATGCTAGGTTTCAGAAAATGTTGTCTAAGGTAGTCACTCCTTATACTGTGTCTGATGAAGCCACAAGGAGCATTTATTACTCAGCCTTAGATCCTTTGACCTCCATGTTCATAAGGAGAGCATATCCTCAAATCACAACTCTAGCTTTAGCTTTTCAAGAAGCTATAAAAGTTAGTCAGTATTTGTCACCTGCTCCTACTCCAA
Organism: Cunninghamia lanceolata; assembly: GCA_027924645.1. Taxonomy (NCBI): domain Eukaryota; kingdom Viridiplantae; phylum Streptophyta; class Pinopsida; order Cupressales; family Cupressaceae; genus Cunninghamia; species Cunninghamia lanceolata. The sequence goes on from BSBN01001583.1 coordinate 22,743,410, forward strand.
ATACTGCCTTCCCTACACTACCTGGCATGTATCCAACATATCCTGCACAATATCCTGCATCATATCCTACACAATGCCCTGCACAATATCCTGCACAATATCCTAATGGTGCAATGGTACCTCCAGCAGTCATGCCTGCACCCTTGCAAGTGCCTCCGTTAAGTATCATGCCACCTCCTAATGGGAATGGCCAGATGTCACAATATCCTGTACAAACTTAGACACCTTAGGGTGCTGATCTATCCAACAATAACCATGGATCATCTTTCTTCAAGCATCAAAGTGAAAATGTAGTAGCCAAAGCTCAAGAGGAAAAGGAGGAAATCAAAGAAATCTTTGCTCAGCTAAGAAAACTCACTATAGAAGTGACTCATTTGAGAAATCAGAACCTCTATTCCTAGTCAAATCAGAATAGAGGTTATTCCAACGACAGACCAAATTATCCTGACAGAGGGTACAACAACAGTAATTTCAATAATGCTGGGGGAAATAACAATAATCCTCAGAGGCAGCCTAGAGTATGGAATTCCAGGCCAAATAATGGTTCATTACCATCACCTTTAGATAATCAATCACCTGGTGAAACCAAACAGACTACTAGAGTCAATCTTGCTGAGGCAACCCTCACCAATTGGTGTAGGATCCACAATACAAATGCTCATGCAGAGCTAGACTGTCCACAATTCCAAATTGCTGCCAGCATTTTTCAAACAGAAGTGTCTAATACTACAGGGAATCCACCTCAGGTGGAAGGTAATGAAATAGTTCCTTCTGGATATGACTCAGCCCTAGTGTTAGAAAGTTATACTGATCATCAAGGTTGTTCACATGCATGTGAAGAGTTTGTCATGGCTTTTGAGTCAAAATATGTCCTCCCTTTTGAGGATGAAAATGAGCCTTCCACTGAACATGAGGAGGTGCATGCATACCAGTAGCAGTATCCTGGTAAACATAACTATAACTTGAGAGGTAACTCCAATAGACCTACTGGTCCCTTGACATCATCTCTACCTCCAAACAATTTCAATACACCTCCTGATTCCAAAGCAAGCAATAACCCTGGGTTTCCCAAGGTAAATGCTCAATATTTGTCACCTCAGAATACAGCATCAAAGGCTGTTAGCTTGCCTCATGAGTCTAATAAGCTTGTTACATACTTGGCAGATGAGATGAAGAAGATAAAGATCAGCCTGTCTTTATCAGAGTTATTGAAAACCCCTGCAATCAAGAAGGTGTTCATGAAATCACTAGATGATCCTGCTCCTAAAGAGGATATTCATTCTCCAAGCCAGTCTAGTAGTAAAGATCATGTTGCTAGAGATAATAACACTAAATCTAGGGTGCCAGCTACTGTCCAAGCTGTAGAAACCTCACATATGACATTATACCGAGATAAGAGCAAGTCATCACCTTTCCTCCTTACCATAAGGATGTTTAGCAATAATTTACACAACTGTTTGGTGGATTCAGGTGCATCTACAAATGTGATGCCCTTGTCTATATGCAATGCTTTAGGACTACATCTTGCTAGATCCCTAAAGAAGGTAACATAGTTGGATAAGATAGAGGTAAGTGTGATAGGTGAACTGACTCATATACACATGCAGCTAGCATCTGATCCCAGGATCTAGTATTACATTGATATCCAGGTAGTTGACATACCTGACACCTATGGGATGCTACTTAGTAGAGATTGGTCCAAGACTTTGAATAGATATATGGCTACTGACTTCAGTCACATGTGGTTGCCTTGGAAAGGTATTCCTAATCAAATAAGAATAGATGCTGAACTCAGGATGAAGCACATGATAACTGAGTACAATAGAACGAATGAGATAATGTATGTAGACGTTGAACCTGGAGTTTATTCTGTTAGGCCACAGACTGTCAGGATAGAGGAGATCCTAATGTTGGACTTTCATCATCATGATGATGATCATCAGGAGGATATGCCTCAAATAGGCCCTGATAATAATTTTGAAAGTAAAAATGAGGGAGATTGTTTCAGAAATTTTGAAACGCACTTATCCAAATAGATAAAGCTATGTAAAATACTGAATATACCTACTAATGAAGTCTTGATTGATGGATGGTGCAGATTACATAGTAAGCCTCATTCAGAAAAGACTTGTGAAGAATGTAAGGACATGATGGAGTTAGAACAGACATACAGTGATGCATCATCATAATCAGATGTGAGTTCATTAGATAGTGATAATGAAAGTTATTCTGACTTAGGTTTGTTTCTTGCAGGAACGGAAGAAGACAAATGCAAATGCAGAGGTCATGTTCAAATAACAGAAGAGATACTGGTAAGAAACCAGATAAATATTAAGAAGCAAGGAAAGATCACCCCTGGGAGTGATTGCTTTGTGGAATCTGATTATGAACTGTCTGATGAAGACAGAGGTAGTAGCCTGATGAAGTTTGAGGATTTTCTGGCAAAAGAAGTAGAAAAGATGACACAGCAGCACAGACTTCCCCATGAAGTCTTGATTGAAGGTTGGTGTAGATTGCATGAGGCACCTCATTCAGAGACAGCCTACTCATTGTGTTTACACATTCTAAAAAGACATACAGTACCAGATCTGGAGGATCATCCTCCTGATGTCGAGAAGGAGTTAGATTCACCAAAGAAAGAAAAGGTGAAATCCAAGAATACTGAAAATCCTAAAGTAAAGTGGATATCAGGTGGAGTAGCTGCCAGAGCTGCAAAGAAAAAAGAAGGTTCAGCTAAGTCTTTGGCTGAAGATAAATCCTAGATATTAAGATTTGATGGATCCAAATCCAAACAAGGAGCTGGAGTAGGGATTGACCTCACTGACCCATCAGGAAAATCCTACTTAGCTGCATACAGATTACAGTTCCCCTGCACTAATAATATGATAGAGTATGAAGCTCTGATTCATGGGATACTATTTGCTCTCAAGAAGAAGGTGAAAATTTTGCATGTCTTTGGAGACTCAGAATTAGTTGTCAGACAGGTAAGAGGAATTTACTCTTGCAATTATAAGAGATTGTCAAATTACAAACACAGAGTGTGGGATTTGATTGAAGACTTCGATGCATTTAACATCACTCATATTCCTAGAGAACAGAATCATAGGGCAGATGCACTTGCCCAAGCTACCAGTACATTGGAGCCACTATCTATATTAGGTCTAAAGAAATTTTCAGTAGAACTGGTATCCGTACCATCAGTACCTGATAATGTCACTAATCTCTAGGTCTTTGATGATGATTAGCATATTCTTGATTTCATCTCTAACAAGGATATATTTGATGCTCAGATCATAGATGAGAGCAGTATGGAAGATCAAGTTTGGGAAGAAGATGAAATATTAGAGTTGCCTAGCAACAAGATCCCCAAAGGTATGATTGAATTAGAAAGAGCCTTTGATTTGGATAATATGCTAAAACAGAAGGATCTTCCCAAAGCCGATGGAGGTCAGTATTCACAAGTGAATATTGGACCAAATTAAGACAAAAGAAATGTCCTGATAGGCAAAGTCTGCACACCAGAAGAGTTAGAAGGAATAACTCAAGCTCTCAAGGATTACCTGCATGTAATTGCCTGGACATATGATGAGCTAAAGACATATGACACATCAGTCATAACTCACACTATACCTCTCAAGCCAGATGCTAAACCTTTCAGACAGAAGCAAAGGCCAGTCAATGCTTTGCTTGAACCAATAATCTTTGAAGAAGTCAAGAAGTTGTTAAATGCCAGGATAATCTTTCCTGTGAGGCATTCTACTTGGGTGGCTAATCTAGTCCCATCAGAAAGAAGAATGGAAACATCAGGCTATGTGTAGACTTCAAGAATCTGAACAGAGCATCAGAGAAGGATAATTATCCTTTACCATCATTGGATGAAGTTCTGTAGATTGTAAATGGAGCTAAAATGATGTCCTTCCTGGATGGTTTTTCAGGATACAACCAAGTGATGGTTGATAAGATTGACAAATTGAAAACTGCCTTCACCACCAAGTGGGGGATATTTGCATATAGACGTATGCCATTTGGACTCATAAATGCTGGAGCTACATTCCAGCGAGCAATGGACATAGCCTTCAGAGGCTTAATAGGAAAGTGCATAGTCATCTACATGGATGACTTGACAGTATTCTCCAAAGAAAGGGGGAACCATGTAGCTGTTCTCAGAAATGTGCTGAAGAAATGTGAAGAATACAGAATATCCTTGAACCCCAAGAAATGCATATTTGGGGTAACAATAGGCAAATTATTAGGCCATTTGATAACTGAAGATGGGATCATCATTGATCCTACCAGAGTGGAGTCTATCATGAAAATACAACTTCCTGGAAGTAAGAAAGAACTTAAGTCTTACTTTGGTAAGATTAATTTTGTAAGAAAATTCATCACTGGTTTTGCAGAGATAGTCAGACCTCTAAATGCCATGCTAAAAAAAGATGCCAAGATTGAGTGGACAGCAGAGGCCAAGGCTGCTTTTGAAGACATAGAAAAGGCCATATCAGATGCTCCTATCCTCATTAGTCTAGACTACATAAAGAACTTCTACATTTATTCATTTGCCTCAGACCATACCTCTGCAGCAGTGTTGACTCAAAGAAATGAGGAAAAAGAAGAAAAACTAATAGCTTTCATGAGCTGTCCCTTCAAAGATGCTGAACTAAGATATGTGGATCTTGAAAGACAAGCACTTGCATTAGTCAGGGCAGTAAAGAAGTTTAGACATTACATACTAAGAAGAAAAGTGATTGCAGTAGTGCCTAATGCAGTAGTGAAGATGCTGCTAATGCAGAGTGAGCCTAGTGAGAAAAGGGCCAAGTGGATTACTATATTACAAGAGTATGACATGGAAAATTACAACAATGAAATTGGTAAGAGGACAGGCCTTAAGCCAAATGATATCTGAAATTGATCCAAACATCACAAGTCAGCAATATGTTATCAATGTTGAAGATAATAAAGAATGGTATTCAGATATTAGGCATATCCTGATCACTGGAAGGTGTCCTCCAAGAATGCAAGCTTCACAAAGAAGAGCCTTGAAGATAAGGTCACAAAAATATATGATGAAGGGAGGAATCCTATTCAAAAAGAATTATGAAGGAATATACCTGAGATGCTTGGAAAAGCCAGAAGCAAATAAGGTTTTATCAGAATTGCATGATAAGTTCGGAACAGCACACGGATCAGCCCTGGCCACAACACATGCAATCCTCAAAGCAGGATATTATTGGCCCACAATTTTTAAAGATATAGCTGATCATGTTAAATGTTGTCATGTTTGTCAGGTTGCTACCAATAGAGAGAAATATGCTACACAACCATTACAGCCAGTGATGGAAGAGCGCCCATTCGCTCAATGGGGCATGGACTTCATAGGACCAATTAACCCTCCATCCTCTTCAGGCCATAGGTATGTCTTAACAATTACTGACTATTGTACCAGATGGACTGAAGCTATCAGTAGCAAGACTTGTACTGCTGATGATGTTATTAAATTTCTAGAAAGCAACATTGTTACCAGGTATGGAACTCCTTATGCTCTGGCAAGTGATAATGGTTCAGCCTTCACTTCAACCAAATTATCAAGTTGGGCTTTTGATCATGGGATCATACTCAAGTTCTCATCCAACTATTATCCCCAAGGGAATGGATTAGCAGAATCCACCAATAAAAATTTGTTGAATATCATAAGAAAATTAATAGAGAAAAACCCTAGGGAATGGAACTCATTTCTAAAATATGCCTTATGGGTACACAGGACCAAAATGAAAACTGCACTAGGAAACTCACCTTTCCAGCTAGTATATGGGGTGGATCCTATCCTCCATGTCAACTTGAAAATTCCTACTTTGCAGTTTGCCCAAGAATACTTAGGCATAGACAATAGACAAGAAGTCAGGTTGCTTCAACTGATGCACCTGGAAGAGAAAAGAAGTCAAGCTATTGACCAGTTTGCAAAACATCAGGTTGTTGTCAGACGCTAGTTTGACAAGAGAGCCAAAGTTAAAGCCTTCAGGATATCTGATTTAGTCCTAATGTGGGATAAAGCACATGAGAGGAAAGGTGACCATGGCAAATTTGACAAATTATGGGTAGGTCCCTTTCAGATTTCTGAGATACTAGGAGACAGCACTTATAGGCTTAAGAACCTGACAGGTGAGGATGTCCCATTGCCAATCAATGGACAATTCTTCAAACATTATTTTCAAGTCTAAAGTGACTTCATGACAATCATGTGTATCATAATGTACACTTGTATAGTTGTTTGTACAGTTGTGTTTTTTTGTTTTGTTTATTTGTTTGTCTTGTTTTGTTTTGTTTTGGTTAGTCAAGATGATGCACTTCATCATCACAAAAAACAACAAATTGTTAAGATTCAAGTGATGAGATCAGATTTAGACATAGGTTGTGATTCATTCTAAGAAGTACTCATGATCAGATCTATGATATCATTTCATCAGGGTGCCTTTTCTTGACCAAAGTGAATCTATCACAATGAAACACCTAACAGCCTTGGGTTTGTTGAACACACAAGTATAGGTGTTAAGTAAAAAATCTAAAGGGACTCCCTTGCTACCAATACAATCTCCAACCTAAAGCTGCAAGTGACTGTACCTTTTATAAATGAGCTAACATGATGATATCAGATACAAATTTTAAAAGAAAAAATCAAAAAAGAAATAAAATTAGGCCATCTAAGTAACTCTACCAAGGCTATGAATGCCTGCTAGCAGTGGGGCTCTACTTAGGGAGATTGTATAGATAACCTTGTCGGGGCTATAGACGCCTGCTGGCAGCAAGGCTCTATCCAGGTTGGCTATGAGGGATGATCTCCAACTATGTAGTTTAACACCAGTTACTTGTGTTTTCAACTTGGTTTCAAGATGAAGATAATTAATCATCTACACACACATGATCCTTTGTTAGCATTGTTACCAAGATGAACTTTTTATCATTCAGAAGATCATGATACTTGTGCTTAGAATAAATTAGAATGATATGGATGAATATGAACTCACCACTTGAATCATTGGAATTTGGTTGTTTTCTTTGGTGGCAAGTTGTGTGGTTACACAACACGCCCCATTTTGACTTGACAAAACAGGGACCCAACTTTTTTGGCTTGTTTTGTGCTTTCTGGCGGTCTGGTAAAAGTAAGTCATGCAGATCATCATGCATTAAAAGGCTGGGTAAATCATCATCATGAGGTTAGTTTGTCAAATTTCATATTTTATTCCAGCAACCTCATATTTAGAAAGAGCATTAAATTCCATGCAGGTTTGTCGTTTGCATCACCCTGATATTTGTCAGGATGTGAAAGTTATTAAAGGTCAAAGTTTGAGTCAAACCTGATCTTCACAGGGGGAGGATCATATTTCGTAACATCAGTCATATTATAGAAGGTCACCCTGATCTAATTTATCACTCGATAAGTCATGCGGTCCAAATATCCAGACGTCAATTTTAGGTGATAGCAGCCTTTACCCATCAATAGCCTTATGCATTTCGCGAGGATCATATTTTTCAATGTAACCCTATATTCCTTAATATCCTCCTGCCGTGAAATATCCCCCTAAGCCAATATCCTAGTGATGTCATTAAAGTCTGATAAATGAAGAAACAAACATGATGATGACATCATCATCATCTTTACCTCCCGGGGGGGATATCTCCTGAACATGATCCTGCTCAACAAACATGACGATGACGTCATGATGCCTTAGCGATACCAAAAGTGAATATCTGGGTGACGTCATCCCGATATTCTAAAAGAGAGACATATAAGCTTGTCCAGTCATCATCACTTTTGAAACATCACTTGATATAGCGAAATATCCTCCTGATGTGCCAAACATGACCAAAGGGTGTGTTCATCACCCGATCTTGTCACGTAGTTATTCCAATCTGAAAGAGGAGTATCACATTAAACTCGAGATGATATTTGTGAATATCATCCTGTCTTTTGAATATCATGCTTTCGTGATATCCTGTCGTATGGATATCACCCCACTCCCATTGCCACCATTAACATTTAATGCGCGCAGAGGTGGTAGGTGGTTCCCGCCGACCATGAAACCCGATGGAATAGCTGGCGAAATCCTAAGTTTCCATGCAGAAAATCAACGAATAAAATCCAATCTATCAGGATTGCCCTAATTTCACCTTAATTGCAAGGCTAAAAGGTAAATTTATCGTCATTTCGTGTTTACCTTGCGATAAAATTATTTTTACAGAGCACCAGCTTCCATACTCTCATACCAGCGACCCTTGTACGAAACAAGCTTACAGACAGGAGGAAGTGCGTGATCATCAGTAGAATTAAGATCACTTCCAGAAATCCATTGGTATAGAAGGAAATTTACATATCCAAGTAAGTAAATGAAACCCTCATCATGTTGTTTCTGTAATAGTCAGGTATGGTGTTATTAATCTGAAGTTCTAGTTTATACACCCCCATGATAAGTTAAATGTTGAAGAGATACAGTAGACATGATGATTAGTAGAATTAACTATCATATACATGCATGTGAGTATCCATTGTAAGACAAGATTTTGTTAATTGCAGGCACCCATGGCTGACAAGAGGTTAGCTAAATGTGAAGCAGAATTTAGTAAGCCCATGTTCTCATCTCAGAGGGGCATCCTGTTCAAATATGGTGTAATTACAGATACCCATCAGGGGAATACCGATTTAGAGGTCTGGTCAGCCAGGCTGAATGACAAGAAGAACAGAAGTCCTATGCTGGATGCGATATTTGTGTCCAGAATGTGGAATGCTGCCGGTTTCCCGTACTCCATGGAGTCTCCGGAGCTGGTTATTGAATGTGCTAGGAATTACAATCCAGAGACCAGGCAGGTCATGAAGCATGGGAGAATATATGTAGACCTGTCCATCAAGGGTCTCTCTCAGACATTTGGACTACCATTGGGCAGGAACGTTAAAAGTGTGGACCTAAAGAAATCTGAAAAGGAGTATGAAAATAACAAGAAACAAGCCAGGAAGAATATGTATCAATGGAGGGCTGAGAACAACACATATCCTGCAGCTGCCAAGCTTCCTGTGCACTTATTCAAATATGATTTTAGTGATGAGTACCAATACATGATTGTACTGTTCAGTAGAGTAATAGGCCACCCTGATGCTGGTAGTTTTAAAGACTGGATGTACGGTGTGATAATGATGTGCATATATTCAGATATCAAGCCACTATGGGGCCAGCTAATAAGTGATGCTCTGCATGAGCAGCTGATGAACCTAGGAGGTACAAATTGTGCTTTCTATATGACATCATACATTGTCTACTCCTATGCTTATAAAGGCACATTTGATGCACTAGTTACAGATGGGAAGGTCACAGGCACAATCAATGCTGTGCATATTTGGGATCATCATCCCTAGCTGCAAAGAGCTAATTACCTCCAAGATTACAAACTGGTAAATGATGCATTCTCTATGCATCTGGTAAGAACCATGGAGGAGGACAAAACAAAGAGGTTGAGCATGGAGGCTCAAGAGATAATTTATAGGCATGGAGCCTAGTATATACAATTTGCTACATTCTCCTACATGAGGATTGAGGGTTTTGAGGGACATCCCCTCATGCTTGCCAAGGTATCCCACTGATGCAGTGATACTAATGGAATTTATAAGGCAGAGCTCCATAATGTTGATAACATACAAGGATGTACGAAAGCTGCCACCAATTTTGTTTCCAGTCTCCATTGGCTTGTACATGTGCCCAGATTCGGAGAACATAAAGAAGGTGATGGTCACCTTGAATAAAATGAAGTTGCAGCCTTTTCCACTTATAAGACCATATGATCCTTAAGGCAGGATGTAGAAAATAATAGGAAAGCCTATTCACCAGAAGTACCTAGAAGACTTCTGGGCTGACTGTGAAGATGAAGCAGAAGAAGAAGATATCAAAGGCTAACATTGAATCAAATCAGAACCTTTGACTACATCCCCATTCCTCAACAATTGAAGAAAGATGATGGCAGGATAATTGCAGATGAATATGAAGAGAAGAAGATATACAATGATACTATCTCTGCACCTGACCTCACCATACAAGAGGATATGTCCTTGGACCCCTTCATTGCCAAGACCATACAGTTAACTCAAGCCTACGTTGATGAACAGATAGAGGTATTGAAAAAGAAGGGGCATGATATTCCTGATAGGGAGTATGATGACTTCATAAATGAGAAGAGAAAGTCTAAAGGAGATAGGCTCCCTCCACAACAACAATAGAGCAAAAGACCCCCAAGGGGCAAGAAGGTAGATAATGAACCCAAAGGGGTTATTATTGAAAGATAAGTGTTTATAGCTGAGGAGGCAGCATCATCAGGATCATGATCAGCATCCCCTCCACAGACAAGAAAACAAAAGTCCAAGAAAGGTAAGATAGCAGAGGTTGAAATTACTGAGACCCAAGAAGAGGGTCAATCCTCAAGGAAACCAGATGAAGAGGATATCCTCATGGAGGAAGAGCCTGAAGAATAGGAGGCCCCTCTACTATTCAAAAGGAAGAAAAGAGCTCCACAGGTGGTAGTATCTACCCCACCTAAGAAATTGAGAACCTCCATGAGGGGTGAAATAAGACAATCCCCTACATTGTTACAAGGGGCAGGTAGTGAAGTGCATAGGGAACTTTAGCATAATGTTCCACTTCCTACCATCATCAAGTTCAAAACTAAGCTTGCAGAAGAATAGATAAAAGAAACCTCCCAGACACAAGTAGGAGGTCACATCTCACTAGATGAAACAATTAACTTATCAGATGATGAGGTTGTGAAGGAAGTGGCTTCACAAAAGATGGAGACCCTTGTTGCAGGCACACGCATGACTCCTCAAAAGACTCCACCAGTTCAAACTATACTAGAGGAGATGATGCCAGTGGAAGCAGAAAAGGAAAAGAGCCCAGAAAGGATAGCCCAAGATATGGGGCTAGATACACTAATTGCAGAGGTGACAAGTCCTGTAGTGGTAGACATAACAGATAAACAGGATGAGAATCCTGAACATCCAGCAAGATCACCTGATAAAGGGAAACATACAGAGGAAGGGAAGATGGTAGAACTAGAGGGCCATACTTCAGAACTGAGCCAACAAAGTCCACAGGACACATCAGCAGAACCTACTATTGTAGAGGTTCAAGAAAAGAAAGCTGATGAGAAGGAGAATATAATAGAGGATCCTACTGCTAAGGTTCGAGAAGTAAGCGGTACAGGTGTAGAACAAATCGCGGTTGTAGAACCAACATCAGCACCTAAGGAGAATTCCCAAGTATCCACTACTGTGAATGTTCCTCAAGAGGAGGAAAAGTTTAAAGTGGATGAGGTAATAAAAGAAAAGGATCATGATCATCATAATCAACATATAGATACATCACAAGATCCTCCACCTCAGGAAGATGCTCCTCTGGAGAAAGAAATTCTTCAACAGGAGGATGTGCCACAGGATCAACATCAAAGTGAGCATCATGAAGAAGAATCGAGAAAGTCACCTTCTCCATCACATGTACTGACAGAAACAGGAGATAAAGGTGAACATCATGATGATGCAGAGAAACATGCTTAGGTACCTCCATGGTTGGAGAAAGAAGTTAATGCAGAGGTAGAATTTGAAATTCAAGAATTCGATGTATCTACCTTATTTTCTGAGAATATAGTAAAACCAAAGAGGAAGGCCAGAATGACTTCAGCCATCAAAAGGGATCCAACAACTGGGAGAAGGATTGCACAAATTGCAGTACCTACTGTAGAGAAAGAAAAAGGTAAAATTACCTTAGATGAGTTTCAGATCAGTACAGTGGACTTAGGGTTTGCCAATGAAGACCAAGAAGGTCAAGAAGGCAAAGATATTATTGATTCTTTAATTTAGAAAGTGAAAAGAGAGAAAGAGAAAAATAAGCAATACAAAGAGCACATTGCTCAGTTGCATGCCTACATAGGACGGTTGATTAATCCTGATGATACTTCAACTAAACATGCAGTCCCATTGACTACTATTTCTCAAGAGGAGGTAAATAAATTAGATCTCATGAAACATGAGGCATCTGTACTAAGGAAATGGATGTTATCCACATTGGATAATGCGGAGGAAGTGATAAAGGCCTCTTTAAAGAAGTGGAATACTCTTAGTGACTCCAAGACAAAGGTAGATAAATTGCAGATGCAGACAGGCAAAAGGTCTTTCAAATTGGAAAAGGTATTAGACATCCTGGGGGAGATAAGAAGAATAAATCCTCAGCTGCTCATCAACAAACAGGTACTGAACAGTAATACAGCCTTGTTGGTTGATATATGGTATATCAGCATGAAGTTGCGTGATTTGATGTCTATTGAGGCAGAAATGTTGGAAACACTGGAAGGAAAAGTGGAAGGGAAAGTAGAGAATCAAGATGAGGAGTTTGCCATCAAAGCTTTACATGGCAACTTCCAATCAGTGGCTGATGATCCACTTGTTCACTTGACAGAAGAAGTCATAGATAAAATAATGAGAATCAAAGTCAAGATGGAAAACTACAATGAGACACTGAATAACAGGAAGAACAAGCTAGATAGCAGCGGACACAAATACAAGGCACACAAGCACGCCATCATCAAAGCAAAGACTCAGGATGGCAAGGAAATAGATAAAATTGTGCAGTTATATGAACAGGTTCGGAGCATCATGCAGCCTAATATGCGGGTTCATCATCATCATCATGATGAAAGTTCAGGAAGTGATGCACCTGGTGATGGTGCACATGAGTCAGATAAGGTAGATGATGATGCACCATAACATAAATATTAGCATCAGATACTTAGTGAAAATAGGTATTTTTAGATAGTTGCCAGCTAGCAGCTTGTGCCATTTTGTAAGGTTGACATAGTCAAAGGAAATATTGACCGTGGATATACATGTACAAATCAGGATCGTCGATCTTTTTGTAACGGATTCCTCACCTTATTCTATAAAAGGTGCAGGGATGCCTCTTTTTTAACATTTGAAACTTAATTAAAATCTGTCTGCTGAAATATTCAGGGCTTATTTCAAAGCTTTTTTGTATACATCTATATCTTTGCATACTTAGTGAATGAGAAGACTGTTTTTGGTTACAATTCATAGTAAATCTTGAGTAATCAGTGTGTGAATTCTGGATATATGTGGTGATCTGCTGCATCCCTTGGAGTGCATGTCTACTTACATATGTTGTTTTCATACAATTCCTTTGAAGTTAGCACCTAATGTATCTAGTTGTGGAATGTCTTGGTGAACATATGGTTTGGTTTTCTTCTCCTCATGACTGTATCTAATGTAAATGTGATTCAATAGCTGAAGGTTCATCATTCATTTAAAGCATTTCTTTCAATTTCTTTAAATTTCAGAACATTTCATTATCATAATTGCAAATAACTGAGCATCTTAAGCAAACAATACAAATATGTGGACATCTCGTAGATAAATGGAAATATCTAGCATATTTGAAGCTAAAACATGTATTATTGATAAATATAATGCAAATATTTGAGTATAACTGTATCATTCGATAAAACAACTGTATAAAATGACCTCTCTATGAAGAATCTTTGCAGAAATAGTGTCATGATGATGAACTCTATGTAAGGCCCCAAAATGGAAACAGCAACACACATCAACCTCTGAGTAACGTCAAAAGATTAAGACCTAATCACCGGAGACTTGGGATCATGAATTCTCTGAATTCATCATATCTTTCAAGATGAATAAAGGTTAATGTGTACTTTTATTCTATGCTTGTTTGTGACTAACATCATGAACAATACTATCCAAGGCACCTGTTTGCCAGGTTTTCACCAGAGGATGATTTTTTTTGTTATTTTTTGACTTTTTAATTTTTTTGTTCTATTTTTGATCATTTTTGGATTTTTTCAAGACTCCCTTACATTGGGGTTGTCAGCTATAGAACTTGCGGAGATGCATGCTGTTGATAGGATCATCGAATATTTCACCTTCAAATGTAGCCAATTGATATGCCCCTGATCCATAGGTTGCAATGATGACATGGGGACCCAGCCAGTTAGGTTCGAATCTACCTTTCTTTTCTCTATCTTGCTGATTTCTGGGATTTTCTCTGAGAACTAGGTCAGCAACTTGGAATACTCGGGGCTTTACCCTGTGGTTATAGCTTCTGGACATTCGTTGCTAATATGCTTTTAGGTGGTTAAAGGCATGTTGCCTTCTCTCTTCAAGCAGCTCTAATTCTTGAAGTCTGGATACTCTATACTCTTCATCAGATATAAGGCCTTTTAACGAGACTTGCAAGGATGGGATCTCGACTTCAATGGAAAAGATAGCTTCCGATCCATAGACTAGGGAGTACGGTGTTGCACCTGTGGCTGTACAGATGCTTGTACGGTAGGCCCACAGTGCGGGATTCAGTTGGACATGCCAATCTTGGCCGTCATCATTGACAGTCTTTTTGAGGATTTTTAGGATAGTTTTATTTGATGCCTCAGCCTGGCTGTTGCCTTGGGGGTAGTATGGGGTTGAAAAGCTGTACTGGATATGGAATTTCTAGCATAGTTCCCTTACATCTTGGTTTTTGAAAGGTCATCCATTATCCGTGATAATGGACGAAGGGACACCATAACGACAAATGATATAGTTCAGGATAAACGAGGCAATCTACTTGCCTGTGATATTGGCTAAAGGCACGGCTTCAATCCACTTCGTGAAGTACTCAGTGGCAGTGATTATGAATTTATGGCTGTTGGAGGAAGAGGGGTGAATCTTGCCCACTAAGTTGAGTCCCCACTGACAGAAAGGCCAAGGGGTCATTAACGGCTGCAGCTCCTGTGCTGGTGCATGTATCAGGTTCCCATGGATTTCAGATTTTTTGCACTTCTTTACAAAATGATAGGAGTCTTGTTCCATAGTTGGCCAGTAGTATCCAATGCGTATGAGTTTCTTGGCTAGGGTGGGTCTCGCATATATCGTTGTGTACTTCGCTCAGGGAAGTTTGATATTCCTCACTATCTAGACATCTAAGGAGAGTACCATCGAGACCTCTGCAATATAGGGTATTGGCGACAATGGCATACTAGGATGCTTGATGGATGAAGGTTCGTTTCTGGTTACTAGAGAGATCAGGTGGGAGGGTATTCTCTTTAAGATAGGCAAATATTTTTCCATAGAGGGGGGAATCAGCTCCAATGATGTGGCAAATGATATGGGATTCAGGGGTGTCATATGCAGGACAAGATACTGGCTCTACCAAGAACTCATAATGTGATTGATTATCCAGAATATCGAGGAGAGATGCGATCGTTGCCATGGCGTCAGTAGCCTTGTTCTCAATCCTTGGTATCTGTTCAAAAGAGATCTGGACGAAGTATTCTTTGAAGTCATCTACCATTCATTTATAAGGGATCAATTTCTCATCTTTTATTTGGTAGTTGTCGTTTACTTGATTTATGACCAGCTGTGAGTAACCATATACCTGAAGATCTTTGATGTTCCATTCAACTGCTAGCTTGATACCAATGACTAGGGCTTCATACTCTACCACATTATTAGTGCAGGGAAACATTAATCTGTATGATTTAGGAATTGTGTCGCCACTAGGTGTGATCAATAAGATACCTGCCCCCGATCCATGTTGAGTGTATGATCCATCGAAGTACATTTTCCAGATTGTTGTGGTTATGTGAAAGATAGATTCGTTTGGAAATTCAAAGCTCAGAGGGCTATCATCTATGAGAGGTGCATCTGCTAGTTGGTCTGCAAGTACTTGGCCTTTTATTACTTTCCTATCAACATATTTGATATCGAACTCGCTGAGAAGCATGACCCATTTGGATAATCTACCCGTTAGGGCTGCCTTGTTGAGTAGATACTTGAGTGGATCAATTTTTGCTACCAGTTTGACAGAATGTGATAACATGTAATGTCTCCACTTTTGTGAGGCGAAGACTACAGCAAGACATGCTCTTTCAATTGGCGTGTACTGTAGTTCATACCCAACAGGTGTTCGGCTAATATAGTATATGGCTTGTTCTTTCCCATCATAGTTTTTTTGTGCTAGTAGAGCTCCCAAAGTTGTTGGTGTAACTGAGATATATAGTAGCAATGGTTTACCCTGAATTAGTGGCATCAACATAGGTGGCTTCATTGGGTATCTTTTAATTGCTGAAATGCCTGTTCACATGAATCGTTCCTTTTGAAAGGGACATTCTTGTGTAGAAGGTGAGAAAATGGGTGGCACTTGTCTGCCAATTGAGAAATGAACCTTCTGATGGATTATAGTTTACCTTGTAGGGATCTTAGCTGTGTGAGATTCTTAGGAGTTGGCATTTCCATGATGGCCTTCACTTTGGCTGGGTCGACTTCGATTCCATTTGCAGACACTATGTATCCCAGTAGCTTGCCGGAGGTAATGCCAAATACGCACTTCTTTGGATTTAGGTGCACATTGAACTGTTCCAGTCTATTAAAGATTTTGTCTAGTATGGCCAGATGTCCTTCTCTTATGAGTGATTTTGCCAAAATGTCATCAACATAGTCTTCCATTATAGTGTGCATCATGTCATGGAAGAGTGTGGTCATGGCTCTCTGATATGTTGTACTGACATTTTTCAAACTAAATGACATTACACACCAACAATAGGTGCCCCAGGGACATGTAAATGCAGTCTTGTGTTGGTCTTCAGGTGTAATTTTTATTTGGTTTTATCCGGAAAAGCCATCTATTAGTGACAACATGGTGTGCCATGCCATAAGATCGACAATCATGTCAATGTTTGGTAGTGGGAAGTCATCTTTCGGACAAGATTTATTCAGGTCCCTGAAGTCATTGCATATTCGGACTCTGTCATCTAGTTTAGCCACTGGTACTATGTTCCAAACCCATTCAGGATAGTCTATAGGTCTGATGAATCTGACATCCAATAGTTTCTTCAGCTCTTCTTTTACCATGAGGGCGACATGTGGGTGCATCTTTCTAAGTTTTTGTTTTACTGGTTTAGCTCCTGGAGCTAAAGATAAAGGATGCATTATAAGATTCAGATCTAACCCTGGCATGTTTGCATATGTCCAAGCAAAGTTGATTTGTTTTCTTTTGAAGAAATCTATGAATGTTGGTTTTTCTTGTTCTGTTAGAGCCTTTGCCATGTGGACCATTCTGGGATTATCACCTGTGCTGACATTGATCGCTTCTGCTGGTTCTATCAAGATTGAAGATCTCTCCTGATGTGTAAGATTGGGTAGAGGGTCAAGCCTTTCATCCTTCGGCGCCTTAGAGAGGTTTTCACCATTGGATACATCTTTATTTTTACTATTTTCATGATCTAACACTACCGCAAAGCAGTTTTCACCATTAGATCTTTCTTTTATTTTAATATTTTTGAGACTGAAAGGCTTGGAACTCTCTCCAAAATAGGCCTTCTCATTGAGTTCTATAACATAGCTAGCTCTGTGGTCCCCTGTGGGTATATGATCTCTAAGCTCAAGATAATCTATAATGGCTTCATCATTCTCAAAGGTATCGATCTCAGGGGTAGTGCCTTCTAGATCCTAGTTGATGAGTTCAGGGTGTACCAGTGGTAAGGGATCATTGGGTTGGTCTAGTTCAATGGTGTTGATGGTTAGGATAGAGTTATTAAAAGCACGGATGAAATCTGCGATGGTACTCTCTATTAGTGGATCCATCAAGGGAGGTATCATTCTTTCCTCAAGACTCTCACTATCCTTATTATGCGAGACGGACTCTAGCGGTCTATCCCTTGGATCTTGTCTCTTGTTTTCAAGGGTTGGGTCATACTCGTGGACAACATTGATATCTTTTTCGTCACAAGATAGTTCTGATAGACTGTCCCACTCATACTCATTGGAATCAGTGTCACTCCCATGATGAAGTTGCATTTGTTGAATTTGCTCCACCAGATTGCTAGTAGATGCTTCTGGTTGTTTGCTTTTATCTTTATTTTCTCTATTGGTTCTGGGTGCTCCGGTGTATCCTAGCCCTGTAGTGTCTCAGGCTGCCAAGGTATGGGGTTGGATGGGTTCAGTGATACCATCCTTTCTTGAGCCTAGTGGACCATGTCCTTCGTACCCCATTCTTTGTAGCATTTGAAAACCTTGACCATATTGTGCAGTTTGTATAGTGGGATGGTCATGTTGTGTCAATGCACTGCCTTCATCCTTGTATAACCATTGCAAGATATCTTTTTCGTCACTCTCATCTTTGAGGCTTCCCCATTTGACAAATGGTTCTTTGGTATCTTTCTCTGCTTTAGGTTTTCTTAGAATGGGTCTTCCATATGGTCTTGGAGATAGAGGAGCTGTGCTAAGCAGAGGGATTGAGAGATTGTGTACTCACCCAAGCCCTTATCTTTGAGGTTGAGTTTAGATTGAGAAGCTTCTGAAGTGGAAGCAAGTGAAGCTAGGTTAATATGAGACGAGGATGAAGCAGAGGCACGGTTATTTGGGATTATAACTTTAGGTTTAGGCTGAATGGAGTTGCAATACTGGAACAGATTGGGGTCGCCTTGGATAGTGATCTCTTGACCTTCATAGGGGAACTTGATACATTGATGATATGTTGAAGGTACTACTTTTAGACCATGTATCCATGGTCTCCCAAGGAGAATGGTGTATGCTAGCTCCATATCAAGGACTTGGCATGCTACATCTTTTACTACATGTCCCACTCTGATCGGTAAAGTAACAATTCCTTTAGAAGTTCTCTCCTCCTCATCGTAGGATTTTATAGTGATTTTCTTTTTAGGATCTATAGCCTTCTCTGAAAACCCCAATGTAAGGATTAGCTTCAAGGTGCAAATATTCAAACTAACTCCTACATCGATTAGGACTCTCTTTATCTTGTGTTTATGAATGAAGGCTTTGATATGAAGAGAAGCATTATGGGGTTGAGTGATTGACATATCATCCTTTTTAGTGAATGATAGGGAATGAGGTGACGTAATGTGACCTACCATGGTTTGGAATTATTCTTCAGCAAGGTTTGTAGGGATGGAGGCTTCTGCTAAAGCTTTGTCAAGAATGGCCCTATGAGATAGGGATAGACGTAGAAGTTCCAAAATGGAGATATGCGCAGGTGTTTTGTGGAGTTGATCCACGATACTATATTGATTAGATGGAGTGGCAAGGGTTCCCCTAACGGTGGCTTTGTTATTGCGGGTAGTAACATTGCAATCTGGATTTTTGTTTATAGTGATCACATTGATGTGTGAATCACTTTCAGATATATGGTTAACAACATAGTTGAAGCCGACATTTGTGTAATTCATGTTGTTAGATCCACTGTTGTTTCTGTTGGAAGGTCCTCCCTGCTCGTAGTTGGGAAGAGGATCCTTGAATGCCTGGTGATCGCTGTTGGAGGTATGCCCATCAACGGATATTTTGTTTTTCTCTATCAAGTCTTGGATTGTATGCTTGAGTGCAATACAATCATTTGTCTTGTGCCCCCTGTTTTGGTGGTATTCATAGAAGTCGTTATTGTTCCACCAATGGGGTTTGACCTTTGGTTCACACTCTCGTGCCGAGGGAAGTGTTATGAGCTTGTTGGTGATCAACTTCCGTAGGGCAGTTTCTAATGATTCATCCAAAGGTGTGAACTTTCTCCTAGGTCAAAAGTTAGTAAACCTTGATTCAGTATTTCTTGGTTTGTTTTGTGGGGGGTTATTTTGAGGCATTGATAGGTTGAAGATTGGTTGCTTAGGTGCCACATTCTTGGCATCTACCACCCCATCATTCACAATGTTTTCTATTTTTCGTCCAGAATCTAGGTTTATCACTATTGGTGTTGGTACTAGGAGTATCCTTATAGAGTTTTATTTGACCCTTGGCAATGAGAGCTTTCTCAATGATGAGACCCATCTCAATGACCTTGCTAAAGGAAGTAGGACATTGGATTTGTATTTGGTAGCTCATGTCAGTTTGTAAGTTGTGCACAAACATTTCCAGCATTTGTTTTTCGGGCATTTGGTGCAGACACTTGCTTGCTAGCTGTTTCCATCTTTGCAAGAAGGCAGCAAAAGACTCTCCACCCTTCTGTTTGGTGTTACAAAGATCCAATATTGAGATGTCGTGCGCAATATTGTAAGAGAAGTGGGTGACAAATTTGTCGACAAGTTCATTGAATGTTTTAATACCAGGTGGTAGTCTAGAAAACCACTCCATGGCTTGTCCTCCCAAACTTCATGGAAATAATTGCATAAGGTAAGTGTTGTTGTGTGCGACCTCGAGGCAAGCAGCGTTGAATTCCCTGATATGGTCTCTCGGATCACCCTTTCCTTGATATTTATCAAACTTTGGTACCTCAAATCTTGAGGGGAAAGGAATCATGTTTAGGGACCTATCAAAAGGATATGGTGAAATATCCTCTAGGGTGTAATGTTTAGTCGATGCCCCCATTTTCATGTCTACGAATTCTTGTTGTAATGCTTGGATTTGTTGGTTTACTAGACTTAGGGCATCAGTAGGATCATTAGTTGTCTTGCTTTTGTCTGAAGGTGTTTCTTCCTGATGTCTACTTCCCTCATTTTCTTTGAGAGCCTCTACGTCATAATCCTTAGGGAGCTTGACTCCTAGATTTGCTAGGTGTAAAAAGAATTTGGTAGGGTCTTGGGCAAGTATCTTTTCCAATAGGTGTTGAAATTTTGGGTTATGTTGCGTTTGAAGGATCTCTTCCATAGAAATTTATTCATCACTTTCGTGACTATCTGAATGGATTTTCTCTGCCATTTCAATCTTCTTTTGTTTTTGTAACTGTGTTAAGACCATGCAAGAGGTGACTAGAGATGGGATGGAGTGAAATTTTGAGGAAGGTGCTAGAAGGTGACAAGATTTTAGCAAGGTTCTTCTTAGATCTAGGTGGTGTCAAACAAAGTTGGATGAACAAAACTATAGTCGAAGCAAGGATGATAGAAATCCATTTGCTTGATGTTGACTTAGTCTAGCACAATCCACTAGTGGAGTTCTGATAGAGAAGGATAAGTGATCCTTGATAGAGGAGACTCACTAGGTTTTGTTTGAGATGTGATGTCATCCTTGAAGGGCTTGGTTCTAACCTTGTGGGATTTTTGGAAGAAAATTGGTGAGATTTTGGATGAGAAGAAGATAGTTATGGTGTGGAAGAAGAAAGAAATGGTTGACTTGTACGATCTTAGTCAGATTTTGAAAAACTGAGACAGGTTTGAAAATAGTTTTTGAAAAGTTGAAATTTTTTACAGTTTTGCTCTTGGAAGGTACTGAAATTTGCTTTCTAGTTCAAATGCGCCACAACAGAGTGCAGAAGTGCCACAAGTCATATCAAATGCGCCACTCTGGTCTTTGTTCAAATGAGCTAAAAGTCCTAGCAAATGCGCTGCTAGTAGGGACAAATGCGCAATTCTGGTTTTTGCTTGGATTTTTAGAGTTTTCTTGGAACATTTTTTGGGATTTCTCTATTTTTGGTTTGAAAACTTGGTGTTTTTGAGAAATTGGTTTCAATTATGGCACAGACACAGCAAACACATAAGTTTTCATGATTTTTATCTTTTGTTATTTTTTTATATTTTTAGACTATTTTGACTCAAAAACAAGTACACCCTAGGCTGGATAGGATAATATTCATTGAATCCTCTAGCTGTGCATACTCAAAGCATGTAGCTCCAGGATCTGGGAGCACCGCTCCCCTCCATGGCACTCACTTCTCATGCATACCAGATCCAGGTTTCCTTAGGCTTGTACCCCCATCGAACCTTAGGATTGTCCCTGCTACCTCTACTAAGAGTCACATGAATCGAGGTTGCTTCAAGAGCTCCACCCTTTGCATCAACAAATAGGGGTTTTTGGCTTGCTAAACAATTGGTTCGTAGTCAGGGCAACCGTTCGAGTGGTTACACGTGCGGCGGCACTACTCTCTGTTATGGAGTCTCCCAGCCTCTAAGGGTTACACCTTAGAGGGTTTTGGGGGAGGTTGGCCATCGGTGTAACACAGCAGTACTCATTGCAGGAGGTTTTTACCTCAAGCACAATTTATTTTAAGTGGCTTGGTAGGGCTTGGCTTTAGCCTGTTACCACTCAGGGTCATTCCCACTTGGACAGGCGTGCATCCAAGGGCAAGCCCCCCTAAAGGTTAAACAAATGGAATAACAAGTATGGCGTTCTAGTCACCTAGTTAAGGGGAGAGCATAAGCCTATTGTCATTCACAGTCACAGAATACACTGATTAATCCAAACCTAGTTAACAGTAGAAAAACTAAATGGGCTATTCTACTTGTGCACTCACGTGGTTGTTAACTTTGAAGTGTTTAAGACATAGCAATGTTCATTCCTGTTTGTAAGATTGCAATTGATCTAACTAAAGAAGATAGCAATATGTAGATATAACAATGGTTCAGTTACTTTCTTCCTAGTTAAAGACTATGTGGAATTTGTATGCATGCACTTGTTTACTTTTCCCCTAGTTAGTCTAAATGAACTAAACAAAGCAGCTAAATGATCTAATCCAGCCACTAATCCTGCAAAACAGACGTTAGCTCAAACAGAAAATTAGATGAAAATTCTAAAACTACAGTGTAAAACAGAAGCGCCACAATGCGATCTGAATGCGCAGAAATAGATATTGCATGCGGCGTTGTACATATGCACTAAGACAGGAGGTAAATGTGCCAGAATATGATGCAAATGCGTTAATTAAACATATGCGCCGTGAAACAGAGTAAAAGTGCCACGACAGGAGGTAAATGCGTCGTTGTACAGAAGCACCAGAACAAGGGGTATAAGCGCCGAAATAGAGTGCGTATGCGCAGGATGACCGTAGGTGCCGAAACAGAGGGCAGAAGCACTATTTCAGGGTATGGATGCGCTAAATGACTGTAAGCGTCAAAGCAGAGGATAGAAGCATCAGTTTGAAGGTTGAATGTGTTGGAGTACGCATGCGCTGTAACAGGAATCAAATGTGCTGAATCAAAGGGTGCATGCGCTGAATAAACCTGTCAAAAATGTGTACGACACCTGTACAAAACCTGTCTACAAGAAAACTCAGATTTGTGATTAGAAAAGGGGCAAGTACCCCATGGTGGGCACCAAAATGTGATGGGGAAATAGTGGATTAATCAAATAACAATAATAAACCCAACACCAATGAAATCTGAAGATAAAATGATTTAAAACAAATAACAAAGATGATATATACGACCCTTTACCTATCGCCTTCCATTGCTCGCCTATCTGCTCTTGATCTTGGTAATAATTTGAAGCCCTCAAAAGCATGTGCTCCTTTGCTTGTTGAAGATGACAAGGGACAGAATGGCTATGATACTTCATGTGATTAAAGATGAGCTTCAACACACTAGTGGAATGGATGCTATGAAATGCTTATGGAGATGGTTGTGCCAAAGGTGCACTTGTGTTTCTGCAGCATAAGTTTGCTCAAGCTATGGATTCTTGAAATGAAGAAGAAGAAGGTTGTATTTATAGAGTTGGATGAGGGAAGATCAATGGCTGAGAAGAAAAGAGAAGATCAATGGATGAGGATTGTTGAGGAACGTGCAACAAAGGGAAGAAAGACATGTGTCATTTGAAAAGCAGCTTTGTTGAGTTAACTGCTCTGTTGATGAGGATGAATTTTAATTTTCTTAAATTAGAATTTATTTTTCTAATTTAAGAGCAAGTTTGCTTTAAAGATGCTTTAAAACTGATTTTGCTTTCGTATGACAAGAGGAATTTCATTTTTAGAAGATAAGAAAGATTTTTGAGGAGATAAGAAAACATAATTAAATAAAATGAATTTATTTAATTATTTTGTAGATAATTGAGAGGAATAAATAAAATATAGAAATATATTTTATTTTGTGGAGATTTTAGATTTTATTTAAATAAAATTGCATTTTATTTAAATTTGGAAGAATAAAAGATTTTAATTAAATAATTAAAATTATTTAATTATTTAGAAGAATGAGGTTGATGTAGATGAATTTAATTAATTAAATAAATGTAATTTATTTAATTAAATTAGAGGGGATGAATCAAATAAATAAATAAATTTATTTATTTATTGATAGAGGAATGTGAATGTGAAATAAATATTAAAAATATTTATTTAAGTAGAGTCATGTCATTTTTAGGTGTATACACTATAGAATGCAAAATGTCACTCCTAGAACCTTTCGGCTTTGCAAGTAGCTTGCAACCCAGAATGACTGAGACACTTGGCATATGAAACAAGACCTCCCCTAGCATTGACCTGCCCACTCAGACATGTTGGCACAATCAATTTGACCCCATGAGCTATAGAATGCAAAATTTCAGCCTTAGCAACTTTCTACTTTGTCGATAGCTTACAACCTGGAATGAATGAGACATTTGGCACATGAAACGAGACCTCCCTTAACATTTACCCACCCACCCCAAAGTGTTGACATAGTTGGTTCAGCCCCATGATGAGTAGAACAAAAAATATGGCACTTGGCAATATTGTGTTGCATGAAATTGAAGCATTTTGCAAGATTGCATTTGATTTTGGCACGGTTGAATAGATTGAAGTTGACCAAAACTAAGAGAGGTTATTGTGGATGGACTCCACGTGCACCTATAGGTCCAAACAGAACATTCCTAGCTACCACAAATTTGGAGAACTGCTCCGTCAAAGTTTGGTAGTTTTTGGTCTTAGGATCTTAAGTGACTTTGCTGGTAGCCTGCTGCCTCAAACAATTGGGACCCTTGGCACATGAAATGAGACCTCCCTTAGCATTTAACCAACCACCCCAATGCGTTGGTGAAGTTCGTTTGACCTCATGAGCTATAAAATTCAAAATATCACTCCTAGCACCTTTTAACCGCATGAAACTGAAGCATTTTGCAAGAATGCATTTAATTTTGGCACAATCAAACAGACTAGAGTTGACAAAAAACAAGAGAGGTTATTGTGGATGGACACCACATGCATCTATAGGTTGAAATAGAATGTTCCCAGCTATCACAAATTTTGAGAACTGCTCTGTCAAAGTTTGGTAATTTTTTCAGTCTTAGGATCTTAAGTGACTTTGTTGATAGCCTACTACCTTCAACGATTGGGACCCTTGGCACACAAAAAAAAACCTCCCTTGGCATTTATCCACCCACCTCGACATGTTGGTGAAGTCTGTTTGGCCCCACAAGCTATGGAATGACAAATGTCACTCCTAGCACCTTTCTACTGCATGAAACTAAAGCATTTTGCAAGAATGCATTTGATTTCAGCACAGTCAAATGGGGTGGAATTGATGAAAACTGAGAGAGGTTATTATGGACGGACCCCACGTACACCTGTAGGTCCAAATGGAACATTCCTGGCTACTATAAATTCTAAGAACTACTCCATCAAAGTTTAGTAGTTTTTTGGTCTTAGGGATCTTAAGGGACTTTGTCGGTAGCTTACTGCCCTAAATGATTGGAGCCCTTGGCACATGAAATGAGACCTCCCCTAGCATTTACTTGCCCACCCTAATGCGTTGGCGAAGTCCGTTCGGCCCCACAAGCTATGGAATGCAAAATGTCACTCCTAGCACCTTTCCACTGCATGAAACTAAAGCATTTTGCAAGAATGCATTTAATTTTGGCACAGTCGAATGGACTGGAGTTGACCAAAATTGAGAGAGATTATTGTGGATGGACCCATGTGCACCTGTAGGTCCAAATAGAACATTCCTAGCTACCAAGAATTCTGAGAACTGCTCTATCAAAGTTTGGTAATATTTTGGTCTTAGGGATTTTAAGGGACTTTGTTGGTAGCCTGCTACCCTGAATGATTAGGACCCTTGGCACACGAAATGAGACCTCCCCTGGCATTTACCCACCCACTCTGACACGTTGGCGAAGTCCATTTTGCCCCACAAGCTACAAAATGTCGCTCTTAGCACCTTTCCACTACATGGAAATGAAGAATTTTGTAAGAATGCATTTGATTTGAAGATTTGAACTCTAACTGTATTGGTTCCTTATTTTCCAGTACCATTGCTCATGCAAATCTTTCTATAGATATTAGACCATTTAATGAAGCCTTAGAAATGTTTTGGGTTGGACATTTTGCTAGATAACTAAAACCATAATGGAATGACAAAATTATATATGGTGTTCTCATTGCCCTGAGGATTCAATCAAGTAGTCCTTAGGTTGATATGACCATTCTAAGCTTGACATATGACTGCTACCATTTGCATATAACTATACATTTATAAAATGAGTGTTCTAAGATCTTTATAACACCCTTCTCTATTTTGCTGGGACAACACTATCGTAATATGACAATGCTAAAATGTGAATAATGGTATGATGAATAGTAAATACTCTTAGGACCTTGATGACTGTCCTAGCAATCATATGACTAGTTTTTTAATTGTTAGATCCCCCCAAATGGAAGCTTTGCTCGTCATATAACAATCTCACCCTCATATTAGGCCGTCGTAGTAACATGGCAACGTGGCATTTGATTATCCCATTATGTCAATGAAGTGACTTGAATGCATTACTAATGTAAACTTGCAACATGCCTTTGTACATGCCCTTGGTCTGAGATACAAAACAATAATCTTTTCTAATAAGGACATTTTTTATACCTAGGACTAAATTGACATGTGATTTGGCTCCCCATTACAGTCCACACTGTCCTATGGCTATTACCTTACATGATATGTGAGTGAGTTTTGATTATCATGAATATCCTTTTCTTGATGAACAAGTGACTAGGTTTGGGAGAAGACTTTAATGCCGTGATAATAGTCCCAAAGCTAAGTGATTGCCTTCTTGCTGATGACTGTCACATTCTTGACTTTAAGACTAATTCATGATTGCATGCTTGTCCATAAGTGTACTGTGTCATAGTTGGTCTATTGGCCTTGCTAGGGCTGTCTTTATGTGGGAATGACATGCTTGACTTGATGGGGTTGTCTTCCCTTCTTAATTTAGGATTTCTACTCACTGATTACCAACACATCTGTCTCTTCATTATGACAATCCTCTTCTTTCTTTCTTCTACACTCCCTACTTATAGAATTCACATTCATAATGCCAGCCCATATAAGTATCCTCTATGAAGACAATAATGCCTTTGATACATGATAGTCAACCTAGGGTTGTCTTTGACCTTTGTATGACAAATGCCTAATTAATTCTAGCTACTTGTAGTACTTCTAAGCATCTCCTATAATATCACCAAGTTCATGGTCATTACCATGTGTCCTCCAACAACAATACAAGTGTACCTACACTATAAAAAATACTTAGAATAACATACCTACAATTATGTAGTTGTGAGTTCTCCTTCAAAATGAATGAAGGTTGGAAAATAGTGGCGTTAGATTTATGTAAGTTTCCATGCTAAAATGCAACACCTAAAACTCATTGCTACCTTCTATAGCTCACTACAATTGTTTGCTATTCTACTAGATAATTATCAACATAAAGTTCCAATAGTAAAATTAAAAGTTCCAATAGTAAAATTAATAGTTTTAAAATACTGAACTGCTTAGAATCAGAAGATGAGGTTTTCTAGGAATTTAGGTCATGTGAGGACCGCCCTTTTTACTACTGTTGTTATGACTATTTACAGTACTGTTATTGTTACTTTCATATTTGTGGGATAGCAGTTCCCGAAATTTGTCAGACTATTTAACTTTATTATGTGTTCGGAAAAACTAATTGGGTGATGTTTGGATAAGTTACTTTTCAGAAAAATGAATTAGGGATGATGGAAAATTGTAATATGATTTTTAATTATGTTAAATTGTACTAAGGCATGAGAATGCATGTGTTATTTAAGTTGCTTCGGCTATGATGAATTTATGTGGTTACTGATCTTGTAATTGAGTGTGCAGGGACTACTAATCAAACCACAGATTTCGGAGATCATTCCACACCTTGTTATTTGTTATTCCCTGTTAAGCCGATCTGGTTCCACGAGGAACCAAGATCTCTTTGTGTTTGATGTCATGATGTAATGTGGTCTTTCGTATGGTCGAGTGGGTTAGGTTACCCTCATGTGACATTATTTTTTTTAAGTAAGTGTTGTAAAGAGATTGAATTTGAAATTTCTATTTTTATTTAATATTATGAGGCCCTTTTTCTTGTGCTTTACCTTGACCTGGGGTGTCTTGTATGGGTTAAAATTGACCCTGGGTTCTACCCCATGGGTCCAGGGGCCCATTTGGCATGGGTAACCCTTGAGTAACCTCCATCTAGTCAACTTAACCTTCCCCTGAAGTTAAGTGGCGAAAATTGGAGGTAGGAGGGGACATGATGGGTTGTACCAACACTCAACCCATCCCCTCTACTTTTCCCTAGATAAGAGATGCCATCCATTAGTGAAAGTTACCCCTTCTTTAGTAAGATTCCCCCATGTACTATGGGGACACCCATGTGAAGAAAGGAGAAAGAGGCATGGGTCACCTGTCTTGTTCCCATTTAACTCTTTTTTTTATTTCTCCCATGAGAAAGTGGAGTCACATGAGAGGAATAAGGAGTACCCTTGGGAATGGAGAGTGACATAAGCCACCTGGACAGAATAGTGATTTTTGGGAAGGGTGAGGAGGTGACAAGTGTCACTTCCCCATTTCTCAAAATTAGAAAGAAAGAGAATTTTGGGTTATTTATTTTGAAATTTTGGGATGAGAGGGAGTTAGTTGAATTTTGGGAAAAAAACTTTCATTTTGGCCTTACCAAAAATAGAGAAGTTAGTTTGGAAGATAGAGAAGGGAGAGGGAGTTGGTGGCTAAGGTTGGAGGTGAACTCTGTGGACTCTGCAACAACTTCATTCCAGGAGGGCTTTGCAAGGTTGGTCTAAATTTTACCTTTGTTTTGGTAGAACTGAAATGTGTATGAAATGTGTGTGAAATATGTGTTTAAATTTGTTTTCTGTGGGGTTCTTGTCGGGTTGTTTGACAGAGCGTCTCCCACTTGGGAGAAATGCTCATCAAGTTTGGGGTAGGGGAGGAGAGATCCTCCTCGGGTGCATACCTGTTTCCTTCTTTTGGGATGTTGAAAGCCTTGAGGGCATGTATCTGTGACTGTATTTTTGACTTGAGAGTCATATACAGATTTCTTACAAATTGTGATCACACTTGGTTGAGACCAAGAGAAATTGATATGAGTTCATTTATCTGTCAGGGTGACACTCTGGAGTCGAGTGTGTCCACTCTCTTGCCCCTTATGAAACTCACTGTAGTTGAGTTTCCGTATTGTGTAAAATAACCATGGGTGTATGTGTGCTTTGGGATTGTTGTTGTTTCTATTGTGAAGTGGAGTGTTTGAGTACCCAGGTGTGAGTATGGTCTCCCTAGCTCGGGGGTGACCCTCTTGCGGGTCTACGGTAGGGAGGAGAGCTAGACGAGTGGTATTTTTCTTCTTTGTTTGTCTTTGATACGCAGGTTTTTCTCTTGGAGCTTCTGGTTGGCTATTTATGAAGAAACAGATCATCTTCTTGTCATGAGAATTAGGCCTGGTTCATTTCATAGAGATGAAGAGAGAACACCTCTCTTGTTATTGTTGTAAATTAATGATATTCTGGGAATGAAGAAAATCACCTCCCTGCTCTTGTTATTATTGAACTTTTATTGGTTGTCATAAGTTTTCAGTTATATACTGTTTGGGAGGGGAAAGTTCATATCTGGAAAGTTGGTATTCATGATTGAGAAGCTGTAATATGAATGTGCTTAAAATTTAAGTTGATGTTTGCAATCTTTGTTCAATAGCAATTTTTGTGTTTCAGGTATTACTGAAAGGAAAAAGTTCATTTTTGCAATTTAATCTGAGTTGTTTACATTTGAAAGTTTGGAATTGCTTCACTAGTTGAAATGCTAATTTTCTTATAGTTTTAAAATGGGAAAGACAGTTTTAAATATTTGAGTTATCCTCCATATTTAATGGATTCTGTTAATTTAGAAGGATTAGAGGAAATCTAGCATGTAAATATAATCTGTTTGTAAATTTACAAGTCTTAAATGTTTATGAAAGTGGAAATTTATACTTATAATAAGGGGATAGCTATTTACCATTTGGTGAAATTAGGATATATATATATATATATATATATATATCTAATTGTTATGACAATTTCTTTATAACAGGTTGATTTGGAGAAAATGCATAAAGTAGTGAATTTGAGAAATTTTAGGAATTGGAATTATACAAATACATAAAGAATATTTTTTTTCTAAATAAATATCTCTATTTCTCTTTTTGAGTAATTATCATTTTATAGAATCATAGAGAAATTGAAAGTAATTATAATTGTTATGAAATTGAATGTTTTATTCAATATAAAAAAAAGGGGATATATATATATAAATATATTATCGTTGTTATATATACATATATATATATTTATTTATATATGAATATATAAATATATATATATATATATATATATATATATATATATATTTGAAAATATATTATTATTGATAATAATCAACGATTTGTGAAAGACTGTCATAGGTTAAGCCGCGGATTAGAAGACAGTCGCGGTTTTAGAATAGGCGGTGGGGGAAAATCCCCACCGCAGACCCTCTTGCATATATATGAAGGTGTGGAGTGGGGCGGAGCCCCACCCACACCCCACGTCGTGGGAATGTGGGTGGGGCTCCGCCCCACTCCACATTTCCCCCCCAATCCCTTATGCCGCTCCGCGGCCACCGCAAATCCTGTCCGCCACTCTGCGGCCACCCCGACCCTGCTCCTCTGTCACTGCGGCCACCGCCGCCCATGGCTGCCGTCTGCTGTGAATCTAAAGCAATAAAAAATGTTAGGGCTTGGGCCCTAACATATGAGTGGTGTATTTGTAATATAAATACAGTTTTTTTTATATAGCTTTATATATATAGGCATATATATATACTATATATGTCTATGTATATAGCTATATATATAATATAATAATGATTATATATATATATATATAGAGAGAGAGAGAGAGAGAGAGATATAGATATATATATCGTGATAAACCAATTTCGTCCTATGCATAGACTTTAAAATAAATATATTATATATATATGTATATATATATAGATATATATATATATATATATATATATATATATATATATCATATCGATAGGAGTAAATCTATGAACCATATTGTTGGACCCTCGTTTCAAATCGTTATAAACTATGTCTCATGGATAGAGAAAAGCAAATATATATATATAAATTATATTCTCACAGTAGATGTTATTAAGTGTTGAACACAACAACCAAAGAAGATATATTACCATGAACAGAGTTTTATAAAGTGGTGAACCACCTACATCTATTGACAACGTCATACGAGTCACAATCAGTGTATGAATCGTAATTAAGAGTAACCGTAACAACAGTAATTCTAAACAAGAGAAAATAAAATTATAATGTAAAAGAGTGTTTAGGAATATGCAGTGATACTCTGGAAAGAGTTTCTCAAAAGTTTCAACTATTAACGTACTAATAATCACCCGGAAATTGAAGAGGAAAATTACACAACTCTTTGCTCAAAAGAACACTGGAAATAAACTTAAGAAGCCACCACTGACAATCCATGTGGCCATATTAATCTCAACTGTAGCAAACGATCTCATATGTAAACCTGTAAGAGGTTCCGAAGAAGAAAAAAAAAACTAACATTGGAAAACACAGAGGAGAAAATGCGCGACATTTCTCACACGGGATAAGAGAACTAAGTTGACGGACCCTTCTGCAAATTTTGCTTAGGAACAAGTTGACTAAGTATTTACGAAGAGGAGGAACCTAGATCAGGGAAGATTAGGAGACCGAGTCCAGCGAAATAGTAAACCAGCCTTTGTGACCTAGATCATCCTGAAATTAGGTTTAATATCAACAATAGCTGCAGTAATAACCCTGATTGACGTAAATCATGAAGAAAGGTCAGGATGCACATAAAGAAAGCATAGAAAATGAAAGAGAGAGAGAGACCGAAATATAAACACACTAAATGAACTAAGAAATAGTTAAGGTAAGGGCGATAAAGATATAATCAGAATTAAGAACTTGTGAAAAGGGAAGAGAGGGCAACCAAACCGCCTTGTTGAAAATGCTAAGTCATAGGAGGGGTATGTTTCAGGAAACAAGAGAGGAGACAGACAACCGTGCCTGGCTGAAAAATGACTAAATAGGGAGATCACTAGCCGGTTTAGTCAGAACAAGGCGTCGTGGGGAGTGGTTCCTCTATCAGCGAACCACGTGCGTAAATGAGTGCAGCGTAATTCCCACTAACGTCGTAAGGCAATTCTGCTACCAAACATTGCCGAGGGTTCGATTTAAGAACTTTGGTAATCTCACTCTTGCAATGACGTTAGCAGCGTTGTATAGACCCTCTTGTTGATCTATATGCTTCTGGTTGCATGCCATTGTACTTGTATTCCACCGAAGAGTATAGTGTCTCGCCATGAGAGAACACCGTTGAGCATGCGTACGTATGCGAAAGGGGTTTTTAGGACAGTGTGAGAAAAGTTTTTCATATCTCGTGTCATAACCACATGACAGATGTGGTTATGACACGTGCGATGTGTGTTGTGACCACAAGGAAAATGTGGGCATGACAGGTCATGTAAGTTGATTTGTTTGATTTTGGACAAAGGGGCGGCCTAGTCCTTATCTAACACCTATGCTAGTAGCCTAGTCCACTGGGAAGCATCCTAGTCTAGAGAGTTTCTATAGGTATAAAAAATTATAAGAAGTCAAGAATAGTATGTAGAAGATTCTATTAGATGAAAAATTATCAACTTGTAGTGGAAGATGTGAAACCAACTAAAAATTGGAAGCAAGTCATAAAAGCCTTTATAAGAAATAATGAAAAAGAAAGTAAATGGACAGTCATAGGAGAGTAGTCAAGGAATGCCATAGTTTTAAGGGCAGTTATGGAGTCATTTTTTGTTTGAAACCCTCATCAAAATGGTATTATATGTAGGTATAGGATATCTTTAGTTATGCATACCTAAAAGGACATGTTGCAGTGCCAAAAATGTCACCATGATGCAAGAGATAGTCTTAATGTCATACATCTTAAGGCTTAAACTATTGATCAAAATCCTAGCATAAACTCAAGTTTTTAAAAGGACTTCATCACTAGTCTTGGATCACATCTAGAGACCTAAAGTTGACTACCATTATTGCAAACAGGGAATGGACAACCATCAAAGCATAAAGGATATAGGAATTTTGTCAGATGTAATTGCAACTACCCTTGTAGACATGTATGCAAAGTGTGGAAGCATAGACAAGGAACATGGACTATTTGATACAACACCTCAAAGCATAAAGGATATAGGAATTTTTGTCATATGTTGTAACTGTAGATGCCCTTGTAGACATGTATGTAAACTATGGATGCATAGACAAGGCATGTGGATTGTATGATAGAACACCTCAAAGCATAAAGGATATAGGATTTTTTTGTCATGTATTGTAATTACAGTTGCCCTTGTAGACATGTATGCAAACTATGGAAGTATAAAGGATATCAGAATTTTGTTAGATGTTGTATTTGCACTTGCCCTTGTAGACATGTATGCAAAGTGTGGAAGCATAGACAAGGCACATGGATTGTTTGACCTAACACCTCAAAGCATAAAGGATACCATAATTTTATCAGATATTGTATTTGCAGCTGCCCTTGTAGACATGTCTTTGCAAAGTGTGGAAGCATAGACAAGGCACGTGGAATGTTTGACCGAACACCTCAAAGTATAAAGGATGCCAGAATTTTGTCAAATATTATATTTGCAGCTACCCTTCTAGAAATTACGCAAAGTGTGTAAGCATAGACAAGGCATGTCAATTGTTTAACCTAACACCTCAAAGAGATCTATTTGTCATGGAATGCAATGATTGCAAGATATGCAGGAAATGGATTTGTTGAAAAGGCTTTAGAAACTTTCAAGCAAATGCAATTGGCACGTGTAAAGCCAAATTCCACAACCTTTGCTAGCATCCTCCCTATATCTGCCAAATTAGGATCTGTAATGTCCTTGACCTACTTTTTATTATAAAATCCCAATTTGAAAATGCATTTAACAAAATTAACAATAATATGCATCAAAACACCCAAACTAGCTAACTAGTCTTCACCACAATTACACCAGAATGAACATAAACAACTCCAATATTTTTATTATGATTTTATGATATAAATGACATCAAATCAGACCTACAACACTAATTTACAACAGCCACAACATCTGCAACACTTCACAACAAATCTTCTAATCACCACACTAAGACAAGCTGAAACTACACATATGTAAACTACTCCAAACACCATGAAACCCCCAAAACAACGTCTCAACAGGGAATAGCTGCACCAAGGTACTATAAATGATGAAGAACAACAAACATCTATAGCAATAAGCCACCACACAATAACAACCACCAACAATACCAAATTGAGAATGAATCTCCACACCAATACTTCTTGAAACTGCAATTCTACATAGCACTGCTAACAACCAATGAAACCCCAAAATGTATGAAAGATCCTCAATAATAATTTATTTGATTTTCTGATGCAAACCACATGTACAAAGGTCTGATATAGAAAAATGACTCAGCAGCAAACTCCTACAGAAATTATGCAATTTCAGCTACAACCCATTACACCGAATGTTGAATACATAAAGTAGATAACATGAAAATGTCTTCAAACCCCATAATGATACATTCAACACAATATGGCTAGAATATGACACTATAAATGATGATGTACAGTAGCACACACAACCCACAAACCATTACACAATAGTAAATACAAACAACACAATAAACAACACCTGAAATACTCAACCAATGCATAGAAATACCCTACAAACACAAACAAATATTAAATCTTCTACAATCCTTTAGCTCTGATGCAACCTCTAAAGTGAGATTGCTATCTGCAACCCAAGAACACCACCCTCAAATTGCTGAAAACTTGTGTCCACTGGCCACAAGCTTCATCTCCAATGGTTTCCCTGTCCATTGAAGAAATCACAAAGCATCAGCTCTGCAAGACAAAATGTAAAATCTGCAATAGTCCCTCTGCATACAAAATAAACAATACTTATAGGCTCCTTGGACACCTGGAAACTTCCACCATGTTTAGATTCACGTCCAAATATTTTTCCCCAAATTTAGGCACTTACATAGGTCATAAAATGCATTATAATATCTCTAAAATTAGCCTTTCATATTGTGCCACCTAAAAGGCATCTTTTGACAACTCAAAATGCATTTTTTAAGGCACCGACATGCAATAAAAGTGTCAACTCAAAAACTCATGACCCAAAGGGGAAATATTCTCTTGAATGAAGTGTATGTAACCTCTGATGCCAAGTGTCCACTAATTTCTTCCATTCCCCATGCACTGTGCCACTTGTTTTGGCTTGTCATAGCCACTAAATGTAGAAAGCAAGCTATTTGAGGATGCCACACCCAAGTAGCAAGGAAAAATAATTAAATAAAAATATATTTGGTGTTTAAATAATATCCTAATCTCAACCAAATCACCAAATTTATTATTATTTCCAAAAGTATCAATTGATCCTGATTTGTTATTTTGGGACTGTCAACTTACTATTTTTAGTAAGTTGTTATTTTTAGAAATTTTTGAAAAAGGGACATGACAATTCCTCCCTTCCAAAAATTTCTTGTCCTCAAGCAAGTGCAACAATGATGCTCCAAAATCCTGATGCCCAAAATAACCAAACATTTCATACTGCATAATAGATTGTGACCATGTACCTAGATGAGGTGTAGCATCTTTTGCCAAGGAACACTGCACAAACCTAAAAACTCAAATTCCGGTGTAACAATGTCATGAAACCAACAAAAATATACATGCAAATATTTGATACATTCACTCCCATTCGAAATTTGAACCACACCTTCCCATATCAACAATCTCTTTCTTTTAGGTTGTCCTTCTCAAAGTGTATATGCACTGTCACAAGAAAAATTAAACCAGAAACTCCTAGCACCTCTTACAATGATATAATTCAAATTTTTATAGTGTAGGGGACTATTATAGCAGTCCATGCATCTTCCATAACAATAAAGACAAGTTTTTAAAACAATTACCTCTTTTACCTTCGCATTGTGGAGATACACCCTGCTAAAATCATCACTAATTATTTCATAGTCTGCCTAATCTTGAAGGATGTCAAATACAACTTCATGATCTGATCTAGAACAACAATAATATTGTTGAGGAATAGTAATTAACATCATATAAAAGCAGCAAATGCTCCACCCAACTTTGGATATTAAATCTACAAACAACAATCCATTCTGATGGAAGATTGTGCACTCTTTGAATCCATCCACTAGCACATACTGATCACTACTCAAAATTTCTGAAATATTAGTGGCAAATTCATTTATGACATATTCTACCATGTTAGAAAACTTCCCAACATCGTGAATTACAAAACACTGAATAAGCATTTTGGTAGAACCATCCACAATTACCTTATTTCTACCCTTCAAGCATACTATATCAAAATCATTAAATTGGAATTTCCTTACCCCTTTTTGTAGCTCATCATTCAAATCATGTTGATCCAAGAAGAACTTCAAGCCATTGTAATTTTTTTCAACCATACATCTACCATAAACTAGATGTCTTCTAATCTTTGCCACAATATGCATGATGGCAAGGATTTTCTTGTCATACATAGAAAAACCATTTTTAGAATCTTTCAATTCTATTCTTTCAATTTCCATGGGGAACCTCCTTTGCATTGTAACTAATCCAACTCCCTTTCCTAAAACATCACATTCTATAGCAAATGGTTGTGAGAAATCTGAAATGAAAGATATAAGAAATAAGTTGATTACCTTCTCATGCTTATCAAAAGTTGCTTGTATTCTATCCATGCATGTAAGAGATCCTTTCTTTGTCACAATGGTTAAGGTTGCTGCTATATATGAGAGTCTCTTAACAAACCTTCTATCATGGATGCATAATCTAAAGAATCTCCTCAATAGAATTAGTGTGGTTAGGAATGCCCAAACTAGAAAAATTTGAATCCTCTTATAATCCACGTGCATTCCTTGAACAATTAGGCATGGACCAAGTATAAAATCTTTGTGAAACTAAACTCACCTTTAGATTCTCTTACAAATGGAGCATGTTTCTCTAGAATCCCAATGCTCATCAAAATTTGGTGCTTCATATGAACCTCCCATTCTTTTCTACACATCAGAATATTATTAGAAAACATAAAAGCAAATTTTTCCAAAAGACCACTAAATCCTTGATTCACCCTGAATTGGAAGGTGG
Organism: Cunninghamia lanceolata; assembly: GCA_027924645.1. Classification (NCBI taxonomy): domain Eukaryota; kingdom Viridiplantae; phylum Streptophyta; class Pinopsida; order Cupressales; family Cupressaceae; genus Cunninghamia; species Cunninghamia lanceolata. The sequence continues at coordinate 22,780,672 of BSBN01001583.1, forward strand.
CTAGTGGATTAGTTAAACCACATAGCATGATCATGAACTCAAATTTCCTTAGTTGCCTCTTGAATGTTATCCTGTGCATATCCACATTCCACACCTGAATGTAATGGTATCATGTGCTCAAATTAATCTTTGAGGAATTGATGCAGGAGCATCCAATGGTGTAAGGGCAATCTTGCATCACCCAAAAAGAAGTTAATTCAAAATCATTGTAGTTGTTTTCATTTCTTTCCATAATTAGTGTTTCTGGTTCCATAATATCCAGAATAATAATGTAGGACTTTCAGTTTTTCCAAAACTGCTAAAAATAGCGACCTGCCTAGTTTGGAAAGTGTACCTACTATTTTTAGAAAGTTTGCATTTGGGCACGTAATGAATCAAAAACTTCCAAAAAGTTACATAACAGAAATATAAGACCTTTGGTGAAGGAATCAGGCAAAGATCATTTGTGAGCTGAAAGATATTAAAGTTTTTGTTTTCTGAAAAGCCCCTAAAAAATTTTGGAACGAGATATGAGGCACTAAAACATCCAATAACATCCCAAAAAGTTGACAAAAATCTATTTATAGATTTTCAGCAGGATAGTTCACATCACGAGCTTTCCGGTGCTTAAAATGGTTTGTCAATCGGACACCCGGATCAAAAGTTATGCTTCCCAGAAGTTGACCTACTTTTGGAGGGAGTTACAAATTTTGAAATTTAGCTGGAGGCCACCAAAAAGTGCTATTTATGACTATTTTGGGAACCCTGGGCAGTAGTAGAGTTAAGGGGGCCAGTGTAGAGTCAAGAATAGGTGGGAAAATAGAAACCCTAGCTGATTTGGGTTACAGAAGGTTGACGATTCTAGACTCTTGAGGTTGGGAAAGTTGTAATGTGTTGCAGCCAGTAGGGGATTCATCATCTGATTGTAATTGAGTTTCTGTAATGTAATGAGTTACCCAGTTCAATAAAAGAAAGTTCTAGTTATTGTGTTCAATAGCTGTTATTGTGTGTTTTGTGATTTACCCCCTTCATCAGGAATAAACTACCTTTTGCAATTCATCAACAAGTTATTCACCCCTGGGAATCTTGTTCAAAGCTTCATGAATGGTACACCTTTTTCTTGTCATATGTTCCCTTCACCAAGTGGTTAGAATGTATAGCAAACCCAATATGAACCCTTATAAACTTTGTTTCAATCCAAATGCAAGGAATGGTGAAATCAATAATAATATTAATACCACTCTCCACTTTGACTCTTAGAAGATCATCCTTGTTAGCATGCTTTCTATGATGACCAAAATTTTGTAGTGACATAAGAGGAAACAATAAATCTGAAATATGACCATTATTTTCATTACTTAGGCTTCCAATAATGAGCTCATCCTTCTTTTCTAAGGTGTGGATTGTTAAGATACCCTCAACACTTCTATCCTTGTAACTCAAAATATTTTCTTTAAGTGCATATCCATCCACCATGCTACTTTGAGAACTAATCATTGTCTCATCCTTTGGATGTTTGGAGGTTGTTGCATGTTCCTCCATATTGAACTCTTTGCATCCAACAAGTAAATCCCATTCTTCCCTAACTTCATCACCTTTTTGCTGATATATGTAATCATTAAAGGGCAAAAAAATACCTTCTATTACTAAAGAATGTTTACCTTCAATTTGTATGTTGGATTTGCATAAAACACCTGGACCCCACACCTTCATGTATGAGACATTTTGATGTTAAGATAAGGGATCATCTTTCCACTTTGCACCATTCATCTCTTCAATATTGTTAGAATACCTCTCTTTATGATAGAAATATTGTAATGACATCTAATGAAAATGATGCAACAAATCCTTGCTTCTACTAACATCCTTATTTCTCAAGTTGCAAACAAAAAAGAAATCAAAATGTTTACCTTCCTCAGCTGATTTAAAAATATTTGAGGTATTTGCAATATTACAATGCTTCTTATGATGAATATCCTCAATAGAATAAGTCTCAACTGAGGCATCCTTCTTGAAGTCGTTCTCATCAACATAGTTGTCTTGCCGAGTATTCTCATATGCAATTGGGTCCTTCATGCTTAAAACATCAATAGGTATTTCTTGGATATCATTAGAGATCATTGAAACATTTTCATCCATTACTAGTCCTCTATTTATGATATTCAAATCTAATCTCTCTTAACTCTATCAAAATTAATATCTTCCCAATATTATGTTGTTATATGGAGCCTAATCAGACTCGAAGGTTAATCCCCCCAAATTATTTAATGAGGGAGTGCAGGTGGGGGGCAGAGAGCCCCTCCTGCGGGGCCTAGGGGGCTTATCCACTCGGTGAGGGCCCAAGTGCAGAGCCGACATTGGGGGTCTGGGGGCAACGCCCCCAGCGGGGGTTATTGGGGGTAGTGCGCCCAACTGAGCGCTTGGGGGCAGCGCCTCCAAAGCAAAAATTGCCTATTATTTTATAAAGGCGTCGGGATTTTTTTTTCTATTGGCCAACATAAAAAAACCTATTTTGTAACCAACATAAGGCTTGATAAAAGCAGTTAAGGGTTAGGGTTTCCGTTGATTGTATTGTAGCATTTGCAGTGGTATTGAGTTGCAAGGATTGCTAGTTGTAATCAGTTTTGATTTACTAGATAATAATATTAGACTCTCTGTTGGTGGATGTAGCCTGAGTTTGGGTGAACCACGTTAAAAATTGTCTCTCGCTGTTATTATTTTTATGTATTTTCATTCTTCTATTTAATCTTTATTTGCATTTAATTGATATCTTTTGCCAGCTAACCCTAACACATTAAAGATGATTAGAGATCATTAGAGTATCTTTATTAATGATAGAAATTTTACCTTCAACCATTGTAGCTTGTTGTACCTTTAGTTCAAGTATCTCTTCCTCCTATAATAAAATGTTTTCCTTAGCAATGTTTTGTGGCTCTACCGGTTCTACTACTATAACTTTTGAATCTTCCTTATGCTCCACTTCAACCATTGCATCTTCTTGAATCTCTGATTTTTTTTGTTGGTTTCAAAGTTCTCTTGTCTTCCTTATCTTGCTCATTTCTCCTTGGACCCTTACCATAAATTTATAGAAGTCTTTCAAATGAAATAGCTGATTTGAAGGCTTTAGATTGGTTGGAATATTCTTCAAACCACTTTGATATCTCAGCATCTTCAACCATGATTTGCTCTTCTCCAAATTCTGAATCAACTGTTAATTTTCCAAGCTTTGAGGTCTCTTTCACAAAGAAGCATGAATCAAAAACCCTATAGGCTGGTAAGATCATGCTCTGATACCACTATAATGTCCTTAGTCTAATTTTTATTATAAAATCCCAATTTGAAAATGTATATAACAAATTTAACAATAATATGCATCAAAACACCCAAACTAGCTAACTAGTCTTCATCGAAATTACACCAGAATGAACATAAACAACTCCAATATTTTTTATTATCATTTTCGGATATAAATGACATCGAATAAGACCTACAACACTGATTTACAATAGCCACAACATCTGCAACACTTCACAACAAATCTTCTAATCACCACACTAAGACAAGCTGAAACTGCACATATGTAAAGTACTCCAAACACCATGAAACCCCCAAAACAACGTCTCAACAGGGAATAGATGCACCGAGGTACTAGAAATTATGATGAACAACAAACATCTACAACAATAAGCCACCACACAGTAGTAACCACCAACAATACCAAATTAAGAATGAATCTCCACACTAATATTTCTGAAAACTACAATTCTGCACTGCACTACTGACAACCAATGAATCCCCAAAATGCATGAAAGTTCCTCAATAATAATTTATTTGATTTTCTGATGCAAACCACATGTACATAGGTTTAATATAGAAAAATAACCTAGCAGCAAACTCCTACAGAAATTATGCAATTTCAGCTACAACCCATTACACCAAATGTTGAATACATAAAGTGGATAACATGAAAATGTCTCCAAACCCTAGAATGATACATAAAACACAATATGGTTGGAATATGGTGTTATTAATGATGATTTACAACAACACACACAACCCACAAAACCTTACAGAATAGCAAATATAAACAACACAATAAATGACACCTAAAACACTCAACCAATGCACAGAAATACCCTACAAACACAAACAATATTAAATCTTCTACAATCCTTTAGCTCTGATGCAACCTCTAAAGTGAGATTGCTATCTGCAACCCAAGAACACCACCCTCAAACTGCTAGAAGCTCATGTCCACCAGCCACAACCTTCATCTCTAATGGTTTCCCTGTCCACTGAATAAATCACAAAGCATCAGCTCTGCAAGAGAAAATGTAAAATCTGCAATAGTCCCTCTGCATACAAAATAAACAATACTTATAGGCTCCTTGGACATCTGGAAAGTTCCACCATGTTTAGATTCATGTCCAAATATTTTTCCCCAAATTTAGGCACTTACATATGTCATAAAATGCATTATAATATCTCTAAAATTAGCCTTTCATATTGTACCACTTTAAAGGCATCTTTCGACAACTCAAAATACACTTTTTAAGGCACCGACATGCAATAAAAATGTCAACTCAAAAACTCATGACCCAAAGGGGAAATATTCTCTTGAAAGAAGTGTATGTAACCTCTGATGCCAAGTGTTCACTAATTTCTTCCATTCCCCATCCACTATGCCACTTGTTTTAGCTTGTCATAGCCACTAAATGCCAAAAGCAAGCTATTTGAGGATGCCACGCCCAAGTAGGGAAAATAATTAAATAAAAATATATTTGCTGCTTAAATAATATCCTAATCTCAACCAAGTCACCAAATTTATTATTATTTCCAAAACTATCAATTGATCCTGATTTGTTATTTTGGGACTGCCAACTTACTATTTTTAGTAAGTTGTTATTTTTAGAAAATTTTGAAACAGGGACATGACAAGTCCTCTTTTCCAAAAATTGCTTGTCCTCAAGCAATTGCAAAAATGATGCTCCAAAATAACCAAACGTTTCATACTGCATAATAGATTGTGACCATGTACCTATGAGGTGTAGCATCTTTTGCCAAGGAACACTATGCAAACCAAAAAACTCAAATTCCTATGTAACAATATCATGAAACCAACAAAAATATCCATGCAAATATTTGATACATTCACTCCTATTCCAAATCTGAACCGTACCTTCCCATATCAAAAATTTCTTCCTTTTAGGTTGTCCTTCTCAAAGTGTATGTGCACTGTCACAAGAAAAATTAAACCATAAACTCCTACCACCTCCTACAATGATATAATTCTAATTGTTATAGTGTAGGGGATTGTTATAGCAGTCCATGCATCTTCCATAATAGCAAAGACAAGTTTTTAAAACAATTACCTCTTTTACCTTCACATTGTGGAGATACACCCTGCTAAAATCATTGTAAGGAAATGAGAGCATCTCAGAACGTATTTCTAAGAGTAGTGGTGTCTTCAACAGATTTAAATTCTTTTCAATTGCTTCAAAAACATGCACAACTATGCCACAAAGCGAAAACAGACATAGTACATTTCCAACATTGACCCTTAGAGGAAATACAAGCAATAAGATCTAATTTCAACAACATAAATATTAAACATGAAAGACAGAATAGAAGCCATAGATTTATGTGGGGAAAACCCTTACAGCTAAAAAACCCCATACTCCAAAAGCCTAGATCACCATTGTATTATTCAGCAACAGAAAATACAGTTACATTACAAATCTGGCATTAAGCCTTTCATGGAGATTTACATTTTGTTCCTCTGGAAGAATAACTGACAGCATAATCCTGCACAAAGTTCTCCAACACTCGGGTTAGTCCTTCATACTATTATCATGCCACAAATAGCATACAGCATAGGACATCACCCTACACCCGAACTCTGTTCTCGCTGACTTCTCGACCTCTGTATCTTCCTTCTTTTTGGTTCAGTCCTTTCACATACTGTTATCATGTTGCATAACATACAACATAGGACTTCCCCGAAGAAGAATACAGACCTCACAAGATTGAATTCACAATCTAACTCTCTCTCACCAAGACTGTCCATCTCCAAACTTGTTTAACCATCTGAGTAACCAATCAATTCAGTTATGCTCAGTCCAACTGTTCAAACTACCGTCTGACTATTCACATTCACGAGAATTCATTAGTCCCACATGCATTAGTTGACAAATACAGCAACAACATATATGCATGAACACACGGTAAGTATATCATCGGCACTTTTGCCGCCGACGACCCCAGCCAGTCAAACAGCAATGAACCATTGGAGTGACCAATCCCTTTGACATGACTTCTTCCTTCTTCACCGACAATGTTCCTCCTGCCAATGCCAAACACCATCGGACAGACCAAGCTCATTGGAGACCAGTCCACCATCCACATTGATGGTTCCTTGTCCCACCGATACCCAAGTCTTCATCCTTCATCAGCGTGACCAATGCACATCAGAGAAAGCATTCCAATCCACGCTGATAAGACCAGTCTCACCGATACATTGCTTACACGTATGTCGATCCACACCTTCCATTGGAGAGACACCAACTATCGCAGAGACAACACAACACTTCGTTGATAGTTATAGTTACACCTATCAATGTAACATAGGTGATCAAAGAGAGAACTTCAACCAAGCCCGATAGCGATAGTCAAGCCGATTGGTGAAACAAAATCATTGATGGAACACAAGCAAGTTACGCTGATAGAGCCTGTCAGGCTGATAAAAAAGGACAATCAACCAAGGACAAGAGATCGCTGAGACACAAAGCAGCTCTTGTTGATGCCTATAATCTGAGTCACAAGTACTCAACATTCTCCCACTTGACAAAGGAATTACAAGAAACCATCAATGCTCCAAGTCACAGAACCAAAACTGATACTGCCTCCACTCCACTGTGCTCACAAGCTACACAGAAGCTTTAACAAAACCAACTTCAAAGCTTTCAGAACATAGCCATGAAACCATCCTCCAGAAACAAGATAGAACATCAGCTAGAACAACAATCAGAAAACTAACTACACCCATCCAACTGAACAAAACCCACGTGACTGAAAAAAGCACACACATCAAGTGCTATTCCATCTAATCACTCATACCTTGAAGGTATTCACATCAGTAGACTCATGCAACCTAGATATACACCCATCAACTGCAAATACAAGATCCATGTGTCAACCAGTCGAAAAAGACCAAACACATCCAAGAACTCCCACTGCATGGGTAATGCAGATCTAAAAAAGATCATGGCATACAAAGTCCACCAATAGCATCACATAGAAAGTGTAAACATCATGTAGTACCAAGGAAACATCCACCATGATATTCAAAATCTGTAAATCAATAACCTGTACGTCTCACCACCAGTCTAAAAATCTCTCAAGTTCTTCACACCCAACAATGAAAGAGATAATAGAACCTTCATTCTATCACCCAAGAACATAAGTGAAAGCACATGACCACAAACTAGTGATCACTTTAGCTCCGAACAAAACCTCAAACCAATGTAATGTGAAACACACCAACAGAAAAATAATTGAGACCAAGAGAAACACTGCACATCATATACCTGTAGACAATCCTTCTACATACACCTCTGAATGCCAACTGTGTCAAGTATGATCTCCTTCCAAACACCCCAAAGAGAACAGCATAACAACACCCACCCATTCAATCTCCAGAGATCAAATTCATCATATGTAATCATGCAACTAACATGGATGTAAGCCTCTCAAACCAAAGAAGATCAAACTAATCCATTTCCCATTTCAGGAAATTAGCCCATAAAACCATCTCCTAACAATCCTCATCAATGAACGATATTTTAAACTTAAATGCATAAGGAGATTAAACATGCTTTCCATCTCTCACAATGAATCCTCCAGAACCATCTATGAGCAATTCAAGATCCATGTCTATGAAAGAAAGCATACAATACCTGAGAGAAACAATGAACAATACCTCTCAAGTAATAAACTGCCGAGTAGACTATGAGCAGGGACAAGAATGCTCCTCCAAGATATACAAGCCATCATGACTCCTCCAAGAGAAATCTCCTCATAGGTCTCTATTGAACTCCCATCCTACCAAGGTGTAGGCTTCTTGGACTTTCTTCTGAAATCTTGATCAAGAGTAACCATCAACAACACTTCTCTTATCTTAAGAGAGGTACAGCCTCACCTTATTCTCCATGTACCCATGGGCATCTACAAATAATCATATCATGCTAAACTCCAAATGAATCTCTACACCAACATGAAATAATCAAGCAAAAAGATTAATGCACCCAACACACAGAGAATCACTAGACCACTGCCAAAGCTCCAATCATCTAAGTCAGGAACTTATCACGACATCATGATCTTACCATCCCCCTTAGGAGATCCCATGCTCCAAGTGAACATAACCATGGTCTCAAGAGCAATGTATCATGCCAAAACTTAAATGCATAAATCAAGAAAAAATACCATGACATGAAACAAACCAAACTCTAAACCAACATCACCTGTCAAGCACCACCAACACCTCAGCCGAGGATTTCATGAATCCTCCATGACTCCAAGATCTTACACATCCTCAAATAGTGCCCCTACAAATGCAAAAGAACCCTTCTGCAGCAACAGGATCTAAGAGCACCTCCTAGTAACATCTGCAACACTAAAGAAGATCATTCACCTCTAATTGATGAATGCACAGTCAATGCTAAAGCTCCCACTAAACCGTGACAACTGAGCTTTCCAAGCATCATGACCAAATATCTTCTCATCTGAAAATCCTCCAGGTCCACACATTAAAATGTCCATGTGACAATAAAACCAAGTGGCACCAAGATCTCCAAACCAAAAAAATACACTATCACTGTCAGTAGCTTACACAAACCTGTGTATCCAAGCTATTCATGACATCGTGATACACATGCTACAAGTCCCCTTAATTGACTATTTAGGTACTTTACAATATCCATCCTCTCATCCTGAAGCAGTCACACCAATGCACAAGTGACCAAAGACAAGGTCAGCTAACAAATCTGCATAAACACTGAAATAATCTTGTGGATATAGACAGTCCACTTCCAAGTTATCCCACTGCAGCCAATGGGTAGCTAATCCACAAACTGTATAATTCGTAGATCCAATCAATATAACATGCAAAACCACTATCGCACTAGAAACTGCAAAACTGAGATCTCAAGGAGTAGATAACAATGTAGACAACATGACTCAAGCACCATATTACGTACAAATCTGATTCGCCAAACATGTCCACAACCTGGGCATTATAGTTAAGAAAACCAAAAGCATTACCACAGAAATACTGAGTGACATATCACTTACCAGCACTCCCATGTAGAGAAAGCTTTTCACCCCCTCACACCATGCATGAATCATGCATGCAAAACTACAACTATATCATCCAGCAACACCTCAAAAGCCAGGGTCTAGAAATAGCTTAATTGCAGCTTCACAAAATCACAAGTTTTTCTCTTAACCATGTAAAACCTGCAAAACCACTGTGTTTGAAAAACACCCATGCACATCCACACCCACTTCACATCTGGAAGACCAAAAGTCTGCAACATAAACTCCATAACAGTTAAACCAGAATAATGGATCATCATGAATATGCATAACCATAGATTTTAAGGAAAAACTATGAAACCCCTCAAAACCAAGAAACATGATTCTGAGACATGAAAGTACAAAGCATCCACTAAAGGAAATAGTAGTTCAGGAACTTCAAGCCTACTTGTAGGCCAACTCCACAACCACCAACCTACACCTGCATCCGAGAGAGACAGGCTATTACTGAAGCTCTCAGACCATCCAATGACCAACGCCATAGCCTACATGCAATCAGTGTAACAAAAATTATGCCTTCCAATACCAGGACAAAACACCCAGCATAAGCACATTTCTCCATAGCTGAAAAACAACCCAAGCTTCTCCATATCATCAGGGAGCCTCTCACATAGACACCCAATACAGAGATTTGCTGCATCTCAACCATAGAGTAAAATATTCCACCCCATGCATCAGGATTATATCGCTGCCAACTAGGAGCCTCAAATCACATCATTTCAATATGACCAGCTCCAGTTTCTCCATCTTTCAAGTGCCTATTGTAACATGAAAACAAGATCAACTACTAGACTTCGCTCAAAACAAGGATCAAAACATTAGATGATTCCTTCAGATTTCCTCAAGCCTGTCACACTAAGAAATCACCACAGAAGGAATACCTAGACCTTATACACTAGGAACTCTTGCATGCAAACACATGCAGCACACAAATGTACATATGTGAGCAATAAAGCAAATCCTAGAAGAAGGCTCTGATACCACTTGTAAGGAAATGAGAGCATCTTAGAACATATTTCTAAGAACAGTGGTGTCGTCGATAGATTTAAATTCTTTTCAATTGCTTCAAAAACACGCACAACTATGCCACAAAGTGGAAATAGACATAGTACATTTCCAACATTGACCCTCAGAGGAAATACAAGCAACAAGATCTAATTTCAACAACAAAAATATTAAACATGAAAGACAGAACAAAAGCCACAGATTTACGTGGGGTAAACCCTTACGGGTAAAAAACCCCACACTCCAAAAGCCTAGATCGCCATTGTATTATTCAGCAACAGAAAATACAGTTACAATACAAATCTGGCATTAAGCCTTTCATGGAGATTTACATCTTGTTCCTCTAGAAGAATAACTGACAACATAATCATGCACAAAGTTCTCCAGCACTCGGGTTAGTCCTTCATACTGTTATCATGCCACAAATAGCATACATCACAGGACATCACCCTACACCCAAACTTTGTTCTCGCTGACTTCTCAACCTCTGTATCTTCCTTCTTTTTGGTTCAGTCCTTTCACATACTGTTATCATGCTGCGTACAACATATAGCATAAGACTCCCCGAAGAAGAATACATACCTCACAAGATTGAACTCACAATCTGACTCTCTCTCACCAAGACTGTCCATCTCCAAACTTTTCTAACCGTCCAAGCAACCAATCGATTCAGTTACACTCAGTCCAACCGTCCAAACTATCGTTTGACTATTCGTATTCATGAGAACTCATTAGTCCCACATGCATCAGTTGACAAATATAGCAACAACATATATGCACGAACACACGGTAAGTATATCGTCGGCGCTTTTGCCACCGACAACCCCAGTCGGTCAAACAGCAACAAACCATCAGAGTGACCAAGCCCTTCGACATGACTTCTTCCTTCTTCACCAACAATGTTCCTCCTGCTGATGCCAAACACCATTGGATAGATGAAGCTCATCGGAGACCAGTCCACCATCCATATCGATGGTTCCTTGTCCCACCGATACCCAAGTCTTCATCCTTCGACTGCGTGACCAATGAACATCAGAGAAAGCATTCCAATCCACATCGATAAGACAAATCTCGCTGATACACTGCTTTCATGTATGTCGGTCCACACCTTCCATCAGAGAGACACCAACTATCACAGAGACAACACAACACTTCGCCGATAGTTACAGTTACAATGATCGGTGTAACACAGGCGATCGGTGAGAGAACTTCAGCCAAGCCTGATAGCAATAGTCAAGCTGATCGGTGAAACAAACTCATCGCTGGAACACAAGCAAGTTACGTTGATAGAGCCTGTCAAGCTGATAACAAAGGACAATTGACCAAGAACAAGAGATTGTTGAGACACAAAGCAGCTCTTGCCGATGCTTGTAATATGAGTCACAAGTACTCAACAATCATCACTAATTATTTCATACTTTGCCTCATCTTGAAGGATGCCAAATGCAACTTCATGATCTGATCTAGAACAACAATAATATTGACGAGGATTAGTAATTAACATCATATAACAATAGCAAATACTCCACCTAGCTCTGGATATTAAATTTGCAAACAATAATCCATTATGATGGAAGATTGTGCACTCTTTGAATCTATCCACTAGCACATACTGATCACTCAAAATTTCTGAAATATTAGTGGCAAATGCATTTATGACATGTTCTACCATGTTATATAAAACTTCCCAACATCATGAATTAAAAAACACTGAATAAGCATTTTGGTAGAACCATCAACAATTACCTTCTTTCTACCCTTCAAGCATACTATATCAAAATAATTAAATTGGATTTTCCTTACCCCCTTTTGTAGCTCATCATTCAAATCATGTTGATCCAAGAAGAACTTCAAGCCATTGTAATTTTTTTCAACCATATATCTACCATAAACTAGATGTCTTCTAATCTTTGCCACAATATGCATGATGGCAAGAATTTTCTTGTCATACATAGAAAAACCATTTTCTAAATCTTTCAATTCTATTCTTTCAATTTCCATGGAGAACCTCCTTTGCATTATAACCAATCCAACTCCCTTTCCTGAAACATCACATTCTATAGAAAATGTTTTGAGAAATTTGAAATGAAAGACACAAGAAATGAGTTGATTACCTTCTCATGCTTATCAAAAGTTGCTTGTATTCTATCCATGCATGCAAGAGATCCTTTCTTTGTCACAATGGTTAAGGTTTCTGCTATAAATGAGAGTCCCTTAACAAACCTTCTATCATGGCTGCATAATCTAAAGAATGACGTCAATAGAGTTAGTGTGGTTATGAATGCCCAAACTAGAAAAATTTGAATCCTCTTATGATCCACATGTATTCCTTGAACAATATAGGCATGGACCAAGTATAAAATATTTGTGAAACCAAACTTACCCTTAGATTCTCTTACAAATGGAGCATGTTTCTCTAGAATCCCAATGCTCATCAAAATTTGGTTCTTCATATGAACCTCCCATGCTTTTCTACACATCAGAATATTATTAGAAGACATCAAAGCAAATTTTTCCAAATGATCACTAAATACCTGATTCACCCTGAATTAGAAGGTGGCTAGTGCATTAGTTAAACCACATAGCATGATCATGAACTCAAAGTTCCTTAGCTGACTCTTGAATGTCATCTTGTGCATATCCACATTCCACACCTAAATATAATGGTATCTTGTCCTCAAATTAATCTTTGAGGAATAAACTACCTTCTTTAATTCATCAACAAGTTCTTCACCCCTGAGAATCTTGTTCAAAGCTTCACGAATGGTACACACCTTTTTGTTGTCATATGTTCCCTTCACAAAGTAGTTAGAATGTATAGCAAACCCAATATGATCCTTTATAAACTTTGTTTCAATCCAAATGCAAGGAATGGTGAACTCAATAATAATATTAATACCACTCTCCACTTTGACTCTTAGAAGATCATCCTTGTTAGCATACTTTCTATGATGACCAAAATTTTGTAGTGACGTAAGAGGAAACAACAAATCTGAAATATGACCATTATTTTCATACCTTAGGCTTCCAATAATGAGCTCATCCTCCTTTTCTAAGGTAGGGATTGTTAAGATACCCTCAACACTTTTATCCTTTCAACTCAAAATATTTTCTTCAAGTGTATATCCATCCACCATGCTACTTTGAGAACTAATCATTGTCTCATCCTTTGGATGTTTGGAGGTTGCTACATTGTCCTCTATCTTGAACTCTTTGCATCCAACAAGTAAATCCCATTCTTCCCTAACTTCGTCACCTTTTTGCTAATACATGCAATCATTAAAAGGCAAAAAAATACCTTCTATTACTAAAGAATGTTTACCTTCAATCTGTATGTTGGATTTGCATAAAACACCTGGATCCCACACCTTCATGTATGAGACTTTTTGATGTTGAGATAAGGGATCTCCTTTCCACTTTGCACCATTCATCTCTTCAATATTGTTAGAATACCTCTCTTTATGATAGAAATATTGTAATGGCATCTAATGAAAATGATGCAACAAATCCTTGCTTCTACTAACATCCTTATTTCTCAAGTTGCAAACAAAGAAGCAATCAAAATGTTTACCTTCATCAGTTGATTTGAAATATTTGAGATATTTGCAATATTACCATGCTTCTAATGATGAATACCTTCAATATAATAAGTCTCAATTGAGGCATCCTTCTTGAAGTCATGCTCATCAACATAATTGTCTTGCTGACTATTCTCATATGCAATTGGGTCCTTCACGCTTAAGACATCAATACGTATTTCTTGGATATCATTAGAGATCATTGAAATATTTTCATCCATTACTAGTCCCCTATTTATGATATTCAAATCTGATCTCTCTTTAACTCTATCAAAATTAATATCTTCCCAACATGAAATCTCACTAGAGATCATTAGAGTATATTCATTAATGATAGAATTTTTACCTTCAACCATTGTAGCATTTTGTGTACCTTTAGTTCAAGTATCTCTTCCTCCTATAATAAAATGTTTTCCTCAGCAATGTTTTTTAGCTCTTCTGGTTCTACTACTGTAACTTCTGAATCTTCTTTATGCCCCACTTCAACCATTGCATCTTCTTAAATCTCTGATTCTTTTTCTGTTGGTTTCAAAGTTCTCTTGTCTTCCTTATCTTGCTCTTTTGTCCTTTACCCCTTACCATAAATTTCTTGAAGTCTTTCAAATGAAATAGCTGATTTGAAGGCTTCAGATTTCTTGGAATATTCTTAAAACCACTTTGATATATCAGCATCTTCAACCATGATTTTCTCTTCTCCAAATTCAGAATCAATTGTTAATTTTCCAAGCTCTGAGGTCTCTTTCTCAAAGAAGCATGAATCAAAAACCCTATAGGGTGGAAAGATCATGCTCTGATACCACTGTAATGTCCTCAATCTAATTTTTATTATAAAATCCCAATCTAAAAATGCATTTAACAAATTTAACAATAGTATGCATCAAAACACCCAAACTAGCTGACTAGTCTTCATCGAAATTACACCAGAATGAACATAAACAAATCCAATATTTTTTATTATGATTTTCTGATATAAATGACATCAAATCAGACCTACAACACTGATTTACAACATCCACAACATCTGCAACACTTCACAACGAATCTTCTAATCACCACACTAAGACAAGCTGAAACTACACATATGTAAACTATTCCAAACACCCTGAAACCTAAAGAACAACGCCTGAATAGGGAATAGCTGCACCAAGGTGCTGGAAATGATGAAGAACAACAAACATCTGCAGAAATAAGCCACCACACAGTAGTAACCACCAACAATACCAAATTGAGAATGAATCTCCACACCAATACTTCCCGAAACTATAATTCTGCACAACACTATTGACAACCAATGAAACCCCAAAATGCATGAAAGCTCCTCAATAATAATTTATTTGATTTTTTTATGAAAACCACATGTACATATGTTTGATATAGAAAAATGACCCAACATCAAAATCCTACAAAAATTATGCAATTTCAGCTACAACCCATTACACCAAATGTTGAATACATAAAGTAGATAAAATGAAAATGTCTCCAAACCCCAAAATGATACATACAACACAATATGGATGGAATATGGAACAGTAAATGATGATGTATAGTAGTACACATAACCCACAAACCCTTACACAACAACAAATACAAACAACACAATAAATGACACCTGAAACACTCAACCAATGCACATGAATACCCTACAAATACAAACAATATTAAATCTGCTACAATCTTTTAGCTCTGATGCAACCTCTAAAGTGAGATTTCTATCTGCAACCCAAGAACACCACCCTCAGACTGCTAGAAAATCATGTCCACTGGCAGCCACAAGCTTCATCTATAATGGTTTCCCTATCCACTGAAGAAATCACAAAGCATCAGCTCTGCAAGAGAAAATGTAAAATCTGCAATAGTCCGTCCGCATACAAAATAAACAATACTTATAGGCTCCTTGGACATCTGGAAACTTCCACCATGTTTAGATTCACGTCCAAATATTTTTTTTCCAAATTTAGGCACTTACATAAGTCATAAAATGCATTATAATATCTCTAAAATTAGCCTTTCATATTGTACCACTTAAAAGTCATCTTTTGACAACTCAAAATGCATTTTTTAAGGCACCAACATGCAATAAGAGTGTCAACTCAAAAATTCATGACCCAAAGGGGAAATATTCTCTTGAATGAAGTGTATGTAACCTCTGATGCCAAGTGTCCACTAATTTCTTCCATTCTGCATGCACTATGCCACTTGTTTTGGCTTGTCATAGCCACTAAATGTCAAAAGCAAGCTATTTGAGGGTGCCACACCCAAGTAGGGAAAATAATTAAATAAAAATATATTTTGTGTTTAAATAATAGCCTAATCTCAACTAAGTCAACAAATTTATTAGTATTTCCAAAACTATCAATTAATCCTGATTTGTTATTTTGGGATTGCCAACTTACTATTTTTAGTAAGTTTTTATTTTTAGAAAATTTTGAAAAAGGGACATGAAAGGATCTTTCGAATAGGGTATGGACAACCATCAAAGCATAAAGGATATAGGAATTTTATCAGATGTTGTAATTGTAGCTACCCTTGTAGACATGTATGCAAAGTGTGGAAGCATAGACAATGCAAGTGGATTGTTCGACCTAACACTCAACCATGAAACTTGGAAGCATAGACAAGACATGTGGATTATTGAAAAGGCTTTAGAAACTTTCAAACAAATGTAATTGGCACATGTAAAGCCAAATTCCACAACCTTTGCCAGCATCCTGTTGGAAATTGTGCCTCAAATTACTAGCTTGTTATTCCCACTATGACCTGATTGTTCTCTTTTGATAGGACTTGTTCATAGTTGGATCGATTCCTTCATGCTTTGGTGTTATATCCCCATGTCGGTAGGAGGTGAACATTTCGGTGGAAGTACATTAGTAGTGCCTTCGACAACCTGATATCATTGTGAACATTGGCTGCATCGACGAGACTTGGTAATATCGGTGAGAGCCTCCAAGGAGTCTCTTCGACAAGCTGATATGAACTATTAGAGTGACCTTAGTGTTTTGGTGGGACTCTATTTAGCATCTCTCCGAAACTCCAATATTGGGCAGTGGGGACCACGGTGAACAATCGGAGTGACATCCTTACACTAGTAGAAAAACATAAATAAATGACAAAAAACTACCAAAAATCGGTCATGTGATCAGTAGTTTGGTCACGTGACCATTGGTAGTTTATTGCCGGTCATTTATCTCCTGACAAAATTTATGACCAAACAAATTTTAGCCATTACTTTGGTAGTATATTTAGTCATTAATTTGGTAGTATATTTAGTCATAAATTTGTTAGTATATTTAGTCATTAATTTGGTAGTATATTTAGTAATCAATTTCTGTTAGTTGGTAGTATATTTAGTCAATTGGTAGTTTATTTGATTGTTTTTGAGGTTTAAACATAAAACACAAAAAAACATAATCAATCATTCATTTACACATAATGAAACAGCTATTAAGAAGGCAAAATACTAAAATTTTATTGAGAAAATGTGTTTTTACAACAGATACAAGACTTAAATATGTCTTTTCTTTGAAAAATGTGTTACAAATTGTGTTTCTCAGTGCTGTGACTGAGAAAACTGAGTTACAATGCTCTATTTTTTGCTTATACAACTTTAAAACATGAAGGAACTACTTGCAAAATGAAGCCTAAATATTTCATCATGGGCTTTTACATCTCAAAATCTAAATAAATATATCAAAACTTGCTTAATATTGCTAATTGTTGCATTACTTCTTCTTCTTTGCTGCATCTCCTACCTTGGTCTGCACAAATGGAACCCAACAATGCAATAAGTAAATTGCCCCTTTGTAGCAGAAAGAAAATAAGCAAATAAATAATATTGTGACAAGATAATAACTTATAGTTATACTGGCCTCACATATTTGTAACAACTAAATATTAGTTATTCACTTATTCATTAGAAGCTAAATCTCATAACTAGCCCTTAAACAATCAAAACACATAAATTCAATCCAGCTCAGTCCGAATGACTGAAATCCCTCTCATGTAAAAAATGAAAGCGGCCATCTGAGATAAGGTTCTGCTAGCCTAACATATTGTAATGACTAAAGATTAGTTACAAACTTATTCCGTATATTTATAGGAATCAGTGCAGACTTGCTAGATTATGACCATGTCCAAACATCAGTATATAGTTATACTATAGTACTATATTAGTATATAGTAATGATAGTTATGCCAATTCACAACTAATATTTCTGTCTAATGATAAACAAAATGTTCAACAAACCAAAGTTCTAACTTGAATGGCAGACAAGAAGTTTGAGACCATGACTATAAGAACCACAATTAAAGCATCTAGAAGCTTCTGCTGGAAGTTCCTCACTGCTGCAAAAAAAATGATTAACTATAAGCTGTTGAATAGCACCCAACCATTGGAACTCGTATGAGTTAGTAAATCAAGCAAGCATATTTGAACATGACACCAACCATACTAACTATTGTGGACATCTATGATGCTGCTGAATTTGTCTTATGTAAAAAATGATTGTACCCACTATGCCCAAACAATTAAGGACCCAAATATTTAATTTCACTTGAAATGAAAAATGTATATCATAAACCATGTTGATTAAATAATTGATAGAGAGAATAGGAACACCATTCTTGATCTATAATCCCATTCTAAATTTTCAAGGGCGGTGCACATGCACGATCATAATATGAAACACCCTCTTCCTTTTCTTGAGGGGGTTGATCATTTGTTCCTTCCTTCAAATTTTGTTTTGTTGGATTGTCCATCCAATATGTCTGCCATAGAAACAAAAAGAGTTTGTATTCATTTATCACAAAGAAAGTCTTTTATAAAACAATATACTGATTATGGTAAATACTTGCAAGAGATCTCAAAACTATATCAAACACTAACATCCCAATAAGACTAGCACAATATTTAACAGAGGAAGAAATTGCTAATGTTGGTAGAAAACATAAGCACTGAAATAAAATTTCCTTACAAAACATGACGCAAGCATCATCACTAGTTAGACTAGAAAAGATATCAAATAGGCATTTCTATTTGTAGAAAAAGGAACAAATCCAGAAGTAAGATTTAATAATCAGTGATGCAAAATGTGGAAGCATTGACAAGGCATGTGAACTATTTGGTAGAATGAATCAAAGAGATGTCATCTCATGGAATGCAATGATTGTGGGATATGCACAAAATGGATTTTTTAAAAGGATTTAGAAACTTTCAAGCAAATGCAATTAGCGGGTGTAAATCCAAATTTGACAACCTTTGCCAGCATCCTCCCTGCTTGTGCCAAAATGGGAGATTTGGAATAGGGTATGGACATCCATCATAACATAATGGAAGGGGGGGTTTTGTCAAATATTATAGTTGGAAATGCTCTGGTAGACATGTATGCAAAATGTGGAAGTCTAGATAAGGCATGTGAATTGTTTGATGGAATGGCTCAAAGAGATGTCATCTCTTGGAATGCAATGATTGCAAGATATGCACAAAATGGATTTGTTGAAAAGGATTTAGAAATTTTAAAACAAATGCAATTGGTTGGTATAAATCCAAATTCCACAACCTTCGCCGGCATCCTCCCTGCCTATGTCAAGATTGGAGCTTTGGAATAGGGTATGGACATCCATCAAAACATAAAGGATAGAGGAATTTTGTCAGATGTTGTAGTTGCAATTGTCCTGTTAGACATGTATGCAAAATGTGGAAGCATAGACAAGGCACGTGAACTGTTTGACAGAATGCCTCAAAGAAATGTGGTCTCATGGACTACACTTAACAGTTAAATATTCAAGACTGCACTTAACAGTTAAGTAAACAAGAAATTATATTAGAATTGGTCTTGATAGATGGATTGTGTTGGTAAAATTTGTTGGTCATTCACATGCTCACATCCACAAGAATTGATCATATTAAAATTTTATACCTTAAAAGATGCTTGCAAGAAAGAGCCTTTTATTGAGGCTAAGAAAATAGGAATCTATCAGATTAGGCAGAAGTATCAGTGAAGCTTTAACACCATGTAAGTATTTTGGATATAGTATCAAATTAATCAGTCAGAAATCTTTACTAATGCAAAATCAACTTGTTCAGATGAAACATCACAAAAATATGTCATGAGAAACATTGGAGAAATATAAATTAATTTACATAAAATTTATTCTACTGCAGGAATATGATTACTCAGATATCCTCCACTAGCTTTTTCACAAGCAATACAATATCTTCACAAAAACCCATGACCTTTAATTTTATAGTTTTCCACATTCACATAATACTGTTCAACTTTATAACTCAAAGCTTTTTGATCTTCCATTAGCATAGTTTATTTCAAACACTTAACTCATGGCAGCACATTTACACACCGTACAGTTTTGGTACATTAATTACAATCTCCTTGAACATGATATTTAACAACTTATGACTCATATTAATAATTTCATAAATTACAAAATCCACCATGCAAACTTTCAACACATAATCATAACTTCTTGCTAATTTTCAACACAATGAGAAAAAATTACAACAAACACATAAAACATATAATCTCCAACACAGATTTTTATAGGATGGTTTTCTCAAAGAAATAGTAATTATGTTACACATAGATTTGGTCATGATAGATAAACATCCAAACATATAACCCAAGTGTTGTACTTTCTATTTAATGTTGTATAAAAATCCCAAATTTTGTAATAGAAAAGCCATAAATGTCTTACCAAAAAACATCATACCCTTTCCCATCCTCACATGCATCCTATTAACTTTAGATGAAAATATTAAGGTGAAAAGTTGACACAATATTTAATATTTGTTTTTGTTAATGATATCTCGTCTAAATTAATTTGAAGCATGCACCACCTTGTACCTTAGATTTTATTGTGTGATGCATTACCAATTTCCCTTATGATGCAATAGGTATGTCCACTATTTGTCAAATGATGGAATGAGCTCAATTGGTAAATCATCAGGGCTTTCTTATTGGAGACCCATGTTCATCTCCCTAGGAGACATGTAATATGCCCGTGCATACAAATGTTGAATGAGGCAAGCTACCACATCCAATTCTAGGTGTGGCATAACCCAACAGATCATGCTAGTTGCAAGTCCTAGGTGTGAATATGATGGAAGAGATACCTCTCAGCCATGACATCTAAATCCTAAGAGCATCCCACAAGGGAAAATTTTTCGTTCAAAGAAAAATGATATGCCCACTTCTAGACATTTTAAAGTCATTTTTTATCTCTTTATATTGAATAGTCTTCTTTCTTAACTAATTTTAAAATTGTATTACTATTTTTACTTTTTTTTGAACTAAATCATATAACAATATTGTGAAAACATGAATTTTGAGTGTATCCAACATGTGAGGGTTCCAATCTAGAATGGCAATACGGAACATTTTCTATGTTCATCAAAGCCTTCACAATTCTAGTAACAAACTATGTGTGTATGTGGTTACACATAAATTATAAATATATTTATAGATAAATGAAAGCATATGCACAGTTCATACACAGACATGTATATATATCTGCACTCTCTACCCTATATAGATAGACAAGTAGATATGTAGATGAGAAGACAAGCCAATGGATGTGTAGCATGAAGAGTAAGTTATATTTCTAATACAATATTGACCTTCAAGTGCAAAAGTGATGAAGGCAATGAAACTACCTTGGGTAAAAGTTTTCATCAGAGACATTTAACACGCTCAAATCTTGTCTTCTCCTTAACACTATGTATTTTTTATACTAATTACCACCATCAATGTATCTTGTAGAAATGCCTCTCTCACCTAGAAAATGACTTGAAACATTAGATTCAACATTGAATGACTATAAATACAATTGAGCGTTTGGGACTTGATGATATTGTTTTTTTAAGAGTATTTATTTTGTGAGTCTAAATTTTTTTTATTGTCTACTACTTAATTACAATTTATCGTTACATAGCTATAAAAATTAAAAAGAATTGGTTATAAGCATGGCAGTGTTAATAGAATGTCAGAGAGGTGCCAAGCAATAGATAAGTCACATGAACTGTTTGATAGAATGCCTCAAAGAGATGTCATGTCATGGAATGCAATGATTTCAAGATATGCACAAATTGGATTTGTAGAAAAGGCTTTAGAAACTTTCAAGCAAATGCAATTGGCAGGTGTGAAGCCAAACTCCACAACCTTTACCAGCATCCTCCCTACCTGTGCCAAAATGGGAGCTTTGGAATAGGGTATGGACATCCATCAGAGCATAATGGAAGGGGGATTTTTGTCAGATATTATAGTTGGAAATGCTCTGGTAGACATGTATGCAAAATGTGGAAGCATAGACAAGGAACGTGAACTATTTGACAGAATGCCTTAGACAGATGTCATGTCATGGAATGCAATGATTACAGGATATGCACAAAATGGATTTGTTGAAAAAACTTTAGAAACTTTCAAGCAAATTTAGTTAGCAGGTGTAAAGATGAATTCCACAACCTTTGTCAGCATCCTCCCCACCTGTGCCAAAATGGGAGCTTTGGAACAGGGTATGGAGATCCATCAGAGCATAATGGAAGGGGGATTTTTGTCAGATATTATAGTTGCGACTACCCTGGTAGACATGTATTCAAAGTGTGGAAGCATAGACAAGGCATGCGAATTGTTTAATAGAATGCCTCAAAGAGATGTCATCGCATGGAATGCAATGATTGCAGGATATACACAAAATGGATTTGTTGAAAAGGCTTTAGGAACTTTCAAGCAAATGCAATTGGCAGGTGTAAAGTCAAATTCCACAACCTTTTCCAACATCCTCCCTGTCTATGCCAAAATGGGAGGTTTGGAACAGGGTATGGACATCCATCAAATCATAATGGAACTAGGGTTTTTGTCAAATATTATAGCTGAAAATGCTCTGGTAGACATGTATGCAAAATGTGGAAGCATAGACAAGGCACGTGAATTGTTTGATAGAATGCCTCATAGAAATGTGGTCTCATGGAATGCAATGATTGCAGGATATGCACAAAATGGACTAGTTGAAAAGGCTTTAGAAGCTTTCCACCAAATGCAATTGATAGGTGTAAAGCCAAATTCTAGAGGCCCGCATCACCGCAGGCATGACTGGAAGTGCCTGCAGGATACCAGTTTTACAAAGGTTGTGGAATTTGGCTTTACACCTGTCAATTGCATTTGGTGGAAAGCTTCTAAAGCCTTTTCAACTAGTCCATTTTGTGCATATCCTACAATCATTGCCTCTAGTTATAGTGTAGCCTAGAAAAATTTGAGGACAGACAATGCCACTTTTTGCTAATTGGATGGCTATTAGTGTGTTTTCATCCCCTCTAAGGAATCCTTAGAAGCCTAATGTAAAATGTGAATAGTACATGTCTAATTTTATGGTGCACCTAAGAATTGATATAGCTACTCTTTTTCCTTGCGAGGCTTTAGGAGGATTTAGAACTAGGTTATGGTGATATTGAAAACATAGTCAGTTGGCAACACCAAAGCTATGATATGAAAAGATCTCATTGTATCTTTTCCAATGAATGTAATATTGTAAAGTGTTTCTATGGCTATGGCTTGATCTGGGGGTCATCGGGACAACTCTCGATCTGGGACTGGTCAGATTCCCTACCTCGATATGGTGGATGAATGGAATGCAATGATTGCGGGATATGCACAAAATGGATTTTTTGAAAAGGCTTTAGAAACTTTCAAGCAAATGCAATTAGTAGGTGTATATCCAAATTCGACAACCTTTGCTAGTATCCTCCTGCCTGTGCCAAAATGGGAGCTTTGGAACAGGGTATGGACATCCATCAAAGCACAATAGAAGCTGGATTTTTGTTAGATATTACAGTTGGAAATGCTTTTGTAGACATGCATGTAAAATGTGGAAAAGTAGCCAAGGCACATGAACTTTTTGATAGAATGCCTCAAAGAAATGTGGTCTCATGGAATGCCACAATTGCAGGATATGCACAAGATGGATTTTTTGAAAAGGCAGAGATAATCGTCACAGGGTTTAGAATTATGAGACTAGAAACAAGAATAGGATTTTATTGAAACATAAGCGCAATAAGACTGTGACTGACTTACTTGTGCCCGAATGCTCCCTATTGCTCCTCTCACGCATTTGGGTGGATGAATCAAGGGTTTTGCTTTTTCCCTCTTTGTAGACTTCAAATGTTTATTCAGCTCAATTTGGGTGTATGTATGAGCACCAGAATTTCAATCTTTCAAAATATTTGGGTGTATGTATGAGCGCCAAAAGTGAAATAGAGGTAGGGGCCAATGACAAAAATGAAATTTAAAGTGAAATTTAAATGAAATAGTATAATTTTGGTGCCCATATTATAATATTAATAATATAATATAAATATAATATAATATTATATAAATATTATATTATATAATATTATATATTATATCTAATAATAATATAATATTATAATATTATATAATATAATATTATATTATTATATAATATTAAATATATTATAATATAAATATAATTTTGTAATATTAATAATATAATATATATATTATAATATATATTATATATTATATATTATATAATATCATATTATATTATGATATATTGTATTGTATTGTATTGTAATATACTATATTGTTATTATATTATATTATAATACAACCTACTCCCTCAATTCAAAATATGTTTTTTAATTATCCACTTTAGTTGTGCTTTTTGTTCGATGATCAAAGTAGTCATTTATTTAGTCCTTTATTTGGTCATTTATTTAGTCATTTCAACTGATGACCAAATTAGTCATTTATTCAGTCATTTATAACTATGTTGCAAAAAGTTTTAGTCACGTGACTAAAAGTTTGGTCACGTGACTAAAAGTTTTAGTCACCTGGTCATTTATTTGCCATATTTCTACTAGTGTTATATTGGTAGGAGTCTCTAAACTGTCTCTTTGATCTGCCAATATCTGTTAGCCCGTGGGTGCCTTGATGGGACTCGACCAGTCTAAGCGGGAGAATGGGGGTTGGATGGTGATGAAGGAATGCCACCTAGAAATTGATATCGTTGTGACAGCATAACTTTGGTGGGACACTTCAAGCTATCTCTTTGACATTTCAATGAAGTGTTTGGGCGAAGTGCTTATCTCATATCGAGGTGACTTAAGGAATTCAAAGGGAGTCTGTTTTGAGTCTCTCCAAAAGGGCGATGATGGTTACAGTTTGGTCTGACTGTTAGACTACTGCTGAACATTAGTCTGTTTAAAAGTTGAAGCTGAACTGATTGGTTTTCTAGGATGTAGAATGTTCTGTAACTAAATACAATGAAGTTTATATATTGCAACTGTGTGAATGTAAATAGAAAGTAAGAAATATTGAAATGTTCTAAAATAGAGTATATGAGAGGCTAATCAAAGAAATGTTGTGCCGCCCTAGTCACTGTGAATAACATCTGAAAGCAGAAATCTACTACTTTGTATGTAAACAATATTTTACTGTAATACAAAGAGGTTTTGCTTGGTGTGTGGGTTTTTCTCCCATAAGGGTTTTCCCATGTAACTCTTGTGTTGATCTGTGTATGATTCTCTTGAATTGTCTATTCTGTATTTCTAATTAATGTGCATCCTTGAATGAACTGTAATTGAAATTGAAAGTATTTTCTACATTTCTCTTCTACAAATTGGCATTAGGAAGGTGTTTCCACACTTAGCTTTCCTTACACATCCTCCCTATCTCTACCAAAATAGGATCTTTGGAACAACGTAGGGACAACCATCAAAGCATAAAGGACATAGGAATTTTGTCACATGTTGTAATTGCAGCTTCCCTTGTAGACATGTATGCAAAGTGTGGAAGCATAGACAAGGCATGTGGACTATTTGATATAACACCACAAAGAGATGTCCTCTCATGGGATGCAATGATTGCAAGATATGCAAAAAATGGATTTGTTGAAAAGACTTTAGAAACTTCCAAGAAAATACAATTGGCACGTGTAAAGCCAAATTCCACAACCTTTGCTAGTATCCTCCCTATCTGTACCAAAATAGGATCTTTGGAACAACATATGGGCAGCGATCAAAGCATAAAGGATATAGGAATTTTGTCATGTGTTGTAATTGCAGCTACCCTTGTAGACATGTATGCAAAGTGTGGAAGCATAGACAAGGCACGTGGACTATTTGATACAACACCACAAAGAGATGTCCTCTCATGGGATGCAATGATTGCAAGATATGCAAAAAATGGATTTATTGAAAAGACTTTAGAAACTTTCTAAGTAAATGCAATTGGAACGTGTAAAGCTAAATTCCACAACCTTTGCCAGCATCCTCCCCTTTTGTACCAAAACTGGATCTTTGGAATAGTGTATTGACAACCATCAAAGCATAAAGGATATAGGAATTTTGTCACATGTTGTAATTGCAACTGCCCTTGTAGACATGTATGCAAAGTGTGGAAGCATAGACAAGGCATGTGGATTGTTTGATACAACACCACAAAGAGATGTCCTCTCATGGAATGCAATGATTGCAAGATATTCACATAATGGATTTGTTAAAAAGACTTTAGAAACTTTCAAGTAAATGCAATTGGCAAGTGTAAAGCCAAATTCCACAACCTTTGCCAGCATCCTCCCTATCTCTACCAAAATGTAGCTGCCCTTATAGACATGTATGCAAAGTGTGGAAGCATAGACAAGGTATATGAACTGTTTGACATGATGCCTTGAAATGAAATGCCATTTCATAGAATGCAATGATTGCAAGATATGCAAAAAATGGATTTTTTTGATAAGACTTTACAAACTTTCAAGAAAATACAATTAGCGGGTGTAAAGCCAAATTCCACAACCTTAGCCAGTATCCTCCTTGCCTGTGCCAAAATGGACATCCATCAAAGGATAAAAGATATGGGAATTTTGTTAGATGTTGTAGTTGCAACTACCCTCGAAGACATGTATGCAAAGTGTGGAAGCATAGATAAGGCACGTGAATGGTTTGGCATGATGCCTCAAAGAAATGTCACCTCATGGAATGCAATGATTACAAGATATGAACAAAATGGATTTTTTGATAAGGCTTTAGAAACTTTCAAGCAAATTCAATTGGCAGGTGTAAAGCCAAATTCCAAAACCTTAGAAATGATATCTTTGGAACACTGTATAGACATCCATCAAAGCATAAAGGATATAGGAATTTTATCAAATGTTGTAGTTGCAACTACCCTGCGAGACATATGCAAAGTGTGGAAGCATAAAAAAGGAATGTGAACTGTTTGAAACGATGCCTCATGGAATGCAATGATTGCAAGATATGCATGAAATGGAGTTTTCATAAGGCTTTAAAAACTTTCAAAAATACACAAAAGAAAATTTCAACCAAATGCAATTGGCAAGTCTAAAACCAAATTGCACAACCTTATCCAACATCCTCCTTGCCTATGCCAAAATGGGATCTGGGGAACATGGTATGGACAACCATTAAAGCATAAAGGATATAGGAATTTTGTCACATATTGTATTTGTAGCTACCCTTGTAGACATGTATGGAAAGTGTGGAAGCAGAAACAAGGTGCGTGAACTGTTTGACATGATGCCTCAAAGAAATGTACAATCTCATGGAATGCAATGATTGCAAGATATACACAAAATGGATTATTTGAAAATGATTTATAAACTTTGAAGCAAATGCAATTGGCACATGTAAAACCAAATTCCTGTAATGATAATTGATCATCATATTAAATATTTAATATAAACTATCATATACATAATGTCATGAACATAACATCTAGTTTATATACAAAGCCATATAGGCATGTCCAAGCAAAGCCATACAGGCATATACAAAAATATACATAGGTAACATACAAAAGTATGTATACAAAGCCATCTAGGCATACAAAAAATGTCCCAAAAAATAGTTTCCTATGGACTTCATCAAATAATTGGTGGCCCTTGCTTGACTGTGAAGATGGAGAGCCAGTCAGTGACTCATCCTTTCTCTATCATCGAGTAGACCTTCTTGATAGACGTTCATGCAGCTCGACTTGTTAATACAATCAAAAAATATGCACTTTAATATAGAAAACATGAAATATATAACATCACATATGTAATTGATCACTTACCGCTATCTGATGATCACTTTGCATCATCTTTTCTCTCTCTTCATCCGTAGTTGGATGGGCTGGAGTTGTGACCTCCTATAAGAAGCATTAAGAAGCAAAATTAACTAAACATAAATATCATTTATGTACATCAAATGACATGAGATAAAACAAGAAATACAAATTTATGACATTTTCATGTTATTGGCTTATACCTCAGTCAAAGGATTTGAAGACATCATGGCTGTAGCAATGCCTACCTGCACTAACTCATGAAGATGAGGAGTCTCCATATTCAGCATCTGAAAATAGAGTTCAAGATTATTCAACCAAAATAAATACATAACATTATTTGAATGCATAATGATTAGAAATGGTTAAATTTACCTTCGTATAAGTGGTGGTTTTGCATTTAGGAGACCAAGGAAATCGTGGAGGTGCTGGTGAAGCTCCCTGTTGAAATCATCAAATTGTCACAAAATAATATTACCATTGATATATGTACAATAATTATGATCATGTGATAAATTACATACCTGATGACTTGACCTCCTCTCATAACCTGCCAATGGACAGCTAACGAAGGCATGATGAACACTCTGACCTTGGAATTTCATTGCGCAGATAATTACATACACTATTTTTGACTTACAATATAGATAGTCATGTAAAATTAATTACAAATTTCAAATAAGAATATATTAAATCAAGATGAAACTTGTAAAAAATTACCTGAGAGTCAATACCAAATGTATGCTGTAAGACATCATCGGTGACAACAATGTCATCCAATATGGATGTGTCCATCATTAGATGTTGCCCCTATGTCGTAGCATCCTGCCGAGAGTCCTATCGTGAGTCCTACGTCCCATAATCACACAAGTTCCCACATGAACTGCACAAATGACACCTATTGTTCTCACCCTCATCAGCCTAGGTAAGATCATCGGCGTGTTGTGCTAGAGATTGCGTGAGAGTAGTCAATGAATGTAATGTCTCCACCTCAACACTCTCCTTCAAAGTCAAAGGGAGTGACACATGTTTTGGCTTCAATAGGGGTCTAGGTACATGGTTTTCATCTCACTGAGCCCCCTCTCTATCTTGGGCAGAGCCACCACCTCTGCCTGAGAACTCTTGAATGTCAAAATAATTGGGAATCTTCTTGAGGAAAAACTTGCAATGGAGTTTCCTCAAGAAATATTATGGCACCTCATTGTTGTTGCATGTGCGTTCATCGAAGACCATGTACCATATATCCCAAAAGTTTTGGGATATATCTTGATTCCTACACCAATGAATATTGCAAGTTTCTTCTAATCTTTGGCCAGTTTTAGGTTTAATAAAGTGTGCACATAATTGAGATTTTGTAATTTTTTCATTCTTCACTTGTTCATAAGACAATTTGTCGGCATAGTATTGCCAACACCTCTCCCTATAGTTTTGAAATTCGGTGTGGGAAATAATCTCCTCTAATGACTTCTTAAGTGCTCTCCTATGATCGGTGCTTGCACTTGGATTGTTTAACATTTCAATAAGGGTTTGAAGATGTCTTTTGTTTTTTTATATTTTCCCTAAGTAGTTTTCTTGAGTATCTCTTACATTGTGAGGATGTGAAGGTGGGTTTTGAGGTTTTGGGGGTTGTTTTGAACCTCCTCAACCGGATTTGTGTTTTCTCCTACCTCATTAACTGTAAATGCAATATAAAAAACTAATCAAACAGTACACAACTCAAAAAATCTTTTCAAACTCACAAAAATTAATCAAACCCTACCTTCTTCAGCTGCTAGACCCTCCAAATTTACTTCACGGCATCTATGAGAGCAGGTTCAGTGAGGTGGCATCGTGAAAATGTCAATTTCTCTCTTGCACTTGCTTGGTTTCACTTTCCTTGAATGTGCTCACACTTTGATCCCTATTTTTTTCCTGCAAACAAACTCTTTTGGCCACGGGTAATGGCAGAAATGCCTATTTTTTGCACTTTTGAAGCAAAAAAATGCGAGTGCGTTATAACGTGCTCACGTTTTGCTCTATTTTGGACCAAAAAGTCCCATGGTGGTGACTTTTTTGTCCTCCATCTTTGTCCACTTACCCTTACCTTGCACTCACCTTGTTGGTGGTTGAATGAAGGGAATTTTTCCTGATTCTTCTAATGAGCTTAATCTAATGAAGATCTCTTTGTCCATAGTTGAAGATTAAATCTAATTGTACTCTACTAAGAAGGAAGTTAATACTTAAAAGAGGTTATTGTCTTGTAGTGCGTTGTATTTTCAATAAGTGTCATCAACATAAGTGATATTGGCAATGGTATCTAGTTATAAATTCATTTTTAGATGTAAAAAGGGATAGTTGTTGAGCTAAACTAATCTTTTGGTCAATGTTGGATAGTTTGTATAGGTATCCTCTAGTTGGTGTATATTCTTAGGTGTCAAGTGTTTTATGTTTGATTTAGCATGTCTTTCATTATTTGTAATTTTGTAGAAGGTGTAGTCTTGTAGAGACCTCTCCATGTTTTGGATGCTTCCATATGTAATTGAAGACTCTTAGGTAATACAAATGTATTTTGAAGTCACATTTATCAAGGATTGGTGTCACTAAAGTTTAGTTGTTGCAGCGTTGTAAAACTTCTTGAAGATTTTAGCAAGAACTTTACTTAATGATATATGGGATTCTTCTAAGTATGTATGGATATTTTAAGTAGATCTAATTATGTGTATGTTTTTTGTTTCATTGATTTGCATATGTATGCATGTCTAGTTCTATATTTTAGATTTACAAGAAGGTCTTGAACTCATGTCTTTAAATCATGACCTTGTCACCCAATAAACTAAAGCACTAGTCCACATGGTTAAATGATCAAATCTTTATCTAAAACTTGTTTCTCTATCCTCCCTTGTAGATTAGAATAGAATAGGTTTGGCCAACTTGTATGATTTGGTAAAAAGAACTGTTGCTAAACTTTACGAGAACTCATGTTTACTAAATCCTGAGTGTTAGGGGATTCTACAAATGTCTCAGTATCTAGGGCAAGAGGTGCTAAAAAGTACCTTGGGAGATTTCTTGTGTGTAGAGGAAAGACTTAGATATTCCTTGATAACTGTATACACCTAAAAGTGACGTGACTATAGCTAAATAAATATTTTAAATATTTATTTCATTTTAAATTCCTCTATCAATAAATAAATAAATCAATTTATTTATTTGATTCGTACTTCTCCAAAAATTAAATAAAACCATTTATTTAATTAAGTCATCCAAATTCTTCTAAAATCATTCTAAATTAAATAATACCAAATTATTTAATTAATTCTTCTCATTCTCCATATTTAAATAAATCCAAATATTTATTTAAATTATCTATTTCCTCCCAAATTGAATTAATACCAAAAATAATTCAATTAATCCATGTGCACATGTAATTAAATATTTAATTAGCTAATATCCCCTCACCCACATGTCCTATTTCTCCTCCAGTCAAATTAGTTAACTCATCAATCAAATCAGTTAACTAATTAGTCATTCCACTTAACTGATTAGTCCATTTAGTTAACTCCCCAATCTATTATGTTAACTAATCAATCATCTCAGTTAACTCCTCAATCTATTATGTTAACTCCCCTGGTGCATGAAGGAGCTTGGACACTTGTCCTCTCCCTATTCACGCACATCCTCTCAAATTTCCTCAACCATTGATCTTCTTTCTCGCAAATCTATAAGTACAACCCCTATTCCTCCATTTGATCCATCCAAGCTTTTATAAACTTACTCTGCAGGAATCACATCGTACCTTTGGCACAAATCACCCCATAGCTTGCGATCAATTGTTACCACTTACCACCATTATCATTGTATTGAAGATCCTCTTCATTGCAAAACCTATCAACAACCATTCTCCATTGTCATCTTGGAAAAAAGCAAGGAAGTGCACCTTCTGAGGGCTCTATTCATACACGAGATCAATTTGAGATAGACGACCAATGGAAGTTATGAAATAGAAAGGTTTGCAAGGTATTGTATTCTTTGTGTTTGGTCTTATTTATTTCAATTTCATTGAGATTATTGGATTATATTGATATACTATTATTGATACCATTTCTCTGATAACATTTTTGGTGCCCACCATGGGGCCCTTGCCCCAATTTAACTTCAAAATTGAGTTTTTGTGTTAGAATCCATACACAGGATGTTTCTACACATCCACTCATTGTTACTGCGCATCTACTCTCTGTTACTGTGCATCTGTCAGATCTACGCATTTATTCACTGTTCCGGTGCATTTATTCCTCGTTACGACATATCTATCAGACCTGTAACTGCGCATACATTCTTTGTAATTGCGCATTTATTCTACTAGGGTATTTTGAGTTGTTTCTAGGGAGATTTCTAATGCTAACATCATTTGTAAGAATTTCTTAGATCTGCCTTGCAGGTTAAGAGTTGGTTAGACATATAGTTGCATGGTTAACTCTCATCTAGATCTAAATAGCAAAAGAAGTAATTGAGCTTGTTCATGCAAATTTCACTTAGATCTAAATAGGAGGGAAGTAATTTGTACTTGTTGCATCACAAATTGAACATAGTCCCAACTAGGAGGATTAAAATTGAACAATTGTTTTCAAAATCTTTTTCAAAGTTAACAAATCTTGTGTGCCTAAATAGAGTAACTCATTTAGTTTTTCTCTTTTTAACTAGGCGGAAAGAACCAGTTTTTTCCATGATTTTGGAATGATGATAGGACTATGCTCCCCCTTAACTGGGTGAAAAAAATGCCAGAATCATCATTTCGCATGTGTTTCCTTTAAAGAGGCCTACCCTTGGAATTCCTTCCTTCCAAGTAGGACAATCTTAAGTGGTAATGAACTAACGCCAAGCTCTTCTGATCCACTATAATTAAACTATGTTTGAGGTGAAAGCTTCAAGAAATGAGTGTGGATTAGTTATACTGACAGACAACCTCCCCATAAACCCTGCAAGGTGCAACCCTTGCAGGCTAGGAGACTCCATAATGGAGAGTAGTGTTGCCGCACGTATAACCACTCGAACAGTTACCCTTATTACATATCCATTGTTTGTAGAAGCCAAAATCCCCTATTCAGTGACACAAGAGGAAAACATTCTCCAGAGTTGTCCAACGTCATACACTCATTCAATGTAGAGACAGAAAAGTTCAACTCTTCAGAGGAACTATAGCTTGGTATGCGTGAGAACTGAGTGCCGTGGAGGGGAGCCAGTGCTACCAAGCTATTAGATGTCCGCCTTTATGCAAGTGGCTGGTGTAAAAACCAAGTTGGAACTCATTGAATATTGTCCTTACCAACCTTAAGATTATGCTTGCATTGTTGTCAAAAAAATTTAAAAAAAACCAAAAAAATCAAACAATCATGAAAATATTCTTTGTGTGTGATGTGTCTTTCTTGCCATAATAAAAAAAACAAATCAAAAAGAGAAAAATTCAAACAAAGAACCCAAAAATATTGAAAAATGTGCCTTTATCAAGTCAAAATCAGTCAAAAATAAGGAAAACAGACAGATTTGCGCATCTGCTTCATCCTGCTGCGCATTTGCTCCATCCTACTGCGCATCTGCCTTCTGCTGCACATTTACTCAGTTCTGCTGTGCATCTATTTTTTTACCAATCCTGTGCTTTTGCTACCTGCAGCTGCGCATTTGTGCTCTGTTCTGGCGCATCCTCTTGCGCTTTTGTTCCCTGTTGCTGCTCATTTGCACTTTGTTCCTGCACATCTGTCACAGTGAGCACTTCCGTACAGTTTGTAAGAAAAACATAAACCATTTTTAGCACCCATTTTAATCTTGTTTTAGTTTCTGAGATCTAATTAACTGTGCAGTCACTTCTCCCATTCATTTCTGCAGCGTACCCTCTTTTCCACCAATCACCCTGTCAAAATTTTCAATAAACTTCCCAAGAACAATGTCAAACTATCAAAAAACCAAGTTGCTTCAAGGCAATATTAGATCATTTAATATTCAAGCATCCCTAGTAAGTCTCCACTAACAAGATCTATCATCCTTCTATCTCAGAACTTCACTAGTACATTTTGGTGCAAAACTAGTCTCTACCAAGTAATCAGATTTCAATCATTTGTGGCTATCATTTTGTATCGAATGACTTGTTTGAAACCATTGGTCAAAGAAAACCCTTGTTCAAACCTTGTCACCACAAGTATCCCCTTCACTACAACCTTCAAACACATCTTGCCAAAGCATCCAATTTCACCCCACTCCATTCTAAATCACCTTGCATGGTACTAACTAGATCATAGAAACAAAAACAAATTGAAATGGCTGGAACGTTCGACAAAATTGTCCCATCCCCTCATGACAGTGATGAGGAGACATCTCATGAAGACTTACAAGAAGCTCTCCAAGACAGAAAGTTTCAACGTATGATGGACAAAGTACTCAACCAAGACCCTAGTAAATTCTTTCTCCACCTAGCAAACCAAGGAATTAAGCTCCCTAAAGACTCTGACGTCATATCATTGAAGGAAACTAAAGAAGAAATAATCCATGAAGATAGCAAACATGAGGAAAGAACCCTAGGTATAGACAAAGGCAAGAAACCATAGACTCAACCATGCCTTTAGACATGTTGACAAAACAAGTTCAAACCCTACAACAACAATTAGTGGACCTCCAAATAGGGACACCCACTAAACACTATTCGTTGGAGGATATCTTGCCATATCCCTTCGATAAGAGTTTGAACATGATCCCCTTTCCCCTTAGATTTGAAGTTCCTAAATTTGACAAGTATAGAGGAAAGGGTGACCTTAGAGACCATATCAGAGAATTCAGCGCCGCATGTCTAGAGGTTGCCCACAATGAAACTTTTCTCATGAGACTCTTCCCTAGATCTCTAGGAGGGCAAGCCATGGAGTGGTTCTCACGACTTCCCCTGGGTATACATACTTTTGATGAGTTAGTGAATAAATTTGTCATGCATTTCTTGTATAATATCAAACATGAGGTATCCATGCTTGACCTTTGCAACACAAAACAAAATACTGGCGAATCCTTTGTTGCTTTCTTACAACGATGGAGACAACTAGCAAGCAAGTGCTCATATCATGTCCCTGAGAAACAAATGACAGAAATGTTTGTCCATAATCTCAATCTCGATCTAAGCTACCAAATTCAAATCCAATGCCCTACCTCATTCACAAAAGTCATTGAGATGGGGTTATTCATTGAAAAGGCTATGATCATGAAAGGACAAGTCAAATTATTCAAAGACACTCCTAACTCAAACTATACCATGGATAAGTCAAAATTCTAGACCAAAAACAAGAACATCGTCAATGATGGAGTGGTTGATGATAAAGTAGCGGCTCCTAAGAAACCAATTTTCAATCTCAAAGGAGCATCAAACAATGCAACACTGAGCAAACCTTTGACAAATGAACCAAGACAACCGTACAACTTTACTCCTAGACAAAAATTTACACCACTGGGGGAGTCATATGAGTCTCCTTTGAGAAAGTTATTGGCAAACAATGAGATTACCCTTCCCACCACAAAAGACTATGAACCTCAAGTCAAACCTCCTTGGTGGAAGGATACCGATTTTGTGAGTACCATAGGGGAAAAGGCCATAAAACTAATGACTGTATTTGCCTAAAAAATGTCATACAAGACTTATTAGACCAAAATCATGTGGGCACAAAAGATCATCCCTCTAACGAATCACATGTGGCATTCAAGGATCCGCTCCTTAACCATGATAGGCACAACACTCACAACAACAACAATAACAATCAGCAAAATCACAATAACGGGAATAATGATGCTAACTACACGAACGTGCCATTTGAGTATACTGTTAATTGCATATCAGAGCATATCCCACAAATCAATGTGCTCACATTTAACAAACAATCAGATTCCAACACCAAATCTGATTACAATATCACCACCCGTAGTGGGAAAGTCACCTTGTACACACTCCCTCCAAGGTCAACATCCTCACCATCTACCCCCCACAAGTACAATATCATTGACCAACTATGAAAGAATCTAGCCCATATATCCATATTAGAGTTGTTGCGTCTATCGCCATCCCACAAAGAGATTCTTGATAAATCCCTAGCGAAAACCACTGTGCCCACCAACTTGGCCCAAGAAAAAATTCAAGCTATGGTAGGTCATCTTACCTCCCCTAACATCCTATCATTCACTGAATAGGATGATATATCTATTGGCAAGAGACACTGTGTGGCTTCATGAGTGTTGTCATTGATGGAAACAAAGTCTATCCCACACATCCGTAGCACATAGTATGCCTATACCGGAAGTTAGATTGAAGAGTGTTTTGGTCCGATGAACAAGAACAGAGCATGCAGCAAGGTCCGGATCTCTCAAACGGTGTAACTCAGCAAGTTGCGGACTTGGACAAGTCAAGAGGAGTACCATGACTACTACATTCCAAAGATTGAGCCTTCGATGATGAATGAGTGAAAAGATATGAGCATCTAAGTGTTGGGTTCCTGACAGGCAGAGTAGACTGAGGAAGAACTGACCGGCAGATCATCAAACTTTAATCTGGATGAGAAATTGATAGTGATCAAGCTATTTGAGGGATCATACATGGTTGGCTGACATGATTGATGACTTCTATGTCTATGTCTTTGATACGCATCACATATTAAGCATGGATTCAGCCGACAGATCAGTGTTTTGTAAATATCTTGAGTATTCTGGTTGTCAACTAGAAAGATGTTGAAATCCTTGGTGCGGATATATATACCAGATGGATTTTGGTATGAAGGTGTGTGTGGTAATTTACGAGCAAAGGTAGAGATAAGTGTGGAAACAACAATACAAGTCTAGTATGTGACAGAATAGCAGCACTAAAGCAGAGGAAGAATGAAGTGTAGTAGATCAGTATATTGAGCCTAACTAGAACTAAACCTTAGCATATGTGGATGCCTCTCTCTTAGTTCAAATACCTGTTTACCTTCTATAAACTTTGTAGATAGTGAGTCTCTTGTAGGATGTGTGCCTCTTGTGAGCAGTGTGCTCGGGCAGTGAGCCCTAATTGGCAAGTGCCATTTTTGTACTTATTCTTTTAACATAGAATACAATCTTGGGTTAGTCACCCCGTGGTTTTCCCTTAACAGGGTTTTCCACATCAAAATCCTTGTGTTATGTGTATTTATTTCTTTTCTGCTCTCTTGATTATATATGCTTATGTGTTGTGATGCTGCTCAAATTATAAAAGGAAAAATAAAGTTATAAGAGATAACTGATTCACCCCCCCTCTCAGTTATCTACATTGTTTCCAACAATATCCGTATCTCAACTCCATAACGCATCATTACATATTGAGGCCTTCATTAATCGACATTGCATCAAAAGGCTTCTCATTGATGGAGGAGCAGGTTTGAATATTTACATGCTAAAATTAATCCTTACATTAGGGTTCTTGAAAAATGCAGTGATTCGAAGAAAGAAGATCACAATAAAAGCCTATGATGAAGAAGAACATACAACCAAAGGAACTATGGTGTTACTGTTAAGAATTGGACCAGTGGAGAAAGAAGTTGTTTTCCAAGTCCTCGACAGGGAGCTCGCATATAACATCCTCCTAGGTAGACTTTGGATGCATGCCATGAAAGTCGTGCCTTCAACATATCATCAATGTATCAAGTTCCCTGACAACGGCTGAGAGATCACCATCCAAGGTGACCTTGATCCTTTCCAACACTATAACACTATCCAATCAAGGCCAGATGTCATCATCCCTAATAATAGAGCTTCCACATCTTCCACCTTCCAGCATGATCCTGGCTCCCAAGCTTCCACATCAAAGGCTAAAGAGCAAAAAGTCAAGATTAAAGAAACAGGGGTAGGGGAGTACTCCATCAAGCATACCTTTTATTTACCCAAAATGCCTTTTTCTTCGAAGTCCTTTGGGCAACCTACATCTTCCCCAAAACCATCTGCTCCTCCTGAAACTCCCAAAGCTCCCTTTATCAAATGGGGCACCCTATCAGATGAAAGTGAAGAAAGAGACATTCTGCAATGGCTCTACATAGACGAAGATGACACACCGTGAGACAAATGACCAAAGATCCCAACAAAAATCTATGGGCATGGTCAATCTATCTTACACAGAATGGGCTATGAAGGACAAGGTCCCATTGGCCTGAGAAAAGAAGGAATAACTAAACCCATTCAACCCTCTTCATCCTCATCGGCTCGAGACACAAGAGGGATAGGATACAAAAACAATGGCAAAGGCAAAGCTAAGGCTACTACTTGTTTTGTGGAACAGATCCATACCCTCCAAGAGAACAGTGATACAGATTCTAATGAGTATGAAAGGGATGACCTTTCAAAACATTCCTATAAAAACAAAGGAATTGATACCGTTCGCACCTATAGCCCCTATCATGAGGGACACACTTTAAGGCCTAAACCAGTAGAGTGTGATTTACCCATTCTGGAGAGAACAACTTACGAGGAAGGTTGAAGTTCGCATGAGATAAATAATCTTGAGGAAAGTACCATCACAAATCTTGGTCCTATCACTCCCAATCCTAATCATGTACCTATCCTTACCATCACACCCACATAATTAGATCAACCTATCGATCCCCTCTCCCTAGTACATCCCGAGCTTATCGATTGGGATCTACAAGGAACCCCCCAAATAGACATGTTCCAGAATGATGATGCCTACATTGATTTCATGGAACTAAGAGACCACCTACCTGTGGGAGATAATAAAGCTAGCTTCGCCATAGAACTCAATACTGTAGCTTATTTTGGAGATGGTGCCAAGCCTTCTAGTCAAAAAAATATAAAAATCAAACATGGATCTGATGGTGAAAACCGCTCTGCGACAGTGTCAGATCCCAAAAAAATAAAAATAAAGGACACATCTGATGGTGAAAACCTCTTTGAGGTGCTAGATGATGGAAGGCTTGACACTCTCCCCAACAACATGTATCAAGAGAAGTCACAGATTGTGATCAAACCTTCAGAACCTATTAACATCGGCACAAAAGGTAACCCAAAGATCATACACTTTGCCAAGTCTCTATCTCCATCGAAAAAGACAAAATTTGTGCCCTTCTTAAAAAAGAAACAGGTCAACTTTGCTTGGTCCTATGCAGATATGCCCGGGTTAGATCTAGACTTGATCTTGCATCATCTACCACTAGATCTTGGAGTTAAACTTGTTAAACAAAAACTCAGGAAAATGCATCCACATGTCGCATTGCTAGTCAAAGAGGAACTAAAAAAGCTACTGGATCTCGGGTTCATCAGAGCAATCAATTATCTAGAGTGGGTATCAAACATTGTACCAGTATCAAAACCTGATGGAAGAGTCATATTGTGTAATGACTTCTGAGACCTCAACAAGGCCTGTCGCAAAGATGATTTCCCATTGCCCAACATTGACATCATTGTAGACTTAATAGCTGGACACACTATGGTCTCTCTTATGGATGGTTTCTCTAGATACAACCAAATCAAAATAGCACTAGAAGATCAACATAAGACAACATTCACATGTCCATGGGGTACCTTCTACTGGAATGTCATGCCATTTCAGTTGAAAAACGTAGGAGCAACATACCAATGTCTAATGACTACTATCTTTCATGACATGATGCATGTCACCATGAAAGACTATGTGGATGACATCCTTGCCAAGTCAGTTATAAGGGAATCTCACTTAGATGTCCTAGAGAAGGTCTTTCAATGGCTGGAACAATTCAAGGTCTGATTGAATCCAAAAAAGTGTGTGTTTGGGGTCACCTCCAGCAAACTGTTGGGTTTCATAGTATCAGTAAATGGAATTGAGGTCGATCCTACGAAGGTCAAAGCTATCATGGAGATGCCACCACCAAGGATCATCACCCAACTGCGATCTTTACATGGAAAATTATAGGCAATCCGTCGGTTTATCTCACAACTGGCAGACAAATGTCAACCTTTCACTCATCTCTTGCATAAGAACATTCCATTTAGATGGGATGAGAAGTGTGAAGAAGGATTTCACAAATTGAAAGAGTATCTCATGAATCCACCTATCTTGATGCCACCCATCCAAGGCAAGCCACTATATCTTTACATATTTGCAACACCAACAGCTCTTGGAGCCCTTTTAGCACAACAAGACTATGAAGGCAAGGAACGGGCAATCTACTACATCAGTCACACATTAGTGGGGTATGAATTGCAATATTCTCAAATCGAAAGATCGTGTCTTCTTGTGGTTTTTGCTTCCCAAAAACTATGCCATTACATGCTTGCTCATTCCATCAAGCTAATTGTAAAGATTGATCCACTTAAATACTTGTTAAGCAAAGCAGCCCTAATAGGTCGCCTAGCAAAATGGGTAATGCTACTAAATGAGTATGACATAGAATATGTGGAAAGAAAAGATATAAAAGGTTAGATCAGTTGGCAAAAGCACTGTTGCAAGATACCACTCCAATGACATTTAAGTTTCTCGATGAATCAATTTTCAGTATCACAACACATTCATGGAAGCTATACTTTGATGGCTCTTATACAAACCATGGATCGGGGGCAGGAATCTTATTGGTCACTCCTCAAGGCGACAGAATACCTAAGTCTTATCATCTACATTTTCTGTGCACAAACAACATTGTAGAGTATGAGGCCTTAGTCATTGGTCTTAAGATGGCAGTAGAGTGGAAAGTGAAAGAGCTACATGTCTATGGAGATTTGCAACTAGTCATCAATCAAGTAAATGATGACTATTAGATGAAAGATGACAAGCTAATACCATACAAGTGTATGGTAGATGACTTTAAAAGATACTTTGAGATAATCTCCTTTGAGCAGATTCCTCGCATAGAGAACAAAGCAGCAAATGCCATGGCAACCATCACGTCGCTTCTTGATATACCAGAGAATGAGTCACATTTTGAGTTCTTGGTGGAGTTAGTCGCACAACCAGCTTATGATAAACGCAAACCATTTGCCTCTTAGTAGGATCTGATTCACCCTTATATGGTAAAATTTACACTTACCTCAAGGATAACACCTTACAAGCTGACTTATCCAACAACCAACGCCGAACCTTTATTTGCCAAACATCCCGTTATACCATTATCACCGACACCCTCTATCGCCGAGGTCTGGATGGTACTCTACTCATATGTCTTGAACGTGACGAATCTCAAACTGCCTTACAAGAAGTACATGAAGGAATCTGTGGATCACACTCTAGTGGTCCTACCTTAGCTAAGAAACTCATGCATTTGGGATACTATTGGCCAAACATGGAGACATATTCGTATCATTTTGTCAAGAAATGCAAGCAGTGTCAGATTCATGGTAACCTCATCCATGCACCAGCTCAGGAACTGTGGCCTTTAACGACACCTTGGCATTTTGTCAGTGGGGACTTGACCTCATGGGAAAAATCTACCCTCCATCATCCAACGGCCACAAGTTCATTATCACTGCCACTGGATATTTTACCAAGTGGATTGAAGTCGTCCCACTCACCAATGTCACAGGCAAGCAGATTGCCTCTTTCATCCTTAATTACCTCATTTGTCGATACGAAATTCCCCCATCCATAGTCATGGATAATGGAAGACCCTTCAAAAACTAGGATGTCCAAGAGCTCTGTGACAAATTCTAAATCTAGCACCGCTTCTCTACCCCGTACTACCCACAAGGCAACAGTTAGGTAGAGGCATCCAACAAAACCATCTTGAAAATCCTCAACAAAACTGTCAACAATGCCAGCCATGATTGGCACATGCAACTCAATTCCATTCTGTGGGCCTATCAAACCAGCATACGCACTCCCACAGGTGCCACTCCATATGCCCTTGTCTATGGTTCTGAAGCCATTTTGCCTATTGAGGTCAAGTTACCATCTTTGAGAGTGTCATTAAAAGGTCTTATAATTGATGAGGACTACAGAGTTTCTAGACTACAAGAGTTAGAACTATTGGAGGAGAAATGACAAAATACTTTCAACCATCTCAAAGCCTACCAATAAAGAATGTCATGAAGCTATAACCACAGAGTCCATCCAAGGGTCTTTAACGTTGGTGATCTAGTGCTCAAAGAAAATCCCCGCAATCAGCAGGATCAGGAGAAGAAAGGAAAGTTTGAACCCAACTGGCTTGGTCCTTATATAATCATTGCTGCCTATGGATCAGGAGTGTACCAGTTAGCTACATCAAAAGGTGAGTTGTTTGATGACCCAATTAACGGTATGCATCTTCGCTGGTTCTATACCTAGAGAACCC
The DNA here is from genome assembly GCA_027924645.1 of Cunninghamia lanceolata. NCBI lineage: Eukaryota > Viridiplantae > Streptophyta > Pinopsida > Cupressales > Cupressaceae > Cunninghamia > Cunninghamia lanceolata. Next base: position 22,822,957 of record BSBN01001583.1, read on the forward strand.
CAATGTAAGGGGGGCAAAAACATAAAAAAAATCAAAAAATGAAAAAAAAATCATCAAAAAATGAAAAAACAATAAAAAAAATCATCCTTTGGTGAAAACCTAGTAAACAGGTGCCTTGGATAGACACCATGATGAAAACCTGGAAAACAGGTGTCGTGTATTTTGGCTTTCATGCAATAAAAACAAAGTAGTGAAAACCTGGCAAACAAGCACTCTTTTGCGATCCAAATCACTTCCCCCATCTTTGGGAAACCATCGCCTTGCATTTGTTCTTCCTACCATTATCCATCATCCGATCGTATCAATTTCGTAATAAAACACCACCTAATGATAACCTATCATGGCTTGATACTATATCACCATTGTCACCTTACTATCTAAGGTTTGTCAACTACCCTATCCACAGTGTTAGCCTATCATAGGATCCATCGTCAGTATCTGATCATCTTGAACTACGTCGCCTCTGCATCTTCACGTAGGCAAGGCCATCTTGTATCGATGTGCCCCTAAGGCTCCTTCCCCATCCATTCCACGCATCCCATCCCTTTGTCCATCCAATTTCCAATCGCCTAGGTCTTAAGTCCACATAGTCTACACCCCAAACTACGTTGTCTCTGTGCCATCACATAGGCAAGGCCATTTACCAATGAGCCCCCGAGGCACTAGATCATTCCCTTAGGGCCCATCCCATCGAGTCTTTCATAAGCATCTCACAGTCTTTTATCCATAATAAACTAGAAACCTTTACCTGACTGGGGGCAAGTCCTTGACCTGGTTACAGAGTTGGATTCTGTAATGCCATGTGTTCTAAGAGGGCACCAATAAGGATTGTGACACCTTTCACTAGACACGCACGCACAACAAAGCACACTTCCAAATAGATGTTTTAACACAAGACATCAACCTATCCAAAGAAAATCAAACAAGTGCCTAAACACTCAAAATGATTTATCTAAATTATGGCAAGAAAACACATCTAATGGAAGAAAGTTTTGTTTTTATTGGTCATGCCTTAAAGTTTAACTTTTTGTTATCATGTTTTCTATGCTACTCAAGGATGCCTAAAAACTAGAGATGCTATGATGGGAGCATGATTATTTTCTTTGTTTGTTACTCATGGATTTATCTTTAATAATGTGAAGCCTTGTCTAACGACATGATCACCATAATGATCATCGAGGACATCAGAGGTCTAAACATGAAACATGTATAATCCTTGTCTGTTGATACACAAGAAATACTCAGATCATCTTGGTTCAATTATACTTAGATGCTTGTATTAACTTGCTAAATCAAAATCGATGTAAGCAATACTTAGGTCATCTTGGTTTAATTATATCTAGATGCTTGTATTTTCTTACAACATGCTAAAAACACAAAAATAACAAAAAAAATGCTTAATGATGAATCAAGCACTTCAAAATACTTGCAATATCAAGATGACAATTTGCATCCATGCATATCAAATTGCATTTCATTCCATAATAAACCTTTTCCAATTGTCAAAAGATCCAAGTGCTTTCTAGCAGTTTATCCAATTGTATCTTCTAGTTATCCATGTGATCCATTTACCCTTATCCAATCAATCCAAGCAATGATCCAAATGCAAGTCCATCCTTAATCCATACCAATCGAGTAAAGTCAATCTTGTCAAATTATCCAATCGCAATCAATGGTCTTGATCCTAATCTTGTCGTAAACCAACTCAATCAATCATAATTATCAATGCGATATATCTTTCCCGCACCTATCGTGTTGATCTAGGGATATATCATTCCCCGCAATGACAACACTATCGTCAATCATTATCGATTAATCATTGGTATACCGCTTGACAGGGGCAATACCTTGTTTGTTCTTATATCATTTATGCATACTTGCTTGCTTGCTTGTGTGTGTTATCATTTTATCTTGCATCGCGTGTCATTCATCTCTTTCATTCCATCCCTTATTTCTTCCCCCGTCTAACTTGTCATTCAGCCTGTCTCATCATGAGATTGTCCGTCTCACACCCTCAAAATTTTCTTCCCGTCTAATCTCTTGAGGGGGCATCCTACCGTCGTTAAACCTAAACCAGGGGCAAACTAGGGCATGTATCAAATCATAAAAAAATGTACTTCTTTGAAACAACGTGATAAAACACATTGCATCAAAGAGGGGCAAAATGTATACACCTAAAAGTGACGCGAATCTAGCTAAATAAATATTTTAAATATTTATTTCATTTTAAATTCCTTTATCAATAAATAAATAAATCAATTTATTTATTTGATTCGTACTTCTCCAAAAATTAAATAAAACCATTTATTTAATTAAGTCATCCAAATTCTTCTAAAATAATTCTAAATTAAATAATACCAAATTATTTAATTAATTCTTCTCATTCTCCATATTTAAATAAATCCAAATATTTATTTAAATTATCTATTTCCTCCAAAATTGAATTAATACCAAAAATAATTCAATTAATCCATGTGCACATGTAATTAAATATTTTAATATTTAATTAGCTAATATCCCCTCACCCACATGTCCTATTTCTCCTCCAGTCAAATAACTCATCAATCAAATCAGTTAACTAATTAGTCATTCCACTTAACTGATTAGTCCTTTCAGGGTAAAAGCACAAACTTGTGTCACACTTTATAAAGGAATCGACCAACAATTTTTTTTTTTTGAACTTCGACCTCATAAAAGTGGCATTTATGTTTTGAATTTCAAAATGATGTAAACTAATGAAATGTAGATCTCTTGATGAATTTTATACTTGTAATTTTAAAAAAAAATTAAAAAATTATTTTGACAATTTTTTTATAAATTTAAGAGCAAATTTTGAATTGTTGAAAATTTCAGGAAAAGTGACTTTGAGTCCACGTCACAAAAAAAGAGTAATCAATCTTATTTTTCCCTATTTTTTTTTCCTAAATAGAGGGGTTCAATATCCAGTGCATGGAGAAAAAAAATCAGATTTTAATGCATATTTTCTTCGTAATATCATTTTAAAGTCAGACTTTACAGAATCTGATAGTTTTCATTCCACATCAACTTTTGTATAATTTTTTTATCATTTTCACAAAACCAATTATACCCTTTTGGAGAGGATTCTTTCCTCTAGTGCACCATATAATTTTGAAAAAATTTGGATGTGTTTTGATATATATATATATATATATATATATATATATATATATATATATATATATATATATATATATATATATATATATATATATATTTATTTATTTATTTCTAATTAGTGTCATCTCTAATTTTAATAACCTACTTGCAATAATTTAAAAAAAACATATTAAAACTAATCAAAATATTAAAAAAATCATATTTAGATTCTATACTTAGAGGTCTACAAAAGAGTTTTTTTTATTTATGAAATAATCCATTCTGATTGAAGACATATTCAGTTTAAGTTGAGAATTTCAGAAAACCCTGAAAAATGAGGAGGTGGCTGCCATGTAAGATGCCACATAGATTATTTCAGGCGAATTGATTTGGGGGCGAAATTGACTCGCCCGAAATTAAATAATTCCGGCGACCACCACCGGTAGACGGTTCATTTTTTTTTAAAAAAAATTAAATATATATAGCTTCATTTTTTATTTTTTTCTCAATTCAAGCATCAAGGAGAAAATAGAAGTAGAATTTTTCACAATAGAGGTTAAAAATTATTTTTTTATTTTTTTTCAATTCAAGCATTTGGAGAAACCACACAAAAGGAGTTTTTTTGGCAAGAGGCTACAAATTTTCAAGTATGTAACATGATTCTCAACTTATTTACTCATTTTACCATGTAGAAATTGAACTTCATGAGTTATTTATTAGGATGTATATGCGTGTGTAGGTGAATTAAAACAAAATATTTGTGATGGGGAATAAAAGAACTAGATTAAGGTTGTATGATCGAAAAAGAGATGAAAAAACCTTAGGAACATCTAGTTAAGAACAACCCATTGAAATTATTGCTGAACAAGTTGAAGGGCATGTTAATGAACAAATACAAGATGAAATTGGTAGTAATGATAAAAAATGTTTGCATGGAATGAAAAATATTATGGAGATGGATGAGGATGCTCTTTTCAAAAATATTTCCCCTGAACATATGTTACCTGAAAGCACAATAAAATTGCACTCTAAAAGAATTTGGGAAGAATTTTTTGAAGATAAATCTCTAATTGGAAGAGCACAATTATGTGCAAAGTTATTTAGACAAAAAGAAATGACCCCTGTTTTGGAGTTGTTAGGAGTTGATAACAAGAAAAAATCTTTAAATTTAGTAAATCAGACAATAATTGAAAACTTGCAAATAGCATTGGATTCTATTCAAACCAAGAGTCGAAGTTCTGATTTAAGTGATGCACGTAGAGCATTGATGACTATAATTTCTAGTAAGAAATTATCACATAGAAGAAAAGTTAAGGCAATTGCCCAATTAGTAAATATATTTAGGAGAACTATTTAAAGATATCTCAAGAAGAGAAATAGATTAGATTAAAACATTGAAAATACTTGGGTAAATATTTGTCAAGTCCCTCAGAGAGATAGAATTTCAGAAGATGTAAAATAAAAAGTAATTGGATATTGGACCGATCACTCCCGTGTTTCTTCCAATAGAAGGGACACTATACAAATAAAAGACAAAGATGGTAAAAAAATTGCTCATCTAAAGTATTTTATAGATACAACACAAAGTGAATTTTTTTAAGCATTCAAGCAAGAATTTTCACAGGTGAAGATTTCTCAAAGGATGTTTGAGAATTTACGACCAAATTTTGTACGTATAAATAAAGTACGTGAAACTACGTGTTGTCAAAATCATGTTGAATTTCATCTACACCTACAGTCATATAAAACTCTTATGGCAATAGTTAATCCAAATGTAGCCATCCCTGGAAGTACAACACAATTTGTGAAGTCTATCTTATGTGAAAAATTAGAATATTTAGATAAATTCAATGTACAGTGTATAAGAAATATATGAGTAGATTGTGAAAATTTGATGAAATTTTACCATTTAAGAATATTGATCATTCAATGTCAGATGTTTGGAAGAGATTTGAATATGAGAAATACTCAACGAAGTCAAGAGCTGAATCTAGAAAAATTATTTTGAGAGAGTGAACTGCCTTGCAATGAGTTTATGAACAAATTTCGTAACATTGTATACCCACATATCCAACATTGTCATGGCTTAAGATTACAGGCTAAGCAATTTCGAGACTTAAAGGATTGTTTTCCACTGGGTTGTATTCTCTCTATTGTAGATTTTTCTAAAAATTATACATTTAGTCCTCAAACTGAGATTTAAAGTCAATATTATCATTCAGAGCAAGTCGCAATCTTTGTACAAGTTTGCTATAGACATGCTGCATTATTTGTAGATGAGGTAGAGAGTACCAAAGATGATCGAATTATCATCAAGGAGGTTCACTTTTATATTAGTGATGATACGGGTCATGATAAAAGCTATGTAGCACATTACTTTCGAATATTTTTTGAAGATTTGAGACGTGGCATTAATGCATTACAACACTGAATTTGGTCTAATGGATGTGCTGGTAAGTGTTGATTTTATTATAAAATTTTAAGAATTGAATTTTTAACCAATTTTTGGTTTTCAAATCATTGTTTATATATAACTATTTATACAAGACAATTTAAGTCTGCAAAAGCATTTAATTGGTTATCGCAACAACATGCTAAATCTAGCATAAAGTTTTTGTGGAATTTTTTTAAGAGTGGACATGGAAAAGGAGAGCATGATGGAGCATGAGCATGTGTAAAGTGTGCACTTCGCCAATATGAACTTGCATGTAATGTACACTAGATACATAATTTACTTGTACACAAAAATTTAATATTGTTGAATACAAGTCTACAATGATTTATGTAATTGATCTACATGTATTATAATAGTTGGATGTACATGTGAACTTTTTTAAATTCTTACCTCTTACCTGGGCACTTCACCAACATGAAATTGCAGGTAACACCATACGAAATGCAAATCAAATTGTTGAACGGCGCAAAAGCCATTTTCGTGCCCATAACTCAATATACAACAAACGCTATTTTTGGGAAGTTAAAGGTATGTTAATTGAATTTATGTTATTTAAAAAATTTAATATTTAAATTTAAGTACACATGTGATTTAATTAACTTTTAGTTTTAATTGAGATGCTCAAGAATTTGTTCATACATGCAGATATTGATCGGTCGAATCCATATAATTGTCAAGCAATTAATGGTGTTAGAAGTTTGCATCAAGTCATGACTACAGGACATAGCAAGCCTCTTACTATTCAAGTGAGAAAAATCCTATTTCTATGTTCATTGCATTGAGAACAATGCAAATATTCTATAATGTCCAAGTTTCTGTGTTGATTGCATTGAAAACAATGCAAATATTCTACAATGTCCAAATGTAAGGGATGGATATGTTTCACAATGGGAAATAAAATAAATAGTATCAATGCCTCCTTTTGAAGATAGTGACATTGTAGATGTATATGATCCTATATATTCAGCTGATTACAAATGTGTATCAGATTTAGTTGTTATAGGTAAGTTACATAATTAAAATTTATATCGTAGATTGTAATAAAGTTTTGAACATTTGATTTACTTTGTTCAACTCAAATGTACAAACATGTTTACTTGTGGCACGTGTACAGGAGATATTTTTGTTGTGGTTGCAAATCCTGACATTACAGAAGGTGTAGATTACTATCTACTAAGATGCACACAAGCAAAATCAAAATTGTTAGAATGAATGACAAATGGTGATGGACAATCATATCCCATTGGATCAATTGTTGTTGAAGGCACCTATTATCAACAAGTAAAGATAGATAAAAATGGTATTATATTTATTGATTATATGCCAAGACAAAAGGTTCTACAGGTACAGTCACTTAGTTATAGGAACAAGATTAAGTTTGGAAACTTTACGAAAAAAAAGACGTGGCCAACAAAAGTGGAGGTTGTCTATTGAAGATCACAAAAAGATTTTAGAGATAATAAAAGATAGAGAAGATCTAGATTATATGTACCAATAGCTCTAACTACATTATTGAAGAGCAAGTTGAACCAATCGATACATGGTATGAAGGTATATGCACACTTGAATTATCTATTGATTATTAATTTATTTTAAAATGTACATGTGATTCTTGATAGTTCTATAAATTTATTTACATATATTTTTGTTTTTACAATTATGTAGGTCTATGCCTATAAGGATTTCAAGTTAAATAAAATTGAACTTCATGTTGTGTAGGTATGATTTCTAAACTATATATAGATAGTCTTAGATGTCTTAGGTGTCTTAAAGGTCTTATAGTTTCTTAGGTGTTTTAGGTCTTAGGTGTCTTAAATATGTAGATTCTAGACCTATCTTAGGTCTTATGTGTCTTAGATATATGTCTTAAGTGTTTAAAGGTAGATTAGGCATCTTAGACCTTTCTTAGGTGTTTTAGGTGTCTAGGTGTCTTAAATGTGTCAAGTAGATATGTCAAGTAAGTGTCTTAAAGGTCTTAGGTGTCAAGTATTGTATGTCTTAAGTTCCTTAGGTGTCTTAGATATGTCTTAATTCTTAGGTGTTTTAGAGGTGTACTATGGTGTCTTATAGGTCTTAGGTTTCTTAGGTGTTTTAAGACTTAAAGGTGTCTAGGTGTCTTAAATGTGTCAAGTAGGTATGTCTTCTAAGTGTCTTAAAGCTCTTAGGTGTCTCAGTGTATGTCTTAAAGGTCTTAGGCGTCTTCTAGGTCTTAGTTGTGTTATAGGTCTTAGGTCTTAGGTTTTAGGTGCCTTAGGTCCTAGGTGAGGCCACTGAGCTTCCACCTTCATGTGGTTGGCCTTGTCAGTACAGAATAAATATTTCTCGAAGCTAAGGGAAGCTCCTTTTTTTGTATCCTTATCATGTAGGGACCTCTCAAACTTAATAAACTGTTACATATTTCAATCATACTAAACTCTCTTCAACTTGATATGACCAAGTAACAAGGCTACACAACTTCAAATGGCACTAACACTGGACAATCTCTTCAACAAACAAAATTGAAACACCTTGAACTATGTGGTCCGAATGACATCATAGTAAACCAATAATGACTTCCAAGCCCAAGATTAGTATAATTTATCTAAATGTATTCAAGCAATCAAGAATAAGATATATGATAGAGGTAAAAGGAGGATTTTATTTCTCTAATGTCTTTCAGCCATCAGTTGTGATGTGGTTTTTCAAGCCATATCAATTTAGGGCAAAAGTGACATATGGACTCTATTGCCCAATGGGGTAGGCACTGGTCTGCTCCTTAGAGATCTGGGATCTTTCTATGCCCACAAGGGGCATACATCCCCAGATAGAGCCACTGTTGGGACCTAAAATTTCCTACAATTTTTCGCAAAAATTTTAGGTCCCTATGATGAAAATCACTTTCAGCAATGAGAAGATACACTAAGCACAAATGTCTGAGGCATGAATATCTCATCGAAATGTTGCAAAGATTTGCTTTTTGGCATGGACCACTACACCTTGGACTCTTCCTAGTAATCTTGCTCTATTCATCAATTCAAATTTTGAATATGTAAAGGTCAGAAGCAAGACAACAGGGGCCATATACATTCTTACAGTATCTCACTTATCTCAGTTGCCATCAAAGAAGGTAAAGGTGGATGTTTCTAATGCTCTTTCAAAATCAAAAGATACAGGAACAAAAGCAAGAGGCAAGCCAAAAGCTTCTTAGGAAGAAAAAACAAGACTTGCATTGGATACTAATTCATATGAATTACTGGAGATATTTTAGGGCTCTGTTCTGGTTGGTAAAAAATACCATCCAATATTTGACTTCTTCTTGGAGCTCTCAGACACTGCCTTCAAAGTTGTTGCAGACAATTATAGGACAAATGACAGTGGTACTGGGGTAGTGCATTGTGCTCCTTTATTTAGAGAAGATGATTATCGTGTCTGTTCAGAAGCAAGTATTATTAAAAAGGGTGTGGATCTTATAGTCCCAGTGGATGCAGATGGGTGCTTTACTAAAAAGATTGTTGATTTCAAAGGCCAATATGTAAAAATAGAGAAGTTCAAGCAACTTACAAAATAAAAATAAAAATGACAAATAAAAGACATTTGAGGCTCTATGTTGTATTGTATATTATTGTATGGAAAAGCAACTATATAAGTATGTTTACAAATGGAACAATTATTTTTATGTTATTAAGTTCTTTTAAATGAAAGGTGGCTTGATATTGTTATTTAAATTTCATATAATCAATGGTCACTTTACTTCATTTACTACATGTTTAATCATGAATAAATATTATACCTTTTTAGATTTTGTTACCTTTGAAATAGTGTGTTATGAGGCTTGTTAGATATTGTATAATCTTAAATTGTTCAATTATTTTGTTTGAAATTAAACATAACATTAGCAATTAGATTTTCCTTTAGAGAAATATAGAATAAGTTAAAGTCCTTGATAAACAATAAACCTTAGAATTGTCTCTTTTGCAATTGTAAATCCTAGTTAGTTTTAAAAAATTATAGTATCATGAAAATTAAATTATTAAGTAGACAAATAGTGAAAAAATATATAGCTATATTGGTGTTCTTCATTTGCAACCTAGTACAGTTGTGATAGTATATTGAATATTTTCATAGCTATATACATCGAATGGGATAAAATTAAACGTGAATTTGAAGATAGCAGTCTATACACTGGATTAAATCAAATTACTCAAACATTTTTGAGTCATCAACTAACCTTTGAACACACTTATATTTGTACTCCTAATATTCAACACTCAGAGTTCATAAACCTAGTTGATGACTCATAATGAAAAGTGGATGAATTGGTTTAGATCCAATTGTTGAATCTTGCCCTCTTTAGTAAATTTTTGTATACAAGATTAGTAAACATGATACTATTTAGATATAGTAGAAAACTTTTATTTTTGCTAGAAGTACCACAACCAAATCATTGAGCAGACAAATTCTATTAATCAAAGTTACAAAAAAAAATTATTCACATGTGGAACACAATTCACCTTTAAAATTAAGAAAGGGAGATCCAAGACCACAACATATGTTCAAACAAGAAAAATGAAACACCTAAGAAGAAATAAGTCAAGAAAATGCAACCATTACCACTTCAAATTTCCAATTTAGTGAATTAGTCGAAGAAATCACTTTCAGTAGATAGGTGGTTTTAAAACTTTCACAACATAGTAAAACTACCAGCTATTGTTGATTGATAAAAATCAAATAGTGTCCAAAAAACTAAATTATGGGCTACTATCTTGAACCACATCCTAAATTAATTGGGGGAAAATGATAGCCTTTGACTCACATTGACATGCATAGAGAAAAAGTTAACACTAGTTATAAAGAATGTTAAGAAAGACTTTGAAGACTCAATTGATAGTAGGTGTCATGAGAATTATTAGGAGAACATTGTATAATCATCATTAGACACAAAACTATTAATCCATGTAAATTTGGGTGCTTACAAGTTCATTCTCTACCAACAACTCTTTTGGGTGGCATTGTTGACTATAGGCCAAACAATTACTTCAGTGTGACTATATGCCACACCACACATAGATTGAGCTCCACAGATCCTTGTAGATCTTCACTAGACTTAATAACTCAAAGGAGAAAACTTGTCTCTAATACCAATTGATAGAAGTCAAGGTCTGAGAATCCAATTAAGAATTTCAAAATTGAGTAGCACAACAATTTTACACCAAAAAAACCTACCTACATAGAGACTAAGATGGAAACAAAAGATCCTTGATTGATTATCAAAATTCAAATCATACAACAAGGTATGGGGCTAAATAAGTGCATATCAGAATGGTCTCCAGTACAATTTGTGAAACTTGTAGACCTTCACAACTCGAGAGTTGAATTATAGAGCACTTAGGGATGCATATTTATACACATATTCGTTCTAAAACATAAACCATTACAATATCCCAGAGAGTGGGATGACCCTCTTAATGTGGCATGCCACTAGAATTTTTAGCTTATCTACTCAAGGTGGATCAAAACAATTACAGAATCTTTGGGGTCCACATTATGTTCTATTGGTGTTGGTTATATCCTATGTTTTGAATGGTCCATCTAGCTTAAGGAGATTCTAAAAGATCAAGTTATGTGAACAAATGAAGCTTGAATCTAGTTATCCAAAGGTCTTTGAACATGGTGTTAACCCCACAAGAAAAAAATATTTCAAAATTGAATTCAAAGACCAGAAGCAAATAGTAGTATTCCTTCCTCAAATGAAAACTTGAATGCTTAAGGAAACTTGATTGGGTAATGACTTTCAAATGATGAAACAAGTAGAATTCACAATCCTAGTTGAAGTCACTAACACAAGTCTTTAGTGTAGATTGAATACACAATTCACATATTCATTGGTAGAGCTTCATATTAGGACACTTAGCTTGAACATGGGGAGATTAGAGGCACTAGGAACACATGGCATTGGATGGGATCCCCAAATACTCTTCCCATTAGGTGTTGATGAATAGATGCAAACCATATTTTCCCATTTTGAACTTCTTAAGACAAATCTAATTAAGATTTTTTATGTTTATGTGGCTCATATTATTTGTGATTAATAATGTGGGTGATTGGTAGATAATTCCACATATTTGCAACATTAGTATTTTTTATGACTTAAATATTGACCTATCATGTAGCCTCTAGAATTTTGTTGATTTTCTTAATAATAAATTTTGTTAGTGGTGGCACATATATCCTATGATTTAAAGGACCACTACCATATTGCCCACTTTTATAATTTAATATATGAGATAGTGGACTTTATATTTATTAATAGATATGTTTTGTTGGATTTACAGTTTTTAAAAATAATTAAAGTTTGTTAAATCTAGCAACTTTAGCTAAATTCTAGGTAGTTTCTAATTTTACTAGGTTTAAATATGTACTACTTCATTTTCTTAGATATCTTCCTATATTCATTTTCTATTTCCCAACTTAATATTATTTTAGATTAGGAATATAGCCTAATTAGGACACATTTAGAAATTTAGATAAACGGAAAAATAACACTAACTTATAAAGCATGCAACTCATAATATAAATTTTGGAATGTAAATATAAAGCATGTGACTCATAATAAGAACGTCTCTAAGATATAAAACATAAGTACATACATATAATGTCCAAATATAAAACATGTGACTCATAATAACAATGTCTCTAGATATAAAAGTTCATGCATGACTCCTAAAAACGTCTCTAAGATAAAATATAATAACATGCAAGTCATAATGTCCAAATGTACTGTAAATATAAAACATCTGAATCATAATAACAACTCATAAATGTCTCGCTCTATCTTGAACTGTGTCTCTAGATGTGACTTATCCGTGAACCGAGTGCTGTGCTGAGTTGTGGGCTGGGGTCTGCACATGAAACACCATAAAATTTTCAAATTCTATATATATAATGTACAAATATAATTTGATTTTATTTTAAATAAATAAATAATACTTGACAAATCTAAATTACCTGACATACACGGTCTGCATCATGTAGAGGAGTCTCAATAGAAGCATGACATGATCCTACAACCTATAAATGACGTGTTCATACAATATATAAGCATATGTGTATTTTGTTAGAAAACTTGTACACTTGATGTCTGTATGTAGAAAGTTAACTTGATATATATGTGTACACTTAAATCAAACTTATATGTACATGTGATATATAGACCTAGTTTTTAAATACCTCATGATGATGACTAGGATCTCCAGCATGATGCAAATCTCTATATCCAAGTTGTAAAACAGTAGCATGTGTCTAATACACATGTACATTTAAGATTGCAATCAAGAATCAGAGCTTCAAAGTATGTGATTTTATTTAAAATTGAACTTATAATTTTTAAATATATAATTTATGAATTTAGATTATAATTTTTAAATAAATTGTACCTCAACTACACCAGCAAAGGCCCTCCCAATCCCACTGAGGTTAGAATCATGGAGAGACAATGATACATGTGTAGATGGTACAGTATCAGTGCCGAAAAGAAGCCTGCTATACTCACCTCCCATAACATCACGTGCAGTAACCTCAACCTCAGGACCAACTGGAACATGTGGAGGGGCGGAGCCTATAGGACTAACTGGAACATCCTGATGTCCCCCCAAACCCTGTGAACCTGACTCACCATGGCTCCTCTATCTACCAAAATATCGCTTGAGATGTGAGGATACAACATCAAGTGAGATCCCATACTGATCGCTGATGAACTGGTATGAATCTAATAAATCACTAGCCAGGCATCTAGTCATATTCCGCAAAGCACTCTCTCCACTAATCTGTGCCACATCATGTGGCGATGGTATATCAACATGAATGTAACGATCTGAACAGCCGGTCGATGTGGCCTCAGTGGATGGAATGTCAATCCTCGGGCGTAACAAATACCTGCCAACACGATCAGATGACAACTGATCAACCTCAGTGGCAATAGTATGGTCTCAAAAAACGTGCGTCTCAAGCGGGTCAATGCTGGTTGGGCGGCATTTTCTAGTTCCACATGTTTTGGAAGAACCAAAATATTTGGGCCAACTAAGGACCTCTTGTTCTGACGAGGTGGTGCATCTGCTCTTCTATACTCAGGTCTCTCTACAAACATCCCTTTTCCCTGACCAACAAGTTTAGGGAAAGATGTATAATCAACAGATAAATCTAAATGGAACTCTGCATATAATTGTTTACAAAAATACAATAGCAACTCATCATTGTTTGGCCATTGGTGATGAGCTGCCAAAAACCTAGGATAGATGAAAGGACCGGCAACTACATCCACACACTTTGTGGGAGAATAGCCTCACTCTCTCTTTATCCCTATAAGAAGGGAACATGCTGAGAACATTATCTACTGAAACCAGCCTAGATATAGATGACCATTTCTCCTGGCCAACAACACTCTGAGAAAGTGATGCATAGAACTTGTCAACACTAATGTCATCATAGGGATTGTATGATCGAACAACTTGGATCATACATGTGATCTCATCCCTAATCCTAACCAACCTGTCTCTACTTGACAAGTTTGGTGTATTGTGAATAGAACTATTCAGTTCATCCAAAGGTCTTTGAAACCTCTGAATGGTGTCAGCATATAATGTAGAATTATCATTATTGCCAGGTTGACCTGGCTATTGTGATTGATGTGATGATTGGTCATCCATGTGGACCTAAATTTATCTACAGTATGATAATTAAATTTTCTGTCAAACATATTGTATGTCACAATGTAAATAAACCTGCATATAAATTTTCCAACTACTGCATACATCTTTAAAAAATCCATGATATAAATGCACACATGCTTCTCAAATAAACATGCACCTTAGATGATTGCAAATACATAAATAATAGGCCTATCAACCAAACCTAAATCAACCATATAACACAAAACTAGGAATGCATAGAAAATCCAAATTTAAAGTCACATGTAGCATGTAGCATATTGACATGACAGCCATATATGAATTTATATAAATCAGATTTTATCCTATAATAGTTGGAGTCATAAGAAAGTATATTTCCAATCTAGAAAAAAAACATTCGACAATCTAGAAAAGGCAGACTCTATTTAACATTCTAGAGTATTACATATGTATATATATCTAGTATATGTTGTTTCCTTCTATAACCATGTTATTCCCTAGCATTTGATGGGCAAATTTGAATGGATAACCTTACAAGGGATAAAAGTGCATGTCCTACATTGTTGTAGCACTTGATTTGACCCGTTTTATGTGTGAACTGACTCCCACCCAACAGCCATTAGCCACTTGCTACTTCTGATCACCACAACCTTACCAATAACTTATGCACAAATTCTTTCTTGAATGGTTTCAAATTGTGATTAATTTTCCATCACCACAAGCTTGATAAAAACTTATGCACAAACTTATGCCTTTAAAATACTATGACCTATCTTAACTTATAAGTAGATTATATAAAAATCAGATATATATATCAACATAATCCTATGTAAATTTTGATAGTTTGTCCAAAATCTTTCCTTTCATATGATACAATCTTTTTTAAATTTTGATTGTATTTTACAGTAAAAATGGCTAAATACAACTATACAACTGTCAAATTTAAGCCCTGTATAAGGTAGGTGTGGCTCTGTTAACTCCCTCATATCCATTCAGATTCATAGATGTATTGATGGATATGAGGGAGGATGCTGGCAAAGGTTGTAGAATTTGGCTTTACACTAGCCAATTGCTTTTGCTTTAAAATTTCTAGAGTAGGCTTACATAGATCTAGTGTATGGTGTTTCATTCTTTAACCATGTTATTCCCTAGCATTTGATGGGCAAATTTTAATGGATAACCTTACAAGGGATAAAAGTGCATGTCCTGCATTGCTGTATCACTTGATTTGACCTGTTTTATGTGTGACCTGACTCTCACCTAGCAGCCATCAGCCACTTGATCACCACAACCTTTCCAATAACTTATGCACAAATTCTTTCTTGAATGGTTTCAAATTGTGATTAATTTTCCATCACCACAAGCTTGATAAAAAAATTATGCACAAAATTCAATAAAGAAGAATTTATGCACAAATTCTCTCTGGAATGATTTCAAATTTTGATATATTTTTTTAGCTTATATTGTGTGGATGAAATTTCATGTTCCTTGTAGTTTCCTATTGCATCATGGTATAGGGTAGGTGTGATCTATTAACTCCCTCATATCCATTCAAATTCATAGTTGTATTGATGGATATGAGGGAGGATGTTGGCAAAGGTTGTGGAATTTGGCTTTACACTAGCCAATTGTATTTGCTTTAAAATTTCTAAAATAGGCTTACATAGATCTAGTGTATGTTATTTCCTTCTTTAACCATGTTATTCCCTAGCATTTGATGGGCAAATTTGAATGGATAACCTTACAAGGGATAAAAAGTGCATGTCCTGCATTGCTGTAGAACTTGATTTGACCTATTTTATGTGTGAACTAACTCCCACCGAGCAGCCATCAACCACTTGTTTTGACCTATTTCTAGTTGTATTTAGGCATTTTTATTGTAAAATACAATCAAAATTTTAAAAAGACTGTATCATATGAAAGGAGAGATTTTGGACAAACTGTCAAAATTTATATGGGATTATGTTGATATATATATTTGGTTATTTATATAATCTATTTATACTAAGGTATCTCATAGTATTTTAAAGGTAGTATTGAATAGATAAATGTCATAGTATTTAAGCCATGTTCCCTAGCATTTGATGGGCAAATTTGAATGGATAACCCTACAAGGGATAAAAGTGCACGTTATGCATTGCTGTAGCACTTAATTTGACCTGTTTTATGTGTGGACTAACTCCCACCCAATAGCCATCAACCACTTGCTACTTATGATCGTGTCACAACCTTTCCAATAACTTATGCACAAATTCTTTCTTGAATGGTTTCAAATTGTGATTAATTTTCCATCACCACAACCTTGATAAAAACTTATGCACAAAATTCAATAAAGAAGAATTTATGCACAAATTCTATTTGGAATGATTTCAAATTTTGATATATTTTTTTAGCTTATATTGTGTGGATGAAATTTTACAAACCCATTTTACTTGCACATACAATCATATAAGGTGCGAGTTTATTTCAAACACTGAACTATACATCGTGCCATAAAAAATGTTTGACATAAAATGCCAATGTGAAGATCTAGATACATCATGCCATACAAAATGTTTGACATAAAATGCATGCCTGGGTGAAGATGGCATACCTGGTTGAGACTGTTGCAAAAGGTGGTGGGAACGTCCTTCGCGCGAAAAGCTTTCAAACCCTAGGTCACTGTCGTTGTCAGAAAAACGACCGCCGTGAAATGTGGCAATTTCATTTTTTTTGTTTTTAATAGCATGATTTTGGGCGAAACTATCTCACCCCCAGATTGACTCGCCCAAAAATAGCTTGCCACATATGCGCCACGCAACAACTACGTGTATTCGGGTGAAACTATCTCGCCCCCAAATCGACTCGCACGAAAACGACTCGCTCTAAATTGTTTTGTTGGCCCAAAGTGTGACACCAGTTTGTGCTTTTACCCTTCAGTTAACTCTCCAATCTATTTTGTTAACTGATCAATCATCTCAGTTAACTCCTCAATCTATTCTATTAACTCCCTTGGTGCATGAAGGAGCTTGGACACTTGTCCTCTCCCTATTCGCGCACATCCTCTCAAATTTCCTCAACCATTGATCTTCTTTCTCGCAAATCTATAAGTACAACCCCTATTCCTCCATTTGATCCATCTAAGCTTTTATAAACTTACTCTGCAGGAATCACAGCACGCCTTTGGCACAAATCACCACCCCATAGCTTGTGATCAATTGTTACCATTTACCACCATTATCATTGTATTGAAGATCCTCTTTGCAAAACCTATCAACAACCATTCTCCATTGTCATCTTGGAAAAAAGCAAGGAAGTGCACCTTCTAAGGGCTCTATTCATACACGAGATCAATTCAAGGTAGGTGACCAATGGAAGTCATGAAATAGAAAGGTATTCTTTGTGTTTGATCTTATTTATTTCAATTTCATTGAGATTATTAGATTATATTAATATATTATTATTGATACCATTTTTCCGATAACAATAACAAGTAGCCCATTTTTTCTATAAACAATAAGAATACATGCCAAGAAAGTATGGAAGTGCCTATGATAATGATCATGCTAGTGCAAGTTTTATGATAACACTTTGATGCTATGAGAAGATGCACTTATCTAATAATTTAATGAGTTATAATGACCTCTATAACTGTCTTTAAATCACAAGAACCTAGATGCTCACTTTGAAATATTTTGACACGTAAGAAAATAGATAATGGTCATTGTTTTGAAAGAATCAATCAAAAAGTAGGAAACATAAAATTTAAATTACGAGGACTAGATTGTGAGTATATATCTATTTATAAAATAGAACCATGCTCACTATTTTTTTTGGCATATATAAATTGTTGTAAAAAATTTATCTACACATTTAAAAGGTTGAAAAATTAATTAAATACTAAAATTTAAGAACAATTTAAATTGATTGAAGAGCTTATGGTAGAAAATTGTGTGATCCATCCAAATGTTAATTAAAAAATTCTTAACAATTTTTTTGGCACAAACTCTTCAATTAATCTTAATATAATGTGAAAAATCATGTCTTTAAACAATTTAAATATTAAATATTAAACACTATAATTATAACATAAACAAAGATACAGATTACTTTGTAACTAGAAGTGTAATTCTATTTTTATTATCCTATATTGAAGATTGTTTGGTATGTGATGTCTTTAATAATTGTGACGGTACAACAATATTAACTTTTTACAGAGATTCTGTGGCTTTCACGCGCATTCTGTCTTTCACGGTACAACACGTTTGCTCAAGTCTTTTCATCTTTGAAGTGCCTTTACCTTTGCAGCATTCCACATAACCCAGCCTTCGGTAACCAACACGGCAACCGAGCTCTTCTCAGTTGAAGACATCAAGCAGGGAATAAAGAATTTAGATGGTGGCAAAGCTCAAGACATTGACGGCTGCAAGCTGAATTTTTAAAGTGGGGGGTTGATCACCTTGCCCTACACATCAAAAGGATTTTTAACGACATTTCGAAAGGGATTTTCCTGGCTGAGTGGACTACTAGTGTCGTTATCTCTCTTTTCAAGAGTGGTGATGTCAATAATCCGTCCAATTATCGGACTATCATGGTCAATCCTCTCCTTGGAAAGCTTTTCGGGAGCTTGATTGAGCGCAAAATCAGCAGTTGGGCAGAAAGGGAAGGAAAAAGAGCTAGAGGGCAGGCTGGTTTTAGACCAAAACACTCTACCATAGACCATTACATCACTCTTAGACATTTAGTTGAAAAAGTGTGGGACACGCAAGGTGAAGAAGTCTTTTGCTGCTTCGTGGATTTCAAAAAGGCCTTTGATACGGTACCTAGGGACAAACTTTGGAGCAGAATGGAAGATCTTGGGGTTCCAGAGGAATACAGGGCTGCTGTTCACAAGCTCTACGAGCAGGTTAGAGCTAAAATCTGGACTAGAGAGGGTATGTCGGAGTGTTTTGGTAGTGACATTGGGGTCAAGCAGCGCTGTCCTCTATCTCCCACTTTGTTCAGCTTATACATCAACAAACTGGAAGAGTGGTTGCAAAAATCTGCGGGCGGGGGTATCCAGTTGGCTGATTTTGTGGTGAAGCTGCTTTTATATGCTGATGACCTTATTATGATTGCAAAAACTGCCCAGGGTCTGAGAGAGCACTTGAGGGCTTTAGAGCTCTTTTGCCAGGAGGTCGGGATGAGTGTGAACACTAGTAAAACCAAGATTACGATTTTCTCTTTAAAAAGGAAGCAGCAACAAGTCAACTTCATTTTTGATGGGAGCCCGTTGGATATCGTAGAAGAATACAAATACTTGGGAATTATTTTCCACAACAGGCTGAATTGGGATACATGTAGAACGCAAAGGATCCAAGGAGGTTGGAGGGCCTCTTTTCTGCTCCAGAATAGGTGTAGGAAAGCGGAGCTCTGGGATTGGAAAACCATGAAGACTCTTTTTGGGCTGGTAGTCACGCCGGTTGTCCTCTATGGGTGTGAGGTTTGGGGAAATAGCTTGTCAAATCACAAGTGGAGGCAATTAGAGAGAAAACGAAAGCATCTTATTACTAGTTATCTTAAGGTCAAGGCTACGGTCCCTTATGAGATCCTGTTAGCTGAGGTGGGCTTATTCCCGATTGAAGCATATGCTATAATCCGATTGATAACATACATAAGAAAGGTGGAGAACATGGGAGAGCAGCGATGGCCTAAGGTGGTGGTGGAGGAGGGGTTAGACCGTAGAAAGAAGACTTGGATGAAGCAGAACAACAAGTGGCTAGACAAGTGGGATATTAGGCTCCACGAATGTCCTAAAACTAAAGAAGACATTAAGAAGTTTGTGTTAGAAAAGTTTAGGACTGCCATGTGAACTAAGCAGATTGGCCAAAAAAATCATACTATGTCAAAGAGTTCAACCCCACGTGGGAGCATGGGGAAAAAGCCTACTTGCATGCCACTCTTAAAGGTAAAGCTAGGATTCTAATGGCACAGTTGAGGACCGGTTCTCATCATTTGAGATGTGAAACGGGTAGATGGACGGTCCCCAAAGAAGAGTGGGAAAACAGAATCTGCATCTTTTGTAGCAAAAAAGTGGTGGAGACTGAATGGCACTTCATCTTTGAATGTGATGCCTATGAAGACATTCGGAATCAGTATGAAGACAACTTGAAGGTGGGCAGTATTATCGAGATCTTTGAGGAGTCAAGGCTACAAATAACTGCAGGTTTCTTGGTTAAAATCCAGGGCAGGAGAAGTGACATCGAAAAGATCTTGAAGATTTCTTAGGGCTGCGGCTCTTGGTCTCGTAGGCTGCTTGGTCTCGTGGACGTCATTAAAATCTATTCATTCATTCATTCACATGCACATGGACCCCACAGGGTTTGGTCAAGTCTTTTCATCTTTCAAGTGCATTCAACATGGACCCCACACGCTTTTCGTTCTCTTTGTTTTTACACGGTAACCTGGTAAATGAAAGGGAATAAAACTTTGAACAGATTCGTACACGGCCTTTCACATGGATGAGAGGGCAAAGTCTGCGAAATAGTAAAAAAGATACTTTTGCACTCCTTGCTTTTTTTCCCACACAAATATTGTCCACTCAATTCTCTGCTCGCTTCTTCTATATTAGTATGCACTTCAATTCCATCTCCTCTGCATTACACCATTACCATTGTGGCCTTTGTCTTTCAGGCATATCTGCATTAAGCCAGCTTTATCTGTTTTCCTTGTTTCTGTCCGCCTCAATTGATAGCAAAACCTCAGTCTTTGCCCGTGAAGCATTCCAAACATCAAGCTACTTTTATCAGCATTCTTCTTTGTTTGAAATTGTATCTAATGGCAACCTCTTCTAACACTGCTGGACAACCTGAGTATGGCACTCGAAATGCTTTTGATGGCCTAAGAGTTATCCTGCCTGCTTCTGCTGCATCTGGCCAACAAGTGTATCCCATGGTAAGTGCTTTTGATGGCCTAAGAATCACCCCACCTACCTTTGCCGCATCCTCATCCGGAAGGAAACACCTGCCCTACGATGTCTTCATAAATCATCATGGAGGAGATGCTAAACACACGGTGGCTAGCAGTATCTACAATTCCTTACATGCTACTGGACTGAGAGTTTTTTTGGACAAAAATGAGCTGAAGCTTGGGGATTTCTTTCCTAGAGCTTTAGAAGCAGCAATGCGTGATGCTTCACTTCATATAGCCATTTTTTCTGAGCATTATGCCCAATCACCCTGGTGTTTGGCCGAGCTGGCAATTATGCTAAAAACCGGCACCAAAATTATCCCTGTTTTTTATCATGTTGAGCCGTCTGCTTTAAGATGGGCGATTAAAGGAAAAGGAATGTATGCAGATGCCTTCTCTAAATATGAAATGGAGAGCAGGTATACCTCAAATACTCTGCCTCCAGCATTCGCCTTATCAAATATTCTCAATTACTTTTTATTTTTTTCCCCTTTTTGTTCATCATATATTTTAGAGTTGAGTTAAATTTGTTCTGTTGTGCTTGTATGCTACTCCACCTGTTCAGCAATATTGTGAGTAATGTATTCCAACGGGCACTCCAAAGCGTTTCATTTTGGCTTGGCGACAGCACTAATAATATTGGGTATGAAAAATACTCTTCTTTCTTCCAAAATTTAACATTAACGCCTGTTTGCAGCTTTATTTTTTACAAGTGATAAAATACTTGATATTTTTCTTTCTCCTTCTAGATGTAAATCCTGCCTCCATATTTATCTTTTCAAATCTTCACTATCATGCATTTCGACTCTTTTTATTCTTAGTTTGTTCCATATTTTTAATGGTGCTCCACTTGTTCAGTGACGAGCATGAAAAGAAGAGAAGATACACCCCAGAAAAGCTTGAAAGCTGGAAATGGGCACTCCATGAAGCCTCCTTTTTTACTGGCGACATCATTAATAATCAGGAGTAAGTACGAAATAATCTTCCTTAATTTTTTTTTTTTTTTGGGTGGGGGGTTTCTTGTCCTTTTGTTTGTTATATGTATCTGTGTTCAGTTAAGTCTGTTCGTTTTGGTTTGTCAGATAAAACTATTTTGATTACTGTAAGAGTGCTTCTGGAAGAGACTGTTTTTGTTTTTTTTAGATTAAAAAAGAAAACACAGTCTATTCTAGAAGCACTCTTACAGTATACCATGGACTGGAAATATCATGTATATAACTATTTTGATTGTCAAACTAGGGGAAAACAGAGAAATGAGGGAAAAAGCTAGCGAAACCCAAGTAAAAGATCATCTCCAATGAAAAACGATACCTTGCACCAAATGAATTAAAAAATAAGTTGTTGAAAGAGACATGTTTTATCAATGTAGTTTTTGAGGCAAATTGATGTATTTTTGTTGATTTCTTCCAAAGATCTAGTGCACTTAGCTTGCTATTTCCTGCTAAACCATCTTATTCATTGATAAATAGACTAAATAGACAGTATTTTTGCAGTATGATAAATAATGTTTTATAAGAATTCAACTAGGTAATTTTTGAATAAAAAATATGCTTCCGCACTCCTTACCTAAACTTTTACCACACAAAATATTATTCATTCATTCTTTGCTACACAGTTTGCTCACTTCTTTCTTCTTTATTAATATGAAATTCAACTCCACCTTCTCTCCATCATACCATCACCATTAGCCTTTTGTCATTCAAGCATTTCTGTATCAACCCAGCTTTGTCTGCTTTCCTTGTTCCTGTCCACCTCAATTTCCAGCAGGGCATCAGCCTTAGTCTGTGAAGCATTTGAAACACCAAGATGCTTTTATTAGCATTCTTCTTTGTTTCAATTTGTATCTAATGGCAGCCTCTTCTAACATTGCTGGACAGCCCAAGTATGGGCTATGAAATGCTTTTGATGGCCTAAGAACGGCCTACCTGCTCCTGCTGCATCTGGACAACAAGTGTATCCCATAATACATGCCCTAAGAACCGCCCCACTCGCTTCTACTTTTGTTGCACCCTCATCTCGAATGAAACAAATGCCCTATGTTGTATTCGTAAATCATTGTGGCCATGGTATCAAACACATACAGGACGACGAGTGTTTGTAATTTTCCCTAGATGCCACAGGACGACGAGTGTTTTTGGCCAAAGATGAGCTGAAGCTTGGAGATTTTCCCTAGAAGCAGCCCTGGCCTAGGACTAGAAAATATTAAGTACTTGGAGTTGGTACTGTTCCTCCCGTCAGAGTTTAACATTGACGCCCATTTTCACTTTTTTTAATCGTAAAATACTTGCCTTTCTTACATGCTTCGTATCCATTAATTGCAGGTTTAATGTATAACTTTCAATTCTCAATAGTCTCTTTAAAATTGACAGTTATATATTAAATTCTTAAGTGGAATTTAAAATTTATATATTAATGTTTATAAGTAATTAAAATGAAGTTTTTTATTTTTTATTTTTTAATATATTATGAAATTTGTGATGGTTTTTCTTGTTTTAAGGATAATTATGACATTTTACACGTCTGCATTTTTTAGAGTCTATCAACATAATTTTGTCTATTAATATTTTCTTCTAAATTTCTTTCTTTAACTTCCATTCCAAAAGCCCAAACAAACTTTATGAAATATAATTTATCTCTTTATCTTACAAATTTTTATTTAATATATTTTTCTTACAACTCTATTAAGTCTTTTTAATTACTCTTAAATATTAATATTTAATGTTAAATTCTAAAGTTCATTTACAAGTTTAATATATAACTTTGTCAATTTTAAAGATATGTGCTATCTATGTATTTTTATTTAAAATTTACAATTATATCTTAAACCTGCAAGTGAATAGATACTGAACAAGGGAAAAAAATGACATGTATGTTAATTTAAAATTGATAGCTAATATTAGTTTCTGTGTTTCTATGAGTATATTCCAAACTATACAATTGTATGAAGGGTAACAGTTAAAAAACAAAAAAAAAACCCGTCACTAGAAAAATTGCTTGACAGGCATTGGTGGTCATGGTCAAATTAAAAGCATGCCCTGCGCTTTAGCTTTTCAAATCTTTGCTAGCATGCATTTCAGTTCGTTTTATTCTTAATTTGTTCCATTTATTTAATAGTGTTTCATGTGTTCAGTGATGAGCAGAGGGTAGTGAAGAATGTGGTGAATCTTGTAATGAAAGAATTGAAGAAGGTGCCATTAGAGGTTGCCAAGCATCCAGTGGGTCTAGATGAAGCTATGCGAAACTTTGAAACAATTGCACTTCAATCTGCTGGCTCGATACAAATTGTAGGAATATGGGGCATGGGTGGCTCCGGCAAAACCACCCTGGCAAAGAAAATCTTTAACAACAGATGCTTGGCCATGGATAGGTCAAGTTTTCTTTTGATCTTCGAGATGCTGCAGGGAAGGGGCTATTGGTTGAGAAACAGAAAAAGCTTCTGGAGGACCTTGATGTCAGAGGTATATCCTTTGACAATGTAGATGAAGGCAAAGCGATTCTTGAGAGCCGTTTGAGATCTGTATCTGTGCTTATTATTTTAGATGATGTGGATCATACAGACCAACTCGATGCTCTATTGCCAGCAAGCGAGAGGCTTGGACATGGAAGTTTGATTGTTGTTACCACTCCCGAGTTGGATGTTCTTAAAGCATGGGGCATCTCTGCCATTTACCAAATGAGAGCTCTCAATGCCACTCATGCCAAGCAGCTCTTTTGTTGGCATGCATTCTTACAACCCTTTCCACTGTCAGGATTTGAAGATCTCGTTGAGAAGTTCCTAAAAGCTTGCAATCGCCTGCCTTTGTCAGTCAAGGTCTTAGGGGCACAACTATATGGCAGATCTTGCAAAGATTATTGGTTGTCTCTATTAGATAAATTGTCCAGAATATTGCTCGATAACATCAAATTGACGCTCAAAGTTAGCGATGATGCGCTTGATGACGAAGAGAAAGAGATGTTATTGGATACAGCATGTTTCTTCATTGGACAGGAGAAAAATGTGGCTATTGCAGTATGGGAGGGATCAGGGTGGAGTGGTCTGCACGGTTGGGAAAGGCTTTTCAATAAGTGTCTTGTTGAGGTGGAGAATGGTGGTTACATAAGAATGCATGATCACTTGAGGGATCTCGGAAGGGAAATTACAAACAGAGTACACTATCGACTTTGGTCTCCATAGCAGTCTATCCAGATTCACCCTCAACAGGTAAACTCAGTGCATTCTTTCATGGCTTTATTAATCATGGCATAGGAACCAGCTCCTCCCTGAGCTTGCCTTCTAACCAGTTCTATTGCTTTAAAATGTTTCTTATTTTTACTTTCTGACTATTCAGGAAGCAATACGAATCCGAGGATTGGCAAACGCAATTGGTGACAATTGTTATCTCCGGCAAGGGAAGATCATAATACACACAAGCCTAGGAGAGCGTAGTCTCGCGCTCTTTGGATTGAAGATTTTTGTTGGTAATGGAGATTTTATTACTCAAGAAAATAGCGAAATATCAAAAGAACTGGTCTGGCTTCACTGTTACACATTTAAGCACAAAAATCTTCCATCGTGGCTTTCATTGAAAGAATTGAGAAGTTTGGAACTTTTCAACAGTCAAAGCTTAGAAGATTTGTGGGAACATGATGCGGGTGTAAGTATCTTTCTTTATGGTTCTTTAAAAATGTTTGTCTTAAATATTTTTTGATTTATCCTATGTTAACTGCATTGAAAATTGGCTGTAGGCTCCTTCGCAGCTAAGAGTATTGACTATTCATAGTTGCAACAGTTTGCGGGGATTCCCAAGGTCATTAGGACATCTCAAGAATTTGAAAAAGATAGTTTGCGTGGGCTTCGATTGGGATACATTGAGCGGCCTTCCACAAGAATTTTGTTATCTCCACTCGCTGGAGCACCTGGAGATACAATGGTGTAGAAATCTGTCATCCCTGCCGCGTAATTTCGGCGAGTTGACAAATCTCCAACACCTGAATTTGAATGGTTGCACCAAGCTGAAGATGTTACCAGATTCTTTTAAGAAGTTGACACTCCTGGAACATCTTAATTTAGAGAACTGCGGTGAGCTCATCATCAAGTCGGAGATACATGTTCTGGAAAACATGATAAAGCTCAGGTATTTGAATCTTAACGAGTGCAGGAAATTGGAAGAGTTGCGCCTCCCAGAAGTGGCTTCTTTAACAGAGCTCTATTTAAGAGGAACCAGCTTGAAGGAACTGCCAGCTAACATCTTTCAGTTAACCAAGTTAACCGAGTTGGTAATAGGGAGTGAGTTCTTGACAACCTTGCCAAGCTCTCTTGGAAATTTGTCCTCTTTAACTGTTGGAATAGTAATCCCAACCACTCGCCTCATTTAATGCAGATAAGATAACTCCTTCTGTGGACTGCTTTCTACTTTCCTCTGTCATCGTGCTTTTTTTTCATTAATATTTCTGCAGGGAATGGTCTTGGAGGTATGGTCTCCCTTGTCTTGTTTCTCATTAATTTTCTGCAGGGTATGGTCTTAGAGGCATGGCCTCCTTTTCTAGCATATGGAGGAGTTAGCCCTGTCCATCTTAAATGTAGTCAAGTCATTTGTAGTGTAGTGCTGTTTTTTTCAAGTGGGTTCAACGTATCTAACAGGTGTGTGTGATGCTCTATTTTTCTTCTTCTGAGTTTGAAGAACAGCAGCTATTTTAGACTGTAAAATTTGCTTTTAAGCACTGTCAATGTGTTGTTTTTATTATTCTGAGCAGGCATATTAAAAGTAAAGAAAGAATGCTCTATTTTCTGAAGTTGTGGATATATGAGCAGTAGCTCTCCTTTATGCAGAAAATATCTCTGTTTTTGTGTGTGTGAAAATTGTCTACAGCAGCAATCTATATCATCACTGTTTCTTTTTCTGTTAAAAGATTTATGCATACATATAGAGCTGTAGCTCTCTATTTTTCATGTATCCTCTGCCTTTTACTTCACCTGGTATCAGAGCCATGGTTATGAGCTGAAGGTTCTCTAGCAAGGGCATTTCAAGTAAGGTTTCTCAAGTACTTATCAAGCAGGGGCTTTGAAGAAGGCAAAGTTTTCTTTCACAATTAGCAATGGCATCCATAAGCACAAGCTTGACAAATCCTCAAATCCCACAGTTCAATGGGAAAAATTATGATTATTGGTCCATAACAATGAAGGCACTCTTTTGTTCTCAAGACATATGGGATCTCGTAGAGAATGGCTTTCCAGAGCCAGCTGATGTAGCAGCATACAATGCACTGACACAAGCAGAGAAAGATTTGTTGAGGGATAATAGGAAGAAGGACTCCAAAGCTCTCTTTTACATCTTCCAAGCTGTGCATGAGAGTATTTTTCCAAGGATTGCAGCAGCAACTAAGTCCAAACACGCATGGAATACACTTCAAACAGCCTATCAAGGAATGGCAAAGGTTAAGACAGCTAAGTTATAAATGTTGAGAAGGGATTTTGAAACAATTTTCATGAAGGATTCAGATTCAATAGATATTTTTTTCACACAAGTGATGGGTTTAGTTAATCAAATTAGATCTCATGGTGAGACACTTGAAGATACAAGGATTGTTGAAAAGATTTTAAGGAGTTTACCCACAAGGTTTGAATCCATAGTTGTGACCATAGAGGAAACCAAGAACCTCTCACAGTTTTCAGTTGATGAGCTCCATGCATCTCTCATCTCACATGAGCATAGACTAAGTAGGTTAGCAAATTCATCATTAGAGCATGCATTCAAGACACAAGCTTCAATCAGCCATGGTAGAGGCAGAGGAAGATCTAATTTCAGAGGTAGAGGAAGGAATTCTTATAGAGGTGGAAGAAGCAGTCCATCAAACTCAAGTGGAAGAGGCAGCAGCCAAAACTCAAGCCCAAACCCATCTCATAATCAACCACATGTCAAAAGTATGACAAGTCTCAAATTCAATGTCATTATTGTAAGAAATATGGGCATTATTCAAATGAATGTAGGAAAAAACAATCTGATTTCAGCAGACAAAATGCAAACTTTACAAGAGAAAACCAAAATCAGAGCAATATGTTCATAGCATGCAATGTAGCACAAGAAAATCAGAAGGATGTATGGTTCTTAGACTCGGGTTGCAGCAATCACATGACAGGGAACTTAGAAATGTTTTCAAGTTTAGATGAAAGTGTAAAATCAGATGTCACATTGGGTAATGACAACAAAGTTTCAGTTATGGGAAAAGGAAATATCAATATTCTAACTAAACAGGGGGAGAAGAAGTATATTTCAGATGTGTATTTTGTGCCTGGTCTAAAACACAATTTAATGAGCATTGGACAGCTTGTTCAAAAGGGCTATAGAGTCTTCTTCAAAAACAAAGAATGCACTATTCTAGATAAATTTCCAAGTAATTTGCTTATTGCTAAAGTGCAAATGACAAACAATAGAATGTTTCCCCTAAAGATTAAGCCAGATTTGAATGTGGAATATGCTCAAGCACAACCCACAATGAACCCACAAAAGGATAAAGAAAAGGTTACAGCTATTATACAAACCATCTTTCAAGCAGAAATGAAAGATGAAAATTGGTTATGGCATCTAAGATTTGGGCATCTCAACTTTGGAGGTCTAAATTTGCTACATAGGAGAAGTATGGTAAAGGGTATGCCTCTAATAGAGAAACCGGAAAGAGTATGTGAAGGATGCATCTTGGAAAAGCAACATAAAGAGACATTTCCAACTGGCAAGTCAATTAGAGCAAAGGCACCTTTAGAGATTGTTCATTCATATTTATGTGGGCCAATGCAAACACCATCAATTGGTGGAAGATACTACTTTTTGACTTTCATTGATGACTATTCAAGGAAAACATGGGTCTACTTTCTAAGGCAAAAGAATGAAGTGTTTGATTACTTCCGTCAATTCAAGGCACTTGTTGAGAAGCAAAGTGGGCACTACATCAAAGCATTGAGAACAGATAGAGGTGGTGAGTACATCTCAAATGAATTTCTACATTTTTGCAAAGACCATGGGATTCACAAGCAATTCACAACTAGGTACACACCTCAACAAAATGGGGTAGCTGAAAGGAAAAATAGAACAATCATGGAAATGGCAAGAAGCATGTTGAAAGCAAAGCATTTGTCAAATGAATATTGGGCTGAAGCTGTAGCTTGTGCAACATATATTATGAATAGATGTCCAACCAAGAGTGTGAAGAATATGGTTCCTGAAGAAGCATGGACCGGAAGAAAACATAATGTTGCTCACATGAGAGTATTTGGATGTGTGGTATATGCACATGTGCCGGATGAGTTGAGAAGAAAGTTGGACAACAAAGGAGAAAAGTGTATATTTGTTGGTTATAGTGATGAATCAAAGGCATACAAACTATACAATCCAATAACCAAGAAAGTTATAATCAGCAGAGATGTGCAATTCATAGAAGATGAAGCATGGGATGGAAGTTTGGAGAAGACAATCAATATTGCAGCCAACTTACCTCAAGAAGATAGAGAAGATTTTACACCAGTAGGTACTCCATCAAATGTGACTCCTTCCACACCCATTCAGGCTCAACAAAGTGGTCATCAAATGACACCATCATCAAGTGTAAGGACAGCCCCACGCATTCAAGCATCCACTCCTTCAAATGTACAACAAACACCATCTACAAGTGGCAATCAAGGTGCAGGACCATAAAGTCCACATTCCACAAGTCCAAGTTCAAGTGATATATCAAATCCTACATTGGCAAGCTTGAGGAGACAAAAAATTAGAAGTTTGAGAGACATTTATGATCAAAATGAAGGTGAGAACAATGTTGGTCTGATTTCTCTTTTTGCATTTTATTCACAAGTAGAAGATCCAATTCATTATGAGGATGCTATCAAGCATGAAAAATGGGTAAATGCAATGGATGATGAAATTGATGCAATAGAAAAGAATCAAACATGGGAGTTAGTGAGTCTTCCAAAAGACAAGGATGTCATAGGAGTGAAGTGGGTTTACAAAACCAAATTAGATGCAAATGGTGATGTGCAAAAACATAAAGCAAGACTAGTGGCAAAAGGATATTCACAACAGCCCGGGGTTGATTACAATGAGACATTTGCTCCAGTAGCTCGATTAGACACTGTGAGAACTATACTTGCAATATCAGCTCAAAACAAATGGCCAGTTTACCAAATGGATGTAAAATCAGCCTTTTTAAATGGTTACCTTGAAGAAGAAGTGTATGTGGAGCAGCCACCTGGGTATGAGATTTTGGGTCAAGAAGACAAAGTTTACAAACTGAAAAAGGCACTCTATGGACTCAAGCAAGCCCCAAGAGCTTGGTACAGTAGAATTGATTCATATCTTTTGTAAAATGGCTTCAATAGGTGCAACAGTGAGCCTACGTTGTATACCAAGATGAATGAGCAAGGTGAGATCATAATTGTTTGCTTGTATGTTGATGATTTGATATTCACGGGTGATTTGGCAATTGCTTTGTTCAAAGGAGCTATGAAAAAAGAGTTTGAAATGACTGATTTGGGTCTCATGAAGTATTTTCTTAGCATTGAAGCGAATCAAAATGATAATGGTATATTCATCTCTCAATCTAGTTATGCAAATGACATTTTGAAAAGGTTTAACACGACAAATTGCAAATCAGCTCCAACACCAATTGTCACAGGAGTAAAACTTAGCAAGGATGATGATGGGGCCAACATTGATCCAACTTTGTATAAAAGGCTTGTTGGCAGTCTCATGTATTTAACAGCCACAAGGCCTGACATAATGTATGCAGTTAGTCTCATTTCAAGGTTCATGGAGTCTCCAAAGGACTCTCATTGGCAAGTAGGAAAAAGAATTCTCAGATATGTGAGTGGAACAAGAAACTATGGCATTCAGTATGCAAAGTCAAATGAGTTCAAGCTCATAGGCTACATAGATAGTGATTGTGTAGGAAGCATTGATGATAGGAAGAGCACTTCTGGTTATGTTTTTCATTTTGGAACAGGTGTAGTTTCATGGGCTTCAAAGAAACAACCAATTGTCACTCTTTCATCGCTGAAGTAGAGTACGTAGCAGCCACAGGTGCATCATGCCAAGCAGTTTGGATGAGAAGAATGTTGAAAGATCTCAGGCAAGAACAAAAAGAGGCAACAAAGGACATCAGAGGTGTCCGTGGCCTGAAAAACCTTCAGAAGCTGGAGATAAAGAACTGTGAAGGGTTAGACGGGCTTCCATGTTTTGCAGAATTAGTGTCTTTAGAAATTTTCACATTGAAAGGTAGCAGCAAGGTGAAGAAAATAGCAGGTCTACAAGAGTTGAGATCATTGCGGGAGCTGAGAATAGAGTTCGATGCGCTTCCAAGTCATTCAGAGTTTACATCTCTAAAAACATTTGAACTGCAAAAGTGCAACCAATTGGAGAAGATAGAAAGTTTAAAACGTTTGAAATCATTGGAGGAGCTCAAGATAAGTGACTGTCCAGTGTTGGAGGCGCTTTCAAGTCTTTTAGAAATCACTACTCTAAAAAAAATTCAACTGGAAAAATGCCACAAATTGGAGAAGGTGGAAGGTTTAGAAAATCTGAGATCACTGGAGACCCTAAACATTAGTGACTATCCAGAGTTGGAGACGTTTTCATTTCTTTCAGAAATCACTTCTATAAAAGAAATTCAACTGGAAAAATGCAACAAATTGGAGAAGGTGGAAGGTTTAGAAAATCTGAGATCACTGGAGACCCTAAACATTAGTGACTGTCCAGAGTTGGAGACGCTTTCATTTCTTTCAGAAATCACTTCTATAAAAGAAATTCAACTGGAAAAATGCAACAAATTGGAGAAGGTGGAAGGTTTAGAAAATCTGAGATCACTGGAGAACCTGAACATTAGTGATTGTCCAGAGTTGGAGACGCTTTCATGTCTTTCAGAAATCGCTTCTCTAAAATTTTTTTATTTGAGAACATGCCACAAATTGGAGAAGGTAGAAGGTTTAGGAAGTTTGAGATCACTGGAGACCC
The DNA here is from genome assembly GCA_027924645.1 of Cunninghamia lanceolata. NCBI lineage: Eukaryota > Viridiplantae > Streptophyta > Pinopsida > Cupressales > Cupressaceae > Cunninghamia > Cunninghamia lanceolata. The sequence continues at coordinate 22,855,095 of BSBN01001583.1, forward strand.
TGGACATTAATGACTGTCCAGAATTAGACAGGCTTCTAAGTCTTGAAAAATTAACTTCTCTTAAAAAAATTGATTTGAGAAAGTGCCACAAATTGGAGAAGGTAGAAGGTTTAGGAAGTTTGAGATCACTGGAGACCCTGAGCATTAGTGACTGTCCAGAATTAGACAGGCTTCTAAGTCTTGAAAAATTAACTTCTCTTAAATATTTTGATTTGAGCACGTGCCACAAATTGGAGAATGTAGAAGGTTTAGAAAGTTTGAGATTACTGAAGACCCTGAACATTAGTGACTGTCCAGAATTAGACAGGCTTCTAAGTCTTGAAAAATTAACTTCTCTTACAAATTTTTATTTGAGCACGTGCCAGAAATTGGAGAAGGTAGAAGGTTTAGGAAGTTTGAGATCACTGGAGACCCTGAAGATTAGTGACTGTTCAGAATTAGGAAGGCTTCCAAGTCTTGAAGAACTGACTTCTCTTCAAAAATTTTATTTGAGCACGTGCCACAAATTGGAGAAGGTAGAAGGTTTAGGAAGTTTGAGATCACTGGAGACCCTGAAGATTAGTAACTGTCCAGAATTAGGAAGGCTTCCAAGTCTTGAAGAATTGACTTCTCTTCAAATATTTTATTTGAGCACATGCCACAAATTGGAGAAGGTAGAAGGTTTAGGAAGTTTGAGATCACTGGAGACCCTGAAGATTAGTGACTGTCCAGAATTAGGACGGCTTCCAAGTCTTGAAGAATTGACTTCTCTAAAGAACTTTGAATTACTAAAGTGCCACAAATTGGAGAAGATAGAAGGTTTAGGAAGTTTGAGATCATTGGAGACCCTGAACATTGGTGACTGTCCAGATTTATACAGGCTTCTAAGCCTTGAAGAATTAACTTCTCTTAAAAAATTATATTTGAGAATGTGCCATAAATTGCAGAAGATAGAAAGTTTGAAATCATTGGAGACCCTGAGCATTAGTGACTGTCCAGAATTGGACAGGCTTCTAAGTCTTGAAAAATTAACTTCTCTTAAAAAATTTGATTTGAGAAAGTGCCACAAATTGGAGAAGGTAGAAGGTTTAGGAAGTTTGAGATCACTGGAGACGCTGAACATTGGTGGCTGTCCAGAATTAGACAGGCTTCCAAGTCTTGAAGAATTAACTTCTCTAAAAGAAATTGATTTGAGAATGAGCCACAAATTGGAGAAGATAGAAGGTTTGGAACGATTGAGATCATTGGAAAAGTTGGAACTACATTCCCGCTGGTGCCGTGTATAGTCAACCTGGAGCAGTGTGAGAGATTGAAGTCGCTGGTAGTCGTAACAAATGACAAATCAGATGCTGAACCATTTATCAGTAAAATACAGGTAATTTCAGTAAAATACAGGTAATAGAAAATAGTTGAATTAGAAATATGAAAGTCCATTTATTATTATTATTATTATCGAGTCATCTGATTTTGTGGTGCCTGTGCCTTTTGCAAACAATGTGCAGAAATGGCCAAGGGATGTGATAATATGCACGAGGGCAGGGTTTGATGTGGGCTCGCTGAAAACCTTCTTTCAATTGCCAAATGTTTTTGTTCTTGACTACTCTGACGTGGTCAAAGAATATGTAAGCTCCTTTGAATTGAGGAGGCCGGAGAGTTCCGCCAGTGACAATGCCATTCTGATATGTTTTATTATAGATTGTGTTTATCCCGACTTAGACTTCTGTATATTTCCGGGATCAGGCGATTATTTTGAAACCGAATTGGGTAAAGGAAAATGGGTATGGATGGGCGTCTTCACACAAGCTTCCTCTTGGCTTCGGTCAAACAGTGAGGATATTGACGCATTCAAGGAGGGCAACTATGTCGAAGGAGTAAAAGTGGAAGAGGCATGGTTAGTGATGGGCGAAGAGGGGATCATAGTAGAGGCATTCCATCAGCTTTTCCAAAGGTAACTTGAGTGTTCAACTAGTTTTGTTTATTTATAGTAAGAGTATTGTAAATCTTTTTTTTATCAAAAAGTATTATTTAAGTTTTTGTTTTTAATAATAATATAGTGAGTGATGATTTTTAAAAGCTAAAGATATTTGGATAGGATGATTCTATAAATATTGGCATTCACAAAAAGGAGAATGATGTTGAGGTGTTAGTGAAAAAAAGGGATTTTAGTGACACATTTGCAAAATATTGAGTGTTAATTAATTTTACTCATATAAATGATAATTATTAAAAAAAAATTCAATTTTTTAATTTTTAATTTTTAATTTTAATTTTTGTGTATGGTTATCTACATTTAATAAAAATAAATGGTCTTTAAACGTATAGAGATATTTGGATAGAATGATTTCACAATTTTTTTTTGGTTGGAGTTACATAAGTATGGAATATGAATATTTTATAAGGAAGTAGTATGGGTTGGGTTACATGTATATGAAATGTGAGATTCTACAAGAAAGTGACATGAGAAGAGGCAAGTCTAGTGGAGGAGTCCCATCAAATTTTTGAAGCTCTTCAAGGTAGTATGTGACAAATACTATTTATACAAAATAACAATACATAATTACAAAATAGTTATAAATCTTATTATAGAAACTTGATAAATCAAAATATTTATTTTTTAATAATTAACATAAATAAAAGTAAAAATAATTATTTATTCTATTGAACATTTTTGTAATTCACCACACACATAGCCATTCTGATATGTTTTATTTTAGATTGTGTTTATCCCTCCCTACTTAAACTTCCATAACACACACTCACTCTCACACACAATGCCATTATGTTATGTTTTAATATAGATTGTCTTTATCCCCACTTAAACTTTTGTATATTTGCGATACAGGCAGTTTTAATACCAAATTCGGTAAAGGAAAAAGGGTATGGATGGGCGTCTTCACACCTTCCTTTTGGCTTCAGTCAAACCTAGAGTATATTGAGGGATTAAGCAAGAGAAGCAAGGTCGTTGTAAAAGTGGAAGCGGCATGGTTAGTCATGGGCGAAGAGGGGAGGATAGTAGAGGCTTTCCATCAACTTTTCCAAAGGTACTAGTTTTACCTATTTATATAAAAATAAGTAATTGCATTTTATCAAAAATAGTATTATTTAAGTTGTTTTATAATTGCATATATTTTACAGTGAGTGGTGATTTTTTTGGTAAGGGTAAAAAAAGAAAAATGTATTTATTGAGAAACCAAAAAATATTACAAAAGGTGAATGGATATATTTTATAGTGAGTGATGATTTTTAAAAGTTAAAGATATTTGGATAGGATGTATTCACAAAAGGAGAACGAAGTTGAGGAGTTAGTGGAAAAAGGGAATTTTTGAAAAAGGGAATTTTAGTAACACTCAATACCTTACTAAAATTTTATAAGATTTTTAGTAATACTAACTACCTTACAAATGTTAATAAGAAAATTGAAAGGAATTTTAGTAACACGTGGGGGTGGAGGAACATGTTTGACATTGCCTAGACCTTTAGTTGCACCTCGTTGCTTTCCAATGCGGTTGGCTCTTACTTGCTCCATGACGATATTATGGATGTGGTGCATCAATAAGAGGTGTGTTTCAATTGTCTTCTTGATAATTTACATGCCATGAAGCGGTGACAATTGTGCTTGCAAAGGACAGTTGAGGAGATTGTTAGATGGATGAAGGTGATGCCTTTTGTGGATGTCATTCTAGCCTTTTAAGATTGTCATGATGGTGAGGACTCTGATGATGTTGTAGTGGTGGCTCCACCTGGTATTTTTTCTTCTTGTGCAAAATGTAAGGAGGTTATGGAAGGGTGCTTGGGGCCTGTGTAATTTGCTTCAATCTCTATTTCTTTTTCTGTGACATGTTTGAGTTGGTTGTGTTTGTCATTAAGTCTTTTTGGGTATGGGTGGTGATACTAAACTTTCGCGGGGTTATATTTTGGGGAGGGTTTGGTTGATAGTTAAAGCTTAGCTTCAATTGGTTTAGTAGACTCCTATTGGCTAGTTTGGCCAACTTCTCATTGGTTATTCAATTGATTTTTTGAATATGACAACTTAAGACTGTGGACTTGGTCGTTGTGATGACACCAACATCCTAGGATGTTAGCCCACTTCTTGTTTCTTTGGACCCTGGGCCTTACCTAGTTTATATATATACATACATGCAAGATGTTTCCAAGGGGTAGCTCCCTTTATATTAAACTTAAAAAATATTACATATCAAAACTTTTATAACAAGGTTTGCTAAAACGACCTATTCTAGGATACATTTTCTTGATCAAAACCCTTCGCACCAATGCTCTCCTCAGATTCAAATCCTCCTTTGGAATTGTTGTACAAAATTCCTTCTATTAGCTCAATTGCTCGAGCTTGCTATTTCACAGTCAAGATATCCTATTTTTTGTGATGAACTTTTGATATTCTTCCATATTGCACTTGACCAACCTAGTCTTAAAGAGTTGTTGAGATTTTTGAAGTGGATCATTTGCTTCTAATTCTTGAACCAAGAACACTCCTCCAATGTTGCTTGATGTTTCCGTAATGCCATATTTTCCTATCACTTTGACAACTTCCTCCCTGTATTTTTTTTAGATAACAAAGACAAGGATGACTACGGACCATCAGGGAAGCCCATAGTTAACAAATGCAACCAAAAGATGTTCGCTTCCCCTCCTAAGAAGGAGAAGAGATTGAGAGTTAAGGGTATTGAAATCACAGAGCCAAGAGAGGAGCAACCACAAGCTCTTTGGTAGCAAATGCTTCCGCTTGTCTCTACGACACGAGCATGCACTCATAAGCCTACACTTGCACAATCTCCAATGTAGATGGCCCCAACACAAGTAGCACCTTAGCTTCCTCAATGCCTCCACCACTAGCTCCTTCAATGACTCCAAAGACGCAAGGGTAGAATCAAGTACTAACCCAGAAGCCAACACCAACACAATTGCCACCCGATGTACCTATGAAGGATATTGAGGTACAAGAGCCTTAACATAGAAAAGTTACCCAAGCAGGGACTGGAAAGAGTTAGCCTGATATAGCACAAGTGGAGGTAAATGTTGATACAACCCACAAGGAATTCCTAGACAATAGATTGAACATTTGTGATACCCTTAGTATGGTGGTGCAGAGTCTAGGAGTATTAGAAACAATGGTTGACGGGTGCTGTAGTTAAGAGGGCATGAGATGCTTTCTGATGGAGATTTAATGTGCATGCAATTGCATGGTTTGTTGGGTTCGATGAATACAATTCATAGGTTGCACACACAAGTTGATGGCAATGCTGCATAGCTTAAGGAGAAAGTAAAAGTAAGTCATTTGAAGAAACAGTTGGCCAGAGTGCATAGAGATAGACAAGCAATAGTAGACAAGATAGATGCACTCAATAGGAAAATATTCAGAAACACTACACATTCGATTGCCCAGTTGCGCACCATTGAAGCATTGATGCAGAGCAAGGAAGAAACTACTCAGTGCATGCTTCAAACCAACCAATGTTTACACTCGATGTAGGATAAAGTCAGCATGGTATGCCTCGATATATTTCAGATGCAATGATTGACAGACAAAATGATGGAAGTTTAGAGGGCCATATCGATGCTTTTAAAAGCATTGATCAATTCATTGTTGGTTCCCCTACTAATGCGCAAAGATTTAGGCCAACGCTTGAAAGAACTAGATGATGAGGATCTTCACTTGGCAAAAGAGGAGAAAACATGTATAGAGGAAGTAGTAGTGAAGGCCAAGAAAAAGCAAAAGAGATGGTAAGTGGAAGATAAAAAGAAAAAGGAAGAGGAAGAGTAGCAAAAATAGGAAGAAGAGAAGCAAAGGAAAGCAACTGAGGAAGAAGAGCGATTAAAGCAAGAGGAATTGCTACACAGACAAAAAGAGGCAGAATTGGCTAAGGCCAAAGAGGAATTTGATGCATGCATTCCAGTATCCACAATAGCCATTAGCGCCATAAAACAACTATCAACACCATAGAAGAACTAGTAGTGGGATATGTTCAAGCAGTTACAACTACACATAATTTGGCTATGGCATCCAATGACTAGCATAACTAATTGATTGTTCAACTAGTGCCAATGACTGTAGAATATAATGAGCTTAAGGGTTAGGTGATTTGAGAAGACATATTTGATGCACAATTGGATATCCTCAATCAATGCAATACAAACTTGCTCAAATGTATGACAATTGCTCAAGCAACAAACACTAACGTGCTTACTCAGGTACATTCAAAATTGCATGCACAACTTCAATTGATGTCAAAATCATCTATATGGCATAAAGAAGTAGTGAATCTGTTGAAGGAGAAGCCTGAACAATTGACCATGCCTAATAATGATGGTCTCTAAAACATCAGCACGACCACACTAGCATTGACAGAGTGCTTGGCATCTAGCCTCACAAATTGGTAAAACGAGCTTTTACCCCAAATTTTTGTAGATGCACCAGAGCTTGCACATATATCCAATCAAGCATCAGAGCAAGGGGCCAATCTAGGGGAACTAGTTTTCATTTTTTGTAAAATTGTCCCATCTTTTATTTTTGTGTTTTGAAGATAGAACATAGACTTGCGCTAAGACAATGTTGGAGCTAGAATGTAGCAATTTGTATTTGCACCATTTTTATCGCCTGGCTAGAGACAGGAATGAATGACTTTGTTAGCATAAATATGATTAGTTATAGATAATCATGTATAAGATATATTTAGGATGGCATGTATATGCAATTTGTAGTTAGCTTTAAAGCAAGATTGCTTTATTCATGGATTATGCATGGATCTATATGTAGTTTCAATGGCACTAGGGGATGGAAGGCATACCCCTATAGTTGTAAAAGAAGAGACACTGATACATAGAAAGAGTGCCTTAATAGATGTAGGGTGTGTACATAGATTCTTATTGTGACAAAGATGTTCATACTTCCTTAGTAACATTGTGCATGGTTCAGCATAGGAATTTGCATCTAGATTGTATTGTGTAGGTCAAGCAGAGGGTTCAGGACTCAACGTGCTTTGGATAAGACATAGAGATATGCCCGTGTGTATGTAGTCCAAGTGTTTAGCCATTCATCTTTAGCATGCAAGTGGATTAGGATTAGCAACTTCTCTATCCAATGATGGCCAATGAGTATGTGCATAAACATGATGGTGTTTTGGTTGTGGTACTATTATTGTTGGTGCTACTTTTGTTTTAAGTTCATATGCTGCTCTTTCACTTTTTTGGGGGGATTTGTACAGCGTTGGGGGGTTTTATGTTTTCTCTTTTTACAGTAAGTCTTGGAGTATTACCTGCTGCATTTCTCTGTAAAAAGCGATAATTACTGGCTTCATGTTATCAAAAACAACACATGCTTTACATTTCAATGCTTTGAAGTGTTCACTGCATGTGTAGTGTCGGTTTTAATTATTTTTGCTTTGGCATTTCACTATATGTTATCCTAGACACTCCCACCTGAGAGCAACATGAAATGGAGCTCTCTATGGGGTCCACAATAAAACGGTTAAAGCTTTTAATATAGAGGTACATCTGATCTTATAATTTTTTATGATTGTTTTGTTTATAATATGCATGTAATATGTTATTTAAACTTAATTCCTATTTTTGGGTTAAAATATGTATATATATGATTTTTATATTTTTTGTTTAAACATACCCAAAATGTAACCAACCTCAATTATTTTTCCTTAGTGCTGTACCAAAACGCTGACCAGTAGCTTAGCATATCATATGTTTTCTTAATTAGATGGTTTGATCTATGAAAATAAGGTGCATGGTAGACACATTGAACATAATCTCATAACATATAAAATGGACCACAATTGATAATTTTAATATTGAAGTAGAGTAATTATTCCAATCTAGTCATTGTTAATTAGCACCTACCACCTAAATGACACTTTCTTTTTATTTATGAGTACTTTCATAAGATTTGGGAGTTGCACCTGGGTTGGAATTAGAGTTCATTCAGTTAAATTTCTGACATATCATATAAAAAGCTTGAAAGTTTTCAAGGAAATCAAAAGCGTTTGTTGTTATGTTCATGAAGATATTTGCAGGCAAAAAAAATCTGGAGGAGGAGGAAATAAAATGAAAAGAAAGCGACGAAAGTATTCTCAAATCTAAGCTTCTAGCATTAAACACACATCTCCGTATGTATCTTTATTAAAGCTCGAAGGATAACTAAATACTTGCTGCCGCTGAGCTGAACATTTTTCTATTATGTATTTTGGAAGGATGAATATATGTTCTTTTGCTTCCTGGGAACTGCAGCCTACTGACTGTGCCTTTCAAGGTTTCTCATGTATACTTATTCAGTCTAGCAAGTCTTCATTAAATACCTTGAATTACTTTTCTAATTGAGATTCAAACGCAGGAGTATCAACTAGGTCCTACATTTCTGATATTATCAAGAATTCATTTTTAGGGTAGAATTAAAGCCTTTTGGCATAGATGTAATCACAGTGGTTCCTGGATCAATCAAATCCAATATTGGGTCTAATTCCTCAGCTATATACAGGAAACTTCCAGAATGGAGGCTCTACAAGCCTTTTGAAAGGGCAATTCAGGAAAGGGTTGATTTTTCTCAAAATCCTGGCTGCACCCCAACAGATGCTTTTGCAAACAAAACTGTGGATGCTGTTTTGAGAAGGAAGCCACCTCCTTGGTTTTCATATGGTCAGTTCTCCATGTAAAGAAATGAAGACCAACAGACAGATTATTTTCCCACCAATTCTTTGTCTATTCACATTTCTTGTTTGATGTATGATGAAGCATTATATATGCTGGTTATCACATTGTAAAACTCAATTCTTTCACCAATAATAAATTCCTCTGCTCAGTGTGGATGTAGCCAAGTTTGGTGAACCACGATAAATCTAGTGTCTCTATTATTTTTGCTTTCTAATTAATCTGTGCGCTGTTTATTACTCTTTTTTGCAATTTATTTGTGCTTCCAGTCTTAACAATTGGTATCAGAGCTGTACGGTGACGGTATAGTTGATTGCGAAAATCGGTGTTGGATTTTCAAGTCATGGAGGAACTGAAGATTGAGAAATTCTCTAGTCAGAATTTTGGACTGTGGAAGGTGCAAATGGAGTCTTTGCTGATAAAACAAGACCTCTCACTCGCACTTCAAGGGGTAGCAAAGAAGCCAAGCTCGATGACAGATGAAGAGTGGGACAAGATGGATAAGAAGGCAAGAGCTACGATTTTCCTCTCACTATCTAGCAATGTATTGTTTAATGTTTCAGTGGAGAAGACTTCGAAGGAGTTGTGGGATAAACTTTCTAAAATGTATGACATGGCTTCAGCATCCAATAAAGTTTTTATTATGAAAAAGCTTTATAACCTGAAAATAAAAGAAGGCAGAATTATGTCAAACCATCTGAATGAGTTTAATACCTTACTTACCCAACTGACTTCAGTGGAGATAAAGTTGGACAATGAAATTAAAGCAATCTTGCTGCTATGCTCATTACCCAACAGCTGGGAAGGTGTCGTGATGGCCATAAGTACTTCAGTTGCAGCCAAAACAAAATTAGTTTTTGATGATGTAGCAGCTACACTCCTTAGTGAAGATATGCGTAGAAAGAACCAAGAAATATCTTCCGGTGAAGCCTTAACCGCTGTTAGTAGAGGAAGGCCTCAGAATAGAGGCAAAGACAATAACAGAAGAAGATCAAAATCAACGAAGAGGTCAAAATCCAGAGGTAGAGTTGGCGACTGTTGGTTTTGTGGTAAGCCCGGTCACACCAAGAAAAATTGTTATTCCTATAAGAAGGCGCAAGAGAAGGTTAAAGACAGCGAGGTCAATGTTGTTTATGACAAGGATGATAATATTTTGGTTTTATCTGTAAGTGAAACCACTTCAGATTCATGGGTTCTAGATTCGGGTGCATCCTTTCATGCCACCTCTTGTACGGATGCCTTCTCAAATTATCAAGGAGGACAGTTCGGGAAAGTCTATTTGGGCGATAACAATTTATTGGACATCATTGGTAAATGTGATATTCTCCTACAATCCAAGAATAGAAGCAAATGGCTTTTGCAAGATGTTAGGAATGTCCCAAAACTGAAAAAGAATTTGATTTCTATAACCCAACTATTTTCACAAGGCTACAATACTACCTTCTATCCAGATTCATGGACGGTTACTAAAGGTGTCCTGCAGATTGCCAAAGGAAATAAAGAGGGCAGTTTATATGTTTTTGAAAATGACTCTCAAGTGGGAGCTTCTATGACACTGACGGACAACGAAACCGAGCTTTGGCAACAACGGCTTGGACATATGAGTAGGAAAGGTCTTGAAGTCATGATCAAAAGAGAACAATTACTAGGGTTGAAATCTGTGGATTTGGATTTTTGCTAACATTGTCTTTACGGCAAGCAGAAGCAGATTAGCTTCATGAAGACGGGTCATGAGAAGAACACCTCACCTTTGGAGCTGGTTTATTCAGATATTTTTGGGCCAACCGAGGTAACTTCTCTTGGAAGTTCTAATTTTTTTTGACTTTCCTTGATGATTGCACTAGGAAAGTTTGGATTTTTATGCTCAATAAAAAATTTGAAGTGTTCAGCAAATTCAAAATTTTTAAAGCTCTAGTTGAAAATCAGAGTGGGCATAATATCAAGTGTTTGCAAACTGATAATGATGGCAAATTTTGTTCACTAGAGTTTGATAATTTTTGTGCTGAAAATGGTATTCGAAGAATCAAAATTGTTCCTTATACACCGCAAGAAAATGGGGCTGCGGAGAGGTTAAATAGAATGATTTTGGAAAAAGCACGGTGTATGTTTTCCAATGTTGAACTGGGAAAAGAATTCTAGGTAGAAGCTTGCAACACAGTGGTTTACCTCATTAATCGAGCTCCTTCATCTCGGTTAAATCTTGACATTCCCGAGGAAAGGTGGTTGGGCAAGCGTATTTCTTATAATCATCTATGGGTGTTCGGATGTGAAGCATTTGCTCTTATTCCTCATGAGAAACGATCCAAATTGGATCCCAAATCATAGAAGTGTATTTTTGTTGGGTATGGCGAGGATCAGTATGGATTCAAGTTGTGGGATCTCGTCGTCAAAAAGGTCACTCGCAGTCGGGATGTCGTCTTCAATGAAAAAATTTTCCCAGGTTTGCACAAAGAAAATACATCTTTAAAAGATTACATATCAGTTGATTTGTTTGATAATGGAAATAATATGGTTCAGAAACAAGGAAATATTTCTTCTGGTAGTTTCCAATCTTCTTGTGTTTCTATGCAACCTCCTACCATTTGCTCGCTGCCTCCTCATACCTCCACACAGCCTCTAATTAGCTCCCAGACCACTGCATATTCTATACAGCCTCCCTTGGATAGAACGCTGCCCCCAGAAGAGAACTCACTGCCTTTAATTCCCACGCAGCCTGGTCAAGTTTCAACACAGCCTCTTTTGGTTGAATCACTGCATTCAAATATAAGTTCATTGCCCTCATCACATTACTCATAGTCCTTTTTGGACCATACACAACCTCTAACACCAATCTCTATTTCCATGTCATTGCCACCTCAGCAGCAAGTTGAAATTGGAAACCAATCTCTATTTCCACTGTTGCAACACCAACGTAGCCCTCACTAAATTCATCGCTGCCTCTTAGTACGCAGCCTGGTCAACACCATTTGCTGTCCTCAATGGTGGCATCGTTGCCTCTGCCTGATGCTTTACAGCCTCTCAACACTCATACACTGCCTTTGGTAAATTCTCATTTTTTTGTTGCCTCAGCCAATTGGTGAGCAAAGGCAGAACATTGGAGAAATTGCACAAGGAAATGTGCAGGCACAGGGGACTGTGCAACAGGGAAGTGTACAAAGCCAGAGTTATGAGGCCAATTTACAAAATCAAATAGAAAATGTTCTTCAGTTGCAGAAAATGAATTTGGAAGGCTCAAATTTGCAACAGGAGGGTCCTCACTTAAGGAGGTCTACCCGGGAGAGGAGACTATCTTCCAAATTTTCTGATTATGAGTTATTGTATTCAGAGGAGGTAGACCCTGAACTTTTGATTTCTGATCAACCTGAACCAGCTACTTATAAACAAGCTTGCAAGGCAGTTGACTCTTTGAAATGGCAAGAGGTGATGCAAGATGAAATGAGTTCTTTGTAGGCTAATAACACTTGGAATTTAGTGCCACTTCCGCCTAATCGAAGACCCTTGAAGAATCATTGGGTATACAAGTTGAAAGAGGAAGATGGGGGCAACAAACGCTATCGTGCTAGATTGGTTGTCAAAGGGTATGATCAACAGAAAGGCATAGATTTTAATGAGATTTTCTCACCAGTTGTGAGAATGACCACAATCCGGACAGTTTTGGGTTTGGTTGCAGTTTGGGATCTTGAACTTGATCAGTTGGATGTCAAGACAGTCTTTTTACATGGTGACGTTGATGAAGAGTTGTACATGGAACAGCCGGAAGGATTTTAAAAAAAGGGACTGGAACATCTTTATTGCATATTAAAGCGCAGCTTGTATGGGCTCAAGCAAGCCCCGTGCCAATGGTATCTCAAGTTTGATCGCTTTATGATTGAGCAACACTTTTTAAGATGTGAATCAGATCCTTGTGTTTATTATAAGCAGCTTCCTAATGGTGAGTTTGTCATTCTTTTGCTGTACGTTGATGACATGTTGGTAGTCGGTACAAGTATGAAGATTGTTTCTGAATTGAAGTCTCAATTAGCTAAGAGATTTGCTATGAAAGACTTAGGCCCAGCCAAGAAGAATCTTGGAATGACCATCACTAGGGATAGACAAAAGGAGATCATGTTGTCACAAAAGGCATACATTGACAAGGTTGTAGACAGATTTGGTATGGCTGATGCGAAGGTTGTTTCTACTCCTCTTGCTGCCTTTTTTCGTTTATCTTCTGATTTGTGTCCAAAAACACAAGAGGATAAAGAGTTTATGCAAGGTGTTCCTTATACATCGGTTGTTGGTAGCATTATGTATGCTATGGTCTCCACTCGTCCCGATATTGCTCATGCAGTGGGATTTGTGAGCAGGTTCATGAGCAATCCTGGTAAGCCTCATTGGGAAGCTGTCAAATGGATATTAAGGTATCTTAAAAGTACTTCTGATTATGCTTTATGTTTTGGTGGCAATAAGGTACAACTGCAAGGTTTCACTGATTCTAATCTTGCTAGAGATGTAGATAAACGGAGATCTACTGCTAGCTATGTTTTTATGTTTGTTGGACTTGCCATTAGTTGGGTCTCGAGGCTGCAACATTCTGTTGCTCTTTCTTCTGCCGAAGCTGAGTATATGGCTCTTTTTGAAGGTGCTAGGGAGATGCTTTGGTTACAGCGATTGTTTAGTGATTTGAGATGTCAACAAAGTGACTGTTATGTTTTGTGATAGTCGCAGCGCCATTTTTATGGCCCACAATCATTCATCTTAGCATCGTTCTAAACATATTGACATACATGCTCATTTCATTCGTCATGTGGTTGAAGAAGGCAAGTTACAAGTTGCAAAAATTGACACAAGGGTCAATCCGGCAGACATAAAGAGAAGTTCGAATGTGCTAGGACTTCTCTTGGTCTGGTTAAGAAGAAGTGACCAAAAGTTTAGAGCAGGGGAATGATTGGCGAGTTGCAGCATCCGTTGACTTTCAAGTGGGAGATTGTAAAGAAATGAAGACCAATGGACAGATTATTTTCCCGCCAATTCTTTGTCTATTCACATTCCTTGTTTGATGTATGATGAAGCATTATATATGCTGGTTATCACATTGTAAAACTCAATTCTTTCAGCAATAATAAATTCCTCTGCTCAGTGTGGATGTAGCCAAGTTTTGTGAACCACGATAAATCTGGTGTCTATTATTTTTGCTTTCTAATTAATCTGTGCACTGTTTATTACTCTTTTCTGCAATTTATTTGTGCTTCCAGTCTTAACACTCCACTGTAGCAGGCATCATGTATTATTTGCCAATATGGCTAAGAGATGTAATAGCGAGGAGGCTATTACATCTTTGCCTACGTTTTTGGCATGACCTGATAAAATGAAACAGAAGCACAGTAACGCTAAGTCCTATACTTATCCTCATAATTATTTAATGAGGACTCAGAGTCCAATTTTAATTTCCATGTTTACTTGCTTTTCTTTTTCCCAAATCTTTTTTATCCTAAAAAGATGGATTTAGGTTGCTTGGGAGGCTTATTTTCATGGACCAGGAATAGTTATGTAGATTATATAGGTTGCATTTTAATTGTCATGTAGAAAACAGCTGTTAAAATAGTTTATACAAACAATATATTTTTTTGAGGAGATTTCTTGTTAAATATATCATATTCAGGGATCGTGCTCGTATGGTTTAGCTAAAATATATCTAAATTCTTTTGCTTCTAAGGGGTATATCAAATCAGATTTATGAAACACAGGATGTATTTTATGATTACTGATGTGGTTTTGTGATGCAATTTGAGAATTGTTTTTGCATGCAAATTGCTATGCAGATAATAATTTCATTTCTTTGGGAAATACATATTGTAGTATTTCTAAGAAACATTATCTTTGTAGTAGTAATATGTTAGGTAGCTATGCAGGAAGCAATTTCATTTTGTGGGAAACAAGGTTCTTTTAAAGGAAACAATAGTTTGAGCATCTTCAAGATGTAAATGTTGGAAATTTTGAGTTCTCCATAGATATTTGCGGCGTTTTGATCTTTCTCCTACAGAAGCACAATATTACTGCTAAGTGAAGGACAAGTTTCTGCAGAAATTCCTCAGGTTATGCAGTCACAGAAGCTTAAAGGCTAGGGAGAGCAAACTTAAGGAGGAATTGCAGATTCTTACATGAAAGAGATCTGCTGGAGAAAATTATGTTGAAGGATTTCAAATTTGTTTAATGTTCTGACTGTAGCTTCCATGGTGAGGTGACAAGAGGTTGAGCATCTGGTCAAGCAGGAGGAAAGGAAAATTGACATCCTTATAACCAAAGTTTTCATATTGGATTCTTATGATAATCATATACACCAAGATGCTAGAAAAGAAAGACAAGTTTGAAAGGACCTGGGAAGAGGGTCCGTCTGGACGATATATGGGGATGAATCAATGTTACACCGATTTAGATATTTATGTTGATTCACAGGAATTCATGTAGTTGCTCCTTAATGCTTGAAGTGGAAGCTGAGGAAATTGAAATATGTGTTGCAAGTTTTGGAAGTTACAATTATGAAATGGAACTTTTAGTTTTAGTTTTGGTATGGAATACGAGGGAGGTCAAAAAAAAATTAGTTCATGATTTTTGGAAGCCAATAAATTATTTAATGGGTTGTTAATTGACGCCATGTGTCTTTAATCAGCGGACAACACAATTTTGACTTTTGAAGGAAAAAATGCTAGGGTTGTGATTGCAAATGTAGGATATTGTATTTTACTTTTATTTAAGTCAATTTAATAACTATCCTTCTTTGTTCCCTGGTTGTCCTCAAAATTTAAGAATTTTTTGGTTGTCCCCGAAACCACATGCCATGTCGTTAACACTGGAGTAAAATGTAATTTATTATAAAGTCATGCTAAGAGCAAGGAAGTGTTCAAACTAATTATTTGACAAATTTAGGGTGTGCTCATATGTCACCCAATGCCCATATTTTTTTTGAAGGATCTAACTATATACTTTTGCTTTTAGTTTTAATATATAGTTTTTTTATTTATTAAAATGTAGTAGATAAGGGTTCCTCTTAGCTACCCAAAAATGAGACAATCTTCGAAGGCATATTAGACCCAAAAAGTATGTATAAAACTTTCTTTAAATTATAATTGTGTGAAATCTTTTTTCAATTATAATTATAATTATAATATATCAATTTTAATTTTTAATATTATAGTGAATTTCACTATAATTATTATATTTAAATTTCATTTTATATTTTTTTTTTAAATTTAAACTTAATTTATTTTGATTGAAATTTTCTATTCAATTTATTTTTAAAATTTACACATGGTTTATTGATTACATTATAAGGGCTGAAAGATTCAGATTCCATATAAACAAAATTCATAAAATGTGTAAATAAATAAATTCGTGGAAGCCAAATGGATAGAAAAATAGAAAAACTTGGGCACTTATGGAGTGAAATCTTTAACACGTTAAATAAAAAACATAAATAAATTCATGGAAGCCAAATGGATAGAAAAATAGGAAAACTTGGGCAATTATGGAGTGAAATTTTTATTACATTTGAAGAATATGAAAAGTCTTGCAGCATAGTCTCTTTAAATTAACTCATGTGAGCATATCAAATATTCTAATTGGAAGTAATTTATAAAAATATCTCTCGCGTACTTTATATATATATTTTTAAAATATAAATATACTAGTCATGCTTAACATTTTTAAGTAGGTGGTATCTTTTACAGTGTGTTAAATATTATGTGATGTTTTATTAAAAATTCAATTATGTAGTTTTTGAGTTAATTTTCATGAGTCAATCTCTATCATTATCATGAGTAATACATTATGTTTATACATTTCAAAATAATAATTAAATTAATTATTTTTAACCAATGCTAATTTTTGAGTTAATTTTCATTTCGTTGGTTTGCTCCTTTGGGATATGGTATTGTGAATGTTGGCCCTTTATATTGTGGGTGCGTTGTTCCCATGGGCAACTTGGTTGCAACTTTGTAAGATTTCAAGATTAGTCAAAACCTTAGGTTTGTACATGGTTTATGGTCCCTTCAAAACCAACTTATCCTAATCAAAACAAATATTTTTCAATGTAATGCCATTAATGTCAGATGAAACATTACCTAAAATAAAATATAAATTTTAATTTTTTAATGTAATTATTGAGTTGCAAAAAACACGCCACACCCTTTTTTTTTATATTGAAAAATGTCTATTACATAGAATAAGGGGCAATCAAAAGATTGGTAAGAAAATAGAAACAAAATGGAATAGAAACAAACATTAGAGTTAGCATTGAACAACACAGACTAGAATTTGCAACGTACTCAAGAACCAGAGACTTGTTAAATGACATAAATCCACCCATTGAAGCTGCTACATAAGTAAGTCTGAGATAGGAACAAGCATGAGACATAACATGAAAAGCGAGAAACAGTCCTCGGAAACAAACTGCTATAGTTTGGACAAAGCTAGTTAACAAACAAACTTATAAGAGAGACACCAAAAAAAACACCAATGTATGACCAAGAACAACCCCAGTCCCAAAAGCATTCATGTTAGCAAAGGCCACAAAACCACCATAGAGTCCATATCAAAACAAATATCCATAAAACTTGCCCAGACAACCTTAGAACGAACCTTGGAGTAGCTTGCAAAACACAATTGTCACCCAGTAACAAAACTCAACAATTTAACCTCATCCAAAACATCTCATTATCCTTCCCAATACAATCCTCTAAAATAAAACTATAAAAAGATTCATAAATGCCATCTTCCTCAATGCACTCCTGACAAACAAATATGTGAAGAGCCTCTAAAATTGCAAGCATATAGATTAACCCCTAAAGCAGAACACAACTGTCTCTTTCTAACAACTCAAACATCACCACTACCATAAATAATAGGGACCACCATTGAAACATGCCGAAAATAATAATTCTAAGTCAAAAGGCATGAAGAAGCACCCAGAACCAACACTTGAAACAACCATAAAGAATCAAAAGAAAACTCTGACCAGACGAAAAGGATAGAAACAATCACTTCATGTAGTGGAGAATCTTTTGCGTGTGAGAACAATCTAGAGTTTTCTTGTTTTGAAGTTGGTGAAATTGTAATTTGATAAGCTACGGCTAATGACCAACCTTAAAATTTTTCTTTGAATCCCCTTGTAACTGTGTAGAAAGAGGAAACATTTGGAAAAGCACCTCAGACTAAATCCTTAAAGTTACTGCTTCTTATGATTAGAAAAAACTGTCATACATCTATTTTTCCAAATTTGCAATTAAATAACATGTCTAATTGACTAAACAATAACATTATTGGTGCCCTCTCTTAACAAAGTTTCTTTCCAATTTAATCAATGATTAAAAATAGCAGGTGAATGATATTAAAGATGACATTCCATTATTTTTTAGTATAGGCACAGTCCCAAAAAAATGTGTTTTTGATTTGGACCACAATGCATTTCATATGTCTCCAATAGGCAATTTGCAATGTAAAATTTTCCAAGCCATGATTTGAGCATCTACGTCAGCTTTGAATCTCCAAATTTGCACTCTCAGTTTAGTCCAAAATCTTTCATTGAATCTACATTTCCACTTAAGATTCAAACAAGGATTTAAAGGAACACCAATAAGAATTTGAATGTAAATTCTCTTTAAAGGGAAGGCAATGAAGTGATGAGAAGATAACCATCTTCAGTCTTTGAAAAAGTTACATGGAGCCTTTATGATGGATTGGATTAACTACTCCTAGGGAATTCTGACAAAACAACCAATTGTTAAATTCATCATTGCTGAATTTACAAGTGTAACAACACATTCTATTATGCTCATTATTAAACATAAGTATTAATCTAAACTAAGAGTTAGAATACATCATGATTATCCAAAACATAGATAAACAAAAGTGAATTATCATCATTACAATAATTAAGCATTTTATTTTTTTCCAGAATATAACAAAACTTAGAAATACAATATCCAATGATATCTCATTAGTGAATAACCTTCACTATGCATGTACAAAGCTATGCTTAAGGCATCAAATAACAAATTATACATAATAACTGACTATCAAGTCATATAAAGAAAAGCACCACATATGGAACTTTTAACATTTGTCTTCATAAGCCTTGGCTTGTCTTCTGCTTGGAAGGAGAGCATCATCTGAGCATTTTTCCTCCAACCACATACCGACAGTCCCCCACACAACTTATTACCTGGAAGCGACCCTACCCTTCACGGAAGGTATAGATATAAGGAACCATTAGGTTAGCCATCTAAGTATTTGGTGTTGCGTCCTTCATAATGTCTCACGATCATACAACTATAGATCCACTCTAACTATGTATGACACTACTAGAAATAGATGCATTACTTTGACCAAAGATTTACATACATATACGTTTTACAATGAATGTAGTCAGATGTCCACCACCCTGACTCGACTTAGAAACTATCTCATCCTACAGTATGCTTAGTTTGACCTCTCTAGGTCTAGCAAAAGTAAGTCTAGTTCTATTCTTAGTCCAATTCTAGGACAGTCAACTCCTATCTTAGCAAGTACATTAAATATAAGAGGTTGCTTTCACAACAGGGAACATGTGACTCCTAATCACTCTGTTCCATTTTTCAACATGACAATAGCCAAATCAAGTTTTCCCAACAAACGACTCCTATCTTGGGAGTACATTCAATTATTTACGTTACTTTCACAACATGGAACTTATGACTCCACATCACTCTAATCCCATCTTTTCAAAATGTCAATAGCTAAAACAAGTTTTCCAACTTATGACCTTCTTAGATTTATAGTTTCATGTTGACCTATCATAAGGTTTACATTCAAATTGATGACATTTGAGACTTATATCATAATAGTCTAATAAGACGGTCTTGCTAAAAAGACTATCTCAAGTATTCTCATAGGTTTTAATATCTTATACCTCATTCGTGAAGTATGGCCATTCGAAAAGAGATGATTTTCATTTACTTTGCAATACAAGAGTTTCATATTAACCATAGTATTCATTCTCATAAGTATATAATTATCTAGGAGAAATAGTTCCTCCAATAAACCCGACATGCACTTAATGCCACCTAAAAGGCAATACAACTTACCTCTTATCCAGTTTCTCCTTCTTCAACAAGAAGTCAACATATCTTTTAAATACATAAGATGCATCATAGTTGTCATAATAACTATCATTAACAGTCAAGCACTATTATAGGGAATCTGCGACTCCATGTCACCCTATTCCCATACTTTCATAATGACATAAGTTTAATCATGTTTTTGACTTGCGACCTTACCCGGTTATGAACTCATTGTAGCCTTATCCCAAGGTTTACTTTTAGTTTAAAACATCTAGAAGGGTATTTTCAAAGGTCCAAAAGGTTAATTCTATTAAAAAAAAATTCTCTCAAGGACTCTACGTGAGTTCATAGCATTAAATACTCCCTTCATGGAGTTTGGCCACAAGTAAAGAAATGGCTTTGATTTACATTATAATATATGACTTATATTGATTACACTTTCCATCTCATAATGTTATAAGCATCAAGAGGAGAATCCTCTCTATTAACCCGACATGCATGCAAAGCTACCTTTGAGTAATACTATTAACTTTCATATTGCAATCCTCCTTTATTGGGGGGTCGGTATATACTGCATTATGGTTATCCTAATAACCCTTCAATAGCAGTCAAATACTATGCATGTAGTTCTCAAGAATGTTTTCTAAGTGCTTTCAGCATGTTCAAAGGTTAAGGTTTTCAAAAAGATCATCATTATAGTTTGAGGATGGTGCATCGACCACATGCAGGCCAAATCTTCCAAACATATATCTAAACAAAATAGTTTTAAACACTATATCTCATGAGCACTATTGACTCAAGCTCATCATAGAAGCTTTTGTGTGTTATCATTAAACTGTTATCATGCTATGTCATATTGGCACTCAACATGGTGTTTGCTATAGTGAATATTAGCTTGGCCTTGAAGGCCTCAAGCGACAGTTAAGAAATATAGTCAATACTAATTTGTAATATATTTCATTGATAACCTCGAGGGCCTGGAGTATATCTCCAAGTAAATGCATTAAAAAGATTAAAAAACTATAACATAGACCTTGAGGGTCTAAGAAATAAAGATTATTATATCGATAGCTATAGCTCGAGGGCCTCAAACGATAACCCGACAAACAATGCACTTGACTGTCGACACAATCGACCCTATTCAATAGGGTTTTAATACTGTTTAACATTCAAAGCAATGTGAGTCTTTATAGGCTTCAAATCTTACCTAAGAAAGTTTGTTTGAGTGTTTATGATGCGATCTATCGTTGGCTCTTAGTAGAGGACTGTTGTGCCAACTTCCTATGGCCTTCAACAAAGACTTCCAGCTAACTGAAAATTATCATGTTCTTGCTCTATCTCCTGAGTGTTGTGAATAACAATGATAATCAATGAAAGAAAAGACTTACAACTAAGTTTTGATCTTCTTTGCATGCCGAGCATGCGGTGAAACCGCCACATGAGCCCACAAAGTGGAGGGTGGTTACTCCACTCCGCCACCCCATGGCTTCCTTGGAGTCACTTTGTCCAATACTTGCTATAAGCAAGTGGATGTAAGTAGGATAAAGGTCTTAGTGGTCCGATAAGGCATCTCATCACTCCACTAACCGTGAATGATGTCATCCAACACACAAAACACATATACATATTAATATTAACATGGGGTTCGATACAAAGTTTAAATAGTTATATCTTAATAAACTTTCTATACATCTTCATGATGTATAAGGATACTCATAACAACCAAGATGTTGTCATAGGAGATGATCACCAACATGGTGACACGATCAAAATGCGATTTAGGGGTCGAGCACTACTCCCCCTTCTTCACTATAAACCCAAAGCACATTATACCAAGAATAATAGATTCAAAATCCCAGTTTGGGAATAAATAGAGAAACAAGAAAGTACTCCACTTGGCGAGACTAACTCTCAACTCACGTTGACATTCTAAGAACAAAGTTTAGTCGAGTTGTCATAAACATTGTCGAGATAACTCAATCGACATGACGACACAAAAAAGAAAATCGACTAGCAAAGAAAAGACACGAGTCATGCCAACTTACAAGGGTTCATAAGGACGTAAAATCTGATACTTAGATGGCAATTGGACCCATTTCCTGACATCTATCTCTTCCTCTTGGATGATACTCTCCTTCCATCTTTAGAGGAAGATTCATTTCCTATTCACACTTACCATCATAAAATCATGATCAGTGCATCATCATCTGATTCTCAATTCATAATAATTAAATATTCATATAACATGTAATTTCATATCTAACTCTCATTAGTCAATATTCACATAATCAATGACTAAATCAAATATTTCCACAACATATAATCATTAAACTATGGTTAATTATCCTAATTATTACACAAACATAAGATTAAGCTAATTCATAAGTTGGGGATGTAACATATCTCCCCCATAAGAATCATCATCCCCGATGATTAATTGTCTTCAAAATCAACCAATATAATAAGAAAAGTGTTGTGCCTCTTCGAAAACTTCGAAGGGACCCACATATCTAGGACACAGTTTGGAAGTCTTTCCAAACTTAATGGAGCCCTTCTAAGGTTTTACTTTTAAAAGGACTTTCTCTCCCACTAAGAAATGCCTTTCAATGCGCTTAGCATCTGCATAAATCTTTTGCCTATCATTGGCCTCCACTAGCCTCTTCTTAATCAGATGGACTTGCTCTTCCATTTTTGACATCATTTCTTGACCAAGGCTAGCCCTATCTTCTAGCTTATCCGAACTTATAGGGGTTCGGAACCTTCTTCGATATAATGCTCCAAATGGAGCCATCTTAATAGCAAAATGATAGGAATTGTTATAGGTGAATTCCACCAGAGGAAGATAATCTTCCCATTTGTATTGTTGGTCCATGTAATAGATCCTCAATAAATCCTCTAACACTTGGTTTACCCTTTTAGTTTGACCATCTGTATCTAGATGATAAGTAGAGCATCTCTTGAACAAATTTACGGGCTATGACAGGTGCCCCATCCGTCAAGTTCCCAGATATAAAATGAGTGGCTTTGGTGAGTCTATCCACTTCAACCAAAATAGCATTGTGCATGTTCCTTGATATAGGAAGCCCTTACACAAAGTCCATGCTTATAATTTGCCATTTCCACTCAAGAATTTCATGAGGGTATAAGAGTTCTATGGGTGACGGTGTTCCGCCTTCACCCTCTGGCATTCCATACACGTAGCTACAAAATTTGTAGCATCCCTCTTCATTCCTTTTCAAAAATATAAAGGTTTTACATCGGTAAGTAACTTTGTTACTCCAGGATGTCTAGAATACAGTGCAGAATGAACCTCCTTCCACACCATATTCTTTAACTCTACAGAGTTAGGTACATACATCCTTCCTTTAAACCTTAATAACCCATCCAGTTCAAGGTTAAATCCTTTGTATCTTGGATTCTGGGGGTTTTCCATAAGGGCCTGTTTCACCTACTCATAAAACTCATTTCCCTTAATTTTCTATAGTATGTGATTCCTAAAATTAGAATGTATGGAGATCATTGGGGAGATGTGTCTTCTTCTACTTAGGGAATCTGCCACTCCATTTTCCTTGATTATATTTAATCTAAAAATCATAATATGAGATGAATTCCTACCATCTTCTTTGACGAGCATTAAGATGTGGTTGAGTAAACAAATATTTGAGCCCTTGATGGTCTGTTTTCAGCTCAAAGGGTTTTCCAAGCAAGTAATGTGTCCACATTTGTAGTGCATGAATGACTGCTACCAATTCTAGATCATGAGGGGCATAGTTTTGTTCTTAAGTTTTTAGTTTTTGAGATTCATAAGCAATGACTTGTCCATCCTGGACTAGTACACCACCTAAGCCTTCCTCTGAGGCATCGGTAATGACTACAAATTAACCTTACGGATCAGGTACTTTCAAAATTGGTGTTGAAGTTAATTTTTTTTTTCCTTCAGTAGGTCAAGGCCTCCTAGCACTTTTCTAACCACTCAAATCTCTTGCCTTTTTTCTACAAGGAAGTTATAGGGTATGCAATTTTGAAATTTTTTTTTACAAAAATGACTAATGCTCTCCAAGGTGACACATTGGGTCTAATCAACCCTTTATCTAACAATTCCTGTAATTGATCCTTTAGCTCTATTAACTCTATAGTGGTCATTTTGTAGGGGGCTTTAGAAATAGGTTTTGACCCTGGAATTATATCAATAGAGAAGTCAAAGGCTCTTTTAGGAGGTAATCCTGGAAACTCATTCAGAAATACGTCCTCAAAATCTCTAAGAAAAGGGTACCTGTCCATATCTAATCTCTCATGATCTATGGACTCCCTCTTCCCACTCAGAAAAGAAATGTTGGTATACTTAACGGTACACCATGGGTTCCATCATTTTTCCTGATTTGTAGCCAACTATGATGACAAGAAAGCATCTCATACTACTTGTTGTCAACACTGGCTAAGGACTAGGGTAACAACGTACACATTAACAACCAATTGTGATGACAAGCAAGCATCCCATACTACTTGTTGTCATCACTGGTTAAGGAGTAGGTAAAACAACATACATCACATGTGGCTATTAAGAAGATTTCCATAGCTCGCTAAACCATCGAGTCGGTGGATCCTAACATCTATCATCTCCATGCCACTAGCCAAAGTCGATCCAACCTAGTATGGGGTAGCTCTTGGCATCTATCACCTGTATAGTACTGGTGAAAGATGGCTAACCCCTATCATACCAAAGGGTACCTCTTGGCATCTATCACCTCCGTGGTACTGATGAAAGTCGACTAACCCTAAGATACAATAGATATCACCTGGTATTTGTCACCTCCATGGTACAAGTGACAACTAGCTAAAATGTACTTGTATCATGACCTGTTCCAAGTTAGACTTGTAGATCTCAAGCCTAACTCCATTTTCTTATTCATCCACCATGTGAATGCTTCACCTGCCAACTGGTATGCTCCCCATACTGCTTTGGTGACCTTATTATAGTTTCATATTTCAAAATATTTTTCCATTTCTGTAAGTCATGCCTCTATGGCATCTCCGCTTACAAAACCATTAAACTTGGGGGAATAATCTTTTTCATGTCCCAGGATAATTCCAAAGCTAAGTAGCTTCTTATATCCTCTTCCTGTTTTAGCCTCAGATTTATTCTCTATGTGCTCACTTTGGGTGGTGTCATTATGACGTGCCTCATCATAACCCCCATCATAGGTATCCTGCTTGGTTCCTTGCCGACCCCTGATCTCCTGCTCAAGAGTTCCAATTCTTGCTCTCATCTCTTGGAGCATAGCAATGATCTCATCAAATTTAGATTCAGAGTGCCCTGAAGGTTGCCCTTCATCTTGGCTATCTCCCATCCTGGTTCTTATTCAAACCTTGATGTAATCTACTTCTCTTGAAGTGTACAGATTAATCATTTGATTAGTTTGTCATACCAATGTCTCCATTCATAATATAAATCCATTCTTAGTCCTGTAATCTTTAACAATAAATGAAAGATTTGCCAAAATTTTTCAATGCATTATAGTTTTCCATGGATTACATATAATCCATCCAAAATTACAAAATTTTGTTTACATCTTGCTACTGCAAGTCATTATCAGATTGGGATACCTTCCCAAATTCATTTCTCATTCTTGAGATTTATCATATCAGTTTTAGGAGGTGGAAGTACTCATAGGTACTCATCCGTAGCCTCCTTATTTACATCAAAATCCTTAGGATTGCTTTCCATAGCCGGTGCTTTAGGTGCAGAGGGTTCTGCTGATACATCATTAGAGTTAGGAGCAACAATCCTTTCTACTTTCCTCAACTCTTGCTTGATGTGTTTAATAGCATCAGAGAAGGTTTCATTATCAACCAACCATGAGCCTACCAAGAAACTAGTTTGATCAAGGGATTTCATTCTTGAGGCTCGCTCCCTCAAGGCCTTAAGGTAATGTAGGTAACATCCATTTTTTGTTACCTTCTTTCTGGGTGTTCTAATTCTTTACCATTCTAGCATAGAACATCCAAACATTAACAACAATTAATGTTAGATAAAGAAAATCATCAAGTAGTGACCTCATAGGTCCATGTATTGATCCTAGTAGCTTTGATACCATATGTAACATCACATTCCAAGATACTCATAATTTAACATAAGTATTCATCTTAATAAAGATTTAGAATACATCATGATTATCCAAAACTTAGATAAACAAAAGTGAATTATCATGATTACAATAATTAAGCATGTTATTCTTTTCCAGAATATAACAAAACTTAGAATTACAATATCTAGTGATATCTCATTAGTGAATAACCTTCACTATGCATGTATAAAGCTATGTGCAAGGCATCAAATAACAAATTATACATAATAACTGCTTATCAAGTCATATAAAGAAAAGCACTGCATCTAGAACTTTTGACATCTTTCTTCATAATCCTCAGCTTGTCTTCTACTTAGAAGGAGAGCATCATCTGAGTGTTTTTCCTCCAACCACAAACCAACGGTCCCCCACACAACTTCCTACTTGGAAGTGACCCAACCCTTCACGGAAGGTATATATATATATATATATATATATATATATATATATATATATATATAAGGAACCATTATATTAGTCATCTGAGTATCTAGTGTTGTGTCCTTCATAATGTCTCATGGTCATACAACTATATATCCACTCTAACTATGTATGACACTACTGGAAACATTATGCCATCTGGAGCACTGTGGATTGACTAATGCATGCAGAGACAGATGCATTACTTTGGCCAAAGATTTACATACATATATGTTTCGCAATGAACATAGTCATATGTCCACCACCCTAACTCGACTTAGAAGTTGTCTCATCCTACAATATGCTTAGTTCAACCTCTCTAGGTCTAGAAAAAGTAAGTTCAATTCAATTCTTAGTCCAATTCTAGGACAATCGACTCCTATCTTAGGGAGTACATTAAATATAATAGGTTGTTTTCACAACAGGGAACCTATGACTCCTTGTCACTCTGTTCCATTTTTCAACATGACAATAGCCAAATCAAGTTTTCCCAACAACTGACTCCTATCATGGGAGTACATTCAATTATGTTACGTTACTTTTGCAACAATGAACTTGTGACTCCACGTCACCCTATTCCCATCTTTTCAAAATGTCAATAGCCAAAATAAGTTTTCCAACTTATGAAAAATTCAAATTCAAGGTTTACATTCAAATTCATGACATTTGAGACTTATATCATAATAGTCTAATAAGAGGATCTTACTAAAAAGACTTTATCTCAATTATTCTCATGGGTTTTAATATCTTATACCTCATTCGTGAAGTATGTTCATTCGAAAAGAGATGGATTTCATTTAATTTGCAATACAAGAGTTTCATACTAATGATAGTATTCATTTTCATAAGTATATAATTATTTAGGATAAATAGTTCCTCCAATAAACTCGACATGCACTTAATGCCACTTACAAGGCAATACAACTTATCTCTTATCTAGTTTCTCCTTCTTCAACAAGGATCCAACATATCTTCTAAATACATAAGATGCATCGTAGTTGTCATAATAAATATCATTAACAGTCCAGCATTGTTATAGGGAATCTATGACTCCATGTCACCCTATTCCCATACTTTCATAATGACATAAGTTTAATCATGCTTTCAAATCATGACCTTACTCAATTGATGAGCACATTGTATGTTGGCAAGAGACACTGCTCTAATGAATGATTGAATGTTGTCATTGATGGAAACAAGGCAAAGAGATTACAAACAAGGTAAAGAGACTTTACTCTGGTAGATCAATTTGGTTTGACAACAAGGCATAAAAGGATTCTGGTCTGAAATCCTAAAATGACTAAGTATGGGTAGTATACAAAATAAGTGAAAGATTGGGTCAGTATGCCTCCGTAGTTGAAGATCATTACATATGGTTCAGATATGTTAATCATAGCTATTTGGTGGTGATATGTTCCAATGTTCAAGTTCTGACTTCCTTCGGACGTCATATGGTGAAATGTCTAATTCCAGGTGAATAGAGTTAAGACAAGAACAATACATAGTACTAAGATCTAAATTTACCTGTAGTTGAATACTGTGTGTTTTGGTTCTAAAGGTATGACAAGAGAGCTATAATGGATATTGTATATGATATTTAGAGTCTCACATGGTCTGCATTGGAAGTTATGATGTGATAGTTAGGCCAGTCACATGTGTACTTAAGGGATAAGTCAACAAACATGTTAGATCTATATGTAGTGAAGATATATTGTTTAAACAATCATCTAAGTGGTTAAACGATTGGTCCCGACCTATATGAAGACTATAGTATGTTTGATTGGGTCCACATTGCTAATTTTGCACAAGATCAAGCTGACAAGGTATAACATTTGTATACACATTTCATGTTTGGCTTGCCGACCTGATTATGAGATGAATCTTCTTGCAAATATATATAATCAATTTATTTCAGTGTTGGAGGTATGGACAAGTGTGGATAGAGTGCAAATTTGATGTGTGCATGATTTAAGGCAGTTTGTAGAGCAGAAAAGGATAATAAGGGCAGCAAACAAAGTATATGTAGCAGAGCAGAAAGCAGGGCAAAAATAATGAAGACCTTTGAATCTGTGTATTAAGATTTCAGTGGAACTATACTCCAGCATGTGGTAGATGCATTTGCAATAGTTCACCACTGGCAGTGAGCCAATTTCCTTCTATTTTCTACTCTTCTTTCTTTGTGGATAGTGAGTCCACTTGGACAGTGAGTCCACCTACAGTGAGCATTTCTTTGGGCAGTGAGCCTTATGTAATCTGGTATTTTTATCATAATATATTGTGAGCTAACACTCATCGTGGTTTTTCCCTTCTTGGGTTTTCCACATAAAAATCCTGATGTCTATGTGTTATGTCTTTATGGTTGCTATTCTCATGTTTATTTTGCTTTCATATTATTAATTTTGGTAATAGGATTAATGAACATGTTAAGAAGTGGTTTTGTGGAATACTGATTCACCCCCCTCTTAGTATTCCTTGTGTTCAACAATTGGTATCAAAGCCTGGTTCCTTGGAAGAATTTTAATAGCTTGAGGAAGATTTGGGAAAGAATACTCATGGCATTCAGAAGGTATCCTACCCCAGGCAGTGTCACAATTGATCAAGAATTAAAAGCATCTCTTGAAGATCTTGATAAGTATGAAGTAGAAATCTAGGATTTGAAGGAAAATGACAAAGAAGCTTATGCATGCATCTTGAAGCTAAGAAAGCAAGTTAATAGATCAAAGGATAGGAATAGAGAGCTAAGTGAACAATTGATTGAAGCAAATGAAACTCTAAGTAATTTATCAAGGTTGGTTGAAGAGAAAGAAAAAGTTGAGGAACATTTGAATCCAATGTTGAAAGATAAGTCTGAGGAATGTAAAAAATTGGGAAAAGATGTGTTACTTCTGAAATATGATCTGGAAGCAACTAATAGCTATAAAGAAAAATTCAAAATAAGCTCTACAAAGCTTGAGGAGCTGATTGAAAGTCATAAGAGTTTAGATGACAAGAAAGGATTGGGATTTGAAAAAGGAGAAAGTTCTAAATCAGGTCAAGAGAACATTAAGATAAAGAAAAACAAAGGCAACCAGTTCTATAATCAAAGAAGAAGACCTAGAAGACCTCTGGTGAGGCAGCCAAATGCTCAAAGGTACCCGTCTTTCAATGGCTATTGTTTTAATTGCAATAGCTAGGTCACAAGGCTACTTAGTGTAGGAGTAAAATAAATCAGAATATTCCATCATTCTCTGGTCAATGTTTCAATTGTAAGAAAATTGGTCATAGATCAAATGAATGCAAAAATCTGGTAGCAAATGGTTTCAACAATGCAAGGATTACTCAATCCTTCAATGGAAGTGTTTTGCATGCAATAGATTTAGCCATATGGCTAAACAATGCAGAACAAGAATGAATCCAATCAATAGAAGGAATTAGGGATAGAGAAATGTGGTATGCTACAATTACAATAAGTTTGGACATGTTGCAAGATTTTGCAGATCCAAAAATGAGAAAAGAGACTATCCTATAGAGAAGAGGAAAACATAGCAGAGAGAAGATAAAGGTAAGAACAAGATTGATCTAGTGGAAATCAAGAAGGAAATGAGCATGGTCTAGATGAAGAAAGATGTTAATGATGTCAGGGATGGATCCACACCAGTCTCTGGTCCAAATACTTCCTCCAGGCAGTAAATTGGGAGCTCTGGCTCAGGGGGAGCTTTATTGAAAATCCAAATCCCCTAGCCAGATATTCAGTGCTAGGATCTGACAGAAGATATGATGAAAATCTTTATATGAAAGAACTTTTTAAAGAAATTCCAATAGAAAAGGATCAAATGCGGAGCATTGCAGAACGATCTTGATTGTCTGGGCTTAACAGAGAAGTGTTTGACAACTTTTTGAAAGACTACATTTATGGCGATTAGGTTAAGGACATCAAAGGTTAAAAGGCTCAGATTCAAAAGGTTAATCACTTTACACTCAAACTATCAAGTGCCTAAGGAGAATTGGAGTGAAATTCCAAGCAACTACAACAAGCCAAATCGATCTCAAGTGAAACCCTAATTCGACAAAAGAGGTATTTTCAGTTAGAAACCCTATTGTGAATTTATTTGAGTCTTTACGGAATGCAAACACCACAAGTGATTGATATAATTGAGAGAGCTGGGCCAAAATTCAAGAAGCATCCATTTAAATTAATAGAGGTCGATCCAAATGGTGCATTTTTAGAAATTCCATTTGGTGTTATGCATGCGGAAGATGTTAGGGCTTATATTCAATGTTGCCCTAGAAGAACATTGAGATAATCAACTCACATATCTATATCTAAAACATCTAAGTGACAATAAACTTGATTTGAAGGAAGAATACAAGGTATTCGAAGAAAAGAAACTCATTTAGTATATAGATTTCCTAGTTTTCACAGAAGATGAATGGGTCAGATATGTCTTAAGATGAATTCATGATGAGTTTATGTGGCTTAATTCCACATTCAAGATCACCAAAGATGCCGTAAGGGTGGTCACAGGATTAAACCCTATCGGTATAGTGCTTATATTGAAGGCTGTGAAAAATGATACAGTGATGAAAGCCACTAGAGCAAAATTTGATAAAAGGGCATTAACAATTAGTGACATTGAAGATCATGTAGTTAGATTTGCATCCATGGTTATCGGCTATAAGGTCTACTTCACAAACTGAGAGAACTCTGTCTCCGGTACTGCCATATACACTACATATCAAATGGTTAAGTAAAATGCAGAGTATGACCTGTGTGAACTACTCTAACAACAATTAATGGAGAACTTGAAGAAAACAAAAAAAATTAAATACCCTTTGAAATTTGGTATGTTGATTTTGTGCTTATTTTTCTACTTTATGCAAGAGTTCCCACAAATGAAAAATCAATTTTGGATTGGAGACAAACCTGTTGCAGTATAGATTAGAAACTAGTTGAGCAACATAGGAAACATAGATGCACAAAACTCAACCCTATGGGGTTACTTCAAACATTTCCAAAAGGTAATGCAATCTAGGGAAAGGATCCCTAAGACCATTGTGGAGAAATACAAAGATGATATATGCTTTATTGTAAATAAGGATCAATGTATGATGGAGGCCGTGGAGCCCAGAACTGTTTGGATCTTACCAATGGGATATGAAGTTGATGGAAATTTACTGGACAACTATGCACAACATATGCTAACTTAGGGATCCCAAAGAAGAAAGATTTGGGACATATGAGGAGCTGTCTACAAAAATCCATGTAGAGGTAAGAAAACCTGAGATTTCAAAGAAGGCTCATAAGATAGCAAAAGATTATGCCTTGAAAAAGGGTTTTACCAAAGAACAAGTCAGAGAGACAAGAGAAAAGGCACAAGAAGAAAGGGAAGCAAAAGATAAGAAAGAAAGTGAACCGGTCAAGGATCCAAAAGAACCTTAAAAAAACCAAAAAAGCCTGAAGCGAGAAAAAGAAGAACCAGAGGATCTACCTTTGTAGAAGTTGCATATGTATCCTCTGGTCCCACACCATCTGCAAGTGTAGAGGTATCTACCAAGAAATCCACTGACAAAGGTCCTGAAAGACATAAGACAAAAGGAAGAAGACTGTATGTTAGTGTAGGCCAAGTTGATGAGGAAGAAACTGAGACAGATGAAGAAGTGAAGAAGATGAAAGCTAAGGCTACTAAATCCTCCAGAAGCAACAAAGAAAAACTCTTTGGTAAGACTAAGAAAAGGCCAAGGCAAGATGTGCCTTAGACAGAAGAAGATACAATTAGCTTAGAGGAAGTTTTGAGGGCCATCATAGTTGATGGCAACCTTAAACCTATTGCCCAACTATATGATGATTATAATGATGCAAATAAGTACATCATTGAAAATGCAATCATAGAATACTTGAACATTTACAATAAAGCCCTCATTAAGATTATTACTGATCTTCCTGACAACTTAGGGAGTATCATGTCTTCAAGGAAAGAAGCTGCTATGGCCAAGGACATTGAACTCAGAGAGCATACACTGATAAAGTTATGTATGGAGATCACTCCTAAAGATAAAGTAAAAGTCTCCAAAGTGCTTAGCAAGGAGTTCAGAACAAAGAAGAGGATGAATACTCTAATGTCAGATGACATTGAGAAAGTAGTTAAAGAGACTGAGGAGATCACCTTAAAAGTGTTAAAGGAATTTCATCTTCCAACAATATATGACAATGAAGGAACTCATGTTGGAGATGACATAGCTATTCTAAAAGTGAGCATGGACCAAGGGTTAGATAAATATGACAAAGAGACAAAGGAGAAAGAAGCCCCTGCTACTGATACAATTGTCAAGGACAAAATTGAGACAAGTCTTCCTCCAAAACAACAAACTGATGACCAAGCACACAAGGAGAATACTGAGGAGCAAAACAAAGTTGATGATCAACAAGCTGAGATGGAGCAAAATGCTGATGGAAATGAGGCTATGGATCTGGATCCTCTGGAGCAAAATAAAGAAGAAGAAGTCTCTGATATAGCAAGAGACACTGCTAAGTTTGTCAAGGAATTTTTGGAAAGAGAAAAACAAGTCTTGGATGAGCTTGAGCTTTTGCAAGGTCCAATAAACTTGGACTCAATGTCCCTTGTGCAAAAATTTAAATTGGTATCAATTGTGGAAGCAAAGGCATAGGAAGAAATATTGAAGTCACATATAGAGGATAATGAAATCATTGGTGTGGCATCCAACATTTTGGAGAAGTTGATGCCATCATATCAAAAGGATACATCAATGTATTCAACAAATCAACTCAAGGGACTCATAAACTCAGTAAGTGCGCATTTTGAATCTTTCAAAAAGTCTACAAAAATGAAAGTAAGAAAAAATTTTGATGAGAAAAGATTAACTAAGTTGAAGACCATGTTGATCAATGATAAAACTTTATAAGATGATGGAATAAAAGGTATATAGAGTGCTATTAAAGAAGCTTGTGATTTGTACAAATTTTGTTTATCATGGCTGGAAGCCACAAAGGAGTTAGAAGAAAAGATCAAGGATCTAAAACTGCAACCGACAAATATCTCTAAGTCATTTGATCTAGTAGTTGAGTCAGTAAGTAGCAAAGAGATACAAGTTATCAATATTCATAATGACTTATGTAATCTAATGAATAAGATGGATCATATGAAAAATAGAATGTGTCAGTTAAGAGGACTAATAAGTCCTAATCTAGACTCAATGTCAAATCTTGCAGCAGAAGCACTGCAAGTAAGTGCCCTAATTGACACACCCTCTGATATACAAAAGGTAGAAAAATTAGTCTTCCTAATAAATGGCCATATTCAAATTTTAGAAAATGAAAAGAAGAGTTAGGTTGGAGAGCTGGCTCAAACAAGAACATCTTCAATGACATCCTACAACCCACATCAGAGTATGACAGTTTTTGTAGTTTTATTGTCTTGACAAAATTTTGAATCTTGTACATACACCTTTGCCATTGATGTCAAAGGGGGAGAAGAGAACTGGTGAAAAATGGGAAAACACCTAAGGGGGAGAAGAAAAACAAAGTGTATATAGAAAGGGAGAGCAGATAAGCATTTTTCACTAAGTGTTGCCATCAATGCCAAAAGGGGAGATTGTTGGCAAGAGACACTGCTTTGATGAATGATTGAATGTTGTCATTGATGGAAACAAGGCAAAGAGATTCCACCAACAAGGTAAAGAGACTTTACTCCAGTAGATCAATTTGGCTTGACAACAAGGCATAAAAGGATTCTAGTCCGGAAGCCTAAAATGACAGTGTGGGAAATATACAGAATAAGAGACAAAGATTGGGTCAGTATGCCTCCGCAGTTGAAGATCATTACATGCGGTTTAGATATGTTAATCATAGTTATTTGGTGATGATATGTTCCAGTGTTCAAGTTCTAACTTCCTCCGAAAGTCATATGGTGAAATGTCTAAGTCAGGGTGAGTAGAGTTAAGACAAGAACAATACATAATACCAAAGTAAAAGGGTCCGCATTCCTCCACTGTTACATATTTTGTCTTACAATTCTAAGGCAACAAAGATACTTATTATGACTACCTAAATCCAGAGTTATAGCTTCTGAAGTTCCTTTGATCACTTTCTACAAGTTGTTCTTTATCGACTTATAGTCTAATAATGTTCCACAGTGACTGAGTAATAGTTCAGAGTCTCACATTTGCATGTAGTTGAATACTATGTTATATGGTTCTAAAGGTATGACAAGAGAGCTATAATGGATATTGGATATGATTTTTAGAGTCTCATATGGTCAGCATTGGAAGTTATGATGTGAGTTAAACCGGTCAAGTGTGTACTTAAGGGATAAGCCAACAGACATGTTAGATCTATATGCAGTGAAGATATATTGTTTAAACAATCAATCTAAGTGGTTAAATGGTTGGTCCCGACCTATATGAAGACTATAGTATGTTTGATTGGGTCCACATTGTTGTTTGTGCACAAGATCAAGCCGACAAGGTATAACATTTGTATACACGTTTCATGTTTGGCTTGCCGACCTAATTATGAGATGAATCTTGTTGCAAATATATATACTTGATGGATTTTAGTGTTGGAGATATGGAAAAGTGTGGATAGAGTGTGAATTTGATATGTGCATGATTTAAGGCAGTTTGTAGAGCAGAAAAGGAGAATAAGGGTAGAAAATAGAGTATATCTAGTAGAGCAGAAAAGTAGGGCAGAAATAATGAAGACCTTTGAATCTGTGAATTAAGCTTTCAATGGAACTATACTCCAACATGTGGTAGATGCATTTGTAATAGTTCACCACTGGTAGTGAGCCAATTTCTTTCTATCTTCTACTCTTCTTTCTTTGTTGATAGTGAGTCCACTTAGACAGTGACTCCACCTGCAGTGAGCATTTCTTTGGGTAGTGAGCCCCATGGCAGTGAGCCTTATGTAATCTAGTATTGTTATCATAATATATTGTGATCTAACACTCACTGTGGTTTTTCCCTTCTTGGGTTTTCCACATAAAAATCCTAGTGTCTACATGTTATGTCTTTATGGTTGTTGTTCTCATGTTTATTCTACTTTCATATTATTAATTTTGGTAATAGGATTAATGAACATGTTAAGAAGTGGTTTTGTGGAATACTGATTCACCCCCCCTCTCAGTATTCCTTGTGTTCAACATTGTAGTCTTATCCCAAGGTTTACTTTCAGTTCGAAACATCTAGAAGGGTATTTTCAAAGGTCCAAAACGTCGATTCTATAAAAAAACAATTCTATCTCAAGGACTCTATGTGAGTTCATAGTATTATATACTCCCTTCATGGAATTTGGCCACAAGTAAAGAAATGGATTTGATTTACATTATAATATATAAGATTTATACTGATTAAGCTTTCTATCTCATAATGTTATAAGCATCAAGAGGAGAATCCTCTCTATTAATTTGACATGCACGTAAAGCTGCCTTTGAGTAATACTATTAACTTTTATATTGCAATCCTCCTTTATCGGGGGGGTTTGGTATATATTGCATTATGGTTATCCTAATAACTCTTCATTAGCAATCAAATACTATGCATGTAGTTCTCAATAATTTTTTCTAAGTGCTTTTAGCACATTCAAAGGTTAAGGTTTTTAAAAGGATTATCATTATAGTTTGAGGATGGTGCATCGACCACATGCAGGCTAAATCCTCCAAACATATATCTAAACAAAATAGTTTTAAACACTATATCTCATGAGCACTATCGGCTCGAGCTCATCATAGAAGCTTTTGTGTGTTATCATTAAACTATTATCATGCTATGCCATATCGACACTCAACATGGTGTTTGTTGCAGTGAGTATTGGCGCGGCCTTGAAGGCCTCGAGCGACAGTTAAGAAATATAGTCAATACTAATTTGTAATATAGTTTATTGATGGCCTCGAGGGCCTAGAGTATATCTCCAAGTAATTGCATTAACAAGATTAAACAACTATAACATAGACCTTGAGGGTCTAAGAAATAAAGATTATTATATTGATAGCCATGGCCCAAGGGTCTCAAATGATAACCACAACAAACAATGCACTTGACTGTCAACACAATCGACCCTAATCATCAAGGTTTTCATATTGTTTAACATTCAAAGAAATGTGAGTCTTTATAGGCTTTGAATCTTACCTGAGAAAGTTTGTTTGAGTGTTTAAGACACCATCTATCGTTGGCTCTTAGTAGAGGACTATCGTGCCAACTTCCTATGGCCTTCAACAAAGACTTCCAACTAACTGAAATTTATCTTGTTCTTGCTCCATCTCTCGAGCGTTGTGAATAGAAATGATAATAAATGAAAGAAAAGACTTACAACTAAGTTTTGATCTTCTTTGCATACTTAGTATGTGGTGAAACCGCCACATGAGCCCACGAAGTGGAGGGTGGTTACTCCACTCCGCCACCTTGTGGCTTCCTTGGAGTCACTTTGTCCATTACTTTCCATAAGCAAGTGGATAGCGAGGATAAAGGTCTTAGTGGTCCAATAAGGCATCTCATTACTCCACTAACCATGGATGATGTCATCCAACACACAAAACATATATACATATTAATATTAACATGGGTTTTGATACAAAGTTTAAATAGTTATATCTTAATAAACTTTCCATACATCTTCATGATGTATAAGGATACTCATAAAAACCAAGATGTCATCATACGACATCATCACCAACATGGTGACATGATCAAAATTTGATTTAGGGGTTGAGCACCACTCCCCCTTCTTCGCTATAAACCCAAAGCACATTATACCAAGAATAATAGATTCAAAATCTTAGTTCGGGAATAAATAGAGAAACAAGAAAGTACTCTGCCACTTGGTGAGACTATCTCTCAACTCATGTTGACATTCTAAGAACGTCGTTTAGTCGAGTCAACATAAACATTTTTGAGATAACTCAATCGACATGACGACACAAAAAAGGAAATCAACTAGCAAAGAAAAGACGTGAGTCACACCAACTTACAAGGGTTCATAAGGACGTAAAATCTGATACTCAAATGGTAATTTGACCCATTTCTTGACATCTATCTCTTCCTCCTGGATGATACTCTCCTTCTATCTTTGAAGGAAGATTCATTTCCTATTCACACTCACCTTCATAAAATCATGATCAATGCATCATCATCTGATTCTCAATTCATAATAATTAAATATTCATATGAACATGTAGTTTCATATCTAACTATCATTAGTCAATATTCACATAATCAATGATTAAATCAAATATTTTTCACAACATCTAATCATTAAACTATGGTTAATCATCCTGATTACCACATAAAATAAGATTAAGCTAAATCATAAGTTGGGGATGTACCAATAAGGACCAAACTAGCTTCATTTAGTGTAATGTTCTATCATATTAAAATCACTACCAAGAATTCAATCAAAATTTAGAAAGAAGTTAGACATCTAATTCCAAAGATCCACCCATTCTTTAATTTTATTAGATGCATAGATAGAACAAAAACCAATGGGTTGTCCATTGATAATGCTAAGGGCCCAAACACAACTATGAGTGGGGTCCTCCCCCTATCAACAATGTATATTTTGAAATCCACGGAGAAATCCCCATAACTAATCCTCCTCTATCATCTTTATGAAATGAATGCAAAAAAACATCTTTCCATACATGAAATAGAGATGCCTTTAATTTACCCTTGCTAAGTTTAACTTCTTACAGAAATAAAATGTCTAGCTTCCAATTTAGAACTATCTCTCTAACTTTAAATTTTCAATACTCAGGAGTGTGATCCCTCTTACATTATAGGAAAGTATGTTGTAATTAATGATGTAAGAGATGTAATAGTATCCTTTTCTTGTGGTAACACACTAAAACTATTGGCAAGTGTAACTGATTGCTCATTATTTATACGATCAAAGGAGGAGAGGGAAGGGGATCTAGATTGATGACGAGAAGAGGGTGGAGGTGAAACAAAGTCTTGGACATGATGGATTAACACATTATGTCAAGGGGGTGGAGAATGGTAAGAATGAGGGAAAGAACCATTTTCCTCTTCCTTATCATTCTCCATCCATTTGTCACTACTGCATCCTTATAGAATGATAAAGAAACGAGGGGAATCTTAGGAGTATTTTCATGAGTGGGTGAGCTAGATGAAGGAAGGCTAGGTATTGAAGTGGAGGGAGAATATTCAGGAACAATATGGGGATGAGTATGTTGAGAAGAAGTATGAACAATCTGATTAGATAGGAACAAAAGGCAAAAGGACTTGGGCAAATTTGTTTTTCTTGACAAGACAATCTCAGATCAAATGACCTTCTTTTCGATAAAAGAAAAAATCATTGAGTTTGTTCATGAATAAACTAAGGGCTGATTCAATTCATACCCTAGGATGGTCAATTTTATAAACTCAAGTAATGGTTTTCTCAAATCCACTTCCATGCACACCCTAGGGTGCACCCTTAAACTTGAAAATTTGTCAATATTATGTTTGCACCAAAAGACTACCCAATTGTGACACAGTATTCTTTAAGAAAGGTTTGAATTCTAAGATTAAATAAGGCAACTCAATCCACATGGGATAGTGAGAGTGAGAAGGGTCTTCAGGGTGAAAGTCAAAGCTCCAAACCCACAAATTACCCAAGTACCATATTACAAAGCTGCTTTGACATGGTTTGCTAACTTAAACATACAAGACCCAATCCCCTTAAGGCTTCAATCTCTCAACCTCTATTTTCTCAATTTAATTGAGCCCACTTATAAAAATCTACTTTAGAAGGTATACCTCTAAGAAAAATAAAATGACACTTCAATTTTGACATTTAGAAATAATATCCATAACATCATCCAGAACTGGGAATTCTAAGGATTTACCTGATTCCTCATTTGCCATCTCCTCTTTCATTTCATTGGTATTTTTCTTCTTCTCTAATGATGGCATCTTGTGCTTGTTTATTCCTTGTAGCCTCTTCATCAATTTGTTTAGCATCTCTGTTCAATGTGATAGGTCCACCATTCTGATTGAAAATGACCCCCATGTCATTATTTAACTCTCGTTTGCATGTTTCTCCTTCATTATTTGTTCAAATGGACCTTGAATCCTCTCCAGTTTGTCTCACCATAACCTTTAGTCATTTTTGAGAGATTATTTTGACCCTTGGTAGCTAGGGTTTGTAAAAACTATAAAACTAGGGTTAGCTTGCTTCGCTTAGTAGAAGTCTCTCAATTTACACTCACACTGCACTCTTCTAACCTAAAGTTTATTAGACATTTCAAATTTCATAAAATGGATCATATGATGCAATTATAATTCTCCCATAATTTCTATGTTGTTAGAACAAATACACGACAATTATTATGCAAAGTATGCTACTCAAATTCTATGACATGAATATAATTTTTTGTTTATCATATATATGTGATTCAATGATATTCAATGCATATAGCTTTATAGGATATTTACATATGCATTAAAAAACCACCACCACCTTCGTCATCATCTCTTTGATTATTCTTGTTAAAACCTTTTGTGAAGGGAAAGGATACCTCTAAACTGAGAGGGTTAATAGGGTATCCCATGGCTTTGTAGTTGGAGGAAAGACACTTGTATGATACTATGTTTCTCTAGTACAGAATTTGTACAATTCAAGGAACAATATAGACTTGGCATGGTTCATGTTTTTATTACTCTTGGATGCATCATTATGGATGTGCCCTAGCATGTTAATAGTTCTATGAGAACTTAAAAATCTTGATTACTATGGTATTATGAGTTATAAGATTGTGATAACCTATAAATAAGGTCATTTCTTAAGGTTAACGTGAAAAAATAAATATATACTTTTATAATATTTATATTATGTGATAACATACTTGTATGTTATAAGTATTTATAGTCTTTATAGCCTAGGACATGCTATCACTGTCAAATGATTTTAGTCTTGTTATGGTGATAAGGAAGCTAAACTATCATTGCAATTTATGATAAATTACTAAACTCATATGAGAAGATATTTGGACTTTGTGTAAATGGATTAAAAGGATATAATGTGACAGTTTAAGTATTACAACCTTGTCTTATAAATGTCATCCCTTTTTCAATGTAGTTTTTTATATATAATTTCTGAAATTTTAGATTAAACATGTTTGTGAGATCTACAAACGTATAAAAGGCATGGATTCCTTTATGATTGAATATTATTTTGGCACTATAATCTAGTGTTATATGTTGTAACTATCATTATTTTTAATAACTAGAAATAAATTGTAGAAGGAATATGCATGATTTACTAACTTTGAAATTCTAGGCATTTTGGTTGTCATGCCTATATTTACGCAAAGAATATGAACACAAACTCAACATTTAAAAAATAAAATAAAAATTTAATTGTCTCACCACACTAATACAAGGTAGTGTATTGTGCATACTCAACAACATTGCACGTGCAACATGGTAGAAGAGTACACCACATTTCATGATATAACAAGCCAACTCTTGTTAATCCAAAACTAACCAACTTAATCATCATTAAGTTTAAAATCATGATTAGCATAATCAAAGTGAAACAAATAATAATCAAAATCGATATGCATATCTTTTCTGGACACATCAAAACTGAAAATTTAAAATCATGCTAAAGATATCATATTAGTGATTTACTCTCACTATATATTTACAATGTTTTTCTCATAGCATCAATGAAAAATTATAAATAATGTGGACTATCAAGTCATATAAGAGAATGTACTGTATTTGGAACTTTTACATCTGTCTTCATCAGTCTCGACTAGTCTTCTACTTGGAAAGGAGAGAATCACTCGAGTGCTTTTCCTCCAAACATAGACTGGCAGTTCCCTGCACAACTTCCTACCTGGAAGTGGCCCTACCCTTCACGAAGGGAATAGATATAAGGAGCCGATTGGTTTTCTATATGAGTATCTAGTGTTGTGTCCTTCACAATACTTCATGGTCATACAACTATAGATCCACTCTAACTATGTATGACACTACTGGAAGCATTATGCCATCTAGAACATAGTGAACTAACTAATGCA
The DNA here is from genome assembly GCA_027924645.1 of Cunninghamia lanceolata. Taxonomy (NCBI): domain Eukaryota; kingdom Viridiplantae; phylum Streptophyta; class Pinopsida; order Cupressales; family Cupressaceae; genus Cunninghamia; species Cunninghamia lanceolata. The sequence continues at coordinate 22,896,378 of BSBN01001583.1, forward strand.
TGCAGAGACGGATGCATTACTTTGGCCAAATATTTATATACATGACGTTTCATAATGAACATAGTCGATTGTTCACACACCTCGACTCAACTTAGAAGATGTCTCATACTATGTAATGTTCAATTTCAACCCTCCTAGGTCATAATACAAAAGTTGGGTTTAATTCACCCTCAGTCCATCTTTCTTGGACTTTTGACTCCAAGCTCCAGGAGTACATCTATTGATTATTTGTTGTCTATGAAATAGGGAACATGTGACTCCATGTCACTCTATTCTTATTTTTCTTTATTTTCAATTTTATGTTCATAGTTTCCAATCCCAAAAGACCATCCTTGGTCTAAGTTTTTCTATGGTTACTCATGTTCAAGGTTTACATTGATTTCATATCAACCATACAACTTGCTGATATAGGCTAATAAGTCATCAATATTAGGACACCATTCGTCAACAATAATTGACATGTGTGTACCATCCAACTCTCTTTGTAGGTGTCAACAACCATAATTGGAATGTGTGTACCATCCACCCCTCTTTGTATGTGTCAACAATTTATTTCATAAACATCCTTCAATTAACACACCAACTAACACATGACCAAGAAAATATGAGCCTTGACCCAACCAATCTATTAATTGGACAACACACCACATTTCTTATTATTAAAACCCATTTTACAAACATGTGATTGAAAACTCACCTTCAAGTAATTGTATAGGGTAGTACAAGCACTAGAAAATTGTACTTGATTCATAGAATTAGATATGCACTTTCAAAAGTTGCTCCTCCATCTATAACATTGTTGTTATTGCTAGCTCTATCTAACATTGCAATATTCATCATCAATGCATCCACAATCCATGCTACCCTCTACATTCCATTAAGAGAGATGAACCCTCTTGAGGGGAAAGCACTTGCAACATTTCAGGAAAGCATGCATTTCATTCATTACATTCTAGTTGATGAAATGAGTTTCATTAGGCATTGGCTATTGGCTTGATTTTACAACTACTTGTATGAATCCTTTCCCATGGACAATCAAGTTGCTTTCAGCAATCACTCTAGTGATTTTTTTAGTGGCAAACTTTTTCCAATTAGCAAATAGTTGAAGTTGGGGATTCAAAATTTGGTGAATATTTCGAGTTGTAAGGCGACCTAAATCGCCATATTTTTACAAATTTTATTTTAGTCTTGGTTAAATTACTAGAACATTTATTTTATTAAACTGTTAATCTCAAAAAATTTCCATAGTACTTGATACCTGATTAGATTAGATTTGCCTAAATTTTATGTTATAGTAGAAATCCAAATTAATTTGCCAATAATATTACATAATTATTGGTTACTTTAGGGCCATATCACCAATATAATGAAAGCTGTTAGATTATAAATAAAATCAACAGTGGTGGAAAAGAATTTTGAGCCAATTTAAAATATTCAATGGTTGATTTAAAATATTAATGAATTAAGGAATTATAGACAAAATCAATGATTGATTTAAACTATTCAATTTGTGTGAGCTCCAATGCTTTCTTGAAAGTAGATTTGTCCTAGGCATTGAGGGCTCTACCCCTCAACCCTACTTGTATTGCAAAAAGATTGCACCAGGGTTACTGTCCCTAGACTCCACAAGGGGGCGCTACCCCCTTGACCCCATAAGTGATGTTGCCCCCTCAACCCTTGTAAGGAGCACTACCCCTTAAACTCGTCGATCACTGCTACCCCTTCGCCCCTACTTTTCCATAAGATTTTTTTTTTGAAAAAAGGAAGGATTCACCATGGTAATTAATGCATTTGCCTATTATTCATCAATATTTGCCAGGATCTTCTACAAATTTCTAGTGATGTAGAAATTTTTTCCAATAAAATTAATATGTTTTTCAAAAAGGAAAGATTTGCTAATAGAAATTACTATTTTTTCAAAAAAATGAATGATTCGCCAGGATTTTATATCTTTTTTTAGGGGGTTTCTTAAAGTTATCACTTAATCACTCCATTATCCTTATTGATGATATGGGTCACCTACCATTTGTCAAAGATATTCCTATGTATGGTGGGGCTTCATATGGGACAACATTATGGTATAGCTTTAACATAGTTGTTACATTGAATAATATCTTTCATTAAGAAGGTGGTAAACCATTTTAGCTTGAATTTCATAACCTTCTGGTTAATATAAAAAAATGTAGAGAAAAAACTTTCTAACTAGGAGCCACTTATGTCATGCACTAATCTTTTCCTCAGCAATGATGAGTAGGATGCATTCTAGTCCTCTACACATTTGTTTCCAATAAATAACCTAGTTGGTTTGCATAATAACGTATGCTAAAGTCCTTGGGGGTGCTAGTTACATGGTGTAATACACAACAAACAATGGGGAGATCTACTTCAAACTTTGAGGACAAGCAATTACCTAATGCATTGCTCTTGTGCATTGGCCAACAAGTCATGTTCACTTCAAATTTATGGGTTGTTGTAGGTTCAATAGAACACTAAGGAACGTTGTTTCTATTGTCTACAAAAGTGATAACAAACCATCGGATCTTCCAATCTTTGTTGTCATCAATTTTGGACATTATGTGGGCCTACCTTAGGATTTGTATGATCCAAACCTTTGTGTTGATTATTTCAATTATTCATGGTAGTCATTGCCAACTCCTACTCAAAATGATATGGGCTTTGACAATCCATAAATTCTAAGGTCTTACACTTGAAAGAGCATCTATAGACATTAGAGACATTGATCGTCAGGGTCTAACGTTCATTGTGATCTCATAGGTCCAACGTTTGGTAGATCTACATATCTCCCTAGGCTTTAGTTACCAGTGATATGCTCACATGCAAGATAGTGCATATATCTCCCTCAGGGGGAAGAAGGAAGATTGTTTACACATAATATCAATCTCAAATTACTAGACAAGTCAATCAACAATGTACTCCAAAACCTCACAATGCACACTATGTACAATAGATTCTATTGCCAAAAAAAATTATGTTTCTTTAAAATTATCTGCTTAATTAAGAAGTACACTTAGTACAAATACTTATGGACATGCCCATTACACATTAAATATGATTGCTAGTTATGACACATACATTCTTTTCTGATGACATTTGAAGGGCATGTGATGCTAGATGTTTGGGCATTAGGCATCTTTGAGCTTTGATCATGTCTTCTTTAATGGTGGAGTGAGCTTCTCTATCTTTTATCTTAGTAGGGGTAGCCATTAGGAGTGGAAGGGGAGAGGAGCCAATAGTTTAGCACCCTAACTTCACGCCTCTCAAAATCATACGTGGCAATTTCGAATCACTCCAAAAGTTTTACAATAGCTTACTTGGCAAGGCCCCTACTTATAACTAAGGTTTTAGGGCCACATCAACATGCTTTTTGTTGAGGTGTAAAATAGTCCCCCCCCCAAAAAAAGGGTGGACCAATAGGTGTGCATTAAGTCATCTTTTGTTGGTGGGCTGATGTGGCATCAAATGATTGGTTGCTTTTTAAATCTAAAGGGCACGTTTCATTCAATTATTAGTACTTATAGTCAACACTAACAACCTTAAAGTCATAACTACTAGTGCTAAACTTTTAAAAATATTAGACCTTAAATGCACAAATACTGTCTCAACCATTAGAACTATCTCAAGTATTAGGTCTTTGCCCTAGATAAGTTTGATCACCAACTACTTGAGTTTAAGTGCAAGCTTTACGTATTCGATTTTTTTGTAGTGAGAGATGGGTAGACCGTAGTGGATTTTTCCGAAATGAAAGAAGCCCATGCTGAGTTTCCATTCCTCTTAAGATGATAAGACAGACATATGATTGTGTAGCTGTCGCCGGTCTGAATGTTTTATGGCAGATATAACAAATAAAATGTGGTAATCTAAGCATCTTAGAGATCAAAGGATAGAAAAGCACAGATCTTTTTTAAGGTTCAGTATGGCCTGTAGCGCCTTCTTTGTGTGTGCAGAGGTGAAACTATTGGGCTTTTACTGTTTACAAGATTGAGGGGAATCCCGTGTTGATAGGGATCCCTGAATTCACCCAGACTCGTATTGTTTAAATTCATCTGTGGTTTAGACTGAGAAACAATGAATCTCAAGGAAAGCCAGAGAAAGAAAAAGAAGAGCTTGATGCAGTGGATAGTGGTGTTGTTGAACTGCTTGGCCTTATGCATTGGCATCACTGCAGGGCCACTGTCACTGAGGTTTTACTACGTCCATGGAGGGTCTAGTAGATGGCTGTTGTCATGGCTAGAAACTGCAGGGTGGCCCATTCTCATTCTGCCTCTCTGCATAATATACAAAAGGCAGCCAGATGTTGAACATGTTACTCTCCAGCAATGCCTTGCTTGCTGTGCAATTGGGCTCATCACAGGGGTGGATGATTACATGGATGCATGGGGAATCTCTTACCTGCCTCTCTCTACATACTCCTTGTTGAATGCCACCCAGCTGGCCTTCAATGCAGTCTTTGCATATCTATTGGTCCGTCAGAAATTTAGCCCTTATTCAATCAATGCTGTATTTTTGCTAACTATGGGTTCTGTCTTGCTTGCCTTCCAAACCAAGACTGACAAACCTAAAGAGGTCACAAATGTAAACTACATATTGGTTTTTCTTTTGACAATTGGTGCAGCTGGGCTCTATGGATTAATCATTGAACTTGTGTACAAGAGAAGCAAGTGCAGAGTAACATATACTCTGGTTATGGAGATGCAGCTCATAATGTCACTGTCTGCAACTGTGTTGTGCACAATTGGCATGGTAATGAACAAGGATTTTGAGGCCGTTGCAAGTGAGGCCAGGGCATCCGATGTGGGGGAAGTTAAATTCTACATGGCTTTAGTATGGAATGCAATCTCATGGCAGCTCTTCTTCATTGGGGTGTTTCGTGTCATCTTTCTAACATCTTCCCTGTTAAGTGGTATTCTCAAAACTGTGATTATTCCAGTGACAGAAGTGTTAGCAGTTATTATATATCATTAGAATTTCAGCGGGGAGAAGGGCCTTGCTCTGGCACTGGCCTTTTGGGGATTTGCCTCATATTTATATGGGGAGTATATGAAATCCAAACAGCCAGCGGATGCCACAGAGTTAAAGGACCAACAGATTCTTGGCCGTGACTGTGAAATTGTGAATGTCCAGGAATCAAAGAAGAACGATCTTTGGAGATGACTATTGAAGAGAATAACTCTGATGCTGAAACTCCCTAAATAGACGATGCTTTTAAAATTGATCTTTATTCTATGAAAAAAATTATCCTTGTCTAGACTGTTTGATCAACATGCATGTTTCTGTCTTATTTTCAAATAATTAATAGCTACTTCAGCATCTGATTTTATAATATTTATTGTATGGATTTTGGAGAGGATGTTTATTATTTTGCAAAAAATACAGAGAAATTATATCATTGGGAGCAAAAGAGAGATTATTACGTTCAGATAGATAACTGGGCAAAAGAGAAGATCAAAAAGAGATGCACAATCTTTGTTGTGGACAATCAACACCGCCTTTGAAACTTATACACCAGATTGCTTGCTCTCATTTATATAGCGTATACAATTATAGGTGTTATTTTTCTGAAACAAAACACAAAGGTGTTTCCCTTGGCTCGCTCTTGTAAAAAATACTATCTTATTTTTATAATAAGTAATAGTATCTAAAAGTGTTATCAAATATCCATAGATATGAATATTTACAGTTTTTTTAATGACCTCAACCTCAAATATTCATGTGAAACACTTAGATTAAAAATACTCATAACAGATGAAATAGATTTGTATATATAAAACTGGTAGTTCACCAAAATATTGGAGAAGATCTACATTCCTAAAATATCAAATGATTACAAAGATTTGCCTGCCAATATGTTGAAGCTTTAGAAAGTACAAATCTACTGCAAATGCGAATATTTCTTGAAAATACCCAAAATGTTGAATCCTCCAAACTTGAAGTGCAAATGCAACCTCCATACAAAGTTGTTGTCAAGAATTCAAAGGGCTTTCGTCCTTCAAACTCCAAGAAACTAATGGGGTTTCGTCCTTCAGTCTAATAGATGAACATAGGTACTCAAGCCATGACAAGTTAGGCTTAGGGTTTGTTTGATAAATTGGTAAAAGACTCCCCAAAATTGATGAAACTGCCTAAATTATATAGAGATTGAAGGCTTAGTATGGGGCCCAAACTTGTTGATAGGCATTTGAAAGTTTCCCTCCATTTTCTCTCATTTATTTGAGGCCATTAATGGTGTCCTTAGTTGTGCATAGTGGTAGGTGGAGTTTTAGTTTGAATGTAGGGGGTCTAGGGATTCACATGCTAGGGGGTGCATTTGTAAGAGTGACTAGGGAATTGAGAGTCGGGATGTTGTTTAGATGATTGTTAATTGCTACGTTGGCATTAAGATTTCTAAAGGTCCGAGGTTAAAGGTTTGGGGAATAGGATGTATGGATGCTAGGATGCAAGGAGAAGCAAAGGCCCACAGACACAAGGAGGAACAACAGGGATCGAGATTCAAAGGTAGCTAATGTAGGAAGGATTGGGGATTGGGATTTAGTAATACTTGATATAGAAATGAGTGGGGATCAAGATTTGATGATACCCAATGCAAGAAGGAATGGGATAACTTGAAGTCCCATTGGGTCTATGGTTCAAGGATCCATAATATGGAATCCTTCAAGTATGACAGTAATGGAAAGTATGTGGACCCACTGTGTAAAGAATATCGAGACTTAAGGAGATCAAGTTCTCCAATACTAATAGAGGAAGGGGAAATCTAAAAGCCTATAGAAGAGAAGGGAGAGGGGTTGCGAGCAATGAAGGCAAGGCATGCTAATAAAGGAAAGTTCAAAGGTCTGTAATAAGGGGAAATGAGGAATTAGGGACTTGAGGGAAATGAAGGAAAAAGGATGTTAGTATGGGAAAGTTTGAAGTTTCGATTGTTAAGACAAAGCAAGGATTTTGGTAATGGAGAACCTGCGGAAAAGGTATCAAGGCAAAGAAAATTCTAAAAAGCAATCAAAGGTAAAGGATAAGGAAAATTGGGAAGTAGGGGATGAAGGAAAAGGTATGATAGCTTGAGAAATCTCAAAATTTTACCCAAGTATGAAAAGTGACCCAAACACCCTCATACTTAGAAATTAAAACATTACAAGTTTGTCCTTGGACCAAAATTGTTTATCCTCAAGCAATGCAAATTGGGATGTTCTAAGATCTCTAGCTCTTCCCAAGTAGCATCCTCTGCAAGTAGATTCCTCCAATGAATAGATACTAATAAACCCTGGTGGTATTGCTTTGCTCATGGTGGCCGTCAACCCTGGGGGGCCCCCTGCCCCCCCTCTAGGCCCTTAGGTGGAACCTATTGATGTTTGCACTGCCTCGGTCAGTACTCATGAGCACAAATCTACAGCCTCGGGGCTAGATCCCAAGGCTTGGAAATAGGCGCTGCTAGGGAAGACTAGTAGGTCAGTCAAAGATTCTGTTGTCCCAGTGCAATTAGAGCCTATGAACAAAACGGACTCCCAAATCTCAAATCTGATGATGGATAAAATAACCTCAGCCTTAGAATTATCTTTAGTAGGTAAGTTCCAAGCCTTAAGGCCCAACATTGACATGGTTCGACGATGGGTGGCCTCGAGATGGCACCTCAAAGGAAGCGTGGTTATAAGCGCCATGACAAGTGGCCTCTTCCTTTTTAAGTTCACTGCCAGAGAGGACTTGGTAGTGACTTTGGTAGGTGGCCCCTGGCTGTATGGTAAACACAACTTCTGCTTAGGGTGTTGGAAACCAGGATTTGATGTGGCTATGGAACTCAGTAGGTTGACCCTAGTCTGGGTTAGGCTACTTGGACTTCCCCTAGAGTTTTAGGATGATGAGATCTTCACACATGGATAGGGAATTCTTTTGGGCATTTCATCACCCTAGAAAGCACCACTAATCATAAAGCCAGGTTAGCTTTTTCTAGATTCTGTGTTAGTGTAGATATTCATAAATCTCTACCTAATACCGTTAACTTAAAGTCTAAATATGGTAGCTGGGAGCAACACCTGGTGTATGAGAATGCTACCGCTTTTTGCCAAAATTGCTCCAAAAAAGGGCACCTAATCAATGAATACAAAAACCTAAGGAAGTAAAAAGATAAAGAGGTCTCTGAGGAGGAGAATATTGTAGAGGAATACCCATTCAAAGATGACTTGCTTGATATCATCAAGTCCCCTCTCATGATAAAGCAATTGGAAAAGGACCAAACACAAGGAGACCTTGAAGCTGATCAACCAATATCAACCACTAAGGCCTCACCACTCCCTTTGCCTCAGATTTAGAGGGATCCCGAAGCTGAACAACTGACTTAGTAGAGGGGCACTTCATTGGGTTCAGTTGAGACAGAAGATGGTGAGATCCTAACACCTCATGAGAAGACTCCCAAGCCTCATAATGCTGGTTTAGGTATTAAGGTGTCTAAAGGAGGACATACATTAGTGCAGGCAAGCACAAAGAAATTTATTCTATCACCCACTAGGGTTTTATCTCCTGGGGCTGGTCCTAGTAACCAAGATGGGTGGGTAACCCCCCCAAAAAGGGGAAAGGCCATCACAAGAAGTCGGCTAATGTGGGGACAGAGGGAGAGGCGAGTAGACTGTCCCAGAGAGAAACCAGAAATAGAGAAGCAGCCAAGGAAATAGCCATTGGGAGACAAAGTACATTAGAGGCTATCTCTAGAAGACCACGTAAATGAAGGTCCTCTCATGGAATGTGAGGGGGCTAAACAATCCTCAGAAATAGTTCATGGTTAAGAACTGTATTTTTGACAATAAGGTGGATATCATCCTTCTCCAAGAAGTTAAGATGTCTAAAGATAACTTTAAAAAGATAACTAATAATATCTAGCCTATGGATGACTACATTATCAGCCCTTCTATTGGGGCATTAGGGGGCCTTGTTACTATGTGGAACAAATATACCATATCGGGTTGTTACTGCTCGCATAGAAAAAATAGTTTGGAAGTAAAATGCACTATGAATAAGAAAACTTGGAAGCTGATCAATATATACGCCCCTAACACCAGGAATGCTAGAAAGGACCTTTGGGATGGCTTAATCCCTAAACTTAATGCTGAGAGGACTTTGTGGATGCTGGGGGGAGATTTCAACACCCCTCTTTTCCCCTCAAAAAAATCTAGGGGCATCACGGACTACTTAGACAACATGGTGGACTTGGCAGACTTCCTCAGTCAGACAAGGCTTATGGATATAGAGGTCAATAATCAACTCTATTCTTGGACTAACAAAAGAAGGGGACACCAACTGATTTAGGTGAAACTGGATAGAATGCTTGTCTCTTCTAATTGGGACATGGTGCAAAATTCTATTCTTACTGCCCTGCCTTGCACTATCTCTGACCACAATGCCTTCCTCCTTTCCTAGACTAATGGTGCTCCTAAGGGGCCTTTCTCATTTAGGTATGAAATTATGTGGGCCTCCCACCTAGATTTTAGGGATTGCATTGCTGACTGGTGTAGTATCCCGGTGCATGGATCTCCTATGTTCAGACTCATCCAAAAACTTACCCATCTCAAGCACAAAGTTAAAGGATTCCAGAACAAATTCTACTTTGGGAATGTGATGAACAAGAAAAAGCACATTACTGACAGCTTAATGGAAGTTCAAGACAACATGGCCAAGGGAGATGCGAGTGAGGATACTTTCAACATGGAAGAGTCTCTACTCAAAAACCTTACGGATATCATCAGTAAAGAAGATATCTTCTAGAAATAAAAGTCTAGAGTTCAATGGTTGAAGGAGGGAGATAAGAACCCTACTTTATTCCACTAGTCAGCCATGAAGCATAGAAAGAGAAATAGAATCACCAAGTTGCTTGATGAAAACAATAGGGAAATTCCTGAAGACAAGGAACTAGGAACCCTTGCCTCCAACTAATTTAGACACTTTTTGGTGGAGCACAGAAACAATCCTAACAAAGGTAGGGAAGATAAGCTGTTGGACAACATTCCCTTTGTCCTCTTGGAGGAAGATAACTGTAGGCTTTTGAAGCCTATTACTGAGGAGGAAGTTAGGGCGGTTGTGTTCTCTATGGGGGCCTTCAAAGTTCTAGGACCGGATGGGTTTCCCCTGGCCTTTTTCTAATATTTCTAGGAGATTGTGGGTTATGATGTCACTACTACTATCAAGGACTTTTCCAGGACTGGCAAAATCCTTAAGCAGATCAATGCCACTTTCATTGCGCTTATCCCCAAGAAGAGTATCATGGAATCCATAAGCTAATTTCCACCCTATTAGCTTATGTAACACCATTTATAAGATTATCACGAAGACTTTGGTCCTCAGACTCGAACTGCCGCTAGACAACCTTATATTTGATTGCTAGAAAGGCTTTGTCCCAGGTAGACAAATTATGGATGTAGCAATATCCACCCAAGAGATCATTCACTTGATGGACAGACATCACATTCCTAGCATGGCTCTCAAACTAGATATATCTAAAGCTTATGACATAATCTCCTGGGATTTCCTGTTCAAGGTCCTTAGGAAGTTAAGGTTTCAAGACAGAATGATTACCTTGATAAAGGAATGTGTTACCACTATCAAGTACTCGTTCCTGGTCAATGGCACTCCTCAAGGGTTCTTTGACACTGGAAGGGGTATCAAACAGGGAGATCCCCTTTCACCCTACCTTTCTATCATTATGGCAGAGGTCCTGGGTAGAAACGTCATTTCCCACCTTGATAATCATAACCTCAGGGGTGTCAAAGTTGCATCCACCATGGGACCTCTGTTGTCCAACAATTTGTTGATGATACTATGCTCTTCGGGGCAGCTTCGGTGGTAGAGGCTAGAAGATGGAAAAATTTGTTGAACACCTAGGCAGAAGTTTTTGGCCAGTGCATTAATTATGAAAAGAGTAATGTGTTCTTTTTCAATATTGACATGGAGCTGTAAGATAAGGTGAGAAACATCATAGAATGCAATAAGGCCAATCTCCTAGCTACCTACCTGGGTCTACCCCTCACGATCAAGGAAGTGACCTCGACATACTGGAACACTGTTCTGGAAAGAATCCAAAAGAAGAAGGAGGACTGGAAAGGTAAACTTCTTAGCCAAGCGGGCAAACATCAACTCTTGAAGGCCTCCCTGCAGGGCATCCCCACTTATTTTCTCTCCCTCTTTAAAATGCCCAAATACATAGCAGAAAAATTAGAGAACATTTAGAAAACCCTCCTCTGAATTGGGGTTGAGGAAAAAAAGAGGATCTCGCTAGTTGGGTGGAATAAAGTCTGCCAGCCCAAATTGCAAGGGGAATTGGGAATCAGAAAAATCCAGGTGATGAATAAAGCCTTACTAGCTAAGATTAGGTGGACCTTCCTTAAGGAGGAGAAAGACTGGGTGCAGATTATGAAAGCCAAATACCTACAAAATGGGGAAAAGTTAGGGCTTATTGATAGGGAGAGTCTTCTTAAAGGCTCTATTATCTAGATCAAAATGATCAAAACCAGAAGCACACTATCTTAAGGCATCAAATGGAAGCTGGGTAAGGGAGACAAAATTAGGCTTTGGGAGGACAATTGGCTTTGGGGGGGACCCCTGTCTAACCGGAAGAATTAAATTACTAAGGAAAGAGTTGTTAACCATTTCGGGAGCTTGGTCAATAATTACATTATTGGCCAACTCCATAGCCAAAGGAGGTGGAAGACCCTCTTTGATTATTGGAACAATAATCAGCCTGAGAATCAAGAGTGTCTAGCTCTGCAAGTGGAGTTGAACAAGTACATAATTCCTATATTTCCAAGGGAAGATGAAATGCTCCGGGGGGAAGATCAAAAGGGGATCTTCTTGATCAAATCATCTTACAATCCACTGACCAAAAACATACATGTGAGTTGGTTTTGGAAGTGTGTCTGGAACAACAAGCTGATCCCTAAAATAAACTTCTTCTGGTGGTCTGTAGCGCATAATAAAATCCTTACTATCGATAACCTCAATAAAAGGGGTTTCCAATCGGTTAATAGATGTGTTCTATGTCTGAAAGAAGAAGAGTCCATCCAGCACCTTCTTTTCCATTGTGAATTTTTAAAAGAGATATGGGGAAAAACTATAAAGAAACTTAACCTAGATTGGGTCTTCCTTGAAAACTTCAAGGATGTCGCTCAAAGCCGGCTTACTCCTTTCTCACACCCAAAAGATTAGGGAGCTTTGGAGACAAATTCCCCCACACATGGGGTGGAGTGTGTGGAAGGAAAGGAACGACAAAATATTCAGAGAGAAAGTTAAAAATGCTAATGAGGTCTTCTACTCCTTTAGCAAGTCGCTCTCTAAGAACACGTCCTCCTACACTCTCCAAGAGGCCAAGGAACCCCCTACTCAGGTGGAAGTTCTGATTGCTAAGAACCGGGGTCTGACAGCGAATATGACCAAGATTGACAAGTCCAGAAAGATGGCTAGACAAAACACCTTCTAGAGACCCCCTCCCAAGGACTGGATCAAACTTAATTTTGACGGAGCTGAAAAAAAGAACACTGGGTTGGCCAGTGGTGGAGGGATTATTAGAGATAGTCAAGGGGTTTTCATTGATGCTTATGCGGGGTGCATCGGTGTAACATCCAAAAATGAAATGACAAGAAGTAATTAAGTTTTCACTACGGTAAATTTTTTTTTTAACTAGGTAATCAAGTACATAACAACTCATCTATAATCCATTACAACATTTTTCAATTTATCATAAACATGATTGCATTTCATAAAGACTGAAAGAAATGATATACATTAAACTCTTTATTTTCTAACCAATGAAATTTTCTTGAAACAACAAATATCAGAAACATACCATTATCATGCATCTCGATTGTCAACCCATCACGTTCAAGACTCGGCAATTCCTCAGTATTTGGAAGAGAAAGTATCTTCAAGGAGCTTAACCTCCAACCACAGACCGTCGGTCTCCCGCACTCCTTCCTAACTCAAAGTGGCCCTACCCTACTCAAGAGGATAGACTTAGGATAACCATCGGTGTTTACCATCTGAGCTCTGGTGTTGTAACCTACGTGTCTTGTTATCATACAGATCCCTAGATACCCTCTAGTCATGCACGACACTCCACAAGAAACGCCATCCAGTTACGATGAACGTTAGATGCACTTGAGGATAGTACACCACCTTGGCCAAAGGATTTGTATTTAGTTAGCGTTCTAAAAACGCATGAACTTGGTTCACCCACCCTACTCGACTTGAACTGGTCGAAATCCTACAGTTTCCTATTTGTATAGTTTGAACTATTTTGACGACCTTGATGACCTCAACGGCTTAGGATATCCTCCTATAATAGCGCATGGTGCAACATTTACTCTAACCCTGAGTTCATAGTTTCAAAAACCATTTTCACGTAAAAACATTGTTTATAAGCGCCCACTCCTAAGTGGTTTCATAATCGTTTACTCGGTTCCCATGTTTGCACAACACACTCAAGTATCTAATACATATTCCCGTTATCTCAGAATTCAGAGGCTCTAGACTCATAAGGTCTACAAAACGAAACTAGAGTCGTCACATGCAACGTAATCTAAATTCCACATGCGGGTTTTCCACTCTACATGCTCGTCATAAAAGCATGACATTTTACGACACAAGTACATCAACTCCCTACTTCGATTTTAAGTCAATTGATTTTGCATGAGTTATTGAGGTAAGAAATCGCACATTATCATATTAAAAGATTTGAACTCTCTCATTTGACCTTAGAGATGACCCACACACACGGTCGACCTCTAACAAAAGATAAAAGACGGAAACGACTCAAGCTAGTTGCAACTACAACTTCGGCTATCAAACACATTAAAGTTTACGCCGAGCATGCTCTAATTCTGTGGTTTTAATCTCCCACACATCACGCACGTGGAGCAACGTGATTTCTTGCAATGCAGCTATTGTTTAAAGTACTTTAGGGTAATTTTACGTTAATATCTCAGTTTTAAAGGAACTCTTTAATATGCTACGTCTTTTGAAGTTTGTAGTTCACATTAGCAATCATGCATTGTTCCATCTTTGAGGAAACGCATGGTGACCTACATTCTATCGTCTTACGGCATCTTCCAAGAGAGGTAAAAATCTATCTTCTAAATTCTTGCAAACAATTCAACAGCAGCATTATAGACACTTGAGGTTTTTATTACTATAAGACAGCAATGAAACATTTACAACAATAAACCTCACACAGTTTCACAGTAGAAGAGATTGTCTTCACATTTCATTCATTGAAACATAATTATTCTTTCACAAATAAGACTCATTTACTGGTCTATACCGAGAAACAGAAAAGAAAATGGAAAGAACCTGCTGACAGAGAGTGTGATTACTGCGGCAAACTTTACTTCTCCTTGGACTGGTCATCCTCCTCCGGTTTACAAAGCTCCCCCTATCTCCTTCTATCACAATGACCGACCACTTCAATATAACCTCCTCTCTGCTGGACACTACTCCAGACAAAGGCAGGTTTCACCGTTATCTCCTTTGCCAAGCACTACACTGAAGCTTCTATCATTCTCTCCCTGTCTGAAGACGACACAGAAGCTTCTCCTGTAGCTCTCTCTCTCCGTTTCTCCTCAGTTAACTCACCTACCAAATCCTAAACTCTGCAGTTCTTCCTATTTCCTTATCTCCACACTACGATAGACTCTTCTCTCTCTCCTCACACTGCAATCTCCACTTCCTAAACTTCCTGTCTGATGATCACCTCCCTCCAAAACTACTGCCCATTCCACCTTTACTCACCCATCTCTTCCTTACCTCCCAGCTTCCCATACTGTCCGCCAAACTCTTCTATTTCGCCGTTCTAACTGCCCGTAGATATCTCTTCAAGCAGTTCCTTCTCTTCCTCCCATGACTATCCTCTCTACCACTCAAAAATGACCTCCACTTACCATCCACGTCCACCGATCTCCTCCTCCTTCGCAGCTCTTTCTCCGTTTCACCCTCAACGACAGGCTACTCCTAAGCCTTTGCTCACTAACTCTCGATCACGTTCCTGATGGAATCTCGGCCTCAACAAACGTCTAACGGCTTCTCATTTGCCACCTCAAACCCACGATGAGGGTTTTACTAACAACATACGTCCCACCTCCAAAGTGAGACCTCGCATATCATAGAGAAAGGCTACCTAGCGGTGGTCTTCTCATGTTAATGAACAACAGCAAAACGTGGCTTCTATATCCGAAATGAATAAGGAACATCTGACATAAAATGAACAATTACACCTATGATTCCGTTCCCTCAATGATAAGGCAGCTTGGCATTAAATCAAATGGTTTAAGTTCCTATCATAATTCGCTAAACTTTCTCTTTCTCCGATGGTGGAGGAAAAATAAGACATTCAACATCTAGCGAAACATGCCTAAGCTTCAAGGTGGTCGGCATATCCGAGTATAACTGACTTCGATACTCACCACGACCACAAGAATGATTAAAGCTTCTATGGTGGTATGGCTTGTTAAAGGACATAACAACTCCGTCCTTACTAGATAAACAAAACATTTAACTTTCCAAGACTAATTTAAAGGTCGAATTGAGGAGTTAAACACTACAGGGTAACGGATAAACAATTGCCTATGGCATCTCTATGGCTGAATAAGAAAGGGCGATTAAGACCATTCTAGATAAGAGACTCAAGGTTAGACCAAAAATAACTCGTGGTCAAAGCCAAAAGGAAGGACTCATGCTAAACGACGGACACACAAATTATTACTCATTATGGCGTTAAATCGACATTCGTCGATCTACAGAAAAGAATAAATTCACGAGTTCGACGCTTTTTACGTCAATCACGGCGGATTGATCGTAACGCAAACAAATTCTTACAACGTTAGGCGCACAAAGCCGACTTCTCACATCTTTCGACTACGAGACAAGATTTACAATTTTGCCACAAGATGGCTCATTAAATACTTATAGACGTAAATATTAAATGTCTAAATAAGTCGACTTGCTACTATGGACTTATGACGCCATCGACGGCTCCAAGATTCTATATGACGACTTTCGACTAGAATGTTATACTTTATCCTCTGACGTCGACATCTAGTTAACTAACCCAAAAGCCAACCAAAACTAAAATGATGGTTCCAAGGTTCATCTACCTGTTTGGCGTTCTCATTAACAAACACCCATGGTTAATTTCCAGAGTCTATACTCCCTCTCGAAGATACTTTCTCTTCCGTCGAACACGGTCCACCTGTTCCTGCATCGACAAACTCGCATACAATTTTGTGGTCAAAGCACCTATGATCCAAATATAATATATTCAAACATCATTGCATTTATTATAAAAACACTTAGTCTACAATATCATCTAGATTCCACAATTTTCATATAACAACTTAGTAAAATAAGTCGTCAGTTTCCATTTCGTTCACAACACATTAAATTACTGAAATTTGCAAGAAAGTAAATAGCATAATTGTTTCCAAAAAGAGGGATGTAACAGCAATATTGGTTGTTGTGGATAAACTAACCAAGGTTGCAGACTTCATACCGGGAAATTTGATAGATGGAGCACATCTTTTGGCTCGAAAATTTGTGCAAGAAATTTTCAGACTGCATGGGGTATCTGAAAAGATAATATCTGATAGAGATGCTCGGATAACTTCACGGTTTTGGCAAACCTTATTTTCTGCATTAGGGACTAAATTGAATGTAAGTACTGCTTATCATCCCAAAATTGATGGTCAGACAGAAAGAGTGAACTAGGTATTGGAAGACCTTTTGAGAATGTATTGCATGGATCAGCAATACAGATGGGAGGAATATCTACCTCTTGTCAAATTTGCCTATAACAACTCCTATCATTCTGCCATTAAGATGGCGCCATTTGAAGCATTATATGGAAGGAAATGCAGAACTCCTATAAGCTGGGATAAGCTGGAAGATAGGATAAGCATTGGACCTGAAATGCTTGCTGATATGGAAGAAAAAGTTAAAGTGATTAGGAAGAGATTGGCAGAAGCCAATGACAGGCAAAAGAGTTATGCAGATCGCAAGCGAGTGCCTAGACACTTCTCTGTTGGCAAGAAGGTACTTTTGTGAGTTAAACCCCAAAAGAGTTCTATAAAGTTTGGTAAATCTTCGAAATTGGCTCCTCGTTATGTCGGACCTTTCGAAGTACTAGAGATTATCAATCCGGTTGCCTACAAAGTTGCTCTACCTCCAGCCTTGTCTAAGATGCATAATGTTTTTCATGTTTCATATTTAAAGAAATATTTTGTAGGTAATAACCACATCCTTAACTGGAATTCCTTACAGATGCAAGAACCCGGGGTGGTTGTGATCGAGCCACTCAAGGTGCTCGAAATGCGTAAACTTCGTTTACGTAATCGAGAAGTTTTGCAATGTAAAATTCAGTGGGACCAATATGGTGAGGATAGCGCCACTTGGGAAGACTACAAAGACATTTATCAAAGATTTCCAAAACTTTTTAAAGACATTAATGTTGCATTATAGAAAGTTTGTTTTAAGTTTAAGTTTTGCTTGATAAACTTAATCATCGGGGACGATTATTTTTAAAGGGGAAGGATATGTTACATCCCTCTTTTTGGAAACAATTATGCTATTTACTTTCTTGCAAATTTCAGTAATTTAATGTGTTGTGAACAAAATGGAAACTGACGACTTATTTTACTAAGTTGTTATATGAAAATTGTGGAATCTAGATGATATTGTAGACTAAGTGTTTTTATAATAAATGCAATGATGTTTGAATATATTATATTTGGATCATAGATGCTTTGACCACAAAATTGTATGCGAGTTTGTTGATGCAAGAACAGGTGG
Organism: Cunninghamia lanceolata; assembly: GCA_027924645.1. Lineage (NCBI taxonomy): Eukaryota > Viridiplantae > Streptophyta > Pinopsida > Cupressales > Cupressaceae > Cunninghamia > Cunninghamia lanceolata. The sequence goes on from BSBN01001583.1 coordinate 22,914,201, forward strand.
ACCGTGTTCGACGGAAGAGAAAGTATCTTTGAGAGGGAGTATAGACTCTGGAAATTAACCATGGGTGTTTGTTAATGAGAACGCCAAACAGGTAGATGAACCTTGGAACCATCATTTTAGTTTTGGTTGGCTTTTGGGTTAGTTAACTAGATGTCAACGTCAGAGGATAAAGTATAACATTCTAGTCGAAAGTCGTCATATAGAATCTTGGAGTCGTCAATGGCGTCATAAGTCCATAGTAGCAAGTCGACTTATTTAGACGTTTAATATTTACGTCTATAAGTATTTAATGAGCCATCTTGTGGCGAAATTGTAAATCTTGTCTCGTAGTCGAAAGACGCGAGAAGTCGGCTTTGTGCGCCTAACATTGTAAGAATTTGTTTGCGTTACGATCAATCCGCCGTGATTGACGTAAAACGCGTCGAACTCGTGAATTTATTCTTTTCTGTAGATCAACGAATGCCGATTTAACGCCATAACGAGTAATAATTTGTGTGTCTGTCATTTAGCATGAGTCCTTCCTGTTGGCTTTGACCGCGAGTTATTTTTGGTCTAACCTTGAGTCTCTTATCTAGAATGGTCTTAATCGCCCTTTCTTATTCAGCCATAGAGATGCCGTAGGCAATTGTTTATCCGTTACCTGTAGTGTTTAACTCCTCAATTTAACCTTTAAATTAGTCTTGGAAAGTTAAATGTTTTGTTTATCTAGTAAGGACGGAGTTGTTATGTCCTTTAACAAGCCATACCACCGTAGAAGCTTTAATCATTCTTGTGGTCGTGGTGAGTATCGAAGTCGGTTATACTCGGATATGCTGACCACCTTGAAGCTTAGGCATGTTTCGCTAGATGTTGAATGTCATATTTTTCCTCCACCATCGGAGAGAGAGAAAGTTTAGCAAATTATGATAGGAACTTAAACCATTTGATTTAATGCCAAGCTGCCTTATCATTGAGGCAACGGAATCATTGGTGTAATTGTTCATTTTACGTCAAATGTTCCTTATTCATTTCAGATATAGAAGCTACGTTTTGCTGTTGTTCATTAACATGAGAAGACCACCGCTAGGTAGCCTTTCTCTACGATATGCGAGGTCTCACTTTGGAGGTGGGACGTATGTTGTTAGTAAAACCCTCATCGTGGGTTTGAGGTGGCGAATGAGAAGCCGTTAGACGTTTGTTGAGGCCGAGATTCCATCAGGAACGTGATCGAGAGTTAGTGAGCAAAGGCTTAGGAGTAGCCCGTCATTGAGGGTGAAACGGAGAAAGAGCTACGAAGGAGGAGGAGATCGGTGGACATGGATGGTAAGTGGAGATCATTTTTGAGTGGCAGAGAGGATAGTCGTGGGAGGAAGAGAAGGAACTGCTTGAAGAGATATCTACGGGCAGTTAGACTGGCGAAGTAGAAGAGATTGGCAGACAGTATGGGAAGCTGTGAGGTAAGGAAGAGATGGGTGAGTAAAGGTGGAATGGGCGGTAGTTAGAAAATGGTGGGAGCCTAACGCTAGAGAGGATATCGGCAGAGAGTGTAGGGGAGAAAAACGGCAGTAGTTTCGGAGGGAGGTGATCATCAGACAGGAAGTTTAGGAAGTGGAGATCGCGGTGTGAGGAGAGAGAGAAGAGTCTGTCGTAGTGTGGAGATAAGGAAATAGGAAGAACTATAGAGTTTAGGTTTTGGTAGGTGAGTTAACTGAGGAGAAACGGAGAGAGAGAGCTACAGGAGAAGCTTTTGTGTTGTCTTCAGACAGGGAGAGAATGATAGAAGCTTCGGTGTAGTGCTTGGCAAAGGAGATAACGGTGAAACCTGCCTTTGTCTGGAGTAGTGTCCGGCAGAGAGGAGGTTATATTGAAATGGTCGGTCATTGTGATAGAAGGAGATAGGGGGAGCTTTGTAAACCGGAGGAGGACGACCAGTCCAAGGAGAAGTGAAGTTTGCCGCAGTAATCACACTCTCTGTCAGCAAGTTCTTTCCATTTTCTTTTCTGTTTCTCGGTATAGACCAGTAAATGAGTCTTATTTGTGAAAGAATAATTATGTTTCAATGAATTAAATGTTAAGACAATCTCTTCTACTGGGAAACTGTGTGAGGTTTATTGTTGTAAATGTTTCATTGCTGTCTTATAGTAATAAAAACCTCAAGTGTCTATAATGCTGCTGTTGAATTGTTTGCAAGAACTTAGAAGATAGATTTTTACCTCTCTTGGAAGATGCCGTAAGACGATAGAACGTAGGTCACCGTGCGTTTCCTCAAAGATGGAACAATGCATGATTGCTAATGTGAACTACAAACTTCAAAAGACATAGCATATTAAAGAGTTCCTTTAAAACTGAGATATTAACGTAAAATTACCCTAAAGTACTTTAAACAATAGCTGCATTGCAAGAAATCACGTTGCTCCACGTGCGTGATGTGTGGGAGATTAAAACCATAGAATTAGAGCATGCTCGGCGTAAACTTTAATGTGTTTGATAGCCGAAGTTGTAGTTGCAACTAGCTTGAGTCGTTTCCGTCTTTTATCTTTTGTTAGAGGTCGACCGTGTGTGTGGGTCATCTCTAAGGTCAAATGAGAGAGTTCAAATCTTTTAATATGATAATGTGTGATTTCTTACCTCAATAACTTATGCAAAATCAATTGACTTAAAAGCGAAGTAGGGAGTTGATGTACTTGTGTCGTAAAATGTCATGCTTTTATGACGAGCATGTAGAGTGGAAAACCCGCATGTGGAATTTAGATTACGTTGCATGTGACGACTCTAGTTTCATTCTGTAGACCTTATGAGTCTAGAGCCTCTGAATTCTGAGATAATGGGAATATGTATTAGATACTTGAGTGTGTTGTGCAAACATGGGAACCGAGTAAACGATTATGAAACCACTTAGGAGTGGGCGCTTATAAACAATGTTTTTACGTGAAAATGGTTTTTGAAACTATGAACTCAGGATTAGAGTAAATGTTGCGCCATGCGCTATTATAGGAGGATATCCTAAGCCCTTGAGGTCATCAAGGTCGTCAAAATAGTTCAAACTATACAAATAGGAAACTGTAGGATTTCGACCAGTTCAAGTCCAGTAGGGTGGGTGAACCAAGTTCATGCGTTTTTAGAACGCTAACTACATACAAATCCTTTGGCCAAGGTGGTGTACTATCCTCAAGTGCATCTAACGTTCGCTGTAACTGGATGGCATTTCTTGTGGAGTGTCGTGCATGACTAGAGGGTACCTAGGGATTTGTACGATAACAAGACACGTAGGTTACAACACCAGAGCTCAGATGGTAAACACCGATGGTTATCCTAAGTCTATCCTCTTGAGTAGGGTAGGGCCACTTCCGGTTAGGAAGGAGTGCGGGAGACCGACGGTCTGTGGTTGGAGGTTAAGCTCCTTGAAGATACTTTCTCTTCCAAATACTGAGGAATTGCCGAGTCTTGAATGTGATGGGTTGACAATCGAGATGCATGATAATGGTATGTTTCCGATATTTGTTGTTTCAAGAAAATTTCATTGGTTAGAAAATAAAGAGTTTAATGTATATCATTTCTTTCAGTCTTTATGAAATGCAATCATGTTTATGATAAATTGAAAAATGTTGTAATGGATTATAGATGAGTTGTTATGTACTTGATTACCTAGTTAAAAAAAAATTTTACCGTCGTGAAAACTTAATTACTTCTTGTCATTTCGGTTTTGGATGTTACAATCGGTATCCAGTCCAATAACGTGGTGGAGGGGTTGGCCCTACTGTGGTGGCTCAAAATTACTCACTCTATGGGAATGGACAAGTTACAAGTGGAGGGAGATTCTAAAATGATTATTGATGCGACTCTTGGTAGGTCTAACAACAGTTGGAATTTGAAAGATATCACAGACGACATCATCTGCTTACTATCTGGGTTCAAGAAGAAAGAAATTGGGCACATGTATCACAAAGGTAATAAAGCATAGTTGATGGGTTGGCCAACCTTGGGCAGAGCTTGGACACATGGAGATGTTGGAAAAGAAAGAATAATTTACCTGTTCAGATTCAAAACCTTCTTGGAAAGGAGTAAAGTCTCGCCCTTGGTCTCTCATGTTTGCAATTATAAACCCCTCTATCCCCTAGCCTAGGGGGTACATTAGGCACCAAATGGGATCTCAGTTTGATTTCCATCTGGATTTGCATACTAGTGGATTGGGTGGTGTAACGGCTTATGGCTAGCTCATACTAGTCAGAGATTGGGTCTTCCACCATACAAAGGATAGCCATCTAGTCAACTTGATGTGGAGGCCTGAGGTGGGGTTTCACATGGCCAGGCACATGAGGAATGGGGATATTAACTTGATGAGTCCCCGCAGATCCTCTAATTATGACCAATTAATAAATATCAATTATGAAAGGAAAGGGAAATCCCATTCACATATCATGAATTTAAGAAAGTACGTCACCCCTGGCTGGCGAAGGGACACTCTACTCATTAACTTGAGTGAGAATATTGGTTTGCGGGATATTATCTACATATCGAATATTTCTAAGTTAACCACTGCTAATTTGATTTCTAGTTTGTCTGTGAGAAATTGGTGCAACCTAAGAATGGGGGGTGATAGGTCTTGTACCGAGCCTGAGTCCTATGAAGAGTTCAGCGCAATGAGACCCTTTGGCACATATGTCAGGAGGGTGGGGTGGCTTCCTATCTGGAATGCCTACAAGGACATGATGAAAAACTTTTTATGTAGTTCTTGCAGTCATTGGAGGGTAGACAGGTCAAGGTGGGCGGTATGGGGTTTGAAATCTCAGAGGAAGTTATCGAGATGGCGATGGACATGCCTATCGGTGGTATCAAACACAAGAAAAGGAGCAAAGTTTCTGATTTGGAAGGTATAGCTTTATTCCTAAAGAAAGGTGAGGTCTTACATAGTCTGTAGGGAGGGTTTTATAGGCAAATGTTACCGAAACCTTGGGATGAAGTGTGCCACATGATCATCAAATACTTCACTCTTGAAGGTAGATTCTAACACTTTTTTCACTATCATTTTTCTTTGTTAAACCATTTTCATCGTAGCAAGTTTATTAGTTTTCCTTTTTACTTGTTGTCGTCTCTAGAAGCCTCGACTATGTCTGCTATTGAACAACATGCCATCGACCGTAATAAGCCCCTCATCCCACTTCATCAGGGGCTCATCTTCAGGCTTTATAAATTTCATTTAGCCCTCTGTCCCCCTAAAGCCCTCACGGCTACTCGTGTTGACCCTCCTTTGCTGCCCTGTTCTAACCCTAATAAGATTAGCTTGGTGATAATTACAGAAATCACCCTGGAGAAGTATACCAAATCCCTCAAGTCTGGGAAGAAGAAAATTGCCACTAGTAAAATCCCCAAGCCTAAGACTAGTGACTAGACCCCTAAGACCATATCCAAGATTTCTGCCAAAATAAAGATTATCTCCTATGATTCCTCCCATGAGACCTTGCAGAAGAAGATTAGGGTGAGTTTAGAGGGGGGTAGTGTCTCAGACAACAGGGATAAGGCTAAAAATGAATCTCAGGTGGTGAAGGATGTTATCTCTGAGGAAGGTGACGGGGGGAGTGACAATACCAAATATGAGGAGTTTACCATGCCTAAAAGTAAACCTTGAGTGTCGTCGACCAGAAGGTCAATGAGGCTTGTTGTAAAACCTAGTCCCATTACCCAAAAGAAGGTGGTTACTGAGTCAGCAGAGGAAATGACAGAATTGAAGGGTGTTGACATTACTGATGAAAAAACAACAAAGATGAGATGGTGGTGGGAGAGGTTAAACTGATGAGTGTGGACAATTCTAGCAATAAGGATAACAAAGATGAGATGGTGGAGGTTGAAGTCGATGACGGCCCTAGTAATTTTCCTAAGCTCAATGTATGGGGTCTGACTCTAAGAGTTTAGAGAAAGAGGTGAAGGATGCTAGCAAAAAGAATAGGGGTGGTAAGAAAACCATCAAGAACAAGGAGATGGAAGCCCTCTCTGGTAGACTATCCAAGCTCAAGAGGAAGTTCAAGATTCTGGCTAGGTTCTCTGTGAAAGTCATGCACCGGTTGGCCACCACTCTTGCGGTCCTCCATGACATTGAATTTACCAGACATGGGATGAAAGATAAAGAGCTCAAGGAGTATGAAGATCTCTACTAGTTGCTGATCGAAGATTCGGATTAGTTGTTCAATTAGCCTTTGGGACTTTTTCTGTGCTTTATGTTGTTTGTCTACTGTCAGTCCACTGTGTTTTGACCTATGGTTTTTTGGCTATTTATTTTTGCCTGGGTCTATATAAATCTCTTTGATGGAACTATGGTGCACCTTTCTAGCTGATGTGTAATGGGATCGGCACCCTTTTTTTCCCCTTACTTTATCAAAAACATAAATGAGGTATTTTACAAGAATACATTCATTGTTAGTATATTCAAATGGTTTGAAGTTGAAAAAGTAAGATAGGTTATTATAGATGGACCCAACTTCCACTTGTAGATGCAAACTAAAAATTCTATGGTACCACAAATTTTGAGAATCATTGCATCAAATCTTGGCACTTTTTCTCTTAGAACTCTTAAGAGACTTCTAAAACTATGTAGCCTAAAAGGATCAAGACACATAAGGAATGAAAAGGCCTCCATTAGCATTCACTTTCCCACTTTAGTGTGTTGGCACCATTGGTTTAGTACCATGAGGTGTAAAACAAATAATATGACTATTGGCACCCTTACACTAAAAACAAATGAGACATTCTGTAAGAATGCATTTATTGTCAGCATGGTCAAATAGTAAATGGAGTTGATAGAAACTAAGATAGGTTATTGTAGATAGACTTGACATACACCTATAGGAGAAAACAAAATATTTCTAGGTGCCACAGATTCTGAGAATCATTGCATCAAAGTTTGGCACATTTTTTCTCTTAGGACTCTTAAGAGACTTTGTCAAAACCATGTAACCTAGAAGGATTGGGATACCTAGAGAATGATATGAGGCCTCCACTAGCATTTACCTACCCACCCCAATGTGTTGACTCCATTGTTTGGTCCCATATGTTGCAGAACAAATAATATGACAATTATCACCTTTATACTAAACACAAATGAGGAAAAAAGTGACCACTTTTAACACCCTTTTGGTCCCCCATTTTCATACACATACTTGTCGTCTATTTGGCTTATATTCTTGGGTGTCAAGTGTTATATGTCTAATTTAGTGTGTCTTTGATTGTTTGTAATTTTGTAGAAGGTGTAGTCTAGTAGAAACCTCTCCATGTTATGGATGTCTCCATATGTAATTGAGTATCCTTAGGGAAAATGGATTTATTTTTGAGGCCACATTTGTTGGATTGGCGTTGCTAAAATTTAGTTAGTGTTGCAACATTATAAAACTTCTTGAAGATTCTAGAAAGAACTTTACTTAATGGCATGTGGGATTCTTCTAATTATGTATGGATATTTGAAGTAGATCTAATTATGTGTATGGTTTTGGTTTCATTGGATTTGCATATGTATGCATGTCTAGTTTTATATTTCAAATTTACTAGAATGTTAGCTTATGTCTTTAAATCACGACTTTGTTAGGCCCAATAAAATAAGGCCTTGGTCCTCTTGGTTCAATGTTTAAATCTTTATTTAAAACTTGTTTCTCTATCCTCCTTTCTAGATTAGAATAAATTAGGTTTGGCTTGCTTGTATGATTTGGTAAAATGAAATATCACTATGTCAACTAAAACTTATGAATGTTAAGGGGATTCAACAAATGTGTTAGTATTTGAGGCAAGTGCTACTAAAAAGTACCTTGGGAGATTTATTGTGTATAGAGGAAAGACTTAGAGATTTCTTGATAACAAGTAACCCCCTTTGCCTATGAACAATGAAAATACTTGCCAAGAAAGTATGGAAGTGCCTATGAAGATGATCATACTAATGCAAATTTTATGATAAAACTTTGATTCTATGTTAAGATGCACTTATGTAATAATCCAATGAGTTATAATAACCTCTAGAACTATCTTTAAAATACAAGTACCTAGATCCTCGCTTTGAAATATTTTGACACATAAGATAATAGATAATGGATATTGTTTTGAAAGAATCAATCAAATAGTAGAAAATTTAAATTAAGATGACTAGATTGTGAGTACACATCTAATTATAGAATGAAACCATGCTCACTAAATTTTCTAGAGTATAAAAATTGTAAAAAATTGGTCTACACAAATAAAAGGTTGAGAAAAATTAATTAAATAATAAAATCTAAGAACAATTTAAATTAATTGAAGAACTTTAGCGAAAAGCTGTGTGAGAGCTTTTTAATCAACATTTCGAATCACACTCTATGATCCATCATTAAGGTGAGAAAGAGAGAAATGTTGGATCATAGAGTGTAATCCAAAGTGTTAATTAAAAAGCTCTCATATAGTTTTCTACTAAAAAATCTTCAATTAATCTTAATAAATTGTGGAAATATCATATCTTTGAACAATTTTTTTTTTGGGCAAAAAGAAAAATAAATTATATCAACTGAAATAGCAGAAAATATGACAAAAGAACTTTCAAATAGTAACAACTGTCACTAAATCCCAAATGACAAAAATCCAAGGAGGTTTACCACTATCCCACCACCTCCAAGAACCAACAAAGCTCAAGACACTAAGAAAATACAGACCAAAACTAACAAAATAAGTCATTTTCAAAGAACTGCAAAAACTATAAAGAATACGCAAAAGACAAAAAATAAACAAAAGAATGCTCAAAAGACAAAGAATAAACAAAAATAAATGTACAAGAGAGATAGAGACTCCTAGGTAATTCTATTTTTATTATCTTGAAGATTAGTAAAGAGCTTCTAGATTCAACTGTGTATGTTTTTGTCTCAACGTTTCAGATCATACTCAATGATCCATTATCAAGAAGAGGATCTTCTGGATTCAACTGTGTATATTTTTGTCTTGACGTTTTGGATCATACTCAATGATCCATGGATCATTACATATGATCCAAAACGTCGAGACAAAAACATACACAGTGATATTGTTTAGTGTGATATTTAGGCTGAAAGCCTTCCCTTAGTGAGTAGCACTACCTCAAATACATAGACAAATGGTCAAGATTAAAAGAGCTACTATAGAATACATCTCAACCATTCATTTGAAAAAACTAATAAATGACAAAAGACAACAAGATTGAAAGATATTGAACCAAAAAAAATTCACTTTTTAGTTTGACAATAAATTGTTCTTTTAATTAACAGTTGCTGTTGCCCAAATTTATTCAAAACCCTGCAATTTTCCATAATATAATAGTAATGTAATATTAATAAACCATAATATATAATATACTTACTTAGGGTAGTATTGTTGATTATATATCATGAAGTAGAGTTCCATTCAATTAATCCACATTGACTTGGAAGTATTTCTCTCTGTTTTTTTTTTTAATGTGATAGATATTATAAAAGTTCATATATGAAATACATACTTATAAAAATTTCCAATGGATGTATTATGAGCCATCTTAGTATGTATTTAATAGAAAAATATAGTTATGTCTTATGTGCATAATTTTAGATATAAGTTGTAAAACATAAATGTATTGTACCTTACATAATTATTTTTAAAAATAATTATATGATTAAATATACATTTGTTTCTATGGGGGATTATATAAAAATCAATAAGAGATTCAATTAATTTATTACATATATACAATATATATAGACAAGTTACTTAGAAGGTGAACTATAATTTTCAAAATTATATTTTTTAAATGATCTATAACGATAAGTGATCTCCATAAGTAGTGAATGTAGAGTAATGATAACTTAAAAAATATAAATATTTTCGTGGTAAAGAATTGACATGATAATAATTTTACCTAACTGTTCATCTCAATATGTAATGTAAAAATAAATTTACTAATATAAGTGAAAGAAGACAATAGTTAATGTGATGAAATTTCAATAAGAATTGATAAAATAATTTAGTGGATTAAATAACTTATAAATTAATAAATAATAAAAAATATCTAACAAACACACGGTGGCCAACAGTATCTACAATTCCATACATGCTACTGGGCTGAGAGTATTTTTGGACAAAAATGAGCTGAAGCTTGGGGATTTTTTTCCTGAAGCTTTACAAGAAGCAATGCATAGTGCTTCGCTTCATATAGCCATTTTTTCTGAGCAATATGCACAATCCCCCTGGTGTATGGCTAAGCTGGCATTTATGCTACAAACTGGCACCAAAATTATCCCCGTTTTCTATCATGTTGAGCCGTCTACTTTAAGATGGGCGATTCAAGGAAAAGGAATGTATGCAGATGCCTTCTCTAACTATGAAGAGAAGAGAAGATATACCCCAGAACAACTTCAACACTGGAAATGGGCACCCCCTGAAGCCTCTTTTTTTATTGGCGACATCATTAATAATCAAGGGTAAGTATGAAATAATCTTGCTCTTGTATTTATCTTATCAAATCTTTCAGTGTTCAGTTAGGTATGTTTGTTTTTGTTTGTCAGATCAAACTATTTTGATTTTGAAACTAAAGAGAAACATAGAGATGAGGGGAAAAGCTAGGTAAACCCAATTAAAAGAGAATCAGCTCCAATGAAAAATGATACCTTATCCCAAATGAATTAAAAAATAAGTTGGTTAAAGAGACAAAAATATTATGATGTTTCATCAACGTAGTTTCTCATGTAAATGATGAATTTTGTTGCTGTTTTAGCCATGTTTAACTATAGAATTTCTTTCAAGATCTAGTGCATTTACATTCTACTTAAATATCATCCACTTCAATGGTCAAACAGTCAATAGCAATTTTACACCTTATTCACAATAAAAAGTGGTAAATATTTGTCCTATTTTTATTGATCAAAATTGACCTTTGACTGTTGAAGTAGATGATATTTAAGAACAGCTATCCATTTAGCCTCTTATTGTTGGAAAAATGAGTCATATCTACAATAGTCACAAAGGGGACTAACAGCTCAATTGTAGAGCACCCCAGCAACAAATGAGAGGTCCTAGGCTTGACTCCTAACTGGTTCATGAAAAATTTAATAGTTATTTCTAGCTAAATCTTCGGAAAATGAAAAATGCTAACACTAAATTGAAAAAATCTTAACTATAAAAGAACTGAAAAATGATTACATGCATAAAACATGAACAATTAAAAAAATTAAACTATTACAATTCTACTTGCCCATCTTGAGCCAAATCTTGTCAAATATCAACATGTTAGAAAAAACTACAATTCTACTTGCCCATCTTGAGCCAAATCTCGAATTAAACGAATCTATCAGAGATCAACGTGTTTCGATCTAGCATGAAACATATAGTTCTTGGTTGAATTGCAATGGTGCTATTATTATCACAATAAATAGTAGTGGGATGCTCTTGATCTTCCAAGATGCTTCTAATCCATATGGTTTGACAACTTGTTGTGGTAGCAATAGATTTTGTTTCAATTAAAGAAAGAGTTACAATTTCATTCTTCTTACTGCTCCAATATACAACTCCAAATCCAAATGAGAAAACATAACTAGATGTTGATTTTCTATTATCCATTGAACCAACTCAATTAAAGGCCGTGTAAACAACTACTTCACATTTTCAAAGGAAAAATAATGGACGCCAAAATTGTGTGTACCACTCACATACCTTAATATTCTTTTTATAGCAACCAATGAGACTCATGTGGATCCTGCATGACCTGAGAGATGACGCTCACATCATACATAATATCGGGTCTAGTTGTAATAAGGTACATGAGGCTCCCAACCAAACTCCTGTATAAAGTAATATCCACCTTGGAACTTGCATCTTCCTTGGTTAATTTCTCACCAAGCACTAAGTGAGTTGCAATTACTATGCATGTCATCAATCTAGACTCAATAAATCAACTACATACTTGGTTTGAGAAATGAATATACTTGGCTTTAGATTGACCAACTAGAGCCAATGAGGGAGTATGCTCATACTAACTAAATGAAAGTTGATAATCATGAAGAGTCGTGAAAAGGTGAGTGAATGAATCATACCGCATCAACAATATCTTATCACGGATGTGAGTTTGTAAGTTTCCTATAAAGATTCTTTGCACATTAGCATCCGGAATAGAATATTGGATTTGTGAAAAGAGGGCTTTATATTGCCTTATAAAATCAGTTATTTTCTCCTTTGTTCCATGTTTACAATGAACCATGTCCATCAAAGAGCCTTAAGGTCCAATGTTTGCTTGAAAGTGATCAAGGAACTTATTAACTAATTGTGAAAAGGTAGTTATAGAATTAGGAGGAAGCACACAAAAACAATCCAAGCATGTGTCCTTGAGTGACCTAGGAAAAGTTTTTCTAAGATTGCATCCTCAAAGTAGAAATCACTACACATAGCGGTAAAAGTTGCCACATGGTTGCTAGGGTCTCCCTTCCCATTATATTTCTCAAAGCGAGGAGTCTCAAACTTCTCGTGCATAGGAGTTCTTAGGATGACATAAGATAAAGGGCTACAAAGATAATGTGTTGTCATACTAATTTTATGTGGCCTATTACTCATGCTAGCCAATTGTTGTTCCATGGAGGTCATGTTCTTCAACACTTGGTTTATGATGGGGTCAGAAGAAGAATCAGGTAGAGATTGGAATGAAGCGCTAGGTTATGGTGTATGAGTAGACTTTTGAAATGTGATAGAAGGTTTGGATGTAGTGGAGTGACATTAGGTGTGGAATTTATGTAATTATAAGGAATGACACCATAATGGCGAATAGGATTCCTAGTGGATACCCCAACACGTGGTAGCATTATTACTCGACTATGTAGTAGTGGTAAGAATAGTAGAAGAGTAAGTAGGCATAGGGAGTGAGGGTATGGGTACTGACACTTGAGTCCCTATTTGATTAGAAGAAGTCACATTCATCATGATTTCAGCACAACTAGTCGTCGACATAATGTTGTTATGCACTATGTGAGCTAGGCCACGCAAGACTTCCACTCCCTCTTGTCCCTCAAGAAAAAACCTTCTAAGACTCTCAACGACAGGGACAACCTACTCAGCTATATGCTTCAGGCTTACAAATTATTGAAAGTTATCCAACTATGTGTTTAACTTTTAAATTTGACCTTCAAGAACATGATTAACAAGGTCATCAATATCGATGGGTTCTTGAGCAGTTGATGTTTCAGGGATAAGTGTAGTGGGAAGTTGTGTGAGTTGATTAAGAGTTTTAGATTGGGATACATCTTGACATTAGAACCCATAATTCAAATACTTCTTTGCGCAAAGGTATTAGAATTGGGGCACCAGGTCACAAAGCTCATAAAGTGACTACAAGCTTTAATATCACACACGATGCCCAAATAGAAGAAATTGATGATGTAGCAAAAGAAAGGTTTGAGTTTTCTTTTAAGTGAAGCAATGACATATCCTTAATCAAATTCAATTCAAACAAATAACAACAATGCTAATGCTAAATTCAAACACAATCTTCAATGCAATGACATGACAACTATGCAATTTTCAAATCTGGGATGCAATTTTTTCTTTTTCAAATTTTCAAATGCAAGAATACTAAATAATTTTGAAATGAAAGGTACAACAAAATGTAAATTCTCTAATCAGTGTAACAATATCTAAACAACCTTCAAATCTAAAAACCCTAGGGTCAAAACTAACAAGATTTTCTATAAATGTAAAATTTTGACAAACCCTGGTTTGAAATTATGCAAAATTTAACTATGCATGAATGCAAAGCAACTAAAGATCTCACTCCCAATCAGATCTAGAGTGATGTACAACTCAAATATGAAAGAAGGAAGCAAAAGGTGCAAGAAACATCGGGTTCACCAAAATGTGAAGTAGAAAAGAGATCGCTGACCTAAAGAGTTAAACTAGTTCATCCCTCTTCAACAAAACATTGGGGCACAAACCAAGCATGGCTTATACCAAAGAAGGAGGGACAAACTATAGGGGTTTTACCCTTTTGTTGTATACAGAAGGACCAACCAAGTTCAACCAAAGTCAAACAAGTAAGCTAAGACTATGATTAAACCATAAAATGATGAATATAAGACTATAACAGACTACAAGAAATGAACCTCAGAGATCAACAAGTACAACAGAGGTGAGAGAATAATTCAGAACCTAGAAAATATAGCAGAAGTGCCCAAGACAGGGGTGCTCGGCACTTTGGTCCTCTTTTAGAGTTAGGTAGGACTTCGAGTATTATCAAACTTGTATCCTTGAAATAATACCCACTTTTCTTTTCAACCATAGCCTTGAAATGCTTGAAGCATTAAAAGGCTTTGAATTTCTTCTTAAGGAAATAAATCCATGTGTGGTGAGAAAAATTATCAATAAAAGTTAAAAAATAAAGATTCTCACCCAATGATGGCTCTTGCATATCACCACAGATGTTAGCATGCACAAGCTCAAAAGGATATTTTGTCCTCCATGATTTGTTCACTAGAAAATTATCTGTGTTGCTTACCAAGTGCACACCTTAGACCTCTCACCATATTCTTCTTGTGAATCAAACTCAATCCTTAAAAACTCAAATGTCCATAATGTTTGTTCCATAACCACAAATCATCTATGGTTGTTTTGAGGGCATGCACTTTAGTGGAAAGAAATGTAAGAGGAAATAACCTATTCTTTTTCATTGAAGTCTTTGCTGCAGGATGACAATTAGCTGATTTATCAAATATTTTTTAGTAGTTAACTTCAAACACAACTTTATAACTTTTTGCTACAAGTTTCCTAATAGTTAAAAGATTATACATTGTAATTTTGGCACATGTAAAGTATCATGAATAAAAGTAGTTTCTCCTTGCTTAGTATTTACAACAAGAGTACCTTTTCCTATCACATAAACATTTTTATCATCACCAAATTTTACTTGACTTCTCATAGATTCATCTAATTTGACAAAGAGAATAAATTTACCTATTATATGGTTTGAGTAGCTACTATCTAGGAACCACATATCTTTATGATGTTCTTTTCCAAGTTATATTTGAAGAATGTAGAGTGTTTTGCATCTTCAAAAGACTCTTCAGTATAGTTGGCTCTTGACTTACTCAAGTTAGATTTCTTCTTTCTACACTTAGACTCATAGTGTCCATAACATTCACATAAGTTTGCACTGGATGCTTTTACAATCCACATAACTTATTCCTCTTCCTCTAAACCTATTCCTCTGCCATGTCCTCTACCAATAGAAGGATCCCTAGAGATTTATTTGTTTGGCAAAAAATAATTTATATGATTTTATTCAATTCTAATAGTAGACTAGAAAGCTAGCACTAGGCTCTTCATAAAATGTTGCATATGCTCCTTATGAGACAACAAAGAACCTACCAACTCTACCACTTTGAATGTGGTTAGATCTTTTTTCATTCAATGGCTATCACCATTGGATCAAATTTTGTCCAGAAGAAGAGATCTTAAAATCTTCTCCACAATCTTCTACTCTATTACAACTTCCCCTTGAGTCCTAAGCTAGTTCCCAATACTTCGAGCCCTTGTGATAAAATCTCGAATGGACTCAACTTCTTTCATCCTTAAAATTTTAAAATCTCTTCTAAAGGTTTGAAGTCTTACCAATCTAAATTTGTCAAATCCTTGATATGCAACTTGCAAATCCTCCCATGTAATCCTTTATTTTTTTCATACAAGCAATATAGGGGAAAATTGAAATATCCAATGTAGATTGTAGAGTGAATAGAGCTCAATTTTCCATATTTTTGTCATCTTTCAATTGATTTCATTGTTTATTTGTCAAAGCATTGAAAACATTTTGATTTGCAGGTTCCATGTATCCTACTTCCACTAATTTTGAGAGATCTTAGAACAATAACATAGCCTTCATTTTGATGCTCCAATATTCATAGTTGTGTCATATAAATAGAGGAAGTTGGAATGGTAAATTATTGTCATTAGCCATTTTGATAATGATTTGGAGATAAATGCTAACATACAATTGTCACTTGCATAATAAAATTTCTATAACCTTCTCTAATACCAATTGAAAGAAAATAGAAAAGCACTAACACTATATTGAAAAAATTATTAACAAAAAAATTAATAGATAAAAAATGATTAATTGTAATTTGCTACTCTATACTATTCATCTCTCAAATGACTATTTCACAATATAATATTGTACAACACTATATGTTATAGTTATCCATACAAATTTTCTAAGAATAAAAAGCTAAATATAAAGGAGCTAAAATTTGATTATGTGCTTATTACATGCATTAAGCATGAATAATTATAAAAGAAAGATAAAATAACTAGTAAATGTTCCATGAAGAAACTAAAAAAGAAAATAAAAATTGTGTTGTCATTGAGCATGCACACCTTAACTCTACATCATACCATTACCATTGGGCTTTTGACATTCAAAAAAATTATACATTAGCCTAGCCTTGTGTAGTTTCCTTCTATTTGTCCACCTCAATTTCCAGCATAGCATCAATCTTGATCTATGAAGCATTTCAAACACCAAGTAGCTTTTATTGCCATTCTTCTTTGTTTTAGTTTGTATCTAATGGCAGCCTCTTCTAACATCACTAGACAACCCAAGTATGACCTACAAAATGGTTTTGATGGCCTGGGAACTTCCTACCTGCTCCTACTACATTTGCACAACAAGTGTATTCCATAATGCATGTCCTAAGAATCACCCCACATACTTCTACTTTTGATACAATAGTACCGTCTACTTGTAATTTTGTTGCATCTTCATTTGGAACAAAATGCATACCATATGATGTATTCATAAATCATTTTGGACAAGATATCAAAACCCCAATAGCTAGTAGAATTTATAATTCCCTAGATGCCATAGGAATACAAGCATTTTTTTTTATTTTTTATCAAAGATGAGCTAAAGCTTGAAGATTTATTGCCTAGATCATTAGAAGAAGCCATGGCTAGTGCTTCAATTCATATTAGCAATTTTTCAAAATATTATGCACAATGCTTGTGGTATTTGGCAGAATTGTCATTTGCGATTAAAACTAACACCATAATTATCCCTATCTTCTATCATGTTGAGCCTTTTGATTTGAGATGGGTTGTTGGAGAAAAAATAATATATGCAAATGCCTTCTTCAAGCATGAAAAGAAGGATAGATACAATCTAGAAGTGCTTTAGCAATGGAATCAAGCACTCCAAGGAGTTTCATGTTGTATCGGTGGCATCATTAAAAATATTAAGTACCTTGATACTCTTCCTCTTGTTAGAGTTTAACATTGATGCCCATTTACACATTTTAATTGTAAAATACTTACCTTTCTCACGTGCTCTATATCTATTCAATTGCAGGTTTAATGTATAAATTTCAATTTTAAATAGATATAAATAAATATTTTTTAGCTATAATATGTCTCTTTAAAATTGATAGCTATTATTAAATTTTTAAGTGGAACTAAAATTTTATATATCAATATATATTAATGTTTACAAGTAACTAAAATAGAGTTTTTTAATTTTTAGGTTTCTAAAATATTATGAAATTTGTGATAGGTTTTCTTGTCTTTTTAAAGATAATTATGACACTTTACAAGTTTTTATTTATTATGATGATCAAAGATATGTAGCTCTATTTATTAGGAAAATGACTAAACATTGAGTCTACATTCTTAAGAGTCATCAACATAACTTGTCTCTTAATATTCTCCTCCTATCCTAACTTTCATTTTAGAGGCCCAAACAAACTTTAAGAATTATGATTTGTGTCCTTTTATTACAAATTTTAATTTAATATATTTTTCTTACAATTTTATTAATTTATTTTAATTACTCTTAAATATTAAAATATAAATTTTAAATTTTAAAATTCATTTACAAATGTAATATTATAACTAATCAATTTTAAAAAATATTACTATGTAATACTCTATCTATTTACTTTTATTTAATTTAAAATTGACAATTACATCTTCAAACTACATGTGAATATATATCAAGCATGTGAAAAAAGTATATATGTTTATTTAAAATTGATAATTAATATTACTCTTTCTGTGTTTCTATGAGTATATTCCGTAAAGAAAAAACAATTCTTTTTAAGAAAAAAAATTCACTAAAAAACTTGCTTGACAAGCATCGGTGACAGTCAAATTAAAAACATGCCTCACATTTTATCATTTTAATCGGTTCCATTTATTTAATATTGTTTCTTGTGGTCAGTGACGAGCAAAGGGTGGTGAAGAATGTGGTGAATCGTGTAATGAAAGAATTGAAAAAGGTGCCGTTAGAGGTTGCCAAGCATCCCGTGGGTCTTGATAAAGCTATACAAGACTTTGATGCAATTGCACTTCAGTCTGGTGAGTCGGTACAAATTTTAGGAATATGGGGCATGGGTGGCTCTGGCAAAACCACCCTTGCAAAGAAAATCTTTAACAACAGATGCTCAGCCATGGATAGGTCAAGTTTTCTTTTTGATCTTCGAGATGCTGCTGGGAAAGGGCTTCTAGTTAAGAAACAAAAAAAGCTTTTGGAGGACTTGGATGTCAAAGGCATATCCTTTGACAATGTAGACCGAGGCAAAGGGATTCTTGAAAGCCATTTAAGGTTTGTATCTGTGCTTATCATTTTAGATGATGTGGATCATATAGACCAACTTGATGCTTTATTGCCAACAAGGGAGAGGCTTGGACATGGAAGTTTGATTGTTGTTACCATGCGCGAGTTGGATATTCTTAAAGTGTGGGGCATCTCTGCCATTTATCAAATGAGACTTCTCAATGCCACTCATGCTAAGGAGCTCTTTTGTTGGCATGCATTCTTACAACCCTCTCCACTCTCAGGATTTGAGTGTCTCGTTGAGGAGTTCTTAAATGCTTGCAATGGACTGCCTTTGTCACTGAAGGTTTTAGGGGCACAGCTATATGGCAGATCTAGCAAAGATTATTGGCAATCTCTATTACATAAATTGTCTAGAATATTACTGGAGGACATCAAATTGAGACTCAAAATCAGCTATGATGCGCTTGATGATGAAGAGAAAGAAATGTTCTTGGATATAGCGTGTTTCTTCATTGGACGGAAGAAAAGTGTGGCCATTGCAGTATGGGAGGGATCAGGGTGGAGTGGTCTGCATGGTTGGAAAAGGCTTTTCAATAAGTGTCTTATTGAGGTGGAGGATAGTGGTGTAATAAGAATGCATGATCACTTGAGGGATTTGGGAAGAGAAATTGCAAACCTACAGTCACCCTATCGACTTTGGTCTTCACAACAGTCTATCCAGATTCAACCTCAACAGGTAAAATCAGTGCATTCTTTCACGGCTTTATTAATCATGGCATAGGAGCTTGCTCCTCCCTGAGAGGGCCTTCTAACCAGTTCTATTGCTTTAAAATGTTTCTTATTTTTACTTTTGTCTAATCAGGAAGTAATACGAATCCGAGGATTGGCAAACGCAATTGGTGACAGTTCTTACCTCCAGCAAGGGAAGATCATAATACACACGAGCCTAGGAGAGCGTAGTCTCGCGCTTTCCTCCCTTGGATTGAAGATTTTTGTTGGTAATGGAGATTTTATTAATCAGGAACATGGCAAAATATCAAGAGAACTGATCTGGCTTCAGTGTAATGAATTTGAGCTCAAAAATCTTCCATCATGGCTTCAATTGAAAAAATTAAGAATTTTGGAACTATTCAGCCCTCAGAGCTTAGAAGGTTTGTGGGAACGTGATGCAGATGTAAGTATCTTGCTTTATGGTTTTTTAAAAATGTTTGTCGTAAATATTTTTTGATTTATCCTATGTTAATTGTATCGAAAATTGGCTCCAGGCTCCTTTGCAGCTAAGAGAGTTGGTTATTCACAGATGCAACAGTTTGCGGGGATTCCCAAGGTCAATAGGACATCTGAAGAATTTGAAAAAGATAATATTTATAAGTCAGAATTCTGTCAATTGTGATACATTGAGCGGCCTCCCACAAGAATTTTGTCATCTCCAATCGCTGGAGCACCTGGAGATACAACGGTGTACAAATCTCTTGACCCTGCCGAGTCATTTCGGCGAGTTGACAAATCTGCAACACCTGAATATGAATGGTTGCACCAAATTGAAGATGTTACCAGATTCTTTTAAGAAGCTGACACTCCTGGAACATCTTAATTTACAGGGCTGCAGTGAGCTCATCATCAAGTCGGAGTTGCATGTTCTGGAAAACATGACAAAGCTCAGCTATTTGAATCTTAACAAGTGCAGGAAACTAGAAGAGTTGCGCCTACCAGAAGTGGCTTCCTTAACAAAGCTCTATTTAAGTGGAACCAGCTTGAAGGAACTGCCAGCTAACATCTTTCAGCTGACCAAGTTAACCATGTTGGTGATAGGGAGTGAGTTCTTGACAATCTTGCCAAGCTCTCTTGGAAATTTGTCCTCTTTAACTAGAATTAAAATCCAAGGGTGTAAGGAGTTGGAAGCTTTACAGGATTCTCTCGAGCATCTTAATTTCTTAAGAGATTTAGATATAATCCAGTCAGCAGTGAAGTGTTTACCAAAATCATTTATCCATCTTCAAAGTCTGAAAATACAGGACACCCCAATCAGCGAGTTGAGTTTTTGGTTAGGGTGCATGCTCAAGACGATAAATCTACAGGACACGAAAGTGTCCAAGATTTCAGTTAGTGAAGATAGTTGTCCCTTCCTTGAGACTCTTAGGCTTTCTGCTAATAAGGATTTAAGGGACTTGGAAACCCTGCCACCAACATTGGAGACCATATATGTTTCTGACTGCAATGTCCTGAAGAACATCAGAGGTGTCCGTGGCCTGAAGAACCTCCAGAAGCTGGAGATAAAGAACTGTGAAGAGTTAAACGAGCTTCCATGTTTTTCAGAATTAGTGTCTTTAGAAATTTTCACATTGGAAGGTAGCAGCAAAGTAAAGAAAATAGCAGGTCTAGAAGAGTTGAGATCATTGCGGCAGCTGAGAATAGAGTTAGATGGGCTGCCAAGTCTTGCAGAGTTTACATCTCTAAGAACATTTGAATTGCAAAAGTGCAACAACTTGAAGAAGATAGAAGGTTTAGAAAGTCTGAGATCACTGGAGACCCTCAGCATTAGTGACTGTCCAGAATTAGACGGGCTTTTAAGTCTTGAAGAACTAACTTCTCTTGAAAATTTTCATTTGAGAATGTGCCACAAATTGAGGAAGATAGAAGGTTTAGAAAGTCTGAGATCACTGGAGACTCTCAGCATTAGTGGCTGTCCAGTATTAGACAGGCTTCCAAGTCTTCAAAAATTAACTTCTCTTAAAACATTTGATTTGAGAATGTGGCACATATTGAAGAAGATAGAAGGTTTAGAAAGTTTGTGATCACTGGAGACTGAACATTAGTGATTGTCCAGAATTAGACAAGCTCCCGAGTTTTGGAGAATTAACTTCTCTTAAAAAATTTGATTTGCGAGTGTGCCACATATTGAAGAAGATAGAAGGTTTAGACAGTTTGAGATCACTGGAGACCCTGAACATTAGTGACTGTCTAGAATTAGACAGGCTCCCCAGTTTTGGAGAATTAATTTCTTTGAAAATGTGCCACAAATTGCAGAAGACAGAAGGTTTAGAAAGTTTGAGATCACTGCAGACCCTGAACATTACTGACTGTTTAGAACTAGACAGGATTCCAAGTCTTAAAGAATCAATTTTCCTTAAAAAATTTGATTTGAGAATTTGGTACAAATTGAAGAAAATAGAAAGTTTAGAAAGTTTGAGATCATTGGAGACCCTGAACATTAGAGACTGTCCAGAATTAGATAGGCTTCCCAGCCTTCAACGTTTAACTTTTCTAAAGAACTTCAGCTTATTAAAGTGCCACAAAGTGCAAAAGATAGAAGGTTTAGAAAGTTTGAGGTCACTGGAGACCCTTTACATAAGTGACTGTCCAGAATTATATGGCCTTTCAAGTCTTGCAGAGTTAACTTCTTTAAAGAGTTTTATATTAGTAAAGTGCCACAAATTGAAGAAGATAGAAGGTTTAGAACGATTGAGATCATTGGAGAAGTTGACAGTACATTCCCGCTGGAATGTGCTGTGTATCCTCAACCTGGAGCACTGTGAGAGATTGAAGTTGCTGGAAGTCGTAACAAACGACAGATCAGATGTTGAACCATTTATCAGAACATACAGGTAATAGAAAATAGTTGAATTAGAAACATGAAAGTCCATTTATTATTATTATTGAGTCATCTGATTTTGTGCTGCTTGTGCCTTTTGCAAACAATGTGCAGAAATGGCCAAGGGATGTGGTAATTTGCACGAGGGCAGTGTTTGATGTGGGCTCGCTGAAAAACTTTTTTGAATTGCAAAGTGTCTGTGTTCTTGACTATGACGTGGTCGAAAGAGATCATGGGAGACTTTTACAATTGAGAAGGCCGGAGAGTTCCGCCAATGCCAATGCCATTCTGATATGTTTTGTTATAGATTGTGTTTATCCCGACCTACGGTTTCCAATACATGCAGTGAATGGAAAGGGTTATTTTACTACCGAATTGGGTAAAGGAAAATGGGTATGGATGGGCGTCTTCACACAACCTTCCTCCTGGCTTCTGTCAAACCGAGACGAAATTCGACCATACAGCGAGAAGAAGAGAGTCAAAGTAAATGTGGAAGAGGCATTCTTAGTGATGGGCGAAGGGGGGAGCATGCTAGAGGCTCTTCATCACCTTTTCCAAAGGGAATGAGTTTTAATTTTTTATATAAAAAGTAATTGTAAATCTTTTTATCAAAAATGGTATTATTTAAATTTTTATTTTTTATAATTGTAAAATTTTATAGGGGTCTCCAGGATGAATTTGGATAGGATGATTTTATAAATATTAGTATTCACAAAAGTAGAATGAAGTTGAGGCGTTTGTGCAAAAGGGGATTTTAGTGACACACCTCGATAGAGATCCCTGAATTCACCCAGACTGGTATTGTTTAAATTCATCTGTGCTTTAGGCTATAGAGCATATAGGACCACCCTCAATACTTGATTATGCTTAGACTACAAGGTGTACATAACCATCTCCTTTAGATTCACAAACAATGGATCTCAAGGAAAGCCAGAGAAAGAAAAAGAAGAGTTTGATGCAGTGGATGGTGGTGTTGTTGAACTGCTTGGCCGTATACAGGGCCATTGTCACACAGGTTTTACTTCATCCATGGAGGGTCTAGTAGATGGCTGTGTTCATGGCTAAAAACTGCAGGGTGGCCCATTCTCGTTCTGCCTCTCTGCATAATATACAAAAGGCAGCCAGATGTTGAACATGTTACTCCCCAGCAATGTCTTGCTTGCTGTGCAATTGGGCTCATCACAGGGGTGGATGATTACATGGATGCATGGGGAGTCTCTTACCTGCCTCTCTCTACATACTCCTTGTTGAATGCCACTCAGCTGGCCTTTAATGCATTCTTTGCATATCTCTTGGTCCGTCAGAAATTCAGCTCTTATTCAATCAATGCTGTAATTTTGCTCACCATGGGCTCTGTCTTGCTTGCCTTCCAAACCAAGAGTGACAAACCTAAAGGGCTCTCAAACAAAAAGTACATATTGGGTTTTCTTTTGACAATTGGTGCAGCTGGGCTCTATGGATTAATCTTTCCCGTCATTGAACTTGTCTACAAGAGAAGCAAGTGCAGAGTAACATATACTCTGGTTATGGAGATGCAGCTCATAAAGTCACTGTCTGCAACTGTGTCGTGCACAATTCGCATGGTAATGAACAAGGATTTCAAGGCCGTTGCAAGTGAGGCGAGGGCATCTGATGTGGGGGAAGTTAAATTCTACATGGCTTTAGTATGGAATGCAATCTCGTCGCAGCTCTTCTTCATTGGGGTGTTTGGTGGCAATTCTCAAAACTGTGATTATTCCAGTGACAGAAGTGTTAGCAGTTATTATATATCATGAGAATTTCAGCGGGGAGAAGGGTCTTGCTCTGGCACTGGCCTTTTGGGGATTTGCCTCACATTTATATGGGGAGTATATGAAATCCAAACAGCCAGCGGATGCCACAGAATTAAAGGACCAACAGATTCTTGGCCGTGACTGTGAATGTCCAGGAATCAAAGAAGAACGATCTTTGGAGATGACTATTGAAGAGAATAACTCTGATGCTGAAACTCCCTAAATAGGTGATGCTTTTAAAATTGATCTTTATTCTATGAATTTTAATTATCCTTTGTTGGGCACGTGGCATCAGTGAAGCCCAATGTAACTGATCTGATGTATTCTTCTGCAGTCTCAGACATATTCCTCTGGCAACCGTTCCTTATGTAACTGCCATTTCTTGGCATGCGGTTGCATCTTTGCAGATGGTCTGATGATGGATAAAACGTAGGAGGAAGTTCTGTAGATTGCAGTGTAGTGTGAATTGCTGATTTTTAGAAAACAGAGATGTGTATGTAATACACATAGAGATGTATAATCTTTAACATAGATAAATGGATTCCCCTTCAGTGTGGACGTAGCCATTAAAATGGTGAACTGCGTTAATTGCCTTGTGTTCTTGTGTGTGTTGTTTAATAATCTTTTCATTCTGAGTATTCGTTTGATTTGATGTTCTTCTACTTTGGTTCTGTTGTTTTGATTTAAGCATTTACAATTGGTATTAGAGCTCTGTGTGAAGCTTGGTCCAGGAGATAGGCTGTGAAGTTTTTTTTGGAACCTGTATAGCAATCAAAATGGATGATACAGAAAAATGGAAAATAGAGAAATTTACAAGCCAAAACTTTGGTCTTTGGAAAGTGCATATGGAGTCTCTTCTTATCAAACAGGACTTGACGTTCTATGGCAGATGAAGACTGGGAAAAACTGGGCATGAAAGCGAAGGCAACTATATTTCTCTCATTGTCCAGCAATGTATTATTTAATGTCTCAACTGAGAGTACTACGAAAGCGCTTTGGGAAAAGCTTTCCAGCATGTATGCGATTGCTTCGGCTTCGAATAAGGTATTTATTATGAAGAAATTATATAACCTGAAAATGAAAGAAGGTGGGGTTATGTCAAATCATCTGAATGAATTTAACACCTTAGTTACCCAATTAACTTCGGTGGGTATAAAGTTAGATCCTGAGATTAAAGCAATTTTGCTGTTGTGTTCCTTACCAAATAGCTGGGAAGGTGTTGTCATGGCTGTGAGCACTTCTGTAGCAGCCAAGAGTACATTAGTTTTTTATGACATTGCAGCTACTCTTCTCAGTGAAGACATGAGAAGAAAACATTAGGAACCCTCATCTGGCAATGCTCTAACAGTTGTAAGTACAAGCAATAGGGGAAGAAGCCAAGACAGAGGTAGATACAACAACCGGAGAAGGTCACAGTCTGGTCCGCGATCGAAGTCTAGGGGCAGAACCAGCGCGTGTTGGTTTTGTGGAAAACCTGGACACAATAAGAAGAACTGCTGGAATTACAAGAAAGCTCAAGGCAAAGTGAGCACAAATAATCAAGCAAACACTGCATGTGATGGTGTTTTGGTCCTATCAACTAGTGACACAAATGTAGATTCATGGGTCCTTGATTTCGGCACTTCATTTCATGCCACTTCATGTCGTCAAGCTTTCACAAATTTTCATGAAGGCACATTCGGTAAGGTGTTTCTTGGTGACAATAAAGAATGTGACATCTTAGGTAACAGTGATATAATATTGAATCTGAAAAATGGAGACAAATTAACTTTAACGGATGTTAGATATGTACCCATATTAAAAAGAAATTTAATTTCTGTTAGTTAGCTTATAGCCAATGGCTGCAATGTTAAATTTTCTCTTGATTCATGGAAGATTACAAAGGGACTTTTAGTAATGGCAAGAGGAAAGAAGCAATGTAATCTCTATATTTTGGAATGTTTTGTTGAAGTGGGAGTTGCCTTGCCGGCTATGGATAGTGGGTCTAAAATATGGCACAAAAGGCTTGGTCATATGAGCCAAAAAGGTCTTCAAGTTATGCTTCAGCGCAATCAGCTTCCAGGCCTCACCTCCATTGATTTAAAATTATGTGAACATTGCCTTTATGGCAAACAGTGCCAGACCAATTTCTTGAGAACGAGGCATGACAAGAAAACTACTCCGTTGGAACTTGTTCATTCTGACGTTTTCAGTCCGACTCAGGTAACTTCTTTTGGTGGAGCAAATTATTTTGTAACCTTTCTCGATGACTGTACTTAAAAAATCTAGATTTATATGTTGAATCGAAAATCTGAGGTATTTTCAAAATTTAAGATTTTTAAGGTTGTTGAAAATTAGATTGGGCATAAAATTAAATGCCTACTAACAGACAATGGTGGAGAATATTGCTCTTCAGAGTTTAATTCATTTTGTGCAGACCATGGTATTCAACGGATAAAGACCGTCCCTTAGACACCTCAGGAGAATGGTGCAGCTGAGAGGATCAATCACACGATACTTGAGCGAGCTAGATGCATGCTCTCCAATGCCGGACTGGGAAAAGAGTTTTGGGCAGAGGCATGTAATACTGTTGTGTATCTCATCAATCGAGCTCCATCGTCTAGGCTGGATTTTGACATCCCTGAGGAGACATGGCTTGGAAAACGAATTTCCTATCATCATTTGCGGGTGTTTGGCTGTGCAGCCTTTGTTCACATTCTGAAAGAGCAGAGAACTAAGTTAGATTTCAAGTTAAAAAGGTGTGTTTTTCTCGGCTATGGTGAAGATCAATTTGGTTTTCATCTTTGGGATCCTATTACAAAGACCATAATCCGTAGCCACGATGTGGTGTTTAATGAGAAGTATTTTCCAGGTTTGCAACCTTGCAATTCATCTCTGACAGAGTATGTTGATTTGGATTGGTTTGATAATGGTAAGATAAAGCAACCTACCATTACATTTTCTCAGCCACTTGTTACATCTATACATTCTTACACAATAGGAGCTCCTATTTCTACAACTACTATATCTTCGGTTGAATGCACAATTCCCACCCAGTCCTCAATTGGTATGCCTTGCATTGTTGCTACACAGCCTCCCAATGCACATTCGCTATCATCTAATACTCTAATGTAGCCTCCCATAATTCAAACGCTGCCCTCATCAAGTGTTCTGCTTCCTTCCTCAAGCATTACGCTGCCTTCACCAACTCCTATACTCCATACACTACCTTCCAATAGTCATTTGCTGACATTAAATCTTTCAACGCAACCTTTATTTGAAACACTGCTGCCTTTAACAAGTGCTACGCAGTCTGTCTTTCCCCATACGCACTCCCTTGTGCATACAACGCAACCATCAATTAGTCTTTCACTACCAACAAATACTCCAACGCAACCTTCAAAAGTCCATTCGCTGCCTTTTGACTGCTCAACGCAGCCACTCCCCTCCAATACTCCTATGCTGCCTTTAAACCCCTTATCACTGCCACTAAATACACAACCTCTAACAAATGAACAATCTTCTTTTGAACAGATACAAGGATTATTGCCTGAACAAGGTAGTGTGACTCCGCAAAGCACTATAGGTGCACAAAACAATATATAGAGACAGGGGAGTTTTCCTCAGGGTCCTCTACAATCAGAGGTTGATGATGTTCAACACTTACTCTAGAGACTAAATCTGGACTCAAATATATAGCCAGAGCAAGGTCTGAAATTGAGGAGGTCTACCTGTGAGAAGAGGAGACCTACGAAATATGATGACTATGAGTTATTGCTCTCTGATTATGCAAAGCCGGCAACATATAAACAGGCTTGCAAGCATGAAAATGCTCACAATTGGATGGCAGCCATGAACGAAGAAATGGAGTCATTGAGAGTCAATAACACCTGGGATTTGGTTCATCTTCCACCAAATCGAAAGCCTCTCAAGAACAAATGGGTTTATCGTTTGAAAGACGAAGATGGAAGGAGTAAAAGGTATAGGGCCAGATTAGTCGTCAAGGGGTTTGATCAGCAAAAAGGTATTGATTTTACTAAAAAAAATTCTCCAATTGTCAGAATGGACACAATCTGTGCTGTGTTGGGTTTGGTCACTGTTTAGGATTTAGAACTTGAGCAACTCGATGTGAAAACAACGTTTCTACATGGAGACATTCATGAGGATTTATACATAGAGTAGCCTGAAGGCTTTGCTCAACCAAGTAAGGAGCATTTATTTTGCAAGTTGAAGCAGAGTTTGTATGGGCTGAAGCAAGCTCCAAGACAATGGTATTTAAAATTTGACTGCTTCATGACTGATAACAACTTGATTTGGTGTGAATCAAATCCTTGTGTTTACCACAAGAAGCTCAATACTGGTGAGTTTGTCATCCTTTTGCTCTATGTTGACGATATGTTAGTAGCTGGTACTAGTGTTAAGATTATTGCTCAGCTGAAGCAACAGTTGGCTCTTCGTTTTGCCATGAAAGACCTCAGACGAGCCAAAAGAATACTTGGGATGTACATATTTAGAAATAGAAATAAAAGAGAACTCAGGTTGTCCCAAGAAAACTACATTGCCAAAGTGTTGGACAAATTTAATATGTCTGAGGCCAAATCGGTATCTACTCCTTTGGCTGATCATTTCCGCTTATCTTTAGCTATGTCTCTGAAAAATCAGGAAGAGGAAGAACAGATGAGGTCTATTCCATATACATCTGCAGTTGGTAGTATAATGTATGCAATGGTATGTACTCGTTTGGACATTGCACAAACAGTTGCAGTTGTGAGTAGATTCATGAGTCATCTGGGAAAATTACATTGGCAGGCAATTCAGTGGATTCTATGGTACTTGAAAGATACTTCACATTTTTGTTTATGTTTTGGAGGTACTGACATTCAACTCCATGGTTATGTTGATTCAGATATGGCCAGAGATTTAGATAAACACCGGTCTACCACTGGTTATGCCTTTACTTTTGCCGGGGCAGCCATTAGCTGGGTTTCTTGGTTGCAACAAGTTGTAGCTCTATCATCCACATAGGGTGAATACATTGCGCTCTCGGAAGGAGCAAAAGAAATAATATGGCTTGAGCATTTGTTGACCGAATTGGGCTGTCCGAAATCAATATTTCCATTGTATTGTGATAGCAATAGTGCTATTCACTTGGCTAGGAATTCAACTTTCCACAATCAAACCAAGCATATTGACCTTCGATACCACTTTATCCGCCATGTTATTGACAAAGGCAAGTTGCAGGTCACAAAGATTGACACAAAAGTCAATCCGGCGGATGCATTAACCAAGGTTGTTCCTCGAGAGAAGTTCCAATTTTGTAGATCTTCTCTTGGTCTTGTTCCATTGTGACACTAAATTTCAAGAAGGGGATTTTCTCTCTCAGAGCAACTTCATTGCTGATCCCATTGGTCTTCAAGTGGGAGATTGTTGGGCACGTGGCATCAGTGAAGCCCAATGTAACTGATCTGATGTATTCTTCTGCAGTCTCAGACATATTCCTCTGGCAATCGTTCCTTATGTAACAGCCATTTCTTGGCATGTAGTTGCATCTTTGTAGATGGTCTGATGATGGATAAAATGTAGGAGGAAGTTCTGTAGATTGCAGTGTAGTGTGAATTGTTGATGTTTACAAAACAGAGATGTGTATGTAATACACAGAGAGAGATGTATAATCTTTAACATAGATAAATGGATTCCCCTTCAGTGTGGACGCAGCCATTAAAATGGTGAACCACATTAATTGCCTTGTGTTCTCTATGTGTGTTGTTTAATAATCTTTTCATTCTGAGTATTCATTTGATTTGTTGTTCTTCTACTTTGGTTCTGTTGTTTTGATTCAAGCATTTACATCCTTGTCTAGACTATTTGATCAACATGCTTGTTTCTCTGTCTGATTTTCAAATAATTAATAGCTACTTCAGCATCTGATTTTATAATATTTATTGTATGGATTTTGGAGAGGATGTTTATTATTTTGCAAAAAATACAGAGAAATTATATCATTGGGAGCAAAAGAGAGATTATTACGTTCAGATAGATAACTGGGCAAAAGAGAAGATCAAAAAGAGACATGCACAATCTTTGTTGTGGACAATCAACACTGCCTTTGAATCTTATATACCAGATTGCTTGCTCTCATTTATATAGCGTATACAATTATAGGTGTTATTTTTCTGAAACAAAACACAAAGGTGTTTCCCTTGGCTCGCTCTTTTAAAAAATACTAATCTTATTTTTATAAGTAATAGTATCTAAAAGTGTTATCAAATATCCATAGATATGAATATTTACAGTTTTTTTTAATGACCTCAACCTCAAATATTCATGTGAAACACTTAGATTTAAAATACCCATAACAGATTAAATAGATTTGTATACATAAAATTGGAAGTTCACCAAAATATTGGAGAAGATCTACATTCCTAAAATATCAAATGATTACAATGATTTGCCTTCCAATATGTTGAAGCTTTAGAAAGTACAAATCTACTGCAAATGCGAATATTTCTTGAAAATACCCAAAATGTTGAATCCTCCAAACTTGAAGTGCAAATGCAACCTCCATACAAAGTTGTTGTCAAGAATTCAAAGGGATTTCATCCTCCAAACTCCAAGAAACTAATGGGGTTTCGTCCTTAAGTCTAATGGATGAACATAGGTGCTCAAGCTGTCACGAGTTAGGCTTAGGGTTTGTTTGATAAATTGGTAAAAGATTCCCCAAAATTGATGAAACTGCCTAAATTATATAGAGATTGAAGGCCTAGTATGGGGCCCAAACTTGTTGATAGGCATTTGAAAGTTTCCCTCCATTTTATCTCATTTATTTGAGGCCATTAATGGTGTCCTTAGTTGTACATAGTGGTAGGTGGAGTTTTAGTTTGAATGTAGGGGGTCTAGGGATTCACATGCTAGGGGGTGCATTTGCAAGAGGGACTGGGGAATTGAGAGTCGAGATGTTGTTTAGATGATTGTTAATTGCTATGTTGGCATTAAGATTTCTAAAGGTCCAAGGTTAAAGGTTTGGGGAATAGGATGTATGGATGCTAGGATGCAAGGAGAAGCAAAGGCCCACAGGCACAAGGAGGAACAACAGGGATCAAGATTCAAAGGTACCTAATGTAGGAAGGATTGGGTATTGGGATTTAGTAATACTTGATATAGAAACGAGTGGGGATTAGGATTTGATGATACACAATGCAAGAAGGAATGGGATAACTTGAAGGCCCATTGGGTCTATGGTTCAAGGATCCATAATATGGAATCCTTCAAGTATGATAGTAATGGAAAGTATGTGGACCCACTGTGTAAAGAATATCGAGCCTTAAGGAGATCAAGTTCTCCAGTACTAATAGAGGAAGGGGAAATCTAAAAGCCTACAGAAGAGAAGGGAGAGGGGTTGCGAGCAATGAAGGCAAGGCATGCTAATAAAGGAAAGTTCAAAGGTTTGCAACAAGGGGAAATAAGGAATTGGGGACTTGAGGGAAATGATGGAAAAAGGATGTTAGTATGGGAAAGTTTGAAGTTTTGATTGTTAAGACAAAGTAAGGATTTTGGTAATGAAGAACTTGAGGAAAAGGTATCAAGGCAAAGAAAATTCTAAAAAGCAATCGAAGGTAGAGAATAAGGAAAATTGGGAAGTAGGGGATGAAGGAAAAGGTATGATAGCTTAAGAAATCTCAAAATTTTACCCAAGTATGAAAAGTGACCCAAACACCCGCATACTTATAAATTAAAACACTACAGGTTTGTCCTTCCCAAAATTGTTTATCCTCAAGCAATGCAAATTGGGATGTTCAAGATCTCTAGCTCTTCCCAAGTAGCATCCTCTGCAAGTAGATTCCTCCAATGAATAGATACTAATAATGCTTTTGTTCCTCAATATCTTCATCCTAATATCAATAACAACTTCAATTATTAACATAAGGTTTTCCTTATCATCCAAGGGTGGTAGATCCACTAAAGGTGTGACATATTGTCCAAATGCTCTTTAAGGTAAGACACATGGAAAATATTATGGATCTTGTTATTTTTTGGCAACTCCAACTCATATACAATTTCACCAACTCTCCTTAAGACCTTCTAAGGTCCATAGAAATAAGGTTTGAGCTTTTGAGCCCCACTTCTTTTGATGGAAGATTGCCTATAAGGTTGCACTCAAAAATAACATATCCCCAACTTTAGATATCCTAATGTGTTTATGATCTGCATAGAACTTATGTTTATCAAGTGGGCCTACTAGAGATGATTTTTGAGTGATTTTAGTATGTCTTGTCTATGCTTCACCAAGTCACTAACTATTGGCACTCTACTATCGATGAACACTAAATCACTAAAGAATAATGCATCACAAACATACAATGCCATAAATGGAGACATACCAATGGACACATGGTGGGTGATGTTGTAGTAGTATTCTCCCAAGTGCAACTACTTAACCTACACTAATTGTTGATCTAAAATGTAGATCCTCAAGTAGCCTTCAACCCACTTTTTCACTTTTTATCTCTATTCATATGTTTGTGGATTATATCTTGTGCTAGGAGTGAGGTTTGCACCAACCAAATAAAATAGTTCCTACCAAGAAAAGCTAAGAAATCTTCTATCTCTATCACTAACAATATTTTTAGGTAACCTATGCAACCTAAACACTTCTCTGAAAAACAAATATGCCACCTAATGTTCTTTGAATTCAAAATGAATAGCAAAGAAATGCACATACTTAGTCAGCCTATCCACAACAACATAAATGCAATCTTTACCATGTACCTTGGTGAGGTCTATCATGAAATTCATGGATATACTTTTGGGATAGACAACATAAGACATACTTGTTGAAAAGACATGTTTTGCTTTGTTTTGCTAACAAATTATGCATTTTGTGATGTGCTTGAGGATATCTTCCTTGAGGCCTTTCCATGAGAACCATTCTCTAAATTGCTTGTAGGTCTTGTAGTATCCTGGGTGTCCTACTAGAGGTACATCATAGAAAGCTCTCAAAATCTTCTCCTTCATTCTAGATTCAAGAATTAAAAAGATTTTATTTTTATAAAGAATGAGACTATCAACTACTACAAATCTATCATCTCTCATATTTCCATCAAGGAGGTTAGTAGAAAATGCATTTTTAACATATTCTGCCATAATTGAGACTTTCTAATTGGCATAAATAATAGAAGTAGAACATAGAGTAGGCATCCTAGAAAGAACACAGGTAAGTGCAAGAAAGAACACAGGTAAGTGCAAGAAGATGGGGAACCAAAAAGTAGCCAAACCAGTTTTTGGTCCTAGAGAATTATAATGCAATCATGTTTTGGACTACTAAATATATTAAAAAAAAAGCATAGCCAAGAGTCACAATTTTCACCTCATTTTCAATTAGAGAGCCAAAACATGCCTAAGGTTATTACACGATCACATTTGGAGCAATTTGAAGAAGAAAGCACACTGAAACACAATGCCACCTCGCCATTCCTGTCATGCATGAGCTCAATGGAGTCAGAAAACTCAAGAAGGTAGGGTTTGAATCTTTTTTGTAAATTTGAAAATGAATTGAATTTGTTTTTCATTTTTTATTGAATTTCTATTTTAAAATTTTCAAGTAATGAATCACCCCAAAGGCTCAATCCAATAAATGAGAATCCAATTGAAGAGGAGGCTCAAAACCCTCCTCAAACTCCACCTTCATTTCCTCGCCACCCTCGTGACACACAGAAAAATTATTTAGGGGAAATTGAAAACAATAAAAAAAACTTGAAAACTTAGTTCAACAATTAAAACATGTTGCAAATATGTGCCTATGATGTGTTGTCATTTATGTCAACATATCTCTTTGTTAGAAACAGGGGAAACAATGCATATTAGTGAAGTAGATTCATCTACATCTCCAGAGGAATGAAGATCAAAGTACACGGACCATATGGCTATGTAGAGGATTATTTGAAGTAGCTCCAGTCAAGATTTGAGAGGTCCGCATGAAGATTTGAAGAAGCTATGGCCATCTGAGTAGAACTGGGTTTTGCAGTGTTCAGAAGAGACAGAGTGATAGGAAATTGGTCTGGATTGCTCCACAATAAAAACTTATGATCTGTGGATTTAGAGGCATGTTTGGGAAGTCAGTGTGTATCCTCAACTCAAGTGGTTTGTGGTTTGGAGGTCTACAAGCAATCTTTCTAGTGTGACAGTCATGGCAGACAGTGTTCTTGAGGTACTAGACGAAGATGCAAGTGATTCTAATGCTTTGGAGTACTACGGATGTTATTGCTGAATTCAATGTACTTGTGAAGGTCTCTAGATCATGTGCCTGCTCTGTTGGAGGTCCACATTGAAGATTGAGCTCGTTGTTGAAGATTTCTTCCTTGGTGTTGTTGTTCTTCCCAGTCTTGGCCGACCGGATGATTCAAGCATGGTGCAGATGATCTAAGAGCAATTCTCTAGAGCATAGAGTGTTGATCGAAGAAGATTCAAGTCCCAGAAGATGTTTAGCTGACACTAGAAGGATTCACATGTAATACTTTGTATCAAATCAAGTCTTGAAATTGTAATAGTTTGTTAGGATGACTTCGAAGAACACTTGTAATAAGATGTTTGTAAAGCTGACTTTGATGATCATTCCAAAGTCGATGTCATATATAAATAAGCGAAATAAGGCTGTCAAAAGTGTAGAGGTGAGCAAAGATGTGGTAGAGCAGAGCAGAGTGTGAGAGCAGAGAAGAGGAGTTATGTGCTTCAATGGGACTGAACTAGGCATGAAGAAGATGCTATTTTTTAGTTCATTATTTCTGTGTTAAACATAAAATTCTATAGGTAGTGAACCTCCTTGAGCAGTGAGCTCTGGGCAGTGCGCCCGAAGGCAAGTGCCTTTCATTTCTTTTAAGTACTTTTAACAGGGTACAAATCTTGTGGGTTAACCCCCACCATGGTTTTCCCTTAACTAGGTTTCCACGTAAATATTCTGGTGTTATGTGTGTTCATCTTGCTTTTGCTCATGTGTTGTTAATTCATGCTTTAATGTTTACATCATTAATCTATTTGTAAGTTGATAAAGAAGTTTAAAAGCAGAAAAGATTAAAGTTGTTAGACAACTGATTCACCCCCCCTCTCAGTTGTCCGACCTAATTCCAACAATTGGTATCAGAGCTGGTTCCTTTAAAGGAAGCTTGGCCACTTGAGGAGATCCAAGATGTCGACTTACAAAAAGGATAGTCCAAGATTTGATGGAACAAGTTACTTCCTTTGGAAGATATGCATGCAGTGTCATTTGGAATGTATGTGTGATGCCTTTTGGTTGATAACTAAGGATGAGTACAAGATTTTGAATAATGGCCCTTCAACTATAGATGAGCTCAAGGAAGCTGAATACAATATTCTAACTAAAGAAGCATTGTTGAGTACTTTGATTGATACATAAATGACAAATGTCCTGGAATTTAAAACTACTCATGAAATCTGGAAAAAGTTGGAAACTCTGTATGAAGGTGATAAATATGTCAAATGTGCCAAGCTACAGAGCCTGGAGGGTAAATACGAAAGGTTGATGATGAGTAAAGATGAAAACACCACTTCCTAGATGTAGAAAGTGAATGAACTTGTGACCAGTATCATGAGTGCTAGTGGAATATTGGAAGGATCAGAGATTGTTGCCAAAGTGCTCAGATCCTTACCTGCGGCATACAAGCATAAAGTTGCTACCATTGAAGAGATCAAAACTGTGACAACTGTTACAAGGGATCAATTGGTTGGTAAGCTTTCAACATTTGAATTGAGTGAGTTTGGTGATTCTCTTCCTAAGTCTGAATTTGCATTTAAGTCTAGTGTTTATGGAAAACAAAGATATGATCCAGGTGAAAGATCTTCAGGAAGATCACATAGATTTGAGAAGGCAAGGAGGGATCTTGAAGACGATGAAATTGAGACTACAGAACTTGAAGCCCTTATTGCCAAAAGATT